>CM077671.1:246695094-256480094 GCA_039707655.1 Elymus sibiricus
GGGAGTTTGACACAAGTAACGAGTCCGGTATTAATCTTGGGTTTGATTCTGTTAAATCTTTTATGGAAATTGAAGCTTTTCATAAGTTTAGTACAAAATATGGCCTTGACTCTAAGATAGTAGCTACTTCTTGTGACTCATTTTCTACTCATGTTGATCTCCCTAAGGAGAAGTGGTTTAACTTTCATCCCCCTATTGAAGAAACTTGTAAGGAACCTAGCATAGGTAAAGAAGAAACAATATTTTATAATGTTGATCCAGTTGTGCCTGCTGCTTACATTGAGAAACCACCTTTTCCTGTTAGCATTAAGGAACATGCTAAAGCTACAATTTTGGTTAATAAAAGTAATGCTAGAACACCAAAACCTTGTGAACAAAGAAACACAGAGCCTAATATTGCTATGCTTAAGGATCTCTTGGTTGATAATATTGATGGACGTGATATTTACTTCTGCGATTAGGCTGCTAGTATCGCAAAACCTGCTAGAAATGAAAAGGATGTGTTAGATAAGAATAAACCAGTGGTTGGCATGCCTGTTGTTTCAGTTAAGATTGGAGATCATTATTATCATGGTTTATGTGATATAGGTGCTAGCGCAAGTGCCATTCCACTTACTTTATATCAAGAAATTATGCATTATATAGCACCTGCTGAGTTAGAAGATATTAACGTTACTATTAAACTTGCAAATAGAGAT
The DNA here is from genome assembly GCA_039707655.1 of Elymus sibiricus. Taxonomy (NCBI): domain Eukaryota; kingdom Viridiplantae; phylum Streptophyta; class Magnoliopsida; order Poales; family Poaceae; genus Elymus; species Elymus sibiricus. Next base: position 246,695,793 of record CM077671.1, read on the forward strand.
ACTATTTCATCACTTTGGATTGTTCAAGATGTTGAAGTCTTTTGTGGAAAAGTCAAGTACCCCACTGATTTGTTAGTACTTGGTTCACTACAAGATAATTTTTGTCCCATTATATTTGGTAGACCTTTCTTTAATACCGTTAATGCTGAAATTGATTGTGCTAAAGAAAAGGTTAAAGTCAACTTTGGTGATATATCTCATGAGTTTAATTTCTCTAAGTTTAGTAGACAACCACATGAAGAAGAATTACCTAGTAAAGATGAAATAATTGGTCTTGCATCTATTATTGTGTCTCCTACTGATCCATTAGAACAATATTTGCTAGACCATGAAAATGATATGCACATCGAGAAGAGAAATGAAATAGATGATATATTCTTCGAACAAACACCTATTCTGAAACATAATCTGCCTGTTGACACCTTAGGGGACCGTCCTCTGCCTATGGGTGATCCCGTGTTTGAATTAAAGACATTACCAAATACATTAAAATATGCTTATCTTGATGAAAAGAAGATATATTCTGTTATTATTAGTGCTAACCTTCCAGAGCAGGAAGAAAAGAGATTACTTAAAACTCTGAAGAAGCACCGAGCTGCTATTGGATATACTCTTTGTTGAACTTAAGGGCATTAGCCCTATGTTATGCCAGCACATGATTAATATGGAACCGGATGCTAAATCTGTCATCGATCGTCAACGTCGTCTAAATCCTAAAATGAAAGAAGTGGTAAGAAATGCAATGTGAAAGCTTTCAGAGGCAGGTATAATGTATCCCATAGCTGATAGTAGATGGGTATGTCCTTTTCATTGTGTGCCTAAGAAAGGAGGTATCATCGTTGTTCCTAATGAGAAAAATGAACTTATTCCATAGAGAGTCGTAACTGGGTATATGATGGTAATTGATTTCACGAAACTAAACAAAGCTACTAGAAAAGAACATTACCCCTTGCCTTTTATTGATCAAATGTTAGAAAGATTATCTAAGCACACACACTTCTGTTTCCTTGATGGATATTTTGGTTTTTCTCAAATACCTGTGTCGAAACAAGATCAAGAGAAAACCACTTTTACTTGTCCTTTTGGAGCTTATGCTTATAGACGTATGCCTTTTGGTTTATGAAATGCACCTGCTACCTTTCAAAGATGTATGATGGCTATATTCTCTGATTTTTGTGAAAAGATTATTGAGGTATTCATGGATGATTTTTCTGTTTATGGTATTCTTTTGATAATTGCTTAAGCAACCTTGATCAAGTTTTGCAGAGATGTGAAGAAACTAATCTTGTCTTGAATTGGGAGAAGTGCCACTTCATGGTGAATGAAGGTATAGTACTTGGACATAAAATCTTCGAAAGAGGTATTGAGGTGGATAAAGCTAAAGTTGATGCAATTGAGAAAATGCCATGCCCTAAAGATATTAAAGGTATAAGAAGTTTTTTTGGTCATGCTGGTTTCTATAGACGGTTTATTAAGGATTTCTAGGCCTCTTACCAATCTTTTGCAAAAATATGTTGCATTTGTTTTTGATGATGATTGTGTAGAAGCATTTGAAATACTTAAGCAAGCTTTAATTTCTGCACCTATTATTCAACCACCTAACTGGAACATACCTTTTGAAATAATGTGTGATACTAGTGACTATGTTGTTGGTGATGTTCTAGGACAAAGAGTTGTTAAAAAATTAAATTTTATCCATTATGCTAGTAAGACCTTAGACAGTGTCAGACAAATTACGCTACTACTCAGAAAGAATTTTTAGCAGTTGTGTTTGCATGTGATAAGTTTAGACCTTATGATGTTGGTTCTAAAGTTACTATTCACACCGATCATGCTGCTATTAAATATCTTACGGAAAATAAAGATGATAAATCTAGATTTATTAGGTGGGTCCTTTTACTTCAAGAATTTGATTTGCATATTATTGATAGAAAGGGAGCTGTAAATCCTGTAGCACATAACCTGTCTAGAATGGAAAATGTTCTTGATGACCCCCTGCCTATTGATGATAGTTTTCCTGATGAACATTAGCTGCTATGAATGCTTCAGGTAATACACCTTGGTATGCAGACTATGCTAATTACATTGTTGCTAAATATATACCACCTAATTTCACATACCAACAAAAGAAAAAGTTATTCTTTGATTTGAGACATTAATTTTGGGATGACCGACATCTATATAAATAAGGAGTAGATGGTATTACTAGACATTGTGTACCTAAGCATGAACAAGAACAAATCCTAGGGAACTGTCATTCCGAGGCGTATGGAGGACACCATGAAGGAGATAGAACCGCACAAAAGGTATTACAGTATGGTTTTTATTGGCCTACTCTCTTCAAGGATGCATGTTAGTTTGTCCTTTCTTGTAATGAATATCAAATAATAGGTAATATTGGTAGACGCCAGGAAATGCCAATGAATTATTCACTTGTTATTGAACCATTTGATGTTTGGGGCTTTGATTATAACGGACTTTTTCCTTCCTCTAATGGATATACTCATATTCTACATGACATTTATTATGTCACTAAGTTGGTAGAAGCCATTCCAACTAGTAGTGCTGATCATAACACCTTTGTTAAAATGCTTAAAGAAGTTATCTTTCTGAGGTTTGGAGTCCCTAGATATTTAATGACCGATGGCGGTTCACATTTTATTCATGATGCATTCCGTAAACTCTTAGATAAATATAATGTTAATCATAGAATTTATTCACCATATCACCCTCAATCTAGTGGTCAAGTTGAACTGAGTAATAGAGAACTAAAATTAATTTTGCAAAAGACCGTTAATAGATCTAGAAATAATTGGTCTAAGAAACTTGATGATGCATTGCGAACATATAGAACTACTTATAAAAATCCCATGGGTATGTCTCCATAAAATGGTCTATGGTAAGGCTTCTCATTTACCTCTTGAGTTAGAACATAAGGCATATTGGGCAATTAAATAACTTAACTATGATTTCAATCTTGCCGGTGCAAAGAGGGTATTTGATATTAGCTCCTTAGATGAATGGAGAACACAAGCTTATGAAAATGCCAAGTTGTTTAAAAAAAGTTAAAAGATGGCATGACAAAAGAATACAAAAACGAGAATTTAATGTTGGTGATCATGTTCTACTATACAACTCTCGTTTCAGATTCTTTGCAGGAAAATTCCTCTCCAAATGGGAAGGACCCTATGTTATCGAGGAGGTTTATCGTTCCGGAGCCATCAAGATAAATAATGTGGAAGGAACAAATCCTAAGGTGGTTAATGGGCAAAGAATTAAACATTATATTTTAGGTACACCCATTAACAAGGATGGCAATGTTATTCAAACAATGACACCAGAGGATCACGTAAAAGAGACCTTCCAGAACACTTCAGAACCCTGAAAAGGGGAAGTTATGTGATACGGTAAGTAAACCGACTCCAAAAATTCCAAAAAAAATATTTCTATCTGTTTTGGAATATTAGAAAAGTTACAAAAATAAGAACCAACTGAGAGGACCCACGAGGAGGTCACAAGGCAACAGGGTGCGCCCACCCCCCTGGCACGTCGAGTTGCCTTGTGGACCCCTCATGTGCCTTCCCGACTCCGTTTTCTTTCCGTTTACTTGTCCTGCACGTAGAAAAATTCATTATATACTCTCCCTGATGTTTTGACCACCGTATCACAAGTATTCCTCTGTTCTTGTGTTATTTTCGGGCATAATTTTTGAGACAAAAGAGCTATGTCGTCGTCCTCCTCCAACAACATTGAGGATGAGGCTTGGCTGTTGCATATGGAGCTCGAAAGAGAGGGAAGTGAGGAGGTCATCACAACGGAGGAAACTATGGACTCCATGGAAGTGCATCCTTCGGCTTCGGAACGTGGAACGTTGGCAAGCATCTCCACTTCTCCAAACCCTTGTCCACCGATAGGGAGGAGATCTCAATCAATTCAAGAAGTAAAAGGTGAATCCAACCCGAGAGACCCCTCAGTAGGTTACGTACAAATAACTTTCATAATTTGATCCATAACTATGGGGTGAAGAATGTTTCTCGTTCTCGTATACCATCCAGTTGGGATATCTCTCGTCCAAGTGAAAGTGATGCATGGAAGAGCTCTTGGTGGCCTGAGAATAAACATACCATGGTGGAGGTGCAAAAGAACACTGCAATGATTCAGCCATTGCTTCACGAGATGCTGGACCTGAGGGGTGCCCTAATATCCATCATGGAGAATATCAAGCCTACCACTTCATCACCACCATCACCTAAGATGGAAACTTGAGCACATGGGTATGGGCACGATCCTTAGCTTGTTTCAAGCTTGGGGGAGGTGCCTTGGTATCGTATCACCATCATTTTTATTATCATCATTTATCTTAGTTCGTCCCTTAGCTATTTCGTGATTTAGAAGAATAAAGTTCTAGTATGATTTAGTTTCGAGTGTTTGCACTGTGGTCTATCTATCTATGTAATCGCGTGCTTGAGTTATATAATAAAGATTAATTAGTTTGAGTTTGTTTTGTTTACTTTGTTGCATCAATTATAGCAATGAAAATATCATATGCTAATCCCATGGGGAGTAATAACTTCACATAAAAAGACTATAATTGGTAAAATGTGTTGGAGGGTAGAAAACATAGCATTAGTCATTAATGCAATTCAAGCAAAGGTAATAATGAAAGGAAGGTCTCTCATATAAATATACTATCTTGGACATCTTTTATGATTGTGAGTTCCCATTAAATATTCTATGCTTGATCAATTAGTTGATGTTGGACAAGGAAGACAATGTAGTGAGTTGTGTTTGCTCATATTCACATAGAAGTTATATTTTCATGGATCCTCCAACATGTGGTGCTTGCCCCTATCCTTTGGTAGCCAAAAAACTTCGCACCAAGTAGAGATACTACTTGTGCATCCCTAAACCTTTAAACCCAGTTTCTTGTCATAAGAAGTCAGAGATAATGGTTTGCCATGGTGATTACCACCGGCCTCTCCTCTATTTATATTCATGTACATAGTACATGATAGATACAAGTAGTTAGGATTACAACCGTGTTCTAGGATTATATAAGAACAACCTGCACAACTAACTCAATCTAATCCTAACTATACAACTTGACATGCATGTTTAACATTCCCCCGCAATCTCATCCGGTAGTGAGGTTGAGATTGGTGCGCATGCACTCGAGTATAGTCTTGGTGAGATGTTTGGTGAATGCATCAGCTACTTGATCAGCTGAGGTGACAAACCGTACTTCAAGTGCTCCCATGGCCACCTTCTCTCTTACATAGTAAAAATCAATCTCGATGTGCTTAGTTCGAGCATGCAACACCGGATTAGCTATCAGGTACGTGGCACCGAGGTTGTCACACCATAAGACGGGTGCTCGAGGTTGTCAGATGTGCAATTATTTCAACAAGGACTGTATCCAGGTAGCTTCAGCTGTCCCATTTGCGAGGGCCTTGTACTCAGTTTCAGTCGACGAAGGTGAAACGGTCGGCTGTTTCCTTGCACTCCATGAGACAAGGTTGGGCCCAAAGAAGACTGCAAAACCTCCGGTCGAGCGCCGATCGTCGCTGCACCCTGCCCAATTGGCGTTCGTAAACATGATGATGAGTGTTGACGAGGAGCGTCGAATAGTCAGGCCGGTGGTGACTGTTCCCTTTACAAAATGCAGAATCCGCTTTACAGCTTCCCAGTGCACATCTGTGGGCCGCGACAGGTACTGACAACCCTTTTTCATCGCAAAGGAAAGATGTGGTCGAGTCAGAGTTAATTATTGAAGTGCGCCAACTGTACTGTGGTACCTGAACGCCTCTTCCTCATTCAGACTTTGACCCAACTCACGAGACAACTTCTGATGTGTGCACATAGGAGTAGACACTGGTTTGCAATTCGCCATATTTGTGCAATGCAACAAATCTAGAGCATACTTCTGCTGTGTGATATTTATTCCCCCGGGATTGCGAACCACTTCAACTCCAAGAAAATAATTCAGAGTGCCTAGATCCTTAACCGGAAAAGTGGCGGAGAGTTGGCAAAGAAGAGAATCCATAGCCTGGGAGGACGAGCTGACAATGACAATGTCATCCACGGATACAGGCATATAAATAGTCACACCATCATACATAAAAATGAAGAGGGAAGTATCTGCAGCAGAGGGAACAAAGCCAAGTTGTTTCAGTCGATCACTGAGATGAGCATACCACACTCACAGTGATTGTTTTAAGCCATGGATGGACTTGTGGAGCTTGGAGACATGGTGTGGCCGAGACGGATCCTGAAAACCAGGAGGTTGCTGCATGTAGGCGTCCTCGTTGAGAATCCTGTGAAGGAATGCATTACTTATGTCAACCTGACGAAGATGCCAGCCCCTGGAGATGGCAAGAGATAGCACAAGACGAAACGTAGCAGGCATGACAATAGGAGAGAAAGTCTCGGAATAATCAATACCATGTTGCTGTGTGAATCCACGGGCAACGAGCCGAGCTTTGAATTTATCCAGCGAGCCATCCGACTTGTGCTTCACCTTAAAAACCCACTTACAACTGATGATGTTATGCCCAGGCGGCCGAGGAACGAGAGTCCATGTGCGATTCTGCTAGAGAGCATCGAACTCAGCATCCATCGCCTGACGCCAATGAAAGTCGGCGAGGGCATCACGATATGTGCGCGGCTCAGCATGAAAGGCACGACATCGAGGATCATATCTCACGGTACCATCGGAGGGGACCAGCGTCTTGACGATGTTGTCACGGAGCCGGGTCTTCATCGAATGTGTTGTAACAGCGGGAGTAGCTGCCGCTGGAGACGGCGACACGGCCGGAGATGGTGACGGCGAAGCTGCCGGAGCATCGAAGTCTAGCGGACTGCCACGGGAGCCCAGCCCAGGCATGGACGCGGCCGGGGCTGCAAGGTGACAAAGATGCCGGGCTACCAGGGCCAGGTGAGGGAGGCTCTCCTGCATGGCAAGACCCGTCTGCATGGCGAGGCGCGGATGTGCATGGCGACGTCGGCGTCGAGGAGCTGCTGGGTGGCGTTCGATCTGCACAAGTCTGAGAGCTGCTCAAGGCAGGGTTAGCCAACAGTGAAAGATCATATTTTCTCATGCGATCATCAACAACAGCCGGCTCAGAAATAGGAAATAGTGAAGATGATGGCGTAGGTAAAAGTGGAGCCGAACTGGAGTTAGCAAAAGGATACGCGTTCTCATCGAACACAACATCACGTGAGATGTAGATACGCCCACTCGACCGATCCAAACATTTATAGCCTTTGTATTGAGCTATAGCCAGGAAAAACACACTGCTTAGAGTGGAACTCGAGTTTTCTATTGTTGTAAAGGCACAAATTAGGCCAACATGCACATCCAAATGAGCAAAGAAAGGTATTGTCTGGGCATTCATTTAGAAGACAACTGATGGGTGTAGCATTTTGGAGAACTCGAGTAGGCATGCGATTAATAAGATAACACGCGGTAAGAAAAGCTTCGTCCCAAAAATGTACGAGAAGTGAGGAGTGGGCGAGCAAGGCAATGCCCGTCTCGACAATGTACCGATGCTTGCGTTTGGTAATCCCATATTGTTGGGATGTGTGTGGAGAAGAGACACGATGGTGTATACCTTCGCGCTGAAAATACCGAGATAAGCGGCGGTATTCACCGCCCCAATCCGATTGAACAGCTCGGATTTGGGTGTTAAGCATACGCTCAACATGTTTTTGGAAATTGTAGAATGCTTGTTCTACATCAGATTTGTGCTTGAGCAAATAAATCCAGGTGAACCGGCTGAAATCATCTAAGAAACTCACATAGTATTTAAAACCACCGATAGAGGTAACGAAAGCCCCCCATACATCGAAATGAATAAGTTCAAGAGGAGTATGAGTTGCATGAGTTGAATCTCGAAAAGGTAATTGATGAACTTTTGCTCGTTGACATGCGTCACAAACACTAGACTCAGAAGGGGCACAAGCAAATTTATTTGATCTAAGAACAGACTCAACGACGCCTTTGGATGGATGACCTAATCTTCGATGCCAATGTTCGACGGAGAGCTTGACACCGGAGAGAGCACGATGACTGGACACGAAGGAAGTGGACTTGAGGCTTGGCACCGGGTAGAGACCTCCACGGCATCTACCTTGCAAAAGAACCCTCTTCGTTGCTTGGTCCTTCAAATAAAAATATTTAGGATGGAATTTCGCAAATGCATCATTATCAGAAACAAGCTTGTTTACGGAAAGAAGGTGTGTGCTAACATGTGGGCGTGCAAAACATTACGTATGTACAGAGGTCTAGATGAGCCAACAATAGTTGAATGACCAACATGAAAAATATGTAGACCTGCACCGTTGGCGACGTGAACTTGATCCTTGCCGCTGTAATGCTCCTGGAACGAGAGATGGCCAAGGTCGCTCATTAGATGGTCTGTCACACCGGTGTCGGCATACCAGTGGGGATCGATAGCGTACGAGCCGGTGTTGGCCGAGTTGCCGGAACGCTCCCTATTGTCTGACCTGCTTGGACTGCGTCAGTATTTCCCCAAAGACGAAGGGATGATGCAGCACAGCGATGGTAAGTATTTCCCTCAGTTATGAAACCAAGGTTATCGAACCAGTAGGAGGATCACCACCACCCAATAAGCAACACTTGCACACAAACAACAAATATTTGCAACCCGACGCGAAAGAGAGGTTGTCAATCTCTCTACGGTAATAAGATAGATTAGGTAGTGATAGATAGGAGAGATAGATCTCTCAAGAACACAAATAAAAAGAGCAAATATGCAGCAATATATTTTTGGGTTTTTGATTTTGTTGATCTGAAAACAATGATTGCAAAAAAGTAGATTGGAAAGCAATATGATGGAAAAGTAGACCCGGGGGCCGTAGGGTTCACTAGTGGCTTCTCTCATGAGTATAGCGCACGGTGGGTGAACAAATTACTGTTGGGCAATTGATAGAAAATCGAATAGTCATGACGATATCCAAGGCGATGATCATTATATAGGCATCACGTCCAAGATAGATAGACCGACTCCTGCCTGCATCTACCTCTATTACTCCACACATTGACCACTCACTACTGGACTCAGGATCTTTGCCGTCTGCCATGGCTAACGGCAAAGGCATGCATGGCGGACGGCAAAGGTCTTTGCCGTCAGCCAGCAGACGGCAAAGGCATGCATGGCGGACGGCTGAACAAGCTACGGTAAAGGGCACTTTGCCGTCTGCTGGCAGATGGCAAAGATGCAAAGGTCTTTGCCGTCTGCCAGTAGACGGCAAAGGGCATGGATGGCACGCGTGGCAGGTTAGGTCCGTTAAGGGGTTAACGGCGTGCTTTGCCGTCTGCTAGCAGACGGCAAAGTGGCCAAATAGGCCAGCCCAGGTTCCCCCCAGGTAGCTGCCACGTGGCTCGCTATGCCGTCTGCTGGCAGACGGCAAAGATGCAAAGTTCTTTGCCATCTGCTAGCAGACGGCAAAGCAACCACATAGGCCGGCCCAGTGCCCCCCAGGTTGCACAGGTAGCTGCCACGTGGCAGCTTTGCCGTCTGCCGGCAGATGGCAAAGAACTTTGCCGTCTGCCGGCAGATGGCAAAGAACTTTACCGTCTGCCAGCGGACGGCAAAGTGTCTGTACTGCCCCTATTTTTTTCTGTTTTTTCTTAAATTCAATCAATTTCACAGATATATATATATATATATACATTTGAAAATACTTTCAACAAGCATACATATCCCTGCCATATGGATATGATCATCCAACACATATACATACCAACTCAAAAGTCCATATCCAACATATATATATAGCCAACATATATCCAACAACAAGCATACAATGGTTTCATCCGTACATACATATATAGGTAGCAAGTTTCACATTGTTCATCCTACAAAATCAAAACAAAAAGGAAGGACAAGGAGAAGAGTAGACTCCATCAACGCAAGCTTCCGTGATCTAAAGCAAATCTGCAAATTGGGAAAGAAGAAAGTTAGAAGAAGAACAAGAAGAAGAAGAAGAAGAAGAAGAATAAGAAGAAGAAGAAGTAGAAGTAGAAGAAGAAGAATTTTTCTTCTCTTCCTTTTCTCCTCTTCTTTATCTTCTTCTTATTCTAACGAAGGTAACTTAGGTAATTATGCCATTTTTTAGCTAAGCTAGGTAAAAATGCTAAGTGTAGGTCATTATAGAGCTAAGCTAGGTAAATAGGTCATTTTGGAGGTTAGTAAGGTTATTATGTCCTTTTCGAGGAAAATAAGCTAAGTCAATGTCATTTTGGAGGTAACCAAGATTATTATGCCATTTTTGACCTAAGTATGCTAAGTATGTCATAAATGAACTAAAGAAGCTAAGTATAGGTCATTTTTGAGCTAACCTAGGTAGTTATGCCATTTTTTAGCTAACTAAGCATATTTATTCATTTTGAAGGACAAAATGGTAAGTGTAGGTCATTTTTGAGCTATCCTGGTTAAAATCGGTCATTTTGGAGCTAGGTAAGGTTATTTTGTCATTTTGGAGGAAAATAAAACTAATGATATGACAGTTTGGAGCTAAACCAAGGTTATTATGCCATTTTTTACCTAAGTAAGCTAATTATGTCATAAATGAACTAGCTAAGCTAAGTATAGCTCATTATTGAGCTATCCTAGGTACCAGCGCTCTCCGGAGGTGCTCGGGTGGAATAATAGCACCCCTCCCAGCACGCGCCGAGGAAGGAGGCTCGGAGCGCTCTCGACCCGCGCCCACCATCTGTCAACACCTGCAATGACAAAGAGTAAACGAAATTAGTACAACATAAAAAAATTGAATACCTAATAACATGAACTAGTTAATAATATATATGTACATAATAATAATTGAATACCTGACATTACTAATATTAATCTTCATCGTCTATATATGCTCCAGGATCAATAAATGCATAATCATCATCACTATCAGTAATGACGTGCTCATCAGCATCATCAATAAATGCATCAACATGTGGAAGGCCTCCTTTATGTAATCGGTCAAGCATTGACAGGTCATCCACAGCAGTAACCTCTTCTTCTTCCGTCTCTTCTTGTTCCGGCTCAGGGGTGAAGTCGGATTCACTGTCGCTGTCTACCTCAATGTTCTGGGGTGAAGTAGAGCGGTTCTTGAAACGTTTTTTGGAAACACGTGTTTCTTGGAAGAATTCTCCTTCATATGTGTCTGGGTTAATGTGAGGTTCATAATCATCTTCATTGAGGGGAGGTGGTCTAAAATGTGGCGGCACATCATAAACGACATCCCAACCATTCAGATTTGGATCAGTTTGGCAGGCCCACGGTAGATAGAAAACTTGGGTCGCCTGTTGAGCCGTAATATAGACATCGGGAACATCTAAATGGGTGCTTTGTTTGATTTCGACTAGCCCTATATGTTCATGAGTCCTTCTAGTCTCCTTCGACTGGAACCAATAACATTTGAAGACTACGACGTTTGGTGGGTTTTCACCAAAGAATGTAAGTTCATAAATTGCTTCAACTCTTCCATAATACTCGACCCCTCCTTCGCCGACAGCGGAGACACAACAATTTGTAGACTTTCGGTCGGCCATAGATAGCTCTTTGCCAAAAGTACGAAAGCGATACCCATTGATGTCGTATTTGTCAAATGAACGGACCTTATAGTCAAAACCATTAGCGACTTGTCTCAATTCGGAGTCCATAGACTCTGCATTAGCCTACAAGTTTAATACGAAAGGATTGTTGCATTAGCCGCAAACTAGACGAAGAAATGAAATGGTCTAATGGAAATTACCGTTTGTTTGAACCAAGAGATGAAACCGGGATAGCCGCCTCCATGCTTTGCCAGAAGCTCATACTCTTCGATGGAATCCTTTTGGATCACTGCTCCATCCGAGAATTTGGCGACGTATCGACTGTATCACATATCTGGGAATAAGAGCATTTCAAAGGAATTAGAAGTTGCGAAACAATGTATCGAGAACTTGCTCGATGTACGGCCGCACTTCTGTTAGGTTGTTGAAGATATACAACGAAATGGTCCGCCATTCTTCAACATCCAACGCTATTGCTTTCGAAGCACCGGCTGGTGCGAGCTTCCCTTTGAATAGGCTGAGGTTGGATCGACCTTTTTCACGGTCGCCATCATTGTACCGAGGCTTCGGATTATGCAAATGACGATTCTTGGCTTTGTAGTGTGCTATCACGAAGTTTGCCACCTCCTTAGTAATGAATGCCTCGGCCATCGATGCTTCAATTCTACGTTTATTTTTACATTTTGCTCGAAGCATCTTCTGCATCCTCTCAGTTGCGAAGCACCAACGATTTTGCATGGGCCCCCCCCAATCTTGCCTTGGTCGGGAGATGCAAAATCAAATGCTGCATTGGATTAAAGAATCCCGGTGGAAAGATCTTTCCTAACTTGCAGATCAACTCCGGCGCCAACTCTTCCAGTTCTTCTAGCACGTCAGGCGATAGTTCTTTCGCACAAAGAGCACGGAAGAAATATCTCAGCTCTGCCAGTACTAGCCATTCATCCTCAGGGATAAAGCCACGCAACATCACCGGCATTACCCGCTCAAGCCATATGTGCCAATCATGACTCTTGAGACCAAATATTTTCAATTTGTCAAGACTCGCTCTCCTCTTTAGATTCGCTCCATACCCATCGGGGAACATCAACTGCATTTTCACCCACAAGATCATTTCCCTCATAGCTGGCCTTCCAAGATTGAACCATGCCTTTGGCTTCCTCCAGTTCTTCTTTCCTTTCGGTTGTCGCATGTTTTGTAACGGTCTATCACATAGAGCCTCCTGATCGACTCTAGCCTTAGGATTATCCTTCGACTTCCCCTCTATGCCGAACAATGTAACAAAAAGGGCCTCGGCGATATTCTTTTCAGTGTGCATCACGTCGATGTTGTGTGGGCAAAGGAGGTCTTTAAAGTAAGGCAGATCCCACAAGCATATCTTGTGAGTCCAAGCGTGTTTCGAATTATACCCTTTGAAATACCCTGGACGATTTGGATCCAGCTCGAGAGCGTTTATCTGATCCAGGGTCTGTTGGCCTGTCAATGCAGGTGGTGCAGAGTTTTTGACAACTCTACCTTTCATGAAATTCTTCTTGTCTTTTCTGAACTTATGGCGAGGATCCAGGAACTGTCTATGCAAGTCGAAGCAAGAATACTTGCGACCCGCCTGCAGCCAACGGAACTCAAGAGCTGCCTTGCATGTGGGGCACGGGAACCTTCCATGCACACACCAGCCAATGAATAGCGCATATGCCGGCAGGTCATGTGACGAGTACATGTACCACACATGCATTTTGAAGTTTTTTTTTGTAGCGGCGTCATATGTCTTGATCCCATTATCCCAAGCTTCTTGCAATTCATCCTTAAGCGGCTGCATGTACACATTCATATTCTTCCCTGGATAGTTGGGCCCTGGAATTATCAACGTCAAGAAAATGTTCTTTCTTTTCATAATCTCTCCGGGGGGAAGATTGAGTGGAATGACAAATACAGGCCAGCAACTGTATTGGGTTGCCGTCATACCAAACACATTGAACCCATCCGTGCTGATGGCGACTCGAGGATGCCTTGGATCTGCCGCTTTATCCTTATGTAATGCATCGAAGTGCTTCCACGCAAAAGCGTCTGAAGTGTGTCCCAACATCGGATTCCCATCTGCATCTAGTTCGGTTCTTTTGCCCAATTTATGCCACGTCATCTGTCTGGCCGTCTCTTCGACCATGAAAAGACGTTGAAGTCCTGGTATGATTGGCATATACCGAAGAACATTAACTGGGATTTTGGTCTGACTCTTCTCACCCATACCGTTGTCTACCACAACATACCTAGAAGACTTGCAAATGGGACAATAGTTGAAGCCCGCATACTCAAGCCTAAATAAGGCACATCCATTCTCACAGGCATCTATCTTCTCATAGGGCATCTTAAGCGCACGTAGGATTTTGTCCGACTGGTACAGGTTTGCTGGCAATACATGGCCTTTGGGTAGAAAGCGTCCAAATATCGTCATCATCGTGTCGTAGCATTCTCTGCCCAGGTTGAACTGAGCCTTCAGAGCCATTACTTGCGCGATGGCATGCAGCTGACAAAGCTCAGTGTGCTCATGGAGAGGACGTTTTGAAGACTCCAACATTTCATAGAAGGCCTTTGCAGATTCCTCCATCTCATCGTCCGAATCCCGAGCATCATCAAAGTCTTGCACCATGTCTTCGATCCCGGTACCATGCTCGTCGGTGCGACGACGAACCACCTCTGCTTTGGCACGTTGGGCAGACTCACCATGAAATGTCCAGACCGTATAATTAGGCATAAAACCCCACTTCTGCAGGTGTTTGATCATTTCAAACTCTGACCTCTTATGATAGTTGTCGCAATCGACACAGGGGCACCAAGTTGTTTTCTATCCATTTGCAAATGCGGCTCTCACAAACCCCTTGGTTTTTGTTATCCATTCATGGGTCATGTCTTTCTGACTAGTGTGACTGGTGTACATCCACGCACGATCACTCATCTTGCCTAGCTACTGGACACACAAGAAATATATACATAATTCAGCAAACCATATTCATCAGTTAATAGAGGTTGTCAGTTTTATTACGTCCATGCAACCTAGACGCTAGTAGGTAAAGATAGGTCCTAATCCCACCCGAGTATGTGTAGATTGGGTTCGTTTTCCCATGCTCTGCTCCGGATCCGACGCAAAATTTTGGCAGCACCTCCCCGCTGTTCTCCTGATACACGTCTCGGCAATAAGCAGAGAGGATGTGTACCCGGAGAACAACAGGGAGGCACTGACGAAATTCTGCATCGGATCCGGAGCAGAGCATATGGGAAAACGAACCCAATCTACACATACTCGGGCTGTCCATGGATAACGTTGGACAATTCGAAAGAATCACGGTTATAAATATGCTAATGCATGCATATTTATAGATGTAACCCTTTCGAACGGGAGACGCATAGTGGTCACGCATATTGATGATTGAAGACACCTATAGCTAGCAAGTTTCATCGGCACGAAGACCGGAACAGAGGAAATGAAGGGGGGAGGAGGAGATGTCATTTGTGCTCACCCACGAACACAGGGGCGGAGCTCGTCGAACGCACGGGGAAGTCGTCGAACACCAGACCCTTGCAGCGACGAAACAACTGCACATTTAAATCCACCTGATCAACATAAATATGTTGTTTTTTATAACAAAATCGAAAAATATATGACCTAACTCATAATTCACAAATATATGATCCCGTCGGCCTCTGGAAGGCCGAAGAGCACCTTTTTCGGGATCGGGGTGTCGGGGGTGTCGTGTCGGGGTCGGGGTGTCGGGGGTGTCGTGTCGGGGTAGGGGTGCTGTGTCGGGGTCGGGGGTGCCGTGTCGGGGTGTCGGGGTGTCGTGTCGGGGGTCGGGGTGTCGGTGGTGTCGTGTCGGGGTCGACCCTTGACTCCTTTTCCCCTGGATCCTCGACCCCTCGACCACTCGGCGACCCTCTTTTCCCTCGGCGACCCTCGACGATCGACGACCCTCTTTTTCTACTTTTCCTACTTCTTTTTTTCATCTTCTACTTCTACTTCTTTTTTTTCATCTTCTTCTTCTTTCTTCTTCTTCTTCTTCTTCTTCTTCTACTTATTGTTCTTTTTTTTCATCTTCTTCTTCTTCCTCTTCTTCTTCTTCTTCCTCTTCTTCTTTTACTTCTTTTTTTCATCTTTCTTGTTTATTCTTAAAAAACAGAAAAAAAACCTAAACTAAACTAAACTAAATCTAACCTAAACTAAACTAAACTAACCTAAACTAAACAAAACTAAACTAAACTAAATTAACCTAAACTAAATCTAAAAAAACAGAAAAACTCACCACGGGGAGGGGGCGCGGGTTGAGGAGGCAGGCCACGGGGAGGGGGCGCGGGTTGAGGAGGCCGAGGGGAAGGGCGGCCGGCGACGGTGCGGCTCCGGCGGCGGGGCGGCGCAGCGCGGCGCGGCTCCGGCGATGGGGCGGGGCAGGGCGGCCGCCGCGGCCTACGTCCGCTGGGCGGGGCGGCCGGGCGGGGCGGGCGGGCGGCCGGCGACGGGGCGGGCTCTGGGGGGCGGGGCTGGCCGGCGGCGCCTCGGGCTCCGGGGGGTGGCGCGGGGCGGCGGCGGCTCGGGCACGGGGGCGGCGCGGGTGAGGTGAGGGGAGAGAGAGGGGAGAGAGAGGGGTGGGGCGCGGGGCGGGCTCCGGGAGGCGGGGCTGGCCGGCGGCGCCTCGGGCTCCGGGGGGTGGCGCGGGGCGGCGGCGGCTCGGGCACGGGGGCGGCACGGGTGAGGTGAGGGGAGAGAGAGAGGGGTGGGGCGCGGGGCGCTCACTGTTTTAGATAGGTCAAATCTCTTTGCCGTCTGCTAGCAGACGGCAAAGAGCCTAGCTAGTGGGGTGGGGCCGGGGGGGGGAACGGACGTTAGTTGGCCACTTTCTTTGCCGTCTGCTAGCTGACGGCACAGAAGCTTTGCCGTCAGCTAGTAGACAGCAAAGAAAGTGGCCGTTAGGTGGTTCTCGTTAGTGGGCCACCCTTCCTCTTTGCCGTCTGCAAGCTGACGGCAAAGCTTCTATGCCGTCAGCTAGCAGACGGCAAAGAGATGGCTGACGGCAAACATGATCTTTGCCGTCAGTTTTCTGTAAGCTGATGGCAAAGACCTTCTTTGTCGTCAGCTAGCTGACGGCCAAGAGCTGGCTGACGGCAAAGATCCTGATTCCACTAGTGACTATCCAGCATGCATCTAGTGTATTAAGTTCATGGAAAAACGAAGTAATGCAATAAGAATGATGACATGATGTAGACAAGATCTACTCATGTAGGAATAGACCCCATCTTGTTATCCTTAATAGCAACGATACATGCGTGTCTTGCTGCCCCTTCTGTCACTGGGAAAGAACACCACAAGATCGAACAGATCACAAAGCACCTCTTCCCATGGCAAGAAAAATCGATCTAGTCGGCCTAACTAAACCAAAGATTCGAAGAAGAAATACGAGGCTATAAGCAATCATGCATATAAGAGATCAAAGAAGACTCAAATAATATTCATGGATAGAAACTGATCATGAACTCAAAATTCATCGGATCCCAACAAACACATCGCAAAAGTTTACATCAAATAGATCTCCAAGAGACCATTGTATTGAGAATCATAAGAGAGAGAGAGAGAAGAAGCCATCTAGCTACTGCCATTGGACCCGTATGTCTATGGTGGACTACTCACACATCATCAGAGAGGCACCTATGAGGAAGATGAACCCCTCCGTGATGGTGTTTAGATTGGATCTCACGGTTCTGGAACTTGCGGCGGCTGGAATTGTGTTTCGTCGACTCCCCTAGGGTTTTCCGAATATTTGAGAATTTATAGGCATCAGAGGCGGTGCGGAAGGGGGCCGAGGAGGGCACAACCCATCAGGGCGCGCCGGGGCCCCCCTAGCGTGCCCTGGTGGGTTGTGCTCTCCACAGCCCACCTCTCCGGCAGTTGTTTGGCCCACTAGGTGTCTTCTGTTCCAGAAAAAATCTCCAAAAAGTTTCATCGCGATTGGACTCCGTTTGGTATTGATTTTCTGCGAAGTAAAAAACAAGCAAAAACAGCAACTGGCACTTTGGCACTATGTCAACAGGTTAGTCCCAAAAAATGATATAAAGTTGTAATAAAATGATTGTAAAACATTCAAGAATGATAATATGACAGCATGGAGCAAGCAAAAATTATAGATACGTTGGAGACGTATCATTGTCCTCCGGTTAGAAGGCATGGTTGAAACGCTGGCGACAGCGCAGCGCATCATGCCCAAACTTGAGGTAGACTTGACACTTGATGGAGTTCCTATCGTTGCTGCGACCGCGCCCCTGGCTGCGGCCACGACCTCCCTACTGCCCGGCATGCCCTCCTTATCCCCCACGGCCGGCACCGTGGCTGCCATCGGGGTGGTGGGAGACGGAGTTGGCGGAGGGTTGGATGTCGCCAGAGGATCCCTGTTGTTCGAGATGAAGTTCCGTGCTGAGAAGAAAGGAGTAAAAACTGCTCAGACTTACAGGTTCATCACGTGCCGTGATCGACGCGACGAGGGGCTCAAACTCGGAGCCAAGGCCAGCTAGCATGTTGCCCAATATCTCGTCATTGGATAGAGGCTTGCCCATCCACGGTTGCCTTCCATACCAACACTTTCCAAGGAATTTATTATTTGACAACATAAAGTAATTTTTTTTCTTTTTCATTTCAGGAATGGGCATCCCTATTACCGCCGCATTCTCGTGCATTGACAAGTGAATAAACACTCATCTTGAGAATAACACATCTAGCATGCAAAAATATTGGACACCCCCCACCGTTTCATGAGCGGTACGAGCACACAAAAGAGAAAAATTATTTTGAAAATTTAGAGATGGCACAGACAAATTTGCTTGGAACGGCATGGAAATACCACATATAGGTAGGTATGGTGGACTCATAAGGCAAAACTTGGTTTAAGGATTTTGGATGCACAAGTAGTATTTCTACTTAGTACAAATGAAGGCTAGCAAATAGATTGGGAAGCAACCAAACCAAGAAACGAAAAATCACATAAGTGAGCATTGAACATAACTAACACCGAATAATGCACCACAAGTTGGATATAACTTCATTGCATAACTATTGACTTTCGTGCATGCATAGGGAATCACAAACCTTAACACCAATATTCCTACTAAGCGTAATTACTCACTAACTTGACTCACATATTACTATCATCATGTTTCAAAACTATTACAAGGAATCAAGTTTAATTTGTCCAATGATCTTCATGAAAGTTTTTATTATATCCTTCTTGGATATCTATCACTTTGGGACTACTTTCATATATTGCCATTGCTTTTTGGCAAGCTCAAACAAATTTAAGTGAAGCACATGAGCATAAAGATTTCATCTCTCAAAAAGGTATAAGTGAAGCATGAGAGGATTTCTTCAAAATTTACTAACTCTCAAATTAATCTAAGTGAAGCATGAGAGTATTTCTACAAACATGTCCAAGCACACCGTGCTCAAAAAGATATAAGTGAAGCACTAGAGCAATTCTATAGCTCAAAAAGTTTAAGTGAAGCACATAGAGCAATTCTAACAAATCATAGCATGGTTTTGGCTTTCTCAAATAGGTGTGTCCAGCAAGGATACAAAGGAAAAACTAATAAACAAAGCAAGCAAAGATACAAGACGCTCCAAGCAAAACACATGATATGTGACGAATAAAAATATAGCTCCAAGTAAAACACCGATGGTCGTTAGAAGAAAGAGGGGATGCCACTCGGGGGCATCCCCAAGCTTAGTTGCTTGTTTCTCTTTGGATATATCTTGGGGGTGCGGTAGCATCCCCAAGATTATGCTTTTGATACTCCTTATTCCTGCATCCATCGTGATCTCACCCAAAACTTGAAAACTTCAATCACACAAAACTCAACAAAATCTTCGTGAGATCCGTTAGTATAATAAAGCAAATCACTACTTTAGGTACTGTTGCAAACCCATTCATATTTTGTAATTGCAGTATACCTACTGTATTTTAACTTTACCATAGCTTATACCCCCCAATACAAACCATAGTTTCATCAAAACAAGCACACAATGCAACGAAAACAGAATCTGTCTTAAACAGAACAGTCTATAGTAATCTGTACTCTACCCATACTTCTGTAACAATAAAAATTGTGAAAAATTAGGACAACGTAAGGAATTTGTATAGAAACACTGTGTTGACATTTCAGCTCAAGATCACGTTCCAGCAAAAAATGAAAATTCAAATACTGGACGCAAAGTTTCTGTTTCAGATTCAGCATCACTTCTACTCATCCTATGAATCATCCTAACGGTTCTACTTGACACAAACACTAAATAAACCATAAAAAACAATCATAACAGAGGCATAATTGTTTAAACACTCAAAAACATAAATGAAAAAGCAAAAAATTATTTATTCATTGGGTTGCCTCCCAACAAGCGCTATCGTTTAACGCCCCTAGCTAGGCATAATGGATAGATTCAAGTATTGTCATCTTTGGTTTTGGATCCATAGGATGCCCTCATGATTGATTCATATGGTGGCTTAATTCTTTTTCTAGGGAAGTGTTCCATACCCTTTCTCAAGGGAAATTGAAAACGAATATTGCCTTCTTTCATATCAATCACGGCACCTATAGTGCATAAAAACGGTCTACCAAGTAAAATGGGACAAGACGGATTGCAATCAATATCAAGCACAATAAAATCAATGGGCACATAATATCTATTTGCAAGAATAAGAACATTAATTCTTCCCAAAGGTTTTTTAATAGTAGAATCCGCCAAGTGCAAATTAAGAGAACATTCTTCAATGTTGGTAAGACCAAGCACATCACATAGAGATTTTGAAATTTTCCAAGCACACCGTGCTCAAAAAGATATAAGTGAAGCACTAGAGCAATTCTATAGCTCAAAAAGTTTAAGTGAAGCACATAGAGCAATTCTAACAAATCATAGCATGATTCTGGCTCTCTCAAATAGGTGTGTACAGCAAGGATACAAAGGAAAAACTAAAAAACAAAGCAAGCAAAGATACAAGACGCTCCAAGCAAAACACATGATATGTGACAAATAAAAATATAGCTCCAAGTAAAATACCAATGGTCGTTAGAAGAAAGAGGGGATGCCACTCGGAGGGCATACCCAAGCTTAGTTGCTTGTTACTCTTTGGATATATCTTTGGGGTGCGGTAGCATCCCCAAGCTTAGGCTCTTGCTACTCCTTATTCCTTCATCCATCGTGATCTCACCCAAAACATGAAAATTTCAATCACACAAAACTCAACAAAATCTTTGTGAGATCCGTTAGTATAAGAAAGCAAATCACTACTTTAGGTACTGTTGTCAATCCATTCAAATTTTATAATTGCATTATAACTACTCTATTTTAACTTTACCATGGCTCAATATCACGTTCCAGAAAAACATGAAAATTCATATACTGGACGCAAAGTTTCTGTTTCAGATTCAGCATCACTTCTACTCATCCTATGAATCATCCTAACGGTTCTAATTGGCACAAACACAAAATAAATCATAAAAACACAATCATAACAGAGGCATAATTGTTTCAACACTCAAAAACATAAAGGAAAAAAGCAAAAATTTATTTATTCATTGGGTTTCCTCCCAACAAGCGCTATCGTTTTACGCCCCTAGCTAGGCATATTGGATAGATTCAAGTGTTGTCATCTTTGGGTTTGGATCGATAGGATGCCCTCATGATTGATTCATATGGTGGCTTAATTCTTGTTCTAGGGAAGTGTTCCATACCCTTTCTCAAGGGAAATTGAATACGAATATTTCCTTCTTTCATATCAATCACGGCACCTATAGTGCGTAAAAACGGTCTACCAAGTATAATGGGACAAGACGGATTGCAATCAATATCAAGCACAATAAAATCAATGTTAAAATAATTTCTATTTGCAAGAATAAGAACATCATTAATTCTTCCCAAAGGCTTTTTAATAGTAGAATCCGCCAAGTGCAAATTAAGAGAACATTCTTCAATGTTGGTAAGACCAATCACATCACATAGAGATTTCGGAATCGTGGAAACACTAGCACCCAAATCACACAAAGCAAAGCATTCATAATTTTTAATCTTGACCTTAATGGTAGGTTCCCACTCATCATGCAATTTTCTAGGAATAGAAATCTCCAACTCCAACTTTTCTTCAAAAGATTTCATCATGACATCAACGATATGTTTAGTAAAAGCTTTATTTTGCTCATAAGCATGGGGTGAATTCAACATAGATTGCAACAAAGAAATACATTCAATCAAAGAGCAACTATCATAGTTAAAATCTTTGCAATCCAAGATAGTGGGCACATCACTAGTTAAAGTTTTGACCTCTTCAAACCCACTTTTATCAAAATTTTCATCAAGATTTTCACCCTCCAAATTATTGGGACGCCTTATAGCTAAAGTTGACTCTACTTCAGTCCCTTCATTGTAAATTTTAATATTACTAAACAAGGAATCAATAGAAGAAACACCAATCACTTTAAGATCTTCATCGTTTTTATAGCGGCAATCACTAGAAGATGATTTTTCTAAGATTTCTCTTTTAGCTCAAAGCATAGCGGTTCTTTTCTTACTTTCATCCATAGAGACATATAAAGCTTTAATAGATTCATCAATCTTAGGCACAAAAGCTTTCAACTTGAGATTTTCAACATCATGAGAAATTCTATCAATGCTTCTAGACATATCATCAATCTTATTCAGCTTTTCTTCTATCGTAGTATTGAAAGCCTTTTGCGCATTGATAAATTCTTCAATATTACTCTAAAGATCAGAGGTGTTCCTATTATTATTGTAAGAAGAATTACCATAGGAATTACCATAATTATTAGAGGAATTTCCAGGAAAAGGCCTAGGACTAAAATTACCTCTATATGCATTGTTATTGAAATTGTTGCGCGAGACAAAATTCACATCTACGGATTCACTATTTTGCTCAATCAAAGTAGAAAAAGGAACATCATTAAGATCAATAGGAGAATTTTTACTAGCAACCCATTTCATCAAAGCATCAACTTTATCACTAAAAGTACTAATTTCCTCTACCGAATTAACTTTTTTACTAGTAGGTGCTCTTTCGGTATGCCATTGAGAATAATTAGCCATGATATTATCTAGCAATTTAGTAGCTTCACCCAAAGTAATCTCCATAAAAGTACCACCCACGTCGGAATCTAAAAGATTTCTAGAGACAAAATTCAATCCCGCATAAATTTTTTGTATGATCATCCAAAGATTCAAACCATGTGTAGGACAATTTCTTATCATCAACTTCATTCTTTCCCAAGATTGGGCAACATGTTCATGCTCAAGTTGCTTAAAATTCATGATTTGCGTCCTAAGAGAAATAATTTTCACGGGTGGAAAATACTTAGTGATAAAAGCATCCTTGCACTTATTCCAAGAATCGATACTATTGCGAGGCAAAGAGGAAAACCAAATTTTTGCACGATCCCGCAAGGAAAAAGGAAATAGTTTCAAATTCACAATATCATTGTCCACATCTTTTTTCTTTTGCATATCACACAATTCAACATACGTTTTTAGATGGGACGCGACATCCTTATTAGGATTACCGGCAAATTGATCTTTCATGACAAGATTCAACAAAGCGGCATTAATATCACAAGACTCCGCACTACTGGCGGGAGGAGCAATAGGCGTACTAATAAAATCATTGTTATTAGTATTGGAAAAATCACACAACTTGGTGTTCTCTTGAGTCATCAGGACTACGCAAACAAGATTGCAAGCAAGGAAGAGATCCGGCAAGAAAAAGGGAAACGAAAAAGACGGCGAATAAAACGGCAAATTGGTGAAGTGGGGGAGAGGAAAACGAGAGGCAAATGGCAAATAATGTAATTGCAAGGAGATGAGATTTGTGATTAGGAACCTAGTAGATGATGATGGAGTCCCCTCGGCGCCTACGATAGGCACGTAGAAGAGACCGCTACCTCCCTGGCAACGGCGCCAGAAATTCCTTTGACGTGCTTGGACTGCGTCGGTATTTCCCCAAAGAGGAAGGGATGATGCAGCAAATCGACGGTAAGTATTTCCCTCAGTTATGAAACCAAGGTTATCGAACCAATAGGAGGATCACCACCACCCAATAAGCAGCACATGCACACAAACAACAAATACTTGCAACCCGACGCGAAAGAGAGGTTGTCAATCTCTCTACAGTAATAAGATAGATTAGGTAGTGATAGATAGGAGAGATAGATCTCTCAAGAACACAAATAAAAAGAGCAAATATGCAGCAATATATTTTTGGGTTTTTGGTTTTGTAGATCTGAAAACAAAGATTGCAAAAAAGTAGATCGGAAAGCAATATGATGGAAAAGTAGACCCGGGGGCCGTAGGGTTCACTAGTGGCATCTCTCATGAGTATAGCGCACGGTGGGTGAACAAATTACTGTTGGGCAATTGATAGAAAATCGAATAGTCATGACGATATCCAAGGCGGTGATCATTATATAGGCATCACGTCCAAGATAGATAGACCGACTCCTGCCTGCATCTACCTCTATTACTCCACACATCGACCGCTATCCAGCATGCATCTAGTGTATTAAGTTCATGGAAAAACGGAGTAATGCAATAAGAATGATGACATGATGTAGACAATATCGATTCATGTAGGAATAGACCCCATCTTGTTATCCTTAATAGCAACGATACATGCGTGTCTTGCTGCCCCTTCTGTCACTGGGAAAGAACACCGCAAAATCGAACCTGTCACAAAGCATCTCTTCCCATGGCAAGAAAAATCGATCAAGTCGGCCTAACTAAACCAAAGATTCGAAGAAGAAATATGAGGCTATAAGCAATCATGCATATAAGAGATCAAAGAAGACTCAAATAATATTCATGGATAGAAACTGATTATGAACTCAAAATTCATCGGATCCCAACAAACACACCGCAAAAGTTTACATCAAATAGATCTCCAAGAGACCATTGTATTGAGAATCATAAGAGAGAGAGAGAAGAAGCCATCTAGATACTGCCTACGGACCCGTAGGTATATGGTGGACAACTCACACATCATCAGAGAGGCACCTATGAGGAAGATGAACCCCTCCGTGATGGTGTTTAGATTGTATCTCGCGGTTCTGGAACTTGCGGCGGCTGGAATTGTGTTTCGTCGACTCCCCTAGGGTTTTCCAAATATTTGAGAATTTATAGGCATCAGAGGCGGTGCAGAAGGGGGCCGAGGAGGGCACAACCCATCAAGGTGCACCGGGGCCCCCTGGCGCACCCTGGTGGGTTGTGCTCTCCACAGCCCACCTCTCCGGCAGTTGTTTGGCCCACTGGGTGTCTTCTGGTCTAAAAAAAATCTCCAAAAAGTTTCGTCGCGATTGGACTCCGTTTGGTATTGATTTTCTGCGAAGTAAAAAACAAGCAAAAACAGCAACTGGCACTTTGGCACTATGTCAATAGGTTAGTCCCAAAAATGATATAAAGTTGTAATAAAATGATTGTAAAACATCCAAGAATGATAATATAGCAGCATGGAACAAGCAAAAATTATAGATACGTTGGAGACGTATCATTGTCCTCCGGCTAGAAGGCATGGTTGAAACGCTGGCGACAGTGCAACGCATCATGCTCAAACTTGAGGCAGACTTGACACTTGATGGAGTTCCTGTCATTGCTGCAGCAGTAGAAAAAGTAACAGTAGTAGTGACAACAGCAATTTTGTAGCAGTTGTGACAGTAGCAGTAGCAATAGTAACTTAGCAAGATTCAGTATATGTAAAGCGTAGGCACATGGATCGGTGATGGATAATGATTTAGATGATATCAATCATGTAACAGTTACACACTAGGGCGACACAGAACTAGCTCCAATTCATCAATATAATGTAGGCATGTATTCCGTATATAGTTATACGTGCTTGCGATAAGAACTTGCATGCCATCTTTGGTCCTACCCTCCCGTGGCAGCAGGGTCCTATTGGAAACTAAGGGATATTAAGGCCTCCTTTTAATAGAGAACCGGAACAAAGTATTAACACATGGTGAATACATGAACTCCTCAAATTACGAAAATCACCGGAAAGAATCCCAATTATTATCACCTTGGGGTATGTGGATCAAGACACATAATAGGTGCATACAACTTGCAAGATAGGATCCAAATCAATCTTATATTTAGAGATAATATAATATGTTCAGATCTGAAATCATGGCACTCGGGCCCTAGTGACAAGCATTGAGCATAGCAAAGTCATAGCAACATAAATCTCATAACATAGTGGATACTAGGGATTAGGCCCTATCAAACTTAACTCGATTACATGATCAATCTCATCCAATCCCACCACCGTCTAGCAAGCCTACAAAGGAATTACTCACTCACTGTGATGAGCATTATTGCGGTGTTGATGAAGAAGGGTCGGTGATGATGACGGCGACGATTTCCCCTCTCCGGAGACCCAAACGGACTCCAGATCAGCCCTCCCGAGGAAGAACAGGAGGTGGCGGCGGCTCGGTCTCGTGAAACGCGATGAAAACTTCTTTCCTATCTTTTTCTTCAAGATGTGATTTTATACGACTGTAATCAGGGTCGGAGGAGCCTCGTGGGCCCCACAAGCCATTAGGGCGCGACCTAGGGGGGCGCCCTATTGGCTTGTGGCCCACTGGTGGGCTCCCTCCGGCAGCTCTTCGCTCCATAGTTCATTATATATTCCAGAAAAAATCGACAAAAAGTTTCGTCCAATTCCTGGAACTTTTATTTCTGCACAAAAATAACACCAAGGTAGTTCTGCTGAAAACAACGTCAGTCCGGGTTAGTTCCATTCAAATCATGCAAATTAGAGGTCAAAACCAGAGCAAAAGTGTTTGGAAAAGTAGATAAGTTGGAGACGTATCAACTCCCCCAAGCTTAACTCGTTGCTTGTCCTCAAGCAATTCAGTTGACAAACTGAAAGTGATAAAGAAAACTTTGACAAACTCTTTTGTTCTCATCGTTATACACATGCTTAGCTAGTGCTCAAGTTTTCAGCATAAATTATAAATAACCACATCCATGATAACAATTAAACATCATATTAACTCATGGCAATACATAATCAACTAGCAAGTAATAATTAGATATCTCACGTGCCAACAATTTATCAAAACAATCATGATATAATATGGTGACATTGTATTTCGCTAGCCCTTTCTGATACCGCAAAACATAAATGCAGAGCACCTCTGAGGTTTAAGCAGCGACTAAACATTATAATTCAGGGTAGAAAAGATCCAGTCATGCTCACATCCAACATTAACTAGACTCGATGCATAAGAATGACAATAGTGCTCTCCGGTCTGGTGCCTTTAGTAAGAAGGTCATGACTCAACATAAAAATAAATATATAGGCCCTTCGCAGAGGGAAGCATTGATTTGTCGAGGTGCCAGAGCTCAAGTTTTAAAACAGGATTGAAATATAGTTTTTGGGTGGTGCACTTTTCTTTCAATGTTGCGACAAAGGTTTTCAATACCTTCCATGCTAAACTCATTATTGGCGGTTCCCAAACAGAATAGTAAAGTTTACTCCTATCCACCATCCATACACAAATCATGGCTGATCGAATCCACGGATGCCTGCCAACATATCAACTATCCCAAGGAGTTTTGTTAAATTATTTTTTGATTATACAGGACTGGGCATCCTTTTTACCAGCCTCTCTCGTGCAATGATGACGAATAAACGACTGTCTCGAGAATAACTCACTTAGCATGGAAGATACTGACCACCTCGTCACTCCACGAGCGAGATGCGTGCACAAAATGGATGTTTATTTGAATATTTAGAGGTGGCACATGCAAATTTACTTGGAACGATAGGGTAATACCGCATATAGGACTCATGTGGAATAAGTTGGTTTCAAGGTTTTAGATGCACAAGCAGCATTCCCGCTTAGTACAGGTGAAGGCTAGCAATAGGTTGGGAAGCGACCAGCTAGAGAGCAAAAACGGTCATAGGTATGCATTGTGAATAATTAACATTGGACATAGCATGAGTAGGATATGAACACTCTGAATTTAAACATCACGAAGGCTGCATTGGTTTTGAATCAACTACATGTTTGCACATGGGCCAAGTCAAGCCGCTCGAATTTCTCAGAGGGAAATACCATACTACCATA
The DNA here is from genome assembly GCA_039707655.1 of Elymus sibiricus. Taxonomy (NCBI): domain Eukaryota; kingdom Viridiplantae; phylum Streptophyta; class Magnoliopsida; order Poales; family Poaceae; genus Elymus; species Elymus sibiricus. Next base: position 246,723,517 of record CM077671.1, read on the forward strand.
CCACATCATAACCATTTTAATGCACGTTGGCCTATAAGATAAATCATTATTCACTACTAGCTATTTAAGCATGGCATGAGAAGCTATAATCTCTAATTGTTATCATGAACATGTTCACCCATAATATACTGAATCAAGGCCGAACGAGCTAAACATATTTACAAAAACATAAAACAAGAAGAGTTCATACCAGCTTCCTTTGCCACGATCACTTCGTCAAATATCGTCATTATTGCATTTCACTTGCATGACCGAATGATGTGATAATAATAGTGCAAGAATACCGTGGACTAAGCTGGAATCTGTAGGGCAGTTTTGGACAAAGGAGAAGACAAGGTAATATTGGCTCTCCGTTAGATCAATCAATAAAGCATATAAGATCCACTCAACATTTTCATGGTGGTCTTCTCCTTTCAAAGACTCAACAAAAAGAAAAGAAATTCAGAGAAACACACTGAAATATTTTTGGAGTTTTTGTTTTTCTCAAGCAAGCAAATAAATTAAGGGAGAACAAGAACGAGAAAAACTATTTACACGGGAAAGCTCTCAACATGAAAAGGAAATATTTTTGGGTTTTGTTTTTAGTGCTAAAGATAATTAAACGGGGAAAGAAAACTGAAAAGAAGCGAGAAATAAGTTTGGGTTTTCCAAAGTTTTTCAAACACACAAGAAGAAGGCGGAAAAATAAAACTAATATGGATATACAATGAAAGAGGATGAACACCAACAATTTATACGAAGTGTGTGAACATGAATGTAATGTCGGTGAGAAATACATACCTCCCAAGCTTAGGCGTTTGCCTAGCTTGGCGATCTCCACTGATAATAGCCGTCAGGTCCAGGAAAGTGTTCCTGCTAGGGCACCTGAGCATCCCATGCCTGGACCTCAGCCTCCGCAGCAGCCAGCTCATTCCGGTAAGCAATTATATCTTCTGCCATTATTCTGTATCCTTTCCTAGCATGATAATTAAACAAAGAGGGTGCAGTTAAGGGAATAATATCGCAAGTCTTCTCGCTAAATACTAAGCTGTAACGAAGATGTTGCAGTGGTTTAGGTCCCTCAATGAATTGGTGTTCCATCATAGACTGGTGATCAAGATAAACCTTAGGTAACAAGTAATCAGTAGGGCGTATAGCAACTTCAAAACGTTTTGCCAAGCGTCTGGCATAAATGCCACCATGAACCTTGCCTTTAGTTTGGTTAAGATTTAATCGGCGCGCGACAATAGCTGCTAAGTTGTAAGTATTATCACCATAAAGTGCGTAGCGTAGAATAACCAGGGTGGGGGCACTGAGACCACCACCCAGTTCCATGGTAGCTATGCATTTTCCTATAAACAGAGAAAAATAGTGCAAAGACGGAAATTGCAAACTAGTGGCTCTAGTGTTTGACACGCCCCTAGTTTCTCCCACAGTTAAGGTGAGGAGGAAGTCCTCAAACTCCTCGGGCTTAGGCTCACACATTCCCCCGTCAGAGGGAAGCAAACATATTTCACAAAATTCATGTAGAGGCAATTCCTAGTTTGTGGCATAAAGATCAAAACATACTGTGGGAGCACCGGGCGTATTTGTGAAGTAACAGTTTTGCACGAAGGAATTAGTAAGGAGATAGTATTGGTCACACTCATCTGCAAGGAAGTCGGTAAGCCCGACATTTGCAATGAATTGCATTAATTCTTCATAGAAACCTTCTTCGTTCATGAAGGGTGTACGTGGCCATTCACAGGGCCTAACCTCCGTGTTGCAAACAATGTTGATGTCGTGGTCCTGAGTTCTCCCAACAACTCCCTTGGGGCTCCGGCTTGAAGAACCTTTCCTTAAGAAATTCATTTTCCTAAGCACAAATTTCTAAAAGATTTTGAGCCACAAATTTATGTCAAAAAAACTTTGCAAGATTGATAGCAACTACTCATAATGATGCCTAGAGGCCATATCAAGTATTCATACTACTTGGAACTCAAAGAATTCAACATGCAAGCTCATTTTCTGTCTCACCAAGTGCAGCATAATATGCAAAATATAAACCACTAAAACAAAAACTAATTGGAGGAATGGAGGAGTCACATACCAAGGAACAATTCCTCAAAACAGTTTCGGAAATGGAGTTCTAAGCAAAGAGATCGAAAATTTCAGTTTCTAGGGGAAGAACACGGGAGAGAGAGAGAGCTAGGGAATTTTTTCTGGTGGTAGGAGAAGGAGTGAGCTGAAGGGATAAGGCAGGGGGCCCTGTGGGCCCCACAAGCCATCATGGCGCGACCTAGGGGGGCGCCCTGTTGGCTTGTGGCCCACAGGTGCACCTTCCTGCTGCAATTTTTATGCCAAAAATTCTTGTATATTCCAGAAAAATTCTTGTTAAAATTTTATGGCAATCCGAGACTTTTTATTTTTGGCCATTTTTCTATGCACGGGAAAAATAGAAAAATGGAAAATCAAGCAAATTTCTTTTATATAAACTAAAAATAGCAGAGGATAAACTTTCAATACAGAGAGTTGCGGGTACTAAATTCATCAATCACATGTCTTCTGAAAAGGATCCATTAATAAGGTTGATCAAGTCTTATTAACAACCGTTTCCGATTAACATGCAACCGTAGAATTTTCGTATATCACTAGGTTACCTCAATGGGGATCTGCAACTCCCCAACAATAAGATTATAATATTTCTTCTTGACAGTAGGTAGAGGAATTGTAAAACTTCCAATGATAACCGTGGGAATAGGCTCAATGAAATTAATATTATTGACCAAAGTTTGCTTCTTCGGGAAATGCACGGTATGTTGCTTGCCATTGACATGAAAGGTAACCTTGATTTTATTGCAATCAATAACAACCACTGCAGTATTTAAAAAGGGTCTACCAAGGATGATCGACATATTGTCGCCCTCGGGCATATCAAGAATAACAAAGTCTGTCAACATAGTAATATTTTTAACCACAACAGAAACGTCCTAGCTTATTCCAATAGGTAAAGCAGTGGATTTATCAGCCATTTGCAAATATATCTCAGTGGGTGTAAGCTTACTCAAATCAAGTCTTTTATAAAGGGAGAAAGGCATAACACTAACACCAGCCCCTAAGTCACATAGAGCAGTCTTAACATAATTTCTTTTAATAGAGCAAGGTATTGTGGGTATGCCAGGATCTCCTAGATTCTTAGGTATTCCTCCATCAAAAGAATAATTAGCAAGCATAGTAGCAATTTCAGTTTCAAGTATTTTTCTTTTGTTGGTAACAATATCTTTCATATACTTAGCATACGGAGGCATTTTCAATATATCAGTCAAACGAGTACGCAAAAAGACAGGTCTAATCATTTTAGCAAAGCGCTCAAAATCTTCATCGTCCCTACTTTTAGAAGGCTTACGAGGGAATGGCATGGGTTATTGAACCCATGGCTCTCTTTCCTTTCCATGTTTCCTAGCAACAATGTCTCTCTTATCATAACGTTTATTTTTAGGAGGTGGGTTATCAAGATCCTCGGCAGGTTCTATCTCTACATCATTATCATGTTCTTTATTACTATCTGGTGCAGCATCTACATGCACAATATTACTTTCATCTTCCTTTTCATTATCACTAGGTGCATGTTCACTACCAGACTGGGTCTCAGCATCAGAAATAGAAACATCATTATGGTTGTCAGTAGGTGTTTCTATAACAGGTTCACTAGGAGCATGCAAGTTCCTATCATTTTTCTTCTTCTTTTCCTTATTAGAGGAACTAGGTGCATCAACATTAATTTTCTGAGAATCATGTTCTATTCTTTTAGGATGACCTTCCGGATAGAGAGGTTCTTGGGTCATACGACTTCCCCTAGTCATTACTCTAACAACATGATCATTCATATTATTATTTACTTCAGCAAGCAAATCGTTTTGTGACTTAGCAACTTGGTCTAGTTGAGTGTGAAGCATAGAAGCATGTTTACCTAGACCTTTTACATCATTAGCAATTCTAAACATCAAGTCACTTAAGCGGTCTATCATCATGGCATTGCGTCTCAATTGATCCTTAACATAGTTGTTGAAGTGTTCTTGCTTAACAACGTAATTATCAAATTCATCCATGCATTGTTCAGGAGTCTTTGTGTAAGGTATATCATTTTCACTAAAGGAACAGAGGGAGTTTACCTCTACTACTTGTGTCGGGGTATCAAGTCCGTGTATTTCTTCAATAGGTGTTAGTTTCTTGATATCCTCAATTTTAATACCTTTCTCCTTCATAGATCTTTTTTGCTTCTTGCATATCTTCAGGGTTGAGGAATAGACTACCTCTTTTATTTTTAATAGGTTCCGGAGGTGGTTCAGGAAGTGTCCAATCATCGGCATTTTGCAATATGTTATTCAATAGTTCTTTAGCTTGATTGACAGTTCTTTCCCTGAAAACACAACCAGCACAACTATCTAGGAAGTCCCTAGAAGCATCGGTTAGTCCATTGTAAAAGATTTCAAGAATTTCATTTCTCTTAAGAGGACAATCAGGCAAAGCTCTAAGTAACTGGAGAAGCCTCCCCCAAGCTTGAGGGAGATTCTCTTCTTCAATTTGCGGAAAGTTAAATATTTCCTATAGGGCAGCTTGTTTCTTATGAGCAGGAAAATATTTTTTAGAAAAGTAATGAGGCCTATCCTGGGGACTACGCATACAACCAGGGGCAAGAGAAAGGAACCATTCCTTGGCCTCGCCTTTTAGCGAGAAAGGACAAAGCTTAAGGATATAATAGTAGCGTATCTTTTCATCATTGGTAAACAGAGCAGCAATATCATTTAGTTTCATAAGATATTCAACAACAACTTCATTTTCATAGTCGTGGAAAGAATCATACTCTACTATAGGAATTAACTCAGGGTGTGGGCACCCCGACTCATAAGTCATGATCACTGAATGCACGTGTACAGTGATCCCAGAGATCAATGCTCACTGAACACACAAAAGCTGAATAATAAGAGTCTTACATCCATACATATCGTCTTACACAAATAAAGACCATCAAGGTCAAGTCTTACATAGATAGGGCCATGAAAGCCAAACACCAAACATAACTAGCAGCGGAAATCTTGAACGAAAGCATGAACCCATGCCATCTGCCTTAACCCTATAGGCATTCTGACTGGGAAGCGTCCTAGTTCGCATGTTCGTCACCAACGAACTCTTCACCATATTCCTGCTCTTCCATGCCTGGCCAATTAAATAACCAGTGGCAATCCAATGAGTACTTTGAATGTACTCGCAAGCAATCCATGTTTTGGAACAAGGTATGACAAAGCATGATATAGCACTAAGTAGGTAAGTTGCAGAAAGCTAATTTTTGAATGCGATGACATGATCAAACGACTTGTAAGCATGCATCATGAGGTCACAAGCATCCGTAAGAACATGTAACAGATATCAATATAAACAAGTTTTGAACATCTCATGTTCAACCATCATGTCAAGTCATCTGACTTAACTCAAGTATTCCTTTCTCCACACACACACAGTTTTATAAACAATGGACGTAGCCCAAGAGCGGTCATCCAACTGTCCTTGACCATGGACATGGCTATTCGAATAGTTTTACACTCTGCAGAGGTTGCACACTTTACCCACAAGACTCGGGGAACTTCCGTGTCAAGCCACGACTCACGGTATATCACATACCTGAGGTAAGAACCCAAACAATGTCTTTCCCCTGACGATACTAAACAAAGAGTCCACTCATTGGTGACATCCCTTATGATGTTCATCACAAGTATCATCCACGAGGGCACGTAACGGTGTGCCCGGTGTCTGTAAAAACAGCCCATGATTGTCCTTTCCGGCACGACCCCATCTCAAGAGTGACCACGTCACTCCCGCCACTGGCAATGCGGGATCTCTACTAGAACCGACCAAAGTAGTCAACAAAGCCCTGTCCCATAAGGGGTATTGTGGTTGTAGATGTAAGGTTGCAATAACGGTCGCAACTTACACCAATCCGTTTTCGAAAATATCACACTTACTTGCCTCGGTACACCACTTCTTTGTCAAGTGGTTACCTAGCTCACCATCATCTCCCTCAGGCATTGGTGGCACCCGACGAGGTTTTTGAAAAGTCTTTGAAAACACTTTTGTTTCCAACACTATGCATAATCCCGTCCCACTTTGCGTAGCACTACTGAGCATCCTACCTACTTTAGCAACCTAACTACTCTCACCCACATAACCCTCATAAGGAGGTAGGGCCATGCACAATGCAAGTATCAACGAGAAAATGACGAGGCATCCACCAAAGTGGCCGCCACATCATCATGATCAATTCATCAAAACATAAGGTGCTATATAACATGCATGAAAAAGTTTCTTAGGCATGGTCAAGGTGCTGCTTGCCTGGCTCAACAAAGTCTTCGGGGTCTTCAAAGTCTTCTGGTCCAACTCCTTCGTCAACAACGTAATCTATCGTCGCAATATAAACGGGCAAAAATAAGAGCACGGCAAAACAGAGAAAATAAATCACTCCTAAAAATGTCAAACATTTTTTGTAAAATACTAGGTTAAAATCTAAAAATATTAAAAATACTAGTTTTTGGTTTTGAAGTGTCAAAAGTGGTGAAAGGCATTTTAACAGAGTCTATTAATATCTAAAACAGCGTTTTAAATAAAAACAATGTATAAAACCTTTTTTAAATTTTCACAATTGGCATAATCAAATAGGTTGGAATGTTACAAGATTTGTGGAGTTGGAATCGTTGAATTTGGACAAATATTTTATCCAGAGGAATTTTTGGAAAATGTCAGAAAAGGGAAAAAGAAAAGGACACTGTGCCCCTGGGCCTAAACGGCCAGCCGAGCCTGGCCCAGCCAGCCAAGCCGGCCCAGGCGAGCTAGCGCCTCCCGCCCGCGCCAGGTTTTAAACCTGATAGGCGGGGCCCAACGTTAGCGAGAGGAGAGGGGAGCGAGGGAGGTGTGGGGATGACAGGGGGGTCCCACTTGTCATCTCCCACCTCGGGACAGGAGGGACGGCGAGCTCACCGGCGATGGCAGGGGGCGTGACGGAGGGATCTGAGCACTGGAATGGAACCAATGTTGAGGCGCTGATCAGATGGAGGTGGAAGGGGGGCCGGAGGTGCTCTGGTTCGCCGCCGACGAGCACCCGCGGCGGAGGAGCTTCGGGAGGTGGATGCCGTCGACACCATAGGTTGCAAACAACACGGAAGGGAGAGGGGAAATGATCACGGGGCTCCTAGGGGTGCAGATCGAGTGAGAGAGGAGGTGGAGGAGGCCTGCACTGACCGAACAATGACAGACCCGACGCGGCGGATCTGAGCTCGATCTCGAGCTCGAGAGCTGCTGGAGAGGAATAGGTGGAGCAGGGGTCGATTGGGGGCGCAAGAGAGAAACCAGAGGGGAGAGAGACCTCGGGGAGGGCCTTATATACCCGGGTAAGGGGTGCACCATGGACCCATGCGCCGGCGAAGTTGTGGCCGTCGCCAAAGGCCACGGGCGCTCGCTGGATTATGTCCAGAGCGCCCTTGGGTTTGGCTTCAAGCGTATGGAAAGGAGAGGGGGAGAGAGGAGGCGTCTGGAGTGCGCGCGTGCGAGGTCATGCGTTGGCCAAGCCAGGCGGCGCTCTGGCACGCGCTGTAGAGGGTGCTGGAGAGAGAGGGAGGAGGGGGACGCGGTCCTGGCGTGATGCGGACGTCGAGACGCGGCTCCTGGCGCACGGGGAGGACCCGAGGTGGGCAGGAGAGAGAGGTCAACTCTCTGGAGCGCGGCCGCACGCTCTAGAGCGTGACTTTTGCCAGCATGCCCGGGCTTTTGGTGTGCTCTCACGCGTCCACTAGTGTCAGGTGCCTGCAAGAGGAATAAACAAGCGGGAGGGAGGCCTTGGATGCTCTGGAAACACTCATGAGTGAGTGAGAGAAGAGAGAGAGAGAGAGAGAGAGAGAGAGAGGAGAAAGTGGCTGTCTAGAGAGGGAAATGGGGGTTTTCACCCAAGCAATCATGGAGCTGGCCATCAGGAAATTTACTGGAGGTGGGGAGGGACTGCATGGTGCTGTGGTAAAAATAGGGGCTCAAGGAGAATAGTGGAAGGGGTCAGAATATGGTTTTTACCAAATCACTAGAAGGTGTTTGATGCTGGTTTGGGCAAGACAAACTCCCCTGCTTGCAGTGAGATTTGGCAGTGTCAAATGGGAGGTAAAAATAAGGTGGATCACCAAGTTTGAGCTCAATTAGAAGAAACTGCCAATGTAAACTTGGTAAACCCTAGAAATGAGCAGAAACTGACTTTCTTAGATCAAAACATGTTAATCTGTTCTCCTAAATGCACCACTTGGTGTGGTGGCATTATTTGTGGATTGGATCATGCCCACAAAGTTTTAGATCAATTGCAGAAAGTTGGCAATGCAAAGTTGCTCAAATTTGAATCTGGACAGAGAGGGATTTGGGATATTTTGGCGAACGAAAACATTTGGGATTGAGATGAAACTTTGCATGATCATCACATATATCATGTGTGACATTCAAGAATTTTCCTGGAATTATTTGAGAATATTTCCTATAGAAATATTTCAAATACTTGAAATAGGCAGAAAGGGTTTTGGAGGGTTTTGTCCAATATTTTGAACATGACCATGTGTTGAAACTCATATATATGGAAAATATATGTCCACTGAGTTTCCCTAAATTATCTGAAATATTTTGAAAGCATAAAAATAATTTTTCCCTATGAAAGACCATTTCTGGCCTTAACAAAAAGCCTTTAATTAAAATAGGAGAACAGTCTTTCAAAATATAATTTGGTGGTTTTGGGAAGTCTTATATATGTTAGGTTCCAAATAAAGTCTTTGGGGAAAAACATTCACCCTGATTTGAGAACTTGTAGTACAAACCTCAATTCATGGGTATTTGAAAACCTAAATTTAATAAATGCCATTTGGCCAAATTTTTTTATAGAAATAGTTTCAGGTACTATACACATGGCATGATCATTGGGCAGAGAGTTTGGATCAAGCAGATGAGTTTTGAGAGAAGGAGAATCTTTTGTGAATAAAACTCAAACAAGCACTTAAGCAAATAGCACTCAAGTCAATCATCACAAGCACTCAAAAAGTTTTAATTGGGTCCAAATTTTATAAACTCATAGCATAGCAAAGTGGTACAAACACAGGGTGTGACAGACCTACCCCCTTACAAGAACCTTGTCCCCGAGATTCCTAGGCTAGGCACTAAAAAGATAAGGGAACTCGGATCTAAGTTAGTCTTCACGCTCCCATGTTGCTTCTACTTCAATGTGGTTGCTCCATTGGACCTTGAAGTACTTGATGGTGCGCCTTCGAGTGCAATGCTCAGCTTCATCTAAGATGCAAATTGGTCTCGATAAGTAAGGTCTGGCTGAAGGTCGATGGCTTGATGATCGATGTCCTTGTAGAGGTCGGGGCGGTTGGGAACTTGGAGGCACTTCCGGAGTTGTGACACGTGGAAGACGTTGTGCACATCGGATAGCTCAGAAGGTAGCTCTAGTTGGTAGGCAACTTCTCCTCATCTGTCGGTGATCTTGAAGGGGCCGGTATATCTTGGTTTCCATTGAGAGGTGTGACTTGGAGATAGACATAGTCCCCGACACGGAAACTCATGTCTCGGTGGTGTGAGTCGGTGTAGCTCTTCTATCTTGACTTGGCGGTCTCTAGATGCTCCCTGACGAGTTGAACTTGCTCTTCTACTTCACAGAGGATATCTGGTCCAAAGACTAGTCCTTCTCCGGTTTCTGACCAATTGAGGGGAGTGCGGCACTTGCGTCCATACAACACCTCAAATGGTGCCATCTGCAGACTGGACTGATAGCTGTTGTTGTAGGAGAACTCGGCGAATGGTAGGCAGTCTTCCCACTTGGCTCCATATGCTGAAACACAGGCACGAAGCATGTCTTCGAGTATCTGGTTTACTCGTTCTGTTTGTCCTCTGGTCCGGGGGATGAAAAGCAGTGCTGAAGGACAACTTAGTTCCCAAGGCTTCTTGGAATCTATTCCAGAACCTTGAGGTGAACTGGGTTCCTCGGTCTAACACAATTTCCTTAGGAACTCTGTGGAGGCTCATGATCCAGTTGATGTAGAGGTTGGCTAGCTGGTTCCCATTGTAGGTGGTCTTGATGGGAATAAAGTGAGCTACCTTGGTCAAGTGATCGACGATGACCCATATGGAATCATGTCCCTTGCTTTACCTAGGCAAACCGGTGATGAAGTTCATTCCGACCTTGTCCCACTTCCATTCAGGCACTTTGAGAGGTTGTAACAGTCCAGTGGGTCGCTGATGGTCAGCTTTGACTCTCTGGCATATGTCACACTTAGCAATAAAAGTGGCTATCTCTCTTTTCATGCCATGCCACCATAATTTTGGTTTGAGGTCTTGGTACATCTTGGTTCCTCCAGGATGGATGGAATACGGAGTGTCATGAGCTTCTTGCAAGATCAAGTTCTTGAGCTCAACTTTGTTGGGTACGCAAATGCGATTCCCAAACCATACGACTCCTTGCTCATCCACTGAGAATCCTAGGGCCTTGCCTGCCTTGATCTTCCTCTTTATGCCTTCAATACTATCATGACCCTTCTGAGCTTCCTTAATATCATCCATCAAGTTAGGCCTTGCTTCGAGGTTGGCTAGGATACCAGGTGCAACCAGTTCCAAGCCAAAGCTTTCAATCTCTTCATACAAGGCGGGTAACCTTTCCTTAATCATAGCATTCAAGGAACAAGCCTTTCTGCTTAAGGCATCTGCTACCACATTAGCCTTTCTAGGGTGGTATTGAACACTAAGGTCGTAATCCTTGATCAACTCCAACCATCTCCGCTACCTCATGTTCAACTCCCTTTGAGTGAAAATATACTTCAAACTCTTATGGTCTGTGTATATCTCACATCGCTTTCCCAGGAGGTAATGTCTGCCAACTCAAGATCGTGGGTAGCGTAGTTCTCTTCATGAGGATGTAGCTTTCTGGATAGATATGCTACGACTGTGCCTTCTTGCATGAGAACACCACCAAGCCCGGTTCTTGATGCATCACAATATATCACAAACTCCTTGTGAATATCGGGGGTGACCAAAACTGGGGCTGTTGTCAATCTCTTCTTGAGCTCTTGGAAGCTTTCTTCGCACTTCGGTGTCCATTCGAACTTCTTGTCGTTCTTCAAGAGTTGAGTGATGGGTCTAGCAATGCTCAAGAATCCTTCGACGAACTTGCGGTAATATCCCGCGAGTCCGACGAAGCTCCTGAGTTCCTTCACATTGCCGGGAGACTGCCGTTTAGTCACGGCTTCAATCTTGGCAGGATCCACTAACAATCCTTCTGCAGTCAACACATGACCCAAGAATCCAACTTCGTGAAGCCAAAATTCGCACTTATTGAACTTGGCATAAAGCTGGTGCTCTTGAAGCTTATCCAGGACCAATCTGAAGTGTTGTGCATGCTCTTCTTCAGACTTCTAAAAGATGAGTATGTCATCAATGAAGACGACAACAAACTTGTCCAAGTACTCCATGAAAACTTTGTTCACGAGGTACATGAAGTAGGCAGGGGCATTAGTTAACCCAAATGACTTGACCGTGTATTCATACAGGCCATACCGTGTTATAAATGCTGCCTTCGGAATGTCTTGGGGCCTGATCTTCAGCTGATAGTACCTAGACCTAAGGTCAATCATGGAGAATACCTTGGCTCCATTTAGTTGATTGAACATGTCTTCAATCTTGGGGAGTGGGTACTTGTTCTTGATTGTGACTTGATTATGAGATCGATAATCGACACAAAGTCAAATAGTACCTAACGTGGCTTGAGACTGCTGATACGTCTCCAACGTATCTATAATTTTTGCTTGTTCCATGCTATTATATTATCATTCTTGGATATTTTACAATCATTTTATAGCAACTTTATATCCTTTTTTGGGACTAACCAATTGACATAGTGCCAAAGTGCCAGTTACTGTTTTGCTTGTTTTTTACTACGCAGAATATCAGTACCAAATGGATTCCAATCGCGACGAAACTTTTTAGAGATTTTTTTGGGCTAGAAGACATCCAGTGGGCCAAAGAAGTGCCAGAGGGGAGGGTCGAGGAGACCACAACCCACCAGGGCGCGCTAGAGGCCCCGGGCGCGCCCTGATGGGTTGTGCCCTCCTCGGGGACCCTCTCCACCGCCTCTGATGCCTATAAATTCCCAAATATTCCAGAAACCCTAGAGGAGTCGATGAAAAACACATCCAGCCGCTGCAAGTTCCAGAACCTCGAGATCCAATCTAACACCATCACGGAGGGGTTTATCATCCTCATTGGTGCCTCTCCGATGATGCGTGAGTAGTCCACCATAGACCTACGGGTCCGTAGGCAGTAGCTAGATGGCTTCCTCTCTCTCTTTTGATTCTCAATACAATGGTCTCTTGGAGATCTATTTGATGTAAACTTTTGCGGTGTGTTTGTTGGGATCCGATGAATTTTGAGTTCATGATCAATTTCTATCCATGAATATTATTTGAGTCTTCTTTGATCTCTTATATGCATGATTACTTATAGCCTCGTATTTCTTCTTTGAATCTTTGGTTTACTTAGGCCAACTAGATCGATTTTTCTTGCCATTGGAAGCGGTGCTTGTGATGGGTTTGATCTTGCGGTGTCCTCTCCCAGTGACAGAAGGGGAAGCGAGGCACGCATGTATCGTTGCTATTAAGGATAACAAGATGGGGTCTATTCCTACATGAATAGATCTTGTCTACATCATGTCACCATTCTTATTGCATTACTCCATTTTTCCATGAACTTAATACACTAGATGCATGTTGGACAGCGTTCGATGTGTGGAGTAATAGTTGTAGATGCAGAAACATTTCAGTCTACTAATCTTGGACGTGATGCCTATATAATGATCATCGCCTTGGATATCGCCATGATTATTTGATCTTCTATCAATTGCCCAACAGTAATTTGTTCACCCACCGTGTGGTATACTCATGAGAGAAGCCACTAGTGAAACCTACGGCCCTCGGGTCTAATTTTCCAACATATTGCTTCCCGATCTATCTTTTTGCCGCTTTTGTTTTCAGATCTATTATTCCAAAAACCCAAAAATACCATGCTGCACTTTTTATTTTGTGGTCTTGAGAGATCTATCTCTCCAATCTATCACTACCTAATCTATCTTTTTACCGTAGAGAGATTAACAACCTCTCTTTCGCGTCGGGTTGCAAGTATTTGTTCTTTGTGTGCAGGTGTTGTTTACGTAGTGGTGGTGATCCTCCTACTGGTTCGATGCCTTGGTTTTGATAACTGAGGGAAATACTTACCGTCGCTGTGCTGCATCATCCCTTCCTCTTTGGGGAAATACCGACGCAGTCTCAAGCCACGTCAAAGGAATTTCTGGCACCGTTGCCGGGGAGGAAGCGGTCTCTTCTACGTGCCAATCTATGGCGCCGAGGAGACACCATCATCATCTACCAGGTTCCTAATCACAAATCTCATCTCCTTGCAATTACATTATTTGCCATTTGCCTCACGTTTTCCTCTCCCCCACTTCACCAATTTGCCGTTTTATTCGCCCTCTCTTTCGTTTGCCTTTTTCTCGTCAGATCTCTTGCTTGCTTGCAATCTTGTTTGCGTAGTCACGATGACTCAAGAAAACACCAAATTGTGTGATTTTTCCAATACTAATAATAATGATTTTATTAGTACTCCGATTGCTCCTCCCACCACTAGTGCGGAGTCTTGTGATATTAATGCCGCTTTGTTGAATCTTGTCATGAAATATCAATTTGCCAGTAATCCTAATGAGGATGTCGCGTCCCATCTAAACATGTTCGTAAAATTTTGTGATATGCAAAAGAAAAAAGATGTGGACAATGATATATTGATGTTTAAATTATTTCCTTTCTCTTTGCGGGATCGTGCAAAAATTTGGTTTTCTTCTTTGCCTCGCAATAGTATCGATTCTTGGAATAAGTGCAAGGATGCTTATATCACTAAGTATTTTTCGCCCGCGAAAATTATTTCCCTTAGGACGCAAATCATGAATTTTAAGCAACTTGAGCATGAACATGTTGCACAATCTTGGGAAAGAATGAAATTGATGCTAAGAAAATGTCCTACTCATGGTTTAAATCTTTGGATGATCATACAATTTTTTTATGCGGGATTGAATTTTGTCTCCAGAAATCTTTTAGATTCCGCTTTAAGTGGCACTTTTATGGAAATTACTTTGGGTGAAGCTGCTAAATTGCTAGATAATATTATGGCAAATTATTCACAATGGCATACTGAAAGAGCACCTACTTAAAAAGGTTAATTCGGTTGAAGAAATTAGTAATTTGAGTGATAAGGTTGATGCTTTGATGAAGTTGGTTGCTAGTAAAAATGCTCCTATTGACCTTAATGATGTGCCTTTGTCTACCTTGATTGAGCAAAATAGTGATTCCGTAGATGTGAACTTCGTCTCGCGAAACAATTTCAATAACAATGCTTATAGAGGTAATTTTAATCCTAGGCCTTTTCCTCAAAATTCCTCTAACAATTATGGTAATTCTTCTTACAATAATAATAGGAACACCTCTGATCTTGAGAGTAATATTAAAGAATTTATCTATGCGCAAAAGGTTTTCAGTACTACGATAGAAGAAAAGTTGAATAGGATTGATGATAAGTCTAGAAGCATTGATATAATTTCTCATGATGTGGAAAATCTCAAGTTGAAAGCTTTTGCACCTAAGATTTATGAATCAATTAAAGCTTTATATGTCTATGGATGAAAGTAAGAAAAGAACCGCTATGCTTAGAGCTAGAAGAGAATTCTTAGAAAAATCATTTTCTAGTGATTGCTTTCAGAAAAATGATGAAGATCTTAAAGTGATTGGTGTTTCTTCTATTGATTCTTTGTTTAGTAATATTAAGGTTGATGATAAAGGGACTGAAGTAGAGTCAACTTTAGCTAGAAGGCGTCCCAATAAATTGGAGGGTGAAAATCTTGATGAAAAATTTGATGAAAGTGGTTTTGAAGAGGTCAAAACTTTAACTAGTGATGTGCCCACTATTTTGGATTGGAAAGATTTTAATTATGATAGTTGCTCTTTGATTGAATGCATTTCTTTGCTGCAATCCATGTTGAATTCACCCCATGCTTATGAACAAATTAAAGCTTTTACTAAACATATCGTTGATGCCATGATGAAATCCTTTGAAGAAAAGTTGGAGTTGGAAATTTCTATTCCTAGAAAATTACATGATGAGTGGGAACCTACCATTAAGGTCAAGATTAAAAATTATGAGTGCTTTGCTTTATGTGATTTGGGTGCTAGTGTTTCCACGATTCCGAAATCTTTATGTGATGTGCTTGGTCTCACCAATATTGAAGAATGTTCTCTTAATTTGCACTTGGCAGATTCTACTATTAAAATGCCTTTGGGAAGAATTAATGATGTTCTTATTCTTGCAAATAGGACCTACGTTCCCATAGATTTTATTGTTCTTGATATTGATTGCAATCCGTCTTGTCCCATCATACTTGGTAGACCGTTCTTACGAACTATAGGTGTCGTGATTGATATGAAAGAAGGCAATATTAGATTTCAGTTTCCACTAAGAAAGGGTATGGAACAATTCCCTAGAACAGGAATTAAGCCACCATATTAATCAATCATGAGAGCATCCTATGGAGCAAAAATCAAAGATGACAATACTTGAATCTATGCGTTATGCCTAGCTAGGGGCGTAAAATGATAGCGCTTGTTGGGAGGCAACCCAATGAATAAATTTATTTTCTTATTTTTCTTTCTATTTTTGAGTTTTGAAACAATTATCCCTATGTTATGATTGTGTTTTTATGTTTTATTTAGTGTTTGTTCCAAGTAAAGCCTTTAGGATGATTCATAAGATGAGTAGAAACAATGCTGAATCTAAAACAGAAACTTTGCCTCCATTGTTCGAATTTTCATTTTTTTGTTGGAACATGATATTGAGATTAAAATTTAACACAGTATTGCTATAAAAATTCTTTACGTTTTCCTATTTTTTCATAATTTTTAGAGTTCCAGAAGTATGGTTAGAGTACAGATTACTACAGACTGTTCTGTTTAAGACAGATTCTGTTTTCGTTGCATTGTGTGCTTGTTTTGATGAATCTATGGGTTATATTAAAGGGTATGAGCCATGGTAAAGTTAAAATACAGTAGGTATAATTAAATAATAAAATTTTAATGAGTTTTCAACAGCACTTAAAGTAGTGATTTGCTTTATTATACTAACGGATCTCACGAAGATTTTGTTGAGTTTTGAGTGATTGAAGTTTTCAAGTTTTGGGTGAGATCACGATGGATGAAGGAATAAGGAGTGAAAATAGCCTAAGCTTGGGGATGCTACAGCACCCACAAGATATATCCAAAGAGAAACAAGCAACTAAGCTTGGGGATGCCCCGAGTGGCATCCCCTGTTTATTCTAACGACCATCGGTATTTTACTTGGAGCTATATTTTTATTCGTCACATATCATGAGTTTTGCTTGCAGCGTATTGTATCATTTGAGTCTTTTCTTGCTTTTCTTTATAGTTTGTCACTTGTATCCTTTCTGGACACACATATTTGAGAGAGCCAAAATTATGCTATGATTTGTTAGAATTGCTCTATATGCTTCACTTAAACTTTTTGAGCTATAGAATTGCACTAGTGCTTCACTTATATCTTTTTGAGCATGGTGTGCTTGGAAACTTTTGAAGAAATACTCTCATGATTCACTTAGATTAATTTGAGAGTTATACACTTTTTAAGAAATACTCTCATGCTTCACTTAGATTAATTTGAGAGTTAGTAAATTTTGAAGAAATCCTCTCATGATTCACTTATACTATTTTGAGAGATGAAATCTTTATGCTCATGTGCTTCACTTAAATTTGTTTGAGCTTGCCAAATGCAATGGAAATATATGAAACTAGTCCCAAAGTGAGAGATATCCAAGGAGGATATAATAAAAACTTTCATGAAGATCATTGGACAAATTAAACTTGATTCCTTGTAATAGTTTTGACACATGATGATAGTAATATGTGAGTCATGTTAGTGAGTAATTATGCTTTAGTAGGAATATTGGTGTTAAGGTTTGTGATTCCCTATGCAAGTACGAATGTCAATAGTTATGCAATGAAATTACATCCTACTTATGGTGCATTATTCGATGTTAGTTATGCTCAATGCTTGCTCATGTGAATTTTTGTTTCTTGGTTGGTTCCTTCTCAATCTATTTGCTAGCCTCCACTTGTACTAAGTAGAAATACTACTTATGCATCCAAAATCCTTAAACCCAGTTTTGCCTTATGAGTCCACCATACCTACCTATATGCGGTATTTCCATGCCGTTCTAAGCAAATTTATATGTGCCATCTCTACTTTTCAAAATAAATTTCCTTTTTGTGTGCTCGTACCGCTCATGAAATGGTAGGGGGTGTCCAATATTTTTCCATGCTAGATGTTTTATTCTCAAGATGAGTGTTTATTCACTTGTCATTGCACGAGAGTACGGCGGTAATAGGGATGCCCAGTCCCGAAATGAAAAAAAAATACTTTATGTTGTGAAATATTAAATTCCTTGGAAAGTGTTGGTATGGAAGGCAACCGTGGATACCGCCAGCCATGGATTGTGAAAGAATGGTGGAAAAAGGAATAAACTTTATTTTTTGTTTGGGAACCGCCTATGATATATCTAGCGTGGAAAGTATTGTGAACTACTTTGTTGTTTTCGTTAACAGGAAAGGCATGCCACTCAAAATATTTTTCTCTCTCAATTTAAAACTTTGAGCTCTGACACCTCTACAAATCCCTACTTCCCTCTGCGAAGGGCCTATCTATGTACTTTATGCAATTTTTATTTTTTATTTGAGTCTCCATCTTCTCTTACAAAGCACCAACTAGGGGGCACAATGATCGTACTTGAGCATTGGGTGTAGCTAATATTTGAGTGTGTTTCATGAATGGATCAATGATTGAGCATGATGGGGTAGGGATAACTTTCTTTAGTGTTGATATTTTGAAAGACATGGTTGCTTGTTGGCATGCTTGAGTATTGAAGTAGATTATGTTGAAACTAGACTATTGCTTTGAACCATCTAAAAGTCCAAATGTCCATGCTACAAAAGAAAAAAATTAGATGAACATGTTAGGCAGCATTCCACATCAAAAATTCTGGTTTTATAATTTACCTACTCTAGGACGAGTAGGAATTAAGCTTGGGGATGCTGACACGTCTCCAATGTATCTATAATTTTTGCTTGTTCCATGTTGTTATATTATCATTCTTGGATATTTTACAATCATTTTATAGCAACTTTATATCATTTTTTGGGACTAACCTATTGACATAGTACCAAAGTGCCAGTTGTTGTTTTGCTTGTTTTTTACTTTGCAGAATATCAGTACCAAACAGAGTCCAATCGCGACGAAACTTTTTGGAGATTTTTTTTGGGCCAGAAGACATCCAGTGGGCCAAAGAAGTGCCGGAGGGGAGGGTCGAGGAGACCACAACCCACCAGGGGGCGCCAGAGGCCCCGGGCGCGCCATGGTGGGTTGTGCCCTCCTCGGGGACCCTCTCCACCACCTCTGACGCCTATAAATTCCCAAATATTCCAGAAACCCTAGAGGAGTCAATGAAAAACACATCCAGCCGCCGCAAGTTCCAGAACCTCGAGATCCAATCTAACACCATCACGGAGGGGTTCGTCATCCTCATTGGTGCCTCTCCGATGATGCGTGAGTAGTCCACCATAGACCTACGGGTCCGTAGGCAGTAGCTAGATGGCTTCGTCTCTCTCTCTTTTGATTCTCAATACAATGGTCTCTTGGAGATCTATTTGATGTAAACTTTTGCGGTGTGTTTGATGGGATCCGATGAATTTTGATTTCATGATCAATTTCTATCCATGAATATTATTTGAGTCTTCTTTGATCTCTTATATGCATGATTACTTATATCCTCGTATTTCTTCTTCGAATCTTTGGTTTAGTTAGGCTAACTAGATCGATTTTTCTTAAATTGGGAAGAGGTGCTTTGTGATGGGTTCGATCTTGCGGTGTTCTCTCCCAGTGACAGAAGGGGCAGCGAGGCACGCATGTATCATTGCTATTAAGGATAACAAGATGGGGTCTATTCCTACATGAATATATCTTGTCTACATCATGTCACCGTTCTTATTGCATTACTCCGTTTTCCCATGAACTTAATACACTAGATGCATGCTGGATAGCGGTCGATGTGTGGAGTAATAGTAGTAGATGCAGAATCGTTTTGGTCTACTAATCTTGGACGTGATGCCTATATAATGATCATCACCTTGGATATCTTCATGATTATTTGATCTTCTATCGATTGCCCAACAGTAATTTATTCACCCACCGTGTGCTATACTCATGAGAGAAGCCACTAGTGAAACCTACGGCCCCCGGGTCTACTTTTCCAACATATTGCTTTCCGATCTATCTTTTTGCCGCTTTTGTTTTCAAATCTATTATTCCAAAAACCCAAAAATACCTTGCTGCACTTTTTATTTACTCTTTTTATTTTGTGTTCTTGAGAGATCTATCTCTCCAATCTATCACTACCTAATCTATCTTTTTACCGTAGAGAGATCGACAACCTCTCTTTCGCGTCGGGTTGCAAGTATTTGTTCTTTGTGTGCAGGTGCTGTTTACGTAGTGGTGGTGATCCTCCTACTGGTTCGATACCTTGGTTTCATAACTGAGGGAAATACTTATTGTCGCTGTGCTGCATCATCCCTTCCTCTTTGGGGAAATACCGACGCAGTCTCAAGCCACGTCAACTGCGTCGGTATCTCCCCAAAGAGGAAGGGATGATGCAGCACAGCCACGGTAAGTATTTCCTTCAGTTATTAAACCAAGGTATCGAACCAGTAGGAGGATCACCAACACTACGTAAATAGGACCTGCACACAAAGAACAAATACTTGCAACCCAACGCGAAAGAGAGGTTGTCAATCTCTCTACGGTGAAAAGATAGATTAGGATATGATAGATTGGATAGATAGATCACTCAAGAACACAAAATAAAAGAGGCAAATAAAAAGTGCAGCAAGGTATTTTTGTGTTTTTGGAATAATAGATCTGAAAACAAAAGCGGCAAAAAGATAGATCGGAAAGCAATATGTTGGAAAAGTAGACCCGGGGGCCTTAGGTTTCACTAGTGGATTCTCTCATGAGTATGGCACACGATGGGTGAGCAAATTAATGTTGGGCAATTGATAGAAGATCAAATAATCATGACGATATCCAAGGCGATGATCGTTATATAGGCATCACATCCAAGATTAGTAAACCAAAACAATTCTGCATTTACTACTATTACTCCACACATCGACCGCTATCCAGCATCCATCTAGTGTATTAAGTTCATGGAAAACGGAGTAATGCAATAAGAATGGTGACATGATGTAGAAAAGATCTATTCATGTAGGAATAGACCCCATCTTGTTATCCTTAATAGCAATGATACATGCGTGCCTCGCTGCCCCTTCTGTCACTGGGAGAGGACACCGCAAGATCGAACCCATCACAAAGCACCTCTTCCCATGGCAAGAAAAATCGATCTAGTTGGCCTAACTAAACCAAAGATTCGAAGAAGAAATACGAGGCTATAAGTAATCAGGCATATAAGAGATCAAAGAAGACTCAAATAATATTCATGGATAGAAACTGATCATGAACTCAAAATTCATCGGATCCCAACAAACACACTGCAAAAGTTTACATCAAATAGATCTCCAAGAGACCATTGTATTGAGAATCAAAAGAGAGAGATGAAGCCATCTAGCTACGGCCTAAGGACCCGTAGGTCTATGGTGGACTACTCACACATCATCGGAGAGGCACCAATGAGGATGATGAACCCCTCCGTGATGGTGTTAGATTGGATCTCGCGGTTCTAGAACTTGCAACGGCTGGATGTGTTTTTCGTCGACTCCCGTAGGGTTTCTGGAATATTTGGGAATTTATAGGCATCAGAGGCGGTGGAGGGGACTCCCGATGCGGCTAAAACCCATCAGGGCGCGCCCGAGGCCCATGGCACGCCCTGGTGGGTTGTGGGCGGCCTGGGCTCCCTCCTGGTAACTTCTTTGGCCCACTGGCCTTCTTCTGGTCCGAAAAAATCTCCAAAAAGTTTTGTCACGATTGGACTCCATTTGGTACTGATATTCTGCGAAGTAAAAAACAAGCAAAAACAGCAACTGGCAGTTTGGCACTATGTCAATAGGTTAGTCCCAAAAAATGATATAAAGTTGCTATAAAATGATTGTAAAACATCCAAGAATGATAATATAACAGCATGGAACAAGGAAAAATTATAGATACCTTGGAGACGTATCAGTACCACCCCTTTTCTCCACAAATAGAACAGGTGATCCCCAAGGAGAGGCACTATGGCGGATAAATCCTTTACGGAGCTGCTCTGCCAGTTCCTTCTTCAATTCAGCCAACTCTTTGGTTCCCATTCTGTAGGGCTTCTTATAGATGGGTCCTGCTCCGGGCATTAGCTCAATGATGAACTCAATGTCACGGCTAGGAGGCATTCCAGGCAGCTCATCAGGAAATACATCAGGTTATTCGCATACCACTGGTACTTGGTCCAACTCAATTCCCGACATACAATTGACCTGAGGGGCTTGAGCGGAGATAGGGTTGGGAACATACTTGACTTCAACTCCTTGGCTACTGGTCATGGTAACAATCCGCTTTGTGCAGTCTAGCAAGCCTTGGTGCTTGGTTAACCAATCCATTCCTAGGATCACATCCAAGCCTCACGACTTCTGGATGATAAGGTCTGCTAGAATTGTACTCCATTGATAACAATCCCAACTCCTTTACATCCTATCTTGGTCCTCATAACTGAACCCGGGGTTTGTACCAACATTTGACTACCCAGGGGTGTAGGCTCCACAATCAAATAGTACGGTTGCTGGGGTTGAGTTGACAAGGAACATACCCAGTATGACGTCCAAGTCTTCCTGGGCTTCCTCGGCGGTGACGTGATTCACACGACCCTTGCCATTGTTGGGCTGGTTGCGGGGAGCTTGGTTCCTTGGTGGTGCTCCACGTCCTTGACCTTGGTTTGGCGCATTGGGGCACGCTGCATCCGGCTTCTTCTTGGGGCACAGCTTAGAGTTGTGTCCAGGTTGACCACATCCAAAGCATGTGATCTGACCAGAGTTGTTGTTGTTCCTGCCGCCATTTTTGTTATTGGAGTTGTTGTAAGCTGGCCTGGGATTGGCATACTGCTGAGGCTGGTAGCTTGGATGAGGTGTAGTAGGTCTAGCCTGCCGAGGCTAATAGGTTGGCTTGGCTGGGGTTGGCTGCCATGAACGAGGCTTCTGGTTGCTGGAACTACCCTTGTTGATCATCTTGCGCTTGCGAGTGTCTTCCATGGCATGACGCTTGTATTTGAGCATGAGAGCCTTGTTCACCAAGTCGAAGAAGGTCCAGCAGTCGCAGACAATGAGTTGATACTGCAGGGTCTGCTGGACTCCTTCCATGAAGCGTTACATCTTAGCGGACCCAATGTTGACATCTTTAGGGGCATACCTCGACAGCAGGTTGAGCTTCTGCATATACTCCTTGACAGAGCCACTTCCTTGCTTCAGTGCTCGGAATTCCCGCTTCTTGATAGCCATGATCCCAGAAGGAATATGGGACGTACGGAATCCTTCCTTGAAATCAGTCCAAGTGATCACATGGTCACCCTGCATGACCTTGAATCTGTCCCACCAAGCTGTGGCGGTACCTTCGAGGCAGTGAGAGGCATAAAGCACCTTCTCACGATCCTCGTTGCAATTGACCAATGCAAGGAGGTCCTCCATGGTGTGGATCCAGTCATTGGCATCCAGAGGTTCAGCAGTTTTGGTGAAGGTTGGGGGTGAATTCCTCATGAATTCCGACAGAGTGGAGCGGCCATTGTCATTCCTTCCTTGTTGTTGGTTGTTCATAAGGGCCTGATCCATCTGCTGGATAGCAGCGGAGTTGGCCTGGCGCTCCTCCCGAAGAACTTGGAGAAACTGAGCTATGGTCATGCTCTCCGGTGGAGGTGGTGGCGGAGGGATGTCTCCGTGTGGCTGCTCCTGGTGAGCTCCAGTTTCAGCAGATTCGCCAGCCCCCTGCTACTGGCTGGAGCCGGCAGCGTTGGGGTTGGGTAAGGTGTTGGTGCGGGTAGCGGTCACCATCCTGTTTCGAGCGGCCAAGTCAAATGACTAGGGTAGACATTATAAAATCAAGGATAGAGGAGATGCACCTAAGGGGGTTGGTATAGTGCAAGTGTGATTAAACAGAGGTCGAAAGACCAAACACATGATATTAAGATAAGACAGATGATGAAGTCGCTTACATGTTGCCCAAGGAAAAAGCGCGACTTGCATCAGGGCATAAACAACAAAACAAACAACAAGCACACATGGTTTCATATGTACCATTACACGGACTCAACTTCGTAGGAGGGATACATGACTTATCCTACCCTAGGGGTTCTCGGACTCAAGTGGTGGTGTGCTCGGTCTCATACTCGCGCTCCTCTGGGTCTTCCTCCTAATCGTCATCCGTACGAGCATCGTCTCCGGTCGAAGGGGTCGGAGGACAAGGAGGCACATCCCGATGATGCTTCGCCGGTGGGTCGGTGAAGAGCGCATGGTACTCCTTCTCGATCATGCGACGACGACGTGTCTGTGCATCTCTAGCTAGGGGTACTCCTCCTCTGTAAGCGATAGCTGGTCATCCCTCGAGGGATCCATCCTTCTTGATCCTTTCTGGCTTCACCTTTGCTTGACGAAGCAGCTCTTGGGTGTGGTGAAGTTCCTTGCGGAGCTTCACAGACTCCTTAATCAGGTCATGAGCCAGACTGTCGGCAGAGAGGCTGAAGTAGGTCTGGAATCTGAGAGGTGTGCCATCCTCGGATGGGACCAGCGTTCAACTCTCGCAAAGATCATCCTTCCTGAAAGGTAGGTAGTGAGTAGCTGGCTGGTCAGCCATCTCTCGGACGATGTCTCGATGGTGGATGAGTGCCTTGCGTGCAGCCATCTCGACTGCGAACGCCAGGGTCTCCGTCTGTGGTCCTGATGGGGGGATAACCCCGGGGTAGCCTCAGCCAGGCCTTTACTCCAACTTTTCGAAACGACTGCAGGACGAGCCACCTCCCCCTGCAGTCCGGCTCCGCGCAGCCGGTTGCGCCAAACAGCCGGCTTGGGGCGGAGACGCCTGGCCCCCTAGCCGGCAGTGCTGCAGGTACTGTGGTCAGAGCACGCGTGGCTACAGAGGCCCCCGTCGCATCGGGGGTCAGCGCCCGCATGGCCACAGTGGGGGCGACAGTGCCTCTGACTCCGGCCGACCGTGACCGGGCATACGGCACAGTGCCGGCACGCCCTCAACCATTCCATTACCTGCCCCGGCGTGGCAACAGCGCGGCCGGCCATACCGCTGACCGCGGCCATCCACCGCAAGACGACGCCCCGAAGGACGACCCGTGCCGTGGTGTGACGGGCACCAGGGCCCACCAGGCGGGCCCCCGTAGCCGGCGGGCCCTACCAGCGACAAGACCTCTCAGCCGGGGGCCCCAAGGCCGGCTGGGGAGACCGCCAGCTGGGGCCCTCCGCCGTTTCCTACCCATACTGTAATCCGGGGGGTTGGCCTATAAAGCCCCCCGGAGCTCCCCCATGCACGGGGGCGATCACTCTTTCCCTAGCACTCACACACACACACAACCATGTAGAGAGGCAGAGAAGGGAAGCTAGCTCCTTCTTCCTCCTCTACCCATACAGCTCAAGGAGCACCATTGTAGCTCCCTTTGGCTCATCAACAAGACTAGCAGGACTAGGGGTATTACCTCCCACGGAGGGCCCCGAACCTGGGTACATCGCGTGTCCCGCACCGTTTGTCCCCGATCTCGCTCCCGGAGTCCACCGGCGTCCATCGGCCCCAACCACTCTCGATAAGCCTCCCCATGGCATCTGTCGTGAGAAAACGACGACAGTTGGCGCCCACCATGGGGCAGAACGCGGCGCCGGCCGGAGTCATACTCCGGGCGGGAACCGTCGCCAACTCCGCCGGGCGTCTCACGTCCGGGCTGATCAACATGCCCGTGGGGTCCGCCCTCGCGGACGCTCCCGCGGCTCCTGGCGGCGGTTCCACCCGCCTCGCGGGCGGAGCCGCCGTCTCCTCCCCCGTGTGGAACTGCGTCGACACCTCGCTCGACATCAGCGGCCTCTGCACGCTCTTCGCCGGACTGCGTCTCGCCGACGCGCCGGCACAGGACGAGTATCCCAGCGTGGTGCTCGATTGCTGCGACCCGCCCCCGTGCGCGGGCGGAACCACGGCAGACAACGCTCGTGATTTCCGCGTCATCATGGAAGTATTGACCACCGTTTCCTCCACGTCTTTCGGTCGCGCTAGGGCGGATGCGCTGGCGTCCGTTGCTGCCGCCGGTGCTGGCGTCTCCGACCCCATCGGCTCCGCCCTTCGGGGCCTGAGCACTCCCTTCGCGCCGACAACCAACCCAGCTATAGCCGTGGGCGAGCTGGAGGCGGCGCGCCAACAACTGCTCGCGGAGGCTACTTCCCTCGCTACCGCCAAGCGTCGGATGGAGTTCGCGCAGTGCGAGTACAACTCCGCCTACGGTCTCACCCCAGCTGGCAACGAGACCAGCCGGCGAAACGACGTCCGCGACCGCGGCCGCGTGGTCGCGGAAATCCTCGGTGGCAGGCTGCCCACCTACGATACGCCGGCGGCCAACATGTGGGCCGCCCAAGTGGCTTACGCCGACCTGGCCGCTTGGAGGGCGAGGAGCGCGCCCAGCAGGACCAGCACATCCAGGACCTCATCAACACCGCCAACGCGCAGCAGGCTCGGCTCGACCACATCAACCTCGGCTTCGAGGTCCCGCCTCCCGGAGGCGACGGCGTGCCGACTGCCGGCTAGCGTCGGCCGGTCCAACAGGCCTCTTCCCCACGCGGCTCCACCCGGCATGGCGGAGGCTCCCGCGGCACACGCTCTCTGCACGCGAACGAGCCGTCTGCTGTTAACAGCCGGCGCACCAACGGGCTGGAAGAGGACGGCCGACGCCCGCGCGCCCACACCCCGCCGCCGCGGTGGGAGCGCGTGCATTCGCCCGCCCCGACGGTTCGCCCCGAGCTCGTGGCTCGCCTTGGCCCGCGCGTCCCTCGGAGCGAGAACGCCGCCCGAACCTGCATCGACCGGCTAGCGCAGTTGGCCCTCCTCGAGGAGGAGGGCTCAATCGGCCCGGCGTGTTTCGGCCCCCGGATCCGCAACGAGCCGTTCCCGACCGGCTTCACTCTCCCTCGCGACACCCCGAAGTACAACGGCACCGCCAAGCCGGAGGACTGGCAGATCGACTACACCACCGCAGTCGGCATCACCAGGGGAAACAAGCGTGTAGCCGTACGCTACGCCCCCCTCATGTTGATCGGCTCGGACCGGACCTGGCTTAACAGCCTGTCGGCCGGCAGCATCAAGACCTGGACGGACTTCGAGGAGGCGTTCGTCCGCAACTTCACCGTCATCTACAAGTGGCCCGGCCGGCCCCGCGAGCTGGCCATGTGTGTCCAGGGGCCGGAGGAGCCCCTCCGCGACTACCTCACCCGGTGGACCAAGCTTCGCAACTCCTGCGAGGGGGTGCACGAGGTGCAGGCCATCCAGTACTTCATCGAGGGCTGCCGCGGTGGCACCCACCTCAAGCATAAGCTCCTGTGCTCCGAGCGGGTGACCCTGGTGGATCTTATGGCCAAGGCGGACAAGTACGCCACGGCTTACTCCGCAATGCGGGTCAAGGCCGCCACACCCGCCAAACCGACCCCGCCATCTACCGCACCACGGCCGGCTACCGACAGCCGGCAGCCGCAGAACAACAAGCGCAAAACCGACCAGCCGGACCCCCGCTATGGGAGCCGGCAGGTCGCCACCATCGAACAGGAGCAACTGGCTGCCC
This sequence comes from Elymus sibiricus, assembly GCA_039707655.1. Taxonomy (NCBI): domain Eukaryota; kingdom Viridiplantae; phylum Streptophyta; class Magnoliopsida; order Poales; family Poaceae; genus Elymus; species Elymus sibiricus. The sequence continues at coordinate 246,750,482 of CM077671.1, forward strand.
AGGCTCCCAGCCAGCGCCAGCGCACCGGCAAGGCCGCCTGGCATCCCAAGCTTACTTTCGAGCAGGTGCTCGACACACCCTGCAAGATGCACTCCAGTGCCAAGCCGGCTACGCACACGCTCCGGCAGTGCAGCTTCTCGCAGCGGCTGGCTCACGGCGAGTGCCTTCCGGTCCCTCCGCCATCGCCGCCCCAAGCTCCGGCTCCGGCACCCGCACCGGCCCCGGCGCCGGCTCTGGCCCCGCGTGACGGCCGCCTTCACGACTAGTTCCCTGACCAAGACAGGGCCTACGTCATCTTCACTAGCGAAGAGACGGACAAGCACGCACAACGCTGGCTCCGGCGCGAGGTGAATGCCACCGTGCCCTCGATTGCCCAGTATATGCACTGGTCCGAGAAGCCGGTCACCTGGAGTCGGGCCGATCATCCGGCTGCGATGCTGAACCCGGGAAGCTATGCCCTCGTCCTCGATCCCACCATTGTCTCCGAGAGGCGCACCTGCCGCTTCTCGCGGGTGTTGATCGACGGTGGTAGCAGCATCAACATTCTCTACCACGACACGATGCTCAAACTGGGGCTCAAGGAGACGGACCTACAGCCGAGCCGGGCGGTCTTCCACCGCATCATGCCGGGGCGGTCCTGCTCCCCCATCGGCAAGATCCGGCTCGACGTCCTCTTCGGCGACAAGCAACACTTCCGCCGCGAGCCGGTGTGGTTCGAGGTGGTGGACCTCAGCAGTCCCTACCACGCACTGCTGGGACGACCGACGCTCGTCAAGTTCATGGCGGTCCCTCATTACGCCTACCTCAAGCTCAAGGTGTCAGGCCTCAAGGGCATCATCACCGTTGCCGGCGACTACAAAATATCGATCGAGTGCGCGCGCGACGGCAGCCGGCTGGCTGAGGCTCTGGTGATCGCAGAGGAGAGGCGACAACTCAACCGGCTCGTGGCTCAGGCCGCCGAGCAGCCGGCGATGCCAGCTCCCCCGTCCCAGATGGCCGGCGAGACGTCTTTCCAGCCGTCCAAGGACACCAAGCAAGTGCCGCTCGACCCGGCTAACCCCAAGCAGTGCGTCACCATCGGTGCCAACCTCAGCAGCAAATAGGAAGGCGAGCTCGTCGACTTCCTCCGTGAGAATCGGGACATCTTTGCATGGTCTCCCAAAGACATGCCGGGTGTTCCGAGGAAGTACGCCGAGCACAAACTTCATGTCCGGCCGGATGCGAAGCCGGTCAAGCAACCCCTATGCCGTTTTTCCGAAGAGAAACGGTGCACTATAGGAGAAGACATAGCCCGGCTGCTCGCAGCCGGCTTCATCATGGAAGTGTTCCACCCGGACTGGCTGGCCAACCTAGTCCTGGAGCTGAAGAAAAACAAGACTTGGCGCATGTCTATAGACTACACGAGCCTGAACAAGGCATGTCCCAAGGACCCGTTCTCCCTGCCACGGACCGATCAAGTCATCGACTCCACAGCCGGCTGCGATCTACTGTCCTTCCTGGACGCCTACTCCGGCTACCACCAGATCAAGCTGGACCCGGCCGATCGGCTGAAGACCTCCTTCATCACCCCTTTCGGGGCCTACTGCTACATCATCATGTCCTTCGGCCTAAAGAATGCAGGCGCTACCTTCCAGCGCCGCATGTAGAAGTGCCTCCTGCCCCAGATCGGCAGGAACGTCCACGTCTACGTCGACGACATCGTCGTCAAAACCAAGAGGCATTTCAACCTCCTTGACGACCTCCGGGAGACCTTCGCCAACCTGCGCGAGTACAAGGTCAAGCTCAACCCGGAGAAGTGCGTTTTCGGCGTCCCAGCCGGCCAACTCCTGGTTTTCTTCATGTCCGCCCGCGGCATCAAAGCTAACCCAGAGAAGATCAGGGCGATCGAGCGGATGCCCAAGCCAACCCGGCTTCGCGACGTCCAGAAGTTCACCGGCTGCCTCGCTTCGCTCAGCCGGTTCGTCAGCCGGCTGGGAGAGAAAGCCCTACCCCTCTACCAGCTCATGAGGAAGACGGCGCTTATCGAGCCGGGCACCGATTCCACCAGGAAGACGGCCAAGTTCGAGTGGACCGACCAGGCGGACGAGGCGTTCCGCGACCTCAAACGAGTCCTCACCAGCGCGCCCATCTTGGCCGCGCCGGCTGAGAAGGAGCCCCTGCTCGCGTACATCACGGCGACCACGCGTGTCATCAGCGTTGTCCTGGTAGTGGAGCGGTCGGAGGAGGGTAGGGCGCTGCCAGTCCAGCGTCCCGTTGATAATCCCCAAGTGCAAGGAATCATCGTAGCAATTTCCAAAGGTGGAAGTGATAAGTATGGAGTGTCGAACCCACAAGGAGCTAAAGGTAAGATCAATATTCTCTCAAGTTCTATCTACCACTGATACGACTCTACGTATGTCGAACGTTTGCTTCCAACTAGAAACGAGAAATAAAACTACGTTGTGGGTATGGAGAGAATAGCTTTGCATGATATCGGAGAACTAAAATATAAAAATAGGTGCTATTATCATAAAGTTAGAATATATTACAATATATTAAAAACAGCGAGTGTGGAATAATGATGGGTCGGTGTGCGGAATTGTCCTAGCCAATTGTTAACAAGATCGGTAATCATTATTGCAATTCTATATGAGGGAGAGGCATAAGCTAACATACTTTCTCTACTTGGATCATATGCACTTATGATTGGAACTCTAGCAAGCATCCGCAACTACTAAAGATCATTAAGGTAAAACCCAACCATAGCATTAAAGCATCAAGTCCCCTTTATCCCATACGCAACAACCCCCTTACTCGGGTTTATGCTTCTGTCACTCAAGCAACCCACTATAAGCGAATCATGAACGTATTGCAACAACCTATAGCGGGAATCCTTCAAGTGTGCGCGGCACGGAAGGCACCATAGGACAGCACCAAAATAAACATACAACTCAAACCAATCTAGATCATCAATCAACCCATAAGACAAAAGAAATCTACTCAAAACATCATAGGATGGCAACATATCATTGGATCATAATATGTGGCATAAAGCACCATGTTCAAGTAGGGGATTACAGCGGGATGCGGGAGAGTGGACCACTGAAAAGATATGAGGACGGTGATGAAGAAGGTGATGTTGATGAAGACGATCACCGCGGCGATGGTTCCCCCGATGGCACTCCGGCGCCACCGAGAGAGAGGGGGAGAGGGTCTCCCCCTTGTGCTTCCTCCTCAATGGCCTCCCCCCTAGGTGGGGAGAGGTTCTCCCTCTGGTCCTTGGCCTCCATGGTGATGATGGCCCCTCCATCTTCCTCCTCCATGGTCTCTGGTGATGGTGACCCCCTCCGGCAGGGTGCCGAAGAGGGCCAAGATTGATCTTTCATGGCTACAGAGACTTGCGGTAGCGGAACTTCCGATCTAGGTTTCTTTTCGGAGATTTCTATATTTATAAGAGTTTTTGGCATTGGTCCCACGTCCAGAAGGTTCCCGAGGAGGTGACAAGCCAGGGGGGTGCGCCCTAGGGGGGCGCCCCCCCCACCCTTGTGGCTTCCTCGGCCTTCCTCTCCGGTGACTTTTCGCTCCAGTATTTTTTATATTTTCCAAAAATATTCTCCGTAAATTTTCAGCTCATTCCGAGAACTTTTATTTCTGCACAAAAACAACACCACGGTAGCTCTGCTGAAAACAGCGTCAGTCCGGGTTAGTTCTAATCAAATCATACCAAAATCATATAAAATTATTGTAAACATGGCATGAATACTTCATAAATTATAGATACGTTGGAGACGTATCACCATCCCCAAGCTTAATTCCTGCTCGTCCTCGAGTAGGTAAATTATAAAAGAAATAATTTATGAAGTGTGAATGCTAGCAAGTGCACAAGTTTGGTCAATGATAATTCCAATCACTTTTTCTAGCATCAATATAAAGCATAAATAGTAGCTCATCACATAAAACTTCTCATGATCAAGTAACAAGCTATTCACATGTTAAAGTATAGACCAGAAAGTTTCTTGAAAATTAACAAGCTATTCACATGTTAAAGTATAGACCAGAAAGTTTCTTGAAAATTAACAAAGCATAAATAGTAGCTCATCACATAAAACTTCTCATGATCAAGTAACAAGCTAGTCATCGAACAATTACAATTCATCTTATTTTCAGGAAGGGTCTATGTAAGAGCTTTGATTTAGCAAATTCCACATACTCAACTATCATATAGTCTTCCATGATTATTGACACTCAAAACATATTTTTAGAACAAATAGCATCCATCGAACACAGAGAAAGATAGGGGCTTAATGTTTCGCCTCCCAACTTATTTATCAAATAGATAATTGTCAACAATAATAATTCATGATCAAATATATTTGTGTGGATATATATGTCTAGATCATTCCCCAACAAATGACGCTTGCCAAGAGAAAAAGGCGAAATGTAGGAAGTGGTGAAGATCACCATGACTCTTGCATAATGGTAAGTACTAGAAAGTAAAAGATAGGCCCTTCGCAGAGGGAAGCAGAGGTTGTCTTGCACTTTTTGTTTTTGGATGTGCAAACCCTTAATGCAAAGGAACGTCATGTTGTATTGCCCTTTGTGATAGCAACCTTTATTATGCAATCCGTCGCTTTTATTTCTTTACCATCATAAGTTCGTGCAACGCTTATTTTCCCTCACAATAAAAGATCATACATATTTAGGAGCAATTTTTATTGCTTTTTGCACCGATGACAACTTACTTGAAGGATCTTACTCCATCCATAGGTAGGTATAGTGGACTCTCATGGCAAAACTGGTTTAAGTGTGTTTGGATGCACAAGTAGTATTTCTACTTGGCGCGGAAGTTTTGGCTAGTATGAGGTGGAAGCAAGCACCACATGTTGGAGGATCCATAACAATATAACTTCTATGCAAATATACCCAAACATAACTCATTAAGTTGTCTTCCTTGTCCAATTTTAACTAATTTGCTCAAGTTTGAAAATAGTTAATGGGTCTTCACAATCATAGAAGATGTCCAAGATAGTATATTCATATGTGGAATCTCTCTTCCTTCAATATTCTTTCATGAATTGTTCAAGTGACCAATGCGGTGTTTGCTAACTTTCAATAAATTTCACCACCTATACTTATTATGTGTGAAGTCATTACTCCCCATGGGATAAGTATATGAAGCATATTTAATTTCAGATTTATGATATTCAATTCATTCAACCATTTACTCAAAGGATATAAGTGAAGCACGAGAGTGAATGGCAAACTACTCCAAAAAGATATAAGTGACGATCAATGAGTAGCCAACAATTAAATAACTATGTGAGGACTCTCTCATCTAATAATTTCAGATCCAATGATTTTATTCAAACAGCAAAACAAAATAAAAATAGCACTCCAAGAATAGCACGCATCATGTGAACGAATAAAAATTTAGGCTCAACATAGGCTAACCGATAATTGTTGATGAAGAGAGGTGGGATGCGTAGCATCCCCAAGCTTAGATACTTGAGACTTCTTGAAATATTTACTTGGGGTGCCTTGGGCATCCCCAAGCTTGAGCTTTTGTATCTCGTTCAATCCTCTCATATCATGGTTTTACCTATTCTCAAAAATTTCATCCACACAAAACTCGAAAAGAACTCGTGAGATAGGTTAGTACACATGAGAATAAATCAACACTTCATGTACTGCCAAGACAAGTTGCACAATAATTTTCAAACATCATCTACTGTTTACTATCATTTCCACAATTGATATCTACCAATATAGGCTATGGAAACTAGAGGATAAGTAGATAACAAAACTATGACAGCAATCTGCCCAAACAGAACAGTCTGTAGCAATTTATAATAACATTGTACTTCAGTAACTCAAAAAATTATGAAAATTTAGGACATGCTAAGAAATTTATATGAAAATACTGTGTAAAAATTTCAGAAACTTTCCACATTCCAGTAAAATATGAAAATTCAAACACTACAGAAAAAGTTTCTGTTTTTTACACAACACACATCAAACATGTAATGCAAGCATCCTAAGGCAATTCTTGGAAATTTTTATTGAAAAAAAATTTATAAATAACACCTAACAGAGAACAACAAAATAATATGACACTCCAAGCAAAACTCATATTATGTGATGAATAAAAATATAGCTCTAAGTAAGATATACCGATAGTGTTGAAGACGAAAGAGGGAATGCCTTCCGGGGCATCCCCAAGATTAGTTGCTTGGATCTTCCTCGAATGTTACCTTGGGTGTGCCTTGGGCATCCCCAAGCTTAGGTTCTTGTCACTCCTTATTCTTCTCATATCAGTGTCTCACCCAAAACTTGAAAACTTCAATCACACAAAACTTAACGGAACTTCGTGAGAAGGGTTAGCGTAATAAAGATAAATCATTCACTTAGGTATTGTCAAGACCAGATTAATAGTTGTTACCACATGATTCCTACTGTATTCTAACATTTCCATAATTTATATCACTGAATATAAGCTATGGAAGCACTAAAACAAGCAAACTATGCATGCAGAGCAGAATCTGTCGAAAACAGAACAGCCTGTGAAGATCTATAGTACAGCCATACTTCCCTGTCTCTACAAATTCTGAAAAATTAGGGCAGTCTAGGCAATTTGTATATAAATCATGTGTAAAAAATGCAGATAAAAATCACGTTCCAGTGAATTTACAAAATTCCTGTACTGAGAGCAAAAGTTTCTGTTTTTGCACAGAACCAAGTCAACTATCATCCACACTATCCCAAAGGCATTACTTGGCACTTTATTGAAATAAAAGGCACAAAACATGATTACTACAGTAGCTTAATCATGTTAAAACACAAAAACAGAAAGGGTAAATATTAGGTTGTCTCCCAACAAGCGCTTTTCTTTAATGCCTTTCTAGCTAGGCATGACATTGATACACTTCCAAGCCCAATTCCGATGGAAATTTTATTCATACTCTAAAAGATATAAGTGAAGTTCATAGAGCATTCTACAATTAATGAAGATTAGCCAATACCCAAGCTCAAAATATATAAGTGAAGCACACGAAGCATTCTATAAATCCATACTCAAAAGATTTAAGTGAAGCACAAAGAGCATTCTATAAATCAATGAAGGACTAACTCATACTAGAAGGGTGCATAAAAGGAAAAGAAAAAACACTAAAGACGCATAATATGTGAACAAAACAAAAACCGAGGTATACCGATAATTGTTGAAGAATAAAGATGGGATGCCTTCCGGGGCATCCCCAAGATTGAACTCTTGTCTCTCCGTATTCTTCTTATATCGATATCTCCTCGATCTTCGAATACTTCATTAACACAAAACTTAACAAAACCCTCGTGAGATCCATTAGTATAATAAAGCAAAATACTACTTTAAGTACTGTTTTGAACTCATTCCAAATTCATATTAGCATTATATCTACTGTAGTCCAACTTCACCATGGTTCATACCCCCCGATACTACCCATAGATTCATCAAAATAAGAGAACAATGCATAGAAAACAGAATCTGTTAGAAACAGGACAGTCTGTAGCAATCTGGAAACTTCGTATACTTCTGTAACTCAAAAAACTCTGAAAATTTAGGGCAAACTAAACAAGTTGTATATAAGTACTGTGTAAAAATTTCAGAAACTTTTGACGTTCCAGTAAGAAATGTAAATTCATGCACTACAGTCAAAGTTTCTGTTTTTGCACCGCACAAAGCAAACAAGCAATCTAATCATCCTAAAACCAAATCTTGGCACATTATTTTTATAATACAATGGATATATACAAGGGAATGATTATTTTTGAGAAGCTTCCATGAAAAATTCTACATTGTTTCCATGAGCATGAACACAAGTGTTCAAGGTCGACCCTCACTTCTCCAATGCACAACCTTCCAATCACTTCTCTTTTTGAAGAACTTCTAAGGCATAAGAGGCAAGTAATTCTTTTTGTATTTTTCATTATTTATTTATTTTTGTTTGTTTCACCCACAACTAAAGAAAGCAAAAAGGGAAAACAGAATCTACTTAGTGAAGAAAGCAAACAAGCACACACGAGAATATCAACCCCATGCTATTGCTCCCCGGAAACGGCGCCAGAAAAGAGCTTGATAATCCCCAAGTGCAAGGAATCATCATAGCAATTTCCAAAGATGGAAGTGATAAGTATGGAGTGTAGAACCCACAAGGAGCTAAAGGTAAGATCAATATTCTCTCAAGTCCTATCTGCCACTGATATGACTCTACGTATGTCGAACGTTTGCTTCCAACTAGAAACGAGAAATAAAACTACGTTGTGGGTATGGAGAGAATAGCTTTGCATGATATCGGAGAACTAAAATATAAAAATAGGTGCTGTTATCATAAAGTTAGAATATATTACAATATATTACAAACAGCGAGTGTGGAATAATGATGGGTCGGTGTGCGGAATTGTCCTAGGCAATTGTTAACAAGATCGGTAATCATTATTGCAATTCTATATGAGGGAGAGGCATAAGCTAACATACTTTCTCTACTTGGATCATATGCACTTATGATTGGAACTCTAGCAAGCATCTGCAACTACTAAAGATAATTAAGGTAAAACCCAACCATAGCATTAAAGCATCAAGTCCCCTTTATCCCATACGCAACAACCCCCTTACTCGGGTTTATGCTTCTGTCACTCAAGCAACCCACTATAAGCGAATCATGAACGTATTGCAACACCCTACAGCGGGAGTCCTTCACGTGTGCGCGGCACGGAAGGCACCATAGGACAGCACCAAAATAAACATACAACTCAAACCAATCTAGATCATCAATCAACCCATAAGACAAAAGAAATCTACTCAAAACATCATAGGATGGCAAAACATCATTGGATCATAATATGTTGCATAAAGCACCATGTTCAAGTAGGGGATTACAGCGGGATGCGGGAGAGTGGACCGCTGAAAAGATATGAGGACGGTGATGAAGAAGGTGATGTTGATGAAGACGATCACCGCGGCGATGGTTCCCCCGATGGCACTTCGGCGCCACCGAGAGAGAGGGGGAGAGGGTCTCCCCCTTGTGCTTCCTCCTCCATGGCCTCCCCCTAGGTGGGGAGAGGTTCTCCCTCTGGTCCTTGGCCTCCATGGTGATGATGGCCCCTCCATCTTCCTCCTTCATGGTTTCCGGTGATGGTGACCCCCTCCGGCAGGGTGCCGGAGAGGGCCAAGATTGATCTTTTGTGGCTACAGAGACTTACGGCGGCGGAACTTCCGATCTAGGTTTCTTTTCGGAGTCTTTTGGCATTGGTCCCACGTCCAGAAGGTTCCCGAGGAGGTGACAAGCCAGGGGGGTGCGCCCTAGGGGGGCGCCCCCCCCACCCTTGTGGCTTCCTCGGCCTTCCTCTCCGGTGACTTTTCGCTCCAGTATTTTTTATATTTTCCAAAAATATTCTCCGTAAATTTTCAGCCCATTCCGAGAACTTTTATTTCTACACAAAAACAACACCACGGTAGCTCTGCTGAAAACAACGTCAGTTCGGGTTAGTTCTAATCAAATCATACCAAAATCATATAAAATTATTGTAAACATGGCATGAATACTTCATAAATTATAGATACGTTGGAGACGTATCACCCGTCTACTACCTCAGCGAGGTCCTCTCCGCCTCCAAACAAAACTACCCCCACTACCAGAAGATGTGCTACGGCATATACTTCGCCGCCCAGAAGATCAAGCAGTACTTCCAAGAACACACCATCACCGTCGTGAGCACGGCACCGCTGGGCGAGGTCATGAGCGGCCGGGACACCACCGGCCGGATCGCCAAATGGGCCATCGCCCTCGCCGACTACGAGATCCGGTATGAGCCTCGCACCGCCATCAAGTCATAGGCGATGGCCGACTTCCTCGTCGACTGGGCCGAGACCCAGTTCGTACCGCCTTCCCCGGACTCTACGCATTGGCGCATGCACTTCGATGGCTCGAAGATGCGGACCGGCCTGGGAGCCGGCATCATCTTGTCGTCTCCGAAGGGAGACCAACTCAAGTACGCGCTCCAAATCCACTTTGCTGCCTGCAACAATGTGGCCGAGTACGAGGCGCTCGTCCACGGCCTCCGGCTCGCAAAGGAGATTGGCATCCGGCGCATCTTGTGCTTCGGCGACTCCGACCTCGTGGTGCAGCAGGTCTCTGGCGAATGGGACGCCAGGGACGCCAACATGGCCAGCTACCGCTTCCTCGTCCAGCAGATTACCAGCTCCTTCGATGGCTGCGAGTTCCATCACATCCCCCGGGCGGGCAACGAGGCGGCACACGCCTTGGCGAAAATCGGCTCCACCCGCCAGGCCATCCCGGCTGGCGTCTCCCTCGAGCAGCTGCGCAAGCCTTCGATCAAACCTTCCGCCGAGTCAGAGTCCATCTTCGTGCCCGCGGATCCTGCCGGCTCCTCGACGGTCCCGGGGGCTCCACCTGCTCCACCGGCTCCACCGGCTACGCCCGCCGCGCCGGCTCCGGCTGCTGTCGTTCCGGCGACAGTCGGCTCCGAGCCCGTAGCCGTCATGATGGCTGTCGACTGGCCGGACCCGGGGGCTAACGAGTCTGGCCCGGGGGCTCCGGCTGCCCAGGTTCTCCAGCCCGAGCCGAAGCTGGCCCCGGTCTCGGCTCCGTCGTGGGCCCAACCAATCTTGGCTTTCCTCTTGCACGGCGAGCTCCCCCCCGACGAAGACAAAGCCCGGCAGATCCAACGCCGCGCTCCCGCCTACAGCATCATCAACCGTGAACTGGTCCACCGCAGCACGACCGGCGTGTACCAACGCTGTGTCGAGTTCGAGAAGGGCCAAGAGATCCTCCGAGATATCCACCAGGGCGAGTGCGGGCATCACGCCGCCTCAAGGACCCTGGTGGCCAAGGCGTTCCGCCACGGCTTTTACTGGCCGACTGCCCTTGAGGAGGCGACGCAGCTCGTCGACAGGTGTGAGGTGTGCCAGCGTTTCTACGCACAAAGCCACCTGCCGGCTGTGGCGCTCAAGACCATCCCACTGTCGTGGCCCTTTGCCGTTTGGGGGCTCGACATGGTGGGACCATTCAAGACCGCTCGAGGCGGCATGACGCACCTGCTGGTATCCGTCGACAAATTTACCAAGTGGATCGAGGCCAGACCTATCAAGAAGTTAGATGGCCCCACCGCCGTCCGATTCATTGAAGACATCACAGTCCGCTACGGCGTCCCACACAACATCATCACCGACAACGGCACCAATTTCGCCAAGGGCGCGCTAGCGCGTTTCTGTGCCAAGCAAGGCATCCGGCTCGACCTGGCCTCCGTCGCCCACCCGCAGTCGAATGGCCAGGCCGAAAGGGCAAACGGCTTAATCCTGGCCGGCATCAAGCCCCGGCTCGTGGCACCCCTCGCCCGATCGGCCGACTGCTGGATCGAAGAGCTCCCGACGGTCTTATGGAGCCTCAGAACCATGCCCAACCGATCAACCGGCTGCACACCCTTCTTCCTCGTGTACGGGTGCGAGGCAGTCATCCCCACGGACATCGAGTTCGACTCGCCTCGCGTCACCCTGTACACGGAAACGGACGCAAAGGAGGCAAGGGAAGACGGCGTCGACCTCCTCGAGGAGGCCTGCGAGCTAGCGCTGAGCCGAAGGGCCATCTACCAGCAGAAGCTCCGGCATTACCACAACAAGTGGATCCGGCCCCTCTCCTTTCGCGAGGGGGACCTGGTGCTTAGGCGGATCCAGCGAACCGCCGGCCAGCACAAGCTGTCCTCCCCATGGGAGGGCCCGTTCATCATCAGCAAGGCGCTACACAACAAAGCGTACTATCTAATAGACGCCCAGAAGCTGCAGAAGCGCAAGAGAGACGCCTCCGGCGAGGAGACGGAGCTCCCGTGGAACGTGGCGCTCCTCCGTCCGTTTTACTGCTAAGGACCAGTGTATGTATGTACCTTCCCTTTTGGGCTTATGAATGCAATGGGTGCCCCAAGTCAGCTCTTGGGGCACACCTCTTTCGTTTCCTTCCAAAGCAGTTCGCCTCACTCACCAGCTCCCGGACCCGGTCCCACGGTCTTGGGGGCTCGTCGGCTAGCCTTGACGTCGCTCCCCGAAGCCGGTCAAGTAATGTGAGCTAAAGAAAAACCCTCCCACCCCTCCCAGCTACAGACCGGCTCCCGGCTGTCCGGCTGGCGGGTTCTCGGGACCGTAAAACTTAGCGCACACGAAAAACGGTCATAAGGGATCGCCGGCTAGGGCTAGCCGAAGCACTTTCCTTAGTCTCTGCCGCTCACCTTAGCCAAAACCATCCTAGCGGCTCCCAAAATCACGACCGACTCCGCCGAGGCGGATGCCCCGTCCCAGCTACAGACCGGCTCCCGGCTGTCCGGCTGGCGGGGCTGATACTGAAGGGGACAAGGCTTTGGGCAGACGGAGCCAAAAGTGGCAAGAAGCTAAGGCCGAGCCGGCACGCATAAAAAAGTTTGGCAACCAAAAGCATTAAAACTTATATATACAAAAGGCGCGGACGGCCCACGGGCACAAGTTCATTACATTTACACCCCCAGTGGGTGGAATTGCAATCTAACAAAATACAGGAAAGAAAGAAGATGCTAAATAGCAGCGGTGCCGTCTTCTCCCCTGGCATTCTCCGCGGCAGCTGAAGTAGAGGCCCCGTCCTTGGCCATGGCACGATCCGTGTCGGCCCCCGCATCCAAGTCCCGAGCCGGCTCGGAGTCGGTGTAGTCATCGGTGCTGGACCCAGCATCTTCGTCGCCCGTCTTCACGGCACTACCCTCCGGGTCGTCAAGGGTGAGCGTGAACGGGTCCTCCGGGATCACCTCGCCGTCTGCCGTGCGCTCCAGGACATACTAGTCCCACGCGGCGAAGGAAGCAAGGTCACTGGCCCGCACGGCCAGCGCATCGGCAACCGCCTCCAGCTCCGCATCGGTGCCGGCGCACTGGGCCGTAAGCATCCCCAAGTCCAGCTCGGGGTACCATGACCTCGCGATGCGGAGCACCATGGCCGCTCCGGCGCGCGCAGCAGAGGCCCTCCAGGCATTCACCCGCGCGGTCCCGAATTCCAGCCACCTCGACAGCCGGCTCATGGAGTTCGGTTCCACCGCGTCCGGCCAGAGGGTGTGAACCAGCGATGTGCCGGCCGCCTGGAGCCGCTTCAGGGCCCGAACCACCTCGGTCAGATGCATCCTAGAGGCGATCCCCACCTCGTCCAGCGTCCAGCCGGTGAGCTGCCCAACGAGGACTCCCTGCGCCCGCTAGTCCTCGCGGTGGGCCTCCACGGCCGCCTCCGTGGCCCCCTGCGTGCCTGGGAAAAGCCCTAAGGAAGAAGGGGATGCGGGATGAACAACGAAGAAAGCCAAGTACCCTAAAAGAAGCGCGTGGAGAAAAGCAGGACAGCGAAACTTACTGGCCAGGAGCCGGTCCACTTCGTGCCCTTGCTCCTGCAGCGCGGCGTCCCTGGCCGACCACTCCTGAAGCCGGTGCTCATGCTCGGTCTGGGTCGTCTGCGCCTCCTCGGCTGCCTTCGCCAGCATGGCATTCTTGGCCTCCAGTTCCTGGCGGTGGGCCATCTCCCGCTCCTTCGACTCTTGGCGAAGAGCCGCCTCCCGCTCCTCCAGCTCGGCGATGGGCCGCCTCGCGCCCATCCTTCTCCGCCTGCGCCCGATCCGCCTCCTGGCGGAGCCGGTCGCATTCCGCGGTCAGGAGGTCCCGCCGTTCGCCAAGCTGCACCACCTGGCGACGGAGGCTGACCGTCTCGGCGTGGGTAGCTGCCCGGGAGGAGGACGCCCCCGTCAGAAAGCAAACAAAGAAAGGGAAGAAAGGGATTCAGCCTGCCTTCGGAGTAGCCGGCCTGAATCCCGGGGGCTACACCCAGTGGGTGCGCTCGCGCGCCCCCACTGGAAATTCGCAGGAACCATACCTTGCAGGTCCGCGGACAGGACAGCCAGCCGCCTCTCGGCCCCACGATACAAGCTTAGCAGCGTGTTGTACGCGGCCACCCGACGGTCGTGTGCAGCCTGCAAGGAACACAGAAAGCAAAGACGCCGTTAGACTCGATCCTCCTGCGTCCCAACCAGCCCGAGTCTCGGGGGCTACACCCAGTGGGTGCACTGACGCGCCCCCACTGGAAAAAACCAAAGCAAAACACAAGGCTTCGAGCCCTTACCGTGACGGATTGCTCAAGGTGCACCAGCCAGTTGCTGGCGGCCTGTGTGTCTTGCGCCGTCTGGGCGCAGCAGGCGGCAAATTCCGCGACGACAGCAGGCACCGCTGCCCCAAGGGCGCTCGGCGCATCGTTGATGTCCGCGCCATCAGCCGCGGCCCAGGTCTCCTGCGGCCGACCCCCGTCGGCAGGCTCGGGCGCACCCTTCGCCGCGGTCACCATGGGACCCGCCCCTCCCGGCACCATGGATCCGGGTGCCCCAGCTGAGGAACCCGGGGCGTCCGCCCCCCCGGGCACCGCGGTTTCTATCTCCGGCACCCCGCCACCTGCGGCGTCTCCTCGGCTCGCCTCCGGAGCCGGAACCTCTGGAGCCGGGACCTCCGGGCCCAGAACAACGACCTCTGGGGGCTCCTCCACTCCCGGCGGCACATCATCCGCCCCCGATGGGGCCGCGTTACGGCCCAACTCCGCCCTTCGGCGGCGCTACACCCAGTGGGTGCGCTGGCACGCCCCCACTGAAAAAACCAAAGCAAAACACAAGGCTTCGAGCCCTTACCGCGACGGATTGCTCAAGGTGCACCAGCCGATTGCTGGCGGCCTGTGCGTCTTGCGCCGTCTGGGCGCGGCAGGCGGAAAATTCCACGACGACAGCAGCCACCGCTGCCCCAAGGGTGCTCGGTGCGTCGTTGATGGCCGCGCCATCAGCCGCGGCCCAGGTCTCTTGCGGCCAACCCCCGTCGACAGGCTCGGGCGCACCCTTCACCGTGGTCACCAGGGGACCCGCCCCTCCCGGCACCATGGATCCGGGTGCCCCAGCTGACGAACCCGGGGCGACCGCCCCCCGGGCGCCGCCGTTTCGATCTCCGGCACCCCGCCACCGGCGGCGTCTCCTCGGCTCGCCTCCAGAGCCGGAACCTCCGGAGCCGGGTCATCCGGAGCCGGGACCTCCGGGCCCAGAACAACAACCTCTGGGGGCTGCTCCGCTCCCGGCGGCACATTATCCGCCCCCGATGGGGCCGCGTTATGGCCCAACCCCGCCCCTTTGGCGGCGCCCGCCACGCTCGTGGCCGCGCGCGCTTCCTCCTTGGCCTGCGCGTCCGCCTCCGCCCGCCGCGCGGGGTCGTGCTTGTCCTTAGATCTCCTCTCCCGGCTAAGGGGAAAAGGCTCCTACGACTGGCCGGCCGCCTCCGTGCTGGCCCGTCTCGACGTCTGCTTCCACACCGCCATCTCCCACGGGCGGCGTTCCTCTTTGAGCAGCTCCCGCTCGGCCGCCTCGAGGTCCCGCCACGCCTCGCGCTCCCAATCCTCGGCAGCGGCCGGCGGCGCTGTCCCCGCCGTCTCGACGGTCATGGCCCTCCCGAGGGCGCACGGCTCCCTGGATGAACAAGATGTGGAAAGGAGGCCAACCGAAAAAACAAGCGAGTACTTAGCAAAGCAACTTACCCGACAGTAACGGGAACCGCCCGCCTGGCGGGACCCGTCCGGGCGACACGCAGCTTCTTCCCGCCGCCTCCACGGCTGCCACCCGGTTGTCCGGTGGCCGCTCGTTTGGGAGCCGACCTGGAACTGGCCGGCTGCTTCCCCCTGTCGCCGGCGGCCGCGTCGCCCCGGCTAAGCTCACGGTCAGTGCGGCGAACGCGCCTCCTCGGCGCCGTCTGGTCATCTCCCGAAACTTCGGGGTCCTTCGGGACCGCTGCATTGCGCACCTCTTCCGTTTCAGCATCGTCGTCGGTCCAGTCCCTCAAAAGTGATTGGGGAGGGAACTCACCCGCCGACTCGGTTGCCTCTATCTCCGTCCCGCCGACGCCGGATGCGCCGGCTCGCTCCGATTCGGCCGGCTCCACATCGTCGACGTCCTCGACCTCCTCGGGGTCCGACTCCGCCACGTCGGCAGCCGGCACGTCGTAGTTCTGCAGTTGCGGGAAGACCTGCACGCAAGAGAGGCCCTCCGTCGTCAGGCCGCGGAGGGGAGCCGGCTTCAATAAAAGAAGGCATGGGGGACGGCTCGCCACGTACCCGCGGAGCCGGACGGTCCCGGCTGTACGGGGCCTTCCCCCATTGCCATTCGCCGTCGTTCATCTTGGCGGCCGAGATGGCGTTCACCCTCCTCGCCACCTGCACCGCTTTCAGCTCCTTGGTGGAGAGCCGGCAAGGGTCGCGCCGCCCTCCCATCTGGCAGATGAGGTGCGGCCGGCGCTGCAGCGGCTGCACCCGGCGCGCCACCATCGTAGCCAGGAGGTCCGCGGCCGTCAGCCCCTCCGTCCTGGTCATCACCACCAGGCGCTCGCAGAGCCGGTCCGCCGTCTTGGGCGATCCGGGCAGAGGCGTCCTCTAGTTTAGCATCGCGACCGGCGGCTGGTCGACGAAGGCGGGAAGGTTGATGTAGTCTTCCCCCAGCTTCACGTTCTTCACGTAGAAGAACCCTTTCTGCCAGTTCTTCACCGAATCCTGCAAGGGGAGCTGCGGGAACCCGACCCCGGCACGGAAGTGGATCAGAGCGGCTCCGCAGGCGGTCATGACCTTCTGAGCGGTTGTCGGGCTCTTTACCGTCTAGCTCTTGAGGTAGAAGAGCCGGCACCAGTGATCGAGCCGCGGCTCCACCCCCAGGAAGCCCTCGCAGAGGGTGACGAACGCCGCCAGCTGCAGGACGGCGTTGGCAGCCAGGTGATGCGGCTGCAGCCCAAAACGCGAGAGGAACCGCCGGAAGAACGCGCTCGCCAGCAGGCCGAGCCCGCGGAGGAAGTGTTCGGTGAAAACCACCACCTCGCCCTCCCACGGGGCCGGCGTGTTCTCCGCCTCGGCAATGCGTGCCTCCAGGTGCTCCGCCGGCGGCAGTTTGCGGCGGTGACGGAGGTGCTCGATGAAAGCCTCGTCAACGTCGCTGCCATCCCAAGCCCCCTTGCTCGCCATTGCCCTCGAGGGTTTCGTGGCCACGGCGGCGGGGCGCGAGGGTTCTGGCGTGGTGCGGCTCTCGGCGACGGCGGGCGGTGGTGCGGCGAGCGCGCGGCTTTCGCTCTCCCTCTCTCTCTCTCGAAATGGGGAGGGGAGGGGCGATGAAGATGAAGCACTGGGACGGAGGAAACGAAGGCGCCGTTTCGCTCCTCCCCCCCATTTAAACCCCCATGCGGAGGTGGTGGGGAGCGGATCCGTCGCGCACGATCCCCACTACTTCCGCCACGCGCGGGAAGGGCATTAACGCGGTTCGGGAACGCCAACCGACGGCCCAGGCCATAGAAGATCCGCGCGCGCGGGCCGAGGCCACGGCCGATGTGGGCCCCGCCCCGTGGCCCGGTCTTGTCCTCCGCGTGGCTTATCAGGTCGCGGCCTGCTGCGCACCCCACGTGGCGCGTCTCCTCCGCCCGTCGGGGCTTTCGAGGCGTCCCGCGAAGCGTCGGCCGGCTACTGAGCCGGCCGCCGCGCTCCTGCGTATTCCGGCTCCTGGATCGCCCATAATACAAGAACACGAGACTCAAGCCGGTGAGGTCCGCCGCAGCCCACCGGCAGGCCTCCCCTGCTTCGGGGACTACTGACGGGGGGATAACCCCGGGGTAGCCTCAGCCGGACCTTTGCTCCAACTTTTCGAAACGACTGCAGGACGAGCCGTCTCCCCCTGCAGTCCGGCTCCGCGCAGTCGGTTGCGCCAACCAGCTGGCTAGGGGCGGAGATGCTTGGCCCCCTAGCCGGTGGTGCTACAGGTACCGCGGTCAGAGCACGCGTGGCTACAGAGGCTCCCATCGCATCGGGGGTCAGCGCCCGCATGGCCACAGTGGGGGCGACAATGCCTCTGACTCCGGCCGACCGCGACCGGGCATACGGCACAGTGCCGGCACGCCCTCAACCACTCCATTACCTGCCCCGGCGTGGCTACAGCGCGGCCGGCTGTACCGTTGACCGCGGCCGGCCACCGCAAGACGACACCCCGAAGGACGACCCGTGCTGCGGTGTGACGGGCACCAGGGCCCACCAGGCGGGCCCCCTCCGGCTCCTGACGGGACCCCGCAGCCGGCATGCCCTACCAGCGACAAGACCTCTCAGCTGGGGGCCCTAAGGCCGGCTGGGGAGACCGCCAGCTGGGGCCCTCCGTCGTTTCCTACCCATATTGTAATCCGGTGGGTTGGCCTATAAAGCCCCCCGGAGCTCCCCCATGCACGGGGGCGATCACTCTTTCCCTAGAACTCACACACACACACCCACGTAGAGAGGCAGAGAAGGGAAGCTAGCTCCTTCTTCCTCCTCTACCCATACAACTCAAGGAGCACCATTGTAGCTCCCTTTGGCTCATCAACAAGACTAGCAGGACTAGGGGTATTACCTCCCACGGAGGGCCCCGAACCTAGGTACATCGCGTGTCCCGCACCGTTTGTCCCCGATCTCGCTCCAGGAGTCCACCGGCGTCCATCGGCCCCAACCACTCTCGATAAGCCTCCCCATGGCATCTGTCTTGAGAAAACGACGACATGTCCTTCAAAGAACCAACTCGTCGGGGAGTCGTTTGCCTTCACAACCACGTCAACGTGGTACTCCTTCGTGACGGCATCGACCCAGTGCTCGTGGTAGAGGAAAACGGGAGGTCGGTGAATCCGGCACTTCTCCAGGCTATCCCCAAGGAGTAGGGGAAAGCCGAATGCTAGGAGGTCCTCGGGTACGACGATCATCTACAAGGTTTAAGGGGAGGGAAGTTAGTAAAGTTTGAAATGATACTAGGAGAGGTAAGAAATGCAGAAACTCCTAACTATAGACACTAGGTGTAGTTTTTGAAAGGAGTTTTATCCTAACTAACGTCCATGCTAACTAAGGCTTCCTACAGTCAGGATGGCTCTGATGCTAGCTCTTTGGGGACCCCGACTCATAAGTCGTGATCACCGAATGCACGTGTACAGTGATCCCAGAGATCAATGCTCACTGAACACACATAAGCTGAATAACAAGAGTCTTACATCCATACATACCGTATTACACAAATAAAGACCATCAAGGTCAAGTATTAGATAGATAGGGCCATGAAGGCCAAACACTAAACATAACTAGCAGCGGAAATCTTGAACGAAAGCGTGAACCCATGACATCTGCCTTAACCCTACAAGCATTCTGACTGAGAAGCGTCCTAGTTCGCATGTTTGTCACCAACGAACTCTTCACCATATTCCTGCTCTTCCATGCCTGGCCAATTAAATAACCAGTGGCAAGCCAATGAGTACTTTGAATGTACTCGCAAGCAACCCATGTTTTGGAACAAGGTATGACAAAGCATCATATAGCACTATGTAGGTAAGTTGCGGAAAGCTAATTTTTGAATGTGATGACATGATCAAACGACTTGTAAGCATGCATCATGAGGTCACAAGCATCCATTAGAATTGGTTACAAATATCAATATAAACAAGTTTTGAACATCTCATGTTCAACCATCATGTCAAGTCATCTGACTTAACTCAAGTATTCCTTTCTCCACACACACACACAGTTTTACAAACAATGGACGTAGCCCAAGACCGGTCATCCAACTGTCCTTGACCGAGGACACGGCTATTCGAATAGTTTTACACTCTGCAGAGGTTGCACACTTTACCCACAAGACTCGGGGAACTTCCGTGTCAATCCACGACTCGCGGTATATCACATACCCGAGGTAAGCACCCGAACAATGCCTTTCCCCTGACGATAATAAACAAAGAGTCCACTCGTTGGTGCATCCCTCGTGATGTAAATCACAAGTATCATCCACGAGGGCATGCAACGGTGTGCCCGGTGTCTGTAAAAACATCCCATGATCGTCCTTTCTGGCACGACCCCGTCTCGAGAGTGATCACGTCACTCCCGCCACTGGTAATGTGGGCTCTCTACTAGAACTGACCAAAGTAATCAACAAAGCCCCATCCCATAAGGGTTATCGTGGTTGTACATGTAAGGTTGGAATAACGGTCACAACTTACACCAATCCGTTTTCGAAAACATCACACTCACTTGCCTCGGTACACCACTTCTTTGTCAAGTGGTTACATAGCTCACCATCATCTCCCTCAGGCATTAGTGGCACCCGACGGGGTTTTCGAAAAGTCTTTGAAAAAACTTTTGTTTCCAACACAATGCATAATCCCGTCCCACTTTGCATAGCACTACTGAGCATCCTACCTACTTTAGCAACCTAACTACTCCCACCCGCATAACCCTCATAAGGAGGTAGGGCCATGCACGATGCAAGTATCAACGAGAAAATAACGAGGAATCCACCAAAGTGGCCACCACATCATCATGATCAATTCATCAAAACATAAGGTGCTATATGACATGCATGAAAAAGTGTCTTAGGCATGGTCAAGGGGCTACTTGCCTGGCTCAACAAAGTCTTCGGGGTCTTCAAAGTCTTATGGTCCAACTCCTTCGTCAACAACGTAATCTATCGTCGCAATATAAACGGGCAAAAATAAGAGCACGTCAAAATAGAGAAAATAAATCACTCCTAAAAATGTCAAACCATTTTTGTAAAGTACTAGGTTAAAAACTAAAAATACTAAAAATACTAGTTTCTGGTTTTGAAGTGTCAAAAGTGGTGAAAGGCATTTTAACATAGTCTATTAATATCTAAAATAGGGTTTTTAATAAAAACATTGTATAAAACCTTTTCTAAAATTTTCATAAGTGGCATAATCAAATAGGTTGGAATGTTACAAGATTTGTGTAGTTGGAATCCTTGAATTTGGACAAATATTTTATCCAGAGGATTTTTTGGAAAATGTTAGAAAAGGGAAAAAGAAAAGGACATTGTGCCCCCGGGCCTAAACGGCCAGCCGAGCCTGGCCCAACCAGCGAAGCCGGCCCAGGCAAGCCAGCGCCTCCCACCCGCGCCAGGTTTTAAACGTGATGGGCGGGGCTCGACGTCAGCGAGAGGAGAGGGGAGCGAGGGAGGTGTGGGGATGACAGGGGGTCCCACTTGTCATCTTCCACCTCAGGATAGGAGGGGCGGCGAGCTCACCGGCGACGGCAGGGGGTACGTCGGAGTGATCTGAGCACTGGAATGGAACCAGCGTCGAGCCGCTGATCAAATGGAGGTGGAAGGGGGGCCGGAGGTGCTCTGGTTCGCTGGCGACGAGCACCTGCGGTGGAGGAGCTTCGGGAGGTGGATGTTGTCGACGCCACAGGCTGCAAACAACACGGAAGGGAGAGGGGAAACGATCAGGGGGCTCCTAGGCATGCAGATCAAGTAAGAGAGGAGGCGGAGGAGGCATGCACTGACCGGACGACGGCGGACCCATAGCGGCGGATCCGAGCTCGATCTCGAGCTCGAGACGTCCTGGAGAGGAATAGGTGGAGCAGGGGGTCGATTGGGGGCGCAAGAGAGAAACCAGAGGGGAGAGAGAGCTCGGGGATGGCCTTATATAGACGGGCGAGGGGTGCATCATGGACCCGTGCATCGACGAAGTCGTGGCCGTCGCTAAAGGCCTCGGGCAGTCGCTGGATTATGTCCAAGGCGTCCCTGGGCTTGGCTTCAAGCCTAAGGAAAGGCGAGGGGGAGAGAGGAGGCATCTGGAGCGCGCGCGTGCGAGGCTGCGGGTTGGCCGAGCCGGGCGGCGCTCTGGCACACACTCCATAGGGTGCTGGAGAGGGGGGAGGAGGGGGACGCGGTCCTGGTGTGACGCGGACATCGAGACACGGCTCTTGGCGCGCGGGGGGGACCCGAGGTGAGCAGGAGAGAGAGGTCAACTCTCTGGAGCGCGGCCGTACACTACAGAGCGCGACTTTTGCCGGCATGCCTGGGCTTTTGGCGTGCTCTGGCGCGTCCACTAGTGATAGGGGCCTGCAAGAGGAATAAACAAGAGGGGCCTGCAAGAGGAATAAACATGCTCTGGAAATGGTCATGAGTGAGTGAGAGAAGAGAAAGAGAGGAGAAAGTGGCTGTCCAGAGAGGGAAATGGGGATTTTCACCCAAGCAATCATGGAGCTGGCCGTTAGGAAATTTACTGGAGGTGGGGAGGGACTGCATGGTGCTGTGGTAAATATTGGGGCTCAATGAGAACAGTGGGAGGGGTCAGAATATGGTTTTTACCAAATCAACAGAAGGTGTTTGATGTTGGTTTAGGCAAGACAAACTCCCCTACTTGCAGTGAGATTTGGCAGTGTCAAATGGGAGGTAAAAATAAGGTGGATCACCAAGTTTGAGCTCAATTTGAAGAAACTGCCAATGTAAACTTGGTAAACCCTAAAAATGAGCAGAAACTGACTTTCTTAGATCCAATCATGATAACATGTTCTCCTAAATGCACCACTTGGTGTGGTGGCATTATTTGGGGATTAGATCATGCCTACACAGTTTTAGATCAATTGGAGAAAGTTGGCAATGCAAAGTTGCTCAAATTTGAATCTAGATAGAGAGGGTTTTGGGATATTTTTGTGAACCATAACATTTGGTATTGAGATGAAACTTTGCATGATCATCTCATATATCATGTGTGACATGCTAGAATTTTCCTGGAATTATTTGAGAATATTTCCTATAGAAATATTTCAAATGCTTGAAATAGGCAAGACGGGTTTTGGAGGGTTTTGTCCAATATTTTGAACATGACCATGTGTTGAAACTCATATATATGGAAAATATATGTCCACTCAGTTTCCCTAAATTTTCTCAAATATTTTGAAAGCATAAAAATATTTTTTCCTTATGAAAGACCATTTCTGGCCTTAAGAAAAAGCCTTTAATTAAAATAAGAAAACAGTGTTTTAAAATATAATTTGGTGGTTTTGGGAAGTCTTATATATGGTAGGTCCAAATAAAGTCTTTTGGGAAAAACATTCACCCTGATTTGAGGACTTGTAGTACAAACCTCAATTCAGGGGTATTTGAAACCCTAAATTGAATAAATGCTTTTTGGCCAAAAAATATATATTATATAGAAATAGTTTCAGGTCCTATACACATGGCATGATCATTGGGCAGAGAGATTGGATCAAGAAGTTAAGTTTTGAGAGAAGGAGAATCTTTTGTGAATAAAACTCAAACAAGCACTTAAGCAAATAGCAGTCAAGTCAATCATCACAAGCACTCAAAAAGTTTTAATTGGGTCCAAATTTTATAAACTCATAGCATAGCAAAGTGGTAAAAACATAGGGTGTGACACAAGGTCCACATAGAACTCATAATCCTTATTAGTAACAAATATAGGAGAAGTAGCAAATTTAGGATCATATTTAATTTTCTCCATCATAGATTTTTCTTTTAGTTTGCATAGCAGTTTCTTCAAGTCATCTCTATTTTCACAAGCAAAGAAATCCCTAGCTGTTTCCTTATCCATGACATAACCTTCAGGTACATAAGGCAATTCATATCTATTAGGAGAGCAAGGTGTAACAGGTGATTCAAAGTCCTCATCAGTTTCAGCATTTTCAAGTTCTCTAGCTTTAGCAATATGAGCATCAAGTAGCGCATTCAGTGGCACAGTTTCAGTTTCAACATGTGTAGCAATAGTATCATCATTAATTTCATAGGTAGAATCATCAAGTTCATGTGATATATTGATGACCCACAAGTATAGGGGATCAATCGTAGTCCTTTCGATAAGTAAGAGTGGCGAACCCAACGAGGAGCAGAAGGAAATGATAAGCGGTTTTCAGCAAGGTATTCTCTCCAAGTGTTGTAAGTGACGATAGTAGATAGTTTTGTAGCAAGATAAATCGTAACAAGTGACAAGTAGCAATAGTAGCAAAGGTGCAACAAGATAGCCCAATCCTTTTTATAGCAAAGGGCAGGCCTGAAAGTACTCTTATATTAAGCAAGTGCTCCCGGGGACACATGGGAATTTCTGTCTAGTCATATTCATCATGTTGAGTTGATTCACGTTCGCTACTTTGATAATTTGATATGTGGGTGGACCGGTGCTAAGGTGTTGTTCTTACTTGAACTAACAACCTATTTATGATTACCCCCTCTCGCAAGCATCCGCAACTACAAAAGAAGAATTAAGATAAATCTAACCATAGCATGAAACATGTGGATCCAAATCAGCCCCTTATGAAGCAACACATAAACTGGGGTTTAAGCTTCTGTTACTCGAGCAACCCATCATCTACTTGTTACTCCACAATGACTTCCCTTAGTCCCATAACATGGTGATGTGTCATATAGTCGACGTTCACATGACACTACTAAGAGAAGTAACAACATATATATCATCAAAATATCGAACGAATACCAAATTCAAATGATAACTTATAACAAGACTTCTCCCATGTCCTCAGGAACAATAGTAACTACTCACACCTCATCAACATGTTCAAGATCAGAGGTGCAATAATAATTAGTAAGGATCTGAACATAATTTCTTCCACCAAGTAATCCAACAAGCATCAACTACAAGATGTAATCAACACAACTAGTAACCCACAGGTACCAATCTGAGGTTTTGGGACAAAGATTGAATACAAGAGATGAACTAGGGTTGGAGATGAGATGGTGCCGGTGACTATGTTGATGAGGATGAGTCCTCCCACAAAGGAGGAAGCGTTGGTGATGACGATGGCTTCGATCTCCCCCTCTCGAAGTCGGATTTCCCCGGCAGAATCTGACTACCGGAGTGCAAAAGGGCCTCTGCCTAGGTTTCCGCCTCGAGACAGCGGCGCTTCGTCCTGAAAGGTTGCTTATTATTTTTTCTAGGGTAAAACACACCATATATGAGAAGAGGGGCGTCGGGAGTCCAGCCAGGGCCCCACCACACATTAGGGCGTGGCCTGGGGGGCGCCCTGATGGCTTGTGCTTGGCTGGTGGCCCCCCTTTGGTATATTTTACGCCCATAAATTCAAATGTATTCAAGAAAATTTCCTCATGAAGTTTCAGGTCATTTGGAGTCTGGTGATTTTTCTGCCTTTTTCTCGGTTTTCCGATCCAGAATTCTAATTTCCAGATAATTCCCCCTTTGTGATGTACCTTGCATATTCAGAGAGACAAGGCATAAGAATTGTATTATAATAGGGAGTAATGGACAAGAATAACATAAATATGAATAAGAAATCATAATGCAAAATGGACGTATCAACTCCCCAAGCTTAGACCTTGCTTGTCCTCAAGCGAAAGCCGAACTCGAGAGTGATGACCACATAATTTGATAGAGAGGTGTCGATAAAAACAGAATACGGATATGGGAGCATCATGAATATCATTATAGCAGCAAACATTTCACCATATAACTTCTCATAAGCAAGTAAAGATTTCTTCACAATTATCGAAGTATGAAGCATAAACCTTATTGACAACTAACAAACGATGCTTTTAGTCATGGTGATAATCATAATTCATCATATTCAAGAGAAGAGTCTATATAAGAGCTTTCATTGTAGGAAACCCACATACTCAACTATCATTTAGTCATCTATGATTGTTGACACTCATTGCATATTTTTGGAGGTAAGGTTTTTGCCGGACACATAGGAAGATAGGGGCTTCATTTTCCACCCAACTCATTTACCTCAAGGATAATGTCAACAATAATGAATCATGATTCCTTACATTCAACCGGATATATACACTTGGATCTTTCCTCAACATGTGATATTTGCCACTAAGAGAGTTTATAACTTGAAAGAAGGGAAAATATTAATGACTCTTGGGTAGAAGTAAAAAAATTATGAAAGTGAAGGATAGACCCTTCGCAAAGGGAAGCAGAGGTTGTCATGCGCTTTTATTTGATTAGATGTGCAATCTATTAATGCAAAGGAACTTCACTTTATATTGCCTCTTGCGATAGAGAACTTTGTTATGCACTCTGTCGCTTTTATTTCTTCACCATCACAAGATCGTACAAAGCTTATTTTCCTTTTCAATAAAAGATCATACATGATTAAAGGCAATTTTTATTGCTTATGCACCGATGACAACTTACTTGAAGGATCTTATTCAATCCATAGGTAGGTATGGCGGACTCTTACAAAAAGAAACTAGGTTCAAAAAGAAATTTTGGCTAGCAAAAGATCTAAAGGAAGCATCACATGTTAAAGGATACATGTCTATATAACTTCTATGCAAATGTAAGCAATCATGACCATTAGGTTGTCTTCCATGTCCAACTTCAACACTTGATCATTATTTAATATTTGGTGAGGGTTCATAATCATAGATGATGTCCAAGATAGTATATTTGTATGTGTATCTTCTCCTCTCTATCATAATCTTGCATAGATTATAACAATGACTAAGGCTATGTTTTTTCTATTCCCAACAATTTTCATAGTTCATACTTTCTTTTTATGTGAAGTCATTACTTCCCATGGGATAAGCATATGATCTTTACTATTCTTTTATTGTCATGCTATGATGATTGGTGCAAGAGAGTAAAGCACATGAACTCAACTAATCTTTATTATATAACTCTCACACTCGATTACAAGGATAGGTAGAACTCAAAGCAAAATTCTAAGCAAAGCAAATATGAAACTTTATTTCTCTAAACCACAAAATAGCTAAAGATCAGCTAAAATAAAAGATGATGGTGGAAAGTGATGGTGATACAATACCGGGGCACCTCCCCCAAGCTTGGAACAAGCTAGGGGTTGTGCCCATACCCATGTAGTCAAGTGTTTTTCGGTGATGGTGGTAGAGTTGGAGTAGTGGCGCCCTTCTTCTCCAGCTTGCGCCTAAGGATGAAGTTTTCCTCCCTTAAATCATCATTTTCTTGTTCATGCTTCAAAACCCTTTTGCATAAATTTGCCTTGCTTTCCTACAGAAAATGAGAAGGGATAAATTGGATCTTAGATTTGTTACTCCATTGGGGAGGCTTGACTTCTTGAACTCCACATGCATATCTCCAGGTTGAGGAAGCGGATCTTCATCTTCATCCGAACTAGCGTCTGAACCGACGTCTTCCGTCTCCTCCAGATCAGAATCCCCCTCCTCTTCTGTGGACCATAAGTAGGGTAGATGTCCCCAAAGATCTTTGGGTCCGCCACATAGTTAGACACATAGCTCTCTCCATCCGAATATTGAGACGATATATTCTCCGTTCTGCCAGAAAAACAGCTTGAAACAAGAACAGAGGAGAAACTCGCGATGCGGTGGTCAAAACGTGCGGTAGCATATATAATGATTTTTTCTAGGTCAGAATACGTGTTCGAAAGAAATCAGAGTCGGGGAGGCACACGAGGGCCGCACAAGCCAACAGGGCGCGCCCCACGGGGTGCCCTGTTGGCTTGTGCCTCCCTCATGGGTCCCCTGACTTTTTTGGAATTTTACTAAATACCTACCATTCTTTGTGAGTCGGTTTACTTATTTTTTGTGGTTTTACTAAATATCTACCCTGTCTAAAATACTAAAACCAACAGAAATTATTTTTTGGGAATTTTTGGAGTCGGTTTACTTATCGTACCACATACCTACCTTTCTTTGTGGTTTATGGAGTGTTCCGGAAGGCCTCCCGTATGTGTTCTTCTGGTGTTATCGCTTGAATGACATTAGTTTCTTCATTAATGGTCATACCTGAAATATAATGCTTGATTCTTTGCCCATTCACCACCTTCGGGTTTTTGCCTTCAAAGTTATTAATTTTTATAGCACCGGAGCGATAGAACTCTTCGACAACGTATGTGCCTTCCCATTTGGATAAGAGTTTTCCTGCAAAAAACCTGAAACGAGAATTGTACAAAAGCACAAGGTCTCCTACATTGAATTCCCGTTTTTGAATCCTTTTGTCATGCCATCTTTTAACTTTTTCGTTAAACAAATTAGCATTCTCTTAAGCATGTGTCCTCCATTCATCTAGTGAGCTAATGTCAAATATCCTCTTTTCACCTGCAAGTTTAAAATCATAATTCAATTCCTTAATTGCCCAATAAGCCTTATGTTCTAATTCAAGAGGCAAATGACAAGCTTTTCCATACACCATTTTATATGGGGACATCCCCATGGGGTTTTTATACGCAGTTCTATAAGCCCACAGAGCATCGTCTAATTTCTTAGACCAATTCTTCCTAGATCTATTAACAGTCTTTTGCAAGATCAACTTTAATTCTCTATCACTCCATTCAACTTGGCCACTATACTGAGGATGATATGGTGATGCAATTCTATGGTTAACAACATATTTAGCTAGAAGTTTACGGAAAGCACCATGAATAAAATGTGAACCACCATCAGTCATTAAGTATCTAGGGACTCCAAACCTCGGAAAACTAATTTCCTTAAGCATTTTAATAGAGGTGTTATGATCAACACTACTAGTTGGAATAGCCTCTACCCACTTAGTAACGTAATCAACAACAACTAAAATATGAGTATACCAATTTTAGGAAGGAAAAGGTCCCATAAAGTCAAAACCCCAAACATCGAATGGTTCAATGGCAAGTGAATAATTCATAGGCATTTCTTGATGTTTACCAATGTTACCAACTCTTTGACATTCATTACATGAAAGGACTTACTTATGAGCATCTTTGAAAAGAGGAGGCCAATAAAAACCAGATTGTAATACCTTGTGTGCAGTTCCGTCACCAGCATGGTGTCCTCCGTAAGGTTCAGAATGACACTTCCTTAAGATTTGTTCATGTTCATGCTCAGGTATACAACGTCTAATAACACCATCTACTCCTTCTTTATAAAGATGTGGGTCGTCCCAAAAGTAGTGTCGTAAATCATAAACGATTTTTTTCTTTTGTTGATAGGTAAAACTAGGTGGGATATATTTTGCAACAATATAGTTAGCATAATCAGCATACCAAGGAGTACTATGTGAAGTATTTATAGCAGCAAGTTGTTCATACGGAAAATTATCATCAATAGACAATGGGTCATCAAGAACATTTTCCATTCTAGACAGGTTATCAGCTACGGGGTTTTCAGCTCCCTTTCTATCAACAATATGCAAATCAAATTCTTGAAGCAAAAGCACGCACCGGATAAGTTTAGGCTTAGCGTCTTTCTTTTCCATAAGGTACTTAATAGCAGCATGATCCGTGTGAATAGTTACGTTGGAATCGACAATATAAGGTCTAAACTTATCACATGTAAAGACAACTGCTAAAAATTCCTTTTCAGTGGTGGCATAATTTCTTTGAGTAGCATCTAGGATCTTACTAGCATAATGGATAACATTCAATTTCTTGCCTACTCTTTTCCCTAGAACAGCACCTACAACATAATCACTAGCATCACACATAATCTCAAATGGTAGGTTCCAGTCAGGTGGTTGAACAATAGGAGCGGAAATTAAAGCTTTCTTAAGTATTTCAAAAGCTTCTACACAATCATCATCAAAAACAAAAGGAATATCTTTTTG
The DNA here is from genome assembly GCA_039707655.1 of Elymus sibiricus. Classification (NCBI taxonomy): domain Eukaryota; kingdom Viridiplantae; phylum Streptophyta; class Magnoliopsida; order Poales; family Poaceae; genus Elymus; species Elymus sibiricus. Next base: position 246,779,874 of record CM077671.1, read on the forward strand.
AAGAAGATTAGTTAACGGCCTAGAAATCTTTGAGAAATCTTTAATGAAACGCCTATAAAAACTAGCACGACTGTCGGCGTTCTGGTAACGGGGGTACCCAGACCTGCCTGCCGGCGGCCCAGGGCATGGCCCACTTTGTCAGCCAGGCACAGCCTGGCGGGCCCGCACCCGAGACAAGGCCCTCGCGAGGGCCCTAAGCTCGTGAGGAAGAACAACACCAAGATCAGCGAAGGATGGGCCTCCTCAGGCCCCCTCCGGAGCGGCGGAGATCTCTATGCAGAACCTGGCCTCGGGAGTCAAGGATGATGCAAGGAAGGACAGGCGGGCGCCAGCGCGCCAGGCAGTGCAGTTTCCCCTTTGGTGCAAAGGGGGCAAGGACGTACGCGGGTTCCCAAAGCGCCTCCCAAAGGTTTCCATTCCGGTGCAACAAGACCACGACCACGAGCCCAGCAGGACGGATGTCATCGCCGAGCCCACCTCTGCATCATCGACAACTACTTTGCAGGCGAAGACCACCTTTGGACAGGGCGGGGATGTACTCCTGTCCCCCTTCAAATTTGGCCGTTGTGGGATCCCTTCCCGCCATTGCGATAAGGGAAGAGGACCCCCCGGGCCACTGCTATATATAGAGGATAGGTTGCACCGTAGAGGGGGAGACGACAGAGGAAGGAAAAACAGACAAGGCAGAGAGCCAAGAACACCACTCGAGTGCCCTCGCAAGGCTCCTCACCACTGTACTAGTTCATCCACCACACCTCCTCGAGAGGCAATCCACCAAAGCAGGAGTAGGGTATTACGCTTCGCAGCGGCCCAAACCTTGGTAAATCACCGTGTGCATCTTCTTCCTCGTCATCGCGCGAGTTCGTCCTAGTAATCATCGTGTAGTGATCTAGGTAGGGCGAGGCTGCAGGCGGTTTTCGCACACGTCCCTGTGTTCGAACTTCTTGGGGTTTTGCGGAGCCCGAAATCCGACATTTGGTGCGCCAGGTAGGGCCGACCACATCGCTGAGCTGGTCGCCGTCGCGCGGAGGGCCATGGCCACCAGCCCTCCTTCGCGGCCGCAGGCGTCAGGCGCTGGGGGCTCGTTTGCCGCGCCTGTCGCCCAGCCCGCCGGCGGCGTGCCCCCTCAGGCCCCGGACGAGCCCGAACGGGGCCCGCCGCACGCCGTGCTCCTTCTCCTCCGAATTCCGGTGACCGGTTTTGGGGCGCCGCCCGGCCCCGATGACGGAGCTCACGGAGGAAACAACGGGGCGCCCCGCGCGCGCACCGACTCGCACTCTCGTACCCCTGCGGACCGTCAACAGCCTGGGTTGACCAGGCGGGAGCGCGACATCCTACATAGGGAGCAGGCGGCGCAGGCGTTCGGACAAGCAAGCAAGCACATCGAAGGCGCATCGGATCGCCAAAGTAACAATCTCCGCCAGGAAGCACGCGGTCCACCCAGCGGCGGTGGCAGAGGTAAGCAACTTCGAGCTGAGGCTTGTCGCAGGAGGGTCTGCGAGCCGAAGGGGCCGTCCCCGGCGCCCCGCCGGACGGCTCAGGAGGAGAACCAGGCCCTTATGTAGAGCCCTATGTACCAAGCTACGTCGTACCTCCGGACGGTGGGATGGATGAGGCGCCTGCCGCCGGCGCCAACACCCCCCAAGAATAGGGGGTACCCTGGGCGTCCTCCCTGAGCCGGGCCTGGGGGCTTCCACCGACGGGGCACCTGGCCTGGATAATGCGAGCGGGAGAAAGAGGGAGGACGCCCCCGGGCTCGCGAGGAACGGCGCAAGCCATCGCCCTCGCGAGCAAGCAACACCGAGCCAAGCCCCGAGGCCTCAAGAGAAACGGCCTGGGGGGAGTAGCAAGACACAAGTAGCGCGGGCCACCCGCGGCAACCGGAGCGCCGGCGCAGCCTCAGGAGGCTGGGCCTCAGGAGGCCCTCAAGACACTGTCCGGCCGGCGCCCCGATGCTTCACGAGGCGGCTTCATCGACAAAACACCTTTATGGCTACGCCGGATGCATTGTGCTCATGTTTGGGCCGCGGGAGCGCAATCCTGCGGCTATGCGGGGAACAATGCATTCGGGTTTGGGTCATAGAGGCGCGCAACCGAGCAGAAATGCATGGGATGGCTCTTGACGGAGTTGGGAGCAACCGGGCCGTGCGCCTGGGGGCTTGCCCAGCTATCTACGGCCGTGACACTCTCACGTAATAATGAGTGGGCTGTATATGCCCGGAGCCCCCCGAGGACGCGGAGGGATTCCATCCCACGCCCAAGTGGAAGACCCATGCTCCGCGCTGGCAGACAACATTGCCCACCAATGGCTATGCCCACGCAACGTGGATGCCCTATGCTTCGCGCTGGGGGAAGACGAAGGCAAATACTAGCCTAGGTGCCGGACGCGGTAGTTGCTTGCTTCTTTTTGGTGTTCGAATTGCCACTTTTTGGAATGAAGTTTGAGAATTTCGGAACTCTGTTTTTAAAATGAAAAAGGGGCGGGGACTTTTCTCTCATCGTTCTCTCCTTTTTCCGGTCTTGGTGTCTCTTTCTCTGAATTGGTGTTTCGCAAGGGCCCGTGCACTCCGGCCCTCCCCGAGGCGCCTCGGAGCTGGATAGCAAGGCCCTGTCGCCTCAGGGACTTGCATCTTGTGGTGGTCGATCCCCACTCGGGGGCTCCGACCACAGCGCGGCAGCACAGCATGGGGCCTCGGGAGGTCCAGTGCCTCCTGAGGCGGCAGCCGGCAGGACGGAATGGGGTCGGTCGAGCGTCAAAGGGGGCTCCTGAGCAGCGTGCCTCAGGAGCCTTATCGGTCATATAGCCACTTGCCCCTCGATGTTGTCCTGGCGATCCGGTCAGCAGCAAGGGTGTTGAGGCCTCACCTCGTAGTCGCGTCCTGGTGATCCGGACGCCCCTACGGTGGTCGAGGAATGTGCGGAACTGGGACCTGCCGACGTAGAGCTGCTTGAGTGTCAAAGGGGGCTCCTGAGCAGCGCGCCTCAGGAGCCTTACCGGTCATATAGCCCCTCGCCCCTTGATGTCGTCCTGGTGATCCGGTCGGTATCAAGGGTGTCGAGGCCTCACCCCGTAGTTGCGTCCTAGTGATCCGGACGCCCCTTACGGTGGTCGAGAAATGTGTGGGACTGGGGCCTGCAGACACAGAGTGCCGAAAGGGCCCCCAAACTGTCCCACAAACAAGGAGGAAGCGTCCCAGGTGGAATCACGGGCTATCTGGACAACCCGGACGCGCCTCGCGACGCACGAGACCGTCACCGCCCTACAAGCTAAGTACACTACCAAACCAAGCAAGAGCCTCCAGATCTAATGACGACCCGAGGATGGGATAAGGGTTGTGCGCACTAATGTGAGGATGCAGGTACTGTGGGCCACCACGCGCGGCTACCGAGACCCCTGAGGCCAGAGGCGCCAGGAAAAACGGCACGAGGAGAGGGACCCCGCCACGACGCGCAGCAAGGCCACGAACCCGGGGAGTGGCGGCCACGAGCTGCCCCTGAGAGAGAGCCTCGCGAGGGCCCCGCCGGCCGTCGTCGCCAAGCCGCATCGGCGGCGACGCCAAGCCCCGCACGAAGAAACTAAGTCACGTCACGGCAAGGAGGTAATCGCTGATTTAAGAAAAGGAAGGACGGAGACAAAGGTAATATGCAAAAGGCTAATGCCCTCCGGGGCCGAGTTCTTCTTAAATATTACAGGAACCTTGAAAGGGAAACAGGGGATGCCTAGAGGGAGGAGTCGATGTTGCCGCCCGCGCCGCCGACCTACTCGGCGACGGAATCGTCCTCCCTGCTGGAGGCGGGCACCTGGATGAACTGCTCCACCAGGGACTCCATGTGCGGGCGCACCTCATCCCGGAGGGGCCTCTGGAGCCCGTCAGGCACCCGCTCCCCGACACGTCGGAGGTCAAGCTCCGGGGCATGGCGGCGCAGGTTGGAGAAGACGCACATCAAGGCGAGGTCCAGGAGGTCACGCGCGTCAGACTCGTTGTCCCCGTTCATGTGGGAGACGCTGGTCTCTAGCGCGTCCACCACCCTCCGGAAGAAGTCAAGATATCCCCCGTCGCCTTGCGCGCACAGCAGCGCGGGGGCTTCCCCGACGAACCGGCTCATCGCGCCGGCCGCGTGGCGGGCGATGTCAAGATACAGCTCGGCGCGCAGGGACTCCAGCATCTTGGCATGCGCCGCCTCGTCCTGGGCGGCCTGCACGGCATCGGCTACCTCCTTAACCTGGGCCTGGAGGGACGCCAGCTCCGCCCTGGCCTCCGCTTCGCCCCTGAGGGCAGCTTGGAAGGCGGTCTCGGCGGTCGCCAACTGGGCCCGCAGCGCGTCCACCTCCTCCTGGAGTTCGCCGAGCCTACGTTTCTTGGCCGCAGGCGCCCTGGAAGAAGGAGAGGATCAGGTCCGGTGCACTGGACGAGACAACTAAGAAAGAAGGAGGCGGCGGAATACTCACTCATCGACCATGGCCCAGCGTCGGCGAACTTGCGCCGGCCCCAAAGGCCCCCTGCTATTGCCTCCGGAAGGGGACGAAGCAGCCGACGGGCCCGTGCGCTTCCCCGCGCCCGCAACACTTCCTCCAGACGCCATGGGAGAGGGGAAGCAAGAAGGAGGAGAGGGTTTTTCTGTGGCACAGTGGGAGCGAGAAGACACCTCGAGACTGCAAAGCCCCCCCAGGGGCGGGGCGGATTTATAGGCTTAACTGCAGCCGCGAAGCGTCGTGGGAGGGCAGGCATCGTGCACCTCTCGGGCGCCGCGGGGCGGTTCAATCGGCGCAGTCCCATCCGCGTCGCCTCGCCTGCCGATTGTCAGGTCACATCCGCGTGGCCCGGAGAGTGGAGGCCCGAGGGAACAGCCACATTCAAGAAAGGGCAATGATGGCCGGCGCTGCACACGGGTGTCGCATCAGTTTGACTTGGGGCAGTTCCTGACACCCTCGGGGAGCGGAGGCGTCGCCGCCCAGGTGCTCGACACGTGTGAAGCCTAGACCGCAGGCGTTTGGGGCCCTCGGCGCTTCGGGCCATCCTCAAGGGCTTCGCCCGGAAGCCATCTCGAGCGCGCCTTGGGCCCGGGGGCTACTGTCGGCGTTCTGGGAACGGGGGTACCCAGACCTGCCTGCCTGCGGCCCAGGGCATGGCCCACTTTATCAGCCAGGCACGGCCTGGCGGGCCCGCACCCGAGACAAGGCCCTCGCGAGGGCCCTAAGCACGCGAGGAAGAACAACACCAAGATCAGCGAAGGATGGGCCTCCTCAGGCCCCCTACGGAGCGGCGGAGATCTCTATGCAGAACCCGGCCTCGGTAGTCAAGGATGACGCAAGGAAGGACAGGCGGGCGCCAGCGCGCCAGGCGGTGCAGTTTCCCCTTTGGTGCAAAGGGGGCAAGGAAGTACGCGGGTTCCCAAAGCACCTCCCAAAGGTTTCCATTCCGGTGCAACAAGACCACGACCACGAGCCCAGCAGGACGGATGTCATCGCCGAGCCCACCTCTGCATCATCGACATCTACTTTGCAGGCGAAGACCACCTTTGGATAGGGCGGGGATGTACTCCTGTCCCCCTTCAAATTTGGCCGTTGTGGGATCCCTTCCCGCCATTGCGATAAGGGAAGAGGACCCAGGCCATTGCTATATATAGAGGCTAGGTTGCACCGTAGAGGGGGAGACGACAGAGGAAGGAAAAACAGACAAGGCAGAGAGCCAATAACACCACTCGAGTGCCCTCGCGAGGCTCCTCGCCACTGTACTAGTTCATCCACCACACCTCCTCGAGAGGCAATCCACCAAAGCAGGAGTAGGGTATTATGCTTCGCAGCGGCCCGAACCTGGGTAAATCACCGTGTGCATCTTCTTCCTCGTCATCGCGCGAGTTCGTCATAGTAATCATCGTGTTGTGAGCTAGGTCGGGCGAGGCTGCAGGGGGTCTTCGCACACGCTCCTGTGTTCGAACTTCTTGGGGTTTTGCGGAGCCCGAAATCCGACAACGACCAAGGAAACTTCTTATACCTTTGATATCTTTGGGGCATGGCATCTTCGCAATGGCATCCACTTTAGCTTTGTCCACTTCAATACCACGCTCAGAAATTTTGTGCCCAAGTACTATGCCTTCATTTACCATAAAATGGCATTTCTCCCAATTCAAAACAAGATTAGTTTCTTCACATCTCTGCAAAACTCGATCAAGGTTGCTCAAGCAATCATCAAAAGAAGTTCCATAAACGGAAAAATCATCCATGAAAACCTCAACAATCTTTTCACAAAAATCAGAGAATATAGCCATCATGTATCTTTTAAAGGTAGCAGGTGCATTGTATAAACCAAAAGGCATACATCTATAAGCATATGTTCCAAAAGGGTAAGTAAAAGTAGTTTTTTCTTGATCCTCTTTTGACACAGGTATTTGAGAAAAACAAGAATATCCATCTAGAAAGCAAAAGTGTGCGTGCTTGGATAATCTTTCTAGCATTTGATCGATAAAAGGTAAAGGGTAATGATCTTTCCTAGTAGCTTTGTTTAATTTCCTGAAATCAATCACCATCCTATAACCAATTACTATTCTTTGTCGGATAAGTTCATTTTTATCATTAGGAACAATAGTTATACCTCCTTTCTTAGGAACACAATGAACATGACTTACCCATCTACTATCAGCAATAGGATAAATTATACCTACCTCCAGAAGCTTTAGTATTTCAATTCTTACCACTTCCTTCATCTTAGAATTTAAGCGGCGTTGATGATCAACGGCCGGTTTAGCGTCCGGTTCCATATTAATCTTGTGCTGACACAAAGTGGGACTAATACCCTTAAGATCATCGAGAGTATATCCAATAGCAGCCCGGTGCTTCTTCAGGGTTTTAAGTAATCTCTTTTCTTCATGCTCTAAAAGGTTAGCACTGGTAATAACAGGGTATATCTTCTTTTCATCAAGGTAAGCATATTTCAAAGTGTCAAGTAATTTTTTTAACTCAAACCGGTAAGTTGTGTTTAAGAATAGGTGTTTGTTTCAGAAATATATCATCTATGTCATTTCTCTCATTCATATGCATATCGTTTTCATGGTCTAGTAAATATTGTTCTAACGGGTCGGTAGGAGGTACGACAATAGAAGCAAGACCAATAATATCATCTTTACTTGGTAATACTTTCTCATGTGGTTGTTTACTAAACTTAGAAAAATTAAATTCATGAGACACATCGCCAAAGCTGACTTTAACCATCTTAGTAACACAATTAATCTCAGCATTAACAGTATTCAAGAAAGGTCTACCAAAAATAATGGGACAAAAGTTATCTTGTTCTGAACCAAGTACTAGAAAATCAGTGGGGTACTTCACTTTTCCACACAAGACCTCAAAACCTCTAACAATCCCAAGTGGTGTAATAGTGTATCTATTTGCAAGTTTAATAGTAACATCAATGTCCTCAAGCTCAGATGGTGCTATGTCGTTCATAATTTCCTGATATAAGGTAAAAGGTATAACGCTAACACTAGCTCCAATATCACACAAACCATGATAACAATGATCTCCAATTTTAACTGAAACCAGAGGCATGTCAACCACTGGTTTATTTTATCTAGTTCTTCTTGCACGTTTCTAGAAGGTTTTGCAATTCTTGTAGCTTCACCACAGAAGTAAATGACTTGACAATCAATGTTATCAACTAGCAGATCTTTAACCATAGAAACTTTAGGCTCAACATTTATTTGTTTAGGAGGTGTAGGTGTCCTAGCATGACTTTTATTAACCACAGTTGTAGCTTTAGCATGATCCTTAATTCTAACAGGAAAGGGTGGTTTCTCAATGTAAGCAGTAGGAACAATTGGATCAACATGGCTAACAATTATTTCTTCCTTCTCAAGTTTAATAGGTTTCTCTAGTTGATTTTCAATGGGTGGATGGTATTTAAAACACTTCTCCTTAGGGAGATCAACATGAGTAGAAAATGATTCACAGAAAGAAGCTACTATCTCAAAGTCAAGGCCATATTTATTACTCAACTTATAGCAGGATCAGTTTCCGTAAAAGAGTTAACACAATCAAACTTAAGCTTTATACCTGACTCTTTACCTTTGTTGAGTTCCCAATCTACAGAGTTGCGTTTAATCCTTTCCAGAAGATCCCATTTGAATTCAATAGTCCTATTCATGAAAGAACCAGTAGAAGAAGAATCGAGTAGTACTTGATCGTCATGACAAAGCCGAGCATAGAAATTTTGCATAATAGTGTTTCTTGATATCTCATGGTTGGGGCAGGTGTGCATCATAGATATAAGCCTCCCCCAAGCTTGAGCGATACTTTCTCCTTCACGAGGCCATCAATTATAAATAAAGTTCCGATCACGATGAACTAGATGCATAGGATAAAACTTCTGATGAACTTCCAACTTCAAGCGATTCCAGTCCCATGATCCAATATCGCCCAATAGCCTGTACCAAATTAATGCCTTTCCCTCCAAAGATAAAGGGAAAACTGTCTTCTTAACTTTCTCTCCAGACAACCCTTCAAGCTGAAATAATCCACAAACTTCATCGACAAATATCAAGTTGTAATCAGGCTGAGTCGTTCCATCATATGGATGTGATAAGAGTTTTTCAAGCATACCCGAAGGAATCTCATAATAAATATTTTCAGTAGGTTCAGTAGGTTGAGGAACAATTTCCTCATCTTCCATTCGGGGTGAAGATGCCCCAAACAAGCCACTCAAAGGGTGACCGTTAATAGCGACAAGCAACAGTAAATTTCAGCACGTATAGAAAACGTTTCCTTACCAATTCCACTTACCAAAGGCGCTTCACTCCCCGGCAACGGCGCCAAAAAAGAGTCTTGATAACCCACAAGTATAGGGGATCAATCCTAGTCCTTTAGATAAGTAAGAGTGTCGAACCCAATGAGGAGCAAAAGGAAATGATAAGTGGTTTTCAGCAAGGTATTCTCTCCAAGTGCAAGTAACGATAGTAGATAGTTTTGTAGCAAGATAAATTGTAACAAGTGACAAGTAGCAATAGTAGCAAAGGTGCAACAAGATAGACCAATCCTTTTTATAGCAAAGGAAAGGCCTGAAAGTACTCTTATATTAAGCAAGCGCTCCCGATGACACATGGGAATTTATGTCTAGTCATATTCATCATGTTGAGTTGATTCGCGCTCGCTACTTTGATAATTTGATATGTGGGTGGACCGATGCTAAGGTGTTGTTCTTACTTGAACTAACAACCTACTTATGATTACCCCCTCTCACAAGCATCCGCAACTATGAAAGAAGAATTAAGATAAATCTAACCATAGCATGAAACATGTGGATCCAAATCAGCCCCCTATGAAGCAACGCATAAACTGGGGTTTAAGCTTCTGTCACTCTAGCAACCCATCATCTAATCGTTACTCCACAATGACTTCCCTTAGGCCCATAACATGGTGAAGTGTCATGTAGTCGACGTTCACATTATACCACTAAGAGAAGTAACAACATACATATCATCAAAATATCGAACGAATACCAACTTCACATGATAACTTATAACAAGACTTCTCCCATGTCCTCAGGAACAATAGTAACTACTCACACCTCATCAACATGTTGAAGATCAGAGGTGCAATAATAATAATTAAGTATCTGAACATAATTTCTTCCACCAAGTAATCCAACAAGCATCAACTACAAGATGTAATCAACACAACTAGTTACCCACAGGTACCAATCTGAGGTTTTGGGAGAAAGATTGAATACAAGAGATGAACTAGGGTTGGAGATGAGATGGTGCTGGTGAAGATGTTGATGAGGATGAGTCCTCCCACGAAGGAGGAAGCGTTGGTGATGACGATGGCTTTGATCTCCCCCTCCCGAAGAGGGATTTCCCCGGCAGAATCTGACTGCCGGAGTGCAAAAGGGCCTCTGCCCAGGTTTCTACCTCGAGACAGCGGCGCTTCGTACCGAAAGGTCGCTTATTATTTTTTCTAGGGTAAAACACACCATATAGGAGAAGAGGGGCGTCGGGAGGCCAGCTAGGGCCCCACCACACATCAGGGCGCGGCCTGGGGGGGCCCTGATGGCTTCTGCTTGGCCGGTGGCCCCCCTCTGGTATTTTTTGGCCCATAAATTCACATATATTCAATAAAAATTCCTCGTGAAGTTTCAGGTCAATTGGAGTCTGGTGATTTTTCTGCCTTTTTCTTGGTTTTCCGGTCCAGAATTCCAGTTTCCAGATAATTCCTCTGTCGTGATGTACCTTGCATATTCAGAGAGAAAAGGCGTAAGAATTGTATTATAATAGGGAGTAATGGACAAGAATAACATAAATATGAATAATAAATCATGATGCAAAATGGACGTATCACATATCAGGACGAGCAACAGGTGGTGGTGTTATAAGCTGATTCAGAACAGTAGGTGAATCAAAAGCAGAGCTAGATGGCAGTTCCTTACCTCCTCTCAAGCGAGAGGGGACGATCTAAGTTCGACTGTCTTTTAGATTCTTCATAGTGGCAATTGGATATCCTCAAGTTAACACAATAAATAGAGCTATGCTCTCTGGCAATGGCGCCAGAAAAAGGTCTTGATAACCCACAAGTATAGGGGGTCGCGTCAGTCTTCACGGGTAGTATGTCACCCTAATTTATTGATTCGACACAAGGGGAGCCAAAGAATATTTATTTGTCTTGACAGTTGAGTTGTCAATTCAACTGCACCTGGGATATCTCTCTGCAGTAAACACAACTAGAAAAAGGATTATCCCCAATATCTCTACTAGTGGCGCACCATGATGGTGGTGCGCCACTGCTATATAGCAGTGGCGCACCAGAATCAGGTGCGCCATTGCTATTTTTTTACTAATGGCGCACCACTTGAGCAGTGCGCCATTGCTATTTTTTTGTCCATCCCCCCCACCAGACATAGCAATGGCGCACCACCAAACACTGATACTTCGAAGAAGATTGTCCAGTTTGTACACGAAGTGCATCCAGTTTTTCCCGTAACCCTCTCAACTTTTTAGCACATGCTACATGGGTGAAATTATGATACCATGCCAATTTTCAACTATTTTAGAGTTCATTTGCAGTGCTTTTCAATTTCAGGGTCATCTTAGCTCAAAATAAACCATGAAATGCATGAAAAATAGCAAATGAAGTCAGAAAAGGGTTGAAAAGTGATGATGTGGCTTTGAATGGTGCATATTGAATGCAGAAAAAGTCTTGAGTTAAAATATGTTAAAAAATGAAACCCCTTTGTAATAGACGAGTTTTCGTCCGAAACCCTCATACTTCGAAGGAGATTGTCCAGTTTGTACACGAAGTGCATCCAGTTTTTCCCATAACCCTCTCGACTTTTTAACACATGCTACGTGGGTGAAATTATGATACCATGCCAATTTTCAACCATTTCAGAGTTCATTTGCAGTGCTTTTCAATTTCAGGGTCATCTTTGCTCAAAATAAATCATGAAATGCATGAAAAATAGCAAATGAAGTCAGAAAAGGGTTGAAAAGTGATGATGTGGCTTTGAATGGTGCCTAATGAATGCAGAAAAAGTCTTGAGTTAAAATAAGTTAAAAAATGAAACCCCTTTGTAATAGACGAGTTTACGTCCGAAACCCTAATACTTCGAAGGAGATTGTCCAGTTTGTACACGAAGTGCATCCAGTTTTTCCCGTAACACTCTCAACTTTTTAGCACATCCTATGTGGGTGAAATTATGATACCATGCCAATTTTCAACTATTTCAGAGTTCATTTGCAGTGCTTTTCAATTTCAGGGTCATCTTAGCTCAAAATAAATCATGAAATGCATGAAAAATAGCAAATGAAGTCAGAAAAGGGTTGAAAAGTGATGATGTGGCTTTGAATGGTGCATATTGAATGCAGAAAAAGTCTTGAGTTGAAATATATTTTAAAAAATGAAATCCCTTTGTAATAGACGAGTTTTCGTCCGAAACCCTAATACTTCGAAGGAGATTGTCCAGTTTGTACACGAAGTGCATCCAGTTTTTCCCATAACCCTCTCGACTTTTTAACACATGCTATGTGGGTGAAATTATGATACCATGCCAATTTTGAACCATTTCAGAGTTCATTTGCAGTGCTTTTCAATTTCAGGGTCATCTTTGCTCAAAATAAATCATGAAATGCATGAAAAATAGCAAATGAAGTCAGAAAAGGGTTGAAAAGTGATGATGTGGCTTTGAATGGTGCCTAATGAATGCAGAAAAAGTCTTGAGTTAAAATAAGTTAAAAAATGAAACCCCTTTGTAATAGACGAGTTTTCGTCCGAAACCCTAATACTTCGAAGGAGATTGTCCAGTTTGTACACGAAGTGCATCCAGTTTTTCCCGTAACACTCTCAACTTTTTAGCACATCCTATGTGGGTGAAATTATGATACCATGCCAATTTTCAACTATTTCAGAGTTCATTTGCAGTGCTTTTCAATTTCAGGGTCATCTTAGCTCAAAATAAATCATGAAATGCATGAAAAATAGCAAATGAAGTCAGAAAAGGGTTGAAAAGTGATGATGTGGCTTTGAATGGTGCATATTGAATGCAGAAAAAGTCTTGAGTTGAAATATATTTTAAAAAATGAAATCCCTTTGTAATAGACGAGTTTTCGTCCGAAACCCTAATACTTCGAAGGAGATTGTCCAGTTTGTACACGAAGTGCATCCAGTTTTTCCCATAACCCTCTCGACTTTTTAACACATGCTATGTGGGTGAAATTATGATACCATGCCAATTTTCAACCATTTCAGAGTTCATTTGCAGTGCTTTTCAATTTCAGGGTCATCTTTGCTCAAAATAAATCATGAAATGCATGAAAAATAGCAAATGAAGTCAGAAAAGGGTTGAAAAGTGATGATGTGGCTTTGAATGGTGCCTAATGAATGCAGAAAAAGTCTTGAGTTAAAATAAGTTAAAAAATGAAACCCCTTTGTAATAGACGAGTTTTCGTCCGAAACCCTAATACTTCGAAGGAGATTGTCCAGTTTGTACACGAAGTGCATCCAGTTTTTCCCGTAACACTCTCAACTTTTTAGCACATCCTATGTGGGTGAAATTATGATACCATGCCAATTTTCAACTATTTCAGAGTTCATTTGCAGTGCTTTTCAATTTCAGGGTCATCTTAGCTCAAAATAAATCATGAAATGCGTGAAAAATAGCAAATGAAGTCAGAAAAGGGTTGAAAAGTGATGATGTGGCTTTGAATGGTGCATATTGAATGCAGAAAAAGTCTTGAGTTGAAATATATTTAAAAAAATGAAATCCCTTTGTAATAGACGAGTTTTCGTCCGAAACCCTAATACTTCGAAGGAGATTGTCCAGTTTGTACACGAAGTGCATCCAGTTTTTCCCATAACCCTCTCGACTTTTTAACACATGCTATGTGGGTGAAATTATGATACCATGCCAATTTTCAACCATTTCAGAGTTCATTTGCAGTGCTTTTCAATTTCAGGGTCATCTTTGCTCAAAATAAATCATGAAATGCATGAAAAATAGCAAATGAAGTCAGAAAAGGGTTGAAAAGTGATGATGTGGCTTTGAATGGTGCCTAATGAATGCAGAAAAAGTCTTGAGTTAAAATATATTTAAAAAATGAAATCCCTTTGTAATAGACGAGTTTTCGTCCGAAACCCTAATACTTCGAAGGAGATTGTCCAGTTTGTACACGAAGTGCATCCAGTTTTTCCCGTAAAACTCTCAACTTTTTAGCACATCCTATGTGGGTGAAATTATGATACCATGCCAATTTTCAACTATTTCAGAGTTCATTTGCAGTGCTTTTCAATTTCAGGGTCATCTTAGCTCAAAATAAATCATGAAATGCATGAAAAATAGCAAATGAAGTCAGAAAAGGGTTGAAAAGTGATGATGTGGCTTTGAATGGTGCATATTGAATGCAGAAAAAGTCTTGAGTTGAAATATATTTTAAAAAATGAAATCCCTTTGTAATAGACGAGTTTTCGTCCGAAACCCTAATACTTCGAAGGAGATTGTCCAGTTTGTACACGAAGTGCATCCAGTTTTTCCCATAACCCTCTCGACTTTTTAACACATGCTATGTGGGTGAAATTATGATACCATGCCAATTTTCAACCATTTCAGAGTTCATTTGCAGTGCTTTTCAATTTCAGGGTCACCTTTGCTCAAAATAAATCATGAAATGCATGAAAAATAGCACATGAAGTCAGAAAAGGGTTGAAAAGTGATGATGTGGCTTTGAATGGTGCCTAATGAATGCAGAAAAAGTCTTGAGTTAAAATATATTTAAAAAAATGAAATCCCTTTGTAATAGACGAGTTTTCGTCCGAAACCCTAATACTTCGAAGGAGATTGTCCAGTTTGTACACGAAGTGCATCCAGTTTTTCCCGTAACACTCTCAACTTTTTAGCACATCCTATGTGGGTGAAATTATGATACCATGCCAATTTTCAACTATTTCAGAGTTCATTTGCAGTGCTTTTCAATTTCAGGGTCATCTTAGCTCAAAATAAATCATGAAATGCATGAAAAATAGCAAATGAAGTCAGAAAAGGGTTGAAAAGTGATGATGTGGCTTTGAATGGTGCATATTGAATGCAGAAAAAGTCTTGAGTTGAAATATATTTAAAAAAATGAAATCCCTTTGTAATAGACGAGTTTTCGTCCGAAACCCTGATACTTCGAAGGAGATTGTCCAGTTTGTACACGAAGTGCATCCAGTTTTTCCCGTAACCCTCTCAACTTTTTAGCACATGCTATGTGGGTGAAATTATGATACCATGCCAATTTTCAACCATTTCAGAGTTCATTTGCAGTGCTTTTCAATTTCAGGGTCATCCTAGCTCAAAATAAATCATGAAATGCATGAAAAATAGCAAATGAAGTCAGAAAGGGTTGAAAAGTGATGATGTGGCTTTGAATGGTGCATATTGAATGCACAAAAAGTCTTGAGTTAAAATATGTTAAAAAAATGAAATCCCTTTGTAATAGACGAGTTTTCGTCCGAAACCCTTACACTTCGAAGGAGATTGTCCAGTTTGTACACGAAGTGCATCCAGTTTTTCCCATAACCCTCTCACCTTTTTAGCACATGCTACGTGGGTGAAATTATGATACCATGCCAATTTTCAGCTATTTCAGAGTTCATTTGCAGTGCTTTTCAATATCAGGGTCATCTTAGCTCAAAATAAACCATGAAATGCATGAAAAATAGCAAATGAAGTCAGAAAAGGGTTGAAAAGTGATGATGTGGCTTTGAATGGTGCATATTGAATGCAGAAAAAGTCTTGAGTTAAAATATGTTAAAAAATGAAACCCCTTTGTAATAGACGAGTTTTCGTCCGAAACCCTCATACTTCGAAGGAGATTGTCCAGTTTGTACACGAAGTGCATCCAGTTTTTCCCATAACCCTCTCTACTTTTTAACACATGCTATGTGGGTGAAATTATGATACCATGCCAATTTTCAACCATTTCAGAGTTCATTTGCAGTGCTTTTCAATTTCAGGGTCATCTTTGCTCAAAATAAATCATGAAATGCATGAAAAATAGCAAATGAAGTCAGAAAAGGGTTGAAAAGTGATGATGTGGCTTTGAATGGTGCCTAATGAATGCAGAAAAAGTCTTGAGTTAAAATATATTTAAAAAAATGAAATCCCTTTGTAATAGACGAGTTTTCGTCCGAAACCCTAATACTTCGAAGGAGATTGTCCAGTTTGTACACGAAGTGCATCCAGTTTTTCCCGTAACACTCTCAACTTTTTAGCACATCCTATGTGGGTGAAATTATGATACCATGCCAATTTTCAACTATTTCAGAGTTCATTTGCAGTGCTTTTCAATTTCAGGGTCATCTTAGCTCAAAATAAATCATGAAATGCATGAAAAATAGCAAATGAAGTCAGAAAAGGGTTGAAAAGTGATGATGTGGCTTTGAATGGTGCATATTGAATGCAGAAAAAGTCTTGAGTTAAAATATATTTAAAAAAATGAAATCCCTTTGTAATAGACGAGTTTTCGTCCGAAACCCTAATACTTCGAAGGAGATTGTCCAGTTTGTACACGAAGTGCATCCAGTTTTTCCCGTAACACTCTCAACTTTTTAGCACATCCTATGTGGGTGAAATTATGATACCATGCCAATTTTCAACTATTTCAGAGTTCATTTGCAGTGCTTTTCAATTTCAGGGTCATCTTAGCTCAAAATAAATCATGAAATGCATGAAAAATAGCAAATGAAGTCAGAAAAGGGTTGAAAAGTGATGATGTGGCTTTGAATGGTGCATATTGAATGCAGAAAAAGTCTTGAGTTGAAATATATTTAAAAAAATGAAATCCCTTTGTAATAGAAGAGTTTTCGTCCGAAACCCTGATACTTCGAAGGAGATTGTCCAGTTTGTACACGAAGTGCATCCAGTTTTTCCCGTAACCCTCTCAACTTTTTAGCACATGCTATGTGGGTGAAATTATGATACCATGCCAATTTTCAACCATTTCAGAGTTCATTTGCAGTGCTTTTCAATTTCAGGGTCATCCTAGCTCAAAATAAATCATGAAATGCATGAAAAATAGCAAATGAAGTCAGAAAGGGTTGAAAAGTGATGATGTGGCTTTGAATGGTGCATATTGAATGCACAAAAAGTCTTGAGTTAAAATATGTTAAAAAAATGAAATCCCTTTGTAATAGACGAGTTTTCGTCCGAAACCCTTACACTTCGAAGGAGATTGTCCAGTTTGTACAAGAAGTGCATCCAGTTTTTCCCATAACCCTCTCACCTTTTTAGCACATGCTACTTGGGTGAAATTATGATACCATGCCAATTTTCAGCTATTTCAGAGTTCATTTGCAGTGCTTTTCAATATCAGGGTCATCTTAGCTCAAAATAAACCATGAAATGCATGAAAAATAGCAAATGAAGTCAGAAAAGGGTTGAAAAGTGATGATGTGGCTTTGAATGGTGCATATTGAATGCAGAAAAAGTCTTGAGTTAAAATATGTTAAAAAATGAAACCCCTTTGTAATAGACGAGTTTTCGTCCGAAACCCTCATACTTCGAAGGAGATTGTCCAGTTTGTACACGAAGTGCATCCAGTTTTTCCCATAACCCTCTCGACTTTTTAACACATGCTATGTGGGTGAAATTATGATACCATGCCAATTTTCAACCATTTCAGAGTTCATTTGCAGTGCTTTTCAATTTCAGGGTCATCTTTGCTCAAAATAAATCATGAAATGCATGAAAAATAGCAAATGAAGTCAGAAAAGGGTTGAAAAGTGATGATGTGGCTTTGAATGGTGCCTAATGAATGCAGAAAAAGTCTTGAGTTAAAATATATTTAAAAAAATGAAATCCCTTTGTAATAGACGAGTTTTCGTCCGAAACCCTAATACTTCGAAGGAGATTGTCCAGTTTGTACACGAAGTTCATCCAGTTTTTCCCGTAACACTCTCTACTTTTTAGCACATCCTATGTGGGTGAAATTATGATACCATGCCAATTTTCAACTATTTCAGAGTTCATTTGCAGTGCTTTTCAATTTCAGGGTCATCTTAGCTCAAAATAAATCATGAAATGCATGAAAAATAGCAAATGAAGTCAGAAAAGGGTTGAAAAGTGATGATGTGGCTTTGAATGGTGCATATTGAATGCAGAAAAAGTCTTGAGTTGAAATATATTTTAAAAAATGAAATCCCTTTGTAATAGACGAGTTTTCGTCCGAAACCCTAATACTTCGAAGGAGATTGTCCAGTTTGTACACGAAGTGCATCCAGTTTTTCCCATAACCCTCTCGACTTTTTAACACATGCTATGTGGGTGAAATTATGATACCATGCCAATTTTCAACCATTTCAGAGTTCATTTGCAGTGCTTTTCAATTTCAGGGTCATCTTTGCTCAAAATAAATCATGAAATGCATGAAAAATAGCAAATGAAGTCAGAAAAGGGTTGAAAAGTGATGATGTGGCTTTGAATGGTGCCTAATGAATGCAGAAAAAGTCTTGAGTTAAAATATATTTAAAAAAATGAAATCCCTTTGTAATAGACGAGTTTTCGTCCGAAACCCTAATACTTCGAAGAAGATTGTCCAGTTTGTACACGAAGTGCATCCAGTTTTTCCCGTAACACTCTCAACTTTTTAGCACATCCTATGTGGGTGAAATTATGATACCATGCCAATTTTCAACTATTTCAGAGTTCATTTGCAGTGCTTTTCAATTTCAGGGTCATCTTAGCTCAAAATAAATCATGAAATGCATGAAATATAGCAAATGAA
Organism: Elymus sibiricus; assembly: GCA_039707655.1. Lineage (NCBI taxonomy): Eukaryota > Viridiplantae > Streptophyta > Magnoliopsida > Poales > Poaceae > Elymus > Elymus sibiricus. The sequence continues at coordinate 246,798,117 of CM077671.1, forward strand.
GTCAGAAAAGGGTTGAAAAGTGATGATGTGGCTTTGAATGGTGCATATTGAATGCAGAAAAAGTCTTGAGTTGAAATATATTTAAAAAAATGAAATCCCTTTGTAATAGACGAGTTTTCGTCCGAAACCCTGATACTTCGAAGGAGATTGTCCAGTTTGTACACGAAGTGCATCCAGTTTTTCCCGTAACCCTCTCAACTTTTTAGCACATGCTATGTGGGTGAAATTATGATACCATGCCAATTTTCAACCATTTCAGAGTTCATTTGCAGTGCTTTTCAATTTCAGGGTCATCCTAGCTCAAAATAAATCATGAAATGCATGAAAAATAGCAAATGAAGTCAGAAAGGGTTGAAAAGTGATGATGTGGCTTTGAATGGTGCATATTGAATGCACAAAAAGTCTTGAGTTAAAATATGTTAAAAAAATGAAATCCCTTTGTAATAGACGAGTTTTCGTCCGAAACCCTTACACTTCGAAGGAGATTGTCCAGTTTGTACACGAAGTGCATCCAGTTTTTCCCATAACCCTCTCACCTTTTTAGCACATGCTACATGGGTGAAATTATGATACCATGCCAATTTTCAACTATTTCAGAGTTCATTTGCAGTGCTTTTCAATTTCAGGGTCATCTTAGCTCAAAATAAATCATGAAATGCATGAAAAATAGCAAATGAAGTCAGAAAAGGGTTGAAAAGTGATGATGTGGCTTTGAATGGTGCATATTGAATGCAGAAAAAGTCTGGAGTTAAAATATGTTAAAAAAATGAAACCCGTTTGTAATAGACGACTTTTCGTCCGAATCCCTGATACTTCGAAGGAGATTGTCCAGTTTGTACACGAAGTGCATCCAGTTTTTCCCGTAACCCCCTCAACTTTTTAGCACATGCTATGTGGGTGAAATTATGATACCATGCCAATTTTCAACCATTTCAGAGTTCATTTGCAGTGCTTTTCAATTTCAGGGTCATCTTAGCTCAAAATAAATCATGAAATGCATGAAAAATAGCAACTGAAGTCAGAAAAGGGTTGAAAAGTGATGATGTGGCTTTGAATGGTGCATATTGAATGCAGAAAAAGTCTTGAGTTAAAATATGTTAAAAAAATGAAACCCCTTTGTAATAGACGAGTTTTCGTCCGAATCCCTGATACTTCGAAGGAGATTGTCCAGTTTGTACACGAAGTGCATCCAGTTTTTCCCGTAACCCCCTCAACTTTTTAGCACATGCTATGTGGGTGAAATTATGATACCATGCCATTTTTCAACCATTTCAGAGTTCATTTGGAGTGCTTTTCAATTTCAGGGTCATCTTAGCTCAAAATAAATCATGAAATGCATGAAAAATAGCAAATGAAGCCAGAAAAGGGTTGAAAAGTGATGATGTGGCTTTGAATGGTGCATATTGAATGCAGAAAAAGTCTTGAGTTAAAATATGTTAAAAAAATGAAACCCCTTTGTAATAGACGAGTTTTCGTCCGAATCCCTGATACTTCGAAGGAGATTATCCAGTTTGTACACGAAGTGCATCCAGTTTTTCCCGTAACCCTCTCAACTTTTTAGAACATGCTATGTGGGTGAAATTATGATACCATGCCAATTTTCAACCATTAGAGAGTTCATTTGCAGTGCTTTTCAATTTTAGGGTCATCTTAGCTCAAAATAAATCATGAAATGCATGAAAAATAGCAAATGAAGCCAGAAAAGGGTTGGAAAGTGATGATGTGGCTTTGAATGGTGCATATTGAATGCAGAAAAAGTCTTGAGTTAAAATATGTTAAAAAAATGAAACCCCTTTGTAATAGACGAGTTGTCGTCCGAAACCCTGATACTTCGAAGGAGATTGTCCAGTTTGTACACGAAGTGCATCCAGTTTTTCCCGTAACCCTCTCAACTTTTTAGCACATGCTACGTGGGTGAAATAATGATAACATGCCAATTTTCAACTATTTCAGAGTTCATTTGTAGTGCTTTTCAATTTCAGGGTCATCTTAGCTCAAAATAAATCATGAAATGCATGAAAAATAGCAAATGAAGTCAGAAAAGGGTTGAAAAGTGATGATGTGGCTTTGAATGGTGCATATTGAATGCAGAAAAAGTCTTGAGTTAAAATATGTTAAAAAAATGAAACCCCTTTGTAATAGACGAGTTTTCGTCCGAAACCCTGACACTTCGAAGGAGATTGTCCAGTTTGTACACGAAGTGCATCCAGTTTTTCCCGTAACCCTCTCAACTTTTTAGCACATGCTACATGGGTGAAATTATGATACCATGCCAATTTTCAACAATTTCAGTGTTCATTTGCAGTGCTTTTCAATTTCAGGGTCATCTTAGCTCAAAATAAATCATGAAATGCATGAAAAATAGCACATGAAGTCAGAAAAGGGTTGAAAAGTGATGATGTGGCTTTGAATGGTGCATATTGAATGCAGAAAAAGTCTTGAGTTAAAATAAGTTAAAAAATGAAACCCCTTTGTAATAGACGAGTTTTCGTCCGAAACACTCATACTTCGAAGGAGACTGTCCAGTTTGTACACGAAGTGCATCCAGTTTTTCCCGTAACCCTCTCAACTTTTTAGCACATGCTACGTGAGTGAAATTATGATACCATGCCAATTTTCAACTATTTCTGAGTTCATTTGCAGTGCTTTACAATTTCAAGGTCATCTTAGCTCAAAATAAATCATGAAATGCATGAAAAATAGCAAATGAAGTTAGAAAAGGGTTGAAAAGTGATGATGTGTCTTTGAATGGTACATATTGAATGCAGAAAAAGTCTTGAGTTAAAATATGTTAAAAAATGAAACCCCTTTGTAATAGACGAGTTTTCGTCCGAAACCGTGATACTTCGAAGGAGATTGTCCAGTTTGTACACGAAGTGCATCCAGTTTTTCCCGTAACCCTCTCAACTTTTTAGCACATGCTATGTGGGTGAAATTATGATACCATGCCATTTTTCAACCATTTCAGAGTTCATTTGCAGTGCTTTTCAATTTCAGGGTCATCTTAGCTCAAAATAAATCATGAAATGCATGAAAAATAGCAACTGAAGTCAGAAAAGGGTTGAAAAGTGATGATGTGGCTTTGAATGGTGCATATTGAATGCAGAAAATGTCTTGAGTTAAAATATGTTAAAAAAATGAAACCCCTTTGTAATAGACGAGTTTTCGTCCGAATCCCTGATACTTCGAAGGAGATTGTCCAGTTTGTACACGAAGTGCATCCAGTTTTTCCCGTAACCCCCTCAACTTTTTAGCACATGCTATGTGGGTGAAATTATGATACCATGCCATTTTTCAACCATTTCAGAGTTCATTTGGAGTGCTTTTCAATTTCAGGGTCATCTTAGCTCAAAATAAATCATGAAATGCATGAAAAATAGCAAATGAAGCCAGAAAAGGGTTGAAAAGTGATGATGTGGCTTTGAATGGTGCATATTGAATGCAGAAAAAGTCTTGAGTTAAAATATGTTAAAAAAATGAAACCCCTTTGTAATAGACGAGTTTTCGTCCGAATCCCTGATACTTCGAAGGAGATTATCCAGTTTGTACACGAAGTGCATCCAGTTTTTCCCGTAACCCTCTCAACTTTTTAGAACATGCTATGTGGGTGAAATTATGATACCATGCCAATTTTCAACCATTAGAGAGTTCATTTGCAGTGCTTTTCAATTTCAGGGTCATCTTAGCTCAAAATAAATCATGAAATGCATGAAAAATAGCAAATGAAGCCAGAAAAGGGTTGGAAAGTGATGATGTGGCTTTGAATGGTGCATATTGAATGCAGAAAAAGTCTTGAGTTAAAATATGTTAAAAAAATGAAACCCCTTTGTAATAGACGAGTTGTCGTCCGAAACCCTGATACTTCGAAGGAGATTGTCCAGTTTGTACACGAAGTGCATCCAGTTTTTCCCGTAACCCTCTCAACTTTTTAGCACATGCTACGTGGGTGAAATAATGATAACATGCCAATTTTCAACTATTTCAGAGTTCATTTGTAGTGCTTTTCAATTTCAGGGTCATCTTAGCTCAAAATAAATCATGAAATGCATGAAAAATAGCAAATGAAGTCAGAAAAGGGTTGAAAAGTGATGATGTGGCTTTGAATGGTGCATATTGAATGCAGAAAAAGTCTTGAGTTAAAATATGTTAAAAAAATGAAACCCCTTTGTAATAGACGAGTTTTCGTCCGAAACCCTGACACTTCGAAGGAGATTGTCCAGTTTGTACACGAAGTGCATCCAGTTTTTCCCGTAACCCTCTCAACTTTTTAGCACATGCTACATGGGTGAAATTATGATACCATGCCAATTTTCAACAATTTCAGTGTTCATTTGCAGTGCTTTTCAATTTCAGGGTCATCTTAGCTCAAAATAAATCATGAAATGCATGAAAAATAGCACATGAAGTCAGAAAAGGGTTGAAAAGTGATGATGTGGCTTTGAATGGTGCATATTGAATGCAGAAAAAGTCTTGAGTTAAAATAAGTTAAAAAATGAAACCCCTTTGTAATAGACGAGTTTTCGTCCGAAACACTCATACTTCGAAGGAGACTGTCCAGTTTGTACACGAAGTGCATCCAGTTTTTCCCGTAACCCTCTCAACTTTTTAGCACATGCTACGTGAGTGAAATTATGATACCATGCCAATTTTCAACTATTTCTGAGTTCATTTGCAGTGCTTTACAATTTCAAGGTCATCTTAGCTCAAAATAAATCATGAAATGCATGAAAAATAGCAAATGAAGTTAGAAAAGGGTTGAAAAGTGATGATGTGTCTTTGAATGGTACATATTGAATGCAGAAAAAGTCTTGAGTTAAAATATGTTAAAAAATGAAACCCCTTTGTAATAGACGAGTTTTCGTCCGAAACCGTGATACTTCGAAGGAGATTGTCCAGTTTGTACACGAAGTGCATCCAGTTTTTCCCGTAACCCTCTCAACTTTTTAGCACATGCTATGTGGGTGAAATTATGATACCATGCCATTTTTCAACCATTTCAGAGTCCATTTGCAGTGGTTTTCAATTTCAGGGTCATCTTAGCTCAAAATAAATCTTGAAATGCATGAAAAATAGCAAATGAAGTCAGAAAAGAGTTGAAAAGTGATGATGTGGCTTTGAATGGTGCATATTGAATGCAAAAAAAGTCTTGATTTAAAATATGTTAAAAAAATGAAACCCCTTTGTAATAGACGAGTTTTCGTCCCAAACCCTGATACTTCGAAGGAGATTGTCCAGTTTGTACACGAAGTGCATCCAGTTTTTCCAGTAACCCTCTCAACTTTTTAGCACATGCTACGTGGGTGAAATTATGATACCATGCCAATTTTCAACTATTTCAGAGTTCATTTGCAGTGCTTTACAATTTCAGGGTCATCTTAGCTCAAAATAAATCATGAAATGCATGAAAAATAGCAAATGAAGTCAGAAAAGGGTTGAAAAGTGATGATGTGTCTTTGAATGGTACATATTGAATGCAGAAAAAGTCTTGAGTTAAAATATGTTTAAAAAAAGAAATCCCTTTGTAATAGACGAGTTTTCGTCTGAAACCCTGATACTTGAAAGGAGATTGTCCAGTTTGTACACGAAGTGCATCGAGTTTCTCCCGTAACCCTCTCAACTTTTTAGCACATGCAATGTGGGTGAAATTATGATACCATGCCAATTTTCAACCATTTCAGAGTTCATTTGCAGTGCTTTTCAATTTCAGGGTCATCTTAGCTCAAAATAAATCATGAAATGCATGAAAAATAGCAAATGAAGTCAGACAAGGGTTGAAAAGTGATGATGTGGCTTTGAATGGTGCATATTGAATGCAAAAAAAGTCTTGAGTTAAAATATGTTTAAAAAAAATGAAATCCCTTTGTAATAGACGAGTTTTCGTCCGAAACCCTGATACTTCGAAGGAGATTGTCCAGTTTGTACATGAAGTTCATCCAGTTTTTCCCGTAACCCTCTCAACTTTTTAGCACATGCTACATGGGTGAAATTATGATACCATGCCAATTTTCAACCCTTTCAGACTTCATTTGCAGTGCTTTTTAATTTCAGGGTCATGTTAGCTCAAAATAAATCATGAAATGCATGAAAAATAGCAAATGAACTCAGAAAATGGTTGAAAAGTGATGATGTGGCTTTGAATGGTGCATATTGAATGCAGAAAAAGTCTTGAGTTAAAATATGTTTAAAAAATGAAATCCCTTTGTAATAGACGAGTTTTCGTCCGAAACCCTGATACTTCGAAGGAGATTGTCCAGTTTTTACACGAAGTGCATCCAGTTTTTCCCGTAACCCTCTCAACTTTTTAGCACATGCTACATGGGTGAAATTATGATACCATGCCAATTTTCAACCATTTCAGAGTTCATTTGCTGTGCTTTTCAATTTCAGGGTCATCTTAGCTCAAAATAAATCATGAAATGCATGAAAAATAGCAAATGAAGTCAGAAAAGGGTTGAAAAGTGATGATGTGGCTTTGAATAGTGCATATTGAATGCAGAAAAAGTCTGGAGTTAAAATATGTTAAAAAAATGAAACCCCTTTGTAATAGACGACTTTTCGTCCGAATCCCTGATACTTCGAAGGAGATTGTCCAGTTTGTACACGAAGTGCATCCAGTTTTTCCCGTAACCCCCTCAACTTTTTAGCACATGCTATGTGGGTGAAATTATGATACCATGCCAATTTTCAACCATTTCTGAGTTCATTTGCAGTGCTTTTCAATTTCAGGGTCATCTTAGCTCAAAATAAATCATGAAACGCATGAAAAATAGCAAATGAAGTCAGAAAAGGGTTGAAAAGTGATGATGTGGCTCTGAATGGTGCATATTGAATGCAGAAAAAGTCTTGAGTTAAAATATGTTAAAAAAATGAAACCCCTTTGTAATAGACGAGTTTTCGTCCGAATCCCTGATACTTCGAAGGAGATTGTCCAGTTTGTACACGAAGTGCATCCAGTTTTTCCCGTAACCCCCTCAACTTTTTAGCACATGCTATGTGGGTGAAATTATGATACCATGCCATTTTTCAACAATTTCAGAGATCATTTGGAGTGCTTTTCAATTTCAGGGTCATCTTAGCTCAAAATAAATCATGAAATGCATGAAAAATAGCAAATGAAGCCAGAAAAGGGTTGAAAAGTGATGATGTGGCTTTGAATGGTGCATATTGAATGCAGAAAAAGTCTTGAGTTAAAATATGTTAAAAAAATGAAACCCCTTTGTAATAGACGAGTTTTCGTCCGAATCCCTGATACTTCGAAGGAGATTATCCAGTTTGTACACGAAGTGCGTCCAGTTTTTCCCGTAACCCTCTCAACTTTTTAGAACATGCTATGTGGGTGAAATTATGATACCATGCCAATTTTCAACCATTTGAGAGTTCATTTGCAGTGCTTTTCAATTTCAGGGTCATCTTAGCTCAAAATAAATCATGAAATGCATGAAAAATAGCAAATGAAGCCAGAAAAGGGTTGGAAAGTGATGATGTGGCTTTGAATGGTGCATATTGAATGCAGAAAAAGTCTTGAGTTAAAATATGTTAAAAAAATGAAACCCCTTTGTAATAGACGAGTTGTCGTCCGAAACCCTGATACTTCGAAGGAGATTGTCCAGTTTGTACACGAAGTGCATCCAGTTTTTCCCGTAACCCTCTCAACTTTTTAGCACATGCTACGTGGGTGAAATAATGATACCATGCCAATTTTCAACTATTTCAGAGTTCATTTGTAGTGCTTTTCAATTTCAGGGTCATCTTAGCTCAAAAGAAATCATGAAATGCATGAAAAATAGCAAATGAAGTCAGAAAAGGGTTGAAAAGTGATGATGTGGCTTTGAATGGTGCATATTGAATGCAGAAAAAGTCTTGAGTTAAAATATGTTAAAAAAATGAAACCCCTTTGTAATAGACGAGTTTTCGTCCGAAACCCTGACACTTCGAAGGAGATTGTCCAGTTTGTACACGAAGTGCATCCAGTTTTTCCCGTAACCCTCTCAACTTTTTAGCACATGCTACATGGGTGAAATTATGATACCATGCCAATTTTCAACAATTTCAGTGTTCATTTGCAGTGCTTTTCAATTTCAGGGTCATCTTAGCTCAAAATAAATCATGAAATGCATGAAAAATAGCAAATGAAGTCAGAAAAGGGTTGAAAAGTGATGATGTCGCTTTGAATGGTGCATATTGAATGCAGAAAAAGTCTTGAGTTAAAATAAGTTAAAAAATGATACCCCTTTGTAATAGACGAGTTTTCGTCCGAAACACTGATACTTCGAAGGAGATTGTCCAGTTTGTACACGAAGTGCATCCAGTTTTTCCCGTAACCCTCTCAACTTTTTAGCACATGCTACGTGAGTGAAATTATGATACCATGCCAATTTTCAACTATTTCTGAGTTCATTTGCAGTGCTTTACAATTTCAAGGTCATCTTAGCTCAAAATAAATCATGAAATGCATGAAAAATAGCAAATGAAGTTAGAAAAGGGTTGAAAAGTGATGATGTGTCTTTGAATGGTACATATTGAATGCAGAAAAAGTCTTGAGTTAAAATATGTTAAAAAATGAAACCCCTTTGTAATAGACGAGTTTTCGTCCGAAACCGTGATACTTCGAAGGAGATTGTCTAGTTTGTACACGAAGTGCATCCAGTTTTTCCCATAACCCTCTCAACTTTTTAGCACATGCTATGTGGGTGAAATTATGATACCATGCCATTTTTCAACCATTTCAGAGTCCATTTGCAGTGCTTTTCAATTTCAGGGTCATCTTAGCTCAAAATAAATCTTGAAATGCATGAAAAATAGCAAATGAAGTCAGAAAAGAGTTGAAAAGTGATGATGTGGCTTTGAATGGTGCATATTGAATGCAGAAAAAGTTTTGAGTTAAAATATGTTTAAAAAATGAAATCCCTTTGTAATAGACGAGTTTTGGTCCGAAACCCTGATACTTCGAAGGAGATTGTCCAGTTTGTATACAAAGTGCATCCAGTTTTTCCCATAACCCTCTCAACTTTTAAGCACATGCTATGTGGGTGAAATTATGATACCATGCCAATTTTCAACCATTTCCGAGTTCATTTGCAGTGCTTTTCAATTTCAGGGTCATCTTAGCTCAAAATATATCATGAAATGCATGAAAAATAGCAAATGAAGTCAGAAAAGAGTTGAAAAGATATGATGTGGCTTTGAATGGTGCATATTGAATGCAGAAAAAGTCTTGAGTTAAAATATATTTAAAAAAATGAAATCCCTTTGTAATAGACGAGTTTTCATCCGAAACCCTAATACTTCGAAGGAGATTGTCGGGTTTGTACACGAAGTGCATCCAGTTTTTCTCGTAACCCTCTCAACTTTTTAGCACATGCTATGTGGGTGAAATTATGATACCATGCCAATTGTCAACCATTTCAGTGTTCATTTGCAGTGCTTTTCAATTTCAGGGTCATCTTAGCTCAAAATAAATCATGAAATGCATGAAAAATAGCAAATGGAGTCAGAAAAGGGTTGAAAAGTGATGATGTGGCTTTGCATGGTGCATATTGATTGAAGAAAAAGTCTTGAGTTAAAATATGTTAAAAAAATGAAACCCCTTTGTAATAGACGAGTTTTCGTCCGAAACCCTGATACTTCGAAGGAGATTGTCCAGTTTGTACACGAAGTGCATCCAGTTTTTCCCGTAACCCTTTCAACTTTTTAGCACATGCTACGTCGGTGAAATTATGATACCATGCCAATTTTCAACTATTTCAGAGTTCATTTGCAGTGCTTTTCAATTTCAGGGTCATCTTAACTCAAAATAAATCATGAAATGCATGAAAAATAGCAAATGAAGTCAGAAAAGGGTTGAAAAGTGATGTTGTGGCTTTGAATGGTGCATATTGAATGCAGAAAAGTCTTGAGTTAAAATATGTTAATAAATGAAACCCCTTTGTAATAGACGAGTTTTCTTCCGAAACCGTGATACTTCGAAGGAGATTGTCCAGTTTGTACACGAAGTGCATCCAGTTTTTCCCGTAACCCTCTCAACTTTTTAGCACATGCTACGTGGGTGAAATTATGATACCATGCCAATTTTCAACTATTTCAGAGTTCATTTGCAGTGCTTTTCAATTTCAGGGTCATCTTAGCTCAAAATAAATCATGAAATGCATGAAAAATAGCAAATGAAGTTAGAAAAGGGTTGAAAAGTGATGATGTGGCTTTGAATGGTGCATATTGAATGCAGAAAAAGTCTTGAGCTAAAATAAGTTAAAGAATGAAACCCCTTTGTAATAGACGAGTTTTCGTCCGAAACCCTGATACTTCGAAGGAGATTGTCCAGTTTGTACACGAAGTGCATCCAGTTTTTCCCGTAACCCTCTCAACTTTTGAGCACATGCTATGTGGGTGAAATTATGATACCATGCCAATTTTTAACCATTTCAAAGTTCATTTGCAGTGCTTTTCAATTTCAGGGTCATCTTAGCTCAAAATAAATCATGAAATGCATGAAAAATAGCAAATGAAGTCAGAAAAGGGTTGAAAAGTGATGATGTGGCTTTGAATGGTGCATATTGAATGCAGAAAAAGTCTTGAGTTAAAATATGTTAAAAAAATGAAACCCCTTTGTAATAGACGAGTTTTCGTCCGAAACCCTGACACTTCGAAGGAGATTGTCCAGTTTGTACACGAAGTGCATCCAGTTTTTCCCGTAACCCTCTCAACTTTTTAGCACATGCTACATGGGTGAAATTATGATTCCATGCCAATTTTCAACAATTTCAGTGTTCATTTGCAGTGCTTTTCAATTTCAGGGTCATCTTAGCTCAAAATAAATCATGAAATGCATGAAAAATAGCAAATGAAGTCAGAAAAGGGTTGAAAAGTGATGATGTGGCTTTGAATGGTGCATATTGAATGCAGAAAAAGTCTTGAGTTAAAATAAGTTAAAAAATGATACCCCTTTGTAATAGACGAGTTTTCGTCCGAAACACTGATACTTCGAAGGAGATTGTCCAGTTTGTACACGAAGTGCATCCAGTTTTTCCCGTAACCCTCTCAACTTTTTAGCACATGCTACGTGAGTGAAATTATGATACCATGACAATTTTCAACTATTTCTGAGTTCATTTGCAGTGCTTTACAATTTCAAGGTCATCTTAGCTCAAAATAAATCATGAAATGCATGAAAAATAGCAAATGAAGTTAGAAAAGGGTTGAAAAGTGATGATGTGTCTTTGAATGGTACATATTGAATGCAGAAAAAGTCTTGAGTTAAAATATGTTAAAAAATGAAACCCCTTTGTAATAGACGAGTTTTCGTCCGAAACCGTGATACTTCGAAGGAGATTGTCCAGTTTGTACACGAAGTGCATCCAGTTTTTCCCATAACCCTCTCAACTTTTTAGCACATGCTATGTGGGTGAAATTATGATACCATGCCATTTTTCAACCATTTCAGAGTCCATTTGCAGTGCTTTTCAATTTCAGGGTCATCTTAGCTCAAAATAAATCTTGAAATGCATGAAAAATAGCAAATGAAGTCAGAAAAGAGTTGAAAAGTGATGATGTGGCTTTGAATGGTGCATATTGAATGCAGAAAAAGTTTTGAGTTAAAATATGTTTAAAAAATGAAATCCCTTTGTAATAGACGAGTTTTGGTCCGAAACCCTGATACTTCGAAGGAGATTGTCCAGTTTGTATACAAAGTGCATCCAGTTTTTCCCATAACCCTCTCAACTTTTAAGCACATGCTATGTGGGTGAAATTATGATACCATGCCAATTATCAACCATTTCCGAGTTCATTTGCAGTGCTTTTCAATTTCAGGGTCATCTTAGCTCAAAATATATCATGAAATGCATGAAAAATAGCAAATGAAGTCAGAAAAGAGTTGAAAAGATATGATGTGGCTTTGAATGGTGCATATTGAATGCAGAAAAAGTCTTGAGTTAAAATATATTTAAAAAAATGAAATCCCTTTGTAATAGACGAGTTTTCATCCGAAACCCTAATACTTCGAAGGAGATTGTCGGGTTTGTACACGAAGTGCATCCAGTTTTTCTCGTAACCCTCTCAACTTTTTAGCACATGCTATGTGGGTGAAATTATGATACCATGCCAATTTTCAACCATTTCAGAGTTCATTTGCAGTGCTTTTCAATTTCAGGGTCATCTTAGCTCAAAATAAATCATGAAATGCATGAAAAATAGCAAATGGAGTCAGAAAAGGGTTGAAAAGTGATGATGTGGCTTTGCATGGTGCATATTGATTGAAGAAAAAGTCTTGAGTTAAAATATGTTAAAAAAATGAAACCCCTTTGTAATAGACGAGTTTTCGTCCGAAACCCTGATACTTCGAAGGAGATTGTCCAGTTTGTACACGAAGTGCATCCAGTTTTTCCCGTAACCCTTTCAACTTTTTAGCACATGCTACGTCGGTGAAATTATGATACCATGCCAATTTTCAACTATTTCAGAGTTCATTTGCAGTGCTTTTCAATTTCAGGGTCATCTTAACTCAAAATAAATCATGAAATGCATGAAAAATAGCAAATGAAGTCAGAAAAGGGTTGAAAAGTGATGTTGTGGCTTTGAATGGTGCATATTGAATGCAGAAAAGTCTTGAGTTAAAATATGTTAATAAATGAAACCCCTTTGTAATAGACGAGTTTTCTTCCGAAACCGTGATACTTCGAAGGAGATTGTCCAGTTTGTACACGAAGTGCATCCAGTTTTTCCCGTAACCCTCTCAACTTTTTAGCACATGCTACGTGGGTGAAATTATGATACCATGCCAATTTTCAACTATTTCAGAGTTCATTTGCAGTGCTTTTCAATTTCAGGGTCATCTTAGCTCAAAATAAATCATGAAATGCATGAAAAATAGCAAATGAAGTTAGAAAAGGGTTGAAAAGTGATGATGTGGCTTTGAATGGTGCATATTGAATGCAGAAAAAGTCTTGAGCTAAAATAAGTTAAAGAATGAAACCCCTTTGTAATAGACGAGTTTTCGTCCGAAACCCTGATACTTCGAAGGAGATTGTCCAGTTTGTACACGAAGTGCATCCAGTTTTTCCCGTAACCCTCTCAACTTTTGAGCACATGCTATGTGGGTGAAATTATGATACCATGCCAATTTTTAACCATTTCAAAGTTCATTTGCAGTGCTTTTCAATTTCTGGGTCATCTTAGCTCAAAATAAATCATGAAATGCATGAAAAATAGCAAATGAAGTCAGAAAAGGGTTGAAAAGTGATGATGTGGCTTTGAATGGTGCATATTGAATGCAGAAAAAGTCTTGAGTTAAAATATGTTAAAAAAATGAAACCCCTTTGTAATAGACGAGTTTTCGTCCGAAACACTGATACTTCGAAGGAGATTGTCCAGTTTGTACACGAAGTGCATCCAGTTTTTCCCGTAACCCTCTCAACTTTTTAGCACATGCTACGTGGGTGAAATTATGATACCATGCCAATTTTCAACTATTTCAGAGTTCATTTGCTGTGCTTTTCAATTTCATGGTCATCTTAGCTCAAAATAAATCATGAAATGCATGAAAAATAGCAAATGAAGTCAGAAAAGGGTTGAAAAGTGATGATGTGGCTTTGAATGGTGCATATTGAATGCAGAAAAAGTCTTGTGTTAAAATATGTTAAAAAATGAAACCCCTTTGTAATAGACGAGTTTTCGTCCGAAACCCTGATACTTCGAAGGAGATTGTCCAGTTTGTACACAAAGTGCATCCAGTTTTTCCCGTAACCCTCTCAACTTTTTAGCACATGCTATGTGGGTGAAATTATGATACCATGCCAATTTTTAACCATTACAAAGTTCATTTGCAGTGCTTTTCAATTTCAGGGTCATCTTAGCTCAAAATAAATCATGAAATGCATGAAAAATAGCAAATGAAGTCAGAAAAGGGTTGAAAAGTGATGATGTGGCTTTGAATGGTGCATATTGAATGCAGAAAAAGTCTTGAGTTAAAATATGTTAAAAAATGAAACCCCTTTGTAATAGACGAGTTTTCGTCCGAAACACTGATACTTCGAAGGAGATTGTCCAGTTTGTACACGAAGTGCATCCAGTTTTTCCCGTAACCCTCTCAACTTTTTAGCACATGCTACGTGGGTGAAATTATGATACCATGCCAATTTTCAACTATTTCAGAGTTCATTTGCAGTGCTTTTCAATTTCATGGTCATCTTAGCTCAAAATAAATCATGAAATGCATGAAAAATAGCAAATGAAGTCAGAAAAGGGTTGAAAAGTGATGATGTGTCTTTGAATGGTACATATTGAATGCAGAAAAAGTCTTGAGTTAAAATATGTTAAAAAATGAAACCCCTTTCTAATAGACTAGTTTTCGTCCGAAACCCTGATACTTCGAAGGAGATTGTCCAGTTTGTACACGAAGTGCATCCAGTTTTTCCCGTAACCCTCTCAACTTTTTAGCACATGCTATGTGGGTGAAATTATGATACCATGCCAATTTTTAACCATTTCAAAGTTCATTTGCAGTGCTTTTCAATTTCAGGGTCATCTTAGCTCAAAATAAATCATGAAATGCATGAAAAATAGCAAATGAAGTCAGAAAAGGGTTGAAAAGTGATGATGTGGCTTTGAATGGTGCATATTGAATGCAAAAAAAGTCTTGAGTTAAAATATGTTAAAACAATGAAACCCCTTTGTAATAGACGAGTTTTCGTCCGAAACACTGATACTTCGAAGGAGATTGTCCAGTTTGTACACGAAGTGCATCCAGTTTTTCCCGTAACCCTCTCAACTTTTTAGCACATGCTACGTGGGTGAAATTATGATACCATGCCAATTTTCAACTATTTCAGAGTTCATTTGCAGTGCTTTTCAATTTCAGGGTCATCTTAGCTCAAAATAAATCATGAAATGCATGAAAAATAGCAAATGAAGTCAGAAAAGGGTAGAAAAGTGATGATGTGGCTTTGAATGATGCATATTGAATGCAAAAAAAGTCTTGAGTTAAAATATGTTAAAAAATGAAACCCCTTCGTAATAGACGAGTTTTCGTCCGAAACCCTGATACTTCGAAGGAGATTGTCCAGTTTGTACACGAAGTGCATCCAGTTTTTCCCGTAACCCTCTCAACTTTTTAGCACATGCTATGTGGGTGAAATTATGATACCATGCCAATTTTTAACCATTTCAAAGTTCATTTGCAGTGCTTTTCAATTTCAGGGTCATCTTAGCTCAAAATAAATCATGAAATGCATGAAAAATAGCAAATGAAGTCAGAAAAGGGTTGAAAAGTGATGATGTGGCTTTGAATGGTGCATATTGAATGCAGAAAAAGTCTTGAGTTAAAATATGTTAAAAAAATGAAACCCCTTTGTAATAGACGAGTTTTCGTCCGAAACACTGATACTTCGAAGGAGATTGTCCAGTTTGTACACGAAGTGCATCCAGTTTTTCCCGTAAGCCTCTCAACTTTTTAGCACATGCTACGTGGGTGAAATTATGATACCATGCCAATTTTCAACTATTTCAGAGTTCATTTGCAGTGCTTTTCATTTTCAGGGTCATCTTAGCTCAAAATAAATCATGAAATGCATGAAAAATAGCAAATGAAGTCAGAAAAGGGTTGAAAAGTGATGATGTGGCTTTGAATGGTGCATATTGAATGCAGAAAAAGTCTTGAGTTAAAATATGTTAAAAAATGAAACCCCTTTCTAATAGACGAGTTTTCGTCCGAAACCCTGATACTTCGAAGGAGATTGTCCAGTTTGTACACGAAGTGCATCCAGTTTTTCCCGTAACCCTCTCAACTTTTTAGCACATGCTATGTGGGTGAAATTATGATACCATGCCAATTTTTAACCATTTCAAAGTTCATTTGCAGTGCTTTTCAATTTCAGGGTCATCTTAGCTCAAAATAAATCATGAAATGCATGAAAAATAGCAAATGAAGTCAGAAAAGGGTTGAAAAGTGATGATGTGTCTTTGAATGGTGCATATTGAATGTAGAAAAAGTCTTGAGTTAAAATATGTTAAAACAATGAAACCCCTTTGTAATAGACGAGTTTTCGTCCGAACACTGATACTTCGAAGGAGATTGTCCAGTTTATACACGAAGTGCATCCAGTTTTTCCCGTAACCCTCTCAACTTTTTAGCACATGCTACGTGGGTGAAATTATGATACCATGCCAATTTTCAACTATTTCAGAGTTCATTTGCAGTGCTTTTCAATTTCAGGGTCATCTTAGCTCAAAATAAATCATGAAATGCATGAAAAATAGCAAATGAAGTCAGAAAAGGGTAGAAAAGTGATGATGTGGCTTTGAATGATGCATATTGAATGCAGAAAAAGTCTTGAGTTAAAATATGTTAAAAAATGAAACCCCTTCGTAATAGACGAGTTTTCGTCCGAAACACTAATACTTCGAAGGAGATTGTCCAGTTTGTACACGAAGTGCATCCAGTTTTTCTTGTAACCCTCTCAACTTTTTAGCACATGCTATGTGGGTGAAATTATGATACCATGCCAATTTTTAACCATTTCAAAGTTCATTTGCAGTGCTTTTCAATTTCAGGGTCATCTTAGCTCAAAATAAATCATGAAATGCATGAAAAATAGCGAATGAAGTCAGAAAAGGGTTGAAAAGTGATGATGTGGCTTTGAATGGTGCATATTGAATGCAGAAAAAGTCTTGAGTTAAAATATGTTAAAAAAATGAAACCCCTTTGTAATAGACGAGTTTTCGTCCGAAACACTGATACTTCGAAGGAGATTGTCCAGTTTGTACACGAAGTGCATCCAGTTTTTCCCGTAACCCTCTCAACTTTTTAGCACATGCTACGTGGGTGAAATTATGATACCATGCCAATTTTCAACTATTTCAGAGTTCATTTGCAGTGCTTTACAATTTCAAGGTCATCTTAGCTCAAAATAAATCATGAAATGCATGAAAAATAGCAAATGAAGTGAGAAAAGGGTTGAAAAGTGATGATGTGTCTTTGAATGGTACATATTGAATGCAGAAAAAGTCTTGAGTTAAAATATGTTAAAAAATGAAACCCCTTTGTAATAGACTAGTTTTCGTCCGAAACCCTGATACTTCGAAGGAGATTGTCCAGTTTGTACACGAAGTGCATCCAGTTTTTCCCGTAACCCTCTCAACTTTTTAGCACATGCTATGTGGGTGAAATTATGATACCATGCCAATTTTTAACCATTTCAAAGTTCATTTGCAGTGCTTTTCAATTTCAGGGTCATCTTAGCTCAAAATAAATCATGAAATGCATGAAAAATAGCAAATGAAGTCAGAAAAGGGTTGAAAAGTGATGATATGGCTTTGAATGGTGCATATTGAATGCAGAAAAAGTCTTGAGTTAAAATATGTTAAAAAAATGAAACCCCTTTGTAATAGACGAGTTTTCGTCCGAAACACTGATACTTCGAAGGAGATTGTCCAGTTTGTACACGAAGTGCATCCAGTTTTTCCCGTAACCCTCTCAACATTTTAGCACATGCTACGTGGGTGAAATTATGATACCATGCCAATTTTCAACTATTTCAGAGTTCATTTGCAGTGCTTTTCATTTTCAGGGTCATCTTAGCTCAAAATAAATCATGAAATGCATGAAAAATAGCAAATGAAGTCAGAAAAGGGTTGAAAAGTGATGATGTGGCTTTGAATGGTGCATATTGAATGCAGAAAAAGTCTTGAGTTAAAATATGTTAAAAAATGAAACCCCTTTCTAATAGACGAGTTTTCGTCCGAAACCCTGATACTTCGAAGGAGATTGTCCAGTTTGTACACGAAGTGCATCCAGTTTTTCCCGTAACCCTCTCAACTTTTTAGCACATGCTATGTGGGTGAAATTATGATACCATGCCAATTTTTAACCATTTCAAAGTTCATTTGCAGTGCTTTTCAATTTCAGGGTCATCTTAGCTCAAAATAAATCATGAAATGCATGAAAAATAGCAAATGAAGTCAGAAAAGGGTTGAAAAGTGATGATGTGGCTTTGAATGGTGCATATTGAATGTAGAAAAAGTCTTGAGTTAAAATATGTTAAAACAATGAAACCCCTTTGTAATAGACGAGTTTTCGTCCGAACACTGATACTTCGAAGGAGATTGTCCAGTTTATACACGAAGTGCATCCAGTTTTTCCCGTAACCCTCTCAACTTTTTAGCACATGCTACGTGGGTGAAATTATGATACCATGCCAATTTTCAACTATTTCAGAGTTCATTTGCAGTGCTTTTCAATTTCAGGGTCATCTTAGCTCAAAATAAATCATGAAATGCATGAAAAATAGCAAATGAAGTCAGAAAAGGGTAGAAAAGTGATGATGTGGCTTTGAATGGTGCATATTGAATGCAGAAAAAGACTTGAGATAAAATATGTTAAAAAAATGAAACCCCTATGTAATAGATGAGTTTTCGTCCGAAACACTGATACATCGAAGGAGATTGTCCAGTTTGTACACGAAGTGCATCCAGTTTTTCCCGTAACCCTCTCAACTTTTTAGCACATGCTACGTGGGTGAAATTATGATACCATGCCAATTTTCAACTATTTCAGAGTTCATTTGCAGTGCTTTACAATTTCAAGGTCATCTTAGCTCAAAATAAATCATGAAATGCATGAAAAATAGCAAATGAAGTGAGAAAAGGGTTGAAAAGTGATGATGTGTCTTTGAATGGTACATATTGAATGCAGAAAAAGTCTTGAGTTAAAATATGTTAAAAAATGAAACCCCTTTGTAATAGACGAGTTTTCGTCCGAAACCCTGATACTTCGAAGGAGATTGTCCAGTTTGTACACGAAGTGCATCCAGTTTTTCCCGTAACCCTCTCAACTTTTTAGCACATGCTATGTGGGTGAAATTATGATACCATGCCAATTTTTAACCATTTCAAAGTTCATTTGCAGTGCTTTTCAATTTCAGGGTCATCTTAGCTCAAAATAAATCATGAAATGCATGAAAAATAGCAAATGAAGTCAGAAAAGGGTTGAAAAGTGATGATATGGCTTTGAATGGTGCATATTGAATGCAGAAAAAGTCTTGAGTTAAAATATGTTAAAAAAATGAAACCCCTTTGTAATAGACGAGTTTTCGTCCGAAACACTGATACTTCGAAGGAGATTGTCCAGTTTGTACACGAAGTGCATCCAGTTTTTCCCGTAACCCTCTCAACTTTTTAGCACATGCTACGTGGGTGAAATTATGATACCATGCTAATTTTCAACTATTTCAGAGTTCATTTGCAGTGCTTTACAATTTCAGAGTCATCTTAGCTCAAAATAAATCATGAAATGCATGAAAAATAGCAAATGAAGTTAGAAAAGGGTTGAAAAGTGATGATGTGTCTTTGAATGGTACATATTGAATGCAGAAAAAGTCTTGAGTTAAAATATGTTAAAAAATGAAACCCCTTTGTAATAGACGAGTTTTCGTCCGAAACCCTGATACTTCGAAGGAGATTGTCCAGTTTGTACACGAAGTGCATCCAGTTTTTCCCGTAACCCTCTCGACTGTTTAGCACATGCTACGTGGGTGAAATTATGATACCATGCTAATTTTCAACTATTTCAGAGTTCATTTGCAGTGCTTTACAATTTCAGAGTCATCTTAGCTCAAAATAAATCATGAAATGCATGAAAAATAGCAAATGAAGTTAGAAAAGGGTTGAAAAGTGATGATGTGTCTTTGAATGGTACATATTGAATGCAGAAAAAGTCTTGAGTTAAAATATGTTAAAAAATGAAACCCCTTTGTAATAGATGAGTTTTCGTCCGAAACCCTGATACTTCGAAGGAGATTGTCCAGTTTGTACATGAAGTGCATCCAGTTTTTCCCGTAACCCTCTCGACTTTTTAGCACATGCTATGTGGGTGAAATTATGATACCATGCCAATTTTCAACCATTTCAGAGTTCATTTGCAGTGCTTTTTAATTTCAGGGTCATCTTAGCTCAAAATAAATCATGAAATGCATGAAAAATAGCAAATGAAGTCAGAAAAGGGTTGAAAAGTGATGATGTGGCTTTGAATGGTGCATATTGAATGCAGAAAAAGTCTTGAGTTAAAATATGTTAAAAAAATGAAACCCCTTTGTAATAGACGAGTTTTCGTCCGAAACACTGATACTTCGAAGGAGATTGTCCAGTTTGTACACGAAGTGCATCCAGTTTTTCCCGTAACCCTCTCAACTTTTCAGCACATGCTATGTGGGTGAAATTATGATACCATGCCAATTTTTAACCATTTCAAAGTTCATTTGCAGTGCTTTTCAATTTCAGGGTCATCTTAGCTCAAAATAAATCATGAAATGCATGAAAAATAGCAAATGAAGTTAGAAAAGGGTTGAAAAGTGATGATGTGGCTTTGAATGGTGCATATTGGATGCAGAAAAAGTCTTGAGTTAAAATATGTTAAAAAAATGAAACCCCTTTGTAATAGACGAGTTTTCGTCCAAAACACTGATACTTCGAAGGAGATTGTCCAGTTTGTACACGAAGTGCATCCAGTTTTTCCCGTAACCCTCTCAACTTTTTAGCACATGCTACGTGGGTGAAATTATGATACCATGCCAATTTTCAACTATTTCAGAGTTCATTTGCAGTGCTTTACAATTTCAAGGTCATCTTAGCTCAAAATAAATCATGAAATGCATGAAAAATAGCAAATGAAATGAGAAAAGGGTTGAAAAGTGATGATGTGTCTTTGAATGGTGCATATTGAATGCAGAAAAAGTCTTGAGTTAAAATATGTTAAAAAAATGAAACCCCTATGTAATAGACGAGTTTTCGTCCGAAACCCTGATACTTCGAAGGAGATTGTCCAGTTTGTACACGAAGTGCATCCAGTTTTTCCCGTAACCCTCTCAACTTTTTAGCACATGCTACGTGGGTGAAATTATGATACCATGCCAATTTTCAACTATTTCAGAGTTCATTTACAGTGCTTTACAATTTCAAGGTCATCTTAGCTCAAAATAAATCATGAAATGCATGAAAAATAGCAAATGAAGTCAGAAAAGGGTAGAAAAGTGATGATGTGGCTTTGAATGGTGCATATTGAATGCAGAAAAAGTCTTGAGTTAAAATATGTTAAAAAATGAAACCCCTTCGTAATAGACGAGTTTTCGTCCGAA
The DNA here is from genome assembly GCA_039707655.1 of Elymus sibiricus. Classification (NCBI taxonomy): domain Eukaryota; kingdom Viridiplantae; phylum Streptophyta; class Magnoliopsida; order Poales; family Poaceae; genus Elymus; species Elymus sibiricus. The sequence goes on from CM077671.1 coordinate 246,819,236, forward strand.
ACCCTGATACTTCGAAGGAGATTGTCCAGTTTGTACACGAAGTGCATCCAGTTTTTCCCGTAACCCTCTCAACTTTTTAGCACATGCTACGTGGGTGAAATTATGATACCATGCCAATTTTCAACTATTTCAGAGTTCATTTGCAGTGCTTTTCAATTTCAGGGTCATCTTAGCTCAAAATAAATCATGAAATGCATGAAAAATAGCAAATGAAGTCAGAAAAGGGTAGAAAAGTGATGATGTGGCTTTGAATGGTGCATATTGAATGCAGAAAAAGTCTTGAGTTAAAATATGTTAAAAAATGAAACCCCTTCGTAATAGACGAGTTTTCGTCCGAAACCCTGATACTTCGAAGGAGATTGTCCAGTTTGTACACGAAGTGCATCCAGTTTTTCCCGTAACCCTCTCAACTTTTTAGCACATGCTACGTGGGTGAAATTATGATACCATGCCAATTTTCAACCATTTCAGAGTTCATTTGCAGTGCTTTTCAATTTCAGGGTCATCTTAGCTCAAAATAAATCATGAAATGCATGAAAAATAGCAAATGAAGTCAGAAAAGGGTAGAAAAGTGATGATGTGGCTTTGAATGATGCATATTGAATGCAGAAAAAGTCTTGAGTTAAAATATGTTAAAAAATGAAACCCCTTCGTAATAGACGAGTTTTCGTCCGAAACCCTGATACTTCGAAGGAGATTGTCCAGTTTGTACACGAAGTGCATCCAGTTTTTCCCGTAACCCTCTCAACTTTTCAGCACATGCTATGTGCGTGAAATTATGATACCATGCCAATTTTTAACCATTTCAAAGTTCATTTGCAGTGCTTTTCAATTTCCGGGTCATCTTAGCTCAAAATAAATCATGAAATGCATGAAAAATAGCAAATGAAGTCAGAAAAGGGTTGAAAAGTGATGATGTGGCTTTGAATGGTGCATATTGAATGCAGAAAAAGTCTTGAGTTAAAATATGTTAAAAAAATGAAACCCCTTTGTAATAGACGAGTTTTCGTCCGAAACACTGATACTTCGAAGGAGATTGTCCAGTTTGTACACGAAGTGCATCCAGTTTTCCCGTAACCCTCTCAACTTTTTAGCACATGCTACGTGGGTGAAATTATGATACCATGCCAATTTTCAACTATTTCAGAGTTCATTTGCAGTGCTTTTCAATTTCAGGGTCATCTTAGCTCAAAATAAATCATGAAATGCATGAAAAATAGCAAATGAAGTCAGAAAAGGGTAGAAAAGTGATGATGTGGCTTTGAATGATGCATATTGAATGCAGAAAAAGTCTTGAGTTAAAATATGTTAAAAAATGAAACCCCTTCGTAATAGACGAGTTTTCGTCCGAAACCCTGATACTTTGAAGGAGATTGTCCAGTTTGTACACGAACTGCATCCAGTTTTTCCCGTAACCCTCTCAACTTTTTAGCACATGCTACGTGGGTGAAATTATGATACCATGCCAATTTTCAACTATTTCAGAGTTCATTTGCAGTGCTTTTCAATTTCAGGGTCATCTTAGCTCAAAATAAATCATGAAATGCATGAAAAATAGCAAATGAAGTCAGAAAAGAGTTGAAAAGTGATGATGTGGCTTTGAATGGTGCATATTGAATGCAGAAAAAGTCTTGAGTTAAAATATGTTAAAAAAATGAAACCCCTTTGTAATAGACGAGTTTTCGTCTGAAACACTGATACTTCGAAGGAGATTGTCCAGTTTGTACACGAAGTGCATCCAGTTTTTCCCGTAACCCTCTCAACCTTTTAGCACATGCTACGTGGGTGAAATAATGATACCATGCCAATTTTCAACTATTTCAGAGTTCATTTGCAGTGCTTTTCATTTTCAGGGTCATCTTAGCTCAAAATAAATCATGAAATGCATGAAAAATAGCAAATGAAGTCAGAAAAGGGTTGAAAAGTGAAGATGTGGCTTTGAATGGTGCATATTGAATGCAGAAAAAGTCTTGAGTTAAAATATGTTAAAAAATGAAACCCCTTTGTAATAGACGAGTTTTCGTCCGAAACCCTGATACTTCGAAGGAGATTGTCCAGTTTGTACACGAAGTGCATCCAGTTTTTCCCGTAACCCTCTCAACTTTTTAGCACATGCTATGTGGGTGTAATTATGATACCATGCTAATTTTTAACCATTTCAAAGTTCATTTGCAGTGCTTTTCAATTTCAGGGTCATCTTAGCTCAAAATAAATCATGAAATGCATGAAAAATAGCAAATGAAGTCAGAAAAGGGTTGAAAAGTGATGATGTGGCTTTGAATGGTGCATATTGAATGCAGAAAAAGTCTTGAGTTAAAATATGTTAAAAAAATGAAACCCCTTTGTAATAGACGAGTTTTTGTCCGAAACACTGATACTTCGAAGGAGATTGTCCAGTTTGTACACGAAGTGCATCCAGTTTTTCCCGTAACCCTCTCAACTTTTTAGCACATGCTACGTGGGTGAAATTATGATACCATGCCAATTTTCAACTATTTCAGAGTTCATTTGCAGTGCTTTTCAATTTCAGGGTCATCTTAGCTCAAAATAAATCATGAAATGCATGAAAAATAGCAAATGAAGTCAGAAAAGGGTAGAAAAGTGATGATGTGGCTTTGAATGATGCATATTGAATGCAGAAAAAGTCTTGAGTTAAAATATGTTAAAAAATGAAACCCCTTCGTAATAGACGAGTTTTCGTCCGAAACCCTGATACTTCGAAGGAGATTGTCCAGTTTGTACACGAAGTGCATCCAGTTTTTCCCGTAACCCTCTCAACTTTTTAGCACATGCTACGTGGGTGAAATTATGATACCATGCCAATTTTCAACTATTTCAGAGTTCATTTGCAGTGCTTTTCAATTTCAGGGTCATCTTAGCTCAAAATAAATCATGAAATGCATGAAAAATAGCAAATGAAGTCAGAAAAGAGTTGAAAAGTGATGATGTGGCTTTGAATGGTGCATATTGAATGCAGAAAAAGTCTTGAGTTAAAATATGTTAAAAAATGAAACCCCTTTGTAATAGACGAGTTTTCGTCCGAAACCCTGATACTTCGAAGGAGATTGTCCAGTTTGTACACGAAGTGCATCCAGTTTTTCCCGTAACCCTCTCAACTTTTTAGCACATGCTATGTGGGTGAAATTATGATACCATGCCAATTTTTAACCATTTCAAAGTTCATTTGCAGTGCTTTTCAATTTCAGGGTCATCTTAGCTCAAAATAAATCATGAAATGCATGAAAAATAGCAAATGAAGTCAGAAAAGGGTTGAAAAGTGATGATGTGGCTTTGAATGGTGCATATTGAATGCAGAAAAAGTCTTGAGTTAAAATATGTTAAAACAATGAAACCCCTTTGTAATAGACGAGTTTTCGTCCGAACACTAATACTTCGAAGGAGATTGTCCTGTTTATACACGAAGTGCATCCAGTTTTTCCCGTAACCCTCTCAACTTTTTAGCACATGCTACGTGGGTGAAATTATGATACCATGCCAATTTTCAACTATTTCAGAGTTCATTTGCAGTGCTTTTCAATTTCAGGGTCATCTTAGCTCAAAATAAATCATGAAATGCATGAAAAATAGCAAATGAAGTCAGAAAAGGGTAGAAAAGTGATGATGTGGCTTTGAATGATGCATATTGAATGCAGAAAAAGTCTTGAGTTAAAATATGTTAAAGAATGAAACCCCTTCGTAATAGACGAGTTTTCGTCCGAAACACTGATACTTCGAAGGAGATTGTCCAGTTTGTACACGAAGTGCATCCAGTTTTTCCCGTAACCCTCTCAACTTTTTAGCACATGCTACGTGGGTGAAATTATGATACCATGCCAATTTTCAACTATTTCAGAGTTCATTTGCAGTGCTTTTCAATTTCAGGGTCATCTTAGCTCAAAATAAATCATGAAATGCATGAAAAATAGCAAATGAAGTCAGAAAAGGGTAGAAAAGGGATGATGTGGCTTTGAATGATGCATATTGAATGCAGAAAAAGTCTTGAGTTAAAATATGTTAAAAAATGAAACCCCTTCGTAATAGACGAGTTTTCGTCCGAAACCCTGATACTTCGAAGGAGATTGTCCAGTTTGTACAAGAAGTGCATCCAGTTTTTCCCGTAACCCTCTCAACTTTTTAGCACATGCTACGTGGGTGAAATTATGATACCATGCCAATTTTCAACTATTTCAGAGTTCATTTGCAGTGCTTTTCAATTTCAGGGTCATCTTAGCTCAAAATAAATCATGAAATGCATGAAAAATAGCAAATGAAGTCAGAAAAGAGTTGAAAAGTGATGATGTGGCTTTGAATGGTGCATATTGAATGTAGAAAAAGTCTTGAGTTAAAATATGTTAAAAAATGAAACCCCTTTGTAATAGACGAGTTTTCGTCCGAAACCCTGATACTTCGAAGGAGATTGTCCAGTTTGTACACGAAGTGCATCCAGTTTTTCCCGTAACCCTCTCAACTTTTTAGCACATGCTATGTGGGTGAAATTATGATACCATGCCAATTTTTAACCATTTCAAAGTTCATTTGCAGTGCTTTTCAATTTCAGGGTCATCTTAGCTCAAAATAAATCATGAAATGCATGAAAAATAGCAAATGAAGTCAGAAAAGGGTTGAAAAGTGATGATGTGGCTTTGAATGGTGCATATTGAATGCAGAAAAAGTCTTGAGTTAAAATATGTTAAAACAATGAAACCCCTTTGTAATAGACGAGTTTTCGTCCGAACACTAATACTTCGAAGGAGATTGTCCTGTTTATACACGAAGTGCATCCAGTTTTTCCCGTAACCCTCTCAACTTTTTAGCACATGCTACGTGGGTGAAATTATGATACCATGCCAATTTTCAACTATTTCAGAGTTCATTTGCAGTGCTTTTCAATTTCAGGGTCATCTTAGCTCAAAATAAATCATGAAATGCATGAAAAATAGCAAATGAAGTCAGAAAAGGGTAGAAAAGTGATGATGTGGCTTTGAATGATGCATATTGAATGCAGAAAAAGTCTTGAGTTAAAATATGTTAAAGAATGAAACCCCTTCGTAATAGACGAGTTTTCGTCCGAAACACTGATACTTCGAAGGAGATTGTCCAGTTTGTATACGAAGTGCATCCAGTTTTTCCCGTAACCCTCTCAACTTTTTAGCACATGCTATGTGGGTGAAATTATGATACCATGCCAATTTTTAACCATTTCAAAGTTCATTTGCAGTGCTTTTCAATTTCAGGGTCATCTTAGCTCAAAATAAATCATGAAATGCATGAAAAATAGCAAATGAAGTCAGAAAAGGGTTGAACAGTGATGATGTGGCTTTGAATGGTGCATATTGAATGCAGAAAAAGTCTTGAGTTAAAATATGTTAAAAAAATGAAACCCCTTTGTAATAGACGAGTTTTCGTCCGAAACACTGATACTTCGAAGGAGATTGTCCAGTTTGTACACGAAGTGCATCCAGTTTTTCCCGTAACCCTCTCAACTTTTTAGCACATGCTACGTGGGTGAAATTATGATACCATGCCAATTTTCAACTATTTCAGAGTTCATTTGCAGTGCTTTACAATTTCAAGGTCATCTTAGCTCAAAATAAATCATGAAATGCATGAAAAATAGCAAATGAAGTGAGAAAAGGGTTGAAAAGTGATGATGTGTCTTTGAATGGTACATATTGAATGCAGAAAAAGTCTTGAGTTAAAATATGTTAAAAAATGAAACCCCTTTGTAATAGACGAGTTTTCGTCCGAAACCCTGATACTTCGAAGGAGATTGTCCAGTTTGTACACGAAGTGCATCGAGTCTTTCCCGTAACCCTCTCAACTTTTTAGCACATGCTATGTGGGTGAAATTATGATACCATGCCAATTTTTAACCATTTCAAAGTTCATTTGCAGTGCTTTTCAATTTCAGGGTCATCTTAGCTCAAAATAAATCATGAAATGCATGAAAAATAGCAAATGAAGTCAGAAAAGGGTTGAAAAGTGATGATATGGCTTGAATGGTGCATATTGAATGCAGAAAAAGTCTTGAGTTAAAATATGTTAAAAAAATGAAACCCCTTTGTAATAGACGAGTTTTCGTCCGAAACACTGATACTTCGAAGGAGATTGTCCATTTTGTACATGAAGTGCATCCAGTTTTTCCCGTAACCCTCTCAACTTTTTAGCACATGCTACGTGGGTGAAATTATGATACCATGCCAATTTTCAACTATTTCAGAGTTCATTTGCAGTGCTTTTCAATTTCAGGGTCATCTTAGCTCAAAATAAATCATGAAATGCATGAAAAATAGCAAATGAAGTCAGAAAAGGGTAGAAAAGTGATGATGTGGCTTTGAATGATGCATATTGAATGCAGAAAAAGTCTTGAGTTAAAATATGTTAAAAAATGAAACCCCTTCGTAATAGACGAGTTTTCGTCCGAAACCCTGATACTTCGAAGGAGATTGTCCAGTTTGTACACGAAGTGCATCCAGTTTTTCCCGTAACCCTCTCAACTTTTTAGCACATGCTATGTGGGTGAAATTATGATACCATGCCAATTTTTAACCATTTCAAAGTTCATTTGCAGTGCTTTTCAATTTCAGGGTCATCTTAGCTCAAAATAAATCATGAAATGCATGAAAAATAGCAAATGAAGTCAGAAAAGGGTTGAAAAGTGATGATGTGGCTTTGAATGGTGCATATTGAATGCAGAAAAAGTCTTGAGTTAAAATATGTTAAAAAAATGAAACCCCTTTGTAATAGACGAGTTTTCGTCCGAAACACTGATACTTCGAAGGAGATTGTCCATTTTGTACACGAAGTGCATCCAGTTTTTCCCGTAACCCTCTCAACTTTTTAGCACATGCTACGTGGGTGAAATTATGATACCATGCCAATTTTCAACTATTTCAGAGTTCATTTGCAGTGCTTTTCAATTTCAGGGTCATCTTAGCTCAAAATAAATCATGAAATGCATGAAAAATAGCAAATGAAGTCAGAAAAGGGTAGAAAAGTGATGATGTGGCTTTGGATGATGCATATTGAATGCAGAAAAAGTCTTGAGTTAAAATATGTTAAAAAATGAAACCCCTTCGTAATAGACGAGTTTTCGTCCGAAACCCTGATACTTCGAAGGAGATTGTCCAGTTTGTACACGAAGTGCATCCAGTTTTTCCCGTAACCCTCTCAACTTTTTAGCACATGCTATGTGGGTGAAATTACGATACCATGCCAATTTTTAACCATTTCAAAGTTCATTTGCAGTGCTTTTCAATTTCAGGGTCATCTTAGCTCAAAATAAATCATGAAATGCATGAAAAATAGCAAATGAAGTCAGAAAAGGGTTGAAAAGTGATGATGTGGCTTTGAATGGTGCATATTGAATGCAGAAAAAGTCTTGAGTTAAAATATGTTAAAAAAATGAAACCCCTTTGTAATAGACGAGTTTTCGTCCGAAACACTGATACTTCGAAGGAGATTGTCCAGTTTGTACACGAAGTGCATCCAGTTTTTCCCGTAACCCTCTCAACTTTTTAGCACATGCTACGTGGGTGAAATTATGATACCATGCCAATTTTCAACTATTTCAGAGTTCATTTGCAGTGCTTTACAATTTCAAGGTCATCTTAGCTCAAAATAAATCATGAAATGCATGAAAAATAGCAAATGAAGTGAGAAAAGGGTTGAAAAGTGATGATGTGTCTTTGAATGGTACATATTGAATGCAGAAAAAGTCTTGAGTTAAAATATGTTAAAAAATGAAACCCCTTTGTAATAGACGAGTTTTCGTCCGAAACCCTGATACTTCGAAGGAGATTGTCCAGTTTGTACACGAAGTGCATCCAGTTTTTCCCGTAACCCTGTCAACTTTTTAGCACATGCTATGTGGGTGAAATTATGATACCATGCCAATTTTTAACCATTTCAAAGTTCATTTGCAGTGCTTTTCAATTTCAGGGTCATCTTAGCTCAAAATGAATCATGAAATGCATGAAAAATAGCAAATGAAGTCAGAAAAGGGTTGAAAAGTGATGATATGGCTTTGAATGGTGCATATTGAATGCAGAAAAAGTCTTGAGTTAAAATATGTTAAAAAAATGAAACCCCTTTGTAATAGACGAGTTTTCGTCCGAAACACTGATACTTCGAAGGAGATTGTCCATTTTGTACACGAAGTGCATCCAGTTTTTCCCGTAACCCTCTCAACTTTTTAGCACATGCTATGTGAGTGAAATTATGATACCATGCTAATTTTCAACCATTTCAGAGTTCATTTGCAGTGCTTTACAATTTCAGAGTCATCTTAGCTCAAAATAAATCATGAAAAGCATGAAAAATAGCAAATGAAGTCAGAAAAGGGTTGAAAAGTGATGATGTGGCTTTGAATGGTGCATATTGAATGCAGAAAAAGTCTTGAGTTAAAATATGTTAAAACAATGAAACCCCTTTGTAATAGACGAGTTTTCGTCCGAACACTGATACTTCGAAGGAGATTGTCCAGTTTGTACACGAAGTGCATCCAGTTTTTCCCGTAACCCTCTCAACTTTTTAGCACATGCTACGTGGGTGAAATTATGATACCATGCCAATTTTCAACTATTTCAGAGTTCATTTGCAGTGCTTTTCAATTTCAGGGTCATCTTAGCTCAAAATAAATCATGAAATGCATGAAAAATAGCAAATGAAGTCAGAAAAGGGTAGAAAAGTGATGATGTGGCTTTGAATGATGCATATTGAATGCGGAAAAAGTCTTGAGTTAAAATATGTTAAAAAATGAAACCCCTTCGTAATAGACGAGTTTTCATCCGAAACCCTGATACTTCGAAGGAGATTGTCCAGTTTGTACACGAAGTGCATCCAGTTTTTCCCGTAACCCTCTCAACTTTTTAGCACATGCTATGTGGGTGAAATTATGATACCATGCCAATTTTTAACCATTTCAAAGTTCATTTGCAGTGCTTTTCAATTTCAGGGTCATCTTAGCTCAAAATAAATCATGAAATGCATGAAAAATAGCAAATGAAGTCAGAAAAGGGTTGAAAAGTGATGATGTGTCTTTGAATGGTACATATTGAATGCAGAAAAAGTCTTGAGTTAAAATATGTTAAAAAATGAAACCCCTTTGTAATAGACGAGTTTTCGTCCGAAACCCTGATACTTCGAAGGAGATTGTCCAGTTTGTACACGAAGTGCATCCAGTTTTTCCCGTAACCCTCTCAACTTTTTAGCACATGCTATGTGGGTGAAATTATGATACCATGCCAATTTTTAACCATTTCAAAGTTCATTTGCAGTGCTTTTCAATTTCAGGGTCATCTTAGCTCAAAATAAATCATGAAATGCATGAAAAATAGCAAATGAAGTCAGAAAAGGGTTGAAAAGTGATGATATGGCTTTGAATGGTGCATATTGAATGCAGAAAAAGTCTTGAGTTAAAATATGTTAAAAAAATGAAACCCCTTTGTAATAGACGAGTTTTCGTCCGAAACACTGATACTTCGAAGGAGATTGTCCAGTTTGTACACGAAGTGCATCCAGTTTCTCCCGTAACCCTCTCAACTTTTTAGCACATGCTACGTGGGTGAAATTATGATACCATGCTAATTTTCAACCATTTCAGAGTTCATTTGCAGTGCTTTACAATTTCAGAGTCATCTTAGCTCAAAATAAATCATGAAATGCACGAAAAATAGCAAATGAAGTTAGAAAAGGGTTGAAAAGTGATGATGTGTCTATGAATGGTACATATTGAATGCAGAAAAAGTCTTGAGTTAAAATTTGTTAAAAAATGAAACCCCTTTGTAATAGATGAGTTTTCGTCCGAAACCCTGATACTTCGAAGGAGATTGTCCAGTTCGTACATGAAGTGCATCCAGTTTTTCCCGTAACCCTCTCGACTTTTTAGCACATGCTACGTGGGTGAAATTATGATACCATGCCAATTTTCAACCATTTTAGAGTTCATTTGCAGTGCTTTTTAATTTCAGGGTCATCTTAGCTCAAAATAAATCATGAAATGCATGAAAAATAGCAAATGAAGTCAGAAAAGAGTTGAAAAGTGATGATGTGGCTTTGAATGGTGCATATTGAATGCAGAAAAAGTCTTGAGTTAAAATATGTTAAAAAAATGAAACCCCTTTGTAATAGACGAGTTTTCGTCCGAAACCCTGATACTTCGAAGGAGATTGTCCAGTTTGTACATGAAGTGCATCCAGTTTTTCCCGTAACCCTCTCGACTTTTTAGCACATGCTATGTGGGTGAAATTATGATACCATGCCAATTTTCAACCATTTCAGAGTTCATTTGCAGTGCTTTTTAATTTCAGGGTCATCTTAGCTCAAAATAAATTATGAAATGCATGAAAAATAGCAAATGAAGTCAGAAAAGAGTTGAAAAGTGATGATGTGGCTTTGAATGGTGCATATTGAATGCAGAAAAAGTCTTGAGTTAAAATATGTTAAAAAAATGAAACCCCTTTGTAATAGACGAGTTTTCATCCGAAACCCTCATACTTCGAAGGAGATTGTCCAGTTTGTACACGAAGTGCATCCAGTTTTTCCCGTAACCCTCTCAACTTTTTAGCACATGCTACGTGGGTGAAATTATGATACCATGCCAATTTTCAACTATTTCAGAGTTCATTTGCAGTGCTTTACAATTTCAAGGTCATCTTAGCTCAAAATAAATCATGAAATGCATGAAAAATAGCAAATGAAGTGAGAAAAGGGTTGAAAAGTGATGATGTGTCTTTGAATGGTACATATTGAATGCAGAAAAAGTCTTGAGTTAAAATATGTTAAAAAATGAAACCCCTTTGTAATAGACGAGTTTTCGTCCGAAACCCTGATACTTCGAAGGAGATTGTCCAGTTTGTACACGAAGTGCATCCAGTTTTTCCCGTAACCCTCTCAACTTTTTAGCACATGCTATGTGGGTGAAATTATGATACCATGCCAATTTTTAACCATTTCAATGTTCATTTGCAGTGCTTTTCAATTTCAGGGTCATCTTAGCTCAAAATGAATCATGAAATGCATGAAAAATAGCAAATGAAGTCAGAAAAGGGTTGAAAAGTGATGATATGGCTTTGAATGGTGCATATTGAATGCAGAAAAAGTCTTGAGTTAAAATATGTTAAAAAAATGAAACCCCTTTGTAATAGACGAGTTTTCGTCCGAAACACTGATACTTCGAAGGAGATTGTCCATTTTGTACACGAAGTGCATCCAGTTTTTCCCGTAACCCTCTCAACTTTTTAGCACATGCTATGTGAGTGAAATTATGATACCATGCTAATTTTCAACCATTTCAGAGTTCATTTGCAGTGCTTTACAATTTCAGAGTCATCTTAGCTCAAAATAAATCATGAAAAGCATGAAAAATAGCAAATGAAGTCAGAAAAGGGTTGAAAAGTGATGATGTGGCTTTGAATGGTGCATATTGAATGCAGAAAAAGTCTTGAGTTAAAATATGTTAAAACAATGAAACCCCTTTGTAATAGACGAGTTTTCGTCCGAACACTGATACTTCGAAGGAGATTGTCCAGTTTGTACACGAAGTGCATCCAGTTTTTCCCGTAACCCTCTCAACTTTTTAGCACATGCTACGTGGGTGAAATTATGATACCATGCCAATTTTCAACTATTTCAGAGTTCATTTGCAGTGCTTTTCAATTTCAGGGTCATCTTAGCTCAAAATAAATCATGAAATGCATGAAAAATAGCAAATGAAGTCAGAAAAGGGTAGAAAAGTGATGATGTGGCTTTGAATGATGCATATTGAATGCGGAAAAAGTCTTGAGTTAAAATATGTTAAAAAATGAAACCCCTTCGTAATAGACGAGTTTTCATCCGAAACCCTGATACTTCGAAGGAGATTGTCCAGTTTGTACACGAAGTGCATCCAGTTTTTCCCGTAACCCTCTCAACTTTTTAGCACATGCTATGTGGGTGAAATTATGATACCATGCCAATTTTTAACCATTTCAAAGTTCATTTGCAGTGCTTTTCAATTTCAGGGTCATCTTAGCTCAAAATAAATCATGAAATGCATGAAAAATAGCAAATGAAGTCAGAAAAGGGTTGAAAAGTGATGATGTGTCTTTGAATGGTGCATATTGAATGCAGAAAAAGTCTTGAGTTAAAATATGTTAAAAAAATGAAACCCCTTTGTAATAGACGAGTTTTCGTCCGAAACACTGATACTTCGAAGGAGATTGTCCAGTTTGTACACGAAGTGCATCCAGTTTCTCCCGTAACCCTCTCAACTTTTTAGCACATGCTACGTGGGTGAAATTATGATACCATGCTAATTTTCAACAATTTCAGAGTTCATTTGCAGTGCTTTACAATTTCAGAGTCATCTTAGCTCAAAATAAATCATGAAATGCACGAAAAATAGCAAATGAAGTTAGAAAAGGGTTGAAAAGTGATGATGTGTCTTTGAATGGTCCATATTGAATGCAGAAAAAGTCTTGAGTTAAAATTTGTTAAAAAATGAAACCCCTTTGTAATAGATGAGTTTTCGTCCGAAACCCTGATACTTCGAAGGAGATTGTCCAGTTTGTACATGAAGTGCATCCAGTTTTTCCCGTAACCCTCTCGACTTTTTAGCACATGCTACGTGGGTGAAATTATGATACCATGCCAATTTTCAACCATTTCAGAGTTCATTTGCAGTGCTTTTTAATTTCAGGGTCATCTTAGCTCAAAATAAATCATGAAATGCATGAAAAATAGCAAATGAAGTCAGAAAAGAGTTGAAAAGTGATGATGTGGCTTTGAATGGTGCATATTGAATGCAGAAAAAGTCTTGAGTTAAAATATGTTAAAAAAATGAAACCCCTTTGTAATAGACGAGTTTTCGTCCGAAACCCTGATACTTCGAAGGAGATTGTCCAGTTTGTACATGAAGTGCATCCAGTTTTTCCCGTAACCCTCTCGACTTTTTAGCACATGCTATGTGGGTGAAATTATGATACCATGCCAATTTTCAACCATTTCAGAGTTCATTTGCAGTGCTTTTTAATTTCAGGGTCATCTTAGCTCAAAATAAATTATGAAATGCATGAAAAGTAGCAAATGAAGTCAGAAAAGAGTTGAAAAGTGATGATGTGGCTTTGAATGGTGCATATTGAATGCAGAAAAAGTCTTGAGTTAAAATATGTTAAAAAAATGAAACCCCTTTGTAATAGACGAGTTTTCATCCGAAACCCTGATACTTCGAAGGAGATTGTCCAGTTTGTACACGAAGTGCATCCAGTTTTTCCCGTAACCCTCTCAACTTTTTAGCACATGCTACGTGGGTGAAATTATGATACCATGCCAATTTTTAACCATTTCAAAGTTCATTTGCTGTGCTTTTCAATTTCAGGGTCATCTTAGCTCAAAATAAATCATGAAATGCATGAAAAATAGCAAATGAAGTCAGAAAAGGGTTGAAAAGTGATGATGTGGCTTTGAATGGTGCATATTGAATGCAGAAAAAGTCTTGAGTTAAAATATGTTAAAAAATGAAACCCCTTTGTAATAGACGAGTTTTCGTCCGAAACCCTGATACTTCGAAGGAGATTGTCCAGTTTGTACACGAAGTGCATCCAGTTTTTCCCGTAACCCTCTCAACTTTTTAGCACAAGCTATGTGGGTGAAATTATGATACCATGCCAATTTTTAACCATTTCAAAGTTCATTTGCAGTGCTTTTCAATTTCAGGGTCATCTTAGCTCAAAATAAATCATGAAATGCATGAAAAATAGCAAATGAAGTCAGAAAAGGGTTGAAAAGTGATGATATGGCTTTGAATGGTGCATATTGAATGCAGAAAAAGTCTTGAGTTAAAATATGTTAAAAAAATGAAACCCCTTTGTAATAGACGAGTTTTCGTCCGAAACACTGATACTTCGAAGGAGATTGTCCAGTTTGTACACGAAGTGCATCCAGTTTCTCCCGTAACCCTCTCAACTTTTTAGCACATGCTACGTGGGTGAAATTATGATACCATGCTAATTTTCAACTATTTCAGAGTTCATTTGCAGTGCTTTACAATTTCAGAGTCATCTTAGCTCAAAATAAATCATGAAATGCACGAAAAATAGCAAATGAAGTCAGAAAAGGGTTGAAAAGTGATGATGTGGCTTTGAATGGTACATATTGAATGCAGAAAAAGTCTTGAGTTAAAATATGTTAAAAAATGAAACCCCTTTGTAATAGATGAGTTTTCGTCCGAAACCCTGATACTTCGAAGGAGATTGTCCAGTTTGTACATGAAGTGCATCCAGTTTTTCCCGTAACCCTCTCGACTTTTTAGCACATGCTATGTGGGTGAAATTATGATACCATGCCAATTTTCCACCATTTCAGAGTTCATTTGCAGTGCTTTTTAATTTCAGGGTCATCTTAGCTCAAAATAAATCATGAAATGCATGAAAAATAGCAAATGAAGTCAGAAAAGAGTTGAAAAGTGATGATGTGGCTTTGAATGGTACATATTGAATGCAGAAAAAGTCTTGAGTTAAAATATGTTAAAAAATGAAACCCCTTTGTAATAGACGAGTTTTCGTCCGAAACCCTGATACTTCGAAGGAGATTGTCCAGTTTGTACACGAAGTGCATCCAGTTTTTCCCGTAACCCTCTCAACTTTTTAGCACATGCTATGTGGGTGAAATTATGATACCATGCCAATTTTTAACCATTTCAAAGTTCATTTGCAGTGCTTTTCTATTTCAGGGTCATCTTAGCTCAAAATAAATCAAGAAATGCATGAAAAATAGCAAATGAAGTCAGAAAAGGGTTGAAAAGTGATGATATGGCTTTGAATGGTGCATATTGAATGCAGAAAAAGTCTTGAGTTAAAATATGTTAAAAAATGAAACCCCTTTGTAATAGACGAGTTTTCGTCCGAACACTGATACTTCGAAGGAGATTGTCCAGTTTGTACACGAAGTGCATCCAGTTTTTCCCGTAACCCTCTCGACTTTTTAGCACATGCTATGTGGGTGAAATTATGATACCATGCCAATTTTCAACCATTTCAGAGTTCATTTGCAGTGCTTTTTAATTTCAGGGTCATCTTAGCTCAAAATAAATCATGAAATGCATGAAAAATAGCAAATGAAGTCAGAAAAGAGTTGAAAAGTGATGATGTGGCTTTGAATGGTGCATATTGAATGCAGAAAAAGTCTTGAGTTAAAATATGTTAAAAAATGAAACCCCTTTGTAATAGACGAGTTTTCGTCCGAAACCCTGATACTTTGAAGGAGATTGTCTAGTTTGTACACGAAGTGCATCCAGTTTTTCCCGTAACCCTCTCAACTTTTTAGCACATGCTATCTGGGTGAAATTATGATACCATGCCAATTTTTAACCATTTCAAAGTTCATTTGCAGTGCTTTTCAATTTCAGGGTCATCTTAGCTCAAAATAAATCATGAAATGCATGAAAAATAGCAAATGAAGTCAGAAAAGGGTTGAAAAGTGATGATGTGGCTTAATATGGTGCATATTGAATGCAGAAAAAGTCTTGAGTTAAAATATGTTAAAACAATGAAACCCCTTTGTAATAGACGAGTTTTCGTCCGAACACTGATACTTCGAAGGAGATTGTCCAGTTTGTACACGAAGTGCATCCAGTTTTTCCCGTAACCCTCTCAACTTTTTAGCACATGCTACGTGGGTGAAATTATGATACCATGCCAATTTTCAACTATTTCAGAGTTCATTTGCAGTGCTTTTCAATTTCAGGGTCATCTTAGCTCAAAATAAATCATGAAATGCATGAAAAATAGCAAATGAAGTCAGAAAACGGTAGAAAAGTGATGATGTGGCTTTGAATGATGCATATTGAATGCAGAAAAAGTCTTGAGTTAAAATATGTTAAAAAATGAAACCCCTTCGTAATAGACGAGTTTTCGTCCGAAACCCTGATACTTCGAAGGAGATTGTCCAGTTTGTACACGAAGTGCATCCAGTTTTTCCCGTAACCCTCTCAACTTTTTAGCACATGCTACGTGGGTGAAATTATGATACCATGCCAATTTTCAACTATTTCAGAGTTCATTTGCAGTGCTTTTCAATTTCAGGGTCATCTTAGCTCAAAATAAATCAAGAAATGCATGAAAAATAGCAAATGAAGTCAGAAAAGGGTTGAAAAGTGATGACGTGGCTTAATATGGTGCATATTGAATGCAGAAAAAGTCTTGAGTTAAAATATGTTAAAAAAATGAAACCCCTTTGTAATAGACGAGTTTTCGTCCGAAACCCTGATACTTCGAAGGAGATTGTCCAGTTTGTACATGAAGTGCATCCAGTTTTTCCCGTAACCCTCTCGACTTTTTAGCACATGCTACGTGGGTGAAATTATGATACCATGCCAATTTTCAACTATTTCAGAGTTCATTTGCAGTGGTTTACAATTTCAAGGTCATCTTAGCTCAAAATAAATCATGAAATGCATGAAAAATAGCAAATGAAGTCAGAAAAGGGTTGAAAAGTGATGATGTGTCTTTGAATGGTACATATTGAATGCAGAAAAAGTCTTGAGTTAAAATATGTTAAAAAATGAAACCCCTTTGTAATAGACGAGTTTTCGTCCGAAACCCTGATACTTCGAAGGAGATTGTCCAGTTTGTACACGAAGTGCATCCAGTTTTTCCCGTAACCCTCTCAACTTTTTAGCACATGCTATCTGGGTGAAATTATGATACCATGCCAATTTTTAACCATTTCAAAGTTCATTTGCAGTGCTTTTCAATTTCAGGGTCATCTTAGCTCAAAATAAATCATGAAATGCATGAAAAATAGCAAATGAAGTCAGAAAAGGGTTGAAAAGTGATGATGTGGCTTAATATGGTGCATATTGAATGCAGAAAAAGTCTTGAGTTAAAATATGTTAAAACAATGAAACCCCTTTGTAATAGACGAGTTTTCGTCCGAACACTGATACTTCGAAGGAGATTGTCCAGTTTGTACACGAAGTGCATCCAGTTTTTCCCGTAACCCTCTCAACTTTTTAGCACATGCTACGTGGGTGAAATTATGATACCATGCCAATTTTCAACTATTTCAAAGTTCATTTGCAGTGCTTTTCAATTTCAGGGTCATCTTAGCTCAACATAAATCATGAAATGCATGAAAAATAGCAAATGAAGTCAGAAAAGGGTAGAAAAGTGATGATGTGGCTTTGAATGATGCATATTGAATGCAGAAAAAGTCTTGAGTTAAAATATGTTAAAAAATGAAACCCCTTCGTAATAGACGAGTTTTCGTCCGAAACCCTGATACTTCGAAGGAGATTGTCCAGTTTGTACACGAAGTGCATCCAGTTTTTCCCGTAACCCTCTCAACTTTTTAGCACATGCTACGTGGGTGAAATTATGATACCATGCCAATTTTCAACTATTTCAGAGTTCATTTGCAGTGCTTTTCAATTTCAGGGTCATCTTAGCTCAAAATAAATCAAGAAATGCATGAAAAATAGCAAATGAAGTCAGAAAAGGGTTGAAAAGTGATGATGTGGCTTTGAATGGTGCATATTGAATGCAGAAATAGTCTTGAGTTAAAATATGTTAAAAAATGAAACCCCTTTGTAATAGACGAGTTTTCGTCCGAAACCCTGATACTTCGAAGGAGATTGTCCAGTTTGTACACGAAGTGCATCCAGTTTTTCCCATAACCCTCTCAACTTTTTAGCACATGCTATGTGGGTGAAATTATGATACCATGCCAATTTTTAACCATTTCAAAGTTCTTTTGCAGTGCTTTTCAATTTCAGGGTCATCTTAGCTCAAAATAAATCATGAAATGCATGAAAAATAGCAAATGAAGTCAGAAAAGGGTTGAAAAGTGATGATGTGGCTTAATATGGTGCATATTGAATGCAGAAAAAGTCTTGAGTTAAAATATGTTAAAACAATGAAACCCCTTTGTAATAGACGAGTTTTCGTCCGAACACTGATACTTCGAAGGAGATTGTCCAGTTTGTACACGAAGTGCATCCAGTTTTTCCCGTAACCCTCTCAACTTTTTAGCACATGCTACGTGGGTGAAATTATGATACCATGCCAATTTTCAACTATTTCAGAGTTCATTTGCAGTGCTTTTCAATTTCAGGGTCATCTTAGCTCAAAATAAATCATGAAATGCATGAAAAATAGCAAATGAAGTCAGAAAAGGGTTGAAAAGTGATGACGTGGCTTAATATGGTGCATATTGAATGCAGAAAAAGTCTTGAGTTAAAATATGTTAAAAAAATGAAACCCCTTTGTAATAGACGAGTTTTCGTCCGAAACCCTGATACTTCGAAGGAGATTGTCCAGTTTGTACATGAAGTGCATCCAGTTTTTCCCGTAACCCTCTCGACTTTTTAGCACATGCTACGTGGGTGAAATTATGATACCATGCCAATTTTCAACTATTTCAGAGTTCATTTGCAGTGCTTTACAATTTCAAGGTCATCTTAGCTCAAAATAAATCATGAAATGCATGAAAAATAGCAAATGAAGTCAGAAAAGGGTTGAAAAGTGATGATGTGTCTTTGAATGGTACATATTGAATGTAGAAAAAGTCTTGAGTTAAAATATGTTAAAAAATGAAACCCCTTTGTAATAGACGAGTTTTCGTCCGAAACCCTGATACTTCGAAGGAGATTGTCCAGTTTGTACACGAAGTGCATCCAGTTTTTCCCGTAACCCTCTCAACTTTTTAGCACATGCTATCTGGGTGAAATTATGATACCATGCCAATTTTTAACCATTTCAAAGTTCATTTGCAGTGCTTTTCAATTTCAGGGTCATCTTAGCTCAAAATAAATCATGAAATGCATGAAAAATAGCAAATGAAGTCAGAAAAGGGTTGAAAAGTGATGATGTGGCTTAATATGGTGCATATTGAATGCAGAAAAAGTCTTGAGTTAAAATATGTTAAAACAATGAAACCCCTTTGTAATAGACGAGTTTTCGTCCGAACACTGATACTTCGAAGGAGATTGTCCAGTTTGTACACGAAGTGCATCCAGTTTTTCCCGTAACCCTCTCAACTTTTTAGCACATGCTACGTGGGTGAAATTATGATACCATGCCAATTTTCAACTATTTCATAGTTCATTTGCAGTGCTTTTCAATTCCAGGGTCATCTTAGCTCAAAATAAATCATGAAATGCATGAAAAATAGCAAATGAAGTCAGAAAAGGGTAGAAAAGTGATGATGTGGCTTTGAATGATGCATATTGAATGCAGAAAAAGTCTTGAGTTAAAATATGTTAAAAAATGAAACCCCTTCGTAATAGACGAGTTTTCGTCCGAAACCCTGATACTTCGAAGGAGATTGTCCAGTTTGTACACGAAGTGCATCCAGTTTTTCCCGTAACCCTCTCAACTTTTTAGCACATGCTACGTGGGTGAAATTATGATACCATGCCAATTTTCAACCATTTCAAAGTTCATTTGCAGTGCTTTTCAATTTCAGGGTCATCTTAGCTCAAAATAAATCAAGAAATGCATGAAAAATAGCAAATGAAGTCAGAAAAGGGTTGAAAAGTGATGATGTGGCTTTGAATGGTGCATATTGAATGCAGAAAAAGTCTTGAGTTAAAATATGTTAAAAAATGAAACCCCTTTGTAATAGACGAGTTTTCGTCCGAAACCCTGATACTTCGAAGGAGATTGTCCAGTTTGTACACGAAGTGCATCCAGTTTTTCCCGTAACCCTCTCAACTTTTTAGCACATGCTATGTGGGTGAAATTATGATACCATGCCAATTTTTAACCATTTCAAAGTTCATTTGCAGTGCTTTTCAATTTCAGGGTCATCTTAGCTCAAAATAAATCATGAAATGCATGAAAAATAGCAAATGAAGTCAGAAAAGGGTTGAAAAGTGATGATGTGGCTTAATATGGTGCATATTGAATGCAGAAAAAGTCTTGAGTTAAAATATGTTAAAACAATGAAACCCCTTTGTAATAGACGAGTTTTCGTCCGAACACTGATACTTCGAAGGAGATTGTCCAGTTTGTACACGAAGTGCATCCAGTTTTTCCCGTAACCCTCTCAACTTTTTAGCACATGCTACGTGGGTGAAATTATGATACCATGCCAATTTTCAACTATTTCAAAGTTCATTTGCAGTGCTTTTCAATTTCAGGGTCATCTTAGCTCAAAATAAATCATGAAATGCATGAAAAATAGCAAATGAAGTCAGAAAAGGGTAGAAAAGTGATGATGTGGCTTTGAATGATGCATATTGAATGCAGAAAAAGTCTTGAGTTAAAATATGTTAAAAAATGAAACCCCTTCGTAATAGACGAGTTTTCGTCCCAAACCCTGATACTTCGAAGGAGATTGTCCAGTTTGTACACGAAGTGCATCCAGTTTTTCCCGTAACCCTCTCAACTTTTTAGCACATGCTACGTGGGTGAAATTATGATACCATGCCAATTTTCAACTATTTCAGAGTTCATTTGCAGTGCTTTTCAATTTCAGGGTCATCTTAGCTCAAAATAAATCAAGAAATGCATGAAAAATAGCAAATGAAGTCAGAAAAGGGTTGAAAAGTGATGATGTGGCTTTGAATGGTGCATATTGAATGCAGAAAAAGTCTTGAGTTAAAATATGTTAAAACAATGAAACCCCTTTGTAATAGACGAGTTTTCGTCCGAAACACTGATACTTCGAAGGAGATTGAACAGTTTGTACACGAAGTGCATCCAGTTTTTCCCGTAACCCTCTCAACTTTTTAGCACATGCTACGTGGGTGAAATTATGATACCATGCCAATTTTCAACTATTTCAGAGTTCATTTGCAGTGCTTTTCAATTTCATGGTCATCTTAGCTCAAAATAAATCATGAAATGCATGAAAAATAGCAAATGAAGTCAGAAAAGGGTTGAAAAGTGATGATGTGGCTTTGAATGGTGCATATTGAATGCAGAAAAAGTCTTGAGTTAAAATATGTTAAAACAATGAAACCCCTTTGTAATAGACGAGTTTTCGTCCGAAACACTGATACTTCGAAGGAGATTGTCCAGTTTGTACACGAAGTGCATCCAGTTTTCCCGTAACCCTCTCAACTTTTTAGCACATGCTACGTGGGTGAAATTATGATACCATGCCAATTTTTAACCATTTCAAAGTTCATTTGCAGTGCTTTTCAATTCCAGGGTCATCTTAGCTCAAAATAAATCATGAAATGCATGAAAAATAGCAAATGAAGTCAGAAAAGGGTTGAAAAGTGATGATGTGGCTTAATATGGTGCATATTGAATGCAGAAAAAGTCTTGAGTTAAAATATGTTAAAAAAATGAAACCCCTTGGTAATAGACGAGTTTTCGTCCGAACACTGATACTTCGAAGGAGATTGCCCAGTTTGTACACGAAGTGCATCCAGTTTTTCCCGTAACCCTCTCAACTTTTTAGCACATGCTACGTGGGTGAAATTATGATACCATGCTAATTTTCAACTATTTCAGAGTTCATTTGCAGTGCTTTTCAATTTCAGGGTCATCTTAGCTCAAAATAAATCATGAAATGCATGAAAAATAGCAAATAAAGTTAGAAAAGGGTTGAAAAGTGATGATGTGGCTTTGAATGGTGCATATTGAATGCAGAAAAAGTCTTGAGTTAAAATATGTTAAAACAATGAAACCCCTTTGTAATAGACGAGTTTTCGTCCGAAACACTGATACTTCGAAGGAGATTGAACAGTTTGTACACGAAGTGCATCCAGTTTTTCCCGTAACCCTCTCAACTTTTTAGCACATGCTACGTGGGTGAAATTATGATACCATGCCAATTTTCAACTATTTCAGAGTTCATTTGCAGTGCTTTTCAATTTCATGGTCATCTTAGCTCAAAATAAATCATGAAATGCATGAAAAATAGCAAATGAAGTCAGAAAAGGGTTGAAAAGTGATGATGTGGCTTTGAATGGTGCATATTGAATGCAGAAAAAGTCTTGTGTTAAAATATGTTAAAAAATGAAACCCCTTTGTAATAGACGTGTTTTCGTCCGAAACCCTGATACTTCGAAGGAGATTGTCCAGTTTGTACACAAAGTGCATCCAGTTTTTCCCGTAACCCTCTCAACTTTTTAGCACATGCTACGTGGGTGAAATTATGATACCATGCCAATTTTCAACTATTTCAGAGTTCATTTGCAGTGCTTTTCAATTTCATGGTCATCTTAGCTCAAAATAAATCATGAAATGCATGAAAAATAGCAAATGAAGTCAGAAAAGGGTTGAAAAGTGATGATGTGGCTTTGAATGGTGCATATTGAATGCAGAAAAAGTCTTGAGTTAAAATATGTTAAAACAATGAAACCCCTTTGTAATAGACGAGTTTTCGTCCGAAACACTGATACTTCGAAGGAGATTGTCCAGTTTGTACACGAAGTGCATCCAGTTTTCCCGTAACCCTCTCAACTTTTTAGCACATGCTACGTGGGTGAAATTATGATACCATGCCAATTTTTAACCATTTCAAAGTTCATTTGCAGTGCTTTTCAATTCCAGGGTCATCTTAGCTCAAAATAAATCATGAAATGCATGAAAAATAGCAAATGAAGTCAGAAAAGGGTTGAAAAGTGATGATGTGGCTTAATATGGTGCATATTGAATGCAGAAAAAGTCTTGAGTTAAAATATGTTAAAAAAATGAAACCCCTTGGTAATAGACGAGTTTTCGTCCGAACACTGATACTTCGAAGGAGATTGCCCAGTTTGTACACGAAGTGCATCCAGTTTTTCCCGTAACCCTCTCAACTTTTTAGCACATGCTACGTGGGTGAAATTATGATACCATGCTAATTTTCAACTATTTCAGAGTTCATTTGCAGTGCTTTTCAATTTCAGGGTCATCTTAGCTCAAAATAAATCATGAAATGCATGAAAAATAGCAAATAAAGTTAGAAAAGGGTTGAAAAGTGATGATGTGGCTTTGAATGGTGCATATTGAATGCAGAAAAAGTCTTGAGTTAAAATATGTTAAAACAATGAAACCCCTTTGTAATAGACGAGTTTTCGTCCGAAACACTGATACTTCGAAGGAGATTGAACAGTTTGTACACGAAGTGCATCCAGTTTTTCCCGTAACCCTCTCAACTTTTTAGCACATGCTACGTGGGTGAAATTATGATACCATGCCAATTTTCAACTATTTCAGAGTTCATTTGCAGTGCTTTTCAATTTCATGGTCATCTTAGCTCAAAATAAATCATGAAATGCATGAAAAATAGCAAATGAAGTCAGAAAAGGGTTGAAAAGTGATGATGTGGCTTTGAATGGTGCATATTGAATGCAGAAAAAGTCTTGTGTTAAAATATGTTAAAAAATGAAACCCCTTTGTAATAGACGTGTTTTCGTCCGAAACCCTGATACTTCGAAGGAGATTGTCCAGTTTGTACACAAAGTGCATCCAGTTTTTCCCGTAACCCTCTCAACTTTTTAGCACATGCTACGTGGGTGAAATTATGATACCATGCCAATTTTCAACCATTTCAGAGTTCATTTGCAGTGCTTTTCAATTTCAGGGTCATCTTAGCTCAAAATAAATCATGAAATGCATGAAAAATAGCAAATGAAGTCAGAAAAGGGTTGAAAAGTGATGATGTGGCTTTGAATGGTGCATATTGAATGCAGAAAAAGTCTTGAGTTAAAATATGTTAAAACAATGAAACCCCTTTGTAATAGACGAGTTTTCGTCCGAAACACTGATACTTCGAAGGAGATTGTCCAGTTTGTACACGAAGTGCATCTAGTTTTTCCCGTAACCCTCTCAACTTTTTAGCACATGCTACGTGGGTGAAATTATGATACCATGCCAATTTTCAACTATTTCAGAGTTCATTTGCAGTGCTTTTCAATTTCATGGTCATCTTAGCTCAAAATAAATCATGAAATGCATGAAAAATAGCAAATGAAGTCAGAAAAGGGTTGAAAAGTGATGATGTGCCTTTGAATGGTGCATATTGAATGCAGAAAAAGTCTTGTGTTAAAATATGTTAAAAAATGAAACCCCTTTGTAATAGACGAGTTTTCGTCCGAAACCCTGATACTTCGAAGGAGATTGTCCAGTTTGTACACGAAGTGCTTCCAGTTTTTCCCGTAACCCTCTCAACTTTTTAGCACATGCTATGTGGGTGAAATTATGATACCATGCCAATTTTCAACTATTTCAGAGTTCATTTGCAGTGCTTTTCAATTTCATGGTCATCTTAGCTCAAAATAAATCATGAAATGCATGAAAAATAGCAAATGAAGTCAGAAAAGGGTTGAAAAGTGATGATGTGGCTTTGAATGGTGCATATTGAATGCAGAAAAAGTCTTGAGTTAAAATATGTTAAAAAATGAAACCCCTTTGTAATAGACGAGTTTTCGTCCGAAACACTGATACTTCGAAGGAGATTGAACAGTTTGTACACAAAGTGCATCCAGTTTTTCCCGTAACCCTCTCAACTTTTTAGCACATGCTACGTGGGTGAAATTATGATACCATGCCAATTTTTAACCATTTCAAAGTTCATTTGCAGTGCTTTTCAATTTCAGGGTCATCTTAGCTCAAAATAAATCATGAAATGCATGAAAAATAGCAAATGAAGTCAGAAAAGGGTTGAAAAGTGATGATGTGGCTTTGAATGGTGCATATTGAATGCAGAAAAAGTCTTGAGTTAAAATATGTTAAAAAAATGAAACCCCTTTGTAATAGACGTGTTTTCGTCCGAAACCCTGATACTTCGAAGGAGATTGCCCAGTTTGTACACGAAGTGCATACAGTTTTTCCCGTAACCCTCTCAACTTTTTAGCACATGCTATGTGGGTGAAATTATGATACCATGCCAATTTTTAACCATTTCAAAGTTCATTTGCAGTGCTTTTCAATTTCAGGGTCATCTTAGCTCAAAATAAATCATGAAATGCATGAAAAATAGCAAATGAAGTCAGAAAAGGGTTGAAAAGTGATGATGTGGCTTTGAATGGTGCATATTGAATGCAGAAAAAGTCTTGAGTTAAAATATGTTAAAACAATGAAACCCCTTTGTAATAGACGAGTTTTCGTCCGAAACACTGATACTTCGAAGGAGATTGTCCAGTTTGTACACGAAGTGCATCCAGTTTTTCCCGTAACCCTCTCAACTTTTTAGCACATGCTACGTGGGTGAAATTATGATACCATGCTAATTTTCAACTATTTCAGAGTTCATTTGCAGTGCTTTTCAATTTCAGGGTCATCTTAGCTCAAAATAAATCATGAAATGCATGAAAAATAGCAAATGAAGTTAGAAAAGGGTTGAAAAGTGATGATGTGGCTTTGAATGGTGCATATTGAATGCAGAAAAAGTCTTGAGTTAAAATATGTTAAAACAATGAAACCCCTTTGTAATAGACGAGTTTTCGTCCGAAACACTGATACTTCGAAGGAGAGTGAACAGTTTGTACACGAAGTGCATCCAGTTTTTCCCGTAACCCTCTCAACTTTTTAGCACATGCTACGTGGGTGAAATTATGATACCATGCCAATTTTCAACTATTTCAGAGTTCATTTGCAGTGCTTTTCAATTTCATGGTCATCTTAGCTCAAAATAAATCATGAAATGCATGAAAAATAGCAAATGAAGTCAGAAAAGGGTTGAAAAGTGATGATGTGGCTTTGAATGGTGCATATTGAATGCAGAAAAAGTCTTGTGTTAAAATATGTTAAAAAATGAAACCCCTTTGTAATAGACGTGTTTTCGTCCGAAACCCTGATACTTCGAAGGAGATTGTCCAGTTTGTACACAAAGTGCATCCAGTTTTTCCCGTAACCCTCTCAACTTTTTAGCACATGCTATGTGGGTCAAATTATGATACCATGCCAATTTTCAACCATTTCAGAGTTCATTTGCAGTGCTTTTCAATTTCAGGGTCATCTTAGCTCAAAATAAATCATGAAATGCATGAAAAATAGCAAATGAAGTCAGAAAAGGGTTGAAAAGTGATGATGTGGCTTTGAATGGTGCATATTGAATGCAGAAAAAGTCTTGAGTTAAAATATGTTAAAACAATGAAACCCCTTTGTAATAGACGAGTTTTCGTCCGAAACACTGATACTTCGAAGGAGATTGAACAGTTTGTACACGAAGTGCATCCAGTTTTTCCCGTAACCCTCTCAACTTTTTAGCACATGCTACGTGGGTGAAATTATGATACCATGCCAATTTTCAACTATTTCAGAGTTCATTTGCAGTGCTTTTCAATTTCATGGTCATCTTAGCTCAAAATAAATCATGAAATGCATGAAAAATAGCAAATGAAGTCAGAAAAGGGTTGAAAAGTGATGATGTGGCTTTGAATGGTGCATATTGAATGCAGAAAAAGTCTTGAGTTAAAATATGTTAAAACAATGAAACCCCTTTGTAATAGACGAGTTTTCGTCCGAAACACTGATACTTCGAAGGAGATTGTCCAGTTTGTACACGAAGTGCATCCAGTTTTCCCGTAACCCTCTCAACTTTTTAGCACATGCTACGTGGGTGAAATTATGATACCATGCCAATTTTTAACCATTTCAAAGTTCATTTGCAGTGCTTTTCAATTCCAGGGTCATCTTAGCTCAAAATAAATCATGAAATGCATGAAAAATAGCAAATGAAGTCAGAAAAGGGTTGAAAAGTGATGATGTGGCTTAATATGGTGCATATTGAATGCAGAAAAAGTCTTGAGTTAAAATATGTTAAAAAAATGAAACCCCTTGGTAATAGACGAGTTTTCGTCCGAACACTGATACTTCGAAGGAGATTGCCCAGTTTGTACACGAAGTGCATCCAGTTTTTCCCGTAACCCTCTCAACTTTTTAGCACATGCTACGTGGGTGAAATTATGATACCATGCTAATTTTCAACTATTTCAGAGTTCATTTGCAGTGCTTTTCAATTTCAGGGTCATCTTAGCTCAAAATAAATCATGAAATGCATGAAAAATAGCAAATAAAGTTAGAAAAGGGTTGAAAAGTGATGATGTGGCTTTGAATGGTGCATATTGAATGCAGAAAAAGTCTTGAGTTAAAATATGTTAAAACAATGAAACCCCTTTGTAATAGACGAGTTTTCGTCCGAAACACTGATACTTCGAAGGAGATTGAACAGTTTGTACACGAAGTGCATCCAGTTTTTCCCGTAACCCTCTCAACTTTTTAGCACATGCTACGTGGGTGAAATTATGATACCATGCCAATTTTCAACTATTTCAGAGTTCATTTGCAGTGCTTTTCAATTTCATGGTCATCTTAGCTCAAAATAAATCATGAAATGCATGAAAAATAGCAAATGAAGTCAGAAAAGGGTTGAAAAGTGATGATGTGGCTTTGAATGGTGCATATTGAATGCAGAAAAAGTCTTGTGTTAAAATATGTTAAAAAATGAAACCCCTTTGTAATAGACGTGTTTTCGTCCGAAACCCTGATACTTCGAAGGAGATTGTCCAGTTTGTACACAAAGTGCATCCAGTTTTTCCCGTAACCCTCTCAACTTTTTAGCACATGCTACGTGGGTGAAATTATGATACCATGCCAATTTTCAACCATTTCAGAGTTCATTTGCAGTGCTTTTCAATTTCAGGGTCATCTTAGCTCAAAATAAATCATGAAATGCATGAAAAATAGCAAATGAAGTCAGAAAAGGGTTGAAAAGTGATGATGTGGCTTTGAATGGTGCATATTGAATGCAGAAAAAGTCTTGAGTTAAAATATGTTAAAACAATGAAACCCCTTTGTAATAGACGAGTTTTCGTCCGAAACACTGATACTTCGAAGGAGATTGTCCAGTTTGTACACGAAGTGCATCTAGTTTTTCCCGTAACCCTCTCAACTTTTTACCACATGCTACGTGGGTGAAATTATGATACCATGCCAATTTTCAACTATTTCAGAGTTCATTTGCAGTGCTTTTCAATTTCATGGTCATCTTAGCTCAAAATAAATCATGAAATGCATGAAAAATAGCAAATGAAGTCAGAAAAGGGTTGAAAAGTGATGATGTGCCTTTGAATGGTGCATATTGAATGCAGAAAAAGTCTTGTGTTAAAATATGTTAAAAAATGAAACCCCTTTGTAATAGACGAGTTTTCGTCCGAAACCCTGATACTTCGAAGGAGATTGTCCAATTTGTACACGAAGTGCTTCCAGTTTTTCCCGTAACCCTCTCAACTTTTTAGCACATGCTATGTGGGTGAAATTATGATACCATGCCAATTTTCAACTATTTCAGAGTTCATTTGCAGTGCTTTTCAATTTCATGGTCATCTTAGCTCAAAATAAATCATGAAATGCATGAAAAATAGCAAATGAAGTCAGAAAAGGGTTGAAAAGTGATGATGTGGCTTTGAATGGTGCATATTGAATGCAGAAAAAGTCTTGAGTTAAAATATGTTAAAAAATGAAACCCCTTTGTAATAGACGAGTTTTCGTCCGAAACACTGATACTTCGAAGGAGATTGAACAGTTTGTACACAAAGTGCATCCAGTTTTTCCCGTAACCCTCTCAACTTTTTAGCACATGCTACGTGGGTGAAATTATGATACCATGCCAATTTTTAACCATTTCAAAGTTCATTTGCAGTGCTTTTCAATTTCAGGGTCATCTTAGCTCAAAATAAATCATGAAATGCATGAAAAATAGCAAATGAAGTCAGAAAAGGGTTGAAAAGTGATGATGTGGCTTTGAATGGTGCATATTGAATGCAGAAAAAGTCTTGAGTTAAAATATGTTAAAAAAATGAAACCCCTTTGTAATAGACGTGTTTTCGTCCGAAACCCTGATACTTCGAAGGAGATTGCCCAGTTTGTACACGAAGTGCATACAGTTTTTCCCGTAACCCTCTCAACTTTTTAGCACATGCTATGTGGGTGAAATTATGATACCATGCCAATTTTTAACCATTTCAAAGTTCATTTGCAGTGCTTTTCAATTTCAGGGTCATCTTAGCTCAAAATAAATCATGAAATGCATGAAAAATAGCAAATGAAGTCAGAAAAGGGTTGAAAAGTGATGATGTGGCTTTGAATGGTGCATATTGAATGCAGAAAAAGTCTTGAGTTAAAATATGTTAAAACAATGAAACCCCTTTGTAATAGACGAGTTTTCGTCCGAAACACTGATACTTCGAAGGAGATTGTCCAGTTTGTACACGAAGTGCATCCAGTTTTTCCCGTAACCCTCTCAACTTTTTAGCACATGCTACGTGGGTGAAATTATGATACCATGCTAATTTTCAACTATTTCAGAGTTCATTTGCAGTGCTTTTCAATTTCAGGGTCATCTTAGCTCAAAATAAATCATGAAATGCATGAAAAATAGCAAATGAAGTTAGAAAAGGGTTGAAAAGTGATGATGTGGCTTTGAATGGTGCATATTGAATGCAGAAAAAGTCTTGAGTTAAAATATGTTAAAACAATGAAACCCCTTTGTAATAGACGAGTTTTCGTCCGAAACACTGATACTTCGAAGGAGAGTGAACAGTTTGTACACGAAGTGCATCCAGTTTTTCCCGTAACCCTCTCAACTTTTTAGCACATGCTACGTGGGTGAAATTATGATACCATGCCAATTTTCAACTATTTCAGAGTTCATTTGCAGTGCTTTTCAATTTCATGGTCATCTTAGCTCAAAATAAATCATGAAATGCATGAAAAATAGCAAATGAAGTCAGAAAAGGGTTGAAAAGTGATGATGTGGCTTTGAATGGTGCATATTGAATGCAGAAAAAGTCTTGTGTTAAAATATGTTAAAAAATGAAACCCCTTTGTAATAGACGTGTTTTCGTCCGAAACCCTGATACTTCGAAGGAGATTGTCCAGTTTGTACACAAAGTGCATCCAGTTTTTCCCGTAACCCTCTCAACTTTTTAGCACATGCTATGTGGGTCAAATTATGATACCATGCCAATTTTCAACCATTTCAGAGTTCATTTGCAGTGCTTTTCAATTTCAGGGTCATCTTAGCTCAAAATAAATCATGAAATGCATGAAAAATAGCAAATGAAGTCAGAAAAGGGTTGAAAAGTGATGATGTGGCTTTGAATGGTGCATATTGAATGCAGAAAAAGTCTTGAGTTAAAATATGTTAAAACAATGAAACCCCTTTGTAATAGACGAGTTTTCGTCCGAAACACTGATACTTCGAAGGAGATTGTCCAGTTTGTACACGAAGTGCATCCAGTTTTTCCCGTAACCCTCTAAACTTTTTAGCACATGCTACGTGGGTGAAATTATGATACCATGCCAATTTTCAACTATTTCAGAGTTCATTTGCAGTGCTTTTCAATTTCATGGTCATCTTAGCTCAAAATAAATCATGAAATGCATGAAAAATAGCAAATGAAGTCAGAAAAGGGTTGAAAAGTGATGATGTGCCTTTGAATGGTGCATATTGAATGCAGGAAAAGTCTTGTGCTAAAATATGTTAAAAATGAAACCCCTTTGTAATAGACGAGTTTTCGTCCGAAACCCTGATACTTCGAAGGAGATTGTCCAGTTTGTACACGAAGTGCATCCAGTTTTTCCCGTAACCCTCTCAACTTTTTAGCACATGCTATGTGGGTGAAATTATGATACCATGCCAATTTTTAACCATTTCAAAGTTCATTTGCAGTGCTTTTCAATTTCAGGGTCATCTTAGCTCAAAATAAATCATGAAATGCATGAAAAATAGCAAATGAAGTCAGAAAAGGGTTGAAAAGTGATGATGTGGCTTTGAATGGTGCATATTGAATGCAGAAAAAGTCTTGAGTTAAAATATGTTAAAACAATGAAAGCCCTTTGTAATAGACGAGTTTTCGTCCGAAACACTGATACTTCGAAGGAGATTGAACAGTTTGTACACGAAGTGCATCCAGTTTTTCCCGTAACCCTCTCAACTTTTTAGCACATGCTACGTGGGTGAAATTTTGATACCATGCCAATTTTCAACTATTTCAGAGTTCATTTGCAGTGCTTTTCAATTTCATGGTCATCTTAGCTCAAAATAAATCATGAAATGCATGAAAAATAGCAAATGAAGTCAGAAAAGGGTTGAAAAGTGATGATGTGGCTTTGAATGGTGCATATTGAATGCAAAAAAAGTCTTGTGTTAAAATATGTTAAAAAATGAAACCCCTTTGTAATAGACGTGTTTTCGTCCGAAACCCTGATAGTTCGAAGGAGATTGCCCAGTTTGTACACAAAGTGCATCCAGTTTTTCCCGTAACCCTCTCAACTTTTTAGCACATGCTATGTGGGTGAAATTATGATACCATGCCAATTTTTAACCATTTCAAAGTTCATTTGCAGTGCTTTTCAATTTCAGGGTCATCTTAGCTCAAAATAAATCATGAAATGCATGAAAAATAGCAAATGAAGTCAGAAAAGGGTTGAAAAGTGATGATGTGGCTTTGAATGGTGCATATTGAATGCAAAAAAAGTCTTGAGTTAAAATATGTTAAAACAATGAAACCCCTTTGTAATAGACGAGTTTTCGTCCGAAACACTGATACTTCGAAGGAGATTGTCCAGTTTGTACACGAAGTGCATCCAGTTTTTCCCGTAACCCTCTCAACTTTTTAGCACATGCTACGTGGGTGAAATTATGATACCATGCTAATTTTCAACTATTTCAGAGTTCATTTGCAGTGCTTTTCAATTTCAGGGTCATCTTAGCTCAAAATAAATCATGAAATGCATGAAAAATAGCAAATGAAGTTAGAAAAGGGTTGAAAAGTGATGATGTGGCTTTGAATGGTGCATATTGAATGCAGAAAAAGTCTTGAGTTAAAATATGTTAAAACAATGAAACCCCTTTGTAATAGACGAGTTTTCGTCCGAAACACTGATACTTCGAAGGAGAGTGAACAGTTTGTACACGAAGTGCATCCAGTTTTTCCCGTAACCCTCTCAACTTTTTAGCACATGCTACGTGGGTGAAATTATGATACCATGCCAATTTTCAACTATTTCAGAGTTCATTTGCAGTGCTTTTCAATTTCATGGTCATCTTAGCTCAAAATAAATCATGAAATGCATGAAAAATAGCAAATGAAGTCAGAAAAGGGTTGAAAAGTGATGATGTGGCTTTGAATGGTGCATATTGAATGCAGAAAAAGTCTTGTGTTAAAATATGTTAAAAAATGAAACCCCTTTGTAATAGACGTGTTTTCGTCCGAAACCCTGATACTTCGAAGGAGATTGTCCAGTTTGTACACAAAGTGCATCCAGTTTTTCCCGTAACCCTCTCAACTTTTTAGCACATGCTATGTGGGTCAAATTATGATACCATGCCAATTTTCAACCATTTCAGAGTTCATTTGCAGTGCTTTTCAATTTCAGGGTCATCTTAGCTCAAAATAAATCATGAAATGCATGAAAAATAGCAAATGAAGTCAGAAAAGGGTTGAAAAGTGATGATGTGGCTTTGAATGGTGCATATTGAATGCAGAAAAAGTCTTGAGTTAAAATATGTTAAAACAATGAAACCCCTTTGTAATAGACGAGTTTTCGTCCGAAACACTGATACTTCGAAGGAGATTGTCCAGTTTGTACACGAAGTGCATCCAGTTTTTCCCGTAACCCTCTCAACTTTTTAGCACATGCTACGTGGGTGAAATTA
Organism: Elymus sibiricus; assembly: GCA_039707655.1. Classification (NCBI taxonomy): domain Eukaryota; kingdom Viridiplantae; phylum Streptophyta; class Magnoliopsida; order Poales; family Poaceae; genus Elymus; species Elymus sibiricus. The sequence goes on from CM077671.1 coordinate 246,851,819, forward strand.
TGATACCATGCCAATTTTCAACTATTTCAGAGTTCATTTGCAGTGCTTTTCAATTTCATGGTCATCTTAGCTCAAAATAAATCATGAAATGCATGAAAAATAGCAAATGAAGTCAGAAAAGGGTTGAAAAGTGATGATGTGCCTTTGAATGGTGCATATTGAATGCAGGAAAAGTCTTGTGCTAAAATATGTTAAAAATGAAACCCCTTTGTAATAGACGAGTTTTCGTCCGAAACCCTGATACTTCGAAGGAGATTGTCCAGTTTGTACACGAAGTGCATCCAGTTTTTCCCGTAACCCTCTCAACTTTTTAGCACATGCTATGTGGGTGAAATTATGATACCATGCCAATTTTTAACCATTTCAAAGTTCATTTGCAGTGCTTTTCAATTTCAGGGTCATCTTAGCTCAAAATAAATCATGAAATGCATGAAAAATAGCAAATGAAGTCAGAAAAGGGTTGAAAAGTGATGATGTGGCTTTGAATGGTGCATATTGAATGCAGAAAAAGTCTTGAGTTAAAATATGTTAAAACAATGAAACCCCTTTGTAATAGACGAGTTTTCGTCCGAAACACTGATACTTCGAAGGAGATTGAACAGTTTGTACACGAAGTGCATCCAGTTTTTCCCGTAACCCTCTCAACTTTTTAGCACATGCTACGTGGGTGAAATTTTGATACCATGCCAATTTTCAACTATTTCAGAGTTCATTTGCAGTGCTTTTCAATTTCATGGTCATCTTAGCTCAAAATAAATCATGAAATGCATGAAAAATAGCAAATGAAGTCAGAAAAGGGTTGAAAAGTGATGATGTGGCTTTGAATGGTGCATATTGAATGCAAAAAAAGTCTTGTGTTAAAATATGTTAAAAAATGAAACCCCTTTGTAATAGACGTGTTTTCGTCCGAAACCCTGATAGTTCGAAGGAGATTGCCCAGTTTGTACACAAAGTGCATCCAGTTTTTCCCGTAACCCTCTCAACTTTTTAGCACATGCTATGTGGGTGAAATTATGATACCATGCCAATTTTTAACCATTTCAAAGTTCATTTGCAGTGCTTTTCAATTTCAGGGTCATCTTAGCTCAAAATAAATCATGAAATGCATGAAAAATAGCAAATGAAGTCAGAAAAGGGTTGAAAAGTGATGATGTGGCTTTGAATGGTGCATATTGAATGCAAAAAAAGTCTTGAGTTAAAATATGTTAAAACAATGAAACCCCTTTGTAATAGACGAGTTTTCGTCCGAAACACTGATACTTCGAAGGAGATTGTCCAGTTTGTACACGAAGTGCATCCAGTTTTTCCCGTAACCCTCTCAACTTTTTAGCACATGCTACGTGGGTGAAATTATGATACCATGCCAATTTTCAACTATTTCAGAGTTCATTTGCAGTGCTTTTCAATTTCATGGTCATCTTAGCTCAAAATAAATCATGAAATGCATGAAAAATAGCAAATGAAGTCAGAAAAGGGTTGAAAAGTGATGATGTGCCTTTGAATGGTGCATATTGAATGCAGAAAAAGTCTTGTGCTAAAATATGTTAAAAAATGAAACCCCTTTGTAATAGACGAGTTTTCGTCCGAAACCCTGATACTTCGAAGGAGATTGTCCAGTTTGTACACGAAGTGCATCCAGTTTTTCCCGTAACCCTCTCAACTTTTTAGCACATGCTATGTGGGTGAAATTATGATACCATGCCAATTTTTAACCATTTCAAAGTTCATTTGCAGTGCTTTTCAATTTCAGGGTCATCTTAGCTCAAAATAAATCATGAAATGCATGAAAAATAGCAAATGAAGTCAGAAAAGGGTTGAAAAGTGATGATGTGGCTTTGAATGGTGCATATTGAATGCAGAAAAAGTCTTTAGTTAAAATATGTTAAAACAATGAAACCCCTTTGTAATAGACGAGTTTTCGTCCGAAACACTGATACTTCGAAGGAGATTGAACAGTTTGTACACGAAGTGCATCCAGTTTTTCCCGTAACCCTCTCAACTTTTTAGCACATGCTACGTGGGTGAAATTTTGATACCATGCCAATTTTCAACTATTTCAGAGTTCATTTGCAGTGCTTTTCAATTTCATGGTCATCTTAGCTCAAAATAAATCATGAAATGCATGAAAAATAGCAAATGAAGTCAGAAAAGGGTTGAAAAGTGATGATGTGGCTTTGAATGGTGCATATTGAATGCAAAAAAAGTCTTGTGTTAAAATATGTTAAAAAATGAAACCCCTTTGTAATAGACGTGTTTTCGTCCGAAACCCTGATACTTCGAAGGAGATTGCCCAGTTTGTACACAAAGTGCATCCAGTTTTTCCCGTAACCCTCTCAACTTTTTAGCACATGCTATGTGGGTGAAATTATGATACCATGCCAATTTTTAACCATTTCAAAGTTCATTTGCAGTGCTTTTCAATTTCAGGGTCATCTTAGCTCAAAATAAATCATGAAATGCATGAAAAATAGCAAATGAAGTCAGAAAAGGGTTGAAAAGTGATGATGTGGCTTTGAATGGTGCATATTGAATGCAAAAAAAGTCTTGAGTTAAAATATGTTAAAACAATGAAACCCCTTTGTAATAGACGAGTTTTCGTCCGAAACACTGATACTTCGAAGGAGATTGTCCAGTTTGTACACGAAGTGCATCCAGTTTTTGCCGTAACCCTCTCAACTTTTTAGCACATGCTACGCGGGTGAAATTATGATACCATGCCAATTTTCAACTATTTCAGAGTTCATTTGCAGTGCTTTTCAATTTCAGGGTCATCTTAGCTCAAAATAAATCATGAAATGCATGAAAAATAGCAAATGAAGTCAGAAAAGGGTAGAAAAGTGATGATGTGGCTTTGAATGATGCATATTGAATGCAAAAAAAGTCTTGAGTTAAAATATGTTAAAAAATGAAACCCCTTCGTAATAGACGAGTTTTCGTCCGAAACCCTGATACTTCGAAGGAGATTGTCCAGTTTGTACACGAAGTGCATCCAGTTTTTCCCGTAACCCTCTCAACTCTTTAGCACATGCTATGTGGGTGAAATTATGATACCATGCCAATTTTTAACCATTTCAAAGTTCATTTGCAGTGCTTTTCAATTTCAGGGTCATCTTAGCTCAAAATAAATCATGAAATGCATGAAAAATAGCAAATGAAGTCAGAAAAGGGTTGAAAAGTGATGATGTGGCTTTGAATGGTGCATATTGAATGCAGAAAAAGTCTTGATTTAAAATATGTTAAAAAAATGAAACCCCTTTGTAATAGACGAGTTTTCGTCCGAAACGCTGATACTTCGAAGGAGATTGTCCAGTTTGTACACGAAGTGCATCCAGTTTTTCCCGTAACCCTCTCAACTTTTTAGCACATGCTACGTGGGTGAAATAATGATACCAATTCCAATTTTCAACTATTTCAGAGTTCATTTGCAGTGCTTTTCATTTTCAGGGTCATCTTAGCTCAAAATAAATCATGAAATGCATGAAAAATAGCAAATGAAGTCAGAAAAGGGTTGAAAAGTGATGATGTGGCTTTGAATGGTGCATATTGAATGCAGAAAAAGTCTTGAGTTAAAATATGTTAAAAAATGAAACCCCTTTGTAATAGACGAGTTTTCGTCCGAAACCCTGATACTTCGAAGGAGATTGTCCAGTTTGTACACGAAGTGCATCTAGTTTTCCCGTAACCCTCTCAACTTTTTAGCACATGCTATGTGGGTGAAATTATGATACCATGCCAATTTTTAACCATTTCAAAGTTCATTTCAGTGCTTTTCAATTTCAGGGTCATCTTAGCTCAAAATAAATCATGAAATGCATGAAAAATAGCAAATGAAGTCAGAAAAGGGTTGAAAAGTGATGATGTGGCTTTGAATGGTGCATATTGAATGCAGAAAAAGTCTTGAGTTAAAATATGTTAAAAAAATGAAACCCCTTTGTAATAGACGAGTTTTCGTCCGAACACTGATACTTCGAAGGAGATTGTCCAGTTTATACACGAAGTGCATCCAGTTTTTCCCGTAACCCTCTCAACTTTTTAGCACATGCTACGTGGGTGAAATTATGATACCATGCCAATTTTCAACTATTTCAGAGTTCATTTGCAGTGCTTTTCAATTTCTGGGTCATCTTAGCTCAAAATAAATCATGAAATGCATGAAAAATAGCAAATGAAGTCAGAAAAGGGTAGAAAAGTGATGATGTGGCTTTGAATGATGCATATTGAATGCAGAAAAAGTCTTGAGTTAAAATATGTTAAAAAATGAAACCCCTTCGTAATAGACGAGTTTTCGTCCGAAACACTGATACTTCGAAGGAGATTGTCCAGTTTGTACACGAAGTGCTTCCAGTTTTTCCCGTAACCCTCTCAACTTTTTAGCACATGCTATGTGGGTAAAATTATGATACCATGCCAATTTTTAACCATTTCAAAGTTCATTTGCAGTGCTTTTCAATTTCAGGGTCATCTTAGCTCAAAATAAATCATGAAATGCATGAAAAATAGCAAATGAAGTCAGAAAAGGGTTGAAAAGTGATGATGTGGCTTTGAATGGTGCATATTGAATGCAGAAAAAGTCTTGAGTTAAAATATGTTAAAAAAATGAAACCCCTTTGTAATAGACAAGTTTTCGTCCGAAACACTGATACTTCGAAGGAGATTGTCCAGTTTGTACACGAAGTGCATCCAGTTTTTCCCGTAACCCTCTCAACTTTTTAGCACATGCTACGTGGGTGAAATTATGATTCCATGCCAATTTTCAACTATTTCAGAGTTCATTTGCAGTGCTTTTCAATTTCAGGGTCATCTTAGCTCAAAATAAATCATGAAATGCATGAAAACTAGCAAATGAAGTCAGAAAAGGGTAGAAAAGTGATGATGTGGCTTTGAATGATGCATATTGAATGCAGAAAAAGTCTTGAGTTAAAATATGTTAAAAAATGAAACCCCTTCGTAATAGACGAGTTTTCGTCCGAAACACTGATACTTCGAAGGAGATTGTCCAGTTTGTACACGAAGTGCATCCAGTTTTTCCCGTAACCCTCTCAACTTTTTAGCACATGCTATGTGGGTGAAATTATGATACCATGCCAATTTTTAACCATTTCAAAGTTCATTTGCAGTGCTTTTCAATTTCAGGGTCATCTTAGCTCAAAATAAATCATGAAATGCATGAAAAATAGCAAATGAAGTCAGAAAAGGGTTGAAAAGTGATGATGTGGCTTTGAATGGTGCATATTGAATGCAGAAAAAGTCTTGAGTTAAAATATGTTAAAACAATGAAACCCCTTTGTAATAGACGAGTTTTCGTCCGAAACACTGATACTTCGAAGGAGATTGAACAGTTTGTACACGAAGTGCATCCAGTTTTTCCCGTAACCCTCTCAACTTTTTAGCACATGCTACGTGGGTGAAATTTTGATACCATGCCAATTTTCAACTATTTCAGAGTTCATTTGCAGTGCTTTTCAATTTCATGGTCATCTTAGCTCAAAATAAATCATGAAATGCATGAAAAATAGCAAATGAAGTCAGAAAAGGGTTGAAAAGTGATGATGTGGCTTTGAATGTTGCATATTGAATGCAAAAAAAGTCTTGTGTTAAAATATGTTAAAAAATGAAACCCCTTTGTAATAGACGTGTTTTCGTCCGAAACCCTGATACTTCGAAGGAGATTGCCCAGTTTGTACACAAAGTGCATCCAGTTTTTCCCGTAACCCTCTCAACTTTTTAGCACATGCTATGTGGGTGAAATTATGATACCATGCCAATTTTTAACCATTTCAAAGTTCATTTGCAGTGCTTTTCAATTTCAGGGTCATCTTAGCTCAAAATAAATCATGAAATGCATGAAAAATAGCAAATGAAGTCAGAAAAGGGTTGAAAAGTGATGATGTGGCTTTGAATGGTGCATATTGAATGCAAAAAAAGTCTTGAGTTAAAATATGTTAAAACAATGAAACCCCTTTGTAATAGACGAGTTTTCGTCCGAAACACTGATACTTCGAAGGAGATTGTCCAGTTTGTACACGAAGTGCATCCAGTTTTTGCCGTAACCCTCTCAACTTTTTAGCACATGCTACGCGGGTGAAATTATGATACCATGCCAATTTTCAACTATTTCAGAGTTCATTTGCAGTGCTTTTCAATTTCAGGGTCATCTTAGCTCAAAATAAATCATGAAATGCATGAAAAATAGCAAATGAAGTCAGAAAAGGGTAGAAAAGTGATGATGTGGCTTTGAATGATGCATATTGAATGCAAAAAAAGTCTTGAGTTAAAATATGTTAAAAAATGAAACCCCTTCGTAATAGACGAGTTTTCGTCCGAAACCCTGATACTTCGAAGGAGATTGTCCAGTTTGTACACGAAGTGCATCCAGTTTTTCCCGTAACCCTCTCAACTCTTTAGCACATGCTATGTGGGTGAAATTATGATACCATGCCAATTTTTAACCATTTCAAAGTTCATTTGCAGTGCTTTTCAATTTCAGGGTCATCTTAGCTCAAAATAAATCATGAAATGCATGAAAAATAGCAAATGAAGTCAGAAAAGGGTTGAAAAGTGATGATGTGGCTTTGAATGGTGCATATTGAATGCAGAAAAAGTCTTGAGTTAAAATATGTTAAAAAAATGAAACCCCTTTGTAATAGACGAGTTTTCGTCCGAAACGCTGATACTTCGAAGGAGATTGTCCAGTTTGTACACGAAGTGCATCCAGTTTTTCCCGTAACCCTCTCAACTTTTTAGCACATGCTACGTGGGTGAAATAATGATACCAATTCCAATTTTCAACTATTTCAGAGTTCATTTGCAGTGCTTTTCATTTTCAGGGTCATCTTAGCTCAAAATAAATCATGAAAGGCATGAAAAATAGCAAATGAAGTCAGAAAAGGGTTGAAAAGTGATGATGTGGCTTTGAATGGTGCATATTGAATGCAGAAAAAGTCTTGAGTTAAAATATGTTAAAAAATGAAACCCCTTTGTAATAGACGAGTTTTCGTCCGAAACCCTGATACTTCGAAGGAGATTGTCCAGTTTGTACACGAAGTGCATCTAGTTTTCCCGTAACCCTCTCAACTTTTTAGCACATGCTATGTGGGTGAAATTATGATACCATGCCAATTTTTAACCATTTCAAAGTTCATTTCAGTGCTTTTCAATTTCAGGGTCATCTTAGCTCAAAATAAATCATGAAATGCATGAAAAATAGCAAATGAAGTCAGAAAAGGGTTGAAAAGTGATGATGTGGCTTTGAATGGTGCATATTGAATGCAGAAAAAGTCTTGAGTTAAAATATGTTAAAAAAATGAAACCCCTTTGTAATAGACGAGTTTTCGTCCGAACACTGATACTTCGAAGGAGATTGTCCAGTTTATACACGAAGTGCATCCAGTTTTTCCCGTAACCCTCTCAACTTTTTAGCACATGCTACGTGGGTGAAATTATGATACCATGCCAATTTTCAACTATTTCAGAGTTCATTTGCAGTGCTTTTCAATTTCTGGGTCATCTTAGCTCAAAATAAATCATGAAATGCATGAAAAATAGCAAATGAAGTCAGAAAAGGGTAGAAAAGTGATGATGTGGCTTTGAATGATGCATATTGAATGCAGAAAAAGTCTTGAGTTAAAATATGTTAAAAAATGAAACCCCTTCGTAATAGACGTGTTTTCGTCCGAAACACTGATACTTCGAAGGAGATTGTCCAGTTTGTACACGAAGTGCTTCCAGTTTTTCCCGTAACCCTCTCAACTTTTTAGCACATGCTATGTGGGTAAAATTATGATACCATGCCAATTTTTAACCATTTCAAAGTTCATTTGCAGTGCTTTTCAATTTCAGGGTCATCTTAGCTCAAAATAAATCATGAAATGCATGAAAAATAGCAAATGAAGTCAGAAAAGGGTTGAAAAGTGATGATGTGGCTTTGAATGGTGCATATTGAATGCAGAAAAAGTCTTGAGTTAAAATATGTTAAAAAAATGAAACCCCTTTGTAATAGACAAGTTTTCGTCCGAAACACTGATACTTCGAAGGAGATTGTCCAGTTTGTACACGAAGTGCATCCAGTTTTTCCCGTAACCCTCTCAACTTTTTAGCACATGCTACGTGGGTGAAATTATGATTCCATGCCAATTTTCAACTATTTCAGAGTTCATTTGCAGTGCTTTTCAATTTCAGGGTCATCTTAGCTCAAAATAAATCATGAAATGCATGAAAACTAGCAAATGAAGTCAGAAAAGGGTAGAAAAGTGATGATGTGGCTTTGAATGATGCATATTGAATGCAGAAAAAGTCTTGAGTTAAAATATGTTAAAAAATGAAACCCCTTCGTAATAGACGAGTTTTCGTCCGAAACACTGATACTTCGAAGGAGATTGTCCAGTTTGTACACGAAGTGCATCCAGTTTTTCCCGTAACCCTCTCAACTTTTTAGCACATGCTATGTGGGTGAAATTATGATACCATGCCAATTTTTAACCATTTCAAAGTTCATTTGCAGTGCTTTTCAATTTCAGGGTCATCTTAGCTCAAAATAAATCATGAAATGCATGAAAAATAGCAAATGAAGTCAGAAAAGGGTTGAAAAGTGATGATGTGGCTTTGAATGGTGCATATTGAATGCAGAAAAAGTCTTGAGTTAAAATATGTTAAAACAATGAAACCCCTTTGTAATAGACGAGTTTTCGTCCGAAACACTCATACTTCGAAGGAGATTGAACAGTTTGTACACGAAGTGCATCCAGTTTTTCCCGTAACCCTCTCAACTTTTTAGCACATGCTACGTGGGTGAAATTTTGATACCATGCCAATTTTCAACTATTTCAGAGTTCATTTGCAGTGCTTTTCAATTTCATGGTCATCTTAGCTCAAAATAAATCATGAAATGCATGAAAAATAGCAAATGAAGTCAGAAAAGGGTTGAAAAGTGATGATGTGGCTTTGAATGTTGCATATTGAATGCAAAAAAAGTCTTGTGTTAAAATATGTTAAAAAATGAAACCCCTTTGTAATAGACGTGTTTTCGTCCGAAACCCTGATACTTCGAAGGAGATTGCCCAGTTTGTACACAAAGTGCATCCAGTTTTTCCCGTAACCCTCTCAACTTTTTAGCACATGCTATGTGGGTGAAATTATGATACCATGCCAATTTTTAACCATTTCAAAGTTCATTTGCAGTGCTTTTCAATTTCAGGGTCATCTTAGCTCAAAATAAATCATGAAATGCATGAAAAATAGCAAATGAAGTCAGAAAAGGGTTGAAAAGTGATGATGTGGCTTTGAATGGTGCATATTGAATGCAAAAAAAGTCTTGAGTTAAAATATGTTAAAACAATGAAACCCCTTTGTAATAGACGAGTTTTCGTCCGAAACACTGATACTTCGAAGGAGATTGTCCAGTTTGTACACGAAGTGCATCCAGTTTTTGCCGTAACCCTCTCAACTTTTTAGCACATGCTACGCGGGTGAAATTATGATACCATGCCAATTTTCAACTATTTCAGAGTTCATTTGCAGTGCTTTTCAATTTCAGGGTCATCTTAGCTCAAAATAAATCATGAAATGCATGAAAAATAGCAAATGAAGTCAGAAAAGGGTAGAAAAGTGATGATGTGGCTTTGAATGATGCATATTGAATGCAAAAAAAGTCTTGAGTTAAAATATGTTAAAAATGAAACCCCTTCGTAATAGACGAGTTTTCGTCCGAAACCCTGATACTTCGAAGGAGATTGTCCAGTTTGTACACGAAGTGCATCCAGTTTTTCCCGTAACCCTCTCAACTCTTTAGCACATGCTATGTGGGTGAAATTATGATACCATGCCAATTTTTAACCATTTCAAAGTTCATTTGCAGTGCTTTTCAATTTCAGGGTCATCTTAGCTCAAAATAAATCATGAAATGCATGAAAAATAGCAAATGAAGTCAGAAAAGGGTTGAAAAGTGATGATGTGGCTTTGAATGGTGCATATTGAATGCAGAAAAAGTCTTGAGTTAAAATATGTTAAAAAAATGAAACCCCTTTGTAATAGACGAGTTTTCGTCCGAAACGCTGATACTTCGAAGGAGATTGTCCAGTTTGTACACGAAGTGCATCCAGTTTTTCCCGTAACCCTCTCAACTTTTTAGCACATGCTACGTGGGTGAAATAATGATACCAATTCCAATTTTCAACTATTTCAGAGTTCATTTGCAGTGCTTTTCATTTTCAGGGTCATCTTAGCTCAAAATAAATCATGAAATGCATGAAAAATAGCAAATGAAGTCAGAAAAGGGTTGAAAAGTGATGATGTGGCTTTGAATGGTGCATATTGAATGCAGAAAAAGTCTTGAGTTAAAATATGTTAAAAAATGAAACCCCTTTGTAATAGACGAGTTTTCGTCCGAAACCCTGATACTTCGAAGGAGATTGTCCAGTTTGTACACGAAGTGCATCTAGTTTTCCCGTAACCCTCTCAACTTTTTAGCACATGCTATGTGGGTGAAATTATGATACCATGCCAATTTTTAACCATTTCAAAGTTCATTTGCAGTGCTTTTCAATTTCAGGGTCATCTTAGCTCAAAATAAATCATGAAATGCATGAAAAATAGCAAATGAAGTCAGAAAAGGGTTGAAAAGTGATGATGTGGCTTTGAATGGTGCATATTGAATGCAGAAAAAGTCTTGAGTTAAAATATGTTAAAAAAATGAAACCCCTTTGTAATAGACGAGTTTTCGTCCGAACACTGATACTTCGAAGGAGATTGTCCAGTTTATACACGAAGTGCATCCAGTTTTTCCCGTAACCCTCTCAACTTTTTAGCACATGCTACGTGGGTGAAATTATGATACCATGCCAATTTTCAACTATTTCAGAGTTCATTTGCAGTGCTTTTCAATTTCAGGGTCATCTTAGCTCAAAATAAATCATGAAATGCATGAAAAATAGCAAATGAAGTCAGAAAAGGGTAGAAAAGTGATGATGTGGCTTTGAATGATGCATATTGAATGCAGAAAAAGTCTTGAGTTAAAATATGTTAAAAAATGAAACCCCTTCGTAATAGACGAGTTTTCGTCCGAAACACTGATACTTCGAAGGAGATTGTCCAGTTTGTACACGAAGTGCTTCCAGTTTTTCCCGTAACCCTCTCAACTTTTTAGCACATGCTATGTGGGTAAAATTATGATACCATGCCAATTTTTAACCATTTCAAAGTTCATTTGCAGTGCTTTTCAATTTCAGGGTCATCTTAGCTCAAAATAAATCATGAAATGCATGAAAAATAGCAAATGAAGTCAGAAAAGGGTTGAAAAGTGATGATGTGGCTTTGAATGGTGCATATTGAATGCAGAAAAAGTCTTGAGTTAAAATATGTTAAAAAAATGAAACCCCTTTGTAATAGACGAGTTTTCGTCCGAAACACTGATACTTCGAAGGAGATTGTCCAGTTTGTACACGAAGTGCATCCAGTTTTTCCCGTAACCCTCTCAACTTTTTAGCACATGCTACGTGGGTGAAATTATGATTCCATGCCAATTTTCAACTATTTCAGAGTTCATTTGCAGTGCTTTTCAATTTCAGGGTCATCTTAGCTCAAAATAAATCATGAAATGCATGAAAACTAGCAAATGAAGTCAGAAAAGGGTAGAAAAGTGATGATGTGGCTTTGAATGATGCATATTGAATGCAGAAAAAGTCTTGAGTTAAAATATGTTAAAAAATGAAACCCCTTCGTAATAGACGAGTTTTCGTCCGAAACACTGATACTTCGAAGGAGATTGTCCAGTTTGTACACGAAGTGCATCCAGTTTTTCCCGTAACCCTCTCAACTTTTTAGCACATGCTATGTGGGTGAAATTATGATACCATGCCAATTTTTAACCATTTCAAAGTTCATTTGCAGTGCTTTTCAATTTCAGGGTCATCTTAGCTCAAAATAAATCATGAAATGCATGAAAAATAGCAAATGAAGTCAGAAAAGGGTTGAAAAGTGATGATGTGGCTTTGAATGGTGCATATTGAATGCAGAAAAAGTCTTGAGTTAAAATATGTTAAAAAAATGAAACCCCTTTGTAATAGACGAGTTTTCGTCCGAAACACTGATACTTCGAACGAGATTGTCCAGTTTGTACACGAAGTGCATCCAGGTTTTCCCGTAACCCTCTCAACTTTTTAGCACATGCTACGTGGGTGAAATTATGATACCATGCCAATTTTCAACTATTTCAGAGTTCATTTGCAGTGCTTTTCAATTTCATGGTCATCTTAGCTCAAAATAAATCATGAAATGCATGAAAAATAGCAAATGAAGTCAGAAAAGGGTTGAAAAGTGATGATGTGGCTTTGAATGGTGCATATTGAATGCAGAAAAAGTCTTGAGTTAAAATATGTTAAAAAAATGAAACCCCTTTGTAATAGACGAGTTTTTGTCTGAAACACTGATACTTCGAAGGAGATTGTCCAGTTTGTACACGAAGTGCATCCAGTTTTTCCCGTAACCCTCTCAACTTTTTAGCACATGCTACGAGGGTGAAATTATGATACCATGCCAATTTTCAACCATTTCAGAGTTCATTTGCAGTGCTTTTCAATTTCAGGGTCATCTTAGCTCAAAATAAATCAAGAAATGCATGAAAAATAGCAACTGAAGTCAGAAAAGGGTTGAAAAGTGATGATGTGGCTTTGAATGGTGCATATTGAATGCAGAAAAAGTCTTGAGTTAAAATATGTTAAAAAAATGAAACCCCTTTGTAATAGACGAGTTTTCGTCCGAACACTGATACTTCGAAGGAGATTGTCCAGTTTATACACGAAGTGCATCCAGTTTTTCCCGTAACCCTCTCAACTTTTTAGCACATGCTACGTGGGTGAAATTATGATACCATGCCAATTTTCAACTATTTCAGAGTTCATTTGCAGTGCTTTTCAATTTCAGGGTCATCTTAGCTCAAAATAAATCATGAAATGCATGAAAAATAGCAAATGAAGTCAGAAAAGGGTAGAAAAGTGATGATGTGGCTTTGAATGATGCATATTGAATGCAGAAAAAGTCTTGAGTTAAAATATGTTAAAAAATGAAACCCCTTCGTAATAGACGAGTTTTCGTCCGAAACACTGATACTTCGAAGGAGATTGTCCAGTTTGTACACGAAGTGCATCCAGTTTTTCCCGTAACCCTCTCAACTTTTTAGCACATGCTATGTGGGTAAAATTATGATACCACCAATTTTTAACCATTTCAAAGTTCATTTGCAGTGCTTTTCAATTTCAGGGTCATCTTAGCTCAAAATAAATCAAGAAATGCATGAAAAATAGCAAATGAAGTCAGAAAAGGGTTGAAAAGTGATGATGTGGCTTTGAATGGTGCATATTGAATGCAGAAAAAGTCTTGAGTTAAAATATGTTAAAAAATGAAACCCCTTTGTAATAGACGAGTTTTCGTCCGAAACCCTGATACTTCGAAGGAGATTGTCCAGTTTGTACACGAAGTGCATCCAGTTTTTCCCGTAACCCTCTCAACTTTTTAGCACATGCTATGTGGGTGAAATTATGATACCATGCCAATTTTTAACCATTTCAAAGTTCATTTGCAGTGCTTTTCAATTTCAGGGTCATCTTAGCTCAAAATAAATCATGAAATGCATGAAAAATAGCAAATGAAGTCAGAAAAGGGTTGAAAAGTGATGATGTGGCTTAATATGGTGCATATTGAATGCAGAAAAAGTCTTGAGTTAAAATATGTTAAAACAATGAAACCCCTTTGTAATAGACGAGTTTTCGTCCGAACACTGATACTTCGAAGGAGATTGTCCAGTTTGTACACGAAGTGCATCCAGTTTTTCCCGTAACCCTCTCAACTTTTTAGCACATGCTACGTGGGTGAAATTATGATACCATGCCAATTTTCAACTATTTCAAAGTTCATTTGCAGTGCTTTTCAATTTCAGGGTCATCTTAGCTCAAAATAAATCATGAAATGCATGAAAAATAGCAAATGAAGTCAGAAAAGGGTAGAAAAGTGATGATGTGGCTTTGAATGATGCATATTGAATGCAGAAAAAGTCTTGAGTTAAAATATGTTAAAAAATGAAACCCCTTCGTAATAGACGAGTTTTCGTCCCAAACCCTGATACTTCGAAGGAGATTGTCCAGTTTGTACACGAAGTGCATCCAGTTTTTCCCGTAACCCTCTCAACTTTTTAGCACATGCTACGTGGGTGAAATTATGATACCATGCCAATTTTCAACTATTTCAGAGTTCATTTGCAGTGCTTTTCAATTTCAGGGTCATCTTAGCTCAAAATAAATCAAGAAATGCATGAAAAATAGCAAATGAAGTCAGAAAAGGGTTGAAAAGTGATGATGTGGCTTTGAATGGTGCATATTGAATGCAGAAAAAGTCTTGAGTTAAAATATGTTAAAACAATGAAACCCCTTTGTAATAGACGAGTTTTCGTCCGAAACACTGATACTTCGAAGGAGATTGAACAGTTTGTACACGAAGTGCATCCAGTTTTTCCCGTAACCCTCTCAACTTTTTAGCACATGCTACGTGGGTGAAATTATGATACCATGCCAATTTTCAACTATTTCAGAGTTCATTTGCAGTGCTTTTCAATTTCATGGTCATCTTAGCTCAAAATAAATCATGAAATGCATGAAAAATAGCAAATGAAGTCAGAAAAGGGTTGAAAAGTGATGATGTGGCTTTGAATGGTGCATATTGAATGCAGAAAAAGTCTTGAGTTAAAATATGTTAAAACAATGAAACCCCTTTGTAATAGACGAGTTTTCGTCCGAAACACTGATACTTCGAAGGAGATTGTCCAGTTTGTACACGAAGTGCATCTAGTTTTTCCCGTAACCCTCTCAACTTTTTAGCACATGCTACGTGGGTGAAATTATGATACCATGCCAATTTTCAACTATTTCAGAGTTCATTTGCAGTGCTTTTCAATTTCATGGTCGTCTTAGCTCAAAATAAATCATGAAATGCATGAAAAATAGCAAATGAAGTCAGAAAAGGGTTGAAAAGTGATGATATGGCTTTGAATGGTGCATATTGAATGCAGAAAAAGTCTTGTGTTAAAATATGTTAAAAAATGAAACCCCTTTGTAATAGACGTGTTTTCGTCCGAAACCCTGATACTTCGAAGGAGATTGTCCAGTTTGTACACAAAGTGCATCCAGTTTTTCCCGTAACCCTCTCAACTTTTTAGCACATGCTATGTGGGTCAAATTATGATACCATGCCAATTTTCAACCATTTCAGAGTTCATTTGCAGTGCTTTTCAATTTCAGGGTCATCTTAGCTCAAAATAAATCATGAAATGCATGAAAAATAGCAAATGAAGTCAGAAAAGGGTTGAAAAGTGATGATGTGGCTTTGAATGGTGCATATTGAATGCAGAAAAAGTCTTGAGTTAAAATATGTTAAAACAATGAAACCCCTTTGTAATAGACGAGTTTTCGTCCGAAACACTGATACTTCGAAGGAGATTGTCCAGTTTGTACACGAAGTGCATCCAGTTTTTCCCGTAACCCTCTCAACTTTTTAGCACATGCTACGTGGGTGAAATTATGATACCATGCCAATTTTCAACTATTTCAGAGTTCATTTGCAGTGCTTTTCAATTTCATGGTCATCTTAGCTCAAAATAAATCATGAAATGCATGAAAAATAGCAAATGAAGTCAGAAAAGGGTTGAAAAGTGATGATGTGCCTTTGAATGGTGCATATTGAATGCAGGAAAAGTCTTGTGCTAAAATATGTTAAAAATGAAACCCCTTTGTAATAGACGAGTTTTCGTCCGAAACCCTGATACTTCGAAGGAGATTGTCCAGTTTGTACACGAAGTGCATCCAGTTTTTCCCGTAACCCTCTCAACTTTTTAGCACATGCTATGTGGGTGAAATTATGATACCATGCCAATTTTTAACCATTTCAAAGTTCATTTGCAGTGCTTTTCAATTTCAGGGTCATCTTAGCTCAAAATAAATCATGAAATGCATGAAAAATAGCAAATGAAGTCAGAAAAGGGTTGAAAAGTGATGATGTGGCTTTGAATGGTGCATATTGAATGCAGAAAAAGTCTTGAGTTAAAATATGTTAAAACAATGAAACCCCTTTGTAATAGACGAGTTTTCGTCCGAAACACTGATACTTCGAAGGAGATTGAACAGTTTGTACACGAAGTGCATCCAGTTTTTCCCGTAACCCTCTCAACTTTTTAGCACATGCTACGTGGGTGAAATTTTGATACCATGCCAATTTTCAACTATTTCAGAGTTCATTTGCAGTGCTTTTCAATTTCATGGTCATCTTAGCTCAAAATAAATCATGAAATGCATGAAAAATAGCAAATGAAGTCAGAAAAGGGTTGAAAAGTGATGATGTGGCTTTGAATGGTGCATATTGAATGCAAAAAAAGTCTTGTGTTAAAATATGTTAAAAAATGAAACCCCTTTGTAATAGACGTGTTTTCGTCCGAAACCCTGATAGTTCGAAGGAGATTGCCCAGTTTGTACACAAAGTGCATCCAGTTTTTCCCGTAACCCTCTCAACTTTTTAGCACATGCTATGTGGGTGAAATTATGATACCATGCCAATTTTTAACCATTTCAAAGTTCATTTGCAGTGCTTTTCAATTTCAGGGTCATCTTAGCTCAAAATAAATCATGAAATGCATGAAAAATAGCAAATGAAGTCAGAAAAGGGTTGAAAAGTGATGATGTGGCTTTGAATGGTGCATATTGAATGCAAAAAAATTCTTGAGTTAAAATATGTTAAAACAATGAAACCCCTTTGTAATAGACGAGTTTTCGTCCGAAACACTGATACTTCGAAGGAGATTGTCCAGTTTGTACACGAAGTGCATCCAGTTTTTCCCGTAACCCTCTCAACTTTTTAGCACATGCTACGTGGGTGAAATTATGATACCATGCCAATTTTCAACTATTTCAGAGTTCATTTGCAGTGCTTTTCAATTTCATGGTCATCTTAGCTCAAAATAAATCATGAAATGCATGAAAAATAGCAAATGAAGTCAGAAAAGGGTTGAAAAGTGATGATGTGCCTTTGAATGGTGCATATTGAATGCAGAAAAAGTCTTGTGCTAAAATATGTTAAAAAATGAAACCCCTTTGTAATAGACGAGTTTTCGTCCGAAACCCTGATACTTCGAAGGAGATTGTCCAGTTTGTACACGAAGTGCATCCAGTTTTTCCCGTAACCCTCTCAACTTTTTAGCACATGCTATGTGGGTGAAATTATGATACCATGCCAATTTTTAACCATTTCAAAGTTCATTTGCAGTGCTTTTCAATTTCAGGGTCATCTTAGCTCAAAATAAATCATGAAATGCATGAAAAATAGCAAATGAATTCAGAAAAGGGTTGAAAAGTGATGATGTGGCTTTGAATGGTGCATATTGAATGCAGAAAAAGTCTTGAGTTAAAATATGTTAAAACAATGAAACCCCTTTGTAATAGACGAGTTTTCGTCCGAAACACTGATACTTCGAAGGAGATTGAACAGTTTGTACACGAAGTGCATCCAGTTTTTCCCGTAACCCTCTCAACTTTTTAGCACATGCTACGTGGGTGAAATTTTGATACCATGCCAATTTTCAACTATTTCAGAGTTCATTTGCAGTGCTTTTCAATTTCATGGTCATCTTAGCTCAAAATAAATCATGAAATGCATGAAAAATAGCAAATGAAGTCAGAAAAGGGTTGAAAAGTGATGATGTGGCTTTGAATGGTGCATATTGAATGCAAAAAAAGTCTTGTGTTAAAATATGTTAAAAAATGAAACCCCTTTGTAATAGACGTGTTTTCGTCCGAAACCCTGATACTTCGAAGGAGATTGCCCAGTTTGTACACAAAGTGCATCCAGTTTTTCCCGTAACCCTCTCAACTTTTTAGCACATGCTATGTGGGTGAAATTATGATACCATGCCAATTTTTAACCATTTCAAAGTTCATTTGCAGTGCTTTTCAATTTCAGGGTCATCTTAGCTCAAAATAAATCATGAAATGCATGAAAAATAGCAAATGAAGTCAGAAAAGGGTTGAAAAGTGATGATGTGGCTTTGAATGGTGCATATTGAATGCAAAAAAAGTCTTGAGTTAAAATATGTTAAAACAATGAAACCCCTTTGTAATAGACGAGTTTTCGTCCGAAACACTGATACTTCGAAGGAGATTGTCCAGTTTGTACACGAAGTGCATCCAGTTTTTGCCGTAACCCTCTCAACTTTTTAGCACATGCTGCGCGGGTGAAATTATGATACCATGCCAATTTTCAACTATTTCAGAGTTCATTTGCAGTGCTTTTCAATTTCAGGGTCATCTTAGCTCAAAATAAATCATGAAATGCATGAAAAATAGCAAATGAAGTCAGAAAAGGGTAGAAAAGTGATGATGTGGCTTTGAATGATGCATATTGAATGCAAAAAAAGTCTTGAGTTAAAATATGTTAAAAAATGAAACCCCTTCGTAATAGACGAGTTTTCGTCCGAAACCCTGATACTTCGAAGGAGATTGTCCAGTTTGTACACGAAGTGCATCCAGTTTTTCCCGTAACCCTCTCAACTCTTTAGCACATGCTATGTGGGTGAAATTATGATACCATGCCAATTTTTAACCATTTCAAAGTTCATTTGCAGTGCTTTTCAATTTCAGGGTCATCTTAGCTCAAAATAAATCATGAAATGCATGAAAAATAGCAAATGAAGTCAGAAAAGGGTTGAAAAGTGATGATGTGGCTTTGAATGGTGCATATTGAATGCAGAAAAAGTCTTGAGTTAAAATATGTTAAAAAATGAAACCCCTTTGTAATAGACGAGTTTTCGTCCGAAACCCTGATACTTCGAAGGAGATTGTCCAGTTTGTACACGAAGTGCATCCAGTTTTTCCCGTAACCCTCTCAACTCTTTAGCACATGCTATGTGGGTGAAATTATGATACCATGCCAATTTTTAACCATTTCAAAGTTCATTTGCAGTGCTTTTCAATTTCAGGGTCATCTTAGCTCAAAATAAATCATGAAATGCATGAAAAATAGCAAATGAAGTCAGAAAAGGGTTGAAAAGCGATGATATGGCTTTGAATGGTGCATATTGAATGCAGAAAAAGTCTTGAGTTAAAATATGTTAAAAAAATGAAACCCCTTTGTAATAGACGAGTTTTCGTCCGAAACACTGATACTTCGAAGGAGATTGTCCAGTTTGTACACGAAGTGCATCCAGTTTTTCCCGTAACCCTCTCAACTTTTTAGCACATGCTACGTGGGTGAAATTATGATACCATGCTAATTTTCAACTATTTCAGAGTTCATTTGCAGTGCTTTACAATTTCAGAGTCATCTTAGCTCAAAATAAATCATGAAATGCATGAAAAATAGCAAATGAAGTTAGAAAAGGGTTGAAAAGTGATGATGTGTCTTTGAATGGTACATATTGAATGCAGAAAAAGTCTTGAGTTAAAATATGTTAAAAAATGAAACCCCTTTGTAATAGACGAGTTTTCGTCTGAAACACTGATACTTCGAAGGAGATTGTCAGTTTGTACACGAAGTGCATCCAGTTTTTCCCGTAACCCTCTCAACTTTTTAGCACATGCTACGTGGGTGAAATTATGATACCATGCCAATTTTCAACTATTTCAGAGTTCATTTGCAGTGCTTTTCAATTTCAGGGTCATCTTAGCTCAAAATAAATCAAGAAATGCATGAAAAATAGCAAATGAAGTCAGAAAAGGGTTGAAAAGTGATGATGTGGCTTTGAATGGTGCATATTGAATGCAGAAAAAGTCTTGAGTTAAAATATGTTAAAAAATGAAACCCCTTTGTAATAGACGAGTTTTCGTCCGAAACCCTGATACTTCGAAGGAGATTGTCCAGTTTGTACACGAAGTGCATCCAGTTTTTCCCGTAACCCTCTCAACTTTTTAGCACATGCTATGTGGGTGAAATTATGATACCATGCCAATTTTTAACCATTTCAAAGTTCATTTGCAGTGCTTTTCAATTTCAGGGTCATCTTAGCTCAAAATAAATCATGAAATGCATGAAAAATAGCAAATGAAGTCAGAAAAGGGTTGAAAAGTGATGATGTGGCTTTGAATGGTGCATATTGAATGCAGAAAAAGTCTTGAGTTAAAATATGTTAAAACAATGAAACCCCTTTGTAATAGACGAGTTTTCGTCCGAACACTGATACTTCGAAGGAGATTGTCCAGTTTGTACACGAAGTGCATCCAGTTTTTCCCGTAACCCTCTCAACTTTTTAGCACATGCTACGTGGGTGAAATTATGATACCATGCCAATTTTCAACTATTTCAGAGTTCATTTGCAGTGCTTTTCAATTTCAGGGTCATCTTAGCTCAAAATAAATCATGAAATGCATGAAAAATAGCAAATGAAGTTAGAAAAGGGTAGAAAAGTGATGATGTGGCTTTGAATGATGCATATTGAATGCAGAAAAAGTCTTGAGTTAAAATATGTTAAAAAAATGAAACCCCTTTGTAATAGACGAGTTTTCGTCCGAAACACTGATACTTCGAAGGAGATTTTCCAGTTTGTACACGAAGTGCATCCAGTTTTTCCCGTAACCCTCTCAACTTTTTAGCACATGCTACGTGGGTGAAATTATGATACCATGCTAATTTTCAACTATTTCAGAGTTCATTTGCAGTGCTTTACAATTTCAGAGTCATCTTAGCTCAAAATAAATCATGAAATGCATGAAAAATAGCAAATGAAGTTAGAAAAGGGTTGAAAAGTGATGATGTGTCTTTGAATGGTACATATTGAATGCAGAAAAAGTCTTGAGTTAAAATATGTTAAAAAATGAAACCCCTTTGTAATAGATGAGTTTTCGTCCGAAACCCTGATACTTCGAAGGAGATTGTCCAGTTTGTACATGTAGTGCATCCAGTTTTTCCCGTAACCCTCTCGACTTTTTAGCACGTGCTATGTGGGTGAAATTATGATACCATGCCAATTTTCAACCATTTCAGAGTTCATTTGCAGTGCTTTTTAATTTCAGGGTCATCTTAGCTCAAAATAAATCATGAAATGCATGAAAAATAGCAAATGAAGTCAGAAAAGAGTTGAAAAGTGATGATGTGGCTTTGAATGGTGCATATTGAATGCAGAAAAAGTCTTGAGTTAAAATATGTTAAAAAAATGAAACACCTTTGTAATAGACGAGTTTTCGTCTGAAACACTGATACTTCGAAGGAGATTGTCCAGTTTGTACACGAAGTGCATCCAGTTTTTCCCGTAACCCTCTCAACTTTTTAGCACATGCTACGTGGGTGAAATTATGATACCATGCCAATTTTCAACTATTTCAGAGTTCATTTGCAGTGCTTTTCAATTTCAGGGTCATCTTAGCTCAAAATAAATCAAGAAATGCATGAAAAATAGCAAATGAAGTCAGAAAAGGGTTGAAAAGTGATGATGTGGCTTTGAATGGTGCATATTGAATGCAGAAAAAGTCTTGAGTTAAAATATGTTAAAAAATGAAACCCCTTTGTAATAGACGAGTTTTCGTCCGAAACCCTGATACTTCGAAGGAGATTGTCCAGTTTGTACACGAAGTGCATCCAGTTTTTCCCGTAACCCTCTCAACTTTTTAGCACATGCTATGTGGGTGAAATTATGATACCATGCCAATTTTTAACCATTTCAAAGTTCATTTGCAGTGCTTTTCAATTTCAGGGTCATCTTAGCTCAAAATAAATCATGAAATGCATGAAAAATAGCAAATGAAGTCAGAAAAGGGTTGAAAAGTGATGATGTGGCTTTGAATGGTGCATATTGAATGCAGAAAAAGTCTTGAGTTAAAATATGTTAAAACAATGAAACCCCTTTGTAATAGACGAGTTTTCGTCCGAACACTGATACTTCGAAGGAGATTGTCCAGTTTGTACACGAAGTGCATCCAGTTTTTCCCGTAACCCTCTCAACTTTTTAGCACATGCTACGTGGGTGAAATTATGATACCATGCCAATTTTCAACTATTTCAGAGTTCATTTGCAGTGCTTTTCAATTTCAGGGTCATCTTAGCTCAAAATAAATCATGAAATGCATGAAAAATAGCAAATGAAGTTAGAAAAGGGTAGAAAAGTGATGATGTGGCTTTGAATGATGCATATTGAATGCAGAAAAAGTCTTGAGTTAAAATATGTTAAAAAATGAAACCCCTTCGTAATAGACGAGTTTTCGTCCGAAACCCTGATACTTCGAAGGAGATTGTCCTGTTTGTACACGAAGTGCATCCAGTTTTTCCCGTAACCCTCTCAACTTTTTAGCACATGCTATGTGGGTGAAATTATGATACCATGCCAATTTTTAACCATTTCAAAGTTCATTTGCAGTGCTTTTCAATTTCAGGGTCATCTTAGCTCAAAATAAATCATGAAATGCATGAAAAATAGCAAATGAAGTCAGAAAAGGGTAGAAAAGTGATGATGTGGCTTTGAATGATGCATATTGAATGCAGAAAAAGTCTTGAGTTAAAATATGTTAAAAAATGAAACCCCTTCGTAATAGACGAGTTTTCGTCCGAAACCCTGATACTTCGAAGGAGATTGTCCAGTTTGTACACGAAGTGCATCCAGTTTTTCCCGTAACCCTCTCAACTTTTTAGCACATGCTATGTGGGTGAAATTATGATACCATGCCAATTTTTAACCATTTCAAAGTTCATTTGCAGTGCTTTTCAATTTCAGGGTCATCTTAGCTCAAAATAAATCATGAAATGCATGAAAAATAGCAAATGAAGTCAGAAAAGGGTTGAAAAGTGATGATATGGCTTTGAATGGTGCATATTGAATGCAGAAAAAGTCTTGAGTTAAAATATGTTAAAAAAATGAAACCCCTTTGTAATAGACAAGTTTTCGTCCGAAACACTGATACTTCGAAGGAGATTGTCCAGTTTGTACACGAAGTGCATCCAGTTTTTCCTGTAACCCTCTCAACTTTTTAGCACATGCTACGTGGGTGAAATTATGATACCATGCTAATTTTCAACTATTTCAGAGTTCATTTGCAGTGCTTTACAATTTCAGAGTCATCTTAGCTCAAAATAAATCATGAAATGCACGAAAAATAGCAAATGAAGTTAGAAAAGGGTTGAAAAGTGATGATGTGTCTTTGAATGGTACATATTGAATGCAGAAAAAGTCTTGAGTTAAAATATGTTAAAAAATGAAACCCCTTTGTAATAGATGAGTTTTCGTCCGAAACCCTGATACTTCGAAGGAGATTGTCCAGTTTGTACATGAAGTGCATCCAGTTTTTCCCGTAACCCTCTCGACTTTTTAGCACATGCTATGTGGGCGAAATTATGATACCATGCCAATTTTCAACCATTTCAGAGTTCATTTGCAGTGCTTTTTAATTTCAGGGTCATCTTAGCTCAAAATAAATCATGAAATGCATGAAAAATAGCAAATGAAGTCAGAAAAGAGTTGAAAAGTGATGATGTGGCTTTGAATGGTGCATATTGAATGCAGAAAAAGTCTTGAGTTAAAATATGTTAAAAAAATGAAACCCCTTTGTAATAGACGAGTTTTCGTCTGAAACACTGATACTTCGAAGGAGATTGTCCATTTTGTACACGAAGTGCATCCAGTTTTTCCCGTAACCCTCTCAACTTTTTAGCACATGCTACGTGGGTTAAATTATGATACCATGCCAATTTTCAACTATTTCAGAGTTCATTTGCAGTGCTTTTCAATTTCAGGGTCATCTTAGCTCAAAATAAATCAAGAAATGCATGAAAAATAGCAAATGAAGTCAGAAAAGGGTTGAAAAGTGATGATGTGGCTTTGAATGGTGCATATTGAATGCAGAAAAAGTTTTGAGTTAAAATATTTTAAAAAATGAAACCCCTTTGTAATAGACGAGTTTTCGTCCGAAACCCTGATACTTCGAAGGAGATTGTCCAGTTTGTACACGAAGTGCATCCAGTTTTTCCCGTAACCCTCTCAACTTTTTAGCACATGCTATGTGGGTGAAATTATGATACCATGCCAATTTTTAACCATTTCAATGTTCATTTGCAGTGCTTTTCAATTTCAGGGTCATCTTAGCTCAAAATAAATCATGAAATGCATGAAAAATAGCAAATGAAGTCAGAAAAGGGTTGAAAAGTGATGATGTGGCTTTGAATGGTGCATATTGAATGCAGAAAAAGTCTTGAGTTAAAATATGTTAAAACAATGAAACCCCTTTGTAATAGACGAGTTTTCGTCCGAACACTGATACTTCGAAGGAGATTGTCCAGTTTGTACACGAAGTGCATCCAGTTTTTCCCGTAACCCTCTCAACTTTTTAGCACATGCTATGTGGGTGAAATTATGATACCATGCCAATTTTTAACCATTTCAATGTTAATTTGCAGTGCTTTTCAATTTCAGGGTCATCTTAGCTCAAAATAAATCATGAAATGCATGAAAAATAGCAAATGAAGTCAGAAAAGGGTTGAAAAGTGATGATGTGTCTTTGAATGGTACATATTGAATGCAGAAAAAGTCTTGAGGTAAAATATGTTTAAAAAATGGAATCCCTTTGTAATAGACGAGTTTTCGTCCGAAGCCCTGATACTTCGAAGGAGATTGTCCAGTTTGTACACGAAGTGCATCCAGTTTTTCCCGTAACCCTCTCAACTTTGTAGCACATGCTACATGGGTGAAATTATGATACCATGCCAATTTTCAACCATTTCAGAGTTCATTTGCAGTGCTTTTCAATTTCAGGGTCATCTTAGCTCAAAATAAATCAAGAAATGCATGAAAAATAGCAAATGAAGTCAGAAAAGGGTTGAAAAGTGATGATGTGGCTTTGAATGGTGCATATTGAATGCAGAAAAAGTCTTGAGTTAAAATATGTTAAAAAATGAAACCCCTTTGTAATAGACGAGTTTTCTTCCGAAACCCTGATACTTCTAAGGAGATTGTCCAGTTTGTACACGAAGTGCATCCAGTTTTTCCCGTAACCCTCTCAACTTTTTAGCACATGCTATGTGGGTGAAATTATGATACCATGCCAATTTTTAACCATTTCAAAGTTCATTTGCAGTGCTTTTCAATTTCAGGGTCATCTTAGCTCAAAATAAATCATGAAATGCATGAAAAATAGCAAATGAAGTCAGAAAAGGGTTGAAAAGTGATGATGTGGCTTTGAATGGTGCATATTGAATGCAGAAAAAGTCTTGAGTTAAAATATGTTAAAAAATGAAACCCCTTTGTAATAGACGAGTTTTCGTCCGAAACCCTGATACTTCGAAGGAGATTGTCCAGTTTGTACACGAAGTGCATCCAGTTTTTCCCGTAACCCTCTCAACTTTTTAGCACATGCTATGTGGGTGAAATTATGATACCATGCCAATTTTTAACCATTTCAAAGTTCATTTGCAGTGCTTTTCAATTTCAGGGTCATCTTAGCTCAAAATAAATCATGAAATGCATGAAAAATAGCAAATGAAGTCAGAAAAGGGTTGAAAAGTGATGATATGGCTTTGAATGGTGCATATTGAATGCAGAAAAAGTCTTGAGTTAAACTATGTTAAAAAAATGAAACCCCTTTGTAATAGACGAGTTTTCGTCCGAAACACTGATACTTCGAAGGAGATTGTCCAGTTTGTACACGAAGTGCATCCAGTTTTTCCCGTAACCCTCTCAACTTTTTAGCACATGCTACGTGGGTGAAATTATGATACCATGCTAATTTTCAACTATTTCAGAGTTCATTTGCAGTGCTTTACAATTTCAGGGTCATCTTAGCTCAAAATAAATCATGAAATGCATGAAAAATAGCAAATAAAGTTAGAAAAGGGTTGAAAAGTGATGATGTGTCTTTGAATGGTACATATTGAATGCAGAAAAAGTCTTGAGTTAAAATATGTTAAAAAATGAAACCCCTTTGTAATAGATGAGTTTTCGTCCGAAACCCTGATACTTCGAAGGAGATTGTCCAGTTTGTACATGAAGTGCATCCAGTTTTTCCCGTAACCCTCTCAACTTTTTAGCACATGCTATGTGGGTGAAATTATGATACCATGCCAATTTTCAACCATTTCAGATTTCATTTGCAGTGCTTTTCAATTTCAGGGTCATCTTAGCTCAAAATA
Organism: Elymus sibiricus; assembly: GCA_039707655.1. Taxonomy (NCBI): domain Eukaryota; kingdom Viridiplantae; phylum Streptophyta; class Magnoliopsida; order Poales; family Poaceae; genus Elymus; species Elymus sibiricus. The sequence continues at coordinate 246,877,946 of CM077671.1, forward strand.
AATCATGAAATGCATGAAAAATAGCAAATGAAGTCAGAAAAGAGTTGAAAAGTGATGATGTGGCTTTGAATGGTGCATATTGAATGCAGAAAAAGTCTTGAGTTAAAATATGTTAAAAAAATGAAACCCCTTTGTAATAGACGAGTTTTCGTCTGAAACACTGATACTTCGAAGGAGATTGTCCAGTTTGTACACGAAGTGCATCCAGTTTTTCCCGTAACCCTCTCAACTTTTTAGCACATGCTATGTGGGTGAAATTATGATACCATGCCAATTTTCAACTATTTCAGAGTTCATTTGCAGTGCTTTTCAATTTCAGGGTCATCGTAGTTCAAAATAAATCATGAAATGCATGAAAAATAGCAAATGAAGTCAGAAAAGGGTTGAAAAGTGATGATGTGGCTTTGAATGGTGCATATTGAACGCAGCAAAAGTCTTGAGTTAAAATATGTTAAAAAATGAAACCCCTTTGTAATAGACGAGTTTTCTTCCGAAACCCTGATACTTCGAAGGAGATTGTCCAGTTTGTACACGAAGTGCATCCAGTTTTTCCAGTAACCCTCTCAACTTTTTAGCACATGCTATGTGGGTGAAATTATGATACCATGCCAATTTTTAACCATTTCAAAGTTCATTTGCAGTGCTTTTCAATTTCAGGGTCATCTTAGCTCAAAATAAATCATGAAATGCATGAAAAATAGCAAATGAAGTCAGAAAAGGGTTGAAAAGTGATGATGTGGCTTTGAATGGTGCATATTGAATGCAGAAAAAGTCTTGAGTTAAAATATGTTAAAACAATGAAACCCCTTTGTAATAGACGAGTTTTCGTCCGAACACTGATACTTTGAAGGAGATTGTCCAGTTTGTACACGAAGTGCATCCAGTTTTTCCCGTAACCATCTCAACTTTTTAGCACATGCTACGTGGGTGAAATTATGATTCCATGCCAATTTTCAACTATTTCAGAGTTCATTTGCAGTGCTTTTCAATTTCAGGGTCATCTTAGCTCAAAATAAATCATGAAATGCATGAAAAATAGCAAATGAAGTCAGAAAAGGGTAGAAAAGTGATGATGTGGCTTTGAATGATGCATATTGAATGCAGAAAAAGTCTTGAGTTAAAATATGTTAAAAAATGAAACCCCTTCGTAATAGACGAGTTTTCGTCCGAAACCCTGATACTTCGAAGGAGATTGTCCAGTTTGTACACGAAGTGCATCCAGTTTTTCCCGTAACCCTCTCAACTTTTTACCACATGCTATGTGGGTGAAATTATGATGCCATGCCAATTTTTAACCATTTCAAAGTTCATTTGCAGTGCTTTTCAATTTCAGGGTCATCTTAGCTCAAAATAAATCATGAAATGCATGAAAAATAGCAAATGAAGTCAGAAAAGGGTTGAAAAGTGATGATGTGGCTTTGAATGGTGCATATTGAATGCAGAAAAAGTCTTGAGTTAAAATATGTTAAAAAAATGAAACCCCTTTGTAATAGACGAGTTTTCGTCCGAAACACTGATACTTCAAAGGAGATTGTCCAGTTTGTACACGAAGTGCATCCAGTTTTTCCCGTAACCCTCTCAACTTTCTAGCACATGCTACGTGGGTGAAATTATGATACCATGCCAATTTTCAACTATTTCCGAGTTCATTTGCAGTGCTTTACAATTTCAAGGTCATCTGAGCTCAAAATAAATCATGAAATGCATGAAAAATAGCAAATGAAGTCAGAAAAGGGTTGAAAAGTGATGATGTGTCTTTGAATGGTACATATTGAATACAGAAAAGGTCTTGAGTTAAAATATGTTAAAAAATGAAACCCCTTTGTAATAGACGAGTTTTCGTCCGAAACCCTGATACTTCGAAGGAGATTGTCCAGTTTGTACACGAAGTGCATCCAGTTTTTCCCGTAACCCTCTCAACTTTTTAGCACATGCTATGTGGGTGAAATTATGTTACCATGCCAATTTTTAACCATTTCAAAGTTCATTTGCAGTGCTTTTCAATTTCAGGGTCATCTTAGCTCAAAATAAGTCATGAAATGCATGAAAAATAGCAAATGAAGTCAGAAAAGGGTTGAAAAGTGATGATGTGGCTTTGAATGGTGCATATTGAATGCAGAAAAAGTCTTGAGTTAAAATATGTTAAAAAAATGAAACCCCTTTGTAATAGACGAGTTTTCGTCCGAAACACTAATACTTCGAAGGAGATTGTCCAGTTTGTACACGAAGTGCATCCAGTTTTTCCCATAACCCTCTCAACTTTTTAGCACATGCTACGTGGGTGAAATTATGATACCATGCTAATTTTCAACTATTTCAGAGTTCATTTGCAGTGCTTTACAATTTCAGGGTCATCTTAGCTCAAAATAAATCATGAAATGCATGAAAAATAGCAAATGAAGTTAGAAAAGGGTTGAAAAGTGATGATGTGTCTTTGAATGGTACATATTGAATGCAGAAAAAGTCTTGAGTTAAAATATGTTAAAAAATGAAACCCCTTTGTAATAGATGAGTTTTCGTCCGAAACCCTGATACTTCGAAGGAGATTGTCCAGTTTGTACATGAAGTGCATCCAGTTTTTCCCGTAACCCTCTCAACTTTTTAGCACATGCTATGTGGGTGAAATTATGATACCATGACAATTTTCAACCATTTCAGAGTTCATTTGCAGTGCTTTTCAATTTCAGGGTCATCTTAGCTCAAAATAAATCATGAAATGCATGAAAAATAGCAAATGAAGTCAGAAAAGAGTTGAAAAGTGATGATGTGGCTTTGAATGGTGCATATTGAATGCAAAAAATGTCTTGATTTAAAATATGTTAAAAAAATGAAACCCCTTTGTAATAGACGAGTTTTCGTCCGAAACCCTGATACTTCGAAGGAGATTGTCCAGTTTGTACACGAAGTCCATCCAGTTTTTCCCGTAACCCTCTGAACTTTTTAGCACATGCTACGTGGGTGAAATTATGATACCATGCCAATTTTCAACTATTTAAGAGTTCATTTGCAGTGTTTTTCAATTTCAGTGTCATCTTAGCTCAAAAGAAATCATGAAATGCATGAAAAATAGCAAATGAAGTCAGAAAAGGGTTGAAAAGTGATGATGTGTCTTTGAATGGTACATATTGAATGCAGAAAAAGTCTTGAGTTAAAATATGTTTAAAAAATGGAATCCCTTTGTAATAGACGAGTTTTCGTCCGAAGCCCTGATACTTCGAAGGAGATTGTCCAGTTTGTACACGAAGTGCATCCAGTTTTTCCCGTAACCCTCTCAACTTTGTAGCACATGCTACATGGGTGAAATTATGATACCATGCCAATTTTCAACCCTTTCAGAGTTCATTTGCAGTGCTTTTCAATTTCAGGGTCATTTTAGCTCAAAATAAATCATGAAATGCATGAAAAATAGCAAATGAAGTCAGAAAAGGGTTGAAAAGTGATGATGTGGCTTTGAATGGTGCATATTGAATGCAGAAAAAGTCTTGAGTTAAAATATGTTAAAAAATGAAACCCCTTTGTAATAGACGAGTTTTCTTCCGAAACCCTGATACTTCGAAGGAGATTGTCCAGTTTGTACACGAAGTGCATCCAGTTTTTCCCGTAACCCTCTCAACTTTTTAGCACATGCTATGTGGGTGAAATTATGATACCATGCCAATTTTTAACCATTTCAAAGTTCATTTGCAGTGCTTTTCAATTTCAGGGTCATCTTAGCTCAAAATAAATCATGAAATGCATGAAAAATAGCAAATGAAGTCAGAAAAGGGTTGAAAAGTGATGATGTGGCTTTGAATGGTGCATATTGAATGCAGAAAAAGTCTTGAGTTAAAATATGTTAAAACAATGAAACCCCTTTGTAATAGACGAGTTTTCGTCCGAAACCCTGATACTACGAAGGAGATTGTCCAGTTTGTACACGAAGTGCATCCAGTTTTTCCCGTAACCCTCTCAACTTTTTAGCACATGCTATGTGGGTGAAATTATGATGCCATGCCAATTTTTAACCATTTCAAAGTTCATTTGCAGTGCTTTTCAATTTCAGGGTCATCTTAGCTCAAAATAAATCATGAAATGCATGAAAAATAGCAAATGAAGTCAGAAAAGGGTTGAAAAGTGATGATGTGGCTTTGAATGGTGCATATTGAATGCAGAAAAAGTCTTGAGTTAAAATATGTTAAAAAAATGAAACCCCTTTGTAATAGACGAGTTTTCGTCCGAAACACTGATACTTCGAAGGAGATTGTCCAGTTTGTACACGAAGTGCATCCAGTTTTTCCCGTAACCCTCTCAACTTTCTAGCACATGCTACGTGGGTGAAATTATGATACCATGCCAATTTTCAACTATTTCCGAGTTCATTTGCAGTGCTTTACAATTTCAAGGTCATCTGAGCTCAAAATAAATCATGAAATGCATGAAAAATAGCAAATGAAGTCAGAAAAGGGTTGAAAAGTGATGATGTGTCTTTGAATGGTACATATTGAATGCAGAAAAGGTCTTGAGTTAAAATATGTTAAAAAATGAAACCCCTTTGTAATAGACGAGTTTTCGTCCGAAACCCTGATACTTCAAAGGAGATTGTCCAGTTTGTACACGAAGTGCATCCAGTTTTTCCCGTAACCCTCTCAACTTTTTAGCACATGCTATGTGGGTGAAATTATGATACCATGCCAATTTTTAACCATTTCAAAGTTCATTTGCAGTGCTTTTCAATTTCAGGGTCATCTTAGCTCAAAATAAATCATGAAATGCATGAAAAATAGCAAATGAAGTCAGAAAAGGGTTGAAAAGTGATGATGTGGCTTTGAATGGTGCATATTGAATGCAGAAAAAGTCTTGAGTTAAAATATGTTAAAAAAATGAAACCCCTTTGTAATAGACGAGTTTTCGTGCGAAACACTAATACTTCGAAGGAGATTGTCCAGTTTGTACACGAAGTGCATCCAGTTTTTCCCATAACCCTCTCAACTTTTTAGCACATGCTACGTGGGTGAAATTATGATACCATGCTAATTTTCAACTATTTCAGAGTTCATTTGCAGTGCTTTACAATTTCAGGGTCATCTTAGCTCAAAATAAATCATGAAATGCATGAAAAATAGCAAATGAAGTTAGAAAAGGGTTGAAAAGTGATGATGTGTCTTTGAATGGTACATATTGAATGCAGAAAAAGTCTTGAGTTAAAATATGTTAAAAAATGAAACCCCTTTGTAATAGATGAGTTTTCGTCCGAAACCCTGATACTTCGAAGGAGATTGTCCAGTTTGTACATGAAGTGCATCCAGTTTTTCCCGTAACCCTCTCAACTTTTTAGCACATGCTATGTGGGTGAAATTATGATACCATGACAATTTTCAACCATTTCAGAGTTCATTTGCAGTGCTTTTCAATTTCAGGGTCATCTTAGCTCAAAATAAATCTTGAAATGCATGAAAAATAGCAAATGAAGTCAGAAAAGAGTTGAAAAGTGATGATGTGGCTTTGAATGGTGCATATTGAATGCAAAAAAAGTCTTGATTTAAAATATGTTAAAAAAATGAAACCCCTTTGTAATAGACGAGTTTTCGTCCGAAACCCTGATACTTCGAAGGAGATTGTCCAGTTTGTACACGAAGTCCATCCAGTTTTTCCCGTAACCCTCTGAACTTTTTAGCACATGCTACGTGGGTGAAATTATGATACCATGCCAATTTTCAACTATTTAAGAGTTCATTTGCAGTGTTTTTCAATTTCAGGGTCATCTTAGCTCAAAAGAAATCATGAAATGCATGAAAAATAGCAAATGAAGTCAGAAAAGGGTTGAAAAGTGATGATGTGTCTTTGAATGGTACATATTGAATGCAGAAAAAGTCTTGAGTTAAAATATGTTTAAAAAATGGAATCCCTTTGTAATAGACGAGTTTTCGTCCGAAGCCCTGATACTTCGAAGGAGATTGTCCAGTTTGTACACGAAGTGCATCCAGTTTTTCCCGTAACCCTCTCAACTTTGTAGCACATGCTACATGGGTGAAATTATGATACCATGCCAATTTTCAACCCTTTCAGAGTTCATTTGCAGTGCTTTTCAATTTCAGGGTCATTTTAGCTCAAAATAAATCATGAAATGCATGAAAAATAGCAAATGAAGTCAGAAAAGGGTTGAAAAGTGATGATGTGGCTTTGAATGGTGCATATTGAATGCAGAAAAAGTCTTGAGTTAAAATATGTTAAAAAATGAAACCCCTTTGTAATAGACGAGTTTTCTTCCGAAACCCTGATACTTCGAAGGAGATTGTCCAGTTTGTACACGAAGTGCATCCAGTTTTTCCCGTAACCCTCTCAACTTTTTAGCACATGCTATGTGGGTGAAATTATGATACCATGCCAATTTTTAACCATTTCAAAGTTCATTTGCAGTGCTTTTCAATTTCAGGGTCATCTTAGCTCAAAATAAATCATGAAATGCATGAAAAATAGCAAATGAAGTCAGAAAAGGGTTGAAAAGTGATGATGTGGCTTTGAATGGTGCATATTGAATGCAGAAAAAGTCTTGAGTTAAAATATGTTAAAACAATGAAACCCCTTTGTAATAGACGAGTTTTCGTCCGAAACCCTGATACTACGAAGGAGATTGTCCAGTTTGTACACGAAGTGCATCCAGTTTTTCCCGTAACCCTCTCAACTTTTTAGCACATGCTATGTGGGTGAAATTATCATGCCATGCCAATTTTTAACCATTTCAAAGTTCATTTGCAGTGCTTTTCAATTTCAGGGTCATCTTAGCTCAAAATAAATCATGAAATGCATGAAAAATAGCAAATGAAGTCAGAAAAGGGTTGAAAAGTGATGATGTGGCTTTGAATGGTGCATATTGAATGCAGAAAAAGTCTTGAGTTAAAATATGTTAAAAAAATGAAACCCCTTTGTAATAGACGAGTTTTCGTCCGAAACACTGATACTTCGAAGGAGATTGTCCAGTTTGTACACGAAGTGCATCCAGTTTTTCCCGTAACCCTCTCAACTTTCTAGCACATGCTACGTGGGTGAAATTATGATACCATGCCAATTTTCAACTATTTCCGAGTTCATTTGCAGTGCTTTACAATTTCAAGGTCATCTGAGCTCAAAATAAATCATGAAATGCATGAAAAATAGCAAATGAAGTCAGAAAAGGGTTGAAAAGTGATGATGTGTCTTTGAATGGTACATATTGAATGCAGAAAAGGTCTTGAGTTAAAATATGTTAAAAAATGAAACCCCTTTGTAATAGACGAGTTTTCGTCCGAAACCCTGATACTTCGAAGGAGATTGTCCAGTTTGTACACGAAGTGCATCCAGTTTTTCCCGTAACCCTCTCAACTTTTTAGCACATGCTATGTGGGTGAAATTATGATACCATGCCAATTTTTAACCATTTCAAAGTTCATTTGCAGTGCTTTTCAATTTCAGGGTCATCTTAGCTCAAAATAAATCATGAAATGCATGAAAAATAGCAAATGAAGTCAGAAAAGGGTTGAAAAGTGATGATGTGGCTTTGAATGGTGCATATTGAATGCAGAAAAAGTCTTGAGTTAAAATATGTTAAAAAAATGAAACCCCTTTGTAATAGACGAGTTTTCGTCCGAAACACTAATACTTCGAAGGAGATTGTCCAGTTTGTACACGAAGTGCATCCAATTTTTCCCATAACCCTCTCAACTTTTTAGCACATGCTACGTGGGTGAAATTATGATACCATGCTAATTTTCAACTATTTCAGAGTTCATTTGCAGTGCTTTACAATTTCAGGGTCATCTTAGCTCAAAATAAATCATGAAATGCATGAAAAATAGCAAATGAAGTTAGAAAAGGGTTGAAAAGTGATGATGTGTCTTTGAATGGTACATATTGAATGCAGAAAAAGTCTTGAGTTAAAATATGTTAAAAAATGAAACCCCTTTGTAATAGATGAGTTTTCGTCCGAAACCCTGATACTTCGAAGGAGATTGTCCAGTTTGTACATGAAGTGCATCCAGTTTTTCCCGTAACCCTCTCAACTTTTTAGCACATGCTATGTGGGTGAAATTATGATACCATGACAATTTTCAACCATTTCAGAGTTCATTTGCAGTGCTTTTCAATTTCAGGGTCATCTTAGCTCAAAATAAATCTTGAAATGCATGAAAAATAGCAAATGAAGTCAGAAAAGAGTTGAAAAGTGATGATGTGGCTTTGAATGGTGCATATTGAATGCAAAAAAAGTCTTGATTTAAAATATGTTAAAAAAATGAAACCCCTTTGTAATAGACGAGTTTTCGTCCGAAACCCTGATACTTCGAAGGAGATTGTCCAGTTTGTACACGAAGTCCATCCAGTTTTTCCCGTAACCCTCTGAACTTTTTAGCACATGCTACGTGGGTGAAATTATGATACCATGCCAATTTTCAACTATTTAAGAGTTCATTTGCAGTGTTTTTCAATTTCAGGGTCATCTTAGCTCAAAAGAAATCATGAAATGCATGAAAAATAGCAAATGAAGTCAGAAAAGGGTTGAAAAGTGATGATGTGTCTTTGAATGGTACATATTGAATGCAGAAAAAGTCTTGAGTTAAAATATGTTTAAAAAATGGAATCCCTTTGTAATAGACGAGTTTTCGTCCGAAGCCCTGATACTTCGAAGGAGATTGTCCAGTTTGTACACGAAGTGCATCCAGTTTTTCCCGTAACCCTCTCAACTTTGTAGCACATGCTACATGGGTGAAATTATGATACCATGCCAATTTTCAACCCTTTCAGAGTTCATTTGCAGTGCTTTTCAATTTCAGGGTCATTTTAGCTCAAAATAAATCATGAAATGCATGAAAAATAGCAAATGAAGTCAGAAAAGGGTTGAAAAGTGATGATGTGGCTTTGAATGGTGCATATTGAATGCAGAAAAAGTCTTGAGTTAAAATATGTTAAAAAATGAAACCCCTTTGTAATAGACGAGTTTTCTTCCGAAACCCTGATACTTCGAAGGAGATTGTCCAGTTTGTACACGAAGTGCATCCAGTTTTTCCCGTAACCCTCTCAACTTTTTAGCACATGCTATGTGGGTGAAATTATGATACCATGCCAATTTTTAACCATTTCAAAGTTCATTTGCAGTGCTTTTCAATTTCAGGGTCATCTTAGCTCAAAATAAATCATGAAATGCATGAAAAATAGCAAATGAAGTCAGAAAAGGGTTGAAAAGTGATGATGTGGCTTTGAATGGTGCATATTGAATGCAGAAAAAGTCTTGAGTTAAAATATGTTAAAACAATGAAACCCCTTTGTAATAGACGAGTTTTCGTCCGGACACTCATACTTCGAAGGAGATTGTCCAGTTTGTACACGAAGTGCATCCAGTTTTTCCCGTAACCCTCTCAACTTTTTAGCACATGCTACGTGGGTGAAATTATGATACCATGCCAATTTTCAACTATTTCAGAGTTCATTTGCAGTGCTTTTCAATTTCAGGGTCATCTTAGCTCAAAATAAATCATGAAATGCATGAAAAATAGCAAATGAAGTCAGAAAAGGGTAGAAAAGTGATGATGTGGCTTTGAATGATGCATATTGAATGCAGAAAATGTCTTGAGTTAAAATATGTTAAAAAATGAAACCCCTTCGTAATAGACGAGTTTTCGTCCGAAACCCTGATACTTCGAAGGAGATTGTCCAGTTTGTACACGAAGTGCATCCAGTTTTTCCCGTAACCCTCTCAACTCTTTAGCACATGCTATGTGGGTGAAATTATGATACCATGCCAATTTTTAACCATTTCAAAATTCATTTGCAGTGCTTTTCAATTTCAGGGTCATTTTAGCTCAAAATAAATCATGAAATGCATGAAAAATAGCAAATGAAGTCAGAAAAGTGTTGAAAAGTGATGATGTGGCTTTGAATGGTGCATATTGAATGTAGAAAAAGTCTTGAGTTAAAATATGTTAAAAAAATGAAACCCCTTTGTAATAGACGAGTTTTCGTCCGAAACACTGATACTTCGAAGGAGATTGTCCAGTTTGTACATGAAGTGCATCCAGTTTTTCCCGTAACCCTCTCAACTTTTTAGCACATGCTACGTGGGTGAAATTATGATACCATGCCAATTTTCAACTATTTCAGAGTTCATTTGCAGTGCTTTACAATTTCAAGGTCATCTTAGCTCAAAATAAATCATGAAATGCATGAAAAATAGCAAATGAAGTGAGAAAAGGGTTGAAAAGTGATGATGTGTCTTTGAATGGTACATATTGAATGCAGAAAAAGTCTTGAGTTAAAATATGTTAAAAAATGAAACCCCTTTGTAAAAGACGAGTTTTCGTCCGAAACCCTGATACTTCGAAGGAGATTGTCCAGTTTGTACACGAAGTGCATCCAGTTTTTCCCGTAACCCTCTCAACTTTTTAGCACATGCTATGTGGGTGAAATTATGATACCATGCCAATTTTTAACCATTTCAAAGTTCATTTGCAGTGCTTTTCAATTTCAGGGTCATCTTAGCTCAAAATAAATCATGAAATACATGAAAAATAGCAAATGAAGTCAGAAAAGGGTTGAAAAGTGATGATATGGCTTTGAATGGTGCATATTGAATGCAGAAAAAGTCTTGAGTTAAAATATGTTAAAAAAATGAAACCCCTTGGTAATAGACGAGTTTTCGTCCGAAACACTGATACTTCGAAGGAGATTGTCCAGTTTGTACACGAAGTGCATCCAGTTTTTCCCGTAACCCTCTCAACTTTTTAGCACATGCTACGTGGGTGAAATTATGATACCATGCTAATTTTCAACTATTTCAGAGTTCATTTGCAGTGCTTTACAATTTCAGGGTCATCTTAGCTCAAAATAAATCATGAAATGCATGAAAAATAGCAAATGAAGTTAGAAAAGGGTTGAAAAGTGATGATGTGTCTTTGAATGGTACATATTCAATGCAGAAAAAGTCTTGAGTTAAAATATGTTTAAAAAGGAAACCCCTTTGTAATAGATGAGTTTTCGTCCGAAACCCTGATACTTCGAAGGAGATTGTCCAGTTTGTACATGAAGTGCATCCAGTTTTTCCCGTAACCCTCTCAACTTTTTAGCACATGCTATGTGGGTGAAATTATGATACCATGCCAATTTTCAACCATTTCAGAGTTCATTTGCAGTGCTTTTCAATTTCAGGGTCATCTTAGCTCAAAATAAATCATGAAATGCATGAAAAATAGCAAATGAAGTCAGAAAAGAGTTGAAAAGTGATGATGTGGCTTTGAATGGTGCATATTGAATGCAGAAAAAGTCTTGAGTTAAAATATGTTAAAAAAATGAAACCCCTTTGTAATAGACGAGTTTTCGTCCGAAACCCTGATACTTCGAAGGAGATTGTCCAGTTTGTACACGAAGTGCATCCAGTTTTTCCCGTAACCCTCTGAACTTTTTAGCACATGCTACGTGGGTGAAATTATGATACCATGCCAATTTTCAACTATTTAAGAGTTCATTTGCAGTGTTTTTCAATTTCAGGGTCATCTTAGCTCAAAAGAAATCATGAAATGCATGAAAAATAGCAAATGAAGTCAGAAAAGGGTTGAAAAGTGATGATGTGTCTTTGATGCAGAAAAAGTCTTGAGTTAAAATATGTTTAAAAAATGGAATCCCTTTGTAATAGACGAGTTTTCGTCCGACGCCCTGATACTTCGAAGGAGATTGTCCAGTTTGTACACGAAGTGCATCCAGTTTTTCCCGTAACCCTCTCAACTTTGTAGCACATGCTACATGGGTGAAATTATGATACCATGCCAATTTTCAACCCTTTCAGAGTTCATTTGCAGTGCTTTTCAATTTCAGGGTCATTTTAGCTCAAAATAAATCATGAAATGCATGAAAAATAGCAAATGAAGTCAGAAAAGGGTTGAAAAGTGATGATGTGGCTTTGAATGGTGCATATTGAATGCAGAAAAAGTCTTGAGTTAAAATATGTTAAAAAATGAAACCCCTTTGTAATAGACGAGTTTTCTTCCGAAACCCTGATACTTCGAAGGAGATTGTCCAGTTTGTACACGAAGTGCATCCAGTTTTTCCCGTAACCCTCTCAACTTTTTAGCACATGCTATGTGGGTGAAATTATGATACCATGCCAATTTTTAACCATTTCAAAGTTCATTTGCAGTGCTTTTCAATTTCAGGGTCATCTTAGCTCAAAATAAATCATGAAATGCATGAAAAATAGCAAATGAAGTCAGAAAAGGGTTGAAAAGTGATGATGTGGCTTTGAATGGTGCATATTGAATGCAGAAAAAGTCTTGAGTTAAAATATGTTAAAACAATGAAACCCCTTTGTAATAGACGAGTTTTCGTCCGGACACTCATACTTCGAAGGAGATTGTCCAGTTTGTACACGAAGTGCATCCAGTTTTTCCCGTAACCCTCTCAACTTTTTAGCACATGCTACGTGGGTGAAATTATGATACCATGCCAATTTTCAACTATTTCAGAGTTCATTTGCAGTGCTTTTCAATTTCAGGGTCATCTTAGCTCAAAATAAATCATGAAATGCATGAAAAATAGCAAATGAAGACAGAAAAGGGTAGAAAAGTGATGATGTGGCTTTGAATGATGCATATTGAATGCAGAAAATGTCTTGAGTTAAAATATGTTAAAAAATGAAACCCCTTCGTAATAGACGAGTTTTCGTCCGAAACCCTGATACTTCGAAGGAGATTGTCCAGTTTGTACACGAAGTGCATCCAGTTTTTCCCGTAACCCTCTCAACTCTTTAGCACATGCTATGTGGGTGAAATTATGATACCATGCCAATTTTTAACCATTTCAAAATTCATTTGCAGTGCTTTTCAATTTCAGGGTCATTTTAGCTCAAAATAAATCATGAAATGCATGAAAAATAGCAAATGAAGTCAGAAAAGTGTTGAAAAGTGATGATGTGGCTTTGAATGGTGCATATTGAATGTAGAAAAAGTCTTGAGTTAAAATATGTTAAAAAAATGAAACCCCTTTGTAATAGACGAGTTTTCGTCCGAAACACTGATACTTCGAAGGAGATTGTCCAGTTTGTACATGAAGTGCATCCAGTTTTTCCCGTAACCCTCTCAACTTTTTAGCACATGCTACGTGGGTGAAATTATGATACCATGCCAATTTTCAACTATTTCAGAGTTCATTTGCAGTGCTTTACAATTTCAAGGTCATCTTAGCTCAAAATAAATCATGAAATGCATGAAAAATAGCAAATGAAGTGAGAAAAGGGTTGAAAAGTGATGATGTGTCTTTGAATGGTACATATTGAATGCAGAAAAAGTCTTGAGTTAAAATATGTTAAAAAATGAAACCCCTTTGTAAAAGACGAGTTTTCGTCCGAAACCCTGATACTTCGAAGGAGATTGTCCAGTTTGTACACGAAGTGCATCCAGTTTTTCCCGTAACCCTCTCAACTTTTTAGCACATGCTATGTGGGTGAAATTATGATACCATGCCAATTTTTAACCATTTCAAAGTTCATTTGCAGTGCTTTTCAATTTCAGGGTCATCTTAGCTCAAAATAAATCATGAAATGCATGAAAAATAGCAAATGAAGTCAGAAAAGGGTTGAAAAGTGATGATATGGCTTTGAATGGTGTATATTGAATGCAGAAAAAGTCTTGAGTTAAAATATGTTAAAAAAATGAAACCCCTTGGTAATAGACGAGTTTTCGTCCGAAACACTGATACTTCGAAGGAGATTGTCCAGTTTGTACACGAAGTGCATCCAGTTTTTCCCGTAACCCTCTCAACTTTTTAGCACATGCTACGTGGGTGAAATTATGATACCATGCTAATTTTCAACTATTTCAGAGTTCATTTGCAGTGCTTTACAATTTCAGGGTCATCTTAGCTCAAAATAAATCATGAAATGCATGAAAAATAGCAAATGAAGTTAGAAAAGGGTTGAAAAGTGATGATGTGTCTTTGAATGGTACATATTCAATGCAGAAAAAGTCTTGAGTTAAAATATGTTTAAAAAGGAAACCCCTTTGTAATAGATGAGTTTTCGTCCGAAACCCTGATACTTCGAAGGAGATTGTCCAGTTTGTACATGAAGTGCATCCAGTTTTTCCCGTAACCCTCTCAACTTTTTAGCACATGCTATGTGGGTGAAATTATGATACCATGCCAATTTTCAACCATTTCAGAGTTCATTTGCAGTGCTTTTCAATTTCAGGGTCATCTTAGCTCAAAATAAATCATGAAATGCATGAAAAATAGCAAATGAAGTCAGAAAAGAGTTGAAAAGTGATGATGTGGCTTTGAATGGTGCATATTGAATGCAGAAAAAGTCTTGAGTTAAAATATGTTAAAAAAATGAAACCCCTTTGTAATAGACGAGTTTTCGTCCGAAACCCTGATACTTCGAAGGAGATTGTCCAGTTTGTACACGAAGTGCATCCAGTTTTTCCCGTAACCCTCTGAACTTTTTAGCACATGCTACGTGGGTGAAATTATGATACCATGCCAATTTTCAACTATTTAAGAGTTCATTTGCAGTGTTTTTCAATTTCAGGGTCATCTTAGCTCAAAAGAAATCATGAAATGCATGAAAAATAGCAAATGAAGTCAGAAAAGGGTTGAAAAGTGATGATGTGTCTTTGAATGGTACATATTGAATGCAGAAAAAGTCTTGAGTTAAAATATGTTTAAAAAATGGAATCCCTTTGTAATAGACGAGTTTTCGTCCGAAGCCCTGATACTTCGAAGGAGATTGTCCAGTTTGTACACGAAGTGCATCCAGTTTTTCCCGTAACCCTCTCAACTTTGTAGCACATGCTACATGGGTGAAATTATGATACCATGCCAATTTTCAACCCTTTCAGAGTTCATTTGCAGTCCTTTCAATTTCAGGGTCATTTTAGCTCAAAATAAATCATGAAATGCATGAAAAATAGCAAATGAAGTCAGAAAAGGGTTGAAAAGTGATGATGTGGCTTTGAATGGTGCATATTGAATGCAGAAAAAGTCTTGAGTTAAAATATGTTAAAAAATGAAACCCCTTTGTAATAGACGAGTTTTCTTCCGAAACCCTGATACTTCGAAGGAGATTGTCCAGTTTGTACACGAAGTGCATCCAGTTTTTCCCGTAACCCTCTCAACTTTTTAGCACATGCTATGTGGGTGAAATTATGATACCATGCCAATTTTTAACCATTTCAAAGTTCATTTGCAGTGCTTTTCAATTTCAGGGTCATCTTAGCTCAAAATAAATCATGAAATGCATGAAAAATAGCAAATGAAGTCAGAAAAGGGTTGAAAAGTGATGATGTGGCTTTGAATGGTGCATATTGAATGCAGAAAAAGTCTTGAGTTAAAATATGTTAAAACAATGAAACCCCTTTGTAATAGACGAGTTTTCGTCCGAACACTCATACTTCGAAGGAGATTGTCCAGTTTGTACACGAAGTGCATCCAGTTTTTCCCGTAACCCTCTCAACTTTTTAGCACATGCTACGTGGGTGAAATTATGATACCATGCCAATTTTCAACTATTTCAGAGTTCATTTGCAGTGCTTTTCAATTTCAGGGTCATCTTAGCTCAAAATAAATCATGAAATGCATGAAAAATAGCAAATGAAGTCAGAAAAGGGTAGAAAAGTGATGATGTGGCTTTGAATGATGCATATTGAATGCAGAAAATGTCTTGAGTTAAAATATGTTAAAAAATGAAACCCCTTCGTAATAGACGAGTTTTCATCCGAAACCCTGATACTTCGAAGGAGATTGTCCAGTTTGTAAACGAAGTGCATCCAGTTTTTCCCGTAACCCTCTCAACTCTTTAGCACATGCTATGTGGGTGAAATTATGATACCATCCCAATTTTTAACCATTTCAAAGTTCATTTGCAGTGCTTTTCAATTTCAGGGTCATTTTAGCTCAAAATAAATCATGAAATGCATGAAAAATAGCAAATGAAGTCAGAAAAGGGTTGAAAAGTGATGATGTGGCTTTGAATGGTGCATATTGAATGTAGAAAAAGTCTTGAGTTAAAATATGTTAAAAAAATGAAACCCCTTTGTAATAGACGAGTTTTCGTCCGAAACACTGATACTTCGAAGGAGATTGTCCAGTTTGTACATGAAGTGCATCCAGTTTTTCCCGTAACCCTCTCAACTTTTTAGCACATGCTACGTGGGTGAAATTATGATACCATGCCAATTTTCAACTATTTCAGAGTTCATTTGAAGTGCTTTACAATTTCAAGGTCATCTTAGCTCAAAATAAATCATGAAATGCATGAAAAATAGCAAATGAAGTGAGAAAAGGGTTGAAAAGTGATGATGTGTCTTTGAATGGTACATATTGAATGCAGAAAAAGTCTTGAGTTAAAATATGTTAAAAAATGAAACCCCTTTGTAATAGACGAGTTTTCGTCCGAAACCCTGATACTTCGAAGGAGATTGTCCAGTTTGTACACGAAGTGCATCCAGTTTTCCCCGTAACCCTCTCAACTTTTTAGCACATGCTATGTGGGTGAAATTATGATACCATGCCAATTTTTAACCATTTCAAAGTTCATTTGCAGTGCTTTTCAATTTCAGGGTCATCTTAGCTCAAAATAAATCATGAAATGCATGAAAAATAGCAAATGAAGTCAGAAAAGGGTTGAAAAGTGATGATATGGCTTTGAATGGTGCATATTGAATGCAGAAAAAGTCTTGAGTTAAAATATGTTAAAAAAATGAAACCCCTTGGTAATAGACGAGTTTTCGTCCGAAACACTGATACTTCGAAGGAGATTGTCCAGTTTGTACACGAAGTGCATCCAGTTTTTCCCGTAACCCTCTCAACTTTTTAGCACATGCTACATGGGTGAAATTATGATACCATGCTAATTTTCAACTATTTCAGAGTTCATTTGCAGTGCTTTACAATTTCAGGGTCATCTTAGCTCAAAATAAATCATGAAATGCATGAAAAATAGCAAATGAAGTTAGAAAAGGGTTGAAAAGTGATGATGTGTCTTTGAATGGTACATATTCAATGCAGAAAAAGTCTTGAGTTAAAATATGTTAAAAAAGGAAACCCCTTTGTAATAGATGAGTTTTCGTCCGAAACCCTGATACTTCGAAGGAGATTGTCCAGTTTGTACATGAAGTGCATCCAGTTTTTCCCGTAACCCTCTCAACTTTTTAGCACATGCTATGTGGGTGAAATTATGATACCATGCCAATTTTCAACCATTTCAGAGTTCATTTGCAGTGCTTTTCAATTTCAGGGTCATCTTAGCTCAAAATAAATCATGAAATGCATGAAAAATAGCAAATGAAGTCAGAAAAGAGTTGAAAAGTGATGATGTGGCTTTGAATGGTGCATATTGAATGCAGAAAAAGTCTTGAGTTAAAATATGTTAAAAAAATGAAACCCCTTTGTAACAGACGAGTTTTCGTCCGAAACCCTGATACTTCGAAGGAGATTGTCCAGTTTGTACACGAAGTGCATCCAGTTTTTCCCGTAACCCTCTCAATTTTTAGCACATGCTACGTGGGTGAAATTATGATACCATGCCAATTTTCAACTATTTCAGAGTTCATTTGCAGTGCTTTTCAATTTCAGTGTCATCTTAGCTCAAAATAAATCATGAAATGCATGAAAAATAGCAAATGAAGTCTGAAAAGGGTTGAAAAGTGATGATGTGGCTTTGAATGGTGCATATTGAATGCAGAAAAAGTCTTGAGTTAAAATATGTTAAAACAATGAAACCCCTTTGTAATAGACGAGTTTTCGTCCGAACACTCATACTTCGAAGGAGATTGTCCAGTTTGTACACGAAGTGCATCCAGTTTTTCCCGTAACCCTCTCAACTTTTTAGCACATGCTACGTGGGTGAAATTATGATACCATGCCAATTTTCAACTATTTCAGAGTTCATTTGCAGTGCTTTTCAATTTCAGGGTCATCTTAGCTCAAAATAAATCATGAAATGCATGAAAAATAGCAAATGAAGTCAGAAAAGGGTAGAAAAGTGATGATGTGGCTTTGAATGATGCATATTGAATGCAGAAAAAGTCTTGAGTTAAAATATGTTAAAAAATGAAACCCCTTCGTAATAGACGAGTTTTCGTCCGAAACCCTGATACTTCGAAGGAGATTGTCCAGTTTGTACACGAAGTGCATCCAGTTTTTCCCGTAACCCTCTCAACTTTTTAGCACATGCTACGTGGGTGAAATTATGATACCATGCCAATTTTCAACTATTTCAGAGTTCATTTGCAGTGCTTTTCAATTTCAGGGTCATCTTAGCTCAAAATAAATCATGAAATGCATGAAAAATAGCAAATGAAGTCAGAAAAGGGTAGAAAAGTGATGATGTGGCTTTGAATGATGCATATTGAATGCAGAAAATGTCTTGAGTTAAAATATGTTAAAAAATGAAACCCCTTCGTAATAGACGAGTTTTCGTCCGAAACCCTGATACTTCGAAGGAGATTGTCCAGTTTGTACACGAAGTGCATCCAGTTTTTCCCGTAACCCTCTCAACTCTTTAGCACATGCTATGTGGGTGAAATTATGATACCATCCCAATTTTTAACCATTTCAAAGTTCATTTGCAGTGCTTTTCAATTTCAGGGTCATTTTAGCTCAAAATAAATCATGAAATGCATGAAAAATAGCAAATGAAGTCAGAAAAGGGTTGAAAAGTGATGATGTGGCTTTGAATGGTGCATATTGAATGTAGAAAAAGTCTTGAGTTAAAATATGTTAAAAAAATGAAACCCCTTTGTAATAGACGAGTTTTCGTCCGAAACACTGATACTTCGAAGGAGATTGTCCAGTTTGTACATGAAGTGCATCCAGTTTTTCCCGTAACCCTCTCAACTTTTTAGCACATGCTACGTGGGTGAAATTATGATACCATGCCAATTTTCAACTATTTCAGAGTTCATTTGAAGTGCTTTACAATTTCAAGGTCATCTTAGCTCAAAATAAATCATGAAATGCATGAAAAATAGCAAATGAAGTGAGAAAAGGGTTGAAAAGTGATGATGTGTCTTTGAATGGTACATATTGAATGCAGAAAAAGTCTTGAGTTAAAATATGTTAAAAAATGAAACCCCTTTGTAATAGACGAGTTTTCGTCCGAAACCCTGATACTTCGAAGGAGATTGTCCAGTTTGTACACGAAGTGCATCCAGTTTTCCCCGTAACCCTCTCAACTTTTTAGCACATGCTATGTGGGTGAAATTATGATACCATGCCAATTTTTAACCATTTCAAAGTTCATTTGTAGTGCTTTTCAATTTCAGGGTCATCTTAGCTCAAAATAAATCATGAAATGCATGAAAAATAGCAAATGAAGTCAGAAAAGGGTTGAAAAGTGATGATATGGCTTTGAATGGTGCATATTGAATGCAGAAAAAGTCTTGAGTTAAAATATGTTAAAAAAATGAAACCCCTTGGTAATAGACGAGTTTTCGTCCGAAACACTGATACTTCGAAGGAGATTGTCCAGTTTGTACACGAAGTGCATCCAGTTTTTCCCGTAACCCTCTCAACTTTTTAGCACATGCTACATGGGTGAAATTATGATACCATGCTAATTTTCAACTATTTCAGAGTTCATTTGCAGTGCTTTACAATTTCAGGGTCATCTTAGCTCAAAATAAATCATGAAATGCATGAAAAATAGCAAATGAAGTTAGAAAAGGGTTGAAAAGTGATGATGTGTCTTTGAATGGTACATATTCAATGCAGAAAAAGTCTTGAGTTAAAATATGTTAAAAAAGGAAACCCCTTTGTAATAGATGAGTTTTCGTCCGAAACCCTGATACTTCGAAGGAGATTGTCCAGTTTGTACATGAAGTGCATCCAGTTTTTCCCGTAACCCTCTCAACTTTTTAGCACATGCTATGTGGGTGAAATTATGATACCATGCCAATTTTCAACCATTTCAGAGTTCATTTGCAGTGCTTTTCAATTTCAGGGTCATCTTAGCTCAAAATAAATCATGAAATGCATGAAAAATAGCAAATGAAGTCAGAAAAGAGTTGAAAAGTGATGATGTGGCTTTGAATGGTGCATATTGAATGCAGAAAAAGTCTTGAGTTAAAATATGTTAAAAAAATGAAACCCCTTTGTAACAGACGAGTTTTCGTCCGAAACCCTGATACTTCGAAGGAGATTGTCCAGTTTGTACACGAAGTGCATCCAGTTTTTCCCGTAACCCTCTCAATTTTTAGCACATGCTACGTGGGTGAAATTATGATACCATGCCAATTTTCAACTATTTCAGAGTTCATTTGCAGTGCTTTTCAATTTCAGGGTCATCTTAGCTCAAAATAAATCATGAAATGCATGAAAAATAGCAAATGAAGTCTGAAAAGGGTTGAAAAGTGATGATGTGGCTTTGAATGGTGCATATTGAATGCAGAAAAAGTCTTTAGTTAAAATATGTTAAAACAATGAAACCCCTTTGTAATAGACGAGTTTTCGTCCGAACACTCATACTTCGAAGGAGATTGTCCAGTTTGTACACGAAGTGCATCCAGTTTTTCCCGTAACCCTCTCAACTTTTTAGCACATGCTACGTGGGTGAAATTATGATACCATGCCAATTTTCAACTATTTCAGAGTTCATTTGCAGTGCTTTTCAATTTCAGGGTCATCTTAGCTCAAAATAAATCATGAAATGCATGAAAAATAGCAAATGAAGTCAGAAAAGGGTAGAAAAGTGATGATGTGGCTTTGAATGATGCATATTGAATGCAGAAAAAGTCTTGAGTTAAAATATGTTAAAAAATGAAACCCCTTCGTAATAGACGAGTTTTCGTCCGAAACCCTGATACTTCGAAGGAGATTGTCCAGTTTGTACACGAAGTGCATCCAGTTTTTCCCGTAACCCTCTCAACTCTTTAGCACATGCTATGTGGGTGAAATTATGATACCATGCCAATTTTTAACCATTTCAAAGTTCATTTGCAGTGCTTTTCAATTTCAGGGTCATTTTAGCTCAAAATAAATCATGAAATGCATGAAAAATAGCAAATGAAGTCACAAAAGGGTTGAAAAGTGATGATGTGGCTTTGAATGGTGCATATTGAATGTAGAAAAAGTCTTGAGTTAAAATATGTTAAAAAAATGAAACCCCTTTGTAATAGACGAGTTTTCGTCCGAAACACTGATACTTCGAAGGAGATTGTCCAGTTTGTACATGAAGTGCATCCAGTTTTTCCCGTAACCCTCTCAACTTTTTAGCACATGCTATGTGGGTGAAATTATGATACCATGCCAATTTTCAACTATTTCAGAGTTCATTTGCAGTGCTTTACAATTTCAAGGTCATCTTAGCTCAAAATAAATCATGAAATGCATGAAAAATAGCAAATGAAGTCAGAAAAGGGTTGAAAAGTGATGATGTGTCTTTGAATGGTACATATTGAATGCAGAAAAAGTCTTGAGTTAAAATATGTTAAAAAATGAAAACCCTTTGTAATAGACGAGTTTTCGTCCGAAACCCTGATACTTCGAAGGAGATTGTCCAGTTTGTACACGAAGTGCATCCAGTTTTTCCCGTAACCCTCTCAACTTTTTAGCACATGCTATGTGGGTGAAATTATGATACCATGCCAATTTTTAACCATTTCAAAGTTCATTTGCAGTGCTTTTCAATTTCAGGGTCATCTTAGCTCAAAATAAATCATGAAATGCATGAAAAATAGCAAATGAAGTCAGAAAAGGGTTGAAAAGTGATGATATGGCTTTGAATGGTGCATATTGAATGCAGAAAAAGTCTTGAGTTAAAATATGTTAAAAAAATGAAACCCCTTGGTAATAGACGAGTTTTCGTCCGAAACACTGATACTTCGAAGGAGATTGTCCAGTTTGTACACGAAGTGCATCCAGTTTTTCCCGTAACCCTCTCAACTTTTTAGCACATGCTACGTGGGTGAAATTATGATACCATGCTAATTTTCAACTATTTCAGAGTTCATTTGCAGTGCTTTACAATTTCAGGGTCATCTTAGCTCAAAATAAATCATGAAATGCATGAAAAATAGCAAATGAAGTTAGAAAAGGGTTGAAAAGTGATGATGTGTCTTTGAATGGTACATATTCAATGCAGAAAAAGTCTTGAGTTAAAATATGTTAAAAAAGGAAACCCCTTTGTAATAGATGAGTTTTCGTCCGAAACCCTGATACTTCGAAGGAGATTGTCCAGTTTGTACATGAAGTGCATCCAGTTTTTCCCGTAACCCTCTCAACTTTTTAGCACATGCTATGTGGGTGAAATTATGATACCATGCCAATTTTCAACCATTTCAGAGTTCATTTGCAGTGCTTTTCAATTTCAGGGTCATCTTAGCTCAAAATAAATCATGAAATGCATGAAAAATAGCAAATGAAGTCAGAAAAGAGTTGAAAAGTGATGATGTGGCTTTGAATGGTGCATATTGAATGCAGAAAAAGTCTTGAGTTAAAATATGTTAAAAAAATGAAACCCCTTTGTAATAGACGAGTTTTCGTCCGAAACCCTGATACTTCGAAGGAGATTGTCCAGTTTGTACACGAAGTGCATCCAGTTTTTCCCGTAACCCTCTCAACTTTTTAGCACATGCTACTTGGGTGAAATTATGATACCATGCCAATTTTCAACTATTTCAGAGTTCATTTGCAGTGCTTTTCAATTTCAGGGTCATCTTAGCTCAAAATAAATCATGAAATGCATGAAAAATAGCAAATGAAGTCAGAAAAGGATTGAAAAGTGATGATGTGGCTTTGAATGGTGCATATTGAATGCAGAAAAAGTCTTGAGTTAAAATATGTTAAAACAATGAAACCCCTTTGTAATAGACGAGTTTTCGTCCGAACACTCATACTTCGAAGGAGATTGTCCAGTTTGTACACGAAGTGCATCCAGTTTTTCCCGTAACCCTCTCAACTTTTTAGCACATGCTACGTGGGTGAAATTATGATACCATGCCAATTTTCAACTATTTCAGAGTTCATTTGCAGTGCTTTTCAATTTCAGGGTCATCTTAGCTCAAAATAAATCATGAAATGCATGAAAAATAGCAAATGAAGTCAGAAAAGGGTAGAAAAGTGATGATGTGGCTTTGAATGATGCATATTGAATGCAGAAAAAGTCTTGAGTTAAAATATGTTAAAAAATGAAACCCCTTGGTAATAGACGAGTTTTCGTCCGAAACCCTGATACTTTGAAGGAGATTGTCCAGTTTGTACACGAAGTGCATCCAGTTTTTCCCGTAACCCTCTCAACTCTTTAGCACATGCTATGTGGGTGAAATTATGATACCATGCCAATTTTTAACCATTTCAAAGTTCATTTGCAGTGCTTTTCAATTTCAGGGTCATTTTAGCTCAAAATAAATCATGAAATGCATGAAAAATAGCAAATGAAGTCAGAAAAGGGTTGAAAAGTGATGATGTGGCTTTGAATGGTGCATATTGAATGTAGAAAAAGTCTTGAGTTAAAATATGTTAAAAAAATGAAACCCCTTTGTAATAGACGAGTTTTCGTCCGAAACACTGATACTTCGAAGGAGATTGTCCAGTTTGTACATGAAGTGCATCCAGTTTTTCCCGTAACCCTCTCAACTTTTTAGCACATGCTACGTGGGTGAAATTATGATACCATGCCAATTTTCAACTATTTCAGAGTTCATTTGCAGTGCTTTACAATTTCAAGGTCATCTTAGCTCAAAATAAATCATGAAATGCATGAAAAATAGCAAATGAAGTGAGAAAAGGGTTGAAAAGTGATGATGTGTCTTTGAATGGTACATATTGAATGCAGAAAAAGTCTTGAGTTAAAATATGTTAAAAAATGAAACCCCTTTGTAATAGACGAGTTTTCGTCCGAAACCCTGATACTTCGAAGGAGATTGTCCAGTTTGTACACGAAGTGCATCCAGTTTTTCCCGTAACCCTCTCAACTTTTTAGCACATGCTATGTGGGTGAAATTATGATACCATGCCAATTTTTAACCATTTCAAAGTTCATTTGCAGTGCTTTTCAATTTCAGGGTCATCTTAGCTCAAAATAAATCATGAAATACATGAAAAATAGCAAATGAAGTCAGAAAAGGGTTGAAAAGTGATGATATGGCTTTGAATGGTGCATATTGAATGCAGAAAAAGTCTTGAGTTAAAATATGTTAAAAAAATGAAACCCCTTGGTAATAAAAGAGTTTTCGTCCGAAACACTGATACTTCGAAGGAGATTGTCCAGTTTGTACACGAAGTGCATCCAGTTTTTCCCGTAACCCTCTCAACTTTTTAGCACATGCTACGTGGGTGAAATTATGATACCATGCTAATTTTCAACTATTTCAGAGTTCATTTGCAGTGCTTTACAATTTCAGGGTCATCTTAGCTCAAAATAAATCATGAAATGCATGAAAAATAGCAAATGAAGTTAGAAAAGGGTTGAAAAGTGATGATGTGTCTTTGAATGGTACATATTCAATGCAGAAAAAGTCTTGAGTTAAAATATGTTAAAAAAGGAAACCCCATTGTAATAGATGAGTTTTCGTCCGAAACCCTGATACTTCGAAGGAGATTGTCCAGTTTGTACATGAAGTGCATCCAGTTTTTCCCGTAACCCTCTCAACTTTTTAGCACATGCTATGTGGGTGAAATTATGATACCATGCCAATTTTCAACAATTTCAGAGTTCATTTGCAGTGCTTTTCAATTTCAGGGTCATCTTAGCTCAAAATAAATCATGAAATGCATGAAAAATAGCAAATGAAGTCAGAAAAGAGTTGAAAAGTGATGATGTGGCTTTGAATGGTGCATATTGAATGCAGAAAAAGTCTTGAGTTAAAATATGTTAAAACAATGAAACCCCTTTGTAATAGACGAGTTTTCGTCCGAACACTGATACTTCGAAGGAGATTGTCCAATTTGTACGCGAAGTGCATCCAGTTTTTCCCGTAACCCTCTCAACTTTTTAGCACATGCTACGTGGGTGAAATTATGATACCATGCCAATTTTCAACTATTTCAGAGTTCATTTGCAGTGCTTTTCAATTTCAGGGTCATCTTAGCTCAAAATAAATCATGAAATGCATGAAAAATAGCAAATGAAGTCAGAAAAGGGTTGAAAAGTGATGATGTGGCTTTGAATGGTGCATATTGAATGCAGAAAAAGTCTTGAGTTAAAATATGTTAAAAAATGAAACCCCTTTGTAATAGACGAGTTTTCGTCCGAAACCGTGATACTTCGAAGGAGATTGTCCAGTTTGTACACGAAGTGCATCCAGTTTTTCCCGTAACCCTCTCAACTTTTTAGCACATGCTATGTGGGTGAAATTATGATACCATGCCAATTTTTAACCATTTCAAAGTTCATTTGCAGTGCTTTTCAATTTCAGGGTCATCTTAGCTCAAAACAAATCATGAAATGCATGAAAAATAGCAAATGAAGTCAGAAAAGGGTTGAAAAGTGATGATATGGCTTTGAATGGTGCATATTGAATGCAGAAAAAGTCTTGAGTTAAAATATGTTAAAAAAATGAAACCCCTTTGTAATAGACGAGTTTTCGTCCGAAACACTGATACTTCGAAGGAGATTGTCCAGTTTGTACACGAAGTGCATCCAGTTTTTCCCATAACCCTCTCAACTTTTTAGCACATGCTACGTGGGTGAAATTATGATACCATGCTAATTTTCAACTATTTCAGAGTTCATTTGCAGTGCTTTACAATTTTAGGGTCATCTTAGCTCAAAATAAATCATGAAATGCATGAAAAATAGCAAATGAAGTTAGAAAAGGGTTGAAAAGTGATGATGTGTCTTTGAATGGTACATATTGAATGCAGAAAAAGTCTTGAGTTAAAATATGTTAAAAAATGAAACCCCTTTGTAATAGATGAGTTTTCGTCCGAAACCCTGATACTTCGAAGGAGATTGTCCAGTTTGTACATGAAGTGCATCCAGTTTTTCCCGTAACCCTCTCAACTTTTTAGCACATGCTATGTGGGTGAAATTATGATACCATGCCAATTTTCAACCATTTCAGAGTTCATTTGCAGTGCTTTTCAATTTCAGGGTCATCTTAGCTCAAAATAAATCATGAAATGCATGAAAAATAGCAAATGAAGTCAGAAAAGAGTTGAAAAGTGATGATGTGGCTTTGAATGGTGCATATTGAATGCAAAAAAAGTCTTGATTTAAAATATGTTAAAAAAATGAAACCCCTTTGTAATAGACGAGTTTTCGTCCGAAACCCTAATACTTCGAAGGAGATTGTCCAGTTTGTACACGAAGTGCATCCAGTTTTTCCCGTAACCCTCTGAATTTTTAGCACATGCTACGTGGGTGAAATTATGATACCATGCCAATTTTCAACTATTTAAGAGTTCATTTGCAGTGCTTTTCAATTTCAGGCTCATCTTAGCTCAAAAGAAATCATGAAATGCATGAAAAATAGCAAATGAAGTCAGAAAAGGGTTGAAAAGTGATGATGTGTCTTTGAATGGTACATATTGAATGCAGAAAAAGTCTTGAGTTAAAATATGTTTAAAACATGAAATCCCTTTGTAATAGACGAGTTTTCGTCCGAAACCCTGATACTTCAAAGGAGATTGTCCAGTTTGTACACGAAGTGCATCCAGTTTTTCCCGTAACCCTCTCAACTTTCTAGCACATGCTATGTGGGTGAAATTATGATACCATGCCAATTTTCAACCATTTCAGAGTTCATTTGCAGTGCTTTTCAATTTCAGGGTCATCTTAGCTCAAAATAAATCATGAAATGCATGAAAAATAGCAAATGAAGTCAGAAAAGGGTTGAAAAGTGATGATGTGGCTTTGAATGGTGCATATTGAATGCAAAAAAAGTATTGAGTTAAAATATGTTTAAAAAATGAAATCCCTTTGTAATAGACGAGTTTTCGTCCGAAACCCTGATACTTCGAAGGAGATTGTCCAGTTTGTACACGAAGTGCATCCAGTTTTTCCCGTAACCCTCTCAACTTTGTAGCACATGCTACATGGGTGAAATTATGATACCATGCCAATTTTCAACCCTTTCAGAGTTCATTTGCAGTGCTTTTCAATTTCAGGGTCATCTTAGCTCAAAATAAATCATGAAATGCATGAAAAATAGCAAATGAAGTCAGAAAATGGTTGAAAAGTGATGATGTGGCTTTGAATGGTGCATATTGAATGCAGAAAAAGTCTTGAGTTAAAATATGTTAAAAAATGAAACCCCTTTGTAATAGATGAGTTTTCGTCCGAAACCCTGATACTTCGAAGGAGATTGTCCAGTTTGTACATGAAGTGCATCCAGTTTTTCCCGTAACCTTCTCGACTTTTTAGCACATGCTATGTGGGTGAAATTATGATACCATGCTAATTTTCAACCATTTCAGAGTTCATTTGCAGTGCTTTTTAATTTCAGGGTCATCTTAGCTCAAAATAAATCATGAAATGCATGAAAAATAGCAAATGAAGTCAGAAAAGAGTTGAAAAGTGATGATGTGGCTTTGAATGGTGCATATTGAATGCAGAAAAAGTCTTGAGTTAAAATATGTTAAAAAAATGAAACCCCTTTGTAATAGACGAGTTTTCGTCTGAAACACTGATACTTCGAAGGAGATTGTCCAGTTTGTACACGAAGTGCATCCAGTTGTTCCCGTAACCCTCTCAACTTTTTAGCACATGCTACGTGGGTGAAATTATGATACCATGCCAATTTTCAACTATTTCAGAGTTCATTTGCAGTGCTTTTCAATTTCAGGGTCATCTTACCTCAAAATAAATCAAGAAATGCATGAAAAATAGCAAATGAAGTCAGAAAAGGGTTGAAAAGTGATGATGTGGCTTTGAATGGTGGATATTGAATGCAGAAAAAGTATTGAGTTAAAATATGTTAAAAAATGAAACCCCTTTGTAATAGACGAGTTTTCGTCCGAAACCCTGATACTTCGAAGGAGATTGTCCAGTTTGTACACGAAGTGCATCCAGTTTTTCCCGTACCCCTCTCAACTTTTTAGCACATGTTATGTGGGTGAAATTATGATACCATGCTAATTTTTAACCATTTCAAAGTTCATTTGCAGTGCTTTTCAATTTCAGGGTCATCTTAGCTCAAAATAAATCATGAAATGCATGAAAAATAGCAAATGAAGTCAGAAAAGGGTTGAAAAGTGATGATGTGGCTTTGAATGGTGCATATTGAATGCAGAAAAAGTCTTGAGTTAAAATATGTTAAAACAATGAAACCCCTTTGTAATAGACGAGTTTTCGTCCGAACACTGATACTTCGAAGGAGATTGTCCAATTTGTACGCGAAGTGCATCCAGTTTTTCCCGTAACCCTCTCAACTTTTTAGCACATGCTACGTGGGTGAAATTATGATAACATGCCAATTTTCAACTATTTCAGAGTTCATTTGCAGTGCTTTTCAATTTCAGGGTCATCTTAGCTGAAAATAAATCATGAAATGCATGAAAAATAGCAAATGAAGTCAGAAAAGGGTAGAAAAGTGATGATGTGGCTTTGAATGATGCATATTGAATAAAGAAAAAGTCTTGAGTTAAAATATGTTAAAAAATGAAACCCCTTCGTAATAGACGAGTTTTCGTCCGAAACCCTGATACTTCGATAGAGATTGTCCAGTTTGTACATGAAGTGCATCCAGTTTTTCCCGTAACCCTCTCGACTTTTTAGCACATGCTATGTGGGTGAAATTATGATACCATGCCAATTTTCAACCATTTCAGAGTTCATTTGCAGTGCTTTTTAATTTCAGGGTCATCTTAGCTCAAAATAAATCATGAAATGCATGAAAAATAGCAAATGAAGTCAGAAAAGAGTTGAAAAGTGATGATGTGGCTTTGAATGGTGCATATTGAATGCAGAAATAGTCTTGAGTTAAAATATGTTAAAAAAATGAAACCCCTTTGTAATAGACGAGTTTTCGTCTGAAACACTGATACTTCGAAGGAGATTGTCCAGTTTGTACACGAAGTGCATCCAGTTTTTCCCGTAACCCTCTCAACTTTTTAGCACATGCTACGTGGGTGAAATTATGATACCATGCCAATTTTCAACTATTTCAGAGTTCATTTGCAGTGCTTTTCAATTTCAGGGTCATCTTAGCTCAAAATAAATCAAGAAATGCATGAAAAATAGCAAATGAAGTCAGAAAAGGGTTGAAAAGTGATGATGTGGCTTTGAATGGTGCATATTGAATGCAGAAAAAGTCTTGAGTTAAAATATGTTAAAAAATGAAACCCCTTTGTAATAGACGAGTTTTCGTCCGAAACCCTGATACTTCGAAGGAGATTGTCCAGTTTGTACACGAAGTGCATCCAGTTTTTCCCGTAACCCTCTCAACTTTTTAGCACATGTTATGTGGGTGAAATTATGATACCATGCCAATTTTTAACCATTTCAAAGTTCATTTGCAGTGCTTTTCAATTTCAGGGTCATCTTAGCTCAAAATAAATCATGAAATGCATGAAAAATAGCAAATGAAGTCAGAAAAGGGTTGAAAAGTGATGATGTGGCTTTGAATGCTGCATATTGAATGCAGAAAAAGTCTTGAGTTAAAATATGTTAAAACAATGAAACCCCTTTGTAATAGACGAGTTTTCGTCCGAACACTGATACTTCGAAGGAGATTGTCCAGTTTGTACACGAAGTGCATCCAGTTTTTCCCGTAACCCTCTCAACTTTTTAGCACATGCTACGTGGGTGAAATTATGATAACATGCCAATTTTCAACTATTTCAGAGTTCATTTGCAGTGCTTTTCAATTTCAGGGTCATCTTAGCTCAAAATAAATCATGAAATGCATGAAAAATAGCAAATGAAGTCAGAAAAGGCTAGAAAAGTGATGATGTGGCTTTGAATGATGCATATTGAATGCAGAAAAAGTCTTGAGTTAAAATATGTTAAAAAATGAAACCCCTTCGTAATAGACGAGTTTTCGTCCGAAACCCTGATACTTCGAAGGAGATTGTCCAGTTTGTACAAGAAGTGCATCCAGTTTTTCCCGTAACCCTCTCAACTTTTTAGCACATGCTATTTTGGGTGAAATTATGATACCATGCCAATTTTTAACCATTTCAAAGTTCATTTGCAGTGCTTTTCAATTTCAGGGTCATCTTAGCTCAAAATAAATCATGAAATGCATGAAAAATAGCAAATGAAGTCAGAAAAGGGTTGCAAAGTGATGATGTGGCTTTGAATGGTGCATATTGAATGCAGAAAAAGTCTTGAGTTAAAATATGTTAAAAAAATGAAACCCCTTTGTAATAGACGAGTTTTCGTCCGAAACCCTGATACTTCGAAGGAGATTGTCCAGTTTGTACACGAAGTGCATCCAGTTTTTCCCGTAACCCTCTCAACTTTTTAGCACATGTTATGTGGGTGAAATTATGATACCATGCCAATTTTTAACCATTTTAAAGTTCATTTGCAGTGCTTTTCAATTTCATGGTCATCTTAGCTCAAAATAAATCATGAAATGCATGAAAAATAGCAAATGAAGTCCGAAAAGGGTTGAAAAGTGATGATGTGGCTTTGAATGGTGCATATTGAATGCAGAAAAAGTCTTGAGTTAAAATATGTTAAAACAATGAAACCCCTTTGTAATAGACGAGTTTTCGTCCGAACACTGATACTTCGAAGGAGATTGTCCAGTTTGTACACGAAGTGCATCCAGTTTTTCCCGTAACCCTCTCAACTTTTTAGCACATGCTACGTGGGTGAAATTATGATAACATGCCAATTTTCAACTATTTCAGAGTTCATTTGCAGTGCTTTTCAATTTCAGGGTCATCTTAGCTCAAAATAAATCATGAAATGCATGAAAAATAGCAAATGAAGTCAGAAAAGGGTAGAAAAGTGATGATGTGGCTTTGAATGATGCATATTGAATAAAGAAAAAGTCTTGAGTTAAAATATGTTAAAAAATGAAACCCCTTCGTAATAGACGAGTTTTCGTCCGAAACCCTGATACTTCGATAGAGATTGTCCAGTTTGTACATGAAGTGCATCCAGTTTTTCCCGTAACCCTCTCGACTTTTCAGCACATGCTATGTGGGTGAAATTATGATACCATGCCAATTTTCAACCATTTCAGAGTTCATTTGCAGTGCTTTTTAATTTCAGGGTCATCTTAGCTCAAAATAAATCATGAAATGCATGAAAAATAGCAAATGAAGTCAGAAAAGAGTTGAAAAGTGATGATGTGGCTTTGAATGGTGCATATTGAATGCAGAAAAAGTCTTGAGTTAAAATATGTTAAAAAAATGAAACCCCTTTGTAATAGACGAGTTTTCGTCTGAAACACTGATACTTCGAAGGAGATTGTCCAGTTTGTACACGAAGTGCATCCAGTTTTTCCCGTAACCCTCTCAACTTTTTAGCACATGCTACGTGGGTGAAATTATGATACCATGCCAATTTTCAACTATTTCAGAGTTCATTTGCAGTGCTTTTCAATTTCAGGGTCATCTTAGCTCAAAATAAATCAAGAAATGCATGAAAAATAGCAAATGAAGTCAGAAAAGGGTTGAAAAGTGATGATGTGGCTTTGAATGGTGCATATTGAATGCAGAAAAAGTCTTGAGTTAAAATATGTTAAAAAATGAAACCCCTTTGTAATAGACGAGTTTTCGTCCGAAACCCTGATACTTCGAAGGAGATTGTCCAGTTTGTACACGAAGTGCATCCAGTTTTTCCCGTAACCCTCTCAACTTTTTAGCACATGTTATGTGGGTGAAATTATGATACCATGCCAATTTTTAACCATTTCAAAGTTCATTTGCAGTGCTTTTCAATTTCAGGGTCATCTTAGCTCAAAATAAATCATGAAATGCATGAAAAATAGCAAATGAAGTCAGAAAAGGGTTGAAAAGTGATGATGTGGCTTTGAATGGTGCATATTGAATGCAGAAAAAGTCTTGAGTTAAAATATGTTAAAACAATGAAACCCCTTTGTAATAGACGAGTTTTCGTCCGAACACTGATACTTCGAAGGAGATTGTCCAGTTTGTACACGAAGTGCATCCAGTTTTTCCCGTAACCCTCTCAACTTTTTAGCACATGCTACGTGGGTGAAATTATGATAACATGCCAATTTTCAACTATTTCAGAGTTCATTTGCAGTGCTTTTCAATTTCAGGGTCATCTTAGCTCAAAATAAATCATGAAATGCATGAAAAATAGCAAATGAAGTCAGAAAAGGCTAGAAAAGTGATGATGTGGCTTTGAATGATGCATATTGAATGCAGAAAAAGTCTTGATTTAAAATATGTTAAAAAATGAAACCCCTTCGTAATAGACGAGTTTTCGTCCGAAACCCTAATACTTCGAAGGAGATTGTCCAGTTTGTACACGAAGTGCATCCAGTTTTTCCCGTAACCCTCTCAACTTTTTAGCACATGCTATGTGGGTGAAATTATGATACCATGCCAATTTTTAACCATTTCAAAGTTCATTTGCAGTGCTTTTCAATTTCAGGGTCATCTTAGCTCAAAATAAATCATGAAATGCATGAAAAATAGCAAATGAAGTCAGAAAAGGGTTGAAAAGTGATGATGTGGCTTTGAATGGTGCATATTGAATGCAGAAAAAGTCTTGAGTTAAAATATGTTAAAAAAATGAAACCCCTTTGTAATAGACGAGTTTTCATCCGAAACACTGATACTTCGAAGGAGATTGTCCAGTTTGTACACGAAGTGCATCCAGTTTTTCCCGTAACCCTCTCAACTTTTTAGCACATGCTACGTGGGTGAAATTATGATACCATGCCAATTTTCAACAATTTCAGAGTTCATTTGCAGTGCTTTACAATTTCAAGGTCATCTTAGTTCAAAATAAATCATGAAATGCATGAAAAATAGCAAATGAAGTCAGAAAAGGGTTGAAAAGTGATGATGTGTCTTTGAATGGTACATATTGAATGCAGAAAAAGTCTTGAGTTAAAATATGTTAAAAAATGAAACCCCTTCGTAATAGACGAGTTTTCGTCCGAAAGACTGATACTTCGAAGGAGATTGTCCAGTTTGTACACGAAGTGCATCCAGTTTTTCCCGTAACCCTCTCAACTTTTTAGCACATGCTACGTGCGTGAAATTATGATACCATGCCAATTTTCAACTATTTCAGAGTTCATTTGCAGTGCTTTTCAATTTCAGGGTCATCTTAGCTCAAAATAAATCATGAAATGCATGAAAAATAGCAAATGAAGTCAGAAAAGGGTTGAAAAGTGATGATGTGGCTTTGAATGGTGCATATTGAATGCAGCAAAAGTCTTGAGTTAAAATATGTTAAAAAATTAAACCCCTTTGTAATAGACGAGTTTTCGTCCGAAACCCTGATACTTCGAAGGAGATTGTCCAGTTTGTACACGAAGTGCATCCAGTTTTTCCCGTAACCCTCTCAACTTTTTAGCACATGCTATGTGGGTGAAATTATGATACCATGCCAATTTTTAACCATTCCAAAGTTCATTTGCAGTGCTTTTCAATTTCAGGGTCATCTTAGCTCAAAATAAATCATGAAATGCATGAAAAATAGCAAATGAAGTCAGAAAAGGGTTGAAAAGTGATGATGTGGCTTTGAATGGTGCATATTGAATGCAGAAAAAGTCTTGAGTTTAAATATGTTAAAACAATGAAACCCCTTTGTAATAGACGAGTTTTCGTCCGAACACTGATACTTCGAAGGAGATTGTACAGTTTGTACACGAAGTGCATCCAGTTTTTCCCGTAACCCTCTCAACTTTTTAGCACATGCTACGTGGGTGAAATTATGATTCCATGCCAATTTTCAACCATTTCAGAGTTCATTTGCAGTGCTTTTCAATTTCAGGGTCATCTTAGCTCAAAATAAATCATGAAATGCATGAAAAATAGCAAATGAAGTCAGAAAAGGGTAGAAAAGTGATGATGTGGCTTTGAATGATGCATATTGAATGCAGAAAAAGTCTTGAGTTAAAATATGTTAAAAAATGAAACCCCTTCGTAATAGACGAGTTTTCGTCCGAAACCCTGATACTTCGAAGGAGATTGTCCAGTTTGTACATGAAGTGCATCCAGTTTTTCCCGTAACCCTCTCAACTTTTTAGCACATGCTACGTGGGTGAAATTATGATACCATGCCAATTTTCAACTATTTAAGAGTTCATTTGCAGTGTTTTTCAATTTCAGGGTCATCTTAGCTCAAAAGAAATCATGAAATGCATGAAAAATAGCAAATGAAGTCAGAAAAGGGTTGAAAAGTGATGATGTGTCTTTGAATGGTACATATTGAATGCAGAAAAAGTCTTGAGTTAAAATATGTTTAAAAAATGAAATCCCTTTGTAATAGACGAGTTTTCGTCCGAAACCCTGATACTTCGAAGGAGATTGTCCAGTTTGTACACGAAGTGCATGCAGTTTTTCCCGTAACCCTCTCAACTTTTTAGCACACGCTATGTGGGTGAAATTATGATACCATGCCAATTTTCAACCATTTCAGAGTTCATTTGCAGTGCTTTTCAATTTCAGGGTCATCTTAGCTCAAAATAAATCATGAAATGCATGAAAAATAGCAAATCAAGTCCGAAAAGGGTTGAAAAGTGATGATGTGGCTTTGAATGGTGCATATTGAATGCAGAAAAAGTATTGAGTTAAAATATGTTTAAAAAATGAAATCCCTTTGTAATAGACGAGTTTTCGTCCGAAACCCTGATACTTCGAAGGAGATTGTCCAGTTTGTACACGAAGTGCATCCAGTTTTTCCCGTAACCCTCTCAACTTTGTAGCACATGCTACATGGGTGAAATTATGATACCATGCCAATTTTCAACCCTTTCAGAGTTCATTTGCAGTGCTTTTCAATTTCAGGGTCATGTTAGCTCAAAATAAATCATGAAATGCATGAAAAATAGGAAATGAAGTCAGAAAAGGGTTGAAAAGTGATGATGTGGCTTTGAATGGTGCATATTGAATGCAGAAAAAGTCTTGAGTTAAAATATGTTAAAAAATGAAACCCCTTTGTAATAGACGAGTTTTCGTCCGAAACCCGGATACTTCGAAGGAGATTGTCCAGTTTGTACACGAAGTGCATCCAGTTTTTCCCGTAACCCTCTCAACTTTTTAGCACATGCTATGTGGGTGAAATTATGATACCATGCCAATTTTTAACCATTCCAAAGTTCATTTGCAGTGCTTTTCAATTTCAGGGTCATCTTAGCTCAAAATAAATCATGAAATGCATGAAAAATAGCAAATGAAGTCAGAAAAGGGTTGAAAAGTGATGATGTGGCTTTGAATGGTGCATATTGAATGCAGAAAAAGTCTTGAGTTTAAATATGTTAAAACAATGAAACCCCTTTGTAATAGACGAGTTTTCGTCCGAACACTGATACTTCGAAGGAGATTGTCCAGTTTGTACACGAAGTGCATCCAGTTTTTCCCGTAACCCTCTCAACTTTTTAGCACATGCTACGTGGGTGAAATTATGATAACATGCCAATTTTCAACTATTTCAGAGTTCATTTGCAGTGCTTTTCAATTTCAGGGTCATCTTAGCTCAAAATAAATCATGAAATGCATGAAAAATAGCAAATGAAGTCAGAAAAGGCTAGAAAAGTGATGATGTGGCTTTGAATGATGCATATTGAATGCAGAAAAAGTCTTGATTTAAAATATGTTAAAAAATGAAACCCCTTCGTAATAGACGAGTTTTCGTCCGAAACCCTAATACTTCGAAGGAGATTGTCCAGTTTGTACACGAAGTGCATCCAGTTTTTCCCGTAACCCTCTCAACTTTTTAGCACATGCTATGTGGGTGAAATTATGATACCATGCCAATTTTTAACCATTTCAAAGTTCATTTGCAGTGCTTTTCAATTTCAGGGTCATCTTAGCTCAAAATAAATCATGAAATGCATGAAAAATAGCAAATGAAGTCAGAAAAGGGTTGAAAAGTGATGATGTGGCTTTGAATGGTGCATATTGAATGCAGAAAAAGTCTTGAGTTAAAATATGTTAAAAAAATGAAACCCCTTTGTAATAGACGAGTTTTCATCCGAAACACTGATACTTCGAAGGAGATTGTCCAGTTTGTACACGAAGTGCATCCAGTTTTTCCCGTAACCCTCTCAACTTTTTAGCACATGCTACGTGGGTGAAATTATGATACCATGCCAATTTTCAACAATTTCAGAGTTCATTTGCAGTGCTTTACAATTTCAAGGTCATCTTAGTTCAAAATAAATCATGAAATGCATGAAAAATAGCAAATGAAGTCAGAAAAGGG
The DNA here is from genome assembly GCA_039707655.1 of Elymus sibiricus. Lineage (NCBI taxonomy): Eukaryota > Viridiplantae > Streptophyta > Magnoliopsida > Poales > Poaceae > Elymus > Elymus sibiricus. The sequence goes on from CM077671.1 coordinate 246,914,184, forward strand.
TTGAAAAGTGATGATGTGTCTTTGAATGGTACATATTGAATGCAGAAAAAGTCTTGAGTTAAAATATGTTAAAAAATGAAACCCCTTCGTAATAGACGAGTTTTCGTCCGAAAGACTGATACTTCGAAGGAGATTGTCCAGTTTGTACACGAAGTGCATCCAGTTTTTCCCGTAACCCTCTCAACTTTTTAGCACATGCTACGTGCGTGAAATTATGATACCATGCCAATTTTCAACTATTTCAGAGTTCATTTGCAGTGCTTTTCAATTTCAGGGTCATCTTAGCTCAAAATAAATCATGAAATGCATGAAAAATAGCAAATGAAGTCAGAAAAGGGTTGAAAAGTGATGATGTGGCTTTGAATGGTGCATATTGAATGCAGCAAAAGTCTTGAGTTAAAATATGTTAAAAAATTAAACCCCTTTGTAATAGACGAGTTTTCGTCCGAAACCCTGATACTTCGAAGGAGATTGTCCAGTTTGTACACGAAGTGCATCCAGTTTTTCCCGTAACCCTCTCAACTTTTTAGCACATGCTATGTGGGTGAAATTATGATACCATGCCAATTTTTAACCATTCCAAAGTTCATTTGCAGTGCTTTTCAATTTCAGGGTCATCTTAGCTCAAAATAAATCATGAAATGCATGAAAAATAGCAAATGAAGTCAGAAAAGGGTTGAAAAGTGATGATGTGGCTTTGAATGGTGCATATTGAATGCAGAAAAAGTCTTGAGTTTAAATATGTTAAAACAATGAAACCCCTTTGTAATAGACGAGTTTTCGTCCGAACACTGATACTTCGAAGGAGATTGTACAGTTTGTACACGAAGTGCATCCAGTTTTTCCCGTAACCCTCTCAACTTTTTAGCACATGCTACGTGGGTGAAATTATGATTCCATGCCAATTTTCAACCATTTCAGAGTTCATTTGCAGTGCTTTTCAATTTCAGGGTCATCTTAGCTCAAAATAAATCATGAAATGCATGAAAAATAGCAAATGAAGTCAGAAAAGGGTAGAAAAGTGATGATGTGGCTTTGAATGATGCATATTGAATGCAGAAAAAGTCTTGAGTTAAAATATGTTAAAAAATGAAACCCCTTCGTAATAGACGAGTTTTCGTCCGAAACCCTGATACTTCGAAGGAGATTGTCCAGTTTGTACATGAAGTGCATCCAGTTTTTCCCGTAACCCTCTCAACTTTTTAGCACATGCTACGTGGGTGAAATTATGATACCATGCCAATTTTCAACTATTTAAGAGTTCATTTGCAGTGTTTTTCAATTTCAGGGTCATCTTAGCTCAAAAGAAATCATGAAATGCATGAAAAATAGCAAATGAAGTCAGAAAAGGGTTGAAAAGTGATGATGTGTCTTTGAATGGTACATATTGAATGCAGAAAAAGTCTTGAGTTAAAATATGTTTAAAAAATGAAATCCCTTTGTAATAGACGAGTTTTCGTCCGAAACCCTGATACTTCGAAGGAGATTGTCCAGTTTGTACACGAAGTGCATGCAGTTTTTCCCGTAACCCTCTCAACTTTTTAGCACACGCTATGTGGGTGAAATTATGATACCATGCCAATTTTCAACCATTTCAGAGTTCATTTGCAGTGCTTTTCAATTTCAGGGTCATCTTAGCTCAAAATAAATCATGAAATGCATGAAAAATAGCAAATCAAGTCCGAAAAGGGTTGAAAAGTGATGATGTGGCTTTGAATGGTGCATATTGAATGCAGAAAAAGTATTGAGTTAAAATATGTTTAAAAAATGAAATCCCTTTGTAATAGACGAGTTTTCGTCCGAAACCCTGATACTTCGAAGGAGATTGTCCAGTTTGTACACGAAGTGCATCCAGTTTTTCCCGTAACCCTCTCAACTTTGTAGCACATGCTACATGGGTGAAATTATGATACCATGCCAATTTTCAACCCTTTCAGAGTTCATTTGCAGTGCTTTTCAATTTCAGGGTCATGTTAGCTCAAAATAAATCATGAAATGCATGAAAAATAGCAAATGAAGTCAGAAAAGGGTTGAAAAGTGATGATGTGGCTTTGAATGGTGCATATTGAATGCAGAAAAAGTCTTGAGTTAAAATATGTTAAAAAATGAAACCCCTTTGTAATAGACGAGTTTTCGTCCGAAACCCTGATACTTCGAAGGAGATTGTCCAGTTTGTACACGAAGTGCATCCAGTTTTTCCCGTAACCCTCTCAACTTTGTAGCACATGCTACATGGGTGAAATTATGATACCATGCCAATTTTCAACCCTTTCAGAGTTCATTTGCAGTGCTTTTCAATTTCAGGGTCATCTTAGCTCAAAATAAATCATGAAATGCATGAAAAATAGCAAATGAAGTCAGAAAAGGGTTGAAAAGTGATGATGTGGCTTTGAATGGTGCATATTGAATGCAGAAAAAGTCTTGAGTTAAAATATGTTAAAACAAAGAAACCCCTTTGTAATAGACGAGTTTTCGTCCGAACACTGATACTTCGAAGGAGATTGTCCAGTTTGTACACGAAGTGCATCCAGTTTTTCCCGTAACCCTCTCACCTTTTTAGCACATGCTACGTGGGTGAAATTATGATACCATGCCAATTTTCAACTATTTCAGAGTTCATTTGCAGTGCTTTTCAATTTCAGGGTCATCTTAGCTCAAAATAAATCATGAAATGCATGAAAAATAGCAAATGAAGTCAGAAAAGGGTAGAAAAGTGATGATGTGGCTTTGAATGATGCATATTGAATGCAGAAAAAGTCTTGAGTTAAAATATGTTAAAAAATGAAACCCCTTCGTAATAGACGAGTTTTCGTCCGAAACCCTGATACTTCGAAGGAGATTGTCCAGTTTGTACACGAAGTGCATCCAGTTTTTCCCGTAACCCTCTCAACTTTTTAGCACATGCTATGTGGGTGAAATTATGACACCATGCCAATTTTTAACCATTTCAAAGTTCATTTGCAGGGCTTTTCAATTTCAGGGTCATCTTAGCTCAAAATAAATCATGAAATGCATGAAAAATAGCAAATGAAGTCAGAAAAGGGTTGAAAAGTGATGATGTGGCTTTGAATGGTGCATATTGAATGCAGAAAAAGTCTTGAGTTAAAATATGTTAAAAAAATGAAACCCCTTTGTAATAGACGAGTTTTCGTCCGAAACACTGATACTTCGAAGGAGATTGTCCAGTTTGTACACGAAGTGCATCCAGTTTTTCCCGTAACCCTCTCAACTTTTTAGCACATGCTACGTGGGTGAAATTATGATACCATGCCAATTTTCAACTATTTCCGAGTTCATTTGCAGTGCTTTACAATTTCAAGGTCATCTTAGCTCAAAATAAATCATGAAATGCATGAAAAATAGCAAATGAAGTCAGAAAAGGGTTGAAAAGTGATGATGTGTCTTTGAATGGTACATATTGAATGCAGAAAAAGTCTTGAGTTAAAATATGTTAAAAAATGAAACCCCTTTGTAATAAACGAGTTTTCGTCCGAAACCCTGATACTTCGAAGGAGATTGTCCAGTTTGTACACGAAGTGCATCCAGTTTTTCCCGTAACCATCTCAACTTTTTAGCACATGCTATGTGGGTGAAATTATGAAACCATGCCAATTTTTAACCATTTCAAAGTTCATTTGCAGTGCTTTTCAATTTCAGGGTCATCTTAGCTCAAAATAAATCATGAAATGCATGAAAAATAGCAAATGAAGTCAGAAAAGGGTTGAAAAGTGATGATATGGCTTTGAATGGTGCATATTGAATTCAGAAAAAGTCTTGAGTTAAAATATGTTAAAAAAATGAAACCCCTTTGTAATAGACGAGTTTTCGTCCGAAACACTGATACTTCGAAGGAGATTGTCCAGTTTGTACACGAAGTGCATCCAGTTTTTCCCGTAACCCTCTCAACTTTTTAGCACATGCTACGTGGGTGAAATTATGATACCATGCCAATTTTCAACCCTTTCAGAGTTCATTTCCAGTGCTTTTCAATTTCAGGGTCATCTTAGCTCAAAATAAATCATGAAATGCATGAAAAATAGCAAATGAAGTCAGAAAATGGTTGAAAAGTGATGATGTGGCTCTGAATGGTGCATATTGAATGCAGAAAAAGTCTTGAGTTAAAATATGTTAAAAAAATGAAACCCCTTTGTAATAGACGAGTTTTCGTCCGAAACACTGATACTTCGAAGGAGATTGTCCAGTTTGTACACGAAGTGCATCCAGTTTTTCCCGTAACCCTCTCAACTTTTTAGCACATGCTATGTGGGTGAAATTATGATACCATGCCAATTTTTAACCATTTCAAAGTTCATTTGCAGTGCTTTTCAATTTCAGGGTCATCTTAGCTCAAAATAAATCATGAAATGCATGAAAAATAGCAAATGAAGTCAGAAAAGGGTTGAAAAGTGATGATATGGCTTTGAATGGTGCATATTGAATGCAGAAAAAGTCTTGAGTTAAAATATGTTAAAAAAAAGAAACCCCTTTGTAATAGACGAGTTTTCGTCCGAAACACTGATACTTCGAAGGAGATTGTCCAGTTTGTACACGAAGTGCATCCAGTTTTTCCCATAACCCTCTCAACTTTTTAGCACATGCTACGTGGGTGAAATTATGATACCATGATAATTTTCAACTATTTCAGAGTTCATTTGCAGTGCTTTACAATTTCAGGGTCATCTTAGCTCAAAATAAATCATGAAATGCAGGAAAAATAGCAAATGAAGTTAGAAAAGGGTTGAAAAGTGATGATGTGTCTTTGAATGGTACATATTGAATGCAGAAAAAGTCTTGAGTTAAAATATGTTAAAAAATGAAACCCCTTTGTAATAGATGAGTTTTCGTCCGAAACCCTGATACTTCGAAGGAGATTGTCCAGTTTGTACATGAAGTGCATCCAGTTTTTCCCGTAACCCTCTCAACTTTTTAGCACATGCTATGTGGGTGAAATTATGATACCATGCCAATTTTCAACCATTTCAGAGTTCATTTGCAGTGCTTTTCAATTTCAGGGTCATCTTAGCTCAAAATAAATCGTGAAATGCATGAAAAATAGCAAATGAAGTCAGAAAAGAGTTGAAAAGTGATGATGTGGCTTTGAATGGTGCATATTGAATGCAAAAAAAGTCTTGATTTAAAATATGTTAAAAAAATGAAACAATTTGTAATAGACGAGTTTTCGTCCGAAACCCTCATACTTCGAAGGAGATTGTCCAGTTTGTACACGAAGTGCATCCAGTTTTTCCCGTAACCCTCTGAACTTTTTAGCACATGCGACGTGGGTGAAATTATGATACCATGCCAATTTTGAACTATTTAAGAGTTCATTTGCAGTGCTTTTCAATTTCAGGCTCATCTTAGCTCAAAAGAAATCATGAAATGCATGAAAAATAGCAAATGAAGTCAGAAAAGGGTTGAAAAGTGATGATGTGTCTTTGAATGGTACATATTGAATGCAGAAAAAGTCTTGAGTTAAAATATGTTTAAAAAATGAAATCCCTTTGTAATAGACGAGTTTTCGTCCGAAACCCTGATACTTCAAAGGAGATTGTCCAGTTTGTACACGAAGTGCATCCAGTTTTTCACGTAACCCTCTCAACTTTGTAGCACATGCTACATGGGTGAAATTATGATACCATGCCAATTTTCAACCCTTTCAGAGTTCATTTCCAGTGCTTTTCAATTTCAGGGTCATCTTAGCTCAAAATAAATCATGAAATGCATGAAAAATAGCAAATGAAGTCAGAAAAAGGTTGAAAAGTGATGATGTGGCTTTGAATGGTGCATATTGAATGCAGAAAAAGTCTTGAGTTAAAATATGTTTAAAAAATGAAATCCCTTTGTAATAGACGAGTTTTGGTCCGAAACCCTGATACTTCGAAGGAGATTGTCCAATTTGTACACGAAGTGCATCCAGTTTTTCCCGTAACCCTCTCAACTTTTTAGCACATGCTACATGGGTGAAATTATGATACCATGCCAATTTTCAACTATTTCAGAGTTCATTTGCAGTGCTTTTCAATTTCAGGGTCATTTTAACTCAAAATAAATCATGAATTGCATGAAAAATAGCAAACGAAGTCAGAAAAGGGTTGAAAAGTGATGTTGTGGCTTTGAATGGTGCATATTGAATGCAGAAAAAGTCTTGAGTTAAAATATGTTAAAAAATGAAACCCCTTTGTAATAGACTAGTTTTCGACCGAAACCCTGATACTTCGAAGGAGATTGTCCAGTTTGTACACGAAGTGCATCCAGTTTTTCCCGTAACCCTCTCAACTTTTTATCACATGCTATGTGGGTGAAATTATGATACCATGCCAATTTTCAACCATTTCAGAGTTCATTTGCAGTGCTTTTCAATTTCAGGGTCATCTTAGATCAAAATAAATCATGAAATGCATGAAAAATAGCAAATGAAGTCAGAAAAGGGTTGAAAAGTGATGATGTGGCTTTGAATGGTGCATATTGAATGCAAAAAAAGTCTTGATTTAAAATATGTTAAAAAAATGAAACCCCTTTGTAATAGACGAGTTTTCGTCCGAAACCCTCATACTTCGAAGGAGATTGTCCAGTTTGTACACGAAGTGCATCCAGTTTTTCCCGTAACCCTCTGAACTTTTTAGCACATGCTACATGGGTGAAATTATGATACCATGCCAATTTTCAACTATTTCAGAGTTCATTTGCAGTGCTTTTCAATTTCAGGGTCATTTTAACTCAAAATAAATCATGAATTGCATGAAAAATAGCAAATGAAGTCAGAAAAGGGTTGAAAAGTGATGTTGTGGCTTTGGATGGTGCATATTGAATGCAGAAAAAGTCTTGAGTTAAAATATATTAAAAAATGAATCCCCTTTGTAATAGACGAGTTTTCGTCCGAAACCCTGATACTTCGAAGGAGATTGTCCAGTTTGTACACGAAGTGCATCCAGTTTTTCCCGTAACCCTCTCAACTTTTTATCACATGCTACGTTGGTGAAATTATGATACCATGCCAATTTTCAACCATTTCAGAGTTCATGTGCAGTGCTTTTCAATTTCAGGGTCATCTTAGCTCAAAATAAATCATGAAATGCATGAAAAATAGCAAATGAAGTCAGAAAAGGGTTGAAAAGTGATGATGTGTATTTGAATGGTGCATATTGAATGCAGAAAAAGTCTTGAGTTGAAATATATTTAAAAAAATGAAATCCCATTGTAATAGACGAGTTTTCGTCCGAAACCCTAATACTTCGAAGGAGATTGTCCACTTTGTACACGAAGTGCATCCAGTTTTTCCCGTAACCCTCTCAACTTTTTAGCACATGCTATGTGGGTGAAATTATGATACCATGCCAATTTTCAACCATTTCAGAGTTCATTTGCAGTGCTTTTCAATTTCAGGGTCATCCTAGCTCAAAATAAATCATGAAATGCATGAAAAATAGCAAATGAAGTCAGAAAAGGGTTGAAAAGTGATGATGTGGCTTTGAATGGTGCATTTTGAATGCAGAAAAAGTCTTGAGTTAAAATATGTTAAAAAAATGAAACCCCTTTGTAATAGACGAGTTTTCGTCCGAAATCCTGACACTTCGAAGGTGATTGTCCAGTTTGTACACGAAGTGCATCCAGTTTTTCCCGTAACCCTCTCAACTTTTTAGCACATGCTACATGGGTGAAATTATGATACCATGCCAATTTTCAACTATTTCAGAGTTCATTTGCAGTGCTTTTCAATTTCAGGGTCATCTTAGCTCAAAATAAATCATGAAATGCATGAAAAATAGCAAATGAAGTCAGAAAAGTGTTGAAAAGTGATGATGTGGCTTTGAATGGTGCATATTGAATCCAGAAAAAGTCTTGAGTTAAAATATGTTAAAAATGAAACCCCTTTGTAATAGACGAGTTTTCGTCCGAATCCCTGATACTTCGAAGGAGATTGTCCAGTTTGTACACGAAGTGCATCCAGTTTTTCCCGTAACCCTCTCAACTTTTTAGCACATGCTACGTTGGTGAAATTATGATACCATGCCAATTTACAACCATTTCAGAGTTCATGTGCAGTGCTTTTCAATTTCAGGGTCATCTTAGCTCAAAATAAATCATGAAATGCATGAAAAATAGCAAATGAAGCCAGAAAAGGGTTGAAAAGTGATGATGTCGCTTTGAATGGTGCATATTAAATGCAGAAAAAGTCTTGAGTTAAAATATGTTAAAAAAATGAAACCCCTTTGTAATAGACGAGTTTTCGTCCGAAACCCTGATACTTCGAAGGAGATTGTCCAGTTTGTGCCCGAAGTGCATCCAGTTTTTCCCGTAACCCTCTCAACTTTTTAGCACATGCTACGTGGGTGAAATTATGATACCATGCCAATTTTCAACTATTTCAGAGTTCATTTGCAGTGCTTTTCAATTTCAGGGTCATCTTAGCTCAAAATAAATCATGAAATGCATGAAAAATAACAAATGAAGTCAGAAAATGGTTGAAAAGTGATGATGTGGCTTTGAATGGTGCATATTGAATGCAGAAAAAGTCTTGAGTTAAAATATGTTTAAAAAATGAAATCCCTTTGTAATAGACGAGTTTTGGTCCGAAACCCTGATACTTCGAAGGAGATTGTCCAGTTTGTACACGAAGTGCATCCAGTTTTTCCCGTAACCCTCTCAACTTTTTAGCACATGCTACGTGGGTGAAATTATGATACCATGCCAATTTTCAACTATTTCAGAGTTCATTTGCAGTGCTTTTCAATTTCAGGGTCATCTTAGCTCAAAATAAATCATGAAATGCATGAAAAATAGCAAATGAAGTCAGAAAATGGTTGAAAAGTGATGATGTGGCTTTGAATGGTGCATATTGAATGCAGAAAAAGTCTTGAGTTAAAATATGTTTAAAAAATGAAACCCCTTTGTAATAGACGAGTTTTGGTCCGAAACACTGATACTTCGAAGGAGATTGTCCAGTTTGTACACGAAGTGCATCCAGTTTTTCCCGTAACCCTCTCAACTTTTTAGCACATGCTACGTGGGTGAAATTATGATACCATGATAATTTTCAACTATTTCAGAGTTCATTTGCAGTGCTTTACAATTTCAGGGTCATCTTAGCTCAAAATAAATCATGAAATGCATGAAAAATAGCAAAAGAAGTTAGAAAAGGGTTGAAAAGTGATGATGTGTCTTTGAATGGTACATATTGAATGCAGAAAAAGTCTTGAGTTAAAATATGTTAAAAAATGAAACCCCTTTGTAATAGATGAGTTTTCGTCCGAGACCCTGATACTTCGAAGGAGATTGTCCAGTTTGTACATGAAGTGCATCCAGTTTTTCCCGTAACCCTCTCAACTTTTTAGCACATGCTATGTGGGTGAAATTATGATACCATGCCAATTTTCAACCATTTCAGAGTTCATTTGCAGTGCTTTTCAATTTCAGGGTCATCTTAGCTCAAAATAAATCGTGAAATGCATGAAAAATAGCAAATGAAGTCAGAAAAGAGTTGAAAAGTGATGATGTGGCTTTGAATTGTGCATATTGAACGCAAAAAAAGTCTTGATTTAAAATATGTTAAAAAAATGAAACCCCTTTGTAATAGACGAGTTTTCGTCCGAAACCCTGATACTTCGAAGGAGATTGTCCAGTTTGTACACGAAGTGCATCCAGTTTTTCCCGTAACCCTTTGAACTTTTTAGCACATGCTACGTGAGTGAAATTATGATACCATGCCAATTATCAACTATTTAAGAGTTCATTTGCAGTGCTTTTCAATTTCAGGCTCATCTTAGCTCAAAAGAAATCATGAAATGCATGAAAAATAGCAAATGAAGTCAGAAAAGGGTTGAAAAGTGATGATGTGTCTTTGAATGGTACATATTGAATGCAGAAAAAGTCTTGAGTTAAAATATGTTTAAAAAATGAAATCCCTTTGTAATAGACGAGTTTTCGTCCGAAACCCTGATACTTCAAAGGAGATTGTCCAGTTTGTACACGAAGTGCATCCAGTTTTTCCCGTAACCCTCTCAACTTTTTAGCACATGCTACGTGGGTGAAATTATGATACCATGCCAATTTTCAACCATTTCAGAGTTCATTTGCAGTGCTTTTCAATTTCAGGGTCATCTTAGCTCAAAATAAATCATGAAATGCATGAAAAATAGCAAATGAACTCAGAAAAGGGTTGAAAAGTGATGATGTGGCTTTGAATGGTGCATATTGAATGCAGAAAAAGTATTGAGTTAAAATATGTTTAAAAAAATGAAATCCCTTTGTAATAGACGAGTTTTCGTCCGAAACCCTCATACTTCGAAGGAGATTGTCCAGTTTGTACACGAAGTGCATCCAGTTTTTCCCGTAACATTCTCAACTTTGTAGCACATGCTACATGGGTGAAATTATGATACCATGCCAATTTTCAACCCTTTCAGAGTTCATTTGCAGTGCTTTTCAATTTCAGGGTCATCTTAGCTCAAAATAAATCATGAAATGCATGAAAAATAGCAAATGAAGTCAGAAAATGGTTGAAAAGTGATGATGTGGCTTTGAATGGTGCATATTGAATGCAGAAAAGTCTTGAGTTAAAATATGTTTAAAAAATGAAATCCCTTTGTAATAGACGAGTTTTGGTCCGAAACCCTGATACTTCGAAGGAGATTGTCCAGTTTGTACACGAAGTGCATCCAGTTTTTCCCGTAACCCTCTCAACTTTTTAGCACATGCTACATGGGTGAAATTATGATACCATGCCAATTTTCAACTATTTCAGAGTTCATTTGCAGTGCTTTTCAATTTCAGGGTTATTTTAACTCAAAATAAATCATGAATTGCATGAAAAATAGCAAATGAAGTCAGAAAAGGGTTGAAAAGTGATGTTGTGGCTTTGAATGGTGCATATTGAATGCAGAAAAAGTCTTGAGTTAAAATATGTTAAAAAATGAAACCCCTTTGTAATAGACGAGTTTTCGTCCGAAACCCTGATACTTCGAAGGAGATTGTCCAGTTTGTACACGAAGTGCATCCAGTTTTTCCCGTAACCCTCTCAACTTTTTATCACATGCTATGTGGGTGAAATTATGATACCATGCCAATTTTCAACCATTTCAGAGTTCATTTGCAGTGCTTTTCAATTTCAGGGTCATCTTAGCTCAAAATAAATCATGAAATGCATGAAAAATAGCAAATGAAGTCAGAAAAGGGTTGAAAAGTGATGATGTGTATTTGAATGGTGCATATTGAATGCAGAAAAAGTCTTGAGTTGAAATATATTTAAAAAAATGAAATCCCATTGTAATAGACGAGTTTTCGTCTGAAACCCTAATACTTCGAAGGAGATTGTCCACTTGGTACACGAAGTGCATCCAGTTTTTCCCGTAACCCTCTCAACTTTTTAGCACATGCTATGTGGGTGAAATTATGATACCATGCCAATTTTCAACCATTTCAGAGTTCATTTGCAGTGCTTTTCAATTTCAGGGTCATCCTAGCTCAAAATAAATCATGAAATGCATGAAAAATAGCAAATGAAGTCAGAAAAGGGTTGAAAAGTGATGATGTGGCTTTGAATGGTGCATTTTGAATGCAGAAAAAGTCTTGATTTAAAATATGTTAAAAAAATGAAACCCCTTTGTAATAGACGAGTTTTCGTCCGAAATCCTGACACTTCCAAGGAGATTGTCCAGTTTGTACACGAAGTGCATCCAGTTTTTCCCGTAACCCTCTCAACTTTTTAGCACATGCTACATGGGTGAAATTATGATACCATGCCAATTTTCAACTATTTCAGAGTTCATTTGCAGTGCTTTTCAATTTCAGGGTCATCTTAGCTCAAAATAAATCATGAAATGCATGAAAAATAGCAAATGAAGTCAGAAAAGTGTTGAAAAGTGATGATGTGGCTTTGAATGGTGCATATTGAATCCAGAAAAAGTCTTGAGTTAAAATATGTTAAAAAATGAAACCCCTTTGTAATAGACGAGTTTTCGTCCGAATCCCTGATACTTCGAAGGAGATTGTCCAGTTTGTACACGAAGTGCATCCAGTTTTTCCCGTAACCCTCTCAACTTTTTAGCACATGCTACGTTGGTGAAATTATGATACCATGCCAATTTTCAACCATTTCAGAGTTCATGTGCAGTGCTTTTCAATTTCAGGGTCATCTTAGCTAAAAATAAATCATGAAATGCATGAAAAATAGCAAGTGAAGCCAGAAAAGGGTTGAAAAGTGATGATGTCGCTTTGAATGGTGCATATTAAATGCAGAAAAAGTCTTGAGTTAAAATATGTTAAAAAAATGAAACCCTTTGTAATAGACGAGTTTTTGTCCGAAACCCTGATACTTCGAAGGAGATTGTCCAGTTTGTGCACGAAGTGCATCCAGTTTTTCCCGTAACCCTCTCAACTTTTTAGCACATGCTACGTGGGTGAAATTATGATACCATGCCAATTTTCAACTATTTCAGAGTTCATTTGCAGTGCTTTTCAATTTCAGGGTCATCTTAGCTCAAAATAAATCATGAAATGCATGAAAAATAACAAATGAAGTCAGAAAATGGTTGAAAAGTGATGATGTGGCTTTGAATGGTGCATATTGAATGCAGAAAAAGTCTTGAGTTAAAATATGTTTAAAAAATGAAATCCCTTTGTAATAGACGAGTTTTGGTCCGAAACCCTGATACTTCGAAGGAGATTGTCCAGTTTGTACACGAAGTGCATCCAGTTTTTCCCGTAACCCTCTCAACTTTTTAGCACATGCTACGTGGGTGAAATTATGATACCATGCCAATTTTCAACTATTTCAGAGTTCATTTGCAGTGCTTTTCAATTTCAGGGTCATCTTAGCTCAAAATAAATCATGAAATGCATGAAAAATAGCAAATGAAGTCAGAAAATGGTTGAAAAGTGATGATGTGGCTTTGAATGGTGCATATTGAATGCAGAAAAAGTCTTGAGTTAAAATATGTTTAAAAAATGAAATCCCTTTGTAATAGACGAGTTTTGGTCCGAAACCCTGATACTTCGAAGGAGATTGTCCAGTTTGTACACGAAGTGCATCCAGTTTTTCCCGTAACCCTCTCAACTTTTTAGCACATGCTATGTGGGTGAAATTATGATACCATGCCAATTTTCAACCATTTCAGAGTTCATTTGCAGTGCTTTTCAATTTCAGGGTCATCCTAGCTCAAAATAAATCATGAAATGCATGAAAAATAGCAAATGAAGTCAGAAAAGGGTTGAAAAGTGATGATGTGGCTTTGAATGGTGCATATTGAATGCAGAAAAAGTCTTGAGTTAAAATATGTTAAAAAAATGAAACCCCTTTGTAATAGACGAGTTTTCGTCCGAAATCCTGACACTTCGAAGGAGATTGTCCAGTTTGTACACGAAGTGCATCCAGTTTTTCCCGTAACCATCTCAACTTTTTAGCACATGCTACATGGGTGAAATTATGATACCATGCCAATTTTCAACTATTTCAGAGTTCATTTGCAGTGCTTTTCAATTTCAGGGTCATCTTAGCTCAAAATAAATCATGAAATGCATGAAAAATAGCAAATGAAGTCAGAAAAGGGTTGAAAAGTGATGATGTGTATTTGAATGGTGCATATTGAATGCAGAAAAAGTCTTGAGTTGAAATATATTTAAAAAAATGAAATCCCATTGTAATAGACGAGTTTTCGTCCGAAACCCTAATACTTTGAAGGAGATTGTCCACTTTGTACACGAAGTGCATCCAGTTTTTCCCGTAACCCTCTCAACTTTTTAGCACATGCTATGTGGGTGAAATTATGATACCATGCCAATTTTCAACCATTTCAGGGTTCATTTGCAGTGCTTTTCAATTTCAGGGTCATCCTAGCTCAAAATAAATCATGAAATGCATGAAAAATAGCAAATGAAGTCAGAAAAGGGTTGAAAAGTGATGATGTGGCTTTGAATGGTGCATTTTGAATGCAGAAAAAGTCTTGAGTTAAAATATGTTAAAAAAATGAAACCCCTTTGTAATAGACGAGTTTTCGTCCGAAATCCTGACACTTCGAAGGAGATTGTCCAGTTTGTACACGAAGTGCATCCAGTTTTTCCCGTAACCCTCTCAACTTTTTAGCACATGCTACATGGGTGAAATTATGATACCATGCCAATTTTCAACTATTTCAGAGTTCATTTGTAGTGCTTTTCAATTTCAGGGTCATCTTAGCTCAAAATAAATCATGAAATGCATGAAAAATAGCAAATGAAGTCAGAAAAGTGTTGAAAAGTGATGATGTGGCTTTGAATGGTGCATATTGAATCCAGAAAAAGTCTTGAGTTAAAATATGTTAAAAAATGAAACCCCTTTGTAATAGACGAGTTTTCGTCCGAATCCCTGATACTTCGAAGGAGATTGTCCAGTTTGTACACGAAGTGCATCCAGTTTTTCCCGTAACCCTCTCAACTTTTTAGCACATGCTACGTTGGTGAAATTATGATACCATGCCAATTTTCAACCATTTCAGAGTTCATGTGCAGTGCTTTTCAATTTCAGGGTCATCTTAGCTCAAAATAAATCATGAAATGCATGAAAAATAGCAAATGAAGCCAGAAAAGGGTTGAAAAGTGATGATGTCGCTTTGAATGGTGCATATTAAATGCAGAAAAAGTCTTGAGTTAAAATATGTTAAAAAAATGAAACCCCTTTGTAATAGACGAGTTTTCGTCCGAAACCCTGATACTTCGAAGGAGATTGTCCAGTTTGTGCACGAAGTGCATCCAGTTTTTCCCGTAACCCTCTCAACTTTTTAGCACATGCTACGTGGGTGAAATTATGATTCCATGCCAATTTTCAACTATTTCAGAGTTCATTTGCAGTGCTTTTCAATTTCAGGGTCATCTTAGCTCAAAATAAATCATGAAATGCATGAAAAATAACAAATGAAGTCAGAAAATGGTTGAAAAGTGATGATGTGGCTTTGAATGGTGCATATTGAATGCAGAAAAAGTCTTGAGTTAAAATATGTTTAAAAAATGAAATCCCTTTGTAATAGACGAGTTTTGGTCCGAAACCCTGATACTTCGAAGGAGATTGTCCAGTTTGTACACGAAGTGCATCCAGTTTTTCCCGTAACCCTCTCAACTTTTTAGCACATGCTACGTGGGTGAAATTATGATACCATGCCAATTTTCAACTATTTCAGAGTTCATTTGCAGTGCTTTTCAATTTCAGGGTCATCTTAGCTCAAAATAAATCATGAAATGCATGAAAAATAGCAAATGAAGTCAGAAAATGGTTGAAAAGTGATGATGTGGCTTTGAATGGTGCATATTGAATGCAGAAAAAGTCTTGAGTTAAAATATGTTTAAAAAATGAAATCCCTTTGTAATAGACGAGTTTTGGTCCGAAACCCTGATACTTCGAAGGAGATTGTCCAGTTTGTACACGAAGTGCATCCAGTTTTTCCCGTAACCCTCTCAACTTTTTAGCACATGCTATGTGGGTGAAATTATGATACCATGCCAATTTTCAACCATTTCAGAGTTCATTTGCAGTGCTTTTCAATTTCAGGGTCATCCTAGCTCAAAATAAATCATGAAATGCATGAAAAATAGCAAATGAAGTCAGAAAAGGGTTGAAAAGTGATGATGTGGCTTTGAATGGTGCATATTGAATGCAGAAAAAGTCTTGAGTTAAAATATGTTAAAAAAATGAAACCCCTTTGTAATAGACGAGTTTTCGTCCGAAATCCTGACACTTCGAAGGAGATTGTCCAGTTTGTACACGAAGTGCATCCAGTTTTTCCCGTAACCCTCTCAACTTTTTAGCACATGCTACATGGGTGAAATTATGATACCATGCCAATTTTCAACTATTTTAGAGTTCATTTGCAGTGCTTTTCAATTTCAGGGTCATCTTAGCTCAAAATAAATCATGAAATGCATGAAAAATAGCAAATGAAGTCAGAAAAGGGTTGAAAAGTGATGATGTTGCTTTGAATGGTGCATATTGAATGCAGAAAAAGTCTTGAGTTAAAATATGTTAAAAAAATGAAACCCCTTTGTAATAGACGAGTTTTCGTCCGAATCCCTGATACTTCGAAGGAGATTGTCCAGTTTGTACACGAAGTGCATCCAGTTTTTCCCGTAACCCTCTCAACTTTTTAGCACATGCTACGTGGGTGAAATTATGATACCATGCCAATTTTCAACCATTTCAGAGTTCATGTGCAGTGCTTTTCAATTTCAGGGTCATCTTAGCTCAAAATAAATCATGAAATGCATGAAAAATCGCAAATGAAGCCAGAAAAGGGTTGAAAAGTGATGATGTGGCTTTGAATGGTGCATATTCAATGCAGAAAAAGTCTTGAGTTAAAATATGTTAAAAAAATGAAACCCCTTTGTAATAGACGAGTTTTCGTCCGAAACCCTGATACTTCGAAGGAGATTGTCCAGTTTGTGCACGAAGTGCATCCAGTTTTTCCCGTAACCCTTTCAACTTTTTAGCACATGCTACGTGGGTGAAATTATGATACCATGCCAATTTTCAACTATTTCAGAGTTCATTTGCAGTGCTTTTCAATTTCAGGGTCATCTTAGCTCAAAATAAATCATGAAATGCATGAAAAATAGCAAATGAAGTCAGAAAATGGTTGAGAAGTGATGATGTGGCTTTGAATGGTGCATATTGAATGCAGAAAAAGTCTTGAGTTAAAATATGTTTCAAAAATGAAATCCCTTTGTAATAGACGAGTTTTCGTCCGAAACCCTCATACTTCGAAGGAGATTGTCCAGTTTGTACACGAAGTGCATCCAGTTTTTCCCGTAACCCTCTCAACTTTTTAGCACATGCTACATGGGTGAAATTATGATACCATGCCAATTTTCAACTATTTCAGAGTTCATTTGCAGTGCTTTTCAATTTCAGGGTCATTTTAACTCAAAATAAATCATGAATTGCATGAAAAATAGCCAATGAAGTCAGAAAAGGGTTGAAAAGTGATGTTGTGGCTTTGAATGGTGCATATGGAATGCAAAAAAAGTCTTGAGTCAAAATATGTTAAAAAATGAAACCCCTTTGTAATAGACGAGTTTTCGTCCGAAACCCTGATACTTCGAAGGAGATTGTCCAGTTTGTACACGAAGTGCATCCAGTTTTTCCCGTAACCCTCTCAACTTTTTATCACATGCTATGTGCGTGAAATTATGATACCATGCCAATTTTCAACCATTTCAGAGTTCATTTGCAGTGCTTTTCAATTTCAGGGTCATCTTAGCTCAAAATAAATCATGAAATGCATGAAAAATAGCAAATGAAGTCCGAAAAGGGTTGAAAAGTGATGATGTGTATTTGAATGGTGCATATCGAATGCAGAAAAAGTCTTGAGTTAAAATATGTTTAAAAAATGAAATCCCTTTGTAATAGACGAGTTTTCGTCCGAAATCCTCATACTTCGAAGGAGATTGTCCAGTTTGTACACGAAGTGCATCCAGTTTTTCCCGTAACCCTCTCAACTTTTTAGCACCTGCTATGTGGGTGAAATTATGATACCATGCCAATTTTCAACCATTTCAGAGTTCATTTGCAGTGCTTTTCAATTTCAGGGTCATCTTAGCTCAAAATAAATCATGAAATGCATGAAAAATAGCAAATGAAGTCAGAAAAGGGTTGAAAAGTGATGATGTGGCTTTGAATGGTGCATATTGAATGCAGAAAAAGTCTTGAGTTGAAATATATTTAAAAAAATGAAATCCCATTGTAATAGACAAGTTTTCGTCCGAAACCCTAATACTTCGAAGGAGATTGTCCACTTTGTACACGAAGTGCATCCAGTTTTTCCCGTAACCCTCTCAACTTTTTAGCACATGCTATGTGGGTGAAATTATGATACCATGCCAATTTTCAACCATTTCAGAGTTCATTTGCAGTGCTTTTCAATTTCAGGGTCATCCTAGCTCAAAATAAATCATGAAATGCATGAAAAATAGCAAATGAAGTCAGAAAAGGGTTGAAAAGTGATGATGTGGCTTTGAATGGTGCATATTGAATGCAGAAAAAGTCTTGAGTTAAAATATGTTTAAAAAAATGAAACCCCTTTGTAATAGTCGAGTTTTCGTCCGAATCCCTGATACTTCGAAGGAGATTGTCCAGTTTGTACACGAAGTGCATCCAGTTTTTCCCGTAACCCTCTCAACTTTTTAGCACATGCTACGTGGGTGAAATTATGATACCATGCCAATTTTCAACCATTTCAGAGTTCATGTGCAGTGCTTTTCAATTTCAGGGTCATCTTAGCTCAAAATAAATCATGAAATGCATGAAAAATAGCAAATGAAGCCAGAAAAGGGTTGAAAAGTGATGATGTGGCTTTGAATGGTGCATATTGAATGCAGAAAAAGTCTTGAGTTAAAATATGTTAAAAAATGAAACCCCTTTGTAATAGACGAGTTTTCGTCCGAAACCCTGATACTTCGAAGGAGATTGTCCAGTTTGTGCACGAAGTGCATCCAGTTTTTCCCGTAACCCTCTCAACTTTTTAGCACATGCTACGTGGGTGAAATTATGATACCATGCCAATTTTCAACTATTTCAGAGTTCATTTGCAGTGCTTTTCAATTTCAGGGTCATCTTAGCTCAAAATAAATCATGAAATGCATGAAAAATAGCAAGTGAAGTCAGAAAAGGGTTGAAAAGTGATGATGTGGCTTTGAATGGTGCATATTGAATGCAGAAAAAGTCTTGAGTTGAAATATATTTAAAAAAATGAAATCCCTTTTTAATAGACGAGTTCTCGTCCGAAACCCTAATACTTCGAAGGAGATTGTCCAGTTTGTACACGAAGTGCATCCAGTTTTTCCCGTAACCCTCTCAACTTTTTAGCACATGCTATGTGGGTGAAATTATGATACCATGCCAATTTTCAACCATTTCAGAGTTCATTTGCAGTGCTTTTCAATTTCAGGGTCATCCTAGCTCAAAATAAATCATGAAATGCATGAAAAATAGCAAATGAAGTCAGAAAAGGGTTGAAAAGTGATGATGTGGCTTTGAATGGTGCATATTGAATGCAGAAAAAGTCTTGAGTTGAAATATGTTAAAAAATGAAACCCCTTTGTAATAGACGAGTTTTCGTCCGAACACTTCGAAGGAGATTGTCCAGTTTGTACACGAAGTGCATCCAGTTTTTCCCGTAACCCTCTCAACTTTTTAGCACATGCTACATGGGTGAAATTATGATACCATGCCAATTTTCAACTATTTCAGAGTTCATTTGCAGTGCTTTTCAATTTCAGGGTCATCTTAGCTCAAAATAAATCATGAAAAATAGCAAATGAAGTCAGAAAAGGGTTGAAAAGTGATGATGTGGCTTTGAATGGTGCATATTGAACGCAGAAAAAGTCTTGAGTTAAAATATGTTAAAAAAATGAAACCCCTGTGTAATAGACCAGTTTTCGTCCGAATCCGTGATACTTCGAAGGAGATTGTCCAGTTTGTACACGAAGTGCATCCAGTTTTTCCCGTAACCCTCTCAACTTTTTAGCACATGCTACGTGGGTGAAATTATGATACCATGCCAATTTTCAACCATTTCAGAGTTCATTTGCAGTGCTTTTCAATTTCAGGGTCATCTTAGCTCAAAATAAATCATGAAATGCATGAAAAATAGCAAATGAAGCCAGAAAATGGTTGAAAAGTGATGATGTGGCTTTGAATGGTGCATATTGAATGCAGAAAAATCCTGAGTTAAAATATGTTAAAAAAATGAAACCCCTTTGTAATAGACGAGTTTTTGTCCGAAACCCTGATACTTCGAAGGAGATTGTCCAGTTTGTGCACGAAGTGCATCCAGTTTTTCCCGTAACCCTCTCAACTTTTTAGCACATGCTACGTGGGTGAAATTATGATACCATGCCAATTTTCAACTATTTCAGAGTTCATTTGCAGTGCTTTTCAATTTCTGGGTCATCTTAGCTCAAAATAAATCATGAAATGCATGAAAAATAGCAAATGAAATCAGAAAAGGGTTGAAAAGTGATGATGTGGCTTTGAATGGTGCATATTGAATGCAGAAAAAGTCTTGAGTTGAAATATATTTAAAAAAATGAAATCCCTTTTTAATAGACGAGTTCTCGTCCGAAACCCTAATACTTCGAAGGAGATTGTCCAGTTTGTACACGAAGTGCATCCAGTTTTTCCCGTAACCCTCTCAACTTTTTAGCACATGCTATGTGGGTGAAATTATGATACCATGCCAATTTTCAACCATTTCAGAGTTCATTTGCGGTGCTTTTCAATTTCAGGGTCATCCTAGCTCAAAATAAATCATGAAATGCATGAAAAATAGCAAATGAAGTCAGAAAAGGGTTGAAAAGTGATGATGTGGCTTTGAATGGTGCATATTGAATGCAGAAAAAGTCTTGAGTTAAAATATGTTAAAAAATGAAACCCCTTTGTAATAGACGAGTTTTCGTCCGAACACTTCGAAGGAGATTGTCCAGTTTGTACACGAAGTGCATCCAGTTTTTCCCGTAACCCTCTCAACTTTTTAGCACATGCTATGTGGGTGAAATTATGATACCATGCCAATTTTCAACCATTTCAGAGTTCATTTGCAGTGCTTTTCAATTTCAGGGTCATCCTAGCTCAAAATAAATCATGAAATGCATGAAAAATAGCAAATGAAGCCAGAAAAGGGTTGAAAAGTGATGATGTGGCTTTGAATGGTGCATATTGAATGCAGAAAAACTCTTGAGTTAAAATATGTTAAAAAAATGAAACCCCTGTGTAATAGACGAGTTTTCGTCCGAATCCCTGATACTTCGAAGGAGATTGTCCAGTTTGTACACGAAGTGCATCCAGTTTTTCCCGTAACCCTCTCAACTTTTTAGCACATGCTACGTGGGTGAAATTATGATACCATGCCAATTTTCAACCATTTCAGAGTTCATTTGCAGTGCTTTTCAATTTCAGGGTCATCTTAGCTCAAAATAAATCATGAAATGCATGAAAAATAGCAAATGAAGCCAGAAAATGGTTGAAAAGTGATGATGTGGCTTTGAATGGTGCATATTGAATGCAGAAAAACTCTTGAGTTAAAATATGTTAAAAAATGAAACCCCTTTGTAATAGACGAATTTTCGTCCGAAACCCTGATACTTCGAAGGAGATTGTCCAGTTTGTACACGAAGTGCATCCAGTTTTTCCCGTAACCCTCTCAACTTTTTAGCACATGCTATGTTTGTGAAATTATGATACCATGACAATTTTCAACTATTTCAGAGTTCATTTGCAGTGCTTTTCAATTTTAGGGTCATCTTAGCTCAAAATAAATCATGAAATGCATGGAAAATAGCAAATGAAGTCAGAAAAGGGTTGAAAAGTGATGATGTGTCTTTGAATGGTGCATATTGAATGCAGAAAAAGTCTTGAGTTAAAATATGTTAAAAAATGATACCCCATTGTAATAGACGAGTTTTCGTCCGAAACCCTCGTACTTCGAAGGAGATTGTCCAGTTTGTACACGAAGTGCATCCAGTTTTTCCCATAACCCTCTCAACTTTTTAGCACATGCTACGTGGGTGAAATTATGATACCATGCCAATTTTCAACTATTTCAGAGTTCATTTGCAGTGCTTTTCAATTTCAGGGTCATCTTAGCTCAAAATAAATCATGAAATGCATGAAAAATAGCAAATGAAGTCAGAAAAGGGTTGAAAAGTGATGATGTGTATTTGAATGGTGCATATTGAATGCAGAAAAAGTCTTGAGTTAAAATAAGTTAAAAAATGAAACCCCTTTGTAATAGACGAGTTTTCGTCCGAAACACTGATACTTCGAAGGAGAATGTCCAGTTTGTACACGAAGTGCATCCAGTTTTTCCCGTAACCCTCTCAACTTTTTAGCACATGCTATGTGGGTGAAATTATGATACCATGCCAATTTTTAACCATTTCAGAGTTCATTTGCAGTGCTTTTCAATTTCAGGGTCATCTTAGCTCAAAATAAATCATGAAATGCATGAAAAATAGCAAATAAAGTCAGAAAAGGGTTGAAAAGTGATGATGTGGCTTTGAATGGTGCATATTGAATGCAGAAAAAGTCTTGAGTTAAAATATGTTAAAAAAATGAAACCCCTTTGTAATAGACGAGTTTTCGTCCGAAACACTGATACTTCGAAGGAGATTGTCCAGTTTGTACACGAAGTGCATCCAGTTTTTCCCGTAACCCTCTCAACTTTTTAGCACATGCTACGTGGGTGAAATTATGATAGCATGCCAATTTTCAACTATTTCAGAGTTCATTTGCAGTGCTTTACAATTTCAGGGTCATCTTAGCTCAAAATAAATCATGAAATGCATGAAAAATAGCAAATGAAGTTAGAAAAGGGTTGAAAAGTGATGATGTGTCTTTGAATGGTAAATATTGAATGCAGAAAAAGTCTTGAGTTAAAATATGTTAAAAAATGAAACCCCTTTGTAATAGACGAGTTTTCGTCCGAAACCCTGATACTTCGAAGGAGATTGTCCAGTTTGTACACGAAGTGCATCCAGTTTTTCCTGTAACACTCTCAACTTTTTAGCACATGCTGTGTGGGTGAAATTATGATACCATGCCAATTTTCAACCATTTCATAGTTCATTTGTAGTGCTTTTCAATTTCAGGGTCATCTTAGCTCAAAATAAATCATGAAATGTATGAAAAATAGCAAATGAAGTCAGAAAAGAGTTGAAAAGTGATGATCTGGCTTTGAATGGTGCATATTGAATGCAAAAAAAGTCTTGAATTAAAATATGTTAAAAAAATGAAACCCCTTTGTAATAGACGAGTTTTCGTCCGAAACCCTGATACTTCGAAGGAGATTGTCCAGTTTGTACACGAAGTGCATCCAGTTTTTCCCGTAACCCTCTCAACTTTTTAGCACATGCTACGTGGGTGAAATTATGATACCATGCCAATTTTCAACTATTTCAGAGTTCATTTGCAGTGCTTTTCAATTTCAGGGTCATCTTAGCTCAAAATAAATCATGAAATGCATGAAAAATAGCAAATGAAGTCAGAAATGGGTTGAAAAGTGATGATGTGGCTTTGAATGGTGCATATTGAATGCAGAAAAAGTCTTGAGTTAAAATATGTTAAAAAATGATAGCCCTTTGTAATAGACGAGTTTTCGTCCGAAACCCTCGTACTTCGAAGGAGATTGTCCAGTTTGTAAACGAAATGCATCCAGTTTTTCCCGTAACCCTCTCAACTTTTTAGCACATGCTACGTGGGTGAAATTATGATACCATGCCAATTTTCAACTATTTCAGAGTTCATTTGCAGTGCTTTACAATTTCTGGGTCATCTTAGCTCAAAATAAATCATGAAATGCATGAAAAATAGCAAATGAAGTTAGAAAAGGGTTGAAAAGTGATGATGTGTCTTTGAATGGTACATATTGAATGCAGAAAAAGTCTTGAGTTAAAATATGTTAAAAAATGAAACCCCTTTGCAATAGACGAGTTTTCGTCCGAAACCCTGATACTTCGAAGGAGATTGTCCAGTTTGTACACGAAGTGCATCCAGTTTTTCCCGTAACCCTCTCAACTTTTTAGCACATGCTATGTGGGTGAAATTATGATACCATGCCAATTTTCAACCATTTCAGAGTTCATTTGCAGTGCTTTTCAATTTCAGGGTCATCTTAGCTCAAAATAAATCATGAAATGCATGAAAAATAGCAAATGAAGTCAGAAAAGGGTTGAAAAGTGATGATATGGCTTTGAATGGTGCATATTTAATGCAAAAAAAGTCTTGATTTAAAATATGTTAAAAAAATGAAACCCCTTTGTAATAGACGAGTTTTCGTCCGAAACCCTGATACTTCGAAGGAGATTGTCCAGTTTGTACACGAAGTGCATCCAGTTTTTTCAGTAACCATCTCAACTTTTTAGCACATGCTACGTGGGTGAAATTATGATACCATGCCAATTTTCAACTATTTCAGAGTTCATTTGCAGTGCTTTACAATTTCAGGGTCATCTTAGCTCATAATAAATCATGAAATGCATGAAAAATAGCAAATGAAGTCAGAAAAGGGTTGACAAGTGATGATGTGCCTTTGAATGGTACATATTGAATGCAGAAAAAGTCTTGAGTTAAAATATGTTTAAAAAATGAAATCCCTTTGTAATAGACGAGTTTTCGTCCGAAACCCTGATACTTCAAAGGAGATTGTCCAGTTTGTACACGAAGTGCATCCAGTTTTTCCCGTAACCCTCTCAACTTTTTAGCACATGCTATGTGGGTGAAATTATGATTCCATGCCAATTTTCAACCATTTCAGAGTTCATTTGCAGTGCTTTTCAATTTTAGGGTCATCTTAGCTCAAAATAAATCATGAAATGCATGAAAAATAGCAAATGAAGTAAGAAAAGGGTTGAAAAGTGATGATGTGGCTTTGAATGGTGCATATTGAATGCACAAAAATTCTTGAGTTAAAATAAGTTTAAAAAAATGAAATCCCTTTGTAATAGACGAGTTTTCGTCCGAAACCCTGATACTTCGAAGGAGATTGTCCAGTTTGTACACGAAGTGCATCCAGTTTTTCCCGTAACCCTCTCAGCTTTTTAGCACATGCTACATGGGTGAAATTATGATACCATGCCAATTTTCAACCATTTCAGAGTTCATTTGCAGTGCTTTTCAATTTCAGGGTCATCTTAGCTCAAAATAAATCATGAAATGCATGAAAAATAGCAAATGAAGTCAGAAAAGGGTTGAAAAGTGATGATGTGGCTTTGAATGTCGCATATTTAATGCAAAAAAAGGCTTCATTTAAAATATGTTAAGAAAATGAAACCCCTTTGTAATAGACGAGTTTTCGTCCGAAACCCTGATACTTCGAAGGAGATTGTCCAGTTTGTACACGAAGTGCATCCAGTTTTTTCAGTAACCCTCTCAACTTTTTAGCACATGCTACGTGGGTGAAATTATGATACCATGCCAATTTTCAACTATTTCAGAGTTCATTTGCAGTGCTTTACAATTTCAGGGTCATCTTAGATCAAAATAAATCATGAAATGCATGAAAAATAGCAAATGAAGTCAGAAAAGGGTTGACAAGTGATGATGTGTCTTTGAATGGTACATATTGAATGCAGAAAAAGTCTTGAGTTAAAATATGTTTAAAAAATGAAATCCCTTTGTAATAGACGAGTTTTCGTCCGAAACCCTGATACTTCAAAGGAGATTGTCCAGTTTGTACACGAAGTGCATCCAGTTTTTCCCGTAACCCTCTCAACTTTTTAGCACATGCTATGTGGGTGAAATTATGATACCATGCCAATTTTCAACCATTTCAGAGTTCATTTGCAGTGCTTTACAATTTCTGGGTCATCTTAGCTCAAAATAAATCATGAAATGCATGAAAAATAGCAAATGAAGTTAGAAAAGGGTTGAAAAGTGATGATGTGTCTGTGAATGGTACATATTGAATGCACAAAAAGTCTTGAGTTAAAATATGTTAAAAAATGAAACCCCTTTGCAATAGACGAGTTTTCGTCCGAAACCCTGATACTTCGAAGGAGATTGTCCAGTTTGTACACGAAGTGCATCCAGTTTTTCCCGTAACCCTCTCAACTTTTTAGCACATGCTACATGGGTGAAATTATGATACCATGCCAATTTTCAACCATTTCAGAGTTCATTTGCAGTGCTTTTCAATTTCAGGGTCATCTTAGCTCAAAATAAATCATGAAATGCATGAAAAATAGCAAATGAAGTCAGAAAAGGGTTGAAAATTGATGATGTGGCTTTGAATGGTGCAATTTTAATGCAAAAAAAGTCTTGATTTAAAATATGTTAAAAAAATGAAACCCCTTTGTAATAGACGAGTTTTCGTCCGAAACCTTGATACTTCGAAGGAGATTGTCCAGTTTGTACACGAAGTGCATCCAGTTTTTCCCGTAACCCTCTCAACTTTTTAGCACATGCTATGTGGGTGAAATTATGATTCCATGCCAATTTTCAACCATTTCAGAGTTCATTTGCAGTGCTTTTCAATTTCAGGGTCATCTTTGCTCAAAATAAATCATGAAATGCATGAAAAATAGCAAATGAAGTTAGAAAAGGGTTGAAAAGTGATGATGTGTCTTTGAATGGTACATATTGAATGCAGAAAAAGTCTTGAGTTAAAATATGTTAAAAAATGAAACCCCTTTGTAATAGACGAGTTTTCGTCCGAAACCCTGATACTTCGAAGGAGATTGTCCAGTTTGTACACGAAGTGCATCCAGTTTTTCCCGTAACCCTCTCAACTTTTTAGCACATGCTATGTGGGTGAAATTATGATACCATGCCAATTTTCAACCATTTCAGAGTTCATTTGCAGTGCTTTTCAATTTCAGGGTCATCTTAGCTCAAAATAAATCATGAAATGCATGAAAAATAGCAAATGAAGTCAGAAAAGGGTTGAAAAGTGATGATGTGGCTTTGAATGGTGCATATTTAATGCAAAAAAAGTCTTGATTTAAAATATGTTAAAAAATGAAACCCCTTTGTAATAGACGAGTTTTCGTCCGAAACCCTGATACTTCGAAGGAGATTGTCCAGTTTGGACACGAAGTGCATCCAGTTTTTCCCGTAACCCTCTCAACTTTTTAGCACATGCTATGTGGGTGAAATTATGATACCATGCCAATTTTCAACTATTTCAGAGTTCATTTGCAGTGCTTTTCAATTTCAGGGTCATCTTAGCTCAAAATAAATAATGAAATGCATGAAAAATAGCAAATGAAGTCAGAAAAGGGTTGAAAAGTGATGATGTGGCTTTGAATGGTGCATATTGAATGCAGAAAAACTCTTGAGTTAAAATATGTTAAAAAAATGATACCCCTTTGTAATAGACGAGTTTTCGTCCGAAACCCTCGTACTTCGAAGGAGATTGTCTAGGTTGTACACGAAGTGCATCCAGTTTTTCCCGTAACCGTCTCAACTTTTTAGCACATGCTACGTGGGTGAAATTATGATACCATGCCAATTTTCAACCATTTCAGAGTTCATTTGCAGTGCTTTTCAATTTCAGGGTCATCTTAGCTCAAAATAAATCATGAAATGCATGAAAAATAGCAAATGAAGCCAGAAAAGGGTTGAAAAGTGATGATGTGGCTTTGAATGGTGCATATTGAATGCAGAAAAACTCTTGAGTTAAAATGTGTTAAAAAAATGAAACCCCTTTGTAATAGACGAGTTTTCGTCCGAAACCCTGATACTTCGAAGGAGATTGTCCAGTTTGTACACGAAGTGCATCCAGTTTTTCCCGTAACCCTCTCAACTTTTTAGCACATGCTACGTGGGTGAAATTATGATACCATGCCAATTTTCAACTATTTCAGAGTTCATTTGCAGTGCTTTTCAATTTCAGGGTCATGTTAGCTCAAAATAAATCATGAAATGCATGAAAAATAGCAAATGAAGTCAGAAATGGGTTGAAAAGTGATGATGTGGCTTTGAATGGTGCATATTGAATGCAGAAAGAGTCTTGAGTTAAAATATGTTAAAAAATGATACCCCTTTGTAATAGACGAGTTTTCGTCCGAAACCCTCGTACTTCGAAGGAGATTGTCCAGTTTGTACACGAAATGCATCCAGTTTTTCCCGTAACCCTCTCAACTTTTTAGCACATGCTACGTGGGTGAAATTATGATACCATGCCAATTTTCAACTATTTCAGAGTTCATTTGCAGTGCTTTTCAAGTTCAGGGTCATCTTAGCTCAAAATAAATCATGAAATGCATGAAAAATAGCAAATGAAGTCAGAAAAGGGTTGAAAAGTGATGATTTGGCTTTGAATGGTGCATATTGAATGCAGAAAAAGTCTTGAGTTAAAATATGTTAAAATAATGAAACCCCTTTGTAATAGACGAGTTTTCGTCCGAAACACTGATACTTCGAAGGAGATTGTCCAGTTTGTACAGGATGTGCATCCAGTTTTTCCAGTAACCCTCTCAACTTTTTAGCACATGCTACGTGTGTGAAATTATGATACCATGCCAATTTTCAACTATTTCAGAGTTCATTTGCAGTGCTTTACAATTTCTGGGTCATCTTAGCTCCAAATAAATCATGAAATGCATGAAAATTAGCAAATGAAGTTAGAAAAGGGTTGAAAAGTGATGATGTGTCTTTGAATGGTACATGTTGAATGCAGAAAAAGTCTTGAGTTAAAATATGTTAAAAAATGAAACCCCTTTGTAATAGACGAGTTTTCGTCCGAAACCCTGATACTTCGAAGGAGATTGTCCAGTTTGTACACGAAGTGCATCCAGTTTTTCCCATAACCCTCTCAACTTTTTAGCACATGCTATGTGGGTGAAATTATGATACCATGCCAATTTTCAACCATTTCAGAGTTCATTTGCAGTGCTTTTCAATTTCAGGGTCATCTTAGCTCAAAATAAATCATGAAATGCATGAAAAATAGCAAATGAAGTCAGAAAAGGGTTGAAAAGTGATGATATGGCTTTGAATGGTGCATATTTAATGCAAAAAAAGTCTTGATTTAAAATATGTTAAAAAAATGAAACCCCTTTGTAATAGACGAGTTTTCGTCCGAAACCCTGATACTTCGAAGGAGATTGTCCAGTTTGTACACGAAGTGCATCCAGTTTTTTCAGTAACCCTCTCAACTTTTTAGCACATGCTACGTGGGTGAAATTATGATACCATGCCAATTTTCAACTATTTCAGAGTTCATTTGCAGTGCTTTACAATTTCAGGGTCATCTTAGCTCAAAATAAATCATGAAATGCATGAAAAATAGCAAATGAAGTCAGAAAAGGGTTGACAAGTGATGATGTGTCTTTGAATGGTACATATTGAATGCAGAAAAAGTCTTGAGTTAAAATATGTTTAAAAAATGAAATCCCTTTGTAATAGACGAGTTTTCGTCCGAAACCCTGATACTTCAAAGGAGATTGTCCAGTTTGTACACGAAGTGCATCTAGTTTTTCCCGTAACCCTCTCAACTTTTTAGCACATGCTATGTGGGTGAAATTATGATTCCATGCCAATTTTCAACCATTTCAGAGTTCATTTGCAGTGCTTTTCAATTTCAGGGTCATCTTAGCTCAAAATAAATCATGAAATGCATGAAAAATAGCAAATGAAGTCAGAAAAGGGTTGAAAAGTGATGATGTGGCTTTGAATGGTGCATATTGAATGCACAAAAAGTCTTGAGTTAAAATATGTTTAAAAAAAATGAAATCCCTTTGTAATAGACGAGTTTTCTTTCGAAACCCTGATACTTCGAAGGAGATTGTCTAGTTTGTACACGAAGTGCATCCAGTTTTTCCCGTAACCCTCTCAACTTTTTAGCACATTCTACATGGGTGAAATTATGATACCATGCCAATTTTCAACCATTTCAGAGTTCATTTGTAGTGCTTTTCAATTTCAGGGTCATCTTAGCTCAAAATAAATCATGAAATGCATGAAAAATAGCAAATGAAGTCAGAAAAGGGTTGAAAAGTGATGATGTGGCTTTGGATGGTGCATATTTAATGCAAAAAAAGTCTTGATTTAAAATATGTTAAAAAAATCAAACCCCTTTGTAATAGACGAGTTTTCGTCCTAAACCCTGATACTTCGAAGGAGATTGTCCAGTTTGTACACGAAGTGCATCCAGTTTTTTCAGTAACCCTCTCAACTTTTTAGCACATGCTACGTGGGTGAAATTATGATACCATGCCAAATTTCAACTATTTCAGAGTTCATTTGCAGTGCTTTACAATTTCAGGGTCATCTTAGCTCAAAATAAAACATGAAATGCATGAAAAATAGCAAATGAAGTCAGAAAAGGGTTGACAAGTGATGATGTGTCTTTGAATGGTACATATTGAATGCAGAAAAAGTCTTGAGTTAAAATATGTTTAAAAAATGAAATCCCTTTGTAATAGACGAGTTTTCGTCCGAAACCCTGATACTTCAAAGGAGATTGTCCAGTTTGTACACAAAGTGCATCCAGTTTTTCCCGTACCCCTCTCAACTTTTTAGCACATGCTATGTGGGTGAAATTATGATTCCATGCCAATTTTCAACCATTTCAGAGTTCATTTGCAGTGCTTTTCAATTTCAGGGTCATCTTAGCTCAAAATAAATCATGAAATGCATGAAAAATAGCAAATGAAGTCAGAAAAGGGTTGAAAAGTGATGATGTGGCTTTGAATGGTGCATATTTAATGCAAAAAAAGTCTCGATTTAAAATATGTTAAAAAAATGAAACCCCTTTGTAATAGACGAGTTTTCGTCCGAAACCCTCATACTTCGAAGGAGATTGTCCAGTTTGTACACGAAGTGCTTCCAGTTTTTCCCGTAACCCTCTCAACTTTTTAGCACATGCTATGTGGGTGAAATTATGATTCCATGCCAATTTTCAACCATTTCAGAGTTCATTTGCAGTGCTTTTCAATTTCAGGGTCATCTTAGCTCAAAATAAATCATGAAATGCATGAAAAATAGCAAATGAAGTTAGAAAAGGGTTGAAAAGTGATGATTTGTCTTTGAATGGTACATATTGAATGCAGAAAAAGTCTTGAGTTAAAATATGTTAAAAAATGAAACCCCTTTGTAATAGACGAGTTTTCGTCCGAAACCCTGATACTTCCAAGGAGATTGTCCAGTTTGTACACGAAGTGCATCCAGTTTTTCCCGTAACCCTCTCAACTTTTTAGCACATGCTATGTGGGCGAAATTATGATACCATGCCAATTTTCAACCATTTCAGAGTTCATTTGCAGTGCTTTTCAATTTCAGGGTCATCTTAGCTCAAAATAAATCATGAAATGCATGAAAAATAGCAAATGAAGACAGAAAAGGGTTGAAAAGTGATGATGTGGCTTTGAATGGTGCATATTTAATGCAAAAAAAGTCTTGATTTAAAATATGTTAAACAAATGAAACCCCTTTGTAATAGACGAGTTTTCGTCCGAAATCCTGATACTTCGAAGGAGATTGTCCAGTTTGTACACGAAGTGCATCCAGTTTTTCCCGTAACCCTCTCAACTTTTTAGCACATGCTACGTGGGTGAAATTATGATACCATGCCAATTTTCAACCATTTCAGAGTTCATTTGCAGTGCTTTTCAATTTCAGGGTCATCTTAGCTCAAAATAAATCATGAAAAGCATGAAAAATAGCAAATGAAGTAAGAAAAGGGTTGAAAAGTGATGATGTGGCTTTGAATGGTGCATATTTAATGCAAAAAAAGTCTCGATTTAAAATATGTTAAAAAAATGAAACCCCTTTGTAATAGACGAGTTTTCGTCCGAAACCCTGATACTTCGAAGGAGATTGTCCAGTTTGTACACGAAGTGCTTCCAGTTTTTCCCGTAACCCTCTCAACTTTTTAGCACATGCTATGTGGGTGAAATTATGATTCCATGCCAATTTTCAACCATTTCAGAGTTCATTTGCAGTGCTTTTCAATTTCAGGGTCATCTTAGCTCAAAATAAATCATGAAATGCATGAAAAATAGCAAATGAAGTTAGAAAAGGGTTGAAAAGTGATGATGTGTCTTTGAATGGTACATATTGAATGCAGAAAAAGTCTTGAGTTAAAATATGTTAAAAAATGAAACCCCTTTGTAATAGACGAGTTTTCGTCCGAAACCCTGATACTTCGAAGGAGATTGTCCAGTTTGTACACGAAGTGCATCCAGTTTTTCCCGTAACCCTCTCAACTTTTTAGCACATGCTATGTGGGCGAAATTATGATACCATGCCAATTTTCAACCATTTCAGAGTTCATTTGCAGTGCTTTTCAATTTCAGGGTCATCTTAGCTCAAAATAAATCATGAAATGCATGAAAAATAGCAAATGAAGACAGAAAAGGGTTGAAAAGTGATGATGTGGCTTTGAATGGTGCATATTTAATGCAAAAAAAGTCTTGATTTAAAATATGTTTAAAAATGAAACCCCTTTGTAATAGACGAGTTTTCGTCCGAAATCCTGATACTTCGAAGGAGATTGTCCAGTTTGTACACGAAGTGCATCCAGTTTTTTCAGTAACCCTCTCAACTTTTTAGCACATGCTACGTGGGTGAAATTATGATACCATGCCAATTTTCAACTATTTCAGAGTTCATTTGCAGTGCTTTACAATTTCAGGGTCATCTTAGCTCAAAATAAATAATGAAATGCATGAAAAATAGCAAATGAAGTCAGAAAAGGGTAGAAAAGTGATGATGTGGCTTTGAATGGTGCAATTTTAATGCAAAAAAAGTCTTGATTTAAAATATGTTAAAAAAATGAAACCCCTTTGTAATAGACGAGTTTTCGTCTGAAACCCTGATACTTCGAAGGAGATTGTCCAGTTTGTACACGAAGTGCATCCAGTTTTTCCCGTAACCCTCTCAACTTTTTAGCACATGCTATGTGGGTGAAATTATGATTCCATGCCAATTTTCAACTATTTCAGAGTTCATTTGCAGTGCTTTTCAATTTCAGGGTCATGTTAGCTCAAAATAAATCATGAAATGCATGAAAAATAGCAAATGAAGTCAGAAATGGGTTGAAAAGTGATGATGTGGCTTTGAATGGTGCATATTGAATGCAGAAAAAGTCTTGAGTTAAAATATGTTAAAAAATGATACCCCTTTGTAATAGACGAGTTTTCGTCCGAAACCCTCGTACTTCGAAGGAGATTGTCCAGTTTGTACACGAAATGCATCCAGTTTTTCCCGTAACCCTCTCAACTTTTTAGCACATGCTACGTGGGTGAAATTATGATACCATGCCAATTTTCAACTATTTCAGAGTTCATTTGCAGTGCTTTTCAAGTTCAGGGTCATCTTAGCTCAAAATAAATCATGAAATGCATGAAAAATAGCAAATGAAGTCAGAAAAGGGTTGAAAAGTGATGATTTGGCTTTGAATGGTGCATATTGAATGCAGAAAAAGTCTTGAGTTAAAATATTTTAAAATAATGAAACCCCTTTGTAATAGACGAGTTTTCGTCCGAAACACTGATACTTCGAAGGAGATTGTCCAGTTTGTACAGGATGTGCATCCAGTTTTTCCAGTAACCCTCTCAACTTTTTAGCACATGCTACGTGTGTGAAATTATGATACCATGCCAATTTTCAACTATTTCAGAGTTCATTTGCAGTGCTTTACAATTTCTGGGTCATCTTAGCTCCAAATAAATCATGAAATGCATGAAAATTAGCAAATGAAGTTAGAAAAGGGTTGAAAAGTGATGATGTGTCTTTGAATGGTACATGTTGAATGCAGAAAAAGTCTTGAGTTAAAATATGTTAAAAAATGAAACCCCTTTGTAATAGACGAGTTTTCGTCCGAAACCCTGATACTTCGAAGGAGATTGTCCAGTTTGTACACGAAGTGCATCCAGTTTTTCCCATAACCCTCTCAACTTTTTAGCACATGCTATGTGGGTGAAATTATGATACCATGCCAATTTTCAACCATTTCAGAGTTCATTTGCAGTGCTTTTCAATTTCAGGGTCATCTTAGCTCAAAATAAATCATGAAATGCATGAAAAATAGCAAATGAAGTCAGAAAAGGGTTGAAAAGTGATGATATGGCTTTGAATGGTGCATATTTAATGCAAAAAAAGTCTTGATTTAAAATATGTTAAAAAAATGAAACCCCTTTGTAATAGACGAGTTTTCGTCCGAAACCCTGATACTTCGAAGGAGATTGTCCAGTTTGTACACGAAGTGCATCCAGTTTTTTCAGTAACCCTCTCAACTTTTTAGCACATGCTATGTGGGTGAAATTATGATTCCATGCCAATTTTCAACCATTTCAGAGTTCATTTGCAGTGCTTTTCAATTTCAGGGTCATCTTAGCTCAAAATAAATCATGAAATGCATGAAAAATAGCAAATGAAGTTAGAAAAGGGTTGAAAAGTGATGATTTGTCTTTGAATGGTACATATTGAATGCAGAAAAAGTCTTGAGTTAAAATATGTTAAAAAATGAAACCCCTTTGTAATAGACGAGTTTTCGTCCGAAACCCTGATACTTCCAAGGAGATTGTCCAGTTTGTACACGAAGTGCATCCAGTTTTTCCCGTAACCCTCTCAACTTTTTAGCACATGCTATGTGGGCGAAATTATGATACCATGCCAATTTTCAACCATTTCAGAGTTCATTTGCAGTGCTTTACAATTTCAGGGTCATCTTAGCTCAAAATAAATCATGAAATGCATGAAAAATAGCAAATGAAGTCAGAAAAGGGTTGACAAGTGATGATGTGTCTTTGAATGGTACATATTGAATGCAGAAAAAGTCTTGAGTTAAAATATGTTTAAAAAATGAAATCCCTTTGTAATAGACGAGTTTTCGTCCGAAACCCTCATACTTCAAAGGAGATTGTCCAGTTTGTACACGAAGTGCATCTAGTTTTTCCCGTAACCCTCTCAACTTTTTAGCACATGCTATGTGGGTGAAATTATGATTCCATGCCAATTTTCAACCATTTCAGAGTTCATTTGCAGTGCTTTTCAATTTCAGGGTCATCTTAGCTCAAAATAAATCATGAAATGCATGAAAAATAGCAAATGAAGTCAGAAAAGGGTTGAAAAGTGATGATGTGGCTTTGAATGGTGCATATTGAATGCACAAAAAGTCTTGAGTTAAAATATGTTTAAAAAAAATGAAATCCCTTTGTAATAGACGAGTTTTCTTTCGAAACCCTGATACTTCGAAGGAGATTGTCTAGTTTGTACACGAAGTGCATCCAGTTTTTCCCGTAACCCTCTCAACTTTTTAGCACATTCTACATGGGTGAAATTATGATACCATGCCAATTTTCAACCATTTCAGAGTTCATTTGTAGTGCTTTTCAATTTCAGGGTCATCTTAGCTCAAAATAAATCATGAAATGCATGAAAAATAGCAAATGAAGTCAGAAAAGGGTTGAAAAGTGATGATGTGGCTTTGGATGGTGCATATTTAATGCAAAAAAAGTCTTGATTTAAAATATGTTAAAAAAATGAAACCCCTTTGTAATAGACGAGTTTTCGTCCTAAACCCTGATACTTCGAAGGAGATTGTCCAGTTTGTACACGAAGTGCATCCAGTTTTTTCAGTAACCCTCTCAACTTTTTAGCACATGCTACGTGGGTGAAATTATGATACCATGCCAAATTTCAACTATTTCAGAGTTCATTTGCAGTGCTTTACAATTTCAGGGTCATCTTAGCTCAAAATAAAACATGAAATGCATGAAAAATAGCAAATGAAGTCAGAAAAGGGTTGACAAGTGATGATGTGTCTTTGAATGGTACATATTGAATGCAGAAAAAGTCTTGAGTTAAAATATGTTTAAAAAATGAAATCCCTTTGTAATAGACGAGTTTTCGTCCGAAACCCTGATACTTCAAAGGAGATTGTCCAGTTTGTACACAAAGTGCATCCAGTTTTTCCCGTACCCCTCTCAACTTTTTAGCACATGCTATGTGGGTGAAATTATGATTCCATGCCAATTTTCAACCATTTCAGAGTTCATTTGCAGTGCTTTTCAATTTCAGGGTCATCTTAGCTCAAAATAAATCATGAAATGCATGAAAAATAGCAAATGAAGTCAGAAAAGGGTTGAAAAGTGACGATGTGGCTTTGAATGGTGCATATTTAATGCAAAAAAAGTCTCGATTTAAAATATGTTAAAAAAATGAAACCCCTTTGTAATAGACGAGTTTTCGTCCGAAACCCTCATACTTCGAAGGAGATTGTCCAGTTTGTACACGAAGTGCTTCCAGTTTTTCCCGTAACCCTCTCAACTTTTTAGCACATGCTATGTGGGTGAAATTATGATTCCATGCCAATTTTCAACCATTTCAGAGTTCATTTGCAGTGCTTTTCAATTTCAGGGTCATCTTAGCTCAAAATAAATCATGAAATGATGAAAAATAGCAAATGAAGTTAGAAAAGGGTTGAAAAGTGATGATGTGTCTTTGAATGGTACATATTGAATGCAGAAAAAGTCTTGAGTTAAAATATGTTAAAAAATGAAACCCCTTTGTAATAGACGAGTTTTCGTCCGAAACCCTGATACTTCCAAGGAGATTGTCCAGTTTGTACACGAAGTGCATCCAGTTTTTCCCGTAACCCTCTCAACTTTTTAGCACATGCTATGTGGGCGAAATTATGATACCATGCCAATTTTCAACCATTTCAGAGTTCATTTGCAGTGCTTTTCAATTTCAGGGTCATCTTAGCTCAAAATAAATCATGAAATGCATGAAAAATAGCAAATGAAGACAGAAAAGGGTTGAAAAGTGATGATGTGGCTTTGAATGGTGCATATTTAATGCAAAAAAAGTCTTGATTTAAAATATGTTAAAAAAATGAAACCCCTTTGTAATAGACGAGTTTTCGTCCGAAATCCTGATACTTCGAAGGAGATTGTCCAGTTTGTACACGAAGTGCATCCAGTTTTTCCCGTAACCCTCTCAACTTTTTAGCACATGCTACGTGGGTGAAATTATGATACCATGCCAATTTTCAACCATTTCAGAGTTCATTTGCAGTGCTTTTCAATTTCAGGGTCATCTTAGCTCAAAATAAATCATGAAAAGCATGAAAAATAGCAAATGAAGTAAGAAAAGGGTTGAAAAGTGATGATGTGGCTTTGAATGGTGCATATTTAATGAAAAAAAAGTCTCGATTTAAAATATGTTAAAAAAATGAAACCCCTTTGTAATAGACGAGTTTTCGTCCGAAACCCTGATACTTCGAAGGAGATTGTCCAGTTTGTACACGAAGTGCTTCCAGTTTTTCCCGTAACCCTCTCAACT
Source organism: Elymus sibiricus (assembly GCA_039707655.1). Lineage (NCBI taxonomy): Eukaryota > Viridiplantae > Streptophyta > Magnoliopsida > Poales > Poaceae > Elymus > Elymus sibiricus. Next base: position 246,950,929 of record CM077671.1, read on the forward strand.
TTTTAGCACATGCTATGTGGGTGAAATTATGATTCCATGCCAATTTTCAACCATTTCAGAGTTCATTTGCAGTGCTTTTCAATTTCAGGGTCATCTTAGCTCAAAATAAATCATGAAATGCATGAAAAATAGCAAATGAAGTTAGAAAAGGGTTGAAAAGTGATGATGTGTCTTTGAATGGTACATATTGAATGCAGAAAAAGTCTTGAGTTAAAATATGTTAAAAAATGAAACCCCTTTGTAATAGACGAGTTTTCGTCCGAAACCCTGATACTTCGAAGGAGATTGTCCAGTTTGTACACGAAGTGCATCCAGTTTTTCCCGTAACCCTCTCAACTTTTTAGCACATGCTATGTGGGCGAAATTATGATACCATGCCAATTTTCAACCATTTCAGAGTTCATTTGCAGTGCTTTTCAATTTCAGGGTCATCTTAGCTCAAAATAAATCATGAAATGCATGAAAAATAGCAAATGAAGACAGAAAAGGGTTGAAAAGTGATGATGTGGCTTTGAATGGTGCATATTTAATGCAAAAAAAGTCTTGATTTAAAATATGTTTAAAAATGAAACCCCTTTGTAATAGACGAGTTTTCGTCCGAAATCCTGATACTTCGAAGGAGATTGTCCAGTTTGTACACGAAGTGCATCCAGTTTTTTCAGTAACCCTCTCAACTTTTTAGCACATGCTACGTGGGTGAAATTATGATACCATGCCAATTTTCAACTATTTCAGAGTTCATTTGCAGTGCTTTACAATTTCAGGGTCATCTTAGCTCAAAATAAATAATGAAATGCATGAAAAATAGCAAATGAAGTCAGAAAAGGGTAGAAAAGTGATGATGTGGCTTTGAATGGTGCAATTTTAATGCAAAAAAAGTCTTGATTTAAAATATGTTAAAAAAATGAAACCCCTTTGTAATAGACGAGTTTTCGTCTGAAACCCTGATACTTCGAAGGAGATTGTCCAGTTTGTACACGAAGTGCATCCAGTTTTTCCCGTAACCCTCTCAACTTTTTAGCACATGCTATGTGGGTGAAATTATGATTCCATGCCAATTTTCAACCATTTCAGAGTTCATTTGCAGTGCTTTTCAATTTCAGGGTCCTCTTAGCTCAAAATAAATCATGAAATGCATGAAAAATAGCAAATGAAGTTAGAAAAGGGTTGAAAAGTGATGATGTGTCTTTGAGTGGTACATATTGAATGCAGAAAAAGTCTTGAGTTAAAATATGTTAAAAAATGAAACCCCTTTGTAATAGACGAGTTTTCGTCCGAAACCCTGATACTTCGAAGGAGATTGTCCAGTTTGTACACGAACTGCATCCAGTTTTTCCCGTAACCCTCTCAACTTTTTAGCACATGCTATGTGGGTGAAATTATGATACCATGCCAATTTTCAACCATTTCAGAGTTCATTTGCAGTGCTTTTCAATTTCAGGGTCATCTTAGCTCAAAATAAATCATGAAATGCATGAAAAATAGCAAATGAAGTCAGAAAAGGGTTGAAAAGTGATGATGTGGCTTTGAATGGTGCATATTTAATGCAAAAAAAGTCTTGATTTAAAATATGTTAGAAAAATGAAACCCCTTTGTAATAGACGAGTTTTCGTCCGAAATCCTGATACTTCGAAGGAGATTGTCCAGTTTGGACACGAAGTGCATCCAGTTTTTCCCGTAACCCTCTCAACTTTTTAGCACATGCTATGTGGGTGAAATTATGATACCATGCCAAGTTTCAACTATTTCAGAGTTCATTTGCAGTGCTTTTCAATTTCAGGGTCATCTTAGCTCAAAATAAATAATGAAATGCATGAAAAATAGCAAATGAAGTCAGAAAAGGGTTGAAAAGTGATGATGTGGCTTTGAATGGTGCATATTGAATGCAGAAAAAGTCTTGAGTTAAAATATGTAAAAAAAATGATACCCCTTTGTAATAGACGAGTTTTCGTCCGAAACCCTCGTACTTCGAAGGAGATTGTCCAGTTTGTACAGGATGTGCATCCAGTTTTTCCCGTAACCCTCTCAACTTTTTAGCACATGCTACGTGTGTGAAATTATGATACCATGCCAATTTTCAACCATTTCAGAGTTCATTTGCAGTGCTTTACAATTTCTGGGTCATCTTAGCTCCAAATAAATCATGAAATGCATGAAAAATAGCAAATGAAGTTAGAAAAGGGTTGAAAAGTGATGATGTGTCTTTGAATGGTACATGTTGAATGCAGAAAAAGTCTTGAGTTAAAATATGTTAAAAAATGAAACCCCTTTGCAATAGACGAGTTTTCGTCCGAAACCCTGATACTTCGAAGGAGACTGTCCAGTTTGTACACGAAGTGCATCCAGTTTTTCCCGTAACCCTCTCAACTTTTTAGCACATGCTATGTGGGTGAAATTATGATACCATGCCAATTTTCAACCATTTAAGAGTTCATTTGCAGTGCTTTTCAATTTCAGGGTCATCTTAGCTCAAAATAAATCATGAAATGCATGAAAAATAGCAAATGAAGTTAGAAAAGGGTTGAAAAGTGATGATGTGTCTTTGAATGGTACATATTGAATGCAGAAAAAGTCTTGAGTTAAAATATGTTAAAAAATGAAACCCCTTTGTAATAGACGAGTTTTCGTCCGAAACCCTGATACTTCGAAGGAGATTGTCCAGTTTGTACACGAAGTGCATCCAGTTTTTCCCGTAACCCTCTCAACTTTTTAGCACATGCTATGTGGGTGAAATTATGATACCATGCCAATTTTCAACCATTTCAGAGTTCATTTGCAGTGCTTTTCAATTTCAGGGTCATCTTAGCTCAAAATAAATCATGAAATGCATGAAAAATAGCAAATGAAGTCAGAAAAGGGTTGAAAAGTGATGATATGGCTTTGAATGGTGCATATTTAATGCAAAAAAAGTCTTGATTTAAAATATGTTAAAAAAATGAAACCCCTTTGTAATAGACGAGTTTTCGTCCGAAACCCTGATACTTCGAAGGAGATTGTCCAGTTTGTACACGAAGTGCATCCAGTTTTTTCAGTAACCCTCTCAACTTTTGAGCACATGCTACGTGGGTGAAATTATGATACCATGCCAATTTTCAACTATTTCAGAGTTCATTTGCAGTGCTTTACAATTTCAGGGTCATCTTAGCTCAAAATAAATCATGAAATGCATGAAAAATAGCAAATGAAGTCAGAAAAGGGTTGACAAGTGATGATGTGTCTTTGAATGGTACATATTGAATGCAGAAAAAGTCTTGAGTTAAAATATGTTTAAAAAATGAAACCCCTTTGCAATAGACGAGTTTTCGTCCGAAACCCTGATACTTCAAAGGAGATTGTCCAGTTTGTACACGAAGTGCATCCAGTTTTTCCCGTAACCCTCTCAACTTTTTAGCACATGCTATGTGGGTGAAATTATGATACCATGCCAATTTTCAACCATTTCAGAGTTCATTTGCAGTGCTTTTCAATTTCAGGGTCATCTTAGCTCAAAATAAATCATGAAATGCATGAAAAATAGCAAATGAAGTCAGAAAAGGGTTGAAAAGTGATGATGTGGCTTTGAATGGTGCATATTGAATGCACAAAAAGTCTTGAGTTAAAATATGTTTAAAAAAATGAAATCCCTTTGTAATAGACGAGTTTTCGTCCGAAACGCTGATACTTCGAAGGAGATTGTCCAGTTTGTACACGAAGTGCATCCAGTTTTTCCCGTAACCCTCTCAACTTTTTAGCACATGCTACATGGGTGAAATTATGATACCATGCCAATTTTCAACCATTTCAGAGTTCATTTGTAGTGCTTTTCAATTTCAGGGTCATCTTAGCTCAAAATAAATCATGAAATGCATGAAAAATAGCAAATGAAGTCAGAAAAGGGTTGAAAAGTGATGATGTGGCTTTGAATGGTGCATATTTAATGCAAAAAAAGTCTTGATTTAAAATATGTTAAAAAAATGAAACCCCTTTGTAATAGACGAGTTTTCATCCTAAACCCTGATACTTCGAAGGAGATTGTCCAGTTTGTACACGATGTGCATCCAGTTTTTTCAGTAACCCTCTCAACTTTTTAGCACATGCTACGTGGGTGAAATTATGATACCATGCCAATTTTCAACTATTTCAGAGTTCATTTGCAGTGCTTTACAATTTCAGGGTCATCTTAGCTCAAAATAAATCATGAAATGCATGAAAAATAGCAAATGAAGTCAGAAAAGGGTTGACAAATGATGATGTGTCTTTGAATGGTACATATTGAATGCAGAAAAAGTCTTGAGTTAAAATATGTTTAAAAAATGAAATCCCTTTGTAATAGACGAGTTTTCGTCCGAAACCCTGATACTTCAAAGGAGATTGTCCAGTTTGTACACAAAGTGCATCCAGTTTTTCCCGTACCCCTCTCAACTTTTTAGCACATGCTATGTGGGTGAAATTATGATTCCATGCCAATTTTCAACCATTTCAGAGTTCATTTGCAGTGCTTTTCAATTTCAGGGTCATCTTAGCTCAAAATAAATCATGAAATGCATGAAAAATAGCAAATGAAGTCAGAAAAGGGTTGAAAAGTGATGATGTGGCTTTGAATGGTGCATATTGAATGCACAAAAAGTCTTGAGTTAAAATATGTTTAAAAAAAATGAAATCCCTTTGTAATAGACGAGTTTTCGTCCGAAACCCTGATACTTCGAAGGAGATTGTCCAGTTTGTACACGAAGTGCATCCAGTTTTTCCCGTAACCCTCTCAACTTTTTAGCACATGCTATGTGGGTGAAATTATGATTCCATGCCAATTTTCAACCATTTCAGAGTTCATTTGCAGTGCTTTTCAATTTCAGGGTCATGTTAGCTCAAAATAAATCATGAAATGCATGAAAAATAGCAAATGAAGTTAGAAAAGGGTTGAAAAGTGATGATGTGTCTTTGAATGGTACATATTGAATGCAGAAAAAGTCTTGAGTTAAAATATGTTAAAAAATGAAACCCCTTTGTAATAGACGAGTTTTCGTCCGAAACCCTGATACTTCGAAGGAGATTGTCCAGTTTGTACACGAAGTGCATCCAGTTTTTCCCGTAACCCTCTCAACTTTTTAGCACATGCTATGTGGGTGAAATTATGATACCATGCCAATTTTCAACCATTTCAGAGTTCATTTGCAGTGCTTTTCAATTTCAGGGTCATCTTAGCTCAAAATAAATCATGAAATGCATGAAAAATAGCAAATGAAGACAGAAAAGGGTTGAAAAGTGATGATGTGGCTTTGAATGGTGCATATTTAATGAAAAAAAAAGTCTTGATTTAAAATATGTTAAAAAAATGAAACCCCTTTGTAATAGACGAGTTTTCGTCCGAAATCCTGATACTTCGAAGGAGATTGTCCAGTTTGTACACGAAGTGCATCCAGTTTTTTCAGTAACCCTCTCAACTTTTTCGCACATGCTACGTGGGTGAAATTATGATACCATGCCAATTTTCAACTATTTCAGAGTTCATTTGCAGTGCTTTTCAATTTCAGGGTCATCTTAGCTCAAAATAAATCATGAAATGCATGAAAAATAGCAAATGAAGTCAGAAAAGGGTTGACAAGTGATGATGTGTCTTTGAATGGTACATATTGAATGCAGAAAAAGTCTTGAGTTAAAATATGTTTAAAAAATGAAATCCCTTTGTAATAGACGAGTTTTCGTCCGAAATCCTGACACTTCGAAGGAGATTGTCCAGTTTGTACACGAAGTGCATCCAGTTTTTCCCGTAACCCTCTCAACTTTTTAGCACATGCTACATGGGTGAAATTATGATACCATGCCAATTTTCAACCATTTCAGAGTTCAATTGCAGTGCTTTTAGATTTCAGGGTCATCTTAGCTCAAAATAAATCATGAAATGCATGAAAAATAGCAAATGAAGTCAGAAAAGGGTTGAAAAGTGATGATGTGGCTTTGAATGGTGCATATTGAATCCAGAAAAAGTCTTGAGTTAAAATATGTTAAAAAAATGAAACCCCTTTGTAATAGACGAGTTTTCGTCCGAATCCCTGATACTTCGAAGGAGATTGTCCAGTTTGTACACGAAGTGCATCCAGTTTTTCCCGTAACCCTCTCAACTTTTTAGCACATGCTACGTGGGTGAAATTATGATACCATGCCAATTTTCAACAATTTCAGAGTTCATGTGCAGTGCTTTTCAATTTTAGGGTCATCTTAGCTCAAAATAAATCATGAAATGCATGAAAAATAGCAAATGAAGCCAGAAAAGGGTTGAAAAGTGATGATGTGGCTTTGAATGGTGCATATTGAATGCAGAAAAAGTCTTGAGTTAAAATATGTTAAAAAAATGAAACCCCTTTGTAATAGACGAGTTTTCGTCCGAAACCCTGATACTTCGAAGGAGATTGTCCAGTTTGTGCACGAAGTGCATCCAGTTTTTCCCGTAACCCTCTCAACTTTTTTGCACATGCTACGTGGGTGAAATTATGATACCATGCCAATTTTCAACTATTTCAGAGTTCATTTGCAGTGCTTTTCAATTTCAGGGTCATCTTAGCTCAAAATAAATCATGAAATGCATGAAAAATAGCAAATGAAGTCAGAAAATGGTTGAAAAGTGATGATGTGGCTTTGAATGGTGCATATTGAATGCAGAAAAAGTCTTGAGTTAAAATATGTTTAAAAAATGAAATCCCTTTGTAATAGACGAGTTTTGGTCCGAAACCCTGATACTTCGAAGGAGATTGTCCAGTTTGTACACGAAGTGCATCCAGTTTTTCCCGTAACCCTCTCAGCTTCTTAGCACATGCTACGTGGGTGAAATTATGATACCATGCCAATTTTCAACTATTTCAGAGTTCATTTGCAGTGCTTTTCAATTTCAGGGTCATCTTAGCTCAAAATAAATCATGAAATGCATGAAAAATAGCAAATGAAGTCAGAAAATGGTTGAAAAGTGATGATGTGGCTTTGAATGGTGCATATTGAATGCAGAAAAAGTCTTGAGTTAAAATATGTTTAAAAAATGAAATCCCTTTGTAATAGACGAGTTTTCGTCCGAAACCCTGATACTTCGAAGGAGATTGTCCAGTTTGTACACGAAGTGCATCCAGTTTTTCCCGTAACCCTCTCAACTTTTTAGCACATGCTATGTGGGTGAAATTATGATACCATGACAATTTTCAACCATTTCAGAGTTCATTTGCAGTGCTTTTCAATTTCAGGGTCATCCTAGCTCAAAATAAATCATGAAATGCATGAAAAATAGCAAATGAAGTCAGAAAAGGGTTGAAAAGTGATGATGTGGCCTTGAATGGTGCATATTGAATGCAGAAAAAGTCTTGAGTTAAAATATGTTAAAAAAATGAAACCCCTTTGTAATAGACGAGTTTTCGTCCGAAACCCTGACACTTCGAAGGAGATTGTCCAGTTTGTACACGAAGTGCATCCAGTTTTTCCCGTAACCCTCTCAACTTTTTAGCACAAGCTACATGGGTGAAATTATGATACCATGCCAATTTTCAACTATTTCAGAGTTCATTTGCAGTGCTTTTCAATTTCAGGGTCATCTTAGCTCAAAATAAATCATGAAATGCATGAAAAATAGCAAATGAAGTCAGAAAAGGGTTGAAAAGTGATGTTGTGGCTTTGAATGGTGCATATTGAATGCAAAAAAAGTCTTGAGTTAAAATATGTTAAAAAATGAAACCCCTTTGTAATAGACGAGTTTTCGTCCGAAACCCTCATACTTCGAAGGAGATTGTCCAGTTTGTACACGAAGTGCATCCAGTTTTTCCCGTAACCCTCTCAACTTTTTAGCACATGCTACGTGGGTGAAATTATGATACCATGCCAATTTTCAACCATTTCAGAGTTCATTTGCAGTGCTTTTCAATTTCAGGGTCATCTTAGCTCAAAATAAATCATGAAATGCATGAAAAATAGCAAATGAAGCCAGAAAAGGGTTGAAAAGTGATGATGTGGCTTTGAATGGTGCATATTGAATGCAGAAAAAGTCTTGAGTTAAAATATGTTTAAAAAATGAAATCCCTTTGTAATAGACGAGTTTTGGTCCGAAACCCTGATACTTCGAAGGAGATTGTCCAGTTTGTACACGAAGTGCATCCAGTTTTTCCCGTAACCCTCTCAACTTTTTACCACATGCTATGTGGGTGAAATTATGATACCATGACAATTTTCAACCATTTCAGAGTTCATTTGCAGTGCTTTTCAATTTCAGGGTCATCCTAGCTCAAAATAAATCATGAAATGCATGAAAAATAGCAAATGAAGTTAGAAAAGGGTTGAAAAGTGATGATGTGTCTTTGAATGGTACATATTGAATGCAGAAAAAGTCTTGAGTTAAAATATGTTAAAAAATGAAACCCCTTTGTAATAGACGAGTTTTCGTCCGAAATCCTGACACTTCGAAGGAGATTGTCCAGTTTGTACACGAAGTGCATCCAGTTTTTCCCGTAACCCTCTCAACTTTTTAGCACATGCTACATGGGTGAAATTATGATACCATGCCAATTTTCAACCATTTCAGAGTTCAATTGCAGTGCTTTTCAATTTCAGGGTCATCTTAGCTCAAAATAAATCATGAAATGCATGAAAAATAGCAAATGAAGTCAGAAAAGGGTTGAAAAGTGATGATGTGGCTTTGAATGGTGCATATTGAATCCAGAAAAAGTCTTGAGTTAAAATATGTTAAAAAAATGAAACCCCTTTGTAATAGACGAGTTTTCGTCCGAATCCCTGATACTTCGAAGGAGATTGTCCAGTTTGTACACGAAGTGCATCCAGTTTTTCCCGTAACCCTCTCAACTTTTTAGCACATGCTACGTGGGTGAAATTATGATACCATGCCAATTTTCAACAATTTCAGAGTTCATGTGCAGTGCTTTTCAATTTTAGGGTCATCTTAGCTCAAAATAAATCATGAAATGCATGAAAAATAGCAAATGAAGCCAGAAAAGGGTTGAAAAGTGATGATGTGGCTTTGAATGGTGCATATTGAATGCAGAAAAAGTCTTGAGTTAAAATATGTTAAAAAAATGAAACCCCTTTGTAATAGACGAGTTTTCGTCCGTAACCCTGATACTTCGAAGGAGATTGTCCAGTTTGTGCACGAAGTGCATCCAGTTTTTCCCGTAACCCTCTCAACTTTTTTGCACATGCTACGTGGGTGAAATTATGATACCATGCCAATTTTCAACTATTTCAGAGTTCATTTGCAGTGCTTTTCAATTTCAGGGTCATCTTAGCTCAAAATAAATCATGAAATGCATGAAAAATAGCAAATGAAGTCAGAAAATGGTTGAAAAGTGATGATGTGGCTTTGAATGGTGCATATTGAATGCAGAAAAAGTCTTGAGTTAAAATATGTTTAAAAAATGAAATCCCTTTGTAATAGACGAGTTTTGGTCCGAAACCCTGATACTTCGAAGGAGATTGTCCAGTTTGTACACGAAGTGCATCCAGTTTTTCCCGTAACCCTCTCAGCTTCTTAGCACATGCTACGTGGGTGAAATTATGATACCATGCCAATTTTCAACTATTTCAGAGTTCATTTGCAGTGCTTTTCAATTTCAGGGTCATCTTAGCTCAAAATAAATCATGAAATGCATGAAAAATAGCAAATGAAGTCAGAAAATGGTTGAAAAGTGATGATGTGGCTTTGAATGGTGCATATTGAATGCAGAAAAAGTCTTGAGTTAAAATATGTTTAAAAAATGAAATCCCTTTGTAATAGACGAGTTTTGGTCCGAAACCCTGATACTTCGAAGGAGATTGTCCAGTTTGTACACGAAGTGCATCCAGTTTTTCCCGTAACCCTCTCAACTTTTTAGCATATGCTATGTGGGTGAAATTATGATACCATGACAATTTTCAACCATTTCAGAGTTCATTTGCAGTGCTTTTCAATTTCAGGGTCATCCTAGCTCAAAATAAATCATGAAATGCATGAAAAATAGCAAATGAAGTCAGAAAAGGGTTGAAAAGTGATGATGTGGCCTTGAATGGTGCATATTGAATGCAGAAAAAGTCTTGAGTTAAAATATGTTAAAAAAATGAAACCCCTTTGTAATAGACGAGTTTTCGTCCGAAACCCTGACACTTCGAAGGAGATTGTCCAGTTTGTACACGAAGTGCATCCAGTTTTTCCCGTAACCCTCTCAACTTTTTAGCACAAGCTACATGGGTGAAATTATGATACCATGCCAATTTTCAACTATTTCAGAGTTCATTTGCAGTGCTTTTCAATTTCAGGGTCATCTTAGCTCAAAATAAATCATGAAATGCATGAAAAATAGCAAATGAAGTCAGAAAAGGGTTGAAAAGTGATGTTGTGGCTTTGAATGGTGCATATTGAATGCAAAAAAAGTCTTGAGTTAAAATATGTTAAAAAATGAAACCCCTTTGTAATAGACGAGTTTTCGTCCGAAACCCTCATACTTCGAAGGAGATTGTCCAGTTTGTACACGAAGTGCATCCAGTTTTTCCCGTAACCCTCTCAACTTTTTAGCACATGCTACGTGGGTGAAATTATGATACCATGCCAATTTTCAACCATTTCAGAGTTCATTTGCAGTGCTTTTCAATTTCAGGGTCATCTTAGCTCAAAATAAATCATGAAATGCATGAAAAATAGCAAATGAAGCCAGAAAAGGGTTGAAAAGTGATGATGTGGCTTTGAATGGTGCATATTGAATGCAGAAAAAGTCTTGAGTTAAAATATGTTTAAAAAATGAAATCCCTTTGTAATAGACGAGTTTTGGTCCGAAACCCTGATAGTTCGAAGGAGATTGTCCAGTTTGTACACGAAGTGCATCCAGTTTTTCCCGTAACCCTCTCAACTTTTTAGCACATGCTATGTGGGTGAAATTATGATACCATGACAATTTTCAACCATTTCAGAGTTCATTTGCAGTGCTTTTCAATTTCAGGGTCATCCTAGCTCAAAATAAATCATGAAATGCATGAAAAATAGCAAATGAAGTCAGAAAAGGGTTGAAAAGTGATGATGTGGCCTTGAATGGTGCATATTGAATGCAGAAAAAGTCTTGAGTTAAAATATGTTAAAAAAATGAAACCCCTTTGTAATAGACGAGTTTTCGTCCGAAATCCTGACACTTCGAAGGAGATTGTCCAGTTTGTACACGAAGTGCATCCAGTTTTTCCCGTAACCCTCTCAACTTTTTAGCACAAGCTACATGGGTGAAATTATGATACCATGCCAATTTTCAACTATTTCAGAGTTCATTTGCAGTGCTTTTCAATTTCAGGGTCATCTTAGCTCAAAATAAATCATGAAATGCATGAAAAATAGCAAATGAAGTCAGAAAAGGGTTGAAAAGTGATGTTGTGGCTTTGAATGGTGCATATTGAATGCAAAAAAAGTCTTGAGTTAAAATATGTTAAAAAATGAAACCCCTTTGTAATAGACGAGTTTTCGTCCGAAACCCTCATACTTCGAAGGAGATTGTCCAGTTTGTACACAAAGTGCATCCAGTTTTTCCCGTAACCCTCTCAGCTTTTTAGCACATGCTACGTGGGTGAAATTATGATACCATGCCAATTTTCAACCATTTCAGAGTTCATTTGCAGTGCTTTTCAATTTCAGGGTCATCATAGCTCAAAATAAATCATGAAATGCATGAAAAATAGCAAATGAAGCCAGAAAAGGGTTGAAAAGTGATGATGTGGCTTTGAATGGTGCATATTGAATGCAGAAAAAGTCTTGAGTTAAAATATGTTTAAAAAATGAAATCCCTTTGTAATAGACGAGTTTTGGTCCGAAACCCTGATACTTCGAAGGAGATTGTCCAGTTTGTACACGAAGTGCATCCAGTTTTTCCCGTAACCCTCTCAACTTTTTAGCACATGCTATGTGGGTGAAATTATGATACCATGACAATTTTCAACCATTTCAGAGTTCATTTGCAGTGCTTTTCAATTTCAGGGTCATCCTAGCTCAAAATAAATCATGAAATGCATGAAAAATAGCAAATGAAGTCAGAAAAGGGTTGAAAAGTGATGATGTGGCCTTGAATGGTGCATATTGAATGCAGAAAAAGTCTTGAGTTAAAATATGTTAAAAAAATGAAACCCCTTTGTAATAGACGAGTTTTCGTCCGAAATCCTGACACTTCGAAGGAGATTGTCCAGTTTGTACACGAAGTGCATCCAGTTTTTCCCGTAACCCTCTCAACTTTTTAGCACATGCTATGTGGGTGAAATTATGATACCATGCCAATTTTCAACTATTTCAGAGTTCATTTGCAGTGCTTTTCAATTTCAGGGTCATCTTAGCTCAAAATAAATCATGAAATGCATGAAAAATAGCAAATGAAGTCAGAAAAGGGTTGAAAAGTGATGTTGTGGCTTTGAATGGTGCATATTGAATGCAAAAAAAGTCTTCAGTTAAAATATGTTAAAAAATGAAACCCCTTTGTAATAGACGAGTTTTCGTCCGAAACCCTCATACTTCGAAGGAGATTGTCCAGTTTGTACACGAAGTGCATCCAGTTTTTCCCGTAACCCTCTCAACTTTTTAGCACATGCTACGTGGGTGAAATTATGATACCATGCCAATTTTCAACCATTTCAGAGTTCATTTGCAGTGCTTTTCAATTTCAGGGTCATCTTAGCTCAAAATAAATCATGAAATGCATGAAAAATAGCAAATGAAGCCAGAAAAGGGTTGAAAAGTGATGATGTGGCTTTGAATGGTGCATATTGAATGCAGAAAAAGTCTTGAGTTAAAATATGTTAAAAAAATGAAACCCCTTTGTAATAGACGAGTTTTCGTCCGAATCCCTGATACTTCGAAGGAGATTGTCCAGTTTGTGCACGAAGTGCATCCAGTTTTTCCCGTAACCCTCTCAACTTTTTAGCACATGCTACGTGGGTGAAATTATGATACCATGCCAATTTTCAACAATTTCAGAGTTCATGTGCAGTGCTTTTCAATTTTAGGGTCATCTTAGCTCAAAATAAATCATGAAATGCATGAAAAATAGCAAATGAAGCCAGAAAAGGGTTGAAAAGTGATGATGTGGCTTTGAATGGTGCATATTGAATGCAGAAAAAGTCTTGAGTTAAAATATGTTAAAAAATGAAACCCCTTTGTAATAGACGAGTTTTCGTCCGAAACCCTCATACTTCGAAGGAGATTGTCCAGTTTGTGCACGAAGTGCATCCAGTTTTTCCCGTAACCCTCTCAACTTTTTTGCACATGCTACGTGGGTGAAATTATGATACCATGCCAATTTTCAACCATTTCAGAGTTCATTTGCAGTGCTTTTCAATTTCAGGGTCATCATAGCTCAAAATAAATCATGAAATGCATGAAAAATAGCAAATGAAGCCAGAAAAGGGTTGAAAAGTGATGATGTGGCTTTGAATGGTGCATATTGAATGCAGAAAAAGTCTTGAGTTAAAATATGTTTAAAAAATGAAATCCCTTTGTAATAGACGAGTTTTGGTCCGAAACCCTGATACTTCGAAGGAGATTGTCCAGTTTGTACACGAAGTGCATCCAGTTTTTCCCGTAACCCTCTCAACTTTTTAGCACATGCTATGTGGGTGAAATTATGATACCATGACAATTTTCAACCATTTCAGAGTTCATTTGCAGTGCTTTTCAATTTCAGGGTCATCCTAGCTCAAAATAAATCATGAAATGCATGAAAAATAGCAAATGAAGTCAGAAAAGGGTTGAAAAGTGATGATGTGGTCTTGAATGGTGCATATTGAATGCAGAAAAAGTCTTGAGTTAAAATATGTTAAAAAAATGAAACCCCTTTGTAATAGACGAGTTTTCGTCCGAAATCCTGACACTTCGAAGGAGATTGTCCAGTTTGTACACGAAGTGCATCCAGTTTTTCCCGTAACCCTCTCAACTTTTTAGCACATGCTATGTGGGTGAAATTATGATACCATGCCAATTTTCAACTATTTCAGAGTTCATTTGCAGTGCTTTTCAATTTCAGGGTCATCTTAGCTCAAAATAAATCATGAAATGCATGAAAAATAGCAAATGAAGTCAGAAAAGGGTTGAAAAGTGATGTTGTGGCTTTGAATGGTGCATATTGAATGCAAAAAAAGTCTTGAGTTAAAATATGTTAAAAAATGAAACCCCTTTGTAATAGACGAGTTTTCGTCCGAAACCCTCATACTTCGAAGGAGATTGTCCAGTTTGTACACGAAGTGCATCCAGTTTTTCCCGTAACCCTCTCAACTTTTTAGCACATGCTACGTGGGTGAAATTATGATACCATGCCAATTTTCAACCATTTCAGAGTTCATTTGCAGTGCTTTTCAATTTCAGGGTCATCTTAGCTCAAAATAAATCATGAAATGCATGAAAAATAGCAAATGAAGCCAGAAAAGGGTTGAAAAGTGATGATGTGGCTTTGAATGGTGCATATTGAATGCAGAAAAAGTCTTGAGTTAAAATATGTTAAAAAAATGAAACCCCTTTGTAATAGACGAGTTTTCGTCCGAATCCCTGATACTTCGAAGGAGATTGTCCAGTTTGTGCACGAAGTGCATCCAGTTTTTCCCGTAACCCTCTCAACTTTTTAGCACATGCTACGTGGGTGAAATTATGATACCATGCCAATTTTCAACAATTTCAGAGTTCATGTGCAGTGCTTTTCAATTTTAGGGTCATCTTAGCTCAAAATAAATCATGAAATGCATGAAAAATAGCAAATGAAGCCAGAAAAGGGTTGAAAAGTGATGATGTGGCTTTGAATGGTGCATATTGAATGCAGAAAAAGTCTTGAGTTAAAATATGTTAAAAAAATGAAACCCCTTTGTAATAGACGAGTTTTCGTCCGAATCCCTGATACTTCGAAGGAGATTGTCCAGTTTGTGCACGAAGTGCATCCAGTTTTTCCCGTAACCCTCTCAACTTTTTAGCACATGCTACGTGGGTGAAATTATGATACCATGCCAATTTTCAACAATTTCAGAGTTCATGTGCAGTGCTTTTCAATTTTAGGGTCATCTTAGCTCAAAATAAATCATGAAATGCATGAAAAATAGCAAATGAAGCCAGAAAAGGGTTGAAAAGTGATGATGTGGCTTTGAATGGTGCATATTGAATGCAGAAAAAGTCTTGAGTTAAAATATGTTAAAAAAATGAAACCCTTTGTAATAGACGAGTTTTCGTCCGAAACCCTGATACTTCGAAGGAGATTGTCCAGTTTGTGCACGAAGTGCATCCAGTTTTTCCCGTAACCCTCTCAGCTTCTTAGCACATGCTACGTGGGTGAAATTATGATACCATGCCAATTTTCAACTATTTCAGAGTTCATTTGCAGTGCTTTTCAATTTCAGGGTCATCTTAGCTCAAAATAAATCATGAAATGCATGAAAAATAGCAAATGAAGTCAGAAAATGGTTGAAAAGTGATGATGTGGCTTTGAATGGTGCATATTGAATGCAGAAAAAGTCTTGAGTTAAAATATGTTTAAAAAATGAAATCCCTTTGTAATAGACGAGTTTTGGTCCGAAACCCTGATACTTCGAAGGAGATTGTCCAGTTTGTACACGAAGTGCATCCAGTTTTTCCCGTAACCCTCTCAGCTTCTTAGCACATGCTACGTGGGTGAAATTATGATACCATGCCAATTTTCAACTATTTCAGAGTTCATTTGCAGTGCTTTTCAATTTCAGGGTCATCTTAGCTCAAAATAAATCATGAAATGCATGAAAAATAGCAAATGAAGTCAGAAAATGGTTGAAAAGTGATGATGTGGCTTTGAATGGTGCATATTGAATGCAGAAAAAGTCTTGAGTTAAAATATGTTTAAAAAATGAAATCCCTTTGTAATAGACGAGTTTTGGTCCGAAACCCTGATACTTCGAAGGAGATTGTCCAGTTTGTACACGAAGTGCATCCAGTTTTTCCCGTAACCCTCTCAACTTTTTAGCACATGCTATGTGGGTGAAATTATGATACCATGACAATTTTCAACCATTTCAGAGTTCATTTGCAGTGCTTTTCAATTTCAGGGTCATCCTAGCTCAAAATAAATCATGAAATGCATGAAAAATAGCAAATGAAGTCAGAAAAGGGTTGAAAAGTGATGATGTGGCCTTGAATGGTGCATATTGAATGCAGAAAAAGTCTTGAGTTAAAATATGTTAAAAAAATGAAACCCCTTTGTAATAGACGAGTTTTCGTCCGAAACCCTGACACTTCGAAGGAGATTGTCCAGTTTGTACACGAAGTGCATCCAGTTTTTCCCGTAACCCTCTCAACTTTTTAGCACAAGCTACGTGGGTGAAATTATGATACCATGCCAATTTTCAACTATTTCAGAGTTCATTTGCAGTGCTTTTCAATTTCAGGGTCATCTTAGCTCAAAATAAATCATGAAATGCATGAAAAATAGCAAATGAAGTCAGAAATGGGTTGAAAAGTGATGTTGTGGCCTTGAATGGTGCATATTGAATGCAGAAAAAGTCTTGAGTTAAAATATGTTAAAAAATGAAACCCCTTTGTAATAGACGAGTTTTCGTCCGAAACCCTCATACTTCGAAGGAGATTGTCCAGTTTGTACACGAAGTGCATCCAGTTTTTCCCGTAACCCTCTCAACTTTTTAGCACATGCTACGTGGGTGAAATTATGATACCATGCCAATTTTCAACCATTTCAGAGTTCATTTGCAGTGCTTTTCAATTTCAGGGTCATCTTAGCTCAAAATAAATCATGAAATGCATGAAAAATAGCAAATGAAGCCAGAAAAGGGTTGAAAAGTGATGATGTGGCTTTGAATGGTGCATATTGAATGCAGAAAAAGTCTTGAGTTAAAATATGTTTAAAAAATGAAATCCCTTTGTAATAGACGAGTTTTGGTCCGAAACCCTGATACTTCGAAGGAGATTGTCCAGTTTGTACACGAAGTGCATCCAGTTTTTCCCGTAACCCTCTCAACTTTTTAGCACATGCTATGTGGGTGAAATTATGATACCATGACAATTTTCAACCATTTCAGAGTTCATTTGCAGTGCTTTTCAATTTCAGGGTCATCCTAGCTCAAAATAAATCATGAAATGCATGAAAAATAGCAAATGAAGTCAGAAAAGGGTTGAAAAGTGATGATGTGGCCTTGAATGGTGCATATTGAATGCAGAAAAAGTCTTGAGTTAAAATATGTTAAAAAAATGAAACCCCTTTGTAATAGACGAGTTTTCGTCCGAAATCCTGACACTTCGAAGGAGATTGTCCAGTTTGTACACGAAGTGCATCCAGTTTTTCCCGTAACCCTCTCAACTTTTTAGCACAAGCTACATGGGTGAAATTATGATACCATGCCAATTTTCAACTATTTCAGAGTTCATTTGCAGTGCTTTTCAATTTCAGGGTCATCTTAGCTCAAAATAAATCATGAAATGCATGAAAAATAGCAAATGAAGTCAGAAAAGGGTTGAAAAGTGATGTTGTGGCTTTGAATGGTGCATATTGAATGCAAAAAAAGTCTTGAGTTAAAATATGTTAAAAAATGAAACCCCTTTGTAATAGACGAGTTTTCGTCCGAAACCCTCATACTTCGAAGGAGATTGTCCAGTTTGTACACGAAGTGCATCCAGTTTTTCCCGTAACCCTCTCAACTTTTTAGCACATGCTACGTGGGTGAAATTATGATACCATGCCAATTTTCAACCATTTCAGAGTTCATTTGCAGTGCTTTTCAATTTCAGGGTCATCATAGCTCAAAATAAATCATGAAATGCATGAAAAATAGCAAATGAAGCCAGAAAAGGGTTGAAAAGTGATGATGTGGCTTTGAATGGTGCATATTGAATGCAGAAAAAGTCTTGAGTTAAAATATGTTTAAAAAATGAAATCCCTTTGTAATAGACGAGTTTTGGTCCGAAACCCTGATACTTCGAAGGAGATTGTCCAGTTTGTACACGAAGTGCATCCAGTTTTTCCCGTAACCCTCTCAACTTTTTAGCACATGCTATGTGGGTGAAATTATGATACCATGACAATTTTCAACCATTTCAGAGTTCATTTGCAGTGCTTTTCAATTTCAGGGTCATCCTAGCTCAAAATAAATCATGAAATGCATGAAAAATAGCAAATGAAGTCAGAAAAGGGTTGAAAAGTGATGATGTGGCCTTGAATGGTGCATATTGAATGCAGAAAAAGTCTTGAGTTAAAATATGTTAAAAAAATGAAACCCCTTTGTAATAGACGAGTTTTCGTCCGAAATCCTGACACTTCGAAGGAGATTGTCCAGTTTGTACACGAAGTGCATCCAGTTTTTCCCGTAACCCTCTCAACTTTTTAGCACAAGCTACATGGGTGAAATTATGATACCATGCCAATTTTCAACTATTTCAGAGTTCATTTGCAGTGCTTTTCAATTTCAGGGTCATCTTAGCTCAAAATAAATCATGAAATGCATGAAAAATAGCAAATGAAGTCAGAAAAGGGTTGAAAAGTGATGTTGTGGCTTTGAATGGTGCATATTGAATGCAAAAAAAGTCTTGAGTTAAAATATGTTAAAAAATGAAACCCCTTTGTAATAGACGAGTTTTCGTCCGAAACCCTCATACTTCGAAGGAGATTGTCCAGTTTGTACACGAAGTGCATCCAGTTTTTCCCGTAACCCTCTCAACTTTTTAGCACATGCTACGTGGGTGAAATTATGATACCATGCCAATTTTCAACCATTTCAGAGTTCATTTGCAGTGCTTTTCAATTTCAGGGTCATCTTAGCTCAAAATAAATCATGAAATGCATGAAAAATAGCAAATGAAGCCAGAAAAGGGTTGAAAAGTGATGATGTGGCTTTGAATGGTGCATATTGAATGCAGAAAAAGTCTTGAGTTAAAATATGTTAAAAAAATGAAACCCCTTTGTAATAGACGAGTTTTCGTCCGAAACCCTCATACTTCGAAGGAGATTGTCCAGTTTGTGCACGAAGTGCATCCAGTTTTTCCCGTAACCCTCTCAACTTTTTAGCACATGCTACGTGGGTGAAATTATGATACCATGCCAATTTTCAACTATTTCAGAGTTCATTTGCAGTGCTTTTCAATTTCAGGGTCATCTTAGCTCAAAATAAATCATGAAATGCATGAAAAATAGCAAATGAAGTCAGAAAATGGTTGAAAAGTGTTGATGTGGCTTTGAATGGTGCATATTGAATGCAGAAAAAGTCTTGAGTTAAAATATGTTTAAAAAATCAAATCCCTTTGTAATAGACGAGTTTTGGTCCGAAACCCTGATACTTCGAAGGAGATTGTCCAGTTTGTACACGAAGTGCATCCAGTTTTTCCCGTAACCCTCTCAACTTTTTAGCACATGCTATGTGGGTGAAATTATGATACCATGCCAATTTTCAACCATTTCAGAGTTCATTTGCAGTGCTTTTCAATTTCAGGGTCATCCTAGCTCAAAATAAATCATGAAATGCATGAAAAATAGCAAATGAAGTCAGAAAAGGGTTGAAAAGTGATGATGTGGCTTTGAATGGTGCATATTGAATGCAGAAAAAGTCTTGAGTTAAAATATGTTAAAAAAATGAAACCCCTTTGTAATAGACGAGTTTTCGTCCGAAATCCTGACACTTCGAAGGAGATTGTCCAGTTTGTACACGAAGTGCATCCAGTTTTTCCCGTAACCCTCTCAACTTTTTAGCACAAGCTACATGGGTGAAATTATGATACCATGCCAATTTTCAACTATTTCAGAGTTCATTTGCAGTGCTTTTCAATTTCAGGGTCATCTTAGCTCAAAATAAATCATGAAATGCATGAAAAATAGCAAATGAAGTCAGAAAAGGGTTGAAAAGTGATGATGTGGCCTTGAATGATGCATATTGAATGCAGAAAAAGTCTTGAGTTAAAATATGTTAAAAAATGAAACCCCTTTGTAATAGACGAGTTTTCGTCCGAAACCCTCATACTTCGAAGGAGATTGTCCAGTTTGTACACGAAGTGCATCCAGTTTTTCCCGTAACCCTCTCAACTTTTTAGCACATGCTACGTGGGTGAAATTATGATACCATGCCAATTTTCAACCATTTCAGAGTTCATTTGCAGTGCTTTTCAATTTCAGGGTCATCTTAGCTCAAAATAAATCATGAAATGCATGAAAAATAGCAAATGAAGCCAGAAAAGGGTTGAAAAGTGATGATGTGGCTTTGAATGGTGCATATTGAATGCAGAAAAAGTCTTGAGTTAAAATATGTTAAAAAAATGAAACCCCTTTGTAATAGACGAGTTTTCGTCCGAAACCCTCATACTTCGAAGGAGATTGTCCAGTTTGTGCACGAAGTGCATCCAGTTTTTCCCGTAACCCTCTCAACTTTTTAGCACATGCTACGTGGGTGAAATTATGATACCATGCCAATTTTCAACTATTTCAGAGTTCATTTGCAGTGCTTTTCAATTTCAGGGTCATCTTAGCTCAAAATAAATCATGAAATGCATGAAAAATAGCAAATGAAGTCAGAAAATGGTTGAAAAGTGATGATGTGGCTTTGAATGGTGCATATTGAATGCAGAAAAAGTCTTGAGTTAAAATATGTTTAAAAAATGAAATCCCTTTGTAATAGACGAGTTTTGGTCCGAAACCCTGATACTTCGAAGGAGATTGTCCAGTTTGTACACGAAGTGCATCCAGTTTTTCCCGTAACCCTCTCAACTTTTTAGCACATGCTATGTGGGTGAAATTATGATACCATGCCAATTTTCAACCATTTCAGAGTTCATTTGCAGTGCTTTTCAATTTCAGGGTCATCCTAGCTCAAAATAAATCATGAAATGCATGAAAAATAGCAAATGAAGTCAGAAAAGGGTTGAAAAGTGATGATGTGGCTTTGAATGGTGCATATTGAATGCAGAAAAAGTCTTGAGTTAAAATATGTTAAAAAAATGAAACCCCTTTGTAATAGACGAGTTTTCGTCCGAAATCCTGACACTTCGAAGGAGATTGTCCAGTTTGTACACGAAGTGCATCCAGTTTTTCCCGTAACCCTCTCAACTTTTTAGCACAAGCTACATGGGTGAAATTATGATACCATGCCAATTTTCAACTATTTCAGAGTTCATTTGCTGTGCTTTTCAATTTCAGGGTCATCTTAGCTCAAAATAAATCATGAAATGCATGAAAAATAGCAAATGAAGTCAGAAAAGGGTTGAAAAGTGATGTTGTGGCTTTGAATGGTGCATATTGAATGGAAAAAAAGTCTTGAGTTAAAATATGTTAAAAAATGAAACCCCTTTGTAATAGACGAGTTTTCGTCCGAAACCCTCATACTTCGAAGGAGATTGTCCAGTTTGTGCACGAAGTGCATCCAGTTTTTCCCGTAACCCTCTCAACTTTTTAGCACATGCTACGTGGGTGAAATTATGATACCATGCCAATTTTCAACTATTTCAGAGTTCATTTGCAGTGCTTTTCAATTTCAGGGTCATCTTAGCTCAAAATAAATCATGAAATGCATGAAAAATAGCAAATGAAGTCAGAAAATGGTTGAAAAGTGATGATGTGGCTTTGAATGGTGCATATTGAATGCAGAAAAAGTCTTGAGTTAAAATATGTTTAAAAAATGAAATCCCTTTGTAATAGACGAGTTTTGGTCCGAAACCCTGATACTTCGAAGGAGATTGTCCACTTTGTACACGAAGTGCATCCAGTTTTTCCCGTAACCCTCTCAACTTTTTAGCACATGCTACGTGGGTGAAATTATGATACCATGCCAATTTTCAACTATTTCAGAGTTCATTTGCAGTGCTTTTCAATTTCAGGGTCATCTTAGCTCAAAATAAATCATGAAATGCATGAAAAATAGCAAATGAAGTCAGAAAATGGTTGAAAAGTGATGATGTGGCTTTGAATGGTGCATATTGAATGCAGAAAAAGTCTTGAGTTAAAATATGTTTAAAAAATGAAATCCCTTTGTAATAGACGAGTTACTGTCCGAAACCCTGATACTTCGAAGGAGATTGTCCAGTTTGTACACGAAGTGCATCCAGTTTTTCCCGTAACCCTCTCAACTTTTTAGCACATGCTATGTGGGTGAAATTATGATACCATGCCAATTTTCAACCATTTCAGAGTTCATTTGCAGTGCTTTTCAATTTCAGGGTCATCCTAGCTCAAAATAAATCATGAAATGCATGAAAAATAGCAAATGAAGTCAGAAAAGGGTTGAAAAGTGATGATGTTGCTTTGAATGGTGCATATTGAATGCAGAAAAAGTCTTGAGTTAAAATATGTTAAAAAAATGAAACCCCTTTGTAATAGACGAGTTTTCGTCCGAAATCCTGACACTTCGAAGGAGATTGTCCAGTTTGTACACGAAGTGCATCCAGTTTTTCCCGTAACCCTCTCAACTTTTTAGCACATGCTACGTGGGTGAAATTATGATACCATGCCAATTTTCAACTATTTCAGAGTTCATTTGCAGTGCTTTTCAATTTCAGGGTCATCTTAGCTCAAAATAAATCATGAAATGCATGAAAAATAGCAAATGAAGTCAGAAAAGGGTTGAAAAGTGATGTTGTGGCTTTGAATGGTGCATATTGAATGCAAAAAAAGTCTTGAGTTAAAATATGTTAAAAAATGAAACCCCTTTGTAATAGACGAGTTTTCGTCCGAAACCCTCATACTTCGAAGGAGATTGTCCAGTTTGTACACGAAGTGCATCCAGTTTTTCCCGTAACCCTCTCAACTTTTTATCACATGCTATGTGGGTGAAATTATGATACCATGCCAATTTTCAACCATTTCAGAGTTCATTTGCAGTGCTTTTCAATTTCAGGGTCATCTTAGCTCAAAATAAATCATGAAATGCATGAAAAATAGCAAATGAAGTCAGAAAAGGGTTGAAAAGTGATGATGTGTATTTGAATGGTGCATATTGAATGCAGAAAAAGTCTTGCGTTAAAATATGTTTAAAAAATGAAATCCCTTTGTAATAGACGAGTTTTCGTCCGAAACCCTCATACTTCGAAGGAGATTGTCCAGTTTGTACACGAAGTGCATCCAGTTTTTCCCGTAACCCTCTCAACTTTTTAGCACCTGCTATGTGGGTGAAATTATGATACCATGCCAATTTTCAACCATTTCAGAGTTCATTTGCAGTGCTTTTCAATTTCAGGGTCATCTTAGCTCAAAATAAATCATGAAATGCATGAAAAATAGCAAATGAAGTCAGAAAAGGGTTGAAAAGTGATGATGTGGCTTTGAATGGTGCATATTGAATGCAGAAAAAGTCTTGAGTTGAAATATATTTAAAAAAATGAAATCCCATTGTAATAGACGAGTTTTCGTCCGAAACCCTAATACTTCGAAGGAGATTGTCCACTTTGTACACGAAGTGCATCCAGTTTTTCCCGTAACCCTCTCAACTTTTTAGCACATGCTATGTGGGTGAAATTATGATACCATGCCAATTTTCAACCATTTCAGAGTTCATTTGCAGTGCTTTTCAATTTCAGGGTCATCCTAGCTCAAAATAAATCATGAAATGCATGAAAAATAGCAAATGAAGTCAGAAAAGGGTTGAAAAGTGATGATGTGGCTTTGAATGGTGCATATTGAATGCAGAAAAAGTCTTGAGTTAAAATATGTTAAAAAAATGAAACCCCTTTGTAATAGTCGAGTTTTCGTCCGAATCCCTAATACTTCGAAGGAGATTGTCCAGTTTGTACACGAAGTGCATCCAGTTTTTCCCGTAACCCTCTCAACTTTTTAACACATGCTACGTGGGTGAAATTATGATACCATGCCAATTTTCAACCATTTCAGAGTTCATGTGCAGTGCTTTTCAATTTCAGGGTCATCTTAGCTCAAAATAAATCATGAAATGCATGAAAAATAGCAAATGAAGCCAGAAAAGGGTTGAAAAGTGATGATGTGGCTTTGAATGGTGCATATTGAATGCAGAAAAAGTCTTGAGTTAAAATATGTTAAAAAAATGAAACCCCTTTGTAATAGACGAGTTTTCGTCCGAAACCCTGATACTTCGAAGGAGATTGTCCAGTTTGTGCACGAAGTGCATCCAGTTTTTCCCGTAACCCTCTCAACTTTTTAGCACATGCTACGTGGGTGAAATTATGATACCATGCCAATTTTCAACTATTTCAGAGTTCATTTGCAGTGCTTTTCAATTTCAGGGTCATCTTAGCTCAAAATAAATCATAAAATGCATGAAAAATAGCAAATGAAGTTAGAAAAGGGTTGAAAAGTGATGATGTGGCTTTGAATGGTGCATATTGAATGCAGAAAAAGTCTTGAGTTGAAATATATTTAAAAAAATGAAATCCCTTTGTAATAGACGAGTTCTCGTCCGAAACCCTAATACTTCGAAGGAGATTGTCTAGTTTGTACACGAAGTGCATCCAGTTTTTCCCGTAACCCTCTCAACTTTTTAGCACATGCTATGTGTGTGAAATTATGATACCATGCCAATTTTCAACCATTTCAGAGTTCATTTGCAGTGCTTTTCAATTTCAGGGTCATCCTAGCTCAAAATAAATCATGAAATGCATGAAAAATAGCAAATGAAGTCAGAAAAGGGTTGAAAAGTGATGATGTGGCTTTGAATGGTGCATATTGAATGCAGAAAAAGTCTTGAGTTAAAATATGTTAAAAAATGAAACCCCTTTGTAATAGACGAGTTTTCGTCCGAAACCGTGACACTTCGAAGGAGATTGTCCAGTTTGTACACGAAGTACATCCAGTTTTTCCCGTAACCCTCTCAACTTTTTAGCACAAGCTACATGGGTGAAATTATGATACCATGCCAATTTTCAACTATTTCAGAGTTCATTTGCAGTGCTTTTCAATTTCAGGGTCATCTTAGCTCAAAATAAATCATGAAATGCATGAAAAATAGCAAATGAAGTCAGAAAAGGGTTGAAAAGTGATGTTGTGGCTTTGAATGGTGCATATTGAATGGAAAAAAGTCTTGAGTTAAAATATGTTAAAAAATGAAACCCCTTTGTAATAGACGAGTTTTCGTCCGAAACCCTCATACTTCGAAGGAGATTGTCCAGTTTGTGCACGAAGTGCATCCAGTTTTTCCCGTAACCCTCTCAACTTTTTAGCACATGCTACGTGGGTGAAATTATGATACCATGCCAATTTTCAACTATTTCAGAGTTCATTTGCAGTGCTTTTCAATTTCAGGGTCATCTTAGCTCAAAATAAATCATGAAATGCATGAAAAATAGCAAATGAAGTCAGAAAATGGTTGAAAAGTGATGATGTGGCTTTGAATGGTGCATATTGAATGCAGAAAAAGTCTTGAGTTAAAATATGTTTAAAAAATGAAATCCCTTTGTAATAGACGAGTTTTGGTCCGAAACCCTGATACTTCGAAGGAGATTGTCCACTTTGTACACGAAGTGCATCCAGTTTTTCCCGTAACCCTCTCAACTTTTTAGCACATGCTACGTGGGTGAAATTATGATACCATGCCAATTTTCAACGATTTCAGAGTTCATGTGCAGTGCTTTTCAATTTCAGGGTCATCTTAGCTCAAAATAAATCATGAAATGCATGAAAAATAGCAAATGAAGTCAGAAAAGGGTTGAAAAGTGATGTTGTGGCTTTGAATGGTGCATATTGAATGGAAAAAAGTCTTGAGTTAAAATATGATACCATGCCAATTTTCAACTATTTCAGAGTTCATTTGCAGTGCTTTTCAATTTCAGGGTCATCTTAGCTCAAAATAAATCATGAAATGCATGAAAAATAGCAAATGAAGTCAGAAAATGGTTGAAAAGTGATGATGTGGCTTTGAATGGTGCATATTGAATGGAAAAAAGTCTTGAGTTAAAATATGTTAAAAAATGAAACCCCTTTGTAATAGACGAGTTTTCGTCCGAAACCCTCATACTTCGAAGGAGATTGTCCAGTTTGTGCACGAAGTGCATCCAGTTTTTCCCGTAACCCTCTCAACTTTTTAGCACATGCTACGTGGGTGAAATTATGATACCATGCCAATTTTCAACTATTTCAGAGTTCATTTGCAGTGCTTTTCAATTTCAGGGTCATCTTAGCTCAAAATAAATCATGAAATGCATGAAAAATAGCAAATGAAGTCAGAAAAGGGTTGAAAAGTGATGTTGTGGCTTTGAATGGTGCATATTGAATGGAAAAAAGTCTTGAGTTAAAATATGTTAAAAAATGAAACCCCTTTGTAATAGACGAGTTTTCGTCCGAAACCCTCATACTTCGAAGGAGATTGTCCAGTTTGTGCACGAAGTGCATCCAGTTTTTCCCGTAACCCTCTCAACTTTTTAGCACATGCTACGTGGGTGAAATTATGATACCATGCCAATTTTCAACTATTTCAGAGTTCATTTGCAGTGCTTTTCAATTTCAGGGTCATCTTAGCTCAAAATAAATCATGAAATGCATGAAAAATAGCAAATGAAGTCAGAAAATGGTTGAAAAGTGATGATGTGGCTTTGAATGGTGCATATTGAATGCAGAAAAAGTCTTGAGTTAAAATATGTTTAAAAAATGAAATCCCTTTGTAATAGACGAGTTTTGGTCCGAAACCCTGATACTTCGAAGGAGATTGTCCACTTTGTACACGAAGTGCATCCAGTTTTTCCCGTAACCCTCTCAACTTTTTAGCACATGCTACGTGGGTGAAATTATGATACCATGCCAATTTTCAACTATTTCAGAGTTCATTTGCAGTGCTTTTCAATTTCAGGGTCATCTTAGCTCAAAATAAATCATGAAATGCATGAAAAATAGCAAATGAAGTCAGAAAATGGTTGAAAAGTGATGATGTGGCTTTGAATGGTGCATATTGAATGCAGAAAAAGTCTTGAGTTAAAATATGTTTAAAAAATGAAATCCCTTTGTAATAGACGAGTTTTGGTCCGAAACCCTGATACTTCGAAGGAGATTGTCCAGTTTGTACACGAAGTGCATCCAGTTTTTCCCGTAACCCTCTCAACTTTTTAGCACATGCTATGTGGGTGAAATTATGATACCATGCCAATTTTCAACCATTTCAGAGTTCATTTGCAGTGCTTTTCAATTTCAGGGTCATCCTAGCTCAAAATAAATCATGAAATGCATGAAAAATAGCAAATGAAGTCAGAAAAGGGTTGAAAAGTGATGATGTTGCTTTGAATGGTGCATATTGAATGCAGAAAAAGTCTTGAGTTAAAATATGTTAAAAAAATGAAACCCCTTTGTAATAGACGAGTTTTCGTCCGAAATCCTGACACTTCGAAGGAGATTGTCCAGTTTGTACACGAAGTGCATCCAGTTTTTGCCGTAACCCTCTCAACTTTTTAGCACATGCTACGTGGGTGAAATTATGATACCATGCCAATTTTCAACTATTTCAGAGTTCATTTGCAGTGCTTTACAATTTCAGGGTCATCTTAGCTCATAATAAATCATGAAATGCATGAAAAATAGCAAATGAAGTCAGAAAAGGGTTGAAAAGTGATGATGTGGCTTTGAATGGTGCATATTGAATGCAGAAAAAGTCTTGAGTTAAAATATGTTAAAAAATGAAACCCCTTTGTAATAGACGAGTTTTCGTCCGAAACCGTGACACTTCGAAGGAGATTGTCCAGTTTGTACACGAAGTGCATCCAGTTTTTCCCGTAACCCTCTCAACTTTTTAGCACAAGCTACATGGGTGAAATTATGATACCATGCCAATTTTCAACTATTTCAGAGTTAATTTGCAGTGCTTTTCAATTTCAGGGTCATCTTAGCTCAAAATAAATCATGAAATGCATGAAAAATAGCAAATGAAGTCAGAAAAGGGTTGAAAAGTGATGTTGTGGCTTTGAATGGTGCATATTGAATGGAAAAAAAGTCTTGAGTTAAAATATGTTAAAAAATGAAACCCCTTTGTAATAGACGAGTTTTCGTCCGAAACCCTCATACTTCGAAGGAGATTGTCCAGTTTGTGCACGAAGTGCATCCAGTTTTTCCCGTAACCCTCTCAACTTTTTAGCACATGCTACGTGGGTGAAATTATGATACCATGCCAATTTTCAACTATTTCAGAGTTCATTTGCAGTGCTTTTCAATTTCAGGGTCATCTTAGCTCAAAATAAATCATGAAATGCATGAAAAATAGCAAATGAAGTCAGAAAATGGTTGAAAAGTGATGATGTGGCTTTGAATGGTGCATATTGAATGCAGAAAAAGTCTTGAGTTAAAATATGTTTAAAAAATGAAATCCCTTTGTAATAGACGAGTTTTGGTCCGAAACCCTGATACTTCGAAGGAGATTGTCCACTTTGTACACGAAGTGCATCCAGTTTTTCCCGTAACCCTCTCAACTTTTTAGCACATGCTACGTGGGTGAAATTATGATACCATGCCAATTTTCAACTATTTCAGAGTTCATTTGCAGTGCTTTTCAATTTCAGGGTCATCTTAGCTCAAAATAAATCATGAAATGCATGAAAAATAGCAAATGAAGTCAGAAAATGGTTGAAAAGTGATGATGTGGCTTTGAATGGTGCATATTGAATGCAGAAAAAGTCTTGAGTTAAAATATGTTTAAAAAATGAAATCCCTTTGTAATAGACGAGTTTTGGTCCGAAACCCTGATACTTCGAAGGAGATTGTCCAGTTTGTACACGAAGTGCATCCAGTTTTTCCCGTAACCCTCTCAACTTTTTAGCACATGCTATGTGGGTGAAATTATGATACCATGCCAATTTTCAACCATTTCAGAGTTCATTTGCAGTGCTTTTCAATTTCAGGGTCATCCTAGCTCAAAATAAATCATGAAATGCATGAAAAATAGCAAATGAAGTCAGAAAAGGGTTGAAAAGTGATGATGTTGCTTTGAATGGTGCATATTGAATGCAGAAAAAGTCTTGAGTTAAAATATGTTAAAAAAATGAAACCCCTTTGTAATAGACGAGTTTTCGTCCGAAATCCTGACACTTCGAAGGAGATTGTCCAGTTTGTACACGAAGTGCATCCAGTTTTTGCCGTAACCCTCTCAACTTTTTAGCACATGCTACGTGGGTGAAATTATGATACCATGCCAATTTTCAACTATTTCAGAGTTCATTTGCAGTGCTTTACAATTTCAGGGTCATCTTAGCTCATAATAAATCATGAAATGCATGAAAAATAGCAAATGAAGTCAGAAAAGGGTTGAAAAGTGATGATGTGGCTTTGAATGGTGCATATTGAATGCAGAAAAAGTCTTGAGTTAAAATATGTTAAAAAATGAAACCCCTTTGTAATAGACGAGTTTTCGTCCGAAACCGTGACACTTCGAAGGAGATTGTCCAGTTTGTACACGAAGTGCATCCAGTTTTTCCCGTAACCCTCTCAACTTTTTAGCACAAGCTACATGGGTGAAATTATGATACCATACCAATTTTCAACTATTTCAGAGTTAATTTGCAGTGCTTTTCAATTTCAGGGTCATCTTAGCTCAAAATAAATCATGAAATGCATGAAAAATAGCAAATGAAGTCAGAAAAGGGTTGAAAAGTGATGTTGTGGCTTTGAATGGTGCATATTGAATGGAAAAAAAGTCTTGAGTTAAAATATGTTAAAAAATGAAACCCCTTTGTAATAGACGAGTTTTCGTCCGAAACCCTCATACTTCGAAGGAGATTGTCCAGTTTGTGCACGAAGTGCATCCAGTTTTTCCCGTAACCCTCTCAACTTTTTAGCACATGCTACGTGGGTGAAATTATGATACCATGCCAATTTTCAACTATTTCAGAGTTCATTTGCAGTGCTTTTCAATTTCAGGGTCATCTTAGCTCAAAATAAATCATGAAATGCATGAAAAATAGCAAATGAAGTCAGAAAATGGTTGAAAAGTGATGATGTGGCTTTGAATGGTGCATATTGAATGCAGAAAAAGTCTTGAGTTAAAATATGTTTAAAAAATGAAATCCCTTTGTAATAGACGAGTTTTGGTCCGAAACCCTGATACTTCGAAGGAGATTGTCCACTTTGTACACGAAGTGCATCCAGTTTTTCCCGTAACCCTCTCAACTTTTTAGCACATGCTACGTGGGTGAAATTATGATACCATGCCAATTTTCAACTATTTCAGAGTTCATTTGCAGTGCTTTTCAATTTCAGGGTCATCTTAGCTCAAAATAAATCATGAAATGCATGAAAAATAGCAAATGAAGTCAGAAAATGGTTGAAAAGTGATGATGTGGCTTTGAATGGTGCATATTGAATGCAGAAAAAGTCTTGAGTTAAAATATGTTTAAAAAATGAAATCCCTTTGTAATAGACGAGTTTTGGTCCGAAACCCTGATACTTCGAAGGAGATTGTCCAGTTTGTACACGAAGTGCATCCAGTTTTTCCCGTAACCCTCTCAACTTTTTAGCACATGCTATGTGGGTGAAATTATGATACCATGCCAATTTTCAACCATTTCAGAGTTCATTTGCAGTGCTTTTCAATTTCAGGGTCATCCTAGCTCAAAATAAATCATGAAATGCATGAAAAATAGCAAATGAAGTCAGAAAAGGGTTGAAAAGTGATGATGTTGCTTTGAATGGTGCATATTGAATGCAGAAAAAGTCTTGAGTTAAAATATGTTAAAAAAATGAAACCCCTTTGTAATAGACGAGTTTTCGTCCGAAATCCTGACACTTCGAAGGAGATTGTCCAGTTTGTACACGAAGTGCATCCAGTTTTTGCCGTAACCCTCTCAACTTTTTAGCACATGCTACGTGGGTGAAATTATGATACCATGCCAATTTTCAACTATTTCAGAGTTCATTTGCAGTGCTTTACAATTTCAGGGTCATCTTAGCTCATAATAAATCATGAAATGCATGAAAAATAGCAAATGAAGTCAGAAAAGGGTTGAAAAGTGATGATGTGGCTTTGAATGGTGCATATTGAATGCAGAAAAAGTCTTGAGTTAAAATATGTTAAAAAATGAAACCCCTTTGTAATAGACGAGTTTTCGTCCGAAACCGTGACACTTCGAAGGAGATTGTCCAGTTTGTACACGAAGTGCATCCAGTTTTTCCCGTAACCCTCTCAACTTTTTAGCACAAGCTACATGGGTGAAATTATGATACCATGCCAATTTTCAACTATTTCAGAGTTAATTTGCAGTGCTTTTCAATTTCAGGGTCATCTTAGCTCAAAATAAATCATGAAATGCATGAAAAATAGCAAATGAAGTCAGAAAAGGGTTGAAAAGTGATGTTGTGGCTTTGAATGGTGCATATTGAATGGAAAAAAAGTCTTGAGTTAAAATATGTTAAAAAATGAAACCCCTTTGTAATAGACGAGTTTTCGTCCGAAACCCTCATACTTCGAAGGAGATTGTCCAGTTTGTGCACGAAGTGCATCCAGTTTTTCCCGTAACCCTCTCAACTTTTTAGCACATGCTACGTGGGTGAAATTATGATACCATGCCAATTTTCAACTATTTCAGAGTTCATTTGCAGTGCTTTTCAATTTCAGGGTCATCTTAGCTCAAAATAAATCATGAAATGCATGAAAAATAGCAAATGAAGTCAGAAAATGGTTGAAAAGTGATGATGTGGCTTTGAATGGTGCATATTGAATGCAGAAAAAGTCTTGAGTTAAAATATGTTTAAAAAATGAAATCCCTTTGTAATAGACGAGTTTTGGTCCGAAACCCTGATACTTCGAAGGAGATTGTCCACTTTGTACACGAAGTGCATCCAGTTTTTCCCGTAACCCTCTCAACTTTTTAGCACATGCTACGTGGGTGAAATTATGATACCATGCCAATTTTCAACTATTTCAGAGTTCATTTGCAGTGCTTTTCAATTTCAGGGTCATCTTAGCTCAAAATAAATCATGAAATGCATGAAAAATAGCAAATGAAGTCAGAAAATGGTTGAAAAGTGATGATGTGGCTTTGAATGGTGCATATTGAATGCAGAAAAAGTCTTGAGTTAAAATATGTTTAAAAAATGAAATCCCTTTGTAATAGACGAGTTACTGTCCGAAACCCTGATACTTCGAAGGAGATTGTCCAGTTTGTACACGAAGTGCATCCAGTTTTTCCCGTAACCCTCTCAACTTTTTAGCACATGCTATGTGGGTGAAATTATGATACCATGCCAATTTTCAACCATTTCAGAGTTCATTTACAGTGCTTTTCAATTTCAGGGTCATCCTAGCTCAAAATAAATCATGAAATGCATGAAAAATAGCAAATGAAGTCAGAAAAGGGTTGAAAAGTGATGATGTTGCTTTGAATGGTGCATATTGAATGCAGAAAAAGTCTTGAGTTAAAATATGTTAAAAAAATGAAACCCCTTTGTAATAGACGAGTTTTCGTCCGAAATCCTGACACTTCGAAGGAGATTGTCCAGTTTGTACACGAAGTGCATCCAGTTTTTCCCGTAACCCTCTCAACTTTTTAGCACATGCTACGTGGGTGAAATTATGATACCATGCCAATTTTCAACTATTTCAGAGTTCATTTGCAGTGCTTTTCAATTTCAGGGTCATCTTAGCTCAAAATAAATCATGAAATGCATGAAAAATAGCAAATGAAGTCAGAAAAGGGTTGAAAAGTGATGTTGTGGCTTTGAATGGTGCATATTGAATGCAAAAAAAGTCTTGAGTTAAAATATGTTAAAAAATGAAACCCCTTTGTAATAGACGAGTTTTCGTCCGAAACCCTCATACTTCGAAGGAGATTGTCCAGTTTGTACACGAAGTGCATCCAGTTTTTCCCGTAACCCTCTCAACTTTTTATCACATGCTATGTGGGTGAAATTATGATACCATGCCAATTTTCAACCATTTCAGAGTTCATTTGCAGTGCTTTTCAATTTCAGGGTCATCTTAGCTCAAAATAAATCATGAAATGCATGAAAAATAGCAAATGAAGTCAGAAAAGGGTTGAAAAGTGATGATGTGTATTTGAATGGTGCATATTGAATGCAGAAAAAGTCTTGAGTTAAAATATGTTTAAAAAATGAAATCCCTTTGTAATAGACGAGTTTTCGTCCGAAACCCTCATACTTCGAAGGAGATTGTCCAGTTTGTACACGAAGTGCATCCAGTTTTTCCCGTAACCCTCTCAACTTTTTAGCACCTGCTATGTGGGTGAAATTATGATACCATGCCAATTTTCAACCATTACAGAGTTCATTTGCAGTGCTTTTCAATTTCAGGGTCATCTTAGCTCAAAATAAATCATGAAATGCATGAAAAATAGCAAATGAAGTCAGAAAAGGGTTGAAAAGTGATGATGTGGCTTTGAATGGTGCATATTGAATGCAGAAAAAGTCTTGAGTTGAAATATATTTAAAAAAATGAAATCCCATTGTAATAGACGAGTTTTCGTCCGAAACCCTAATACTTCGAAGGAGATTGTCCACTTTGTACACGAAGTGCATCCAGTTTTTCCCGTAACCCTCTCAACTTTTTAGCACATGCTATGTGGGTGAAATTATGATACCATGCCAATTTTCAACCATTTCAGAGTTCATTTGCAGTGCTTTTCAATTTCAAGGTCATCCTCTCTCAAAATAAATCATGAAATGCATGAAAAATAGCAAATGAAGTCAGAAAAGGGTTGAAAAGTGATGATGTGGCTTTGAATGGTGCATATTGAATGCAGAAAAAGTCTTGAGTTAAAATATGTTAAAAAAATGAAACCCCTTTGTAATAGACGAGTTTTCGTCCGATACCCTGACACTTCGAAGGAGATTGTCCAGTTTGTACACGAAGTGCATCCAGTTTTTCCCGTAACCCTCTCAACTTTTTAGCACATGCTACATGGGTGAAATTATGATACCATGCCAATTTTCAACTATTTCAGAGTTCATTTGCAGTGCTTTTCAATTTCAGGGTCATCTTAGCTCAAAATAAATCATGAAATGCATGAAAAATAGCAAATGAAGTCAGAAAAGGGTTGAAAAGTGATGATGTGGCTTTGAATGGTGCATATTGAATGCAGAAAAAGTCTTGAGTTAAAATATGTTAAAAAAATGAAACCCCTTTGTAATAGTCGAGTTTTCGTCCGAATCCCTAATACTTCGAAGGAGATTGTCCAGTTTGTACACGAAGTGCATCCAGTTTTTCCCGTAACCCTCTCAACTTTTTAACACATGCTACGTGGGTGAAATTATGATACCATGCCAATTTTCAACCATTTCAGAGTTCATGTGCAGTGCTTTTCAATTTCAGGGTCATCTTAGCTCAAAATAAATCATGAAATGCATGAAAAATAGCAAATGAAGCCAGAAAAGGGTTGAAAAGTGATGATGTGGCTTTGAATGGTGCATATTGAATGCAGAAAAAGTCTTGAGTTAAAATATGTTAAAAAAATGAAACCCCTTTGTAATAGACGAGTTTTCGTCCGAAACCCTGATACTTCGAAGGAGATTGTCCAGTTTGTGCACGAAGTGCATCCAGTTTTTCCCGTAACCCTCTCAACTTTTTAGCACATGCTACGTGGGTGAAATTATGATACCATGCCAATTTTCAACTATTTCAGAGTTCATTTGCAGTGCTTTTCAATTTCAGGGTCATCTTAGCTCAAAATAAATCATAAAATGCATGAAAAATAGCAAATGAAGTTAGAAAAGGGTTGAAAAGTGATGATGTGGCTTTGAATGGTGCATATTGAATGCAGAAAAAGTCTTGAGTTGAAATATATTTAAAAAAATGAAATCCCTTTGTAATAGACGAGTTCTCGTCCGAAACCCTAATACTTCGAAGGAGATTGTCTAGTTTGTACACGAAGTGCATCCAGTTTTTCCCGTAACCCTCTCAACTTTTTAGCACATGCTATGTGTGTGAAATTATGATACCATGCCAATTTTCAACCATTTCAGAGTTCATTTGCAGTGCTTTTCAATTTCAGGGTCATCCTAGCTCAAAATAAATCATGAAATGCATGAAAAATAGCAAATGAAGTCAGAAAAGGGTTGAAAAGTGATGATGTGGCTTTGAATGGTGCATATTGAATGCAGAAAAAGTCTTGAGTTAAAATATGTTAAAAAATGAAACCCCTTTGTAATAGACGAGTTTTCGTCCGAAACCGTGACACTTCGAAGGAGATTGTCCAGTTTGTACACGAAGTGCATCCAGTTTTTCCCGTAACCCTCTCAACTTTTTAGCACATGCTACATGGGTGAAATTATGATACCATGCCAATTTTCAACTATTTCAGAGTTCATTTGCAGTGCTTTTCAATTTCAGGGTCATCTTAGCTCAAAATAAATCATGAAAAATAGCAAATGAAGTCAGAAAAGGGTTGAAAAGTGATGATGTGGCTTTGAATGGTGCATATTGAACGCAGAAAAAGTCTTGAGTTAAAATATGTTAAAAAAATGAAACCCCTGTGTAATAGAGGAGTTTTCGTCCGAATCCCTGATACTTCGAAGGAGATTGTCCAGTTTGTACACGAAGTGCATCCAGTTTTTCCCGTAACCCTCTCAACTTTTTAGCACATGCTACGTCGGTGAAATTATGATACCATCCCAATTTTCAACCATTTCAGAGTTAATTTGCAGTGCTTTTCAATTTCAGGGTCATCTTAGCTCAAAATAAATCATGAAATGCATGAAAAATAGCAAATGAAGCCAGAAAATGGTTGAAAAGTGATGATGTGGCTTTGAATGGTGCATATTGAATGCAGAAAAATCCTGAGTTAAAATATGTTAAAAAAATGAAACCCCTTTGTAATAGACGAGTTTTTGTCCGAAACCCTGATACTTCGAAGGAGATTGTCCAGTTTGTACACGAAGTGCATCCAGTTTTTCCCGTAACCCTCTCAACTTTTTAGCACATGCTACGTGGGTGAAATTATGATACCATGCCAATGTTCAACCATTTCAGAGTTCATTTGCAGTGCTTTTCAATTTCAGGGTCATCTAAGCTCAAAATAAATCATGAAATGCATGAAAAATAGCAAATGAAGCCAGAAAAGGGTTGAAAAGTGATGATGTGGCTTTGAATGGTGCATATTGAATGCAGAAAAACTCTTGAGTTAAAATATGTTAAAAAATGAAACCCCTTTGTAATAGACGAGTTTTCGTCCGAAACCCTGATACTTCGAAGGAGATTGTCCAGTTTGTACACGAAGTGCATCCAGTTTTTCTTGTAACCCTCTCAACTTTTTAGCACATGCTATGTGGGTGAAATTATGATACCATGACAATTTTCAACTATTTCAGAGTTCATTTGCAGTGCTTTTCAATTTTAGGGTCATCTTAGCTCAAAATAAATCATGAAATGCATGGAAAATAGCAAATGAAGTCAGAAAAGGGTTGAAAAGTGATGATGTGTCTTTGAATGGTGGATATTGAATGCAGAAAAAGTCTTGAGTTAAAATATGTTAAAAAATGATACCCCTTTGTAATAGACGAGTTTTCGTCCGAAACCCTCGTACTTCGAAGGAGATTGTCTAGGTTGTACACGAAGTGCATCCAGTTTTTCCCGTAACCCTCTCAACTTTTTAGCACATGCTACGTGGGTGAAACTATGAAACCAGGCCAATTTTCAACCATTTCAGAGTTCATTTGCAGTGCTTTTCAATTTCAGGGTCATCTTAGCTCAAAATAAATCATGAAATGCATGAAAAATAGCAAATGAAGCCAGAAAAGGGTTGAAAAGTGATGATGTGGCTTTGAATGGTGCATATTGAATGCAGAAAAACTCTTGAGTTAAAATATGTTAAAAAAATGAAACCCCTTTGTAATAGACGAGTTTTCGTCCGAAACCCTGATACTTCGAAGGAGATTGTCCAGTTTGTACACGAAGTGCATCCAGTTTTTCCCGTAACCCTCTCAACTTTTTAGCACATGCTACGTGGGTGAAATTATGATACCATGCCAATTTTCAACTATTTCAGAGTTCATTTGCAGTGCTTTTCAATTTCAGGGTCATCTTAGCTCAAAATAAATCATGAAATGCATGAAAAATAGCAAATGAAGTCAGAAATGGGTTGAAAAGTGATGATGTGGCTTTGAATGGTGCATATTGAATGCAGAAAAAGTCTTGAGTTAAAATATGTTAAAAAATGAAACCCCTTTGTAATAGACGAGTTTTCGTCCGAAACCCTGATACTTCAAAGGAGATTGTCCAGTTTGTACACGAAGTGCATCCAGTTTTTGCCGTAACCCTCTCAACTTTTTAGCACATGCTATGTGGGTGAAATTATTATAGCATGCCAATTTTCAACCATTTCAGAGTTCATTTGCAGTGCTTTTCAATTTCAGGGTCGTCTTAGCTCAAAATAAATCATGAAATGCATGAAAAATAGCAAATGAAGTCAGAAAAGGGTTGAAAAGTGATGATGTGGCTTTGAATGGTGCATATTGAATGCAGAAAAAATTTTGAGTTAAAATATGTCTAAAAAATAAAATCCCTTTGTAATAGACGAGTTTTCGTCCGAAACCGTGATACTTCGAAGGAGATTGTCCAGTTTGTACACGAAGTTCATCCAGTTTTTCCCGTAACCCTCTCAACTTTTTAGCACATGCTATGTGGGTGAAATTATGATACCATGCCAATTTTCAACCATTTCCGAGTTCATTTGCAGTGCTTTTCAATTTCAGGGTCATCTTAGCTCAAAATAAATCATGAAATGCATGAAAAATAGCAAATGAAGTCAGAAAAGAGTTGAAAAGTGATGATGTGGCTTTGAATGGTGCATATTGAATGCAGAAAAAGTCTTGAGTTAAAATATGTTTAAAAAATGAAATCCCTTTGTAATAGACGAGTTTTCGTCCGAAACCCTGATACTCCGAAGGAGATTGTCCAGTTTGTACACGAAGTGCATCCAGTTTTTCCCGTAACCCTCTCAACTTTTTAGCACATGCTATGTGGGTGAAATTATGATACCATGCCAATTTTCAACCATTTCAGAGTTCACTTGCAGTGCTTTTCAATTTCAGGGTCATCTTAGCTCAAAATAAATCATGAAATGCATGAAAAATAGCAAATGAAGTCAGAAAAGGGTTGGAAAGTCATGATGTGTATTTGAATGGTGCATATTGAATGCAGAAAAAGTCTTGAGTTAAAATATGTTTAAAAAATGAAATCCCTTTGTAATAGACGAGTTTTCGTCCGAAACCCTCATACTTCGAAGGAGATTGTCCAGTTTGTACACGAAGTGCATCCAGTTTTTCCCATAACCCTCTCAACTTTTTAGCACATGCCATGTGGGTGAAATTATGATACCAAGCCAATTTTCAACCATTTCAGAGTTCATTTGCAGTGCTTTTCAATTTCAGGGTCATCTTTGCTCAAAATAAATCATGAAATGCATGAAAAATAGCAAATGAAGTCAGAAAAGTGTTGAAAAGTGATGATGTGGCTTTGAATGGTGCCTAATGAATGCAGAAAAAGTCTTGATTTAAAATATATTTAAAAAAATGAAATCCCATTGTAATAGACGAGTTTTCGTCCGAAACCCTCATACTTCGAAGGAGATTGTCCAGTTTGGACACGAAGTGCATCCAGTTTTTCCCGTAACCCTCTCAACTTTTTAGCACATGCTATGTGGGTGAAATTATGATACCATGCCAAGTTTCAACTATTTCAGAGTTCATTTGCAGTGCTTTTCAATTTCAGGGTCATCTTAGCTCAAAATAAATAATGAAATGCATGAAAAATAGCAAATGAAGTCAGAAAAGGGTTGAAAAGTGATGATGTGGCTTTGAATGGTGCATATTGAATGCAGAAAAAGTCTTGAGTTAAAATATGTTAAAAAAATGATACCCCTTTGTAATAGACGAGTTTTCATCCGAAACCCTCGTACTTCGAAGGAGATTGTCTAGGTTGTACACGAAGTGCATCCAGTTTTTCCCGTAACCCTCTCAACTTTTTAGTACATGCTACGTGGGTGAAATTATGATACCATGCCAATATTCAGCCATTTCAGAGTTCATTTGCAGTGCTTTTCAATTTCAGGGTCATCTTAGCTCAAAATAAATCATGAAATGCATGAAAAATAGCAAATGAAGCCAGAAAAGGGTTGAAAAGTGATGATGTGGCTTTGAATGGTGCATATTGAATGCAGAAAAACTCTTGAGTTAAAATATGTTAAAAAAATGAAACCCCTTTGTAGTAGACGAGTTTTCGTCCGAAACCCTGATACTTCGAAGGAGATTGTCCAGTTTGTACACGAAGTGCATCCAGTTTTTCCCGTAACCCTCTCAACTTTTTAGCACATGCTACGTGGGTGAAATTATGATACCATGCCAATTTTCAACTATTTCAGAGTTCATTTGCAGTGCTTTTCAATTTCAGGGTCATCTTAGCTCAAAATAAATCATGAAATGCATGAAAAATAGCAAATGAAGTCAGAAATGGGTTGAAAAGTGATGATGTGGCTTTGAATGGTGCATATTGAATGCAGAAAAAGTCTTGAGTTAAAATATGTTAAAAAATGATACCCCTTTGTAATAGACGAGTTTTCGTCCGAAACCCTCGTACTTCGAAGGAGATTGTCCAGTTTGTACACGAAATGCATCCAGTTTTTCCCGTAACCCTCTCAACTTTTTAGCACATGCTACGTGGGTGAAATTATGATACCATGCCAATTTTCAACTATTTCAGAGTTCATTTGCAGTGCTTTTGAATTTCAGGGTCATCTTAGCTCAAAATAAATCATGAAATGCATGAAAAATAGCAAATGAAGTCAGAAAAGGGTTGAAAAGTGATGATTTGGCTTTGAATGGTGCATATTGAATGCAGAAAAAGTCTTGAGTTAAAATATGTTAAAATAATGAAACCCCTTTGTAATAGACGAGTTTTCGTCCGAAACACTGATACTTCGAAGGAGATTGTCCAGTTTGTACAGGAAGTGCATCCAGTTTTTCCCGTAACCCTCTCGACTTTTTAGCACATGCTACGTGGGTGAAATTATGATACCATGCCAATTTTCAACTATTTCAAAGTTCATTTGCAGTGCTTTACAATTTCTGGGTCATCTTAGCTCAAAATAAATCATGAAATGCATGAAAAATAGCAAATGAAGTTAGAAAAGGGTTGAAAAGTGATGATGTGTCTTTGAATGGTACATATTGAATGCAGAAAAAGTCTTGAGTTAAAATATGTTAAAAAATGAAACCCCTTTGTAATAGACGAGTTTCGTCCGAAACCCTGATACTTCGAAGGAGATTGTCCAGTTTGTACACGAAGTGCATCCAGTTTTTCCCGTAACCCTCTCAACTTTTTAGCACATGCTATGTGGGTGAAATTATGATACCATGCCAACTTTCATCCATTTCAGAGTTCATTTGCAATGCTTTTCAATTTCAGGGTCATTTTAGCTCAGAATAAATCATGAAATGCATGAAAAATAGCAAATGAAGTCAGAAAAGGGTTGAAAAGTGATGATGTGGCTTTGAATGGTGCATATTGAATGCAGAAAAAATTTTGAGTTAAAATATGTCTAAAAAATAAAATCCCTTTGTAATAGACGAGTTTTCGTCCGAAACCGTGATACTTCGAAGGAGATTGTCCAGTTTGTACACGAAGTTCATCCAGTTTTTCCCGTAACCCTCTCAACTTTTTAGCACATGCTATGTGGGTGAAATTATGATACCATGCCAATTTTCAACCATTTCCGAGTTCATTTGCAGTGCTTTTCAATTTCAGGGTCATCTTAGCTCAAAATAAATCATGAAATGCATGAAAAATAGCAAATGAAGTCAGAAAAGAGTTGAAAAGTGATGATGTGGCTTTGAATGGTGCATATTGAATGCAGAAAAAGTCTTGAGTTAAAATATGTTTAAAAAATGAAATCCCTTTGTAATAGACGAGTTTTCGTCCGAAACCCTGATACTCCGAAGGAGATTGTCCAGTTTGTACACGAAGTGCATCCAGTTTTTCCCGTAACCCTCTCAACTTTTTAGCACATGCTATGTGGGTGAAATTATGATACCATGCCAATTTTCAACCATTTCAGAGTTCACTTGCAGTGCTTTTCAATTTCAGGGTCATCTTAGCTCAAAATAAATCATGAAATGCATGAAAAATAGCAAATGAAGTCAGAAAAGGGTTGGAAAGTCATGATGTGTATTTGAATGGTGCATATTGAATGCAGAAAAAGTCTTGAGTTAAAATATGTTTAAAAAATGAAATCCCTTTGTAATAGACGAGTTTTCGTCCGAAACCCTCATACTTCGAAGGAGATTGTCCAGTTTGTACACGAAGTGCATCCAGTTTTTCCCATAACCCTCTCAACTTTTTAGCACATGCCATGTGGGTGAAATTATGATACCAAGCCAATTTTCAACCATTTCAGAGTTCATTTGCAGTGCTTTTCAATTTCAGGGTCATCTTTGCTCAAAATAAATCATGAAATGCATGAAAAATAGCAAATGAAGTCAGAAAAGTGTTGAAAAGTGATGATGTGGCTTTGAATGGTGCCTAATGAATGCAGAAAAAGTCTTGATTTAAAATATATTTAAAAAAATGAAATCCCATTGTAATAGACGAGTTTTCGTCCGAAACCCTCATACTTCGAAGGAGATTGTCCAGTTTGGACACGAAGTGCATCCAGTTTTTCCCGTAACCCTCTCAACTTTTTAGCACATGCTATGTGGGTGAAATTATGATACCATGCCAAGTTTCAACTATTTCAGAGTTCATTTGCAGTGCTTTTCAATTTCAGGGTCATCTTAGCTCAAAATAAATAATGAAATGCATGAAAAATAGCAAATGAAGTCAGAAAAGGGTTGAAAAGTGATGATGTGGCTTTGAATGGTGCATATTGAATGCAGAAAAAGTCTTGAGTTAAAATATGTTAAAAAAATGATACCCCTTTGTAATAGACGAGTTTTCATCCGAAACCCTCGTACTTCGAAGGAGATTGTCTAGGTTGTACACGAAGTGCATCCAGTTTTTCCCGTAACCCTCTCAACTTTTTAGTACATGCTACGTGGGTGAAATTATGATACCATGCCAATATTCAGCCATTTCAGAGTTCATTTGCAGTGCTTTTCAATTTCAGGGTCATCTTAGCTCAAAATAAATCATGAAATGCATGAAAAATAGCAAATGAAGCCAGAAAAGGGTTGAAAAGTGATGATGTGGCTTTGAATGGTGCATATTGAATGCAGAAAAACTCTTGAGTTAAAATATGTTAAAAAAATGAAACCCCTTTGTAGTAGACGAGTTTTCGTCCGAAACCCTGATACTTCGAAGGAGATTGTCCAGTTTGTACACGAAGTGCATCCAGTTTTTCCCGTAACCCTCTCAACTTTTTAGCACATGCTACGTGGGTGAAATTATGATACCATGCCAATTTTCAACTATTTCAGAGTTCATTTGCAGTGCTTTTCAATTTCAGGGTCATCTTAGCTCAAAATAAATCATGAAATGCATGAAAAATAGCAAATGAAGTCAGAAATGGGTTGAAAAGTGATGATGTGGCTTTGAATGGTGCATATTGAATGCAGAAAAAGTCTTGAGTTAAAATATGTTAAAAAATGATACCCCTTTGTAATAGACGAGTTTTCGTCCGAAACCCTCGTACTTCGAAGGAGATTGTCCAGTTTGTACACGAAATGCATCCAGTTTTTCCCGTAACCCTCTCAACTTTTTAGCACATGCTACGTGGGTGAAATTATGATACCATGCCAATTTTCAACTATTTCAGAGTTCATTTGCAGTGCTTTTGAATTTCAGGGTCATCTTAGCTCAAAATAAATCATGAAATGCATGAAAAATAGCAAATGAAGTCAGAAAAGGGTTGAAAAGTGATGATTTGGCTTTGAATGGTGCATATTTAATGCAGAAAAAGTCTTGAGTTAAAATATGTTAAAATAATGAAACCCCTTTGTAATAGACGAGTTTTCGTCCGAAACACTGATACTTCGAAGGAGATTGTCCAGTTTGTACAGGAAGTGCATCCAGTTTTTCCCGTAACCCTCTCGACTTTTTAGCACATGCTACGTGGGTGAAATTATGATACCATGCCAATTTTCAACTATTTCAAAGTTCATTTGCAGTGCTTTACAATTTCTGGGTCATCTTAGCTCAAAATAAATCATGAAATGCATGAAAAATAGCAAATGAAGTTAGAAAAGGGTTGAAAAGTGATGATGTGTCTTTGAATGGTACATATTGAATGCAGAAAAAGTCTTGAGTTAAAATATGTTAAAAAATGAAACCCCTTTGTAATAGACGAGTTTCGTCCGAAACCCTGATACTTCGAAGGAGATTGTCCAGTTTGTACACGAAGTGCATCCAGTTTTTCCCGTAACCCTCTCAACTTTTTAGCACATGCTATGTGGGTGAAATTATGATACCATGCCAACTTTCATCCATTTCAGAGTTCATTTGCAATGCTTTTCAATTTCAGGGTCATTTTAGCTCAGAATAAATCATGAAATGCATGAAAAATAGCAAATGAAGTCAGAAAAGGGTTGAAAAGTGATGATGTGGCTTTGAATGGTGCATATTGAATGCAGAAAAAGTCTTGAGTTAAAATATG
The DNA here is from genome assembly GCA_039707655.1 of Elymus sibiricus. Taxonomy (NCBI): domain Eukaryota; kingdom Viridiplantae; phylum Streptophyta; class Magnoliopsida; order Poales; family Poaceae; genus Elymus; species Elymus sibiricus. Next base: position 246,994,346 of record CM077671.1, read on the forward strand.
TTTAAAAAATGAAATCCCTTTGTAATAGACGAGTTTTCGTCCGAAACCCTGATACTTCGAAGGAGATTGTCCAGTTTGTACACGAAGTGCGTCCAGTTTTTCCCGTAACCCTCTCAACTTTTTAGCACATGCTACGTGGGTGAAATTATGATACCATGCCAATTTTCAACTATTTCAGAGTTCATTTGCAGTGCTTTTCAATTTCAGGGTCATCTTAGCTCAAAATAAATCATGAAATGCATGAAAAATAGCAAATGAAGTCAGAAATGGGTTGAAAAGTGATGATGTGGCTTTGAATGGTGCATATTGAATGCAGAAAAAGTCTTGAGTTAAAATATGTTAAAAAATGATACCCCTTTGTAATAGACGAGTTTTCGTCCGAAACCCTCGTACTTCGAAGGAGATTGTCCAGTTTGTACACGAAATGCATCCAGTTTTTCCCGTAACCCTCTCAACTTTTTAGCACATGCTACGTGGGTGAAATTATGATACCATGCCAATTTTCAACTATTTCAGAGTTCATTTGCAGTGCTTTTGAATTTCAGGGTCATCTTAGCTCAAAATAAATCATGAAATGCATGAAAAATAGCAAATGAAGTCAGAAAAGGGTTGAAAAGTGATGATTTGGCTTTGAATGGTGCATATTGAATGCAGAAAAAGTCTTGAGTTAAAATATGTTAAAATAATGAAACCCCTTTGTAATAGACGAGTTTTCGTCCGAAACACTGATACTTCGAAGGAGATTGTCCAGTTTGTACAGGAAGTGCATCCAGTTTTTCCCGTAACCCTCTCAACTTTTTAGCACATGCTACGTGGGTGAAATTATGATACCATGCCAATTTTCAACTATTTCAAAGTTCATTTGCAGTGCTTTACAATTTCTGGGTCATCTTAGCTCAAAATAAATCATGAAATGCATGAAAAATAGCAAATGAAGTTAGAAAAGGGTTGAAAAGTGATGATGTGTCTTTGAATGGTACATATTGAATGCAGAAAAAGTCTTGAGTTAAAATATGTTAAAAAATGAAACCCCTTTGTAATAGACGAGTTTTCGTCCGAAACCCTGATACTTCGAAGGAGATTGTCCAGTTTGTACACGAAGTGCATCCAGTTTTTCCCGTAACCCTCTCAACTTTTTAGCACATGCTATGTGGGTGAAATTATGATACCATGCCAACTTTCATCCATTTCAGAGTTCATTTGCAATGCTTTTCAATTTCAGGGTCATTTTAGCTCAGAATAAATCTTGAAATGCATGAAAAATAGCAAATGAAGTCAGAAAAGGGTTGACAAGTGATGATGTGTCTTTGAATGGTACATATTGAATGCAGAAAAAGTCTTGAGTTAAAATATGTTTAAAAAATGAAATCCCTTTGTAATAGACGAGTTTTCGTCCGAAACCCTGATACTTCAAAGGAGATTGTCCAGTTTGTACACGAAGTGCATCCAGTTTTTCCCGTAACCCTCTCAACTTTTTAGCACATGCTATGTGGGTGAAATTATGATACCATGCCAATTTTCAACCATTTCAGAGTTCATTTGCAGTGCTTTTCAATTTCAGGGTCATCTTAGCTCAAAATAAATCATGAAATGCATGAAAAATAGCAAATGAAGTCAGAAAAGGGTTGAAAAGTGATGATGTGGCTTTGAATGGTGCATATTGAATGCACAAAAAGTCTTGAGTTAAAATATGTTTAAAAAAAATGAAATCCCTTTGTAATAGACGAGTTTTCGTCCGAAACCCTGATACTTCGAAGGAGATTGTCCAGTTTGTACACGAAGTGCATCCAGTTTTTCCCGTAACCCTCTCAACTTTTTAGCACATGCTACATGGGTGAAATTATGATACCATGCCAATTTTCAACCATTTCAGAGTTCATTTGCAGTGCTTTTCAATTTCAGGGTCATCTTAGCTCAAAATAAATCATGAAATGCATGAAAAATAGCAAATGAAGTCAGAAAAGGGTTGAAAAGTGATGATGTGGCTTTGAATGGTGCATATTTAATGCAAAAAAAGTCTTGATTTAAAATATGTTAAAAAAATGAAACCCCTTTGTAATAGACGAGTTTTCGTCCGAAACCCTGATACTTCGAAGGAGATTGTCCAGTTTGTACACGAAGTGCATCCAGTTTTTTCAGTAACTCTCTCAACTTTTTAGCACATGCTACGTGGGTGAAATTATGATACCATGCCAATTTTCAACTTTTTCAGAGTTCATTTGCAGTGCTTTACAATTTCAGGGTCATCTTAGCTCAAAATAAATCATGAAATGCATGAAAAATAACAAATGAAGTCAGAAAAGGGTTGACAAGTGATGATGTGTCTTTGAATGGTACATATTGAATGCAGAAAAAGTCTTGAGTTAAAATATGTTTAAAAAATTAAATCCCTTTGTAATAGACGAGTTTTCGTCCGAAACCCTGATACTTCAAAGGAGATTGTCCAGTTTGTACACGAAGTGCATCCAGTTTTTCCCGTAACCCTCTCAACTTTTAGCACATGCTATGTGGGTGAAATTATGATTCCATGCCAATTTTCAACCATTTCAGAGTTCATTTGCAGAGCTTTTCAATTTCAGGGTCATCTTAGCTCAAAATAAATCATGAAATGCATGAAAAATAGCAAATGAAGTAAGAAAAGGGTTGAAAAGTGATGATGTGTCTTTGAATGGTAAATATTGAATGCAGAAAAAGTCTTGAGTTAAAATATGTTTAAAAAATGAAATCCCTTTGTGATAGACGAGTTTTCGTTCGAAACCCTGATACTTCGAAGGAGATTGTCCAGTTTGTACACGAAGTGCATCCAGTTTTTCCCGTAACCCTCTCAACTTTTTAGCACATGCTATGTGGGTGAAATTATTATACCATGCCAAGTTTTAACCATTTCAGAGTTCATTTGCAGTGCTTTTCAATTTCAGGGTCATCTCAGCTCAAAACAAATCATGAAATGCATGAAAAATAGCAAATGAAGTCAGAAAAGGGTTGAAAAGTGATGTTGTGGCTTTGAATGGTGCATATTGAATGCAAAAAAAGTCTTGAGTTAAAATATGTTAAAAAATGAAACCCCTTTGTAATAGACGAGTTTTCGTCCGAAACCCTCATACTTCGAAGGAGATTGTCCAGTTTGTACACGAAGTGCATCCAGTTTTTCCCGTAACCCTCTCAACTTTTTATCACATGCTATGTGGGTGAAATTATGATACCATGCCAATTTTCAACCATTTCAGAGTTCATTTGCAGTGCTTTTCAATTTCAGGGTCATCTTAGCTCAAAATAAATCATGAAATGCATGAAAAATAGCAAATGAAGTTAGAAAAGGGTTGAAAAGTGATGATGTGGCTTTGAATGGTACATATTGAATGCAGAAAAAGTCTTGAGTTAAAATATGTTAAAAAATGAAATCCCTTTGTAATAGACGAGTTTTCGTCCGAAACCCTGATACTTCGAAGGAGATTGTCCAGTTTGTACACGAAGTGCATCCAGTTTTTCCCGTAACCCTCTCAACTTTTTAGCACATGCTACATGGGTGAAATTATGATAGCAGGCCAATTTTCAACCATTTCAGAGTTCATTTGCAGTGCTTTTCAATTTCAGGGTCATCTTAGCTCAAAATAAATCATGAAATGCATGAAAAATAGCAAATGAAGTCAGAAAAGGGTTGAAAAGTGATGATGTGGCTTTGAATGGTGCACATTTAATGCAAAAAAAGTCTTGATTTAAAATATGTTAAAAAAATGAAACCCCTTTGTAATAGACGAGTTTTCGTCCGAAACCCTAATACTTCGAAGGAGATTGTCCAGTTTGTACACGACGTGCATCCAGTTTTTTCAGTAACCCTCTCAACTTTTTAGCACATGCTACGTGGGTGAAATTATGATACCATGCCAATTTTCAACTATTTCAGAGTTCATTTGCAGTGCTTTACAATTTCAGGGTCATCTTAGCTCAAAATAAATCATGAAATGCATGAAAAATAGCAAATGAAGTCAGAAAAGGGTTGACAAGTGATGATGTGTCTTTGAATGGTACATATTGAATGCAGAAAAAGTCTTGAGTTAAAATATGTTTAAAAAATGAAATCCCTTTGTAATAGACGAGTTTTCGTCCGAAACCCTGATACTTCAAAGGAGATTGTCCAGTTTGTACACGAAGTGCATCCAGTTTTTCCCGTAACCCTCTCAACTTTTTAACACATGCTATGTGGGTGAAATTATGATTCCATGCCAATTTTCAACCATTTCAGAGTTCATTTGCAGTGCTTTTCAATTTCAGGGTCATCTTAGCTCAAAATAAATCATGAAATGCATGAAAAATAGCAAATGAAGTCAGAAAAGGGATGAAAAGTGATGATGTGGCTTTGAATGGTGCATATTGAATGCACAAAAAGTCTTGAGTTAAAATATGTTTAAAAAAAATGAAATCCCTTTGTAATAGACGAGTTTTCGTCCGAAACCCTGATACTTCGAAGGAGATTGTCCAGTTTGTACACGAAGTGCATCCAGTTTTTCCCGTAACCCTCTCAACTTTTTAGCACATGCTACATGGGTGAAATTATGATACCATGCCAATTTTCAACCATTTCAGAGTTCATTTGCAGTGCTTTTCAATTTCAGGGTCATCTTAGCTCAAAATAAATCATGAAATGCATGAAAAATAGCAAATGAAGTCAGAAAAGGGTTGAAAAGTGATGATGTGGCTTTGAATGGTGCATATTTAATGCAAAAAAAGTCTTGATTTAAAATATGTTAAAAAAATGAAACCCCTTTGTAATAGACGAGTTTTCGTCCGAAACCATGATACTTCGAAGGAGATTCTCCAGTTTGTACACGAAGTGCATCCAGTTTTTCCCGTAACCCTCTCAACTTTTTAGCACATGCTATGTGGGTGAAATTATGATTCCATGCCAATTTTCAACCATTTCAGAGTTCATTTGCAGTGCTTTTCAATTTCAGGGTCAACTTAGCTCAAAATAAATCATGAAATGCATGAAATAGCAAATGAAGTTAGAAAAGGGTTGAAAAGTGATGATGTGTCTTTTAATGGTACATATTGAATGCAGAAAAAGTCTTGAGTTAAAATATGTTAAAAAATGAAACCCCTTTGTAATAGACGAGTTTTCGTCCGAAACCCTGATACTTCGAAGGAGATTGTCCAGTTTGTACACGGAGTGCATCCAGTTTGTCCCGTAACCCTCTCAACTTTTTAGCACATGCTATGTGGGTGAAATTATGATACCATGACAATTTTCAACTATTTCAGAGTTCATTTGCAGTGCTTTTCAATTTTAGGGTCATCTTAGCTCAAAATAAATCATGAAATGCATGGAAAATAGCAAATGAAGTCAGAAAAGGGTTGAAAAGTGATGATGTGGCTTTGAATGGTGCATATTGAATGCAGAAAAAGTCTTGAGATAAAATATGTTAAAAAATGATACCCCTTTGTAATAGACGAGTTTTCGTCCGAAACCCTCGTACTTCGAAGGAGATTGTCCAGTTTGTACACGAAGTGCATCCAGTTTTTCCCATAACCCTCTCAACTTTTTAGCACATGCTACGTGGGTGAAATTATGATACCATGCCAATTTTCAACTATTTCAGAGTTCAATTGCAGTGCTTTTCAATTTCAGGGTCATCTTAGCTCAAAATAAATCATGAAATGCATGAAAAATAGCAAATGAAGTCAGAAAAGGGTTGAAAAGTGATGATGTGTATTTGAATGGTGCATATTGAATGCAGAAAAAGTCTTGAGTTAAAATAAGTTAAAAAATGAAACCCCTTTGTAATAGACGAGTTTTCGTCCGAAACACTGATACTTCGAAGGAGATTGTCCAGTTTGTACACGAAGTGCATCCAGTTTTTCCCGTAACCCTCTCAACTTTTTAGGACATGCTATGTGGGTGAAATTATGATACCATGCCAATTTTTAACCATTTCAGAGTTCATTTGCAGTGCTTTTCAATTTCAGGGTCATCTTAGCTCAAAATAAATCATGAAATGCATGGAAAATAGCAAATGAAGTCAGAAAAGGGTTGAAAAGTGATGATGTGGCTTTGAATGGTGCATATTGAATGCAGAAAAAGTCTTGAGTTCAAATAAGTTAAAAAAATGAAACCCCTTTGTAATAGACGAGTTTTCGTCCGAAACACTGATACTTCGAAGGAGATTGTCCAGTTTGTACACGAAGTGCATCCAGTTTTTCCCGTAACCCTCTCAACTTTTTAGCACATGCTACGTGGGTGAAATTATGATAGCATGCCAATTTTCAACTATTTCAGAGTTCATTTGCAGTGCTTTACAATTTCAGGGTCATCTTAGCTCAAAATAAATCATGAAATGCACGAAAAATAGCAAATGAAGTTAGAAAAGGGTTGAAAAGTGATGATGTGTCTTTGAATGGTAAATATTGAATGCAGAAAAAGTCTTGAGTTAAAATATGTTAAAAAATGAAACCCCTTTGTAATAGACGAGTTTTCGTCCGAAACCCTGATACTTCGAAGGAGATTGTCCAGTTTGTACACGAAGTGCATCCAGTTTTTCCTGTAACACTCTCAACTTTTTAGCACATGCTGTGTGGGTGAAATTATGATACCATGCCAATTTTCAACCATTTCATAGTTCATTTGCAGTGCTTTTCAATTTCAGGGTCATCTTAGCTCAAAATAAATCATGAAATGTATGAAAAATAGCAAATGAAGTCAGAAAAGAGTTGAAAAGTGATGATCTGGCTTTGAATGGTGCATATTGAATGCAAAAAAAGTCTTGATTTAAAATATGTTAAAAAAATGAAACCCCTTTGTAATAGACGAGTTTTCGTCCGAAACCCTGATACTTCGAAGGAGATTGTCCAGTTTGTACACGAAGTGCATCCTGTTGTTTCAGTAACCCTCTCAACTTTTTAGCACATGCTACGTGGGTGAAATTATGATACCATGCCAATTTTCAACTATTTCAGAGTTCATTTGCAGTGCTTTTCAATTTCAGGGTCATCTTAGCTCAAAATAAATCATGAAATGCATGAAAAATAGCAAATGAAGTCAGAAAAGGGTTGAAAAGTGATGATGTGTCTTTGGATGGTACATATTGAATGCAGAAAAAGTCTTGAGTTAAAATATGTTTAAAAAATGAAATCCCTTTGTAATTGACGAGTATTCGTCCGAAACCGTGATACTTCAAAGGAGATTGTCCAGTTTGTACACGAAGTGCATCCAGTTTTTCCCGTAACCCTCTCAACTTTTTAGCACATGCTACGTGGGTGAAATTATGATACCATGCCAAGTTTCAACTATTTCAGAGTTCATTTGCAGTGCTTTTCAATTTCAGGGTCATCTTAGCTCAAAATAAATAATGAAATGCATGAAAAATAGCAAATGAAGTCAGAAAAGGGTTGAAAAGTGATGATGTGGCTTTGAATGGTGCATATTGAATGCAGAAAAAGTCTTGAGTTAAAATATGTTAAAAAAATGATACCCCTTTGTAATAGACGAGTTTTCGTCCGAAACCCTCGTACTTCGAAGGAGAATGTCTAGGTTGTACACGAAGTGCATCCAGTTTTTCCCGTAACCCTCTCAACTTTTTAGTACATGCTACGTGGGTGAAATTATGATACCATGCCAATTTTCAACCATTTCAGAGTTCATTTGCAGTGCTTTTCAATTTCAGGGTCATCTTAGCTCAAAATAAATCATGAAATGCATGAAAAATAGCAAATGAAGCCAGAAAAGGGTTGAAAAGTGATGATGTGGATTTGAATGGTGCATATTGAATGCAGAAAAACTCTTGAGTTAAAATATGTTAAAAAAATGAAACCCCTTTGTAATAGACGAGTTTTCGTCCGAAACCCTGATACTTCGAAGGAGATTGTCCAGTTTGTACACGAAGTGCATCCAGTTTTTCCCGTAACCCTCTCAACTTTTTAGCACATGCTACGTGGGTCAAATTATGATACCATGCCAATTTTCAACTATTTCAGAGTTCATTTGCAGTGCTTTTCAATTTCAGGGTCATCTTAGCTCAAAATAAATCATGAAATGCATGAAAAATAGCAAATGAAGTCAGAAATGGGTTGAAAAGTGATGATGTGGCTTTGAATGGTGCATATTGAATGCAGAAAAAGTCTTGAGTTAAAATATGTTAAAAAATGATACCCCTTTGTAATAGACGAGTTTTCGTCCGAAACACTCGTACTTCGAAGGAGATTGTCCAGTTTGTACACGAAATGCATCCAGTTTTTCCCGTAACCCTCTCAACTTTTTAGCACATGCTACGTGGGTGAAATTATGATACCATGCCAATTTTCAACTATTTCAGAGTTCATTTGCAGTGCTTTTGAATTTCAGGGCCATCTTAGCTCAAAATAAATCATGAAATGCATGAAAAATAGCAAATGAAGTCAGAAAAGGGTTGAAAAGTGATGATTTGGCTTTGAATGGTGCATATTGAATGCAGAAAAAGTCTTGAGTTAAAATATGTTAAAATAATGAAACCCCTTTGTAATAGACGAGTTTTCGTCCGAAACACTGATACTTCGAAGGAGATTGTCCAGTTTGTACAGGAAGTGCATCCAGTTTTTCCCGTAACCCTCTCAACTTTTTAGCACATGCTACGTGGGTGAAATTATGATACCATGCCAATTTTCAACTATTTCAGAGTTCATTTGCAGTGCTTTACAATTTCTGGGTCATCTTAGCTCAAAATAAATCATGAAATGCATGAAAAATAGCAAATGAAGTTAGAAAAGGGTTGAAAAGTGATGATGTGTCTTTGAATGGTACATATTGAATGCAGAAAAAGTCTTGAGTTAAAATATGTTAAAAAATGAAACCCCTTTGTAATAGACGAGTTTTCGTCCGAAACCCTGATACTTCGAAGGAGATTGTCCAGTTTGTACACGAAGTGCATCCAGTTTTTCCCGTAACCCTCTCAACTTTTTAGCACAAGCTATGTGGGTGAAATTATGATACCATGCCAATTTTCAACCATTTCAGAGTTCATTTGCAGTGCTTTTCAATTTCAGGGTCATCTTAGCTCAAAATAAATCATGAAATGCATGAAAAATAGCAAATGAAGTCAGAAAAGGGTTGAAAAGTGGTGATATGGCTTTGAATGGTGCATACTTAATGCAAAAAAAGTCTTGATTTAAAATATGTTAAAAAAATGAAACCCCTTTGTAATAGACGAGTTTTCGTCCGAAACCCTGATACTTCGAAGGAGATTGTCCAGTTTGTACACGAAGTGCATCCAGTTTTTTCAGTAACCCTCTCAACTTTTTAGCACATCCTACGTGGGTGAAATTATGATACCATGCCAATTTTCAACTATTTCAGAGTTCATTTGCAGTGCTTTACAATTTCAGGGTCATCTTAGCTCAAAATAAATCATGAGATGCATGAAAAATAGCAAATGAAGTCAGAAAAGGGTTGACAAGTGATGATGTGTCTTTGAATGGTACATATTGAATGCAGAAATAGTCTTGAGTTAAAATATGTTTAAAAAATGAAATCCCTTCGTAATAGACGAGTTTTCGTCCGAAACCCTGATACTTCAAAGGAGATTGTCCAGTTTGTACACGAAGTGCATCCAGTTTTTCCCGTAACACTCTCAACTTTTTAGCACATGCTATGTGGGTGAAATTATGATTCCATGCCAATTTTCAACCATTTCAGAGTTCATTTGCAGTGCTTTTCAATTTCAGGGTCATCTTAGCTCAAAATAAATCATGAAATGCATGAAAAATAGCAAATGAAGTCAGAAAAGGGTTGAAAAGTGATGATGTGGCTTTGAATGGTGCATATTGAATGCACAAAAAGTCTTGAGTTAAAATATGTTTAAAAAAATGAAATCCCTGTGTAATAGACGAGTTTTCGTCCGAAACCCTGATACTTCGAAGGAGATTGTCGAGTTTGTACACGAAGTGCATCCAGTTTTTCCCGTAACCCTCTCAACTTTTTAGCACATGCTACATGGGTGAAATTATGATACCATGCCAATTTTCAACCATTTCAGAGTTCATTTGCAGTGCTTTTCAATTTCAGGGTCATCTTAGCTCAAAATAAATCATGAAATGCATGAAAAATAGCAAATGAAGTCAGAAAAGTGTTGAAAAGTGATGATGTTGCTTTGAATGGTGCATATTTAATGCAGAAAAAGTCTTGATTTAAAATATGTTAAAAAAATGAAACCCCTTTGTAATAGACGAGTTTTCGTCCGAAACCCTGATACTTCGAAGGAGATTGTCCAGTTTGTACACGAAGTGCATCCAGTTTTTCCCGTAACCCTCTCAACTTTTTAGCACATGCTATGTGGGTGAAATTATTATACCATGCCAAGTTTTAACCATTTCAGAGTTCATTTGCAGTGCTTTTCAATTTCAGGGTCATCTCAGCTCAAAACAAATCATGAAATGCATGAAAAATAGCAAATGAAGTCAGAAAAGGGTTGAAAAGTGATGTTGTGGCTTTGAATGGTGCATATTGAATGCAAAAAAAGTCTTGACTTAAAATATGTTAAAAAATGAAACCCCTTTGTAATAGACGAGTTTTCGTCCGAAACCCTGATACTTCGAAGGAGATTGTCCAGTTTGTACACGAAGTGCATCCAGTTTTTCCCGTAACCCTCTCAACTTTTTATCACATGCTATGTGGGTGAAATTATGATACCATGCCAATTTTCAACCATTTCAGAGTTCATTTGCAGTGCTTTTCAATTTCAGGGTCATCTTAGCTCAAAATAAATCATGAAATGCATGAAAAATAGCAAATGAAGTTAGAAAAGGGTTGAAAAGTGATGATGTGTCTTTGAATGGTACATATTGAATGCAGAAAAAGTCTTGAGTTAAAATATGTTAAAAAATGAAACCCCTTTGTAATAGACGAGTTTTCGTCCGAAACCCTCATACTTCGAAGGAGATTGTCCAGTTTGTACACGAAGTGCATCCAGTTTTTCCCGTAACCCTCTGAAATTTTTAGCACATGCTACGTGGGTGAAATTATGATACCATGCCAATTTTCAACTATTTAAGAGTTCATTTGCAGTGCTTTTCAATTTCAGGCTCATCTTAGCTCAAAAGAAATCATGAAATGCATGAAAAATAGCAAATGAAGTCAGAAAAGGGTTGAAAAGTGATGATGTGGCTTTGAATGGTGCATATTTAATGCAAAAAAAGTCTTGATTTCAAATATGTTAAAAAAATGAAACCCCTTTGTAATAGACGAGTTTTCGTCCGAAACCCTGATACTTCGAAGGAGATTGTCCAGTTTGTACACGAAGTGCATCCCGTTTTTTCAGTAACCCTCTCAACTTTTTAGCACATGCTACGTGGGTGAAATTATGATACCATGCCAATTTTCAACTATTTCGGAGTTCATTTGCAGTGCTTTACAATTTCAGGGTCATCTTAGCTCAAAATAAATCATGAAATGCATGAAAAATAGCAAATGAAGTCAGAAAAGGGTTGACAAGTGATGATGTGTCTTTGAATGGTACATATTGAATGCAGAAAAAGTCTTGAGTTAAAATATGTTTAAAAAATGAAATCCCTTTGTAATAGACGAGTTTTCGTCCGAAACCCTGATACTTCAAAGGAGATTGTCGAGTTTGTACACGAAGTGCATCCAGTTTTTCCCGTAACCCTCTCAACTTTTTAGCACATGCTATGTGGGTGAAATTATGATTCCATGCCAATTTTCAACCATTTCAGAGTTCATTTGCAGTGCTTTTCAATTTCAGGGTCATCTTAGCTCAAAATAAATCATGAAATGCATGAAAAATAGCAAATGAAGTCAGAAAAGGGTTGACAAGTGATGATGTGTCTTTGAATGGTGCATATTGAATGCAGAAAAAGTCTTGAGTTAAAATATGTTAAAAAAATGATACCCCTTTGTAATAGACGAGTTTTCGTCCGAAACCCTCGTACTTCGAAGGAGAATGTCTAGGTTGTACACGAAGTGCATCCAGTTTTTCCCGTAACCCTCTCAACTTTTTAGTACATGCTACGTGGGTGAAATTATGATACCATGCCAATTTTCAACCATTTCAGAGTTCATTTGCAGTGCTTTTCAATTTCAGGGTCATCTTAGCTCAAAATAAATCATGAAATGCATGAAAAATAGCAAATGAAGCCAGAAAAGGGTTGAAAAGTGATGATGTGGATTTGAATGGTGCATATTGAATGCAGAAAAACTCTTGAGTTAAAATATGTTAAAAAAATGAAACCCCTTTGTAATAGACGAGTTTTCGTCCGAAACCCTGATACTTCGAAGGAGATTGTCCAGTTTGTACACGAAGTGCATCCAGTTTTTCCCGTAACCCTCTCAACTTTTTAGCACATGCTACGTGGGTCAAATTATGATACCATGCCAATTTTCAACTATTTCAGAGTTCATTTGCAGTGCTTTTCAATTTCAGGGTCATCTTAGCTCAAAATAAATCATGAAATGCATGAAAAATAGCAAATGAAGTCAGAAATGGGTTGAAAAGTGATGATGTGGCTTTGAATGGTGCATATTGAATGCAGAAAAAGTCTTGAGTTAAAATATGTTAAAAAATGATACCCCTTTGTAATAGACGAGTTTTCGTCCGAAACACTCGTACTTCGAAGGAGATTGTCCAGTTTGTACACGAAATGCATCCAGTTTTTCCCGTAACCCTCTCAACTTTTTAGCACATGCTACGTGGGTGAAATTATGATACCATGCCAATTTTCAACTATTTCAGAGTTCATTTGCAGTGCTTTTGAATTTCAGGGCCATCTTAGCTCAAAATAAATCATGAAATGCATGAAAAATAGCAAATGAAGTCAGAAAAGGGTTGAAAAGTGATGATTTGGCTTTGAATGGTGCATATTGAATGCAGAAAAAGTCTTGAGTTAAAATATGTTAAAATAATGAAACCCCTTTGTAATAGACGAGTTTTCGTCCGAAACACTGATACTTCGAAGGAGATTGTCCAGTTTGTACAGGAAGTGCATCCAGTTTTTCCCGTAACCCTCTCAACTTTTTAGCACATGCTACGTGGGTGAAATTATGATACCATGCCAATTTTCAACTATTTCAGAGTTCATTTGCAGTGCTTTACAATTTCTGGGTCATCTTAGCTCAAAATAAATCATGAAATGCATGAAAAATAGCAAATGAAGTTAGAAAAGGGTTGAAAAGTGATGATGTGTCTTTGAATGGTACATATTGAATGCAGAAAAAGTCTTGAGTTAAAATATGTTAAAAAATGAAACCCCTTTGCAATAGACGAGTTTTCGTCCGAAACCCTGATACTTCGAAGGAGATTGTCCAGTTTGTACACGAAGTGCATCCAGTTTTTCCCGTAACCCTCTCAACTTTTTAGCACATGCTATGTGGGTGAAATTATGATACCATGCCAATTTTCAACCATTTCAGAGTTCATTTGCAGTGCTTTTCAATTTCAGGGTCATCTTAGCTCAAAATAAATCATGAAATGCATGAAAAATAGCAAATGAAGTTAGAAAAGGGTGGAAAAGTGATGATGTGTCTTTGAATGGTACATATTGAATGCAGAAAAAGTCTTGAGTTAAAATATGTTAAAAAATGAAACCCCTTTGTAATAGACGAGTTTTCGTCCGAAACCCTGATACTTCGAAGGAGATTGTCCAGTTTGTACACGAAGTGCATCCAGTTTTTCCCGTAACCCTCTCAACTTTTTAGCACAAGCTATGTGGGTGAAATTATGATACCATGCCAATTTTCAACCATTTCAGAGTTCATTTGCAGTGCTTTTCAATTTCAGGGTCATCTTAGCTCAAAATAAATCATGAAATGCATGAAAAATAGCAAATGAAGTCAGAAAAGGGTTGAAAAGTGATGATATGGCTTTGAATGGTGCATACTTAATGCAAAAAAAGTCTTGATTTAAAATATGTTAAAAAAATGAAACCCCTTTGTAATAGACGAGTTTTCGTCCGAAACCCTGATACTTCGAAGGAGATTGTCCAGTTTGTACACGAAGTGCATCCAGTTTTTTCAGTAACCCTCTCAACTTTTTAGCACATCCTACGTGGGTGAAATTATGATACCATGCCAATTTTCAACTATTTCAGAGTTCATTTGCAGTGCTTTACAATTTCAGGGTCATCTTAGCTCAAAATAAATCATGAGATGCATGAAAAATAGCAAATGAAGTCAGAAAAGGGTTGACAAGTGATGATGTGTCTTTGAATGGTACATATTGAATGCAGAAATAGTCTTGAGTTAAAATATGTTTAAAAAATGAAATCCCTTTGTAATAGACGAGTTTTCGTCCGAAACCCTGATACTTCAAAGGAGATTGTCCAGTTTGTACACGAAGTGCATCCAGTTTTTCCCGTAACACTCTCAACTTTTTAGCACATGCTATGTGGGTGAAATTATGATTCCATGCCAATTTTCAACCATTTCAGAGTTCATTTGCAGTGCTTTTCAATTTCAGGGTCATCTTAGCTCAAAATAAATCATGAAATGCATGAAAAATAGCAAATGAAGTCAGAAAAGGGTTGAAAAGTGATGATGTGGCTTTGAATGGTGCATATTGAATGCACAAAAAGTCTTGAGTTAAAATATGTTTAAAAAAATGAAATCCCTGTGTAATAGACGAGTTTTCGTCCGAAACCCTGATACTTCGAAGGAGATTGTCGAGTTTGTACACGAAGTGCATCCAGTTTTTCCCGTAACCCTCTCAACTTTTTAGCACATGCTACATGGGTGAAATTATGATACCATGCCAATTTTCAACCATTTCAGAGTTCATTTGCAGTGCTTTTCAATTTCAGGGTCATCTTAGCTCAAAATAAATCATGAAATGCATGAAAAATAGCAAATGAAGTCAGAAAAGTGTTGAAAAGTGATGATGTTGCTTTGAATGGTGCATATTTAATGCAGAAAAAGTCTTGATTTAAAATATGTTAAAAAAATGAAACCCCTTTGTAATAGACGAGTTTTCGTCCGAAACCCTGATACTTCGAAGGAGATTGTCCAGTTTGTACACGAAGTGCATCCAGTTTTTCCCGTAACCCTCTCAACTTTTTAGCACATGCTATGTGGGTGAAATTATTATACCATGCCAAGTTTTAACCATTTCAGAGTTCATTTGCAGTGCTTTTCAATTTCAGGGTCATCTCAGCTCAAAACAAATCATGAAATGCATGAAAAATAGCAAATGAAGTCAGAAAAGGGTTGAAAAGTGATGTTGTGGCTTTGAATGGTGCATATTGAATGCAAAAAAAGTCTTGACTTAAAATATGTTAAAAAATGAAACCCCTTTGTAATAGACGAGTTTTCGTCCGAAACCCTGATACTTCGAAGGAGATTGTCCAGTTTGTACACGAAGTGCATCCAGTTTTTCCCGTAACCCTCTCAACTTTTTATCACATGCTATGTGGGTGAAATTATGATACCATGCCAATTTTCAACCATTTCAGAGTTCATTTGCAGTGCTTTTCAATTTCAGGGTCATCTTAACTCAAAATAAATCATGAAATGCATGAAAAATAGCAAATGAAGTTAGAAAAGGGTTGAAAAGTGATGATGTGTCTTTGAATGGTACATATTGAATGCAGAAAAAGTCTTGAGTTAAAATATGTTAAAAAATGAAACCCCTTTGTAATAGACGAGTTTTCGTCCGAAACCCTCATACTTCGAAGGAGATTGTCCAGTTTGTACACGAAGTGCATCCAGTTTTTCCCGTAACCCTCTGAAATTTTTAGCACATGCTACGTGGGTGAAATTATGATACCATGCCAATTTTCAACTATTTAAGAGTTCATTTGCAGTGCTTTTCAATTTCAGGCTCATCTTAGCTCAAAAGAAATCATGAAATGCATGAAAAATAGCAAATGAAGTCAGAAAAGGGTTGAAAAGTGATGATGTGGCTTTGAATGGTGCATATTTAATGCAAAAAAAGTCTTGATTTCAAATATGTTAAAAAAATGAAACCCCTTTGTAATAGACGAGTTTTCGTCCGAAACCCTGATACTTCGAAGGAGATTGTCCAGTTTGTACACGAAGTGCATCCCGTTTTTTCAGTAACCCTCTCAACTTTTTAGCACATGCTACGTGGGTGAAATTATGATACCATGCCAATTTTCAACTATTTCGGAGTTCATTTGCAGTGCTTTACAATTTCAGGGTCATCTTAGCTCAAAATAAATCATGAAATGCATGAAAAATAGCAAATGAAGTCAGAAAAGGGTTGACAAGTGATGATGTGTCTTTGAATGGTACATATTGAATGCAGAAAAAGTCTTGAGTTAAAATATGTTTAAAAAATGAAATCCCTTTGTAATAGACGAGTTTTCGTCCGAAACCCTGATACTTCAAAGGAGATTGTCGAGTTTGTACACGAAGTGCATCCAGTTTTTCCCGTAACCCTCTCAACTTTTTAGCACATGCTATGTGGGTGAAATTATGATTCCATGCCAATTTTCAACCATTTCAGAGTTCATTTGCAGTGCTTTTCAATTTCAGGGTCATCTTAGCTCAAAATAAATCATGAAATGCATGAAAAATAGCAAATGAAGTCAGAAAAGGGTTGAAAAGTGATGATGTGGCTTTGAATGGTGCATATTGAATGCACAAAAAGTCTTGAGTTAAAATATGTTTAAAAAAAATGAAATCCCTTTGTAATAGACGAGTTTTCGTCCGAAACCCTGATACTTCGAAGGAGATTGTCCAGTTTGTACACGAAGTGCATCCAGTTTTTCCCGTAACCCTCTTAACTTTTTAGCACATGCTACATGGGTGAAATTATGATACCATGCCAATTTTCAACCATTTCAGAGTTCATTTGCAGTGCTTTTCAATTTCAGGGTCATCTTAGCTCAAAATAAATCATGAAATGCATGAAAAATAGCAAATGAAGTTAGAAAAGGGTTGAAAAGTGATGATGTGTCTTTGAATGGTACATATTGAATGCAGAAAAAGTCTTGAGTTAAAATATGTTAAAAAATGAAACCCCTTTGTAATAGACGAGTTTTCGTCCGAAACCCTCATACTTCGAAGGAGATTGTCCAGTTTGTACACGAAGTGCATCCAGTTTTTCCCGTAACCCTCTCAACTTTTTATCACATGCTATGTGGGTGAAATTATGATACCATGCCAATTTTCAACCATTTCAGAGTTCATTTGCAGTGCTTTTCAATTTCAGGGTCATCTTAGCTCAAAATAAATCATGAAATGCATGAAAAATAGCAAATGAAGTTAGAAAAGGGTTGAAAAGTGATGATGTGTCTTTGAATGGTACATATTGAATGCAGAAAAAGTCTTGAGTTAAAATATGTTAAAAAATGAAACCCCTTTGTAATAGACGAGTTTTCGTCCGAAACCCTCATACTTCGAAGGAGATTGTCCAGTTTGTACACGAAGTGCATCCAGTTTTTCCCGTAACCCTCTGAACTTTTTAGCACATGCTACGTGGGTGAAATTATGATACCATGCCAATTTTCAACTATTTAAGAGTTCATTTGCAGTGCTTTTCAATTTCAGGCTCATCTTAGCTCAAAAGAAATCATGAAATGCATGAAAAATAGCAAATGAAGTCAGAAAAGGGTTGAAAAGTGATGATGTGGCTTTGAATGGTGCATATTTAATGCAAAAAAAGTCTTGATTTCAAATATGTTAAAAAAATGAAACCCCTTTGTAATAGACGAGTTTTCGTCCGAAACCCTGATACTTCGAAGGAGATTGTCCAGTTTGTACACGAAGTGCATCCAGTTTTTTCAGTAACCCTCTCAACTTTTTAGCACATGCTACGTGGGTGAAATTATGATACCATGCCAATTTTCAACTATTTCAGAGTTCATTTGCAGTGCTTTACAATTTCAGGGTCATCTTAGCTCAAAATAAATCATGAAATGCATGAAAAATAGCAAATGAAGTCAGAAAAGGGTTGACAAGTGATGATGTGTCTTTGAATGGTACATATTGAATGCAGAAAAAGTCTTGAGTTAAAATATGTTTAAAAAATGAAATCCCTTTGTAATAGACGAGTTTTCGTCCGAAACCCTGATACTTCAAAGGAGATTGTCGAGTTTGTACATGAAGTGCATCCAGTTTTTCCCGTAACCCTCTCAACTTTTTAGCACATGCTATGTGGGTGAAATTATGATTCCATGCCAATTTTCAACCATTTCAGAGTTCATTTGCAGTGCTTTTCAATTTCAGGGTCATCTTAGCTCAAAATAAATCATGAAATGCATGAAAAATAGCAAATGAAGTCAGAAAAGGGTTGAAAAGTGATGATGTGGCTTTGAATGGTGCATATTGAATGCACAAAAAGTCTTGAGTTAAAATATGTTTAAAAAAAATGAAATCCCTTTGTAATAGACGAGTTTTCGTCCGAAACCCTGATACTTCGAAGGAGATTGTCCAGTTTGTACACGAAGTGCATCCAGTTTTTCCCGTAACCCTCTTAACTTTTTAGCACATGCTACATGGGTGAAATTATGATACCATGCCAATTTTCAACCATTTCAAAGTTCATTTGCAGTGCTTTTCAATTTCAGGGTCATCTTAGCTCAAAATAAATCATGAAATGCATGAAAAATAGCAAATGAAGTTAGAAAAGGGTTGAAAAGTGATGATGTGTCTTTGAATGGTACATATTGAATGCAGAAAAAGTCTTGAGTTAAAATATGTTAAAAAATGAAACCCCTTTGTAATAGACGAGTTTTCGTCCGAAACCCTCATACTTCGAAGGAGATTGTCCAGTTTGTACACGAAGTGCATCCAGTTTTTCCCGTAACCCTCTCAACTTTTTAGCACATGCTATGTGGGTGAAATTATGATACCATGCCAATTTTCAACCATTTCAGAGTTCATTTGCAGTGCTTTTCAATTTCAGGGTCATCTTAGCTCAAAATAAATCATGAAATGCATGAAAAATAGCAAATGAAGTTAGAAAAGGGTTGAAAAGTGATGATGTGTCTTTGAATGGTACATATTGAATGCAGAAAAAGTCTTGAGTTAAAATATGTTAAAAAATGAAACCCCTTTGTAATAGACGAGTTTTCGTCCGAAACCCTCATACTTCGAAGGAGATTGTCCAGTTTGTACACGAAGTGCATCCAGTTTGTCCCGTAACCCTCTCAACTTTTTAGCACATGCTACGTGGGTGAAATTATGATACCATGCCAATTTTCAACTATTTAAGAGTTCATTTGCAGTGCTTTTCAATTTCAGGCTCATCTTAGCTCAAAAGAAATCATGAAATGCATGAAAAATAGCAAATGAAGTCAGAAAAGGGTTGAAAAGTGATGATGTGGCTTTGAATGGTGCATATTTAATGCAAAAAAAGTCTTGATTTAAAATATGTTAAAAAAATGAAACCCCTTTGTAATAGACGAGTTTTCGTCCGAAACCCTGATACTTCGAAGGAGATTGTCCAGTTTGTACACGAAGTGCATCCAGTTTTTTCAGTAACCCTCTCAACTTTTTAGCACATGCTACGTGGGTGAAATTATGATACCATGCCAATTTTCAACTATTTCAGAGTTCATTTGCAGTGCTTTACAATTTCAGGGTCATCTTAGCTCAAAATAAATCATGAAATGCATGAAAAATAGCAAATGAAGTCAGAAAAGGGTTGACAAGTGATGATGTGTCTTTGAATGGTACATATTGAATGCAGAAAAAGTCTTGAGTTAAAATATGTTTAAAAAATGAAATCCCTTTGTAATAGACGAGTTTTCGTCCGAAACCCTGATACTTCAAAGGAGATTGTCGAGTTTGTACACGAAGTGCATCCAGTTTTTCCCGTAACCCTCTCAACTTTTTAGCACATGCTATGTGGGTGAAATTATGATTCCATGCCAATTTTCAACCATTTCAGAGTTCATTTGCAGTGCTTTTCAATTTCAGGGTCATCTTAGCTCAAAATAAATCATGAAATGCATGAAAAATAGCAAATGAAGTCAGAAAAGGGTTGAAAAGTGATGATGTGGCTTTGAATGGTGCATATTGAATGCACAAAAAGTCTTGACTTAAAATATGTTTAAAAAAAATGAAATCCCTTTGTAATAGACGAGTTTTCGTCCGAAACCCTGATACTTCGAAGGAGATTGTCCAGTTTGTACACGAAGTGCATCCAGTTTTTCCCGTAACCCTCTTAACTTTTTAGCACATGCTACATGGGTGAAATTATGATACCATGCCAATTTTCAACCATTTCAGAGTTCATTTGCAGTGCTTTTCAATTTCAGGGTCATCTTAGCTCAAAATAAATCATGAAATGCATGAAAAATAGCAAATGAAGTTAGAAAAGGGTTGAAAAGTGATGATGTGTCTTTGAATGGTACATATTGAATGCAGAAAAAGTCTTGAGTTAAAATATGTTAAAAAATGAAACCCCTTTGTAATAGACGAGTTTTCGTCCGAAACCCTCATACTTCGAAGGAGATTGTCCAGTTTGTACACGAAGTGCATCCAGTTTTTCCCGTAACCCTCTCAACTTTTTAGCACATGCTATGTGGGTGAAATTATGATACCATGCCAATTTTCAACCATTTCAGAGTTCATTTGCAGTGCTTTTCAATTTCAGGGTCATCTTAGCTCAAAATAAATCATGAAATGCATGAAAAATAGCAAATGAAGTTAGAAAAGGGTTGAAAAGTGATGATGTGTCTTTGAATGGTACATATTGAATGCAGAAAAAGTCTTGAGTTAAAATATGTTAAAAAATGAAACCCCTTTGTAATAGACGAGTTTTCGTCCGAAACCCTCATACTTCGAAGGAGATTGTCCAGTTTGTACACGAAGTGCATCCAGTTTGTCCCGTAACCCTCTCAACTTTTTAGCACATGCTACGTGGGTGAAATTATGATACCATGCCAATTTTCAACTATTTAAGAGCTCATTTGCAGTGCTTTTCAATTTCAGGCTCATCTTAGCTCAAAAGAAATCATGAAATGCATGAAAAATAGCAAATGACGTCAGAAAAGGTTTGAAAAGTGATGATGTGGCTTTGAATGGTGCATATTTAATGCAAAAAAAGTCTTGATTTAAAATATGTTAAAAAAATGAAACCCCTTTGTAATAGACGAGTTTACGTCCGAAACCCTGATACTTCGAAGGAGATTGTCCAGTTTGTACACGAAGTGCATCCAGTTTTTCCCGTAACCCTCTCAACTTTTTAGCACATGCTATGTGGGTGAAATTATGATTCCATGCCAATTTTCAACCATTTCAGAGTTCATTTGCAGTGCTTTTCAATTTCAGGGTCATCTTAGCTCAAAATAAATCATGAAATGCATGAAAAATAGCAAATGAAGTTAGAAAAGGGTTGAAAAGTGATGATGTGTCTTTGAATGGTACATATTGAATGCAGAAAAAGTCTTGAGTTAAAATATGTTAAAAAATGAAACCCCTTTGTAATAGACGAGTTTTCGTCCGAAACCCTGATACTTCGAAGGAGATTGTCCAGTTTGTACACGAAGTGCATCCAGTTTGTCCCGTAACCCTCTCAACTTTTTAGCACATGCTATGTGGGTGAAATTATGATACCATGACAATTTTCAACTATTTCAGAGTTCATTTGCAGTGCTTTTCAATTTTAGGGTCATCTTAGCTCAAAATAAATCATGAAATGCATGGAAAATAGCAAATGAAGTCAGAAAAGGGTTGAAAAGTGATGATGTGTCTTTGAATGGTGCATATTGAATGCAGAAAAAGTCTTGAGTTAAAATATGTTTAAAAAATGAAATCCCTTTGTAATAGACGAGTTTTCGTCCGAAACCCTGATACTTCAAAGGAGATTGTCCAGTTTGTACACGAAGTGCATCCAGTTTTTCCCGTAACCCTCTCAACTTTTTAGCACATGCTATGTGGGTGAAATTATGATTCCATGCCAATTTTCAACCATTTCAGAGTTCATTTGCAGTGCTTTTCAATTTGAGGGTCATCTTAGCTCAAAATAAATCATGAAATGCATGAAAAATAGCAAATGAAGTCAGAAAAGGGTTGAAAAGTGATGATGTGGCTTTGAATGGTGCATATTGAATGCACAAAAAGTCTTGAGTTAAAATATGTTTAAAAAAAATGAAATCCCTTTGTAATAGACGAGTTTTCGTCCGAAACCCTGATACTTCGAAGGAGATTGTCCAGTTTGTACACGAAGTGCATCCAGTTTTTCCCGTAACCCTCTCAACTTTTTATCACATGCTATGTGGGTGAAATTATGATACCATGCCAATTTTCAACCATTTCAGAGTTCATTTGCAGTGCTTTTCAATTTCAGGGTCATCTTAGCTCAAAATAAATCATGAAATGCATGAAAAATAGCAAATGAAGTCAGAAAAGGGTTGAAAAGTGATGATATGGCTTTGAATGGTGCATACTTAATGCAAAAAAAGTCTTGATTTAAAATATGTTAAAAAAATGAAACCCCTTTGTAATAGACGAGTTTTCGTCCGAAACCCTGATACTTCAAAGGAGATTGTCCAGTTTGTACACGAAGTGCATCCAGTTTTTCCCGTAACCCTCTCAACTTTTTAGCACATGCTATGTGGGTGAAATTATGATTCCATGCCAATTTTCAACCATTTCAGAGCTCATTTGCAGTGCTTTTCAATTTCAGGGTCATCTTAGCTCAAAATAAATCATGAAATGCATGAAAAATAGCAAATGAAGTCAGAAAAGGGTTGAAAAGTGATGATGTGGCTTTGAATGGTGCATATTGAATGCACAAAAAGTCTTGAGTTAAAATATGTTTAAAAAAAATGAAATCCCTTTGTAATAGACGAGTTTTCGTCCGAAACCCTGATACTTCGAAGGAGATTGTCCAGTTTGTACACGAAGTGCATCCAGTTTTTCCCGTAACCCTCTTAACTTTTTAGCACATGCTACATGGGGGAAATTATGATACCATGCCAATTTTCAACCATTTCAGAGTTCATTTGCAGTGCTTTTCAATTTCAGGGTCATCTTAGCTCAAAATAAATCATGAAATGCATGAAAAATAGCAAATGAAGTCAGAAAAGGGTTGAAAAGTGATGATGTGGCTTTGAATGGTGCATATTTACTGCAAAAAAAGTCTTGATTTAAAATATGTTAAAAAAATGAAACCCCTTTGTAATAGACGAGTTTTCGTCCGAAACCCTGATACTTCGAAGGAGATTGTCCAGTTTGTACACGAAGTGCATCCAGTTTTTTCAGTAACCCTCTCAACTTTTTAGCACATGCTACGTGGGTGAAATTATGATACCATGCCAATTTTCAACTATTTCAGAGTTCATTTGCAGTGCTTTACAATTTCAGGGTCATCTTAGCTCAAAATAAATCATGAAATGCATGAAAAATAGCAAATGAAGTCAGAAAAGGGTTGACAAGTGATGATGTGTCTTTGAATGGTACATATTGAATGCAGAAAAAGTCTTGAGTTAAAATATGTTTAAAAAATGAAATCCCTTTGTAATAGACGAGTTTTCGTCCGAAACCCTGATACTTCAAAGGAGATTGTCCAGTTTGTACCCGAAGTGCATCCAGTTTTTCCCGTAACCCTCTCAACTTTTTAGCACATGCTATGTGGGTGAAATTATGATTCCATGCCAATTTTCAACCATTTCAGAGTTCATTTGCAGTGCTTTTCAATTTCAGGGTCATCTTAGCTCAAAATAAATCATGAAATGCATGAAAAATAGCAAATGAAGTCAGAAAAGGGTTGAAAAGTGATGATGTGGCTTTGAATGGTGCATATTGAATGCACAAAAAGTCTTGAGTTAAAATATGTTTAAAAAAAATGAAATCCCTTTGTAATAGACGAGTTTTCGTCCGAAACCCTGATACTTCGAAGGAGATTGTCCAGTTTGTACACGAAGTGCATCCAGTTTTTCCCGTAACCCTCTTAACTTTTTAGCACATGCTACATGGGTGAAATTATGATACCATGCCAATTTTCAACCATTTCAGAGTTCATTTGCAGTGCTTTTCAATTTCAGGGTCATCTTAGCTCAAAATAAATCATGAAATGCATGAAAAATAGCAAATGAAGTCAGAAAAGGGTTGAAAAGTGATGATGTGGCTTTGAATGGTGCATATTTAATGCAAAAAAAGTCATGATTTAAAATATGTTAAAAAAATGAAACCCCTTTGTAATAGACGAGTTTTCGTCCGAAACCCTGATACTTCGAAGGAGATTGTCCAGTTTGTACACGAAGTGCATCCAGTTTTTCCCGTAACCCTCTCAACTTTTTAGCACATGCTATGTGGGTGAAATTATGATTCCATGCCAATTTTCAACCATTTCAGAGTTCATTTGCAGTGCTTTTCAATTTCAGGGTCATCTTAGCTCAAAATAAATCATGAAATGCATGAAAAATAGCAAATGAAGTTAGAAAAGGGTTGAAAAGTGATGATGTGTCTTTGAATGGTACATATTGAATGCAGAAAAAGTCTTGAGTTAAAATATGTTAAAAAATGAAACCCCTTTGTAATAGACGAGTTTTCGTCCGAAACCCTGATACTTTGAAGGAGATTGTCCAGTTTGTACACGAAGTGCATCCAGTTTGTCCCGTAACCCTCTCAACTTTTTAGCACATGCTATGTGGGTGAAATTATGATACCATGACAATTTTCAACTATTTCAGAGTTCATTTGCAGTGCTTTTCAATTTTAGGGTCATCTTAGCTCAAAATAAATCATGAAATGCATGGAAAATAGCAAATGAAGTCAGAAAAGGGTTGAAAAGTGATGATGTGTCTTTGAATGGTGCATATTGAATGCAGAAAAAGTCTTGAGTTAAAATATGTTAAAAAATGATACCCCTATGTAATAGACGAGTTTTCGTCCGAAACCCTCGTACTTCGAAGGAGATTGTCCATTTTGTACACGAAGTGCATCCAGTTTTTCCCATAACCCTCTCAACTTTTTAGCACATGCTACGTGGGTGAAATTATGATACCATGCCAATTTTCAACTATTTCAGAGTTCATTTGCAGTGCTTTTCAATTTCAGGGTCATCTTAGCTCAAAATAAATCATGAAATGCATGAAAAATAGCAAATGAAGTCAGAAAAGGGTTGAAAAGTGATGATGTGTATTTGAATGGTGCATATTGAATGCAGAAAAAGTCTTGAGTTAAAATAAGTTAAAAAATGAAACCCCTTTGTAATAGACGAGTTTTCGTCCGAAACACTGATACTTCGAAGGAGATTGTCCAGTTTGTACACGAAGTGCATCCAGTTTTTCCCGTAACCCTCTCAACTTTTTAGCACATGCTATGTGGGTGAAATTATGATACCATGCCAATTTTTAACCATTTCAGAGTTCATTTGCAGTGCTTTTCAATTTCAGGGTCATCTTAGCTCAAAATAAATCATGAAATGCATGAAAAATAGCAAATAAAGTCAGAAAAGGGTTGAAAAGTGATGATGTGGCTTTGAATGGTGCATATTGAATGCAGAAAAAGTCTTGAGTTAAAATATGTTAAAAAAATGAAACCCCTTTGTAATAGACGAGTTTTCGTCCGAAACACTGATACTTCGAAGGAGATTGTCCAGTTTGTACACGAAGTGCATCTAATTTTTCCCGTAACCCTCTCAACTTTTTAGCACATGCTACGTGGGTGAAATTATGATAGCATGCCAATTTTCAACTATTTCAGAGTTCATTTGCAATGCTTTACAATTTCAGGGTCATCTTAGCTCAAAATAAATCATGAAATGCATGAAAAATAGCAAATGAAGTTAGAAAAGGGTTGAAAAGTGATGATGTGTCTTTGAATGGTAAATATTGAATGCAGAAAAAGTCTTGAGTTACAATATGTTAAAAATGAAACCCCTTTGTAATAGACGAGTTTTCGTCCGAAACCCTGATACTTCGAAGGAGATTGTCCAGTTTGTACACGAAGTGCATCCAGTTTTTCCTGTAACACTCTCAACTTTTTAGCACATGCTGTGTGGGTGAAATTATGATACCATGCCAATTTTCAACCATTTCATAGTTCATTTGCAGTGCTTTTCAATTTCAGGGTCATCTTAGCTCAAAATAAATCATGAAATGTATGAAAAATAGCAAATGAAGTCAGAAAAGAGTTGAAAAGTGATGATCTGGCTTTGAATGGTGCATATTGAATGCAAAAAAAGTCTTGATTTAAAATATGTTAAAAAAATGAAACCCCTTTGTAATAGACGAGTTTTCGTCCGAAACCCTGATACTTCGAAGGAGATTGTCCAGTTTGTACACGAAGTGCATCCAGTTGTTTCAGTAACCCTCTCAACTTTTTAGCACATCCTACGTGGGTGAAATTATGATACCATGCCAATTTTCAACTATTTCAGAGTTCATTTGCAGTGCTTTTCAATTTCAGGGTCATCTTAGCTCAAAATAAATCATGAAATGCATGAAAAATAGCAAATGAAGTCAGAAAAGGGTTGAAAAGTGATGATGTGTCTTTGGATGGTACATATTGAATGCAGAAAAAGTCTTGAGTTAAAATATGTTTAAAAAATGAAATCCCTTTGTAATTGACGAGTATTCGTCCGAAACCCTGATACTTCAAAGGAGATTGTCCAGTTTGTACACGAAGTGCATCCAGTTTTTCTCGTAACCCTCTCAACTTTTTAGCACATGCCATGTGGGTGAAATTATGATACCAAGCCAATTTTCAACCATTTCAGAGTTCATTTGCAGTGCTTTTCAATTTCAGGGTCATCTTTGCTCAAAATAAATCATGAAATGCATGAAAAATAGCAAATGAAGTCAGAAAAGGGTTGAAAAGTGATGATGTGGCTTTGAATGGTGCCTAATGAATGCAGAAAAAGTCTTGATTTAAAATATATTTAAAAAAATGAAATCCCATTGTAATAGACAAGTTTTCGTCCGAAACCCTCATACTTCGAAGGAGATTGTCCAGTTTGGACACGAAGTGCATCCAGTTTTTCCCGTAACCCTCTCAACTTTTTAGCACATGCTATGTGGGTGAAATTATGATACCATGCCAAGTTTCAACTATTTCAGAGTTCATTTGCAGTGCTTTTCAATTTCAGGGTCATCTTAGCTCAAAATAAATAATGAAATGCATGAAAAATAGCAAATGAAGTCAGAAAAGGGTTGAAAAGTGATGATGTGGCTTTGAATGGTGCATATTGAATGCAGAAAAAGTCTTGAGTTAAAATATGTTAAAAAAATGATACCCCTTTGTAATAGACGAGTTTTCGTCCGAAACCCTCGTACTTCGAAGGAGATTGTCTAGGTTGTACACGAAGTGCATCCAGTTTTTCCCGTAACCCTCTCAACTTTTTAGTACATGCTACGTGGGTGAAATTATGATACCATGCCAATTTTCAACCATTTCAGAGTTCATTTGCAGTGCTTTTCAATTTCAGGGTCATCTTAGCTCAAAATAAATCATGAAATGCATGAAAAATAGCAAATGAAGCCAGAAAAGGGTTGAAAAGTGATGATGTGGCTTTGAATGGTGCATATTGAATGCAGAAAAACTCTTGAGTTAAAATATGTTAAAAAAATGAAACCCCTTTGTAATAGACGAGTTTTCGTCCGAAACCCTGATACTTCGAAGGAGATTGTCCAGTTTGTACACGAAGTGCATCCAGTTTTTCCCGTAACCCTCTCAACTTTTTAGCACATGCTACGTGGGTGAAATTATGATACCATGCCAATTTTCAACTATTTCAGAGTTCATTTGCAGTGCTTTTCAATTTCAGGGTCATCTTAGCTCAAAATAAATCATGAAATGCATGAAAAATAGCAAATGAAGTCAGAAATGGGTTGAAAAGTGATGATGTGGCTTTGAATGGTGCATATTGAATGCAGAAAAAGTCTTGAGTTAAAATATGTTAAAAAATGATACCCCTTTGTAATAGACGAGTTTTCGTCCGAAACCCTCGTACTTCGAAGGAGATTGTCCAGTTTGTACACGAAATGCATCCAGTTTTTCCCGTAACCCTCTCAACTTTTTAGCACATGCTACGTGGGTGAAATTATGATACCATGCCAATTTTCAACCATTTCAGAGTTCATTTGCAGTGCTTTTCAATTTCAGGGTCATATTTGCTCAAAATAAATCATGAAATGCATGAAAAATAGCAAATGAAGTCAGAAAAGGGTTGAAAAGTGATGATGTGGCTTTGAATGGTGCCTAATGAATGCAGAAAAAGTCTTGATTTAAAATATATTTTAAAAAATGAAATCCCATTGTAATAGACGAGTTTTCGTCCGAAACCCTCATACTTCGAAGGAGATTGTCCAGTTTGGACACGAAGTGCGTCCAGTTTTTCCCGTAACCCTCTCAACTTTTTAGCACATGCTATGTGGGTGAAATTATTATACCATGCCAAGTTTCAACCATTTCAGAGTTCATTTGCAGTGCTTTTCAATTTCAGGGTCATCTTAGCTCAAAATAAATCATGAAATGCATGAAAAATAGCAAATGAAGTCAGAAAAGGGTTGAAAAGTGATGATGTGGCTTTGAATGGTGCATATTGAATGCAGAAAAAGTCTTGAGTTAAAATATGTTAAAAAAATGATACCCCTTTGTAATAGACGAGTTTTCGTCCGAAACCCTCGTACTTCGAAGGAGATTGTCTAGGTTGTACACGAAGTGCATCCAGTTTTTCCCGTAACCCTCTCAACTTTTTAGTACATGCTACGTGGGTGAAATTATGATACCATGCCAATTTTCAACCATTTCAGAGTTCATTTGCAGTGCTTTTCAATTTCAGGGTCATCTTAGCTCAAAATAAATCATGAAATGCATGAAAAATAGCAAATGAAGCCAGAAAAGGGTTGAAAAGTGATGATGTGGCTTTGAATGGTGCATATTGAATGCAGAAAAACTCTTGAGTTAAAATATGTTAAAAAAATGAAACCCCTTTGTAATAGACGAGTTTTCGTCCGAAACCCTGATACTTCGAAGGAGATTGTCCAGTTTGTACACGAAGTGCATCCAGTTTTTCCCGTAACCCTCTCAACTTTTTAGCACATGCTACGTGGGTGAAATTATGATACCATGCCAATTTTCAACTATTTCAGAGTTCATTTGCAGTGCTTTTCAATTTCAGGGTCATCTTAGCTCAAAATAAATCATGAAATGCATGAAAAATAGCAAATGAAGTCAGAAATGGGTTGAAAAGTGATGATGTGGCTTTGAATGGTGCATATTGAATGCAGAAAAAGTCTTGAGTTAAAATATGTTAAAAAATGATACCCCTTTGTAATAGACGAGTTTTCGTCCGAAACCCTCGTACTTCGAAGGAGATTGTCCAGTTTGTACACGAAATGCATCCAGTTTTTCCCGTAACCCTCTCAACTTTTTAGCACATGCTACGTGGGTGAAATTATGATACCATGCCAATTTTCAACCATTTCAGAGTTCATTTGCAGTGCTTTTCAATTTCAGGGTCATATTTGCTCAAAATAAATCATGAAATGCATGAAAAATAGCAAATGAAGTCAGAAAAGGGTTGAAAAGTGATGATGTGGCTTTGAATGGTGCCTAATGAATGCAGAAAAAGTCTTGATTTAAAATATATTTTAAAAAATGAAATCCCATTGTAATAGACGAGTTTTCGTCCGAAACCCTCATACTTCGAAGGAGATTGTCCAGTTTGGACACGAAGTGCGTCCAGTTTTTCCCGTAACCCTCTCAACTTTTTAGCACATGCTATGTGGGTGAAATTATTATACCATGCCAAGTTTCAACCATTTCAGAGTTCATTTGCAGTGCTTTTCAATTTCAGGGTCATCTTAGCTCAAAATAAATCATGAAATGCATGAAAAATAGCAAATGAAGTCAGAAAAGGGTTGAAAAGTGATGATGTGGCTTTGAACGGTGCATATTGAATGCAGAAAAAGTCTTGAGTTAAAATATGTTAAAAAAATGATACCCCTTTGTAATAAACGAGTTTTCGTCCGAAACCCTCGTACTTCGAAGGAGATTGTCTAGGTTGTACACGAAGTGCATCCAGTTTTTCCCGTAACCCTCTCAACTTTTTAGCACATGCTACGTGGGTGAAATTATGATACCAGGCCAATTTTCAACCATTTCAGAGTTCATTTGCAGTGCTTTTCAATTTCAGGGTCATCTTAGCTCAAAATAAATCATGAAATGCATGAAAAATAGCAAATGAAGCCAGAAAAGGGTTGAAAAGTGATGATGTGGCTCTGAATGGTGCATATTGAATGCAGAAAAACTCTTGAGTTAAAATATGTTAAAAAAATGAAACCCCTTTGTAATAGACGAGTTTTCGTCCGAAACCCTGATACTTCGAAGGAGATTGTCCAGTTTGTACACGAAGTGCATCCAGTTTTTCCCGTAACCCTCTCAACTTTTTAGCACATGCTACGTGGGTGAAATTATGATACCATGCCAATTTTCAACTATTTCAGAGTTCATTTGCAGTGCTTTTCAATTTCAGGGTCATCTTAGCCCAAAATAAATCATGAAATGCATGAAAAATAGCAAATGAAGTCAGAAATGGGTTGAAAAGTGATGATGTGGCTTTGAATGGTGCATATTGAATGCAGAAAAAGTCTTGAGTTAAAATATGTTAAAAATGAAACCCCTTTGTAATAGACGAGTTTTCGTCCGAAACCCTGATACTTCGAAGGAGATTGTCCAGTTTGTACACGAAGTGCATCCAGTTTTTCCCGTAACCCTCTCAACTTTTTAGCACATGCTATGTGGGTGAAATTATTATACCATGCCAATTTTCAACCATTTCAGAGTTCATTTGCAGTGCTTTTCAATTTCAGGGTCATCTTAGCTCAAAATAAATCATGAAATGCATGAAAAATAGCAAATGAAGTCAGAAAAGGGTTGAAAAGTGATGATGTGGCTTTGAATGGTGCATATTGAATGCAGAAAAAAATTTGAGTTAAAATATGTCTAAAAAATAAAATCCCTTTGTAATAGACGAGTTTTCGTCCGAAACCGTGATACTTCGAAGGAGATTGTCCAGTTTGTACACGAAGTTCATCCAGTTTTTCCCGTAACCCTCTCAACTTTTTAGCACATGCTATGTGGGTGAAATTATGATACCATGCCAATTTTCAACCATTTCCGAGTTCATTTGCAGTGCTTTTCAATTTCAGGGTCATCTTAGCTCAAAATAAATCATGAAATGCATGAAAAATAGCAAATGAAGTCAGAAAAGAGTTGAAAAGTGTTGATGTGGCTTTGAATGGTGCATATTGAATGAAGAAAAAGTCTTGAGTTAAAATATGTTTAAAAAATGAAATCCCTTTGTAATAGACGAGTTTTCGTCCGAAACCCTGATACTCCGAAGGAGATTGTCCAGTTTGTACACGAAGTGCATCCAGTTTTTCCCGTAACCCTCTCAACTTTTTAGCACATGCTATGTGGGTGAAATTATGATACCATGCCAATTTTCAACCATTTCAGAGTTCACTTGCAGTGCTTTTCAATTTCAGGGTCATCTTAGCTCAAAATAAATCATGAAATGCATGAAAAATAGCAAATGAAGTCAGAAATGGGTTGGAAAGTCATGATGTGTATTTGAATGGTGCATATTGAATGCAGAAAAAGTCTTGAGTTAAAATATGTTTAAAAAATGAAATCCCTTTGTAATAGACGAGTTTTCGTCCGAAACCCTCATACTTCGAAGGAGATTGACCAGTTTGTACACGAAGTGCATCCAGTTTTTCCCATAACCCTCTCAACTTTTTAGCACATGCCATGTGGGTGAAATTATGATACCAAGCCAATTTTCAACCATTTCAGAGTTCATTTGCAGTGCTTTTCAATTTCAGGGTCATCTTTGCTCAAAATAAATCATGAAATGCATGAAAAATAGCAAATGAAGTCAGAAAAGGGTTGAAAAGTGATGATGTGGCTTTGAATGGTGCCTAATGAATGCAGAAAAAGTCTTGATTTAAAATATATTTAAAAAAATGAAATCCCATTGTAATAGACAAGTTTTCGTCCGAAACCCTCATACTTCGAAGGAGATTGTCCAGTTTGGACACGAAGTGCATCCAGTTTTTCCCGTAACCCTCTCAACTTTTTAGCACATGCTATGTGGGTGAAATTATGATACCATGCCAAGTTTCAACTATTTCAGAGTTCATTTGCAGTGCTTTTCAATTTCAGGGTCATCTTAGCTCAAAATAAATAATGAAATGCATGAAAAATAGCAAATGAAGTCAGAAAAGGGTTGAAAAGTGATGATGTGGCTTTGAATGGTGCATATTGAATGCAGAAAAAGTCTTGAGTTAAAATATGTTAAAAAAATGATACCCCTTTGTAATAGACGAGTTTTCGTCCGAAACCCTCGTACTTCGAAGGAGATTGTCTAGGTTGTACACGAAGTGCATCCAGTTTTTCCCGTAACCCTCTCAACTTTTTAGTACATGCTACGTGGGTGAAATTATGATACCATGCCAATATTCAACCATTTCAGAGTTCATTTGCAGTGCTTTTCAATTTCAGGGTCATCTTAGCTCAAAATAAATCATGAAATGCATGAAAAATAGCAAATGAAGCCAGAAAAGGGTTGAAAAGTGATGATGTGGCTTTGAATGGTGCATATTGAATGCAGAAAAACTCTTGAGTTAAAATATGTTAAAAAAATGAAACCCCTTTGTAATAGACGAGTTTTCGTCCGAAACCCTGATACTTCGAAGGAGATTGTCCAGTTTGTACACGAAGTGCATCCAGTTTTTCCCGTAACCCTCTCAACTTTTTAGCACATGCTACGTGGGTGAAATTATGATACCATGCCAATTTTCAACTATTTCAGAGTTCATTTGCAGTGCTTTTCAATTTCAGGGTCATCTTAGCTCAAAATAAATCATGAAATGCATGAAAAATAGCAAATGAAGTCAGAAATGGGTTGAAAAGTGATGATGTGGCTTTGAATGGTGCATATTGAATGCAGAAAAAGTCTTGAGTTAAAATATGTTAAAAAATGATACCCCTTTGTAATAGACGAGTTTTCGTCCGAAACCGTGATACTTCGAAGGAGATTGTCCAGTTTGTACACGAAGTTCATCCAGTTTTTCCCGTAACCCTCTCAACTTTTTAGCACATGCTATGTGGGTGAAATTATGATACCATGCCAATTTTCAACCATTTCCGAGTTCATTTGCAGTGCTTTTCAATTTCAGGGTCATCTTAGCTCAAAATAAATCATGAAATGCATGAAAAATAGCAAATGAAGTCAGAAAAGAGTTGAAAAGTGTTGATGTGGCTTTGAATGGTGCATATTGAATGAAGAAAAAGTCTTGAGTTAAAATATGTTTAAAAAATGAAATCCCTTTGTAATAGACGAGTTTTCGTCCGAAACCCTGATACTCCGAAGGAGATTGTCCAGTTTGTACACGAAGTGCATCCAGTTTTTCCCGTAACCCTCTCAACTTTTTAGCACATGCTATGTGGGTGAAATTATGATACCATGCCAATTTTCAACCATTTCAGAGTTCACTTGCAGTGCTTTTCAATTTCAGGGTCATCTTAGCTCAAAATAAATCATGAAATGCATGAAAAATAGCAAATGAAGTCAGAAATGGGTTGGAAAGTCATGATGTGTATTTGAATGGTGCATATTGAATGCAGAAAAAGTCTTGAGTTAAAATATGTTTAAAAAATGAAATCCCTTTGTAATAGACGAGTTTTCGTCCGAAACCCTCATACTTCGAAGGAGATTGACCAGTTTGTACACGAAGTGCATCCAGTTTTTCCCATAACCCTCTCAACTTTTTAGCACATGCCATGTGGGTGAAATTATGATACCAAGCCAATTTTCAACCATTTCAGAGTTCATTTGCAGTGCTTTTCAATTTCAGGGTCATCTTTGCTCAAAATAAATCATGAAATGCATGAAAAATAGCAAATGAAGTCAGAAAAGGGTTGAAAAGTGATGATGTGGCTTTGAATGGTGCCTAATGAATGCAGAAAAAGTCTTGATTTAAAATATATTTAAAAAAATGAAATCCCATTGTAATAGACAAGTTTTCGTCCGAAACCCTCATACTTCGAAGGAGATTGTCCAGTTTGGACACGAAGTGCATCCAGTTTTTCCCGTAACCCTCTCAACTTTTTAGCACATGCTATGTGGGTGAAATTATGATACCATGCCAAGTTTCAACTATTTCAGAGTTCATTTGCAGTGCTTTTCAATTTCAGGGTCATCTTAGCTCAAAATAAATAATGAAATGCATGAAAAATAGCAAATGAAGTCAGAAAAGGGTTGAAAAGTGATGATGTGGCTTTGAATGGTGCATATTGAATGCAGAAAAAGTCTTGAGTTAAAATATGTTAAAAAAATGATACCCCTTTGTAATAGACGAGTTTTCGTCCGAAACCCTCGTACTTCGAAGGAGATTGTCTAGGTTGTACACGAAGTGCATCCAGTTTTTCCCGTAACCCTCTCAACTTTTTAGTACATGCTACGTGGGTGAAATTATGATACCATGCCAATATTCAACCATTTCAGAGTTCATTTGCAGTGCTTTTCAATTTCAGGGTCATCTTAGCTCAAAATAAATCATGAAATGCATGAAAAATAGCAAATGAAGCCAGAAAAGGGTTGAAAAGTGATGATGTGGCTTTGAATGGTGCATATTGAATGCAGAAAAACTCTTGAGTTAAAATATGTTAAAAAAATGAAACCCCTTTGTAATAGACGAGTTTTCGTCCGAAACCCTGATACTTCGAAGGAGATTGTCCAGTTTGTACACGAAGTGCATCCAGTTTTTCCCGTAACCCTCTCAACTTTTTAGCACATGCTACGTGGGTGAAATTATGATACCATGCCAATTTTCAACTATTTCAGAGTTCATTTGCAGTGCTTTTCAATTTCAGGGTCATCTTAGCTCAAAATAAATCATGAAATGCATGAAAAATAGCAAATGAAGTCAGAAATGGGTTGAAAAGTGATGATGTGGCTTTGAATGGTGCATATTGAATGCAGAAAAAGTCTTGAGTTAAAATATGTTAAAAAATGATACCCCTTTGTAATAGACGAGTTTTCGTCCGAAACCCTCGTACTTCGAAGGAGATTGTCCAGTTTGTACACGAAATGCATCCAGTTTTTCCCGTAACCCTCTCAACTTTTTAGCACATGCTACGTGGGTGAAATTATGATACCATGCCAATTTTCAACTATTTCAGAGTTCATTTGCAGTGCTTTTCAATTTCAGGGTCATCTTAGCTCAAAATAAATCATGAAATGCATGAAAAATAGCAAATGAAGTCAGAAAAGGGTTGAAAAGTGATGATTTGGCTTTGAATGGTGCATATTGAATGCAGAAAAAGTCTTGAGTTAAAATATGTTAAAATAATGAAACCCCTTTGTAATAGACGAGTTTTCGTCCGAAACACTGATACTTCGAAGGAGATTGTCCAGTTTGTACAGGAAGTGCATCCAGTTTTTCCCGTAACCCTCTCAACTTTTTAGCACATGCTACGTGGGTGAAATTATGATACCATGCCAATTTTCAACTATTTCAAAGTTCATTTGCAGTGCTTTACAATTTCTGGGTCATCTTAGCTCAACATAAATCATGAAATGCATGAAAAATAGCAAATGAAGTTAGAAAAGGGTTGAAAAGTGATGATGTGTCTTTGAATGGTACATATTGAATGCAGAAAAAGTCTTAAGTTAAAATATGTTAAAAAATGAAACCCCTTTGCAATAGACGAGTTTTCGTCCGAAACCCTGATACTTCGAAGGAGATTGTCCAGTTTGTACACGAAGTGCATCCAGTTTTTCCCGTAACCCTCTCAACTTTTTAGCACATGCTATGTGGGTGAAATTATGATGCCATGCCAATTTTCAACCATTTCAGAGTTCATTTGCAGTGCTTTTCAATTTCAGGGTCATCTTAGCTCAAAATAAATCATGAAATGCATGAAAAATAGCAAATGAAGTTAGAAAAGGGTTGAAAAGTGATGATGTGTCTTTGAATGGTACATATTGAATGCTGAAAAAGTCTTGAGTTAAAATATGTTAAAAAATGAAACCCCTTTGTAATAGACGAGTTTTCGTCCGAAACCCTGATACTTCGAAGGAGATTGTCCAGTTTGTACACGAAGTGCATCCAGTTTTTCCCGTAACCCTCTCAACTTTTTAGCACATGCTATGTGGGTGAAATTATGATACCATGCCAACTTTCATCCATTTCAGAGTTCATTTGCAATGCTTTTCAATTTCAGGGTCATTTTAGCTCAGAATAAATCATGAAATGCATGAAAAATAGCAAATGAAGTCAGAAAAGGGTTGACAAGTGATGATGTGTCTTTGAATGGTACATATTGAATGCAGAAAAAGTCTTGAGTTAAAATATGTTTAAAAAATGAAATCCCTTTGTAATAGACGAGTTTTCGTCCGAAACCCTGATACTTCAAAGGAGATTGTCCAGTTTGTACACGAAGTGCATCCAGTTTTTCCCGTAACCCTCTCAACTTTTTAGCACATGCTATGTGGGTGAAATTATGATACCATGCCAATTTTCAACCATTTCAGAGTTCATTTGCAGTGCTTTTCAATTTCAGGGTCATCTTAGCTCAAAATAAATCATGAAATGCATGAAAAATAGCAAATGAAGTCAGAAAAGGGTTGAAAAGTGATGATGTGGCTTTGAATGGTGCATATTTAATGCACAAAAAGTCTTGAGTTAAAATATGTTTAAAAAAAAATGAAATCCCTTTGTAATAGACGAGTTTTCGTCCGAAACCCTGATACTTCGAAGGAGATTGTCCAGTTTGTACACGAAGTGCATCCAGTTTTTCCCGTAACCCTCTCAACTTTTTAGCACATGCTACATGGGTGAAATTATGATACCATGCCAATTTTCAACCATTTCAGAGTTCATTTGCAGTGCTTTTCAATTTCAGGGTCATCTTAGCTCAAAATAAATCATGAAATGCATGAAAAATAGCAAATGAAGTCAGAAAAGGGTGGAAAAGTGATGATGTGGCTTTGAATGGTGCATATTTAATGCAAAAAAAGTCTTGATCTAAAATATGTTAAAAAAATGAAACCCCTTTGTAATAGACGAGTTTTCGTCCGAAACCCTGATACTTCGAAGGAGATTGTCCAGTTTGTACACGAAGTGCATCCAGTTTTTTCAGTAACCCTCTCAACTTTTTAGCACATGCTACGTGGGTGAAATTATGATACCATGCCAATTTTCAACTTTTTCAGAGTTCATTTGCAGTGCTTTACAATTTCAGGGTCATCTTAGCTCAAAATAAATCATGAAATGCATGAAAAATAGCAAATGAAGTCAGAAAAGGGTTGACAAGTGATGATGTGTCTTTGAATGGTACATATTGAATGCAGAAAAAGTCTTGAGTTAAAATATGTTTAAAAAATGAAATCCCTTTGTAATAGACGAGTTTTCGTCCGAAACCCTGATACTTCAAAGGAGATTGTCCAGTTTGTACACGAAGTGCATCCAGTTTTTCCCGTAACCCTCTCAACTTTTAGCACATGCTATGTGGGTGAAATTATGATTCCATGCCAATTTTCAACCATTTCAGAGTTCATTTGCAGAGCTTTTCAATTTCAGGGTCATCTTAGCTCAAAATAAATCATGAAATGCATGAAAAATAGCAAATGAAGTCAGAAAAGGGTTGAAAAGTGATGATGTGGCTTTGAATGGTGCATATTGAATGCACAAAAAGTCTTGAGTTAAAATATGTTAAAAAATGAAACCCCTTTGTAATAGACGAGTTTTCGTCCGAAACCCTGATACTTCGAAGGAGATTGTCCAGTTTGTACACGAAGTGCATCCAGTTTTTCCCGTAACCCTCTCAACTTTTTAGCACATGCTACGTGGGTGAAATTATTATACCATGCCAATTTTCAACCATTTCAGAGTTCATTTGCAGTGCTTTTCAATTTCAGGGTCATCTTAGCTCAAAATAAATCATGAAATGCATGAAAAATAGCAAATGAAGTCAGAAAAGGGTTGAAAAGTGATGATGTGGCTTTGAATGGTGCATATTGAATGCAGAAAAAAATTTGAGTTAAAATATGTCTAAAAAATAAAATCCCTTTGTAATAGACGAGTTTTCGTCCGAAACCGTGATACTTCGAAGGAGATTGTCCAGTTTGTACACGAAGTTCATCCAGTTTTTCCCGTAACCCTCTCAACTTTTTAGCACATGCTATATGGGTGAAATTATGATACCATGCCAATTTTCAACCATTTCCGAGTTCATTTGCAGTGCTTTTCAATTTCAGGGTCTTCTTAGCTCAAAATAAATCATGAAATGCATGAAAAATAGCAAATGAAGTCAGAAAAGAGTTGAAAAGTGATGATGTGGCTTTGAATGGTGCATATTGAATGAAGAAAAAGTCTTGAGTTAAAATATGTTTAAAAAATGAAATCCCTTTGTAATAGACGAGTTTTCGTCCGAAACCCTGATACTCCGAAGGAGATTGTCCAGTTTGTACACGAAGTGCATCCAGTTTTTCCCGTAACCCTCTCAACTTTTTAGCACATGCTATGTGGGTGAAATTATGATACCATGCCAATTTTCAACCATTTCAGAGTTCACTTGCAGTGCTTTTCAATTTCAGGGTCATCTTAGCTCAAAATAAATCATGAAATGCATGAAAAATAGCAAATGAAGTCAGAAATGGGTTGGAAAGTCATGATGTGTATTTGAATGGTGCATATTGAATGCAGAAAAAGTCTTGAGTTAAAATATGTTTAAAAAATGAAATCCCTTTGTAATAGACGAGTTTTCGTCCGAAACCCTCATACTTCGAAGGAGATTGTCCAGTTTGTACACAAAGTGCATCCAGTTTTTCCCATAACCCTCTCAACTTTTTAGCACATGCCATGTGGGTGAAATTATGATACCAAGCCAATTTTCAACCATTTCAGAGTTCATTTGCAGTGCTTTTCAATTTAAGGGTCATCTTTGCTCAAAATAAATCATGAAATGCATGAAAAATAGCAAATGAAGTCAGAAAAGGGTTGAAAAGTGATGATGTGGCTTTGAATGGTGCCTAATGAATGCAGAAAAAGTCTTGATTTAAAATATATTTAAAAAAATGAAATCCCATTGTAATAGACGAGTTTTCGTCCGAAACCCTCATACTTCGAAGGAGATTGTCCAGTTTGGACACGAAGTGCATCCAGTTTTTCCCGTAACCCTCTCAACTTTTTAGCACATGCTATGTGGGTGAAATTATGATACCATGCCAAGTTTCAACTATTTCAGAGTTCATTTGCAGTGCCTTTCAATTTCAGGGTCATCTTAGCTCAAAATAAATAATGAAATGCATGAAAAATAGCAAATGAAGTCAGAAAAGGGTTGAAAAGTGATGATGTGGCTTTGAATGGTGCATATTGAATGCAGAAAAAGTCTTGAGTTAAAATATGTTAAAAAAATGATACCCCTTTGTAATAGACGAGTTTTCGTCCGAAACCCTCGTACTTCGAAGGAGATTGTCTAGGTTGTACACGAAGTGCATCCAGTTTTTCCCGTAACCCTCTCAACTTTTTAGTACATGCTACGTGGGTGAAATTATGATACCATGCCAATATTCAACCATTTCAGAGTTCATTTGCAGTGCTTTTCAATTTCAGGGTCATCTTAGCTCAAAATAAATCATGAAATGCATGAAAAATAGCAAATGAAGCCAGAAAAGGGTTGAAAAGTGATGATGTGGCTTTGAATGGTGCATATTGAATGCAGAAAAACTCTTGAGTTAAAATATGTTAAAAAAATGAAACCCCTTTGTAATAGACGAGTTTTCGTCCGAAACCCTGATACTTCGAAGGAGATTGTCAAGTTTGTACACGAAATGCATCCAGTTTTTCCCGTAATCCTCTCAACTTTTTAGCACATGCTACGTGGGTGAAATTATGATACATGCCAATTTTCAACTATTTCAGAGTTCATTTGCAGTGCTTTTGAATTTCAGGGTCATCTTAGCTCAAAATAAATCATGAAATGCATGAAAAATAGCAAATGAAGTCAGAAAAGGGTTGAAAAGTGATGATTTGGCTTTGAATGGTGCATATTGAATGCAGAAAAAGTCTTGAGTTAAAATATTTTAAAATAATGAAACCCCTTTGTAATAGACGAGTTTTCGTCCGAAACCCTGATACTTCGAAGGAGATTGTCCAGTTTGTACACGAAGTGCATCCAGTTTTTTCAGTAACCCTCTCAACTTTTTAGCACATGCTACGTGGGTGAAATTATGATACCATGCCAATTTTCAACTTTTTCAGAGTTCATTTGCAGTGCTTTACAATTTCAGGGTCATCTTAGCTCAAAATAAATCATGAAATGCATGAAAAATAGCAAATGAAGTCAGAAAAGGGTTGACAAGTGATGATGTGTCTTTGAATGGTACATATTGAATGCAGAAAAAGTCTTGAGTTAAAATATGTTTAAAAAATGAAATCCCTTTGTAATAGACGAGTTTTCGTCCGAAACCCTGATACTTCAAAGGAGATTGTCCAGTTTGTACACGAAGTGCATCCAGTTTTTCCCGTAA
The DNA here is from genome assembly GCA_039707655.1 of Elymus sibiricus. NCBI lineage: Eukaryota > Viridiplantae > Streptophyta > Magnoliopsida > Poales > Poaceae > Elymus > Elymus sibiricus. The sequence continues at coordinate 247,034,779 of CM077671.1, forward strand.
CCCTCTCAACTTTTAGCACATGCTATGTGGGTGAAATTATGATTCCATGCCAATTTTCAACCATTTCAGAGTTCATTTGCAGAGCTTTTCAATTTCAGGGTCATCTTAGCTCAAAATAAATCATGAAATGCATGAAAAATAGCAAATGAAGTCAGAAAAGGGTTGAAAAGTGATGATGTGGCTTTGAATGGTGCATATTGAATGCACAAAAAGTCTTGAGTTAAAATATGTTAAAAAATGAAACCCCTTTGTAATAGACGAGTTTTCGTCCGAAACCCTGATACTTCGAAGGAGATTGTCCAGTTTGTACACGAAGTGCATCCAGTTTTTCCCGTAACCCTCTCAACTTTTTAGCACATGCTATGTGGGTGAAATTATTATACCATGCCAATTTTCAACCATTTCAGAGTTCATTTGCAGTGCTTTTCAATTTCAGGGTCATCTTAGCTCAAAATAAATCATGAAATGCATGAAAAATAGCAAATGAAGTCAGAAAAGGGTTGAAAAGTGATGATGTGGCTTTGAATGGTGCATATTGAATGCAGAAAAAAATTTGAGTTAAAATATGTCTAAAAAATAAAATCCCTTTGTAATAGACGAGTTTTCGTCCGAAACCGTGATACTTCGAAGGAGATTGTCCAGTTTGTACACGAAGTTCATCCAGTTTTTCCCGTAACCCTCTCAACTTTTTAGCACATGCTATATGGGTGAAATTATGATACCATGCCAATTTTCAACCATTTCCGAGTTCATTTGCAGTGCTTTTCAATTTCAGGGTCTTCTTAGCTCAAAATAAATCATGAAATGCATGAAAAATAGCAAATGAAGTCAGAAAAGAGTTGAAAAGTGATGATGTGGCTTTGAATGGTGCATATTGAATGAAGAAAAAGTCTTGAGTTAAAATATGTTTAAAAAATGAAATCCCTTTGTAATAGACGAGTTTTCGTCCGAAACCCTGATACTCCGAAGGAGATTGTCCAGTTTGTACACGAAGTGCATCCAGTTTTTCCCGTAACCCTCTCAACTTTTTAGCACATGCTATGTGGGTGAAATTATGATACCATGCCAATTTTCAACCATTTCAGAGTTCACTTGCAGTGCTTTTCAATTTCAGGGTCATCTTAGCTCAAAATAAATCATGAAATGCATGAAAAATAGCAAATGAAGTCAGAAATGGGTTGGAAAGTCATGATGTGTATTTGAATGGTGCATATTGAATGCAGAAAAAGTCTTGAGTTAAAATATGTTTAAAAAATGAAATCCCTTTGTAATAGACGAGTTTTCGTCCGAAACCCTCATACTTCGAAGGAGATTGTCCAGTTTGTACACAAAGTGCATCCAGTTTTTCCCATAACCCTCTCAACTTTTTAGCACATGCCATGTGGGTGAAATTATGATACCAAGCCAATTTTCAACCATTTCAGAGTTCATTTGCAGTGCTTTTCAATTTAAGGGTCATCTTTGCTCAAAATAAATCATGAAATGCATGAAAAATAGCAAATGAAGTCAGAAAAGGGTTGAAAAGTGATGATGTGGCTTTGAATGGTGCCTAATGAATGCAGAAAAAGTCTTGATTTAAAATATATTTAAAAAAATGAAATCCCATTGTAATAGACGAGTTTTCGTCCGAAACCCTCATACTTCGAAGGAGATTGTCCAGTTTGGACACGAAGTGCATCCAGTTTTTCCCGTAACCCTCTCAACTTTTTAGCACATGCTATGTGGGTGAAATTATGATACCATGCCAAGTTTCAACTATTTCAGAGTTCATTTGCAGTGCCTTTCAATTTCAGGGTCATCTTAGCTCAAAATAAATAATGAAATGCATGAAAAATAGCAAATGAAGTCAGAAAAGGGTTGAAAAGTGATGATGTGGCTTTGAATGGTGCATATTGAATGCAGAAAAAGTCTTGAGTTAAAATATGTTAAAAAAATGATACCCCTTTGTAATAGACGAGTTTTCGTCCGAAACCCTCGTACTTCGAAGGAGATTGTCTAGGTTGTACACGAAGTGCATCCAGTTTTTCCCGTAACCCTCTCAACTTTTTAGTACATGCTACGTGGGTGAAATTATGATACCATGCCAATATTCAACCATTTCAGAGTTCATTTGCAGTGCTTTTCAATTTCAGGGTCATCTTAGCTCAAAATAAATCATGAAATGCATGAAAAATAGCAAATGAAGCCAGAAAAGGGTTGAAAAGTGATGATGTGGCTTTGAATGGTGCATATTGAATGCAGAAAAACTCTTGAGTTAAAATATGTTAAAAAAATGAAACCCCTTTGTAATAGACGAGTTTTCGTCCGAAACCCTGATACTTCGAAGGAGATTGTCAAGTTTGTACACGAAATGCATCCAGTTTTTCCCGTAATCCTCTCAACTTTTTAGCACATGCTACGTGGGTGAAATTATGATACATGCCAATTTTCAACTATTTCAGAGTTCATTTGCAGTGCTTTTGAATTTCAGGGTCATCTTAGCTCAAAATAAATCATGAAATGCATGAAAAATAGCAAATGAAGTCAGAAAAGGGTTGAAAAGTGATGATTTGGCTTTGAATGGTGCATATTGAATGCAGAAAAAGTCTTGAGTTAAAATATTTTAAAATAATGAAACCCCTTTGTAATAGACGAGTTTTCGTCCGAAACACTGATACTTCGAAGGAGATTGTCCAGTTTGTACAGGAAGTGCATCCAGTTTTTCCCGTAACCCTCTCAACTTTTTAGCACATGCTACGTGGGTGAAATTATGATACCATGCCAATTTTCAACTATTTCAAAGTTCATTTGCAGTGCTTTACAATTTCTGGGTCATCTTAGCTCAAAATAAATCATGAAATGCATGAAAAATAGCAAATGAAGTTAGAAAAGGGTTGAAAAGTGATGATGTGTCTTTGAATGGTACATATTGAATGCAGAAAAAGTCTTGAGTTAAAATATGTTAAAAAATGAAACCCCTTTGCAATAGACGAGTTTTCGTCCGAAACCCTGATACTTCGAAGGAGATTGTCCAGTTTGTACACGAAGTGCATCCAGTTTTTCCCGTAACCCTCTCAACTTTTTAGCACATGCTATGTGGGTGAAATTATGATACCATGCCAATTTTCAACCATTTCAGAGTTCATTTGCAGTGCTTTTCAATTTCAGGGTCATCTTAGCTCAAAATAAATCATGAAATGCATGAAAAATAGCAAATGAAGTTAGAAAAGGGTTGAAAAGTGATGATGTGTCTTTGAATGGTACATATTGAATGCAGAAAAAGTCTTGAGTTAAAATATGTTAAAAAATGAAACCCCTTTGTAATAGACGAGTTTTCGTCCGAAACCCTGATACTTCGAAGGAGATTGTCCAGTTTGTACACGAAGTGCATCCAGTTTTTCCCGTAACCCTCTCAACTTTTTAGCACATGCTATGTGGGTGAAATTATGATACCATGCCAACTTTCATCCATTTCAGAGTTCATTTGCAATGCTTTTCAATTTCAGGGTCATTTTAGCTCAGAATAAATCATGAAATGCATGAAAAATAGCAAATGAAGTCAGAAAAGGGTTGACAAGTGATGATGTGTCTTTGAATCGTACATATTGAATGCAGAAAAAGTCTTGAGTTAAAATATGTTTAAAAAATGAAATCCCTTTGTAATAGACGAGTTTTCGTCCGAAACCCTGATACTTCAAAGGAGATTGTCCAGTTTGTACACGAAGTGCATCCAGTTTTTCCCGTAACCCTCTCAACTTTTTAGCACATGCTATGTGGGTGAAATTATGATACCATGCCAATTTTCAACCATTTCAGAGTTCATTTGCAGTGCTTTTCAATTTCAGGGTCATCTTAGCTCAAAATAAATCATGAAATGCATGAAAAATAGCAAATGAAGTCAGAAAAGGGTTGAAAAGTGATGATGTGGCTTTGAATGGTGCATATTGAATGCACAAAAAGTCTTGAGTTAAAATATGTTTAAAAAAAATGAAATCCCTTTGTAATAGACGAGTTTTCGTCCGAAACCCTGATACTTCGAAGGAGATTGTCCAGTTTGTACACGAAGTGCATCCAGTTTTTCCCGTAACCCTCTCAACTTTTTAGCACATGCTACATGGGTGAAATTATGATACCATGCCAATTTTCAACCATTTCAGAGTTCATTTGCAGTGCTTTTCAATTTCAGGGTCATCTTAGCTCAAAATAAATCATGAAATGCATGAAAAATAGCAAATGAAGTCAGAAAAGGGTTGAAAAGTGATGATGTGGCTTTGAATGGTGCATATTTAATGCAAAAAAAGTCTTGATTTAAAATATGTTAAAAAAAATGAAACCCCTTTGTAATAGACGAGTTTTCGTCCGAAACCCTGATACTTCGAAGGAGATTGTCCAGTTTGTACACGAAGTGCATCCAGTTTTTTCAGTAACCCTCTCAACTTTTTAGCACATGCTACGTGGGTGAAATTATGATACCATGCCAAATTTCAACTTTTTCAGAGTTCATTTGCAGTGCTTTACAATTTCAGGGTCATCTTAGCTCAAAATAAATCATGAAATGCATGAAAAATAGCAAATGAAGTCAGAAAAGGGTTGACAAGTGATGATGTGTCTTTGAATGGTACATATTGAATGCAGAAAAAGTCTTGAGTTAAAATATGTTTAAAAAATGAAATCCCTTTGTAATAGACGAGTTTTCGTCCGAAACCCTGATACTTCAAAGGAGATTGTCCAGTTTGTACACGAAGTGCATCCAGTTTTTCCCGTAACCCTCTCAACTTTTAGCACATGCTATGTGGGTGAAATTATGATTCCATGCCAATTTTCAACCATTTCAGAGTTCATTTGCAGAGCTTTTCAATTTCAGGGTCATCTTAGCCCAAAATAAATCATGAAATGCATGAAAAATAGCAAATGAAGTCAGAAAAGGGTTGAAAAGTGATGATGTGGCTTTGAATGGTGCATATTGAATGCACAAAAAGTCTTGAGTTAAAATATGTTTAAAAAAAATGAAATCCCTTTGTAATAGACGAGTTTTCGTCCGAAACCCTGATACTTCGAAGGAGATTGTCCAGTTTGTACACGAAGTGCATCCAGTTTTTCCCGTAAACCTCTCAACTTTTTAGCACATGCTACATGGGTGAAATTATGATACCAGGCCAATTTTCAACCATTTCAGAGTTCATTTGCAGTGCTTTTCAATTTCAGGGTCATCTTAGCTCAAAATAAATCATGAAATGCATGAAAAATAGCAAATGAAGTCAGAAAAGAGTTGAAAAGTGATGATGTGGCTTTGAATGGTGCACATTTAATGCAAAAAAAAGTCTTGATTTAAAATATGTTAAAAAAATGAAACCCCTTAGTAATAGACGAGTTTTCGTCCGAAACCCTAATACTTCGAAGGAGATTGTCCAGTTTGTACACGAAGTGCATCCAGTTTTTTCAATAACCCTCTCAACTTTTTAGCTCATGCTACGTGGGTGAAATTATGATACCATGCCAATTTTCAACTATTTCAGAGTTCATTTGCAGTGCTTTACAATTTCAGGGTCATCTTAGCTCAAAATAAATCATGAAATGCATGAAAAATAGCAAATGAAGTCAGAAAAGGGTTGACAAGTGATGATGTGTCTTTGAATGGTACATATTGAATGCAGAAAAAGTCTTGAGTTAAAATATGTTTAAAAAATGAAATCCCTTTGTAATAGACGAGTTTTCGTCCGAAACCCTGATACTTCAAAGGAGATTGTCCAGTTTGTACACGAAGTGCATCCAGTTTTTCCCGTAACCCTCTCAACTTTTTAGCACATGCTATGTGGGTGAAATTATGATTCCATGCCAATTTTCAACCATTTCAGAGTTCATTTGCAGTGCTTTTCAATTTCAGGGTCATCTTAGCTCAAAATAAATCATGAAATGCATGAAAAATAGCAAATGAAGTCAGAAAAGGGTTGAAAAGTGATGATGTGGCTTTGAATGGTGCATATTGAATGCACAAAAAGTCTTGAGTTAAAATATGTTTAAAAAAATGAAATCCCTTTGTAATAGACGAGTTTTCGTCCGAAACCCTGATACTTCGAAGGAGATTGTCCAGTTTGTACACGAAGTGCATCCAGTTTTTCCCGTAACCCTCTCAACTTTTTAGCACATGCTACATGGGTGAAATTATGATACCATGCCAATTTTCAACCATTTCAGAGTTCATTTGCAGTGCTTTTCAATTTCAGGGTCATCTTAGCTCAAAATAAATCATGAAATGCATGAAAAATAGCAAATGAAGTCAGAAAAGGGTTGAAAAGTGATCATGTGGCTTTGAATGGTGCATATTTAATGCAAAAAAAGTCTTGATTTAAAATATGTTAAAAAAATGAAACCCCTTTGTAATAGACGAGTTTTCGTCCGAAACCCTGATACTTCGAAGGAGATTCTCCAGTTTGTACACGAAGTGCATCCAGTTTTTCCCGTAACCCTCTCAACTTTTTAGCACATGCTATGTGGGTGAAATTATGATTCCATGCCAATTTTCAACCATTTCAGAGTTCATTTGCAGTGCTTTTCAATTTCAGGGTCATCTTAGCTCAAAATAAATCATGAAATGCATGAAATAGCTAATGAAGTTAGAAAAGGGTTGAAAAGTGATGATGTGTCTTTGAATGGTACATATTGAATGCAGAAAAAGTCTTGAGTTAAAATATGTTCAAAAATGAAACCCCTTTGTAATAGACGAGTTTTCGTCCGAAACCCTGGTACTTCGAAGGAGATTGTCCAGTTTGTACACGAAGTGCATCCAGTTTTTCCCGTAACCCTCTCAACTTTTTAGCACATGCTATGTGGGTGAAATTATGATACCATGCCAATTTTCAACCATTTCAGAGTTCATTTGCAGTGCTTTTCAATTTCAGGGTCATCTTAGCTCAAAATAAATCATGAAATGCATGAAAAATAGCAAATGAAGTCAGAAAAGGGTTGAAAAGTGATGATGTGGCTTTGAATAGTGCATATTTAATGAAAAAAAAGTCTTGATTTAAAATATGTTAAAAAAATGAAACCCCTTTGTAATAGACGAGTTTTCGTCCGAAACCCTGATACTTCGAAGGAGATTGTCCAGTTTGTACACGAAGTGCATCCAGTTTTTTCAGTAACCCTCTCAACTTTTTAGCACATGCTACGTGGGTGAAATTATGATACCATGCCAATTTTCAACTATTTCAGAGTTCATTTGCAGTGCTTTACAATTTCAGGGTCATCTTAGCTCAAAATAAATCATGAAATGCATGAAAAATAGAAAATGAAGTCAGAAAAGGGTTGACAAGTGATGATGTGTCTTTGAATGGTACATATTGAATGCAGAAAAAGTCTTGAGTTAAAATATGTTTAAAAAATGAAATCCCTTTGTAATAGACGAGTTTTCGTCCGAAACCCTGATACTTCAAAGGAGATTGTCCAGTTTGTACACGAAGTGCATCCAGTTTTTCCCGTAACCCTCTCAACTTTTTAGCACATGCTATGTGGGTGAAATTATGATTCCATGACAATTTTCAACCATTTCAGAGTTCATTTGCAGTGCTTTTCAATTTCAGGGTCATCTTAGCTCAAAATAAATCATGAAATGCATGAAAAATAGCAAATGAAGTCAGAAAAGGGTTGAAAAGTGATGATGTGGCTTTGAATGGTGCATATTGAATGCACAAAAAGTCTTGAGTTAAAATATGTTTAAAAAAATGAAATCCCTTTGTAATAGACGAGTTTTCGTCCGAAACCCTGATACTTCGAAGGAGATTGTCCAGTTTGTACACGAAGTGCATCCAGTTTTTCCCGTAACCCTCTCAACTTTTTAGCACATGCTACATGGGTGAAATTATGATACCATGCCAATTTTCAACCATTTCAGAGTTCATTTGCAGTGCTTTTCAATTTCAGGGTCATCTTAGCTCAAAATAAATCCTGAAATGCATGAAAAATAGCAAATGAAGTCAGAAAAGGGTTGAAAAGTGATGATGTGGCTTTGAACGGTGCATATTGAATGTAGAAAAAGTTTTGAGTTAAAATATGTTTAAAAAATGAAATCCCTTTGTGATAGACGAGTTTTCGTCCGAAACCCTGATACTTCGAAGGAGATTGTCCAGTTTGTACACGAAGTGCATCCAGTTTTTCCCGTAACCCTCTCAACTTTTTAGCACATGCTCTGTGGGTGAAATTATTATACCATGCCAAGTTTTAACCATTTCAGAGTTCATTTGCAGTGCTTTTGAATTTCAGGGTCATCTCAGCTCAAAACAAATCATGAAATGCATGAAAAATAGCAAATGAAGTCAGAAAAGGGTTGAAAAGTGATGTTGTGGCTTTGAATGGTGCATATTGAATGCAAAAAAAGTCTTGAGTTAAAATATGTTAAAAAATGAAACCCCTTTGTAATAGACGAGTTTTCGTCCGAAACCCTGATACTTCGAAGGAGATTGTCCAGTTTGTACACGAAGTGCATCCAGTTTTTCCCGTAACCCTCTCAACTTTTTATCACATGCTATGTGGGTGAAATTATGATACCATGCCAATTTTCAACCATTTCAGAGTTCATTTGCAGTGCTTTTCAATTTCAGGGTCATCTTAGCTCAAAATAAATCATGAAATGCATGAAAAATAGCAAATGAAGTTAGAAAAGGGTTGAAAAGTGATGATGTGTCTTTGAATGGTACATATTGAATGCAGAAAAAGTCTTGAGTTAAAATATGTTAAAAAATGAAACCCCTTTGTAATAGACGAGTTTTCGTCCGAAACCCTCATACTTCGAAGGAGATTGTCCAGTTTGTACACGAAGTGCATCCAGTTTTTCCCGTAACCCTCTGAACTTTTTAGCACATGCTACGTGGGTGAAATTATGATACCATGCCAATTTTCAACTATTTAAGAGTTCATTTGCAGTGCTTTTCAATTTCAGGCTCATCTTAGCTCAAGAGAAATCATGAAATGCATGAAAAATAGCAAATGAAGTCAGAAAAGGGTTGAAAAGTGATGATGTGGCTTTGAATGGTGCATATTTAATGCAAAAAAAGTCTTGATTTAAAATATGTTAAAAAAATGAAACCCCTTTGTAATAGACGAGTTTTCATTCGAAACCCTGATACTTCGAAGGAGATTGTCCAGTTTGTACACGAAGTGCATCCAGTTTTTTCAGTAACCCTCTCAACTTTTTAGCACATGCTACGTGGGTGAAATTATGATACCATGCCAATTTTCAACTATTTCAGAGTTCATTTGCAGTGCTTTACAATTTCAGGGTCATCTTAGCTCAAAATAAATCATGAAATGCATGAAAAATAGCAAATGAAGTCAGAAAAGGGTTGACAAGTGATGATGTGTCTTTGAATGGTACATATTGAATGCAGAAAAAGTCTTGAGTTAAAATATGTTTAAAAAATGAAATCCCTTTGTAATAGACGAGTTTTCGTCCGAAACCCTGATACTTCAAAGGAGATTGTCCAGTTTGTACACGAAGTGCATCCAGTTTTTCCCGTAACCCTCTCAACTTTTTAGCACATGCTATGTGGGTGAAATTATGATTCCATGCCAATTTTCAACCATTTCAGAGTTCATTTGCAGTGCTTTTCAATTTCAGGGTCATCTTAGCTCAAAATAAATCATGAAATGCATGAAAAATAGCAAATGAAGTCAGAAAAGGGTTGAAAAGTGATGATGTGGCTTTGAATGGTGCATATTGAATGCACAAAAAGTCTTGAGTTAAAATATGTTTAAAAAAAATGAAATCCCTTTGTAATAGACGAGTTTTCGTCCGAAACCCTGATACTTCGAAGGAGATTGTCCAGTTTGTACACGAAGTGCATCCAGTTTTTCCCGTAACCCTCTCAACTTTTTAGCACATGCTACATGGGTGAAATTATGATACCATGCCAATTTTCAACCATTTCAGAGTTCATTTGCAGTGCTTTTCAATTTCAGGGTCATCTTTGCTCAAAATAAATCATGAAATGCATGAAAAATAGCAAATGAAGTCAGAAAAGGGTTGAAAAGTGATGATGTGGCTTTGAATGGTGCATATTTAATGCAAAAAAAGTCTTGATTTAAAATATGTTAAAAAAATGAAACCCCTTTGTAATAGACGAGTTTTCGTCCGAAACCCTGATACTTCGAAGGAGATTGTCCAGTTTGTACACGAAGTGCATCCAGTTTTTCCCGTAACCCTGTCAACTTTTTAGCACATGCTATGTGGGTGAAATTATGATTCCATGCCAATTTTCAACCATTTCAGAGTTCATTTGCAGTGCTTTTCAATTTCAGGGTCATCTTAGCTCAAAATAAATCATGAAATGCATGAAAAATAGCAAATGAAGTTAGAAAAGGGTTGAAAAGTGATGATGTGTCTTTGAATGGTACATATTGAATGCAGAAAAAGTCTTGAGTTAAAATATGTTAAAAAATGAAACCCCTTTGTAATAGACGAGTTTTCGTCCGAAACCCTGATACTTCGAAGGAGATTGTCCAGTTTGTACACGAAGTGCATCCAGTTTGTCCCGTAACCCTCTCAACTTTTTAGCACATGCTATGTGGGTGAAATTATGATACCATGACAATTTTCAACTATTTCAGAGTTCATTTGCAGTGCTTTTCAATTTTAGGGTCATCTTAGCTCAAAATAAATCATGAAATGCATGGAAAATAGCAAATGAAGTCAGAAAAGGGTTGAAAAGTGATGATGTGTCTTTGAATGGTGCATATTGAATGCAGAAAAAGTCTTGAGTTAAAATATGTTAAAAAATGATACCCCTTTGTAATAGACGAGTTTTCGTCCGAAACCCTCGTACTTCGAAGGAGATTGTCCAGTTTGTACACGAAGTGCATCCAGTTTTTCCCATAACCCTCTCAACTTTTTAGCACATGCTACGTGGGTGAAATTATGATACCATGCCAATTTTCAACTATTTCAGAGTTCATTTGCAGTGCTTTTCAATTTCAGGGTCATCTTAGCTCAAAATAAATCATGAAATGCATGAAAAATAGCAAATGAAGTCAGAAAAGGGTTGAAAAGTGATGATGTGTATTTGAATGGTGCATATTGAATGCAGAAAAAGTCTTGAGTTAAAATAAGTTAAAAAATGAAACCCCTTTGTAATAGACGAGTTTTCGTCCGAAACACTGATACTTCGAAGGAGATTGTCCAGTTTGTACACGAAGTGCATCCAGTTTTTCCCGTAACCCTCTCAACTTTTTAGCACATGCTATGTGGGTGAAATTATGATACCATGCCAATTTTTAACCATTTCAGAGTTCATTTGCAGTGCTTTTCAATTTCAGGGTCATCTTAGCTCAAAATAAATAATGAAATGCATGAAAAATAGCAAATAAAGTCAGAAAAGGGTTGAAAAGTGATGATGTGGCTTTGAATGGTGCATATTGAATGCAGAAAAAGTCTTGAGTTAAAATATGTTAAAAAATGAAACCCCTTTGTAATAGACGAGTTTTCGTCCGAAACACTGATACTTCGAAGGAGATTGTCCAGTTTGTACACGAAGTGCATCCAGTTTTTCCCGTAACCCTCTCAACTTTTTAGCACATGCTACGTGGGTGAAATTATGATAGCATGCCAATTTTCAACTATTTCAGAGTTCATTTGCAGTGCTTTATAATTTCAGGGTCATCTTAGCTCAAAATAAATCATGAAATGCATGAAAAATAGCAAATGAAGTTAGAAAAGGGTTGAAAAGTGATGATGTGTCTTTGAATGGTAAATATTGAATGCAGAAAAAGTCTTGAGTTAAAATATGTTAAAAAATGAAACCCCTTTGTAATAGACGAGTTTTCGTCCGAAACCCTGATACTTCGAAGGAGATTGTCCAGTTTGTACACGAAGTGCATCCAGTTTTTCCTGTAACACTCTCAACTTTTTAGCACATGCTGTGTGGGTGAAATTATGATACCATGCCAATTTTCAACCATTTCATAGTTCATTTGCAGTGCTTTTCAATTTCAGGGTCATCTTAGCTCAAAATAAATCATGAAATGTATGAAAAATAGCAAATGAAGTCAGAAAAGAGTTGAAAAGTGATGATGTGGCTTTGAATGGTGCATATTGAATGCAAAAAAAGTCTTGATTTAAAATATGTTAAAAAAATGAAACCCCTTTGTAATAGACGAGTTTTCGTCCGAAACCCTGATACTTCGAAGGACATTGTCCAGTTTGTACACGAAGTGCATCCAGTTGTTTCAGTAACCCTCTCTCCTTTTTAGCACATGCTACGTGGGTGAAATTATGATACCATGCCAATTTTCAACTATTTCAGAGTTCATTTGCAGTGCTTTTCAATTTCAGGGTCATCTTAGCTCAAAATAAATCATGAAATGCATGAAAAATAGCAAATGAAGTCAGAAAAGGGTTGAAAAGTGATGATGTGTCTTTGGATGGTACATATTGAATGCAGAAAAAGTCTTGAGTTAAAATATGTTTAAAAAATGAAATCCCTTTGTAATTGACGAGTATTCGTCCGAAACCCTGATACTTCAAAGGAGATTGTCCAGTTTGTACACGAAGTGCATCCAGTTTTTCCCGTAACCCTCTCAACTTTTTAGCACATGCTACGTGGGTGAAATTATGATACCATGCCAAGTTTCAACTATTTCAGAGTTCATTTGCAGTGCTTTTCAATTTCAGGGTCATCTTAGCTCAAAATAAATAATGAAATGCATGAAAAATAGCAAATGAAGTCAGAAAAGGGTTGAAAAGTGATGATGTGGCCTTGAATGGTGCATATTGAATGCAGAAAAAGTCTTGAGTTAAAATATGTTAAAAAATGATACCCCTTTGTAATAGACGAGTTTTCGTCCGAAACACTCGTACTTCGAAGGAGATTGTCTAGGTTGTACACGAAGTGCATCCAGTTTTTCCCGTAACCCTCTCAACTTTTTAGTACATGCTACGTGGGTGAAATTATGATACCATGCCAATTTTCAACCATTTCAGAGTTCATTTGCAGTGCTTTTCAATTTCAGGGTCATCTTAGCTCAAAATAAATCATGAAATGCATGAAAAATAGCAAATGAAGCCAGAAAAGGGTTGAAAAGTGATGATGTGGATTTGAATGGTGCATATTGAATGCAGAAAAACTCTTGAGTTAAAATATGTTAAAAAAATGAAACCCCTTTGTAATAGACGAGTTTTCGTCCGAAACCCTGATACTTCGAAGGAGATTGTCCAGTTTGTACACGAAGTGCATCCAGTTTTTCCCGTAACCCTCTCAACTTTTTAGCACATGCTACGTGGGTGAAATTATGATACCATGCCAATTTTCAACTATTTCAGAGTTCATTTGCAGTGCTTTTCAATTTCAGGGTCATCTTAGCTCAAAATAAATCATGAAATGCATGAAAAATAGCAAATGAAGTCAGAAATGGGTTGAAAAGTGATGATGTGGCTTTGAATGGTGCATATTGAATGCAGAAAAAGTCTTGAGTTAAGATATGTTAAAAAATGATACCCCTTTGTAATAGACGAGTTTTCGTCCGAAACACTCGTACTTCGAAGGAGATTGTCCAGTTTGTACACGAAATGCATCCAGTTTTTCCCGTAACCCTCTCAACTTTTTAGCACATGCTACGTGGGTGAAATTATGATACCATGCCAATTTTCAACTATTTCAGAGTTCATTTGCAGTGATTTTGAATTTCAGGGTCATCTTAGCTCAAAATAAATCATGAAATGCATGAAAAATAGCAAATGAAGTCAGAAAAGGGTTGAAAAGTGATGATTTGGCTTTGAATGGTGCATATTGAATGCAGAAAAAGTCTTGAGTTAAAATATGTTAAAATAATGAAACCCCTTTGTAATAGACGAGTTTTCGTCCGAAACACTGATACTTCGAAGGAGATTGTCCAGTTTGTACAGGAAGTGCATCCAGTTTTTCCCGTAACCCTCTCAACTTTTTAGCACATGCTACGTGGGTGAAATTATGATACCATGCCAATTTTCAACTATTTCAGAGTTCATTTGCAGTGCTTTACAATTTCTGGGTCATCTTAGCTCAAAATAAATCATGAAATGCATGAAAAATAGCAAATGAAGTTAGAAAAGGGTTGAAAAGTGATGATGTGTCTTTGAATGGTACATATTGAATGCAGAAAAAGTCTTGAGTTGAAATATGTTAAAAAATGAAACCCCTTTGCAATAGACCAGTTTTCGTCCGAAACCCTGATACTTCGAAGGAGATTGTCCAGTTTGTACACGAAGTGCATCCAGTTTTTCCCGTAACCCTCTCAACTTTTTAGCACATGCTATGTGGGTGAAATTATGATACCATGCCAATTTTCAACCATTTCATAGTTCATTTGCAGTGCTTTTCAATTTCAGGGTTATCTTAGCTCAAAATAAATCATGAAATGCATGAAAAATAGCAAATGAAGTTAGAAAAGGGTGGAAAAGTGATGATGTGTCTTTGAATGGTACATATTGAATGCAGAAAAAGTCTTGAGTTAAAATATGTTAAAAAATGAAACCCCTTTGTAATAGACGAGTTTTCGTCTGAAACCCTGATACTTCGAAGGAGATTGTCCAGTTTGTACACGAAGTGCATCCAGTTTTTCCCGTAACCCTCTCAACTTTTTAGCACATGCTATGTGGGTGAAATTATGATACCATGCCAATTTTCAACCATTTCAGAGTTCATTTGCAGTTCTTTTCAATTTCAGGGTCATCTTAGCTCAAAATAAATCATGAAATGCATGAAAAATAGCAAATGAAGTCAGAAAAGGGTTGAAAAGTGATGATATGGCTTTGAATGGTGCATACTTAATGCAAAAAAAGTCTTGATTTAAAATATGTTAAAATAATGAAACCCCTTTGTAATAGACGAGTTTTCGTCCGAAACCCTGATACTTCGAAGGAGATTGTCCAGTTTGTACACGAAGTGCATCCAGTTTTTTCAGTAACCCTCTCAACTTTTTAGCACATGCTACGTGGGTGAAATTATGATACCATGCCAATTTTCAACTATTTCAGAGTTCATTTGCAGTGCTTTTCAATTTCAGGGTCATCTTAGCTCAAAATAAATCATGAAATGCATGAAAAATAGCAAATGAAGTCAGAAAAGGGTTGAAAAGTGATGATGTGGCTTTGAATGGTGCATATTGAATGCACAAAAAGTCTTGATTTAAAATATGTTAAAAAAATGAAACCCCTTTGTAATAGACGAGTTTTCGTCCGAAACCCTGATACTTCGAAGGAGATTGTCCAGTTTGTACACGAAGTGCATCCAGTTGTTTCAGTAACCCTCTCAACTTTTTAGCACATGCTACGTGGGTGAAATTATGATACCATGCCAATTTTCAACTATTTCAGAGTTCATTTGCAGTGCTTTTCAATTTCAGGGTCATCTTAGCTCAAAATAAATCATGAAATGCATGAAAAATAGCAAATGAAGTCAGAAAAGGGTTGAAAAGTGATGATGTGTCTTTGGATGGTACATATTGAATGCAGAAAAAGTCTTGAGTTAAAATATGTTTAAAAAATGAAATCCCTTTGTAATTGACGAGTATTCGTCCGAAACCCTGATACTTCAAAGGAGATTGTCCAGTTTGTACACGAAGTGCATCCAGTTTTTCCCGTAACCCTCTCAACTTTTTAGCACATGCTACGTGGGTGAAATTATGATACCATGCCAAGTTTCAACTATTTCAGAGTTCATTTGCAGTGCTTTTCAATTTCAGGGTCATCTTAGCTCAAAATAAATAATGAAATGCATGAAAAATAGCAAATGAAGTCAGAAAAGGGTTGAAAAGTGATGATGTGGCTTTGAATGGTGCATATTGAATGCAGAAAAAGTCTTGAGTTAAAATATGTTAAAAAAATGATACCCCTTTGTAATAGACGAGTTTTCGTCCGAAACCCTCGTACTTCGAAGGAGATTGTCTAGGTTGTACACGAAGTGCATCCAGTTTTTCCCGTAACCCTCTCAACTTTTTAGTACATGCTACGTGGGTGAAATTATGATACCATGCCAATTTTCAACCATTTCAGAGTTCATTTGCAGTGCTTTTCAATTTCAGGGTCATCTTAGCTCAAAATAAATCATGAAATGCATGAAAAATAGCAAATGAAGCCAGAAAAGGGTTGAAAAGTGATGATGTGGATTTGAATGGTGCATATTGAATGCAGAAAAACTCTTGAGTTAAAATATGTTAAAAAAATGAAACCCCTTTGTAATAGACGAGTTTTCGTCCGAAACCCTTATACTTCGAAGGAGATTGTCCAGTTTGTACACGAAGTGCATCCAGTTTTTCCCGTAACCCTCTCAACTTTTTAGCACATGCTACGTGGGTGAAATTATGATACCATGCCAATTTTCAACTATTTCAGAGTTCATTTGCAGTGCTTTTCAATTTCAGGGTCATCTTAGCTCAAAATAAATCATGAAATGCATGAAAAATAGCAAATGAAGTCAGAAATGGGTTGAAAAGTGATGATGTGGCTTTGAATGGTGCATATTGAATGCAGAAAAAGTCTTGAGTTAAAATATGTTAAAAAATGATACCCCTTTGTAATAGACGAGTTTTCGTCCGAAACACTCGTACTTCGAAGGAGATTGTCCAGTTTGTACACGAAATGCATCCAGTTTTTCCCGTAACCCTCTCAACTTTTTAGCACATGCTACGTGGGTGAAATTATGATACCATGCCAATTTTCAACTATTTCAGAGTTCATTTGCAGTGCTTTTGAATTTCAGGGTCATCTTAGCTCAAAATAAATCATGAAATGCATGAAAAATAGCAAATGAAGTCAGAAAAGGGTTGAAAAGTGATGATTTGGCTTTGAATGGTGCATATTGAATGCAGAAAAAGTCTTGAGTTAAAATATGTTAAAATAATGAAACCCCTTTGTAATAGACGAGTTTTCGTCCGAAACACTGATACTTCGAAGGAGATTGTCCAGTTTGTACAGGAAGTGCATCCAGTTTTTCCCGTAACCCTCTCAACTTTTTAGCACATGCTACGTGGGTGAAATTATGATACCATGCCAATTTTCAACTATTTCAGAGTTCATTTGCAGTGCTTTACAATTTCTGGGTCATCTTAGCTCAAAATAAATCATGAAATGCATGAAAAATAGCAAATGAAGTTAGAAAAGGGTTGAAAAGTGATGATGTGTCTTTGAGTGGTACATATTGAATGCAGAAAAAGTCTTGAGTTAAAATATGTTAAAAAATGAAACCCCTTTGCAATAGACGAGTTTTCGTCCGAAACCCTGATACTTCGAAGGAGATTGTCCAGTTTGTACACGAAGTGCATCCAGTTTTTCCCGTAACCCTCTCAACTTTTTAGCACATGCTATGTGGGTGAAATTATGATACCATGCCAATTTTCAACCATTTCAGAGTTCATTTGCAGTGCTTTTCAATTTCAGGGTCATCTTAGCTCAAAATAAATCATGAAATGCATGAAAAATAGCAAATGAAGTTAGAAAAGGGTGGAAAAGTGATGATGTGTCTTTGAATGGTACATATTGAATGCAGAAAAAGTCTTGAGTTAAAATATTTTAAAAAATGAAACCCCTTTGTAATAGACGAGTTTTCGTCTGAAACCCTGATACTTCGAAGGAGATTGTCCAGTTTGTACACGAAGTGCATCCAGTTTTTCCCGTAACCCTCTCAACTTTTTAGCACATGCTATGTGGGTGAAATTATGATACCATGCCAATTTTCAACCATTTCAGTGTTCATTTGCAGTGCTTTTCAATTTCAGGGTCATCTTAGCTCAAAATAAATCATGAAATGCATGAAAAATAGCAAATGAAGTCAGAAAAGGGTTGAAAAGTGATGATATGGCTTTGAATGGTGCATACTTAATGCAAAAAAAGTCTTGATTTAAAATATGTTAAAAAAATGAAAGCCCTTTGTAATAGACGAGTTTTCGTCCGAAACCCTGATACTTCGAAGGAGATTGTCCAGTTTGTACACGAAGTGCATCCAGTTTTTTCAGTAACCCTCTCAACTTTTTAGCACATGCTACGTGGGTGAAATTATGATACCATGCCAATTTTCAACTATTTCAGAGTTCATTTGCAGTGCTTTACAATTTCAGGGTCATCTTAGCTCAAAATAAATCATGAAATGCATGAAAAATAGCAAATGAAGTCAGAAAAGGGTTGACAAGTGATGATGTGTCTTTGAATGGTACATATTGAATGCAGAAATAGTCTTGAGTTAAAATATGTTTAAAAAATGAAATCCCTTTGTAATAGACGAGTTTTCGTCCGAAACCCTGATACTTCAAAGGAGATTGTCCAGTTTGTACACGAAGTGCATCCAGTTTTTCCCGTAACCCTCTCAACTTTTTAGCACATGCTATGTGGGTGAAATTATGATTCCATGCCAATTTTAAACCATTTCAGAGTTCATTTGAAGTGCTTTTCAATTTCAGGGTCATCTTAGCTCAAAATAAATCATGAAATGCATGAAAAATAGCAAATGAAGTCAGAAAAGGGTTGAAAAGTGATGATGTGGCTTTGAATGGTGCATATTGAATGCACAAAAAGTCTTGAGTTAAAATATGTTTAAAAAAATGAAATCCCTTTGTAATAGACGAGTTTTCGTCCGAAACCCTGATACTTCGAAGGAGATTGTCGAGTTTGTACACGAAGTGCATCCAGTTTTTCCCGTAACCCTCTCAACTTTTTAGCACATGCTACATGGGTGAAATTATGATACCATGCCAATTTTCAACCATTTCAGAGTTCATTTGCAGTGCTTTTCAATTTCAGGGTCAGCTTAGCTCAAAATAAATCATGAAATGCATGAAAAATAGCAAATGAAGTCAGAAAAGGGTTGAAAAGTGATGATGTGGCTTTGAATGGTGCATATTTAATGCAGAAAAAGTCTTGATTTAAAATATGTTAAAAAAATGAAACCCCTTTGTAATAGACGAGTTTTCGTCCGAAACCCTGATACTTCGAAGGAGATTGTCCAGTTTGTACACGAAGTGCATCCAGTTTTTTCAGTAACCCTCTCAACTTTTTAGCACATGCTACCTGGGTGAAATTATGATACCATGCCAATTTTCAACTATTTCAGAGTTCATTTGCAGTGCTTTACAATTTCAGGGTCATCTTAGCTCAAAATAAATCATGAAATGCATGAAAAATAGCAAATGAAGTCAGAAAAGGGTTGACAAGTGATGATGTGTCTTTGAATGGTACATATTGAATGCAGAAAAAGTATTGAGTTAAAATATGTTTAAAAAATGAAATCCCTTTGTAATAGACGAGTTTTCGTCCGAAACCCTGATACTTCAAAGGAGATTGTCCAGTTTGTACACGAAGTGCATCCAGTTTTTCCCGTAACCCTCTCAACTTTTTAGCACATGCTATGTGGGTGAAATTATGATTCCATGCCAATTTTCAACCATTTCAGAGTTCATTTGCAGTGCTTTTCAATTTCAGGGTCATCTTAGCTCAAAATAAATCATGAAATGCATGAAAAATAGCAAATGAAGTCAGAAAAGGGTTGAAAAGTGATGATGTGGCTTTGAAAGGTGCATATTGAATGCACAAAAAGTCTTGAGTTAAAATATGTTTAAAAAATATGAAATCCCTTTGTAATAGACGAGTTTTCATCCGAAACCCTGATACTTCGAAGGAGATTGTCCAGTTTGTACCCGAAGTGCATCCAGTTTTTCCCGTAACCCTCTCAACTTTTTAGCACATGCTACATGGGTGAAATTATGATACCATGCCAATTTTCAACCATTTCAGAGTTCATTTGCAGTGCTTTTCAATTTCAGGGTCATCTTATCTCAAAATAAATCTTGAAATGCATGAAAAATAGCAAATGAAGTCAGAAAAGTGTTGAAAAGTGATGATGTGGCTTTGAAAGGTGCATATTGAATGTAGAAAAAGTTTTGAGTTAAAATATGTTTAAAAAATGAAATCCCTTTGTGATAGACGAGTTTTCGTCCGAAACCCTGATACTTCGAAGGAGATTGTCCAGTTTGTACACGAAGTGCATCCAGTTTTTCCCGTAACCCTCTCAACTTTTTAGCACATGCTATGTGGGTGAAATTATTATACCATGCCAAGTTTTAACCATTTCAGAGTTCATTTGTAGTGCTTTTCAATTTCAGGGTCATCTCAGCTCAAAACAAATCATGAAATGCATGAAAAATAGCAAATGAAGTCAGAAAAGGGTTGAAAAGTGATGTTGTGGCTTTGAATGGTGCATATTGAATGCAAAAAAAGTCTTGACTTAAAATATGTTAAAAAATGAAACCCCTTTGTAATAGACGAGTTTTCGTCCGAAACCCTGATACTTCGAAGGAGATTGTCCAGTTTGTACACGAAGTGCATCCAGTTTTTCCCGTAACCCTCTCAACTTTTTATCACATGCTATGTGGGTGAAATTATGATACCATGCCAATTTTCAACCATTTCAGAGTTCATTTGCAGTGCTTTTCAATTTCATGGTCATCTTAGCTCAAAATAAATCATGAAATGCATGAAAAATAGCAAATGAAGTTAGAAAAGGGTTGAAAAGTGATGATGTGTCTTTCAATGGTACATATTGAATGCAGAAAAAGTCTTGAGTTAAAATATGTTAAAAAATGAAACCCCTTTGTAATAGACGAGTTTTCGTCCGAAACCCTCATACTTCGAAGGAGATTGTCCAGTTTGTACACGAAGTGCATCCAGTTTTTCCCGTAACCCTCTGAACTTTTTAGCACATGCTACGTGGGTGAAATTATGATACCATGCCAATTTTCAACTATTTAAGAGTTCATTTGCAGTGCTTTTCAATTTCAGGCTCATCTTAGCTCAAAAGAAATCATGAAATGCATGAAAAATAGCAAATGAAGTCAGAAAAGGGTTGAAAAGTGATGATGTGGCTTTGAATGGTGCATATTTAATGCAAAAAAAGTCTTGATTTAAAATATGTTAAAAAAATGAAACCCCTTTGTAAGAGACAAGTTTTCGTCCGAAACCCTGATACTTCGAAGGAGATTGTCCAGTTTGTACACGAAATGCATCCAGTTTTTTCAGTAACCCTCTCAACTTTTTAGCACATGCTACTTGGGTGAAATTATGATACCATGCCAATTTTCAACTATTTCAGAGTTCATTTGCAGTGCTTTACAATTTCAGGGTCATCTTAGCTCAAAATAAATCATGAAATGCATGAAAAATAGCAAATGAAGTCAGAAAAGGGTTGACAAGTGATGATGTGTCTTTGAATGGTACATATTGAATGCAGAAAAAGTCTTGAGTTAAAATATGTTTAAAAAATGAAATCCCTTTGTAATAGACGAGTTTTCGTCCGAAACCCTGATACTTCAAAGGAGATTGTCCAGTTTGTACACGAAGTGCATCCAGTTTTTCCCGTAACCCTCTCAACTTTTTAGCACATGCTATGTGGGTGAAATTATGATTCCATGCCAATTTTCAACCATTTCAGAGTTCATTTGCAGTGCTTTTCAATTTCAGGGTCATCTTAGCTCAAAATAAATCATGAAATGCATGAAAAATAGCAAATGAAGTCAGAAAAGGTTTGAAAAGTGATGATGTGGCTTTGAATGGTGCATATTTAATGCAAAAAAACTCTTGATTTAAAATATGTTAAAAAAATGAAACCCCTTTGTAATAGACGAGTTTTCGTCCGAAACCCTGATACTTCGAAGGAGATTGTCCAGTTTGTACACGAAGTGCATCCAGTTTTTCCCGTAACCCTCTCAACTTTTTAGCACATGCTATGTGGGTGAAATTATGATTCCATGCCAATTTTCAACCATTTCAGAGTTCATTTGCAGTGCTTTTCAATTTCAGGGTCATCTTTGCTCAAAATAAATCATGAAATGCATGAAAAATAGCAAATGAAGTTAGAAAAGGGTTGAAAAGTGATGATGTGTCTTTGAATGGTACATATTGAATGCAGAAAAAGTCTTGAGTTAAAATATGTTAAAAAATGAAACCCCTTTGTAATAGACGAGTTTTCGTCCGAAACCCTGATACTTCGAAGGAGATTGTCCTGTTTGTACACGAAGTGCATCCAGTTTTTCCCATAACCCTCTCAACTTTTTAGCACATGCTACGTGGGTGAAATTATGATACCATGCCAATTTTCAACTATTTCAGAGTTCATTTGCAGTGCTTTTCAATTTCAGGGTCATCTTAGCTCAAAATAAATCATGAAATGCATGAAAAATAGCAAATGAAGTCAGAAAAGGGTTGAAAAGTGATGATGTGTATTTGAATGGTGCATATTGAATGCAGAAAAAGTCTTGAGTTAAAATAAGTTAAAAAATGAAACCCCTTTGTAATAGACGAGTTTTCGTCCGAAACACTGATACTTCGAAGGAGATTGTCCAGTTTGTACACGAAGTGCATCCAGTTTTTCCCGTAACCCTCTCAACTTTTTAGCACATGCTATGTGGGTGAAATTATGATACCATGCCAATTTTTAACCATTTCAGAGTTCATTTGCAGTGCTTTTCAATTTCAGGGTCATCTTAGCTCAAAATAAATCATGAAATGCATGAAAAATAGCAAATAAAGTCAGAAAAGGGTTGAAAAGTGATGATGTGGCTTTGAATGGTGCATATTGAATGCAGAAAAAGTCTTGAGTTAAAATATGTTAAAAAATGAAACCCCTTTGTAATAGACGAGTTTTCGTCCGAAACACTGATACTTCGAAGGAGATTGTCCAGTTTGTACACGAAGTGCATCCAATTTTTCCCGTAACCCTCTCAACTTTTTAGCACATGCTACGTGGGTGAAATTATGATAGCATGCCAATTTTCAACTATTTCAGAGTTCATTTGCAGTGCTTTACAATTTCAGGGTCATCTTAGCTCAAAATAAATCATGAAATGCATGAAAAATAGCAAATGAAGTCAGAAAAGGGTTGAAAAGTGATGATGTGTATTTGAATGGTGCATATTGAATGCAGAAAAAGTCTTGAGTTAAAATAAGTTAAAAAATGAAACCCCTTTGTAATAGACGAGTTTTCGTCCGAAACACTGATACTTCGAAGGAGATTGTCCAGTTTGTACACGAAGTGCATCCAGTTTTTCCCGTAACCCTCTCAACTTTTTAGCACATGCTATGTGGGTGAAATTATGATACCATGCCAATTTTTAACCATTTCATAGTTCATTTGCAGTGCTTTTCAATTTCAGGGTCATCTTAGCTCAAAATAAATCATGAAATGCATGAAAAATAGCAAATAAAGTCAGAAAAGGGTTGAAAAGTGATGATGTGGCTTTGAATGGTGCATATTGAATGCAGAAAAAGTCTTGAGTTAAAATATGTTAAAAAATGAAACCCCTTTGTAATAGACGAGTTTTCGTCCGAAACACTGATACTTCGAAGGAGATTGTCCAGTTTGTACACGAAGTGCATCCAATTTTTCCCGTAACCCTCTCAACTTTTTAGCACATGCTACGTGGGTGAAATTATGATAGCATGCCAATTTTCAACTATTTCAGAGTTCATTTGCAGTGCTTTACAATTTCAGGGTCATCTTAGCTCAAAATAAATCATGAAATGCATGAAAAATAGCAAATGAAGTTAGAAAAGGGTTGAAAAGTGATGATGTGTCTTTGAATGGTAAATATTGAATGCAGAAAAAGTCTTGAGTTAAAATATGTTAAAAAATGAAACCCCTTTGTAATAGACGAGTTTTCGTCCGAAACCCTGATACTTCGAAGGAGATTGTCCAGTTTGTACACGAAGTGCATCCAGTTTTTCCTGTAACACTCTCAACTTTTTAGCACATGCTGTGTGGGTGAAATTATGATACCATGCCAATTTTCAACCATTTCATAGTTCATTTGCAGTGCTTTTCAATTTCAGGGTCATCTTAGCTCAAAATAAATCATGAAATGTATGAAAAATAGCAAATGAAGTCAGAAAAGAGTTGAAAAGTGATGATCTGGCTTTGAATGGTGCATATTGAATGCAAAAAAAGTCTTGATTTAAAATATGTTAAAAAAAATGAAACCCCTTTGTAATAGACGAGTTTTCGTCCGAAACCCTGATACTTCGAAGGAGATTGTCCAGTTTGTACACGAAGTGCATCCAGTTGTTTCAGTAACCCTCTCAACTTTTTAGCACATGCTACGTGGGTGAAATTATGATACCATGCCAATTTTCAACTATTTCAGAGTTCATTTGCAGTGCTTTTCAATTTCAGGGTCATCTTAGCTCAAAATAAATCATGAAATGTATGAAAAATAGCAAATGAAGTCAGAAAAGAGTTGAAAAGTGATGATCTGGCTTTGAATGGTGCATATTGAATGCAAAAAAAGTCTTGATTTAAAATATGTTAAAAAAATGAAACCCCTTTGTAATAGACGAGTTTTCGTCCGAAACCCTGATACTTCGAAGGAGATTGTCCAGTTTGTACACGAAGTGCATCCAGTTGTTTCAGTAACCCTCTCAACTTTTTAGCACATCCTACGTGGGTGAAATTATGATACCATGCCAATTTTCAACTATTTCAGAGTTCATTTGCAGTACTTTTCAATTTCAGGGTCATCTTAGCTCAAAATAAATCATGAAATGCATGAAAAATAGCAAATGAAGTCAGAAAAGGGTTGAAAAGTGATGATGTGTCTTTGGATGGTACATATTGAATGCAGAAAAAGTCTTGAGTTAAAATATGTTTAAAAAATGAAATCCCTTTGTAATTGACGAGTATTCGTCCGAAACCCTGATACTTCAAAGGAGATTGTCCAGTTTGTACACGAAGTGCATCCAGTTTTTCCCGTAACCCTCTCAACTTTTTAGCACATGCTATGTGGGTGAAATTATGATACCATGCCAATTTTCAACCATTTCAGAGTTCACTTGCAGTGCTTTTCAATTTCAGGGTCATCTTAGCTCAAAATAAATCATGAAATGCATGAAAAATAGCAAATGAAGTCAGAAAAGGGTTGAAAAGTGATGATGTGGCTTTGAATGGTGCCTAATGAATGCAGAAAAAGTCTTGATTTAAAATATATTTAAAAAAATGAAATCCCATTGTAATAGACGAGTTTTCGTCCGAAACCCGCATACTTCGAAGGAGATTGTCCAGTTTGGACACGAAGTGCATAGAGTTTTTCCCGTAACCCTCTCAACTTTTTAGCACATGCTATGTGGGTGAAATTATGATACCATGCCAAGTTTCAACTATTTCAGAGTTCATTTGCAGTGCTTTTCAATTTCAGGGTCATCTTAGCTCAAAATAAATAAGGAAATGTATGAAAAATAGCAAATGAAGTCAGAAAAGGGTTGAAAAGTGATGATGTGGCTTTGAATGGTGCATATTGAATGCAGAAAAAGTCTTGAGTTAAAATATGTTAAAAAAATGATACCCCTTTGTAATAGACGAGTTTTCGTCCGAAACCCTCGTACTTCGAAGGAGATTGTCTAGGTTGTACACGAAGTGCATCCAGTTTTTCCCGTAACCCTCTCAACTTTTTAGCACATGCTACGTGGGTGAAATTATGATACCATGCCAATTTTCAACCATTTCAGAGTTCATTTGCAGTGCTTTTCAATTTCAGGGTCATCTTAGCTCAAAATAAATCATGAAATGCATGAAAAATAGCAAATGAAGCCAGAAAAGGGTTGAAAAGTGATGATGTGGCTTTGAATGGTGCATATTGAATGCAGAAAAACTAATGAGTTAAAATATGTTAAAAAAATGAAACCCCTTTGTAATAGACGAGTTTTCGTCCGAAACCCTGATACTTCGAAGGAGATTGTCCAGTTTGTACACGAAGTGCATCCAGTTTTTCCCGTAACCCTCTCAACTTTTTAGCACATGCTACGTGGGTGAAATTATGATACCATGCCAATTTTCAACTATTTCAGAGTTCATTTGCAGTGCTTTTCAATTTCAGGGTCATCTTAGCTCAAAATAAATCATGAAATGCATGAAAAATAGCAAATGAAGTCAGAAATGGGTTGAAAAGTGATGATGTGGCTTTGAATGGTGCATATTGAATGCAGAAAAAGTCTTGAGTTAAAATATGTTAAAAAATGAAACCCCTTTGTAATAGACGAGTTTTCGTCCGAAACCCTGATACTTCGAAGGAGATTGTCCAGTTTGTACACGAAGTGCATCCAGTTTTTCCCGCAACCCTCTCAACTTTTTAGCACATGCTATGTGGGTGAAATTATTATACCATGCCAATTTTCAACCATTTCAGAGTTCATTTGCAGTGCTTTTCAATTTCAGGGTCATCTTAGCTCAAACTAAATCATGAAATGCATGAAAAATAGCAAATGAAGTCAGAAAAGGGTTGAAAAGTGATGATGTGGCTTTGAATGGTGCATATTGAATGCAGAAAAAATTTTGAGTTAAAATATGTCTAAAAAATAAAATCCCTTTGTAATAGACGAGTTTTCGTCCGAAACCGTGATACTTCGAAGGAGATTGTCCAGTTTGTACACGAAGTTCATCCAGTTTTTCCCGTAACCCTCTCAACTTTTTAGCACATGCTATGTGGGTGAAATTATGATACCATGCCAATTTTCAACCATTTCCGAGTTCATTTGCAGTGCTTTTCAATTTCAGGGTCATCTTAGCTCAAAATAAATCATGAAATGCATGAAAAATAGCAAATGAAGTCAGAAAAGAGTTGAAAAGTGATGATGTGGCTTTGAATGGTGCATATTGAATGCAGAAAAAGTCTTGAGTTAAAATATGTTTAAAAAATGAAATCCCTTTGTAATAGACGAGTTTTCGTCCGAAACCCTGATACTTCGAAGGAGATTGTCCAGTTTGTACACGAAGGGCATCCAGTTTTTCCCGTAACCCTCTCAACTTTTTAGCACATGCTATGTGGGTGAAATTATGATACCATGCCAATTTTCAACCATTTCAGAGTTCACTTGCAGTGCTTTTCAATTTCAGGGTCATCTTAGCTCAAAATAAATCATGAAATGCATGAAAAATAGCAAATGAAGTCAGAAAAGGGTTGGAAAGTCATGATGTGTATTTGAATGGTGCATATTGAATGCAGAAAAAGTCTTGAGTTAAAATATGTTTAAAAAATGAAATCCCTTTGTAATAGACGAGTTTTCGTCCGAAACCCTCATACTTCGAAGGAGATTGTCCAGTTTGTACACGAAGTGCATCCAGTTTTTCCCATAACCCTCTCAACTTTTTAGCACATGCTACGTGGGTGAAATTATGATACCATGCCAATTTTCAACTATTTCAGAGTTCATTTGCAGTGCTTTTCAATTTCAGGGTCATCTTAGCTCAAAATAAATCATGAAATGCATGAAAAATAGCAAATGAAGTCAGAAAAGGGTTGAAAAGTGATGATGTGTATTTGAATGGTGCATATTGAATGCAGAAAAAGTCTTGAGTTAAAATAAGTTAAAAAATGAAACCCCTTTGTAATAGACGAGTTTTCGTCCGAAACACTGATACTTCGAAGGAGATTGTCCAGTTTGTACACGAAGTGCATCCAGTTTTTCCCGTAACCCTCTCAACTTTTTAGCACATGCTATGTGGGTGAAATTAAGATACCATGCCAATTTTTAACCATTTCAGAGTTCATTTGCAGTGCTTTTCAATTTCAGGGTCATCTTAGCTCAAAATAAATCATGAAATGCATGAAAAATAGCAAATAAAGTCAGAAAAGGGTTGAAAAGTGATGATGTGGCTTTGAATGGTGCATATTGAATGCAGAAAAAGTCTTGAGTTAAAATATGTTAAAAAATGAAACCCCTTTGTAATAGACGAGTTTTCGTCCGAAACACTGATACTTCGAAGGAGATTGTCCAGTTTGTACACGAAGTGCATCCAATTTTTCCCGTAACCCTCTCAACTTTTTAGCACATGCTACGTGGGTGAAATTATGATAGCATGCCAATTTTCAACTATTTCAGAGTTCATTTGCAGTGCTTTACAATTTCAGGGTCATCTTAGCTCAAAATAAATCATGAAATGCATGAAAAATAGCAAATGAAGTTAGAAAAGGGTTGAAAAGTGATGATGTGTCTTTGAATGGTAAATATTGAATGCAGAAAAAGTCTTGAGTTAAAATATGTTAAAAAATGAAACCCCTTTGTAATAGACGAGTTTTCGTCCGAAACCCTGATACTTCGAAGGAGATTGTCCAGTTTGTACACGAAGTGCATCCAGTTTTTCCTGTAACACTCTCAACTTTTTAGCACATGCTGTGTGGGTGAAATTATGATACCATGCCAATTTTCAACCATTTCATAGTTCATTTGCAGTGCTTTTCAATTTCAGGGTCATCTTAGCTCAAAATAAATCATGAAATGTATGAAAAATAGCAAATGAAGTCAGAAAAGAGTTGAAAAGTGATGATCTGGCTTTGAATGGTGCATATTGAATGCAAAAAAAGTCTTGATTTAAAATATGTTAAAAAAATGAAACCCCTTTGTAATAGACGAGTTTTCGTCCGAAACCCTGATACTTCGAAGGAGATTGTCCAGTTTGTACACGAAGTGCATCCAGTTGTTTCAGTAACCCTCTCAACTTTTTAGCACATGCTACGTGGGTGAAATTATGATACCATGCCAATTTTCAACTATTTCAGAGTTCATTTGCAGTGCTTTTCAATTTCAGGGTCATCTTAGCTCAAAATAAATCATGAAATGTATGAAAAATAGCAAATGAAGTCAGAAAAGAGTTGAAAAGTGATGATCTGGCTTTGAATGGTGCATATTGAATGCAAAAAAAGTCTTGATTTAAAATATGTTAAAAAAATGAAACCCCTTTGTAATAGACGAGTTTTCGTCCGAAACCCTGATACTTCGAAGGAGATTGTCCAGTTTGTACACGAAGTGCATCCAGTTGTTTCAGTAACCCTCTCAACTTTTTAGCACATCCTACGTGGGTGAAATTATGATACCATGCCAATTTTCAACTATTTCAGAGTTCATTTGCAGTACTTTTCAATTTCAGGGTCATCTTAGCTCAAAATAAATCATGAAATGCATGAAAAATAGCAAATGAAGTCAGAAAAGGGTTGAAAAGTGATGATGTGTCTTTGGATGGTACATATTGAATGCAGAAAAAGTCTTGAGTTAAAATATGTTTAAAAAATGAAATCCCTTTGTAATTGACGAGTATTCGTCCGAAACCCTGATACTTCAAAGGAGATTGTCCAGTTTGTACACGAAGTGCATCCAGTTTTTCCCGTAACCCTCTCAACTTTTTAGCACATGCTATGTGGGTGAAATTATGATACCATGCCAATTTTCAACCATTTCAGAGTTCACTTGCAGTGCTTTTCAATTTCAGGGTCATCTTAGCTCAAAATAAATCATGAAATGCATGAAAAATAGCAAATGAAGTCAGAAAAGGGTTGAAAAGTGATGATGTGGCTTTGAATGGTGCCTAATGAATGCAGAAAAAGTCTTGATTTAAAATATATTTAAAAAAATGAAATCCCATTGTAATAGACGAGTTTTCGTCCGAAACCCGCATACTTCGAAGGAGATTGTCCAGTTTGGACACGAAGTGCATAGAGTTTTTCCCGTAACCCTCTCAACTTTTTAGCACATGCTATGTGGGTGAAATTATGATACCATGCCAAGTTTCAACTATTTCAGAGTTCATTTGCAGTGCTTTTCAATTTCAGGGTCATCTTAGCTCAAAATAAATAATGAAATGTATGAAAAATAGCAAATGAAGTCAGAAAAGGGTTGAAAAGTGATGATGTGGCTTTGAATGGTGCATATTGAATGCAGAAAAAGTCTTGAGTTAAAATATGTTAAAAAAATGATACCCCTTTGTAATAGACGAGTTTTCGTCCGAAACCCTCGTACTTCGAAGGAGATTGTCTAGGTTGTACACGAAGTGCATCCAGTTTTTCCCGTAACCCTCTCAACTTTTTAGCACATGCTACGTGGGTGAAATTATGATACCATGCCAATTTTCAACCATTTCAGAGTTCATTTGCAGTGCTTTTCAATTTCAGGGTCATCTTAGCTCAAAATAAATCATGAAATGCATGAAAAATAGCAAATGAAGCCAGAAAAGGGTTGAAAAGTGATGATGTGGCTTTGAATGGTGCATATTGAATGCAGAAAAACTAATGAGTTAAAATATGTTAAAAAAATGAAACCCCTTTGTAATAGACGAGTTTTCGTCCGAAACCCTGATACTTCGAAGGAGATTGTCCAGTTTGTACACGAAGTGCATCCAGTTTTTCCCGTAACCCTCTCAACTTTTTAGCACATGCTACGTGGGTGAAATTATGATACCATGCCAATTTTCAACTATTTCAGAGTTCATTTGCAGTGCTTTTCAATTTCAGGGTCATCTTAGCTCAAAATAAATCATGAAATGCATGAAAAATAGCAAATGAAGTCAGAAATGGGTTGAAAAGTGATGATGTGGCTTTGAATGGTGCATATTGAATGCAGAAAAAGTCTTGAGTTAAAATATGTTAAAAAATGAAACCCCTTTGTAATAGACGAGTTTTCGTCCGAAACCCTGATACTTCGAAGGAGATTGTCCAGTTTGTACACGAAGTGCATCCAGTTTTTCCCGCAACCCTCTCAACTTTTTAGCACATGCTATGTGGGTGAAATTATTATACCATGCCAATTTTCAACCATTTCAGAGTTCATTTGCAGTGCTTTTCAATTTCAGGGTCATCTTAGCTCAAACTAAATCATGAAATGCATGAAAAATAGCAAATGAAGTCAGAAAAGGGTTGAAAAGTGATGATGTGGCTTTGAATGGTGCATATTGAATGCAGAAAAAATTTTGAGTTAAAATATGTCTAAAAAATAAAATCCCTTTGTAATAGACGAGTTTTCGTCCGAAACCGTGATACTTCGAAGGAGATTGTCCAGTTTGTACACGAAGTTCATCCAGTTTTTCCCGTAACCCTCTCAACTTTTTAGCACATGCTACGTGGGTGAAATTATGATACCATGCCAATTTTCAACCATTTCCGAGTTCATTTGCAGTGCTTTTCAATTTCAGGGTCATCTTAGCTCAAAATAAATCATGAAATGCATGAAAAATAGCAAATGAAGTCAGAAAAGAGTTGAAAAGTGATGATGTGGCTTTGAATGGTGCATATTGAATGCAGAAAAAGTCTTGAGTTAAAATATGTTTAAAAAATGAAATCCCTTTGTAATAGACGAGTTTTCGTCCGAAACCCTGATACTTCGAAGGAGATTGTCCAGTTTGTACACGAAGGGCATCCAGTTTTTCCCGTAACCCTCTCAACTTTTTAGCACATGCTATGTGGGTGAAATTATGATACCATGCCAATTTTCAACCATTTCAGAGTTCACTTGCAGTGCTTTTCAATTTCAGGGTCATCTTAGCTCAAAATAAATCATGAAATGCATGAAAAATAGCAAATGAAGTCAGAAAAGGGTTGGAAAGTCATGATGTGTATTTGAATGGTGCATATTGAATGCAGAAAAAGTCTTGAGTTAAAATATGTTTAAAAAATGAAATCCCTTTGTAATAGACGAGTTTTCGTCCGAAACCCTCATACTTCGAAGGAGATTGTCCAGTTTGTACATGAAGTGCATCCAGTTTTTCCCATAACCCTCTCAACTTTTTAGCACATGCCATGTGGGTGAAATTATGATACCAAGCCAATTTTCAACCATTTCAGAGTTCATTTGCAGTGCTTTTCAATTTCAGGGTCATCTTTGCTCAAAATAAATCATGAAATGCATGAAAAATAGCAAATGAAGTCAGAAAAGGGTTGAAAAGTGATGATGTGGCTTTTTAATGGTGCCTAATGAATGCAGAAAAAGTCTTGATTTAAAATATATTTAAAAAAATGAAATCCCATTGTAATAGACGAGTTTTCGTCCGAAACCCTCATACTTCGAAGGAGATTGTCCAGTTTGGACACGAAGTGCATCCAGTTTTTCCCGTAACCCTCTCAACTTTTTAGCACATGCTATGTGGGTGAAATTATGATACCATGCGAAGTTTCAACTATTTCAGAGTTCATTTGCAGTGCTTTTCAATTTCAGGGTCATCTTAGCTCAAAATAAATAATGAAATGTATGAAAAATAGCAAATGAAGTCAGAAAAGGGTTGAAAAGTGATGATGTGGCTTTGAATGGTGCATATTGAATGCAGAAAAAGTCTTGAGTTAAAATATGTTAAAAAAATGATACCCCTTTGTAATAGACGAGTTTTCGTCCGAAACCCTCGTACTTCGAAGGAGATTGTCTAGGTTGTACACGAAGTGCATCCAGTTTTTCCCGTAACCCTCTCAACTTTTTAGCACATGCTACGTGGGTGAAATTATGATACCATGCGAATTTTCAACCATTTCAGAGTTCATTTGAAGTGCTTTTCAATTTCAGGGTCATCTTAGCTCAAAATAAATCATGAAATGCATGAAAAATAGCAAATGAAGCCAGAAAAGGGTTGAAAAGTGATGATGTGGCTTTGAATGGTGCATATTGAATGCAGAAAAACTCTTGAGTTAAAATATGTTAAAAAAATGAAACCCCTTTGTAATAGACGAGTTTTCGTCCGAAACCCTGATACTTCGAAGGAGATTGTCCAGTTTGTACACGAAGTGCATCCAGTTTTTCCCGCAACCCTCTCAACTTTTTAGCACATGCTACATGGGTGAAATTATGATACCATGCCAATTTTCAACTATTTCAGAGTTCATTTGCAGTGCTTTTCAATTTCAGGGTCATCTTAGCTCAAAATAAATCATGAAATGCATGAAAAATAGCAAATGAAGTCAGAAATGGGTTGAAAAGTGATGATGTGGCTTTGAATGGTGCATATTGAATGCAGAAAAAGTCTTGAGTTAAAATATGTTAAAAAATGAAACCCCTTTGTAATAGACGAGTTTTCGTCCGAAACCCTGATACTTCGAAGGAGATTGTCCAGTTTGTACACGAAGTGCATCCAGTTTTTCCCGTAACCCTCTCAACTTTTTAGCACATGCTATGTGGGTGAAATTATTATACCATGCCAATTTTCAACCATTTCAGAGTTCATTTGCAGTGCTTTTCAATTTCAGGGTCATCTTAGCTCAAAATAAATCATGAAATGCATGAAAAATAGCAAATGAAGTCAGAAAAGGGTTGAAAAGTGATGATGTGGCTTTGAATGGTGCATATTGAATGCAGAAAAAAATTTGAGTTAAAATATGTCTAAAAAATAAAATCCCTTTGTAATAGACGAGTTTTCGTCCGAAACCGTGATACTTCGAAGGAGATTGTCCAGTTTGTACACGAAGTTCATCCAGTTTTTCCCGTAACCCTCTCAACTTTTTAGCACATGCTATGTGGGTGAAATTATGATACCATGCCAATTTTCAACCATTTCCGAGTTCATTTGCAGTGCTTTTCAATTTCAGGGTCATCTTAGCTCAAAATAAATCATGAAATGCATGAAAAATAGCAAATGAAGTCAGAAAAGAGTTGAAAAGTGATGATGTGGCTTTGAATGGTGCATATTGAATGCAGAAAAAGTCTTGAGTTAAAATATGTTTAAAAAATGAAATCCCTTTGGAATAGACGAGTTTTCGTCCGAAACCCTGATACTTCGAAGGAGATTGTCCAGTTTGTACACGAAGTGCATCCAGTTTTTCCCGTAACCCTCTCAACTTTTGAGCACATGCTATGTGGGTGAAATTATGATACCATGCCAATTTTCAACCATTTCAGAGTTCACTTGCAGTGCTTTTCAATTTCAGGGTCATCTTAGCTCAAAATAAATCATGAAATGCATGAAAAATAGCAAATGAAGTCAGAAAAGGGTTGGAAAGTCATGATGTGTATTTGAATGGTGCATATTGAATGCAGAAAAAGTCTTGAGTTAAAATATGTTTAAAAAATGAAATCCCTTTGTAATAGATGAGTTTTCGTCCGAAACCCTCATACTTCGAAGGCGATTGTCCAGTTTGTACACGAAGTGCATCCAGTTTTTCCCATAACCCTCTCAACTTTTTAGCACATGCCATGTGGGTGAAATTATGATACCAAGCCAATTTTCAACCATTTCAGAGTTCATTTGAAGTGCTTTTCAATTTCAGGGTCATCTTAGCTCAAAATAAATCATGAAATGCATGAAAAATAGCAAATGAAGCCAGAAAAGGGTTGAAAAGTGATGATGTGGCTTTGAATGGTGCATATTGAATGCAGAAAAACTCTTGAGTTAAAATATGTTAAAAAAATGAAACCCCTTTGTAATAGACGAGTTTTCGTCCGAAACCCTGATACTTCGAAGGAGATTGTCCAGTTTGTACACGAAGTGCATCCAGTTTTTCCCGCAACCCTCTCAACTTTTTAGCACATGCTACATGGGTGAAATTATGATACCATGCCAATTTTCAACTATTTCAGAGTTCATTTGCAGTGCTTTTCAATTTCAGGGTCATCTTAGCTCAAAATAAATCATGAAATGCATGAAAAATAGCAAATGAAGTCAGAAATGGGTTGAAAAGTGATGATGTGGCTTTGAATGGTGCATATTGAATGCATAAAAAGTCTTGAGTTAAAATATGTTAAAAAATGAAACCCCTTTGTAATAGACGAGTTTTCGTCCGAAACCCTGATACTTCGAAGGAGATTGTCCAGTTTGTACACGAAGTGCATCCAGTTTTTCCCGTAACCCTCTCAACTTTTTAGCACATGCTATGTGGGTGAAATTATTATACCATGCCAATTTTCAACCATTTCAGAGTTCATTTGCAGTGCTTTTCAATTTCAGGGTCATCTTAGCTCAAAATAAATCATGAAATGCATGAAAAATAGCAAATGAAGTCAGAAAAGGGTTGAAAAGTGATGATGTGGCTTTGAATGGTGCATATTGAATGCAGAAAAAAATTTGAGTTAAAATATGTCTAAAAAATAAAATCCCTTTGTAATAGACGAGTTTTCGTCCGAAACCGTGATACTTCGAAGGAGATTGTCCAGTTTGTACACGAAGTTCATCCAGTTTTTCCCGTAACCCTCTCAACTTTTTAGCACATGCTATGTGGGTGAAATTATGATACCATGCCAATTTTCAACCATTTCCGAGTTCATTTGCAGTGCTTTTCAATTTCAGGGTCATCTTAGCTCAAAATAAATCATGAAATGCATGAAAAATAGCAAATGAAGTCAGAAAAGAGTTGAAAAGTGATGATGTGGCTTTGAATGGTGCATATTGAATGCAGAAAAAGTCTTGAGTTAAAATATGTTTAAAAAATGAAATCCCTTTGGAATAGACGAGTTTTCGTCCGAAACCCTGATACTTCGAAGGAGATTGTCCAGTTTGTACACGAAGTGCATCCAGTTTTTCCCGTAACCCTCTCAACTTTTGAGCACATGCTATGTGGGTGAAATTATGATACCATGCCAATTTTCAACCATTTCAGAGTTCACTTGCAGTGCTTTTCAATTTCAGGGTCATCTTAGCTCAAAATAAATCATGAAATGCATGAAAAATAGCAAATGAAGTCAGAAAAGGGTTGGAAAGTCATGATGTGTATTTGAATGGTGCATATTGAATGCAGAAAAAGTCTTGAGTTAAAATATGTTTAAAAAATGAAATCCCTTTGTAATAGATGAGTTTTCGTCCGAAACCCTCATACTTCGAAGGCGATTGTCCAGTTTGTACACGAAGTGCATCCAGTTTTTCCCATAACCCTCTCAACTTTTTAGCACATGCCATGTGGGTGAAATTATGATACCAAGCCAATTTTCAACCATTTCAGAGTTCATTTGCAGTGCTTTTCAATTTCAGGGTCATCTTTGCTCAAAATAAATCATGAAATGCATGAAAAATAGCAAATGAAGTCAGAAAAGGGTTGAAAAGTGATGATGTGGCTTTGAATGGTGCCTAATGAATGCAGAAAAAGTGTTGATTTAAAATATATTTAAAAAAATGAAATCCCATTGTAATAGACGAGTTTTCGTCCGAAACCCTCATACTTCGAAGGAGATTGTCTAGGTTGTACACGAAGTGCATCCAGTTTTTCCCGTAACCCTCTCAACTTTTTAGCACATGCTATGTGGGTGAAATTATGATACCATGCCAAGTTTCAACTATTTCAGAGTTCATTTGAAGTGCTTTTCAATTTCAGGGTCATCTTAGCTCAAAATAAATCATGAAATGCATGAAAAATAGCAAATGAAGCCAGAAAAGGGTTGAAAAGTGATGATGTGGCTTTGAATGGTGCATATTGAATGCAGAAAAAGTCTTGAGTTAAAATATGTTAAAAAAATGAAACCCCTTTGTAATAGACGAGTTTTCGTCCGAAACGCTCGTACTTCGAAGGAGATTGTCTAGGTTGTACACGAAGTGCATCCAGTTTTTCCCGTAACCCTCTCAACTTTTTAGCACATGCTACGTGGGTGAAATTATGATACCATGCCAATTTTCAACCATTTCAGAGTTCATTTGCAGTGCTTTTCAATTTCAAGGTCATCTTAGCTCAAAATAAATCATGAAATGCATGAAAAATAGCAAATGAAGCCAGAAAAGGGTTGAAAAGTGATGATGTGGCTTTGAATGGTGCATATTGAATGCAGAAAAACTCTTGAGTTAAAATATGTTAAAAAAATGAAACCCCTTTGTAATAGACGAGTTTTCGTCCGAAACCCTGATACTTCGAAGGAGATTGTCCAGTTTGTACACGAAGTGCATCCAGTTTTTCCCGTAACCCTCTCAACTTTTTAGCACATGCTACGTGGGTGAAATTATTATACCATGCCAATTTTCAACCATTTCAGAGTTCATTTGCAGTGCTTTTCAATTTCAGGGTCATCTTAGCTCAAAATAAATCATGAAATGCATGAAAAATAGCAAATGAAGTCAGAAAAGGGTTGAAAAGTGATGATGTGGCTTTGAATGGTGCATATTGAATGCAGAAAAAAATTTGAGTTAAAATATGTCTAAAAAATAAAATCCCTTTGTAATAGACGAGTTTTCGTCCGAAACCGTGATACTTCGAAGGAGATTGTCCAGTTTGTACACGAAGTTCATCCAGTTTTTCCCGTAACCCTCTCAACTTTTTAGCACATGCTATGTGGGTGAAATTATGATACCATGCCAATTTTCAACCATTTCCGAGTTCATTTGCAGTGCTTTTCAATTTCAGGGTCATCTTAGCTCAAAATAAATCATGAAATGCATGAAAAATAGCAAATGAAGTCAGAAAAGGGTTGAAAAGTGATGATGTGGCTTCGAATGGTGCATATTGAATGCAGAAATTTTTTTGAGTTAAAATATGTCTAAAAAATAAAATCCCTTTGTAATAGACGAGTTTTCATCCGAAACCGTGATACTTCGAAGGAGATT
The DNA here is from genome assembly GCA_039707655.1 of Elymus sibiricus. Taxonomy (NCBI): domain Eukaryota; kingdom Viridiplantae; phylum Streptophyta; class Magnoliopsida; order Poales; family Poaceae; genus Elymus; species Elymus sibiricus. The sequence goes on from CM077671.1 coordinate 247,072,011, forward strand.
GTCCAGTTTGTTCACGAAGTTCATCCAGTTTTTCCCGTAACCCTCTCAACTTTTTAGCACATGCTATGTGGGTGAAATTATGATACCATGCCAATTTTCAACCATTTCCGAGTTCATTTGCAGTGCTTTTCAATTTCAGGGTCATCTTAGCTCAAAATAAATCATGAAATGCATGAAAAATAGCAAATGAAGTCAGAAAAGAGTTGAAAAGTGATGATGTGGCTTTGAATGGTGCATATTGAATGCAGAAAAAGTCTTGAGTTAAAATATGTTTAAAAAATGAAATCCCTTTGTAATAGACGAGTTTTCGTCCGAAACCCTGATACTTCGAAGGAGATTGTCCAGTTTGTACACGAAGTGCATCCAGTTTTTCCCGTAACCCTCTCAACTTTTTAGCACATGCTATGTGGGTGAAATTATGATACCATGCCAATTTTCAACCATTTCAGAGTTCACTTGTAGTGCTTTTCAATTTCAGGGTCATCTTAGCTCAAAATAAATCATGAAATGCATGAAAAATAGCAAATGAAGTCAGAAAAGGGTTGAAAAGTGATGATGTGGCTTTGAATGGTGCATATTGAATGCAAAAAAAGTCTTGATTTAAAATATATTTAAAAAAATGAAATCCCATTGTAATAGACGAGTTTTCGTCCGAAACCCTCATACTTCGAAGGAGATTGTCCAGTTTGGACACGAAGTGCATCCAGTTTTTCCCGTAACCCTCTCAACTTTTTAGCACATGCTATGTGGGTGAAATTATGATACCATGCCAAGTTTCAACTATTTCAGAGTTCATTTGCAGTGCTTTTCAATTTCAGGGTCATCTTAGCTCAAAATAAATAATGAAATGCATGAAAAATAGCAAATGAAGTCAGAAAAGGGTTGAAAAGTGATGATGTGGCTTTGAATGGTGCATATTGAATGCAGAAAAAGTCTTGAGTTAAAATATGTTAAAAAAATGATACCCCTTTGTAATAGACGAGTTTTCGTCCGAAACCCTCGTACTTCGAAGGAGATTGTCTAGGTTGTACACGAAGTGCATCCAGTTTTTCCCGTAACCCTCTCAACTTTTTAGCACATGCTACGTGGGTGAAATTATGATACCATGCCAATTTTCAACCATTTCAGAGTTCAGTTGCAGTGCTTTTCAATTTCAGGGTCATCTTAGCTCAAAATAAATCATGAAATGCATGAAAAATAGCAAATGAAGCCAGAAAAGGGTTGAAAAGTGATGATGTGGCTTTGAATGGTGCATATTGAATGCAGAAAAACTCTTGAGTTAAAATATGTTAAAAAAATGAAACCCCTTTGTAATAGACGAGTTTTCGTCCGAAACCCTGATACTTCGAAGGAGATTGTCCAGTTTGTACACGAAGTGTATCCAGTTTTTCCCGTAACCCTCTCAACTTTTTAGCACATGCTACGTGGGTGAAATTATGATACCATGCCAATTTTCAACTATTTCAGAGTTCATTTGCAGTGCTTTTCAATTTCAGGGTCATCTTAGCTCAAAATAAATAATGAAATGCATGAAAAATAGCCAATGAAGTCAGAAAAGAGTTGAAAAGTGATGATGTCGCTTTGAATGGTGCATATTGAATGCAGAAAAAGTCTTGAGTTAAAATATGTTAAAAAAATGATACCCCTTTGTAATAGACGAGTTTTCGTCCGAAACCCTCGTACTTCGAAGGAGATTGTCTAGGTTGTACACGAAGTGCACCCAGTTTTTCCCGTAACCCTCTCAACTTTTTAGCACATGCTACGTGGGTGAAATTATGATACCATGCCAATTTTCAACCATTTCAGAGTTCAGTTGCAGTGCTTTTCAATTTCAGGGTCATCTTAGCTCAAAATAAATCATGAAATGCATGAAAAATAGCAAATGAAGCCAGAAAAGGGTTGAAAAGTGATGATGTGGCTTCGAATGGTGCATATTGAATGCAGAAAAACTCTTGAGTTAAAATATGTTAAAAAAATGAAACCCCTTTGTAATAGACGAGTTTTCGTCCGAAACCCTGATACTTCGAAGGAGATTGTCCAGTTTGTACACGAAGTGTATCTAGTTTTTCCCATAACCCTCTCAACTTTTTAGCACATGCTACGTGGGTGAAATTATGATACCATGCCAAGTTTCAACTATTTCAGAGTTCATTTGCAGTGCTTTTCAATTTCAGGGTCATCTTAGCTCAAAATAAATAATGATATGCATGAAAAATAGCAAATGAAGTCAGAAATGGGTTGAAAAGTGATGATGTGGCTTTGAATGGTGCATATTGAATGCAGAAAAAGTCTTGAGTTAAAATATGTTAAAAAATGATACCCCTTTGTAATAGACGAGTTTTCGTCCGAAACCCTCGTACTTCGAAGGAGATTGTCCAGTTTGTACACGAAATGCATCCAGTTTTTCCCATAACCCTCTCAACTTTTTAGCACATGCTACGTGGGTGAAATTATGATACCATGCCAATTTTCAACTATTTCAGAGTTCATTTGCAGTGCTTTTGAATTTCAGGGTCATCTTAGCTCAAAATAAATCATGAAATGCATGAAAGGTAGCAAATGAAGTCAGAAAAGGGTTGAAAAGTGATGATTTGGCTTTGAATGGTGCATATTGAATGCAGAAAAAGTCTTGAGTTAAAATATGTTAAAATAATGAAACCCCTTTGTAATAGACGAGTTTTCGTCCGAAACACTGATACTTCGAAGGAGATTGTCCAGTTTATACAGGAAGTGCATCCAGTTTTTCCCGTAACCCTCTCAACTTTTTAGCACATGCTACGTGGGTGAAATTATGATACCATGCCAATTTTCAACTATTTCAGAGTTCATTTGCAGTGCTTTACAATTTCTGGGTCATCTTAGCTCAAAATAAATCATGAAATGCATGAAAAATAGCAAATGAAGTTAGAAAAGGGTTGAAAAGTGATGATGTGTCTTTGAATGGTACATATTGAATGCAGAAAAAGTCTGGAGTTAAAATATGTTAAAAAATGAAACCCCTTTGCAATAGACGAGTTTTCGTCCGAAACCCTGATACTTCGAAGGAGATTGTCCAGTTTGTACACGAAGTGCATCCAGTTTTTCCCGTAACCCTCTCAACTTTTTAGCACATGCTATGTGGGTGAAATTATGATACCATGCCAATTTTCAACCATTTCAGAGTTCATTTGCAGTGCTTTTCAATTTCAGGGTCATCTTAGCTCAAAATAAATCATGAAATGCATGAAAAATAGCAAATGAAGCCGGAAAAGGGTTGAAAAGTGATGATGTGGCTTTGAATGGTGCATATTGAATGCAGAAAAACTCTTGAGTTAAAATATGTTAAAAAAATGAAACCCCTTTGTAATAGACGAGTTTTCGTCCGAAACCCTGATACTTCGAAGGAGATTGTCCAGTTTGTACACGAAGTGTATCCAGTTTTTCCCGTAACCCTCTCAACTTTTTAGCACATGCTACGTGGGTGAAATTATGATACCATGCCAATTTTCAACTATTTCAGAGTTCATTTGCAGTGCTTTTCAATTTCAGGGTCATCTTAGCTCAAAATAAATAATGAAATGCATGAAAAATAGCCAATGAAGTCAGAAAAGAGTTGAAAAGTGATGATGTCGCTTTGAATGGTGCATATTGAATGCAGAAAAAGTCTTGAGTTAAAATATGTTAAAAAAATGATACCCCTTTGTAATAGACGAGTTTTCGTCCGAAACCCTCGTACTTCGAAGGAGATTGTCTAGGTTGTACACGAAGTGCATCCAGTTTTTCCCGTAACCCTCTCAACTTTTTAGCACATGCTACGTGGGTGAAATTATGATACCATGCCAATTTTCAACCATTTCAGAGTTCAGTTGCAGTGCTTTTCAATTTCAGGGTCATCTTAGCTCAAAATAAATCATGAAATGCATGAAAAATAGCAAATGAAGCCAGAAAAGGGTTGAAAAGTGATGATGTGGCTTTGAATGGTGCATATTGAATGCAGAAAAACTCTTGAGTTAAAATATGTTAAAAAAATGAAACCCCTTTGTAATAGACGAGTTTTCGTCCGAAACCCTGATACTTCGAAGGAGATTGTCCAGTTTGTACACGAAGTGTATCCAGTTTTTCCCATAACCCTCTCAACTTTTTAGCACATGCTACGTGGGTGAAATTATGATACCATGCCAAGTTTCAACTATTTCAGAGTTCATTTGCAGTGCTTTTCAATTTCAGGGTCATCTTAGCTCAAAATAAATAATGATATGCATGAAAAATAGCAAATGAAGTCAGAAATGGGTTGAAAAGTGATGATGTGGCTTTGAATGGTGCATATTGAATGCAGAAAAAGTCTTGAGTTAAAATATGTTAAAAAATGATACCCCTTTGTAATAGACGAGTTTTCGTCCGAAACCCTCGTACTTCGAAGGAGATTGTCCAGTTTGTACACGAAGTGCATCCAGTTTTTCCCGTAACCCTCTCAACTTTTTAGCACATGCTACGTGGGTGAAATTATGATACCATGCCAATTTTCAACTATTTCAGAGTTCATTTGCAGTGCTTTTGAATTTCAGGGTCATCTTAGCTCAAAATAAATCATGAAATGCATGAAAGGTAGCAAATGAAGTCAGAAAAGGGTTGAAAAGTGATGATTTGGCTTTGAATGGTGCATATTGAATGCAGAAAAAGTCTTGAGTTAAAATATGTTAAAATAATGAAACCCCTTTGTAATAGACGAGTTTTCGTCCGAAACACTGATACTTCGAAGGAGATTGTCCAGTTTATACAGGAAGTGCATCCAGTTTTTCCCGTAACCCTCTCAACTTTTTAGCACATGCTACGTGGGTGAAATTATGATACCATGCCAATTTTCAACTATTTCAGAGTTCATTTGCAGTGCTTTACAATTTCTGGGTCATCTTAGCTCAAAATAAATCATGAAATGCATGAAAAATAGCAAATGAAGTTAGAAAAGGGTTGAAAAGTAATGATGTGTCTTTGAATGGTGCATATTGAATGCAGAAAAAGTCTGGAGTTAAAATATGTTAAAAAATGAAACCCCTTTGCAATAGACGAGTTTTCGTCCGAAACCCTGATACTTCGAAGGAGATTGTCCAGTTTGTACACGAAGTGCATCCAGTTTTTCCCGTAACCCTCTCAACTTTTTAGCACATGCTATGTGGGTGAAATTATGATACCATGCCAATTTTCAACCATTTCAGAGTTCATTTGCAGTGCTTTTCAATTTCAGGGTCATCTTAGCTCAAAATAAATCATGAAATGCATGAAAAATAGCAAATGAAGTTAGAAAAGGGTTGAAAAGTGATGATGTGTCTTTGAATGGTACATATTGAATGCAGAAAAAGTCTTGAGTTAAAATATGTTAAAAAATGAAACCCCTTTGTAATAGACGAGTTTTCGTCCGAAACCCTGATACTTCGAAGGAGATTGTCCAGTTTGTACACGAAGTGCATCCAGTTTTTCCCGTGACCCTCTCAACTTTTTAGCACATGCTATGTGGGTGAAATTATGATACCATGCCAATTTTCAACCATTTCAGAGTTCATTTGCAGTGCTTTTCAATTTCAGGGTCATCTTAGCTCAAAATAAATCATGAAATGCATGAAAAATAGCAAATGAAGTCAGAAAAGGGTTGAAAAGTGATGATATGGCTTTGAATGGTGCATATTTAATGCAAAAAAAGTCTTGATTTAAAATATGTTAAAAAAATGAAACCCCTTTGTAATAGACGAGTTTTCGTCCGAAACCCTGATACTTCGAAGGAGATTGTCCAGTTTGTACACGAAGTGCATCCAGTTTTTTCAGTAACCCTCTCAACTTTTTAGCACATGCTACGTGGGTGAAATTATGATACCATGCCAATTTTCAACCATTTCAGAGTTCATTTGCAGTGCTTTTCAATTTCAGGGTCATCTTAGCTCAAAATAAATCATGAAATGCATGAAAAATAGCAAATGAAGTTAGAAAAGGGTTGAAAAGTGATGATGTGTCTTTGAATGGTACATATTGAATGCAGAAAAAGTCTTGAGTTAAAATATGTTAAAAAATGAAACCCCTTTGTAATAGACGAGTTTTCGTCCGAAACCCTGATACTTCGAAGGAGATTGTCCAGTTTGTACACGAAGTGCATCCAGTTTTTCCCGTAACCCTCTCAACTTTTTAGCACATGCTATGTGGGTGAAATTATAATACCATGCCAATTTTCAACCATTTCAGAGTTCATTTGCAGTGCTTTTCAATTTCAGGGTCATCTTAGCTCAAAATAAATCATGAAATGCATGAAAAATAGCAAATGAAGTTAGAAAAGGGTTGAAAAGTGATGATGTGTCTTTGAATGGTACATATTGAATGCAGAAAAAGTCTTGAGTTAAAATATGTTAAAAAATGAAACCCCTTTGTAATAGACGAGTTTTCGTCCGAAACCCTGATACTTCGAAGGAGATTGTCCAGTTTGTACACGAAGTGCATCCAGTTTTTCCCGTAACCCTCTCAACTTTTTAGCACATGCTATGTGGGCGAAATTATGATACCATGCCAATTTTCAACCATTTCAGAGTTCATTTGCAGTGCTTTTCAATTTCAGGGTCATCTTAGCTGAAAATAAATCATGAAATGCATGAAAAATAGCAAATGAAGTTAGAAAAGGGTTGAAAAGTGATGATGTGTCTTTGAATGGTACATATTGAATGCACAAAAAGTCTTGAGTTAAAATATGTTAAAAAATGAAACCCCTTTGTAATAGACGAGTTTTCGTCCGAAACCCTGATACTTCGAAGGAGATTGTCCAGTTTGTACACGAAGTGCTTCCAGTTTTTCCCGTAACCCTCTCAACTTTTTAGCACATGCTACATGGGTGAAATTATGATACCATGCCAATTTTCAACCATTTCAGAGTTCATTTGCAGTGCTTTTCAATTTCAGGGTCATCTTAGCTGAAAATAAATCATGAAATGCATGAAAAATAGCAAATGAAGTCAGAAAAGGGTTGAAAAGTGATGATGTGGCTTTGAATGGTGCATATTTAATGCAAAAAAATTCTTGATTTAAAATATGTTAAAAAAATGAAACCCCTTTGTAATAGACGAGTTTTCGTCCGAAACCCTAATACTTCGAAGGAGATTGTCCAGTTTGTACACGAAGTGCATCCAGTTTTTCCCGTAACCCTCTCAACTTTTTAGCACATGCTATGTGGGTGAAATTATGATTCCATGCCAATTTTCAACCATTTCAGAGTTCATTTGCAGTGCTTTTCAATTTCAGGGTCATCTTAGCTCAAAATAAATCATGAAATGCATGAAAAATAGCAAATGAAGTTAGAAAAGGGTTGAAAAGTGATGATGTGTCTTTGAATGGTACATATTGAATGCAGAAAAAGTCTTGAGTTAAAATATGTTAAAAAATGAAACCCCTTTGTAATAGACGAGTTTTCGTCCGAAACCCTGATACTTCGAAGGAGATTGTCTAGTTTGTACACGAAGTGCATCCAGTTTTTCCCGTAACCCTCTCAACTTTTTAGCACATGCTATGTGGGTGAAATTATGATACCATGCCAATTTTCAACCATTTCAGAGTTCATTTGCAGTGCTTTTCAATTTCAGGGTCATCTTAGCTCAAAATAAATCATGAAATGCATGAAAAATAGCAAATGAAGTCAGAAAAGGGTTGAAAAGTGATGATGTGGCTTTGAATGGTGCATATTTAATGCAAAAAAAGTCTTGATTTAAAATATGTTAAAAAAATGAAACCCCTTTGTAATAGACGAGTTTTCGTCCGAAACCCTGATACTTCGAAGGAGATTGTCCAGTTTGTACACGAAGTGCATCCAGTTTTTTCAGTAACCCTCTCAACTTTTTAGCACATGCTACGTGGGTGAAATTATGATACCATGCCAATTTTCAACTATTTCAGAGTTCTTTTGCATTGCTTTACAATTTCAGGGTCATCTTAGCTCAAAATAAATCATGAAATGCATGAAAAATAGCAAATGAAGTCAGAAAAGGGTTGACAAGTGATGATGTGTCTTTGAATGGTACATATTGAATGCAGAAAAAGTCTTGAGTTAAAATATGTTTAAAAAATGAAATCCCTTTGTAATAGACGAGTTTTCGTCCGAAACCCTGATACTTCAAAGGAGATTGTCCAGTTTGTACACCAAGTGCATCCAGTTTTTCCCGTAACCCTCTCAACTTTTTAGCACATGCTATGTGGGTGAAATTATGATTCCATGCCAATTTTCAACCATTTCAGAGTTCATTTGAAGTGCTTTTCAATTTCAGGGTCATCTTAGCTCAAAATAAATCATGAAATGCCTGAAAAATAGCAAATGAAGTCAGAAAAGGGTTGAAAAGTGATGATGTGGCTTTGAATGGTGCATATTGAATGCAAAAAAAGTCTTGAGTTAAAATATGTTTAAAAAAAATGAAATCTCTTTGTAATAGACGAGTTTTCGTCTGAAACCCTGATACTTCGAAGGAGATTGTCCAGTTTGTACACGAAGTGCATCCAGTTTTTCCCGTAACCCTCTCAACTTTTTAGCACATGCTACATGGGTGAAATTATGATACCATGCCAATTTTCAACCATTTCAGAGTTCATTTGCAGTGCTTTTCAATTTCAGGGTCATCTTAGCTCAAAATAAATCCTGAAATGCATGAAAAATAGCAAATGAAGTCAGAAAAGGGTTGAAAAGTGATGATGTGGCTTTGAACGGTGCATATTGAATGCAGAAAAAGTTTTGAGTTAAAATATGATTCAAAAATGAAATCCCTTTGTGATAGACGAGTTTTCGTCCGAAACCCTGATACTTCGAAGGAGATTGTCCAGTTTGTACACGAAGTGCATCCAGTTTTTCCCGTAACCCTCTCAACTTTTTAGCACATGCTATGTGGGTGAAATTATTATACCATGCCAAGTTTTAACCATTTCAGAGTTCATTTGCAGTGCTTTTCAATTTCAGGGTCATCTCAGCTCAAAACAAATCATGAAATGCATGAAAAATAGCAAATGAAGTCAGAAAAGGGTTGAAAAGTGATGTTGTGGCTTTGAATGGTGCATATTGAATGCAAAAAAAGTCTTGAGTTAAAATATGTTAAAAAATGAAACCCTTTGTAATAGACGAGTTTTCGTCCGAAACACTGATACTTCGAAGGAGATTGTCCAGTTTGTACACGAAGTGCATCCAGTTTTTCCCGTAACCCTCTCAACTTTTTATCACATGCTATGTGGGTGAAATTATGATACCATGCCAATTTTCAACCATTTCAGAGTTCATTTGCAGTGCTTTTCAATTTCAGGGTCATCTTAGCTCAAAATAAATCATGAAATGCATGAAAAATAGCAAATGAAGTTAGAAAAGGGTTGAAAAGTGATGATGTGTCTTTGAATGGTACATATTGAATGCAGAAAAAGTCTTGAGTGAAAATATGTAAAAAAATGAAACCCCTTTGTAATAGACGAGTTTTCGTCCGAAACCCTCATACTTCGAAGGAGATTGTCCAGTTTGTACACGAAGTGCATCCAGTTTTTCCCGTAACCCTCTCAACTTTTTAGCACATGCTATGTGGGTGAAATTATGATACCATGCCAATTTTCAACCATTTCAGAGTTCATTTGCAGTGCTTTTCAATTTCAGGGTCATCTTAGCTCAAAATAAATCATGAAATGCATGAAAAATAGCAAATGAAGTCAGAAAAGGGTTGAAAAGTGATGATGTCGCTTTGAATGGTGCATATTTAATGCAAAAAAAGTATTGATTTAAAATATGTTAAAAAAATGAAACCCCTTTGTAATAGACGAGTTTTCGTCCGAAACCCTGATACTTCGAAGGAGATTGTCCAGTTTGTACACGAAGTGCATCCAGTTTTTTCAGTAACCCTCTCAACTTCTTAGCACATGCTACGTGGGTGAAATTATGATACCATGCCAATTTTCAACTATTTCAGAGTTCATTTGCAGTGCTTTACAATTTCAGGGTCATCTTAGCTCAAAATAAATCATGAAATGCATGAAAAATAGCAAATGAAGTCAGAAAAGGGTTGACAAGTGATGATGTGTCTTTGAATGGTACATATTGAATGCAGAAAAAGTCTTGAGTTAAAATATGTTTAAAAAATGAAATCCCTTTGTAATAGACGAGTTTTCGTCCGAAACCCTGATACTTCAAAGGAGATTGTCCAGTTTGTACACGAAGTGCATCCAGTTTTTCCCGTAACCCTCTCAACTTTTTAGCACATGCTATGTGGGTGAAATTATGATTCCATGCCAATTTTCAACCATTTCAGAGTTCATTTGCAGTGCTTTTCAATTTCAGGGTCATCTTAGCTCAAAATAAATCATGAAATGCATGAAAAATAGCAAATGAAGTGAGAAAAGGCTTGAAAAGTGATGATGTGGCTTTGAATGGTGCATATTGAATTCACAAAAAGTCTTGAGTTAAAATATGTTTAAAAAAAATGAAATCCCTTTGTAATAGACGAGTTTTCGTCCGAAACCCTGATACTTCGAAGGAGATTGTCCAGTTTGTACACGAAGTGCATCCAGTTTTTCCCGTAACCCTCTCAACTTTTTAGCACATGCTACATGGGTGAAATTATGATACCATGCCAATTTTCAACCATTTCAGAGTTCATTTGCAGTGCTTTTCAATTTCAGGGTCATCTTAGCTCAAAATAAATCATGAAATGCATGAAAAATAGCAAATGAAGTCAGAAAAGGGTTGAAAAGTGATGATGTGGCTTTGAATGGTGCATATTTAATGCAAAAAAAGTCTTGATTTAAAATATGTTAAAAAAATGAAACCCCTTTGTAATAGACGAGTTTTCGTCCGAAACCCTGATACTTCGAAGGAGATTGTCCAGTTTGTACACGAAGTGCATCCAGTTTTTTCAGTAACCCTCTCAACTTTTTAGCACATGCTACGTGGGTGAAATTATGATACCATGCCAATTTTCAACTATTTCAGAGTTCATTTGCAGTGCTTTACAATTTCAGGGTCATCTTAGCTCAAAATAAATCATGAAATGCATGAAAAATAGCAAATGAAGTCAGAAAAGGGTTGACAAGTGATGATGTGTCTTTGAATGGTACATATTGAATGCAGAAAAAGTCTTGAGTTAAAATATGTTTAAAAAATGAAATCCCTTTGTAATAGACGAGTTTTCGTCCGAAACCCTGATACTTCAAAGGAGATTGTCCAGTTTGTACACGAAGTGCATCCAGTTTTTCCCGTAACCCTCTCAACTTTTTAGCACATGCTACGTGGGTGAAATTATGATACCATGCCAATTTTCAACTATTTCAGAGTTCTTTTGCAGTGCTTTACAATTTCAGGGTCATCTTAGCTCAAAATAAATCATGAAATGCATGAAAAATAGCAAATGAAGTCAGAAAAGGGTTGACAAGTGATGATGTGTCTTTGAATGGTACATATTGAATGCAGAAAAAGTCTTGAGTTAAAATATGTTTAAAAAATGAAATCCCTTTGTAATAGACGAGTTTTCGTCCGAAACCCTGATACTTCAAAGGAGATTGTCCAGTTTGTACACGAAGTGCATCCAGTTTTTCCCGTAACCCTCTCAACTTTTTAGCACATGCTATGTGGGTGAAATTATGATTCCATGCCAATTTTCAACCATTTCAGAGTTCATTTGCAGTGCTTTTCAATTTCAGGGTCATCTTAGCTCAAAATAAATCATGAAATGCCTGAAAAATAGCAAATGAAGTCAGAAAAGGGTTGAAAACTGATGATGTGGCTTTGAATCGTGCATATTGAATGCACAAAAAGTCTTGAGTTAAAATATGTTTAAAAAAAATGAAACCCCTTTGTAATAGACGACTTTTCGTCCGAAACCGTGATACTTCGAAGAAGATTGTCCAGTTTGTGCACGAAGTGCATCCAGTTTTTCCCGTAACCCTCTCAACTTTTTAGCACATGCTACGTGGGTGAAATTATGATACCATGCCAATTTTCAACTATTTCAGAGTTCATTTGCAGTGCTTTTCAATTTCAGGGTCATCTTAGCTCAAAATAAATCAAGAAATGCATGAAAAATAGCAAATGAAGTCAGAAAAGGGTTGAAAAGTGATGATGTGTATTTGAATGGTGCATATTGAATGCAGAAAAAGTCTTGAGTTAAAATATGTTTAAAAAATGAAATCCCTTTGTAATAGATGAGTTTTCGTCCGAAACCCTCATACTTCGAAGGAGATTGTCCAGTTTGTACACGAAGTGCATCCAGTTTTTCCCGTAACCCTCTCAACTTTTTAGCACCTGCTATGTGGGTGAAATTATGATACCATGCCAATTTTCAACCATTTCAGAGTTCATTTGCAGTGCTTTTCAATTTCAGGGTCATCTTAGCTCAAAATAAATCATGAAATGCATGAAAAATAGCAAATGAAGTCAGAAAAGGGTTGAAAAGTGATGATGTGGCTTTGAATGGTGCATATTGAATGTACAAAAAGTCTTGAGTTAAAATATGTTTAAAAAAAATGAAATCCCTTTGTAATAGACAAGTTTTCGTCCGAAACCCTGATACTTCGAAGGAGATTGTACAGTTTGTACACGAAGTGCATCCAGTTTTTTCAGTAACACTCTCAACTTTTTAGCACATGCTACGTGGGTGAAATTATGATACCATGCCAATTTTCAACTATTTCAGAGTTCTTTTGCAGTGCTTTACAATTTCAGGGTCATCTTAGCTCAAAATAAATCATGAAATGCATGAAAAATAGCAAATGAAGTCAGAAAAGGGTTGACAAGTGATGATGTGTCTTTGAATGGTACATATTGAATGCAGAAAAAGTCTTGAGTTAAAATATGTTTAAAAAATGAAATCCCTTTGTAATAGACGAGTTTTCGTCCGAAACCCTGATACTTCAAAGGAGATTGTCCAGTTTGTACACGAAGTGCATCCAGTTTTTCCCGTAACCCTCTCAACTTTTTAGCACATGCTATGTGGGTGAAATTATGATTCCATGCCAATTTTCAACCATTTCAGAGTTCATTTGCAGTGCTTTTCAATTTCAGGGTCATCTTAGCTCAAAATAAATCATGAAATGCCTGAAAAATAGCAAATGAAGTCAGAAAAGGGTTGAAAAGTGATGATGTGGCTTTGAATGGTGCATATTGAATGCACAAAAAGTCTTGAGTTAAAATATGTTTAAAAAAAATGAAATCCCTTTGTAATAGACGAGTTTTCGTCTGAAACCCTGATACTTCGAAGGAGATTGTCCAGTTTGTACACGAAGTGCATCCAGTTTTTCCCGTAACCCTCTCAACTTTTTAGCACATGCTACATGGGTGAAATTATGATACCATGCCAATTTTCAACCATTTCAGAGTTCATTTGCAGTGCTTTTCAATTTCAGGGTCATCTTAGCTCAAAATAAATCCTGAAATGCATGAAAAATAGCAAATGAAGTCAGAAAAGGGTTGAAAAGTGATGATGTGGCTTTGAACGGTGCATATTGAATGCAGAAAAAGTTTTGAGTTAAAATATGTTTAAAAAATGAAATCCCTTTGTGATAGACGAGTTTTCGTCCGAAACCCTGATACTTCGAAGGAGATTGTCCAGTTTGTACACGAAGTGCATCCAGTTTTTCCCGTAACCCTCTCAACATTTTAGCACATGCTATGTGGGTGAAATTATTATACCATGCCAAGTTTTAACCATTTCAGAGTTCATTTGCAGTGCTTTTCAATTTCAGGGTCATCTCAGCTGAAAACAAATCATGAAATGCATGAAAAATAGCAAATGAAGTCAGAAAAGGGTTGAAAAGTGATGTTGTGGCTTTGAATGGTGCATATTGAATGCAAAAAAAGTCTTGAGTTAAAATATGTTAAAAAATGAAACCCCTTTGTAATAGACGAGTTTTCGTCCGAAACCCTGATACTTCGAAGGAGATTGTCCAGTTTGTACACGAAGTGCATCCAGTTTTTCCCGTAACCCTCTCAACTTTTTATCACATGCTATGTGGGTGAAATTATGATACCATGCGAATTTTCAACCATTTCAGAGTTCATTTGCAGTGCTTTTCAATTTCAGGGTCATCTTAGCTCAAAATAAATCATGAAATGCATGAAAAATAGCAAATGAAGTTAGAAAAGGGTTGAAAAGTGATGATGTGTCTTTGAATGGTACATATTGAATGCAGAAAAAGTCTTGAGTTAAAATATGTTAAAAAATGAAACCCCTTTGTAATAGACGAGTTTTCGCCCGAAACCCTGATACTTCGAAGGAGATTGTCCAGTTTGTACACGAAGTGCATCCAGTTTTTCCCGTAACCCTCTCAACTTTTTAGCACATGCTATGTGGGTGAAATTATGATACCATGCCAATTTTCAATCATTTCAGAGTTCATTTGCAGTGCTTTTCAATTTCAGGGTCATCTTAGCTCAAAATAAATCATGAAATGCATGAAAAATAGCAAATGAAGTCAGAAAAGGGTTGAAAAGTGATGATGTGGCTTTGAATGGTGCATATTTAATGCAAAAAAGTCTTGATTTAAAATATGTTAAAAAAATGAAACCCCTTTGTAATACACGAGTTTTCGTCCGAAACCCTGATACTTCGAAGGAGATTGTCCAGTTTGTACACGAAGTGCATCCAGTTTTTTCAGTAACCCTCTCAACTTTTTAGCACATGCTACGTGGGTGAAATTATGATACCATGCCAATTTTCAACTATTTCAGAGTTCATTTGCAGTGCTTTACAATTTCAGGGTCATCTTAGCTCAAAATAAATCATGAAATGCATGAAAAATAGCAAATGAAGTCAGAAAAGGGTTGACAAGTGATGATCTGTCTTTGAATGGTACATATTGAATGCAGAAAAAGTCTTGAGTTAAAATATGTTTAAAAAACGAAATCCCTTTGTAATAGACGAGTTTTCGTCCGAAACCCTGATACTTCAAAGGAGATTGTCCAGTTTGTACACGAAGTGCATCCAGTTTTTCCCGTAACCCTCTCAACTTTTTAGCACATGCTATGTGGGTGAAATTATGATTCCATGCCAATTTTCAACCATTTCAGAGTTCATTTGCAGTGCTTTTCAATTCAGGGTCATCTTAGCTCAAAATAAATCATGAAATGCATGAAAAATAGCAAATGAAGTCAGAAAAGGGATGAAAAGTGATGATGTGGCTTTGAATGGTGCATATTGAATGCACAAAAAGTCTTGAGTTAAAATATGTTTAAAAAAAATGAAACCCCTTTGTAATAGACGAGTTTTCGTCCGAAACCCTGATACTTCGAAGGAGATTGTCCAGTTTGTACACGAAGTGCATCCAATTTTTCCCGTAACCCTCTCAACTTTTTAGCACATGCTATGTGGGTGAAATTATGATACCATGCCAAGTTTTAACCATTTCATAGTTCATTTGTTGTGCTTTTCAATTTCAGGGTCATCTTAGCTCAAAATAAATCATGAAATGCATGAAAAATAGCAAATGAAGTCAGAAAAGGGATGAAAAGTGATGATGTGGCATTGAATGGTGCATATTGAATGCAGAAAAAGTCTTGAGTTCAAATATGTTAAAAAAATGAAACACCTTTGTAATAGACGAGTTTTCGTCCGAAACCCTGATACTTCGAAGGAGATTGTCCAGTTTGTACACGAAGTGCATCCAGTTTTTCCCGTAACCCTCTCAACTTTTTAGCACATGCTACGTGGGTGAAATTATGATACCATGCCAATTTTCTACTATTTCAGAGTTCATTTGCAGTGCTTTACAATTTCAGGGTCATCTTAGCTCAAAATAAATCATGAAATGCATGAAAAATAGCAAATGAAGTCAGAAAAGGGTTAACAAGTGATGATCTGTCTTTGAATGGTACATATTGAATGCAGAAAAAGTCTTGAGTTAAAATATGTTTAAAAAACGAAATCCCTTTGTAATAGACGAGTTTTCGTCCGAAACCCTGATACTTCAAAGGAGATTGTCCAGTTTGTACACGAAGTGCATCCAGTTTTTCCCGTAACCCTCTCAACTTTTTAGCACATGCTATGTGGGTGAAATTATGATTCCATGCCAATTTTCAACCATTTCAGAGTTCATTTGCAGTGCTTTTCAATTCAGGGTCATCTTAGCTCAAAATAAATCATGAAATGCATGAAAAATAGCAAATGAAGTCAGAAAAGGGATGAAAAGTGATGATGTGGCTTTGAATGGTGCATATTGAATGCACAAAAAGTCTTGAGTTAAAATATGTTTAAAAAAAATGAAATCCCTTTGTAATAGACGAGTTTTCGTCCGAAACCCTGATACTTCGAAGGAGATTGTCCAGTTTGTACACGAAGTGCATCCAGTTTTTCCCGTAACCCTCTCAACTTTTTAGCACATGCTACATGGGTGAAATTATGATACCATGCCAATTTTCAACCATTTCAGAGTTCATTTGCAGTGCTTTTCAATTTCAGGGTCATCTTAGCTCAAAATAAATCATGAAATGCATGAAAAATAGCAAATGAAGTCAGAAAAGTGTTGAAAAGTGATGATGTGGCTTTGAATGGTGCATATTTAATGCAAAAAAAGTCTTGATTTAAAATATGTTAAAAAAATGAAACCCCTTTGTAATAGACGAGTTTTCGTCCGAAACCCTGATACTTCGAAGGAGATTGTCCAGTTTGTACACGAAGTGCATCCAGTTTTTTCAGTAACCCTCTCAACTTTTTAGCACATGCTACGTGGGTGAAATTATGATACCATGCCAATTTTCAACTTTTTCAGAGTTCATTTGCAGTGCTTTACAATTTCAGGGTCATCTTAGCTCAAAATAGATCATGAAATGCATGAAAAATAGCAAATGAAGTCAGAAAAGGGTTGACAAGTGATGATGTGTCTTTGAATGGTACATATTGAATGCAGAAAAAGTCTTGAGTTAAAATATTTTTAAAAAATGAAATCCCTTTGTAATAGACGAGTTGTCGTCCGAAACCCTGATACTTCAAAGGAGATTGTCCAGTTTGTACACGAAGTGCATCCAGTTTTTCCCGTAACCATCTCAACTTTTTAGCACATGCTGTGTGGGTGAAATTATGATTCCATGCCAATTTTCAACCATTTCAGAGTTCATTTGCAGTGCTTTTCAATTTCAGGGTCATCTTAGCTCAAAATAAATCATGAAATGCATGAAAAATAGCAAATGAGGTCAGCAAAGGGTTAAAAAGTGATGATGTGGCTTTGAATGGTGCATATTGAATGCACAAAAAGTCTTGAGTTAAAATATGTTTAAAAAAAATAAAATCCTTTTGTAATAGACGAGTTTTCGTCCGAAACCCTGATACTTCGAAGGAGATTGTCCAGTTTGTACACGAAGTGCATCCAGTTTTTCCCGTAACCCTCTCAACTTTTAGCACATGCTACATGGCTGAAATTATGATACCATGCCAATTTTCAACCATTTCAGAGTTCATTTGCAGTGCTTTTCAATTTCAGGGTCATCTTAGCTCAAAATAAATCATGAAATGCATGAAAAATAGCAAATGAAGTCAGAAAAGGGTTGAAAAGTGATGATGTGGCTTTGAACGGTGCATATTGAATGCAGAAAAAGTTTTGAGTTAAAATATGTTTAAAAAATGAAATCCCTTTCTGATAGACGAGTTTTCGTCCGAAACCCTGATACTTCGAAGGAGATTGTCCAGTTTGTACACGAAGTGCATCTAGTTTTTCCCGTAACCCACTCAACTTTTTAGCACATGCTATGTGGGTGAAATTATTATACCATGCCAAGTTTTAACCATTTCAGAGTTCATTTGCAGTGCTTTTCAATTTCAGGGTCATCTCAGCTCAAAACAAATCATGAAATGCATGAAAAATAGCAAATGAAGTCAGAAAAGGGTTGAAAAGTGATGTTGTGGCTTTGAATGGTGCATATTGAATGCAAAAAAAGTATTGAGGTAAAATATGTTTAAAAATGAAACCCCTTTGTAATAGACGAGTTTTCGTCCGAAACCCTGATACTTCGAAGGAGATTGTCCAGTTTGTACACGAAGTGCATCCAGTTTTTCCCGTAACCCTCTCAACTTTTTATCACATGCTATGTGGGTGAAATTATGATACCATGCCAATTTTCAACCATTTCAGAGTTCATTTGCAGTGCTTTTCAATTTCAGGGTCATCTTAGCTCAAAATAAATCATGAAATGCATGAAAAATAGCAAATGAAGTCAGAAAAGGGTTGAAAAGTGATGATGTGTATTTGAATGGTGCATATTGAATGCAGAAAAAGTCTTGAGTTAAAATATGTTTAAAAAATGAAATCCCTTTGTAATAGACGAGTTTTCGTCCGAAACCCTCATACTTCGAAGGAGATTGTCCAGTTTGTACACGAAGTGCATCCAGTTTTTCCCGTAACCCTCTCAACTTTTTAGCACCTGCTATGTGGGTGAAATTATGATACCATGCCAATTTTCAACCATTTCAGAGTTCATTTGCAGTGCTTTTCAATTTCAGGGTCATCTTAGCTCAAAATAAATCATGAAATGCATGAAAAATAGCAAATGAAGTCAGAAAAGGGTTGAAAAGTGATGATGTGGCTTTGAATGGTGCATATTGAATGCAGAAAATGTCTTGAGTTGAAATATATTTTAAAAAAATGAAATCCCATTGTAATAGACGAGTTTTCGTCCGAAACCCTAATACTTCGAAGGAGATTGTCCACTTTGTACACGAAGTGCATCCAGTTTTTCCCGTAACCCTCTCAACTTTTTAGCACATGCT
This sequence comes from Elymus sibiricus, assembly GCA_039707655.1. Classification (NCBI taxonomy): domain Eukaryota; kingdom Viridiplantae; phylum Streptophyta; class Magnoliopsida; order Poales; family Poaceae; genus Elymus; species Elymus sibiricus. The sequence continues at coordinate 247,090,721 of CM077671.1, forward strand.
ATGTGGGTGAAATTATGATACCATGCCAATTTTCAACCATTTCAGAGTTCATTTGCAGTGCTTTTCAATTTCAGGGTCATCCTAGCTCAAAATAAATCATGAAATGCATGAAAAATAGCAAATGAAGTCAGAAAAGGGTTGAAAAGTGATGATGTGGCTTTGAATGGTGCATATTGAATGCAGAAAAAGTCTTGAGTTAAAATATGTTAAAAAAATGAAACGCCTTTGTAATAGACGAGTTTTCGTCCGATAGCCTGACACTTCGAAGGAGATTGTCCAGTTTGTACACGAAGTGCATCCAGTTTTTCCCGTAACCCTCTCAACTTTTTAGCACATGCTACATGGGTGAAATTATGATACCATGCCAATTTTCAACTATTTCAGAGTTCATTTGCAGTGCTTTTCAATTCAGGGTCATCTTAGCTCAAAATAAATCATGAAATGCATGAAAAATAGCAAATGAAGTCAGAAAAGGGTTGAAAAGTGATGATGTGGCTTTGAATGGTGCATATTGAATGCAGAAAAAGTCTTGAGTTAAAATATGTTAAAAAAATGAAACCCCTTTGTAATAGTCGAGTTTTCGTCCGAATCCCTGATACTTCGAAGGAGATTGTCCAGTTTGTACACGAAGTGCATCCAGTTTTTCCCGTAACCCTCTCAACTTTTTAGCACATCCTACGTGGGTGAAATTATGATACCATGCCAATTTTCAACCATTTCAGAGTTCATTTGCAGTGCTTTTCAATTTCAGGGTCATCTTAGCTCAAAATAAATCATGAAATGCATGAAAAATAGCAAATGAAGCCAGAAAAGGGTTGAAAAGTGATGATGTGGCTTTGAATGGTGCATATTGAATGCAGAAAAAGTCTTGAGTTAAAATATGTTAAAAAAATGAAACCCCTTTGTAATAGACGACTTTTCGTCCGAAACCCTGATACTTCGAAGGAGATTGTCCAGTTTGTGCACGAAGTGCATCCAGTTTTTCCCGTAATCCTCTCAACTTTTTAGCACATGCTACGTGGGTGAAATTATGATACCATGCCAATTTTCAACTATTTCAGAGTTCATTTGCAGTGCTTTTCAATTTCAGGGTCATCTTAGCTCAAAATAAATCATGAAATGCATGAAAAATAGCAAATGAAGTCAGAAAAGTGTTGAAAAGTGATGATGTGGCTTTGAATGGTGCATATTGAATGCACAAAAAGTCTTGAGTTATAATATGTTTAAAAAAAATGAAATCCCTTTGTAATAGACGAGTTTTCGTCCGAAACCCTAATACTTCGAAGGAGATTGTCCAGTTTGTACACGAAGTGCATCCAGTTTTTCCCGTAACCCTCTCAACTATTTAGCACATCCTACGTGGGTGAAATTATGATACCATGCCAATTTTCAACCATTTCAGAGTTCATGTGCAGTGCTTTTCAATTTCAGGGTCATCTTAGCTCAAAATAAATCATGAAATGCATGAAAAATAGCAAATGAAGCCAGAAAAGGGTTGAAAAGTGATGATGTGGCTTTGAATGGTGCATATTGAATGCAGAAAAAGTCTTGAGTTAAAATATGTTAAAAAAATGAAACCCCTTTGTAATAGACGACTTTTCGTCCGAAACCGTGATACTTCGAAGGAGATTGTCCAGTTTGTGCACGAAGTGCATCCAGTTTTTCCCGTAACCCTCTCAACTTTTTAGCACATGCTACGTGGGTGAAATTATGATACCATGCCAATTTTCAACTATTTCAGAGTTCATTTGCAGTGCTTTTCAATTTCAGGGTCATCTTAGCTCAAAATAAATCATGAAATGCATGAAAAATAGCAAATGAAGTCAGAAAAGGGTTGAAAAGTGATGATGTGTATTTGAATGGTGCATATTGAATGCAGAAAAAGTCTTGAGTTAAAATATGTTTAAAAAATGAAATCCCTTTGTAATAGACGAGATTTCGTCCGAAACCCTCATACTTCGAAGGAGATTGTCCAGTTTGTACACGAAGTGCATCCAGTTTTTCCCGTAACCCTCTCAACTTTTTAGCACCTGCTATGTGGGTGAAATTATGATACCATGCCAATTTTCAACCATTTCAGAGTTCATTTGCAGTGCTTTTCAATTTCAGGGTCATCTTAGCTCAAAATAAATCATGAAATGCATGAAAAATAGCAAATGAAGTCAGAAAAGGGTTGAAAAGTGATGATGTGGCTTTGAATGGTGCATATTGAATGCAGAAAAAGTCTTGAGTTGAAATATATTTTAAAAAAATGAAATCCCATTGTAATAGATGAGTTTTCGTCCGAAACCCTAATACTTCGAAGGAGATTGTCCACTTTGTACACGAAGTGCATCCAGTTTTTCCCGTAACCCTCTCAACTTTTTAGCACATGCTATGTGGGTGAAATTATGATACCATGCCAATTTTCAACCATTTCAGAGTTCATTTGCAGTGCTTTTCAATTTCAGGGTCATCCTAGCTCAAAATAAATCATGAAACGCATGAAAAATAGCAAATGAAGTCAGAAAAGGGTTGAAAAGTGATGATGTGGCTTTGAATGGTTCATATTGAATGCAGAAAAAGTCTTGAGTTAAAATATGTTAAAAAAATGAAACGCCTTTGTAATAGACGAGTTTTCGTCCGATACCCTGACACTTCGAAGGAGATTGTCCAGTTTGTACACGAAGTGCATCCAGTTTTTCCCGTAACCCTCTCAACTTTTTAGCACATGCTACATGGGTGAAATTATGATACCATGCCAATTTTCAACTATTTCAGAGTTCATTTGCAGTGCTTTTCAATTTCAGGGTTATCTTAGCTCAAAATAAATCATGAAATGCATGAAAAATAGCAAATGAAGTCAGAAAAGGGTTGAAAAGTGATGATGTGGCTTTGAATGGTGCATATTGAATGCAGAAAAAGTCTTGAGTTAAAATATGTTAAAAAAATGAAACCCCTTTGTAATAGTCGAGTTTTCGTCCGAATCCCTAATACTTCGAAGGAGATTGTCCAGTTTGTACACGAAGTGCATCCAGTTTTTCCCGTAACCCTCTCAACTATTTAGCACATCCTACGTGGGTGAAATTATGATACCATGCCAATTTTCAACCATTTCAGAGTTCATGTGCAGTGCTTTTCAATTTCAGGGCCATCTTAGCTCAAAATAAATCATGAAATGCATGAAAAATAGCAAATGAAGCCAGAAAAGGGTTGAAAAGTGATGATGTTGCTTTGAATGGTGCATATTGAATTCAGAAAAAGTCTTGAGTTAAAATATGTTAAAAAAATGAAACCCCTTTGTAATAGACGACTTTTCGTCCGAAACCCTGATACTTCGAAGGAGATTGTCCAGTTTGTGCATGAAGTGCATCCAGTTTTTCCCGTAACCCTCTCAACTTTTTAGCACATGCTACGTGGGTGAAATTATGATACCATGCCAATTTTCAACTATTTCAGAGTTCATTTGCAGTGCTTTTCAATTTCAGGGTCATCTTAGCTCAAAATAAATCATGAAATGCATGAAAAATAGCAAATGAAGTCAGAAAAGGGTTGAAAAGTGATGATGTGGCTTTGAATGGTGCATATTGAATGCAGAAAAAGTCTTGAGTTGAAATATATTTAAAAAAATGAAATCCCTTTGTAATAGACGAGTTCTCGTCCGAAACCCTAATACTTCAAAGGAGATTGTCCAGTTTGTACACGAAGTGCATCCAGTTTTTCCCATAACCCTCTCAACTTTTTAGCACATGCTATGTGGGTGAAATTATGATACCATGCCAATTTTCAACCATTTCAGAGTTCATTTGCAGTGCTTTTCAATTTCAGGGTCATCCTTGCTCAAAATAAATCATGAAATGCATGAAAAATAGCAAATGAAGTCAGAAAAGGGTTGAAAAGTGATGATGTGGCTTTGAATGGTGCATATTGAATGCAGAAAAAGTCTTGAGTTAAAATATGTTAAAAAATGAAACCCCTTTGTAATAGACGAGTTTTCGTCCGAAACCGTGACACTTCGAAGGAGATTGTCCAGTTTGTACACGAAGTGCATCTAGTTTTTCCCGTAACCCTCTCAACTTTTTAGCACACGCTACATGGGTGAAATTATGATACCATGCCAATTTTCAACTATTTCAGAGTTCATTTGCAGTGCTTTTCAATTTCAGGGTCATCTTAGCTCAAAATAAATCATGAAAAATAGCAAATGAAGTCAGAAAAGGGTTGAAAAGTGATGATGTGGCTTTGAATGGTGCATATTGAACGCAGAAAAAGTCTTGAGTTAAAATATGTTAAAAAAATGAAACCCCTGTGTAATAGACGAGTTTTCGTCCGAATCCCTGATACGTCGAAGGAGATTGTCCAGTTTGCACACGAAGTGCATCCAGTTTTTCCCGTAACCCTCTCAACTTTTTAGCACATGCTACCTGGGTGAAATTATGATACCATGCCAATTTTCAACCATTTCAGAATTCATTTGCAGTGCTTTTCAATTTCAGGGTCATCTTAGCTCAAAATAAATCATGAAATGCATGAAAAATAGCAAATGAAGCCACAAAATGGTTGAAAAATGATGATGTGGCTTTGAATGGTGCATATTGAATGCAGAAAAATCCTGAGTTAAAATATGTTAAAAAAATGAAACCCCTTTGTAATAGACGAGTTTTTGTCCGAAACCCTGATACTTCGAAGGAGATTGTCCAGTTTGTACACGAAGTGCATCCAGTTTTTCCCGTAACCCTCTCAACTTTTTAGCACGTGCTACGTGGGTGAAATTATGATACCATGCCAATGTTCAACCATTTCAGAGATCATTTGCAGTGCTTTTCAATTTCAGGGTCATCTAAGCTCAAAATAAATCATGAAATGCATGAAAAATAGCAAATGAAGCCAGAAAAGGGTTGAAAAGTGATGATGTGGCTTTTAATGGTGCATATTGAATGCAGAAAAACTCTTGAGTTAAAATATGTTAAAAAATGAAACCCCTTTGTAATGGACGAGTTTTCGTCCGAAACCCTGATACTTCGAAGGAGATTGTCCAGTTTGTACACGAAGTGCATCCATTTTTTCCCGTAACCCTCTCAACTTTTTAGCACATGTTATGTGGGTGAAATTATGATACCATGCCAATTTTCAACCATTTCAGAGTTCATTTGCAGTGCTTTTCAATTTCAGGGTCATCTTTGCTCAAAATAAATCATGAAATGCATGGAAAATAGCAAATGAAGTCAGAAAAGGGCTGAAAAGTGATGATGTGGCTTTGAATAGTGCCTAATGAATGAAGAAAAAGTCTTGATTTAAAATATATTTAAAAAAATGAAATCCCATTGTAATTGACGAGTTTTCGTCCGAAACCCTCATACTTCGAAGGAGATTGTCCAGTTTGTACACGAAGTGCATCCAGTTTTTCCCGTAAACCTCTCAACTTTTTAGCACATGCTATGTGGGTGAAATTATGATACCATGCGAAGTTTCAACTATTTCAGAGTTCATTTGCAGTGCTTTTCAATTTCAGGGTCATCTTAGCTCAAAATAAATCATGAAATGCATGAAAAATAGCAAATGAAGTCAGAAAAGGGTTGAAAAGTGATGATGTGGCTTTGAATGGTGCATATTGAATGCAGAAAAAGTCTTGAGTTAAAATAAGTTAAAAAATGAAACCCCTTTGTAATAGACGAGTTTTCGTCCGAAACCCTGATACTTCGAAGGAGATTGTCCAGTTGGTACACGAAGTGCATCCATTTTTTCCCGTAACCCTCTCAAATTTTTAGCACATGCTATGTGGGTGAAATTATGATACCATGCCAATTTTTAACCATTTCAGAGTTCATTTGCAGTGCTTTTCAATTTCAGGGTCATCTTAGCTCAAAATAAATCATGAAATGCATGAAAAATAGCAAATGAAGTCAAAAAGGGTTGAAAGTGATGATGTGGCTTTGAATGGTGCATATTGAATGCAGAAAAAGTCTTGAGTTAAAATATGTTAAAAAAATGAAACCCCTTTGTAATAGACGAGTTTTCGTCCGAAACCCTGATACTTCAAAGGAGATTGTCCAGTTTGTACACGAAGTGCATCCAGTTTTTCCCGTAACCCTCTCAACTTTTTAGCACATGCTATGTGGGTGAAATTATGATACCATGCCAATTTTCAACCATTTCAGAGTTCATTTCCAGTGCTTTTCAATTTCAGGGTCATCTTAGCTCGAAATAAATCATGAAATGCATGAAAAATAGCAAATGAAGTCAGAAAAGGGTTGAAAAGTGATGATGTGGCTTTGAATGGTGCATATTGAATGTAGAAAAAGTCTTGAGTTAAAATATGTTTAAAAAAAATGAAATCCCTTTGTAATAGACGAGTTTTCGTCCGAAACCCTGATACTTCGAAGGAGATTGTCCAGTTTGTACACGAAGTGCATCCAGTTTTTCCCGTAACCCTCTCAACTTTTTAGCACATGCTACATGGGTGAAATTATGATACCATGCCAATTTTCAACCATTTCAGAGTTCATTTGTAGTGCTTTTCAATTTCAGGGTCATCTTAGCTCAAAATAAATCATGAAATACATGAAAAATAGCAAATGAAGTCAGAAAAGGGTTGAAAAGTGATGATGTGGCTTTGAACGGTGCATATTGAATGCAGAAAAAGTTTTGAGTTAAAATATGTTTAAAAAATGAAATCCCTTTGTAATAGACGAGTTTTCGTCCGAAACTCTGATACTTCGAAGGAGATTGTCCAGTTTGTACACGAAGTGCATCCAGTTTTTCCCGTAACCCTCTCAACTTTTTAGCACATGCTATGTGGGTGAAATTATGATACCATGCCAATTTTCAACCATTTCAGAGTTCATTTGTAGTGCTTTTCAATTTCAGGGTCATCTTAGCTCAAAATAAATCATGAAATGCATGAAAAATAGCAAATGAAGTCAGAAAAGGGTTGAAAAGTGATGATGTGGCTTTGAATGGTGCATATTGAATGCAGAAAAAGTCTTGAGTTAAAATAAGTTAAAAAATGAAACCCCTTTGTAATAGACGAGTTTTCGTCCGAAACCCTGATACTTCGAAGGAGATTGTCCAGTTTGTACACGAAGTGCATCCAGTTTTTCCCGTAACCCTCTCAACTTTTTAGCACACGCTACATGGGTGAAATTATGATACCATGCCAATTTTCAACTATTTCAGAGTTCATTTGCAGTGCTTTTCAATTTCAGGGTCGTCTTAGCTCAAAATAAATCATGAAAAATAGCAAATGAAGTCAGAAAAGGGTTGAAAAGTGATGATGTGGCTTTGAATGGTGCATATTGAACGCAGAAAAAGTCTTGAGTTAAAATATGTTAAAAAAATGAAACCCCTGTGTAATAGACGAGTTTTCGTCCGAATCCCTGATACGTCGAAGGAGATTGTCCAGTTTGCACACGAAGTGCATCCAGTTTTTCCCGTAACCCTCTCAACTTTTTAGCACATGCTACCTGGGTGAAATTATGATACCATGCCAATTTTCAACCATTTCAGAGTTCATTTGCAGTGCTTTTCAATTTCAGGGTCATCTTAGCTCAAAATAAATCATGAAATGCATGAAAAATAGCAAATGAAGCCACAAAATGGTTGAAAAATGATGATGTGGCTTTGAATGGTGCATATTGAATGCAGAAAAATCCTGAGTTAAAATATGTTAAAAAAATGAAACCCCTTTGTAATAGACGAGTTTTTGTCCGAAACCCTGATACTTCGAAGGAGATTGTCCAGTTTGTACACGAAGTGCATCCAGTTTTTCCCGTAACCCTCTCAACTTTTTAGCACGTGCTACGTGGGTGAAATTATGATACCATGCCAATGTTCAACCATTTCAGAGATCATTTGCAGTGCTTTTCAATTTCAGGGTCATCTAAGCTCAAAATAAATCATGAAATGCATGAAAAATAGCAAATGAAGCCAGAAAAGGGTTGAAAAGTGATGATGTGGCTTTGAATGGTGCATATTGAATGCAGAAAAACTCTTGAGTTAAAATATGTTAAAAAATGAAACCCCTTTGTAATGGACGAGTTTTCGTCCGAAACCCTGATACTTCGAAGGAGATTGCACAGTTTGTACACGAAGTGCATCCATTTTTTCCCGTAACCCTCTCAACTTTTAAGCACATGCTATGTGGGTGAAATTATGATACCATGCCAATTTTCAACCATTTCAGAGTTCATTTGCAGTGCTTTTCAATTTCAGGGTCATCTTTGCTCAAAATAAATCATGAAATGCATGGAAAATAGCAAATGAAGTCAGAAAAGGGCTGAAAAGTGATGATGTGGCTTTGAATAGTGCCTAATGAATGAAGAAAAAGTCTTGATTTAAAATATATTTAAAAAAATGAAATCCCATTGTAATTGACGAGTTTTCGTCCGAAACCCTCATACTTCGAAGGAGATTGTCCAGTTTGTACACGAAGTGCATCCAGTTTTTCCCGTAAACCTCTCAACTTTTTAGCACATGCTATGTGGGTGAAATTATGATACCATGCCAAGTTTCAACTATTTCAGAGTTCATTTGCAGTGCTTTTCAATTTCAGGGTCATCTTAGCTCAAAATAAATCATGAAATGCATGAAAAATAGCAAATGAAGTCAGAAAAGGGTTGAAAAGTGATGATGTGGCTTTGAATGGTGCATATTGAATGCAGAAAAAGTCTTGAGTTAAAATAAGTTAAAAAATGAAACCCCTTTGTAATAGACGAGTTTTCGTCCGAAACCCTGATACTTCGAAGGAGATTGTCCAGTTGGTACACGAAGTGCATCCATTTTTTCCCGTAACCCTCTCAAATTTTTAGCACATGCTATGTGGGTGAAATTATGATACCATGCCAATTTTTAACCATTTCAGAGTTCATTTGCAGTGCTTTTCAATTTCAGGGTCATCTTAGCTCAAAATAAATCATGAAATGCATGAAAAATAGCAAATGAAGTCAGAAAAGGGTTGAAAGTGATGATGTGGCTTTGAATGGTGCATATTGAATGCAGAAAAAGTCTTGAGTTAAAATATGTTAAAAAAATGAAACCCCTTTGTAATAGACGAGTTTTCGTCCGAAACCCTGATACTTCAAAGGAGATTGTCCAGTTTGTACACGAAGTGCATCCAGTTTTTCCCGTAACCCTCTCAACTTTTTAGCACATGCTATGTGGGTGAAATTATGATACCATGCCAATTTTCAACCATTTCAGAGTTCATTTCCAGTGCTTTTCAATTTCAGGGTCATCTTAGCTCGAAATAAATCATGAAATGCATGAAAAATAGCAAATGAAGTCAGAAAAGGGTTGAAAAGTGATGATGTGGCTTTGAATGGTGCATATTGAATGTAGAAAAAGTCTTGAGTTAAAATATGTTTAAAAAAAATGAAATCCCTTTGTAATAGACGAGTTTTCGTCCGAAACCCTGATACTTCGAAGGAGATTGTCCAGTTTGTACACGAAGTGCATCCAGTTTTTCCCGTAACCCTCTCAACTTTTTAGCACATGCTACATGGGTGAAATTATGATACCATGCCAATTTTCAACCATTTCAGAGTTCATTTGCAGTGCTTTTCAATTTCAGGGTCATCTTAGCTCAAAATAAATCATGAAATGCATGAAAAATAGCAAATGAAGTCAGAAAAGGGTTGAAAAGTGATGATGTGGCTTTGAATGGTGCATATTGAATGCAGAAAAAGTCTTGAGTTAAAATAAGTTAAAAAATGAAACCCCTTTGTAATAGACGAGTTTTCGTCCGAAACCCTGATACTTCGAAGGAGATTGTCCAGTTTGTACACGAAGTGCATCCATTTTTTCCCGTAACCCTCTCAACTTTTAGCACATGCTATGTGGGTGAAATTATGATACCATGCCAATTTTCAACCATTTCAGAGTTCATTTGCAGTGCTTTTCAATTTCAGGGTCATCTTTGCTCAAAATAAATCATGAAATGCATGGAAAATAGCAAATGAAGTCAGAAAAGGGCTGAAAAGTGATGATGTGGCTTTGAATAGTGCCTAATGAATGAAGAAAAAGTCTTGATTTAAAATATATTTAAAAAAATGAAATCCCATTGTAATTGACGAGTTTTCGTCCGAAACCCTCATACTTCGAAGGAGATTGTCCAGTTTGTACACGAAGTGCATCCAGTTTTTCCCGTAAACCTCTCAACTTTTTAGCACATGCTATGTGGGTGAAATTATGATACCATGCCAAGTTTCAACTATTTCAGAGTTCATTTGCAGTGCTTTTCAATTTCAGGGTCATCTTAGCTCAAAATAAATCATGAAATGCATGAAAAATAGCAAATGAAGTCAGAAAAGGGTTGAAAAGTGATGATGTGGCTTTGAATGGTGCATATTGAATGCAGAAAAAGTCTTGAGTTAAAATAAGTTAAAAAATGAAACCCCTTTGTAATAGACGAGTTTTCGTCCGAAACCCTGATACTTCGAAGGAGATTGTCCAGTTGGTACACGAAGTGCATCCATTTTTTCCCGTAACCCTCTCAAATTTTTAGCACATGCTATGTGGGTGAAATTATGATACCATGCCAATTTTTAACCATTTCAGAGTTCATTTGCAGTGCTTTTCAATTTCAGGGTCATCTTAGCTCAAAATAAATCATGAAATGCATGAAAAATAGCAAATGAAGTCAGAAAAGGGTTGAAAGTGATGATGTGGCTTTGAATGGTGCATATTGAATGCAGAAAAAGTCTTGAGTTAAAATATGTTAAAAAAATGAAACCCCTTTGTAATAGACGAGTTTTCGTCCGAAACCCTGATACTTCAAAGGAGATTGTCCAGTTTGTACACGAAGTGCATCCAGTTTTTTCCGTAACCCTCTCAACTTTTTAGCACATGCTATGTGGGTGAAATTATGATACCATGCCAATTTTCAACCATTTCAGAGTTCATTTCCAGTGCTTTTCAATTTCAGGGTCATCTTAGCTCGAAATAAATCATGAAATGCATGAAAAATAGCAAATGAAGTCAGAAAAGGGTTGAAAAGTGATGATGTGGCTTTGAATGGTGCATATTGAATGTAGAAAAAGTCTTGAGTTAAAATATGTTTAAAAAAAATGAAATCCCTTTGTAATAGACGAGTTTTCGTCCGAAACCCTGATACTTCGAAGGAGATTGTCCAGTTTGTACACGAAGTGCATCCAGTTTTTCCGGTAACCCTCTCAACTTTTTAGCACATGCTACATGGGTGAAATTATGATACCATGCCAATTTTCAACCATTTCAGAGTTCATTTGTAGTGCTTTTCAATTTCAGGGTCATCTTAGCTCAAAATAAATCATGAAATACATGAAAAATAGCAAATGAAGTCAGAAAAGGGTTGAAAAGTGATGATGTGGCTTTGAACGGTGCATATTGAATGCAGAAAAAGTTTTGAGTTAAAATATGTTTAAAAAATGAAATTCCTTTGTAATAGACGAGTTTTCGTCCGAAACCTTGATACTTCGAAGGAGATTGTCCAGTTTGTACACGAAGTGCATCCAGTTTTTCCCGTAACCCTCTCAACTTTTTAGCACATGCTATGTGGGTGAAATTATGATACCATGCCAATTTTCAACCATTTCAGAGTTCATTTGCAGTGCTTTTCAATTTCAGGGTCATCTTAGCTCAAAATAAATCATGAAATGCATGAAAAATAGCAAATGAAGTCAGAAAAGGGTTGAAAAGTGATGATGTGGCTTTGAATGGTGCATATTGAATGCAGAAAAAGTCTTGAGTTAAAATAAGTTAAAAAATGAAACCCCTTTGTAATAGACGAGTTTTCGTCCGAAACCCTGATACTTCGAAGGAGATTGTCCAGTTTGTACACGAAGTGCATCCATTTTTTCCCGTAACCCTCTCAACTATTTAGCACATGCTATGTGGGTGAAATTATGATACCATGCCAATTTTCAACCATTTCAGAGTTCATTTGCAGTGCTTTTCAATTTCAGGGTCATCTTTGCTCAAAATAAATCATGAAATGCATGAAAAATAGCAAATGAAGTCAGAAAAGGGCTGAAAAGTGATGATGTGGCTTTGAATAGTGCCTAATGAATGAAGAAAAAGTCTTGATTTAAAATATATTTAAAAAAATGAAATCCCATTGTAATTGACGAGTTTTCGTCCGAAACCCTCATACTTCGAAGGAGAATGTCCAGTTTGTACACGAAGTGCATCCAGTTTTTCCCGTAAACCTCTCAACTTTTTAGCACATGCTATGTGGGTGAAATTATGATACCATGCCAAGTTTCAACCATTTCAGAGTTCATTTCCAGTGCTTTTCAATTTCAGGGTCATCTTAGCTCAAAATAAATCATGAAATGCATGAAAAATAGCAAATGAAGTCAGAAAAGGGTTGAAAAGTGATGATGTGGCTTTGAATGGTGCATATTGAATGCAGAAAAAGTCTTGAGTTAAAATAAGTTAAAAAATGAAACCCCTTTGTAATAGACGAGTTTTCGTCCGAAACCCTGATACTTCGAAGGAGATTGTCCAGTTGGTACATGAAGTGCATACATTTTTTCCCGTAACCCTCTCAAATTTTTAGCACATGCTATGTGGGTGAAATTATGATACCATGCCAATTTTTAACCATTTCAGAGTTCATTTGCAGTGCTTTTCAATTTCAGGGTCATCTTAGCTCAAAATAAATCATGAAATGCATGAAAAATAGCAAATGAAGTCAGAAAAGGGTTGAAAAGTGATGATGTGGCTTTGAATGGTGCATATTGAATGCAGAAAAAGTCTTGAGTTAAAATCTGTTAAAAAAATGAAACCCCTTTGTAATAGACGAGTTTTCGTCCGAAACCCTGATACTTCAAAGGAGATTGTCCAGTTTGTACACGAAGTGCATCCAGTTTTTCCCGTAACCCTCTCAACTTTTTAGCACATGCTATGTGGGTGAAATTATGATACCATGCCAATTTTCAACCATTTCAGAGTTCATTTCCAGTGCTTTTCAATTTCAGGGTCATCTTAGCTCAAAATAAATCATGAAATGCATGAAAAATAGCAAATGAAGTCAGAAAAGGGTTGAAAAGTGATGATGTGGCTTTGAATGGTGCATATTGAATGTAGAAAAAGTCTTGAGTTAAAATATGTTTAAAAAAAATGAAATCCCTTTGTAATAGACGAGTTTTCGTCCGAAACCCTGATACTTCGAAGGAGATTGTCCAGTTTGTACACGAAGTGCATCCAGTTTTTCCCGTAACCCTCTCAACTTTTTAGCACATGCTATGTGGGTCAAATTATGATACCATGCCAATTTTCAACCTTTTCAGAGTTCATTTGCAGTGCTTTTGAATTTCAGGGTCATCTTAGCTCACAATAAATCATGAAATGCATGAAAAATAGCGAATGAAGTCAGAAAAGGGTTGAAAAGTGATGATGTGGCTTTGAATGGTGCATATTAAATGCAGAAAAAGTCTTGAGTTAAAATATGTTAAAAAAATGAAACCCCTTTGTAATAGACGAGTTTTCGTCCGAAACCCTGATACTTCAAAGGAGATTGTCCAGTTTGTACACGAAGTGCATCCAGTTTTTCCCGTAATACTCTCAACTTTTTAGCACATGCTATGTGGGTGAAATTATGATACCATGCCAATTTTCAACCATTTCAGAGTTCATTTCCAGTGCTTTTCAATTTCAGGGTCATCTTAGCTCAAAATAAATCATGAAATGCATGAAAAATAGCAAATGAAGTCAAAAAAGGGTTGAAAAGTGATGATGTGGCTTTGAATGGTGCATATTGAATGTAGAAAAAGTCTTGAGTTAAAATATGTTTAAAAAAAATGAAATCCCTTTGTAATAGACGAGTTTTCGTCCGAAACCCTGATACTTCGAAGGAGATTGTCCAGTTTGTACACGAAGTGCATCCAGTTTTTCCCGTAACCCTCTCAACTTTTTAGCACCTGCTACATGGGTGAAATTATGATACCATGCCAATTTTCAACCATTTCAGAGTTCATTTGTAGTGCTTTTCAATTTCAGGGTCATCTTAGCTCAAAATAAATCATGAAATACATGAAAAATAGCAAATGAAGTCAGAAAAGGGTTGAAAAGTGATGATGTGGCTTTGAACGGTGCATATTGAATGCAGAAAAAGTTTTGAGTTAAAATATGTTTAAAAAATGAAATCCCTTTGTAATAGACGAGTTTTCGTCCGAAACCCTGATACTTCGAAGGAGATTGTCCAGTTTGTACACGAAGTGCATCCAGTTTTTCCCGTAACCCTCTCAACTTTTTAGCACATGCTATGTGGGTGAAATTATGATACCATGCCAATTTTCAACCATTTCAGAGTTCATTTGCAGTGCTTTTCAATTTCAGGGTCATCTTAGCTCAAAATAAATCATGAAATGCATGAAAAATAGCAAATGAAGTCAGAAAAGGGTTGAAAAGTGATGATGTGGCTTTGAATGGTGCATATTGAATGCAGAAAAAGTCTTGAGTTAAAATAAGTTAAAAAATGAAAACCCTTTGTAATAGACGAGTTTTCGTCCGAAACCGTGATACTTCGAAGGAGATTGTCCAGTTTGTACACGAAGTGCATCCATTTTTTCCCGTAACCCTCTCAACTTTTTAGCACATGCTATGTGGGTGAAATTATGATACCATGCCAATTTTCAACCATTTCAGAGTTCATTTGCAGTGCTTTTCAATTTCAGGGTCATCTTTGCTCAAAATAAATCATGAAATGCATGAAAAATAGCAAATGAAGTCAGAAAAGCGTTGAAAAGTGATGATGTGGCTTTGAATAGTGCCTAATGAATGCAGAAAAAGTCTTGATTTAAAATATATTTAAAAAAATGAAATCCCATTGTAATTGACGAGTTTTCGTCCGAAACCCTCATACTTCGAAGGAGATTGTCCAGTTTGTACACGAAGTGCATCCAGTTTTTCCCGTAAACCTCTCAACTTTTTAGCACATGCTATGTGGGTGAAATTATGATACCATGCCAAGTTTCAACTATTTCAGAGTTCATTTGCAGTGCTTTTCAATTTCAGGGTCATCTTAGCTCAAAATAAATCATGAAATGCATGAAAAATAGCAAATGAAGTCAGAAAAAGGTTGAAAAGTGATGATGTGGCTTTGAATGGTGCATATTGAATGCAGAAAAAGTCTTGAGTTAAAATAAGTTAAAAAATGAAACCCCTTTGTAATAGACGAGTTTTCGTCCGAAACCCTGATACTTCGAAGGAGATTGTCCAGTTGGTACACGAAGTGCATCCATTTTTTCCCGTAACCCTCTCAAATTTTTAGCACATGCTATGTGGGTGAAATTGTGATACCATGCCAATTTTTAACCATTTCAGAGTTCATTTGCAGTGCTTTTCAATTTCAGGGTCATCTTAGCTCAAAATAAATCATGAAATGCATGAAAAATAGCAAATGAAGTCAGAAAAGGGTTGAAAAGTGATGATGTGGCTTTGAATGGTGCATATTGAATGCAGAAAAAGTCTTGAGTTAAAATATGTTAAAAAAATGAAACCCCTTTGTAATAGACGAGTTTTCGTCCGAAACCCTGATACTTCAAAGGAGATTGTCCAGTTTGTACACGAAGTGCATCCAGTTTTTCCCGTAACCCTCTCAACTTTTTAGCACATGCTATGTGGGTGAAATTATGATACCATGCCAATTTTCAACCATTTCAGAGTTCATTTCCAGTGCTTTTCAATTTCAGGGTCATCTTAGCTCAAAATAAATCATGAAATGCATGAAAAATAGCAAATGAAGTCAGAAAAGGGTTGAAAAGTGATGATGTGGCTTTGAATGGTGCATATTGAATGTAGAAAAAGTCTTGAGTTAAAATATGTTTAAAAAAAATGAAATCCCTTTGTAATAGACGAGTTTTCGTCCGAAACCCTGATACTTCGAAGGAGATTGTCCAGTTTGTACACGAAGTGCATCCAGTTTTTCCCGTAACCCTCTCAACTTTTTAGCACATGCTATGTGGGTGAAATTATGATACCATGCCAATTTTCAACCATTTCAGAGTTCATTTCCAGTGCTTTTCAATTTCAGGGTCATCTTAGCTCAAAATAAATCATGAAATGCATGAAAAATAGCAAATGAAGTCAGAAAAGGGTTGAAAAGTGATGATGTGGCTTTGAATGGTGCATATTGAATGTAGAAAAAGTCTTGAGTTAAAATATGTTTAAAAAAAATGAAATCCCTTTGTAATAGACGAGTTTTCGTCCGAAACCCTGATACTTCGAAGGAGATTGTCCAGTTTGTACACGAAGTGCATCCAGTTTTTCCCGTAACCCTCTCAACTTTTTAGCACATGCTATGTGGGTCAAATTATGATACCATGCCAATTTTCAACCTTTTCAGAGTTCATTTGCAGTGCTTTTGAATTTCAGGGTCATCTTAGCTCACAATAAATCATGAAATGCATGAAAAATAGCGAATGAAGTCAGAAAAGGGTTGAAAAGTGATGATGTGGCTTTGAATGGTGCATATTGAATGCAGAAAAAGTCTTGAGTTAAAATATGTTAAAAAAATGAAACCCCTTTGTAATAGACGAGTTTTCGTCCGAAACCCTGATACTTCAAAGGAGATTGTCCAGTTTGTACACGAAGTGCATCCAGTTTTTCCCGTAATACTCTCAACTTTTTAGCACATGCTATGTGGGTGAAATTATGATACCATGCCAATTTTCAACCATTTCAGAGTTCATTTCCAGTGCTTTTCAATTTCAGGGTCATCTTAGCTCAAAATAAATCATGAAATGCATGAAAAATAGCAAATGAAGTCAAAAAAGGGTTGAAAAGTGATGATGTGGCTTTGAATGGTGCATATTGAATGTAGAAAAAGTCTTGAGTTAAAATATGTTTAAAAAAAATGAAATCCCTTTGTAATAGACGAGTTTTCGTCCGAAACCCTGATACTTCGAAGGAGATTGTCCAGTTTGTACACGAAGTGCATCCAGTTTTTCACGTAACCCTCTCAACTTTTTAGCACCTGCTACATGGGTGAAATTATGATACCATGCCAATTTTCAACCATTTCAGAGTTCATTTGTAGTGCTTTTCAATTTCAGGGTCATCTTAGCTCAAAATAAATCATGAAATACATGAAAAATAGCAAATGAAGTCAGAAAAGGGTTGAAAAGTGATGATGTGGCTTTGAACGGTGCATATTGAATGCAGAAAAAGTTTTGAGTTAAAATATGTTTAAAAAATGAAATCCCTTTGTAATAGACGAGTTTTCGTCCGAAACCCTGATACTTCGAAGGAGATTGTCCAGTTTGTACACGAAGTGCATCCAGTTTTTCCCGTAACCCTCTCAACTTTTTAGCACATGCTATGTGGGTGATATTATGATACCATGCCAATTTTCAACCATTTCAGAGTTCATTTGCAGTGCTTTTCTATTTCAGGGTCATCTTAGCTCAAAATAAATCATGAAATGCATGAAAAATAGCAAATGAAGTCAGAAAAGGGTTGAAAAGTGATGATGTGGCTTTGAATGGTGCATATTGAATGCAGAAAAAGTCTTGAGTTAAAATAAGTTAAAAAATGAAACCCCTTTGTAATAGACGAGTTTTCGTCCGAAACCGTGATACTTCGAAGGAGATTGTCCAGTTTGTACACGAAGTGCATCCATTTTTTCCCGTAACCCTCTCAACTTTTTAGCACATGCTATGTGGGTGAAATTATGATACCATGCCAATTTTCAACCATTTCAGAGTTCATTTGCAGTGCTTTTCAATTTCAGGGTCATCTTTGCTCAAAATAAATCATGAAATGTATGAAAAATAGCAAATGAAGTCAGAAAAGGGTTGAAAAGTGATGATGTGGCTTTGAATAGTGCCTAATGAATGCAGAAAAAGTCTTGATTTAAAATATATTTAAAAAAATGAAATCCCATTGTAATTGACGAGTTTTCGTCCGAAACCCTCATACTTCGAAGGAGATTGTCCAGTTTGTACACGAAGTGCATCCAGTTTTTCCCGTAAACCTCTCAACTTTTTATCACATGCTATGTGGGTGAAATTATGATACCATGCCAAGTTTCAACTATTTCAGAGTTCATTTGCAGTGCTTTTCAATTTCAGGGTCATCTTAGCTCAAAATAAATCATGAAATGCATGAAAAATAGCAAATGAAGTCAGAAAAGGGTTGAAAAGTGATGATGTGGCTTTGAATGGTGCATATTGAATGTAGAAAAAGTCTTGAGTTAAAATATGTTTAAAAAAAATGAAATCCCTTTGTAATAGACGAGTTTTCGTCCGAAACCCTGATACTTCGAAGGAGATTGTCCAGTTTGTACACGAAGTGCATCCAGTTTTTCCCGTAACCCTCTCAACTTTTTAGCACATGCTATGTTGGTCAAATTATGATACCATCCCAATTTTCAACCTTTTCAGAGTTCATTTGCAGTGCTTTTGAATTTCAGGGTCATCTTAGCTCACAATAAATCATGAAATGCATGAAAAATAGCGAATGAAGTCAGAAAAGGGTTGAAAAGTGATGATGTGGCTTTGAATGGTGCATATTGAATGCAGAAAAAGTCTTGAGTTAAAATATGTTAAAAAAATGAAACCCCTTTGTAATAGACGAGTTTTCGTCCGAAACCCTGATACTTCAAAGGAGATTGTCCAGTTTGTACACGAAGTGCATCCAGTTTTTCCCGTAATACTCTCAACTTTTTAGCACATGCTATGTGGGTGAAATTATGATACCATGCCAATTTTCAACCATTTCAGAGTTCATTTCCACTGCTTTTCAATTTCAGGGTCATCTTAGCTCAAAATAAATCATGAAATGCATGAAAAATAGCAAATGAAGTCAAAAAAGGGTTGAAAAGTGATGATGTGGCTTTGAATGGTGCATATTGAATGTAGAAAAAGTCTTGAGTTAAAATATGTTTAAAAAAAATGAAATCCCTTTGTAATAAACGAGTTTTCGTCCGAAACCCTGATACTTCGAAGGAGATTGTCCAGTTTGTACACGAAGTGCATCCAGTTTTTCCCGTAACCCTCTCAACTTTTTAGCACCTGCCACATGGGTGAAATTATGATACCATGCCAATTTTCAACCATTTCAGAGTTCATTTGTAGTGCTTTTCAATTTCAGGGTCATCTTAGCTCAAAATAAATCATGAAATACATGAAAAATAGCAAATGAAGTCAGAAAAGGGTTGAAAAGTGATGATGTGGCTTTGAACGGTGCATATTGAATGCAGAAAAAGTTTTGAGTTAAAATATGTTTAAAAAATGAAATCCCTTTGTAATAGACGAGTTTTCGTCCGAAACCCTGATACTTCGAAGGAGATTGTCCAGTTTGTACACGAAGTGCATCCAGTTTTTCCCGTAACCCTCTCAACTTTTTAGCACATACTATGTGGGTGATATTATGATACCATGCCAATTTTCAACCATTTCAGAGTTCATTTGCAGTGCTTTTCAATTTCAGGGTCATCTTAGCTCAAAATAAATCATGAAATGCATGAAAAATAGCAAATGAAGTCAGAAAAGGGTTGAAAAGTGATGATGTGGCTTTGAATGGTGCATATTGAATGCAGAAAAAGTCTTGAGTTAAAATAAGTTAAAAAATGAAACCCCTTTGTAATAGACGAGTTTTCGTCCGAAACCGTGATACTTCGAAGGAGATTGTCCAGTTTGTACACGAAGTGCATCCATTTTTTCCCGTAACCCTCTCAACTTTTTAGCACATGCTATGTGGGTGAAATTATGATACCATGCCAATTTTCAACCATTTCAGAGTTCATTTGCAGTGCTTTTCAATTTCAGGGTCATCTTTGCTCAAAATAAATCATGAAATGTATGAAAAATAGCAAATGAAGTCAGAAAAGGGTTGAAAAGTGATGATGTGGCTTTGAATAGTGCCTAATGAATGCAGAAAAAGTCTTGATTTAAAATATATTTAAAAAAATGAAATCCCATTGTAATTGACGAGTTTTCGTCCGAAACCCTCATACTTCGAAGGAGATTGTCCAGTTTGTACACGAAGTGCATCCAGTTTTTCCCGTAAACCTCTCAACTTTTTAGCACATGCTATGTGGGTGAAATTATGATACCATGCCAAGTTTCAACTATTTCAGAGTTCATTTGCAGTGCTTTTCAATTTCAGGGTCATCTTAGCTCAAAATAAATCATGAAATGCATGAAAAATAGCAAATGAAGTCAGAAAAGGGTTGAAAAGTGATGATGTGGCTTTGAATGGTGCATATTGAATGTAGAAAAAGTCTTGAGTTAAAATATGTTTAAAAAAAATGAAATCCCTTTGTAATAGACGAGTTTTCGTCCGAAACCCTGATACTTCGAAGGAGATTGTCCAGTTTGTACACGAAGTGCATCCAGTTTTTCCCGTAACCCTCTCAACTTTTTAGCACATGCTATGTTGGTCAAATTATGATACCATCCCAATTTTCAACCTTTTCAGAGTTCATTTGCAGTGCTTTTGAATTTCAGGGTCATCTTAGCTCACAATAAATCATGAAATGCATGAAAAATAGCGAATGAAGTCAGAAAAGGGTTGAAAAGTGATGATGTGGCTTTGAATGGTGCATATTGAATGCAGAAAAAGTCTTGAGTTAAAATATGTTAATAAAATGAAACCCCTTTGTAATAGACGAGTTTTCGTCCGAAACCCTGATACTTCAAAGGAGATTGTCCAGTTTGTACACGAAGTGCATCCAGTTTTTCCCGTAATACTCTCAACTTTTTAGCACATGCTATGTGGGTGAAATTATGATACCATGCCAATTTTCAACCATTTCAGAGTTCATTTCCAGTGCTTTTCAATTTCAGGGTCATCTTAGCTCAAAATAAATCATGAAATGCATGAAAAATAGCAAATGAAGTCAAAAAAGGGTTGAAAAGTGATGATGTGGCTTTGAATGGTGCATATTGAATGTAGAAAAAGTCTTGAGTTAAAATATGTTTTAAAAAAATGAAATCCCTTTGTAATAGACGAGTTTTCGTCCGAAACCCTGATACTTCGAAGGAGATTGTCCAGTTTGTACACGAAGTGCATCCAGTTTTTCCCGTAACCCTCTCAACTTTTTAGCACCTGCTACATGGGTGAAATTATGATACCATGCCAATTTTCAACCATTTCAGAGTTCATTTGTAGTGCTTTTCAATTTCAGGGTCATCTTAGCTCAAAATAAATCATGAAATACATGAAAAATAGCAAATGAAGTCAGAAAAGGGTTGAAAAGTGATGATGTGGCTTTGAACGGTGCATATTGAATGCAGAAAAAGTTTTGAGTTAAAATATGTTTAAAAAATGAAATCCCTTTGTAATAGACGAGTTTTCGTCCGAAACCCTGATACTTCGAAGGAGATTGTCCAGTTTGTACACGAAGTGCATCCAGTTTTTCCCGTAACCCTCTCAACTTTTTAGCACATGCTATGTGGGTGATATTATGATACCATGCCAATTTTCAACCATTTCAGAGTTCATTTGCAGTGCTTTTCAATTTCAGGGTCATCTTAGCTCAAAATAAATCATGAAATGCATGAAAAATAGCAAATGAAGTCAGAAAAGGGTTGAAAAGTGATGATGTGGCTTTGAATGGTGCATATTGAATGCAGAAAAAGTCTTGAGTTAAAATAAGTTAAAAAATGAAACCCCTTTGTAATAGACGAGTTTTCGTCCGAAACCGTGATACTTCGAAGGAGATTGTCCAGTTTGTACACGAAGTGCATCCATTTTTTCCCGTAACCCTCTCAACTTTTTAGCACATGCTATGTGGGTGAAATTATGATACCATGCCAATTTTCAACCATTTCAGAGTTCATTTGCAGTGCTTTTCAATTTCAGGGTCATCTTTGCTCAAAATAAATCATGAAATGTATGAAAAATAGCAAATGAAGTCAGAAAAGGGTTGAAAAGTGATGATGTGGCTTTGAATAGTGCCTAATGAATGCAGAAAAAGTCTTGATTTAAAATATATTTAAAAAAATGAAATCCCATTGTAATTGACGAGTTTTCGTCCGAAACCCTCATACTTCGAAGGAGATTGTCCAGTTTGTACACGAAGTGCATCCAGTTTTTCCCGTAAACCTCTCAACTTTTTAGCACATGCTATGTGGGTGAAATTATGATACCATGCCAAGTTTCAACTATTTCAGAGTTCATTTGCAGTGCTTTTCAATTTCAGGGTCATCTTAGCTCAAAATAAATCATGAAATGCATGAAAAATAGCAAATGAAGTCAGAAAAGGGTTGAAAAGTGATGATGTGGCTTTGAATGGTGCATATTGAATGTAGAAAAAGTCTTGAGTTAAAATATGTTTAAAAAAAATGAAATCCCTTTGTAATAGACGAGTTTTCGTCCGAAACCCTGATACTTCGAAGGAGATTGTCCAGTTTGTACACGAAGTGCATCCAGTTTTTCCCGTAACCCTCTCAACTTTTTAGCACATGCTATGTTGGTCAAATTATGATACCATCCCAATTTTCAACCTTTTCAGAGTTCATTTGCAGTGCTTTTGAATTTCAGGGTCATCTTAGCTCACAATAAATCATGAAATGCATGAAAAATAGCGAATGAAGTCAGAAAAGGGTTGAAAAGTGATGATGTGGCTTTGAATGGTGCATATTGAATGCAGAAAAAGTCTTGAGTTAAAATATGTTAATAAAATGAAACCCCTTTGTAATAGACGAGTTTTCGTCCGAAACCCTGATACTTCAAAGGAGATTGTCCAGTTTGTACACGAAGTGCATCCAGTTTTTCCCGTAATACTCTCAACTTTTTAGCACATGCTATGTGGGTGAAATTATGATACCATGCCAATTTTCAACCATTTCAGAGTTCATTTCCAGTGCTTTTCAATTTCAGGGTCATCTTAGCTCAAAATAAATCATGAAATGCATGAAAAATAGCAAATGAAGTCAAAAAAGGGTTGAAAAGTGATGATGTGGCTTTGAATGGTGCATATTGAATGTAGAAAAAGTCTTGAGTTAAAATATGTTTAAAAAAATGAAATCCCTTTGTAATAGACGAGTTTTCGTCCGAAACCCTGATACTTCGAAGGAGATTGTCCAGTTTGTACACGAAGTGCATCCAGTTTTTCCCGTAACCCTCTCAACTTTTTAGCACCTGCTACATGGGTGAAATTATGATACCATGCCAATTTTCAACCATTTCAGAGTTCATTTGTAGTGCTTTTCAATTTCAGGGTCATCTTAGCTCAAAATAAATCATGAAATACATGAAAAATAGCAAATGAAGTCAGAAAAGGGTTGAAAAGTGATGATGTGGCTTTGAACGGTGCATATTGAATGCAGAAAAAGTTTTGAGTTAAAATATGTTTAAAAAATGAAATCCCTTTGTAATAGACGAGTTTTCGTCCGAAACCCTGATACTTCGAAGGAGATTGTCCAGTTTGTACACGAAGTGCATCCAGTTTTTCCCGTAACCCTCTCAACTTTTTAGCACATGCTATGTGGGTGATATTATGATACCATGCCAATTTTCAACCATTTCAGAGTTCATTTGCAGTGCTTTTCAATTTCAGGGTCATCTTAGCTCAAAATAAATCATGAAATGCATGAAAAATAGCAAATGAAGTCAGAAAAGGGTTGAAAAGTGATGATGTGGCTTTGAATGGTGCATATTGAATGCAGAAAAAGTCTTGAGTTAAAATAAGTTAAAAAATGAAACCCCTTTGTAATAGACGAGTTTTCGTCCGAAACCGTGATACTTCGAAGGAGATTGTCCAGTTTGTACACGAAGTGCATCCATTTTTTCCCGTAACCCTCTCAACTTTTTAGCACATGCTATGTGGGTGAAATTATGATACCATGCCAATTTTCAACCATTTCAGAGTTCATTTGCAGTGCTTTTCAATTTCAGGGTCATCTTTGCTCAAAATAAATCATGAAATGTATGAAAAATAGCAAATGAAGTCAGAAAAGGGTTGAAAAGTGATGATGTGGCTTTGAATAGTGCCTAATGAATGCAGAAAAAGTCTTGATTTAAAATATATTTAAAAAAATGAAATCCCATTGTAATTGACGAGTTTTCGTCCGAAACCCTCATACTTCGAAGGAGATTGTCCAGTTTGTACACGAAGTGCATCCAGTTTTTCCCGTAAACCTCTCAACTTTTTAGCACATGCTATGTGGGTGAAATTATGATACCATGCCAAGTTTCAACTATTTCAGAGTTCATTTGCAGTGCTTTTCAATTTCAGGGTCATCTTAGCTCAAAATAAATCATGAAATGCATGAAAAATAGCAAATGAAGTCAGAAAAGGGTTGAAAAGTGATGATGTGGCTTTGAATGGTGCATATTGAATGTAGAAAAAGTCTTGAGTTAAAATATGTTTAAAAAAATGAAATCCCTTTGTAATAGACGAGTTTTCGTCCGAAACCCTGATACTTCGAAGGAGATTGTCCAGTTTGTACACGAAGTGCATCCAGTTTTTCCCGTAACCCTCTCAACTTTTTAGCACATGCTATGTTGGTCAAATTATGATACCATCCCAATTTTCAACCTTTTCAGAGTTCATTTGCAGTGCTTTTGAATTTCAGGGTCATCTTAGCTCACAATAAATCATGAAATGCATGAAAAATAGCGAATGAAGTCAGAAAAGGGTTGAAAAGTGATGATGTGGCTTTGAATGGTGCATATTGAATGCAGAAAAAGTCTTGAGTTAAAATATGTTAAAAAAATGAAACCCCTTTGTAATAGACGAGTTTTCGTCCGAAACCCTGATACTTCAAAGGAGATTGTCCAGTTTGTACACGAAGTGCATCCAGTTTTTCCCGTAATACTCTCAACTTTTTAGCACATGCTATGTGGGTGAAATTATGATACCATGCCAATTTTCAACCATTTCAGAGTTCATTTCCAGTGCTTTTCAATTTCAGGGTCATCTTAGCTCAAAATAAATCATGAAATGCATGAAAAATAGCAAATGAAGTCAAAAAAGGGTTGAAAAGTGATGATGTGGCTTTGAATGGTGCATATTGAATGTAGAAAAAGTCTTGAGTTAAAATATGTTTAAAAAAAATGAAATCCCTTTGTAATAGACGAGTTTTCGTCCGAAACCCTGATACTTCGAAGGAGATTGTCCAGTTTGTACACGAAGTGCATCCAGTTTTTCCCGTAACCCTCTCAACTTTTTAGCACCTGCTACATGGGTGAAATTATGATACCATGCCAATTTTCAACCATTTCAGAGTTCATTTGTAGTGCTTTTCAATTTCAGGGTCATCTTAGCTCAAAATAAATCATGAAATACATGAAAAATAGCAAATGAAGTCAGAAAAGGGTTGAAAAGTGATGATGTGGCTTTGAACGGTGCATATTGAATGCAGAAAAAGTTTTGAGTTAAAATATGTTTAAAAAATGAAATCCCTTTGTAATAGACGAGTTTTCGTCCGAAACCCTGATACTTCGAAGGAGATTGTCCAGTTTGTACACGAAGTGCATCCAGTTTTTCCTGTAACCCTCTCAACTTTTTAGCACATGCTATGTGGGTGATATTATGATACCATGCCAATTTTCAACCATTTCAGAGTTCATTTGCAGTGCTTTTCAATTTCAGGGTCATCTTAGCTCAAAATAAATCATGAAATGCATGAAAAATAGCAAATGAAGTCAGAAAAGGGTTGAAAAGTGATGATGTGGCTTTGAATGGTGCATATTGAATGCAGAAAAAGTCTTGAGTTAAAATAAGTTAAAAAATGAAACCCCTTTGTAATAGACGAGTTTTCGTCCGAAACCGTGATACTTCGAAGGAGATTGTCCAGTTTGTACACGAAGTGCATCCATTTTTTCCCGTAACCCTCTCAACTTTTTAGCACATGCTATGTGGGTGAAATTATGATACCATGCCAATTTTCAACCATTTCAGAGTTCATTTGCAGTGCTTTTCAATTTCAGGGTCATCTTTGCTCAAAATAAATCATGAAATGTATGAAAAATAGCAAATGAAGTCAGAAAAGGGTTGAAAAGTGATGATGTGGCTTTGAATAGTGCCTAATGAATGCAGAAAAAGTCTTGATTTAAAATATATTTAAAAAAATGAAATCCCATTGTAATTGACGAGTTTTCGTCCGAAACCCTCATACTTCGAAGGAGATTGTCCAGTTTGTACACGAAGTGCATCCAGTTTTTCCCGTAAACCTCTCAACTTTTTAGCACATGCTATGTGGGTGAAATTATGATACCATGCCAAGTTTCAACTATTTCAGAGTTCATTTGCAGTGCTTTTCAATTTCAGGGTCATCTTAGCTCAAAATAAATCATGAAATGCATGAAAAATAGCAAATGAAGTCAGAAAAGGGTTGAAAAGTGATGATGTGGCTTTGAATGGTGCATATTGAATGTAGAAAAAGTCTTGAGTTAAAATATGTTTAAAAAAAATGAAATCCCTTTGTAATAGACGAGTTTTCGTCCGAAACCCTGATACTTCGAAGGAGATTGTCCAGTTTGTACACGAAGTGCATCCAGTTTTTCCCGTAACCCTCTCAACTTTTTAGCACATGCTATGTTGGTCAAATTATGATACCATCCCAATTTTCAACCTTTTCAGAGTTCATTTGCAGTGCTTTTGAATTTCAGGGTCATCTTAGCTCACAATAAATCATGAAATGCATGAAAAATAGCGAATGAAGTCAGAAAAGGGTTGAAAAGTGATGATGTGGCTTTGAATGGTGCATATTGAATGCAGAAAAAGTCTTGAGTTAAAATATGTTAAAAAAATGAAACCCCTTTGTAATAGACGAGTTTTCGTCCGAAACCCTGATACTTCAAAGGAGATTGTCCAGTTTGTACACGAAGTGCATCCAGTTTTTCCCGTAATACTCTCAACTTTTTAGCACATGCTATGTGGGTGAAATTATGATACCATGCCAATTTTCAACCATTTCAGAGTTCATTTCCAGTGCTTTTCAATTTCAGGGTCATCTTAGCTCAAAATAAATCATGAAATGCATGAAAAATAGCAAATGAAGTCAAAAAAGGGTTGAAAAGTGATGATGTGGCTTTGAATGGTGCATATTGAATGTAGAAAAAGTCTTGAGTTAAAATATGTTTAAAAAAAATGAAATCCCTTTGTAATAGACGAGTTTTCGTCCGAAACCCTAATACTTCGAAGGAGATTGTCCAGTTTGTACACGAAGTGCATCCAGTTTTTCCCGTAACCCTCTCAACTTTTTAGCACCTGCTACATGGGTGAAATTATGATACCATGCCAATTTTCAACCATTTCAGAGTTCATTTGTAGTGCTTTTCAATTTCAGGGTCATCTTAGCTCAAAATAAATCATGAAATACATGAAAAATAGCAAATGAAGTCAGAAAAGGGTTGAAAAGTGATGATGTGGCTTTGAACGGTGCATATTGAATGCAGAAAAAGTTTTGAGTTAAAATATGTTTAAAAAATGAAATCCCTTTGTAATAGACGAGTTTTCGTCCGAAACCCTGATACTTCGAAGGAGATTGTCCAGTTTGTACACGAAGTGCATCCAGTTTTTCCCGTAACCCTCTCAACTTTTTAGCACATGCTATGTGGGTGATATTATGATACCATGCCAATTTTCAACCATTTCAGAGTTCATTTGCAGTGCTTTTCAATTTCAGGGTCATCTTAGCTCAAAATAAATCATGAAATGCATGAAAAATAGCAAATGAAGTCAGAAAAGGGTTGAAAAGTGATGATGTGGCTTTGAATGGTGCATATTGAATGCAGAAAAAGTCTTGAGTTAAAATAAGTTAAAAAATGAAACCCCTTTGTAATAGACGAGTTTTCGTCCGAAACCGTGATACTTCGAAGGAGATTGTCCAGTTTGTACACGAAGTGCATCCATTTTTTCCCGTAACCCTCTCAACTTTTTAGCACATGCTATGTGGGTGAAATTATGATACCATGCCAATTTTCAACCATTTCAGAGTTCATTTGCAGTGCTTTTCAATTTCAGGCTCATCTTTGCTCAAAATAAATCATGAAATGTATGAAAAATAGCAAATGAAGTCAGAAAAGGGTTGAAAAGTGATGATGTGGCTTTGAATAGTGCCTAATGAATGCAGAAAAAGTCTTGATTTAAAATATATTTAAAAAAATGAAATCCCATTGTAATTGACGAGTTTTCGTCCGAAACCCTCATACTTCGAAGGAGATTGTCCAGTTTGTACACGAAGTGCATCCAGTTTTTCCCGTAAACCTCTCAACTTTTTAGCACATGCTATGTGGGTGAAATTATGATACCATGCCAAGTTTCAACTATTTCAGAGTTCATTTGCAGTGCTTTTCAATTTCAGGGTCATCTTAGCTCAAAATAAATCATGAAATGCATGAAAAATAGCAAATGAAGTCAGAAAAGGGTTGAAAAGTGATGATGTGGCTTTGAATGGTGCATATTGAATGTAGAAAAAGTCTTGAGTTAAAATATGTTTAAAAAAAATGAAATCCCTTTGTAATAGACGAGTTTTCGTCCGAAACCCTGATACTTCGAAGGAGATTGTCCAGTTTGTACACGAAGTGCATCCAGTTTTTCCCGTAACCCTCTCAACTTTTTAGCACATGCTATGTTGGTCAAATTATGATACCATCCCAATTTTCAACCTTTTCAGAGTTCATTTGCAGTGCTTTTGAATTTCAGGGTCATCTTAGCTCACAATAAATCATGAAATGAATGAAAAATAGCGAATGAAGTCAGAAAAGGGTTGAAAAGTGATGATGTGGCTTTGAATGGTGCATATTGAATGCAGAAAAAGTCTTGAGTTAAAATATGTTAAAAAAATGAAACCCCTTTGTAATAGACGAGTTTTCGTCCGAAACCCTGATACTTCAAAGGAGATTGTCCAGTTTGTACACGAAGTGCATCCAGTTTTTCCCGTAATACTCTCAACTTTTTAGCACATGCTATGTGGGTGAAATTATGATACCATGCCAATTTTCAACCATTTCAGAGTTCATTTCCAGTGCTTTTCAATTTCAGGGTCATCTTAGCTCAAAATAAATCATGAAATGCATGAAAAATAGCAAATGAAGTCAAAAAAGGGTTGAAAAGTGATGATGTGGCTTTGAATGGTGCATATTGAATGTAGAAAAAGTCTTGAGTTAAAATATGTTTAAAAAAAATGAAATCCCTTTGTAATAGACGAGTTTTCGTCCGAAACCCTGATACTTCGAAGGAGATTGTCCAGTTTGTACACGAAGTGCATCCAGTTTTTCCCGTAACCCTCTCAACTTTTTAGCACCTGCTACATGGGTGAAATTATGATACCATGCCAATTTTCAACCATTTCAGAGTTCATTTGTAGTGCTTTTCAATTTCAGGGTCATCTTAGCTCAAAATAAATCATGAAATACATGAAAAATAGCAAATGAAGTCAGAAAAGGGTTGAAAAGTGATGATGTGGCTTTGAACGGTGCATATTGAATGCAGAAAAAGTTTTGAGTTAAAATATGTTTAAAAAATGAAATCCCTTTGTAATAGACGAGTTTTCGTCCGAAACCCTGATACTTCGAAGGAGATTGTCCAGTTTGTACACGAAGTGCATCCAGTTTTTCCCGTAACCCTCTCAACTTTCTAGCACATGCTATGTGGGTGATATTATGATACCATGCCAATTTTCAACCATTTCAGAGTTCATTTGCAGTGCTTTTCAATTTCAGGGTCATCTTAGCTCAAAATAAATCATGAAATGCATGAAAAATAGCAAATGAAGTCAGAAAAGGGTTGAAAAGTGATGATGTGGCTTTGAATGGTGCATATTGAATGCAGAAAAAGTCTTGAGTTAAAATAAGTTAAAAAATGAAACCCCTTTGTAATAGACGAGTTTTCGTCCGAAACCGTGATACTTCGAAGGAGATTGTCCAGTTTGTACACGAAGTGCATCCATTTTTTCCCGTAACCCTCTCAACTTTTTAGCACATGCTATGTGGGTGAAATTATGATACCATGCCAATTTTCAACCATTTCAGAGTTCATTTGCAGTGCTTTTCAATTTCAGGGTCATCTTTGCTCAAAATAAATCATGAAATGCATGAAAAATAGCAAATGAAGTCAGAAAAGGGTTGAAAAGTGATGATGTGGCTTTGAATAGTGCCTAATGAATGCAGAAAAAGTCTTGATTTAAAATATATTTAAAAAAATGAAATCCCATTGTAATTGACGAGTTTTCGTCCGAAACCCTCATACTTCGAAGGAGATTGTCCAGTTTGTACACGAAGTGCATCCAGTTTTTCCCGTAAACCTCTCAACTTTTTAGCACATGCTATGTGGGTGAAATTATGATACCATGCCAAGTTTCAACTATTTCAGAGTTCATTTGCAGTGCTTTTCAATTTCAGGGTCATCTTAGCTCAAAATAAATCATGAAATGCATGAAAAATAGCAAATGAAGTCAGAAAAAGGTTGAAAAGTGATGATGTGGCTTTGAATGGTGCATATTGAATGCAGAAAAAGTCTTGAGTTAAAATAAGTTAAAAAATGAAACCCCTTTGTAATAGACGAGTTTTCGTCCGAAACCCTGATACTTCGAAGGAGATTGTCCAGTTGGTACACGAAGTGCATCCATTTTTTCCCGTAACCCTCTCAAATTTTTAGCACATGCTATGTGGGTGAAATTATGATACCATGCCAATTTTTAACCATTTCAGAGTTCATTTGCAGTGCTTTTCAATTTCAGGGTCATCTTAGCTCAAAATAAATCATGAAATGCATGAAAAATAGCAAATGAAGTCAGAAAAGGGTTGAAAAGTGATGATGTGGCTTTGAATGGTGCATATTGAATGCAGAAAAAGTCTTGAGTTAAAATATGTTAAAAAAATGAAACCCCTTTGTAATAGACGAGTTTTCGTCCGAACCCCTGATACTTCAAAGGAGATTGTCCAGTTTGTACACGAAGTGCATCCAGTTTTTCCCGTAACCCTCTCAACTTTTTAGCACATGCTATGTGGGTGAAATTATGATACCATGCCAATTTTCAACCATTTCAGAGTTCATTTCCAGTGCTTTTCAATTTCAGGGTCATCTTAGCTCAAAATAAATCATGAAATGCATGAAAAATAGCAAATGAAGTCAGAAAAGGGTTGAAAAGTGATGATGTGGCTTTGAATGGTGCATATTGAATGTAGAAAAAGTCTTGAGTTAAAATATGTTTAAAAAAAATGAAATCCCTTTGTAATAGACGAGTTTTCGTCCGAAACCCTGATACTTCGAAGGAGATTGTCCAGTTTGTACACGAAGTGCATCCAGTTTTTCCCGTAACCCTCTCAACTTTTTAGCACATGCTACATGGGTGAAATTATGATACCATGCCAATTTTCAACCATTTCAGAGTTCATTTGCAGTGCTTTTCAATTTCAGGGTCATCTTAGCTCAAAATAAATCATGAAATGCATGAAAAATAGCAAATGAAGTCAGAAAAGGGTTGAAAAGTGATGATGTGGCTTTGAACGGTGCATATTGAATGCAGAAAAAGTTTTGAGTTAAAATATGTTTAAAAAATGAAATCCCTTTGTAATAGACGAGTTTTCGTCCGAAACCCTGATACTTCGAAGGAGATTGTCCAGTTTGTACACGAAGTGCATCCAGTTTTTCCCGTAACCCTCTCAACTTTTTAGCACATGCTATGTGGGTCAAATTATGATACCATGCCAATTTTCAACCTTTTCAGAGTTCATTTGCAGTGCTTTTCAATTTCAGGGTCATCTTTGCTCAAAATAAATCATGAAATGCATGAAAAATAGCGAATGAAGTCAGAAAAGGGTTGAAAAGTGATGATGTGGCTTTGAATGGTGCATATTGAATGCAGAAAAAGTCTTGAGTTAAAATATGTTTAAAAAAAATGAAATCCCTTTGTAATAGACGAGTTTTCGTCCGAAACCCTGATATTTCGAAGGAGATTGTCCAGTTTGTACACGAAGTGCATCAAGTTTTTCCCGTAACCCTCTCAACTTTTTAGCACATGCTATGTGGGTGAAATTATGATACCATGCCAATTTTCAACCATTTCAGAGTTCATTTGCAGTGCTTTTCAATTTCAGGGTCATCTTTGCTCAAAATAAATCATGAAATGCATGAAAAATAGCAAATGAAGTCAGAAAAGGGTTGAAAAGTGATGATGTGGCTTTGAATAGTGCCTAATGAATGCAGAAAAAGTCTTGATTTAAAATATATTTAAAAAAATGAAATCCCATTGTAATTGACGAGTTTTCGTCCGAAACCCTCATACTTCGAAGGAGATTGTCCAGTTTGTACACGAAGTGCATCCAGTTTTTCCCGTAAACCTCTCAACTTTTTAGCACATGCTATGTGGGTGAAATTATGATACCATGCCAAGTTTCAACTATTTCAGAGTTCATTTGCAGTGCTTTTCAATTTCAGGGTCATCTTAGCTCAAAATAAATCATGAAATGCATGAAAAATAGCAAATGAAGTCAGAAAAAGGTTGAAAAGTGATGATGTGGCTTTGAATGGTGCATATTGAATGCAGAAAAACTCTTGAGTTAAAATAAGTTAAAAAATGAAACCCCTTTGTAATAGACGAGTTTTCGTCCGAAACCCTGATACTTCGAAGGAGATTGTCCAGTTGGTACACGAAGTGCATCCATTTTTTCCCGTAACCCTCTCAAATTTTTAGCACATGCTATGTGGGTGAAATTATGATACCATGCCAATTTTTAACCATTTCAGAGTTCATTTGCAGTGCTTTTCAATTTCAGGGTCATCTTAGCTCAAAATAAATCATGAAATGCATGAAAAATAGCAAATGAAGTCAGAAAAGGGTTGAAAAGTGATGATGTGGCTTTGAATGGTGCATATTGAATGCAGAAAAAGTCTTGAGTTAAAATATGTTAAAAAAATGAAACCCCTTTGTAATAGACGAGTTTTCGTCCGAACCCCTGATACTTCAAAGGAGATTGTCCAGTTTGTACACGAAGTGCATCCAGTTTTTCCCGTAACCCTCTCAACTTTTTAGCACATGCTATGTGGGTGAAATTATGATACCATGCCAATTTTCAACCATTTCAGAGTTCATTTCCAGTGCTTTTCAATTTCAGGGTCATCTTAGCTCAAAATAAATCATGAAATGCATGAAAAATAGCAAATGAAGTCAGAAAAGGGTTGAAAAGTGATGATGTGGCTTTGAATGGTGCATATTGAATGTAGAAAAAGTCTTGAGTTAAAATATGTTTAAAAAAAATGAAATCCCTTTGTAATAGACGAGTTTTCGTCCGAAACCCTGATACTTCGAAGGAGATTGTCCAGTTTGTACACGAAGTGCATCCAGTTTTTCCCGTAACCCTCTCAACTTTTTAGCACATGCTACATGGGTGAAATTATGATACCATGCCAATTTTCAACCATTTCAGAGTTCATTTGCAGTGCTTTTCAATTTCAGGGTCATCTTAGCTCAAAATAAATCATGAAATGCATGAAAAATAGCAAATGAAGTCAGAAAAGGGTTGAAAAGTGATGATGTGGCTTTGAACGGTGCATATTGAATGCAGAAAAAGTTTTGAGTTAAAATATGTTTAAAAAATGAAATCCCTTTGTAATAGACGAGTTTTCGTCCGAAACCCTGATACTTCGAAGGAGATTGTCCAGTTTGTACACGAAGTGCATCCAGTTTTTCCCGTAACCCTCTCAACTTTTTAGCACATGCTATGTGGGTCAAATTATGATACCATGCCAATTTTCAACCTTTTCAGAGTTCATTTGCAGTGCTTTTCAATTTCAGGGTCATCTTTGCTCAAAATAAATCATGAAATGCATGAAAAATAGCGAATGAAGTCAGAAAAGGGTTGAAAAGTGATGATGTGGCTTTGAATGGTGCATATTGAATGCAGAAAAAGTCTTGAGTTAAAATATGTTTAAAAAAAATGAAATCCCTTTGTAATAGACGAGTTTTCGTCCGAAACCCTGATATTTCGAAGGAGATTGTCCAGTTTGTACACGAAGTGCATCAAGTTTTTCCCGTAACCCTCTCAACTTTTTAGCACATGCTATGTGGGTGAAATTATGATACCATGCCAATTTTCAACCATTTCAGAGTTCATTTGCAGTGCTTTTCAATTTCAGGGTCATCTTAGCTCAAAATAAATCATGAAATGCATGAAAAATAGCAAATGAAGTCAGAAAAGGATTGAAAAGTGATGATGTGGCTTTGAATGGTGCATATTGAATGCAGAAAAAGTCTTGAGTTAAAATAAGTTAAAAAATGAAACCCCTTTGTAATAGACGAGTTTTCGTCCGAAACCCTGATACTTCGAAGGAGATTGTCCAGTTGGTACACGAAGTGCATCCATTTTTTCCCGTAACCCTCTCAAATTTTTAGCACATGCTATGTGGGTGAAATTATGATACCATGCCATTTTTTAACCATTTCAGAGTTCATTTGCAGTGCTTTTCAATTTCAGGGTCATCTTAGCTCAAAATAAATCATGAAATGCATGAAAAATAGGAAATGAAGTCAGAAAAGGGTTGAAAAGTGATGATGTGGCTTTGAATGGTGCATATTGAATGCAGAAAAAGTCTTGAGTTAAAATATGTTAAAAAAATGAAACCCCTTTGTAATAGACGAGTTTTCGTCCGAAACCCTGATACTTCGAAGGAGATTGTCCAGTTTGTACACGAAGTGCATCCAGTTTTTCCCGTAACCCTCTCAACTTTTTAGCACATGCTACATGGGTGAAATTATGATACCATGCCAATTTTCAACCATTTCAGAGTTCATTTGCAGTGCTTTTCAATTTCAGGGTCATCTTAGCTCAAAATAAATCATGAAATGCATGAAAAATAGCAAATGAAGTCAGAAAAGGGTTGAAAAGTGATGATGTGGCTTTGAACGGTGCATATTGAATGCAGAAAAAGTTTTGAGTTAAAATATGTTTAAAAAATGAAATCCCTTTGTAATAGACGAGTTTTCGTCCGAAACCCCGATACTTCGAAGGAGATTGTCCAGTTTGTACACGAAGTGCATCCAGTTTTTCCCGTAACCCTCTCAACTTTTTAGCACATGCTATGTGGGTCAAATTATGATACCATGCCAATTTTCAACCTTTTCAGAGTTCATTTGCAGTGCTTTTCAATTTCAGGGTCATCTTTGCTCAAAATAAATCATGAAATGCATGAAAAATAGCGAATGAAGTCAGAAAAGGGTTGAAAAGTGATGATGTGGCTTTGAATGGTGCATATTGAATGCAGAAAAAGTCTTGAGTTAAAATATGTTTAAAAAAAATGAAATCCCTTTGTAATAGACGAGTTTTCGTCCGAAACCCTGATATTTCGAAGGAGATTGTCCAGTTTGTACACGAAGTGCATCAAGTTTTTCCCGTAACCCTCTCAACTTTTTAGCACATGCTATGTGGGTGAAATTATGATACCATGCCAATTTTCAACCATTTCAGAGTTCATTTGCAGTGCTTTTCAATTTCAGGGTCATCTTTGCTCAAAATAAATCATGAAATGCATGAAAAATAGCAAATGAAGTCAGAAAAGGGTTGAAAAGTGATGATGTGGCTTTGAATAGTGCCTAATGAATGCAGAAAAAGTCTTGATTTAAAATATATTTAAAAAAATGAAATCCCATTGTAATTGACGAGTTTTCGTCCGAAACCCTCATACTTCGAAGGAGATTGTCCAGTTTGTACACGAAGTGCATCCAGTTTTTCCCGTAAACCTCTCAACTTTTTAGCACATGCTATGTGGGTGAAATTATGATACCATGCCAAGTTTCAACTATTTCAGAGTTCATTTGCAGTGCTTTTCAATTTCAGGGTCATCTTAGCTCAAAATAAATCATGAAATGCATGAAAAATAGCAAATGAAGTCAGAAAAAGGTTGAAAAGTGATGATGTGGCTTTGAATGGTGCATATTGAATGCAGAAAAACTCTTGAGTTAAAATAAGTTAAAAAATGAAACCCCTTTGTAATAGACGAGTTTTCGTCCGAAACCCTGATACTTCGAAGGAGATTGTCCAGTTGGTACACGAAGTGCATCCATTTTTTCCCGTAACCCTCTCAAATTTTTAGCACATGCTATGTGGGTGAAATTATGATACCATGCCAATTTTTAACCATTTCAGAGTTCATTTGCAGTGCTTTTCAATTTCAGGGTCATCTTAGCTCAAAATAAATCATGAAATGCATGAAAAATAGCAAATGAAGTCAGAAAAGGGTTGAAAAGTGATGATGTGGCTTTGAATGGTGCATATTGAATGCAGAAAAAGTCTTGAGTTAAAATATGTTAAAAAAATGAAACCCCTTTGTAATAGACGAGTTTTCGTCCGAACCCCTGATACTTCAAAGGAGATTGTCCAGTTTGTACACGAAGTGCATCCAGTTTTTCCCGTAACCCTCTCAACTTTTTAGCACATGCTATGTGGGTGAAATTATGATACCATGCCAATTTTCAACCATTTCAGAGTTCATTTCCAGTGCTTTTCAATTTCAGGGTCATCTTAGCTCAAAATAAATCATGAAATGCATGAAAAATAGCAAATGAAGTCAGAAAAGGGTTGAAAAGTGATGATGTGGCTTTGAATGGTGCATATTGAATGTAGAAAAAGTCTTGAGTTAAAATATGTTTAAAAAAAATGAAATCCCTTTGTAATAGACGAGTTTTCGTCCGAAACCCTGATACTTCGAAGGAGATTGTCCAGTTTGTACACGAAGTGCATCCAGTTTTTCCCGTAACCCTCTCAACTTTTTAGCACATGCTACATGGGTGAAATTATGATACCATGCCAATTTTCAACCATTTCAGAGTTCATTTGCAGTGCTTTTCAATTTCAGGGTCATCTTAGCTCAAAATAAATCATGAAATGCATGAAAAATAGCAAATGAAGTCAGAAAAGGGTTGAAAAGTGATGATGTGGCTTTGAACGGTGCATATTGAATGCAGAAAAAGTTTTGAGTTAAAATATGTTTAAAAAATGAAATCCCTTTGTAATAGACGAGTTTTCGTCCGAAACCCTGATACTTCGAAGGAGATTGTCCAGTTTGTACACGAAGTGCATCCAGTTTTTCCCGTAACCCTCTCAACTTTTTAGCACATGCTATGTGGGTCAAATTATGATACCATGCCAATTTTCAACCTTTTCAGAGTTCATTTGCAGTGCTTTTCAATTTCAGGGTCATCTTTGCTCAAAATAAATCATGAAATGCATGAAAAATAGCGAATGAAGTCAGAAAAGGGTTGAAAAGTGATGATGTGGCTTTGAATGGTGCATATTGAATGCAGAAAAAGTCTTGAGTTAAAATATGTTTAAAAAAAATGAAATCCCTTTGTAATAGACGAGTTTTCGTCCGAAACCCTGATATTTCGAAGGAGATTGTCCAGTTTGTACACGAAGTGCATCAAGTTTTTCCCGTAACCCTCTCAACTTTTTAGCACATGCTATGTGGGTGAAATTATGATACCATGCCAATTTTCAACCATTTCAGAGTTCATTTGCAGTGCTTTTCAATTTCAGGGTCATCTTAGCTCAAAATAAATCATGAAATGCATGAAAAATAGCAAATGAAGTCAGAAAAGGATTGAAAAGTGATGATGTGGCTTTGAATGGTGCATATTGAATGCAGAAAAAGTCTTGAGTTAAAATAAGTTAAAAAATGAAACCCCTTTGTAATAGACGAGTTTTCGTCCGAAACCCTGATACTTCGAAGGAGATTGTCCAGTTGGTACACGAAGTGCATCCATTTTTTCCCGTAACCCTCTCAAATTTTTAGCACATGCTATGTGGGTGAAATTATGATACCATGCCATTTTTTAACCATTTCAGAGTTCATTTGCAGTGCTTTTCAATTTCAGGGTCATCTTAGCTCAAAATAAATCATGAAATGCATGAAAAATAGGAAATGAAGTCAGAAAAGGGTTGAAAAGTGATGATGTGGCTTTGAATGGTGCATATTGAATGCAGAAAAAGTCTTGAGTTAAAATATGTTAAAAAAATGAAACCCCTTTGTAATAGACGAGTTTTCGTCCGAAACCCTGATACTTCAAAGGAGATTGTCCAGTTTGTACACGAAGTGCATCCAGTTTTTCCCGTAACCCTCTCAACTTTTTAGCACATGCTATGTGGGTGAAATTATGATACCATGCCAATTTTCAACCATTTCAGAGTTCATTTCCAGTGCTTTTCAATTTCAGGGTCATCTTAGCTCAAAATAAATCATGAAATGCATGAAAAATAGCAAATGAAGTCAGAAAAGGGTTGAAAAGTGATGATGTGGCTTTGAATGTCGCATATTTAATGCAAAAAAGGCTTCATTTAAAACATGTTAAGAAAATGAAACCCCTTTGTAATAGACGAGTTTTCGTCCGAAACCCTGATACTTCGAAGGAGATTGTCCAGTTTGTACACGAAGTGCATCCAGTTTTTTCAGTAACCCTCTCAACTTTTTAGCACATGCTACGTGGGTGAAATTATGATACCATGCCAATTTTCAACTATTTCAGAGTTCATTTGCAGTGCTTTACAATTTCAGGGTCATCTTAGATCAAAATAAATCATGAAATGTATGAAAAATAGCAAATGAAGTCAGAAAAGGGTTGAAAAGTGATGATGTGGCTTTGAATAGTGCCTAATGAATGCAGAAAAAGTCTTGATTTAAAATATATTTAAAAAAATGAAATCCCATTGTAATTGACGAGTTTTCGTCTGAAACCCTCATACTTCGAAGGAGATTGTCCAGTTTGTACACGAAGTGCATCCAGTTTTTCCCGTAAACCTCTCAACTTTTTAGCACATGCTATGTGGGTGAAATTATGATACCATTCCAAGTTTCAACTATTTCAGAGTTCATTTGCAGTGCTTTTCAATTTCAGGGTCATCTTAGCTCAAAATAAATCATGAAATGCATGAAAAATAGCAAATGAAGTCAGAAAAGGGTTGAAAAGTGATGATGTGGCTTTGAATGGTGCATATTGAATGTAGAAAAAGTCTTGAGTTAAAATATGTTTAAAAAAAATGAAATCCCTTTGTAATAGACGAGTTTTCGTCCGAAACCCTGATACTTCAAGGAGATTGTCCAGTTTGTACACGAAGTGCATCCAGTTTTTCCCATAACCCTCTCAACTTTTTAGCACATGCTATGTGGGTGAAATTATGATACCATGCCAATTTTCAACCATTTCAGAGTTCATTTCCAGTGCTTTACAATTTCAGGGTCATCTTAGCTCAAAATAAATCATGAAATGCATGAAAAATAGCAAATGAAGTCAGAAAAGGGTTGAAAAGTGATGATGTGGCTTTGAATGGTGCATATTGAATGCAGAAAAAGTCTTGAGTTAAAATATGTTTAAAAAATGAAATCCCTTTGTAATAGACGAGTTTTCGTCCGAAACCCTCATACTTCGAAGGAGATTGTCCAGTTTGTACACGAAGTGCATCCAGTTTTTCCCGTAACCCTCTCAACTTTTTAGCACATGCTATGTGGGTGAAATTATGATACCATGCCAATTTTCAACCATTTCAGAGTTCATTTGCAGTGCTTTTCAATTTCAGGGTCATCTTTGCTCAAAATAAATCATGAAATGCATGAAAAATAGCAAATGAAGTCAGAAAAGGGTTGAAAAGTGATGATTTGGCTTTGAATGGTGCCTAATGAATGCAGAAAAATTCTTGATTTAAAATATATTTAAAAAAATGAAATCCCATTGTAATAGACGAGTTTTCGTCCGAAACCCTCATACTTCGAAGGAGATTGTCCAGTTTGTACACGAAGTGCATCCAGTTTTTCCCGTAACCCTCTCAACTTTTTAGCACATGCTATGTGGGTGAAATTATGATACCATGCCAATTTTCAACCATTTCAGAGTTCATTTGCAGTGCTTTTCAATTTCAGGGTCATCTTAGCTCAAAATAAATCATGAAATGCATGAAAAATAGCAAATGAAGTCAGAAAAGGGTTGAAAAGTGATGATGTGGCTTTGAACGGTGCATATTGAATGCAGAAAAAGTTTTGAGTTAAAATATGTTTAAAAAATGAAATCCCTTTGTAATAGACGAGTTTTCGTCCGAAACCCTGATACTTCGAAGGAGATTGTCCAGTTTGTACACGAAGTGCATCCAGTTTTTCCCGTAACCCTCTCAACTTTTTAGCACATGCTATGTGGGTCAAATTATGATACCATGCCAATTTTCAACCTTTTCAGAGTTCATTTGCAGTGCTTTTCAATTTCAGGGTCATCTTTGCTCAAAATAAATCATGAAATGCATGAAAAATAGCGAATGAAGTCAGAAAAGGGTTGAAAAGTGATGATGTGGCTTTGAATGGTGCATATTGAATGCAGAAAAAGTCTTGAGTTAAAATATGTTAAAAAAAATGAAATCCCTTTGTAATAGATGAGTTTTCGTCCGAAACCCGGATATTTCGAAGGAGATTGTCCAGTTTGTACACGAAGTGCATCCAGTTTTTCACGTAACCCTCTCAACTTTTTAGCACATGCTACGTGGGTGAAATTATGATACCATGCCAATTTTTAACTATTTCAGAGTTCATTTGCAGTGCTTTCAGTATCAGGGTCATCTTAGCTCAAAATAAATCATGAAATGCATGAAAAATAGCAAATGAAGTCAGAAAAGGGTTGAAAAGTGATGATGTGTATTTGAATGGTGCATATTGAATGCAGAAAAAGTCTTGAGTTAAAATATGTTTAAAAAATGAAATCCCTTTGTAATAGACGAGTTTTCGTCCGAAACCCTCATACTTCGAAGGAGATTGTCCAGTTTGTACACGAAGTGCATCCAGTTTTTCCCGTAACCCTCTCAACTTTTTAGCACATGCTATGTGGGTGAAATTATGATACCATGCCAATTTTCAACCATTTCAGAGTTCATTTGCAGTGCTTTTCAATTTCAGGGTCATCTTTGCTCAGAATAAATCATGAAATGCATGA
Organism: Elymus sibiricus; assembly: GCA_039707655.1. NCBI lineage: Eukaryota > Viridiplantae > Streptophyta > Magnoliopsida > Poales > Poaceae > Elymus > Elymus sibiricus. The sequence continues at coordinate 247,131,535 of CM077671.1, forward strand.
AAAATAGCAAATGAAGTCAGAAAAGGGTTGAAAAGTGACGATTTGGCTTTGAATGGTGCCTAATGAATGCAGAAAAAGTCTTGATTTAAAATATATTTAAAAAAATGAAATCCCATTGTAATTGACGAGTTTTCGTCCGAAACCCTCATACTTCGAAGGAGATTGTCCAGTTTGTACACGAAGTGCATCCAGTTTTTCCCGTAAACCTCTCAACTTTTTAGCACATGCTATGTGGGTGAAATTATGATACCATGCCAAGTTTCAACTATTTCAGAGTTCATTTGAAGTGCTTTTCAATTTCAGGGTCATCTTAGCTCAAAATAAATCATGAAATGCATGAAAAATAGCAAATGAAGTCAGAAAAGGGTTGAAAAGTGATGATGTGGCTTTGAATGGTGCATATTGAATGCAGAAAAAGTCTTGAGTTAAAATAAGTTAAAAAATGAAACCCCTTTGTAATAGACGAGTTTTCGTCCGAAACCCTGATACTTCGAAGGAGATTGTCCAGTTGGTACACGAAGTGCATCCATTTTTTCCCGTAACCCTCTCAAATTTTTAGCACATGCTATGTGGGTGAAATTATGATACCATGCCAATTTTTAACCATTTCAGAGTTCATTTGCAGTGCTTTTCAATTTAAGGGTGATCTTAGCTCAAAATAAAACATGAAATGCATGAAAAATAGCAAATGAAGTCAGAAAAGGGTTGAAAAGTGATGATGTGGCTTTGAATGGTGCATATTGAATGCAGAAAAAGTCTTGAGTTAAAATATGTTAAAAAAATGAAACCCCTTTGTAATAGACGAGTTTTCGTCCGAAACCCTGATACTTCAAAGGAGATTGTCCAGTTTGTACACGAAGTGCATCCAGTTTTTCCCGTAACCCTCTCAACTTTTTAGCACATGCTATGTGGGTGAAATTATGATACCATGCCAATTTTCAACCATTTCAGAGTTCATTTCCAGTGCTTTTCAATTTCAGGGTCATCTTAGCTCAAAATAAATCATGAAATGCATGAAAAATAGCAAATGAAGTCAGAAAAGGGTTGAAAAGTGATGATGTGGCTTTGAATGGTGCATATTGAATGTACAAAAAGTCTTGAGTTAAAATATGTTTAAAAAAAATGAAATCCCTTTGTAATAGACGAGTTTTCGTCCGAAACCCTGATACTTCGAAGGAGATTGTCCAGTTTGTACACGAAGTGCATCCAGTTTTTCCCGTAACCCGCTCAACTTTTTAGCACATGCTATGTGGGTGAAATTATGATACCATGCCAATTTTCAACCATTTCAGAGTTCATTTCCAGTGCTTTTCAATTTCAGGGTCATCTTAGCTCAAAATAAATCATGAAATGCATGAAAAATAGCAAATGAAGTCAGAAAAGGGTTGAAAAGTGATGATGTGGCTTTGAATGGTGCATATTGAATGCAGAAAAAGTCTTGAGTTAAAATATGTTTAAAAAATGAAATCCCTTTGTAATAGACGAGTTTTCGTCCGAAACCCTCATACTTCGAAGGAGATTGTCCAGTTTGTACACGAAGTGCATCCAGTTTTTCCCGTAACCGTCTCAACTTTTTAGCACATGCTATGTGGGTGAAATTATGATACCATGCCAATTTTCAACCATTTCAGAGTTCATTTGCAGTGCTTTTCAATTTCAGGGTCATCTTTGCTCAAAATAAATCATGAAATGCATGAAAAATAGCAAATGAAGTCAGAAAAGGGTTGAAAAGTGATGATTTGGCTTTGAATGGTGCCTAATGAATGCAGAAAAAGTCTTGATTTAAAATATATTTAAAAAAATGAAATCCCATTGTAATAGACGAGTTTTCGTCCGAAACCCTCATACTTCAAAGGAGATTGTCCAGTTTGTACACGAAGTGCATCCAGTTTTTCCCGTAACTCTCTAAACTTTTTAGCACATGCTATGTGGGTGAAATTATGATACCATGCCAATTTTCAACCATTTCAGAGTTCATTTGCAGTGCTTTTCAATTTCAGGGTCATCTTAGCTCAAAATAAATCATGAAATGCATGAAAAATAGCAAATGAAGTCAGAAAAGGGTTGAAAAGTGATGATGTGGCTTTGAACGGTGCATATTGAATGCAGAAAAAGTTTTGAGTTAAAATATGTTTAAAAAATGAAATCCCTTTGTAATAGACGAGTTTTCGTCCGAAACCATGATACTTCGAAGGAGATTGCCCAGTTTGTACACGAAGTGCATCCAGTTTTTCCCGTAACCCTCTCAACTTTTTAGCACATGCTATGTGGGTCAAATTATGATACCATGCCAATTTTCAACCTTTTCAGAGTTCATTTGCAGTGCTTTTCAATTTCAGGGTCATCTTTGCTCAAAATAAATCATGAAATGCATGAAAAATAGCGAATGAAGTCAGAAAAGGGTTGAAAAGTGATGATGTGGCTTTGAATGGTGCATATTGAATGCAGAAAAAGTCTTGAGTTAAAATATGTTTAAAAAAAATGAAATCCCTTTGTAATAGACGAGTTTTCGTCCGAAACCCTGATATTTCGAAGGAGATTGTCCAGTTTGTACACGAAGTGCATCCAGTTTTTCCCGTAACCCTCTCAACTTTTTAGCACATGCTACGTGGGTGAAATTATGATACCATGCCAATTTTTAAGTATTTTAGAGTTCATTTGCAGTGCTTTCAGTATCAGGGTCATCTTAGCTCAAAATAAATCATGAAATGCATGAAAAATAGCAAATGAAGTCAGAAAAGGGTTGAAAAGTGATGATGTGTATTTGAATGGTGCATATTGAATGCAGAAAAAGTCTTGAGTTAAAATATGTTTAAAAAATGAAATCCCTTTGTAATAGACGAGTTTTCGTCCGAAACCCTCATACTTCGAAGGAGATTGTCCAGTTTGTACACGAAGTGCATCCAGTTTTTCCCGTAACCCTCTCAATATTTTAGCACATGCTATGTGGGTGAAATTATGATACCATGCCAATTTTCAACCATTTCAGAGTTCATTTGCAGTGCTTTTCAATTTCAGGGTCATCTTTGCTCAAAATAAATCATGAAATGCATGAAAAATAGCAAATGAAGTCAGAAAAGGGTTGAAAAGTGATGATTTGGCTTTGAATGGTGCCTAATGAATGCAGAAAAAGTCTTGATTTAAAATATATTTAAAAAAATGAAATCCCATTGTAATAGACGAGTTTTCGTCCGAAACCCTCATACTTCGAAGGAGATTGTCCAGTTTGTACACGAAGTGCATCCAGTTTTTCCCGTAACCCTCTCAACTTTTTAGCACATGCTATGTGGGTGAAATTATGATACCATGCCAATTTTCAACCATTTCAGAGTTCATTTGCAGTGCTTTTCAATTTCAGGGTCATCTTAGCTCAAAATAAATCATGAAATGCATGAAAAATAGCAAATGAAGTCAGAAAAGGGTTGAAAAGTGATGATGTGGCTTTGAATGGTGCATATTGAATGCAGAAAAAGTCTTGAGTTGAAATATGTTAAAAAAATGAAACCCCTTTGTAATAGACGAGTTTTCGTCCGAAACCCTGATACTTCGAAGGAGATTGTCCAGTTTGTACACGAAGTGCATCCAGTTTTTCCCGTAACCCTCTCAACTTTTTAGCACATGCTACGTGGGTGAAATTATGATACCATGCCAATTTTCAACTATTTCAGAGTTCATTTGCAGTGCTTTTCAATTTCAGGGTCATCTTAGCTCAAAATAAATCATGAAATGCATGAAAAATAGCAAATGAAGTCAGAAAAGGGTTGAAAAGTGATGATGTGGCTTTGAATGGTGCATATTGAATGCAGAAAAAGTCTTGAGTTAAAATATGTTAAAAAATGATACCCCATTGTAATAGACGAGTTTTCGCCCGAAACCCTCGTACTTCGAAGGAGATTGTCCAGTTTGTACACGAAATGCATCCAAATTTTCCCGTAACCCTCTCATCTTTTTAGCACATGCTACGTGGGTGAAATTATGATACCATGCCAATTTTCAACTATTTCAGAGTTCATTTGCAGTGATTTTCAATTTCAGGGTCATCTTAGCTCAAAATAAAACATGAAATGCATGAAAAATAGCAAATGAAGTCAGAAAAGGGTTGAAAAGTGATGATGTGGCTTTGAATGGTGCATATTGAATGCAGAAAAAGTCTTGAGTTAAAATACGTTAAAAAATGAAACGCCTTTGTAATAGACGAGTTTTCATCCGAAACCTTGATACTTCGAAGGAGATTGTCCAGTTTGTACACGAAGTGCATCCATTTTTTCCCGTAACCCTCTCAACTTTTTAGCACATGCTATGTGGGTGAAATTATGATACCATGCCAATTTTTAACCATTTCAGAGTTCATTTGCAGTGCTTTTCAATTTCAGGGTCATCTTAGCTCAAAATAAATCATGAAATGCATGAAAAATAGCAAATGAAGTCAGAAAAGGGTTGAAAAGTGATGATGTGGCTTTGAATGGTGCATATTGAATGCAGAAAAAGTCTTGAGTTAAAATATGATAAAAAATGAAACCCCTTTGTAATAGACGAGTTTTCGTCCGAAACCCTGATACTTCGAAGGAGATTGTCCAGTTTGTACACGAAGTGCATCCAGTTTTTCCCGTAACCCGCTCAACTTTTTAGCACATGCTATGTGTGTGAAATTATGATACCATGCCAATTTTCAACCATTTCAGAGTTCATTTCCAGTGCTTTTCAATTTCAGGGTCATCTTAGCTCAAAATAAATCATGAAATGCATGAAAAATAGCAAATGAAGTCAGAAAAGGGTTGAAAAGTGATGATGTGGCTTTGAATGGTGCATATTGAATGCAGAAAAAGTCTTGAGTTAAAATATGTTTAAAAAATGAAATCCCTTTGTAATAGACGAGTTTTCGTCCGAAACCCTCATACTTCGAAGGAGATTGTCCAGTTTGTACACGAAGTGCATCCAGTTTTTCCCGTAACCGTCTCAACTTTTTAGCACATGCTATGTGGGTGAAATTATGATACCATGCCAATTTTCAACCATTTCAGAGTTCATTTGCAGTGCTTTTCAATTTCAGGGTCATCTTTGCTCAAAATAAATCATGAAATGCATGAAAAATAGCAAATGAAGTCAGAAAAGGGTTGAAAAGTGATGATTTGGCTTTGAATGGTGCCTAATGAATGCAGAAAAAGTCTTGATTTAAAATATATTTAAAAAAATGAAATCCCATTGTAATAGACGAGTTTTCGTCCGAAACCCTCATACTTCAAAGGAGATTGTCCAGTTTGTACACGAAGTGCATCCAGTTTTTCCCGTAACTCTCTAAACTTTTTAGCACATGCTATGTGGGTGAAATTATGATACCATGCCAATTTTCAACCATTTCAGAGTTCATTTGCAGTGCTTTTCAATTTCAGGGTCATCTTAGCTCAAAATAAATCATGAAATGCATGAAAAATAGCAAATGAAGTCAGAAAAGGGTTGAAAAGTGATGATGTGGCTTTGAACGGTGCATATTGAATGCAGAAAAAGTTTTGAGTTAAAATATGTTTAAAAAATGAAATCCCTTTGTAATAGACGAGTTTTCGTCCGAAACCATGATACTTCGAAGGAGATTGCCCAGTTTGTACACGAAGTGCATCCAGTTTTTCCCGTAACCCTCTCAACTTTTTAGCACATGCTATGTGGGTCAAATTATGATACCATGCCAATTTTCAACCTTTTCAGAGTTCATTTGCAGTGCTTTTCAATTTCAGGGTCATCTTTGCTCAAAATAAATCATGAAATGCATGAAAAATAGCGAATGAAGTCAGAAAAGGGTTGAAAAGTGATGATGTGGCTTTGAATGGTGCATATTGAATGCAGAAAAAGTCTTGAGTTAAAATATGTTTAAAAAAAATGAAATCCCTTTGTAATAGACGAGTTTTCGTCCGAAACCCTGATATTTCGAAGGAGATTGTCCAGTTTGTACACGAAGTGCATCCAGTTTTTCCCGTAACCCTCTCAACTTTTTAGCACATGCTACGTGGGTGAAATTATGATACCATGCCAATTTTTAAGTATTTTAGAGTTCATTTGCAGTGCTTTCAGTATCAGGGTCATCTTAGCTCAAAATAAATCATGAAATGCATGAAAAATAGCAAATGAAGTCAGAAAAGGGTTGAAAAGTGATGATGTGTATTTGAATGGTGCATATTGAATGCAGAAAAAGTCTTGAGTTAAAATATGTTTAAAAAATGAAATCCCTTTGTAATAGACGAGTTTTCGTCCGAAACCCTCATACTTCGAAGGAGATTGTCCAGTTTGTACACGAAGTGCATCCAGTTTTTCCCGTAACCCTCTCAATATTTTAGCACATGCTATGTGGGTGAAATTATGATACCATGCCAATTTTCAACCATTTCAGAGTTCATTTGCAGTGCTTTTCAATTTCAGGGTCATCTTTGCTCAAAATAAATCATGAAATGCATGAAAAATAGCAAATGAAGTCAGAAAAGGGTTGAAAAGTGATGATTTGGCTTTGAATGGTGCCTAATGAATGCAGAAAAAGTCTTGATTTAAAATATATTTAAAAAAATGAAATCCCATTGTAATAGACGAGTTTTCGTCCGAAACCCTCATACTTCGAAGGAGATTGTCCAGTTTGTACACGAAGTGCATCCAGTTTTTCCCGTAACCCTCTCAACTTTTTAGCACATGCTATGTGGGTGAAATTATGATACCATGCCAATTTTCAACCATTTCAGAGTTCATTTGCAGTGCTTTTCAATTTCAGGGTCATCTTAGCTCAAAATAAATCATGAAATGCATGAAAAATAGCAAATGAAGTCAGAAAAGGGTTGAAAAGTGATGATGTGGCTTTGAATGGTGCATATTGAATGCAGAAAAAGTCTTGAGTTGAAATATGTTAAAAAAATGAAACCCCTTTGTAATAGACGAGTTTTCGTCCGAAACCCTGATACTTCGAAGGAGATTGTCCAGTTTGTACACGAAGTGCATCCAGTTTTTCCCGTAACCCTCTCAACTTTTTAGCACATGCTACGTGGGTGAAATTATGATACCATGCCAATTTTCAACTATTTCAGAGTTCATTTGCAGTGCTTTTCAATTTCAGGGTCATCTTAGCTCAAAATAAATCATGAAATGCATGAAAAATAGCAAATGAAGTCAGAAAAGGGTTGAAAAGTGATGATGTGGCTTTGAATGGTGCATATTGAATGCAGAAAAAGTCTTGAGTTAAAATATGTTAAAAAATGATACCCCATTGTAATAGACGAGTTTTCGCCCGAAACCCTCGTACTTCGAAGGAGATTGTCCAGTTTGTACACGAAATGCATCCAAATTTTCCCGTAACCCTCTCATCTTTTTAGCACATGCTACGTGGGTGAAATTATGATACCATGCCAATTTTCAACTATTTCAGAGTTCATTTGCAGTGATTTTCAATTTCAGGGTCATCTTAGCTCAAAATAAAACATGAAATGCATGAAAAATAGCAAATGAAGTCAGAAAAGGGTTGAAAAGTGATGATGTGGCTTTGAATGGTGCATATTGAATGCAGAAAAAGTCTTGAGTTAAAATACGTTAAAAAATGAAACGCCTTTGTAATAGACGAGTTTTCATCCGAAACCTTGATACTTCGAAGGAGATTGTCCAGTTTGTACACGAAGTGCATCCATTTTTTCCCGTAACCCTCTCAACTTTTTAGCACATGCTATGTGGGTGAAATTATGATACCATGCCAATTTTTAACCATTTCAGAGTTCATTTGCAGTGCTTTTCAATTTCAGGGTCATCTTAGCTCAAAATAAATCATGAAATGCATGAAAAATAGCAAATGAAGTCAGAAAAGGGTTGAAAAGTGATGATGTGGCTTTGAATGGTGCATATTGAATGCAGAAAAAGTCTTGAGTTAAAATATGATAAAAAATGAAACCCCTTTGTAATAGACGAGTTTTCGTCCGAAACCCTGATACTTCGAAGGAGATTGTCCAGTTTGTACACGAAGTGCATCCAGTTTTTCCCGTAACCCTCTCAACTTTTTAGCACATGCTACGTGGGTGAAATTATGATACCATGCCAATTTTCAACTATTTCAGAGTTCATTTGCAGTGCTTTACAATTTCTGGGTCATCTTAGCTCAAAATAAATCATGAAATGCATGAAAAATAGCAAACGAAGTTAGAAAAGGGTTGAAAAGTGATGATGTGTCTTTGAATGGTACATATTGAATGCAGAAAAAGTCTTGAGTTAAAATATGTTAAACAATGAAACCCCTTTGTAATAGACGAGTTTTCGTCCGAAACCCTGATACTTCGAAGGAGATTGTCCAGTTTGTACACGAAGTGCATCCAGTTTTTCCCGTAACCCTCTCAACTTTTTAGCACATGCTATGTGGGTGAAATTATGATACCATGCCAATTTTCAACCATTTCAGAGTTCATTTGCATTGCTTTTCAATTTCAGGGTCATCTTAGCTCAAAATAAATCATGAAATGCATGAAAAATAGCAAATGAAGTTAGAAAAGGGTTGAAAAGTGATGATGTGTCTTTGAATGGTACATATTGAATGCAGAAAAAGTCTTGAGTTAAAATATGATAAAAAATGAAACCCCTTTGTAATAGATGAGTTTTCGTCCGACACCCTCATTCTTCGAAGGAGATTGTCCAGTTTGTACACGAAGTGCATCCAGTTTTTCCCGTAACCCTCTCAACTTTTTAGCACATGCTATGTGGCTGAAATTATGATACCATGCCAATTTTCAACCATTTCAGAGTTCATTGGCAGTGCTTTTCAATTTCAGGGTCATCTTAGCTCAAAATAAATCATGAAATGCATGAAAAATAGCAAATGAAGTCAGAAAAGGGTTGAAAAGTGATGATGTGGCTTTGAATGGTGCATACTGAATGCTAAAAAAAGTCTTGATTTAAAATATGTTAAAAAATGAAACCCCTTTGTAATAGACGAGTTTTCGTCCGAAACCCTGATATTTCGAAGGAGATTGTCCAGTTTGTACACGAAGTGCATCCAGTTTTTCCCGTAACCCTCTCAACTTTTTAGCACATGCTACATGGGTGAAATTATGATACCATGCCAATTTTCAACCATTTCAGAGTTCATTTGCAGTGCTTTTCAATTTCAGGGTCATCTTAGCTCAAAATAAATCATGAAATGCATGAAAAATAGCAAATGAAGTCAGAAAAGGGTTGAAAAGTGATGATGTGGCTTTGAATGGTGCATATTGAATGTTGAAAAAGTCTTGAGTTAAAATATGTTTAAAAAAATGAAATCCCTTTGTAATAGACGAGTTTTCGTCCGAAACCCTGATACTTCGAAGGAGATTGTCCAGTTTGTACACGAAGTGCATCCAGTTTTTCCCTTAAATCTCTCAACTTTTTAGCACATGCTACATGGGTGAAATTATGATACCATGCCAATTTTCAACCATTTCAGAGATCATTTGCAGTCCTTTTCAATTTCAGGGTCATCTTAGCTCAAAATAAATCATGAAATGCATGAAAAATAGCAAATGAAGTCAGAAAAGGGTTGAAAAGTGATGATGAGGCTTTGAATGGTGCATATTGAATGCATAAAAAGTCTTGAGCTGAAATATGTTAAAAAAATGAAACCCCTTTGAAATAGACGAGTTTCCGTCCGAAACCCTGATACTTCGAAGGAGATTGTCCAGTTTGTACACGAAGTGCATCCAGTTCTTCCCGTAACCCTCTCAACTTTTTAGCACATGCTACGTGGGTGAAATTATGATACCATGCCAATTTTCAACTATTTCAGAGTTCATTTGCAGTGCTTTTCAATTTCAGGGTCATCTTAGCTCAAAATAAATCATGAAATGCATGAAAAATAGCAAATGAAGTCAGAAAAGGGTTGAAAAGTGATGATGTGGCTTTGAATGGTGCATATTGAATGCAGAAAAAGTCTTGAGTGAAAATATGTTAAAAAATGAAACCCCTTTGTAATAGACGAGTTTTCGTCCGAAACCCTCGTACTTCGAAGGAGATTGTCCAGTTTGTACACGAAATGGATCCAGTTTTTCCTGTAACCCTCTCAACTTTTTAGCACATGCTACGTGGGTAAATTATGATACCATGCCAATTTTCAACTATTTCAGAGTTCATTTGCAGTGCTTTTCAATTTCAGGGTCATCTTAGCTCAAAATAAATCATGAAATGCATGAAAAATAGCAAATGAAGTCAGAAAAGGGTTGAAAAGTGATGATGAGGCTTTGAATGGTGCATATTGAATGCATAAAAAGTCTTGAGCTGAAATATGTTAAAAAAATGAAACCCCTTTGTAATAGACGAGTTTTCGTCCGAAACCCTGATACTTCGAAGGAGATTGTCCAGTTTGTGCACGAAGTGCATCCAGTTCTTCCCGTAACCCTCTCAACTTTTTAGCACATGCTACGTGGGTGAAATTATGATACCATGCCAATTTTCAACTATTTCAGAGTTCATTTGCAGTGCTTTTCAATTTCAGGGTCATCTTAGCTCAAAATAAATCATGAAATGCATGAAAAATAGCAAATGAAGTCAGAAAAGGGTTGAAAAGTGATGATGAGGCTTTGAATGGTGCATATTGAATGCATAAAAAGTCTTGAGCTGAAATATGTTAAAAAAATGAAACCCCTTTGTAATAGACGAGTTTTCGTCCGAAACCCTGATACTTCGAAGGAGATTGTCCAGTTTGTACACGAAGTGCATCCAGTTCTTCCCGTAACCCTCTCAACTTTTTAGCACATGCTACGTGGGTGAAATTATGATACCATGCCAATTTTCAACTATTTCAGAGTTCATTTGCAGTGCTTTTCAATTTCAGGGTCATCTTAGCTCAAAATAAATCATGAAATGCATGAAAAATAGCAAATGAAGTCAGAAAAGGGTTGAAAAGTGATGATGTGGCTTTGAATGGTGCATATTGAATGCAGAAAAAGTCTTGAGTTAAAATATGTTTAAGAAAAATGAAACCCCTTTGTAATAGACGAGTTTTCGTCCGAAACCCTCATACTTCGAAGGAGATTGTTCAGTTTGTACACGAAGTGCATCCAGTTTTTCCCATAACCCTCTCAACTTTTTAGCACATGCGACATGGGTGAAATTATGATACCATGCCAATTTTCAACCATTTCAGAGTTCATTTGCAGTGCTTTTTAATTTCAGGGTCATCTTAGCTCAAAATAAATCATGAAATGCAAGAAAAATAGCAAATGAAGTCAGAAAAGGGTTGAAAAGTAATGATGTGGCTTTGAACGGTGCATATTGAATGCAGAAAAAGTTTTGAGTTAAAATATGTTTAAAAAATGAAATCCCTTTGTAATAGACGACTTTTCGTCCGAAACCCTGATACTTCGAAGGAGATTGTCCAGTTTGTACACGAAGTGCATCCAGTTTTTCCCGTAACCCTCTCAACTTTTTATCACATGCTATGTGGGTGAAATTATGATACCATGCCAATTTTCAACCATTTCAGAGTTCATTTGCAGTGCTTTTCAATTTCAGGGTCATCTTAGCTCAAAATAAATCATGAAATGCATGAAAAATAGCAAATGAAGTCAGAAAAGGGTTGAAAAGTGATGATGAGGCTTTGAATGGTGCATATTGAATGCATAAAAAGTCTTGAGCTGAAATATGTTAAAAAAATGAAACCCCTTTGTAATAGACGAGTTTTCGTCCGAAACCCTGATACTTCGAAGGAGATTGTCCAGTTTGTACACGAAGTGCATCCAGTTCTTCCCGTAACCCTCTCAACTTTTTAGCACATGCTACGTGGGTGAAATTATGATACCATGCCAATTTTCAACTATTTCAGAGTTCATTTGCAGTGCTTTTCAATTTCAGGGTCATCTTAGCTCAAAATAAATCATGAAATGCATGAAAAATAGCAAATGAAGTCAGAAAAGGGTTGAAAAGTGATGATGTGGCTTTGAATGGTGCATATTGAATGCAGAAAAAGTCTTGAGTGAAAATATTTTAAAAAATGATACCCCTTTGTAATAGACGAGTTTTCGTCCGAAACCCTCGTACTTCGAAGGAGATTGTCCAGTTTGTACACGAAATGGATCCAGTTTTTCCTGTAACCCTCTCAACTTTTTAGCACATGCTACGTGGGTGAAATTATGATACCATGCCAATTTTCAACCATTTCAGAGTTCATTTGCAGTGCTTTTCAATTTCAGGGACATCTTTGCTCAAAATAAATCATGAAATGCATGAAAAAGAGCAAATGAAGTCAGAAAAGGGTTGAAAAGTGATGATGTGGCTTTGAATGGTGCATAATGAATGCAGAAAAAGTCTTGAGTTAAAATATATTTAAAAAAATGAAATCCCTTTGTTATAGACGAGTTTTCGTCCGAAACCCTGATACTTCGAAGGAGATTGTCCAGTTTGTACACGAAGTGCATCTAGTTTTTCCCGTAACCCTCTCAACTTTTTAGCACATGCTATGTGGGTGAAATTATGATACCATGCCAATTTTTAACCATTTCAGAGTTCATTTGCAGTGCTTTTCAATTTCAGGGTCATCTTAGCTCAAAATAAATCATGAAATGCATGAAAAATAGCAAATGAAGTCAGAAAAGGGTTGAAAAGTGATGATGTCGCTTTGAATGGTGCATATTGAATGCAGAAAAAGTCTTGAGTTAAAATATGTTAAAAAAATGAAACCCCTTTGTACTAGACGAGTTTTCGTCCGAAACACTGATACTTCGAAGGAGATTGTCCAGTTTGTACACGAAGTGCATCCAGTTTTTCCCGTAACCCTCTCAACTTTTTAGCACATGCTACGTGGGTGAAATTATGATACCATGCCAATTTTCAACTATTTTATTGTTCATTTGCAGTGCTTTACAATTTCTGGGTCATCTTAGCTCAAAATAAATCATGAAATGCATGAAAAATAGCAAATGAAGTTAGAAAAGGGTTGAAAAGTGATGATGTGTCTTTGAATGGTACATATTGAATGCAGAAAAAGTCTTGAGTTAAAATATGTTAAAAAATGAAACCCCTTGTTAATAGACGAGTTTTCGTCCGAAACCCTGATACTTCGAAGGAGATTGTCCAGTTTGTACACGAAGTGCATCCAGTTTTTCCCGTAACCCTCTCAACTTTTTAGCACATGCTATGTGGGTGAAATTATGATACCATGGCAATTTTCAACCATTTCAGAGTTCATTTGCAGTGCTTTTCAATTTCAGGGTCATCTTAGCTCAAAATAAATCATGAAATGCATGAAAAATAGCAAATGAAGTTAGAAAAGGGTTGAAAAGTGATGATGTGTCTTTGAATGGTACATATTGAATGCAGAAAAAGTCTTGAGTTAAAATATGTTAAAAAATGAAACCCCTTTGTAATAGACGAGTTTTCGTCCGAAACCCTGATACTTCGAAGGAGATTGTCCAGTTTGTACACGAAGTGCATCCAGTTTTTCCCGTAACCCTCTCAACTTTTTAGCACATGCTATGTGGGCGAAATTATGATACCATGCCAATTTTCAACCATTTCAGAGTTCATTTGCAGTGCTTTTCAATTTCAGGGTCATCTTAGCTCAAAATAAATCATGAAATGCATGAAAAATAGCAAATGAAGTCAGAAAAGGGTTGAAAAGTGATGATGTGGCTTTGAATGGTGCATATTAAATGCAAAAAAAGTCTTGATTTAAAATATGTTAAAAAAATGAAACCCCTTTGTAATAGACGAGTTTTCGTCCGAAACCCTGATACTTCGAAGGAGATTGTCCAGTTTGTACACGAAGTGCATCCAGTTTTTTCAGTAACCCTCTCAACTTTTTAGCACATGCTACGTGGGTGAAATTATGATACCATGCCAATTTTCAACTATTTCAGAGTTCATTTGCAGTGCTTTACAATTTCAGGGTCATCTTAGCTCAAAATAAATCATGAAATGCATGAAAAATAGCAAATGAAGTCAGAAAAGGGTTGAAAAGTGATGATGTGTCTTTGAATGGTACATATTGAATGCAGAAAAAGTCTTGAGTTAAAATATGTTTAAAAAATGAAATCCCTTTGTAATAGACGAGTTTTCGTCCGACACCCTGATACTTCAAAGGAGATTGTCCAGTTTGTACACGAATTGCATCCAGTTTTTCCTGTAACCCTCTCAACTTTTTAGCACATGCTATGTGGGTGAAATTATGATACCATTCCAATTTTCAACGATTTCAGAGTTCATTTGCAGTGCTTTTCAATTTCAGGGTCATCTTAGCACAAAATAAATCATGAAATGCATGAAAAATAGCAAATGTAGTCAGAAAAGGGTTGAAAAGTGATGATGTGGCTTTGAATGGTGCATATTGAATGTAGAAAAAGTCTTGAGTTAAAATATGTTTAAAAAAATGAAATCCCTTTGTAATAGACGAGTTTTCGTCCGAAACCCTGATACTTCGAAGGAGATTGTTCAGTTTGTACACGAAGTGCATCCAGTTTTTCCCGTAACCCTCTCAACTTTTTAGCACATGCTACATGGGTGAAATTATGATACCATGCCAATTTTCAACCATTTCAGAGTTCATTTGCAGTGCTTTTTAATTTCAGGGTCATCTTAGCTCAAAATAAATCATGAAATGCATGAAAAATAGCAACTGAAGTCAGAAAAGGGTTGAAAAGTGATGATGTGGCTTTGAACGGTGCATATTGAATGCAGAAAAAGTTTTGAGTTAAAATATGTTTAAAAACTGAAATCCCTTTGTAATAGACGAGTTTTCGTCCGAAACCCTGATACTTCGAAGGAGATTGTCCAGTTTGTACACGAAGTGCATCCAGTTTTTCCCGTAACCCTCTCAACTTCTTAGCACATTCTATGTGGGTGAAATTATTATACCATGCCAAGTTTTAACCATTTCAGAGTTCATTTGCAGTGCTTTTCAATTTCAGGGTCATCTCAGCTCAAAATAAATCATGAAATGCATGAAAAATAGCAAATGAAGTCAGAAAAGTGTTGAAAAGTGATGATGTGGCTTTGAATGGTGCATATTGAATGCAGAAAAAGTTTTGAGTTAAAATATGTTTAAAAAATGAAATCCCTTTGTAATAGACGAGTTTTCGTCCGAAACCCCGATACTTCGAAGGAGATTGTCCAGTTTGTACACGAAGTGCATCCAGTTTTTCCCGTAACCCTCTCAAATTTTTAGCACATGCTATGTGGGTGAAATTATGATACCATGCCAATTTTCAACTATTTTATTGTTCATTTGCAGTGCTTTACAATTTCTGGGTCATCTTAGCTCAAAATAAATCATGAAATGCATGAAAAATAGCAAATGAAGTTAGAAAAGGGTTGAAAAGTGATGATGTGTCTTTGAATGGTACATATTGAATGCAGAAAAAGTCTTGAGTTAAAATATGTTAAAAAAATGAAACCCCTTGTTAATAGACGAGTTTTCGTCCGAAACCCTGATACTTCGAAGGAGATTGTCCAGTTTGTACACGAAGTGCATCCAGTTTTTCCCGTAACCCTCTCAACTTTTTAGCACATGCTATGTGGGTGAAATTATGATACCATGGCAATTTTCAACCATTTCAGAGTTCATTTGCAGTGCTTTTCAATTTCAGGGTCATCTTAGCTCAAAATAAATCATGAAATGCATGAAAAATAGCAAATGAAGTTAGAAAAGGGTTGAAAAGTGATGATGTGTCTTTGAATGGTACATATTGAATGCAGAAAAAGTCTTGAGTTAAAATATGTTAAAAAATGAAACCCCTTTGTAATAGACGAGTTTTCGTCCGAAACCCTGATACTTCGAAGGAGATTGTCCAGTTTGTACACGAAGTGCATCCAGTTTTTCCCGTAACCCTCTCAACTTTTTAGCACAAGCTATGTGGGCGAAATTATGATACCATGCCAATTTTCAACCATTTCAGAGTTCATTTGCAGTGCTTTTCAATTTCAGGGTCATCTTAGCTCAAAATAAATCATGAAATGCATGAAAAATAGCAAATGAAGTCAGAAAAGGGTTGAAAAGTGATGATGTGGCTTTGAATGGTGCATATTAAATGCAAAAAAAGTCTTGATTTAAAATATGTTAAAAAAATGAAACCCCTTTGTAATAGACGAGTTTTCGTCCGAAACCCTGATACTTCGAAGGAGATTGTCCAGTTTGTACACGAAGTGCATCCAGTTTTTTCAGTAACCCTCTCAACTTTTTAGCACATGCTACGTGGGTGAAATTATGATACCATGCCAATTTTCAACCATTTCAGAGTTCATTTGCAGTGCTTTACAATTTCAGGGTCATCTTAGCTCAAAATAAATCATGAAATGCATGAAAAATAGCAAATGAAGTCAGAAAAGGGTTGAAAAGTGATGATGTGTCTTTGACTGGTACATATTGAATGCAGAAAAAGTCTTGAGTTAAAATATGTTTAAAAAATGAAATCCCTTTGTAATAGAAGAGTTTTCGTCCGAAACCCTGATACTTCAAAGGAGATTGTCCAGTTTGTACACGAATTGCATCCAGTTTTTCCTGTAACCCTCTCAACTTTTTAGCACATGCTACGTGGGTGAAATTATGATACCATGCCAATTTTCAACGATTTCAGAGTTCATTTGCAGTGCTTTTCAATTTCAGGGTCATCTTAGCTCAAAATAAATCATGAAATGCATGAAAAATAGCAAATGTAGTCAGAAAAGGGTTGAAAAGTGATGATGTGGCTTTGAATGGTGCATATTGAATGCAGAAAAAGTCTTGAGTTAAAATATGTTTAAAAAAATGAAATCCCTTTGTAATAGACGAGTTTTCGTCCGAAACCCTGATACTTCGAAGGAGATTGTCCAGTTTGTACACGAAGTGCATCCATTTTTCCCCGTAACCCTATCAACTTTTTAGCACATGCTATGTGGGTGAAATTATGATACCATGCCAAGTTTCAACTATTTCAGAGTTCATTTGCAGTGCTTTTCAATTTCAGGGTCATCTTAGCTCAAAATAAATCATGAAATGCATGAAAAATAGCAAATGAAGTCAGAAAAGGGTTGAAAAGTGATGATGTGTCTTTGAATGGTCCATATTGAATGCAGAAAAAGTCTTGAGTTAAAATATGTTTAAAAAATGAAATCCCTTTGTAATAGACGAGTTTTCGTCCGAAACCCTCGTACTTCGAAGGAGATTGTCCAGTTTGTACACGAAGTGCATCCAGTTTTTCCCGTAACCCTCTCAACTTTTTAGCACATGCTACGTGGGTGAAATTATGATACCATGCCAATTTTCAACCATTTCAGAGTTCATTTGCAGTGCTTTTCAATTTCAGGGTCATCTTAGCTCAAAATAAATCATGAAATGCATGAAAAGTAGCAAATGAAGCCAGAAAAGGGTTGAAAAGTGATGATGTGGCTTTGAATGGTGCATATTGAATGCAGAAAAACTCTTGAGTTAAAATATGTTAAAAAAATGAAATCCCTTTGTAATAGACGAGTTTTCGTCCGAAACCCCGATACTTCGAAGGAGATTGTCCAGTTTGTACACGAAGTGCATCCAGTTTTTCCCGTAACCCTCTCAACTTTTTAGCACATGCTACGTGGGTGAAATTATGATACCATGCCAATTTTCAACTATTTCAGAGTTCATTTGCAGTGCTTTTCAATTTCAGGGTCATCTTAGCTCAAAATAAATCATGAAATGCATGAAAAATAGCAAATGAAGTCAGAAAAGGGTTGAAAAGTGATGATGTGGCTTTGAATGGTGCATATTAAATGCAGAAAAAGTCTTGAGTTAAAATATGTTAAAAAAATGATACCCCTTTGTAATAGACGAGTTTTCGTCCGAAACCCTCGTACTTCGAAGGAGATTGTCCAGTTTGTACACGAAGTGCATCCAGTTTTTCCCGTAACCCTCTCAACTTTTTAGCACATGCTACGTGGGTGAAATTATGATACCATGCCAATTTTCAACCATTTCAGAGTTCATTTGCAGTGCTTTTCAATTTCAGGGTCATCTTAGCTCAAAATAAATCATGAAATGCATGAAAAATAGCAAATGAAGTCAGAAAAGGGTTGAAAAGTGATGATGTGGCTTTGAATGGTGCCTAATGAATGCAGAAAAAGTCTTGATTTAAAATATATTTAAAAAATGAAATCCCATTGTAATAGACGAGTTTTCGTCCGAAACCCTCATACTTCGAAGGAGATTGTCCAGTTTGTACACGAAGTGCATCCATTTTTTCCCGTAACCCTATCAACTTTTTAGCACATGCTATGTGGGTGAAATTATGATACCATGCCAAGTTTCAACTATTTCAGAGTTCATTTGCAGTGCTTTTCAATTTCAGGGTCATCTTAGCTCAAAATAAATCATGAAATGCATGAAAAATAGCAAATGAAGTCAGAAAAGGGTTGAAAAGTGATGATGTGGCTTTGAATGGTGCATATTAAATGCAGAAAAAGTCTTGAGTTAAAATATGTTAAAAAAATGATACCCCTTTGTAATAGACGAGTTTTCGTCCGAAACCCTCGTACTTCGAAGGAGATTGTCCAGTTTGTACACGAAGTGCATCCAGTTTTTCCCGTAACCCTCTCAACTTTTTAGCACATGCTACGTGGGTGAAATTATGATACCATGCCAATTTTCAACCATTTCAGAGTTCATTTGCAGTGCTTTTCAATTTCAGGGTCATCTTAGCTCAAAATAAATCATGAAATGCATGAAAAGTAGCAAATGAAGCCAGAAAAGGGTTGAAAAGTGATGATGTAGCTTTGAATGGTGCATATTGAATGCAGAAAAACTCTTGAGTTAAAATATGTTAAAAAAATGAAACCCCTTTGTAATAGACGAGTTTTCGTCCGAAACCCTGATACTTCGAAGGAGATTGTCCAGTTTGTACACGAAGTGCATCCAGTTTTTCCCGTAACCCTCTCAACTTTTTAGCACATGCTACGTGGGTGAAATTATGATACCATGCCAATTTTCAACTATTTCAGAGTTCATTTGCAGTGCTTTTCAATTTCAGGGTCATCTTAGCTCAAAATAAATCATGAAATGCATGAAAAATAGCAAATGAAGTCAGAAAAGGGTTGAAAAGTGATGATGTGGCTTTGAATGGTGCATATTAAATGCAGAAAAAGTCTTGAGTTAAAATATGTTAAAAAAATGATACCCCTTTGTAATAGACGAGTTTTCGTCCGAAACCCTCGTACTTCGAAGGAGATTGTCCAGTTTGTACACGAAGTGCATCCAGTTTTTCCCATAACCCTCTCAACTTTTTAGCACATGCTACGTGGGTGAAATTATGATACCATGCCAATTTTCAACCATTTCAGAGTTCATTTGCAGTGCTTTTCAATTTCAGGGTCATCTTAGCTCAAAATAAATCATGAAATGCATGAAAAATAGCAAATGAAGTCAGAAAAGGGTTGAAAAGTGATGATGTGGCTTTGAATGGTGCCTAATGAATGCAGAAAAAGTCTTGATTTAAAATATATTTAAAAAAATGAAATCCCATTGTAATAGACGAGTTTTCGTCCGAAACCCTCATACTTCGAAGGAGATTGTCCAGTTTGTACACGAAGTGCATCCATTTTTTCCCGTAACCCTATCAACTTTTTAGCACATGCTATGTGGGTGAAATTATGATACCATGCCAAGTTTCAACTATTTCAGAGTTCATTTGCAGTGCTTTTCAATTTCAGGGTCATCTTAGCTCAAAATAAATCATGAAATGCATGAAAAATAGCAAATGAAGTCAGAAAAGGGTTGAAAAGTGATGATGTGGCTTTGAATGGTGCATATTAAATGCAGAAAAAGTCTTGAGTTAAAATATGTTAAAAAAATGATACCCCTTTGTAATAGACGAGTTTTCGTCCGAAACCCTCGTACTTCGAAGGAGATTGTCCAGTTTGTACACGAAGTGCATCCAGTTTTTCCCGTAACCCTCTCAACTTTTTAGCACATGCTACGTGGGTGAAATTATGATACCATGCCAATTTTCAACCATTTCAGAGTTCATTTGCAGTGCTTTTCAATTTCAGGGTCATCTTAGCTCAAAATAAATCATGAAATGCATGAAAAATAGCAAATGAAGTCAGAAAAGGGTTGAAAAGTGATGATGTGGCTTTGAATGGTGCCTAATGAATGCAGAAAAAGTCTTGATTTAAAATATATTTAAAAAATGAAATCCCATTGTAATAGACGAGTTTTCGTCCGAAACCCTCATACTTCGAAGGAGATTGTCCAGTTTGTACACGAAGTGCATCCATTTTTTCCCGTAACCCTATCAACTTTTTAGCACATGCTATGTGGGTGAAATTATGATACCATGCCAAGTTTCAACTATTTCAGAGTTCATTTGCAGTGCTTTTCAATTTCAGGGTCATCTTAGCTCAAAATAAATCATGAAATGCATGAAAAATAGCAAATGAAGTCAGAAAAGGGTTGAAAAGTGATGATGTGGCTTTGAATGGTGCATATTAAATGCAGAAAAAGTCTTGAGTTAAAATATGTTAAAAAAATGATACCCCTTTGTAATAGACGAGTTTTCGTCCGAAACCCTCGTACTTCGAAGGAGATTGTCCAGTTTGTACACGAAGTGCATCCAGTTTTTCCCGTAACCCTCTCAACTTTTTAGCACATGCTACGTGGGTGAAATTATGATACCATGCCAATTTTCAACCATTTCAGAGTTCATTTGCAGTGCTTTTCAATTTCAGGGTCATCTTAGCTCAAAATAAATCATGAAATGCATGAAAAGTAGCAAATGAAGCCAGAAAAGGGTTGAAAAGTGATGATGTAGCTTTGAATGGTGCATATTGAATGCAGAAAAACTCTTGAGTTAAAATATGTTAAAAAAATGAAACCCCTTTGTAATAGACGAGTTTTCGTCCGAAACCCTGATACTTCGAAGGAGATTGTCCAGTTTGTACACGAAGTGCATCCAGTTTTTCCCGTAACCCTCTCAACTTTTTAGCACATGCTACGTGGGTGAAATTATGATACCATGCCAATTTTCAACTATTTCAGAGTTCATTTGCAGTGCTTTTCAATTTCAGGGTCATCTTAGCTCAAAATAAATCATGAAATGCATGAAAAATAGCAAATGAAGTCAGAAAAGGGTTGAAAAGTGATGATGTGGCTTTGAATGGTGCATATTAAATGCAGAAAAAGTCTTGAGTTAAAATATGTTAAAAAAATGATACCCCTTTGTAATAGACGAGTTTTCGTCCGAAACCCTCGTACTTCGAAGGAGATTGTCCAGTTTGTACACGAAGTGCATCCAGTTTTTCCCATAACCCTCTCAACTTTTTAGCACATGCTACGTGGGTGAAATTATGATACCATGCCAATTTTCAACCATTTCAGAGTTCATTTGCAGTGCTTTTCAATTTCAGGGTCATCTTAGCTCAAAATAAATCATGAAATGCATGAAAAATAGCAAATGAAGTCAGAAAAGGGTTGAAAAGTGATGATGTGGCTTTGAATGGTGCCTAATGAATGCAGAAAAAGTCTTGATTTAAAATATATTTAAAAAAATGAAATCCCATTGTAATAGACGAGTTTTCGTCCGAAACCCTCATACTTCGAAGGAGATTGTCCAGTTTGTACACGAAGTGCATCCATTTTTTCCCGTAACCCTATCAACTTTTTAGCACATGCTATGTGGGTGAAATTATGATACCATGCCAAGTTTCAACTATTTCAGAGTTCATTTGCAGTGCTTTTCAATTTCAGGGTCATCTTAGCTCAAAATAAATCATGAAATGCATGAAAAATAGCAAATGAAGTCAGAAAAGGGTTGAAAAGTGATGATGTGGCTTTGAATGGTGCATATTAAATGCAGAAAAAGTCTTGAGTTAAAATATGTTAAAAAAATGATACCCCTTTGTAATAGACGAGTTTTCGTCCGAAACCCTCGTACTTCGAAGGAGATTGTCCAGTTTGTACACGAAGTGCATCCAGTTTTTCCCGTAACCCTCTCAACTTTTTAGCACATGCTACGTGGGTGAAATTATGATACCATGCCAATTTTCAACCATTTCAGAGTTCATTTGCAGTGCTTTTCAATTTCAGGGTCATCTTAGCTCAAAATAAATCATGAAATGCATGAAAAGTAGCAAATGAAGCCAGAAAAGGGTTGAAAAGTGATGATGTAGCTTTGAATGGTGCATATTGAATGCAGAAAAACTCTTGAGTTAAAATATGTTAAAAAAATGAAACCCCTTTGTAATAGACGAGTTTTCGTCCGAAACCCTGATACTTCGAAGGAGATTGTCCAGTTTGTACACGAAGTGCATCCAGTTTTTCCCGTAACCCTCTCAACTTTTTAGCACATGCTACGTGGGTGAAATTATGATACCATGCCAATTTTCAACTATTTCAGAGTTCATTTGCAGTGCTTTTCAATTTCAGGGTCATCTTAGCTCAAAATAAATCATGAAATGCATGAAAAATAGCAAATGAAGTCAGAAAAGGGTTGAAAAGTGATGATGTGGCTTTGAATGGTGCATATTAAATGCAGAAAAAGTCTTGAGTTAAAATATGTTAAAAAAATGATACCCCTTTGTAATAGACGAGTTTTCGTCCGAAACCCTCGTACTTCGAAGGAGATTGTCCAGTTTGTACACGAAGTGCATCCAGTTTTTCCCATAACCCTCTCAACTTTTTAGCACATGCTACGTGGGTGAAATTATGATACCATGCCAATTTTCAACCATTTCAGAGTTCATTTGCAGTGCTTTTCAATTTCAGGGTCATCTTAGCTCAAAATAAATCATGAAATGCATGAAAAATAGCAAATGAAGTCAGAAAAGGGTTGAAAAGTGATGATGTGGCTTTGAATGGTGCCTAATGAATGCAGAAAAAGTCTTGATTTAAAATATATTTAAAAAAATGAAATCCCATTGTAATAGACGAGTTTTCGTCCGAAACCCTCATACTTCGAAGGAGATTGTCCAGTTTGTACACGAAGTGCATCCATTTTTTCCCGTAACCCTATCAACTTTTTAGCACATGCTATGTGGGTGAAATTATGATACCATGCCAAGTTTCAACTATTTCAGAGTTCATTTGCAGTGCTTTTCAATTTCAGGGTCATCTTAGCTCAAAATAAATCATGAAATGCATGAAAAATAGCAAATGAAGTCAGAAAAGGGTTGAAAAGTGATGATGTGGCTTTGAATGGTGCATATTAAATGCAGAAAAAGTCTTGAGTTAAAATATGTTAAAAAAATGATACCCCTTTGTAATAGACGAGTTTTCGTCCGAAACCCTCGTACTTCGAAGGAGATTGTCCAGTTTGTACACGAAGTGCATCCAGTTTTTCCCGTAACCCTCTCAACTTTTTAGCACATGCTACGTGGGTGAAATTATGATACCATGCCAATTTTCAACCATTTCAGAGTTCATTTGCAGTGCTTTTCAATTTCAGGGTCATCTTAGCTCAAAATAAATCATGAAATGCATGAAAAGTAGCAAATGAAGCCAGAAAAGGGTTGAAAAGTGATGATGTAGCTTTGAATGGTGCATATTGAATGCAGAAAAACTCTTGAGTTAAAATATGTTAAAAAAATGAAACCCCTTTGTAATAGACGAGTTTTCGTCCGAAACCCTGATACTTCGAAGGAGATTGTCCAGTTTGTACACGAAGTGCATCCAGTTTTTCCCGTAACCCTCTCAACTTTTTAGCACATGCTACGTGGGTGAAATTATGATACCATGCCAATTTTCAACTATTTCAGAGTTCATTTGCAGTGCTTTTCAATTTCAGGGTCATCTTAGCTCAAAATAAATCATGAAATGCATGAAAAATAGCAAATGAAGTCAGAAAAGTGTTGAAAAGTGATGATGTGGCTTTGAATGGTGCATATTAAATGCAGAAAAAGTCTTGAGTTAAAATATGTTAAAAAAATGATACCCCTTTGTAATAGACGAGTTTTCGTCCGAAACCCTCGTACTTCGAAGGAGATTGTCCAGTTTGTACACGAAGTGCATCCAGTTTTTCCCGTAACCCTCTCAACTTTTTAGCACATGCTACGTGGGTGAAATTATGATACCATGCCAATTTTCAACCATTTCAGAGTTCATTTGCAGTGCTTTTCAATTTCAGGGTCATCTTAGCTCAAAATAAATCATGAAATGCATGAAAAGTAGCAAATGAAGCCAGAAAAGGGTTGAAAAGTGATGATGTAGCTTTGAATGGTGCATATTGAATGCAGAAAAACTCTTGAGTTAAAATATGTTAAAAAAATGAAACCCCTTTGTAATAGACGAGTTTTCGTCCGAAACCCTGATACTTCGAAGGAGATTGTCCAGTTTGTACACGAAGTGCGTCCAGTTTTTCCCGTAACCCTCTCAACTTTTTAGCACATGCTACGTGGGTGAAATTATGATACCATGCCAAGTTTCAACTATTTCAGAGTTCATTTGCAGTGCTTTTCAATTTCAGGGTCATCTTAGCTCAAAATAAATCATGAAATGCATGAAAAATAGCAAATGAAGTCAGAAAAGGGTTGAAAAGTGATGATGTGGCTTTGAATGGTGCATATTAAATGCAGAAAAAGTCTTGAGTTAAAATATGTTAAAAAAATGATACCCCTTTGTAATAGACGAGTTTTCGTCCGAAACCCTCGTACTTCGAAGGAGATTGTCCAGTTTGTACACGAAGTGCATCCAGTTTTTCCCGTAACCCTCTCAACTTTTTAGCACATGCTACGTGGGTGAAATTATGATACCATGCCAATTTTCAACCATTTCAGAGTTCATTTGCAGTGCTTTTCAATTTCAGGGTCATCTTAGCTCAAAATAAATCATGAAATGCATGAAAAATAGCAAATGAAGTCAGAAAAGGGTTGAAAAGTGATGATGTGGCTTTGAATGGTGCCTAATGAATGCAGAAAAAGTCTTGATTTAAAATATATTTAAAAAAATGAAATCCCATTGTAATAGACGAGTTTTCGTCCGAAACCCTCATACTTCGAAGGAGATTGTCCAGTTTGTACACGAAGTGCATCCATTTTTTCCCGTAACCCTATCAACTTTTTAGCACATGCTATGTGGGTGAAATTATGATACCATGCCAAGTTTCAACTATTTCAGAGTTCATTTGCAGTGCTTTTCAATTTCAGGGTCATCTTAGCTCAAAATAAATCATGAAATGCATGAAAAATAGCAAATGAAGTCAGAAAAGGGTTGAAAAGTGATGATGTGGCTTTGAATGGTGCATATTAAATGCAGAAAAAGTCTTGAGTTAAAATATGTTAAAAAAATGATACCCCTTTGTAATAGACGAGTTTTCGTCCGAAACCCTCGTACTTCGAAGGAGATTGTCCAGTTTGTACACGAAGTGCATCCAGTTTTTCCCGTAACCCTCTCAACTTTTTAGCACATGCTACGTGGGTGAAATTATGATACCATGCCAATTTTCAACCATTTCAGAGTTCATTTGCAGTGCTTTTCAATTTCAGGGTCATCTTAGCTCAAAATAAATCATGAAATGCATGAAAAGTAGCAAATGAAGCCAGAAAAGGGTTGAAAAGTGATGATGTAGCTTTGAATGGTGCATATTGAATGCAGAAAAACTCTTGAGTTAAAATATGTTAAAAAAATGAAACCCCTTTGTAATAGACGAGTTTTCGTCCGAAACCCTGATACTTCGAAGGAGATTGTCCAGTTTGTACACGAAGTGCATCCAGTTTTTCCCGTAACCCTCTCAACTTTTTAGCACATGCTACGTGGGTGAAATTATGATACCATGCCAATTTTCAACTATTTCAGAGTTCATTTGCAGTGCTTTTCAATTTCAGGGTCATCTTAGCTCAAAATAAATCATGAAATGCATGAAAAATAGCAAATGAAGTCAGAAAAGGGTTGAAAAGTGATGATGTGGCTTTGAATGGTGCATATTAAATGCAGAAAAAGTCTTGAGTTAAAATATGTTAAAAAAATGATACCCCTTTGTAATAGACGAGTTTTCGTCCGAAACCCTCGTACTTCGAAGGAGATTGTCCAGTTTGTACACGAAGTGCATCCAGTTTTTCCCATAACCCTCTCAACTTTTTAGCACATGCTACGTGGGTGAAATTATGATACCATGCCAATTTTCAACCATTTCAGAGTTCATTTGCAGTGCTTTTCAATTTCAGGGTCATCTTAGCTCAAAATAAATCATGAAATGCATGAAAAATAGCAAATGAAGTCAGAAAAGGGTTGAAAAGTGATGATGTGGCTTTGAATGGTGCCTAATGAATGCAGAAAAAGTCTTGATTTAAAATATATTTAAAAAAATGAAATCCCATTGTAATAGACGAGTTTTCGTCCGAAACCCTCATACTTCGAAGGAGATTGTCCAGTTTGTACACGAAGTGCATCCATTTTTTCCCGTAACCCTATCAACTTTTTAGCACATGCTATGTGGGTGAAATTATGATACCATGCCAAGTTTCAACTATTTCAGAGTTCATTTGCAGTGCTTTTCAATTTCAGGGTCATCTTAGCTCAAAATAAATCATGAAATGCATGAAAAATAGCAAATGAAGTCAGAAAAGGGTTGAAAAGTGATGATGTGGCTTTGAATGGTGCATATTAAATGCAGAAAAAGTCTTGAGTTAAAATATGTTAAAAAAATGATACCCCTTTGTAATAGACGAGTTTTCGTCCGAAACCCTCGTACTTCGAAGGAGATTGTCCAGTTTGTACACGAAGTGCATCCAGTTTTTCCCGTAACCCTCTCAACTTTTTAGCACATGCTACGTGGGTGAAATTATGATACCATGCCAATTTTCAACCATTTCAGAGTTCATTTGCAGTGCTTTTCAATTTCAGGGTCATCTTAGCTCAAAATAAATCATGAAATGCATGAAAAGTAGCAAATGAAGCCAGAAAAGGGTTGAAAAGTGATGATGTAGCTTTGAATGGTGCATATTGAATGCAGAAAAACTCTTGAGTTAAAATATGTTAAAAAAATGAAACCCCTTTGTAATAGACGAGTTTTCGTCCGAAACCCTGATACTTCGAAGGAGATTGTCCAGTTTGTACACGAAGTGCATCCAGTTTTTCCCGTAACCCTCTCAACTTTTTAGCACATGCTACGTGGGTGAAATTATGATACCATGCCAATTTTCAACTATTTCAGAGTTCATTTGCAGTGCTTTTCAATTTCAGGGTCATCTTAGCTCAAAATAAATCATGAAATGCATGAAAAATAGCAAATGAAGTCAGAAAAGTGTTGAAAAGTGATGATGTGGCTTTGAATGGTGCATATTAAATGCAGAAAAAGTCTTGAGTTAAAATATGTTAAAAAAATGATACCCCTTTGTAATAGACGAGTTTTCGTCCGAAACCCTCGTACTTCGAAGGAGATTGTCCAGTTTGTACACGAAGTGCATCCAGTTTTTCCCGTAACCCTCTCAACTTTTTAGCACATGCTACGTGGGTGAAATTATGATACCATGCCAATTTTCAACCATTTCAGAGTTCATTTGCAGTGCTTTTCAATTTCAGGGTCATCTTAGCTCAAAATAAATCATGAAATGCATGAAAAATAGCAAATGAAGTCAGAAAAGGGTTGAAAAGTGATGATGTGGCTTTGAATGGTGCCTAATGAATGCAGAAAAAGTCTTGATTTAAAATATATTTAAAAAAATGAAATCCCATTGTAATAGACGAGTTTTCGTCCGAAACCCTCATACTTCGAAGGAGATTGTCCAGTTTGTACACGAAGTGCATCCATTTTTTCCCGTAACCCTATCAACTTTTTAGCACATGCTATGTGGGTGAAATTATGATACCATGCCAAGTTTCAACTATTTCAGAGTTCATTTGCAGTGCTTTTCAATTTCAGGGTCATCTTAGCTCAAAATAAATCATGAAATGCATGAAAAATAGCAAATGAAGTCAGAAAAGGGTTGAAAAGTGATGATGTGGCTTTGAATGGTGCATATTAAATGCAGAAAAAGTCTTGAGTTAAAATATGTTAAAAAAATGATACCCCTTTGTAATAGACGAATTTTCGTCCGAAACCCTCGTACTTCGAAGGAGATTGTCCAGTTTGTACACGAAGTGCATCCAGTTTTTCCCGTAACCCTCTCAACTTTTTAGCACATGCTACGTGGGTGAAATTATGATACCATGCCAATTTTCAACCATTTCAGAGTTCATTTGCAGTGCTTTTCAATTTCAGGGTCATCTTAGCTCAAAATAAATCATGAAATGCATGAAAAGTAGCAAATGAAGCCAGAAAAGGGTTGAAAAGTGATGATGTAGCTTTGAATGGTGCATATTGAATGCAGAAAAACTCTTGAGTTAAAATATGTTAAAAAATGAAACCCCTTTGTAATAGACGAGTTTTCGTCCGAAACCCTGAAACTTCGAAGGAGATTGTCCAGTTTGTACACGAAGTGCATCCAGTTTTTCCCGTAACCCTCTCAACTTTTTAGCACATGCTACGTGGGTGAAATTATGATACCATGCCAATTTTCAACTATTTCAGAGTTCATTTGCAGTGCTTTTCAATTTCAGGGTCATCTTAGCTCAAAATAAATCATGAAATGCATGAAAAATAGCAAATGAAGTCAGAAAAGGGTTGAAAAGTGATGATGTGGCTTTGAATGGTGCATATTGAATGCAGAAAAAGTCTTGAGTTAAAATATGTTAAAAAATGATACACCTTTGTAATAGACGAGTTTTCGTCCGAAACCCTCGTACTTCGAAGGAGATTGTCCAGTTTGTACACGAAATGCATCCAGTTTTTCCCGTAACCCTCTCAACTTTTTAGCGCATGCTACGTGGGTGAAATTATGATACCATGCCAATTTTCAACTATTTCAGAATTCATTTGCAGTGCTTTTCAATTTCAGGGTCATCTTAGCTCAAAATAAATCATGAAATGCATGAAAACTAGCAAATGAAGTCAGAAAAGGGTTGAAAAGTGATGATGTGGCTTTGAATGGTGCATATTGAATGCAGAAAAAGTCTTGAGTTAAAATAAGTTAAAAAATGAAACCCATTTGTAATAGACGAGTTTTCGTCCGAAACCCTGATACTTCGAAGGAGATTGTCCAGTTTGTACACGAAGTGCATCCAGTTTTTCCTGTAACCCTCTAAACTTTTTAGCACATGCTATGTGGGTGAAATTATGATACCATGCCAATTTTTAACCATTTCAGAGTTCATTTGCAGTGCTTTTCAATTTCAGGGTCATCTTAGCTCAAAATAAATCATGAAATGCATGAAAAATAGCAAATGAAGTCAGAAAAGGGTTGAAAAGTGATGATGTGGCTTTGAATGGTGCATATTGAATGCAGAAAAAGTCTTGAGTTAAAATATGTTAAAAAAATGAAACCCCTTTGTAATAGACGAGTTTTCGTCCGAAACACTAATACTTCGAAGGAGATTGTCCAGTTTGTACACGAAGTGCATCCAGTTTTTCCCGTAACCCTCTCAACTTTTTAGCACATGCTATGTGGGTGAAATTATGATACCATGCCAATTTTCAACTATTTCAGAGTTCATTTGCAGTGCTTTACAATTTCTGGGTCATCTTAGCTCAAAATAAATCATGAAATGCATGAAAAATAGCAAATGAAGTTAGAAAAGGGTTGAAAAGTGATGATGTGTCTTTGAATGGTACATATTGAATGCAGAAAAAGTCTTGAGTTAAGATATGTTAAAAAATGAAACCCCTTTGTAATAGACGAGTTTTCGTCCGAAACCCTAATACTTCGAAGGAGATTGTCCAGTTTGTACACTAAGTGCATCCAGTTTTTCCCGTAACCCTCTCAACTTTTTAGCACATGCTATGTGGGTGAAATTATGATACCATGCCAATTTTCAACCATTTCAGAGTTCATTTGCAGTGCTTTTCAATTTCAGGGTCATCTTAGCTCAAAATAAATCATGAAATGCATAAAAAATAGCGAATGAAGTTAGAAAAGGGTTGAAAAGTGATGATGTGTCTTTGAATGGTACATATTGAATGCAGAAAAAGTCTCGAGTTAAAATATGTTAAAAAATGAAACCTCTTTGTAATAGACGAGTTTTCGTCCGAAACCCTGATACTTCGAAGGAGATTGTCCAGTTTGTACA
Source organism: Elymus sibiricus (assembly GCA_039707655.1). Taxonomy (NCBI): domain Eukaryota; kingdom Viridiplantae; phylum Streptophyta; class Magnoliopsida; order Poales; family Poaceae; genus Elymus; species Elymus sibiricus. The sequence goes on from CM077671.1 coordinate 247,161,545, forward strand.
CGAAGTGCATCCAGTTTTTCCCGTAACCCTCTCAAATTTTTAGCACATGCTATGTGGGTGAAATTATTATACCATGCCAAGTTTTAACCATTTCAGAGTTCATTTGCAGTGCTTTTCAATTTCAGGGTCATCTCAGCTCAAAATAAATCATGAAATGCATGAAAAATAGCAAATGAAGTCAGAAAAGGGTTGAAAAGTGATGATGTGGCTTTGAATGGTGCATATTGAATGCAGAAAAAGTTTTGAGTTAAAATATGTTTAAAAAATGAAATCCCTTTGTAATAGACGAGTTTTCGTCCGAAACCCTGATACTTCGAAGGAGATTGTCCAGTTTGTACACGAAGTGCATCCAATTTTTTCAGTAACCCTCTCAACTTTTTAGCACATGCTACGTGGGTGCAATTATGATACGATGCCAATTTTCAACTATTTCAGAGTTCATTTGCAGTGCTTTACAATTTCAGGGTCATCTTAGCTCAAAATAAATCATGAAATGCATGAAAAATAGCAAATGAAATCAGAAAAGGGTTGAAAAGTGATGATGTGTCTTTGAATGGTACATATTGAATGCAGAAAAAGTCTTGAGTTAAAATATGTTTAAAAAATGAAATCCCTTTGTAATAGACGAGTTTTCGTCCAAAACCCCGATACTTCAAAGGAGATTGTCCAGTTTGTACACGAAGTGCATCCAGTTTTTCCCGTAACCCTCTCAACTTTTTAGCACATCCTATGTGGGTGAAATTATGATACCATGCCAATTTTCAACCATTTCAGAGTTCATTTGCAGTGCTTTTCAATTTCAGGGTCATCTTAGCTCAAAATAAATCATGAAATGCATGAAAAATAGCAAATGAAGTCAGAAAAGGGTTGAAAAGTGATGATGTGGCTTTGAATGGTGCATATTGAATGCAGAAAAAGTTTTGAGTTAAAATATGTTGAAAAAAAATGAAATCCCTTTGTAATAGACGAGTTTTCGTCCGAAACTCTGATACTTCGAAGGAGATTGTCCAGTTTGTACACGAAGTGCATCCAGTTTTTCCCGTAACCCTCTCAACTTTTTAGCACATGCTACATGGGTGAAATTATGATACCATGCCAATTTTCAACCATTTCAGAGTTCATTTGCAGTGCTTTTCAATTTCAGGGTCATCTTAGCTCAAAATAAATCATGAAATGCATGAAAAATAGCAAACGAAGTCAGAAAAGGGTTGAAAAGTGATGATGTGGCTTTGAATGGTGCATATTGAATGCAGAAAAAGTCTTGACTTAAAATATGTTAAAAAATGAAACCCCTTTGTAATAGACGAGTTTTCGTCCGAAACACTAATACTTCGAAGGAGATTGTCCAGTTTGTACACGAAGTGCATCCAGTTTTTCCCGTAACCCTCTCAACTTTTTAGCACATGCTACGTGGGTGAAATTATAATACCATGCCAATTTTCAACTATTTCAGAGTTCGTTTGCAGTGCTTTACAACTTCTGGGTTATCTTAGCTCAAAATAAATCATGAAATGCATGAAAAATAGCAAATGAAGTTAGAAAAGGGTTGAAAAGTGATGATGTGTCTTTGAATGGTACATATTGAATGCAGAAAAAGTCTTGAGTTAAAATATGTTAAAAAATGAAACCCCTTTGTAATAGACGAGTTTTCGTCCGAAACCCTGATACTTCGAAGGACATTGTACAGTTTGTACACGAAGTGCATCCAGTTTTTCCCGTAACCCTCTCAACTTTTTAGCACATGCTATGTGGGTGAAATTATGATACCATGCCAATTTTCAACCATTTCAGAGTTCATTTGCAGTGCTTTTCAATTTCAGGGTCATCTTAGCTCAAAATAAATCATGAAATGCATGAAAAATAGCAAATGAAGTTAGAAAAGGGTTGAAAAGTGATGATGAGTCTTTGAATGGTACATATTGAATGCAGAAAAAGTCTTGAGTTAAAATATGTTAAAAAATGAAACCCCTTTGTAATAGACGAGTTTTCGTCCGAAACCCTGATACTTCGAAGGAGATTGTCCAGTTTGTACACGAAGTGCATCCAGTTTTTCCCGTAACCCTCTCAACTTTTTAGCACATGCTATGTGGGTGAAATTATGATACCATGCCAATTTTCAACCATTTCAGAGTTCATTTGCAGTGCTTTTCAATTTCAGGGTCATCTTAGCTCAAAATAAATCATGAAATGCATGAAAAATAGCAAATGAAGTCAGAAAAGGGTTGAAAAGTGATGATGTGGCTTTGAATGGTGCATATTGAATGCAAAAAAAGGCTTGATTTAAAATATGTTAAAAAATGAAACCCCTTTGTAATAGACTAGTTTTCGTCCAAAACCCTGATACTTCGAAGGAGATTGTCCAGTTTGTACACGAAGTGCATCCAATTTTTTTAGTAACCCTCTCAACTTTTTAGCACATGCTACGTGGGTGAAATTATGATACGATGCCAATTTTCAACTATTTCAGAGTTCATTTGCAGTGCTTTACAATTTCAGGGTCATCTTAGCTCAAAATAAATCATGAAATGCATGAAAAATAGCAAATGAAGTCAGAAAAGGGTTGAAAAGTGATGATGTTTCTTTGAATGGTACATATTGAATGCAGAAAAAGTCTTGAGTTAAAATATGTTTAAAAAATGAAATCCCTTTGTAATACACGAGTTTTCGTCCGAAACCCTGATACTTCAAAGGAGATTGTCCAGTTTGTACACGAAGTGCATCCAGTTTTTCCCGTAACCCTCTCAACTTTTTAGCACATCCTATGTGGGTGAAATTATGATACCATGCCAATTTTCAACCATTTCAGAGTTCATTTGCAGTGCTTTTCAATTTCAGGGTCATCTTAGCTCAAAATAAATCATGAAATGCATGAAAAATAGCAAATGAAGTCAGAAAAGGGTTGAAAAGTGATGATGTGGCTTTGAATGGTGCATATTGAATGCAGAAAAAGTCTTGAGTTAAAATATGTTAAAAAAATGAAACCCCTTTGTAATAGACGAGTTTTCGTCCGAAACACTAATACTTCGAAGAAGATTGTCCAGTTTATACACGAAGTGCATCCAGTTTTTCCCGTAACCCTCTCAACTTTTTAGCACATGCTACGTGGGTGAAATTATGATACCATGCCAATTTTCAACTATTTCAGAGTTCATTTGCAGTTCTTTACAATTTCTGGGTCATCTTAGCTCAAAATAAATCATGAAATGCATGAAAAATAGCAAATGAAGTTAGAAAAGGGTTGAAAAGTGATGATGTGTCTTTGAATGGTACATATTGAATGCAGAAAAAGTCTTGAGTTAAAATATGTTAAAAAATGAAACCCCTTTGTAATAGACGAGTTTTCGTCCGAAACCCTGATACTTCGAAGGAGATTGTCCAGTTTGTACACGAAGTGCATCCAGTTTTTCCCGTAACCCTCTCAACTTTTTAGCACATGCTATGTGGGCGAAATTATGATACCATGCCAATTTTCAACCATTTCAGAGTTCATTTGCAGTGCTTTTCAATTTCAGGGTCATCTTAGCTCAAAATAAATCATGAAATGCATGAAAAATAGCAAATAAAGTTAGAAAAGGGTTGAAAAGTGATGATGTGTCTTTGAATGGTACATATTGAATGCAGAAAAAGTCTTGAGTTAAAATATGTTAAAAAATGAAACCCCTTTGTAATAGACGAGTTTTCGTCCGAAACCCTGATACTTCGAAGGAGATTGTCCAGTTTGTACACGAAGTGCATCCAGTTTTTCCCGTAACCCTCTCAACTTTTTAGCACATGCTATGTGGGTGAAATTATGATACCATGCCAATTTTCAACCATTTCAAAGTTCATATGCAGTGCTTTTCAATTTCAGGGTCATCTTAGCTCAAAATAAATCATGAAATGCATGAAAAATAGCAAATGAAGTCAGAAAAGGGTTGAAAAGTGATGATGTGGCTTTGAATGGTGCATATTGAATGCAAAAAAAGCCTTGATTTAAAATATGTTAAAAAAATGAAACCCCTTTGTAATAGACGAGTTTTCGTCCGAAACCCTGATACTTCGAAGGAGATTGTCCAGTTTGTACACGAAGTGCATCCAATTTTTTCAGTAACCCTCTCAACTTTTTAGCACATGCTACGTGCGTGAAATTATGATACCATGCCAATTTTCAACTATTTCAGAGTTCATTTGAAGTGCTTTACAATTTCAGGGTCATCTTAGCTCAAAATAAATCATGAAATGCATGAAAAATAGCAAATGAAGTCAGAAAAGGGTTGAAAAGTGCTGATGTGTCTTTGAATGGTACATATTGAATGCAGAAAAAGTCTTGAGTTAAAATATGTTTAAAAAATGAAATCCCTTTGTAATAGACGAGTTTTCGTCCGAAATCCTGATACTTCAAAGGAGATTGTCCAGTTTGTACACGAAGTGCATCCAGTTTTTCCCGTAACCCTCTCAACTTTTTAGCACATCCTATGTATGTGAAATCATGATACCATGCCAATTTTCAACCATTTCAGAGTTCATTTGCAGTGCTTTTCAATTTCAGGGTCATCTTAGCTCAAAATAAATCATGAAATGCATGAAAAATAGCAAATGAAGTCAGAAAAGGGTTGAAAAGTGATGATGTGGCTTTGAATGGTGCATATTGAATGCAAAAAAAGGCTTGATTTAAAATATGTTAAAAAATGAAACCCCTTTGTAATAGACTAGTTTTCGTCCAAAACCCTGATACTTCGAAGGAGATTGTCCAGTTTGTACACGAAGTGCATCCAATTTTTTTAGTAACCCTCTCAACTTTTTAGCACATGCTACGTGGGTGAAATTATGATACGATGCCAATTTTCAACTATTTCAGAGTTCATTTGCAGTGCTTTACAATTTCAGGGTCATCTTAGCTCAAAATAAATCATGAAATGCATGAAAAATAGCAAATGAAGTCAGAAAAGGGTTGAAAAGTGATGATGTTTCTTTGAATGGTACATATTGAATGCAGAAAAAGTCTTGAGTTAAAATATGTTTAAAAAATGAAATCCCTTTGTAATACACGAGTTTTCGTCCGAAACCCTGATACTTCAAAGGAGATTGTCCAGTTTGTACACGAAGTGCATCCAGTTTTTCCCGTAACCCTCTCAACTTTTTAGCACATCCTATGTGGGTGAAATTATGATACCATGCCAATTTTCAACCATTTCAGAGTTCATTTGCAGTGCTTTTCAATTTCAGGGTCATCTTAGCTCAAAATAAATCATGAAATGCATGAAAAATAGCAAATGAAGTCAGAAAAGGGTTGAAAAGTGATGATGTGGCTTTGAATGGTGCATATTGAATGCAGAAAAAGTCTTGAGTTAAAATATGTTAAAAAAATGAAACCCCTTTGTAATAGACGAGTTTTCGTCCGAAACACTAATACTTCGAAGAAGATTGTCCAGTTTATACACGAAGTGCATCCAGTTTTTCCCGTAACCCTCTCAACTTTTTAGCACATGCTACGTGGGTGAAATTATGATACCATGCCAATTTTCAACTATTTCAGAGTTCATTTGCAGTTCTTTACAATTTCTGGGTCATCTTAGCTCAAAATAAATCATGAAATGCATGAAAAATAGCAAATGAAGTTAGAAAAGGGTTGAAAAGTGATGATGTGTCTTTGAATGGTACATATTGAATGCAGAAAAAGTCTTGAGTTAAAATATGTTAAAAAATGAAACCCCTTTGTAATAGACGAGTTTTCGTCCGAAACCCTGATACTTCGAAGGAGATTGTCCAGTTTGTACACGAAGTGCATCCAGTTTTTCCCGTAACCCTCTCAACTTTTTAGCACATGCTATGTGGGCGAAATTATGATACCATGCCAATTTTCAACCATTTCAGAGTTCATTTGCAGTGCTTTTCAATTTCAGGGTCATCTTAGCTCAAAATAAATCATGAAATGCATGAAAAATAGCAAATAAAGTTAGAAAAGGGTTGAAAAGTGATGATGTGTCTTTGAATGGTACATATTGAATGCAGAAAAAGTCTTGAGTTAAAATATGTTAAAAAATGAAACCCCTTTGTAATAGACGAGTTTTCGTCCGAAACCCTGATACTTCGAAGGAGATTGTCCAGTTTGTACACGAAGTGCATCCAGTTTTTCCCGTAACCCTCTCAACTTTTTAGCACATGCTATGTGGGTGAAATTATGATACCATGCCAATTTTCAACCATTTCAAAGTTCATATGCAGTGCTTTTCAATTTCAGGGTCATCTTAGCTCAAAATAAATCATGAAATGCATGAAAAATAGCAAATGAAGTCAGAAAAGGGTTGAAAAGTGATGATGTGGCTTTGAATGGTGCATATTGAATGCAAAAAAAGCCTTGATTTAAAATATGTTAAAAAAATGAAACCCCTTTGTAATAGACGAGTTTTCGTCCGAAACCCTGATACTTCGAAGGAGATTGTCCAGTTTGTACACGAAGTGCATCCAATTTTTTCAGTAACCCTCTCAACTTTTTAGCACATGCTACGTGCGTGAAATTATGATACCATGCCAATTTTCAACTATTTCAGAGTTCATTTGAAGTGCTTTACAATTTCAGGGTCATCTTAGCTCAAAATAAATCATGAAATGCATGAAAAATAGCAAATGAAGTCAGAAAAGGGTTGAAAAGTGCTGATGTGTCTTTGAATGGTACATATTGAATGCAGAAAAAGTCTTGAGTTAAAATATGTTTAAAAAATGAAATCCCTTTGTAATAGACGAGTTTTCGTCCGAAATCCTGATACTTCAAAGGAGATTGTCCAGTTTGTACACGAAGTGCATCCAGTTTTTCCCGTAACCCTCTCAACTTTTTAGCACATCCTATGTATGTGAAATCATGATACCATGCCAATTTTCAACCATTTCAGAGTTCATTTGCAGTGCTTTTCAATTTCAGGGTCATCTTAGCTCAAAATAAATCATGAAATGCATGAAAAATAGCAAATGAAGTCAGAAAAGGGTTGAAAAGTGATGATGTGGCTTGAATGGTGCATATTGAATGCAGAAAAAGTCTTGAGTTAAAATATGTTTAAAAAAAATGAAATCCCTTTGTAATAGACGAGTTTTCGTCCGAAACCCTGATACTTCGAAGGAGATTGTCCAGTTTGTACACGAAGTACATCCAGTTTTTCCCGTAACCCTCTCAACTTTTTAGCACATCCTATGTGGGTGAAATTATGATACCATGCCAATTTTCAACCATTTCTGAGTTCATTTGCAGTGCTTTTCAATTTCAGGGTCATCTTAGCTCAAAATAAATCATGAAATGCATGAAAAATAGCAAATGAAGTCAGAAAAGGGTTGAAAAGGGCTGATGTGGCTTTGAATGGTGCATATTGAATGGAGAAAAAGTCTTGAGTTAAAATATGTTTAAAAAAAATGAAATCCCTTTGTAATAGACGAGTTTTCGTCCGAAACCCTGATACTTCGAAGGAGATTGTCCAGTTTGTACACGAAGTACATCCAGTTTTTCCCGTAACCCTCTCAACTTTTTAGCACATGCTACATGGGTGAAATTATGATACCATGCCAATTTTCAACCATTTCAGAGTTCATTTGCAGTGCTTCTCAATTTCAGGGTCATCTTAGCTCAAAATAAATCATGAAATGCATGAAAAATAGCAAATGAAGTCAGAAAAGGTTTGAAAAGAGATGATGTGGCTTTGAACGGTGCATATTGAATGCAGAAAAAGTTTTGAGTTAAAATATGTTTCAAAAATGAAATCCCTTTGTAATAGACGAGTTTTCGTCCGAAACCCTGATACTTCGAAGGAGATTGTCCAGTTGGTACACGAAGAGCATCCAGTTTTTCCCGTAACCCTCTCAACTTTTTAGCACATGCTATGTGGGTGAAATTATTATACCATGCCAAGTTTTAACCATTTCAAAGTTCATTTGCAGTGCTTTTCAATTTCAGGGTCATCTCAGCTCAAAATAAATCATGAAATGCATGAAAAATAGCAAATGAAGTCAGAAAAGGGTTGAAAAGTGATGATGTGACTTTGAACGGTGCATATTGAATGCAGAAAAAGTTTTGAGTTAAAATATGTTTAAAAAATGAAATCCCTTTGTAATAGACGAGTTTTCGTCCGAAACCCTGATACTTCGAAGGAGATTGTCCAGTTTGTACACGAAGTGCATCCAGTTTTTGCCGTAACCCTCTCAACTTTTTAGCACATGCTATGTGGGTGAAATTATTATACCATGCCAAGTTTTAACCATTTCAGAGTTCATTTGCAGTGCTTTTCAATTTCAGGGTCATCTCAGCTAAAAATAAATCATGAAATGCATGAAAAATAGCAAATGAAGTCAGAAAAGGGTTGAAAAGTGATGATGTGGCTTTGAATGGTGCATATTGAATGCAGAAAAAGTTTTGAGTTAAAATATGTTTAAAAATTGAAATCCCTTTGTGATAGACGAGTTTTCGTCCGAAACCCTGATACTTCGAAGGAGATTGTCCAGTTTGTACACGAAGTGCATCCAGTTTTTCCCATGACCCTCTCAACTTTTTAGCACATGCGATGTGGGTGAAATTATGATACCATGCCAATTTTCAACCATTTCCGAGTTCATTTGCAGTGCTTTTCAATTTCAGGGTCATCTTAGCTCAAAATAAATCATGAAATGCATGAAAAATAGCAAATGAAGTCAGAAAAGAGTTGAAAAGTGATGATGTGGCTTTGAACGGTGCATATTGAATGCAGAAAAAGTCTTGAGTTAAAATATGTTAAAAAAATGAAACCCCTTTGTAATAGACGAGTTTTCGTCCGAAACCCTCATACTTCGAAGGAGATTGTCCAGTTTGTACACGAAGTGCATCCAGTTTTTCCCATAACCCTCTCAACTTTTTAGCACATGCGAGGTGGGTGAAATTATGGTACCATGCCAATTTTCAACCATTTCAGAGTTCATTTGCAGTGCTTTTCAATTTCAGGGTCATCTTTGCTCAAAATAAATCATGAAATGCATGAAAAATAGCAAATGAAGTCAGAAAAGGGTTGAAAAGTGATGATGTGGCTTTGAATGGTGCATAATGAATGCAGAAAAAGTCTTGAGTTAAAATATATTTAAAAAATGAAATCCCTTTGTTATAGACGAGTTTTCGTCCGAAACCCTCATACTTCGAAGGAGATTGTCCAGTTTGTACACGAAGTGCATCCAGTTTTTTCCGTAACCCTCTCAACTTTTTATCACATGCTATGTGGGTGAAATTATGATACCATGCCAATTTTCAACCATTTCAGAGTTCATTTGCAGTGCTTTTCAATTTCAGGGTCATCTTAGCTCAAAATAAATCATGAAATGCATGAAAAATAGCAAATGAAGTCAGAAAAGGGTTGAAAAGTGATGATGTGGCTTTGAATCGTGCATATTGAATGCAGAAAAAGTCTTGAGTTAAAATATGTTAAAAAATGAAACCCCTTTGTAATAGACGAGTTTTCGTCCGAAACCCTAATACTTCGAAGGAGATTGTCCAGTTTGTACACGAAGTGCATCCAGTTTTTCCCGTAACCCTCTCAACTTTTTAGCACATGCTACGTGGGTGAAATTATGATACCATGCCAATTTTCAACCATTTCACAGTTCATTTGCAGTGCTTTCAATTTCAGGGTCATCTTAGCTCAAAATAAATCATGAAATGCATGAAAAATAGCAAATGAAGTCAGAAAAGGGTTGAAAAGTGATGATGTGGCTTTGAACGGTGCATATTGAATGCAGAAAAAGTTTTGAGTTAAAATATGTTTAAAAAAATGAAATCCCTTTGTAATAGACGAGTTTTCGTACGAAACCCTGATACATCGAAGGAGATTGTCCAGTTTGTACACGAAGTGCATCCAGTTTTTCCCGTAACCCTCTCAACTTTTTAGCACATGCTATGTGGGTGAAATTATTATACCATGCCAAGTTTTAACCATTTCAGAGTTCATTTGCAGTGCTTTACAATTTCAGGGTCATCTCAGCTCAAAATAAATCATGAAATGCATGAAAAATAGCAAATGAAGTCAGAAAAGGGTTGAAAAGTGATGATGTGGCTTTGAATGGTGCATATTGAATGCAGAAAAAGTCTTGATTTAAAATATGTTAAAAAATGAAACCCCTTTGTAATAGACGAGTTTTCGTCCGAAACCCTGATACTTCAAAGGAGATTGTCCAGTTTGTACACGAAGTGCATCCAGTTTTTTCAGTAACCGTCTCAACTTTTTAGCACATGCTATGTGGGTGAAATTATGATACCATGCCAATTTTCAACCATTTCAGAGTTCATTTGCAGTGCTTTTCAATTTCAGGGTCATCTTAGCTCAAAATAAATCATGAAATGCATGAAAAATAGCAAATGAAGTCAGAAAAGGGTTGAAAAGTGATGATGTGGCTTTGAATGGTGCATATTGAATGCAGAAAAAGTTTTGAGTTAAAATATGTTTAAAAAAATGAAATCCCTTTGTAATAGACGAGTTTTCGTACGAAACCCTGATAATTCGAAGGAGATTGTCCAGTTTGTACACGAAGTGCATCCAGTTTTTCCCGTAACCCTCTCAACTTTTTAGCACATGCTATGTGGGTGAAATTATGATACCATGCCAAGTTTTAACCATTTCAGAGTTCATTTGCAGTGCTTTACAATTTCAGGGTCATCTCAGCTCAAAATAAATCATGAAATGCATGAAAAATAGCAAATGAAGTCAGAAAAGGGTTGAAAAGTGATGATGTGGCTTTGAATGGTGCATATTGAATGCAAAAAAAGTCTTGATTTAAAATATGTTAAAAAATGAAACCCCTTTGTAATAGACGAGTTTTCGTCCGAAACCCTCATACTTCAAAGGAGATTGTCCAGTTTGTACACGAAGTGCATCCAGTTTTTTCAGTAACCCTCTCAACTTTTTAGCACATGCTATGTGGGTGAAATTATGATACCATGCCAATTTTCAACCATTTCAGAGTTCATTTGCAGTGCTTTTCAATTTCAGGGTCATCTTAGCTCAAAATAAATCATGAAATGCATGAAAAATAGCAAATGAAGTCAGAAAAGGGTTGAAAAGTGATGATGTGGCTTTGAATGGTGCATATTGAATGTAGAAAAAGTCATGACTTAAAATATGTTTAAAAAAATGAAATCCCTTTGTAATAGACGAGTTTTCGTCTGAAACCCTGATATTTCGAAGGAGATTGTCCAGTTTGTACACGAAGTGCATCCAGTTTTTCCCGTAACCCTCTCAACTTTTTAGCACATGCTACATGGGTGAAATTATGATACCATGCCAATTTTCAACCATTTCAGAGTTCATTTGCAGTGCTTTTCAATTTCAGGGTCATCTTAGCTCAAAATAAATCATGAAATGCATGAAAAATAGCAAATGAAGTCAGAAAAGGGTTGAAAAGTGATGATGCGGCTTTGAACGGTGCATATTGAATGCAGAAAAAGTTTTGAGTTAAAATATGTTTAAAAAATGAAATCCCTTTGTAATAGACGAGTTTTCGTCCGAAACCCTGATACTTCGAAGGAGATTGTCCAGTTTGTACACGAAGTGCATCCAGTTTTTCCCGTAACCCTCTCAACTTTTTAGCACATGCTATGTGCGTGAAATTATTATACCATGCCAAGTTTTAACCATTTCAGAGTTCATTTCCAGTGCTTTTCAATTTCAGGGTCATCTCAGCTCAAAATAAATCATGAAATGCATGAAAAATAGCAAATGAAATCAGAAAAGGGTTGAAAAGTGATGATGTGGCTTTGAATGGTGCATACTGAATGCAGGAAAAGTTTTGAGTTAAAATATGTTTACAAAATGAAATCCCTTTGTAATATACGAGCTTTCGTCCGAAACCCTGATACTTCGAAGGAGATTGTCCAGTTTGTACACGAAGTGCATCCAGTTTTTCCCATAACCCACTCAACTTTTTAGCACATGCTATGTGGGTGAAATTATGATACCATGCCAATTTTCAACCATTTCCGAGTTCATTTGCAGTGCTTTTCGATTTCAGGGTCATCTTAGCTCAAAATAAATCGTGAAATGCATGAAAAATAGCAAATGAAGTCAGAAAAGAGTTGAACAGTGATGATGTGGCTTTGGATGGTGCATATTGAATGCAAAAAAAGTCTTGAGTTAAAATATGTTAAAAAAATGAAACCCCTTTGTAATAGACGAGTTTTCGTCCAAAACCCACATACTTCGAAGGAGATTGTCCAGTTTGTACACGAAGTGCATCCAGTTTTTCCCATAACCCTCTCAACTTTTTAGCACATGCGATGTGGGTGAAATTATGATACCATGCCAATTTTCAACCATTTCAGAGTTCATTTGCAGTGCTTTAGAATTTCAGGGTCATCTTTGCTCAAAATAAATCATGAAATGCATGAAAAATAGCAAATGAAGTCAGAAAAGGGTTGGAAAGTGATGATGTGGCTTTGAATGGGGCATAATGAATGCAGAAAAAGTCTAGAGTTAAAATATATTTAAAAAAAGGAAATCCCTTTGTTATAGACGAGTTTTCGTCCGAAACCCTCATACTTCGAAGGAGATTGTCCAGTTTGTACACGAAGTGCATCCAGTTTTTCCCGTAACCCTCTCAACTTTTTATCACATGCAATGTGGGTGAAATTATGATACCATGCCAATTTTGAACCATTTCAGAGTTCATTTGCAGTGCTTTTCAATTTCAGGGTCATCTTTGCTCAAAATAAATCATGAAATGCATGAAAAATAGCAAATGAAGTCAGAAAAGGGTTGCAAAGTGATGATGTGGCTTTGAATGGTGCCTAATGAATGCAGAAAAAGTCATGATTTAAAATATATTTAAAAAAATGAAATCCCATTGTAATAGACGAGTTTTCGTCCGAAACCCTCATACTTCGAAGGAGATTGTCCAGTTTGTACACGAAGTGCATCCAGTTTTTCCCGTAACCCTCTCAACTTTTTAGCACATGCTACGTGGGTGAAATTATGATACCATGCCAATTTTCAACCATTTCAGAGTTCATTTGCAGTGCTTTTCAATTTCAGGGTCATCTTAGCTCAAAATAAATCATGAAATGCATGAAAAATAGCAAATGAAGCCAGAAAAGGGTTGAAAAGTGATGATGTGGCTTTGAATGGTGCATATTGAATGTAGAAAAACTCTTGAGTTAAAATATGTTTAAAAAATTAAATCCCTTTGTAATAGACGAGTTTTCGTCCGAAACCCTGATACTTCAAAGGAGATTGTCCACTTTGTACACGAAGTGCATCCAGTTTTTCCCGTAACCCTCTCAACTTTTTAGCACATGCTACGTGGGTGAAATTATGATACCATGCCAATTTTCAACTATTTCAGAGTTCATTTGCAGTTCTTTTCAATATCAGGGTCATCTTAGCTCAAAATAAATCATGAAATGCATGATAATAGCAAATGAAGTCAGAAAAGGGTTGAAAAGTGATGATGTGTATTTGAATGGTGCATATTGAATGCAGAAAAAGTCTTGAGTTAAAATATGTTTAAAAAATGAAATCCCTTTGTAATAGACGAGTTTTCGTCCGAAACCCTCATACTTCGAAGGAGATTGTCCAGTTTGTACACGAAGTGCATCCAGTTTTTCCCATAACCCTCTCAACTTTTTAGCACATGCTACGTGGGTGAAATTATGATACCATGCCGTTTTTCAACTATTTCAGAGTTCATTTGCAGTGCTTATCAATTTCAGGGTCATCTTAGCTCAAAATAAATCATGAAATGCATGAAAAATACCAAATGAAGTCAGAAAAGGGTTGAAAAGCGATGATGTGGCTTTGAATGGTGCATATTGAATGCAGAAAAAGTTTTGAGTTAAAATATGTTTAAAAAATGAAACCCCTTTGTAATAGACGAGTTTTCGTCCGAAACCCTGATACTTCGAAGGAGATTGTCCAGTTTGTACACGAAGTGCATCCAGTTTTTCCCGTAACCCTCTCAACTTTTTAGCACATGCTATGTGGGTGAAATTATTATACCATGCCAAGTTTTAACCATTTCAGAGTTCATTTGCAGTGCTTTTCAATTTCAGGGTCATCTCAGCTCAAAATAAATCATGAAATGCATGAAAAATAGCAAATGAAGTCAGAAAAGGGTTGAAAAGTGATGATGTGGCTTTGAACGGTGCATATTGAATGCAGAAAAAGTTTTGAGTTAAAATATGTTTAAAAAATGAAATCCCTTTGTAATAGACGAGTTTTCGTCCGAAACCCTGATACTTCGAAGGAGATTGTCCAGTTTGTACACGAAGTGCATCCAGTTTTTCCCGTAACCCTCTCAACTTTTTAGCACATGCTATGTGGGTGAAATTATTATACCATGCCAAGTTTTAACCATTTCAGAGTTCATTTGCAGTGCTTTTCAATTTCAGGGTCATCTCAGCTCAAAATAAATCATGAAATGCATGAAAAATAGCGAATGAAGTCAGAAAAGGGTTGAAAAGTGATGATGTGGCTTTGAATGGTGCATATTGAATGCAGAAAAAGTTTTGAGTTAAAATATGTTTAAAAATTGACATCCCTTTGTAATAGACGAGTTTTCGTCCGAAACCCTGATACTTCGAAGGAGATTGTCCAGTTTGTACACGAAGTGCATCCAGTTTTTCCCATAACCCTCTCAACTTTTTAGCACATGCGATGTGGGTGAAATTATGATACCATGCCAATTTTCAACCATTTCAGAGTTCATTTGCAGTGCTTTTCAATTTCAGGGTCATCTTAGCTCAAAATAAATCATGAAATGCATGAAAAATAGCAAATGAAGTCAGAAAAGAGTTGAAAAGTGATGATGTGGCTTTGAATGGTGCATATTGAATGCAGAAAAAGTCTTGAGTTAAAATATGTTAAAAAAATGAAACCCCTTTGTAATAGACGAGTTTTCGTACGAAACCCTGACACTTCGAAGGAGATTGTCCAGTATGTACACGAAGTGCATCCAGTTTTTCCCGTAACCCTCTCAACTTTTTAGCACATGCTATGTGGGTGAAATTATTATACCATGCCAAGTTTTAACCATTTCAGAGTTCATTTGCAGTGCTTTTCAATTTCAGGGTCATCTCAGCTCAAAATAAATCATGAAATGCATGAAAAATAGCAAATGAAGTCAGAAAAGGGTTGAAAAGTGATGATGTGGCTTTGAACGGTGCATATTGAATGCAGAAAAAGTTTTGAGTTAAAATATGTTTAAAAAATGAAATCCCTTTGTAATAGATGAGTTTTCGTCCGAAACCCTGATACTTCGAAGGAGATTGTCCAGTTTGTACACGAAGTGCATCCAGTTTTTCCCGTAACCCTCTCAACTTTTTAGCACATGCTATGTGGGTGAAATTATTATACCATGCCAAGTTTTAACCATTTCAGAGTTCATTTGCAGTGCTTTTCAATTTCAGGGTCATCTCAGCTCAAAATAAATCATGAAATGCATGAAAAGTAGCAAATGAAGTCAGAAAAGGGTTGAAAAGTGATGATGTGGCTTTGAATGGTGCATATTGAATGCGGAAAAAGTCTTGAGTTAAAATATGTTAAAAAATGAAACCCCTTTGTAATAGACGAGTTTTCGTCCGAAACCCTGATACTTCGAAGGAGATTGTCCAGTTTGTACACGAAGTACATCCAGTTTTTCCCGTAACCCTCTCAACTTTTTAGCACATGCTACGTGGGTGAAATTATGGTACCATGCCAATTTTCAACCATTTCAGAGTTCATTTGCAGTGCTTTTCAATTTCAGGGTCATCTTAGCTCAAAATAAATCATGAAATGCATGAAAAATAGCAAATGAAGTCAGAAAAGGGTTGAAAAGTGATGATGTGGCTTTGAACGGTGCATATTGAATGCAGAAAAAGTTTTGAGTTAAAATATGTTTAAAAAAATGAAATCCCTTTGTAATAGACGAGTTTTCGTACGAAACCCTGATACATCGAAGGAGATTGTCCAGTTTGTACACGAAGTGCATCCAGTTTTTCCCGTAACCCTCTCAACTTTTTAGCACATGCTATGTGGGTGAAATTATTATACCATGCCAAGTTTTAACCATTTCAGAGTTCATTTGCAGTGCTTTTCAATTTCAGGGTCATCTTTGCTCAAAATAAATCATGAAATGCATGAAAAATAGCAAATGAAGTCAGAAAACGGTTGAAAAGTGATGATGTGGCTTTGAATGGTGCATAATGAATGCAGAAAAAGTCTTGAGTTAAAATATATTTAAAAAAATGAAATCCCTTTGTTATAGACGAGTTTTCGTCCGAAACCCTCATACTTCGAAGGAGATTGTCCAGTTTGTACACGAAGTGCATTCAGTTTTTCCCGTAACCCTCTCAACTTTTTATCACATGCTATGTGGGTGAAATTATGATACCATGCCAATTTTCAACCATTTCAGAGTTCATTTGCAGTGCTTTTCAATTTCAGGGTCATCTTAGCTCAAAATAAATCATGAAATGCATGAAAAATAGCAAATGAAGTCAGAAAAGGGTTGAAAAGTGATGATGTGGCTTTGAATGGTGCATATTGAATGTAGAAAAAGTCATGAGTTAAAATATGTTTAAAAAAAATGAAATCCCTTTGTAATAGACGAGTTTTCGTCTGAAACCCTGATAATTCGAAGGAGATTGTCCAGTTTGTACACGAAGTGCATCCAGTTTTTCCCGTAACCCTCTCAACTTTTTAGCACATGCTACATGGGTGAAATTATGATACCATGCCAATTTTCAACCATTTCAGAGTTCATTTGCAGTGCTTTTCAATTTCAGGGTCATCTTAGCTCAAAATAAATCATGAAATGCATGAAAAATAGCAAATGAAGTCAGAAAAGGGTTGAAAAGTGATGATGTGGCTTTGAACGGTGCATATTGAATGCAGAAAAAGTTTTGAGTTAAAATATGTTTAAAAAATGAAATCCCTTTGTAATAGACGAGTTTTCGTCCGAAACCCTGATACTTCGAAGGAGATTGTCCAGTTTGTACACGAAGTGCATCCAGTTTTTCCCGTAACCCTCTCAACTTTTTAGCACATGCTATGTGGGTGAAATTATTATACCATGCCAAGTTTTAACCATTTCAGAGTTCATTTCCAGTGCTTTTCAATTTCAGGGTCATCTCAGCTCAAAATAAATCATGAAATGCATGAAAAATAGCAAATGAAGTCAGAAAAGGGTTGAAAAGTGATGATGTGGCTTTGAATGGTGCATACTGAATGCAGAAAAAGTTTTGAGTTAAAATATGTTTAAAAAATGAAATCCCTTTGTAATATACGAGTTTTCGTCCGAAACCCTGATACTTCGAAGGAGATTGTCCAGTTTGTACACGAAGTGCATCCAGTTTTTCCCATAACCCACTCAACTTTTTAGCACATGCTATGTGGGTGAAATTATGATACCATGCCAATTTTCAACCTTTTCCGAGTTCATTTGCAGTGCTTTTCGATTTCAGGGTCATCTTAGCTCAAAATAAATCGTGAAATGCATGGAAAATAGCAAATGAAGTCAGAAAAGAGTTGACCAATGATGATGTGGCTTTGAATGGTGCATATTGAATGCAAAAAAAGTCTTGAGTTAAAATATGTTAGAAAAATGAAACCCCTTTGTAATAGACGAGTTTTCGTCCAAAACCCTCATACTTCGAAGGAGATTGTCTAGTTTGTACACGAAGTGCATCCAGTTTTTCCCATAACCCTCTCAACTTTTTAGCACATGCGATGTGGGTGAAATTATGATACCATGCCAATTTTCAACCATTTCAGAGTTCATTTGCAGTGCTTTTGAATTTCAGGGTCATCTTTGCTCAAAATAGATCATGAAATGCATGAAAAATAGCAAATGAAGTCAGAAAAGGGATGGAAAGTGATGATGTGGCTTTGAATGGTGCATAATGAATGCAGAAAATGTCTTGAGTTAAAATATATTTAAAAAAAGGAAATCCCTTTGTTATAGACGAGTTTTCGTCCGAAACCCTCATACTTCGAAGGAGATTGTCCAGTTTGTACACGAAGTGCATCCAGTTTTTCCCGTAACCCTCTCAACTTTTTATCACATGCAATGTGGGTGAAATTATGATACCATGCCAATTTTGAACCATTTCAGAGTTCATTTGCAGTGCTTTTCAATTTCAGGGTCATCTTTGCTCAAAATAAATCATGAAATGCATGAAAAATAGCAAATGAAGTCAGAAAAGGGTTGCAAAGTGATGATGTGGCTTTGAATGGTGCCTAATGAATGCAGAAAAAGTCATGATTTAAAATATATTTAAAAAAATGAAATCCCATTGTAATAGACGAGTTTTCGTCTGAAACCCTCATACTTCGAAGGAGATTGTCCAGTTTGTACACGAAGTGCATCCAGTTTTTCCCGTAACCCTCTCAACTTTTTAGCACATGCTATGTGGGTGAAATTATGATACCATGCCAAGTTTCAACTATTTCAGAGTTCATTTGCAGTGCTTTTCAATTTCAGGTCATCTTAGCTCAAAATAAATCATGAAATGCATGAAAAATAGCAAATGAAGTCATAAAGGGTTGAAAAGTGATGATGTGGCTTTGAATGGTGCATATTGAATGCAGAAAAAGTCTTGAGTTAAAATATGTTAAAAAATGATACCCTTTTGTAATAGACGAGTTTTCGTCCGAAACCCTCGTACTTCGAAGGAGATTGTCCAGTTTGTACACGAAGTGCATCCAGTTTTTCCCGTAACCATCTCAACTTTTTAGCACATGCTACGTGGGTGAAATTATGATACCATGCCAATTTTCAACCATTTCAGAGTTCATTTGCAGTGCTTTTCAATTTCAGGGTCATCTTAGCTCAAAATAAATCATGAAATGCATGAAAAATAGCAAATGAAGCCAGAAAAGGGTTGAAAAGTGATGATGTGGCTTTGAATGGTGCATATTGAATGTAGAAAAACTCTTGAGTTAAAATATGTTTAAAAAATGAAATCCCTTTGTAATAGACGAGTTTTCGTCCGAAACCCTGATACTTCAAAGGAGATTGTCCAGTTTGTACACGAAGTGCATCCAGTTTTTCCCGTAACCCTCTCAACTTTTTAGCACATGCTACGTGGGTGAAAGTATGATACCATGCCAATTTTCAACTATTTCAGAGTTCATTTGCAGTGCTTTTCAATATCAGGGTCATCTTAGCTCAAAATAAATCATGAAATGCATGATAATAGCAAATGAAGTCAGAAAAGGGTTGAAAAGTGATGATGTGTATTTGAATGGTGCATATTGAATGCAGAAAAAGTCTTGAGTTAAAATATGTTTAAAAAATGAAATCCCTTTGTAATAGACGAGTTTTCGTCCGAAACCCTCATACTTCGAAGGAGATTGTCCAGTTTGTACACGAAGTGCATCCAGTTTTTCCCATAACGCTCTCAACTTTTTAGCACATGCTATGTGGGTGAAATTATGATACCATGCCAATTTTGAACCATTTCAGAGTTCTTTTGCAGTGCTTTTCAATTTCAGGGTCATCTTTGCTCAAAATAAATCATGAAATGCATGAAAAATAGCAAATGAAGTCAGAAAAGGGTTGAAAAGTGATGATGTGGCTTTGAATGGTGCCTAATGAATGCAGAAAAAGTCTTGATTTAAAATATATTTAAAAAAATGAAATCCCATTGTAATAGACGAGTTTTCGTCCGAAACTCTCATACTTCGAAGGAGATTGTCCAGTTTGTACACGAAGTGCATCCAGTTTTTCCCGTAACCCTCTCAACTTTCTAGCACATGCTATGTGGGTGAAATTATGATACCATGCCAAGTTTCAACTATTTCGGAGTTCATTTGCAGTGCTTTTCAATTTCAGGGTCATCTTAGCTCAAAATAAATCATGAAATGCATGAGAAATAGCAAATGAAGTCAGAAAAGGGTTGAAAAGTGATGATGTGGCTTTGAATGGTGCATATTGAATGCAGAAAAAGTCTTGAGTTAAAAAATGTTTTAATAAATGAAATCCCTTTGTAATAGACGGGTTTTCGTTCGAAACCCTGATACTTCGAAGGAGATTGTCCAGTTTGTACACGAAGTGCATCCAGTTTTTCCCGTAACCCTCTCAACTTTTTAGCACATGCTACGTGGGTGAAATTATGATACCATGCCAATTTTCAACCATTTCAGAGTTCATTTGCAGTGCTTTTCAATTTCAGGGTCATCTTAGCTCAAAATAAATCATGAAATGCATGAAAAATAGCAAATGAAGCCAGAAAAGGGTTGAAAAGTGATGATATGGCTTTGAATGGTGCATATTGAATGCAGAAAAACTCTTGAGTTAAAATATATTAAAAAAATGAAACCCCTTTGTAATAGACGAGTTTTTGTCCGAAACCCAGATACTTCGAAGGAGATTGTCCACTTTGTACACGAAGTGCATCCAGTTTTTCCCGTAACCCTCTCAACTTTTTAGCACATGCTACGTGGGTGAAATTATGATACCATGCCAATTTTCAACTATTTCAGAGTTCATTTGTAGTGCTTTTCAATTTCAGGGTCATCTTAGCTCAAAATAAATCATGAAATACATGAAAAATAGCAAATGAAGTCAGAAAAGGGTTGAAAAGTGATGATGTGGCTTTGAATGGTGCATATTGAATGCAGAAAAAATCTTGAGTTAAAATATGTTAAAAAATGATACCCCTTTGTAATAGACGAGTTTTCGTCTGAAACCCTCGTACTTCGAAGGAGATTTTCCAGTTTGTACACGAAATGCATTCAGTTTTTCCCGTAACCCTCTCAACTTTTTAGCACATGCTACGTGGGTGAAATTATGATACCATGCCGTTTTTCAACTATTTCAGAGTTCATTTGCAGTGCTTTTCAATTTCAGGGTCATCTTAGCTCAAAATAAATCATGAAATGCATGAAAAATAGCAAATGAAGTCAGAAAAGGGTTGAAAAGTGATGATGTGGCTTTGAATGGTGCATATTGAATGCAGAAAAAGTCTTGAGTTAAAATAAGTTAAAAAATGAAACCCCTTTGTAATAGACGAGTTTTCGTCCGAAACCCTGATACTTCGAAGGAGATTGTCCAGTTTGTACAAGAAGTGCATCCAGGTTTTCCCCTAACCCTCTCAACTTTTTAGCACATCCTATGTGGGTGAAATTATGATACCATGCCAATTTTCAACCATTTCAGAGTTCATTTGCAGTGCTTTTCAATTTCAGGGTCATCTTAGCTCAAAATAAATCATGAAATGCATGAAAAATAGCAAATGAAATCACAAAAGGGTTTAAAAGTGATGATGTGGCTTTGAATGGTGCATATTGAATGCAAAAAAAGTCTTGATTTAAAATATGTTAAAAAAATGAAACCCCTTTGTAATAGACGAGTTTTCGTCCGAAACCCTGATACTTCGAAGGAGATTGTCCAGTTTGTACACGAAGTGCATCCAGTTTTTTCAGTAACCCTCTCAACTTTTTAGCACATGCTACGTGGGTGAAATTATGATACCATGCCAATTTTCAACTATTTCAGAGTTCATTTGCAGTGCTTTACAATTTCAGGGTCATCTTAGCTCAAAATAAATCATGAAATGCATGAAAAATAGCAAATGAAGTCAGAAAAGGGTTGAAAAGTGATGATGTGTCTTTGAATGGTACATATTAAATGCAGAAAAAGTCTTGAGTTAAAATATGTTTAAATAATGAAATCCCTTTGTAATAGACGAGTTTTCGTCCGAAACCCTGATACTTCAAAGGAGATTGTCCAGTTTGTACACGAAGTGCATCTAGTTTTTCCCGTAACCCTCTCAACTTTTTAGCACATACTATGTGGGTGAAATTATGATACCATGCCAATTTTCAACCATTTCAGAGTTCATTTGCAGTGCTTTTCAATTTCAGGTTCATCTTAGCTCAAAACAAATCATGAAATGAATGAAAAATAGCAAATGAAGTCAGAAAAGGGTTGAAAAGTGATGATGTGGCTTTGAATGGTGCATATTGAATGCAGAAAAAGTCTTGAGTTCAAATATGTTTAAAAAAATGAAATCCCTTTGCAATAGACGAGTTTTCGTCCGAAACCCTGATACTTCGAAGGAGATTGTCCAGTTTGTACACGAAGTGCATCCAGTTTTTCCCGTAACCCTCTCAACTTTTTAGCACATGCTACATGGGTGAAATTATGATACCATGCCAATTTTCAACCATTTCAGAGTTCATTTGCAGTGCTTTTCAATTTCAGGGTCATCTTAGCTCAAAATAAATCATGAAATGCATGAAAAATAGCAAATGAAGTCAGAAAAGGGTTGAAAAGTGATGATGTGGCTTTGAACGGTGCATATTGAATGCAGAAAAAGTTTTGAGTTAAAATATGTTTAAAAAATGAAATCCGTTTGTAATAGACGAGTTTTCGTCCAAAACCCTGATACTTCGAAGGAGATTGTCCAGTTTGTACACGAAGTGCATCCAGTTTTTCCCGTAACCGTCTCAACTTTTTAGCACATGCTATGTGGGTGAAATTATTATACCATGCCAAGTTTTAACCATTTCAGAGTTCATTTGCAGTGCTTTTCAATTTCAGGGTCATCTCAGCTCAAAATAAATCATGAAATGCATGAAAAATAGCAAATGAAGTCAGAAAAGGGTTGAAAAGTGATGATGTGGCTTTGAATGGTGCATATTGAATGCAGAAAAAGTTTTGAGTTAAAATATGTTTAAAAAATGAAATCCCTTTGTAATAGACGAGTTTTCGTCCGAAACCCTGATACTTCGAAGGAGATTGTCCAGTTTGTACACGAAGTGCATCCAGTTTTTCGCATAACCCTCTCAACTTTTTAGCACATGCTATGTGGGTGAAATTATGATACCATGCCAATTTGCAACCATTTCCGAGTTCATTTGCAGTGCTTTTCAATTTCAGGGTCATCTTAGCTCAAAATAAATCATGAAATGCATGAAAAATAGCAAATGAAGTCAGAAAAGAGTTGAAAAGTGATGATGTGGCTTTGAATGGTGCAGATTGAATGCAAAAAATGTCTTGGGTTAAAATATGTTAAAAAAAATGAAACCCCTTTGTAATAGACGAGTTTTCGTCCGAAACCCTCATACTTCGAAGGAGATTGTCCAGTTTGTACACGAAGTGCATCCAGTTTTTCCCATAACCCTCTCAACTTTTTAGCACATGCGATGTGGGTGAAATTATGATACCATGCCAATTTTCAACCATTTCAGAGTTCATTTACAGTGCTTTTCAATTTCAGGGTCATCTTTGCTCAAAATAAATCATGAAATGCATGAAAAATAGCAAATGAAGTCAGAAAAGGGTTGAAAAGTGATGATGTGGCTTTGAATGGTGCATAATGAATGCAGAAAAAGTCTTGAGTTAAAATATATTTAAAAAAATGAAATCCCTTTGTTATAGACAAGTTTTCGTCCGAAACCCTGATACTTCGAAGGAGATTGTCCAGTTTGTACACGAAGTGCATCCAGTTTTTCCCGTAACCCTCTCAACTTTTTATCACATGCTATGTGAGTGAAATTATGATACCATGCCAATTTTCAACCATTTCAGAGTTCATTTGCAGTGCTTTTCAATTTCAGGGTCATCTTAGCTCAAAATAAATCATGAAATGCATGAAAAATAGCAAATGAAGTCAGAAAAGGGTTGAAAATTGATGATGTGGCTTTGAATGGTGCATATTGAATGCAAAAAAAGTCTTGAGTTAAAATAAGTTAAAAAATGAAACCCCTTTGTAATAGACGAGTTTTCGTCCGAAACCCTGATACTTCGAAGGAGATTGTCCAGTTTGTACACGAAGTGCATCCAGTTTTTCCCGTAACCCTCTCAACTTTTTAGCACATGCTATGTGGGTGAAATTATGATACCATGCCAATTTTTAACCATTTCAGAGTTCATTTGCAGTGCTTTTCAATTTCAGGGTCATCTTAGCTCAAAATAAATCATGAAATGCATGAAAAATAGCAAATGAAGTCAGAAAAGGGTTGAAAAGTGATGATGTGGCTTTGAATGGTGCATATTGAATGCAGAAAAAGTCTTGAGTTAAAATATGTTAAAAAAATGAAACCCCTTTGTAATAGACGAGTTTTCGACCGAAACACTGATACTTCGAAGGAGATTGTCCAGTTTGTACACGAAGTGCATCCAGTTTTTCCCGTAACCCTCTCAACTTTTTAGCACATGCTACGTGGGTGAAATTATGATACCATGCCAATTTTCAACTATTTCAGAGTTCATTTGCAGTGCTTTACAATTTCTGGGTCATCTTAGCTCAAAATAAATCATGAAATGCATGAAAAATAGCAAATGAAGTTAGAAAAGGGTTGAAAAGTGATGATGTGTCTTTGAATGGTACATATTGAATGCAGAAAAAGTCTTGAGGTAAAATATGTTAAAAAATGAAACCCCTTTGTAATAGACGAGTTTTCGTCCGAAACCCTGATACTTCGAAGGAGATTGTCCAGTTTGTACACGAAGTGCATCCAGTTTTTCCCGTAACCCTCTCAACTTTTTAGCACATGCTATGTGGGCGAAATTATGATACCATGCCAATTTTCAACCATTTCAGAGTTCATTTGAAGTGCTTTTCAATTTCAGGGTCATCTTAGCTCAAAATAAGTCATGAAATGCATGAAAAATAGCAAATGAAGTTAGAAAAGGGTTGAAAAGTGATGATGTGGCTTTGAATGGTGCATATTGAATGCAGAAAAAGTCTTGAGTTCAAATATGTTTAAAAAAATGAAATCCCTTTGCAATAGACGAGTTTTCGTCCGAAACCCTGATACTTCGAAGGAGATTGTCCAGTTTGTACACGAAGTGCATCCAGTTTTTCCCGTAACCCTCTCAACTTTTTAGCACATGCTACATGGGTGAAATTATGATACCATGCCAATTTTCAACCATTTCAGAGTTCATTTGCAGTGCTTTTCAATTTCAGGGTCATCTTAGCTCAAAATAAATCATGAAATGCATGAAAAATAGCAAATGAAGTCAGAAAAGGGTTGAAAAGTGATGATGTGGCTTTGAACGGTGCATATTGAATGCAGAAAAAGTTTTGAGTTAAAATATGTTTAAAAAATGAAATCCGTTTGTAATAGACGAGTTTTCGTCCAAAACCCTGATACTTCGAAGGAGATTGTCCAGTTTGTACACGAAGTGCATCCAGTTTTTCCCGTAACCGTCTCAACTTTTTAGCACATGCTATGTGGGTGAAATTATTATACCATGCCAAGTTTTAACCATTTCAGAGTTCATTTGCAGTGCTTTTCAATTTCAGGGTCATCTCAGCTCAAAATAAATCATGAAATGCATGAAAAATAGCAAATGAAGTCAGAAAAGGGTTGAAAAGTGATGATGTGGCTTTGAATGGTGCATATTGAATGCAGAAAAAGTTTTGAGTTAAAATATGTTTAAAAAATGAAATCCCTTTGTAATAGACGAGTTTTCGTCCGAAACCCTGATACTTCGAAGGAGATTGTCCAGTTTGTACACGAAGTGCATCCAGTTTTTCGCATAACCCTCTCAACTTTTTAGCACATGCTATGTGGGTGAAATTATGATACCATGCCAATTTGCAACCATTTCCGAGTTCATTTGCAGTGCTTTTCAATTTCAGGGTCATCTTAGCTCAAAATAAATCATGAAATGCATGAAAAATAGCAAATGAAGTCAGAAAAGAGTTGAAAAGTGATGATGTGGCTTTGAATGGTGCAGATTGAATGCAAAAAAAGTCTTGGGTTAAAATATGTTTAAAAAAATGAAACCCCTTTGTAATAGACGAGTTTTCGTCCGAAACCCTCATACTTCGAAGGAGATTGTCCAGTTTGTACACGAAGTGCATCCAGTTTTTCCCATAACCCTCTCAACTTTTTAGCACATGCGATGTGGGTGAAATTATGATACCATGCCAATTTTCAACCATTTCAGAGTTCATTTGCAGTGCTTTTCAATTTCAGGGTCATCTTTGCTCAAAATAAATCATGAAATGCATGAAAAATAGCAAATGAAGTCAGAAAAGGGTTGAAAAGTGATGATGTGGCTTTGAATGGTGCATAATGAATGCAGAAAAAGTCTTGAGTTAAAATATATTTAAAAAAATGAAATCCCTTTGTTATAGACAAGTTTTCGTCCGAAACCCTGATACTTCGAAGGAGATTGTCCAGTTTGTACACGAAGTGCATCCAGTTTTTCCCGTAACCCTCTCAACTTTTTATCACATGCTATGTGAGTGAAATTATGATACCATGCCAATTTTCAACCATTTCAGAGTTCATTTGCAGTGCTTTTCAATTTCAGGGTCATCTTAGCTCAAAATAAATCATGAAATGCATGAAAAATAGCAAATGAAGTCAGAAAAGGGTTGAAAATTGATGATGTGGCTTTGAATGGTG
Source organism: Elymus sibiricus (assembly GCA_039707655.1). Classification (NCBI taxonomy): domain Eukaryota; kingdom Viridiplantae; phylum Streptophyta; class Magnoliopsida; order Poales; family Poaceae; genus Elymus; species Elymus sibiricus. Next base: position 247,187,869 of record CM077671.1, read on the forward strand.
CATATTGAATGCAGAAAAAGTCTTGAGTTAAAATAAGTTAAAAAATGAAACCCCTTTGTAATAGACGAGTTTTCGTCCGAAACCCTGATACTTCGATGGAGATTGTCCAGTTTGTACACGAAGTGCATCCAGTTTTTCCCGTAACCCTCTCAACTTTTTAGCACATGCTATGTGGGTGAAATTATGATACCATGCCAATTTTTAACCATTTCAGAGTTCATTTGCAGTGCTTTTCAATTTCAGGGTCATCTTAGCTCAAAATAAATCATGAAATGCATGAAAAATAGCAAATGAAGTCAGAAAAGGGTTGAAAAGTGATGATGTGGCTTTGAATGGTGCATATTGAATGCAGAAAAAGTCTTGAGTTAAAATATGTTAAAAAAATGAAACCCCTTTGTAATAGACGAGTTTTCGACCGAAACACTGATACTTCGAAGGAGATTGTCCAGTTTGTACACGAAGTGCATCCAGTTTTTCCCGTAACCCTCTCAACTTTTTAGCACATGCTACGTGGGTGAAATTATGATACCATGCCAATTTTCAACCATTTCCGAGTTCATTTGCAGTGCTTTTCAATTTCAGGGTCATCCTAGCTCAAAATAAATCATGAAATGCATGAAAAATAGCAAATGAAGTCAGAAAAGAGTTGAAAAGTGATGATGTGGCTTTGAATGGTGCAGATTGAATGCAAAAAAAGTCTTGGGTTAAAATATGTTTAAAAAAATGAAACCCCTTTGTAATAGACGAGTTTTCGTCCGAAACCCTCATACTTCGAAGGAGATTGTCCAGTTTGTACACGAAGTGCATCCAGTTTTTCCCATAACCCTCTCAACTTTTTAGCACATGCGATGTGGGTGAAATTATGATACCATGCCAATTTTCAACCATTTCAGAGTTCATTTGCAGTGCTTTTCAATTTCAGGGTCATCTTTGCTCAAAATAAATCATGAAATGCATGAAAAATAGCAAATGAAGTCAGAAAAGGGTTGAAAAGTGATGATGTGGCTTTGAATGGTGCATAATGAATGCAGAAAAAGTCTTGAGTTAAAATATATTTAAAAAAATGAAATCCCTTTGTTATAGACAAGTTTTCGTCCGAAACCCTGATACTTTGAAGGAGATTGTCCAGTTTGTACACGAAGTGCATCCAGTTTTTCCCGTAACCCTCTCAACTTTTTAGCACATGCTATGTGGGTGAAATTATGATACCATGCCAATTTTTAACCATTTCAGAGTTCATTTGCAGTGCTTTTCAATTTCAGGGTCATCTTAGCTCAAAATAAATCATGAAATGCATGAAAAATAGCAAATGAAGTCAGAAAAGGGTTGAAAAGTGATGATGTGGCTTTGAATGGTGCATATTGAATGCAGAAAAAGTCTTGAGTTAAAATATGTTAAAAAAATGAAACCCCTTTGTAATAGACGAGTTTTCGACCGAAACACTGATACTTCGAAGGAGATTGTCCAGTTTGTACACGAAGTGCATCCAGTTTTTCCCGTAACCCTCTCAACTTTTTAGCACATGCTACGTGGGTGAAATTATGATACCATGCCAATTTTCAACTATTTCAGAGTTCATTTGCAGTGCTTTACAATTTCTGGGTCATCTTAGCTCAAAATAAATCATGAAATGCATGAAAAATAGCAAATGAAGTTAGAAAAGGGTTGAAAAGTGATGATGTGTCTTTGAATGGTACATATTGAATGCAGAAAAAGTCTTGAGGTAAAATATGTTAAAAAATGAAACCCCTTTGTAATAGACGAGTTTTCGTCCGAAACCCTGATACTTCGAAGGAGATTGTCCAGTTTGTACACGAAGTGCATCCAGTTTTTCCCGTAACCCTCTCAACTTTTTAGCACATGCTATGTGGGCGAAATTATGATACCATGCCAATTTTCAACCATTTCAGAGTTCATTTGCAGTGCTTTTCAATTTCAGGGTCATCTTAGCTCAAAATAAGTCATGAAATGCATGAAAAATAGCAAATGAAGTTAGAAAAGGGTTGAAAAGTGATGATGTGGCTTTGAATGGTGCATATTGAATGCAGAAAAAGTCTTGAGTTCAAATATGTTTAAAAAAATGAAATCCCTTTGCAATAGACGAGTTTTCGTCCGAAACCCTGATACTTCGAAGGAGATTGTCCAGTTTGTACACGAAGTGCATCCAGTTTTTCCCGTAACCCTCTCAACTTTTTAGCACATGCTACATGGGTGAAATTATGATACCATGCCAATTTTCAACCATTTCAGAGTTCATTTGCAGTGCTTTTCAATTTCAGGGTCATCTTAGCTCAAAATAAATCATGAAATGCATGAAAAATAGCAAATGAAGTCAGAAAAGGGTTGAAAAGTGATGATGTGGCTTTGAACGGTGCATATTGAATGCAGAAAAAGTTTTGAGTTAAAATATGTTTAAAAAATGAAATCCGTTTGTAATAGACGAGTTTTCGTCCAAAACCCTGATACTTCGAAGGAGATTGTCCAGTTTGTACACGAAGTGCATCCAGTTTTTCCCGTAACCGTCTCAACTTTTTAGCACATGCTATGTGGGTGAAATTATTATACCATGCCAAGTTTTAACCATTTCAGAGTTCATTTGCAGTGCTTTTCAATTTCAGGGTCATCTCAGCTCAAAATAAATCATGAAATGCATGAAAAATAGCAAATGAAGTCAGAAAAGGGTTGAAAAGTGATGATGTGGCTTTGAATGGTGCATATTGAATGCAGAAAAAGTTTTGAGTTAAAATATGTTTAAAAAATGAAATCCCTTTGTAATAGACGAGTTTTCGTCCGAAACCCTGATACTTCGAAGGAGATTGTCCAGTTTGTACACGAAGTGCATCCAGTTTTTCGCATAACCCTCTCAACTTTTTAGCACATGCTATGTGGGTGAAATTATGATACCATGCCAATTTGCAACCATTTCCGAGTTCATTTGCAGTGCTTTTCAATTTCAGGGTCATCTTAGCTCAAAATAAATCATGAAATGCATGAAAAATAGCAAATGAAGTCAGAAAAGAGTTGAAAAGTGATGATGTGGCTTTGAATGGTGCAGATTGAATGCAAAAAAAGTCTTGGGTTAAAATATGTTTAAAAAAATGAAACCCCTTTGTAATAGACGAGTTTTCGTCCGAAACCCTCATACTTCGAAGGAGATTGTCCAGTTTGTACACGAAGTGCATCCAGTTTTTCCCATAACCCTCTCAACTTTTTAGCACATGCGATGTGGGTGAAATTATGATACCATGCCAATTTTCAACCATTTCAGAGTTCATTTGCAGTGCTTTTCAATTTCAGGGTCATCTTTGCTCAAAATAAATCATGAAATGCATGAAAAATAGCAAATGAAGTCAGAAAAGGGTTGAAAAGTGATGATGTGGCTTTGAATGGTGCATAATGAATGCAGAAAAAGTCTTGAGTTAAAATATATTTAAAAAAATGAAATCCCTTTGTTATAGACAAGTTTTCGTCCGAAACCCTGATACTTCGAAGGAGATTGTCCAGTTTGTACACGAAGTGCATCCAGTTTTTCCCGTAACCCTCTCAACTTTTTATCACATGCTATGTGAGTGAAATTATGATACCATGCCAATTTTCAACCATTTCAGAGTTCATTTGCAGTGCTTTTCAATTTCAGGGTCATCTTAGCTCAAAATAAATCATGAAATGCATGAAAAATAGCAAATGAAGTCAGAAAAGGGTTGAAAATTGATGATGTGGCTTTGAATGGTGCATATTGAATGCAGAAAAAGTCTTGAGTTAAAATAAGTTAAAAAATGAAACCCCTTTGTAATAGACGAGTTTTCGTCCGAAACCCTGATACTTCGATGGAGATTGTCCAGTTTGTACACGAAGTGCATCCAGTTTTTCCCGTAACCCTCTCAACTTTTTAGCACATGCTATGTGGGTGAATCTATGATACCATGCCAATTTTTAACCATTTCAGAGTTCATTTGCAGTGCTTTTCAATTTCAGGGTCATCTTAGCTCAAAATAAATCATGAAATGCATGAAAAATAGCAAATGAAGTCAGAAAAGGGTTGAAAAGTGATGATGTGGCTTTGAATGGTGCATATTGAATGCAGAAAAAGTCTTGAGTTAAAATATGTTAAAAAAATGAAACCCCTTTGTAATAGACGAGTTTTCGACCGAAACACTGATACTTCGAAGGAGATTGTCCAGTTTGTACACGAAGTGCATCCAGTTTTTCCCGTAACCCTCTCAACTTTTTAGCACATGCTACGTGGGTGAAATTATGATACCATGCCAATTTTCAACTATTTCCGAGTTCATTTGCAGTGCTTTTCAATTTCAGGGTCATCTTAGCTCAAAATAAATCATGAAATGCATGAAAAATAGCAAATGAAGTCAGAAAAGAGTTGAAAAGTGATGATGTGGCTTTGAATGGTGCAGATTGAATGCAAAAAAAGTCTTGGGTTAAAATATGTTTAAAAAAATGAAACCCCTTTGTAATAGACGAGTTTTCGTCCGAAACCCTCATACTTCGAAGGAGATTGTCCAGTTTGTACACGAAGTGCATCCAGTTTTTCCCATAACCCTCTCAACTTTTTAGCACATGCGATGTGGGTGAAATTATTATACCATGCCAAGTTTTAACCATTTCAGAGTTCATTTGCAGTGCTTTTCAATTTCAGGGTCATCTCAGCTCAAAATAAATCATGAAATGCATGAAAAATAGCAAATGAAGTCAGAAAAGGGTTGAAAAGTGATGATGTGGCTTTGAATGGTGCATATTGAATGCAGAAAAAGTTTTGAGTTAAAATATGTTTAAAAAATGAAATCCCTTTGTAATAGACGAGTTTTCGTCCGAAACCCTGATACTTCGAAGGAGATTGTCCAGTTTGTACACGAAGTGCATCCAGTTTTTCGCATAACCCTCTCAACTTTTTAGCACATGCTATGTGGGTGAAATTATGATACCATGCCAATTTGCAACCATTTCCGAGTTCATTTGCAGTGCTTTTCAATTTCAGGGTCATCTTAGCTCAAAATAAATCATGAAATGCATGAAAAATAGCAAATGAAGTCAGAAAAGAGTTGAAAAGTGATGATGTGGCTTTGAATGGTGCAGATTGAATGCAAAAAAAGTCTTGGGTTAAAATATGTTTAAAAAAATGAAACCCCTTTGTAATAGACGAGTTTTCGTCCGAAACCCTCATACTTCGAAGGAGATTGTCCAGTTTGTACACGAAGTGCATCCAGTTTTTCCCATAACCCTCTCAACTTTTTAGCACATGCGATGTGGGTGAAATTATGATACCATGCCAATTTTCAACCATTTCAGAGTTCATTTGCAGTGCTTTTCAATTTCAGGGTCATCTTTGCTCAAAATAAATCATGAAATGCATGAAAAATAGCAAATGAAGTCAGAAAAGGGTTGAAAAGTGATGATGTGGCTTTGAATGGTGCATAATGAATGCAGAAAAAGTCTTGAGTTAAAATATATTTAAAAAAATGAAATCCCTTTGTTATAGACAAGTTTTCGTCCGAAACCCTGATACTTCGAAGGAGATTGTCCAGTTTGTACACGAAGTGCATCCAGTTTTTCCCGTAACCCTCTCAACTTTTTATCACATGCTATGTGAGTGAAATTATGATACCATGCCAATTTTCAACCATTTCAGAGTTCATTTGCAGTGCTTTTCAATTTCAGGGTCATCTTAGCTCAAAATAAATCATGAAATGCATGAAAAATAGCAAATGAAGTCAGAAAAGGGTTGAAAATTGATGATGTGGCTTTGAATGGTGCATATTGAATGCAGAAAAAGTCTTGAGTTAAAATAAGTTAAAAAAATGAAACCCCTTTGTAATAGACGAGTTTTCGTCCGAAACCCTCATACTTCGAAGGAGATTGTCCAGTTTGTACACGAAGTGCATCCAGTTTTTCCCATAACCCTCTCAACTTTTTAGCACATGCGATGTGGGTGAAATTATTATACCATGCCAAGTTTTAACCATTTCAGAGTTCATTTGCAGTGCTTTTCAATTTCAGGGTCATCTCAGCTCAAAATAAATCATGAAATGCATGAAAAATAGCAAATGAAGTCAGAAAAGGGTTGAAAAGTGATGATGTGGCTTTGAATGGTGCATATTGAATGCAGAAAAAGTTTTGAGTTAAAATATGTTTAAAAAATGAAATCCCTTTGTAATAGACGAGTTTTCGTCCGAAACCCTGATACTTCGAAGGAGATTGTCCAGTTTGTACACGAAGTGCATCCAGTTTTTCGCATAACCCTCTCAACTTTTTAGCACATGCTATGTGGGTGAAATTATGATACCATGCCAATTTGCAACCATTTCCGAGTTCATTTGCAGTGCTTTTCAATTTCAGGGTCATCTTAGCTCAAAATAAATCATGAAATGCATGAAAAATAGCAAATGAAGTCAGAAAAGAGTTGAAAAGTGATGATGTGGCGTTGAATGGTGCAGATTGAATGCAAAAAAAGTCTTGGGTTAAAATATGTTTAAAAAAATGAAACCCCTTTGTAATAGACGAGTTTTCGTCCGAAACCCTCATACTTCGAAGGAGATTGTCCAGTTTGTACACGAAGTGCATCCAGTTTTTCCCATAACCCTCTCAACTTTTTATTACATGCGATGTGGGTGAAATTATGATACCGTGCCAATTTTCAACCATTTCAGAGTTCATTTGCAGTGCTTTTCAATTTCAGGGTCATCTTTGCTCAAAATAAATCATGAAATGCATGAAAAATAGCAAATGAAGTCAGAAAAGGGTTGAAAATTGATGATGTGGCTTTGAATGGTGCATATTGAATGCAGAAAAAGTCTTGAGTTAAAATAAGTTAAAAAATGAAACCCCTTTGTAATAGACGAGTTTTCGTCCGAAACCCTGATACTTCGAAGGAGATTGTCCAGTTTGTACACGAAGTGCATCCAGTTTTTCCCGTAACCCTCTCAACCTTTTAGCACATGCTATGTGGGTGAAATTATGATACCATGCCAATTTTTAACCATTTCAGAGTTCATTTGCAGTGCTTTTCAATTTCAGGGTCATCTTAGCTCAAAATAAATCATGAAATGCATGAAAAATAGCAAATGAAGTTAGAAAAGGGTTGAAAAGTGATGATGTGTCTTTGAATGGTACATATTGAATGCAGAAAAAGTCTTGAGGTAAAATATGTTAAAAAATGAAACCCCTTTGTAATAGACGAGTTTTCGTCCGAAACCCTGATACTTCGAAGGAGATTGTCCAGTTTGTACACGAAGTGCATCCAGTTTTTCCCGTAACCCTCTCAACTTTTTAGCACATGCTATGTGGGCGAAATTATGATACCATGCCAATTTTCAACCATTTCAGAGTTCATTTGCAGTGCTTTTCAATTTCAGGGTCATCTTAGCTCAAAATAAGTCATGAAATGCATGAAAAATAGCAAATGAAGTTAGAAAAGGGTTGAAAAGTGATGATGTGTCTTTGAATGGTACATATTGAATGCAGAAAAAGTCTTGAGTTAAAATATGTTAAAAAATGAAACCCCTTTGTAATAGACGAGTTTTCGTCCAAAACACTGATACTTCGAAGGAGATTGTCCAGTTTGTACACGAAGTGCATCCAGTTTTTCCCGTAACCCTCTCAACTTTTTAGCACATGCTATGTGGGTGAAATTATGATACCATGCCAATTTGCAACCATTTCAGAGTTCATTTGCAGTGCTTTTCAATTTCAGGGTCATCTTAGCTCAAAATAAATCATGAAATGCATGAAAAATAGCAAATGAAATCAGAAAAGGGTTGAAAAGTGATGATGTGGCTTTGAATGGTGCATATTGAATGCAAAAAATGTCTTGATTTAAAATATGTTAAAAAAATGAAACCCCTTTGTAATAGACGAGTTTTCGTCCGAAACCCTGATACTTCGAAGGAGATTGTCCAGTTTGTACACGAAGTGCATCCAGTTTTTTCAGTAACCCTCTCAACTTTTTAGCACATGCTACGTGGGTGAAATTATGATACCATGCCAATTTTCAACTATTTCAGAGATCATTTGCAGTGCTTTACAATTTCAGGGTCATCTTAGCTCAAAATAAATCATGAAATGCATGAAAAATAGCAAATGAAGTCAGAAAAGGGTTGAAAAGTGATGATGTGTCTTTGAATGGTACATATTAAATGCAGAAAAAGTCTTGAGTTAAAATATGTTTAAATAATGAAATCCCTTTGTAATAGACGAGTTTTCGTCCGAAACCCTGATACTTCAAAGGAGATTGTCCAGTTTGTACACGAAGTGCATCTAGTTTTTCCCGTAACCCTCTCAACTTTTTAGCACATACTATGTGGGTGAAATTATGATACCATGCCAATTTTCAACCATTTCAGAGTTCATTTGCAGTGCTTTTCAATTTCAGGTTCATCTTAGCTCAAAACAAATCATGAAATGAATGAAAAATAGCAAATGAAGTCAGAAAAGGGTTGAAAAGTGATGATGTGGCTTTGAATGGTGCATATTGAATGCAGAAAAAGTCTTGAGTTCAAATATGTTTAAAAAAATGAAATCCCTTTGCAATAGACGAGTTTTCGTCCGAAACCCTGATACTTCGAAGGAGATTGTCCAGTTTGTACACGAAGTGCATCCAGTGTTTCCCGTAACCCTCTCAACTTTTTAGCACATGCTACATGGGTGAAATTATGATACCATGCCAATTTTCAACCATTTCAGAGTTCATTTGCAGTGCTTTTCAATTTCAGGGTCATCTTAGCTCAAAATAAATCATGAAATGCATGAAAAATAGCAAATGAAGTCAGAAAAGGGTTGAAAAGTGATGATGTGGCTTTGAACGGTGCATATTGAATGCAGAAAAAGTTTTGAGTTAAAATATGTTTAAAAAATGAAATCCGTTTGTAATAGACGAGTTTTCGTCCGAAACCCTGATACTTCGAAGGAGATTGTCCAGTTTGTACACGAAGTGCATCCAGTTTTTCCCGTAACCGTCTCAACTTTTTAGCACATGCTATGTGGGTGAAATTATTATACCATGCCAAGTTTTAACCATTTCAAAGTTCATTTGCAATGCTTTTCAATTTCAGGGTCATCTCAGCTCAAAATAAATCATGAAATGCATGAAAAATAGCAAATGAAGTCAGAAAAGGGTTGAAAAGTGATGATGTGGCTTTGAATGGTGCATATTGAATGTAGAAAAAGTTTTGAGTTAAAATATGTTTAAAAAATGAAATCCCTTTGTAATAGACGAGTTTTCGTCCGAAACCCTGATACTTCGAAGGAGATTGTCCAGTTTGTACACGAAGTGCATCCAGTTTTTCGCATAACCCTCTCAACTTTTTAGCACATGCTATGTGGGTGAAATTATGATACCATGCCAATTTTCAACCATTTCCGAGTTCATTTGCAGTGCTTTTCAATTTCAGGGTCATCTTAGCTCAAAATAAATCATGAAATGCATGAAAAATAGCAAATGAAGTCAGAAAAGAGTTGAAAAGTGATGATGTGGCTTTGAATGGTGCAGATTGAATGCAAAAAAAGTCTTGGGTTAAAATATGTTTAAAAAAATGAAACCCCTTTGTAATAGACGAGTTTTCGTCCGAAACCCTCATACTTCGAAGGAGATTGTCCAGTTTGTACACGAAGTGCATCCAGTTTTTCCCATAACCCTCTCAACTTTTTAGCACATGCGATGTGGGTGAAATTATGATACCATGCCAATTTTCAACCATTTCAGAGTTCATTTGCAGTGCTTTTCAATTTCAGGGTCATCTTTGCTCAAAATAAATCATGAAATGCATGAAAAATAGCAAATGAAGTCAGAAAAGGGTTGAAAAGTGATGATGTGGCTTTGAATGGTGCATAATGAATGCAGAAAAAGTCTTGAGTTAAAATATATTTAAAAAAATGAAATCCCTTTGTTATAGACGAGTTTTCGTCCGAAACCCTGATACTTCGAAGGAGATTGTCCAGTTTGTACACGAAGTGCATCCAGTTTTTCCCGTAACCCTCTCAACTTTTTATCACATACTATGTGAGTGAAATTATAATACCATGCCAATTTTCAACCATTTCAGAGTTCATTTGCAGTGCTTTTCAATTCCAGGGTCATCTTAGCTCAAAATAAATCATGAAATGCATGAAAAATAGCAAATGAAGTCAGAAAAGGGTTGAAAAGTGATGATGTGTATTTGAATGGTGCATATTGAATGCAGAAAAAGTCTTGAGTTAAATTAAGTTTAAAAAATGAAATCCCTTTGTAATAGACGAGTTTTCGTCCGAAACCCTCATACTTCGAAGGAGATTGTCCAGTTTGTACACGAAGTGCATCCAGTTTTTCCCATAACCCTCTCAACTTTTTAGCACATGCTATGTGGGTGAAATTATGATACCATGCCAATTTTGAACCATTTCAGAGTTCATTTGCAGTGCTTTTCAATTTCAGGGTCATCTTTGCTCAAAATAAATCATGAAATGCATGAAAAATAGCAAATGAAGTCAGAAAAGGGTTGAAAAGTGATGATGTGGCTTTGAATGGTGCATATTGAATGCAGAAAAATTCTTGAGTTAAAATATGTTAAAAAAATGATACCCCTTTGTAATAGACGAGTTTTCGTCCGAAACCCTCGTACTTCGAAGGAGATTGTCCAGTTTGTACACGAAGTGCATCCAGTTTTTCCCGTAACCCTCTCAACTTTTTAGCACATGCTACGTGGGTAAAATTATGATACCATGCCGTTTTTCAACGATTTCAGAGTTCATTTGCAGTGCTTTTCAATTTCAGGGTCATCTTAGCTCAAAATAAATCATGAAATGCATGAAAAATAGCAAATGAAGCCAGAAAAGGGTTGAAAAGTGATGATGTGGCTTTGAATGGTGCATATTGAATGCAGAAAAACTCTTGAGTTAAAATATATTAAAAAAATGAAACCCCTTTGTAATAGACGAGTTTTTGTCCGAAACCCAGATACTTCGAAGGAGATTGTCCAGTTTATACACGAAGTGCATCCAGTTTTTCCCGTAACCCTCTCAACTTTTTAGCACATGCAACGTGGGTGAAATTATGATACCATGCCAATTTTCAACTATTTCAGAGTTCATTTGTAGTGCTTTTCAATTTCAGGGTCATCTTAGCTCAAAATAAATCATGAAATAGATGAAAAATAGCAAATGAAGTCAGAAAAGGGTTGAAAAGTGATGATGTGGCTTTGAATGGTGCATATTGAATGAAGAAAAAGTCTTGAGTTAAAATATGTTAAAAATGATACCCCTTTGTAATAGACGAGTTTTCGTCCGAAACCCTCGTACTTCGAAGGAGATTTTCCAGTTTGTACACGAAATGCATCCAGTTTTTCCCGTAACCCTCTCAACTTTTTAGCACATGCTACGTGGGTGAAATTATGATACCATGCCGTTTTTCAACTATTTCAGAGTTCATTTGCAGTGCTTTTCAATTTCAGGGTCATCTTAGCTCAAAATAAATCATGAAATGCATGAAAAATAGCAAATGAAGTCAGAAAAGGGTTGAAAATTGATGATGTGGCTTTGAATGGTGCATATTGAATGCAGAAAAAGTCTTGAGTTAAAATAAGTTAAAAAATAAAACCCCTTTGTAATAGACGAGTTTTCGTCCGAAACCCTGATACTTCGAAGGAGATTGTCCAGTTTGTACACGAAGTGCATCCAGTTTTTCCCGTAACCCTCTCAACTTTTTAGCACATGCTATGTGGGTGAAATTATGATACCATGCCAATTTTTAACCATTTCAGAGTTCATTTGCAGTGCTTTTCAATTTCAGGGTCATCTTAGCTCAAAATAAATCATGAAATGCATGAAAAATAGCAAATGAAGTCAGAAAAGGGTTGAAAAGTGATGATGTGGCTTTGAATGGTGCATATTGAATGCAGAAAAAGTCTTGAGTTAAAATATGTTAAAAAAATGAAACCCCTTTGTAATAGACGAGTTTTCGACCGAAACCCTCATACTTCGAAGGAGATTGTCCAGTTTGTACACGAAGTGCATCCAGTTTCTCCCATAACCCTCTCAACTTTTTAGCACATGCGATGTGGGTGAAATTATTATACCATGCCAAGTTTTAACCATTTCAGAGTTCATTTGCAGTGCTTTTCAATTTCAGGGTCATCTCAGCTCAAAATAAATCATGAAATGCATGAAAAATAGCAAATGAAGTCAGAAAAGGGTTGAAAAGTGATGATGTGGCTTTGAATGGTCCATATTGAATGCAGAAAAAGTTTTGAGTTAAAATATGTTTAAAAAATGAAATCCCTTTGTAATAGACGAGTTTTCGTCCGAAACCCTGATACTTCGAAGGAGATTGTCCAGTTTGTACACGAAGTGCATCCAGTTTTTCGCATAACCCTCTCAACTTTTTAGCACATGCTATGTGGGTGAAATTATGATACCATGCCAATTTGCAACCATTTCCGAGTTCATTTGCAGTGCTTTTCAATTTCAGGGTCATCTTAGCTCAAAATAAATCATGAAATGCATGAAAAATAGCAAATGAAGTCAGAAAAGAGTTGAAAAGTGATGATGTGGCTTTGAATGGTGCAGATTGAATGCAAAAAAAGTCTTGGGTTAAAATATGTTTAAAAAAATGAAACCCCTTTGTAATAGACGAGTTTTCGTCCGAAACCCTCATACTTCGAAGGAGATTGTCCAGTTTGTACACGAAGTGCATCCAGTTTTTCCCATAACCCTCTCAACTTTTTAGCACATGCGATGTGGGTGAAATTATGATACCGTGCCAATTTTCAACCATTTCAGAGTTCATTTGCAGTGCTTTTCAATTTCAGGGTCATCTTTGCTCAAAATAAATCATGAAATGCATGAAAAATAGCAAATGAAGTCAGAAAAGGGTTGAAAATTGATGATGTGGCTTTGAATGGTGCATATTGAATGCAGAAAAAGTCTTGAGTTAAAATAAGTTAAAAAATGAAACCCCTTTGTAATAGACGAGTTTTCGTCCGAAACCCTGATACTTCGAAGGAGATTGTCCAGTTTGTACACGAAGTGCATCCAGTTTTTCCCGTAACCCTCTCAACCTTTTAGCACATGCTATGTGGGTGAAATTATGATACCATGCCAATTTTTAACCATTTCAGAGTTCATTTGCAGTGCTTTTCAATTTCAGGGTCATCTTAGCTCAAAATAAATCATGAAATGCATGAAAAATAGCAAATGAAGTTAGAAAAGGGTTGAAAAGTGATGATGTGTCTTTGAATGGTACATATTGAATGCAGAAAAAGTCTTGAGGTAAAATATGTTAAAAAATGAAACCCCTTTGTAATAGACGAGTTTTCGTCCGAAACCCTGATACTTCGAAGGAGATTGTCCAGTTTGTACACGAAGTGCATCCAGTTTTTCCCGTAACCCTCTCAACTTTTTAGCACATGCTATGTGGGCGAAATTATGATACCATGCCAATTTTCAACCATTTCAGAGTTCATTTGCAGTGCTTTTCAATTTCAGGGTCATCTTAGCTCAAAATAAGTCATGAAATGCATGAAAAATAGCAAATGAAGTTAGAAAAGGGTTGAAAAGTGATGATGTGTCTTTGAATGGTACATATTGAATGCAGAAAAAGTCTTGAGTTAAAATATGTTAAAAAATGAAACCCCTTTGTAATAGACGAGTTTTCGTCCAAAACACTGATACTTCGAAGGAGATTGTCCAGTTTGTACACGAAGTGCATCCAGTTTTTCCCGTAACCCTCTCAACTTTTTAGCACATGCTATGTGGGTGAAATTATGATACCATGCCAATTTGCAACCATTTCAGAGTTCATTTGCAGTGCTTTTCAATTTCAGGGTCATCTTAGCTCAAAATAAATCATGAAATGCATGAAAAATAGCAAATGAAATCAGAAAAGGGTTGAAAAGTGATGATGTGGCTTTGAATGGTGCATATTGAATGCAAAAAAAGTCTTGATTTAAAATATGTTAAAAAAATGAAACCCCTTTGTAATAGACGAGTTTTCGTCCGAAACCCTGATACTTCGAAGGAGATTGTCCAGTTTGTACACGAAGTGCATCCAGTTTTTTCAGTAACCCTCTCAACTTTTTAGCACATGCTACGTGGGTGAAATTATGATACCATGCCAATTTTCAACTATTTCAGAGTTCATTTGCAGTGCTTTACAATTTCAGGGTCATCTTAGCTCAAAATAAATCATGAAATGCATGAAAAATAGCAAATGAAGTCAGAAAAGGGTTGAAAAGTGATGATGTGTCTTTGAATGGTACATATTAAATGCAGAAAAAGTCTTGAGTTAAAATATGTTTAAATAATGAAATCCCTTTGTAATAGACGAGTTTTCGTCCGAAACCCTGATACTTCAAAGGAGATTGTCCAGTTTGTACACGAAGTGCATCTAGTTTTTCCCGTAACCCTCTCAACTTTTTAGCACATACTATGTGGGTGAAATTATGATACCATGCCAATTTTCAACCATTTCAGAGTTCATTTGCAGTGCTTTTCAATTTCAGGTTCATCTTAGCTCAAAACAAATCATGAAATGAATGAAAAATAGCAAATGAAGTCAGAAAAGGGTTGAAAAGTGATGATGTGGCTTTGAATGGTGCATATTGAATGCAGAAAAAGTCTTGAGTTCAAATATGTTTAAAAAAATGAAATCCCTTTGCAATAGACGAGTTTTCGTCCGAAACCCTGATACTTCCAAGGAGATTGTCCAGTTTGTACACGAAGTGCATCCAGTGTTTCCCGTAACCCTCTCAACTTTTTAGCACATGCTACATGGGTGAAATTATGATACCATGCCAATTTTCAACCATTTCAGAGTTCATTTGCAGTGCTTTTCAATTTCAGGGTCATCTTAGCTCAAAATAAATCATGAAATGCATGAAAAATAGCAAATGAAGTCAGAAAAGGGTTGAAAAGTGATGATGTGGCTTTGAACGGTGCATATTGAATGCAGAAAAAGTTTTGAGTTAAAATATGTTTAAAAAATGAAATCCGTTTGTAATAGACGAGTTTTCGTCCGAAACCCTGATACTTCGAAGGAGATTGTCCAGTTTGTACACGAAGTGCATCCAGTTTTTCCCGTAACCGTCTCAACTTTTTAGCACATGCTATGTGGGTGAAATTATTATACCATGCCAAGTTTTAACCATTTCAAAGTTCATTTGCAATGCTTTTCAATTTCAGGGTCATCTCAGCTCAAAATAAATCATGAAATGCATGAAAAATAGCAAATGAAGTCAGAAAAGGGTTGAAAAGTGATGATGTGGCTTTGAATGGTGCATATTGAATGTAGAAAAAGTTTTGAGTTAAAATATGTTTAAAAAATGAAATCCCTTTGTAATAGACGAGTTTTCGTCCGAAACCCTGATACTTCGAAGGAGATTGTCCAGTTTGTACACGAAGTGCATCCAGTTTTTCGCATAACCCTCTCAACTTTTTAGCACATGCTATGTGGGTGAAATTATGATACCATGCCAATTTTCAACCATTTCCGAGTTCATTTGCAGTGCTTTTCAATTTCAGGGTCATCTTAGCTCAAAATAAATCGTGAAATGCATGAAAAATAGCAAATGAAGTCAGAAAAGAGTTGAAAAGTGATGATGTGGCTTTGAATGGTGCAGATTGAATGCAAAAAAAGTCTTGGGTTAAAATATGTTTAAAAAAATGAAACCCCTTTGTAATAGACGAGTTTTCGTCCGAAACCCTCATACTTCGAAGGAGATTGTCCAGTTTGTACACGAAGTGCATCCAGTTTTTCCCATAACCCTCTCAACTTTTTAGCACATGCGATGTGGGTGAAATTATGATACCATGCCAATTTTCAACCATTTCAGAGTTCATTTGCAGTGCTTTTCAATTTCAGGGTCATCTTTGCTCAAAATAAATCATGAAATGCATGAAAAATAGCAAATGAAGTCAGAAAAGGGTTGAAAAGTGATGATGTGGCTTTGAATGGTGCATAATGAATGCAGAAAAAGTCTTGAGTTAAAATATATTTAAAAAAATGAAATCCCTTTGTTATAGACGAGTTTTCGTCCGAAACCCTGATACTTCGAAGGAGATTGTCCAGTTTGTACACGAAGTGCATCCAGTTTTTCCCGTAACCCTCTCAACTTTTTATCACATACTATGTGAGTGAAATTATAATACCATGCCAATTTTCAACCATTTCAGAGTTCATTTGCAGTGCTTTTCAATTCCAGGGTCATCTTAGCTCAAAATAAATCATGAAATGCATGAAAAATAGCAAATGAAGTCAGAAAAGGGTTGAAAAGTGATGATGTGTATTTGAATGGTGCATATTGAATGCAGAAAAAGTCTTGAGTTAAATTAAGTTTAAAAAATGAAATCCCTTTGTAATAGACGAGTTTTCGTCCGAAACCCTCATACTTCGAAGGAGATTGTCCAGTTTGTACACGAAGTGCATCCAGTTTTTCCCATAACCCTCTCAACTTTTTAGCACATGCTATGTGGGTGAAATTATGATACCATGCCAATTTTGAACCATTTCAGAGTTCATTTGCAGTGCTTTTCAATTTCAGGGTCATCTTTGCTCAAAATAAATCATGAAATGCATGAAAAATAGCAAATGAAGTCAGAAAAGGGTTGAAAAGTGATGATGTGGCTTTGAATGGTGCATATTGAATGCAGAAAAATTCTTGAGTTAAAATATGTTAAAAAAATGATACCCCTTTGTAATAGACGAGTTTTCGTCCGAAACCCTCGTACTTCGAAGGAGATTGTCCAGTTTGTACACGAAGTGCATCCAGTTTTTCCCGTAACCCTCTCAACTTTTTAGCACATGCTACGTGGGTAAAATTATGATACCATGCCGTTTTTCAACGATTTCAGAGTTCATTTGCAGTGCTTTTCAATTTCAGGGTCATCTTAGCTCAAAATAAATCATGAAATGCATGAAAAATAGCAAATGAAGCCAGAAAAGGGTTGAAAAGTGATGATGTGGCTTTGAATGGTGCATATTGAATGCAGAAAAACTCTTGAGTTAAAATATATTAAAAAAATGAAACCCCTTTGTAATAGACGAGTTTTTGTCCGAAACCCAGATACTTCGAAGGAGATTGTCCAGTTTATACACGAAGTGCATCCAGTTTTTCCCGTAACCCTCTCAACTTTTTAGCACATGCAACGTGGGTGAAATTATGATACCATGCCAATTTTCAACTATTTCAGAGTTCATTTGTAGTGCTTTTCAATTTCAGGGTCATCTTAGCTCAAAATAAATCATGAAATAGATGAAAAATAGCAAATGAAGTCAGAAAAGGGTTGAAAAGTGATGATGTGGCTTTGAATGGTGCATATTGAATGAAGAAAAAGTCTTGAGTTAAAATATGTTAAAAATGATACCCCTTTGTAATAGACGAGTTTTCGTCCGAAACCCTCGTACTTCGAAGGAGATTTTCCAGTTTGTACACGAAATGCATCCAGTTTTTCCCGTAACCCTCTCAACTTTTTAGCACATGCTACGTGGGTGAAATTATGATACCATGCCGTTTTTCAACTATTTCAGAGTTCATTTGCAGTGCTTTTCAATTTCAGGGTCATCTTAGCTCAAAATAAATCATGAAATGCATGAAAAATAGCAAATGAAGTCAGAAAAGGGTTGAAAATTGATGATGTGGCTTTGAATGGTGCATATTGAATGCAGAAAAAGTCTTGAGTTAAAATAAGTTAAAAAATAAAACCCCTTTGTAATAGACGAGTTTTCGTCCGAAACCCTGATACTTCGAAGGAGATTGTCCAGTTTGTACACGAAGTGCATCCAGTTTTTCCCGTAACCCTCTCAACTTTTTAGCACATGCTATGTGGGTGAAATTATGATACCATGCCAATTTTTAACCATTTCAGAGTTCATTTGCAGTGCTTTTCAATTTCAGGGTCATCTTAGCTCAAAATAAATCATGAAATGCATGAAAAATAGCAAATGAAGTCAGAAAAGGGTTGAAAAGTGATGATGTGGCTTTGAATGGTGCATATTGAATGCAGAAAAAGTCTTGAGTTAAAATATGTTAAAAAAATGAAACCCCTTTGTAATAGACGAGTTTTCGACCGAAACACTGATACTTCGAAGGAGATTGTCCAGTTTGTACACGAAGTGCATCCAGTTTTTCCCGTAACCCTCTCAACTTTTTAGCACATGCTACGTGGGTGAAATTATGATACCATGCCAATTTTCAACTATTTCAGAGTTCATTTGCAGTGCTTTACAATTTCTGGGTCATCTTAGCTCAAAATAAATCATGAAATGCATGAAAAATAGCAAATGAAGTTAGAAAAGGGTTGAAAAGTGATCATGTGTCTTTGAATGGTACATATTGAATGCAGAAAAAGTCTTGAGGTAAAATATGTTAAAAAATGAAACCCCTTTGTAATAGACGAGTTTTCGTCCGAAACCCTGATACTTCGAAGGAGATTGTCCAGTTTGTACACGAAGTGCATCCAGTTTTTCCCGTAACCCTCTCAACTTTTTAGCACATGCTATGTGGGCGAAATTATGATACCATGCCAATTTTCAACCATTTCAGAGTTCATTTGCAGTGCTTTTCAATTTCAGGGTCATCTTAGCTCAAAATAAGTCATGAAATGCATGAAAAATAGCAAATGAAGTTAGAAAAGGGTTGAAAAGTGATGATGTGTCTTTGAATGGTACATATTGAATGCAGAAAAAGTCTTGAGTTAAAATATGTTAAAAAATGAAACCCCTTTGTAATAGACGAGTTTTCGTCCGAAACCCTGATACTTCGAAGGAGATTGTCCAGTTTGTACACGAAGTGCATCCAGTTTTTCCCGTAACCCTCTCAACTTTTTAGCACATGCTATGTGGGTGAAATTATGATACCATGCCAATTTTCAACCATTTCAGAGTTCATTTGCAGTGCTTTTCAATTTCAGGGTCATCTTAGCTCAAAATAAATCATGAAATGCATGAAAAATAGCAAATGAAATCAGAAAAGGGTTGAAAAGTGATGATGTGGCTTTGAATGGTGCATATTGAATGCAAAAAAAGTCTTGATTTAAAATATGTTAAAAAAATGAAACCCCTTTGTAATAGACGAGTTTTCGTCCGAAACCCTGATACTTCGAAGGAGATTGTCCAGTTTGTACACGAAGTGCATCCAGTTTTTTCAGTAACCCTCTCAACTTTTTAGCACATGCTACGTGGGTGAAATTATGATACCATGCCCATTTTCAACCATTTCAGAGTTCATTTGCAGTGCTTTACAATTTCAGGGTCATCTTAGCTCAAAATAAATCATGAAATGCATGAAAAATAGCAAATGAAGTCAGAAAAGGGTTGAAAAGTGATGATGTGTCTTTGAATGGTACATATTAAATGCAGAAAAAGTCTTGAGTTAAAATATGTTTAAATAATGAAATCCCTTTGTAATAGACGAGTTTTCGTCCGAAACCCTGATACTTCAAAGGAGATTGTCCAGTTTGTACACGAAGTGCATCTAGTTTTTCCCGTAACCCTCTCAACTTTTTAGCACATACTATGTGGGTGAAATTATGATACCATGCCAATTTTCAACCATTTTAGAGTTCATTTGCAGTGCTTTTCAATTTCAGGTTCATCTTAGCTCAAAACAAATCATGAAATGAATGAAAAATAGCAAATGAAGTCAGAAAAGGGTTGAAAAGTGATGATGTGGCTTTGAATGGTGCATATTGAATGCAGAAAAAGTCTTGCGTTCAAATATGTTTAAAAAAATGAAATCCCTTTGCAATAGACGAGTTTTCGTCCGAAACCCTGATACTTCGAAGGAGATTGTCCAGTTTGTACACGAAGTGCATCCAGTTTTTCCCGTAACCCTCTCAACTTTTTAGCACATGCTACATGGGTGAAATTATGATACCATGCCAATTTTCAACCATTTCAGAGTTCATTTGCAGTGCTTTTCAATTTCAGGGTCATCTTAGCTCAAAATAAATCATGAAATGCATGAAAAATAGCAAATGAAGTCAGAAAAGGGTTGAAAAGTGATGATGTGGCTTTGAACGGTGCATATTGAATGCAGAAAAAGTTTTGAGTTAAAATATGTTTAAAAAATGAAATCCGTTTGTAATAGACGAGTTTTCGTCCGAAACCCTGATACTTCGAAGGAGATTGTCCAGTTTGTACACGAAGTGCATCCAGTTTTTCCCGTAACCGTCTCAACTTTTTAGCACATGCTATGTGGGTGAAATTATTATACCATGCCAAGTTTTAACCATTTCAGAGTTCATTTGCAATGCTTTTCAATTTCAGGGTCATCTCAGCTCAAAATAAATCATGAAATGCATGAAAAATAGCAAATGAAGTCAGAAAAGGGTTGAAAAGTGATGATGTGGCTTTGAATGGTGCATATTGAATGTAGAAAAAGTTTTGAGTTAAAATATGTTTAAAAAATGAAATCCCTTTGTAATAGACGAGTTTTCGTCCGAAACCCTGATACTTCGAAGGAGATTGTCCAGTTTGTACACGAAGTGCATCCAGTTTTTCGCATAACCCTCTCAACTTTTTAGCACATGCTATGTGGGTGAAATTATGATACCATGCCAATTTTCAACCATTTCCGAGTTCATTTGCAGTGCTTTTCAATTTCAGGGTCATCTTAGCTCAAAATAAATCATGAAATGCATGAAAAATAGCAAATGAAGTCAGAAAAGAGTTGAAAAGTGATGATGTGGCTTTGAATGGTGCAGATTGAATGCAAAAAAAGTCTTGGGTTAAAATATGTTAAAAAAAATGAAACCCCTTTGTAATAGACGAGTTTTCGTCCGAAACCCTCATACTTCGAAGGAGATTGTCCAGTTTGTACACGAAGTGCATCCAGTTTTTCCCATAACCCTCTCAACTTTTTAGCACATGCGATGTGGGTGAAATTATGATACCATGCCAATTTTCAACCATTTCAGAGTTCATTTGCAGTGCTTTTCAATTTCAGGGTCATCTTTGCTCAAAATAAATCATGAAATGCATGAAAAATAGCAAATGAAGTCAGAAAAGGGTTGAAAAGTGATGATGTGGCTTTGAATGGTGCATAATGAATGCAGAAAAAGTCTTGAGTTAAAATATATTTAAAAAAATGAAATCCCTTTGTTATAGACGAGTTTTCGTCCGAAACCCTGATACTTCGAAGGAGATTGTCCAGTTTGTACACGAAGTGCATCCAGTTTTTCCCGTAACCCTCTCAACTTTTTATCACATACTATGTGAGTGAAATTATGATACCATGCCAATTTTCAACCATTTCAGAGTTCATTTGCAGTGCTTTTCAATTCCAGGGTCATCTTAGCTCAAAATAAATCATGAAATGCATGAAAAATAGCAAATGAAGTCAGAAAAGGGTTGAAAAGTGATGATGTGTATTTGAATGGTGCATATTGAATGCAGAAAAAGTCTTGAGTTAAATTAAGTTTAAAAAATGAAATCCCTTTGTAATAGACGAGTTTTCGTCCGAAACCCTCATACTTCGAAGGAGATTGTCCAGTTTGTACACGAAGTGCATCCAGTTTTTCCCATAACCCTCTCAACTTTTTAGCACATGCTATGTGGGTGAAATTATGATACCATGCCAATTTTGAACCATTTCAGAGTTCATTTGCAGTGCTTTTCAATTTCAGGGTCATCTTTGCTCAAAATAAATCATGAAATGCATGAAAAATAGCAAATGAAGTCAGAAAAGGGTTGAAAAGTGATGATGTGGCTTTGAATGGTGCCTAATGAATGCAGAAAAAGTCTTGATTTAAAATATATTTAAAAAAATGAAATCCCATTGTAATAGACGAGTTTTCGTCCGAAACTCTCATACTTCGAAGGAGATTGTCCAGTTTGTACACGAAGTGCATCCAGTTTTTCCCGTAACCCTCTCAACTTTTTAGCACATGCTATGTGGGTGAAATTATGATACCATGCCAAGTTTCAACTATTTCGGAGTTCATTTGCAGTGCTTTTCAATTTCAGGGTCATCTTAGCTCAAAATAAATCATGAAATGCATGAAAAATAGCAAATGAAGTCAGAAAAGGGTTGAAAAGTGATGATGTGGCTTTGAATGGTGCATATTGAATGCAGAAAAATTCTTGAGTTAAAATATGTTAAAAAAATGATACCCCTTTGTAATAGACGAGTTTTCGTCCGAAACCCTCGTACTTCGAAGGAGATTGTCCAGTTTGTACACGAAGTGCATCCAGTTTTTCCCGTAACCCTCTCAACTTTTTAGCACATGCTACGTGGGTAAAATTATGATACCATGCCGTTTTTCAACGATTTCAGAGTTCATTTGCAGTGCTTTTCAATTTCAGGGTCATCTTAGCTCAAAATAAATCATGAAATGCATGAAAAATAGCAAATGAAGCCAGAAAAGGGTTGAAAAGTGATGATGTGGCTTTGAATGGTGCATATTGAATGCAGAAAAACTCTTGAGTTAAAATATATTAAAAAAATGAAACCCCTTTGTAATAGACGAGTTTTTGTCCGAAACCCAGATACTTCGAAGGAGATTGTCCAGTTTATACACGAAGTGCATCCAGTTTTTCCCGTAACCCTCTCAACTTTTTAGCACATGCTACGTGGGTGAAATTATGATACCATGCCAATTTTCAACTATTTCAGAGTTCATTTGTAGTGCTTTTCAATTTCAGGGTCATCTTAGCTCAAAATAAATCATGAAATAGATGAAAAATAGCAAATGAAGTCAGAAAAGGGTTGAAAAGTGATGATGTGGCTTTGAATGGTGCATATTGAATGAAGAAAAAGTCTTGAGTTAAAATATGTTAAAAATGATACCCCTTTGTAATAGACGAGTTTTCGTCCGAAACCCTCGTACTTCGAAGGAGATTTTCCAGTTTGTACACGAAATGCATCCAGTTTTTCCCGTAACCCTCTCAACTTTTTAGCACATGCTACATGGGTGAAATTATGATACCATGCCGTTTTTCAACTATTTCAGAGTTCATTTGCAGTGCTTTTCAATTTCAGGGTCATCTTAGCTCAAAATAAATCATGAAATGCATGAAAAATAGCAAATGAAGTCAGAAAAGGGTTGAAAATTGATGATGTGGCTTTGAATGGTGCATATTGAATGCAGAAAAAGTCTTGAGTTAAAATAAGTTAAAAAATAAAACCCCTTTGTAATAGACGAGTTTTCGTCCGAAACCCTGATACTTCGAAGGAGATTGTCCAGTTTGTACACGAAGTGCATCCAGTTTTTCCCGTAACCCTCTCAACTTTTTAGCACATGCTATGTGGGTGAAATTATGATACCATGCCAATTTTCAACCATTTCAGAGTTCATTTGCAGTGCTTTTCAATTTCAGGGTCATCTTAGCTCAAAATAAATCAAGAAATGCATGAAAAATAGCAAATGAAGTCAGAAAAGGGTTGAAAAGTGATGATGTGGCTTTGAATGGTGCATATTGAATGCAGAAAAAGTCTTGAGTTAAAATTTGTTAAAAAAATGAAACCCCTTTGTAATAGACGAGTTTTCGTCCGAAACACTGATACTTCGAAGGAGATTGTCCAGTTTGTACACGAAGTGCATCCAGTTTTTCCCGTAACCCTCTCAACTTTTTAGCACATGCTACGTGGGTGAAATTATGATACCATGCCAATTTTCAACTATTTCAGAGTTCATTTGCAGTGCTTTACAATTTCTGGGTCATCTTAGCTCAAAATAAATCATGAAATGCATGAAAAATAGCAAATGAAGTTAGAAAAGGGTTGAAAAGTGATGATGTGTCTTTGAATGGTACATATTGAATGCAGAAAAAGTCTTGAGGTAAAATATGTTAAAAAATGAAACCCCTTTGTAATAGATGAGTTTTCGTCCGAAACACTGATACTTCGAAGGAGATTGTCCAGTTTGTACACGAAGTGCATCCAGTTTTTCCCGTAACCCTCTCAACTTTTTAGCACATGCTATGTGGGCGAAATTATGATACCATGCCAATTTTCAACCATTTCAGAGTTCATTTGCAGTGCTTTTCAATTTCAGGGTCATCTTAGCTCAAAATAAGTCATGAAATGCATGAAAAATAGCAAATGAAGTTAGAAAAGGGTTGAAAAGTGATGATGTGTCTTTGAATGCTACATATTGAATGCAGAAAAAGTCTTGAGTTAAAATATGTTAAAAAAAGAAACCCCTTTGTAATAGACGAGTTTTCGTCCGAAACCCTGATACTTCGAAGGAGATTGTCCAGTTTGTACACGAAGTGCATCCAGTTTTCCCCGTAACCCTCTCAACTTTTTAGCACATGCTATGTGGGTGAAATTATGATACCATGCCAATTTTCAACCATTTCAGAGTTCATTTGGAGTGCTTTTCAATTTCAGGGTCATCTTAGCTCAAAATAAATCATGAAATGCATGAAAAATAGCAAATGAAATCAGAAAAGGGTTGAAAAGTGATGATGTGGCTTTGAATGGTGCATATTGAATGCAAAAAAAGTCTTGATTTAAAATATGTTAAAAAAATGAAACCCCTTTGTAATAGACGAGTTTTCGTCCGAAACCCTGATACTTCGAAGGAGATTGTACAGTTTGTACACGAAGTGCATCCAGTTTTTTCAGTAACCCTCTCAAATTTTTAGCACATGCTACGTGGGTGAAATTATGATACCATGCCAATTTTCAACTATTTCAGAGTTCATTTGCAGTGCTTTACAATTTCAGGGTCATCTTAGCTCAAAATAAATCATGAAATGCATGAAAAATAGCAAATGAAGTCAGAAAAGGGTTGAAAAGTGATGATGTGTCTTTGAATGGTACATATTAAATGCAGAAAAAGTCTTGAGTTAAAATATGTTTAAATAATGAAATCCCTTTGTAATAGACGAGTTTTCGTCCGAAACCCTGATACTTCAAAGGAGATTGTCCAGTTTGTACACGAAGTGCATCTAGTTTTTCCCGTAACCCTCTCAACTTTTTAGCACATACTATGTGGGTGAAATTATGATACCATGCCAATTTTCAACCATTTCAGAGTTCATTTACAGTGCTTTTCAATTTTAGGTTCATCTTAGCTCAAAACAAATCATGAAATGAATGAAAAATAGCAAATGAAGTCAGAAAAGGGTTGAAAAGTGATGATGTGGCTTTGAATGGTGCATATTGAATGCAGAAAAAGTCTTGAGTTCAAATATGTTTAAAAAAATGAAATCCCTTTGCAATAGACAAGTTTTCGTCCGAAACCCTGATACTTCGAAGGAGATTGTCCAGTTTGTACACGAAGTGCATCCAGTTTTTCCCGTAACCCTCTCAACTTTTTAGCACATGCTACATGGGTGAAATTATGATACCATGCCAATTTTCAACCATTTCAGAGTTCATTTGCAGTGCTTTTCAATTTCAGGGTCATCTTAGCTCAAAATAAATCATGAAATGCATGAAAAATAGCAACTGAAGTCAGAAAAGGGTTGAAAAGTGATGATGTGGCTTTGAACGGTGCATATTGAATGCAGAAAAAGTTTTGAGTTAAAATATGTTTAAAAAATGAAATCCGTTTGTAATAGACGAGTTTTCGTCCGAAACCCTGATACTTCGAAGGAGATTGTCCAGTTTGTACACGAAGTGCATCCAGTTTTTCCCGTAACCGTCTCAACTTTTTAGCACATGCTATGTGGGTGAAATTGTTATACCATGCCATGTTTTAACCATTTCAGAGTTCATTTGCAGTGCTTTTCAATTTCAGGGTCATCTCAGCTCAAAATAAATCATGAAATGCATGAAAAATAGCAAATGAAGTCAGAAAAGGGTTGAAAAGTGATGATGTGGCTTTGAATGGTGCATATTGAATGCAGAAAAAGTTTTGAGTTAAAATATGTTTAAAAAATGAAATCCCTTTGTAATAGACGAGTTTTCGTCCGAAACCCTCATACTTCGAAGGAGATTGTCCAGTTTGTACACGAAGTGCATCCAGTTTTTCGCATAACCCTCTCAACTTTTTAGCACATGCTACGTGGGTGAAATTATGATACCATGCCATTTTTCATCTATTTCAGAGTTCATTTGCAGTGCTTTTCAATTTCAGGGTCATCTTAGCTCAAAATAAATCATGAAATGCATGAAAAATAGCAAATGAAGTCAGAAAAGGGCTGAAAAGTGATGATGTGGCTTTGAATGGTGCATATTGAATGCAGAAAAACTCTTGAGTTAAAATAAGTTGAAAAATGAAACCCCTTTGTAATAGACGAGTTTTCGTCCGAAACCCTGATACTTCGAAG
Source organism: Elymus sibiricus (assembly GCA_039707655.1). Classification (NCBI taxonomy): domain Eukaryota; kingdom Viridiplantae; phylum Streptophyta; class Magnoliopsida; order Poales; family Poaceae; genus Elymus; species Elymus sibiricus. Next base: position 247,214,069 of record CM077671.1, read on the forward strand.
GAGATTGTCCAGTTTGTACACGAAGTGCATCCAGTTTTTCCCGTAACCCTCTCAACTTTTTAGCACATGCTATGTGGGTGAAATTATGATACCATGCCAATATTTAACCATTTCAGAGTTCATTTACAGTGCTTTTCAATTTCAGGGTCATCTTAGCTCAAAATAAATCATGAAATGCATGAAAAATAGCAAATGAAGTCAGAAAAGGGTTGAAAAGTGATGATGTGGCTTTGAATGGTGCATATTGAATGCAGAAAAAGTCTTGAGTTAAAATTTGTTAAAAAAATGAAACCCCTTTGTAATAGACGAGTTTTCGTCCGAAACACTGATACTACGAAGGAGATTGTCCAGTTTGTACACGAAGTGCATCCAGTTTTTCCCGTAACCCTCTCAACTTTTTAGCACATGCTACGTGGGTGAAATTATGATACCATGCCAATTTTCAACTATTTCAGAGTTCATTTGCAGTGCTTTACAATATCTGGGTCATCTTAGCTCAAAATAAATCATGAAATGCATGAAAAATAGCAAATGAAGTCAGAAAAGGGTTGAAAAGTGATGATGTGTCTTTGAATGGTACATATTAAATGCAGAAAAAGTCTTGAGTTAAAATATGTTTAAATAATGAAATCCCTTTGTAATAGACGAGTTTTCGTCCGAAACCCTGATACTTCAAAGGAGATTGTCCAGTTTGTACACGAAGTGCATCTAGTTTTTCCCGTAACCCTCTCAACTTTTTAGCACATACTATGTGGGTGAAATTATGATACCATGCCAATTTTCAACCATTTCAGAGTTCATTTGCAGTGCTTTTCAATTTCAGGTTCATCTTAGCTCAAAACAAATCATGAAATGAATGAAAAATAGCAAATGAAGTCAGAAAAGGGTTGAAAAGTGATGATGTGGCTTTGAATGGTGCATATTGAATGCAGAAAAAGTCTTGAGTTCAAATATGTTTAAAAAATGAAATCCCTTTGCAATAGACGAGTTTTTGTCCGAAACCCTGATACTTCGAAGGAGATTGTCCAGTTTGTACACGAAGTGCATCCAGTTTTTCCCGTAACCCTCTCAACTTTTTAGCACATGCTACATGGGTGAAATTATGATACCATGCCAATTTTCAACCATTTCAGAGTTCATTTGCGTTGCTTTTCAATTTCAGGGTCATCTTAGCTCAAAATAAATCATGAAATGCATGAAAAATAGCAAATGAAGTCAGAAAAGGGTTGAAAAGTGATGATGTGGCTTTGAACGGTGCATATTGAATGCAGAAAAACTTTTGAGTTAAAATATGTTTAAAAAATGAAATCCGTTTGTAATAGACGAGTTTTCGTCCGAAACCCTGATACTTCGAAGGAGATTGTCCAGTTTGTACACGAAGTGCATCCAGTTTTTCCCTTAACCGTCTCAACTTTTTAGCACATGCTATGTGGGTGAAATTATTATACCATGCCATGTTTTAACCATCTCAGAGTTCATTTGCAGTGCTTTTCAATTTCAGGGTCATCTCAGCTCAAAATAAATCATGAAATGCATGAAAAATAGAAAATGAAGTCAGAAAAGGGTTGAAAAGTGATGATGTGGCTTTGAATGGTGCATATTGAATGCAGAAAAAGTTTTGAGTTAGAATATGTTTAAAAAATGAAATCCCTTTGTAATAGACGAGTTTTCGTCCGAAACCCTTATACTTCGAAGGAGATTGTCCAGTTTGTACACGAAGTGCATCCAGTTTTTCGCATAACCCTCTCAACTTTTTAGCACATGCTATGTGGGTGAAATTATGATACCATGCCAATTTTCAACCATTTCCGAGTTCATTTGCAGTGCTTTTCAATTTCAGGGTCATCTTAGTTCAAAATAAATCATGAAATGCATGAAAAATAGCAAATGAAGTCAGAAAAGAGTTGAAAAGTGATGATGTGACTTTGAATGGTGCAGATTGAATGCAAAAAAAGGCTTGGGTTAAAATATGTTAAAAAAATGAAACCCCTTTGTAATAGACGAGTTTTCGTCCGAAACCCTCATACTTCGAAGGAGATTGTCCAGTTTGTACACGAAGTGCATCCAGTTTTTCCCATAACCCTCTCAACTTTTTAGCACATGCGATGTGGGTGAAATTATGATACCATGCCAATTTTCAACCATTTCAGAGTTCATTTGCAGTGCTTTTCAATTTCAGGGTCATCTTTGCTCAAAATAAATCATGAAATGCATGAAAAATAGCAAATGAAGTCAGAAAAGGGTTGAAAAGTGATTATGTGGATTTGTATGGTGCATAATGAATGCAGAAAAAGTCTTGAGTTAAAATATATTTAAGAAAATGAAATCCCTTTGTTATAGACGAGTTTTCGTCCGAAACCCTGATACTTCGAAGGAGATTGTCCAGTTTGTACACGAAGTGCATCCAGTTTTTCCCGTAACCCTCTCAACTTTTTATCACATGCTATGTGGGTGAAATTATGATGCCATGCCAATTTTCAACCATTTCCGAGTTCATTTGCAGTGCTTTTCAATTTCAGGGTCATCTTAGCTCAAAATAAATCATGAAATGCATGAAAAATAGCAAATGAAGTCAGAAAAGAGTTGAAAAGTGATGATGTGGCTTTGAATGGTGCAGATTGAATGCAAAAAAAGTCTTGGGTGATAATATGTTAAAAAAAATGAAACCCCTTTGTAATAGACGAGTTTTCGTCCGAAACCCTCATACTTCGAAGGAGATTGTCCAGTTTGTACACGAAGTGCATCCAGTTTTTCCCATAACCCTCTCAACTTTTTAGCACATGCGATGTGGGTGAAATTATGATACCATGCCAATTTTCAACCATTTCAGAGTTCATTTGCAGTGCTTTTCAATTTCAGGGTCATCTTTGCTCAAAATAAATCATGAAATGCATGAAAAATAGCAAATGAAGTCAGAAAAGGGTTGAAAAGTGATGATGTGGCTATGAATGGTGCATAATGAATGCAGAAAAAGTCTTGAGTTAAAATATATTTAAAAAAATGAAATCCCTTTGTTATAGACGAGTTTTCGTCCGAAACCCTGATACTTCGAAGGAGATTGTCCAGTTTGTACACGAAGTGCATCCAGTTTTTCCCGTAACCCTCTCAACTTTTTATCACATGCTATGTGGGTGAAATTATGATACCATGCCAATTTTCAACCATTTCCGAGTTCATTTGCAGTGCTTTTCAATTTCAGGGTCATCTTAGCTCAAAATAAATCATGAAATGCATGAAAAATAGCAAATGAAGTCAGAAAAGAGTTGAAAAGTGATGATGTGGCTTTGAATGGTGCAGATTGAATGCAAAAAAAGTCTTGGGTTAAAATATGTTAAAAAAAATGAAACCCCTTTGTAATAGACGAATTTTCGTCCGAAACCCTCATACTTCGAAGGAGATTGTCCAGTTTGTACACGAAGTGCATCCAGTTTTTCCCATAACCCTCTCAACTTTTTAGCACATGCGATGTGGGTGAAATTATGATACCATGCCAATTTTCAACCATTTCAGAGTTCATTTGCAGTGCTTTTCAATTTTAGGGTCATCTTTGCTCAAAATAAATCATGAAATGCATGAAAAATAGCAAATGAAGTCAGAAAAGGGTTGAAAAGTGATGATGTGTATTTGAATGGTGCATATTGAATGCAGAAAAAGTCTTGAGTTAAAATATGTTTAAAAAATGAAATCCCTTTGTAATAGACGAGTTTTCGTTCGAAACCCTCATACTTCGAAGGAGATTGTCCAGTTTGTACACGAAGTGCATCCAGTTTTTCCCATAACCCTCTCAACTTTTTAGCACATGCTATGTGGGTGAAATTATGATACCATGCCAATTTTGAACCATTTCAGAGTTCATTTGCAGTGCTTTTCAATTTCAGGGTCATCTTTGCTCAAAATAAATCATGAAATGCATGAAAAATAGCAAATGAAGTCAGAAAAGGGTTGAAAAGTGATGATGTGGCTTTGAATGGTGCCTAATGAATGCAGAAAAAGTCTTGATTTAAAATATATTTAAAAAAAATGAAATCCCATTGTAATAGACGAGTTTTCGTCCGAAACTCTCATACTTCGAAGGAGATTGTCCAGTTTGTACACGAAGTGCATCCAGTTTTTCCCGTAACCCTCTCAACTTTTTAGCACATGCTATGTGGGTGAAATTATGATACCATGCCAAGTTTCAACTATTTCGGAGTTCATTTGCAGTGCTTTTCAATTTCAGGGTCATCTTAGCTCAAAATAAATCATGAAATGCATGAAAAATAGCAAATGAAGTCAGAAAAGGGTTGAAAAGTGATGATGTGGCTTTGAATGGTGCATATTGAATGCAGAAAAATTCTTGAGTTAAAATATGTTTAAAAAATGATACCCCTTTGTAATAGACGAGTTTTCGTCCGAAACCCTCGTACTTCGAAGGAGATTGTCCAGTTTGTACACGAAGTGCATCCAGTTTTTCCCGTAACCCTCTCAACTTTTTAGCACATGCTACGTGGGTGAAATTATGATACCATGAGAATTTTCAACCATTTCAGAGTTCATTTGCAGTGCTTTTCAATTTCAGGGTCATCTTTGCTCAAAATAAATCATGAAATGCATGAAAAATAGCAAATGAAGCCAGAAAAGGGTTGAAAAGTGATGATGTGGCTTTGAATGGTGCATATTGAATGCAGAAAAACTCTTGAGTTAAAATATATTAAAAAAATGAAACCCCTTTGTAATAGACGAGTTTTTGTCCGAAACCCAGATACTTCGAAGGAGATTGTCCAGTTTGTACACGAAGTGCATCCAGTTTTTCCCGTAACCCTCTCAACTTTTTAGCACATGCTACGTGGGTGAAATTATGATACCATGCCAATTTTCAACTATTTCAGAGTTCATTTGTAGTGCTTTTCAATTTCAGGGTCATCTTAGCTCAAAATAAATCATGAAATACATGAAAAATAGCAAATGAAGTCAGAAAAGGGTTGAAAAGTGATGATGTGGCTTTGAATGGTGCATATTGAATGCAGAAAAAGTCTTGAGTTAAAATATGTTAAAAAATGATACCCCTTTGTAATAGACGAGTTTTCGTCCGAAACCCTCGTACTTCGAAGGAGATTTTCCAGTTTGTACCCGAAATGCATCCAGTTTTTCCCGTAACCCACTCAACTTTTTAGCACATGCTACGTGGGTGAAATTATGATACCATGCCGTTTTCAACTATTTCAGAGTTCATTTGCAGTGCTTTTCAATTTCAGGGTCATCTTAGCTCAAAATAAATCATGAAATGCATGAAAAATAGCAAATGAAGTCAGAAAAGGGTTGAAAATTGATGATGTGGCTTTGAATGGTGCATATTGAATGCAGAAAAAGTCTTGAGTTAAAATAAGTTAAAAAATGAAACCCCTTTGAAATAGACGAGTTTTCGTCCGAAACCCTGATACTTCGAAGGAGATTGTCCAGTTTGTACACGAAGTGCATCCAGTTTTTCCCGTAACCCTCTCAACTTTTTAGCGCATGCTATGTGGGGTGAAATTATGATACCATGCCAATTTTTAACCATTTCAGAGTTCATTTGCAGTGCTTTTCAATTTCAGGGTCATCTTAGCTCAAAATAAATCATGAAATGCATGAAAAATAGCAAATGAAGTCAGAAAAGGGTTGAAAAGTGATGATGTGGCTTTGAATGGTGCATATTGAATGCAGAAAAAGTCTTGAGTTAAAATTTGTTAAAAAAATGAAACACCTTTGTAATAGACGAGTTTTCGTCCGAAACACTGATACTTTGAAGGAGATTGTCCAGTTTGTACACGAAGTGCATCCAGTTTATCCCGTAACCCTCTCAACTTTTTATCACATGCTATGTGGGTGAAATTATGATACCATGCCAATTTTCAACCATTTCCAAGTTCATTTGCAGTGCTTTTCAATTTCAGGGTCATCTTAGCTCAAAATAAATCATGAAATGCATGAAAAATAGCAAATGAAGTCAGAAAAGAGTTGAAAAGTGATGATGTGGCTTTGAATGGTGCAGATTGAATGCAAAAAAAGTCTTGGGTTAAAATATGTTAAAAAAAATGAAACCCCTTTGTAATAGACGAGTTTTCGTCCGAAACCCTCATACTTCGAAGGAGATTGTCCAGTTTGTACACGAAGTGCATCCAATTTTTCCCATAAGCCTCTCAACTTTTTAGCACATGCGATGTGGGTGAAATTATGATACCATGCCAATTTTCAACCATTTCAGAGTTCATTTGCAGTGCTTTTCAATTCCAGGGTCATCTTAGCTCAAAATAAATCATGAAATGCATGAAAAATAGCAAATGAAGTCAGAAAAGGGTTGAAAAGTGATGATGTGTATTTGAATGGTGCATATTGAATGCAGAAAAAGTCTTGAGTTAAATTAAGTTTAAAAAATGAAATCCCTTTGTAATAGACGAGTTTTCGTCCGAAACCCTCATACTTCGAAGGAGATTGTCCAGTTTGTACACGAAGTGCATCCAGTTTTTCCCATAACCCTCTCAACTTTTTAGCACATGCTATGTGGGTGAAATTATGATACCATGCCAATTTAGAACCATTTCAGAGTTCATTTGCAGTGCTTTTCAATTTCAGGGTCATCTTTGCTCAAAATAAATCATGAAATGCATGAAAAATAGCAAATGAAGTCAGAAAAGGGTTGAAAAGTGATGATGTGGCTTTGAATGGTGCCTAATGAATGCAGAAAAAGTCTTGATTTAAAATATATTTAAAAAAATGAAATCCCATTGTAATAGACGAGTTTTCGTCCGAAACTCTCATACTTCGAAGGAGATTGTCCAGTTTGTACACGAAGTGCATCCAGTTTTTCCCGTAACCCTCTCAACTTTTTAGCACATGCTACGTGAGTGAAATTATGATACCATGCCAAGTTTCAACTATTTCGGAGTTCATTTGCAGTGCTTTTCAATTTCAGGGTCATCTTAGCTCAAAATAAATCATGAAATGCATGAAAAATAGCAAATGAAGTCGGAAAAGGGTTGAAAAGTGATGATGTGGCTTTGAATGGTGCATATTGAATGCAGAAAAATTCTTGAGTTAAAATATGTTTAAAAAATGATACCCCTTTGTAATAGACGAGTTTTCGTCCGAAACCCTCGTACTTCGAAGGAGATTGTCCAGTTTGTACACGAAGTGCATCCAGTTTTTCCCGTAACCCTCTCAACTTTTTAGCAGATGCTACGTGGGTGAAATTATGATACCATGCCAATTTTCAACCATTTCAGAGTTCATTTGCAGTGCTTTTCAATTTCAGGGTCATCTTAGCTCAAAATAAATCATGAAATGCATGAAAAATAGCAAATGAAGCCAGAAAAGGGTTGAAAAGTGATGATGTGGCTTTGAATGGTGCATATTGAATGCAGAAAAACTCTTGAGTTAAAATATATTAAAAAAATGAAAGCCCTTTGTAATAGACGAGTTTTTGTCCGAAACCCAGATACTTCGAAGGAGATTGTCCAGTTTGTACACGAAGTGCATCCAGTTTTTCCCGTAACCCTCTCAACTTTTTAGCACATGCTACGTGGGTGAAATTATGATACCATGCCAATTTTCAACTATTTCAGAGTTCATTTGTAGTGCTTTTCAATTTCAGGGTCATCTTAGCTCAAAATAAATCATGAAATACATGAAAAATAGCAAATGAAGTCAGAAAAGGGTTGAAAAGTGATGATGTGGCTTTGAATGGAGCATATTGAATGCAGAAAAAGTCTTGAGTTAAAATATGTTAAAAAATGATACCCCTTTGTAATAGACGAGTTTTCGTCCGAAACCCTCGTACTTCCTAGGAGATTTTCCAGTTTGTACACGAAATGCATCCAGTTTTTCCCGTAACCCTCTCAACTTTTTAGCACATGCTACGTGGGTGAAATTATGATACCATGCCGTTTTTCAACTATTTCAGAGTTCATTTGCAGTGCTTTTCAATTTCAGGGTCATCTTAGCTCAAAATAAATCATGAAATGCATGAAAAATAGCAAATGAAGTCAGAAAAGGGTTGAAAAGTGACGATGTGGCTTTGAATGGTGCATATTGAATGCAGAAAAAGTCTTGAGTTAAAATAAGTTAGAAAATGAAACCCCTTTGTAATAGACGAGTTTTCGTCCGAAACCCTGATACTTCGAAGGAGATTGTCCAGTTTGTACACGAAGTGCATCCAGTTTTTCCCGTAACCCTCTCAACTTTTTAGCACATGCTATGTGGGTGAAATTATGATACCATGCCAATTTTTAACCATTTCAGAGTTCATTTGCAGTGCTTTTCAATTTCAGGGTCATCTTAGCTCAAAATAAATCATGAAATGCATGAAAAATAGCAAATGAAGTCAGAAAAGGGTTGAAAAGTGATGATGTGGCTTTGAATGGTGCATATTGAATGCAGAAAAAGTCTTGAGTTAGAATTTGTTAAAAAAATGAAACCCCTTTGTAATAGACGAGTTTTCGTCCGAAGCACTGATACTTCGAAGGAGATTGTCCAGTTTGTACACGAAGTGCATCCAGTTTTTCCCGTAACCCTCTCAACTTTTTAGCACATGCTACGTGGGTGAAATTATGATACCATGCCAATTTTCAACTATTTCAGAGTTCATTTGCAGTGCTTTACAATTTCTGGGTCATCTTAGCTCAAAATAAATCATGAAATGCATGAAAAATAGCAAATGAAGTTAGAAAAGGGTTGAAAAGTGATGATGTGTCTTTGAATGGTACATATTGAATGCAGAAAAAGTCTTGAGGTAAAATATGTTAAAAAATGAAACCCCTTTGTAATAGACGAGTTTTCGTCCGAAACCCGGATACTTCGAAGGAGATTGTCCAGTTTGTACACGAAGTGCATCCAGTTTTTCCCGTAACCCTCTCAACTTTTTAGCACATGCTATGTGGGCGAAATTATGATACCATGCCAATTTTCAACCATTTCAGAGTTCATTTGCAGTGCTTTTCAATTTCAGGGTCATCTTAGCTCAAAATAAGTCATGAAATGCATGAAAAATAGCAAATGAAGTTAGAAAAGGGTTGAAAAGTGATGATGTGTCTTTGAATGGTACATATTGAATGCAGAAAAAGTCTTGAGTTAAAATATGTTAAAAAATGAAACCCCTTTGTAATAGACGAGTTTTCGTCCGAAACCCTGATACTTCGAAGGAGATTGTCCAGTTTGTACACGAAGTGCATCCAGTTTTTCCCGTAACCCTCTCAACTTTTTAGCACATGCTATGTGGGTGAAATTATGATACCATGCCAATTTTCAACCATTTCAGAGTTCATTTGCAGTGCTTTTCAATTTCAGGGTCATCTTGGCTCAAAATAAATCATGAAATGCATGAAAAATAGCAAATGAAATCAGAAAAGGGTTGAAAAGTGATGATGTGGCTTTGAATGGTGCATATTGAATGCAAAAAAAGTCTTGATTAAAAATATGTTAAAAAAATGAAACCCCTTTGTAATAGACGAGTTTTCGTCCGAAACCCTGATACTTCGAAGGAGATTGTCCAGTTTGTACACGAAGTGCATCCAGTTTTTTCAGTAACCCTCTCAACTTTTTAGCACATGCTACGTGGGTGAAATTATGATACCATGCCAATTTTCAACTATTTCAGAGTTCATTTGCAGTGCTTTACAATTTCAGTGTCATCTTAGCTCAAAATAAATCATGAAATGCATGAAAAATAGCAAATGAAGTCAGAAAAGGGTTGAAAAGTGATGATGTGTCTTTGAATGGTACATATTAAATGCAGAAAAAGTCTTGAGTTAAAATATGTTTAAATAATGAAATCCCTTTGTAATAGACGAGTTTTCGTCCGAAACCCTGATACTTCAAAGGAGATTGTCCAGTTTGTACACGAAGTGCATCTAGTTTTTCCCGTAACCCTCTCAACTTTTTAGCACATACTATGTGGTTGAAATTATGATACCATGCCAATTTTCAACCATTTCAGAGTTCATTTGCAGTGCTTTTCAATTTCAGGTTCATCTTAGCTCAAAACAAATCATGAAATGAATGAAAAATAGCAAATGAAGTGAGAAAAGGGTTGAAAAGTGATGATGTGGCTTTGAATGGTGCATATTGAATGCAGAAAAAGTCTTGAGTTCAAATATGTTTAAAAAAATGAAATCCCTTTGCAATAGACGAGTTTTCGTCCGAAACCCTGATACTTCGAAGGAGATTGTCCAGTTTGTACACGAAGTGCATCCAGTTTTTCCCGTAACCCTCTCAACTTTTTAGCACATGCTACGTGGGTGAAATTATGATACCATGCCAATTTTCAACTATTTCAGAGTTCATTTGCAGTGCTTTACAATTTCTGGGTCATCTTAGCTCAAAATAAATCATGAAATGCATGAAAAATAGCAAATGAAGTTAGAAAAGGGTTGAAAAGTGATGATGTGTCTTTGAATGGTACATATTGAATGCAGAAAAAGTCTTGAGGTAAAATATGTTAAAAAATGAAACCCCTTTGTAATAGACGAGTTTTCGTCCGAAACCCGGATACTTCGAAGGAGATTGTCCATATTGTACACGAAGTGCATCCAGTTTTTCCCGTAACCCTCTCAACTTTTTAGCACATGCTATGTGGGCGAAATTATGATACCATGCAAATTTTCAACCATTTCAGAGTTCATTTGCAGTGCTTTTCAATTTCAGTGTCATCTTAGCTCAAAATAAGTCATGAAATGCATGAAAAATAGCAAATGAAGTTAGAAAAGGGTTGAAAAGTGATGATGTGTCTTTGAATGGTACATATTGAATGCAGAAAAAGTCTTGAGTTAAAATATGTTAAAAAATGAAACCCCTTTGTAATAGACGAGTTTTCGTCCGAAACCCTGATACTTCGAAGGAGATTGTCCAGTTTGTACACGAAGTGCATCCAGTTTTTCCCGTAACCCTCTCAACTTTTTAGCACATGCTATGTGGGTGAAATTATGATACCATGCCAATTTTCAACCATTTCAGAGTTCATTTGCAGTGCTTTTCAATTTCAGGGTCATCTTAGCTCAAAATAAATCATGAAATGCATGAAAAATAGCAAATGAAATCAGAAAAGGGTTGAAAAGTGATGATGTGGCTTTGAATGGTGCATATTGAATGCAAAAAAAGTCTTGATTAAAAATATGTTAAAAAAATGAAACCCCTTTGTAATAGACGAGTTTTCGTCCGAAACCCTGATACTTCGAAGGAGATTGTCCAGTTTGTACACGAAGAGCATCCAGTTTTTTCAGTAACCCTCTCAACTTTTTAGCACATGCTACGTGGGTGAAATTATGATACCATGCCAATTTTCAACTATTTCAGAGTTCATTTGCAGTGCTTTACAATTTCAGTGTCATCTTAGCTCAAAATAAATCATGAAATGCATGAAAAATAGCAAATGAAGTCAGAAAAGGGTTGAAAAGTGATGATGTGTCTTTGAATGGTACATATTAAATGCAGAAAAAGTCTTGAGTTAAAATATGTTTAAATAATGAAATCCCTTTGTAATAGACGAGTTTTCGTCCGAAACCCTGATACTTCAAAGGATATTGTCCAGTTTGTACACGAAGTGCATCTAGTTTTTCCCGTAACCCTCTCAACTTTTTAGCACATACTATGTGGGTGAAATTATGATACCATGCCAATTTTCAACCATTTCAGAGTTCATTTGCAGTGCTTTTCAATTTCAGGTTCATCTTAGCTCAAAACAAATCATGAAATGAATGAAAAATAGCAAATGAAGTGAGAAAAGGGTTGAAAAGTGATGATGTGGCTTTGAATGGTGCATATTGAATGCAGAAAAAGTCTTGAGTTCAAATATGTTTAAAAAAATGAAATCCCTTTGCAATAGACGAGTTTTCGTCCGAAACCCTGATACTTCGAAGGAGATTGTCCAGTTTGTACACGAAGTGCATCCAGTTTTTCCCGTAACCCTCTCAACTTTTTAGCACATGCTACATGGGTGAAATTATGATACCATGCCAATTTTCAACCATTTCAGAGTTCATTTGCAGTGCTTTTCAATTTCAGGGTCATCTTAGCTCAAAATAAATCATGAAATGCATGAAAAATAGCAAATGAAGTCAGAAAAGGGTTGAAAAGTGATGATGTGGCTTTGAACGGTGCATATTGAATGCAGAAAAAGTTTTGAGTTAAAATATGTTTAAAAAATGAAATCCGTTTGTAATAGACGAGTTTTCGTCCGAAACCCTGATACTTCGAAGGAGATTGTCCAGTTTGTACACGAAGTGCATCCAGTTTTTCCCGTAACCGTCTCAACTTGTTAGCACATGCTATGTGGGTGAAATTATTATACCATGCCAAGTTTTAACCATTTCAGAGTTCATTTGCAGTGCTTTTCAATTTCAGGGTCATCTCAGCTCAAAATAAATCATGAAATGCTTGAAAAATAGCAAATGAAGTCAGAAAAGGGTTGAAAAGTGATGATGTGGCTTTGAATGGTGCATATTGAATGCAGAAAAAGTTTTGAGTTAAAATATGTTTAAAAAATGAAATCCCTTTGTAATAGACGAGTTTTCGTCCGAAACCCTGATACTTCGAAGGAGATTGTCCAGTTTGTACATGAAGTGCATCCAGTTTTTCGCATAACCCTCTCAACTTTTTAGCACATGCTATGTGGGTGAAATTATGATACCATGCCAATTTTCAACCATTTCCGAGTTCATTTGCAGTGCTTTCCAATTTCAGGGTCATCTTAGCTCAAAATAAATCATGAAATGCATGAAAAATAGCAAATGAAGTCAGAAAAGAGTTGAAAAGTGATGATGTGGCTTTGAATGGTGCAGATTGAATGCAAAAAAATTCTTGGGTTAAAATATGTTAAAAAAAATGAAACCCCTTTGTAATAGACGAGTTTTCGTCCGAAACCCTCATACTTCGAAGGAGATTGTCCAGTTTGTACACGAAGTGCATCCAGTTTTTCCCATAACCCTCTCAACTTTTTAGCACATGCGATGTGGGTGAAATTATGATACCATGCCACTTTTCAACCATTTCAGAGTTCATTTGCAGTGCTTTTCAATTTCAGGGTCATCTTAGCTCAAAATAAATCATGAAATGCATGAAAAATAGCAACTGAAGTCAGAAAAGGGTTGAAAAGTGATGATGTGTATTTGAATGGTGCATATTGAATGCAGAAAAAGTCTTGAGTTAAAATATGTTTAAAAAATGAAATCCCTTTGTAATAGACGAGTTTTCGTCCGAAACCCTCATACTTCGAAGGAGATTGTCCAGTTTGTACACGAAGTGCATCCAGTTTTTCCCATAACCCTCTCAACTTTTTAGCACATGCTATGTGGGTGAAATTATGATACCATGCCAATTTTCAACCATTACAGAGTTCATTTGCAGTGCTTTTCAATTTCAGGGTCATCTTTGCTCAAAATAAATCATGAAATGCATGAAAAATAGCAAATGAAGTCAGAAAAGGGTTGAAAAGTGATGATGTGGCTTTGAATGGTGCCTAATGAATGCAGAAAAAGTCTTGATTTAAAATATATTTAAAAAAATGAAATCCCATTGTAATAGACGAGTTTTCGTCCGAAACCCTCATACTTCGAAGGAGATTGTCCAGTTTGTACACGAAGTGCATCCAGTTTTTCCCGTAACCCTCTCAACTTTTTAGCACATGCTATGTGGGTGAAATTATGATACCATGCCAATTTTCAACCATTTCAGAGTTCATTTGCAGTGCTTTTCAATTTCAGGGTCATCTTAGCTCAAAATAAATCATGAAATGCATGAAAAATAGCAAATGAAGTCAGAAAAGGGTTGAAAAGTGATGATGTGGCTTTGAATGGTGCATATTGAATGCAAAAAAAGTCTTGAGTTGAAATATATTTAAAAAAATTAAATCCCTTTGTAATAGACGAGTTTTCGCCCGAAACCCTAATACTTCGAAGGAGATTGTCCAGTTTGTACACGAAGTGCATCCAGTTTTTCCCGTAACCTCTCAAATTTTTAGCACATGCTATGTGGGTGAAATTATGATACCATGCCAATTTTCAACTATTTCAGAGTTCATTTGCAGTGCTTTTCAATTTCAGGATCATCTTAGCTCAAAATAAATCATGAAATGCATGAAAAATAGCAAATGAAGTCAGAAAAGGGTTGAAAAGTGATGATGTGGCTTTGAATGGTGCATATTGAATGCATGAAAAGTCTGGAGTTAAAATATGTTAAAAAAATGAAACCCCTTTGTAATAGACGAGTTTTCGTCCGAATCCCTGATAATTCGAAGGAGATTGTCCAGTTTGTACACGAAGTGCATCCAGTTTTTCCCGTAACCCTCTCAACTTTTTAGCACATGCTATGTGGGTGAAATTATGATACCATGCCAAGTTTCAACTATTTCGGAGTTCATTTGCAGTGCTTTTCAATTTCAGGGTCATCTAAGCTCAAAATAAATCATGAAATGCATGAAAAATAGCAAATGAAGTCAGAAAAGGGTTGAAAAGTGATGATGTGGCTTTGAATGGTGCATATTGAATGCAGAAAAATTCTTGAGTTAAAATATGTTAAAAAAATGATACCCCTTTGTAATAGACGAGTTTTCGTCCGAAACCCTCGTACTTCGAAGGAGATTGTCCAGTTTGTACACGAAGTGCATCCAGTTTTTCCCGTAACCCTCTCAACTTTTCAGCACATGCTACGTGGGTGAAATTATGATACCATGCCAATTTTCAACCATTTCAGAGTTCATTTGCAGTGCTTTTCAATTTCAGGGTCATCTTAGCTCAAAATAAATCATGAAATGCATGAAAAATAGCAAATGAAGCCAGAAAAGGGTTGAAAAGTGATGATGTGGCTTTGAATGGTGCATATTGAATGCAGAAAAACTCTTGAGTTAAAATATATTAAAAAAATGAAACCCCTTTTTAATAGACGAGTTTTTGTCCGAAACCCAGATACTTCGAAGGAGATTGTCCAGTTTGTACACGAAGTGCATCCAGGTTTTCCCGTAACCCTCTCAACTTTTTAGCACATGCTACGTGGGTGAAATTATGATACCATGCCAATGTTCAACTATTTCAGAGTTCATTTGTAGTGCTTTTCAATTTCAGGGTCATCTTAGCTCAAAATAAATCATGAAATACATGAAAAATAGCAAATGAAGTCAGAAAAGGGTTGAAAAGTGATGATGTGTCTTTGAATGGTGCATATTGAATGCAGAAAAAGTCTTGAGTTAAAATATGTTAAAAAATGAAACCCCTTTGTAATAGACGAGTTTTCGTCCGAAACCCTGATACTTCGAAGGAGATTGTCCAGTTTGTACACGAAATGCATCCAGTTTTTTCAGTAACCCTCTCAACTTTTTAGCACATGCTACGTGGGTGAAATTAGGATACCATGTTAATTTTCAACTATTTCAGAGTTCATTTGCAGTGCTTTACAATTTCAGGGTCATCTTCGCTCAAAATAAATCATGAAATGCATGAAAAATAGCAAATGAAGTCAGAAAAGGGTTGAAAAGTGATGATGTGTCTTTGAATGGTACATATTGAATGCAGAAAAAGTTTTGAGTTAAAATATGTTTAAAAAATGAAATCCCTTTGTAATAGACGAGTTTTCGTCCGAAACCCTGATACTTCAAAGGAGATTGTCCAGTTTGTACACGAAGTGCATCCAGTTTTTCCCGAAACCCTCTCACCTTTTTAGCACATGCTATGTGGGTGAAATTATGATACCATGCCAATTTTCAACCATTTCAGAGTTCATTTGCAGTGCTTTTCAATTTCAGGGTCATCTTAGCTCAAAATAAATCATGAAATGCATGAAAAATAGCAAATGAAGTCAGAAAAGTGTTGAAAAGTGATGATGTGGCTTTGAATGGTGCATATTGAATGCAGAAAAAGTCTTGAGTTAAAATATGTTTAAAAAAAATGAAATCCCTTTGTAATAGACGAGTTTTCGTCCGAAACCCTGATACTTCGAAGGAGATTGTCCAGTTTGTACACGAAGTGCATTCAGTTTTTCCCGTAACCCTCTCAACTTTTTAGCACATGCTACATGGGTGAAATTATGATACCATGCCAATTTTCAACCATTTCAGAGTTCATTTGCAGTGCTTTTCAATTTCAGGGTCATCTTAGCTCAAAATAAATCATGAAATGCATGAAAAATAGCAAATGAAGTCAGAAAAGGGTTGAAAAGTGATGATGTGGCTTTGAACGGTGCATATTGAATGCAGAAAAAGTTTTGAGTTAAAATATGTTTAAAAAATGAAATCCCTTTGTAATAGACGAGTTTTCGTCCGAAACCCTGATACTTCGAAGGAGATTGTCCAGTTTGTACACGAAGTGCATCCAGTTTTTCCCGTAACCCTCTCAACTTTTTAGCACATGCTATGTGGGTGAAATTATTATACCATGCCAAGTTTTAACCATTTCAGTGTTCATTTGCAGTGCTTTTCAATTTCAGGGTCAGCTCAGCTCAAAATAAATCATGAAATGCATGAAAAATAGCAAATGAAGTCAGAAAAGGGTTGAAAAGTGATGATGTGGCTTTGATGGGTGCATATTGAATGCAGAAAAAGTTTTGAGTTAAAATATGTTTAAAAAATGAAATCCCTTTGTAATAGACGAGTTTTCGTCCGAAACCCTGATACTTCGAAGGAGATTGTCCAGTTTGTACACGAAGTACATCCAGTTTTTCCCATAACCCTCTCAACCTTTTAGCACATGCTATGTGTGTGAAATTATGATACCATGCCAATTTTCAACCATTTCCGAGTTCATTTGCAGTGCTTTTCAATTTCAGGGTCATCTTAGCTCAAAATAAATCATGAAATGCATGAAAAATAGCAAATGAAGTCAGAAAAGAGTTGAAAAGTGATGATGTGGCTTTGAATGGTGCATATTGAATGCAAAAAAATTCTTGAGTTAAAATATGTTAAAAAATGAAACCCCTTTGTAATAGACGAGTTTTCGTCCGAAACCCTCATACTTCAAAGGAGATTGTCCAGTTTGTACACGAAGTGCATCCAGTTTTTCCCGTAACCCTCTCAACTTTTTAGCACATGCTATGTGGGTGAAATTATGATACCATGCCAATTTTCAACCATTTCAGAGTTCATTTGCAGTGCTTTTCAATTTCAGGGTCATCTTAGCTCAAAATAAATCATGAAATGCATGAAAAATAGCAAATGAAGTCAGAAAAGGGTTGAAAAGTGATGATGTGGCTTTGAATGGTGCATATTGAATGCAGAAAAAGTCTTGAGTTAAAATATGTTTAAAAAAAATGAAATCCCTTTGTAATAGACGAGTTTTCGTCCGAAACCTTGATACTTCGAAGGAGATTGTCCTGTTTGTACACGAAGTGCATCCAGTTTTTCCCGTAACCCTCTCAACTTTTTAGCACATGCTACATGGGTGAAATTATGATACCATGCCAATTTTCAACCATTTCAGAGTTCATTTGCAGTGCTTTTCAATTTCAGGGTCATCTTAGCTCAAAATAAATCATGAAATGCATGAAAAATAGCAAATGAAGTCAGAAAAGGGTTGAAAAGTGATGATGTGGCTTTGAACGGTACATATTGAATGCAGAAAAAGTTTTGAGTTAAAATATGTTTAAAAAATGAAATCCCTTTGTAATAGACGAGTTTTCGTCCGAAACCCTGATACTTCGAAGGAGATTGTCCAGTTTGCACACGAAGTGCATCCAGTTTTTCCCGTAACCCTCTCAACTTTTTAGCACATGCTATGTGGGTGAAATTATTATACCATGCCAAGTTTTAACCATTTCAGAGTTCATTTGCAGTGCTTTTCAATTTCAGGGTCATCTCAGCTCAAAATAAATCATGAAATGCATGAAAAATAGCAAATGAAGTCAGAAAAGGGTTGAAAAGTGATGATGTGGCTTTGAATGGTGCATATTGAATGCAGAAAAAGTTTTGAGTTAAAATATGTTTAAAAAATGAAATCCCTTTGTAATAGACGAGTTTTCGTCCGAAACCCTGATACTTCGAAGGAGATTGTCCAGTTTGTACACGAAGTGCATCCAGTTTTTCCCATAACCCTCTCAACCTTTTAGCACATGCTATGTGGGTGAAATTATGATACCATGCCAATTTTCAACCATTTCCGAGTTCATTTGAAGTGCTTTTCAATTTCAGGGTCATCTTAGCTCAAAATAAATCATGAAATGCATGAAAAATAGCAAATGAAGTCAGAAAAGAGTTGAAAAGTGATGATGTGGCTTTGAATGGTGCATATTGAATGCAAAAAAATTCTTGTGTTAAAATATGTTAAAAAATGAAACCCCTTTGTAATAGACGAGTTTTCGTCCGAAACCCTCATACTTCAAAGGAGATTGTCCAGTTTGTACACGAAGTGCATCCAGTTTTTCCCGTAACCCTCTCAACTTTTTAGCACATGCTATGTGGGTGAAATTATGATACCATGCCAATTTTCAACGATTTCAGAGTTCATTTGCAGTGCTTTTCAATTTCAGGGTCATCTTAGCTCAAAATAAATCATGAAATGCATGAAAAATAGCAAATGAAGTCAGAAAAGGGTTGAAAAGTGATGATGTGGCTTTGAATGGTGCATATTGAATGCAGAAAAAGTCTTGAGTTAAAATATGTTTAAAAAAAATGAAATCCCTTTGTAATAGACGAGTTTTCGTCCGAAACCTTGATACTTCGAAGGAGATTGTCCTGTTTGTACACGAAGTGCATCCAGTTTTTCCCGTAACCCTCTCAACTTTTTAGCACATGCTACATGGGTGAAATTATGATACCATGCCAATTTTCAACCATTTCAGAGTTCATTTGCAGTGCTTTTCAATTTCAGGGTCATCTTAGCTCAAAATAAATCATGAAATGCATGAAAAATAGCAAATGAAGTCAGAAAAGGGTTGAAAAGTGATGATGTGGCTTTGAACGGTACATATTGAATGCAGAAAAAGTTTTGAGTTAAAATATGTTTAAAAAATGAAATCCCTTTGTAATAGACGAGTTTTCGTCCGAAACCCTGATACTTCGAAGGAGATTGTCCAGTTTGCACACGAAGTGCATCCAGTTTTTCCCGTAACCCTCTCAACTTTTTAGCACATGCTATGTGGGTGAAATTATTATACCATGCCAAGTTTTAACCATTTCAGAGTTCATTTGCAGTGCTTTTCAATTTCAGGGTCATCTCAGCTCAAAATAAATCATGACATGCATGAAAAATAGCAAATGAAGTCAGAAAAGGGTTGAAAAGTGATGATGTGGCTTTGAATGGTGCATATTGAATGCAGAAAAAGTTTTGAGTTAAAATATGTTTAAAAAATGAAATCCCTTTGTAATAGACGAGTTTTCGTCCGAAACCCTGATACTTCGAAGGAGATTGTCCAGTTTGTACACGAAGTGCATCCAGTTTTTCCCATAACCCTCTCAACTTTTTAGCACATGCTATGTGGGTGAAATTATGATACCATGCCAATTTTCAACCATTTCCGAGTTCATTTGAAGTGCTTTTCAATTTCAGGGTCATCTTAGCTCAAAATAAATCATGAAATGCATGAAAAATAGCAAATGAAGTCAGAAAAGAGTTGAAAAGTGATGATGTGGCTTTGAATGGTGCATATTGAATGCAAAAAAAGTCTTGAGTTAAAATATGTTAATAAAATGAAACCCCTTTGTAATAGACGAGTTTTCGTCCGAAACCCTCACACTTCGAAGGAGATTGTATAGTTTGTACACGAAGTGCATCCAGTTTTTCCCATAACCCTCTCAACTTTTTAGCACATGCAATGTGGGTGAAATTATGATACCATGCCAATTTTCAACCATTTCAGAGTTCATTTGCAGTGCTTTTCAATTTCAGGGTCATCTTTGCTCAAAATAAATCATGAAATGCATGAAAAATAGCAAATGAAGTCAGAAAAGGGTTGAAAAGTGATGATGTGGGTTTGAATGGTGCATAATGAATGCAGAAAAAGTCTTGAGTTAAAATATATTTAAAAAAATGAAATCGCTTTGTTATAGACGAGTTTTCGTCCGAAACCCTCATACTTCGAAGGAGATTGTCCAGTTTGTACACGAAGTGCATCCAGTTTTTCCCGTAACCCTCTCAACTTTTTATCACATGCTATGTGGGTGAAATTATGATACCATGCCAATTTTCAACCATTTCAGAGTTCATTTGCAGTGCTTTTCAATTTCAGGGTCATCTTAGCTCAAAATAAATCATGAAATGCATGAAAAATAGCAAATGAAGTCAGAAAAGGGTTGAAAAGTGATGATGTGGCTTTGAATGGTGCATATTGAATGCAGAAAAAGTCTTGAGTTAAAATATGTTTAAAAAAAATGAAATCCCTTTGTAATAGACGAGTTTTCGTCCGAAACCTTGATACTTCGAAGGAGATTGTCCTGTTTGTACACGAAGTGCATCCAGTTTTTCCCGTAACCCTCTCAACTTTTTAGCACATGCTACATGGGTGAAATTATGATACCATGCCAATTTTCAACCATTTCAGAGTTCATTTGCAGTGCTTTTCAATTTCAGGGTCATCTTAGCTCAAAATAAATCATGAAATGCATGAAAAATAGCAAATGAAGTCAGAAAAGGGTTGAAAAGTGATGATGTGGCTTTGAACGGTACATATTGAATGCAGAAAAAGTTTTGAGTTAAAATATGTTTAAAAAATGAAATCCCTTTGTAATAGACGAGTTTTCGTCCGAAACCCTGATACTTCGAAGGAGATTGTCCAGTTTGCACACGAAGTGCATCCAGTTTTTCCCGTAACCCTCTCAACTTTTTAGCACATGCTATGTGGGTGAAATTATTATACCATGCCAAGTTTTAACCATTTCAGAGTTCATTTGCAGTGCTTTTCAATTTCAGGGTCATCTCAGCTCAAAATAAATCATGACATGCATGAAAAATAGCAAATGAAGTCAGAAAAGGGTTGAAAAGTGATGATGTGGCTTTGAATGGTGCATATTGAATGCAGAAAAAGTTTTGAATTAAAATATGTTTAAAAAATGAAATCCCTTTGTAATAGACGAGTTTTCGTCCGAAACCCTGATACTTCGAAGGAGATTGTCCAGTTTGTACACGAAGTGCATCCAGTTTTTCCCATAACCCTCTCAACTTTTTAGCACATGCTATGTGGGTGAAATTATGATACCATGCCAATTTTCAACCATTTCCGAGTTCATTTGAAGTGCTTTTCAATTTCAGGGTCATCTTAGCTCAAAATAAATCATGAAATGCATGAAAAATAGCAAATGAAGTCAGAAAAGAGTTGAAAAGTGATGATGTGGCTTTGAATGGTGCATATTGAATGCAAAAAAAGTCTTGAGTTAAAATATGTTAATAAAATGAAACCCCTTTGTAATAGACGAGTTTTCGTCCGAAACCCTCACACTTCGAAGGAGATTGTATAGTTTGTACACGAAGTGCATCCAGTTTTTCCCATAACCCTCTCAACTTTTTAGCACATGCAATGTGGGTGAAATTATGATACCATGCCAATTTTCAACCATTTCAGAGTTCATTTGCAGTGCTTTTCAATTTCAGGGTCATCTTTGCTCAAAATAAATCATGAAATGCATGAAAAATAGCAAATGAAGTCAGAAAAGGGTTGAAAAGTGATGATGTGGGTTTGAATGGTGCATAATGAATGCAGAAAAAGTCTTGAGTTAAAATATATTTAAAAAAATGAAATCGCTTTGTTATAGACGAGTTTTCGTCCGAAACCCTCATACTTCGAAGGAGATTGTCCAGTTTGTACACGAAGTGCATCCAGTTTTTCCCGTAACCCTCTCAACTTTTTATCACATGCTATGTGGGTGAAATTATGATACCATGCCAATTTTCAACCATTTCAGAGTTCATTTGCAGTGCTTTTCAATTTCAGGGTCATCTTAGCTCAAAATAAATCATGAAATGCATGAAAAATAGCAAATGAAGTCAGAAAAGGGTTGAAAAGTGATGATGTGGCTTTGAATGGTGCATAATGAATGCAGAAAAAGTCTTGAGTTAAAATATATTTAAAAAAATGAAATCGCTTTGTTATAGACGAGTTTTCGTCCGAAACCCTCATACTTCGAAGGAGATTGTCCAGTTTGTACACGAAGTGCATCCAGTTTTTCCCGTAACCCTCTCAACTTTTTATCACATGCTATGTGGGTGAAATTATGATACCATGCCAATTTTCAACGATTTCAGAGTTCATTTGCAGTGCTTTTCAATTTCAGGGTCATCTTAGCTCAAAATAAATCATGAAATGCATGAAAAATAGCAAATGAAGTCAGAAAAGGGTTGAAAAGTGATGATGTGGCTTTGAATGGTGCATATTGAATGCAGAAAAAGTCTTGAGTTAAAATATGTTAAAAAATGAAACCCCTTTGTAATAGACGAGTTTTCGTCCGAAACCCTGATACTTCGAAGGAGATTGTCCAGTTTGTACACGAAGTGCATCCAGTTTTTCCCGTAACCCCCTCAACTTTTTAGCACATGCTACGTGGGTGAAATTATGATACCATGCCAATTTTCAACCATTTCAGAGTTCATTTGCAGTGCTTTTCAATTTCATGGTCATCTTAGCTCAAAATAAATCATGAAATGCATGAAAAATAGCAAATGAAGTCAGAAAACGGTTGAAAAGTGATGATGTGTCTTTGAACGGTGCATATTGAATGCAGAAAAAGTTTTGAGTTAAAATATGTTTAAAAAAATGAAATCCCTTTGTAATAGACGAGTTTTCGTACGAAACCCTGATACATCGAAGGAGATTGTCCAGTTTGTACACGAAGTGCATCCAGTTTTTCCCGTAACCCTCTCAACTTTTTAGCACATGCTATGTGGGTGAAATTATTATACCATGCCAAGTTTTAACCATTTTAGAGTTCATTTGCAGTGCTTTTCAATTTCAGGGTCATCTCAGCTCAAAATAAATTATGAAATGCATGAAAAATAGCAAATGAAGTCAGAAAAGGGTTGAAAAGTGATGATGTGGCTTTGAATGGTGCATATTGAATGCAGAAAAAGTTTTGAGTTAAAATATGTTTAAAAAATGAAATCCCTTTGTAATATACGAGTTTTCGTCCGAAACCCTGATACTTCGAAGGAGATTGTCCAGTTTGTACACGAAGTGCATCCAGTTTTTCCCATAACCCTCTCAACTTTTTAGCACATGCTATGTGGGTGAAATTATGATACCATGCCAATTTTCAACCATTTCCGAGTTCATTTGAAGTGCTTTTCAATTTCAGGGTCATCTTAGCTCAAAATAAATCATGAAATGCATGAAAAATAGCAAATGAAGTCAGAAAAGAGTTGAAAAGTGATGATGTGGCTTTGAATGGTGCATATTGAATGCAAAAAAAGTCTTGAGTTAAAATATGTTAATAAAATGAAACCCCTTTGTAATAGACGAGTTTTCGTCCGAAACCCTCACACTTCGAAGGAGATTGTCCAGTTTGTACACGAAGTGCATCCAGTTTTTCCCATAACCCTCTCAACTTTTTAGCACATGCGATGTGGGTGAAATTATGATACCATGCCAATTTTCAACCATTTCAGAGTTCATTTGCAGTGCTTTTCAATTTCAGGGTCATCTTTGCTCAAAATAAATCATGAAATGCATGAAAAATAGCAAATGAAGTCAGAAAAGGGTTGAAAAGTGATGATGTGGCTTTGAATGGTGCATAATGAATGCAGAAAAAGTCTTGAGTTAAAATATATTTAAAAAAATGAAATCCCTTTGTTATAGACGAGTTTTCGTCCGAAACCCTCATACTTCGAAGGAGATTGTCCAGTTTGTACACGAATTGCATCCAGTTTTTCCCGTAACCCTCTCAACTTTTTATCACATGCTATGTGGGTGAAATTATGATACCATGCCAATTTTCAACCATTTCAGAGTTCATTTGCAGTGCTTTTCAATTTCAGGGTCATCTTAGCTCAAAATAAATCATGAAATGCATGAAAAATAGCAAATGAAGTCAGAAAAGGGTTGAAAAGTGATGATGTGGCTTTGAATGGTGCATAATGAATGCAGAAAAAGTCTTGAGTTAAAATATATTTAAAAAAATGAAATCGCTTTGTTATAGACGAGTTTTCGTCCGAAACCCTCATACTTCGAAGGAGATTGTCCAGTTTGTACACGAAGTGCATCCAGTTTTTCCCATAACCCTCTCAACTTTTTATCACATGCTATGTGGGTGAAATTATGATACCATGCCAATTTTCAACGATTTCAGAGTTCATTTGCAGTGCTTTTCAATTTCAGGGTCATCTTAGCTCAAAATAAATCATGAAATGCATGAAAACTAGCAAATGAAGTCAGAAAAGGGTTGAAAAGTGATGATGTGGCTTTGAATGGTGCATATTGAATGCAGAAAAAGTCTTGAGTTAAAATATGTTAAAAAATGAAACCCCTTTGTAATAGACGAGTTTTCGTCTGAAACCCTGATACTTCCAAGGAGATTATCCAGTTTGTACACGAAGTGCATCCAGTTTTTCCCGTAACCCCCTCAACTTTTTAGCACATGCTACGTGGGTGAAATTATGATACCATGCCAATTTTCAACCATTTCAGAGTTCATTTGCAGTGCTTTTCAATTTCATGGTCATCTTAGCTCAAAATAAATCATGAAATGCATGAAAAATAGCAAATGAAGTCAGAAAAGGGTTGAAAAGTGATGATGTGTCTTTGAACGGTGCATATTGAATGCAGAAAAAGTTTTTTGAGTTAAAATATGTTTAAAAAAATGAAATCCCTTTGTAATAGACGAGTTTTCGTACGAAACCCTGATACATCGAAGGAGATTGTCCAGTTTGTACACGAAGTGCATCCAGTTTTTCCCGTAACCCTCTCAACTTTTTAGCACATGCTATGTGGGTGAAATTATTATACCTTGCCAAGTTTTAACCATTTCAGAGTTCATTTGCAGTGCTTTTCAATTTCAGGGTCATCTCAGCTCAAAATAAATCATGAAATGCATGAAAAATAGCAAATGAAGTCAGAGAAGGGTTGAAAAGTGATGATGTGGCTTTGAATGGTGCATATTGAATGCAGAAAAAGTTTTGAGTTAAAATATGTTTAAAAAATGAAATCCCTTTGTAATATACGAGTTTTCGTCCGAAACCCTGATACTTCGAAGGAGATTGTCCAGTTTGTACACGAAGTGCATCCAGTTTTTCCCATAACCCTCTCAACTTTTTAGCACATGCTATGTGGGTGAAATTATGATACCATGCCAATTTTCAACCATTTCCGAGTTCATTTGCAGTGCTTTTCAATTTCAGGGTCATCTTAGCTCAAAATAAATCATGAAATGCATGAAAAATAGCAAATGAAGTCCGAAAAGAGTTGAAAAGTGATGATGTGGCTTTGAATGGTGCATATTGAATGCAAAAAAAGTCTTGAGTTAAAATATGTTAAAAAAATGAAACCCCTTTGTAATAGACGAGTTTTCGTCCAAAACCCTGATACTTCGAAGGAGATTGTCCAGTTTGTACACGAAGTGCATCCAGTTTTTCCCGCAACCCTCTCAACTTTTTAGCACATGCTATGTATGTGAAATTATTATACCATGCCAAGTTTTAACCATTTCAGAGTTCATTTGCAGTGCTTTTCAATTTCAGGGTCATCTTTGCTCAAAATAAATCATGAAATGCATGAAAAATAGCAAATGAAGTCAGAAAAGGGTTGAAAAGTGATGATGTGGCTTTGAATGGTGCATAATGAATGCAGAAAAAGTCTTGAGTTAAAATATATTTAAAAAAATGAAATCCCTTTGTTATAGACGAGTTTTCGTCCGAAACCCTCATACTTCGAAGGAGATTGTCCAGTTTGTACACGAATTGCATCCAGTTTTTCCCGTAACCCTCTCAACTTTTTATCACATGCTATGTGGGTGAAATTATGATACCATGCCAATTTTCAACCATTTCAGAGTTCATTTGCAGTGCTTTTCAATTTCAGGGTCATCTTAGCTCAAAATAAATCATGAAATGCATGAAAAATAGCAAATGAAGTCAGAAAAGGGTTGAAAAGTGATGATGTGGCTTTGAATGGTGCATAATGAATGCAGAAAAAGTCTTGAGTTAAAATATATTTAAAAAAATGAAATCGCTTTGTTATAGACGAGTTTTCGTCCGAAACCCTCATACTTCGAAGGAGATTGTCCAGTTTGTACACGAAGTGCATCCAGTTTTTCCCATAACCCTCTCAACTTTTTATCACATGCTATGTGGGTGAAATTATGATACCATGCCAATTTTCAACGATTTCAGAGTTCATTTGCAGTGCTTTTCAATTTCAGGGTCATCTTAGCTCAAAATAAATCATGAAATGCATGAAAACTAGCAAATGAAGTCAGAAAAGGGTTGAAAAGTGATGATGTGGCTTTGAATGGTGCATATTGAATGCAGAAAAAGTCTTGAGTTAAAATATGTTAAAAAATGAAACCCCTTTGTAATAGACGAGTTTTCGTCTGAAACCCTGATACTTCCAAGGAGATTATCCAGTTTGTACACGAAGTGCATCCAGTTTTTCCCGTAACCCCCTCAACTTTTTAGCACATGCTACGTGGGTGAAATTATGATACCATGCCAATTTTCAACCATTTCAGAGTTCATTTGCAGTGCTTTTCAATTTCATGGTCATCTTAGCTCAAAATAAATCATGAAATGCATGAAAAATAGCAAATGAAGTCAGAAAAGGGTTGAAAAGTGATGATGTGTCTTTGAACGGTGCATATTGAATGCAGAAAAAGTTTTTTGAGTTAAAATATGTTTAAAAAAATGAAATCCCTTTGTAATAGACGAGTTTTCGTACGAAACCCTGATACATCGAAGGAGATTGTCCAGTTTGTACACGAAGTGCATCCAGTTTTTCCCGTAACCCTCTCAACTTTTTAGCACATGCTATGTGGGTGAAATTATTATACCTTGCCAAGTTTTAACCATTTCAGAGTTCATTTGCAGTGCTTTTCAATTTCAGGGTCATCTCAGCTCAAAATAAATCATGAAATGCATGAAAAATAGCAAATGAAGTCAGAGAAGGGTTGAAAAGTGATGATGTGGCTTTGAATGGTGCATATTGAATGCAGAAAAAGTTTTGAGTTAAAATATGTTTAAAAAATGAAATCCCTTTGTAATATACGAGTTTTCGTCCGAAACCCTGATACTTCGAAGGAGATTGTCCAGTTTGTACACGAAGTGCATCCAGTTTTTCCCATAACCCTCTCAACTTTTTAGCACATGCTATGTGGGTGAAATTATGATACCATGCCAATTTTCAACCATTTCCGAGTTCATTTGCAGTGCTTTTCAATTTCAGGGTCATCTTAGCTCAAAATAAATCATGAAATGCATGAAAAATAGCAAATGAAGTCCGAAAAGAGTTGAAAAGTGATGATGTGGCTTTGAATGGTGCATATTGAATGCAAAAAAAGTCTTGAGTTAAAATATGTTAAAAAAATGAAACCCCTTTGTAATAGACGAGTTTTCGTCCAAAACCCTGATACTTCGAAGGAGATTGTCCAGTTTGTACACGAAGTGCATCCAGTTTTTCCCGCAACCCTCTCAACTTTTTAGCACATGCTATGTATGTGAAATTATTATACCATGCCAAGTTTTAACCATTTCAGAGTTCATTTGCAGTGCTTTTCAATTTCAGGGTCATCTCAGCTCAAAATAAATCATGAAATGCATGAAAAATAGCAAATGAAGTCAGAAAAGGGTTGAAAAGTGATGATGTGGCTTTGAATGGTGCATAATGAATGCAGAAAAAGTCTTGAGTTAAAATATATTTAAAAAAATGAAATCGCTTTGTTATAGACGAGTTTTCGTCCGAAACCCTCATACTTCGAAGGAGATTGTCCAGTTTGTACACGAAGTGCATCCAGTTTTTCCCATAACCCTCTCAACTTTTTATCACATGCTATGTGGGTGAAATTATGATACCATGCCAATTTTCAACGATTTCAGAGTTCATTTGCAGTGCTTTTCAATTTCAGGGTCATCTTAGCTCAAAATAAATCATGAAATGCATGAAAACTAGCAAATGAAGTCAGAAAAGGGTTGAAAAGTGATGATGTGGCTTTGAATGGTGCATATTGAATGCAGAAAAAGTCTTGAGTTAAAATATGTTAAAAAATGAAACCCCTTTGTAATAGACGAGTTTTCGTCTGAAACCCTGATACTTCCAAGGAGATTGTCCAGTTTGTACACGAAGTGCATCCAGTTTTTCCCGTAACCCCCTCAACTTTTTAGCACATGCTACGTGGGTGAAATTATGATACCATGCCAATTTTCAACCATTTCAGAGTTCATTTGCAGTGCTTTTCAATTTCATGGTCATCTTAGCTCAAAATAAATCATGAAATGCATGAAAAATAGCAAATGAAGTCAGAAAAGGGTTGAAAAGTGATGATGTGTCTTTGAACGGTGCATATTGAATGCAGAAAAAGTTTTTTGAGTTAAAATATGTTTAAAAAAATGAAATCCCTTTGTAATAGACGAGTTTTCGTACGAAACCCTGATACATCGAAGGAGATTGTCCAGTTTGTACACGAAGTGCATCCAGTTTTTCCCGTAACCCTCTCAACTTTTTAGCACATGCTATGTGGGTGAAATTATTATACCTTGCCAAGTTTTAACCATTTCAGAGTTCATTTGCAGTGCTTTTCAATTTCAGGGTCATCTCAGCTCAAAATAAATCATGAAATGCATGAAAAATAGCAAATGAAGTCAGAGAAGGGTTGAAAAGTGATGATGTGGCTTTGAATGGTGCATATTGAATGCAGAAAAAGTTTTGAGTTAAAATATGTTTAAAAAATGAAATCCCTTTGTAATATACGAGTTTTCGTCCGAAACCCTGATACTTCGAAGGAGATTGTCCAGTTTGTACACGAAGTGCATCCAGTTTTTCCCATAACCCTCTCAACTTTTTAGCACATGCTATGTGGGTGAAATTATGATACCATGCCAATTTTCAACCATTTCCGAGTTCATTTGCAGTGCTTTTCAATTTCAGGGTCATCTTAGCTCAAAATAAATCATGAAATGCATGAAAAATAGCAAATGAAGTCCGAAAAGAGTTGAAAAGTGATGATGTGGCTTTGAATGGTGCATATTGAATGCAAAAAAAGTCTTGAGTTAAAATATGTTAAAAAAATGAAACCCCTTTGTAATAGACGAGTTTTCGTCCAAAACCCTGATACTTCGAAGGAGATTGTCCAGTTTGTACACGAAGTGCATCCAGTTTTTCCCGCAACCCTCTCAACTTTTTAGCACATGCTATGTATGTGAAATTATTATACCATGCCAAGTTTTAACCATTTCAGAGTTCATTTGCAGTGCTTTTCAATTTCAGGGTCATCTCAGCTCAAAATAAATCATGAAATGCATGAAAAATAGCAAATGAAGTCAGAAAAGGGTTGAAAAGTGATGATGTGGCTCTGAATGGTGCATATTGAATGCAGAAATTTTTTTGAGTTAAAATATGTTTAAAAAATGAAATCCCTTTGTAATAGACGAGTTTTCGTCCGAAACCCAGATACTTCGAAGGATATTGTCCAGTTTGTACACGAAGTGCATCCAGTTTTTCCCGTAACCCTCTCAACTTTTTAGCACATGCTATGTGGGTGAAATTATGATACCATGCCAATTTTTAACCATTTCAGAGTTCATTTGCAGTGCTTTTCAATTTCAGGGTCATCTTAGCTCAAAATAAATCATGAAATGCATGAAAAATAGCAAATGAAGTCAGAAAAGGGTTGAAAAGTGATGATGTGGCTTTGAATGGTGCATATTGAATGCAGAAAAAGTCTTGAGTTAAAATATGTTAAAAAAATGAAACCCCTTTGTAATAGACGAGTTTTCGTCCGAAACACTAATACTTCGAAGGAGATTGTCCAGTTTGTACACGAAGTGCATCCAGTTTTTCCCGTAACCCTCTCAACTTTTTAGCACATGCTACGTGGGTGAAATTATGATACCATGCCAATTTTCAACTATTTCAGAGTTCATTTGCAGTGCTTTACAATTTCTGGGTCATCTTAGCTCAAAATAAATCACGAAATGCATGAAAATTAGCAAATGAAGTTAGAAAAGGGTTGAAAAGTGATGATGTGTCTTTGAATGGTACTTATTGAATGCAGAAAAAGTCTTGAGTTAAAATATGTTAAAAAATGAAACCCCTTTGTAATAGACGAGTTTTCTTCCGAAACCCTGATACTTCGAAGGAGATTGTCCAGTTTGTACACGAAGTGCATCCAGTTTTTCCCGTAACCCTCTCAACTTTTTAGCACATGCTATGTGTGTGAAATTATGATACCATGCCAATTTTCAACGATTTCAGAGTTCATTTGCAGTGCTTTTCAATTTTAGGGTCATCTTAGCTCAAAATAAATCATGAAATGCATGAAAAATAGCAAATGAAGTTAGAAAAGGGTTGAAAAGTGATGATGTGTCTTTGAATGGTACATATTGAATGCAGAAAAAGTCTTGAGTTAAAATATGTTAAAAAATGAAACCCCTTTGTAATAGACGAGTTTTCGTCCGAAACCCTGATACTTCGAAGGAGATTGTCCAGTTTGTACACGAAGTGCATCCAGTTTTTCCCGTAACCCTCTCAACTTTTTAGCACATGCTATGTGGGTGAAATTATGATACCATGCCAATTTTCAACCATTTCAGAGTTCATTTGCAGTGCTTTTCAATTTCAGGGTCATCTTAGCTCAAAATAAATCATGAAATGCATGAAAAATAGCAAATGAAGTCAGAAAAGGGTTGAAAAGTGATGATGTGGCTTTGAATGGTGCATATTGAATGCAGAAAAAGTTTTGAGTTAAAATATGTTTAAAAAATGAAATCCCTTTGTAATAGACGAGTTTTCGTCCGAAACCCTGATACTTCGAAGGAGATTGTCCAGTTTGTACACGAAGTGCATCCAGTTTTTCCCGTAAGCCTCTCAACTTTTTAGCACATGCTATGTGGGTGAAATTATGATACCATGCCAATTTTTAACCATTTCAGAGTTCATTTGCAGTGCTTTTCAATTTCAGGGTCATCTTAGCTCAAAATAAATCATGAAATGCATGAAAAATAGCAAATGAAGTCAGAAAAGGGTTGAAAAGTGATGATGTGGCTTTGAATGGTGCATATTGAATGCAGAAAAAGTCTTGAGTTAAAATATGTTAAAAAAATGAAACCCCTTTGTAATAGACGAGTTTTCGTCCGAAACACTAATACTTCGAAGGAGATTGTCCAGTTTGTACACGAAGTGCATCCAGTTTTTCCCGTAACCCTCTCAACTTTTTAGCACATGCTACGTGGGTGAAATTATGATACCATGCCAATTTTCAACTATTTCAGAGTTAATTTGCAGTGCTTTACAATTTCTGGGTCATCTTAGCTCAAAATAAATCATGAAATGCATGAAAAATAGCAAATGAAGTTAGAAAAGGGTTGAAAAGTGATGATGTGTCTTTGAATGGTACTTATTGAATGCAGAAAAAGTCTTGAGTTAAAATATGTTAAAAAATGAAACCCCTTTGTAATAGACGAGTTTTCGTCCGAAACCCTGATACTTCGAAGGAGATTGTCCAGTTTGTACACGAAGTGCATCCAGTTTTTTCCGTAACCCTCTCAACTTTTTAGCACATGCTATGTGGGTGAAATTATGATACCATGCCAATTTTCAACCATTTCAGAGTTCATTTGCAGTGCTTTTCAATTTCAGGGTCATCTTAGCTCAAAATAAATCATGAAATGCATGAAAAATAGCAAATGAAGTTAGAAAACGGTTGAAAAGTGATGATGTGTCTTTGAATGGTACATATTGAATGCAGAAAAAGTCTTGAGTTAAAATATGTTAAAAAATGAAACCCCTTTGTAATAGACGAGTTTTCGTCCGAAACCCTGATACTTCGAAGGAGATTGTCCAGTTTGTACATGAAGTGCATCCAGTTTTTCCCGTAACCCTCTCAACTTTTTAGCACATGCTATGTGGGTGAAATTATGATACCATGCCAATTTTCAACCATTTCAGAGTTCATTTGCAATGCTTTTCAATTTCAAGGTCATCTTAGCTCAAAATAAATCATGAAATGCATGAAAAATAGCAAATGAAGTCAGAAAAGGGTTGAAAAGTGATGATGTGTCTTTGAACGGTGCATATTGAATGCAGAAAAAGTTTTTTGAGTTAAAATATGTTTAAAAAAATGAAATCCCTTTGTAATAGACGAGTTTTCGTACGAAACCCTGATACATCGAAGGAGATTGTCCAGTTTGTACACGAAGTGCATCCAGTTTTTCCCGTAACCCTCTCAACTTTTTAGCACATGCTATGTGGGTGAAATTATTATACCTTGCCAAGTTTTAACCATTTCAGAGTTCATTTGCAGTGCTTTTCAATTTCAGGGTCATCTCAGCTCAAAATAAATCATGAAATGCATGAAAAATAGCAAATGAAGTCAGAAAAGGGTTGAAAAGTGATGATGTGGCTTTGAATGGTGCATATTGAATGCAGAAAAAGTTTTCAGTTAAAATATGTTTAAAAAATGAAATCCCTTTGTAATATACGAGTTTTCGTCCGAAACCGTGATACTTCGAAGGAGATTGTCCAGTTTGTACACGAAGTGCATCCAGTTTTTCCTGTAACCCTCTCAACTTTTTAGCACATGCTATGTGGGTGAAATTATGATACCATGCCAATTTTCAACCATTTCAGAGTTCATTTGCAGTGCTTTTCAATTTCAGGGTCATCTTAGCTCAAAATAAATCATGAAATGCATGAAAAATAGCAAATGAAGTCAGAAAAGGGTTGAAAAGTGATGATGTGGCTTTGAATGGTGCATATTGAATGCAGAAAAAGTTTTGAGTTAAAATATGTTTAAAAAATGAAATCCCTTTGTAATAGACGAGTTTTCGTCCGAAACCCTGATACTTCGAAGGAGATTGTCCAGTTTGTACACGAAGTGCATCCAGTTTTTCCCGTAAGCCTCTCAACTTTTTAGCACATGCTATGTGGGTGAAATTATGATACCATGCCAATTTTTAACCATTTCAGAGTTCATTTGCAGTGCTTTTCAATTTCAGGGTCATCTTAGCTCAAAATAAATCATGAAATGCATGAAAAATAGCAAATGAAGTCAGAAAAGGGTTGAAAAGTGATGATGTGGCTTTGAATGGTGCATATTGAATGCAGAAAAAGTCTTGAGTTAAAATATGTTAAAAAAATGAAACCCCTTTGTAATAGACGAGTTTTCGTCCGAAACACTAATACTTCGAAGGAGATTGTCCAGTTTGTACACGAAGTGCATCCAGTTTTTCCCGTAACCCTCTCAACTTTTTAGCACATGCTACGTGGGTGAAATTATGATACCATGCCAATTTTCAACTATTTCAGAGTTAATTTGCAGTGCTTTACAATTTCTGGGTCATCTTAGCTCAAAATAAATCATGAAATGCATGAAAAATAGCAAATGAAGTTAGAAAAGGGTTGAAAAGTGATGATGTGTCTTTGAATGGTACTTATTGAATGCAGAAAAAGTCTTGAGTTAAAATATGTTAAAAAATGAAACCCCTTTGTAATAGACGAGTTTTCGTCCGAAACCCTGATACTTCGAAGGAGATTGTCCAGTTTGTACACGAAGTGCATCCAGTTTTTTCCGTAACCCTCTCAACTTTTTAGCACATGCTATGTGGGTGAAATTATGATACCATGCCAATTTTCAACCATTTCAGAGTTCATTTGCAGTGCTTTTCAATTTCAGGGTCATCTTAGCTCAAAATAAATCATGAAATGCATGAAAAATAGCAAATGAAGTTAGAAAACGGTTGAAAAGTGATGATGTGTCTTTGAATGGTACATATTGAATGCAGAAAAAGTCTTGAGTTAAAATATGTTAAAAAATGAAACCCCTTTGTAATAGACGAGTTTTCGTCCGAAACCCTGATACTTCGAAGGAGATTGTCCAGTTTGTACATGAAGTGCATCCAGTTTTTCCCGTAACCCTCTCAACTTTTTAGCACATGCTATGTGGGTGAAATTATGATACCATGCCAATTTTCAACCATTTCAGAGTTCATTTGCAATGCTTTTCAATTTCAAGGTCATCTTAGCTCAAAATAAATCATGAAATGCATGAAAAATAGCAAATGAAGTCAGAAAAGGGTTGAAAAGTGATGATGTGTCTTTGAACGGTGCATATTGAATGCAGAAAAAGTTTTTTGAGTTAAAATATGTTTAAAAAAATGAAATCCCTTTGTAATAGACGAGTTTTCGTACGAAACCCTGATACATCGAAGGAGATTGTCCAGTTTGTACACGAAGTGCATCCAGTTTTTCCCGTAACCCTCTCAACTTTTTAGCACATGCTATGTGGGTGAAATTATTATACCTTGCCAAGTTTTAACCATTTCAGAGTTCATTTGCAGTGCTTTTCAATTTCAGGGTCATCTCAGCTCAAAATAAATCATGAAATGCATGAAAAATAGCAAATGAAGTCAGAAAAGGGTTGAAAAGTGATGATGTGGCTTTGAATGGTGCATATTGAATGCAGAAAAAGTTTTCAGTTAAAATATGTTTAAAAAATGAAATCCCTTTGTAATATACGAGTTTTCGTCCGAAACCGTGATACTTCGAAGGAGATTGTCCAGTTTGTACACGAAGTGCATCCAGTTTTTCCCATAACCCTCTCAACTTTATAGCACATGCTATGTGGGTGAAATTATGATACCATGCCAATTTTCAACCATTTCCGAGTTCATTTGCAGTGCTTTTCAATTTCAGGGTCATCTTAGCTCAAAATAAATCATGAAATGCATGAAAAATAGCAAATGAAGTCCGAAAAGAGTTGAAAAGTGATGATGTGGCTTTGAATGGTGCATATTGAATGCAAAAAAAGTCTGGAGTTAAAATATGTTAAAAAAATGAAACCCCTTTGTAATAGACGAGTTTTCGTCCAAAACCCTGATACTTCGAAGGAGATTGTCCAGTTTGTACACGCAGTGCATCCAGTTTTTCCCGCAACCCTCTCAACTTTTTAGCACATGCTATGTATGTGAAATTATTATACCATGCCAAGTTTTAACCATTTCAGAGTTCATTTGCAGTGCTTTTCAATTTCAGGGTCATCTCAGCTCAAAATAAATCATGAAATGCATGAAAAATAGCAAATGAAGTCAGAAAAGGGTTGAAAAGTGATGATGTGGCTCTGAATGGTGCATATTGAATGCAGAAATTTTTTTGAGTTAAAATATGTTTAAAAAATGAAATCCCTTTGTAATAGACGAGTTTTCGTCCGAAACCCAGATACTTCGAAGGATATTGTCCAGTTTGTACACGAAGTGCATCCAGTTTTTCCCGTAACCCTCTCAACTTTTTAGCACATGCTATGTGGGTGAAATTATGATACCATGCCAATTTTTAACCATTTCAGAGTTCATTTGCAGTGCTTTTCAATTTCAGGGTCATCTTAGCTCAAAATAAATCATGAAATGCATGAAAAATAGCAAATGAAGTCAGAAAAGGGTTGAAAAGTGATGATGTGGCTTTGAATGGTGCATATTGAATGCAGAAAAAGTCTTGAGTTAAAATATGTTAAAAAAATGAAACCCCTTTGTAATAGACGAGTTTTCGTCCGAAACACTAATACTTCGAAGGAGATTGTCCAGTTTGTACACGAAGTGCATCCAGTTTTTCCCGTAACCCTCTCAACTTTTTAGCACATGCTACGTGGGTAAAATTATGATACCATGCCAATTTTCAACTATTTCAGAGTTCATTTGCAGTGCTTTACAATTTCTGGGTCATCTTAGCTCAAAATAAATCACGAAATGCATGAAAATTAGCAAATGAAGTTAGAAAAGGGTTGAAAAGTGATGATGTGTCTTTGAATGGTACTTATTGAATGCAGAAAAATTCTTGAGTTAAAATATGTTAAAAAATGAAACCCCTTTGTAATAGACGAGTTTTCTTCCGAAACCCTGATACTTCGAAGGAGATTGTCCAGTTTGTACACGAAGTGCATCCAGTTTTTCCCGTAACCCTCTCAACTTTTTAGCACATGCTATGTGTGTGAAATTATGATACCATGCCAATTTTCAACGATTTCAGAGTTCATTTGCAGTGCTTTTCAATTTTAGGGTCATCTTAGCTCAAAATAAATCATGAAATGCATGAAAAATAGCAAATGAAGTTAGAAAAGGGTTGAAAAGTGATGATGTGTCTTTGAATGGTACATATTGAATGCAGAAAAAGTCTTGAGTTAAAATATGTTAAAAAATGAAACCCCTTTGTAATAGACGAGTTTTCGTCCGAAACCCTGATACTTCGAAGGAGATTGTCCAGTTTGTACACGAAGTGCATCCAGTTTTTCCCGTAACCCTCTCAACTTTTTAGAACATGCTATGTGGGTGAAATTATGATACCATGCCAATTTTCAACCATTTCAGAGTTCATTTGCAGTGCTTTTCAATTTCAGGGTCATCTTAGCTCAAAATAAATCATGAAATGCATGAAAAATAGCAAATGAAGTCAGAAAAGGGTTGAAAAGTGATGATGTGGCTTTGAATGGTGCATATTGAATGCAGAAAAAGTTTTGAGTTAAAATATGTTTAAAAAATGAAATCCCTTTGTAATAGACGAGTTTTCGTCCGAAACCCTGATACTTCGAAGGAGATTGTCCAGTTTGTACACGAAGTGCATCCAGTTTTTCCCGTAACCCTCTCAACTTTTTAGCACATGCTATGTGGGTGAAATTATGATACCATGCCAATTTTTAACCATTTCAGAGTTCATTTGCAGTGCTTTTCAATTTCAGGGTCATCTTAGCTCAAAATAAATCATGAAATGCATGAAAAATAGCAAATGAAGTCAGAAAAGGGTTGAAAAGTGATGATGTGGCTTTGAATGGTGCATATTGAATGCAGAAAAAGTCTTGAGTTAAAATATGTTAAAAAAATGAAACCCCTTTGTAATAGACGAGTTTTCGTCCGAAACACTAATACTTCGAAGGAGATTGTCCAGTTTGTACACGAAGTGCATACAGTTTTTCCCGTAACCCTCTCAAATTTTTAGCACATGCTACGTGGGTGAAATTATGATACCATGCCAATTTTCAACTATTTCAGAGTTAATTTGCAGTGCTTTACAATTTCTGGGTCATCTTAGCTCAAAATAAATCATGAAATGCATGAAAAATAGCAAATGAAGTTAGAAAAGGGTTGAAAAGTGATGATGTGTCTTTGAATGGTACTTATTGAATGCAGAAAAAGTCTTGAGTTAAAATATGTTAAAAAATGAAACCCCTTTGTAATAGACGAGTTTTCGTCCGAAACCCTGATACTTCGAAGGAGATTGTCCAGTTTGTACACGAAGTGCATCCAGTTTTTCCCGTAACCCTCTCAACTTTTTAGCACATGCTATGTGGGTGAAATTATGATACCATGCCAATTTTCAACCATTTCAGAGTTCATTTGCAGTGCTTTTCAATTTCAGGGTCATCTTAGCTCAAAATAAATCATGAAATGCATGAAAAATAGCAAATGAAGTTAGAAAAGGGTTGAAAAGTGATGATGTGTCTTTGAATGGTACATATTGAATGCAGAAAAAGTCTTGAGTTAAAATATGTTAAAAAATGAAACCCCTTTGTAATAGACGAGTTTTCGTCCGAAACCCTGATACTTCGAAGGAGATTGTCCAGTTTGTACACGAAGTGCATCCAGTTTTTCCCGTAACCCTCTCAACTTTTTAGCACATGCTATGTGGGTGAAATTATGATACCATGCCAATTTTCAACCATTTCAGAGTTCATTTGCAGTGCTTTTCAATTTCAAGGTCATCTTAGCTCAAAATAAATCATGAAATGCATGAAAAATAGCAAATGAAGTCAGAAAAGAGTTGAAAAGTGATGATGTGGCTTTGAATGGTGCATATTGAATGCAGAAAAAGTTTTGAGTTAAAATATGTTTAAAAAATGAAATCCCTTTGTAATAGACGAGTTTTTGTCCGAAACCCTGATACTTCGAAGGAGATTGTCCAGTTTGTACACGAAGTGCATCCAGTTTTTCCCGTAACCCTCTCAAATTTTTAGCACATGCTAGGTGGGTGAAATTATGATACCATGCCAATTTTTAACCATTCCAGAGTTCTTTTGCAGTGCTTTTCAATTTCAGGGTCATCTTAGCTCAAAATAAATCATGAAATGCATGAAAAATAGCAAATGAAGTCAGAAAAGGGTTGAAAAGTGATGATGTAGCTTTGAATGGTGCATATTGAATGCAGAAAAAGTCTTGAGTTAAAATATGTTAAAAAAATGAAACCCCTTTGTAATTGACGAGTTTTCGTCCGAAACACTAATACTTCGAAGGAGATTGTCCAGTTTGTACACGAAGTGCATCCAGTTTTTCCCGTAACCCTCTCAACTTTTTAGCACATGCTATGAGGGTGAAATTATGATACCATGCCAATTTTCAACGATTTCAGAGTTCATTTGCAGTGCTTTTCAATTTTAGGGTCATCTTAGCTCAAAATAAATCATGAAATGCATGAAAAATAGCAAATGAAGTTAGAAAAGGGTTGAAAAGTGATGATGTGTCTTTGAATGGTACATATTGAATGCAGAAAAAGTCTTGAGTTAAAATATGTTAAAAAATGAAACCCCTTTGTAATAGACGAGTTTTCGTCCGAAACCCTGATACTTCGAAGGAGATTTTCCAGTTTGTACACGAAGTGCATCCAGTTTTTCCCGTAACCCTCTCAACTTTTTAGCACATGCTATGTGGGTGAAATTATGATACCATGCCAATTTTCAACCATTTCAGAGTTCATTTGCAGTGCTTTTCAATTTCAGGGTCATCTTAGCTCAAAATAAATCATGAAATGCATGAAAAATAGCAAATGAAGTCAGAAAAGGGTTGAAAAGTGATGATGTGGCTTTGAATGGTGCATATTGAATGCAGAAAAAGTTTTGAGTTAAAATATGTTTAAAAAATGAAATCCCTTTGTAATAGACGAGTTTTCGTCCGAAACCCTGATACTTCGAAGGAGATTGTCCAGTTTGTACACGAAGTGCATCCAGTTTTTCCCGTAACCCTCTCAACTTTTTAGCACATGCTATGTGGGTGAAATTATGATACCATGCCAATTTTTAACCATTTCAGAGTTCATTTGCAGTGCTTTTCAATTTCAGGGTCATCTTAGCTCAAAATAAATCATGAAATGCATGAAAAATAGCAAATGAAGTCAGAAAAGGGTTGAAAAGTGATGATGTGGCTTTGAATGGTGCATATTGAATGCAGAAAAAGTCTTGAGTTAAAATATGTTAAAAAAATGAAACCCCTTTGTAATAGACGAGTTTTCGTCCGAAACACTAATACTTCGAAGGAGATTGTCCAGTTTGTACACGAAGTGCATCCAGTTTTTCCCGTAACCCTCTCAACTTTTTAGCACATGCTACGTGGGTGAAATTATGATACCATGCCAATTTTCAACTATTTCAGAGTTAATTTGCAGTGCTTTACAATTTCTGGGTCATCTTAGCTCAAAATAAATCATGAAATGCATGAAAAATAGCAAATGAAGTTAGAAAAGGGTTGAAAAGTGATGATGTGTCTTTGAATGGTACTTATTGAATGCAGAAAAAGTCTTGAGTTAAAATATGTTAAAAAATGAAACCCCTTTGTAATAGACGAGTTTTCGTCCGAAACCCTGATACTTCGAAGGAGATTGTCCAGTTTGTACACGAAGTGCATCCAGTTTTTCCCGTAACCCTCTCAACTTTTTAGCACATGCTATGTGGGTGAAATTATGATACCATGCCAATTTTCAACCATTTCAGAGTTCATTTGCAGTGCTTTTCAATTTCAGGGTCATCTTAGCTCAAAATAAATCATGAAATGCATGAAAAATAGCAAATGAAGTTAGAAAAGGGTTGAAAAGTGATGATGTGTATTTGAATGGTACATATTGAATGCAGAAAAAGTCTTGAGTTAAAATATGTTAAAAAATGAAACCCCTTTGTAATAGACGAGTTTTCGTCCGAAACCCTGATACTTCGAAGGAGATTGTCCAGTTTGTACACGAAGTGCATCCAGTTTTTCCCGTAACCCTCTCAACTTTTTAGCACATGCTATGTGGGTGAAATTATGATACCATGCCAATTTTCAACCATTTCAGAGTTCATTTGCAGTGCTTTTCAATTTCAAGGTCATCTTAGCTCAAAATAAATCATGAAATGCATGAAAAATAGCAAATAAAGTCAGAAAAGAGTTGAAAAGTGATGATGTGGCTTTGAATGGTGCATATTGAATGCAGAAAAAGTTTTGAATTAAAATATGTTTAAAAAATGAAATCCCTTTGTAATAGACGAGTTTTTGTCCGAAACCCTAATACTTCGAAGGAGATAGTCCAGTTTGTACACGAAGTGCATCCAGTTTTTCCCGTAACCCTCTCAAATTTTTAGCACATGCTAGGTGGGTGAAATTATGATACCATGCCAATTTTTAACCATTTCAGAGTTCTTTTGCAGTGCTTTTCAATTTCAGGGTCATCTTAGCTCAAAATAAATCAAGAAATGCATGAAAAATAGCAAATGAAGTCAGAAAAGGGTTGAAAAGTGATGATGTAGCTTTGAATGGTGCATATTGAATGCAGAAAAAGTCTTGAGTTAAAATATGTTAAAAAAATGAAACCCCTTTGTAATTGACGAGTTTTCGTCCGAAACACTAATACTTCGAAGGAGATTGTCCAGTTTGTACACGAAGTGCATCCAGTTTTTCCCGTAACCCTCTCAACTTTTTAGCACATGCTATGAGGGTGAAATTATGATACCATGCCAATTTTCAACGATTTCAGAGTTCATTTGCAGTGCTTTTCAATTTTAGGGTCATCTTAGCTCAAAATAAATCATGAAATGCATGAAAAATAGCAAATGAAGTTAGAAAAGGGTTGAAAAGTGATGATGTGTCTTTGAATGGTACATATTGAATGCAGAAAAAGTCTTGAGTTAAAATATGTTAAAAAATGAAACCCCTTTGTAATAGACGAATTTTCGTCCGAAACCCTGATACTTCGAAGGAGATTGTCCAGTTTGTACACGAAGTGCATCCAGTTTTTCCCGTAACCCTCTCAACTTTTTAGCACATGCTATGTGGGTGAAATTATGATACCATGCCAATTTTCAACCATTTCAGAGTTCATTTGCAGTGCTTTTCAATTTCAGGGTCATCTTAGCTCAAAATAAATCATGAAATGCATGAAAAATAGCAAATGAAGTCAGAAAAGGGTTGAAAAGTGATGATGTGGCTTTGAATGGTGCATATTGAATGCAGAAAAAGTTTTGAGTTAAAATATGTTAAAAAAATGAAACCCCTTTGTAATTGACGAGTTTTCGTCCGAAACACTAATACTTCGAAGGAGATTGTCCAGTTTGTACACGAAGTGCATCCAGTTTTTCCCGTAACCCTCTCAACTTTTTAGGACATGCTATGAGGGTGAAATTATGATACCATGCCAATTTTCAACGATTTCAGAGTTCATTTGCAGTGCTTTTCAATTTTAGGGTCATCTTAGCTCAAAATAAATCATGAAATGCATGAAAAATAGCAAATGAAGTTAGAAAAGGGTTGAAAAGTGATGATGTGTCTTTGAATGGTACATATTGAATGCCGAAAAAGTCTTGAGTTAAAATATGTTAAAAAATGAAACCCCTTTGTAATAGACGAGTTTTCGTCCGAAACCCTGATACTTCGAAGGAGATTGTCCAGTTTGTACACGAAGTGCATCCAGTTTTTCCCGTAACCCTCTCAACTTTTTAGCACATGCTATGTGGGTGAAATTATGATACCATGCCAATTTTCAACCATTTCAGAGTTCATTTGCAGTGCTTTTCAATTTCAGGGTCATCTTAGCTCAAAATAAATCATGAAATGCATGAAAAATAGCAAATGAAGTCAGAAAAGGGTTGAAAAGTGATGATGTGGCTTTGAATGGTGCATATTGAATGCAGAAAAAGTTTTGAGTTAAAATATGTTTAAAAAATGAAATCCCTTTGTAATAGACGAGTTTTCGTCCGAAACCCTGATACTTCGTAGGAGATTGTCCAGTTTGTACACGAAGTGCATCCAGTTTTTCCCGTAACCCTCTCAACTTTTTAGCACATGCTATGTGGGTGAAATTATGATACCATGCCAATTTTTAACCATTTCAGAGTTCATTTGCAGTGCTTTTCAATTTCAGGGTCATCTTAGCTCAAAATAAATCATGAAATGCATGAAAAATAGCAAATGAAGTCAGAAAAGGGTTGAAAAGTGATGATGTGGCTTTGAATGGTGCATATTGAATGCAGAAAAAGTCTTGAGTTAAAATATGTTAAAAAAATGAAACCCCTTTGTAATAGACGAGTTTTCGTCCGAAACACTAATACTTCGAAGGAGATTGTCCAGTTTGTACACGAAGTGCATCCAGTTTTTCCCGTAACCCTCTCAACTTTTTAGCACATGCTACGTGGGTGAAATTATGATACCATGCCAATTTTCAACTATTTCAGAGTTAATTTGCAGTGCTTTACAATTTCTGGGTCATCTTAGCTCAAAATAAATCATGAAATGCATGAAAAATAGCAAATGAAGTTAGAAAAGGGTTGAAAAGTGATGATGTGTCTTTGAATGGTACTTATTGAATGCAGAAAAAGTCTTGAGTTAAAATATGTTAAAAAATGAAACCCCTTTGTAATAGACGAGTTTTCGTCCGAAACCCTGATACTTCGAAGG
The DNA here is from genome assembly GCA_039707655.1 of Elymus sibiricus. Taxonomy (NCBI): domain Eukaryota; kingdom Viridiplantae; phylum Streptophyta; class Magnoliopsida; order Poales; family Poaceae; genus Elymus; species Elymus sibiricus. The sequence continues at coordinate 247,256,797 of CM077671.1, forward strand.
AGATTGTCCAGTTTGTACACGAAGTGCATCCAGTTTTTCCCGTAACCCTCTCAAGTTTTTAGCACATGCTATGTGGGTGAAATTATGATACCATGCCAATTTTCAACCATTTCAGAGTTCATTTGCAGTGCTTTTCAATTTCAAGGTCATCTTAGCTCAAAATAAATCATGAAATGCATGAAAAATAGCAAATGAAGTCAGAAAAGAGTTGAAAAGTGATGATGTGGCTTTGAATGGTGCATATTGAATGCAGAAAAAGTTTTGAGTTAAAATATGTTTAAAAAATGAAATCCCTTTGTAATAGACGAGTTTTTGTCCGAAACCCTGATACTTCGAAGGAGATTGTCCAGTTTGTACACGAAGTGCATCCAGTTTTTCCCGTAACCCTCTCAAATTTTTAGCACATGCTATGTGGGTGAAATTATGATACCATGCCAATTTTTAACCACTTCAGAGTTCATTTGCAGTGCTTTTCAATTTCAGGGTCATCTTAGCTCAAAAGAAATCATGAAATGCATGAAAAATAGCAAATGAAGTCAGAAAAGGGTTGAAAAGTGATGATGTAGCTTTGAATGGTGCATATTGAATGCAGAAAAAGTCTTGAGTTAAAATATGTTAAAAAAATGAAACCCCTTTGTAATTGACGAGTTTTCGTCCGAAACACTAATACTTCGAAGGAGATTGTCCAGTTTGTACACGAAGTGCATCCAGTTTTTCCCGTAACCCTCTAAACTTTTTAGCACATGCTACGTGGGTGAAATTATGATACCATGCCAATTTTCAACCATTTCAGAGTTCATTTGCAGTGCTTTAGAATTTCTGGGTCATCTTAGCTCAAAATAAATCATGAAATGCATGAAAAATAGCAAATGAAGTCAGAAAAGGGTTGAAAAGTGATAATGTGGCTTTGAATGGTGCATATTGAATGCGGAAAAAGTCTTGAGTTAAAATATGTTTAAAAAAAGTGAAATCCCTTTGTAATAGACGAGTTTTCGTCCGAAACCCTGATACTTCGAAGGAGATTGTCCAGTTTGTACACGAAGTGCATCCAGTTTTTCCCGTAACCCTCTCAACTTTTTAGCACATGCTATGTGGGTGAAATTATGATACCATGCCAATTTTCAACCATTTCAGAGTTCATTTGCAGTGCTTTTCAATTTCAGGGTCATCTTAGCTCAAAATAAATCATGAAATGCATGAAAAATAGCAAATAAAGTCAGAAAAGGGTTGAAAAGTGATGATGTGGCTTTGAACGGTGCATATTGAATGCAGAAAAAGTTTTGAGTTAAAATATGTTTAAAAAATGAAATCCCTTTGTAATAGAGGAGTTTTCGTCTGAAACCCTGATACTTCGAAGGAGATTGTCCAGTTTGTACACGAAGTGCTTCCAGTTTTTCCCGTAACCCTCTCAACTTTTTAGCACATGCTATGTGGGTGAAATTATTATACCATGCCAAGTTTTAACCATTTCAGAGTTCATTTGCAGTGCTTTTCAATTTCAGGGTCATCTCAGCTCAAAATAAATCATGAAATGCATGAAAAATAGCAAATGAAGTCAGAAAAGGGTTGAAAAGTGATGATGTGGCTTTGAATGGTGCATATTGAATGCAGAAAAAGTTTTGAGTTAAAATATGTTTAAAAATGAAATCCCTTTGTAATAGACGAGTTTTCGTCCGAAACCCTGATACTTCGAAGGAGATTGTCCAGTTTGTACACGAAGTGCATCCAGTTTTTCCCATAACCCTCTCAACTTTTTAGCACATGCTATGTGGGTGAAATTATGATACCATGCCAATTTTCAACCATTTCCGAGTTCATTTGCAGTGCTTTACAATTTCAGGGTCATCTTAGCTCAAAATAAATCATGAAATGCATGAAAAATAGCAAATGAAGTCAGAAAAGGGTTGAAAAGTGATGATGTGTCTTTGAATGGTACATATTGAATGGAGAAAAAGTCTTGAGTTAAAATATGTTTAAAAAATGAAATCCCTTTGTAATAGACGAGTTTTCGTTCGAAACCCTGATACTTCAAAGGAGATTGTCCAGTTTGTACACGAAGTGCATCCAGTTTTTCCCGTAACCCTCTCAACTTTTTAGCACATCCTATGTGGGTGAAATTATGATACCATGCCAATTTTCAACCATTTCAGAGTTCATTTGCAGTGCTTTGCAATTTCAGGGTCATCTTAGCTCAAAATAAATCATGAAATGCATGAAAAATAGCAAATGAAGTCAGAAAAGGGTTGAAAAGTGATGATGTGGCTTTGAATGGTGCATATTGAATGCAGAAAAAGTCTTGAGTTAAAATATGTTTAGAAAAAATTGAAATCCCTTTGTAATAGACGAGTTTTGGTCCGAAACCCTGATACTTCGAAGGAGATTGTCCAGTTTGTACACGAAGTGCATCCAGTTTTTCCCGTAACCCTCTCAACTTTTTAGCACATGCTACATGGGTGAAATTATGATACCATGCCAATTTTCAACCATTTCAGAGTTCATTTGCAGTGCTTTTCAATTTCAGGGTCATCTTAGCTCAAAATAAATCATGAAATGCATGAAAAATAGCAAATGAAGTCAGAAAAGGGTTGAAAAGTGATGATGTGGCTTTGAATGGTGCATATTGAATGCAGAAAAAGTTTTGAGCTAAAATATGTTTAAAAAATGAAATCCCTTTGTAATAGAGGAGTTTTCGTCCGAAACCCTGATACTTCGAAGGAGATTGTCCAGTTTGTACACGAAGTGCATCCAGTTTTTCCCGTAACCCTCTCAACTTTTTAGCACATGCTATGTGGGTGAAATTATTATACCATGCCAAGTTTTAACCATTTCAGAGTTCATTTGCAGTGCTTTTCAATTTCAGGGTCATCTCAGCTCAAAATAAATCATGAAATGCATGAAAAATAGTAAATGAAGTCAGAAAAGGGTTGAAAAGTGATGATGTGGCTTTGAATGGTGCATATTGAATGCAGAAAAAGTTTTGAGTTAAAATATGTTTAAAAAATGAAATCCCTTTGTAATAGACGAGTTTTCGTCCGAAACCCTGATACTTCGAAGGAGATTGTCCAGTTTGTACATGAAGTGCATCCAGTTTTTCCCATAACCCTCTCAACTTTTTAGCACATGCTATGTTGGTGAAATTATGATACCATGCCAATTTTCAACCATTTCCGAGTTCATTTGCAGTGCTTTTCAATTTCAGGGTCATCTTAGCTCAAAATAAATCATGAAGTGCATGAAAAATAGCAAATGAAGTCAGAAAAGAGTTGAAAAGTGATGATGTGGCTTTGAATGGTGCATATTGAATGCAAAAAAAGTCTTGAGTTAAAATATGTTAAAAAAATGAAACCCCTTTGTAATAGACGAGTTTTCGTCCGAAACCCTCATACTTCGAAGGAGATTGTCCAGTTTGTACACGAAGTGCATCCAGTTTTTCCCATAACCCTCTCAACTTTTTAGCACATGCGATGTGCGTGAAATTATGATACCATGCCAATTTTCAACCATTTCAGAGTTCATTTGCAGTGCTTTTCAATTTCAGGGTCATCTTTGCTCAAAATAAATCATGAAATGCATGAAAAATAGCAAATGAAGTGAGAAAAGGGTTGAAAAGTGATGATGTGGCTTTGAATGGTGCATAATGAATGCAGAAAAAGTCTTGAGTTAAAATATATTTAAAAAAATGAAATCCCTTTGTTATAGACGAGTTTTCGTCCGAAACCCTCATACCTCGAAGGAGATTGTCCAGTTTGTACACGAAGTGCATCCAGTTTTTCCCGTAACCCTCTCAACTTTTTATCACATGCTATGTGGGTGAAATTATGATACCATGCCAATTTTCAACCATTTCAGAGTTCATTTGCAGTGCTTTTCAATTTCAGGGTCATCTTAGCTCAAAATAAATCATGAAATGCATGAAAAATAGCAAATGAAGTCAGAAAAGGGTTGAAAAGTGATGATGTGGCTTTGAATGGTGCATAATGAATGCAGAAAAAGTCTTGAGTTAAAATATATTTAAAAAAATGAAATCCCTTTGTTATAGACGAGTTTTCGTCCGAACCCCTCATACTTCGAAGGAGATTGTCCAGTTTGTACACGAAGTGCATCCAGTTTTTCCCGTAACCCTCTCAACTTTTTATCACATGCTATGTGGGTGAAATTATGATACCATGCCAATTTTCAACCATTTCAGAGTTCATTTGCAGTGCTTTTCAATTTCAGGGTCATCTTAGCTCAAAATAAATCATGAAATGCATGAAAAATAGCAAATGAAGTCAGAAAAGGGTTGAAAAGTGATGATGTGGCTTTGAATAGTGCATATTGAATGCAGAAAAAGTCTTGAGTTAAAATATGTTAAAAAATGAAAACCCTTTGTAATAGACGAGTTTTCGTCCGAAACCCTAATTCTTCGAAGGAGATTGTCCAGTTTGTACACGAAGTGCATCCAGTTTTTCCCGTAACCCTCTCAACTTTTTAGCACATGCTACGTGGGTGAAATTATGATACCATGCCAATTTTCAACCATTTCAGAGTTCATTTGCAGTGCTTTTCAATTTCAGGGTCATCTTATCTCAAAATAAATCATGAAATGCATGAAAAATAGCAAATGAAGTCAGAAAAGGGTTGAAAAGTGATGATGTGGCTTTGAACGGTGCATATTGAATTCAGAAAAAGTTTTGAGTTAAAATATGTTTAAAAAAATGAAATCCCTTTGTAATAGACGAGTTTTCGTACGAAACCCTGATACATCGAAGGAGATTGTCCAGTTTGTACACGAAGTGCATCCAGTTTTTTCAGTAACCCTATCAACTTTTTAGCACATGCTACGTGGGTGAAATTATGATACCATGCCCATTTTCAACTATTTCAGAGTTCATTTGCAGTGCTTTACAATTTCAGGGTCATCTTAGCTCAAAATAAATCATGAAATGCATGAAAAATAGCAAATGAAGTCAGAAAAGGGTTGAAAAGTGATGATGTGTCTTTGAATGGAACATATTGAATGCAGAAAAAGTCTTGAGTTAAAATATGTTTAAAAAATGAAATCCCTTTGTAATAGACGAGTTTTCGTCCGAAACCCTGATACTTCAAAGGAGATTGTCCAGTTTGTACACGAAGTGCAACCAGTTTTTCCCGTAACCCTCTCAACTTTTTAGCACATGCTATGTGGGTGAAATTATGATACCATGCCAATTTTCAACCATTTCAGAGTTCATTTGCAGTGCTTTTCAATTTCAGGGTCATCTTAGCTCAAAATAAATCATGAAATGCATGAAAAATAGCAAATGAAGCCAGAAAAGGGTTGAAAAGTGATGATGTGGCTTTGAATGGTGCATATTGAATGTAGAAAAATTCATGAGTTAAAATATGTTTAAAAAAAATGAAATCTCTTTGTAATAGACGAGTTTTCGTCCGAAACCCTGATACTTCGAAGGAGATTGTCCAGTTTGTACACGAAGTGCATCCAGTTTTTCCCGTAACCCTCTCAACATTTTAGCACATGCTACATGGGTGAAATTATGATACCATGCCAATTTTCAACCATTTCAGAGTTCATTTGCAGTGCTTTTCAATTTCAGGGTCATCTCAGCTCAAAATAAATCATGAAATGCATGAAAAATAGCAAATGAAGTCAGAAAAGGGTTGAAAAGTGATGATGTGGCTTTGAACGGTGCATATTGAATGCAGAAAAAGTTTTGAGTTAAAATATGTTTAAAAAATGAAATCCCTTTGTAATAGACGAGTTTTCGTCTGAAACCCTGATACTTCGAAGGAGATTGTCCAGTTTGTACACGAAGTGCATCCAGTTTTTCCCGTAACCCTCTCAACTTTTTAGCACATGCTATGTGGGTGAAATTATTATACCATGCCAAGTTTTAACCATTTCAGAGTTCATTTGCAGTGCTTTTCAATTTCAGGGTCATCTCAGCTCAAAATAAATCATGAAATGCATGAAAAATAGCAAATGAAGTCATAAAAGGGTTGAAAAGTGATGATGTGGCTTCGAATGGTGCATATTGAATGCAAAAAAAGTCTTGATTTAAAATATGTCAAAAAAATGAAACCCCTTTGTAATAGACGAGTTTTCATCCGAAACCCTGATACTTCGAAGGAGATTGTCCAGTTTGTAGACGAAGTGCATCCAGTTTTTTCAGTAACCCTCTCAACTTTTTAGCACATGCTACGTGGGTGAAATTATGATACCATGCCAATTTTCAACTATTTCAGAGTTCATTTGCAGTGCTTTACAATTTCAGGGTCATCTTAGCTCAAAATAAATCATGAAATGCATGAAAAATAGCAAATGAAGTCAGAAAAGGGTTGAAAAGTGATGATGTGTCTTTGAATGGTACATATTGAATGCAGAAAAAGTCTTGAGTTAAAATATGTTTAAAAAATGAAATCCCTTTGTAATAGACGAGTTTTCGTCCGAAACCCTGATACTTCAAAGGAGATTGTCCAGTTTGTACACGAAGTGCATCCAGTTTTTCCCGTAACCCTCTCAACTTTTTAGCACATGCTATGTGGGTGAAATTATGATACCATACCAATTTTCAACCATTTCAGAATTCATTTGCAGTGCTTTTCAATTTCAGGGTCATCTTAGCTCAAAATAAATCATGAAATGCATGAAAAATAGCAAATGAAGTCAGAAAAGGGTTGAAAAGTGATGATGTGGCTTCGAATGGTGCATATTGAATGTCGAAAAAGTCATGAGTTAAAATATGTTTTAAAAAATGAAATCCCTTTGTAATAGACGAGTTTTCGTCCGAAACCCTGATACTTCGAAGGAGATTGTCCAGTTTGTACACGAAGTGCATCCAGTTTTTCCCGTAACCCTCTCAACTTTTTAGCACATGCTACATGGGTGAAATTATGATACCATCCCAATTTTCAACCATTTCAGAGTTCATTTGCAGTGCTTTTCAATTTCAGGGTCATCTCAGCTCAAAATAAATCATGAAATGCATGAAAAATAGCAAATGAAGTCAGAAAAGGGTTGAAAAGTGATCATGTGGCTTTGAACGGTGCATATTGAATGCAGAAAAAGTTTTGAGTTAAAATATATTTAAAAAATCAAATCCCTTTGTAATAGACGAGTTTTCGTCCGAAACCCTGATACTTCGAAGGAGATTGTCCAGTTTGTACACGAAGTGCATCCACTTTTTCCCGTAACCCTCTCAACTTTTTAGCACATGCTATGTGGGTGAAATTATTATACCATGCCAATTTTCAACCATTTCAGAGTTCATTTGCAGTGCTTTTCACTTTCAGGTTCATCTTAGCTCAAAACAAATCATGAAATGAATGAAAAATAGCAAATGAAGTCAGAAAAGGGTTGAAAAGTGATGATGTGGCTTTGAATGGTGCATATTGAATGTAGAAAAAGTCCTGAGTTAAAATATGTTTAAAAAAATGAAATCCCTTTGTAATAGACGAGTTTTCGTCCGAAACCTTGATACTTCGAAGGAGATTGTCCAGTTTGTACACGAAGTGCATCCAGTTTTTCCCGTAACCCTCTCAACTTTTTAGCACATGCTACATGGGTGAAATTATGATACCATGCCAATTTTCAACCATTTCAGAGTTCATTTGCAGTGCTTTTCACTTTCAGGTTCATCTTAGCTCAAAACAAATCATGAAATGAATGAAAAATAGCAAATGAAGTCAGAAAAGGGTTGAAAAGTGATGATGTGGCTTTGAATGGTGCATATTGAATGCAGAAAAAGTCTTGAGTTCAAATATGTTTAAAAAAAATGAAATCCCTTTGCAATAGACGAGTTTTCGTCTGAAACCCTGATACTTCGAAGGAGATTGTCCAGTTTGTACACGAAGTGCATCCAGTTTTTCCCGTAACCCTCTCAACTTTTGAGCACATGCTACATGGGTGAAATTATGATACCATGCCAATTTTCAACCATTTCAGAGTTCATTTGCAGTGCTTTTCAATTTCAGGGTCATCTTAGCTCAAAATAAATCATGAAATGCATGAAAAATAGCAAATGAAGTCAGAGAAGGGTTTAAAAGTGATGATGTGGCTTTGAATGGTGCATATTGAATACAGAAAAAGTTTTGAGTTAAAATATGTTTAAAAAATGAAATCCCTTTGTAATAGACGAGTTTTCGTCCGAAACCCTGATACTTCGAAGGAGATTGTCCTGTTTGTACACGAAGTGCATCCAGTTTTTCGCATAACCCTCTCAACTTTTTAGCACATGCTATGTGGGTGAAATTATGATACCATGCCAATTTTCAACCATTTCCGAGTTCATTTGCAGTGCTTTTCAATTTCAGGGTCATCTTTGCTCAAAATAAATCATGAAATGCATGAAAAATAGCAAATGAAGTCAGAAAAGAGTTGAAAAGTGATGATGTGGCTTTGAATGGTGCATACTGAATGTAGAAAAAGTCATGAGTTAAAATATGTTTAAAAAAATGAAATCCCTTTGTAATAGACGAGTTTTCGTACGAAACCCTGATACTTCGAAGGAGATTGTCCAGTTTGTACACGAAGTGCATCCAGTTTTTCCCGTAACCCTCTCAACTTTTTAGCACATGCTACATGGGTGAAATTATGATACCATGCCAATTTTCAACCATTTCAGAGTTCATTTGCAGTGCTTTTCAATTTCAGGGTCATCTTAGCTCAAAATAAATCATGAAATGCATGAAAAATAGCAAATGAAGTCAGAAAAGGGTTGAAAAGTGATGATGTGACTTTGAACGGTGCATATTGAATGCAGAAAAAGTCTTGAGTTAAAATATGTTTAAATAATGAAATCCCTTTGTAATGGACGAGTTTTCGTCCGAAACCCTGATACTTCAAAGGAGATTGTCCAGTTTGTACACGAAGTGCATCTAGTTTTTCCCGTAACCCTCTCAACTTTTTAGCACATACTATGTGGGTGAAATTATGATACCATGCCAATTTTAAACCATTTCAGAGTTCATTTGCAGTGCTTTTCAATTTCAGGTTCATCTTAGCTCAAAACAAATCATGAAATGAATGAAAAATAGCAAATGAAGTCAGAAAAGGGTTGAAAAGTGATGATGTGGCTTTGAATGGTGCATATTGAATGCAGAAAAAGTCTTGAGTTCAAATATGTTTAAAAAAATGAAATGCCTTTGCAATGGACGAGTTTTCGTCCGAAACCCTGATACTTCGAAGGAGATTGTCCAGTTTGTACACGAAGTGCATCCAGTTTTTCCCGTAACCCTCTCAACTTTTTAGCACATGCTACATGGGTGAAATTATGATACCATGCCAATTTTCAACCATTTCAGAGTTCATTTGCAGTGCTTTTCAATTTCAGGGTCATCTTAGCTCAAAATAAATCATGAAATGCATGAAAAATAGCAAATGAAGTCAGAAAAGTGTTGAAAAGTGATGATGTGGCTTTGAACGGTGCATATTGAATGCAGAAAAAGTTTTGAGTTAAAATATGTTTAAAAAATGAAATCCGTTTGTAATAGACGAGTTTTCGTCCGAAACCCTGATACTTCGAAGGAGATTGTCCAGTTTGTACACGAAGTGCATCCAGTTTTTCCCGTAACCGTCTCAACTTTTGAGCACATGCTATGTGGGTGAAATTATTATACCATGCCATGTTTTAACCATTTCAGTGTTCATTTGCAGTGCTTTTCAATTTCAGGGTCATCTCAGCTCAAAATAAATCATGAAATGCATGAAAAATAGCAAATGAAGTCAGAAAAGGGTTGAAAAGTGATGATGTGGCTTTGAATGGTGCATATTGAATGCAGAAAAAGTTTTGAGTTAAAATATGTTTAAAAAATGAAATCCCTTTGTAATAGACGAGTTTTCGTCCGAAACCCTGATACTTCGAAGGAGATTGTCCAGTTTGTACACGAAGTGCATCCAGTTTTTCGCATAACCCTCTCAACTTTTTAGCACATGCTATGTGGGTGAAATTATGATACCATGCCAATTTTCAACCATTTCCGAGTTCATTTGCAGTGCTTTTCAATTTCAGGGTCATCTTAGCTCAAAATAAATCATGAAATGCATGAAAAATAGCAAATGAAGTCAGAAAAGAGTTGAAAAGTGATGATGTGGCTTTGAATGGTGCAGATTGAATGCAAAAAAAGTCTTGAGTTAAAATATGTTAAAAAAATGAAACCCCTTTGTAATAGACGAGTTTTCGTCCGAAACCCTCATACTTCGAAGGAGATTGTCCAGTTTGTACACGAAGTGCATCCAGTTTTTCCCATAACCCTCTCAACTTTTTAGCACATGCGATGTGGGTGAAATTATGATACCATGCCAATTTTCAACCATTTCAGAGTTCATTTGCAGTGCTTTTCAATTTCAGGGTCATCTTTGCTCAAAATAAATCATGAAATGCATGAAAAATAGCAAATGAAGTCAGAAAAGGGTTGAAAAGTGATGATGTGGCTTTGAATGGTGCATAATGAATGCAGAAAAAGTATTGAGTTAAAATATATTTAAAAAAATGAAATCCCTTTGTTATAGACGAGTTTTCGTCCGAAACCCTGATACTTCGAAGGAGATTGTCCAGTTTGTACACGAAGTGCATCCAGTTTTTCCCGTAACCCTCTCAACTTTTTATCACATGCTATGTTGGTGAAATTATGATACCATGCCAATTTTCAACCATTTCGGAGTTCATTTGCAGTGCTTTTCAATTTCAGGGTCATCTTAGCTCAAAATAAATCATGAAATGCATGAAAAATAGAAAATGAAGTCAGAAAAGGGTTGAAAAGTGATGATGTGGCTTTGAATGGTGCATATTGAATGCAGAAAAAGTCTTGAGTTAAAATATGTTAAAAAATGAAACCCCTTTGTAATAGACGAGTTTTCGTCCGAAACCCTGATACTTCGAAGGAGATTGTCCAGTTTGTACACGAAGTGCATCCAGTTTTTCCCGTAACCCTCTCAACTTTTTAGCACATGCTACGTGGGTGAAATTATGATACCATGCCAATTTTTAACTATTTCAGAGTTCATTTGCAGTGCTTTCAATATCAGGGTCATCTTAGCTCAAAATAAATCATGAAATGCATGAAAAATAGCAAATGAAGTCAGAAAAGGGTTGAAAAGTGATGATGTGTATTTGAATGGTGCATATTGAATGCAGAAAAAGTCTTGAGTTAAAATATGTTTAAAAAATGAAATCCCTTTGTAATAGACGAGTTTTCGTCCGAAACCCTCATACTTCGAAGGAGATTGTCCAGTTTGTACACGAAGTGCATCCAGTTTTTCCCATAACCCTCTCAACTTTTTAGCACATGCTATGTGGGTGAAATTATTATACCATGCCAAGTTTTAACCATTTCAGAGTTCATTTGCAGTGCTTTTCAATTTCAGGGTCATCTCAGCTCAAAATAAATCATGAAATGCATGAAAAATAGCAAATGAAGTCAGAAAAGGGTTGAAAAGTGATGATGTGGCTTTGAATGGTGCATATTGAATGCAGAAAAAGTTTTGAGTTAAAATATGTTTAAAAAATGAAATCCCTTTGTAATAGACGAGTTTTCGTCCGAAACCCTGATACTTCGAAGGAGATTGTCCAGTTTGTACACGAAGTGCATCCAGTTTTTCGCATAACCCTCTCAACTTTTTAGCACATGCTATGTGGGTGAAATTATGATACCATGCCAATTTTCAACCATTTCCGAGTTCATTTGCAGTGCTTTTCAATTTCAGGGTCATCTTAGCTCAAAATAAATCATGAAATGCATGAAAAATAGCAAATGAAGTCAGAAAAGAGTTGAAAAGTGATGATGTGGCTTTGAATGGTGCAGATTGAATGCAAAAAAAGTCTTGAGTTAAAATATGTTAAAAAAATGAAACCCCTTTGTAATAGACGAGTTTTCGTCCGAAACCCTCATACTTCGAAGGAGATTGTCCAGTTTGTACACGAAGTGCATCCAGTTTTTCCCATAACCCTCTCAACTTTTTAGCACATGCGATGTGGGTGAAATTATGATACCATGCCAATTTTCAACCATTTCAGAGTTCATTTGCAGTGCTTTTCAATTTCAGGGTCATCTTTGCTCAAAATAAATCATGAAATGCATGAAAAATAGCAAATGAAGTCAGAAAAGGGTTGAAAAGTGATGATGTGGCTTTGAATGGTGCATAATGAATGCAGAAAAAGTATTGAGTTAAAATATATTTAAAAAAATGAAATCCCTTTGTTATAGACGAGTTTTCGTCCGAAACCCTGATACTTCGAAGGAGATTGTCCAGTTTGTACACGAAGTGCATCCAGTTTTTCCCGTAACCCTCTCAACTTTTTATCACATGCTATGTGGGTGAAATTATGATACCATGCCAATTTTCAACCATTTCGGAGTTCATTTGCAGTGCTTTTCAATTTCAGGGTCATCTTAGCTCAAAATAAATCATGAAATGCATGAAAAATAGAAAATGAAGTCAGAAAAGGGTTGAAAAGTGATGATGTGGCTTTGAATGGTGCATATTGAATGCAGAAAAAGTCTTGAGTTAAAATATGTTAAAAAATGAAACCCCTTTGTAATAGACGAGTTTTCGTCCGAAACCCTGATACTTCGAAGGAGATTGTCCAGTTTGTACACGAAGTGCATCCAGTTTTTCCCGTAACCCTCTCAACTTTTTAGCACATGCTACGTGGGTGAAATTATGATACCATGCCAATTTTTAACTATTTCAGAGTTCATTTGCAGTGCTTTCAATATCAGGGTCATCTTAGCTCAAAATAAATCATGAAATGCATGAAAAATAGCAAATGAAGTCAGAAAAGGGTTGAAAAGTGATGATGTGTATTTGAATGGTGCATATTGAATGCAGAAAAAGTCTTGAGTTAAAATATGTTTAAAAAATGAAATCCCTTTGTAATAGACGAGTTTTCGTCCGAAACCCTCATACTTCGAAGGAGATTGTCCAGTTTGTACACGAAGTGCATCCAGTTTTTCCCATAACCCTCTCAACTTTTTAGCACATTCTATGTGGGTGAAATTATGATACCATGCCAATTTTTAACCATTTCAGAGTTCATTTGCAGTGCTTTTCAATTTCAGGGTCATCTTAGCTCAAAATAAATCATGAAATGCATGAAAAATAGCAAATGAAGTCAGAAAAGGGTTGAAAAGTGATGATGTGGCTTTGAACGGTGCATATTGAATGCAGAAAAAGTTTTGAGTTAAAATATGTTTAAAAAATGAAATCCGTTTGTAATAGACGAGTTTTCGTCCGAAACCCTGATACTTCGAAGGAGATTGTCCAGTTTGTACACGAAGTGCATCCAGTTTTTCCCGTAACCGTCTCAACTTTTGAGCACATGCTATGTGGGTGAAATTATTATACCATGCCATGTTTTAACCATTTCAGTGTTCATTTGCAGTGCTTTTCAATTTCAGGGTCATCTCAGCTCAAAATAAATCATGAAATGCATGAAAAATAGCAAATGAAGTCAGAAAAGGGTTGAAAAGTGATGATGTGGCTTTGAATGGTGCATATTGAATGCAGAAAAAGTTTTGAGTTAAAATATGTTTAAAAAATGAAATCCCTTTGTAATAGACGAGTTTTCGTCCGAAACCGTGATACTTCGAAGGAGATTGTCCAGTTTGTACACGAAGTGCATCCAGTTTTTCGCATGACCCTCTCAACTTTTTAGCACATGCTATGTGGGTGAAATTATGATACCATGCCAATTTTCAACCATTTTCGAGTTCATTTGCAGTGCTTTTCAATTTCAGGGTCATCTTAGCTCAAAATAAATCATGAAATGCATGAAAAATAGCAAATGAACTCAGAAAAGAGTTGAAAAGTGATGATGTGGCTTTGAATGGTGCAGATTGAATGCAAAAAAAGTCTTGAGTTAAAATATGTTAAAAAAATGAAACCCCTTTGTAATAGACGAGTTTTCGTCCGAAACCCTCATACTTCGAAGGAGATTGTCCAGTTTGTACACGAAGTGCATCCAGTTTTTCCCATAACCCTCTCAACTTTTTAGCACATGCGATGTGGGTGAAATTATGATACCATGCCAATTTTCAACCATTTCAGAGTTCATTTGCAGTGCTTTTCAATTTCAGGGTCATCTTAGCTCAAAATAAATCATGAAATGCATGAAAAATAGAAAATGAAGTCAGAAAAGGGTTGAAAAGTGATGATGTGGCTTTGAATGGTGCATATTGAATGCAGAAAAAGTCTTGAGTTAAAATATGTTAAAAAATGAAACCCCTTTGTAATAGACGAGTTTTCGTCCGAAACCCTGATACTTCGAAGGAGATTGTCCAGTTTGTACACGAAGTGCATCCAGTTTTTCCCGTAACCCTCTCAACTTTTTAGCACATGCTACGTGGGTGAAATTATGATACCATGCCAATTTTTAACTATTTCAGAGTTCATTTGCAGTGCTTTCAATATCAGGGTCATCTTAGCTCAAAATAAATAATGAAATGCATGAAAAATAGCAAATGAAGTCAGAAAAGGGTTGAAAAGTGATGATGTGTATTTGAATGGTGCATATTGAATGCAGAAAAAGTCTTGAGTTAAAATATGTTTAAAAAATGAAATCCCTTTGTAATAGACGGGTTTTCGTCCGAAACCCTCATACTTCGAAGGAGATTGTCCAGTTTGTACACGAAGTGCATCCAGTTTTTCCCATAACCCTCTCAACTTTTTAGCACATGCTATGTGGGTGAAATTATGATACCATGACAATTTTCAACCATTTCAGAGTTCATTTGCAGTGCTTTTCAATTTCAGGGTCATCTTAGCTCAAAATAAATCATGAAATGCATGAAAAATAGCAAATGAAGTCAGAAAAGGGTTGAAAAGTGATGATGTGGCTTTGAGCGGTGCATATTGAATGCAGAAAAAGTTTTGAGTTAAAATATGTTTAAAAAATGAAATCCGTTTGTAATAGACGAGTTTTCGTCCGAAACCCTGATACTTCGAAGGAGATTGTCCAGTTTGTACACGAAGTGCATCCAGTTTTTCCCGTAACCGTCTCAACTTTTGAGCACATGCTATGTGGGTGAAATTATTATACCATGCCATGTTTTAACCATTTCAGTGTTCATTTGCAGTGCTTTTCAATTTCAGGGTCATCTCAGCTCAAAATAAATCATGAAATGCATGAAAAATAGCAAATGAAGTCAGAAAAGGGTTGAAAAGTGATGATGTGGCTTTGAATGGTGCATATTGAATGCAGAAAAAGTTTTGAGTTAAAATATGTTTAAAACATGAAATCCCTTTGTAATAGACGAGTTTTCGTCCGAAACCCTGATACTTCGAAGGAGATTGTCCAGTTTGTACACGAAGTGCATCCAGTTTTTCGCATAACCCTCTCAACTTTTTAGCACATGCTATGTGGGTGAAATTATGATACCATGCCAATTTTCAACCATTTCCGAGTTCATTTGCAGTGCTTTTCAATTTCAGGGTCATCTTAGCTCAAAATAAATCATGAAATGCATGAAAAATAGCAAATGAAGTCAGAAAAGAGTTGAAAAGTGATGATGTGGCTTTGAATGGTGCATATTGAATGCAGAAAAAGTATTGAGTTTAAATATATTTAAAAAAATGAAATCCCTTTGTAATAGACGAGTTTTCGTCCGAAACCGTGATACTTCGAAGGAGATTGTCCAGTTTGTACACGAAGTGCATCCAGTTTTTCGCATAACCCTCTCAACTTTTTAGCACATGCTATGTGGGTGAAATTATGATACCATGCCAATTTTCAACCATTTCCGAGTTCATTTGCAGTGCTTTTCAATTTCAGGGTCATCTTAGCTCAAAATAAATCATGAAATGCATGAAAAATAGCAAATGAAGTCAGAAAAGAGTTGAAAAGTGATGATGTGGCTTTGAATGGTGCAGATTGAATGCAAAAAAAGTCTTGAGTTAAAATATGTTAAAAAAATGAAACCCCTTTGTAATAGACGAGTTTTCGTCCGAAACCCTCATACTTCGAAGGAGATTGTCCAGTTTGTACACGAAGTGCATCCAGTTTTTCCCATAACCCTCTCAACTTTTTAGCACATGCGATGTGGGTGAAATTATGATACCATGCCAATTTTCAACCATTTCAGAGTTCATTTGCAGTGCTTTTCAATTTCAGGGTCATCTTTGCTCAAAATAAATCATGAAATGCATGAAAAATAGCAAATGAAGTCAGAAAAGGGTTGAAAAGTGATGATGTGGCTTTGAATGGTGCATAATGAATGCAGAAAAAGTATTGAGTTAAAATATATTTAAAAAAATGAAATCCCTTTGTTATAGACGAGTTTTCGTCCGAAACCCTGATACTTCGAAGGAGATTGTCCAGTTTGTACACGAAGTGCATCCAGTTTTTCCCGTAACCCTCTCAACTTTTTATCACATGCTATGTTGGTGAAATTATGATACCATGCCAATTTTCAACCATTTCGGAGTTCATTTGCAGTGCTTTTCAATTTCAGGGTCATCTTAGCTCAAAATAAATCATGAAATGCATGAAAAATAGAAAATGAAGTCAGAAAAGGGTTGAAAAGTGATGATGTGGCTTTGAATGGTGCATATTGAATGCAGAAAAAGTCTTGAGTTAAAATATGTTAAAAAATGAAACCCCTTTGTAATAGACGAGTTTTCGTCCGAAACCCTGATACTTCGAAGGAGATTGTCCAGTTTGTACACGAAGTGCATCCAGTTTTTCCCGTAACCCTCTCAACTTTTTAGCACATGCTACGTGGGTGAAATTATGATACCATGCCAATTTTTAACTATTTCAGAGTTCATTTGCAGTGCTTTCAATATCAGGGTCATCTTAGCTCAAAATAAATCATGAAATGCATGAAAAATAGCAAATGAAGTCAGAAAAGGGTTGAAAAGTGATGATGTGTATTTGAATGGTGCATATTGAATGCAGAAAAAGTCTTGAGTTAAAATATGTTTAAAAAATGAAATCCCTTTGTAATAGACGAGTTTTCGTCCGAAACCCTCATACTTCGAAGGAGATTGTCCAGTTTGTACACGAAGTGCATCCAGTTTTTCCCATAACCCTCTCAACTTTTTAGCACATGCTATGTGGGTGAAATTATTATACCATGCCAAGTTTTAACCATTTCAGAGTTCATTTGCAGTGCTTTTCAATTTCAGGGTCATCTCAGCTCAAAATAAATCATGAAATGCATGAAAAATAGCAAATGAAGTCAGAAAAGGGTTGAAAAGTGATGATGTGGCTTTGAATGGTGCATATTGAATGCAGAAAAAGTTTTGAGTTAAAATATGTTTAAAAAATGAAATCCCTTTGTAATAGACGAGTTTTCGTCCGAAACCCTGATACTTCGAAGGAGATTGTCCAGTTTGTACACGAAGTGCATCCAGTTTTTCGCATAACCCTCTCAACTTTTTAGCACATGCTATGTGGGTGAAATTATGATACCATGCCAATTTTCAACCATTTCCGAGTTCATTTGCAGTGCTTTTCAATTTCAGGGTCATCTTAGCTCAAAATAAATCATGAAATGCATGAAAAATAGCAAATGAAGTCAGAAAAGAGTTGAAAAGTGATGATGTGGCTTTGAATGGTGCAGATTGAATGCAAAAAAAGTCTTGAGTTAAAATATGTTAAAAAAATGAAACCCCTTTGTAATAGACGAGTTTTCGTCCGAAACCCTCATACTTCGAAGGAGATTGTCCAGTTTGTACACGAAGTGCATCCAGTTTTTCCCATAACCCTCTCAACTTTTTAGCACATGCGATGTGGGTGAAATTATGATACCATGCCAATTTTCAACCATTTCAGAGTTCATTTGCAGTGCTTTTCAATTTCAGGGTCATCTTTGCTCAAAATAAATCATGAAATGCATGAAAAATAGCAAATGAAGTCAGAAAAGGGTTGAAAAGTGATGATGTGGCTTTGAATGGTGCATAATGAATGCAGAAAAAGTATTGAGTTAAAATATATTTAAAAAAATGAAATCCCTTTGTTATAGACGAGTTTTCGTCCGAAACCCTGATACTTCGAAGGAGATTGTCCAGTTTGTACACGAAGTGCATCCAGTTTTTCCCGTAACCCTCTCAACTTTTTATCACATGCTATGTGGGTGAAATTATGATACCATGCCAATTTTCAACCATTTCGGAGTTCATTTGCAGTGCTTTTCAATTTCAGGGTCATCTTAGCTCAAAATAAATCATGAAATGCATGAAAAATAGAAAATGAAGTCAGAAAAGGGTTGAAAAGTGATGATGTGGCTTTGAATGGTGCATATTGAATGCAGAAAAAGTCTTGAGTTAAAATATGTTAAAAAAGGAAACCCCTTTGTAATAGACGAGTTTTCGTCCGAAACCCTGATACTTCGAAGGAGATTGTCCAGTTTGTACACGAAGTGCATCCAGTTTTTCCCGTAACCCTCTCAACTTTTTAGCACATGCTACGTGGGTGAAATTATGATACCATGCCAATTTTTAACTATTTCAGAGTTCATTTGCAGTGCTTTCAATATCAGGGTCATCTTAGCTCAAAATAAATCATGAAATGCATGAAAAATAGCAAATGAAGTCAGAAAAGGGTTGAAAAGTGATGATGTGTATTTGAATGGTGCATATTGAATGCAGAAAAAGTCTTGAGTTAAAATATGTTTAAAAAATGAAATCCCTTTGTAATAGACGAGTTTTCGTCCGAAACCCTCATACTTCGAAGGAGATTGTCCAGTTTGTACACGAAGTGCATCCAGTTTTTCCCATAACCCTCTCAACTTTTTAGCACATGCTATGTGGGTGAAATTATGATACCATGCCAATTTTTAACCATTTCAGAGTTCATTTGCAGTGCTTTTCAATTTCAGGGTCATCTTAGCTCAAAATAAATCATGAAATGCATGAAAAATAGCAAATGAAGTCAGAAAAGGGTTGAAAAGTGATGATGTGGCTTTGAACGGTGCATATTGAATGCAGAAAAAGTTTTGAGTTAAAATATGTTTAAAAAATGAAATCCGTTTGTAATAGACGAGTTTTCGTCCGAAACCCTGATACTTCGAAGGAGATTGTCCAGTTTGTACACGAAGTGCATCCAGTTTTTCCCGTAACCGTCTCAACTTTTGAGCACATGCTATGTGGGTGAAATTATTATACCATGCCATGTTTTAACCATTTCAGTGTTCATTTGCAGTGCTTTTCAATTTCAGGGTCATCTCAGCTCAAAATAAATCATGAAATGCATGAAAAATAGCAAATGAAGTCAGAAAAGGGTTGAAAAGTGATGATGTGGCTTTGAATGGTGCATATTGAATGCAGAAAAAGTTTTGAGTTAAAATATGTTTAAAAAATGAAATCCCTTTGTAATAGACGAGTTTTCGTCCGAAACCGTGATACTTCGAAGGAGATTGTCCAGTTTGTACACGAAGTGCATCCAGTTTTTCGCATGACCCTCTCAACTTTTTAGCACATGCTATGTGGGTGAAATTATGATACCATGCCAATTTTCAACCATTTTCGAGTTCATTTGCAGTGCTTTTCAATTTCAGGGTCATCTTAGCTCAAAATAAATCATGAAATGCATGAAAAATAGCAAATGAACTCAGAAAAGAGTTGAAAAGTGATGATGTGGCTTTGAATGGTGCAGATTGAATGCAAAAAAAGTCTTGAGTTAAAATATGTTAAAAAAATGAAACCCCTTTGTAATAGACGAGTTTTCGTCCGAAACCCTCATACTTCGAAGGAGATTGTCCAGTTTGTACACGAAGTGCATCCAGTTTTTCCCATAACCCTCTCAACTTTTTAGCACATGCGATGTGGGTGAAATTATGATACCATGCCAATTTTCAACCATTTCAGAGTTCATTTGCAGTGCTTTTCAATTTCAGGGTCATCTTAGCTCAAAATAAATCATGAAATGCATGAAAAATAGAAAATGAAGTCAGAAAAGGGTTGAAAAGTGATGATGTGGCTTTGAATGGTGCATATTGAATGCAGAAAAAGTCTTGAGTTAAAATATGTTAAAAAATGAAACCCCTTTGTAATAGACGAGTTTTCGTCCGAAACCCTGATACTTCGAAGGAGATTGTCCAGTTTGTACACGAAGTGCATCCAGTTTTTCCCGTAACCCTCTCAACTTTTTAGCACATGCTACGTGGGTGAAATTATGATACCATGCCAATTTTTAACTATTTCAGAGTTCATTTGCAGTGCTTTCAATATCAGGGTCATCTTAGCTCAAAATAAATAATGAAATGCATGAAAAATAGCAAATGAAGTCAGAAAAGGGTTGAAAAGTGATGATGTGTATTTGAATGGTGCATATTGAATGCAGAAAAAGTCTTGAGTTAAAATATGTTTAAAAAATGAAATCCCTTTGTAATAGACGGGTTTTCGTCCGAAACCCTCATACTTCGAAGGAGATTGTCCAGTTTGTACACGAAGTGCATCCAGTTTTTCCCATAACCCTCTCAACTTTTTAGCACATGCTATGTGGGTGAAATTATGATACCATGACAATTTTCAACCATTTCAGAGTTCATTTGCAGTGCTTTTCAATTTCAGGGTCATCTTAGCTCAAAATAAATCATGAAATGCATGAAAAATAGCAAATGAAGTCAGAAAAGGGTTGAAAAGTGATGATGTGGCTTTGAGCGGTGCATATTGAATGCAGAAAAAGTTTTGAGTTAAAATATGTTTAAAAAATGAAATCCGTTTGTAATAGACGAGTTTTCGTCCGAAACCCTGATACTTCGAAGGAGATTGTCCAGTTTGTACACGAAGTGCATCCAGTTTTTCCCGTAACCGTCTCAACTTTTGAGCACATGCTATGTGGGTGAAATTATTATACCATGCCATGTTTTAACCATTTCAGTGTTCATTTGCAGTGCTTTTCAATTTCAGGGTCATCTCAGCTCAAAATAAATCATGAAATGCATGAAAAATAGCAAATGAAGTCAGAAAAGGGTTGAAAAGTGATGATGTGGCTTTGAATGGTGCATATTGAATGCAGAAAAAGTTTTGAGTTAAAATATGTTTAAAACATGAAATCCCTTTGTAATAGACGAGTTTTCGTCCGAAACCCTGATACTTCGAAGGAGATTGTCCAGTTTGTACACGAAGTGCATCCAGTTTTTCGCATAACCCTCTCAACTTTTTAGCACATGCTATGTGGGTGAAATTATGATACCATGCCAATTTTCAACCATTTCCGAGTTCATTTGCAGTGCTTTTCAATTTCAGGGTCATCTTAGCTCAAAATAAATCATGAAATGCATGAAAAATAGCAAATGAAGTCAGAAAAGAGTTGAAAAGTGATGATGTGGCTTTGAATGGTGCAGATTGAATGCAAAAAAAGTCTTGAGTTAAAATATGTTAAAAAAATGAAACCCCTTTGTAATAGACGAGTTTTCGTCCGAAACCCTCATACTTCGAAGGAGATGGTCCAGTTTGTACACGAAGTGCATCCAGTTTTTCCCATAACCCTCTCAACTTTTTAGCACATGTGATGTGGGTGAAATTATGATACCATGCCAATTTTCAACCATTTCAGAGTTCATTTGCAGTGCTTTTCAATTTCAGGGTCATCTTTGCTCAAAATAAATCATGAAATGCATGAAAAATAGCAAATGAAGTCAGAAAAGGGTTGAAAAGTGATGATGTGGCTTTGAATGGTGCCTAATGAATGCAGAAAAAGTCTTGATTTAAAATATATTTAAAAAAATGAAATCCCATTGTAATAGACGAGTTTTCGTCCGAAACCCTCATACTTCGAAGGAGATTGTCCAGTTTGTACACGAAGTGCATCCAGTTTTTCCCGTAACCCTCTCAACTTTTTAGCACATGCTATGTGGGTGAAATTATGAAACCATGCCAATTTTCAACCATTTGAGAGTTCATTTGCAGTGCTTTTCAATTTCAGGCTCATCTTAGCTCAAAATAAATCATGAAATGCATGAAAAATAGCAAATGAAGTCAGAAAAGGGTTGAAAAGTGATGGTGTGGCTTTGAATCTTGCATATTGAATGCAAACAAAGTCTTGAGTTGAAATATATTTAAAAAAATTAAATCCCTTTGTAATAAACGAGTTTTCGCCCGAAACCCTAATACTTCGAAGGAGATTGTCCAGTTTGTACACGAAGTGCATCCAGTTTTTCCCGTAACCCTCTCAACTTTTTAGCACATGCTATGTGGGTGAAATTATGATACCATGCCAATTTTCAACTATTTTAGTGTTCATTTGCAGTGCTTTTCAATTTCAGGATCATCTTAGCTAAAAATAAATCATGAAATGCATGAAAAATAGCAAATGAAGTCAGAAAAGGGTTGAAAAGTGATGATGTGGCTTTGAATGGTTCATATTGAATGCATAAAAAGTCTTGAGTTAAAATATGTTAAAAAAATGAAACCCCTTTGTAATAGACGAGTTTTCGTCCGAATCCCTGATAATTCGAAGGAGATTGTCCAGTTTGTACACGAAGTGCATCCAGTTTTTCCCGTAACCCTCTCAACTTTTTAGCACATGCTACGTGGGTGAAATTATGATACCATGCCAATTTTCAACCATTTCAGAGTTCATTTGCAGTGCTTTTCAATTTCAGGGTCATCTTAGGTCAAAATAAATCATGAAATGCATGAAAAATAGCAAATGAAGCCAGAAAAGGGTTGAAAAGTGATGATGTGGCTTTGAATGGTGCATATTGAATGCAGAAAAACTCTTGAGTTAAAATATGTTAAAAAAATGAAACCCCTTTGAAATAGACGGGTTTTCGTCCGAAACCGTGATACTTCGAAGGAGATTGTCCAGTTTGTACATGAAGTGCATCCAGTTTTTCCCGTAACCCTCTCAACTTTTTAGCACATGCTACGTGGGTGAAATTATGACACCATGCCAATTTTCAACTATTTCAGAGTTCATTTGCAGTGCTTTTAAATTTTAGGGTCATCTTAGCTCAAAATAAATCATGAAATGCATGAAAAATAGCAAATGAAGTCAGAAAAGGGTTGAAAAGTGATGATGTGGCTTTGAATGGTGCATATTGAATGCAGAAAAAGTCTTGAGTTAAAATATGTTAAAAAATGAAACCCCTTTGTAATAGACGAGTTTTCGTCCGAAACCCTCGTACTTCGAAGGAGATTGTCCAGTTTGTACACGAAGTGCATCCAGTTTTTCCCGTAACCCTCTCAAATTTTTAGCACATGCTACGTGGGTGAAATTATGATACCATGCCAATTTTTAACTATTTCAGAGTTCATTTGCAGTGCTTTCAATATCAGGGTCATCTTAGCTCAAAATAAATCATGAAATGCATGAAAAATAACAAATGAAGTCAGAAAAGGGTTGAAAAGTGATGATGTGTATTTGAATGGTCCATATTGAATGCAGAAAAAGTCTTGAGTGAAAATATGTTTAAAAAATGAAATCCCTTTGTAATAGACGAGTTTTCGTCCGAAACCCTCATACTTCGAAGGAGATTGTCCAGTTTGTACACGAAGTGCATCCAGTTTTTCCCATAACCCTCTCAACTTTTTAGCACATGCTATGTGGGTGAAATTATGATACCATGCCAATTTTCAACCATTTCAGAGTTCATTTGCAGTGCTTTTCAATTTCAGGGTCATCTTATCTCAAAATAAATCATGAAATGCATGAAAAATAGCAAATGAAGTCAGAAAAGGGTTGAAAAGTGATGATGTGGCTTTGAACGGTGCATATTGAATGCAGAAAAAGTTTTGAGTTAAAATATGTTTAAAAAATGAAATCCGTTTGTAATAGACGAGTTTTCGTCCGAAACCCTGATACTTCGAAGGAGATTGTCCAGTTTGTACACGAAGTGCATCCAGTTTTTCCCGTAACCGTCTCAACTTTTGAGCACATGCTATGTGGGTGAAATTATTATACCATGCCATGTTTTAACCATTTCAGTGTTCATTTGCAGTGCTTTTCAATTTCAGGGTCATCTCAGCTAAAAATAAATCATGAAATGCATGAAAAATAGCAAATGAAGTCAGAAAAGGGTTGAAAAGTGATGATGTGGCTTTGAATGGTGCATATTGAATGCAGAAAAAGTTTTGAGTTAAAATATGTTTAAAAAATGAAATCCCTTTGTAATAGACGAGTTTTCGTCCGAAACCCTGATACTTCGAAGGAGATTGTCCAGTTTGTACACGAAGTGCATCCAGTTTTTCGCATAACCCTCTCAACTTTTTAGCACATGCTATGTGGGTGAAATTATGATACCATGCCAATTTTCAACCATTTCCGAGTTCATTTGCAGTGCTTTTCAATTTCAGGGTCATCTTAGCTCAAAATAAATCATGAAATGCATGAAAAATAGCAAATGAAGTCAGAAAAGAGTTGAAAAGTGATGATGTGGCTTTGAATGGTGCAGATTGAATGCAAAAAAAAGTCTTGAGTTAAAATATGTTAAAAAAATGAAACCCCTTTGTAATAGACGAGTTTTCGTCCGAAACCCTCATACTTCGAAGGAGATGGTCCAGTTTGTACACGAAGTGCATCCATTTTTTCCCATAACCCTCTCAACTTTTTAGCACATGCGATGTGGGTGAAATTATGATACCATGCCAATTTTCAACCATTTCAGAGTTCATTTGCAGTGCTTTTCAATTTCAGGGTCATCTTTGCTCAAAATAAATCATGAAATGCATGAAAAATAGCAAATGAAGTCAGAAAAGGGTTGAAAAGTGATGATGTGGCTTTGAATGGTGCATAATGAATGCAGAAAAAGTATTGAGTTAAAATATATTTAAAAAAATGAAATCCCTTTGTTATAGACGAGTTTTCGTCCGAAACCCTGATACTTCGAAGGAGATTGTCCAGTTTGTACACGAAGTGCATCCAGTTTTTCCCGTAACCCTCTCAACTTTTTATCACATGCTATGTGGGTGAAATTATGATACCATGCCAATTTTCAACGATTTCAGAGTTCATTTGCAGTGCTTTTCAATTTCAGGGTCATCTTAGCTCAAAATAAATCATGAAATGCATGAAAAATAGAAAATGAAGTCAGAAAAGGGTTGAAAAGTGATGATGTGGCTTTGAATGGTGCATATTGAATGCAGAAAAAGTCTTGAGTTAAAATATGTTAAAAAATGAAACCCCTTTGTAATAGACGAGTTTTCGTCTGAAACCCTGATACTTCGAAGGAGATTGTCCAGTTTGTACACGAAGTGCATCCAGTTTTTCCCGTAACCCTCTCAACTTTTTAGCACATGCTACGTGGGTGAAATTATGATACCATGCCAATTTTTAACCATTTCAGAGTTCATTTGCAGTGCTTTCAATATCAGGGTCATCTTAGCTCAAAATAAATCATGAAATGCATGAAAAATAGCAAAAGAAGTCAGAAAAGGGTTGAAAAGTGATGATGTGTATTTGAATGGTGCATATTGAATGCAGAAAAAGTCTTAAGTTAAAATATGTTTAAAAAATGAAATCCCTTTGTAATAGACGAGTTTTCGTCCGAAACCCTCATACTTCGAAGGAGATTGTCCAGTTTGTACACGAAGTGCATCCAGTTTTTCCCATAACCCTCTCAACTTTTTAGCACATGCTATGTGGGTGAAATTATGATACCATGCCAATTTTCAACCATTTCAGAGTTCATTTGCAGTGCTTTTCAATTTCAGGGTCATCTTTGCTCAAAATAAATCATGAAATGCATGAAAAATAGCAAATGAAGTCAGAAAAGGGTTGAAAAGTGATGATGTGGCTTTGAATGGTGCCTAATGAATGCAGAAAAAGTCTTGATTTAAAATATATTTAAAAAAATGAAATCCCATTGTAATAGACGAGTTTTCGTCCGAAACCCTCATACTTCGAAGGAGATTGTCCAGTTTGTACACGAATTGCATCCAGTTTTTCCCGTAACCCTCTCAACTTTTTAGCACATGCTATGTGGGTGAAATTATGATACCATGCCAATTTTCAACCATTTGAGAGTTCATTTGCAGTGCTTTTCAATTTCAGGGTCATCTTAGCTCAAAATAAATCATGAAATGCATGAAAAATAGCAAATGAAGTCAGAAAAGGGTTGAAAAGTGATGGTGTGGCTTTGAATGGTGCATATTGAATGCAAAAAAAGTCTTGAGTTGAAATATATTTAAAAAAATTAAATCCCTTTGTAATAGACGAGTTTTCGCCCGAAACCCTAATACTTCGAAGGAGATTGTCCAGTTTGTACACGAAGTGCATCCAGTTTTTCCTGTAACCCTCTCAACTTTTTAGCACATGCTATGTGGGTGAAATTATGATACCATGCCAATTTTCAACTATTTTAGAGTTCATTTGCAGTGCTTTTCAATTTCAGGATCATCTTAGCTAAAAATAAATCATGAAATGCATGAAAAATAGCAAATGAAGTCAGAAAAGGGTTGAAAAGTGATGATGTGGCTTTGAATGGTGCATATTGAATGCATAAAAAGTCTTGAGTTAAAATATGTTAAAAAAATGAAACCCCTTTGTAATAGACGAGTTTTCGTCCGAATCCCTGATAATTCGAAGGAGATTGTCCAGTTTGTACACGAAGTGCATCCAGTTTTTCCCGTAACCCTCTCAACTTTTTAGCACATGCTACGTGGGTGAAATTATGATACCATGCCAATTTTCAACCATTTCAGAGTTCATTTGCAGTGCTTTTCAATTTCAGGGTCATCTTAGGTCAAAATAAATCATGAAATGCATGAAAAATAGCAAATGAAGCCAGAAAAGGGTTGAAAAGTGATGATGTGGCTTTGAATGGTGCATATTGAATGCAGAAAAACTCTTGAGTTAAAATATGTTAAAAAATGAAACCCCTTTGTAATAGACGGGTTTTCGTCCGAAACCCTGATACTTCGAAGGAGATTGTCCAGTTTGTACACGAAGTGCATCCAGTTTTTCCCGTAACCCTCTCAACTTTTTAGCACATGCTACGTGGGTGAAATTATGACACCATGCCAATTTTCAACTATTTCAGAGTTCATTTGCAGTGCTTTTCAATTTTAGTGTCATCTTAGCTCAAAATAAATCATGAAATGCATGAAAAATAGCAAATGAAGTCATAAAAGGGTTGAAAAGTGATGATGTGGCTTTGAATGGTGCATATTGAATGCAGAAAAAGTCTTGAGTTAAAATATGTTAAAAATTATACCCCTTTGTAATAGACGAGTTTTCGTCCGAAACCCTCGTACTTCGAAGGAGATTGTCCAGTTTGTACACGAAGTGCATCCAGTTTTTCCCGTAACCCTCTCAACTTTTTAGCACATGCTACGTGGGTGAAATTATGATACCATGCCAATTTTCAACTATTTCAGAGTTCATTTGCAGTGCTTTACAATTTCTAGGTCATCTTAGCTCAAAATAAATCATGAAATGCATGAAAAATAGCAAATGAAGTTAGAAAAGGGTTGAAAAGTGATGATGTGTCTTTGAATGGTACATATTGAATGCAGAAAAAGTTTTGAGTTAAAATATGTTAAAAAATGAAACCCCTTTGTAATAGACAAGTTTTCGTCCGAAACCCTGATACTTCGAAGGAGATTGTCCAGTTTGTACACGAAGTGCATCCAGTTTTTCCCGTAACCCTCTCAACTTTTTAGCACATGCTATGTGGGTGAAATTATGATACCATGCCAATTTTCAACCATTTCAGAGTTCATTTGCAGTGCTTTTCAATTTCAGGGTCATCTTAGCTCAAAAAAAATCATGAAATGCATGAAAAATAGCAAATGAAGTTAGAAAAGGGTTGAAAAGTGATGATGTGTCTTTGAATGGTACATATTGAATGCAGAAAAAGTCTTGAGTTAAAATATGTTAAAAAATGAAATCCCTTTGTAATAGACGAGTTTTCGTCCGAAACCCTGATACTTCGAAGGAGATTGTCCAGTTTGTACACGAAGTGTATCCAGTTTTTCCCGTAACCCTCTCAACTTTTTAACACATGTTATGTGGGTGAAATTATGATACCATGCCAATTTTTAACCATTTCAGAGTTCATTTGCAGTGCTTTTCAATTTCAGGGTCATCTTAGCTCAAAAAAAATCATGAAATGCATGAAAAATAGCAAATGAAGTCAGAAAAGGGTTGAAAAGTGATGATGTGGCTTTGAATGGTGCATATTGAATGCCAAAAAAGTCTTGATTTAAAATATGTTAAAAAAATGAAACCCCTTTGTAATAGATGAGTTTTCGTCCGAAAACCTGATACTTCGAAGGAGATTGTCCAGTTTGTACACGAAGTGTATCCAGTTTTTCCCGTAACCCTCTCAATTTTTTAACACATGTTATGTGGGTGAAATTATGATACCATGCCAATTTTCAACCATTTCAGAGTTCATTTGCAGTGCTTTTCAATTTCAGGGTCATCTTAGCTCAAAATAAATCATGAAATGCATGAAAAATAGCAAATGAAGTCAGAAAAGGGTTGAAAAGTGATGATGTGGCTTTGAATGGTGCATATTGAATGCAAAAAAAGTCTTGATTTAAAATATGTTAAAAAAATGAAACCCCTTTGTAATAGACGAGTTTTCGTCCGAAAACCTGATACTTCGAAGGAGATTGTCCAGTTTGTACACGAAGTGCATCCAGTTTTTTCAGTAACCCTCTCAACTTTTTAGCACATGCTACGTGGGTGAAATTATGATACCATGCCAATTTTCAACTATTTCAGAGTTCATTTGCAGTGCTTTACAATTTCAGGGTCATCTTAGCTCAAAAAAAATCATGAAATGCATGAAAAATAGCAAATGAAGTCAGAAAAGGGTTGAAAAGTGATGATGTGTCTTTGAATGGTACATATTGAATGCAGCAAAAGTTTTGAGTTAAAATATGTTTAAAAAATGAAATCCCTTTGTAATAGACGAGTTTTCGTCCGAAACCCTGATACTTCAAAGGAGATTGTCCAGTTTGTACACGAAGTGCATCCAGTTTTTCCCGTAACCCTCTCACCTTTTTAGCACATGCTATGTGGGTGCAATTATGATACCATGCCAATTTTCAACCATTTCAGAGTTCATTTGCAGTGCTTTTCAATTTCAGGGTCATCTTAGCTCAAAATAAATCATGAAACGCTTGAAAAATAGCAAATGAAGTCAGAAAAGGGTTGAAAAGTGATGATGTGGCTTTGAATGGTGCATATTGAATGCAGAAAAAGTCTTGAGTTTGAATATGTTTAAAAAAATGAAATCCCTTTGTAATAGACGAGTTTTCGTCCGAAACCCTGATACTTCGAAGGAGATTGTCCAGTTTGTACACGAAGTGCATCCAGTTTTTCCCGTAACCGTCTCAACTTTTGAGCACATGCTACGTGGGTGAAATTATTATACCATGCCAAGTTTTAACCATTTCAGTGTTCATTTGCAGTGCTTTTCAATTTCAGGGTCATCTCAGCTCAAAATAAATCATGAAATGCATGAAAAATAGCAAATGAAGTCAGAAAAGGGTTGAAAAGTGATGATGTGGCTTTGAATGGTGCATATTGAATGCAGAAAAGTTTTGAGTTAAAAAATGTTTAAAAAATGAAATCCCTTTGTAATAGACGAGTTTTCGTCCGAAACCCTGATACTTCGAAGGAGATTGTCCAGTTTGTACACGAAGTGCATCCAGTTTTTCCCGTAACCCTCTCAACTTTTTAGCACATGCTATGTGGGTGAAATTATGATACCATGCCAATTTTCAACCATTTCAGAGTTCATTTGCAGTGCTTTTCAATTTCAGGGTCATCTTAGCTCAAAAAAAATCATGAAATGCATGAAAAATAGCAAATGAAGTTAGAAAAGGGTTGAAAAGTGATGATGTGTCTTTGAATGGTACATATTGAATGCAGCAAAAGTTTTGAGTTAAAATATGTTTAAAAAATGAAATCCCTTTGTAATAGACGAGTTTTCGTCCGAAACCCTGATACTTCAAAGGAGATTGTCCAGTTTGTACACGAAGTGCATCCAGTTTTTCCCGTAACCCTCTCACCTTTTTAGCACATGCTATGTGGGTGCAATTATGATACCATGCCAATTTTCAACCATTTCAGAGTTCATTTACAGTGCTTTTCAATTTCAGGGTCATCTTAGCTCAAAATAAATCATGAAATGCATGAAAAATAGCAAATGAAGTCAGAAAAGGGTTGAAAAGTGATGATGTGGCTTTGAATGGTGCATATTGAATGCAGAAAAAGTCTTGAGTTTGAATATGTTTAAAAAAATGAAATCCCTTTGTAATAGACGAGTTTTCGTCCGAAACCCTGATACTTCGAAGGAGATTGTCCAGTTTGTACACGAAGTGCATCCAGTTTTTCCCGTAACCGTCTCAACTTTTGAGCACATGCTATGTGGGTGAAATTATTATACCATGCCAAGTTTTAACCATTTCAGTGTTCATTTGCAGTGCTTTTCAATTTCAGGGTCATCTCAGCTCAAAATAAATCATGAAATGCATGAAAAATAGCAAATGAAGTCAGAAAAGGGTTGAAAAGTGATGATGTGGCTTTGAATGGTGCATATTGAATGCAGAAAAAGTTTTGAGTTAAAATATGTTTAAAAAATGAAATCCCTTTGTAATAGACGAGTTTTCGTCCGAAACCCTGATACTTCGAAGGAGATTGTCCAGTTTGTACACGAAGTGCATCCAGTTTTTCGCATAACCCTCTCAACTTTTTAGCACATGCTATGTGGGTGAAATTATGATACCATGCCAATTTTCAACCATTTCCGAGTTCATTTGCAGTGCTTTTCAATTTCAGGGTCATCTTAGCTCAAAATAAATCATGAAATGCATGAAAAATAGCAAATGAAGTCAGAAAAGAGTTGAAAAGTGATGATGTGGCTTTGAATGGTGCAGATTGAATGCAAAAAAAGTCTTGAGTTAAAATATGTTAAAAAAATGAAACCCCTTTGTAATAGACGAGTTTTCGTCCGAAACCCTCATACTTCGAAGGAGATTGTCCAGTTTGTACACGAAGTGCATCCAGTTTTTCCCATAACCCTCTCAACTTTTTAGCACATGCGATGTGGGTGAAATTATGATACCATGCCAATTTTCAACCATTTCAGAGTTCATTTGCAGTGCTTTTCAATTTCAGGGTCATCTTTGCTCAAAATAAATCATGAAATGCATGAAAAATAGCAAATGAAGTCAGAAAAGGGTTGAAAAGTGATGATGTGGCTTTGAATGGTGCATAATGAATGCAGAAAAAGTATTGAGTTAAAATATATTTAAAAAAATGAAATCCCTTTGTTATAGACGAGTTTTCGTCCGAAACCCTGATACTTCGAAGGAGATTGTCCAGTTTGTACACGAAGTGCATCCAGTTTTTCCCGTAACCCTCTCAACTTTTTATCACATGCTATGTGGGTGAAATTATGATACCATGCCAATTTTCAACCATTTCAGAGTTCATTTGCAGTGCTTTTCAATTTCAGGGTCATCTTAGCTCAAAATAAATCATGAAATGCATGAAAAATAGCAAATGAAGTTAGAAAAGGGTTGAAAAGTGATGATGTGGCTTTGAATGGTGCATATTGAATGCAGAAAAAGTCTTGAGTTAAAATATGTTAAAAAATGAAACCCCTTTGTAATAGACGAGTTTTCGTCCCAAACCCTGATACTTCGAAGGAGATTGTCCAGTTTGTACACGAAGTGCATCCAGTTTTTCCCGTAACCCTCTCAACTTTTTAGCACATGCTACGTGGGTGAAATTATGATACCATGCCAATTTTTAACTATTTCAGAGTTCATTTGCAGTGCTTTCAATATCAGGGTCATCTTAGCTCAAAATAAATCATGAAATGCATGAAAAATAGCAAATGAAGTCAGAAAAGGGTTGAAAAGTGATGATGTGTATTTGAATGGTGCATATTGAATGCAGAAAAAGTCTTGAGTTAAAATATGTTTAAAAAATGAAATCCCTTTGTAATAGACGAGTTTTCGTCCGAAACCCTCATACTTCGAAGGAGATTGTCCAGTTTGTACACGAAGTGCATCCAGTTTTTCCCATAACCCTCTCAACTTTTTAGCACATGCTATGTGGGTGAAATTATGATACCATGCCAATTTTCAACCATTTCAGAGTTCATTTGCAGTGCTTTTCAATTTCAGGGTCATCTTTGCTCAAAATAAATCATGAAATGCATGAAAAATAGCAAATGAAGTCAGAAAAGGGTTGAAAAGTGATGATGTGGCTTTGAATGGTGCATATTGAATGCAAAAAAAAAGTCTTGAGTTGAAATATATTTAAAAAAATTAAATCCCTTTGTAATAGACGAGTTTTCGCGCGAAACCCTAATACTTCGAAGGAGATTGTCCAGTTTGTACACGAAGTGCATCCAGTTTTTCCCGTAACCCTCTCAACTTTTTAGCACATGCTATGTGGGTGAAATTATGATACCATGCCAATTTTCAACTATTTCAGAGTTCATTTGCAGTGCTTTTCAATTTCAGGATCATCTTAGCTAAAAATAAATCATGAAATGCATGAAAAATAGCAAATGAAGTCAGAAAAGGGTTGAAAAGTGATGATGTGGCTTTGAATGGTGCATATTGAATGCATAAAAAGTCTTGAGTTAAAATATGTTAAAAAAATGAAACCCCTTTGTAATAGACGAGTTTTCGTCCGAATCCCTGATAATTCGAAGGAGATTGTCCAGTTTGTACACGATGTGCATCCAGTTTTTCCCGTAACCCTCTCAACTTTTTAGCACATGCTACGTGGATGAAAATTATGATACCATGCTAATTTTCAACCATTTCAGAGTTCATTTGCAGTGCTTTTCAATTTCAGGGTCATCTTAGGTCAAAATAAATCATGAAATGCATGAAAAATAGCAAATGAAGCCAGAAAAGGGTTGAAAAGTGATGATGTGGCTTTGAATGGTGCATATTGAATGCAGAAAAACTCTTGAGTTAAAATATGTTAAAAAAAATGAAACCCCTTTGTAATAGACGAGTTTTCGTCCGAAACCCTGATAGTTCGAAGGAGATTGTCCAGTTTGTACACGAAGTGCATCTAGTTTTTCCCGTAACCCTCTCAACTTTTTAGCACATGCTACGTGGGTGAAATTATGACACCATGCCAATTTTCAACTATTTCAGAGTTCATTTGCAGTGCTTTTCAATTTTAGGGTCATCTTAGCACAAAATAAATCATGAAATGCATGAAAAATAGCAAATGAAGTCAGAAAAGGGTTGAAAAGTGATGATGTGGCTTTGAATGGTGCATATTGAATGCAGAAAAAGTCTTGAGTTAAAATATGTTAAAAAATTAAACCCCTTTGTAATAGACGAGTTTTCGTCCGAAACCCTGATACTTCGAAGGAGATTGTCCAGTTTGTACACGAAGTGCATCCAGTTTTTCCCGTAACCCTCTCAACTTTTTAGCACATGCTATGTGGGTGAAATTATGATACCATGCCAATTTTCAACCATTTCAGAGTTCATTTGCAGTGCTTTTCAATTTCAGGGTCATCTTAGCTCAAAAAAAATCATGAAATGCATGAAAAATAGCAAATGAAGTTAGAAAAGGGTTGAAAAGTGATGATGTGTCTTTGAATGGTACATATTGAATGCAGAAAAAGTCTTGAGTTAAAATATGTTAAAAAATGAAATCCCTTTGTAATAGACGAGTTTTCGTCCGAAACCCTGATACTTCGAAGGAGATTGTCCAGTTTGTACACGAAGTGTATCCAGTTTTTCCCGTAACCCTCTCAACTTTTTAACACATGTTATGTTGGTGAAATTATGATACCATGCCAATTTTCAACCATTTCAGAGTTCATTTGCAGTGCTTTTCAATTTCAGGGTCATCTTAGCTCAAAATAAATCATGAAATGCATGAAAAATAGCAAATGAAGTCAGAAAAGGGTTGAAAAGTGATGATGTGGCTTTGAATGGTGCATATTGAATGCAAAAAAAGTCTTGATTTAAAATATGTTAAAAAAAATGAAATCCCTTTGTAATAGACGAGTTTTCGTCCGAAACCCTGATACTTCAAAGGAGATTGTCCAGTTTGTACACGAAGTGCATCCAGTTTTTCCCGTAACCCTCTCACCTTTTTAGCACATGCTATGTGGGTGCAATTATGATCCCATGCCAATTTTCAACCATTTCAGAGT
The DNA here is from genome assembly GCA_039707655.1 of Elymus sibiricus. Classification (NCBI taxonomy): domain Eukaryota; kingdom Viridiplantae; phylum Streptophyta; class Magnoliopsida; order Poales; family Poaceae; genus Elymus; species Elymus sibiricus. The sequence goes on from CM077671.1 coordinate 247,290,823, forward strand.
TCATTTGCAGTGCTTTTCAATTTCAGGGTCATCTTAGCTCAAAATAAATCATGAAATGCATGAAAAATAGCAAATGAAGTCAGAAAAGGGTTGAAAAGTGATGATGTGGCTTTGAATCGTACATATTGAATGCATAAAAATTCTTGAGTTAAAATATGTTAAAAAATGAAATCCCTTTGTAATAGACGAGTTTTCGTCCGAAACCCTGATACTTCGAAGGAGATTGTCCAGTTTGTACACGAAGTGTATCCAGTTTTTCCCGTAACCCTCTCAACTTTTTAACACATGTTATGTTGGTGAAATTATGATACCATGCCAATTTTCAACCATTTCAGAGTTCATTTGCAGTGCTTTTCAATTTCAGGGTCATCTTAGCTCAAAATAAATCATGAAATGCATGAAAAATAGCAAATGAAGTCAGAAAAGGGTTGAAAAGTGATGATGTGGCTTTGAATGGTGCATATTGAATGCCAAAAAAGTCTTGATTTAAAATATGTTAAAAAAATGAAACCCCTTTGTAATAGACGAGTTTTCGTCCGAAACCCTCATACTTCGAAGGAGATTGTCCAGTTTGTACACGAAGTGCATCCAGTTTTTTCAGTAACCCTCTCAACTTTTTAGCACATGCTACGTGGGTGAAATTATGATACCATGCCAATTTTCAACTATTTCAGAGTTCATTTGCAGTGCTTTACAATTTCAGGGTCATCTTAGCTCAAAATAAATCATGAAATGCATGAAAAATAGCAAATGAAGTCAGAAAAGGGTTGAAAAGTGATGATGTGTCTTTGAATGGTACATATTGAATGCAGAAAAAGTTTTGAGTTAAAATATGTTTAAAAAATGAAATCCCTTTGTAATATACGAGTTTTCGTCCGAAACCCTGATACTTCAAAGGAGATTGCCCAGTTTGTACACGAAGTGCATCCAGTTTTTCCCGTAACCCTCTCACCTTTTTAGCACATGCTATGTGGGTGCAATTATGATACCATGCCAATTTTCAACCATTTCAGAGTTCATTTGCAGTGCTTTTCAATTTCAGGGTCATCTTAGCTCAAAATAAATCATGAAATGCATGAAAAATAGCAAATGAAGTCAGAAAAGGGTTGAAAAGTGATGATGTGGCTTTGAATGGTGCATATTGAATGCAGAAAAAGTCTTGATTTTAAATATGTTTTAAAAAATGAAATCCCTTTGTACTAGACGAGTTTTCGTCCGAAACCCTGATACTTCGAAGGAGATTGTCCAGTTTGTACACAAAGTGCATCCAGTTTTAACCGTAACCGTCTCAACTTTTGAGCACATGCTATGTGGGTGAAATTATGATACCATGCCAATTTTCAACTATTTCAGAGTTCATTTGCAGTGCTTTACAATTTCAGGGTCATCTTAGCTCAAAATAAATCATGAAATGCATGAAAAATAGCAAATGAAGTCAGAAAAGGGTTGAAAAGTGATGATGTGTCTTTGAATGGTACATATTGAATGCAGAAAAAGTTTTGAGTTAAAATATGTTTAAAAAATGAAATCCCTTTGTAATAGACGAGTTTTCGTCCGAAACCCTGATACTTCGATGGAGATTGTCCAGTTTGTACACGAAGTGCATCCAGCTTTTTGCATAACCCTCTCAACTTTTTAGCACATGCTATGTGGGTGAAATTATGATACCATGCCAATTTTCAACCATTTCCGAGTTCATTTGCAGTGCTTTTCAATTTCAGGGTCATCTTAGCTCAAAATAAATCATGAAATGCATGAAAAATAGCAAATGAAGTCAGAAAAGAGTTGAAAAGTGATGATGTGGCTTTGAATGGTGCAGATTGAATGCAAAAAAATTCTTGAGTTAAAATATGTTAAAAAAATGAAACCCCTTTGTAATAGACGAGTTTTCGTCCGAAACCCTCATACTTCGAAGGAGATTGTCCAGTTTGTACACGAAGTGCATCCAGTTTTTCCCATAACCCTCTCAACTTTTTAGCACATGCGATGTGGGTGAAATTATGATACCATGCCAATTTTCAACCATTTCAGAGTTCATTTGCAGTGCTTTTCAATTTCAGGGTCATCTTTGCTCAAAATAAATCATGAAATGCATGAAAAATAGCAAATGAAGTCAGAAAAGGGTTGAAAAGTGATGATGTGGCTTTGAATGGTGCATATTGAATGCAGAAAAAGTCTTGAGTTAAAATATGTTAAAAATGAAACCCCTTTGTAATAGACGAGTTTTCGTCCGAAACCCTGATACTTCGAAGGAGATTGTCCAGTTTGTACACGAAGTGCATCCAGTTTTTCCCGTAACCCTCTCAACTTTTTAGCACATGCTACGTGGGTGAAATTATGATACCATGCCAATTTTTAACTATTTCAGAGTTCATTTGCAGTGCTTTCAATATCAGGGTCATCTTAGCTCAAAATAAATCATGAAATGCATGAAAAATATCAAATGAAGTCAGAAAAGGGTAGAAAAGTGATGATGTGTATTTGAATGGTGCATATTGAATGCAGAAAAAGTCTTGAGTTAAAATATGTTTAAAAAATGAAATCCCTTTGTAATAGACGAGTTTTCGTCCGAAACCCTCATACTTCGAAGGAGATTGTCCAGTTTGTACACGAAGTGCATCCAGTTTTTCCCATAACCCTCTCAACTTTTTAGCACATGCTATGTGGGTGAAATTATGATACCATGCCAATTTTCAACCATTTCAGAGTTCATTTGCAGTGCTTTTCAATTTCAGGGTCATCTTTGCTCAAAATAAATCATGAAATGCATGAAAAATAGCAAATGAAGTCAGAAAATGGTTGAAAAGTGATGATGTGGCTTTGAATGGTGAATATTGAATGCAAAAAAAGTCTTGAGTTGAAATATATTTAAAAAAATTAAATCCCTTTGTAATAGACGAGTTTTCGCGCGAAACCATAATACTTCAAAGGAGATTGTCCAGTTTGTACACGAAGTGCATACAGTTTTTCCCGTAACCCTCTCAACTTTTTAGCACATGCTATGTGGGTGAAATTATGATACCATGCCAATTTTCAACTATTTCAGAGTTCATTTGCAGTGCTTTTCAATTTCAGCATCATCTTAGCTAAAAATAAATCTTGAAATGCATGAAAAATAGCAAATGAAGTCAGAAAAGGGTTGAAAAGTGATGATGTGGCTTTGAATGGTGCATATTGAATGCATAAAAAGTCTTGAGTTAAAATATGTTAAAAAAATGAAACCCCTTTGTAATAGACGAGTTTTCGTCCGAATCCCTGATAATTCGAAGGAGATTGTCCAGTTTGTACACGAAGTGCATCCAGTTTTTCCCGTAACACTCTCAACTTTTTAGCACATGCTACGTGGGTGAAATTATGATACCATGCCAATTTTCAACCATTTCAGAGTTCATTTGCAGTGCTTTTCAATTTCAGGGTCATCTTAGGTCAAAATAAATCATGAAATGCATGAAAAATAGCAAATGAAGCCAGAAAAGGGTTGAAAAGTGATGATGTGGCTTTGAATGGTGCATATTGAATGCAGAAAAACTCTTGAGTTAAAATATGTTAAAAAAATGAAACCCCTTTGTAATAGACGAGTTTTCGCCGAAACCCTGATACTTCGAAGGAGATTGTCCAGTTTGTACACGAAGTGCATCCAGTTTTTCCCGTAACCCTCTCAACTTTTTAGCACATGCTACGTGGGTGAAATTATGACACCATGCCAATTTTCAACTATTTCAGAGTTCATTTGCAGTGCTTTTCAATTTTAGGGTCATCTTAGCTCAAAATAAATCATGAAATGCATGAAAAATAGCAAATGAAGTCAGAAAAGGGTTGAAAAGTGATGATGTGGCTTTGAATGCTGCATATTGAATGCAGAAAAAGTCTTGAGTTAAAATATGTTAAAAAATTATACCCCTTTGTAATAGACGAGTTTTCGTCCGAAACCCTCGTACTTCGAAGGAGATTGTCCAGTTTGTACACGAAGTGCATCCAGTTTTTCCCGTAACCCTCTCAACTTTTTAGCACATGCTATGTGGGTGAAATTATGATACCATGCCAATTTTCAACTATTTCAGAGTTCATTTGCAGTGCTTTACAATTTCTGGGTCATCTTAGCTCAAAATAAATCATGAAATGCATGAAAAATAGCAAATGAAGTTAGAAAAGGGTTGAAAAGTGATGATGTGTCTTTGAATGGTACATACTGAATGCAGAAAAAGTCTTGAGGTAAAATATGTTAAAAAATGAAACCACTTTGTAATAGACGAGTTTTCGTCCGAAACCCTGATACTTCGAAGGAGATTGTCCAGTTTGTACACGAAGTGTATCCAGTTTTTCCCGTAACCCTCTCAACTTTTTAACACATGTTATGTGGGTGAAATTATGATACCATGCCAATTTTCAACCATTTCAGAGTTCATTTGCAGTGTTTTTCAATTTCAGGGTCATCTTAGCTGAAAATAAATCATGAAATGCATGAAAAATAGCAAATGAAGTCAGAAAAGGGTTGAAAAGTGATGATGTGGCTTTGAATGGTGCATATTGAATGCAAAAAATGTCTTGATTTAAAATATGTTAAAAAAATGAAACCCCTTTGTAATAGACGAGTTTTCGTCCGAAACCCTGATACTTCGAAGGAGATTGTCCAGTTTGTACACGAAGTGCATCCAGTTTTTTCAGTAACCCTCTCAACTTTTTAGCACATGCTATGTGGGTGAAATTATGATACCATGCCAATTTTCAACCATTTCAGAGTTCATTTGCAGTGCTTTTGAATTTCAGGGTCATCTTAGCTCAAAATAAATCATGAAATGCATGAAAAATAGCAAATGAAGTCAGAAAAGGGTTGAAAAGTGATGATGTGGCTTTGAATGGTGCATATTGAATGCAGAAAAAGTCTTGAGTTAAAATATGTTTAAAAATTTAAATCCCTTTGTAATAGACGAGTTTTCGTCCGAAACCCTGATACTTCGAAGGAGATTGTCCAGTTTGTACACGAAGTGCATCCAGTTTTTCCCGTAACGCTCTCAACTTTTTAGCACATGCTACATGGGTGAAATTATGATACCATGCCAATTTTCAACCATTTCAGAGTTCATTTGCAGTGCTTTTCAATTTCAGGGTCATCTTAGCTCAAAATAAATCATGAAATGGATGAAAAATAGCAAATGAAGTCAGAAAAGGGTTGAAAAGTTATGATGTGGCTTTGAACGGTGCATATTGAATGCAGAAAAAGTTTTGAGTTAAAATATGTTTAAAAAATGAAATCCCTTTGTAATAGACGAGTTTTCGTCCGAAACCCTGATACTTCGAAGGAGATTGTCCAGTTTGTACACGAAGTGCATCCAGTTTTTCCCGTAACCCTCTCAACTTTTTAGCACATGCTATGTGGGTGAAATTATTATACCATGCCAAGTTTTAACCATTTCAGAGTTCATTTGCAGTGCTTTTCAATTTCAGGGTCATCTCAGCTCAAAATAAATCATGAAATGGATGAAAAATAGCAAATGAAGTCAGAAAAGGGTTGAAAAGTGATGATGTGGCTTTGAATGGTGCATATTGAATGCATAAAAAGTCTTGAGTTAAAATATGTTAAAAAAATGAAACCCCTTTGTAATAGACGAGTTTTCGTCCGAATCCCTGATAATTCGAAGGAGATTGTCCAGTTTGTACACGAAGTGCATCCAGTTTTTCCCGTAACACTCTCAACTTTTTAGCACATGCTACGTGGGTGAAATTATGATACCATGCCAATTTTCAACCAATTCAGAGTTCATTTGCAGTGCTTTTCAATTTCAGGGTCATCTTTGCTCAAAATAAATCATGAAATGCATGAAAAATAGCAAATGAAGTCAGAAAATGGTTGAAAAGTGATGATGTGGCTTTGAATGGTGAATATTGAATGCAAAAAAAGTCTTGAGTTGAAATATATTTAAAAAAATTAAATCCCTTTGTAATAGACGAGTTTTCGCGCGAAACCCTAATACTTCAAAGGAGATTGTCCAGTTTGTACACGAAGTGCATACAGTTTTTCCCGTAACCCTCTCAACTTTTTAGCACATGCTATGTGGGTGAAATTATGATACCATGCCAATTTTCAACTATTTCAGAGTTCATTTGCAGTGCTTTTCAATTTCAGGATCATCTTAGCTAAAAATAAATCTTGAAATGCATGAAAAATAGCAAATGAAGTCAGAAAAGGGTTGAAAAGTGATGATGTGGCTTTGAATGGTGCATATTGAATGCATAAAAAGTCTTGAGTTAAAATATGTTAAAAAAATGAAACCCCTTTGTAATAGACGAGTTTTCGTCCGAATCCCTGATAATTCGAAGGAGATTGTCCAGTTTGCACACGAAGTGCATCCAGTTTTTCCCGTAACACTCTCAACTTTTTAGCACATGCTACGTGGGTGAAATTATGATACCATGCCAATTTTCAACCATTTCAGAGTTCATTTGCAGTGCTTTTCAATTTCAGGGTCATCTTAGGTCAAAATAAATCATGAAATGCATGAAAAATAGCAAATGAAGCCAGAAAAGGGTTGAAAAGTGATGATGTGGCTTTGAATGGTGCATATTGAATGCAGAAAAACTCTTGAGTTAAAATATGTTAAAAAAAATGAAACCCCTTTGTAATAGACGAGTTTTCGCCGAAACCCTGATACTTCGAAGGAGATTGTCCAGTTTGTACACGAAGTGCATCCAGTTTTTCCCGTAACCCTCTCAACTTTTTAGCACATGCTACGTGGGTGAAATTATGACACCATGCCAATTTTCAACTATTTCAGAGTTCATTTGCAGTGCTTTTCAATTTTAGGGTCATCTTAGCTCAAAATAAATCATGAAACGCATGAAAAATAGCAAATGAAGTCAGAAAAGGGTTGAAAAGTGATGATGTGGCTTTGAATGCTGCATATTGAATGCAGAAAAAGTCTTGAGTTAAAATATGTTAAAAAATTATACCCCTTTGTAATAGACGAGTTTTCGTCCGAAACCCTCGTACTTCGAAGGAGATTGTCCAGTTTGTACACGAAGTGCATCCAGTTTTTCCCGTAACCCTCTCAACTTTTTAGCACATGCTATGTGGGTGAAATTATGATACCATGCCAATTTTCAACTATTTCAAAGTTCATTTGCAGTGCTTTACAATTTCTGGGTCATCTTAGCTCAAAATAAATCATGAAATGCATGAAAAATAGCAAATGAAGTTAGAAAAGGGTTGAAAAGTGATGATGTGTCTTTGAATGGTACATATTGAATGCAGAAAAAGTCTTGAGGTAAAATATGTTAAAAAATGAAACCACTTTGTAATAGACGAGTTTTCGTCCGAAACCCTGATACTTCGAAGGAGATTGTCCAGTTTGTACACGAAGTGTATCCAGTTTTTCCCGTAACCCTCTCAACTTTTTAACACATGTTATGTGGGTGAAATTATGATACCATGCCAATTTTCAACCATTTCAGAGTTCATTTGCAGTGCTTTTCAATTTCAGGGTCATCTTAGCTGAAAATAAATCATGAAATGCATGAAAAATAGCAAATGAAGTCAGAAAAGGGTTGAAAAGTGATGATGTGGCTTTGAATGGTGCATATTGAATGCAAAAAATGTCTTGATTTAAAATATGTTAAAAAAATGAAACCCCTTTGTAATAGACGAGTTTTCGTCCGAAACCCTGATACTTCGAAGGAGATTGTCCAGTTTGTACACGAAGTGCATCCAGTTTTTTCAGTAACCCTCTCAACTTTTTAGCACATGCTATGTGGGTGAAATTATGATACCATGCCAATTTTCAACCATTTCAGAGTTCATTTGCAGTGCTTTTGAATTTCAGGGTCATCTTAGCTCAAAATAAATCATGAAATGCATGAAAAATAGCAAATGAAGTCAGAAAAGGGTTGAAAAGTGATGATGTGGCTTTGAATGGTGCATATTGAATGCAGAAAAAGTCTTGAGTTAAAATATGTTTAAAAATTTAAATCCCTTTGTAATAGACGAGTTTTCGTCCGAAACCCTGATACTTCGAAGGAGATTGTCCAGTTTGTACACAAAGTGCATCCAGTTTTTCCCGTAACGCTCTCAACTTTTTAGCACATGCTACATGGGTGAAATTATGATACCATGCCAATTTTCAACCATTTCAGAGTTCATTTGCAGTGCTTTTCAATTTCAGGGTCATCTTAGCTCAAAATAAATCATGAAATGGATGAAAAATAGCAAATGAAGTCAGAAAAGGGTTGAAAAGTGATGATGTGGCTTTGAACGGTGCATATTGAATGCAGAAAAAGTTTTGAGTTAAAATATGTTTAAAAAATGAAATCCCTTTGTAATAGACGAGTTTTCGTCCGAAACCCTGATACTTCGAAGGAGATTGTCCAGTTTGTACACGAAGTGCATCCAGTTTTTCCCGTAACCCTCTCAACTTTTTAGCACATGCTATGTGGGTGAAATTATTATACCATGCCAAGTTTTAACCATTTCAGAGTTCATTTGCAGTGCTTTTCAATTTCAGGGTCATCTCAGCTCAAAATAAATCATGAAATGGATGAAAAATAGCAAATGAAGTCAGAAAAGGGTTGAAAAGTGATGATGTGGCTTTGAACGGTGCATATTGAATGCAGAAAAAGTTTTGAGTTAAAATATGTTTAAAAAATGAAATCCCTTTGTAATAGACGAGTTTTCGTCCGAAACCCTGATACTTCGAAGGAGATTGTCCAGTTTGTACACGAAGTGCATCCAGTTTTTCCCATAACCCTCTCCACTTTTTAGCACATGCTATGTGGGTGAAATTATGATACCATGCCAATTTTCAACCATTTCCGAGTTCATTTGCAGTGCTTTTCAATTTCAGGGTCATCTTAGCTCAAAATAAATCATGAAATGCATGAAAAATAGCAAATGAAGTCAGAAAAGAGTTGAAAAGTGATGATGTGGCTTTGAATGGTGCATATTGAATGCAAAAAAAGTCTTGAGTTAAAATATGTTAAAAAAATGAAACCCCTTTGTAATAGACGAGTTTTCGTCCGAAGCCCTCACACTTCGAAGGAGATTGTCCAGTTTGTACACGAAGTGCATCCAGTTTTTCCCATAACCCTCACAACTTTTTAGCACATGCGATGTGGGTGAAATTATGATACCATGCCAATTTTCAACCATTTCAGAGTTCATTTGCAGTGCTTTTCAATTTCAGGGTCATCTTTGCTCAAAATAAATCATGAAATGCATGAAAAATAGCAAATGAAGTCAGAAAAGGGTTGAAAAGTGATGATGTGGCTTTGAATGGTGCATAATGAATGCAGAAAAAGTCTTGAGTTAAAATATATTTAAAAAAATGAAATCCCTTTGTTATAGACGAGTTTTCGTCCGAAACCCTCATACTTCGAAGGAGATTGTCCAGTTTGTACACGAATTGCATCCAGTTTTTCCCGTAACCCTCTCAACTTTTTATCACATGCTATGTGGGTGAAATTATGATACCATGCCAATTTTCAACCATTTCAGAGTTCATTTGCAGTGCTTTTCAATTTCAGGGTCATCTTAGCTCAAAATAAATCATGAAATGCATGACAAATAGCAAATGAAGTCAGAAAAGGGTTGAAAAGTGATGATGTGGCTTTGAATGGTGCATAATGAATGCAGAAAAAGTCTTGAGTTAAAATATATTTAAAAATATGAAATCGCTTTGTTATAGACGAGTTTTCGTCCGAAACCCTCATACTTCGAAGGAGATTGTCCAGTTTGTACACGAAGTGCATCCAGTTTTTCCCGTAACCCTCTCAACTTTTTATCACATGCTATGTGGGTGAAATTATGATACCATGCCAATTTTCAACCATTTCAGAGTTCATTTGCAGGGCTTTTCAATTTCAGGGTCATCTCAGCTCAAAATAAATCATGAAATGCATGAAAAATAGCAAATGAAGTCAGAAAAGGGTTGAAAAGTGATGATGTGGCTTTGAATGGTGCATATTGAATGCAGAAAAAGTCTTGAGTTTAAATATGTTTAAAAAAATGAAATCCCTTTGTAATAGACGAGTTTTCGTACGAAACCCTGATACATCGAAGGAGATTGTCCAGTTTGTACACGAAGTGCATCCAGTTTTTCCCGTAACCCTCTCAACTTTTTAGCACATGCTATGTGGGTGAAATTATTATACCGTGCCAAGTTTTAACCATTTCAGAGTTCATTTGCAGTGCTTTTCAATTCCAGGGTCATCTTAGCTCATAATAAATCATGAAATGCATGAAAAATAGCAAATGAAGTCAGAAAAGGGTTGAAAAGTGATGATGTGGCTTTGAATGGTGCATATTGAATGCAAAAAAAGTCTTGATTTAAAATATGTTAAAAAATTAAACCCCTTTGTAATAGACGAGTTTTCGTACGAAACCCTGATACATCGAAGGAGATTGTCCAGTTTGTACACGAAGTGCATCCAGTTTTTCCCGTAACCCTCTCAACTTTTTAGCACATGCTACGTGGGTGAAATTATGACACCATGCCAATTTTCAACTATTTCAGAGTTCATTTGCAGTGCTTTTCAATTTTAGGGTCATCTTAGCACAAAATAAATCATGAAATGCATGAAAAATAGCAAATGAAGTCAGAAAAGGGTTGAAAAGTGATGATGTGGCTTTGAATGGTGCATATTGAATGCAGAAAAAGTCTTGAGTTAAAATATGTTAAAAAATTAAACCCCTTTGTAATAGACGAGTTTTCGTCCGAAACCCTGATACTTCGAAGGAGATTGTCCAGTTTGTACACGAAGTGCATCCAGTTTTTCCCGTAACCCTCTCAACTTTTTAGCACATGCTATGTGGGTGAAATTATGATACCATGCCAATTTTCAACCATTTCAGAGTTCATTTGCAGTGCTTTTCAATTTCAGGGTCATCTTAGCTCAAAAAAAATCATGAAATGCATGAAAAATAGCAAATGAAGTTAGAAAAGGGTTGAAAAGTGATGATGTGTCTTTGAATGGTACATATTGAATGCAGAAAAAGTCTTGAGTTAAAATATGTTAAAAAATGAAATCCCTTTGTAATAGACGAGTTTTCGTCCGAAACCCTGATACTTCGAAGGAGATTGTCCAGTTTGTACACGAAGTGTATCCAGTTTTTCCCGTAACCCTCTCAACTTTTTAACACATGTTATGTTGGTGAAATTATGATACCATGCCAATTTTCAACCATTTCAGAGTTCATTTGCAGTGCTTTTCAATTTCAGGGTCATCTTAGCTCAAAATAAATCATGAAATGCATGAAAAATAGCAAATGAAGTCAGAAAAGGGTTGAAAAGTGATGATGTGGCTTTGAATGGTGCATATTGAATGCAAAAAAAGTCTTGATTTAAAATATGTTAAAAAAATGAAATCCCTTTGTAATAGACGAGTTTTCGTCCGAAACCCTGATACTTCAAAGGAGATTGTCCAGTTTGTACACGAAGTGCATCCAGTTTTTCCCGTAACCCTCTCACCTTTTTAGCACATGCTATGTGGGTGCAATTATGATCCCATGCCAATTTTCAACCATTTCAGAGTTCATTTGCAGTGCTTTTCAATTTCAGGGTCATCTTAGCTCAAAATAAATCATGAAATGCATGAAAAATAGCAAATGAAGTCAGAAAAGGGTTGAAAAGTGATGATGTGGCTTTGAATCGTACATATTGAATGCATAAAAATTCTTGAGTTAAAATATGTTAAAAAATGAAATCCCTTTGTAATAGACGAGTTTTCGTCCGAAACCCTGATACTTCGAAGGAGATTGTCCAGTTTGTACACGAAGTGTATCCAGTTTTTCCCGTAACCCTCTCAACTTTTTAACACATGTTATGTTGGTGAAATTATGATACCATGCCAATTTTCAACCATTTCAGAGTTCATTTGCAGTGCTTTTCAATTTCAGGGTCATCTTAGCTCAAAATAAATCATGAAATGCATGAAAAATAGCAAATGAAGTCAGAAAAGGGTTGAAAAGTGATGATGTGGCTTTGAATGGTGCATATTGAATGCCAAAAAAGTCTTGATTTAAAATATGTTAAAAAAATGAAACCCCTTTGTAATAGACGAGTTTTCGTCCGAAACCCTCATACTTCGAAGGAGATTGTCCAGTTTGTACACGAAGTGCATCCAGTTTTTTCAGTAACCCTCTCAACTTTTTAGCACATGCTACGTGGGTGAAATTATGATACCATGCCAATTTTCAACTATTTCAGAGTTCATTTGCAGTGCTTTACAATTTCAGGGTCATCTTAGCTCAAAATAAATCATGAAATGCATGAAAAATAGCAAATGAAGTCAGAAAAGGGTTGAAAAGTGATGATGTGTCTTTGAATGGTACATATTGAATGCAGAAAAAGTTTTGAGTTAAAATATGTTTAAAAAATGAAATCCCTTTGTAATATACGAGTTTTCGTCCGAAACCCTGATACTTCAAAGGAGATTGCCCAGTTTGTACACGAAGTGCATCCAGTTTTTCCCGTAACCCTCTCACCTTTTTAGCACATGCTATGTGGGTGCAATTATGATACCATGCCAATTTTCAACCATTTCAGAGTTCATTTGCAGTGCTTTTCAATTTCAGGGTCATCTTAGCTCAAAATAAATCATGAAATGCATGAAAAATAGCAAATGAAGTCAGAAAAGGGTTGAAAAGTGATGATGTGGCTTTGAATGGTGCATATTGAATGCAGAAAAAGTCTTGATTTTAAATATGTTTTAAAAAATGAAATCCCTTTGTACTAGACGAGTTTTCGTCCGAAACCCTGATACTTCGAAGGAGATTGTCCAGTTTGTACACAAAGTGCATCCAGTTTTAACCGTAACCGTCTCAACTTTTGAGCACATGCTATGTGGGTGAAATTATGATACCATGCCAATTTTCAACTATTTCAGAGTTCATTTGCAGTGCTTTACAATTTCAGGGTCATCTTAGCTCAAAATAAATCATGAAATGCATGAAAAATAGCAAATGAAGTCAGAAAAGGGTTGAAAAGTGATGATGTGTCTTTGAATGGTACATATTGAATGCAGAAAAAGTTTTGAGTTAAAATATGTTTAAAAAATGAAATCCCTTTGTAATAGACGAGTTTTCGTCCGAAACCCTGATACTTCGATGGAGATTGTCCAGTTTGTACACGAAGTGCATCCAGCTTTTTGCATAACCCTCTCAACTTTTTAGCACATGCTATGTGGGTGAAATTATGATACCATGCCAATTTTCAACCATTTCCGAGTTCATTTGCAGTGCTTTTCAATTTCAGGGTCATCTTAGCTCAAAATAAATCATGAAATGCATGAAAAATAGCAAATGAAGTCAGAAAAGAGTTGAAAAGTGATGATGTGGCTTTGAATGGTGCAGATTGAATGCAAAAAAATTCTTGAGTTAAAATATGTTAAAAAAATGAAACCCCTTTGTAATAGACGAGTTTTCGTCCGAAACCCTCATACTTCGAAGGAGATTGTCCAGTTTGTACACGAAGTGCATCCAGTTTTTCCCATAACCCTCTCAACTTTTTAGCACATGCGATGTGGGTGAAATTATGATACCATGCCAATTTTCAACCATTTCAGAGTTCATTTGCAGTGCTTTTCAATTTCAGGGTCATCTTTGCTCAAAATAAATCATGAAATGCATGAAAAATAGCAAATGAAGTCAGAAAAGGGTTGAAAAGTGATGATGTGGCTTTGAATGGTGCATATTGAATGCAGAAAAAGTCTTGAGTTAAAATATGTTAAAAATGAAACCCCTTTGTAATAGACGAGTTTTCGTCCGAAACCCTGATACTTCGAAGGAGATTGTCCAGTTTGTACACGAAGTGCATCCAGTTTTTCCCGTAACCCTCTCAACTTTTTAGCACATGCTACGTGGGTGAAATTATGATACCATGCCAATTTTTAACTATTTCAGAGTTCATTTGCAGTGCTTTCAATATCAGGGTCATCTTAGCTCAAAATAAATCATGAAATGCATGAAAAATATCAAATGAAGTCAGAAAAGGGTAGAAAAGTGATGATGTGTATTTGAATGGTGCATATTGAATGCAGAAAAAGTCTTGAGTTAAAATATGTTTAAAAAATGAAATCCCTTTGTAATAGACGAGTTTTCGTCCGAAACCCTCATACTTCGAAGGAGATTGTCCAGTTTGTACACGAAGTGCATCCAGTTTTTCCCATAACCCTCTCAACTTTTTAGCACATGCTATGTGGGTGAAATTATGATACCATGCCAATTTTCAACCATTTCAGAGTTCATTTGCAGTGCTTTTCAATTTCAGGGTCATCTTTGCTCAAAATAAATCATGAAATGCATGAAAAATAGCAAATGAAGTCAGAAAATGGTTGAAAAGTGATGATGTGGCTTTGAATGGTGAATATTGAATGCAAAAAAAGTCTTGAGTTGAAATATATTTAAAAAAATTAAATCCCTTTGTAATAGACGAGTTTTCGCGCGAAACCATAATACTTCAAAGGAGATTGTCCAGTTTGTACACGAAGTGCATACAGTTTTTCCCGTAACCCTCTCAACTTTTTAGCACATGCTATGTGGGTGAAATTATGATACCATGCCAATTTTCAACTATTTCAGAGTTCATTTGCAGTGCTTTTCAATTTCAGCATCATCTTAGCTAAAAATAAATCTTGAAATGCATGAAAAATAGCAAATGAAGTCAGAAAAGGGTTGAAAAGTGATGATGTGGCTTTGAATGGTGCATATTGAATGCATAAAAAGTCTTGAGTTAAAATATGTTAAAAAAATGAAACCCCTTTGTAATAGACGAGTTTTCGTCCGAATCCCTGATAATTCGAAGGAGATTGTCCAGTTTGTACACGAAGTGCATCCAGTTTTTCCCGTAACACTCTCAACTTTTTAGCACATGCTACGTGGGTGAAATTATGATACCATGCCAATTTTCAACCATTTCAGAGTTCATTTGCAGTGCTTTTCAATTTCAGGGTCATCTTAGGTCAAAATAAATCATGAAATGCATGAAAAATAGCAAATGAAGCCAGAAAAGGGTTGAAAAGTGATGATGTGGCTTTGAATGGTGCATATTGAATGCAGAAAAACTCTTGAGTTAAAATATGTTAAAAAAATGAAACCCCTTTGTAATAGACGAGTTTTCGCCGAAACCCTGATACTTCGAAGGAGATTGTCCAGTTTGTACACGAAGTGCATCCAGTTTTTCCCGTAACCCTCTCAACTTTTTAGCACATGCTACGTGGGTGAAATTATGACACCATGCCAATTTTCAACTATTTCAGAGTTCATTTGCAGTGCTTTTCAATTTTAGGGTCATCTTAGCTCAAAATAAATCATGAAATGCATGAAAAATAGCAAATGAAGTCAGAAAAGGGTTGAAAAGTGATGATGTGGCTTTGAATGCTGCATATTGAATGCAGAAAAAGTCTTGAGTTAAAATATGTTAAAAAATTATACCCCTTTGTAATAGACGAGTTTTCGTCCGAAACCCTCGTACTTCGAAGGAGATTGTCCAGTTTGTACACGAAGTGCATCCAGTTTTTCCCGTAACCCTCTCAACTTTTTAGCACATGCTATGTGGGTGAAATTATGATACCATGCCAATTTTCAACTATTTCAGAGTTCATTTGCAGTGCTTTACAATTTCTGGGTCATCTTAGCTCAAAATAAATCATGAAATGCATGAAAAATAGCAAATGAAGTTAGAAAAGGGTTGAAAAGTGATGATGTGTCTTTGAATGGTACATACTGAATGCAGAAAAAGTCTTGAGGTAAAATATGTTAAAAAATGAAACCACTTTGTAATAGACGAGTTTTCGTCCGAAACCCTGATACTTCGAAGGAGATTGTCCAGTTTGTACACGAAGTGTATCCAGTTTTTCCCGTAACCCTCTCAACTTTTTAACACATGTTATGTGGGTGAAATTATGATACCATGCCAATTTTCAACCATTTCAGAGTTCATTTGCAGTGTTTTTCAATTTCAGGGTCATCTTAGCTGAAAATAAATCATGAAATGCATGAAAAATAGCAAATGAAGTCAGAAAAGGGTTGAAAAGTGATGATGTGGCTTTGAATGGTGCATATTGAATGCAAAAAATGTCTTGATTTAAAATATGTTAAAAAAATGAAACCCCTTTGTAATAGACGAGTTTTCGTCCGAAACCCTGATACTTCGAAGGAGATTGTCCAGTTTGTACACGAAGTGCATCCAGTTTTTTCAGTAACCCTCTCAACTTTTTAGCACATGCTATGTGGGTGAAATTATGATACCATGCCAATTTTCAACCATTTCAGAGTTCATTTGCAGTGCTTTTGAATTTCAGGGTCATCTTAGCTCAAAATAAATCATGAAATGCATGAAAAATAGCAAATGAAGTCAGAAAAGGGTTGAAAAGTGATGATGTGGCTTTGAATGGTGCATATTGAATGCAGAAAAAGTCTTGAGTTAAAATATGTTTAAAAATTTAAATCCCTTTGTAATAGACGAGTTTTCGTCCGAAACCCTGATACTTCGAAGGAGATTGTCCAGTTTGTACACGAAGTGCATCCAGTTTTTCCCGTAACGCTCTCAACTTTTTAGCACATGCTACATGGGTGAAATTATGATACCATGCCAATTTTCAACCATTTCAGAGTTCATTTGCAGTGCTTTTCAATTTCAGGGTCATCTTAGCTCAAAATAAATCATGAAATGGATGAAAAATAGCAAATGAAGTCAGAAAAGGGTTGAAAAGTTATGATGTGGCTTTGAACGGTGCATATTGAATGCAGAAAAAGTTTTGAGTTAAAATATGTTTAAAAAATGAAATCCCTTTGTAATAGACGAGTTTTCGTCCGAAACCCTGATACTTCGAAGGAGATTGTCCAGTTTGTACACGAAGTGCATCCAGTTTTTCCCGTAACCCTCTCAACTTTTTAGCACATGCTATGTGGGTGAAATTATTATACCATGCCAAGTTTTAACCATTTCAGAGTTCATTTGCAGTGCTTTTCAATTTCAGGGTCATCTCAGCTCAAAATAAATCATGAAATGGATGAAAAATAGCAAATGAAGTCAGAAAAGGGTTGAAAAGTGATGATGTGGCTTTGAATGGTGCATATTGAATGCATAAAAAGTCTTGAGTTAAAATATGTTAAAAAAATGAAACCCCTTTGTAATAGACGAGTTTTCGTCCGAATCCCTGATAATTCGAAGGAGATTGTCCAGTTTGTACACGAAGTGCATCCAGTTTTTCCCGTAACACTCTCAACTTTTTAGCACATGCTACGTGGGTGAAATTATGATACCATGCCAATTTTCAACCAATTCAGAGTTCATTTGCAGTGCTTTTCAATTTCAGGGTCATCTTTGCTCAAAATAAATCATGAAATGCATGAAAAATAGCAAATGAAGTCAGAAAATGGTTGAAAAGTGATGATGTGGCTTTGAATGGTGAATATTGAATGCAAAAAAAGTCTTGAGTTGAAATATATTTAAAAAAATTAAATCCCTTTGTAATAGACGAGTTTTCGCGCGAAACCCTAATACTTCAAAGGAGATTGTCCAGTTTGTACACGAAGTGCATACAGTTTTTCCCGTAACCCTCTCAACTTTTTAGCACATGCTATGTGGGTGAAATTATGATACCATGCCAATTTTCAACTATTTCAGAGTTCATTTGCAGTGCTTTTCAATTTCAGGATCATCTTAGCTAAAAATAAATCTTGAAATGCATGAAAAATAGCAAATGAAGTCAGAAAAGGGTTGAAAAGTGATGATGTGGCTTTGAATGGTGCATATTGAATGCATAAAAAGTCTTGAGTTAAAATATGTTAAAAAAATGAAACCCCTTTGTAATAGACGAGTTTTCGTCCGAATCCCTGATAATTCGAAGGAGATTGTCCAGTTTGCACACGAAGTGCATCCAGTTTTTCCCGTAACACTCTCAACTTTTTAGCACATGCTACGTGGGTGAAATTATGATACCATGCCAATTTTCAACCATTTCAGAGTTCATTTGCAGTGCTTTTCAATTTCAGGGTCATCTTAGGTCAAAATAAATCATGAAATGCATGAAAAATAGCAAATGAAGCCAGAAAAGGGTTGAAAAGTGATGATGTGGCTTTGAATGGTGCATATTGAATGCAGAAAAACTCTTGAGTTAAAATATGTTAAAAAAAATGAAACCCCTTTGTAATAGACGAGTTTTCGCCGAAACCCTGATACTTCGAAGGAGATTGTCCAGTTTGTACACGAAGTGCATCCAGTTTTTCCCGTAACCCTCTCAACTTTTTAGCACATGCTACGTGGGTGAAATTATGACACCATGCCAATTTTCAACTATTTCAGAGTTCATTTGCAGTGCTTTTCAATTTTAGGGTCATCTTAGCTCAAAATAAATCATGAAACGCATGAAAAATAGCAAATGAAGTCAGAAAAGGGTTGAAAAGTGATGATGTGGCTTTGAATGCTGCATATTGAATGCAGAAAAAGTCTTGAGTTAAAATATGTTAAAAAATTATACCCCTTTGTAATAGACGAGTTTTCGTCCGAAACCCTCGTACTTCGAAGGAGATTGTCCAGTTTGTACACGAAGTGCATCCAGTTTTTCCCGTAACCCTCTCAACTTTTTAGCACATGCTATGTGGGTGAAATTATGATACCATGCCAATTTTCAACTATTTCAAAGTTCATTTGCAGTGCTTTACAATTTCTGGGTCATCTTAGCTCAAAATAAATCATGAAATGCATGAAAAATAGCAAATGAAGTTAGAAAAGGGTTGAAAAGTGATGATGTGTCTTTGAATGGTACATATTGAATGCAGAAAAAGTCTTGAGGTAAAATATGTTAAAAAATGAAACCACTTTGTAATAGACGAGTTTTCGTCCGAAACCCTGATACTTCGAAGGAGATTGTCCAGTTTGTACACGAAGTGTATCCAGTTTTTCCCGTAACCCTCTCAACTTTTTAACACATGTTATGTGGGTGAAATTATGATACCATGCCAATTTTCAACCATTTCAGAGTTCATTTGCAGTGCTTTTCAATTTCAGGGTCATCTTAGCTGAAAATAAATCATGAAATGCATGAAAAATAGCAAATGAAGTCAGAAAAGGGTTGAAAAGTGATGATGTGGCTTTGAATGGTGCATATTGAATGCAAAAAATGTCTTGATTTAAAATATGTTAAAAAAATGAAACCCCTTTGTAATAGACGAGTTTTCGTCCGAAACCCTGATACTTCGAAGGAGATTGTCCAGTTTGTACACGAAGTGCATCCAGTTTTTTCAGTAACCCTCTCAACTTTTTAGCACATGCTATGTGGGTGAAATTATGATACCATGCCAATTTTCAACCATTTCAGAGTTCATTTGCAGTGCTTTTGAATTTCAGGGTCATCTTAGCTCAAAATAAATCATGAAATGCATGAAAAATAGCAAATGAAGTCAGAAAAGGGTTGAAAAGTGATGATGTGGCTTTGAATGGTGCATATTGAATGCAGAAAAAGTCTTGAGTTAAAATATGTTTAAAAATTTAAATCCCTTTGTAATAGACGAGTTTTCGTCCGAAACCCTGATACTTCGAAGGAGATTGTCCAGTTTGTACACAAAGTGCATCCAGTTTTTCCCGTAACGCTCTCAACTTTTTAGCACATGCTACATGGGTGAAATTATGATACCATGCCAATTTTCAACCATTTCAGAGTTCATTTGCAGTGCTTTTCAATTTCAGGGTCATCTTAGCTCAAAATAAATCATGAAATGGATGAAAAATAGCAAATGAAGTCAGAAAAGGGTTGAAAAGTGATGATGTGGCTTTGAACGGTGCATATTGAATGCAGAAAAAGTTTTGAGTTAAAATATGTTTAAAAAATGAAATCCCTTTGTAATAGACGAGTTTTCGTCCGAAACCCTGATACTTCGAAGGAGATTGTCCAGTTTGTACACGAAGTGCATCCAGTTTTTCCCGTAACCCTCTCAACTTTTTAGCACATGCTATGTGGGTGAAATTATTATACCATGCCAAGTTTTAACCATTTCAGAGTTCATTTGCAGTGCTTTTCAATTTCAGGGTCATCTCAGCTCAAAATAAATCATGAAATGGATGAAAAATAGCAAATGAAGTCAGAAAAGGGTTGAAAAGTGATGATGTGGCTTTGAACGGTGCATATTGAATGCAGAAAAAGTTTTGAGTTAAAATATGTTTAAAAAATGAAATCCCTTTGTAATAGACGAGTTTTCGTCCGAAACCCTGATACTTCGAAGGAGATTGTCCAGTTTGTACACGAAGTGCATCCAGTTTTTCCCATAACCCTCTCCACTTTTTAGCACATGCTATGTGGGTGAAATTATGATACCATGCCAATTTTCAACCATTTCCGAGTTCATTTGCAGTGCTTTTCAATTTCAGGGTCATCTTAGCTCAAAATAAATCATGAAATGCATGAAAAATAGCAAATGAAGTCAGAAAAGAGTTGAAAAGTGATGATGTGGCTTTGAATGGTGCATATTGAATGCAAAAAAAGTCTTGAGTTAAAATATGTTAAAAAAATGAAACCCCTTTGTAATAGACGAGTTTTCGTCCGAAGCCCTCACACTTCGAAGGAGATTGTCCAGTTTGTACACGAAGTGCATCCAGTTTTTCCCATAACCCTCACAACTTTTTAGCACATGCGATGTGGGTGAAATTATGATACCATGCCAATTTTCAACCATTTCAGAGTTCATTTGCAGTGCTTTTCAATTTCAGGGTCATCTTTGCTCAAAATAAATCATGAAATGCATGAAAAATAGCAAATGAAGTCAGAAAAGGGTTGAAAAGTGATGATGTGGCTTTGAATGGTGCATAATGAATGCAGAAAAAGTCTTGAGTTAAAATATATTTAAAAAAATGAAATCCCTTTGTTATAGACGAGTTTTCGTCCGAAACCCTCATACTTCGAAGGAGATTGTCCAGTTTGTACACGAATTGCATCCAGTTTTTCCCGTAACCCTCTCAACTTTTTATCACATGCTATGTGGGTGAAATTATGATACCATGCCAATTTTCAACCATTTCAGAGTTCATTTGCAGTGCTTTTCATTTTCAGGGTCATCTTAGCTCAAAATAAATCATGAAATGCATGACAAATAGCAAATGAAGTCAGAAAAGGGTTGAAAAGTGATGATGTGGCTTTGAATGGTGCATAATGAATGCAGAAAAAGTCTTGAGTTAAAATATATTTAAAAATATGAAATCGCTTTGTTATAGACGAGTTTTCGTCCGAAACCCTCATACTTCGAAGGAGATTGTCCAGTTTGTACACGAAGTGCATCCAGTTTTTCCCGTAACCCTCTCAACTTTTTATCACATGCTATGTGGGTGAAATTATGATACCATGCCAATTTTCAACCATTTCAGAGTTCATTTGCAGGGCTTTTCAATTTCAGGGTCATCTCAGCTCAAAATAAATCATGAAATGCATGAAAAATAGCAAATGAAGTCAGAAAAGGGTTGAAAAGTGATGATGTGGCTTTGAATGGTGCATATTGAATGCAGAAAAAGTCTTGAGTTTAAATATGTTTAAAAAAATGAAATCCCTTTGTAATAGACGAGTTTTCGTACGAAACCCTGATACATCGAAGGAGATTGTCCAGTTTGTACACGAAGTGCATCCAGTTTTTCCCGTAACCCTCTCAACTTTTTAGCACATGCTATGTGGGTGAAATTATTATACCGTGCCAAGTTTTAACCATTTCAGAGTTCATTTGCAGTGCTTTTCAATTCCAGGGTCATCTTAGCTCATAATAAATCATGAAATGCATGAAAAATAGCAAATGAAGTCAGAAAAGGGTTGAAAAGTGATGATGTGGCTTTGAATGGTGCATATTGAATGCAGAAAAAGTCTTGAGTTAAAATATGTTAAATAATGAAACCCCTTTGTAATAGACGAGTTTTCGTCCGAAACCCTAATACTTCGAAGGAGATTGTCCAGTTTGTACACGAAGTGCATCCAGTTTTTCCCGTAACCCTCTCAACTTTTTAGCACATGCTACGTGTGTGAAATTATGATACCATGCCAATTTTCAACCATTTCAGAGTTCATTTGCAGTGCTTTTCAATTTCAGGGTCATCTTAGCTCAAAATAAATCATGAAATGCATGAAAAATAGCAAATGAAGTCAGAAAAGGGTTGAAAAGTGATGATGTGGCTTTGAAAGGTGCATATTGAATGCACAAAAAGTTTTGAGTTAAAATATGTTTAAAAAAATGAAATCCCTTTGTAATAGACGAGTTTTCGTACGAAACCCTGATACATCGAAGGAGATTGTCCAGTTTGTACACGAAGTGCATCCAGTTTTTCCCGTAACCCTCTCAACTTTTTAGCACATGCTACGTGGGTGAAATTATGATACCATCCCAATTTTCAACTATTTCAGAGTTCATTTGCAGTGCTTTACAATTTCCGGGTCATCTCAGCTCAAAATAAATCATGAAATGCATGAAAAATAGCAAATGAAGTCAGAAAAGGGTAGAAAAGTGATGATGTGTCTTTGAATGGTGCATATTGAATGTAGAAAAAGTCATGAGTTAAAATATGTTTAAAAAAATGAAATCCCTTTGTAATAGACGAGTTTTCGTCCGAAACCCTGATACTTCGAAGGAGATTGTCCAGTTTGTACACGAAGTGCATCCAGTTTTTCCCGTAACCCTCTCAACTTTTTAGCACATGCTACATGGGTGAAATTACGATACCATGCCAATTTTCAACCATTTCAGAGTTCATTTGCAGTGCTTTTCAATTTCAGGGTCATCTTAGCTCAAAATAAATCATGAAATGCATGAAAAATAGCAAACGAAGTCAGAAAAGGGTTGAAAAGTGATGATGTGGCTTTGAACGGTGCATATTGAATGCAGAAAAAGTTTTGAGTTAAAATATGTTTAAAAAATGAAATCCCTTTGTAATAGACGAGTTTTCGTCCGAAACCCTGATACTTCGAAGGAGATTGTCCAGTTTGTACACGAAGTGCATCCAGTTTTTCCCGTAACCCTCTCAACTTTTTAGCACATGCTACGTGTGTGAAATTATGATACCATGCCAATTTTCAACCATTTTAGAGTTCATTTGCAGTTTTTTTCAATTTCAGGGTCATCTTAGCTCAAAATAAATCATTAAATGCATGAAAAATAGCAAATGAAGTCAGAAAAGGGTTGAAAAGTGATGATGTGGCTTTGAAAGGTGCATATTGAATGCACAAAAAGTTTTGAGTTAAAATATGTTTAAAAAAATGAAATCCCTTTGTAATAGACGAGTTTTCGTACGAAACCCTGATACATCGAAGGAGATTGTCCAGTTTGTACACGAAGTGCATCCAGTTTTTCCCGTAACCCACTCAACTTTTTAGCACATGCTATGTGGGTGAAATTATTATACCGTGCCAAGTTTTAACCATTTCTGAGTTCATTTGCTGTGCTTTTCAATTTCAGGGTCATCTCAGCTCAAAATAAATCATGAAATGCATGAAAAATAGCAAATGAAGTCAGAAAAGGGTTGAAAAGTGATGATGTGGCTTTGAATGGTGCATATTGAATGCAGAAAAAGTCTTGAGTTTAAATATGTTTAAAAAAATGAAATCCCTTTGTAATAGACGAGTTTTCGTACGAAACCCTGATACATCGAAGGAGATTGTCCAGTTTGTACACGAAGTGCATCCAGTTTTTCCCGTAACCCTCTCAACTTTTTAGCACATGCTATGTGGGTGAAATTATTATACCGTGCCAAGTTTTAACCATTTCAGAGTTCATTTGCAGTGCTTTTCAATTCCAGGGTCATCTTAGCTCATAATAAATCATGAAATGCATGAAAAATAGCAAATGAAGTCAGAAAAGGGTTGAAAAGTGATGATGTGGCTTTGAATGGTGCATATTGAATGCAGAAAAAGTCTTGAGTTAAAATATGTTAAATAATGAAACCCCTTTGTAATAGACGAGTTTTCGTCCGAAACCCTAATACTTCGAAGGAGATTGTCCAGTTTGTACACGAAGTGCATCCAGTTTTTCCCGTAACCCTCTCAACTTTTTAGCACATGCTACGTGTGTGAAATTATGATACCATGCCAATTTTCAACCATTTCAGAGTTCATTTGCAGTGCTTTCCAATTTCAGGGTCATCTTAGCTCAAAATAAATCATGAAATGCATGAAAAATAGCAAATGAAGTCAGAAAAGGGTTGAAAAGTGATGATGTGGCTTTGAAAGGTGCATATTGAATGCACAAAAAGTTTTGAGTTAAAATATGTTTAAAAAAATGAAATCCCTTTGTAATAGACGAGTTTTCGTACGAAACCCTGATACATCGAAGGAGATTGTCCAGTTTGTACACGAAGTGCATCCAGTTTTTCCCGTAACCCTCTCAACTTTTTAGCACATGCTACGTGGGTGAAATTATGATACCATGCCAATTTTCAACTATTTCAGAGTTCATTTGCAGTGCTTTACAATTTCCGGGTCATTTCAGCTCGAAATAAATCATGAAATGCATGAAAAATAGCAAATGAAGTCAGAAAAGGGTAGAAAAGTGATGATGTGTCTTTGAATGGTGCATATTGAATGTAGAAAAAGTCATGAGTTAAAATATGTTTAAAAAAATGAAATCCCTTTGTAATAGACGAGTTTTCGTCCGAAACCCTGATACTTCGAAGGAGATTGTCCAGTTTGTACACGAAGTGCATCCAGTTTTTCCCGTAACCCTCTCAACTTTTTAGCACATGCTACATGGGTGAAATTACGATACCATGCCAATTTTCAACCATTTCAGAGTTCATTTGCAGTGCTTTTCAATTTCAGGGTCATCTTAGCTCAAAATAAATCATGAAATGCATGAAAAATAGCAAACGAAGTCAGAAAAGGGTTGAAAAGTGATGATGTGGCTTTGAACGGTGCATATTGAATGCAGAAAAAGTTTTGAGTTAAAATATGTTTAAAAAATGAAATCCCTTTGTAATAGACGAGTTTTCGTCCGAAACCCTGATACTTCGAAGGAGATTGTCCAGTTTGTACACGAAGTGCATCCAGTTTTTCCCGTAACCCTCTCAACTTTTTAGCACATGCTACGTGTGTGAAATTATGATACCATGCCAATTTTCAACCATTTTAGAGTTCATTTGCAGTTTTTTTCAATTTCAGGGTCATCTTAGCTCAAAATAAATCATGAAATGCATGAAAAATAGCAAATGAAGTCAGAAAAGGGTTGAAAAGTGATGATGTGGCTTTGAAAGGTGCATATTGAATGCACAAAAAGTTTTGAGTTAAAATATGTTTAAAAAAATGAAATCCCTTTGTAATAGACGAGTTTTCGTACGAAACCCTGATACATCGAAGGAGATTGTCCAGTTTGTACACGAAGTGCATCCAGTTTTTCCCGTAACCCACTCAACTTTTTAGCACATGCTATGTGGGTGAAATTATTATACCGTGCCAAGTTTTAACCATTTCAGAGTTCATTTGCAGTGCTTTTCAATTTCAGGGTCATCTCAGCTCAAAATAAATCATGAAATGCATGAAAAATAGCAAATGAAGTCAGAAAAGGGTTGAAAAGTGATGATGTGGCTTTGAATGGTGCATATTGAATGCAGAAAAAGTCTTGAGTTTAAATATGTTTAAAAAAATGAAATCCCTTTGTAATAGACGAGTTTTCGTACGAAACCCTGATACATCGAAGGAGATTGTCCAGTTTGTACACGAAGTGCATCCAGTTTTTCCCGTAACCCTCTCAACTTTTTAGCACATGCTATGTGGGTGAAATTATTATACCGTGCCAAGTTTTAACCATTTCAGAGTTCATTTGCAGTGCTTTTCAATTCCAGGGTCATCTTAGCTCATAATAAATCATGAAATGCATGAAAAATAGCAAATGAAGTCAGAAAAGGGTTGAAAAGTGATGATGTGGCTTTGAATGGTGCATATTGAATGCAGAAAAAGTCTTGAGTTAAAATATGTTAAATAATGAAACCCCTTTGTAATAGACGAGTTTTCGTCCGAAACCCTAATACTTCGAAGGAGATTGTCCAGTTTGTACACGAAGTGCATCCAGTTTTTCCCGTAACCCTCTCAACTTTTTAGCACATGCTACGTGTGTGAAATTATGATACCATGCCAATTTTCAACCATTTCAGAGTTCATTTGCAGTGCTTTCCAATTTCAGGGTCATCTTAGCTCAAAATAAATCATGAAATGCATGAAAAATAGCAAATGAAGTCAGAAAAGGGTTGAAAAGTGATGATGTGGCTTTGAAAGGTGCATATTGAATGCACAAAAAGTTTTGAGTTAAAATATGTTTAAAAAAATGAAATCCCTTTGTAATAGACGAGTTTTCGTACGAAACCCTGATACATCAAAGGAGATTGTCCAGTTTGTACACGAAGTGCATCCAGTTTTTCCCGTAACCCTCTCAACTTTTTAGCACATGCTACGTCGGTGAAATTATGATACCATGCCAATTTTCAACTATTTCAGAGTTCATTTGCAGTGCTTTACAATTTCCGGGTCATCTCAGCTCAAAATAAATCATGAAATGCATGAAAAATAGCAAATGAAGTCAGAAAAGGGTAGAAAAGTGATGATGTGTCTTTGAATGGTGCATATTGAATGTAGAAAAAGTCATGAGTTAAAATATGTTTAAAAAAATGAAATCCCTTTGTAATAGACGAGTTTTCGTCCGAAACCCTGATACTTCGAAGGAGATTGTCCAGTTTGTACACGAAGTGCATCCAGTTTTTCCCGTAACCCTCTCAACTTTTTAGCACATGCTACATGGGTGAAATTACGATACCATGCCAATTTTCAACCATTTCAGAGTTCATTTGCAGTGCTTTTCAATTTCAGGGTCATCTTAGCTCAAAATAAATCATGAAATGCATGAAAAATAGCAAACGAAGTCAGAAAAGGGTTGAAAAGTGATGATGTGGCTTTGAACGGTGCATATTGAATGCAGAAAAAGTTTTGAGTTAAAATATGTTTAAAAAATGAAATCCCTTTGTAATAGACGAGTTTTCGTTCGAAACCCTGATACTTCGAAGGAGATTGTCCAGTTTGTACACGAAGTGCATCCAGTTTTTCCCGTAACCCGCTCAACTTTTTAGCACATGTTATGTGGGTGAAATTATGATACCATGGCAATTTTCAACCATTTCAGAGTTCATTTGCAGTGCTTTTCAATTTCAGGGTCATCTTAGCTGAAAATAAATCATGAAATGCATGAAAAATAGCAAATGAAGTCAGAAAAGGGTTGAAAAGTGATGATGTGGCTTTGAATGGTGCATATTGAATGCAAAAAATGTCTTGATTTAAAATATGTTAAAAAAATGAAACCCCTTTGTAATAGACGAGTTTTCGTCCGAAACCCTGATACTTCGAAGGAGATTGTCCAGTTTGTACACGAAGTGCATCCAGTTTTTTCAGTAACCCTCTCAACTTTTTAGCACATGCTATGTGGGTGAAATTATGATACCATGCCAATTTTCAACCATTTCAGAGTTCATTTGCAGTGCTTTTCAATTTCAGGGTCATCTTAGCTCAAAATAAATCATGAAATGCATGAAAAATAGCAAATGAAGTCAGAAAAGGGTTGAAAAGTGATGATGTGGCTTTGAATGGTGCATATTGAATGCAGAAAAAGTCTTGAGTTAAAATATGTTTAAAAAAATGAAATCCCTTTGTAATAGACGAGTTTTCGTCCGAAACCCTGATACTTCGAAGGAGATTGTCCAGTTTGTACACGAAGTGCATCCAGTTTTTCCCGTAACGCTCTCAACTTTTTAGCACATGCTACATGGGTGAAATTATGATACCATGCCAATTTTCAACCATTTCAGAGTTCATTTGCAGTGCTTTTCAATTTCAGGGTCATCTTAGCTCAAAATAAATCTTGAAATGGATGAAAAATAGCAAATGAAGTCAGAAAAGGGTTGAAAAGTGATGATGTGGCTTTGAACGGTGCATATTGAATGCAGAAAAAGTTTTGAGTTAAAATATGTTTAAAAAATGAAATCCCTTTGTAATAGACGAGTTTTCGTCCGAAACCCTGATACTTCGAAGGAGATTGTCCAGTTTGTACACGAAGTGCATCCAGTTTTTCCCGTAACCCTCTCAACTTTCTAGCACATGCTATGTGGGTGAAATTATTATACCATGCCAAGTTTTAACCATTTCAGAGTTCATTTGCAGTGCTTTTCAATTTCAGGGTCATCTCAGCTCAAAATAAATCATGAAATTGATGAAAAATAGCAAATGAAGTCAGAAAAGGGTTGAAAAGTGATGATGTGGCTTTGAACGGTGCATATTGAATGCAGAAAAAGTTTTGAGTTAAAATATGTTTAAAAATGAAATCCCTTTGTAATAGACGAGTTTTCGTCCGAAACCCTGATACTTCGAAGGAGATTGTCCAGTTTGTACACGAAGTGCATCCAGTTTTTCCCATAACCCTCTCCACTTTTTAGCACATGCTATGTGGGTGAAATTATGATACCATGCCAATTTTCAACCATTTCCGAGTTCATTTGCAGTGCTTTTCAATTTCAGGGTCATCTTAGCTCAAAATAAATCATGAAATGCATGAAAAATAGCAAATGAAGTCAGAAAAGAGTTGAAAAGTGATAATGTGGCTTTGAATGGTGCATATTGAATGCAAAAAAAGTCTTGAGTTAAAATATGTTAAAAAAATGAAACCCCTTTGTAATAGACGAGTTTTCGTCCGAAGCCCTCACACTTCGAAGGAGATTGTCCAGTTTGTACACGAAGTGCATCCAGTTTTTCCCATAACCCTCACAACTTTTTAGCACATGCGATGTGGGTGAAATTATGATACCATGCCAATTTTCAACCATTTCAGAGTTCATTTGCAGTGCTTTTCAATTTCAGGGTCATCTTTGCTCAAAATAAATCATGAAATGCATGAAAAATAGCAAATTAAGTCAGAAAAGGGTTGAAAAGTGATGATGTGGCTTTGAATGGTGCATAATGAATGCAGAAAAAGTCTTGAGTTAAAATATATTTAAAAAAATGAAATCCCTTTGTTATAGACGAGTTTTCGTCCGAAACCCTCATACTTCGAAGGAGATTGTCCAGTTTGTACACGAATTGCATCCAGTTTTTCCCGTAACCCTCTCAACTTTTTATCACATGCTATGTGGGTGAAATTATGATACCATGCCAATTTTCAACCATTTCAGAGTTCATTTGCAGTGCTTTTCAATTTCAGGGTTATCTTAGCTCAAAATAAATCATGAAATGCATGAAAAATAGCAAATGAAGTCAGAAAAGGGTTGAAAAGTGATGATGTGACTTTGAATGGTGCATAATGAATGCAGAAAAAGTCTTGAGTTAAAATATATTTAAAAATATGAAATCGCTTTGTTATAGACGAGTTTTCGTCCGAAACCCTCATACTTCGAAGGAGATTGTCCAGTTTGTACACGAAGTGCATCCAGTTTTTCCCGTAACCCTCTCAACTTTTTATCACATGCTATGTGGGTGAAATTATGATACCATGCCAATTTTCAACCATTTCAGAGTTCATTTGCAGTGCTTTTCAATTTCAGGGTCATCTTAGCTCATAATAAATCATGAAATGCATGAAAAATAGCAAATGAAGTCAGAAAAGGGTTGAAAAGTGATGATGTGGCTTTGAATGGTGCATATTGAATGCAGAAAAAGTCTTGAGTTAAAATATGTTAAAAAATGAAACCCCTTTGTAATAGACGAGTTTTCGTCCGAAACCCTAATACTTCGAAGGAGATTGTCCAGTTTGTACACGAAGTGCATCCAGTTTTTCCCGTAACCCTCTCAACTTTTTAGCACATGCTACGTGTGTGAAATTATGATACCATGCCAATTTTCAACCATTTTAGAGTTCATTTGCAGTGCTTTTCAATTTCTGGGTCATCTTAGCTCAAAATAAATCATGAAATGCATGAAAAATAGCAAATGAAGTCAGAAAAGGGTTGAAAAGTGATGATGTGGCTTTGAAAGGTGCATATTGAATGCACAAAAAGTTTTGAGTTAAAATATGTTTAAAAAAATGAAATCCCTTTGTAATAGACGAGTTTTCGTACGAAACCCTGATACATCGAAGGAGATTGTCCAGTTTGTACACGAAGTGCATCCAGTTTTTCCCGTAACCCTCTCAACTTTTTAGCACATGCTATGTGGGTGAAATTATTATACCGTGCCAAGTTTTAACCATTTCAGAGTTCATTTGCAGTGCTTTTCAATTTCAGGGTCATCTCAGCTCAAAATAAATCATGAAATGCATGAAAAATAGCAAATGAAGTCAGAAAAGGGTTGAAAAGTGATGATGTGGCTTTGAATGGTGCATATTGAATGCAGAAAAAGTCTTGAGTTTAAATATGTTTAAAAAAATGAAATCCCTTTGTAATAGACGAGTTTTCGTACGAAACCCTGATACATCGAAGGAGATTGTCCAGTTTGTACACGAAGTGCATCCAGTTTTTCCCGTAACCCTCTCAACTTTTTAGCACATGCTATGTGGGTGAAATTATTATACCGTGCCAAGTTTTAACCATTTCAGAGTTCATTTGCAGTGCTTTTCAATTCCAGGGTCATCTTAGCTCATAATAAATCATGAAATGCATGAAAAATAGCAAATGAAGTCAGAAAAGGGTTGAAAAGTGATGATGTGGCTTTGAATGGTGCATATTGAATGCAGAAAAAGTCTTGAGTTAAAATATGTTAAATAATGAAACCCCTTTGTAATAGACGAGTTTTCGTCCGAAACCCTAATACTTCGAAGGAGATTGTCCAGTTTGTACACGAAGTGCATCCAGTTTTTCCCGTAACCCTCTCAACTTTTTAGCACATGCTACGTGTGTGAAATTATGATACCATGCCAATTTTCAACTATTTCAGAGTTCATTTGCAGTGCTTTACAATTTCCGGGTCATCTCAGCTCAAAATAAATCATGAAATGCATGAAAAATAGCAAATGAAGTCAGAAAAGGGTAGAAAAGTGATGATGTGTCTTTGAATGGTGCATATTGAATGTAGAAAAAGTCATGAGTTAAAATATGTTTAAAAAAATGAAATCCCTTTGTAATAGACGAGTTTTCGTCCGAAACCCTGATACTTCGAAGGAGATTGTCCAGTTTGTACACGAAGTGCATCCAGTTTTTCCCGTAACCCTCTCAACTTTTTAGCACATGCTACATGGGTGAAATTACGATACCATGCCAATTTTCAACCATTTCAGTGTTCATTTGCAGTGCTTTTCAATTTCAGGGTCATCTTAGCTCAAAATAAATCATGAAATGCATGAAAAATAGCAAACGAAGTCAGAAAAGGGTTGAAAAGTGATGATGTGGCTTTGAACGGTGCATATTGAATGCAGAAAAAGTTTTGAGTTAAAATATGTTTAAAAATGAAATCCCTTTGTAATAGACGAGTTTTCGTCCGAAACCCTGATACTTCGAAGGAGATTGTCCAGTTTGTACACGAAGTGCATCCAGTTTTTCCCGTAACCCTCTCAACTTTTTAGCACATGCTATGTGGGTGAAATTATTATACCATGCCAAGTTTTAACCATTTCAGAGTTCATTTGCAGTGCTTTTCAATTTCAGGGTCATCTCAGCTCAAAATAAATCATGAAATGCATGAAAAATAGCAAATGAAGTCAGAAAAGGGTTGAAAAGTGATGATGTGGCTTTGAATGGTGCATATTGAATGCAGAAAAAGTTTTGAGTTAAAATATGTTTAAAAAATGAAATCCCTTTGTAATATACGAGTTTTCATCCGAAACCCTGATACTTCGAAGGAGATTGTCCAGTTTGTACACGAAGTGCATCCAGTTTTTCCCGTAACCCTCTCAACTTTTTAGCACATGCTACATGGGTGAAATTACGATACCATGCCAATTTTCAACCATTTCAGAGTTCATTTGCAGTGCTTTTCAATTTCAGGGTCATCTTAGCTCAAAATAAATCATGAAATGCATGAAAAATAGCAAACGAAGTCAGAAAAGGGTTGAAAAGTGATGATGTGGCTTTGAATGGTGCATATTTAATGCAAAAAAAGTCTTGATTTAAAATATGTTAAAAAATGAAACCCCTTTGTAATAGACGAGTTTTCGTCCGAAACCCTGATACTTCGAAGGAGATTGTCCAGTTTGTACACGAAGTGCATCCAGTTTTTTCAGTAACCCTCTCAACTTTTTAGCGCATGCTACGTGGGCGAAATTATGATACCATGCCAATTTTCAACTATTTCAGAGTTCATTTGCAGTGCTTTACAATTTCCGGGTCATCTTAGCTCAAAATAAATCATGAAATGCATGAAAAATAGCATATGAAGTCAGAAAAGGGTAGAAAAGTGATGATGTGTCTTTGAATGGTACATACTGAATGCAGAAAAAGTCTTGAGTTAAAATATGTTTAAAAAATGAAATCCTTTGTAATAGACGAGTTTTCGTCCGAAACCCTGATACTTCAAAGGAGATTGTCCAGTTTGTACACGAAGTGCATCCAGTTTTTCCCGTAACCCTCTCAACTTTTTAGCACATGCTATGTGGGTGAAATTATGATACCATGCCAATTTTCAACGATTTCAGAGTTCATTTGCAGTGCTTTTCAATTTCAGGGTCATCTTAGCTCAAAATAAATCATGAAATGCATGAAAAATAGCAAATGAAGTCAGTAAAGGGTTGAAAAGTGATGATGTGGCTTTGAATGGTGCATATTGAATGTAGAAAAAGTCATGAGTTAAAATATGTTTAAAAAAATGAAATCCCTTTGTAATAGACGAGTTTTCATCCGAAACCCTGATACTTCGAAGGAGATTGTCCAGTTTGTACACGAAGTGCATCCAGTTTTTCCCATAACCCTCTCAACTTTTTAGCACATGCTATGTGGGTGAAATTATGATACCATGCCAAGTTTCAACCATTTCCGAGTTCATTTGCAGTGCTTTTCAATTTCAGGGTCATCTTAGCTCAAAATAAATGATGAAATGCATGAAAAATAGCAAATGAAGTCAGAAAAGAGTTGAAAACTGATGATGTGGCTTTGAATGGTGCATATTGAATGCAAAAAAAGTCTTGAGTTAAAATATGTTAAAAAAATGAAACCCCTTTGTAATAGACGAGTTTTCGTCCCAAACCCTGATACTTCGAAGGAGATTGTCCAGTTTGTACACGAAGTGCATCCAGTTTTTCCCGTAACCCTCTCAACTTTTTAGCACATGCTATGTGGGTGAAATTATTATACCATGCCAAGTTTTAACCATTTCAGAGTTCATTTGCAGTGCTTTTCAATTTCAGGGTCATCTCAGCTCAAAATAAATCATGAAATGCATGAAAAATAGCAAATGAAGTCAGAAAAGGGTTGAAAAGTGATGATGTGGCTTTGAATGGTGCATATTGAATGCAGAAAAAGTTTTGAGTTAAAATATGTTTAAAAAATGAAATCCCTTTGTAATAGACGAGTTTTCGTCCGAAACCCTGATACTTCGAAGGAGATTGTCCAGTTTGTACACGAAGTGCATCCAGTTTTTCCCGTAACCCTCTCAACTTTTTAGCACATGCTATGTGGGTGAAATTATGATACCATGCCAATTTTTAACCATTTCAGAGTTCATTTGCAGTGCTTTTCAATTTCAGGGTCATCTTAGCTCAAAATAAATCATGAAATGCATGAAAAATAGCAAATGAAGTCAGAAAAGGGTTGAAAAGTGATGATGTGCCTTTGAATGGTGCATATTGAATGCAGAAAAAGTCTTGAGTTAAAATATGTTAAAAAAATGAAACCCCTTTGTAATAGACGAGTTTTCGTCCGAAACACTAATACTTCGAAGGAGATTGTCCAGTTTGTACACGAAGTGCATCCAGTTTTTCCCGTAACCCTCTCAACTTTTTAGCACATGCTACGTGGGTGAAATTATGATACCATGCCAATTTTCAACTATTTCAGAGTTCATTTGCAGTGCTTTACAATTTCTGGGTCATCTTAGCTCAAATTAAATCATGAAATGCATGAAAAATAGCAAATGAAGTTAGAAAAGGGTTGAAAAGTGATGATGTGTCTTTGAATGGTACTTATTGAATGCAGAAAAAGTCTTGAGTTAAAATATGTTAAAAAATGAAACCCCTTTGTAATAGACGAGTTTTCGTCCTAAACCCTGATACTTCGAAGGAGATTGTCCAGTTTGTACACGAAGTGCATCCAGTTTTTCCCGTAACCCTCTCAACTTTTTAGCACATGCTATGTGGGTGAAATTATGATACCATGCCAATTTTCAACCATTTCAGAGTTCATTTGCAGTGCTTTTCAATTTCAGGGTCATCTTAGCTCAATATAAATCATGAAATGCATGAAAAATAGCAAATGAAGTCAGAAAAGGGTTGAAAAGTGATGATGTGGCTTTGAATGGTGCATATTGAATGCAGAAAAAGTCTTGAGTTAAAATATGTTAAATAATGAAACCCCTTTGTAATAGACGAGTTTTCGTCCCAAACCCTGATACTTCGAAGGAGATTGTCCAGTTTGTACACGAAGTGCATCTAGTTTTTCCCTTAACCCTCTCAACTTTTTAGCACATGCTATGTGGGTGAAATTATGATACCATGCCAATTTTCAACCATTTCAGAGTTCATTTGCAGTGCTTTTCAATTTCAGGGTCGTCTTAGCTCAAAATAAATCATGAAATGCATGAAAAATAGCAAATGAAGTCAGAAAAGAGTTGAAAAGTGATGATGTGGCTTTGAATGGTGCATATTGAATGCAAAAAAAGTCTTGAGTTAAAATATGTTAAAAAAATGAAACCCCTTTGTAATAGACGAGTTTTCGTCCCAAACCCTGATACTTCGAAGGAGATTGTCCAGTTTGTACACGAAGTGCATCCAGTTTTTCCCGTAACCCTCTCAACTTTTTAGCACATGCTATGTGGGTGAAATTATTATACCATGCCAAGTTTTAACCATTTCAGAGTTCATTTGCAGTGCTTTTCAATTTCAGGGTCATCTCAGCTCAAAATAAATCATGAAATGCATGAAAAATAGCAAATGAAGTCAGAAAAGGGTTGAAAAGTGATGATGTGGCTTTGAATGGTGCATATTGAATTCAGAAAAAGTTTTGAGTTAAAATATGTTTAAAAAATGAAATCCCTTTGTAATAGACGAGTTTTCGTCCGAAACCCTGATACTTCGAAGGAGATTGTCCAGTTTGTACACGAAGTGCATCCAGTTTTTCCCGTAACCCTCTCAACTTTTTAGCACATGCTATGTGGGTGAAATTATGATACCATGCCAATTTTTAACCATTTCAGAGTTCATTTGCAGTGCTTTTCAATTTCAGGGTCATCTAAGCTCAAAATAAATCATGAAATGCATGAAAAATAGCAAATGAAGTCCGAAAAGGGTTGAAAAGTGATGATGTGGCTTTGAATGGTGCATATTGAATGCAGAAAAAGTCTTGAGTTAAAATATGTTAAAAAAATGAAACCCCTTTGTAATAGACGAGTTTTCGTCCGAAACACTAATACTTCGAAGGAGATTGTCCAGTTTGTACACGAAGTGCATCCAGTTTTTCCCGTAACCCTCTCAAATTTTTAGCACATGCTACGTGGGTGAAATTATGATACCATGCCAATTTTCAACTATTTCAGAGTTCATTTGCAGTGCTTTACAATTTCTGGGTCATCTTAGCTCAAAATAAATCATGAAATGCATGAAAAATAGCAAATGAAGTTAGAAAAGGGTTGAAAAGTGATGATGTGTCTTTGAATGGTACTTATTGAATGCAGAAAAAGTCTTGAGTTAAAATATGTTAAAAAATGAAACCCCTTTGTAATAGACGAGTTTTCGTCCTAAACCCTGATACTTCGAAGGAGATTGTCCAGTTTGTACACGAAGTGCATCCAGTTTTTCCCGTAACCCTCTCAACTTTTTAGCACATGCTATGTGGGTGAAATTATGATACCATGCCAATTTTCAACCATTTCAGAGTTCATTTGCAGTGCTTTTCAATTTCAGGGTCATCTTAGCTCAAAATAAATCATGAAATGCATGAAAAATAGCAAATGAAGTCAGAAAAGGGTTGAAAAGTGATGATGTGTCTTTGAATGGTACATATTGAATGCAGAAAAAGTCTTGAGTTAAAATATGTTAAAAAATGAAACCCCTTTGTAATAGACGAGTTTTCGTCCCAAACCCTGATACTTCGAAGGAGATTGTCCAGTTTGTACACGAAGTGCATCCAGTTTTTCCCGTAACCCTCTCAACTTTTTAGCACATGCTATGTGGGTGAAATTGTGATACCATGCCAATTTTCAACCATTTCAGAGTTCATTTGCAGTGCTTTTCAATTTCAGGGTCATCTTAGCTCAAAATAAATCATGAAATGCATGAAAAATAGCAAATGAAGTCAGAAAAGGGTTGAAAAGTGATGATGTGGCTTTGAATGGTGCATATTGAATGCAGAAAAAGTTTTGAGTTAAAATATGTTTAAAAAATGAAATCCCTTTGTAATAGACGAGTTTTCGTCCGAAACCCTGATACTTCGAAGGAGATTGTCCAGTTTGTACACGAAGTGCATCCAGTTTTTCCCGTAACCCTCTCAACTTTTTAGCACGTGCTATGTGGGTGAAATTATGATACCATGCCAATTTTTAACCATTTCTGAGTTCATTTGCAGTGCTTTTCAATTTCAGGGTCATCTAAGCTCAAAATAAATCATGAAATGCATGAAAAATAGCAAATGAAGTCAGAAAAGGGTTGAAAAGTGATGATGTGGCTTCGAATGGTGCATATTGAATGCAGAAAAAGTCTTGAGTTAAAATATGTTAAAAAAATGAAACCCCTTTGTAATAGACGAGTTTTCGTCCGAAACACTAATACTTCAATGGAGATTGTCCAGTTTGTACACGAAGTGCATCCAGTTTTTCCCGTAACCCTCTCAACTTTTTAGCACATGCTACGTGGGTGAAATTATGATACCATGCCAATTTTCAACTATTTCAGAGTTCATTTGCAGTGCTTTACAATTTCTGGGTCATCTTAGCTCAAAATAAATCATGAAATGCATGACAAATAGCAAATGAAGTTAGAAAAGGGTTGAAAAGTGATGATGTGTTATTGAATGGTACATATTGAATGCAGAAAAAGTCTTGAGTTAAAATATGTTAAAAAATGAAATCCCTTTGTAATAGACGAGTTTTCGTCCGAAACCCTGATACTTCGAAGGAGATTGTCCAGTTTGTACACGAAGTGCATCCAGTTTTTCCCGTAACCCTCTCAACTTTTTAGCACATGCTATGTGGGTGAAATTATGATACCATGCCAATTTTCAACCATTTCAGAGTTCATTTGCAGTGCTTTTCAATTTCAGGGTCATCTTAGCTCAAAATAAATCATGAAATGCATGAAAAATAGCAAATGAAGTGAGAAAAGGGTTGAAAAGTGATGATGTGTTATTGAATGGTACATATTGAATGCAGAAAAAGTCTTGAGTTAAAATATGTTAAAAAATGAAACCCCTTTGTAATAGACGAGTTTTCGTCCGAAACCCTGATACTTCGAAGGAGATTGTCCAGTTTGTACACGAAGTGCATCCATTTTTTCCCGTAACCCTCACAACTTTTTAGCACATGCTATGTGGGTGAAATTATGATACCATGCCAATTTTCAACCATTTCAGAGTTCATTTGCAGTGCTTTTCAATTTCAAGGTCATCTTAGCTCAAAATAAATCATGAAATGATTGAAAAATAGCAAATGAAGTCAGAAAAGGGTTGAAAAGTGATGATGTGGCTTTGAATGATGCATATTGAATGCAAAAAAAGTCTTGATTTAAAATATGTTAAAAAAATGAAACCCCTTTGTAATAGACGAGTTTTCGTCTGAAACCCTGATACTTCGAACGAGATTGTCCAGTTTGTACACGAAGTGCATCCAATTTTTTCAGTAACCCTCTCAACTTTTTAGCACATGCTACGTGGGTGAAATTATGATACCATGCCAATTTTCAACTATTTCAGAGTTCATTTGCAGTGCTTTACAATTTCAGGGTCATCTTAGCTCAAAATAAATCATGAAATGCATGAAAAATAGCGAATGAAGTCAGAAAAGGGTTGAAAAGTGATGATGTGTCTTTGAATGGTACATATTGAATGCAGAAAAATCTTGAGTTAAAATATGTTTAAAAAATGAAATCCCTTTGTAATAGACGAGTTTTCGTCCGAAACCCTGATACTTCGAGGGAGATTGTCCAGTTTGTACACGAAGTGCATCCAGTTTTTCCCGTAACCCTCTCAACTTTTTAGCACATGCTACATGGGTGAAATTATGATACCATGCCAATTTTCAACCATTTCAGAGTTCATTTGCAGTGCTTTCCAATTTCAGGGTCATCTTAGCTCAAAATAAATCATGAAATGCATGAAAAATAGCAAATGAAGTCAGAAAAGGTTTGAAAAGTGATGATGTGGCTTTGAATGGTGCATAATGAATGCAGAAAAAGTCTTGAGTTAAAATATATTTCAAAAAATGAAATCCCTTTGTTCTAGACGAGTTTTCGTCCGAAACCCTCATACTTCGAAGGAGATTGTCCAGTTTGTACACGAAGTGCATCCAGTTTTTCCCGTAACCCTCTCAACTTTTTATCACATGCTATGTGGGTGAAATTATGATACCATGCCAATTTTCAACCATTTCAGAGTTCATTTGCAGTGCTTTTCAATTTCAGGGTCATCTTAGCTCAAAATAAATCATGAAATGCATGAAAAATAGCAAATGAAGTCAGAAAAGGGTTGAAAAGTGATGATGTGGCTTTGAACGGTGCATATTGAATGCAGAAAAAGTTTTGAGTTAAAATATGTTTAAAAAATGAAATCCCTTTGTAATAGACGAGTTTTCGTCCGAAACCCTGATACTTCGAAGGAGATTGTCCAGTTTGTACACGAAGTGCATCCAGTTTTTCCCGTAACCCTCTCAACTTTTTAGCACATGCTACGTGGGTGAAATTATGATACCATGCCAATTTTCAACCATTTCAGAGTTCATTTGCAGTGCTTTTCAATTTCAGGGTCATCTTAGCTCAAAATGAATCATGAAATGCATGAAAAATAGCAAATGAAGTCAGAAAAGGGTTGAAAAGTGATGATGTGGCGTTGAACGGTGCATATTGAATGCAGAAAAAGTTTTGAGTTAAAATATGTTTAAAAAAATGAAATCCCTTTGTAATAGACGAGTTTTCGTACGAAACCCTGATACATCGAAGGAGATTGTCCAGTTTGTACACGAAGTGCATCCAGTTTTTCCCATAACCCTCTCAACTTTTTAGCACATGCTATGTGGGTGAAATTATGATACCATGCCAATTTTCAACCATTTCAGAGTTCATTTGCAGTGCTTTACAATTTCAGGGTCATCTTAGCTCAAAATAAATCATGAAATGCATGAAAAATAGCATATGAAGTCAGAAAAGGGTAGAAAAGTGATGATGTGTCTTTGAATGGTACATACTGAATGCAGAAAAAGTCTTGAGTTAAAATATGTTTAAAAAATGAAATCCTTTGTAATAGACGAGTTTTCGTCCGAAACCCTGATACTTCAAAGGAGATTGTCCAGTTTGTACACGAAGTGCATCCAGTTTTTCCCGTAACCCTCTCAACTTTTTAGCACATGCTATGTGGGTGAAATTATGATACCATGCCAATTTTCAACCATTTCAGAGTTCATTTGCAGTGCTTTACAATTTCAGGGTCATCTTAGCTCAAAATAAATCATGAAATGCATGAAAAATAGCAAATGAAGTCAGAAAAGGGTTGAAAAGTGATGATGTGTCTTTGAATGGTACATATTGAATGCAGAAAAAGTCTTGAGTTAAAATATGTTTAAAAAATGAAATCCCTTTCTAATAGACGAGTTTTCGTCCGAAACCCTGATACTTCAAAGGAGATTGTCCAGTTTGTACACGAAGTGCATCCAGTTTTTCCCATAACCCTCTCAACTTTTTAGCACATGCTATGTGGGTGAAATTATGATACCATGCCAATTTTCAACCATTTCAGAGTTCATTTGCAGTGCTTTTCAATTTCAGGGTCATCTTAGCTCAAAATAAATCATGAAATGCATGAAAAATAGCAAATGAAGTCAGAAAAGGGTTGAAAAGTGATGATGTGGCTTTGAATGGTGCATATTGAATGCAAAAAAAGTCTTGAGTTAAAATATGTTAAAAAAATGAAACCCCTTTGTAATAGACGAGTTTTCGTCCCAAACCCTGATACTTCGAAGGAGATTGTCCAGTTTGTACACGAAGTGCATCCAGTTTTTCCCGTAACCCTCTCAACTTTTTAGCACATGCTATGTGGGTGAAATTATTATACCATGCCAAGTTTTAACCATTTCAGAGTTCATTTGCAGTGCTTTTCAATTTCAGGGTCATCTCAGCTCAAAATAAATCATGAAATGCATGAAAAATAGCAAATGAAGTCAGAAAAGGGTTGAAAAGTGATGATGTGGCTTTGAATGGTGCATATTGAATGCAGAAAAAGTTTTGAGTTAAAATATGTTTAAAAAATGAAATCCCTTTGTAATAGACGAGTTTTCGTCCGAAACCCTGATACTTCGAAGGAGATTGTCCAGTTTGTACACGAAGTGCATCCAGTTTTTCCCGTAACCCTCTCAACTTTTTAGCACATGCTATGTGGGTGAAATTATGATACCATGCCAATTTTTAACCATTTCAGAGTTCATTTGCAGTGCTTTTCAATTTCAGGGTCATCTTAGCTCAAAATAAATCATGAAATGCATGAAAAATAGCAAATGAAGTCAGAAAAGGGTTGAAAAGTGATGATGTGGCTTTGAATGGTGCATATTGAATGCAGAAAAAGTCTTGAGTTAAAATATGTTAAAAAAATGATACCCCTTTGTAATAGACGAGTTTTCGTCCGAAACACTAATACTTCGAAGGAGATTGTCCAGTTTGTACACGAAGTGCATCCAGTTTTTCCCGTAACCGTCTCAACTTTTTAGCACATGCTACGTGGGTGAAATTATGATACCATGCCAATTTTCAACTATTTCAGAGTTCATTTGCAGTGCTTTACAATTTCTGGGTCATCTTAGCTCAAATTAAATCATGAAATGCATGAAAAATAGCAAATGAAGTTAGAAAAGGGTTGAAAAGTGATGATGTGTCTTTGAATGGTACTTATTGAATGCAGAAAAAGTCTTGAGTTAAAATATGTTAAAAAATGAAACCCCTTTGTAATAGACGAGTTTTCGTCCTAAACCCTGATACTTCGAAGGAGATTGTC
Source organism: Elymus sibiricus (assembly GCA_039707655.1). Classification (NCBI taxonomy): domain Eukaryota; kingdom Viridiplantae; phylum Streptophyta; class Magnoliopsida; order Poales; family Poaceae; genus Elymus; species Elymus sibiricus. Next base: position 247,332,063 of record CM077671.1, read on the forward strand.
CAGTTTGTACACGAAGTGCATCCAGTTTTTCCCGTAACCCTCTCAACTTTTTAGCACATGCTATGTGGGTGAAATTATGATACCATGCCAATTTTCAACCATTTCAGAGTTCATTTGCAGTGCTTTTCAATTTCAGGGTCATCTTAGCTCAATATAAATCATGAAATGCATGAAAAATAGCAAATGAAGTCAGAAAAGGGTTGAAAAGTGATGATGTGGCTTTGAATGGTGCATATTGAATGCAGAAAAAGTCTTGAGTTAAAATATGTTAAATAATGAAACCCCTTTGTAATAGACGAGTTTTCGTCCCAAACCCTGATACTTCGAAGGAGATTGTCCAGTTTGTACACGAAGTGCATCTAGTTTTTCCCTTAACCCTCTCAACTTTTTAGCACATGCTATGTGGGTGAAATTATGATACCATGCCAATTTTCAACCATTTCAGAGTTCATTTGCAGTGCTTTTCAATTTCAGGGTCGTCTTAGCTGAAAATAAATCATGAAATGCATGAAAAATAGCAAATGAAGTCAGAAAAGAGTTGAAAAGTGATGATGTGGCTTTGAATGGTGCATATTGAATGCAAAAAAAGTCTTGAGTTAAATATGTTAAAAAAATGAAACCCCTTTGTAATAGACGAGTTTTCGTCCCAAACCCTGATACTTCGAAGGAGATTGTCCAGTTTGTACACGAAGTGCATCCAGTTTTTCCCGTAACCCTCTCAACTTTTTAGCACATGCTATGTGGGTGAAATTATTATACCATGCCAAGTTTTAACCATTTCAGAGTTCATTTGCAGTGCTTTTCAATTTCAGGGTCATCTCAGCTCAAAATAAATCATGAAATGCATGAAAAATAGCAAATGAAGTCAGAAAAGGGTTGAAAAGTGATGATGTGGCTTTGAATGGTGCATATTGAATGCAGAAAAAGTTTTGAGTTAAAATATGTTTAAAAAATGAAATCCCTTTGTAATAGACGAGTTTTCGTCCGAAACCCTGATACTTCGAAGGAGATTGTCCAGTTTGTACACGAAGTGCATCCAGTTTTTCCCGTAACCCTCTCAACTTTTTAGCACATGCTATGTGGGTGAAATTATGATACCATGCCAATTTTTAACCATTTCAGAGTTCATTTGCAGTGCTTTTCAATTTCAGGGTCATCTAAGCTCAAAATAAATCATGAAATGCATGAAAAATAGCAAATGAAGTCCGAAAAGGGTTGAAAAGTGATGATGTGGCTTTGAATGGTGCATATTGAATGCAGAAAAAGTCTTGAGTTAAAATATGTTAAAAAAATGAAACCCCTTTGTAATAGACGAGTTTTCGTCCGAAACACTAATACTTCGAAGGAGATTGTCCAGTTTGTACACGAAGTGCATCCAGTTTTTCCCGTAACCCTCTCAAATTTTTAGCACATGCTACGTGGGTGAAATTATGATACCATGCCAATTTTCAACTATTTCAGAGTTCATTTGCAGTGCTTTACAATTTCTGGGTCATCTTAGCTCAAAATAAATCATGAAATGCATGAAAAATAGCAAATGAAGTTAGAAAAGGGTTGAAAAGTGATGATGTGTCTTTGAATGGTACTTATTGAATGCAGAAAAAGTCTTGAGTTAAAATATGTTAAAAAATGAAACCCCTTTGTAATAGACGAGTTTTCGTCCTAAACCCTGATACTTCGAAGGAGATTGTCCAGTTTGTACACGAAGTGCATCCAGTTTTTCCCGTAACCCTCTCAACTTTTTAGCACATGCTATGTGGGTGAAATTATGATACCATGCCAATTTTCAACCATTTCAGAGTTCATTTGCAGTGCTTTTCAATTTCAGGGTCATCTTAGCTCAAAATAAATCATGAAATGCATGAAAAATAGCAAATGAAATCAGAAAAGGGTTGAAAAGTGATGATGTGTCTTTGAATGGTACATATTGAATGCAGAAAAAGTCTTGAGTTAAAATATGTTAAAAAATGAAACCCCTTTGTAATAGACGAGTTTTCGTCCCAAACCCTGATACTTCGAAGGAGATTGTCCAGTTTGTACACGAAGTGCATCCAGTTTTTCCCGTAACCCTCTCAACTTTTTAGCACATGCTATGTGGGTGAAATTGTGATACCATGCCAATTTTCAACCATTTCAGAGTTCATTTGCAGTGCTTTTCAATTTCAGGGTCATCTTAGCTCAAAATAAATCATGAAATGCATGAAAAATAGCAAATGAAGTCAGAAAAGGGTTGAAAAGTGATGATGTGGCTTTGAATGGTGCATATTGAATGCAGAAAAAGTTTTGAGTTAAAATATGTTTAAAAAATGAAATCCCTTTGTAATAGACGAGTTTTCGTCCGAAACCCTGATACTTCGAAGGAGATTGTCCAGTTTGTACACGAAGTGCATCCAGTTTTTCCCGTAACCCTCTCAACTTTTTAGCACATGCTATGTGGGTGAAATTATGATACCATGCCAATTTTTAACCATTTCTGAGTTCATTTGCAGTGCTTTTCAATTTCAGGGTCATCTAAGCTCAAAATAAATCATGAAATGCATGAAAAATAGCAAATGAAGTCAGAAAAGGGTTGAAAAGTGATGATGTGGCTTCGAATGGTGCATATTGAATGCAGAAAAAGTCTTGAGTTAAAATATGTTAAAAAAATGAAACCCCTTTGTAATAGACGAGTTTTCGTCCGAAACACTAATACTTCAATGGAGATTGTCCAGTTTGTACACGAAGTGCATCCAGTTTTTCCCGTAACCCTCTCAACTTTTTAGCACATGCTACGTGGGTGAAATTATGATACCATGCCAATTTTCAACTATTGCAGAGTTCATTTGCAGTGCTTTACAATTTCTGGGTCATCTTAGCTCAAAATAAATCATGAAATGCATGAAAAATAGCAAATGAAGTTAGAAAAGGGTTGAAAAGTGATGATGTGTTATTGAATGGTACATATTGAATGCAGAAAAAGTCTTGAGTTAAAATATGTTAAAAAATGAAATCCCTTTGTAATAGACGAGTTTTCGTCCGAAACCCTGATACTTCGAAGGAGATTGTCCAGTTTGTACACGAAGTGCATCCAGTTTTTCCCGTAACCCTCTCAACTTTTTAGCACATGCTATGTGGGTGAAATTATGATACCATGCCAATTTTCAACCATTTCAGAGTTCATTTGCAGTGCTTTTCAATTTCAGGGTCATCTTAGCTCAAAATAAATCATGAAATGCATGAAAAATAGCAAATGAAGTTAGAAAAGGGTTGAAAAGTGATGATGTGTTATTGAATGGTACATATTGAATGCAGAAAAAGTCTTGAGTTAAAATATGTTAAAAAATGAAACCCCTTTGTAATAGACGAGTTTTCGTCCGAAACCCTGATACTTCGAAGGAGATTGTCCAGTTTGTACACGAAGTGCATCCATTTTTTCCCGTAACCCTCTCAACTTTTTAGCACATGCTATGTGGGTGAAATTATGATACCATGCCAATTTTCAACCATTTCAGAGTTCATTTGCAGTGCTTTTCAATTTCAAGGTCATCTTAGCTCAAAATAAATCATGAAATGATTGAAAAATAGCAAATGAAGTCAGAAAAGGGTTGAAAAGTGATGATGTGGCTTTGAATGATGCATATTGAATGCAAAAAAAGTCTTGATTTAAAATATGTTAAAAAAATGAAACCCCTTTGTAATAGACGAGTTTTCGTCTGAAACCCTGATACTTCGAACGAGATTGTCCAGTTTGTACACGAAGTGCATCCAATTTTTTCAGTAACCGTCTCAACTTTTTAGCACATGCTACGTGGGTGAAATTATGATACCATGCCAATTTTCAACTATTTCAGAGTTCATTTGCAGTGCTTTACAATTTCAGGGTCATCTTAGCTCAAAATAAATCATGAAATGCATGAAAAATAGCGAATGAAGTCAGAAAAGGGTTGAAAAGTGATGATGTGTCTTTGAATGGTACATATTGAATGCAGAAAAATCTTGAGTTAAAATATGTTTAAAAAATGAAATCCCTTTGTAATAGACGAGTTTTCGTCCGAAACCCTGATACTTCGAGGGAGATTGTCCAGTTTGTACACGAAGTGCATCCAGTTTTTCCCGTAACCCTCTCAATTTTTTAGCACATGCTACATGGGTGAAATTATGATACCATGCCAATTTTCAACCATTTCAGAGTTCATTTGCAGTGCTTTCCAATTTCAGGGTCATCTTAGCTCAAAATAAATCATGAAATGCATGAAAAATAGCAAATGAAGTCAGAAAAGGTTTGAAAAGTGATGATGTGGCTTTGAATGGTGCATAATGAATGCAGAAAAAGTCTTGAGTTAAAATATATTTCAAAAAATGAAATCCCTTTGTTCTAGACGAGTTTTCGTCCGAAACCCTCATACTTCGAAGGAGATTGTCCAGTTTGTACACGAAGTGCATCCAGTTTTTCCCGTAACCCTCTCAACTTTTTATCACATGCTATGTGGGTGAAATTATGATACCATGCCAATTTTCAACCATTTCAGAGTTCATTTGCAGTGCTTTTCAATTTCAGGGTCATCTTAGCTCAAAATAAATCATGAAATGCATGAAAAATAGCAAATGAAGTCAGAAAAGGGTTGAAAAGTGATGATGTGGCTTTGAACGGTGCAAATTGAATGCAGAAAAAGTTTTGAGTTAAAATATGTTTAAAAAATGAAATCCCTTTGTAATAGACGAGTTTTCGTCCGAAACCCTGATACTTCGAAGGAGATTGTCCAGTTTGTACACGAAGTGCATCCAGTTTTTCCCGTAACCCTCTCACCTTTTTAGCACATGCTACGTGGGTGAAATTATGATACCATGCCAATTTTCAACCATTTCAGAGTTCATTTGCAGTGCTTTTCAATTTCAGGGTCATCTTAGCTCAAAATGAATCATGAAATGCATGAAAAATAGCAAATGAAGTCAGAAAAGGGTTGAAAAGTGATGATGTGGCGTTGAACGGTGCATATTGAATGCAGAAAAAGTTTTGAGTTAAAATATGTTTAAAAAAATGAAATCCCTTTGTAATAGGCGAGTTTTCGTACGAAACCCTGATACATCGAAGGAGATTGTCCAGTTTGTACACGAAGTGCATCCAGTTTTTCCCGTAACCCTATCAACTTTTTAGCACATGCTATGTGGGTGAAATTATTATACCATGCCAAGTTTTAACCATTTCAGAGTTCATTTGCAGTGCTTTTCAATTTCAGGGTCATCTCAGCTCAAAATAAATCATGAAATGCATGAAAAATAGCAAATGAAGTCAAAAAAGGGTTGAAAAGTGATGATGTGGCTTTGAATGGTGCATATTGAATGCAAAAAAAGTCTTGATTTAAAATATGTTAAAAAAATGAAACCCCTTTGTAATAGACGAGTTTTCGTCCGAAACCCTGATACTTCAAAGGAGATTGTCCAGTTTGTACACGAAGTGCATCCAGTTTTTTCAGTAACCCTCTCAACTTTTTAGCACATGCTACGTGGGTGAAATTATGATACCGTGCCAATTTTCAACTATTTCACAGTTCATTTGCAGTGCTTTACAATTTCAGGGTCATCTTCGCTCAAAATAAATCATGAAATGCATGAAAAATAGCAAATGAAGTCAGAAAAGGGTTGAAAAGTGATGATGTGTCTTTGAATGGTACATATTGAATGCAGAAAAAGTCTTGAGTTAAAATATGTTTAAAAAATGAAATCCCTTTGTAATAGACGAGTTTTCGTCCGAAACCCTGATACTTCAAAGGAGATTGTCCAGTTTGTACACGAAGTGCATCCAGTTTTTCCCATAACCCTCTCAACTTTTTAGCACATGCTATGTGGGTGAAATTATGATACCATGCCAATTTTCAACCATTTCAGAGTTCATTTGCAGTGCTTTTCAATTTCAGGGTCATCTTAGCTCAAAATAAATCATGAAATGCATGAAAAATAGCAAATGAAGTCAGAAAAGGGTTGAAAAGTGATGATGTGGCTTTGAATGGTGCATATTGAATGTAGAAAAAGTCATGAGTTAAAATATGTTTAAAAAAAATGAAATCCCTTTGTAATAGACGAGTTTTCGTCCGAAACCCTGATACTTCGAAGGAGATTGTCCAGTTTGTACACGAAGTGCATCCAGTTTTTCCCGTAACCCTCTCAACTTTTTAGCACATGCTACATGGGTGAAATTATGATACCATGCCAATTTTCAACCATTTCAGAGTTCATTTGCAGTGCTTTTCAATTTCAGGGTCATCTCAGCTCAAAATAAATCATGAAATGCATGAAAAATAGCAAATGAAGTCAGAAAAGGGATGAAAAGTGATGATGTGGCTTTGAACGGTGCATATTGAATGCAGAAAAAGTTTTGAGTTAAAATATGTTTAAAAAATGAAATCCCTTTGTAATAGACGAGTTTTCGTCCGAAACCCTGATACTTCGAAGGAGATTGTCCAGTTTGTACACGAAGTGCATCCAGTTTTTCCCGTAACCCTCTCAACTTTTTAGCACATGCTATGTGGGTGAAATTATTATACCATGCCAAGTTTTAACCATTTCAGAGTTCATTTGCAGTGCTTTTCAATTTCAGGGTCATCTCAGCTCAAAATAAATCATGAAATGCATGAAAAATAGCAAACGAAGTCAGAAAAGGGTTGAAAAGTGATGATGTGGCTTTGAATGGTGCATATTGAATGCAGAAAAAGTTTTGAGTTAAAATATGTTTAAAAAATGAAATCCCTTTGTAATATACGAGTTTTCGTCCGAAACCCTGATACTTCGAAGGAGATTGTCCAGTTTGTACACGAAGTGCATCCAGTTTTTCCCATACCCCTCTCAACTTTTTAGCACAAGCTATGTGGGTGAAATTATGATACCATGCCAATTTTCAACCATTTCCGAGTTCATTTGCAGTGCTTTTCAATTTCAGGGTTATCTTAGCTCAAAATAAATCATGAAATGCATGAAAAATAGCAAATGAAGTCAGAAAAGAGTTGAAAAGTGATGATGTGGCTTTGAATGGTGCATATTGAATGCAAAAAAAGTCTTGAGTTAAAACATGTTAAAAAAATGAAACCCCTTTGTAATAGACGAGTTTTCGTCCGAAACCCTCATACTTCGAAGGAGATTGTCCAGTTTGTACACGAAGTGCATCCAGTTTTTCCCATAACCCTCTCAACTTTTTAGCACATGCTATGAGGGTGAAATTATGATACCATGCCAATTTTCAACCATTTCAGAGTTCATTTGCAGTGCTTTTGAATTTCAGGGTCATCTTTGCTCAAAATAAATCATGAAATGCATGAAAAATAGCAAATGAAGTCGGAAAAGGGTTGGAAAGTGATGATGTGGCTTTGAATGGTGCATAATGAACACAGAAAAAGTCTTGAGTTAAAATATATTTAAAAAAATGAAATCCCTTTGTGATAGACGAGTTTTCGTCCGAAACCCTCATACTTCGAAGGAGATTGTCCAGTTTGTACACGAAGTGCATCTAGTTTTTCCCGTAACCCTCTCAACTTTTTATCACATGCTATGTGGGTGAAATTATGATACCATGCCAATTTTCAACCATTTCAGAGTTCATTTGCAGTGCTTTTCAATTTCAGGGTCATCTTAGCTCAAAATAAATCATGAAATGCATGAAAAATAGCAAATGAAGTCAGAAAAGGGTTGCAAAGTGATGATGTGGCTTTGAATGGTGCATATTGAATGAAGAAAAAGTCTTGAGTTAAAATATGTTAAAAAATGAAACCCCTTTGTAATAGACGAGTTTTCGTCCGAAACCCTGATACTTCGAAGGAGATTGTCCAGTTTGTACACGAAGTGCATCCAGTTTTTCCCGTAACCCTCTCAACTTTTTAGCACATGCTACATGGGTGAAATTATGATACCATGCCAATTTTCAACCATTTCAGAGTTCATTTGCAGTGCTTTTCAATTTCAGGGTCATCTCAGCTCAAAATAAATCATGAAATGCATGAAAAATAGCAAATGAAGTCAGAAAAGGGTTGAAAAGTGATGATGTGGCTTTGAACGGTGCATATTGAATGCAGAAAAAGTTTTGAGTTAAAATATGTTTAAAAAATGAAATCCCTTTGTAATAGACGAGTTTTCGTCCGAAACCCTGATACTTCGAAGGAGATTGTCCAGTTTGTACACGAAGTGCATCCAGTTTTTCCCGTAACCCTCTCAACTTTTTAGCACATGCTATGTGGGTGAAATTATTATACCATGCCAAGTTTTAACCATTTCAGAGTTCATTTGCAGTGCTTTTCAATTTCAGGGTCATCTCAGCTCAAAATAAATCATGAAATGCATGAAAAATAGCAAACGAAGTCAGAAAAGGGTTGAAAAGTGATGATGTGGCTTTGAATGGTGCATATTGAATGCAGAAAAAGTTTTGAGTTAAAATATGTTTAAAAAATGAAATCCCTTTGTAATATACGAGTTTTCGTCCGAAACCCTGATACTTCGAAGGAGATTGTCCAGTTTGTACACGAAGTGCATCCAGTTTTTCCCATAACCCTCTCAACTTTTTAGCACATGCTCTGTGGGTGAAATTATGATACCATGCCAATTTTCAACCATTTCCGAGTTCATTTGCAGTGCTTTTCAATTTCAGGGTTATCTTAGCTCAAAATAAATCATGAAATGCATGAAAAATAGCAAATGAAGTCAGAAAAGAGTTGAAAAGTGATGATGTGGCTTTGAATGGTGCATATTGAATGCAAAAAAAGTCTTGAGTTAAAACATGTTAAAAAAATGAAACCCCTTTGTAATAGACGAGTTTTCGTCCGAAACCCTCATACTTCGAAGGAGATTGTCCAGTTTGTACACGAAGTGCATCCAGTTTTTCCCATAACCCTCTCAACTTTTTAGCACATGCTATGAGGGTGAAATTATGATACCATGCCAATTTTCAACCATTTCAGAGTTCATTTGCAGTGCTTTTGAATTTCAGGGTCATCTTTGCTCAAAATAAATCATGAAATGCATGAAAAATAGCAAATGAAGTCAGAAAAGAGTTGAAAAGTGATGATGCGTCTTTGAATGGTGCATAATGAACGCAGAAAAAGTCTTGAGTTAAAATATGTTAAAAAAATGAAACCCCTTTGTAATAGACGAGTTTTCGTCCGAAACCCTCATACTTCGAAGGAGATTGTCCAGTTTGTACACGAAGTGCATCCAGTTTTTCCCATAACCCTCTCAACTTTTTAGCACATGCGATGTGGGTGAAATTATGATACCATGCCAATTTTCAACCATTTCAGAGTTCATTTGCAGTGCTTTTCAATTTCAGGGTCATCTTTGCTCAAAATAAATCATGAAATGCATGAAAAATAGCAAATAAAGTCAGAAAAGGGTTGAAAAGTGATGATGTGTCTTTGAATGGTACATATTGAATGCAGAAAAAGTCTTGAGTTAAAATATGTTTAAAAAATGAAATCCCTTTGTAATAGACGAGTTTTCGTCCGAAACCCTGATACTTCAAAGGAGATTGTCCAGTTTGTACACGAAGTGCATCCAGTTTTTCCCGTAACCCTCTCAACTTTTTAGCACATGCTATGTGGGTGAAATTATGATACCATGCCAATTTTCAACCATTTCAGAGTTCATTTGCAGTGCTTTTCAATTTCAGGGTCATCTTAGCTCAAAATAAATCATGAAATGCATGAAAAATAGCAAATGAAGTCAGAAAAGGGTTGAAAAGTGATGATGTGGCTTTGAACGGTGCATATTGAATGCAAAAAAAGTCTTGAGTTAAAATATGTTAAAAAAATGAAACCCCTTTGTAATAGACGAGTTTTCGTCCGAAACCCTGATACTTCGAAGGAGATTGTCCAGTTTGTACACGAAGTGCATCCAGTTTTTCCCATAACCCTCTCAACTTTTTAGCACATGCTATGTGGGTGAAATTATTATACCATGCCAAGTTTTAACCATTTCAGAGTTCATTTGCAGTGCTTTTCAATTTCAGGGTCATCTCAGCTCAAAATAAATCATGAAATGCATGAAATATAGCAAATGAAGTCAGAAAAGGGTTGAAAAGTGATGATGTGGCTTTGAATGGTGCATAATGAATGCAGAAAAAGTCTTCAGTTAAAATATGTTTAAAAAATGAAATCCCTTTGTTATAGACGAGTTTTCGTCCGAAATCCTCATACTTCGAAGGAGATTGTCCAGTTTGTACACGAAGTGCATCCAGTTTTTCCCGTAACCCTCTCAACTTTTTATCACATGCTATGTGGCTGAAATTATAATACCATGCCAATTTTCAACCATTTCAGAGTTCATTTGGAGTGCTTTCAATTTCAGGGTCATCTTAGCTCAAAATAAATCATGAAATGCATGAAAAATAGCAAATGAAGTCAGAAAAGGGTTGAAAAGTGATGATGTGGCTTTGAATGGTGCATAATGAATGCAGAAAAAGTCTTGAGTTAAAATATATTTAAAAAAATGAAATCCCTTTGTTATAGACGAGTTTTCGTCCGAAATCCTCATACTTCGAAGGAGATTGTCCAGTTTGTACACGAAGTGCATCCAGTTTTTCCCGTAACCCTCTCAACTTTTTATCCCATGCTATGTGGGTGAAATTATGATACCATGCCAATTTTCAACCATTTCAGAGTTCATTTGCAGTGCTTTTCAATTTCAGGGTCATCTTAGCTCAAAATAAATCATGAAATGCATGAAAAAAAGAAAATGAAGTCAGAAAAGGGTTGAAAAGTGATGATGTGGCTTTGAATGGTGCATATTGAATGCAAAAAAAGTCTTGAGTTAAAATATGTTAAAAAATGAAACCCCTTTGTAATAGACGAGTTTTCGTCTGAAACCCTGATTCTTCGAAGGAGATTGTCCAGTTTGTACACGAAGTGCATCCAGTTTTTCCCGTAACCCTCTCAACTTTTTAGCACATGCTACGTGGGTGAAATTATGATACCATGCCAATTTTCAACCATTTCAGAGTTCATTTGCAGTGCTTTTCAATTTCAGGGTCATCTTAGCTCAAAATAAATCATGAAATGCATGAAAAATAGCAAATGAAGTCAGAAAAGGGTTGAAAAGTGATGATGTGGCTTTGAACGGTGCATATTGAATGCAGAAAAAGTTTTGAGTTAAAATATGTTTAAAAAAATTGAAATCCCTTTGTAATAGACGAGTTTTCGTACGAAACCCTGATACTTCGAAGGAGATTGTCCAGTTTGTACACGAAGTGCATCTAGTTTTTCCCGTAACCCTATCAACTTTTTAGCACATGCTATGTGGGTGAAATTATTATACCATGCCAAGTTTTAACCATTTCAGAGTTCATTTGCAGTGCTTTTCAATTTCAGGGTCATCTCAGCTCAAAATAAATCATGAAATGCATGAAAAATAGCAAATGAAGTCAGAAAAGGGTTGAAAAGTGACGATGTGGCTTTGAATGGTGCATATTGAATGCAAAAAAAGTCTTGATTTAAAATATGTTAAAAAAATGAAACCCCTTTGTAATAGACGAGTTTTCGTCCGAAACCCTGATACTTCGAAGGAGATTGTCCAGTTTGTACACGAAGTGCATCTAGTTTTTTCAGTAACCCTCTCAACTTTTTAGCACATGCTACGTGGTTGAAATTATGATACCATGCCAATTTTCAACTATTTCAGAGTTCATTTGCAGTGCTTTACAATTTCAGGGTCATCTTAGCTCAAAATAAATCATGAAATGCATGAAAAATAGCAAATGAAGTCAGAAAAGGGTTGAAAAGTGATGATGTGTCTTTGAATGGTACATATTGAATGCAGAAAAAGTCTTGAGTTAAAATATGTTTAAAAAAATGAAATCCCTTTGTTATAGACGAGTTTTCGTCCGAAACCCTCATACTTCGAAGGAGATTGTCCAGTTTGTACACGAAGTGCATCCAGTTTTTCCCGTAACCCTCTCAACTTTTTATCCCATGCTATGTGGGTGAAATTATGATACCATGCCAATTTTCAACCATTTCAGAGTTCATTTGCAGTGCTTTTCAATTTCAGGGTCATCTTTGCTCAAAATAAATCATGAAATGCATGAAAAATAGCAAATAAAGTCAGAAAAGGGTTGAAAAGTGATGATGTGTCTTTGAATGGTACATATTGAATGCAGAAAAAGTCTTGAGTTAAAATATGTTTAAAAAATGAAATCCCTTTGTAATAGACGAGTTTTCGTCCGAAACCCTGATACTTCAAAGGAGATTGTCCAGTTTGTACACGAAGTGCATCCAGTTTTTCCCGTAACCCTCTCAACTTTTTAGCACATGCTATGTGGGTGAAATTATGATACCATGCCAATTTTCAACCATTTCAGAGTTCATTTGCAGTGCTTTTCAATTTCAGGGTCATCTTAGCTCAAAATAAATCATGAAATGCATGAAAAATAGCAAATGAAGTCAGAAAAGGGTTGAAAAGTGATGATGTGGCTTTGAACGGTGCATATTGAATGCAAAAAAAGTCTTGAGTTAAAATATGTTAAAAAAATGAAACCCCTTTGTAATAGACGAGTTTTTGTCCGAAACCCTGATACTTCGAAGGAGATTGTCCAGTTTGTACACGAAGTGCATCCAGTTTTTCCCATAACCCTCTCAACTTTTTAGCACATGCTATGTGGGTGAAATTATTATACCATGCCAAGTTTTAACCATTTCAGAGTTCATTTGCAGTGCTTTTCAATTTCAGGGTCATCTCAGCTCAAAATAAATCATGAAATGCATGAAAAATAGCAAATGAAGTCAGAAAAGGGTTGAAAAGTGATGATGTGGCTTTGAATGGTGCATAATGAATGCAGAAAAAGTCTTCAGTTAAAATATGTTTAAAAAATGAAATCCCTTTGTTATAGACGAGTTTTCGTCCGAAATCCTCATACTTCGAAGGAGATTGTCCAGTTTGTACACGAAGTGCATCCAGTTTTTCCCGTAACCCTCTCAACTTTTTATCACATGCTATGTGGCTGAAATTATAATACCATGCCAATTTTCAACCATTTCAGAGTTCATTTGGAGTGCTTTCAATTTCAGGGTCATCTTAGCTCAAAATAAATCATGAAATGCATGAAAAATAGCAAATGAAGTCAGAAAAGGGTTGAAAAGTGATGATGTGGCTTTGAATGGTGCATAATGAATGCAGAAAAAGTCTTGAGTTAAAATATATTTAAAAAAATGAAATCCCTTTGTTATAGACGAGTTTTCGTCCGAAATCCTCATACTTCGAAGGAGATTGTCCAGTTTGTACACGAAGTGCATCCAGTTTTTCCCGTAACCCTCTCAACTTTTTATCCCATGCTATGTGGGTGAAATTATGATACCATGCCAATTTTCAACCATTTCAGAGTTCATTTGCAGTGCTTTTCAATTTCAGGGTCATCTTAGCTCAAAATAAATCATGAAATGCATGAAAAAAAGAAAATGAAGTCAGAAAAGGGTTGAAAAGTGATGATGTGGCTTTGAATGGTGCATATTGAATGCAAAAAAAGTCTTGAGTTAAAATATGTTAAAAAATGAAACCCCTTTGTAATAGACGAGTTTTCGTCTGAAACCCTGATTCTTCGAAGGAGATTGTCCAGTTTGTACACGAAGTGCATCCAGTTTTTCCCGTAACCCTCTCAACTTTTTAGCACATGCTACGTGGGTGAAATTATGATACCATGCCAATTTTCAACCATTTCAGAGTTCATTTGCAGTGCTTTTCAATTTCAGGGTCATCTTAGCTCAAAATAAATCATGAAATGCATGAAAAATAGCAAATGAAGTCAGAAAAGGGTTGAAAAGTGATGATGTGGCTTTGAACGGTGCATATTGAATGCAGAAAAAGTTTTGAGTTAAAATATGTTTAAAAAAATTGAAATCCCTTTGTAATAGACGAGTTTTCGTACGAAACCCTGATACTTCGAAGGAGATTGTCCAGTTTGTACACGAAGTGCATCTAGTTTTTCCCGTAACCCTATCAACTTTTTAGCACATGCTATGTGGGTGAAATTATTATACCATGCCAAGTTTTAACCATTTCAGAGTTCATTTGCAGTGCTTTTCAATTTCAGGGTCATCTCAGCTCAAAATAAATCATGAAATGCATGAAAAATAGCAAATGAAGTCAGAAAAGGGTTGAAAAGTGACGATGTGGCTTTGAATGGTGCATATTGAATGCAAAAAAAGTCTTGATTTAAAATATGTTAAAAAAATGAAACCCCTTTGTAATAGACGAGTTTTCGTCCGAAACCCTGATACTTCGAAGGAGATTGTCCAGTTTGTACACGAAGTGCATCTAGTTTTTTCAGTAACCCTCTCAACTTTTTAGCACATGCTACGTGGTTGAAATTATGATACCATGCCAATTTTCAACTATTTCAGAGTTCATTTGCAGTGCTTTACAATTTCAGGGTCATCTTAGCTCAAAATAAATCATGAAATGCATGAAAAATAGCAAATGAAGTCAGAAAAGGGTTGAAAAGTGATGATGTGTCTTTGAATGGTACATATTGAATGCAGAAAAAGTCTTGAGTTAAAATATGTTTAAAAAAATGAAATCCCTTTGTTATAGACGAGTTTTCGTCCGAAACCCTCATACTTCGAAGGAGATTGTCCAGTTTGTACACGAAGTGCATCCAGTTTTTCCCGTAACCCTCTCAACTTTTTATCCCATGCTATGTGGGTGAAATTATGATACCATGCCAATTTTCAACCATTTCAGAGTTCATTTGCAGTGCTTTTCAATTTTAGGGTCATCTTAGCTCAAAATAAATCATGAAATGCATGAAAAAAAGAAAATGAAGTCAGAAAAGGGTTGAAAAGTGATGATGTGGCTTTGAATGGTGCATATTGAATGCAAAAAAAGTCTTGAGTTAAAATATGTTAAAAAAATGAAACCCCTTTGTAATAGACGAGTTTTCGTCCGAAACCCTGATACTTCGAAGGAGATTGTCCAGTTTGTACACGAAGTGCATCCAGTTTTTCCCATAACCCTCTCAACTTTTTAGCACATGCTATGTGGGTGAAATTATTATACCATGCCAAGTTTTAACCATTTCAGAGTTCATTTGCAGTGCTTTTCAATTTCAGGGTCATCTCAGCTCAAAATAAATCATGAAATGCATGAAAAATAGCAAATGAAGTCAGAAAAGGGTTGAAAAGTGATGATGTGGCTTTGAATGGTGCATAATGAATGCAGAAAAAGTCTTCAGTTAAAATATGTTTAAAAAATGAAATCCCTTTGTTATAGACGAGTTTTCGTCCGAAATCCTCATACTTCGAAGGAGATTGTCCAGTTTGTACACGAAGTGCATCCAGTTTTTCCCGTAACCCTCTCAACTTTTTATCACATGCTATGTGGCTGAAATTATAATACCATGCCAATTTTCAACCATTTCAGAGTTCATTTGGAGTGCTTTCAATTTCAGGGTCATCTTAGCTCAAAATAAATCATGAAATGCATGAAAAATAGCAAATGAAGTCAGAAAAGGGTTGAAAAGTGATGATGTGGCTTTGAATGGTGCATAATGAATGCAGAAAAAGTCTTGAGTTAAAATATATTTAAAAAAATGAAATCCCTTTGTTATAGACGAGTTTTCGTCCGAAATCCTCATACTTCGAAGGAGATTGTCCAGTTTGTACACGAAGTGCATCCAGTTTTTCCCGTAACCCTCTCAACTATTTATCCCATGCTATGTGGGTGAAATTATGATACCATGCCAATTTTCAACCATTTCAGAGTTCATTTGCAGTGCTTTTCAATTTCAGGGTCATCTTAGCTCAAAATAAATCATGAAATGCATGAAAAAAAGAAAATGAAGTCAGAAAAGGGTTGAAAAGTGATGATGTGGCTTTGAATGGTGCATATTGAATGCAAAAAAAGTCTTGAGTTAAAATATGTTAAAAAATGAAACCCCTTTGTAATAGACGAGTTTTCGTCTGAAACCCTGATTCTTCGAAGGAGATTGTCCAGTTTGTACACGAAGTGCATCCAGTTTTTCCCGTAACCCTCTCAACTTTTTAGCACATGCTACGTGGGTGAAATTATGATACCATGCCAATTTTCAACCATTTCAGAGTTCATTTGCAGTGCTTTTCAATTTCAGGGTCATCTTAGCTCAAAATAAATCATGAAATGCATGAAAAATAGCAAATGAAGTCAGAAAAGGGTTGAAAAGTGATGATGTGGCTTTGAACGGTGCATATTGAATGCAGAAAAAGTTTTGAGTTAAAATATGTTTAAAAAAATTGAAATCCCTTTGTAATAGACGAGTTTTCGTACGAAACCCTGATACTTCGAAGGAGATTGTCCAGTTTGTACACGAAGTGCATCTAGTTTTTCCCGTAACCCTATCAACTTTTTAGCACATGCTATGTGGGTGAAATTATTATACCATGCCAAGTTTTAACCATTTCAGAGTTCATTTGCAGTGCTTTTCAATTTCAGGGTCATCTCAGCTCAAAATAAATCATGAAATGCATGAAAAATAGCAAATGAAGTCAGAAAAGGGTTGAAAAGTGACGATGTGGCTTTGAATGGTGCATATTGAATGCAAAAAAAGTCTTGATTTAAAATATGTTAAAAAAATGAAACCCCTTTGTAATAGACGAGTTTTCGTCCGAAACCCTGATACTTCGAAGGAGATTGTCCAGTTTGTACACGAAGTGCATCTAGTTTTTTCAGTAACCCTCTCAACTTTTTAGCACATGCTACGTGGTTGAAATTATGATACCATGCCAATTTTCAACTATTTCAGAGTTCATTTGCAGTGCTTTACAATTTCAGGGTCATCTTAGCTCAAAATAAATCATGAAATGCATGAAAAATAGCAAATGAAGTCAGAAAAGGGTTGAAAAGTGATGATGTGTCTTTGAATGGTACATATTGAATGCAGAAAAAGTCTTGAGTTAAAATATGTTTAAAAAAATGAAATCCCTTTGTTATAGACGAGTTTTCGTCCGAAACCCTCATACTTCGAAGGAGATTGTCCAGTTTGTACACGAAGTGCATCCAGTTTTTCCCGTAACCCTCTCAACTTTTTATCCCATGCTATGTGGGTGAAATTATGATACCATGCCAATTTTCAACCATTTCAGAGTTCATTTGCAGTGCTTTTCAATTTTAGGGTCATCTTAGCTCAAAATAAATCATGAAATGCATGAAAAAAAGAAAATGAAGTCAGAAAAGGGTTGAAAAGTGATGATGTGGCTTTGAATGGTGCATATTGAATGCAAAAAAAGTCTTGAGTTAAAATATGTTAAAAAATGAAACCCCTTTGTAATAGACGAGTTTTCGTCCGAAACCCTAATTCTTTGAAGGAGATTGTCCAGTTTGTACACGAAGTGCATCCAGTTTTTCCCGTAACCCTCTCAACTTTTTAGCACATGCTACGTGGGTGAAATTATGATACCATGCCAATTTTCAACCATTTCGGAGTTCATTTGCAGTGCTTTTCAATTTCAGGGTCATCTTTGCTCAAAATAAATCATGAAATGCATGAAAAATAGCAAATGAAGTCAGAAAAGGGTTGAAAAGTGATGATGTGGCTTTGAATGGTGCATAATGAATGCAGAAAAAGTATTGAGTTAAAATATATTTAAAAAAATGAAATCCCTTTGTTATAGACGAGTTTTCGTCCGAAATCCTCATACTTCGAAGGAGATTGTCCAGTTTGTACACGAAGTGCATCCAGTTTTTCCCGTAACCCTCTCAACTTTTTATCACATGCTATGTGGCTGAAATTATGATACCATGCCAATTTTCAACCATTTCAGAGTACATTTGCAGTGCTTTTCAATTTCAGGGTCATCTTAGCTCAAAATAAATCATGAAATGCATGAAAAATAGCAAATGAAGTCAGAAAAGGGTTGAAAAGTGATGATGTGGCTTTGAATGGTGCATAATGAATGCAGAAAAAGTCTTGAGTTAAAATATATTTAAAAAAATGAAATCCCTTTGTTATAGACGAGTTTTCGTCCGAAACCCTCATACTTCGAAGGAGATTGTCCAGTTTGTACACGAAGTGCATCCAGTTTTTCCCGTAACCCTCTCAACTTTTTATCCCATGCTATGTGGGTGAAATTATGATACCATGCCAATTTTCAACCATTTCAGAGTTCATTTGCAGTGCTTTTCAATTTCAGGGTCATCTTAGCTCAAAATAAATCATGAAATGCATGAAAAAAAGAAAATGAAGTCAGAAAAGGGTTGAAAAGTGATGATGTGGCTTTGAATGGTGCATATTGAATGCAAAAAAAGTCTTGATTTAAAATATGTTAAAAAAATGAAACCCCTTTGTAATAGACGAGTTTTCGTCCGAAACCCTGATACTTCGAAGGAGATTGTCCAGTTTGTACACGAAGTGCATCTAGTTTTTTCAGTAACCCTCTCAACTTTTTAGCACATGCTACGTGGTTGAAATTATGATACCATGCCAATTTTCAACTATTTCAGAGTTCATTTGCAGTGCTTTACAATTTCAGGGTCATCTTAGCTCAAAATAAATCATGAAATGCATGAAAAATAGCAAATGAAGTCAGAAAAGGGTTGAAAAGTGATGATGTGTCTTTGAATGGTACATATTGAATGCAGAAAAAGTCTTGAGTTAAAATATGTTTAAAAAATGAAATCCCTTTGTAATAGACGAGTTTTCGTCCGAAACCCTGATACTTCAAAGGAGATTGTCCAGTTTGTACACGAAGTGCATCCAGTTTTTCCCGTAACCCTCTCAACTTTTTAGCACATGCTATGTGGGTGAAATTATGATACCATGCGAATTTTCAACCATTTCAGAGTTCATTTGCAGTGCTTTTCAATTTCAGGGTCATCTTAGCTCAAAATAAATCATGAAATGCATGAAAAATAGCAAATGAAGTCAGGAAAGGGTTGAAAAGTGATGATGTGGCTTTGAATGGTGCATATTGAATGTAGAAAAAGTCATGAGTTAAAATATGTTTAAAAAAAATGAAATCCCTTTGTAATAGACGAGTTTTCGTCCGAAACACTGATACTTCGAAGGAGATTGTGCAGTTTGTACACGAAGTGCATCCAGTTTTTCCCGTAACCCTCTCAACTTTTTAGCACATGCTACATGGGTGAAATTATGATACCATGCCAATTTTCAACCATTTCAGAGTTCATTTGCAGTGCTTTTCAATTTCAGGGTCATCTCAGCTCAAAATAAATCATGATGCATGAAAAATAGCAAATGAAGTCAGAAAAGAGTTGAAAAGTGATGATGTGGCTTTGAATGGTGCATATTGAATGCAAAAAAAGTCTTGAGTTAAAATATGTTAAAAAATGAAACCCCTTTGTAATAGACGAGTTTTCGTCTGAAACCCTGATTCTTCGAAGGAGATTGTCCAGTTTGTACACGAAGTGCATCCAGTTTTTCCCGTAACCCTCTCAACTTTTTAGCACATGCTACGTGGGTGAAATTATGATACCATGCCAATTTTCAACCATTTCAGAGTTCATTTGCAGTGCTTTTCAATTTCAGGGTCATCTTAGCTCAAAATAAATCATGAAATGCATGAAAAATAGCAAATGAAGTCAGAAAAGGGTTGAAAAGTGATGATGTGGCTTTGAACGGTGCATATTGAATGCAGAAAAAGTTTTGAGTTAAAATATGTTTAAAAAAATTGAAATCCCTTTGTAATAGACGAGTTTTCGTACGAAACCCTGATACTTCGAAGGAGATTGTCCAGTTTGTACACGAAGTGCATCTAGTTTTTCCCGTAACCCTATCAACTTTTTAGCACATGCTATGTGGGTGAAATTATTATACCATGCCAAGTTTTAACCATTTCAGAGTTCATTTGCAGTGCTTTTCAATTTCAGGGTCATCTCAGCTCAAAATAAATCATGAAATGCATGAAAAATAGCAAATGAAGTCAGAAAAGGGTTGAAAAGTGACGATGTGGCTTTGAATGGTGCATATTGAATGCAAAAAAAGTCTTGATTTAAAATATGTTAAAAAAATGAAACCCCTTTGTAATAGACGAGTTTTCGTCCGAAACCCTGATACTTCGAAGGAGATTGTCCAGTTTGTACACGAAGTGCATCTAGTTTTTTCAGTAACCCTCTCAACTTTTTAGCACATGCTACGTGGTTGAAATTATGATACCATGCCAATTTTCAACTATTTCAGAGTTCATTTGCAGTGCTTTACAATTTCAGGGTCATCTTAGCTCAAAATAAATCATGAAATGCATGAAAAATAGCAAATGAAGTCAGAAAAGGGTTGAAAAGTGATGATGTGTCTTTGAATGGTACATATTGAATGCAGAAAAAGTCTTGAGTTAAAATATGTTTAAAAAAATGAAATCCCTTTGTTATAGACGAGTTTTCGTCCGAAACCCTCATACTTCGAAGGAGATTGTCCAGTTTGTACACGAAGTGCATCCAGTTTTTCCCGTAACCCTCTCAACTTTTTATCCCATGCTATGTGGGTGAAATTATGATACCATGCCAATTTTCAACCATTTCAGAGTTCATTTGCAGTGCTTTTCAATTTCAGGGTCATCTTTGCTCAAAATAAATCATGAAATGCATGAAAAATAGCAAATAAAGTCAGAAAAGGGTTGAAAAGTGATGATGTGTCTTTGAATGGTACATATTGAATGCAGAAAAAGTCTTGAGTTAAAATATGTTTAAAAAATGAAATCCCTTTGTAATAGACGAGTTTTCGTCCGAAACCCTGATACTTCAAAGGAGATTGTCCAGTTTGTACACGAAGTGCATCCAGTTTTTCCCGTAACCCTCTAAACTTTTTAGCACATGCTATGTGGGTGAAATTATGATACCATGCCAATTTTCAACCATTTCAGAGTTCATTTGCAGTGCTTTTCAATTTCAGGGTCATCTTAGCTCAAAATAAATCATGAAATGCATGAAAAATAGCAAATGAAGTCAGAAAAGGGTTGAAAAGTGATGATGTGGCTTTGAACGGTGCATATTGAATGCAAAAAAAGTCTTGAGTTAAAATATGTTAAAAAAATGAAACCCCTTTGTAATAGACGAGTTTTCGTCCGAAACCCTGATACTTCGAAGGAGATTGTCCAGTTTGTACACGAAGTGCATCCAGTTTTTCCCATAACCCTCTCAACTTTTTAGCACATGCTATGTGGGTGAAATTATTATACCATGCCAAGTTTTAACCATTTCAGAGTTCATTTGCAGTGCTTTTCAATTTCAGGGTCATCTCAGCTCAAAATAAATCATGAAATGCATGAAAAATAGCAAATGAAGTCAGAAAAGGGTTGAAAAGTGATGATGTGGCTTTGAATGGTGCATAATGAATGCAGAAAAAGTCTTCAGTTAAAATATGTTTAAAAAATGAAATCCCTTTGTTATAGACGAGTTTTCGTCCGAAATCCTCATACTTCGAAGGAGATTGTCCAGTTTGTACACGAAGTGCATCCAGTTTTTCCCGTAACCCTCTCAACTTTTTATCACATGCTATGTGGCTGAAATTATAATACCATGCCAATTTTCAACCATTTCAGAGTTCATTTGGAGTGCTTTCAATTTCAGGGTCATCTTAGCTCAAAATAAATCATGAAATGCATGAAAAATAGCAAATGAAGTCAGAAAAGGGTTGAAAAGTGATGATGTGGCTTTGAATGGTGCATAATGAATGCAGAAAAAGTCTTGAGTTAAAATATATTTAAAAAAATGAAATCCCTTTGTTATAGACGAGTTTTCGTCCGAAATCCTCATACTTCGAAGGAGATTGTCCAGTTTGTACACGAAGTGCATCCAGTTTTTCCCGTAACCCTCTCAACTTTTTATCCCATGCTATGTGGGTGAAATTATGATACCATGCCAATTTTCAACCATTTCAGAGTTCATTTGCAGTGCTTTTCAATTTCAGGGTCATCTTAGCTCAAAATAAATCATGAAATGCATGAAAAAAAGAAAATGAAGTCAGAAAAGGGTTGAAAAGTGATGATGTGGCTTTGAATGGTGCATATTGAATGCAAAAAAAGTCTTGAGTTAAAATATGTTAAAAAATGAAACCCCTTTGTAATAGACGAGTTTTCGTCTGAAACCCTGATTCTTCGAAGGAGATTGTCCAGTTTGTACACGAAGTGCATCCAGTTTTTCCCGTAACCCTCTCAACTTTTTAGCACATGCTACGTGGGTGAAATTATGATACCATGCCAATTTTCAACCATTTCAGAGTTCATTTGCAGTGCTTTTCAATTTCAGGGTCATCTTAGCTCAAAATAAATCATGAAATGCATGAAAAATAGCAAATGAAGTCAGAAAAGGGTTGAAAAGTGATGATGTGGCTTTGAACGGTGCATATTGAATGCAGAAAAAGTTTTGAGTTAAAATATGTTTAAAAAAATTGAAATCCCTTTGTAATAGACGAGTTTTCGTACGAAACCCTGATACTTCGAAGGAGATTGTCCAGTTTGTACACGAAGTGCATCTAGTTTTTCCCGTAACCCTATCAACTTTTTAGCACATGCTATGTGGGTGAAATTATTATACCATGCCAAGTTTTAACCATTTCAGAGTTCATTTGCAGTGCTTTTCAATTTCAGGGTCATCTCAGCTCAAAATAAATCATGAAATGCATGAAAAATAGCAAATGAAGTCAGAAAAGGGTTGAAAAGTGACGATGTGGCTTTGAATGGTGCATATTGAATGCAAAAAAAGTCTTGATTTAAAATATGTTAAAAAAATGAAACCCCTTTGTAATAGACGAGTTTTCGTCCGAAACCCTGATACTTCGAAGGAGATTGTCCAGTTTGTACACGAAGTGCATCTAGTTTTTTCAGTAACCCTCTCAACTTTTTAGCACATGCTACGTGGTTGAAATTATGATACCATGCCAATTTTCAACTATTTCAGAGTTCATTTGCAGTGCTTTACAATTTCAGGGTCATCTTAGCTCAAAATAAATCATGAAATGCATGAAAAATAGCAAATGAAGTCAGAAAAGGGTTCAAAAGTGATGATGTGTCTTTGAATGGTACATATTGAATGCAGAAAAAGTCTTGAGTTAAAATATGTTTAAAAAAATGAAATCCCTTTGTTATAGACGAGTTTTCGTCCGAAACCCTCATACTTCGAAGGAGATTGTCCAGTTTGTACACGAAGTGCATCCAGTTTTTCCCGTAACCCTCTCAACTTTTTATCCCATGCTATGTGGGTGAAATTATGATACCATGCCAATTTTCAACCATTTCAGAGTTCATTTGCAGTGCTTTTCAATTTTAGGGTCATCTTAGCTCAAAATAAATCATGAAATGCATGAAAAAAAGAAAATGAAGTCAGAAAAGGGTTGAAAAGTGATGATGTGGCTTTGAATGGTGCATATTGAATGCAAAAAAAGTCTTGAGTTAAAATATGTTAAAAAAATGAAACCCCTTTGTAATAGACGAGTTTTCGTCCGAAACCCTGATACTTCGAAGGAGATTGTCCAGTTTGTACACGAAGTGCATCCAGTTTTTCCCATAACCCTCTCAACTTTTTAGCACATGCTATGTGGGTGAAATTATTATACCATGCCAAGTTTTAACCATTTCAGAGTTCATTTGCAGTGCTTTTCAATTTCAGGGTCATCTCAGCTCAAAATAAATCATGAAATGCATGAAAAATAGCAAATGAAGTCAGAAAAGGGTTGAAAAGTGATGATGTGGCTTTGAATGGTGCATAATGAATGCAGAAAAAGTCTTCAGTTAAAATATGTTTAAAAAATGAAATCCCTTTGTTATAGACGAGTTTTCGTCCGAAATCCTCATACTTCGAAGGAGATTGTCCAGTTTGTACACGAAGTGCATCCAGTTTTTCCCGTAACCCTCTCAACTTTTTATCACATGCTATGTGGCTGAAATTATAATACCATGCCAATTTTCAACCATTTCAGAGTTCATTTGGAGTGCTTTCAATTTCAGGGTCATCTTAGCTCAAAATAAATCATGAAATGCATGAAAAATAGCAAATGAAGTCAGAAAAGGGTTGAAAAGTGATGATGTGGCTTTGAATGGTGCATAATGAATGCAGAAAAAGTCTTGAGTTAAAATATATTTAAAAAAATGAAATCCCTTTGTTATAGACGAGTTTTCGTCCGAAATCCTCATACTTCGAAGGAGATTGTCCAGTTTGTACACGAAGTGCATCCAGTTTTTCCCGTAACCCTCTCAACTATTTATCCCATGCTATGTGGGTGAAATTATGATACCATGCCAATTTTCAACCATTTCAGAGTTCATTTGCAGTGCTTTTCAATTTCAGGGTCATCTTAGCTCAAAATAAATCATGAAATGCATGAAAAAAAGAAAATGAAGTCAGAAAAGGGTTGAAAAGTGATGATGTGGCTTTGAATGGTGCATATTGAATGCAAAAAAAGTCTTGAGTTAAAATATGTTAAAAAATGAAACCCCTTTGTAATAGACGAGTTTTCGTCTGAAACCCTGATTCTTCGAAGGAGATTGTCCAGTTTGTACACGAAGTGCATCCAGTTTTTCCCGTAACCCTCTCAACTTTTTAGCACATGCTACGTGGGTGAAATTATGATACCATGCCAATTTTCAACCATTTCAGAGTTCATTTGCAGTGCTTTTCAATTTCAGGGTCATCTTAGCTCAAAATAAATCATGAAATGCATGAAAAATAGCAAATGAAGTCAGAAAAGGGTTGAAAAGTGATGATGTGGCTTTGAACGGTGCATATTGAATGCAGAAAAAGTTTTGAGTTAAAATATGTTTAAAAAAATTGAAATCCCTTTGTAATAGACGAGTTTTCGTACGAAACCCTGATACTTCGAAGGAGATTGTCCAGTTTGTACACGAAGTGCATCTAGTTTTTCCCGTAACCCTATCAACTTTTTAGCACATGCTATGTGGGTGAAATTATTATACCATGCCAAGTTTTAACCATTTCAGAGTTCATTTGCAGTGCTTTTCAATTTCAGGGTCATCTCAGCTCAAAATAAATCATGAAATGCATGAAAAATAGCAAATGAAGTCAGAAAAGGGTTGAAAAGTGACGATGTGGCTTTGAATGGTGCATATTGAATGCAAAAAAAGTCTTGATTTAAAATATGTTAAAAAAATGAAACCCCTTTGTAATAGACGAGTTTTCGTCCGAAACCCTGATACTTCGAAGGAGATTGTCCAGTTTGTACACGAAGTGCATCTAGTTTTTTCAGTAACCCTCTCAACTTTTTAGCACATGCTACGTGGTTGAAATTATGATACCATGCCAATTTTCAACTATTTCAGAGTTCATTTGCAGTGCTTTACAATTTCAGGGTCATCTTAGCTCAAAATAAATCATGAAATGCATGAAAAATAGCAAATGAAGTCAGAAAAGGGTTGAAAAGTGATGATGTGTCTTTGAATGGTACATATTGAATGCAGAAAAAGTCTTGAGTTAAAATATGTTTAAAAAAATGAAATCCCTTTGTTATAGACGAGTTTTCGTCCGAAACCCTCATACTTCGAAGGAGATTGTCCAGTTTGTACACGAAGTGCATCCAGTTTTTCCCGTAACCCTCTCAACTTTTTATCCCATGCTATGTGGGTGAAATTATGATACCATGCCAATTTTCAACCATTTCAGAGTTCATTTGCAGTGCTTTTCAATTTTAGGGTCATCTTAGCTCAAAATAAATCATGAAATGCATGAAAAAAAGAAAATGAAGTCAGAAAAGGGTTGAAAAGTGATGATGTGGCTTTGAATGGTGCATATTGAATGCAAAAAAAGTCTTGAGTTAAAATATGTTAAAAAATGAAACCCCTTTGTAATAGACGAGTTTTCGTCCGAAACCCTAATTCTTTGAAGGAGATTGTCCAGTTTGTACACGAAGTGCATCCAGTTTTTCCCGTAACCCTCTCAACTTTTTAGCACATGCTACGTGGGTGAAATTATGATACCATGCCAATTTTCAACCATTTCGGAGTTCATTTGCAGTGCTTTTCAATTTCAGGGTCATCTTTGCTCAAAATAAATCATGAAATGCATGAAAAATAGCAAATGAAGTCAGAAAAGGGTTGAAAAGTGATGATGTGGCTTTGAATGGTGCATAATGAATGCAGAAAAAGTATTGAGTTAAAATATATTTAAAAAAATGAAATCCCTTTGTTATAGACGAGTTTTCGTCCGAAATCCTCATACTTCGAAGGAGATTGTCCAGTTTGTACACGAAGTGCATCCAGTTTTTCCCGTAACCCTCTCAACTTTTTATCACATGCTATGTGGCTGAAATTATGATACCATGCCAATTTTCAACCATTTCAGAGTACATTTGCAGTGCTTTTCAATTTCAGGGTCATCTTAGCTCAAAATAAATCATGAAATGCATGAAAAATAGCAAATGAAGTCAGAAAAGGGTTGAAAAGTGATGATGTGGCTTTGAATGGTGCATAATGAATGCAGAAAAAGTCTTGAGTTAAAATATATTTAAAAAAATGAAATCCCTTTGTTATAGACGAGTTTTCGTCCGAAACCCTCATACTTCGAAGGAGATTGTCCAGTTTGTACACGAAGTGCATCCAGTTTTTCCCGTAACCCTCTCAACTTTTTATCCCATGCTATGTGGGTGAAATTATGATACCATGCCAATTTTCAACCATTTCAGAGTTCATTTGCAGTGCTTTTCAATTTCAGGGTCATCTTAGCTCAAAATAAATCATGAAATGCATGAAAAAAAGAAAATGAAGTCAGAAAAGGGTTGAAAAGTGATGATGTGGCTTTGAATGGTGCATATTGAATGCAAAAAAAGTCTTGATTTAAAATATGTTAAAAAAATGAAACCCCTTTGTAATAGACGAGTTTTCGTCCGAAACCCTGATACTTCGAAGGAGATTGTCCAGTTTGTACACGAAGTGCATCTAGTTTTTTCAGTAACCCTCTCAACTTTTTAGCACATGCTACGTGGTTGAAATTATGATACCATGCCAATTTTCAACTATTTCAGAGTTCATTTGCAGTGCTTTACAATTTCAGGGTCATCTTAGCTCAAAATAAATCATGAAATGCATGAAAAATAGCAAATGAAGTCAGAAAAGGGTTCAAAAGTGATGATGTGTCTTTGAATGGTACATATTGAATGCAGAAAAAGTCTTGAGTTAAAATATGTTTAAAAAATGAAATCCCTTTGTAATAGACGAGTTTTCGTCCGAAACCCTGATACTTCAAAGGAGATTGTCCAGTTTGTACACGAAGTGCATCCAGTTTTTCCCGTAACCCTCTCAACTTTTTAGCACATGCTATGTGGGTGAAATTATGATACCATGCGAATTTTCAACCATTTCAGAGTTCATTTGCAGTGCTTTTCAATTTCAGGGTCATCTTAGCTCAAAATAAATCATGAAATGCATGAAAAATAGCAAATGAAGTCAGGAAAGGGTTGAAAAGTGATGATGTGGCTTTGAATGGTGCATATTGAATGTAGAAAAAGTCATGAGTTAAAATATGTTTAAAAAAAATGAAATCCCTTTGTAATAGACGAGTTTTCGTCCGAAACACTGATACTTCGAAGGAGATTGTGCAGTTTGTACACGAAGTGCATCCAGTTTTTCCCGTAACCCTCTCAACTTTTTAGCACATGCTACATGGGTGAAATTATGATACCATGCCAATTTTCAACCATTTCAGAGTTCATTTGCAGTGCTTTTCAATTTCAGGGTCATCTCAGCTCAAAATAAATCATGATGCATGAAAAATAGCAAATGAAGTCAGAAAAGAGTTGAAAAGTGATGATGTGGCTTTGAATGGTGCATATTGAATGCAAAAAAAGTCTTGAGTTAAAATATGTTAAAAAATGAAACCCCTTTGTAATAGACGAGTTTTCGTCCGAAACCCTCATACTTCGAAGGAGATTGTCCAGTTTGTACACGAAGTGCATCCAGTTTTTCCCATAACCCTCTCAACTTTTTAGCACATGCGATGTGGGTGAAATTATGATACCATGCCAATTTTCAACCATTTCAGAGTTCATTTGCAGTGCTTTTCAATTTCAGAGTCATCTTTGCTCAAAATAAATCATGAAATGCATGAAAAATAGCAAATGAAGTCAGAAAAGGGCTGAAAAGTGATGATGTGGCTTTGAATGGTGCATAATGAATGCATAAAAAGTCTTGAGTTAAAATATATTTAAAAAAATGAAATCCCTTTGTTATAGACGAGTTTTCGTCCGAAACCCTCATACTTCGAAGGAGATTGTCCAGTTTGTACACGAAGTGCATCCAGTTTTTCCCGTAACCCTCTCAACTTTTTATCACATGCTATGTGGGTGAAATTATGATACCAAGCCAATTTTCAACCATTTCAGAGTTCATATGAAGTGCTTTTCAATTTCAGGGTCATCTTAGCTCAAAATAAATCATGAAATGCATGAAAAATAGCAAATGAAGTCAGAAAAGGGTTGAAAAGTGATGATGTGGCTTTGAATGGTGCATATTGAATGAAGAAAAAGTCTTGAGTTAAAATATGTTAAAAAATGAAACCCCTTTGTAATAGACGAGTTTTCGTCCGAAACCCTAATTCTTCGAAGGAGATTGTCCAGTTTGTACACGAAGTGCATCCAGTTTTTCCCGTAACCCTCTCAACTTTTTAGCACATGCTACGTGGGTGAAATTATGATACCATGCCAATTTTCAACCATTTCGGAGTTCATTTGCAGTGCTTTTCAATTTCAGGGTCATCTTTCCTCAAAATAAATCATGAAATGCATGAAAAATAGCAAATGAAGTCAGAAAAGGGTTGAAAAGTGATGATGTGGCTTTGAATGGTGCATAATGAATGCAGAAAAAGTATTGAGTTAAAATATATTTAAAAAAATGAAATCCCTTTGTTATAGACGAGTTTTCGTCCGAAATCCTCATACTTCGAAGGAGATTGTCCAGTTTGTACATGAAGTGCATCCAGTTTTTCCCGTAACCCTCTCAACTTTTTAGCACATGCTATGTGGGTGAAATTATTATACCATGCCAAGTTTTAACCATTTCAGAGTTCATTTGCAGTGCTTTTCAATTTCAGGGTCATCTCAGCTCAAAATAAATCATGAAATGCATGAAAAATAGCAAATGAAGTCAGAAAAGGGTTGAAAAGTGATGATGTGGCTTTGAATGGTGCATATTGAATGCAGAAAAAGTCTTGAGTTAAAATATGTTAAACAAATGATACCCCTTTGTAATAGACGAGTTTTCGTCCGAAACCCTCGTACTTCGAAGGAGATTGTCCAGTTTGTACACGAAGTGCATCCAGTTATTCCCGTAACCCTCTCATCTTCTTAGCACATGCTATGTGGGTGAAATTATGATACCATGCCAATTTTCAACCATTTCAGAGTTCATTTGCAGTGCTTTTCAATTTCAGGGTCATCTTAGCTCAAAATAAATCATGAAATGCATGAAAAATTGAAAATGAAGCCAGAAAAGGGTTGAAAAGTGATGATGTGGCTTTGAATGGTGCATATTGAATGCAGAAAAACTCTTGAGTTAAAATATGTTTAGAAAATGAAATCCCTTTGTAATAGACGAGTTTTCGTCCGAAACCCTGATACTTCAAAGGAGATTGTCCAGTTTGTACACGAAGTGCATCCAGTTTTTCCCGTAACCCTCTCAACTTTTTAGCACATGCTATGTGGGTGAAATTATGATACCATGCCAAGTTTCAACTATTTCAGAGTTCATTTGCAGTGCTTTTCAATTTCAGGGTCATCTTAGCACAAAATAAATCATGAAATGCATGAAAAATAGCAAATGAAGTCAGAAAAGGGTTGAAAAGTGATGATGTGGCTTTGAATGGTGCATATTGAATGCAGAAAAAGTCTTGAGTTAAAATATGTTAAAAAAATGATACCCCTTTGTAATAGACGAGTTTTCGTCCAAAACCCTCGTACTTCGAAGGAGCTTGTCCAGTTTGTACACGAAGTGCCTCCAGTTTTTCCCGTAACCCTCTCAACTTTTTAGCACATGCTACGTGGGTGAAATTATGATACCATGCCATGTTTCAACTATTTCAGAGTTCATTTGCAGTGCTTTTCAATATCAGGGTCATCTTAGCTCAAAATAAATCATGAAATGCATGAAAAATAGCAAATGAAGCCAGAAAAGGGTTGAAAAGTGATGATGTCGCTTTGAATGGTGCATATTGAATGCAGAAAAACTCTTGAGTTAAAATATGTTTAAAAAATGAAATCCCTTTGTAATAGACGAGTTTTCGTCCGAAACCCTGATACTTCAAAGGAGATTGTCCAGTTTGTACACGAAGTGCATCCAGTTTTTCCCGTAACCCTCTCATCTTTTTAGCACATGCTACGTGGGTGAAATTATGATACCATGCCAATTTTCAACTATTTCAGAGTTCATTTGCAGTGCTTTTCAATATCAGGGTCATCTTAGCTCAAAATAAATCATGAAATGCATGAAAATAGCAAATGAAGTCAGAAAAGGGTTGAAAAGTGATGATGTGTATTTGAATGGTGCATATTGAATGCAGAAAAAGTCTTGAGTTAAAATATGTTTAAAAAATAAAATCCCTTTGTAATAGACAAGTTTTCGTCCGAAACCCTCATACTTCGAAGGAGATTGTCCAGTTTGTACATGAAGTGCATCCAGTTTTTCCCATAACCCTCTCAACTTTTTAGCACATGCTATGTGGGTGAAATTATGATACCATGCCAATTTTGAACCATTTCAGAGTTCATTTGCAGTGCTTTTCAATTTCAGGGTCATCTTTGCTCAAAATAAATCATGAAATGCATGAAAAATAGCAAATGAAGTCAGAAAAGGGTTGAAAAGTGATGATGTGGCTTTGAATGGTGCCTAATGAATGCAGAAAAAGTCTTGATTTAAAATATATTTTAAAAAATGAAATCCCATTGTAATAGACGAGTTTTCGTCCGAAACCCTCATACTTCGAAGGAGATTGTCCAGTTTGTACACGAAGTGCATCCAGTGTTTCCCGTAACCCTCTCAACTTTTTAGCACATGCTATGTGGGTGAAATTATGATACCATGCCATGTTTCAACTATTTCAGAGTTAATTTGCAGTGCTTTTCAATTTCAGGGTCATCTTAGCTCAAAATAAATCATGAAATGCATGAAAAATAGCAAATGAAGTCAGAAAAGGGTTGAAAAGTGATGATGTGGCTTTGAATGGTGCATACTGAATGCAGAAAAAGTCTTGAGTTAAAATATGTTAAAAATATGATACCCCTTTGTAATAGACGAGTTTTCGTCCGAAACCCTCATACTTCAAGGAGATTGTCCAGTTTCTACACGAAGTGCATCCAGTTTTTCCCGTAACCCTCTCAACTTTTTAGCACATGCTACGTGGGTGAAATTATGATACCATGCCAATTTTCAACCATTTCAGAGTTCATTTGCAGTGCTTTTCAATATCAGGGTCATCTTAGCTCAAAATAAATCATGAAATACATGAAAATAGCAAATGAAGTCAGAAAAGGGTTGAAAAGTGATGATGTGTATTTGAATGGTGCATATTGAATGCAGAAAAAGTCTTGAGTTAAAATATGTTTAAAAAATGAAATCCCTTTGTAATAGACGAGTTTTCGTCCGAAACCCTCATACTTCAAGGAGATTGTCCAATTTGTACACGAAGTGCATCCACTTTTTCCCATAACCCTCTCAACTTTTTAGCACATGCTATGTGGGTGAAATTATGATACCATGCCAATTTTGAACCATTTCAGAGTTCATTTGCAGTGCTTTTCAATTTCAGGGTCATCTTTGCTCAAAATAAATCATGAAATGCATGAAAAATAGCAAATGAAGTCAGAAAAGAGTTGAAAAGTGATGATGTGGCGTTGAATGGTGCCTAATGAATGCAGAAAAAGTCTTGATTTAAAATATATTTAAAAAATGAAATCCCATTGTAATAGACGAGTTTTCGTCCGAAACCCTCATACTTCGAAGGAGATTGTCCAGTTTGTACACGAAGTGCATCCAGTTTTTCCCGTAACCCTCTCAACTTTTTAGCACATGTATGTGGGTGAAATTATGATACCATGCCAATTTTCAACTATTTCAGAGTTCATTTGCAGTGCTTTTCCATTTTAGGGTCATCTTAGCTCAAAATAAATCATGAAATGCATGAAAAATAGCAAATGAAGTCAGAAAAGGGTCGAAAAGTGATGATGTGGCTTTGAATGGTGCATATTGAATGCAGAAAAAGTCTGGAGTTAAAATATGTTTAAAAAATGAAATCCCTTTGTAATAGACGAGTTTTCGTCCGAAACCCTCATACTTCGAAGGAGATTGTCCAGTTTGTACACGAAGTGCATCCAGTTTTTCCCGTAACCCTCTCAACTTTTTAGCACATGCTACGTGGGTGAAATTATGATTCCATGCCAATTTTCAACTATTTCAGAGTTCATTTGCAGTGCTTTTCAATATCAGGGTCATCTTAGCTCAAAATAAATCATGAAATGCATGAAAATAGCAAATGAAGTCAGAAAAGGGTTGAAAAGTGATGATGTGTATTTGAATGGTGCATATTGAATGCAGAAAAAGTCTTGAGTTAAAATATGTTTAAAAAATGAAATCCCTTTGTAATAGACGAGTTTTCGTCCGAAACCCTCATACTTCAAGGAGATTGTCCAATTTGTACACGAAGTGCATCCACTTTTTCCCATAACCCTCTCAACTTTTTAGCACATGCTATGTGGGTGAAATTATGATACCATGCCAATTTTGAACCATTTCAGAGTTCATTTGCAGTGCTTTTCAATTTCAGGGTCATCTTTGCTCAAAATAAATCATGAAATGCATGAAAAATAGCAAATGAAGTCAGAAAAGAGTTGAAAAGTGATGATGTGGCTTTGAATGGTGCCTAATGAATGCAGAAAAAGTCTTGATTTAAAATATATTTAAAAAATGAAATCCCATTGTAATAGACGAGTTTTCGTCCGAAACCCTCATACTTCGAAGGAGATTGTCCAGTTTGTACACGAAGTGCATCCAGTTTTTCCCGTAACCCTCTCAACTTTTTAGCACATGCTATGTGGGTGAAATTATGATACCATGCCAATTTTCAACTATTTCAGAGTTCATTTGCAGTGCTTTTCCATTTTAGGGTCATCTTAGCTCAAAATAAATCATGAAATGCATGAAAAATAGCAAATGAAGTCAGAAAAGGGTCGAAAAGTGATGATGTGGCTTTGAATGGTGCATATTGAATGCAGAAAAAGTCTTGATTTAAAATATATTTCAAAAATGAAATCCCTTTGTAATAGACGAGTTTTCGTCCGAAACCCTGATACTTCAAAGGAGATTGTCCAGTTTGTACACGAAGTGCATCCAGTTTTTCCCGTAACCCTCTCAACTTTTTAGCACATGCTACGTGGGTGAAATTATGATTCCATGCCAATTTTCAACTATTTCAGAGTTCATTTGCAGTGCTTTTCAATATCAGGGTCATCTTAGCTCAAAATAAATCATGAAATGCATGAAAATAGCAAATGAAGTCAGAAAAGGGTTGAAAAGTGATGATGTGTATTTGAATGGTGCATATTGAATGCAGAAAAAGTCTTGAGTTAAAATATGTTTAAAAAATGAAATCCCTTTGTAATAGACGAGTTTTCGTCCGAAACCCTCATACTTCGAAGGAGATTGTCCAGTTTGTACAAGAAGTGCATCCAGTTTTTCCCATAACCCTCTCAACTTTTTAGCACATGCTATGTGGGTGAAATTATGATACCATGCCAATTTTGAACCATTTCAGAGTTCATTTGCAGTGCTTTTCAATTTCAGGGTCATCTTTGCTCAAAATAAATCATGAAATGCATGAAAAATAGCAAATGAAGTCAGAAAAGGGTTGAAAAGTGATGATGTGGCTTTGAATGGTGCCTAATGAATGCAGAAAAAGTCTTGATTTAAAATATATTTTAAAAAATGAAATCCCATTGTAATAGACGAGTTTTCGTCCGAAACCCTCATACTTCGAAGGAGATTGTCCAGTTTGTACACGAAGTGCATCCAGTTTTTCCCGTAACCCTCTCAACTTTTTAGCACATGCTATGTGGGTGAAATTATGATACCATGCCAATTTTCAACCATTTTAGAGTTCATTTGCAGTGCTTTTCAATTTCAGGATCATCTTAGCTAAAAATAAATCATGAAATGCATGAAAAATAGCAAATGAAGTCAGAAAAGGGTTGAAAAGTGATGATGTGGCTTTGAATGGTGCATATTGAATGCATAAAAAGTCTGGAGTTAAAATATGTTAAAAAAATGAAACCCCTTTGTAATAGACGAGTTTTCGTCCGAATCCCTGATAATTCGAAGGAGATTGTCCAGTTTGTACACGAAGTGCATCCAGTTTTTCCCGTAACATTCTCAACTTTTTAGCACATGCTACGTGGGTGAAATTATGATACCATGCCAATTTTCAACCATTTCAGAGTTCATTTGCAGTGCTTTTCAATTTCAGGGTCATCTTAGGTCAAAATAAATCATGAAATGCAAGAAAAATAGCAAATGAAGCCAGAAAAGGGTTGAAAAGTGATGATGTGGCTTTGAATGGTGCATATTGAATGCAGAAAAACTCTTGAGTTAAAATATGTTAAAAAATGAAACCCCTTTGTAATAGACGGGTTTTCGTCCGAAACCCTGATACTTCGAAGGAGATTGTCCAGTTTGTACACGAAGTGCATCCAGTTTTTCCCGTAACCCTCTCAACTTTTTAGCACATGCTACGTGGGTGAAATTATGACACCATGCCAATTTTCAACTATTTCAGAGTTCATTTGCAGTGCTTTTCAATTTTAGGGTCATCTTAGCTCAAAATAAATCATGAAATGCATGAAAAATAGCAAATGAAGTCAGAAAAGGGTTGAAAAGTGATGATGTGGCTTTGAATGGTGCATATTGAATGCAGAAAAAGTCTTGAGTTAAAATATGTTAAAAATTATACCCCTTTGTAATAGACGAGTTTTCGTCCGAAACCCTCGTACTTCGAAGGAGATTGTCCAGTTTGTACACGAAGTGCATCCAGTTTTTCCCGTAACCCTCTCAACTTTTTAGCACATGCTACGTGGGTGAAATTATGATACCATGCCAATTTTCAACTATTTCAGAGTTCATTTGCAGTGCTTTACAATTTCTAGGTCATCTTAGCTCAAAATAAATCATGAAATGCATGAAAAATAGCAAATGAAGTTAGAAAAGGGTTGAAAAGTGATGATGTGTCTTTGAATGGTACATATTGAATGCAGAAAAAGTTTTGAGTTAAAATATGTTAAAAAATGAAACCCCTTTGTAATAGACGAGTTTTCGTCCGAAACCCTGATACTTCGAAGGAGATTGTCCAGTTTGTACACGAAGTGCATCCAGTTTTTCCCATAACCCTCTCAACTTTTTAGCACATGCTATGTGGGTGAAATTATGATACCATGCCAATTTTCAACCATTTCAGAGTTCATTTGCAGTGCTTTTCAATTTCAGGGTCATCTTAGCTCAAAAAAAATCATGAAATGCATGAAAAATAGCAAATGAAGTTAGAAAAGGGTTGAAAAGTGATGATGTGTCTTTGAATGGTACATATTGAATGCAGAAAAAGTCTTGAGTTAAAATATGTTAAAAAATGAAATCCCTTTGAAATAGACGAGTTTTCGTCCGAAACCCTGATACTTCGAAGGAGATTGTCCAGTTTGTACACGAAGTGTATCCAGTTTTTCCCGTAACCCTCTCAACTTTTTAACACATGTTATGTGGGTGAAATTATGATACCATGCCAATTTTCAACCATTTCAGAGTTCATTTGCAGTGCTTTTCAATTTCAGGGTCATCTTAGCTCAAAATAAATCATGAAATGCATGAAAAATAGCAAATGAAGTCAGAAAAGGGTTGAAAAGTGATGATGTGGCTTTGAATGGTGCATATTGAATGCAAAAAAAGTCTTGATTTAAAATATGTTAAAAAAATGAAACCCCTTTGTAATAGACGAGTTTTCGTCCGAAAACCTGATACTTCGAAGGAGATTGTCCAGTTTGTACACGAAGTGCATCCAGTTTTTTCAGTAACCCTCTCAACTTTTTAGCACATGCTACGTGGGTGAAATTATGATACCATGCCAATTTTCAACTATTTCAGAGTTCATTTGCAGTGCTTTACAATTTCAGGGTCATCTTAGCTCAAAATAAATCATGAAATGCATGAAAAATAGCAAATGAAGTCAGAAAAGGGTTGAAAAGTGATGATGTGTCTTTGAATGGTACATATTGAATGCAGCAAAAGTTTTGAGTTAAAATATGTTTAAAAAATGAAATCCCTTTGTAATAGACGAGTTTTCGTCCGAAACCCTGATACTTCAAAGGAGATTGTCCAGTTCGTACACGAAGTGCATCCAGTTTTTCCCGTAACCCTCTCACCTTTTTAGCACATGCTATGTGGGTGCAATTATGATACCATGCCAATTTTCAACCATTTCAGAGTTCATTTGCAGTGCTTTTCAATTTCAGGGTCATCTTAGCTCAAAATAAATCATGAAACGCTTGAAAAATAGCAAATGAAGTCAGAAAAGGGTTGAAAAGTGATGATGTGGCTTTGAATGGTGCATATTGAATGCAGAAAAAGTCTTGAGTTTGAATATGTTTAAAAAAATGAAATCCCTTTGTAATAGACGAGTTTTCGTCCGAAACCCTGATACTTCGAAGGAGATTGTCCAGTTTGTACACGAAGTGCATCCAGTTTTTCCCGTAACCGTCTCAACTTTTTAGCACATGCTACGTGGGTGAAATTATTATACCATGCCAAGTTTTAACCATTTGAGTGTTCATTTGCAGTGCTTTTCAATTTCAGGGTCATCTCAGCTCAAAATAAATCATGAAATGCATGAAAAATAGCAAATGAAGTCAGAAAAGGGTTGAAAAGTGATGATGTGGCTTTGAATGGTGCATATTGAATGCAGAAAAAGTTTTGAGTTAAAATATGTTTAAAAAATGAAATCCCTTTGTAATAGACGAGTTTTCGTCCGAAACCCTGATACATCGAAGGAGATTGTCCAGTTTGTACACGAAGTGCATCCAGTTTTTCCCGTAACCCTCTCACCTTTTTAGCACATGCTATGTGGGTGCAATTATGATACCATGCTAAGTTTTAACCATTTCAGAGTTCATTTGCAGTGCTTTTCAATTTTAGGGTCATCTTAGCTCAAACTAAATCATTAAATGCATGAAAAATAGCAAATGAAGTCAGAAAAGGGTTGAAAAGTGATGATGTGGCTTTCAATGGTGCATATTGAATGCAGAAAAAGTCTTGAGTTAAAATATGTTAAAAAAATGATACCCCTTTGTAATAGACGAGTTTTCGTCCGAAACCCTCGTACTTCGAAGGAGATTGTCCAGTTTGTACACGAAGTGCATCCAGTTTTTCCCGTAACCCTCTCAACTTTTTAGCACATGCTACGTGGGTGAAATTATGATACCATGTCAATTTTCAACCATTTCAGAGTTCATTTGCAGTGCTTTTCAATTTCAGGGTCATCTTAGCTCAAAATAAATCATGAAATGCATGAAAAATTGAAAATGAAGCCAGAAAAGGGTTGAAAAGTGATGATGTGGCTTTGAATGGTGCATATTGAATGCAGAAAAACTCTTGAGTTAAAATATGTTCAGAAAATGAAATCCCTTTGTAATAGACGAGTTTTCGTCCGAAACCCTGATACTTCAAAGGAGATTGTCCAGTTTGTACACGAAGTGCATCCAGTTTTTCCCGTAACCCTCTCAAATTTTTAGCACATGCTACGTGGGTGAAATTATGATTCCATGCCAATTTTCAACTATTTCAGAGTTCATTTGCAGTGCTTTTCAATATCAGGGTCATCTTAGCTCAAAATAAATCATGAAATGCATGAAAATAGCAAATGAAGTCAGAAAAGGGTTGAAAAGTGATGATGTGTATTTGAATGGTGCATATTGAATGCAGAAAAAGTCTTGAGTTAAAATATGTTTAAAAAATGAAATCCCTTTGTAATAGACGAGTTTTCGTCCGAAACCCTCATACTTCGAAGGAGATTGTCCAGTTTGTACAAGAAGTTTATCCAGTTTTTCCCATAACCCTCTCAACTTTTTAGCACATGCTATGTGGGTGAAATTATGATACCATGCCAATTTTGAACCATTTCAGAGTTCATTTGCAGTGCTTTTCAATTTCAGGGTCATCTTAGCTCAAAATAAATCATGAAATGCATGAAAAATAGCAAATGAAGTCAGAAAAGGGTTGAAAAGTGATGATGTGGCTTTGAATGGTGCCTAATGAATGCAGAAAAAGTCTTGATTTAAAATATATTTTAAAAAATGAAATCCCATTGTAATAGACGAGTTTTCGTCCGAAACCCTGATACTTCAAAGGAGATTGTCCAGTTTGTACACGAAGTGCATCCAGTTTTTCCCGTAACCCTCTCAACTTTTTAGCACATGCTACGTGGGTGAAATTATGATTCCATGCCAATTTTCAACTATTTCAGAGTTCATTTGCAGTGCTTTTCAATATCAGGGTCATCTTAGCTCAAAATAAATCATGAAATGCATGAAAATAGCAAATGAAGTCAGAAAAGGGTTGAAAAGTGATGATGTGTATTTGAATGGTGCATATTGAATGCAGAAAAAGTCTTGAGTTAAAATATGTTTAAAAAATGAAATCCCTTTGTAATAGACGAGTTTTCGTCCGAAACCCTCATACTTCGAAGGAGATTGTCCAGTTTGTACAAGAAGTGCATCCAGTTTTTCCTATAACCCTCTCAACTTTTTAGCACATGCTATGTGGGTGAAATTATGATACCATGCCAATTTTGAACCATTTCAGAGTTCATTTGCAGTGCTTTTCAATTTCAGGGTCATCTTTGCTCAAAATAAATCATGAAATGCATGAAAAATAGCAAATGAAGTCAGAAAAGGGTTGAAAAGTGATGATGTGGCTTTGAATGGTGCCTAATGAATGCAGAAAAAGTCTTGATTTAAAATATATTTAAAAAAATGAAATCCCATTGTAATAGACGAGTTTTCGTGCGAAACCCTCATACTTCGAAGGAGATTGTCCAGTTTGTACACGAAGTGCATCCAGTTTTTCCCGTAACCCTCTCAACTTTTTAGCACATGCTATGTGGGTGAAATTATGATACCATGCCAATTTTCAACTATTTTAGAGTTCATTTGCAGTGCTTTTCAATTTCAGGATCATCTTAGCTAAAAATAAATCATGAAATGCATGAAAAATAGCAAATGAAGTCAGAAAAGGGTTGAAAAGTGATGATGTGGCTTTGAATGGTGCATATTCAATGCATAAAAAGTCTTGAGTTAAAATATGTTAAAAAAATGAAACCCCTTTGTAATAGACGAGTTTTCGTCCGAAACCCTGATACTTCGAAGGAGATTGTCCAGTTTGTACACGAAGTGCATCCAGTTTTTCCCGTAACCGTCTCAACTTTTTAGCACATGCTACGTGGGTGAAATTATTATACCATGCCAAGTTTTAACCATTTGAGTGTTCATTTGCAGTGCTTTTCAATTTCAGGGTCATCTCAGCTCAAAATAAATCATGAAATGCATGAAAAATAGCAAATGAAGTCAGAAAAGGGTTGAAAAGTGATGATGTGGCTTTGAATGGTGCATATTGAATGCAGAAAAAGTTTTGAGTTAAAATATGTTTAAAAAATGAAATCCCTTTGTAATAGACGAGTTTTCGTCCGAAACCCTGATACATCGAAGGAGATTGTCCAGTTTGTACACGAAGTGCATCCAGTTTTTCCCGTAACCCTCTCACCTTTTTAGCACATGCTATGTGGGTGCAATTATGATACCATGCTAAGTTTT
The DNA here is from genome assembly GCA_039707655.1 of Elymus sibiricus. Taxonomy (NCBI): domain Eukaryota; kingdom Viridiplantae; phylum Streptophyta; class Magnoliopsida; order Poales; family Poaceae; genus Elymus; species Elymus sibiricus. Next base: position 247,371,823 of record CM077671.1, read on the forward strand.
AACCATTTCAGAGTTCATTTGCAGTGCTTTTCAATTTTAGGGTCATCTTAGCTCAAAATAAATCATTAAATGCATGAAAAATAGCAAATGAAGTCAGAAAAGGGTTGAAAAGTGATGATGTGGCTTTCAATGGTGCATATTGAATGCAGAAAAAGTCTTGAGTTAAAATATGTTAAAAAAATGATACCCCTTTGTAATAGACGAGTTTTCGTCCGAAACCCTCGTACTTCGAAGGAGATTGTCCAGTTTGTACACGAAGTGCATCCAGTTTTTCCCGTAACCCTCTCAACTTTTTAGCACATGCTACGTGGGTGAAATTATGATACCATGTCAATTTTCAACCATTTCAGAGTTCATTTGCAGTGCTTTTCAATTTCAGGGTCATCTTAGCTCAAAATAAATCATGAAATGCATGAAAAATTGAAAATGAAGCCAGAAAAGGGTTGAAAAGTGATGATGTGGCTTTGAATGGTGCATATTGAATGCAGAAAAACTCTTGAGTTAAAATATGTTCAGAAAATGAAATCCCTTTGTAATAGACGAGTTTTCGTCCGAAACCCTGATACTTCAAAGGAGATTGTCCAGTTTGTACACGAAGTGCATCCAGTTTTTCCCGTAACCCTCTCAAATTTTTAGCACATGCTACGTGGGTGAAATTATGATTCCATGCCAATTTTCAACTATTTCAGAGTTCATTTGCAGTGCTTTTCAATATCAGGGTCATCTTAGCTCAAAATAAATCATGAAATGCATGAAAATAGCAAATGAAGTCAGAAAAGGGTTGAAAAGTGATGATGTGTATTTGAATGGTGCATATTGAATGCAGAAAAAGTCTTGAGTTAAAATATGTTTAAAAAATGAAATCCCTTTGTAATAGACGAGTTTTCGTCCGAAACCCTCATACTTCGAAGGAGATTGTCCAGTTTGTACAAGAAGTGCATCCAGTTTTTCCCATAACCCTCTCAACTTTTTAGCACATGCTATGTGGGTGAAATTATGATACCATGCCAATTTTGAACCATTTCAGAGTTCATTTGCAGTGCTTTTCAATTTCAGGGTCATCTTAGCTCAAAATAAATCATGAAATGCATGAAAAATAGCAAATGAAGTCAGAAAAGGGTTGAAAAGTGATGATGTGGCTTTGAATGGTGCCTAATGAATGCAGAAAAAGTCTTGATTTAAAATATATTTTAAAAAATGAAATCCCATTGTAATAGACGAGTTTTCGTCCGAAACCCTGATACTTCAAAGGAGATTGTCCAGTTTGTACACGAAGTGCATCCAGTTTTTCCCGTAACCCTCTCAACTTTTTAGCACATGCTACGTGGGTGAAATTATGATTCCATGCCAATTTTCAACTATTTCAGAGTTCATTTGCAGTGCTTTTCAATATCAGGGTCATCTTAGCTCAAAATAAATCATGAAATGCATGAAAATAGCAAATGAAGTCAGAAAAGGGTTGAAAAGTGATGATGTGTATTTGAATGGTGCATATTGAATGCAGAAAAAGTCTTGAGTTAAAATATGTTTAAAAAATGAAATCCCTTTGTAATAGACGAGTTTTCGTCCGAAACCCTCATACTTCGAAGGAGATTGTCCAGTTTGTACAAGAAGTGCATCCAGTTTTTCCTATAACCCTCTCAACTTTTTAGCACATGCTATGTGGGTGAAATTATGATACCATGCCAATTTTGAACCATTTCAGAGTTCATTTGCAGTGCTTTTCAATTTCAGGGTCATCTTTGCTCAAAATAAATCATGAAATGCATGAAAAATAGCAAATGAAGTCAGAAAAGGGTTGAAAAGTGATGATGTGGCTTTGAATGGTGCCTAATGAATGCAGAAAAAGTCTTGATTTAAAATATATTTAAAAAAATGAAATCCCATTGTAATAGACGAGTTTTCGTCCGAAACCCTCATACTTCGAAGGAGATTGTCCAGTTTGTACACGAAGTGCATCCAGTTTTTCCCGTAACCCTCTCAACTTTTTAGCACATGCTATGTGGGTGAAATTATGATACCATGCCAATTTTCAACTATTTTAGAGTTCATTTGCAGTGCTTTTCAATTTCAGGATCATCTTAGCTAAAAATAAATCATGAAATGCATGAAAAATAGCAAATGAAGTCAGAAAAGGGTTGAAAAGTGATGATGTGGCTTTGAATGGTGCATATTCAATGCATAAAAAGTCTTGAGTTAAAATATGTTAAAAAAATGAAACCCCTTTGTAATAGACGAGTTTTCGTCCGAATCCCTGATAATTCGAAGGAGATTGTCCAGTTTGTACACGAAGTGCATCCAGTTTTTCCCGTAACCCTCTCAAAATTTTTAGCACATGCTACGTGGGTGAAATTATGATACCATGCCAATTTTCAACCATTTCAGAGTTCATTTGCAGTGCTTTTCAATTTCAGGGTCATCTTAGGTCAAAATAAATCATGAAATGCATGAAAAATAGCAAATGAAGCCAGAAAAGGGTTGAAAAGTGATGATGTGGCTTTGAATGGTGCATATTGAATGCAGAAAAACTCTTGAGTTAAAATATGTTAAAAAATGAAACCCCTTTGTAATAGACGGGTTTTCGTCCGAAACCCTGATACTTCGAAGGAGATTGTCCAGTTTGTACACGAAGTGCATCCAGTTTTTCCCGTAACCCTCTCAACTTTTTAGCACATGCTACGTGGGTGAAATTATGACACCATGCCAATTTTCAACTATTTCAGAGTTCATTTGCAGTGCTTTTCAATTTTAGGGTCATCTTAGCTCAAAATAAATCATGAAATGCATGAAAAATAGCAAATGAAGTCAGAAAAGGGTTGAAAAGTGATGATGTGGCTTTGAATGGTGCATATTGAATGCAGAAAAAGTCTTGAGTTAAAATATGTTAAAAATTATACCCCTTTGTAATAGACGAGTTTTCGTCCGAAACCCTCGTACTTCGAAGGAGATTGTCCAGTTTGTACACGAAGTGCATCCAGTTTTTCCCGTAACCCTCTCAACTTTTTAGCACAAGCTACGTGGGTGAAATTATGATACCATGCCAATTTTCAACTATTTCAGAGTTCATTTGCAGTGCTTTACAATTTCTAGGTCATCTTAGCTCAAAATAAATCATGAAATGCATGAAAAATAGCAAATGAAGTTAGAAAAGGGTTGAAAAGTGATGATGTGTCTTTGAATGGTACATATTGAATGCAAAAAAAGTTTTGAGTTAAAATATGTTAAAAAATGAAACCCCTTTGTAATAGACGAGTTTTCGTCCGAAACCCTGATACTTCGAAGGAGATTGTCCAGTTTGTACACGAAGTGCATCCAGTTTTTCCCGTAACCCTCTCAACTTTTTAGCACATGCTATGTGGGTGAAATTATGATACCATGCCAATTTTCAACCATTTCAGAGTTCATTTGTAGCGCTTTTCAATTTCAGGGTCATCTTAGCTCAAAAAAAATCATGAAATGCATGAAAAATAGCAAATGAAGTTAGAAAAGGGTTGAAAAGTGATGATGTGTCTTTGAATGGTACATATTGAATGCAGAAAAAGTCTTGAGTTAAAATATGTTAAAAAATGAAATCCCTTTGAAATAGACGAGTTTTCGTCCGAAACCCTGATACTTCGAAGGAGATTGTCCAGTTTGTACACGAAGTGTATCCAGTTTTTCCCGTAACCCTCTCAACTTTGTAACACATGTTATGTGGGTGAAATTATGATACCATGCCAATTTTCAACCATTTCAGAGTTCATTTGCAGTGCTTTTCAATTTCAGGGTCATCTTAGCTCAAAATAAATCATGAAATGCATGAAAAATAGCAAATGAAGTCAGAAAAGGGTTGAAAAGTGATGATGTGGCTTTGAATGGTGCATATTGAATGCAAAAAAAGTCTTGATTTAAAATATGTTAAAAAAATGAAACCCCTTTGTAATAGACGAGTTTTCGTCCGAAAACCTGATACTTCGAAGGAGATTGTCCAGTTTGTACACGAAGTGCATCCAGTTTTTTCAGTAACCCTCTCAACTTTTTAGCACATGCTACGTGGGTGAAATTATGATACCATGCCAATTTTCAACTATTTCAGAGTTCATTTGCAGTGCTTTACAATTTCAGGGTCATCTTAGCTCAAAATAAATCATGAAATGCATGAAAAATAGCAAATGAAGTCAGAAAAGGGTTGAAAAGTGATGATGTGTCTTTGAATGGTACATATTGAATGCAGCAAAAGTTTTGAGTTAAAATATGTTTAAAAAATGAAATCCCTTTGTAATAGACGAGTTTTCGTCCGAAACCCTGATACTTCAAAGGAGATTGTCCAGTTTGTACACGAAGTGCATCCAGTTTTTCCCGTAACCCTCTCACCTTTTTAGCACATGCTATGTGGGTGCAATTATGATACCATGCCAATTTTCAACCATTTCAGAGTTCATTTGCAGTGCTTTTCAATTTCAGGGTCATCTTAGCTCAAAATAAATCATGAAACGCTTGAAAAATAGCAAATGAAGTCAGAAAAGGGTTGAAAAGTGATGATGTGGCTTTGAATGGTGCATATTGAATGCAGAAAAAGTCTTGAGTTTGAATATGTTTAAAAAAATGAAATCCCTTTGTAATAGACGAGTTTTCGTCCGAAACCCTGATACTTCGAAGGAGATTGTCCAGTTTGTACACGAAGTGCATCCAGTTTTTCCCGTAACCGTCTCAACTTTTGAGCACATGCTATGTGGGTGAAATTATTATACCATGCCAAGTTTTAACCATTTCAGTGTTCATTTGCAGTGCTTTTCAATTTCAGGGTCATCTCAGCTCAAAATAAATCATGAAATGCATGAAAAATAGCAAATGAAGTCAGAAAAGGGTTGAAAAGTGATGATGTGGCTTTGAATGGTGCATATTGAATGCAGAAAAAGTTTTGAGTTAAAATATGTTTAAAAAATGAAATCCCTTTGTAATAGACGAGTTTTCGTACGAAACCCTGATACATCGAAGGAGATTGTCCAGTTTGTACACGAAGTGCATCCAGTTTTTCCCGTAACCCTCTCATCTTTTTAGCACATGCTATGTGGGTGAAATTATTATACCATGCTAAGTTTTAACCATTTCAGAGTTCATTTGCAGTGCTTTTCAATTTTAGGGTCATCTCTGCTCAAAATAAATCATGAAATGCATGAAAAATAGCAAATGAAGTCAGAAAAGGGTTGAAAAGTGATGATGTGGCTTTCAATGGTGCATATTGAATGCAGAAAAAGTCTTGAGTTAAAATATGTTAAAAAAATGATACCCCTTTGTAATAGACGAGTTTTCGTCCGAAACCCTCGTACTTCGAAGGAGATTGTCCAGTTTGTACACGAAGTGCATCCAGTTTTTCCCGTAACCCTCTCAACTTTTTAGCACATGCTACGTGGGTGAAATTATGATACCATGCCAATTTTCAACCATTTCAGAGTTCATTTGCAGTGGTTTTCAATTTCAGGGTCATCTTAGCTCAAAATAAATCATGAAATGCATGAAAAATTGAAAATGAAGCCAGAAAAGGGTTGAAAAGTGATGATGTGGCTTTGAATGGTGCATATTGAATGCAGAAAAACTCTTGAGTTAAAATATGTTCAGAAAATGAAATCCCTTTGTAATAGACGAGTTTTCGTCCGAAACCCTGATACTTCAAAGGAGATTGTCCAGTTTGTACACGAAGTGCATCCAGTTTTTCCCGTAACCCTCTCAACTTTTTAGCACATGCTACGTGGGTGAAATTATGATTCCATGCCAATTTTCAACTATTTCAGAGTTCATTTGCAGTGCTTTTCAATATCAGGGTCATCTTAGCTCAAAATAAATCATGAAATGCATGAAAATAGCAAATGAAGTCAGAAAAGGGTTGAAAAGTGATGATGTGTATTTGAATGGTGCATATTGAATGCAGAAAAAGTCTTGAGTTAAAATATGTTTAAAAAATGAAATCCCTTTGTAATAGACGAGTTTTCGTCCGAAACCCTCATACTTCGAAGGAGATTGTCCAGTTTGTATAAGAAGTGCATCCAGTTTTTCCCATAACCCTCTCAACTTTTTAGCACATGCTATGTGGGTGAAATAATGATACCATGCCAATTTTGAACCATTTCAGAGTTCATTTGCAGTGCTTTTCAATTTCAGGGTCATCTTTGCTCAAAATAAATCATGAAATGCATGAAAAATAGCAAATGAAGTCAGAAAAGGGTTGAAAAGTGATGATGTGGCTTTGAATGGTGCCTAATGAATGCAGAAAAAGTCTTGATTTAAAATATATTTTAAAAAATGAAATCCCATTGTAATAGACGAGTTTTCGTCCGAAACCCTCATACTTCGAAGGAGATTGTCCAGTTTGTACACGAAGTGCATCCAGTTTTTCCCGTAACCCTCTCAACTTTTTAGCACATGCTATGTGGGTGAAATTATGATACCATGCCAATTTTCAACTATTTTAGAGTTCATTTGCAGTGCTTTTCAATTTCAGGATCATCTTAGCTAAAAATAAATCATGAAATGCATGAAAAATAGCAAATGAAGTCAGAAAAGGGTTGAAAAGTGATGATGTGGCTTTGAATGGTGCATATTCAATGCATAAAAAGTCTTGAGTTAAAATATGTTAAAAAAATGAAACCCCTTTGTAATAGACCAGTTTTCGTCCGAATCCCTGATAATTCGAAGGAGATTGTCCAGTTTGTACACGAAGTGCATCCAGTTTTTCCCGTAACCCTCTCAACTTTTTAGCACATGCTACGTGGGTGAAATTATGATACCATGCCAATTTTCAACCATTTCAGAGTTCATTTGCAGTGCTTTTCAATTTCAGGGTCATCTTAGGTCAAAATAAATCATGAAATGCATGAAAAATAGCAAATGAAGCCAGAAAAGGGTTGAAAAGTGATGATGTGGCTTTGAATGGTGCATATTGAATGCAGAAAAACTCTTGAGTTAAAATATGTTAAAAAATGAAAACCCTTTGTAATAGACGGGTTTTCGTCCGAAACCCTGATACTTCGAAGGAGATTGTCCAGTTTGTACACGAAGTGCATCCAGTTTTTCCCGTAACCCTCTCAAATTTTTAGCACATGCTACGTGGGTGAAATTATGACACCATGCCAATTTTCAACTATTTCAGAGTTCATTTGCAGTGCTTTTCAATTTTAGGGTCATCTTAGCTCAAAATAAATCATGAAATGCATGAAAAATAGCAAATGAAGTCAGAAAAGGGTTGAAAAGTGATGATGTGGCTTTGAATGGTGCATATTGAATGCAGAAAAAGTCTTGAGTTAAAATATGTTAAAAATTATACCCCTTTGTAATAGACGAGTTTTCGTCCGAAACCCTCGTACTTCGAAGGAGATTGTCCAGTTTGTACACGAAGTGCATCCAGTTTTTCCCGTAACCCTCTCAACTTTTTAGCACAAGCTACGTGGGTGAAATTATGATACCATGCCAATTTTCAACTATTTCAGAGTTCATTTGCAGTGCTTTACAATTTCTAGGTCATCTTAGCTCAAAATAAATCATGAAATGCATGAAAAATAGCAAATGAAGTTAGAAAAGGGTTGAAAAGTGATGATGTGTCTTTGAATGGTACATATTGAATGCAGAAAAAGTTTTGAGTTAAAATATGTTAAAAAATGAAACCCCTTTGTAATAGACGAGTTTTCGTCCGAAACCCTGATACTTCGAAGGAGATTGTCCAGTTTGTACACGAAGTGCATCCAGTTTTTCCCGTAACCCTCTCAACTTTTTAGCACATGCTATGTGGGTGAAATTATGATACCATGCCAATTTTCAACCATTTCAGAGTTCATTTGCAGCGCTTTTCAATTTCAGGGTCATCTTAGCTCAAAAAAAATCATGAAATGCATGAAAAATAGCAAATGAAGTTAGAAAAGGGTTGAAAAGTGATGATGTGTCTTTGAATGGTACATATTGAATGCAGAAAAAGTCTTGAGTTAAAATATGTTAAAAAATGAAATCCCTTTGAAATAGACGAGTTTTCGTCCGAAACCCTGATACTTCGAAGGAGATTGTCCAGTTTGTACACGAAGTGTATCCAGTTTTTCCCGTAACCCTCTCAACTTTGTAACACATGTTATGTGGGTGAAATTATGATACCATGCCAATTTTCAACCATTTCAGAGTTCATTTGCAGTGCTTTTCAATTTCAGGGTCATCTTAGCTCAAAATAAATCATGAAATGCATGAAAAATAGCAAATGAAGTCAGAAAAGGGTTGAAAAGTGATGATGTGGCTTTGAATGGTGCATATTGAATGCAAAAAAAGTCTTGATTTAAAATATGTTAAAAAAATGAAACCCCTTTGTAATAGACGAGTTTTCGTCCGAAAACCTGATACTTCGAAGGAGATTGTCCAGTTTGTACACGAAGTGCATCCAGTTTTTTCAGTAACCCTCTCAACTTTTTAGCACATGCTACGTGGGTGAAATTATGATACCATGCCAATTTTCAACTATTTCAGAGTTCATTTGCAGTGCTTTACAATTTCAGGGTCATCTTAGCTCAAAATAAATCATGAAATGCATGAAAAATAGCAAATGAAGTCAGAAAAGGGTTGAAAAGTGATGATGTGTCTTTGAATGGTACATATTGAATGCAGCAAAAGTTTTGAGTTAAAATATGTTTAAAAAATGAAATCCCTTTGTAATAGACGAGTTTTCGTCCGAAACCCTGATACTTCAAAGGAGATTGTCCAGTTTGTACACGAAGTGCATCCAGTTTTTCCCGTAACCCTCTCACCTTTTTAGCACATGCTATGTGGGTGCAATTATGATACCATGCCAATTTTCAACCATTTCAGAGTTCATTTGCAGTGCTTTTCAATTTCAGGGTCATCTTAGCTCAAAATAAATCATGAAACGCTTGAAAAATAGCAAATGAAGTCAGAAAAGGGTTGAAAAGTGATGATGTGGCTTTGAATGGTGCATATTGAATGCAGAAAAAGTCTTGAGTTTGAATATGTTTAAAAAAATGAAATCCCTTTGTAATAGACGAGTTTTCGTCCGAAACCCTGATACTTCGAAGGAGATTGTCCAGTTTGTACACGAAGTGCATCCAGTTTTTCCCGTAACCGTCTCAACTTTTGAGCACATGCTATGTGGGTGAAATTATTATACCATGCCAAGTTTTAACCATTTCAGTGTTCATTTGCAGTGCTTTTCAATTTCAGGGTCATCTCAGCTCAAAATAAATCATGAAATGCATGAAAAATAGCAAATGAAGTCAGAAAAGGGTTGAAAAGTGATGATGTGGCTTTGAATGGTGCATATTGAATGCAGAAAAAGTTTTGAGTTAAAATATGTTTAAAAAATGAAATCCCTTTGTAATAGACGAGTTTTCGTACGAAACCCTGATACATCGAAGGAGATTGTCCAGTTTGTACACGAAGTGCATCCAGTTTTTCCCGTAACCCTCTCATCTTTTTAGCACATGCTATGTGGGTGAAATTATTATACCATGCTAAGTTTTAACCATTTCAGAGTTCATTTGCAGTGCTTTTCAATTTTAGGGTCATCTCTGCTCAAAATAAATCATGAAATGCATGAAAAATAGCAAATGAAGTCAGAAAAGGGTTGAAAAGTGATGATGTGGCTTTCAATGGTGCATATTGAATGCAGAAAAAGTCTTGAGTTAAAATATGTTAAAAAAATGATACCCCTTTGTAATAGACGAGTTTTCGTCCGAAACCCTCGTACTTCGAAGGAGATTGTCCAGTTTGTACACGAAGTGCATCCAGTTTTTCCCGTAACCCTCTCAACTTTTTAGCACATGCTACGTGGGTGAAATTATGATACCATGCCAATTTTCAACCATTTCAGAGTTCATTTGCAGTGGTTTTCAATTTCAGGGTCATCTTAGCTCAAAATAAATCATGAAATGCATGAAAAATTGAAAATGAAGCCAGAAAAGGGTTGAAAAGTGATGATGTGGCTTTGAATGGTGCATATTGAATGCAGAAAAACTCTTGAGTTAAAATATGTTCAGAAAATGAAATCCCTTTGTAATAGACGAGTTTTCGTCCGAAACCCTGATACTTCAAAGGAGATTGTCCAGTTTGTACACGAAGTGCATCCAGTTTTTCCCGTAACCCTCTCAACTTTTTAGCACATGCTACGTGGGTGAAATTATGATTCCATGCCAATTTTCAACTATTTCAGAGTTCATTTGCAGTGCTTTTCAATATCAGGGTCATCTTAGCTCAAAATAAATCATGAAATGCATGAAAATAGCAAATGAAGTCAGAAAAGGGTTGAAAAGTGATGATGTGTATTTGAATGGTGCATATTGAATGCAGAAAAAGTCTTGAGTTAAAATATGTTTAAAAAATGAAATCCCTTTGTAATAGACGAGTTTTCGTCCGAAACCCTCATACTTCGAAGGAGATTGTCCAGTTTGTATAAGAAGTGCATCCAGTTTTTCCCATAACCCTCTCAACTTTTTAGCACATGCTATGTGGGTGAAATAATGATACCATGCCAATTTTGAACCATTTCAGAGTTCATTTGCAGTGCTTTTCAATTTCAGGGTCATCTTTGCTCAAAATAAATCATGAAATGCATGAAAAATAGCAAATGAAGTCAGAAAAGGGTTGAAAAGTGATGATGTGGCTTTGAATGGTGCCTAATGAATGCAGAAAAAGTCTTGATTTAAAATATATTTTAAAAAATGAAATCCCATTGTAATAGACGAGTTTTCGTCCGAAACCCTCATACTTCGAAGGAGATTGTCCAGTTTGTACACGAAGTGCATCCAGTTTTTCCCGTAACCCTCTCAACTTTTTAGCACATGCTATGTGGGTGAAATTATGATACCATGCCAATTTTCAACTATTTTAGAGTTCATTTGCAGTGCTTTTCAATTTCAGGATCATCTTAGCTAAAAATAAATCATGAAATGCATGAAAAATAGCAAATGAAGTCAGAAAAGGGTTGAAAAGTGATGATGTGGCTTTGAATGGTGCATATTCAATGCATAAAAAGTCTTGAGTTAAAATATGTTAAAAAAATGAAACCCCTTTGTAATAGACCAGTTTTCGTCCGAATCCCTGATAATTCGAAGGAGATTGTCCAGTTTGTACACGAAGTGCATCCAGTTTTTCCCGTAACCCTCTCAACTTTTTAGCACATGCTACGTGGGTGAAATTATGATACCATGCCAATTTTCAACCATTTCAGAGTTCATTTGCAGTGCTTTTCAATTTCAGGGTCATCTTAGGTCAAAATAAATCATGAAATGCATGAAAAATAGCAAATGAAGCCAGAAAAGGGTTGAAAAGTGATGATGTGGCTTTGAATGGTGCATATTGAATGCAGAAAAACTCTTGAGTTAAAATATGTTAAAAAATGAAACCCCTTTGTAATAGACGGGTTTTCGTCCGAAACCCTGATACTTCGAAGGAGATTGTCCAGTTTGTACACGAAGTGCATCCAGTTTTTCCCGTAACCCTCTCAAATTTTTAGCACATGCTACGTGGGTGAAATTATGACACCATGCCAATTTTCAACTATTTCAGAGTTCATTTGCAGTGCTTTTCAATTTTAGGGTCATCTTAGCTCAAAATAAATCATGAAATGCATGAAAAATAGCAAATGAAGTCAGAAAAGGGTTGAAAAGTGATGATGTGGCTTTGAATGGTGCATATTGAATGCAGAAAAAGTCTTGAGTTAAAATATGTTAAAAATTATACCCCTTTGTAATAGACGAGTTTTCGTCCGAAACCCTCGTACTTCGAAGGAGATTGTCCAGTTTGTACACGAAGTGCATCCAGTTTTTCCCGTAACCCTCTCAACTTTTTAGCACAAGCTACGTGGGTGAAATTATGATACCATGCCAATTTTCAACTATTTCAGAGTTCATTTGCAGTGCTTTACAATTTCTAGGTCATCTTAGCTCAAAATAAATCATGAAATGCATGAAAAATAGCAAATGAAGTTAGAAAAGGGTTGAAAAGTGATGATGTGTCTTTGAATGGTACATATTGAATGCAGAAAAAGTTTTGAGTTAAAATATGTTAAAAAATGAAACCCCTTTGTAATAGACGAGTTTTCGTCCGAAACCCTGATACTTCGAAGGAGATTGTCCAGTTTGTACACGAAGTGCATCCAGTTTTTCCCGTAACCCTCTCAACTTTTTAGCACATGCTATGTGGGTGAAATTATGATACCATGCCAATTTTCAACCATTTCAGAGTTCATTTGCAGCGCTTTTCAATTTCAGGGTCATCTTAGCTCAAAAAAAATCATGAAATGCATGAAAAATAGCAAATGAAGTTAGAAAAGGGTTGAAAAGTGATGATGTGTCTTTGAATGGTACATATTGAATGCAGAAAAAGTCTTGAGTTAAAATATGTTAAAAAATGAAATCCCTTTGAAATAGACGAGTTTTCGTCCGAAACCCTGATACTTCGAAGGAGATTGTCCAGTTTGTACACGAAGTGTATCCAGTTTTTCCCGTAACCCTCTCAACTTTTTAACACATGTTATGTGGGTGAAATTATGATACCATGCCAATTTTCAACCATTTCAGAGTTCATTTGCAGTGCTTTTCAATTTCAGGGTCATCTTAGCTCAAAATAAATCATGAAATGCATGAAAAATAGCAAATGAAGTCAGAAAAGGGTTGAAAAGTGATGATGTGGCTTTGAATGGTGCATATTGAATGCAAAAAAAGTCTTGATTTAAAATATGTTAAAAAAATGAAACCCCTTTGTAATAGACGAGTTTTCGTCCGAAAACCTGATACTTCGAAGGAGATTGTCCAGTTTGTACACGAAGTGCATCCAGTTTTTTCAGTCACCCTCTCAACTTTTTAGCACATGCTACGTGGGTGAAATTATGATACCATGCCAATTTTCAACTATTTCAGAGTTCATTTGCAGTGCTTTACAATTTCAGGGTCATCTTAGCTCAAAATAAATCATGAAATGCATGAAAAATAGCAAATGAAGTCAGAAAAGGGTTGAAAAGTGATGATGTGTCTTTGAATGGTACATATTGAATGCAGCAAAAGTTTTGAGTTAAAATATGTTTAAAAAATGAAATCCCTTTGTAATAGACGAGTTTTCGTCCGAAACCCTGATACTTCAAAGGAGATTGTCCAGTTTGTACACGAAGTGCATCCAGTTTTTCCCGTAACCCTCTCACCTTTTTAGCACATGCTATGTGGGTGCAATTATGATACCATGCCAATTTTCAACCATTTCAGAGTTCATTTGCAGTGCTTTTCAATTTCAGGGTCATCTTAGCTCAAAATAAATCATGAAACGCTTGAAAAATAGCAAATGAAGTCAGAAAAGGGTTGAAAAGTGATGATGTGGCTTTGAATGGTGCATATTGAATGCAGAAAAAGTCTTGAGTTTGAATATGTTTAAAAAAATGAAATCCCTTTGTAATAGACGAGTTTTCGTCCGAAACCCTGATACTTCGAAGGAGATTGTCCAGTTTGTACACGAAGTGCATCCAGTTTTTCCCGTAACCGTCTCAACTTTTGAGCACATGCTATGTGGGTGAAATTATTATACCATGCCAAGTTTTAACCATTTCAGTGTTCATTTGCAGTGCTTTTCAATTTCAGGGTCATCTCAGCTCAAAATAAATCATGAAATGCATGAAAAATAGCAAATGAAGTCAGAAAAGGGTTGAAAAGTGATGATGTGGCTTTGAATGGTGCATATTGAATGCAGAAAAAGTTTTGAGTTAAAATATGTTTAAAAAATGAAATCCCTTTGTAATAGACGAGTTTTCGTCCGAAACCCTGATACTTCGAAGGAGATTGTCCAGTTTGTACACGAAGTGCATCCAGTTTTTCGCATAACCCTCTCAACTTTTTAGCACATGCTATGTGGGTGAAATTATGATACCATGCCAATTTTCAACCATTTCCGAGTTCATTTGCAGTGCTTTTCAATTTCAGGGTCATCTTAGCTCAAAATAAATCATGAAATGCATGAAAAATAGCAAATGAAGTCAGAAAAGAGTTGAAAAGTGATGATGTGGCTTTGAATGGTGCAGATTGAATGCAAAAAAAGTCTTGAGTTAAAATATGTTAAAAAAATGAAACCCCTTTGTAATAGACGAGTTTTCGTTCGAAACCCTCATACTTCGAAGGAGATTGTCCAGTTTGTAGACGAAGTGCATCCAGTTTTTCCCATAACCCTCTCAACTTTTTAGCACATGCGATGTGGGTGAAATTATGATACCATGGCAATTTTCAACCATTTCAGAGTTCATTTGCAGTGCTTTTCAATTTCAGGGTCATCTTTGCTCAAAATAAATCATGAAATGCATGAAAAATAGCAAATGAAGTCAGAAAAGGGTTGAAAAGTGATGATGTGGCTTTGAATGGTCCATAATGAATGCAGAAAAAGTATTGAGTTAAAATATATTTAAAAAAATGAAATCCCTTTGTTATAGACGAGTTTTCGTCCGAAACCCTGATACTTCGAAGGAGATTGTCCAGTTTGTACACGAAGTGCATCCAGTTTTTCCCGTAACCCTCTCAACTTTTTATCACATGCTATGTGGGTGAAATTATGATACCATGCCAATTTTCAACCATTTCAGAGTTCATTTGCAGTGCTTTTCAATTTCAGGGTCATCTTAGCTCAAAATAAATCATGAAATGCATGAAAAATAGCAAATGAAGTTAGAAAAGGGTTGAAAAGTGATGATGTGGCTTTGAATGGTGCATATTGAATGCAGAAAAAGTCTTGAGTTAAAATATGTTAAAAAATGAAACCCCTTTGTAATAGACGAGTTTTCGTCCGAAACCCTGATACTTCGAAGGAGATTGTCCAGTTTGTACACGAAGTGCATCCAGTTTTTCCCGTAACCCTCTCAACTTTTTAGCACATGCTACGTGGGTGAAATTATGATACCATGCCAATTTTTAACTATTTCAGAGTTCATTTGCAGTGCTTTCAATATCAGGGTCATCTTAGCTCAACATAAATCATGAAATGCATGAAAAATAGCAAATGAAGTCAGAAAAGGGTTGAAAAGTGATGATGTGTATTTGAATGGTGCATATTGAATGCAGAAAAAGTCTTGAGTTAAAATATGTTTAAAAAATGAAATCCCTTTGTAATAGACGAGTTTTCGTCCGAAACCCTCATACTTCGAAGGAGATTGTCCAGTTTGTACACGAAGTGCATCCAGTTTTTCCCATAACCCTCTCAACTTTTTAGCACATGCTATGTGGGTGAAATTATGATACCATGCCAATTTTCAACCATTTCAGAGTTCATTTGCAGTGCTTTTCAATTTCAGGGTCATCTTTGCTCAAAATAAATCATGAAATGCATGAAAAATAGCAAATGAAGTCAGAAAAGGGTTGAAAAGTGATGATGTGGCTTTGAATGGTGCATATTGAATGCAAAAAAAAGTCTTGAGTTGAAATATATTTAAAAAAATTAAATCCCTTTGTAATAGACGAGTTTTGGCGCAAAACCCTAATACTTCGAAGGAGATTGTCCAGTTTGTACACGAAGTGCATCCAGTTTTTCCCGTAACCCTCTCAACTTTTTAGCACATGCTATGTGGGTGAAATTATGATACCATGCCAATTTTCAACTATTTCAGAGTTCATTTGCAGTGCTTTTCAATTTCAGGATCATCTTAGCTAAAAATAAATCATGAAATGCATGAAAAATAGCAAATGAAGTCAGAAAAGGGTTGAAAAGTGATGATGTGGCTTTGAATGGTGCATATTGAATGCATAAAAAGTCTTGAGTTAAAATATGTTAAAAAAATGAAACCCCTTTGTAATAGACGAGTTTTCGTCCGAATCCCTGATAATTCGAAGGAGATTGTCCAGTTTGTACACGATGTGCATCCAGTTTTTCCCGTAACCCTCTCAACTTTTTAGCACATGCTACGTGGGTGAAATTATGATACCATGCCAATTTTCAACCATTTCAGAGTTCATTTGCAGTGCTTTTCAATTTCAGGGTCATCTTAGGTCAAAATAAATCATGAAATGCATGAAAAATAGCAAATGAAGCCAGAAAAGGGTTGAAAAGTGATGATGTGGCTTTGAATGGTGCATATTGAATGCAGAAAAACTCTTGAGTTAAAATATGTTAAAAAAAATGAAACCCCTTTGTAATAGACGAGTTTTCGTCCGAAACCCTGATAGTTCGAAGGAGATTGTCCAGTTTGTACACGAAGTGCATCCAGTTTTTCCCGTAACCCTCTCAACTTTTTAGCACATGCTATGTGGGTGAAATTATGATACCATGCCAATTTTCAACTATTTCAGAGTTCATTTGCAGTGCTTTTCAATTTCAGGGTCATCTTAGCTCAAAAAAAATCATGAAATGCATGAAAAATAGCAAATGAAGTTAGAAAAGGGTTGAAAAGTGATGATGTGTCTTTGAATGGTACATATTGAATGCAGAAAAAGTCTTGAGTTAAAATATGTTAAAAAAATTAAACCCCTTTGTAATAGACGAGTTTTCGTCCGAAACCCTGATACTTCGAAGGAGATTGTCCAGTTTGTACACGAAGTGCATCCAGTTTTTCCCGTAACCCTCTCAACTTTTTAGCACATGCTATGTGGGTGAAATTATGATACCATGCCAATTTTCAACCATTTCAGAGTTCATTTGCAGTGCTTTTCAGTTTCAGGGTCATCTTAGCTCAAAAAAAATCATGAAATGCATGAAAAATAGCAAATGAAGTTAGAAAAGGGTTGAAAAGTGATGATGTGTCTTTGAATGGTACATATTGAATGCAGAAAAAGTCTTGAGTTAAAATATGTTAAAAAATGAAATCCCTTTGTAATAGACGAGTTTTCGTCCGAAACCCTGATACTTCGAAGGAGATTGTCCAGTTTGTACACGAAGTGTATCCAGTTTTTCCCGTAACCCTCTCAACTTTTTAACACATGTTATGTTGGTGAAATTATGATACCATGCGAATTTTCAACCATTTCAGAGTTCATTTGCAGTGCTTTTCAATTTCAGGGTCATCTTAGCTAAAAATAAATCATGAAATGCATGAAAAATAGCAAATGAAGTCAGAAAAGGGTTGAAAAGTGATGATGTGGCTTTGAATGGTGCATATTCAATGCATAAAAAGTCTTGAGTTAAAATATGTTAAAAAAATGAAACCCCTTTGTAATAGACCAGTTTTCGTCCGAATCCCTGATAATTCGAAGGAGATTGTCCAGTTTGTACACGAAGTGCATCCAGTTTTTCCCGTAACCCTCTCAACTTTTTAGCACATGCTACGTGGGTGAAATTATGATACCATGCCAATTTTCAACCATTTCAGAGTTCATTTGCAGTGCTTTTCAATTTCAGGGTCATCTTTGCTCAAAATAAATCATGAAATGCATGAAAAATAGCAAATGAAGTCAGAAAAGGGTTGAAAAGTGATGATGTGGCTTTGAATGGTGCATATTGAATGCAAAAAAAAGTCTTGAGTTGAAATATATTTAAAAAAATTAAATCCCTTTGTAATAGACGAGTTTTGGCGCGAAACCCTAATACTTCGAAGGAGATTGTCCAGTTTGTACACGAAGTGCATCCAGTTTTTCCCGTAACCCTCTCAACTTTTTAGCACATGCTATGTGGGTGAAATTATGATACCATGCCAATTTTCAACTATTTCAGAGTTCATTTGCAGTGCTTTTCAATTTCAGGATCATCTTAGCTAAAAATAAATCATGAAATGCATGAAAAATAGCAAATGAAGTCAGAAAAGGGTTGAAAAGTGATGATGTGGCTTTGAATGGTGCATATTGAATGCATAAAAAGTCTTGAGTTAAAATATGTTAAAAAAATGAAACCCCTTTGTAATAGACGAGTTTTCGTCCGAATCCCTGATAATTCGAAGGAGATTGTCCAGTTTGTACACGATGTGCATCCAGTTTTTCCCGTAACCCTCTCAACTTTTTAGCACATGCTACGTGGGTGAAATTATGATACCATGCCAATTTTCAACCATTTCAGAGTTCATTTGCAGTGCTTTTCAATTTCAGGGTCATCTTAGGTCAAAATAAATCATGAAATGCATGAAAAATAGCAAATGAAGCCAGAAAAGGGTTGAAAAGTGATGATGTGGCTTTGAATGGTGCATATTGAATGCAGAAAAACTCTTGAGTTAAAATATGTTAAAAAAAATGAAACCCCTTTGTAATAGACGAGTTTTCGTCCGAAACCCTGATAGTTCGAAGGAGATTGTCCAGTTTGTACACGAAGTGCATCCAGTTTTTCCCGTAACCCTCTCAACTTTTTAGCACATGCTATGTGGGTGAAATTATGATACCATGCCAATTTTCAACTATTTCAGAGTTCATTTGCAGTGCTTTTCAATTTCAGGGTCATCTTAGCTCAAAAAAAATCATGAAATGCATGAAAAATAGCAAATGAAGTTAGAAAAGGGTTGAAAAGTGATGATGTGTCTTTGAATGGTACATATTGAATGCAGAAAAAGTCTTGAGTTAAAATATGTTAAAAAAATTAAACCCCTTTGTAATAGACGAGTTTTCGTCCGAAACCCTGATACTTCGAAGGAGATTGTCCAGTTTGTACACGAAGTGCATCCAGTTTTTCCCGTAACCCTCTCAACTTTTTAGCACATGCTATGTGGGTGAAATTATGATACCATGCCAATTTTCAACCATTTCAGAGTTCATTTGCAGTGCTTTTCAATTTCAGGGTCATCTTAGCTCAAAAAAAATCATGAAATGCATGAAAAATAGCAAATGAAGTTAGAAAAGGGTTGAAAAGTGATGATGTGTCTTTGAATGGTACATATTGAATGCAGAAAAAGTCTTGAGTTAAAATATGTTAAAAAATGAAATCCCTTTGTAATAGACGAGTTTTCGTCCGAAACCCTGATACTTCGAAGGAGATTGTCCAGTTTGTACACGAAGTGTATCCAGTTTTTCCCGTAACCCTCTCAACTTTTTAACACATGTTATGTTGGTGAAATTATGATACCATGCGAATTTTCAACCATTTCAGAGTTCATTTGCAGTGCTTTTCAATTTCAGGGTCATCTTAGCTAAAAATAAATCATGAAATGCATGAAAAATAGCAAATGAAGTCAGAAAAGGGTTGAAAAGTGATGATGTGGCTTTGAATGGTGCATATTCAATGCATAAAAAGTCTTGAGTTAAAATATGTTAAAAAAATGAAACCCCTTTGTAATAGACCAGTTTTCGTCCGAATCCCTGATAATTCGAAGGAGATTGTCCAGTTTGTACACGAAGTGCATCCAGTTTTTCCCGTAACCCTCTCAACTTTTTAGCACATGCTACGTGGGTGAAATTATGATACCATGCCAATTTTCAACCATTTCAGAGTTCATTTGCAGTGCTTTTCAATTTCAGGGTCATCTTAGGTCAAAATAAATCATGAAATGCATGAAAAATAGCAAATGAAGCCAGAAAAGGGTTGAAAAGTGATGATGTGGCTTTGAATGGTGCATATTGAATGCAGAAAAACTCTTGAGTTAAAATATGTTAAAAAATGAAACCCCTTTGTAATAGACGGGTTTTCGTCCGAAACCCTGATACTTCGAAGGAGATTGTCCAGTTTGTACACGAAGTGCATCCAGTTTTTCCCGTAACCCTCTCAACTTTTTAGCACATGCTACGTGGGTGAAATTATGACACCATGCCAATTTTCAACTATTTCAGAGTTCATTTGCAGTGCTTTTCAATTTTAGGGTCATCTTAGCTCAAAATAAATCATGAAATGCATGAAAAATAGCAAATGAAGTCAGAAAAGGGTTGAAAAGTGATGATGTGGCTTTGAATGGTGCATATTGAATGCAGAAAAAGTCTTGAGTTAAAATATGTTAAAAATTATACCCCTTTGTAATAGACGAGTTTTCGTCCGAAACCCTCGTACTTCGAAGGAGATTGTCCAGTTTGTACACGAAGTGCATCCAGTTTTTCCCGTAACCCTCTCAACTTTTTAGCACAAGCTACGTGGGTGAAATTATGATACCATGCCAATTTTCAACTATTTCAGAGTTCATTTGCAGTGCTTTACAATTTCTAGGTCATCTTAGCTCAAAATAAATCATGAAATGCATGAAAAATAGCAAATGAAGTTAGAAAAGGGTTGAAAAGTGATGATGTGTCTTTGAATGGTACATATTGAATGCAGAAATTTTTTTGAGTTAAAATATGTTAAAAAATGAAACCCCTTTGTAATAGACGAGTTTTCGTCCGAAACCCTGATACTTCGAAGGAGATTGTCCAGTTTGTACACGAAGTGCATCCAGTTTTTCCCGTAACCCTCTCAACTTTTTAGCACATGCTATGTGGGTGAAATTATGATACCATGCCAATTTTCGACCATTTCAGAGTTCATTTGCAGCGCTTTTCAATTTCAGGGTCATCTTAGCTCAAAAAAAATCATGAAATGCATGAAAAATAGCAAATGAAGTTAGAAAAGGGTTGAAAAGTGATGATGTGTCTTTGAATGGTACATATTGAATGCAGAAAAAGTCTTGAGTTTAAATATGTTAAAAAATGAAATCCCTTTGAAATAGACGAGTTTTCGTGCGAAACCCTGATACTTCGAAGGAGATTGTCCAGTTTGTACACGAAGTGTATCCAGTTTTTCCCGTAACCCTCTCAACTTTTTAACACATGTTATGTGGGTGAAATTATGATACCATGCCAATTTTCAACCATTTCAGAGTTCATTTGCAGTGCTTTTCAATTTCAGGGTCATCTTAGCTCAAAATAAATCATGAAATGCATGAAAAATAGCAAATGAAGTCAGAAAAGGGTTGAAAAGTGATGATGTGGCTTTGAATGGTGCATATTGAATGCAAAAAAAGTCTTGATTTAAAATATGTTAAAAAAATGAAACCCCTTTGTAATAGACGAGTTTTCGTCCGAAAACCTGATACTTCGAAGGAGATTGTCCAGTTTGTACACGAAGTGCATCCAGTTTTTTCAGTAACCCTCTCAACTTTTTAGCACATGCTACGTGGGTGAAATTATGATACCATGCCAATTTTCAACTATTTCAGAGTTCATTTGCAGTGCTTTACAATTTCAGGGTCATCTTAGCTCAAAATAAATCATGAAATGCATGAAAAATAGCAAATGAAGTCAGAAAAGGGTTGAAAAGTGATGATGTGTCTTTGAATGGTACATATTGAATGCAGCAAAAGTTTTGAGTTAAAATATGTTTAAAAAATGAAATCCCTTTGTAATAGACGAGTTTTCGTCCGAAACCCTGATACTTCAAAGGAGATTGTCCAGTTTGTACACGAAGTGCATCCAGTTTTTCCCGTAACCCTCTCACCTTTTTAGCACATGCTATGTGGGTGCAATTATGATACCATGCCAATTTTCAACCATTTCAGAGTTCATTTGCAGTGCTTTTCAATTTCAGGGTCATCTTAGCTCAAAATAAATCATGAAACGCTTGAAAAATAGCAAATGAAGTCAGAAAAGGGTTGAAAAGTGATGATGTGGCTTTGAATGGTGCATATTGAATGCAGAAAAAGTCTTGAGTTTGAATATGTTTAAAAAAATGAAATCCCTTTGTAATAGACGAGTTTTCGTCCGAAACCCTGATACTTCGAAGGAGATTGTCCAGTTTGTACACGAAGTGCATCCAGTTTTTCCCGTAACCGTCTCAACTTTTGAGCACATGCTATGTGGGTGAAATTATTATACCATGCCAAGTTTTAACCATTTCAGTGTTCATTTGCAGTGCTTTTCAATTTCAGGGTCATCTCAGCTCAAAATAAATCATGAAATGCATGAAAAATAGCAAATGAAGTCAGAAAAGGGTTGAAAAGTGATGATGTGGCTTTGAATGGTGCATATTGAATGCAGAAAAAGTTTTGAGTTAAAATATGTTTAAAAAATGAAATCCCTTTGTAATAGACGAGTTTTCGTCCGAAACCCTGATACTTCGAAGGAGATTGTCCAGTTTGTACACGAAGTGCATCCAGTTTTTCGCATAACCCTCTCAACTTTTTAGCACATGCTATGTGGGTGAAATTATGATACCATGCCAATTTTCAACCATTTCCGAGTTCATTTGCAGTGCTTTTCAATTTCAGGGTCATCTTAGCTCAAAATAAATCATGAAATGCATGAAAAATAGCAAATGAAGTCAGAAAAGAGTTGAAAAGTGATGATGTGGCTTTGAATGGTGCAGATTGAATGCAAAAAAAGTCTTGAGTTAAAATATGTTAAAAAAATGAAACCCCTTTGTAATAGACGAGTTTTCGTCCGAAACCCTCATACTTCGAAGGAGATTGTCCAGTTTGTAGACGAAGTGCATCCAGTTTTTCCCATAACCCTCTCAACTTTTTAGCACATGCGATGTGGGTGAAATTATGATACCATGGCAATTTTCAACCATTTCAGAGTTCATTTGCAGTGCTTTTCAATTTCAGGGTCATCTTTGCTCAAAATAAATCATGAAATGCATGAAAAATAGCAAATGAAGTCAGAAAAGGGTTGAAAAGTGATGATGTGGCTTTGAATGGTCCATAATGAATGCAGAAAAAGTATTGAGTTTAAATATATTTAAAAAAATGAAATCCCTTTGTTATAGACGAGTTTTCGTCCGAAACCCTGATACTTCGAAGGAGATTGTCCAGTTTGTACACGAAGTGCATCCAGTTTTTCCCGTAACCCTCTCAACTTTTTATCACATGCTATGTGGGTGAAATTATGATACCATGCCAATTTTCAACCATTTCAGAGTTCATTTGCAGTGCTTTTCAATTTCAGGGTCATCTTAGCTCAAAATAAATCATGAAATGCATGAAAAATAGCAAATGAAGTTAGAAAAGGGTTGAAAAGTGATGATGTGTCTTTGAATGGTACATATTGAATGCAGAAATTTTTTTGAGTTAAAATATGTTAAAAAATGAAACCCCTTTGTAATAGACGAGTTTTCGTCCGAAACCCTGATACTTCGAAGGAGATTGTCCAGTTTGTACACGAAGTGCATCCAGTTTTTCCCGTAACCCTCTCAACTTTTTAGCACATGCTATGTGGGTGAAATTATGATACCATGCCAATTTTCGACCATTTCAGAGTTCATTTGCAGCGCTTTTCAATTTCAGGGTCATCTTAGCTCAAAAAAAATCATGAAATGCATGAAAAATAGCAAATGAAGTTAGAAAAGGGTTGAAAAGTGATGATGTGTCTTTGAATGGTACATATTGAATGCAGAAAAAGTCTTGAGTTTAAATATGTTAAAAAATGAAATCCCTTTGAAATAGACGAGTTTTCGTCCGAAACCCTGATACTTCGAAGGAGATTGTCCAGTTTGTACACGAAGTGTATCCAGTTTTTCCCGTAACCCTCTCAACTTTTTAACACATGTTATGTGGGTGAAATTATGATACCATGCCAATTTTCAACCATTTCAGAGTTCATTTGCAGTGCTTTTCAATTTCAGGGTCATCTTAGCTCAAAATAAATCATGAAATGCATGAAAAATAGCAAATGAAGTCAGAAAAGGGTTGAAAAGTGATGATGTGGCTTTGAATGGTGCATATTGAATGCAAAAAAAGTCTTGATTTAAAATATGTTAAAAAAATGAAACCCCTTTGTAATAGACGAGTTTTCGTCCGAAAACCTGATACTTCGAAGGAGATTGTCCAGTTTGTACACGAAGTGCATCCAGTTTTTTCAGTAACCCTCTCAACTTTTTAGCACATGCTACGTGGGTGAAATTATGATACCATGCCAATTTTCAACTATTTCAGAGTTCATTTGCAGTGCTTTACAATTTCAGGGTCATCTTAGCTCAAAATAAATCATGAAATGCATGAAAAATAGCAAATGAAGTCAGAAAAGGGTTGAAAAGTGATGATGTGTCTTTGAATGGTACATATTGAATGCAGCAAAAGTTTTGAGTTAAAATATGTTTAAAAAATGAAATCCCTTTGTAATAGACGAGTTTTCGTCCGAAACCCTGATACTTCAAAGGAGATTGTCCAGTTTGTACACGAAGTGCATCCAGTTTTTCCCGTAACCCTCTCACCTTTTTAGCACATGCTATGTGGGTGCAATTATGATACCATGCCAATTTTCAACCATTTCAGAGTTCATTTGCAGTGCTTTTCAATTTCAGGGTCATCTTAGCTCAAAATAAATCATGAAACGCTTGAAAAATAGCAAATGAAGTCAGAAAAGGGTTGAAAAGTGATGATGTGGCTTTGAATGGTGCATATTGAATGCAGAAAAAGTCTTGAGTTTGAATATGTTTAAAAAAATGAAATCCCTTTGTAATAGACGAGTTTTCGTCCGAAACCCTGATACTTCGAAGGAGATTGTCCAGTTTGTACACGAAGTGCATCCAGTTTTTCCCGTAACCGTCTCAACTTTTGAGCACATGCTATGTGGGTGAAATTATTATACCATGCCAAGTTTTAACCATTTCAGTGTTCATTTGCAGTGCTTTTCAATTTCAGGGTCATCTCAGCTCAAAATAAATCATGAAATGCATGAAAAATAGCAAATGAAGTCAGAAAAGGGTTGAAAAGTGATGATGTGGCTTTGAATGGTGCATATTGAATGCAGAAAAAGTTTTGAGTTAAAATATGTTTAAAAAATGAAATCCCTTTGTAATAGACGAGTTTTCGTCCGAAACCCTGATACTTCGAAGGAGATTGTCCAGTTTGTACACGAAGTGCATCCAGTTTTTCGCATAACCCTCTCAACTTTTTAGCACATGCTATGTGGGTGAAATTATGATACCATGCCAATTTTCAACCATTTCCGAGTTCATTTGCAGTGCTTTTCAATTTCAGGGTCATCTTAGCTCAAAATAAATCATGAAATGCATGAAAAATAGCAAATGAAGTCAGAAAAGAGTTGAAAAGTGATGATGTGGCTTTGAATGGTGCAGATTGAATGCAAAAAAAGTCTTGAGTTAAAATATGTTAAAAAAATGAAACCCCTTTGTAATAGACGAGTTTTCGTCCGAAACCCTCATACTTCGAAGGAGATTGTCCAGTTTGTAGACGAAGTGCATCCAGTTTTTCCCATAACCCTCTCAACTTTTTAGCACATGCGATGTGGGTGAAATTATGATACCATGGCAATTTTCAACCATTTCAGAGTTCATTTGCAGTGCTTTTCAATTTCAGGGTCATCTTTGCTCAAAATAAATCATGAAATGCATGAAAAATAGCAAATGAAGTCAGAAAAGGGTTGAAAAGTGATGATGTGGCTTTGAATGGTCCATAATGAATGCAGAAAAAGTATTGAGTTTAAATATATTTAAAAAAATGAAATCCCTTTGTTATAGACGAGTTTTCGTCCGAAACCCTGATACTTCGAAGGAGATTGTCCAGTTTGTACACGAAGTGCATCCAGTTTTTCCCGTAACCCTCTCAACTTTTTATCACATGCTATGTGGGTGAAATTATGATACCATGCCAATTTTCAACCATTTCAGAGTTCATTTGCAGTGCTTTTCAATTTCAGGGTCATCTTAGCTCAAAATAAATCATGAAATGCATGAAAAATAGCAAATGAAGTTAGAAAAGGGTTGAAAAGTGATGATGTGGCTTTGAATGGTGCATATTGAATGCAGAAAAAGTCTTGAGTTAAAATATGTTAAAAAATGAAACCCCTTTGTAATAGACGAGTTTCGTCCGAAACCCTGATACTTCGAAGGAGATTGTCCAGTTTGTACACGAAGTGCATCCAGTTTTTCCCGTAACCCTCTCAACTTTTTAGCACATGCTACGTGGGTGAAATTATGATACCATGCCAATTTTTAACTATTTCAGAGTTCATTTGCAGTGCTTTCAATATCAGGGTCATCTTAGCTCAAAATAAATCATGAAATGCATGAAAAATAGCAAATGAAGTCAGAAAAGGGTTGAAAAGTGATGATGTGTATTTGAATGGTGCATATTGAATGCAGAAAAAGTCTTGAGTTAAAATATGTTTAAAAAATGAAATCCCTTTGTAATAGACGAGTTTTCGTCCGAAACCCTCATACTTCGAAGGAGATTGTCCAGTTTGTACACGAAGTGCATCCAGTTTTTCCCATAACCCTCTCAACTTTTTAGCACATGCTATGTGGGTGAAATTATGATACCATGCCAATTTTCAACCATTTCAGAGTTCATTTGCAGTGCTTTTCAATTTCAGGGTCATCTTTGCTCAAAATAAATCATGAAATGCATGAAAAATAGCAAATGAAGTCAGAAAAGGGTTGAAAAGTGATGATGTGGCTTTGAATGGTGCATATTGAATGCAAAAAAAAGTCTTGAGTTGAAATATATTTAAAAAAATTAAATCCCTTTGTAATAGACGAGTTTTGGCGCGAAACCCTAATACTTCGAAGGAGATTGTCCAGTTTGTACACGAAGTGCATCCAATTTTTCCCGTAACCCTCTCAACTTTTTAGCACATGCTATGTGGGTGAAATTATGATACCATGCCAATTTTCAACTATTTCAGAGTTCATTTGCAGTGCTTTTCAATTTCAGGATCATCTTAGCTAAAAATAAATCATGAAATGCATGAAAAATAGCAAATGAAGTCAGAAAAGGGTTGAAAAGTGATGATGTGGCTTTGAATGGTGCATATTGAATGCATAAAAAGTCTTGAGTTAAAATATGTTAAAAAAATGAAACCCCTTTGTAATAGACGAGTTTTCGTCCGAATCCCTGATAATTCGAAGGAGATTGTCCAGTTTGTACACGATGTGCATCCAGTTTTTCCCGTAACCCTCTCAACTTTTTAGCACATGCTACGTGGGTGAAATTATGATACCATGCCAATTTTCAACCATTTCAGAGTTCATTTGCAGTGCTTTTCAATTTCAGGGTCATCTTAGGTCAAAATAAATCATGAAATGCATGAAAAATAGCAAATGAAGCCAGAAAAGGGTTGAAAAGTGATGATGTGGCTTTGAATGGTGCATATTGAATGCAGAAAAACTCTTGAGTTAAAATATGTTAAAAAAAATGAAACCCCTTTGTAATAGACGAGTTTTCGTCCGAAACCCTGATAGTTCGAAGGAGATTGTCCAGTTTGTACACGAAGTGCATCCAGTTTTTCCCGTAACCCTCTCAACTTTTTAGCACATGCTATGTGGGTGAAATTATGATACCATGCCAATTTTCAACTATTTCAGAGTTCATTTGCAGTGCTTTTCAATTTCAGGGTCATCTTAGCTCAAAAAAAATCATGAAATGCATGAAAAATAGCAAATGAAGTTAGAAAAGGGTTGAAAAGTGATGATGTGTCTTTGAATGGTACATATTGAATGCAGAAAAAGTCTTGAGTTAAAATATGTTAAAAAAATTAAACCCCTTTGTAATAGACGAGTTTTCGTCCGAAACCCTGATACTTCGAAGGAGATTGTCCAGTTTGTACACGAAGTGCATCCAGTTTTTCCCGTAACCCTCTCAACTTTTTAGCACATGCTATGTGGGTGAAATTATGATACCATGCCAATTTTCAACCATTTCAGAGTTCATTTGCAGTGCTTTTCAATTTCAGGGTCATCTTAGCTCAAAAAAAATCATGAAATGCATGAAAAATAGCAAATGAAGTTAGAAAAGGGTTGAAAAGTGATGATGTGTCTTTGAATGGTACATATTGAATGCAGAAAAAGTCTTGAGTTAAAATATGTTAAAAAATGAAATCCCTTTGTAATAGACGAGTTTTCGTCCGAAACCCTGATACTTCGAAGGAGATTGTCCAGTTTGTACACGAAGTGTATCCAGTTTTTCCCGTAACCCTCTCAACTTTTTAACACATGTTATGTTGGTGAAATTATGATACCATGCGAATTTTCAACCATTTCAGAGTTCATTTGCAGTGCTTTTCAATTTCAGGGTCATCTTAGCTCAAAAAAAATCATGAAATGCATGAAAAATAGCAAATGAAGTTAGAAAAGGGTTGAAAAGTGATGATGTGTCTTTGAATGGTACATATTGAATGCAGAAAAAGTCTTGAGTTAAAATATGTTAAAAAAATTAAACCCCTTTGTAATAGACGAGTTTTCGTCCGAAACCCTGATACTTCGAAGGAGATTGTCCAGTTTGTACACGAAGTGCATCCAGTTTTTCCCGTAACCCTCTCAACTTTTTAGCACATGCTATGTGGGTGAAATTATGATACCATGCCAATTTTCAACCATTTCAGAGTTCATTTGCAGTGCTTTTCAATTTCAGGGTCATCTTAGCTCAAAAAAAATCATGAAATGCATGAAAAATAGCAAATGAAGTTAGAAAAGGGTTGAAAAGTGATGATGTGTCTTTGAATGGTACATATTGAATGCAGAAAAAGTCTTGAGTTAAAATATGTTAAAAAATGAAATCCCTTTGTAATAGACGAGTTTTCGTCCGAAACCCTGATACTTCGAAGGAGATTGTCCAGTTTGTACACGAAGTGTATCCAGTTTTTCCCGTAACCCTCTCAACTTTTTAACACATGTTATGTTGGTGAAATTATGATACCATGCGAATTTTCAACCATTTCAGAGTTCATTTGCAGTGCTTTTCAATTTCAGGGTCATCTTAGCTCAAAATAAATCATGAAATGCATGAAAAATAGCAAATGAAGTCAGAAAAGGGTTGAAAAGTGATGATGTGGCTTTGAATGGTACATATTGAATGCATAAAAAGTCTTGAGTTAAAATATGTTAAAAAATGAAATCCCTTTGTAATAGACGAGTTTTCGTCCGAAACCCTGATACTTCGAAGGAGATTGTCCAGTTTGTACACGAAGTGTATCCAGTTTTTCCCGTAACCCTCTCAACTTTTTAACACATGTTATGTTGGTGAAATTATGATACCATGCCAATTTTCAACCATTTCAGAGTTCATTTGCAGTGCTTTTCAATTTCAGGGTCATCTTAGCTCAAAATAAATCATGAAATGCATGAAAAATAGCATATGAAGTCAGAAAAGGGTTGAAAAGTGATGATGTGGCTTTGAATGGTGCATATTGAATGCAAAAAAAGTCTTGATTTAAAATATGTTAAAAAAATGAAACCCCTTTGTAATAGACGAGTTTTCGTCCGAAACCCTGATACTTCGAAGAAGATTGTCCAGTTTGTACACGAAGTGCATCCAGTTTTTTCAGTAACCCTCTCAACTTTTTAGCACATGCTACGTGGGTGAAATTATGATACCATGCCAATTTTCAACTATTTCAGAGTTCATTTGCAGTGCTTTACAATTTCAGGGTCATCTTAGCTCAAAATAAATCATGAAATGCATGAAAAATAGCAAATGAAGTCAGAAAAGGGTTGAAAAGTGATGATGTGTCTTTGAATGGTACATATTGAATGCAGAAAAAGTTTTGAGTTAAAATATGTTTAAAAAATGAAATCCCTTTGTAATAGACGAGTTTTCGTCCGAAACCCTGATACTTCAAAGGAGATTGTCCAGTTTGTACACGAAGTGCATCCAGTTTTTCCCGTAACCCTCTCACCTTTTTAGCACATGCTATGTGGGTGCAATTATGATACCATGCCAATTTTCAACCATTTCAGAGTTCATTTGCAGTGCTTTTCAATTTCAGGGTCATCTTAGCTCAAAATAAATCATGAAATGCATGAAAAATAGCAAATGAAGTCAGAAAAGGGTTGAAAAGTGATGATGTGGCTTTGAATGGTGCATATTGAATGCAGAAAAAGTCTTGAGTTTAAATATGTTTAAAAAATGAAATCCCTTTGTAATAGACGAGTTTTCGTCCGAAACCCTGATACTTCGAAGGAGATTGTCCAGTTTGTACACGAAGTGCATCCAGTTTTTCCCGTAACCGTCTCAACTTTTGAGCACATGCTATGTGGGTGAAATTATGATACCATGCCAATTTTCAACTATTTCAGAGTTCATTTGCAGTGCTTTACAATTTCAGGGTCATCTTAGCTCAAAATAAATCATGAAATGCATGAAAAATAGCAAATGAAGTCAGAAAAGGGTTGAAAAGTGATGATGTGTCTTTGAATGGTACATATTGAATGCAGAAAAAGTTTTGAGTTAAAATATGTTTAAAAAATGAAATCCCTTTGTAATAGACGAGTTTTCGTCCGAAACCCTGATACTTCAAAGGAGATTGTCCAGTTTGTACACGAAGTGCATCCAGTTTTTCCCGTAACCCTCTCACCTTTTTAGCACATGCTATGTGGGTGCAATTATGATACCATGCCAATTTTCAACCATTTCAGAGTTCATTTGCAGTGCTTTTCAATTTCAGGGTCATCTTAGCTCAAAATAAATCATGAAATGCATGAAAAATAGCAAATGAAGTCAGAAAAGGGTTGAAAAGTGATGATGTGGCTTTGAATGGTGCATATTGAATGCAGAAAAAGTCTTGAGTTTAAATATGTTTAAAAAATGAAATCCCTTTGTAATAGACGAGTTTTCGTCCGAAACCCTGATACTTCGAAGGAGATTGTCCAGTTTGTACACGAAGTGCATCCAGTTTTTCCCGTAACCGTCTCAACTTTTGAGCACATGCTATGTGGGTGAAATTATGATACCATGCCAATTTTCAACTATTTCAGAGTTCATTTGCAGTGCTTTACAATTTCAGGGTCATCTTAGCTCAAAATAAATCATGAAATGCATGAAAAATAGCAAATGAAGTCAGAAAAGGGTTGAAAAGTGATGATGTGTCTTTGAATGGTACATATTGAATGCAGAAAAAGTTTTGAGTTAAAATATGTTTAAAAAATGAAATCCCTTTGTAATAGACGAGTTTTCGTCCGAAACCCTGATACTTCGAAGGAGATTGTCCAGTTTGTACACGAAGTGCATCCAGTTTTTTGCATAACCCTCTCAACTTTTTAGCACATGCTATGTGGGTGAAATTATGATACCATGCCAATTTTCAACCATTTCCGAGTTCATTTGCAGTGCTTTTCAATTTCAGGGTCATCTTAGCTCAAAATAAATCATGAAATGCATGAAAAATAGCAAATGAAGTCAGAAAAGAGTTGAAAAGTGATGATGTGGCTTTGAATGGTGCAGATTGAATGCAAAAAAAGTCTTGAGTTAAAATATGTTAAAAAAATGAAACCCCTTTGTAATAGACGAGTTTTCGTCCGAAACCCTCATACTTCGAAGGAGATTGTCCAGTTTGTACACGAAGTGCATCCAGTTTTTCCCATAACCCTCTCAACTTTTTAGCACATGCGATGTGGGTGAAATTATGATACCTTGCCAATTTTCAACCATTTCAGAGTTCATTTGCAGTGCTTTTCAATTTCAGGGTCATCTTTGCTCAAAATAAATCATGAAATGCATGAAAAATAGCAAATGAAGTCAGAAATGGGTTGAAAAGTGATGATGTGGCTTTGAATGGTGCATAATGAATGCAGAAAAAGTATTGAGTTAAAATATATTTAAAAAAATGAAATCCCTTTGTTATAGACGAGTTTTCGTCCGAAACCCTGATACTTCGAAGGAGATTGTCCAGTTTGTACACGAAGTGCATCCAGTTTTTCCCGTAACCCTCTCAACTTTTTATCACATGCTATGTGGGTGAAATTATGATACCATGCCAATTTTCAACCATTTCAGAGTTCATTTGCAGTGCTTTTCAATTTCAGGGTCATCTTAGCTCAAAATAAATCATGAAATGCATGAAAAATAGCAAATGAAGTTAGAAAAGGGTTGAAAAGTGATGATGTGGCTTTGAATGGTGCATATTGAATGCAGAAAAAGTCTTGAGTTAAAATATGTTAAAAATGAAACCCCTTTGTAATAGACGAATTTTCGTCCGAAACCCTGATACTTCGAAGGAGATTGTCCAGTTTGTACACGAAGTGCATCCAGTTTTTCCCGTAACCCTCTCAACTTTTTAGCACATGCTACGTGGGTGAAATTATGATACCATGCCAATTTTTAACTATTTCAGAGTTCATTTGCAGTGCTTTCAATATCAGGGTCATCTTAGCTCAAAATAAATCATGAAATGCATGAAAAATAGCAAATGAAGTCAGAAAAGGGTTGAAAAGTGATGATGTGTATTTGAATGGTGCATATTGAATGCAGAACAAGTCTTGAGTTAAAATATGTTTAAAAAATGAAATCCCTTTGTAATAGACGAGTTTTCGTCCGAAACCCTCATACTTCGAAGGAGATTGTCCAGTTTGTACACGAAGTGCATCCAGTTTTTCCCATAACCCTCTCAACTTTTTAGCACATGCTATGTGGGTGAAATTATGATACCATGCCAATTTTCAACCATTTCAGAGTTCATTTGCAGTGCTTTTCAATTTCAGGGTCATCTTTGCTCAAAATAAATCATGAAATGCATGAAAAATAGCAAATGAAGTCAGAAAATGGTTGAAAAGTGATGATGTGGCTTTGAATGGTGAATATTGAATGCAAAAAAAGTCTTCAGTTGAAATATATTTAAAAAAATTAAATCCCTTGGTAATAGACGAGTTTTCGCGCGAAACCCTAATACTTCAAAGGAGATTGTCCAGTTTGTACACGAAGTGCATACAGTTTTTCCCGTAACCCTCTCAACTTTTTAGCACATGCTATGTGGGTGAAATTATGATACCATGCCAATTTTCAACTATTTCAGAGTTCATTTGCAGTGCTTTTCAATTTCAGGATCATCTTAGCTAAAAATAAATCTTGAAATGCATGAAAAATAGCAAATGAAGTCAGAAAAGGGTTGAAAAGTGATGATGTGGCTTTGAATGGTGCATATTGAATGCATAAAAAGTCTTGAGTTAAAATATGTTAAAAAAATGAAACCCCTTTGTAATAGACGAGTTTTCGTCCGAATCCCTGATAATTCGAAGGAGATTGTCCAGTTTGTACACGAAGTGCATCCAGTTTTTCCCGTAACCCTCTCAACTTTTTAGCACATGCTACGTGGGTGAAATTATGATACCATGCCAATTTTCAACCATTTCAGAGTTCATTTGCAGTGCTTTTCAATTTCAGGGTCATCTTAGGTCAAAATAAATCATGAAATGCATGAAAAATAGCAAATGAAGCCAGAAAAGGGTTGAAAAGTGATGATGTGGCTTTGAATGGTGCATATTGAATGCAGAAAAACTCTTGAGTTAAAATATGTTAAAAAAATGAAACCCCTTTGTAATAGACGAGTTTTCGCCGAAACCCTGATACTTCGAAGTAGATTGTCCAGTTTGTACACGAAGTGCATCCAGTTTTTCCCGTAACCCTCTCAACTTTTTAGCACATGCTACGTTGGTGAAATTATGACACCATGCCAATTTTCAACTATTTCAGAGTTCATTTGCAGTGCTTTTCAATTTTAGGGTCATCTTAGCTCAAAATAAATCATGAAATGCATGAAAAATAGCAAATGAAGTCAGAAAAGGGTTGAAAAGTGATGATGTGGCTTTGAATGCTGCATATTGAATGCAGAAAAAGTCTTGAGTTAAAATATGTTAAAAAATTATACCCCTTTGTAATAGACGAGTTTTCGTCCGAAACCCTCGTACTTCGAAGGAGATTGTCCAGTTTGTACACGAAGTGCATCCAGTTTTTCCCGTAACCCTCTCAACTTTTTAGCACATGCTATGTGGGTGAAATTATGATACCATGCCAATTTTCAACTATTTCAGAGTTCATTTGCAGTGCTTTACAATTTCTGGGTCATCTTAGCACAAAATAAATCATGAAATGCATGAAAAATAGCAAATGAAGTTAGAAAAGGGTTGAAAAGTGATGATGTGTCTTTGAATGGTACATATTGAATGCAGAAAAAGTCTTGAGGTAAAATATGTTAAAAAATGAAACCACTTTGTAATAGACGAGTTTTCGTCCGAAACCCTGATACTTCGAAGGAGATTGTCCAGTTTGTACACGAAGTGTATCTAGTTTTTCCCGTAACCCTCTCAACTTTTTAACACATGTTATGTGGGTGAAATTATGATACCATGCCAATTTTCAACCATTTCAGAGTTCATTTGCAGTGCTTTTCAATTTCAGGGTCATCTTAGCTGAAAATAAATCATGAAATGCATGAAAAATAGCAAATGAAGTCAGAAAAGGGTTGAAAAGTGATGATGTGGCTTTGAATGGTGCATATTGAATGCAAAAAATGTCTTGATTTAAAATATGTTTAAAAAAATGAAATCCCTTTGTAATAGACGAGTTTTCGTCCGAAACCC
This sequence comes from Elymus sibiricus, assembly GCA_039707655.1. NCBI lineage: Eukaryota > Viridiplantae > Streptophyta > Magnoliopsida > Poales > Poaceae > Elymus > Elymus sibiricus. Next base: position 247,405,927 of record CM077671.1, read on the forward strand.
TGATACTTCGAAGGAGATTGTCCAGTTTGTACACGAAGTGCATCCAGTTTTTCCCGTAACGCTCTCAACTTTTTAGCACATGCTACATGGGTGAAATTATGATACCATGCCAATTTTCAACCATTTCAGAGTTCATTTGCAGTGCTTTTCAATTTCAGGGTCATCTTAGCTCAAAATAAATCATTAAATGGATGAAAAATAGCAAATGAAGTCAGAAAAGGGTTGAAAAGTGATGATGTGGCTTTGAACGGTGCATATTGAATGCAGAAAAAGTTTTGAGTTAAAATATGTTTAAAAAATGAAATCCCTTTGTAATAGACGAGTTTTCGTCCGAAACCCTGATACTTCGAAGGAGATTGTCCAGTTTGTACACGAAGTGCATCCAGTTTTTCCCGTAACCCTCTCAACTTTTTAGCACATGCTATGTGGGTGAAATTATTATACCATGCCAAGTTTTAACCATTTCAGAGTTCATTTGCAGTGCTTTTCAATTTCAGGGTCATCTCAGCTCAAAATAAATCATGAAATGGATGAAAAATAGCCAATGAAGTCAGAAAAGGGTTGAAAAGTGATGATGTGGCTTTGAACGGTGCATATTGAATGCAGAAAAAGTTTTGAGTTAAAATATGTTTAAAAAATGAAATCCCTTTGTAATAGACGAGTTTTCGTCCGAAACCCTGATACTTCGAAGGAGATTGTCCAGTTTGTACACGAAGTGCATCCAGTTTTTCCCATAACCCTCTCCACTTTTTAGCACATGCTATGTGGGTGAAATTATGATACCATGCCAATTTTCAACCATTTCCGAGTTCATTTGCAGTGCTTTTCAATTTCAGGGTCATCTTAGCTCAAAATAAATCATGAAATGCATGAAAAATAGCAAATGAAGTCAGAAAAGAGTTGAAAAGTGATGATGTGGCTTTGAATGGTGCATATTGAATGCAAAAAAAGTCTTGAGTTAAAATATATTAAAAAAATGAAACCCCTTTGTAATAGACGAGTTTTCGTCCGAAGCCCTCACACTTCGAAGGAGATTGTCCAGTTTGTACATGAAGTGCATCCAGTTTTTCCCGTAACCCTCTCAACTTTTTAGCACATGCTATGTGGGTGAAATTATGATACCATGCCAATTTTCAACCATTTCAGAGTTCATTTGCAGTGCTTTTCAATTTCAGGGTCATCTTTGCTCAAAATAAATCATGAAATGCATGAAAAATTGCAAATGAAGTCAGAAAAGGGTTGAAAAGTGATGATGTGGCTTTGAATGGTGCATAATGAATGCAGAAAAAGTCTTGAGTTAAAATATATTTAAAAAAATGAAATCCCTTTGTTATAGACGAGTTTTCGTCCGAAACCCTCATACTTCGAAGGAGATTGTCCAGTTTGTACACGAATTGCATCCAGTTTTTCCCGTAACCCTCTCAACTTTTTATCACATGCTATGTGGGTGAAATTATGATACCATGCCAATTTTCAACCATTTCAGAGTTCATTTGCAGTGCTTTTCAATTTCAGGGTCATCTTAGCTCAAAATAAATCATGAAATGCATGAAAAATAGCAAATGAAGTCAGAAAAGGGTTGAAAAGTGATGATGTGGCTTTGAATGGTGCATAATGAATGCAGAAAAATTCTTGAGTTAAAATATATTTAAAAATATGAAATCGCTTTGTTATAGACGAGTTTTCGTCCGAAACCCTCATACTTCGAAGGAGATTGTCCAGTTTGTACACGAAGTGCATCCAGTTTTTCCCGTAACCCTCTCAACTTTTTATCACATGCTATGTGGGTGAAATTATGATACCATGCCAATTTTCAACCATTTCAGAGTTCATTTGCAGTGCTTTTCAATTTCAGGGTCATCTTAGCTCATAATAAATCATGAAATGCATGAAAAATAGCAAATGAAGTCAGAAAAGGGTTGAAAAGTGATGATGTGGCTTTGAATGGTGCATATTGAATGCAGAAAAAGTCTTGAGTTAAAATATGTTAAAAAATGAAACCCCTTTGTAATTGACGAGTTTTCGTCCGAAACCCTAATACTTCGAAGGAGATTGTCCAGTTTGTACACGAAGTGCATCCAGTTTTTCCCGTAACCCTCTCAACTTTTTAGCACATGCTACGTGTGTGAAATTATGATACCATGCCAATTTTCAACTATTTCAGAGTTCATTTGCAGTGCTTTTCAATTTCAGGGTCATCTTAGCTCAAAATAAATCATGAAATGCATGAAAAATAGCAAATGAAGTCAGAAAAGGGTTGAAAAGTGATGATGTGGCTTTGAAAGGTGCATATTGAATGCACAAAAAGTTTTGAGTCAAAATATGTTTAAAAAAATGAAATCCCTTTGTAATAGACGAGTTTTCGTACGAAACCCTGATACATCGAAGGAGATTGTCCAGTTTGTACACGAAGTGCATCCAGTTTTTCCCGTAACCCTCTCAACTTTTTAGCACATGCTATGTGGGTGAAATTATTATACCGTGCCAAGTTTTAACCATTTCAGAGTTCATTTGCAGTGCTTTTCAATTTCAGGGTCATCTCAGCTCAAAATAAATCATGAAATGCATGAAAAATAGCAAATGAAGTCAGAAAAGGGTTGAAAAGTGATGATGTGGCTTTGAATGGTGCATATTGAATGCAGAAAAAGTCTTGAGTTTAAATATGTTTAAAAAAATGAAATCCCTTTGTAATAGACGAGTTTTCGTACGAAACCCTGATACATCGAAGGAGATTGTCCAGTTTGTACACGAAGTGCATCCAGTATTTCCCGTAACCCTCTCAACTTTTTAGCACATGCTATGTGGGTGAAATTATTATACCGTGCCAAGTTTTAACCATTTCAGAGTTCATTTGCAGTGCTTTTCAATTTCAGGGTCATCTTAGCTCATAATAAATCATGAAATGCATGAAAAATAGCAAATGAAGTCAGAAAAGGGTTGAAAATTGATGATGTGGCTTTGAATGGTGCATATTGAATGCAGAAAAAGTCTTGAGTTAAAATATGTTAAATAATGAAACCCCTTTGTAATAGACGAGTTTTCGTCCGAAACCCTAATACTTCGAAGGAGATTGTCCAGTTTGTACACGAAGTGCATCCAGTTTTTCCCGTAACCCTCTCAACTTTTTAGCACATGCTACGTGTGTGAAATTATGATACCATGCCAATTTTCAACCATTTCAGAGTTCATTTGCAGTGCTTTCCAATTTCAGGGTCATCTTAGCTCAAAATAAATCATGAAATGCATGAAAAATAGCAAATGAAGTCAGAAAAGGGTTGAAAAGTGATGATGTGGCTTTGAAAGGTGCATATTGAATGCACAAAAAGTTTTGAGTTAAAATATGTTTAAAAAAATGAAATCCCTTTGTAATAGACGAGTTTTCGTACGAAACCCTGATACGTCGAAGGAGATTGTCCAGTTTGTACACGATGTGCATCCAGTTTTTCCCGTAACCCTCTCAACTTTTTAGCACATGCTACGTGGGTGAAATTATGATACCATGCCAATTTTCAACTATTTCAGAGTTCATTTGCAGTGCTTTACAATTTCCGGGTCATCTCAGCTCAAAATAAATCATGAAATGCATGAAAAATAGCAAATGAAGTCAGAAAAGGGTAGAAAAGTGATGATGTGTCTTTGAATGGTACATACTGAATGCAGAAAAGTCTTGAGTTAAAATATGTTTAAAAAATGAAATCCTTTGTAATAGACGAGTTTTCGTCCGAAACCCTGATACTTCAAAGGAGATTGTCCAGTTTGTACACGAAGTGCATCCAGTTTTTCCCGTAACCCTCTCAACTTTTTAGCACATGCTATGTGGGTGAAATTATGATACCATGCCAATTTTCAACCATTTCAGAGTTCATTTGCAGTGCTTTTCAATTTCAGGGTCATCTTAGCTCAAAATAAATCATGAAATGCATGAAAAATAGCAAATGAAGTCAGTAAAGGGTTGAAAAGTGATGATGTGGCTTTGAATGGTGCATATTGAATGTAGAAAAAGTCATGAGTTAAAATATGTTTAAAAAAATGAAATCCCTTTGTAATAGACGAGTTTTCGTCCGAAACCCTGATACATCGAAGGAGATTGTCCAGTTTGTACACGAAGTGCATCCAGTTTTTCCCGTAACCCTCTCAACTTTTTAGCACATGCTATGTGGGTGAAATTATTATACCGTGCCAAGTTTTAACCATTTCAGAGTTCATTTGCAGTGCTTTTCAATTTCAGGGTCATCTTAGCTCATAATAAATCATGAAATGCATGAAAAATAGCAAATGAAGTCAGAAAAGGGTTGAAAATTGATGATGTGGCTTTGAATGGTGCATATTGAATGCAGAAAAAGTCTTGAGTTAAAATATGTTAAATAATGAAACCCCTTTGTAATAGACGAGTTTTCGTCCGAAACCCTAATACTTCGAAGGAGATTGTCCAGTTTGTACACGAAGTGCATCCAGTTTTTCCCGTAACCCTCTCAACTTTTTAGCACATGCTACGTGTGTGAAATTATGATACCATGCCAATTTTCAACCATTTCAGAGTTCATTTGCAGTGCTTTCCAATTTCAGGGTCATCTTAGCTCAAAATAAATCATGAAATGCATGAAAAATAGCAAATGAAGTCAGAAAAGGGTTGAAAAGTGATGATGTGGCTTTGAAAGGTGCATATTGAATGCACAAAAAGTTTTGAGTTAAAATATGTTTAAAAAAATGAAATCCCTTTGTAATAGACGAGTTTTCGTACGAAACCCTGATACGTCGAAGGAGATTGTCCAGTTTGTACACGATGTGCATCCAGTTTTTCCCGTAACCCTCTCAACTTTTTAGCACATGCTACGTGGGTGAAATTATGATACCATGCCAATTTTCAACTATTTCAGAGTTCATTTGCAGTGCTTTACAATTTCCGGGTCATCTCAGCTCAAAATAAATCATGAAATGCATGAAAAATAGCAAATGAAGTCAGAAAAGGGTAGAAAAGTGATGATGTGTCTTTGAATGGTACATACTGAATGCAGAAAAGTCTTGAGTTAAAATATGTTTAAAAAATGAAATCCTTTGTAATAGACGAGTTTTCGTCCGAAACCCTGATACTTCAAAGGAGATTGTCCAGTTTGTACACGAAGTGCATCCAGTTTTTCCCGTAACCCTCTCAACTTTTTAGCACATGCTATGTGGGTGAAATTATGATACCATGCCAATTTTCAACCATTTCAGAGTTCATTTGCAGTGCTTTTCAATTTCAGGGTCATCTTAGCTCAAAATAAATCATGAAATGCATGAAAAATAGCAAATGAAGTCAGTAAAGGGTTGAAAAGTGATGATGTGGCTTTGAATGGTGCATATTGAATGTAGAAAAAGTCATGAGTTAAAATATGTTTAAAAAAATGAAATCCCTTTGTAATAGACGAGTTTTCGTCCGAAACCCTGATACTTCGAAGGAGATTGTCCAGTTTGTACACGAAGTGCATCCAGTTTTTCCCGTAACCCTCTCAACTTTTTAGCACATGCTACATGGGTGAAATTACGATACCATGCCAATTTTCAACCATTTAAGAGTTCATTTGCAGTGCTTTTCAATTTCAGGGTCATCTTAGCTCAAAATAAATCATGAAATGCATGAAAAATAGCAAACGAAGTCAGAAAAGGGTTGAAAAGTGATGATGTGGCTTTGAACGGTGCATATTGAATGCAGAAAAAGTTTTGAGTTCAAATATGTTTAAAAAATGAAATCCCTTTGTAATAGACGAGTTTTCGTCCGAAACCCTGATACTTCGAAGGAGATTGTCCAGTTTGTACACGAAGTGCATCCAGTTTTTCCCATAACCCTCTCCACTTTTTAGCACATGCGATGTGGGTGAAATTATGATACCATGCCAATTTTCAACCATTTCCGAGTTCATTTGCAGTGCTTTTCAATTTCAGGGTCATCTTAGCTCAAAATAAATCATGAAATGCATGAAAAATAGCAAATGAAGTCAGAAAAGAGTTGAAAAGTGATGATGTGGCTTTGAATGGTGCATATTGAATGCAAAAAAAGTCTTGAGTTAAAATATATTAAAAAAATGAAACCCCTTTGTAATAGACGAGTTTTCGTCCGAAGCCCTCACACTTCGAAGGAGATTGTCCAGTTTGTACACGAAGTGCATCCAGTTTTTCCCGTAACCCTCTCAACTTTTTAGCACATGCTATGTGGGTGAAATTATGATACCATGCCAATTTTCAACCATTTCAGAGTTCATTTGCAGTGCTTTTCAATTTCAGGGTCATCTTTGCTCAAAATAAATCATGAAATGCATGAAAAATTGCAAATGAAGTCAGAAAAGGGTTGAAAAGTGATGATGTGGCTTTGAATGGTGCATAATGAATGCAGAAAAAGTCTTGAGTTAAAATATATTTAAAAAAATGAAATCCCTTTGTTATAGACGAGTTTTCGTCCGAAACCCTCATACTTCGAAGGAGATTGTCCAGTTTGTACACGAATTGCATCCAGTTTTTCCCGTAACCCTCTCAACTTTTTATCACATGCTATGTGGGTGAAATTATGATACCATGCCAATTTTCAACCATTTCAGAGTTCATTTGCAGTGCTTTTCAATTTCAGGGTCATCTTAGCTCAAAATAAATCATGAAATGCATGAAAAATAGCAAATGAAGTCAGAAAAGGGTTGAAAAGTGATGATGTGGCTTTGAATGGTGCATAATGAATGCAGAAAAATTCTTGAGTTAAAATATATTTAAAAATATGAAATCGCTTTGTTATAGACGAGTTTTCGTCCGAAACCCTCATACTTCGAAGGAGATTGTCCAGTTTGTACACGAAGTGCATCCAGTTTTTGCCGTAACCCTCTCAACTTTTTATCACATGCTATGTGGGTGAAATTATGATACCATGCCAATTTTCAACCATTTCAGAGTTCATTTGCAGTGCTTTTCAATTTCAGGGTCATCTTAGCTCATAATAAATCATGAAATGCATGAAAAATAGCAAATGAAGTCAGAAAAGGGTTGAAAAGTGATGATGTGGCTTTGAATGGTGCATATTGAATGCAGAAAAAGTCTTGAGTTAAAATATGTTAAAAAATGAAACCCCTTTGTAATTGACGAGTTTTCGTCCGAAACCCTAATACTTCGAAGGAGATTGTCCAGTTTGTACACGAAGTGCATCCAGTTTTTCCCGTAACCCTCTCAACTTTTTAGCACATGCTACGTGTGTGAAATTATGATACCATGCCAATTTTCAACTATTTCAGAGTTCATTTGCAGTGCTTTTCAATTTCAGGGTCATCTTAGCTCAAAATAAATCATGAAATGCATGAAAAATAGCAAATGAAGTCAGAAAAGGGTTGAAAAGTGATGATGTGGCTTTGAAAGGTGCATATTGAATGCACAAAAAGTTTTGAGTTAAAATATGTTTAAAAAAATGAAATCCCTTTGTAATAGACGAGTTTTCGTACGAAACCCTGATACATCGAAGGAGATTGTCCAGTTTGTACACGAAGTGCATCCAGTTTTTCCCGTAACCCTCTCAACTTTTTAGCACATGCTATGTGGGTGAAATTATTATACCGTGCCAAGTTTTAACCATTTCAGAGTTCATTTGCAGTGCTTTTCAATTTCAGGGTCATCTCAGCTCAAAATAAATCATGAAATGCATGAAAAATAGCAAATGAAGTCAGAAAAGGGTTGAAAAGTGATGATGTGGCTTTGAATGGTGCATATTGAATGCAGAAAAAGTCTTGAGTTTAAATATGTTTAAAAAAATGAAATCCCTTTGTAATAGACGAGTTTCCGTACGAAACCCTGATACATCGAAGGAGATTGTCCAGTTTGTACACGAAGTGCATCCAGTTTTTCCCGTAACCCTCTCAACTTTTTAGCACATGCTATGTGGGTGAAATTATTATACCGTGCCAAGTTTTAACCATTTCAGAGTTCATTTGCAGTGCTTTTCAATTTCAGGGTCATCTTAGCTCATAATAAATCATGAAATGCATGAAAAATAGCAAATGAAGTCAGAAAAGGGTTGAAAATTGATGATGTGGCTTTGAATGGTGCATATTGAATGCAGAAAAAGTCTTGAGTTAAAATATGTTAAATAATGAAACCCCTTTGTAATAGACGAGTTTTCGTCCGAAACCCTAATACTTCGAAGGAGATTGTCCAGTTTGTACACGAAGTGCATCCAGTTTTTCCCGTAACCCTCTCAACTTTTTAGCACATGCTACGTGTGTGAAATTATGATACCATGCCAATTTTCAACCATTTCAGAGTTCATTTGCAGTGCTTTCCAATTTCAGGGTCATCTTAGCTCAAAATAAATCATGAAATGCATGAAAAATAGCAAATGAAGTCAAAAAAGGGTTGAAAAGTGATGATGTGGCTTTGAAAGGTGCATATTGAATGCACAAAAAGTTTTGAGTTAAAATATGTTTAAAAAAATGAAATCCCTTTGTAATAGACGAGTTTTCGTACGAAACCCTGATACGTCGAAGGAGATTGTCCAGTTTGTACACGATGTGCATCCAGTTTTTCCCGTAACCCTCTCAACTTTTTAGCACATGCTACGTGGGTGAAATTATGATACCATGCCAATTTTCAACTATTTCAGAGTTCATTTGCAGTGCTTTTCAATTTCAGGGTCATCTTAGCTCAAAATAAATCATGAAATGCATGAAAAATAGCAAATGAAGTCAGTAAAGGGTTGAAAAGTGATGATGTGGCTTTGAATGGTGCATATTGAATGTAGAAAAAGTCATGAGTTAAAATATGTTTAAAAAAATGAAATCCCTTTGTAATAGACGAGTTTTCGTCCGAAACCCTGATACTTCGAAGGAGATTGTCCAGTTTGTACACGAAGTGCATCCAGTTTTTCCCGTAACCCTCTCAACTTTTTAGCACATGCTACATGGGTGAAATTACGATACCATGCCAATTTTCAACCATTTCAGAGTTCATTTGCAGTGCTTTCCAATTTCAGGGTCATCTTAGCTCAAAATAAATCATGAAATGCATGAAAAATAGCAAATGAAGTCAAAAAAGGGTTGAAAAGTGATGATGTGGCTTTGAAAGGTGCATATTGAATGCACAAAAAGTTTTGAGTTAAAATATGTTTAAAAAAATGAAATCCCTTTGTAATAGACGAGTTTTCGTACGAAACCCTGATACGTCGAAGGAGATTGTCCAGTTTGTACACGATGTGCATCCAGTTTTTCCCGTAACCCTCTCAACTTTTTAGCACATGCTACGTGGGTGAAATTATGATACCATGCCAATTTTCAACTATTTCAGAGTTCATTTGCAGTGCTTTTCAATTTCAGGGTCATCTTAGCTCAAAATAAATCATGAAATGCATGAAAAATAGCAAACGAAGTCAGAAAAGGGTTGAAAAGTGATGATGTGGCTTTGAACGGTGCATATTGAATGCAGAAAAAGTTTTGAGTTAAAATATGTTTAAAAAATGAAATCCCTTTGTAATAGACGAGTTTTCGTCCGAAACCCTGATACTTCGAAGGAGATTGTCCAGTTTGTACACGAAGTGCATCCAGTTTTTCCCGTAACTCTCTCAACTTTTTAGCACATGCTATGTGGGTGAAATTATTATACCATGCCAACTTTTAACCATTTCAGAGTTCATTTGCAGTGCTTTTCAATTTCAGGGTCATCTCAGCTCAAAATAAATCATGAAATGCATGAAAAATAGCAAATGAAGTCAGAAAAGGGTTGAAAAGTGATGATGTGGCTTTGAATGGTGCATATTGAATGCAGAAAAAGTTTTGAGTTAAAATATGTTTAAAAAATGAAATCCCTTTGTAATATACGAGTTTTCATCCGAAACCCTGATACTTCGAAGGAGATTGTCCAGTTTGTACACGAAGTGCATCCAGTTTTTCCCATAACCCTCTCAACTTTTTAGCACATGCTATGTGGGTGAAATTATGATACCATGCCAAGTTTCAACCATTTCCGAGTTCATTTGCAGTGCTTTTCAATTTCAGGGTCATCTTAGCTCAAAATAAATCATGAAATGCATGAAAAATAGCAAATGAAGTCAGAAAAGAGTTGAAAAGTGATGATGTGGCTTTGAATGGTGCATATTGAATGCAAAAAAAGTCTTGAGTTAAAATATGTTAAAAAAATGAAACCCCTTTGTAATAGACGAGTTTTCATCCGAACCCCTGATACTTCGAAGGAGATTGTCCAGTTTGTACACGAAGTGCATCCAGTTTTTCCCGTAACCCTCTCAACTTTTTAGCACATGCTATGTGGGTGAAATTATTATACCATGCCAAGTTTTAACCATTTCAGAGTTCATTTGCAGTGCTTTTCAATTTCAGGGTCATCTCAGCTCAAAATAAATCATGAAATGCATGAAAAATAGCAAATGAAGTCAGAAAAGGATTGAAAAGTGATGATGTGGCTTTGAATGGTGCATATTGAATGCAGAAAAAGTTTTGAGTTAAAATATGTTTAAAAAATGAAATCCCTTTGTAATAGACGAGTTTTCGTCCGAAACCCTGATACTTCGAAGGAGATTGTCCAGTTTGTACACGAAGTGCATCCAGTTTTTCCCGTAACCCTCTCAACTTTTTAGCACATGCTACATGGGTGAAATTACGATACCATGCCAATTTTAAACCATTTCAGAGTTCATTTGAAGTGCTTTTCAATTTCAGGGTCATCTTAGCTCAAAATAAATCATGAAATGCATGAAAAATAGCAAACGAAGTCAGAAAAGGGTTGAAAAGTGATGATGTGGCTTTGAACGGTGCATATTGAATGCAGAAAAAGTTTTGAGTTAAAATATGTTTAAAAAATGAAATCCCTTTGTAATAGACGAGTTTTCGTACGAAACCCTGATACATCGAAGGAGATTGTCCAGTTTGTACACGAAGTGCATCCAGTTTTTCCCGTAACCCTCTCAACTTTTTAGCACATGCTATGTGGGTGAAATTATTATACCGTGCCAAGTTTTAACCATTTCAGAGTTCATTTGCAGTGCTTTTCAATTTCAGGGTCATCTCAGCTCAAAATAAATCATGAAATGCATGAAAAATAGCAAATGAAGTCAGAAAAGGGTTGAAAAGTGATGATGTGGCTTTGAATGGTGCATATTTAATGCAAAAAAAGTCTTGATTTAAAATATGTTAAAAAATGAAACCCCTTTGTAATAGACGAGTTTTCGTCCGAAACCCTGATACTTCGAAGGAGATTGTCCAGTTTGTACACGAAGTGCATCCAGTTTTTTCAGTAACCCTCTCAACTTTTTAGCACATGCTACGTGGGTGAAATTATGATACCATGCCAATTTTCAACTATTTCAGAGTTCATTTGCAGTGCTTTACAATTTCCGGGTCATCTTAGCTCAAAATAAATCATGAAATGCATGAAAAATAGCAAATGAAGTCAGAAAAGGGTAGAAAAGTGATGATGTGTCTTTGAATGGTACATACTGAATGCAGAAAAGTCTTGAGTTAAAATATGTTTAAAAAATGAAATCCTTTGTAATAGACGAGTTTTCGTCCGAAACCCTGATACTTCAAAGGAGATTGTCCAGTTTGTACACGAAGTGCATCCAGTTTTTCCCGTAACCCTCTCAACTTTTTAGCACATGCTATGTGGGTGAAATTATGATACCATGCCAATTTTCAACCATTTCAGAGTTCATTTGCAGTGCTTTTCAATTTCAGGGTCATCTTAGCTCAAAATAAATCATGAAATGCATGAAAAATAGCAAATGAAGTCAGTAAAGGGTTGAAAAGTGATGATGTGGCTTTGAATGGTGCATATTGAATGTAGAAAAAGTCATGAGTTAAAATATGTTTAAAAAAATGAAATCCCTTTGTAATAGACGAGTTTTCGTCCGAAACCCTGATACTTCGAAGGAGATTGTCCAGTTTGTACACGAAGTGCATCCAGTTTTTCCCGTAACCCTCTCAACTTTTTAGCACATGCTACATGGGTGAAATTACGATACCATGCCAATTTTCAACCATTTAAGAGTTCATTTGCAGTGCTTTTCAATTTCAGGGTCATCTTAGCTCAAAATAAATCATGAAATGCATGAAAAATAGCAAACGAAGTCAGAAAAGGGTTGAAAAGTGATGATGTGGCTTTGAACGGTGCATATTGAATGCAGAAAAAGTTTTGAGTTAAAATATGTTTAAAAAATGAAATCCCTTTGTAATAGACGAGTTTTCGTCCGAAACCCTGATACTTCGAAGGAGATTGTCCAGTTTGTACACGAAGTGCATCCAGTTTTTCCCATAACCCTCTCCACTTTTTAGCACATGCTATGTGGGTGAAATTATGATACCATGCCAATTTTCAACCATTTCCGAGTTCATTTGCAGTGCTTTTCAATTTCAGGGTCATCTTAGCTCAAAATAAATCATGAAATGCATGAAAAATAGCAAATGAAGTCAGAAAAGAGTTGAAAAGTGATGATGTGGCTTTGAATGGTGCATATTGAATGCAAAAAAAGTCTTGAGTTAAAATATATTAAAAAAATGAAACCCCTTTGTAATAGACGAGTTTTCGTCCGAAGCCCTCACACTTCGAAGGAGATTGTCCAGTTTGTACACGAAGTGCATCCAGTTTTTCCCGTAACCCTCTCAAGTTTTTAGCACATGCTATGTGGGTGAAATTATGATACCATGCCAATTTTCAACCATTTCAGAGTTCATTTGCAGTGCTTTTCAATTTCAGGGTCATCTTTGCTCAAAATAAATCATGAAATGCATGAAAAATTGCAAATGAAGTCAGAAAAGGGTTGAAAAGTGATGATGTGGCTTTGAATGGTGCATAATGAATGCAGAAAAAGTCTTGAGTTAAAATATATTTAAAAAAATGAAATCCCTTTGTTATAGACGAGTTTTCGTCCGAAACCCTCATACTTCGAAGGAGATTGTCCAGTTTGTACACGAATTGCATCCAGTTTTTCCCGTAACCCTCTCAACTTTTTATCACATGCTATGTGGGTGAAATTATGATACCATGCCAATTTTCAACCATTTCAGAGTTCATTTGCAGTGCTTTTCAATTTCAGGGTCATCTTAGCTCAAAATAAATCATGAAATGCATGAAAAATAGCAAATGAAGTCAGAAAAGGGTTGAAAAGTGATGATGTGGCTTTGAATGGTGCATAATGAATGCAGAAAAATTCTTGAGTTAAAATATATTTAAAAATATGAAATCGCTTTGTTATAGACGAGTTTTCGTCCGAAACCCTCATACTTCGAAGGAGATTGTCCAGTTTGTACACGAAGTGCATGCAGTTTTTGCCGTAACCCTCTCAACTTTTTATCACATGCTATGTGGGTGAAATTATGATACCATGCCAATTTTCAACCATTTCAGAGTTCATTTGCAGTGCTTTTCAATTTCAGGGTCATCTTAGCTCATAATAAATCATGAAATGCATGAAAAATAGCAAATGAAGTCAGAAAAGGGTTGAAAAGTGATGATGTGGCTTTGAATGGTGCATATTGAATGCAGAAAAAGTCTTGAGTTAAAATATGTTAAAAAATGAAACCCCTTTGTAATTGACGAGTTTTCGTCCGAAACCCTAATACTTCGAAGGAGATTGTCCAGTTTGTACACGAAGTGCATCCAGTTTTTCCCGTAACCCTCTCAACTTTTTAGCACATGCTACGTGTGTGAAATTATGATACCATGCCAATTTTCAACTATTTCAGAGTTCATTTGCAGTGCTTTTCAATTTCAGGGTCATCTTAGCTCAAAATAAATCATGAAATGCATGAAAAATAGCAAATGAAGTCAGAAAAGGGTTGAAAAGTGATGATGTGGCTTTGAAAGGTGCATATTGAATGCACAAAAAGTTTTGAGTTAAAATATGTTTAAAAAAATGAAATCCCTTTGTAATAGACGAGTTTTCGTACGAAACCCTGATACATCGAAGGAGATTGTCCAGTTTGTACACGAAGTGCATCCAGTTTTTCCCGTAACCCTCTCAACTTTTTAGCACATGCTATGTGGGTGAAATTATTATACCGTGCCAAGTTTTAACCATTTCAGAGTTCATTTGCAGTGCTTTTCAATTTCAGGGTCATCTCAGCTCAAAATAAATCATGAAATGCATGAAAAATAGCAAATGAAGTCAGAAAAGGGTTGAAAAGTGATGATGTGGCTTTGAATGGTGCATATTGAATGCAGAAAAAGTCTTGAGTTTAAATATGTTTAAAAAAATGAAATCCCTTTGTAATAGACGAGTTTCCGTACGAAACCCTGATACATCGAAGGAGATTGTCCAGTTTGTACACGAAGTGCATCCAGTTTTTCCCGTAACCCTCTCAACTTTTTAGCACATGCTATGTGGGTGAAATTATTATACCGTGCCAAGTTTTAACCATTTCAGAGTTCATTTGCAGTGCTTTTCAATTTCAGGGTCATCTTAGCTCATAATAAATCATGAAATGCATGAAAAATAGCAAATGAAGTCAGAAAAGGGTTGAAAATTGATGATGTGGCTTTGAATGGTGCATATTGAATGCAGAAAAAGTCTTGAGTTAAAATATGTTAAATAATGAAACCCCTTTGTAATAGACGAGTTTTCGTCCGAAACCCTAATACTTCGAAGGAGATTGTCCAGTTTGTACACGAAGTGCATCCAGTTTTTCCCGTAACCCTCTCAACTTTTTAGCACATGCTACGTGTGTGAAATTATGATACCATGCCAATTTTCAACCATTTCAGAGTTCATTTGCAGTGCTTTCCAATTTCAGGGTCATCTTAGCTCAAAATAAATCATGAAATGCATGAAAAATAGCAAATGAAGTCAGAAAAGGGTTGAAAAGTGATGATGTGGCTTTGAAAGGTGCATATTGAATGCACAAAAAGTTTTGAGTTAAAATATGTTTAAAAAAATGAAATCCCTTTGTAATAGACGAGTTTTCGTACGAAACCCTGATACGTCGAAGGAGATTGTCCAGTTTGTACACGATGTGCATCCAGTTTTTCCCGTAACCCTCTCAACTTTTTAGCACATGCTACGTGGGTGAAATTATGATACCATGCCAATTTTCAACTATTTCAGAGTTCATTTGCAGTGCTTTACAATTTCCGGGTCATCTCAGCTCAAAATAAATCATGAAATGCATGAAAAATAGCAAATGAAGTCAGAAAAGGGTAGAAAAGTGATGATGTGTCTTTGAATGGTACATACTGAATGCAGAAAAGTCTTGAGTTAAAATATGTTTAAAAAATGAAATCCTTTGTAATAGACGAGTTTTCGTCCGAAACCCTGATACTTCAAAGGAGATTGTCCAGTTTGTACACGAAGTGCATCCAGTTTTTCCCGTAACCCTCTCAACTTTTTAGCACATGCTATGTGGGTGAAATTATGATACCATGCCAATTTTCAACCATTTCAGAGTTCATTTGCAGTGCTTTTCAATTTCAGGGTCATCTTAGCTCAAAATAAATCATGAAATGCATGAAAAATAGCAAATGAAGTCAGTAAAGGGTTGAAAAGTGATGATGTGGCTTTGAATGGTGCATATTGAATGTAGAAAAAGTCATGAGTTAAAATATGTTTAAAAAAATGAAATCCCTTTGTAATAGACGAGTTTTCGTCCGAAACCCTGATACTTCGAAGGAGATTGTCCAGTTTGTACACGAAGTGCATCCAGTTTTTCCCGTAACCCTCTCAACTTTTTAGCACATGCTACATGGGTGAAATTACGATACCATGCCAATTTTCAACCATTTCAGAGTTCATTTGCAGTGCTTTTCAATTTCAGGGTCATCTTAGCTCAAAATAAATCATGAAATGCATGAAAAATAGCAAACGAAGTCAGAAAAGGGTTGAAAAGTGATGATGTGGCTTTGAACGGTGCATATTGAATGCAGAAAAAGTTTTGAGTTAAAATATGTTTAAAAAATGAAATCCCTTTGTAATAGACGAGTTTTCGTCCGAAACCCTGATACTTCGAAGGAGATTGTCCAGTTTGTACACGAAGTGCATCCAGTTTTTCCCGTAACTCTCTCAACTTTTTAGCACATGCTATGTGGGTGAAATTATTATACCATGCCAACTTTTAACCATTTCAGAGTTCATTTGCAGTGCTTTTCAATTTCAGGGTCATCTCAGCACAAAATAAATCATGAAATGCATGAAAAATAGCAAATGAAGTCAGAAAAGGGTTGAAAAGTGATGATGTGGCTTTGAATGGTGCATATTGAATGCAGAAAAAGTTTTGAGTTAAAATATGTTTAAAAAATGAAATCCCTTTGTAATATACGAGTTTTCATCCGAAACCCTGATACTTCGAAGGAGATTGTCCAGTTTGTACACGAAGTGCATCCAGTTTTTCCCATAACCCTCTCAACTTTTTAGCACATGCTATGTGGGTGAAATTATGATACCATGCCAAGTTTCAACCATTTCCGAGTTCATTTGCAGTGCTTTTCAATTTCAGGGTCATCTTAGCTCAAAATAAATCATGAAATGCATGAAAAATAGCAAATGAAGTCAGAAAAGAGTTGAAAAGTGATGATGTGGCTTTGAATGGTGCATATTGAATGCAAAAAAAGTCTTGAGTTAAAATATGTTAAAAAAATGAAACCCCTTTGTAATAGACGAGTTTTCATCCGAACCCCTGATACTTCGAAGGAGATTGTCCAGTTTGTACACGAAGTGCATCCAGTTTTTCCCGTAACCCTCTCAACTTTTTAGCACATGCTATGTGGGTGAAATTATTATACCATGCCAAGTTTTAACCATTTCAGAGTTCATTTGCAGTGCTTTTCAATTTCAGGGTCATCTCAGCTCAAAATAAATCATGAAATGCATGAAAAATAGCAAATGAAGTCAGAAAAGGATTGAAAAGTGATGATGTGGCTTTGAATGGTGCATATTGAATGCAGAAAAAGTTTTGAGTTAAAATATGTTTAAAAAATGAAATCCCTTTGTAATAGACGAGTTTTCGTCCGAAACCCTGATACTTCGAAGGAGATTGTCCAGTTTGTACACGAAGTGCATCCAGTTTTTCCCGTAACCCTCTCAACTTTTTAGCACATGCTACATGGGTGAAATTACGATACCATGCCAATTTTAAACCATTTCAGAGTTCATTTGCAGTGCTTTTCAATTTCAGGGTCATCTTAGCTCAAAATAAATCATGAAATGCATGAAAAATAGCAAACGAAGTCAGAAAAGGGTTGAAAAGTGATGATGTGGCTTTGAACGGTGCATATTGAATGCAGAAAAAGTTTTGAGTTAAAATATGTTTAAAAAATGAAATCCCTTTGTAATAGACGAGTTTTCGTACGAAACCCTGATACATCGAAGGAGATTGTCCAGTTTGTACACGAAGTGCATCCAGTTTTTCCCGTAACCCTCTCAACTTTTTAGCACATGCTATGTGGGTGAAATTATTATACCGTGCCAAGTTTTAACCATTTCAGAGTTCATTTGCAGTGCTTTTCAATTTCAGGGTCATCTCAGCTCAAAATAAATCATGAAATGCATGAAAAATAGCAAATGAAGTCAGAAAAGGGTTGAAAAGTGATGATGTGGCTTTGAATGGTGCATATTTAATGCAAAAAAAGTCTTGATTTAAAATATGTTAAAAAATGAAACCCCTTTGTAATAGACGAGTTTTCGTCCGAAACCCTGATACTTCGAAGGAGATTGTCCAGTTTGTACACGAAGTGCATCCAGTTTTTTCAGTAACCCTCTCAACTTTTTAGCACATGCTACGTGGGTGAAATTATGATACCATGCCAATTTTCAACTATTTCAGAGTTCATTTGCAGTGCTTTACAATTTCCGGGTCATCTTAGCTCAAAATAAATCATGAAATGCATGAAAAATAGCAAATGAAGTCAGAAAAGGGTAGAAAAGTGATGATGTGTCTTTGAATGGTACATACTGAATGCAGAAAAAGTCTTGAGTTAAAATATGTTTAAAAAATGAAATCCTTTGTAATAGACGAGTTTTCGTCCGAAACCCTGATACTTCAAAGGAGATTGTCCAGTTTGTACACGAAGTGCATCCAGTTTTTCCCGTAACCCTCTCAACTTTTTAGCACATGCTATGTGGGTGAAATTATGATACCATGCCAATTTTCAACCATTTCAGAGTTCATTTGCAGTGCTTTTCAATTTCAGGGTCATCTTAGCTCAAAATAAATCATGAAATGCATGAAAAATAGCAAATGAAGTCAGTAAAGGGTTGAAAAGTGATGATGTGGCTTTGAATGGTGCATATTGAATGTAGAAAAAGTCATGAGTTAAAATATGTTTAAAAAAATGAAATCCCTTTGTAACAGAGGAGTTTTCGTCCGAAACCCTGATACTTCGAAGGAGATTGTCCAGTTTGTACACGAAGTGCATCATGTTTTTCCCGTAACCCTCTCAACTTTTTAGCACATGCTACATGGGTGAAATTACGATACCATGCCAATTTTCAACCATTTCAGAGTTCATTTGCAGTGCTTTTCAATTTCAGGGTCATCTTAGCTCAAAATAAATCATGAAATGCATGAAAAATAGCAAACGAAGTCAGAAAAGGGTTGAAAAGTGATGATGTGGCTTTGAACGGTGCATATTGAATGCAGAAAACGTTTTGAGTTAAAATATGTTTAAAAAATGAAATCCCTTTGTAATAGACGAGTTTTCGTCCGAAACCCTGATACTTCGAAGGAGATTGTCCAGTTTGTACACGAAGTGCATCCAGTTTTTCCCGTAACTCTCTCAACTTTTTAGCACATGCTATGTGGGTGAAATTATTATACCATGCCAACTTTTAACCATTTCAGAGTTCATTTGCAGTGCTTTTCAATTTCAGGGTCATCTCAGCTCAAAATAAATCATGAAATGCATGAAAAATAGCAAATGAAGTCAGAAAAGGGTTGAAAAGTGATGATGTGGCTTTGAATGGTGCATATTGAATGCAGAAAAAGTTTTGAGTTAAAATATGTTTAAAAAATGAAATCCCTTTGTAATATACGAGTTTTCATCCGAAACCCTGATACTTCGAAGGAGATTGTCCAGTTTGTACACGAAGTGCATCCAGTTTTTCCCATAACCCTCTCAACTTTTTAGCACATGCTATGTGGGTGAAATTATGATACCATGCCAAGTTTCAACCATTTCCGAGTTCATTTGCAGTGCTTTTCAATTTCAGGGTCATCTTAGCTCAAAATAAATCATGAAATGCATGAAAAATAGCAAATGAAGTCAGAAAAGAGTTGAAAAGTGATGATGTGGCTTTGAATGGTGCATATTGAATGCAAAAAAAGTCTTGAGTTAAAATATGTTAAAAAAATGAAACCCCTTTGTAATAGACGAGTTTTCATCCGAACCCCTGATACTTCGAAGGAGATTGTCCAGTTTGTACACGAAGTGCATCCAGTTTTTCCCGTAACCCTCTCAACTTTTTAGCACATGCTATGTGGGTGAAATTATTATACCATGCCAAGTTTTAACCATTTCAGAGTTCATTTGCAGTGCTTTTCAATTTCAGGGTCATCTCAGCTCAAAATAAATCATGAAATGCATGAAAAATAGCAAATGAAGTCAGAAAAGGGTTGAAAAGTGATGATGTGGCTTTGAATGGTGCATATTGAATGCAGAAAAAGTTTTGAGTTAAAATATGTTTAAAAAATGAAATCCCTTTGTAATAGACGAGTTTTCGTCCGAAACCCTGATACTTCGAAGGAGATTGTCCAGTTTGTACACGAAGTGCATCTAGTTTTTCCCGTAACCCTCTCATCTTTTTAGCACATGCTACATGGGTGAAATTACGATACCATGCCAATTTTAAACCATTTCAGATTTCATTTGCAGTGCTTTTCAATTTCAGGGTCATCTTAGCTCAAAATAAATCATGAAATGCATGAAAAATAGCAAACGAAGTCAGAAAAGGGTTGAAAAGTGATGATGTGGCTTTGAACGGTGCATATTGAATGCAGAAAAAGTTTTGAGTTAAAATATGTTTAAAAAATGAAATCCCTTTGTAATAGACGAGTTTTCGTACGAAACCCTGATACATCGAAGGAGATTGTCCAGTTTGTACACGAAGTGCATCCAGTTTTTCCCGTAACCCTCTCAACTTTTTAGCACATGCTATGTGGGTGAAATTATTATACCGTGCCAAGTTTTAACCATTTCAGAGTTCATTTGCAGTGCTTTTCAATTTCAGGGTCATCTCAGCTCAAAATAAATCATGAAATGCATGAAAAATAGCAAATGAAGTCAGAAAAGGGTTGAAAAGTGATGATGTGGCTTTGAATGGTGCATATTTAATGCAAAAAAAGTCTTGATTTAAAATATGTTAAAAAATGAAACCCCTTTGTAATAGACGAGTTTTCGTCCGAAACCCTGATACTTCGAAGGAGATTGTCCAGTTTGTACACGAAGTGCATCCAGTTTTTTCAGTAACCCTCTCAACTTTTTAGCACATGCTACGTGGGTGAAATTATGATACCATGCCAATTTTCAACTATTTCAGAGTTCATTTGCAGTGCTTTACAATTTCCGGGTCATCTTAGCTCAAAATAAATCATGAAATGCATGAAAAATAGCAAATGAAGTCAGAAAAGGGTAGAAAAGTGATGATGTGTCTTTGAATGGTACATACTGAATGCAGAAAAAGTCTTGAGTTAAAATATGTTTAAAAAATGAAATCCTTTGTAATAGACGAGTTTTCGTCCGAAACCCTGATACTTCAAAGGAGATTGTCCAGTTTGTACACGAAGTGCATCCAGTTTTTCCCGTAACCCTCTCAACTTTTTAGCACATGCTATGTGGGTGAAATTATGATACCATGCCAATTTTCAACCATTTCAGAGTTCATTTGCAGTGCTTTTCAATTTCAGGGTCATCTTAGCTCAAAATAAATCATGAAATGCATGAAAAATAGCAAATGAAGTCAGTAAAGGGTTGAAAAGTGATGATGTGGCTTTGAATGGTGCATATTGAATGTAGAAAAAGTCATGAGTTAAAATATGTTTAAAAAAATGAAATCCCTTTGTAACAGAGGAGTTTTCGTCCGAAACCCTGATACTTCGAAGGAGATTGTCCAGTTTGTACACGAAGTGCATCCAGTTTTTCCCGTAACCCTCTCAACTTTTTAGCACATGCTACATGGGTGAAATTACGATACCATGCCAATTTTCAACCATTTCAGAGTTCATTTGCAGTGCTTTTCAATTTCAGGGTCATCTTAGCTCAAAATAAATCATGAAATGCATGAAAAATAGCAAACGAAGTCAGAAAAGGTTTGAAAAGTGATGATGTGGCTTCGAACGGTGCATATTGAATGCAGAAAAAGTTTTGAGTTAAAATATGTTTAAAAAATGAAATCCCTTTGTAATAGACGAGTTTTCGTCCGAAACCCTAATACTTCGAAGGAGATTGTCCAGTTTGTACAGGAAGTGCATCCAGTTTTTCCCGTAACCCTCTCAACTTTTTAGCACATGCTATGTGGGTGAAATTATTATACCATGCCAAGTTTTAACCATTTCAGAGTTCATTTGCAGTGCTTTTCAATTTCAGGGTCATCTGAGCTCAAAATAAATCAAGAAATGCATGAAAAATAGCAAATGAAGTCAGAAAAGGGTTGAAAAGTGATGATGTGGCTTTGAATGGTGCATATTGAATGCAGAAAAAGTTTTGAGTTAAAATATGTTTAAAAAATGAAATCCCTTTGTAATATACGAGTTTTCATCCGAAACCCTGATACTTCGAAGGAGATTGTCCAGTTTGTACACGAAGTGCATCCAGTTTTTCCCATAACCCTCTCAACTTCTTAGCACATGCTATGTGGGTGAAATTATGATACCATGCCAAGTTTCAACCATTTCCGAGTTTATTTGCAGTGCTTTTCAATTTCAGGGTCATCTTAGCTAAAAATAAATCATGAAAGGCATGAAAAATAGCAAATGAAGTCAGAAAAGAGTTGAAAAGTGATGATGTGGCTTTGAATGGTGCATATTGAATGCAAAAAAAGTCTTGAGTTAAAATATGTTAAAAAAATGAAACCCCTTTGTAATAGACGAGTTTTCGTCCCAAACCCTGATACTTCGAAGGAGATTGTCCAGTTTGTACACGAAGTGCATCCAGTTTTTCCCATAACCCTCTCAACTTTTTAGCACATGCTATGTGGGTGAAATTATTATACCATGCCAAGTTTTAACCATTTCAGAGTTCATTTGCAGTGCTTTTCAATTTCAGGGTCATCTCAGCTCAAAATAAATCATGAAATGCATGAAAAATAGCAAATGAAGTCAGAAAAGGGTTGAAAAGTGATGATGTGGCTTTGAATGGTGCATATTGAATGCAGAAAAAGTTTTGAGTTAAAATATGTTTAAAAAATGAAATCCCTTTGTAATAGACGAGTTTTCGTCCGAAACCCTGATACTTCGAAGGAGGTTGTCCAGTTTGTACACGAAGTGCATCCAGTTTTTCCCGTAACCCTCTCAACTTTTTAGCACATGCTATGTGGGTGAAATTATGATACCATGCCAATTTTTAACTATTTCAGAGTTCATTTGCAGTGCTTTTCAATTTCAGGGTCATCTTAGCTCAAAATAAATCATGAAATGCATGAAAAATAGCAAATGAAGTCAGAAAAGGGTTGAAAAGTGATGATGTGGCTTTGAATGGTGCATATTGAATGCAGAAAAAGTCTTGAGTTAAAATATGTTAAAAAAATGAAACCCCTTTGTAATAGACGAGTTTTCGTCCGAAACACTAATACTTCGAAGGAGATTGTCCAGTTTGTACACGAAGTGCATCCAGTTTTTCTCGTAACCCTCTCAACTTTTTAGCACATGCTACGTGGGTGAAATTGTGATACCGTGCCAATTTTCAACTATTTCAGAGTTCATTTGCAGTGCTTTACAATTTCTGGGTCATCTTAGCTCAAATTAAATCATGAAATGCATGAAAAATAGCAAATGAAGTTAGAAAAGGGTTGAAAAGTGATGATGTGTCTTTGAATGGTACTTATTGAATGCAGAAAAAGTCTTGAGTTAAAATATGTTAAAAAATGAAACCCCTTTGTAATAGACGAGTTTTCGTCCTAAACCCTGATACTTCGAAGGAGATTGTCCAGTTTGTACACGAAGTGCATCCAGTTTTTCCCGTAACCCTCTCACCTTTTTAGCACATGCTATGTGGGTGAAATTATGATACCATGCCAATTTTCAACCATTTCAGAGTTCATTTGCAGTGCTTTTCAATTTCAGGGTCATCTTAGCTCAAAATAAATCATGAAATGCATGAAAAATAGCAAATGAAGTCAGAAAAGGGTTGAAAAGTGATGATGTGGCTTTGAATGGTGCATATTGAATGCAGAAAAAGTCTTGAGTTAAAATATGTTAAATAATGAAACCCCTTTGTAATAGACGAGTTTTCGTCCCAAACCCTGATACTTCGAAGGAGATTGTCCAGTTTGTACACGAAATGCATCTAGTTTTTCCCTTAACCCTCTCAACTTTTTAGCACATGCTATGTGGGTGAAATTATGATACCATGCCAATTTTCAACCATTTCAGAGTCCATTTGCAGTGCTTTTCAATTTCAGGGTCATCTTAGCTCAAAATAAATCATGAAATGCATGAAAAATAGCAAATGAAGTCAGAAAAGAGTTGAAAAGTGATGATGTGGCTTTGAATGGTGCATATTGAATGCAAAAAAAGTCTTGAGTTAAAATATGTTAAAAAAATGAAACCCCTTTGTAATAGACGAGTTTTCGTCCCAAACCCTGATACTTCGAAGGAGATTGTCCAGTTTGTACACGAAGTGCATCCAGTTTTTCCCGTAACCCTCTCAACTTTTTAGCACATGCTATGTGGGTGAAATTATTATACCATGCCAAGTTTTAACCATTTCAGAGTTCATTTGCAGTGCTTTTCAATTTCAGGGTCATCTCAGCTCAAAATAAATCATGAAATGCATGAAAAATAGCAAATGAAGTCAGAAAAGGGTTGAAAAGTGATGATGTGGCTTTGAATGGTGCATATTGAATGCAGAAAATTTTTTGAGTTAAAATATGTTTAAAAAATGAAATCCCTTTGTAATAGACGAGTTTTCGTCCGAAACCGTGATACTTCGAAGGAGATTGTCCAGTTTGTACACGAACTGCATCCAGTTTTTCCCGTAACCCTCTCAACTTTTTAGCACATGCTATGTGGGTGAAATTATGATACCATGCCAATTTTCAACCATTTCAGAGTTCATTTGCAGTGCTTTTCAATTTCAGGGTCATCTAAGCTCAAAATAAATCATGAAATGCATGACAAATAGCAAATGAAGTCCGAAAAGGGTTGAAAAGTGATGATGTGGCTTTGAATGGTGCATATTGAATGCAGAAAAAGTATTGAGTTAAAATATGTTAAAAAATGAAACCCCTTTGTAATAGACGAGTTTTCGTCCTAAACCCTGATACTTCGAAGGAGATTGTCCAGTTTGTACACGAAGTGCATCCAGTTTTTCCCGTAACCCTCTCAACTTTTTAGCACATGCTACGTGGGAGAAATTATGATACCATGCCAATTTTCAACTATTTCAGAGTTCATTTGCAGTGCTTTACAATTTCTGGGTCATCTTAGCTCAAAATAAATCATGAAATGCATGAAAAATAGCAAATGAAGTTAGAAAAGGGTTGAAAAGTGATGATGTGTCTTTGAATGGTACTTATTGAATGCAGAAAAAGTCTTGAGTTAAAATATGTTAAAAAATGAAACCCCTTTGTAATAGACGAGTTTTCGTCCTAAACCCTGATACTTCGAAGGAGATTGTCCAGTTTGTACACGAAGTGCATCCAGTTTTTCCCGTAACCCTCTCAACTTTTTAGCACATGCTATGTGGGTGAAATTATGATACCATGCCAATTTTCAACCATTTCAGAGTTCATTTGCAGTGCTTTTCAATTTCAGGGTCATCTAAGCTCAAAATAAATCATGAAATGCATGACAAATAGCAAATGAAGTCCGAAAAGGGTTGAAAAGTGATGATGTGGCTTTGAATGGTGCATATTGAATGCAGAAAAAGTATTGAGTTAAAATATGTTAAAAAATGAAACCCCTTTGTAATAGACGAGTTTTCGTCCTAAACCCTGATACTTCGAAGGAGATTGTCCAGTTTGTACACGAAGTGCATCCAGTTTTTCCCGTAACCCTCTCAACTTTTTAGCACATGCTACGTGGGAGAAATTATGATACCATGCCAATTTTCAACTATTTCAGAGTTCATTTGCAGTGCTTTACAATTTCTGGGTCATCTTAGCTCAAAATAAATCATGAAATGCATGAAAAATAGCAAATGAAGTTAGAAAAGGGTTGAAAAGTGATGATGTGTCTTTGAATGGTACTTATTGAATGCAGAAAAAGTCTTGAGTTAAAATATGTTAAAAAATGAAACCCCTTTGTAATAGACGAGTTTTCGTCCTAAACCCTGATACTTCGAAGGAGATTGTCCAGTTTGTACACGAAGTGCATCCAGTTTTTCCCGTAACCCTCTCAACTTTTTAGCACATGCTATGTGGGTGAAATTATGATACCATGCCAATTTTCAACCATTTCAGAGTTCATTTGCAGTGCTTTTCAATTTCAGGGTCATCTCAGCTCCAAATAAATCATGAAATGCATGAAAAATAGCAAATGAAGTTAGAAAATGGTTGAAAAGTGATGATGTGTCTTTGAATGGTACATATTGAATGCAGAAAAAGTCTTAAGTTAAAATATGTTAAAAAATGAAACCCCTTTGTAATAGACAAGTTTTCGTCCCAAACCCTGATACTTCGAAGGAGATTGTCCAGTTTGTACACAAGTGCATCCAGTTTTTCCCGTAACCCTCTCAACTTTTTAGCACATGCTATGTGGGTGAAATTTTGATACCATGCCAATTTTCAACCATTTCAGAGTTCATTTGCAGTGCTTTTCAATTTCAGGGTCATCTTAGCTCAAAATAAATCATGAAATGCATGAAAAATAGCAAATGAAGTCAGAAAAGGGTTGAAAAGTGATGATGTGGCTTCGAATGGTGCATATTGAATGCAGAAAAAGTCTTGAGTTAAAATATGTTAAAAAAATGAAACCCCTTTGTAATAGACGAGTTTTCGTCCGAAACACTAATACTTCGAAGGAGATTGTCCAGTTTGTACACGAAGTGCATCCAGTTTTTCCCGTAACCCTCTCAACTTTTTAGCACATGCTACGTGGGTGAAATTATGATACCATGCCAATTTTCAACCATTTCAGAGTTCATTTGCAGTGCTTTTCAATTTCAGGGTCATCTTAGCTCAAAATAAATCATGAAATGCATGAAAAATAGCAAATGAAGTTAGAAAAGGGTTGAAAAGTGATGATGTGTTATTGAATGGTACATATTGAATGCAGAAAAAGTCTTGAGTTAAAATATGTTAAAAAATGAAACCCCTTTGTAATAGACGAGTTTTCGTCCGAAACCCTGATACTTCGAAGGAGATTGTCCAGTTTGTACACGAAGTGCATCCATTTTTTCCCGTAACCCTCTCAACTTTTTAGCACATGCTATGTGGGTGAAATTATGATACCATGCCAATTTTCAACCATTTCAGAGTTCATTTGCAGTGCTTTTCAATTTCAAGGTCATCTTAGCTCAAAATAAATCATGAAATGATTGAAAAATAGCAAATGAAGTCAGAAAAGGGTTGAAAAGTGATGATGTGGCTTTGAATGAAGCATATTGAATGCAAAAAAAGTCTTGATTTAAAATATGTTAAAAAAATGAAACCCCTTTGTAATAGACGAGTTTTCGTCTGAAACCCTGATACTTCGAACGAGATTGTCCAGTTTGTACACGAAGTGCATCCAATTTTTTCAGTAACCCTCTCAACTTTTTAGCACATGCTACGTGGGTGAAATTATGATACCATGCCAATTTTCAACTATTTCAGAGTTCATTTGCAGTGCTTTACAATTTCAGGGTCATCTTAGCTCAAAATAAATCATGAAATGCATAAAAAATAGCAAATGAAGTCAGAAAAGGGTTGAAAAGTGATGATGTGTCTTTGAATGGTACATATTGAATGCAGAAAAAGTCTTGAGTTAAAATATGTTTAAAAAATGAAATCCCTTTGTAATAGACGAGTTTTCGTCCGAAACCCTGATACTTCGAGGGAGATTGTCCAGTTTGTACACGAAGTGCATCCAGTTTTTCCCGTAACCCTCTCAACTTTTTAGCACATGCTATGTGGGTGAAATTATGATACCATGCCAATTTTTAACCATTTCAGAGTTCATTTGCAGTGCTTTTCAATTTCAGGGTCATCTAAGCTCAAAATAAATCATGAAATGCATGAAAAATAGCAAATGAAGTCAGAAAAGGGTTGAAAAGTGATGATGTGGCTTTGAACGGTGCATATTGAATGCAGAAAAAGTTTTGAGTTAAAATATGTTTAAAAAATGAAATCCCTTTGTAATAGAGGAGTTTTCGTCCGAAACCCTGATACTTCGAAGGAGATTGTCTAGTTTGTACACGAAGTGCATCCAGTTTTTCCCGTAACCCTCTCAACTTTTTAGCACATGCTATGTGGGTGAAATTATTATACCATGCCAAGTTTTAACCATTTCAGAGTTCATTTGCAGTGCTTTTCAATTTCAGGGTCATCTCAGCTCAAAATAAATCATGAAATGCATGAAAAATAGCAAATGAAGTCAGAAAAGGGTTGAAAAGTGATGATGTGGCTTTGAATGGTGCATATTGAATGCAGAAAAAGTCTTCAGTTAAAATATGTTTAAAAAATGAAATCCCTTTGTAATAGACGAGTTTTCGTCCGAAACCCTGATACTTCGAAGGAGATTGTCCAGTTTGTACACGAAGTGCATCCAGTTTTTCCCATAACCCTCTCAACTTTTTAGCACATGCTATGTGGGTGAAATTATGATACCATGCCAATTTTCAACCATTTCAGAGTTCATTTGCAGTGCTTTTCAATTTCAGGGTCATCTTAGCTCAAAATAAATCATGAAATGCATGAAAAATAGCAAATGAAGTCAGAAAAGAGTTGAAAAGTGATGATGTGGCTTTGAATGGTGCATATTGAATGAAAAAAAAGTCTTGAGTTAAAATATGTTAAAAAAATGAAACCCCTTTGTAATAGACGAGTTTTCGTCCGAAACCCTCATACTTCGAAGGAGATTGTCCAGTTTGTACACGAAGTGCATCCAGTTTTTCCCATAACCCTCTCAACTTTTTAGCACATGCGATGTGGGTGAAATTATGATACCATGCCAATTTTCAACCATTTCAGAGTTCATTTGCAGTGCTTTTCAATTTCAGGGTCATCTTTGCTCAAAATAAATCATGAAATGCATGAAAAATAGCAAATGAAGTCAGAAAAGGGTTGAAAAGTGATGATGTGTCTTTGAATGGTACATATTGAATGCAGAAAAAGTCTTGAGTTAAAATATGTTTAAAAAATGAAATCCCTTTGTAATAGACGAGTTTTCGTCCGAAACCCTGATACTTCAAAGGAGATTGTCCAGTTTGTACACGAAGTGCATCCAGTTTTTCCCGTAACCCTCTCAACTTTTTAGCACATGCTATGTGGGTGAAATTATGATACCTTGCCAATTTTCAACCATTTCAGAGTTCATTTGCAGTGCTTTTCAATTTCAGGGTCATCTTAGCTCAAAATAAATCATGAAATGCATGAAAAATAGCAAATGAAGTCAGAAAAGGTTTGAAAAGTGATGATGTGGCTTTGAATGGTGCATAATGAATGCAGAAAAAGTCTTGAGTTAAAATATATTTCAAAAAATGAAATCCCTTTGTTATAGACGAGTTTTCGTCCGAAACCCTCATACTTCGAAGGAGATTGTCCAGTTTGTACACGAAGTGCATCCAGTTTTTCCCGTAACCCTCTCAACTTTTTAGCACATGCCATGTGGGTGAAATTATGATACCATGCCAATTTTTAACCATTTCAGAGTTCATTTGCAGTGCTTTTCAATTTCAGGGTCATCTAAGCTCAAAATAAATCATGAAATGCATGAAAAATAGCAAATGAAGTCAGAAAAGGGTTGAAAAGTGATGATGTGGCTTCGAATGGTGCATATTGAATGCAGAAAAAGTCTTGAGTTAAAATATGTTAAAAAAATGAAACCCCTTTGTAATAGACGAGTTTTCGTCCGAAACACTAATACTTCGAAGGAGATTGTCCAGTTTGTACACGAAGTGCATCCAGTTTTTCCCGTAACCCTCTCAACTTTTTAGCACATGCTACGTGGGTGAAATTATGATACCATGCCAATTTTCAACTATTTCAGAGTTCATTTGCAGTGCTTTACAATTTCTGGGCATCTTAGCTCAAAATAAATCATGAAATGCATGAAAAATAGCAAATGAAGTTAGAAAAGGGTTGAAAAGTGATGATGTGTTATTGAATGGTACATATTGAATGCAGAAAAAGTCTTGAGTTAAAATATGTTAAAAAATGAAATCCCTTTGTAATAGACGAGTTTTCGTCCGAAACCCTGATACTTCGAAGGAGATTGTCCAGTTTGTACACGAAGTGCATCCAGTTTTTCCCGTAACCCTCTCAACTTTTTAGCACATGCTAGGTGGGTGAAATTATGATACCATGCCAATTTTCAACCATTTCAGAGTTCATTTGCAGTGCTTTTCAATTTCAGGGTCATCTTCGCTCAAAATAAATCATGAAATGCATGAAAAATAGCAAATGAAGTTAGAAAAGGGTTGAAAAGTGATGATGTGTTATTGAATGGTACATATTGAATGCAGAAAAAGTCTTGAGTTAAAATATGTTAAAAAATGAAACCCCTTTGTAATAGACGAGTTTTCGTCCGAAACCCTGATACTTCGAAGGAGATTGTCCAGTTTGTACACGAAGTGCATCCATTTTTTCCCGTAACCCTCTCAACTTTTTAGCACATGCTATGTGGGTGAAATTATGATACCATGCCAATTTTCAACCATTTCAGAGTTCATTTGCAGTGCTTTTCAATTTCAAGGTCATCTTAGCTCAAAATAAATCACGAAATGATTGAAAAATAGCAAATGAAGTCAGAAAAGGGTTGAAAAGTGATGATGTGGCTTTGAATGATGCATATTGAATGCAAAAAAAGTCTTGATTTAAAATATGTTAAAAAAATGAAACCCCTTTGTAATAGACGAGTTTTCGTCTGAAACCCTGATACTTCGAACGAGATTGTCCAGTTTGTACACGAAGTGCATCCAATTTTTTCAGTAACCCTCTCAACTTTTTAGCACATGTTACGTGGGTGAAATTATGATACCATGCCAATTTTCAACTATTTCAGAGTTCATTTGCAGTGCTTTACAATTTCAGGGTCATCTTAGCTCAAAATAAATCATGAAATGCATAAAAACTAGCAAATGAAGTCAGAAAAGGGTTGAAAAGTGATGATGTGTCTTTGAATGGTACATATTGAATGCAGAAAAAGTCTTGAGTTAAAATATGTTTAAAAAATGAAATCCCTTTGTAATAGACGAGTTTTCGTCCGAAACCCTGATACTTCGAGGGAGATTGTCCAGTTTGTACACGAAGTGCATCCAGTTTTTCCCGTAACCCTCTCAACTTTTTAGCACATGCTACATGGGTGAAATTATGATACCATGCCAATTTTCAACCATTTCAGAGTTCATTTGCAGTGCTTTCCAATTTCAGGGTCATCTTAGCTCAAAATAAATCATGAAATGCATGAAAAATAGCAAATGAAGTCAGAAAAGGGTTGAAAAGTGATGATGTGGCTTTGAACGGTGCATATTGAATGCAGAAAAAGTTTTGAGTTAAAATATGTTTAAAAAATGAAATCCCTTTGTAATAGAGGAGTTTTCGTCCGAAACCCTGATACTTCGAAGGAGATTGTCTAGTTTGTACAGGAAGTGCATCTAGTTTTTCCCGTAACCCTCTCAACTTTTTAGCACATGCTATGTGGGTGAAATTATTATACCATGCCAAGTTTTAACCATT
Organism: Elymus sibiricus; assembly: GCA_039707655.1. NCBI lineage: Eukaryota > Viridiplantae > Streptophyta > Magnoliopsida > Poales > Poaceae > Elymus > Elymus sibiricus. Next base: position 247,436,894 of record CM077671.1, read on the forward strand.
TCAGAGTTCATTTGCAGTGCTTTTCAATTTCAGGGTCATCTCAGCTCAAAATAAATCATGAAATGCATGAAAAATAGCAAATGAAGTCAGAAAAGGGTTGAAAAGTGATGATGTGGCTTTGAATGGTGCATATTGAATGCAGAAAAAGTCTTCAGTTAAAATATGTTTAAAAAATGAAATCCCTTTGTAATAGACGAGTTTTCGTCCGAAACCCTGATACTTCGAAGGAGATTGTCCAGTTTGTACACGAAGTGCATCCAGTTTTTCCCATAACCCTCTCAACTTTTTAGCACATGCTATGTGGGTGAAATTATGATACCATGCCAATTTTCAACCATTTCAGAGTTCATTTGCAGTGCTTTTCAATTTCCGGGTCATCTTAGTTCAAAATAAATCATGAAATGCATGAAAAATAGCAAATGAAGTCAGAAAAGAGTTGAAAAGTGATGATGTGGCTTTGAATGGTGCATATTGAATGAAAAAAAAGTCTTGAGTTAAAATATGTTAAAAAAATGAAACCCCTTTGTAATAGACGAGTTTTCGTCCGAAACCCTCATACTTCGAAGGAGATTGTCCAGTTTGTACACGAAGTGCATCCAGTTTTTCCCATAACCCTCTCAACTTTTTAGCACATGCGATGTGGGTGAAATTATGATACCATGCCAATTTTCAACCATTTCAGAGTTCATTTGCAGTGCTTTTCAATTTCAGGGTCATCTTTGCTCAAAATATATCATGAAATGCATGAAAAATAGCAAATGAAGTCAGAAAAGGGTTGAAAAGTGATGATGTGTCTTTGAATGGTACATATTGAATGCAGAAAAAGTCTTGAGTTAAAATATGTTTAAAAAATGAAATCCCTTTGTAATAGACGAGTTTTCGTCCGAAACCCTCATACTTCAAAGGAGATTGTCCAGTTTGTACACGAAGTGCATCCAGCTTTTCCCGTAACCCTCTCAACTTTTTAGCACATGCTATGTGGGTGAAATTATGATACCATGCCAATTTTCAACCATTTCAGAGTTCATTTGCAGTGCTTTTCAATTTCAGGGTCATCTTAGCTCAAAATAAATCATGAAATGCATGAAAAATAGCAAATGAAGTCAGAAAAGGTTTGAAAAGTGATGATGTGGCTTTGAACGGTGCATATTGAATGCAGAAAAAGTTTTGAGTTAAAATATGTTTAAAAAATGAAATCCCTTTGTAATAGAGGAGTTTTCGTCCGAAACCCTGATACTTCGAAGGAGATTGTCTAGTTTGTACAGGAAGTGCATCCAGTTTTTCCCGTAACCCTCTCAACTTTTTAGCACATGCTATGTGGGTGAAATTATTATACCATGCCAAGTTTTAACCATTTCAGAGTTCATTTGCAGTGCTTTTCAATTTCAGGGTCATCTCAGCTCAAAATAAATCATGAAATGCATGAAAAATAGCAAATGAAGTCAGAAAAGGGTTGAAAAGTGATGATGTGGCTTTGAATGGTGCATATTGAATGCAGAAAAAGTCTTCAGTTAAAATATGTTTAAAAAATGAAATCCCTTTGTAATAGACGAGTTTTCGTCCGAAACCCTGATACTTCGAAGGAGATTGTCCAGTTTGTACACGAAGTGCATCCAGTTTTTCCCATAACCCTCTCAACTTTTTAGCACATGCTATGTGGGTGAAATTATGATACCATGCCAATTTTCAACCATTTCAGAGTTCATTTGCAGTGCTTTTCAATTTCAGGGTCATCTTAGTTCAAAATAAATCATGAAATGCATGAAAAATAGCAAATGAAGTCAGAAAAGAGTTGAAAAGTGATGATGTGGCTTTGAATGGTGCATATTGAATGAAAAAAAAGTCTTGAGTTAAAATATGTTAAAAAAATGAAACCCCTTTGTAATAGACGAGTTTTCGTCCGAAACCCTCATACTTCGAAGGAGATTGTCCAGTTTGTTCACGAAGTGCATCCAGTTTTTCCCATAACCCTCTCAACTTTTTAGCACATGCGATGTGGGTGAAATTATGATACCATGCCAATTTTCAACCATTTCAGAGTTCATTTGCAGTGCTTTTCAATTTCAGGGTCATCTTTGCTCAAAATAAATCATGAAATGCATGAAAAATAGCAAATGAAGTCAGAAAAGGGTTGAAAAGTGATGATGTGTCTTTGAATGGTACATATTGAATGCAGAAAAAGTCTTGAGTTAAAATATGTTTAAAAAATGAAATCCCTTTGTAATAGACGAGTTTTCGTCCGAAACCCTCATACTTCAAAGGAGATTGTCCAGTTTGTACACGAAGTGCATCCAGCTTTTCCCGTAACCCTCTCAACTTTTTAGCACATGCTATGTGGGTGAAATTATGATACCATGCCAATTTTCAACCATTTCAGAGTTCATTTGCAGTGCTTTTCAATTTCAGGGTCATCTTAGCTCAAAATAAATCATGAAATGCATGAAAAATAGCAAATGAAGTCAGAAAAGGTTTGAAAAGTGATGATGTGGCTTTGAATGGTGCTTAATGAATGCAGAAAAAGTCTTGAGTTAAAATATATTTCAAAAAATGAAATCCCTTTGTAATAGACGAGTTTTCGTCCGAAACCCTCATACTTCGAAGGAGATTGTCCAGTTTGTACACGAAGTGCATCCAGTTTTTCCCGTAACCCTCTCAACTTTTTATCAAATGCTATGTGGGTGAAATTATGATACCATGCCTATTTTCAACCATTTCAGAGTTCATTTGCAGTGCTTTTCAATTTCAGGGTCATCTTAGCTCAAAATAAATCATGAAATGCATGAAAAATAGCAAATGAAGTCAGAAAAGGGTTGAAAAGTGATGATGTGGCTTTGAATGGTGCATATTGAATGCAGAAAAAGTCTTGAGTTAAAATATGTTAAAAAATGAAACCCCTTTGTAATAGACGAGTTTTCGTCCGAAACCCTAATTCTTCGAAGGAGATTGTCCAGTTTGTACACGAAGTGCATCCAGTTTTTCCCGTAACCCTCTCAACTTTTTAGCACATGCTACGTGGGTGAAATTATGATACCATGCATTTTTTCAACCATTTCAGAGTTCATTTGCAGTGCTTTTCAATTTCAGGGTCATCTTAGCTCAAAATGAATCATGAAATGCATGAAAAATAGCAAATGAAGTCAGAAAAGGGTTGAAAAGTGATGATGTGGCTTTGAACGGTGCATATTGAATGCAGAAAAAGTTTTGAGTTAAAATATGTTTAAAAAAATGAAATCCCTTTGTAATAGACGAGTTTTCGTACGAAACCCTGATACATCGAAGGAGATTGTCCAGTTTGTACACGAAGTGCATCCAGTTTTTCCCGTAACCCTATCAACTTTTTAGCACATGCTATGTGGGTGAAATTATTATACCATGCCAAGTTTTAACCATTTCAGAGTTCATTTGCAGTGCTTTTCAATTTCAGGGTCATCTCAGCTCAAAATAAATCATGAAATGCATGAAAAATAGCAAATGAAGTCAAAAAAGGGTTGAAAAGTGATGATGTGGCTTTGAATGGTGCATATTGAATGCAAAAAAAGTCTTGATTTAAAATATGTTAAAAAAATGAAACCCCTTTGTAATAGACGAGTTTTCGTCCGAAACCCTAATACTTCAAAGGAGATTGTCCAGTTTGTACACGAAGTGCATCCAGTTTTTTCAGTAACCCTCTCAACTTTTTAGCACATGCTACGTGGGTGAAATTATGATACCGTGCCAATTTTCAACTATTTCATAGTTCATTTGCAGTGCTTTACAATTTCAGGGTCATCTTAGCTCAAAATAAATCATGAAATGCATGAAAAATAGCAAATGAAGTTAGAAAAGGGTTGAAAAGTGATGATGTGTCTTTGAATGGTACATATTGAATGCAGAAAAAGTCTTGAGTTAAAATATGTTTAAAAAATGAAATCCCTTTGTAATAGACGAGTTTTCGTCCGAAACCCTGATACTTCAAAGGAGATTGTCCAGTTTGTACACGAAGTACATCCAGTTTTTCCCGTAACCCTCTCAACTTTTTAGCACATGCTATGTGGGTGAAATTATGATACCATGCCAATTTTCAACCATTTCAGAGTTCATTTGCAGTGCTTTTCAATTTCAGGGTCATCTTAGCTCAAAATAAATCATGAAATGCATGAAAAATAGCAAATGAAGTCAGAAAAGGGTTGAAAAGTGATGATGTGGCTTTGAATGGTGCATATTGAATGTAGAAAAAGTCATGAGTTAAAATATGTTTAAAAAAAATGAAATCCCTTTGTAATAGACGAGTTTTCGTCCGAAACCCTGATACTTCGAAGGAGATTGTCCAGTTTGTACACGAAGTGCATCCAGTTTTTCCCGTAACCCTCTCAACTTTTTAGCACATGCTACATGGGTGAAATTATGATACCATGCCAATTTTCAACCATTTCAGAGTTCATTTGCAGTGCTTTTCAATTTCAGGGTCATCTCAGCTCAAAATAAATCATGAAATGCATGAAAAATAGCAAATGAAGTCAGAAAAGGGTTGAAAAGTGATGATGTGGCTTTGAACGGTGCATATTGAATGCAGAAAAAGTTTTGAGTTAAAATATGTTTAAAAAATGAAATCCCTTTGTAATAGACGAGTTTTCGTCCGAAACCCTGATACTTCGAAGGAGATTGTCCAGTTTGTACACGAAGTGCATCCAGTTTTTCCCGTAACCCTCTCAACTTTTTAGCACATGCTATGTGGGTGAAATGCATGAAAAATAGCAAATGAAGTCACAGAAGGGTTGAAAAGTGATGATGTGGCTTTGAATGGTGCATAATGAATGCAGAAAAAGTCTTGAGTTAAAATATATTTCAAAAAATGAAATCCCTTTGTTATAGACGAGTTTTCGTCCGAAACCCTGATACTTCGAAGGAGATTGTCCAGTTTGTACACGAAGTGCATCCAGTTTTTTCAGTAACCCTCTCAACTTTTTTGCACATGCTACGTGGGTGAAATTATGATACCATGCCAATTTTCAACTATTTCAGAGTTCATTTGCAGTGCTTTACAATTTCAGGGTCATCTTAGCTCAAAATAAATCATGAAATGCATGAAAAATAGCAAATGAAGTCAGAAAAGGGTTGAAAAGTGATGATGTGTCTTTGAATGGTACATATTGAATGCAGAAAAAGTCTTGAGTTAAAATATGTTTAAAAAATGAAATCCCTTTGTAATAGACGAGTTTTCGTCCGAAACCCTGATACTTCAAAGGAGATTGTCCAGTTTGTACACAAAGTGCATCCAGTTTTTCCCGTAACCCTCTCAACTTTTTAGCACATGCTATGTGGGTGAAATTATGATACCATGCCAATTTTCAACCATTTCAGAGTTCATTTGCAGTGCTTTTCAATTTCAGGGTCATCTTAGCTCAAAATAAATCATGAAATGCATGAAAAATAGCAAATGAAGTCAGAAAAGGGTTGAAAAGTGATGATGTGGCTTTGAATGGTGCATATTGAATGTAGAAAAAGTCATGAGTTAAAATATGTTTAAAAAAATGAAATCCCTTTGTAATAGACGAGTTTTCGTCCGAAACTCTGATACTTCGAAGGAGATTGTCCAGTTTGTACACGAAGTGCATCCAGTTTTTCCCGTAACCCTCTCAACTTTTTAGCACATGCTACATGGGTGAAATTATGATACCATGCCAATTTTCAACCATTTCAGAGTTCATTTGCAGTGCTTTTCAATTTCAGGGTCATCTCAGCTCAAAATAAATCATGAAATGCATGAAAAATAGCAAATGAAGTCAGAAAAGGGTTGAAAAGTGGTGATGTGGCTTTGAACGGTGCATATTGAATGCAGAAAAAGTTTTGAGTTAAAATATGTTTAAAAAATGAAATCCCTTTGTAATAGACGAGTTTTCGTCCGAAACCCTGATACTTCGAAGGAGATTGTCCAGTTTGTACACGAAGTGCATCCAGTTTTTCCCGTAACCCTCTCAACTTTTTAGCACAAGCTATGTGGGTGAAATTATTATACCATGCCAAGTTTTAACCATTTCAGAGTTCATTTGCAGTGCTTTTCAATTTCAGGGTCATCTCAGCTCAAAATAAATCATGAAATGCATGAAAAATAGCAAACGAAGTCAGAAAAGGGTTGAAAAGTGATGATGTGGCTTTGAATGGTGCATATTGAATGCAGAAAAAGTTTTGAGTTAAAATATGTTTAAAAAATGAAATCCCTTTGTAATATACGAGTTTTCGTCCGAAACCCTGATACTTCGAAGGAGATTGTCCAGTTTGTACACGAAGTGCATCCAGTTTTTCCCATAACCCTCTCAACTTTTTAGCACATGCTATGTGGGTGAAATTATGATACCATGCCAATTTTCAACCATTTCCGAGTTCATTTGCAGTGCTTTTCAATTTCAGGGTTATCTTAGCTCAAAATAAATCATGAAATGCATGAAAAATAGCAAATGAAGTCAGAAAAGAGTTGAAAAGTGATGATGTGGCTTTGAATGGTGCATATTGAATGCAAAAAAAGTCTTGAGTTAAAACATGTTAAAAAAATGAAACCCCTTTGTAATAGACGAGTTTTCGTCCGAAACCCTCATACTTCGAAGGAGATTGTCTAGTTTGTACACGAAGTGCATCCAGTTTTTCCCATAACCCTCTCAACTTTTTAGCACATGCTATGAGGGTGAAATTATGATACCATGCCAATTTTCAACCATTTCAGAGTTCATTTGCAGTGCTTTTGAATTTCAGGGTCATCTTTGCTCAAAATAAATCATGAAATGCATGAAAAATAGCAAATGAAGTCGGAAAAGGGTTGAAAAGTGATGATGTGGCTTTGAATGGTGCATAATGAACGCAGAAAAAGTCTTGAGTTAAAATATATTTAAAAAAATGAAATCCCTTTGTTATAGACGAGTTTTCGTCCGAAACCCTCATACTTCGAAGGAGATTGTCCAGTTTGTACACGAAGTGCATCTAGTTTTTCCCGTAACCCTCTCAACTTTTTATCACATGCTATGTGGGTGAAATTATGATACCATGCCAATTTTCAACCATTTCAGAGTTCATTTGCAGTGCTTTTCAATTTCAGGGTCATCTTAGCTCAAAATAAATCATGAAATGCATGAAAAATAGCAAATGAAGTCAGAAAAGGGTTGCAAAGTGATGATGTGGCTTTGAATGGTGCATATTGAATGAAGAAAAAGTCTTGAGTTAAAATATGTTAAAAAATGAAACCCCTATGTAATAGACGAGTTTTCGTCCGAAACCCTGATACTTCAAACGAGATTGTCCAGTTTGTACACGAAGTGCATCCAGTTTTTCCCATAACCCTCTCAACTTTTTAGCACATGCTATGTGGGTGAAATTATGATACCATGCCAATTTTCAACCATTTCCGAGTTCATTTGCAGTGCTTTTCAATTTCAGGGTCATCTTAGCTCAAAATAAATCATGAAATGCATGAAAAATAGCAAATGAAGTCAGAAAAGGGTTGAAAAGTGATGATGTGGCTTTGAATGGTGCATATTGAATGTAGAAAAAGTCATGAGTTAAAATATGTTTAAAAAAAATGAAATCCCTTTGTAATAGACGAGTTTTCGTCCGAAACTCTGATACTTCGAAGGAGATTGTCCAGTTTGTACACGAAGTGCATCCAGTTTTTCCCGTAACCCTCTCAACTTTTTAGCACATGCTACATGGGTGAAATTATGATACCATGCCAATTTTCAACCATTTCAGAGTTCATTTGCAGTGCTTTTCAATTTCAGGGTCATCTCAGCTCAAAATAAATCATGAAATGCATGAAAAATAGCAAATGAAGTCAGAAAAGGGTTGAAAAGTGGTGATGTGGCTTTGAACGGTGCATATTGAATGCAGAAAAAGTTTTGAGTTAAAATATGTTTAAAAAATGAAATCCCTTTGTAATAGACGAGTTTTCGTCCGAAACCCTGATACTTCGAAGGAGATTGTCCAGTTTGTACACGAAGTGCATCCAGTTTTTCCCGTTACCCTCTCAACTTTTTAGCACATGCTATGTGGGTGAAATTATTATACCATGCCAAGTTTTAACCATTTCAGAGTTCATTTGCAGTGCTTTTCAATTTCAGGGTCATCTCAGCTCAAAATAAATCATGAAATGCATGAAAAATAGCAAACGAAGTCAGAAAAGGGTTGAAAAGTGATGATGTGGCTTTGAATGGTGCATATTGAATGCAGAAAAAGTTTTGAGTTAAAATATGTTTAAAAAATGAAATCCCTTTGTAATATACGAGTTTTCGTCCGAAGCCCTGATACTTCGAAGGAGATTGTCCAGTTTGTACACGAAGTGCATCCAGTTTTTCCCATAACCCTCTCAACTTTTTAGCACATGCTATGTGGGTGAAATTATGATACCATGCCAATTTTCAACCATTTCCGAGTTCATTTGCAGCGCTTTTCAATTTCAGGGTTATCTTAGCTCAAAATAAATCATGAAATGCATGAAAAATAGCAAATGAAGTCAGAAAAGAGTTGAAAAGTGATGATGTGGCTTTGAATGGTGCATATTGAATGCAAAAAAAGTCTTGAGTTAAAACATGTTAAAAAAATGAAACCCCTTTGTAATAGACGAGTTTTCGTTCGAAACCCTCATACTTCGAAGGAGATTGTCCAGTTTGTACACGAAGTGCATCCAGTTTTTCCCATAACCCTCTCAACTTTTTAGCACATGCTATGAGGGTGAAATTATGATACCATGCCAATTTTCAACCATTTCAGAGTTCATTTGCAGTGCTTTTGAATTTCAGGGTCATCTTTGCTCAAAATAAATCATGAAATGCATGAAAAATAGCAAATGAAGTCGGAAAAGGGTTGAAAAGTGATGATGTGGCTTTGAATGGTGCATAATGAACGCAGAAAAAGTCTTGAGTTAAAATATATTTAAAAAAATGAAATCCCTTTGTTATAGACGAGTTTTCGTCCGAAACCCTCATACTTCGAAGGAGATTGTCCAGTTTGTACACGAAGTGCATCTAGTTTTTCCCGTAACCCTCTCAACTTTTTATCACATGCTATGTGGGTGAAATTATGATACCATGCCAATTTTCAACCATTTCAGAGTTCATTTGCAGTGCTTTTCAATTTCAGGGTCATCTTAGCTCAAAATAAATCATGAAATGCATGAAAAATAGCAAATGAAGTCAGAAAAGGGTTGCAAAGTGATGATGTGGCTTTGAATGGTGCATATTGAATGAAGAAAAAGTCTTGAGTTAAAATATGTTAAAAAATGAAACCCCTTTGTAATAGACGAGTTTTCGTCCGAAACCCTGATACTTCGAACGAGATTGTCCAGTTTGTACACGAAATGCATCCAGTTTTTCCCATAACCCTCTCAACTTTTTAGCACATGCTATGTGGGTGAAATTATGATACCATGCCAATTTTCAACCATTTCCGAGTTCATTTGAAGTGCTTTTCAATTTCAGGGTCATCTTAGCTCAAAATAAATCGTGAAATGCATGAAAAATAGCAAATGAAGTCAGAAAAGAGTTGAAAAGTGATGATGTGGCTTTGAATGGTGCATATGTAATGCAAAAAAAAGTCTTGAGTTAAAATATGTTAAAAAAATGAAACCCCTTTGTAATAGACGAGTTTTCGTCCGAAACCCTCATACTTCGAAGGAGATTGTCCAGTTTGTACACGAAGTGCATCCAGTTTTTCCCATAACCCTCTCAACTTTTTAGCACATGCGATGTGGGTGAAATTATGATACCATGCCAATTTTCAACCATTTCAGAGTTCATTTGCAGTGCTTTTCAATTTCAGGGTCATCTTTGCTCAAAATAAATCATGAAATGCATGAAAAATAGCAAATGAAGTCAGAAAAGGGTTGAAAAGTGATGATGTGGCTTTGAATGGTGCATAATGAATGCAGAAAAAGTCTTGAGTTAAAATATATTTAAAAAAATGAAATCCCTTTGTTATAGACGAGTTTTCGTCCGAAATCCTCATACTTCGAAGGAGATTGTCCAGTTTGTACACGAAGTGCATCCAGTTTTTCCCGTAACCCTCTCAACTTTTTATCACATGCTATGTGGCTGAAATTATGATACCATGCCAATTTTCAACCATTTCAGAGTTCATTTGGAGTGCTTTCAATTTCAGGGTCATCTTAGCTCAAAATAAATCATGAAATGCATGAAAAATAGCAAATGAAGTCAGAAAAGGGTTGAAAAGTGATGATGTGGCTTTGAATGATGCATAATGAATGCAGAAAAAGTCTTGAGTTAAAATATATTTAAAAAAATGAAATCCCTTTGTTATAGACGAGTTTTCGTCCGAAACCCTCATACTTCGAAGGAGATTGTCCAGTTTGTACACGAAGTGCATCCAGTTTTTCCCGTAACCCTCTCAACTTTTTATCCCATGCTATGTGGGTGAAATTATGATACCATGCCAATTTTCAACCATTTTAGAGTTCATTTGCAGTGCTTTTCAATTTCAGGGTCATCTCAGCTCAAAATAAATCATGAAATGCATGAAAAATAGCAAATGAAGTCAGAAAAGGGTTGAAAAGTGGTGATGTGGCTTTGAACGGTGCATATTGAATGCATAAAAAGTTTTGAGTTAAAATATGTTTAAAAAAATTGAAATCCCTTTGTAATAGACGAGTTTTCGTACGAAACCCTGATACTTCGAAGGAGATTGTCCAGTTTGTACACGAAGTGCATCTAGTTTTTCCCGTAACCCTATCAACTTTTTAGCACATGCTATGTGGGTGAAATTATTATACCATGCCAAGTTTTAACCATTTCAGAGTTCATTTGCAGTGCTTTTCAATTTCAGGGTCATCTCAGCTCAAAATAAATCATGAAATGCATGTAAAATAGCAAATGAAGTCAGAAAAGGGTTGAAAAGTGACGATGTGGCTTTGAATGGTGCATATTGAATGCAAAAAAAGTCTTGATTTAAAATATGTTAAAAAAATGAAACCCCTTTGTAATAGACGAGTTTTCGTCCGAAACCCTGATACTTCGAAGGAGATTGTCCAGTTTGTACACGAAGTGCATCTAGTTTTTTCAGTAACCCTCTCAACTTTTTAGCACATACTACGTGGTTGAAATTATGATACCATGCCAATTTTCAACTATTTCAGAGTTCATTTGCAGTGCTTTACAATTTCAGGGTCATCTTAGCTCAAAATAAATCATGAAATGCATGAAAAATAGCAAATGAAGTCAGAAAAGGGTTGAAAAGTGATGATGTGTCTTTGAATGGTACATATTGAATGCAGAAAAAGTCTTGAGTTAAAATATGTTTAAAAAAATTAAAATCCCTTTGTTATAGACGAGTTTTCGTCCGAAACCCTCATACTTCGAAGGAGATTGTCCAGTTTGTACACGAAGTGCATCCAGTTTTTCCCGTAACCCTCTCAACTTTTTATCCCATGCTATGTGGGTGAAATTATGATACCATGCCAATTTACAACCATTTCAGAGTTCATTTGCAGTGCTTTTCAATTTCAGGGTCATCTTAGCTCAAAATAAATCATGAAATGCATGAAAAAAAGAAAATGAAGTCAGAAAAGGGTTGAAAACTGATGATGTGGCTTTGAATGGTGCATATTGAATGCAAAAAAAGTCTTGAGTTAAAATATGTTAAAAAATGAAACCCCTTTGTAATAGACGAGTTTTCGTCCGAAACCCTAATTCTTCGAAGGAGATTGTCCAGTTTGTACACGAAGTGCATCCAGTTTTTCCCGTAACCCTCTCAACTTTTTAGCACATGCTACGTGGGTGAAATTATGATACCATGCCAATTTTCAACCATTTCGGAGTTCATTTGCAGTGCTTTTCAATTTCAGGGTCATCTTTGCTCAAAATAAATCATGAAATGCATGAAAAATAGCAAATGAAGTCAGAAAAGGGTTGAAAAGTGATGATGTGGCTTTGAATGGTGCATAATGAATGCAGAAAAAGTATTGAGTTAAAATATATTTAAAAAAATGAAATCCCTTTGTTATAGACGAGTTTTCGTCCGAAACCCTCATACTTCGAAGGAGATTGTCCAGTTTGTACACGAAGTGCATCTAGTTTTTCCCGTAACCCTCTCAACTTTTTATCACATGCTATGTGGGTGAAATTATGATACCATGCCAATTTTCAACCATTTCAGAGTTCATTTGCAGTGCTTTTCAATTTCAGGGTCATCTTAGCTCAAAATAAATCATGAAATGCATGAAAAATAGCAAATGAAGTCAGAAAAGGGTTGCAAAGTGATGATGTGGCTTTGAATGGTGCATATTGAATGAAGAAAAAGTCTTGAGTTAAAATATGTTAAAAAATGAAACCCCTATGTAATAGACGAGTTTTCGTCCGAAACCCTGATACTTTGAACGAGATTGTCCAGTTTGTACACGAAGTGCATCCAGTTTTTCCCATAACCCTCTCAACTTTTTAGCACATGCTATGTGGGTGAAATTATGATACCATGCCAATTTTCAACCATTTCCGAGTTCATTTGCAGTGCTTTTCAATTTCAGGGTCATCTTAGCTCAAAATAAATCATGAAATGCATGAAAAATAGCAAATGAAGTCAGAAAAGGGTTGAAAAGTGATGATGTGGCTTTGAATGGTGCATATTGAATGTAGAAAAAGTCATGAGTTAAAATATGTTTAAAAAAAATGAAATCCCTTTGTAATAGACGAGTTTTCGTCCGAAACTCTGATACTTCGAAGGAGATTGTCCAGTTTGTACACGAAGTGCATCCAGTTTTTCCCGTAACCCTCTCAACTTTTTAGCACATGCTACATGGGTGAAATTATGATACCATGCCAATTTTCAACCATTTCAGAGTTCATTTGCAGTGCTTTTCAATTTCAGGGTCATCTCAGCTCAAAATAAATCATGAAATGCATGAAAAATAGCAAATGAAGTCAGAAAAGGGTTGAAAAGTGGTGATGTGGCTTTGAACGGTGCATATTGAATGCAGAAAAAGTTTTGAGTTAAAATATGTTTAAAAAATGAAATCCCTTTGTAATAGACGAGTTTTCGTCCGAAACCCTGATACTTCGAAGGAGATTGTCCAGTTTGTACACGAAGTGCATCCAGTTTTTCCCGTTACCCTCTCAACTTTTTAGCACATGCTATGTGGGTGAAATTATTATACCATGCCAAGTTTTAACCATTTCAGAGTTCATTTGCAGTGCTTTTCAATTTCAGGGTCATCTCAGCTCAAAATAAATCATGAAATGCATGAAAAATAGCAAACGAAGTCAGAAAAGGGTTGAAAAGTGATGATGTGGCTTTGAATGGTGCATATTGAATGCAGAAAAAGTTTTGAGTTAAAATATGTTTAAAAAATGAAATCCCTTTGTAATATACGAGTTTTCGTCCGAAGCCCTGATACTTCGAAGGAGATTGTCCAGTTTGTACACGAAGTGCATCCAGTTTTTCCCATAACCCTCTCAACTTTTTAGCACATGCTATGTGGGTGAAATTATGATACCATGCCAATTTTCAACCATTTCCGAGTTCATTTGCAGCGCTTTTCAATTTCAGGGTTATCTTAGCTCAAAATAAATCATGAAATGCATGAAAAATAGCAAATGAAGTCAGAAAAGAGTTGAAAAGTGATGATGTGGCTTTGAATGGTGCATATTGAATGCAAAAAAAGTCTTGAGTTAAAACATGTTAAAAAAATGAAACCCCTTTGTAATAGACGAGTTTTCGTTCGAAACCCTCATACTTCGAAGGAGATTGTCCAGTTTGTACACGAAGTGCATCCAGTTTTTCCCATAACCCTCTCAACTTTTTAGCACATGCTATGAGGGTGAAATTATGATACCATGCCAATTTTCAACCATTTCAGAGTTCATTTGCAGTGCTTTTGAATTTCAGGGTCATCTTTGCTCAAAATAAATCATGAAATGCATGAAAAATAGCAAATGAAGTCGGAAAAGGGTTGAAAAGTGATGATGTGGCTTTGAATGGTGCATAATGAACGCAGAAAAAGTCTTGAGTTAAAATATATTTAAAAAAATGAAATCCCTTTGTTATAGACGAGTTTTCGTCCGAAACCCTCATACTTCGAAGGAGATTGTCCAGTTTGTACACGAAGTGCATCTAGTTTTTCCCGTAACCCTCTCAACTTTTTATCACATGCTATGTGGGTGAAATTATGATACCATGCCAATTTTCAACCATTTCAGAGTTCATTTGCAGTGCTTTTCAATTTCAGGGTCATCTTAGCTCAAAATAAATCATGAAATGCATGAAAAATAGCAAATGAAGTCAGAAAAGGGTTGCAAAGTGATGATGTGGCTTTGAATGGTGCATATTGAATGAAGAAAAAGTCTTGAGTTAAAATATGTTAAAAAATGAAACCCCTTTGTAATAGACGAGTTTTCGTCCGAAACCCTGATACTTCGAACGAGATTGTCCAGTTTGTACACGAAATGCATCCAGTTTTTCCCATAACCCTCTCAACTTTTTAGCACATGCTATGTGGGTGAAATTATGATACCATGCCAATTTTCAACCATTTCCGAGTTCATTTGAAGTGCTTTTCAATTTCAGGGTCATCTTAGCTCAAAATAAATCGTGAAATGCATGAAAAATAGCAAATGAAGTCAGAAAAGAGTTGAAAAGTGATGATGTGGCTTTGAATGGTGCATATGTAATGCAAAAAAAGTCTTGAGTTAAAATATGTTAAAAAAATGAAACCCCTTTGTAATAGACGAGTTTTCGTCCGAAACCCTCATACTTCGAAGGAGATTGTCCAGTTTGTACACGAAGTGCATCCAGTTTTTCCCATAACCCTCTCAACTTTTTAGCACATGCGATGTGGGTGAAATTATGATACCATGCCAATTTTCAACCATTTCAGAGTTCATTTGCAGTGCTTTTCAATTTCAGGGTCATCTTTGCTCAAAATAAATCATGAAATGCATGAAAAATAGCAAATGAAGTCAGAAAAGGGTTGAAAAGTGATGATGTGGCTTTGAATGGTGCATAATGAATGCAGAAAAAGTCTTGAGTTAAAATATATTTAAAAAAATGAAATCCCTTTGTTATAGACGAGTTTTCGTCCGAAATCCTCATACTTCGAAGGAGATTGTCCAGTTTGTACACGAAGTGCATCCAGTTTTTCCCGTAACCCTCTCAACTTTTTATCACATGCTATGTGGCTGAAATTATGATACCATGCCAATTTTCAACCATTTCAGAGTTCATTTGGAGTGCTTTCAATTTCAGGGTCATCTTAGCTCAAAATAAATCATGAAATGCATGAAAAATAGCAAATGAAGTCAGAAAAGGGTTGAAAAGTGATGATGTGGCTTTGAATGATGCATAATGAATGCAGAAAAAGTCTTGAGTTAAAATATATTTAAAAAAATGAAATCCCTTTGTTATAGACGAGTTTTCGTCCGAAACCCTCATACTTCGAAGGAGATTGTCCAGTTTGTACACGAAGTGCATCCAGTTTTTCCCGTAACCCTCTCAACTTTTTATCCCATGCTATGTGGGTGAAATTATGATACCATGCCAATTTTCAACCATTTCAGAGTTCATTTGCAGTGCTTTTCAATTTCAGGGTCATCTCAGCTCAAAATAAATCATGAAATGCATGAAAAATAGCAAATGAAGTCAGAAAAGGGTTGAAAAGTGGTGATGTGGCTTTGAACGGTGCATATTGAATGCATAAAAAGTTTTGAGTTAAAATATGTTTAAAAAAATTGAAATCCCTTTGTAATAGACGAGTTTTCGTACGAAACCCTGATACTTCGAAGGAGATTGTCCAGTTTGTACACGAAGTGCATCTAGTTTTTCCCGTAACCCTATCAACTTTTTAGCACATGCTATGTGGGTGAAATTATTATACCATGCCAAGTTTTAACCATTTCAGAGTTCATTTGCAGTGCTTTTCAATTTCAGGGTCATCTCAGCTCAAAATAAATCATGAAATGCATGTAAAATAGCAAATGAAGTCAGAAAAGGGTTGAAAAGTGACGATGTGGCTTTGAATGGTGCATATTGAATGCAAAAAAAGTCTTGATTTAAAATATGTTAAAAAAATGAAACCCCTTTGTAATAGACGAGTTTTCGTCCGAAACCCTGATACTTCGAAGGAGATTGTCCAGTTTGTACACGAAGTGCATCTAGTTTTTTCAGTAACCCTCTCAACTTTTTAGCACATACTACGTGGTTGAAATTATGATACCATGCCAATTTTCAACTATTTCAGAGTTCATTTGCAGTGCTTTACAATTTCAGGGTCATCTTAGCTCAAAATAAATCATGAAATGCATGAAAAATAGCAAATGAAGTCAGAAAAGGGTTGAAAAGTGATGATGTGTCTTTGAATGGTACATATTGAATGCAGAAAAAGTCTTGAGTTAAAATATGTTTAAAAAAATTAAAATCCCTTTGTTATAGACGAGTTTTCGTCCGAAACCCTCATACTTCGAAGGAGATTGTCCAGTTTGTACACGAAGTGCATCCAGTTTTTCCCGTAACCCTCTCAACTTTTTATCCCATGCTATGTGGGTGAAATTATGATACCATGCCAATTTACAACCATTTCAGAGTTCATTTGCAGTGCTTTTCAATTTCAGGGTCATCTTAGCTCAAAATAAATCATGAAATGCATGAAAAAAAGAAAATGAAGTCAGAAAAGGGTTGAAAACTGATGATGTGGCTTTGAATGGTGCATATTGAATGCAAAAAAAGTCTTGAGTTAAAATATGTTAAAAAATGAAACCCCTTTGTAATAGACGAGTTTTCGTCCGAAACCCTAATTCTTCGAAGGAGATTGTCCAGTTTGTACACGAAGTGCATCCAGTTTTTCCCGTAACCCTCTCAACTTTTTAGCACATGCTACGTGGGTGAAATTATGATACCATGCCAATTTTCAACCATTTCGGAGTTCATTTGCAGTGCTTTTCAATTTCAGGGTCATCTTTGCTCAAAATAAATCATGAAATGCATGAAAAATAGCAAATGAAGTCAGAAAAGGGTTGAAAAGTGATGATGTGGCTTTGAATGGTGCATAATGAATGCAGAAAAAGTATTGAGTTAAAATATATTTAAAAAAATGAAATCCCTATGTTATAGACGAGTTTTCGTCCGAAATCCTAATACTTCGAAGGAGATTGTCCAGTTTGTACACGAAGTGCATCCAGTTTTTCCCGTAACCCTCTCAACTTTTTATCACATGCTATGTGGCTGAAATTATGATACCATGCCAATTTTCAACCATTTCAGAGTACATTTGCAGTGCTTTTCAATTTCAGGGTCATCTTAGCTCAAAATAAATCATGAAATGCATGAAAAATAGCAAATGAAGTCAGAAAAGGGTTGAAAAGTGATGATGTGGCTTTGAATGGTGCATAATGAATGCAGAAAAAGTCTTGAGTTAAAATATATTTAAAAAAATGAAATCCCTTTGTTATAGACGAGTTTTCGTCCGAAACCCTCATACTTCGAAGGAGATTGTCCAGTTTGTACACGAAGTGCATCCAGTTTTTCCCGTAACCCTCTCAACTTTTTATCCCATGCTATGTGGGTGAAATTATGATACCATGCCAATTTTCAACCATTTCAGAGTTCATTTGCAGTGCTTTTCAATTTCAGGGTCATCTTAGCTCAAAATAAATCATGAAATGCATGAAAAAAAGAAAATGAAGTCAGAAAAGGGTTGAAAAGTGATGATGTGGCTTTGAATGGTGCATATTGAATGCAAAAAAAGTCTTGAGTTAAAATATGTTAAAAAATGAAACCCCTTTGTAATAGACGAGTTTTCGTCCGAAACCCTAATTCTTCGAAGGAGATTGTCCAGTTTGTACACGAAGTGCATCCAGTTTTTCCCGTAACCCTCTCAACTTTTTAGCACATGCTACGTGGGTGAAATTATGATACCATGCCAATTTTCAACCATTTCGGAGTTCATTTGCAGTGCTTTTCAATTTCAGGGTCATCTTAGCTCAAAATAAATCATGAAATGCATGAAAAATAGCAAATGAAGTCAGAAAAGGGTTGAAAAGTGATGATGTGGCTTTGAACGGTGCATATTGAATGCAGAAAAAGTTTTGAGTTAAAATATGTTTAAAAAAATTGAAATCCCTTTGTAATAGACGAGTTTTCGTACGAAACCCTGATACATCGAAGGAGATTGTCCAGTTTGTACATGAAGTGCATCCAGTTTTTCCCGTAACCCTATCAACTTTTTAGCACATGCTATGTGGGTGAAATTATTATACCATGCCAAGTTTTAACCATTTCAGAGTTCATTTGCAGTGCTTTTCAATGTCAGGGTCATCTCAGCTCAAACTAAATCATGAAATGCATGAAAAATAGCAAATGAAGTCAGAAAAGGGTTGAAAAGTGACGATGTGGCTTTGAATGGTGCATATTGAATGCAAAAAAAGTCTTGATTTAAAATATGTTAAAAAAATGAAACCCCTTTGTAATAGACGAGTTTTCGTCCGAAACCCTGATACTTCGAAGGAGATTGTCCAGTTTGTACACGAAATGCATCTAGTTTTTTCAGTAACCCTCTCAACTTTTTAGCACATGCTACGTGGTTGAAATTATGATACCATGCCAATTTTCAACTATTTCAGAGTTCATTTGCAGTGCTTTACAATTTCAGGGTCATCTTAGCTCAAAATAAATCATGAAATGCATGAAAAATAGCAAATGAAGTCAGAAAAAGGTTGAAAAGTGATGATGTGTCTTTGAATGGTACATATTGAATGCAGAAAAAGTCTTGAGTTAAAATATGTTTAAAAAATGAAATCCCTTTGTAATAGACGAGTTTTCGTCCGAAACCCTGATACTTCAAAGGAGATTGTCCAGTTTGTACACGAAGTGCATCCAGTTTTTCCCGTAACCCTCTCAACTTTTTAGCACATGCTATGTGGGTGAAATTATGATACCATGCCAATTTTCAACCATTTCAGAGTTCATTTGCAGTGCTTTTCAATTTCAGGGTGATCTTAGCTCAAAATAAATCATGAAATGCATGAAAAATAGCAAATGAAGTCAGAAAAGGGTTGAAAAGTGATGATGTGGCTTTGAATGGTGCATATTGAATGTAGAAAAAGTCATGAGTTAAAATATGTTTAAAAAAAATGAAATCCCTTTGTAATAGACGAGTTTTCGTCCGAAACACTGATACTTCGAAGGAGATTGTGCAGTTTGTACACGAAGTGCATCCAGTTTTTCCCGTAACCCTCTCAACTTTTTAGGACATGCTACATGGGTGAAATTATGATACCATGCCAATTTTCAACCCTTTCAGAGTTCATTTGCAGTGCTTTTCAATTTCAGGGTCATCTCAGCTCAAAATAAATCATGAAATGCATGAAAAATAGCAAATGAAGTCAGAAAAGAGTTGAAAAGTGATGATGTGGCTTTGAATGGTGCATATTGAATGCAAAAAAAGTCTTGAGTTAAAATATGTTAAAAAATGAAACCCCTTTGTAATAGACGAGTTTTCGTCCGAAACCCTCATACTTCGAAGGAGATTGTCCAGTTTGTACACGAAGTGCATCCAGTTTTTCCCATAACCCTCTCAACTTTTTAGCACATGCGATGTGGGTGAAATTATGATACCATGCCAATTTTCAACCATTTCAGAGTTCATTTGCAGTGCTTTTGAATTTCAGAGTCATCTTTGCTCAAAATAAATCATGAAATGCATGAAAAATAGCAAATGAAGTCAGAAAAGGGTTGAAAAGTGATGATGTGGCTTTGAATGGTGCATAATGAATGCAGAAAAAGTCTTGAGTTAAAATATATTTAAAAAAATGAAATCCCTTTGTTATAGACGAGTTTTCGTCCGAAACCCTCATACTTCGAAGGAGATTGTCCAGTTTGTACACGAAGTGCATCCAGTTTTTCCCGTAACCCTCTCAACTTTTTATCACATGCTATGTGGCTGAAATTATGATACCATGCCAATTTTCAACCATTTCAGAGTACATTTGCAGTGCTTTTCAATTTCAGGGTCATCTTAGCTCAAAATAAATCATGAAATGCATGAAAAATAGCAAATGAAGTCAGAAAAGGGTTGAAAAGTGATGATGTGGCTTTGAATGGTGCATAATGAATGCAGAAAAAGTCTTGAGTTAAAATATATTTAAAAAAATGAAATCCCTTTGTTATAGACGAGTTTTCGTCCGAAACCCTCATACTTCGAAGGAGATTGTCCAGTTTGTACACGAAGTGCATCCAGTTTTTCCCGTAACCCTCTCAACTTTTTATCCCATGCTATGTGGGTGAAATTATGATACCATGCCAATTTTCAACCATTTCAGAGTTCATTTGCAGTGCTTTTCAATTTCAGGGTCATCTTAGCTCAAAATAAATCATGAAATGCATGAAAAAAAGAAAATGAAGTCAGAAAAGGGTTGAAAAGTGATGATGTGGCTTTGAATGGTGCATATTGAATGCAAAAAAAGTCTTGAGTTAAAATATGTTAAAAAATGAAACCCCTTTGTAATAGACGAGTTTTCGTCCGAAACCCTAATTCTTCGAAGGAGATTGTCCAGTTTGTACACAAAGTGCATCCAGTTTTTCCCGTAACCCTCTCAACTTTTTAGCACATGCTACGTGGGTGAAATTATGATACCATGCCAATTTTCAACCATTTCGGAGTTCATTTGCAGTGCTTTTCAATTTCAGGGTCATCTTAGCTCAAAATAAATCATGAAATGCATGAAAAATAGCAAATGAAGTCAGAAAAGGGTTGAAAAGTGATGATGTGGCTTTGAATGGTGCATAATGAATGCAGAAAAAGTCTTGAGTTAAAATATATTTAAAAAAATGAAATCCCTTTGTTATAGACGAGTTTTCGTCCGAAACCCTCATACTTCGAAGGAGATTGTCCAGTTTGTACACGAAGTGCATCCAGTTTTTCCCGTAACCCTCTCAACTTTTTATCACATGCTATGTGGGTGAAATTATGATACCATGCCAATTTTCAACCATTTCAGAGTTCATTTGAAGTGCTTTTCAATTTCAGGGTCATCTTAGCTCAAAATAAATCATGAAATGCATGAAAAATAGCAAATGAAGTCAGAAAAGGGTTGAAAAGTGATGATGTGGCTTTGAATGGTGCATATTGAATGAAGAAAAAGTCTTGAGTTAAAATATGTTAAAAAATGAAACCCCTTTGTAATAGACGAGTTTTCGTCCGAAACCCTGATACTTCGAAGGAGATTGTCCAGTTTGTACACGAAGTGCATCCAGTTTTTCCCGTAACCCTCTCAACTTTTTAGCACATGCTACGTGGGTGAAATTATGATACCATGCCAATTTTCAACCATTTCAGAGTTCATTTGCAGTGCTTTTCAATTTCAGGGTCATCTTAGCTCAAAATAAATCATGAAATGCATGAAAAATAGCAAATGAAGTCAGAAAAGGGTTGAAAAGTCATGATGTGGCTTTGAACGATGCATATTGAATGCAGAAAAAGTTTTGAGTTAATATATGTTTAAAAAATGAAATCCCTTTGTAATAGACGAGTTTTCGTACGAAACCCTCATACGTCGAAGGAGATTGTCCAGTTTGTACATGAAGTGCATCCAGTTTTTCCCGTAACCCTCTCAACTTTTTAGCACATGCTATGTGGGTGAAATTATTATACCATGCCAAGTTTTAACCATTTCAGAGTTCATTTGCAGTGCTTTTCAATTTCAGGGTCATCTCAGCTCAAAATAAATCATGAAATGCATGAAAAATAGCAAATGAAGTCAGAAAAGGGTTGAAAAGTGATGATGTGGCTTTGAATGGTGCATATTGAATGCAGAAAAAGTCTTGAGTTAAAATATGTTAAAAAAATGATACCCCTTTGTAATAGACGAGTTTTCGTCCGAAACCCTCGTACTTCGAAGGAGATTGTCCAGTTTGTACACGAAGTGCATCCAGTTTTTCCCGTAACCCTCTCATCTTTTTAGCACATGCTATGTGGGTGAAATTATGATACCATGCCAATTTTCAACCATTTCAGAGTTCATTTGCAGTGCTTTTCAATTTCAGGGTCATCTTAGCTCAAAATAAATCATGAAATGCATGAAAAATTGAAAATGAAGCCAGAAAAGGGTTGAAAAGTGATGATGTGGCTTTGAATGGTGCATATTGAATGCAGAAAAACTCTTGAGTTAAAATATGTTTAGAAAATGAAATCCCTTTGTAATAGACGAGTTTTCGTCCGAAACCCTGATACTTCAAAGGAGATTGTCCAGTTTGTACACGAAGTGCATCCAGTTTTTCCCGTAATCCTCTCAACTTTTTAGCACATGCTACGTGGGTGAAATTATGATTCCATGCCAATTTTCAACTATTTCAGAGTTCATTTGCAGTGCTTTTCAATATCAGGGTCATCTTAGCTCAAAATAAATCATGAAATGCATGAAAATAGCAAATGAAGTCAGAAAAGGGTTGAAAAGTGATGATGTGTATTTGAATGGTGCATATTAAATGCAGAAAAAGTCTTGAGTTAAAATATGTTTAAAAAATGAAATCCCTTTGTAATAGACGAGTTTTCGTCCGAAACCCTCATACTTCGAAGGAGATTGTCCAGTTTGTACACGAAGTGCATCCAGTTTTTCCCATAACCCTCTCAACTTTTTAGCACATGCTATGTGGGTGAAATTATGATACCATGCCAATTTTGAACCATTTCAGAGTTCATTTGCAGTGCTTTTCAATTTCAGGGTCATCTTTGCTCAAAATAAATCATGAAATGCATGAAAAATAGCAAATGAAGTCAGAAAAGGGTTGAAAAGTGATGATGTGGCTTTGAATGGTGCCTAATGAATGCAGAAAAAGTCTTGATTTAAAATATATTTAAAAAAATGAAATCCCATTGTAATAGACGAGTTTTCGTCCGAAACCCTCATACTTCGAAGGAGATTGTCAAGTTTGTACACGAAGTGCATCCAGTTTTTCCCGTAACCCTCTCAACTTTTTAGCACATGCTATGTGGGTGAAATTATGATACCATGCCAAGTTTCAACTATTTCAGAGTTCATTTGCAGTGCTTTTCAATTTCAGGGTCATCTTAGCTCAAAATAAATCATGAAATGCATGAAAAATAGCAAATGAAGTCAGAAAAGGGTTGAAAAGTGATGATGTGGCTTTGAATGGTGCATATTGAATGCAGAAAAAGTCTTGAGTTAAAATATGTTAAAAAATGATACCCCTTTGTAATAGACGAGTTTTCGTCCAAAACCCTCGTACTTCGAAGGAGCTTGTCCAGTTTGTACACGAAGTGCATCCAGTTTTTCCCGTAACCCTCTCAATTTTTAGCACATGCTACGTGGGTGAAATTATGATACCATGCCATCTTTCAACTATTTCAGAGTTCATTTGCAGTGCTTTTCAATATCAGGGTCATCTTAGCTCAAAATAAATCATGAAATGCATGAAAAATAGCAAATGAAGCCAGAAAAGGGTTGAAAAGTGATGATGTCGCTTTGAATGCTGCATATTGAATGCAGAAAAACTCTTGAGTTAAAATATGTTTAAAAAATGAAATCCCTTTGTAATAGACGAGTTTTCGTCCGAAACCCTGATACTTCAAAGGAGATTGTCCAGTTTGTACACGAAGTGCATCCAGATTTTCCCGTAACCCTCTCAACTTTTTAGCACATGCTACGTGGGTGACATTATGATACCATGCCAATTTTCAACTATTTCAGAGTTCATTTGCAGTGCTTTTCAATATCAGGGTCATCTTAGCTCAAAATAAATCATGAAATGCATGAAAATAGCAAATGAAGTCAGAAAAGGGTTGAAAAGTGAAGATGTGTATTTGAATGGTGCATATTGAATGCAGAAAAAGTCTTGAGTTAAAATATGTTTAAAAAATAAAATCCCTTTGTAATAGACAAGTTTTCGTCCGAAACCCTCATACTTCGAAGGAGATTGTCCAGTTTGTACACGAAGTGCATCTAGTTTTTCCCATAACCCTCTCAACTTTTTAGCACATGCTATGTGGGTGAAATTATGATACCATGCCAATTTTGAACCATTTCAGAGTTCATTTGCAGTGCTTTTCAATTTCAGGGTCATCTTTGCTCAAAATAAATCATGAAATGCATGAAAAATAGCAAATGAAGTCAGAAAAGGGTTGAAAAGTGATGATGTGGCTTTCAATGGTGCCTAATGAATGCAGAAAAAGTCTTGATTTAAAATGTATTTTAAAAAATGAAATCCCATTGTAATAGACGAGTTTTCGTCCGAAACCCTCATACTTCGAAGGAGATTGTCCAGTTTGTACACGAAGTGCATCCAGTTTTTCCCGTAACCCTCTCAACTTTTTAGCACATGCTATGTGGGTGAAATTATGATACCATGCCATGTTTCAACTATTTCAGAGTTAATTTGCAGTGCTTTTCAATTTCAGGGTCATCTTAGCTCAAAATAAATCATGAAATGCATGAAAAATAGCAAATGAAGTCAGAAAAGGGTTGAAAAGTGATGATGTGGCTTTGAATGGTGCATATTGAATGCAGAAAAAGTCTTGAGTTAAAATATGTTAAAAAAATGATACCCCTTTGTAATAGACGAGTTTTCGTCCGAAACCCTCGTACTTCGAAGGAGATTGTCCAGTTTATACACGAAGTGCATCCAGTTTTTCCCGTAACCCTCTCAACTTTTTAGCACATGCTACGTGGGTGAAATTATGATACCATGCCAATTTTCAACCATTTCGGAGTTCATTTGCAGTGCTTTTCAATTTCAGGGTCGTCTTAGCTCAAAATAAATCATGAAATGCATGAAAAATAGCAAATGAAGTCAGAAAAGGGTTGAAAAGTGATGATGTGGCTTTGAACGGTGCATATTGAATGCAGAAAAAGTTTTGAGTTAAAATATGTTTAAAAAAATTGAAATCCCTTTGTAATAGCCGAGTTTTCGTACGAAACCCTGATACATCGAAGGAGATTGTCCAGTTTGTACACGAAGTGCATCCAGTTTTTCCCGTAACCCTATCAACTTTTTAGCACATGCTATGTGGGTGAAATTATTATACCATGCCCAGTTTTAACCATTTCAGAGTTCATTTGCAGTGCTTTTCAATGTCAGGGTCATCTCAGCTCAAAATAAATCATGAAATGCATGAAAAATAGCAAATGAAGTCAGAAAAGGGTTGAAAAGTGACGATGTGTATTTGAATGGTGCATATTGAATGCAGAAAAAGTCTTGATTTAAAATATGTTAAAAAAATGAAACCCCTTTGTAATAGACGAGTTTTCGTCCGAAACCCTGATACTTCGAAGGAGATTGTCCAGTTTGTACACGAAGTGCATCTAGTTTTTTCAGTAACCCTCTCAACTTTTTAGCACATGCTACGTGGTTGAAATTATGATACCATGCCAATTTTCAACTATTTCAGAGTTCATTTGCAGTGCTTTACAATTTCAGGGTCATCTTAGCTCAAAATAAATCATGAAATGCATGAAAAATAGCAAATGAAGTCAGAAAAGGGTTGAAAAGTGATGATGTGTCTTTGAATGGTACATATTGAATGCAGAAAAAGTCTTGAGTTAAAATATGTTTAAAAAATGAAATCCCTTTGTAATAGACGAGTTTTCGTCCGAAACCCTGATACTTCAAAGGAGATTGTCCAGTTTGTACACGAAGTGCATCCAGTTTTTCCCGTAACCCTCTCAACTTTTTAGCACATGCTATGTGGGTGAAATTATGATACCATGCCAATTTTCAACCATTTCAGAGTTCATTTGCAGTGCTTTTCAATTTCAGGGTCATCTTAGCTCAAAATAAATCATGAAATGCATGAAAAATAGCAAATGAAGTCAGAAAAGGGTTGAAAAGTGATGATGTGGCTTTGAATGGTGCATATTGAATGTAGAAAAAGTCATGAGTTAAAATATGTTTAAAAAAAATGAAATCCCTTTGTAATAGACGAGTTTTCGTCCGAAACACTGATACTTCGAAGGAGATTGTGCAGTTTGTACACGAAGTGCATCCAGTTTTTCCCGTAACCCTCTCAACTTTTTAGGACATGCTACATGGGTGAAATTATGATACCATGCCAATTTTCAACCATTTCAGAGTTCATTTGCAGTGCTTTTCAATTTCAGGGTCATCTCAGCTCAAAATAAATCATGAAATGCATGAAAAATAGCAAATGAAGTCAGAAAAGAGTTGAAAAGTGATGATGTGGCTTTGAATGGTGCATATTGAATGCAAAAAATGTCTTGAGTTAAAATATGTTAAAAAATGAAACCCCTTTGTAATAGACGAGTTTTCGTCCGAAACCCTAATTCTTCGAAGGAGATTGTCCAGTTTGTACACGAAGTGCATCCAGTTTTTCCCGTAACCCTCTCAACTTTTTAGCACGTGCTACGTGGGTGAAATTATGATACCATGCCAATTTTCAACCATTTCGGAGTTCATTTGCAGTGCTTTTCAATTTCAGGGTCATCTTTGCTCAAAATAAATCATGAAATGCATGAAAAATAGCAAATGAAGTCAGAAAAGGGTTGAAAAGTGATGATGTGGCTTTGAATGGTGCATAATGAATGCAGAAAAAGTATTGAGTTAAAATATATTTAAAAAAATGAAATCCCTTTGTTATAGACGAGTTTTCGTCCGAAATCCTCATACTTCGAAGGAGATTGTCCAGTTTGTACACGAAGTGCATCCAGTTTTTCCCGTAACCCTCTCAACTTTTTATCCCATGCTATGTGGGTGAAATTATGATACCATGCCAATTTTCAACCATTTCAGAGTTCATTTGCAGTGCTTTTCAATTTCAGGGTCATCTTAGCTCAAAATAAATCATGAAATGCATGAAAAATAGCAAATGAAGTCAGAAAAGGGTTGAAAAGTGATGATGTGGCTTTGAATGGTGCATAATGAATGCAGAAAAAGTCTTGAGTTAAAATATATTTAAAAAAATGAAATCCCTTTGTTATAGACGAGTTTTCGTCCGAAACCCTCATACTTCGAAGGAGATTGTCCAGTTTGTACACGAAGTGCATCCAGTTTTTCCCGTAACCCTCTCAACTTTTTATCCCATGCTATGTGGGTGAAATTATGATACCATGCCAATTTTCAACCATTTCAGAGTTCATTTGCAGTGCTTTTCAATTTCAGGGTCATCTTAGCTCAAAATAAATCATGAAATGCATGAAAAAAAGAAAATGAAGTCAGAAAAGGGTTGAAAAGTGATGATGTGGCTTTGAATGGTGCATATTGAATGCAAAAAAAGTCTTGAGTTAAAATATGTTAAAAAATGAAACCCCTTTGTAATAGACGAGTTTTCGTCCGAAACCCTAATTCTTCGAAGGAGATTGTCCAGTTTGTACACGAAGTGCATCCAGTTTTTCCCGTAACCCTCTCAACTTTTTAGCACATGCTACGTGGGTGAAATTATGATACCATGCCAATTTTCAACCATTTCGGAGTTCATTTGCAGTGCTTTTCAATTTCAGGGTCATCTTAGCTCAAAATAAATCATGAAATGCATGAAAAATAGCAAATGAAGTCAGAAAAGGGTTGAAAAGTGATGATGTGGCTTTGAACGGTGCATATTGAATGCAGAAAAAGTTTTGAGTTAAAATATGTTTAAAAAATTGAAATCCCTTTGTAATAGACGAGTTTTCGTACGAAACCCTGATACATCGAAGGAGATTGTCCAGTTTGTACACGAAGTGCATCCAGTTTTTCCCGTAACCCTATCAACTTTTTAACACATGCTATGTGGGTGAAATTATTATACCATGCCAAGTTTTAACCATTTCAGAGTTCATTTGCAGTGCTTTTCAATGTCAGGGTCATCTCAGCTCAAAATAAATCATGAAATGCATGAAAAATAGCAAATGAAGTCAGAAAAGGGTTGAAAAGTGACGATGTGGCTTTGAATGGTGCATATTGAATGCAAAAAAAGTCTTGATTTAAAATATGTTAAAAAAATGAAACCCCTTTGTAATAGACGAGTTTTCGTCCGAAACCCTGATACTTCGAAGGAGATTGTCCAGTTTGTACACGAAGTGCATCTAGTTTTTTCAGTAACCCTCTCAACTTTTTAGCACATGCTACGTGGTTGAAATTATGATACCATGCCAATTTTCAACTATTTCAGAGTTCATTTGCAGTGCTTTACAATTTCAGGGTCATCTTAGCTCAAAATAAATCATGAAATGCATGAAAAATAGCAAATGAAGTCAGAAAAGGGTTGAAAAGTGATGATGTGTCTTTGAATGGTACATATTGAATGCAGAAAAAGTCTTGAGTTAAAATATGTTTAAAAAATGAAATCCCTTTGTAATAGACGAGTTTTCGTCCGAAATCCTGATACTTCAAAGGAGATTGTCCAGTTTGTACACGAAGTGCATCCAGTTTTTCCCGTAACCCTCTCAACTTTTTAGCACATGCTATGTGGGTGAAATTATGATACCATGCCAATTTTCAACCATTTCAGAGTTCATTTGCAGTCCTTTTCAATTTCAGGGTCATCTTAGCTCAAAATAAATCATGAAATGCATGAAAAATAGCAAATGAAGTCAGAAAAGGGTTGAAAAGTGATGATGTGGCTTTGAATGGTGCATATTGAATGTAGAAAAAGTCATGAGTTAAAATATGTTTAAAAAAAATGAAATCCCTTTGTAATAGACGAGTTTTCGTCCGAAACACTGATACTTCGAAGGAGATTGTGCAGTTTGTACACGAAGTGCATCCAGTTTTTCCCGTAACCCTCTCAACTTTTTAGGACATGCTACATGGGTGAAATTATGATACCATGCCAATTTTCAACCATTTCAGAGTTCATTTGCAGTGCTTTTCAATTTCAGGGTCATCTCAGCTCAAAATAAATCATGAAATGCATGAAAAATAGCAAATGAAGTCAGAAAAGAGTTGAAAAGTGATGATGTGGCTTTGAATGGTGCATATTGAATGCAAAAAAAGTCTTGAGTTAAAATATGTTAAAAAATGAAACCCCTTTGTAATAGACGAGTTTTCGTCCGAAACCCTCATACTTCGAAGGAGATTGTCCAGTTTGTACACGAAGTGCATCCAGTTTTTCCCATAACCCTCTCAACTTTTTAGCACATGCGATGTGGGTGAAATTATGATACCATGCCAATTTTCAACCATTTCAGAGTTCATTTGCAGTGCTTTTGAATTTCAGAGTCATCTTTGCTCAAAATAAATCATGAAATGCATGAAAAATAGCAAATGAAGTCAGAAAAGGGTTGAAAAGTGATGATGTGGCTTTGAATGGTGCATAATGAATGCAGAAAAATTCTTGAGTTAAAATATATTTAAAAAAATGAAATCCCTTTGTTATAGACGAGTTTTCGTCCGAAACCCTCATACTTCGAAGGAGATTGTCCAGTTTGTACACGAAGTGCATCCAGTTTTTCCCGTAACCCTCTCAACTTTTTATCACATGCTATGTGGGTGAAATTATGATACAATGCCAATTTTCAACCATTTCAGAGTTCATTTTAAGTGCTTTTCAATTTCAGGGTCATCTTAGCTCAAAATAAATCATGAAATGCATGAAAAATAGCAAATGAAGTCAGAAAAGGGTTGAAAAGTGATGATGTGGCTTTGAATGGTGCATATTGAATGAAGAAAAAGTCTTTAGTTAAAATATGTTAAAAAATGAAACCCCTTTGTAATAGACGAGTTTTCGTCCGAAACCCTGATACTTCGAAGGAGATTGTCCAGTTTGTACACGAAGTGCATCCAGTTTTTCCCGTAACCCTCTCAACTTTTTAGCACATGCTACGTGGGTGAAATTATGATACCATGCCAATTTTCAACAATTTCAGAGTTCATTTGCAGTGCTTTTCAATTTCAGGGTCATCTTAGCTCAAAATAAATCATGAAATGCATGAAAAATAGCAAATGAAGTCAGAAAAGGGTTGAAAAGTCATGATGTGGCTTTGAACGATGCATATTGAATGCAGAAAAAGTTTTGAGTTAAAATATGTTTAAAAAATGAAATCCCTTTGTAATAGACGAGTTTTCGTACGAAACCCTGATACGTCGAAGGAGATTGTCCAGTTTGTACATGAAGTGCATCCAGTTTTTCCCGTAACCCTCTCAACTTTTTAGCACATGCTATGTGGGTGAAATTATTATACCATGCCAAGTTTTAACCATTTCAGAGTTCATTTGCAGTGCTTTTCAATTTCAGGGTCATCTCAGCTCAAAATAAATCATGAAATGCATGAAAAATAGCAAATGAAGTCAGAAAAGGGTTGAAAAGTGATGATGTGGCTTTGAATGGTGCATATTGAATGCAGAAAAAGTCTTGAGTTAAAATATGTTAAAAAAATGATACCCCTTTGTAATAGACGAGTTTTCGTCCGAAACCCTCGTACTTCGAACGAGATTGTCCAGTTTGTACACGAAGTGCATCCAGTTTTTCCCGTAACCCTCTCATCTTTTTAGCACATGCTACGTGTGTGAAATTATGATACCATGCCAATTTTCAACCATTTCAGAGTTCATTTGCAGTGCTTTTCAATTTCAGGGTCATCTTAGCTCAAAATAAATCATGAAATGCATGAAAAATTGAAAATGAAGCCAGAAAAGGGTTGAAAAGTGATGATGTGGCTTTGAATGGTGCATATTGAATGCAGAAAAACTCTTGAGTTAAAATATGTTTAGAAAATGAAATCCCTTTGTAATAGACGAGTTTTCGTCCGAAACCCTGATACTTCAAAGGAGATTGTCCAGTTTGTACACGAAGTGCATCCAGTTTTTCCCGTAATCCTCTCAACTTTTTAGCACATGCTACGTGGGTGAAATTATGATTCCATGCCAATTTTCAACTATTTCAGAGTTCATTTGCAGTGCTTTTCAATATCAGGGTCATCTTAGCTCAAAATAAATCATGAAATGCATGAAAATAGCAAATGAAATCAGAAAAGGGTTGAAAAGTGATGATGTGTATTTGAATGGTGCATATTGAATGCAGAAAAAGTCTTGAGTTAAAATATGTTTAAAAAATGAAATCCCTTTGTAATAGACGAGTTTTCGTCCGAAACCCTCATACTTCGAAGGAGATTGTCCAGTTTGTACACGAAGTGCATCCAGTTTTTCCCATAACCCTCTCAACTTTTTAGCACATGCTATGTGGGTGAAATTATGATACCATGCCAATTTTGAACCATTTCATAGTTCATTTGCAGTGCTTTTCAATTTCAGGGTCATCTTTGCTCAAAATAAATCATGAAATGCATGAAAAATAGCAAATGAAGTCAGAAAAGGGTTGAAAAGTGATGATGTGGCTTTGAATGGTGCCTAATGAATGCAGAAAAAGTCTTGATTTAAAATATATTTAAAAAAATGAAATCCCATTGTAGTAGACGAGTTTTCGTCCGAAACCCTCATACTTCGAAGGAGATTGTCAAGTTTGTACACAAAGTGCATCCAGTTTTTCCCGTAACCCTCTCAACTTTTTAGCACATGCTATGTGGGTGAAATTATGATACCATGCCAAGTTTCAACTATTTCAGAGTTCATTTGCAGTGCTTTTCAATTTCAGGGTCATCTTAGCTCAAAATAAATCATGAAATGCATGAAAAATAGCAAATGAAGTCAGAAAAGGGTTGAAAAGTGATGATGTGGCTTTGAATGGTGCATATTGAATGCAGAAAAAGTCTTGAGTTAAAATATGTTAAAAAAATGATACCCCTTTGTAATAGACGAGTTTTCGTCCAAAACCCTCGTACTTCGAAGGAGCTTGTCCAGTTTGTACACGAAGTGCATCCAGTTTTTCCCGTAACCCTCTCAACTTTTTAGCACATGCTACGTGGGTGAAATTATGATACCATGCCATGTTTCAACTATTTCAGAGTTCATTTGCAGTGCTTTTCAATATCAGGGTCATCTTAGCTCAAAATAAATCATGAAATGCATGAAAAATAGCAAATGAAGCCAGAAAAGGGTTGAAAAGTGATGATGTCGCTTTGAATGGTGCATATTGAATGCAGAAAAACTCTTGAGTTAAAATATGTTTAAAAAATGAAATCCCTTTGTAATAGACGAGTTTTCGTCCGAAACCCTGATACTTCAAAGGAGATTGTCCAGTTTGTACACGAAGTGCATCCAGTTTTTCCCGTAACCCTCTCAACTTTTTAGCACATGCTACGTGGGTGAAATTATGATACCATGCCAATTTTCAACTATTTCAGAGTTCATTTGCAGTGCTTTTCAATATCAGGGTCATCTTAGCTCAAAATAAATCATGAAATGCATGAAAATAGCAAATGAAGTCAGAAAAGGGTTGAAAAGTGATGATGTGTATTTGAATGGTGCATATTGAATGCAGAAAAAGTCTTAAGTTAAAATATGTTTAAAAAATAAAATCCCTTTGTAATAGACAAGTTTTCGTCCGAAACCCTCATACTTCGAAGGAGATTGTCCAGTTTGTACACGAAGTGCATCCAGTTTTTCCCATAACCCTCTCAACTTTTTAGCACATGCTATGTGGGTGAAATTATGATACCATGCCAATTTTGAACCATTTCAGAGTTCATTTGCAGTGCTTTTCAATTTCAGGGTCATCTTTGCTCAAAATAAATCATGAAATGCATGAAAAATAGCAAATGAAGTCAGAAAAGGGTTGAAAAGTGATGATGTGGCTTTGAATGGTGCCTAATGAATGCAGAAAAAGTCTTGATTTAAAATATATTTTAAAAAATGAAATCCCATTGTAATAGACGAGTTTTCGTCCGAAACCCTCATACTTCGAAGGAGATTGTCCAGTTTGTACACGAAGTGCATCCAGTTTTTCCCGTAACCCTCTCAACTTTTTAGCACATGCTATGTGGGTGAAATTATGATACCATGCCATGTTTCAACTATTTCAGAGTTAATTTGCAGTGCTTTTCAATTTCAGGGTCATCTTAGCTCAAAATAAATCATGAAATGCATGAAAAATAGCAAATGAAGTCAGAAAAGGGTTGAAAAGTGATGATGTGTCTTTGAATGGTGCATATTGAATGCAGAAAAAGTCTTGAGTTAAAATATGTTAAAAAAATGATACCCCTTTGTAATAGACGAGTTTTCGTCCGAAACCCTCGTACTTCGAAGGAGATTGTCCAGTTTGTACACGAAGTGCATCCAGTTTTTCCCGTAACCCTCTCAACTTTTTAGCACATGCTATGTGGGTGAAATTATGATACCATGCCAATTTTCAACCATTTCAGAGTTCATTTGCAGTGCTTTTCAATTTCAGGGTCATCTTAGCTCAAAATAAATCATGAAATGCATGAAAAATTGAAAATGAAGCCAGAAAAGGGTTGAAAAGTGATGATGTGGCTTTGAATGGTGCATATTGAATGCAGAAAAAGTCTTGAGTTAAAATATGTTAAAAAAATGATACCCCTTTGTAATAGACGAGTTTTCGTCCGAAACCCTGATACTTCAAAGGAGATTGTCCAGTTTGTACACGAAGTGCATCCAGTTTTTCCCGTAATCCTCTCAACTTTTTAGCACATGCTACGTGGGTGAAATTATGATTCCATGCCAATTTTCAACTATTTAAGAGTTCATTTGCAGTGCTTTTCAATATCAGGGTCATCTTAGCTCAAAATAAATCATGAAATGCATGAAAATAGCAAATGAAGTCAGAAAAGGGTTGAAAAGTGATGATGTGTATTTGAATGGTGCATATTGAATGCAGAAAAAGTCTTGAGTTAAAATATGTTTAAAAAATGAAATCCCTTTGTAATAGACGAGTTTTCGTCCGAAACCCTCATACTCTGAAGGAGATTGTCCAGTTTGTACACGAAGTGCATCCAGTTTTTCCCATAACCCTCTCAACTTTTTAGCACATGCTATGTGGGTGAAATTATGATACCATGCCAATTTTGAACCATTTCAGAGTTCATTTGCAGTGCTTTTCAATTTCAGGGTCATCTTTGCTCAAAATAAATCATGAAATGCATGAAAAATAGCAAATGAAGTCAGAAAAGGGTTGAAAAGTGATGATGTGGCTTTGAATGGTTCCTAATGAATGCAGAAAAAGTCTTGATTTAAAATATATTTTAAAAAATGAAATCCCATTGTAATAGACGAGTTTTCGTCCGAAACCCTCATACTTCGAAGGAGATTGTCCAGTTTGTACACGAAGTGCATCCAGTTTTTCCCGTAACCCTCTCAACTTTTTAGCACATGCTATGTGGGTGAAATTATGATACCATGCCATGTTTCAACTATTTCAGAGTTAATTTGCAGTGCTTTTCAATTTCAGGGTCATCTTAGCTCAAAATAAATCATGAAATGCATGAAAAATAGCAAATGAAGTCAGAAAAGGGTTGAAAAGTGATGATGTGTCTTTGAATGGTGCATATTGAATGCAGAAAAAGTCTTGAGTTAAAATATGTTAAAAAAATGATACCCCTTTGTAATAGACGAGTTTTCGTCCGAAACCCTCGTACTTCGAAGGAGATTGTCCAGTTTGTACATGAAGTGCATCCAGTTTTTCCCGTAACCCTCTCAACTTTTTAGCACATGCTATGTGGGTGAAATTATGATACCATGCCAATTTTCAACCATTTCAGAGTTCATTTGCAGTGCTTTTCAATTTCAGGGTCATCTTAGCTCAAAATAAATCATGAAATGCATGAAAAATTGAAAATGAAGCCAGAAAAGGGTTGAAAAGTGATGATGTGGCTTTGAATGGTGCATATTGAATGCAGAAAAAGTCTTGAGTTAAAATATGTTAAAAAAATGATACCCCTTTGTAATAGACGAGTTTTCGTCCGAAACCCTGATACTTCAAAGGAGATTGTCCAGTTTGTACACGAAGTGCATCCAGTTTTTCCCGTAATCCTCTCAACTTTTTAGCACATGCTACGTGGGTGAAATTATGATTCCATGCCAATTTTCAACTATTTAAGAGTTCATTTGCAGTGCTTTTCAATATCAGGGTCATCTTAGCTCAAAATAAATCATGAAATGCATGAAAATAGCAAATGAAGTCAGAAAAGGGTTGAAAAGTGATGATGTGTATTTGAATGGTGCATATTGAATGCAGAAAAAGTCTTGAGTTAAAATATGTTTAAAAAATGAAATCCCTTTGTAATAGACGAGTTTTCGTCCGAAACCCTCATACTCTGAAGGAGATTGTCCAGTTTGTACACGAAGTGCATCCAGTTTTTCCCATAACCCTCTCAACTTTTTAGCACATGCTATGTGGGTGAAATTATGATACCATGCCAATTTTGAACCATTTCAGAGTTCATTTGCAGTGCTTTTCAATTTCAGGGTCATCTTTGCTCAAAATAAATCATGAAATGCATGAAAAATAGCAAATGAAGTCAGAAAAGGGTTGAAAAGTGATGATGTGGCTTTGAATGGTTCCTAATGAATGCAGAAAAAGTCTTGATTTAAAATATATTTAAAAAAATGAAATCCCATTGTAATAGACGAGTTTTCGTCCGAAACCCTCATACTTCGAAGGAGATTGTCCAGTTTGTACACGAAGTGCATCCAGTTTTTCCCGTAACCCTCTCAACTTTTTAGCACATGCTATGTGGGTGAAATTATGATACCATGCCAAGTTTCAACTATTTCAGAGTTCATTTGCAGTGCTTTTCAATTTCAGGGTCATCTTAGCTCAAAATAAATCATGAAATGCATGAAAAATAGCAAATGAAGTCAGAAAAGGGTTGAAAAGTGATGATGTGGCTTTGAATGGTGCATATTGAATGCAGAAAAAGTCTTGAGTTAAAATATGTTAAAAAAATGATACCCCTTTGTAATAGACGAGTTTTCGTCCAAAACCCTCGTACTTCGAAGGAGCTTGTCCAGTTTGTACACGAAGTGCATCCAGTTTTTCCCGTAACCCTCTCAACTTTTTAGCACATGCTACGTGGGTGAAATTATGATACCATGCCATGTTTCAACTATTTCAGAGTTCATTTGCAGTGCTTTTCAATATCAGGGTCATCTTAGCTCAAAATAAATCATGAAATGCATGAAAAATAGCAAATGAAGCCAGAAAAGGGTTGAAAAGTGATGATGTCGCTTTGAATGGTGCATATTGAATGCAGAAAAACTCTTGAGTTAAAATATGTTTAAAAAATGAAATCCCTTTGTAATAGACGAGTTTTCGTCCGAAACCCTGATACTTCAAAGGAGATTGTCCAGTTTGTACACGAAGTGCATCCAGTTTTTCCCGTAACCCTCTCAACTTTTTAGCACATGCTACGTGGGTGAAATTATGATACCATGCCAATTTTCAACTATTTCAGAGTTCATTTGCAGTGCTTTTCAATATCAGGGTCATCTTAGCTCAAAACAAATCATGAAATGCATGAAAATAGCAAATGAAGTCAGAAAAGGGTTGAAAAGTGATGATGTGTATTTGAATGGTGCATATTGAATGCAGAAAAATTCTTGAGTTAAAATATGTTTAAAAAATGAAATCCCTTTGTAATAGACGAGTTTTCGTCCGAAACCCTCATACTCTGAAGGAGATTGTCCAGTTTGTACACGAAGTGCATCCAGTTTTTCCCATAACCCTCTCAACTTTTTAGCACATGCTATGTGGGTGAAATTATGATACCATGCCAATTTTGAACCATTTCAGAGTTCATTTGCAGTGCTTTTCAATTTCAGGGTCATCTTTGCTCAAAATAAATCATGAAATGCATGAAAAATAGCAAATGAAGTCAGAAAAGGGTTGAAAAGTGATGATGTGGCTTTGAATGGTGCCTAATGAATGCAGAAAAAGTCTTGATTTAAAATATATTTTAAAAAATGAAATCCCATTGTAATAGACGAGTTTTCGTCCGAAACCCTCATACTTCGAAGGAGATTGTCCAGTTTGTACATGAAGTGCATCCAGTTTTTCCCGTAACCCTCTCAACTTTTTAGCACATGCTATGTGGGTGAAATTATGATACCATGCCATGTTTCAACTATTTCAGAGTTAATTTGCAGTGCTTTTCAATTTCAGGGTCATCTTAGCTCAAAATAAATCATGAAATGCATGAAAAATAGCAAATGAAGTCAGAAAAGGGTTGAAAAGTGATGATGTGGCTTTGAATGGTGCATACTGAATGCAGAAAAAGTCTTGAGTTAAAATATGTTAAAAAAATGATACCCCTTTGTAATAGACGAGTTTTTGTCCGAAACCCTCGTACTTCGAAGGAGATTGTCCAGTTTCTACACGAAGTGCATCCAGTTTTTCCCGTAGCCCTCTCAACTTTTTCGCACATGCTACGTGGGTGAAATTATGATACCATGCCAATTTTCAACCATTTCAGAGTTCATTTGCAGTGCTTTTCAATATCAGGGTCATCTTAGCTCAAAATAAATCATGAAATACATGAAAATAGCAAATGAAGTCAGAAAAGGGTTGAAAAGTGATGATGTGTATTTGAATGGTGCATATTGAATGCAGAAAAAGTCTTGAGTTAAAATATGTTTAAAAAATGAAATCCCTTTGTAATTGACGAGTTTTCGTCCGAAACCCTCATACTTCAAGGAGATTGTCCAATTTGTACACGAAGTGCATCCACTTTTTCCCATAACCCTCTCAACTTTTTAGCACATGCTATGTGGGTGAAATTATGATACCATGCCAATTTTGAACCATTTCAGAGTTCATTTGCAGTGCTTTTCAATTTCAGGGTCATCTTTGCTCAAAATAAATCATGAAATGCATGAAAAATAGCAAATGAAGTCAGAAAAGAGTTGAAAAGTGATGATGTGGCTTTGAATGGTGCCTAATGAATGCAGAAAAAGTCTTGATTTAAAATATGTTTAAAAAATGAAATCCCTTTGTAATAGACGAGTTTTCGTCCGAAACCCTCATACTCTGAAGGAGATTGTCCAGTTTGTACACGAAGTGCATCCAGTTTTTCCCATAACCCTCTCAACTTTTTAGCACATGCTATGTGGGTGAAATTATGATACCATGCCAATTTTGAACCATTTCAGAGTTCATTTGCAGTGCTTTTCAATTTCAGGGTCATCTTTGCTCAAAATAAATCATGAAATGCATGAAAAATAGCAAATGAAGTCAGAAAAGGGTTGAAAAGTGATGATGTGGCTTTGAATGGTTCCTAATGAATGCAGAAAAAGTCTTGATTTAAAATATATTTTAAAAAATGAAATCCCATTGTAATAGACGAGTTTTCGTCCGAAACCCTCATACTTCGAAGGAGATTGTCCAGTTTGTACACGAAGTGCATCCAGTTTTTCCCGTAACCCTCTCAACTTTTTAGCACATGCTATGTGGGTGAAATTATGATACCATGCCATGTTTCAACTATTTCAGAGTTAATTTGCAGTGCTTTTCAATTTCAGGGTCATCTTAGCTCAAAATAAATCATGAAATGCATGAAAAATAGCAAATGAAGTCAGAAAAGGGTTGAAAAGTGATGATGTGTCTTTGAATGGTGCATATTGAATGCAGAAAAAGTCTTGAGTTAAAATATGTTAAAAAAATGATACCCCTTTGTAATAGACGAGTTTTCGTCCGAAACCCTCGTACTTCGAAGGAGATTGTCCAGTTTGTACATGAAGTGCATCCAGTTTTTCCCGTAACCCTCTCAACTTTTTAGCACATGCTATGTGGGTGAAATTATGATACCATGCCAATTTTCAACCATTTCAGAGTTCATTTGCAGTGCTTTTCAATTTCAGGGTCATCTTAGCTCAAAATAAATCATGAAATGCATGAAAAATTGAAAATGAAGCCAGAAAAGGGTTGAAAAGTGATGATGTGGCTTTGAATGGTGCATATTGAATGCAGAAAAAGTCTTGAGTTAAAATATGTTAAAAAAATGATACCCCTTTGTAATAGACGAGTTTTCGTCCGAAACCCTGATACTTCAAAGGAGATTGTCCAGTTTGTACACGAAGTGCATCCAGTTTTTCCCGTAATCCTCTCAACTTTTTAGCACATGCTACGTGGGTGAAATTATGATTCCATGCCAATTTTCAACTATTTAAGAGTTCATTTGCAGTGCTTTTCAATATCAGGGTCATCTTAGCTCAAAATAAATCATGAAATGCATGAAAATAGCAAATGAAGTCAGAAAAGGGTTGAAAAGTGATGATGTGTATTTGAATGGTGCATATTGAATGCAGAAAAAGTCTTGAGTTAAAATATGTTTAAAAAATGAAATCCCTTTGTAATAGACGAGTTTTCGTCCGAAACCCTCATACTCTGAAGGAGATTGTCCAGTTTGTACACGAAGTGCATCCAGTTTTTCCCATAACCCTCTCAACTTTTTAGCACATGCTATGTGGGTGAAATTATGATACCATGCCAATTTTGAACCATTTCAGAGTTCATTTGCAGTGCTTTTCAATTTCAGGGTCATCTTTGCTCAAAATAAATCATGAAATGCATGAAAAATAGCAAATGAAGTCAGAAAAGGGTTGAAAAGTGATGATGTGGCTTTGAATGGTTCCTAATGAATGCAGAAAAAGTCTTGATTTAAAATATATTTAAAAAAATGAAATCCCATTGTAATAGACGAGTTTTCGTCCGAAACCCTCATACTTCGAAGGAGATTGTCCAGTTTGTACACGAAGTGCATCCAGTTTTTCCCGTAACCCTCTCAACTTTTTAGCACATGCTATGTGGGTGAAATTATGATACCATGCCAAGTTTCAACTATTTCAGAGTTCATTTGCAGTGCTTTTCAATTTCAGGGTCATCTTAGCTCAAAATAAATCATGAAATGCATGAAAAATAGCAAATGAAGTCAGAAAAGGGTTGAAAAGTGATGATGTGGCTTTGAATGGTGCATATTGAATGCAGAAAAAGTCTTGAGTTAAAATATGTTAAAAAAATGATACCCCTTTGTAATAGACGAGTTTTCGTCCAAAACCCTCGTACTTCGAAGGAGCTTGTCCAGTTTGTACACGAAGTGCATCCAGTTTTTCCCGTAACCCTCTCAACTTTTTAGCACATGCTACGTGGGTGAAATTATGATACCATGCCATGTTTCAACTATTTCAGAGTTCATTTGCAGTGCTTTTCAATATCAGGGTCATCTTAGCTCAAAATAAATCATGAAATGCATGAAAAATAGCAAATGAAGCCAGAAAAGGGTTGAAAAGTGATGATGTCGCTTTGAATGGTGCATATTGAATGCAGAAAAACTCTTGAGTTAAAATATGTTTAAAAAATGAAATCCCTTTGTAATAGACGAGTTTTCGTCCGAAACCCTGATACTTCAAAGGAGATTGTCCAGTTTGTACACGAAGTGCATCCAGTTTTTCCCGTAACCCTCTCAACTTTTTAGCACATGCTACGTGGGTGAAATTATGATACCATGCCAATTTTCAACTATTTCAGAGTTCATTTGCAGTGCTTTTCAATATCAGGGTCATCTTAGCTCAAAACAAATCATGAAATGCATGAAAATAGCAAATGAAGTCAGAAAAGGGTTGAAAAGTGATGATGTGTATTTGAATGGTGCATATTGAATGCAGAAAAATTCTTGAGTTAAAATATGTTTAAAAAATGAAATCCCTTTGTAATAGACGAGTTTTCGTCCGAAACCCTCATACTCTGAAGGAGATTGTCCAGTTTGTACACGAAGTGCATCCAGTTTTTCCCATAACCCTCTCAACTTTTTAGCACATGCTATGTGGGTGAAATTATGATACCATGCCAATTTTGAACCATTTCAGAGTTCATTTGCAGTGCTTTTCAATTTCAGGGTCATCTTTGCTCAAAATAAATCATGAAATGCATGAAAAATAGCAAATGAAGTCAGAAAAGGGTTGAAAAGTGATGATGTGGCTTTGAATGGTGCCTAATGAATGCAGAAAAAGTCTTGATTTAAAATATATTTTAAAAAATGAAATCCCATTGTAATAGACGAGTTTTCGTCCGAAACCCTCATACTTCGAAGGAGATTGTCCAGTTTGTACATGAAGTGCATCCAGTTTTTCCCGTAACCCTCTCAACTTTTTAGCACATGCTATGTGGGTGAAATTATGATACCATGCCATGTTTCAACTATTTCAGAGTTAATTTGCAGTGCTTTTCAATTTCAGGGTCATCTTAGCTCAAAATAAATCATGAAATGCATGAAAAATAGCAAATGAAGTCAGAAAAGGGTTGAAAAGTGATGATGTGGCTTTGAATGGTGCATACTGAATGCAGAAAAAGTCTTGAGTTAAAATATGTTAAAAAAATGATACCCCTTTGTAATAGACGAGTTTTTGTCCGAAACCCTCGTACTTCGAAGGAGATTGTCCAGTTTCTACACGAAGTGCATCCAGTTTTTCCCGTAGCCCTCTCAACTTTTTCGCACATGCTACGTGGGTGAAATTATGATACCATGCCAATTTTCAACCATTTCAGAGTTCATTTGCAGTGCTTTTCAATATCAGGGTCATCTTAGCTCAAAATAAATCATGAAATACATGAAAATAGCAAATGAAGTCAGAAAAGGGTTGAAAAGTGATGATGTGTATTTGAATGGTGCATATTGAATGCAGAAAAAGTCTTGAGTTAAAATATGTTTAAAAAATGAAATCCCTTTGTAATTGACGAGTTTTCGTCCGAAACCCTCATACTTCAAGGAGATTGTCCAATTTGTACACGAAGTGCATCCACTTTTTCCCATAACCCTCTCAACTTTTTAGCACATGCTATGTGGGTGAAATTATGATACCATGCCAATTTTGAACCATTTCAGAGTTCATTTGCAGTGCTTTTCAATTTCAGGGTCATCTTTGCTCAAAATAAATCATGAAATGCATGAAAAATAGCAAATGAAGTCAGAAAAGAGTTGAAAAGTGATGATGTGGCTTTGAATGGTGCCTAATGAATGCAGAAAAAGTCTTGATTTAAAATATATTTAAAAAATGAAATCCCATTGTAATAGACGAGTTTTCGTCCGAAACCCTCATACTTCGAAGGAGATTGTCCAGTTTGTACACGAAGTGCATCCAGTTTTTCCCGTAACCCTCTCAACTTTTTAGCACATGCTATGTGGGTGAAATTATGATACCATGCCAATTTTCAACCATTTCCGAGTTCATTTGCAGTGCTTTTCAATTTCAGGGTCATCTTAGCTCAAAATAAATCATGAAATGCATGAAAAATAGCAAATGAAGTCAGAAAAGAGTTGAAAAGTGATGATGTGGCTTTGAATGGTGCATATTGAATGCAAAAAATGTCTTGAGTTAAAATATGTTAAAAAAATGAATCCCCTTTGTAATAGACGAGTTTTCGTCCGAAACCCTCATACTTCGAAGGAGATTGTCCAGTTTGTACACGAAGTGCATCCAGTTTTTCCCATAACCCTCTCAACTTTTTAGCACATGCGATGTGGGTGAAATTATGATACCATGCCAATTTTCAACCATTTCAGAGTTCATTTGCAGTTCTTTTGAATTTCAGGGTCATCTTTGCTCAAAATAAATCATTAAATCCATGAAAAATAGCAAATGAAGTCAGAAAAGGGTTGAAAAGTGATGATGTGGCTTTGAATGGTGCATAATGAATGCAGAAAAAGTCTTGAGTTAAAATATATTTAAAAAAATGAAATCCCTTTGTTATAGACGAGTTTTCGTCCGAAACCCTCATACTTCGAAGGAGATTGTCCAGTTTGTACACGAAGTGCATCCAGTTTTTCCCGTAACCCTCTCAACTTTTTATCACATGCTATGTGGGTGAAATTATGATACCATGCCAATTTTCAACCATTTCAGAGTTCATTTGCAGTGCTTTTCAATTTCAGGGTCATCTTAGCTCAAAATAAATCATGAAATGCATGAAAAATAGCAAATGAAGTCAGAAAAGGGTTGAAAAGTGATGATGTGGCTTTGAATGGTGCATATTGAATGCAGAAAAAGTCTTGAGTTAAAATATGTTAAAAAATGAAACCCCTTTGTCATAGACGAGTTTTCGTCCGAAACCCTGATACTTCGAAGGAGATTGTCCAGTTTGTACACGAAGTGCATCCAGTTTTTCCCGTAACCCTCTCAACTTCTTAGCACATGCTACGTGGGTGAAATTATGATACCATGCCAATTTTCAACCATTTTAGAGTTCATTTGCAGTGCTTTTCAATTTCAGGGTCATCTTAGCTCAAAATAAATCATGAAATGCATGAAAAATAGCAAATGAAGTCAGAAAAGGGTTGAAAAGTGATGATGTGGCTTTGAACGGTGCATATTGAATGCAGAAAAAGTTTTGAGTTAAAATATGTTTAAAAAATGAAATCCCTTTGTAATAGACGAGTTTTCGTCCGAAACCCTGATACATCGAAGGAGATTGTCCAGTTTGTACACGAAGTGCATCCAGTTTTTCCCGTAACCCTCTCATCTTTTTAGCACATGCTATGTGGGTGAAATTATTATACCATGCTAAGTTTTAACCATTTCAGAGTTCATTTGCAGTGCTTTTCAATTTTAGGGTCATCTCTGCTCAAAATAAATCATGAAATGCATGAAAAATAGCAAATGAAGTCAGAAAAGGGTTGAAAAGTGATGATGTGGCTTTCAATGGTGCATATTGAATGCAGAAAAAGTCTTGAGTTAAAATATGTTAAAAAAATGATAACCCTTTGTAATAGACGAGTTTTCGTCCGAAACCCTCGTACTTCGAAGGAGATTGTCCAGTTTGTACACGAAGTGCATCCAGTTTTTCCCGTAACCCTCTCAACTTTTTAGCACATGCTACGTGGGTGAAATTATGATACCATGCCAATTTTCAACCATTTCAGAGTTCATTTGCAGTGCTTTTCAATTTCAGGGTCATCTTAGCTCAAAATAAATCATGAAATGCATGAAAAATTGAAAATGAAGCCAGAAAAGGGTTGAAAAGTGATGATGTGGCTTTGAATGGTGCATATTGAATGCAGAAAAACTCTTGAGTTAAAATATGTTCAGAAAATGAAATCCCTTTGTAATAGACGAGTTTTCGTCCGAAACCCTGATACTTCAAAGGAGATTGTCCAGTTTGTACACGAAGTGCATCCAGTTTTTCCCGTAACCCTCTCAACTTTTTAGCACATGCTACGTGGGTGAAATTATGATTCCATGCCAATTTTCAACTATTTCAGAGTTCATTTGCAGTGCTTTTCAATATCAGGGTCATCTTAGCTCAAAATAAATCATGAAATGCATGAAAATAGCAAATGAAGTCAGAAAAGGGTTGAAAAGTGATGATGTGTATTTGAATGGTGCATATTGAATGCAGAAAAAGTCTTGAGTTAAAATATGTTTAAAAAATGAAATCCCTTTGTAATAGACGAGTTTTCGTCCGAAACCCTGATACTTCAAAGGAGATTGTCCAGTTTGTACACGAAGTGCATCCAGTTTTTCCCATAACCCTCCCAACTTTTTAGCACATGCTATGTGGGTGAAATTATGATACCATGCCAATTTTGAACCATTTCAGAGTTCATTTGCAGTGCTTTTCAATTTCAGGGTCATCTTTGCTCAAAATAAATCATGAAATGCATGAAAAATAGCAAATGAAGTCAGAAAAGGGTTGAAAAGTGATGATGTGGCTTTGAATGGTGCCTAATGAATGCAGAAAAAGTCTTGATTTAAAATATATTTTAAAAAATGAAATCCCATTGTAATAGACGAGTTTTCGTCCGAAACCCTCATACTTCGAAGGAGATTGTCCAGTTTGTACACGAAGTGCATCCAGTTTTTCCCATAACCCTCTCAACTTTTTAGCACATGCTATGTGGGTGAAATTATGATACCATGCCAAGTTTCAACTATTT
This sequence comes from Elymus sibiricus, assembly GCA_039707655.1. Classification (NCBI taxonomy): domain Eukaryota; kingdom Viridiplantae; phylum Streptophyta; class Magnoliopsida; order Poales; family Poaceae; genus Elymus; species Elymus sibiricus. The sequence goes on from CM077671.1 coordinate 247,481,575, forward strand.
CAGAGTTAATTTGCAGTGCTTTTCAATTTGAGGGTCATCTTAGCTCAAAATAAATCATGAAATGCATGAAAAATAGCAAATGAAGTCAGAAAAGGGTTGAAAAGTGATGATGTGGCTTTGAATGGTGCATATTGAATGCAGAAAAAGTCTTGAGTTAAAATATGTTAAAAAAATGATACCCCTTTGTAATAGACGAGTTTTCGTCCGAAACCCTCGTACTTCGAAGGAGATTGTCGAGTTTCTACACGAAGTGCATCCAGTTTTTCCCGTAACCCTCTCAACTTTTTAGCACATGCTACGTGGGTGAAATTATGATACCATGCCAATTTTCAACCATTTCAGAGTTCATTTGCAGTGCTTTTCAATATCAGGGTCATCTTAGCTCAAAATAAATAATGAAATACATGAAAATAGCAAATGAAGTCAGAAAAGGGTTGAAAAGTGATGATGTGTATTTGAATGGTGCATATTGAATGCAGAAAAAGTCTTGAGTTAAAATATGTTTAAAAAATGAAATCCCTTTGTAATAGACGAGTTTTCGTCCGAAACCCTCATACTTCAAGGAGATTGTCCAATTTGTACACGAAGTGCATCCACTTTTTCCCATAACCCTCTCACCTTTTTAGCACATGCTATGTGGGTGAAATTATGATACCATGCCAATTTTGAACCATTTCAGAGTTCATTTGCAGTGCTTTTCAATTTCAGGGTCATCTTAGCTCAAAATAAATCATGAAATGCATGAAAAATAGCAAATGAAGTCAGAAAAGGGTTGAAAAGTGATGATGTGGCTTTGAATGGTGCATATTGAATGCAGAAAAAGTCTTGAGTTAAAATATGTTAAAAAAATGATACCCCTTTGTAATAGACGAGTTTTCGTCCAAAACCCTCGTACTTCGAAGGAGATTGTCCAGTTTGTACACGAAGTGCATCCAGTTTTTCCCGTAACCCTCTCAACTTTTTAGCACATGCTACGTGGGTGAAATTATGATACCATGCCAATTTTCAACCATTTCAGAGTTCATTTGCAATGCTTTTCAATTTCAGGGTCATCTTAGCTCAAAATAAATCATGAAATGCATGAAAAATAGCAAATGAAGCCAGAAAAGGGTTGAAAAGTGATGATGTCGCTTTGAATGGTGCATATTGAATGCAGAAAAACTCTTGAGTTAAAATATGTTTAAAAAATGAAATCCCTTTGTAATAGACGAGTTTTCGTCCGAAACCCTGATACTTCAAAGGAGATTGTCCAGTTTGTACACGAAGTGCATCCAGTTTTTCCCGTAACCCTCTCAACTTTTTAGCACATGCTACATGGGTGAAATTATGATACCATGCCAATTTTCAACTATTTCAGAGTTCATTTGCAGTGCTTTTCAATATCAGGGTCATCTTAGCTCAAAATAAATCATGAAATGCATGAAAATAGCAAATGAAGTCAGAAAAGGGTTGAAAAGTGATGATGTGTATTTGAATGGTGCATATTGAATGCAGAAAAAGTCTTGAGTTAAAATATGTTTAAAAAATAAAATCCCTTTGTAATAGACAAGTTTTCGTCCGAAACCCTCATACTTCGAAGGAGATTGTCCAGTTTGTACACGAAGTGCATCCAGTTTTTCCCATAACCCTCTCAACTTTTTAGCACATGCTATGTGGGTGAAATTATGATACCATGCCAATTTTGAACCATTTCAGAGTTCATTTGCAGTGCTTTTCAATTTCAGGGTCATCTTTGCTCAAAATAAATCATGAAATGCATGAAAAATAGCAAATGAAGTCAGAAAAGGGTTGAAAAGTGATGATGTGGCTTTGAATGGTGCCTAATGAATGCATAAAAAGTCTTGATTTAAAATATATTTTAAAAAATGAAATCCCATTGTAATAGACGAGTTTTCGTTCGAAACCCTCATACTTCGAAGGAGATTGTCCAGTTTGTACACGAAGTGCATCCAGTTTTTCCCGTAACCCTCTCAACTTTTTAGCACATGCTATGTGGGTGAAATTATGATACCATGCCAATTTTCAACCATTTCCGAGTTCATTTGCAGTGCTTTTCAATTTCAGGGTCATCTTAGCTCAAAATAAATCATGAAATGCATGAAAAATAGCAAATGAAGTCAGAAAAGAGTTGAAAAGTGATGATGTGGCTTTGAATGGTGCATATTGAATGCAAAAAAAGTCTTGAGTTAAAATATGTTAAAAAAAATGAAACCCCTTTGTAATAGACGAGTTTTCGTCCGAAACCCTCATACTTCGAAGGAGATTGTCCAGTTTGTACACGAAGTGCATCCAGTTTTTCCCATAACCCTCTCAACTTTTTAGCACATGCGATGTGGGTGAAATTATGATACCATGCCAATTTTCAACCATTTCAGAGTTCATTTGCATTGCTTTTGAATTTCAGGGTCATCTTTGCTCAAAATAAATCATTAAATCCATGAAAAATAGCAAATGAAGTCAGAAAAGGGTTGAAAAGTGATGATGTGGCTTTGAATGGTGCATAATGAATGCAGAAAAAGTCTTGAGTTAAAATATATTTATAAAAATGAAATCCCTTTGTTATAGACGAGTTTTCGTCCGAAACCCTCATACTTCGAAGGAGATTGTCCAGTTTGTACACGAAGTGCATCCAGTTTTTCCCGTAACCCTCTCAACTTTTTATCACATGCTATGTGGGTGAAATTATGATACCATGCCAATTTTCAATCATTTCAGAGTTCATTTGCAGTGCTTTTCAATTTCAGGGTCATCTTTGCTCAAAATAAATCATGAAATGCATGAAAAATAGCAAATGAAGTCAGAAAAGAGTTGAAAAGTGATGATGTGGCTTTGAATGGTGCCTAATGAATGCAGAAAAAGTCTTGATTTAAAATATATTTAAAAAAATGAAATCCCATTGTAATAGACGAGTTTTCGTCCGAAACCCTCATACTTCGAAGGAGATTGTCCAGTTTGTACACGAAGTGCATCCAGTTTTTCCCATAACCCTCTCAACTTTTTAGCACATGCTATGTGGGTGAAATTATGATACCATGCCAATTTTCAACCATTTCCGAGTTCATTTGCAGTGCTTTTCAATTTCAGGGTCATCTTAGCTCAAAATAAATCATGAAATGCATGAAAAATAGCAAATGAAGTCAGAAAAGAGTTGAAAAGTGATGATGTGGCTTTGAATGGTGCATATTGAATGCAAAAAAAGTCTTGAGTTAAAATATGTTAAAAAAATGAAACTCCTTTGTAATAGACGAGTTTTCGTCCGAAACCCTCATACTTTGAAGGAGATTGTCCAGTTTGTACACGAAGTGCATCCAGTTTTTCCCATAACCCTCTCAACTTTTTAGCACATGCGATGTGGGTGAAATTATGATACCATGCCAATTTTCAACCATTTCAGAGTTCATTTGCAGTGCTTTTGAATTTCAGGGTCATCTTTTCTCAAAATAAATCATTAAATCCATGAAAAATAGCAAATGAAGTCAGAAAAGGGTTGAAAAGTGATGATGTGGCTTTGAATGGTGCATAATGAATGCAGAAAAAGTCTTGAGTTAAAATATATTTAAAAAAATGAAATCCCTTTGTTATAGACGAGTTTTCGTCCGAAACCCTCATACTTCGAAGGAGATTGTCCAGTTTGTACACGAAGTGCATCCAGTTTTTCCCATAACCCTCTCAACTTTTTAGCACATGCTATGTGGGTGAAATTATGATACCATGCCAATTTTGAACCATTTCAGAGTTCATTTGCAGTGCTTTTCAATTTCAGGGTCATCTTTGCTCAAAATAAATCATGAAATGCATGAAAAATAGCAAATGAAGTCAGAAAAGAGTTGAAAAGTGATGATGTGGCTTTGAATGGTGCCTAATGAATGCAGAAAAGTCTTGATTTAAAATATATTTAAAAAAATGAAATCCCATTGTAATAGACGAGTTTTCGTCCGAAACCCTCATACTTCGAAGGAGATTGTCCAGTTTGTACACGAAGTGCATCCAGTTTTTCCCGTAACCCTCTCAACTTTTTAGCACATGCTATGTGGGTGAAATTATGATACCATGCCAATTTTCAACCATTTCCGAGTTCATTTGCAGTGCTTTTCAATTTCAGGGTCATCTTAGCTCAAAATAAATCATGAAATGCATGAAAAATAGCAAATGAAGTCAGAAAAGAGTTGAAAAGTGATGATGTGGCTTTGAATGGTGCATATTGAATGCAAAAAAAGTCTTGAGTTAAAATATGTTAAAAAAATGAAACCCCTTTGTAATAGACGAGTTTTCGTCCGAAACCCTCATACTTCGAAGGAGATTGTCCAGTTTGTACACGAAGTGCATCCAGTTTTTCCCATAACCCTCTCAACTTTTTAGCACAAGCGATGTGGGTGAAATTATGATACCATGCCAATTTTCAACCATTTCAGAGTTCATTTGCAGTGCTTTTGAATTTCAGGGTCATCTTTGCTCAAAATAAATCATTAAATCCATGAAAAATAGCAAATGAAGTCAGAAAAGGGTTGAAAAGTGATGATGTGGCTTTGAATGGTGCATAATGAATGCAGAAAAAGTCTTGAGTTAAAATATATTTAAAAAAATGAAATCACTTTGTTATAGACGAGTTTTCGTCCGAAACCCTCATACTTCGAAGGAGATTGTCCAGTTTGTACACGAAGTGCATCCAGTTTTTCCCGTAACCCTCTCAACTTCTTAGCACATGCTACGTGGGTGAAATTATGATACCATGCCAATTTTCAACCATTTTAGAGTTCATTTGCAGTGCTTTTCAATTTCAGGGTCATCTTAGCTCAAAATAAATCATGAAATGCATGAAAAATAGCAAATGAAGTCAGAAAAGGGTTGAAAAGTGATGATGTGGCTTTGAACGGTGCATATTGAATGCAGAAAAAGTTTTGACTTAAAATATGTTTAAAAAATGAAATCCCTTTGTAATAGACGAGTTTTCGTACGAAACCCTGATACATCGAAGGAGATTGTCCAGTTTGTACACGAAGTGCACCCAGTTTTTCCCGTAACCCTCTCATCTTTTTAGCACATGCGATGTGGGTGAAATTATGATACCATGCCAAGTTTTAACCATTTCAGAGTTCATTTGCAGTGCTTTTCAATTTCAGGGTCATCTCTGCTCAAAATAAATCATGAAATGCATGAAAAATAGCAAATGAAGTCAGAAAAGGGTTGAAAAGTGATGATGTGGCTTTCAATGGTGCATATTGAATGCAGAATTTTTTTTGAGTTAAAATATGTCTAAAAAATGAAATCCCTTTGTAATAGACGAGTTTTCGTCCGAAACCCTGATACTTCGAAGGAGATTGTCCAGTTTGTACACGAAGTTCATCCAGTTTTTCCCGTAACCCTCTCAACTTTTTAGCACATGCGATGTGGGTGAAATTATGATACCATGCCAATTTTCAACCATTTCAGAGTTCATTTGCAGTGCTTTTGAATTTCAGGGTCATCTTTGCTCAAAATAAATCATTAAATCCATGAAAAATAGCAAATGAAGTCAGAAAAGGGTTGAAAAGTGATGATGTGGCTTTGAATGGTGCATAATGAATGCAGAAAAAGTCTTGAGTTAAAATATATTTAAAAAAATGAAATCCCTTTGTTATAGACGAGTTTTCGTCCGAAACCCTCATACTTCGAAGGAGATTGTCCAGTTTGTACACGAAGTGCATCCAGTTTTTCCCGTAACCCTCTCAACTTTTTAGCACATGCTACGTGGGTGAAATTATGATACCATGCCAATTTTCAACTATTTCATAGTTCATTTGCAGTGCTTTTCAATATCAGGGTCATCTTAGCTCAAAATAAATCATGAAATGCATGAAAAATAGCAAATGAAGTCAGATAAGGGCTGAAAAGTGATGATGTGGCTTTGAATGGTGCCTAATGAATGCAGAAAAAGTCTTGATTTAAAATATATTTAAAAAAATGAAATCCCATTGTAATAGACGAGTTTTCGTCCGAAACCCTCATACTTCGAAGGAGATTGTCCAGTTTGTACACGAAGTGCATCCAGTTTTTCCCGTAACCCTCTCAACTTTTTAGCACATGCTATGTGGGTGAAATTATGATACCATGCCAAGTTTCAACTATTTCAGAGTTCATTTGCAGTGCTTTTCAATTTCAGGGTCATCTTAGCTCAAAATAAATCATGAAATGCATGAAAAATAGCAAATGAAGTCAGAAAAGGGTTGAAAAGTGATGATGTGGCTTTGAATGGTGCATATTGAATGCAGAAAAAGTCTTGATTTAAAATATGTTTAAAAAATGAAATCCCTTTGTAATAGACGAGTTTTCGTCCGAAACCCTCATACTTCGAAGGAGATTGTCCAATTTGTACACGAAGTGCATCCAGTTTTTCCCATAACCCTCTCAACTTTTTAGCACATGCTATGTTGGTGAAATTATGATACCATGCCAATTTTGAACCATTTCAGAGTTCATTTGCAGTGCTTTTCAATTTCAGGGTCATCTTTGCTCAAAATAAATCATGAAATGCATGAAAAATAGCAAATGAAGTCAGAAAAGGGTTGAAAAGTGATGATGTGGCTTTGAATGGTGCCTAATGAATGCAGAAAAAGTCTTGATTTAAAATATATTTAAAAAAATGAAATCCCTTTGTAATAGATGAGTTTTCGTCCGAAACCCTCATACTTCGAAGGAGATTGTCCTGTTTCTACACGAAGTGCATCCAATTTTTCCCATAACCCTCTCAACTTTTTAGCACATGCTATGTGGGTGAAATTATGATACCATGCCAATTTTGAACCATTTCAGAGTTCATTTGCAGTGCTTTTCAATTTCAGGGTCATCTTTGCTCAAAATAAATCATGAAATGCATGAAAAATAGCAAATGAAGTCAGAAAAGGGTTGAAAAGTGATGATGTGGCTTTGAATGGTGCCTAATGAATGCAGAAAAAGTCTTGATTTAAAATATATTTAAAAAAATGAAATCCCATTGTAATAGACGAGTTTTCGTCCGAAACCCTCATACTTCGAAGGAGATTGTCCAGTTTGTACACGAAGTGCATCCAGTTTTTCCCGTAACCCTCTGAACTTTTTAGCACATGCTATGTGGGTGAAATTATGATACCATGCCAAGTTTCAACTATTTCAGAGTTCATTTGCAGTGCTTTTCAATTTCAGGGTCATCTTAGCTCAAAATAAATCATGAAATGCATGAAAAATAGCAAATGAAGTCAGAAAAGGGTTGAAAAGTGATGATGTGGCTTTGAATGTGGCTTATTGAATGCAGAAAAAGTCTTGAGTTAAAATATGTTTAAAAAATGAAATCCCTTTGTAATAGACAAGTTTTCATCCGAAACCCTGATACTTCAAAGGAGATTGTCCAGTTTGTACACGAAGTGCATCCAATTTTTCCCGTAACCCTCTCAACTTTTTAGCACATGCTACGTGGGTGAAATTATGATACCATGCCAATTTTCAACTATTTTAGAGTTCATTTGCAGTGCTTTTCAATATCAGGGTCATCTTAGCTCAAAATAAATCATGAAATGCATGAAAATAGCAAATGAAGTCAGAAAAGGGTTGAAAAGTGATGATGTGGCTTTGAATGGTGCATATTGAATGCAGAAAAAGTCTTAAGTTAAAATATGTTTAAAAAATGAAATCCCATTGTAATAGACGAGTTTTCTTCCGAAACCCTCATACTTCGAAGGAGATTGTCCAGTTTGTACACGAAGTGCATCCAGTTTTTCCCGTAACCCTCTCAACTTTTTAGCACATGCTATGTGGGTGAAATTATGATACCATGCCAAGTTTCAGCTATTTCAGAGTTCATTTGCAGTGCTTTTCAATTTCAGGGTCATCTTAGCTCAAAATAAATCATGAAATGCATGAAAAATAGCAAATGAAGTCAGAAAAGGGTTGAAAAGTGATGATGTGGCTTTGAATGGTGCATATTGAATGCAGAAAAAGTCTTGAGTTAAAATATGTTAAAAAAATGAAACCCCTTTGTAATAGACGAGTTTTCGTCCGAAACCCTCGTACTTCGAAGGAGATTGTCTAGTTTGTACACGAAGTGCATCCAGTTTTTCCCGTACCCCTCTCAACTTTTTAGCACATCCTACGTGGGTGAAATTATGATACCATGCCAATTTTCAACCATTTCAGAGTTCATTTGCAGTGCTTTTCAATTTCAGGGTCATCTTAGCTCAAAATAAATCATGAAATGCATGAAAAATAGCAAATGAAGCCAGAAAAGGGTTGAAAAGTGATGATGTCGCTTTGAATGGTGCATATTGAATGCAGAAAAACTCTTGAGTTAAAATATGTTTAAAAAATGAAATCCCTTTGTAATAGACGAGTTTTCGTCCGAAACCCTGATACTTCAAAGGAGATTGTCCAGTTTGTACACGAAGTGCATCCAGTTTTTCCCGTAACCCTCTCAACTTTTTAGCACATGCTACGTGGGTGAAATTATGATACCATGCCAATTTTCAACTATTTCAGAGTTCATTTGCAGTGCTTTTCAATATCAGGGTCATCTTAGCTCAAAATAAATCATGAAATGCATGAAAATAGCAAATGAAGTCAGAAAAGGGTTGAAAAGTGATGATGTGTATTTGAATGGTGCATATTGAATGCAGAAAAAGTCTTAAGTTAAAATATGTTTAAAAAATGAAATCCCTTTGTAATAGACGAGTTTTCGTCCGAAACCCTCATACTTCGAAGGAGATTGTCCTGTTTGTACACAAAGTGCATCCAGTTTTTCCCATAACCCTCTCAACTTTTTAGCACATGCTATGTGGGTGAAATTATGATACCATGCCAATTTTGAACCATTTCAGAGTTCATTTGCAGTGCTTTTCAATTTCAGGGTCATCTTTGCTCAAAATAAATCATGAAATGCATGAAAAATAGCAAATGAAGTCAAAAAGGGTTGAAAAGTGATGATGTGGCTTTGAATGGTGCCTAATGAATGCAGAAAAAGTCTTGATTTAAAATATATTTAAAAAAATGAAATCCCATTGTAATAGACGAGTTTTCGTCCGAAACCCTCATACTTCGAAGGAGATTGTCCAGTTTGTACACGAAGTGCATCCAGTTTTTCCCGTAACCCTCTGAACTTTTTAGCACATGCTATGTGGGTGAAATTATGATACCATGCCAAGTTTCAACTATTTCAGAGTTCATTTGTAGTGCTTTTCAATTTCAGGGTCATCTTAGCTCAAAATAAATCATGAAATGCATGAAAAATAGCAAATGAAGTCAGAAAAGGGTTGAAAAGTGATGATGTGGCTTTGAATGTGGCTTATTGAATGCAGAAAAAGTCTTGAGTTAAAATATGTTTAAAAAATGAAATCCCTTTGTAATAGACAAGTTTTCGTCCGAAACCCTGATACTTCAAAGGAGATTGTCCAGTTTGTACACCAAGTGCATCCAATTTTTCCCGTAACCCTCTCAACTTTTTAGCACATGCTACGTGGGTGAAATTATGATACCATGCCAATTTTCAACTATTTCAGAGTTCATTTCCAGTGCTTTTCAATATCAGGGTCATCTTAGCTCAAAATAAATCATGAAATGCATGAAAATAGCAAATGAAGTCAGAAAAGGGTTGAAAAGTGATGATGTGTATTTGAATGGTGCATATTGAATGCAGAAAAAGTCTTAAGTTAAAATATGTTTAAAAAATGAAATCCCATTGTAATAGACGAGTTTTCGTCCGAAACCCTCATACTTCGAAGGAGATTGTCCAGTTTGTACACGAAGTGCATCCAGTTTTTCCCGTAACCCTCTCAACTTTTTAGCACATGCTATGTGGGTGAAATTATGATACCATGCCAAGTTTCAACTATTTCAGAGTTCATTTGCAGTGCTTTTCAATTTCAGGGTCATCTTAACTCAAAATAAATCATGAAATGCATGAAAAATAGCAAATGAAGTCAGAAAAGGGTTGAAAAGTGATGATGTGGCTTTGAATGGTGCATATTGAATGCAGAAAAAGTCTTGAGTTAAAATATGTTAAAAAAATGAAACCCCTTTGTAATAGACGAGTTTTCGTCCGAAACCCTCGTACTTCGAAGGAGATTGTCCAGTTTGTACACGAAGTGCATCCAGTTTTTCCCGTACCCCTCTCAACTTTTTAGCACATCCTACGTGGGTGAAATTATGATACCATGCCAATTTTCAACCATTTCAGAGTTCATTTGCAGTGCTTTTCAATTTCAGGGTCATCTTAGCTCAAAATAAATCATGAAATGCATGAAAAATAGCAAATGAAACCAGAAAAGGGTTGAAAAGTGATGATGTCGCTTTGAATGGTGCATATTGAATGCAGAAAAACTCTTGAGGTAAAATATGTTTAAAAAATGAAATCCCTTTGTAATAGACGAGTTTTCGTCCGAAACCCTGATACTTCAAAGGAGATTGTCCAGTTTGTACACGAAGTGCATCCAGTTTTTCCCGTAACCCTCTCAACTTTTTAGCACATGCTACGTGGGTGAAATTATGATACCATGCCAATTTTCAACTATTTCAGAGTTCATTTGCAGTGCTTTTCAATATCAGGGTCATCTTAGCTCAAAATAAATCATGAAATGCATGAAAATAGCAAATGAAGTCAGAAAAGTGTTGAAAAGTGATGATGTGTATTTGAATGGTGCATATTGAATGCAGAAAAAGTCTTAAGGTAAAATATGTTTAAAAAATGAAATCCCTTTGTAATAGACGAGTTTTCGTCCGAAACCCTCATACTTCGAAGGAGATTGTCCTGTTTGTACACAAAGTGCATCCAGTTTTTCCCATAACCCTCTCAACTTTTTAGCACATGCTATGTGGGTGAAATTATGATACCATGCCAATTTTGAACCATTTCAGAGTTCATTTGCAGTGCTTTTCAATTTCAGGGTCATCTTTGCTCAAAATAAATCATGAAATGCATGAAAAATAGCAAATGAAGTCAGAAAAGGGTTGAAAAGTGATGATGTGGCTTTGAATGGTGCCTAATGAATGCAGAAAAAGTCTTGATTTAAAATATATTTAAAAAATGAAATCCCATTGTAATAGACGAGTTTTCGTCCGAAACCCTCATACTTCGAAGGAGATTGTCCAGTTTGTACACGAAGTGCATCCAGTTTTTCCCGTAACCCTCTGAACTTTTTAGCACATGCTATGTGGGTGAAATTATGATACCATGCCAAGTTTCAACTATTTCAGAGTTCATTTGTAGTGCTTTTCAATTTCAGGGTCATCTTAGCTCAAAATAAATCATGAAATGCATGAAAAATAGCAAATGAAGTCAGAAAAGGGTTGAAAAGTGATGATGTGGCTTTGAATGTGGCTTATTGAATGCAGAAAAAGTCTTGAGTTAAAATATGTTTAAAAAATGAAATCCCTTTGTAATAGACAAGTTTTCGTCCGAAACCCTGATACTTCAAAGGAGATTGTCCAGTTTGTACACGAAGTGCATCCAATTTTTCCCGTAACCCTCTCAACTTTTTAGCACATGCTACGTGGGTGAAATTATGATACCATGCCAATTTTCAACTATTTCAGAGTTCATTTCCAGTGCTTTTCAATATCAGGGTCATCTTAGCTCAAAATAAATCATGAAATGCTTGAAAATAGCAAATGAAGTCAGAAAAGGGTTGAAAAGTGATGATGTGTATTTGAATGGTGCATATTGAATGCAGAAAAAGTCTTAAGTTAAAATATGTTTAAAAAATGAAATCCCATTGTAATAGACGAGTTTTCGTCCGAAACCCTCATAGTTCGAAGGAGATTGTCCAGTTTGTACACGAAGTGCATCCAGTTTTTCCCGTAACCCTCTCAACTTTTTAGCACATGCTATGTGGGTGAAATTATGATACCATGCCAAGTTTCAACTATTTCAGAGTTCATTTGCAGTGCTTTTCAATTTCAGGGTCATCTTAGCTCAAAATAAATCATGAAATGCATGAAAAATAGCAAATGAAGTCAGAAAAGGGTTGAAAAGTGATGATGTGGCTTTGAATGTGGCTTATTGAATGCAGAAAAAGTCTTGAGTTAAAATATGTTTAAAAAATGAAATCCCTTTGTAATAGACAAGTTTTCGTCCGAAACCCTGATACTTCAAAGGAGATTGTCCAGTTTGTACACCAAGTGCATCCAATTTTTCCCGTAACCCTCTCAACTTTTTAGCACATGCTACGTGGGTGAAATTATGATACCATGCCAATTTTCAACTATTTCAGAGTTCATTTCCAGTGCTTTTCAATATCAGGGTCATCTTAGCTCAAAATAAATCATGAAATGCATGAAAATAGCAAATGAAGTCAGAAAAGGGTTGAAAAGTGATGATGTGTATTTGAATGGTGCATATTGAATGCAGAAAAAGTCTTAAGTTAAAATATGTTTAAAAAATGAAATCCCATTGTAATAGACGAGTTTTCGTCCGAAACCCTCATACTTCGAAGGAGATTGTCCAGTTTGTACACGAAGTGCATCCAGTTTTTCCCGTAACCCTCTCAACTTTTTAGCACATGCTATGTGGGTGAAATTATGATACCATGCCAAGTTTCAACTATTTCAGAGTTCATTTGCAGTGCTTTTCAATTTCAGGGTCATCTTAACTCAAAATAAATCATGAAATGCATGAAAAATAGCAAATGAAGTCAGAAAAGGGTTGAAAAGTGATGATGTGGCTTTGAATGGTGCATATTGAATGCAGAAAAAGTCTTGAGTTAAAATATGTTAAAAAAATGAAACCCCTTTGTAATAGACGAGTTTTCGTCCGAAACCCTCGTACTTCGAAGGAGATTGTCCAGTTTGTACACGAAGTGCATCCAGTTTTTCCCGTACCCCTCTCAACTTTTTAGCACATCCTACGTGGGTGAAATTATGATACCATGCCAATTTTCAACCATTTCAGAGTTCATTTGCAGTGCTTTTCAATTTCAGGGTCATCTTAGCTCAAAATAAATCATGAAATGCATGAAAAATAGCAAATGAAACCAGAAAAGGGTTGAAAAGTGATGATGTCGCTTTGAATGGTGCATATTGAATGCAGAAAAACTCTTGAGGTAAAATATGTTTAAAAAATGAAATCCCTTTGTAATAGACGAGTTTTCGTCCGAAACCCTGATACTTCAAAGGAGATTGTCCAGTTTGTACACGAAGTGCATCCAGTTTTTCCCGTAACCCTCTCAACTTTTTAGCACATGCTACGTGGGTGAAATTATGATACCATGCCAATTTTCAACTATTTCAGAGTTCATTTGCAGTGCTTTTCAATATCAGGGTCATCTTAGCTCAAAATAAATCATGAAATGCATGAAAATAGCAAATGAAGTCAGAAAAGTGTTGAAAAGTGATGATGTGTATTTGAATGGTGCATATTGAATGCAGAAAAAGTCTTAAGGTAAAATATGTTTAAAAAATGAAATCCCTTTGTAATAGACGAGTTTTCGTCCGAAACCCTCATACTTCGAAGGAGATTGTCCTGTTTGTACACAAAGTGCATCCAGTTTTTCCCATAACCCTCTCAACTTTTTAGCACATGCTATGTGGGTGAAATTATGATACCATGCCAATTTTGAACCATTTCAGAGTTCATTTGCAGTGCTTTTCAATTTCAGGGTCATCTTTGCTCAAAATAAATCATGAAATGCATGAAAAATAGCAAATGAAGTCAGAAAAGGGTTGAAAAGTGATGATGTGGCTTTGAATGGTGCCTAATGAATGCAGAAAAAGTCTTGATTTAAAATATATTTAAAAAATGAAATCCCATTGTAATAGACGAGTTTTCGTCCGAAACCCTCATACTTCGAAGGAGATTGTCCAGTTTGTACACGAAGTGCATCCAGTTTTTCCCGTAACCCTCTGAACTTTTTAGCACATGCTATGTGGGTGAAATTATGATACCATGCCAAGTTTCAACTATTTCAGAGTTCATTTGTAGTGCTTTTCAATTTCAGGGTCATCTTAGCTCAAAATAAATCATGAAATGCATGAAAAATAGCAAATGAAGTCAGAAAAGGGTTGAAAAGTGATGATGTGGCTTTGAATGTGGCTTATTGAATGCAGAAAAAGTCTTGAGTTAAAATATGTTTAAAAAATGAAATCCCTTTGTAATAGACAAGTTTTCGTCCGAAACCCTGATACTTCAAAGGAGATTGTCCAGTTTGTACACGAAGTGCATCCAATTTTTCCCGTAACCCTCTCAACTTTTTAGCACATGCTACGTGGGTGAAATTATGATACCATGCCAATTTTCAACTATTTCAGAGTTCATTTCCAGTGCTTTTCAATATCAGGGTCATCTTAGCTCAAAATAAATCATGAAATGCTTGAAAATAGCAAATGAAGTCAGAAAAGGGTTGAAAAGTGATGATGTGTATTTGAATGGTGCATATTGAATGCAGAAAAAGTCTTAAGTTAAAATATGTTTAAAAAATGAAATCCCATTGTAATAGACGAGTTTTCGTCCGAAACCCTCATAGTTCGAAGGAGATTGTCCAGTTTGTACACGAAGTGCATCCAGTTTTTCCCGTAACCCTCTCAACTTTTTAGCACATGCTATGTGGGTGAAATTATGATACCATGCCAAGTTTCAACTATTTCAGAGTTCATTTGCAGTGCTTTTCAATTTCAGGGTCATCTTAGCTCAAAATAAATCATGAAATGCATGAAAAATAGCAAATGAAGTCAGAAAAGGGTTGAAAAGTGATGATGTGGCTTTGAATGTGGCTTATTGAATGCAGAAAAAGTCTTGAGTTAAAATATGTTTAAAAAATGAAATCCCTTTGTAATAGACAAGTTTTCGTCCGAAACCCTGATACTTCAAAGGAGATTGTCCAGTTTGTACACGAAGTGCATCCAATTTTTCCCGTAACCCTCTCAACTTTTTAGCACATGCTACGTGGGTGAAATTATGATACCATGCCAATTTTCAACTATTTCAGAGTTCATTTCCAGTGCTTTTCAATATCAGGGTCATCTTAGCTCAAAATAAATCATGAAATGCTTGAAAATAGCAAATGAAGTCAGAAAAGGGTTGAAAAGTGATGATGTGTATTTGAATGGTGCATATTGAATGCAGAAAAAGTCTTAAGTTAAAATATGTTTAAAAAATGAAATCCCATTGTAATAGACGAGTTTTCGTCCGAAACCCTCATAGTTCGAAGGAGATTGTCCAGTTTGTACACGAAGTGCATCCAGTTTTTCCCGTAACCCTCTCAACTTTTTAGCACATGCTATGTGGGTGAAATTATGATACCATGCCAAGTTTCAACTATTTCAGAGTTCATTTGCAGTGCTTTTCAATTTCAGGGTCATCTTAGCTCAAAATAAATCATGAAATGCATGAAAAATAGCAAATGAAGTCAGAAAAGGGTTGAAAAGTGATGATGTGGCTTTGAATGGTGCATATTGAATGCAGAAAAAGTCTTGAGTTAAAATATGTTAAAAAAATGAAACCCCTTTGTAATAGACGAGTTTTCGTCCGAAACCCTCGTACTTCGAAGGAGATTGTCCAGTTTGTACACGAAGTGCATCCAGTTTTTCCCGTACCCCTCTCAACTTTTTAGCACATCCTACGTGGGTGAAATTATGATACCATGCCAATTTTCAACCATTTCAGAGTTCATTTGCAGTGCTTTTCAATTTCAGGGTCATCTTAGCTCAAAATAAATCATGAAATGCATGAAAAATAGCAAATGAAGCCAGAAAAGGGTTGAAAAGTGATGATGTCGCTTTGAATGGTGCATATTGAATGCAGAAAAACTCTTGAGTTAAAATATGTTTAAAAAATGAAATCCCTTTGTAATAGACGAGTTTTCGTCCGAAACCCTGATACTTCAAAGGAGATTGTCCAGTTTGTACACGAAGTGCATCCAGTTTTTCCCGTAACCCTCTCAACTTCTAAGCACATGCTACGTGGGTGAAATTATGATACCATGCCAATTTTCAACTATTTCAGAGTTCATTTGCAGTGCTTTTCAATATCAGGGTCATCTTAGCTCAAAATAAATCATGAAATGCATGAAAATAGCAAATGAAGTCAGAAAAGGGTTGAAAAGTGATGATGTGTATTTGAATGGTGCATATTGAATGCAGAAAAAGTCTTAAGTTAAAATATGTTTAAAAAATGAAATCCCTTTGTAATAGACGAGTTTTCGTCCGAAACCCTCATACTTCGAAGGAGATTGTCCTGTTTGTACACGAAGTGCATCCAGTTTTTCCCATAACCCTCTCAACTTTTTAGCACAAGCTATGTGGGTGAAATTAGGATACCATGCCAATTTGGAACCATTTCAGAGTTCATTTGCAGTGCTTTTCAATTTCAGGGTCATCTTTGCTCAAAATAAATCATGAAATGCATGAAAAATAGCAAATGAAGTCAGAAAAGGGTTGAAAAGTGATGATGTGGCTTTGAATGGTGCCTAATGAATGCAGAAAAAGTCTTGATTTAAAATATATTTAAAAAAATGAAATCCCTTTGTAATAGACGAGTTTTCGTCCGAAACCCTCATACTTCGAAGGAGATTGTCCAGTTTGTACACGAAGTTCATCCAGTTTTTCCCGTAACCCTCTCAACTTTTTAGCACATGCTATGTTGGTGAAATTATGATACCATGACAAGTTTCAACCATTTCCGAGTTCATTTGCAGTGCTTTTCAATTTCAGGGTCATCTTATCTCAAAATAAATCAAGAAATGCATGAAAAATAGCAAATGAAGTCAGAAAAGAGTTGAAAGGTGATGATGTGGCTTTGAATGGTGCATATGGAATGCAGAAAAAGTCTTGAGTTAAAATATGTTTAAAAAATGAAATCCCTTTGTAATAGACAAGTTTTCGTCCAAAACCCTGATACTTCAAAGGAGATTGTCCAGTTTGTACACGAAGTGCATCAAATTTTTCCCGTAACCCTCTCAACTTTTTAGCACATGCTACGTGGGTGAAATTATGATACCATGCCAATTTTCAACTATTTCATAGTTCATTTGCAGTGCTTTTCAATATCAGGGTCATCTTAGCTCAAAATAAATCATGAAATGCATGAAAATAGCAAATGAAGTCAGAAAAGGGTTGAAAAGTGATGATGTGTATTTGAATGGTGCATATTGAATGCTGAAAAAGTCTTGAGTTAAAATATGTTTAAAAAATGAAATCCCTTTGTAATAGACGAGTTTTCGTCCGAAACCCTCATACTTCGAAGGAGATTGTCCAGTTTGTACACGAAGTGCATCCAGTTTTTCCCATAACCCTCTCAACTTTTTAGCACATGCTATGTGGGTAAAATTATGATACCATGCCAATTTTGAACCATTTCAGAGTTCATTTGCAGTGCTTTTCAATTTCAGGGTCATCTTTGCTCAAAATAAATCATGAAATGCATGAAAAATAGCAAATGAAGTCAGATAAGGGCTGAAAAGTGATGATGTGGCTTTGAATGGTGCCTAATGAATGCAGAAAAAGTCTTGATTTAAAATATATTTAAAAAAATGAAATCCCATTGTAATAGACGAGTTTTCGTCCGAAACCCTCATACTTCGAAGGAGATTGTCCAGTTTGTACACGAAGTGCATCCAGTTTTTCCCGTAACCCTCTCAACTTTTTAGCACATGCTATGTGGGCGAAATTATGATACCATGCCAAGTTTCAACTATTTCAGAGTTCATTTGCAGTGCTTTTCAATTTCAGGGTCATCTTAGCTCAAAATAAATCATGAAATGCATGAAAAATAGCAAATGAAGTCAGAAAAGGGTTGAAAAGTGATGATGTGGCTTTGAATGGTGCATATTGAATGCAGAAAAAGTCTTGAGTTAAAATATGTTAAAAAAATGAAACCCCTTTGTAATAGACGAGTTTTCGTCCGAAACCCTCGTACTTCGAAGGAGATTGTCCAGTTTGTACACGAAGTGCATCCAGTTTTTCCCGTAACCCTCTCAACTTTTAAGCACATGCTACGTGGGTGAAATTATGATACCATGCCAATTTTCAACCATTTCAGAGTTCATTTGCAGTGCTTTTCAATTTCAGGGTCATCTTAGCTCAAAATAAATCATGAAATGCATGAAAAATAGCAAATGAAGCCAGAAAAGGGTTGAAAAGTGATGATGTCGCTTTGAATGGTGCATATTGAATGCAGAAAAACTCTTGAGTTAAAATATGTTTAAAAAATGAAATCCCTTTGTAATAGACGAGTTTTCGTCCGAAACCCTGATACTTCAAAGGAGATTGTCCAGTTTGTACACGAAGTGCATCCAGTTTTTCCCGTAACCCTCTCAACTTTTTAGCACATGCTACGTGGGTGAAATTATGATACCATGCCAATTTTCAACTATTTCAGAGTTCATTTGCAGTGCTTTTCAATATCAGGGTCATCTTAGCTCAAAATAAATCATGAAATGCATGAAAATAGCAAATGAAGTCAGAAAAGGGTTGAAAAGTGATGATGTGTATTTGAATGGTGCATATTGAATGCAGAAAAAGTCTTAAGTTAAAATATGTTTAAAAAATGAAATCCCTTTGTAATAGACGAGTTTTCGTCCGAAACCCTCATACTTCGAAGGAGATTGTCCAGTTTGTACACGAAGTGCATCCAGTTTTTCCCATAACCCTCTCAACTTTTTAGCACATGCTATGTGGGTGAAATTATGATACCATGCCAATTTTGAACCATTTCAGAGTTCATTTGCAGTGCTTTTCAATTTCAGGGTCATATTTGCTCAAAATAAATCATGAAATGCATGAAAAATAGCAAATGAAGTCAGAAAAGGGTTGAAAAGTGATGATGTGGCTTTGAATGGTGCCTAATGAATGCAGAAAAAGTCTTGATTTAAAATATATTTAAAAAAATGAAATCCCATTGTAATAGACGAGTTTTCGTCCGAAACCCTCATACTTCGAAGGAGATTGTCCAGTTTGTACACGAAGTGCATCCAGTTTTTCCCGTAACCCTCTCAACTTTTTAGCACATGCTATGTGGGTGAAATTATGATACCATGCCAAGTTTCAACTATTTCAGAGTTCATTTGCAGTGCTTTTCAATTTCAGGGTCATCTTAGCTCAAAATAAATCATGAAATGCATGAAAAATAGCAAATGAAGTCAGAAAAGGGTTGAAAAGTGATGATGTGGCTTTGAATGGTGCATATTGAATGCAGAAAAAGTCTTGAGTTAAAATATGTTAAAAAAATGAAACCCCTTTGTAATAGACGAGTTTTCGTCCGAAACCCTCGTACTTCGAAGGAGATTGTCCAGTTTGTACACGAAGTGCATCCAGTTTTTCCCGTAACCCTCTCAACTTTTAAGCACATGCTACGTGGGTGAAATTATGATACCATGCCAATTTTCAACCATTTCAGAGTTCATTTGCAGTGCTTTTCAATTTCAGGGTCATCTTAGCTCAAAATAAATCATGAAATGCATGAAAAATAGCAAATGAAGCCAGAAAAGGGTTGAAAAGTGATGATGTCGCTTTGAATGGTGCATATTGAATGCAGAAAAACTCTTGAGTTAAAATATGTTTAAAAAATGAAATCCCTTTGTAATAGACGAGTTTTCGTCCGAAACCCTGATACTTCAAAGGAGATTGTCCAGTTTGTACACGAAGTGCATCCAGTTTTTCCCGTAACCCTCTCAACTTTTTAGCACATGCTACGTGGGTGAAATTATGATACCTTGCCAATTTTCAACTATTTCAGAGTTAATTTGCAGTGCTTTTCAATATCAGGGTCATCTTAGCTCAAAATAAATCATGAAATGCATGAAAATAGCAAATGAAGTCAGAAAAGGGTTGAAAAGTGATGATGTGTATTTGAATGGTGCATATTGAATGCAGAAAAAGTCTTAAGTTAAAATATGTTTAAAAAATGAAATCCCTTTGTAATAGACGAGTTTTCGTCCGAAACCCTCATACTTCGAAGGAGATTGTCCAGTTTGTACACGAAGTGCATCCAGTTTTTCCCATAACCCTCTCAACTTTTTAGCACATGCTATGTGGGTGAAATTATGATACCATGCCAATTTTGAACCATTTCAGAGTTCATTTGCAGTGCTTTTCAATTTCAGGGTCATATTTGCTCAAAATAAATCATGAAATGCATGAAAAATAGCAAATGAAGTCAGAAAAGGGTTGAAAAGTGATGATGTGGCTTTGAATGGTGCCTAATGAATGCAGAAAAAGTCTTGATTTAAAATATATTTAAAAAAATGAAATCCCATTGTAATAGACGAGTTTTCGTCCGAAACCCTCATACTTCGAAGGAGATTGTCCAGTTTGTACACGAAGTGCATCCAGTTTTTCCCGTAACCCTCTCAACTTTTTAGCACATGCTATGTGGGTGAAATTATGATACCATGCCAAGTTTCAACTATTTCAGAGTTCATTTGCAGTGCTTTTCAATTTCAGGGTCATCTTAGCTCAAAATAAATCATGAAATGCATGAAAAATAGCAAATGAAGTCAGAAAAGGGTTGAAAAGTGATGATGTGGCTTTGAATGTGGCATATTGAATGCAGAAAAAGTCTTGAGTTAAAATATGTTAAAAAATGATACCCCTTTGTAATAGACGAGTTTTCGTCCGAAACCCTCGTACTTCGAAGGAGATTGTCCAGTTTGTACACGAAGTGCATCCAGTTTTTCCCGTAACCCTCTCAACTTTTTAGCACATGCTACGTGGGTGAAATTATGATACCATGCCAATTTTCAACCATTTCAGAGTTCATTTGCAGTGCTTTTCAATATCAGGGTCATCTTAGCTCAAAATAAATCATGAAATGCATGAAAATAGCAAATGAAGTCAGAAAAGGGTTGAAAAGTGATGATGTGTATTTGAATGGTGCATATTGAATGCAGAAAAAAGTCTTGAGTTAAAATATGTTTAAAAAATGAAATCCCTTTGTAATAGACAAGTTTTCGTCCAAAACCCTGATACTTCAAAGGAGATTGTCCAGTTTGTACACGAAGTGCATCCAATTTTTCCCGTAACCCTCTCAACTTTTTAGCACATGCTACGTGGGTGAAATTATGATACCATGCCAATTTTCAACTATTTCATAGTTCATTTGCAGTGCTTTTCAATATCAGGGTCATCTTAGCTCAAAATAAATCATGAAATGCATGAAAATAGCAAATGAAGTCAGAAAAGGGTTGAAAAGTGATGATGTGTATTTGAATGGTGCATATTGAATGCTGAAAAAGTCTTGAGTTAAAATATGTTTAAAAAATGAAATCCCTTTGTAATAGACGAGTTTTCGTCCGAAACCCTCATACTTCGAAGGAGATTGTCCAGTTTGTACACGAAGTGCATCCAGTTTTTCCCATAACCCTCTCAACTTTTTAGCACATGCTATGTGGGTGAAATTATGATACCATGCCAATTTTGAACCATTTCAGAGTTCATTTGCAGTGCTTTTCAATTTCAGGGTCATCTTTGCTCAAAATAAATCATGAAATGCATGAAAAATAGCAAATGAAGTCAGATAAGGGCTGAAAAGTGATGATGTGGCTTTGAATGGTGCCTAATGAATGCAGAAAAAGTCTTGATTTAAAATATATTTAAAAAAATGAAATCCCATTGTAATAGACGAGTTTTCGTCCGAAACCCTCATACTTCGAAGGAGATTGTCCAGTTTGTACACGAAGTGCATCCAGTTTTTCCCGTAACCCTCTCAACTTTTTAGCACATGCTATGTGGGTGAAATTATGATACCATGCCAAGTTTCAACTATTTCAGAGTTCATTTGCAGTGCTTTTCAATTTCAGGGTCATCTTAGCTCAAAATAAATCATGAAATGCATGAAAAATAGCAAATGAAGTCAGAAAAGGGTTGAAAAGTGATGATGTGGCTTTGAATGGTGCATATTGAATGCAGAAAAAGTCTTGAGTTAAAATATGTTAAAAAAATGAAACCCCTTTGTAATAGACGAGTTTTCGTCCGAAACCCTCGTACTTCGAAGGAGATTGTCCAGTTTGTACACGAAGTGCATCCAGTTTTTCCCGTAACCCTCTCAACTTTTAAGCACATGCTACGTGGGTGAAATTATGATACCATGCCAATTTTCAACCATTTCAGAGTTCATTTGCAGTGCTTTTCAATTTCAGGGTCATCTTAGCTCAAAATAAATCATGAAATGCATGAAAAATAGCAAATGAAGTCAGAAAAGGGTTGAAAAGTGATGATGTGTATTTGAATGGTGCATATTGAATGCAGAAAAAAGTCTTGAGTTAAAATATGTTAAAAAATGATACCCCTTTGTAATAGACGAGTTTTCGTCCGAAACCCTCGTACTTCGAAGGAGATTGTCCAGTTTGTACACGAAGTGCATCCAGTTTTTCCCGTAACCCTCTCAACTTTTTAGCACATGCTACGTGGGTGAAATTATGATACCATGCCAATTTTCAACCATTTCAGAGTTCATTTGCAGTGCTTTTCAATATCAGGGTCATCTTAGCTCAAAATAAATCATGAAATGCATGAAAATAGCAAATGAAGTCAGAAAAGGGTTGAAAAGTGATGATGTGTATTTGAATGGTGCATATTGAATGCAGAAAAAAGTCTGGAGTTAAAATATGTTTAAAAAATGAAATCCCTTTGTAATAGACGAGTTTTCGTCCGAAACCCTCATACTTCGAAGGAGATTGTCCAATTTGTACACGAAGTGCATCCAGTTTTTCCTGTAACCCTCTCAACTTTTTAGCACATGCTATGTGGGTGAAATTATGATACCATGCCAAGTTTCAACCATTTCGGAGTTCATTTGCAGTGCTTTTCAATTTCAGGGTCATCTTAGCTCAAAATAAATCATGAAATGCATGAAAAATAGCAAATGAAGTCAGAAAAGGGTTGAAAAGTGATGATGTGGCTTTGAATGGTGCCTAATGAATGCAGAAAAAGTCTTGATTTAAAATATATTTAAAAAAATGAAATCCCATTGTAATAGACGAGTTTTCGTCCGAAACCCTCATACTTCGAAGGAGATTGTCCAGTTTGTACACGAAGTGCATCCAGTTTTTCCCGTAACCCTCTCAACTTTTTATCACATGCTATGTGGGTGAAATTATGATACCATGCCAAGTTTCAACTATTTCAGAGTTCATTTGCAATGCTTTTCAATTTCAGGGTCATCTTAGCTCAAAATAAATCATGAAATGCATGAAAAATAGCAAATGAAGCCAGAAAAGGGTTGAAAAGTGATGATGTCGCTTTGAATGGTGCATATTGAATGCAGAAAAAGTCTTGAGTTAAAATATGTTTAAAAAATGAAATCCCTTTGTAATAGACGAGTTTTCGTCCGAAACCCTGATACTTCAAAGGAGATTGTCCAGTTTGTACACGAAGTGCATCCAGTTTTTCCCGTAACCCTCTCAACTTTTTAGCACATGCTACGTGGGTGAAATTATGATACCATGCCAATTTTCCACTATTTCAGAGTTCATTTGCAGTGCTTTTCAATATCAGGGTCATCTTAGCTCAAAATAAATCATGAAATGCATGAAAATAGCAAATGAAGTCAGAAAAGGGTTGAAAAGTGATGATGTGTATTTGAATGGTGCATATTGAATGCAGAAAAAGTCTTGAGTTAAAATATGTTTAAAAAATGAAATCCCTTTGTAATAGACGAGTTTTCGTCCGAAACCCTCATACTTCGAAGGAGATTGTCCAGTTTGTACACGAAGTGCATCCAGTTTTTCCCATAACCCTCTCAACTTTTTAGCACATGCTATGTGGGTGAAATTATGATACCATGCCAATTTTGAACCATTTCAGAGTTCATTTGCAGTGCTTTTCAATTTCAGGGTCATATTTGCTCAAAATAAATCATGAAATGCATGAAAAATAGCAAATGAAGTCAGAAAAGGGTTGAAAAGTGATGATCTGGCTTTGAATGGTGCCTAATGAATGCAGAAAAAGTCTTGATTTAAAATATATTTAAAAAAATGAAATCCCATTGTAATAGACGAGTTTTCGTCCGAAACCCTCATACTTCGAAGGAGATTGTCCAGTTTGTACACGAAGTGCATCCAGTTTTTCCCGTAACCCTCTCAACTTTTTAGCACATGCTATGTGGGTGAAATTATGATACCATGCCAAGTTTCAACTATTTCAGAGTTCATTTGCAGTGCTTTTCAATTTCAGGGTCATCTTAGCTCAAAATAAATCATGAAATGCATGAAAAATAGCAAATGAAGTCAGAAAAGGGTTGAAAAGTGATGATGTGGCTTTGAATGTGGCATATTGAATGCAGAAAAAGTCTTGAGTTAAAATATGTTAAAAAATGATACCCCTTTGTAATAGACGAGTTTTCGTCCGAAACCCTCGTACTTCGAAGGAGATTGTCCAGTTTGTACACGAAGTGCATCCAGTTTTTCCCGTAACCCTCTCAACTTTTTAGCACATGCTACGTGGGTGAAATTATGATACCATGCCAATTTTCAACCATTTCAGAGTTCATTTGCAGTGCTTTTCAATATCAGGGTCATCTTAGCTCAAAATAAATCATGAAATGCATGAAAATAGCAAATGAAGTCAGAAAAGGGTTGAAAAGTGATGATGTGTATTTGAATGGTGCATATTGAATGCAGAAAAAAGTCTTGAGTTAAAATATGTTTAAAAAATGAAATCCCTTTGTAATAGACGAGTTTTCGTCCGAAACCCTCATACTTCGAAGGAGATTGTCCAATTTGTACACGAAGTGCATCCAGTTTTTCCTGTAACCCTCTCAACTTTTTAGCACATGCTATGTGGGTGAAATTATGATACCATGCCAAGTTTCAACTATTTCGGAGTTCATTTGCAGTGCTTTTCAATTTCAGGGTCATCTTAGCTCAAAATAAATCATGAAATGCATGAAAAATAGCAAATGAAGTCAGAAAAGGGTTGAAAAGTGATGATGTGGCTTTGAATGGTGCATAATGAATGCAGAAAAAGTCTTGAGTTAAAATATATTTAAAAAAATGAAATCCCTTTGTTATAGACGAGTTTTCGTCCGAAATCCTCATACTTCGAAGGAGATTGTCCAGTTTGTACACGAAGTGCATCCAGTTTTTCCCGTAACCCTCTCAACTTTTTATCACATGCTATGTGGGTGAAATTATGATACCATGCCAAGTTTCAACTATTTCAGAGTTCATTTGCAGTGCTTTTCAATTTCAGGGTCATCTTAGCTCAAAATAAATCATGAAATGCATGAAAAATAGCAAATGAAGTCAGAAAAGGGTTGAAAAGTGATGATGTGGCTTTGAATGGTGCATATTGAATGCAGAAAAAGTCTTGAGTTAAAATATGTTAAAAAAATGAAACCCCTTTGTAATAGACGAGTTTTCGTCCGAAACCCTCGTACTTCGAAGGAGATTGTCCAGTTTGTACACGAAGTGCATCCAGTTTTTCCCGTACCCCTCTCAACTTTTTAGCACATGCTACGTGGGTGAAATTATGATACCATGCCAATTTTCAACCATTTCAGAGTTCATTTGCAGTGCTTTTCAATTTCAGGGTCATCTTAGCTCAAAATAAATCATGAAATGCATGAAAAATAGCAAATGAAGCCAGAAAAGGGTTGAAAAGTGATGATGTCGCTTTGAATGGTGCATATTGAATGCAGAAAAAGTCTTGAGTTAAAATATGTTTAAAAAATGAAATCCCTTTGTAATAGACGAGTTTTCGTCCGAAACCCTCATACTTCGAAGGAGATTGTCCAATTTGTACACGAAGTGCATCCAGTTTTTCCTGTAACCCTCTCAACTTTTTAGCACATGCTATGTGGGTGAAATTATGATACCATGCCAAGTTTCAACTATTTCGGAGTTCATTTGCAGTGCTTTTCAATTTCAGGGTCATCTTAGCTCAAAATAAATCATGAAATGCATGAAAAATAGCAAATGAAGTCAGAAAAGGGTTGAAAAGTGATGATGTGGCTTTGAATGGTGCATAATGAATGCAGAAAAAGTCTTGAGTTAAAATATATTTAAAAAATTGAAATCCCTTTGTTATAGACGAGTTTTCGTCCGAAATCCTCATACTTCGAAGGAGATTGTCCATTTTGTACACGAAGTGCATCCAGTTTTTCCCGTAACCCTCTCAACTTTTTATCACATGCTATGTGGGTGAAATTATGATACCATGCCAAGTTTCAACTATTTCAGAGTTCATTTGCAGTGCTTTTCAATTTCAGGGTCATCTTAGCTCAAAATAAATCATGAAATGCATGAAAAATAGCAAATGAAGTCAGAAAAGGGTTGAAAAGTGATGATGTGGCTTTGAATGGTGCATATTGAATGCAGAAAAAGTCTTGAGTTAAAATATGTTAAAAAAATGAAACCCCTTTGTAATAGACGAGTTTTCGTCCGAAACCCTCGTACTTCGAAGGAGATTGTCCAGTTTGTACACGAAGTGCATCCAGTTTTTCCCGTACCCCTCTCAACTTTTTAGCACATGCTACGTGGGTGAAATTATGATACCATGCCAATTTTCAACCATTTCAGAGTTCATTTGCAGTGCTTTTCAATTTCAGGGTCATCTTAGCTCAAAATAAATCATGAAATGCATGAAAAATAGCAAATGAAGCCAGAAAAGGGTTGAAAAGTGATGATGTCGCTTTGAATGGTGCATATTGAATGCAGAAAAAGTCTTGAGTTAAAATATGTTTAAAAAATGAAATCCCTTTGTAATAGACGAGTTTTCGTCCGAAACCCTCATACTTCGAAGGAGATTGTCCAATTTGTACACGAAGTGCATCCAGTTTTTCCTGTAACCCTCTCAACTTTTTAGCACATGCTATGTGGGTGAAATTATGATACCATGCCAAGTTTCAACTATTTCGGAGTTCATTTGCAGTGCTTTTCAATTTCAGGGTCATCTTAGCTCAAAATAAATCATGAAATGCATGAAAAATAGCAAATGAAGTCAGAAAAGGGTTGAAAAGTGATGATGTGGCTTTGAATGGTGCATAATGAATGCAGAAAAAGTCTTGAGTTAAAATATATTTAAAAAAATGAAATCCCTTTGTTATAGACGAGTTTTCGTCCGAAATCCTCATACTTCGAAGGAGATTGTCCAGTTTGTACACGAAGTGCATCCAGTTTTTCCCGTAACCCTCTCAACTTTTTATCACATGCTATGTGGGTGAAATTATGATACCATGCCAAGTTTCAACTATTTCAGAGTTCATTTGCAGTGCTTTTCAATTTCAGGGTCATCTTAGCTCAAAATAAATCATGAAATGCATGAAAAATAGCAAATGAAGTCAGAAAAGGGTTGAAAAGTGATGATGTGGCTTTGAATGGTGCATATTGAATGCAGAAAAAGTCTTGAGTTAAAATATGTTAAAAAAATGAAACCCCTTTGTAATAGACGAGTTTTCGTCCGAAACCCTCGTACTTCGAAGGAGATTGTCCAGTTTGTACACGAAGTGCATCCAGTTTTTCCCGTACCCCTCTCAACTTTTTAGCACATCCTACGTGGGTGAAATTATGATACCATGCCAATTTTCAACCATTTCAGAGTTCATTTGCAGTGCTTTTCAATTTCAGGGTCATCTTAGCTCAAAATAAATCATGAAATGCATGAAAAATAGCAAATGAAGCCAGAAAAGGGTTGAAAAGTGATGATGTCGCTTTGAATGGTGCATATTGAATGCAGAAAAACTCTTGAGTTAAAATATGTTTAAAAAATGAAATCCCTTTGTAATAGACGAGTTTTCGTCCGAAACCCTGATACTTCAAAGGAGATTGTCTAGTTTGTACACGAAGTGCATCCAGTTTTTCCCGTAACCCTCTCAACTTTTTAGCACATGCTATGTGGGTGAAATTATGATACCATGCCAATTTTCAACTATTTCAGAGTTCATTTGCAGTGCTTTTCAATATCAGGGTCATCTTAGCTCAAAATAAATCATGAAATGCATGAAAAATAGCAAATGAAGTCAGAAAAGGGTTGAAAAGTGATGATGTGGCTTTGAATGGTGCATAATGAATGCAGAAAAAGTCTTGAGTTAAAATATATTTAAAAAAATGAAATCCCTTTGTTATAGACGAGTTTTCGTCCGAAATCCTCATACTTCGAAGGAGATTGTCCAGTTTGTACACGAAGTGCATCCAGTTTTTCCCGTAACCCTCTCAACTTTTTATCACATGCTATGTGGGTGAAATTATGATACCATGCCAAGTTTCAACTATTTCAGAGTTCATTTGCAGTGCTTTTCAATTTCAGGGTCATCTTAGCTCAAAATAAATCATGAAATGCATGAAAAATAGCAAATGAAGTCAGAAAAGGGTTGAAAAGTGATGATGTGGCTTTGAATGGTGCATATTGAATGCAGAAAAAGTCTTGAGTTAAAATATGTTAAAAAAATGAAACCCCTTTGTAATAGACGAGTTTTCGTCCGAAACCCTCGTACTTCGAAGGAGATTGTCCAGTTTGTACACGAAGTGCATCCAGTTTTTCCCGTACCCCTCTCAACTTTTTAGCACATCCTACGTGGGTGAAATTATGATACCATGCCAATTTTCAACCATTTCAGAGTTCATTTGCAGTGCTTTTCAATTTCAGGGTCATCTTAGCTCAAAATAAATCATGAAATGCATGAAAAATAGCAAATGAAGCCAGAAAAGGGTTGAAAAGTGATGATGTCGCTTTGAATGGTGCATATTGAATGCAGAAAAACTCTTGAGTTAAAATATGTTTAAAAAATGAAATCCCTTTGTAATAGACGAGTTTTCGTCCGAAACCCTGATACTTCAAAGGAGATTGTCCAGTTTGTACACGAAGTGCATCCAGTTTTTCCCGTAACCCTCTCAACTTTTTAGCACATGCTACGTGGGTGAAATTATGATACCATGCCAATTTTCAACTATTTCAGAGTTCATTTGCAGTGCTTTTCAATATCAGGGTCATCTTAGCTCAAAATAAATCATGAAATGCATGAAAATAGCAAATGAAGTCAGAAAAGGGTTGAAAAGTGATGATGTGTATTTGAATGGTGCATATTGAATGTAGAAAAAGTCTTAAGTTAAAATATGTTTAAAAAATGAAATCCCTTTGTAATAGACGAGTTTTCGTCCGAAACCCTCATACTTCGAAGGAGATTGTCCAGTTTGTACACGAAGTGCATCCAGTTTTTCCCATAACCCTCTCAACTTTTTAGCACATGCTATGTGGGTGAAATTAGGATACCATGCCAATTTTGAACCATTTCAGAGTTCATTTGCAGTGCTTTTCAATTTCAGGGTCATCTTTGCTCAAAATAAATCATGAAATGCATGAAAAATAGCAAATGAAGTCAGAAAAGGGTTGAAAAGTGATGATGTGGCTTTGAATGGTGCCTAATGAATGCAGAAAAAGTCTTGATTTAAAATATATTTAAAAAAATGAAATCCCTTTGTAATAGACGAGTTTTCGTCCGAAACCCTGATACTTCGAAGGAGATTGTCCAGTTTGTACACGAAGTTCATCCAGTTTTTCCCGTAACCCTCTCAACTTTTTAGCACATGCTATGTGGGTGAAATTATGATACCATGCCAAGTTTCAACTATTTCGGAGTTCATTTGCAGTGCTTTTCAATTTCAGGGTCATCTTAGCTCAAAATAAATCATGAAATGCATGAAAAATAGCAAATGAAGTCAGAAAAGGGTTGAAAAGTGATGATGTGGCTTTGAATGGTGCATAATGAATGCAGAAAAAGTCTTGAGTTAAAATATATTTAAAAAATTGAAATCCCTTTGTTATAGACGAGTTTTCGTCCGAAATCCTCATACTTCGAAGGAGATTGTCCATTTTGTACACGAAGTGCATCCAGTTTTTCCCGTAACCCTCTCAACTTTTTATCACATGCTATGTGGGTGAAATTATGATACCATGCCAAGTTTCAACTATTTCAGAGTTCATTTGCAGTGCTTTTCAATTTCAGGGTCATCTTAGCTCAAAATAAATCATGAAATGCATGAAAAATAGCAAATGAAGTCAGAAAAGGGTTGAAAAGTGATGATGTGGCTTTGAATGGTGCATATTGAATGCAGAAAAAGTCTTGAGTTAAAATATGTTAAAAAAATGAAACCCCTTTGTAATAGACGAGTTTTCGTCCGAAACCCTCGTACTTCGAAGGAGATTGTCCAGTTTGTACACGAAGTGCATCCAGTTTTTCCCGTACCCCTCTCAACTTTTTAGCACATGCTACGTGGGTGAAATTATGATACCATGCCAATTTTCAACCATTTCAGAGTTCATTTGCAGTGCTTTTCAATTTCAGGGTCATCTTAGCTCAAAATAAATCATGAAATGCATGAAAAATAGCAAATGAAGCCAGAAAAGGGTTGAAAAGTGATGATGTCGCTTTGAATGGTGCATATTGAATGCAGAAAAAGTCTTGAGTTAAAATATGTTTAAAAAATGAAATCCCTTTGTAATAGACGAGTTTTCGTCCGAAACCCTCATACTTCGAAGGAGATTGTCCAATTTGTACACGAAGTGCATCCAGTTTTTCCTGTAACCCTCTCAACTTTTTAGCACATGCTATGTGGGTGAAATTATGATACCATGCCAAGTTTCAACTATTTCGGAGTTCATTTGCAGTGCTTTTCAATTTCAGGGTCATCTTAGCTCAAAATAAATCATGAAATGCATGAAAAATAGCAAATGAAGTCAGAAAAGGGTTGAAAAGTGATGATGTGGCTTTGAATGGTGCATAATGAATGCAGAAAAAGTCTTGAGTTAAAATATATTTAAAAAAATGAAATCCCTTTGTTATAGACGAGTTTTCGTCCGAAATCCTCATACTTCGAAGGAGATTGTCCAGTTTGTACACGAAGTGCATCCAGTTTTTCCCGTAACCCTCTCAACTTTTTATCACATGCTATGTGGGTGAAATTATGATACCATGCCAAGTTTCAACTATTTCAGAGTTCATTTGCAGTGCTTTTCAATTTCAGGGTCATCTTAGCTCAAAATAAATCATGAAATGCATGAAAAATAGCAAATGAAGTCAGAAAAGGGTTGAAAAGTGATGATGTGGCTTTGAATGGTGCATATTGAATGCAGAAAAAGTCTTGAGTTAAAATATGTTAAAAAAATGAAACCCCTTTGTAATAGACGAGTTTTCGTCCGAAACCCTCGTACTTCGAAGGAGATTGTCCAGTTTGTACACGAAGTGCATCCAGTTTTTCCCGTACCCCTCTCAACTTTTTAGCACATCCTACGTGGGTGAAATTATGATACCATGCCAATTTTCAACCATTTCAGAGTTCATTTGCAGTGCTTTTCAATTTCAGGGTCATCTTAGCTCAAAATAAATCATGAAATGCATGAAAAATAGCAAATGAAGCCAGAAAAGGGTTGAAAAGTGATGATGTCGCTTTGAATGGTGCATATTGAATGCAGAAAAACTCTTGAGTTAAAATATGTTTAAAAAATGAAATCCCTTTGTAATAGACGAGTTTTCGTCCGAAACCCTGATACTTCAAAGGAGATTGTCTAGTTTGTACACGAAGTGCATCCAGTTTTTCCCGTAACCCTCTCAACTTTTTAGCACATGCTATGTGGGTGAAATTATGATACCATGCCAATTTTCAACTATTTCAGAGTTCATTTGCAGTGCTTTTCAATATCAGGGTCATCTTAGCTCAAAATAAATCATGAAATGCATGAAAAATAGCAAATGAA
This sequence comes from Elymus sibiricus, assembly GCA_039707655.1. Lineage (NCBI taxonomy): Eukaryota > Viridiplantae > Streptophyta > Magnoliopsida > Poales > Poaceae > Elymus > Elymus sibiricus. The sequence goes on from CM077671.1 coordinate 247,513,189, forward strand.
GTCAGAAAAGGGTTGAAAAGTGATGATGTGGCTTTGAATGGTGCATAATGAATGCAGAAAAAGTCTTGAGTTAAAATATATTTAAAAAAATGAAATCCCTTTGTTATAGACGAGTTTTCGTCCGAAATCCTCATACTTCGAAGGAGATTGTCCAGTTTGTACACGAAGTGCATCCAGTTTTTCCCGTAACCCTCTCAACTTTTTATCACATGCTATGTGGGTGAAATTATGATACCATGCCAAGTTTCAACTATTTCAGAGTTCATTTGCAGTGCTTTTCAATTTCAGGGTCATCTTAGCTCAAAATAAATCATGAAATGCATGAAAAATAGCAAATGAAGTCAGAAAAGGGTTGAAAAGTGATGATGTGGCTTTGAATGGTGCATATTGAATGCAGAAAAAGTCTTGAGTTAAAATATGTTAAAAAAATGAAACCCCTTTGTAATAGACGAGTTTTCGTCCGAAACCCTCGTACTTCGAAGGAGATTGTCCAGTTTGTACACGAAGTGCATCCAGTTTTTCCCGTACCCCTCTCAACTTTTTAGCACATCCTACGTGGGTGAAATTATGATACCATGCCAATTTTCAACCATTTCAGAGTTCATTTGCAGTGCTTTTCAATTTCAGGGTCATCTTAGCTCAAAATAAATCATGAAATGCATGAAAAATAGCAAATGAAGCCAGAAAAGGGTTGAAAAGTGATGATGTCGCTTTGAATGGTGCATATTGAATGCAGAAAAAGTCTTGAGTTAAAATATGTTTAAAAAATGAAATCCCTTTGTAATAGACGAGTTTTCGTCCGAAACCCTCATACTTCGAAGGAGATTGTCCAATTTGTACACGAAGTGCATCCAGTTTTTCCTGTAACCCTCTCAACTTTTTAGCACATGCTATGTGGGTGAAATTATGATACCATGCCAAGTTTCAACTATTTCGGAGTTCATTTGCAGTGCTTTTCAATTTCAGGGTCATCTTAGCTCAAAATAAATCATGAAATGCATGAAAAATAGCAAATGAAGTCAGAAAAGGGTTGAAAAGTGATGATGTGGCTTTGAATGGTGCATAATGAATGCAGAAAAAGTCTTGAGTTAAAATATATTTAAAAAAATGAAATCCCTTTGTTATAGACGAGTTTTCGTCCGAAATCCTCATACTTCGAAGGAGATTGTCCAGTTTGTACACGAAGTGCATCCAGTTTTTCCCGTAACCCTCTCAACTTTTTATCACATGCTATGTGGGTGAAATTATGATACCATGCCAAGTTTCAACTATTTCAGAGTTCATTTGCAGTGCTTTTCAATTTCAGGGTCATCTTAGCTCAAAATAAATCATGAAATGCATGAAAAATAGCAAATGAAGTCAGAAAAGGGTTGAAAAGTGATGATGTGGCTTTGAATGGTGCATATTGAATGCAGAAAAAGTCTTGAGTTAAAATATGTTAAAAAAATGAAACCCCTTTGTAATAGACGAGTTTTCGTCCGAAACCCTCGTACTTCGAAGGAGATTGTCCAGTTTGTACACGAAGTGCATCCAGTTTTTCCCGTACCCCTCTCAACTTTTTAGCACATCCTACGTGGGTGAAATTATGATACCATGCCAATTTTCAACCATTTCAGAGTTCATTTGCAGTGCTTTTCAATTTCAGGGTCATCTTAGCTCAAAATAAATCATGAAATGCATGAAAAATAGCAAATGAAGCCAGAAAAGGGTTGAAAAGTGATGATGTCGCTTTGAATGGTGCATATTGAATGCAGAAAAACTCTTGAGTTAAAATATGTTTAAAAAATGAAATCCCTTTGTAATAGACGAGTTTTCGTCCGAAACCCTGATACTTCAAAGGAGATTGTCTAGTTTGTACACGAAGTGCATCCAGTTTTTCCCGTAACCCTCTCAACTTTTTAGCACATGCTATGTGGGTGAAATTATGATACCATGCCAATTTTCAACTATTTCAGAGTTCATTTGCAGTGCTTTTCAATATCAGGGTCATCTTAGCTCAAAATAAATCATGAAATGCATGAAAAATAGCAAATGAAGTCAGAAAAGGGTTGAAAAGTGATGATGTGGCTTTGAATGGTGCATAATGAATGCAGAAAAAGTCTTGAGTTAAAATATATTTAAAAAAATGAAATCCCTTTGTTATAGACGAGTTTTCGTCCGAAATCCTCATACTTCGAAGGAGATTGTCCAGTTTGTACACGAAGTGCATCCAGTTTTTCCCGTAACCCTCTCAACTTTTTATCACATGCTATGTGGGTGAAATTATGATACCATGCCAAGTTTCAACTATTTCAGAGTTCATTTGCAGTGCTTTTCAATTTCAGGGTCATCTTAGCTCAAAATAAATCATGAAATGCATGAAAAATAGCAAATGAAGTCAGAAAAGGGTTGAAAAGTGATGATGTGGCTTTGAATGGTGCATATTGAATGCAGAAAAAGTCTTGAGTTAAAATATGTTAAAAAAATGAAACCCCTTTGTAATAGACGAGTTTTCGTCCGAAACACTGATACTTCGAAGGAGATTGTCCAGTTTGTACACGAAGTGCATCCAGTTTTTCCCGTAACCCTCTCAACTTTTTAGCACATGCTACGTGGGTGAAATTATGATACCATGCCAATTTTCAACCATTTCAGAGTTCATTTGCAGTGCTTTTCAATTTCAGGGTCATCTTAGCTCAAAATAAATCATGAAATGCATGAAAAATAGCAAATGAAGCCAGAAAAGGGTTGAAAAGTGATGATGTCGCTTTGAATGGTGCATATTGAATGCAGAAAAACTCTTGAGTTAAAATATGTTTAAAAAATGAAATCCCTTTGTAATAGACGAGTTTTCGTCCGAAACCCTGATACTTCAAAGGAGATTGTCCAGTTTGTACACGAAGTGCATCCAGTTTTTCCCGTAACCCTCTCAACTTTTTAGCACATGCTACGTGGGTGAAATTATGATACCATGCCAATTTTCAACTATTTCAGAGTTCATTTGCAGTGCTTTTCAATATCAGGGTCATCTTAGCTCAAAATAAATCATGAAATGCATGAAAATAGCAAATGAAGTCAGAAAAGGGTTGAAAAGTGATGATGTGTATTTGAATGGTGCATATTGAATGTAGAAAAAGTCTTAAGTTAAAATATGTTTAAAAAATGAAATCCCTTTGTAATAGACGAGTTTTCGTCCGAAACCCTCATACTTCGAAGGAGATTGTCCAGTTTGTACACGAAGTGCATCCAGTTTTTCCCATAACCCTCTCAACTTTTTAGCACATGCTATGTGGGTGAAATTAGGATACCATGCCAATTTTGAACCATTTCAGAGTTCATTTGCAGTGCTTTTCAATTTCAGGGTCATCTTTGCTCAAAATAAATCATGAAATGCATGAAAAATAGCAAATGAAGTCAGAAAAGGGTTGAAAAGTGATGATGTGGCTTTGAATGGTGCCTAATGAATGCAGAAAAAGTCTTGATTTAAAATATATTTAAAAAAATGAAATCCCTTTGTAATAGACGAGTTTTCGTCCGAAACCCTGATACTTCGAAGGAGATTGTCCAGTTTGTACACGAAGTTCATCCAGTTTTTCCCGTAACCCTCTCAACTTTTTAGCACATGCTATGTTGGTGAAATTATGATACCATGACAAGTTTCAACCATTTCCGAGTTCATTTGCAGTGCTTTTCAATTTCAGGGTCATCTTATCTCAAAATAAATCAAGAAATGCATGAAAAATAGCAAATGAAGTCAGAAAAGAGTTGAAAGGTGATGATGTGGCTTTGAATGGTGCATATGGAATGCAGAAAAAGTCTTGAGTTAAAATATGTTTAAAAAATGAAATCCCTTTGTAATAGACAAGTTTTCGTCCAAAACCCTGATACTTCAAAGGAGATTGTCCAGTTTGTACACGAAGTGCATCCAATTTTTCCCGTAACCCTCTCAACTTTTTAGCACATGCTACGTGGGTGAAATTATGATACCATGCCAATTTTCAACTATTTCATAGTTCATTTGCAGTGCTTTTTAATATCAGGGTCATCTTAGCTCAAAATAAATCATGAAATGCATGAAAATAGCAAATGAAGTCAGAAAAGGGTTGAAAAGTGATGATGTGTATTTGAATGGTGCATATTGAATGCTGAAAAAGTCTTGAGTTAAAATATGTTTAAAAAATGAAATCCCTTTGTAATAGACGAGTTTTCGTCCGAAACCCTCATACTTCGAAGGAGATTGTCCAGTTTGTACACGAAGTGCATCCAGTTTTTCCCATAACCCTCTCAACTTTTTAGCACATGCTATGTGGGTGAAATTATGATACCATGCCAATTTTGAACCATTTCAGAGTTCATTTGCAGTGCTTTTCAATTTCAGGGTCATCTTTGCTCAAAATAAATCATGAAATGCATGAAAAATAGCAAATGAAGTCAGATAAGGGCTGAAAAGTGATGATGTGGCTTTGAATGGTGCCTAATGAATGCAGAAAAAGTCTTGATTTAAAATATATTTAAAAAAATGAAATCCCATGGTAATAGACGAGTTTTCGTCCGAAACCCTCATACTTCGAAGGAGATTGTCCAGTTTGTACACGAAGTGCATCCAGTTTTTCCCGTAACCCTCTCAACTTTTTAGCACATGCTATGTGGGTGAAATTATGATACCATGCCAAGTTTCAACTATTTCAGAGTTCATTTGCAGTGCTTTTCAATTTCAGGGTCATCTTAGCTCAAAATAAATCATGAAATGCATGAAAAATAGCAAATGAAGTCAGAAAAGGGTTGAAAAGTGATGATGTGGCTTTGAATGGTGCATATTGAATGCAGAAAAAGTCTTGAGTTAAAATATGTTAAAAAAATGAAACCCCTTTGTAATAGACGAGTTTTCGTCCGAAACCCTCGTACTTCGAAGGAGATTGTCCAGTTTGTAGACGAAGTGCATCCATTTTTTCCCGTAACCCTCTCAACTTTTTAGCACATGCTACGTGGGTGAAATTATGATACCATGCCAATTTTCAACCATTTCAGAGTTCATTTGCAGTGCTTTTCAATTTCAGGGTCATCTTAGCTCAAAATAAATCATGAAATGCATGAAAAATAGCAAATGAAGCCAGAAAAGGGTTGAAAAGTGATGATGTCGCTTTGAATGGTGCATATTGAATGCAGAAAAACTCTTGAGTTAAAATATGTTTAAAAAATGAAATCCCTTTGTAATAGACGAGTTTTCGTCCGAAACCCTGATACTTCAAAGGAGATTGTCCAGTTTGTACACGAAGTGCATCCAGTTTCTCCCGTAACCCTCTCAACTTTTTAGCACATGCTACGTGGGTGAAATTATGATACCATGCCAATTTTCAACTATTTCAGAGTTCATTTGCAGTGCTTTTCAATATCAGGGTCATCTTAGCTCAAAATAAATCATGAAATGCATGAAAATAGCAAATGAAGTCAGAAAAGGGTTGAAAAGTGATGATGTGTATTTGAATGGTGCATATTGAATGCAGAAAAAGTCTTAAGTTAAAATATGTTTAAAAAATGAAATCCCTTTGTAATAGACGAGTTTTCGTCCGAAACCCTCATACTTCGAAGGAGATTGTCCTGTTTGTACACGAAGTGCATCCAGTTTTTCCCATAACCCTCTCAACTTTTTAGCACATGCTATGTGGGTGAAATTATGATACCATGCCAATTTTGAACCATTTCAGAGTTCATTTGCAGTGCTTTTCAATTTCAGGGTCATCTTTGCTCAAAATAAATCATGAAATGCATGAAAAATAGCAAATGAAGTCAGAAAAGGGTAGAAAAGTGATGATGTGGCTTTGAATGGTGCCTAATGAATGCAGAAAAAGTCTTGATTTAAAATATATTTAAAAAAATGAAATCCCATGGTAATAGACGAGTTTTCGTCCGAAACCCTCATACTTCGAAGGAGATTGTCCAGTTTGTACACGAAGTGCATCCAGTTTTTCCCGTAACCCTCTGAACTTTTTAGCACATGCTATGTGGGTGAAATTATGATACCATGCCAAGTTTCAACTATTTCAGAGTTCATTTGCAGTGCTTTTCAATTTCAGGGTCATCTTAGCTCAAAATAAATCATGAAATGCATGAAAAATAGCAAATGAAGTCAGAAAAGGGTTGAAAAGTGATGATTTGGCTTTGAATGTGGCATATTGAATGCAGAAAAAGTCTTGAGTTAAAATATGTTAAAAAATGATACCCCTTTGTAATAGACGAGTTTTCGTCCGAAACCCTCGTACTTCGAAGGAGATTGTCCAGTTTGTACACGAAGTGCATCCAGTTTTTCCCGTAACCCTCTCAACTTTTTAGCACATGCTACGTGGGTGAAATTATGATACCATGCCAATTTTCAACCATTTCAGAGTTCATTTGCAGTGCTTTTCAATATCAGGGTCATCTTATCTCAAAAGAAATCATGAAATGCATGAAAATAGCAAATGAAGTCAGAAAAGGGTTGAAAAGTGATGATGTGTATTTGAATGGTGCATATTGAATGCAGAAAAAGTCTTGAGTTAAAATATGTTTAAAAAATGAAATCCCTTTGTAATAGACGAGTTTTCGTCCGAAACCCTCATACTTCGAAGGAGATTGTCCAGTTTGTACACGAAGTGCATCCAGTTTTTCCCATAACCCTCTCAACTTTTTAGCACATGCTATGTGGGTGAAATTATGATACCATGCCAATTTTGAACCATTTCAGAGTTCATTTGCAGTGCTTTTCAATTTCAGGGTCATCTTTGCTCAAAATAAATCATGAAATGCATGAAAAATAGCAAATGAAGTCAGAAAAGGGTTGAAAAGTGATGATGTGGCTTTGAATGGTGCCTAATGAATGCAGAAAAAGTCTTGATTTAAAATATATTTAAAAAAATGAAATCCCACTGTAATAGACGAGTTTTCGTCCGAAACCCTCATACTTCGAAGGAGATTGTCCAATTTGTACACGAAGTGCATCCAGTTTTTCCTGTAACCCTCTCAACTTTTTAGCACATGCTATGTGGGTGAAATTATGATACCATGCCAAGTTTCAACTATTTCGGAGTTCATTTGCAGTGCTTTTCAATTTCAGGGTCATCTTAGCTCAAAATAAATCATGAAATGCATGAAAAATAGCAAATGAAGTCAGAAAAGGGTTGAAAAGTGATGATGTGTATTTGAATGGTGCATATTGAATGCAGAAAAAGTCTTAAGTTAAAATATGTTTAAAAAATGAAATCCCTTTGTAATAGACGAGTTTTCGTCCGAAACCCTGATACTTCAAAGGAGATTGTCCAGTTTGTACACGAAGTGCATCCAGTTTCTCCCGTAACCCTCTCAACTTTTTAGCACATGCTACGTGGGTGAAATTATGATACCATGCCAATTTTCAACTATTTCAGAGTTCATTTGCAGTGCTTTTCAATATCAGGGTCATCTTAGCTCAAAATAAATCATGAAATGCATGAAAATAGCAAATGAAGTCAGAAAAGGGTTGAAAAGTGATGATGTGTATTTGAATGGTGCATATTGAATGCAGAAAAAGTCTTAAGTTAAAATATGTTTAAAAAATGAAATCCCTTTGTAATAGACGAGTTTTCGTCCGAAACCCTCATACTTCGAAGGAGATTGTCCTGTTTGTACACGAAGTGCATCCAGTTTTTCCCATAACCCTCTCAACTTTTTAGCACATGCTATGTGGGTGAAATTATGATACCATGCCAATTTTGAACCATTTCAGAGTTCATTTGCAGTGCTTTTCAATTTCAGGGTCATCTTTGCTCAAAATAAATCATGAAATGCATGAAAAATAGCAAATGAAGTCAGAAAAGGGTAGAAAAGTGATGATGTGGCTTTGAATGGTGCCTAATGAATGCAGAAAAAGTCTTGATTTAAAATATATTTAAAAAAATGAAATCCCATGGTAATAGACGAGTTTTCGTCCGAAACCCTCATACTTCGAAGGAGATTGTCCAGTTTGTACACGAAGTGCATCCAGTTTTTCCCGTAACCCTCTGAACTTTTTAGCACATGCTATGTGGGTGAAATTATGATACCATGCCAAGTTTCAACTATTTCAGAGTTCATTTGCAGTGCTTTTCAATTTCAGGGTCATCTTAGCTCAAAATAAATCATGAAATGCATGAAAAATAGCAAATGAAGTCAGAAAAGGGTTGAAAAGTGATGATGTGGCTTTGAATGTGGCATATTGAATGCAGAAAAAGTCTTGAGTTAAAATATGTTAAAAAATGATACCCCTTTGTAATAGACGAGTTTTCGTCCGAAACCCTCGTACTTCGAAGGAGATTGTCCAGTTTGTACACGAAGTGCATCCAGTTTTTCCCGTAACCCTCTCAACTTTTTAGCACATGCTACGTGGGTGAAATTATGATACCATGCCAATTTTCAACCATTTCAGAGTTCATTTGCAGTGCTTTTCAATATCAGGGTCATCTTAGCTCAAAAGAAATCATGAAATGCATGAAAATAGCAAATGAAGTCAGAAAAGGGTTGAAAAGTGATGATGTGTATTTGAATGGTGCATATTGAATGCAGAAAAAGTCTTGAGTTAAAATATGTTTAAAAAATGAAATCCCTTTGTAATAGACGAGTTTTCGTCCGAAACCCTCATACTTCGAAGGAGATTGTCCAGTTTGTACACGAAGTGCATCCAGTTTTTCCCATAACCCTCTCAACTTTTTAGCACATGCTATGTGGGTGAAATTATGATACCATGCCAATTTTGAACCATTTCAGAGTTCATTTGCAGTGCTTTTCAATTTCAGGGTCATCTTTGCTCAAAATAAATCATGAAATGCATGAAAAATAGCAAATGAAGTCAGAAAAGGGTTGAAAAGTGATGATGTGGCTTTGAATGGTGCCTAATGAATGCAGAAAAAGTCTTGATTTAAAATATATTTAAAAAAATGAAATCCCACTGTAATAGACGAGTTTTCGTCCGAAACCCTCATACTTCGAAGGAGATTGTCCAATTTGTACACGAAGTGCATCCAGTTTTTCCTGTAACCCTCTCAACTTTTTAGCACATGCTATGTGGGTGAAATTATGATACCATGCCAAGTTTCAACTATTTCGGAGTTCATTTGCAGTGCTTTTCAATTTCAGGGTCATCTTAGCTCAAAATAAATCATGAAATGCATGAAAAATAGCAAATGAAGTCAGAAAAGGGTTGAAAAGTGATGATGTGTATTTGAATGGTGCTTATTGAATGCAGAAAAAGTCTTAAGTTAAAATATGTTTAAAAAATGAAATCCCTTTGTAATAGACGAGTTTTCGTCCGAAACCCTCATACTTCGAAGGAGATTGTCCTGTTTGTACACGAAGTGCATCCAGTTTTTCCCATAACCCTCTCAACTTTTTAGCACATGCTATGTGGGTGAAATTATGATACCATGCCAATTTTGAACCATTTCAGAGTTCATTTGCAGTGCTTTTCAATTTCAGGGTCATCTTTGCTCAAAATAAATCATGAAATGCATGAAAAATAGCAAATGAAGTCAGAAAAGGGTTGAAAAGTGATGATGTGGCTTTGAATGGTGCCTAATGAATGCAGAAAAAGTCTTGATTTAAAATATATTTAAAAAAATGAAATCCCATGGTAATAGACGAGTTTTCGTCCGAAACCCTCATACTTCGAAGGAGATTGTCCAGTTTGTACACGAAGTGCATCCAGTTTTTCTCGTAACCCTCTGAACTTTTTAGCACATGCTATGTGGGTGAAATTATGATACCATGCCAAGTTTCAACTATTTCAGAGTTCATTTGCAGTGCTTTTCAATTTCAGGGTCATCTTAGCTCAAAATAAATCATGAAATGCATGAAAAATAGCAAATGAAGTCAGAAAAGGGTTGAAAAGTGATGATGTGGCTTTGAATGTGGCATATTGAATGCAGAAAAAGTCTTGAGTTAAAATATGTTAAAAAATGATACCCCTTTGTAATAGACGAGTTTTCGTCCGAAACCCTCGTACTTCGAAGGAGATTGTCCAGTTTGTACACGAAGTGCATCCAGTTTTTCCCGTAACCCTCTCAACTTTTTAGCACATGCTACGTGGGTGAAATTATGATACCATGCCAATTTTCAACCATTTCAGAGTTCATTTGCAGTGCTTTTCAATATCAGGGTCATCTTAGCTCAAAAGAAATCATGAAATGCATGAAAATAGCAAATGAAGTCAGAAAAGGGTTGAAAAGTGATGATGTGTATTTGAATGGTGCATATTGAATGCAGAAAAAGTCTTGAGTTAAAATATGTTTAAAAAATGAAATCCCTTTGTAATAGACGAGTTTTCGTCCGAAACCCTCATACTTCGAAGGAGATTGTCCTGTTTGTACACGAAGTGCATCCAGTTTTTCCCATAACCCTCTCAACTTTTTAGCACATGCTATGTGGGTGAAATTATGATACCATGCCAATTTTGAACCATTTCAGAGTTCATTTGCAGTGCTTTTCAATTTCAGGGTCATCTTTGCTCAAAATAAATCATGAAATGCATGAAAAATAGCAAATGAAGTCAGAAAAGGGTTGAAAAGTGATGATGTGGCTTTGAATGGTGCCTAATGAATGCAGAAAAAGTCTTGATTTAAAATATATTTAAAAAAATGAAATCCCATGGTAATAGACGAGTTTTCGTCCGAAACCCTCATACTTCGAAGGAGATTGTCCAGTTTGTACACGAAGTGCATCCAGTTTTTCCCGTAACCCTCTGAACTTTTTAGCACATGCTATGTGGGTGAAATTATGATACCATGCCAAGTTTCAACTATTTCAGAGTTCATTTGCAGTGCTTTTCAATTTCAGGGTCATCTTAGCTCAAAATAAATCATGAAATGCATGAAAAATAGCAAATGAAGTCAGAAAAGGGTTGAAAAGTGATGATGTGGCTTTGAATGTGGCATATTGAATGCAGAAAAAGTCTTGAGTTAAAATATGTTAAAAAATGATACCCCTTTGTAATAGACGAGTTTTCGTCCGAAACCCTCGTACTTCGAAGGAGATTGTCCAGTTTGTACACGAAGTGCATCCAGTTTTTCCCGTAACCCTCTCAACTTTTTAGCACATGCTACGTGGGTGAAATTATGATACCATGCCAATTTTCAACCATTTCAGAGTTCATTTGCAGTGCTTTTCAATATCAGGGTCATCTTAGCTCAAAAGAAATCATGAAATGCATGAAAATAGCAAATGAAGTCAGAAAAGGGTTGAAAAGTGATGATGTGTATTTGAATGGTGCATATTGAATGCAGAAAAAGTCTTGAGTTAAAATATGTTTAAAAAATGAAATCCCTTTGTAATAGACGAGTTTTCGTCCGAAACCCTCATACTTCTAAGGAGATTGTCCAGTTTGTACACGAAGTGCATCCAGTTTTTCCCATAACCCTCTCAACTTTTTAGCACATGCTATGTGGGTGAAATTATGATACCATGCCAATTTTGAACCATTTCAAAGTTCATTTGCAGTGCTTTTCAATTTCAGGGTCATCTTTGCTCAAAATAAATCATGAAATGCATGAAAAATAGCAAATGAAGTCAGAAAAGGGTTGAAAAGTGATGATGTGGCTTTGAATGGTGCCTAATGAATCCAGAAAAAGTCTTGATTTAAAATATATTTAAAAAAATGAAATCCCACTGTAATAGACGAGTTTTCGTCCGAAACCCTCATACTTCGAAGGAGATTGTCCAATTTGTACACGAAGTGCATCCAGTTTTTCCTGTAACCCTCTCAACTTTTTAGCACATGCTATATGGGTGAAATTATGATACCATGCCAAGTTTCAACTATTTCGGAGTTCATTTGCAGTGCTTTTCAATTTCAGGGTCATCTTAGCTCAAAATAAATCATGAAATGCATGAAAAATAGCAAATGAAGTCAGAAAAGGGTTGAAAAGTGATGATGTGGCTTTGAATGGTGCATATTGAATGCAGAAAAATTCTTGAGTAAAAATATGTTAAAAAAATGATACCCCTTTGTAATAGACGAGTTTTCGTCCGAAACCCTCGTACTTCGAAGGAGATTGTCCAGTTTGTACACGAAGTGCATCCAGTTTTTCCCATAACCCTCTCAACTTTTTAGCACATGCTACGTGGGTGAAATTATGATACCATGCCAATTTTCAACCATTTCAGAGTTCATTTGCAGTGCTTTTCAATTTCAGGGTCATCTTAGCTCAAAATAAATCATGAAATGCATGAAAATAGCAAATGAAGTCAGAAAAGGGTTGAAAAGTGATGATGTGTATTTGAATGGTGCATATTGAATGCAGAAAAAGTCTTGAGTTAAAATATGTTTAAAAAATGAAATCCCTTTGTAATAGACGAGTTTTCGTCCGAAACCCTCATACTTCGAAGGAGATTGTCCAGTTTGTACACGAAGTGCATCCAGTTTTTCCCATAACCCTCTCAACTTTTTAGCACATGCTATGTGGGTGAAATTATGATACCATGCCAATTTTCAACCATTTCAGAGTTCATTTGCAGTGCTTTTCAATATCAGGGTCATCTTAGCTCAAAATAAATCATGAAATGCATGAAAATAGCAAATGAAGTCAGAAAAGGGTTGAAAAGTGATGATGTGTATTTGAATGGTGCATATTGAATGCAGAAAAAGTCTTGAGTTACAATATGTTTAAAAAATGAAATCCCTTTGTAATAGACGAGTTTTCGTCCGAAACCCTCATACTTCGAAGGAGATTGTCCAGTTTGTACACGAAGTGCATCCAGTTTTTCCCATAACCCTCTCAAATTTTAGCACATGCTATGTGGTTGAAATTATGATACCATGCCAATTTTGAACCATTTCAGAGTTCATTTGCAGTGCTTTTCAATTTCAGGGTCATCTTTGCTCAAAATAAATCATGAAATGCATGAAAAATAGCAAATGAAGTCAGAAAAGGGTTGAAAAGTGATGATGTGGCTTTGAATGGTGCCTAATGAATGCAGAAAAAGTCTTGATTTAAAATATATTTAAAAAAATGAAATCCCTTTGTAATAGACGAGTTTTCGTCCGAAACCCTCGTACTTCGAAGGAGATTGTCCAGTTTGTACACGAAGTGCATCCAGTTTTTCCCGTAACCCTCTCAACTTTTTAGCACATGCTACGTGGGTGAAATTATGATACCATGCCAATTTTCAACCATTTCAGGGTTCATTTGCAGTGCTTTTCAATTTCAGGGTCATCTTAGCTCAAAATAAATCATGAAATGCATGAAAAATAGCAAATGAAGCCAGAAAAGGGTTGAAAAGTGATGATGTGGCTTTGAATGGTGCATATTGAATGCAGAAATACTCTTGAGTTAAAATATGTTAAAAAATGAAACCCCTTTGTAATAGACGAGTTTTCGTCCGAAACCCTAATACTTCGAAGGAGATTGTCCAGTTTGTACACGAAGTGCATCCAGTTTTTCCCGTAACCCTCTCAACTTTTTAGCACATGCTACGTGGGTGAAATTATGATACCATGCCAATTTTCAACTATTTCAGAGTTCATTTGCAGTGCTTTTCAATATCAGGGTCATCTTAGCTCAAAATAAATCATGAAATGCATGAAAATAGCAAATGAAGTCAGAAAAGGGTTGAAAAGTGATGATGTGTATTTGAATGGTGCATATTGAATGCAGAAAAAGTCTTGAGTTAAAATATGTTAAAAAAATGAAACCCCTTTGTAATAGACGAGTTTTCGTCCGAAACACTGATACTTCGAAGGAGATTGTCCAGTTTGTACACGAAGTGCATCAAGTTTTTCCCGTAACCCTCTCAACTTTTTAGCACATGCTACGTGGGTGAAATAATGATACCATGCCAATTTTCAACTATTTCAGAGTTCATTTGCAGTGATTTACAATTTCTGGGTCATCTTAGCTCAAAATAAATCATGAAATGCATGAAAAATAGCAAATGAAGTTAGAAAAGGGTTGAAAAGTGATGATGTGTCTTTGAATGGTACATATTGAATGCAGAAAAAGTCTTGAGTTAAAATATGTTAAAAAATGAAACCCCTTTGTAATAGACGAGTTTTCGTCCGAAACCCTAATACATCGAAAGAGATTGTCCAGTTTGTACACGAAGTGCATCCAGTTTTTCCCGTAACCCTCTCAACCTTTTAGCACATGCTATGTGGGTGAAATTATTATACCATGCCAATTTTTTACCATTTCAGAGTTCATTTGCAGTGCTTTTCAATTTCAGGGTCATCTCAGCTCAAAATAAATCATGAAATGCATGAAAAATAGCAAATGAAGTCAGAAAAGGGTTGAAAAGTGATGATGTGGCTTTGAATGGTGCATATTGAATGCAGAAAAAGTTTTGAGTTAAAATATGTGTAAAAAATGAAATCCCTTTGTAATAGACGAGTTTTCGTCCGAAACCCTGATACTTCGAAGGAGATTGTCCAGTTTGTACACGAAGTGCATCCAGTTTTTCCCATAACCCTCTCAACTTTTTAGCACATGCTATGTGTGTGAAATTATGATACCACGCCAATTTTCAACCATTTCCGAGTTCATTTGCAGTGCTTTTCAATTCCAGGGTCATCTTAGCTCAAAATAAATCATGAAATGCATGAAAAATAGCAAATGAAGTCAGAAAAGAGTTGAAAAGTGATGATGTGGCTTTGAATGGTGCATATTGAATGCAAAAAAAGTCTTGAGTTAAAATATGTTAAAAAAATGAAACCCCTTTGTAATAGACGAGTTTTCGTCCGAAACCCTCATACTTCGAAGGAGATTGTCCAGTTTGTACACGAAGTGCATCCAGTTTTTCCCGTAACAGTCTCAACTTTTTAGCGCATGCTATGTGGGTGAAATTATTATACCATGCCAAGTTTTAACCATTTCAGAGTTCATTTGCAGTGCTTTTAAATTTCAGGGTCATCTCAGCTCAAAATAAATCATGAAATGCATGAAAAATAGCAAATGAAGTCAGAAAAGGGTTGAAAAGTGATGATGTGGCTTTGAATGGTGCATATTGAATGCAGAAAAAGTTTTGAGTTAAAATATGTTTAAAAGATGAAATCCCTTTGTAATAGACGAGTTTTCGTCCGAAACCCTGATACTTCGAAGGAGATTGTCCAGTTTGTACCCGAAGTGCATCTAGTTTTTCCCATAACCCTCTCAACTTTTTAGCACATGCTATGTGGGTGAAATTATGATACCATGCCAAGTTTCAACTATTTCCGAGTTCATTTGCAGTGCTTTTCAATTTCAGGGTCATCTTAGCTCAAAATAAATCATGAAATGCATGAAAAATAGCAAATGAAGTCAGAAAAGGGTTGAAAAGTGATGATGTGGCTTTGAATGGTGCATATTGAATGCAAAAAAAGTCTTGAGTTAAAATATGTTAAAAAAATGAAACCCCTTTGTAATAGACGAGTTTTCGTCCGAAACCCTCGTACTTCGAAGGAGATTGTCCAGTTTGTACACGAAGTGCATCCAGTTTTTCCCGTAACCCTCTCATCTTTTTAGCACATGCTACGTGGGTGAAATTATGATACCATGCCAATTTTCAACCATTTCAGAGTTCATTTGCAGTGCTTTTCAATTTCAGGGTCATCTTAGCTCAAAATAAATCATGAAATGCATGAAAAATAGCAAATGAAGCCAGAAAAGGGTTGAAAAGTGATGATGTGGCTTTGAATGGTGCATATTGAATGCAGAAAAACTCTTGAGTTAAAATATGTTTAGAAAATGAAATCCCTTTGTAATAGACGAGTTTTCGTCCGAAACCCTGATACTTCAAAGGAGATTGTCCAGTTTGTACACGAAGTGCATCCAGTTTTTCCCGTAACCCTCTCAACTTTTTAGCACATGCTACGTGGGTGAAATTATGATACCATGCCAATTTTCAACTATTTCAGAGTTCATTTGCAGTGCTTTTCAATATAAGGGTCATCTTAGCTCAAAATAAATCATGAAATGCATGAAAATAGCAAATGAAGTCAGAAAAGGGTTGAAAAGTGATGATGTGTATTTGAATGGTGCATATTGAATGCAGAAAAAGTCTTGAGTTAAAATATGTTTAAAAAATGAAATCCCTTTGTAATAGACGAGTTTTCGTCCGAAACCCTGATACTTCGAAGGAGATTGTCCAGTTTGTACACGAAGTGCATCCAGTTTTTCCCATAACCCTCTCAACTTTTTAGCACATGCTATGTGGGTGAAATTATGATACCATGCCAATTTTGAACCATTTCAGAGTTCATTTGTAGTGCTTTTCAATTTCAGGGTCATCTTTGCTCAAAATAAATCATGAAATGCATGAAAAATAGCAAATGAAGTCAGAAAAGGGTTGAAAAGTGATGATGTGGCTTTGAATGGTGCCTAATGAATGCAGAAAAAGTCTTGATTTAAAATATATTTAAAAAAATGAAATCCCATTGTAATAGACGAGTTTTCGTCCGAAACCCTCATACTTCGAAGGAGATTGTCCAGTTTGTACACGAAGTGCATCCAGTTTTTCCCGTAACCCTCTGAACTTTTTAGCACATGTTATGTGGGTGAAATTATGATACCATGCCAAGTTTCAACTATTTCCGAGTTCATTTGCAGTGCTTTTCAATTTCAGGGTCATCTTAGCTCAAAATAAATCATGAAATGCATGAAAAATAGCAAATGAAGTCAGAAAAGGGTTGAAAAGTGATGATGTCGCTTTGAATGTGGCATATTGAATGCAGAAAAAGTCTTGAGTTAAAATATGTTAAAAAATGATACCCCTTTGTAATAGACGAGTTTTCGTCCAAAACCCTCATACTTCGAAGGAGATTGTCCAGTTTGTACACGAAGTGCATCCAGTTTTTCCCGTAACCCTCTCAACTTTTTAGCACATGCTATGTGGGTGAAATTATGATACCATGCCAATTTTCAACCATTTCAGAGTTCATTTGCAGTGCTTTTCAATTTCAGGGTCATCTTAGCTCAAAATAAATCATGAAATGCATGAAAAATAGCAAATGAAGTCAGAAAAGGGTTGAAAAGTGATGATGTGGCTTTGAATGGTGCATATTGAATGCAAAAAAAGTCTTGAGTTGAAATATATTTAAAAAAATGAAATCCCTTTGTAATAGACGAGTTTTCGTCCGAAACCCTAATACTTCGAAGGAGATTGTCCAGTTTGTACACGAAGTGCATCCAGTTTTTCCCGTAACCCTCTCAACTTTTTAGCACATGCTACGTGGGTGAAATTATGATACCATGCCAATTTTCAACCATTTCAGAGTTCATTTGCAGTGCTTTTCAATTTCAATGTCATCTTAGGTCAAAATAAATCATGAAATGCATGAAAAATAGCAAATGAAGCCAGAAAAGGGTTGAAAAGTGATGATGTAGCTTTGAATGGTGCATATTGAATGCAGAAAAACTCTTGAGTTAAAATATGTTAAAAAAATGAAACCCCTTTGTAATAGACGAGTTTTCGTCCGAAACCGTGATACTTCGAAGGAGATTGTCCAGTTTGTACACGAAGTGCATCCAGTGTTTCCCGTAACCCTCTCAACTTTTTAGCACATGCTACGTGGGTGAAATTATGACACCATGCCAATTTTCAACTATTTCAGAGTTCATTTGCAGTGCTTTTCAATTTCAGGGTCATCTTAGCTCAAAATAAATCATGAAATGCATGAAAAATAGCAAATGAAGTCAGAAAAGGGTTGAAAAGTGATGATGTGGCTTTGAATGGTGCCTAATGAATGCAGAAAAAGTCTTGATTTAAAATATATTTAAAAAAATGAAATCCCATTGTAATAGACGAGTTTTCGTCCGAAACCCTCATACTTCGAAGGAGATTGTCCAGTTTGTACACGAAGTGCATCCAGTTTTTCCCGTAACCCTCTGAACTTTTTAGCACATGTTATGTGGGTGAAATTATGATACCATGCCAAGTTTCAACTATTTCCGAGTTCATTTGCAGTGCTTTTCAATTTCAGGGTCATCTTAGCTCAAAATAAATCATGAAATGCATGAAAAATAGCAAATGAAGTCAGAAAAGGGTTGAAAAGTGATGATGTCGCTTTGAATGTGGCATATTGAATGCAGAAAAAGTCTTGAGTTAAAATATGTTAAAAAATGATACCCCTTTGTAATAGACGAGTTTTCGTCCAAAACCCTCATACTTCGAAGGAGATTGTCCAGTTTGTACACGAAGTGCATCCAGTTTTTCCCGTAACCCTCTCAACTTTTTAGCACATGCTATGTGGGTGAAATTATGATACCATGCCAATTTTCAACCATTTCAGAGTTCATTTGCAGTGCTTTTCAATTTCAGGGTCATCTTAGCTCAAAATAAATCATGAAATGCATGAAAAATAGCAAATGAAGTCAGAAAAGGGTTGAAAAGTGATGATGTGGCTTTGAATGGTGCATATTGAATGCAAAAAAAGTCTTGAGTTGAAATATATTTAAAAAAATGAAATCCCTTTGTAATAGACGAGTTTTCGTCCGAAACCCTAATACTTCGAAGGAGATTGTCCAGTTTGTACACGAAGTGCATCCAGTTTTTCCCGTAACCCTCTCAACTTTTTAGCACATGCTACGTGGGTGAAATTATGATACCATGCCAATTTTCAACCATTTCAGAGTTCATTTGCAGTGCTTTTCAATTTCAATGTCATCTTAGGTCAAAATAAATCATGAAATGCATGAAAAATAGCAAATGAAGCCAGAAAAGGGTTGAAAAGTGATGATGTAGCTTTGAATGGTGCATATTGAATGCAGAAAAACTCTTGAGTTAAAATATGTTAAAAAAATGAAACCCCTTTGTAATAGACGAGTTTTCGTCCGAAACCGTGATACTTCGAAGGAGATTGTCCAGTTTGTACACGAAGTGCATCCAGTGTTTCCCGTAACCCTCTCAACTTTTTAGCACATGCTACGTGGGTGAAATTATGACACCATGCCAATTTTCAACTATTTCAGAGTTCATTTGCAGTGCTTTTCAATTTCAGGGTCATCTTAGCTCAAAATAAATCATGAAATGCATGAAAAATAGCAAATGAAGTCAGAAAAGGGTTGAAAAGTGATGATGTGGCTTTGAATGGTGCATATTGAATGCAGAAAAAGTCTTGAGTTAAAATATGTTAAAAAATTATACCCCTTTGTAATAGACGAGTTTTCGTCCGAAACCCTTGTACTTCGAAGGAGATTGTCCTGTTTGTACACGAAGTGCATCCAGTTTTTCCCGTAACCCTCTCAACTTTTTAGCACATGCTACGTGGGTGAAATTATGATACCATGCCAATTTTCAACTATTTCAGAGTTCATTTGCAGTGCTTTACAATTTCTGGGTCATCTTAACTCAAAATAAATCATGAAATGCATGAAAAATAGCAAATGAAGTTAGAAAAGGGTTGAAAAGTGATGATGTGTCTTTGAATGGTACATATTGAATGCAAAAAAAGTCTTGAGTTAAAATATGTTAAAAAATGAAACCCCTTTGTAATAGACGAGTTTTCGTCCGAAACCCTGATACTTCGAAGGAGATTGTCCAGTTTGTACACGAAGTGCATCCAGTTTTTCCCGTAACCCTCTCAACTTTTTAGAACATGCTATGTGGGTGAAATTATGATACCATGCCAATTTTCAACCATTTCAGAGTTCATTTGCAGTGCTTTTCAATTTCAGGGTCATCTTAGCTCAAAATAAATCATGAAATGCATGAAAAATAGCAAATGAAGTTAGAAAAGGGTTGAAAAGTGATGATGTGTCTTTGAATGGTACATATTGAATGCAGAAAATGTCTTGAGTTAAAATATGTTAAAAATGAAACCCCTTTGTAATAGACGAGTTTTCGTCCGAAACCCTGATACTTCGAAGGAGATTGTCCAGTTTGTACACGAAGTGCATCCAGTTTTTCCCTTAACCCTCTCAACTTTTTAGCACATGCTATGTGGGTGAAATTATGATACCATGCCAATTTTCAACCATTTCAGAGTTCATTTGCAGTGCTTTTCAATTTCAGGGTCATCTTAGCTCAAAATAAATCATGAAATGCATGAAAAATAGCAAATGAAGTCAGAAAAGGGTTGAAAAGTGATGATGTGGCTTTGAATGGTGCATATTGAATGCAAAAGAAGTCTTGATTTAAAATATGTTAAAAAAATGAAACCCCTTTGTAATAGACGAGTTTTCGTCCGAAACCCTGATACTTCGAAGGAGATTGTCCAGTTTGTACACGAAGTGCATCCAGTTTTTTCAGTAACCCTCTCAACTTTTTAGCACATGCTACGTGGGTGAAATTATGATACCATGCCAATTTTCAACTATTTCAGAGTTCATTTGCAGTGCTTTACAATTTCAGGGTCATCTTAGCTCAAAATAAATCATGAAATGCATGAAAAATAGCAAATGAAGTCAGAAAAGGGTTGAAAAGTGATGATGTGTCTTTGAATGGTACATATTGAATGCAGAAAAAGTCTTGAGTTAAAATATGTTTAAAAAATGAAATCCCTTTGTAATAGACGAGTTTTCGTCCGAAACCCTGATACTTCAAAGGAGATTGTCCAGTTTGTACACGAAGTGCATCCAGTTTTTCCCGTAACCCTCTCAACTTTTTGGCACATGCTATGTGGGTGAAATTATGATACCATGCCAATTTTCAACCATTTCAGAGTTCATTTGCAGTGCTTTTCAAAGTCAGGGTCATCTTAGCTCAAAATAAATCATGAAATGCATGAAAAATAGCAAATGAAGTCAGAAAAGGGTTGAAAAGTGATGATGTGGCTTTGAATGGTTCATATTGAATGCAGAAAAAGTCTTGAGTTAAAATATGTTTAAAAAAAATGAAATCCCTTTGTAATAGACGAGTTTTCGTCCGAAACCCTGATACTTCAAAGGAGATTGTCCAGTTTGTACACGAAGTGCATCCAGTTTTTCCCGTAACCCTCTCAACTTTTTGGCACATGCTATGTGGGTGAAATTATGATACCATGCCAATTTTCAACCATTTCAGAGTTCATTTGCAGTGCTTTTCAAAGTCAGGGTCATCTTAGCTCAAAATAAATCATGAAATGCATGAAAAATAGCAAATGAAGTCAGAAAAGGGTTGAAAAGTGATGATGTGGCTTTGAATGGTTCATATTGAATGCAGAAAAAGTCTTGAGTTAAAATATGTTTAAAAAAAATGAAATCCCTTTGTAATAGACGAGTTTTCGTCCGAAACCCTGATACTTCGAAGGAGATTGTCCAGTTTGTACACGAAGTGCATCCAGTTTTTCCCGTAACCCTCTCAACTTTTTAGCACATGCTACGTGGGTGAAATTATGATACCATGCCAATTTTCAACTATTTCAGAGTTCATTTGCAGTGCTTTACAATTTCTGGGTCATCTTAGCTCAAAATAAATCATGAAATGCATGAAAAATAGCAAATGAAGTTAGAAAAGGGTTGAAAAGTGATGATGTGTCTTTGAATGGTACATATTGAATGCAGAAAAAGTCTTGAGTTAAAATATGTTAAAAAATGAAACCCCTTTGTAATAGACGAGTTTTCGTCCGAAACCCTGATACTTCGAAGGAGATTGTCCAGTTTGTACACGAAGTGCATCCAGTTTTTCCCGTAACCCTCTCAACTTTTTAGAACATGCTATGTGGGTGAAATTATGATACCATGCCAATTTTCAACCATTTCAGAGTTCATTTGCAGTGCTTTTCAATTTCAGGGTCATCTTAGCTCAAAATAAATCATGAAATGCATGAAAAATAGCAAATGAAGTTAGAAAAGGGTTGAAAAGTGATGATGTGTCTTTGAATGGTACATATTGAATGCAGAAAATGTCTTGAGTTAAAATATGTTAAAAATGAAACCCCTTTGTAATAGACGAGTTTTCGTCCGAAACCCTGATACTTCGAAGGAGATTGTCCAGTTTGTACACGAAGTGCATCCAGTTTTTCCCTTAACCCTCTCAACTTTTTAGCACATGCTATGTGGGTGAAATTATGATACCATGCCAATTTTCAACCATTTCAGAGTTCATTTGCAGTGCTTTTCAATTTCAGGGTCATCTTAGCTCAAAATAAATCATGAAATGCATGAAAAATAGCAAATGAAGTCAGAAAAGGGTTGAAAAGTGATGATGTGGCTTTGAATGGTGCATATTGAATGCAAAAGAAGTCTTGATTTAAAATATGTTAAAAAAATGAAACCCCTTTGTAATAGACGAGTTTTCGTCCGAAACCCTGATACTTCGAAGGAGATTGTCCAGTTTGTACACGAAGTGCATCCAGTTTTTTCAGTAACCCTCTCAACTTTTTAGCACATGCTACGTGGGTGAAATTATGATACCATGTCAATTTTCAACTATTTCAGAGTTCATTTGCAGTGCTTTACAATTTCAGGGTCATCTTAGCTCAAAATAAATCATGAAATGCATGAAAAATAGCAAATGAAGTCAGAAAAGGGTTGAAAAGTGATGATGTGTCTTTGAATGGTACATATTGAATGCAGAAAAAGTCTTGAGTTAAAATATGTTTAAAAAATGAAATCCCTTTGTAATAGACGAGTTTTCGTCCGAAACCCTGATACTTCAAAGGAGATTGTCCAGTTTGTACACGAAGTGCATCCAGTTTTTCCCGTAACCCTCTCAACTTTTTGGCACATGCTATGTGGGTGAAATTATGATACCATGCCAATTTTCAACCATTTCAGAGTTCATTTGCAGTGCTTTTCAAAGTCAGGGTCATCTTAGCTCAAAATAAATCATGAAATGCATGAAAAATAGCAAATGAAGTCAGAAAAGGGTTGAAAAGTGATGATGTGGCTTTGAATGGTTCATATTGAATGCAGAAAAAGTCTTGAGTTAAAATATGTTTAAAAAAAATGAAATCCCTTTGTAATAGACGAGTTTTCGTCCGAAACCCTGATACTTCGAAGGAGATTGTCCAGTTTGTACACGAAGTGCATCCAGTTTTTCCCGTAACCCTCTCAACTTTTTAGCACATGCTACGTGGGTGAAATTATGATACCATGCCAATTTTCAACTATTTCAGAGTTCATTTGCAGTGCTTTACAATTTCTGGGTCATCTTAGCTCAAAATAAATCATGAAATGCATGAAAAATAGCAAATGAAGTTAGAAAAGGGTTGAAAAGTGATGATGTGTCTTTGAATGGTACATATTGAATGCAGAAAAAGTCTTGAGTTAAAATATGTTAAAAAATGAAACCCCTTTGTAATAGACGAGTTTTCGTCCGAAACCCTGATACTTCGAAGGAGATTGTCCAGTTTGTACACGAAGTGCATCCAGTTTTTCCCGTAACCCTCTCAACTTTTTAGAACATGCTATGTGGGTGAAATTATGATACCATGCCAATTTTCAACCATTTCAGAGTTCATTTGCAGTGCTTTTCAATTTCAGGGTCATCTTAGCTCAAAATAAATCATGAAATGCATGAAAAATAGCAAATGAAGTTAGAAAAGGGTTGAAAAGTGATGATGTGTCTTTGAATGGTACATATTGAATGCAGAAAATGTCTTGAGTTAAAATATGTTAAAAATGAAACCAATTTGTAATAGACGAGTTTTCGTCCGAAACCCTGATACTTCGAAGGAGATTGTCCAGTTTGTACACGAAGTGCATCCAGTTTTTCCCTTAACCCTCTCAACTTTTTAGCACATGCTATGTGGGTGAAATTATGATACCATGCCAATTTTCAACCATTTCAGAGTTCATTTGCAGTGCTTTTCAATTTCAGGGTCATCTTAGCTCAAAATAAATCATGAAATGCATGAAAAATAGCAAATGAAGTCAGAAAAGGGTTGAAAAGTGATGATGTGGCTTTGAATGGTGCATATTGAATGCAAAAAAAGTCTTGATTTAAAATATGTTAAAAAAATGAAACCCCTTTGTAATAGACGAGTTTTCGTCCGAAACCCTGATACTTCGAAGGAGATTGTCCAGTTTGTACACGAAGTGCATCCAGTTTTTTCAGTAACCCTCTCAACTTTTTAGCACATGCTACGTGGGTGAAATTATGATACCATGCCAATTTTCAACTATTTCAGAGTTCATTTGCAGTGCTTTACAATTTCAGGGTCATCTTAGCTCAAAATAAATCATGAAATGCATGAAAAATAGCAAATGAAGTCAGAAAAGGGTTGAAAAGTGATGATGTGTCTTTGAATGGTACATATTGAATGCAGAAAAAGTCTTGAGTTAAAATATGTTTAAAAAAAATGAAATCCCTTTGTAATAGACGAGTTTTCGTCCGAAACCCTGATACTTCAAAGGAGATTGTCCAGTTTGTACACGAAGTGCATCCAGTTTTTCCCGTAACCCTCTCAACTTTTTGGCACATGCTATGTGGGTGAAATTATGATACCATGCCAATTTTCAACCATTTCAGAGTTCATTTGCAGTGCTTTTCAAAGTCAGGGTCATCTTAGCTCAAAATAAATCATGAAATGCATGAAAAATAGCAAATGAAGTCAGAAAAGGGTTGAAAAGTGATGATGTGGCTTTGAATGGTTCATATTGAATGCAGAAAAAGTCTTGAGTTAAAATATGTTTAAAAAAAATGAAATCCCTTTGTAATAGACGAGTTTTCGTCCGAAACCCTGATACTTCGAAGGAGATTGTCCAGTTTGTACACGAAGTGCATCGAGTTTTTCCCGTAACCCTCTCAACTTTTTAGCACATGCTACATGGGTGAAATTATGATACCATGCCAATTTTCAACCATTTCAGAGTTCATTTGCAGTGCTTTTCAATTTCAGGGTCATCTTAGCTCAAAATAAATCATGAAATGCATGAAAAATAGCAAATGAAGTCAGAAAAGGGTTGAAAAGTGATGATGTGGCTTTGAATGGTTCATATTGAATGCAGAAAAAGTCTTGAGTTAAAATATGTTTAAAAAAAATGAAATCCCTTTGTAATAGACGAGTTTTCGTCCGAAACCCTGATACTTCGAAGGAGATTGTCCAGTTTGTACACGAAGTGCATCCAGTTTTTTCCATAACCCTCTCAAATTTTTAGCACATTCTATGTGTGTGAAATTATGATACCATGCCAATTTTCAACAATTTCCGAGTTCATTTGCAGTGCTTTTCAATTCCAGGGTCATCTTAGCTCAAAATAAATCATGAAATGCATGAAAAATAGCAAATGAAGTCAGAAAAGAGTTGAAAAGTGATGATGTGGCTTTGAATGGTGCATATTGAATGAAAAAAAGTCTTGAGTTAAAATATGTTAAAAAAATGAAACCCCTTTGTAATAGACGAGTTTTCGTCCGAAACCCTCATACTTCGAAGGAGATTGTCCAGTTTGTACACGAAGTGCATCCAGTTTTTCCCGTAACCGTCTCAACTTTTAAGCACATGCTATGTGGGTGAAATTATTATACCATGCCAAGTTTTAACCATTTCAGAGTTCATTTGCAGTGCTTTTAAATTTCAGGGTCATCTCAGCTCAAAATAAATCATGAAATGCATGAAAAATAGCAAATGAAGTCAGAAAAGGGTTGAAAAGTGATGATGTGGCTTTGAATGGTGCATATTGAATGCAGAAAAAGTTTTGAGTTAAAATATGTTTAAAAAATGAAATCCCTTTGTAATAGATAAGTTTTCGTCCGAAACCCTGATACTTCGAAGGAGATTGTCCAGTTTGTACACGAAGTGCATCCAGTTTTTCACATAACCCTCTCAACTTTTTAGCACATGCTATGTGGGTGAAATTATGATACCATGCCAATTTTCAACCATTTCCGAGTTCATTTGCAGTGCTTTTCAATTTCAGGGTCATCTTAGCTCTAAATAAATCATGAAATGCATGAAAAATAGCAAATGAAGTCAGAAAAGAGTTGAAAACTGATGATGTGGCTTTGAATGGTGTATATTGAATGCAAAAAAAGTCTTGAGTTAAAATATGTTAAAAAAATGAAACCCCTTTGTAATAGACGAGTTTTCGTCCGAAACCCTCATACTTCGAAGGAGATTGTCCAGTTTGTACACGAAGTGCACCCAGTTTTTCCCATAACCCTCTCAACTTTTTAGCACATGCGATGTGGGTGAAATTATGATACCATGCCAATTTTCAACCATTTCAGAGTTCATTTGCAGTGCTTTTCAATTTCAGGGTCATCTTTGCTCAAAATAAATCATGAAATGCATGAAAAATAGCAAATGAAGTCAGAAAAGGGTTGAAAAGTGATGATGTGGCTTTGAATGGTGCCTAATGAATGCAGAAAAAGTCTTGATTTAAAATATATTTAAAAAAATGAAATCCCTTTGTTATAGACGAGTTTTCGTCCGAAACCCTCATACTTCGAAGGAGATTGTCCAGTTTGTACACGAAGTGCACCCAGTTTTTCCCATAACCCTCTCAACTTTTTAGCACATGCGATGTGGGTGAAATTATGATACCATGCCAATTTTCAACCATTTCAGAGTTCATTTGCAGTGCTTTTCAATTTCAGGGTCATCTTTGCTCAAAATAAATCATGAAATGCATGAAAAATAGCAAGTGAAGTCAGAAAAGGGTTGAAAAGTGATGATGTGGCTTTGAATGGTGCCTAATAATGCAGAAAAAGTCTTGATTTAAAATATATTTAAAAAAATGAAATCCCTTTGTTATAGACGAGTTTTCGTCCGAAACCCTCATACTTCGAAGGAGATTGTCCAGTTTGTATAGGAAGTGCATCCAGTTTTTCCCGTAACCCTCTCAACTTTTTAGCACATGCTACGTGGGTGAAATTATGATACCATGCCAATTTTCAATCATTTCAGAGTTCATTTGCAGTGCTTTTCAATTTCAGGGTCATCTTAGCTCAAAATAAATCATGAAATGCATGAAAAATAGCATATGAAGTCAGAAAAGGGTTGAAAAGTGATGATGTGGCTTTGAATGGTGCATATTGAATGCAGAAAAAGTCTTGAGTTAAAATATGTTAAAAAATGAAACCCCTTTGTAATAGACGAGTTTTCGTCCGAAACCCTGATACTTCGAAGGAGATTGTCCAGTTTGTACACGAAGTGCATACAGTTTTTCCCGTAACCATCTCAACTTTTTAGCACATGCTATGTGGGTGAAATTATGATACCATGCCAATTTTCAACCATTTCAGAATTCATTTGCAGTGCTTTTCAATTTCAGGGTCATCTTTGCTCAAAATAAGTCATGAAATGCATGAAAAATAGCAAATGAAGTCAGAAAAGGGTTGAAAAGTGATGATGTGGCTTTGAATGGTGCATAATGAATGCAGAAAAAGTCTTGAGTTAAAATATATTTAAAAAAATGAAATCCCTTTGTTATAGAGGAGTTTTCGTCCGAAACCCTCATACTTCGAAGGAGATTGTCCAGTTTGTACACGAAGTGCATCCAGTTTTTCCCGTAACCCTCTCAACTTTTATCACATGCTATGTGGGTGAAATTATGATACCATGCCAATTTTCAACCATTTCAGAGTTCATTTGCAGTGCTTTTCAATTTCAGGGTCATCTTAGCTCAAAATAAATCATGAAATGCATGAAAAATAGCAAATGAAGTCAGAAAAGGGTTGAAAAGTGATGATGTGGCTTTGAATGGTGCATATTGAATGCAAAAAAAGTCTTGAGTTAAAATATGTTAAAAAAATGAAACCCCTTTGTAATTGACGAGTTTTCGTCCGAAACCCTGATACTTCGAAGGAGATTGTCCAGTTTGTACATGAAGTGCATCCAGTTTTTCCCGTAACCGTCTCAACTTTTTAGCACATGCTACGTGGGTGAAATTATGATACCATGCCAATTTTTAACTATTCCAGAGTTCATTTGCAGTGCTTTCAATATCAGGGTCATCTTAGTTCAAAATAAATCATGAAATGCATGAAAAATAGCAAATGAAGTCAGAAAAGGGTTGAAAAGTGATGATGTGTATTTGAATGGTGCATATTGAATGCATAAAAAGTCTTGAGTTAAAATATGTTTAAAAAATGAAATCCATTTGTAATAGACGAGATTTCGTCCGAAACCCTCATACTTCGAAGGAGATTGTCCAGTTTGTACACGAAGTGCATCCAGTTTTTCCCATAACCCTCTCAATTTTTAGCACATGCTATGTTGGTGAAATTATGATACCATGCCAATTTTCAACCATTTCAGAGTTCATTTGCAATGCTTTTCAATTTCAGGGTCATCTTAGCTCAAAATAAATCATGAAATGCATGAAAAATTGCAAATGAAGTCAGAAAAGGGTTGAAAAGTGATGATGTGGCTTTGAATGGTGCCTAATGAATGCAGAAAAAGTCTTGATTTAAAATATATTTAAAAAAATGAAATCCCATTGTAATAGACGAGTTTTCGTTCGAAACCCTCATACTTCGAAGGAGATTGTCCAGTTTGTACACGAAGTGCATCCAGTTTTTCCCGTAACCCTCTCAACTTTTTAGCACATGCTATGTGGGTGAAATTATGATACCATGGCAATTTTCAACCATTTCAGAGTTCATTTGCAGTGCTTTTCCATTTCAGGGTCATCTTAGCTCAAAATAAATCATGAAATGCATGAAAAATAGCAAATGAAGTCAGAAAAGGGTTGAAAAGTGATGATGTGGCTTTGAATGGTGCATATTGAATGCAGAAAAAGTCTTGAGTTGAAATATATTTAAAAAAATGAAATCCCATTGTAATAGACGAGTTTTCGTCTGAAACCCTAATACTTCGAAGGAGATTGTCCAGTTTGTACACGAAGTGCATCCAGTTTTTCCCGTAACCCTCTCAACTTTTTAGCACATGCTATGTGGGTGAAATTATGATACCATGCCATTTTCAACTATTTCAGAGTTCATTTGCAGTGCTTTTCAATTTTAGGGTCATCTTAGCTCAAAATAAATCATGAAATGCATGAAAAATAGCAAATGAAGTCAGAAAAGGGTTGAAAAGTGATGATGTGGCTTTGAATGGTGCATATTGAATGCAAAAAAAGTCTTGAGTTAAAATATGTTAAAAAAATGAAACCCCTTTGTAATTGACGAGTTTTCGTCCGAATCCCTGATACTTCGAAGGAGATTGTCCAGTTTGTACATGAAGTGCATCCAGTTTTTCCCGTAACCCTCTCAACTTTTTAGCACATGCTACGTGGGTGAAATTATGATACCATGCCAATTTTTTACTATTCCAGAGTTCATTTGCAGTGCTTTCAATATCAGGGTCATCTTAGTTCAAAATAAATCATGAAATGCATGAAAAATAGCAAATGAAGTCAGAAAAGGGTTGAAAAGTGATGATGTGTATTTGAATGGTGCATATTGAATGCATAAAAAGTCTTGAGTTAAAATATGTTTAAAAAATGAAATCCCTTTGTAATAGACGAGTTTTCGTCCGAAACCCTCATACTTCGAAGGAGATTGTCCAGTTTGTACACGAAGTGCATCCAGTTTTTCCCATAACCCTCTCAACTTTTTAGCACATGCTATGTGGGTGAAATTATGATACCATGCCAATTTTCAACTATTTCAGAGTTCATTTGCAGTGCTTTTCAATTTCAGGGTCATCTTTGCTCAAAATAAATCATGAAATGCATGAAAAATAGCAAATGAAGTCAGAAAAGGGTTGAAAAGTGATGATGTGGCTTTGAATGGTGCCTAATGAATGCAGAAAAAGTCTTGATTTAAAATATATTTAAAAAAATGAAATCCCATTGTAATAGACGAGTTTTCGTTCGAAACCCTCATACTTCGAAGGAGATTGTCCAGTTTGTACACGAAGTGCATCCAGTTTTTCCCGTAACCCTCTCAACCTTTTAGCACATGCTATGTGGGTGAAATTATGATACCATGCCAATTTTCAACCATTTTAGACTTCATTTGCAGTGCTTTTCAATTTCAGGGTCATCTTAGCTCAAAATAAATCATGAAATGCATGAAAAATAGCAAATGAAGTCAGAAAAGGGTTGAAAAGTGATGATGTGGCTTTGAATGGTGCATATTGAATGCAGAAAAAGTCTTGAGTTGAAATATATTTAAAAAAATGAAATCCCTTTGTAATAGACGAGTTTTCGTCCGAAACCCTAATACTTCTAAGGAGATTGTCCAGTTTGTACACGAAGTGCATCCAGTTTTTCCCGTAACCCTCTCAACTTTTTAGCACATGCTATGTGGGTGAAATTATGATACCATGCCAATTTTCAACTATTTCAGAGTTCATTTGCAGTGCTTTTCAATTTCAGGGTCATCTTAGCTCAAAATAAATCATGAAATGCATGAAAAATAGCAAATGAAGTCAGAAAAGGATTGAAAAGTGATGATGTGGCTTTGAATGGTGCCTAATGAATGCAGAAAAAGTCTTGAGTTAAAATACGTTAAAAAATGATACCCCTTTGTAATAGACGAGTTTTCGTCCGAAACCCTCGTACTTCGAAGGAGATTGTCTTGTTTGTACACGAAGTGCATCCAGTTTTTCCCGTAACCCTCTCAACTTTTTAGCACATGCTACGTGGGTGAAATTATGATACCATGCCAATTTTCAACTATTTCAGAGTTCATTTGCAGTGCTTTTCAATTTCAGGGTTTTCTTAGCTCAAAATAAATCATGAAATGCATGAAAAATAGCAAATGAAGTCAGAAAAGGCTTGAAAAGTGATGATGTGGCTTTGAATGGTGCATATTGAATGCAGAAAAAGTCTTGAGTTAAAATAAGTTAAAAAATGAAACCCCTTTGTAATAGACGAGTTTTCGTCCGAAACACTGATACTTCGAAGGAGATTGTCCAGTTTGTACACGAAGTGCATGCAGTTTTTCCCGTAACCCTCTCAACTTTTTAGCAGATGCTACGTGGGTGAAATTATGATACCATGCCAATTTTCAACTATTTCAGAGTTCATTTGCAGTGCTTTACAATTTCAGGGTCATCCTAGCTCAAAATAAATCATGAAATGCATGAAAAATAGCAAATGAAGTTAGAAAAGGGTTGAAATGTGATGATGTGTCTTTGAATGGTACATATTGAATGCAGAAAAAGTCTTGAGTTAAAATATGTTAAAAATGAAACCCCTTTGTAATAGACGAGTTTTCGTCCGAAACCCTGATACTTCGAAGGATATTGTCCAGTTTTCACATGAAATGCATCCAGTTTTTCCCGTAACCCTCTCAACTTTTTAGCACATGCTATGTGGGTGAAATTATGATACCATTCCAATTTTCAACCATTTCAGAGTTCATTTGCAGTGCTTTTCAATTTCAGGGTCATCTTAGCTCAAAATAAATCATGAAATGCATGAAAAATAGCAAATGAAGTCAGAAAAGGGTTGAAAAGTGATGATGTGGCTTTGAATGGTGCATATTGAATGCAGAAAAAGTCTTGAGTTAAAATATGTTAAAAAATGAAACCCCTTTGTAATAGACGAGTTTTCGTCCGAAACCCTGATACTTCGAAGGAGATTGTCCAGTTTGTACACGAAGTGCATCCAGTTTTTCCCGTAACCCTCTCTACTTTTCAGCACATGCTATGTGGGTGAAATTATTATACCATGCCAAGTTTTAACCATTTCAGAGTTCATTTGCAGTGCTTTTAAATTTCAGGCTCATCTCAGCTCAAAATAAATCATGAAATGCATGAAAAATAGCAAATGAAGTCACAAAAGGGTTGAAAAGTGATGATGTTGCTTTGAATGGTGCATATTGAATGCAGAAAAAGTTTTGAGTTAAAATATGTTTAAAAAATGAAATCCCTTGGTAATAGACGAGTTTTCGTCCGAAACCCTGATACTTCGAAGGAGATTGTCCAGTTTGTACACGAAGTGCATCCAGTTTTTCCCGTAACCCTCTCAACTTT
Source organism: Elymus sibiricus (assembly GCA_039707655.1). NCBI lineage: Eukaryota > Viridiplantae > Streptophyta > Magnoliopsida > Poales > Poaceae > Elymus > Elymus sibiricus. Next base: position 247,544,909 of record CM077671.1, read on the forward strand.
TTAGCACATGCTATGTGGGTGAAATTATGATACCATGCCAATTTTCAACCATTTCCGAGTTCATTTGCAGTGCTTTTCAATTTCAGGGTCATCTTAGCTCAAAATAAATCATGAAATGCATGAAAAATTGCATATGAAGTCAGAAAAGGGTTGAAAAGTGATGATGTGGCATTGAATGGTGCATATTGAATGCAGAAAAAGTCTTGAGTTAAAATATGTTAAAAAATGAAACCCCTTTGTAATAGACGAGTTTTCGTCCGAAACCCTGATACTTCGAAGGAGATTGTCCAGTTTGTACACAAAGTGCATACAGTTTTTCCCGTCACCATCTCAACTTTTTAGCACATGCTATGTGGGTGAAATTATGATACCATGCCAATTTTCAACCATTTCAGAGTTCATTTGCAGTGCTTTTCAATTTCAGGGTCATCTTTGCTCAAAATAAGTCATGAAATGCATGAAAAATAGCAAATGAAGTCAGAAAAGGGTTGAAAAGTGATGATGTGGCTTTCAATGGTGCATAATGAATGCAGAAAAAGTCTTGAGTTAAAATATATTTAAAAAAATGAAATCCCTTTGTTATAGACGAGTTTTCGTGCGAAACCCTCATACTTCGAAGGAGATTGTCCAGTTTGTACACGAAGTGCATCCAGTTTTTCCCGTAACCCTCTCAACTTTTTATCACATGCTATGTGGGTGAAATTATGATACCATGCCAATTTTCAACCATTTCAGAGTTCATTTGCAGTGCTTTTCAATTTCAGGGTCATCTTACCTCAAAATAAATCATGAAATGCATGAAAAATAGCAAATGAAGTCAGAAAAGGGTTGAAAAGTGATGATGTGGCTTTGAATGGTGCATATTGAATGCAGAAAAAGTCTTGAGTTAAAATATATTTAAAAAAATTAAACCCCATTGTAATAGACGAGTTTTCGTCCGAAACCCTGATACTTCGAAGGAGATTGTCCAGTTCGTACATGAAGTGCATCTAGTTTTTCCCGTAACCCTCTCAACTTTTTAGCACATGCTATGTGGGTGAAATTATGATACCATGGCAATTTTCAACCATTTCAGAGTTCATTTGCAGTGCTTTTCAATTTCAGGGTCATCTTAGCTCAAAATAAATCATGAAATGCATGAAAAATAGCAAATGAAGTCAGAACAGGGTTGAAAAGTGATGATGTGGCTTTGAATGGTGCATATTGAATGCAGAAAAAGTCTTGAGTTGAAATATATTTTAAAAAATGAAATCCCATTGTAATAGACGAGTTTTCGTCTGAAACCCTAATACTTCGAAGGAGATTGTCCAGTTTGTACACGAAGTGCATCCAGTTTTTCCCGTAACCCTCTCAACTTTTTAGCACATGCTATGTGGGTGAAATTATGATACCATGCCATTTTCAACTATTTCAGAGTTCATTTGCAGTGCTTTTCAATTTCAGGGTCATCTTAGCTCAAAATAAATCATGAAATGCATGAAAAATAGCAAATGAAGTCAGAAAAGGGTTGAAAAGTGATGATGTGGATTTGAATGGTGCATAATGAATGCAGAAAAAGTCTTGAGTTAAAATATGTTAAAAAAATGAAACCCCTTTGTAATAGACGAGTTTTCGTCCGAATCCCTGATACATCGAAGGAGATTGTCCAGTTTGTACACGAAGTGCATCCAGTTTTTCCCGTAACCCTCTCAACTTTTTAGCACATGCTACGTGGGTGAAATTATGATACCATGCCAATTTTCAACCATTTCAGAGTTCATTTGCAGTGCTTTTCAATTTCAGGGTCATCTTAGCTCAAAATAAATCATGAAATGCATGAAAAATAGCAAATGAAGCCAGAAAAGGATTGAAAAGTGATGATGTGGCTTTGAATGGTGCATATTGAATGCAAAAAAACTCTTGAGTTAAAATATGTTAAAAAAATGAAACCCCTTTGTAATAGACGAGTTTTCGTCCGAAACCGTGATACTTCGAAGGAGATTGTCCAGTTTGTACACGAAGTGCATCCAGTTTTTCCCGTAACCCTCTCAACTTTTTAGCACATGCTACGTGGGTGAAATTATGATACCATGCCAATTTTCAACTATTTCAGAGTTCATTTGCAGTGCTTTTCAATTTCAGGGTGATCTTAGCTCAAAATAAATCATGAAATGCATGAAAAATAGCAAATGAAGTCAGAAAAGGGTTGAAAAGTAATGATGTGGCTTTGAATGGTGCATATTGAATGCAGAAAAAGTCTTGAGTTAAAATATGTTTAAAAAAAATGAAATCCCTTTGTAATAGACGAGTTTTCGTCCCAAACCCTGATACTTCGAAGGAGATTGTCCAGTTTGTACACGAAGTGCATCCAGTTTTTCCCGTAACCTTCTCAACTTTTTAGCACTTGCTACATGGGTGAAATTATGATACCATGCCAATTTTCAACCATTTCAGAGTTCATTTGCAGTGCTTTTCAATTTCAGGGTCATCTTAGGTCAAAATAAATCATGGAATGCATGAAAAATAGCAAATAAAGTCAGAAAAGGGTTGAAAAGTGATGATGTGGCTTTGAACGGTGCATATTGAATGCAGAAAAAGTTTTGAGTTAAAATATGTTTAAAAAATGAAATCCCTTTGTAATAGACGAGTTTTCGTCCGAAACCCTGATACTTCGAAGGAGATTGTCCAGTTTGTACACGAAGTGCATCCAGTTTTTCCCGTAACCCTCTCAAGTTTTCAGCACATGCTATGTGGGTGAAATTTTGATACCATGCCAATTTTCAACCATTTCCGAGTTCATTTGCAGTGCTTTTCAATTTCAGGGTCATCTTAGCTCAAAATAAATCATGAAATGCATGAAAAATAGCAAATGAAGTCAGAAAAGAGTTGAAAAGTGATGATGTGGCTTTGAATGGTGCATATTGAATGCAAAAAAAGTCTTGAGTTAAAATATGTTAAAAAAATGAAACCCCTTTGTAATAGACGAGTTTTCGTCCGAAAGCCTGATACTTCGAAGGAGATTGTCTAGTTTGTACACGAAGTGCATCCAATTTTTCCCATAACCCTCTCAACTTTTTAGCACATGCTATGTGGGTGAAATTATGATACCATGCCAATTTTCAACCATTTCCGAGTTCATTTGCAGTGCTTTTCAATTTCAGGGTCATCTTAGCTCAAAATAAATCATGAAATGCATGAAAAATAGCAAATGAAGTCAGAAAAGAGTTGTAAAGTGATGATGTGGCTTTGAATGGTGCATATTGAATGAAAAAAAAGTCTTGAGTTAAAATATGTTAAAAAAATGAAACCCCTTTGTAATAGACGAGTTTTCGTCCGAAACCCTCATACTTCGAAGGAGATTGTCCAGTTTGTACACGAAGTGCATCCAGTTTTTCCCATATCCCTCTCAACTTTTTAGCACATGCTATGTGGGTGAAATTATGATACCATGCCAATTTTCAACAATTTTAGAGTTCATTTGCAGTGCTTTTCAATTTCAGGGTCATCTTTGCTCAAAATAAATCATGAAATGCATGAAACATAGCAAATGAAGTCAGAAAAGGGTTGAAAAGTGATGATGTGGCTTTGAATGGTGCATATTGAATGCAGATAAAGTCTTGAGTTAAAATATGTTTAAAAAAAATGAAATCCCTTTGTAATAGATGAGTTTTCGTCCCAAACCCTGATACTTCGAAGGAAATTGTCCAGTTTGTACACGAAGTGCATCCAGTTTTTCCCGTAACCCTCTCAACTTTTTAGCACATGCTACATGGGTGAAATTATGATACCATGCCAATTTTCAACCATTTCAGAGTTCATTTGCAGTGCTTTTCAATTTTATGGTCATCTTAACTCAAAATAAATCATGAAATGCATGAAAAATAGCAAATGAAGTCAGAAAAGGGTTGAAAAGTGATGATGTGGCTTTGAACGGTGCATATTGAATGCAGAAAAAGTTTCGAGTTAAAATATGTTTAAAAAATGAAATCCCTTTGTAATAGACGAGTTTTCGTCCGAAACCCTGATACTTCGAAGGAGATTGTCCAGTTTGTACACGAAGTGCATCCAGTTTTTCCCGTAACCGTCTCAACTTTTTAGCACATGCTATGTGGGTGAAATGATTATACCATGCCAAGTTTTAACCATTTCAGAGTTCATTTGCAGAGCTTTTCAATTTCAGGGTCATCTCAGCTCAAAATAAATCATGAAATGCATGAAAAATAGCAAATTAAGTCAGAAAAGGGTTGAAAAGTGATGATGTGGCTTTGAATGGTGCATATTGAATGCAGAAAAAGTTTTGCGTTAAAATATGTTTAAAAAATGAAATCCCTTTGTAATAGACGAGTTTTCGTCCGAAACCCTGATACTTCGAAGGAGATTGTCCAGTTTGTACACGAAGTGCATCCAGTTTTTCCCATAACCCTCTCAACTTTTTAGCACATGCTATGTGGGTGAAATTATGATACCATGCCAATTTTCAACCATTTCCGAGTTCATTTGCAGTGCTTTTCAATTTCAGGGTCAAATTAGCTCAAAATAAATCATGAAATGCATGAAAAATAGCAAATGAAGTCAAAAAAGAGTTGAAAAGTGATGATGTGGCTTTGAGTGGTGCATATTCAATGCAAAAAAAGTCTTGAGTTAAAATATGTTAAAAAAATGAAACCCCTTTGTAATAGACGAGTTTTCGTCCGAAACACTCATACTTCGAAGGAGATTGTCCAGTTTGTACATGAAGTGCATCCAGTTTTTCCCATAACCCTCTCAACTTTTTAGCACATGCTACGTGGGTGAAATTATGATACCATGACAATTTTCAACTATTTCAGAGTTCATTTGCAGTGCTTTTCAATTTTAGGGTCATCTTAGCTCAAAATAAATCATGAAATGCATGGAAAATAGCAAATGAAGTCAGAAAAGGGTTGAAAAGTGATGATGTGGCTTTGAATGGTGCATATTGAATGCAGAAAAAGTCTTGAGTTAAAATATGTTAAAAAATGAAACCCCTTTGTAATAGACGAGTTTTCGTCCGAAACCCTGATACTTCGAAGGAGATTGTCCAGTTTGTACACGAAGTGCATCCAGTTTTTCCCGTAAGCCTCTCAACTTTTTAGCACATGCTACGTGGGTGAAATTATGATACCATGCCAATTTTTAACTATTTCAGAGTTGATTTGCAGTGCTTTCAATATCAGGGTCACCTTAGCAAATGAAGTCACAAAAGGGTTGAAAAGTGATGATGTGTATTTGAATGGTGCATATTGAATGCAGAAAAAGTCTTGAGTTAAAATATGTTTAAAAAATGAAATCCCATTGTAATAGACGAGTTTTCGTCCGAAACCCTCATACTTCGAAGGAGATTGTCCAGTTTGTACACGAAGTGCATCCAGTTTTTCCCATAACCCTCTCAATTTTTTAGCACATGCTATGTGGGTGAAATTATGATACCATGCCAATTTTCAACCATTTCAGAGTTCATTTGCAGTGCTTTTCAATTTCAGGGTCATCTTTGCTCAAAATAAATCATGAAATGCATGAAAAATAGCAAATGAAGTCAGAAAAGGGTTGAAAAGTGATGATGTGGCTTTGAATGGTGCCTAATGAATGCAGAAAAAGTCTTGAATTAAAATATATTTAAAAAAATGAAATCCCATTGTAATAAACGAGTTTTCGTCCGAAACCCTCATACTTCGAAGGAGATTGTCCAGTTTGTACACGAAGTGCATCCAGTTTTTCCCGTAACCCTCTCAACTTTTTAGCACATGCTATGTGGGTGAAATTATGATACCATGCCAATTTTCAACCATTTCAGAGTTCATTTGCAGAGCTTTTCAATTTCAGGGTCATCTCAGCTCAAAATAAATCATGAAATGCATGAAAAATAGCAAATTAAGTCAGAAAAGGGTTGAAAAGTGATGATGTGGCTTTGAATGGTGCATATTGAATGCAGATAAAGTTTTGCGTTAAAATATGTTTAAAAAAATGAAATCCCTTTGTAATAGACGAGTTTTCGTCCGAAACCCTGATACTTCGAAGGAGATTGTCCAGTTTGTACACGAAGTGCATCCAGTTTTTCCCATAACCCTCTCAACTTTTTAGCACATGCTATGTGGGTGAAATTATGATACCATGCCAATTTTCAACCATTTCCGAGTTCATTTGCAGTGCTTTTCAATTTCAGGGTCAAATTAGCTCAAAATAAATCATGAAATGCATGAAAAATAGCAAATGAAGTCAAAAAAGAGTTGAAAAGTGATGATGTGGCTTTGAGTGGTGCATATTCAATGCAAAAAAAGTCTTGAGTTAAAATATGTTAAAAAAATGAAACCCCTTTGTAATAGACGAGTTTTCGTCCGAAACACTCATACTTCGAAGGAGATTGTCCAGTTTGTACATGAAGTGCATCCAGTTTTTCCCATAACCCTCTCAACTTTTTAGCACATGCTACGTGGGTGAAATTATGATACCATGACAATTTTCAACTATTTCAGAGTTCATTTGCAGTGCTTTTCAATTTTAGGGTCATCTTAGCTCAAAATAAATCATGAAATGCATGGAAAATAGCAAATGAAGTCAGAAAAGGGTTGAAAAGTGATGATGTGGCTTTGAATGGTGCATATTGAATGCAGAAAAAGTCTTGAGTTAAAATATGTTAAAAAATGAAACCCCTTTGTAATAGACGAGTTTTCGTCCGAAACCCTGATACTTCGAAGGAGATTGTCCAGTTTGTACACGAAGTGCATCCAGTTTTTCCCGTAAGCCTCTCAACTTTTTAGCACATGCTACGTGGGTGAAATTATGATACCATGCCAATTCTTAACTATTTCAGAGTTCATTTGCAGTGCTTTCAATATCAGGGTCACCTTAGCAAATGAAGTCAGAAAAGAGTTGAAAAGTGATGATGTGTATTTGAACGGTGCATATTGAATGCAGAAAAAGTCTTGAGTTAAAATATGTTTAAAAAATGAAATCCCTTTGTAATAGACGAGTTTTCGTCCGAAACCCTCATACTTCGAAGGAGATTGTCCAGTTTGTACACGAAGTGCATCCAGTTTTTCCCATAACCCTCTCAATTTTTTAGCACATGCTATGTGGGTGAAATTATGATACCATGCCAATTTTCAACCATTTCAGAGTTCATTTGCAGTGCTTTTCAATTTCAGGGTCATCTTTGCTCAAAATAAATCATGAAATGCATGAAAAATAGCAAATGAAGTCAGAAAAGGGTTGAAAAGTGATGATGTGGCTTTGAATGGTGCCTAATGAATGCAGAAAAATTCTTGAATTAAAATATATTTAAAAAAATGAAATCCCATTGTAATAAACGAGTTTTCGTCCGAAACCCTCATGCTTCGAAGGAGATTGTCCAGTTTGTACACGAAGTGCATCCAGTTTTTCCCGTAACCCTCTCAACTTTTTAGCACATGCTATGTGGGTGAAATTATGATACCATGCCAATTTTCAACCATTTCAGAGTTCATTTCCAGTGCTTTTCAATTTCAGGGTCATCTTAGCTCAAAATAAATCATGAAATGCATGAAAAATAGCAAATGAAGTTAGAAAAGGGTTGAAAACTGATGATGTGGCTTTGAATGGTGCATATTGAATGCAAAAAAAGTCTTGAGTTGAAATATTTTTCAAAAAATGAAATCCCTTTGTAATAGACGAGTTTTCGTCCGAAACCCTAATACTTCGAAGGAGATTGTCCAGTTTGTACACGAAGTGCATCCAGTTTTTCCCGTAACCCTCTCAACTTTTTAGCACATGCTATGTGGGTGAAATTATGATACCATGCCAATTTTCAACTATTTCAGAGTTCATTTGCAGTGCTTTTCAATATCAGGGTCATCTTAGCTCAAAATAAATCATGAAATGCATGAATAATAGCAAATGAAGTCAGAAAAGGGTTGAAAAGTGATGATGTGGCTTTGAATGGTGCATATTGAATGCATAAAAAGTCTTGAGTTAAAATATGTTAAAAAATGAAACCCCTTTGTAATAGACGAGTTTTCGTCCGAATCCCTGATACTTCGAAGGAGATTGTCCAGTTTGTACACGAAGTGCATCCAGTTTTTCCCGTAAGCCTCTCAACTTTTTAGCACATGCTACGTGGGTGAAATTATGATACCATGCCAATTTTCAACCATTTCAGAGTTCATTTGCAGTGCTTTTCAATTTCAGGGTCATCTTAGGTCAAAATAAATCATGAACTGCATGAAAAATAGCAAATGAAGCCAGAAAAGGGTTGAAAAGTGATGATGTGCCTTTGAATGGTGCATATTGAATGCAGAAAAATATTGAGTTAAAATATGTTAAAAATGAAACCCCTTTGTAATAGACGAGTTTTCGTCCGAAACCCTGATACTTCGAAGGAGATTGTCCAGTTTGTACACAAAGTGCATCCAGTTTTTCCCGTAACCCTCTCAACTTTTTAGCACATGCTACGTGGGTGAAATTATGACACCATGCCAATTTTCAACTATTTCAGAGTTCATTTGCAGTGCTTTTCAATTTCAGGGTCATCTTAGCTTAAAATAAATCATGAAATGCATGAAAAATAGCAAATGAAGTCAGAAAAGGGCTAAAAAGTGATGATGTGGCTTTGAATTGTGCATATTGAATGCAGAAAAAGTCTTGAGTTAAAATATGTTAAAAAATGATACCCCTTTGTAATAGACGAGTTTTCGTCCGAAACCCTCGTACTTCGAAGGAGATTGTCCAGTTTGTACACGAAGTGCATCCAGTTTTTCCCGTAGCCCTCTCCACTTTTTAGCACATGCTACGTGGGTGAAATTATGATACCATGCCAATTTTCAACTATTTCAGAGTTCATTTGCAGTGCTTTACAATTTCTGGGTCATCTTAGCTCAAAATAAATCATGAAATGCATGAAAAATAGCAAATGAAGTTAGAAAAGGGTTGAAAAGTGATGATGTGTGTTTGAATGGTACATATTGAAAGCAGAAAAAGTCTTGAGTTAAAATATGTTAAAAAATGAAACCCCTTTGTAATAGACGAGTTTTCGTCCAAAACCCTGATACTTCGAAGGAGATTGTCCAGTTTGTACACGAAGTGCATCCAGTTTTTCCCGTAACCCTCTCAACTTTTTAGCACATGCTATGTGGGTGAAATTATGATACCATGCCAATTTTCAACCATTTCAGAGTTCATTTGCAGTGCTTTTCAATTTCAGGGTCATCTTAGCTCAAAGTAAATCATGAAATGCATGAAAAATAGCAAATGAAGTCAGAAAAGGGTTGAAAAGTGATGATGTGTCTTTGAATGGTGCATATTGAATGCAGAAAAAGTCTTGAGTTAAAATATGTTTAAAAAATGAAATCCCTTTGTAATAGACGAGTTTTCGTCCGAAACCCTCATACTTCGAAGGAGATTGTCCAGTTTGTACACGAAGTGCATCCAGTTTTTCCCATAACCCTCTCAACTTTTTAGCACATGCTATGTGGGTGAAATTATGATACCATGCCAAATTTCAACCATTTCAGAGTTCATTTGCAGTGCTTTTCAATTTCAGGGTCATCTTAGCTCAAAATAAATCATGAAATGCATGAAAAATAGCAAAGGAAGTTAGAAAAGGGTTGAAAAGTGATGATGTGTGTTTGAATGGTACATATTGAATGCACAAAAAGTCTGGAGTTAAAATATGTTAAAAAATGAAACCCCTTTGTAATAGACGAGTTTTCGTCCGAAACCGTGATACTTCGAAGGAGATTGTCCAGTTTGTACACGAAGTGCATCCAGTTTTTCCCGTAACCCTCTCAACTTTTTAGCACATGCTATGTGGGTGAAATTATGATACCATGCCAATTTTCAACCATTTCAGAGTTAATTTGCAGTGCTTTTCAATTTCAGGGTCATCTTAGCTCAAAATAAATCATGAAATGCATGAAAAATAGCAAATGAAGTCAGAAAAGGGTTGAAAAGTGATGATGTGGCTTTGAATGGTGCATATTGAATGCAAAAAAAGACTGGATTTAAAATATGTTAAAAAAATGAAACCCCTTTGTAATAGACGAGTTTTCGTCCGAAACCCTGATACTTCGAAGGAGATTGTCCAGTTTGTACACGAAGTGCATCCAGTTTTTTCAGTAACCCTCTCAACTTTTTAGCACATGTTACGTGGGTGAAATTATGATACCATGCCAATTTTCAACTATTTCAGAGTTCATTTGCAGTGCTTTACAATTTCAGGGTCATCTTAGCACAAAATAAATCATGAAATGCATGAAAAATAGCAAATGAAGTCAGAAAAGGGTTGAAAAGTGATGATGTGTCTTTGAATGGTACATATTGAATGCAGAAAAAGTCTTGAGTTAAAATATGTTTAAAAAATGAAATCCCTTTGTAAAAGACGAGTTTTCGTCCGAAACCCTGATACTTCAAAGGAGATTGTCCAGTTTGTACACGAAGTGCATCCAGTTTTTCCCGTAACCCTCTCAACTTTTTAGCACATGCTATGTGGGTGAAATTATGATACCATGCCAATTTTCAACTATTTCAGAGTTCATTTGCAGTGCTTTTCAATATCAGGGTCATCTTAGCTCAAAAGAAATCATGAAATGCATGAATAATAGCAAATGAAGTCAGAAAAGGGTTGAAAAGTGATGATGTGGCTTTGAATTGTGCATATTGAATGCATAAAAAGTCTTGAGTTAAAATATGTTAAAAAATGAAACCCCTTTGTAATAGACGAGTTTTCGTCCGAATCCCTGATACTTCGAAGGAGATTGTCCAGTTTGTACACGAAGTGCATCCAGTTTTTCCCGTAACCCTCTCAACTTTTTAGCACATGCTACGTGGGTGAAATTATGATACCATGCCAATTTTCAACCATTTCAGAGTTCATTTGCAGTGCTTTTCAATTTCAGGGTCATCTTAGGTCAAAATAAATCATGAACTGCATGAAAAATAGCAAATGAAGCCAGAAAAGGGTTGAAAAGTGATGATGTGCCTTTGAATGGTGCATATTGAATGCAGAAAAATCTTGAGTTAAAATATGTTAAAAATGAAACCCCTTTGTAATAGACGAGTTTTCGTCCGAAACCCTGATACTTTGAAGGAGATTGTCCAGTTTGTACACAAAGTGCATCCAGTTTTTCCCGTAACCCTCTCAACTTTTTAGCACATGCTACGTGGGTGAAATTATGACACCATGCCAATTTTCAACTATTTCAGAGTTCATTTGCAGTGCTTTTCAATTTCAGGGTCATCTTAGCTTAAAATAAATCATGAAATGCATGAAAAATAGCAAATGAAGTCAGAAAAGGGCTAAAAAGTGATGATGTGGCTTTGAATTGTGCATATTGAATGCAGAAAAAGTCTTGAGTTAAAATATGTTAAAAAATGATACCCCTTTGTAATAGACGAGTTTTCGTCCGAAACCCTCGTACTTTGAAGGAGATTGTCCAGTTTGTACACGAAGTGCATCCAGTTTTTCCCGTAGCCCTCTCAACTTTTTAGCACATGCTACGTGGGTGAAATTATGATACCATGCCAATTTTCAACTATTTCAGAGTTCATTTGCAGTGCTTTTCAATTTCAGGGTCATCTTAGCTCAAAATAAATCATGAAATGCATGAAAAATAGCAAAGGAAGTTAGAAAAGGGTTGAAAAGTGATGATGTGTGTTTGAATGGTACATATTGAATGCACAAAAAGTCTGGAGTTAAAATATGTTAAAAAATGAAACCCCTTTGTAATAGACGAGTTTTCGTCCGAAACCGTGATACTTCGAAGGAGATTGTCCAGTTTGTACACGAAGTGCATCCAGTTTTTCCCGTAACCCTCTCAACTTTTTAGCACATGCTATGTGGGTGAAATTATGATACCATGCCAATTTTCATCCATTTCAGAGTTCATTTGCAGTGCTTTTCAATTTCAGGGTCATCTTAGCTCAAAATAAATCATGAAATGCATGAAAAATAGCAAATGAAGTCAGAAAAGGGTTGAAAAGTGATGATGTGGCTTTGAATGGTGCATATTGAATGCAAAAAAAGACTGGATTTAAAATATGTTAAAAAAATGAAACCCCTTTGTAATAGACGAGTTTTCGTCCGAAACCCTGATACTTCGAAGGAGATTGTCCAGTTTGTACACGAAGTGCATCCAGTTTTTTCAGTAACCCTCTCAACTTTTTAGCACATGTTACGTGGGTGAAATTATGATACCATGCCAATTTTCAACTATTTCAGAGTTGATTTGCAGTGCTTTACAATTTCAGGGTCATCTTAGCACAAAATAAATCATGAAATGCATGAAAAATAGCAAATGAAGTCAGAAAAGGGTTGAAAAGTGATGATGTGTCTTTGAATGGTACATATTGAATGCAGAAAAAGTCTTGAGTTAAAATATGTTTAAAAAATGAAATCCCTTTGTAATAGACGAGTTTTCGTCCGAAACCCTGATACTTCAAAGGAGATTGTCCAGTTTGTACACGAAGTGCATCCAGTTTTTCCCGTAACCCTCTCAACTTTTTAGCACATGCTATGTGGGTGAAATTATGATACCATGCCAATTTTCAACTATTTCAGAGTTCATTTGCAGTGCTTTTCAATATCAGGGTCATCTTAGCTCAAAATAAATCATGAAATGCATGAATAATAGCAAATGAAGTCAGAAAAGGATTGAAAAGTGATGATGTGGCTTTGAATGGTGCATATTGAATGCATAAAAAGTCTTGAGTTAAAATATGTTAAAAAATGAAACCCCTTTGTAATAGACGAGTTTTCGTCCGAATCCCTGATACTTCGAAGGAGATTGTCCAGTTTGTACACGAAGTGCATCCAGTTTTTCCCGTAACCCTCTCAACTTTTTAGCACATGCTACGTGGGTGAAATTATGATACCATGCCAATTTTCAACCATTTCAGAGTTCATTTGCAGTGCTTTTCAATTTCAGGGTCATCTTAGGTCAAAATAAATCATGAACTGCATGAAAAATAGCAAATGAAGCCAGAAAAGGGTTGAAAAGTGATGATGTGCCTTTGAATGGTGCATATTGAATGCAGAAAAATCTTGAGTTAAAATATGTTAAAAATGAAACCCCTTTGTAATAGACGAGTTTTCGTCCGAAACCCTGATACTTCGAAGGAGATTGTCCAGTTTGTACACAAAGTGCATCCAGTTTTTCCCGTAACCCTCTCAACTTTTTAGCACATGCTACGTGGGTGAAATTATGACACCATGCCAATTTTCAACTATTTCAGAGTTCATTTGCAGTGCTTTTCAATTTCAGGGTCATCTTAGCTTAAAATAAATCATGAAATGCATGAAAAATAGCAAATGAAGTCAGAAAAGGGCTAAAAAGTGATGATGTGGCTTTGAATTGTGCATATTGAATGCAGAAAAAGTCTTGAGTTAAAATATGTTAAAAAATGATACCCCTTTGTAATAGACGAGTTTTCGTCCGAAACCCTCGTACTTCGAAGGAGATTGTCCAGTTTGTACACGAAGTGCATCCAGTTTTTCCCGTAGCCCTCTCAACTTTTTAGCACATGCTACGTGGGTGAAATTATGATACCATGCCAATTTTCAACTATTTCAGAGTTCATTTGCAGTGCTTTACAATTTCTGGGTCATCTTAGCTCAAAATAAATCATGAAATGCATGAAAAATAGCAAATGAAGTTAGAAAAGGGTTGAAAAGTGATGATGTGTGTTTGAATGGTACATATTGAAAGCAGAAAAAGTCTTGAGTTAAAATATGTTAAAAAATGAAACCCCTTTGTAATAGACGAGTTTTCGTCCAAAACCCTGATACTTCGAAGGAGATTGTCCAGTTTGTACACGAAGTGCATCCAGTTTTTCCCGTACCCCTCTCAACTTTTTAGCACATGCTATGTGGGTGAAATTATGATACCATGCCAATTTTCAACCATTTCAGAGTTCATTTGCAGTGCTTTTCAATTTCAGGGTCATCTTAGCTCAAAATAAATCATGAAATGCATGAAAAATAGCAAATGAAGTCAGAAAAGGGTTGAAAAGTGATGATGTGTCTTTGAATGGTGCATATTGAATGCAGAAAAAGTCTTGAGTTAAAATATGTTTAAAAAATGAAATCCCTTTGTAATAGACGAGTTTTCGTCCGAAACCCTCATACTTCGAAGGAGATTGTCCAGTTTGTACACGAAGTGCATCCAGTTTTTCCCATAACCCTCTCAACTTTTTAGCACATGCTATGTGGGTGAAATTATGATACCATGCCAAATTTCAACCATTTCAGAGTTCATTTGCAGTGCTTTTCAATTTCAGGGTCATCTTAGCTCAAAATAAATCATGAAATGCATGAAAAATAGCAAAGGAAGTTAGAAAAGGGTTGAAAAGTGATGATGTGTGTTTGAATGGTACATATTGAATGCACAAAAAGTCTGGAGTTAAAATATGTTAAAAAATGAAACCCCTTTGTAATAGACGAGTTTTCGTCTGAAACCGTGATACTTCGAAGGAGATTGTCCAGTTTGTACACGAAGTGCATCCAGTTTTTCCCGTAACCCTCTCAACTTTTTAGCACATGCTATGTGGGTGAAATTATGATACCATGCCAATTTTCAACCATTTCAGAGTTCATTTGCAGTGCTTTTCAATTTCAGGGTCATCTTAGCTCAAAATAAATCATGAAATGCATGAAAAATAGCAAATGAAGTCAGAAAAGGGTTGAAAAGTGATGATGTGGCTTTGAATGGTGCATATTGAATGCAAAAAAAGACTGGATTTAAAATATGTTAAAAAAATGAAACCCCTTTGTAATAGACGAGTTTTCGTCCGAAACCCTGATACTTCGAAGGAGATTGTCCAGTTTGTACACGAAGTGCATCCAGTTTTTTCAGTAACCCTCTCAACTTTTTAGCACATGTTACGTGGGTGAAATTATGATACCATGCCAATTTTCAACTATTTCAGAGTTCATTTGCAGTGCTTTACAATTTCAGGGTCATCTTAGCACAAAATAAATCATGAAATGCATGAAAAATAGCAAATGAAGTCAGAAAAGGGTTGAAAAGTGATGATGTGTCTTTGAATGATACATATTGAATGCAGAAAAAGTCTTGAGTTAAAATATGTTTAAAAAATGAAATCCCTTTGTAATAGACGAGTTTTCGTCCGAAACCCTGATACTTCAAAGGAGATTGTCCAGTTTGTACACGAAGTGCATCCAGTTTTTCCCGTAACCCTCTCAACTTTTTAGCACATGCTATGTGGGTGAAATTATGATACCATGCCAATTTTCAACCATTTCAGAGTTCATTTGCAGTGCTTTTCAATTTCAGGGTCATCTTAGCTCAAAATAAATCATGAAATGCTTGAAAAATAGCAATTTATGTCAGAAAAGGGTTGAAAAGTGATGATGTGGCTTTGAATGGTGCATATTGAATGCAAAAAAAGTCTTGATTTAAAATATGTTGAAAAAATGAAACCCCTTTGTAATAGACAAGTTTTCGTCCGAAACCCTGATACTTCGAAGGAGATTGTCCAGTTTGTACACGAAGTGCATCCAGTTTTTTCAGTAACCCTCTCAACTTTTTAGCACATGCTACGTGGGTGAAATTATGATACCATGCCAATTTTCAACTATTTCAGAGTTCGTTTGCAGTGCTTTACAATTTCAGGGTCATCTTAGCACAAAATAAATCATGAAATGCATGAAAAATAGCAAATGAAGTCAGAAAAGGGTTGAAAAGTGATGATGTGTCTTTGAATGGTACATATTGAATGCAGAAAAAGTCTTGAGTTAAAATATGTTTAAAAAATGAAATCCCTTTGTAATAGACGAGTTTTCGTCCGAAACCCTGATACTTCAAAGGAGATTGTCCAGTTTGTACACGAAGTGCATCCAGTTTTTCCCGTAACCCTCTCAACTTTTTAGCACATGCTATGTGGGTGAAATTATGATACCATGCCAATTTTCAACTATTTCAGAGTTCATTTGCAGTGCTTTTCAATATCAGGGTCATCTTAGCTCAAAAGAAATCATGAAATGCATGAATAATAGCAAATGAAGTCAGAAAAGGGTTGAAAAGTGATGATGTGGCTTTGAATTGTGCATATTGAATGCATAAAAAGTCTTGAGTTAAAATATGTTAAAAAATGAAACCCCTTTGTAATAGACGAGTTTTCGTCCGAATCCCTGATACTTCGAAGGAGATTGTCCAGTTTGTACACGAAGTGCATCCAGTTTTTCCCGTAACCCTCTCAACTTTTTAGCACATGCTACGTGGGTGAAATTATGATACCATGCCAATTTTCAACCATTTCAGAGTTCATTTGCAGTGCTTTTCAATTTCAGGGTCATCTTAGGTCAAAATAAATCATGAACTGCATGAAAAATAGCAAATGAAGCCAGAAAAGGGTTGAAAAGTGATGATGTGCCTTTGAATGGTGCATATTGAATGCAGAAAAATCTTGAGTTAAAATATGTTAAAAATGAAACCCCTTTGTAATAGACGAGTTTTCGTCCGAAACCCTGATACTTTGAAGGAGATTGTCCAGTTTGTACACAAAGTGCATCCAGTTTTTCCCGTAACCCTCTCAACTTTTTAGCACATGCTACGTGGGTGAAATTATGACACCATGCCAATTTTCAACTATTTCAGAGTTCATTTGCAGTGCTTTTCAATTTCAGGGTCATCTTAGCTTAAAATAAATCATGAAATGCATGAAAAATAGCAAATGAAGTCAGAAAAGGGCTAAAAAGTGATGATGTGGCTTTGAATTGTGCATATTGAATGCAGAAAAAGTCTTGAGTTAAAATATGTTAAAAAATGATACCCCTTTGTAATAGACGAGTTTTCGTCCGAAACCCTCGTACTTTGAAGGAGATTGTCCAGTTTGTACACGAAGTGCATCCAGTTTTTCCCGTAGCCCTCTCAACTTTTTAGCACATGCTACGTGGGTGAAATTATGATACCATGCCAATTTTCAACTATTTCAGAGTTCATTTGCAGTGCTTTTCAATTTCAGGGTCATCTTAGCTCAAAATAAATCATGAAATGCATGAAAAATAGCAAAGGAAGTTAGAAAAGGGTTGAAAAGTGATGATGTGTGTTTGAATGGTACATATTGAATGCACAAAAAGTCTGGAGTTAAAATATGTTAAAAAATGAAACCCCTTTGTAATAGACGAGTTTTCGTCCGAAACCGTGATACTTCGAAGGAGATTGTCCAGTTTGTACACGAAGTGCATCCAGTTTTTCCCGTAACCCTCTCAACTTTTTAGCACATGCTATGTGGGTGAAATTATGATACCATGCCAATTTTCATCCATTTCAGAGTTCATTTGCAGTGCTTTTCAATTTCAGGGTCATCTTAGCTCAAAATAAATCATGAAATGCATGAAAAATAGCAAATGAAGTCAGAAAAGGGTTGAAAAGTGATGATGTGGCTTTGAATGGTGCATATTGAATGCAAAAAAAGACTGGATTTAAAATATGTTAAAAAAATGAAACCCCTTTGTAATAGACGAGTTTTCGTCCGAAACCCTGATACTTCGAAGGAGATTGTCCAGTTTGTACACGAAGTGCATCCAGTTTTTTCAGTAACCCTCTCAACTTTTTAGCACATGTTACGTGGGTGAAATTATGATACCATGCCAATTTTCAACTATTTCAGAGTTGATTTGCAGTGCTTTACAATTTCAGGGTCATCTTAGCACAAAATAAATCATGAAATGCATGAAAAATAGCAAATGAAGTCAGAAAAGGGTTGAAAAGTGATGATGTGTCTTTGAATGGTACATATTGAATGCAGAAAAAGTCTTGAGTTAAAATATGTTTAAAAAATGAAATCCCTTTGTAATAGACGAGTTTTCGTCCGAAACCCTGATACTTCAAAGGAGATTGTCCAGTTTGTACACGAAGTGCATCCAGTTTTTCCCGTAACCCTCTCAACTTTTTAGCACATGCTATGTGGGTGAAATTATGATACCATGCCAATTTTCAACTATTTCAGAGTTCATTTGCAGTGCTTTTCAATATCAGGGTCATCTTAGCTCAAAATAAATCATGAAATGCATGAATAATAGCAAATGAAGTCAGAAAAGGATTGAAAAGTGATGATGTGGCTTTGAATGGTGCATATTGAATGCATAAAAAGTCTTGAGTTAAAATATGTTAAAAAATGAAACCCCTTTGTAATAGACGAGTTTTCGTCCGAATCCCTGATACTTCGAAGGAGATTGTCCAGTTTGTACACGAAGTGCATCCAGTTTTTCCCGTAACCCTCTCAACTTTTTAGCACATGCTACGTGGGTGAAATTATGATACCATGCCAATTTTCAACCATTTCAGAGTTCATTTGCAGTGCTTTTCAATTTCAGGGTCATCTTAGGTCAAAATAAATCATGAACTGCATGAAAAATAGCAAATGAAGCCAGAAAAGGGTTGAAAAGTGATGATGTGCCTTTGAATGGTGCATATTGAATGCAGAAAAATCTTGAGTTAAAATATGTTAAAAATGAAACCCCTTTGTAATAGACGAGTTTTCGTCCGAAACCCTGATACTTCGAAGGAGATTGTCCAGTTTGTACACAAAGTGCATCCAGTTTTTCCCGTAACCCTCTCAACTTTTTAGCACATGCTACGTGGGTGAAATTATGACACCATGCCAATTTTCAACTATTTCAGAGTTCATTTGCAGTGCTTTTCAATTTCAGGGTCATCTTAGCTTAAAATAAATCATGAAATGCATGAAAAATAGCAAATGAAGTCAGAAAAGGGCTAAAAAGTGATGATGTGGCTTTGAATTGTGCATATTGAATGCAGAAAAAGTCTTGAGTTAAAATATGTTAAAAAATGATACCCCTTTGTAATAGACGAGTTTTCGTCCGAAACCCTCGTACTTCGAAGGAGATTGTCCAGTTTGTACACGAAGTGCATCCAGTTTTTCCCGTAGCCCTCTCAACTTTTTAGCACATGCTACGTGGGTGAAATTATGATACCATGCCAATTTTCAACTATTTCAGAGTTCATTTGCAGTGCTTTACAATTTCTGGGTCATCTTAGCTCAAAATAAATCATGAAATGCATGAAAAATAGCAAATGAAGTTAGAAAAGGGTTGAAAAGTGATGATGTGTGTTTGAATGGTACATATTGAAAGCAGAAAAAGTCTTGAGTTAAAATATGTTAAAAAATGAAACCCCTTTGTAATAGACGAGTTTTCGTCCAAAACCCTGATACTTCGAAGGAGATTGTCCAGTTTGTACACGAAGTGCATCCAGTTTTTCCCGTACCCCTCTCAACTTTTTAGCACATGCTATGTGGGTGAAATTATGATACCATGCCAATTTTCAACCATTTCAGAGTTCATTTGCAGTGCTTTTCAATTTCAGGGTCATCTTAGCTCAAAATAAATCATGAAATGCATGAAAAATAGCAAATGAAGTCAGAAAAGGGTTGAAAAGTGATGATGTGTCTTTGAATGGTGCATATTGAATGCAGAAAAAGTCTTGAGTTAAAATATGTTTAAAAAATGAAATCCCTTTGTAATAGACGAGTTTTCGTCCGAAACCCTCATACTTCGAAGGAGATTGTCCAGTTTGTACACGAAGTGCATCCAGTTTTTCCCATAACCCTCTCAACTTTTTAGCACATGCTATGTGGGTGAAATTATGATACCATGCCAAATTTCAACCATTTCAGAGTTCATTTGCAGTGCTTTTCAATTTCAGGGTCATCTTAGCTCAAAATAAATCATGAAATGCATGAAAAATAGCAAAGGAAGTTAGAAAAGGGTTGAAAAGTGATGATGTGTGTTTGAATGGTACATATTGAATGCACAAAAAGTCTGGAGTTAAAATATGTTAAAAAATGAAACCCCTTTGTAATAGACGAGTTTTCGTCTGAAACCGTGATACTTCGAAGGAGATTGTCCAGTTTGTACACGAAGTGCATCCAGTTTTTCCCGTAACCCTCTCAACTTTTTAGCACATGCTATGTGGGTGAAATTATGATACCATGCCAATTTTCAACCATTTCAGAGTTCATTTGCAGTGCTTTTCAATTTCAGGGTCATCTTAGCTCAAAATAAATCATGAAATGCATGAAAAATAGCAAATGAAGTCAGAAAAGGGTTGAAAAGTGATGATGTGGCTTTGAATGGTGCATATTGAATGCAAAAAAAGACTGGATTTAAAATATGTTAAAAAAATGAAACCCCTTTGTAATAGACGAGTTTTCGTCCGAAACCCTGATACTTCGAAGGAGATTGTCCAGTTTGTACACGAAGTGCATCCAGTTTTTTCAGTAACCCTCTCAACTTTTTAGCACATGTTACGTGGGTGAAATTATGATACCATGCCAATTTTCAACTATTTCAGAGTTCATTTGCAGTGCTTTACAATTTCAGGGTCATCTTAGCACAAAATAAATCATGAAATGCATGAAAAATAGCAAATGAAGTCAGAAAAGGGTTGAAAAGTGATGATGTGTCTTTGAATGATACATATTGAATGCAGAAAAAGTCTTGAGTTAAAATATGTTTAAAAAATGAAATCCCTTTGTAATAGACGAGTTTTCGTCCGAAACCCTGATACTTCAAAGGAGATTGTCCAGTTTGTACACGAAGTGCATCCAGTTTTTCCCGTAACCCTCTCAACTTTTTAGCACATGCTATGTGGGTGAAATTATGATACCATGCCAATTTTCAACCATTTCAGAGTTCATTTGCAGTGCTTTTCAATTTCAGGGTCATCTTAGCTCAAAATAAATCATGAAATGCTTGAAAAATAGCAATTTATGTCAGAAAAGGGTTGAAAAGTGATGATGTGGCTTTGAATGGTGCATATTGAATGCAAAAAAAGTCTTGATTTAAAATATGTTGAAAAAATGAAACCCCTTTGTAATAGACAAGTTTTCGTCCGAAACCCTGATACTTCGAAGGAGATTGTCCAGTTTGTACACGAAGTGCATCCAGTTTTTTCAGTAACCCTCTCAACTTTTTAGCACATGCTACGTGGGTGAAATTATGATACCATGCCAATTTTCAACTATTTCAGAGTTCGTTTGCAGTGCTTTACAATTTCAGGGTCATCTTAGCACAAAATAAATCATGAAATGCATGAAAAATAGCAAATGAAGTCAGAAAAGGGTTGAAAAGTGATGATGTGTCTTTGAATGGTACATATTGAATGCAGAAAAAGTCTTGAGTTAAAATATGTTTAAAAAATGAAATCCCTTTGTAATAGACGAGTTTTCGTCCGAAACCCTGATACTTCAAAGGAGATTGTCCAGTTTGTACACGAAGTGCATCCAGTTTTTCCCGTAACCCTCTCAACTTTTTAGCACATGCTATGTGGGTGAAATTATGATACCATGCCAATTTTCAACTATTTCAGAGTTCATTTGCAGTGCTTTTCAATATCAGGGTCATCTTAGCTCAAAAGAAATCATGAAATGCATGAATAATAGCAAATGAAGTCAGAAAAGGGTTGAAAAGTGATGATGTGGCTTTGAATTGTGCATATTGAATGCATAAAAAGTCTTGAGTTAAAATATGTTAAAAAATGAAACCCCTTTGTAATAGACGAGTTTTCGTCCGAATCCCTGATACTTCGAAGGAGATTGTCCAGTTTGTACACGAAGTGCATCCAGTTTTTCCCGTAACCCTCTCAACTTTTTAGCACATGCTACGTGGGTGAAATTATGATACCATGCCAATTTTCAACCATTTCAGAGTTCATTTGCAGTGCTTTTCAATTTCAGGGTCATCTTAGGTCAAAATAAATCATGAACTGCATGAAAAATAGCAAATGAAGCCAGAAAAGGGTTGAAAAGTGATGATGTGCCTTTGAATGGTGCATATTGAATGCAGAAAAATCTTGAGTTAAAATATGTTAAAAATGAAACCCCTTTGTAATAGACGAGTTTTCGTCCGAAACCCTGATACTTTGAAGGAGATTGTCCAGTTTGTACACAAAGTGCATCCAGTTTTTCCCGTAACCCTCTCAACTTTTTAGCACATGCTACGTGGGTGAAATTATGACACCATGCCAATTTTCAACTATTTCAGAGTTCATTTGCAGTGCTTTTCAATTTCAGGGTCATCTTAGCTTAAAATAAATCATGAAATGCATGAAAAATAGCAAATGAAGTCAGAAAAGGGCTAAAAAGTGATGATGTGGCTTTGAATTGTGCATATTGAATGCAGAAAAAGTCTTGAGTTAAAATATGTTAAAAAATGATACCCCTTTGTAATAGACGAGTTTTCGTCCGAAACCCTCGTACTTTGAAGGAGATTGTCCAGTTTGTACACGAAGTGCATCCAGTTTTTCCCGTAGCCCTCTCAACTTTTTAGCACATGCTACGTGGGTGAAATTATGATACCATGCCAATTTTCAACTATTTCAGAGTTCATTTGCAGTGCTTTTCAATTTCAGGGTCATCTTAGCTCAAAATAAATCATGAAATGCATGAAAAATAGCAAAGGAAGTTAGAAAAGGGTTGAAAAGTGATGATGTGTGTTTGAATGGTACATATTGAATGCACAAAAAGTCTGGAGTTAAAATATGTTAAAAAATGAAACCCCTTTGTAATAGACGAGTTTTCGTCCGAAACCGTGATACTTCGAAGGAGATTGTCCAGTTTGTACACGAAGTGCATCCAGTTTTTCCCGTAACCCTCTCAACTTTTTAGCACATGCTATGTGGGTGAAATTATGATACCATGCCAATTTTCATCCATTTCAGAGTTCATTTGCAGTGCTTTTCAATTTCAGGGTCATCTTAGCTCAAAATAAATCATGAAATGCATGAAAAATAGCAAATGAAGTCAGAAAAGGGTTGAAAAGTGATGATGTGGCTTTGAATGGTGCATATTGAATGCAAAAAAAGACTGGATTTAAAATATGTTAAAAAAATGAAACCCCTTTGTAATAGACGAGTTTTCGTCCGAAACCCTGATACTTCGAAGGAGATTGTCCAGTTTGTACACGAAGTGCATCCAGTTTTTTCAGTAACCCTCTCAACTTTTTAGCACATGTTACGTGGGTGAAATTATGATACCATGCCAATTTTCAACTATTTCAGAGTTGATTTGCAGTGCTTTACAATTTCAGGGTCATCTTAGCACAAAATAAATCATGAAATGCATGAAAAATAGCAAATGAAGTCAGAAAAGGGTTGAAAAGTGATGATGTGTCTTTGAATGGTACATATTGAATGCAGAAAAAGTCTTGAGTTAAAATATGTTTAAAAAATGAAATCCCTTTGTAATAGACGAGTTTTCGTCCGAAACCCTGATACTTCAAAGGAGATTGTCCAGTTTGTACACGAAGTGCATCCAGTTTTTCCCGTAACCCTCTCAACTTTTTAGCACATGCTATGTGGGTGAAATTATGATACCATGCCAATTTTCAACTATTTCAGAGTTCATTTGCAGTGCTTTTCAATATCAGGGTCATCTTAGCTCAAAATAAATCATGAAATGCATGAATAATAGCAAATGAAGTCAGAAAAGGATTGAAAAGTGATGATGTGGCTTTGAATGGTGCATATTGAATGCATAAAAAGTCTTGAGTTAAAATATGTTAAAAAATGAAACCCCTTTGTAATAGACGAGTTTTCGTCCGAATCCCTGATACTTCGAAGGAGATTGTCCAGTTTGTACACGAAGTGCATCCAGTTTTTCCCGTAACCCTCTCAACTTTTTAGCACATGCTACGTGGGTGAAATTATGATACCATGCCAATTTTCAACCATTTCAGAGTTCATTTGCAGTGCTTTTCAATTTCAGGGTCATCTTAGGTCAAAATAAATCATGAACTGCATGAAAAATAGCAAATGAAGCCAGAAAAGGGTTGAAAAGTGATGATGTGCCTTTGAATGGTGCATATTGAATGCAGAAAAATCTTGAGTTAAAATATGTTAAAAATGAAACCCCTTTGTAATAGACGAGTTTTCGTCCGAAACCCTGATACTTCGAAGGAGATTGTCCAGTTTGTACACAAAGTGCATCCAGTTTTTCCCGTAACCCTCTCAACTTTTTAGCACATGCTACGTGGGTGAAATTATGACACCATGCCAATTTTCAACTATTTCAGAGTTCATTTGCAGTGCTTTTCAATTTCAGGGTCATCTTAGCTTAAAATAAATCATGAAATGCATGAAAAATAGCAAATGAAGTCAGAAAAGGGCTAAAAAGTGATGATGTGGCTTTGAATTGTGCATATTGAATGCAGAAAAAGTCTTGAGTTAAAATATGTTAAAAAATGATACCCCTTTGTAATAGACGAGTTTTCGTCCGAAACCCTCGTACTTCGAAGGAGATTGTCCAGTTTGTACACGAAGTGCATCCAGTTTTTCCCGTAGCCCTCTCAACTTTTTAGCACATGCTACGTGGGTGAAATTATGATACCATGCCAATTTTCAACTATTTCAGAGTTCATTTGCAGTGCTTTACAATTTCTGGGTCATCTTAGCTCAAAATAAATCATGAAATGCATGAAAAATAGCAAATGAAGTTAGAAAAGGGTTGAAAAGTGATGATGTGTGTTTGAATGGTACATATTGAAAGCAGAAAAAGTCTTGAGTTAAAATATGTTAAAAAATGAAACCCCTTTGTAATAGACGAGTTTTCGTCCAAAACCCTGATACTTCGAAGGAGATTGTCCAGTTTGTACACGAAGTGCATCCAGTTTTTCCCGTACCCCTCTCAACTTTTTAGCACATGCTATGTGGGTGAAATTATGATACCATGCCAATTTTCAACCATTTCAGAGTTCATTTGCAGTGCTTTTCAATTTCAGGGTCATCTTAGCTCAAAATAAATCATGAAATGCATGAAAAATAGCAAATGAAGTCAGAAAAGGGTTGAAAAGTGATGATGTGTCTTTGAATGGTGCATATTGAATGCAGAAAAAGTCTTGAGTTAAAATATGTTTAAAAAATGAAATCCCTTTGTAATAGACGAGTTTTCGTCCGAAACCCTCATACTTCGAAGGAGATTGTCCAGTTTGTACACGAAGTGCATCCAGTTTTTCCCATAACCCTCTCAACTTTTTAGCACATGCTATGTGGGTGAAATTATGATACCATGCCAAATTTCAACCATTTCAGAGTTCATTTGCAGTGCTTTTCAATTTCAGGGTCATCTTAGCTCAAAATAAATCATGAAATGCATGAAAAATAGCAAAGGAAGTTAGAAAAGGGTTGAAAAGTGATGATGTGTGTTTGAATGGTACATATTGAATGCACAAAAAGTCTGGAGTTAAAATATGTTAAAAAATGAAACCCCTTTGTAATAGACGAGTTTTCGTCTGAAACCGTGATACTTCGAAGGAGATTGTCCAGTTTGTACACGAAGTGCATCCAGTTTTTCCCGTAACCCTCTCAACTTTTTAGCACATGCTATGTGGGTGAAATTATGATACCATGCCAATTTTCAACCATTTCAGAGTTCATTTGCAGTGCTTTTCAATTTCAGGGTCATCTTAGCTCAAAATAAATCATGAAATGCATGAAAAATAGCAAATGAAGTCAGAAAAGGGTTGAAAAGTGATGATGTGGCTTTGAATGGTGCATATTGAATGCAAAAAAAGACTGGATTTAAAATATGTTAAAAAAATGAAACCCCTTTGTAATAGACGAGTTTTCGTCCGAAACCCTGATACTTCGAAGGAGATTGTCCAGTTTGTACACGAAGTGCATCCAGTTTTTTCAGTAACCCTCTCAACTTTTTAGCACATGTTACGTGGGTGAAATTATGATACCATGCCAATTTTCAACTATTTCAGAGTTCATTTGCAGTGCTTTACAATTTCAGGGTCATCTTAGCACAAAATAAATCATGAAATGCATGAAAAATAGCAAATGAAGTCAGAAAAGGGTTGAAAAGTGATGATGTGTCTTTGAATGATACATATTGAATGCAGAAAAAGTCTTGAGTTAAAATATGTTTAAAAAATGAAATCCCTTTGTAATAGACGAGTTTTCGTCCGAAACCCTGATACTTCAAAGGAGATTGTCCAGTTTGTACACGAAGTGCATCCAGTTTTTCCCGTAACCCTCTCAACTTTTTAGCACATGCTATGTGGGTGAAATTATGATACCATGCCAATTTTCAACCATTTCAGAGTTCATTTGCAGTGCTTTTCAATTTCAGGGTCATCTTAGCTCAAAATAAATCATGAAATGCTTGAAAAATAGCAATTTATGTCAGAAAAGGGTTGAAAAGTGATGATGTGGCTTTGAATGGTGCATATTGAATGCAAAAAAAGTCTTGATTTAAAATATGTTGAAAAAATGAAACCCCTTTGTAATAGACAAGTTTTCGTCCGAAACCCTGATACTTCGAAGGAGATTGTCCAGTTTGTACACGAAGTGCATCCAGTTTTTTCAGTAACCCTCTCAACTTTTTAGCACATGCTACGTGGGTGAAATTATGATACCATGCCAATTTTCAACTATTTCAGAGTTCGTTTGCAGTGCTTTACAATTTCAGGGTCATCTTAGCACAAAATAAATCATGAAATGCATGAAAAATAGCAAATGAAGTCAGAAAAGGGTTGAAAAGTGATGATGTGTCTTTGAATGGTACATATTGAATGCAGAAAAAGTCTTGAGTTAAAATATGTTTAAAAAATGAAATCCCTTTGTAATAGACGAGTTTTCGTCCGAAACCCTGATACTTCAAAGGAGATTGTCCAGTTTGTACACGAAGTGCATCCAGTTTTTCCCGTAACCCTCTCAACTTTTTAGCACATGCTATGTGGGTGAAATTATGATACCATGCCAATTTTCAACCATTTCAGAGTTCATTTGCAGTGCTTTTCAATTTCAGGGTCATCTTAGCTCAAAATAAATCATGAAATGCATGAAAAATAGCAAATGAAGTCAGAAAAGGGTTGAAAAGTGATGATGTGGCTTTGAATGGTGCATATTGAATGCAAAAAAAGACTGGATTTAAAATATGTTAAAAAAATGAAACCCCTTTGTAATAGACGAGTTTTCGTCCGAAACCCTGATACTTCGAAGGAGATTGTCCAGTTTGTACACGAAGTGCATCCAGTTTTTTCAGTAACCCTCTCAACTTTTTAGCACATGTTACGTGGGTGAAATTATGATACCATGCCAATTTTAAACTATTTCAGAGTTCATTTGCAGTGCTTTACAATTTCAGGGTCATCTTAGCACAAAATAAATCATGAAATGCATGAAAAATAGCAAATGAAGTCAGAAAAGGGTTGAAAAGTGATGATGTGTCTTTGAATGATACATATTGAATGCAGAAAAAGTCTTGAGTTAAAATATGTTTAAAAAATGAAATCCCTTTGTAATAGACGAGTTTTCGTCCGAAACCCTGATACTTCAAAGGAGATTGTCCAGTTTGTACACGAAGTGCATCCAGTTTTTCCCGTAACCCTCTCAACTTTTTAGCACATGCTATGTGGGTGAAATTATGATACCATGCCAATTTTCAACCATTTCAGAGTTCATTTGCAGTGCTTTTCAATTTCAGGGTCATCTTAGCTCAAAATAAATCATGAAATGCTTGAAAAATAGCAATTTATGTCAGAAAAGGGTTGAAAAGTGATGATGTGGCTTTGAATGGTGCATATTGAATGCAAAAAAAGTCTTGATTTAAAATATGTTGAAAAAATGAAACCCCTTTGTAATAGACAAGTTTTCGTCCGAAACCCTGATACTTCGAAGGAGATTGTCCAGTTTGTACACGAAGTGCATCCATTTTTTTCAGTAACCCTCTCAACTTTTTAGCACATGCTACGTGGGTGAAATTATGATACCATGCCAATTTTCAACTATTTCAGAGTTCGTTTGCAGTGCTTTACAATTTCAGGGTCATCTTAGCACAAAATAAATCATGAAATGCATGAAAAATAGCAAATGAAGTCAGAAAAGGGTTGAAAAGTGATGATGTGTCTTTGAATGGTACATATTGAATGCAGAAAAAGTCTTGAGTTAAAATATGTTTAAAAAATGAAATCCCTTTGTAATAGACGAGTTTTCGTCCGAAACCCTGATACTTCAAAGGAGATTGTCCAGTTTGTACACGAAGTGCATCCAGTTTTTCCCGTAACCCTCTCAACTTTTTAGCACATGCTATGTGGGTGAAATTATGATACCATGCCAATTTTCAACCATTTCAGAGTTCATTTGCAGTGCTTTTCAATTTCAGGGTCATCTTAGCTCAAAATAAATCATGAAATGCTTGAAAAATAGCAATTTAAGTCAGAAAAGGGTTGAAAAGTGATGATGTGGCTTTGAATGGTGCATATTGACTGCAAAAAAAGTCTTGATTTAAAATATGTTGAAAAAATGAAACCCCTTTGTAATAGACAAGTTTTCGTCCGAAACCCTGATACTTCGAAGGAGATTGTCCAGTTTGTACACGAAGTGCATCCAGTTTTTTCAGTAACCCTCTCAACTTTTTAGCACATGCTACGTGGGTGAAATTATGATACCATGCCAATTTTCAACTATTTCAGAGTTCGTTTGCAGTGCTTTACAATTTCAGGGTCATCTTAGCTCAAAATAAATCATGAAATGCATGAAAAATAGCAAATGAAGTCAGAAAAGGGTTGAAAAGTGATGATGTGTCTTTGAATGGTACATATTGAATGCAGAAAAAGTCTTGAGTTAAAATATGTTTAAAAAAAGAAATCCCTTTGTAATAGACGAGTTTTCGTCCGAAACCCTGATACTTCAAAGGAGATTGTCCAGTTTGTACACGAAGTGCATCCAGTTTTTCCCGTACCCCTCTCAACTTTTTAGCACATGCTATGTAGGTGAAATTATGATACCATGCCAAGTTTCAACCATTTCAGAGTTCATTTGCAGTGCTTTTCAATTTCAGTGTCATCTTAGCTCAAAATAAATCATGAAATGCATGAAAAATAGCAAATGAAGTCAGAAATGGGTTGAAAAGTGATGATGTGTCTTTGAATGGTGCATATTGAATGCACAAAAAGTCTTGAGTTAAAATATGTTGAAAAAAATGAAATCCCTTTGTAATAGACGAGTTTTCGTCCGAACCCTGATACTTCGAAGGAGATTGTCCAGTTTGTACACGAAGGGCATCCAGTTTTTCCCGTAACCCTGTCAACTTTTTAGCACATGCTACATGGGTGAAATTATGATACCATGCCAAGTTTCAACCATTTCAGAGTTCATTTGCAGTGCTTTTCAATTTCAGTGTCATCTTAGCTCAAAATAAATCATGAAATGCATGAAAAATAGCAAATGAAGTCAGAAATGGGTTGAAAAGTGATGATGTGGCTTTGAATGGTGCATATTGAATGCACAAAAAGTCTTGAGTTAAAATATGTTGAAAAAAATGAAATCCCTTTGTAATAGACGAGTTTTCGTCCGAACCCTGATACTTCGAAGGAGATTGTCCAGTTTGTACACGAAGGGCATCCAGTTTTTCCCGTAACCCTGTCAACTTTTTAGCACATGCTACATGGGTGAAATTATGATACCATGCCAATTTTCAACCATTTCAGAGTTCATTTGCAGTGCTTTTCAATTTCAGGGACATCTTAGCTCAAAATAAATCATGAAATGCATGAAAAATAGCAAATGAAGTCAGAAAAGGGTTGAAAAGTGATGATGTGGCTTTGAAAGGTGCATATTGAATGCAGAAAAAGTTTTGAGTTAAAATATGTTTAAAAAATGAAATCCCTTTGTAATAGACGAGTTTTCGTCCGAAACCCTGATACTTCGAAGGAGATTGTCCAGTTTGTACACGAAGTGCATCCAGTTTTTCCCGTAACCCTCTCAACTTTTTAGCACATGCTACGTGGGTGAAATTATGATACCATGCCAATTTTCAACTATTTCAGAGTTCATTTGCAGTGCTTTTCAATTTCAGGGTCATCTTAGCTCGAAATAAATCATGAAATGCATGAAAAATAGCAAATGAAGTCAGAAAAGAGTTGAAAAGTGATGATGTGGCTTTGAATGGTGCATATTGAATGCAAAAAAAGTCTTGAGTTAAAATATGTTCAAAATTGAAACCCCTTTGTAATAGACGAGTTTTCGTCCGAAACCCTCATACTTCGAAGGAGATTGTCCAGTTTTTACACGAAGTGCATCCAGTTTTTCCCGTAACCCTCTCAACTTTTTATCACATGCTATGTGGGTGAAATTATGATACCATGCCAATTTTCAACCATTTCAGAGTTCATTTGCAGTGCTTTTCAATTTCAGGGTCATCTTAGCTCAAAATAAATCATGAAATGCATGAAAAATAGCAAATGAAGTCAGAAAAGGGTTGAAAAGTGATGATGTGTATTTGAATGGTGCATATTGAATGCAGAAAAAATCTTGAGTTAAAATATGTTTAAAAAATGAAATCCCTTTGTAATAGACGAGTTTTCGTCCGAAACCCTGATACTTCAAAGGAGATTGTCCAGTTTGTACACGAAGTGCATCCAGTTTTTCCCGTAACCCTCTCAACTTTATAGCACATACTATGTGGGTGAAATTATGATACCATGCCAATTTTCAACCATTTCAGAGTTCATTTGCAGTGCTTTTCAATTTCAGTGTCATCTTAGCTCAAAATAAATCATGAAATGCATGAAAAATAGCAAATGAAGTCAGAAAAGGGTTGAAAAGTGATGATGTGGCTTTGAATGGTGCATATTGAATGCAGAAAAAGTCTTGAGTTAAAATATGTTGAAAAAAATGAAATCCCTTTGTAATAGACGAGTTTTCGTCCGAACCCTGATACTTCGAAGGAGATTGTCCAGTTTGTACACGAAGGGCATCCAGTTTTTCCCGTAACCCTGTCAACTTTTTAGCACATGCTACATGGGTGAAATTATGATACCATGCCAATTTTCAACCATTTCAGAGTTCATTTGCTATGCTTTTCAATTTCAGGGTCATCTTAGCTCAAAATAAATCATGAAATGCATGAAAAATAGCAAATGAAGTCAGAAAAGGGTTGAAAAGTGATGATGTGGCTTTGAAAGGTGCATATTGAATGCAGAAAAAGTTTTGAGTTAAAATATGTTTAAAAAATGAAATCCCTTTGTAATAGACGAGTTTTCGTCCGAAACCCTGATACTTCGAAGGAGATTGTCCAGTTTGTACACGAAGTGCATCCAGTTTTTTCAGTAACCCTCTCAACTTTTTAGCACATGCTACGTGGGTGAAATTATGATACCATGCCAATTTTCAACTATTTCAGAGTTCATTTGCAGTGCTTTACAATTTCAGGGTCATCTTAGCTCAAAATAAATCATGAAATGCATGAAAAATAGCAAATGAAGTCAGAAAAGGGTTGAAAAGTGATGATGTGTCTTTGAATGGTACATATTGAATGCAGAAAAATTCTTGAGTTAAAATATGTTTAAAAAATGAAATCCCTTTGTAATAGACGAGTTTTCGTCCGAAACCCTGATACTTCACAGGAGATTGTCCAGTTTGTACACGAAGTGCATCCAGTTTTTCCCGTAACCCTCTCAACTTTTTAGCACATGCTATGTGGGTGAAATTATGATACCATGCCAATTTTCAACCATTTCAGAGTTCATTTGCAGTGCTTTTCAATTTCAGTGTCATCTTAGCTCAAAATAAATCATGAAATGCATGAAAAATAGCAAATGAAGTCAGAAAAGGGTTGAAAAGTGATGATGTGGCTTTGAATGGTGCATATTGAATGCAGAAAAAGTCTTGAGTTAAAATATGTTGAAAAAAATGAAATCCCTTTGTAATAGACGAGTTTTCGTCCGAACCCTGATACTTCGAAGGAGATTGTCCAGTTTGTACACGAAGGGCATCCAGTTTTTCCCGTAACCCTGTCAACTTTTTAGAACATGCTACATGGGTGAAATTATGATACCATGCCTATTTTCAACCATTTCAAAGTTCATTTGCAGTGCTTTTCAATTTCAGGGTCATCTTAGCTCAAAATAAATCATGAAATGCATGAAAAATAGCAAATGAAGTCAGAAAAGGGTTGAAAAGTGATGATGTGGCTTTGAAAGGTGCATATTGAATGCAGAAAAAGTTTTGAGTTAAAATATGTTTAAAAAATGAAATCCCTTTGTAATAGACGAGTTTTCGTCCGAAACCCTGATACTTCGAAGGAGATTGTCCAGTTTGTACACGAAGTGCATCCAGTTTTTCCCGTAACCCTCTCAACTTTTTAGCACATGCTATGTGGGTGAAATTATGATACCATGCCAATTTTCAACTATTTCAGAGTTCATTTGCAGTGCTTTTCAATTTCAGGGTCATCTTAGCTCGAAATAAATCATGAAATGCATGAAAAATAGCATATGAAGTCAGAAAAGGGTTGAAAAGTAATGATGTGGCTTTGAATGGTGCATATTGAATGCATAAAAAGACTTGAGTTAAAATATGTTAAAAAAATGAAACCCCTTTGTAATAGACGAGTTTTCGTCCGAAACCCTGATACTTCGAAGGAGATTGTCCAGTTTGTACACGAAGTGCATCCAGTTTTTCCCGTAACCCTCTCAACTTTTTAGCACATGCTACGTGGGTGAAATTATGATACCATGCCAATTTTCAACCATTTCAGAGTTCATTTGCAGTGCTTTTCAATTTCAGGGTCATCTTACCTCAAAATAAATCATGAAATGCATGAAAAATAGCAAATGAAGTCAGAAAAGGGTTGAAAAGTGATGATGTGTATTTGAATGGTGCATATTGAATGCAGAAAAAGTCTTGAGTTAAAATATGTTTAAAAAATGAAACCCCTTTGTAATAGACGAGTTTTCGTCCGAAACCCTCATACTTCGAAGGAGATTGTCCAATTTGTACACGAAGTGCATCCAGTTTTTCCCGTAACCCTCTCAACTTTTTATCACATGCTATGTGGGTAAAATTATGATACCATGCCAATTTTCAACCATTTCAGAGTTCATTTGCAGTGCTTTTCAATTTCAGTGTCATCTTAGCTCAAAATAAATCATGAAATGCATGAAAAATAGCAAATGAAGTCAGAAAAGGGTTGAAAAGTGATAATGTGGCTTTGAATGGTGCATATTGAATGCAGAAAAAGTCTTGAGTTAAAATATGTTGAAAAAAATGAAATCCCTTTGTAATAGACGAGTTTTCGTCCGAACCCTGATACTTCGAAGGAGATTGTCCAGTTTGTACACGAAGGGCATCCAGTTTTTCCCGTAACCCTGTCAACTTTTTAGCACATGCTACATGGGTGAAATTATGATACCATGCCAATTTTCAACCATTTCAGAGTTCATTTGCTATGCTTTTCAATTTCAGGGTCATCTTAGCTCAAAATAAATCATGAAATGCATGAAAAATAGCAAATGAAGTCAGAAAAGGGTTGAAAAGTGATGATGTGGCTTTGAAAGGTGCATATTGAATGCAGAAAAAGTTTTGAGTTAAAATATGTTTAAAAAATGAAATCCCTTTGTAATAGACGAGTTTTCGTCCGAAACCCTGATACTTCGAAGGAGATTGTCCAGTTTGTACACGAAGTGCATCCAGTTTTTTCAGTAACCCTCTCAACTTTTTAGCACATGCTACGTGGGTGAAATTATGATACCATGCCAATTTTCAACTATTTCAGAGTTCATTTGCAGTGCTTTACAATTTCAGGGTCATCTTAGCTCAAAATAAATCATGAAATGCATGAAAAATAGCAAATGAAGTCAGAAAAGGGTTGAAAAGTGATGATGTGTCTTTGAATGGTACATATTGAATGCAGAAAAATTCTTGAGTTAAAATATGTTTAAAAAATGAAATCCCTTTGTAATAGACGAGTTTTCGTCCGAAACCCTGATACTTCACAGGAGATTGTCCAGTTTGTACACGAAGTGCATCCAGTTTTTCCCGTAACCCTCTCAACTTTTTAGCACATGCTATGTGGGTGAAATTATGATACCATGCCAATTTTCAACCATTTCAGAGTTCATTTGCAGTGCTTTTCAATTTCAGTGTCATCTTAGCTCAAAATAAATCATGAAATGCATGAAAAATAGCAAATGAAGTCAGAAAAGGGTTGAAAAGTGATGATGTGGCTTTGAATGGTGCATATTGAATGCAGAAAAAGTCTTGAGTTAAAATATGTTGAAAAAAATGAAATCCCTTTGTAATAGACGAGTTTTCGTCCGAACCCTGATACTTCGAAGGAGATTGTCCAGTTTGTACACGAAGGGCATCCAGTTTTTCCCGTAACCCTGTCAACTTTTTAGCACATGCTACATGGGTGAAATTATGATACCATGCCAATTTTCAACCATTTCAAAGTTCATTTGCAGTGCTTTTCAATTTCAGGGTCATCTTAGCTCAAAATAAATCATGAAATGCATGAAAAATAGCAAATGAAGTCAGAAAAGGGTTGAAAAGTGATGATGTGGCTTTGAAAGGTGCATATTGAATGCAGAAAAAGTTTTGAGTTAAAATATGTTTAAAAAATGAAATCCCTTTGTAATAGACGAGTTTTCGTCCGAAACCCTGATACTTCGAAGGAGATTGTCCAGTTTGTACACGAAGTGCATCCAGTTTTTCCCGTAACCCTCTCAACTTTTTAGCACATGCTATGTGGGTGAAATTATGATACCATGCCAATTTTCAACTATTTCAGAGTTCATTTGCAGTGCTTTTCAATTTCAGGGTCATCTTAGCTCGAAATAAATCATGAAATGCATGAAAAATAGCATATGAAGTCAGAAAAGGGTTGAAAAGTAATGATGTGGCTTTGAATGGTGCATATTGAATGCATAAAAAGACTTGAGTTAAAATATGTTAAAAAAATGAAACCCCTTTGTAATAGACGAGTTTTCGTCCGAAACCCTGATACTTCGAAGGAGATTGTCCAGTTTGTACACGAAGTGCATCCAGTTTTTCCCGTAACCCTCTCAACTTTTTAGCACATGCTACGTGGGTGAAATTATGATACCATGCCAATTTTCAACCATTTCAGAGTTCATTTGCAGTGCTTTTCAATTTCAGGGTCATCTTACCTCAAAATAAATCATGAAATGCATGAAAAATAGCAAATGAAGTCAGAAAAGGGTTGAAAAGTGATGATGTGTATTTGAATGGTGCATATTGAATGCAGAAAAAGTCTTGAGTTAAAATATGTTTAAAAAATGAAACCCCTTTGTAATAGACGAGTTTTCGTCCGAAACCCTCATACTTCGAAGGAGATTGTCCAATTTGTACACGAAGTGCATCCAGTTTTTCCCGTAACCCTCTCAACTTTTTATCACATGCTATGTGGGTAAAATTATGATACCATGCCAATTTTCAACCATTTCAGAGTTCATTTGCAGTGCTTTTCAATTTCAGGGTCATCTTAGCTCAAAATAAATCATGAAATGCATGAAAAATAGCAAATGAAGTCAGAAAAGGTTTGAAAAGTGATGATGTGGCTTTGAATGGTGCATATTGAATGAAGAAAAAGTCTTGAGTTAAAATATGTTAAAAAATGAAACCCCTTTGTAATAGACGAGTTTTCGTCCGAATCCCTGATACTTCGAAGGAGATTGTCCAGTTTGTACACGAAGTGCATCCAGTTTTTCCCGTAACCCTCTCAACTTTTTAGCACATGCTACGTGGGTGAAATTATGATACCATGCCAATTTTCAACCATTTCCGAGTTCATTTGTAGTGCTTTTCAATTTCAGGGTCATCTTAGCTCAAAATAAATCATGAAATGCATGAAAAATAGCACATGAAGCCAAAAAAGGGTTGAAAAGTGATGATGTGGCTTTGAATGGTGCATATTGAATGCAAAAAAACTCTTGAGTTAAAATATGTTAAAAAAATGAAACCCCTTTGTAATAGACGAGTTTTCGTCCGAAATCGTGATACTTCGAAGGAGATTGTCCAGTTTGTACACGAAGTGCATCCAGTTTTTCCCGTAACCCTCTCAACTTTTTAGCACATGCTACGTGGGTGAAATTATGATACCATGCCAATTTTCAACTATTTCAGAGTTCATTTGCAGTGCTTTTCAATTTCAGGGTCATCTTAGCTCAAAATAAATCATGAAATGCTTGAAAAATAGCAAATGAAGTCAGAAAAGGGTTGAAAAGTGATGATGTGGCTTTGAATTGTGCATATTGAATGCAGAAAAAGTCTTGAGTTAAAATATGTTAAAAAATGATACCCCTTTGTAATAGACGAGTTTTCGTCCGAAACCCTCGTACTTCGAAGGAGATTGTCTAGTTTGTACACGAAGTGCATCCAGTTTTTCCCGTAACCCTCTCAACTTTTTAGCACATGCTATGCGGGTGAAATTATGATACCATGCCAATTTTCAACCATTTCCGAGTTCATTTGCAGTGCTTTTCAATTTCAGGGTCATCTTAGCTCAAAATAAATCATGAAATGCATGAAAAATAGCAAATGAAGTCAGAAAAGAGTTGAAAAGTGATGATCTGGCTTTGAATGGTGCATATTGAATGAAAAAAAAGTCTTGAGTTAAAATATGTTAAAAAAATGAAACCCCTTTGTAATAGACGACTTTTCGTCCGAAACCCTCATACTTCGAAGGAGATTGTCCAGTTTGTACACGAAGTGCATCCAGTTTTTCCCATAACCCTCTCAACTTTTTAGCACATGCTACGTGGGTGAAATTATGATACCATGCCAATTTTCAACCATTTTCGAGTTCATTTGTAGTGCTTTTCAATTTCAGGGTCATCTTAGCTCAAAATAAATCATGAAATGCATGAAAAATAGCAAATGAAGTCAGAAAAGAGTTGAAAAGTGATGATGTGGCTTTGAATGGTGCATATTGAATGCAAAAAAAGTCTTGAGTTAAAATATGTTCAAAATTGAAACCCCTTTGTAATAGACGAGTTTTCGTCCGAAACCCTTATACTTCGAAGGAGATTGTCCAGTTTTTACACGAAGTGCATCCAGTTTTTCCCGTAACCCTCTCAACATTTTATCACATGCTATGTGGGTGAAATTATGATACCATGCCAATTTTCAACCATTTCAGAGTTCATTTGCAGTGCTTTTCAATTTCAGGGTCATCTTAGCTCAAAATAAATCATGAAATGCATGAAAAATAGCAAATGAAGTCAGAAAAGGGTTGAAAAGTGATGATGTGTATTTGAATGGTGCATATTGAATGCAGAAAAAGTCTTGAGTTAAAATATGTTTAAAAAATGAAATCCCTTTGTAATAGACGAGTTTTCGTCCGAAACCCTCATACTTCGAAGGAGATTGTCCAGTTTGTACTCGAAGTGCATCCAGTTTTTCCCATAACCCTCTCAACTTTTTAGCACATGCTATGTGGGTGAAATTATGATACCATGCCAATTTTCAAACATTTCAGAGTTCATTTGCAGTGCTTTTCAATTTCAGGGTCATCTTTGCTCAAAATAAATCATGAAATGCATGAAAAATAGAAAATGAAGTCAGAAAAGGGTTGAAAAGTGATGATGTGGCTTTGAATGGTGCCTAATGAATGCAGAAAAAGTCTTGATTTAAAATATATTTAAAAAAATGAAATCCCATTGTAATAGACGAGTTTTCGTCCGAAACCCTCATACTTCGAAGGAGATTGTCCAGTTTGTACACGAAGTGCATCCAGTTTTTCCCGTAAGCCTCTCAACTTTTTAGCACATGCTATGTGGGCGAAATTATGATACCATGCATTTTTTCAACTATTTCAGAGTTCATTTGCAGTGCTTTTCAATTTCAGGGTCATCTTAGCTCAAAATAAATCATGAAATGCATGAAAAATAGCAAATGAAGTCAGAAAAGGGTTGAAAAGTGATGATGTGGCTTTGAATGGTGCATATTGAATGCAGAAAAAGTCTTGAGTTAAAATATGTTAAAAAAATGAAACCCCTTTGTAATAGACGAGTTTTCGTCCGAATCCCTGATACTTCGAAGGAGATTGTCCAGTTTGTACACGAAGTGCATCCAGTTTTTCCCGTAACCCTCTCAACTTTTTAGCACATGCTACGTGGGTGAAATTATGATACCATGCCAATTTTCAACCATTTCAGAGTTCATTTGTAGTGCTTTTCAATTTCAGGGTCATCTTAGCTCAAAATAAATCATGAAATGCATGAAAAATAGTAAATGAAGCCAAAAAAGGGTTGAAAAGTGATGATGTGGCTTTGAATGGTGCATATTGAATGCAGAAAAAGTCTTGAGTTAAAATATGTTTAAAAAAAATGAAATCCCTTTGTAATAGATGAGTTTTCGTCCCAAACCCTGATACTTCGAAGGAGATTGTCCAGTTTGTACACGAAGTGCATCCAGTTTTTCCCATAACCTTCTCAACTTTTTAGCACTTGCTACATGGATGAAATTATGATACCATGCCAATTTTCAACCATTTCAGAGTTCATTTGCAGTGCTTTTCAATTTCAGGGTCATCTTAGGTCAAAATAAATCAT
The DNA here is from genome assembly GCA_039707655.1 of Elymus sibiricus. NCBI lineage: Eukaryota > Viridiplantae > Streptophyta > Magnoliopsida > Poales > Poaceae > Elymus > Elymus sibiricus. The sequence goes on from CM077671.1 coordinate 247,583,220, forward strand.
GGAATGCATGAAAAATAGCAAATGAAGTCAGAAAAGGGTTGAAAAGTGATGATGTGGCTTTGAACGGTGCATATTGAATGCAGAAAAAGTTTTGAGTTAAAATATGTTTAAAAAATGAAATCCCTTTGTAATAGACGAGTTTTCGTCCGAAACCCTGATACTTCGAAGGAGATTGTCCAGTTTGTACACGAAGTGCATCCAGTTTTTCCCGTAACCCTCTCAAGTTTTCAGCACATGCTATGTGGGTGAAATTATGATACCATGCCAATTTTCAACCATTTCCGAGTTCATTTGCAGTGCTTTTCAATTTCAGGGTCATCTTAGCTCAAAATAAATCATGAAATGCATGAAAAATAGAAAATGAAGTCAGAAAAGAGTTGAAAAGTGATGATGTGGCTTTGAATGGTGCATATTGAATGAAAAAAAAGTCTTGAGTTAAAATATGTTAAAAAAATGAAACGCCTTTGTAATAGACGAGTTTTCGTCCGAAACCATCATACTTCGAAGGAGATTGTCCAGTTTGTACACGAAGTGCATCCAGTTTTTCCCATAACCCTCTCAACTTTTTAGCACATGCTATGTGGGTGAAATTATGATACCATGCCAATTTTCAACAATTTCAGAGTTCATTTGCAGTGCTTTTCAATTTCAGGGTCATCTTTGCTCAAAATAAATCATGAAATGCATGAAACATAGCAAATGAAGTCAGAAAAGGGTTGAAAAGTGATGATGTGGCTTTGAATGGTGCATAATGAATGCAGAAAAAGTCTTGAGTTAAAATATGTTTAAAAAAATGAAATCCCTTTGTAATAGATGAGTTTTCGTCCCAAACCCTGATACTTCGAAGGAGATTGTCCAGTTTGTACACGAAGTGCATCCAGTTTTTCCCGTAACCCCCTCAACTTTTTAGCACATGCTACATGGGTGAAATTATGATGCCATGCCAATTTTCAACCATTTCAGAGTTCATTTGCAATGCTTTTCAATTTTAGGGTCATCCTTGCTCAAAATAAATCATGAAATGCATGAAAAATAGCAAATGAAGTTAGAAAAGGGTTGAAAAGTGATGATGTGTCTTTGAATGGTACATATTGAATGCAGAAAAAGTCTTGAGTTAAAATATGTTAAAAAATGAAACCCCTTTGTAATAGACGAGTTTTCGTCCGAAACCCTGATACTTCGAAGGAGATTGTCCAGATTTCACACGAAGTGCATCCAGTTTTTCCCGTAACCCTCTCAACTTTTTAGCACATGCTATGTGGGTGAAATTATGATACCATTCCAATTTTCAACCATTTCAGAGTTCATTTGCAGTGCTTTTCAATTTCAGGATCATCTTAGCTCAAAATAAATCATGAAATGCATGAAAAATAGCAAATGAAGTCAGAAAAGAGTTGAAAAGTGATGATGTGGCTTTGAATGGTGCATATTGAATGCAAAAATAGACTTGATTTAGAATATGTTAAAAAATGAAACCCCTTTGTAATAGACGAGTTTTCGTCCGAAACCCTGATACTTCGAAGGACATTGTCCAGTTTGTACACGAAGTGCATCTAGTTTTTTCAGTAACCCTCTCAACTTTTTAGCACATGCTACGTGGGTGAAATTATGATACCATGCCAATTTTCAACTATTTCAGAGTTCATTCGCAGTGCTTTACAATTTCAGGGTGATCTTAGCTCAATATAAATCATGAAATGCATGAAAAATAGCAAATGAAGTCAGAAAAGGGTTGAAAAGTGATGATGTGTATTTGAATGGTGCATATTGAATGCAGAAAAAGTCTTGAGTTAAAATATGTTTAAAAAATGAAACCCCTTTGTAATAGACGAGTTTTCGTCCGAAACCCTCATACTTCGAAGGAGATTGTCCAGTTTGTACACGAAGTGCATCCAGTTTTTCCCGTAACCCTCTCAACTTTTTATCACATGCTATGTGGGTGAAATTATGATACCATGCCAATTTTCAACCATTTCAGAGTTCATTTGCAGTGCTTTTCAATTTCAGGGTCATCTTAGCTCAAAATAAATCATGAAATGCATGAAAAATAGCAAATGAAGTCAGAAAAGGGTTGAAAAGTGATGATGTGGCTTTGAATGGTGCATATTGAATGAAGAAAAAGTCTTGAGTTAAAATATGTTAAAAAATGAAACACCTTTGTAATAGACGAGTTTTCGTCCGAATCCCTGATACTTCGAAGGAGATTGTCCAATTTGTACACGAAGTGCATCCAGTTTTTCCCGTAACCCTCTCAACTTTTTAGCACATGCTACGTGGGTGAAATTATGATACCATGCCAATTTTCAACCATTTCCGAGTTCATTTGTAGTGCTTTTCAATTTCAGGGTCATCTTAGCTCAAAATAAATAATGAAATGCATGAAAAATAGCAAATGAAGTCAGAAAAGAGTTGAAAAGTGATGATGTGGCTTTGAATGGTGCATATAGAATGCAAAAAAAGTCTTGAGTTAAAATATGTTAAAAAATTGAAACCCCTTTGTAATAGACGAGTTTTCGTCCGAAACCCTCATACTTCGAAGGAGATTGTCCAGTTTTTACACGAAGTGCATCCAGTTTTTCCCGTAACCCTCTCAACTTTTTATCACATGCTATGTGGGTGAAATTATGATACCATGCCAATTTTCAACCATTTCAGAGTTCATTTGCAGTGCTTTTCAATTTCAGGGTCATCTTAGCTCAAAATAAATCATGAAATGCATGAAAAATAGCAAATGAAGTCAGAAAAGGGTTGAAAAGTGATGACGTGTATTTTAATGGTGCATATTGAATGCAGAAAAAGTCTTGAGTTAAAATATGTTTAAAAAATGACATCCCTTTGTAATAGACGAGTTTTCGTCCGAAACCCTCATACTTCGAAGGAGATTGTCCAGTTTGTACTCGAAGTGCATCCAGTTTTTCCCATAACCCTCTCAACTTTTTAGCACATGCTATGTGAGTGAAATTATGATACCATGCCAATTTTCAACCATTTCAGAGTTCATTTGCAGTGCTTTTCAATTTCAGGGTCATCTTTGCTCAAAATAAATCATGAAATGCATGAAAAATAGCAAATGAAGTCAGAAAAGGGTTGAAAAGTGATGATGTGGCTTTGAATGGTGCCTAATGAATGCAGAAAAAGTCTTGATTTAAAATATATTTTAAAAAATGAAATCCCATTGTAATAGACGAGTTTTCGTCCGAAACCCTCATACTTCGAAGGAGATTGTCCAGTTTGTACACGAAGTGCATCCAGTTTTTCCCGTAAGCCTCTCAACTTTTTAGCACATGCTATGTGGGCGAAATTATGATACCATGCCAATTTTCAACTATTTCAGAGTTCATTTGCAGTGCTTTTCAATTTCAGGGTCATCTTAGCTCAAAATAAATCATGAAATGCATGAAAAATAGCAAATGAAGTCAGAAAAGGGTTGAAAAGTGATGATGTGGCTTTGAATGGTGCATATTGAATGAAGAAAAAGTCTTGAGTTAAAATATGTTAAAAAATGAAACACCTTTGTAATAGACGAGTTTTCGTCCGAATCCCTGATACTTCGAAGGAGATTGTCCAATTTGTACACGAAGTGCATCCAGTTTTTCCCGTAACCCTCTCAACTTTTTAGCACATGCTACGTGGGTGAAATTATGATACCATGCCAATTTTCAACCATTTCCGAGTTCATTTGTAGTGCTTTTCAATTTCAGGGTCATCTTAGCTCAAAATAAATAATGAAATGCATGAAAAATAGCAAATGAAGTCAGAAAAGAGTTGAAAAGTGATGATGTGGCTTTGAATGGTGCATATAGAATGCAAAAAAAGTCTTGAGTTAAAATATGTTAAAAAATTGAAACCCCTTTGTAATAGACGAGTTTTCGTCCGAAACCCTCATACTTCGAAGGAGATTGTCCAGTTTTTACACGAAGTGCATCCAGTTTTTCCCGTAACCCTCTCAACTTTTTATCACATGCTATGTGGGTGAAATTATGATACCATGCCAATTTTCAACCATTTCAGAGTTCATTTGCAGTGCTTTTCAATTTCAGGGTCATCTTAGCTCAAAATAAATCATGAAATGCATGAAAAATAGCAAATGAAGTCAGAAAAGGGTTGAAAAGTGATGACGTGTATTTTAATGGTGCATATTGAATGCAGAAAAAGTCTTGAGTTAAAATATGTTTAAAAAATGACATCCCTTTGTAATAGACGAGTTTTCGTCCGAAACCCTCATACTTCGAAGGAGATTGTCCAGTTTGTACTCGAAGTGCATCCAGTTTTTCCCATAACCCTCTCAACTTTTTAGCACATGCTATGTGGGTGAAATTATGATACCATGCCAATTTTCAACCATTTCAGAGTTCATTTGCAGTGCTTTTCAATTTCAGGGTCATCTTTGCTCAAAATAAATCATGAAATGCATGAAAAATAGCAAATGAAGTCAGAAAAGGGTTGAAAAGTGATGATGTGGCTTTGAATGGTGCCTAATGAATGCAGAAAAAGTCTTGATTTAAAATATATTTTAAAAAATGAAATCCCATTGTAATAGACGAGTTTTCGTCCGAAACCCTCATACTTCGAAGGAGATTGTCCAGTTTGTACACGAAGTGCATCCAGTTTTTCCCGTAAGCCTCTCAACTTTTTAGCACATGCTATGTGGGCGAAATTATGATACCATGCCAATTTTCAACTATTTCAGAGTTCATTTGCAGTGCTTTTCAATTTCAGGGTCATCTTAGCTCAAAATAAATCATGAAATGCATGAAAAATAGCAAATGAAGTCAGAAAAGGGTTGAAAAGTGATGATGTGGCTTTGAATGGTGCATATTGAATGCAGAAAAAGTCTTGAGTTAAAATATGTTAAAAAAATGAAACCCCTTTGTAATAGACGAGTTTTCGTCCGAATCCCTGATACTTCGAAGGAGATTGTCCAGTTTGTACACGAAGTGCATCCAGTTTTTCCCGTAACCCTCTCAACTTTTTAGCACATGCTACATGGGTGAAATTATGATACCATGCCAATTTTCAACCATTTCAGAGTTCATTTGCAGTGCTTTTCAATTTCAGGGTCATCTTAGCTCAAAACAAATCATGAAATGCATGAAAAATAGCAAATGAAGCCAAAAAAGGGTTGAAAAGTGATGATGTGGCTTTGAATGGTGCATATTGAATGCAAAAAAACTCTTGAGTTAAAATATGTTAAAAAAATGAAACCCCTTTGTAATAGACGAGTTTTCGTTCGAAATCGTGATACTTCGAAGGAGATTGTCCAGTTTGTACACGAAGTGCATCCAGTTTTTCCCGTAACCCTCTCAACTTTTTAGCACATGCTACGTGGGTGAAATTATGATACCATGCCAATTTTCAACTATTTCAGAGTTCATTTGCAGTGCTTTTCAATTTCAGGGTCATCTTAGCTCAAAATAAATCATGAAATGCTTGAAAAATAGCAAATGAAGTCAGAAAAGGGTTGAAAAGTGATGATGTGGCTTTGAATTGTGCATATTGAATGCAGAAAAAGTCTTGAATTAAAATATGTTAAAAAATGATACCCCTTTGTAATAGACGAGTTTTCGTCCGAAACCCTCGTACTTCGAAGGAGATTGTCTAGTTTGTACACGAAGTGCATCCAGTTTTTCCCGTAACCCTCTCAACTTTTTAGTACATGCTATGTGGGTGAAATTATGATACCATGCCAATTTTCAACCATTTCCGAGTTCATTTGCAGTGCTTTTCAATTTCAGGGTCATCTTAGCTCAAAATAAATCATGAAATGCATGAAAAATAGCAAATGAAGTCAGAAAAGAGTTGAAAAGTGATGATGTGGCTTTGAATGGTGCATATTGAATGAAAAAAAAGTCTTGAGTTAAAATATGTTAAAAAAATGAAACCCCTTTGTAATAGACGAGTTTTCGTCCGAAACCCTCATACTTCGAAGGAGATTGTCCAGTTTGTACACGAAGTGCATCCAGTTTTTCCCATAACCCTCTCAACTTTTTAGCACATGCTACGTGGGTGAAATTATGATACCATGCCAATTTTCAACCATTTCCGAGTTCATTTGTAGTGCTTTTCAATTTCAGGGTCATCTTAGCTCAAAATAAATCATGAAATGCATGAAAAATAGCAAATGAAGTCAGAAAAGAGTTGAAAAGTGATGATGTGGCTTTGAATGGTGCATATTGAATGCAAAAAAAGTCTTGAGTTAAAATATGTTCAAAATTGAAATCCCTTTGTAATAGACGAGTTTTCGTCCGAAACCCTCATACTTCGAAGGAGATTGTCCAGTTTTTACACGAAGTGCATCCAGTTTTTCCCGTAACCCTCTCAACTTTTTATCACATGCTAAGTGGGTGAAATTATGATACCATGCCAATTTTCAACCATTTCAGAGTTCATTTGCAGTGCTTTTCAATTTCAGGGTCATCTTAGCTCAAAATAAATCATGAAATGCATGAAAAATAGCAAATGAAGTCAGAAAAGGGTTGAAAAGTGATGATGTGTATTTGAATGGTGCATATTGAATGCAGAAAAAGTCTTGAGTTAAAATATGTTTAAAAAATGAAATCCATTTGTAATAGACGAGTTTTCGTCCGAAACCCTCATACTTCGAAGGAGATTGTCCAGTTTGTACTCGAAGTGCATCCAGTTTTTCCCATAACCCTCTCAACTTTTTAGCACATGCTATGTGGGTGAAATTATGATACCATGCCAATTTTCAAACATTTCAGAGTTCATTTGCAGTGCTTTTCAATTTCAGGGTCATCTTAGCTCAAAATAAATCATGAAATGCATGAAAAATAGCAAATGAAGTCAGAAAAGGGTTGAAAAGTGATGATGTGGCTTTGAATGGTGCATATTGAATGCAGAAAAAGTCTTGAGTTAAAATATGTTAAAAAAATGAAACCCCTATGTAATAGACGAGTTTTCGTCCGAAACCCTGATACTTCGAAGGAGATTGTCCAGTTTTCACACGAAGTGCATCCAGTTTTTCCCGTAACCCTCTCAACTTTTTAGCACATGCTATGTGGGTGAAATTATGATACCATGCCAATTTTCAACAATTTCAGAGTTCATTTGCAGTGCTTTTCAATTTCAGGGTCATCTTTGCTCAAAATAAATCATGAAATGCATGAAACATAGCAAATGAAGTCAGAAAAGGGTTGAAAAGTGATGATGTGGCTTTGAATGGTGCATATTGAATGCAGAAAAAGTCTTGAGTTAAAATATGTTTAAAAAAATGAAATCCCTTTGTAATAGAAGAGTTTTCGTCCCAAACCCTGATACTTCGAAGGAGATTGTCCAGTTTGTACACGAAGTGCATCCAGTTTTTCCCGTAACCCTCTCAACTTTTTAGCACATGCTACATGGGTGAAATTATGATACCATGCCAATTTTCAACCATTTCAGAGTTCATTTGCAATGCTTTTCAATTTTAGGGTCATCCTTGCTCAAAATAAATCATGAAATGCATGAAAAATAGCAAATGAAGTTAGAAAAGGGTTGAAAAGTGATGATGTGTCTTTGAATGGTACATATTGAATGCAGAAAAAGTCTTGAGTTAAAATATGTTAAAAAATGAAACCCCTTTGTAATAGACGAGTTTTCGTCCGAAACCCTGATACTTCGAAGGAGATTGTCCAGTTTTCACACGAAGTGCATCCAGTTTTTCCCGTAACCCTCTCAACTTTTTAGCACATGCTATGTGGGTGAAATTATGATACCATTCCAATTTTCAACCATTTCAGAGTTCATTTGCAGTGCTTTTCAATTTCAGGGTCATCTTAGGTCAAAATAAATCATGGAATGCATGAAAAATAGCAAATGAAGTCAGAAAAGGGTTGAAAAGTGATGATGTGGCTTTGAACGGTGCATATTGAATGCAGAAAAAGTTTTGAGTTAAAATATGTTTAAAAAATGAAATCCCTTTGTAATAGACGAGTTTTCGTCCGAAACCCTGATACTTCGAAGGAGATTGTCCAGTTTGTACACGAAGTGCATCCAGTTTTTCCCGTAACCCTCTCAAGTTTTCAGCACATGCTATGTGGGTGAAATTATGATACCATGCCAATTTTCAACCATTTCCGAGTTCATTTGCAGTGCTTTTCAATTTCAGGGTCATCTTAGCTCAAAATAAATCATTAAATGCATGAAAAATAGCAAATGAAGTCATTAAAGAGTTGAAAAGTGATGACGTGGCTTTGAATGGTGCATATTGAATGAAAAAAAAGTCTTAAGTTAAAATATGTTAAAAAAATGAAACCCCTTTGTAATAGACGAGTTTTCGTCCGAAACCCTCATACTTCGAAGGAGATTGTCCAGTTTGTACACGAAGTGCATCCAGTTTTTCCCATAACCCTCTCAAATTTTTAGCACATGCTATGTGGGTGAAATTATGATACCATGCCAATTTTCAACAATTTCAGAGTTCATTTGCAGTGCTTTTCAATTTCAGGGTCATCTTTGCTCAAAATAAATCATGAAATGCATGAAACATAGCAAATGAAGTCAGAAAAGGGTTGAAAAGTGATGATGTGGCTTTGAATGGTGCATATTGAATGCAGAAAAAGTCTTGAGTTAAAATATGTTTAAAAAAATGAAATCCCTTTGTAATAGATGAGTTTTCGTCCCAAACCCTGATACTTCGAAGGAGATTGTCCAGTTTGTACACGAAGTGCATCCAGTTTTTCCCGTAACCCTCTCAACTTTTTAGCACATGCTACATGGGTGAAATTATGATACCATGCCAATTTTCAACCATTTCAGAGTTCATTTGCAATGCTTTTCAATTTTAGGGTCATCCTTGCTCAAAATAAATCATGAAATGCATGAAAAATAGCAAATGAAGTTAGAAAAGGGTTGAAAAGTGATGATGTGTCTTTGAATGGTACATATTGAATGCAGAAAAAGTCTTGAGTTAAAATATGTTAAAAAATGAAACCCCTTTGTAATAGACGAGTTTTCGTCCGAAACCCTGATACTTCGAAGGAGATTGTCCAGTTTTCACACGAAGTGCATCCAGTTTTTCCCGTAACCCTCTCAACTTTTTAGCACATGCTATGTGGGTGAAATTATGATACCATTCCAATTTTCAACCATTTCAGAGTTCATTTGCAGTGCTTTTCAATTTCAGGGTCATCTTAGGTCAAAATAAATCATGGAATGCATGAAAAATAGCAAATGAAGTCAGAAAAGGGTTGAAAAGTGATGATGTGGCTTTGAACGGTGCATATTGAATGCAGAAAAAGTTTTGAGTTAAAATATGTTTAAAAAATGAAATCCCTTTGTAATAGACGAGTTTTCGTCCGAAACCCTGATACTTCGAAGGAGATTGTCCAGTTTGTACACGAAGTGCATCCAGTTTTTCCCGTAACCCTCTCAAGTTTTCAGCACATGCTATGTGGGCGAAATTATGATACCATGCCAATTTTCAACCATTTCCGAGTTCATTTGCAGTGCTTTTCAATTTCAGGGTCATCTTAGCTCAAAATAAATCATGAAATGCATGAAAAATAGCAAATGAAGTCAGAAAAGAGTTGAAAAGTGATGATGTGGCTTTGAATGGTGCATATTGAATGAAAAAAAAGTCTTAAGTTAAAATATGTTAAAAAAATGAAACCCCTTTGTAATAGACGAGTTTTCGTCCGAAACCCTCATACTTCGAAGGAGATTGTCCAGTTTGTACACGAAGTGCATCCAGTTTTTCCCATAACCCTCTCAACTTTTTAGCACATGCTATGTGGGTGAAATTATGATACCATGCCAATTTTCAACAATTTCAGAGTTCATTTGCAGTGCTTTTCAATTTCAGGGTCATCTTTGCTCAAAATAAATCATGAAATGCATGAAACATAGCAAATGAAGTCAGAAAAGGGTTGAAAAGTGATGATGTGGCTTTGAATGGTGCATATTGAATGCAGAAAAAGTCTTGAGTTAAAATATGTTTAAAAAAATGAAATCCCTTTGTAATAGATGAGTTTTCGTCCCAAACCCTGATACTTCGAAGGAGATTGTCCAGTTTGTACACGAAGTGCATCCAGTTTTTCCCGTAACCCTCTCAACTTTTTAGCACATGCTACATGGGTGAAATTATGATACCATGCCAATTTTCAACCATTTCAGAGTTCATTTGCAATGCTTTTCAATTTTAGGGTCATCCTTGCTCAAAATAAATCATGAAATGCATGAAAAATAGCAAATGAAGTTAGAAAAGGGTTGAAAAGTGATGATGTGTCTTTGAATGGTACATATTGAATGCAGAAAAAGTCTTGAGTTAAAATATGTTAAAAAATGAAACCCCTTTGTAATAGACGAGTTTTCGTCCCAAACCTTGATACTTCGAAGGAGATTGTCCAGTTTTCACACGAAGTGCATCCAGTTTTTCCCGTAACCCTCTCAACTTTTTAGCACATGCTATGTGGGTGAAATTATGATACCATTCCAATTTTCAACCATTTCAGAGTTCATTTGCAGTGCTTTTCAATTTCAGGATCATCTTAGCAAAAAATAAATCATGAAATGCATGAAAAATAGCAAATGAAGTCAGAAAAGAGTTGAAAAGTGATGATGTGGCTTTGAATGGTGCATATTGAATGCAAAAAAAGACTTGATTTGGAATATGTTAAAAAATGAAACCCCTTTGTAATAGACGAGTTTTCGTCCGAAACCCTGATACTTCGAAGGACATTGTCCAGTTTGTACACGAAGTGCATCTAGTTTTTTCAGTAACCCTCTCAACTTTTTAGCACATGCTACGTGGGTGAAATTATGATACCATGCCAATTTTCAACTATTTCAGAGTTCATTCGCAGTGCTCTACAATTTCAGGGTGATCTTAGCTCAATATAAATCATGAAATGCATGAAAAATAGCAAATGAAGTCAGAAAAGGGTTGAAAAGTGATGATGTGTCTTTGAATGGTACATATTGAATGCAGAAAAAGTCTTGAGTTAAAATATGTTTAAAAAATGAAATCCCTTTGTAATAGACGAGTTTTCGTCCGAAACCCTGATACTTCAAAGGAGATTGTCTAGTTTGTACACGAAGTGCATCCAGTTTTTCCCGTAACCCTCTCAACTTTTTAGCACATGCTATGTGGGTGAAATTATGATACCATCCCAATTTTCAACCATTTCAGAGTTCATTTGCAGTGCTTTTCAATTTCAGGGTCATCTTAGCTCAAAATAAATCATGAAATACATGAAAAATAGCAAATGAAGTGAGAAAAGGGTTGAAAAGTGATGATGTGGCGTTGAATGGTGCATATTGAATGCAGAAAAAGTCTGGAGTTAAAATATGTTTAAAAAAATGAAATCCCTTTGTAATAGACGAGTTTTCGTCCCAAACCCTGATACTTCGAAGGAGATTGTCCAGTTTGTACACGAAGTGCATCCAGTTTTTCCCGTAACCTTCTCAACTTTTTAGCACTTGCTACATGGGTGAAATTATGATACCATGCCAATTTTCAACCATTTCAGAGTTCATTTGCAGTGCTTTTCAATTTCAGGGTCATCTTAGTTCAAAATAAATCATGGAATGCATGAAAAATAGCAAATGAAGTCAGAAAAGGGTTGAAAAGTGATGATGTGGCTTTGAACGGTGCATATTGAATGCAGAAAAAGTTTTGAGTTAAAATATGTTTAAAAAATGAAATCCCTTTGTAATAGACGAGTTTTCGTCCGAAACCCTGATACTTCGAAGGAGATTGTCCAGTTTGTACACGAAGTGCATCCAGTTTTTCCCGTAACCCTCTCAAGTTTTCAGCACATGCTATGTGGGTGAAATTATGATACCATGCCAATTTTCAACCATTTCCGAGCTCATTTGCAGTGCTTTTCAATTTCAGGGTCATCTTAGCTCAAAATAAATCATGAAACGCATGAAAAATAGCAAATGAAGTCAGAAAAGAGTTGAAAAGTGATGATGTGGCTTTGAATGGTGCATATTGAATGCAAAAAAAGTTTTGAGTTAAAATATGTTAAAAAAATGAAACCCCTTTGTAATAGACGAGTTTTCGTCCGAAAGCCTGATACTTCGAAGGAGATTGTCCAGTTTGTACACGAAGTGCATCCAATTTTTCCCATAACCCTCTCAACTTTTTAGCACACGCTATGTGGGTGAAATTATGATACCATGCCAATTTTCAACCATTTCCGAGTTCATTTGCAGTGCATTTCAATTTCAGGGTCATCTTAGCTCAAAATAAATCATGAAATGCATGAAAAATAGCAAATGAAGTCAGAAAAGAGTTGAAAAGTGATGATGTGGCTTTGAATGGTGCATATTGAATGAAAAAAAAGTCTTAAGTTAAAATATGTTAAAAAAATGAAACCCCTTTGTAATAGACGAGTTTTCGTAAGAAACCCTCATACTTCGAAGGAGATTGTCCAGTTTGTACACGAAGTGCATCCAGTTTTTCCCATAACCCTCTCAACTTTTTAGCACATGCTATGTGGGTGAAATTATGATACCATGCCAATTTTCAACAATTTCAGAGTTCATTTGCAGTGCTTTTCAATTTCAGGGTCATCTTTGCTCAAAATAAATCATGAAATGCATGAAACATAGCAAATGAAGTCAGAAAAGGGTTGAAAAGTGATGATGTGGCTTTGAATGGTGCATATTGAATGCAGAAAAAGTCTTGAGTTAAAATATGTTTAAAAAAATGAAATCCCTTTGTAATAGATGAGTTTTCGTCCCAAACCCTGATACTTCGAAGGAGATTGTCCAGTTTGTACACGAAGTGCATCCAGTTTTTCCCGTAACCCTCTCAACTTTTTAGCACATGCTACATGGGTGAAATTATGATACCATGCCAATTTTCAACCATTTCAGAGTTCATTTGCAATGCTTTTCAATTTTAGGGTCATCCTTGCTCAAAATAAATCATGAAATGCATGAAAAATAGCAAATGAAGTTAGAAAAGGGTTGAAAAGTGATGATGTGTCTTTGAATGGTACATATTGAATGCAGAAAAAGTCTTGAGTTAAAATATGTTAAAAAATGAAACCCCTTTGTAATAGACGAGTTTTCGTCCGAAACCCTGATACTTCGAAGGAGATTGTCCAGTTTTCACACGAAGTGCATCCAGTTTTTCCCGTAACCCTCTCAACTTTTTAGCACATGCTATGTGGGTGAAATTATGATACCATTCCAATTTTCAACCATTTCAGAGTTCATTTGCAGTGCTTTTCAATTTCAGGGTCATCTTAGGTCAAAATAAATCATGGAATGCATGAAAAATAGCAAATGAAGTCAGAAAAGGGTTGAAAAGTGATGATGTGGCTTTGAACGGTGCATATTGAATGCAGAAAAAGTTTTGAGTTAAAATATGTTTAAAAAATGAAATCCCTTTGTAATAGACGAGTTTTCGTCCGAAACCCTGATACTTCGAAGGAGATTGTCCAGTTTGTACACGAAGTGCATCCAGTTTTTCCCGTAACCCTCTCAAGTTTTCAGCACATGCTATGTGGGCGAAATTATGATACCATGCCAATTTTCAACCATTTCCGAGTTCATTTGCAGTGCTTTTCAATTTCAGGGTCATCTTAGCTCAAAATAAATCATGAAATGCATGAAAAATAGCAAATGAAGTCAGAAAAGAGTTGAAAAGTGATGATGTGGCTTTGAATGGTGCATATTGAATGAAAAAAAAGTCTTAAGTTAAAATATGTTAAAAAAATGAAACCCCTTTGTAATAGACGAGTTTTCGTCCGAAACCCTCATACTTCGAAGGAGATTGTCCAGTTTGTACACGAAGTGCATCCAGTTTTTCCCATAACCCTCTCAACTTTTTAGCACATGCTATGTGGGTGAAATTATGATACCATGCCAATTTTCAACAATTTCAGAGTTCATTTGCAGTGCTTTTCAATTTCAGGGTCATCTTTGCTCAAAATAAATCATGAAATGCATGAAACATAGCAAATGAAGTCAGAAAAGGGTTGAAAAGTGATGATGTGGCTTTGAATGGTGCATATTGAATGCAGAAAAAGTCTTGAGTTAAAATATGTTTAAAAAAATGAAATCCCTTTGTAATAGATGAGTTTTCGTCCCAAACCCTGATACTTCGAAGGAGATTGTCCAGTTTGTACACGAAGTGCATCCAGTTTTTCCCGTAACCCTCTCAACTTTTTAGCACATGCTACATGGGTGAAATTATGATACCATGCCAATTTTCAACCATTTCAGAGTTCATTTGCAATGCTTTTCAATTTTAGGGTCATCCTTGCTCAAAATAAATCATGAAATGCATGAAAAATAGCAAATGAAGTTAGAAAAGGGTTGAAAAGTGATGATGTGTCTTTGAATGGTACATATTGAATGCAGAAAAAGTCTTGAGTTAAAATATGTTAAAAAATGAAACCCCTTTGTAATAGACGAGTTTTCGTCCCAAACCTTGATACTTCGAAGGAGATTGTCCAGTTTTCACACGAAGTGCATCCAGTTTTTCCCGTAACCCTCTCAACTTTTTAGCACATGCTATGTGGGTGAAATTATGATACCATTCCAATTTTCAACCATTTCAGAGTTCATTTGCAGTGCTTTTCAATTTCAGGATCATCTTAGCAAAAAATAAATCATGAAATGCATGAAAAATAGCAAATGAAGTCAGAAAAGAGTTGAAAAGTGATGATGTGGCTTTGAATGGTGCATATTGAATGCAAAAAAAGACTTGATTTGGAATATGTTAAAAAATGAAACCCCTTTGTAATAGACGAGTTTTCGTCCGAAACCCTGATACTTCGAAGGACATTGTCCAGTTTGTACACGAAGTGCATCTAGTTTTTTCAGTAACCCTCTCAACTTTTTAGCACATGCTACGTGGGTGAAATTATGATACCATGCCAATTTTCAACTATTTCAGAGTTCATTCGCAGTGCTCTACAATTTCAGGGTGATCTTAGCTCAATATAAATCATGAAATGCATGAAAAATAGCAAATGAAGTCAGAAAAGGGTTGAAAAGTGATGATGTGTCTTTGAATGGTACATATTGAATGCAGAAAAAGTCTTGAGTTAAAATATGTTTAAAAAATGAAATCCCTTTGTAATAGACGAGTTTTCGTCCGAAACCCTGATACTTCAAAGGAGATTGTCTAGTTTGTACACGAAGTGCATCCAGTTTTTCCCGTAACCCTCTCAACTTTTAAGCACATGCTATGTGGGTGAAATTATGATACCATCCCAATTTTCAACCATTTCAGAGTTCATTTGCAGTGCTTTTCAATTTCAGGGTCATCTTAGCTCAAAATAAATCATGAAATACATGAAAAATAGCAAATGAAGTGAGAAAAGGGTTGAAAAGTGATGATGTGGCGTTGAATGGTGCATATTGAATGCAGAAAAAGTCTGGAGTTAAAATATGTTTAAAAAAATGAAATCCCTTTGTAATAGACGAGTTTTCGTCCCAAACCCTGATACTTCGAAGGAGATTGTCCAGTTTGTACACGAAGTGCATCCAGTTTTTCCCGTAACCTTCTCAACTTTTTAGCACTTGCTACATGGGTGAAATTATGATACCATGCCAATTTTCAACCATTTCAGAGTTCATTTGCAGTGCTTTTCAATTTCAGGGTCATCTTAGTTCAAAATAAATCATGGAATGCATGAAAAATAGCAAATGAAGTCAGAAAAGGGTTGAAAAGTGATGATGTGGCTTTGAACGGTGCATATTGAATGCAGAAAAAGTTTTGAGTTAAAATATGTTTAAAAAATGAAATCCCTTTGTAATAGACGAGTTTTCGTCCGAAACCCTGATACTTCGAAGGAGATTGTCCAGTTTGTACACGAAGTGCATCCAGTTTTTCCCGTAACCCTCTCAAGTTTTCAGCACATGCTATGTGGGTGAAATTATGATACCATGCCAATTTTCAACCATTTCCGAGCTCATTTGCAGTGCTTTTCAATTTCAGGGTCATCTTAGCTCAAAATAAATCATGAAACGCATGAAAAATAGCAAATGAAGTCAGAAAAGAGTTGAAAAGTGATGATGTGGCTTTGAATGGTGCATATTGAATGCAAAAAAAGTTTTGAGTTAAAATATGTTAAAAAAATGAAACCCCTTTGTAATAGACGAGTTTTCGTCCGAAAGCCTGATACTTCGAAGGAGATTGTCCAGTTTGTACACGAAGTGCATCCAATTTTTCCCATAACCCTCTCAACTTTTTAGCACACGCTATGTGGGTGAAATTATGATACCATGCCAATTTTCAACCATTTCCGAGTTCATTTGCAGTGCATTTCAATTTCAGGGTCATCTTAGCTCAAAATAAATCATGAAATGCATGAAAAATAGCAAATGAAGTCAGAAAAGAGTTGAAAAGTGATGATGTGGCTTTGAATGGTGCATATTGAATGAAAAAAAAGTCTTAAGTTAAAATATGTTAAAAAAATGAAACCCCTTTGTAATAGACGAGTTTTCGTCCGAAACCCTCATACTTCGAAGGAGATTGTCCAGTTTGTACACGAAGTGCATCCAGTTTTTCCCATAACCCTCTCAACTTTTTAGCACATGCTATGTGGGTGAAATTATGATACCATGCCAATTTTCAACAATTTCAGAGTTCATTTGCAGTGCTTTTCAATTTCAGGGTCATCTTTGCTCAAAATAAATCATGAAATGCATGAAACATAGCAAATGAAGTCAGAAAAGGGTTGAAAAGTGATGATGTGGCTTTGAATGGTGCATATTGAATGCAGAAAAAGTCTTGAGTTAAAATATGTTTAAAAAAAATGAAATCCCTTTGTAATAGATGAGTTTTCGTCCCAAACCCTGATACTTCGAAGGAAATTGTCCAGTTTGTACACGAAGTGCATCCAGTTTTTCCCATAACCCTCTCAACTTTTTAGTACATGCTACATGGGTGAAATTATGATACCATGCCAATTTTCAACCATTTCAGAGTTCATTTGCAGTGCTTTTCAATTTTAGGGTCATCTTAGCTCAAAATAAATCATGAAATGCATGAAAAATAGCAAATGAAGTCAGAAAAGGGTTGAAAAGTGATGATGTGGCTTTGAACGGTGCATATTGAATGCAGAAAAAGTTTTGAGTTAAAATATGTTTAAAAAATGAAATCCCTTTGTAATAGACGAGTTTTCGTCCGAAACCCTGATACTTCGAAGGAGATTGTCCAGTTTGTACACGAAGTGCATCCAGTTTTTCCCGTAACCGTCTCAACTTTTTAGCACATGCTATGTGGGTGAAATTATTATACCATGCCAAGTTTTAACCATTTCAGAGTTCATTTGCATAGCTTTTCAATTTCAGGGTCATCTCAGCTCAAAATAAATCTTGAAATGCATGAAAAATAGCAAATTAAGTCAGAAAAGGGTTGAAAAGTGATGATGTGGCTTTGAATGGTGCATATTGAATGCAGAAAAAGTTTTGCGTTAAAATATGTTTAAAAAATGAAATCCCTTTGTAATAGACGAGTTTTCGTCCGAAACCCTGATACTTCGAAGGAGATTGTCCAGTTTGTACACGAAGTGCATCCAGTTTTTCCCATAACCCTCTCAACTTTTTAGCACATGCTATGTGGGTGAAATTATGATACCATGCCAATTTTCAACCATTTCCGAGTTCATTTGCAGTGCTTTTCAATTTCAGGGTCATCTTAGCTCAAAATAAATCATGAAATGCATGAAAAATAGCAAATGAAGTCAGAAAAGAGTTGAAAAGTGATGATGTGGCTTTGAGTGGTGCATATTCAATGCAAAAAAAGTCTTGAGTTAAAATATGTTAAAAAAATGAAACCCCTTTGTAATAGACGAGTTTTCGTCCGAAACCCTCATACTTCGAAGGAGATTGTCCAGTTTGTACATGAAGTGCATCCAGTTTTTCCCATAACCCTCTCAACTTTTTAGCACATGCTACGTGGGTGAAATTATGATACCATGACAATTTTCAACTATTTCAGAGTTCATTTGCAGTGCTTTTCAATTTTAGGGTCATCTTAGCTCAAAATAAATCATGAAATGCATGGAAAATAACAAATGAAGTCAGAAAAGGGTTGAAAAGTGATGATGTGGCTTTGAATGGTGCATATTGAATGCAGAAAAAGTCTTGAGTTAAAATATGTTAAAAAATGAAACCCCTTTGTAATAGACGAGTTTTCGTCCGAAACCCTGATACTTCGAAGGAGATTGTCCAGTTTGTACACGAAGTGCATCCAGTTTTTCCCATAAGCCTCTCAACTTTTTAGCACATGCTACGTTGGTGAAATTATGATACCATGCCAATTTTTAACTATTTCAGAGTTCATTTGCAGTGCTTTCAATATCAGGGTCACCTTAGCTCAAAATAAATCATGAAATGTATGAAAAATAGCAAATGAAGTCAGAAAAGGGTTGAAAAGTGATGATGTGTATTTGAATGGTGCATATTGAATGCAGAAAAAGTCTTGAGTTAAAATATGTTTAAAAAATGAAATCCCTTTGTAATAGACGAGTTTTCGTCCGAAACCCTCATACTTCGAAGGAGATTGTCCAGTTTGTACACGAAGTGCATCCAGTTTTTCCCATAACCCTCTCAACTTTTTAGCACATGCTATGTGGGTGAAATTATGATACCATGCCAATTTTCAACCATTTCAGAGTTCATTTGCAGTGCTTTTCAATTTCAGGGTCATCTTTGCTCAAAATAAATCATGAAATGCATGAAAAATAGCAAATGAAGTCAGAAAAGGGTTGAAAAGTGATGATGTGGCTTTGAATGGTGCCTAATGAATGCAGAAAAAGTCTTGATTTAAAATATATTTAAAAAAATGAAATCCCATTGTAATAAACGAGTTTTCGTCCGAAACCCTCATACTTCGAAGGAGATTGTCCAGTTTGTACACGAAGTGCATCAAGTTTTTCCCGTAACCCTCTCAACTTTTTAGCACATGCTATGTGGGTGAAATTATGATACCATGCCAATTTTCAACCATTTCAGAGTTCATTTGCAGTGCTTTTCAATTTCAGGGTCATCTTAGCTCAAAATAAATCATGAAATGCATGAAAAATAGCAAATGAAGTCAGAAAAGGGCTGAAAAGTGATGATGTGGCTTTGAATTGTGCATATTTAATGCAAAAAAATTCTTGAGTTGAAATATTTTAAAAAAAATGAAATCCCTTTGTAATAGACGAGTTTTCGTCCGAAACCCTAATACTTCGAAGGAGATTGTCTAGTTTGTACACGAAGTGCATCCAGTTTTTCCCGTAACCCTCTCAACTTTTTAGCACATGCTATGTGGGTGAAATTATGATACCATGCCAATTTTCAACTATTTCAGAGTTCATTTGCAGTGCTTTTCAATATCAGGGTCATCTTAGCTCAAAATAAATCATGAAATGCATGAATAATAGCAAATGAAGTCAGAAAAGGGTTGAAAAGTGATGATGTGGCTTTGAATGGTGCATATTGAATGCAGAAAAAGTCTTGAGTTAAAATATGTTTAAAAAAATGAAATCCCTTTGTAATAGATGAGTTTTCGTCCCAAACCCTGATACTTCGAAGGAGATTGTCCAGTTTGTACACGAAGTGCATCCAGTTTTTCCCGTAACCCTCTCAACTCTTTAGCACATGCTACGTGGGTGAAATTATGATACCATGCCAATTTTCAACCATTTCAGAGTTCATTTGCAGTGCTTTTCAATTTCAGGGTCATCTTTGCTCAAAATAAATCATGAAATGCATGAAACATTGCAAATGAAGTCAGAAAAGGGTTGAAAAGTGATGATGTGGCTTTCAATGGTGCATATTGAATGCAGAAAAAGTCTTGAGTTAAAATATGTTTAAAAAAAATGAAATCCCTTTGTAATAGATGAGTTTTCGTCCCAAACCCTGATACTTCGAAGGAAATTGTCCAGTTTGTACACGAAGTGCATCCAGTTTTTCCCATAACCCTCTCAACTTTTTAGCACATGCTACATGGGTGAAATTATGATACCATGCCAATTTACAACCATTTCAGAGTTCATTTGCAGTGCTTTTCAATTTTAGGGTCATCTTAGCTCAAAATAAATCATGAAATGCATGAAAAATAGCAAATGAAGTCAGAAAAGGGTTGAAAAGTGATGATGTGGCTTTGAACGGTGCATATTGAATGCAGAAAAAGTTTTGAGTTAAAATATGTTTAAAAAATGAAATCCCTTTGTAATAGACGAGTTTTCGTCCGAAACCCTGATACTTCGAAGGAGATTGTCCAGTTTGTACACGAAGTGCATCCAGTTTTTCCCGTAACTGTCTCAACTTTTTAGCACATGCTATGTGGGTGAAATTATTATACCATGCCAAGTTTTAACCATTTCAGAGTTCATTTGCAGAGCTTTTCAATTTCAGGGTCATCTCAGCTCAAAATAAATCATGAAATGCATGAAAAATAGCAAATTAAGTCAGAAAAGGGTTGAAAAGTGATGATGTGGCTTTGAATGGTGCATATTGAATGCAGAAAAAGTTTTGCGTTAAAATATGTTTAAAAAATGAACTCCCTTTGTAATAGACGAGTTTTCGTCCGAAACCCTGATACTTCGAAGGAGATTGTCCAGTTTGTACACGAAGTGCATCCAGTTTTTCCCATAACCCTCTCAACTTTTTAGCACATGCTATGTGGGTGAAATTATGATACCATGCCTATTTTCAACCATTTCCGAGTTCATTTGCAGTGCTTTTCAATTTCAGGGTCATCTTAGCTCAAAATAAATCATGAAATGCATGAAAAATAGCAAATGAAGTCAGAAGAGAGTTGAAAAGTGATGATGTGGCTTTGAGTGGTGCATATTCAATGCAAAAAAAGTCTTGAGTTAAAATATGTTAAAAAAAATGAAACCCCTTTGTAATAGACGAGTTTTCGTCCGAAACCCTCATACTTCGAAGGAGATTGTCCAGTTTGTACATGAAGTGCATCCAGTTTTTCCCATAACCCTCTCAACTTTTTAGCACATGCTACGTGGGTGAAATTATGATACCATGACAATTTTCAACTATTTCAGAGTTCATTTGCAGTGCTTTTCAATTTTAGGGTCATCTTAGCTCAAAATAAATCATGAAATGCATGGAAAATAACAAATGAAGTCAGAAAAGGGTTGAAAAGTGATGATGTGGCTTTGAATGGTGCATATTGAATGCAGAAAAAGTCTTGAGTTAAAATATGTTAAAAAATGAAACCCCTTTGTAATAGACGAGTTTTCGTCCGAACCCTGATACTTCGAAGGAGATTGTCCAGTTTGTACACGAAGTGCATCCAGTTTTTCCCGTAAGCCTCTCAACTTTTTAGCACATGCTATGTGGGTGAAATTATGATACCATGCCAATTTTCAACCATTTCAGAGTTCATTTGCAGTGCTTTTCAATTTCAGGGTCATCTTTGCTCAAAATAAATCATGAAATGCATGAAAAATAGCAAATGAAGTCAGAAAAGGGTTGAAAAGTGATGATGTGGCTTTGAATGGTGCCTAATGAATGCAGAAAAAGTCTTGATTTAAAATATATTTAAAAAATGAAATCCCATTGTAATAAACGAGTTTTCGTCCGAAACCCTCATACTTTGAAGGAGATTGTCCAGTTTGTACACGAAGTGCATCAAGTTTTTCCCGTAACCCTCTCAACTTTTTAGCACATGCTATGTGGGTGAAATTATGATACCATGCCAATTTTCAACCATTTCAGAGTTCATTTGCAGTGCTTTTCAATATCAGGGTCATCTTAGCTCAAAATAAATCATGAAATGCATGAATAATAGCAAATGAAGTCAGAAAAGGGTTGAAAAGTGATGATGTGGCTTTGAATGGTGCATATTGAATGCATAAAAAGTCTTGAGTTAAAATATGTTAAAAAATGAAACCCCTTTGTAATAGACGAGTTTTCGTCCGAATCCCTGATACTTCGAAGGAGATTGTCCAGTTTGTACACGAAGTGCATCCAGTTTTTCCCGTAACCCTCTCAACTCTTTATCACATGCTACGTGGGTGAAATTATGATACCATGCCAATTTTCAACCATTTCAGAGTTCATTTGCAGTGCTTTTCAATTTCAGGGTCATCTTTGCTCAAAATAAATCATGAAATGCATGAAACATTGCAAATGAAGTCAGAAAAGGGTTGAAAAGTGATGATGTGGCTTTGAATGGTGCATATTGAATGCAGAAAAAGTCTTGAGTTAAAATATGTTTAAAAAAAATGAAATCCCTTTGTAATAGATGAGTTTTCGTCCCAAACCCTGATACTTCGAAGGAAATTGTCCAGTTTGTACACGAAGTGCATCCAGTTTTTCCCATAACCCTCTCAACTTTTTAGCACATGCTACATGGGTGAAATTATGATACCATGCCAATTTACAACCATTTCAGAGTTCATTTGCAGTGCTTTTCAATTTTAGGGTCATCTTAGCTCAAAATAAATCATGAAATGCATGAAAAATAGCAAATGAAGTCAGAAAAGGGTTGAAAAGTGATGATGTGGCTTTGAACGGTGCATATTGAATGCAGAAAAAGTTTTGAGTTAAAATATGTTTAAAAAATGAAATCCCTTTGTAATAGACGAGTTTTCGTCCGAAACCCTGATACTTCGAAGGAGATTGTCCAGTTTGTACACGAAGTGCATCCAGTTTTTCCCGTAACCGTCTCAACTTTTTAGCACATTCTATGTGGGTGAAATTATTATACCATGCCAAGTTTTAACCATTTCAGAGTTCATTTGCAGAGCTTTTCAATTTCAGGGTCATCTCAGCTCAAAATAAATCATGAAATGCATGAAAAATAGCAAATTAAGTCAGAAAAGGGTTGAAAAGTGATGATGTGGCTTTGAATGGTGCATATTGAATGCAGAAAAAGTTTTGCGTTAAAATATGTTTAAAAAATGAAATCCCTTTGTAATAGACGAGTTTTCGTCCGAAACCCTGATACTTCGAAGGAGATTGTCCAGTTTGTACACGAAGTGCATCCAGTTTTTCCCATAACCCTCTCAACTTTTTAGCACATGCTATGTGGGTGAAATTATGATACCATGCCTATTTTCAACCATTTCCGAGTTCATTTGCAGTGCTTTTCAATTTCAGGGTCATCTTAGCTCAAAATAAATCATGAAATGCATGAAAAATAGAAAATGAAGTCAGAAAAGAGTTGAAAAGTTTTGATGTGGCTTTGAGTGGTGCATATTCAATGCAAAAAAAGTCTTGAGTTAAAATATGTTAAAAAAAATGAAACCCCTTTGTAATAGACGAGTTTTCGTCCGAAACCCTCATACTTCGAAGGAGATTGTCCAGTTTGTACATGAAGTGCATCCAGTTTTTCCCATAACCCTCTCAACTTTTTAGCACATGCTACGTGGGTGAAATTATGATACCATGACAATTTTCAACTATTTCAGAGTTCATTTGCAGTGCTTTTCAATTTTAGGGTCATCTTAGCTCAAAATAAATCATGAAATGCATGGAAAATAACAAATGAAGTCAGAAAAGGGTTGAAAAGTGATGATGTGGCTTTGAATGGTGCATATTGAATGCAGAAAAAGTCTTGAGTTAAAATATGTTAAAAAATGAAACCCCTTTGTAATAGACGAGTTTTCGTCCGAACCCTGATACTTCGAAGGAGATTGTCCAGTTTGTACACGAAGTGCATCCAGTTTTTCCCGTAAGCCTCTCAACTTTTTAGCACATGCTACGTGGGTGAAATTATGATACCATGCCAATTTTTAACTATTTCAGAGTTCATTTGCAGTGCTTTCAATATCAGGGTCACCTTAGCTCAAAATAAATCATGAAATGTATGAAAAATAGCAAATGAAGTCAGAAAAGGGTTGAAAAGTGATGATGTGTATTTGAATGGTGCATATTGAATGCAGAAAAAGTCTTGAGTTAAAATATGTTTAAAAAATGAAATCCCTTTGTAATAGACGAGTTTTCGTCCGAAACCCTCATACTTCGAAGGAGATTGTCCAGTTTGTACACGAAGTGCATCCAGTTTTTCCCATAACCCTCTCAACTTTTTAGCACATGCTATGTGGGTGAAATTATGATACCATGCCAATTTTCAACCATTTCAGAGTTCATTTGCAGTGCTTTTCAATTTCAGGGTCATCTTTGCTCAAAATAAATCATGAAATGCATGAAAAATAGCAAATGAAGTCAGAAAAGGGTTGAAAAGTGATGATGTGGCTTTGAATGGTGCCTAATGAATGCAGAAAAAGTCTTGATTTAAAATATATTTAAAAAAATGAAATCCCATTGTAATAAACGAGTTTTCGTCCGAAACCCTCATACTTCGAAGGAGATTGTCCAGTTTGTACACGAAGTGCATCAAGTTTTTCCCGTAACCCTCTCAACTTTTTAGCACATGCTATGTGGGTGAAATTATGATACCATGCCAATTTTCAACCATTTCAGAGTTCATTTGCAGTGCTTTTCAATTTCAGGGTCATCTTAGCTCAAAATAAATCATGAAATGCATGAAAAATAGCAAATGAAGTCAGAAAAGGGCCGAAAAGTGATGATGTGGCTTTGAATTGTGCATATTGAATGCAAAAAAATTCTTGAGTTGAAATATTTTTAAAAAAACGAAATCCCTTTGTAATAGACGAGTTTTCGTCCGAAACCCTAATACTTCGAACGAGATTGTCTAGTTTGTACACGAAGTGCATCCAGTTTTTCCCGTAACCCTCTCAACTTTTTAGCACATGCTATGTGGGTGAAATTATGATACCATGCCAATTTTCAACTATTTCAGAGTTCATTTGCAGTGCTTTTCAATATCAGGGTCATCTTAGCTCAAAATAAATCATGAAATGCATGAATAATAGCAAATGAAGTCAGAAAAGGGTTGAAAAGTGATGATGTGGCTTTGAATGGTGCATATTGAATGCATAAAAAGTCTTGAGTTAAAATATGTTAAAAAATGAAACCCCTTTGTAATAGACGAGTTTTCGTCCGAATCCCTGATACTTCGAAGGAGATTGTCCAGTTTGTACACGAAGTGCATCCAGTTTTTCCCGTAACCCTCTCAACTCTTTAGCACATGCTACGTGGGTGAAATTATGATACCATGCCAATTTTCAACCATTTCAGAGTTCATTTGCAGTGCTTTTCAATTTCAGGGTCATCTTAGGTCAAAATAAATCATGAAATGCATGAAAAATAGCAAATGAAGCCAGAAAAGGGTTGAAAAGTGATGATGTGCCTTTGAATGCTGCATATTGAATGCAGAAAAACTCTTGAGTTAAAATATGTTAAAAAATGAAACCCCTTTGTAATAGACGAGTTTTCGTCCGAAACCCTGATACTTCGAAGGAGATTGTCCAGTTTGTACACGAAGTGCATCCAGTTTTTCCCGTAACCCTCTCAAGTTTTTAGCACATGCTACGTGGGTGAAATTATGACACCATGCCAATTTTCAACTATTTCAGAGTTCATTTGCAGTGCTTTTCAATTTCAGGGTCATCTTAGCTCAAAATAAATCATGAAATGCATGAAAAATAGCAAATGAAGTCAGAAAAGGGCTGAAAAGTGATGATGTGGCTTTGAATTGTGCATATTGAATGCAGAAAAAGTCTTGAGTTAAAATATGTTAAAAAATGATATCCCTTTGTAATAGACGAGTTTTCGTCCGAAACCCTGATACTTCGAAGGAGATTGTCCAGTTTGTACACGAAGTGCATCCAGTTTTTCCCGTAACCCTCTCAACTTTTTAGCACATGCTATGTGGGTGAAATTATGATACCATGCCAATTTTCAGCCATTTCAGAGTTCATTTGCAGTGCTTTTCAATTTCAGGGTCATCTTAGCTCAAAACAAATCATGAAATGCATGAAAAATAGCAAATGAAGTTAGAAAAGGGTTGAAAAGTGATGATGTGTCTTTGAATGGTACATATTGAATGCACAAAAAGTTTGGAGTTAAAATATGTTAAAAAATGAAACCCCTTTGTAATAGACGAGTTTTCGTCCGAAACCCTGATACTTCGAAGGAGATTGTCCAGTTTGTACACGAAGTGCATCCAGTTTTTCCCGTAACCCTCTCAACTTTTTAGCATATGCTATGTGGGTGAAATTATGATACCATGCCAATTTTCAACCATTTCAGAGTTCATTTGCAGTCCTTTTCAATTTCAGGGTCATCTTAGCTCAAAATAAATCATGAAATGCATGAAAAATAGCAAATGAAGTCAGAAAAGGGTTGAAAAGTGATGATGTGGCTTTGAATGGTGCATATTGAATGCAAAAAAAGACTGGATTTAAAATATGTTAAAAAATGAAACCCCTTTGTAATAGACGAGTTTTCGTCCGAAACCGTGATACTTCGAAGGAGATTGTCCAGTTTGTACACGAAGTGCATCCAGTTTTTTCAGTAACCCTCTCAACTTTTTAGCACATGTTACGTGGGTGAAATAATGATACCATGCCAATTTTCAACTATTTCAGAGTTCATTTGCAGTGCTTTACAATTTCAGGGTCATCTTAGCACAAAATAAATCATGAAATGCATGAAAAATAGCAAATGAAGTCAGAAAAGGGTTGAAAAGTGATGATGTGTCTTTGAATGGTACATATTGAATGCAGAAAAAGTCTTGAGTTAAAATATGTTTAAAAATGAAATCCCTTTGTAATAGACGAGTTTTCGTCCGAAACCCTGATACTTCAAAGGAGATTGTCCAGTTTGTACACGAAGTGCATCCAGTTTTTCCCGTAACCCTCTCAACTTTTTAGCACATGCTATGTGGGTGAAATTATGATACCATGCCAATTTTCAACCATTTCAGAGTTAATTTGCAGTGCTTTTCAATTTCAGGGTCATCTTAGCTCAAAATAAATCATGAAATGCATGAAAAATAGCAATTTAAGTCAGAAAAGGGTTGAAAAGTGCTGATGTGGCTTTGAATGGTGCATATTGAATGCAGAAAAAGTCTTGATTTAAAATATGTTAAAAAAATGAAACCCCTTTGTAGTAGACGAGTTTTCGTCCGAAACCCTGATACTTCGAAGGAGATTGTCCAGTTTGTACACGAAGTGCATCCAGTTTTTTCAGTAACCCTCTCAACTTTTTAGCACATGCTACGTGGGTGAAATTATGATACCATGCCAATTTTCAACCATTTCAGAGTTCATTTGCAGTGCTTTTCAATTTCAGGGTCATCTTAGCTCAAAATAAATCATGAAATGCATGAAAAATAGCAAATGAAGTCAGAAAAGGGTTGAAAAGTGATGATGTGGCTTTGAAAGGTGCATATTGAATGCAGAAAAAGTTTTGAGTTAAAATATGTTTAAAAAATGAAATCCCTTTGTAATAGACGAGTTTTCGTCCGAAACCCTGATACTTCGAAGGAGATTGTCCAGTTTGTACACGAAGTGCATCCAGTTTTTCCCGTAACCCTCTCAACTTTTTAGCACATGCTATGTGGGTGAAATTATGATACCATGCCAATTTTCAACTATTTCAGAGTTCATTTGCAGTGCTTTTCAATTTTAGGGTCATCTTACCTCAAAATAAATCATGAAATGCATGAAAAATAGCAAATGAAGTCAGAAAAGGGTTGAAAAGTGATGATGTGGCTTTGAATGGTGCATATTGAATGAAGAAAAAGTCTTGAGTTAAAATATGTTAAAAAATGAAACCCCTTTGTAATAGACGAGTTTTCGTGCGAATCCCTGATACTTCGAAGGAGATTGTCCAGTTTGTACACGAAGTGCATCCAGTTTTTCCCGTAACCCTCTCAACTTTTTAGCACATGCTACGTGGGTGAAATTATGATACCATGCCAATTTTCAACCATTTCCGAGTTCATTTATAGTGCTTTTCAATTTCAGGGTCATCTTAGCTCAAAATAAATCATGAAATGCATGAAAAATAGCAAATGAAGTCAGAAAAGAGTTGAAAAGTGATGATGTGGCTTTGAATGGTGCATATTGAATGCAAAAAAAGTCTTGAGTTAAAATATGTTAAAAAAATGAAACCCCTTTGTAATAGACGAGTTTTCGTCCGAAACCCTCATACTTCGAAGGAGATTGTCCAGTTTTTACACGAAGTGCATCCAGTTTTTCCCGTAACCCTCTCAACTTTTTATCACATGCTATGTGGGTGAAATTATGATACCATGCCAATTTTAAACCATTTCAGAGTTCATTTGCAGTGCTTTTCAATTTCAGGGTCATCTTAGCTCAAAATAAATCATGAAATGCATGAAAAATAGCAAATGAAGTCAGAAAAGGGTTGAAAAGTGATGATGTGTATTTGAATGGTGCATATTGAATGCAGAAAAAGTCTTGAGTTAAAATATGTTTAAAAAATGAAATCCCTTTGTAATAGACGAGTTTTCGTCCGAAACCCTCATACTTCGAAGGAGATTGTCCAGTTTGTACTCGAAGTGCATCCAGTTTTTCCCATAACCCTCTCAAATTTTTAGCACAAGCTATGTGGGTGAAATTATGATACCATGCCAATTTTCAACCATTTCAGAGTTCGTTTGCAGTGCTTTTCAATTTCAGGGTCATCTTTGCTCAAAATAAATCATGAAATGCATGAAAAATAGCAAATGAAGTCAGAAAAGGGTTGAAAAGTGATGATGTGGCTTTGAATGGTGCCTAATGAATGCAGAAAAAGTCTTGATTTAAAATATATTAAAAAAATGAAATCCCATTGTAATAGACGAGTTTTCGTCCGAAACCCTCATACTTCGACGGAGATTGTCCAGTTTGTACACGAAGTGCATCCAGTTTTTCCCGTAAGCCTCTCAACTTTTTAGCACATGCTATGTGGGCGAAATTATGATACCATGCCAATTTTCAACTATTTCAGAGTTCATTTGCGGTGCTTTTCAATTTCAGGGTCATCTTAGCTCAAAATAAATCATGAAATGCATTAAAAATAGCAAATGAAGTCAGAAAAGGGTCGAAAAGTGATGATGTGGCTTTGAATGGTGCATATTGATTGCAGAAAAAGTCTTGAGTTAAAATATGTTAAAAAATGATACCGCTTTGTAATAGACGAGTTTTCGTCCGAAACCCTCGTACTTCGAAGGAGATTGTCCAGTTTGTACACGAAGTGCATCCAGTTTTTCCCGTAACCCTCTCAACCTTTTAGCACATGCTACGTGGGTGAAATTATGATACCATGCCAATTTTCAACTATTTCAGAGTTCATTTGCAGTGCTTTTCAATTTCAGGGTCATCTTTGCTCAAAATAAATCATGAAATGCATGAAAAATAGCAAATGAAGTCAGAAAAGGGTTGAAAAGTGATGATGTGGCTTTGAACGGTGCCTAATGAATGCAGAAAAAGTCTTGATTTAAAATATATTTAAAAAAATGAAATCCCATTGTAATAGACGAGTTTTCGTCCGAAACCCTCATACTTCGAAGGTGATTGTCCAGTTTGTGCACGAAGTGCATCCAGTTTTTCCCGTAACCCTCTCAACTTTTTAGCACATGCTATGTGGGTGAAATTATGATACCATGCCAATTTTCAACCATTTCAGAGTTCATTTGCAGTGCTTTTCAATTTCAGGGTCATCTTAGCTCAAAATAAATCATGAAATGCATGAAAAATAGCAAATGAAGTCAGAAAAGGGTTGAAAAGTAATGATGTGGCTTTGAATGGTGCATATTGAATGCAGAAAAAGTCTTGAGTTGAAATATATTTAAAAAAATGAAATCCCTTTGTAATAGACGAGTTTTCGTCCGAAACCCTAATACTTCGATGGAGATTGTCCAGTTTGTAGACGAAGTGCATCCAGTTTTTCCCGTAACCCTCTCAACTTTTTAGCACATGCTATGTGGGTGAAATTATGATACCATGCCAATTTTCAACTATTTCAGAGTTCATTTGCAGTGCTTTTCAATTTCAGGGTCATCTTAGCTCGAAATAAATCATGAAATGCATGAAAAATAGCAAATGAAGTCAGAAAAGGGTTGAAAAGTGATGATGTGGCTTTGAATGGTGCATATTGAATGCATAAAAAGTCTTGAGTTAAAATATGTTAAAAAAATGAAACCCCTTTGTAATAGACGAGTTTTCGTCCGAAACCCTGATACTTCGAAGGAGATTGTCCAGTTTGTACACGAAGTGCATCCAGTTTTTCCCGTAACCCTCTCAACTTTTTAGCACATGCTACGTGGGTGAAATTATGATACCATGCCAATTTTCAACCATTTCAGAGTTCATTTGCAGTGCTTTTCAATTTCAGGGTCATCTTACCTCAAAATAAATCATGAAATGCATGAAAAATAGCAAATGAAATCAGAAAAGGGTTGAAAGTGATGATGTGTATTTGAATGGTGCATATTGAATGCAGAAAAAGTCTTGAGTTAAAATATGTTTAAAAAATGAAATCCCTTTGTAATAGACGAGTTTTCGTCCGAAACCCTCATACTTCGAAGGAGATTGTCCAGTTTGTACACGAAGTGCATCCAGTTTTTCCCATAACCCTCTCAACTTTTTAGCACATGCTATGTGGGTGAAATTATGATACCATGCCAATTTTCAACCATTTCAGAGTTCATTTGCAGTGCTGTTCAATTTCAGGGTCATCTTTGCTCAAAATAAATCATGAAATGCATGAAAAATAGCAAATGAAGTCAGAAAAGGGTTGAAAAGTGATGATGTGGCTTTGAATGGTGCCTAATGAATGCAGAAAAAGTCTTGATTTAAAATATATTTAAAAAAATGAAATCCCATTGTAATAGACGAGTTTTCGTCCGAAACCCTCATACTTCGAAGGAGATTGTCCAGTTTGTACACGAAGTGCATCCAGTTTTTCCCGTAAGCCTCTCAACTTTTTAGCACATGCTATGTGGGTGAAATTATGATACCATGCCAATTTTCAACTATTTCAGAGTTCATTTGCAGTGCTTTTCAATTTCAGGGTCATCTTAGCTCAAAATAAATCATGAAATGCATGAAAAATAGCAAATGAAGTCAGAAAAGGGTCGAAAAGTGATGATGTGGCTTTGAATGGTGCATATTGATTGCAGAAAAAGTCTTGAGTTAAAATATGTTAAAAAATGATACCCCATTGTAATAGACGAGTTTTCGTCCGAAACCCTCGTACTTCGAAGGAGATTGTCCAGTTTGTACACGAAGTGCATCCAGTTTTTCCCGTAACCCTCTCAACCTTTTAGCACATGCTACGTGGGTGATATTATGATACCATGCCAATTTTCAACTATTTCAGAGTTCATTTGCAGTGCTTTTCAATTTCAGGGTCATCTTTGCTCAAAATAAATCATGAAATGCATGAAAAATAGCAAATGAAGTCAGAAAAGGGTTGAAAAGTGATGACGTGGCTTTGAATGGTGCCTAATGAATGCAGAAAAAGTCTTGATTTAAAATATATTTAAAAAAATGAAATCCCATTGTAATAGACGAGTTTTCGTCCGAAACCCTCATACTTCGAAGTAGATTGTCCAGTTTGTACACGAAGTGCATCCAGTTTTTCCCGTAACCCTCTCAACTTTTTAGCACATGCTATGTGGGTGAAATTATGATACCATGCCAATTTTCAACTATTTCAGAGTACATTTGCAGTGCTTTTCAATTTCAGGGTCATCTTAGCTCAAAATAAATCATGAAATGCTTGAAAAATAGCAAATGAAGTCAGAAAAGGGTTGAAAAGTGATGATGTGGCTTTGAATGGTGCATATTGAATGCAGAAAAAGTGTTGAGTTGAAATATACTTAAAAAAATGAAATCCCTTTGTAATAGACGAGTTTTCGTCCGAAACCCTAATACTTCGAAGGAGATTGTCCAGTTTGTAGACGAAGTGCATCCAGTTTTTCCCGTAACCCTCTCAACTTTTTAGCACATGCTATGTGGGTGAAATTATGATACCATGCCAATTTTCAACTATTTCAGAGTTCATTTGCAGTGCTTTTCAATTTCAGGGTCATCTTTGCTCAAAATAAATCATGAAATGCATGAAAAATAGCAAATGAAGTCAGAAAAGGGTTGAAAAGTGATGATGTGGCTTTGAACGGTGCCTAATGAATGCAGAAAAAGTCTTGATTTAAAATATATTTAAAAAAATGAAATCCCATTGTAATAGACGAGTTTTCGTCCGAAACCCTCATACTTCGAAGGTGATTGTCCAGTTTGTGCACGAAGTGCATCCAGTTTTTCCCGTAACCCTCTCAACTTTTTAGCACATGCTATGTGGGTGAAATTATGATACCATGCCAATTTTCAACCATTTCAGAGTTCATTTGCAGTGCTTTTCAATTTCAGGGTCATCTTAGCTCAAAATAAATCATGAAATGCATGAAAAATAGCAAATGAAGTCAGAAAAGGGTTGAAAAGTAATGATGTGGCTTTGAATGGTGCATATTGAATGCAGAAAAAGTCTTGAGTTGAAATATATTTAAAAAAATGAAATCCCTTTGTAATAGACGAGTTTTCGTCCGAAACCCTAATACTTCGATGGAGATTGTCCAGTTTGTAGACGAAGTGCATCCAGTTTTTCCCGTAACCCTCTCAACTTTTTAGCACATGCTATGTGGGTGAAATTATGATACCATGCCAATTTTCAACTATTTCAGAGTTCATTTGCAGTGCTTTTCAATTTCAGGGTCATCTTAGCTCGAAATAAATCATGAAATGCATGAAAAATAGCAAATGAAGTCAGAAAAGGGTTGAAAAGTGATGATGTGGCTTTGAATGGTGCATATTGAATGCATAAAAAGTCTTGAGTTAAAATATGTTAAAAAAATGAAACCCCTTTGTAATAGACGAGTTTTCGTCCGAAACCCTGATACTTCGAAGGAGATTGTCCAGTTTGTACACGAAGTGCATCCAGTTTTTCCCGTAACCCTCTCAACTTTTTAGCACATGCTACGTGGGTGAAATTATGATACCATGCCAATTTTCAACCATTTCAGAGTTCATTTGCAGTGCTTTTCAATTTCAGGGTCATCTTACCTCAAAATAAATCATGAAATGCATGAAAAATAGCAAATGAAATCAGAAAAGGGTTGAAAGTGATGATGTGTATTTGAATGGTGCATATTGAATGCAGAAAAAGTCTTGAGTTAAAATATGTTTAAAAAATGAAATCCCTTTGTAATAGACGAGTTTTCGTCCGAAACCCTCATACTTCGAAGGAGATTGTCCAGTTTGTACACGAAGTGCATCCAGTTTTTCCCATAACCCTCTCAACTTTTTAGCACATGCTATGTGGGTGAAATTATGATACCATGCCAATTTTCAACCATTTCAGAGTTCATTTGCAGTGCTGTTCAATTTCAGGGTCATCTTTGCTCAAAATAAATCATGAAATGCATGAAAAATAGCAAATGAAGTCAGAAAAGGGTTGAAAAGTGATGATGTGGCTTTGAATGGTGCCTAATGAATGCAGAAAAAGTCTTGATTTAAAATATATTTAAAAAAATGAAATCCCATTGTAATAGACGAGTTTTCGTCCGAAACCCTCATACTTCGAAGGAGATTGTCCAGTTTGTACACGAAGTGCATCCAGTTTTTCCCGTAAGCCTCTCAACTTTTTAGCACATGCTATGTGGGTGAAATTATGATACCATGCCAATTTTCAACTATTTCAGAGTTCATTTGCAGTGCTTTTCAATTTCAGGGTCATCTTAGCTCAAAATAAATCATGAAATGCATGAAAAATAGCAAATGAAGTCAGAAAAGGGTCGAAAAGTGATGATGTGGCTTTGAATGGTGCATATTGATTGCAGAAAAAGTCTTGAGTTAAAATATGTTAAAAAATGATACCCCATTGTAATAGACGAGTTTTCGTCCGAAACCCTCGTACTTCGAAGGAGATTGTCCAGTTTGTACACGAAGTGCATCCAGTTTTTCCCGTAACCCTCTCAACCTTTTAGCACATGCTACGTGGGTGATATTATGATACCATGCCAATTTTCAACTATTTCAGAGTTCATTTGCAGTGCTTTTCAATTTCAGGGTCATCTTTGCTCAAAATAAATCATGAAATGCATGAAAAATAGCAAATGAAGTCAGAAAAGGGTTGAAAAGTGATGACGTGGCTTTGAATGGTGCCTAATGAATGCAGAAAAAGTCTTGATTTAAAATATATTTAAAAAAATGAAATCCCATTGTAATAGACGAGTTTTCGTCCGAAACCCTCATACTTCGAAGTAGATTGTCCAGTTTGTACACGAAGTGCATCCAGTTTTTCCCGTAACCCTCTCAACTTTTTAGCACATGCTATGTGGGTGAAATTATGATACCATGCCAATTTTCAACTATTTCAGAGTACATTTGCAGTGCTTTTCAATTTCAGGGTCATCTTAGCTCAAAATAAATCATGAAATGCTTGAAAAATAGCAAATGAAGTCAGAAAAGGGTTGAAAAGTGATGATGTGGCTTTGAATGGTGCATATTGAATGCAGAAAAAGTGTTGAGTTGAAATATACTTAAAAAAATGAAATCCCTTTGTAATAGACGAGTTTTCGTCCGAAACCCTAATACTTCGAAGGAGATTGTCCAGTTTGTAGACGAAGTGCATCCAGTTTTTCCCGTAACCCTCTCAACTTTTTAGCACATGCTATGTGGGTGAAATTATGATACCATGCCAATTTTCAACTATTTCATAGTTCATTTGCAGTGCTTTTCAATTTCAGGGTCATCTTAGCTCGAAATAAATCATGAAATGCATGAAAAATGGCAAATGAAGTCAGAAAAGGGTTGAAAAGTGATGATGTGGCTTTGAATGGTGCATATTGAATGCATAAAAAGTCTTGAGTTAAAATATGTTAAAAAATGAAACCCCTTTGTAATAGACGAGTTTTCGTCCGAAACCCTGATACTTCGAAGGAGATTGTCCAGTTTGTACACGAACTGCATCCAGTTTTTCCCGTAACCCTCTCAACTTTTCAGCACATGCTACATGGGTGAAATTATGATACCATGCCAATTTTCAACCATTTCAGAGTTCATTTGCAGTGCTTTTCAATTTCAGGGTCATCTTAGCGCAAAATAAATCATGAAATGCATGAAAAATAGCAAATGAAGTCAGAAAAGGGTTTAAAAGTGATGATGTGGCATTGAATGGTGCATATTGAATGCAGAAAAAGTCTTAGTTAAAATATGTTAAAAAATGATACCCCTTTGTAATAGACGAGTTTTCGTCTGAAACCCTCGTACTTCGAAGGAGATTGTCCAGTTTGTACACGAAGTGCATCCAGTTTTTCCCGTAACCCTGTCAACTTTTTAGCACATGCTACGTGGGTGAAATTATGATACCATGCCAATTTTCAACCATTTCAGAGTTCATTTGCAGTGCTTTTCAATTTCAGGGTCATCTTTGCTCAAAATAAATCATGAAATGCATGAAAAATAGCAAATGAAGTCAGAAAAGGGTTGAAAAGTGATGATGTGGCTTTGAATGGTGCCTAATGAATGCAGAAAAAGTCTTGATTTAAAATATATTTAAAAAAAATGAAATCCCATTGTAATAGACGAGTTTTCGTCCGAAACCCTCATACTTCGAAGGAGATTGTCCAGTTTGTACACGAAGTGCATCCAGTTTTTCCCGTAAGCCTCTCAACTTTTTAGCACATGCTATGTGGGTGAAATTATGATACCATGCCAATTTTCAACTATTTCAGAGTTCATTTGCAGTGCTTTTCAATTTCAGGGTCATCTAAGCTCAAAATAAATCATGAAATGCATGAAAAATAGCAAATGAAGTCAGAAAAGGGTCGAAAAGTGATGATGTGGCTTTGAATGGTGCATATTGATTGCAGAAAAAATCTTGAGTTAAAATATGTTAAAAAAAGATACCCCTTTGTAATAGACGAGTTTTCGTCCGAAACCCTCGTACTTCGAAGGAGATTGTCCAGTTTGTACACGAAGTGCATCCAGTTTTTCCCGTAACCCTCTCAACCTTTTAGCACATGCTACGTGGGTGAAATTATGATACCATGCCAATTTTCAACTATTTCAGAGTTCATTTGCAGTGCTTTTCAATTTCAGGGTCATCTTTGCTCAAAATAAATCACGAAATGCATGAAAAATAGCAAATGAAGTCAGAAAAGGGTTGAAAAGTGATGATGTGGATTTGAATGGTGCCTAATGAATGCAGAAAAAGTCTTGATTTAAAATATATTTAAAAAAATGAAATCCCATTGTAATAGACGAGTTTTTGTCCGAAACCCTCATACTTCGAAGGAGATTGTCCAGTTTGTACACGAAGTGCATCCAGTTTTTCCCGTAACCCTCTCAACTTTTTAGCACGTGCTATGTGGGTGAAATTATGATACCATGCCAATTTTCAACCATTTCAGAGTTCATTTGCAGTGCTTTTCAATTTCAGGGTCATCTTAGCTCAAAATAAATCATGAAATGCATGAAAAATAGCAAATGAAGTCAGAAAAGGGTTGAAAAGTGATGATGTGGCTTTGAATGGTACCTAATGAATGCAGAAAAAGTCTTGATTTAAAATATATTTAAAAAAATGAAATCCCATTGTAATAGACGAGTTTTCGTCCGAAACCCTCATACTTCGAAGGAGATTGTCCAGTTTGTACACGAAGTGCATCCAGTTTTTCCCGTAACCCTGTCAACTTTTTAGCACATGCTATGTGGGTGAAATTATGATACCATGCCAATTTTCAACTATTTCAGAGTTCATTTGTAGTGCTTTTCAATTTCAGGGTCATCTTAGCTCAAAATAAATCATGAAATGCATGAAAAATAGCAAATGAAGTCAGAAAAGGGTTGAAAAGTGATGATGTGGCTTTGAATGGTGCATATTGAATGCATAAAAAGTCTTGAGTTAAAATATGTTAAAAAATGAAACCCCTTTGTAATAGACGAGTTTTCGTCCGAATCCCTCATACTTCAAAGGAGATTGTCCAGTTTGTACACGAAGTGCATCCAGTTTTTCCCGTAACCCTCTCAACCATTTAGCACATGCTACGTGGGTGAAATTATGATACCATGCCAATTTTCAACTATTTCAGAGTACATTTGCAGTGCTTTTCAATTTCAGGGTCATCTTAGCTCAAAATAAATCATGAAATGCATGAAAAATAGCAAATGAAGTCAGAAAAGGGTTGAAAAGTGATGATGTGGCTTTGAATGGTGCATATTGAATGCAGAAAAAGTCTTGAGTTAAAATATGTTTAAAAAATGAAATCCCTTTGTAATAGACGAGTTTTCGTCCGAAACCCTCATACTTCGAAGGAGATTGTCCAGTTTGTACACGAAGTGCATCCAGTTTTTCCCATAACCCTCTCAACTTTTTAGCACATGCTATGTGGGTGAAATTATGATACCATGCCAATTTTCAACCATTTCAAAGTTCATTTGCAGTGCTTTTCAATTTCAGGGTCATCTTTGCTCAAAATAAATCATGAAATGCATGAAAAATAGCAAATGAAGTCAGAAAAGGGTTGAAAAGTGATGATGTGGCTTTGAATGGTACCTAATGAATGCAGAAAAAGTCTTGATTTAAAATATATTTAAAAAAATGAAATCCCATTGTAATAGACGAGTTTTCGTCCGAAACCCTCATACTTCGAAGGAGATTGTCCAGTTTGTACACGAAGTGCATCCAGTTTTTCCCGTAACCCTGTCAACTTTTTAGCACATGCTATGTGGGTGAAATTATGATACCATGCCAATTTTCAACTATTTCAGAGTTCATTTGCAGTGCTTTTCAATTTCAGGGTCATCTTAGCTCAAAATAAATCATGAAATGCATGAAAAATAGCAAATGAAGTCAGAAAAGGGTTGAAAAGTGATGATGTGGCTTTGAATGGTGCATATTGAATGCATAAAAAGTCTTGAGTTAAAATATGTTAAAAAAATGAAACCCCTTTGTAATAGACGAGTTTTCGTCCGAATCCCTCATACTTCAAAGGAGATTGTCCAGTTTGTACACGAAGTGCATCCAGTTTTTCCCGTAACCCTCTCAACCATTTAGCACATGCTACGTGGGTGAAATTATGATACCATGCCAATTTTCAACTATTTCAGAGTACATTTGCAGTGCTTTTCAATTTCAGGGTCATCTTAGCTCAAAATAAATCATGAAATGCATGAAAAATAGCAAATGAAGTCAGAAAAGGGTTGAAAAGTGATGATGTGGCTTTGAATGGTGCATATTGAATGCATAAAAAGTCTTGAGTTAAAATATGTTAAAAAAATGAAACCCCTTTGTAATAGACGAGTTTTCGTCCGAAACCCTGATACTTCGAAGGAGATTGTCCAGTTTGTACACGAAGTGCATCCAGTTTTTCCCGTAACCCTCTCAACTTTTTAGCACATGCTATGTGGGTGAAATTATGATACCATGCCTATTTTTAACCATTTTAGAGTTCATTTGCAGTGCTTTTCAATTTCTGGGTCATCTTAGCACAAAATAAATCATGAAATGCATGAAAAATAGCAAATGAAGTCAGAAAAGGGTTGAAAAGTGATGATGTGGCTTTGAATGGTGCATATTGAATGCAGAAAAAGTCTTGAGTTGAAATATATTTAAAAAAATGAAATCCCTTTGTAATAGACGAGTTTTCGTCCGAAACCCTAATACTTCGAAGGAGATTGTCCAGTTTGTAGACGAAGTGCATCCAGTTTTTCCCGTAATCCTCTCAACTTTTTAGCACATGCTATGTGGGTGAAATTATGATACCATGCCAATTTTCAACTATTTCAGAGTTCATTTGCAGTGCTTTTCAATTTCAGGGTCATCTTAGCTCGAAATAAATCATGAAATGCATGAAAAATAGCAAATGAAGTCAGAAAAGGGTTGAAAAGTGATGATGTGGCTTTGAATGGTGCATATTGAATGCATAAAAAGTCTTGAGTTAAAATATGTTAAAAAAATGAAACCCCTTTGTAATAGACGAGTTTTCGTCCGAAACCCTGATACTTCGAAGGAGATTGTCCAGTTTGTACACGAAGTGCATCCAGTTTTTCCCGTAACCCTCTCAACCTTTTAGCACATGCTACGTGGGTGAAATTATGATACCATGCCAATTTTCAACTATTTCAGAGTTCATTTGCAGTGCTTTTCAATTTCAGGGTCATCTTTGCTCAAAATAAATCACGAAATGCATGAAAAATAGCAAATGAAGTCAGAAAAGGGTTGAAAAGTGATGATGTGGATTTGAATGGTGCCTAATGAATGCAGAAAAAGTCTTGATTTAAAATATATTTAAAAAAATGAAATCCCATTGTAATAGACGAGTTTTTGTCCGAAACCCTCATACTTCGAAGGAGATTGTCCAGTTTGTACACGAAGTGCATCCAGTTTTTCCCGTAACCCTCTCAACTTTTTAGCACGTGCTATGTGGGTGAAATTATGATACCATGCCAATTTTCAACCATTTCAGAGTTCATTTGCAGTGCTTTTCAATTTGAGGGTCATCTTAGCTCAAAATAAATCATGAAATGCATGAAAAATAGCAAATGAAGTCAGAAAAGGGTTGAAAAGTGATGATGTGTATTTGAATGGTGCATATTGAATGCAGAAAAAGTCTTGAGTTAAAATATGTTTAAAAAATGAAATCCCTTTGTAATAGACGAGTTTTCGTCCGAAACCCTCATACTTCGAAGGAGATTGTCCAGTTTGTACACGAAGTGCATCCAGTTTTTCCCATAACCCTCTCAACTTTTTAGCACATGCTATGTGGGTGAAATTATGATACCATGCCAATTTTCAACCATTTCAAAGTTCATTTGCAGTGCTTTTCAATTTCAGGGTCATCTTTGCTCAAAATAAATCATGAAATGCATGAAAAATAGCAAATGAAGTCAGAAAAGGGTTGAAAAGTGATGATGTGGCTTTGAATGGTACCTAATGAATGCA
The DNA here is from genome assembly GCA_039707655.1 of Elymus sibiricus. Taxonomy (NCBI): domain Eukaryota; kingdom Viridiplantae; phylum Streptophyta; class Magnoliopsida; order Poales; family Poaceae; genus Elymus; species Elymus sibiricus. The sequence continues at coordinate 247,622,967 of CM077671.1, forward strand.
GAAAAAGTCTTGATTTAAAATATATTTAAAAAAATGAAATCCCATTGTAATAGACGAGTTTTCGTCCGAAACCCTCATACTTCGAAGGAGATTGTCCAGTTTGTACACGAAGTGCATCCAGTTTTTCCCGTAACCCTGTCAACTTTTTAGCACATGCTATGTGGGTGAAATTATGATACCATGCCAATTTTCAACTATTTCAGAGTTCATTTGCAGTGCTTTTCAATTTCAGGGTCATCTTAGCTCAAAATAAATCATGAAATGCATGAAAAATAGCAAATGAAGTCAGAAAAGGGTTGAAAAGTGATGATGTGGCTTTGAATGGTGCATATTGAATGCATAAAAAGTCTTGAGTTAAAATATGTTAAAAAAATGAAACCCCTTTGTAATAGACGAGTTTTCGTCCGAATCCCTCATACTTCAAAGGAGATTGTCCAGTTTGTACACGAAGTGCATCCAGTTTTTCCCGTAACCCTCTCAACCATTTAGCACATGCTACGTGGGTGAAATTATGATACCATGCCAATTTTCAACTATTTCAGAGTACATTTGCAGTGCTTTTCAATTTCAGGGTCATCTTAGCTCAAAATAAATCATGAAATGCATGAAAAATAGCAAATGAAGTCAGAAAAGGGTTGAAAAGTGATGATGTGGCTTTGAATGGTGCATATTGAATGCATAAAAAGTCTTGAGTTAAAATATGTTAAAAAAATGAAACCCCTTTGTAATAGACGAGTTTTCGTCCGAAACCCTGATACTTCGAAGGAGATTGTCCAGTTTGTACACGAAGTGCATCCAGTTTTTCCCGTAACCCTCTCAACTTTTTAGCACATGCTATGTGGGTGAAATTATGATACCATGCCTATTTTTAACCATTTTAGAGTTCATTTGCAGTGCTTTTCAATTTCTGGGTCATCTTAGCACAAAATAAATCATGAAATGCATGAAAAATAGCAAATGAAGTCAGAAAAGGGTTGAAAAGTGATGATGTGGCTTTGAATGGTGCATATTGAATGCAGAAAAAGTCTTGAGTTGAAATATATTTAAAAAAATGAAATCCCTTTGTAATAGACGAGTTTTCGTCCGAAACCCTAATACTTCGAAGGAGATTGTCCAGTTTGTAGACGAAGTGCATCCAGTTTTTCCCGTAATCCTCTCAACTTTTTAGCACATGCTATGTGGGTGAAATTATGATACCATGCCAATTTTCAACTATTTCAGAGTTCATTTGCAGTGCTTTTCAATTTCAGGGTCATCTTAGCTCGAAATAAATCATGAAATGCATGAAAAATAGCAAATGAAGTCAGAAAAGGGTTGAAAAGTGATGATGTGGCTTTGAATGGTGCATATTGAATGCATAAAAAGTCTTGAGTTAAAATATGTTAAAAAAATGAAACCCCTTTGTAATAGACGAGTTTTCGTCCGAAACCCTGATACTTCGAAGGAGATTGTCCAGTTTGTACACGAAGTGCATCCAGTTTTTCCCGTAACCCTCTCAACTTTTTAGCACATGCTACGTGGGTGAAATTATGATACAATGCCAATTTTCAACCATTTCAGAGTTCATTTGCAGTGCTTTTCAATTTCAGGGTCATCTTAGCTCAAAATAAATCATGAAATGCATGAAAAATAGCAAATGAAGTCAGAAAAGGGTTGAAAAGTGATGATGTGGCTTTGAATGGTGCATATTGAATGCAGAAAAAGTCTTAGTTAAAATATGTTAAAAAATGATACCCCTTTGTAATAGACGAGTTTTCGTCCGAAACCCTCGTACTTCGAAGGAGATTGTCCAGTTTGTACACGAAGTGCATCCAGTTTTTCCCGTAACCCTCTCAACTTTTTATCACATGCTATGTGGGTGAAATTATGATACCATGCCAATTTTCAACCATTTCAGAGTTCATTTGCAGTGCTTTTCAATTTCAGGGTCATCTTAGCTCAAAATAAATCATGAAATGCATGAAAAATAGCAAATGAAGTCAGAAAAGGGTTGAAAAGTGATGATGTGGCTTTGAATGGTGCATATTGAATGCAGAAAAAGTCTTGAGTTAAAATATGTTAAAAAATGAAACCCCTTTGTAATAGACGAGTTTTCGTCCGAAACCCTGATACTTCGAAGGAGATTGTCCAGTTTGTACACGAAGTGCATCCAGTTTTTCCCGTAACCCTCTCAACTTTTTAGCACATGCTACGTGGGTGAAATTATGATACCATGCCAATTTTCAACTATTTCAGAGTTCATTTGCAGTGCTTTTCAATATCAGGGTCATCTTAGCTCAAAATAAATCATGAAATGCATGAAAAATAGCAAATGAAGTCAGAAAAGGGTTGAAAAGTGTTGATGTGTATTTGAATGGTGCATATTGAATGCAGAAAAAGTCTTGAGTTAAAATGTGTTTAAAAAATGAAATCCCTTTGTAATAGACGAGTTTTCGTCCGAAACCCTCATACTTCGAAGCAGATTGTCCAGTTTGTACACGAAGTGCATCCAGTTTTTCCCATAACCCTCAACTTTTTAGCACATGCTATGTGGGTGAAATTATGATACCATGCCAATTTTCAACCATTTCAGAGTTCATTTGCAGTGCTTTTCAATTTCAGGGTCATCCTTGCTCAAAATAAATCATGAAATGCATGAAAAATAGCAAATGAAGTCAGAAAAGGGTTGAAAAGTGATGATGTGGCTTTGAATGGTGCCTAATGAATGCAGAAAAAGTCTTGATTTAAAATATATTTAAAAAAATGAAATCACATTGTAATAGACGAGTTTTCGTCCGAAACCCTCATACTTCGAAGGAGATTGTCCAGTTTTCACACGAAGTGCATCCAGTTTTTCCCGTAACCCTCTCAAATTTTTAGCACATGCTATGTGGGTGAAATTGTGATACCATGCCAATTTTCAACTATTTCAGAGTTCATTTGCAGTGCTTTTCAATTTCAGGGTCATCTTAGCTCAAAATAAATCATGAAATGCATGAAAAATAGCAAATGAAGTCAGAAAAGGGTCGAAAAGTGATGATGTGGCTTTGAATGGTGCATATTGATTGCAGAAAAAATCTTGAGTTAAAATATGTTAAAAAATGATACCCCTTTGTAATAGACGAGTTTTCGTCCGAAACCCTCGTACTTCGAAGGAGATTGTCCAGTTTGTACACGAAGTGCATCCAATTTTTCCCGTAACCCTCTCAACCTTTTAGCACATGCTACGTGGGTGAAATTATGATACCATGCCAATTTTCAACTATTTCAGAGTTCATTTGCAGTGCTTTTCAATTTCAGGGTCATCTTTGCTCAAAATAAATCACGAAATGCATGAAAAATAGCAAATGAAGTCAAAAAAGGGTTGAAAAGTGATGATGTGGATTTGAATGGTGCCTAATGAATGCAGAAAAAGTCTTGATTTAAAATATATTTAAAAAAATGAAATCCCATTGTAATAGACGAGTTTTTGTCCGAAACCCTCATACTTCGAAGGAGATTGTCCAGTTTGTACACGAAGTGCATCCAGTTTTTCCCGTAACCCTCTCAACTTTTTAGCACGTGCTATGTGGGTGAAATTATGATACCATGCCAATTTTCAACCATTTCAGAGTTCATTTGCAGTGCTTTTCAATTTCAGGGTCATCTTAGCTCAAAATAAATCATGAAATGCATGAAAAATAGCAAATGAAGTCAGAAAAGGGTTGAAAAGTGATGATGTGTATTTGAATGGTGCATATTGAATGCAGAAAAAGTCTTGAGTTAAAATATGTTTAAAAAATGAAATCCCTATGTAATAGACGAGTTTTCGTCCGAAACCCTCATACTTCGAAGGAGATTGTCCAGTTTGTACACGAAGTGCATCCAGTTTTTCCCATAACCCTCTCAACTTTTTAGCACATGCTATGTGGGTGAAATTATGATACCATGCCAATTTTCAACCATTTCAGAGTTCATTTGCAGTGCTTTTCAATTTCAGGGTCATCTTTGCTCAAAATAAATCATGAAATGCATGAAAAATAGCAAATGAAGTCAGAAAAGGGTTGAAAAGTGATGATGTGGCTTTGAATGGTACCTAATGAATGCAGAAAAAGTCTTGATTTAAAATATATTTAAAAAAATGAAATCCCATTGTAATAGACGAGTTTTCGTCCGAAACCCTCATACTTCGAAGGAGATTGTCCAGTTTGTACACGAAGTGCATCCAGTTTTTCCCGTAACCCTGTCAACTTTTTAGCACATGCTATGTGGGTGAAATTATGATACCATGCCAATTTTCAACTATTTCAGAGTTCATTTGCAGTGCTTTTCAATTTCAGGGTCATCTTAGCTCAAAATAAATCATGAAATGCATGAAAAATAGCAAATGAAGTCAGAAAAGGGTTGAAAAGTGATGATGTGGCTTTGAATGGTGCATATTGAATGCATAAAAAGTCTTGAGTTAAAATATGTTAAAAAAATGAAACCCCTTTGTAATAGACGAGTTTTCGTCCGAATCCCTCATACTTCGAAGGAGATTGTCCAGTTTGTACACGAAGTGCATCCAGTTTTTCCCGTAACCCTCTCAACCATTTAGCACATGCTACGTGGGTGAAATTATGATACCATGCCAATTTTCAACTATTTCAGAGTTCATTTGCAGTGCTTTTCAATTTCAGGGTCATCTTAGCTCAAAATAAATCATGAAATGCATGAAAAATAGCAAATGAAGTCAGAAAAGGGTTGAAAAGTGATGATGTGGCTTTGAATGGTGCATATGGAATGCATAAAAAGTCTTGAGTTAAAATATGTTAAAAAAATGAAACCCCTTTGTAATAGACGAGTTTTCGTCCGAAACCCTGATACTTCGAAGGAGATTGTCCAGTTTGTACACGAAGTGCATCCAGTTTTTCCCGTAACCCTCTCAACTTTTTAGCACATGCTATGTGGGTGAAATTATGATACCATGCCAATTTTTAACCATTTTAGAGTTCATTTGCAGTGCTTTTCAATTTCTGGGTCATCTTAGCACAAAATAAATCATGAAATGCATGAAAAATAGCAAATGAAGTCAGAAAAGGGTTGAAAAGTGATGATGTGGCTTTGAATGGTGCATATTGAATGCAGAAAAATTCTTGAGTTGAAATATATTTAAAAAAATGAAATCCCTTTGTAATAGACGAGTTTTCGTCCGAAACCCTAATACTTCGAAGGAGATTGTCCAGTTTGTAGACGAAGTGCATCCAGTTTTTCCCGTAATCCTCTCAACTTTTTAGCACATGCTATGTGGGTGAAATTATGATACCATGCCAATTTTCAACTATTTCAGAGTTCATTTGCAGTGCTTTTCAATTTCAGGGTCATCTTAGCTCGAAATAAATCATGAAATGCATGAAAAATAGCAAATGAAGTCAGAAAAGGGTTGAAAAGTGATGATGTGGCTTTGAATGGTGCATATTGAATGCATAAAAAGTCTTGAGTTAAAATATGTTAAAAAAATGAAACCCCTTTGTAATAGACGAGTTTTCGTCCGAAACCCTGATACTTCGAAGGAGATTGTCCAGTTTGTACACGAAGTGCATCCAGTTTTTCCCGTAACCCTCTCAACTTTTTAGCACATACTACGTGGGTGAAATTATGATACCATGCCAATTTTCAACCATTTCAGAGTTCATTTGCAGTGCTTTTCAATTTCAGGGTCATCTTAGCTCAAAATAAATCATGAAATGCATGAAAAATAGCAAATGAAGTCAGAAAAGGGTTGAAAAGTGATGATGTGGCTTTGAATGGCGCATATTGAATGCAGAAAAAGTCTTAGTTAAAATATGTTAAAAAATGATACCCCTTTGTAATAGACGAGTTTTCGTCCGAAACCCTCGTACTTCGAAGGAGATTGTCCAGTTTGTACACGAAGTGCATCCAGTTTTTCCCGTAACCCTCTCAACTTTTTATCACATGCTATGTGGGTGAAATTATGATACCATGCCAATTTTCAACCATTTCAGAGTTCATTTGCAGTGCTTTTCAATTTCAGGGTCATCCTTGCTCAAAATAAATCATGAAATGCATGAAAAATAGCAAATGAAGTCAGAAAAGGGTTGAAAAGTGATGATGTGGCTTTGAATGGTGCCTAATGAATGCAGAAAAAGTCTTGATTTAAAATATATTTAAAAAAATGAAATCACATTGTAATAGACGAGTTTTCGTCCGAAACCCTCATACTTCGAAGGAGATTGTCCAGTTTTCACACGAAGTGCATCCAGTTTTTCCCGTAACCCTCTCAAATTTTTAGCACATGCTATGTGGGTGAAATTGTGATACCATGCCAATTTTCAACTATTTCAGAGTTCATTTGCAGTGCTTTTCAATTTCAGGGTCATCTTAGCTCAAAATAAATCATGAAATGCATGAAAAATAGCAAATGAAGTCAGAAAAGGGTCGAAAAGTGATGATGTGGCTTTGAATGGTGCATATTGAATGCAGAAAAAGTCTTGAGTTAAAATATGTTAAAAAATGATACCCCTTTGTAATAGACGAGTTTTCGTCTGAATCCCTCATACTTCGAAGGAGATTGTCCAGTTTGTACACGAAGTGCATCCAGTTTTTCCCGTAACCCTCTCAACTTTTTAGCACATGCTACGTGGGTGAAATTATGATACCATGCCAATCTTCAACCATTTCAGAGTTCATTTGCAGTGCTTTTCAATTTCAGGGTCATCTTACCTCAAAATAAATCATGAAATGCATGAAAAATAGCAAATGAAGTCAGAAAAGGGTTGAAAAGTGATGATGTGTATTTGAATGGTGCATATTGAATGCAGAAAAAGTCTTGAGTTAAAATATGTTTAAAAAATGAAATCCCTTTGTAATAGACGAGTTTTCGTCCGAAATCCTCATACTTCGAAGGAGATTGTCCAGTTTGTACACGAAGTGCATCCAGTTTTTCCCATAACCCTCTCAACTTTTATCACATGCTATGTGGGTGAAATTATGATACCATGCCAATTTTCAACCATTTCAGAGTTCATTTGCAGTGCTTTTCAATTTCAGGGTCATCTTTGCTCAAAATAAATCATGAAATGCATGAAAAATAGCAAATGAAGTCAGAAAAGGGTTGAAAAGTGATGATGTGGCTTTGAATGGTGCCTAATGAATGCAGAAAAAGTCTTGATTTAAAATATATTTAAAAAAATGAAACCCCTTTGTAATAGACGAGTTTTCGTCCGAAACCCTCATACTTCGAAGGAGATTGTCCAGTTTGTACACGAAGTGCATCCAGTTTTTCCCGTAACCATCTCAAATTTTTAGCACATGCTATGTGGGTGAAATTATGATACCATGCCAATTTTCAACTATTTCAGAGTTCATTTGCAGTGCTTTTCAATTTCAGGGTCATCTTAGCTCAAAATAAATCATGAAATGCATGAAAAATAGCAAATGAAGTCAGAAAAGGGTCAAAAAGTGATGATGTGGCTTTGAATGGTGCATATTGATTGCAGAAAAAGTCTTGAGTTAAAATATGTTAAAAAATGATACCCCATTGTAATAGACGAGTTTTCGTCCGAAACCCTCATACTTCGAAGGAGATTGTCCAGTTTGTACACGAAGTGTATCCAGTTTTTCCCGTAACCCTCTCAACTTTTTAGCACATGCTATGTGGGTGAAATTATGATACCATGCCAATTTTCAACCATTTCAGAGTTCATTTGCAGTGCTTTTCAATTTCAGGGTCATCGTAGCTCAAAATAAATCATGAAATGCATGAAAAATAGCAAATGAAGTCAGAAAAGGGTTGAAAAGTGATGATGTGGCTTTGAATGGTGCATATTGAATGCAGAAAAAGTGTTGAGTTGAAATATATTTAAAAAAATGAAATCCCTTTGTAATAGACGAGTTTTCGTCCGAAACCCTAATACTTCGAAGGAGATTGTCCAGTTTGTAGACGAAGTGCATCCAGTTTTTCCCGTAACCCTCTCAACTTTTTAGCACATGCTATGTGGGTGAAATTATGATACCATGCCAATTTTCAACTATTTCAGAGTTCATTTGCAGTGCTTTTCAATTTCAGGGTCATCTTAGCTCGAAATAAATCATGAAATGCATGAAAAATGGCAAATGAAGTCAGAAAAGGGTTGAAAAGTGATGATGTGGCTTTGAATGGTGCATATTGAATGCATAAAAAGTCTTGAGTTAAAATATGTTAAAAAAATGAAACCCCTTTGTAATAGACGAGTTTTCGTCCGAAACCCTGATACTTCGAAGGAGATTGTCCAGTTTGTACACGAAGTGCATCCAGTTTTTTCCGTAACCCTCTCAACTTTTTAGCACATGCTACATGGGTGAAATTATGATACCATGCCAATTTTCAACCATTTCAGAGTTCATTTGCAGTGCTTTTCAATTTCAGGGTCATCTTAGCGCAAAATAAATCATGAAATGCATGAAAAATAGCAAATGAAGTCAGAAAAGGGTTGAAAAGTGATGATGTGGCTTTGAATGGTGCATATTGAATGCAGAAAAAGTCTTAGTTAAAATATGTTAAAAAATGATACCCCTTTGTAATAGACGAGTTTTCGTCCGAAACCCTCGTACTTCGAAGGAGATTGTCCAGTTTGTACACGAAGTGCATCCAGTTTTTCCCGTAACCCTGTCAACTTTTTAGCACATGCTACGTGGGTGAAATTATGATACCATGCCAATTTTCAACCATTTCAGAGTTCATTTGCAGTGCTTTTCAATTTCAGGGTCATCTTTGCTCAAAATAAATCATGAAATGCATGAAAAATAGCAAATGAAGTCAGAAAAGGGTTGAAAAGTGATGATGTGGCTTTGAATGGTGCCTAATGAATGCAGAAAAAGTCTTGATTTAAAATATATTTAAAAAAATGAAATCCCATTGTAATAGACGAGTTTTCGTCCGAAACCCTCATACTTCGAAGGAGATTGTCCAGTTTGTACATGAAGTGCATCCAGTTTTTCCCGTAAGCCTCTCAACTTTTTAGCACATGCTATGTGGGTGAAATTATGATACCATGCCAATTTTCAACTATTTCAGAGTTCATTTGCAGTGCTTTTCAATTTCAGGGTCATCTTAGCTCAAAATAAATCATGAAATGCATGAAAAATAGCAAATGAAGTCAGAAAAGGGTCGAAAAGTGATGATGTGGCTTTGAATGGTGCATATTGAATGCAGAAAAAGTCTTAGTTAAAATATGTTAAAAAATGATACCCCTTTGTAATAGACGAGTTTTCGTCCGAAACCCTCGTACTTCGAAGGAGATTGTCCAGTTTGTACACGAAGTGCATCCAGTTTTTCCCGTAACCCTCTCAACCTTTTAGCACATGCTACGTGGGTGAAATTATGATACCATGCCAATTTTCAACTATTTCAGAGTTCATTTGCAGTGCTTTTCAATTTCAGGGTCATCCTTGCTCAAAATAAATCACGAAATTCATGAAAAATAGCAAATGAAGTCAGAAAAGGGTTGAAAAGTGATGATGTGGATTTGAATGGTGCCTAATGAATGCAGAAAAAGTCTTGATTTAAAATATATTTAAAAAAATGAAATCCCATTGTAATAGACGAGTTTTTGTCCGAAACCCTCATACTTCGAAGGAGATTGTCCAGTTTGTACACGAAGTGCATCCAGTTTTTCCCGTAACCCTCTCCACTTTTTAGCACGTGCTATGTGGGTGAAATTATGATACCATGCCAATTTTCAACCATTTCAGAGTTCATTTGCAGTGCTTTTCAATTTCAGGGTCATCTTAGCTCAAAATAAATCATGAAATGCATGAAAAATAGCAAATGAAGTCAGAAAAGGGTTGAAAAGTGATGATGTGTATTTGAATGGTGCATATTGAATGCAGAAAAAGTCTTGAGTTAAAATATGTTTAAAAAATGAAATCCCTTTGTAATAGACGAGTTTTCGTCCGAATCCCTCATACTTCGAAGGAGATTGTCTAGTTTGTACACGAAGTGCATCCATTTTTTCCCATAACCCTCTCAACTTTTTAGCACATGCTATGTGGGTGAAATTATGATACCATGCCAATTTTCAACCATTTCAGAGTTCATTTGCAGTGCTTTTCAATTTCAGGGTCATCTTTGCTCAAAATAAATCATGAAATGCATGAAAAATAGCAAATGAAGTCAGAAAAGGGTTGAAAAGTGATGATGTGGCTTTGAATGGTGCCTAATGAATGCAGAAAAAGTCTTGATTTAAAATATATTTAAAAAAATGAAACCCCTTTGTAATAGACGAGTTTTCATCCGAAACCCTCATACTTCGAAGGAGATTGTCCAGTTTGTACACGAAGTGCATCCAATTTTTCCCGTAACCCTCTCAAATTTTTAGCACATGCTATGTGGGTGAAATTATGATACCATGCCAATTTTCAACTATTTCAGAGTTCATTTGCAGTGCTTTTCAATTTCAGGGTCATCTTAGCTCAAAATAAATCATGAAAGCATGAAAAATAGCAAATGAAGTCAGAAAAGGGTCGAAAAGTGATGATGTGGCTTTGAATGGTGCATATTGATTGCAGAAAAAGTCTTGAGTTAAAATATGTTAAAAAATGATACCCCATTGTAATAGACGAGTTTTCGTCCGAAACCCTCGTACTTCGAAGGAGATTGTCCAGTTTGTACACGAAGTGCATCCAGTTTTTCCCGTAACCCTCTCAACCTTTTAGCACATGCTACGTGGGTGATATTATGATACCATGCCAATTTTCAACTATTTCAGAGTTCATTTGCAGTGCTTTTCAATTTCAGGGTCATCTTTGCTCAAAATAAATCATGAAATGCATGAAAAATAGCAAATGAAGTCAGAAAAGGGTTGAAAAGTGATGATGTGGCTTTGAATGGTGCCTAATGAATGCAGAAAAAGTCTTGATTTAAAATATATTTAAAAAAATGAAATCCCATTGTAATAGACGAGTTTTCGTCTGAAACCCTCATACTTCGAAGGAGATTGTCCAGTTTGTACACGAAGTGCATCCAGTTTTTCCCGTAACCCTCTCAACTTTTTAGCACATGCTATGTGCGTGAAATTATGATACCATGCCAATTTTCAACCATTTCAGAGTTCATTTGTAGTGCTTTTCAATTTCAGGGTCATCTTAGCTCAAAATAAATCATGAAATGCATGAAAAATAGCAAATGAAGTCAGAAAAGGGTTGAAAAGTGATGATGTGGCTTTGAATGGTGCATATTGAATGCAGAAAAAGTGTTGAGTTGAAATATATTTAAAAAAATGAAATCCCTTTCTAATAGACGAGTTTTCGTCCGAAACCCAAATACTTCGAAGGAGATTGTCCAGTTTGTAGACGAAGTGCATCCAGTTTTTCCCGTAACCCTCTCAACTTTTTAGCACATGCTATGTGGGTGAAATTATGATACCATGCCAATTTTCAACTATTTCAGAGTTCATTTGCAGTGCTTTTCAATTTCAGGCTCATCTTCGCTCGAAATAAATCATGAAATGCATGAAAAATGGCAAATGAAGTCAGAAAAGGGTTGAAAAGTGATGATGTGGCTTTGAATGGTGCATATTGAATGCATAAAAAGTCTTGAGTTAAAATATGTTAAAAAAATGAAACCCCTTTGTAATAGACGAGTTTTCGTCCGAAACCCTGATACTTCGAAGGAGATTGTCCAGTTTGTACACGAAGTGCATCCAGTTTTTCCCGTAACCCTGTCAACTTTTTAGCACATGCTACATGGGTGAAATTATGATACCATGCCAATTTTCAACCATTTCAAAGTTCATTTGCAGTGCTTTTCAATTTCAGGGTCATCTTAGCGCAAAATAAATCATGAAATGCATGAAAAATAGCAAATGAAGTCAGAAAAGGGTTGAAAAGTGATGATGTGGCTTTGAATGGTGCATATTGAATGCAGAAAAATTCTTAGTTAAAATATGTTAAAAAATGATAACCCTTTGTAATAGACGAGTTTTCGTCCGAAACCCTCGTACTTCGAAGGAGATTGTCCAGTTTGTACACGAAGTGCATCCAGTTTTTCCCGTAACCCTGTCAACTTTTTAGCACATGCTACGTGGGTGAAATTATGATACCATGCCAATTTTCAACCATTTCAGAGTTCATTTGCAGTGCTTTTCAATTTCAGGGTCATCTTTGCTCAAAATAAATCATGAAATGCATGAAAAATAGCAAATGAAGTCAGAAAAGGGTTGAAAAGTGATGATGTGGCTTTGAATGGTGCCTAATTAATGCAGAAAAAGTCTTGATTTAAAATATATTTAAAAAAATGAAATCCCATTGTAATAGACGAGTTTTCGTCCGAAACCCTCATACTTCGAAGGAGATTGTCCAGTTTGTACACGAAGTGCATCCAGTTTTTCCCGTAAGCCTCTCAACTTTTTAGCACATGCTATGTGGGTGAAATTATGATACCATGCCAATTTTCAACTATTTCAGAGTTCATTTGCAGTGCTTTTCAATTTCAGGGTCATCTTAGCTCAAAATAAATCATGAAATGCATGAAAAATAGCAAATGAAGTCAGAAAAGGGTCGAAAAGTGATGATGTGGCTTTGAATGGTGCATATTGATTGCAGAAAAAGTCTTGATTTAAAATATGTTAAAAAATGATACCCCATTGTAATAGACGAGTTTTCGTCCGAAACCCTCGTACTTCGAAGGAGATTGTCCAGTTTGTACACGAAGTGCATCCAGTTTTTCCCGTAACCCTCTCAACTTTTTAGCACATGCTACATGGGTGAAATTATGATACCATGCCAATTTTCAACCATTTCAGAGTTCATTTGCAGTGCTTTTCAATTTCAGGGTCATCTTTGCTCAAAATAAATCATGAAATGCATGAAAAATAGCAAATGAAGTCAGAAAAGGGTTGAAAAGTGATGATGTGGCTTTGAATGGTGCCTAATGAATGCAGAAAAAGTCTTGATTTAAAATATATTTAAAAAATTGAAATCCCATTGTAATAGACGAGTTTTCGTCCGAAACCCTCATACTTCGAAGGAGATTGTCCAGTTTGTACACGAAGTGCATCCAGTTTTTCCCGTAAGCCTCTCAACTTTTTAGCACATGCTATGTGGGTGAAATTATGATACCATGCCAATTTTCAACTATTTCAGAGTTCATTTGCAGTGCTTTTCAATTTCAGGGTCATCTTAGCTCAAAATAAATCATGAAATGCATGAAAAATAGCAAATGAAGTCAGAAAAGGGTCGAAAAGTGATGATGTGGCTTTGAATGGTGCATATTGATTGCAGAAAAAGTCTTGATTTAAAATATGTTAAAAAATGATACCCCATTGTAATAGACGAGTTTTCGTCCGAAACCCTCATACTTCGAAGGAGATTGTCCAGTTTGTACACGAAGTGCATCCAGTTTTTCCCGTAACCCTCTCAACTTTTTAGCACATGCTATGTGCGTGAAATTATGATACCATGCCAATTTTCAACCATTTCAGAGTTCATTTGTAGTGCTTTTCAATTTCAGGGTCATCTTAGCTCAAAATAAATCATGAAATGCATGAAAAATAGCAAATGAAGTCAGAAAAGGGTTGAAAAGTGATGATGTGGCTTTGAATGGTGCATATTGAATGCAGAAAAAGTGTTGAGTTGAAATATATTTAAAAAAATGAAATCCCTTTGTAATAGACGAGTTTTCGTCCGAAACCCTAATACTTCGAAGGAGATTGTCCAGTTTGTAGACGAAGTGCATCCAGTTTTTCCCGTAACCCTCTCAACTTTTTAGCACATGCTATGTGGGTGAAATTATGATACCATGCCAATTTTCAACTATTTCAGAGTTCATTTGCAGTGCTTTTCAATTTCAGGGTCATCTTAGCTCGAAATAAATCATGAAATGCATGAAAAATGGCAAATGAAGTCAGAAAAGGGTTGAAAAGTGATGATGTGGCTTTGAATGGTGCATATTGAATGCATAAAAAGTCTTGAGTTAAAATATGTTAAAAAAATGAAACCCCTTTGTAATAGACGAGTTTTCGTCCGAAACCCTGATACTTCGAAGGAGATTGTCCAGTTTGTACACGAAGTGCATCCAGTTTTTCCCGTAACCCTCTCAACTTTTTAGCACATGCTACATGGGTGAAATTAAGATACCATGGCAATTTTCAACCATTTCAGAGTTCATTTGCAGTGCTTTTCAATTTCAGGGTCATCTTAGCGCAAAATAAATCATGAAATGCATGAAAAATAGCAAATGAAGTCAGAAAAGGGTTGAAAAGTGATGATGTGGCTTTGAATGGTGCATATTGAATGCAGAAAAAGTCTTAGTTAAAATATGTTAAAAAATGATACCCCTTTGTAATAGACGAGTTTTCGTCCGAAACCCTCGTACTTCGAAGGAGATTGTCCAGTTTGTACACGAAGTGCATCCAGTTTTTCCCGTAACCCTGTCAACTTTTTAGCACATGCTACGTGGGTGAAATTATCATACCATGCCAATTTTCAACCATTTCAGAGTTCATTTGCAGTTCTTTTCAATTTCAGGGTCATCTTTGCTCAAAATAAATCATGAAATGCATGAAAAATAGCAAATGAAGTCAGAAAAGGGTTGAAAAGTGATGATGTGGCTTTGAATGGTGCCTAATGAATGCAGAAAAAGTCTTGATTTAAAATATATTTAAAAAAATGAAATCCCATTGTAATAGACGAGTTTTCGTCCGAAACCCTCATACTTCGAAGGAGATTGTCCAGTTTGTACACGAAGTGCATCCAGTTTTTCCCGTAAGCCTCTCAACTTTTTAGCACATGCTATGTGGGTGAAATTATGATACCATGCCAATTTTCAACTATTTCAGAGTTCATTTGCAGTGCTTTTCAATTTCAGGGTCATCTTAGCTCAAAATAAATCATGAAATGCATGAAAAATAGCAAATGAAGTCAGAAAAGGGTCGAAAAGTGATGATGTGGCTTTGAATGGTGCATATTGATTGCAGAAAAAGTCTTGATTTAAAATATGTTAAAAAATGATACCCCATTGTAATAGACGAGTTTTCGTCCGAAACCCTCGTACTTCGAAGGAGATTGTCCAGTTTGTACACGAAGTGCATCCAGTTTTTCCCGTAACCCTCTCAACTTTTTAGCACATGCTACATGGGTGAAATTATGATACCATGCCAATTTTCAACCATTTCAGAGTTCATTTGCAGTGCTTTTCAATTTCAGGGTCATCTTTGCTCAAAATAAATCATGAAATGCATGAAAAATAGCAAATGAAGTCAGAAAAGGGTTGAAAAGTGATGATGTGGCTTTGAATGGTGCCTAATGAATGCAGAAAAAGTCTTGATTTAAAATATATTTAAAAAATTGAAATCCCATTGTAATAGACGAGTTTTCGTCCGAAACCCTCATACTTCGAAGGAGATTGTCCAGTTTGTACACGAAGTGCATCCAGTTTTTCCCGTAAGCCTCTCAACTTTTTAGCACATGCTATGTGGGTGAAATTATGATACCATGCCAATTTTCAACTATTTCAGAGTTCATTTGCAGTGCTTTTCAATTTCAGGGTCATCTTAGCTCAAAATAAATCATGAAATGCATGAAAAATAGCAAATGAAGTCAGAAAAGGGTCGAAAAGTGATGATGTGGCTTTGAATGGTGCATATTGATTGCAGAAAAAGTCTTGATTTAAAATATGTTAAAAAATGATACCCCATTGTAATAGACGAGTTTTCGTCCGAAACCCTCATACTTCGAAGGAGATTGTCCAGTTTGTACACGAAGTGCATCCAGTTTTTCCCGTAACCCTCTCAACTTTTTAGCACATGCTATGTGCGTGAAATTATGATACCATGCCAATTTTCAACCATTTCAGAGTTCATTTGTAGTGCTTTTCAATTTCAGGGTCATCTTAGCTCAAAATAAATCATGAAATGCATGAAAAATAGCAAATGAAGTCAGAAAAGGGTTGAAAAGTGATGATGTGGCTTTGAATGGTGCATATTGAATGCACAAAAAGTGTTGAGTTGAAATATATTTAAAAAAATGAAATCCCTTTGTAATAGACGAGTTTTCGTCCGAAACCCTAATACTTCGAAGGAGATTGTCCAGTTTGTAGACGAAGTGCATCCAGTTTTTCCCGTAACCCTCTCAACTTTTTAGCACATGCTATGTGGGTGAAATTATGATACCATGCCAATTTTCAACTATTTCAGAGTTCATTTGCAGTGCTTTTCAATTTCAGGGTCATCTTAGCTCGAAATAAATCATGAAATGCATGAAAAATGGCAAATGAAATCAGAAAAGGGTTGAAAAGTGATGATGTGGCTTTGAATGGTGCATATTGAATGCATAAAAAGTCTTGAGTTAAAATATGTTAAAAAAATGAAACCCCTTTGTAATAGACGAGTTTTCGTCCGAAACCCTGATACTTCGAAGGAGATTGTCCAGTTTGTACACGAAGTGCATCCAGTTTTTCCCGTAACCCTCTCAACTTTTTAGCACATGCTACATGGGTGAAATTAAGATACCATGGCAATTTTCAACCATTTCAGAGTTCATTTGCAGTGCTTTTCAATTTCAGGGTCATCTTAGCGCAAAATAAATCATGAAATGCATGAAAAATAGCAAATGAAGTCAGAAAAGGGTTGAAAAGTGATGATGTGGCTTTGAATGGTGCATATTGAATGCAGAAAAAGTCTTAGTTAAAATATGTTAAAAAATGATACCCCTTTGTAATAGACGAGTTTTCGTCCGAAACCCTCGTACTTCGAAGGAGATTGTCCAGTTTGTACACGAAGTGCATCCAGTTTTGCCCGTAACCCTGTCAACTTTTTAGCACATGCTACGTGGGTGAAATTATGATACCATGCCAATTTTCAACCATTTCAGAGTTCATTTGCAGTTCTTTTCAATTTCAGGGTCATCTTTGCTCAAAATAAATCATGAAATGCATGAAAAATAGCAAATGAAGTCAGAAAAGGGTTGAAAAGTGATGATGTGGCTTTGAATGGTGCCTAATGAATGCAGAAAAAGTCTTGATTTAAAATATATTTAAAAAAATGAAATCCCATTGTAATAGACGAGTTTTCGTCCGAAACCCTCATACTTCGAAGGAGATTGTCCAGTTTGTACACGAAGTGCATCCAGTTTTTCCCGTAAGCCTCTCAACTTTTTAGCACATGCTATGTGGGTGAAATTATGATACCATGCCAATTTTCAACTATTTCAGAGTTCATTTGCAGTGCTTTTCAATTTCAGGGTCATCTTAGCTCAAAATAAATCATGAAATGCATGAAAAATAGCAAATGAAGTCAGAAAAGGGTCGAAAAGTGATGATGTGGCTTTGAATGGTGCATATTGATTGCAGAAAAAGTCTTGATTTAAAATATGTTAAAAAATGATACCCCATTGTAATAGACGAGTTTTCGTCCGAAACCCTCGTACTTCGAAGGAGATTGTCCAGTTTGTACACGAAGTGCATCCAGTTTTTCCCGTAACCCTCTCAACTTTTTAGCACATGCTACATGGGTGAAATTATGATACCATGCCAATTTTCAACCATTTCAGAGTTCATTTGCAGTGCTTTTCAATTTCAGGGTCATCTTTGCTCAAAATAAATCATGAAATGCATGAAAAATAGCAAATGAAGTCAGAAAAGGGTTGAAAAGTGATGATGTGGCTTTGAATGGTGCCTAATGAATGCAGAAAAAGTCTTGATTTAAAATATATTTAAAAAATTGAAATCCCATTGTAATAGACGAGTTTTCGTCCGAAACCCTCATACTTCGAAGGAGATTGTCCAGTTTGTACACGAAGTGCATCCAGTTTTTCCCGTAAGCCTCTCAACTTTTTAGCACATGCTATGTGGGTGAAATTATGATACCATGCCAATTTTCAACTATTTCAGAGTTCATTTGCAGTGCTTTTCAATTTCAGGGTCATCTTAGCTCAAAATAAATCATGAAATGCATGAAAAATAGCAAATGAAGTCAGAAAAGGGTCGAAAAGTGATGATGTGGCTTTGAATGGTGCATATTGATTGCAGAAAAAGTCTTGATTTAAAATATGTTAAAAAATGATACCCCATTGTAATAGACGAGTTTTCGTCCGAAACCCTCATACTTCGAAGGAGATTGTCCAGTTTGTACACGAAGTGCATCCAGTTTTTCCCGTAACCCTCTCAACTTTTTAGCACATGCTATGTGCGTGAAATTATGATACCATGCCAATTTTCAACCATTTCAGAGTTCATTTGTAGTGCTTTTCAATTTCAGGGTCATCTTAGCTCAAAATAAATCATGAAATGCATGAAAAATAGCAAATGAAGTCAGAAAAGGGTTGAAAAGTGATGATGTGGCTTTGAATGGTGCATATTGAATGCAGAAAAAGTGTTGAGTTGAAATATATTTAAAAAAATGAAATCCCTTTGTAATAGACGAGTTTTCGTCCGAAACCCTAATACTTCGAAGGAGATTGTCCAGTTTGTAGACGAAGTGCATCCAGTTTTTCCCGTAACCCTCTCAACTTTTTAGCACATGCTATGTGGGTGAAATTGTGATACCATGCCAATTTTCAACTATTTCAGAGTTCATTTGCAGTGCTTTTCAATTTCAGGGTCATCTTAGCTCGAAATAAATCATGAAATGCATGAAAAATGGCAAATGAAGTCAGAAAAGGGTTGAAAAGTGATGATGTGGCTTTGAATGGTGCATATTGAATGCATAAAAAGTCTTGAGTTAAAATATGTTAAAAAAATGAAACCCCTTTGTAATAGACGAGTTTTCGTCCGAAACCCTGATACTTCGAAGGAGATTGTCCAGTTTGTACACGAAGTGCATCCAGTTTTTCCCGTAACCCTCTCAACTTTTTAGCACATGCTACATGGGTGAAATTAAGATACCATGGCAATTTTCAACCATTTCAGAGTTCATTTGCAGTGCTTTTCAATTTCAGGGTCATCTTAGCGCAAAATAAATCATGAAATGCATGAAAAATAGCAAATGAAGTCAGAAAAGGGTTGAAAAGTGATGATGTGGCTTTGAATGGTGCATATTGAATGCAGAAAAAGTCTTAGTTAAAATATGTTAAAAAATGATACCCCTTTGTAATAGACGAGTTTTCGTCCGAAACCCTCGTACTTCGAAGGAGATTGTCCAGTTTGTACACGAAGTGCATCCAGTTTTTCCCGTAACCCTGTCAACTTTTTAGCACATGCTACGTGGGTGAAATTATGATACCATGCCAATTTTCAACCATTTCAGAGTTCATTTGCAGTTCTTTTCAATTTCAGGGTCATCTTTGCTCAAAATAAATCATGAAATGCATGAAAAATAGCAAATGAAGTCAGAAAAGGGTTGAAAAGTGATGATGTGGCTTTGAATGGTGCCTAATGAATGCAGAAAAAGTCTTGATTTAAAATATATTTAAAAAAATGAAATCCCGTTGTAATAGACGAGTTTTCGTCCGAAACCCTCATACTTTGAAGGAGATTGTCCAGTTTGTACACGAAGTGCATCCAGTTTTTCCCGTAAGCCTCTCAACTTTTTAGCACATGCTATGTGGGTGAAATTATGATACCATGCCAATTTTCAACTATTTCAGAGTTCATTTGCAGTGCTTTTCAATTTCAGGGTCATCTTAGCTCAAAATAAATCATGAAATGCATGAAAAATAGCAAATGAAGTCAGAAAAGGGTCGAAAAGTGATGATGTGGCTTTGAATGGTGCATATTGATTGCAGAAAAATTCTTGAGTTAAAATATGTTAAAAAATGATACCCCTTTGTAATAGACGAGTTTTCGTCCGAAACCCTCGTACTTCGAAGGAGATTGTCCAGTTTGTACACGAAGTGCATCCAGTTTTTCCCGTAACCCTCTCAACCTTTTAGCACATGCTACGTGGGTGAAATTATGATACCATGCCAATTTTCAACTATTTCAGAGTTCATTTGCAGTGCTTTTCAATTTCAGGGTCATCTTTGCTCAAAATAAATCACGAAATGCATGAAAAATAGCAAATGAAGTCAGAAAAGGGTTGAAAAGTGATGATGTGGATTTGAATGGTGCCTAATGAATGCAGAAAAAGTCTTGATTTAAAATATATTTAAAAAAATGAAATCCCATTGTAATAGACGAGTTTTTGTCCGAAACCCTCATACTTCGAAGGAGATTGTCCAGTTTGTACACGAAGTGCATCCAGTTTTTCCCGTAACCCTCTCAACTTTTTAGCACGTGCTATGTGGGTGAAATTATGATACCATGCCAATTTTCAACCATTTCAGAGTTCATTTGCAGTGCTTTTCAATTTCAGGGTCATCTTAGCTCAAAATAAATCATGAAATGCATGAAAAATAGCAAATGAAGTCAGAAAAGGGTTGAAAAGTGATGATGTGGTTTTGAATGGTGCATATTGAATGCAGAAAAAGTCTTGAGTTAAAATATGTTTAAAAAATGAAATCCCTTTGTAATAGACGAGTTTTCGTCCGAAACCCTCATACTTCGAAGGAGATTGTCCAGTTTGTACACGAAGTGCATCCAGTTTTTCCCATAACCCTCTCAACTTTTTAGCACATGCTATGTGGGTGAAATTATGATACCATGCCAAATTTCAACCATTTCAGAGTTCATTTGCAGTGCTTTTCAATTTCAGGGTCATCTTTGCTCAAAATAAATCATGAAATGCATGAAAAATGGCAAATGAAGTCAGAAAAGGGTTGAAAAGTGATGATGTGGTTTTGAATGGTGCATATTGAATGCATAAAAAGTCTTGAGTTAAATATTTAAAAAAATGAAATCCCATTGTAATAGACGAGTTTTCGTCCGAAACCCTCATACTTCGAAGTAGATTGTCCAGTTTGTACACGAAGTGCATCCAGTTTTTCCCGTAACCCTGTCAACTTTTTAGCACATGCTATGTGGGTGAAATTATGATACCATGCCAATTTTCAACTATTTCAGAGTTCATTTGCAGTGCTTTTCAATTTCAGGGTCATCTTAACTCAAAATAAATCATGAAATGCATGAAAAATAGCAAATGAAGTCAGAAAAGGGTTGAAAAGTGATGATGTGGCTTTGAATGGTGCCTAATGAATGCAGAAAAAGTCTTGATTTAAAATATATTTAAAAAAATGAAACCCCTTTGTAATAGACGAGTTTTCGTCCGAAACCCTCATACTTCGAAGGAGATTGTCCAGTTTGTACTCGAAGTGCATCCAGTTTTTCCCGTAACCCTCTCAAATTTTTAGCACATGCTATGTGGGTGAAATTATGATACCATGCCAATTTTCAACTATTTCAGAGTTCATTTGCAGTGCTTTTCAATTTCAGGGTCATCTTAGCTCAAAATAAATCATGAAATGCATGAAAAATAGCAAATGAAGTCAGAAAAGGGTCGAAAAGTGATGATGTGGCTTTGAATGGTGCATATTGATTGCAGAAAAATTCTTGAGTTAAAATATGTTAAAAAATGATACCCCTTTGTAATAGACGAGTTTTCGTCCGAAACCCTCGTACTTTGAAGGAGATTGTCCAGTTTGTACACGAAGTGCATCCAGTTTTTCCCGTAACCCTCTCAACCTTTTAGCACATGCTACGTGGGTGAAATTATGATACCATGCCAATTTTCAACTATTTCAGAGTTCATTTGCAGTGCTTTTCAATTTCAGGGTCATCTTTGCTCAAAATAAATCACAAAATGCATGAAAAATAGCAAATGAAGTCAGAAAAGGGTTGAAAAGTGATGATGTGGATTTGAATGGTGCCTAATGAATGCAGAAAAAGTCTTGATTTAAAATATATTTAAAAAAATGAAATCCCATTGTAATAGACGAGTTTTTGTCCGAAACCCTCATACTTCGAAGGAGATTGTCCAGTTTGTACACGAAGTGCATCCAGTTTTTCCCGTAACCCTCTCAACTTTTTAGCACGTGCTATGTGGGTGAAATTATGATACCATGCCAATTTTCAACCATTTCAGAGTTCATTTGCAGTGCTTTTCAATTTCAGGGTCATCTTAGCTCAAAATAAATCATGAAATGCATGAAAAATAGCAAATGAAGTCAGAAAAGGGTTGAAAAGTGATGATGTGTCTTTGAATGGTGCATATTGAATGCAGAAAAAGTCTTGAGTTAAAATATGTTTAAAAAATGAAATCCCTTTGTAATAGACGAGTTTTCGTCCGAAACCCTCATACTTCGAAGAAGATTGTCCAGTTTGTACACGAAGTGCATCCAGTTTTTCCCATAACCCTCTCAACTTTTTAGCACATGCTATGTGGGTGAAATTATGATACCATGCCAAATTTCAACCATTTCAGAGTTCATTTGCAGTGCTTTTCAATTTCAGGGTCATCTTTGCTCAAAATAAATCATGAAATGCATGAAAAATGGCAAATGAAGTCAGAAAAGGGTTGAAAAGTGATGATGTGGTTTCGAATGGTGCATATTGAATGCATAAAAAGTCTTGAGTTAAATATTTAAAAAAATGAAATCCCATTGTAATAGACGAGTTTTCGTCCGAAACCCTCATACTTCGAAGTAGATTGTCCAGTTTGTACACGAAGTGCATCCAGTTTTTCCCGTAACCCTGTCAACTTTTTAGCACATGCTATGTGGGTGAAATTATGATACCATGCCAATTTTCAACTATTTCAGAGTTCATTTGCAGTGCTTTTCAATTTCAGGGTCATCTTAGCTCAAAATAAATCATGAAATGCATGAAAAATAGCAAATGAAGTCAGAAAAGGGTTGAAAAGTGATGATGTGGCTTTGAATGGTGCCTAATGAATGCAGAAAAAGTCTTGATTTAAAATATATTTAAAAAAATGAAACCCCTTTGTAATAGACGAGTTTTCGTCCGAAACCCTCATACTTCGAAGGAGATTGTCCAGTTTGTACACGAAGTGCATCCAGTTTTTCCCGTAACCCTCTCAAATTTTTAGCACATGCTATGTGGGTGAAATTATGATACCATGCCAATTTTCAACTATTTCAGAGTTCATTTGCAGTGCTTTTCAATTTCAGGGTCATCTTAGCTCAAAATAAATCATGAAATGCATGAAAAATAGCAAATGAAGTCAGAAAAGGGTCGAAAAGTGATGATGTGGCTTTGAATGGTGCATATTGATTGCAGAAAAAGTCTTGAGTTAAAATATGTTAAAAAATGATACCCCATTGTAATAGACGAGTTTTCGTCCGAAACCCTCGTACTTCGAAGGAGATTGTCCAGTTTGTACACGAAGTGCATCCAGTTTTTCCCGTAACCCTCTCAACCTTTTAGCACATGCTACGTGGGTGATATTATGATACCATGCCAATTTTCAACTATTTCAGAGTTCATTTGCAGTGCTTTTCAATTTCAGGGTCATCTTTGCTCAAAATAAATCATGAAATGCATGAAAAATAGCAAATGAAGTCAGAAAAGGGTTGAAAAGTGATGATGTGGCTTTGAATGGTGCCTAATGAATGCAGAAAAAGTCTTGATTTAAAATATATTTAAAAAAATGAAATCCCATTGTAATAGACGAGTTTTCGTCCGAAACCCTCATACTTCGAAGGAGATTGTCCAGTTTGTACACGAAGTGCATCCAGTTTTTCCCGTAAGCCTCTCAACTTTTTAGCACATGCTATGTGGGTGAAATTATGATACCATGCCAATTTTCAACTATTTCAGAGTTCATTTGTAGTGCTTTTCAATTTCAGGGTCATCTTAGCTCAAAATAAATCATGAAATGCATGAAAAATAGCAAATGAAGTCAGAAAAGGGTTGAAAAGTGATGATGTGGCTTTGAATGGTGCATATTGAATGCAGAAAAAGTGTTGAGTTGAAATATATTTTAAAAAATGAAATCCCTTTGTAATAGACGAGTTTTCGTCCGAAACCCTAATACTTCGAAGGAGATTGTCCAGTTTGTAGACGAAGTGCATCCAGTTTTTCCCGTAACCCTCTCAACTTTTTAGCACATGCTATGTGGGTGAAATTATGATACCATGCCAATTTTCAACTATTTCAGAGTTCATTTGCAGTGCTTTTCAATTTCAGGGTCATCTTAGCTCGAAATAAATCATGAAATGCATGAAAAATGGCAAATGAAGTCAGAAAAGGGTTGAAAAGTGATGATGTGGCTTTGAATGGTGCATATTGAATGCATAAAAAGTCTTGAGTTAAAATATGTTAAAAAAATGAAACCCCTTTGTAATAGACGAGTTTTCGTCCGAAACCCTGATACTTCGAAGGAGATTGTCCAGTTTGTACACGAAGTGCATCCAGTTTTTCCCGTAACCCTCTCAACTTTTTAGCACATGCTACATGGATGAAATTATGATACCATGGCAATTTTCAACCATTTCAGAGTTCATTTGCAGTGCTTTTCAATTTCAGGGTCATCTTAGCGCAAAATAAATCATGAAATGCATGAAAAATAGCAAATGAAGTCAGAAAAGGGTTGAAAAGTGATGATGTGGCTTTGAATGGTGCATATTGAATGCAGAAAAAGTCTTAGTTAAAATATGTTAAAAAATGATACCCCTTTGTAATAGACGAGTTTTCGTCCGAAACCCTCGTACTTCGAAGGAGATTGTCCAGTTTGTACACGAAGTGCATCCAGTTTTTCCCGTAACCCTGTCAACTTTTTAGCACATGCTACGTGGGTGAAATTATGATACCATGCCAATTTTCAACCATTTCAGAGTTCATTTGCAGTTCTTTTCAATTTCAGGGTCATCTTTGCTCAAAATAAATCATGAAATGCATGAAAAATAGCAAATGAAGTCAGAAAAGGGTTGAAAAGTGATGATGTGGCTTTGAATGGTGCCTAATGAATGCAGAAAAAGTCTTGATTTAAAATATATTTAAAAAAATGAAATCCCATTGTAATAGACGAGTTTTCGTCCGAAACCCTCATACTTCGAAGGAGATTGTCCAGTTTGTACACGAAGTGCATCCAGTTTTTCCCGTAAGCCTCTCAACTTTTTAGCACATGCTATGTGGGTGAAATTATGATACCATGCCAATTTTCAACTATTTCAGAGTTCATTTGCAGTGCTTTTCAATTTCAGGGTCATCTTAGCTCAAAATAAATCATGAAATGCATGAAAAATAGCAAATGAAGTCAGAAAAGGGTCGAAAAGTGATGATGTGGCTTTGAATGGTGCATATTGATTGCAGAAAAATTCTTGAGTTAAAATATGTTAAAAAATGATACCCCTTTGTAATAGACGAGTTTTCGTCCGAAACCCTCGTACTTCGAAGAAGATTGTCCAGTTTGTACACGAAGTGCATCCAGTTTTTCCCGTAACCCTCTCAACCTTTTAGCACATGCTACGTGGGTGAAATTATGATACCATGCCAATTTTCAACTATTTCAGAGTTCATTTGCAGTGCTTTTCAATTTCAGGGTCATCTTTGCTCAAAATAAATCACGAAATGCATGAAAAATAGCAAATGAAGTCAGAAAAGGGTTGAAAAGTGATGATGTGGATTTGAATGGTGCCTAATGAATGCAGAAAAAGTCTTGATTTAAAATATATTTAAAAAAATGAAATCCCATTGTAATAGACGAGTTTTTGTCCGAAACCCTCATACTTCGAAGGAGATTGTCCAGTTTGTACACGAAGTGCATCCAGTTTTTCCCGTAACCCTCTCAACTTTTTAGCACGTGCTATGTGGGTGAAATTATGATACCATGCCAATTTTCAACCATTTCAGAGTTCATTTGCAGTGCTTTTCAATTTCAGGGTCATCTTAGCTCAAAATAAATCATGAAATGCATGAAAAATAGCAAATGAAGTCAGAAAAGGGTTGAAAAGTGATGATGTGTCTTTGAATGGTGCATATTGAATGCAGAAAAAGTCTTGAGTTAAAATATGTTTAAAAAATGAAATCCCTTTGTAATAGACGAGTTTTCGTCCGAAACCCTCATACTTCGAAGGAGATTGTCCAGTTTGTACACGAAGTGCATCCAGTTTTTCCCATAACCCTCTCAACTTTTTAGCACATGCTATGTGGGTGAAATTATGATACCATGCCAAATTTCAACCATTTCAGAGTTCATTTGCAGTGCTTTTCAATTTCAGGGTCATCTTTGCTCAAAATAAATCATGAAATGCATGAAAAATGGCAAATGAAGTCAGAAAAGGGTTGAAAAGTGATGATGTGGTTTTGAATGGTGCATATTGAATGCATAAAAAGTCTTGAGTTAAATATTTAAAAAAATGAAATCCCATTGTAATAGACGAGTTTTCGTCCGAAACCCTCATACTTCGAAGTAGATTGTCCAGTTTGTACACGAAGTGCATCCAGTTTTTCCCGTAACCCTGTCAACTTTTTAGCACATGCTATGTGGGTGAAATTATGATACCATGCCAATTTTCAACTATTTCAGAGTTCATTTGCAGTGCTTTTCAATTTCAGGGTCATCTTAGCTCAAAATAAATCATGAAATGCATGAAAAATAGCAAATGAAGTCAGAAAAGGGTTGAAAAGTGATGATGTGGCTTTGAATGGTGCCTAATGAATGCAGAAAAAGTCTTGATTTAAAATATATTTAAAAAAATGAAACCCCTTTGTAATAGACGAGTTTTCGTCCGAAACCCTCATACTTCGAAGGAGATTGTCCAGTTTGTACACGAAGTGCATCCAGTTTTTCCCGTAACCCTCTCAAATTTTTAGCACATGCTATGTGGGTGAAATTATGATACCATGCCAATTTTCAACTATTTCAGAGTTCATTTGCAGTGCTTTTCAATTTCAGGGTCATCTTAGCTCAAAATAAATCATGAAATGCATGAAAAATAGCAAATGAAGTCAGAAAAGGGTCGAAAAGTGATGATGTGGCTTTGAATGGTGCATATTGATTGCAGAAAAAGTCTTGAGTTAAAATATGTTAAAAAATGATACCCCATTGTAATAGACGAGTTTTCGTCCGAAACCCTCGTACTTCGAAGGAGATTGTCCAGTTTGTACACGAAGTGCATCCAGTTTTTCCCGTAACCCTCTCAACCTTTTAGCACATGCTACGTGGGTGATATTATGATACCATGCCAATTTTCAACTATTTCAGAGTTCATTTGCAGTGCTTTTCAATTTCAGGGTCATCTTTGCTCAAAATAAATCATGAAATGCATGATAAATAGCAAATGAAGTCAGAAAAGGGTTGAAAAGTGATGATGTGGCTTTGAATGGTGCCTAATGAATGCAGAAAAAGTCTTGATTTAAAATATATTTAAAAAAATGAAATCCCATTGTAATAGACGAGTTTTCGTCCGAAACCCTCATACTTCGAAGGAGATTGTCCAGTTTGTACACGAAGTGCATCCAGTTTTTCCCGTAACCCTCTCAACTTTTTAGCACATGCTATGTGGGTGAAATTATGATACCATGCCAATTTTCAACCATTTCATAGTTCATTTGTAGTGCTTTTCAATTTCAGGGTCATCTTAGCTCAAAATAAATCATGAAATGCATGAAAAATAGCAAATGAAGTCAGAAAAGGGTTGAAAAGTGATGATGTGGCTTTGAATGGTGCATATTGAATGCAGAAAAAGTGTTGAGTTGAAATATATTTAAAAAAATGAAATCCCTTTGTAATAGACGAGTTTTCGTCCGAAACCCTAATACTTCGAAGGAGATTGTCCAGTTTGTAGACGAAGTGCATCCAGTTTTTCCCGTAACCCTCTCAACTTTTTAGCACATGCTATGTGGGTGAAATTATGATACCATGCCAATTTTCAACTATTTCAGAGTTCATTTGCAGTGCTTTTCAATTTCAGGGTCATCTTAGCTCGAAATAAATCATGAAATGCATGAAAAATGGCAAATGAAGTCAGAAAAGGGTTGAAAAGTGATGATGTGGCTTTGAATGGTGCATATTGAAGGCATAAAAAGTCTTGAGTTAAAATATGTTAAAAAAATGAAACCCCTTTGTAATAGACGAGTTTTCGTCCGAAACCCTGATACTTCGAAGGAGATTGTCCAGTTTGTACACGAAGTGCATCCAGTTTTTCCCGTAACCCTCTCAACTTTTTAGCACATGCTACATGGGTGAAATTATGATACCATGCCAATTTTCAACCATTTCAGAGTTCATTTGCAGTGCTTTTCAATTTCAGGGTCATCTTAGCGCAAAATAAATCATGAAATGCATGAAAAATAGCAAATGAAGTCAGAAAAGGGTTGAAAAGTGATGATGTGGCTTTGAATGGTGCATATTGAATGTAGAAAAAGTCTTAGTTAAAATATGTTAAAAAATGATACCCCTTTGTAATAGACGAGTTTTCGTCCGAAACCCTCGTACTTCGAAGGAGATTGTCCAGTTTGTACACGAAGTGCATCCAGTTTTTCCCGTAACCCTGTCAACTTTTTAGCACATGCTACGTGGGTGAAATTATGATACCATGCCAATTTTCAACCATTTCAGAGTTCATTTGCAGTGCTTTTCAATTTCAGGGTCATCTTTGCTCAAAATAAATCATGAAATGCATGAAAAATAGCAAATGAAGTCAGAAAAGGGTTGAAAAGTGATGATGTGGCTTTGAATGGTGCCTAATGAATGCAGAAAAAGTCTTGATTTAAAATATAATTAAAAAAATGAAATCCCATTGTAATAGACGAGTTTTCGTCCGAAACCCTCATACTTCGAAGGAGATTGTCCAGTTTGTACACGAAGTGCATCCAGTTTTTCCCGTAAGCCTCTCAACTTTTTAGCACATGCTATGTGGGTGAAATTATGATACCATGCCAATTTTCAACTATTTCAGAGTTCATTTGCAGTGCTTTTCAATTTCAGGGTCATCTTAGCTCAAAATAAATCATGAAATGCATGAAAAATAGCAAATGAAGTCAGAAAAGGGTCGAAAAGTGATGATGTGGCTTTGAATGGTGCATATTGATTTCAGAAAAAATCTTGAGTTAAAATATGTTAAAAAATGATACCCCTTTGTAATAGACGATGTTTCGTCCGAAACCCTCGTACTTCGAAGGAGATTGTCCAGTTTGTACACGAAGTGCATCCAGTTTTTCCCGTAACCCTCTCAACCTTTTAGCACATGCTACGTGGGTGAAATTATGATACCATGCCAATTTTCAACTATTTCAGAGTTCATTTGCAGTGCTTTTCAATTTCAGGGTCATCTTTGCTCAAAATAAATCACGAAATGCATGAAAAATAGCAAATGAAGTCAGAAAAGGGTTGAAAAGTGATGATGTGGATTTGAATGGTGCCTAATGAATGCAGAAAAAGTCTTGATTTAAAATATATTTAAAAAAATGAAATCCCATTGTAATAGACGAGTTTTTGTCCGAAACCCTCATACTTCGAAGGAGATTGTCCAGTTTGTACACGAAGTGCATCCAGTTTTTCCCGTAACCCTCTCAACTTTTTAGCACGTGCTATGTGGGTGAAATTATGATACCATGCCAATTTTCAACCATTTCAGAGTTCATTTGCAGTGCTTTTCAATTTCAGGGTCATCTTAGCTCAAAATAAATCATGAAATGCATGAAAAATAGCAAATGAAGTCAGAAAAGGGTTGAAAAGTGATGATGTGTCTTTGAATGGTGCATATTGAATGCAGAAAAAGTCTTGAGTTAAAATATGTTTAAAAAATGAAATCCCTTTGTAATAGACGAGTTTTCGTCCGAAACCCTCATACTTCGAA
The DNA here is from genome assembly GCA_039707655.1 of Elymus sibiricus. NCBI lineage: Eukaryota > Viridiplantae > Streptophyta > Magnoliopsida > Poales > Poaceae > Elymus > Elymus sibiricus. The sequence goes on from CM077671.1 coordinate 247,652,535, forward strand.
GCAGATTGTCCAGTTTGTACACGAAGTGCATCCAGTTTTTCCCATAACCCTCTCAACTTTTTAGCACATGCTATGTGGGTGAAATTATGATACCATGCCAAATTTCAACCATTTCAGAGTTCATTTGCAGTGCTTTTCAATTTCAGGGTCATCTTCGCTCAAAATAAATCATGAAATGCATGAAAAATAGCAAATGAAGTCAGAAAAGGGTTGAAAAGTGATGATGTGGTTTTGAATGGTGCCTAATGAATGCAGAAAAAGTCTTGATTTAAAATATATTTAAAAAAATGAAATCCCATTGTAATAGACGAGTTTTCGTCCGAAACCCTCATACTTCGAAGGAGATTGTCCAGTTTGTACACGAAGTGCATCCAGTTTTTCCCGTAACCCTGTCAACTTTTTAGCACATGCTATGTGGGTGAAATTATGATACCATGCCAATTTTCAACTATTTCAGAGTTCATTTGCAGTGCTTTTCAATTTCAGGGTCATCTTAGCTCAAAATAAATCATGAAATGCATGAAAAATAGCAAATGAAGTCAGAAAAGGGTTGAAAAGTGATGATGTGGCTTTGAATGGTGCATATTGAATGCATAAAAAGTCTTGAGTTAAAATATGTTAAAAAAATGAAACCCCTTTGTAATAGACGAGTTTTCGTCCGAATCCCTCATACTTCGAAGGAGATTGTCCAGTTTGTACACGAAGTGCATCCAGTTTTTCCCGTAACCCTCTCAACCTTTTAGCACATGCTACGTGGGTGAAATTATGATACCATGCCAATTTTCAACTATTTCAGAGTTCATTTGCAGTGCTTTTCAATTTCAGGGTCATCTTAGCTCAAAATAAATCATGAAATGCATGAAAAATAGCAGATGAAGTCAGAAAAGGGTTGAAAAGTGATGATGTGGCTTTGAATGGTGCATATATAATGCAGAAAAATTCTTAGTTAAAATATGTTAAAAAATGATACCCCTTTGTAATAGACGAGTTTTCGTCCGAAACCCTCGTACTTCGAAGGAGATTGTCCAGTTTGTACACGAAGTGCATCCTGTTTTTCCCGTAACCCTGTCAACTTTTTAGCACATGCTATGTGGGTGAAATTATGATACCATGCCAATTTTCAACTATTTCAGAGTTCATTTGAAGTGCTTTTCAATTTCAGGGTCAACTTAGCTCAAAATAAATCATGAAATGCATGAAAAATAGCAAATGAAGTCAGAAAAGGGTTGAAAAGTGATGATGTGGCTTTGAATGGTGCATATTGAATGCAGAAAAAGTCTTGAGTTAAAATAAGTTAAAAAATGAAACCCCTTTGTAATAGACGAGTTTTCGTCCGAAACCCTGGTACTTCGAAGGAGATTGTCCAGTTTGTACACGAAGTGCATCCAGTTTTTCCCGTAACCCTCTCAACTTTTTATCACATGCTATGTGGGTAAAATTATGATACCATGCCAATTTTCAACCATTTCAGAGTTCATTTGCAGTGCTTTTCAATTTCAGGGTCATCTTAGCTCAAAATAAATCATGAAATGCATGAAAAATAGCAAATGAAGTCAGAAAAGGGTTGAAAAGTGATGATGTGGCTTTGAATGGTGCATATTGAATGCAGAAAAAGTCTTGAGTTAAAATATGTTAAAAAATGAAACCCCTTTGTAATAGACGAGTTTTCGTCCGAAACCCTGATACTTCGAAGGAGATTGTCCAGTTTGTACACGAAGTGCATCCAGTTTTTCCCGTAACCCTCTCAACTTTTTAGCACATGCTACGTGGGTGAAATTATGATACCATGCCAATTTTCAGCTATTTCAGAGTTCGTTTGCAGTGCTTTTCAATATCAGGGTCATCTTAGCTCAAAATAAATCATGAAATGCATGAAAAATAGCAAATGAAGTCAGAAAAGGGTTGAAAAGTGTTGATGTGTATTTGAATGGTGCATATTGAATGCAGAAAAAGTCTTGAGTTAAAATATGTTTAAAAAATGAAATCCCTTTGTAATAGACGAGTTTTCGTCCGAAATCCTCATACTTCGAAGGAGATTGTCCAGTTTGTACACGAAGTGTATCCATTTTTTCGCATAACCCTCTCAACTTTTTAGCACATGCTATGTGGGTGAAATTATGACACCATGCCAATTTTCAACCATTTCAGAGTTCATTTGCAGTGCTTTTCAATTTTAGGGTCATCTTTGCTCAAAATAAATCATGAAATGCATGAAAAATAGCAAATGAAGTCAGAAAAGGGGTGAAAAGTGATGATGTGGCTTTGAATGGTGCCTAATGAATGCAGAAAAAGTCTTGATTTAAAATATATTTAAAAAAATGAAATCACATTGTAATAGACGAGTTTTCGTCCGAAACCCTAATACTTCGAAGGAGATTGTCCAGTTTTCACACGAAGTGCATCCAGTTTTTCCCGTAACCCTCTCAAATTTTTAGCACATGCTATGTGGGTGAAATTGTGATACCATGCCAATTTTCAACTATTTCAGAGTTCATTTGCAGTGCTTTTCAATTTCAGGGTCATCTTAGCTCAAAATAAATCATGAAATGCATGAAAAATAGCAAATGAAGTCAGAAAAGGGTCGAAAAGTGATGATGTGGCTTTGAATGGTGCATATTGAATGCAGAAAAAGTCTTGAGTTAAAATATGTTAAAAAATGATACCCCTTTGTAATAGACGAGTTTTCGTCCGAATCCCTCATACTTCGAAGGAGATTGTCCAGTTTGTACACGAAGTGCATCCTGTTTTTCCCGTAACCCTCTCAACTTTTTAGCACATGCTACGTGGGTGAAATTATGATACCATGCCAATTTTCAACCATTTCAGAGTTCATTTGCAGTGCTTTTCAATTTCAGGGTCATCTTACCTCAAAATAAATCATGAAATGCATGAAAAATAGCAAATGAAGTCAGAAAAGGGTTGAAAAGTGATGATGTGTATTTGAATGGTGCATATTGAATGCAGAAAAAGTCTTGAGTTAAAATATGTTTAAAAAATGAAATCCCATTGTAATAGACGAGTTTTCGTCCGAAATCCTCATACTTCGAAGGAGATTGTCCAGTTTGTACACGAAGTGCATCCATTTTTTCCCATAACCCTCTCAACTTTTTAGCACATGCTATGTGGGTGAAATTATGACACCATGCCAATTTTCAACCATTTCAGAGTTCATTTGCAGTGCTTTTCAATTTTAGGGTCATCTTTGCTCAAAATAAATCATGAAATGCATGAAAAATAGCAAATGAAGTCAGAAAAGGGTTGAAAAGTGATGATGTGGCTTTGAATGGTGCCTAATGAATGCAGAAAAAGTCTTGATATAAAATATATTTAAAAAAATGAAACCCCTTTGTAATAGACGAGTTTTCGTCCGAAACCCTCATACTTCGAAGGAGATTGTCCAGTTTGTACACGAAGTGCATCCAGTTTTTCCCGTAACCCTCTCAAATTTTTAGCACATGCTATGTGGGTGAAATTATGATACCATGCCAATTTTCAACTATTTCAGAGTTCATTTGCAGTGCTTTTCCATTTTAGGGTCATCTTAGCTCAAAATAAATCATGAAATGCATGAAAAATAGCAAATGAAGTCAGAAAAGGGTCGAAAAGTGATGATGTGGCTTTGAATGGTGCATATTGAATGCAGAAAAAGTCTTGAGTTAAAATATGTTAAAAAATGATACCTCTTTGTAATAGACGAGTTTTCGTCCGAAAACCTCATACTTAGAAGGAGATTGTCCAGTTTGTACACGAAGTGCATCCAGTTTTTCCCGTAACCCTCTCAACTTTTTAGCACATGCTATGTGGGTGAAATTATGATACCATGCCAATTTTCAACTATTTCAGAGTTCACTTGCAGTGCTTTTCAATTTCAGGGTCATCTTAGCTCGAAATAAATCATGAAATGCATGAAAAATAGCATACGAAGTCAGAAAAGGGTTGAAAAGTGATGATGTGGCTTTTAATGGTGCATATTCAATGCATAAAAAGTCTTGAGTTAAAATATGTTAAAAAATGAAACCCCTTTGTAATAGACGAGTTTTCGTCCGAAACCCTGATACTTCGAAGGAGATTGTCCAGTTTGTACACGAAGTGCATCCAGTTTTTCCCGTAACCCTCTCAACTTTTTAGCACATGCTACGTGGGTGAAATTATGATACCATGCCAATTTTCAACCATTTCAGAGTTCATTTGCAGTGCTTTTCAATTTCAGGGTCATCTTACCTCAAAATAAATCATGAAATGCATGAAAAATAGCAAATGAAGTCAGAAAAGGGTTGAAAAGTGATGATGTGTATTTGAATGGTGCATATTGAATGCAGAAAAAGTCTTGAGTTAAAATATGTTTAAAAAATGAAACCCCTTTGTAATAGACGAGTTTTCGTCCGAAACCCTCATACTTCGAAGGAGATTGTCCAGTTTGTACACGAAGTGCATCCAGTTTTTCCCGTAACCCTGTCAACTTTTTATCACGTGCTATGTGGGTGAAATTATGATACCATGCCAATTTTCAACTATTTCAGAGTTCATTTGCAGTGCTTTTCAATTTCAGGGTCATCTTAGCTCAAAATAAATCATGAAATGCATGAAAAATAGCAAATGAAGTCAGAAAAGGGTTGAAAAGTGATGATGTGGCTTTGAATGGTGCATATTGAATGCATAAAAAGTCTTGAGTTAAAATATGTTAAAAAAATGAAACCCCTTTGTAATAGACGAGTTTTCGTCCGAATCCCTCATACTTCGAAGGAGATTGTCCAGTTTGTACACGAAGTGCATCCAGTTTTTCCCGTAACCCTCTCAACCTTTTAGCACATGCTACGTGGGTGAAATTATGATACCATGCCAATTTTCAACTATTTCAGAGTTCATTTGCAGTGCTTTTCAATTTCAGGGTCATCTTAGCTCAAAATAAATCATGAAATGCATGAAAAATAGCAAATGAAGTCAGAAAAGGGTTGAAAAGTGATGATGTGGCTTTGAATGGTGCATATTGAATGCATAAAAAGTCTTGAGTTAAAATATGTTAAAAAATGAAACCCCTTTGTAATAGACGAGTTTTCGTCCGAAACCCTGATACTTCGAAGGAGATTGTCCAGTTTGTACACGAAGTGCATCCAGTTTTTCCCGTAACCCTCTCAACTTTTTAGCACATGCTATGTGGGTGAAATTATGATACCATGCCAATTTTTAACCATTTTAGAGTTCATTTGCAGTGCTTTTCAATTTCTGGGTCAGCTTAGCACAAAATAAATCATGAAATGCATGAAAAATAGCAAATGAAGTCAGAAAAGGGTTGAAAAGTGATGATGTGGCTTTGAATGGTGCATATTGAATGCAGAAAAAGTCTTGAGTTGAAATATATTTAAAAAATGAAATCCCTTTGTAATAGACGAGTTTTCGTCCGAAACCCTAATACTTCGAAGGAGATTGTCCAGTTTGTAGACGAAGTGCATCCAGTTTTTCCCGTAATCCTCTCAACTTTTTAGCACATGCTATGTGGGTGAAATTATGATACCATGCCAATTTTCAACTATTTCAGAGTTCATTTGCAGTGCTTTTCAATTTCAGGGTCATCTTAGCTCGAAATAAATCATGAAATGCATGAAAAATAGCAAATGAAGTCAGAAAATGGTTGAAAAGTGATGATGTGGCTTTGAATGGTGCATATTGAATGCATAAAAAGTCTTGAGTTAAAATATGTTAAAAAAATGAAACCCCTTTGTAATAGACGAGTTTTCGTCCGAAACCCTGATACTTCGAAGGAGATTGTCCAGTTTGTACACGAAGTGCATCCAGTTTTTCCCGTAACCCTCTCAACTTTTTAGCACGTGCTATGTGGGTGAAATTATGATACCATGCCAATTTTCAACCATTTCAGAGTTCATTTGCAGTGCTTTTCAATTTCAGGGTCATCTTAGCTCAAAATAAATCATGAAATGCATGAAAAATAGCAAATGAAGTCAGAAAAGGGTTGAAAAGTGATGATGTGTCTTTGAATGGTGCATATTGAATGCAGAAAAAGTCTTGAGTTAAAATATGTTTAAAAAATGAAATCCCTTTGTAATAGACGAGTTTTCGTCCGAAACCCTCATACTTCGAAGGAGATTGTCCAGTTTGTACACGAAGTGCATCCAGTTTTTCCCATAACCCTCTCAACTTTTTAGCACATGCTATGTGGGTGAAATTATGATACCATGCCAAATTTCAACCATTTCAGAGTTCATTTGCAGTGCTTTTCAATTTCAGGGTCATCTTCGCTCAAAATAAATCATGAAATGCATGAAAAATAGCAAATGAAGTCAGAAAAGGGTTGAAAAGTGATGATGTGGTTTTGAATGGTTCCTAATGAATGCAGAAAAAGTCTTGATTTAAAATATATTTAAAAAAATGAAATCCCATTGTAATAGACGAGTTTTCGTCCGAAACCCTCATACTTCGAAGGAGATTGTCCAGTTTGTACACGAAGTGCATCCAGTTTTTCCCGTAACCCTGTCAACTTTTTAGCACATGCTATGTGGGTGAAATTATGATACCATGCCAATTTTCAACTATTTCAGAGTTCATTTGCAGTGCTTTTCAATTTCAGGGTCATCTTAGCTCAAAATAAATCATGAAATGCATGAAAAATAGCAAATGAAGTCAGAAAAGGGTTGAAAAGTGATGATGTGGCTTTGAATGGTGCATATTGAATGCATAAAAAGTCTTGAGTTAAAATATGTTAAAAAAATGAAACCCCTTTGTAATAGACGAGTTTTCGTCCGAATCCCTCATACTTCGAAGGAGATTGTCCAGTTTGTACACGAAGTGCATCCAGTTTTTCCCGTAACCCTCTCAACCTTTTAGCACATGCTACGTGGGTGAAATTATGATACCATGCCAATTTTCAACTATTTCAGAGTTCATTTGCAGTGCTTTTCAATTTCAGGGTCATCTTAGCTCAAAATAAATCATGAAATGCATGAAAAATAGCAGATGAAGTCAGAAAAGGGTTGAAAAGTGATGATGTGGCTTTGAATGGTGCATATATAATGCAGAAAAAGTCTTAGTTAAAATATGTTAAAAAATGATACCCCTTTGTAATAGACGAGTTTTCGTCCGAAACCCTCGTACTTCGAAGGAGATTGTCCAGTTTGTACACGAAGTGCATCCTGTTTTTCCCGTAACCCTGTCAACTTTTTAGCACATGCTATGTGGGTGAAATTATGATACCATGCCAATTTTCAACTATTTCAGAGTTCATTTGAAGTGCTTTTCAATTTCAGGGTCATCTTAGCTCAAAATAAATCATGAAATGCATGAAAAATAGCAAATGAAGTCAGAAAAGGGTTGAAAAGTGATGATGTGGCTTTGAATGGTGCATATTGAATGCAGAAAAAGTCTTGAGTTAAAATAAGTTAAAAAATGAAACCCCTTTGTAATAGACGAGTTTTCGTCCGAAACCCTGGTACTTCGAAGGAGATTGTCCAGTTTGTACACGAAGTGCATCCAGTTTTTCCCGTAACCCTCTCAACTTTTTATCACATGCTATGTGGGTAAAATTATGATACCATGCCAATTTTCAACCATTTCAGAGTTCATTTGCAGTGCTTTTCAATTTCAGGGTCATCTTAGCTCAAAATAAATCATGAAATGCATGAAAAATAGCAAATGAAGTCAGAAAAGGGTTGAAAAGTGATGATGTGGCTTTGAATGGTGCATATTGAATGCAGAAAAAGTCTTGAGTTAAAATATGTTAAAAAATGAAACCCCTTTGTAATAGACGAGTTTTCGTCCGAAACCCTGATACTTCGAAGGAGATTGTCCAGTTTGTACACGAAGTGCATCCAGTTTTTCCCGTAACCCTCTCAACTTTTTAGCACATGCTACGTGGGTGAAATTATGATACCATGCCAATTTTCAGCTATTTCAGAGTTCGTTTGCAGTGCTTTTCAATATCAGGGTCATCTTAGCTCAAAATAAATCATGAAATGCATGAAAAATAGCAAATGAAGTCAGAAAAGGGTTGAAAAGTGTTGATGTGTATTTGAATGGTGCATATTGAATGCAGAAAAAGTCTTGAGTTAAAATATGTTTAAAAAATGAAATCCCTTTGTAATAGACGAGTTTTCGTCCGAAATCCTCATACTTCGAAGGAGATTGTCCAGTTTGTACACGAAGTGTATCCATTTTTTCGCATAACCCTCTCAACTTTTTAGCACATGCTATGTGGGTGAAATTATGACACCATGCCAATTTTCAACCATTTCAGAGTTCATTTGCAGTGCTTTTCAATTTTAGGGTCATCTTTGCTCAAAATAAATCATGAAATGCATGAAAAATAGCAAATGAAGTCAGAAAAGGGTTGAAAAGTGATGATGTGGCTTTGAATGGTGCCTAATGAATGCAGAAAAAGTCTTGATTTAAAATATATTTAAAAAAATGAAATCACATTGTAATAGACGAGTTTTCGTCCGAAACCCTAATACTTCGAAGGAGATTGTCCAGTTTTCACACGAAGTGCATCCAGTTTTTCCCGTAACCCTCTCAAATTTTTAGCACATGCTATGTGGGTGAAATTGTGATACCATGCCAATTTTCAACTATTTCAGAGTTCATTTGCAGTGCTTTTCAATTTCAGGGTCATCTTAGCTCAAAATAAATCATGAAATGCATGAAAAATAGCAAATGAAGTCAGAAAAGGGTCGAAAAGTGATGATGTGGCTTTGAATGGTGCATATTGAATGCAGAAAAAGTCTTGAGTTAAAATATGTTAAAAAATGATACCCCTTTGTAATAGACGAGTTTTCGTCCGAATCCCTCATACTTCGAAGGAGATTGTCCAGTTTGTACACGAAGTGCATCCTGTTTTTCCCGTAACCCTCTCAACTTTTTAGCACATGCTACGTGGGTGAAATTATGATACCATGCCAATTTTCAACCATTTCAGAGTTCATTTGCAGTGCTTTTCAATTTCAGGGTCATCTTACCTCAAAATAAATCATGAAATGCATGAAAAATAGCAAATGAAGTCAGAAAAGGGTTGAAAAGTGATGATGTGTATTTGAATGGTGCATATTGAATGCAGAAAAAGTCTTGAGTTAAAATATGTTTAAAAAATGAAATCCCATTGTAATACACGAGTTTTCGTCCGAAATCCTCATACTTCGAAGGAGATTGTCCAGTTTGTACACGAAGTGCATCCATTTTTTCCCATAACCCTCTCAACTTTTTAGCACATGCTATGTGGGTGAAATTATGACACCATGCCAATTTTCAACCATTTCAGAGTTCATTTGCAGTGCTTTTCAATTTTAGGGTCATCTTAGCGCAAAATAAATCATGAAATGCATGAAAAATAGCAAATGAAGTCAGAAAAGGGTTGAAAAGTGATGATGTGGCTTTGAATGGTGCCTAATGAATGCAGAAAAAGTCTTGATTTAAAATATATTTAAAAAAATGAAACCCCTTTGTAATAGACGAGTTTTCGTCCGAAACCCTCATACTTCGAAGGAGATTGTCCAGTTTGTACACGAAGTGCATCCAGTTTTTCCCGTAACCCTCTCAAATTTTTAGCACATGCTATGTGGGTGAAATTATGATACCATGCCAATTTTCAACTATTTCAGAGTTCATTTGCAGTGCTTTTCCATTTTAGGGTCATCTTAGCTCAAAATAAATCATGAAATGCATGAAAAATAGCAAATGAAGTCAGAAAAGGGTCGAAAAGTGATGATGTGGCTTTGAATGGTGCATATTGAATGCAGAAAAAGTCTTGAGTTAAAATATGTTAAAAAATGATACCCCTTTGTAATAGACGAGTTTTCGTCCGAAAACCTCATACTTCGAAGGAGATTGTCCAGTTTGTACACGAAGTGCATCCAGTTTTTCCCGTAACCCTCTCAACTTTTTAGCACATGCTATGTGGGTGAAATTATGATACCATGCCAATTTTCAACTATTTCAGAGTTCATTTGCAGTGCTTTTCAATTTCAGGGTCATCTTAGCTCGAAATAAATCATGAAATGCATGAAAAATAGCATACGAAGTCAGAAAAGGGTTGAAAAGTGATGATGTGGCTTTTAATGGTGCATATTCAATGCATAAAAAGTCTTGAGTTAAAATATGTTAAAAAATGAAACCCCTTTGTAATAGACGAGTTTTCGTCCGAAACCCTGATACTTCGAAGGAGATTGTCCAGTTTGTACACGAAGTGCATCCAGTTTTTCCCGTAACCCTCTCAACTTTTTAGCACATGCTACGTGGGTGAAATTATGATACCATGCCAATTTTCAACCATTTCAGAGTTCATTTGCAGTGCTTTTCAATTTCAGGGTCATCTTACCTCAAAATAAATCATGAAATGCATGAAAAATAGCAAATGAAGTCAGAAAAGGGTTGAAAAGTGATGATGTGTATTTGAATGGTGCATATTGAATGCAGAAAAAGTCTTGAGTTAAAATATGTTTAAAAAATGAAACCCCTTTGTAATAGACGAGTTTTCGTCCGAAACCCTCATACTTCGAAGGAGATTGTCCAGTTTGTACACGAAGTGCATCCAGTTTTTCCCGTAACCCTGTCAACTTTTTATCACGTGCTATGTGGGTGAAATTATGATACCATGCCAATTTTCAACTATTTCAGAGTTCATTTGCAGTGCTTTTCAATTTCAGGGTCATCTTAGCTCAAAATAAATCATGAAATGCATGAAAAATAGCAAATGAAGTCAGAAAAGGGTTGAAAAGTGATGATGTGGCTTTGAATGGTGCATATTGAATGCATAAAAAGTCTTGAGTTAAAATATGTTAAAAAAATGAAACCCCTTTGTAATAGACGAGTTTTCGTCCGAATCCCTCATACTTCGAAGGAGATTGTCCAGTTTGTACACGAAGTGCATCCAGTTTTTCCCGTAACCCTCTCAACCTTTTAGCACATGCTACGTGGGTGAAATTATGATACCATGCCAATTTTCAACTATTTCAGAGTTCATTTGCAGTGCTTTTCAATTTCAGGGTCATCTTAGCTCAAAATAAATCATGAAATGCATGAAAAATAGCAAATGAAGTCAGAAAAGGGTTGAAAAGTGATGATGTGGCTTTGAATGGTGCATATTGAATGCATAAAAAGTCTTGAGTTAAAATATGTTAAAAAATGAAACCCCTTTGTAATAGACGAGTTTTCGTCCGAAACCCTGATACTTCGAAGGAGATTGTCCAGTTTGTACACGAAGTGCATCCAGTTTTTCCCGTAACCCTCTCAACTTTTTAGCACATGCTATGTGGGTGAAATTATGATACCATGCCAATTTTTAACCATTTTAGAGTTCATTTGCAGTGCTTTTCAATTTCTGGGTCAGCTTAGCACAAAATAAATCATGAAATGCATGAAAAATAGCAAATGAAGTCAGAAAAGGGTTGAAAAGTGATGATGTGGCTTTGAATGGTGCATATTGAATGCAGAAAAAGTCTTGAGTTGAAATATATTTAAAAAAATGAAATCCCTTTGTAATAGACGAGTTTTCGTCCCAAACCCTAATACTTCGAAGGAGATTGTCCAGTTTGTAGACGAAGTGCATCCAGTTTTTCCCGTAATCCTCTCAACTTTTTAGCACATGCTATGTGGGTGAAATTATGATACCATGCCAATTTTCAACTATTTCAGAGTTCATTTGCAGTGCTTTTCAATTTCAGGGTCATCTTAGCTCGAAATAAATCATGAAATGCATGAAAAATAGCAAATGAAGTCAGAAAATGGTTGAAAAGTGATGATGTGGCTTTGAATGGTGCATATTGAATGCATAAAAAGTCTTGAGTTAAAATATGTTAAAAAAATGAAACCCCTTTGTAATAGACGAGTTTTCGTCCGAAACCCTGATACTTCGAAGGAGATTGTCCAGTTTGTACACGAAGTGCATCCAGTTTTTCCCGTAACCCTCTCAACTTTTTAGCACATGCTACGTGGGTGAAATTATGATACCATGCCAATTTTCAACCATTTCAGAGTTCATTTGCAGTGCTTTTCAATTTCAGGGTCATCTTAGCTCAAAATAAATCATGAAATGCATGAAAAATAGCAAATGAAGTCAGAAAAGGGTTGAAAAGTGATGATGTGGCTTTGAATGGTGCATATTGAATGCAGAAAAAGTCTTAGTTAAAATATGTTAAAAAATGATACCCCTTTGTAATAGACGAGTTTTCGTCCGAAACCCTCGTACTTCGAAGGAGATTGTCCAGTTTGTACACGAAGTGCATCCAGTTTTTCCCGTAACACTGTCAACTTTTTAGCACATGCTATGTGGGTGAAATTATGATACCATGCCAATTTTCAACTATTTCAGAGTTCATTTGAAGTGCTTTTCAATTTCAGGGTCATCTTAGCTCAAAATAAATCATGAAATGCATGAAAAATAGCAAATGAAGTCAGAAAAGGGTTGAAAAGTGATGATGTGGCTTTGAATGGTGCATATTGAATGCAGAAAAAGTCTTGAGTTGAAATATATTTAAAAAAATGAAATCCCTTTGTAATAGACGAGTTTTCGTCCGAAACCCTAATACTTCGAAGGAGATTGTCCAGTTTGTAGACGAAGTGCATCCAGTTTTTCCCGTAACCCTCTCAACTTTTTAGCACATGCTATGTGGGTGAAATTATGATACCATGCCAATTTTCAACTATTTCAGAGTTCATTTGCAGTGCTTTTCAATTTCAGGGTCATCTTAGCTCGAAATAAATCATGAAATGCATGAAAAATGGCAAATGAAGTCAGAAAAGGGTTGAAAAGTGATGATGTGGCTTTGAATGGTGCATATTGAAGGCATAAAAAGTCTTGAGTTAAAATATGTTAAAAAAATGAAACCCCTTTGTAATAGACGAGTTTTCGTCTGAAACCCTGATACTTCGAAGGAGATTGTCCAGTTTGTACACGAAGTGCATCCAGTTTTTCCCGTAACCCTCTCAACTTTTTAGCACATGCTACATGGGTGAAATTATGATACCTTGCCAATTTTCAACCATTTCAGAGTTCATTTGCAGTGCTTTTCAATTTCAGGGTCATCTTAGCGCAAAATAAATCATGAAATGCATGAAAAATAGCAAATGAAGTCAGAAAAGGGTTGAAAAGTGATGATGTGGCTTTGAATGGTGCATATTGAATGTAGAAAAAGTCTTAGTTAAAATATGTTAAAAAATGATACCCCTTTGTAATAGACGAGTTTTCGTCCGAAACCCTCGTACTTCGAAGGAGATTGTCCAGTTTGTACACGAAGTGCATCCAGTTTTTCCCGTAACCCTGTCAACTTTTTAGCACATGCTACGTGGGTGAAATTATGATACCATGCCAATTTTCAACCATTTCAGAGTTCATTTGCAGTGCTTTTCAATTTCAGGGTCATCTTTGCTCAAAATAAATCATGAAATGCATGAAAAATAGCAAATGAAGTCAGAAAAGGGTTGAAAAGTGATGATGTGGCTTTGAATGGTGCCTAATGAATGCAGAAAAAGTCTTGATTTAAAATATAATTAAAAAATGAAATCCCATTGTAATAGACGAGTTTTCGTCCGAAACCCTCATACTTCGAAGGAGATTGTCCAGTTTGTACACGAAGTGCATCCAGTTTTTCCCGTAAGCCTCTCAACTTTTTAGCACATGCTATGTGGGTGAAATTATGATACCATGCCAATTTTCAACTATTTCAGAGTTCATTTGCAGTGCTTTTCAATTTCAGGGTCATCTTAGCTCAAAATAAATCATGAAATGCATGAAAAATAGCAAATGAAGTCAGAAAAGGGTCGAAAAGTGATGATGTGGCTTTGAATGGTGCATATTGATTTCAGAAAAAATCTTGAGTTAAAATATGTTAAAAAATGATACCCCTTTGTAATAGACGATGTTTCGTCCGAAACCCTCGTACTTCGAAGGAGATTGTCCTGTTTGTACACGAAGTGCATCCAGTTTTTCCCGTAACCCTCTCAACCTTTTAGCACATGCTACGTGGGTGAAATTATGATACCATGCCAATTTTCAACTATTTCAGAGTTCATTTGCAGTGCTTTTCAATTTCAGGGTCATCTTTGCTCAAAATAAATCACGAAATGCATGAAAAATAGCAAATGAAGTCAGAAAAGGGTTGAAAAGTGATGATGTGGATTTGAATGGTGCCTAATGAATGCAGAAAAAGTCTTGATTTAAAATATATTTAAAAAAATGAAATCCCATTGTAATAGACGAGTTTTTGTCCGAAACCCTCATACTTCGAAGGAGATTGTCCAGTTTGTACACGAAGTGCATCTAGTTTTTCCCGTAACCCTCTCAACTTTTTAGCACGTGCTATGTGGGTGAAATTATGATACAATGCCAATTTTCAACCATTTCAGAGTTCATTTGCAGTGCTTTTCAATTTCAGGGTCATCTTAGCTCAAAATAAATCATGAAATGCATGAAAAATAGCAAATGAAGTCAGAAAAGGGTTGAAAAGTGATGATGTGTCTTTGAATGGTGCATATTGAATGCAGAAAAAGTCTTGAGTTAAAATATGTTTAAAAAATGAAATCCCTTTGTAATAGACGAGTTTTCGTCCGAAACCCTCATACTTCGAAGGAGATTGTCCAGTTTGTACACGAAGTGCATCCAGTTTTTCCCATAACCCTCTCAACTTTTTAGCACATGCTATGTGGGTGAAATTATGATACCATGCCAATTTTCAACCATTTCAGAGTTCATTTGCAGTGCTTTTCAATTTCAGGGTCATCTTCGCTCAAAATAAATCATGAAATGCATGAAAAATAGCAAATGAAGTCAGAAAAGGGTTGAAAAGTGATGATGTGGTTTTGAATGGTGCCTAATGAATGCAGAAAAAGTCTTGATTTAAAATATATTTAAAAAAATGAAATCCCATTGTAATAGACGAGTTTTCGTCCGAAACCCTCATACTTCGAAGGAGATTGTCCAGTTTGTACACGAAGTGCATCCAGTTTTTCCCGTAACCCTGTCAACTTTTTAGCACATGCTATGTGGGTGAAATTATGATACCATGCCAATTTTCAACTATTTCAGAGTTCATTTGCAGTGCTTTTCAATTTCAGGGTCATCTTAGCTCAAAATAAATCATGAAATGCATGAAAAATAGCAAATGAAGTCAGAAAAGGGTTGAAAAGTGATGATGTGGCTTTGAATGGTGCATATTGAATGCATAAAAAGTCTTGAGTTAAAATATGTTAAAAAAATGAAACCCCATTGTAATAGACGAGTTTTCGTCCGAATCCCTCATACTTCGAAGGAGATTGTCCAGTTTGTACACGAAGTGCATCCAGTTTTTCCCGTAACCCTCTCAACCTTTTAGCACATGCTACGTGGGTGAAATTATGATACCATGCCAATTTTCAACTATTTCAGAGTTCATTTGCAGTGCTTTTCAATTTCAGGGTCATCTTAGCTCAAAATAAATCATGAAATGCATGAAAAATAGCAGATGAAGTCAGAAAAGGGTTGAAAAGTGATGATGTGGCTTTGAATGGTGCATATATAATGCAGTAAAAGTCTTAGTTAAAATATGTTAAAAAATGATACCCCTTTGTAATAGACGAGTTTTCGTCCGAAACCCTCGTACTTCGAAGGAGATTGTCCAGTTTGTACACGAAGTGCATCCTGTTTTTCCCGTAACCCTGTCAACTTTTTAGCACATGCTATGTGGGTGAAATTATGATACCATGCCAATTTTCAACTATTTCAGAGTTCATTTGAAGTGCTTTTCAATTTCAGGGTCAACTTAGCTCAAAATAAATCATGAAATGCATGAAAAATAGCAAATGAAGTCAGAAAAGGGTTGAAAAGTGATGATGTGGCTTTGAATGGTGCATATTGAATGCAGAAAAAGTCTTGAGTTAAAATAAGTTAAAAAATGAAACCCTCGTACTTCGAAGGAGATTGTCCAGTTTGTACACGAAGTGCATCCTGTTTTTCCCGTAACCCTGTCAACTTTTTAGCACATGCTACGTGGGTGAAATTATGATACCATGCCAATTTTCAACTATTTCAGAGTTCATTTGCAGTGCTTTTCAATTTCAGGGTGATCTTTGCTCAAAATAAATCACGAAATGCATGAAAAATAGCAAATGAAGTCAGAAAAGGGTTGAAAAGTGATGATGTGGATTTGAATGGTGCCTAATGAATGCAGAAAAAGTCTTGATTTAAAATATATTTAA
Organism: Elymus sibiricus; assembly: GCA_039707655.1. Taxonomy (NCBI): domain Eukaryota; kingdom Viridiplantae; phylum Streptophyta; class Magnoliopsida; order Poales; family Poaceae; genus Elymus; species Elymus sibiricus. Next base: position 247,668,705 of record CM077671.1, read on the forward strand.
AAAAATGAAATCCCATTGTAATAGACGAGTTTTTGTCCGAAACCCTCATACTTCGAAGGAGATTGTCCAGTTTGTACACGAAGTGCATCCAGTTTTTCCCGTAACCCTCTCAACTTTTTAGCACGTGTTATGTGGGTGAAATTATGATACAATGCCAATTTTCAACCATTTCAGAGTTCATTTGCAGTGCTTTTCAATTTCAGGGTCATCTTAGCTCAAAATAAATCATGAAATGCATGAAAAATAGCAAATGAAGTCAGAAAAGGGTTGAAAAGTGATGATGTGTCTTTGAATGGTGCATATTGAATGCAGAAAAAGTCTTGAGTTAAAATATGTTTAAAAAATGAAATCCCTTTGTAATAGACGAGTTTTCGTCCGAAACCCTCATACTTCGAAGGAGATTGTCCAGTTTGTACACGAAGTGCATCCAGTTTTTCCCATAACCCTCTCAACTTTTTAGCACATGCTATGTGGGTGAAATTATGATACCATGCCAAATTTCAACCATTTCAGAGTTCATTTGCAGTGCTTTTCAATTTCAGGGTCATCTTCGCTCAAAATAAATCATGAAATGCATGAAAAATAGCAAATGAAGTCAGAAAAGGGTTGAAAAGTGATGATGTGGTTTTGAATGGTGCCTAATGAATGCAGAAAAAGTCTTGATTTAAAATATATTTAAAAAAATGAAATCCCATTGTAATAGACGAGTTTTCGTCCGAAACCCTCATACTTCGAAGGAGATTGTCCAGTTTGTACACGAAGTGCATCCAGTTTTTCCCGTAACCCTCTCAACCTTTTAGCACATGCTACGTGGGTGAAATTATGATACCATGCCAATTTTCAACTATTTCAGAGTTCATTTGCAGTGCTTTTCAATTTCAGGGTCATCTTAGCTCAAAATAAATCATGAAATGCATGAAAAATAGCAGATGAAGTCAGAAAAGGGTTGAAAAGTGATGATGTGGCTTTGAATGGTGCATATATAATGCAGAAAAAGTCTTAGTTAAAATATGTTAAAAAATGATACCCCTTTGTAATAGACGAGTTTTCGTCCGAAACCCTCGTACTTCGAAGGAGATTGTCCAGTTTGTACACGAAGTGCATCCTGTTTTTCCCGTAACCCTGTCAACTTTTTAGCACATGCTATGTGGGTGAAATTATGATACCATGCCAATTTTCAACTATTTCAGAGTTCATTTGAAGTGCTTTTCAATTTCAGGGTCAACTTAGCTCAAAATAAATCATGAAATGCATGAAAAATAGCAAATGAAGTCAGAAAAGGGTTGAAAAGTGATGATGTGGCTTTGAATGGTGCATATTGAATGCAGAAAAAGTCTTGAGTTAAAATAAGTTAAAAAATGAAACCCCTTTGTAATAGACGAGTTTTCGTCCGAAACCCTGGTACTTCGAAGGAGATTGTCCAGTTTGTACACGAAGTGCATCCAGTTTTTCCCGTAACCCTCTCAACTTTTCATCACATGCTATGTGGGTAAAATTATGATACCATGCCAATTTTCAACCATTTCAGAGTTCATTTGCAGTGCTTTTCAATTTCAGGGTCATCTTAGCTCAAAATAAATCATGAAATGCATGAAAAATAGCAAATGAAGTCAGAAAAGGGTTGAAAAGTGATGATGTGGCTTTGAATGGTGCATATTGAATGCAGAAAAAGCCTTGAGTTAAAATATGTTAAAAAATGAAACCCCTTTGTAATAGACGAGTTTTCGTCCGAAACCCTGATACTTCGAAGGAGATTGTCCAGTTTGTACACGAAGTGCATCCAGTTTTTCCCGTAACCCTCTCAACTTTTTAGCACATGCTACGTGGGTGAAATTATGATACCATGCCAATTTTCAGCTATTTCAGAGTTCGTTTGCAGTGCTTTTCAATATCAGGGTCATCTTAGCTCAAAATAAATCATGAAATGCATGAAAAATAGCAAATGAAGTCAGAAAAGGGTTGAAAAGTGTTGATGTGTATTTGAATGGTGCATATTGAATGCAGAAAAAGTCTTGAGTTAAAATATGTTTAAAAAATGAAATCCCTTTGTAATAGACGAGTTTTCGTCCGAAACCCTCATACTTCGAAGGAGATTGTCCAGTTTGTACACGAAGTGCATCCAGTTTTTCCCATAACCCTCTCAACTTTTTAGCGCATGCTATGTGGGTGAAATTATGATACCATGCCAATTTTCAACCATTTCAGAGTTCATTTGCAGTGATTTTCAATTTCAGGGTCATCTTTGCTCAAAATAAATCATGAAATGCATGAAAAATAGCAAATGAAGTCAGAAAAGGGTTGAAAAGTGATGATGTGGCTTTGAATGGTGCCTAATGAATGCAGAAAAAGTCTTGATTTAAAATATATTTAAAAAAATGAAATCACATTGTAATAGACGAGTTTTCGTCCGAAACCCTAATACTTCGAAGGAGATTGTCCAGTTTTCACACGAAGTGCATCCAGTTTTTCCCGTAACCCTCTCAAATTTTTAGCACATGCTATGTGGGTGAAATTGTGATACCATGCCAATTTTCAACTATTTCAGAGTTCATTTGCAGTCCTTTTCAATTTCAGGGTCATCTTAGCTCAAAATAAATCATGAAATGCATGAAAAATAGCAAATGAAGTCAGAAAAGGGTCGAAAAGTGATGATGTGGCTTTGAATGGTGCATATTGAATGCAGAAAAAGTCTTGAGTTAAAATATGTTAAAAAATGATACCCCTTTGTAATAGACGAGTTTTCGTCCGAATCCCTCATACTTCGAAGGAGATTGTCCAGTTTGTACACGAAGTGCATCCTGTTTTTCCCGTAACCCTCTCAACTTTTTAGCACATGCTACGTGGGTGAAATTATGATACCATGCCAATTTTCAACCATTTCAGAGTTCATTTGCAGTGCTTTTCAATTTCAGGGTCATCTTACCTCAAAATAAATCATGAAATGCATGAAAAATAGCAAATGAAGTCAGAAAAGGGTTGAAAAGTGATGATGTGTATTTGAATGGTGCATATTGAATGCAGAAAAAGTCTTGAGTTAAAATATGTTTAAAAAATGAAATCCCATTGTAATAGACGAGTTTTCGTCCGAAATCCTCATACTTCGAAGGAGATTGTCCAGTTTGTACACGAAGTGCATCCATTTTTTCCCATAACCCTCTCAACTTTTTAGCACATGCTATGTGGGTGAAATTATGACACCATGCCAATTTTCAACCATTTCAGAGTTCATTTGCAGTGCTTTTCAATTTTAGGGTCATCTTTGCTCAAAATAAATCATGAAATGCATGAAAAATAGCAAATGAAGTCAGAAAAGGGTTGAAAAGTGATGATGTGGCTTTGAATGGTGCCTAATGAATGCAGAAAAAGTCTTGATTTAAAATATATTTAAAAAAATGAAACCCCTTTGTAATAGACGAGTTTTCGTCCGAAACCCTCATACTTCGAAGGAGATTGTCCAGTTTGTACACGAAGTGCATCCAGTTTTTCCCGTAACCCTCTCAAATTTTTAGCACATGCTATGTGGGTGAAATTATGATACCATGCCAATTTTCAACTATTTCAGAGTTCATTTGTAGTGCTTTTCCATTTTAGGGTCATCTTAGCTCAAAATAAATCATGAAATGCATGAAAAATAGCAAATGAAGTCAGAAAAGGGTCGAAAAGTGATGATGTGGCTTTGAATGGTGCATATTGAATGCAGAAAAAGTCTTGAGTTAAAATATGTTAAAAAATGATACCCCTTTGTAATAGACGAGTTTTCGTCCGAAAACCTCATACTTCGAAGGAGATTGTCCAGTTTGTACACGAAGTGCATCCAGTTTTTCCCGTAACCCTCTCAACTTTTTAGCACATGCTATGTGGGTGAAATTATGATACCATGCCAATTTTCAACTATTTCAGAGTTCATTTGCAGTGCTTTTCAATTTCAGGGTCATCTTAGCTCGAAATAAATCATGAAATGCATGAAAAATAGCATACGAAGTCAGAAAAGGGTTGAAAAGTGATGATGTGGCTTTTAATGGTGCATATTGAATGCATAAAAAGTCTTGAGTTAAAATATGTTAAAAAATGAAACCCCTTTGTAATAGACGAGTTTTCGTCCGAAACCCTGATACTTCGAAGGAGATTGTCCAGTTTGTACACGAAGTGCATCCAGTTTTTCCCGTAACCCTCTCAACTTTTTAGCACATGCTACGTGGGTGAAATTATGATACCATGCCAATTTTCAACCATTTCAGAGTTCATTTGCAGTGCTTTTCAATTTCAGGGTCATCTTACCTCAAAATAAATCATGAAATGCATGAAAAATAGCAAATGAAGTCAGAAAAGGGTTGAAAAGTGATGATGTGTATTTGAATGGTGCATATTGAATGCAGAAAAAGTCTTGAGTTAAAATATGTTTAAAAAATGAAACCCCTTTGTAATAGACGAGTTTTCGTCCGAAACCCTCATACTTCGAAGGAGATTGTCCAGTTTGTACACGAAGTGCATCCAGTTTTTCCCGTAACCCTGTCAACTTTTTATCACGTGCTATGTGGGTGAAATTATGATACCATGCCAATTTTCAACTATTTCAGAGTTCATTTGCAGTGCTTTTCAATTTCAGGGTCATCTTAGCTCAAAATAAATCATGAAATGCATGAAAAATAGCAAATGAAGTCAGAAAAGGGTTGAAAAGTGATGATGTGGCTTTGAATGGTGCATATTGAATGCATAAAAAGTCTTGAGTTAAAATATGTTAAAAAAATGAAACCCCTTTGTAATAGACGAGTTTTCGTCCGAATCCCTCATACTTCGAAGGAGATTGTCCAGTTTGTACACGAAGTGCATCCAGTTTTTCCCGTAACCCTCTCAACCTTTTAGCACATGCTACGTGGGTGAAATTATGATACCATGCCAATTTTCAACTATTTCAGAGTTCATTTGCAGTGCTTTTCAATTTCAGGGTCATCTTAGCTCGAAATAAATCATGAAATGCATGAAAAATAGCATACGAAGTCAGAAAAGGGTTGAAAAGTGATGATGTGGCTTTGAATGGTGCATATTGAATGCATAAAAAGTCTTGAGTTAAAATATGTTAAAAAATGAAACCCCTTTGTAATAGACGAGTTTTCGTCCGAAACCCTGATACTTCGAAGGAGATTGTCCAGTTTGTACACGAAGTGCATCCAGTTTTTCCCGTAACCCTCTCAACTTTTTAGCACATGCTACGTGGGTGAAATTATGATACCATGCCAATTTTCAGCTATTTCAGAGTTCGTTTGCAGTGCTTTTCAATATCAGGGTCATCTTAGCTCAAAATAAATCATGAAATGCATGAAAAATAGCAAATGAAGTCAGAAAAGGGTTGAAAAGTGTTGATGTGTATTTGAATGGTGCATATTGAATGCAGAAAAAGTCTTGAGTTAAAATATGTTTAAAAAATGAAATCCCTTTGTAATAGACGAGTTTTCGTCCGAAACCCTCATACTTCGAAGGAGATTGTCCAGTTTGTACACGAAGTGCATCCAGTTTTTCCCATAACCCTCTCAACTTTTTAGCGCATGCTATGTGGGTGAAATTATGATACCATGCCAATTTTCAACCATTTCAGAGTTCATTTGCAGTGATTTTCAATTTCAGGGTCATCTTTGCTCAAAATAAATCATGAAATGCATGAAAAATAGCAAATGAAGTCAGAAAAGGGTTGAAAAGTGATGATGTGGCTTTGAATGGTGCCTAATGAATGCAGAAAAAGTCTTGATTTAAAATATATTTAAAAAAATGAAATCACATTGTAATAGACGAGTTTTCGTCCGAAACCCTAATACTTCGAAGGAGATTGTCCAGTTTTCACACGAAGTGCATCCAGTTTTTCCCGTAACCCTCTCAAATTTTTAGCACATGCTATGTGGGTGAAATTGTGATACCATGCCAATTTTCAACTATTTCAGAGTTCATTTGCAGTCCTTTTCAATTTCAGGGTCATCTTAGCTCAAAATAAATCATGAAATGCATGAAAAATAGCAAATGAAGTCAGAAAAGGGTCGAAAAGTGATGATGTGGCTTTGAATGGTGCATATTGAATGCAGAAAAAGTCTTGAGTTAAAATATGTTAAAAAATGATACCCCTTTGTAATAGACGAGTTTTCGTCCGAATCCCTCATACTTCGAAGGAGATTGTCCAGTTTGTACACGAAGTGCATCCTGTTTTTCCCGTAACCCTCTCAACTTTTTAGCACATGCTACGTGGGTGAAATTATGATACCATGCCAATTTTCAACCATTTCAGAGTTCATTTGCAGTGCTTTTCAATTTCAGGGTCATCTTACCTCAAAATAAATCATGAAATGCATGAAAAATAGCAAATGAAGTCAGAAAAGGGTTGAAAAGTGATGATGTGTATTTGAATGGTGCATATTGAATGCAGAAAAAGTCTTGAGTTAAAATATGTTTAAAAAATGAAATCCCATTGTAATAGACGAGTTTTCGTCCGAAATCCTCATACTTCGAAGGAGATTGTCCAGTTTGTACACGAAGTGCATCCATTTTTTCCCATAACCCTCTCAACTTTTTAGCACATGCTATGTGGGTGAAATTATGACACCATGCCAATTTTCAACCATTTCAGAGTTCATTTGCAGTGCTTTTCAATTTTAGGGTCATCTTTGCTCAAAATAAATCATGAAATGCATGAAAAATAGCAAATGAAGTCAGAAAAGGGTTGAAAAGTGATGATGTGGCTTTGAATGGTGCCTAATGAATGCAGAAAAAGTCTTGATTTAAAATATATTTAAAAAAATGAAACCCCTTTGTAATAGACGAGTTTTCGTCCGAAACCCTCATACTTCGAAGGAGATTGTCCAGTTTGTACACGAAGTGCATCCAGTTTTTCCCGTAACCCTCTCAAATTTTTAGCACATGCTATGTGGGTGAAATTATGATACCATGCCAATTTTCAACTATTTCAGAGTTCATTTGTAGTGCTTTTCCATTTTAGGGTCATCTTAGCTCAAAATAAATCATGAAATGCATGAAAAATAGCAAATGAAGTCAGAAAAGGGTCGAAAAGTGATGATGTGGCTTTGAATGGTGCATATTGAATGCAGAAAAAGTCTTGAGTTAAAATATGTTAAAAAATGATACCCCTTTGTAATAGACGAGTTTTCGTCCGAAAACCTCATACTTCGAAGGAGATTGTCCAGTTTGTACACGAAGTGCATCCAGTTTTTCCCGTAACCCTCTCAACTTTTTAGCACATGCTATGTGGGTGAAATTATGATACCATGCCAATTTTCAACTATTTCAGAGTTCATTTGCAGTGCTTTTCAATTTCAGGGTCATCTTAGCTCGAAATAAATCATGAAATGCATGAAAAATAGCATACGAAGTCAGAAAAGGGTTGAAAAGTGATGATGTGGCTTTTAATGGTGCATATTGAATGCATAAAAAGTCTTGAGTTAAAATATGTTAAAAAATGAAACCCCTTTGTAATAGACGAGTTTTCGTCCGAAACCCTGATACTTCGAAGGAGATTGTCCAGTTTGTACACGAAGTGCATCCAGTTTTTCCCGTAACCCTCTCAACTTTTTAGCACATGCTACGTGGGTGAAATTATGATACCATGCCAATTTTCAACCATTTCAGAGTTCATTTGCAGTGCTTTTCAATTTCAGGGTCATCTTACCTCAAAATAAATCATGAAATGCATGAAAAATAGCAAATGAAGTCAGAAAAGGGTTGAAAAGTGATGATGTGTATTTGAATGGTGCATATTGAATGCAGAAAAAGTCTTGAGTTAAAATATGTTTAAAAAATGAAACCCCTTTGTAATAGACGAGTTTTCGTCCGAAACCCTCATACTTCGAAGGAGATTGTCCAGTTTGTACACGAAGTGCATCCAGTTTTTCCCGTAACCCTGTCAACTTTTTATCACGTGCTATGTGGGTGAAATTATGATACCATGCCAATTTTCAACTATTTCAGAGTTCATTTGCAGTGCTTTTCAATTTCAGGGTCATCTTAGCTCAAAATAAATCATGAAATGCATGAAAAATAGCAAATGAAGTCAGAAAAGGGTTGAAAAGTGATGATGTGGCTTTGAATGGTGCATATTGAATGCATAAAAAGTCTTGAGTTAAAATATGTTAAAAAAATGAAACCCCTTTGTAATAGACGAGTTTTCGTCCGAATCCCTCATACTTCGAAGGAGATTGTCCAGTTTGTACACGAAGTGCATCCAGTTTTTCCCGTAACCCTCTCAACCTTTTAGCACATGCTACGTGGGTGAAATTATGATACCATGCCAATTTTCAACTATTTCAGAGTTCATTTGCAGTGCTTTTCAATTTCAGGGTCATCTTAGCTCAAAATAAATCATGAAATGCATGAAAAATAGCAAATGAAGTCAGAAAAGGGTTGAAAAGTGATGATGTGGCTTTGAATGGTGCATATTGAATGCATAAAAAGTCTTGAGTTAAAATATGTTAAAAAATGAAACCCCTTTGTAATAGACGAGTTTTCGTCCGAAACCCTCATACTTCGAAGGAGATTGTCCAGTTTGTACACGAAGTGCATCCAGTTTTTCCCGTAACCCTCTCAACTTTTTAGCACATGCTATGTGGGTGAAATTATGATACCATGCCAATTTTTAACCATTTTAGAGTTCATTTGCAGTGCTTTTCAATTTCTGGGTCAGCTTAGCACAAAATAAATCATGAAATGCATGAAAAATAGCAAATGAAGTCAGAAAAGGGTTGAAAAGTGATGATGTGGCTTTGAATGGTGCATATTGAATGCAGAAAAAGTCTTGAGTTGAAATATATTTAAAAAAATGAAATCCCTTTGTAATAGACGAGTTTTCGTCCGAAACCCTAATACTTCGAAGGAGATTGTCCAGTTTGTAGACGAAGTGCATCCAGTTTTTCCCGTAATCCTCTCAACTTTTTAGCACATGCTATGTGGGTGAAATTATGATACCATGCCAATTTTCAACTATTTCAGAGTTCATTTGCAGTGCTTTTCAATTTCAGGGTCATCTTAGCTCAAAATAAATCATGAAATGCATGAAAAATAGCAAATGAAGTCAGAAAATGGTTGAAAAGTGATGATGTGGCTTTGAATGGTGCATATTGAATGCATAAAAAGTCTTGAGTTAAAATATGTTAAAAAAATGAAACCCCTTTGTAATAGACGAGTTTTCGTCCGAAACCCTGATACTTCGAAGGAGATTGTCCAGTTTGTACACGAAGTGCATCCAGTTTTTCCCGTAACCCTCTCAACTTTTTAGCACATGCTACGTGGGTGAAATTATGATACCATGCCAATTTTCAACCATTTCAGAGTTCATTTGCAGTGCTTTTCAATTTCAGGGTCATCTTAGCTCAAAATAAATCATGAAATGCATGAAAAATAGCAAATGAAGTCAGAAAAGGGTTGAAAAGTGATGATGTGGCTTTGAATGGTGCATATTGAATGCAGAAAAAGTCTTAGTTAAAATATGTTAAAAAATGATACCCCTTTGTAATAGACGAGTTTTCGTCCGAAACCCTCGTACTTCGAAGGAGATTGTCCAGTTTGTACACGAAGTGCATCCAGTTTTTCCCGTAACCCTGTCAACTTTTTAGCACATGCTATGTGGGTGAAATTATGATACCATGCCAATTTTCAACTATTTCAGAGTTCATTTGAAGTGCTTTTCAATTTCAGGGTCATCTTAGCTCAAAATAAATCATGAAATGCATGAAAAATAGCAAATGAAGTCAGAAAAGGGTTGAAAAGTGATGATGTGGCTTTGAATGGTGCATATTGAATGCAGAAAAAGTCTTGAGTTGAAATATATTTAAAAAAATGAAATCCCTTTGTAATAGACGAGTTTTCGTCCGAAACCCTAATACTTCGAAGGAGATTGTCCAGTTTGTAGACGAAGTGCATCCAGTTTTTCCCGTAACCCTCTCAACTTTTTAGCACATGCTATGTGGGTGAAATTATGATACCATGCCAATTTTCAACTATTTCAGAGTTCATTTGCAGTGCTTTTCAATTTCAGGGTCATCTTAGCTCGAAATAAATCATGAAATGCATGAAAATGGCAAATGAAGTCAGAAAAGGGTTGAAAAGTGATGATGTGGCTTTGAATGGTGCATATTGAAGGCATAAAAAGTCTTGAGTTAAAATATGTTAAAAAAATGAAACCCCTTTGTAATAGACGAGTTTTCGTCCGAAACCCTGATACTTCGAAGGAGATTGTCCAGTTTGTACACGAAGTGCATCCAGTTTTTCCCGTAACCCTCTCAACTTTTTAGCACATGCTACATGGGTGAAATTATGATACCATGCCAATTTTCAACCATTTCAGAGTTCATTTGCAGTGCTTTTCAATTTCAGGGTCATCTTAGCGCAAAATAAATCATGAAATGCATGAAAAATAGCAAATGAAGTCAGAAAAGGGTTGAAAAGTGATGATGTGGCTTTGAATGGTGCATATTGAATGTAGAAAAAGTCTTAGTTAAAATATGTTAAAAAATGATACCCCTTTGTAATAGACGAGTTTTCGTCCGAAACCCTCGTACTTCGAAGGAGATTGTCCAGTTTGTACACGAAGTGCATCCAGTTTTGCCCGTAACCCTGTCAACTTTTTAGCACATGCTACGTGGGTGAAATTATGATACCATGCCAATTTTCAACCATTTCAGAGTTCATTTGCAGTGCTTTTCAATTTCAGGGTCATCTTTGCTCAAAACAAATCATGAAATGCATGAAAAATAGCAAATGAAGTCAGAAAAGGGTTGAAAAGTGACGATGTGGCTTTGAATGGTGCCTAATGAATGCAGAAAAAGTCTTGATTTAAAATATAATTAAAAAAATGAAATCCCATTGTAATAGACGAGTTTTCGTCCGAAACCCTCATACTTCGAAGGAGATTGTCCAGTTTGTACACGAAGTGCATCCAGTTTTTCCCGTAAGCCTCTCAACTTTTTAGCACATGCTATGTGGGTGAAATTATGATACCATGCCAATTTTCAACTATTTCAGAGTTCATTTGCAGTGCTTTTCAATTTCAGGGTCATCTTAGCTCAAAATAAATCATGAAATGCATGAAAAATAGCAAATGAAGTCAGAAAAGGGTCGAAAAGTGATGATGTGGCTTTGAATGGTGCATATTGATTTCAGAAAAAATCTTGAGTTAAAATATGTTAAAAAATGATACCCCTTTGTAATAGACGATGTTTCGTCCGAAACCCTCGTACTTCGAAGGAGATTGTCCAGTTTGTACACGAAGTGCATCCAGTTTTTCCCGTAACCCTCTCAACCTTTTAGCACATGCTACGTGGGTGAAATTATGATACCATGCCAATTTTCAACTATTTCAGAGTTCATTTGCAGTGCTTTTCAATTTCAGGGTCATCTTTGCTCAAAATAAATCACGAAATGCATGAAAAATAGCAAATGAAGTCAGAAAAGGGTTGAAAAGTGATGATGTGGATTTGAATGGTGCCTAATGAATGCAGAAAAAGTCTTGATTTAAAATATATTTAAAAAAATGAAATCCCATTGTAATAGACGAGTTTTCGTCCGAAACCCTCGTACTTCGAAGGAGATTGTCCAGTTTGTACACGAAGTGCATCCAGTTTTTCCCGTAACCCTGTCAACTTTTTAGCACATGCTATGTGGGTGAAATTATGATACCATGCCAATTTTCAACTATTTCAGAGTTCATTTGAAGTGCTTTTCAATTTCAGGGTCATCTTAGCTCAAAATAAATCATGAAATGCATGAAAAATAGCAAATGAAGTCAGAAAAGGGTTGAAAAGTGATGATGTGGCTTTGAATGGTGCATATTGAATGCAGAAAAAGTCTTGAGTTGAAATATATTTAAAAAAATGAAATCCCTTTGTAATAGACGAGTTTTCGTCCGAAACCCTAATACTTCGAAGGAGATTGTCCAGTTTGTAGACGAAGTGCATCCAGTTTTTCCCGTAACCCTCTCAACTTTTTAGCACATGCTATGTGGGTGAAATTATGATACCATGCCAATTTTCAACTATTTCAGAGTTCATTTGCAGTGCTTTTCAATTTCAGGGTCATCTTAGCTCGAAATAAATCATGAAATGCATGAAAATGGCAAATGAAGTCAGAAAAGGGTTGAAAAGTGATGATGTGGCTTTGAATGGTGCATATTGAAGGCATAAAAAGTCTTGAGTTAAAATATGTTAAAAAAATGAAACCCCTTTGTAATAGACGAGTTTTCGTCCGAAACCCTGATACTTCGAAGGAGATTGTCCAGTTTGTACACGAAGTGCATCCAGTTTTTCCCGTAACCCTCTCAACTTTTTAGCACATGCTACATGGGTGAAATTATGATACCATGCCAATTTTCAACCATTTCAGAGTTCATTTGCAGTGCTTTTCAATTTCAGGGTCATCTTAGCGCAAAATAAATCATGAAATGCATGAAAAATAGCAAATGAAGTCAGAAAAGGGTTGAAAAGTGATGATGTGGCTTTGAATGGTGCATATTGAATGTAGAAAAAGTCTTAGTTAAAATATGTTAAAAAATGATACCCCTTTGTAATAGACGAGTTTTCGTCCGAAACCCTCGTACTTCGAAGGAGATTGTCCAGTTTGTACACGAAGTGCATCCAGTTTTGCCCGTAACCCTGTCAACTTTTTAGCACATGCTACGTGGGTGAAATTATGATACCATGCCAATTTTCAACCATTTCAGAGTTCATTTGCAGTGCTTTTCAATTTCAGGGTCATCTTTGCTCAAAACAAATCATGAAATGCATGAAAAATAGCAAATGAAGTCAGAAAAGGGTTGAAAAGTGACGATGTGGCTTTGAATGGTGCCTAATGAATGCAGAAAAAGTCTTGATTTAAAATATAATTAAAAAAATGAAATCCCATTGTAATAGACGAGTTTTCGTCCGAAACCCTCATACTTCGAAGGAGATTGTCCAGTTTGTACACGAAGTGCATCCAGTTTTTCCCGTAAGCCTCTCAACTTTTTAGCACATGCTATGTGGGTGAAATTATGATACCATGCCAATTTTCAACTATTTCAGAGTTCATTTGCAGTGCTTTTCAATTTCAGGGTCATCTTAGCTCAAAATAAATCATGAAATGCATGAAAAATAGCAAATGAAGTCAGAAAAGGGTCGAAAAGTGATGATGTGGCTTTGAATGGTGCATATTGATTTCAGAAAAAATCTTGAGTTAAAATATGTTAAAAAATGATACCCCTTTGTAATAGACGATGTTTCGTCCGAAACCCTCGTACTTCGAAGGAGATTGTCCAGTTTGTACACGAAGTGCATCCAGTTTTTCCCGTAACCCTCTCAACCTTTTAGCACATGCTACGTGGGTGAAATTATGATACCATGCCAATTTTCAACTATTTCAGAGTTCATTTGCAGTGCTTTTCAATTTCAGGGTCATCTTTGCTCAAAATAAATCACGAAATGCATGAAAAATAGCAAATGAAGTCAGAAAAGGGTTGAAAAGTGATGATGTGGATTTGAATGGTGCCTAATGAATGCAGAAAAAGTCTTGATTTAAAATATATTTAAAAAAATGAAATCCCATTGTAATAGACGAGTTTTTGTCCGAAACCCTCATACTTCGAAGGAGATTGTCCAGTTTGTACACGAAGTGCATCCAGTTTTTCCCGTAACCCTCTCAACTTTTTAGCACGTGCTATGTGGGTGAAATTATGATACAATGCCAATTTTCAACCATTTCAGAGTTCATTTGCAGTGCTTTTCAATTTCAGGGTCATCTTAGCTCAAAATAAATCATGAAATGCATGAAAAATAGCAAATGAAGTCAGAAAAGGGTTGAAAAGTGATGATGTGTCTTTGAATGGTGCATATTGAATGCAGAAAAAGTCTTGAGTTAAAATATGTTTAAAAAATGAAATCCCTTTGTAATAGACGAGTTTTCGTCCGAAACCCTCATACTTCGAAGGAGATTGTCCAGTTTGTACACGAAGTGCATCCAGTTTTTCCCATAACCCTCTCAACTTTTTAGCACATGCTATGTGGGTGAAATTATGATACCATGCCAAATTTCAACCATTTCAGAGTTCATTTGCAGTGCTTTTCAATTTCAGGGTCATCTTCGCTCAAAATAAATCATGAAATGCATGAAAAATAGCAAATGAAGTCAGAAAAGGGTTGAAAAGTGATGATGTGGTTTTGAATGGTGCCTAATGAATGCAGAAAAAGTCTTGATTTAAAATATATTTAAAAAAATGAAATCCCATTGTAATAGACGAGTTTTCGTCCGAAACCCTCATACTTCGAAGGAGATTGTCTAGTTTGTACACGAAGTGCATCCAGTTTTTCCCGTAACCCTGTCAACTTTTTAGCACATGCTATGTGGGTGAAATTATGATACCATGCCAATTTTCAACTATTTCAGAGTTCATTTGCAGTGCTTTTCAATTTCAGGGTCATCTTAGCTCAAAATAAATCATGAAATGCATGAAAAATAGCAAATGAAGTCAGAAAAGGGTTGAAAAGTGATGATGTGGCTTTGAATGGTGCATATTGAATGCATAAAAAGTCTTGAGTTAAAATATGTTAAAAAAATGAAACCCCTTTGTAATAGACGAGTTTTCGTCCGAATCCCTCATACTTCGAAGGAGATTGTCCAGCTTGTACACGAAGTGCATCCAGTTTTTCCCGTAACCCTCTCAACCTTTTAGCACATGCTACGTGGGTGAAATTATGATACCATGCCAATTTTCAACTATTTCAGAGTTCATTTGCAGTGCTTTTCAATTTCAGGGTCATCTTAGCTCAAAATAAATCATGAAATGCATGAAAAATAGCAGATGAAGTCAGAAAAGGGTTGAAAAGTGATGATGTGGCTTTGAATGGTGCATATATAATGCAGAAAAAGTCTTAGTTAAAATATGTTAAAAAATGATACCCCTTTGTAATAGACGAGTTTTCGTCCGAAACCCTCGTACTTCGAAGGAGATTGTCCAGTTTGTACACGAAGTGCATCCTGTTTTTCCCGTAACCCTGTCAACTTTTTAGCACATGCTATGTGGGTGAAATTATGATACCATGCCAATTTTCAACTATTTCAGAGTTCATTTGAAGTGCTTTTCAATTTCAGGGTCAACTTAGCTCAAAATAAATCATGAAATGCATGAAAAATAGCAAATGAAGTCAGAAAAGGGTTGAAAAGTGATGATGTGGCTTTGAATGGTGCATATTGAATGCAGAAAAAGTCTTGAGTTAAAATAAGTTAAAAAATGAAACCCCTTTGTAATAGACGAGTTTTCGTCCGAAACCCTGGTACTTCGAAGGAGATTGTCCAGTTTGTACACGAAGTGCATCCAGTTTTTCCCGTAACCCTCTCAACTTTTTATCACATGCTATGTGGGTAAAATTATGATACCATGCCAATTTTCAACCATTTCAGAGTTCATTTGCAGTGCTTTTCAATTTCAGGGTCATCTTAGCTCAAAATAAATCATGAAATGCATGAAAAATAGCAAATGAAGTCAGAAAAGGGTTGAAAAGTGATGATGTGGGTTTGAATGGTGCATATTGAATGCAGAAAAAGTCTTGAGTTAAAATATGTTAAAAAATGAAACCCCTTTGTAATAGACGAGTTTTCGTCCGAAACCCTGATACTTCGAAGGAGATTGTCCAGTTTGTACACGAAGTGCATCCAGTTTTTCCCGTAACCCTCTCAACTTTTTAGCACATGCTACGTGGGTGAAATTATGATACCATGCCAATTTTCAGCTATTTCAGAGTTCGTTTGCAGTGCTTTTCAATATCAGGGTCATCTTAGCTCAAAATAAATCATGAAATGCATGAAAAATAGCAAATGAAGTCAGAAAAGGGTTGAAAAGTGTTGATGTGTATTTGAATGGTGCATATTGAATGCAGAAAAAGTCTTGAGTTAAAATATGTTTAAAAAATGAAATCCCTTTGTAATAGACGAGTTTTCGTCCGAAACCCTCATACTTCGAAGGAGATTGTCCAGTTTGTACACGAAGTGCATCCAGTTTTTCCCATAACCCTCTCAACTTTTTAGCGCATGCTATGTGGGTGAAATTATGATACCATGCCAATTTTCAACCATTTCAGAGTTCATTTGCAGTGATTTTCAATTTCAGGGTCATCTTTGCTCAAAATAAATCATGAAATGCATGAAAAATAGCAAATGAAGTCAGAAAAGGGTTGAAAAGTGATGATGTGGCTTTGAATGGTGCCTAATGAATGCAGAAAAAGTCTTGATTTAAAATATATTTAAAAAAATGAAATCACATTGTAATAGACGAGTTTTCGTCCGAAACCCTAATACTTCGAAGGAGATTGTCCAGTTTTCACACGAAGTGCATCCAGTTTTTCCCGTAACCCTCTCAAATTTTTAGCACATGCTATGTGGGTGAAATTGTGATACCATGCCAATTTTCAACTATTTCAGAGTTCATTTGCAGTGCTTTTCAATTTCAGGGTCATCTTAGCTCAAAATAAATCATGAAATGCATGAAAAATAGCAAATGAAGTCAGAAAAGGGTCGAAAAGTGATGATGTGGCTTTGAATGGTGCATATTGAATGCAGAAAAAGTCTTGAGTTAAAATATGTTAAAAAATGATACCCCTTTGTAATAGACGAGTTTTCGTCCGAATCCCTCATACTTCGAAGGAGATTGTCCAGTTTGTACACGAAGTGCATCCTGTTTTTCCCGTAACCCTCTCAACTTTTTAGCACATGCTACGTGGGTGAAATTATGATACCATGCCAATTTTCAACCATTTCAGAGTTCATTTGCAGTGCTTTTCAATTTCAGGGTCATCTTACCTCAAAATAAATCATGAAATGCATGAAAAATAGCAAATGAAGTCAGAAAAGGGTTGAAAAGTGATGATGTGTATTTGAATGGTGCATATTGAATGCAGAAAAAGTCTTGAGTTAAAATATGTTTAAAAAATGAAATCCCATTGTAATAGATGAGTTTTCGTCCGAAATCCTCATACTTCGAAGGAGATTGTCCAGTTTGTACACGAAGTGCATCCATTTTTTCCCATAACCCTCTCAACTTTTTAGCACATGCTATGTGGGTGAAATTATGACACCATGCCAATTTTCAACCATTTCAGAGTTCATTTGCAGTGCTTTTCAATTTTAGGGTCATCTTTGCTCAAAATAAATCATGAAATGCATGAAAAATAGCAAATGAAGTTAGAAAAGGGTTGAAAAGTGATGATGTGGCTTTGAATGGTGCCTAATGAATGCAGAAAAAGTCTTGATTTAAAATATATTTAAAAAAATGAAACCCCTTTGTAATAGACGAGTTTTCGTCCGAAACCCTCATACTTCGAAGGAGATTGTCCAGTTTGTACACGAAGTGCATCCAGTTTTTCCCGTAACCCTCTCAAATTTTTAGCACATGCTATGTGGGTGAAATTATGATACCATGCCAATTTTCAACTATTTCAGAGTTCATTTGCAGTGCTTTTCCATTTTAGGGTCATCTTAGCTCAAAATAAATCATGAAATGCATGAAAAATAGCAAATGAAGTCAGAAAAGGGTCGAAAAGTGATGATGTGGCTTTGAATGGTGCATATTGAATGCAGAAAAAGTCTTGAGTTAAAATATGTTAAAAAATGATACCCCTTTGTAATAGACGAGTTTTCGTCCGAAAACCTCATACTTCGAAGGAGATTGTCCAGTTTGTACACGAAGTGCATCCAGTTTTTCCCGTAACCCTCTCAACTTTTTAGCACATGCTATGTGGGTGAAATTATGATACCATGCCAATTTTCAACTATTTCAGAGTTCATTTGCAGTGCTTTTCAATTTCAGGGTCATCTTAGCTCGAAATAAATCATGAAATGCATGAAAAATAGCATACGAAGTCAGAAAAGGGTTGAAAAGTTATCATGTGGCTTTTAATGGTGCATATTGAATGCATAAAAAGTCTTGAGTTAAAATATGTTAAAAAATGAAACCCCTTTGTAATAGACGAGTTTTCGTCCGAAACCCTGATACTTCGAAGGAGATTGTCCAGTTTGTACACGAAGTGCATCCAGTTTTTCCCGTAACCCTCTCAACTTTTTAGCACATGCTACGTGGGTGAAATTATGATACCATGCCAATTTTCAACCATTTCAGAGTTCATTTGCAGTGCTTTTCAATTTCAGGGTCATCTTACCTCAAAATAAATCATGAAATGCATGAAAAATAGCAAATGAAGTCAGAAAAGGGTTGAAAAGTGATGATGTGTATTTGAATGGTGCATATTGAATGCAGAAAAAGTCTTGAGTTAAAATATGTTTAAAAAATGAAACCCCTTTGTAATAGACGAGTTTTCGTCCGAAACCCTCATACTTCGAAGGAGATTGTCCAGTTTGTACACGAAGTGCATCCAGTTTTTCCCGTAACCCTGTCAACTTTTTATCACGTGCTATGTGGGTGAAATTATGATACCATGCCAATTTTCAACTATTTCAGAGTTCATTTGCAGTGCTTTTCAATTTCAGGGTCATCTTAGCTCAAAATAAATCATGAAATGCATGAAAAATAGCAAATGAAGTCAGAAAAGGGTTGAAAAGTGATGATGTGGCTTTGAATGGTGCATATTGAATGCATAAAAAGTCTTGAGTTAAAATATGTTAAAAAAATGAAACCCCTTTGTAATAGACGAGTTTTCGTCCGAATCCCTCATACTTCGAAGGAGATTGTCCAGTTTGTACACGAAGTGCATCCAGTTTTTCCCGTAACCCTCTCAACCTTTTAGCACATGCTACGTGGGTGAAATTATGATACCATGCCAATTTTCAACTATTTCAGAGTTCATTTGCAGTGCTTTTCAATTTCAGGGTCATCTTAGCTCAAAATAAATCATGAAATGCATGAAAAATAGCAAATGAAGTCAGAAAAGGGTTGAAAAGTGATGATGTGGCTTTGAATGGTGCATATTGAATGCATAAAAAGTCTTGAGTTAAAATATGTTAAAAAATGAAACCCCTTTGTAATAGACGAGTTTTCGTCCGAAACCCTGATACTTCGAAGGAGATTGTCCAGTTTGTACACGAAGTGCATCCAGTTTTTCCCGTAACCCTCTCAACTTTTTAGCACATGCTATGTGGGTGAAATTATGATACCATGCCAATTTTTAACCATTTTAGAGTTCATTTGCAGTGCTTTTCAATTTCTGGGTCAGCTTAGCACAAAATAAATCATGAAATGCATGAAAAATAGCAAATGAAGTCAGAAAAGGGTTGAAAAGTGATGATGTGGCTTTGAATGGTGCATATTGAATGCAGAAAAAGTCTTGAGTTGAAATATATTTAAAAAAATGAAATCCCTTTGTAATAGACGAGTTTTCGTCCGAAACCCTAATACTTCGAAGGAGATTGTCCAGTTTGTAGACGAAGTGCATCCAGTTTTTCCCGTAATCCTCTCAACTTTTTAGCACATGCTATGTGGGTGAAATTATGATACCATGCCAATTTTCAACTATTTCAGAGTTCATTTGCAGTGCTTTTCAATTTCAGGGTCATCTTAGCTCGAAATAAATCATGAAATGCATGAAAAATAGCAAATGAAGTCAGAAAATGGTTGAAAAGTGATGATGTGGCTTTGAATGGTGCATATTGAATGCATAAAAAGTCTTGAGTTAAAATATGTTAAAAAAATGAAACCCCTTTGTAATAGACGAGTTTTCGTCCGAAACCCTGATACTTCGAAGGAGATTGTCCAGTTTGTACACGAAGTGCATCCAGTTTTTCCCGTAACCCTCTCAACTTTTTAGCACAAGCTACGTGGGTGAAATTATGATACCATGCCAATTTTCAACCATTTCAGAGTTCATTTGCAGTGCTTTTCAATTTCAGGGTCATCTTAGCTCAAAATAAATCATGAAATGCATGAAAAATAGCAAATGAAGTCAGAAAAGGGTTGAAAAGTGATGATGTGGCTTTGAATGGTGCATATTGAATGCAGAAAAAGTCTTAGTTAAAATATGTTAAAAAATGATACGCCTTTGTAATAGACGAGTTTTCGTCCGAAACCCTCGTACTTCGAAGGAGATTGTCCAGTTTGTACACGTAGTGCATCCAGTTTTTCCCGTAACCCTGTCAACTTTTTAGCACATGCTATGTGGGTGAAATTATGATACCATGCCAATTTTCAACTATTTCAGAGTTCATTTGAAGTGCTTTTCAATTTCAGGGTCATCTTAGCTCAAAATAAATCATGAAATGCATGAAAAATAGCAAATGAAGTTAGAAAAGGGTTGAAAAGTGATGATGTGGCTTTGAATGGTGCATATTGAATGCAGAAAAAGTCTTGAGTTAAAATAAGTTAAAAAATGAAACCCCTTTGTAATAGACGAGTTTTCGTCCGAAACCCTGGTACTTCGAAGGAGATTGTCCAGTTTGTACACGAAGTGCATCCAGTTTTTCCCGTAACCCTCTCAACTTTTTATCACATGCTATGTGGGTGAAATTATGATACCATGCCAATTTTCAACCATTTCAGAGTTCATTTGCAGTGCTTTTCAATTTCAGGGTCATCTTAGCTCAAAATAAATCATTAAATCCATGAAAAATAGCAAATGAAGTCAGAAAAGGGTTGAAAAGTGATGATGTGGCTTTGAATGGTGCATATTGAATGCATAAAAAGTCTTGAGTTAAAATATGTTAAAAAATGAAACCCCTTTGTAATAGACGAGTTTTCGTCCGAAACCCTGATACTTCGAAGGAGATTGTCCAGTTTGTACACGAAGTGCATCCAGTTTTTCCCGTAACCCTCTCAACTTTTTAGCACATGCTACGTGGGTGAAATTATGATACCATGCCAATTTTCAACCATTTCAGAGTTCATTTGCAGTGCTTTTCAATTTCAGGGTCATCTTAGCTCAAAATAAATCATGAAATGCATGAAAAATAGCAAATGAAGTCAGAAAAGGGTTGAAAAGTGATGATGTGGCTTTGAATGGTGCATATTGAATGCAGAAAAAGTCTTAGTTAAAATATGTTAAAAAATGATACCCCTTTGTAATAGACGAGTTTTCGTCCGAAACCCTCGTACTTCGAAGGAGATTGTCCAGTTTGTACACGAAGTGCATCCAGTTTTTCCCGTAACCCTGTCAACTTTTTAGCACATGCTATGTGGGTGAAATTATAATACCATGCCAATTTTCAACTATTTCAGAGTTCATTTGAAGTGCTTTTCAATTTCAGGGTCATCTTAGCTCAAAATAAATCATGAAATGCATGAAAAATAGCAAATGAAGTCAGAAAAGGGTTGAAAAGTGATGATGTGGCTTTGAATGGTGCATATTGAATGCAGAAAAAGTCTTGAGTTAAAATAAGTTAAAAAATGAAACCCCTTTGTAATAGACGAGTTTTCGTCCGAAACCCTGGTACTTCGAAGGAGATTGTCCAGTTTGTACACGAAGTGCATCCAGTTTTTCCCGTAACCCTCTCAACTTTTTATCACATGCTATGTGGGTGAAATTATGATACCATGCCAATTTTCAACCATTTCAGAGTTCATTTGCAGTGCTTTTCAATTTCAGGGTCATCTTAGCTCAAAATAAATCATTAAATCCATGAAAAATAGCAAATGAAGTCAGAAAAGGGTTGAAAAGTGATGATGTGGCTTTGAATGGTGCATATTGAATGCATAAAAAGTCTTGAGTTAAAATATGTTAAAAAATGAAACCACTTTGTAATAGACGAGTTTTCGTCCGAAACCCTGATACTTCGAAGGAGATTGTCCAGTTTGTACACGAAGTGCATCCAGTTTTTCCCGTAACCCTCTCAACTTTTTAGCACATGCTATGTGGGTGAAATTATGATACCATGCCAATTTTTAACCATTTTAGAGTTCATTTGCAGTGCTTTTGAATTTCTGGGTCATCTTAGCACAAAATAAATCATGAAATGCATGAAAAATAGCAAATGAAGTTAGAAAAGGGTTGAAAAGTGATGATGTGGCTTTGAATGGTGCATATTGAATGCAGAAAAAGTCTTGAGTTGAAATATATTTAAAAAAATGAAATCCCTTTGTAATAGACGAGTTTTCGTCCGAAACCCTAATACTTCGAAGGAGATTGTCCAGTTTGTAGACGAAGTGCATCCAGTTTTTCCCGTAATCCTCTCAACTTTTTAGCACATGCTATGTGGGTGAAATTATGATACCATGCCAATTTTCAACTATTTCAGAGTTCATTTGCAGTGCTTTTCAATTTCAGGGTCATCTTAGCTCGAAATAAATCATGAAATGCATGAAAAATAGCAAATGAAGTCAGAAAATGGTTGAAAAGTGATGATGTGGCTTTGAATGGTGCATATTGAATGCATAAAAAGTCTTGAGTTAAAATATGTTAAAAAAATGAAACCCCTTTGTAATAGACGAGTTTTCGTCCGAAACCCTGATACTTCGAAGGAGATTGTCCAGTTTGTACACGAAGTGCATCCAGTTTTTCCCGTAACCCTCTCAACTTTTTAGCACATGCTACGTGGGTGAAATTATGATACCATGCCAATTTTCAACCATTTCAGAGTTCATTTGCAGTGCTTTTCAATTTCAGGGTTATCTTAGCTCAAAATAAATCATGAAATGCATGAAAAATAGCAAATGAAGTCAGAAAAGGGTTGAAAAGTGATGATGTGGCTTTGAATGGTGCATATTGAATGCAGAAAAAGTCTTAGTTAAAATATGTTAAAAAATGATACCCCTTTGTAATAGACGAGTTTTCGTCCGAAACCCTCGTACTTCGAAGGAGATTGTCCAGTTTGTACACGAAGTGCATCCAGTTTTTCCCGTAACCCTGTCAACTTTTTAGCACATGCTATGTGGGTGAAATTATGATACCATGCCAATTTTCAACTATTTCAGAGTTCATTTGAAGTGCTTTTCAATTTCAGGGTCATCTTAGCTCAAAATAAATCATGAAATGCATGAAAAATAGCAAATGAAGTCAGAAAAGGGTTGAAAAGTGATGATGTGGCTTCGAATGGTGCATATTGAATGCAGAAAAAGTCTTGAGTTAAAATAAGTTAAAAAATGAAACCCCTTTGTAATAGACGAGTTTTCGTCCGAAACCCTGGTACTTCGAAGGAGATTGTCCAGTTTGTACACGAAGTGCATCCAGTTTTTCCCGTAACCCTCTCAACTTTTTATCACATGCTATGTGGGTGAAATTATGATACCATGCCAATTTTCAACCATTTCAGAGTTCATTTGCAGTGCTTTTCAATTTCAGGGTCATCTTAGCTCAAAATAAATCATGAAATGCATGAAAAATAGCAAATGAAGTCAGAAAAGGGTTGAAAAGTGATGATGTGGCTTTGAATGGTGCATATTGAATGCAGAAAAAGTCTTGAGTTAAAATATGTTAAAAAATGAAACCCCTTTGTAATAGACGAGTTTTTGTCCGAAACCCTGATACTTCGAAGGAAATTGTCCAGTTTGTACACGAAGTGCATCCAGTTTTTCCCGTAACCCTCTCAACTTTTTAGCACATGCTACGTGGGTGAAATTATGATACCATGCCAATTTTCAGCTATTTCAGAGTTCATTTGCAGTGCTTTTCAATATCAGGGTCATCTTAGCTCAAAATAAATCATGAAATGCCTGAAAAATAGCAAATGAAGTCAGAAAAGGGTTGAAAAGTGTTGATGTGTTTATGAATGGTGCATATTGAATGCAGAAAAAGTCTTGAGTTAAAATATGTTTAAAAAATGAAATCCCTTTGTAATAGACGAGTTTTCGTCCGAAACCCTCATACTTCGAAGGAGATTGTCCAGTTTGTACACGAAGTGCATCCAGTTTTTCCCATAACCCTCTCAACTTTTTAGCACATGCTATGTGGGTGAAATTATGATACCATGCCAATTTTCAACCATTTCAGAGTTCATTTGCAGTGCTTTTCAATTTCAGGGTCATCTTTGCTCAAAATAAATCATGAAATGCATGAAAAATAGCAAATAAAGTCAGAAAAGGGTTGAAAAGTGATGATGTGGCTTTGAATGGTGCCTAATGAATGCAGAAAAAGTCTTGATTTAAAATATATTTAAAAAAATGAAATCCCATTGTAATAGACGAGTTTTCGTCCGAAACCCTTATACTTCGAAGGAGATTGTCCAGTTTTCACACGAAGTGCATCCAGTTTTTCCCGTAACCCTCTCAAATTTTTAGCACATGCTATGTGGGTGAAATTATGATACCATGCCAATTTTCAACTATTTCAGAGTTCATTTGCAGTGCTTTTCAATTTCAGGGTCATCTTAGCTCAAAATAAATCATGAAATGCATGAAAAATAGCAAATGAAGTCAGAAAATGGTTGAAAAGTGATGATGTGGCTTTGAATGGTGCATATTGAATGCAGAAAAAGTCTTGAGTTAAAATATGTTAAAAAATGATACCCCTTTGTAATAGACGAGTTTTCGTCCGAATCCCTCATACTTCGAAGGAGATTGTCCAGTTTGTACACGAAGTGCATCCAGTTTTTCCCGTAACCCTCTCAACTTTTTAGCACATGCTATGTGGGTGAACTTATGATACCATGCCAATTTTCAACTATTTCAGAGTTCATTTGCAGTGCTTTTCAATTTCAGGGTCATCTTAGCTCGAAATAAATCATGAAATGCATGAAAAATAGCAAATGAAGTCAGAAAAGGGTTGAAAAGTGATGATGTGGCTTTGAATGGTGCATATTGAATGCAGAAAAAGTCTTGAGTTGAAATATATTAAAAAAATGAAATCCCTTTGTAATAGACGAGTTTTCGTCCGAAGCCCTAATACTTCGAAGGAGATTGTCCAGTTTGTAGACGAAGTGCATCCAGTTTTTCCCGTAATCCTCTCAACTTTTTAGCACATGCTATGTGGGTGAAATTATGATACCATGCCAATTTTCAACTGTTTCAGAGTTCATTTGCAGTGCTTTTCAATTTCAGGGTCATCTTAGCTCGAAATAAATCATGAAATGCATGAAAAATAGCAAATGAAGTCAGAAAATGGTTGAAAAGTGATGATGTGGCTTTGAATGGTGCATATTGAATGCATAAAAAGTCTTGAGTTAAAATATGTTAAAAAAATGAAACCCCTTTGTAATAGACGAGTTTTCGTCCGAAACCCTGATACTTCGAAGGAGATTGCCCAGTTTGTACACGAAGTGCATCCAGTTTTTCCCGTAACCCTCTCAACTTTTTAGCACATGCTACGTGGGTGAAATTATGATACCATGCCAATTTTCAACCATTTCAGAGTTCATTTGCAGTGCTTTTCAATTTCAGGGTCATCTTAGCTCAAAATAAATCATGAAATGCATGAAAAATAGCAAATGAAGTCAGAAAAGGGTTGAAAAGTGATGATGTGGCTTTGAATGGTGCATATTGAATGCAGAAAAAGTCTTAGTTAAAATATGTTAAAAAATGATACCCCTTTGTAATAGACGAGTTTTCGTCCGAAACCCTCGTACTTCGAAGGAGATTGTCCAGTTTGTACACGAAGTGCATCCAGTTTTTCCCGTAACCCTGTCAACTTTTTAGCACATGCTATGTGGGTGAAATTATGATACCATGCCAATTTTCAACTATTTCAGAGTTCATTTGAAGTGCTTTTCAATTTCAGGGTCATCTTAGCTCAAAATAAATCATGAAATGCATGAAAAATAGCAAATGAAGTCAGAAAAGGGTTGAAAAGTGATGATGTGGCTTTGAATGGTGCATATTGAATGCAGAAAAAGTCTTGAGTTAAAATAAGTTAAAAAATGAAACCCCTTTGTAATAGACGAGTTTTCGTCCGAAACCCTGGTACTTCGAAGGAGATTGTCCAGTTTGTACACGAAGTGCATCCAGTTTTTCCCGTAACCCTCTCAACTTTTTATCACATGCTATGTGGGTGAAATTATGATACCATGCCAATTTTCAACCATTTCAGAGTTCATTTGCAGTGCTTTTCAATTTCAGGGTCATCTTAGCTCAAAATAAATCATGAAATGCATGAAAAATAGCAAATGAAGTCAGAAAAGGGTTGAAAAGTGATGATGTGGCTTTGAATGGTGCATATTGAATGCAGAAAAAGTCTTGAGTTAAAATATGTTAAAAAATGAAACCCCTTTGTAATAGACGAGTTTTTGTCCGAAACCCTGATACTTCGAAGGAGATTGTCCAGTTTGTACACGAAGTGCATCCAGTTTTTCCCGTAACCCTCTCAACTTTTTAGCACATGCTACGTGGGTGAAATTATGATACCATGCCAATTTTCAGCTATTTCAGAGTTCATTTGCAGTGCTTTTCAATATCAGGGTCATCTTAGCTCAAAATAAATCATGAAATGCCTGAAAAATAGCAAATGAAGTCAGAAAAGGGTTGAAAAGTGTTGATGTGTTTATGAATGGTGCATATTGAATGCAGAAAAAGTCTTGAGTTAAAATATGTTTAAAAAATGAAATCCCTTTGTAATAGACGAGTTTTCGTCCGAAACCCTCATACTTCGAAGGAGATTGTCCAGTTTGTACACGAAGTGCATCCAGTTTTTCCCATAACCCTCTCAACTTTTTAGCACATGCTATGTGGGTGAAATTATGATACCATGCCAATTTTCAACCATTTCAGAGTTCATTTGCAGTGCTTTTCAATTTCAGGGTCATCTTTGCTCAAAATAAATCATGAAATGCATGAAAAATAGCAAATAAAGTCAGAAAAGGGTTGAAAAGTGATGATGTGGCTTTGAATGGTGCCTAATGAATGCAGAAAAAGTCTTGATTTAAAATATATTTAAAAAAAATGAAATCCCATTGTAATAGACGAGTTTTCGTCCGAAACCCTCATACTTCGAAGGAGATTGTCCAGTTTTCACACGAAGTGCATCCAGTTTTTCCCGTAACCCTCTCAAATTTTTAGCACATGCTATGTGGGTGAAATTATGATACCATGCCAATTTTCAACTATTTCAGAGTTCATTTGCAGTGCTTTTCAATTTCAGGGTCATCTTAGCTCAAAATAAATCATGAAATGCATGAAAAATAGCAAATGAAGTCAGAAAATGGTTGAAAAGTGATTTTGTGGCTTTGAATGGTGCATATTGAATGCAGAAAAAGTCTTGAGTTAAAATATGTTAAAAAATGATACCCCTTTGTAATAGACGAGTTTTCGTCCGAATCCCTCATACTTCGAAGGAGATTGTCCAGTTTGTACACGAAGTGCATCCAGTTTTTCCCGTAACCCTCTCAACTTTTTAGCACATGCTATGTGGGTGAACTTATGATACCATGCCAATTTTCAACTATTTCATAGTTCATTTGCAGTGCTTTTCAATTTCAGGGTCATCTTAGCTCGAAATAAATCATGAAATGCATGAAAAATAGCAAATGAAGTCAGAAAAGGGTTGAAAAGTGATGATGTGGCTTTGAATGGTGCATATTGAATGCAGAAAAAGTCTTGAGTTGAAATATATTAAAAAAATGAAATCCCTTTGTAATAGACGAGTTTTCGTCCGAAGCCCTAATACTTCGAAGGAGATTGTCCAGTTTGTAGACGAAGTGCATCCAGTTTTTCCCGTAATCCTCTCAACTTTTTAGCACATGCTATGTGGGTGAAATTATGATACCATGCCAATTTTCAACTGTTTCAGAGTTCATTTGCAGTGCTTTTCAGTTTCAGGGTCATCTTAGCTCGAAATAAATCATGAAATGCATGAAAAATAGCAAATGAAGTCAGAAAATGGTTGAAAAGTGATGCTGTGGCTTTGAATGGTGCATATTGAATGCATAAAAAGTCTTGAGTTAAAATATGTTAAAAAAATGAAACCCCTTTGTAATAGACGAGTTTTCGTCCGAAACCCTGATACTTCGAAGGAGATTGCCCAGTTTGTACACGAAGTGCATCCAGTTTTTCCCGTAACCCTCTCAACTTTTTAGCACATGCTACGTGGGTGAAATTATGATACCATGCCAATTTTCAACCATTTCAGAGTTCATTTGCAGTGCTTTTCAATTTCAGGGTCATCTTAGCTCAAAATAAATCATGAAATGCATGAAAAATAGCAAATGAAGTCAGAAAAGGGTCGAAAAGTGATGATGTGGCTTTGAATGGTGCATATTGAATGCAGAAAAAGTCTTAGTTAAAATATGTTAAAAGATGATACCCCTTTGTAATAGACGAGTTTTCGTCCGAAACCCTCGTACTTCGAAGGAGATTGGCCAGTTTGTACACGAAGTGCATCCAGTTTTTCCCGTAACCCTGTCAACTTTTTAGCACATGCTATGTGGGTGAAATTATGATACCATGCCAATTTTCAACTATTTCAGAGTTCATTTGAAGTGCTTTTCAATTTCAGGGTCATCTTAGCTCAAAATAAATCATGAAATGCATGAAAAATAGCAAATGAAGTCAGAAAAGGGTTGAAAAGTGATGATGTGGCTTTGAATGGTGCATATTGAATGCAGAAAAAGTCTTGAGTTAAAATAAGTTAAAAAATGAAACCCCTTTGTAATAGTCGAGTTTTCGTCCGAAACCCTGGTACTTCGAAGGAGATTGTCCAGTTTGTACACGAAGTGCATCCAGTTTTTCCCGTAACCCTCTCAACTTTTTATCACATGCTATGTGGGTGAAATTATGATACCATGCCAATTTTCAACTATTTCAGAGTTCATTTGCAGTGCTTTTCAATTTCAGGGTCATCTTAGCTCAAAATAAATCATGAAATGCATGAAAAATAGCAAATGAAGTCAGAAAATGGTTGAAAAGTGATGATGTGGCTTTGAATGGTGCATATTGAATGCAGAAAAAGTCTTGAGTTAAAATATGTTAAAAAATGATACCCCTTTGTAATAGACGAGTTTTCGTCCGAATCCCTCATACTTCGAAGGAGATTGCCCAGTTTGTACACGAAGTGCATCCAGTTTTTCCCGTAACCCTCTCAACTTTTTAGCACATGCTACGTGGGTGAAATTATGATACCATGCCAATTTTCAACCATTTCAGAGTTCCTTTGCAGTGCTTTTCAATTTCAGGGTCATCTTAGCTCAAAATAAATCATGAAATGCATGAAAAATAGCAAATGAAGTCAGAAAAGGGTTGAAAAGTGATGATGTGGCTTTGAATGGTGCATATTGAATGCAGAAAAAGTCTTGAGTTAAAATATGTTAAAAAATGAAACCCCTTTGTAATAGACGAGTTTTCGTCCGAAACCCTAATACTTCGAAGGAGATTGTCCAGTTTGTACACGAAGTGCATCCAGTTTTTCCCGTAACCCTCTCAACTTTTTAGCACATGCTACATGGGTGAAATTATGATACCATGCCAATTTTCAGCTATTTCAGAGTTCATTTGCAGTGCTTTTCAATTTCAGGGTCATCTTTGCTCAAAATAAATCATGAAATGCATGAAAAATAGCAAATGAAGTCAGAAAAGGGTTGAAAAGTGATGATGTGGCTTTGAATGGTGCCTAATGAATGCAGAAAAAGTCTTGATTTAAAATATATTTAAAAAAATGAAATCCCATTGTAATAGACGAGTTTTCGTCCGAAACCCTCATACTTCGAAGGAGATTGTCCAGTTTTCACACGAAGTGCATCCAGTTTTTCCCGTAACCCTCTCAAATTTTTAGCACATGCTATGTGGGTGAAATTATGATACCATGCCAATTTTCAACTATTTCAGAGTTCATTTGCATTGCTTTTCAATTTCAGGGTCATCTTAGCTCAAAATAAATCATGAAATGCATGAAAAATAGCAAATGAAGTCAGAAAATGGTTGAAAAGTGATGATGTGGCTTTGAATGGTGCATATTGAATGCAGAAAAAGTCTTGAGTTAAAATATGTTAAAAAATGATACCCCTTTGTAATAGACGAGTTTTCGTCCGAATCCCTCATACTTCGAAGGAGATTGTCCAGTTTGTACACGAAGTGCATCCAGTTTTTCCCGTAACCCTCTCAACTTTTTAGCACATGCTATGTGGGTGAACTTATGATTCCATGCCAATTTTCAACCATTTCAGAGTTCATTTGCAGTGCTTTTCAATTTCAGGGTCATCTTAGCTCGAAATAAATCATGAAATGCATGAAAAATAGCATATGAAGTCAGAAAAGGGTTGAAAAGTGATGATGTGGCTTTGAATGGTGCATATTGAATGCATAAAAAGTCTTGAGTTAAAATATGTTAAAAAAATGAAACCCCTTTGTAATAGACGAGTTTTCGTCCGAAACCCTGATACTTCGAAGGAGATTGTCCAGTTTGTACACGAAGTGCATCCAGTTTTTCCCGTAACCCTCTCAACTTTTTAGCACATGCTACGTGGGTGAAATTATGATACCATGCCAATTTTCAACCATTTCAGAGTTCATTTGCAGTGCTTTTCAATTTCAGGGTCATCTTAGCTCAAAATAAATCATGAAATGCATGAAAAATAGCAAATGAAGTCAGAAAAGTGTTGAAAAGTGATGATGTGGCTTTGAATGGTGCATATTGAATGCAGAAAAAGTCTTAGTTAAAATATGTTAAAAAATGATACCCCTTTGTAATAGACGAGTTTTCGTCCGAAACCCTCGTACTACGAAGGAGATTGTCCAGCTTGTACACGAAGTGCATCCAGTTTTTCCCGTAACCCTGTCAACTTTTTAGCACATGCTATGTGGGTGAAATTATGATACCATGCCAATTTTCAACTATTTCAGAGTTCATTTGAAGTGCTTTTCAATTTCAGGGTCATCTTAGCTCAAAATAAATCATGAAATGCATGAAAAATAGCAAATGAAGTCAGAAAAGGGTTGAAAAGTGATGATGTGGCTTTGAATGGTGCATATTGAATGCAGAAAAAGTCTTGAGTTAAAATAAGTTAAAAAATGAAACCCCTTTGTAATAGACGAGTTTTCGTCCGAAACCCTCGTACTTCGAAGGAGATTGTCCAGTTTGTACACGAAGTGCATCCAGTTTTTCCCGTAACCCTCTCAACTTTTTATCACATGCTATGTGGGTGAAATTATGATACCATGCCAATTTTCAACCATTTCAGAGTTCATTTGCAGTGCTTTTCAATATCAGGGTCATCTTAGCTCAAAATAAATCATGAAATGCCTGAAAAATAGCAAATGAAGTCAGAAAAGGGTTGAAAAGTGTTGATGTGTATTTGAATGGTGCATATTGAATGCAGAAAAAGTCTTGAGTTAAAATATGTTTAAAAAATGAAATCCCTTTGTAATAGACGAGTTTTCATCCGAAACCCTCATACTTCGAAGGAGATTGTCCAGTTTGTACACGAAGTGCATCCAGTTTTTCCCATAACCGTCTCAACTTTTTAGCACATGCTATGTGGGTGAAATTATGATACCATGCCAATTTTCAACCATTTCAGAGTTCATTTGCAGTGCTTTTCAATTTCAGGGTCATCTTAGCTCGAAATAAATCATGAAATGCATGAAAAATAGCATATGAAGTCAGAAAAGGGTTGAAAAGTGATGATGTGGCTTTTAATGGTGCATATTGAATGCATAAAAAGTCTTGAGTTAAAATATGTTAAAAAAATGAAACCCCTTTGTAATAGACGAGTTTTCGTTCGAAACCCTGATACTTCGAAGGAGATTGTCCAGTTTGTACATGAAGTGCATCCAGTTTTTCCCGTAACCCTCTCAACTTTTTAGCAGATGCTACGTGGGTGAAATTATGATACCATGCCAATTTTCAACCATTTCAGAGTTCATTTGCAGTGCTTTTCAATTTCAGGGTCATCTTAGCTCAAAATAAATCATGAAATGCATGAAAAATAGCAAATGAAGTCAGAAAAGGGTTGAAAAGTGATGATGTGGCTTTGAATGGTGCATATTGAATGCAGAAAAAGTCTTAGTTAAAATATGTTAAAAAATGATACCCCTTTGTAATAGACGAGTTTTCGTCCGAAACCCTCGTACTACGAAGGAGATTGTCCAGCTTGTACACGAAGTGCATCCAGTTTTTCCCGTAACCCTGTCAACTTTTTAGCACATGCTATGTGGGTGAAATTATGATACCATGCCAATTTTCAACCATTTCAGAGTTCATTTGCAGTGCTTTTCAATTTCAGGGTCATCTTAGCTCGAAATAAATCATGAAATGCATGAAAAATAGCATATGAAGTCAGAAAAGGGTTGAAAAGTGATGATGTGGCTTTGAATGGTGCATATTGAATGCAGAAAAAGTCTTGAGTTAAAATATGTTAAAAAAATGAAACCCCTTTGTAATAGACGAGTTTTCGTCCGAAACCCTGATACTTCGAAGGAGATTGTCCAGTTTGTACACGAAGTGCATCCAGTTTTTCCCGTAACCCTCTCAACTTTTTAGCACATGCTACGTGGGTGAAATTATGATACCATGCCAATTTTCAACCATTTCAGAGTTCATTTGCAGTGCTTTTCAATTTCAGGGTCATCTTAGCTCAAAATAAATCATGAAATGCATGAAAAATAGCAAATGAAGTCAGAAAAGGGTTGAAAAGTGATGATGTGGCTTTGAATGGTGCATATTGAATGCAGAAAAAGTCTTAGTTAAAATCTGTTAAAAAATGATACCCCTTTGTAATAGACGAGTTTTCGTCCGAAACCCTCGTACTACGAAGGAGATTGTCCAGCTTGTACACGAAGTGCATCCAGTTTTTCCCGTAACCCTGTCAACTTTTTAGCACATGCTATGTGGGTGAAATTATGATACCATGCCAATTTTCAACTATTTCAGAGTTCATTTGAAGTGCTTTTCAATTTCAGGGTCATCTTAGCTCAAAATAAATCATGAAATGCATGAAAAATAGCAAATGAAGTCAGAAAAGGGTTGAAAAGTGATGATGTGGCTTTGAATGGTGCATATTGAATGCAGAAAAAGTCTTGAGTTAAAATAAGTTAAAAAATGAAACCCCTTTGTAATAGACGAGTTTTCGTCCGAAACCCTCGTACTTCGAAGGAGATTGTCCAGTTTGTACACGAAGTGCATCCAGTTTTTCCCGTAACCCTCTCAACTTTTTATCACATGCTATGTGGGTGAAATTATGATACCATGCCAATTTTCAACCATTTCAGAGTTCATTTGCAGTGCTTTTCAATATCAGGGTCATCTTAGCTCAAAATAAATCATGAAATGCCTGAAAAATAGCAAATGAAGTCAGAAAAGGGTTGAAAAGTGTTGATGTGTATTTGAATGGTGCATATTGAATGCAGAAAAAGTCTTGAGTTAAAATATGTTTAAAAAATGAAATCCCTTTGTAATAGACGAGTTTTCATCCGAAACCCTCATACTTCGAAGGAGATTGTCCAGTTTGTACACGAAGTGCATCCAGTTTTTCCCATAACCGTCTCAACTTTTTAGCACATGCTATGTGGGTGAAATTATGATACCATGCCAATTTTCAACCATTTCAGAGTTCATTTGCAGTGCTTTTCAATTTCAGGGTCATCTTTGCTCAAAATAAATCTTGAAATGCATGAAAAATAGCAAATGAAGTCAGAAAAGGGTTGAAACGTGATGATGTGGCTTTGAATGGTGCCTAATGAATGCAGAAAAAGTCTTGATTTAAAATATATTTAAAAAATGAAATCCCATTGTAATAGACGAGTTTTCGTCCGAAACCCTCATACTTCGAAGGAGATTGTCCAGTTTTCACACGAAGTGCATCCAGTTTTTCCCGTAACCCTCTCAAATTTTTAGCACATGCTATGTGGGTGAAATTATGATACCATGCCAATTTTCAACTATTTCAGAGTTCATTTGAAGTGCTTTTCAATTTCAGGGTCATCTTAGCTCAAAATAAATCATGAAATGCATGAAAAATAGCAAATGAAGTCAGAAAAGGGTTGAAAAGTGATGATGTGGCTTTGAATGGTGCATATTGAATGCAGAAAAAGTCTTGAGTTAAAATAAGTTAAAAAATGAAACCCCTTTGTAATAGACGAGTTTTCGTCCGAAACCCTGGTACTTCGAAGGAGATTGTCCAGTTTGTACACGAAGTGCATCCAGTTTTTCCCGTAACCCTCTCAACTTTTTATCACATGCTATGTGGGTGAAATTATGATACCATGCCAATTTTCAACCATTTCAGAGTTCCTTTGCAGTGCTTTTCAATTTCAGGGTCATCTTAGCTCAAAATAAATCATGAAATGCATGAAAAATAGCAAATGAAGTCAGAAAAGGGTTGAAAAGTGATGATGTGGCTTTGAATGGTGCATATTGAATGCAGAAAAAGTCTTGAGTTAAAATATGTTAAAAAATGAAACCCCTTTGTAATAGACGAGTTTTCGTCCGAAACCCTGATACTTCGAAGGAGATTGTCCAGTTTGTACACGAAGTGCATCCAGTTTTTCCCGTAACCCTCTCAACTTTTTAGCACATGCTACGTGGGTGAAATTATGATACCATGCCAATTTTCAGCTATTTCAGAGTTCATTTGCAGTGCTTTTCAATATCAGGGTCATCTTAGCCCAAAATAAATCATGAAATGCCTGAAAAATAGCAAATGAAGTCAGAAAAGGGTTGAAAAGTGTTGATGTGTATTTGAATGGTGCATATTGAATGCAGAAAAAGTCTTGAGTTAAAATATGTTTAAAAAATGAAATCCCTTTGTAATAGACGAGTTTTCATCCGAAACCCTCATACTTCGAAGGAGATTGTCCAGTTTGTACACGAAGTGCATCCAGTTTTTCCCATAACCGTCTCAACTTTTTAGCACATGCTATGTGGGTGAAATTATGATACCATGCCAATTTTCAACCATTTCAGAGTTCATTTGCAGTGCTTTTCAATTTCAGGGTCATCTTAGCTCGAAATAAATCATGAAATGCATGAAAAATAGCATATGAAGTCAGAAAAGGGTTGAAAAGTGATGATGTGGCTTTTAATGGTGCATATTGAATGCATAAAAAGTCTTGAGTTAAAATATGTTAAAAAAATGAAACCCCTTTGTAATAGACGAGTTTTCGTCCGAAACCCTGATACTTCGAAGGAGATTGTCCAGTTTGTACACGAAGTGCATCCAGTTTTTCCCGTAACCCTCTCAACTTTTTAGCACATGCTACGTGGGTGAAATTATGATACCATGCCAATTTTCAACCATTTCAGAGTTCATTTGCAGTGCTTTTCAATTTCAGGGTCATCTTAGCTCAAAATAAATCATGAAATGCATGAAAAATAGCAAATGAAGTCAGAAAAGGGTTGAAAAGTGATGATGTGGCTTTGAATGGTGCATATTGAATGCAGAAAAAGTCTTAGTTAAAATATGTTAAAAAATGATACCCCTTTGTAATAGACGAGTTTTCGTCCGAAACCCTCGTACTACGAAGGAGATTGTCCAGCTTGTACACGAAGTGCATCCAGTTTTTCCCGTAACCCTGTCAACTTTTTAGCACATGCTATGTGGGTGAAATTATGATACCATGCCAATTTTCAACCATTTCAGAGTTCATTTGCAGTGCTTTTCAATTTCAGGGTCATCTTAGCTCGAAATAAATCATGAAATGCATGAAAAATAGCATATGAAGTCAGAAAAGGGTTGAAAAGTGATGATGTGGCTTTGAATGGTGCATATTTAATGCATAAAAAGTCTTGAGTTAAAATATGTTAAAAAAATGAAACCCCTTTGTAATAGACGAGTTTTCGTCCGAAACCCTGATACTTCGAAGGAGATTGTCCAGTTTGTACACGAAGTGCATCCAGTTTTTCCCGTAACCCTCTCAACTTTTTAGCACATGCTACGTGGGTGAAATTATGATACCATGCCAATTTTCAACCATTTCAGAGTTCATTTGCAGTGCTTTTCAATTTCAGGGTCATCTTAGCTCAAAATAAATCATGAAATGCATGAAAAATAGCAAATGAAGTCAGAAAAGGGTTGAAAAGTGATGATGTGGCTTTGAATGGTGCATATTGAATGCAGAAAAAGTCTTAGTTAAAATATGTTAAAAAATGATACCCCTTTGTAATAGACGAGTTTTCGTCCGAAACCCTCGTACTACGAAGGAGATTGTCCAGCTTGTACACGAAGTGCATCCAGTTTTTCCCGTAACCCTGTCAACTTTTTAGCACATGCTATGTGGGTGAAATTATGATACCATGCCAATTTTCAACTATTTCAGAGTTCATTTGAAGTGCTTTTCAATTTCAGGGTCATCTTAGCTCAAAATAAATCATGAAATGCATGAAAAATAGCAAATGAAGTCAGAAAAGGGTTGAAAAGTGATGATGTGGCTTTGAATGGTGCATATTGAATGCAGAAAAAGTCTTGAGTTAAAATAAGTTAAAAAATGAAACCCCTTTGTAATAGACGAGTTTTCGTCCGAAACCCTCGTACTTCGAAGGAGATTGTCCAGTTTATACACGAAGTGCATCCAGTTTTTCCCGTAACCCTCTCAACTTTTTATCACATGCTATGTGGGTGAAATTATGATACCATGCCAATTTTCAACCATTTCAGAGTTCATTTGCAGTGCTTTTCAATATCAGGGTCATCTTAGCTCAAAATAAATCATGAAATGCCTGAAAAATAGCAAATGAAGTCAGAAAAGGGTTGAAAAGTGTTGATGTGTATTTGAATGGTGCATATTGAAT
Source organism: Elymus sibiricus (assembly GCA_039707655.1). Lineage (NCBI taxonomy): Eukaryota > Viridiplantae > Streptophyta > Magnoliopsida > Poales > Poaceae > Elymus > Elymus sibiricus. Next base: position 247,705,238 of record CM077671.1, read on the forward strand.
GCAGAAAAAGTCTTGAGTTAAAATATGTTTAAAAAATGAAATCCCTTTGTAATAGACGAGTTTTCATCCGAAACCCTCATACTTCGAAGGAGATTGTCCAGTTTGTACACGAAGTGCATCCAGTTTTTCCCATAACCGTCTCAACTTTTTAGCACATGCTATGTGGGTGAAATTATGATACCATGCCAATTTTCAACCATTTCAGAGTTCATTTGCAGTGCTTTTCAATTTCAGGGTCATCTTTGCTCAAAATAAATCTTGAAATGCATGAAAAATAGCAAATGAAGTCAGAAAAGGGTTGAAACGTGATGATGTGGCTTTGAATGGTGCCTAATGAATGCAGAAAAAGTCTTGATTTAAAATATATTTAAAAAATGAAATCCCATTGTAATAGACGAGTTTTCGTCCGAAACCCTCATACTTCGAAGGAGATTGTCCAGTTTTCACACGAAGTGCATCCAGTTTTTCCCGTAACCCTCTCAAGTTTTTAGCACATGCTATGTGGGTGAAATTATGATACCATGCCAATTTTCAACTATTTCAGAGTTCATTTGAAGTGCTTTTCAATTTCAGGGTCATCTTAGCTCAAAATAAATCATGAAATGCATGAAAAATAGCAAATGAAGTCAGAAAAGGGTTGAAAAGTGATGATGTGGCTTTGAATGGTGCATATTGAATGCAGAAAAAGTCTTGAGTTAAAATAAGTTAAAAAATGAAACCCCTTTGTAATAGACGAGTTTTCGTCCGAAACCCTGGTACTTCGAAGGAGATTGTCCAGTTTGTACACGAAGTGCATCCAGTTTTTCCCGTAACCCTCTCAACTTTTTATCACATGCTATGTGGGTGAAATTATGATACCATGCCAATTTTCAACCATTTCAGAGTTCCTTTGCAGTGCTTTTCAATTTCAGGGTCATCTTAGCTCAAAATAAATCATGAAATGCATGAAAAATAGCAAATGAAGTCAGAAAAGGGTTGAAAAGTGATGATGTGGCTTTGAATGGTGCATATTGAATGCAGAAAAAGTCTTGAGTTAAAATATGTTAAAAAATGAAACCCCTTTGTAATAGACGAGTTTTCGTCCGAAACCCTGATACTTCGAAGGAGATTGTCCAGTTTGTACACGAAGTGCATCCAGTTTTTCCCGTAACCCTCTCAACTTTTTAGCACATGCTACGTGGGTGAAATTATGATACCATGCCAATTTTCAGCTATTTCAGAGTTCATTTGCAGTGCTTTTCAATATCAGGGTCATCTTAGCCCAAAATAAATCATGAAATGCCTGAAAAATAGCAAATGAAGTCAGAAAAGGGTTGAAAAGTGTTGATGTGTATTTGAATGGTGCATATTGAATGCAGAAAAAGTCTTGAGTTAAAATATGTTTAAAAAATGAAATCCCTTTGTAATAGACGAGTTTTCATCCGAAACCCTCATACTTCGAAGGAGATTGTCCAGTTTGTACACGAAGTGCATCCAGTTTTTCCCATAACCGTCTCAACTTTTTAGCACATGCTATGTGGGTGAAATTATGATACCATGCCAATTTTCAACCATTTCAGAGTTCATTTGCAGTGCTTTTCAATTTCAGGGTCATCTTTGCTCAAAATAAATCATGAAATGCATGAATAATAGCAAATGAAGTCAGAAAAGGGTTGAAAAGTGATGATGTGGCTTTGAATGGTGCCTAATGAATGCAGAAAAAGTCTTGATTTAAAATATATTTAAAAAAATGAAATCCCATTGTAATAGACGAGTTTTCGTCCGAAACCCTCATACTTCGAAGGAGATTGTCCAGTTTTCACACGAAGTGCATCCAGTTTTTCCCGTAACCCTCTCAAATTTTTAGCACATGCTATGTGGGTGAAATTATGATACCATGCCAATTTTCAACTATTTCAGAGTTCATTTGCAGTGCTTTTCAATTTCAGGGGCATCTTAGCTCAAAATAAATCATGAAATGCATGAAAAATAGCAAATGAAGTCAGAAAATGGTTGAAAAGTGATGATGTGGCTTTGAATGGTGCATATTGAATGCAGAAAAAGTCTTGAGTTAAAATATGTTAAAAAATGATACCCCTTTGTAATAGACGAGTTTTCGTCCGAATCCCTCATACTTCGAAGGAGATTGTCCAGTTTGTACACGAAGTGCATCCAGTTTTTCCCGTAACCCTCTCAACTTTTTAGCACATGCTATGTGGGTGAACTTATGATACCATGCCAATTTTCAACCATTTCAGAGTTCATTTGCAGTGCTTTTCAATTTCAGGGTCATCTTAGCTCGAAATAAATCATGAAATGCATGAAAAATAGCATATCAAGTCAGAAAAGGGTTGAAAAGTGATGATGTGGCTTTTAATGGTGCATATTGAATGCATAAAAAGTCTTGAGTTAAAATATGTTAAAAAAATGAAACCCCTTTGTAATAGACGAGTTTTCGTCCGAAACCCTGATACTTCGAAGGAGATTGTCCAGTTTGTACACGAAGTGCATCCAGTTTTTCCCGTAACCCTCTCAACTTTTTAGCACATGCTACGTGGGTGAAATTATGATACCATGCCAATTTTCAACCATTTCAGAGTTCATTTGCAGTGCTTTTCAATTTCAGGGTCATCTTAGCTCAAAATAAATCATGAAATGCATGAAAAATAGCAAATGAAGTCAGAAAAGGGTTGAAAAGTGATGATGTGGCTTTGAATGGTGCATATTGAATGCAGAAAAAGTCTTAGTTAAAATATGTTAAAAAATGAAATCCCTTTGTAATAGACGAGTTTTCATCCGAAACCCTCATACTTCGAAGGAGATTGTCCAGTTTGTACACGAAGTGCATCCAGTTTTTCCCATAACCGTCTCAACTTTTTAGCACATGCTATGTGGGTGAAATTATGATACCATGCCAATTTTCAACCATTTCAGAGTTCATTTGCAGTGCTTTTCCATTTCAGGGTCATCTTTGCTCAAAATAAATCTTGAAATGCATGAAAAAGAGCAAATGAAGTCAGAAAAGGGTTGAAAAGTGATGATGTGGCTTTGAATGGTGCCTAATGAATGCAGAAAAAGTCTTGATTTAAAATATATTTAAAAAATGAAATCCCATTGTAATAGACGAGTTTTCGTCCGAAACCCTCATACTTCGAAGGAGATTGTCCAGTTTTCACACGAAGTGCATCCAGTTTTTCCCGTAACCCTCTCAAATTTTTAGCACATGCTATGTGGGTGAAATTATGATACCATGCCAATTTTCAACTATTTCAGAGTTCATTTGCAGTGCTTTTCAATTTTAGGGTCATCTTAGCTCAAAATAAATCATGAAATGCATGAAAAATAGCAAATGAAGTCAGAAAAGGGTTGAAAAGTGATGATGTGGCTTTGAATGGTGCATATTGAATGCATAAAAAGTCTTGAGTTAAAATATGTTAAAAAATGAAACCCCTTTGTAATAGACGAGTTTTCGTCCGAAACCCTGATACTTCGAAGGAGATTGTCCAGTTTGACACGAAGTGCATCCAGTTTTTCCCGTAACCCTCTCAACTTTTTAGCACATGCTATGTGGGTGAAATTATGATACCATGCCAATTTTTAACCATTTCATAGTTCATTTGCAGTGCTTTTCAATTTCTGGGTCATCTTAGCTCGAAATAAATCATGAAATGCATGAAAAATAGCAAATGAAGTCAGAAAAGGGTTGAAAAGTGATGATGTGGCTTTGAATGGTGCATATTGAATGCAGAAAAAGTCTTGAGTTAAAATATGTTAAAAAAAATGAAACCCCTTTGTAATAGACGAGTTTTCGTCCGAAACCCTGATACTTCGAAGGAGATTGTCCAGTTTGTACACGAAGTGCATCCAATTTTTCCCGTAACCCTCTCAACTTTTTAGCACATGCTACGTGGGTGAAATTATGATACCATGCCAATTTTCAACTATTTCAGAGTTCATTTGCAGTGCTTTACAATTTCAGGGTCATCTTTGCTCAAAATAAATCATGAAATGCATGAAAAATAGCAAATGAAGTCAGAAAAGGGTTGAAAAGTGATGATGTGGCTTTGAATGGTGCCTAATGAATGCAGAAAAAGTCTTGATTTAAAATATATTTAAAAAATGAAATCCCATTGTAATAGACGAGTTTTCGTCCGAAACCCTCATACTTCGAAGGAGATTGTACAGTTTGTACACGAAGTGCATCCAGTTTTTCCCGTAAGCCTCTCAACTTTTTAGCACATGCTATGTGGGTGAAATTATGATACCATGCCAATTTTCAACTATTTCAGAGTTCATTTGCAGTGCTTTTCAATTTCAGGGTCATCTTAGCTCAAAATAAATCATGAAATGCATGAAAAATAGCAAATGAAGTCAGAAAAGGGTCGAAAAGTGATGATGTGGCTTTGAATGGTGCATATTGATTGCAGAAAAAGTCTTGAGTTAAAATATGTTAAAAAATGATACCCCTTTGTAAAAGACAAGTTTTCGTCCGAAACCCTCGTACTTCAAAGGAGATTGTCCAGTTTGTACACGAAGTGCATCCAGTTTTTCCCGTAACCCTCTCAACCTTTTAGCACATGCTACGTGGGTGAAATTATGATACCATGCCAATTTTCAACTATTTCAGAGTTCATTTGCAGTGCTTTTCAATTTCAGGGTCATCTTTGCTCAAAATAAATCATGAAATGCATGAAAAATAGCAAATGAAGTCAGAAAAGGGTTGAAAAGTGATGATGTGGCTTTGAATGGTGCCTAATGAATGCAGAAAAAGTCTTCATTTAAAATATATTTAAAAAAATGAAATCCCATTGTAATAGACGAGTTTTCGTCTGAAACCCTCATACTTCGAAGGAGATTGTCTAGTTTGTACACGAAGTGCATCCAGTTTTTCCCGTAACCCTCTCAACTTTTTAGCACATGCTATGTAGGTGAAATTATGATACCATGCCAATTTTCAACCATTTCAGAGTTCATTTGCAGTGCTTTTCAATTTCAGGGTCATCTTAGCTCAATATAAATCATGAAATGCATGAAAAATAGCAAATGAAGTCAGAAAAGGGTTGAAAAGTGATGATGTGGCTTTGAATGGTGCATATTGAATGGAGAAAAAGTCTTGAGTTGAAATATATTTAAAAAAATGAAATCCCTTTGTAATAGACGAGTTTTCGTCCGAAACCCTAATACTTCGAAGGAGATTGTCCAGTTTGTAGACGAAGTGCATCCAGTTTTTCCCGTAACCCTCTCAACTTTTTAGCACATGCTATGTCGGTGAAATTACGATACCATGCTAATTTTCAACTATTTCAGAGTTCATTTGCAGTGCTTTTCAATTTCAGGGTCATCTTAGCTCGAAATAAATCATGAAATGCATGAAAAATTGCAAATGAAGTCAGAAAAGGGTTGAAAAGTGATGATGTGGCTTTGAATGGTGCATATTGAATGCATAAAAAGTCTTGAGTTAAAATATGTTAAAAAAATGAAACCCCTTTGTAATAGACGAGTTTTCGTCCGAAACCCTGATACTTCGAAGGAGATTGTCCAGTTTGTACACGAAGTGCATCCAGTTTTTCCCGTAACCCTCTCAACTTTTTAGCACATGCTACGTGGGTGAAATTATGATACCATGCCAATTTTCAACCATTTCAGAGTTCATTTGCAGTGCTTTTCAATTTCAGGGTCATCTTAGCTCAAAATAAATCATGAAATGCATGAAAAATAGCAAATGAAGTCAGAAAAGGGTTGAAAAGTGATGATGTGGCTTTGAATGGTGCATATTGAATGCAGAAAAAGTCTTAGTCAAAATATGTTAAAAAATGATACCCCTTTGTAATAGACGAGTTTTCGTCCGAAACCCTCGTACTTCGAAGGAGATTGTCCAGTTTGTACACGAAGTGCATCCAGTTTTTCCCATAACCCTCTCAACTTTTTAGCACATGCTACGTGGGTGAAATTATGATACCATGCCAATTTTCAGCTATTTCAGAGTTCATTTGCAGTGCTTTTCAATATCAGGGTCATCTTAGCTCAAAATAAATCATGAAATGCATGAAAAATAGCAAATGAAGTCAGAAAAGGGTTGAAAAGTGATGATGTGTATTTGAATGGTGCATATTGAATGCAGAAAAAGTCTTGAGTTAAAATATGGTTAAAAAATGAAATCCCTTTGTAATAGACGAGTTTTCGTCCGAAACCCTCATACTTCGAAGGAGATTGTCCAGTTTGTACACGAAGTGCATCCAGTTTTTCCCATAACCCTCTCAACTTTTTAGCACATGCTATGTGGGTGAAATTATGATACCATGCCAATTTTCAACCATTTCAGAGTTCATTTGCAGTGCTTTTCAATTTCAGGGTCATCTTTGCTCAAAATAAATCATGAAATGCATGAAAAATAGCAAATGAAGTCAGAAAAGGGTTGAAAAGTGATGATGTGGCTTTGAATGGTGCCTAATGAATGCAGAAAAAGTCTTGATTTAAAATATATTCAAAAAAATGAAATCCCATTGTAATAGACGAGTTTTCGTCCGAAACCCTCATACTTCGAAGGAGATTGTCCAGTTTGTACACGAAGTGCATCCAGTTTTTCCCGTAACCCTGTCAACTTTTTAGCACATGCTATGTGGGTGAAATTATGATACCATGCCAATTTTCAACTATTTCAGAGTTCATTTGCAGTGCTTTTCAATTTCAGGGTCATCTTGGCTCAAAATAAATCATGAAATGCATGAAAAATAGCAAATGAAGTCAGAAAAGGGTCGAAAAGTGCTGATGTGGCTTTGAATGGTGCATATTGAATGCAGAAAAAGTCTTGAGTTAAAATATGTTAAAAAATGATACCCCTTTGTAATAGACGAGTTTTCGTCCGAATCCCTGATACTTCGAAGGAGATTGTCCAGTTTGTACAGGAAGTGCATCCAGTTTTTCCCGTAACCCTCTCAACCTTTTAGCACATGCTACGTGGGTGAAATTATGATACCATGCCAATTTTCAACTATTTCAGAGTTCATTTGCAGTGCTTTTCAATTTCAGGGTCATCTTAGCTCAAAATAAATCATGAAATGCATGAAAAATAGCAAATGAAGTCAGAAAAGGGTTGAAAAGTGATGATGTGGCTTTGAATGGTGCATATTGAATGCATAAAAAGTCTTGAGTTAAAGTATGTTAAAAAATGAAACCCCTTTGTAATAGACGAGTTTTCGTCCGAAACCCTGATACTTCGAAGGAGATTGTCCAGTTTGTACACGAAGTGCATCCAGTTTTTCCCGTAACCCTCTCAACTTTTTAGCACATGCTATGTGGGTGAAATTATGATACCATGCCAATTTTTAACCATTTCAGAGTTCATTTGCAGTGCTTTTCAATTTCTGGGTCATCTTAGCTCAAAATAAATCATGAAATGCATGAAAAATAGCAAATGAAGTCAGAAAAGGGTTGAAAAGTGATGATGTGGCTTTGAATGGTGCATATTGAATGTAGAAAAAGTCTTGAGTTAAAATATGTTAAAAAAATGAAACCCCTTTGTAATAGACGAGTTTTCGTCCGAAACCCTGATACTTCGAAGGAGATTGTCCAGTTTGTACACGAAGTGCATCCAGTTTTTCCCGTAACCCTCTCAACTTTTTAGCACATGCTACGTGGGTGAAATTATGATACCATGCCAATTTTCAACTATTTCAGAGTTCATTTGCAGTGCTTTACAATTTCAGGGTCATCTTTGCTCAAAATAAATCATGAAATGCATGAAAAATAGCAAAAGAAGTCAGAAAAGGGTTGAAAAGTGATGATGTGGCTTTGAATGGTGCCTAATGAATGCAGAAAAAGTTTTGATTTAAAATATATTTAAAAAATGAAATCCCATTGTAATAGACGAGTTTTCGTCCGAAACCATCATACTTCGAAGGAGATTGTACAGTTTGTACACGAAGTGCATCCAGTTTTTCCCGTAAGCCTCTCAACTTTTTAGCACATGCTATGTGGGTGAAATTATGATACCATGCCAATTTTCAACTATTTCAGAGTTCATTTGCAGTGCTTTTCAATTTCAGGGTCATCTTGGCTCAAAATAAATCATGAAATGCATGAAAAATAGCAAATGAAGTCAGAAAAGGGTCGAAAAGTGCTGATGTGGCTTTGAATGGTGCATATTGAATGCAGAAAAAGTCTTGAGTTAAAATATGTTAAAAAATGATACCCCTTTGTAATAGACGAGTTTTCGTCCGAATCCCTGATACTTCGAAGGAGATTGTCCAGTTTGTACAGGAAGTGCATCCAGTTTTTCCCGTAACCCTCTCAACCTTTTAGCACATGCTACGTGGGTGAAATTATGATACCATGCCAATTTTCAACTATTTCAGAGTTCATTTGCAGTGCTTTTCAATTTCAGGGTCATCTTAGCTCAAAATAAATCATGAAATGCATGAAAAATAGCAAATGAAGTCAGAAAAGGGTTGAAAAGTGATGATGTGGCTTTGAATGGTGCATATTGAATGCATAAAAAGTCTTGAGTTAAAGTATGTTAAAAAATGAAACCCCTTTGTAATAGACGAGTTTTCGTCCGAAACCCTGATACTTCGAAGGAGATTGTCCAGTTTGTACACGAAGTGCATCCAGTTTTTCCCGTAACCCTCTCAACTTTTTAGCACATGCTATGTGGGTGAAATTATGATACCATGCCAATTTTTAACCATTTCAGAGTTCATTTGCAGTGCTTTTCAATTTCAGGGTCATCTTAGCTCAAAATAAATCATGAAATGCATGAAAAATAGCAAATGAAGTCAGAAAAGGGTCGAAAAGTGATGATGTGGCTTTGAATGGTGCATATTGAATGCAGAAAAAGTCTTGAGTTAAAATATGTTAAAAAATGATACCCCTTTGTAATAGACGAGTTTTCGTCCGAAACCCTCGTACTTCGAAGGAGATTGTCCAGTTTGTACACGAAGTGCATCCAGTTTTTCCCGTAACCCTCTCAACCTTTTAGCACATGCTACGTGGGTGAAATTATGATACCATGCCAATTTTCAACTATTTCAGAGTTCATTTGCAGTGCTTTTCAATTTCAGGGTCATCTTTGCTCAAAATAAATCATGAAATGCATGAAAAATAGCAAATGAAGTCAGAAAAGGGTTGAAAAGTGATGATGTGGCTTTGAATGGTGCCTAATGAATGCAGAAAAAGTCTTGATTTAAAATATATTTAAAAAATGAAATCCCATTGTAATAGACGAGTTTTCGTCCGAAACCCTCATACTTCGAAGGAGATTGTCCAGTTTGTACACGAAGTGCATCCAGTTTTTCCCGTAACCCTCTCAACTTTTTAGCACATGCTATGTGGGTCAAATTATGATACCATGCCAATTTTCAACCATTTCAGAGTTCATTTGCAGTGCTTTTCAATTTCAGGGTCATCTTAGCTCAAAATAAATCATGAAATGCATGAAAAATAGCAAATGAAGTCAGAAAAGGGTTGAAAAGTGATGATGTGGCTTTGAATGGTGCATATTGAATGCAGAAAAAGTCTTGAGTTGAAATATATTTAAAAAAATGAAATCCCTTTGTAATAGACGAGTTTTCGTCCGAAACCCTAATACTTCGAAGGAGATTGTCCTGTTTGTAGACGAAGTGCATCCAGTTTTTCCTGTAACCCTCTCAACTTTTTAGCACATGCTATGTGGGTGAAATTATGATACCATGCCAACTTTTAACCATTTCAGAGTTAATTTGCAGTGCTTTTCAATTTCTGGGTCATCTTAGCTCAAAATAAATCATGAAATGCATGAAAAATAGCAAATGAAGTCAGAAAAGGGTTGAAAAGTGACGATGTGGCTTTGAATGGTGCATATTGAATGTAGAAAAAGTCTTGAGTTAAAATATGTTAAAAAAATGAAACCCCTTTGTAATAGACGAGTTTTCGTCCGAAACCCTGATACTTCGAAGGAGATCGTCCAGTTTGTACACGAAGTGCATCCAGTTTTTCCCGTAACCCTCTCAACTTTTTAGCACATGCTACGTGGGTGAAATTATGATACCATGCCAATTTTCAACTATTTCAGAGTTCATTTGCAGTGCTTTACAATTTCAGGGTCATCTTTGCTCAAAATAAATCATGAAATGCATGAAAAATAGCAAATGAAGTCAGAAAAGGGTTGAAAAGTGATGATGTGGCTTTGAATGGTGCCTAATGAATGCAGAAAAAGTCTTGATTTAAAATATATTTAAAAAATGAAATCCCATTGTAATAGACGAGTTTTCGTCCGAAACCATCATACTTCGAAGGAGATTGTACAGTTTGTACACGAAGTGCATCCAGTTTTTCCCGTAAGCCTCTCAACTTTTTAGCACATGCTATGTGGGTGAAATTATGATACCATGCCAATTTTCAACTATTTCAGAGTTCAATTGAAGTGCTTTTCAATTTCAGGGTCATCTTAGCTCAAAATAAATCATGAAATGCATGAAAAATAGCAAATGAAGTCAGAAAAGGGTCGAAAAGTGATGATGTGGCTTTGAATGGTGCATATTGATTGCAGAAAAAGTCTTGAGTTAAAATATGTTAAAAAATGATACCCCTTTGTAATAGACGAGTTTTCGTCCGAAACCCTCGTACTTCGAAGGAGATTGTCCAGTTTGTACACGAAGTGCATCCAGTTTTTCCCGTAACCCTCTCAACCTTTTAGCACATGCTACGTGGGTGAAATTATGATACCACGCCAATTTTCAACTATTTCAGAGTTCATTTGCAGTGCTTTTCAATTTCAGGGTCATCTTTGCTCAAAATAAATCATGAAATGCATGAAAAATAGCAAATGAAGTCAGAAAAGGGTTGAAAAGTGATGATGTGGCTTTGAATGGTGCCTAATGAATGCAGAAAAAGTCTTGATTTAAAATATATTTAAAAAATGAAATCCCATTGTAATAGACGAGTTTTCGTCCGAAACCCTCATACTTCGAAGGAGATTGTCCAGTTTGTACACGAAGTGCATCCAGTTTTTCCCGTAACCCTCTCAACTTTTTAGCACATGCTATGTGGGTGAAATTATGATACCATGCCAATTTTCAACCATTTCAGAGTTCATTTGCAGTGCTTTTCAATTTCAAGGTCATCTTAGCTCAAAATAAATCATGAAATGCATGAAAAATAGCAAATGAAGTCAGAAAAGGGTTGAAAAGTGATGATGTGGCTTTGAATGGTGCATATTGAATGCAGAAAAAGTCTTGAGTTGAAATATATTTAAAAAAATGAAATCCCTTTGTAATAGACGAGTTTTCGTCCGAAACCCTAATACTTCGAAGGAGATTGTCCAGTTTGTAGACGAAGTGCATCCAGTTTTTCCTGTAACCCTCTCAACTTTTTAGCACATGCTATGTGGGTGAAATTATGATACCATGCCAATTTTTAACCATTTCAGAGTTCATTTGCAGTGCTTTTCAATTTCTGGGTCATCTTAGCTCAAAATAAATCATGAAATGCATGAAAAATAGCAAATGAAGTCAGAAAAGGGTTGAAAAGTGATGATGTGGCTTTGAATGGTGCATATTGAATGTAGAAAAAGTCTTGAGTTAAAATATGTTAAAAAAATGAAACCCCTTTGTAATAGACGAGTTTTCGTCCGAAACCCTGATACTTCGAAGGAGATCGTCCAGTTTGTACACGAAGTGCATCCAGTTTTTCCCGTAACCCTCTCAACTTTTTAGCACATGCTACGTGGGTGAAATTATGATACCATGCGAATTTTCAACTATTTCAGAGTTCATTTGCAGTGCTTTACAATTTCAGGGTCATCTTTGCTCAAAATAAATCATGAAATGCATGAAAAATAGCAAATGAAGTCAGAAAAGGGTTGAAAAGTGATGATGTGGCTTTGAATGGTGCCTAATGAATGCAGAAAAAGTCTTGATTTAAAATATATTTAAAAAATGAAATCCCATTGTAATAGACGAGTTTTCGTCCGAAACCATCATACTTCGAAGGAGATTGTACAGTTTGTACACGAAGTGCATCCAGTTTTTCCCGTAAGCCTCTCAACTTTTTAGCACATGCTATGTGGGTGAAATTTTGATACCATGCCAATTTTCAACTATTTCAGAGTTCAATTGAAGTGCTTTTCAATTTCAGGGTCATCTTAGCTCAAAATAAATCATGAAATGCATGAAAAATAGCAAATGAAGTCAGAAAAGGGTCGAAAAGTGATGATGTGGCTTTGAATGGTGCATATTGATTGCAGAAAAAGTCTTGAGTTAAAATATGTTAAAAAATGATACCCCTTTGTAATAGACGAGTTTTCGTCCGAAACCCTCGTACTTCGAAGGAGATTGTCCAGTTTGTACACGAAGTGCATCCAGTTTTTCCCGTAACCCTCTCAACCTTTTAGCACATGCTACGTGGGTGAAATTATGATACCAAGCCAATTTTCAACTATTTCAGAGTTCATTTGCAGTGCTTTTCAATTTCAGGGTCATCTTTGCTCAAAATAAATCATGAAATGCATGAAAAATAGCAAATGAAGTCAGAAAAGGGTCGAAAAGTGCTGATGTGGCTTTGAATGGTGCATATTGAATGCAGAAAAAGTCTTGAGTTAAAATATGTTAAAAAATGATACCCCTTTGTAATAGACGAGTTTTCGTCCGAATCCCTGATACTTCGAAGGAGATTGTCCAGTTTGTACAGGAAGTGCATCCAGTTTTTCCCGTAACCCTCTCAACCTTTTAGCACATGCTACGTGGGTGAAATTATGATACCATGGCAATTTTCCACCATTTCAGAGTTCATTTGCAGTGCTTTTCAATTTCAGGGTCATCTTAGCTCAAAATAAATCATGAAATGCATGAAAAATAGCAAATGAAGTCAGAAAAGGGTTGAAAAGTGATGATGTGGCTTTGAATGGTGCATATTGAATGCAGAAAAAGTCTTGAGTTGAAATATATTTAAAAAAATGAAATCCCTTTGTAATAGACGAGTTTTCGTCCGAAACCCTAATACTTCGAAGGAGATTGTCCAGTTTGTAGACGAAGTGCATCCAGTTTTTCCCGTAACCCTCTCAACTTTTTAGCACATGCTATGTGGGTGAAATTACGATACCATGCCAATTTTCAACTATTTCAGAGTTCATTTGCAGTGCTTTTCAATTTCAGTGTCTTCTTAGCTCGAAATAAATCATGAAATGCATGAAAAATAGCAAATGAAGTCAGAAAAGGGTTGAAATGTGATGATGTGGCTTTGAATGGTGCATATTGAATGCATAAAAAGTCTTGAGTTAAAATATGTTAAAAATATGAAACCCCTTTGTAATAGACGAGTTTTCGTCCGAAACCCTGATACTTCGAAGAAGATTGTCCAGTTTGTACACGAAGTGCATCCAGTTTTTCCCGTAACCCTCTCCACTTTTTAGCACATGCTAGGTGGGTGAAATTATGATACCATGCCAATTTTCAACCATTTCAGAGTTCATTTGCAGTGCTTTTCAATTTCAGGGTCATCTTAGCTCAAAATAAATCATGAAATGCATGAAAAATAGCAAATGAAGTCAGAAAAGGGTTGAAAAGTGATGATGTGGCTTTGAATGGTGCATATTGAATGCAGAAAAAGTCTTAGTAAAAATATGTTAAAAAATGATACCCCTTTGTAATAGACGAGTTTTCGTCCGAAACCCTCGTACTTCGAAGGAGATTGTCCAGTTTGTACACGAAGTGCATGCAGTTTTTCCCGTAACCCTCTCAACTTTTTAGCACATGCTACGTGGGTGAAATTATGATACCATGCCAATTTTCAGCTATTTCAGAGTTCATTTGCAGTGCTTTTCAATATCAGGGTCATCTTAGCTCAAAATAAATCATGAAATGCATGAAAAATAGCAAATGAACTCAGAAAAGGGTTGAAAAGTGATGATGTGTATTTGAATGGTGCATATTGAATGCAGAAAAAGTCTTGAGCTAAAATATGGTTAAAAAATGAAATCCCTTTGTAATAGACGAGTTTTCGTCCGAAACCCTCATACTTCGAAGGAGATTGTCCAGTTTGTACACGAAGTGCATCCAGTTTTTCCCATAACCCTCTCAACTTTTTAGCACATGCTATGTGGGTGAAATTATGATACCATGCCAATTTTCAACCATTTCAGAGTTCATTTGCAGTGCTTTTCAATTTCAGGGTCATCTTTGCTCAAAATAAATCATGAAATGCATGAAAAATAGCAAATGAAGTCAGAAAAGGGTTGAAAAGTGATGACGTGGCTTTGAATGGTGCCTAATGAATGCAGAAAAAGTCTTGATTTAAAATATATTTAAAAAAATGAAATCCCATTGTAATAGACGAGTTTTCGTCCGAAACCCTCATACTTCGAAGGAGATTGTCCAGTTTGTACACGAAGTGCATCCAGTTTTCCCGTAACCCTGTCAACTTTTTAGCACATGCTATGTGGGTGAAATTATGATACCATGCCAATTTTCAACTATTTCAGAGTTCATTTGCAGTGCTTTTCAATTTCAGGGTCATCTTAGCTCAAAATAAATCATGAAATGCATGAAAAATAGCAAATGAAGTCAGAAAAGGGTCGAAAAGTGCTGATGTGGCTTTGAATGGTGCATATTGAATGCAGAAAAAGTCTTGAGTTAAAATATGTTAAAAAATGATACCCCTTTGTAATAGACGAGTTTTCGTCCGAATCCCTGATACTTCGAAGGAGATTGTCCAGTTTGTACAGGAAGTGCATCCAGTTTTTCCCGTAACCCTCTCAACCTTTTAGCACATGCTACGTGGGTGAAATTATGATACCATGCCAATTTTCAACTATTTCAGAGTTCATTTGCAGTGCTTTTCAATTTCAGAGTCATCTTTGCTCAAAATAAATCATGAAATGCATTAAAAATAGCAAATGAAGTCAGAAAAGGGTTGAAATGTGATGATGTGGCTTTCAATGGTGTATATTAAATGCAGAAAAAGTCTTGAGTTAAAATATGTTAAAAAAAATGAAACCCCTTTGTAATAGACGAGTTTTCGTCCGAAACCCTGATACTTCGAAGGAGATTGTCCAGTTTGTACACGAAGTGCATCCAGTTTTTCCCGTAACCCTCTCAACTTTTTAGCACATGCTACGTGGGTGAAATTATGATACCATGCCAATTTTCAACTATTTCAGAGTTCATTTGCAGTGCTTTACAATTTCAGGGTCATCTTTGCTCAAAATAAATCATGAAATGCATGAAAAATAGCAAATGAAGTCAGAAAAGGGTTGAAAAGTGATGATGTGGCTTTGAATGGTGCCTAATGAATGCAGAAAAAGTCTTGATTTAAAATATATTTAAAAAATGAAATCCCATTGTTATAGACGAGTTTTCGTCCAAAACCCTCATACTTCGAAGGAGATTGTACAATTTGTACACGAAGTGCATCCAGTTTTTCCCGTAAGCCTCTCAACTTTTTAGCACATGCTATGTGGGTGAAATTATGATACCATGCCAATTTTCAACTATTTCAGAGTTCATTTGCAGTGCTTTTCAATTTCAGGGTCATCTTAGCTCAAAATAAATCATGAAATGCCTGAAAAATAGCAAATGAAGTCAGAAAAGGGTCGAAAAGTGATGATGTGGCTTTGAATGGTGCATATTGATTGCAGAAAAAGTCTTGAGTTAAAATATTTTAAAAAATGATATCCCTTTGTAATAGACGAGTTTTCGTCCGAAACCCTCGTACTTCGAAGGAGATTGTCCAGTTTGTACACGAAGTGCATCCAGTTTTTCCCGTAACCCTCTCAACCTTTTAGCACATGCTACGTGGGTGAAATTATGATACCATGCCAATTTTCAACTATTTCAGAGTTCATTTGCAGTGCTTTTCAATTTCAGGGTCATCTTTGCTCAAAATAAATCATGAAATGCATGAAAAATAGCAAATGATGTCAGAAAAGGGTTGAAAAGTGATGATGTGGCTTTGAATGGTGCCTAATGAATGCAGAAAAAGTCTTGATTTAAAATATATTTAAAAAATGAAATCCCATTGTTATAGACGAGTTTTCGTCCGAAACCCTCATACTTCGAAGGAGATTGTACAGTTTGTACAAGAAGTGCATCCAGTTTTTCCCGTAAGCCTCTCAACTTTTTAGCACATGCTATGTGGGTGAAATTATGATACCATGCCAATTTTCAACTATTTCAGAGTTCATTTGCAGTGCTTTTCAATTTCAGGGTCATCTTAGCTCAAAATAAATCATGAAATGCATGAAAAATAGCAAATGAAGTCAGAAAAGGGTCGAAAAGTGATGATGTGGCTTTGAATGGTGCATATTGATTGCAGAAAAAGTCTTGAGTTAAAATATGTTAAAAAATGATACCCCTTTGTAATAGACGAGTTTTCGTCCGAAACCCTCGTACTTCGAAGGAGATTGTCCAGTTTGTACACGAAGTGCATCCAGTTTTTCCCGTAACCCTCTCAACCTTTTAGCACATGCTACGTGGGTGAAATTATGATACCATGCCAATTTTCAACTATTCCAGAGTTCATTTGCAGTGCTTTTCAATTTCAGGGTCATCTTTGCTCAAAATAAATCATGAAATGCATGAAAAATAGCAAATGAAGTCAGAAAAGGGTTGAAAAGTGATGATGTGGCTTTGAATGGTGCCTAATGAATGCAGAAAAAGTCTTGATTTAAAATATACTTAAAAAAATGAAATCCCATTGTAATAGACGAGTTTTCGTCCGAAACCCTCATACTTCGAAGGAGATTGTCCAGTTTGTACACGAAGTGCATCCAGTTTTTCCCGTAACCCTCTCAACTTTTTAGCACATGCTATGTGGGTGGAATTATGATACCATGCCATTTTTCAACCATTTCAGTGTTCATTTGCAGTGCTTTTCAATTTCAGGGTCATCTTAGCTCAAAATAAATCATGAAATGCATGAAAAATAGCAAATGAAGTCAGAAAAGGGTTGAAAAGTGATGATGTGGCTTTGAATGGTGCATATTGCATGCAGAAAAAGTCTTGAGTTGAAATATATTTAAAAAAATGAAATCCCTTTGTAATAGACGAGTTTTCGTCCGAAACCCTAATACTTCGAAGGAGATTGTCCAGTTTGTAGACGAAGTGCATCCAGTTTTTCCCGTAACCCTCTCAACTTTTTAGCACATGCTATGTGGGTGAAATTACGATACCATGCCAATTTTCAACTATTTCAGAGTTCATTTGCAGTGCTTTTCAATTTCAGGGTCATCTTAGCTCCAAATAAATCATGAAATGCATGAAAAATAGCAAATGAAGTCAGAAAAGGGTTGAAAAGTGATGATGTGGCTTTGAATGGTGCATATTGAATGCATAAAAAGTCTTGAGTTAAAATATGTTAAAAAAATAAAACCCCTTTGTAATAGACGAGTTTTCGTCCGAAACCCTGATACTTCGAAGGAGATTGTCCAGTTTGTACACGAAGTGCATCCAGTTTTTCCCGTAACCCTCTCAACTTTTTAGCACATGCTACATGGGTGAAATTATGATACCAGGCCAATTTTCAACCATTTCAGAGTTCATTTGCAGTGCTTTTCAATTTCAGGGTCATCTTAGCTCAAAATAAATCATGAAATGCATGAAAAATAGCAAATGAAGTCAGAAAAGGGTTGAAAAGTGATGATGTGGCTTTGAATGGTGCATATTGAATGCAGAAAAAGTCTTAGTCAAAATATGTTGAAAAATGATACCCCTTTGTAATAGACGAGTTTTCGTCCGAAACCCTCGTACTTCGAAGGAGATTGTCCAGTTTGTACACGAAGTGCATCCAGTTTTTCCCGTAACCCTCTCAACTTTTTAGCACATGCTACGTGGGTGAAATTATGATACCATGCCAATTTTCAGCTATTTCAGAGTTCATTTGCAGTGCTTTTCAATATCAGGGTCATCTTAGCTCAAAATAAATCATGAAATGCATGAAAAATAGCAAATGAAGTCAGAAAAGGGTTGAAAAGTGATGATGTGTATTTGAATGGTGCATATTGAATGCAGAAAAAGTCTTGAGTTAAAATATGGTTAAAAAATGAAATCCCTTTGTAATAGACGAGTTTTCGTCCGAAACCCTCATACTTCGAAGGAGATTGTCCAGTTTGTACACGAAGTGCATCCAGTTTTTCCCATAACCCTCTCAACTTTTTAGCACATGCTATGTGGGTGAAATTATGATACCATGCCAATTTTCAACCATTTCAGAGTTCATTTGCAGTGCTTTTCAATTTCAGGGTCATCTTTGCTCAAAATAAATCATGAAATGCATGAAAAATAGCAAATGAAGTCAGAAAAGGGTTGAAAAGCGATGATGTGGCTTTGAATGTTGCCTAATGAATGCAGAAAAAGTCTTGATTTAAAATATATTTAAAAAAATGAAATCCCATTGTAATAGACGAGTTTTCGTCCGAAACCCTCATACTTCGAAGGAGATTGTCCAGTTTGTACACGAAGTGCATCCAGTTTTTCCCGTAACCCTGTCAACTTTTTAGCACGTGCTATGTGGGTGAAATTATGATACCATGCCAATTTTCAACTATTTCAGAGTTCATTTGCAGTGCTTTTCAATTTCAGGGTCATCTTAGCTCAAAATAAATCATGAAATGCATGAAAAATAGCAAATGAAGTCAGAAAAGGGTCGAAAAGTGCTGATGTGGCTTTGAATGGTGCATATTGAATGCAGAAAAAGTCTTGAGTTAAAATATGTTAAAAAATGATACCCCTTTGTAATAGACGAGTTTTCGTCCGAATCCCTGATACTTCGAAGGAGATTGTCCAGTTTGTATAGGAAGTGCATCCAGTTTTTCCCGTAACCCTCTCAACCTTTTAGCACATGCTACGTGGGTGAAATTATGATACCATGCCAATTTTCAACTATTTCAGAGTTCATTTGCAGTGCTTTTCAATTTCAGGGTCATCTTTGCTCAAAATAAATCATGAATGCATGAAAAATAGCAAATGAAGTCAGAAAAGGGTTGAAAAGTGATGATGTGGCTTTGAATGGTGCATATTGAATGCATAAAAAGTCTTGAGTTAAAATATGTTAAAAAATGAAACCCCTTTGTAATAGACGAGTTTTCGTCCGAAACCCTGATACTTCGAAGGAGATTGTCCAGTTTGTACACGAAGTGCATCCAGTTTTTCCCATAACCCTCTCAACTTTTTAGCACATGCTATGTGGGTGAAATTATAATACCATGCCAATTTTCAACCATTTCAGAGTTCATTTGCAGTGCTTTTCAATTTCAGGGTCATCTTTGCTCAAAATAAATCATGAAATGCATGAAAAATAGCAAATGAAGTCAGAAAAGGGTTGAAAAGTGATGATGTGGCTTTGAATGGTGCCTAATGAATGCAGAAAAAGTCTTGATTTAAAATATATTTAAAAAAATGAAATCCCATTGTAATAGACGAGTTTTCGTCCGAAACCCTCATACTTCGAAGGAGATTGTCCAGTTTGTACACGAAGTGCATCCAGTTTTTCCCGTAACCCTGTCAACTTTTTAGCACATGCTATGTGGGTGAAATTATGATACCATGCCAATTTTCAACTATTTCAGAGTTCATTTGCAGTGCTTTTCAATTTCAGGGTCATCTTAGCTCAAAATAAATCATGAAATGTATGAAAAATAGCAAATGAAGTCAGAAAAGGGTCGAAAAGTGCTGATGTGGCTTTGAATGGTGCATATTGAATGCAGAAAAAGTCTTGAGTTAAAATATGTTAAAAATGATACACCTTTGTAATAGACGAGTTTTCGTCCGAATCCCTGATACTTCGAAGAGATTGTCCAGTTTGTACACGAAGTGCATCCAGTTTTTCCCGTAACCCTCTCAACCTTTTAGCACATGCTACGTGGGTGAAATTATGATACCATGCCAATTTTCAACTATTTCAGAGTTCATTTGCAGAGCTTTTCAATTTCAGGGTCATCTTAGCTCAAAATAAATCATGAAATGCATGAAAAATAGCAAATGAAGTCAGAAAAGGGTTGAAAAGTGATGATGTGGCTTTGAATGGTGCATATTGAATGCATAAAAAGTCTTGAGTTAAAATATGTTAAAAAATGATACCCCTTTGTAATAGACGAGTTTTCGTCCGAATCCCTGATACTTCGAAGGAGATTGTCCAGTTTGTACACGAAGTGCATCCAGTTTTTCCCGTAAACCTCTCAACCTTTTAGCACATGCTACGTGGGTGAAATTATGATACCATGCCAATTTTCAACTATTTCAGAGTTCATTTGCAGTGCTTTACAATTTCAGGGTCATCTTTGCTCAAAATAAATCATGAAATGCATGAAAAATAGCAAATGAAGTCAGAAAAGGGTTGAAAAGTGATGATGTGGCTTTGAATGGTGCCTAATGAATGCAGAAAAAGTCTTGATTTAAAATATATTTAAAAAATGAAATCCCATTGTAATAGACGAGTTTTCGTCCGAAACCCTCATACTTCGAAGGAGATTGTACAGTTTGTACACGAAGTGCATCCAGTTTTTCCCGTAAGCCTCTCAAATTTTTAGCACATGCTATGTGGGTGAAATTATGATACCATGCCAATTTTCAACTATTTCAGAGTTCATTTGCAGTGCTTTTCAATTTCAGGGTCATCTTAGCTCAAAATAAATCATGAAATGCATGAAAAATAGCAAATGAAGTCAGAAAAGGGTCGAAAAGTGATGATGTGGCTTTGAATGGTGCATATTGATTGCAGAAAAAGTCTTGAGTTAAAATATGTTAAAAAATGATACCCCTTTGTAATAGACGAGTTTTCGTCCGAAACCCTCGTTCTTCGAAGGAGATTGTCCAGTTTGTACACGAAGTGCATCCAGTTTTTCCCGTAACCCTCTCAACCTTTTAGCACATGCTACGTGGGTGAAATTATGATACCATGCCAATTTTCAACTATTTCAGAGTTCATTTGCAGTGCTTTTCAATTTCAGGGTCATCTTTTCTCAAAATAAATCATGAAATGCATGAAAAATAGCAAATGAAGTCAGAAAAGGGTTGAAAAGTGATGATGTGGCTTTGAATGGTGCCTAATGAATGCAGAAAAAGTCTTGATTTAAAATATACTTAAAAAAATGAAATCCCATTGTAATAGACGAGTTTTCGTCCGAAACCCTCATACTTCGAAGGAGATTGTCCAGTTTGTACACGAAGTGCATCCAGTTTTTCCCGTAACCCTCTCAACTTTTTAGCACATGCTATGTGGGTGAAATTATGATACCATGCCAATTTTCAACCATTTCAGAGTTCATTTGCAGTGCTTTTCAATTTCAGGGTCATCTTAGCTCAAAATAAATCATGAAATGCATGAAAAATAGCAAATGAAGTCAGAAAAGGGTTGAAAAGTGATGATGTGGCTTTGAATGGTGCATATTGAATGCAGAAAAAGTCTTGAGTTGAAATATATTTAAAAAAATGAAATCCCTTTGTAATAGACGAGTTTTCGTCCGAAACCCTAATACTTCGAAGGAGATTGTCCAGTTTGTAGACGAAGTGCATCCAATTTTTCCCGTAACCCTCTCAACTTTTTAGCACATGCTATGTGGGTGAAATTACGATACCATGCCAATTTTCAACTATTTCAGAGTTCATTTGCAGTGCTTTTCAATTTCAGGGTCATCTTAGCTCGAAATAAATCATGAAATGCATGAAAAATAGCAAATGAAGTCAGAAAAGGGTTGAAAAGTGATGATGTGGCTTTGAATGGTACATATTGAATGCATAAAAAGTCATGAGTTAAAATATGTTAAAAAATTGAAACCCCTTTGTAATAGACGAGTTTTCGTCCGAAACCCTGATACTTCGAAGGAGATTGTCCAGTTTGTACACGAAGTGCATCCAGTTTTTCCCGTAACCCTCTCAACTTTTTAGCACATGCTACGTGGGTGAAATTATGATACCATGCCAATTTTCAACCATTTCAGAGTTCATTTGCAGTGCTTTTCAATTTCAGGGTCATCTTAGCTCAAAATAAATCATGAAATGCATGAAAATTAGCAAATGAAGTCAGAAAAGGGTTGAAAAGTGATGATGTGGCTTTGAATGGTGCATATTGAATGCAGAAAAAGTCTTAGTCAAAATATGCTAAAAAATGATACCCCTTTGTAATAGACGAGTTTTCGTCCGAAACCCTCGTACTTCGAAGGAGATTGTCCAGTTTGTACACGAAGTGCATCCAGTTTTTCCCGTAACCCTCTCATCTTTTTAGCACATGCTACGTGGGTGAAATTATGATACCATGCCAATTTTCAGCTATTTCAGAGTTCATTTGCAGTGCTTTTCAATATCAGGGTCATCTTAGCTCAAAATAAATCATGAAATGCATGAAAAATAGCAAATGAAGTCAGAAAAGGGTTGAAAAGTGATGATGTGTATTTGAATGGTGCATATTAAATGCAGAAAAAGTCTTGAGTTAAAATATGGTTAAAAAATGAAATCCCTTTGTAATAGACGAGTTTTCGTCGGAAACCCTCATACTTCGAAGGAGATTGTCCAGTTTGTACACGAAGTGCATCCAGTTTTTCCCATAACCCTCTCAACTTTTTAGCACATGCTATGTGGGTGAAATTATGATACCATGCCAATTTTCAACCATTTCAGAGTTCATTTGCAGTGCTTTTCAATTTCAGGGTCATCTTTGCTCAAAATAAATCATGAAATGCATGAAAAATAGCAAATGAAGTCAGAAAAGGGTTGAAAAGTGATGATGTGGCTTTGAATGGTGCCTAATGAATGCAGAAAAAGTCTTGATTTAAAATATATTTAAAAAAATGAAATCCCATTGTAATAGACGAGTTTTCGTCCGAAACCCTCATACTTCGAAGGAGATTGTCCAGTTTGTACACGAGGTGCATCCAGTTTTTCCCGTAACCCTGTCAACTTTTTAGCACATGCTATGTGGGTGAAATTATGATACCATGCCAATTTTCATCTATTTCAGAGTTCATTTGCAGTGCTTTTCAATTTCAGGGTCATCTTAGCTCAAAATAAATCATGAAATGCATGAAAAATAGCAAATGAAGTCAGAAAAGGGTTGAAAAGTGATGATGTGGCTTTGAATGGTGCATATTGAATGCATAAAAAGTCTTGAGTTAAAATATGTTAAAAAATGATACCCCTTTGTAATAGACGAGTTTTCGTCCGAATCCCTGATACTTCGAAGGAGATTGTCCAGTTTGTACACGAAGTGCATCCAGTTTTTCCCGTAAACCTCTCAACCTTTTAGCACATGCTACGTGGGTGAAATTATGATACCATGCCAATTTTCAACTATTTCAGAGTTCATTTGCAGTGCTTTTCAATTTCAGGGTCATCTTAGCTCAAAATAAATCATGAAATGCATGAAAAATAGCAAATGAAGTCAGAAAAGGGTTGAAAAGTGATGATGTGGCTTTGAATGGTGCATATTGAATGCAGAAAAAGTCTTAGTTAAAATATGTTAAAAAATGATACCCCTTTGTAATAGACGAGTTTTCGTCCGAAACCCTCGTACTTCGAAGGAGATTGTCCAGTTTGTACACGAAGTGCATCCAGTTTTTCCCGTAACCCTCTCAACTTTTTAGCACATGCTACGTGGGTGAAATTATGATACCATGCCAATTTTCAACCATTTCAGAGTTCATTTGCAGTGCTTTTCAATTTCAGGGTCATCTTTGCTCAAAATAAATCATGAAATGCATGAAAAATAGCAAATGAAGTCAGAAAAGGGTTGAAAAGTGATGATGTGGCTTTGAATTGTGCCTAATGAATGCAGAAAAAGTCTTGATTTAAAATATATTTAAAAAAATGAAATCCCATTGTAATAGACGAGTTTTCGTCCGAAACCATCATACTTCGAAGGAGATTGTCCAGTTTGTACACGAAGTGCATCCAGTTTTTCCCGTAACCCTCTCAACCTTTTAGCACATGCTACGTGGGTGAAATTATGATACCATGCCAATTTTCAACTATTTTAGAGTTCATTTGCAGTGCTTTTCAATTTCAGGGTCATCTTTGCTCAAAATAAATCATGAAATGCATGAAAAATAGCAAATGAAGTCAGAAAAGGGTTGAAAAGTCATGATGTGGCTTTGAATGGTGCATATTGAATGCATAAAAAGTCTTGAGTTAAAATATGTTAAAAAATGATACCCCTTTGTAATAGACGAGTTTTCGTCCGAATCCCTGATACTTCGAAGGAGATTGTCCACTTTGTACACGAAGTGCATCCAGTTTTTCCCGTAAACCTCTCAACCTTTTAGCACATGCTACGTGGGTGAAATTATGATACCATGCCAATTTTCAACTATTTCAGAGTTCATTTGCAGTGCTTTTCAATTTCAGGGTCATCTTAGCTCAAAATAAATCATGAAATGCATGAAAAATAGCAAATGAAGTCAGAAAAGGGTTGAAAAGTGATGATGTGGCTTTGAATGGTGCATATTAAATGCAGAAAAAGTCTTAGTTAAAATATGTTAAAAAATGATACCCCTTTGTAATAGACGAGTTTTCGTCCGAAACCCTCGTACTTCGAAGGAGATTGTCCAGTTTGTACACGAAGTGCATCCAGTTTATCCCGTAACCCTCTCAACTTTTTAGCACATGCTACGTGGGTGAAATTATGATACCATGCCAATTTTCAACCATTTCAGAGTTCATTTGCAGTGCTTTTCAATTTCAGGGTCATCTTTGCTCAAAATAAATCATGAAATGCATGAAAAATAGCAAATGAAGTCAGAAAAGGGTTGAAAAGTGATGATGTGGCTTTGAATTGTGCCTAATGAATGCAGAAAAAGTCTTGATTTAAAATATATTTAAAAAAATGAAATCCCATTGTAATAGACGAGTTTTCGTCCGAAACCATCATACTTCGAAGGAGATTGTCCAGTTTGTACACGAAGTGCATCCAGTTTTTCCCGTAACCCTCTCAACCTTTTAGCACATGCTACGTGGGTGAAATTATGATACCATGCCAATTTTCAACTATTTTAGAGTTCATTTGCAGTGCTTTTCAATTTCAGGGTCATCTTTGCTCAAAATAAATCATGAAATGCATGAAAAATAGCAAATGAAGTCAGAAAAGGGTTGAAAAGTGATGATGTGGCTTTGATTGGTGCCTAATGAATGCAGAAAAAGTCTTGATTTAAAATATATTTAAAAAAATGAAATCCCATTGTAATAGACGAGTTTTCGTCCGAAACCCTCATACTTCGAAGGAGATTGTCCAGTTTGTACACGAAGTGCATCCAGTTTTTCCCGTAACCCTCTCAACTTTTTAGCACATGCTATGTGGGTGAAATTATGATACCATGCCAATTTTCAACCATTTCAGAGTTCATTTGCAGTGCTTTTCAATTTCAGGGTCATCTTAGCTCAAAATAAATCATGAAATGCATGAAAAATAGCAAATGAAGTCAGAAAAGGGTTGAAAAGTGATGATGTTGCTTTGAATGGTGTATATTGAATGCAGAAAAAGTCTTGAGTTAAGATATGTATTTAAAAAAATGAAATCCCTTTGTAATAGACGAGTTTTCGTCCGAATCCCTGATACTTCGAAGGAGATTGTCCAGTTTGTACACGAAGTGCTTCCAGTTTTTCCCGTAACCCTCTCAACTTTTTAGCACATGCTATGTGGGTGAAATTATGATACCATGCCAATTTTCAACTATTTCAGAGTTCATTTGCAGTGCTTTTCAATTTCAGGGTCATCTTAGCTCAAAATAAATCATGAAATGCATGAAAAATAGCAAATGAAGTCAGAAAAGGGTTGAAAAGTGATGATGTGGCTTTGAATGGTGCATATTGAATGCAGAAAAAGTCTTAGTTAAAATATTATAAAAAATGATACCCCTTTGTAATAGACGAGTTTTCGTTCGAAACCCTCGTACTTCGAAGGAGATTGTCCAGTTTGTACGCGAAGTGCATCCAGTTTTTCCCGTAACCCTCTCAACTTTTTAGCACATGCTACGTGGGTGAAATTATGATACCATGCCAATTTTCAACCATTTCAGAGTTCATTTGCAGTGCTTTTCAATTTCAGGGTCATCTTTGCTCAAAATAAATCATGAAATGCATGAAAAATAGCAAATGAAGTCAGAAAAGGGTTGAAAAGTGATGATGTGGCTTTGAATTGTGCCTAATGAATGCAGAAAAAGTCTTGATTTAAAATATATTTAAAAAAATGAAATCCCATTGTAATAGACGAGTTTTCGTCCGAAACCATCATACTTCGAAGGAGATTGTCCAGTTTGTACACGAAATGCATCTAGTTTTTCCCGTAACCCTCTCAACCTTTTAGCACATGCTACGTGGGTGAAATTATGATACCATGCCAATTTTCAACTATTTTAGAGTTCATTTGCAGTGCTTTTCAATTTCAGGGTCATCTTTGCTCAAAATAAATCATGAAATGCATGAAAAATAGCAAATGAAGTCAGAAAAGGGTTGAAAAGTGATGATGTGGCTTTGATTGGTGCCTAATGAATGCAGAAAAAGTCTTGATTTAAAATATATTTAAAAAAATGAAATCCCATTGTAATAGACGAGTTTTCGTCCGAAACCCTCATACTTCGAAGGAGATTGTCCAGTTTGTACACGAAGTGCATCCAGTTTTTCCCGTAACCCTCTCAACTTTTTAGCACATGCTATGTGGGTGAAATTATGATACCATGCCAATTTTCAACCATTTCAGAGTTCATTTGCAGTGCTTTTCAATTTCAGGGTCATCTTAGCTCAAAATAAATCATGAAATGCATGAAAAATAGCAAATGAAGTCAGAAAAGGGTTGAAAAGTGATGATGTGGCTTTGAATGGTGTATATTGAATGCAGAAAAAGTCTTGAGTTAAGATATGTATTTAAAAAAATGAAATCCCTTTGTAATAGACGAGTTTTCGTCCGAAACCCTAATACTTCGAAGGAGATTGTCCAGTTTGTACACGAAGTGCTTCCAGTTTTTCCCGTAACCCTCTCAACTTTTTAGCACATGCTATGTGGGTGAAATTATGATACCATGCCAATTTTCAACTATTTCAGAGTTCATTTGCAGTGCTTTTCAATTTCAGGGTCATCTTAGCTCAAAATAAATCATGAAATGCATGAAAAATAGCAAATGAAGTCAGAAAAGGGTTGAAAAGTGATGATGTGGCTTTGAATGGTGCATATTGAATGCAGAAAAAGTCTTAGTTAAAATATGTTAAAAAATGATACCCCTTTGTAATAGACGAGTTTTCGTCCGAAACCCTCGTACTTCGAAGGAGATTGTCCAGTTTGTACACGAAGTGCATCCAGTTTTTCCCGTAACCCTCTCAACTTTTTAGCACATGCTACGTGGGTGAAATTATGATACCATGCCAATTTTCAACCAATTCAGAGTTCATTTGCAGTGCTTTTCAATTTCAGGGTCATCTTTGCTCAAAATAAATCATGAAATGCATGAAAAATAGCAAATGAAGTCAGAAAAGGGTTGAAAAGTGATGATGTGGCTTTGAATTGTGCCTAATGAATGCAGAAAAAGTCTTGATTTAAAATATATTTAAAAAAATGAAATCCCATTGTAATAGACGAGTTTTCGTCCGAAACCATCATACTTCGAAGGAGATTGTCCAGTTTGTACACGAAGTGCATCCAGTTTTTCCCGTAACCCTCTCAACCTTTTAGCACATGCTACGTGGGTGAAATTATGATACCATGCCAATTTTCAACTATTTTAGAGTTCATTTGCAGTGCTTTTCAATTTCAGGGTCATCTTTGCTCAAAATAAATCATGAAATGCATGAAAAATAGCAAATGAAGTCAGAAAAGGGTTGAAAAGTGATGATGTGGCTTTGATTGGTGCCTAATGAATGCAGAAAAAGTCTTGATTTAAAATATATTTAAAAAAATGAAATCCCATTGTAATAGACGAGTTTTCGTCCGAAACCCTCATACTTCGAAGGAGATTGTCCAGTTTGTACACGAAGTGCATCCAGTTTTTCCCGTAACCCTCTCAACTTTTTAGCACATGCTATGTGGGTGAAATTATGATACCATGCCAATTTTCAACCATTTCAGAGTTCATTTGCAGTGCTTTTCAATTTCATGGTCATCTTAGCTCAAAATAAATCATGAAATGCATGAAAAATAGCAAATGAAGTCAGAAAAGGGTTGAAAAGTGATGTTGTGGCTTTGAATGGTGTATATTGAATGCAGAAAAAGTCTTGAGTTAAGATATGTATTTAAAAAAATGAAATCCCTTTGTAATAGACGAGTTTTCGTCCGAAACCCTAATACTTCGAAGGAGATTGTCCAGTTTGTACACGAAGTGCTTCCAGTTTTTCCCGTAACCCTCTCAACTTTTTAGCACATGCTATGTGGGTGAAATTATGATACCATGCCAATTTTCAACTATTTCAGAGTTCATTTGCAGTGCTTTTCAATTTCAGGGTCATCTTAGCTCGAAATAAATCATGAAATGCATGAATAATAGCAAATGAAGTCAGAAAAGGGTTGAAAAGTGATGATGTGGCTTTGAATGGTGCATATTGAATGCATAAAAAGTCTTGAGTTAAAATATGTTAAAAAAATGAAACCCCTTTGTAATAGACGAGTTTTCGTCCGAATACCTGATACTTCGAAGGAGATTGTCCAGTTTGTACACGAATTGCATCCAGTTTTTCCCGTAACCCTCTCAACTTTTTAGCACATGCTATGTGGGTGAAATTATGATACCATGCCAATTTTCAACCATTTCAGAGTTCATTTGCAGTGCTTTTCAATTTCAGGGTCATCTTAGCTCAAAATAAATCATGAAATGCATGAAAAATAGCAAATGAAGTCAGAAAAGGGTTGAAAAGTGATGATGTGGCTTTGAATGGTGTATATTGAATGCAGAAAAAGTCTTGAGTTAAGATATGTATTTAAAAAAATGAAATCCCTTTGTAATAGACGAGCTTTCGTCCGAAACCCTAATACTTCGAAGGAGATTGTCCAGTTTGTACATGAAGTGCTTCCAGTTTTTCCCGTAACCCTCTCAACTTTTTAGCACATGCTATGTGGGTGAAATTATGATACCATGCCAATTTTCAACTATTTCAGAGTTCATTTGCAGTGCTTTTCAATTTCAGGGTCATCTTAGCTCAAAATAAATCATGAAATGCATGAAAAATAGCCAATGAAGTCAGAAAAGGGTTGAAAAGTGATGATGTGGCTTTGAATGGTGCATATTGAATGCAGAAAAAGTCTTAGTTAAAATATGTTAAAAAATGATGCCCCTTTGTAATAGACGAGTTTTCGTCCGAAACCCTCGTACTTCGAAGGAGATTGTCCAGTTTGTACACGAAGTGCATCCACTTTTTCCCGTAACCCTCTCAACTTTTTAGCACATGCTACGTGGGTGAAATTATGATACCATGCCAATTTTCAACCAATTCAGAGTTCATTTGCAGTGCTTTTCAATTTCAGGGTCATCTTTGCTCAAAATAAATCATGAAATGCATGAAAAATAGCAAATGAAGTCAGAAAAGGGTTGAAAAGTGATGATGTGGCTTTGAATTGTGCCTAATGAATGCAGAAAAAGTCTTGATTTAAAATATATTTAAAAAAATGAAATCCCATTGTAATAGACGAGTTTTCGTCCGAAACCATCATACTTCGAAGGAGATTGTCCAGTTTGTACACGAAGTGCATCCAGTTTTTCCCGTAACCCTCTCAACCTTTTAGCACATGCTACGTGGGTGAAATTATGATACCATGCCAATTTTCAACTATTTTAGAGTTCATTTGCAGTGCTTTTCAATTTCAGGGTCATCTTTGCTCAAAATAAATCATGAAATGCATGAAAAATAGCAAATGAAGTCAGAAAAGGGTTGAAAAGTGATGATGTGGCTTTGATTGGTGCCTAATGAATGCAGAAAAAGTCTTGATTTAAAATATATTTAAAAAAATGAAATCCCATTGTAATAGACGAGTTTTCGTCCGAAACCCTCATACTTCGAAGGAGATTGTCCAGTTTGTACACGAAGTGCATCCAGTTTTTCCCGTAACCCTCTCAACTTTTTAGCACATGCTATGTGGGTGAAATTATGATACCATGCCAATTTTCAACCATTTCAGAGTTCATTTGCAGTGCTTTTCAATTTCAGGGTCATCTTAGCTCAAAATAAATCATGAAATGCATGAAAAATAGCAAATGAAGTCAGAAAAGGGTTGAAAAGTGATGTTGTGGCTTTGAATGGTGTATATTGAATGCAGAAAAAGTCTTGAGTTAAGATATGTATTTAAAAAAATGAAATCCCTTTGTAATAGACGAGTTTTCGTCCGAAACCCTAATACTTCGAAGGAGATTGTCCAGTTTGTACACGAAGTGCTTCCAGTTTTTCCCGTAACCCTCTCAACTTTTTAGCACATGCTATGTGGGTGAAATTATGATACCATGCCAATTTTCAACTATTTCAGAGTTCATTTGCAGTGCTTTTCAATTTCAGGGTCATCTTAGCTCGAAATAAATCATGAAATGCATGAATAATAGCAAATGAAGTCAGAAAAGGGTTGAAAAGTGATGATGTGGCTTTGAATGGTGCATATTGAATGCATAAAAAGTCTTGAGTTAAAATATGTTAAAAAAATGAAACCCCTTTGTAATAGACGAGTTTTCGTCCGAATACCTGATACTTCGAAGGAGATTGTCCAGTTTGTACACGAATTGCATCCAGTTTTTCCCGTAACCCTCTCAACTTTTTAGCACATGCTATGTGGGTGAAATTATGATACCATGCCAATTTTCAACCATTTCAGAGTTCATTTGCAGTGCTTTTCAATTTCAGGGTCATCTTAGCTCAAAATAAATCATGAAATGCATGAAAAATAGCAAATGAAGTCAGAAAAGGGTTGAAAAGTGATGATGTGGCTTTGAATGGTGTATATTGAATGCAGAAAAAGTCTTGAGTTAAGATATGTATTTAAAAAAATGAAATCCCTTTGTAATAGACGAGTTTTCGTCCGAAACCCTAATACTTCGAAGGAGATTGTCCAGTTTGTACATGAAGTGCTTCCAGTTTTTCCCGTAACCCTCTCAACTTTTTAGCACATGCTATGTGGGTGAAATTATGATACCATGCCAATTTTCAACTATTTCAGAGTTCATTTGCAGTGCTTTTCAATTTCAGGGTCATCTTAGCTCAAAATAAATCATGAAATGCATGAAAAATAGCCAATGAAGTCAGAAAAGGGTTGAAAAGTGATGATGTGGCTTTGAATGGTGCATATTGAATGCAGAAAAAGTCTTAGTTAAAATATGTTAAAAAATGATACCCCTTTGTAATAGACGAGTTTTCGTCCGAAACCCTAATACTTCGAAGGAGATTGTCCAGTTTGTACATGAAGTGCTTCCAGTTTTTCCCGTAACCCTCTCAACTTTTTAGCACATGCTATGTGGGTGAAATTATGATACCATGCCAATTTTCAACTATTTCAGAGTTCATTTGCAGTGCTTTTCAATTTCAGGGTCATCTTAGCTCAAAATAAATCATGAAATGCATGAAAAATAGCCAATGAAGTCAGAAAAGGGTTGAAAAGTGATGATGTGGCTTTGATTGGTGCCTAATGAATGCAGAAAAAGTCTTGATTTAAAATATATTTAAAAAAATGAAATCCCATTGTAATAGACGAGTTTTCGTCCGAAACCCTCATACTTCGAAGGAGATTGTCCAGTTTGTACACGAAGTGCATCCAGTTTTTCCCGTAACCCTCTCAACTTTTTAGCACATGCTATGTGGGTGAAATTATGATACCATGCCAATTTTCAACCATTTCAGAGTTCATTTGCAGTGCTTTTCAATTTCATGGTCATCTTAGCTCAAAATAAATCATGAAATGCATGAAAAATAGCAAATGAAGTCAGAAAAGGGTTGAAAAGTGATGTTGTGGCTTTGAATGGTGTATATTGAATGCAGAAAAAGTCTTGAGTTAAGATATGTATTTAAAAAAATGAAATCCCTTTGTAATAGACGAGTTTTCGTCCGAAACCCTAATACTTCGAAGGAGATTGTCCAGTTTGTACACGAAGTGCTTCCAGTTTTTCCCGTAACCCTCTCAACTTTTTAGCACATGCTATGTGGGTGAAATTATGATACCATGCCAATTTTCAACTATTTCAGAGTTCATTTGCAGTGCTTTTCAATTTCAGGGTCATCTTAGCTCGAAATAAATCATGAAATGCATGAATAATAGCAAATGAAGTCAGAAAAGGGTTGAAAAGTGATGATGTGGCTTTGAATGGTGCATATTGAATGCATAAAAAGTCTTGAGTTAAAATATGTTAAAAAAATGAAACCCCTTTGTAATAGACGAGTTTTCGTCCGAATACCTGATACTTCGAAGGAGATTGTCCAGTTTGTACACGAATTGCATCCAGTTTTTCCCGTAACCCTCTCAACTTTTTAGCACATGCTATGTGGGTGAAATTATGATACCATGCCAATTTTCAACCATTTCAGAGTTCATTTGCAGTGCTTTTCAATTTCAGGGTCATCTTAGCTCAAAATAAATCATGAAATGCATGAAAAATAGCAAATGAAGTCAGAAAAGGGTTGAAAAGTGATGATGTGGCTTCGAATGGTGTATATTGAATGCAGAAAAAGTCTTGAGTTAAGATATGTATTTAAAAAAATGAAATCCCTTTGTAATAGACGAGCTTTCGTCCGAAACCCTAATACTTCGAAGGAGATTGTCCAGTTTGTACATGAAGTGCTTCCAGTTTTTCCCGTAACCCTCTCAACTTTTTAGCACATGCTATGTGGGTGAAATTATGATACCATGCCAATTGTCAACTATTTCAGAGTTCATTTGCAGTGCTTTTCAATTTCAGGGTCATCTTAGCTCGAAATAAATCATGAAATGCATGAAAAATAGCCAATGAAGTCAGAAAAGGGTTGAAAAGTGATGATGTGGCTTTGAATGGTGCATATTGAATGCAGAAAAAGTCTTAGTTAAAATATGTTAAAAAATGATGCCCCTTTGTAATAGACGAGTTTTCGTCCGAAACCCTCGTACTTCGAAGGAGATTGTCCAGTTTGTACACGAAGTGCATCCACTTTTTCCCGTAACCCTCTCAACTTTTTAGCACATGCTACGTGGGTGAAATTATGATACCATGCCAATTTTCAACCAATTCAGAGTTCATTTGCAGTGCTTTTCAATTTCAGGGTCATCTTTGCTCAAAATAAATCATGAAATGCATGAAAAATAGCAAATGAAGTCAGAAAAGGGTTGAAAAGTGATGATGTGGCTTTGAATTGTGCCTAATGAATGCAGAAAAAGTCTTGATTTAAAATATATTTAAAAAAATGAAATCCCATTGTAATAGACGAGTTTTCGTCCGAAACCATCATACTTCGAAGGAGATTGTCCAGTTTGTACACGAAGTGCATCCAGTTTTTCCCGTAACCCTCTCAACCTTTTAGCACATGCTACGTGGGTGAAATTATGATACCATGCCAATTTTCAACTATTTTAGAGTTCATTTGCAGTGCTTTTCAATTTCAGGGTCATCTTTGCTCAAAATAAATCATGAAATGCATGAAAAATAGCAAATGAAGTCAGAAAAGGGTTGAAAAGTGATGATGTGGCTTTGATTGGTGCCTAATGAATGCAGAAAAAGTCTTGATTTAAAATATATTTAAAAAAATGAAATCCCATTGTAATAGACGAGTTTTCGTCCGAAACCCTCATACTTCGAAGGAGATTGTCCAGTTTGTACACGAAGTGCATCCAGTTTTTCCCGTAACCCTCTCAACTTTTTAGCACATGCTATGTGGGTGAAATTATGATACCATGCCAATTTTCAACCATTTCAGAGTTCATTTGCAGTGCTTTTCAATTTCAGGGTCATCTTAGCTCAAAATAAATCATGAAATGCATGAAAAATAGCAAATGAAGTCAGAAAAGGGTTGAAAAGTGATGTTGTGGCTTTGAATGGTGTATATTGAATGCAGAAAAAGTCTTGAGTTAAGATATGTATTTAAAAAAATGAAATCCCTTTGTAATAGACGAGTTTTCGTCCGAAACCCTAATACTTCGAAGGAGATTGTCCAGTTTGTACACGAAGTGCTTCCAGTTTTTCCCGTAACCCTCTCAACTTTTTAGCACATGCTATGTGGGTGAAATTATGATACCATGCCAATTTTCAACTATTTCAGAGTTCATTTGCAGTGCTTTTCAATTTCAGGGTCATCTTAGCTCGAAATAAATCATGAAATGCATGAATAATAGCAAATGAAGTCAGAAAAGGGTTGAAAAGTGATGATGTGGCTTTGAATGGTGCATATTGAATGCATAAAAAGTCTTGAGTTAAAATATGTTAAAAAAATGAAACCCCTTTGTAATAGACGAGTTTTCGTCCGAATACCTGATACTTCGAAGGAGATTGTCCAGTTTGTACACGAATTGCATCCAGTTTTTCCCGTAACCCTCTCAACTTTTTAGCACATGCTATGTGGGTGAAATTATGATACCATGCCAATTTTCAACCATTTCAGAGTTCATTTGCAGTGCTTTTCAATTTCAGGGTCATCTTAGCTCAAAATAAATCATGAAATGCATGAAAAATAGCAAATGAAGTCAGAAAAGGGTTGAAAAGTGATGATGTGGCTTTGAATGGTGTATATTGAATGCAGAAAAAGTCTTGAGTTAAGATATGTATTTAAAAAAATGAAATCCCTTTGTAATAGACGAGTTTTCGTCCGAAACCCTAATACTTCGAAGGAGATTGTCCAGTTTGTACATGAAGTGCTTCCAGTTTTTCCCGTAACCCTCTCAACTTTTTAGCACATGCTATGTGGGTGAAATTATGATACCATGCCAATTTTCAACTATTTCAGAGTTCATTTGCAGTGCTTTTCAATTTCAGGGTCATCTTAGCTCAAAATAAATCATGAAATGCATGAAAAATAGCCAATGAAGTCAGAAAAGGGTTGAAAAGTGATGATGTGGCTTTGAATGGTGCATATTGAATGCAGAAAAAGTCTTAGTTAAAATATGTTAAAAAATGATACCCCTTTGTAATAGACGAGTTTTCGTCCGAAACCCTAATACTTCGAAGGAGATTGTCCAGTTTGTACATGAAGTGCTTCCAGTTTTTCCCGTAACCCTCTCAACTTTTTAGCACATGCTATGTGGGTGAAATTATGATACCATGCCAATTTTCAACTATTTCAGAGTTCATTTGCAGTGCTTTTCAATTTCAGGGTCATCTTAGCTCAAAATAAATCATGAAATGCATGAAAAATAGCCAATGAAGTCAGAAAAGGGTTGAAAAGTGATGATGTGGCTTTGAATGGTGCATATTGAATGCAGAAAAAGTCTTAGTTAAAATATGTTAAAAAATGATACCCCTTTGTAATAGACGAGTTTTCGTCCGAAACCCTCGTACTTCGAAGGAGATTGTCCAGTTTGTACACGAAGTGCATCCAGTTTTTCCCGTAACCCTCTCAACTTTTTAGCACATGCTACGTGGGTGAAATTATGATACCATGCCAATTTTCAACCAATTCAGAGTTCATTTGCAGTGCTTTTCAATTTCAGGGTCATCTTTGCTCAAAATAAATCATGAAATGCATGAAAAATAGCAAATGAAGTCAGAAAAGGGTTGAAAAGTGATGATGTGGCTTTGAATTGTGCCTAATGAATGCAGAAAAAGTCTTGATTTAAAATATATTTAAAAAAATGAAATCCCATTGTAATAGACGAGTTTTCGTCCGAAACCATCATACTTCGAAGGAGATTGTCCAGTTTGTACACGAAGTGCATCCAGTTTTTCCCGTAACCCTCTCAACCTTTTAGCACATGCTACGTGGGTGAAATTATGATACCATGCCAATTTTCAACTATTTTAGAGTTCATTTGCAGTGCTTTTCAATTTCAGGGTCATCTTTGCTCAAAATAAATCATGAAATGCATGAAAAATAGCAAATGAAGTCAGAAAAGGGTTGAAAAGTGATGATGTGGCTTTGATTGGTGCCTAATGAATGCAGAAAAAGTCTTGATTTAAAATATGTTTAAAAAAATGAAATCCCATTGTAATAGACGAGTTTTCGTCCGAAACCCTCATACTTCGAAGGAGATTGTCCAGTTTGTACACGAAGTGCATCCAGTTTTTCCCGTAACCCTCTCAACTTTTTAGCACATGCTATGTGGGTGAAATTATGATACCATGCCAATTTTCAACCATTTCAGAGTTCATTTGCAGTGCTTTTCAATTTCAGGGTCATCTTAGCTCAAAATAAATCATGAAATGCATGAAAAATAGCAAATGAAGTCAGAAAAGGGTTGAAAAGTGATGTTGTGGCTTTGAATGGTGTATATTGAATGCAGAAAAAGTCTTGAGTTAAGATATGTATTTAAAAAAATGAAATCCCTTTGTAATAGACGA
Source organism: Elymus sibiricus (assembly GCA_039707655.1). Lineage (NCBI taxonomy): Eukaryota > Viridiplantae > Streptophyta > Magnoliopsida > Poales > Poaceae > Elymus > Elymus sibiricus. Next base: position 247,741,578 of record CM077671.1, read on the forward strand.
GTTTTCGTCCGAAACCCTAATACTTCGAAGGAGATTGTCCAGTTTGTACACGAAGTGCTTCCAGTTTTTCCCGTAACCCTCTCAACTTTTTAGCACATGCTATGTGGGTGAAATTATGATACCATGCCAATTTTCAACTATTTCAGAGTTCATTTGCAGTGCTTTTCAATTTCAGGGTCATCTTAGCTCGAAATAAATCATGAAATGCATGAATAATAGCAAATGAAGTCAGAAAAGGGTTGAAAAGTGATGATGTGGCTTTGAATGGTGCATATTGAATGCATAAAAAGTCTTGAGTTAAAATATGTTAAAAAAATGAAACCCCTTTGTAATAGACGAGTTTTCGTCCGAATACCTGATACTTCGAAGGAGATTGTCCAGTTTGTACACGAATTGCATCCAGTTTTTCCCGTAACCCTCTCAACTTTTTAGCACATGCTATGTGGGTGAAATTATGATACCATGCCAATTTTCAACCATTTCAGAGTTCATTTGCAGTGCTTTTCAATTTCAGGGTCATCTTAGCTCAAAATAAATCATGAAATGCATGAAAAATAGCAAATGAAGTCAGAAAAGGGTTGAAAAGTGATGATGTGGCTTTGAATGGTGTATATTGAATGCAGAAAAAGTCTTGAGTTAAGATATGTATTTAAAAAAATGAAATCCCTTTGTAATAGACGAGCTTTCGTCCGAAACCCTAATACTTCGAAGGAGATTGTCCAGTTTGTACATGAAGTGCTTCCAGTTTTTCCCGTAACCCTCTCAACTTTTTAGCACATGCTATGTGGGTGAAATTATGATACCATGCCAATTTTCAACTATTTCAGAGTTCATTTGCAGTGCTTTTCAATTTCAGGGTCATCTTAGCTCAAAATAAATCATGAAATGCATGAAAAATAGCCAATGAAGTCAGAAAAGGGTTGAAAAGTGATGATGTGGCTTTGAATGGTGCATATTGAATGCAGAAAAAGTCTTAGTTAAAATATGTTAAAAAATGATACCCCTTTGTAATAGACGAGTTTTCGTCCGAAACCCTCGTACTTCGAAGGAGATTGTCCAGTTTGTACACGAAGTGCATCCAGTTTTTCCCGTAACCCTCTCAACTTTTTAGCACATGCTACGTGGGTGAAATTATGATACCATGCCAATTTTCAACCATTTCAGAGTTCATTTGCAGTGCTTTTCAATTTCAGGGTCATCTTTGCTCAAAATAAATCATGAAATGCATGAAAAATAGCAAATGAAGTCAGAAAAGGGTTGAAAAGTGATGATGTGGCTTTGAATTGTGCCTAATGAATGCAGAAAAAGTCTTGATTTAAAATATATTTAAAAAAATGAAATCCCATTGTAATAGACGAGTTTTCGTCCGAAACCATCATACTTCGAAGGAGATTGTCCAGTTTGTACACGAAGTGCATCCAGTTTTTCCCGTAACCCTCTCAACCTTTTAGCACATGCTACGTGGGTGAAATTATGATACCATGCCAATTTTCAACTATTTTAGAGTTCATTTGCAGTGCTTTTCAATTTCAGGGTCATCTTTGCTCAAAATAAATCATGAAATGCATGAAAAATAGCAAATGAAGTCAGAAAAGGGTTGAAAAGTGATGATGTGGCTTTGATTGGTGCCTAATGAATGCAGAAAAAGTCTTGATTTAAAATATATTTAAAAAAATGAAATCCCATTGTAATAGACGAGTTTTCGTCCGAAACCCTCATACTTCGAAGGAGATTGTCCAGTTTGTACACGAAGTGCATCCAGTTTTTCCCGTAACCCTCTCAACTTTTTAGCACATGCTATGTGGGTGAAATTATGATACCATGCCAATTTTCAACCATTTCAGAGTTCATTTGCAGTGCTTTTCAATTTCAGGGTCATCTTAGCTCAAAATAAATCATGAAATGCATGAAAAATAGCAAATGAAGTCAGAAAAGGGTTGAAAAGTGATGTTGTGGCTTTGAATGGTGTATATTGAATGCAGAAAAAGTCTTGAGTTAAGATATGTATTTAAAAAAATGAAATCCCTTTGTAATAGACGAGTTTTCGTCCGAAACCCTAATACTTCGAAGGAGATTGTCCAGTTTGTACAGGAAGTGCTTCCAGTTTTTCCCGTAACCCTCTCAACTTTTTAGCACATGCTATGTGGGTGAAATTATGATACCATGCCAATTTTCAACTATTTCAGAGTTCATTTGCAGTGCTTTTCAATTTCAGGGTCATCTTAGCTCGAAATAAATCATGAAATGCATGAATAATAGCAAATGAAGTCAGAAAAGGGTTGAAAAGTGATGATGTGGCTTTGAATGGTGCATATTGAATGCATAAAAAGTCTTGAGTTAAAATATGTTAAAAAAATGAAACCCCTTTGTAATAGACGAGTTTTCGTCCGAATACCTGATACTTCGAAAGAGATTGTCCAGTTTGTACACGAATTGCATCCAGTTTTTCCCGTAACCCTCTCAACTTTTTAGCACATGCTATGTGGGTGAAATTATGATACCATGCCAATTTTCAACCATTTCAGAGTTCATTTGCAGTGCTTTTCAATTTCAGGGTCATCTTAGCTCAAAATAAATCATGAAATGCATGAAAAATAGCAAATGAAGTCAGAAAAGGGTTGAAAAGTGATGATGTGGCTTTGATTGGTGTATATTGAATGCAGAAAAAGTCTTGAGTTAAGATATGTATTTAAAAAAATGAAATCCCTTTGTAATAGACGAGTTTTCGTCCGAAACCCTAATACTTCGAAGGAGATTGTCCAGTTTGTACATGAAGTGCTTCCAGTTTTTCCCGTAACCCTCTCAACTTTTTAGCACATGCTATGTGGGTGAAATTATGATACCATGCCAATTTTCAACTATTTCAGAGTTCATTTGCAGTGCTTTTCAATTTCAGGGTCATCTTAGCTCAAAATAAATCATGAAATGCATGAAAAATAGCCAATGAAGTCAGAAAAGGGTCGAAAAGTGATGATGTGGCTTTGAATGGTGCATATTGAATGCAGAAAAAGTCTTAGTTAAAATATGTTAAAAAATGATACCCCTTTGTAATAGACGAGTTTTCGTCCGAAACCCTCGTACTTCGAAGGAGATTGTCCAGTTTGTACACGAAGTGCATCCAGTTTTTCCCGTAACCCTCTCAACTTTTTAGCACATGCTACGTGGGTGAAATTATGATACCATGCCAATTTTCAACCATTTCAGAGTTCATTTGCAGTGCTTTTCAATTTCAGGGTCATCTTTGCTCAAAATAAATCATGAAATGCATGAAAAATAGCAAATGAAGTCAGAAAAGGGTTGAAAAGTGATGATGTGGCTTTGAATTGTGCCTAATGAATGCAGAAAAAGTCTTGATTTAAAATATATTTAAAAAAATGAAATCCCATTGTAATAGACGAGTTTTCGTCCGAAACCATCATACTTCGAAGGAGATTGTCCAGTTTGTACACGAAGTGCATCCAGTTTTTCCCGTAACCCTCTCAACCTTTTAGCACATGCTACGTGGGTGAAATTATGATACCATGCCAATTTTCAACTATTTTAGAGTTCATTTGCAGTGCTTTTCAATTTCAGGGTCATCTTTGCTCAAAATAAATCATGAAATGCATGAAAAATAGCAAATGAAGTCAGAAAAGGGTTGAAAAGTGATGATGTGGCTTTGATTGGTGCCTAATGAATGCAGAAAAAGTCTTGATTTAAAATATATTTAAAAAAATGAAATCCCATTGTAATAGACGAGTTTTCGTCCGAAACCCTCATACTTCGAAGGAGATTGTCCAGTTTGTACACGAAGTGCATCCAGTTTTTCCCGTAACCCTCTCAACTTTTTAGCACATGCTATGTGGGTGAAATTATGATACCATGCCAATTTTCAACCATTTCAGAGTTCATTTGCAGTGCTTTTCAATTTCAGGGTCATCTTAGCTCAAAATAAATCATGAAATGCATGAAAAATAGCAAATGAAGTCAGAAAAGGGTTGAAAAGTGATGTTGTGGCTTTGAATGGTGTATATTGAATGCAGAAAAAGTCTTGAGTTAAGATATGTATTTAAAAAAATGAAATCCCTTTGTAATAGACGAGTTTTCGTCCGAAACCCTAATACTTCGAAGGAGATTGTCCAGTTTGTACACGAAGTGCTTCCAGTTTTTCCCGTAACCCTCTCAACTTTTTAGCACATGCTATGTGGGTGAAATTACGATACCATGCCAATTTTCAACTATTTTAGAGTTCATTTGCAGTGCTTTTCAATTTCAGGGTCATCTTTGCTCAAAATAAATCATGAAATGCATGAAAAATAGCAAATGAAGTCAGAAAAGGGTTGAAAAGTGATGATGTGGCTTTGATTGGTGCCTAATGAATGCAGAAAAAGTCTTGATTTAAAATATATTTAAAAAAATGAAATCCCATTGTAATAGACGAGTTTTCGTCCGAAACCCTCATACTTCGAAGGAGATTGTCCAGTTTGTACACGAAGTGCATCCAGTTTTTCCCGTAACCCTCTCAACTTTTTAGCACATGCTATGTGGGTGAAATTATGATACCATGCCAATTTTCAACCATTTCAGAGTTCATTTGCAGTGCTTTTCAATTTCAGGGTCATCTTAGCTCAAAATAAATCATGAAATGCATGAAAAATAGCAAATGAAGTCAGAAAAGGGTTGAAAAGTGATGTTGTGGCTTTGAATGGTGTATATTGAATGCAGAAAAAGTCTTGAGTTAAGATATGTATTTAAAAAAATGAAATCCCTTTGTAATAGACGAGTTTTCGTCCGAAACCCTAATACTTCGAAGGAGATTGTCCAGTTTGTACACGAAGTGCTTCCAGTTTTTCCCGTAACCCTCTCAACTTTTTAGCACATGCTATGTGGGTGAAATTATGATACCATGCCAATTTTCAACTATTTCAGAGTTCATTTGCAGTGCTTTTCAATTTCAGGGTCATCTTAGCTCGAAATAAATCATGAAATGCATGAAAAATAGCAAATGAAGTCAGAAAAGGGTTGAAAAGTGATGATGTGGCTTTGAATGGTGCATATTGAATGCATAAAAAGTCTTGAGTAAAAATATGTTAAAAAAATGAAACCCCTTTGTAATAGACGAGTTTTCGTCCGAATACCTGATACTTCGAAGGAGATTGTCCAGTTTGTACACGAATTGCATCCAGTTTTTCCCGTAACCCTCTCAACTTTTTAGCACATGCTATGTGGGTGAAATTATGATACCATGCCAATTTTCAACCATTTCAGAGTTCATTTGCAGTGCTTTTCAATTTCAGGGTCATCTTAGCTCAAAATAAATCATGAAATGCATGAAAAATAGCAAATGAAGTCAGAAAAGGGTTGAAAAGTGATGATGTGGCTTTGAATGGTGTATATTGAATGCAGAAAAAGTCTTGAGTTAAGATATGTATTTAAAAAAATGAAATCCCTTTGTAATAGACGAGTTTTCGTCCGAAACCCTAATACTTCGAAGGAGATTGTCCAGTTTGTACACGAAGTGCTTCCAGTTTTTCCCGTAACCCTCTCAACTTTTTAGCACATGCTATGTGGGTGAAATTATGATACCATGCCAATTTTCAACTATTTCAGAGTTCATTTGCAGTGCTTTTCAATTTCAGGGTCATCTTAGCTCAAAATAAATCATGAAATGCATGAAAAATAGCCAATGAAGTCAGAAAAGGGTTGAAAAGTGATGATGTGGCTTTGAATGGTGCATATTGAATGCAGAAAAAGTCTTAGTTAAAATATGTTAAAAAATGATACCCCTTTGTAATAGACGAGTTTTCGTCCGAAACCCTCGTACTTCGAAGGAGATTGTCCAGTTTGTACACGAAGTGCATCCAGTTTTTCCCGTAACCCTCTCAACTTTTTAGCACATGCTACGTGGGTGAAATTATGATACCATGCCAATTTTCAACCATTTCAGAGTTCATTTGCAGTGCTTTTCAATTTCAGGGTCATATTTGCTCAAAATAAATCATGAAATGCATGAAAAATAGCAAATGAAGTCAGAAAAGGGTTGAAAAGTGATGATGTGGCTTTGAATTGTGCCTAATGAATGCAGAAAAAGTCTTGATTTAAAATATATTTAAAAAAATGAAATCCCATTGTAATAGACGAGTTTTCGTCCGAAACCATCATACTTCGAAGGAGATTGTCCAGTTTGTACACGAAGTGCATCCAGTTTTTCCCGTAACCCTCTCAACCTTTTAGCACATGCTACGTGGGTGAAATTATGATACCATGCCAATTTTCAACTATTTTAGAGTTCATTTGCAGTGCTTTTCAATTTCAGGGTCATCTTAGCTCAAAATAAATCATGAAATGCATGAAAAATAGCCAATGAAGTCAGAAAAGGGTTGAAAAGTGATGATGTGGCTTTGAATGGTGCATATTGAATGCAGAAAAAGTCTTAGTTAAAATATGTTAAAAAATGATACCCCTTTGTAATAGACGAGTTTTCGTCCGAAACCCTCGTACTTCGAAGGAGATTGTCCAGTTTGTACACGAAGTGCATCCAGTTTTTCCCGTAACCCTCTCAACTTTTTAGCACATGCTACGTGGGTGAAATTATGATACCATGCCAATTTTCAACCATTTCAGAGTTCATTTGCAGTGCTTTTCAATTTCAGGGTCATCTTTGCTCAAAATAAATCATGAAATGCATGAAAAATAGCAAATGAAGTCAGAAAAGGGTTGAAAAGTGATGATGTGGCTTTGAATTGTGCCTAATGAATGCAGAAAAAGTCTTGATTTAAAATATATTTAAAAAAATGAAATCCCATTGTAATAGACGAGTTTTCGTCCGAAACCATCATACTTCGAAGGAGATTGTCCAGTTTGTACACGAAGTGCATCCAGTTTTTCCCGTAACCCTCTCAACCTTTTAGCACATGCTACGTGGGTGAAATTATGATACCATGCCAATTTTCAACTATTTTAGAGTTCATTTGCAGTGCTTTTCAATTTTAGGGTCATCTTTGCTCAAAATAAATCATGAAATGCATGAAAAATAGCAAATGAAGTCAGAAAAGGGTTGAAAAGTGATGATGTGGCTTTGATTGGTGCCTAATGAATGCAGAAAAAGTCTTGATTTAAAATATATTTAAAAAAATGAAATCCCATTGTAATAGACGAGTTTTCGTCCGAAACCCTCATACTTCGAAGGAGATTGTCCAGTTTGTACACGAAGTGCATCCAGTTTTTCCCGTAACCCTCTCAACTTTTTAGCACATGCTATGTGGGTGAAATATGATACCATGCCAATTTTCAACCATTTCAGAGTTCATTTGCAGTGCTTTTCAATTTCAGGGTCATCTTAGCTCAAAATAAATCATGAAATGCATGAAAAATAGCAAATGAAGTCAGAAAAGGGTTGAAAAGTGATGTTGTGGCTTTGAATGGTGTATATTGAATGCAGAAAAAGTCTTGAGTTAAGATATGTATTTAAAAAAATGAAATCCCTTTGTAATAGACGAGTTTTCGTCCGAAACCCTAATACTTCGAAGGAGATTGTCCAGTTTGTACACGAAGTGCTTCCAGTTTTTCCCGTAACCCTCTCAACTTTTTAGCACATGCTATGTGGGTGAAATTATGATACCATGCCAATTTTCAACTATTTCAGAGTTCATTTGCAGTGCTTTTCAATTTCAGGGTCATCTTAGCTCGAAATAAATCATGAAATGCATGAAAAATAGCAAATGAAGTCAGAAAAGGGTTGAAAAGTGATGATGTGGCTTTGAATGGTGCATATTGAATGCATAAAAAGTCTTGAGTTAAAATATGTTAAAAAAATGAAACCCCTTTGTAATAGACGAGTTTTCGTCCGAATACCTGATACTTCGAAGGAGATTGTCCAGTTTGTACACGAATTGCATCCAATTTTTCCCGTAACCCTCTCAACTTTTTAGCACATGCTATGTGGGTGAAATTATGATACCATGCCAATTTTCAACCATTTCAGAGTTCATTTGCAGTGCTTTTCAATTTCAGGGTCATCTTAGCTCAAATAAATCATGAAATGCATGAAAAATAGCAAATGAAGTCAGAAAAGGGTTGAAAAGTGATGATGTGGCTTTGAATGGTGTATATTGAATGCAGAAAAAGTCTTGAGTTAAGATATGTATTTAAAAAAAATGAAATCCCTTTGTAATAGACGAGTTTTCGTCCGAAACCCTAATACTTCGAAGGAGATTGTCCAGTTTGTACACGAAGTGCTTCCAGTTTTTCCCGTAACCCTCTCAACTTTTTAGCACATGCTATGTGGGTGAAATTATGATACCATGCCAATTTTCAACTATTTCAGAGTTCATTTGCAGTGCTTTTCAATTTCAGGGTCATCTTAGCTCAAAATAAATCATGAAATGCATGAAAAATAGCCAATGAAGTCAGAAAAGGGTTGAAAAGTGATGATGTGGCTTTGAATGGTGCATATTGAATGCAGAAAAAGTCTTAGTTAAAATATGTTAAAAAATGATACCCCTTTGTAATAGACGAGTTTTCGTCCGAAACCCTCGTACTTCGAAGGAGATTGTCCAGTTTGTACACGAAGTGCATCCAGTTTTTCCCGTAACCCTCTCAACTTTTTAGCACATGCTACGTGGGTGAAATTATGATACCATGCCAATTTTCAACCATTTCAGAGTTCATTTGCAGTGCTTTTCAATTTCAGGGTCATCTTTGCTCAAAATAAATCATGAAATGCATGAAAAACAGCAAATGAAGTCAGAAAAGGGTTGAAAAGTGATGATGTGGCTTTGAATTGTGCCTAATGAATGCAGAAAAAGTCTTGATTTAAAATATATTTAAAAAAATGAAATCCCATTGTAATAGACGAGTTTTCGTCCGAAACCATCATACTTCGAAGGAGATTGTCCAGTTTGTACACGAAGTGCATCCAGTTTTTCCCGTAACCCTCTCAACCTTTTAGCACATGCTACGTGGGTGAAATTATGATACCATGCCAATTTTCAACTATTTTAGAGTTCATTTGCAGTGCTTTTCAATTTTAGGGTCATCTTTGCTCAAAATAAATCATGAAATGCATGAAAAATAGCAAATGAAGTCAGAAAAGGGTTGAAAAGTGATGATGTGGCTTTGATTGGTGCCTAATGAATGCAGAAAAAGTCTTGATTTAAAATATATTTAAAAAAATGAAATCCCATTGTAATAGACGAGTTTTCGTCCGAAACCCTCATACTTCGAAGGAGATTGTCCAGTTTGTACACGAAGTGCATCCAGTTTTTCCCGTAACCCTCTCAACTTTTTAGCACATGCTATGTGGGTGAAATATGATACCATGCCAATTTTCAACCATTTCAGAGTTCATTTGCAGTGCTTTTCAATTTCAGGGTCATCTTAGCTCAAAATAAATCATGAAATGCATGAAAAATAGCAAATGAAGTCAGAAAAGGGTTGAAAAGTGATGTTGTGGCTTTGAATGGTGTATATTGAATGCAGAAAAAGTCTTGAGTTAAGATATGTATTTAAAAAAATGAAATCCCTTTGTAATAGACGAGTTTTCGTCCGAAACCCTAATACTTCGAAGGAGATTGTCCAGTTTGTACACGAAGTGCTTCCAGTTTTTCCCGTAACCCTCTCAACTTTTTAGCACATGCTATGTGGGTGAAATTATGATACGATGCCAATTTTCAACTATTTCAGAGTTCATTTGCAGTGCTTTTCAATTTCAGGGTCATCTTAGCTCGAAATAAATCATGAAATGCATGAAAAATAGCAAATGAAGTCAGAAAAGGGTTGAAAAGTGATGATGTGGCTTTGAATGGTGCATATTGAATGCATAAAAAGTCTTGAGTTAAAATATGTTAAAAAAATGAAACCCCTTTGTAATAGACGAGTTTTCGTCCGAATACCTGATACTTCGAAGGAGATTGTCCAGTTTGTACACGAATTGCATCCAGTTTTTCCCGTAACCCTCTCAACTTTTTAGCACATGCTATGTGGGTGAAATTATGATACCATGCCAATTTTCAACCATTTCAGAGTTCATTTGCAGTGCTTTTCAATTTCAGGGTCATCTTAGCTCAAAATAAATCATGAAATGCATGAAAAATAGCAAATGAAGTCAGAAAAGGGTCGAAAAGTGCTGATGTGGCTTTGAATGGTGCATATTGAATGCAGAAAAAGTCTTGAGTTAAAATATGTTAAAAAATGATACCCCTTTGTAATAGACGAGTTTTCGTCCGAATCCCTGATACTTCGAAGGAGATTGTTCAGTTTGTACACGAAGTGCATCCAGTTTTCCCGTAACCCTCTCAACCTTTTAGCACATGCTACGTGGGTGAAATTATGATACCATGCCAATTTTCAACTATTTCAGAGTTCATTTGCAGTGCTTTTCAATTTCAGGGTCATCTTAGCTCAAATAAATCATGAAATGCATGAAAAATAGCAAATGAAGTCAGAAAAGGGTTGAAAAGTGATGATGTGGCTTTGAATGGTGTATATTGAATGCAGAAAAAGTCTTGAGTTAAGATATGTATTTAAAAAAAATGAAATCCCTTTGTAATAGACGAGGTTTCGTCCGAAACCCTAATACTTCGAAGGAGATTGTCCAGTTTGTACACGAAGTGCTTCCAGTTTTTCCCGTAACCCTCTCAACTTTTTAGCACATGCTATGTGGGTGAAATTATGATACCATGCCAATTTTCAACTATTTCAGAGTTCATTTGCAGTGCTTTTCAATTTCAGGGTCATCTTAGCTCAAAATAAATCATGAAATGCATGAAAAATAGCCAATGAAGTCAGAAAAGGGTTGAAAAGTGATGATGTGGCTTTGAATGGTGCATATTGAATGCAGAAAAAGTCTTAGTTAAAATATGTTAAAAAATGATACCCCTTTGTAATAGACGAGTTTTCGTCCGAAACCCTCGTACTTCGAAGGAGATTGTCCAGTTTGTACACGAAGTGCATCCAGTTTTTCCCGTAACCCTCTCAACTTTTTAGCACATGCTACGTGGGTGAAATTATGATACCATGCCAATTTTCAACCATTTCAGAGTTCATTTGCAGTGCTTTTCAATTTCAGGGTCATCTTTGCTCAAAATAAATCATGAAATGCATGAAAAATAGCAAATGAAGTCAGAAAAGGGTTGAAAAGTGATGATGTGGCTTTGAATTGTGCCTAATGAATGCAGAAAAAGTCTTGATTTAAAATATATTTAAAAAAATGAAATCCCATTGTAATAGACGAGTTTTCGTCCGAAACCATCATACTTCGAAGGAGATTGTCCAGTTTGTACACGAAGTGCATCCAGTTTTTCCCGTAACCCTCTCAACCTTTTAGCACATGCTACGTGGGTGAAATTATGATACCATGCCAATTTTCAACTATTTTAGAGTTCATTTGCAGTGCTTTTCAATTTTAGGGTCATCTTTGCTCAAAATAAATCATGAAATGCATGAAAAATAGGAAATGAAGTCAGAAAAGGGTTGAAAAGTGATGATGTGGCTTTGATTGGTGCCTAATGAATGCAGAAAAAGTCTTGATTTAAAATATATTTAAAAAAATGAAATCCCATTGTAATAGACGAGTTTTCGTCCGAAACCCTCATACTTCGAAGGAGATTGTCCAGTTTGTACACGAAGTGCATCCAGTTTTTCCCGTAACCCTCTCAACTTTTTAGCACATGCTATGTGGGTGAAATATGATACCATGCCAATTTTCAACCATTTCAGAGTTCATTTGCAGTGCTTTTCAATTTCAGGGTCATCTTAGCTCAAAATAAATCATGAAATGCATGAAAAATAGCAAATGAAGTCAGAAAAGGGTTGAAAAGTGATGTTGTGGCTTTGAATGGTGTATATTGAATGCAGAAAAAGTCTTGAGTTAAGATATGTATTTAAAAAAATGAAATCCCTTTGTAATAGACGAGTTTTCGTCCGAAACCCTAATACTTCGAAGGAGATTGTCCAGTTTGTACACGAAGTGCTTCCAGTTTTTCCCGTAACCCTCTCAACTTTTTAGCACATGCTATGTGGGTGAAATTATGATACGATGCCAATTTTCAACTATTTCAGAGTTCATTTGCAGTGCTTTTCAATTTCAGGGTCATCTTAGCTCGAAATAAATCATGAAATGCATGAAAAATAGCAAATGAAGTCAGAAAAGGGTTGAAAAGTGATGATGTGGCTTTGAATGGTGCATATTGAATGCATAAAAAGTCTTGAGTTAAAATATGTTAAAAAAATGAAACCCCTTTGTAATAGACGAGTTTTCGTCCGAATACCTGATACTTCGAAGGAGATTGTCCAGTTTGTACACGAATTGCATCCAGTTTTTCCCGTAACCCTCTCAACTTTTTAGCACATGCTATGTGGGTGAAATTATGATACCATGCCAATTTTCAACCATTTCAGAGTTCATTTGCAGTGCTTTTCAATTTCAGGGTCATCTTAGCTCAAATAAATCATGAAATGCATGAAAAATAGCAAATGAAGTCAGAAAAGGGTTGAAAAGTGATGATGTGGCTTTGAATGGTGTATATTGAATGCAGAAAAAGTCTTGAGTTAAGATATGTATTTAAAAAAAATGAAATCCCTTTGTAATAGACGAGTTTTCGTCCGAAACCCTAATACTTCGAAGGAGATTGTCCAGTTTGTACACGAAGTGCTTCCAGTTTTTCCCGTAACCCTCTCAACTTTTTAGCACATGCTATGTGTGTGAAATTATGATACCATGCCAATTTTCAACTATTTCAGAGTTCATTTGCAGTGCTTTTCAATTTCAGGGTCATCTTAGCTCAAAATAAATCATGAAATGCATGAAAAATAGCCAATGAAGTCAGAAAAGGGTTGAAAAGTGATGATGTGGCTTTGAATGGTGCATATTGAATGCAGAAAAAGTCTTAGTTAAAATATGTTAAAAAATGATACCCCTTTGTAATAGACGAGTTTTCGTCCGAAACCCTCGTACTTCGAAGGAGATTGTCCAGTTTGTACACGAAGTGCATCCAGTTTTTCCCGTAACCCTCTCAACTTTTTAGCACATGCTACGTGGGTGAAATTATGATACCATGCCAATTTTCAACCATTTCAGAGTTCATTTGCAGTGCTTTTCAATTTCAGGGTCATCTTTGCTCAAAATAAATCATGAAATGCATGAAAAATAGCAAATGAAGTCAGAAAAGGGTTGAAAAGTGATGATGTGGCTTTGAATTGTGCCTAATGAATGCAGAAAAAGTCTTGATTTAAAATATATTTAAAAAAATGAAATCCCATTGTAATAGACGAGTTTTCGTCCGAAACCATCATACTTCGAAGGAGATTGTCCAGTTTGTACACGAAGTGCATCCAGTTTTTCCCGTAACCCTCTCAACCTTTTAGCACATGCTACGTGGGTGAAATTATGATACCATGCCAATTTTCAACTATTTTAGAGTTCATTTGCAGTGCTTTTCAATTTCAGGGTCATCTTTGCTCAAAATAAATCATGAAATGCATGAAAAATAGCAAATGAAGTCAGAAAAGGGTTGAAAAGTGATGATGTGGCTTTGATTGGTGCCTAATGAATGCAGAAAAAGTCTTGATTTAAAATATATTTAAAAAAATGAAATCCCATTGTAATAGACGAGTTTTCGTCCGAAACCCTCATACTTCGAAGGAGATTGTCCAGTTTGTACACGAAGTGCATCCAGTTTTTCCCGTAACCCTCTCAACTTTTTAGCACATGCTATGTGGATGAAATTATGATACCATGCCAATTTTCAACCATTTCAGAGTTCATTTGCAGTGCTTTTCAATTTCAGGGTCATCTTAGCTCAAAATAAATCATGAAATGCATGAAAAATAGCAAATGAAGTCAGAAAAGGGTTGAAAAGTGATGTTGTGGCTTTGAATGGTGTATATTGAATGCAGAAAAAGTCTTGAGTTAAGATATGTATTTAAAAAAATGAAATCCCTTTGTAATAGACGAGTTTTCGTCCGAAACCCTAATACTTCGAAGGAGATTGTCCAGTTTGTACACGAGGTGCTTCCAGTTTTTCCCGTAACCCTCTCAACTTTTTAGCACATGCTATGTGGGTGAAATTATGATACGATGCCAATTTTCAACTATTTCAGAGTTCATTTGCAGTGCTTTTCAATTTCAGGGTCATCTTAGCTCGAAATAAATCATGAAATGCATGAAAAATAGCAAATGAAGTCAGAAAAGGGTTGAAAAGTGATGATGTGGCTTTGAATGGTGCATATTGAATGCATAAAAAGTCTTGAGTTAAAATATGTTAAAAAAATGAAACCCCTTTGTAATAGACGAGTTTTCGTCCGAATACCTGATACTTCGAAGGAGATTGTCCAGTTTGTACACGAATTGCATCCAGTTTTTCCCGTAACCCTCTCAACTTTTTAGCACATGCTATGTGGGTGAAATTATGATACCATGCCAATTTTCAACCATTTCAGAGTTCATTTGCAGTGCTTTTCAATTTCAGGGTCATCTTAGCTCAAATAAATCATGAAATGCATGAAAAATAGCAAATGAAGTCAGAAAAGGGTTGAAAAGTGATGATGTGGCTTTGAATGGTGTATATTGAATGCAGAAAAAGTCTTGAGTTAAGATATGTATTTAAAAAAAATGAAATCCCATTGTAATAGACGAGTTTTCGTCCGAAACCCTCATACTTCGAAGGAGATTGTCCAGTTTGTACACGAAGTGCATCCAGTTTTTCCCGTAACCCTCTCAACTTTTTAGCACATGCTATGTGGGTGAAATTATGATACCATGCCAATTTTCAACCATTTCAGAGTTCATTTGCAGTGCTTTTCAATTTCAGGGTCATCTTAGCTCAAAATAAATCATGAAATGCATGAAAAATAGCAAATGAAGTCAGAAAAGGGTTGAAAAGTGATGTTGTGGCTTTGAATGGTGTATATTGAATGCAGAAAAAGTCTTGAGTTAAGATATGTATTTAAAAAAATGAAATCCCTTTGTAATAGACGAGTTTTCGTCCGAAACCCTAATACTTCGAAGGAGATTGTCCAGTTTGTACACGAAGTGCTTCCAGTTTTTCCCGTAACCCTCTCAACTTTTTAGCACATGCTATGTGGGTGAAATTATGATACCATGCCCATTTTCAACTATTTCAGAGTTCATTTGCAGTGCTTTTCAATTTCAGGGTCATCTTAGCTCGAAATAAATCATGAAATGCATGAAAAATAGCAAATGAAGTCAGAAAAGGGTTGAAAAGTGATGATGTGGCTTTGAATGGTGCATATTGAATGCATAAAAAGTCTTGAGTTAAAATATGTTAAAAAAATGAAACCCCTTTGTAATAGACGAGGTTTCGTCCGAATACCTGATACTTCGAAGGAGATTGTCCAGTTTGTACACGAATTGCATCCAGTTTTTCCCGTAACCCTCTCAACTTTTTAGCACATGCTATGTGGGTGAAATTATGATACCATGCCAATTTTCAACCATTTCAGAGTTCATTTGCAGTGCTTTTCAATTTCAGGGTCATCTTAGCTCAAAATAAATCATGAAATGCATGAAAAATAGCAAATGAAGTCAGAAAAGGGTTGAAAAGTGATGATGTGGCTTTGAATGGTGCATATTGAATGCAGAAAAAGTCTTAGTTAAAATATGTTAAAAAATGATACCCCTTTGTAATAGACGAGTTTTCGTCCGAAACCCTCGTACTTCGAAGGAGATTGTCCAGTTTGTACACGAAGTGCATCCAGTTTTTCCCGTAACCCTGTCAACTTTTTAGCACATGCTACGTGGGTGAAATTATGATACCATGCCAATTTTCAACTATTTCAGAGTTCATTTGAAGTGCTTTTCAATTTCAGGGTCATCTTAGCTCAAAATAAATCATGAAATGCATGAAAAATAGCAAATGAAGTCAGAAAAGGGTTGAAAAGTGATGATGTGGCTTTGAATGGTGCATATTGAATGCAGAAAAAGTCTTAGTTAAAATATGTTAAAAAATGATACCCCTTTGTAATAGACGAGTTTTCGTCCGAAACCCTCGTACTTCGAAGGAGATTGTCCAGTTTGTACACGAAGTGCATCCAGTTTTTCCCGTAACCCTGTCAACTTTTTAGCACATGCTACGTGGGTGAAATTATGATACCATGCCAATTTTCAACTATTTCAGAGTTCATTTGAAGTGCTTTTCAATTTCAGGGTCATCTTAGCTCAAAATAAATCATGAAATGCATGAAAAATAGCAAATGAAGTCAGAAAAGGGTTGAAAAGTGATGATGTGGCTTTGAATGGTGCATATTGAATGCAGAAAAAGTCTTAGTTAAAATATGTTAAAAAATGATACCCCTTTGTAATAGACGAGTTTTCGTCCGAAACCCTCGTACTTCGAAGGAGATTGTCCAGTTTGTACACGAAGTGCATCCAGTTTTTCCCGTAACCCTCTCAACTTTTTAGCACATGCTACGTGGGTGAAATTATGATACCATGCCAATTTTCAACCATTTCAGAGTTCATTTGCAGTGCTTTTCAATTTCAGGGTCATCTTTGCTCAAAATAAATCATGAAATGCATGAAAAATAGCAAATGAAGTCAGAAAAGGGTTGAAAAGTGATGATGTGGCTTTGAATTGTGCCTAATGAATGCAGAAAAAGTCTTGATTTAAAATATATTTAAAAAAATGAAATCCCATTGTAATAGACGAGTTTTCGTCCGAAACCATCATACTTCGAAGGAGATTGTCCAGTTTGTACACGAAGTGCATCCAGTTTTTCCCGTAACCCTCTCAACCTTTTAGCACATGCTACGTGGGTGAAATTATGATACCATGCCAATTTTCAACTATTTTAGAGTTCATTTGCAGTGCTTTTCAATTTCAGGGTCATCTTTGCTCAAAATAAATCATGAAATGCATGAAAAATAGCAAATGAAGTCAGAAAAGGGTTGAAAAGTGATGATGTGGCTTTGATTGGTGCCTAATGAATGCAGAAAAAGTCTTGATTTAAAATATATTTAAAAAAATGAAATCCCATTGTAATAGACGAGTTTTCGTCCGAAACCCTCATACTTCGAAGGAGATTGTCCAGTTTGTACACGAAGTGCATCCAGTTTTTCCCGTAACCCTCTCAACTTTTTAGCACATGCTATGTGGATGAAATTATGATACCATGCCAATTTTCAACCATTTCAGAGTTCATTTGCAGTGCTTTTCAATTTCAGGGTCATCTTAGCTCAAAATAAATCATGAAATGCATGAAAAATAGCAAATGAAGTCAGAAAAGGGTTGAAAAGTGATGTTGTGGCTTTGAATGGTGTATATTGAATGCAGAAAAAGTCTTGAGTTAAGATATGTATTTAAAAAAATGAAATCCCTTTGTAATAGACGAGTTTTCGTCCGAAACCCTAATACTTCGAAGGAGATTGTCCAGTTTGTACACGAGGTGCTTCCAGTTTTTCCCGTAACCCTCTCAACTTTTTAGCACATGCTATGTGGGTGAAATTATGATACGATGCCAATTTTCAACTATTTCAGAGTTCATTTGCAGTGCTTTTCAATTTCAGGGTCATCTTAGCTCGAAATAAATCATGAAATGCATGAAAAATAGCAAATGAAGTCAGAAAAGGGTTGAAAAGTGATGATGTGGCTTTGAATGGTGCATATTGAATGCATAAAAAGTCTTGAGTTAAAATATGTTAAAAAAATGAAACCCCTTTGTAATAGACGAGTTTTCGTCCGAATACCTGATACTTCGAAGGAGATTGTCCAGTTTGTACACGAATTGCATCCAGTTTTTCCCGTAACCCTCTCAACTTTTTAGCACATGCTATGTGGGTGAAATTATGATACCATGCCAATTTTCAACCATTTCAGAGTTCATTTGCAGTGCTTTTCAATTTCAGGGTCATCTTAGCTCAAATAAATCATGAAATGCATGAAAAATAGCAAATGAAGTCAGAAAAGGGTTGAAAAGTGATGATGTGGCTTTGAATGGTGTATATTGAATGCAGAAAAAGTCTTGAGTTAAGATATGTATTTAAAAAAAATGAAATCCCATTGTAATAGACGAGTTTTCGTCCGAAACCCTCATACTTCGAAGGAGATTGTCCAGTTTGTACACGAAGTGCATCCAGTTTTTCCCGTAACCCTCTCAACTTTTTAGCACATGCTATGTGGGTGAAATTATGATACCATGCCAATTTTCAACCATTTCAGAGTTCATTTGCAGTGCTTTTCAATTTCAGGGTCATCTTAGCTCAAAATAAATCATGAAATGCATGAAAAATAGCAAATGAAGTCAGAAAAGGGTTGAAAAGTGATGTTGTGGCTTTGAATGGTGTATATTGAATGCAGAAAAAGTCTTGAGTTAAGATATGTATTTAAAAAAATGAAATCCCTTTGTAATAGACGAGTTTTCGTCCGAAACCCTAATACTTCGAAGGAGATTGTCCAGTTTGTACACGAAGTGCTTCCAGTTTTTCCCGTAACCCTCTCAACTTTTTAGCACATGCTATGTGGGTGAAATTATGATACCATGCCCATTTTCAACTATTTCAGAGTTCATTTGCAGTGCTTTTCAATTTCAGGGTCATCTTAGCTCGAAATAAATCATGAAATGCATGAAAAATAGCAAATGAAGTCAGAAAAGGGTTGAAAAGTGATGATGTGGCTTTGAATGGTGCATATTGAATGCATAAAAAGTCTTGAGTTAAAATATGTTAAAAAAATGAAACCCCTTTGTAATAGACGAGGTTTCGTCCGAATACCTGATACTTCGAAGGAGATTGTCCAGTTTGTACACGAATTGCATCCAGTTTTTCCCGTAACCCTCTCAACTTTTTAGCACATGCTATGTGGGTGAAATTATGATACCATGCCAATTTTCAACCATTTCAGAGTTCATTTGCAGTGCTTTTCAATTTCAGGGTCATCTTAGCTCAAAATAAATCATGAAATGCATGAAAAATAGCAAATGAAGTCAGAAAAGGGTTGAAAAGTGATGATGTGGCTTTGAATGGTGCATATTGAATGCAGAAAAAGTCTTAGTTAAAATATGTTAAAAAATGATACCCCTTTGTAATAGACGAGTTTTCGTCCGAAACCCTCGTACTTCGAAGGAGATTGTCCAGTTTGTACACGAAGTGCATCCAGTTTTTCCCGTAACCCTGTCAACTTTTTAGCACATGCTACGTGGGTGAAATTATGATACCATGCCAATTTTCAACTATTTCAGAGTTCATTTGAAGTGCTTTTCAATTTCAGGGTCATCTTAGCTCAAAATAAATCATGAAATGCATGAAAAATAGCAAATGAAGTCAGAAAAGGGTTGAAAAGTGATGATGTGGCTTTGAATGGTGCATATTGAATGCAGAAAAAGTCTTAGTTAAAATATGTTAAAAAATGATACCCCTTTGTAATAGACGAGTTTTCGTCCGAAACCCTCGTACTTCGAAGGAGATTGTCCAGTTTGTACACGAAGTGCATCCAGTTTTTCCCGTAACCCTGTCAACTTTTTAGCACATGCTACGTGGGTGAAATTATGATACCATGCCAATTTTCAACTATTTCAGAGTTCATTTGAAGTGCTTTTCAATTTCAGGGTCATCTTAGCTCAAAATAAATCATGAAATGCATGAAAAATAGCAAATGAAGTCAGAAAAGGGTTGAAAAGTGATGATGTGGCTTTGAATGGTGCATATTGAATGCAGAAAATGTCTTGAGTTAAAATAAGTTAAAAAATGAAACACCTTTGTAATAGACGAGTTTTCGTCCGAAACCCTGATACTTCGAAGGAGATTGTCCAGTTTGTACACAAAGTGCATCCAGTTTTTCCCGTAACCCTCTCAACTTTTTATCACATGCTATGTGGGTGAAATTATGATACCATGCCAATTTTCAACCATTTCAGAGTTCATTTGCAGTGCTTTTCAATTTCAGGGTCATCTTAGCTCAAAATAAATCATGAAATGCATGAAAAATAGCAAATGAAGTCAGAAAAGGGTTGAAAAGTGATGATGTGGCTTTGAATGGTGCATATTGAATGCAGAAAAAGTCTTGAGTTAAAATATGTTAAAAAATGAAACCCCTTTGTAATAGACGAGTTTTCGTCCGAAACCCTGATACTTCGAAGGAGATTGTCCAGTTTGTACATGAAGTGCATCCAGTTTTTCCCGTAACCCTCTCAACTTTTTAGCACATGCTACGTGGGTGAAATTATGATACCATGCCAATTTTCAGCTATTTCAGAGTTCATTTGCAGTGCTTTTCAATATCAGGGTCATCTTAGCTCAAAAAAAATCATGAAATGCATGAAAAATAGCAAATGAAGTCAGAAAAGGGTTGAAAAGTGATGATGTGTATTTGAATGGTGCATATTGAATGCAGAAAAAGTCTTGAGTTAAAATATGGTTAAAAAATGAAATCCCTTTGTAATAGACGAGTTTTCGTCCGAAACCCTGATACTTCGAAGGAGATTGTCCAATTTGTACACGAAGTGCATCCAGTTTTTCCCGTAACCCTCTCAACTTTTTATCACATGCTATGTGGGTGAAATTATGATACCATGCCAATTTTCAACCATTTCAGAGTTCATTTGCAGTGCTTTTCAATTTCAGGGTCATCTTAGCTCAAAATAAATCATGAAATGCATGAAAAATAGCAAATGAAGTCAGAAAAGGGTTGAAAAGTGATGATGTGGCTTTGAATGGTGCATATTGAATGCAGAAAAAGTCTTGAGTTGAAATATATTTAAAAAAATGAAATCCCTTTGTAATAGACGAGTTTTCGTCCGAAACCCTCATACTTCGAAGGAGATTGTCCAGTTTGTACACGAAGTGCATCCAGTTTTTCCCGTAACCCTGTCAACTTTTTAGCACATGCTACGTGGGTGAAATTATGATACCATGCCAATTTTCAACTATTTCAGAGTTCATTTGAAGTGCTTTTCAATTTCAGGGTCATCTTAGCTCAAAATAAATCATGAAATGCATGAAAAATAGCAAATGAAGTCAGAAAAGGGTTGAAAAGTGATGATGTGGCTTTGAATGGTGCATATTGAATGCAGAAAAAGTCTTGAGTTAAAATATGTTAAAAAAATGAAACCCCTTTGTAATAGACGAGTTTTCGTCCGAAACCCTGATACTTCGAAGGAGATTGTCCAGTTTGTACACGAAGTGCATCCAGTTTTTCCCGTAACCCTCTCAACCTTTTAGCACATGCTACGTGGGTGAAATTATGATACCATGCCAATTTTTAACCATTTCAGAGTTCATTTGCAGTGTTTTTCAATTTCAGGGTCATCTTAGCTCAAAATAAATCATGAAATGCATGAAAAATAGCAAATGAAGTCAGAAAAGGGTTGAAAAGTGATGATGTGGCTTTGAATGGTGCATATTGAATGCAGAAAAAGTCTTAGTCAAAATATGTTAAAAAAAGATACCGCTTTGTAATAGACGAGTTTTCGTCCGAAACCCTCGTACTTCGAAGGAGATTGTCCAGTTTGTACACGAAGTGCATCCAGTTTTTCCCGTAACCCTCTCAACTTTTTAGCACATGCTACGTGGGTGAAATTATGATACCATGCCAATTTTCAGCTATTTCAGAGTTCATTTGAAGTGCTTTTCAATATCACGGTCATCTTAGCTCAAAATAAATCATGAAATGCATGAAAAATAGCAAATGAAGTCAGAAAAGGGTTGAAAAGTGATGATGTGTATTTGAATGGTGCATATTGAATGCAGAAAAAGTCTTGAGTTAAAATATGGTTAAAAAATGAAATCCCTTTGTAATAGACGAGTTTTCGTCGGAAACCCTCATACTTCGAAGGAGATTGTCCAGTTTGTACACGAAGTGCATCCAGTTTTTCCCATAACCCTCTCAACTTTTTAGCACATGCTATGTGGGTGAAATTATGATACCATGCCAATTTTCAACCATTTCAGAGTTCATTTGCATTGCTTTTCAATTTCAGGGTCATCTTTGCTCAAAATAAATCATGAAATGCATGAAAAATAGCAAATTAAGTCAGAAAAGGGTTGAAAAGTGATAATGTGGCTTTGAATGGTGCCTAATGAATGCAGAAAAAGTCTTGATTTATAATATATTTAAAAAAATGAAATCCCATTGTAATAGACGAGTTTTCGTCCGGAACCCTCATACTTCGAAGGAGATTGTCCAGTTTGTACACGAAGTGCATCCAGTTTTTCCCGTAACCCTGTCAACTTTTTAGCACATGCTATGTGGGTGAAATTATGATACCATGCCAATTTTCAACTATTTCAGAGTTCATTTGCAGTGCTTTTCAATTTCAGGGTCATCTTAGCTCAAAATAAATCATGAAATGCATGAAAAATAGCAAATGAAGTCAGAAAAGGGTCGAAAAGTGCTGATGTGGCTTTGAATGGTGCATATTGAATGCAGAAAAAGTCTTGAGTTAAAATATGTTAAAAAATGATACCCCTTTGTAATAGACGAGTTTTCGTCCGAATCCCTGATACTTCGAAGGAGATTGTTCAGTTTGTACACGAAGTGCATCCAGTTTTCCCGTAACCCTCTCAACCTTTTAGCACATGCTACGTGGGTGAAATTATGATACCATGCCAATTTTCAACTATTTCAGAGTTCATTTGCAGTGCTTTTCAATTTCAGGGTCATCTTAGCTCAAAATAAATCATGAAATGCATGAAAAATAGCAAATGAAGTCAGAAAAGGGTTGAAAAGTGATGATGTGGCTTTGAATGGTGCATATTGAATGCATAAAAAGTCTTGAGTTAAAATATGTTAAAAAATGAAACCCCTTTGTAATAGACGAGTTTTCGTCCGAAACCCTGATACTTCGAAGGAGATTGTCCAGTTTGTACACGAAGTGCATCCAGTTTTTCCCGTAACCCTCTCAACTTTTTAGCACATGCTATGTGGGTGAAATTATGATACCATGCCAATTTTTAACCATTTCAGAGTTCATTTGCAGTGCTTTTCAATTTCTGGGACATCTTAGCTCAAAATAAATCATGAAATGCATGAAAAATAGCAAATGAAGTCAGAAAAGGGTTGAAAAGTGATGATGTGGCTTTGAATGGTGCATATTGAATGCAGAAAAAGTCTTGAGTAAAAATATGTTAAAAAAATGAAACCCCTTTGTAATAGACGAGTTTTCGTCCGAAACCCTGATACTTCGAAGGAGATTGTCCAGTTTGTACACGAAGTGCATCTAGTTTTTCCCGTAACCCTCTCAACTTTTTAGCACATGCTACGTGGGTGAAATTATGATACCATGCCAATTTTCAACTATTTCAGAGTTCATTTGCAGTGCTTTACAATTTCAGGGTTATCTTTGCTCAAAATAAATCATGAAATGCATGAAAAATAGCAAATGAATTCAGAAAAGGGTTGAAAAGTGATGATGTGGCTTTGAATGGTGCCTAATGAATGCAGAAAAAGTCTTGATTTAAAATATATTTAAAAAATGAAATCCCATTGTAATAGACGAGTTTTCGTCCGAAACCCTCATACTTCGAAGGAGATTGTACAGTTTGTACACGAAGTGCATCCAGTTTTTCCCGTAAGCCTCTCAACTTTTTAGCACATGCTATGTGGGTGAAATTATGATACCATGCCAATTTTCAACTATTTCAGAGTTCATTTGCAGTGCTTTTCAATTTCAGTTTCATCTTAGCTCAAACTAAATCATGAAATGCATGAAAAATAGCAAATGAAGTCAGAAAAGGGTCGAAAAGTGATGATGTGGCTTTGAATGGTGCATATTGATTGCAGAAAAATTCTTGAGTTAAAATATGTTAAAAAATGATACCCCTTTGTAATAGACGAGTTTTCGTCCGAAACCCTCGTACTTCGAAGGAGATTGTCTAGTTTGTACACGAAGTGCATCCAGTTTTTCCCGTAACCCTCTCAACATTTTAGCACATGCTACGTGGGTGAAATTATGATACCATGCCAATTTTCAACTATTTCAGAGTTCATTTGCAGTGCTTTTCAATTTCAGGGTCATCTTTGCTCAAAATAAATCATGAAATGCATGAAAAATAGCAAATGAAGTCAGAAAAGGGTTGAAAAGTGATGATGTGGCTTTGAATGGTGCATATTGAATGCAGAAAAAGTCTTGAGTTGAAATATATTTAAAAAAATGAAATCCCTTTGTAATAGACGAGTTTTCGTCCGAAACCCTCGTACTTCGAAGGAGATTGTCCAGTTTGTACACGAAGTGCATCCAGTTTTTCCCGTAACCCTGTCAACTTTTTAGCACATGCTACGTGGGTGAAATTATGATACCATGCCAATTTTCAACTATTTCAGAGTTCATTTGAAGTGCTTTTCAATTTCAGGGTCATCTTAGCTCAAAATAAATCATGAAATGCATGAAAAATAGCAAATGAAGTCAGAAAAGGGTTGAAAAGTGATGATGTGGCTTTGAATGGTGCATATTGAATGCATAAAAAGTCTTGAGTTAAAATATGTTAAAAAAATGAAACCCCTTTGTAATAGACGAGTTTTCGTCCGAAACCCTGATACTTCGAAGGAGATTGTCCAGTTTGTACACGAAGTGCATCCAGTTTTTCCCGTAACCCTCTCAACCTTTTAGCACATGCTACGTGGGTGAAATTATGATACCATGCCAATTTTCAACCATTTCAGAGTTCATTTGCAGTGTTTTTCAATTTCAGGGTCATCTTAGCTCAAAATAAATCATGAAATGCATGAAAAATAGCAAATGAAGTCAGAAAAGGGTTGAAAAGTGATGATGTGGCCTTGAATGGTGCATATTGAATGCAGAAAAAGTCTTAGTCAAAATATGTTAAAAAATGATACCGCTTTGTAATAGACGAGTTTTCGTCCGAAACCCTCGTACTTCGAAGGAGATTGTCCAGTTTGTACACGAAGTGCATCCAGTTTTTCCCGTAACCCTCTCAACTTTTTAGCACATGCTACGTGGGTGAAATTATGATACCATGCCAATTTTCAGCTATTTCAGAGTTCATTTGAAGTGCTTTTCAATATCAGGGTCATCTTAGCTCAAAATAAATCATGAAATGCATGAAAAATAGCAAATGAAGTCAGAAAAGGGTTGAAAAGTGATGATGTGTATTTGAATGGTGCATATTGAATGCAGAAAAAGTCTTGAGTTAAAATATGGTTAAAAAATGAAATCCCTTTGTAATAGACGAGTTTTCGTCGGAAACCCTCATACTTCGAAGGAGATTGTCCAGTTTGTACACGAAGTGCATCCAGTTTTTCCCATAAACCTCTCAACTTTTTAGCACATGCTATGTGGGTGAAATTATGATACCATCCCAATTTTCAACCATTTCAGAGTTCATTTGCATTGCTTTTCAATTTCAGGGTCATCTTTGCTCAAAATAAATCATGAAATGCATGAAAAATAGCAAATTAAGTCAGAAAAGGGTTGAAAAGTGATGATGTGGCTTTGAATGGTGCCTAATGAATGCAGAAAAAGTCTTGATTTATAATATATTTAAAAAAATGAAATCCCATTGTAATAGACGAGTTTTCGTCCGAAACCCTCATACTTCGAAGGAGATTGTCCAGTTTGTACACGAAGTGCATCCAGTTTTTCCCGTAACCCTGTCAAATTTTTAGCACATGCTATGTGGGTGAAATTATGATACCATGCCAATTTTCAACTATTTCAGAGTTCATTTGCAGTGCTTTTCAATTTCAGGGTCATCTTAGCTCAAAATAAATCATGAAATGCATGAAAAATAGCAAATGAAGTCAGAAAAGGGTCGAAAAGTGCTGATGTGGCTTTGAATGGTGCATATTGAATGCAGAAAAAGTCTTGAGTTAAAATATGTTAAAAAATGATACCCCTTTGTAATAGACGAGTTTTCGTCCGAATCCCTGATACTTCGAAGGAGATTGTCCAGTTTGTACACGAAGTGCATCCAGTTTTCCCGTAACCCTCTCAACCTTTTAGCACATGCTACGTGGGTGAAATTATGATACCATGCCAATTTTCAACTATTTCAGAGTTCATTTGCAGTGCTTTTCAATTTCAGGGTCATCTTAGCTCAAAATAAATCATGAAATGCATGAAAAATAGCAAATGAAGTCAGAAAAGGGTTGAAAAGTGATGATGTGGCTTTGAATGGTGCATATTGAATGCATAAAAAGTCTTGAGTTAAAATATGTTAAAAAATGAAACCCCTTTGTAATAGACGAGTTTTCGTCCGAAACCCTGATACTCCGAAGGAGACTGTCCAGTTTGTACACGAAGTGCATCAAGTTTTTCCCGTAACCCTCTCAACTTTTTAGCACATGCTATGTGGGTGAAATTATGATACCATGCCAATTTTCAACCATTT
The DNA here is from genome assembly GCA_039707655.1 of Elymus sibiricus. Lineage (NCBI taxonomy): Eukaryota > Viridiplantae > Streptophyta > Magnoliopsida > Poales > Poaceae > Elymus > Elymus sibiricus. Next base: position 247,767,856 of record CM077671.1, read on the forward strand.
CAGAGTTCATTTGCAGTGCTTTTCAATTTCTGGGTCATCTTAGCTCAAAATAAATCATGAAATGCATGAAAAATAGCAAATGAAGTCAGAAAAGGGTTGAAAAGTGATGATGTGGCTTTGAATGGTGCATATTGAATAAAGAAAAAGTCTTGAGTTGAAATATATTTAAAAAAATGAAATCCCTTTGTAATAGACGAGTTTTCGTCCGAAACCCTAATACTTCGAAGGAGATTGTCCAGTTTGTAGACGAAGTGCATCCAGTTTTTCCCGTAACCCTCTCAACTTTTTAGCACATGCTATGTGGGTGAAATTATGATACCATGACAATTTTCAACTATTTCAGAGTTCATTTGCAGTGCTTTTCAATTTCAGGGTCATCTTAGCTCAAAATAAATCATGAAATGCATGAAAAATAGCAAATGAAGTCAGAAAAGGGTTGAAAAGTGATGATGTGGCTTTGAATGGTGCATATTGAATGCAGAAAAAGTCTTAGTTAAAATAAGTTAAAAAATGATACCCCTTTGTAATAGACGAGTTTTCGTCCGAAACCCTCGTACTTCGAAGGAGATTGTCCAGTTTGTACATGAAGTGCATCCAGTTTTTCCCGTAACCCTCTCAACTTTTTAGCACATGCTGCGTGGGTGAAATTATGATACCATGCCAATTTTCAACCATTTCAGAGTTCATTTGCAGTGCTTTTCAATTTCAGGGTCATCTTTGCTCAAAATAAATCATGAAATGCATGAAAAATAGCAAATGAAGTCAGAAAAGGGTTGAAAAGTGATGATGTGGCTTTGAATTGTGCCTAATGAATGCAGAAAAAGTCTTGATTTAAAATATATTTAAAAAAATGAAATCCCATTGTAATAGACGAGTTTTCGTCCGAAACCCTCATACTTCGAAGGTGATTGTCCAGTTTGTACACGAAGTGCATCCAGTTTTTCCCGTAAGCCTCTCAACTTTTTAGCACATGCTATGTGGGTGAAATTATGATACCATGCCAATTTTCAACTATTTCAGAGTTCATTTGCAGTGCTTTTTAATTCCAGGGTCATCTTAGCTCAAAATAAATCATGAAATGCATGAAAAATAGCAAATGAAGTCAGAAAAGGGTCGAAAAGTGATGATGTGTTGTTGAATGGTGCATATTGATTGCAGAAAAAATCTTGAGTTAAAATATGTTAAAAAATGATACCCCTTTGTAATAGACGAGTTTTCGTCCGAAACCCTCGTACTTCGAAGGAGATTGTCCAGTTTGTACACGAAGTGCATCCAGTTTTTCCCGTAACCCTCTCAACATTTTAGCACATGCTACGTGGGTGAAATTATGATACCATGCCAATTTTCAACTATTTTAGAGTTCATTTGCAGTGCTTTTCAATTTCAGGGTCATCTTTGCTCAAAATAAATCATGAAATGCATGAAAAATAGCAAATGAAGTCAGAAAAGGGTTGAAAAGTGATGATGTGGCTTTGAATGGTGCATATTGAATGCAGAAAAAGTCTTGAGTTGAAATATATTTAAAAAAATGAAATCCCATTGTAATAGACGAGTTTTCGTCTGAAACCCTAATACTTCGAAGGAGATTGTCCAGTTTGTACACGAAGTGCATCCAGTTTTTCCCGTAACCCTCTCAACTTTTTAGCACATGCTATGTGGGTGAAATTATGATACCATGCCATTTTCAACTATTTCAGAGTTCATTTGCAGTGCTTTTCAATTTCAGGGTCATCTTAGCTCAAAATAAATCATGAAATGCATGAAAAATAGCAAATGAAGTCAGAAAAGTGTTGAAAAGTGATGATGTGGCTTTGAATGGTGTATATTGAATGCAGAAAAAGTCTTGAGTTAAGATATGTATTTAAAAAAATGAAATCCCTTAGTAATAGACGAGTTTTCGTCCGAAACCCTAATACTTCGAAGGAGATTGTCCAGTTTGTACACGAAGTGCTTCCAGTTTTTCCCGTAACCCTCTCAACTTTTTAGCACACGCTATGTGGGTGAAATTATGATACCATGCCAATTTTCAACTATTTCAGAGTTCATTTGCAGTGCTTTTCAATTTCAGGGTCATCTTAGCTCGAAATAAATCATGAAATGCATGAAAAATAGCAAATGAAGTCAGAAAAGGGTTGAAAAGTGATGATGTGGCTTTGAATGGTGCATATTGAATGCAGAAAAAGTCTTAGTTAAAATATGTTAAAAAATGATAACCCTTTGTAATAGACGAGTTTTCGTCCGAAACCCTCGTACTTCGAAGGAGATTGTCCAGTTTGTACACGAAGTGCATCCAGTTTTTCCCGTAACCCTCTCATCTTTTTAGCACATGCTATGTGGGTTAAATTATGATACCATGCCAATTTTCAACCATTTCAGAGTTCATTTGCAGTGCTTTTCAATTTCAGGGTCATCTTAGCTCAAAATAAATCATGAAATGCATGAAAAATAGCAAATGAAGTCAGAAAAGTGTTGAAAAGTGATGATGTGGCTTTGAATGGTGTATATTGAATGCAGAAAAAGTCTTGAGTTAAGATATGTATTTAAAAAAATGAAATCCCTTAGTAATAGACGAGTTTTCGTCCGAAACCCTAATACTTCGAAGGAGATTGTCCAGTTTGTACACGAAGTGCTTCCAGTTTTTCCCGTAACCCTCTCAACTTTTTAGCACACGCTATGTGGGTGAAATTATGATACCATGCCAATTTTCAACTATTTCAGAGTTCATTTGCAGTGCTTTTCAATTTCAGGGTCATCTTAGCTCGAAATAAATCATGAAATGCATGAAAAATAGCAAATGAAGTCAGAAAAGGGTTGAAAAGTGATGATGTGGCTTTGAATGGTGCATATTGAATGCATAAAAAGTCTTGAGTTAAAATATGTTAAAAAAATGAAACCCCTTTGTAATAGACGAGTTTTCGTCCGAATACCTGATACTTCGAAGGAGATTGTCCAGTTTGTACACGAAGTGCATCCAGTTTTTCCCGTAACCCTCTCAACTTTTTAGCACATGCTACGTGGGTGAAGTTATGATACCATGCCAATTTTCAACCATTTCAGAGTTCATTTGCAGTGCTTTTCAATTTCAGGGTCATCTTAGCTCAAAATAAATCATGAAATGCATGAAAAATAGCAAATGAAGTCAGAAAAGGGTTGCAAAGTGATGATGTGGCTTTGAATGGTGCATATTGAATGCAGAAAAAGTCTTAGTTAAAATATGGTAAAAAATGATACCCCTTTGTAATAGACGAGTTTTCGTCCGAAACCCTCGTACTTCGAAGGAGATTGTCCAGTTTGTACACGAAGTGCATCCAGTTTTTCCCGTAACCCTGTCAACTTTTTAGCACATGCTACGTGGGTGAAATTATGATACCATGCCAATTTTCAACTATTTCAGAGTTCATTTGAAGTGCTTTTCAATTTCAGGGTCATCTTAGCTCAAAATAAATCATGAAATGCATGAAAAATAGCAAATGAAGTCAGAAAAGGGTTGAAAAGTGATGACGTGGCTTTGAATGGTGCATATTGAATGCAGAAAAAGTCTTAGTTAAAATATGTTAAAAAATGATACCCCTTTGTAATAGACGAGTTTTCGTCCGAAACCCTCGTACTTCGAAGGAGATTGTCCAGTTTGTACACGAAGTGCATCCAGTTTTTCCCGTAACCCTCTCAACTTTTTAGCACATGCTACGTGGGTGAAATTATGATACCATGCCAATTTTCAACCATTTCAGAGTTCATTTGCAGTGCTTTTCAATTTCAGGGTCATCTTTGCTCAAAATAAATCATGAAATGCATGAAAAATAGCAAATGAAGTCAGAAAAGGGTTGAAAAGTGATGATGTGGCTTTGAATGGTGCAGAATGAATGCAGAAAAAGTCTTGAGTTAAAATATATTTAAAAAAATGAAATCCCTTTGTTATAGACGAGTTTTTGTCCGAAACCCTCATACTTCGAAGGAGATTGTCCAGTTTGTACACGAAGTGCATCCAGTTTTTCCCGTAACCCTGTCAACTTTTTAGCACATGCTATGTGGGTGAAATTATGATACCATGCCAATTTTCAACTATTTCAGAGTTCATTTGCAGTGCTTTTCAATTTCAGGGTCATCTTAGCTCAAAATAAATCATGAAATGCATGAAAAATAGCAAATGAAGTCAGAAAAGGGTCGAAAAGTGATGATATGGCTTTGAATGGTGCATATTGAATGCAGAAAAAGTCTTGAGTTAAAATATGTTAAAAAATGATACCCCTTTGTAATAGACGAGTTTTCGTCCGAATCCCTGATACTTCGAAGGAGATTGTCCAGTTTGTACACGAAGTGCATCCAGTTTTTCCCGTAACCCTCTCAACCTTTTAGCACATGCTACGTGGGTGAAATTATGATACCATGCCAATTTTCAACTATTTCAGAGTTCATTTGCAGTGCTTTTCAATTTCAGGGTCATCTTAGCTCAAAATAAATCATGAAATGCATGAAAAATAGCAAATGAAGTAAGAAAAGGGTTGAAAAGTGATGATGTGGCTTTGAATGGTGCATATTGAATGCATAAAAAGTCTTGAGTTAAAATATGTTAAAAAATGAAACCCCTTTGTAATAGACGAGTTTTCGTCCGAAACCCTCACACTTCGAAGGAGATTGTCCAGTTTGTACACGAAGTGCATCCAGTTTTTCCCGTAACCCTCTCAACTTTTTAGCACATGCTATGTGGGTGAAATTATGATACCATGCCAATTTTTAAACATTTCAGAGTTCATTTGCAGTGCTTTTCAATTTCTGGGTCATCTTAGCTCAAAATAAATCATGAAATGCATGAAAAATAGCAAATGAAGTCAGAAAAGGGTTGAAAAGTGATGATGTGGCTTTGAATGGTGCATATTGAATGCAGAAAAAGTCTTGAGTTAAAATATGTTAAAAAAATGAAACCCCTTTGTAATAGACGAGTTTTCGTCCGAACCGTGATACTTCGAAGGAGATTGTCCAGTTTGTACACAAAGTGCATCCAGTTTTTCCCGTAACCCTCTCAACTTTTTAGCACATGCTACGTGGGTGAAATTATGATACCATGCCAATTTTCAACTATTTCAGAGTTCATTTGCAGTGCTTTACAATTTCAGGGTCATCTTTGCTCAAAATAAATCATGAAATGCATGAAAAATAGCAAATGAAGTCAGAAAAGGGTTGAAAAGTGATGATGTGGCTTTGAATGGTGCCTAATGAATGCAGAAAAAGTCTTGATTTAAAATATATTTAAAAAAATGAAATCCCATTGTAATAGACGAGTTTTTGTCCGAAACCCTCATACTTCGAAGGAGATTGTCCAGTTTGTACACGAAGTGCATCCAGTTTTTCCCGTAAGCCTCTCAACTTTTTAGCACATGCTATGTGGGTGAAATTATGATACCATGCCAATTTTCAACTATTTCAGAGTTCATTTGCAGTGCTTTTCAATTTCAGGGTCATCTTAGCTCAAAATAAATCATGAAATGCATGAAAAATAGCAAATGAAGTCAGAAAAGGGTCGAAAAGTGATGATATGGCTTTGAATGGTGCATATTGAATGCAGAAAAAGTCTTGAGTTAAAATATGTTAAAAAATGATACCCCTTTGTAATAGACGAGTTTTCGTCCGAATCCCTGATACTTCGAAGGAGATTGTCCAGTTTGTACACGAAGTGCATCCAGTTTTTCCCGTAACCCTCTCAACCTTTTAGCACATGCTACGTGGGTGAAATTATGATACCATGCCAATTTTCAACTATTTCAGAGTTCATTTGCAGTGCTTTTCAATTTCAGGGTCATCTTAGCTCGAAATAAATCATGAAATGCATGAAAAATAGCAAATGAAGTCAGAAAAGGGTTGAAAAGTGATGATGTGGCTTTGAATGGTGCATATTGAATGCATAAAAAGTCTTGAGTTAAAATATGTTAAAAAAATGAAACCCCTTTGTAATAGACGAGTTTTCGTCCGAAACCCTATTACTTCGAAGGAGATTGTCCAGTTTGTACACGAAGTGCATCCAGTTTTTCCCGTAACCCTCTCAACTTTTTAGCAAATGCTACGTGGGTGAAATTATGATACCATGCCAATTTTCAACCATTTCAGAGTTCATTTGCAGTGCTTTTCAATTTCAGGGTCATCTTAGCTCAAAAAAAATCATGAAATGCATGAAAAATAGCAAATGAAGTCAGAAAAGGGTTGAAAAGTGATGATGTGGCTTTGAATGGTGCATATTGAATGCAGAAAAAGTCTTAGTTAAAATATGTTAAAAAATGATAACCCTTTGTAATAGACGAGTTTTCGTCCGAAACCCTCGTACTTCGAAGGAGATTGTCCAGTTTGTACACGAAGTGCATCCAGTTTTTCCCGTAACCCTCTCATCTTTTTAGCACATGCTATGTGGGTTAAATTATGATACCATGCCAATTTTCAACCATTTCAGAGTTCATTTGCAGTGCTTTTCAATTTCAGGGTCATCTTAGCTCAAAATAAATCATGAAATGCATGAAAAATAGCAAATGAAGTCAGAAAAGTGTTGAAAAGTGATGATGTGGCTTTGAATGGTGTATATTGAATGCAGAAAAAGTCTTGAGTTAAGATATGTATTTAAAAAAATGAAATCCCTTAGTAATAGACGAGGTTTCGTCCGAAACCCTAATACTTCGAAGGAGATTGTCCAGTTTGTACACGAAGTGCTTCCAGTTTTTCCCGTAACCCTCTCAACTTTTTAGCACACGCTATGTGGGTGAAATTATGATACCATGCCAATTTTCAACTATTTCAGAGTTCATTTGCAGTGCTTTTCAATTTCAGGGTCATCTTAGCTCGAAATAAATCATGAAATGCATGAAAAATAGCAAATGAAGTCAGAAAAGGGTTGAAAAGTGATGATGTCGCTTTGAATGGTGCATATTGAATGCATAAAAAGTCTTGAGTTAAAATATGTTAAAAAAATGAAACCCCTTTGTAATAGACGAGTTTTCGTCCGAATACCTGATACTTCGAAGGAGATTGTCCAGTTTGTACACGAAGTGCATCCAGTTTTTCCCGAACCCTCTCAACTTTTTAGCACAAGCTATGTGGGTGAAATTATGATACCATGCCAATTTTCAACCATTTCAGAGTTCATTTGCAGTGCTTTTCAATTTCAGGGTCATCTTAGCTCAAAATAAATCATGAAATGCATGAAAAATAGCAAATGAAGTCAGAAAAGGGTTGAAAAGTGATGATGTGGCTTTGAATGGTGCATATTGAATGCAGAAAAAGTCTTAGTTAAAATATGTTAAAAAATGATACCCCTTTGTAATAGACGAGTTTTCGTCCGAAACCCTCGTACTTCGAAGGAGATTGTCCAGTTTGTACACGAAGTGCATCCAGTTTTTCCCGTAACCCTGTCAACTTTTTAGCACATGCTACGTGGGTGAAATTATGATACCATGCCAATTTTCAACTATTTCAGAGTTCATTTGAAGTGCTTTTCAATTTCAGGGTCATCTTAGCTCAAAATAAATCATGAAATGCATGAAAAATAGCAAATGAAGTCAGAAAAGGGTTGAAAAGTGATGATGTGGCTTTGAATGGTGCATATTGAATGCAGAAAAAGTCTTAGTTAATATATGTTAAAAAATGATACCCCTTTGTAATAGACGAGTTTTCGTCCGAAACCCTCGTACTTCGAAGGAGATTGTCCAGTTTGTACACGAAGTGCATCCAGTTTTTGCCGTAACCCTCTCAACTTTTTAGCACATGCTACGTGGGTGAAATTATGATACCATGCCAATTTTCAACCATTTCAGAGTTCATTTGCAGTGCTTTTCAATTTCAGGGTCATCTTTGCTCAAAATAAATCATGAAATGCATGAAAAATAGCAAATGAAGTCAGAAAAGGGTTGAAAAGTGATGATGTGGCTTTGAATGGTGCAGAATGAATGCAGAAAAAGTCTTGAGTTAAAATATATTTAAAAAAATGAAATCCCTTTGTTATCGACGAGTTTTCGTCCGAAACCCTCATACTTCGAAAGAGATTGTCCAGTTTGTACACGAAGTGCATCCAGTTTTTCCCGTAACCCTGTCAACTTTTTAGCACATGCTATGTGGGTGAAATTATGATACCATGCCAATTTTCAACTATTTCAGAGTTCATTTGCAGTGCTTTTCAATTTCAGGGTCATCTTAGCTCAAAATAAATCATGAAATGCATGAAAAATAGCAAATGAAGTCAGAAAAGGGTCGAAAAGTTATGATATGGCTTTGAATGGTGCATATTGAATGCAGAAAAAGTCTTGAGTTAAAATATGTTAAAAAATGATACCCCTTTGTAATAGACGAGTTTTCGTCCGAATCCCTGATACTTCGAAGGCGATTGTCCAGTTTGTACACGAAGTGCATCCAGTTTTTCCCGTAACCCTCTCAACCTTTTAGCACATGCTACGTGGGTGAAATAATGATACCATGCCAATTTTCAACTATTTCAGAGTTCATTTGCAGTGCTTTTCAATTTCAGGGTCATCTTAGCTCAAAATAAATCATGAAATGCATGAAAAATAGCAAATGAAGTCAGAAAAGGGTTGAAAAGTGATGATGTGGCTTTGAATGGTGCATATTGAATGCATAAAAAGTCTTGAGTTAAAATATGTTAAAAAATGAAACCCCTTTGTAATAGACGAGTTTTCGTCCGAAACCCTCACACTTCGAAGGAGATTGTCCAGTTTGTACACGAAGTGCATCCAGTTTTTCCCGTAACCCTCTCAACTTTTTAGCACATGCTATGTGGGTGAAATTATGATACCATGCCAATTTTTAACCATTTCAGAGTTCATTTGCAGTGCTTTTCAATTTCTGGGTCATCTTAGCTCAAAATAAATCATGAAATGCATGAAAAATAGCAAATGAAGTCAGAAAAGGGTTGAAAAGTGATGATGTGGCTTTGAATGGTGCATATTGAATGCAGAAAAAGTCTTGAGTTAAAATATGTTAAAAAAATGAAACCCCTTTGTAATAGACGAGTTTTCGTCCGAAACCGTGATACATCGAAGGAGATTGTCCAGTTTGTACACAAAGAGCATCCAGTTTTTCCCGTAACCCTCTCAACTTTTTAGCACATGCTACGTGGGTGAAATTATGATACCATGCCAATTTTCAACTATTTCAGAGTTCATTTGCAGTGCTTTACAATTTCAGGGTCATCTTTGCTCAAAATAAATCATGAAATGCATGAAAAATAGCAAATGAAGTCAGAAAAGGGTTGAAAAGTGATGATGTGGCTTTGAATGGTGCCTAATGAATGCAGAAAAAGTCTTGATTTAAAATATATTTAAAAAAATGAAATCCCATTGTAATAGACGAGTTTTCTTCCGAAACCCTCATACTTCGAAGGAGATTGTCCAGTTTGTACACGAAGTGCATCCAGTTTTTCCCGTAAGCCTCTCAACTTTTTAGCACATGCTATGTGGGTGAAATTATGATACCATGCCAATTTTCAACTATTTCAGAGTTCATTTGCAGTGCTTTTCAATTTCAGGGTCATCTTAGCTCAAAATAAATCATGAAATGCATGAAAAATAGCAAATGAAGTCAGAGAAGGGTCGAAAAGTGATGATGTGGCTTTGAATGGTGCATATTGATTGCAGAAAAAGTCTTGAGTTAAAATATGTTAAAAAATGATACCCCTTTGTAATAGACGAGTTTTCGTCCGAAACCCTCGTACTTCGAAGGAGATTGTCCAGTTTGTACACGAAGTGCATCCAGTTTTTCCCGTAACCCTCTCAACCTTTTAGCACATGCTACGTGGGTGAAATTATGATACCATGCCAATTTTCAACTTTTTCAGAGTTCATTTGCAGTGCTTTTCAATTTCAGGGTCATCTTTGCTCAAAATAAATCATGAAATGCATGAAAAATAGCAAATGAAGTCAGAAAAGGGTTGAAAAGTGATGATGTGGCTTTGAATGGGGCCTAATGAATGCAGAAAAAGTCTTGATTTAAAATATATTTAAAAAAATGAAATCCCATTGTAATAGACGAGTTTTCGTCCGAAACCCTCATACTTCGAAGGAGATTGTCCAGTTTGTACACGAAGTGCATCCAGTTTTTCCCGTAACCCTCTCAACTTTTTAGCACATGCTATGTGGGTGAAATTATGATACCATGCCAATTTTCAACCATTTCAGAGTTCATTTGCAGTGCTTTTCAATTTCAGGGTCATCTTAGCTCAAAATAAATCATGAAATGCATGAAAAATAGCAAATGAAGTCAGAAAAGGGTTGAAAAGTGATGATGTGGCTTTGAATGGTGCATATTGAATGCAGAAAAAATCTTGAGTTGAAATATATTTAAAAAAATGAAATCCCTTTGTAATAGACGAGTTTTCGTCCGAAACCCTAATACTTCGAAGGAGATTGTCCAGTTTGTAGACGACGTGCATCCAGTTTTTCCCGTAACCCTCTCAACTTTTTAGCACATGCTATGTGGGTGAAATTATGATACCATGCCAATTTTCAACTATTTCAGAGTTCATTTGCAGTGCTTTTCAATTTCAGGGTCATCTTAGCTCGAAATAAATCATGAAATGCATGAAAAATAGCAAATGAAGTCAGAAAAGGGTTGAAAAGTGATGATGTGGCTTTGAATGGTGCATATTGAATGCATAAAAAGTCTTGAGTTAAAATATGTTAAAAAAATGAAACCCCTTTGTAATAGACGAGTTTTCGTCCGAAACCCTGATACTTCGAAGGAGATTGTCCAGTTTGTACACGAAGTGGATCCAGTTTTTCCCGTAACCCTCTCAACTTTTTAGCACATGCTACGTGGGTGAAATTATGATACCATGCCAATTTTCAACCATTTCAGAGTTCATTTGCAGTGCTTTTCAATTTCAGGGTCATCTTAGCTCAAAAAAATCATGAAACGCATGAAAAATAGCAAATGAAGTCAGAAAAGGGTTGAAAAGTGATGATGTGGCTTTGAATGGTGCATATTGAATGCAGAAAAAGTCTTAGTTAAAATATGTTAAAAAATGATACCCCTTTGTAATAGACGAGTTTTCGTCCGAAACCCTCGTACTTCGAAGGAGATTGTCCAGTTTGTACACGAAGTGCATCCAGTTTTTCCCGTAACCCTCTCAACCTTTTAGCACATGCTACGTGGGTGAAATAATGATACCATGCCAATTTTCAACTATTTCAGAGTTCATTTGCAGTGCTTTTCAATTTCAGGGTCATCTTAGCTCAAAATAAATCATGAAATGCATGAAAAATAGCAAATGAAGTCAGAAAAGGGTTGAAAAGTGATGATGTGGCTTTGAATGGTGCATATTGAATGCATAAAAAGTCTTGAGTTAAAATATGTTAAAAAATGAAACCCCTTTGTAATAGACGAGTTTTCGTCCGAAACCCTCACACTTCGAAGGAGATTGTCCAGTTTGTACACGAAGTGCATCCAGTTTTTCCCGTAACCCTCTCAACTTTTTAGCACATGCTATGTGGGTGAAATTATGATACCATGCCAATTTTTAACCATTTCAGAGTTCATTTGCAGTGCTTTTCAATTTCTGGGTCATCTTAGCTCAAAATAAATCATGAAATGCATGAAAAATAGCAAATGAAGTCAGAAAAGGGTTGAAAAGTGATGATGTGGCTTTGAATGGTGCATATTGAATGCAGAAAAAGTCTTGAGTTAAAATATGTTAAAAAAATGAAACCCCTTTGTAATAGACGAGTTTTCGTCCGAAACCGTGATACATCGAAGGAGATTGTCCAGTTTGTACACAAAGAGCATCCAGTTTTTCCCGTAACCCTCTCAACTTTTTAGCACATGCTACGTGGGTGAAATTATGATACCATGCCAATTTTCAACTATTTCAGAGTTCATTTGCAGTGCTTTACAATTTCAGGGTCATCTTTGCTCAAAATAAATCATGAAATGCATGAAAAATAGCAAATGAAGTCAGAAAAGGGTTGAAAAGTGATGATGTGGCTTTGAATGGTGCCTAATGAATGCAGAAAAAGTCTTGATTTAAAATATATTTAAAAAAATGAAATCCCATTGTAATAGACGAGTTTTCTTCCGAAACCCTCATACTTCGAAGGAGATTGTCCAGTTTGTACACGAAGTGCATCCAGTTTTTCCCGTAAGCCTCTCAACTTTTTAGCACATGCTATGTGGGTGAAATTATGATACCATGCCAATTTTCAACTATTTCAGAGTTCATTTGCAGTGCTTTTCAATTTCAGGGTCATCTTAGCTCAAAATAAATCATGAAATGCATGAAAAATAGCAAATGAAGTCAGAGAAGGGTCGAAAAGTGATGATGTGGCTTTGAATGGTGCATATTGATTGCAGAAAAAGTCTTGAGTTAAAATATGTTAAAAAATGATACCCCTTTGTAATAGACGAGTTTTCGTCCGAAACCCTCGTACTTCGAAGGAGATTGTCCAGTTTGTACACGAAGTGCATCCAGTTTTTCCCGTAACCCTCTCAACCTTTTAGCACATGCTACGTGGGTGAAATTATGATACCATGCCAATTTTCAACTTTTTCAGAGTTCATTTGCAGTGCTTTTCAATTTCAGGGTCATCTTTGCTCAAAATAAATCATGAAATGCATGAAAAATAGCAAATGAAGTCAGAAAAGGGTTGAAAAGTGATGATGTGGCTTTGAATGGGGCCTAATGAATGCAGAAAAAGTCTTGATTTAAAATATATTTAAAAAAATGAAATCCCATTGTAATAGACGAGTTTTCGTCCGAAACCCTCATACTTCGAAGGAGATTGTCCAGTTTGTACACGAAGTGCATCCAGTTTTTCCCGTAACCCTCTCAACTTTTTAGCACATGCTATGTGGGTGAAATTATGATACCATGCCAATTTTCAACCATTTCAGAGTTCATTTGCAGTGCTTTTCAATTTCAGGGTCATCTTAGCTCAAAATAAATCATGAAATGCATGAAAAATAGCAAATGAAGTCAGAAAAGGGTTGAAAAGTGATGATGTGGCTTTGAATGGTGCATATTGAATGCAGAAAAAATCTTGAGTTGAAATATATTTAAAAAAATGAAATCCCATTGTAATAGACGAGTTTTCGTCCGAAACCCTAATACTTCGAAGGAGATTGTCCAGTTTGTAGACGAAGTGCATCCAGTTTTTCCCGTAACCCTCTCAACTTTTTAGCACATGCTATGTGGGTGAAATTATGATACCATGCCAATTTTCAACTATTTCAGAGTTCATTTGCAGTGCTTTTCAATTTCAGGGTCATCTTAGCTCGAAATAAATCATGAAATGCATGAAAAATAGCAAATGAAGTCAGAAAAGGGTTGAAAAGTGATGATGTGGCTTTGAATGGTGCATATTGAATGCATAAAAAGTCTTGAGTTAAAATATGTTAAAAAAATGAAACCCCTTTGTAATAGACGAGTTTTCGTCCGAAACCCTGATACTTCGAAGGAGATTGTCCAGTTTGTACACGAAGTGCATCCAGTTTTTCCCGTAACCCTCTCAACTTTTTAGCACATGCTACGTGGGTGAAATTATGATACCATGCCAATTTTCAACCATTTCAGAGTTCATTTGCAGTGCTTTTCAATTTCAGGGTCATCTTAGCTCAAAAAAATCATGAAACGCATGAAAAATAGCAAATGAAGTCAAAAAAGGGTTGAAAAGTGATGATGTGGCTTTGAATGGTGCATATTGAATGCAGAAAAAGTCTTAGTTAAAATATGTTAAAAAATGATACCCCTTTGTAATAGACGAGTTTTCGTCCGAAACCCTCGTACTTCGAAGGAGATTGTCCAGTTTGTACACGAAGTGCATCCAGTTTTTCCCGTAACCCTCTCATCTTTTTAGCACATGCTATATGGGTGAAATTACGATACCATGCCAATTTTCAACCATTTCAGAGTTCATTTGCAGTGCTTTTCAATTTCAGGGTCATCTTAGCTCAAAATAAATCATGAAATGCATGAAAAATAGCAAATGAAGTCAGAAAAGGGTTGAAAAGTGATGATGTGGCTTTGAATGGTGTATATTGAATGCAGAAAAAGTCTTGAGTTAAGATATGTATTTAAAAAAATGAAATCCCTTAGTAATAGACGAGTTTTCGTCCGAAACCCTAATACTTCGAAGGAGATTGTCCAGTTTGTACACGAAGTGCTTCCAGTTTTTCCCGTAACCCTCTCAACTTTTTAGCACACGCTATGTGGGTGAAATTATGATACCATGCCAATTTTCAACTATTTCAGAGTTCATTTGCAGTGCTTTTCAATTTAAGGGTCATCTTAGCTCGAAATAAATCATGAAATGCATGAAAAATAGCAAATGAAGTCAGAAAAGGGTTGAAAAGTGATGATGTGGCTTTGAATGGTGCATATTGAATGCATAAAAAGTCTTGAGTTAAAATATGTTAAAAAAATGAAACCCCTTTGTAATAGACGAGTTTTCGTCCGAATACCTGATACTTCGAAGAAGATTGTCCAGTTTGTACACGAAGTGCATCCAGTTTTTCCCGTAACCCTCTCAACTTTTTAGCACATGCTACGTGGGTGAAATTATGATACCATGCCAATTTTCAACCATTTCAGAGTTCATTTGCAGTGCTTTTCAATTTCAGGGTCATCTTAGCTAAAAAAAAATCATGAAATGCATGAAAAATAGCAAATGAAGTCAGAAAAGGGTTGAAAAGTGATGATGTGGCTTTGAATGGTGCATATTGAATGCAGAAAAAGTCTTAGTTAAAATATGTTAAAAAATGATACCCCTTTGTAATAGACGAGTTTTCGTCCGAAACCCTCGTACTTCGAAGGAGATTGTCCAGTTTGTACACGAAGTGCATCCAGTTTTTCCCGTAACCCTGTCAACTTTTTAGCACATGCTACGTGGGTGAAATTATGATACCATGCCAATTTTCAACTATTTCAGAGTTCATTTGAAGTGCTTTTCAATTTCAGGGTCATCTTAGCTCAAAATAAATCATGAAATGCATGAAAAATAGCAAATGAAGTCAGAAAAGGGTTGAAAAGTGATGATGTGGCTTTGAATGGTGCATATTGAATGCAGAAAAAGTCTTAGTTAAAATATGTTAAAAAATGATACCCCTTTGTAATAGACGAGTTTTCGTCCGAAACCCTCGTACTTCGAAGGAGATTGTCCAGTTTGTACACGAAGTGCATCCAGTTTTTCTCGTAACCCTGTCAACTTTTTAGCACATGCTACGTGGGTGAAATTATGATACCATGCCAATTTTCAACAATTTCAGAGTTCATTTGAAGTGCTTTTCAATTTCAGGGTCTTCTTAGCTCAAAATAAATCATGAAATGCATGAAAAATAGCAAATGAAGTCAGAAAAGGGTTGAAAAGTGATGATGTGGCTTTGAATGGTGCATATTGAATGCAGAAAATGTCTTGAGTTAAAATAGGTTAAAAAATGAAACCCCTTTGTAATAGACGAGTTTTCGTCCGAAACCCTGATACTTCGAAGGAGATTGTCCAGTTTGTACACGAAGTGCATCCAGTTTTTCCCGTAACCCTCTCAACTTTTTATCACATGCTATGTGGGTGAAATTATGATACCATGCCAATTTTCAACCATTTCAGAGTTCATTTGCAGTGCTTTTCAATTTCAGGGTCATCTTAGCTCAAAATAAATCATGAAATGCATGAAAAATAGCAAATGAAGTCAGAAAAGGGTTGAAAAGTGATGATGTGGCTTTGAATGGTGCATATTGAATGCAGAAAAAGTCTTGAGTTAAAATATGTTAAAAAATGAAACCCCTTTGTAATAGACGAGTTTTCGTCCGAAACCCTGATACTTCGAAGGAGATTGTCCTGTTTGTACACGAAGTGCATCCAGTTTTTCCCGTAACCCTCTCAACTTTTTAGCACATGCTACGTGGGTGAAATTATGATACCATGCCAATTTTCAGCTATTTCAGAGTTCATTTGCCGTGCTTTTCAATATCAGGGTCATCTTATCTCAAAATAAATCATGAAATGCATGAAAAATAGCAAATGAAGTCAGAAAAGGGTTGAAAAGTGATGATGTGTATTTGAATGGTGCATATTGAATGCAGAAAAAGTCTTGAGTTAAAATATGGTTAAAAAATGAAATCCCTTTGTAATAGACGAGTTTTCGTCCGAAACCCTCATACTTCGAAGGAGATTGTCCAGTTTGCACACGAAGTGCATCCAGTTTTTCCCATAACCCTCTCAACTTTTTAGCACATGCTATGTGGGTGAAATTATGATACCATGCCAATTTTCAACCATTTCAGAGTTCATTTGCAGTGCTTTTCAATTTCAGGGTCATCTTTGCTCAAAATAAATCATGAAATGCATGAAAAATAGCAAATGAAGTCAGAAAAGGGTTGAAAAGTGATGATGTGGCTTTGAATGGTGCCTAATGAATGCAGAAAAAGTCTTGATTTAAAATATATTTAAAAAAATGAAATCCCATTGTAATAGACGAGTTTTCGTCCGAAACCCTCATACTTCGAAGGAGATTGTCCAGTTTGTACACGAAGTGCATCCAGTTTTTCCCGTAACCCTGTCAACTTTTTAGCACATGCTATGTGGGTGAAATTATGATACCATGCCAATTTTCAACTATTTCAGAGTTCATTTGCAGTGCTTTTCAATTTCGGGGTCATCTTAGCTCAAAATAAATCATGAAATGCATGAAAAATAGCAAATGAAGTCAGAAAAGGGTTGAAAAGTGATGATGTGGCTTTGAATGGTGCATATTGAATGCAGAAAAAGTCTTGAGTTAAAATATGTTAAAAAATTATACCCCTTTGTAATAGACGAGTTTTCGTCCGAATCCCTGATACTTCGAAGGAGATTGTCCAGTATGTACACGAAGTGCATCCAGTTTTTCCCGTAACCCTCTCAACCTTTTAGCACATGCTACGTGGGTGAAATTATGATACCATGCCAATTTTCAACTATTTCAGAGTTCATTTGTAGTGCTTTTCAATTTCAGGGTCATCTTAGCTCAAAATAAATCATGAAATGCATGAAAAATAGCAAATGAAGTCAGAAAAGGGTTGAAAAGTGATGATGTGGCTTTGAATGGTGCATATTGAATGCATAAAAAGTCTTGAGTTAAAATATGTTAAAAAATGAAACCCCTTTGTAATAGACGAGTTTTCGTCCGAATCCCTGATACTTCGAAGGAGATTGTCCAGTATGTACACGAAGTGCATCCAGTTTTTCCCGTAACCCTCTCAACCTTTTAGCACATGCTACGTGGGTGAAATTATGATACCATGCCAATTTTCAACTATTTCAGAGTTCATTTGTAGTGCTTTTCAATTTCAGGGTCATCTTAGCTCAAAATAAATCATGAAATGCATGAAAAATAGCAAATGAAGTCAGAAAAGGGTTGAAAAGTGATGATGTGGCTTTGAATGGTGCATATTGAATGCATAAAAAGTCTTGAGTTAAAATATGTTAAAAAATGAAACCCCTTTGTAATAGACGAGTTTTCGTCCGAAACCCTGATACTTCGAAGGAGATTGTCTAGTTTGTACACGAAGTGCATCCAGTTTTTCCCGTAACCCTCTCAACTTTTTAGCACATGCTATGTGGGTGAAATTATGAAACCATGCCAATTTTTAACCATTTCAGAGTTCATTTGCAGTGCTTTTCAATTTCTGGGTCATCTTAGCTCAAAATAAATCATGAAATGCATGAAAAATAGCAAATGAAGTCAGAAAAGGGTTGAAAAGTGATGATGTGGCTTTGAATGGTGCATATTGAATGCAGAAAAAGTCTTAGTTAAAATATGTTAAAAAATGATACCCCTTTGTAATAGACGAGTTTTCGTCCGAAACCCTCGTACTTCGAAGGAGATTGTCCAGTTTGTACACGAAGTGCATCCAGTTTTTCCCGTAACCCTCTCAACTTTTTTGCACATGCTACGTGGGTGAAATTATGATACCATGCCAATTTTCCACTATTTCAGAGTTCATTTGAAGTGCTTTTCAATTTCAGGGTCATCTTAGCTCAAAATAAATCATGAAATGCATGAAAAATAGCAAATGAAGTCAGAAAAGGGTTGAAAAGTGATGATGTGGCTTTGAATGGTGCATATTGAATGCAGAAAATGTCTTGAGTTAAAATAAGTTAAAAAATGAAACCCCTTTGTAATAGACGAGTTTTCGTCCGAAACCCTGATACTTCGAAGGAGATTGTCCAGTTTGTACACGAAGTGCATCCAGTTTTTCCCGTAACCCTCTCAACTTTTTATCACATGCTATGTGGGTGAAATTATGATACCATGCCAATTTTCAACCATTTCAGAGTTCATTTGCAGTGCTTTTCAATTTCAGGGTCATCTTAGCTCAAAATAAATCATGAAATGCATGAAAAATAGCAAATGAAGTCAGAAAAGGGTTGAAAAGTGATGATGAGGCTTTGAATGGTGCATATTGAATGCAGAAAAAGTCTTGAGTTAAAATATGTTAAAAAATGAAAACCCTTTGTAATAGACGAGTTTTCGTCCGAAACCCTGATACTTCGAAGGAGATTGTCCAGTTTGTACACGAAGTGCATCCAGTTTTTCCCGTAACCCTCTCAACTTTTTAGCACATGCTACGTGGGTGAAATTATGATACCATGCCAATTTTCAGCTATTTCAGAGTTCATTTGCAGTGCTTTTCAATATCAGGGTCATCTTAGCTCAAAATAAATCATGAAATGCATGAAAAATAGCAAATGAAGTCAGAAAAGGGTTGAAAAGTGATGATGTGTATTTGAATGGTGCATATTGAATGCAGAAAAAGTCTTGAGTTAAAATATGGTTAAAAAAAGAAATCCCTTTGTAATAGACGAGTTTTCGTCCGAAACCCTCATACTTCGAAGGAGATTGTCCAGTTTGTACACGAAGTGCATCCAGTTTTTCCCATAACCCTCTCAACTTTTTAGCACATGCTATGTGGGTGAAATTATGATACCATGCCAATTTTCAACCATTTCAGAGTTCATTTGCAGTGCTTTTCAATTTCAGGGTCATCTTTGCTCAAAATAAATCATGAAATGCATGAAAAATAGCAAATGAAGTCAGAAAAGGGTTGAAAAGTGATGATGTGGCTTTGAATGGTGCCTAATGAATGCAGAAAAAGTCTTGATTTAAAATATATTCAAAAAAAATGAAATCCCATTGTAATAGACGAGTTTTCGTCCGAAACCCTCATACTTCGAAGGAGATTGTCCAGTTTGTACACGAAGTGCATCCAGTTTTTCCCGTAACCCTGTCAACTTTTTAGCACATGCTATGTGGGTGAAATTATGATACCATGCCAATTTTCAACTATTTCAGAGTTCATTTGCAGAGCTTTTCAATTTCGGGCTCATCTTAGCTCAAAATAAATCATGAAATGCATGAAAAATAGCAAATGAAGTCAGAAAAGGGTCGAAAAGTGATGATATGGCTTTGAATGGTGCATATTGAATGCAGAAAAAGTCTTGAGTTAAAATATGTTAAAAAATGATACCCCTTTGTAATAGACGAGTTTTCGTCCGAAACCCTGATACTTCGAAGGAGATTGTCCAGTTTGTCAACGAAGTGCATCCAGTTTTTCCCGTAACCCTCTCAACTTTTTAGCACATGCTATGTGGGTGAAATTATGATACCATGCCAAATTTTAACCATTTCAGAGTTCATTTGCAGTGCTTTTCACTTTCTGGGTCATCTTAGCTCAAAATAAATCATGAAATGCATGAAAAATAGCAAATGAAGTCAGAAAAGGGTTGAAAAGTGATGATGTGGCTTTGAATGGTATATATTGAATGCAGAAAAAGTCTAGAGTTAAAATATGTTAAAAAAATGAAACCCCTTTGTAATAGACGAGTTTTCGTCCGAAACCGTGATACTTCGAAGGAGATTGTCCAGTTTGTACACGAAGTGCATCCAGTTTTTCCCGTAACCCTCTCAACTTTTTAGCACATGCTACGTGGGTGAAATTATGATACCATGCCAATTTTCAACTATTTCAGAGTTCATTTGCAGTGCTTTACAATTTCAGGGTCATCTTTGCTCAAAATAAATCATGAAATGCATGAAAAATAGCAAATGAAGTCAGAAAAGGGTTGAAAAGTGATGATGTGGCTTTGAATGGTGCCTAATGAATGCAGAAAAAGTCTTGATTTAAAATATATTTAAAAAAATGAAATCCCATTGTAATAGACGAGTTTTCGTCCGAAACCCTCATACTTCGAAGGAGATTGTCCAGTTTGTACACGAAGTGCATCCAGTTTTTCCCGTAAGCCTCTCAACTTTTTAGCACATGCTATGTGGGTGAAATTATGATACCATGCCAATTTTCAACTATTTCAGAGTTCATTTGCAGTGCTTTTCAATTACAGGGTCATCTTAGCTCAAAATAAATCATGAAATGCATGAAAAATAGCAAATGAAGTCAGAAAAGGGTCGAAAAGTGATGATGTGGCTTTGAATGGTGCATATTGATTGCAGAAAAAGTCTTGAGTTAAAATATGTTAAAAAATGATACCCCTTTGTAATAGACGGGTTTTCGTCCGAAACCCTCGTACTTCGAAGGAGATTGTCCAGTTTGTACACGAAGTGCATCCAGTTTTTCCCGTAACCCTCTCAACCTTTTAGCACATGCTACGTGGGTGAAATTATGATACCATGCCAATTTTCAACTATTTCAGAGTTCATTTGCAGTGCTTTTCAATTTCAGGGTCATCTTTGCTCAAAATAAATCATGAAATGCATGAAAAATAGCAAATGAAGTCAGAAAAGGGTTGAAAAGTGATGATGTGGCTTTGAATGGTGCCTAATGAATGCAGAAAAAGTCTTGATTTAAAATATATTTAAAAAAATGAAATCCCATTGTAATAGACGAGTTTTCGTCCGAAACCCTCATACTTCGAAGGAGATTGTCCAGTTTGTACACGAAGTGCATCCAGTTTTTCCCGTAACCCTCTCAACTTTTTAGCACATGCTATGTGGGTGAAATTATGATACCATGCCAATTTTCAACCATTTCAGAGTTCATTTGCAGTGCTTTTCAATTTCAGGGTCATCTTAGCTCAAAATAAATCATGAAATGCATGAAAAATAGCAAATGAAGTCAGAAAAGGGTTGAAAAGTGATGATGTGGCTTTGAATGGTGTATATTGAATGCAGAAAAAGTCTTGAGTTAAGATATGTATTTAAAAAAATGAAATCCCTTAGTAATAGACGAGTTTTCGTCCGAAAACCTAATACTTCGAAGGAGATTGTCCAGTTTGTACATGAAGTGCATCCAGTTTTTCCCGTAACCCTCTCAACCTTTTAGCACATGCTACGTGGGTGAAATTATGATACCATGCCAATTTTCAACTATTTCGGAGTTCATTTGCAGTGCTTTTCAATTTCAGGGTCATCTTTGCTCAAAATAAATCATGAAATGCATGAAAAATAGCAAATGAAGTCAGAAAAGGGTTGAAAAGTGATGATGTGGCTTTGAATGGTGCCTAATGAATGCAGAAAAAGTCTTGATTTAAAATATATTTAAAAAAAATGAAATCCCATTGTAATAGACGAGTTTTCGTCCGAAACCCTCATACTTCGAAGGAGATTGTCCAGTTTGTACACGAATTGCATCCAGTTTTTCCCGAACCCTCTCAACTTTTTAGCACAAGCTATGTGGGTGAAATTATGATACCATGCCAATTTTCAACCATTTCAGAGTTCATTTGCACTGCTTTTCAATTTCAGGGTCATCTTAGCTCAAAATAAATCATGAAATGCATGAAAAATAGCAAATGAAGTCAGAAAAGGGTTGAAAAGTGATGATGTGGCTTTGAATGGTGCATATTGAATGAAGAAAAAATCTTGAGTTGAAATATATTTAAAAAAATGAAATCCCTTTGTAATAGACGAGTTTTCGTCCGAAACCCTAATACTTCGAAGGAGATTGTCCAGTTTGTAGACGAAGTGCAACCAGTTTTTCCCGTAACCCTCTCAACTTTTTAGCACATGCTATGTGGGTGAAATTATGATACCATGCCAATTTTCAACTATTTCAGAGTTCATTTGCAGTGCTTTTCAATTTCAGGGTCATCTTAGCTCGAAATAAATCATGAAATGCATGAAAAATAGAAAATGAAGTCAGAAAAGGGTTGAAAAGTGATGATGTGGCTTTGAATGGTGCATATTGAATGCATAAAAAGTCTTGAGTTAAAATATGTTAAAAAAATGAAACCCCTTTGTAATAGACGAGTTTTCGTCCGAAACCCTGATACTTCGAAGGAGATTGTCCAGTTTGTACACGAAGTGCATCCAGTTTTTCCCGTAACCCTCTCAACTTTTTAGCACATGCTACGTGGGTGAAATTAGGTTACCATGCCAATTTTCAACCATTTCAGAGTTCATTTGCAGTGCTTTTCAATTTCAGGGTCATCTTAGCTCAAAAAAAATCATGAAATGCATGAAAAATAGCAAATGAAGTCAGAAAAGGGTTGAAAAGTGATGATGTGGCTTTGAATGGTGCATATTGAATGCATAAAAAGTCTTAGTTAAAATATGTTAAAAAATGATACCCCTTTGTAATAGACGAGTTTTCGTCCGAAACCCTCGTACTTCGAAGGAGATTGTCCAGTTTGTACACGAAGTGCATCCAGTTTTTCCCGTAACCCTCTCAACTTTTTAGCACATGCTATGTGGGTGAAATTATGATACCATGCCAATTTTCTACCATTTCAGAGTTCATTTGCAGTGCTTTTCAATTTCAGGGTCATCTTAGCTCAAAATAAATCATGAAATGCATGAAAAATAGCAAATGAAGTCAGAAAAGGGTTGAAAAGTGATGATGTGGCTTTGAATGGTGTATATTGAATGCAGAAAAAGTCTTGAGTTAAGATATGTATTTAAAAAAATGAAATCCCTTAGTAATAGACGAGTTTTCGTCCGAAACCCTAATACTTCGAAGGAGATTGTCCAGTTTGTACACGAAGTGCTTCCAGTTTTTCCCGTAACCCTCTCAACTTTTTAGCACATGCTATGTGGGTGAAATTATGATACCATGCCAATTTTCAACTATTTCAGAGTTCATTTGCAGTGCTTTTCAATTTCAGGGTCATCTTAGCTCGAAATAAATCATGAAATGCATGAAAAATAGCAAATGAAGTCAGAAAAGGGTTGAAAAGTGATGATGTGGCTTTGAATGGTGCATATTGAATGCATAAAAAGTCTTGAGTTAAAATATGTTAAAAAAATGAAACCCCTTTGTAATAGACGAGTTTTCCTCCGAATACCTGATACTTCGAAGGAGATTGTCCAGTTTGTACACGAAGTGCATCCAGTTTTTCCCGTAACCCTCTCAACTTTTTAGCACATGCTACGTGGGTGAAATTATGATACCATGCCAATTTTCAACCATTTCAGAGTTCATTTGCAGTGCTTTTCAATTTCAGGGTCATCTTAGCTCAAAATAAATCATGAAATGCATGAAAAATAGCAAATGAAGTCAGAAAAGGGTTGAAAAGTGATGATGTGGCTTTGAATGGTGCATATTGAATGCAGAAAAAGTCTTAGTTAAAATATGTTAAAAAATGATACCCCTTTGTAATAGACGAGTTTTCGTCCGAAACCCTCGTACTTCGAAGGAGATTGTCCAGTTTGTACACGAAGTGCATCCAGTTTTTCCCGTAACCCTGTCAACTTTTTAGCACATGCTACGTGGGTGAAATTATGATACCATGCCAATTTTCAACTATTTCAGAGTTCATTTCAAGTGCTTTTCAATTTCAGGGTCATCTTAGCTCAAAATAAATCATGAAATGCATGAAAAATAGCAAATGAAGTCAGAAAAGGGTTGAAAAGTGATGATGTGGCTTTGAATGGTGCATATTGAATGCAGAAAAAGTCTTAGTTAAAATATGTTAAAAAATGATACCCCTTTGTAATAGACGAGTTTTCGTCCGAAACCCTCGTACTTCGAAGGAGATTGTCCAGTTTGTACACGAAGTGCATCCAGTTTTTCCCGTAACCCTGTCAACTTTTTAGCACATGCTACGTGGGTGAAATTATGATACCATGCCAATTTTCAACTATTTCAGAGTTCATTTGAAGTGCTTTTCAATTTCAGGGTCATCTTAGCTCAAAATAAATCATCAAATGCATGAAAAATAGCAAATGAAGTCAGAAAAGGGTTGAAAAGTGATGATGTGGCTTTGAATGGTGCATATTGAATGCAGAAAAAGTCTTAGTTAAAATATGTTAAAAAATGATACCCCTTTGTAATAGACGAGTTTTCGTCCGAAACCCTCGTACTTCGAAGGAGATTGTCCAGTTTGTACACGAAGTGCATCCAGTTTTTCCCGTAACCCTATCAACTTTTTAGCACATGCTACGTGGGTGAAATTATGATACCATGCCAATTTTCAACTATTTCAGAGTTCATTTGAAGTGCTTTTCAATTTCAGGGTCATCTTAGCTCAAAATAAATCATGAAATGCATGAAAAATAGCAAATGAAGTCAGAAAAGGGTTGAAAAGTGATGATGTGGCTTTGAATGGTGCATATTGAATGCAGAAAATGTCTTGAGTTAAAATAAGTTAAAAAATGAAACCCCTTTGTAATAGACGAGTTTTCGTCCGAAACCCTGATACTTCGAAGGAGATTGTCCAGTTTGTACACAAAGTGCATCCAGTTTTTCCCGTAACCCTCTCAACTTTTTATCACATGCTATGTGGGTGAAATTATGATACCATGCCAATTTTCAACCATTTCAGAGTTCATTTGCAGTGCTTTTCAATTTCAGGGTCATCTTAGCTCAAAATAAATCATGAAATGCATGAAAAATAGCAAATGAAGTCACAAAAGGGTTGAAAAGTGATGATGTGGCTTTGAATGGTGCATATTGAATGCAGAAAAAGTCTTGAGTTAAAATATGTTAAAAAATGAAACCCCTTTGTAATAGACGAGTTTTCGTCCGAAACCCTGATACTTCGAAGGAGATTGTCCAGTTTGTACACGAAGTGCATCCAGTTTTTCCCGTAACCCTCTCAACTTTTTAGCACATGCTACGTGGGTGAAATTATGATACCATGCCAATTTTCAACCATTTCAGAGTTCATTTGCAGTGCTTTTCAATTTCAGTGTCATCTTAGCTCAAAATAAATCATGAAATGCATGAAAAATAGCAAATGAAGTCAGAAAAGGGTTGAAAAGTGATGATGTGGCTTTGAATGGTGCATATTGAATGCAGAAAAAGTCTTAGTTAAAATATGTTAAAAAATGATACCCCTTTGTAATAGACGAGTTTTCGTCCGAAACCCTCGTACTTCGAAGGAGATTGTCCAGTTTGTACACGAAGTGCATCCAGTTTTTCCCGTAACCCTGTCAACTTTTTAGCACATGCTACGTGGGTGAAATTATGATACCATGCCAATTTTCAACTATTTCAGAGTTCATTTCAAGTGCTTTTCAATTTCAGGGTCATCTTAGCTCAAAATAAATCATGAAATGCATGAAAAATAGCAAATGAAGTCAGAAAAGGGTTGAAAAGTGATGATGTGGCTTTGAATGGTGCATATTGAATGCAGAAAAAGTCTTAGTTAAAATATGTTAAAAAATGATACCCCTTTGTAATAGACGAGTTTTCGTCCGAAACCCTCGTACTTCGAAGGAGATTGTCCAGTTTGTACACGAAGTGCATCCAGTTTTTCCCGTAACCCTGTCAACTTTTTAGCACATGCTACGTGGGTGAAATTATGATACCATGCCAATTTTCAACTATTTCAGAGTTCATTTGAAGTGCTTTTCAATTTCAGGGTCATCTTAGCTCAAAATAAATCATCAAATGCATGAAAAATAGCAAATGAAGTCAGAAAAGGGTTGAAAAGTGATGATGTGGCTTTGAATGGTGCATATTGAATGCAGAAAAAGTCTTAGTTAAAATATGTTAAAAAATGATACCCCTTTGTAATAGACGAGTTTTCGTCCGAAACCCTCGTACTTCGAAGGAGATTGTCCAGTTTGTACACGAAGTGCATCCAGTTTTTCCCGTAACCCTATCAACTTTTTAGCACATGCTACGTGGGTGAAATTATGATACCATGCCAATTTTCAACTATTTCAGAGTTCATTTGAAGTGCTTTTCAATTTCAGGGTCATCTTAGCTCAAAATAAATCATGAAATGCATGAAAAATAGCAAATGAAGTCAGAAAAGGGTTGAAAAGTGATGATGTGGCTTTGAATGGTGCATATTGAATGCAGAAAATGTCTTGAGTTAAAATAAGTTAAAAAATGAAACCCCTTTGTAATAGACGAGTTTTCGTCCGAAACCCTGATACTTCGAAGGAGATTGTCCAGTTTGTACACGAAGTGCATCCAGTTTTTCCCGTAACCCTCGCAACTTTTTATCACATGCTATGTGGGTGAAATTATGATACCATGCCAATTTTCAACCATTTCAGAGTTCATTTGCAGTGCTTTTCAATTTCAGGGTCATCTTAGCTCAAAATAAATCATGAAATGCATGAAAAATAGCAAATGAAGTCACAAAAGGGTTGAAAAGTGATGATGTGGCTTTGAATGGTGCATATTGAATGCAGAAAAAGTCTTGAGTTAAAATATGTTAAAAAATGAAACCCCTTTGTAATAGACGAGTTTTCGTCCGAAACCCTGATACTTCGAAGGAGATTGTCCAGTTTGTACACGAAGTGCATCCAGTTTTTCCCGTAACCCTCTCAACTTTTTAGCACATGCTATGTGGGTCAAAATATGATACCATGCCAATTTTTAACCATTTCAGAGTTCATTTGCAGTGCTTTTCAATTTCTGGGTCATCTTAGCTCAAAATAAATCATGAAATGCATGAAAAATAGCAAATGAAGTCAGAAAAGGGTTGAAAAGTGATGATGTGGCTTTGAATGGTGCATATTGAATGCAGAAAATGTCTTTAGTTAAAATAAGTTAAAAAATGAAACCCCTTTGTAATAGACGAGTTTTCGTCCGAAACCCTGATACTTCGAAGGAGATTGTCCAGTTTGTACACGAAGTGCATCCAGTTTTTCCCGTAACCCTCTCAACTTTTTATCACATGCTATGTGGGTGAAATTATGATACCATGCCAATTTTCAACCATTTCAGAGTTCATTTGCAGTGCTTTTCAATTTCAGGGTCATCTTTGCTCAAAATAAATCATGAAATGCATGAAAAATAGCAAATGAAGTCAGAAAAGGGTTGAAAAGTGATGATGTGGCTTTGAATGGTGCCTAATGAATGCAGAAAAAGTCTTGATTTAAAATATATTTAAAAAAATGAAATCCCATTGTAATAGACGAGTTTTCGTCCGAAACCCTCATACTTCGAAGGAGATTGTCCAGTTTGTACACGAAGTGCATCCAGTTTTTCCCGTAACCCTGTCAACTTTTTATTACATGCTATGTGGGTGAAATTATGATACCATGCCAATTTTCAACTATTTCAGAGTTCATTTGCAGTGCTTTTCAATTTTGGGGTCATCTTAGCTCAAATAAATCATGAAATGCATGAAAAATAGCAAATGAAGTCAGAAAAGGGTCGAAAAGTGATGATATGGCTTTGAATGGTGCATATTGAATGCAGAAAAAGTCTTGAGTTAAAATATGTTAAAAAATGATACCCCTTTGTAATAGACGAGTTTTCGTCCGAATCCCTGATACTTCGAAGGAGATTGTCCAGTTTGTACACGAAGTGCACCCAGTTTTTCCCGTAACCCTCTCAACCTTTTAGCACATGCTACGTGGGTGAAATTATGATACCATGCCAATTTTCAACTATTTCAGAGTTCATTTGCAGTGCTTTTCAATTTCAGGGTCATCTTAGCTCAAAATAAATCATGAAATGCATGAAAAATAGCAAATGAAGTCAGAAAAGGGTTGAAAAGTGATGATGTGGCTTTGAATGGTGCATATTGAATGCATAAAAAGTCTTGAGTTAAAATATGTTAAAAAATGAAACCCCTTTGTAATAGACGAGTTTTCGTCCGAAACCCTGATGCTTCGAAGGAGATTGTCCAGTTTGTACACGAAGTGCATCCAGTTTTTCCCGTAACCCTCTCAACTTTTTAGCACATGCTATGTGGGTGAAATTATGATACCATGCCAATTTTTAACCATTTCAGAGTTCATTTGCAGTGCTTTTCAATTTCTGGGTCATCTTAGCTCAAAATAAATCATGAAATGCATGAAAAATAGCAAATGAAGTCAGAAAAGGGTTGAAAAGTGATGATGTGGCTTTGAATGGTGCATATTGAATGCAGAAAAAGTCTTGAGTTAAAATATGTTAAAAAATGAAACCCCTTTGTAATAGACGAGTTTTCGTCCGAAACCCTGATACTTCGAAGGAGATTGTCCAGTTTGTACACGAAGTGCATCCAGTTTTTCCCGTAACCCTCTCAACTTTTTAGCACATGCTACGTGGGTGAAATTATGATACCATGCCAATTTTCAGCTATTTCAGAGTTCATTTGCAGTGCTTTTCAATATCAGGGTCATCTTAGCTCAAAATAAATCATGAAATGCATGAAAAATAGCAAATGAAGTCAGAAAAGGGTTGAAAAGTGATGATGTGTATTTGAATGGTGCATATTGAATGCAGAAAAAGTCTTCAGTTAAAATATGGTTAAAAATGAAATCCCTTTGTAATAGACGAGTTTTCATCCGAAACCCTGATACTTCGAAGGAGATTGTCCAGTTTGTACACGAAGTGCATCCAGTTTTTCCCGTAACCCTCTCAACTTTTTAGCACATGCTATGTGGGTGAAAATATGATACCATGCCAATTTTTAACCATTTCAGAGTTCATTTGCAGTGCTTTTCAATTTCTGGGTCATCTTAGCTCAAAATAAATCATGAAATGCATGAAAAATAGCAAATGAAGTCAGAAAAGGGTTGAAAAGTGATGATGTGGCTTTGAATGGTGCATATTGAATGCAGAAAAATTCTTGAGTTAAAATATGTTAAGAAAATGAAACCCCTTTGTAATAGACGAGTTTTCGTCCGAAACCGTGATACTTCGAAGGAGATTGTCCAGTTTGTACACGAAGTGCATCCAGTTTTTCCCGTAACCCTCTCAACTTTTTAGCACATGCTACGTGGGTGAAATTATGATACCATGCCAATTTTCAACTATTTCAGAGTTCATTTGCAGTGCTTTACAATTTTAGGGTCATCTTTGCTCGAAATAAATCATGAAATGCATGAAAAATAGCAAATGAAGTCAGAAAAGGGTTGAAAAGTGATGATGTGGCTT
The DNA here is from genome assembly GCA_039707655.1 of Elymus sibiricus. NCBI lineage: Eukaryota > Viridiplantae > Streptophyta > Magnoliopsida > Poales > Poaceae > Elymus > Elymus sibiricus. The sequence continues at coordinate 247,797,095 of CM077671.1, forward strand.
TGAATGGTGCCTAATGAATGCAGAAAAAGTCTTGATTTAAAATATATTTAAAAAAATGAAATCCCATTGTAATAGACGAGTTTTCGTCCGAAACCCTCATACTTCGAAGGAGATTGTCCAGTTTGTACACGAAGTGCATCCAGTTTTTCCCGTAAGCCTCTCAACTTTTTAGCACATGCTATGTGGGTGAAATTATGATACCATGCCAATTTTCAACTATTTCAGAGTTCATTTGCAATGCTTTTCAATTTCAGGGTCATCTTAGCTCAAAATAAATCATGAAATGCATCAAAAATAGCAAATGAAGTCAGAAAAGGGTCGAAAAGTGATGATGTGGCTTTGAATGGTGCATATTGATTGCAGAAAAAGTCTTGAGTTAAAATATGTTAAAAAATGATACCCCTTTGTAATAGACGAGTTTTCGTCCGAAACCCTCGTACTTCGAAGGAGATTGTCCAGTTTGTACACGAAGTGCATCCAGTTTTTCCCGTAACCCTCTCAACCTTTTAGCACATGCTACGTGGGTGAAATTATGATACCATGCCAATTTTCAACTATTTCAGAGTTCATTTGCAGTGCTTTTCAATTTCAGGGTCATCTTTGCTCAAAATAAATCATGAAATGCATGAAAAATAGCAAATGAAGTTAGAAAAGGGTTGAAAAGTGATGATGTGGCTTTGAATGGTGCCTAATGAATGCAGAAAAAGTCTTGATTTAAAATATGTTTAAAAAAATGAAATCCCATTGTAATAGACGAGTTTTCGTCCGAATCCCTGATACTTCGAAGGAGTTTGTCCAGTTTGTACACGAAGTGCATCCAGTTTTTCCCGTAACCCTCTCAACCTTTTAGCACATGCTACGTGGGTGAAATTATGATACCATGCCAATTTTCAACTATTTCAGAGTTCATTTGCAGTGCTTTTCAATTTCAGGGTCATCTTAGCTCAAAATAAATCATGAAATGCATGAAAAATAGCAAATGAAGTCAGAAAAGGGTTGAAAAGTGATGATGTGGCTTTGAATGGTGCATATTGAATGCATAAAAAGTCTTGAGTTAAAATATGTTAAAAAATGAAACCCCTTTGTAATAGACGAGTTTTCGTCCGAAACCCTGATACTTCGAAGGAGATTGTCCAGTTTGTACACGAAGTGCATCCAGTTTTTCCCGTAACCCTCTCAACTTTTTAGCACATGCTATGTGGGTGAAATTATGATACCATGCCAATTTTTAACCATTTCAGAGTTCATTTGCAGTGCTTTTCAATTTCTGGGTCATCTTAGCTCAAAATAAATCATGAAATGCATGAAAAATAGCAAATGAAGTCAGAAAAGGGTTGAAAAGTGATGATGTGGCTTTGAATGGTGCATATTGAATGCAGAAAAAGTCTTGAGTTAAAATATGTTAAAAAAATGAAACCCCTTTGTAATAGACGAGTTTTCGTCCGAAACCGCGATACTTCGAAGGAGATTGTCCAGTTTGTACACGAAGTGCATCCAGTTTTTCCCGTAACCCTCTCAACTTTTTAGCACATGCTACGTGGGTGAAATTATGATACCATGCCAATTTTCAACTATTTCAGAGTTCATTTGCAGTGCTTTACAATTTCAGGGTCATCTTTGCTCAAAATAAATCATGAAATGCATGAAAAATAGCAAATGAAGTCAGAAAAGGGTTGAAAAGTGATGATGTGGCTTTGAATGGTGCCTAATGAATGCAGAAAAAGTCTTGATTTAAAATATGTTTAAAAAAATGAAATCCCATTGTAAAAGACGAGTTTTCGTCCGAAACCCTCATACTTCGAAGGAGATTGTCCAGTTTGTACACGAAGTGCATCCAGTTTTTCCCGTAACCCTGTCAACTTTTTAGCACATGCTATGTGGGTGAAATTATGATACCATGCCAATTTTCAACTATTTCAGAGTTCATTTGCAGTGCTTTTCAATTTCGGGGTCATCTTCGCTCAAAATAAATCATGAAATGCATGAAAAATAGCAAATGAAGTCAGAAAAGGGTCGAAAAGTGATGATGTGGCTTTGAATGGTGCATATTGAATGCAGAAAAAGTCTTGAGTTAAAATATGTTAAAAAATGATACCCCTTTGTAATAGACGAGTTTTCGTCCGAATCCCTGATACTTCGAAGGAGATTGTCCAGTTTGTACACGAAGTGCATCCAGTTTTTCCCGTAACCCTCTCAACCTTTTAGCACATGCTACGTGGGTGAAATTATGATACCATGCCGATTTTCAACTATTTCAGAGTTCATTTGCAGTGCTTTTCAATTTCAGGGTCATCTTAGCTCAAAATAAATCATGAAATGCATGAAAAATAGCAAATGAAGTCAGAAAAGGGTTGAAAAGTGATGATGTGGCTTTGAATGGTGCATATTGAATGCATAAAAAGTCTTGAGTTAAAATATGTTAAAAAATGATACCCCTTTGTAATAGACGAGTTTTCGTCCGAAACCCTGATGCTTCGAAGGAGATTGTCCAGTTTGTACACGAAGTGCATCCAGTTTTTCCCGTAACCCTCTCAACCTTTTAGCACATGCTACGTGGGTGAAATTATGATACCATGCCAATTTTCAACTATTTCAGAGTTCATTTGCAGTGCTTTATAATTTCAGGGTCATCTTTGCTCAAAATAAATCATGAAATGCATGAAAAATAGCAAATGAAGTTAGAAAAGGGTTGAAAAGTGATGATGTGGCTTTGAATGGTGCCTAATGAATGCAGAAAAAGTCTTGATTTAAAATATGTTTAAAAAAATGAAATCCCATTGTAATAGACGAGTTTTCGTCCGAATCCCTGATACTTCGAAGGAGTTTGTCCAGTTTGTACACGAAGTGCATCCAGTTTTTCCCGTAACCCTCTCAACCTTTTAGCACATGCTACGTGGGTGAAATTATGATACCATGCCAATTTTCAACTATTTCAGAGTTCATTTGCAGTGCTTTTCAATTTCAGGGTCATCTTAGCTCAAAATAAATCATGAAATGCATGAAAAATAGCAAATGAAGTCAGAAAAGGGTTGAAAAGTGATGATGTGGCTTTGAATGGTGCATATTGAATGCATAAAAAGTCTTGAGTTAAAATATATTTAAAAAAAGGAAACCCCATTGTAATAGACGAGTTTTCGTCCGAAACCCTCATACTTCGAAGGAGATTGTCCAGTTTGTACACGAAGTGCATCCAGTTTTTCCCGTAACCCTCTCAACTTTTTAGCACATGCTATGTGGGTGAAATTATGATACCATGCCAATTTTTAACCATTTCAGAGTTCATTTGCAGTGCTTTTCAATTTCTGGGTCATCTTAGCTCAAAATAAATCATGAAATGCATGAAAAATAGCAAATGAAGTCAGAAAAGGGTTGAAAAGTGATGATGTGGCTTTGAATGGTGCATATTGAATGCAGAAAAAGTCTTGAGTTAAAATATGTTAAAAAAATGAAACCCCTTTGTAATAGACGAGTTTTCGTCCGAAACCGCGATACTTCGAAGGAGATTGTCCAGTTTGTACACGAAGTGCATCCAGTTTTTCCCGTAACCCTCTCAACTTTTTAGCACATGCTACGTGGGTGAAATTATGATACCATGCCAATTTTCAACTATTTCAGAGTTCATTTGCAGTGCTTTACAATTTCAGGGTCATCTTTGCTCAAAATAAATCATGAAATGCATGAAAAATAGCAAATGAAGTCAGAAAAGGGTTGAAAAGTGATGATGTGGCTTTGAATGGTGCCTAATGAATGCAGAAAAAGTCTTGATTTAAAATATGTTTAAAAAAATGAAATCCCATTGTAAAAGACGAGTTTTCGTCCGAAACCCTCATACTTCGAAGGAGATTGTCCAGTTTGTACACGAAGTGCATCCAGTTTTTCCCGTAACCCTGTCAACTTTTTAGCACATGCTATGTGGGTGAAATTATGATACCATGCCAATTTTCAACTATTTCAGAGTTCATTTGCAGTGCTTTTCAATTTCGGGGTCATCTTCGCTCAAAATAAATCATGAAATGCATGAAAAATAGCAAATGAAGTCAGAAAAGGGTCGAAAAGTGATGATGTGGCTTTGAATGGTGCATATTGAATGCAGAAAAAGTCTTGAGTTAAAATATGTTAAAAAATGATACCCCTTTGTAATAGACGAGTTTTCGTCCGAATCCCTGATACTTCGAAGGAGATTGTCCAGTTTGTACACGAAGTGCATCCAGTTTTTCCCGTAACCCTCTCAACCTTTTAGCACATGCTACGTGGGTGAAATTATGATACCATGCCGATTTTCAACTATTTCAGAGTTCATTTGCAGTGCTTTTCAATTTCAGGGTCATCTTAGCTCAAAATAAATCATGAAATGCATGAAAAATAGCAAATGAAGTCAGAAAAGGGTTGAAAAGTGATGATGTGGCTTTGAATGGTGCATATTGAATGCATAAAAAGTCTTGAGTTAAAATATGTTAAAAAATGATACCCCTTTGTAATAGACGAGTTTTCGTCCGAAACCCTGATGCTTCGAAGGAGATTGTCCAGTTTGTACACGAAGTGCATCCAGTTTTTCCCGTAACCCTCTCAACCTTTTAGCACATGCTACGTGGGTGAAATTATGATACCATGCCAATTTTCAACTATTTCAGAGTTCATTTGCAGTGCTTTACAATTTCAGGGTCATCTTTGCTCAAAATAAATCATGAAATGCATGAAAAATAGCAAATGAAGTTAGAAAAGGGTTGAAAAGTGATGATGTGGCTTTGAATGGTGCCTAATGAATGCAGAAAAAGTCTTGATTTAAAATATGTTTAAAAAAATGAAATCCCATTGTAATAGACGAGTTTTCGTCCGAATCCCTGATACTTCGAAGGAGTTTGTCCAGTTTGTACACGAAGTGCATCCAGTTTTTCCCGTAACCCTCTCAACCTTTTAGCACATGCTACGTGGGTGAAATTATGATACCATGCCAATTTTCAACTATTTCAGAGTTCATTTGCAGTGCTTTTCAATTTCAGGGTCATCTTAGCTCAAAATAAATCATGAAATGCATGAAAAATAGCAAATGAAGTCAGAAAAGGGTTGAAAAGTGATGATGTGGCTTTGAATGGTGCATATTGAATGCATAAAAAGTCTTGAGTTAAAATATATTTAAAAAAATGAAACCCCATTGTAATAGACGAGTTTTCGTCCGAAACCCTCATACTTCGAAGGAGATTGTCCAGTTTGTACACGAAGTGCATCCAGTTTTTCCCGTAACCCTCTCAACTTTTTAGCACATGCTATGTGGGTGAAATTATGATACCATGCCAATTTTTAACCATTTCAGAGTTCATTTGCAGTGCTTTTCAATTTCTGGGTCATCTTAGCTCAAAATAAATCATGAAATGCATGAAAAATAGCAAATGAAGTCAGAAAAGGGTTGAAAAGTGAGGATGTGGCTTTGAATGGTGCATATTGAATGCAGAAAAAGTCTTGAGTTAAAATATGTTAAAAAATGATACCCCTTTGTAATAGACGAGTTTTCGTCCGAATCCCTGATACTTCGAAGGAGATTGTCCAGTTTGTACACGAAGTGCATCCAGTTTTTCCCGTAACCCTCTCAACCTTTTAGCACATGCTACGTGGGTGAAATTATGATACCATGCAATTTTTCAACTATTTCAGAGTTCATTTGCAGTGCTTTACAATTTCAGGGTCATCTTAGCTCAAAATAAATCATGAAATGCATGAAAAATAGCAAATGAAGTCAGAAAAGGGTTGAAAAGTGATGATGTGGCTTTGAATGGTGCATATTGAATGCATAAAAAGTCTTGAGTTAAAATATGTTAAAAAATGAAACCCCTTTGTAATAGACGAGTTTTCGTCCGAAACCCTGATACTTCGAAGGAGATTGTCCAGTTTGTACACGAAGTGCATCCAGTTTTTCCCGTAACCCTCTCAACTTTTTAGCACATGCTATGTGGGTGAAATTATGATACCATGCCAATTTTTAACCATTTCAGAGTTCCTTTGCAGTGCTTTTCAATTTCTGGGTCATCTTAGCTCAAAATAAATCATGAAATGCATGAAAAATAGCAAATGAAGTCAGAAAAGGGTTGAAAAGTGATGATGTGGCTTTGAATGGTGCATATTGAATGCAGAAAAAGTCTTGAGTTAAAATATGTTAAAAAAATGAAACCCCTTTGTAATAGACGAGTTTTCGTCCGAAACCGCGATACTTCGAAGGAGATTGTCCAGTTTGTACACGAAGTGCATCCAGTTTTTCCCGTAACCCTCTCAACTTTTTAGCACATGCTACGTGGGTGAAATTATGATACCATGCCAATTTTCAACTATTTCAGAGTTCATTTGCAGTGCTTTTCAATTTCAGGGTCATCTTAGCTCAAAATAAATCATGAAATGCATGAAAAATAGCAAATGAAGTCAGAAAAGGGTTGAAAAGTGATGATGTGGCTTTGAATGGTGCATATTGAATGCATAAAAAGTCTTGAGTTAAAATATGTTAAAAAATGAAACCCCTTTGTAATAGACGAGTTTTCGTCCGAAACCCTGATGCTTCGAAGGAGATTGTCCAGTTTGTACACGAAGTGCATCCAGTTTTTCCCGTAACCCTCTCAACTTTTTAGCACATGCTATGTGGGTGAAATTATGATACCATGCCAATTTTCAACTATTTCAGAGTTCATTTGCAGTGCTTTACAATTTCAGGGTCATCTTTGCTCAAAATAAATCATGAAATGCATGAAAAATAGCAAATGAAGTCAGAAAAGGGTTGAAAAGTGATGATGTGGCTTTGAATGGTGCCTAATGAATGCAGAAAAAGTCTTGATTTAAAATATGTTTAAAAAAAATGAAATCCCATTGTAATAGACGAGTTTTCGTCCGAAACCCTCATACTTCGAAGGAGATTGTCCAGTTTGTACACGAAGTGCATCCAGTTTTTCTCGTAACCCTCTCAACTTTTTAGCACATGCTATGTGGGTGAAATTATGATACCATGCCAATTTTCAACTATTTCAGAGTTCATTTGCAGTGCTTTTCAATTTCGGGGTCATCTTAGCTCAAAATAAATCATGAAATGCATGAAAAATAGCAAATGAAGTCAGAAAAGGGTCGAAAAGTGATGATGTGGCTTTGAATGGTGCATATTGAATGCAGAAAAAGTCTTGAGTTAAAATATGTTAAAAAATGACACCCCTTTGTAATAGACGAGTTTTCGTCCGAATCCCTGATACTTCGATGGAGATTGTCCAGTTTGTACACGAAGTGCATCCAGTTTTTCCCGTAACCCTCTCAACCTTTTAGCACATGCTACGTGGGTGAAATTATGATACCATGCCAATTTTCAACTATTTCAGAGTTCATTTCCAGTGCTTTTCAATTTCGGGGTCATCTTAGCTCAAAATAAATCATGAAATGCATGAAAAATAGCAAATGAAGTCAGAAAAGGGTCGAAAAGTGATGATGTGGCTTTGAATGGTGCATATTGAATGCAGAAAAAGTCTTGAGTTAAAATATGTTAAAAAAATGAAACCCCTTTGTAATAGACGAGTTTTCGTCCGAAACCGCGATACTTCGAAGGAGATTGTCCAGTTTGTACACGAAGTGCATCCAGTTTTTCCCGTAACCCTCTCAACTTTTTAGCACATGCTACGTGGGTGAAATTATGATACCATGCCAATTTTCAACTATTTCAGAGTTCATTTGCAGTGCTTTTCAATTTCAGGGTCATCTTAGCTCAAAATAAATCATGAAATGCATGAAAAATAGCAAATGAAGTCAGAAAAGGGTTGAAAAGTGATGATGTGGCTTTGAATGGTGCATATTGGATGCATAAAAAGTCTTGAGTTAAAATATGTTAAAAAATGAAACCCCTTTGTAATAGACGAGTTTTCGTCCGAAACCCTGATGCTTCGAAGGAGATTGTCCAGTTTGTACACGAAGTGCATCCAGTTTTTCCCGTAACCCTCTCAACTTTTTAGCACATGCTATGTGGGTGAAATTATGATACCATGCCAATTTTTAACCATTTCAGATTTCATTTGCAGTGCTTTTCAATTTCTGGGTCATCTTAGCTCAAAATAAATCATGAAATGCATGAAAAATAGCAAATGAAGTCAGAAAAGGGTTGAAAAGTGATGATGTGGCTTTGAATGGTGCATATTGAATGCAGAAAAAGTCTTGAGTTAAAATATGTTAAAAAAATGAAACCCCTTTGTAATAGACGAGTTTTCGTCCGAAACCGTGATACTTCGAAGGAGATTGTCCAGTTTGTACACGAAGTGCATCCAGTTTTTCCCGTAACCCTCTCAACTTTTTAGCACATGCTACGTGGGTGAAATTATGATACCATGCCAATTTTCAACTATTTCAGAGTTCATTTGCAGTGCTTTACAATTTCAGGGTCATCTTTGCTCAAAATAAATCATGAAATGCATGAAAAATAGCAAATGAAGTCAGAAAAGGGTTGAAAAGTGATGATGTGGCTTTGAATGGTGCCTAATGAATGCAGAAAAAGTCTTGATTTAAAATATATTTAAAAAAATGAAATCCCATTGTAATAGACGAGTTTTCGTCCGAAACCCTCATACTTCGAAGGAGATTGTCCAGTTTGTACACGAAGTGCATCCAGTTTTTCCCGTAACCCTGTCAACTTTTTAGCACATGCTATGTGGGTGAAATTATGATACCATGCCAATTTTCAACTATTTCAGAGTTCATTTCCAGTGCTTTTCAATTTCGGGGTCATCTTAGCTCAAAATAAATCATGAAATGCATGAAAAATAGCAAATGAAGTCAGAAAAGGGTCGAAAAGTGATGATGTGGCTTTGAATGGTGCATATTGAATGCAGAAAAAGTCTTGAGTTAAAATATGTTAAAAAATGATACCCCTTTGTAATAGACGAGTTTTCGTCCGAATCCCTGATACTTCGAAGGAGATTGTCCAGTTTGTACACGAAGTGCATCCAGTTTTTCCCGTAACCCTCTCAACCTTTTAGCACATGCTACGTGGGTGAAATTATGATACCATGCCAATTTTCAACTATTTCAGAGTTCATTTGCAGTGCTTTTCAATTTCAGGGTCATCTTAGCTCAAAATAAATCATGAAATGCATGAAAAATAGCAAATGAAGTCAGAAAAGGGTTGAAAAGTGATGATGTGGCTTTGAATGGTGCATATTGAATGCATAAAAAGTCTTGAGTTAAAATATGTTAAAAAATGAAACCCCTTTGTAATAGACGAGTTTTCGTCCGAAACCCTGATACTTCGAAGGAGATTGTCCAGTTTGTACACGAAGTGCATCCAGTTTTTCCCGTAACCCTCTCAACTTTTTAGCACATGCTATGTGGGTGAAATTATGATACCATGCCAATTTTTAACCATTTCAGAGTTCATTTGCAGTGCTTTTCAATTTCTGGGTCATCTTAGCTCAAAATAAATCATGAAATGCATGAAAAATAGCAAATGAAGTCAGAAAAGGGTTGAAAAGTGATGATGTGGCTTTGAATGGTGCATATTGAATGCAGAAAAAGTATTGAGTTAAAATATGTTAAAAAAATGAAACCCCTTTGTAATAGACGAGTTTTCGTCCGAAACCGCGATACTTCGAAGGAGATTGTCCAGTTTGTACACGAAGTGCATCCAGTTTTTCCCGTAACCCTCTCAACTTTTTAGCACATGCTACGTGGGTGAAATTATGATACCATGCCAATTTTCAACTATTTCAGAGTTCATTTGCAGTGCTTTACAATTTCAGGGTCATCTTTGCTCAAAATAAATCATGAAATGCATGAAAAATAGCAAATGAAGTCAGAAAAGGGTTGAAAAGTGATGATGTGGCTTTGAATGGTGCCTAATGAATGCAGAAAAAGTCTTGATTTAAAATATATTTAAAAAAATGAAATCCCATTGTAATAGACGAGTTTTCGTCCGAAACCCTCATACTTCGAAGGAGATTGTCCAGTTTGTACACGAAGTGCATCCAGTTTTTCCCGTAACCCTCTCAACTTTTTAGCACATGCTATGTGGGTGAAATTATGATACCATGCCAATTTTCAACTATTTCAGAGTTCATTTGCAGTGCTTTTCAATTTCGGGGTCATCTTAGCTCAAAATAAATCATGAAATGCATGAAAAATAGCAAATGAAGTCAGAAAAGGGTCGAAAAGTGATGATGTGGCTTTGAATGGTGCATATTGAATGCAGAAAAAGTCTTGAGTTAAAATATGTTAAAAAATGACACCCCTTTGTAATAGACGAGTTTTCGTCCGAATCCCTGATACTTCGATGGAGATTGTCCAGTTTGTACACGAAGTGCATCCAGTTTTTCCCGTAACCCTCTCAACCTTTTAGCACATGCTACGTGGGTGAAATTATGATACCATGCCAATTTTCAACTATTTCAGAGTTCATTTCCAGTGCTTTTCAATTTCGGGGTCATCTTAGCTCAAAATAAATCATGAAATGCATGAAAAATAGCAAATGAAGTCAGAAAAGGGTCGAAAAGTGATGATGTGGCTTTGAATGGTGCATATTGAATGCAGAAAAAGTCTTGAGTTAAAATATGTTAAAAAAATGAAACCCCTTTGTAATAGACGAGTTTTCGTCCGAAACCGCGATACTTCGAAGGAGATTGTCCAGTTTGTACACGAAGTGCATCCAGTTTTTCCCGTAACCCTCTCAACTTTTTAGCACATGCTACGTGGGTGAAATTATGATACCATGCCAATTTTCAACTATTTCAGAGTTCATTTGCAGTGCTTTTCAATTTCAGGGTCATCTTAGCTCAAAATAAATCATGAAATGCATGAAAAATAGCAAATGAAGTCAGAAAAGGGTTGAAAAGTGATGATGTGGCTTTGAATGGTGCATATTGGATGCATAAAAAGTCTTGAGTTAAAATATGTTAAAAAATGAAACCCCTTTGTAATAGACGAGTTTTCGTCCGAAACCCTGATGCTTCGAAGGAGATTGTCCAGTTTGTACACGAAGTGCATCCAGTTTTTCCCGTAACCCTCTCAACTTTTTAGCACATGCTATGTGGGTGAAATTATGATACCATGCCAATTTTTAACCATTTCAGATTTCATTTGCAGTGCTTTTCAATTTCTGGGTCATCTTAGCTCAAAATAAATCATGAAATGCATGAAAAATAGCAAATGAAGTCAGAAAAGGGTTGAAAAGTGATGATGTGGCTTTGAATGGTGCATATTGAATGCAGAAAAAGTCTTGAGTTAAAATATGTTAAAAAAATGAAACCCCTTTGTAATAGACGAGTTTTCGTCCGAAACCGTGATACTTCGAAGGAGATTGTCCAGTTTGTACACGAAGTGCATCCAGTTTTTCCCGTAACCCTCTCAACTTTTTAGCACATGCTACGTGGGTGAAATTATGATACCATGCCAATTTTCAACTATTTCAGAGTTCATTTGCAGTGCTTTACAATTTCAGGGTCATCTTTGCTCAAAATAAATCATGAAATGCATGAAAAATAGCAAATGAAGTCAGAAAAGGGTTGAAAAGTGATGATGTGGCTTTGAATGGTGCCTAATGAATGCAGAAAAAGTCTTGATTTAAAATATATTTAAAAAAATGAAATCCCATTGTAATAGACGAGTTTTCGTCCGAAACCCTCATACTTCGAAGGAGATTGTCCAGTTTGTACACGAAGTGCATCCAGTTTTTCCCGTAACCCTGTCAACTTTTTAGCACATGCTATGTGGGTGAAATTATGATACCATGCCAATTTTCAACTATTTCAGAGTTCATTTCCAGTGCTTTTCAATTTCGGGGTCATCTTAGCTCAAAATAAATCATGAAATGCATGAAAAATAGCAAATGAAGTCAGAAAAGGGTCGAAAAGTGATGATGTGGCTTTGAATGGTGCATATTGAATGCAGAAAAAGTCTTGAGTTAAAATATGTTAAAAAATGATACCCCTTTGTAATAGACGAGTTTTCGTCCGAATCCCTGATACTTCGAAGGAGATTGTCCAGTTTGTACACGAAGTGCATCCAGTTTTTCCCGTAACCCTCTCAACCTTTTAGCACATGCTACGTGGGTGAAATTATGATACCATGCCAATTTTCAACTATTTCAGAGTTCATTTGCAGTGCTTTTCAATTTCAGGGTCATCTTAGCTCAAAATAAATCATGAAATGCATGAAAAATAGCAAATGAAGTCAGAAAAGGGTTGAAAAGTGATGATGTGGCTTTGAATGGTGCATATTGAATGCATAAAAAGTCTTGAGTTAAAATATGTTAAAAAATGAAACCCCTTTGTAATAGACGAGTTTTCGTCCGAAACCCTGATACTTCGAAGGAGATTGTCCAGTTTGTACACGAAGTGCATCCAGTTTTTCCCGTAACCCTCTCAACTTTTTAGCACATGCTATGTGGGTGAAATTATGATACCATGCCAATTTTTAACCATTTCAGAGTTCATTTGCAGTGCTTTTCAATTTCTGGGTCATCTTAGCTCAAAATAAATCATGAAATGCATGAAAAATAGCAAATGAAGTCAGAAAAGGGTTGAAAAGTGATGATGTGGCTTTGAATGGTGCATATTGAATGCAGAAAAAGTATTGAGTTAAAATATGTTAAAAAAATGAAACCCCTTTGTAATAGACGAGTTTTCGTCCGAAACCGCGATACTTCGAAGGAGATTGTCCAGTTTGTACACGAAGTGCATCCAGTTTTTCCCGTAACCCTCTCAACTTTTTAGCACATGCTACGTGGGTGAAATTATGATACCATGCCAATTTTCAACTATTTCAGAGTTCATTTGCAGTGCTTTACAATTTCAGGGTCATCTTTGCTCAAAATAAATCATGAAATGCATGAAAAATAGCAAATGAAGTCAGAAAAGGGTTGAAAAGTGATGATGTGGCTTTGAATGGTGCCTAATGAATGCAGAAAAAGTCTTGATTTAAAATATATTTAAAAAAATGAAATCCCATTGTAATAGACGAGTTTTCGTCCGAAACCCTCATACTTCGAAGGAGATTGTCCAGTTTGTACACGAAGTGCATCCAGTTTTTCCCGTAACCCTCTCAACTTTTTAGCACATGCTATGTGGGTGAAATTATGATACCATGCCAATTTTCAACTATTTCAGAGTTCATTTGCAGTGCTTTTCAATTTCGGGGTCATCTTAGCTCAAAATAAATCATGAAATGCATGAAAAATAGCAAATGAAGTCAGAAAAGGGTCGAAAAGTGATGATGTGGCTTTGAATGGTGCATATTGAATGCAGAAAAAGTCTTGAGTTAAAATATGTTAAAAAATGACACCCCTTTGTAATAGACGAGTTTTCGTCCGAATCCCTGATACTTCGAAGGAGATTGTCCAGTTTGTACACGAAGTGCATCCAGTTTTTCCCGTAACCCTCTCAACCTTTTAGCACATGCTACGTGGGTGAAATTATGATACCATGCCAATTTTCAACTATTTCAGAGTTCATTTGCAGTGCTTTTCAATTTCAGGGTCATCTTAGCTCAAAATAAATCATGAAATGCATGAAAAATAGCAAATGAAGTCAGAAAAGGGTTGAAAAGTGATGATGTGGCTTTGAATGGTGCATATTGAATGCATAAAAAGTCTTGAGTTTAAATATGTTAAAAATTGAAACCCCTTTGTAATAGACGAGTTTTCGTCCGAAACCCTGATACTTCGAAGGAGATTGTCCAGTTTGTACACGAAGTGCATCCAGTTTTTCCCGTAACCCTCTCAACTTTTTAGCACATGCTATGTGGGTGAAAATATGATACCATGCCAATTTTTAACCATTTCAGAGTTCATTTGCAGTGCTTTTCAATTTCTGGGTCATCTTAGCTCAAAATAAATCATGAAATGCATGAAAAATAGCAAATGAAGTCAGAAAAGGGTTGAAAAGTGATGATGTGGCTTTGAATGGTGCATATTGAATGCAGAAAAAGTCTTGAGTTAAAATATGTTAAAAAAATGAAACCCCTTTGTAATAGACGAGTTTTCGTCCGAAACCGTGATACTTCGAAGGAGATTGTCCAGTTTGTACACGAAGTGCATCCAGTTTTTCCCGTAACCCTCTCAACTTTTTAGCACATGCTACGTGGGTGAAATTATGATACCATGCCAATTTTCAACTATTTCAGAGTTCATTTGCAGTGCTTTACAATTTCAGGGTCATCTTTGCTCGAAATAAATCATGAAATGCATGAAAAATAGCAAATGAAGTCAGAAAAGGGTTGAAAAGTGATGATGTGGCTTTGAATGGTGCCTAATGAATGCAGAAAAAGTCTTGAGTTAAAATATATTTAAAAAAATGAAATCCCATTGTAATAGACGAGTTTTCGTCCGAAACACTCATACTTCGAAGGAGATTGTCCAGTTTGTACACGAAGTGCATCCAGTTTTTCCCGTAAGCCTCTCAACTTTTTAGCACATGCTATGTGGGTGAAATTATGATACCATGCCAATTTTCAACTATTTCAGAGTTCATTTGCAATGCTTTTCAATTTCAGGGTCATCTTAGCTCAAAATAAATCATGAAATGCATCAAAAATAGCAAATGAAGTCAGAAAAGGGTCGAAAAGTGATGATGTGGCTTTGAATGGTGCATATTGATTGCAGAAAAAGTCTTGAGTTAAAATATGTTAAAAAATGATACCCCTTTGTAATAGACGAGTTTTCGTCCGAAACCCTCGTACTTCGAAGGAGATTGTCCAGTTTGTACACGAAGTGCATCAAGTTTTTCCCGTAACCCTCTCAACCTTTTAGCACATGCTACGTGGGTGAAATTATGATACCATGCCAATTTTCAACTATTTCAGAGTTCATTTGCAGTGCTTTTCAATTTCAGGGTCATCTTTGCACAAAATAAATCATGAAATGCATGAAAAATAGCAAATGAAGTCAGAAAAGGGTTGAAAAGTGATGATGTGGCTTTGAATGGTGCCTAATGAATGCAGAAAAAGTCTTGATTTAAAATATATTTAAAAAAATGAAATCCCATTGTAATAGACGAGTCTTCGTCCGAAACCCTCATACTTCGAAGGAGATTGTCCAGTTTGTACACGAAGTGCATCCAGTTTTTCCCGTAACCCTCTCAACTTTTTAGCACATGCTATGTGGGTGAAATTATGATACCATGCCAATTTTCAACCATTTCAGAGTTCATTTGCAGTGCTTTTCAATTTCAGGGTCATCTTAGCTCAAAATAAATCATGAAATGCATGAAAAATAGCAAATGAAGTCAGAAAAGGGTTCAAAAGTGATGATGTGGCTTTGAATGGTGCATATTGAATGCAGAAAAAATCTTGAGTTGAAATATATTTAAAAAAATGAAATCCCTTTGTAATAGACAAGTTTTCGTCCGAAACCCTAATACTTCGAAGGAGATTGTCCAGTTTGTAGACGAAGTGCATCCAGTTTTTCCCGTAACCCTCTCAACTTTTTAGCACATGCTATGTGGGTGAAATTATGATACCATGCCAATTTTCAACTATTTCAGAGTTCATTTGCAGTGCTTTTCAATTTCAGGGTCATCTTAGCTCGAAATAAATCATGAAATGCATGAAAAATAGCAAATGAAGTCAGAAAAGGGTTGAAAAGTGATGATGTGGCTTTGAATGGTGCATATTGAATGCATAAAAAGTCTTGAGTTAAAATATGTTAAAAAAAAGAAACCCCTTTGTAATAGACGAGTTTTCGTCCGAAACCCTGATACTTCGAAGGAGATTGTCCAGTTTGTACACGAAGTGCATCCAGTTTTTCTCGTAACCCTCTCAACTTTTTAGCACATGCTACGTGGGAGAAATTATGATACCATGCCAATTTTCAACCATTTCAGAGTTCATTTGCAGTGCTTTTCAATTTCAGGGTCGTCTTAGCTCAAAAAAAATCATGAAATGCATGAAAAATAGCAAATGAAGTCAGAAAAGGGTTGAAAAGTGATGATGTGGCTTTGAATGGCGCATATTGAATGCATAAAAAGTCTTAGTTAAAATATGTTAAAAAATGATACCCCTTTGTAATAGACGAGTTTTCGTCCGGAACCGTCGTACTTCGAAGGAGATTGTCCAGTTTGTACACGAAGTGCATCCAGTTTTTCCCGTAACCCTGTCAACTTTTTAGCACATGCTACGTGGGTGAAATTAAGATACCATGCCAATTTTCAACCATTTCAGAGTTCATTTGCAGTGCTTTTCAATTTCAGGGTCATCTTTGCTCAAAATAAATCATGAAATGCATGAAAAATAGCAAATGAAGTCAGAAAAGGGTTGAAAAGTGATGATGTGGCTTTGAATGGTGCCTAATGAATGCAGAAAAAGTCTTTATTTAAAATATATTTAAAAAATGAAATCCCATTGTTATAGACGAGTTTTCGTCCGAAACCCTGATACTTCGAAGGAGATTGTCCAGTTTGTACACGAAGTGCATCCAGTTTTTCCCGTAACCCTCTCAACTTTTTAGCACATGCTATGTGGGTGAAATTATGATACCATGCCAATTTTTAACCATTTCAGAGTTCATTTGCAGTGCTTTTCAATTTCTGGGTCATCTTAGCTCAAAATAAATCATGAAATGCATGAAAAATAGCAAATGAAGTCAGAAAAGGGTTGAAAAGTGATGATGTGGCTTTGAATGGTGCATATTGAATGCAGAAAAAGTCTTGAGTTAAAATATGTTAAAAAAATGAAACCCCTTTGTAATAGACGAGTTTTCGTCCGAAACCCTCGTACTTCGAAGGAGATTGTCCAGTTTGTACACGAAGTGCATCCAGTTTTTCCCGTAACCCTCTCATCCTTTTAGCACATGCTACGTGGGTGAAATTATGATACCATGCCAATTTTCAACTATTTCAGAGTTCATTTCCAGTGCTTTTCAATTTCAGGGTCATCTTTGCTCAAAATAAATCATGAAATGCATGAAAAATAGCAAATGAAGTCAGAAAAGGGTTGAAAAGTGATGATGTGGCTTTGAATGGTGCCTAATGAATGCAGAAAAAGTCTTGATTTAAAATATATTTAAAAAAATGAAATCCCATTGTAATAGACAAGTTTTCGTCCAAACCCTCATACTTCGAAGGAGATTGTCCAGTTTGTACACGAAGTGCATCCAGTTTTTCCCGTAACCCTCTCAACTTTTTAGCACATGCTATGTGGGTGAAATTATGATACCATGCCAATTTTCAACTATTCAGAGTTCATTTGCAGTGCTTTTCAATTTCAGGGTCATCTTAGCTCGAAATAAATCATGAAATGCATGAAAAATAGAAAATGAAGTCAGAAAAGGGTTGAAAAGTGATGATGTGGCTTTGAATGGTGCATATTGAATGCAGAAAAAGTCTTGAGTTAAAATATGTTAAAAAAATGAAACCCCTTTGTAATAGACGAGTTTTCGTCCGAAACCCTCGTACTTCGAAGGAGAATGTCCAGTTTGTACACGAAGTGCATCCAGTTTTTCCCGTAACCCTCTCATCCTTTTAGCACATGCTACGTGGGTGAAATTATGATACCATGCCAATTTTCAACTATTTCAGAGTTCATTTGCAGTGCTTTTCAATTTCAGGGTCATCTTTGCTCAAAATAAATCATGAAATGCATGAAAAATAGCAAATGAAGTCAGAAAAGGGTTGAAAAGTGATGATGTGGCTTTGAATGGTGCCTAATGAATGCAGAAAAAGTCTTGATTTAAAATATATTTAAAAAAATGAAATCCCATTGTAATAGACAAGTTTTCGTCCGAAACCCTCATACTTCGAAGGAGA
The DNA here is from genome assembly GCA_039707655.1 of Elymus sibiricus. NCBI lineage: Eukaryota > Viridiplantae > Streptophyta > Magnoliopsida > Poales > Poaceae > Elymus > Elymus sibiricus. The sequence goes on from CM077671.1 coordinate 247,814,830, forward strand.
TTGTCCAGTTTGTACACGAAGTGCATCCAGTTTTTCCCGTAACCCTCTCAACTTTTTAGCACATGCTATGTGGGTGAAATTATGATACCATGCCAATTTTCAACTATTCAGAGTTCATTTGCAGTGCTTTTCAATTTCAGGGTCATCTTAGCTCGAAATAAATCATGAAATGCATGAAAAATAGCAAATGAAGTCAGAAAAGGGTTGAAAAGTGATGATGTGGCTTTGAATGGTGCATATTGAATGCATAAAAAGTCTTGAGTTAAAATATGTTAAAAAAATGAAACCCCTTTGTAATAGACGAGTTTTCGTCCGAATCCCTGATACTTTGAAGGAGATTGTCCAGTTTGTACACGAAGTGCATCCAGTTTTTCCCGTAACCCTCTCAACTTTTTAGCACATGCTACGTGGGTGAAATTATGATACCATGCCAATTTTCAACCATTTCAGAGTTCATTTGCAGTGCTTTTCAATTTCAGGGTCATCTTAGCTCAAAATAAATCATGAAATGCATGAAAAATAGCAAATGAAGCCAGAAAAGGGTTGAAAAGTGATGATGTGGCTTTGAATGGTGCATATTGAATGCAGAAAAAGTCTTAGTTAAAATATGTTAAAAAATGATACCCCTTTGTAATAGACGAGTTTTCGTCCGAAACCCTCGTACTTCGAAGGAGATTGTCCAGTTTGTACACGAAGTGCATCCAGTTTTTCCCGTAACCCTCTCATCCTTTTAGCACATGCTACGTGGGTGAAATTATGATACCATGCCAATTTTCAACTATTTCAGAGTTCATTTGCAGTGCTTTTCAATTTCAGGGTCATCTTAGCTCAAAATAAATCATGAAATGCATGAAAAATAGCAAATGAAGTCAGAAAAGGGTTGAAAAGTGATGATGTGGCTTTGAATGGTGCATATTGAATGCAGAAAAAATCTTGAGTTGAAATATATTTAAAAAAATGAAATCCCTTTGTAATAGACTAGTTTTCGTCCGAAACCCTAATACTTCGAAGGAGATTGTCCAGTTTGTAGACGAAGTGCATCCAGTTTTTCCCGTAACCCTCTCAACTTTTTAGCACATGCTATGTGGGTGAAATTATGATACCATGCCAATTTTCAACTATTTCAGAGTTCATTTGCAGTGCTTTTCAATTTCAGGGTCATCTTAGCTCAAAATAAATCATGAAATGTATGAAAAATAGCAAATGAAGTCAGAAAAGGGTTGAAATGTGATGATGTGGCTTTGAATGGTGCATATTGAATGCATAAAAAGTCTTGAGTTAAAATATGTTAAAAAAAAGAAACCCCTTTGTAATAGACGAGTTTTCGTCCGAAACCCTGATACTTCGAAGGAGATTGTCCAGTTTGTACACGAAGTGCATCCAGTTTTTCCCGTAACCCTCTCAACTTTTTAGCACATGCTACGTGGGAGAAATTATGATACCATGCCAATTTTCAACCATTTCAGAGTTCATTTGCAGTGCTTTTCAATTTCAGGGTCGTCTTAGCTAAAAAAAAATCATGAAATGCATGAAAAATAGCAAATGAAGTCAGAAAAGGGTTGAAAAGTGATGATGTGGCTTTGAATGGCGCATATTGAATGCATAAAAAGTCTTAGTTAAAATATGTTAAAAAATGATACCCCTTTGTAATAGACGAGTTTTCGTCCGAAACCCTCGTACTTCGAAGGAGATTGTCCAGTTTGTACACGAAGTGCATCCAGTTTTTCCCGTAACCCTGTCAACTTTTTAGCACATGCTAAGTGGGTGAAATTAAGATACCATGCCAATTTTCAACCATTTCAGAGTTCATTTGCAGTGCTTTTCAATTTCAGGGTCATCTTTGCTCAAAATAAATCATGAAATGCATGAAAAATAGCAAATGAAGTCAGAAAAGGGTTGAAAAGTGATGATGTGGCTTTGAATGGTGCCTAATGAATGCAGAAAAAGTCTTGATTTAAAATATATTTAAAAAATGAAATCCCATTGTTATAGACGAGTTTTCGTCCAAAACCTTGATACTTCGAAGGAGATTGTACAGTTTGTACACGAAGTGCATCCAGTTTTTCCCGTAAGCCTCTCAACTTTTTAGCACATGCTATGTGGGTGAAATTATGATACCATGCCAATTTTCAACTATTTCAGAGTTCATTTGCAGTGCTTTTCAATTTCAGGGTCATCTTAGCTCAAAATAAATCATGAAATGCATGAAAAATAGCAAATGAAGTCAGAAAAGGGTCGAAAAGTGATGATGTGGCTTTGAATGGTGCATATTGATTGCAGAAAAAATCTTGAGTTAAAATATGTTAAAAAATGATACCCCTTTGTAATAGACGAGTTTTCGTCCGAAACCCTCGTACTTCGAAGGAGATTGTCCAGTTTGTACACGAAGTGCATCCAGTTTTTCCCGTAACCCTCTCATCCTTTTAGCACATGCTACGTGGGTGAAATTATGATACCATGCCAATTTTCAACTATTTCAGAGTTCATTTGCAGTGCTTTTCAATTTCAGGGTCATCTTTGCTCAAAATAAATCATGAAATGCATGAAAAATAGCAAATGAAGTCAGAAAAGGGTTGAAAAGTGATGATGTGGCTTTGAATGGTGCCTAATGAATGCAGAAAAAGTCTTGATTTAAAATATATTTAAAAAAATGAAATCCCATTGTAATAGACAAGTTTTCGTCCGAAACCCTCATACCTCGAAGGAGATTGTCCAGTTTGTACACGAAGTGCATCCAGTTTTTCCCGTAACCTTCTCAACTTTTTAGCACATGCTATGTGGGTGAAATTATGATACCATGCCAATTTTCAACTATTCAGAGTTCATTTGCAGTGCTTTTCAATTTCAGGGTCATCTTAGCTCGAAATAAATCATGAAATGCATGAAAAATAGCAAATGAAGTCAGAAAAGGGTTGAAAAGTGATGATGTGGCTTTGAATGGTGCATATTGAATGCATAAAAAGTCTTGAGTTAAAATATGTTAAAAAAATGAAACCCCTTTGTAATAGACGAGTTTTCGTCCGAATCCCTGATACTTTGAAGGAGATTGTCCAGTTTGTACACGAAGTGCATCCAGTTTTTCCCGTAACCCTCTCAACTTTTTAGCACATGCTACGTGGGTGAAATTATGATACCATGCCAATTTTCAACCATTTCAGAGTTCATTTGCAGTGCTTTTCAATTTCAGGGTCATCTTAGCTCAAAATAAATCATGAAATGCATGAAAAATAGCAAATGAAGCCAGAAAAGGGTTGAAAAGTGATGATGTGGCTTTGAATGGTGCATATTGAATGCAGAAAAAGTCTTAGTTAAAATATGTTAAAAAATGATACCCCTTTGTAATAGACGAGTTTTCGTCCGAAACCCTGATACTTCGAAGGAGATTGTCCAGATTGTACACGAAGTGCATCCAGTTTTTCCCGTAACCCTCTCAACTTTTTAGCACATGCTACGTGGGTGAAATTATGATACCACGCCAATTTTCAACTTTTTCAGAGTTCATTTGAAGTGCTTTTCAATTTCAGGGTCATCTTAGCTCAAAATAAATCATGAAATGCATGAAAAATAGCAAATGAAGTCAGAAAAGGGTTGAAAAGTGATGATGTGGCTTTGAATGGTGCATATTGAATGCAGAAAAAGTCTTGAGTTAAAATAAGTTAAAAAATGATACCCCTTTATAATAGACGAGTTTTCGTCCGAAACCCGCGTACTTCGAAGGAGAATGTCCAGTTTGTACACGAAGTGCATCCAGTTTTTCCCATAACCCTCTCAACTTTTTATCACATGCTATGTGGGTGAAATTATGATACCATGCCAATTTTCAACCATTTCAGAGTTCATTTGCAGTGCTTTTCAATTTCAGGGTCATCTTAGCTCAAAATAAATCATGAAATGCCTGAAAAATAGCAAATGAAGTCAGAAAAGGGTTGAAAAGTGATGATGTGGCTTTGAATGGTGCATATTGAATGCAGAAAAAGTCTTGAGTTAAAATATGTTAAAAAATGAAACCCCTTTGTAATAGACGAGTTTTCGTCCGAATCCCTGATACTTTGAAGGAGATTGTCCAGTTTGTACACGAAGTGCATCCAGTTTTTCCCGTAACCCTCTCAACCTTTTAGCACATGCTACGTGGGTGAAATTATGATACCATGCCAATTTTCAACTATTTCAGAGTTCATTTGCAGTGCTTTTCAATTTCAGGGTCATCTTAGCTCAAAATAAATCATGAAATGCATGAAAAATAGCAAATGAAGTCAGAAAAGGGTTGAAAAGTGATGATGTGGCTTTGAATGGTGCATATTGAATGCAGAAAAAGTCTTAGTTAAAATATGTTAAAAAATGATACCCCTTTGTAATAGACGAGTTTTCGTCCGAAACCCTCGTACTTCGAAGGAGATTGTCCAGTTTGTACACGAAGTGCATCCAGTTTTTCCCGTAACCCTGTCAACTTTTTAGCACATGCTACGTGGGTGAAATTATGATACCATGCCAATTTTCAACTATTTCAGAGTTCATTTGAAGTGCTTTTCAATTTCAGGGTCATCTTAGCTCGAAATAAATCATGAAATGCATGAAAAATAGCAAATGAAGTCAGAAAAGGATTGAAAAGTGATGATATGGCTTTGAATGGTGCATATTGAATGCAGAAAAAGTCTTGAGTTAAAATATGTTAAAAAATGAAACCCCTTTGTAATAGACGAGTTTTCGTCCGAAACCCTGATACTTCGAAGGAGATTGTCCAGTTTGTAAACGAAGTGCATCCAGTTTTTCCAGTAACCCTCTCAACTTTTTAGCACATGCTATGTGGGTGAAATTATGATACCATGCCAATTTTTAACCATTTCAGAGTTCATTTGCAGTGCTTTTCAATTTCAGGGTCATCTTAGCTCAAAATAAATCATGAAATGCATGAAAAATAGCAAATGAAGTCAGAAAAGGGTTGAAAAGTGATGATGTGGCTTTGAATGGTGCATATTGAATGCAGAAAAAGTCTTGAGTTAAGATATGTATTTATAAAAATGAAATCCCTTTGTAATAGACGAGTTTTCGTCCGAAACCCTAATACTTCGAAGGAGATTGTCCAGTTTGTACACGAAGTGCTTCCAGTTTTTCCCGTAACCCTCTCAACTTTTTAGCACATGCTATATGGGTGAAATTATGATACCATGCCAATTTTCAACTATTTCAGAGTTCATTTGCAGTGCTTTTCAATTTCAGGGTCATCTTAGCTCGAAATAAATCATGAAATGCATGAAAAATAGCAAATGAAGTCAGAAAAGGGTTGAAAAGTGATGATGTGGCTTTGAATGGTGCATATTGAATGCATAAAAAGTCTTGAGTTAAAATATGTTAAAAAATGAAACCCCTTTGTAATAGACGAGTTTTCGTCCGAATCCTTGATACTTCGAAGGAGATTGTCCAGTTTGTACCCGAAGTGCATCCAGTTTTTCCCGTAACCCTCTCAACTTTTTAGCACATGCTACGTGGGTGTAATTATGATACCATGCCTATTTTCAAGCATTTCAAAGTTCATTTGCAGTGCTTTTCAATTTCAGGGTCATCTTAGCTCAAAATAAATCATGAAATGCATGAAAAATAGCAAATGAAGTCAGAAAAGGGTTGAAAAGTGATGATGTGGCTTTGAATGGTGCATATTGAATGCAGAAAAAGTCTTGAGTTAAGATATGTATTTAAAAAAATGAAATCCCTTTGTAATAGACGAGTTTTCGTCCGAAACCCTAATACTTCGAAGGAGATTGTCCAGTTTGTACACGAAGTGCTTCCAGTTTTTCCCGTAACCCTCTCAACTTTTTAGCACATGCTATATGGGTGAAATTATGATACCATGCCAATTTTCAACTATTTCAGAGTTCATTTGCAGTGCTTTTCAATTTCAGGGTCATCTTAGCTCGAAATAAATCATGAAATGCATGAAAAATAGCAAATGAAGTCAGAAAAGGGTTCAAAAGTGATGATGTGGCTTTGAATGGTGCATATTGAATAAATAAAAAGTCTTGAGTTAAAATAAGTTAAAAAATGAAACCCCTTTGTAATAGACGAGTTTTCGTCCGAAACCCTGATACTTCGATGGAGATTGTCCAGTTTGTACACGAAGTGCATCCAGTTTTTCCCGTAACCCTCTCAACTTTTTAGCACATGCTATGTGGGTGAAATTATGATACCATGCCAATTTTTAACCATTTCAGAGTTAATTTGCAGTGCTTTTCAATTTCAGGGTTATCTTAGCTCAAAATAAATCATGAAATGCATGAAAAATAGCAAATGAAGTCAGAAAAGGGTTGAAAAGTGATGATGTGGCTTTGAATGGGGCATATTGAATGCAGAAAAAGTCTTGAGTTAAGATATGTATTTAAAAAAATGAAATCCCTTTGTAATAGACGAGTTTTCGTCCGAAACCCTAATACTTCGAAGGAGATTGTCCAGTTTGTACACGAAGTGCTTCCAGTTTTTCCCGTAACCCTCTCAACTTTTTAGCACATGCTATATGGGTGAAATTATGATACCATGCCAATTTTCAACTATTTCAGAGTTCATTTGCAGTGCTTTTCAATTTCAGGGTCATCTTAACTCGAAATAAATCATGAAATGCATGAAAAATAGCAAATGAAGTCAGAAAAGGGTTGAAAAGTGATGATGTGGCTTTGAATGGTGCATATTGAATGCATAAAAAGTCTTGAGTTAAAATATGTTAAAGAATGAAACCCCTTTGTAATAGACGAGTTTTCGTCCGAATCCTTGATACTTCGAAGGAGATTGTCCAGTTTGTACCCGAAGTGCATCCAGTTTTTCCCGTAACCCTCTCAACTTTTTAGCACATGCTACGTGGGTGTAATTATGATACCATGCCAATTTTCAAGCATTTCAAAGTTCATTTGCAGTGCTTTTCAATTTCAGGGTCATCTTAGCTCAAAATAAATCATGAAATGCATGAAAAATAGCAAATGAAGTCAGAAAAGGGTTGAAAAGTGATGATGTGGCTTTGAATGGTGCATATTGAATGCAGAAAAAGTCTTGAGTTAAGATATGTATTTAAAAAAATGAAATCCCTTTGTAATAGACGAGTTTTCGTCCGAAACCCTAATACTTCGAAGGAGATTGTCCAGTTTGTACACGAAGTGCTTCCAGTTTTTCCCGTAACCCTCTCAACTTTTTAGCACATGCTATATGGGTGAAATTATGATACCATGCCAATTTTCAACTATTTCAGAGTTCATTTGCAGTGCTTTTCAATTTCAGGGTCATCTTAGCTCGAAATAAATCATGAAATGCATGAAAAATAGCAAATGAAGTCAGAAAAGGGTTGAAAAGTGATGATGTGGCTTTGAATGGTGCATATTGAATGCATAAAAAGTCTTGAGTTAAAATAAGTTAAAAAATGAAACCCCTTTGTAATAGACGAGTTTTCGTCCGAAACCCTGATACTTCGATGGAGATTGTCCAGTTTGTACACGAAGTGCATCCAGTTTTTCCCGTAACCCTCTCAACTTTTTAGCACATGCTATGTGGGTGAAATTATGATACCATGCCAATTTTTAACCATTTCAGAGTTAATTTGCAGTGCTTTTCAATTTCAGGGTTATCTTAGCTCAAAATAAATCATGAAATGCATGAAAAATAGCAAATGAAGTCAGAAAAGGGTTGAAAAGTGATGATGTGGCTTTGAATGGGGCATATTGAATGCAGAAAAAGTCTTGAGTTAAGATATGTATTTAAAAAAATGAAATCCCTTTGTAATAGACGAGTTTTCGTCCGAAACCCTAATACTTCGAAGGAGATTGTCCAGTTTGTACACGAAGTGCTTCCAGTTTTTCCCGTAACCCTCTCAACTTTTTAGCACATGCTATATGGGTGAAATTATGATACCATGCCAATTTTCAACTATTTCAGAGTTCATTTGCAGTGCTTTTCAATTTCAGGGTCATCTTAGCTCGAAATAAATCATGAAATGCATGAAAAATAGCAAATGAAGTCAGAAAAGGGTTGAAAAGTGATGATGTGGCTTTGAATGGTGCATATTGAATGCATAAAAAGTCTTGAGTTAAAATATGTTAAAAAATGAAACCCCTTTGTAATAGACGAGTTTTCGTCCGAATCCTTGATACTTCGAAGGAGATTGTCCAGTTTGTACCCGAAGTGCATCCAGTTTTTCCCGTAACCCTCTCAACTTTTTAGCACATTCTACGTGGATGTAATTATGATACCATGCCAATTTTCAACCATTTCAAAGTTCATTTGCAGTGCTTTTCAATTTCAGGGTCATCTTAGCTCAAAATAAATCATGAAATGCATGAAAAATAGCAAATGAAGTCAGAAAATGGTTGAAAAGTGATGATGTGGCTTTGAATGGTGCATATTGAATGCATAAAAAGTCTTGAGTTAAAATATGTTAAAAAAATGAAACCCCTTTGTAATAGACGAGTTTTCGTCCGAAACCCTAATACTTCGAAGGAGATTGTCCAGTTTGTACACGAAGTGCTTCCAGTTTTTCCCGTAACCCTCTCAACTTTTTAGCACATGCTATATGGGTGAAATTATGATACCATGCCAATTTTCAACTATTTCAGAGTTCATTTGCAGTGCTTTTCAATTTCAGGGTCATCTTAGCTCGAAATAAATCATGAAATGCATGAAAAATAGCAAATGAAGTCAGAAAAGGGTTGAAAAGTGATGATGTGGCTTTGAATGGTGCATATTGAATGCATAAAAAGTCTTGAGTTAAAATAAGTTAAAAAATGAAACCCCTTTGTAATAGACGAGTTTTCGTCCGAAACCCTGATACTTCGATGGAGATTGTCCAGTTTGTACACGAAGTGCATCCAGTTTTTCCCGTAACCCTCTCAACTTTTTAGCACATGCTATGTGGGTGAAATTATGATACCATGCCAATTTTTAACCATTTCAGAGTTAATTTGCAGTGCTTTTCAATTTCAGGGTTATCTTAGCTCAAAATAAATCATGAAATGCATGAAAAATAGCAAATGAAGTCAGAAAAGGGTTGAAAAGTGATGATGTGGCTTTGAATGGGGCATATTGAATGCAGAAAAAGTCTTGAGTTAAGATATGTATTTAAAAAAATGAAATCCCTTTGTAATAGACGAGTTTTCGTCCGAAACCCTAATACTTCGAAGGAGATTGTCCAGTTTGTACACGAAGTGCTTCCAGTTTTTCCCGTAACCCTCTCAACTTTTTAGCACATGCTATATGGGTGAAATTATGATACCATGCCAATTTTCAACTATTTCAGAGTTCATTTGCAGTGCTTTTCAATTTCAGGGTCATCTTAGCTCGAAATAAATCATGAAATGCATGAAAAATAGCAAATGAAGTCAGAAAAGGGTTGAAAAGTGATGATGTGGCTTTGAATGGTGCATATTGAATGCATAAAAAGTCTTGAGTTAAAATATGTTAAAAAATGAAACCCCTTTGTAATAGACGAGTTTTCGTCCGAATCCTTGATACTTCGAAGGAGATTGTCCAGTTTGTACCCGAAGTGCATCCAGTTTTTCCCGTAACCCTCTCAACTTTTTAGCACATTCTACGTGGATGTAATTATGATACCATGCCAATTTTCAACCATTTCAAAGTTCATTTGCAGTGCTTTTCAATTTCAGGGTCATCTTAGCTCAAAATAAATCATGAAATGCATGAAAAATAGCAAATGAAGTCAGAAAATGGTTGAAAAGTGATGATGTGGCTTTGAATGGTGCATATTGAATGCATAAAAAGTCTTGAGTTAAAATATGTTAAAAAAATGAAACCCCTTTGTAATAGACGAGTTTTCGTCCGAAACCCTAATACTTCGAAGGAGATTGTCCAGTTTGTACACGAAGTGCTTCCAGTTTTTCCCGTAACCCTCTCAACTTTTTAGCACATGCTATATGGGTGAAATTATGATACCATGCCAATTTTCAACTATTTCAGAGTTCATTTGCAGTGCTTTTCAATTTCAGGGTCATCTTAGCTCGAAATAAATCATGAAATGCATGAAAAATAGCAAATGAAGTCAGAAAAGGGTTGAAAAGTGATGATGTGGCTTTGAATGGTGCATATTGAATGCATAAAAAGTCTTGAGTTAAAATAAGTTAAAAAATGAAACCCCTTTGTAATAGACGAGTTTTCGTCCGAAACCCTGATACTTCGATGGAGATTGTCCAGTTTGTACACGAAGTGCATCCAGTTTTTCCCGTAACCCTCTCAACTTTTTAGCACATGCTATGTGGGTGAAATTATGATACCATGCCAATTTTTAACCATTTCAGAGTTAATTTGCAGTGCTTTTCAATTTCAGGGTTATCTTAGCTCAAAATAAATCATGAAATGCATGAAAAATAGCAAATGAAGTCAGAAAAGGGTTGAAAAGTGATGATGTGGCTTTGAATGGGGCATATTGAATGCAGAAAAAGTCTTGAGTTAAGATATGTATTTAAAAAAATGAAATCCCTTTGTAATAGACGAGTTTTCGTCCGAAACCCTAATACTTCGAAGGAGATTGTCCAGTTTGTACACGAAGTGCTTCCAGTTTTTCCCGTAACCCTCTCAACTTTTTAGCACATGCTATATGGGTGAAATTATGATACCATGCCAATTTTCAACTATTTCAGAGTTCATTTGCAGTGCTTTTCAATTTCAGGGTCATCTTAGCTCGAAATAAATCATGAAATGCATGAAAAATAGCAAATGAAGTCAGAAAAGGGTTGAAAAGTGATGATGTGGCTTTGAATGGTGCATATTGAATGCATAAAAAGTCTTGAGTTAAAATATGTTAAAAAATGAAACCCCTTTGTAATAGACGAGTTTTCGTCCGAATCCTTGATACTTCGAAGGAGATTGTCCAGTTTGTACCCGAAGTGCATCCAGTTTTTCCCGTAACCCTCTCAACTTTTTAGCACATTCTACGTGGATGTAATTATGATACCATGCCAATTTTCAACCATTTCAAAGTTCATTTGCAGTGCTTTTCAATTTCAGGGTCATCTTAGCTCAAAATAAATCATGAAATGCATGAAAAATAGCAAATGAAGTCAGAAAATGGTTGAAAAGTGATGATGTGGCTTTGAATGGTGCATATTGAATGCAGAAAAAGTCTTGAGTTAAAATAAGTTAAAAAATGAAACCCCTTTGTAATAGACGAGTTTTCGTCCGAAACCCTGATACTTCGATGGAGATTGTCCAGTTTGTACACGAAGTGCATCCAGTTTTTCCCGTAACCCTCTCAAATTTTTAGCACATGCTATGTGGGTGAAATTATGATACCATGCCAATTTTTAACCATTTCAGAGTTCATTTGCAGTGCTTTTCAATTTCAGGGTTATCTTAGCTCAAAATAAATCATGAAATGCATGAAAAATAGCAAATGAAGTCAGAAAAGGGTTGAAAAGTGATGATGTGGCTTTGAATGGGGCATATTGAATGCAGAAAAAGTCTTGAGTTAAGATATGTATTTAAAAAAATGAAATCCCTTTGTAATAGACGAGTTTTCGTCCAAAACCCTAATACTTCGAAGGAGATTGTCCAGTTTGTACACGAAGTGCTTCCAGTTGTTCCCGTAACCCTCTCAACTTTTTAGCACATGCTATATGGGTGAAATTATGATACAATGCCAATTTTCCACTATTTCAGAGTTCATTTGCAGTGCTTTTCAATTTCAGGGTCATCTTAGCTCGAAATAAATCATGAAATGCATGAAAAATAGCAAATGAAGTCAGAAAAGGGTTGAAAAGTGATGATGTGGCTTTGAATGGTGCATATTGAATGCATAAAAAGTCTTGAGTTAAAATATGTTAAAAAAATGAAACCCCTTTGTAATAGACGAGTTTTCGTCCGAAACCCTGATACTTCAAAGGAGATTGTCCAGTTTGTACACGAAGTGCATCCAGTTTTTCCCGTAACCCTCTCAACTTTTTAGCACATGCTACGTGAATGTAATTATGATACCATGCCAATTTTCAACCATTTCAGAGTTCATTTGCAGTGCTTTTCAATTTCAGGGTCATCTTAGCTCAAAATAAATCATGAAATGCATGAAAAATAGCAAATGAAGTCAGAAAAGGGTTGAAAAGTGATGATGTGGCTTTGAATGGTGCATATTGAATGCAGAAAAAGTCTTAGTTAAAATATGTTAAAAAATGATACCCCTTTGTAATAGACGAGTTTTCGTCCGAAACCCTCGTACTTCGAAGGAGATTGTCCAGTTTGTACACGAAGTGCATCCAGTTTTTCCCGTAACCCTGTCAACTTTTTAGCACATGTTATGTGGGTGAAATTATGATACCATGCCAATTTTCAACTATTTCAGAGTTCATTTGAAGTGCTTTTCAATTTCAGGGTCATCTTAGCTCAAAATAAATCATGAAATGCATGAAAAATAGCAAATGAAGTCAGAAAAGGGTTGAAAAGTGATGATGTGGCTTTGAATGGTGCATATTGAATGCAGAAAAAGTCTTAGTTAAAATATGTTAAAAAATGATACCCCTTTGTAATAGACGAGTTTTCGTCCGAAACCCTCGTACTTCGAAGGAGATTGTCCAGTTTGTACACGAAGTGCATCCAGTTTTTCCCGTAACCCTGTCAACTTTTTAGCACATGCTACGTGGGTGAAATTATGATACCATGCCAATTTTCAACTATTTCAGAGTTCATTTGAAGTGCTTTTCAATTTGAGGGTTATCTTAGCTCAAAATAAATCATGAAATGCATGAAAAATAGCAAATGAAGTCAGAAAAGGGTTGAAAAGTGATGATGTGGCTTTGAATGGGGCATATTGAATGCAGAAATAGTCTTGAGTTAAAATAAGTTAAAAAATGAAACCCCTTTGTAATAGACGAGTTTTCGTCCGAAACCCTGATACTTCGATGGAGATTGTCCAGTTTGTACACGAAGTGCATCCAGTTTTTCCCGTAACCCTCTCAAATTTTTAGCACATGCTATGTGGGTGAAATTATGATACCATGCCAATTTTTAACCATTTCAGAGTTCATTTGCAGTGCTTTTCAATTTCAGGGTTATCTTAGCTCAAAATAAATCATGAAATGCATGAAAAATAGCAAATGAAGTCAGAAAAGGGTTGAAAAGTGATGATGTGGCTTTGAATGGGGCATATTGAATGCAGAAAAAGTCTTGAGTTAAGATATGTATTTAAAAAAATGAAATCCCTTTGTAATAGACGAGTTTTCGTCCAAAACCCTAATACTTCGAAGGAGATTGTCCAGTTTGTACACGAAGTGCTTCCAGTTGTTCCCGTAACCCTCTCAACTTTTTAGCACATGCTATATGGGTGAAATTATGATACAATGCCAATTTTCCACTATTTCAGAGTTCATTTGCAGTGCTTTTCAATTTCAGGGTCATCTTAGCTCGAAATAAATCATGAAATGCATGAAAAATAGCAAATGAAGTCAGAAAAGGGTTGAAAAGTGATGATGTGGCTTTGAATGGTGCATATTGAATGCATAAAAAGTCTTGAGTTAAAATATGTTAAAAAAATGAAACCCCTTTGTAATAGACGAGTTTTCGTCCGAAACCCTGATACTTCAAAGGAGATTGTCCAGTTTGTACACGAAGTTCATCCAGTTTTTCCCGTAACCCTCTCAACTTTTTAGCACATGCTACGTGAATGTAATTATGATACCATGCCAATTTTCAACCATTTCAGAGTTCATTTGCAGTGCTTTTCAATTTCAGGGTCATCTTAGCTCAAAATAAATCATGAAATGCATGAAAAATAGCAAATGAAGTCAGAAAAGGGTTGAAAAGTGATGATGTGGCTTTGAATGGTGCATATTGAATGCAGAAAAAGTCTTAGTTAAAATATGTTAAAAAATGATACCCCTTTGTAATAGACGAGTTTTCGTCCGAAACCCTCGTACTTCGAAGGAGATTGTCCAGTTTGTACACGAAGTGCATCCAGTTTTTCCCGTAACCCTGTCAACTTTTTAGCACATGTTATGTGGGTGAAATTATGATACCATGCCAATTTTCAACTATTTCAGAGTTCATTTGAAGTGCTTTTCAATTTCAGGGTCATCTTAGCTCAAAATAAATCATGAAATGCATGAAAAATAGCAAATGAAGTCAGAAAAGGGTTGAAAAGTGATGATGTGGCTTTGAATGGTGCATATTGAATGCAGAAAAAGTCTTAGTTAAAATATGTTAAAAAATGATACCCCTTTGTAATAGACGAGTTTTCGTCCGAAACCCTCGTACTTCGAAGGAGATTGTCCAGTTTGTACACGAAGTGCATCCAGTTTTTCCCGTAACCCTGTCAACTTTTTAGCACATGCTACGTGGGTGAAATTATGATACCATGCCAATTTTCAACTATTTCAGAGTTCATTTGAAGTGCTTTTCAATTTGAGGGTTATCTTAGCTCAAAATAAATCATGAAATGCATGAAAAATAGCAAATGAAGTCAGAAAAGGGTTGAAAAGTGATGATGTGGCTTTGAATGGGGCATATTGAATGCAGAAAAAGTCTTGAGTTAAGATATGTATTTAAAAAAATGAAATCCCTTTGTAATAGACGAGTTTTCGTCCAAAACCCTAATACTTCGAAGGAGATTGTCCAGTTTGTACACGAAGTGCTTCCAGTTGTTCCCGTAACCCTCTCATCTTTTTAGCACATGCTATATGGGTGAAATTATGATACAATGCCAATTTTCAACTATTTCAGAGTTCATATGCAGTGCTTTTCAATTTCAGGGTCATCTTAGCTCGAAATAAATCATGAAATGCATGAAAAATAGCAAATGAAGTCAGAAAAGGGTTGAAAAGTGATGATGTGGCTTTGAATGGTGCATATTGAATGCATAAAAAGTCTTGAGTTAAAATATGTTAAAAAAATGAAACCCCTTTGTAATAGACGAGTTTTCGTCCGAAACCCTGATACTTCAAAGGAGATTGTCCAGTTTGTACACGAAGTGCATCCAGTTTTTCCCGTAACCCTCTCAACTTTTTAGCACATGCTACGTGAATGTAATTATGATACCATGCCAATTTTCAACCATTTCAGAGTTCATTTGCAGTGCTTTTCAATTTCAGGGTCATCTTAGCTCAAAATAAATCATGAAATGCATGAAAAATAGCAAATGAAGTCAGAAAAGGGTTGAAAAGTGATGATGTGGCTTTGAATGGTGCATATTGAATGCAGAAAAAGTCTTAGTTAAAATATGTTAAAAAATGATACCCCTTTGTAATAGACGAGTTTTCGTCCGAAACCCTCGTACTTCGAAGGAGATTGTCCAGTTTGTACACGAAGTGCATCCAGTTTTTCCCGTAACCCTGTCAACTTTTTAGCACATGTTATGTGGGTGAAATTATGATACCATGCCAATTTTCAACTATTTCAGAGTTCATTTGAAGTGCTTTTCAATTTCAGGGTCATCTTAGCTCAAAATAAATCATGAAATGCATGAAAAATAGCAAATGAAGTCAGAAAAGGGTTGAAAAGTGATGATGTGGCTTTGAATGGTGCATATTGAATGCAGAAAAAGTCTTAGTTAAAATATGTTAAAAAATGATACCCCTTTGTAATAGACGAGTTTTCGTCCGAAACCCTCGTACTTCGAAGGAGATTGTCCAGTTTGTACACGAAGTGCATCCAGTTTTTCCCGTAACCCTGTCAACTTTTTAGCGCATGCTACGTGGGTGAAATTATGATACCATGCCAATTTTCAACTATTTCAGAGTTCATTTGAAGTGCTTTTCAATTTCAGGGTCATCTTAGCTCAAAATAAATCATGAAATGCATGAAAAATAGCAAATGAAGTCAGAAAAGGGTTGAAAAGTGATGATTTGGCTTTGAATGGTGCATATTGAATGCAGAAAAAGTCTTGAGTTAAAATAAGTTAAAAAATGAAACCCCTTTGTAATAGACGAGTTTTCGTCCGAAACACTGATACTTCGAAGGAGATTGTCCAGTTTGTACACGAAGTGCATCCAGTTTTTCCCGTAACCCTCTCAACTTTTTAGCACATGCTATGTGGGTGAAATTATGATACCATGCCAATTTTTAACCATTTCAGAGTTCATTTGAAGTGCTTTTCAATTTCAGGGTCATCTTAGCTCAAAATAAATCATGAAATGCATGAAAAATAGCAAATGAAGTCAGAAAAGGGTTGAAAAGTGATGATGTGGCTTTGAATGGTGCATATTGAATGCATAAAAAGTCTTGAGTTAAAATATGTTAAAAAAATGAAACCCCTTTGTAATAGACGAGTTTTCGTCCGAATCCCTCATACTTCGAAGGAGATTGTCCAGTTTGTACACGAAGTGCATCCAGTTTTTCCCGTAACCCTCTCAACTTTTTAGCACATGCTACGTGGGTGTAATTATGATACCATGCCAATTTTCAACCATTTCAAAGTTCATTTGCAGTGCTTTTCAATTTCAGGGTCATCTTAGCTCAAAATAAATCATGAAATGCATGAAAAATAGCAAATGAAGTCAGAAAAGGGTTGAAAAGTGATGATGTGGCTTTGAATGGTGCATATTGAATGCAGAAAAAGTCTTAGTTAAAATATGTTAAAAAATGATACCCCTTTGTAATAGACGAGTTTTCGTCCGAAACCCTCGTACTTCGAAGGAGATTGTCCAGTTTGTACACGAAGTGCATCCAGTTTTTCCCATAACCCTGTCAACTTTTTAGGACATGCTACGTGGGTGAAATTATGATACCATGCCAATTTTCAACTATTTCAGAGTTCATTTGAAGTGCTTTTCAATTTCAGGGTCATCTTAGCTCAAAATAAATCATGAAATGCATGAAAAATAGCAAATGAAGTCAGAAAAGGGTTGAAAAGTGATGATTTGGCTTTGAATGGTGCATATTGAATGCAGAAAAAGTCTTGAGTTAAAATAAGTTAAAAAATGAAACCCCTTTGTAATAGACGAGTTTTCGTCCGAAACCCTGATACTTCGAAGGAGATTGTCCAGTTTGTACACGAAGTGCATCCAGTTTTTACCGTAACCCTCTCAACTTTTTATCACATGCTATGTGGGTGAAATTATGATACCATGCCAATTTTCAACCATTTCAGAGTTCATTTGCAGTGCTTTTCAATTTCAGGGTCATCTTAGCTCAAAATAAATCATGAAATGCATGAAAAATAGCAAATGAAGTCAGAAAAGGGTTGAAAAGTGATGATGTGGCTTTGAATGGTGCATATTGAATGCAGAAATAGTCTTGAGTTAAAATATGTTAAAAAATGAAACCCCTTTGTAATAGACGAGTTTTCGTCCGAAACCCTGATACTTCGAAGGAGATTGTCCAGTTTGTACACGAAGTGCATCCAGTTTTTCCCGTAACCCTCTCAACTTTTTAGCACATGCTATGTGGGTGAAATTATGATACCATGCCAATTTTTAACCATTTCAGAGTTCATTTGCAGTGCTTTTCAATTTCAGGGTCATCTTAGCTCAAAATAAATCATGAAATGCATGAAAAATAGCAAATGAAGTCAGAAAAGGGTTGAAAAGTGATGATGTGGCTTTGAATGGTGCATATTGAATGCAGAAAAAGTCTTGAGTTAAGATATGTATTTAAAAAAATGAAATCCCTTTGTAATAGACGAGTTTTCGTCCGAAACCCTAATACTTCGAAGGAGATTGTCCAGTTTGTACACGAAGTGCTTCCAGTTTTTCCCGTAACCCTCTCAACTTTTTAGCACATGCTATATGGGTGAAATTATGATACCCTGCCAATTTTCAACTATTTCAGAGTTCATTTGCAGTGCTTTTCAATTTCAGGGTCATCTTAGCTCGAAATAAAGCATGAAATGCATGAAAAATAGCAAATGAAGTCAGAAAAGGGTTGAAAAGTGATGATGTGGCTTTGAATGGTGCATATTGAATGCATAAAAGTCTTGAGTTAAAATATGTTAAAAAAATGAAACCCCTTTGTAATAGACGAGTTTTCGTCCGAATCCCTGATACTTCGAAGGAGATTGTCCAGTTTGTACACGAAGTGCATCCAGTTTTTCCCGTAACCCTCTCAACTTTTTATCACATGTTATGTGGGTGAAATTATGATACCATGCCAATTTTCAACCATTTCAGAGTTCATTTGCAGTGCTTTTCAATTTCAGGGTCATCTTAGCTCAAAATAAATCATGAAATGCATGAAAAATAGCAAATGAAGTCAGAAAAGGGTTGAAAAGTGATGATGTGGCTTTGAATGGTGCATATTGAATGCAGAAAAAGTCTTAGTTAAAATATGTTAAAAAATGATACCCCTTTGTAATAGACGAGTTTTCGTCCGAAACCCTCGTACTTCGAAGGAGATTGTCCAGTTTGTACACGAAGTGCATCCAGTTTTTCCCGTAACCCTGTCAACTTTTTAGCACATGCTACGTGGGTGAAATTATGATACCATGCCAATTTTCAACTATTTCAGAGTTCATTTGAAGTGCTTTTCAATTTCAGGGTCATCTTAGCTCAAAATAAATCATGAAATGCATGAAAAATAGCAAATGAAGTCAGAAAAGGGTTGAAAAGTGATGATGTGGCTTTGAATGGTGCATATTGAATGCAGAAAAAGTCTTGAGTTAAGATATGTATTTAAAAAAATGAAATCCCTTTGTAATAGACGAGTTTTCGTCCGAAACCCTAATACTTCGAAGGAGATTGTCCAGTTTGTACACGAAGTGCTTCCAGTTTTTCCCGTAACCCTCTCAACTTTTTAGCACATGCTATATGGGTGAAATTATGATACCATGCCAATTTTCAACTATTTCAGAGTTCATTTGCAGTGCTTTTCAATTTCAGGGTCATCTTAGCTCGAAATAAAGCATGAAATGCATGAAAAATAGCAAATGAAGTCAGAAAAGGGTTGAAAAGTGATGATGTGGCTTTGAATGGTGCATATTGAATGCATAAAAGTCTTGAGTTAAAATATGTTAAAAAAATGAAACCCCTTTGTAATAGACGAGTTTTCGTCCGAATCCCTGATACTTCGAAGGAGATTGTCCAGTTTGTACACGAAGTGCATCCAGTTTTTCCCGTAACCCTCTCAACTTTTTATCACATGTTATGTGGGTGAAATTATGATACCATGCCAATTTTCAACCATTTCAGAGTTCATTTGCAGTGCTTTTCAATTTCAGGGTCATCTTAGCTCAAAATAAATCATGAAATGCATGAAAAATAGCAAATGAAGTCAGAAAAGGGTTGAAAAGTGATGATGTGGCTTTGAATGGTGCATATTGAATGCAGAAAAAGTCTTAGTTAAAATATGTTAAAAAATGATACCCCTTTGTAATAGACGAGTTTTCGTCCGAAACCCTCGTACTTCGAAGGAGATTGTCCAGTTTGTACACGAAGTGCATCCAGTTTTTCCCGTAACCCTGTCAACTTTTTAGCACATGCTACGTGGGTGAAATTATGATACCATGCCAATTTTCAACTATTTCAGAGTTCATTTGAAGTGCTTTTCAATTTCAGGGTCATCTTAGCTCAAAATAAATCATGAAATGCATGAAAAATAGCAAATGAAGTCAGAAAAGGGTTGAAAAGTGATGATTTGGCTTTGAATGGTGCATATTGAATGCAGAAAAAGTCTTGAGTTAAAATAAGTTAAAAAATGAAACCCCTTTGTAATAGACGAGTTTTCGTCCGAAACCCTGATACTTCGAAGGAGATTGTCCAGTTTGTACACGAAGTGCATCCAGTTTTTCCCGTAACCCTCTCAACTTTTTATCACATGCTATGTGGGTGAAATTATGATACCATGCCAATTTTCAACCATTTCAGAGTTCATTTGCAATGCTTTTCAATTTCAGGGTCATCTTAGCTCAAAATAAATCATGAAATGCATGAAAAATAGCAAATGAAGTCAGAAAAGGGTTGAAAAGTGATGATGTGGTTTTGAATGGTGCATATTGAATGCAGAAATAGTCTTGAGTTAAAATATGTTAAAAAATGAAACCCCTTTGTAATAGACGAGTTTTCGTCCGAAACCCTGATACTTCGAAGGAGATTGTCCAGTTTGTACACGAAGTCCATCCAGTTTTTCCCGTAACCCTCTCAACTTTTTAGCACATGCTATGTGGGTGAAATTATGATACCATGCCAATTTTTAACCATTTCAGAGTTCATTTGCAGTGCTTTTCAATTTCAGGGTCATCTTAGCTCAAAATAAATCATGAAATGCATGAAAAATAGCAAATGAAGTCAGAAAAGGGTTGAAAAGTGATGATGTGGCTTTGAATGGTGCATATTGAATGCAGAAAAAGTCTTGAGTTAAGATATGTATTTAAAAAAATGAAATCCCTTTGTAATAGACGAGTTTTCGACCGAAACCCTAATACTTCGAAGGAGATTGTCTAGTTTGTACACGAAGTGCTTCCAGTTTTTCCCGTAACCCTCTCAACTTTTTAGCACATGCTATATGGGTGAAATTATGATACCATGCCAATTTTCAACTATTTCAGAGTTCAGTTGCAGTGCTTTTCAATTTCAGGGTCATCTTAGCTCGAAATAAAGCATGAAATGCATGAAAAATAGCAAATGAAGTCAGAAAAGGGTTGAAAAGTGATGATGTGGCTTTGAATGGTGCATATTGAATGCATAAAAGTCTTGAGTTAAAATATGTTAAAAAAATGAAACCCCTTTGTAATAGACGAGTTTTCGTCCGAATCCCTGATACTTCGAAGGAGAATGTCCAGTTTGTACACGAAGTGCATCCAGTTTTTCCCGTAACCCTCTCAACTTTTTATCACATGTTATGTGGGTGAAATTATGATACCATGCCAATTTTCAACCATTTCAGAGTTCATTTGCAGTGCTTTTCAATTTCAGGGTCATCTTAGCTCAAAATAAATCATGAAATGCATGAAAAATAGCAAATGAAGTCAGAAAAGGGTTGAAAAGTGATGATGTGGCTTTGAATGGTGCATATTGAATGCAGAAAAAGTATTAGTTAAAATATGTTAAAAAATGATACCCCTTTGTAATAGACGAGTTTTCGTCCGAAACCCTCGTACTTCGAAGGAGATTGTCCAGTTTGTACACGAAGTGCATCCAGTTTTTCCCGTAACCCTGTCAACTTTTTAGCACATGCTACGTGGGTGAAATTATGATACCATGCCAATTTTCAACTATTTCAGAGTTCATTTGAAGTGCTTTTCAATTTCAGGGTCATCTTAGCTCAAAATAAATCATGAAATGCATGAAAAATAGCAAATGAAGTCAGAAAAGGGTTGAAAAGTGATGATTTGGCTTTGAATGGTGCATATTGAATGCAGAAAAAGTCTTGAGTTAAAATAAGTTAAAAAATGAAACCCCTTTGTAATAGACGAGTTTTCGTCCGAAACCCTGATACTTCGAAGGAGATTGTCCAGTTTGTACACGAAGTGCATCCAGTTTTTCCCGTAACCCTCTCAACTTTTTATCACATGCTATGTGGGTGAAATTATGATACCATGCCAATTTTCAACCATTTCAGAGTTCATTTGCAGTGCTTTTCAATTTCAGGGTCATCTTAGCTCAAAATAAATCATGAAATGCATGAAAAATAGCAAATGAAGTCAGAAAAGGGTTGAAAAGTGATGATGTGGCTTTGAATGGTGCATATTGAATGCAGAAATAGTCTTGAGTTAAAATATGTTAAGAAATGAAACCCCTTTGTAATAGACGAGTTTTCGTCCGAAACCCTGATACTTCGAAGGAGATTGTCCAGTTTGTACACGAAGTGCATCCAGTTTTACCCATAACCCTCTCAACTTTTTAGCACATGCTATGTGGGTGAAATTATGATACCATGCCAATTTTTAACCATTTCAGAGTTCATTTGCAGTGCTTTTCAATTTCAGGGTCATCTTAGCTCAAAATAAATCATGAAATGCATGAAAAATAGCAAATGAAGTCAGAAAAGGGTTGAAAAGTGATGATGTGGCTTTGAATGGTGCATATTGAATGCAGAAAAAGTCTTGAGTTAAGATATGTATTTAAAAAAATGAAATCCCTTTGTAATAGACGAGTTTTCGTCCGAAACCCTAATACTTCGAAGGAGATTGTCCAGTTTGTACACGACGTGCTTCCAGTTTTTCCCGTAACCCTCTCAACTTTTTAGCACATGCTATATGGGTGAAATTATGATACCATGCCAATTTTCAACTATTTCAGAGTTCATTTGCAGTGCTTTTCAATTTCAGGGTCATCTTAGCTCGAAATAAAGCATGAAATGCATGAAAAATAGCAAATGAAGTCAGAAAAGGGTTGAAAAGTGATGATGTGGCTTTGAATGGTGCATATTGAATGCATAAAAGTCTTGAGTTAAAATATGTTAAAAAAATGAAACCCCTTTGTAATAGACGAGTTTTCGTCCGAATCCCTGATACTTCGAAGGAGATTGTCCAGTTTGTACACGAAGTGCATCCAGTTTTTCCCGTAACCCTCTCAACTTTTTATCACATGTTATGTGGGTGAAATTATGATACCATGCCAATTTTCAACCATTTCAGAGTTCATTTGCAGTGCTTTTCAATTTCAGGGTCATCTTAGCTCAAAATAAATCATGAAATGCATGAAAAATAGCAAATGAAGTCAGAAAAGGGTTGACAAGTGATGATGTGGCTTTGAATGGTGCATATTGAATGAAGAAAAAGTCTTAGTTAAAATATGTTAAAAAATGATACCCCTTTGTAATAGACGAGTTTTCGTCCGAAACCCTCGTACTTCGAAGGAGATTGTCCAGTTTGTACACGAAGTGCATCCAGTTTTTCCCGTAACCCTGTCAACTTTTTAGCACATGCTACGTGGGTGAAATTATGATACCATGCCAATTTTCAACTATTTCAGAGTTCATTTGAAGTGCTTTTCAATTTCAGGGTCATCTTAGCTCAAAATAAATCATGAAATGCATGAAAAATAGCAAATGAAGTCAGAAAAGGGTTGAAAAGTGATGATTTGGCTTTGAATGGTGCATATTGAATGCAGAAAAAGTCTTGAGTTAAAATAAGTTAAAAAATGAAACCCCTTTGTAATAGACGAGTTTTCGTCCGAAACCCACATACTTCGAAGGAGATTGTCCAGTTTGTACACGAAGTGCATCCAGTTTTTCCCTTAACCCTCTCAACTTTTTATCACATGCTATGTGGGTGAAATTATGATACTATGCCAATTTTCAACCATTTGAGAGTTCATTTGCAGTACTTTTCAATTTCAGGGTCATCTTAGCTCAAAATAAATCATGAAATGCATGAAAAATAGCAAATGAAGTCAGAAAAGGGTTGAAAAGTGATGATGTGGCTTTGAATGGTGCATATTGAATGCAGAAAAAGTCTTAGTTAAAATATGTTAAAAAATGATACCCCTTTGTAATAGACGAGTTTTCGTCCGAAACCCTCGTACTTCGAAGGAGATTGTCCAGTTTGTACACGAAGTGCATCCAGTTTTTCCCGTAACCCTGTCAACTTTTTAGCACATGCTACGTGGGTGAAATTATGATACCATGCCAATTTTCAACTATTTCAGAGTTCATTTGAAGTGCTTTTCAATTTCAGGGTCATCTTAGCTCAAAATAAATCATGAAATGCACGAAAAATAGCAAATGAAGTCAGAAAAGGGTTGAAAAGTGATGATTTGGCTTTGAATGGTGCATATTGAATGCAGAAAAAGTCTTGAGTTAAAATAAGTTAAAAAATGAAACCCCTTTGTAATAGACGAGTTTTCGTCCGAAACCCTCATACTTCGAAGGAGATTGTCCAGTTTGTACACGAAGTGCATCCAGTTTTTCCCGTAACCCTCTCAACTTTTTATCACATGTTATGTGGGTGAAATTATGATACCATGCCAATTTTCAACCATTTCAGAGTTCATTTGCAGTGCTTTTCAATTTCAGGGTCATCTTAGCTCAAAATAAATCATGAAATGCATGAAAAATAGCAAATGAAGTCAGAAAAGGGTTGAAAAGTGATGATGTGGCTTTGAATGGTGCATATTGAATGCAGAAAAAGTCTTAGTTAAAATATGTTAAAAAATGATACCCCTTTGTAATAGACGAGTTTTCGTCCGAAACCCTCGTACTTCGAAGGAGATTGTCCAGTTTGTACACGAAGTGCATCCAGTTTTTGCCGTAACCCTGTCAACTTTTTAGCACATGCTACGTGGGTGAAATTATGATACCATGCCAATTTTCAACTATTTCAGAGTTCATTTGAAGTGCTTTTCAATTTCAGGGTCATCTTAGCTCAAAATAAATCATGAAATGCATGAAAAATAGCAAATGAAGTCAGAAAAGGGGTGAAAAGTGATGATTTGGCTTTGAATGGTGCATATTGAATGCAGAAAAAGTCTTGAGTTAAAATAAGTTAAAAAATGAAACCCCTTTGTAATAGACGAGTTTTCGTCCGAAACCCTGATACTTCGAAGGAGATTGTCCAGTTTGTACACGAAGTGCATCCAGTTTTTCCCGTAACCCTCTCAACTTTTTATCACATGCTATGTGGGTGAAATTATGATACCATGCCAATTTTCAACCATTTCAGAGTTCATTTGCAGTGCTTTTCAATTTCAGGGTCATCTTAGCTCAAAATAAATCATGAAATGCATGAAAAATAGCAAATGAAGTCAGAAAAGGGTTGAAAAGTGATGATGTGGCTTTGAATGGTGCATATTGAATGCAGAAATAGTCTTGAGTTAAAATATGTTAAGAAATGAAACCCCTTTGTAATAGACGAGTTTTCGTCCGAAACCCTGATACTTCGAAGGAGATTGTCCAGTTTGTACACGAAGTGCATCCAGTTTTCCCATAACCCTCTCAACTTTTTAGCACATGCTATGTGGGTGAAATTATGATACCATGCCAATTTTTAACCATTTCAGAGTTCATTTGCAGTGCTTTTCAATTTCAGGGTCATCTTAGCTCAAAATAAATCATGAAATGCATGAAAAATAGCAAATGAAGTCAGAAAAGGGTTGAAAAGTGATGATGTGGCTTTGAATGGTGCATATTGAATGCAGAAAAAGTCTTGAGTTAAGATATGTATTTAAAAAAATGAAATCCCTTTGTAATAGACGAGTTTTCGTCCGAAACCCTAATACTTCGAAGGAGATTGTCCAGTTTGTACACGAAGTGCATCCAGTTTTTCCCTTAACCCTCTCAACTTTTTATCACATGCTATGTGGGTGAAATTATGATACCATGCCAATTTTCAACCATTTGAGAGTTCATTTGCAGTACTTTTCAATTTCAGGGTCATCTTAGCTCGAAATAAAGCATGAAATGCATGAAAAATAGCAAATGAAGTCAGAAAAGGGTTGAAAAGTGATGATGTGGCTTTGAATGGTGCATATTGAATGCATAAAAGTCTTAGTTAAAATATGTTAAAAAATGATACCCCTTTGTAATAGACGAGTTTTCGTCCGAAACCCTCGTACTTCGAAGGAGATTGTCCAGTTTGTACACGAAGTGCATCCAGTTTTTCCCGTAACCCTGTCAACTTTTTAGCACATGCTACGTGGGTGAAATTATGATACCATGCCAATTTTCAACCATTTCAGAGTTCATTTGCAGTGCTTTTCAATTTCAGGGTCATCTTAGCTCAAAATAAATCATGAAATGCATGAAAAATAGCAAATGAAGTCAGAAAAGGGTTGAAAAGTGATGATGTGGCTTTGAATGGTGCATATTGAATGCAGAAAAAGTCTTAGTTAAAATATGTTAAAAAATGATACCCCTTTGTAATAGACGAGTTTTCGTCCGAAACCCTCGTACTTCGAAGGAGATTGTCTAGTTTGTACACGAAGTGCATCCAGTTTTTCCCGTAACCCTGTCAACTTTTTAGCACATGCTACGTGGGTGAAATTATGATACCATGCCAATTTTCAACTATTTCAGAGTTCATTTGAAGTGCTTTTCAATTTCAGGGTCATCTTAGCTCAAAATAAATCATGAAATGCATGAAAAATAGCAAATGAAGTCAGAAAAGGGTTGAAAAGTGATGATTTGGCTTTGAATGGTGCATATTGAATGCAGAAAAAGTCTTGAGTTAAAATAAGTTAAAAAATGAAACCCCTTTGTAATAGACGAGTTTTCGTCCGAAACCCTCATACTTCGAAGGAGATTGTCCAGTTTGTACACGAAGTGCATCCAGTTTTTCCCTTAACCCTGTCAACTTTTTAGCACATGCTATGTGGGTGAAATTATGATACCATGCCAATTTTCAACTATTTCAGAGTTCATTTGAAGTGCTTTTCAATTTCAGGGTCATCTTAGCTCAAAATAAATCATGAAATGCACGAAAAATAGCAAATGAAGTCAGAAAAGGGTTGAAAAGTGATGATGTGGCTTTGAATGGTGCATATTGAATGCAGAAAAAGTCTTGAGTTAAAATAAGTTAAAAAATGAAACCCCTTTGTAATAGACGAGTTTTCGTCCGAAACCCTGATACTTCGAAGGAGATTGTCCAGTTTGTACACGAAGTGCATCCAGTTTTTCCCGTAACCCTCTCAACTTTTTAGCACATGCTATGTGGGTGAAATTATGATACCATGCCAATTTTTAACCATTTCAGAGTTCATTTGCAGTGCTTTTCAATTTCAGGGTCATCTTAGCTCAAAATAAATCATGAAATGCATGAAAAATAGCAAATGAAGTCAGAAAAGGGTTGAAAAGTGATGATGTGGCTTTGAATGGTGCATATTGAATGCAGAAAAAGTCTTAGTTAAAATATGTTAAAAAATGATACCCCTTTGTAATAGACGAGTTTTCGTCCGAAACCCTGATACTTCGAAGGAGATTGTCCAGTTTGTACACGAAGTGCATCCAGTTTTTCCCGTAACCCTGTCAACTTTTTAGCACATGCTACGTGGGTGAAATTATGATACCATGCCAATTTTCAACTATTTCAGAGTTCATTTGAAGTGCTTTTCAATTTCAGGGTCATCTTAGCTCAAAATAAATCATGAAATGCATGAAAAATAGCAAATGAAGTCAGAAAAGGGTTGAAAAGTGATGATGTGGCTTTGAATGGTGCATATTGAATGCAGAAAAAGTCTTGAGTTAAAATAAGTTAAAAAATGAAACCCCTTTGTAATAGACGAGTTTTCGTCCGAAACCCTGATACTTCGAAGGAGATTGTCCAGTTTGTACACGAAGTGCATCCAGTTTTTCCCGTAACCCTCTCAACTTTTTATCACATGCTATGTGGGTGAAATTATGATACCATGCCAATTTTCAACCATTTCAGAGTTCATTTGCAGTGCTTTTCAATTTCAGGGTCATCTTAGCTCAAAATAAATCATGAAATGCATGAAAAATAGCAAATGAAGTTAGAAAAGGGTTGAAAAGTGATGATGTGGCTTTGAATGGTGCATATTGAATGCAGAAATAGTCTTGAGTTAAAATATGTTAAGAAATGAAACCCCTTTGTAATAGACGAGTTTTCGTCCGAAACCCTGATACTTCGAAGGAGATTGTCCAGTTTGTACACGAAGTGCATCCAGTTTTTCCCATAACCCTCTCAACTTTTTAGCACATGCTATGTGGGTGAAATTATGATACCATGCCAATTTTTAACCATTTCAGAGTTCATTTGCAGTGCTTTTCAATTTCAGGGTCATCTTAGCTCAAAATAAATCATGAAATGCATGAAAAATAGCAAATGAAGTCAGAAAAGGGTTGAAAAGTGATGATGTGGCTTTGAATGGTGCATATTGAATGCAGAAAAAGTCTTGAGTTAAGATATGTATTTAAAAAAATGAAATC
Organism: Elymus sibiricus; assembly: GCA_039707655.1. Taxonomy (NCBI): domain Eukaryota; kingdom Viridiplantae; phylum Streptophyta; class Magnoliopsida; order Poales; family Poaceae; genus Elymus; species Elymus sibiricus. The sequence goes on from CM077671.1 coordinate 247,842,550, forward strand.
CCTTTGTAATAGACGAGTTTTCGTCCGAAACCCTAATACTTCGAAGGAGATTGTCCAGTTTGTACACGACGTGCTTCCAGTTTTTCCCGTAACCCTCTCAACTTTTTAGCACATGCTATATGGGTGAAATTATGATACCATGCCAATTTTCAACTATTTCAGAGTTCATTTGCAGTGCTTTTCAATTTCAGGGTCATCTTAGCTCGAAATAAAGCATGAAATGCATGAAAAATAGCAAATGAAGTCAGAAAAGGGTTGAAAAGTGATGATGTGGCTTTGAATGGTGCATATTGAATGCATAAAAGTCTTGAGTTAAAAAATGTTAAAAAAATGAAACCCCTTTGTAATAGACGAGTTTTCGTCCGAATCCCTGATACTTCGAAGGAGATTGTCCAGTTTGTACACGAAGTGCATCCAGTTTTTCCCGTAACCCTCTCAACTTTTTATCACATGTTATGTGGGTGAAATTATGATACCATGCCAATTTTCAACCATTTCAGAGTTCATTTGCAGTGCTTTTCAATTTCAGGGTCATCTTAGCTCAAAATAAATCATGAAATGCATGAAAAATAGCAAATGAAGTCAGAAAAGGGTTGAAAAGTGATGATGTGGCTTTGAATGGTGCATATTGAATGCAGAAAAAGTCTTAGTTAAAATATGTTAAAAAATGATACCCCTTTGTAATAGACGAGTTTTCGTCCGAAACCCTCGTACTTCGAAGGAGATTGTCCAGTTTGTACACGAAATGCATCCAGTTTTTCCCGTAACCCTGTCAACTTTTTAGCACATGCTACGTGGGTGAAATTATGATACCATGCCAATTTTCAACTATTTCAGAGTTCATTTGAAGTGCTTTTCAATTTCAGGGTCATCTTAGCTCAAAATAAATCATGAAATGCATGAAAAATAGCAAATGAAGTCAGAAAAGGGTTGAAAAGTGATGATTTGGCTTTGAATGGTGCATATTGAATGCAGAAAAAGTCTTGAGTTAAAATAAGTTAAAAAATGAAACCCCTTTGTAATAGACGAGTTTTCGTCCGAAACCCTCATACTTCGAAGGAGATTGTCCAGTTTGTACACGAAGTGCATCCAGTTTTTCCCTTAACCCTCTCAACTTTTTATCACATGCTATGTGGGTGAAATTATGATACTATGCCAATTTTCAACCATTTCAGAGTTCATTTGCAGTACTTTTCAATTTCAGGGTCATCTTAGCTCAAAATAAATCATGAAATGCATGAAAAATAGCAAATGAAGTCAGAAAAGGGTTGAAAAGTGATGATGTGGCTTTGAATGGTGCATATTGAATGCAGAAATAGTCTTGAGTTAAAATATGTTAAAAAATGAAACCCCTTTGTAATGGACGAGTTTTCGTCCGAAACCCTGATACTTCGAAGGAGATTGTCCAGTTTGTACACGAAGTGCATCCAGTTTTTCCCGTAACCCTCTCAACTTTTTAGCACATGCTATGTGGGTGAAATTATGATACCATGCCAATTTTTAACCATTTCAGAGTTCATTTGCAGTGCTTTTCAATTTCAGGGTCATCTTAGCTCAAAATAAATCATGAAATGCATGAAAAATAGCAAATGAAGTCAGAAAAGGGTTGAAAAGTGATGATGTGGCTTTGAATGGTGCATATTGAATGCAGAAAAAGTCTTGAGTTAAGATATGTATTTAAAAAAATGAAATCCCTTTGTAATAGACGAGTTTTCGTCCGAAACCCTAATACTTCGAAGGAGATTGTCCAGTTTGTACACGAAGTGCTTCCAGTTTTTCCCGTAACCCTCTCAACTTTTTAGCACATGCTATATGGGTGAAATTATGATACCATGCCAATTTTCAACTATTTCAGAGTTCATTTGCAGTGCTTTTCAATTTCAGGGTCATCTTAGCTCGAAATAAAGCATGAAATGCATGAAAAATAGCAAATGAAGTCAGAAAAGGGTTGAAAAGTGATGATGTGGCTTTGAATGGTGCATATTGAATGCATAAAAGTCTTGAGTTAAAATATGTTAAAAAAATGAAACCCCTTTGTAATAGACGAGTTTTCGTCCGAATCCCTGATACTTCGAAGGAGATTGTCCAGTTTGTACACGAAGTGCATCCAGTTTTTCCCGTAACCCTCTCAACTTTTTAGCACATGCTACGTGGGTGTAATTATGATACCATGCCAATTTTCAACCATTTCAGAGTTCATTTGCAGTGCTTTTCAATTTCAGGGTCATCTTAGCTCAAAATAAATCATGAAATGCATGAAAAATAGCAAATGAAGTCAGAAAAGGGTTGAAAAGTGATGATGTGGCTTTGAATGGTGCATGTTGAATGCAGACAAAGTCTTAGTTAAAATATGTTAAAAAATGATACCCCTTTGTAATAGACGAGTTTTCGTCCGAAACCCTCGTACTTCGAAGGAGATTGTCCAGTTTGTACACGAAGTGCATCCAGTTTTTCCCGTAACCCTGTCAACTTTTTAGCACATGCTACGTGGGTGAAATTATGATACCATGCCAATTTTCAACTATTTCAGAGTTCATTTGAAGTGCTTTCAATTTCAGGGTCATCTTAGCTCAAAATAAATCATGAAATGCATGAACAATAGCAAATGAAGTCAGAAAAGGGTTGAAAAGTGATGATTTGGCTTTGAATGGTGCATATTGAATGCAGAAAAAGTCTTGAGTTAAAATAAGTTAAAAAATGAAACCCCTTTGTAATAGACGAGTTTTCGTCCGAAACCCTCATACTTCGAAGGAGATTGTCCAGTTTGTACACGAAGTGCATCCAGTTTTTCCCGTAACCCTCTCAACTTTTTATCACATGCTATGTGGTTGAAATTATGATACCATGCCAATTTTCAACCATTTCAGAGTTCATTTGCAGTGCTTTTCAATTTCAGGGTCATCTTAGCTCAAAATAAATCATGAAATGCATGAAAAATAGCAAATGAAGTCAGAAAAGGGTTGAAAAGTGATGATGTGGCTTTGAATGGTGCATATTGAATGCATAAAAGTCTTGAGTTAAAATATGTTAAAAAAATGAAACCCCTTTGTAATAGACGAGTTTTCGTCCGAATCCCTGATACTTCGAAGGAGATTGTCCAGTTTGTACACGAAGTGCATCCAGTTTTTCCCGTAACCCTCTCAACTTTTTAGCACATGCTACGTGGGTGTAATTATGATACCATGCCAATTTTCAACCATTTCAGAGTTCATTTGCAGTGCTTTTCAATTTCAGGGTCATCTTAGCTCAAAATAAATCATGAAATGCATGAAAAATAGCAAATGAAGTCAGAAAAGGGTTGAAAAGTGATGATGTGGCTTTGAATGGTGCATATTGAATGCAGAAAAAGTCTTAGTTAAAATATGTTAAAAAATGATACCCCTTTGTAATAGACGAGTTTTCGTCCGAAACCCTCGTACTTCGAAGGAGATTGTCCAGTTTGTACACGAAGTGCATCCAGTTTTTCCCGTAACCCTGTCAACTTTTTAGCACATGCTACGTGGGTGAAATTATGATACCATGCCAATTTTCAACTATTTCAGAGTTCATTTGAAGTGCTTTCAATTTCAGGGTCATCTTAGCTCAAAATAAATCATGAAATGCATGAAAAATAGCAAATGAAGTCAGAAAAGGGTTGAAAAGTGATGATGTGGCTTTGAATGGTGCATATTGAATGCAGAAAAAGTCTTAGTTAAAATATGTTAAAAAATGATACCCCTTTGTAATAGACGAGTTTTCGTCCGAAACCCTCGTACTTCGAAGGAGATTGTCCAGTTTGTACACGAAGTGCATCCAGTTTTTCCCGTAACCCTGTCAACTTTTTAGCACATGCTACGTGGGTGAAATTATGATACCATGCCAATTTTCAACTATTTCAGAGTTCATTTGAAGTGCTTTTCAATTTCAGGGTCATCTTAGCTCAAAATAAATCATGAAATGCATGAAAAATAGCAAATGAAGTCAGAAAAGGGTTGAAAAGTGATGATTTGGCTTTGAATGGTGCATATTGAATGCAGAAAAAGTCTTGAGTTAAAATAAGTTAAAAAATGAAACCCCTTTGTAATAGACGAGTTTTCGTCCGAAACCCTCATACTTCGAAGGAGATTGTCCAGTTTGTACACGAAGTGCATCCAGTTTTTCCCTTAACCCTCTCAACTTTTTATCACATGCTATGTGGGTGAAATTATGATACTATGCCAATTTTCAACCATTTCAGAGTTCATTTGCAGTACTTTTCAATTTCAGGGTCATCTTAGCTCAAAATAAATCATGAAATGCATGAAAAATAGCAAATGAAGTCAGAAAAGGGTTGAAAAGGGATGATGTGGCTTTGAATGGTGCATATTGAATGCAGAAATAGTCTTGAGTTAAAATATGTTAAAAAATGAAACCCCTTTGTAATAGACGAGTTTTCGTCCGAAACCCTGATACTTCGAAGGAGATTGTCCAGTTTGTACACGAAGTGCATCCAGTTTTTCCCGTAACCCTCTCAACTTTTTAGCACATGCTATGTGGGTGAAATTATGATACCATGCCAATTTTTAACCATTTCAGAGTTCATTTGCAGTGCTTTTCAATTTCAGGGTCATCTTAGCTCAAAATAAATCATGAAATGCATGAAAAATAGCAAATGAAGTCAGAAAAGGGTTGAAAAGTGATGATGTGGCTTTGAATGGTGCATATTGAATGCAGAAAAAGTCTTGAGTTAAGATATGTATTTAAAAAATGAAATCCCTTTGTAATAGACGAGTTTTCGTCCGAAACCCTAATACTTCGAAGGAGATTGTCCAGTTTGTACACGAAGTGCTTCCAGTTTTTCCCGTAACCCTCTCAACTTTTTAGCACATGCTATATGGGTGAAATTATGATACCATGCCAATTTTCAACTATTTCAGAGTTCATTTGCAGTGCTTTTCAATTTCAGGGTCATCTTACCTCGAAATAAAGCATGAAATGCATGAAAAATAGCAAATGAAGTCAGAAAAGGGTTGAAAAGTGATGATGTGGCTTTGAATGGTGCATATTGAATGCATAAAAGTCTTGAGTTAAAATATGTTAAAAAAATGAAACCCCTTTGTAATAGACGAGTTTTCGTCCGAATCCCTGATACTTCGAAGGAGATTGTCCAGTTTGTACACGAAGTGCATCCAGTTTTTCCCGTAACCCTCTCAACTTTTTAGCACATGCTACGTGGGTGTAATTATGATACCATGCCAATTTTCAACCATTTCAGAGTTCATTTGCAGTGCTTTTCAATTTCAGGGTCATCTTAGCTCAAAATAAATCATGAAATGCATGAAAAATAGCAAATGAAGTCAGAAAAGGGTTGAAAAGTGATGATGTGGCTTTGAATGGTGCATATTGAATGCAGAAAAAGTCTTAGTTAAAATATGTTAAAAAATGATACCCCTTTGTAATAGACGAGTTTTCGTCCGAAACCCTCGTACTTCGAAGGAGATTGTCCAGTTTGTACACGAAGTGCATCCAGTTTTTCCCGTAACCCTGTCAACTTTTTAGCACATGCTACGTGGGTGAAATTATGATACCATGCCAATTTTCAACTATTTCAGAGTTCATTTGAAGTGCTTTCAATTTCAGGGTCATCTTAGCTCAAAATAAATCATGAAATGCATGAAAAATAGCAAATGAAGTCAGAAAAGGGTTGAAAAGTGATGATTTGGCTTTGAATGGTGCATATTGAATGCAGAAAAAGTCTTGAGTTAAAATAAGTTAAAAAATGAAACCCCTTTGTAATAGACGAGTTTTCGTCCGAAACCCTCATACTTCGAAGGAGATTGTCCAGTTTGTACACGAAGTGCATCCAGTTTTTCCCGTAACCCTCTCAACTTTTTATCACATGCTATGTGGGTGAAATTATGATACCATGCCAATTTTCAACCATTTCAGAGTTCATTTGCAGTGCTTTTCAATTTCAGGGTCATCTTAGCTCAAAATAAATCATGAAATGCATGAAAAATAGCAAATGAAGTCAGAAAAGGGTTGAAAAGTGATGATGTGGCTTTGAATGGTGCATATTGAATGCAGAAATAGTCTTGAGTTAAAATATGTTAAAAAATGAAACCCCTTTGTAATAGACGAGTTTTCGTCCGAAACCCTGATACTTCGAAGGAGATTGTCCAGTTTGTACACGAAGTGCATCCAGTTTTTCCCGTAACCCTCTCAACTTTTAGCACATGCTATGTGGGTGAAATTATGATACCATGCCAATTTTTAACCATTTCAGTGTTCATTTGCAGTGCTTTTCAATTTCAGGGTCATCTTAGCTCAAAATAAATCATGAAATGCATGAAAAATAGCAAATGAAGTCAGAAAAGGGTTGAAAAGTGATGATGTGGCTTTGAATGGTGCATATTGAATGCAGAAAAAGTCTTGAGTTAAGATATGTATTTAAAAAAATGAAATCCCTTTGTAATAGACGAGTTTTCGTCCGAAACCCTAATACTTCGAAGGAGATTGTCCAGCTTGTACACGAAGTGCTTCCAGTTTTTCCCGTAACCCTCTCAACTTTTTAGCACATGCTATATGGGTGAAATTATGATATCATGCCAATTTTCAACTATTTCAGAGTTCATTTGCAGTGCTTTTCAATTTCAGGGTCATCTTAGCTCGAAATAAAGCATGAAATGCATGAAAAATAGCAAATGAAGTCAGAAAAGGGTTGAAAAGTGATGATGTGGCTTTGAATGGTGCATATTGAATGCATAAAAGTCTTGAGTTAAAATATGTTAAAAAAATGAAACCCCTTTGTAATAGACGAGTTTTCGTCCGAATCCCATATACTTCGAAGGAGATTGTCCAGTTTGTACACGAAGTGCATCCAGTTTTTCCCGTAACCCTCTCAACTTTTTAGCACATGCTACGTGGGTGTAATTATGATACCATGCCAATTTTCAACCATTTCAGAGTTCATTTGCAGTGCTTTTCAATTTCAGGGTCATCTTAGCTCAAAATAAATCATGAAATGCATGAAAAATAGCAAATGAAGTCAGAAAAGGGTTGAAAAGTGATGATGTGGCTTTGAATGGTGCATATTGAATGCAGAAAAAGTCTTAGTTAAAATATGTTAAAAAATGATACCCCTTTGTAATAGACGAGTTTTCGTCCGAAACCCTCGTACTATGAAGGAGATTGTCCAGTTTGTACACGAAGTGCATCCAGTTTTTCCCGTAACCCTGTCAACTTTTTAGCACATGCTACGTGGGTGAAATTATGATACCATGCCAATTTTCAACTATTTCAGAGTTCATTTGAAGTGCTTTTCAATTTTAGGGTCATCTTAGCTCAAAATAAATCATGAAATGCATGAAAAATAGCAAATGAAGTCAGAAAAGGGTTGAAAAGTGATGATTTGGCTTTGAATGGTGCATATTGAATGCAGAAAAAGTCTTGAGTTAAAACAAGTTAAAAAATGAAACCCCTTTGTAATAGACGAGTTTTCGTCCGAAACCCTCATACTTCGAAGGAGATTGTCCAGTTTGTACACGAAGTGCTTCCAGTTTTTCCCGTAACCCTCTCAACTTTTTAGCACATGCTATATGGGTGAAATTATGATACCATGCCAATTTTCAACTATTTCAAAGTTCATTTGCAGTGCTTTTCAATTTCAGGGTCATCTTAGCTCGAAATAAAGCATGAAATGCATGAAAAATAGCAAATGAAGTCAGAAAAGGGTTGAAAAGTGATGATGTGGCTTTGAATGGTGCATATTGAATGCATAAAAGTCTTGAGTTAAAATATGTTAAAAAAATGAAACCCCTTTGTAATAGACGAGTTTTCGTCCGAATCCCTGATACTTCGAAGGAGATTGTCCAGTTTGTACACGAAGTGCATCCAGTTTTTCCCGTAACCCTCTCAACTTTTTAGCACATGCTACGTGGGTGTAATTATGATACCATGCCAATTTTCAACCATTTCAGAGTTCATTTGCAGTGCTTTTCAATTTCAGGGTCATCTTAGCTCAAAATAAATCATGAAATGCATGAAAAATAGCAAATGAAGTCAGAAAAGGGTTGAAAAGTGATGATGTGGCTTTGAATGGTGCATGTTGAATGCAGACAAAGTCTTAGTTAAAATATGTTAAAAAATGATACCCCTTTGTAATAGACGAGTTTTCGTCCGAAACCCTCGTACTTCGAAGGAGATTGTCCAGTTTGTACACGAAGTGCATCCAGTTTTTCCCGTAACCCTGTCAACTTTTTAGCACATGCTACGTGGGTGAAATTATGATACCATGCCAATTTTCAACTATTTCAGAGTTCATTTGAAGTGCTTTCAATTTCAGGGTCATCTTAGCTCAAAATAAATCATGAAATGCATGAACAATAGCAAATGAAGTCAGAAAAGGGTTGAAAAGTGATGATTTGGCTTTGAATGGTGCATATTGAATGCAGAAAAAGTCTTGAGTTAAAATAAGTTAAAAAATGAAACCCCTTTGTAATAGACGAGTTTTCGTCCGAAACCCTCATACTTCGAAGGAGATTGTCCAGTTTGTACACGAAGTGCATCCAGTTTTTCCCGTAACCCTCTCAACTTTTTATCACATGCTATGTGGTTGAAATTATGATACCATGCCAATTTTCAACCATTTCAGAGTTCATTTGCAGTGCTTTTCAATTTCAGGGTCATCTTAGCTCAAAATAAATCATGAAATGCATGAAAAATAGCAAATGAAGTCAGAAAAGGGTTGAAAAGTGATGATGTGGCTTTGAATGGTGCATATTGAATGCATAAAAGTCTTGAGTTAAAATATGTTAAAAAAATGAAACCCCTTTGTAATAGACGAGTTTTCGTCCGAATCCCTGATACTTCGAAGGAGATTGTCCAGTTTGTACACGAAGTGCATCCAGTTTTTCCCGTAACCCTCTCAACTTTTTAGCACATGCTACGTGGGTGTAATTATGATACCATGCCAATTTTCAACCATTTCAGAGTTCATTTGCAGTGCTTTTCAATTTCAGGGTCATCTTAGCTCAAAATAAATCATGAAATGCATGAAAAATAGCAAATGAAGTCAGAAAAGGGTTGAAAAGTGATGATGTGGCTTTGAATGGTGCATATTGAATGCAGAAAAAGTCTTAGTTAAAATATGTTAAAAAATGATACCCCTTTGTAATAGACGAGTTTTCGTCCGAAACCCTCGTACTATGAAGGAGATTGTCCAGTTTGTACACGAAGTGCATCCAGTTTTTCCCGTAACCCTGTCAACTTTTTAGCACATGCTACGTGGGTGAAATTATGATACCATGCCAATTTTCAACTATTTCAGAGTTCATTTGAAGTGCTTTTCAATTTTAGGGTCATCTTAGCTCAAAATAAATCATGAAATGCATGAAAAATAGCAAATGAAGTCAGAAAAGGGTTGAAAAGTGATGATTTGGCTTTGAATGGTGCATATTGAATGCAGAAAAAGTCTTGAGTTAAAACAAGTTAAAAAATGAAACCCCTTTGTAATAGACGAGTTTTCGTCCGAAACCCTCATACTTCGAAGGAGATTGTCCAGTTTGTACACGAAGTGCTTCCAGTTTTTCCCGTAACCCTCTCAACTTTTTAGCACATGCTATATGGGTGAAATTATGATACCATGCCAATTTTCAACTATTTCAGAGTTCATTTGCAGTGCTTTTCAATTTCAGGGTCATCTTAGCTCGAAATAAAGCATGAAATGCATGAAAAATAGCAAATGAAGTCAGAAAAGGGTTGAAAAGTGATGATGTGGCTTTGAATGGTGCATATTGAATGCATAAAAGTCTTGAGTTAAAATATGTTAAAAAAATGAAACCCCTTTGTAATAGACGAGTTTTCGTCCGAATCCCTGATACTTCGAAGGAGATTGTCCAGTTTGTACACGAAGTGCATCCAGTTTTTCCCGTAACCCTCTCAACTTTTTAGCACATGCTACGTGGGTGTAATTATGATACCATGCCAATTTTCAACCATTTCAGAGTTCATTTGCAGTGCTTTTCAATTTCAGGGTCATCTTAGCTCAAAATAAATCATGAAATGCATGAAAAATAGCAAATGAAGTCAGAAAAGGGTTGAAAAGTGATGATGTGGCTTTGAATGGTGCATGTTGAATGCAGACAAAGTCTTAGTTAAAATATGTTAAAAAATGATACCCCTTTGTAATAGACGAGTTTTCGTCCGAAACCCTCGTACTTCGAAGGAGATTGTCCAGTTTGTACACGAAGTGCATCCAGTTTTTCCCGTAACCCTGTCAACTTTTTAGCACATGCTACGTGGGTGAAATTATGATACCATGCCAATTTTCAACTATTTCAGAGTTCATTTGAAGTGCTTTCAATTTCAGGGTCATCTTAGCTCAAAATAAATCATGAAATGCATGAACAATAGCAAATGAAGTCAGAAAAGGGTTGAAAAGTGATGATTTGGCTTTGAATGGTGCATATTGAATGCAGAAAAAGTCTTGAGTTAAAATAAGTTAAAAAATGAAACCCCTTTGTAATAGACGAGTTTTCGTCCGAAACCCTCATACTTCGAAGGAGATTGTCCAGTTTGTACACGAAGTGCATCCAGTTTTTCCCGTAACCCTCTCAACTTTTTATCACATGCTATGTGGTTGAAATTATGATACCATGCCAATTTTCAACCATTTCAGAGTTCATTTGCAGTGCTTTTCAATTTCAGGGTCATCTTAGCTCAAAATAAATCATGAAATGCATGAAAAATAGCAAATGAAGTCAGAAAAGGGTTGAAAAGTGATGATGTGGCTTTGAATGGTGCATATTGAATGCATAAAAGTCTTGAGTTAAAATATGTTAAAAAAATGAAACCCCTTTGTAATAGACGAGTTTTCGTCCGAATCCCTGATACTTCGAAGGAGATTGTCCAGTTTGTACACGAAGTGCATCCAGTTTTTCCCGTAACCCTCTCAACTTTTTAGCACATGCTACGTGGGTGTAATTATGATACCATGCCAATTTTCAACCATTTCAGAGTTCATTTGCAGTGCTTTTCAATTTCAGGGTCATCTTAGCTCAAAATAAATCATGAAATGCATGAAAAATAGCAAATGAAGTCAGAAAAGGGTTGAAAAGTGATGATGTGGCTTTGAATGGTGCATATTGAATGCAGAAAAAGTCTTAGTTAAAATATGTTAAAAAATGATACCCCTTTGTAATAGACGAGTTTTCGTCCGAAACCCTCGTACTTCGAAGGAGATTGTCCAGTTTGTACACGAAGTGCATCCAGTTTTTCCCGTAACCCTGTCAACTTTTTAGCACATGCTACGTGGGTGAAATTATGATACCATGCCAATTTTCAACTATTTCAGAGTTCATTTGAAGTGCTTTCAATTTCAGGGTCATCTTAGCTCAAAATAAATCATGAAATGCATGAAAAATAGCAAATGAAGTCAGAAAAGGGTTGAAAAGTGATGATGTGGCTTTGAATGGTGCATATTGAATGCAGAAAAAGTCTTAGTTAAAATATGTTAAAAAATGATACCCCTTTGTAATAGACGAGTTTTCGTCCGAAACCCTCGTACTTCGAAGGAGATTGTCCAGTTTGTACACGAAGTGCATCCAGTTTTTCCCGTAACCCTGTCAACTTTTTAGCACATGCTACGTGGGTGAAATTATGATACCATGCCAATTTTCAACTATTTCAGAGTTCATTTGAAGTGCTTTTCAATTTCAGGGTCATCTTAGCTCAAAATAAATCATGAAATGCATGAAAAATAGCAAATGAAGTCAGAAAAGGGTTGAAAAGTGATGATTTGGCTTTGAATGGTGCATATTGAATGCAGAAAAAGTCTTGAGTTAAAATAAGTTAAAAAATGAAACCCCTTTGTAATAGACGAGTTTTCGTCCGAAACCCTCATACTTCGAAGGAGATTGTCCAGTTTGTACACGAAGTGCATCCAGTTTTTCCCTTAACCCTCTCAACTTTTTATCACATGCTATGTGGGTGAAATTATGATACTATGCCAATTTTCAACCATTTCAGAGTTCATTTGCAGTACTTTTCAATTTCAGGGTCATCTTAGCTCAAAATAAATCATGAAATGCATGAAAAATAGCAAATGAAGTCAGAAAAGGGTTGAAAAGGGATGATGTGGCTTTGAATGGTGCATATTGAATGCAGAAATAGTCTTGAGTTAAAATATGTTAAAAAATGAAACCCCTTTGTAATAGACGAGTTTTCGTCCGAAACCCTGATACTTCGAAGGAGATTGTCCAGTTTGTACACGAAGTGCATCCAGTTTTTCCCGTAACCCTCTCAACTTTTTAGCACATGCTATGTGGGTGAAATTATGATACCATGCCAATTTTTAACCATTTCAGAGTTCATTTGCAGTGCTTTTCAATTTCAGGGTCATCTTAGCTCAAAATAAATCATGAAATGCATGAAAAATAGCAAATGAAGTCAGAAAAGGGTTGAAAAGTGATGATGTGGCTTTGAATGGTGCATATTGAATGCAGAAAAAGTCTTGAGTTAAGATATGTATTTAAAAAATGAAATCCCTTTGTAATAGACGAGTTTTCGTCCGAAACCCTAATACTTCGAAGGAGATTGTCCAGTTTGTACACGAAGTGCTTCCAGTTTTTCCCGTAACCCTCTCAACTTTTTAGCACATGCTATATGGGTGAAATTATGATACCATGCCAATTTTCAACTATTTCAGAGTTCATTTGCAGTGCTTTTCAATTTCAGGGTCATCTTACCTCGAAATAAAGCATGAAATGCATGAAAAATAGCAAATGAAGTCAGAAAAGGGTTGAAAAGTGATGATGTGGCTTTGAATGGTGCATATTGAATGCATAAAAGTCTTGAGTTAAAATATGTTAAAAAAATGAAACCCCTTTGTAATAGACGAGTTTTCGTCCGAATCCCTGATACTTCGAAGGAGATTGTCCAGTTTGTACACGAAGTGCATCCAGTTTTTCCCGTAACCCTCTCAACTTTTTAGCACATGCTACGTGGGTGTAATTATGATACCATGCCAATTTTCAACCATTTCAGAGTTCATTTGCAGTGCTTTTCAATTTCAGGGTCATCTTAGCTCAAAATAAATCATGAAATGCATGAAAAATAGCAAATGAAGTCAGAAAAGGGTTGAAAAGTGATGATGTGGCTTTGAATGGTGCATATTGAATGCAGAAAAAGTCTTAGTTAAAATATGTTAAAAAATGATACCCCTTTGTAATAGACGAGTTTTCGTCCGAAACCCTCGTACTTCGAAGGAGATTGTCCAGTTTGTACACGAAGTGCATCCAGTTTTTCCCGTAACCCTGTCAACTTTTTAGCACATGCTACGTGGGTGAAATTATGATACCATGCCAATTTTCAACTATTTCAGAGTTCATTTGAAGTGCTTTCAATTTCAGGGTCATCTTAGCTCAAAATAAATCATGAAATGCATGAAAAATAGCAAATGAAGTCAGAAAAGGGTTGAAAAGTGATGATTTGGCTTTGAATGGTGCATATTGAATGCAGAAAAAGTCTTGAGTTAAAATAAGTTAAAAAATGAAACCCCTTTGTAATAGACGAGTTTTCGTCCGAAACCCTCATACTTCGAAGGAGATTGTCCAGTTTGTACACGAAGTGCATCCAGTTTTTCCCGTAACCCTCTCAACTTTTTATCACATGCTATGTGGGTGAAATTATGATACCATGCCAATTTTCAACCATTTCAGAGTTCATTTGCAGTGCTTTTCAATTTCAGGGTCATCTTAGCTCAAAATAAATCATGAAATGCATGAAAAATAGCAAATGAAGTCAGAAAAGGGTTGAAAAGTGATGATGTGGCTTTGAATGGTGCATATTGAATGCAGAAATAGTCTTGAGTTAAAATATGTTAAAAAATGAAACCCCTTTGTAATAGACGAGTTTTCGTCCGAAACCCTGATACTTCGAAGGAGATTGTCCAGTTTGTACACGAAGTGCATCCAGTTTTTCCCGTAACCCTCTCAACTTTTAGCACATGCTATGTGGGTGAAATTATGATACCATGCCAATTTTTAACCATTTCAGTGTTCATTTGCAGTGCTTTTCAATTTCAGGGTCATCTTAGCTCAAAATAAATCATGAAATGCATGAAAAATAGCAAATGAAGTCAGAAAAGGGTTGAAAAGTGATGATGTGGCTTTGAATGGTGCATATTGAATGCAGAAAAAGTCTTGAGTTAAGATATGTATTTAAAAAAATGAAATCCCTTTGTAATAGACGAGTTTTCGTCCGAAACCCTAATACTTCGAAGGAGATTGTCCAGCTTGTACACGAAGTGCTTCCAGTTTTTCCCGTAACCCTCTCAACTTTTTAGCACATGCTATATGGGTGAAATTATGATATCATGCCAATTTTCAACTATTTCAGAGTTCATTTGCAGTGCTTTTCAATTTCAGGGTCATCTTAGCTCGAAATAAAGCATGAAATGCATGAAAAATAGCAAATGAAGTCAGAAAAGGGTTGAAAAGTGATGATGTGGCTTTGAATGGTGCATATTGAATGCATAAAAGTCTTGAGTTAAAATATGTTAAAAAAATGAAACCCCTTTGTAATAGACGAGTTTTCGTCCGAATCCCATATACTTCGAAGGAGATTGTCCAGTTTGTACACGAAGTGCATCCAGTTTTTCCCGTAACCCTCTCAACTTTTTAGCACATGCTACGTGGGTGTAATTATGATACCATGCCAATTTTCAACCATTTCAGAGTTCATTTGCAGTGCTTTTCAATTTCAGGGTCATCTTAGCTCAAAATAAATCATGAAATGCATGAAAAATAGCAAATGAAGTCAGAAAAGGGTTGAAAAGTGATGATGTGGCTTTGAATGGTGCATATTGAATGCAGAAAAAGTCTTAGTTAAAATATGTTAAAAAATGATACCCCTTTGTAATAGACGAGTTTTCGTCCGAAACCCTCGTACTATGAAGGAGATTGTCCAGTTTGTACACGAAGTGCATCCAGTTTTTCCCGTAACCCTGTCAACTTTTTAGCACATGCTACGTGGGTGAAATTATGATACCATGCCAATTTTCAACTATTTCAGAGTTCATTTGAAGTGCTTTTCAATTTTAGGGTCATCTTAGCTCAAAATAAATCATGAAATGCATGAAAAATAGCAAATGAAGTCAGAAAAGGGTTGAAAAGTGATGATTTGGCTTTGAATGGTGCATATTGAATGCAGAAAAAGTCTTGAGTTAAAACAAGTTAAAAAATGAAACCCCTTTGTAATAGACGAGTTTTCGTCCGAAACCCTCATACTTCGAAGGAGATTGTCCAGTTTGTACACGAAGTGCCTCCAGTTTTTCCCGTAACCCTCTCAACTTTTTATCACATGCTATGTGGGTGAAATTATGATACCATGCCAATTTTCAACCATTTCAGAGTTCATTTGCAGTGCTTTTCAATTTCAGGGTCATCTTAGCTCAAAATAAATCATGAAATGCATGAAAAATAGCAAATGAAGTCAGAAAAGGGTTGAAAAGTGATGATGTGGCTTTGAATGGTGCATATTGAATGCAGAAATAGTCTTGAGTTAAAATATGTTAAAAAATGAAACCCCTTTGTAATAGACGAGTTTTCGTCCGAAACCCTGATACTTCGAAGGAGATTGTCCAGTTTGTACACGAAGTGCATCCAGTTTTTCCCGTAGCCCTCTCAACTTTTTAGCACATGCTATGTGGGTGAAATTATGATACCATGCCAATTTTTAACCATTTCAGAGTTCATTTGCAGTGCTTTTCAATTTCAGGGTCATCTTAGCTCAAAATAAATCATGAAATGCATGAAAAATAGCAAATGAAGTCAGAAAAGGGTTGAAAAGTGATGATGTGGCTTTGAATGGTGCATATTGAATGCAAAAAAAGTCTTGAGTTAAGATATGTATTTAAAAAAATGAAATCCCTTTGTAATAGACGAGTTTTCGTCCGAAACCCTAATACTTCGAAGGAGATTGTCCAGTTTGTACACGAAGTGCTTCCAGTTTTTCCCGTAACCCTCTCAACTTTTTAGCACATGCTATATGGGTGAAATTATGATACCATGCCAATTTTCAACTATTTCAGAGTTCATTTGCAGTGCTTTTCAATTTCAGGGTCATCTTAGCTCGAAATAAAGCATGAAATGCATGAAAAATAGCAAATGAAGTCAGAAAAGGGTTGAAAAGTGATGATGTGGCTTTGAATGGTGCATATTGAATGCATAAAAGTCTTGAGTTAAAATATGTTAAAAAAATGAAACCCCTTTGTAATAGACGAGTTTTCGTCCGAATCCCTGATACTTCGAAGGAGATTGTCCAGTTTGTACACGAAGTGCATCCAGTTTTTCCCGTAACCCTCTCAACTTTTTATCACATGTTATGTGGGTGAAATTATGATACCATGCCAATTTTCAACCATTTCAGAGTTCATTTGCAGTGCTTTTCAATTTCAGGGTCATCTTAGCTCAAAATAAATCATGAAATGCATGAAAAATAGCAAATGAAGTCAGAAAAGGGTTGAAAAGTGATGATGTGGCTTTGAATGGTGCATATTGAATGCAGAAAAAGTCTTAGTTAAAATATGTTAAAAAATGATACCCCTTTGTAATAGACGAGTTTTCGTCCGAAACCCTCGTACTTCGAAGGAGATTGTCCAGTTTGTACACGAAGTGCATCCAGTTTTTCCCGTAACCCTGTCAACTTTTTAGCACATGCTACGTGGGTGAAATTATGATACCATGCCAATTTTCAACTATTTCAGAGTTCATTTGAAGTGCTTTTCAATTTCAGGGTCATCTTAGCTCAAAATAAATCATGAAATGCATGAAAAATAGCAAATGAAGTCAGAAAAGGGTTGAAAAGTGATGATTTGGCTTTGAATGGTGCATATTGAATGCAGAAAAAGTCTTGAGTTAAAATAAGTTAAAAAATGAAACCCCTTTGTAATAGACGAGTTTTCGTCCGAAACCCTCATACTTCGAAGGAGATTGTCCAGTTTGTACACGAAGTGCCTCCAGTTTTTCCCGTAACCCTCTCAACTTTTTATCACATGCTATGTGGGTGAAATTATGATACCATGCCAATTTTCAACCATTTCAGAGTTCATTTGCAGTGCTTTTCAATTTCAGGGTCATCTTAGCTCAAAATAAATCATGAAATGCATGAAAAATAGCAAATGAAGTCAGAAAAGGGTTGAAAAGTGATGATGTGGCTTTGAATGGTGCATATTGAATGCAGAAATAGTCTTGAGTTAAAATATGTTAAAAAATGAAACCCCTTTGTAATAGACGAGTTTTCGTCCGAAACCCTGATACTTCGAAGGAGATTGTCCAGTTTGTACACGAAGTGCATCCAGTTTTTCCCGTAACCCTCTCAACTTTTTAGCACATGCTATGTGGGTGAAATTATGATACCATGCCAATTTTTAACCATTTCAGAGTTCATTTGCAGTGCTTTTCAATTTCAGGGTCATCTTAGCTCGAAATAAATCATGAAATGCATGAAAAATAGCAAATGAAGTCAGAAAAGGGTTGAAAAGTGATGATGTGGCTTTGAATGGTGCATATTGAATGCAGAAAAAGTCTTGAGTTAAGATATGTATTTAAAAAAATGAAATCCCTTTGTAATAGACGAGTTTTCGTCCGAAACCCTAATACTTCGAAGGAGATTGTCCAGTTTGTACACGAAGTGCTTCCAGTTTTTCCCGTAACCCTCTCAACTTTTTAGCACATGCTATATGGGTGAAATTATGATACCATGCCAATTTTCAACTATTTCAGAGTTCATTTGCAGTGCTTTTCAATTTCAGGGTCATCTTAGCTCAAAATAAATCATGAAATGCATGAAAAATAGCAAATGAAGTCAGAAAAGGGTTGAAAAGTGATGATGTGGCTTTGAATGGTGCATATTGAATGCAGAAAAAGTCTTGAGTTAAGATATGTATTTAAAAAAATGAAATCCCTTTGTAATAGACGAGTTTTCGTCCGAAACCCTAATACTTCGAAGGAGATTGTCCAGCTTGTACACGAAGTGCTTCCAGTTTTTCCCGTAACCCTCTCAACTTTTTAGCACATGCTATATGGGTGAAATTATGATACCATGCCAATTTTCAACTATTTCAGAGTTCATTTGCAGTGCTTTTCAATTTCAGGGTCATCTTAGCTCGAAATAAAGCATGAAATGCATGAAAAATAGCAAATGAAGTCAGAAAAGGGTTGGAATGTGATGATGTGGCTTTGAATGGTGCATATTGAATGCATAAAAGTCTTGAGTTAAAATATGTTAAAAAAATGAAACCCCTTTGTAATAGACGAGTTTTCGTCCGAATCCCATATACTTCGAAGGAGATTGTCCAGTTTGTACACGAAGTGCATCCAGTTTTTCCCGTAACCCTCTCAACTTTTTAGCACATGCTACGTGGGTGTAATTATGATACCATGCCAATTTTCAACCATTTCAGAGTTCATTTGCAGTGCTTTTCAATTTCAGGGTCATCTTAGCTCAAAATAAATCATGAAATGCATGAAAAATAGCAAATGAAGTCAGAAAAGGGTTGAAAAGTGATGATGTGGCTTTGAATGGTGCATATTGAATGCAGAAAAAGTCTTAGTTAAAATATGTTAAAAAATGATACCCCTTTGTAATAGACGAGTTTTCGTCCGAAACCCTCGTACTTCGAAGGAGATTGTCCAGTTTGTACACGAAGTGCATCCAGTTTTTCCCGTAACCCTGTCAACTTTTTAGTACATGCTACGTGGGTGAAATTATGATACCATGCCAATTTTCAACTATTTCAGAGTTCATTTGAAGTGCTTTTCAATTTCAGGGTCATCTTAGCTCAAAATAAATCATGAAATGCATGAAAAATAGCAAATGAAGTCAGAAAAGGGTTGAAAAGTGATGATTTGGCTTTGAATGGTGCATATTGAATGCAGAAAAAGTCTTGAGTTAAAATAAGTTAAAAAATGAAACCCCTTTGTAATAGACGAGTTTTCGTCCGAAACCCTCATACTTCGAAGGAGATTGTCCAGTTTGTACACGAAGTGCCTCCAGTTTTTCCCGTAACCCTCTCAACTTTTTATCACATGCTATGTGGGTGAAATTATGATACCATGCCAATTTTCAACCATTTCAGAGTTCATTTGCAGTGCTTTTCAATTTCAGGGTCATCTTAGCTCAAAATAAATCATGAAATGCATGAAAAATAGCAAATGAAGTCAGAAAAGGGTTGAAAAGTGATGATGTGGCTTTGAATGGTGCATATTGAATGCAGAAATAGTCTTGAGTTAAAATATGTTAAAAAATGAAACCCCTTTGTAATAGACGAGTTTTCGTCCGAAACCCTGATACTTCGAAGGAGATTGTCCAGTTTGTACACGAAGTGCATCCAGTTTTTCCCGTAACCCTCTCAACTTTTTAGCACATGCTATGTGGGTGAAATTATGATACCATGCCAATTTTTAACCATTTCAGTGTTCATTTGCAGTGCTTTTCAATTTCAGGGTCATCTTAGCTCAAAATAAATCATGAAATGCATGAAAAATAGCAAATGAAGTCAGAAAAGGGTTGAAAAGTGATGATGTGGCTTTGAATGGTGCATATTGAATGCAGAAAAAGTCTTGAGTTAAGATATGTATTTAAAAAAATGAAATCCCTTTGTAATAGACGAGTTTTCGTCCGAAACCCTAATACTTCGAAGGAGATTGTCCAGCTTGTACACGAAGTGCTTCCAGTTTTTCCCGTAACCCTCTCAACTTTTTAGCACATGCTATATGGGTGAAATTATGATACCATGCCAATTTTCAACTATTTCAGAGTTCATTTGCAGTGCTTTTCAATTTCAGGGTCATCTTAGCTCGAAATAAAGCATGAAATGCATGAAAAATAGCAAATGAAGTCAGAAAAGGGTTGAAAAGTGATGATGTGGCTTTGAATGGTGCATATTGAATGCATAAAAGTCTTGAGTTAAAATATGTTAAAAAAATGAAACCCCTTTGTAATAGACGAGTTTTCGTCCGAATCCCATATACTTCGAAGGAGATTGTCCAGTTTGTACACGAAGTGCATCCAGTTTTTCCGGTAACCCTCTCAACTTTTTAGCACATGCTACGTGGGTGTAATTATGATACCATGCCAATTTTCAACCATTTCAGAGTTCATTTGCAGTGCTTTTCAATTTCAGGGTCATCTTAGCTCAAAATAAATCATGAAATGCATGAAAAATAGCAAATGAAGTCAGAAAAGGGTTGAAAAGTGATGATGTGGCTTTGAATGGTGCATATTGAATGCAGAAAAAGTCTTAGTTAAAATATGTTAAAAAATGATACCCCTTTGTAATAGACGAGTTTTCGTCCGAAACCCTCGTACTATGAAGGAGATTGTCCAGTTTGTACACGAAGTGCATCCAGTTTTTCCCGTAACCCTGTCAACTTTTTAGCACATGCTACGTGGGTGAAATTATGATACCATGCCAATTTTCAACTATTTCAGAGTTCATTTGAAGTGCTTTTCAATTTTAGGGTCATCTTAGCTCAAAATAAATCATGAAATGCATGAAAAATAGCAAATGAAGTCAGAAAAGGGTTGAAAAGTGATGATTTGGCTTTGAATGGTGCATATTGAATGCAGAAAAAGTCTTGAGTTAAAACAAGTTAAAAAATGAAACCCCTTTGTAATAGACGAGTTTTCGTCCGAAACCCTCATACTTCGAAGGAGATTGTCCAGTTTGTACACGAAGTGCCTCCAGTTTTTCCCGTAACCCTCTCAACTTTTTATCACATGCTATGTGGGTGAAATTATGATACCATGCCAATTTTCAACCATTTCAGAGTTCATTTGCAGTGCTTTTCAATTTCAGGGTCATCTTAGCTCAAAATAAATCATGAAATGCATGAAAAATAGCAAATGAAGTCAGAAAAGGGTTGAAAAGTGATGATGTGGCTTTGAATGGTGCATATTGAATGCAGAAATAGTCTTGAGTTAAAATATGTTAAAAAATGAAACCCCTTTGTAATAGACGAGTTTTCGTCCGAAACCCTGATACTTCGAAGGAGATTGTCCAGTTTGTACACGAAGTGCATCCAGTTTTTCCCGTAGCCCTCTCAACTTTTTAGCACATGCTATGTGGGTGAAATTATGATACCATGCCAATTTTTAACCATTTCAGAGTTCATTTGCAGTGCTTTTCAATTTCAGGGTCATCTTAGCTCAAAATAAATCATGAAATGCATGAAAAATAGCAAATGAAGTCAGAAAAGGGTTGAAAAGTGATGATGTGGCTTTGAATGGTGCATATTGAATGCAAAAAAAGTCTTGAGTTAAGATATGTATTTAAAAAAATGAAATCCCTTTGTAATAGACGAGTTTTCGTCCGAAACCCTAATACTTCGAAGGAGATTGTCCAGTTTGTACACGAAGTGCTTCCAGTTTTTCCCGTAACCCTCTCAACTTTTTAGCACATGCTATATGGGTGAAATTATGATACCATGCAAATTTTCAACTATTTCAGAGTTCATTTGCAGTGCTTTTCAATTTCAGGGTCATCTTAGCTCAAAATAAAGCATGAAATGCATGAAAAATAGCAAATGAAGTCAGAAAAGGGTTGAAAAGTGATGATTTGGCTTTGAATGGTGCATATTGAATGCAGAAAAAGTCTTGAGTTAAAATAAGTTAAAAAATGAAACCCCTTTGTAATAGACGAGTTTTCGTCCGAAACCCTCATACTTCGAAGGAGATTGTCCAGTTTGTACACGAAGTGCCTCCAGTTTTTCCCGTAACCCTCTCAACTTTTTATCACATGCTATGTGGGTGAAATTATGATACCATGCCAATTTTCAACCATTTCAGAGTTCATTTGCAGTGCTTTTCAATTTCAGGGTCATCTTAGCTCAAAATAAATCATGAAATGCATGAAAAATAGCAAATGAAGTCAGAAAAGGGTTGAAAAGTGATGATGTGGCTTTGAATGGTGCATATTGAATGCAGAAATAGTCTTGAGTTAAAATATGTTAAAAAATGAAACCCCTTTGTAATAGACGAGTTTTCGTCCGAAACCCTGATACTTCGAAGGAGATTGTCCAGTTTGTACACGAAGTGCATCCAGTTTTTCCCGTAACCCTCTCAACTTTTTAGCACATGCTATGTGGGTGAAATTATGATACCATGCCAATTTTTAACCATTTCAGAGTTCATTTGCAGTGCTTTTCAATTTCAGGGTCATCTTAGCTCAAAATAAAGCATGAAATGCATGAAAAATAGCAAATGAAGTCAGAAAAGGGTTGAAAAGTGATGATGTGGCTTTGAATGGTGCATATTGAATGCAGAAAAAGTCTTGAGTTAAGATATGTATTTAAAAAAATGAAATCCCTTTGTAATAGACGAGTTTTCGTCCGAAACCCTAATACTTCGAAGGAGATTGTCCAGTTTGTACACGAAGTGCTTCCAGTTTTTCCCGTAACCCTCTCAACTTTTTAGCACATGCTATATGGGTGAAATTATGATACCATGCCAATTTTCAACTATTTCAGAGTTCATTTGCAGTGCTTTTCAATTTCAGGGTCATCTTAGCTCGAAATAAAGCATGAAATGCATGAAAAATAGCAAATGAAGTCAGAAAAGGGTTGAAAAGTGATGATGTGGCTTTGAATGGTGCATATTGAATGTATAAAAGTCTTGAGTTAAAATATGTTAAAAAAATGAAACCCCTTTGTAATAGACGAGTTTTCGTCCGAATCCCATATACTTCGAAGGAGATTGTCCAGTTTGTACACGAAGTGCATCCAGTTTTTCCCGTAACCCTCTCAACTTTTTAGCACATGCTACGTGGGTGTAATTATGATACCATGCCAATTTTCAACCATTTCAGAGTTCATTTGCAGTGCTTTTCAATTTCAGGGTCATCTTAGCTCAAAATAAATCATGAAATGCATGAAAAATAGCAAATGAAGTCAGAAAAGGGTTGAAAAGTGATGATGTGGCTTTGAATGGTGCATATTGAATGCAGAAAAAGTCTTAGTTAAAATATGTTAAAAAATGATACCCCTTTGTAATAGACGAGTTTTCGTCCGAAACCCTCGTACTTCGAAGGAGATTGTCCAGTTTGTACACGAAGTGCATCCAGTTTTTCCCGTAACCCTGTCAACTTTTTAGTACATGCTACGTGGGTGAAATTATGATACCATGCCAATTTTCAACTATTTCAGAGTTCATTTGAAGTGCTTTTCAATTTCAGGGTCATCCTAGCTCAAAATAAATCATGAAATGCATGAAAAATAGCAAATGAAGTCAGAAAAGGGTTGAAAAGTGATGATTTGGCTTTGAATGGTGCATATTGAATGCAGAAAAAGTCTTGAGTTAAAATAAGTTAAAAAATGAAACCCCTTTGTAATAGACGAGTTTTCGTCCGAAACCCTCATACTTCGAAGGAGATTGTCCAGTTTGTACACGAAGTGCCTCCAGTTTTTCCCGTAACCCTCTCAACTTTTTATCACATGCTATGTGGGTGAAATTATGATACCATGCCAATTTTCAACCATTTCAGAGTTCATTTGCAGTGCTTTTCAATTTCAGGGTCATCTTAGCTCAAAATAAATCATGAAATGCATGAAAAATAGCAAATGAAGTCAGAAAAGGGTTGAAAAGTGATGATGTGGCTTTGAATGGTGCATATTGAATGCAGAAAAGTCTTGAGTTAAAATATGTTAAAAAAATGAAACCCCTTTGTAATAGACGAGTTTTCGTCCGAATCCCTGATACTTCGAAGGAGATTGTCCAGTTTGTACACGAAGTGCATCCAGTTTTTCCCGTAACCCTCTCAACTTTTTAGCACATGCTATGTGGGTGAAATTATGATACCATGCCAATTTTTAACCATTTCAGTGTTCATTTGCAGTGCTTTTCAATTTCAGGGTCATCTTAGCTCAAAATAAATCATGAAATGCATGAAAAATAGCAAATGAAGTCAGAAAAGGGTTGAAAAGTGATGATGTGGCTTTGAATGGTGCATATTGAATGCAGAAAAAGTCTTGAGTTAAGATATGTATTTAAAAAAATGAAATCCCTTTGTAATAGACGAGTTTTCGTCCGAAACCCTAATACTTCGAAGGAGATTGTCCAGCTTGTACACGAAGTGCTTCCAGTTTTTCCCGTAACCCTCTCAACTTTTTAGCACATGCTATATGGGTGAAATTATGATACCATGCCAATTTTCAACTATTTCAGAGTTCATTTGCAGTGCTTTTCAATTTCAGGGTCATCTTAGCTCGAAATAAAGCATGAAATGCATGAAAAATAGCAAATGAAGTCAGAAAAGGGTTGAAAAGTGATGATGTGGCTTTGAATGGTGCATATTGAATGCATAAAAGTCTTGAGTTAAAATATGTTAAAAAAATGAAACCCCTTTGTAATAGACGAGTTTTCGTCCGAATCCCATATACTTCGAAGGAGATTGTCCAGTTTGTACACGAAGTGCATCCAGTTTTTCCCGTAACCCTCTCAACTTTTTAGCACATGCTACGTGGGTGTAATTATGATACCATGCCAATTTTCAACCATTTCAGAGTTCATTTGCAGTGCTTTTCAATTTCAGGGTCATCTTAGCTCAAAATAAATCATGAAATGCATGAAAAATAGCAAATGAAGTCAGAAAAGGGTTGAAAAGTGATGATGTGGCTTTGAATGGTGCATATTGAATGCACAAAAAGTCTTAGTTAAAATATGTTAAAAAATGATACCCCTTTGTAATAGACGAGTTTTCGTCCGAAACCCTCGTACTATGAAGGAGATTGTCCAGTTTGTACACGAAGTGCATCCAGTTTTTCCCGTAACCCTGTCAACTTTTTAGCACATGCTACGTGGGTGAAATTATGATACCATGCCAATTTTCAACTATTTCAGAGTTCATTTGAAGTGCTTTTCAATTTTAGGGTCATCTTAGCTCAAAATAAATCATGAAATGCATGAAAAATAGCAAATGAAGTCAGAAAAGGGTTGAAAAGTGATGATTTGGCTTTGAATGGTGCATATTGAATGCAGAAAAAGTCTTGAGTTAAAACAAGTTAAAAAATGAAACCCCTTTGTAATAGACGAGTTTTCGTCCGAAACCCTCATTCTTCGAAGGAGATTGTCCAGTTTGTACACGAAGTGCCTCCAGTTTTTCCCGTAACCCTCTCAACTTTTTATCACATGCTATGTGGGTGAAATAATGATACCATGCCAATTTTCAACCATTTCAGAGTTCATTTGCAGTGCTTTTCAATTTCAGGGTCATCTTAGCTCAAAATAAATCATGAAATGCATGAAAAATAGCAAATGAAGTCAGAAAAGGGTTGAAAAGTGATGATGTGGCTTTGAATGGTGCATATTGAATGCAGAAATAGTCTTGAGTTAAAATATGTTAAAAAATGAAACCCCTTTGTAATAGACGAGTTTTCGTCCGAAACCCTGATACTTCGAAGGAGATTGTCCAGTTTGTACACGAAGTGCATCCAGTTTTTCCCGTAGCCCTCTCAACTTTTTAGCACATGCTATGTGGGTGAAATTATGATACCATGCCAATTTTTAACCATTTCAGAGTTCATTTGCAGTGCTTTTCAATTTCAGGGTCATCTTAGCTCAAAATAAATCATGAAATGCATGAAAAATAGCAAATGAAGTCAGAAAAGGGTTGAAAAGTGATGATGTGGCTTTGAATGGTGCATATTGAATGCAAAAAAAGTCTTGAGTTAAGATATGTATTTAAAAAAATGAAATCCCTTTGTAATAGACGAGTTTTCGTCCGAAACCCTAATACTTCGAAGGAGATTGTCCAGTTTGTACACGAAGTGCTTCCAGTTTTTCCCGTAACCCTCTCAACTTTTTAGCACATGCTATATGGGTGAAATTATGATACCATGCCAATTTTCAACTATTTCAGAGTTCATTTGCAGTGCTTTTCAATTTCAGGGTCATCTTAGCTCGAAATAAAGCATGAAATGCATGAAAAATAGCAAATGAAGTCAGAAAAGGGTTGAAAAGTGATGATGTGGCTTTGAATGGTGCATATTGAATGCATAAAAGTCTTGAGTTAAAATATGTTAAAAAAATGAAACCCCTTTGTAATAGACGAGTTTTCGTCCGAATCCCATATACTTCGAAGGAGATTGTCCAGTTTGTACACGAAGTGCATCCAGTTTTTCCCGTAACCCTCTCAACTTTTTAGCACATGCTACGTGGGTGTAATTATGATACCATGCCAATTTTCAACCATTTCAGAGTTCATTTGCAGTGCTTTTCAATTTCAGGGTCATCTTAGCTCAAAATAAATCATGAAATGCATGAAAAATAGCAAATGAAGTCAGAAAAGGGTTGAAAAGTGATGATGTGGCTTTGAATGGTGCATATTGAATGCAGAAAAAGTCTTAGTTAAAATATGTTAAAAAATGATACCCCTTTGTAATAGACGAGTTTTCGTCCGAAACCCTCGTACTTCGAAGGAGATTGTCCAGTTTGTACACGAAGTGCATCCAGTTTTTCCCGTAACCCTGTCAACTTTTTAGTACATGCTACGTGGGTGAAATTATGATACCATGGCAATTTTCAACTATTTCAGAGTTCATTTGAAGTGCTTTTCAATTTCAGGGTCATCTTAGCTCAAAATAAATCATGAAATGCATGAAAAATAGCAAATGAAGTCAGAAAAGGGTTGAAAAGTGATGATTTGGCTTTGAATGGTGCATATTGAATGCAGAAAAAGTCTTGAGTTAAAATAAGTTAAAAAATGAAACCCCTTTGTAATAGACGAGTTTTCGTCCGAAACCCTCATACTTCGAAGGAGATTGTCCAGTTTGTACACGAAGTGCCTCCAGTTTTTCCCGTAACCCTCTCAACTTTTTATCACATGCTATGTGGGTGAAATTATGATACCATGCCAATTTTCAACCATTTCAGAGTTCATTTGCAGTGCTTTTCAATTTCAGGGTCATCTTAGCTCAAAATAAATCATGAAATGCATGAAAAATAGCAAATGAAGTCAGAAAAGGGTTGAAAAGTGATGATGTGGCTTTGAATGGTGCATATTGAATGCAGAAAAGTCTTGAGTTAAAATATGTTAAAAAAATGAAACCCCTTTGTAATAGACGAGTTTTCGTCCGAATCCCTGATACTTCGAAGGAGATTGTCCAGTTTGTACACGAAGTGCATCCAGTTTTTCCCGTAACCCTCTCAACTTTTTAGCACATGCTATGTGGGTGAAATTATGATACCATGCCAATTTTTAACCATTTCAGTGTTCATTTGCAGTGCTTTTCAATTTCAGGGTCATCTTAGCTCAAAATAAATCATGAAATGCATGAAAAATAGCAAATGAAGTCAGAAAAGGGTTGAAAAGTGATGATGTGGCTTTGAATGGTGCATATTGAATGCAGAAAAAGTCTTGAGTTAAGATATGTATTTAAAAAAATGAAATCCCTTTGTAATAGACGAGTTTTCGTCCGAAACCCTAATACTTCGAAGGAGATTGTCCAGCTTGTACACGAAGTGCTTCCAGTTTTTCCCGTAACCCTCTCAACTTTTTAGCACATGCTATATGGGTGAAATTATGATACCATGCCAATTTTCAACTATTTCAGAGTTCATTTGCAGTGCTTTTCAATTTCAGGGTCATCTTAGCTCGAAATAAAGCATGAAATGCATGAAAAATAGCAAATGAAGTCAGAAAAGGGTTGAAAAGTGATGATGTGGCTTTGAATGGTGCATATTGAATGCATAAAAGTCTTGAGTTAAAATATGTTAAAAAAATGAAACCCCTTTGTAATAGACGAGTTTTCGTCCGAATCCCATATACTTCGAAGGAGATTGTCCAGTTTGTACACGAAGTGCATCCAGTTTTTCCCGTAACCCTCTCAACTTTTTAGCACATGCTACGTGGGTGTAATTATGATACCATGCCAATTTTCAACCATTTCAGAGTTCATTTGCAGTGCTTTTCAATTTCAGGGTCATCTTAGCTCAAAATAAATCATGAAATGCATGAAAAATAGCAAATGAAGTCAGAAAAGGGTTGAAAAGTGATGATGTGGCTTTGAATGGTGCATATTGAATGCACAAAAAGTCTTAGTTAAAATATGTTAAAAAATGATACCCCTTTGTAATAGACGAGTTTTCGTCCGAAACCCTCGTACTATGAAGGAGATTGTCCAGTTTGTACACGAAGTGCATCCAGTTTTTCCCGTAACCCTGTCAACTTTTTAGCACATGCTACGTGGGTGAAATTATGATACCATGCCAATTTTCAACTATTTCAGAGTTCATTTGAAGTGCTTTTCAATTTTAGGGTCATCTTAGCTCAAAATAAATCATGAAATGCATGAAAAATAGCAAATGAAGTCAGAAAAGGGTTGAAAAGTGATGATTTGGCTTTGAATGGTGCATATTGAATGCAGAAAAAGTCTTGAGTTAAAACAAGTTAAAAAATGAAACCCCTTTGTAATAGACGAGTTTTCGTCCGAAACCCTCATTCTTCGAAGGAGATTGTCCAGTTTGTACACGAAGTGCCTCCAGTTTTTCCCGTAACCCTCTCAACTTTTTATCACATGCTATGTGGGTGAAATAATGATACCATGCCAATTTTCAACCATTTCAGAGTTCATTTGCAGTGCTTTTCAATTTCAGGGTCATCTTAGCTCAAAATAAATCATGAAATGCATGAAAAATAGCAAATGAAGTCAGAAAAGGGTTGAAAAGTGATGATGTGGCTTTGAATGGTGCATATTGAATGCAGAAATAGTCTTGAGTTAAAATATGTTAAAAAATGAAACCCCTTTGTAATAGACGAGTTTTCGTCCGAAACCCTGATACTTCGAAGGAGATTGTCCAGTTTGTACACGAAGTGCATCCAGTTTTTCCCGTAGCCCTCTCAACTTTTTAGCACATGCTATGTGGGTGAAATTATGATACCATGCCAATTTTTAACCATTTCAGAGTTCATTTGCAGTGCTTTTCAATTTCAGGGTCATCTTAGCTCAAAATAAATCATGAAATGCATGAAAAATAGCAAATGAAGTCAGAAAAGGGTTGAAAAGTGATGATGTGGCTTTGAATGGTGCATATTGAATGCAAAAAAAGTCTTGAGTTAAGATATGTATTTAAAAAAATGAAATCCCTTTGTAATAGACGAGTTTTCGTCCGAAACCCTAATACTTCGAAGGAGATTGTCCAGTTTGTACACGAAGTGCTTCCAGTTTTTCCCGTAACCCTCTCAACTTTTTAGCACATGCTATATGGGTGAAATTATGATACCATGCCAATTTTCAACTATTTCAGAGTTCATTTGCAGTGCTTTTCAATTTCAGGGTCATCTTAGCTCGAAATAAAGCATGAAATGCATGAAAAATAGCAAATGAAGTCAGAAAAGGGTTGAAAAGTGATGATGTGGCTTTGAATGGTGCATATTGAATGCATAAAAGTCTTGAGTTAAAATATGTTAAAAAAATGAAACCCCTTTGTAATAGACGAGTTTTCGTCCGAATCCCTGATACTTCGAAGGAGATTGTCCAGTTTGTACACGAAGTGCATCCAGTTTTTCCCGTAACCCTCTCAACTTTTTATCACATGTTATGTGGGTGAAATTATGATACCATGCCAATTTTCAACCATTTCAGAGTTCATTTGCAGTGCTTTTCAATTTCAGGGTCATCTTAGCTCAAAATAAATCATGAAATGCATGAAAAATAGCAAATGAAGTCAGAAAAGGGTTGAAAAGTGATGATGTGGCTTTGAATGGTGCATATTGAATGCAGAAAAAGTCTTAGTTAAAATATGTTAAAAAATGATACCCCTTTGTAATAGACGAGTTTTCGTCCGAAACCCTCGTACTTCGAAGGAGATTGTCCAGTTTGTACACGAAGTGCATCCAGTTTTTCCCGTAACCCTGTCAACTTTTTAGCACATGCTACGTGGGTGAAATTATGATACCATGCCAATTTTCAACTATTTCAGAGTTCATTTGAAGTGCTTTTCAATTTCAGGGTCATCTTAGCTCAAAATAAATCATGAAATGCATGAAAAATAGCAAATGAAGTCAGAAAAGGGTTGAAAAGTGATGATTTGGCTTTGAATGGTGCATATTGAATGCAGAAAAAGTCTTGAGTTAAAATAAGTTAAAAAATGAAACCCCTTTGTAATAGACGAGTTTTCGTCCGAAACCCTCATACTTCGAAGGAGATTGTCCAGTTTGTACACGAAGTGCCTCCAGTTTTTCCCGTAACCCTCTCAACTTTTTATCACATGCTATGTGGGTGAAATTATGATACCATGCCAATTTTCAACCATTTCAGAGTTCATTTGCAGTGCTTTTCAATTTCAGGGTCATCTTAGCTCAAAATAAATCATGAAATGCATGAAAAATAGCAAATGAAGTCAGAAAAGGGTTGAAAAGTGATGATGTGGCTTTGAATGGTGCATATTGAATGCAGAAATAGTCTTGAGTTAAAATATGTTAAAAAATGAAACCCCTTTGTAATAGACGAGTTTTCGTCCGAAACCCTGATACTTCGAAGGAGATTGTCCAGTTTGTACACGAAGTGCATCCAGTTTTTCCCGTAACCCTCTCAACTTTTTAGCACATGCTATGTGGGTGAAATTATGATACCATGCCAATTTTTAACCATTTCAGAGTTCATTTGCAGTGCTTTTCAATTTCAGGGTCATCTTAGCTCAAAATAAATCATGAAATGCATGAAAAATAGCAAATGAAGTCAGAAAAGGGTTGAAAAGTGATGATGTGGCTTTGAATGGTGCATATTGAATGCACAAAAAGTCTTAGTTAAAATATGTTAAAAAATGATACCCCTTTGTAATAGACGAGTTTTCGTCCGAAACCCTCGTACTATGAAGGAGATTGTCCAGTTTGTACACGAAGTGCATCCAGTTTTTCCCGTAACCCTGTCAACTTTTTAGCACATGCTACGTGGGTGAAATTATGATACCATGCCAATTTTCAACTATTTCAGAGTTCATTTGAAGTGCTTTTCAATTTTAGGGTCATCTTAGCTCAAAATAAATCATGAAATGCATGAAAAATAGCAAATGAAGTCAGAAAAGGGTTGAAAAGTGATGATTTGGCTTTGAATGGTGCATATTGAATGCAGAAAAAGTCTTGAGTTAAAACAAGTTAAAAAATGAAACCCCTTTGTAATAGACGAGTTTTCGTCCGAAACCCTCATTCTTCGAAGGAGATTGTCCAGTTTGTACACGAAGTGCCTCCAGTTTTTCCCGTAACCCTCTCAACTTTTTATCACATGCTATGTGGGTGAAATAATGATACCATGCCAATTTTCAACCATTTCAGAGTTCATTTGCAGTGCTTTTCAATTTCAGGGTCATCTTAGCTCAAAATAAATCATGAAATGCATGAAAAATAGCAAATGAAGTCAGAAAAGGGTTGAAAAGTGATGATGTGGCTTTGAATGGTGCATATTGAATGCAGAAATAGTCTTGAGTTAAAATATGTTAAAAAATGAAACCCCTTTGTAATAGACGAGTTTTCGTCCGAAACCCTGATACTTCGAAGGAGATTGTCCAGTTTGTACACGAAGTGCATCCAGTTTTTCCCGTAGCCCTCTCAACTTTTTAGCACATGCTATGTGGGTGAAATTATGATACCATGCCAATTTTTAACCATTTCAGAGTTCATTTGCAGTGCTTTTCAATTTCAGGGTCATCTTAGCTCAAAATAAATCATGAAATGCATGAAAAATAGCAAATGAAGTCAGAAAAGGGTTGAAAAGTGATGATGTGGCTTTGAATGATGCATATTGAATGCAAAAAAAGTCTTGAGTTAAGATATGTATTTAAAAAAATGAAATCCCTTTGTAATAGACGAGTTTTCGTCCGAAACCCTAATACTTCGAAGGAGATTGTCCAGTTTGTACACGAAGTGCTTCCAGTTTTTCCCGTAACCCTCTCAACTTTTTAGCACATGCTATATGGGTGAAATTATGATACCATGCCAATTTTCAACTATTTCAGAGTTCATTTGCAGTGCTTTTCAATTTCAGGGTCATCTTAGCTCGAAATAAAGCATGAAATGCATGAAAAATAGCAAATGAAGTCAGAAAAGGGTTGAAAAGTGATGATGTGGCTTTGAATGGTGCATATTGAATGCATAAAAGTCTTGAGTTAAAATATGTTAAAAAAATGAAACCCCTTTGTAATAGACGAGTTTTCGTCCGAATCCCTGATACTTCGAAGGAGATTGTCCAGTTTGTACACGAAGTGCATCCAGTTTTTCCCGTAACCCTCTCAACTTTTTATCACATGTTATGTGGGTGAAATTATGATACCATGCCAATTTTCAACCATTTCAGAGTTCATTTGCAGTGCTTTTCAATTTCAGGGTCATCTTAGCTCAAAATAAATCATGAAATGCATGAAAAATAGCAAATGAAGTCAGAAAAGGGTTGAAAAGTGATGATGTGGCTTTGAATGGTGCATATTGAATGCAGAAAAAGTCTTAGTTAAAATATGTTAAAAAATGATACCCCTTTGTAATAGACGAGTTTTCGTCCGAAACCCTCGTACTTCGAAGGAGATTGTCCAGTTTGTACACGAAGTGCATCCAGTTTTTCCCGTAACCCTGTCAACTTTTTAGCACATGCTACGTGGGTGAAATTATGATACCATGCCAATTTTCAACTATTTCAGAGTTCATTTGAAGTGCTTTTCAATTTCAGGGTCATCTTAGCTCAAAATAAATCATGAAATGCATGAAAAATAGCAAATGAAGTCAGAAAAGGGTTGAAAAGTGATGATTTGGCTTTGAATGGTGCATATTGAATGCAGAAAAAGTCTTGAGTTAAAATAAGTTAAAAAATGAAACCCCTTTGTAATAGACGAGTTTTCGTCCGAAACCCTCATACTTCGAAGGAGATTGTCCAGTTTGTACACGAAGTGCCTCCAGTTTTTCCCGTAACCCTCTCAACTTTTTATCACATGCTATGTGGGTGAAATTATGATACCATGCCAATTTTCAACCATTTCAGAGTTCATTTGCAGTGCTTTTCAATTTCAGGGTCATCTTAGCTCAAAATAAATCATGAAATGCATGAAAAATAGCAAATGAAGTCAGAAAAGGGTTGAAAAGTGATGATGTGGCTTTGAATGGTGCATATTGAATGCAGAAATAGTCTTGAGTTAAAATATGTTAAAAAATGAAACCCCTTTGTAATAGACGAGTTTTCGTCCGAAACCCTGATACTTCGAAGGAGATTGTCCAGTTTGTACACGAAGTGCATCCAGTTTTTCCCGTAACCCTCTCAACTTTTTAGCACATGCTATGTGGGTGAAATTATGATACCATGCCAATTTTTAACCATTTCAGAGTTCATTTGCAGTGCTTTTCAATTTCAGGGTCATCTTAGCTCAAAATAAATCATGAAATGCATGAAAAATAGCAAATGAAGTCAGAAAAGGGTTGAAAAGTGATGATGTGGCTTTGAATGGTGCATATTGAATGCACAAAAAGTCTTAGTTAAAATATGTTAAAAAATGATACCCCTTTGTAATAGACGAGTTTTCGTCCGAAACCCTCGTACTATGAAGGAGATTGTCCAGTTTGTACACGAAGTGCATCCAGTTTTTCCCGTAACCCTGTCAACTTTTTAGCACATGCTACGTGGGTGAAATTATGATACCATGCCAATTTTCAACTATTTCAGAGTTCATTTGAAGTGCTTTTCAATTTTAGGGTCATCTTAGCTCAAAATAAATCATGAAATGCATGAAAAATAGCAAATGAAGTCAGAAAAGGGTTGAAAAGTGATGATTTGGCTTTGAATGGTGCATATTGAATGCAGAAAAAGTCTTGAGTTAAAACAAGTTAAAAAATGAAACCCCTTTGTAATAGACGAGTTTTCGTCCGAAACCCTCATTCTTCGAAGGAGATTGTCCAGTTTGTACACGAAGTGCCTCCAGTTTTTCCCGTAACCCTCTCAACTTTTTATCACATGCTATGTGGGTGAAATAATGATACCATGCCAATTTTCAACCATTTCAGAGTTCATTTGCAGTGCTTTTCAATTTCAGGGTCATCTTAGCTCAAAATAAATCATGAAATGCATGAAAAATAGCAAATGAAGTCAGAAAAGGGTTGAAAAGTGATGATGTGGCTTTGAATGGTGCATATTGAATGCAGAAATAGTCTTGAGTTAAAATATGTTAAAAAATGAAACCCCTTTGTAATAGACGAGTTTTCGTCCGAAACCCTGATACTTCGAAGGAGATTGTCCAGTTTGTACACGAAGTGCATCCAGTTTTTCCCGTAGCCCTCTCAACTTTTTAGCACATGCTATGTGGGTGAAATTATGATACCATGCCAATTTTTAACCATTTCAGAGTTCATTTGCAGTGCTTTTCAATTTCAGGGTCATCTTAGCTCAAAATAAATCATGAAATGCATGAAAAATAGCAAATGAAGTCAGAAAAGGGTTGAAAAGTGATGATGTGGCTTTGAATGGTGCATATTGAATGCAAAAAAAGTCTTGAGTTAAGATATGTATTTAAAAAAATGAAATCCCTTTGTAATAGACGAGTTTTCGTCCGAAACCCTAATACTTCGAAGGAGATTGTCCAGTTTGTACACGAAGTGCTTCCAGTTTTTCCCGTAACCCTCTCAACTTTTTAGCACATGCTATATGGGTGAAATTATGATACCATGCCAATTTTCAACTATTTCAGAGTTCATTTGCAGTGCTTTTCAATTTCAGGGTCATCTTAGCTCGAAATAAAGCATGAAATGCATGAAAAATAGCAAATGAAGTCAGAAAAGGGTTGAAAAGTGATGATGTGGCTTTGAATGGTGCATATTGAATGCATAAAAGTCTTGAGTTAAAATATGTTAAAAAAATGAAACCCCTTTGTAATAGACGAGTTTTCGTCCGAATCCCTGATACTTCGAAGGAGATTGTCCAGTTTGTACACGAAGTGCATCCAGTTTTTCCCGTAACCCTCTCAACTTTTTATCACATGTTATGTGGGTGAAATTATGATACCATGCCAATTTTCAACCATTTCAGAGTTCATTTGCAGTGCTTTTCAATTTCAGGGTCATCTTAGCTCAAAATAAATCATGAAATGCATGAAAAATAGCAAATGAAGTCAGAAAAGGGTTGAAAAGTGATGATGTGGCTTTGAATGGTGCATATTGAATGCAGAAAAAGTCTTGAGTTAAAATAAGTTAAAAAATGAAACCACTTTGTAATAGACGAGTTTTCGTCCGAAACCCTCATACTTCGAAGGAGATTGTCCAGTTTGTACACGAAGTGCCTCCAGTTTTTCCCTTAACCCTCTCAACTTTTTATCACATGCTATGTGGGTGAAATTATGATACCATGCCAATTTTCAACCATTTCAGAGTTCATTTGCAGTGCTTTTCAATTTCAGGGTCATCTTAGCTCAAAATAAATCATGAAATGCATGAAAAATAGCAAATGAAGTCAGAAAAGGGTTGAAAAGTGATGATGTGGCTTTGAATGGTGCATATTGAATGCAGAAATAGTCTTGAGTTAAAATATGTTAAAAAATGAAACCCCTTTGTAATAGACGAGTTTTCGTCCGAAACCCTGATACTTCGAAGGAGATTGTCCAGTTTGTACACGAAGTGCATCCAGTTTTTCCCGTAACCCTCTCAACTTTTTAGCACATGCTATGTGGGTGAAATTATGATACCATGCCAATTTTTAACCATTTCAGAGTTCATTTGCAGTGCTTTTCAATTTCAGGGTCATCTTAGCTCAAAATAAATCATGAAATGCATGAAAAATAGCAAATGAAGTCAGAAAAGGGTTGAAAAGTGATGATGTGGCTTTGAATGGTGCATATTGAATGCAGAAAAAGTCTTGAGTTAAGATATGTATTTAAAAAAAGGAAATCCCTTTGTAATAGACGAGTTTTCGTCCGAAACCCTAATACTTCGAAGGAGATTGTCCAGTTTGTACACGAAGTGCTTCCAGTTTTTCCCGTAACCCTCTCAACTTTTTAGCACATGCTATATGGGTGAAATTATGATACCATGCCAATTTTCAACTATTTCAGAGTTCATTTGCAGTGCTTTTCAATTTCAGGGTCATCTTAGCTCGAAATAAAGCATGAAATGCATGAAAAATAGCAAATGAAGTCAGAAAAGGGTTGAAAAGTGATGATGTGGCTTTGAATGGTGCATATTGAATGCATAAAAGTCTTGAGTTAAAATATGTTAAAAAAATGAAACCCCTTTGTAATAGACGAGTTTTCGTCCGAATCCCATATACTTCGAAGGAGATTGTCCAGTTTGTACACGAAGTGCATCCAGTTTTTCCCGTAACCCTCTCAACTTTTTAGCACATGCTACGTGGGTGTAATTATGATACCATGCCAATTTTCAACCATTTCAGAGTTCATTTGCAGTGCTTTTCAATTTCAGGGTCATCTTAGCTCAAAATAAATCATGAAATGCATGAAAAATAGCAAATGAAGTCAGAAAAGGGTTGAAAAGTGATGATGTGGCTTTGAATGGTGCATATTGAATGCAGAAAAAGTGTTAGTTAAAATATGTTAAAAAATGATACCCCTTTGTAATAGACGAGTTTTCGTCCGAAACCCTCGTACTTCGAAGGAGATTGTCCAGTTTGTACACGAAGTGCATCCAGTTTTTCCCGTAACCCTGTCAACTTTTTAGTACATGCTACGTGGGTGAAATTATGATACCATGCCAATTTTCAACTATTTCAGAGTTCATTTGAAGTGCTTTTCAATTTCAGGGTCATCTTAGCTCAAAATAAATCATGAAATGCATGAAAAATAGCAAATGAAGTCAGAAAAGGGTTGAAAAGTGATGATTTGGCTTTGAATGGTGCATATTGAATGCAGAAAAAGTCTTGAGTTAAAATAAGTTAAAAAATGAAACCCCTTTGTAATAGACGAGTTTTCGTCCGAAACCCTCATACTTCAAAGGAGATTGTCCAGTTTGTACACGAAGTGCCTCCAGTTTTTCCCGTAACCCTCTCAACTTTTTATCACATGCTATGTGGGTGAAATTATGATACCATGCCAATTTTCAACCATTTCAGAGTTCATTTGCAGTGCTTTTCAATTTCAGGGTCATCTTAGCTCAAAATAAATCATGAAATGCATGAAAAATAGCAAATGAAGTCAGAAAAGGGTTGAAAAGTGATGATGTGGCTTTGAATGGTGCATATTGAATGCAGAAATAGTCTTGAGTTAAAATATGTTAAAAAATGAAACCCCTTTGTAATAGACGAGTTTTCGTCCGAAACCCTGATACTTCGAAGGAGATTGTCCAGTTTGTACACGAAGTGCATCCAGTTTTTCCCGTAACCCTCTCAACTTTTTAGCACATGCTATGTGGGTGAAATTATGATACCATGCCAATTTTTAACCATTTCAGAGTTCATTTGCAGTGCTTTTCAATTTCAGGGTCATCTTAGCTCAAAATAAATCATGAAATGCATGAAAAATAGCAAATGAAGTCAGAAAAGGGTTGAAAAGTGATGATGTGGCTTTGAATGGTGCATATTGAATGCAGAAAAAGTCTTGAGTTAAGATATGTATTTAAAAAAATGAAATCCCTTTGTAATAGACGAGTTTTCGTCCGAAACCCTAATACTTCGAAGGAGATTGTCCAGTTTGTACACGAAGTGCTTCCAGTTTTTCCCGTAACCCTCTCAACTTTTTAGCACATGCTATATGGGTGAAATTATGATACCATGCCAATTTTCAACTATTTCAGAGTTCATTTGCAGTGCTTTTCAATTTCAGGGTCATCTTAGCTCGAAATAAAGCATGAAATGCATGAAAAATAGCAAATGAAGTCAGAAAAGGGTTGAAAAGTGATGATGTGGCTTTGAATGGTGCATATTGAATGCATAAAAGTCTTGAGTTAAAATATGTTAAAAAAATGAAACCCCTTTGTAATAGACGAGTTTTCGTCCGAATCCCTGATACTTCGAAGGAGATTGTCCAGTTTGTACACGAAGTGCATCCAGTTTTTCCCGTAACCCTCTCAACTTTTTAGCACATGCTACGTGGGTGTAATTATGATACCATGCCAATTTTCAACCATTTCAGAGTTCATTTGCAGTGCTTTTCAATTTCAGGGTCATCTTAGCTCAAAATAAATCATGAAATGCATGAAAAATAGCAAATGAAGTCAGAAAAGGGTTGAAAAGTGATGATGTGGCTTTGAATGGTGCATATTGAATGCAGAAAAAGTCTTAGTTAAAATATGTTAAAAAATGATACCCCTTTGTAATAGACGAGTTTTCGTCCGAAACCCTCGTACTATGAAGGAGATTGTCCAGTTTGTACACGAAGTGCATCCAGTTTTTCCCGTAACCCTGTCAACTTTTTAGCACATGCTACGTGGGTGAAATTATGATACCATGCCAATTTTCAACTATTTCAGAGTTCATTTGAAGTGCTTTTCAATTTTAGGGTCATCTTAGCTCAAAATAAATCATGAAATGCATGAAAAATAGCAAATGAAGTCAGAAAAGGGTTGAAAAGTGATGATTTGGCTTTGAATGGTGCATATTGAATGCAGAAAAAGTCTGGAGTTAAAACAAGTTAAAAAATGAAACCCCTTTGTAATAGACGAGTTTTCGTCCGAAACCCTCATTCTTCGAAGGAGATTGTCCAGTTTGTACACGAAGTGCCTCCAGTTTTTCCCGTAACCCTCTCAACTTTTTATCACATGCTATGTGGGTGAAATTATGATACCATGCCAATTTTCAACCATTTCAGAGTTCATTTGCAGTGCTTTTCAATTTCAGGGTCATCTTAGCTCAAAATAAATCATGAAATGCATGAAAAATAGCAAATGAAGTCAGAAAAGGGTTGAAAAGTGATGATGTGGCTTTGAATGGTGCATATTGAATGCAGAAATAGTCTTGAGTTAAAATATGTTAAAAAATGAAACCCCTTTGTAATAGACGAGTTTTCGTCCGAAACCCTGATACTTCGAAGGAGATTGTCCAGTTTGTACACGAAGTGGATCCAGTTTTTCCCGTAGCCCTCTCAACTTTTTAGCACATGCTATGTGGGTGAAATTATGATACCATGCCAATTTTTAACCATTTCAGAGTTCATTTGCAGTGCTTTTCAATTTCAGGGTCATCTTAGCTCAAAATAAATCATGAAATGCATGAAAAATAGCAAATGAAGTCAGAAAAGGGTTGAAAAGTGATGATGTGGCTTTGAATGGTGCATATTGAATGCAAAAAAAGTCTTGAGTTAAGATATGTATTTAAAAAAAATGAAATCCCTTTGTAATAGACGAGTTTTCGTCCGAAACCCTAATACTTCGAAGGAGATTGTCCAGTTTGTACACGAAGTGCTTCCAGTTTTTCCCGTAACCCTCTCAACTTTTTAGCACATGCTATATGGGTGAAATTATGATACCATGCCAATTTTCAACTATTTCAGAGTTCATTTGCAGTGCTTTTCAATTTCAGGGTCATCTTAGCTCGAAATAAAGCATGAAATGCATGAAAAATAGCAAATGAAGTCAGAAAAGGGTTGAAAAGTGATGATGTGGCTTTGAATGGTGCATATTGAATGCATAAAAGTCTTGAGTTAAAATATGTTAAAAAAATGAAACCCCATTGTAATAGACGAGTTTTCGTCCGAATCCCTTATACTTCGAAGGAGATTGTCCAGTTTGTACACGAAGTGCATCCAGTTTTTCCCGTAACCCTCTCAACTTTTTATCACATGTTATGTGGGTGAAATTATGATACCATGCCAATTTTCAACCATTTCAGAGTTCATTTGCAGTGCTTTTCAATTTCAGGGTCATCTTAGCTCAAAATAAATCATGAAATGCATGAAAAATAGCAAATGAAGTCAGAAAAGGGTTGAAAAGTGATGATGTGGCTTTGAATGGTGCATATTGAATGCAGAAAAAGTCTTGAGTTAAAATAAGTTAAAAAATGAAACCCCTTTGTAATAGACGAGTTTTCGTCCGAAACCCTCATACTTCGAAGGAGATTGTCCAGTTTGTACACGAAGTGCCTCCAGTTTTTCCCGTAACCCTCTCAACTTTTTATCACATGCTATGTGGGTGAAATTATGATACCATGCCAATTTTCAACCATTTCAGAGTTCATTTGCAGTGCTTTTCAATTTCAGGGTCATCTTAGCTCAAAATAAATCATGAAATGCATGAAAAATAGCAAATGAAGTCAGAAAAGGGTTCAAAAGTGATGATGTGGCTTTGAATGGTGCATATTGAATGCAGAAAAAGTCTTGAGTTAAGATATGTATTTAAAAAAAGGAAATCCCTTTGTAATAGACGAGTTTTCGTCCGAAACCCTAATACTTCGAAGGAGATTGTCCAGTTTGTACACGAAGTGTTCCAGTTTTTCCCGTAACCCTCTCAACTTTTTAGCACATGCTATATGGGTGAAATTATGATACCATGCCAATTTTCAACTATTTCAGAGTTCATTTGCAGTGGTTTTCAATTTCAGGGTCATCTTAGCTCGAAATAAAGCATGAAATGCATGAAAAATAGCAAATGAAGTC
This sequence comes from Elymus sibiricus, assembly GCA_039707655.1. Classification (NCBI taxonomy): domain Eukaryota; kingdom Viridiplantae; phylum Streptophyta; class Magnoliopsida; order Poales; family Poaceae; genus Elymus; species Elymus sibiricus. The sequence goes on from CM077671.1 coordinate 247,883,065, forward strand.
AGAAAAGGGTTGAAAAGTGATGATGTGGCTTTGAATGGTGCATATTGAATGCATAAAAGTCTTGAGTTAAAATATGTTAAAAAAATGAAACCCCTTTGTAATAGACGAGTTTTCGTCCGAATCCCATATACTTCGAAGGAGATTGTCCAGTTTGTACACGAAGTGCATCCAGTTTTTCCCGTAACCCTCTCAACTTTTTAGCACATGCTACGTGGGTGTAATTATGATACCATGCCAATTTTCAACCATTTCAGAGTTCATTTGCAGTGCTTTTCAATTTCAGGGTCATCTTAGCTCAAAATAAATCATGAAATGCATGAAAAATAGCAAATGAAGTCAGAAAAGGGTTGAAAAGTGATGATGTGGCTTTGAATGGTGCATATTGAATGCAGAAAAAGTCTTAGTTAAAATATGTTAAAAAATGATACCCCTTTGTAATAGACGAGTTTTCGTCCGAAACCCTCGTACTTCGAAGGAGATTGTCCAGTTTGTACACGAAGTGCATCCAGTTTTTCCCGTAACCCTGTCAACTTTTTAGTACATGCTACGTGGGTGAAATTATGATACCATGCCAATTTTCAACTATTTCAGAGTTCATTTGAAGTGCTTTTCAATTTCAGGGTCATCTTAGCTCAAAATAAATCATGAAATGCATGAAAAATAGCAAATGAAGTCAGAAAAGGGTTGAAAAGTGATGATTTGGCTTTGAATGGTGCATATTGAATGCAGAAAAAGTCTTGAGTTAAAATAAGTTAAAAAATGAAACCCCTTTGTAATAGACGAGTTTTCGTCCGAAACCCTCATACTTCGAAGGAGATTGTCCAGTTTGTACACGAAGTGCCTCCAGTTTTTCCCGTAACCCTCTCAACTTTTTATCACATGCTATGTGGGTGAAATTATGATACCATGCCAATTTTCAACCATTTCAGAGTTCATTTGCAGTGCTTTTCAATTTCAGGGTCATCTTAGCTCAAAATAAATCATGAAATGCATGAAAAATAGCAAATGAAGTCAGAAAAGGGTTGAAAAGTGATGATGTGGCTTTGAATGGTGCATATTGAATGCAGAAATAGTCTTGAGTTAAAATATGTTAAAAAATGAAACCCCTTTGTAATAGACGAGTTTTCGTCCGAAACCCTGATACTTCGAAGGAGATTGTCCAGTTTGTACACGAAGTGCATCCAGTTTTTCCCGTAACCCTCTCAACTTTTTAGCACATGCTATGTGGGTGAAATTATGATACCATGCCAATTTTTAACCATTTCAGAGTTCATTTGCAGTGCTTTTCAATTTCAGGGTCATCTTAGCTCAAAATAAATCATGAAATGCATGAAAAATAGCAAATGAAGTCAGAAAAGGGTTGAAAAGTGATGATGTGGCTTTGAATGGTGCATATTGAATGCAGAAAAAGTCTTGAGTTAAGATATGTATTTAAAAAAATGAAATCCCTTTGTAATAGACGAGTTTTCGTCCGAAACCCGAATACTTCGAAGGAGATTGTCCAGTTTGTACACGAAGTGCTTCCAGTTTTTCCCGTAACCCTCTCAACTTTTTAGCACATGCTATATGGGTGAAATTATGATACCATGCCAATTTTCAACTATTTCAGAGTTCATTTGAAGTGCTTTTCAATTTCAGGGTCATCTTAGCTCGAAATAAATCATGAAATGCATGAAAAATAGCAAATGAAGTCAGAAAAGGGTTGAAAAGTGATGATTTGGCTTTGAATGGTGCATATTGAATGCAGAAAAAGTCTTGAGTTAAAATAAGTTAAAAAATGAAACCCCTTTGTAATAGACGAGTTTTCGTCCGAAACCCTCATACTTCGAAGGAGATTGTCCAGTTTGTACACGAAGTGCCTCCAGTTTTTCCCGTAACCCTCTCAACTTTTTATCACATGCTATGTGGGTGAAATTATGATACCATGCCAATTTTCAACCATTTCAGAGTTCATTTGCAGTGCTTTTCAATTTCAGGGTCATCTTAGCTCAAAATAAATCATGAAATGCATGAAAAATAGCAAATGAAGTCAGAAAAGGGTTGAAAAGTGATGATGTGGCTTTGAATGGTGCATATTGAATGCAGAAATAGTCTTGAGTTAAAATATGTTAAAAAATGAAACCCCTTTGTAATAGACGAGTTTTCGTCCGAAACCCTGATACTTCGAAGGAGATTGTCCAGTTTGTACACGAAGTGCATCCAGTTTTTCCCGTAACCCTCTCAACTTTTTAGCACATGCTATGTGGGTGAAATTATGATACCATGCCAATTTTTAACCATTTCAGAGTTCATTTGCAGTGCTTTTCAATTTCAGGGTCATCTTAGCTCAAAATAAATCATGAAATGCATGAAAAATAGCAAATGAAGTCAGAAAAGGGTTGAAAAGTGATGATGTGGCTTTGAATGGTGCATATTGAATGCAGAAAAAGTCTTGAGTTAAGATATGTATTTAAAAAAATGAAATCCCTTTGTAATAGACGAGTTTTCGTCCGAAACCCTAATACTTCGAAGGAGATTGTCCAGTTTGTACACGAAGTGCTTCCAGTTTTTCCCGTAACCCTCTCAACTTTTTAGCACATGCTATATGGGTGAAATTATGATACCATGCCAATTTTCAACTATTTCAGAGTTCATTTGCAGTGCTTTTCAATTTCAGGGTCATCTTAGCTCGAAATAAAGCATGAAATGCATGAAAAATAGCAAATGAAGTCAGAAAAGGGTTGAAAAGTGATGATGTGGCTTTGAATGGTGCATATTGAATGCATAAAAGTCTTGAGTTAAAATATGTTAAAAAAATGAAACCCCTTTGTAATAGACGAGTTTTCGTCCGAATCCCTGATACTTCGAAGGAGATTGTCCAGTTTGTACACGAAGTGCATCCAGTTTTTCCCGTAACCCTCTCAACTTTTTATCACATGTTATGTGGGTGAAATTATGATACCATGCCAATTTTCAACTATTTCAGAGTTCATTTGCAGTGCTTTTCAATTACAGGGTCATCTTAGCTCAAAATAAATCATGAAATGCATGAAAAATAGCAAATGAAGTCAGAAAAGGGTCGAAAAGTGATGATGTGGCTTTGAATGGTGCATATTGATTGCAGAAAAAGTCTTGAGTTAAAATATGTTAAAAAATGATACCCCTTTGTAATAGACGAGTTTTCGTCCGAAACCCTCGTACTTCGAAGGAGATTGTCCAGTTTGTACACGAAGTGCATCCAGTTTTTCCCGTAACCCTGTCAACTTTTTAGCACATGCTACGTGGGTGAAATTATGATACCATGCCAATTTTCAACTATTTCAGAGTTCATTTGAAGTGCTTTTCAATTTCAGGGTCATCTTAGCTCAAAATAAATCATGAAATGCATGAAAAATAGCAAATGAAGTCAGAAAAGGGTTGAAAAGTGATGATGTGGCTTTGAATGGTGCATATTGAATGCAGAAATAGTCTTGAGTTAAAATATGTTAAAAAATGAAACCCCTTTGTAATAGACGAGTTTTCGTCCGAAACCCTGATACTTCGAAGGAGATTGTCCAGTTTGTACACGAAGTGCATCCAGTTTTTCCCGTAGCCCTCTCAACTTTTTAGCACATGCTATGTGGGTGAAATTATGATACCATGCCAATTTTTAACCATTTCAGAGTTCATTTGCAGTGCTTTTCAATTTCAGGGTCATCTTAGCTCAAAATAAATCATGAAATGCATGAAAAATAGCAAATGAAGTCAGAAAAGGGTTGAAAAGTGATGATGTGGCTTTGAATGGTGCATATTGAATGCAAAAAAAGTCTTGAGTTAAGATATGTATTTAAAAAAATGAAATCCCTTTGTAATAGACGAGTTTTCGTCCGAAACCCTAATACTTCGAAGGAGATTGTCCAGTTTGTACACGAAGTGCTTCCAGTTTTTCCCGTAACCCTCTCAACTTTTTAGCACATGCTATATGGGTGAAATTATGATACCATGCCAATTTTCAACTATTTCAGAGTTCATTTGCAGTGCTTTTCAATTTCAGGGTCATCTTAGCTCGAAATAAAGCATGAAATGCATGAAAAATAGCAAATGAAGTCAGAAAAGGGTTGAAAAGTGATGATGTGGCTTTGAATGGTGCATATTGAATGCATAAAAGTCTTGAGTTAAAATATGTTAAAAAAATGAAACCCCTTTGTAATAGACGAGTTTTCGTCCGAATCCCTGATACTTCGAAGGAGATTGTCCAGTTTGTACACGAAGTGCATCCAGTTTTTCCCGTAACCCTCTCAACTTTTTAGCACATGCTACGTGGGTGTAATTATGATACCATGCCAATTTTCAACCATTTCAGAGTTCATTTGCAGTGCTTTTCAATTTCAGGGTCATCTTAGCTCAAAATAAATCATGAAATGCATGAAAAATAGCAAATGAAGTCAGAAAAGGGTTTAAAAGTGATGATGTGGCTTTGAATGGTGCATACTGAATGCAGAAAAAGTCTTAGTTAAAATATGTTAAAAAATGATACCCCTTTGTAATAGACGAGTTTTCGTCCGAAACCCTCGTACTTCGAAGGAGATTGTCCAGTTTGTACACGAAGTGCATCCAGTTTTTCCCGTAACCCTGTCAACTTTTTAGCACATGCTACGTGTGTGAAATTATGATACCATGCCAATTTTCAACTATTTCAGAGTTCATTTGAAGTGCTTTTCAATTTCAGGGTCATCTTAGCTCAAAATAAATCATGAAATGCATGAAAAATAGCAAATGAAGTCAGAAAAGGGTTGAAAAGTGATGATGTGGCTTTGAATGGTGCATATTGAATGCAAAAAAAGTCTTGAGTTAAAATAAGTTAAAAAATGAAACCCCTTTGTAATAGACGAGTTTTCGTCCGAAACCCTGATACTTCGAAGGAGATTGTCCAGTTTGTACACGAAGTGCATCCAGTTTTTCCCGTAACCCTCTCAACTTTTTATCACATGCCATGTGGGTGAAATTATGATACCATGCCAATTTTCAACCATTTCAGAGTTCATTTGCAGTGCTTTTCAATTTCAGGGTCATCTTAGCTCAAAATAAATCATGAAATGCATGAAAAATAGCAAATGAAGTCAGAAAAGGGTTGAAAAGTGATGATGTGGCTTTGAATGGTGCATATTGAATGCAGAAAAAGTCTTGAGTTAAAATATGTTAAAAAATGAAACCCCTTTGTAATAGACGAGTTTTCGTCCGAAACCCTGATACTTCGAAGGAGATTGTCCAGTTTGTACACGAAGTGCATCCAGTTTTTCCCGTAACCCTCTCAACTTTTTAGCACATGCTACGTGGGTGAAATTATGATACCATGCCAATTTTCAGCTATTTCAGAGTTCATTTGCAGTGCTTTTCAATATCAGGGTCATCTTAGCTCAAAATAAATCATGAAATGCATGAAAAATAGCAAATGAAGTCAGAAAAGGGTTGAAAAGTGATGATGTGTATTTGAATGGTGCATATTGAATGCAGAAAAAGTCTTGAGTTAAAATATGGTTAAAAAATGAAATCCCTTTGTAATAGACGAGTTTTCGTCCGAAACCCTCATACTTCGAAGGAGATTGTCCAGTTTGTACACGAAGTGCATCCAGTTTTTCCCATAACCCTCTCAACTTTTTAGCACATGCTATGTGGGTGAAATTATGGTACCATGCCAATTTTCAACCATTTCAGAGTTCATTTGCAGTGCTTTTCAATTTCAGGGTCATCTTTGCTCAAAATAAATCATGAAATGCATGAAAAATAGCAAATGAAGTCAGAAAAGGGTTGAAAAGTGATGATGTGGCTTTGAATGGTGCCTAATGAATGCAGAAAAAGTCTTGATTTAAAATATATTTTAAAAAATGAAATCCCATTGTAATAGACGAGTTTTCGTCCGAAACCCTCATACTTCGAAGGAGATTGTCCAGTTTGTACACGAAGTGCATCCAGTTTTTCCCGTAACCCTGTCAACTTTTGAGCACATGCTATGTGGGTGAAATTATGATACCATGCCAATTTTCAACTATATCAGAGTTCATTTGCAGTGCTTTTCAATTTCAGGGTCATCTTAGCTCAAAATAAATCATGAAATGCATGAAAAATAGCAAATGAAGTCAGAAAAGGGTTGAAAAGTGATGATGTGGCTTTGAATGGTGCATATTGAATGCAGAAATAGTCTTGAGTTAAAATATGTTAAAAAATGAAACCCCTTTGTAATAGACGAGTTTTCGTCCGAAACCCTGATACTTCGAAGGAGATTGTCCAGTTTGTACACGAAGTGCATCCAGTTTTTCCCGTAACCCTCTCAACTTTTTAGCACATGCTATGTGGGTGAAATTATGATACCATGCCAATTTTTAACCATTTCAGAGTTCATTTGCAGTGCTTTTCAATTTCAGGGTCATCTTAGCTCAAAATAAATCATGAAATGCATGAAAAATAGCAAATGAAGTCAGAAAAGGGTTGAAAAGTGATCATGTGGCTTTGAATGGTGCATATTGAATGCAGAAAAAGTCTTGAGTTAAGATATGTATTTAAAAAAATGAAATCCCTTTGTAATAGACGAGTTTTCGTCCGAAACCCTAATACTTCGAAGGAGATTGTCCAGTTTGTACACGAAGTGCTTCCAGTTTTTCCCGTAACCCTCTCAACTTTTTAGCACATGCTATATGGGTGAAATTATGATACCATGCCAATTTTCAACTATTTCAGAGTTCATTTGCAGTGCTTTTCAATTTCAGGGTCATCTTAGCTCGAAATAAAGCATGAAATGCATGAAAAATAGCAAATGAAGTCAGAAAAGGGTTGAAAAGTGATGATGTGGCTTTGAATGGTGCATATTGAATGCATAAAAGTCTTGAGTTAAAATATGTTAAAAAAATGAAACCCCTTTGTAATAGACGAGTTTTCGTCCGAATCCCTGATACTTCGAAGGAGATTGTCCAGTTTGTACACGAAGTGCATCCAGTTTTTCCCGTAACCCTCTCAACTTTTTAGCACATGCTACGTGGGTGTAATTATGATACCATGCCAATTTTCAACCATTTCAGAGTTCATTTGCAGTGCTTTTCAATTTCAGGGTCATCTTAGCTCAAAATAAATCATGAAATGCATGAAAAATAGCAAATGAAGTCAGAAAAGGGTTGAAAAGTGATGATGTGGCTTTGAATGGTGCATATTGAATGCAGAAAAAGTCTTAGTTAAAATATGTTAAAAAATGATACCCCTTTGTAATAGACGAGTTTTCGTCCGAAACCCTCGTACTTCGAAGGAGATTGTCCAGTTTGTACACGAAGTGCATCCAGTTTTTCCCGTAACCCTGTCAACTTTTTAGCACATGCTACGTGGGTGAAATTATGATACCATGCCAATTTTCAACTATTTCAGAGTTCATTTGAAGTGGTTTTCAATTTCAGGGTCATCTTAGCTCAAAATAAATCATGAAATGCATGAAAAATAGCAAATGAAGTCAGAAAAGGGTTGAAAAGTGATGATGTGGCTTTGAATGGTGCATATTGAATGCAAAAAAAAGTCTTGAGTTAAAATAAGTTAAAAAATGAAACCCCTTTGTAATAGACGAGTTTTCGTCCGAAACCCTGATACTTCGAAGGAGATTGTCCAGTTTGTACACGAAGTGCATCCAGTTTTTCCCGTAACCGTCTCAACTTTTTATCACATGCTATGTGGGTGAAATTATGATACCATGCCAATTTTCAACCATTTCAGAGTTCATTTGCAGTGCTTTTCAATTTCAGGGTCATCTTAGCTCAAAATAAATCATGAAATGCATGAAAAATAGCAAATGAAGTCAGAAAAGGGTTGAAAAGTGATGATGTGGCTTTGAATGGTGCATATTGAATGCAGAAAAAGTCTTGAGTTAAAATATGTTCAAAAATGAAACCCCTTTGTAATAGACGAGTTTTCGTCCGAAACCCTGATACTTCGAAGGAGATTGTCCAGTTTGTACACGAAGTGCATCCAGTTTTTCCCGTAACCCTCTCAACTTTTTAGCACATGCTACGTGGGTGAAATTATGATACCATGCCAATTTTCAGCTATTTCAGAGTTCATTTGCAGTGCTTTTCAATATCAGGGTCATCTTAGCTCAAAATAAATCATGAAATGCATGAAAAATAGCAAATGAAGTCAGAAAAGGGTTGAAAAGTGATGATGTGTATTTGAATGGTGCATATTGAATGCAGAAAAAGTCTTGAGTTAAAATATGGTTAAAAAATGAAATCCCTTTGTAATAGACGAGTTTTCGTCCGAAACCCTCATACTTCGAAGGAGATTGTCCAGTTTGTACACGAAGTGCATCCAGTTTTTCCCATAACCCTCTCAACTTTTTAGCACATGCTACGTGGGTGAAATTATGGTTCCATGCCAATTTTCAACCATTTCAGAGTTCATTTGCAGTGCTTTTCAATTTCAGGGTCATCTTTGCTCAAAATAAATCATGAAATGCATGAAAAATAGCAAATGAAGTCAGAAAAGGGTTGAAAAGTGATGATGTGGCTTTGAATGGTGCATATTGAATGCAGAAAAAGTCTTGATTTAAAATATATTTTAAAAAATGAAATCCCATTGTAATAGACGAGTTTTCGTCCGAAACCCTCATACTTCGAAGGAGATTGTCCAGTTTGTACACGAAGTGCATCCAGTTTTTCCCGTAACCCTGTCAACTTTTGAGCACATGCTATGTGGGTGAAATTATGATACCATGCCAATTTTCAACTATATCAGAGTTCATTTGCAGTGCTTTTCAATTTCAGGGTCATCTTAGCTCAAAATAAATCATGAAATGCATGAAAAATAGCAAATGAAGTCAGAAAAGGGTCGAAAAGTGATGATGTGGCTTTGAATGGTGCATATTGAATGCAGAAAAAGTCTTGAGTTAAAATATGTTAAAAAATGATACCCCTTTGTAATAGACGAGTTTTCGTCCGAATCCCTGATACTTCGAAGGAGATTGTCCAGTTTGTACACGAAGTGCATCCAGTTTTTCCCGTAACCCTCTCAACCTTTTAGCACATGCTACGTGGGTGAAATTATGATACCATGCCAATTTTCAACTATTTCAGAGTTCATTTGCAGTGCTTTTCAATTTCAGGGTCATCTTAGCTCAAAATAAATCATGAAATGCATGAAAAATAGCAAATGAAGTCAGAAAAGCGTTGAAAAGTGATGATGTGGCTTTGAATGGTGCATACTGAATGCATAAAAAGTCTTGAGTTAAAATATGGTTAAAAAATGAAATCCCTTTGTAATAGACGAGTTTTCGTCCGAAACCCTCATACTTCGAAGGAGATTGTCCAGTTTGTACACGAAGTGCATCCAGTTTTTCCCATAACCCTCTCAACTTTTTAGCACATGCTACGTGGGTGAAATTATGGTTCCATGCCAATTTTCAACCATTTCAGAGTTCATTTGCAGTGCTTTTCAATTTCAGGGTCATCTTTGCTCAAAATAAATCATGAAATGCATGAAAAATAGCAAATGAAGTCAGAAAAGGGTTGAAAAGTGATGATGTGGCTTTGAATGGTGCCTAATGAATGCAGAAAAAGTCTTGATTTAAAATATATTTTAAAAAATGAAATCCCATTGTAATAGACGAGTTTTCGTCCGAAACCCTCATACTTCGAAGGAGATTGTCCAGTTTGTACACGAAGTGCATCCAGTTTTTCCCGTAACCCTGTCAACTTTTGAGCACATGCTATGTGGGTGAAATTATGATACCATGCCAATTTTCAACTATATCAGAGTTCATTTGCAGTGCTTTTCAATTTCAGGGTCATCTTAGCTCAAAATAAATCATGAAATGCATGAAAAATAGCAAATGAAGTCAGAAAAGGGTCGAAAAGTGATGATGTGGCTTTGAATGGTGCATATTGAATGCAGAAAAAGTCTTGAGTTAAAATATGTTAAAAAATGATACCCCTTTGTAATAGACGAGTTTTCGTCCGAATCCCTGATACTTCGAAGGAGATTGTCCAGTTTGTACACGAAGTGCATCCAGTTTTTCCCGTAACCCTCTCAACCTTTTAGCACATGCTACGTGGGTGAAATTATGATACCATGCCAATTTTCAACTATTTCAGAGTTCATTTGCAGTGCTTTTCAATTTCAGGGTCATCTTAGCTCAAAATAAATCATGAAATGCATGAAAAATAGCAAATGAAGTCAGAAAAGCGTTGAAAAGTGATGATGTGGCTTTGAATGGTGCATACTGAATGCATAAAAAGTCTTGAGTTAAAATATGTTAAAAAATGAAACCCCTTTGTAATAGACGAGTTTTCGTCCGAAACCCTGATACTTCGAAGGAGATTGTCCAGTTTGTACACGAAGTGCATCCAGTTTTTCCCGTAACCCTCTCAACTTTTTAGCACATGCTATGTGGGTGAAATTATGATACCATGCCAATTTTTAACCATTTCAGAGTTCATTTGCAGTGCTTTTCAATTTCTGGGTCATCTTAGCTCAAAATAAATCATGAAATGCATGAAAAATAGAAAATGAAGTCAGAAAAGGGTTGAAAAGTGATGATGTGGCTTTGAATGGTGCATATTGAATGCAGAAAAAGTCTTGAGTTAAAATATGTTAAAAAAATGAAACCCCTTTGTAACAGACGAGTTTTCGTCCGAAACCCTGATACTTCGAAGGAGATTGTCCAGTTTGTACACGAAGTGCATCCAGTTTTTCCCGTAACCCTCTCAACTTTTTAGCACATGCTACGTGGGTGAAATTATGATACCATGCCAATTTTCAACTATTTCAGAGTTCATTTGCAGTGCTTTACAATTTCAGGGTCATCTTAGCTCAAAATAAATCATGAAATGCATGAAAAATAGCAAATGAAGTTAGAAAAGGGTTGAAAAGTGATGATGTGTACTTGAATGGTACATATTGAATGCAGAAAAAGATTTGAGTTAAAATATGTTAAAAAAATGAAACCCCTTTGTAATAGACGAGTTTTCGTCTGAAACACTGATACTCCGAAGGAGATTGTCCAGTTTGTACACGAAGTGCATCCAGTTTTTCCCGTAACCCTCTCAACTTTTTAGCACATGCTATGTGGGTGAAATTATGATACCATGCCAATTTTCAACCATTTCAGAGTTCATTTCCAGAGCTTTTCAATTTCAGGGTCATCTTAGCTCAAAATAAATCATGAAATGCATGAAAAATAGCAAATGAAGTCAGAAAAGAGTTGAAAAGTGATGATGTGGCTTTGAATGGTGCATATTGAATGCACAAAAAGTCTTGATTTAAAATATGTTAAAAAAATGAAACCCCTTTGTAATAGACGAGTTTTCGTCCGAAACCCTGATACTTCGAAGGAGATTGTCCAGTTTGTACACGAAGTGCATCCAGTTTTTTCAGTAACCCTCTCAACTTTTTAGCACATGCTACGTGGGTGAAATTATGATACCATGGCAATTTTCAACTATTTCAGAGTTCATTTGCAGAGCTTTACAATTTCAGGGTCATCTCAGCTCAAAATAAATCATGAAATGCATGAAAAATAGCAAATGAGGTCAGAAAAGGGTTGAAAAGTGATGATGTGTCTTTGAATGGTACATATTGAATGCAGAAAAAGTCTTGAGTTAAAATATGTTTAAGAAATGAAATCCCTTTGAAATAGACGAGTTTTCGTCCGAAACCCTGATACTTCAAAGGAGATTGTCCAGTTTGTACACGAAGTGCATCCAGTTTTTCCCGTAACCCTCTCAACTTTTTAGCACATGCTATGTGGGTGAAATTATGATACCATGCCAATTTTCAACCATTTCAGAGTTCATTTGCCGTGCTTTTCAATTTCAGGGTCATCTTAGCTCAAAATAAATCATGAAATGCATGAAAAATAGCAAATGAAGTCAGAAAAGGGTTGAAAAGTGATGATGTGGCTTTGAACGGTGCATATTGAATGCAGAAAAAGTTTTGAGTTAAAATATGTTTAAAAAATGAAATCCCTTTGTAATAGACGAGTTTTCGTCCGAAACCCTGATACTTCGAAGGAGATTGTCCAGTTTGTACACGAAGTGCATCAAGTTTTTCCCGTAACCCTCTCAACCTTTTAGCACATGCTATGTGGGTGAAATTATTATACCATGCCAAGTTTTAACCATTTCAGAGTTCATTTGCAGTGCTTTTCAATTTCAGGGTCATCTCAGCTCAAAATAAATCATGAAATGCATGAAAAATAGCAAATGAAGTCAGAAAAGGGTTGAAAAGTGGTGATGTGGCTTTGAATGGTGCATATTGAATGCAGAAAAAGTTTTGAGTTAAAATATGTTTAAAAAATGAAATCCCTTTGTAATAGACGAGTTTTCGTCCGAAACCCTGATACTTCGAAGAAGATTGTCCAGTTTGTACACGATGTGCATCCAGTTTTTCCCATAACCCTCTCAACTTTTTAGCACATGCTATGTGTGTGAAATTATGATACCATGCCAATTTTCAACCATTTCCGAGTTCATTTGCAGTGCTTTTCAATTCCAGGGTCATCTTAGCTCAAAATAAATCATGAAATGCATGAAAAATAGCAAATGAAGTCAGAAAAGAGTTGAAAAGTGATGATGTGGCTTTGAATGGTGCATATTGAATGTAAAAAAAGTCTTGAGTTAAAATATGTTAAAAAAATGAAACCCCTTTGTAATAGACGAGTTTTCGTCCGAAACCCTGATACTTCGAAGGAGATTGTCCAGTTTGTACACGAAGTGCATCCAGTTTTTCCCGTAACCATCTCAACTTTTTAGCACATGCTATGTGGGTGAAATTATTATACCATGCCAAGTTTTAACCATTTCAGAGTTCATTTGCAGTGCTTTTAAATTTCAGGGTCATCTCAGCTCAAAATAAATCATGAAATGCATGAAAAAAAGCAAATGAACTCAGAAAAGGGTTGAAAAGTGATGATGTGGCTTTGAATGGTGCATATTGAATGCAGAAAAAGTTTTGAGTTAAAATATGTATAAAAAATGAAATCCCTTTGTAATAGACGAGTTTTCGTCCGAAACCCTGATACTTCGAAGGAGATTGTCCAGTTTGTACACGAAGTGCATCCAGTTTTTCCCATAACCCTCTCAACTTTTTAGCACATGCTATGTGTGTGAAATTATGATACCATGCCAATTTTCAACCATTTCCGAGTTCATTTGCAGTGCTTTTCAATTTCAGGGTCATCTTAGCTCAAAATAAATCATGAAATGCATGAAAAATAGCAAATGAAGTCAGAAAAGAGTTGAAAAGTGATGATGTGGCTTTGAATGGTGCATATTGAATGCAAAAAAAGTCTTGAGATTAAATATGTTAAAAAAATGAAACCCCTTTGTAATAGACGAGTTTTCGTCCGGAACCCTCATACTTCAAAGGAGATTGTCCAGTTTGTACACGAAGTACATCCAGTTTTTCCCGTAACCCTCTCAACATTTTAGCACATGCTATGTGGGTGAAATTATGATACCATGCCAATTTTTAACCATTTCAGAGTTCATTTGCAGTGCTTTTCAATTTCAGGGTCATCTTAGCTCAAAATAAATCATGAAATGCATGAAAAATAGCAAATGAAGTCAGAAAAGGGTTGAAAAGTGATGATGTGGCTTTGAATGGTGCATATTGAATGCGGAAAAAGTCTTGAGTTAAAATATGTTAAAAAAATGAAACCCCTTTGTAATAGACGAGTTTTCGTCCGAAACCCTGATACTTCGAAGGAGATTGTCCAGTTTGTACACGAAGTGCATCCCGTTTTTCCCGTAACCCTCTCAACTTTTTAGCACATGCTACGTGGGTGAAATTATGATACCATGCCAATTTTCAACTATTTCAGAGTTCATTTGCAGTGCTTTACAATTTCAGGGTCATCTTAGCTCAAAATAAATCATGAAATGCATGAAAAATAGCAAATGAAGTTAGAAAAGGGTTGAAAAGTGATGATGTGTACTTGAATGGTACATATTGAATGCAGAAAAAGATTTGAGTTAAAATATGTTAAAAAAATGAAACCCCTTTGTAATAGACGAGTTTTCGTCTGAAACACTGATTCTCCGAAGGAGATTATCCAGTTTGTACACGAAGTGCATCCAGTTTTTCCCGTAACCCTCTCAACTTTTTAGCACATGCTATGTGGGTGAAATTATGATACCATGCCAATTTTCAACCATTTCAGAGTTCATTTGCAGAGCTTTTCAATTTCAGGGTCATCTTTGTTGGGGAACGTTGCATGGGAAACAAAAATTTTCCTACGCACACACATGATCTATCCATGGTGATGAGCATCTACGAGAGGGAGAGTGAATCTACATACCCTTGTAGATCGCTAAGCGGAAGCGTTTAAAAATGCGGTTGATGTAGTCGAACGTCTCCGCGATCCAAATCGCAAGTCGTCCCTCGATCCGATCACGAACTAGCGCCGAACGGACGGCACCTCCGCGTTCAACACACGTACGGCTTGATGACGCCTTCACCTCCTCGATCCAGCGAGCGATGATGAACTAGTGGTTGAGTTCCAGCAGCACGACGGCGTGGTGATGGTGGTGAGGAACAATCTCTGCAGGGCTTCGCCAAGCGCTACGGAGATTATGACGGAGGAACTAGAGGGTTAGGGTTGCCGCACACGGCTTGGGGAAATCTTGATGTCTCCCGTGTGCTAGCCCTGCCCCTCTATTTATATGTTGAGCCTTGGGGTCTAAACTTGGAGTAAAAGCCTCCTCTAGGTCGGTTTTGCCCGCACAAGGTCGGTTTGGCCCGCAGGAAAAGAGTCCAACTCGGATCCCTGCCGAACCGTGCACAGCCGCGCACAAGCGGTAGTACCGCTCACAAGCGGTAGTACCGCTGGGGCGGTAGTACCGCTTCACACAAGCGGTAGTACCGCTTACGTGGCAGCAAAACTACTTTTTGCACTTTCCAATACCTCGTGGGCTTTATCCCTTTGGCCCATATAAAGTGTTGCTGCACCCGAACACTTCGGTAAACATCCGGAACCCCTTCCGGTGAACTCCGGAACCCTTCCTGAGATCAAAACACTATTATCACATATATCAATCTTTTCCTCCGGACTATTCCGGAGATCCTCGTCATGTCCGGGATCTTATCCGGGACTCCGAACAACTTTCGGTCACCGACATAATAACTCAATTATACTAATCGTCACCAAACGTTAAGTGTGTAGACCCTGCGGGTTCGAGAACTATGTAGACATGACCGAGACACCTCTACGGCCAATAACCAATAGCGGGACCTGGATGCCCATATTGGCTCCTACATATTCTACGAAGATCTTTATCGGTCGAACCTCTATGTCAAGGATTCAGTTAATCCCGTATGCTGTTCCCTTTGTTCTTCGGTATGTTACTTGCCCGAGATTCGATCGTCGGTATCACTATACCTAGTTCAATCTCGTTACCGGCAAGTCTCTTTACTCGTTCCGTAATACAAGATCTCGTGGCTAACACTTTAGTCACATTGCTTGCAAGGCTCATTGTGATGTTGTATTACCGAGTGGGCCCTGAGATACCTCTCCGTCACACGGAGTAACAAATCCTAGTCTTGATCCATGCCAACCCAACAGACACCCTCGGAGATTCCTGTAGAGCACCTTTATAGTCACCCAGTTACGTTGCGACGTTTGATACACACAAGGTATTCCTCCGGTGTTAGTGAGTTGCATGATCTCATTGTCAAAGGAACAGATACTTGACATGCAGAAAACAATAGCAATAAACTGACACGATCAAATGCTACGTTTACAGTTTGGGTCTTGTCCATCACATCATTCTCCTAATGATGTGATCCCGTTATCAAATGACATCTCATGTCAATGGCTAGGAAACCTTAACCATCTTTGATCAACGATCTAGTCAACTAGAGGCATACTAGGGACACAGTGTTGTCTATGTACCCACACATGTATTTGAGTTTCCAATCAATACAATTATAGCATGGATAATAAACGATTATCATGAACAAGGAAATATAATAATAACCAATTTATTATTGCCTCTAGGGCATATTTCCAACAGTCTCCCACTTGCACTAGAGTCAATAATCTAGTTCACATCACTATGTGATTTACATTGTTATGAATCGAACACCCATGCAGTTCTGGTGTTGTTCATGTTTAGCCCTTGGAAGAGGTTTAGTCATCGGATCTGCAACATTTAGATCCGTGTGTACTTTGCAAATATTTATGTCGTCCTCCTTGATGTAATCGCGGATGGAATTGAAACGTCGCTTTATGTGCACTAGGCACTACTCCAAGATCTGTCATGAACTCCTTCATCCAGACACCTTCCTTCGCCGCCTCCGAGGCTGCGATGTACTCCGCTTCGCATGTAGAATCTGCTACCACGCTTTGCTTGGAACTGCACCAGCTAACCGCACCCCCATTAAGAATAAATACGTATCCGGTTTGCGACTTAGAGTCATCCGGATCAGTGTCAAAGCTTGCATCGACGTAACCTTTTACGACGAGCTCTTGATCACCTCCATAAACGAGAAACATGTCCTTAGTCCTTTTCAGGTATTTCAGGATATTCTTGACCGCCGTCCAGTGTTCCATTCCTGGATCACTTTGAAACCTTCCGACCATACTTATGGCAAGGCTGACATCGGGTCTTGTGCACAGCATTGCATACATGATAGAGCCTATGGCCGAAGCATAGGGGATGACACTCATCTTTTCTCTATCTTCTGCAGTCACTGGGCATTGAGTCTTACTCAACTTCACACCTTGCAAAACAGGCAAGAACCCCTTCTTGGACTGATCCATTTTGAACTTCTTCAAAATCTTATCAAGGTATGTGCTTTGTGAAAGTCCTATTAAGCGTCTTGATCTATCTCTATAGATCTTGATGCCTAATATGAAAGCAGCTTCTCCTAGGTCCTTCATTGAAAAACTCTTGTTCAAATATTCCTTCACGCTTTCCAACATTTCTATATTGTTTCCAATCAGCAATATGTCATCCACATATAATATTAGAAACGCTATAGAGCTCCCACTCACTTTCTTGTAAATACAAGCTTCTCCGTAAACTTGTATAAACTCGAACGCTTTGATCACCTCATCAAAACGAAGATTCCAACTCCGAGATGCTTGCACCAGTCCATAAATGGATCGCTGGAGTTTGCAAACTTTGTCAGCATTCTCTGGATCGACAAAACCTTCTGGTTGTATCATATACAACTCTTCCTTAAGGAAACCGTTAAGGAACGCTGTTTTGACATCCATCTGCCAAATTTCATAATCGAAAAAGGCAGCTATTGCTAACATGATTCTGACGGACTTTAGCATCGCTACGGGTGAGAAGGTCTCATCGTAGTCAACTCCTTGAACTTGTGAAAAACCCTTTGCCACAAGTCGAGCTTTATAAATGGTGACATTACCGTCCGCGTCTGTCTTCCTCTTAAAGATCCATTTGTTCTGAATGGCCTTACGCCCTTCAGGTAATACTTCCAAAGTCCATACTTTGTTTTCATACATGGATCCCATCTCGGATTTCATGGCCTCTAACCATTTCTCGGAATCCGGGCCCATCATCGCTTCTCCATAGCTCGTAGGTTCATCGTTGTCTAACAACATGACTTCTAAGACAGGGTTGCCGTACCACTCGGGAGCAGTACGCGTCCTTGTCGACCTACGAGGTTCGATAGCAACTTGATCCAAAGCTTCATGATCATCATCATTAACTTCCTCTTCAGCTAATGTAGGCTCCACAGAAACAACTTTCTGCGCTGCGCTACTCTCAGGTTGAAGTAAAGGTTCAACAACCTCATCAAGTTCTATCTTCCTCCCACTCAATTCTTTCGAGAGAAACTCTTTCTCAAGAAATGTTCCGTTTTTAGCGACAAACACTTTGCCCTCGGATCTGAGGTAGAAGGTATACCCAATTGTCTCTTTTGGGTATCCTATGAAGACGCATTTCTCCGCTTTGGGTTCCAGCTTTTCAGGCTGAAGCTTTTTGACATAAGCATCACATCCCCAAACTTTAAGAAACGACAGTTTTGGCTTCTTGCCAAACCAAAGTTCATATGGCGTCGTCTCAACGGATTTCGATGGTGCCCTATTTAAAGTGAATGCAGCTGTCTCTAATGCATAACCCCAAAACGATAGTGGCAAATCGGCAAGAGACATCATAGATCGCACCATATCCAATAAAGTTCGATTACGACGTTCGGACACACCATTACGCTGTGGTGTTCCAGGCGGTGTCAATTGTGAAACAATTCCACACTGTCTTAAGTGACTGCCAAACTCATAACTCAGATATTCTCCTCCTCGATCAGATCGTAGGAATTTAATCTTCTTGTTACGATGATTCTCAACTTCACTCTGAAATTGTTTGAACTTTTCAAATGTTTCAGACTTATGTTTCATTAAGTAAATATACCCATATCTACTTAAGTCATCGGTGAAGGTGAGAAAGTAACGATAACCACCGCGCGCCTCAATACTCATCGGACCACACACATCAGTATGTATGATTTCCAATAAGTCACTTGCCCGTTCCATTGTTCCAGAGAACGGCGTTTTAGTCATCTTGCCCATGAGGCATGGCTCACATGTGTCAAGTGATTCAAAATCAAGTGACTCCAAAAGTCCATCAGCATGGAGCTTCTTCATGCGTTTTACGCCAATATGACCTAAACGGCAGTGCCACAAGAAAGTGGTATTATCATTATCAATTCTACATCTTTTGGCATCAATGTTATGAACATGTGTATCATTACTATCGAGATTCAATAAGAATAAACCCCTCACATTGGGTGCATGACCATAAAAGATATTACTCATATAAATAGAACAACCATTATTCTCTGATTTAAATGAGTAACCGTCTCGCAATAAACAAGATCCAGATATAATGTTCATGCTTAACGCAGGCACCAAATAACACTTATTTAGGTTCATCACTAATCCCGACGGTAATCGAAGAGCGAGCGTGCCGACGGCGATCACATCAACCTTGGAACCATTTCCCACGCGCATCGTCACTTCGTCCTTTGCCAGCCTCCGTTTATTCCGCAGTTCCTGTTTTGAGTTGCAAATATGAGCAACCGCACCGGTATCAAATACCCAGGCACTACAACGAGAGTTGGTAAGGTACACATCAATAACATGTATATCATATATACCTTGTTTGTTGTTGGCCGCCTTCTTGTCAGCCAAATACTTGGGGCAATTCCGCTTCCAGTGTCCAGTTCCCTTGCAATGAAAACACACAGTTTCTGGTTTGGGTCCAGCCTTGGGTTTCTTCACGAGAGGAGCAACTGCTTTGCCACTCTTCTTGGAGTTACCCTTCTTAGCCTTGCAATTTTTCTTGAAACTAGTGGTTTTATTGACCATCAACACTTGATGCTCCTTCTGAATTTCAGACTCAGCGATTTTCAGCATCGCAAACAGCTCGGCGACTGACTTGTTCATCCCGTGCATGTTATAGTTCAACACGAAGCTCTTGTAGCTAGGTGGCAATGATTGAAGAACTCTGTCAGTGATAGCCTGTGGCGGAAGGGGCATCCCTAACTCAGCCAGACGGGTGGAGTACCCAGACATTCTGAGCACGTGATCACTGATAGACCCGTTCTCCTCCATCTTGCAAGCATAGAATTTGTCGGAGATCTCATATCTCTCGATCCGGGCATTCTTCTGAAAGATAAACTTCAACTCCTGGAACATCTCATATGCTCCATGACGTTCAAAACGTCTTTGAAGTCCCGGTTCTAAGCCATACAACATTGCACATTGAACTATTGAGTAATCATCAGAACGAGCCTGCCAGGCGTTCACAACGTCTAGAGACTCAACTGGAGCGGGTGGATCACCAAGCGGTGCATCAAGGACATAAGCCTTCTGGGAAGCCGTAAGGATAATCTTTAGATTACGGGCCCAGTCCACAAAGTTACTTCCATCATCTTTCAACTTAGCTTTCTCTAGGAACGCATTAAAATTCAGGGGTGCTACTGCGCGAGCCATGATCTACAACATAAATATAGCAAAGACAACTTAGACTATTGTTCTAGATAATGAGTTTAGTTAATCATATTACTTAAAAACTCCCACTCAAATTGACATCCCTCCGGTCATTCGAGTGTAACATGATCCAAAATCCACCAACTCAAGTCCGATCATCACGTGAGTTGAGGTGGTTTCAATGGTGAACATCTTCATGTTGATCATATCTACTATATGACTCATGTTCGACCTTTCGGTCTCTTGTGTTCCGAGGCCATGTCTGTACATGCTAGGCTCGTCAAGTTTAACCCGAGTGTTCCGCGTGTGCAACATGGCTTGCACCCGTTGTATGTGAACGTGGAGTCTATCACACCCGATCATCACGGCGTGTCTCGAAACGACGAACTTTCGCAACGGTGCACACTCGGGGAGAACACAATTTATCTTGAAATTTAAGTGAGGGATCACCTTATAATGCTACCGTCGTCCTAAGCAAAATAAGATGCATAAAAGGATTAACATCACATGCAAATCATAAGTGACATGATATGGCCATGAACTTGTGCTTTTGATCTCCATCTCCAAAGCACCGGCATGATCTCCATCGTCACCGGCATGACACCATGATCTCCATCATCTTGATCTCTATCAACGTGTCGCCATGAGGTTGTCGCGCCGACTGTTGCTTCCACGACTATTGCTAACGTTTAGCGATAAAGTAAAGCATTACATAGCGCTTAATGATTGACACGCAGGTCATACAATAATTAAAGACAACTCTATGGCTCCTGCCAGTTGCCGTACTCATCGACATGCAAGTCGTGATATTCTATACATCACATGATCATCTCATACATCACATATATCTCATCATGTAATTGGCCATATCACATCACAACATACCCTGCAAAAACAAGTTAGACGTCCTCTAATTGTTGTTGCAAATTTTACGTGGCTGCTACGGGTTTGCAAGAACCGTTCTTACCTACGCAAAACCACAACGTGGTGTAGTGATTGCTTTTTGATCTTCTAAAAGAACCCTCTTCATTGAAATCGATTCAACTAAAGTGAGAGAGACAGACACCCGCTAGCCATCTTTATGCAACGAAGTTACATGTTAGTTGAAGGAACCTGTCTCGCGTAAGTGTACGCGTAATGTCGGTCCGGGCCGCTTCATCTCACAGTACCGCCGAATCAAATATCAACTAGTAACGGCAAGCAATATGTATACACCCACGCCCACAACTCGTTTGTGTTCTACTCGAGATCTCATCTACGCATAGACCTGGCTCATGATGCCACTGTTGGGGAACGTTGCATGGGAAACAAAAATTTTCCTACGCACACACAAGATCTATCCATGGTGATGAGCATCTACGAGAGGGAGAGTGAATCTACATACCCTTGTAGATCGCTAAGCGGAAGCGTTTAAAAACGCGGTTGATGTAGTCGAACGTCTCCGCGATCCAAATCGCAAGTCGTCCCTCGATCCGATCACGAACTAGCGCCGAACGGACGGCACCTCCGCGTTCAACACACGTACGGCTTGATGACGCCTTCACCTCCTCGATCCAGCGAGCGATGATGAACTAGTGGTTGAGTTCCAGCAGCACGACGGCGTGGTGATGGTGGTGAGGAACAATCTCTGCAGGGCTTCGCCAAGCGCTACGGAGATTATGACGGAGGAACTAGAGGGTTAGGGTTGCCGCACACGGCTTGGGGAAATCTTGATGTCTCCCGTGTGCTAGCCCTGCCCCTCTATTTATATGTTGAGCCTTGGGGTCTAAACTTGGAGTAAAAGCCTCCTCTAGGTCGGTTTTGCCCGCACAAGGTCGGTTTGGCCCGCAGGAAAAGAGTCCAACTCGGATCCCTGCCGAACCGTGCACAGCCGCGCACAAGCGGTAGTACCGCTCACAAGCGGTAGTACCGCTTGGGCGGTAGTACCGCTTCACACAAGCGGTAGTACCGCTCGGGCGGTAGTACCGCTTCACACAAGCGGTAGTACCGCTTACGCGGCAGCAAAACTACTTTTTGCACTTTCCAATACCTCGTGGGCTTTATCCCTTTGGCCCATATAAAGTGTTGCTGCACGCGAACACTTCGGTAAACATCCGGAACCCCTTCCGGTGAACTCCGGAACCCTTCCTGAGATCAAAACACTATTATCACATATATCAATCTTTACCTCCGGACTATTCCGGAGATCCTCGTCATGTCCGGGATCTTATCCGGGACTCCGAACAACTTTCGGTCACCGACATAATAACTCAATTATACTAATCGTCACCAAACGTTAAGTGTGTAGACCCTGCGGGTTCGAGAACTATGTAGACATGACCGAGACACCTCTACGGCCAATAACCAATAGCGGGACCTGGATACCCATATTGGCTCCTACATATTCTACGAAGATCTTTATCGGTCGAACCTCTATGTCAAGGATTCAGTTAATCCCGTATGTTGTTCCCTTTGTTCTTCGGTATGTTACTTGCCCGAGATTCGATCGTCGGTATCACTATACCTAGTTCAATCTCGTTACCGGCAAGTCTCTTTACTCGTTCCGTAATACAAGATCTCGTGGCTAACACTTTAGTCACATTGCGTGCAAGGCTCATTGTGATGTTGTATTACCGAGTGGGCCCTGAGATACCTCTCCGTCACACGGAGTAACAAATCCCAGTCTTGATCCATGCCAACCCAACAGACACCCTCGGAGATTCCTGTAGAGCACCTTTATAGTCACCCAGTTACGTTGCGACGTTTGATACACACAAGGTATTCCTCCGGTGTCAGTGAGTTGCATGATCTCATGGTCAAAGGAACAGATACTTGACATGCAGAAAACAATAGCAATAAACTGACACGATCAAATGCTACGTTTACAGTTTGGGTCTTGTCCATCACATCATTCTCCTAATGATGTGATCCCGTTATCAAATGACATCTCATGTCAATGGCTAGGAAACCTTAACCATCTTTGATCAACGATCTAGTCAACTAGAGGCATACTAGGGACACAGTGTTGTCTATGTACCCACACATGTATTTGAGTTTCCAATCAATACAATTATAGCATGGATAATAAACGATTATCATGAACAAGGAAATATAATAATAACCAATTTATTATTGCCTCTAGGGCATATTTCCAACAATCTTAGCTCAAAATAAATCATGAAATGCATGAAAAATAGCAAATGAAGTCAGAAAAGAGTTGAAAAGTGATGATGTGGCTTTGAATGGTGCATATTGAATGCACAAAAAGTCTTGATTTAAAATATGTTAAAAAAATGAAACCCCTTTGTAATAGACGAGTGTTCGTCCGAAACCCTGATACTTCGAAGGAGATTGTCCAGTTTGTACACGAAGTGCATCCAGTTTTTTCAGTAACCCTCTCAACTTTTTAGCACATGCTACGTGGGTGAAATTATGATACCATGCCAATTTTCAACTATTTCAGAGTTCATTTGTAGAGCTTTACAATTTCAGGGTCATCTCAGCTCAAAATAAATCATGAAATGCATGAAAAATAGCAAATGAGGTCAGAAAAGGGTTGAAAAGTGATGATGTGTCTTTGAATGGTACATATTGAATACAGAAAAAGTCTTGAGTTAAAATATGTTTAAGAAATGAAATCCCTTTGTAATAGACGAGTTTTCGTCCGAAACCCTGATACTTCAAAGGAGATTGTCCAGTTTGTACACGAAGTGCATCCAGTTTTTCCCGTAACCCTCTCAACTTTTTAGCACATGCTATCTGGGTGAAATTATGATACCAAGCCAATTTTCAACCATTTCAGAGTTCATTTGCAGTGCTTTTCAATTTCAGGGTCATCTTAGCTCAAAATAAATCATGAAATGCATGAAAAATAGCAAATGAAGTCAGAAAAGGGCTGAAAAGTGATGATGTGGCTTTGAACGGTGCATATTGAATGCAGAAAAAGTTTTGAGTTAAAATATGTTTAAAAAATGAAATCCCTTTGTAATAGACGAGTTTTCGTCCGAAACCCTGATACTTCGAAGGAGATTGTCCAGTTTGTACACGAAGTGCATCAAGTTTTTCCCGTAACCCTCTCAACCTTTTAGCACATGCTATGTGGGTGAAATTATTATACCATGCCAAGTTTTAACCATTTCAGAGGTCATTTGCAGTGCTTTTCAATTTCAGGGTCATCTCAGCTCAAAATAAATCATGAAATGCATGAAAAATAGCAAATGAAGTCAGAAAAGGGTTGAAAAGTGATGATGTGGCTTTGAATGGTGCATATTGAATGCAGAAAAAGTTTTGAGTTAAAATATGTTTAAAAAATGAAATCCCTTTGTAATAGACGAGTTTTCGTCCGAAACCCTGATAGTTCGAAGGAGATTGTCCAGTTTGTACACGAAGTGCATCCAGTTTTTCCCATAACCCTCTCAACTTTTTAGCACATGCTATGTGTGTGAAATTATGATACCATGCCAATTTTCAACCATTTCAGAGTTCATTTGCAGTGCTTTTCAATTCCAGGGTCATCTTAGCTCAAAATAAATCATGAAATGCATGAAAAATAGCAAATGAAGTCAGAAAAGAGTTGAAAAGTGATGATGTGGCTTTGAATGGTGCATATTGAATGTAAAAAAAGTCTTGAGTTAAAATATGTTAAAAAAATGAAACCCCTTTGTAATAGACGAGTTTTCGTCCGAAACCCTGATACTTCGAAGGAGATTGTCCAGTTTGTACACGAAGTGCATCCAGTTTTTCCCGTAACCGTCTCAACTTTTTAGCACATGCTATGTGCGTGAAATTATTATACCATGCCAAGTTTTAACCATTTCAGAGTTCATTTGCAGTGCTTTTAAACTTCAGGGTCATCTCATCTCAAAATAAATCATGAAATGCATGAAAAATAGCAAATGAACTCAGAAAAGGGTTGAAAAGTGATGATGTGGCTTTGAATGGTGCATATTGAATGCAGAAAAAGTTTTGAGTTAAAATATGTTTAAAAAATGAAATCCCTTTGTAATAGACGAGCTTTCGTCCGAAACCCTGATACTTCGAAGGAGATTGTCCAGTTTGTACACGAAGTGCATCCAGTTTTTCCCATAAACCTCTCAACTTTTTAGCACATGCTATGTGTGTGAAATTATGATACCATGCCAATTTTCAACCATTTCCGAGTTCATTTGCAGTGCTTTTCAATTTCAGGGTCATCTTAGCTCAAAATAAATCATGAAATGCATGAAAAATAGCAAATGAAGTCAGAAAAGAGTTGAAAAGTGATGATGTGGCTTTGAATGGTGCATATTGAATGCAAAAAAAGTCTTGAGATTAAATATGTTAAAAAAATGAAAACCCTTTGTAATAGACGAGTTTTCGTCCGAAACCCTCATACTTCAAAGGAGATTGTCCAGTTTGTACACGAAGTGCATCCAGTTTTTCCCGTAACCCTCTCAACTTTTTAGCACATGCTATGTGGGTGAAATTATGAAACCATGCCAATTTTCAACCATTTCAGAGTTCATTTGCAGTGCTTTTCAATTTCAGGGTCATCTTAGCTCAAAATAAATCATGAAATGCATGAAAAATAGCAAATGAAGTCAGAAAAGGGTTGAAAAGTGATGATGTGGCTTTGAATGGTTCATATTGAATGCAGAAAAAGTCTTGAGTTAAAATATGTTTAAAAAAATGAAATCCCTTTGTAATAGACGAGTTTTCGTCCGAAACCCTGATACTTCGAAGGAGATTGTCCAGTTTGTACACGAAGTGCATCCAGTTTTTCCCGTAACCCTCTCAACTTTTTAGCACATGCTACACGGGTGAAATTATGATACCATGCCAATTTTCAACCATTTCAGAGTTCATTTGCAGTGCTTTTCAATTTCAGGGTCATCTTAGCTCAAAATAAATCATGAAATGCATGAAAAATAGCAAATGAAGTCAGAAAAGGGTTGAAAAGTGATGATGTGGCTTTGAACGGTGCATATTGAATGCAGAAATTTTTTTGAGTTGAAATATGTTTAAAAAATGAAATCCCTTTGTAATAGACGAGTTTTCGTCCGAAACCCTGATACTTCGAAGGAGATGGTCCAGTTTGTACACGAAGTGCATGCAGTTTTTCCCGTAACCCTCTCAACCTTTTAGCACATGCTATGTGGGTGAAATTATTATACCATGCCAAGTTTTAACCATTTCAGAGTTCATTTGCAGTGCTTTTCAATTTCAGGGTCATCTCAGCTCAAAATAAATCATGAAATGCATGAAAAATAGCAAATGAAGTCAGAAAAGGGTTGAAAAGTGATGATTTGGCTTTGAATGGTGCATATTGAATGCAGAAAAAGTTTTGAGTTAAAATATATTTAAAAAATGAAATCCCTTTGTAATAGACGAGTTTTCGTCCGAAACCCTGATACTTCGAAGGAGATTGTCCAGTTTGTACACGAAGTGCATCCAGTTTTTCCCATAACCCTCTCAACTTTTTAGCACATGCTATGTGTGTGAAATTATGATACCATGCCAATTTTCAACCATTTCCGAGTTCATTTGCAGTGCTTTTCAATTCCAGGGTCATCTTAGCTCAAAATAAATCATGAAATGCATGAAAAATAGCAAATGAAGTCAGAAAAGAGTTGAAAAGTGATGATGTGGCTTTGAATGGTGCATATTGAATGCAAAAAAAGTCTTGAGTTAAAATATGTTAAAAAAATGAAACCCCTTTGTAATAGACGAGTTTTCGTCCGAAACCCTCATACTTCGAAGGAGATTGTCCAGTTTGTACACGAAGTGCATCCAGTTTTTCCCGTAACCGTCTCAACTTTTTAGCACATGCTATGTGGGTGAAATTATTATACCATGCCAAGTTTTAACCATTTCAGAGTTCATTTGCAGTGCTTTTAAATTTCAGGGTCATCTCAGCTCAAAATAAATCATGAAATGCATGAAAAATAGCAAATGAAGTCAGAAAAGGGTTGAAAAGTGATGATGTGGCTTTGAATGGTGCATATTGAATGCAGAAAAAGTTTTGAGTTAAAATATGTTTAAAAAATGAAATCCCTTTGTAATAGACGAGTTTTCGTCCGAAACCCTGATACTTCGAAGGAGATTGTCCAGTTTGTACACGAAGTGCATCCAGTTTTTCCCATAACCCTCTCAACTTTTGAGCACATGCTATGTGGGTGAAATTATGATACCATGCCAATTTTCAACCATTTCCGAGTTCATTTGCAGTGCTTTTCAATTTCAGGGTCATCTTAGCTCAAAATAAATCATGAAATGCATGAAAAATAGCAAATGAAGTCAGAAAAGAGTTGAAAACTGATGATGCGGCTTTGAATGGTGCATATTGAATGCAAAAAAAGACTTGAGTTAAAATATGTTAAAAAAATGAAACCCCTTTGTAATAGACGAGTTTTCGTCCGAAACCCTCATACTTCGAAGGAGATTGTCCAGTTTGTACACGAAGTGCACCCAGTTTTTCCCATAACCCTCTCAACTTTTTAGCACATGCGATGTGGGTGAAATTATGATACCATGCCAATTTTCAACCATTTCAGAGTTCATTTGCAGTGCTTTTCAATTTCAGGGTCATCTTTGCTCAAAATAAATCATGAAATGCATGAAAAATAGCAAATGAAGTCAGAAAAGGGTTGAAAAGTGATGATGTGGCTTTGAATGGTGCCTAATGAATGCAGAAAAAGTCTTGATTTAAAATATATTTAAAAAAATGAAATCCCATTGTAATAGACGAGTTTTCGTCCGAAACCCTCATACTTCGAAGGAGATTGTCCAGTTTGTACACGAAGTGCATCCAGTTTTTCCCGTAACCCTCTCAACTTTTTAGCACATGCTATGTGGGTGAAATTATGATACCATGGAAATTTTCAACCATTTCAGAGTTCATTTGCAGTGCTTTTCAATTTCAGGGTCATCTTAGCTCAAAATAAATCATGAAATGCATGAAAAATAGCAAATGAAGTCAGAAAAGGGTTGAAAAGTGATGATGTGGCTTTGAATGGTGCATATTGAATGCAGAAAAAGTCTTGAGTTGAAATATATTTAAAAAAATGAAATCCCATTGTAATAGACGAGTTTTCGTCTGAAACCCTAATACTTCGAAGGAGATTGTCCAGTTTGTACACGAAGTGCATCCAGTTTTTCCCGTAACCCTCTCAACTTTTTAGCACATGCTATGTGGGTGAAATTATGATACCATGCCATTTTCAACTATTTCAGAGTTCATTTGCAGTGCTTTTCAATTTCAGGGTCATCTTAGCTCAAAATAAATCATGAAATGCATGAAAAATAGCAAATGAAGCCAGAAAAGGGTTGAAAAGTGATGATGTGGCTTTGAATGGTGCATATTGAATGCAGAAAAAGTCTTGAGTTAAAATATGTTAAAAAAATGAAACCCCTTTGTAATAGACGAGTTTTCGTCCGAATCCCTGATACTTCGAAGGAGATTGTCCAGTTTGTACACGAAGTGCATCTAGTTTTTCCCGTAACCCTCTCAACTTTTTAGCACATGCTACGTGGGTGAAATTATGATACCATGCCAATTTTCAACCATTTCAGAGTTCATTTGCAGTGCTTTTCATATTCAGGGTCATCTTAGCTCAAAATAAATCATGAAATGCATGAAAAATAGCAAATGAAGTCAGAAAAGGGTTGAACAGTGATGATGTGGCTTTGAATGGTGCATATTGAATGCAAAAAAAGTTTTGAGTTAAATTATGTTTAAAAAATGAAATCCCTTTCTAATAGACGAGTTTTCGTCCGAAACCCTGATACTTCGAAGGAGATTATCCAGTTTGTACACGAAGTGCATCCAGTTTTTCTCATAAGCCTCTCAACTTTTTAGCACATGCTATGTGGGTGAAATTATGATACCATGCCAATTTTCAACCATTTCCGAGTTCATTTGCAGTGCTTTTCAATTTCAGGGTCATCTTAGCTCAAAATAAATCATGAAATGCATGAAAAATAGCAAATGAAGCCAGAAAAGGGTTGAAAAGTGATGATGTGGCTTTGAATGGTGCATATTGAATGCAAAAAAACTCTTGAGTTAAAATATGTTAAAAAAATGAAACCCCTTTGTAATAGACGAGTTTTCGTCTGAAACCGTGATACTTCGAAGGAGATTGTCCAGTTTGTACACGAAGTGCATCCAGTTTTTCCCGTAACCCTCTCAACTTTTTAGCACATGCTACGTGGGTGAAATTATGATACCATGCCAATTTTCAACTATTTCAGAGTTCATTTGCAGTGCTTTTCAATTTCAGGGTGATCTTAGCTCAAAATAAATCATGAAATGCATGAAAAATAGCAAATGAAGTCAGAAAAGGGTTGAAAAGTGATGATGTGGCTTTGAATGGTGCATCTTGAATGCAGAAAAAGTCTTGAGTTAAAATATGTTAAAAAATGATACCCCTTTGTAATAGACGAGTTTTCGTCCGAAACCCTCGTACTTCGAAGGAGATTGTCTAGTTTGTACACGAAGTGCATCCAGTTTTTCCCGTAACCCTCTCAACTTTTTAGCACATGCTATGTGGGTGAAATTATGATACCATGCCAATTTTCAACCATTTCCGAGTTCATTTGCAGTGCTTTTCAATTTCAGGGTCATCTTAGCTCAAAATAAATCATGAAATGCATGAAAAATAGCAAATGAAGTCAGAAAAGAGTTGAAAAGTGATGATGTGGCTTTGAATGGTGCATATTGAATGAAAAAAAGTCTTGAGTTAAAATATGTTTAAAAAATGAAACCCCTTTGTAATAGACGAGTTTTCGTCCGAAACCCTCATACTTCGAAGGAGATTGTCCAGTTTGTACACGAAGTGCATCCAGTTTTTCCCATAACCCTCTCAACTTTTTAGCACATGCTATGTGGGTGAAATTATGATACCATGCCAATTTTCAACAATTTCAGA
Source organism: Elymus sibiricus (assembly GCA_039707655.1). Classification (NCBI taxonomy): domain Eukaryota; kingdom Viridiplantae; phylum Streptophyta; class Magnoliopsida; order Poales; family Poaceae; genus Elymus; species Elymus sibiricus. The sequence goes on from CM077671.1 coordinate 247,912,894, forward strand.
GTTCATTTGCAGTGCTTTTCAATTTCAGGGTCATCTTTGCTCAAAATAAATCATGAAATGCATGAAACATAGCAAATGAAGTCAGAAAAGGGTTGAAAAGTGATGATGTGGCTTTGAATGGTGCATATTGAATGCAGAAAAAGTCTTGAGTTAAAATATGTTGAAAAAAATGAAATCCCTTTGTAATAGACGAGTTTTCGTCCGAACCCTGATACTTCGAAGGAGATTGTCCAGTTTGTACACGAAGTGCATCCAGTTTTTCCCGTAACCCTGTCAACTTTTTAGCACATGCTACATGGGTGAAATTATGATACCATGCAAATTTTCAACCATTTCAGAGGTCATTTGCAGTGCTTTTCAATTTCAGGGTCATCTTAGCTCAAAATAAATCATGAAATGCATGAAAAATAGCAAATGAAGTCAGAAAAGGGTTGAAAAGTGATGATGTGGCTTTGAACGGTGCATATTGAATGCAGAAAAAGTTTTGAGTTAAAATATGTTTAAAAAATGAAATCCCTTTGTAATAGACGAGTTTTCGTCCGAAACCCTGATACTTCGAAGGAGATTGTCCAGTTTGTACACGAAGTGCATCCAGTTTTTCCCGTAACCCTCTCAACTTTTTAGCACATGCTATGTGGGTGAAATTATTATACCATGCCATGTTTTAACCATTTCAGAGTTCATTTGCAGTGCTTTTCAATTCAGGGTCATCTCAGCTCAAAATAAATCATGAAATGCATGAAAAATAGCAAATGAAGTCAGAAAAGGGTTGAACAGTGATGATGTGGCTTTGAATGGTGCATATTGAATGCAAAAAAAGTTTTGAGTTAAATTATGTTTAAAAAATGAAATCCCTTTCTAATAGACGAGTTTTCGTCCGAAACCCTGATACTTCGAAGGAGATTATCCAGTTTGTACACGAAGTGCATCCAGTTTTTCTCATAACCCTCTCAACTTTTTAGCACATGCTATGTGGCTGAAATTATGATACCATGCCAATTTTCAACCATTTCCGAGTTCATTTGCAGTGCTTTTCAATTTCAGGGTCATCTTAGCTCAAAATAAATCATGAAATGCATGAAAAATAGCAAATGAAGCCAGAAAAGGGTTGAAAAGTGATGATGTGGCTTTGAATGGTGCATATTGAATGCAAAAAAACTCTTGAGTTAAAATATGTTAAAAAAATGAAACCCCTTTGTAATAGACGAGTTTTCGTCTGAAACCGTGATACTTCGAAGGAGATTGTCCAGTTTGTACACGAAGTGCATCCAGTTTTTCCCGTAACCCTCTCAACTTTTTAGCACATGCTACGTGGGTGAAATTATGATACCATGCCAATTTTCAACTATTTCAGAGTTCATTTGCAGTGCTTTTCAATTTCAGGGTGATCTTAGCTCAAAATAAATCATGAAATGCATGAAAAATAGCAAATGAAGTCAGAAAAGGGTTGAAAAGTGATGATGTGGCTTTGAATGGTGCATCTTGAATGCAGAAAAAGTCTTGAGTTAAAATATGTTAAAAAATGATACCCCTTTGTAATAGACGAGTTTTCGTCCGAAACCCTCGTACTTCGAAGGAGATTGTCTAGTTTGTACACGAAGTGCATCCAGTTTTTCCCGTAACCCTCTCAACTTTTTAGCACATGCTATGTGGGTGAAATTATGATACCATGCCAATTTTCAACCATTTCCGAGTTCATTTGCAGTGCTTTTCAATTTCAGGGTCATCTTAGCTCAAAATAAATCATGAAATGCATGAAAAATAGCAAATGAAGTCAGAAAAGAGTTGAAAAGTGATGATGTGGCTTTGAATGGTGCATATTGAATGAAAAAAAGTCTTGAGTTAAAATATGTTTAAAAAATGAAACCCCTTTGTAATAGACGAGTTTTCGTCCGAAACCCTCATACTTCGAAGGAGATTGTCCAGTTTGTACACGAAGTGCATCCAGTTTTTCCCATAACCCTCTCAACTTTTTAGCACATGCTATGTGGGTGAAATTATGATACCATGCCAATTTTCAACAATTTCAGAGTTCATTTGCAGTGCTTTTCAATTTCAGGGTCATCTTTGCTCAAAATAAATCATGAAATGCATGAAACATAGCAAATGAAGTCAGAAAAGGGTTGAAAAGTGATGATGTGGCTTTGAATGGTGCATATTGAATGCAGAAAAAGTCTTGAGTTAAAATATGTTGAAAAAAATGAAATCCCTTTGTAATAGACGAGTTTTCGTCCGAACCCTGATACTTCGAAGGAGATTGTCCAGTTTGTACACGAAGTGCATCCAGTTTTTCCCGTAACCCTGTCAACTTTTTAGCACATGCTACATGGGTGAAATTATGATACCATGCAAATTTTCAACCATTTCAGAGGTCATTTGCAGTGCTTTTCAATTTCAGGGTCATCTTAGCTCAAAATAAATCATGAAATGCATGAAAAATAGCAAATGAAGTCAGAAAAGGGTTGAAAAGTGATGATGTGGCTTTGAACGGTGCATATTGAATGCAGAAAAAGTTTTGAGTTAAAATATGTTTAAAAAATGAAATCCCTTTGTAATAGACGAGTTTTCGTCCGAAACCCTGATACTTCGAAGGAGATTGTCCAGTTTGTACACGAAGTGCATCCAGTTTTTCCCGTAACCCTCTCAACTTTTTAGCACATGCTATGTGGGTGAAATTATTATACCATGCCATGTTTTAACCATTTCAGAGTTCATTTGCAGTGCTTTTCAATTCAGGGTCATCTCAGCTCAAAATAAATCATGAAATGCATGAAAAATAGCAAATGAAGTCAGAAAAGGGTTGAACAGTGATGATGTGGCTTTGAATGGTGCATATTGAATGCAAAAAAAGTTTTGAGTTAAATTATGTTTAAAAAATGAAATCCCTTTCTAATAGACGAGTTTTCGTCCGAAACCCTGATACTTCGAAGGAGATTATCCAGTTTGTACACGAAGTGCATCCAGTTTTTCTCATAAGCCTCTCAACTTTTTAGCACATGCTATGTGGGTGAAATTATGATACCATGCCAATTTTCAACCATTTCCGAGTTCATTTGCAGTGCTTTTCAATTTCAGGGTCATCTTAGCTCAAAATAAATCATGAAATGCATGAAAAATAGCAAATGAAGCCAGAAAAGGGTTGAAAAGTGATGATGTGGCTTTGAATGGTGCATATTGAATGCAAAAAAACTCTTGAGTTAAAATATGTTAAAAAAATGAAACCCCTTTGTAATAGACGAGTTTTCGTCTGAAACCGTGATACTTCGAAGGAGATTGTCCAGTTTGTACACGAAGTGCATCCAGTTTTTCCCGTAACCCTCTCAACTTTTTAGCACATGCTACGTGGGTGAAATTATGATACCATGCCAATTTTCAACTATTTCAGAGTTCATTTGCAGTGCTTTTCAATTTCAGGGTGATCTTAGCTCAAAATAAATCATGAAATGCATGAAAAATAGCAAATGAAGTCAGAAAAGGGTTGAAAAGTGATGATGTGGCTTTGAATGGTGCATCTTGAATGCAGAAAAAGTCTTGAGTTAAAATATGTTAAAAAATGATACCCCTTTGTAATAGACGAGTTTTCGTCCGAAACCCTCGTACTTCGAAGGAGATTGTCTAGTTTGTACACGAAGTGCATCCAGTTTTTCCCGTAACCCTCTCAACTTTTTAGCACATGCTATGTGGGTGAAATTATGATACCATGCCAATTTTCAACCATTTCCGAGTTCATTTGCAGTGCTTTTCAATTTCAGGGTCATCTTAGCTCAAAATAAATCATGAAATGCATGAAAAATAGCAAATGAAGTCAGAAAAGAGTTGAAAAGTGATGATGTGGCTTTGAATGGTGCATATTGAATGAAAAAAAGTCTTGAGTTAAAATATGTTTAAAAAATGAAACCCCTTTGTAATAGACGAGTTTTCGTCCGAAACCCTCATACTTCGAAGGAGATTGTCCAGTTTGTACACGAAGTGCATCCAGTTTTTCCCATAACCCTCTCAACTTTTTAGCACATGCTATGTGGGTGAAATTATGATACCATGCCAATTTTCAACAATTTCAGAGTTCATTTGCAGTGCTTTTCAATTTCAGGGTCATCTTTGCTCAAAATAAATCATGAAATGCATGAAACATAGCAAATGAAGTCAGAAAAGGGTTGAAAAGTGATGATGTGGCTTTGAATGGTGCATATTGAATGCAGAAAAAGTCTTGAGTTAAAATATGTTGAAAAAAATGAAATCCCTTTGTAATAGACGAGTTTTCGTCCGAACCCTGATACTTCGAAGGAGATTGTCCAGTTTGTACACGAAGTGCATCCAGTTTTTCCCGTAACCCTGTCAACTTTTTAGCACATGCTACATGGGTGAAATTATGATACCATGCAAATTTTCAACCATTTCAGAGGTCATTTGCAGTGCTTTTCAATTTCAGGGTCATCTTAGCTCAAAATAAATCATGAAATGCATGAAAAATAGCAAATGAAGTCAGAAAAGGGTTGAAAAGTGATGATGTGGCTTTGAACGGTGCATATTGAATGCAGAAAAAGTTTTGAGTTAAAATATGTTTAAAAAATGAAATCCCTTTGTAATAGACGAGTTTTCGTCCGAAACCCTGATACTTCGAAGGAGATTGTCCAGTTTGTACACGAAGTGCATCCAGTTTTTCCCGTAACCCTCTCAACTTTTTAGCACATGCTATGTGGGTGAAATTATTATACCATGCCATGTTTTAACCATTTCAGAGTTCATTTGCAGTGCTTTTCAATTCAGGGTCATCTCAGCTCAAAATAAATCATGAAATGCATGAAAAATAGCAAATGAAGTCAGAAAAGGGTTGAACAGTGATGATGTGGCTTTGAATGGTGCATGTTGAATGCAAAAAAAGTTTTGAGTTAAATTATGTTTAAAAAATGAAATCCCTTTCTAATAGACGAGTTTTCGTCCGAAACCCTGATACTTCGAAGGAGATTATCCAGTTTGTACACGAAGTGCATCCAGTTTTTCTCATAACCCTCTCAACTTTTTAGCACATGCTATGTGGCTGAAATTATGATACCATGCCAATTTTCAACCATTTCCGAGTTCATTTGCAGTGCTTTTCAATTTCAGGGTCATCTTAGCTCAAAATAAATCATGAAATGCATGAAAAATAGCAAATGAAGCCAGAAAAGGGTTGAAAAGTGATGATGTGGCTTTGAATGGTGCATATTGAATCTAAAAAAACTCTTGAGTTAAAATATGTTAAAAAAATGAAACCCCTTTGTAATAGACGAGTTTTCGTCTGAAACCGTGATACTTCGAAGGAGATTGTCCAGTTTGTACACGAAGTGCATCCAGTTTTTCCCGTAACCCTCTCAACTTTTTAGCACATGCTACGTGGGTGAAATTATGATACCATGCCAATTTTCAACTATTTCAGAGTTCATTTGCAGTGCTTTTCAATTTCAGGGTGATCTTAGCTCAAAATAAATCATGAAATGCATGAAAAATAGCAAATGAAGTCAGAGAAGGGTTGAAAAGTGATGATGTGGCTTTGAATGGTGCATATTGAATGCAGAAAAAGTCTTGAGTTAAAATATGTTAAAAAATGATACCCCTTTGTAATAGACGAGTTTTCGTCCGAAACCCTCGTACTTCGAAGGAGATTGTCTAGTTTGTACACGAAGTGCATCCAGTTTTTCCCGTAACCCTCTCAACTTTTTAGCACATGCTATGTGGGTGAAATTATGATACCATGCCAATTTTCAACCATTTCCGAGTTCATTTGCAGTGCTTTTCAATTTCAGGGTCATCTTAGCTCAAAATAAATCATGAAATGCATGAAAAATAGCAAATGAAGTCAGAAAAGAGTTGAAAAGTGATGATGTGGCTTTGAATGGTGCATATTGAATGAAAAAAAAGTCTTGAGTTAAAATATGTTTAAAAAATGAAACCCCTTTGTAATAGACGAGTTTTCGTCCGAAACCCTCATACTTCGAAGGAGATTGTCCAGTTTGTACACGAAGTGCATCCAGTTTTTCCCATAACCCTCTCAACTTTTTAGCACATGCTATGTGGGTGAAATTATGATACCATGCCAATTTTCAACAATTTCAGAGTTCATTTGCAGTGCTTTTCAATTTCAGGGTCATCTTTGCTCAAAATAAATCATGAAATGCATGAAACATAGCAAATGAAGTCAGAAAAGGGTTGAAAAGTGATGATGTGGCTTTGAATGGTGCATATTGAATGCAGAAAAAGTCTTGAGTTAAAATATGTTGAAAAAAATGAAATCCCTTTGTAATAGACGAGTTTTCGTCTGAACCCTGATACTTCGAAGGAGATTGTCCAGTTTGTACACGAAGTGCATCCAGTTTTTCCCGTAACCCTGTCAACTTTTTAGCACATGCTACATGGGTGAAATTATGATACCATGCAAATTTTCAACCATTTCAGAGTTCATTTGCAGTGCTTTTCAATTTCAGGGTCATCTTAGCTCAAAATAAATCATGAAATGCATGAAAAATAGCAAATGAAGTCAGAAAAGGGTTGAAAAGTGATGATGTGGCTTTGAACGGTGCATATTGAATGCAGAAAAAGTTTTGAGTTAAAATATGTTTAAAAAATGAAATCCCTTTGTAATAGACGAGTTTTCGTCCGAAACCCTGATACTTCGAAGGAGATTGTCCAGTTTGTACACGAAGTGCATCCAGTTTTTCCCGTAACCCTCTCAACTTTTTAGCACATGCTATGTGGGTGAAATTATTATACCATGCCATGTTTTAACCATTTCAGAGTTCATTTGCAGTGCTTTTCAATTCAGGGTCATCTCAGCTCAAAATAAATCATGAAATGCATGAAAAATAGCAAATGAAGTCAGAAAAGGGTTGAACAGTGATGATGTGGCTTTGAATGGTGCATATTGAATGCAAAAATTTTTTTGAGTTAAATTATGTTTAAAAAATGAAATCCCTTTCTAATAGACGAGTTTTCGTCCGAAACCCTGATACTTCGAAGGAGATTATCCAGTTTGTACACGAAGTGCATCCAGTTTTTCTCATAACCCTCTCAACTTTATAGCACATGCTATGTGGGTGAAATTATGATACCATGCCAATTTTCAACCATTTTCGAGTTCATTTGCAGTGCTTTTCAATTTCAGGGTCATCTTAGCTCAAAATAAATCATGAAATGCATGAAAAATAGCAAATGAAGTCAGAAAAGAGTTGAAACGTGATGATGTGGCTTTGAATGGTGCATATTGAATGAAAAAAAAGTCTTGAGTTAAAATATGTTAAAAAATGAAACCCCTTTGTAATAGACGAGTTTTCGTCCGAAACCCTCATACTTCGAAGGAGATTGTCCAGTTTGTACACGAAGTGCATCCAGTTTTTCCCGTAACCCTCTCAACTTTTTATCACATGCTATGTGGGTGAAATTATGATACCATGCCAATTTTCAACCATTTCAGAGTTCATTTGAAGTGCTTTTCAATTTCAGGGTCATCTTAGCTCAAAATAAATCATGAAATGCATGAAAAATAGCAAATGAAGTCAGAAAAGGGTTGAAAAGTGATGATGTGGCTTTGAATGGTGCATATTGAATGAAGAAAAAGTCTTGAGTTAAAATATGTTATAAAATGAAACCCCTTTGTAATAGACGAGTTTTCGTCGAAACCCTCATACTTCGTAGGAGATTGTCCAGTTTGTACAAGCAGTGCATCCAGTTTTTCCCGTAACCCTCTCAACTTTTTATCACATGCTATGTGGGTGAAATTATGATACCATACCAATTTTCAACCATTTCAGAGTTCATTTGCAGTGCTTTTCAATTTCAGGGTCATCTTAGCTCAAAATAAATCATGAAATGCATGAAAAATAGCAAATGAAGTCAGAAAAGAGTTGAAAAGTGATGATGTGGCTTTGAATGGTGCATGTTGAATGCAAAAAAAGTCTTGAGTTAAAATATGTTAAAAAAATGAAACCCCTTTGTAATAGACGAGTTTTCGTCCGAATCCCTGATACTTCGAAGGAGATTGTCCAGTTTGTACACGATGTGCATCCAGTTTTTCCCGTAACCCTCTCCACTTTTTAGCGCATGCTACGTGGGTGAAATTATGATACCATGCCAATTTTCAACCATTTCCGAGTTCATTTGCAGTGCTTTTCAATTTCAGGGTCATCTTAGCTCAAAATAAATCATGAAATGCATGAAAAATAGCAAATGAAGTCAGAAAGGAGTTGAAAAGTGATGATGTGGCTTTGAATGGTGCATATTGAATGCAAAAAAAGTCTTGAGTTAAAATATGTTAAAAAAATGAAACCCCTTTTTAATAGACAAGTTTTCGTCCGAAACCCTCATACTTCGAAGGAGATTGTCCAGTTTGTACACGAAGTGCATCCAGTTTTTCCCGTAACCCTCTCAACTTTTTATCACATGCTATGTGGGTGAAATTATGATACCATGCCAATTATCAACCATTTCAGAGTTCATTTGCAGTGCTTTTCAATTTCAGGGTCATCTTAGGTCAAAATAAATCATGAAATGCATGAAAAATAGCAAATGAAGTCAGAAAAGGGTTGAAAAGTGATGATGTGTATTTGAATGGTGCATATTGAATGCAGAAAAAGTCTTGAGTTAAAATATGTTTAAAAAATGAAATCCCTTTGTAATAGACGAGTTTTCGTCCGAAACCCTCATACTTCGAAGGAGATTGTCCAGTTTGTACACGAAGTGCATCCACTTTTTCCCATAACCCTCTCAACTTTTTAGCACATGCTATGTGGGTGAAATTATGATACCATGCCAATTTTCAACCATTTCAGAGTTCATTTGCAGTGCTTTTCAATTTCAGGGTCATCTTTGCTCAAAATAAATCATGAAATGCATGAAAAATAGCAAATGAAGTCAGAAAAGGGTTGAAAAGTGAAGATGTGGCTTTGAATGGTGCCTAATGAATGCAGAAAAAGTCTTGATTTAAAATATATTTAAAAAAATGAAATCCCATTGTAATAGACGAGTTTTCGTCCGAAACCCTCATACTTCGAAGGAGATTGTCCAGTTTGTACACGAAGTGCATCCAGTTTTTCCCGTAAGCCTCTCAACTTTTTAGCACATGCTATGTGGGTGAAATTATGATACCATGCCAATTTTCAACTATTTCAGAGTTCATTTGCAGTGCTTTTCAATTTCAGGGTCATCTTAGCTCAAAATAAATCATGAAATGCATGAAAAATAGCAAATGAAGTCAGAAAAGGGTCGAAAAGTGATGATGTGGATTTGAATGGTGCATATTGATTGCCGAAAAAGTCTTGAGTTGAAATATATTTAAAAAAATGAAATCCCTTTGTAATAGACGAGTTTTCGTCCGAAACCCTAATACTTCGAAGGAGATTGTCCAGTTTGTACACGAAGTGCATCCAGTTTTTCCCGTAACCCTCTCAAGTTTTTAGCACATGCTATGTGGGTGAAATTATGATACCATGCCAATTTTCAACCATTTCAGAGTTCATTTGCTGTGCTTTTCAATTTCAGGGTCATCTTAGCTCAAAATAAATCATGAAATGCATGAAAAATAGCAAATGAAGTCAGAAAAGGGTTGAAAAGTGATGATGTGGCTTTGAATGGTGCATATTGAATGCAGAAAAAGTCTTGAGTTGAAATATATTTAAAAAAATGAAATCCCTTTGTAATAGACGAGTTTTCGTCCGAAACCCTAATACTTCGAAGGAGATTGTCCAGTTTGTAGACGAAGTGCATCCAGTTTTTCCCGTAACCCTCTCAACTTTTTAGCACATGCTATGTGGGTGAAATTATGATACCAAGCCAATTTTCAACTATTTCAGAGTTCATTTGCAGTGCTTTTCAATTTCAGGGTCATCTTAGCTCGAAATAAATCAAGAAATGCATGAAAAATAGCAAATGAAGTCAGAAAAGGGTTGAAAAGTGATGATGTGGCTTTGAATGGTGCATATTGAATGAATAAAAAGTCTTGAGTTAAAATATGTTAAAAAAATGAAACCCCTTTGTAATAGACGAGTTTTCGTCCGAAACCCTGATACTTCGAAGGAGATTGTCCAGTTTGTACACGAAGTGCATCCAGTTTTTCCCGTAACCCTCTCAACTTTTTAGCACATGCTACGTGGGTGAAATTATGATACCATGCCAATTTTCAACCATTTCAGAGTTCATTTCCAGTGCTTTTCAATTTCAGGGTCATCTTAGCTCAAAATAAATCATGAAATGCATGAAAAATAGGAAATGAAGTCAGAAAAGGGTTGAAAAGTGATGATGTGGCTTTGAATGGTGCATATTGAATGCAGAAAAAGTCTTAGTTAAAATATGTTAAAAAATGATACCCCTTGGTAATAGACGAGTTTTCGTCCGAAACCCTCGTACTTCGAAGGAGATTGTCCAGTTTGTACACGAAGTGCATCCAGTTTTTCCCGTAACCCTGTCAACTTTTTAGCACATGCTACGTGGGTGAAATTATGATACCATGCCAATTTTCAACCATTTCAGAGTTCATTTGCAGTGCTTTTCAATTTCAGGGTCATCTTTGCTCAAAATAAATCATGAAATGCATGAAAAATAGCAAATGAAGTCAGAAAAGGGTTGAAAAGTGATGATGTGGCTTTGAATGGTGCCAAATGAATGCAGAAAAAGTCTTGATTTAAAATATATTTAAAAAAATGAAATCCCATTGTAATAGACGAGTTTTCGTCCGAAACCCTCATACTTCGAAGGAGATTGTCCAGTTTGTACACGAAGTGCATCCAGTTTTTCCCGTAACCCTCTCAACTTTTTAGCACATGCTACGTGGGTGAAATTATGATACCATGCCAATTTTCAACCATTTCAGAGCTCATTTGCAGTGCTTTTCAATTTCAGGGTCATCTTAGCTCAAAACAAATCATGAAATGCATGAAAAATAGCAAATGAAGTCAGAAAAGGGTTGAAAAGTGATGATGTGGCTTTGAATGGTGCATATTGAATGCAGAAAAAGTCTTAGTTAAAATACGTTAAAAAATGATACCCCTTTGTAATAGACGAGTTTTCGTCCGAAACCCTCGTACTTCGACGGAGATTGTCAAGTTTGTACACGAAGTGCATCCAGTTTTTCCCGTAACCCTCTCAACCTTTTAGCACATGCTACGTGGGTGAAATTATGATACCATACCAATTTTCAACTATTTCAGAGTTCATTTGCAGTGCTTTTCAATTTCAGGGTCATCTTTGCTCAAAATAAATCATGAAATGCATGAAAAATACCAAATGAAGTCAGAAAAGGGTTGAAAAGTGATGATGTGGCTTTGAATGGTGCCTAATGAATGCAGAAAAAGTCTTGATTTAAAATATATTTAAAAAAATGAAATCCCATTGTAATAGACAAGTTTTCGTCCGAAACCCTCATACTTCGAAGGAGATTGTCCAGTTTGTACACGTAGTGCATCCAGTTTTTCCCGTAACCCTCTCAACTTTTTAGCACATGCTATGTGGGTGAAATTATGATACAATGCCAATTTTCAACCATTTCAGAGTTCATTTGCAGTGCTTTACAATTTCAGGGTCATCTTAGCTCAAAATAAATCATGAAATGCATGAAAAATAGCAAATGAAGTCAGAAAAGGGTTGAAAAGTGATGATGTGGCTTTGAATGGTGCATATTGAATGCAGAAAAAGTCTTGAGTTGAAATATATTTAAAAAAATGAAATCCCTTTGTAATAGACGAGTTTTCGTCCGAAACCCTAAAACTTCGAAGGAGATTGTCCAGTTTGTAGACGAAGTGCATCCAGTTTTTCCCGTAACCCTCTCAACTTTTTAGCACATGCTATGTGGGTGAAATTATGATACCATGCCAATTTTCAACTATTTCAGAGTTCATTTGCAGTGCTTTTCAATTTCAGGGTCATCTTAGCTCGAAATAAATCATGAAATGCATGAAAAATAGCAAATGAAGTCAGAAAAGGGTTGAAAAGTGATGATGTGGCTTTGAATGGTGCATATTGAATGCATAAAAAGTCTTGAGTTAAAATATGTTAAAAAAATGAAACCCCTTTGTAATAGACGAGTTTTCGTCCGAATCCCTGATACTTCGAAGGAGATTGTCCAGTTTGTACACGAAGTGCATCCAGTTTTTCCCGTAACCCTGTCAACTTTTTAGCACATGCTACGTGGGTGAAATTACGATACCATGCCAATTTTCAACCATTTCAGAGTTCATTTGAAGTGCTTTTCAATTTCAGGGTCATCTTTGCTCACAATAAATCATGAAATGCATGAAAAATAGCAAATGATGTCAGAAAAGGGTTGAAAAGTGATGATGTGGCTTTGAATGGTGCCTAATGAATGCAGAAAAAAGTCTTGATTTAAAATGTATTTAAAAAAATGAAATCCCATTGTAATAGACGAGTTTTCGTCCGAAACCCACATACTTCGAAGGAGATTGTCCAGTTTGTACACGAAGTGCATCCAGTTTTTCCCGTAAGCCTCTCAACTTTTTAGCACATGCTATGTGGGTGAAATTATGATACCATGCCAATTTTCAACTATTTCAGAGTTCATTTGCAATGCTTTTCAATTTCAGGGTCATCTTAGCTCAAAATAAATCATGAAATGCATGAAAAATAGCAAATGAAGTCAGAAAAGAGTTGAAAAGTGATGATGTGGCTTTGAATGGTGCATATTGAATGCAAAAAAAGTCTTGAGTTAAAATATCTTAAAAAAATGAAACCCCTTTGTAATAGACGTGTTTTCGTCCGAAACCCTCATACTTCGAAGGAGATTGTCCAGTTTGTACACGAAGTGCATCCAGTTTTTCCCGTAACCCTCTCAACTTTTTATCACATGCTATGTGGGTGAAATTATGATACCATGGCAATTTTCAACCATTTCAGAGTTCATTTGCAGTGCTTTTCAATTTCAGGGTCATCTTAGCTCAAAATAAATCATGAAATGCATGAAAAATAGCAAATGAAGTCAGAAAAGGGTTGAAAAGTGATGATGTGTATTTGAATGGTGCATATTGAATGCAGAAAAAGTCTTGAGTTAAAATATGTTTAAAAAATGAAATCCCTTTGTAATAGACGAGTTTTCGTCCGAAACCCTCATACTTCGAAGGAGATTGTCCAGTTTGTACACGAAGTGCATCTAGTTTTTCCCATAACCCTCTCAACTTTTTAGCACATGCTATGTGGGTGAAATTATGATACCATGCCAATTTTCAACCATTTCAGAGTTCATTTGCAGTGCTTTTCAATTTCAGGGTCATCTTTGCTCAAAATAAATCATGAAATGCATGAAAAATAGCAAATGAAGTCAGAAAAGGGTTGAAAAGTGATGATGTGGCTTTGAATGGTGCATATTGAATGCAGAAAAAGTCTTGAGTTAAAATAAGTTAAAAAATGAAACCCCTTTGTAATAGACGAGTATTCGTCCGAATCCCTGATACTTCGAAGGAGATTGTCCAGTTTGTACACGAAGTGCATCCAGCTTTTCCCGTAACCCTCTCAACTTTTTAGCACATGCTACGTGGGTGAAATTATGATACCATGCCAATTTTCAACCATTTCAGAGTTCATTTGTAGTGCTTTTCAATTTCAGGGTCATCTTAGCTCAAAATAAATCATGAAATGCATGAAAAATAGCAAATGAAGTCAGAAAAGGGTTTAAAAGTGATGATGTGGCTTTGAATGGTGCATATTGAATGCAGAAAAAGTCTTAGTTCAAATATGTTAAAAAATGATACCCCTTTCTAATAGACGAGTTTTCGTCCGAAACCCTCGTACTTCGAAGGAGATTGTCAAGTTTGTACACGAAGTGCATCCAGTTTTTCCCGTAACCCTCTCAACCTTTTAGCACATGCTACGTGGGTGAAATTATGATACCATACCAATTTTCAACTATTTCAGAGTTCATTTGCAGTGCTTTTCAATTTCAGGGTCATCTTTGCTCAAAATAAATCATGAAATGCATGAAAAATAGCAAATGAAGTCAGAAAAGGGTTGAAAAGTGATGATGTGGCTTTGAATGGTGCATATTGAATGCAGAAAAAGTCTTGAGTTGAAATATATTTAAAAAAATGAAATCCCTTTGTAATAGACGAGTTTTCGTCCGAAACCCTAATACTTCGAAGGAGATTGTCCAGTTTGTAGACGAAGTGCATCCAGTTTTTCCCGTAACCCTCTCAACTTTTTAGCACATGCTATGTGGGTGAAATTATGATACCATGCCAATTTTCAACTATTTCAGAGTTCATTTGCAGTGCTTTTCAATTTCAGGGTCATCTTAGCTCGAAATAAATCATGAAATGCATGAAAAATAGCAAATGAAGTCAGAAAAGGGTTGAAAAGTGATGATGTGGCTTTGAATGGTGCATATTGAATGCATAAAAAGACTTGCGTTAAAATATGTTAAAAAAATGAAACCCCTTTGTAATAGACGAGTTTTCGTCCGAATCCCTGATACTTCGAAGGAGATTGTCCAGTTTGTACACGAAGTGCATCCAGTTTTTCCCGTAACCCTGTCAACTTTTTAGCACATGCTACGTGGGTGAAATTATGATACCATGCCAATTTTCAACTATTTCAGAGTTCATTTGAAGTGCTTTTCAATTTCAGGGTCATCTTAGCTCAAAATAAATCATGAAATGCATGAAAAATAGCAAATGATGTCAGAAAAGGGTTGAAAAGTGATGATGTGGCTTTGAATGGCGCATATTGAATGCAGAAAAAGTCTTGAGTTAAAATAAGTTAAAAAATGAAACCCCTTTGTAATAGACGAGTTTTCGTCCGAAACCCTGATACTTCGAAAGAGATTGTCCAGTTTGTACACGAAGTGCATCTAGTTTTTCCCGTAACCCTCTCAACTTTTTAGCAAATGCTACGTGGGTGAAATTATGATACCATGCCAATTTTCAACCATTTCAGAGTTCATTTGCAGTGCTTTTCAATTTCAGGGTCATCTTAGCTCAAAATAAATCATGAAATGCATGAAAAATAGCAAATGAAGCCAGAAAAGGGTTGAAAAGTGATGATGTGGCTTTGAATGGTGCATATTGAATGCAAAAAAACTCTTGAGTTAAAATATGTTAAAAAAAATGAAACCCCTTTGTAATAGACGAGTTTTCGTCCGAAACCGTGATACTTCGAAGGAGATTGTCCAGTTTGTACACGAAGTGCATCCAGTTTTTCCCGTAACCCTCTCAACTTTTTAGCACATGCTACGTGGGTGAAATTATGATACCATGCCAATTTTCAACCATTTCAGAGTTCGTTTGAAGTGCTTTTCAATTTCAGGGTCATCTTTGCTCAAAATAAATCATGAAATGCATGAAAAATAGCAAATGAAGTCAGAAAAGGGTTGAAAAGTGAAGATGTGGCTTTGAATGGTGCCTAATGAATGCAGAAAAAGTCTTGATTTAAAATATATTTAAAAAAATGAAATCCCATTGTAATAGACGAGTTTTCGTCCGAAACCCTCATACTTCGAAGGAGATTGTCCAGTTTGTACATGAAGTGCATCCAGTTTTTCCCGTAAGCCTCTCAACTTTTTAGCACATGCTATGTGGGTGAAATTATGATACCATGCCAATTTTCAACTATTTTAGAGTTCATTTGCAGTGCTTTTCAATTTCAGGGTCATCTTAGCTCAAATTAAATCATGAAATGCATGAAAAATAGCAAATGAAGTCAGAAAAGGGTTGAAAAGTGATGATGTGGATTTGAATGGTGCATATTGAATGCAGAAAAAGTCTTGAGTTGAAATATATTTAAAAAAATGAAATCCCTTTGTAATAGACGAGTTTTCGTCCGAAACCCTCATACTCCGAAGGAGATTGTCCAGTTTGTACATGAAGTGCATCCAGTTTTTCCCGTAACCCTCTCAACTTTTTAGCACATGCTATGTGGGTGAAATTATGATACCATGCCAATTTTCAACAATTTAAGAGTTCATTTGCAGTGCTTTTCAATTTCAGGGTCATCTTTGCTCAAAATAAATCATGAAATGCATGAAACATAGCAAATGAAGTCAGAAAAGGGTTGAAAAGTGATGATGTGGCTTTGAATGGTGCATATTGAATGCAGAAAAAGTCTTGAGTTAAAATATGTTTAAAAAAAATGAAATCCCTTTGTAATAGATGAGTTTTCGTCCCAAACCCTGATACTTCGAAGGAGATTGTACAGTTTGTACACGAAGTGCATCCAGTTTTTCCCGTAACCCTGTCAACTTTTTAGCACATGCTAGATGGGTGAAATTATGATACCATGCCAATTTTCAACCATTTCAGAGTTCATTTGCAGTGCTTTTCAATTTCAGGGTCATCTTAGCTCAAAATAAATCATGAAATGCATGAAAAATAGCAAATGAAGTCAGAAAAGGGTTGAAAAGTGATGATGTGGCTTTGAACGGTGCATATTGAATGCAGAAAAAGTTTTGAGTTAAAATATGTTTAAAAAATGAAATCCCTTTGTAATAGACGAGTTTTCGTCCAAAACCCTGATACTTCGAAGGAGATTGTCCAGTTTGTACACGATGTGCATCCAGTTTTTCCCGTAACCCTCTCAACTTTTTAGCACATGCTATGTGGGTGAAATTATTATACCATGCCAAGTTTTAACCATTTCAGAGTTCATTTGCAGTGCTTTTCAATTCAGGGTCATCTCAGCTCAAAATAAATCATGAAATGCATGAAAAATAGCAAATGAAGTCAGAAAAGGGTTGAAAAGTGATGATGTGGCTTTGAATGGTGCATATTGAATGCAAAAAAAGTTTTGAGTTAAAATATGTTTAAAAAATGAAATCCCTTTGTAATAGACGAGTTTTCGTTAGAAACCCTGATACTTCGAAGGAGATTGTCCAGTTTGTACACGAAGTGCATCCAGTTTTTCTCATAACCCTCTCAACTTTTTAGCACATGCTATGTGGGTGAAATTATGATACCATGCCAATTTTCAACCATTTCCGAGTTCATTTGCAGTGCTTTTCAATTTCAGGGTCATCTTAGCTCAAAATAAATCATGAAATGCATGAAAAATAGCAAATGAAGTCAGAAAAGAGTTGAAACGTGATGATGTGGCTTTGAATGGTGCATATTGAATGCAGAAATAGTCTTGAGTTAAAATATGTTAAAAAAATGAAACCCCTTTGTAATAGACGAGTTTTCGTCCGAAACCCTCATACTTCGAAGGAGATTGTCCAGTTTGTACACGAAGTGCATCCAGTTTTTCCCGTAACCCTCTCAACTTTTTATCACATGCTATGTGGGTGAAATTATGATACCATGCCAATTTTCAACCATTTCAGAGTTCATTTGAAGTGCTTTTCAATTTCAGGGTCATCTTAGCTCAAAATAAATCATGAAATGCATGAAAAATAGCAAATGAAGTCAGAAAAGGGTTGAAAAGTGATGATGTGGCTTTGAATGGTCCATATTGAATGAAGAAAAAGTCTTGAGTTAAAATATGTTAAAAAATGAAACCCCTTTGAAATAGACGAGTTTTCGTCGAAACCCTCATACTTCGTAGGAGATTGTCCAGTTTGTACAAGCAGTGCATCCAGTTTTTCCCGTAACCCTCTCAACTTTTTATCACATGCTATGTGGGTGAAATTATGATACCATGCCAATTTTCAACCATTTCAGAGTTCATTTGCAGTGCTTTTCAATTTCAGGGTCATCTTAGCTCAAAATAAATCATGAAATGCATGAAAAATAGCAAATGAAGTCAGAAAAGAGTTGAAAAGTGATGATGTGGCTTTGAATGGTGCATATTGAATGCAAAAAAAGTCTTGAGTTAAAATATGTTAAAAAAATGAAACCCCTTTGTAATAGACGAGTTTTCGTCCGAATCCCTGATACTTCGAAGGAGATTGTCCAGTTTGTACACGAAGTGCATCCAGTTTTTCCCGTAACCCTCTCAACTTTTTAGCGCATGCTACGTGGGTGAAATTATGATACCATGCCAATTTTCAACCATTTCCGAGTTCATTTGCAGTGCTTTTCAATTTCAGGGTCATCTTAGCTCAAAATAAATCATGAAATGCATGAAAAATAGCAAATGAAGTCAGAAAAGAGTTGAAAAGTGATGATGTGGCTTTGAATGGTGCATATTGAATGCAAAAAAAGTCTTGAGTTAAAATATGTTAAAAAAATGAAACCCCTTTGTAATAGACGAGTTTTCGTCCGAAACCCTCATACTTCGAAGGAGATTGTCCAGTTTGTACACGAAGTGCATCCAGTTTTTCCCGTAACCCTCTCAACTTTTTATCACATGCTACGTGGGTGAAATTATGATACCATGCCAATTTTCAACCATTTCAGAGTTCATTTGAAGTGCTTTTCAATTTCAGGGTCATCTAAGCTCAAAATAAATCATGAAATGCATGAAAAATAGCAAATGAAGTCAGAAAAGAGTTGAAAAGTGATGATGTGGCTTTGAATGGTGCATATTGAATGCAAAAAAAGTCTTGAGTTAAAATATGTTAAAAAAATGAAACCCCTTTGTAATAGACGAGTTTTCGTCCGAAACCCTCATACTTCGAAGGAGATTGTCCAGTTTGTACACGAAGTGCATCCAGTTTTTCCCGTAACCCTCTCAACTTTTTATCACATGCTATGTGGGTGAAATTATGATACCATGCCAATTTTCAACCATTTCAGAGTTCATTTGAAGTGCTTTTCAATTTCAGGGTCATCTTAGCTCAAAATAAATCATGAAATGCATGAAAAATAGCAAGTGAAGTCAGAAAAGGGTTGAAAAGTGATGATGTGGCTTTGAATGGTGCATATTGAATGAAGAAAAAGTCTTGAGTTAAAATATGTTAAAAAATGAAACCCCTTTGAAATAGACGAGTTTTCGTCGAAACCCTCATACTTCGTAGGAGATTGTCCAGTTTGTACAAGCAGTGCATCCAGTTTTTCCCGTAACCCTCTCAACTTTTTATCACATGCTATGTGGGTGAAATTATGATACCATGCAAATTTTCAACCATTTCAGAGTTCATTTGCAGTGCTTTTCAATTTCAGGGTCATCTTAGCTCAAAATAAATCATGAAATGCATGAAAAATAGCAAATGAAGTCAGAAAAGAGTTGAAAAGTGATGATGTGGCTTTGAATGGTGCATATCGAATGCAAAAAAAGTCTTGAGTTAAAATATGTTAAAAAAATGAAACCCCTTTGTAATAGACGAGTTTTCGTCCGAATCCCTGATACTTCGAAGGAGATTGTCCAGTTTGTACACGAAGTGCATCCAGTTTTTCCCGTAACCCTCTCACCTTTTTAGCGCATGCTACGTGGGTGAAATTATGATACCATGCCAATTTTCAACCATTTCCGAGTTCATTTGCAGTGCTTTTCAATTTCAGGGTCATCTTAGCTCAAAATAAATCATGAAATGCATGAAAAATAGCAAATGAAGTCAGAAAAGAGTTGAAAAGTGATGATGTGGCTTTGAATGGTGCATATTGAATGCAAAAAAAGTCTTGAGTTAAAATATGTTAAAAAAATGAAACCCCTTTGTAATAGACGAGTTTTCGTCCGAAACCCTCATACTTCGAAGGAGATTGTCCAGTTTGTACACGAAGTGCATCCAGTTTTTCCCGTAACCCTCTCAACTTTTTATCACATGCTATGTGGGTGAAATTATGATACCATGCCAATTTTCAACCATTTCAGAGTTCATTTGAAGTGCTTTTCAATTTCAGGGTCATCTTAGCTCAAAATAAATCATGAAATGCATGAAAAATAGCAAATGAAGTCAGAAAAGGGTTGAAAAGTGATGATGTGGCTTTGAATGGTGCATATTGAATGAAGAAAAAGTCTTGAGTTAAAATATGTTAAAAAATGAAACCCCTTTGAAATAGACGAGTTTTCGTCGAAACCCTCATACTTCATAGGAGATTGTCCAGTTTGTACAAGCAGTGCATCCAGTTTTTCCCGTAACCCTCTCAACTTTTTATCACATGCTATGTGGGTGAAATTATGATACCATGCCAATTTTCAACCATTTCAGAGTTCATTTGCAGTGCTTTTCAATTTCAGGGTCATCTTAGCTCAAAATAAATCATGAAATGCATGAAAAATAGCAAATGAAGTCAGAAAAGAGTTGAAAAGTGATGATGTGGATTTGAATGGTGCATATTGAATGCAAAAAAAGTCTTGAGTTAAAATATGTTAAAAAAATGAAACCCCTTTGTAATAGACGAGTTTTCGTCCGAATCCCTGATACTTCGAAGGAGATTGTCCAGTTTGTACACGAAGTGCATCCAGTTTTTCCCGTAACCCTCTCAACATTTTAGCGCATGCTACGTGGGTGAAATTATGATACCATGCCAATTTTCAACCATTTCCGAGTTCATTTGCAGTGCTTTTCAATTTCAGGGTCATCTTAGCTCAAAATAAATCATGAAATGCATGAAAAATAGCAAATGAAGTCAGAAAAGAGTTGAAAAGTGATGATGTGGCTTTGAATGGTGCATATTGAATGCAAAAAAAGTCTTGAGTTAAAATATGTTAAAAAAATGAAACCCCTTTGTAATAGACGAGTTTTCGTCCGAAACCCTCATACTTCGAAGGAGATTGTCCAGTTTGTACACGAAGTGCATCCAGTTTTTCCCGTAACCCTCTCAACTTTTTATCACATGCTATGTGGGTGAAATTATGATACCATGCCAATTTTCAACCATTTCAGAGTTCATTTGCAGTGCTTTTCAATTTCAGGGTCATCTTAGGTCAAAATAAATCATGAAATGCATGAAAAATAGCAAATGAAGTCAGAAAAGGGTTGAAAAGTGATGATGTGTATTTGAATGGAGCATATTGAATGCAGAAAAAGTCTTGAGTTAAAATATGTTTAAAAAATGAAATCCCTTTGTAATAGACGAGTTTTCGTCCGAAACCCTCATACTTCGAAGGATATTGCCCAGTTTGTACACGAAGTGCATCCAGTTTTTCCCATAACCCTCTCAACTTTTTAGCACATGCTATGTGGGTGAAATTATGATACCATGCCAATTTTCAACCATTTCAGAGTTCATTTGAAGTGCTTTTCAATTTCAGGGTCATCTTTGCTCAAAATAAATCATGAAATGCATGAAAAATTGCAAATGAAGTCAGAAAAGGGTTGAAAAGTGAAGATGTGGCTTTGAATGGTGCCTAATGAATGCAGAAAAAGTCTTGATTTAAAATATATTTAAAAAAATGAAATCCCATTGTAATAGACGAGTTTTCGTCCGAAACCCTCATACTTCGAAGGAGATTGTCCAGTTTGTACACGAAGTGCATCCAGTTTTTCCCGTAAGCCTCTCAACTTTTTAGCACATGCTATGTGGGTGAAATTATGATACCATGCCAATTTTCAACTATTTCAGAGTTCATTTGCAGTGCTTTTCAATTTCAGGGTCATCTTAGCTCAAAATAAATCATGAAATGCATGAAAAATAGCAAATGAAGTCAGAAAAGGGTTGAAAAGTGATGATGTTGCTTTGAATGGTGCATATTGAATGCAGAAAAAGTCTTGAGTTGAAATATATTTAAAAAAATGAAATCCCTTTGTAATAGACGAGTTTTCGTCCGAAACCCTAATACTTCGAAGGAGATTGTCCAGTTTGTAGACGAAGTGCATATAGTTTTTCCCGTAACCCTCTCAACTTTTTAGCACATGCTATGTGGGTGAAATTATAATACCAAGCCAATTTTCAACTATTTCAGAGTTCATTTGCAGTGCTTTTCAATTTCAGGGTCATCTTAGCTCGAAATAAATCAAGAAATGCATGAAAAATAGCAAATGAAGTCAGAAAAGGGTTGAAAAGTGATGATGTGGCTTTGAATGGTGCATATTGAATGAATAAAAAGGCTTGAGTTAAAATATGTTAAAAAAATGAAACCCCTTTGTAATAGACGAGTTTTCGTCCGAAACCCTGATACTTCGAAGGAGATTGTCCAGTTTGTACACGAAGTGCATCCAGTTTTTCCCGTAACCCTCTCAACTTTTTAGCACATGCTACGTGGGTGAAATTATGATACCATTTCAATTTTCAACCATTTCAGAGTTCATTTGCAGTGCTTTTCAATTTCAGGGTCATCTTAGCTCAAAATAAATCATGAAATGCATGAAAAATAGCAAATGAAGTCAGAAAAGGGTTGAAAAGTGATGATGTGGCTTTGAATGGTGCATATTGAATGCAGAAAAAGTCTTAGTTAAAATATGTTAAAAAATGATACCCCTTTGTAATAGACGAGTTTTCGTCCGAAACCCTCGTACTTCGAAGGAGATTGTCCAGTTTGTACACGAAGTGCATCCAGTTTTTCCCGTAACCCTGTCAACTTTTTAGAACATGCTACGTGGGTGAAATTATGATACCATGCCAATTTTCAACCATTTCAGAGTTCATTTGCAGTGCTTTTCAATTTCAGGGTCATCTTTGCTCAAAATAAATCATGAAATGCATGAAAAATAGCAAATGAAGTCAGAAAGGGTTGAAAAGTGATGATGTGGCTTTGAATGGTGCCTAATGAATGCAGAAAAAGTCTTGATTTAAAATATATTTAAAAAAATGAAATCCCATTGTAATAGACGAGTTTTCGCCCGAAACCCTCATACTTCGAAGGAGATTGTCCAGTTTGTACACGAAGTGCATCCAGTTTTTCCCGTAAGCCTCTCAACTTTTTAGCACATGCTATGTGGGTGAAATTATGATACCATGCCAATTTTCAACTATTTCAGAGTTCATTTGCAGTGCTTTTCAATTTCAGGGTCATCTTAGCTCAAAATAAATCATGAAATGCATGAAAAATAGCAAATGAAGTCAGAAAAGAGTTGAAAAGTGTTGATGTGGCTTTGAATGGTGCATATTGAATGCAAAAAAAGTCTTGAGTTAAAATATCTTAAAAAAATGAAACCCCTTTTTAATAGACGAGTTTTCGTCCGAAACCCTCATACTTCGAAGGAGATTGTCCAGTTTGTACACGAAGTGCATCCAGTTTTTCCCGTAACCCTCTCAACTTTTTATCACATGCTATGTGGGTGAAATTATGATACCATGCCAATTGTCAACCATTTCAGAGTTCATTTGCAGTGCTTTTCAATTTCAGGGTCATCTTAGCTCAAAATAAATCATGAAATGCATGAAAAATAGCAAATGAAGTCAGAAAAGGGTTGAAAAGTGATGATGTGTATTTGAATGGTGCATATTGAATGCAGAAAAAGTCTTGAGTTAAAATATGTTTAAAAAATGAAATCCCTTTGTAATAGACGAGTTTTCGTCCGAAACCCTCATACTTCGAAGGAGATTGTCCAGTTTGTACACGAAGTGCATCCAGTTTTTCCCGTAACCCTCTCAACTTTTTAGCACATGCTATGTGGGTGAAATTATGATACCATGCCAATTTTCAACCATTTCAGAGTTCATTTGCAGTGCTTTTCAATTTCAGGGTCATCTTTGCTCAAACTAAATCATGAAATGCATGAAAAATAGCAAATGAAGTCAGAAAAGGGTTGAAAAGTGATGATGTGGCTTTGAATGGTGCATATTGAATGCAGAAAAAGTCTTCAGTTAAAATAAGTTAAAAAATGAAACCCCTTTGTAATAGACGAGTTTTCGTCCGAATCCCTGATACTTCGAAGGAGATTGTCCAGTTTGTACACGAAGTGCATCCAGTTTTTCCCGTAACCCTCTCAACTTTTTAGCACATGCTACGTGGATGAAATTATGATACCATGCCAATTTTCAACCATTTCAGAGTTCATTTGCAGTGCTTTTCAATTTCAGGGTCATCTTTGCTCAAAATAAATCATGAAATGCATGAAAAATAGCAAATGAAGTCAGAAAAGGGTTGAAAAGTGATGATGTGGCTTTGAATGGTGCATATTGAATGCAAAAAAAGTCTTGAGTTAAAATATGTTAAAAAAATGAAACCCCTTTGTAATAGACGAGTTTTCGTCCGAATCCCTAATACTTCGAAGGAGATTGTCCAGTTTGTACACGAAGTGCATCCAGTTTTTCCCGTAACCCTCTCAACATTTTAGCGCATGCTACGTGGGTGAAATTATGATACCATGCCAATTTTCAACCATTTCCGAGTTCATTTGCAGTGCTTTTCAATTTCAGGGTCATCTTAGCTCAAAATAAATCATGAAATGCATGAAAAATAGCAAATGAAGTCAGAAAAGAGTTGAAAAGTGATGATGTGGCTTTGAATGGTGCATATTGAATGCAAAAAAAGTCTTGAGTTAAAATATGTTAAAAAAATGAAACCCCTTTGTAATAGACGAGTTTTCGTCCGAAACCCTCATACTTCGAAGGAGATTGTCCAGTTTGTACACGAAGTGCATCCAGTTTTTCCCGTAACCCTCTCAACTTTTTATCACATGCTATGTGGGTGAAATTATGATACCATGCCAATTTTCAACCATTTCAGAGTTCATTTGCAGTGCTTTTCAATTTCAGGGTCATCTTAGGTCAAAATAAATCATGAAATGCATGAAAAATAGCAAATGAAGTCAGAAAAGGGTTGAAAAGTGATGATGTGTATTTGAATGGAGCATATTGAATGCAGAAAAAGTCTTGAGTTAAAATATGTTTAAAAAATGAAATCCCTTTGTAATAGACGAGTTTTCGTCCGAAACCCTCATACTTCGAAGGATATTGTCCAGTATGTACACGAAGTGCATCCAGTTTTTCCCATAACCCTCTCAACTTTTTAGCACAT
Source organism: Elymus sibiricus (assembly GCA_039707655.1). Taxonomy (NCBI): domain Eukaryota; kingdom Viridiplantae; phylum Streptophyta; class Magnoliopsida; order Poales; family Poaceae; genus Elymus; species Elymus sibiricus. Next base: position 247,937,578 of record CM077671.1, read on the forward strand.
GCTATGTGGGTGAAATTATGATACCATGCCAATTTTCAACCATTTCAGAGTTCATTTGAAGTGCTTTTCAATTTCAGGGTCATCTTTGCTCAAAATAAATCATGAAATGCATGAAAAATTGCAAATGAAGTCAGAAAAGGGTTGAAAAGTGAAGATGTGGCTTTGAATGGTGCCTAATGAATGCAGAAAAAGTCTTGATTTAAAATATATTTAAAAAAATGAAATCCCATTGTAATAGACGAGTTTTCGTCCGAAACCCTCATACTTCGAAGGAGATTGTCCAGTTTGTACACGAAGTGCATCCAGTTTTTCCCGTAAGCCTCTCAACTTTTTAGCACATGCTATGTGGGTGAAATTATGATACCATGCCAATTTTCAACTATTTCAGAGTTCATTTGCAGTGCTTTTCAATTTCAGGGTCATCTTAGCTCAAAATAAATCATGAAATGCATGAAAAATAGCAAATGAAGTCAGAAAAGGGTTGAAAAGTGATGATGTGGCTTTGAATGGTGCATATTGAATGCAGAAAAAGTCTTGAGTTGAAATATATTTAAAAAAATGAAATCCCTTTGTAATAGACGAGTTTTCGTCCGAAACCCTAATACTTCGAAGGAGATTGTCCAGTTTGTAGACGAAGTGCATATAGTTTTTCCCGTAACCCTCTCAACTTTTTAGCACATGCTATGTGGGTGAAATTATGATACCAAGCCAATTTTCAACTATTTCAGAGTTCATTTGCAGTGCTTTTCAATTTCAGGGTCATCTTAGCTCGAAATAAATCAAGAAATGCATGAAAAATAGCAAATGAAGTCAGAAAAGGGTTGAAAAGTGATGATGTGGCTTTGAATGGTGCATATTGAATGAATAAAAAGGCTTGAGTTAAAATATGTTAAAAAAATGAAACCCCTTTGTAATAGACGAGTTTTCGTCCGAAACCCTGATACTTCGAAGGAGATTGTCCAGTTTGTACACGAAGTGCATCCAGTTTTTCCCGTAACCCTCTCAACTTTTTAGCACATGCTACGTGGGTGAAATTATGATACCATTTCAATTTTCAACCATTTCAGAGTTCATTTGCAGTGCTTTTCAATTTCAGGGTCATCTTAGCTCAAAATAAATCATGAAATGCATGAAAAATAGCAAATGAAGTCAGAAAAGGGTTGAAAAGTGATGATGTGGCTTTGAATGGTGCATATTGAATGCAGAAAAAGTCTTAGTTAAAATATGTTAAAAAATGATACCCCTTTGTAATAGACGAGTTTTCGTCCGAAACCCTCGTACTTCGAAGGAGATTGTCCAGTTTGTACACGAAGTGCATCCAGTTTTTCCCGTAACCCTGTCAACTTTTTAGAACATGCTACGTGGGTGAAATTATGATACCATGCCAATTTTCAACCATTTCAGAGTTCATTTGCAGTGCTTTTCAATTTCAGGGTCATCTTTGCTCAAAATAAATCATGAAATGCATGAAAAATAGCAAATGAAGTCAGAAAGGGTTGAAAAGTGATGATGTGGCTTTGAATGGTGCCTAATGAATGCAGAAAAAGTCTTGATTTAAAATATATTTAAAAAAATGAAATCCCATTGTAATAGACGAGTTTTTGCCCGAAACCCTCATACTTCGAAGGAGATTGTCCAGTTTGTACACGAAGTGCATCCAGTTTTTCCCGTAAGCCTCTCAACTTTTTAGCACATGCTATGTGGGTGAAATTATGATACCATGCCAATTTTCAACTATTTCAGAGTTCATTTGCAGTGCTTTTCAATTTCAGGGTCATCTTAGCTCAAAATAAATCATGAAATGCATGAAAAATAGCAAATGAAGTCAGAAAAGAGTTGAAAAGTGTTGATGTGGCTTTGAATGGTGCATATTGAATGCAAAAAAAGTCTTGAGTTAAAATATCTTAAAAAAATGAAACCCCTTTTTAATAGACGAGTTTTCGTCCGAAACCCTCATACTTCGAAGGAGATTGTCCAGTTTGTACACGAAGTGCATCCAGTTTTTCCCGTAACCCTCTCAACTTTTTATCACATGCTATGTGGGTGAAATTATGATACCATGCCAATTGTCAACCATTTCAGAGTTCATTTGCAGTGCTTTTCAATTTCAGGGTCATCTTAGCTCAAAATAAATCATGAAATGCATGAAAAATAGCAAATGAAGTCAGAAAAGGGTTGAAAAGTGATGATGTGTATTTGAATGGTGCATATTGAATGCAGAAAAAGTCTTGAGTTAAAATATGTTTAAAAAATGAAATCCCTTTGTAATAGACGAGTTTTCGTCCGAAACCCTCATACTTCGAAGGAGATTGTCCAGTTTGTACACGAAGTGCATCCAGTTTTTCCCATAACCCTCTCAACTTTTTAGCACATGCTATGTGGGTGAAATTATGATACCATGCCAATTTTCAACCATTTCAGAGTTCATTTGCAGTGCTTTTCAATTTCAGGGTCATCTTTGCTCAAACTAAATCATGAAATGCATGAAAAATAGCAAATGAAGTCAGAAAAGGGTTGAAAAGTGATGATGTGGCTTTGAATGGTGCATATTGAATGCAGAAAAAGTCTTGAGTTAAAATAAGTTAAAAAATGAAACCCCTTTGTAATAGACGAGTTTTCGTCCGAATCCCTGATACTTCGAAGGAGATTGTCCAGTTTGTACACGAAGTGCATCCAGTTTTTCCCGTAACCCTCTCAACTTTTTAGCACATGCTACGTGGATGAAATTATGATACCATGCCAATTTTCAACCATTTCAGAGTTCATTTGCAGTGCTTTTCAATTTCAGGGTCATCTTTGCTCAAAATAAATCATGAAATGCATGAAAAATAGCAAATGAAGTCAGAAAAGGGTTGAAAAGTGATGATGTGGCTTTGAATGGTGCATATTGAATGCAAAAAAAGTCTTGAGTTAAAATATGTTAAAAAAATGAAACCCCTTTGTAATAGACGAGTTTTCGTCCGAATCCCTGATACTTCGAAGGAGATTGTCCAGTTTGTACACGAAGTGCATCCAGTTTTTCCCGTAACCCTCTCAACTTTTTAGCGCATGCTACGTGGGTGAAATTATGATACCATGCCAATTTTCAACCATTTCCGAGTTCATTTGCAGTGCTTTTCAATTTCAGGGTCATCTTAGCTCAAAATAAATCATGAAATGCATGAAAAATAGCAAATGAAGTCAGAAAAGAGTTGAAAAGTGATGATGTGGCTTTGAATGGTGCATATTGAATGCAAAAAAAGTCTTGAGTTAAAATATGTTAAAAAAATGAAACCCCTTTGTAATAGACGAGTTTTCGTCCGAAACCCTCATACTTCGAAGGAGATTGTCCAGTTTGTACACGAAGTGCATCCAGTTTTTCCCGTAACCCTCTCAACTTTTTATCACATGCTATGTGGGTGAAATTATGATACCATGCCAATTTTCAACCATTTCAGAGTTCATTTGCAGTGCTTTTCAATTTCAGGGTCATCTTAGGTCAAAATAAATCATGAAATGCATGAAAAATAGCAAATGAAGTCAGAAAAGGGTTGAAAAGTGATGATGTGTATTTGAATGGAGCATATTGAATGCAGAAAAAGTCTTGAGTTAAAATATGTTTAAAAAATGAAATCCCTTTGTAATAGACGAGTTTTCGTCCGAAACCCTCATACTTCGAAGGATATTGTCCAGTTTGTACACGAAGTGCATCCAGTTTTTCCCATAACCCTCTCAACTTTTTAGCACATGCTATGTGGGTGAAATTATGATACCATGCCAATTTTCAACCATTTCAGAGTTCATTTGAAGTGCTTTTCAATTTCAGGGTCATCTTTGCTCAAAATAAATCATGAAATGCATGAAAAATTGCAAATGAAGTCAGAAAAGGGTTGAAAAGTGAAGATGTGGCTTTGAATGGTGCCCAATGAATGCAGAAAAAGTCTTGATTTAAAATATATTTAAAAAAATGAAATCCCATTGTAATAGACGAGTTTTCGTCCGAAACCCTCATACTTCGAAGGAGATTGTCCAGTTTGTACACGAAGTGCATCCAGTTTTTCCCGTAAGCCTCTCAACTTTTTAGCACATGCTATGTGGGTGAAATTATGATACCATGCCAATTTTCAACTATTTCAGAGTTCATTTGCAGTGCTTTTCAATTTCAGGGTCATCTTAGCTCAAAATAAATCATGAAATGCATGAAAAATAGCAAATGAAGTCAGAAAAGGGTTGAAAAGTGATGATGTGGCTTTGAATGGTGCATATTGAATGCAGAAAAAGTCTTGAGTTGAAATATATTTAAAAAAATGAAATCCCTTTGTAATAGACGAGTTTTCGTCCGAAACCCTAATACTTCGAAGGAGATTGTCCAGTTTGTAGACGAAGTGCATATAGTTTTTCCCGTAACCCTCTCAACTTTTTAGCACATGCTATGTGGGTGAAATTATGATACCAAGCCAATTTTCAACTATTTCAGAGTTCATTTGCAGTGCTTTTCAATTTCAGGGTCATCTTAGCTCGAAATAAATCAAGAAATGCATGAAAAATAGCAAATGAAGTCAGAAAAGGGTTGAAAAGTGATGATGTGGCTTTGAATGGTGCATATTGAATGAATAAAAAGGCTTGAGTTAAAATATGTTAAAAAAATGAAACCCCTTTGTAATAGACGAGTTTTCGTCCGAAACCCTGATACTTCGAAGGAGATTGTCCAGTTTGTACACGAAGTGCATCCAGTTTTTCCCGTAACCCTCTCAACTTTTTAGCACATGCTACGTGGGTGAAATTATGATACCATTTCAATTTTCAACCATTTCAGAGTTCATTTGCAGTGCTTTTCAATTTCAGGGTCATCTTAGCTCAAAATAAATCATGAAATGCATGAAAAATAGCAAATGAAGTCAGAAAAGGGTTGAAAAGTGATGATGTGGCTTTGAATGGTGCATATTGAATGCAGAAAAAGTCTTAGTTAAAATATGTTAAAAAATGATACCCCTTTGTAATAGACGAGTTTTCGTCCGAAACCCTCGTACTTCGAAGGAGATTGTCCAGTTTGTACACGAAGTGCATCCAGTTTTTCCCGTAACCCTGTAAACTTTTTAGAACATGCTACGTGGGTGAAATTATGATACCATGCCAATTTTCAACCATTTCAGAGTTCATTTGCAGTGCTTTTCAATTTCAGGGTCATCTTTGCTCAAAATAAATCATGAAATGCATGAAAAATAGCAAATGAAGTCAGAAAGGGTTGAAAAGTGATGATGTGGCTTTGAATGGTGCCTAATGAATGCAGAAAAAGTCTTGATTTAAAATATATTTAAAAAAATGAAATCCCATTGTAATAGACGAGTTTTCGCCCGAAACCCTCATACTTCGAAGGAGATTGTCCAGTTTGTACACGAAGTGCATCCAGTTTTTCCCGTAAGCCTCTCAAATTTTTAGCACATGCTATGTGGGTGAAATTATGATACCATGCCAATTTTCAACTATTTCAGAGTTCATTTGCAGTGCTTTTCAATTTCAGGGTCATCTTAGCTCAAAATAAATCATGAAATGCATGAAAAATAGCAAATGAAGTCAGAAAAGAGTTGAAAAGTGTTGATGTGGCTTTGAATGGTGCATATTGAATGCAAAAAAAGTCTTGAGTTAAAATATCTTAAAAAAATGAAACCCCTTTTTAATAGACGAGTTTTCGTCCGAAACCCTCATACTTCGAAGGAGATTGTCCAGTTTGTACACGAAGTGCATCCAGTTTTTCCCGTAACCCTCTCAACTTTTTATCACATGCTATGTGGGTGAAATTATGATACCATGCCAATTGTCAACCATTTCAGAGTTCATTTGCAGTGCTTTTCAATTTCAGGGTCATCTTAGCTCAAAATAAATCATGAAATGCATGAAAAATAGCAAATGAAGTCAGAAAAGGGTTGAAAAGTGATGATGTGTATTTGAATGGTGCATATTGAATGCAGAAAAAGTCTTGAGTTAAAATATGTTTAAAAAATGAAATCCCTTTGTAATAGACGAGTTTTCGTCCGAAACCCTCATACTTCGAAGGAGATTGTCCAGTTTGTACACGAAGTGCATCCAGTTTTTCCCATAACCCTCTCAACTTTTTAGCACATGCTATGTGGGTGAAATTATGATACCATGCCAATTTTCAACCATTTCAGAGTTCATTTGCAGTGCTTTTCAATTTCAGGGTCATCTTTGCTCAAACTAAATCATGAAATGCATGAAAAATAGCAAATGAAGTCAGAAAAGGGTTGAAAAGTGATGATGTGGCTTTGAATGGTGCATATTGAATGCAGAAAAAGTCTTGAGTTAAAATAAGTTAAAAAATGAAACCCCTTTGTAATAGACGAGTTTTCGTCCGAATCCCTGATACTTCGAAGGAGATTGTCCAGTTTGTACACGAAGTGCATCCAGTTTTTCCCGTAACCCTCTCAACTTTTTAGCACATGCTACGTGGATGAAATTATGATACCATGCCAATTTTCAACCATTTCAGAGTTCATTTGCAGTGCTTTTCAATTTCAGGGTCATCTTAGCTCAAAATAAATCATGAAATGCATGAAAAATAGCAAATGAAGTCAGAAAAGGGTTGAAAAGTGATGATGTGGCTTTGAATGGTGCATATTGAATGCAGAAAAAGTCTTAGTTAAAATATGTTAAAAAATGATACCCCTTTGTAATAGACGAGTTTTCGTCCGAAACCCTCGTACTTCGAAGGAGATTGTCAAGTTTGTACACGAAGTGCATCCAGTTTTTCCCGTAACCCTCTCAACCTTTTAGCACATGCTACGTGGGTGAAATTATGATACCATACCAATTTTCAACTATTTCAGAGTTCATTTGCAGTGCTTTTCAATTTCAGGGTCATCTTTGCTCAAAATAAATCATGAAATGCATGAAAAATAGCAAATGAAGTCAGAACAGGGTTGAAAAGTGATGATGTGGCTTTGAATGGTGCCTAATGAATGCAGAAAAAGTCTTGATTTAAAATATATTTAAAAAAATAAATCCCATTGTAATAGATGAGTTTTCGTCCGAAACCCTCATACTTCGAAGGAGATTGTCCAGTTTGTACACGAAGTGCATCCAGTTTTTCCCGTAAGCCTCTCAACTTTTTAGCACATGCTATGTGGGTGAAATTATGATACCATGCCAATTTTCAACTATTTCAGAGTTCATTTGCAGTGCTTTTCAATTTCAGGGTCATCTTAGCTCAAAATAAATCATGAAATGCATGAAAAATAGCAAATGAAGTCAGAAAAGAGTTGAAAAGTGTTTATGTGGCTTTGAATGGTGCATATTGAATGCAAAAAAAGTCTTGAGTTAAAATATCTTAAAAAAATGAAACCCCTTTGTAATAGACGAGTTTTCGTCCGAAACCCTCATACTTCGAAGGAGATTGTCCAGTTTGTACACGAAGTGCATCCAGTTTTTCCCGTAACCCTCTCAACTTTTTATCACATGCTATGTGGGTGAAATTATGATACCATGCCAATTTTCAACCATTTCAGAGTTCATTTGCAGTGCTTTTCAATTTCAGGGTCATCTTAGCTCAAAATAAATCATGAAATGCATGAAAAATAGCAAATGAAGTCAGAAAAGGGTTGAAAAGTGATGATGTGTATTTGAATGGTGCATATTGAATGCAGAAAAAGTCTTGAGTTAAAATAAGTTAAAAAATGAAACCCCTTTGTAATAGACGAGTTTTCGTCCGAATCCCTGATACTTCGAAGGAGATTGTCCAGTTTGTACACGAAGTGCATCCAGTTTTTCCCGTAACCCTCTCAACTTTTTAGCACATGCTACGTGGATGAAATTATGATACCATGCCAATTTTCAACCATTTCAGAGTTCATTTGCAGTGCTTTTCAATTTTAGGGTCATCTTAGCTCAAAATAAATCATGAAATGCATGAAAAATAGCAAATGAAGTCAGAAAAGGGTTGAAAAGTGATGATGTGGCTTTGAATGGTGCATATTGAATGCAGAAAAAGTCTTAGTTAAAATATGTTAAAAAATGATACCGCTTTGTAATAGACGAGTTTTCGTCCGAAACCCTCGTACTTCGAAGGAGATTGTCAAGTTTGTACACGAAGTGCATCCAGTTTTTCCCGTAACCCTCTCAACCTTTTAGCACATGCTACGTGGGTGAAATTATGATACCATACCAATTTTCAACTATTTCAGAGTTCATTTGCAGTGCTTTTCAATTTCAGGGTCATCTTTGCTCAAAATAAATCATGAAATGCATGAAAAATAGCAAATGAAGTCAGAAAAGGGTTGAAAAGTGATGATGTGGCTTTGAATGGTGCCTAATGAATGCAGAAAAAGTCTTGATTTAAAATATATTGAAAAAAAAGAAATCCCATTGTAATAGATGAGTTTTCGTCCGAAACCCTCATACTTCGAAGGAGATTGTCCAGTTTGTACACGAAGTGCATCCAGTTTTTCCCGTAACCCTCTCAACTTTTTAGCACATGCTATGTGGGTGAAATTATGATACCATGCCAATTTTCAACCATTTCAGAGTTCATTTGCAGTGCTTTACAATTTCAGGGTCATCTTAGCTCAAAATAAATCATGAAATGCATGAAAAATAGCAAATGAAGTCAGAAAAGGGTTGAAAATTGATGATGTGGCTTTGAATGGTGCATATTGAATGCAGAAAAAGTCTTGAGTTGAAATATATTTAAAAAAATGAAATCCCTTTGTAATAGACGAGTTTTCGTCCGAAACCCTAATACTTCGAAGGAGATTGTCCAGTTTGTAGACGAAGTGCATCCAGTTTTTCCCGTAACCCTCTCAACTTTTTAGCACATGCTATGTGGGTGAAATTATGATACCATGCCAATTTTCAACTATTTCAGAGTTCATTTGCAGTGCTTTTCAATTTCAGGGTCATCTTAGCTCGAAAAAATCATGAAATGCATGAAAAATAGCAAATGAAGTCAGAAAAGGGTTGAAAAGTGATGATGTGGCTTTGAATAGTGCATATTGAATGCATAAAAAGTCCTGAGTTAAAATATGTTAAAAAAATGAAACCCCTTTGTAATAGACGAGTTTTCGTCCGAATCCCTGATACTTCGAAGGAGATTGTCCAGTTTGTACACGAAGTGCATCCAGCTTTTCCCGTAACCCTGTCAACTTTTTAGCACATGCTACGTGGGTGAAATTATGATACCATGCCAATTTTCAACTATTTCAGAGTTCATTTGAAGTGCTTTTCAATTTCAGGGTCACCTTAGCTCAAAATAAATCATGAAATGCATGAAAAATTGCAAATGATGTCAGAAAAGGGTTGAAAAGTGATGATGTGGCTTTGATTGGTGCATATTGAATGCAGAAAAAGTCTTGAGTTAAAATAAGTTAAAAAATGAAACCCCTTTGTAATAGACGAGTTTTCGTCCGAAACCCTGATACTTCAAAGGAGATTGTCCAGTTTGTACACGAAGTGCATCCAGTTTTTCCCGTAACCCTCTCAACTTTTTAGCACATGCTATGTGGGTGAAATTATGATACCATGCCAATTTTTAACCATTTCAGAGTTCATTTGCAGTGCTTTTCAATTTCAGGCTCATCTTAGCTCAAAATAAATCATGAAATGCATGAAAAATAGAAAATGAAATCAGAAAAGGGTTGAAAAGTGATGATGTGGCTTTGAATGGTGCATATTGAATGCAGAAAAAGTCTTGAGTTAAGATATGTATTTAAAAAAATGAAATCCGTTTGTAATAGACGAGTTTTCGTCCGAAACCCTGATACTTCAAAGGAGATTGTCCAGTTTGTACACGAAGTGCTTCCAATTTTTCCCGTAACCCTCTCAACTTTTTAGCACATGCTATGTGGGTGAAATTATGATACCATGCCAATTTTCAACTATTTCAGAGTTCATTTGCAGTGCTTTTCAATTTCAGGGTCATCTTAGCTTGAAATAAATCATGAAATGCATGAAAAATAGCAAATGAAGTAAGAAAAGGGTTGAAAAGTGATGATGTGGCTTTGAATGGTGCATATTGAATGCATAAAAAGACTTGAGTTAAAATATGTTAAAAAAATGAAACCCCTTTGTAATAGACGAGTTTTCGTCCGAATCCCTGATACTTCGAAGGAGATTGTCCAGTTTGTACACGAACTGCATCCAGTTTTTCCCGTAACCCTCTCAACTTTTTAGCACATGGTACGTGGGAGAAATTATGATACCATGCCAATTTTCAACCATTTCAGAGTTCATTTGCAGTGCTTTTCAATTTCAGGGTCATCTTAGCTCAAAATAAATCATGAAATGCATGAAAAATAGCAAATGAAGTCAGAAAAGGGTTGAAAAGTGATGATGTGGCTTTGAATGGTGCATATTGAATGCAGAAAAAGTCTTAGTTAAAATATGTTAAAAAACGATACCCCTTTGTAATAGACGAGTTTTCGTCCGAAACCCTCGTACTTCGAAGGAGATTGTCCAGTTTGTACACGAAGTGCATCCAGTTTTTCCCGTAAGCCTGTCAACTTTTTAGCACATGCTACGTGGGTGAAATTATGATACCATGCCAATTTTCAACTATTTCAGAGTTCATTTGAAGTGCTTTTCAATTTCAGGGTCATCTTAGCTCAAAATAAATCATGAAATGCATGGAAAATAGCAAATGAAGTCAGAAAAGGGTTGAAAAGTGATGATGTGGCTTTGAATGGTGCCTAATGAATGCAGAAAAAGTCTTGATTTAAAATATATTTAAAAAAATGAAATCCCATTGTAATAGACGAGTTTTCGTCCGAAACCCTCATACTTCGAAGGAGATTGTCCAGTTTGTACACGAAGTGCATCCAGTTTTTCCCGTATGCCTCTCAACTTTTTAGCACATGCTATGTGGGTGAAATTATGATACCATGCCAATTTTCAACTATTTCAGAGTTCATTTGCAGTGCTTTTCAATTTCAGGGTCATCTTAGCTCAAAATAAATCATGAAATGGATGAAAAATTGCAAATGATGTCAGAAAAGGGTTGAAAAGTGATGATGTGGCTTTGATTGGTGCATATTGAATGCAGAAAAAGTCTTGAGTTAAAATAAGTTAAAAAATGAAACCCCTTTGTAATAGACGAGTTTTCGTCCGAAACCCTGATACTTCAAAGGAGATTGTCCAGTTTGTACACGAAGTGCATCCAGTTTTTCCCGTAACCCTCTCAACTTTTTAGCACATGCTATGTGGGTGAAATTATGATACCATGCCAATTTTTAACCATTTCAGAGTTCATTTGCAGTGCTTTTCAATTTCAGGGTCATCTTAGCTCAAAATAAATCATGAAATGCATGAAAAATAGCAAATGAAGTCAGAAAAGGGTTGAAAAGTGATGATGTGGCTTTGAATGGTGCATATTGAATGCAGAAAAAGTCTTGAGTTAAGATATGTATTTAAAAAAATGAAATCCGTTTGTAATAGACGAGTTTTCGTCCGAAACCCTGATACTTCAAAGGAGATTGTCCAGTTTGTACACGAAGTGCTTCCAATTTTTCCCGTAACCCTCTCAACTTTTTAGCACATGCTATGTGGGTGAAATTATGATACCATGCCAATTTTCAACTATTTCAGAGTTCATTTGCAGTGCTTTTCAATTTCAGGGTCATCTTAGCTTGAAATAAATCATGAAATGCATGAAAAATAGCAAATGAAGTAAGAAAAGGGTTGAAAAGTGATGATGTGGCTTTGAATGGTGCATATTGAATGCAGAAAAAGTCTTAGTTAAAATATGTTAAAAAATGATACCCCTTTGTAATAGACGAGTTTTCGTCCGAAACCCTCGTACTTCGAAGGAGATTGTCCAGTTTGTACACGAAGTGCATCCAGTTTTTCCCGTAAGCCTGTCAACTTTTTAGCACATGCTACGTGGGTGAAATTATGATACCATGCCAATTTTCAACCATTTCAGAGTTCATTTGCAGTGCTTTTCAATTTCAGGGTCATCTTAGCTCAAAATAAATCATGAAATGCATGGAAAATAGCAAATGAAGTCAGAAAAGGGTTGAAAAGTGATGATGTGGCTTTGAATGGTGCCTAATGAATGCAGAAAAAGTCTTGATTTAAAATATATTTAAAAAAATGAAATCCCATTGTAATAGACGAGTTTTCGTCCGAAAACCTCATACTTCGAAGGAGATTGTCCAGTTTGTACACGAAGTGCATCCAGTTTTTCCCGTATGCCTCTCAACTTTTTAGCACATGCTATGTGGGTGAAATTATGATACCATGCCAATTTTCAACTATTTCAGAGTTCATTTGCAGTGCTTTTCAATTTCAGGGTCATCTTAGCTCAAAATAAATCATGAAATGCATGAAAAATAGCAAATGAAGTCAGAAAAGGGTCGAAAAGTGATGATGTGGCTTTGAATGGTGCATATTGATTGCAGAAAAAGTCTTGAGTTAAAATATGTTAAAAAATGATACCCGTTTGTAATAGACGAGTTTTCGTCCGAAACCCTCGTACTTCGAAGGAGATTGTCCAGTTTGTACACGAAGTGCATCCAGTTTTTCCCGTAACCCTCTCAACCTTTTAGCACATGTTACGTGGGTGAAATTATGATACCATGCCAATTTTCAACTATTTCAGAGTTCATTTGCAGTGCTTTTCAATTTCAGGGTCATCTTTGCTCAAAATAAATCATGAAATGCATGAAAAATAGCAAATGAAGTCAGAAAAGGGTTGAAAAGTGATGATGTGGCTTTGAATGGTGCCTAATGAATGCAGAAAAAGTCTTGATTTAAAATATATTTAAAAAAATGAAATCCCATTGTAATAGACGAGTTTTCGTCCGAAACCCTGATACTTCGAAGGAGATTGTCCAGTTTGTACACGAAGTGCATCCAGTTTTTCCCGTAACCCTCTCAACTTTTTAGCACATGCTATGTGGGTGAAATTATGATACCATGCCAATTTTCAACCATTTCAGAGTTCATTTGCAGTGCTTTTCAATTTCAGGGTCATCTTAGCTCTAAATAAATCATGAAATGCATGAAAAATAGCAAATGAAGTCAGAAAAGCGTTGAAAAGTGATGATGTGGCTTTGAATGGTGCATATTGAATGCAGAAAAAGTCTTGAGTTGAAATATATTTAAAAAAATGAAATCCCTTTCTAATAGACGAGTTTTCGTCCGAAACCCTAATACTTCGAAGGAGATTGTCCAGTTTGTACACGAAGTGCATTGAGTTTTTCCCGTAACCCTCTCAACTTTTTAGCACATGCTATGTGGGTCAAATTATGATACCATGCCAATTTTCAACTATTTCAGAGTTCATTTGCAGTGCTTTTCAATTTCAGGGTCATCTTAGCTCGAAATAAATCATGAAATGCATGAAAAATAGCAAATGAAGACAGAAAAGGGTTGAAAAGTGATGATGTGGCTTTGAATGGTGCATATTGAATGCATAAAAAGTCTTGAGTTAAAATATGTTTAAAAAATGAAATCCCTTTGTAATAGACGAGTTTTCGTCCGAAACCCTCATACTTCGAAGGAGATTGTCCAGTTTGTACACGAAGTGCATCCAGTTTTTCCCATAACCCTCTCAACTTTTTAGCACATGCTATGTGGGTGAAATTATGATACCATGCCAATTTTCAACCATTTCAGAGTTCATTTGCAGTGCTTTTCAATTTCAGGGTCATCTTTGCTCAAAATAAATCATGAAATGCATGAAAAATAGCAAATGAAGTCAGAAAAGGGTTGAAAAGTGATGATGTGGCTTTGAATGGTGCATATTGAATGCAGAAAAAGTCTTGAGTTAAAATAAGTTAAAAAATGAAACCCCTTTGTAATAGACGAGTTTTCGTCCGAATCCCTGATACTTCGAAGGAGATTGTCCAGTTTGTACACGAAGTGCATCCAGTTTTTCCCGTAACCCTCTCAACTTTTTAGCACATGCTACGTGGGTGAAATTATGATACCATGCCAATTTTCAACCATTTCAGAGTTCATTTGCAGTGCTTTTCAATTTCAGGGTCATCTTAGCTCAAAATAAATCATGAAATGCATGAAAAATAGCAAATGAAGTCAGAAAAGGGTTGAAAAGTGATGATGTGGCTTTGAATGGTGCATATTGAATACAGAAAAAGTCTTAGTTAAAATATGTTAAAAAATGATACCCCTTTGTAATAGACGAGTTTTCGTCCGAAACCCTCGTACTTCGAAGGAGATTGTCAAGTTTGTACACGAAGTGCATCCAGTTTTTCCCGTAACCCTCTCAACCTTTTAGCACATGCTACATGGGTGAAATTATGATACCATACCAATTTTCAACTATTTCAGAGTTCATTTGCAGTGCTTTTCAATTTCAGGGTCATCTTTGCTCAAAATAAATCATGAAATGCATGAAAAATAGCAAATGAAGTCAGAAAAGGGTTGAAAAGTGATGATGTGGCTTTGAATGGTGCCTAATGAATGCAGAAAAAGTCTTGATTTAAAATATATTTAAAAAAATGAAATCCCATTGTAATAGACGAGTTTTCGTCCGAAACCCTAATACTTCGAAGGAGATTGTCCAGTTTGTACACGAAGTGCATCCAGTTTTTCCCGTAACCCTCTCAACTTTTTAGCACATGCTATGTGGGTGAAATTATGATACCATGCCAATTTTCAACCATTTCAGAGTTCATTTGCAGTGCTTTACAATTTCAGGGTCATCTTAGCTCAGAATAAATCATGAAATGCATGAAAAATAGCAAATGAAGTCAGAAAAGGGTTGAAAAGTGATGATGTGGCTTTGAATGGTGCATATTGAATGCCGAAAAATTCTTGAGTTGAAATATATTTAAAAAAATGAAATCCCTTTGTAATAGACGCGTTTTCGTCCGAAACCCTAATACTTCGAAGGAGATTGTCCAGTTTGTAGACGAAGTGCATCCAGTTTTTCCCGTAACCCTCTCAACTTTTTAGCACATGCTATGTGGGTGAAATTATGATACCATGCCAATTTTCAACTATTTCAGAGTTCATTTGCAGTGCTTTTCAATTTCAGGGTCATCTTAGCTCGAAATAAATCATGAAATGCATGAAAAATAGCAAATGAAGTCAGAAAAGGGTTGAAAAGTGATGATGTGGCTTTGAATGGTGCATATTGAATGCATAAAAAGTCTTGAGTTAAAATATGTTAAAAAAATGAAACCCCTTTGTAATAGACGAGTTTTCGTCCGAATCCCTGATACTTCGAAGGAGATTGTCCAGTTTGTACACGAAGTGCATCCAGTTTTTCCCGTAACCCTGTCAACTTTTTAGCACATGCTACGTGGGTGAAATTGTGATACCATGCCAATTTTCAACTATTTCAGAGTTCATTTGAAGTGCTTTTCAATTTCAGGGTCATCTTAGCTCAAAATAAATCATGAAATGCATGAAAAATAGCAAATGATGTCAGAAAAGGGTTGAAAAGTGATGATGTGGCTTTGAATGGTGCATATTGAATGCAGAAAAAAGGCTTGAGTTAAAATAAGTTAAAAAATGAAACCCCTTTGTAATAGACGAGTTTTCGTCCGAAACCCTGATACTTCGAAGGAGATTGTCCAGTTTGTACACGAAGTGCATTGAGTTTTTCCCATAACCCTCTCAACTTTTTAGCACATGCTATGTGGGTGAAATTATGATACCATGCCAATTTTTAACCATTTCAGAGTTCATTTGCTGTGCTTTTCAATTTCAGGCTCATCTTAGCTCAAAATAAATCATGAAATGCATGAAAAATAGCAAATGAAGTCAGAAAAGGGTTGAAAAGTGATGATGTGGCTTTGAATGGTGCATATTGAATGCAGAAAAAGTCTTGAGTTAAGATATGTATTTAAAAAAATGAAATCCCTTTGTAATAGACGAGTTTTCGTCCGAATCCCTGATACTTCGAAGGAGATTGTCCAGTTTGTACACGAAGTGCATCCAGTTTTTCCCGTAACCCTCTCAACTTTTTAGCACATGCTACGTGGGTGAAATTATGATACCATGCCAATTTTCAACCATTTGAGAGTTCATTTGCAGTGCTTTTCAATTTCAGGGTCATCTTAGCTCAAAATAAATCATGAAATGCATGAAAAATAGCAAATGAAGTCAGGAAAGGGTTGAAAAGTGATGATGTGGCTTTGAATGGTGCATATTGAATGCAGAAAAAGTCTTAGTTAAAATATGTTAAAAAATCATACCCCTTTGTAATAGACGAGTTTTCGTCCGAAACCCTCATACTTCGAAGGAGATTGTCCAGTTTGTACACGAAGTGCATCCAGTTTTTCCCGTAACCCTGTCAACTTTTTAGCACATGCTACGTGGGTGAAATTATGATACCATGCCAATTTTCAACTATTTCAGAGTTCATTTGCAGTGCTTTTCAATTTCAGGGTCATCTTAGCTCAAAATAAATCATGAAATGCATGAAAAATAGCAAATGAAGTCAGAAAAGGGTCGAAAAGTGATGATGTGGCTTTGAATGGTGCATATTGATTGCAGAAAAAGTCTTGAGTTAAAATATGTTAAAAAATGATACCCCTTTGTAATAGACGAGTTTTCGTCCGAAACCCTCGTACTTCGAAGGAGATTGTCCAGTTTGTACACGAAGTGCATCCAGTTTTTCCCGTAACCCTCTCAACCTTTTAGCACATGCTACGTGGGTGAAATTATGATACCATGCCAATTTTCAACTATTTCAGAGTTCATTTGCAGTGCTTTTCAATTTCAGGGTCATCTTTGCTCAAAATAAATCATGAAATGCATGAAAAATAGCAAATGAAGTCAGAAAAGGGTTGAAAAGTGATGATGTGGCTTTGAATGGTGCCTAATGAATGCAGAAAAAGTCTTGATTTAAAATATATTTAAAAAAATGAAATCCCATTGTAATAGACGAGTTTTCGTCCGAAACCCTGATACTTCGAAGGAGATTGTCCAGTTTGTACACGAAGTGCATCCAGTTTTTCCCGTAACCCTCTCAACTTTTTAGCACATGCGATGTGGGTGAAATTATGATACCATGCCAATTTTCAACCATTTCAGAGTTCATTTGCAGTGCTTTCCAATTTCAGGGTCATCTTAGCTCTAAATAAATCATGAAATGCATGAAAAATAGCAAATGAAGTCAGAAAAGGGTTGAAAAGTGATGATGTGGCTTTGAATGGTGCATATTGAATGCAGAAAAAGTCTTGAGTTGAAATATATTTAAAAAAATGAAATCCCTTTGTAATAGACGAGTTTTCGTCCGAAACCCTAATACTTCGAAGGAGATTGTCCAGTTTGTACACGAAGTGCATCCAGTTTTTCCCGTAACCCTCTCAACTTTTTAGCACATGCTACGTGGGTGAAATTATGATACCATGCCAATTTTCAACCATTTCAGAGTTCATTTGCAGTGCTTTTCAATTTCAGGGTCATCTTAGCTCAAAATAAATCATGAAATGCATGAAAAATAGCAAATGAAGTCAGAAAAGGGTTGAAAAGTGATGATGTGGCTTTGAATGGTGCATATTGAATGCAGAAAAAGTCTTAGTTAAAATATGTTAAAAAATGATACCCCTTTGTAATAGACGAGTTTTCGTCCGAAACCCTCGTACTTCGAAGGAGATTGTCCAGTTTGTACATGAAGTGCATCCAGTTTTTCCCGTAACCCTGTCAACTTTTTAGCACATGCTACGTGGGTGAAATTATGGTACCATGCCAATTTTCAACTATTTCAGAGTTCGTTTGAAGTGCTTTTCAATTTCAGGGTCATCTTAGCTCAAAATAAATCTTGAAATGCATGAAAAATAGCAAATGAAGTCAGATATGGGTTGAAAAGTGATGATGTGGCTTTGAATGGTGCATATTGAATGCAGAAAAAGTCTTGAGTTAAAATAAGTTAAAAAATGAAACCCCTTTGTAATAGACGAGTTTTCGTCCGAATCCCTGATACTTCGAAGGAGATTGTCCAGTTTGTACACGAAGTGCATCCAGTTTTTCCCGTAACCCTCTCAACTTTTTAGCACATGCTACGTGGGTGAAATTATGATACCATGCCATTTTTCAACCATTTCAGAGTTCATTTGCAGTGCTTTTCAATTTCAGGGTCATCTTAGCTCAAAATAAATCATGAAATGCATGAAAAATAGCAAATGAAGTCAGAAAAGGGTTGAAAAGTGATGATGTGGCTTTGAATGGTGCATATTGAATGCAGAAAAATTCTTAGTTAAAATATGTTAAAAAATGATACCCCTTTGTAATAGACGAGTTTTCGTCCGAAACCCTCGTACTTCGAAGGAGATTGTCCAGTTTGTACACGAAGTGCATCCAGTTTTTCCCGTAACCCTGTCAACTTTTTAGCACATGCTACGTCGGTGAAATTATGATACCATGCCAATTTTCAACTATTTCAGAGTTCATTTGAAGTGCTTTTCAATTTCAGGGTCATCTTAGCTCGAAATAAATCTTGAAATGCATGAAAAATAGCAAATGAAGTCAGAAAAGGGTTGAAAAGTGATGATGTGGCTTTGAATGGTGCATATTGAATGCATAAAAAGTCTTGAGTTAAAATATGTTAAAAAAATGAAACCCCTTTGTAATAGACGAGTTTTCGTCCGAAACCCTGATACTTCGAAGGAGATTGTCCAGTTTGTACACGAAGTGCATCCAGTTTTTCCCGTAACCCTCTCAACTTTTTAGCACATGCTATGTGGGTGAAATTATGATACCATGCCAATTTTTAACCATTTCAGAGTTAATTTGCAGTGCTTTTCAATTTCAGGGTCATCTTAGCTCAAAATAAATCATGAAATGCATGAAAAATAGCAACTGAAGTCAGAAAAGGGTTGAAAAGTGATGATGTGGCTTTGAATGGTGCATATTGAATGCAGAAAAAGTCTTGAGTTAAGATATGTATTTAAAAAAATGAAATCCCTTTGTAATAGAGGAGTTTTCGTCCGAAACCCTAATACTTCGAAGGAGATTGTCCAGTTTGTACACGAAGTGCTTCCAGTTTTTCCCGTAACCCTCTCAACTTTTTAGCACATGCTATGTGGGTGAAATTATGATACCATGCCAATTTTCAACTATTTCAGAGTTCATTTGCAGTGCTTTTCAATTTCAGGGTCATCTTAGCTCGAAATAAATCATCAAATGCATGAAAAATAGCAAATGAAGTCAGAAAAGGGTTGAAAAGTGATGATGTGGCTTTGAATGGTGCATATTGAATGCATAAAAAGTCTTGAGTTAAAATATGTTAAAAAAATGAAACCCCTTTGTAATAGACGAGTTTTCGTCCGAATCCCTGATACTTCGAAGGAGATTGTCCAGTTTGTACACGAAGTGTATCCAGTTTTTCCTGTAACCCTCTCAACTTTTTAGCACATGCTACGTGGGTGAAATTATGATACCATGCCAATTTTCAACCATTTCAGAGTTCATTTCCAGAGCTTTTCAATTTCAGGGTCATCTTAGCTCAAAATAAATCATGAAATGCATGAAAAATAGCAAATGAAGTCAGAAAAGGGTTGAAAAGTGATGATGTGGCTTTGAATGGTGCATATTGAATGCAGAAAAAGTCTTAGTTAAAATATGTTAAAAAATGATACCCCTTTGTAATAGACGAGTTTTCGTCCGAAACCCTCGTACTTCGAAGGAGATTGTCCAGTTTGTACACAAAGTGCATCCAGTTTTTCCCGTAACCCTGTCAACTTTTTAGCACCTGCTACGTGGGTGAAATTATGATACCATGCCAATTTTCAACTATTTCAGAGTTCATTCGAAGTGCTTTTCAATTTCAGGGTCATCTTAGCTCAAAATAAATCATGAAATGCCTGAAAAATAGCAAATGAAGTCAGAAAAGGGTTGAAAAGTGATGATGTGGCTTTGAATGGTGCATATTGAATGCAGAAAAAGTCTTGAGTTAAAATAAGTTAAAAAATGAAACCCCTTTGTAATAGACGAGTTTTCGTCCGAAACCCTGATACTTCGAAGGAGATTGTCCAGTTTTTACACGAAGTGCATCCAGTTCTTCCCGTAACCCTCTCAACTTTTTATCACATGCTATGTGGGTGAAATTATGATACCATGCCAATTTTCAACCATTTCAGAGTTCATTTGCAGTGCTTTTCAATTTCAGGGTCATCTTAGCTCAAAATAAATCATGAAATGCATGAAAAATAGCAAATGAAGTCAGAAAAGGGTTGAAAAGTGATGATGTGGCTTTGAATGGTGCATATTGAATGCAGAAAAAGTCTTGAGTTAAAATATGTTAAAAAATGAAACCCCTTTGTAATAGACGAGTTTTCGTCCGAAACCCTGATACTTCGAAGGAGATTGTCCAGTTTGTACACGAAGTGCATCCAATTTTTCCCGTAACCCTCTCAACTTTTTAGCACATGCTACGTGGGTGAAATTATGATACCATGCCAATTTTCAGCTATTTCAGAGTTCATTTGCAGTGCTTTTCAATATGAGGGTCATCTTAGCTCAAAATAAATCATGAAATGCATGAAAAATAGCAAATGAAGTCAGAAAAGGGTTGAAAAGTGATGATGTGTATTTGAATGGTGCATATTGAATGCAGAAAAAGTCTTGAGTTAAAATATGTTTAAAAAATGAAATCCCTTTGTAATAGACGAGTTTTCGTCCGAAACCCTCATACTTCGAAGGAGATTGTCCAGTTTGTACATGAAGTGCATCCAGTTTTTCCCATAACCCTCTCAACTTTTTAGCACATGCTATGTGGGTGAAATTATGATACCATGCCAATTTTCAACCATTTCAGAGTTCATTTGCAGTGCTTTTCAATTTCAGGGTCATCTTTGCTCAAAATAAATCATGAAATGCATGAAAAATAGCAAATGAAGTCAGAAAAGGGTTGAAAAGTGATGATGTGGCTTTGAATGGTGCCTAATGAATGCAGAAAAAGTCTTGATTTAAAATATATTTAAAAAAATGAAATCCCATTGTAATAGACAAGTTTTCGTCCGAAACCCTCATACTTCGAAGGAGATTGTCCAGTTTGTACACGAAGTGCATCCAGTTTTTCCCGTAACCCTGTCAACTTTTTAGCACATGCTATGTGGGTGAATTTATGATACCATGCCAGTTTTCAACTATTTCAGAGTTCATTTGCAGTGCTTTTCAATTTCAGGGTCATCTTCGCTCAAAATAAATCATGAAATGCATGAAAAATAGCAAATGAAGTCAGAAAAGGGTCGAAAAGTGATGATGTGGCTTTGAATGGTGCATATTGAATGCAGAAAAAGTCTTGAGTTAAAATATGTTAAAAAATGATACCCCTTTGTAATAGACGAGTTTTCGTCCGAATCCCTGATACTTCGAAGGAGATTGTCCAGTTTGTACACGAAGTGCATCCAGCTTTTCCCGTAACCCTCTCAACTTTTTAGCACATGCTACGTGGGTGAAATTATGATACCATGCCAATTTTCAACCATTTCAGAGTTCATTTGCAGTGCTTTTCAATTTCAGGGTCATCTTAGCTCAAAATAAATCATGAAATGCATGAAAAATAGCAAATGAAGTCAGAAAAGGGTTGAAAAGGGATGATGTGGCTTTGAATGGTGCATATTGAATGCAGAAAAAGTCTTAGTTAAAATATGTTAAAAAATGATACCCCTTTGTAATAGACGAGTTTTCGTCCGAAACCCTCGTACTTCGAAGGAGATTGTCCAGTTTGTACACGAAGTGCATCCAGTTTTTCCCGTAACCCTGTCAACTTTTTAGCACATGCTACGTGGGTGAAATTATGATACCATGCCAATTTTCAACTATTTCAGAGTTCATTTGAAGTGCTTTTCAATTTCAGGGTCATCTTAGCTCAAAATAAATCATGAAATGCATGAAAAATAGCAAATGAAGTCAGAAAAGGGTTGAAAAGTGATGATGTGGCTTTGAATGGTGCATATTGAATGCAGAAAAAGTCTTGAGTTAAAATAAGTTAAAAAATGAAACCCCTTTGTAATAGACGAGTTTTCGTCCGAAACCCTGATACTTCGAAGGAGATTGTCCAGTTTGTACACGAAGTGCATCCAGTTTTTCCCGTAACCCTCTCAACTTTTTAGCACATGCTATGTGGGTGAAATTATGATACCATGCCAATTTTTAACCATTTCAGAGTTCATTTGCAGTGCTTTTCAATTTCAGGGTCATCTTAGCTCAAAATAAATCATGAAATGCATGAAAAATAGCAACTGAAGTCAGAAAAGGGTTGAAAAGTGATGATGTGGCTTTGAATGGTGCATATTGAATGCAGAAAAAGTCTTGAGTTAAGATATGTATTTAAAAAAATGAAATCCCTTTGTAATAGACGAGTTTTCGTCCGAAACCCTAATACTTCGAAGGAGATTGTCCAGTTTGTACACGAACTGCTTCCAGTTTTTCCCGTAACCCTCTCAACTTTTTAGCACATGCTATGTGGGTGAAATTATGATACCATGCCAATTTTCAACTATTTCAGAGTTCATTTGCAGTGCTTTTCAATTTCAGGGTCATCTTAGCTCGAAATAAATCATGAAATGCATGAAAAATTGCAAATGAAGTCAGAAAAGGGTTGAAAAGTGATGATGTGGCTTTGAATGGTGCATATTGAATGCATAAAAAGTCTTGAGTTAAAATATGTTAAAAAAATGAAACCCCTTTGTAATAGACGAGTTTTCGTCCGAATCCCTGATACTTCGAAGGAGATTGTCCAGTTTGTACACGAAGTGTATCCAGTTTTTCCCGTAACCCTCTCAACTTTTTAGCACATGCTACGTGGGTGAAATTATGATACCATGCCAATTTTCAACCATTTTAGAGTTCATTTCCAGTGCTTTTCAATTTCAGGGTCATCTTAGCTCAAAATAAATCATGAAATGCATGAAAAATAGCAAATGAAGTCAGAAAAGGGTTGAAAAGTGATGATGTGGCTTTGAATGGTGCATATTGAATGCAGAAAAAGTCTTAGTTAAAATATGTTAAAAAATGATACCCCTTTGTAATAGACGAGTTTTCGTCCGAAACCCTCGTACTTCGAAGGAGATTGTCCAGTTTGTACACAAAGTGCATCCAGTTTTTCCCGTAACCCTGTCAACTTTTTAGCACCTGCTACGTGGGTGAAATTATGATACCATGCCAATTTTCAACTATTTCAGAGTTCATTCGAAGTGCTTTTCAATTTCAGGGTCATCTTAGCTCAAAACAAATCATGAAATGCCTGAAAAATAGCAAATGAAGTCAGAAAAGGGTTGAAAAGTGATGATGTGGCTTTGAATGGTGCATATTGAATGCAGAAAAAGTCTTGAGTTAAAATAAGTTAAAAAATGAAACCCCTTTGTAATAGACGAGTTTTCGTCCGAAACCCTGATACTTCGAAGGAGATTGTCCAGTTTTTACACGAAGTGCATCCAGTTCTTCCCGTAACCCTCTCAACTTTTTATCACATGCTATGTGGGTGAAATTATGATACCATGCCAATTTTCAACCATTTCAGAGTTCATTTGCAGTGCTTTTCAATTTCAGGGTCATCTTAGCTCAAAATAAATCATGAAATGCATGAAAAATAGCAAATGAAGTCAGAAAAGGGTTGAAAAGTGATGATGTGGCTTTGAATGGTGCATATTGAATGCAGAAAAAGTCTTGAGTTAAAATATGTTAAAAAATGAAACCCCTTTGTAATAGACGAGTTTTCGTCCGAAACCCTGATACTTCGAAGGAGATTGTCCAGTTTGTACACGAAGTGCATCCAATTTTTCCCGTAACCCTCTCAACTTTTTAGCACATGCTACGTGGGTGAAATTATGATACCATGCCAATTTTCAGCTATTTCAGAGTTCATTTGCAGTGCTTTTCAATATGAGGGTCATCTTAGCTCAAAATAAATCATGAAATGCATGAAAAATAGCAAATGAAGTCAGAAAAGGGTTGAAAAGTGATGATGTGTATTTGAATGGTGCATATTGAATGCAGAAAAAGTCTTGAGTTAAAATATGTTTAAAAAATGAAATCCCTTTGTAATAGACGAGTTTTCGTCCGAAACCCTCATACTTCGAAGGAGATTGTCCAGTTTGTACATGAAGTGCATCCAGTTTTTCCCATAACCCTCTCAACTTTTTACCACATGCTATGTGGGTGAAATTATGATACCATGCCAATTTTCAACCATTTCAGAGTTCATTTGCAGTGCTTTTCAATTTCAGGGTCATCTTTGCTCAAAATAAATCATGAAATGCATGAAAAATAGCAAATGAAGTCAGAAAAGGGTTGAAAAGTGATGATGTGGCTTTGAATGGTGCCTAATGAATGCAGAAAAAGTCTTGATTTAAAATATATTTAAAAAAATGAAATCCCATTGTAATAGACAAGTTTTCGTCCGAAACCCTCATACTTCGAAGGAGATTGTCCAGTTTGTACACGAAGTGCATCCAGTTTTTCCCGTAACCCTGTCAACTTTTTAGCACATGCTATGTGGGTGAATTTATGATACCATGCCAATTTTCAACTATTTCAGAGTTCATTTGCAGTGCTTTTCAATTTCAGGGTCATCTTAGCTCAAAATAAATCATGAAATGCATGAAAAATAGCAAATGAAGTCAGAAAAGGGTCGAAAAGTGATGATGTGGCTTTGAATGGTGCATATTGAATGCAGAAAAAGTCTTGAGTTAAAATATGTTAAAAAATGATACCCCTTTGTAATAGACGAGTTTTCGTCCGAATCCCTCATACTTCGAAGGAGATTGTCCAGTTTGTACACGAAGTGCATCCAGTTTTTCCCGTAACCCTGTCAACTTTTTAGCACATGCTACGTGGGTGAAATTATGATACCATGCCAATTTTCAACTATTTCAGAGTTCATTTGCAGTGCTTTTCAATTTCAGGGTCATCTTAGCTCGAAATAAATCATGAAATGCATGAAAAATAGCAAATGAAGTCAGAAAAGGGTTGAAAAGTGATGATGTGGCTTTGAGTGGTGCATATTGAATGCATAAAAAGTCTTGAGTTAAAATATGTTAAAAAAATGAAACCCCTTTGTAATAGACGAGTTTTCGTCCGAATCCCTGATACTTCGAAGGAGATTGTCCAGTTTGTACACGAAGTGCATCCAGTTTTTCCCGTAACCCTCTCAACTTTTTAGCACATGCTACGTGGGTGAAATTATGATACCATGCCAATTTTCAACCATTTCAGAGTTCATTTGCAGTGCTTTTCAATTTCAGGGTCATCTTTGCTCAAAATAAATCATGAAATGCATGAAAAATAGCAAATGAAGTCAGAAAAGGGTTGAAAAGTGATGATGTGGCTTTGAATGGTGCCTAATGAATGCAGAAAAAGTCTTGATTTAAAATATATTTAAAAAAATGAAATCCCATTGTAATAGACAAGTTTTCGTCCGAAACCCTCATACTTCGAAGGAGATTGTCCAGTTTGTACACGAAGTGTATCCAGTTTTTCCCGTAACCCTGTCAACTTTTTAGCACATGCTATGTGGGTGAATTTATGATACCATGCCAATTTTCAACTATTTCAGAGTTCATTTGCAGTGCTTTTCAATTTCAGGGTCATCTTAGCTCAAAATAAATCATGAAATGCATGAAAAATAGCAAATGAAGTCAGAAAAGGGTCGAAAAGTGATGATGTGGCTTTGAATGGTGCATATTGAATGCAGAAAAAGTCTTGAGTTAAAATATGTTAAAAAATGATACCCCTTTGTAATAGACGAGTTTTCGTCCGAATCCCTCATACTTCGAAGGAGATTGTCCAGTTTGTACACGAAGTGCATCCAGTTTTTCCCGTAACCCTGTCAACTTTTTAGCACATGCTACGTGGGTGAAATTATGATACCATGCCAATTTTCAACTATTTCAGAGTTCATTTGCAGTGCTTTTCAATTTCAGGGTCATCTTAGCTCGAAATAAATCATGAAATGCATGAAAAATAGCAAATGAAGTCAGAAAAGGGTTGAAAAGTGATGATGTGGCTTTGAGTGGTGCATATTGAATGCATAAAAAGTCTTGAGTTAAAATATGTTAAAAAAATGAAACCCCTTTGTAATAGACGAGTTTTCGTCCGAATCCCTGATACTTCGAAGGAGATTGTCCAGTTTGTACACGAAGTGCATCCAGTTTTTCCCGTAACCCTCTCAACTTTTTAGCACATGCTACGTGGGTGAAATTATGATACCATGCCAATTTTCAACCATTTCAGAGTTCATTTGCAGTGCTTTTCAATTTCAGGGTCATCTTAGCTCAAAATAAATCATGAAATGCATGAAAAATAGCAAATGAAGTCAGAAAAGGGTTGAAAAGTGATGATGTGGCTTTGAATGGTGTATATTGAATGCAGAAAAAGTCTTAGTTAAAATATGTTAAAAAATGATACCCCTTTGTAATAGACGAGTTTTCGTCCGAAACCCTCGTACTTCGAAGGAGATTGTCCAGTTTGTACACGAAGTGCATCCAGTTTTTCCCATAACCCAGTCAACTTTTTAGCACATGCTACGTGGGTGAAATTATGATACCATGCCAATTTTCAACTATTTCAGAGTTCATTTGAAGTGCTTTTCAATTTCAGGGTCATCTTAGCTCAAAATAAATCATGAAATGCATGAAAAATAGCAAATGATGTCAGAAAAGGGTTGAAAAGTGATGATGTGGCTTTGAATGGTGCATATTGAATGCAGAAAAAGTCTTGAGTTAAAATAAGTTAACAAATGAAACCCCTTTGTAATAGACGAGTTTTCGTCCGAAACCCTGATACTTCGAAGGAGATTGTCCAGTTTGTACACGAAGTGCATCCAGTTTTTCCCGTAACCCTCTCAACTTTTTAACACATGCTAGGTGGGTGAAATTATGATACCATGGCAATTTTTAACCATTTCAGAGTTCATTTGCAGTGCTTTTCAATTTCAGGGTCATCTTAGCTCAAAATAAATCATGAAATGCATGAAAAATAGCAAATGAAGTTAGAAAAGGGTTGAAAAGTGATGATGTGGCTTTGAATGGTGCATATTGAATGCAGAAAAAGTCTTGAGTTAAGATATGTATTTAAAAAAATGAAATCCCTTTGTAATAGACGAGTTTTCGTCCGAAACCCTAATACTTCGAAGGAGATTGTCCAGTTTGTACACGAAGTGCTTCCAGTTTTTCCCGTAACCCTCTCAACTTTTTAGCACATGCTATGTGGGTGAAATTATGATACCATGCCAATTTTCAACTATTTCAGAGTTCATTTGCAGTGCTTTTCAATTTCAGGGTCATCTTAGCTCGAAATAAATCATGAAATGCATGAAAAATAGCAAATGAAGTCAGAAAAGGGTTGAAAAGTGATGATGTGGCTTTGAATGGTGTATATTGAATGCATAAAAAGTCTTGAGTTAAAATATGTTAAAAAAATGAAACCCCTTTGTAATAGACGAGTTTTCTTCCGAATCCCTGATACTTCGAAGGAGATTGTCCAGTTTGTACACGAAGTGCATCCAGTTTTTCCCGTAACCCTGTCAACTTTTTAGCACATGCTACGTGGGTGAAATTATGATACCATGCCAATTTTCAACTATTTCAGAGTTCATTTGCAGTGCTTTTCAATTTCAGGGTCATCTTAGCTCGAAATAAATCATGAAATGCATGAAAAATAGCAAATGAAGTCAGAAAAGGGTTGAAAAGTGATGATGTGGCTTTGAGTGGTGCATATTGAATGCATAAAAAGTCTTGAGTCAAAATATGTTAAAAAAATGAAACCCCTTTGTAATAGACGAGTTTTCGTCCGAATCCCTGATACTTCGAAGGAGATTGTCCAGTTTGTACACGAAGTGCATCCAGTTTTTCCCGTAACCCTCTCAACTTTTTAGCACATGCTACGTGGGTGAAATTATGATACCATGCCAATTTTCAACCATTTCAGAGTTCATTTGCAGTGCTTTTCAATTTCAGGGTCATCTTTGCTCAAAATAAATCATGAAATGCATGAAAAATAGCAAATGAAGTCAGAAAAGGGTTGAAAAGTGATGATGTGGCTTTGAATGGTGCCTAATGAATGCAGAAAAAGTCTTGATTTAAAATATATTTAAAAAAAATGAAATCCCATTGTAATAGACAAGTTTTCGTCCGAAACCCTCATACTTCGAAGGAGATTGTCCAGTTTGTACACGAAGTGCATCCAGTTTTTCCCGTAACCCTGTCAACTTTTTAGCACATGCTATGTGGGTGAATTTATGATACCATGCCAATTTTCAACTATTTCAGAGTTCATTTGCAGTGCTTTTCAATTTCAGGGTCATCTTAGCTCAAAATAAATCATGAAATGCATGAAAAATAGCAAATGAAGTCAGAAAAGGGTCGAAAAGTGATGATGTGGCTTTGAATGGTGCATATTGAATGCAGAAAAAGTCTTGAGTTAAAATATGTTAAAAAATGATACCCCTTTGTAATAGACGAGTTTTCGTCCGAATCCCTCATACTTCGAAGGAGATTGTCCAGTTTGTACACGAAGTGCATCCAGTTTTTCCCGTAACCCTGTCAACTTTTTAGCACATGCTACGTGGGTGAAATTATGATACCATGCCAATTTTCAACCATTTCAGAGTTCATTTGCAGTGCTTTTCAATTTCAGGGTCATCTTAGCTCGAAATAAATCATGAAATGCATGAAAAATAGCAAATGAAGTCAGAAAAGGGTTGAAAAGTGATGATGTGGCTTTGAGTGGTGCATATTGAATGCATAAAAAGTCTTGAGTTAAAATATGTTAAAAAAATGAAACCCCTTTGTAATAGACGAGTTTTCGTCCGAAACCCTCGTACTTCGAAGGAGATTGTCCAGTTTGTACACGAAGTGCATCCAGTTTTTCCCATAACCCAGTCAACTTTTTAGCACATGCTACGTGGGTGAAATTATGATACCATGCCAATTTTCAACTATTTCAGAGTTCATTTGAAGTGCTTTTCAATTTCAGGGTCATCTTAGCTCAAAATAAATCATGAAATGCATGAAAAATAGCAAATGATATCAGAAAAGGGTTGAAAAGTGATGATGTGGCTTTGAATGGTGCATATTAAATGCAGAAAAAGTCTTGAGTTAAAATAAGTTAACAAATGAAACCCCTTTGTAATAGACGAGTTTTCGTCCGAAACCCTGATACTTCGAAGGAGATTGTCCAGTTTGTACACGAAGTGCATCCAGTTTTTCCCGTAACCCTCTCAACTTTTTAGCACATGCTATGTGGGTGAAATTATGATACCATGCCAATTTTTAACCATTTCAGAGTTCATTTGCAGTGCTTTTCAATTTCAGGGTCATCTTAGCTCAAAATAAATCATGAAATGCATGAAAAATAGCAAATGAAGTCAGAAAAGGGTTGAAAAGTGATGATGTGGCTTTGAATGGTGCATATTGAATGCAGAAAAAGTCTTGAGTTAAGATATGTATTTAAAAAAATGAAATCCCTTTGTAATAGACGAGTTTTCGTCCGAAACCCTAATACTTCGAAGGAGATTGTCCAGTTTGTACACGAAGTGCTTCCAGTTTTTCCCGTAACCCTCTCAACTTTTTAGCACATGCTATGTGGGTGAAATTATGATACCATGCCAATTTTCAACTATTTCAGAGTTCATTTGCGGTGCTTTTCAATTTCAGGGTCATCTTAGCTCGAAATAAATCATGAAATGCATGAAAAATAGCAAATGAAGTCAGAAAAGGGTTGAAAAGTGATGATGTGGCTTTGAATGGTGCATATTGAATGCATAAAAAGTCTTGAGTTAAAATATGTTAAAAAAATGAAACCCCTTTGTAATAGACGAGTTTTGTTCCGAATCCCTGATACTTCGAAGGAGATTGTCCAGTTTGTACACGAAGTGCATCCAGTTTTTCCCGTAACCCTCTCAACTTTTTAGCACATGCTACGTGGGTGAAATTATGATACCATGCCAATTTTCAACCATTTCAGAGTTCATTTGCAGTGCTTTTCAATTTCAGGGTCATCTTAGCTCAAAATAAATCATGAAATGCATGAAAAATAGCAAATGAAGTCAGAAAAGGGTTGAAAAGTGATGATGTGGCTTTGAATGGTGCATATTGAATGCAGAAAAAGTCTTAGTTAAAATACGTTAAAAAATGATACCCCTTTGTAATAGACGAGTTTTCGTCCGAAACCCTCGTACTTCGAAGGAGATTGTCCAGTTTAAACACGAAGTGCATCCAGTTTTTCCCGTAACCCTGTCAACTTTTTAGCACATGCTACGTGGGTGAAATTATGATACCATGCCAATTTTCAACTATTTCAGAGTTCATTTGAAGTGCTTTTCAATTTCAGGGTCATCTTAGCTCAAAATAAATCATGAAATGCATGAAAAATAGCAAATGAAGTCAGAAAAGGGTTGAAAAGTGATGATGTGGCTTTGAATGGTGCATATTGAATGCAGAAAAAGTCTTGAGTTAAAATAAGTTAAAAAATGAAACCCCTTTGTAATAGACGAGTTTTCTTCCGAAACCCTGATACTTCGAAGGAGATTGTCCAGTTTGTACACGAAGTGCATCCAGTTTTTCCCGTAACCCACTCAACTTTTTAGCACATGCTATGTGGGTGAAATTATGATACCATGCCAATTTTTAACCATTTCAGAGTTCATTTGCAGTGCTTTTCAATTTCAGGGTCATCTTAGCTCAAAATAAATCATGAAATGCATCAAAAAATAGCAAATGAAGTCAGAAAAGGGTTGAAAAGTGATGATGTGGCTTTGAATGGTGCATATTGAATGCAGAAAAAGTCTTGAGTTAAGATATGTATTTAAAAAAATGAAATCCCTTTGTAATAGACGAGTTTTCGTCCGAAACCCTAATACTTCGAAGGAGATTGTCCAGTTTGTACACGAAGTGCTTCCAGTTTTTCCCGTAACCCTCTCAACTTTTTAGCACATGCTATGTGGGTGAAATTATGATACCATGCCAACTTTCAAATATTTCAGAGTTCATTTGCAGTGCTTTTCAATTTCAGGGTCATTTTAGCTCAGAACAAATCATGAAATGCATGAAAAATAGCAAATGAAGTCAGAAAAGGGTTCAAAAGTGATGACGTGGCTTTGAATGGTGCATATTGAATGCAGAAAAAGTCTTGAGTTAAAATATGTTTTAAAAAATGAAATCCCTTTGTAATAGACGGGTTTTCCTTCGAAACCCTGATACTTCGAAGGAGATTGTCCAGTTTGTACACGAAGTGCATCCAATTTTTCCCGTAACCCTCTCAACTTTTTAGCACATGCTACGTGGGTGAAATTATGATACCATGCCAATTTTCGGCTATTTCAGAGTTCATTTGCAGTGCTTTTCAATATGAGGGTCATCTTAGCTCAAAATAAATCATGAAATGCATGAAAAATAGCAAATGAAGTCAGAAAAGGGTTGAAAAGTGATGATGTGTATTTGAATGGTGCATATTGAATGCTGAAAAAGTCTTGAGTTAAAATATGTTTAAAAAATGAAATCCCTTTGTAATAGACGAGTTTTCGTCCGAAACCCTCATACTTCGAAGGAGATTGTCCAGTTTGTACATGAAGTGCATCCAGTTTTTCCCATAACCCTCTCAACTTTTTAGCACATGCTATGTGGGTGAAATTATGATACCATGCCAATTTTCAACCATTTCAGAGTTCATTTGCAGTGCTTTTCAATTTCAGGGTCATCTTTGCTCAAAATAAATCATGAAATGCATGAAAAATAGCAAATGAAGTCAGAAAAGGGTTGAAAAGTGATGATGTGGCTTTGAATGGTGCCTAATGAATGCAGAAAAAGTCTTGATTTAAAATATATTTTAAAAAATGAAATCCCATTGTAATAGACAAGTTTTCGTCCGAAACCCTCATACTTCGAAGGAGATTGTCCAGTTTGTACACGAAGTGCATCCAGTTTTTCCCGTAACCCTCTCATCTTTTTAGCACATGCTATGTGGGTTAAATTATGATACCATGCCAATTTTCAACCATTTCAGAGTTCATTTGCAGTGCTTTTCAATTTCAGGGTCATCTTAGCTCAAAATAAATCATGAAATGCATGAAAAATAGCAAATGAAGTCAGAAAAGTGTTGAAAAGTGATGATGTGGCTTTGAATGGTGTATATTGAATGCAGAAAAAGTCTTGAGTTAAGATATGTATTTAAAAAAATGAAATCCCTTAGTAATAGACGAGTTTTCGTCCGAAACCCTAATACTTCGAAGGAGATTGTCCAGTTTGTACACGAAGTGCATCCAGTTTTTCCCGTAACCCTCTCAACTTTTTAGCACATGCTATGTGGGTGAAATTATGATACCATGCCAATTTTTAACCATTTCAGAGTTCATTTGCAGTGCTTTTCAATTTCAGGGTCATCTTAGCTCAAAATAAATCATGAAATGCATGAAAAATAGCAAATGAAGTCAGAAAAGGGTTGAAAAGTGATGATGTGGCTTTGAATGGTGCATATTGAATGCAGAAAAAGTCTTGAGTTAAGATATGTATTTTAAAAAATGAAATCCCTTTGTAATAGACGAGTTTTCGTCCGAAACCCTAATACTTCGAAGGAGATTGTCCAGTTTGTACACGAAGTGCTTCCAGTTTTTCCCGTAACCCTCTCAACTTTTTAGCACATGCTATGTGGCTGAAATTATGATACCATGCCAATTTTCAACTATTTCAGAGTTCATTTGCAGTGCTATTCAATTTCACGGTCATCTTAGCTCGAAATAAATCATGAAATGCATGAAAAATAGCAAATGAAGTCAGAAAAGGGTTGAAAAGTGATGATGTGGCTTTGAATGGTGCATATTGAATGCATAAAAAGTCTTGAGTTAAAATATGTTAAAAAAATGAAACCCCTTTGTAATAGACGAGTTTTCTTCCGTATCCCTGATACTTCGAAGGAGATTGTCCAGTTTGTACACGAAGTGCATCCAGTTTTTCCCGTAACCCTGTCAACTTTTTAGCACATGCTACGTGGGTGAAATTATGATACCATGCCAATTTTCAACTATTTCAGAGTTCATTTGCAGTGCTTTTCAATTTCAGGGTCATCTTAGCTCGAAATAAATCATGAAATGCATGAAAAATAGCAAATGAAGTCAGAAAAGGGTTGAAAAGTGATGATGTGGCTTTGAGTGGTGCATATTGAATGCATAAAAAGTCTTGAGTTAAAATATGTTAAAAAAATGAAACCCCTTTGTAATAGACGAGTTTTCGTCCGAATCCCTGATACTTCGAAGGAGATTGTCCAGTTTGTACACGAAGTGCATCCAGTTTTTCCCGTAACCCTCTCAACTTTTTAGCACATGCTACGTGGGTGAAATTATGATACCATGCCAATTTTCAACCATTTCAGAGTTCATTTGCAGTGCTTTTCAATTTCAGGGTCATCTTAGCTCAAAACAAATCATGAAATGCATGAAAAATAGCAAATGAAGTCAGAAAAGGGTTGAAAAGTGATGATGTGGCTTTGAATGGTGCCTAATGAATGCAGAAAAAGTCTTGATTTAAAATATATTTAAAAAAAATGAAATCCCATTGTAATAGACAAGTTTTCGTCCGAAACCCTCATACTTCGAAGGAGATTGTCCAGTTTGTACACGAAGTGCATCCAGTTTTTCCCGTAACCCTGTCAACTTTTTAGCACATGCTATGTGGGTGAATTTATGATACCATGCCAATTTTCAACTATTTCAGAGTTCATTTGCAGTGCTTTTCAATTTTAGGGTCATCTTAGCTCAAAATAAATCATGAAATGCATGAAAAATAGCAAATGAAGTCAGAAAAGGGTCGAAAAGTGATGATGTGGCTTTGAATGGTGCATATTGAATGCAGAAAAAGTCTTGAGTTAAAATATGTTAAAAAATGATACCCCTTTGTAATAGACGAGTTTTCGTCCGAATCCCTCATACTTCGAAGGAGATTGTCCAGTTTGTACACGAAGTGCATCCAGTTTTTCCCGTAACCCTGTCAACTTTTTAGCACATGCTACGTGGGTGAAATTATGATACCATGCCAATTTTCAACTATTTCAGAGTTCATTTGCAGTGCTTTTCAATTTCAGGGTCATCTTAGCTCGAAATAAATCATGAAATGCATGAAAAATAGCAAATGAAGTCAGAAAAGGGTTGAAAAGTGATGATGTGGCTTTGAGTGGTGCATATTGAATGCATAAAAAGTCTTGAGTTAAAATATGTTAAAAAAATGAAACCCCTTTGTAATAGACGAGTTTTCGTCCGAATCCCTGATACTTCGAAGGAGATTGTCCAGTTTGTACACGAAGTGCATCCAGTTTTTCCCGTAACCCTCTCAACTTTTTAGCACATGCTACGTGGGTGAAATTATGATACCATGCCAATTTTCAACCATTTCAGAGTTCATTTGCAGTGCTTTTCAATTTCAGGGTCATCTTAGCTCAAAATAAATCATGAAATGCATGAAAAATAGCAAATGAAGTCAGAAAAGGGTTGAAAAGTGATGATGTGGCTTTGAATGGTGTATATTGAATGCAGAAAAAGTCTTAGTTAAAATATGTTTAAAAATGATACCCCTTTGTAATAGACGAGTTTTCGTCCGAAACCCTCGTACTTCGAAGGAGATTGTCCAGTTTGTACACGAAGTGCATCCAGTTTTTCCCATAACCCAGTCAACTTTTTAGCACATGCTACGTGGGTGAAATTATGATACCATGCCAATTTTCAACTATTTCAGAGTTCATTTGAAGTGCTTTTCAATTTCAGGGTCATCTTAGCTCAAAATAAATCATGAAATGCATGAAAAATAGCAAATGATGTCAGAAAAGGGTTGAAAATTGATGATGTGGCTTTGAATGGTGCATATTGAATGCAGAAAAAGTCTTGAGTTAAAATAAGTTAACAAATGAAACCCCTTTGTAATAGACGAGTTTTCGTCCGAAACCCTGATACTTCGAAGGAGATTGTCCAGTTTGTACACGAAGTGCATCCAGTTTTTCCCGTAACCCTCTCAACTTTTTAGCACATGCTATGTGGGTGAAATTATGATACCATGCCAATTTTTAACCATTTCAGAGTTCATTTGCAGTGCTTTTCAATTTCAGGGTCATCTTAGCTCAAAATAAATCATGAAATGCATGAAAAATAGCAAATGAAGTCAGAAAAGGGTTGAAAAGTGATGATGTGGCTTTGAATGGTGCATATTGAATGCAGAAAAAGTCTTGAGTTAAGATATGTATTTAAAAAAATGAAATCCCTTTGTACTAGACGAGTTTTCGTCCGAAACCCTAATACTTCGAAGGAGATTGTCCAGTTTGTACACGAAGTGCTTCCAGTTTTTCCCGTAACCCTCTCAACTTTTTAGCACATGCTATGTGGGTGAAATTATGATACCATGCCAATTTTCAACTATTTCAGAGTTCATTTGCAGTGCTTTTCAATTTCAGGGTCATCTTAGCTCGAAATAAATCATGAAATGCATGAAAAATAGCAAATGAAGTCAGAAAAGGGTTGAAAAGTGATGATGTGGCTTTGAATGGTGCATATTGAATGCATAAAAAGTCTTGAGTTAAAATATGTTAAAAAAATGAAACCCCTTTGTCATAGACGAGTTTTGTTCCGAATCCCTGATACTTCGAAGGAGATTGTCCAGTTTGTACACGAAGTGCATCCAGTTTTTCCCGTAACCCTCTCAACTTTTTAGCACATGCTACGTGGGTGAAATTATGATACCATGCCAATTTTCAACCATTTCAGAGTTCATTTGCAGTGCTTTTCAATTTCAGGGTCATCTTAGCTCAAAATAAATCATGAAATGCATGAAAAATAGCAAATGAAGTCAGAAAAGGGTTGAAAAGTGATGATGTGGCTTTGAATGGTGCATATTGAATGCAGAAAAAGTCTTAGTTAAAATATGTTAAAAAATGATACCCCTTTGTAATAGACGAGTTTTCGTCCGAAACCCTCGTACTTCGAAGGAGATTGTCCAGTTTGTACACGAAGTGCATCCAGTTTTTCCCGTAACCCTGTCAACTTTTTAGCACATGCTACGTGGGTGAAATTATGATACCATGCCAATTTTCAACTATTTCAGAGTTCATTTGAAGTGCTTTTCAATTTCAGGGTCATCTTAGCTCAAAATAAATCATGAAATGCATGAAAAATAGCAAATGAAGTCAGATATGGGTTGAAAAGTGATGATGTGGCTTTGAATGGTGCATATTGAATGCAGAAAAAGTCTTGAGTTAAAATAAGTTAAAAAATGAAACCCCTTTGTAATAGACGAGTTTTCGTCCGAATCCCTGATACTTCGAAGGAGATTGTCCAGTTTGTACACGAAGTGCATCCAGTTTTTCCCGTAACCCTCTCAACTTTTTAGCACATGCTACGTGGGTGAAATTATGATACCATGCCAATTTTCAACCATTTCAGAGTTCATTTGCAGTGCTTTTCAATTTCTGGGTCATCTTAGCACAAAATAAATCATGAAATGCATGAAAAATAGCAAATGAAGTCAGAAAAGGGTTGAAAAGTGATGATGTGGCTTTGAATGGTGCATATTGAATGCAGAAAAAGTCTTGAGTTGAAATATATTTAAAAAAATGAAATCCCTTTGTAATAGACGAGTTTTCGTCCGAAACCCTAATACTTCGAAGGAGATTGTCCAGTTTGTAGACGAAGTGCATCCAGTTTTTCCCGTAATCCTCTCAACTTTTTAGCACATGCTATGTGGGTGAAATTATGAAACCATGCCAATTTTCAACTATTTCAGAGTTCATTTGCAGTGCTTTTCAATTTCAGGGTCATGTTAGCTCGAAATAAATCATGAAATGCATGAAAAATAGCAAATGAAGTCAGAAAAGGGTTGAAAAGTGATGATGTGGCTTTGAATGGTGCATATTGAATGCAGAAAAAGTCTTGAGTTAAAATATGTTAAAAAAATGAAACCCCTTTGTAATAGACGAGTTTTCGTCCGAAACCCTGATACTTCGAAGGAGATTGTCCAGTTTGTACACGAAGTGCATCCAGTTTTTCCCGTAACCCTCTCAACTTTTTAGCACATGCTACGTGGGTGAAATTATGATACCATGCCAATTTTCAACCATTTCAGAGTTCATTTGCAGTGCTTTTCAATTTCAGGGTCATCTTAGCTCAAAATAAATCATGAAATGCATGAAAAATAGCAAATGAAGTCAGAAAAGGGTTGAAAAGTGATGATGTGGCTTTGAATGGTGCATATTGAATGCAGAAAAAGTCTTAGTTTAAATATGTTAAAAAATGATACCCCTTTGTAATAGACGAGTTTTCGTCCGGAACCCTCGTACTTCGAAGGAGATTGTCCAGTTTGTACACGAAGTGCATCCAGTTTTTCCCGTAACCCTGTCAACTTTTTAGCACATGCTACGTGGGTGAAATTATGATACCATGCCAATTTTTAACTATTTCAGAGTTCATTTGAAGTGCTTTTCAATTTCAGGGTCATCTTAGCTCAAAATAAATCATGAAATGCATGAAAAATAGCAAATGAAGTCAGAAAAGGGTTGAAAAGTGATGATGTGGCTTTGAATGGTGCATATTGAATGCAGAAAAAGTCTTGAGTTAAAATAAGTTAAAAAATGAAACCCCTTTGTAATAGACGAGTTTTCTTCCGAAACCCTGATACTTCGAAGGAGATTGTCCAGTTTGTACACGAAGTGCATCCAGTTTTTCCCGTAACCCACTCAACTTTTTAGCACATGCTATGTGGGTGAAATTATGATACCATGCCAATTTTTAACCATTTCAGAGTTCATTTGCAGTGCTTTTCAATTTCAGGGTCATCTTAGCTCAAAATAAATCATGAAATGCATGAAAAATAGCAAATGAAGTCAGAAAAGGGTTGAAAAGTGATGATGTGGCTTTGACTGGTGCATATTGAATGCAGAAAAAGTCTTGAGTTAAGATATGTATTTAAAAAAATGAAATCCCTTTGTAATAGACGAGTTTTCGTCCGAAACCCTAATACTTCGAAGGAGATTGTCCAGTTTGTACACGAAGTGCTTCCAGTTTTTCCCGTAACCCTCTCAACTTTTTAGCACATGCTATGTGGGTGAAATTATGATACCATGCCAACTTTCAACCATTTCAGAGTTCATTTGCAGTGCTTTTCAATTTCAGGGTCATTTTAGCTCAGAACAAATCATGAAATGCATGAAAAATAGCAAATGAAGTCAGAAAAGGGTTCAAAAGTGATGACGTGGCTTTGAATGGTGCATATTGAATGCAGAAAAAGTCTTGAGTTAAAATATGTTTTAAAAAATGAAATCCCTTTGTAATAGACGGGTTTTCCTTTGAAACCCTGATACTTCGAAGGAGATTGTCCAGTTTGTACACGAAGTGCATCCAATTTTTCCCGTAACCCTCTCAACTTTTTAGCACATGCTACGTGGGTGAAATTATGATACCATGCCAATTTTCAACCATTTCAGAGTTCATTTGCAGTGCTTTTCAATTTCAGGGTCATCTTAGCTCAAAATAAATCATGAAATGCATGAAAAATAGCAAATGAAGTCAGAAAAGGGTTGAAAAGTGATGATGTGGCTTTGAATGGTGCATATTGAATGCAGAAAAAGTCTTAGTTTAAATATGTTAAAAAATGATACCCCTTTGTAATAGACGAGTTTTCGTCCGAAACCCTCGTACTTCGAAGGAGATTGTCCAGTTTGTACACGAAGTGCATCCAGTTTTTCCCGTAACCCTGTCAACTTTTTAGCACATGCTACGTGGGTGAAATTATGATACCATGCCAATTTTCAACTATTTCAGAGTTCATTTGAAGTGCTTTTCAATTTCAGGGTCATCTTAGCTCAAAATAAATCATGAAATGCATGAAAAATAGCAAATGAAGTCAGAAAAGGGTTGAAAAGTGATGATGTGGCTTTGAATGGTGCATATTGAATGCAGAAAAATTCTTGAGTTAAAATAAGTTAAAAAATGAAACCCCTTTGTAATAGACGAGTTTTCTTCCGAAACCCTGATACTTCGAAGGAGATTGTCCAGTTTGTACACGAAGTGCATCCAGTTTTTCCCGTAACCCACTCAACTTTTTAGCACATGCTATGTGGGTGAAATTATGATACCATGCCAATTTTTAACCATTTCAGAGTTCATTTGCAGTGCTTTTCAATTTCAGGGTCATCTTAGCTCAAAATAAATCATGAAATGCATGAAAAATAGCAAATGAAGTCAGAAAAGGGTTGAAAAGTGATGATGTGGCTTTGAATGGTGCATATTGAATGCAGAAAAAGTCTTGAGTTAAGATATGTATTTAAAAAAATGAAATCCCTTTGTAATAGACGAGTTTTCGTCCGAAACCCTAATACTTCGAAGGAGATTGTCCAGTTTGTACACGAAGTGCTTCCAGTTTTTCCCGTAACCCTCTCAACTTTTTAGCACATGCTATGTGGGTGAAATTATGATACCATGCCAACTTTCAACCATTTCAGAGTTCATTTGCAGTGCTTTTCAATTTCAGGGTCATTTTAGCTCAGAACAAATCATGAAATGCATGAAAAATAGCAAATGAAGTCAGAAAAGGGTTCAAAAGTGATGACGTGGCTTTGAATGGTGCATATTGAATGCAGAAAAAGTCTTGAGTTAAAATATGTTTTAAAAAATGAAATCCCTTTGTAATAGACGGGTTTTCCTTTGAAACCCTGATACTTCGAAGGAGATTGTCCAGTTTGTACACGAAGTGCATCCAATTTTTCCCGTAACCCTCTCAACTTTTTAGCACATGCTACGTGGGTGAAATTATGATACCATGCCAATTTTCAACCATTTCAGAGTTCATTTGCAGTGCTTTTCAATTTCAGGGTCATCTTAGCTCAAAATAAATCATGAAATGCATGAAAAATAGCAAATGAAGTCAGAAAAGGGTTGAAAAGTGATGATGTGGCTTTGAATGGTGCATATTGAATGCAGAAAAAGTCTTAGTTTAAATATGTTAAAAAATGATACCCCTTTGTAATAGACGAGTTTTCGTCCGAAACCCTCGTACTTCGAAGGAGATTGTCCAGTTTGTACACGAAGTGCATCCAATTTTTCCCGTAACCCTCTCAACTTTTTAGCACATGCTACGTGGGTGAAATTATGATACCATGCCAATTTTCGGCTATTTCAGAGTTCATTTGCAGTGCTTTTCAATATGAGGGTCATCTTAGCTCAAAATAAATCATGAAATGCATGAAAAATAGCAAATGAAGTCAGAAAAGGGTTGAAAAGTGATGATGTGTATTTGAATGGTGCATATTGAATGCAGAAAAAGTCTTGAGTTAAAATATGTTTAAAAAATGAAATCCCTTTGTAATAGACGAGTTTTCGTCCGAAACCCTCATACTTCGAAGGAGATTGTCCAGTTTGTACATGAAGTGCATCCAGTTTTTCCCATAACCCTCTCAACTTTTTAGCACATGCTATGTGGGTGAAATTATGATACCATGCCAATTTTCAACCATTTCAGAGTTCATTTGCAGTGCTTTACAATTTCAGGGTCATCTTTGCTCAAAATAAATCTTGAAATGCATGAAAAATAGCAAATGAAGTCAGAAAAGGGTTGAAAAGTGATGATGTGGCTTTGAATGGTGCATATTGAATGCAGAAAAAGTCTTGAGTTAAGATATGTATTTAAAAAAATGAAATCCCTTTGTAATAGACGAGTTTTCGTCCGAAACCCTAATACTTCGAAGGAGATTGTCCAGTTTGTACACGAAGTGCATCCAGTTTTTCCCGTAACCCTGTCAACTTTTTAGCACATGCTATGTGGGTGAAATTATGATACCAAGCCAATTTTCAACTATTTCAGAGTTCATTTGCAGTGCTTTTCAATTTCAGGGTCATCTTAGCTCGAAATAAATCAAGAAATGCATGAAAAATAGCAAATGAAGTCAGAAAAGGGTTGAAAAGTGATGATGTGGCTTTGAATGGTGCATATTGAATGAATAAAAAGTCTTGAGTTAAAATATGTTAAAAAAATGAAACCCCTTTGTAATAGACGAGTTTTCGTCCGAAACCCTGATACTTCGAAGGAGATTGTCCAGTTTGTACACGAAGTGCATCCAGTTTTTCCCGTAACCCTCTCAACTTTTTAGCACATGCTACGTGGGTGAAATTATGATACCATTTCAATTTTCAACCATTTCAGAGTTCATTTGCAGTGCTTTTCAATTTCAGGGTCATCTTAGCTCAAAATAAATCATCAAATGCATGAAAAATAGCAAATGAAGTCAGAAAAGGGTTGAAAAGTGATGATGTGGCTTTGAATGGTGCATATTGAATGCAGAAAAAGTCTTAGTTAAAATATGTTAAAAAATGATACCCCTTTGTAATAGACGAGTTTTCGTCCGAAACCCTCGTACTTCGAAGGAGATTGTCCAGTTTGTACACAAAGTGCATCCAGTTTTTCCCGTAACCCTGTCAACTTTTTAGCACATGCTACGTGGGTGAAATTATGATACCATGCCAATTTTCAACTATTTCAGAGTTCATTCGAAGTGCTTTTCAATTTCAGGGTCATCTTAGCTCAAAATAAATCATGAAATGCATGAAAAATAGCAAATGAAGTCAGAAAAGGGTTGAAAAGTGATGATGTGGCTTTGAATGGTGCATATTGAATGCAGAAAAAGTCTTGAGTTAAAATAAGTTAAATAATGAAACCCCTTTGTAATAGACGAGTTTTCGTCCGAAACCCTGATACTTCGAAGGAGATTGTCCAGTTTGTACACGAAGTGCATCCAGTTTTTCCCGTAACCCTCTCAACTTTTTATCACATCCTATGTGGGTGAAATTATGATACCATGCCAATTTTCAACCATTTCAGAGTTCATTTGCAGTGCTTTTCAATTTCAGGGTCATCTTAGCTCAAAATAAATCATGAAATGCATGAAAAATAGCAAATGAAGTCAGAAAAGGGTTGAAAAGTGATGATGTGGCTTTGAATGGTGCATATTGAATGCAGAAAAAGTCTTGAGTTAAAATATGTTAAAAAATGAAACCCCTTTGTAATAGACGAGTTTTCGTCCGAAACCCTCATACTTCGAAGGAGATTGTCCAGTTTGTACACGAAGTGCATCCAGTTTTTCCCGTAACCCTCTCAACTTTTTATCACATGCTATGTGGGTGAAATTATGATACCATGCCAATTTTCAACCATTTCAGAGTTCATTTGAAGTGCTTTTCAATTTCAGGGCACTACTAGGAAAAGGGCTATAGATGATATGGCCACTAATGGCGCACCGTGGGTCTGGTGCGCCATTAGAATATTCTAATGGCGCACCATGTGTTGGTACGCCATTAGTGTGTAAATTCTAATGGCGCACCAGACCCACGGTGCGCCATTAGAATGTCCAGTTTTTTTTTTTTTTTTTTCAAAAAATACTAAACTAATGACCATTAGTAACCAGGGTTACTAATGGCGCACCAGCTTGGGGTGCGCCATTAGAAGCCCCGGGATCTGTTTCACCAAATGCACCCCCCGGTGGATCGCCTTTTCAGTTTTAAAAAAAATAACCGAAAATGATAGAAATGTCAAAAAAATTCAAAAAAATAAGATTCTTATATGATTTGTGGTCTAGTTGTTAGCAAAATTTACAAACATGAATTTCGACTTTTTTTGCAAAATCTCATGAGAATTTGTAAAATGGGCATAACTTTTGCATACGACCTCCGATGAAAAAGTTTTTTATATGAAAAAGCATCTACTCGAAAAGTTACATCCGAATTCAACTGGGGGAACCCCGTTGAAGATTTTCAGAATCCCCAAAAACCCAACAGAAAAAAAGATACGGGGCTTTTAAGATCTGGAGGCAAAAAAATTCAAAAAAAATATTTTTTTTTGAAAAAAATGTTTTTTTTGAAAAAAAATGTTTTTTTTTTCAAAATAATGTTTTTTTTGAAAATAATGTTTTTTTTTCAAAATAATGTTTTTTTTTGAAAAAAAATGTTTTTTTTCAAAATAATATTTTTTTTGAAAATAATGTTTTTTTTGAAAATAATGTTTTTTTTGAAAAAAATGGTTTTTTGGAAAAAAATGTTTTTTTTTGAAAAAAAAAAATTTTTGAAAAAAAAATTTTCTTTCGAAAAAATGTTCAAAATATGATACGTAAAATGACCGGGAAGTTTGAAATATTTTTTCAAAATTTCATCACACTCATGAACATGAACCAACTCCTGGAAATCAACAAGGTTTAATAGGATTGATATGATAGATATATCAACAAGTGCCTGCTAAGTGAGCTGGTGCTGGGGTTGGATAGAACTCAGAAGTTAAGCGTGCTTGGGCTGGAGTAGTGTAGGATGGGTGACCTTCCGGGAAGTTTGACCCGAGATTAAGCCATATTGACCCGAGATTAAGCCATATTGACCCGAGATTAAGAAAAAACGAAAAAAAATTCTGAAAAAAAATTTGAAAAAAAAAATTTGAAAAAAAATTCTGAAAAAAAATTTGAAAAAAAAATTCTGAAAAAATGACACTAATGGCGCATCACCTCATGGTGCGCCATTAGTATACCAGATACTAATGGCGCACCAGTGGGCAATACTAATGGCGCACCAGTGGTGCGCCATTAGTATCTGGTATACTAATGGCGCACCACTGGTGCGCCATTAGAAAAAAATTCTAATGGCGTGGTGCTAGTGGCGCACCTGTAGTGCGCCATTAGTAGGCAAAACAGGTGCGCCACTAGTAGGCCTTTTCCTAGTAGTGGGGTCATCTTAGCTCAAAATAAATCATGAAATGCATGAAAAATAGCAAATGAAGTCAGAAAAGGGTTGAAAAGTGATGATGTGGCTTTGAATGGTGCATATTGAATGAAGAAAAAGTCTTGAGTTAAAATATGTTAAAAAATGAAACCCCTTTGAAATAGACGAGTTTTCGTCGAAACCCTCATACTTCGTAGGAGATTGTCCAGTTTGTACAAGCAGTGCATCCAGTTTTTCCCGTAACCCTCTCAACTTTTTATCACATGCTATGTGGGTGAAATTATGATACCATGCCAATTTTCAACCATTTCAGAGTTCATTTGCAGTGCTTTTCAATTTCAGGGTCATCTTAGCTCAAAATAAATCATGAAATGCATGAAAAATAGCAAATGAAGTTACAAAAGAGTTGAAAAGTGATGATGTGGCTTTGAATGGTGCATATTGAATGCAAAAAAAGTCTTGAGTTAAAATATGTTAAAAAAATGAAACCCCTTTGTAATAGACGAGTTTTCGTCCGAATCCCTGATACTTCGAAGGAGATTGTCCAGTTTGTACACGAAGTGCATCCAGTTTTTCCCGTAACCCTCTCAACTTTTTAGCGCATGCTACGTGGGTGAAATGATGATACCATGCCAATTTTCAACCATTT
This sequence comes from Elymus sibiricus, assembly GCA_039707655.1. Lineage (NCBI taxonomy): Eukaryota > Viridiplantae > Streptophyta > Magnoliopsida > Poales > Poaceae > Elymus > Elymus sibiricus. The sequence goes on from CM077671.1 coordinate 247,981,851, forward strand.
CAGAGTTCATTTGCAGTGCTTTTCAATTTCAGGGTCATCTTTGCTCAAAATAAATCATGAAATGCATGAAAAATAGCAAATGAAGTCAGAAAAGGGTTGAAAAGTGATGATGTGGCTTTGAATGGTGCATATTGAATGCAGAAAAAGTCTTGAGTTAAAATAAGTTAAAAAATGAAACCCCTTTGTAATAGACGAGTTTTCGTCCGAATCCCTGATACTTCGAAGGAGATTGTCCAGTTTGTACACGAAGTGCATCCAGTTTTTCCCGTAACCCTCTCAACTTTTTAGCACATGCTACGTGGATGAAATTATGATACCATGCCAATTTTCAACCATTTCAGAGTTCATTTGCAGTGCTTTTCAATTTCAGGGTCATCTTAGCTCGAAATAAATCATGAAATGCATGAAAAATAGCAAATGAAGTCAGAAAAGGGTTGAAAAGTGATGATGTGGCTTTGAATGGTGCATATTGAATGCAGAAAAAGTCTTGAGTTAAAATATGTTAAAAAATGAAACCCCTTTGTAATAGACGAGTTTTCGTCCGAAACCCTCATACTTCGAAGGAGATTGTCCAGTTTGTACACGAAGTGCATCCAGTTTTTCCCGTAACCCTCTCAACTTTTTATCACATGCTATGTGGGTGAAATTATGATACCATGCCAATTTTCAACCATTTCAGAGTTCATTTGAAGTGCTTTTCAATTTCAGGGCACTACTAGGAAAAGGGCTATAGATGATATGGCCACTAATGGCGCACCGTGGGTCTGGTGCGCCATTAGAATATTCTAATGGCGCACCATGTGTTGGTACGCCATTAGTGTGTAAATTCTAATGGCGCACCAGACCCACGGTGCGCCATTAGAATCTCCAGTTTTTTTTTTTTTTCCAAAAATTCTAATGGCGCACCGTGGGTCTGGTGCGCCATTAGTAACCAGGGTTACTAATGGCGCACCAGACCCACGATGCGCCATTAGAATCTTAGAATCTCCAGTTTTTTTTTTATTTTTCCAAAAATTCTAATGGCGCACCGTGGGTCTGGTGCGCCATTAGTAACCCTGGTTACTAATGGCGCACCAGACCCACGGTGCGCCATTAGAATGTCCAGTTTTTTTTTTTTTTTTTTTCAAAAAATACTAAACTAATGACCATTAGTAACCAGGGTTACTAATGGCGCACCAGCTTGGGGTGCGCCATTAGAAGCCCCGGGATCTGTTTCACCAAATGCACCCCCCGGTGGATCGCCTTTTCAGTTTTAAAAAAAATAACCGAAAATGATAGAAATGTCAAAAAAATTCAAAAAAATAAGATTCTTATATGATTTGTGGTCTAGTTGTTAGCAAAATTTACAAACATGAATTTCGACTTTTTTTGCAAAATCTCATGAGAATTTGTAAAATGGGCATAACTTTTGCATACGACCTCCGATGAAAAAGTTTTTTATATGAAAAAGCATCTACTCGAAAAGTTACATCCGAATTCAACTGGGGGAACCCCGTTGAAGATTTTCAGAATCCCCAAAAACCCAACAGAAAAAAAGATACGGGGCTTTTAAGATCTGGAGGCAAAAAAATTCAAAAAAAATATTTTTTTTTGAAAAAAATGTTTTTTTTGAAAAAAAATGTTTTTTTTTTCAAAATAATGTTTTTTTTGAAAATAATGTTTTTTTTTCAAAATAATGTTTTTTTTTGAAAAAAAATGTTTTTTTTTCAAAATAATATTTTTTTTGAAAATAATGTTTTTTTTGAAAATAATGTTTTTTTTGAAAAAAATGGTTTTTTGGAAAAAAATGTTTTTTTTTGAAAAAAAAAAATTTTTGAAAAAAAAATTTTCTTTCGAAAAAATGTTCAAAATATGATACGTAAAATGACCGGGAAGTTTGAAATATTTTTTCAAAATTTCATCACACTCATGAACATGAACCAACTCCTGGAAATCAACAAGGTTTAATAGGATTGATATGATAGATATATCAACAAGTGCCTGCTAAGTGAGCTGGTGCTGGGGTTGGATAGAACTCAGAAGTTAAGCGTGCTTGGGCTGGAGTAGTGTAGGATGGGTGACCTTCCGGGAAGTTTGACCCGAGATTAAGCCATATTGACCCGAGATTAAGCCATATTGACCCGAGATTAAGAAAAAACGAAAAAAAATTCTGAAAAAAAATTTGAAAAAAAAAATTTGAAAAAAAATTCTGAAAAAAAATTTGAAAAAAAAATTCTGAAAAAATGACACTAATGGCGCATCACCTCATGGTGCGCCATTAGTATACCAGATACTAATGGCGCACCAGTGGGCAATACTAATGGCGCACCAGTGGTGCGCCATTAGTATCTGGTATACTAATGGCGCACCACTGGTGCGCCATTAGAAAAAAATTCTAATGGCGTGGTGCTAGTGGCGCACCTGTAGTGCGCCATTAGTAGGCAAAACAGGTGCGCCACTAGTAGGCCTTTTCCTAGTAGTGGGGTCATCTTAGCTCAAAATAAATCATGAAATGCATGAAAAATAGCAAATGAAGTCAGAAAAGGGTTGAAAAGTGATGATGTGGCTTTGAATGGTGCATATTGAATGAAGAAAAAGTCTTGAGTTAAAATATGTTAAAAAATGAAACCCCTTTGAAATAGACGAGTTTTCGTCGAAACCCTCATACTTCGTAGGAGATTGTCCAGTTTGTACAAGCAGTGCATCCAGTTTTTCCCGTAACCCTCTCAACTTTTTATCACATGCTATGTGGGTGAAATTATGATACCATGCCAATTTTCAACCATTTCAGAGTTCATTTGCAGTGCTTTTCAATTTCAGGGTCATCTTAGCTCAAAATAAATCATGAAATGCATGAAAAATAGCAAATGAAGTTACAAAAGAGTTGAAAAGTGATGATGTGGCTTTGAATGGTGCATATTGAATGCAAAAAAAGTCTTGAGTTAAAATATGTTAAAAAAATGAAACCCCTTTGTAATAGACGAGTTTTCGTCCGAATCCCTGATACTTCGAAGGAGATTGTCCAGTTTGTACACGAAGTGCATCCAGTTTTTCCCGTAACCCTCTCAACTTTTTAGCGCATGCTACGTGGGTGAAATGATGATACCATGCCAATTTTCAACCATTTCAGAGTTCATTTGCAGTGCTTTTCAATTTCAGGGTCATCTTAGCTCAAAATAAATCATGAAATGCATGAAAAATAGCAAATGAAGTCAGAAAAGGGTTGAAAAGTGATGATGTGGCTTTGAATGGTGCATATTGAATGCAGAAAAAGTCTTAGTTTAAATATGTTAAAAAATGATACCCCTTTGTAATAGACGAGTTTTCGTCCGAAACCCTCGTACTTCGAAGGAGATTGTCCAGTTTGTACACGAAGTGCATCCAGTTTTTCCCGTAACCCTGTCAACTTTTTAGCACATGCTACGTGGGTGAAATTATGATACCATGCCAATTTTCAACTATTTCAGAGTTCATTTGAAGTGCTTTTCAATTTCAGGGTCATCTTAGCTCAAAATAAATCATGAAATGCATGAAAAATAGCAAATGAAGTCAGAAAAGGGTTGAAAAGTGATGATGTGGCTTTGAATGGTGCATATTGAATGCAGAAAAATTCTTGAGTTAAAATAAGTTAAAAAATGAAACCCCTTTGTAATAGACGAGTTTTCTTCCGAAACCCTGATACTTCGAAGGAGATTGTCCAGTTTGTACACGAAGTGCATCCAGTTTTTCCCGTAACCCACTCAACTTTTTAGCACATGCTATGTGGGTGAAATTATGATACCATGCCAATTTTTAACCATTTCAGAGTTCATTTGCAGTGCTTTTCAATTTCAGGGTCATCTTAGCTCAAAATAAATCATGAAATGCATGAAAAATAGCAAATGAAGTCAGAAAAGGGTTGAAAAGTGATGATGTGGCTTTGAATGGTGCATATTGAATGCAGAAAAAGTCTTGAGTTAAGATATGTATTTAAAAAAATGAAATCCCTTTGTAATAGACGAGTTTTCGTCCGAAACCCTAATACTTCGAAGGAGATTGTCCAGTTTGTACACGAAGTGCTTCCAGTTTTTCCCGTAACCCTCTCAACTTTTTAGCACATGCTATGTGGGTGAAATTATGATACCATGCCAACTTTCAACCATTTCAGAGTTCATTTGCAGTGCTTTTCAATTTCAGGGTCATTTTAGCTCAGAACAAATCATGAAATGCATGAAAAATAGCAAATGAAGTCAGAAAAGGGTTCAAAAGTGATGACGTGGCTTTGAATGGTGCATATTGAATGCAGAAAAAGTCTTGAGTTAAAATATGTTTTAAAAAATGAAATCCCTTTGTAATAGACGGGTTTTCCTTCGAAACCCTGATACTTCGAAGGAGATTGTCCAGTTTGTACACGAAGTGCATCCAATTTTTCCCGTAACCCTCTCAACTTTTTATCACATGCTATGTGGGTGAAATTATGATACCATGCCAATTTTCAACCATTTCAGAGTTCATTTGAAGTGCTTTTCAATTTCAGGGCACTACTAGGAAAAGGGCTATAGATGATATGGCCACTAATGGCGCACCGTGGGTCTGGTGCGCCATTAGAATATTCTAATGGCGCACCATGTGTTGGTACGCCATTAGTGTGTAAATTCTAATGGCGCACCAGACCCACGGTGCGCCATTAGAATCTCCAGTTTTTTTTTTTTTTTCCAAAAATTCTAATGGCGCACCGTGGGTCTGGTGCGCCATTAGTAACCAGGGTTACTAATGGCGCACCAGACCCACGATGCGCCATTAGAATCTTAGAATCTCCAGTTTTTTTTTTATTTTTCCAAAAATTCTAATGGCGCACCGTGGGTCTGGTGCGCCATTAGTAACCCTGGTTACTAATGGCGCACCAGACCCACGGTGCGCCATTAGAATGTCCAGTTTTTTTTTTTTTTTTTTCAAAAAATACTAAACTAATGACCATTAGTAACCAGGGTTACTAATGGCGCACCAGCTTGGGGTGCGCCATTAGAAGCCCCGGGATCTGTTTCACCAAATGCACCCCCGGTGGATCGCCTTTTCAGTTTTAAAAAAAATAACCGAAAATGATAGAAATGTCAAAAAAATTCAAAAAAATAAGATTCTTATATGATTTGTGGTCTAGTTGTTAGCAAAATTTACAAACATGAATTTCGACTTTTTTTGCAAAATCTCATGAGAATTTGTAAAATGGGCATAACTTTTGCATACGACCTCCGATGAAAAAGTTTTTTATATGAAAAAGCATCTACTCGAAAAGTTACATCCGAATTCAACTGGGGGAACCCCGTTGAAGATTTTCAGAATCCCCAAAAACCCAACAGAAAAAAAGATACGGGGCTTTTAAGATCTGGAGGCAAAAAAATTCAAAAAAAATATTTTTTTTTGAAAAAAATGTTTTTTTTGAAAAAAAATGTTTTTTTTTTTAAAATAATGTTTTTTTTGAAAATAATGTTTTTTTTTCAAAATAATGTTTTTTTTTGAAAAAAAATGTTTTTTTTTCAAAATAATGTTTTTTTTGAAAATAATGTTTTTTTTGAAAATAATGTTTTTTTTGAAAAAAATGGTTTTTTGGAAAAAAATGTTTTTTTTTGAAAAAAAAAAATTTTTGAAAAAAAAAATTTCTTTCGAAAAAATGTTCAAAATATGATACGTAAAATGACCGGGAAGTTTGAAATATTTTTTCAAAATTTCATCACACTCATGAACATGAACCAACTCCTGGAAATCAACAAGGTTTAATAGGATTGATATGATAGATATATCAACAAGTGCCTGCTAAGTGAGCTGGTGCTGGGGTTGGATAGAACTCAGAAGTTAAGCGTGCTTGGGCTGGAGTAGTGTAGGATGGGTGACCTTCCGGGAAGTTTGACCCGAGATTAAGCCATATTGACCCGAGATTAAGCCATATTGACCCGAGATTAAGAAAAAACGAAAAAAAATTCTGAAAAAAAATTTGAAAAAAAAAATTTGAAAAAAAATTCTGAAAAAAAATTTGAAAAAAAAATTCTGAAAAAATGACACTAATGGCGCATCACCTCATGGTGCGCCATTAGTATACCAGATACTAATGGCGCACCAGTGGGCAATACTAATGGCGCACCAGTGGTGCGCCATTAGTATCTGGTATACTAATGGCGCACCACTGGTGCGCCATTAGAAAAAAATTCTAATGGCGTGGTGCTAGTGGCGCACCTGTAGTGCGCCATTAGTAGGCAAAACAGGTGCGCCACTAGTAGGCCTTTTCCTAGTAGTGGGGTCATCTTAGCTCAAAATAAATCATGAAATGCATGAAAAATAGCAAATGAAGTCAGAAAAGGGTTGAAAAGTGATGATGTGGCTTTGAATGGTGCATATTGAATGAAGAAAAAGTCTTGAGTTAAAATATGTTAAAAAATGAAACCCCTTTGAAATAGACGAGTTTTCGTCGAAACCCTCATACTTCGTAGGAGATTGTCCAGTTTGTACAAGCAGTGCATCCAGTTTTTCCCGTAACCCTCTCAACTTTTTATCACATGCTATGTGGGTGAAATTATGATACCATGCCAATTTTCAACCATTTCAGAGTTCATTTGCAGTGCTTTTCAATTTCAGGGTCATCTTAGCTCAAAATAAATCATGAAATGCATGAAAAATAGCAAATGAAGTTACAAAAGAGTTGAAAAGTGATGATGTGGCTTTGAATGGTGCATATTGAATGCAAAAAAAGTCTTGAGTTAAAATATGTTAAAAAAATGAAACCCCTTTGTAATAGACGAGTTTTCGTCCGAATCCCTGATACTTCGAAGGAGATTGTCCAGTTTGTACACGAAGTGCATCCAGTTTTTCCCGTAACCCTCTCAACTTTTTAGCGCATGCTACGTGGGTGAAATGATGATACCATGCCAATTTTCAACCATTTCAGAGTTCATTTGCAGTGCTTTTCAATTTCAGGGTCATCTTAGCTCAAAATAAATCATGAAATGCATGAAAAATAGCAAATGAAGTCAGAAAAGGGTTGAAAAGTGATGATGTGGCTTTGAATGGTGCATATTGAATGCAGAAAAAGTCTTAGTTTAAATATGTTAAAAAATGATACCCCTTTGTAATAGACGAGTTTTCGTCCGAAACCCTCGTACTTCGAAGGAGATTGTCCAGTTTGTACACGAAGTGCATCCAGTTTTTCCCGTAACCCTGTCAACTTTTTAGCACATGCTACGTGGGTGAAATTATGATACCATGCCAATTTTCAACTATTTCAGAGTTCATTTGAAGTGCTTTTCAATTTCAGGGTCATCTTAGCTCAAAATAAATCATGAAATGCATGAAAAATAGCAAATGAAGTCAGAAAAGGGTTGAAAAGTGATGATGTGGCTTTGAATGGTGCATATTGAATGCAGAAAAATTCTTGAGTTAAAATAAGTTAAAAAATGAAACCCCTTTGTAATAGACGAGTTTTCTTCCGAAACCCTGATACTTCGAAGGAGATTGTCCAGTTTGTACACGAAGTGCATCCAGTTTTTCCCGTAACCCACTCAACTTTTTAGCACATGCTATGTGGGTGAAATTATGATACCATGCCAATTTTTAACCATTTCAGAGTTCATTTGCAGTGCTTTTCAATTTCAGGGTCATCTTAGCTCAAAATAAATCATGAAATGCATGAAAAATAGCAAATGAAGTCAGAAAAGGGTTGAAAAGTGATGATGTGGCTTTGAATGGTGCATATTGAATGCAGAAAAAGTCTTGAGTTAAGATATGTATTTAAAAAAATGAAATCCCTTTGTAATAGACGAGTTTTCGTCCGAAACCCTAATACTTCGAAGGAGATTGTCCAGTTTGTACACGAAGTGCTTCCAGTTTTTCCCGTAACCCTCTCAACTTTTTAGCACATGCTATGTGGGTGAAATTATGATACCATGCCAACTTTCAACCATTTCAGAGTTCATTTGCAGTGCTTTTCAATTTCAGGGTCATTTTAGCTCAGAACAAATCATGAAATGCATGAAAAATAGCAAATGAAGTCAGAAAAGGGTTCAAAAGTGATGACGTGGCTTTGAATGGTGCATATTGAATGCAGAAAAAGTCTTGAGTTAAAATATGTTTTAAAAAATGAAATCCCTTTGTAATAGACGGGTTTTCCTTCGAAACCCTGATACTTCGAAGGAGATTGTCCAGTTTGTACACGAAGTGCATCCAATTTTTCCCGTAACCCTCTCAACTTTTTATCACATGCTATGTGGGTGAAATTATGATACCATGCCAATTTTCAACCATTTCAGAGTTCATTTGAAGTGCTTTTCAATTTCAGGGCACTACTAGGAAAAGGGCTATAGATGATATGGCCACTAATGGCGCACCGTGGGTCTGGTGCGCCATTAGAATATTCTAATGGCGCACCATGTGTTGGTACGCCATTAGTGTGTAAATTCTAATGGCGCACCAGACCCACGGTGCGCCATTAGAATCTCCAGTTTTTTTTTTTTTTCCAAAAATTCTAATGGCGCACCGTGGGTCTGGTGCGCCATTAGTAACCAGGGTTACTAATGGCGCACCAGACCCACGATGCGCCATTAGAATCTTAGAATCTCCAGTTTTTTTTTTATTTTTCCAAAAATTCTAATGGCGCACCGTGGGTCTGGTGCGCCATTAGTAACCCTGGTTACTAATGGCGCACCAGACCCACGGTGCGCCATTAGAATGTCCAGTTTTTTTTTTTTTTTTTTCAAAAAATACTAAACTAATGACCATTAGTAACCAGGGTTACTAATGGCGCACCAGCTTGGGGTGCGCCATTAGAAGCCCCGGGATCTGTTTCACCAAATGCACCCCCCGGTGGATCGCCTTTTCAGTTTTAAAAAAAATAACCGAAAATGATAGAAATGTCAAAAAAATTCAAAAAAATAAGATTCTTATATGATTTGTGGTCTAGTTGTTAGCAAAATTTACAAACATGAATTTCGACTTTTTTTGCAAAATCTCATGAGAATTTGTAAAATGGGCATAACTTTTGCATACGACCTCCGATGAAAAAGTTTTTTATATGAAAAAGCATCTACTCGAAAAGTTACATCCGAATTCAACTGGGGGAACCCCGTTGAAGATTTTCAGAATCCCCAAAAACCCAACAGAAAAAAAGATACGGGGCTTTTAAGATCTGGAGGCAAAAAAATTCAAAAAAAATATTTTTTTTTGAAAAAAATGTTTTTTTTGAAAAAAAATGTTTTTTTTTTCAAAATAATGTTTTTTTTGAAAATAATGTTTTTTTTTCAAAATAATGTTTTTTTTTGAAAAAAAATGTTTTTTTTTCAAAATAATGTTTTTTTTGAAAATAATGTTTTTTTTGAAAATAATGTTTTTTTTGAAAAAAATGGTTTTTTGGAAAAAAATGTTTTTTTTTGAAAAAAAAAATTTTTGAAAAAAAAATTTTCTTTCGAAAAAATGTTCAAAATATGATACGTAAAATGACCGGGAAGTTTGAAATATTTTTTCAAAATTTCATCACACTCATGAACATGAACCAACTCCTGGAAATCAACAAGGTTTAATAGGATTGATATGATAGATATATCAACAAGTGCCTGCTAAGTGAGCTGGTGCTGGGGTTGGATAGAACTCAGAAGTTAAGCGTGCTTGGGCTGGAGTAGTGTAGGATGGGTGACCTTCCGGGAAGTTTGACCCGAGATTAAGCCATATTGACCCGAGATTAAGCCATATTGACCCGAGATTAAGAAAAAACGAAAAAAAATTCTGAAAAAAAATTTGAAAAAAAAAATTTGAAAAAAAATTCTGAAAAAAAATTTGAAAAAAAAATTCTGAAAAAATGACACTAATGGCGCATCACCTCATGGTGCGCCATTAGTATACCAGATACTAATGGCGCACCAGTGGGCAATACTAATGGCGCACCAGTGGTGCGCCATTAGTATCTGGTATACTAATGGCGCACCACTGGTGCGCCATTAGAAAAAAATTCTAATGGCGTGGTGCTAGTGGCGCACCTGTAGTGCGCCATTAGTAGGCAAAACAGGTGCGCCACTAGTAGGCCTTTTCCTAGTAGTGGGGTCATCTTAGCTCAAAATAAATCATGAAATGCATGAAAAATAGCAAATGAAGTCAGAAAAGGGTTGAAAAGTGATGATGTGGCTTTGAATGGTGCATATTGAATGAAGAAAAAGTCTTGAGTTAAAATATGTTAAAAAATGAAACCCCTTTGAAATAGACGAGTTTTCGTCGAAACCCTCATACTTCGTAGGAGATTGTCCAGTTTGTACAAGCAGTGCATCCAGTTTTTCCCGTAACCCTCTCAACTTTTTATCACATGCTATGTGGGTGAAATTATGATACCATGCCAATTTTCAACCATTTCAGAGTTCATTTGCAGTGCTTTTCAATTTCAGGGTCATCTTAGCTCAAAATAAATCATGAAATGCATGAAAAATAGCAAATGAAGTTACAAAAGAGTTGAAAAGTGATGATGTGGCTTTGAATGGTGCATATTGAATGCAAAAAAAGTCTTGAGTTAAAATATGTTAAAAAAATGAAACCCCTTTGTAATAGACGAGTTTTCGTCCGAATCCCTGATACTTCGAAGGAGATTGTCCAGTTTGTACACGAAGTGCATCCAGTTTTTCCCGTAACCCTCTCAACTTTTTAGCGCATGCTACGTGGGTGAAATGATGATACCATGCCAATTTTCAACCATTTCAGAGTTCATTTGCAGTGCTTTTCAATTTCAGGGTCATCTTAGCTCAAAATAAATCATGAAATGCATGAAAAATAGCAAATGAAGTCAGAAAAGGGTTGAAAAGTGATGATGTGGCTTTGAATGGTGCATATTGAATGCAGAAAAAGTCTTAGTTTAAATATGTTAAAAAATGATACCCCTTTGTAATAGACGAGTTTTCGTCCGAAACCCTCGTACTTCGAAGGAGATTGTCCAGTTTGTACACGAAGTGCATCCAGTTTTTCCCGTAACCCTGTCAACTTTTTAGCACATGCTACGTGGGTGAAATTATGATACCATGCCAATTTTCAACTATTTCAGAGTTCATTTGAAGTGCTTTTCAATTTCAGGGTCATCTTAGCTCAAAATAAATCATGAAATGCATGAAAAATAGCAAATGAAGTCAGAAAAGGGTTGAAAAGTGATGATGTGGCTTTGAATGGTGCATATTGAATGCAGAAAAATTCTTGAGTTAAAATAAGTTAAAAAATGAAACCCCTTTGTAATAGACGAGTTTTCTTCCGAAACCCTGATACTTCGAAGGAGATTGTCCAGTTTGTACACGAAGTGCATCCAGTTTTTCCCGTAACCCACTCAACTTTTTAGCACATGCTATGTGGGTGAAATTATGATACCATGCCAATTTTTAACCATTTCAGAGTTCATTTGCAGTGCTTTTCAATTTCAGGGTCATCTTAGCTCAAAATAAATCATGAAATGCATGAAAAATAGCAAATGAAGTCAGAAAAGGGTTGAAAAGTGATGATGTGGCTTTGAATGGTGCATATTGAATGCAGAAAAAGTCTTGAGTTAAGATATGTATTTAAAAAAATGAAATCCCTTTGTAATAGACGAGTTTTCGTCCGAAACCCTAATACTTCGAAGGAGATTGTCCAGTTTGTACACGAAGTGCTTCCAGTTTTTCCCGTAACCCTCTCAACTTTTTAGCACATGCTATGTGGGTGAAATTATGATACCATGCCAACTTTCAACCATTTCAGAGTTCATTTGCAGTGCTTTTCAATTTCAGGGTCATTTTAGCTCAGAACAAATCATGAAATGCATGAAAAATAGCAAATGAAGTCAGAAAAGGGTTCAAAAGTGATGACGTGGCTTTGAATGGTGCATATTGAATGCAGAAAAAGTCTTGAGTTAAAATATGTTTTAAAAAATGAAATCCCTTTGTAATAGACGGGTTTTCCTTCGAAACCCTGATACTTCGAAGGAGATTGTCCAGTTTGTACACGAAGTGCATCCAATTTTTCCCGTAACCCTCTCAACTTTTTATCACATGCTATGTGGGTGAAATTATGATACCATGCCAATTTTCAACCATTTCAGAGTTCATTTGAAGTGCTTTTCAATTTCAGGGCACTACTAGGAAAAGGGCTATAGATGATATGGCCACTAATGGCGCACCGTGGGTCTGGTGCGCCATTAGAATATTCTAATGGCGCACCATGTGTTGGTACGCCATTAGTGTGTAAATTCTAATGGCGCACCAGACCCACGGTGCGCCATTAGAATCTCCAGTTTTTTTTTTTTTTTTCCAAAAATTCTAATGGCGCACCGTGGGTCTGGTGCGCCATTAGTAACCAGGGTTACTAATGGCGCACCAGACCCACGATGCGCCATTAGAATCTTAGAATCTCCAGTTTTTTTTTTATTTTTCCAAAAATTCTAATGGCGCACCGTGGGTCTGGTGCGCCATTAGTAACCCTGGTTACTAATGGCGCACCAGACCCACGGTGCGCCATTAGAATGTCCAGTTTTTTTTTTTTTTTTTCAAAAAATACTAAACTAATGACCATTAGTAACCAGGGTTACTAATGGCGCACCAGCTTGGGGTGCGCCATTAGAAGCCCCGGGATCTGTTTCACCAAATGCACCCCCCGGTGGATCGCCTTTTCAGTTTTAAAAAAAATAACCGAAAATGATAGAAATGTCAAAAAAATTCAAAAAAATAAGATTCTTATATGATTTGTGGTCTAGTTGTTAGCAAAATTTACAAACATGAATTTCGACTTTTTTTGCAAAATCTCATGAGAATTTGTAAAATGGGCATAACTTTTGCATACGACCTCCGATGAAAAAGTTTTTTATATGAAAAAGCATCTACTCGAAAAGTTACATCCGAATTCAACTGGGGAAACCCCGTTGAAGATTTTCAGAATCCCCAAAAACCCAACAGAAAAAAAGATACGGGGCTTTTAAGATCTGGAGGCAAAAAAATTCAAAAAAAATATTTTTTTTTGAAAAAAATGTTTTTTTTGAAAAAAAATGTTTTTTTTTTCAAAATAATGTTTTTTTTGAAAATAATGTTTTTTTTTCAAAATAATGTTTTTTTTTGAAAAAAAATGTTTTTTTTTCAAAATAATGTTTTTTTTGAAAATAATGTTTTTTTTGAAAATAATGTTTTTTTTGAAAAAAATGGTTTTTTGGAAAAAAATGTTTTTTTTTGAAAAAAAAAATTTTTGAAAAAAAAATTTTCTTTCGAAAAAATGTTCAAAATATGATACGTAAAATGACCGGGAAGTTTGAAATATTTTTTCAAAATTTCATCACACTCATGAACATGAACCAACTCCTGGAAATCAACAAGGTTTAATAGGATTGATATGATAGATATATCAACAAGTGCCTGCTAAGTGAGCTGGTGCTGGGGTTGGATAGAACTCAGAAGTTAAGCGTGCTTGGGCTGGAGTAGTGTAGGATGGGTGACCTTCCGGGAAGTTTGACCCGAGATTAAGCCATATTGACCCGAGATTAAGCCATATTGACCCGAGATTAAGAAAAAACGAAAAAAAATTCTGAAAAAAAATTTGAAAAAAAAAATTTGAAAAAAAATTCTGAAAAAAAATTTGAAAAAAAAATTCTGAAAAAATGACACTAATGGCGCATCACCTCATGGTGCGCCATTAGTATACCAGATACTAATGGCGCACCAGTGGGCAATACTAATGGCGCACCAGTGGTGCGCCATTAGTATCTGGTATACTAATGGCGCACCACTGGTGCGCCATTAGAAAAAAATTCTAATGGCGTGGTGCTAGTGGCGCACCTGTAGTGCGCCATTAGTAGGCAAAACAGGTGCGCCACTAGTAGGCCTTTTCCTAGTAGTGGGGTCATCTTAGCTCAAAATAAATCATGAAATGCATGAAAAATAGCAAATGAAGTCAGAAAAGGGTTGAAAAGTGATGATGTGGCTTTGAATGGTGCATATTGAATGAAGAAAAAGTCTTGAGTTAAAATATGTTAAAAAATGAAACCCCTTTGAAATAGACGAGTTTTCGTCGAAACCCTCATACTTCGTAGGAGATTGTCCAGTTTGTACAAGCAGTGCATCCAGTTTTTCCCGTAACCCTCTCAACTTTTTATCACATGCTATGTGGGTGAAATTATGATACCATGCCAATTTTCAACCATTTCAGAGTTCATTTGCAGTGCTTTTCAATTTCAGGGTCATCTTAGCTCAAAATAAATCATGAAATGCATGAAAAATAGCAAATGAAGTTACAAAAGAGTTGAAAAGTGATGATGTGGCTTTGAATGGTGCATATTGAATGCAAAAAAAGTCTTGAGTTAAAATATGTTAAAAAAATGAAACCCCTTTGTAATAGACGAGTTTTCGTCCGAATCCCTGATACTTCGAAGGAGATTGTCCAGTTTGTACACGAAGTGCATCCAGTTTTTCCCGTAACCCTCTCAACTTTTTAGCGCATGCTACGTGGGTGAAATGATGATACCATGCCAATTTTCAACCATTTCAGAGTTCATTTGCAGTGCTTTTCAATTTCAGGGTCATCTTAGCTCAAAATAAATCATGAAATGCATGAAAAATAGCAAATGAAGTCAGAAAAGGGTTGAAAAGTGATGATGTGGCTTTGAATGGTGCATATTGAATGCAGAAAAAGTCTTAGTTTAAATATGTTAAAAAATGATACCCCTTTGTAATAGACGAGTTTTCGTCCGAAACCCTCGTACTTCGAAGGAGATTGTCCAGTTTGTACACGAAGTGCATCCAGTTTTTCCCGTAACCCTGTCAACTTTTTAGCACATGCTACGTGGGTGAAATTATGATACCATGCCAATTTTCAACTATTTCAGAGTTCATTTGAAGTGCTTTTCAATTTCAGGGTCATCTTAGCTCAAAATAAATCATGAAATGCATGAAAAATAGCAAATGAAGTCAGAAAAGGGTTGAAAAGTGATGATGTGGCTTTGAATGGTGCATATTGAATGCAGAAAAATTCTTGAGTTAAAATAAGTTAAAAAATGAAACCCCTTTGTAATAGACGAGTTTTCTTCCGAAACCCTGATACTTCGAAGGAGATTGTCCAGTTTGTACACGAAGTGCATCCAGTTTTTCCCGTAACCCACTCAACTTTTTAGCACATGCTATGTGGGTGAAATTATGATACCATGCCAATTTTTAACCATTTCAGAGTTCATTTGCAGTGCTTTTCAATTTCAGGGTCATCTTAGCTCAAAATAAATCATGAAATGCATGAAAAATAGCAAATGAAGTCAGAAAAGGGTTGAAAAGTGATGATGTGGCTTTGAATGGTGCATATTGAATGCAGAAAAAGTCTTGAGTTAAGATATGTATTTAAAAAAATGAAATCCCTTTGTAATAGACGAGTTTTCGTCCGAAACCCTAATACTTCGAAGGAGATTGTCCAGTTTGTACACGAAGTGCTTCCAGTTTTTCCCGTAACCCTCTCAACTTTTTAGCACATGCTATGTGGGTGAAATTATGATACCATGCCAACTTTCAACCATTTCAGAGTTCATTTGCAGTGCTTTTCAATTTCAGGGTCATTTTAGCTCAGAACAAATCATGAAATGCATGAAAAATAGCAAATGAAGTCAGAAAAGGGTTCAAAAGTGATGACGTGGCTTTGAATGGTGCATATTGAATGCAGAAAAAGTCTTGAGTTAAAATATGTTTTAAAAAATGAAATCCCTTTGTAATAGACGGGTTTTCCTTCGAAACCCTGATACTTCGAAGGAGATTGTCCAGTTTGTACACGAAGTGCATCCAATTTTTCCCGTAACCCTCTCAACTTTTTATCACATGCTATGTGGGTGAAATTATGATACCATGCCAATTTTCAACCATTTCAGAGTTCATTTGAAGTGCTTTTCAATTTCAGGGCACTACTAGGAAAAGGGCTATAGATGATATGGCCACTAATGGCGCACCGTGGGTCTGGTGCGCCATTAGAATATTCTAATGGCGCACCATGTGTTGGTACGCCATTAGTGTGTAAATTCTAATGGCGCACCAGACCCACGGTGCGCCATTAGAATCTCCAGTTTTTTTTTTTTTTTTCCAAAAATTCTAATGGCGCACCGTGGGTCTGGTGCGCCATTAGTAACCAGGGTTACTAATGGCGCACCAGACCCACGATGCGCCATTAGAATCTTAGAATCTCCAGTTTTTTTTTTATTTTTCCAAAAATTCTAATGGCGCACCGTGGGTCTGGTGCGCCATTAGTAACCCTGGTTACTAATGGCGCACCAGACCCACGGTGCGCCATTAGAATGTCCAGTTTTTTTTTTTTTTTTTTCAAAAAATACTAAACTAATGACCATTAGTAACCAGGGTTACTAATGGCGCACCAGCTTGGGGTGCGCCATTAGAAGCCCCGGGATCTGTTTCACCAAATGCACCCCCCGGTGGATCGCCTTTTCAGTTTTAAAAAAAATAACCGAAAATGATAGAAATGTCAAAAAAATTCAAAAAAATAAGATTCTTATATGATTTGTGGTCTAGTTGTTAGCAAAATTTACAAACATGAATTTCGACTTTTTTTGCAAAATCTCATGAGAATTTGTAAAATGGGCATAACTTTTGCATACGACCTCCGATGAAAAAGTTTTTTATATGAAAAAGCATCTACTCGAAAAGTTACATCCGAATTCAACTGGGGGAACCCCGTTGAAGATTTTCAGAATCCCCAAAAACCCAACAGAAAAAAAGATACGGGGCTTTTAAGATCTGGAGGCAAAAAAATTCAAAAAAAATATTTTTTTTTGAAAAAAATGTTTTTTTTGAAAAAAAATGTTTTTTTTTTCAAAATAATGTTTTTTTTGAAAATAATGTTTTTTTTTCAAAATAATGTTTTTTTTTGAAAAAAAATGTTTTTTTTTCAAAATAATGTTTTTTTTGAAAATAATGTTTTTTTTGAAAATAATGTTTTTTTTGAAAAAAATGGTTTTTTGGAAAAAAATGTTTTTTTTTGAAAAAAAAAAATTTTTGAAAAAAAAATTTTCTTTCGAAAAAATGTTCAAAATATGATACGTAAAATGACCGGGAAGTTTGAAATATTTTTTCAAAATTTCATCACACTCATGAACATGAACCAACTCCTGGAAATCAACAAGGTTTAATAGGATTGATATGATAGATATATCAACAAGTGCCTGCTAAGTGAGCTGGTGCTGGGGTTGGATAGAACTCAGAAGTTAAGCGTGCTTGGGCTGGAGTAGTGTAGGATGGGTGACCTTCCGGGAAGTTTGACCCGAGATTAAGCCATATTGACCCGAGATTAAGCCATATTGACCCGAGATTAAGAAAAAACGAAAAAAAATTCTGAAAAAAAATTTGAAAAAAAAAATTTGAAAAAAAATTCTGAAAAAAAATTTGAAAAAAAAATTCTGAAAAAATGACACTAATGGCGCATCACCTCATGGTGCGCCATTAGTATACCAGATACTAATGGCGCACCAGTGGGCAATACTAATGGCGCACCAGTGGTGCGCCATTAGTATCTGGTATACTAATGGCGCACCACTGGTGCGCCATTAGAAAAAAATTCTAATGGCGTGGTGCTAGTGGCGCACCTGTAGTGCGCCATTAGTAGGCAAAACAGGTGCGCCACTAGTAGGCCTTTTCCTAGTAGTGGGGTCATCTTAGCTCAAAATAAATCATGAAATGCATGAAAAATAGCAAATGAAGTCAGAAAAGGGTTGAAAAGTGATGATGTGGCTTTGAATGGTGCATATTGAATGAAGAAAAAGTCTTGAGTTAAAATATGTTAAAAAATGAAACCCCTTTGAAATAGACGAGTTTTCGTCGAAACCCTCATACTTCGTAGGAGATTGTCCAGTTTGTACAAGCAGTGCATCCAGTTTTTCCCGTAACCCTCTCAACTTTTTATCACATGCTATGTGGGTGAAATTATGATACCATGCCAATTTTCAACCATTTCAGAGTTCATTTGCAGTGCTTTTCAATTTCAGGGTCATCTTAGCTCAAAATAAATCATGAAATGCATGAAAAATAGCAAATGAAGTTACAAAAGAGTTGAAAAGTGATGATGTGGCTTTGAATGGTGCATATTGAATGCAAAAAAAGTCTTGAGTTAAAATATGTTAAAAAAATGAAACCCCTTTGTAATAGACGAGTTTTCGTCCGAATCCCTGATACTTCGAAGGAGATTGTCCAGTTTGTACACGAAGTGCATCCAGTTTTTCCCGTAACCCTCTCAACTTTTTAGCGCATGCTACGTGGGTGAAATGATGATACCATGCCAATTTTCAACCATTTCAGAGTTCATTTGCAGTGCTTTTCAATTTCAGGGTCATCTTAGCTCAAAATAAATCATGAAATGCATGAAAAATAGCAAATGAAGTCAGAAAAGGGTTGAAAAGTGATGATGTGGCTTTGAATGGTGCATATTGAATGCAGAAAAAGTCTTAGTTTAAATATGTTAAAAAATGATACCCCTTTGTAATAGACGAGTTTTCGTCCGAAACCCTCGTACTTCGAAGGAGATTGTCCAGTTTGTACACGAAGTGCATCCAGTTTTTCCCGTAACCCTGTCAACTTTTTAGCACATGCTACGTGGGTGAAATTATGATACCATGCCAATTTTCAACTATTTCAGAGTTCATTTGAAGTGCTTTTCAATTTCAGGGTCATCTTAGCTCAAAATAAATCATGAAATGCATGAAAAATAGCAAATGAAGTCAGAAAAGGGTTGAAAAGTGATGATGTGGCTTTGAATGGTGCATATTGAATGCAGAAAAATTCTTGAGTTAAAATAAGTTAAAAAATGAAACCCCTTTGTAATAGACGAGTTTTCTTCCGAAACCCTGATACTTCGAAGGAGATTGTCCAGTTTGTACACGAAGTGCATCCAGTTTTTCCCGTAACCCACTCAACTTTTTAGCACATGCTATGTGGGTGAAATTATGATACCATGCCAATTTTTAACCATTTCAGAGTTCATTTGCAGTGCTTTTCAATTTCAGGGTCATCTTAGCTCAAAATAAATCATGAAATGCATGAAAAATAGCAAATGAAGTCAGAAAAGGGTTGAAAAGTGATGATGTGGCTTTGAATGGTGCATATTGAATGCAGAAAAAGTCTTGAGTTAAGATATGTATTTAAAAAAATGAAATCCCTTTGTAATAGACGAGTTTTCGTCCGAAACCCTAATACTTCGAAGGAGATTGTCCAGTTTGTACACGAAGTGCTTCCAGTTTTTCCCGTAACCCTCTCAACTTTTTAGCACATGCTATGTGGGTGAAATTATGATACCATGCCAACTTTCAACCATTTCAGAGTTCATTTGCAGTGCTTTTCAATTTCAGGGTCATTTTAGCTCAGAACAAATCATGAAATGCATGAAAAATAGCAAATGAAGTCAGAAAAGGGTTCAAAAGTGATGACGTGGCTTTGAATGGTGCATATTGAATGCAGAAAAAGTCTTGAGTTAAAATATGTTTTAAAAAATGAAATCCCTTTGTAATAGACGGGTTTTCCTTCGAAACCCTGATACTTCGAAGGAGATTGTCCAGTTTGTACACGAAGTGCATCCAATTTTTCCCGTAACCCTCTCAACTTTTTAGCACATGCTACGTGGGTGAAATTATGATACCATGCCAATTTTCGGCTATTTCAGAGTTCATTTGCAGTGCTTTTCAATATGAGGGTCATCTTAGCTCAAAATAAATCATGAAATGCATGAAAAATAGCAAATGAAGTCAGAAAAGGGTTGAAAAGTGATGATGTGTATTTGAATGGTGCATATTGAATGCAGAAAAAGTCTTGAGTTAAAATATGTTTAAAAAAATGAAATCCCTTTGTAATAGACGAGTTTTCGTCCGAAACCCTCATACTTCGAAGGAGATTGTCCAGTTTGTACATGAAGTGCATCCAGTTTTTCCCATAACCCTCTCAACTTTTTAGCACATGCTATGTGGGTGAAATTATGATACCATGCCAATTTTCAACCATTTCAGAGTTCATTTGCAGTGCTTTTCAATTTCAGGGTCATCTTTGCTCAAAATAAATCTTGAAATGCATGAAAAATAGCAAATGAAGTCAGAAAAGGGTTGAAAAGTGATGATGTGGCTTTGAATGGTGCATATTGAATGCAGAAAAAGTCTTGAGTTAAGATATGTATTTAAAAAAATGAAATCCCTTTGTAATAGACGAGTTTTCGTCCGAAACCCTCGTACTTCGAAGGAGATTGTCCAGTTTGTACACAAAGTGCATCCAGTTTTTCCCGTAACCCTGTCAACTTTTTAGCACATGCTACGTGGGTGAAATTATGATACCATGCCAATTTTCAACTATTTCAGAGTTCATTCGAAGTGCTTTTCAATTTCAGGGTCATCTTAGCTCAAAATAAATCATGAAATGCATGAAAAATAGCAAATGAAGTCAGAAAAGGGTTGAAAAGTGATGATGTGGCTTTGAATGGTGCATATTGAATGCAGAAAAAGTCTTGAGTTAAAATAAGTTAAATAATGAAACCCCTTTGTAATAGACGAGTTTTCGTCCGAAACCCTGATACTTCGAAGGAGATTGTCCAGTTTGTACACGAAGTGCATCCAGTTTTTCCCGTAACCCTCTCAACTTTTTATCACATCCTATGTGGGTGAAATTATGATACCATGCCAATTTTCAACCATTTCAGAGTTCATTTGCAGTGCTTTTCAATTTCAGGGTCATCTTAGCTCAAAATAAATCATGAAATGCATGAAAAATAGCAAATGAAGTCAGAAAAGGGTTGAAAAGTGATGATGTGGCTTTGAATGGTGCATATTGAATGCAGAAAAAGTCTTGAGTTAAAATATGTTAAAAAATGAAACCCCTTTGTAATAGACGAGTTTTCGTCCGAAACCCTCATACTTCGAAGGAGATTGTCCAGTTTGTACACGAAGTGCATCCAGTTTTTCCCGTAACCCTCTCAACTTTTTATCACATGCTATGTGGGTGAAATTATGATACCATGCCAATTTTCAACCATTTCAGAGTTCATTTGAAGTGCTTTTCAATTTCAGGGCACTACTAGGAAAAGGGCTATAGATGATATGGCCACTAATGGCGCACCGTGGGTCTGGTGCGCCATTAGAATATTCTAATGGCGCACCATGTGTTGGTACGCCATTAGTGTGTAAATTCTAATGGCGCACCAGACCCACGGTGCGCCATTAGAATCTCCAGTTTTTTTTTTTTTTTCCAAAAATTCTAATGGCGCACCGTGGGTCTGGTGCGCCATTAGTAACCAGGGTTACTAATGGCGCACCAGACCCACGATGCGCCATTAGAATCTTAGAATCTCCAGTTTTTTTTTTATTTTTCCAAAAATTCTAATGGCGCACCGTGGGTCTGGTGCGCCATTAGTAACCCTGGTTACTAATGGCGCACCAGACCCACGGTGTGCCATTAGAATGTCCAGTTTTTTTTTTTTTTTTTCAAAAAATACTAAACTAATGACCATTAGTAACCAGGGTTACTAATGGCGCACCAGCTTGGGGTGCGCCATTAGAAGCCCCGGGATCTGTTTCACCAAATGCACCCCCCGGTGGATCGCCTTTTCAGTTTTAAAAAAAATAACCGAAAATGATAGAAATGTCAAAAAAATTCAAAAAAATAAGATTCTTATATGATTTGTGGTCTAGTTGTTAGCAAAATTTACAAACATGAATTTCGACTTTTTTTGCAAAATCTCATGAGAATTTGTAAAATGGGCATAACTTTTGCATACGACCTCCGATGAAAAAGTTTTTTATATGAAAAAGCATCTACTCGAAAAGTTACATCCGAATTCAACTGGGGGATCCCCGTTGAAGATTTTCAGAATCCCCAAAAACCCAACAGAAAAAAAGATACGGGGCTTTTAAGATCTGGAGGCAAAAAAATTCAAAAAAAATATTTTTTTTTGAAAAAAATGTTTTTTTTGAAAAAAAATGTTTTTTTTTTCAAAATAATGTTTTTTTTGAAAATAATGTTTTTTTTTCAAAATAATGTTTTTTTTTGAAAAAAAATGTTTTTTTTTCAAAATAATGTTTTTTTTGAAAATAATGTTTTTTTTGAAAATAATGTTTTTTTTGAAAAAAATGGTTTTTTGGAAAAAAATGTTTTTTTTTGAAAAAAAAAATTTTTTGAAAAAAAAATTTTCTTTCGAAAAAATGTTCAAAATATGATACGTAAAATGACCGGGAAGTTTGAAATATTTTTTCAAAATTTCATCACACTCATGAACATGAACCAACTCCTGGAAATCAACAAGGTTTAATAGGATTGATATGATAGATATATCAACAAGTGCCTGCTAAGTGAGCTGGTGCTGGGGTTGGATAGAACTCAGAAGTTAAGCGTGCTTGGGCTGGAGTAGTGTAGGATGGGTGACCTTCCGGGAAGTTTGACCCGAGATTAAGCCATATTGACCCGAGATTAAGCCATATTGACCCGAGATTAAGAAAAAACGAAAAAAAATTCTGAAAAAAAATTTGAAAAAAAAAATTTGAAAAAAAATTCTGAAAAAAAATTTGAAAAAAAAATTCTGAAAAAATGACACTAATGGCGCATCACCTCATGGTGCGCCATTAGTATACCAGATACTAATGGCGCACCAGTGGGCAATACTAATGGCGCACCAGTGGTGCGCCATTAGTATCTGGTATACTAATGGCGCACCACTGGTGCGCCATTAGAAAAAAATTCTAATGGCGTGGTGCTAGTGGCGCACCTGTAGTGCGCCATTAGTAGGCAAAACAGGTGCGCCACTAGTAGGCCTTTTCCTAGTAGTGGGGTCATCTTAGCTCAAAATAAATCATGAAATGCATGAAAAATAGCAAATGAAGTCAGAAAAGGGTTGAAAAGTGATGATGTGGCTTTGAATGGTGCATATTGAATGAAGAAAAAGTCTTGAGTTAAAATATGTTAAAAAATGAAACCCCTTTGAAATAGACGAGTTTTCGTCGAAACCCTCATACTTCGTAGGAGATTGTCCAGTTTGTACAAGCAGTGCATCCAGTTTTTCCCGTAACCCTCTCAACTTTTTATCACATGCTATGTGGGTGAAATTATGATACCATGCCAATTTTCAACCATTTCAGAGTTCATTTGCAGTGCTTTTCAATTTCAGGGTCATCTTAGCTCAAAATAAATCATGAAATGCATGAAAAATAGCAAATGAAGTTACAAAAGAGTTGAAAAGTGATGATGTGGCTTTGAATGGTGCATATTGAATGCAAAAAAAGTCTTGAGTTAAAATATGTTAAAAAAATGAAACCCCTTTGTAATAGACGAGTTTTCGTCCGAATCCCTGATACTTCGAAGGAGATTGTCCAGTTTGTACACGAAGTGCATCCAGTTTTTCCCGTAACCCTCTCAACTTTTTAGCGCATGCTACGTGGGTGAAATGATGATACCATGCCAATTTTCAACCATTTCAGAGTTCATTTGCAGTGCTTTTCAATTTCAGGGTCATCTTAGCTCAAAATAAATCATGAAATGCATGAAAAATAGCAAATGAAGTCAGAAAAGGGTTGAAAAGTGATGATGTGGCTTTGAATGGTGCATATTGAATGCAGAAAAAGTCTTAGTTTAAATATGTTAAAAAATGATACCCCTTTGTAATAGACGAGTTTTCGTCCGAAACCCTCGTACTTCGAAGGAGATTGTCCAGTTTGTACACGAAGTGCATCCAGTTTTTCCCGTAACCCTGTCAACTTTTTAGCACATGCTACGTGGGTGAAATTATGATACCATGCCAATTTTCAACTATTTCAGAGTTCATTTGAAGTGCTTTTCAATTTCAGGGTCATCTTAGCTCAAAATAAATCATGAAATGCATGAAAAATAGCAAATGAAGTCAGAAAAGGGTTGAAAAGTGATGATGTGGCTTTGAATGGTGCATATTGAATGCAGAAAAATTCTTGAGTTAAAATAAGTTAAAAAATGAAACCCCTTTGTAATAGACGAGTTTTCTTCCGAAACCCTGATACTTCGAAGGAGATTGTCCAGTTTGTACACGAAGTGCATCCAGTTTTTCCCGTAACCCACTCAACTTTTTAGCACATGCTATGTGGGTGAAATTATGATACCATGCCAATTTTTAACCATTTCAGAGTTCATTTGCAGTGCTTTTCAATTTCAGGGTCATCTTAGCTCAAAATAAATCATGAAATGCATGAAAAATAGCAAATGAAGTCAGAAAAGGGTTGAAAAGTGATGATGTGGCTTTGAATGGTGCATATTGAATGCAGAAAAAGTCTTGAGTTAAGATATGTATTTAAAAAAATGAAATCCCTTTGTAATAGACGAGTTTTCGTCCGAAACCCTAATACTTCGAAGGAGATTGTCCAGTTTGTACACGAAGTGCTTCCAGTTTTTCCCGTAACCCTCTCAACTTTTTAGCACATGCTATGTGGGTGAAATTATGATACCATGCCAACTTTCAACCATTTCAGAGTTCATTTGCAGTGCTTTTCAATTTCAGGGTCATTTTAGCTCAGAACAAATCATGAAATGCATGAAAAATAGCAAATGAAGTCAGAAAAGGGTTCAAAAGTGATGACGTGGCTTTGAATGGTGCATATTGAATGCAGAAAAAGTCTTGAGTTAAAATATGTTTTAAAAAATGAAATCCCTTTGTAATAGACGGGTTTTCCTTCGAAACCCTGATACTTCGAAGGAGATTGTCCAGTTTGTACACGAAGTGCATCCAATTTTTCCCGTAACCCTCTCAACTTTTTAGCACATGCTACGTGGGTGAAATTATGATACCATGCCAATTTTCGGCTATTTCAGAGTTCATTTGCAGTGCTTTTCAATATGAGGGTCATCTTAGCTCAAAATAAATCATGAAATGCATGAAAAATAGCAAATGAAGTCAGAAAAGGGTTGAAAAGTGATGATGTGTATTTGAATGGTGCATATTGAATGCAGAAAAAGTTTTGAGTTAAAATATGTTTAAAAAATGAAATCCCTTTGTAATAGACGAGTTTTCGTCCGAAACCCTCATACTTCGAAGGAGATTGTCCAGTTTGTACATGAAGTGCATCCAGTTTTTCCCATAACCCTCTCAACTTTTTAGCACATGCTATGTGGGTGAAATTATGATACCATGCCAATTTTCAACCATTTCAGAGTTCATTTGCAGTGCTTTTCAATTTCAGGGTCATCTTTGCTCAAAATAAATCTTGAAATGCATGAAAAATAGCAAATGAAGTCAGAAAAGGGTTGAAAAGTGATGATGTGGCTTTGAATGGTGCATATTGAATGCAGAAAAAGTCTTGAGTTAAGATATGTATTTAAAAAAATGAAATCCCTTTGTAATAGACGAGTTTTCGTCCGAAACCCTAATACTTCGAAGGAGATTGTCCAGTTTGTACACGAAGTGCATCCAGTTTTTCCCGTAACCCTGTCAACTTTTTAGCACATGCTATGTGGGTGAAATTATGATACCAAGCCAATTTTCAACTATTTCAGAGTTCATTTGCAGTGCTTTTCAATTTCAGGGTCATCTTAGCTCGAAATAAATCAAGAAATGCATGAAAAATAGCAAATGAAGTCAGAAAAGGGTTGAAAAGTGATGATGTGGCTTTGAATGGTGCATATTGAATGAATAAAAAGTCTTGAGTTAAAATATGTTAAAAAAATGAAACCCCTTTGTAATAGACGAGTTTTCGTCCGAAACCCTGATACTTCGAAGGAGATTGTCCAGTTTGTACACGAAGTGCATCCAGTTTTTCCCGTAACCCTCTCAACTTTTTAGCACATGCTACGTGGGTGAAATTATGATACCATTTCAATTTTCAACCATTTCAGAGTTCATTTGCAGTGCTTTTCAATTTCAGGGTCATCTTAGCTCAAAATAAATCATCAAATGCATGAAAAATAGCAAATGAAGTCAGAAAAGGGTTGAAAAGTGATGATGTGGCTTTGAATGGTGCATATTGAATGCAGAAAAAGTCTTAGTTAAAATATGTTAAAAAATGATACCCCTTTGTAATAGACGAGTTTTCGTCCGAAACCCTCGTACTTCGAAGGAGATTGTCCAGTTTGTACACAAAGTGCATCCAGTTTTTCCCGTAACCCTGTCAACTTTTTAGCACATGCTACGTGGGTGAAATTATGATACCATGCCAATTTTCAACTATTTCAGAGTTCATTCGAAGTGCTTTTCAATTTCAGGGTCATCTTAGCTCAAAATAAATCATGAAATGCATGAAAAATAGCAAATGAAGTCAGAAAAGGGTTGAAAAGTGATGATGTGGCTTTGAATGGTGCATATTGAATGCAGAAAAAGTCTTGAGTTAAAATAAGTTAAATAATGAAACCCCTTTGTAATAGACGAGTTTTCGTCCGAAACCCTGATACTTCGAAGGAGATTGTCCAGTTTGTACACGAAGTGCATCCAGTTTTTCCCGTAACCCTCTCAACTTTTTATCACATCCTATGTGGGTGAAATTATGATACCATGCCAATTTTCAACCATTTCAGAGTTCATTTGCAGTGCTTTTCAATTTCAGGGTCATCTTAGCTCGAAATAAATCATGAAATGCATGAAAAATAGCAAATGAAGTCAGAAAAGGGTTGAAAAGTGATGATGTGGCTTTGAATGGTGCATATTGAATGCAGAAAAAGTCTTGAGTTAAAATATGTTAAAAAATGAAACCCCTTTGTAATAGACGAGTTTTCGTCCGAAACCCTCATACTTCGAAGGAGATTGTCCAGTTTGTACACGAAGTGCATCCAGTTTTTCCCGTAACCCTCTCAACTTTTTATCACATGCTATGTGGGTGAAATTATGATACCATGCCAATTTTCAACCATTTCAGAGTTCATTTGAAGTGCTTTTCAATTTCAGGGCACTACTAGGAAAAGGGCTATAGATGATATGGCCACTAATGGCGCACCGTGGGTCTGGTGCGCCATTAGAATATTCTAATGGCGCACCATGTGTTGGTACGCCATTAGTGTGTAAATTCTAATGGCGCACCAGACCCACGGTGCGCCATTAGAATCTCCAGTTTTTTTTTTTTTTTCCAAAAATTCTAATGGCGCACCGTGGGTCTGGTGCGCCATTAGTAACCAGGGTTACTAATGGCGCACCAGACCCACGATGCGCCATTAGAATCTTAGAATCTCCAGTTTTTTTTTTATTTTTCCAAAAATTCTAATGGCGCACCGTGGGTCTGGTGCGCCATTAGTAACCCTGGTTACTAATGGCGCACCAGACCCACGGTGCGCCATTAGAATGTCCAGTTTTTCCCGTAACCCTCTCAACTTTTTAGCACATGCTACGTGGGTGAAATTATGATACCATTTCAATTTTCAACCATTTCAGAGTTCATTTGCAGTGCTTTTCAATTTCAGGGTCATCTTAGCTCAAAATAAATCATCAAATGCATGAAAAATAGCAAATGAAGTCAGAAAAGGGTTGAAAAGTGATGATGTGGCTTTGAATGGTGCATATTGAATGCAGAAAAAGTCTTAGTTAAAATATGTTAAAAAATGATACCCCTTTGTAATAGACGAGTTTTCGTCCGAAACCCTCGTACTTCGAAGGAGATTGTCCAGTTTGTACACGAAGTGCATCCAGTTTTTCCCGTAACCCTCTCAACTTTTTATCACATCCTATGTGGGTGAAATTATGATACCATGCCAATTTTCAACCATTTCAGAGTTCATTTGCAGTGCTTTTCAATTTCAGGGTCATCTTAGCTCGAAATAAATCATGAAATGCATGAAAAATAGCAAATGAAGTCAGAAAAGGGTTGAAAAGTGATGATGTGGCTTTGAATGGTGCATATTGAATGCAGAAAAAGTCTTGAGTTAAAATATGTTAAAAAATGAAACCCCTTTGTAATAGACGAGTTTTCGTCCGAAACCCTCATACTTCGAAGGAGATTGTCCAGTTTGTACACGAAGTGCATCCAGTTTTTCCCGTAACCCTCTCAACTTTTTATCACATGCTATGTGGGTGAAATTATGATACCATGCCAATTTTCAACCATTTCAGAGTTCATTTGAAGTGCTTTTCAATTTCAGGGCACTACTAGGAAAAGGGCTATAGATGATATGTCCACTAATGGCGCACCGTGGGTCTGGTGCGCCATTAGAATATTCTAATGGCGCACCATGTGTTGGTACGCCATTAGTGTGTAAATTCTAATGGCGCACCAGACCCACGGTGCGCCATTAGAATCTCCAGTTTTTTTTTTTTTTTTCCAAAAATTCTAATGGCGCACCGTGGGTCTGGTGCGCCATTAGTAACCAGGGTTACTAATGGCGCACCAGACCCACGATGCGGCATTAGAATCTTAGAATCTCCAGTTTTTTTTTTATTTTTCCAAAAATTCTAATGGCGCACCGTGGGTCTGGTGCGCCATTAGTAACCCTGGTTACTAATGGCGCACCAGACCCACGGTGCGCCATTAGAATGTCCAGTTTTTCCCGTAACCCTCTCAACTTTTTAGCACATGCTACGTGGGTGAAATTATGATACCATTTCAATTTTCAACCATTTCAGAGTTCATTTGCAGTGCTTTTCAATTTCAGGGTCATCTTAGCTCAAAATAAATCATCAAATGCATGAAAAATAGCAAATGAAGTCAGAAAAGGGTTGAAAAGTGATGATGTGGCTTTGAATGGTGCATATTGAATGCAGAAAAAGTCTTAGTTAAAATATGTTAAAAAATGATACCCCTTTGTAATAGACGAGTTTTCGTCCGAAACCCTCGTACTTCGAAGGAGATTGTCCAGTTTGTACACAAAGTGCATCCAGTTTTTCCCGTAACCCTGTCAACTTTTTAGCACATGCTACGTGGGTGAAATTATGATACCATGCCAATTTTCAACTATTTCAGAGTTCATTCGAAGTGCTTTTCAATTTCAGGGTCATCTTAGCTCAAAATAAATCATGAAATGCATGAAAAATAGCAAATGAAGTCAGAAAAGGGTTGAAAAGTGATGATGTGGCTTTGAATGGTGCATATTGAATGCAGAAAAAGTCTTGAGTTAAAATAAGTTAAATAATGAAACCCCTTTGTAATAGACGAGTTTTCGTCCGAAACCCTGATACTTCGAAGGAGATTGTCCAGTTTGTACACGAAGTGCATCCAGTTTTTCCCGTAACCCTCTCAACTTTTTATCACATCCTATGTGGGTGAAATTATGATACCATGCCAATTTTCAACCATTTCAGAGTTCATTTGCAGTGCTTTTCAATTTCAGGGTCATCTTAGCTCAAAATAAATCATGAAATGCATGAAAAATAGCAAATGAAGTCAGAAAAGGGTTGAAAAGTGATGATGTGGCTTTGAATGGTGCATATTGAATGCAGAAAAAGTCTTGAGTTAAAATATGTTAAAAAATGAAACCCCTTTGTAATAGACGAGTTTTCGTCCGAAACCCTCATACTTCGAAGGAGATTGTCCAGTTTGTACACGAAGTGCATCCAGTTTTTCCCGTAACCCTCTCAACTTTTTATCACATGCTATGTGGGTGAAATTATGATACCATGCCAATTTTCAACCATTTCAGAGTTCATTTGAAGTGCTTTTCAATTTCAGGGCACTACTAGGAAAAGGGCTATAGATGATATGGCCACTAATGGCGCACCGTGGGTCTGGTGCGCCATTAGAATATTCTAATGGCGCACCATGTGTTGGTACGCCATTAGTGTGTAAATTCTAATGGCGCACCAGACCCACGGTGCGCCATTAGAATGTCCAGTTTTTTTTTTTTTTTTTTCAAAAAATACTAAACTACTGACCATTAGTAACCAGGGTTACTAATGGCGCACCAGCTTGGGGTGCGCCATTAGAAGCCCCGGGATCTGTTTCACCAAATGCACCCCCCGGTGGATCGCCTTTTCAGTTTTAAAAAAAATAACCGAAAATGATAGAAATGTCAAAAAAATTCAAAAAAATAAGATTCTTATATGATTTGTGGTCTAGTTGTTAGCAAAATTTACAAACATGAATTTCGACTTTTTTTGCAAAATCTCATGAGAATTTGTAAAATGGGCATAACTTTTGCATACGACCTCCGATGAAAAAGTTTTTTATATGAAAAAGCATCTACTCGAAAAGTTACATCCGAATTCAACTGGGGGAACCCCGTTGAAGATTTTCAGAATCCCCAAAAACCCAACAGAAAAAAAGATACGGGGCTTTTAAGATCTGGAGGCAAAAAAATTCAAAAAAAATATTTTTTTTTGAAAAAAATGTTTTTTTTGAAAAAAAATGTTTTTTTTTTCAAAATAATGTTTTTTTTGAAAATAATGTTTTTTTTTCAAAATAATGTTTTTTTTTGAAAAAAAATGTTTTTTTTTCAAAATAATGTTTTTTTTGAAAATAATGTTTTTTTTGAAAATAATGTTTTTTTTGAAAAAAATGGTTTTTTGGAAAAAAATGTTTTTTTTTGAAAAAAAAAAATTTTTGAAAAAAAAATTTTCTTTCGAAAAAATGTTCAAAATATGATACGTAAAATGACCGGGAAGTTTGAAATATTTTTTCAAAATTTCATCACACTCATGAACATGAACCAACTCCTGGAAATCAACAAGGTTTAATAGGATTGATATGATAGATATATCAACAAGTGCCTGCTAAGTGAGCTGGTGCTGGGGTTGGATAGAACTCAGAAGTTAAGCGTGCTTGGGCTGGAGTAGTGTAGGATGGGTGACCTTCCGGGAAGTTTGACCCGAGATTAAGCCATATTGACCCGAGATTAAGCCATATTGACCCGAGATTAAGAAAAAACGAAAAAAAATTCTGAAAAAAAATTTGAAAAAAAAAATTTGAAAAAAAATTCTGAAAAAAAATTTGAAAAAAAAATTCTGAAAAAATGACACTAATGGCGCATCACCTCATGGTGCGCCATTAGTATACCAGATACTAATGGCGCACCAGTGGGCAATACTAATGGCGCACCAGTGGTGCGCCATTAGTATCTGGTATACTAATGGCGCACCACTGGTGCGCCATTAGAAAAAAATTCTAATGGCGTGGTGCTAGTGGCGCACCTGTAGTGCGCCATTAGTAGGCAAAACAGGTGCGCCACTAGTAGGCCTTTTCCTAGTAGTGGGGTCATCTTAGCTCAAAATAAATCATGAAATGCATGAAAAATAGCAAATGAAGTCAGAAAAGGGTTGAAAAGTGATGATGTGGCTTTGAATGGTGCATATTGAATGAAGAAAAAGTCTTGAGTTAAAATATGTTAAAAAATGAAACCCCTTTGAAATAGACGAGTTTTCGTCGAAACCCTCATACTTCGTAGGAGATTGTCCAGTTTGTACAAGCAGTGCATC
Organism: Elymus sibiricus; assembly: GCA_039707655.1. NCBI lineage: Eukaryota > Viridiplantae > Streptophyta > Magnoliopsida > Poales > Poaceae > Elymus > Elymus sibiricus. The sequence goes on from CM077671.1 coordinate 248,013,117, forward strand.
CAGTTTTTCCCGTAACCCTCTCAACTTTTTATCACATGCTATGTGGGTGAAATTATGATACCATGCCAATTTTCAACCATTTCAGAGTTCATTTGCAGTGCTTTTCAATTTCAGGGTCATCTTAGCTCAAAATAAATCATGAAATGCATGAAAAATAGCAAATGAAGTTACAAAAGAGTTGAAAAGTGATGATGTGGCTTTGAATGGTGCATATTGAATGCAAAAAAAGTCTTGAGTTAAAATATGTTAAAAAAATGAAACCCCTTTGTAATAGACGAGTTTTCGTCCGAATCCCTGATACTTCGAAGGAGATTGTCCAGTTTGTACACGAAGTGCATCCAGTTTTTCCCATAACCCTCTCAACTTTTTAGCGCATGCTACGTGGGTGAAATGATGATACCATGCCAATTTTCAACCATTTCAGAGTTCATTTGCAGTGCTTTTCAATTTCAGGGTCATCTTAGCTCAAAATAAATCATGAAATGCATGAAAAATAGCAAATGAAGTCAGAAAAGGGTTGAAAAGTGATGATGTGGCTTTGAATGGTGCATATTGAATGCAGAAAAAGTCTTAGTTTAAATATGTTAAAAAATGATACCCCTTTGTAATAGACGAGTTTTCGTCCGAAACCCTCGTACTTCGAAGGAGATTGTCCAGTTTGTACACGAAGTGCATCCAGTTTTTCCCGTAACCCTGTCAACTTTTTAGCACATGCTACGTGGGTGAAATTATGATACCATGCCAATTTTCAACTATTTCAGAGTTCATTTGAAGTGCTTTTCAATTTCAGGGTCATCTTAGCTCAAAATAAATCATGAAATGCATGAAAAATAGCAAATGAAGTCAGAAAAGGGTTGAAAAGTGATGATGTGGCTTTGAATGGTGCATATTGAATGCAGAAAAATTCTTGAGTTAAAATAAGTTAAAAAATGAAACCCCTTTGTAATAGACGAGTTTTCTTCCGAAACCCTGATACTTCGAAGGAGATTGTCCAGTTTGTACACGAAGTGCATCCAGTTTTTCCCGTAACCCACTCAACTTTTTAGCACATGCTATGTGGGTGAAATTATGATACCATGCCAATTTTTAACCATTTCAGAGTTCATTTGCAGTGCTTTTCAATTTCAGGGTCATCTTAGCTCAAAATAAATCATGAAATGCATGAAAAATAGCAAATGAAGTCAGAAAAGGGTTGAAAAGTGATGATGTGGCTTTGAATGGTGCATATTGAATGCAGAAAAAGTCTTGAGTTAAGATATGTATTTAAAAAAATGAAATCCCTTTGTAATAGACGAGTTTTCGTCCGAAACCCTAATACTTCGAAGGAGATTGTCCAGTTTGTACACGAAGTGCTTCCAGTTTTTCCCGTAACCCTCTCAACTTTTTAGCACATGCTATGTGGGTGAAATTATGATACCATGCCAACTTTCAACCATTTCAGAGTTCATTTGCAGTGCTTTTCAATTTCAGGGTCATTTTAGCTCAGAACAAATCATGAAATGCATGAAAAATAGCAAATGAAGTCAGAAAAGGGTTCAAAAGTGATGACGTGGCTTTGAATGGTGCATATTGAATGCAGAAAAAGTCTTGAGTTAAAATATGTTTTAAAAAATGAAATCCCTTTGTAATAGACGGGTTTTCCTTCGAAACCCTGATACTTCGAAGGAGATTGTCCAGTTTGTACACGAAGTGCATCCAATTTTTCCCGTAACCCTCTCAACTTTTTAGCACATGCTACGTGGGTGAAATTATGATACCATGCCAATTTTCGGCTATTTCAGAGTTCATTTGCAGTGCTTTTCAATATGAGGGTCATCTTAGCTCAAAATAAATCATGAAATGCATGAAAAATAGCAAATGAAGTCAGAAAAGGGTTGAAAAGTGATGATGTGTATTTGAATGGTGCATATTGAATGCAGAAAAAGTCTTGAGTTAAAATATGTTTAAAAAATGAAATCCCTTTGTAATAGACGAGTTTTCGTCCGAAACCCTCATACTTCGAAGGAGATTGTCCAGTTTGTACATGAAGTGCATCCAGTTTTTCCCATAACCCTCTCAACTTTTTAGCACATGCTATGTGGGTGAAATTATGATACCATGCCAATTTTCAACCATTTCAGAGTTCATTTGCAGTGCTTTTCAATTTCAGGGTCATCTTTGCTCAAAATAAATCTTGAAATGCATGAAAAATAGCAAATGAAGTCAGAAAAGGGTTGAAAAGTGATGATGTGGCTTTGAATGGTGCATATTGAATGCAGAAAAAGTCTTGAGTTAAGATATGTATTTAAAAAAATGAAATCCCTTTGTAATAGACGAGTTTTCGTCCGAAACCCTAATACTTCGAAGGAGATTGTCCAGTTTGTACACGAAGTGCATCCAGTTTTTCCCGTAACCCTGTCAACTTTTTAGCACATGCTATGTGGGTGAAATTATGATACCAAGCCAATTTTCAACTATTTCAGAGTTCATTTGCAGTGCTTTTCAATTTCAGGGTCATCTTAGCTCGAAATAAATCAAGAAATGCATGAAAAATAGCAAATGAAGTCAGAAAAGGGTTGAAAAGTGATGATGTGGCTTTGAATGGTGCATATTGAATGAATAAAAAGTCTTGAGTTAAAATATGTTAAAAAAATGAAACCCCTTTGTAATAGACGAGTTTTCGTCCGAAACCCTGATACTTCGGAGGAGATTGTCCAGTTTGTACACGAAGTGCATCCAGTTTTTCCCGTAACCCTCTCAACTTTTTAGCACATGCTACGTGGGTGAAATTATGATACCATTTCAATTTTCAACCATTTCAGAGTTCATTTGCAGTGCTTTTCAATTTCAGGGTCATCTTAGCTCAAAATAAATCATCAAATGCATGAAAAATAGCAAATGAAGTCAGAAAAGGGTTGAAAAGTGATGATGTGGCTTTGAATGGTGCATATTGAATGCAGAAAAAGTCTTAGTTAAAATATGTTAAAAAATGATACCCCTTTGTAATAGACGAGTTTTCGTCCGAAACCCTCGTACTTCGAAGGAGATTGTCCAGTTTGTACACAAAGTGCATCCAGTTTTTCCCGTAACCCTGTCAACTTTTTAGCACATGCTACGTGGGTGAAATTATGATACCATGCCAATTTTCAACTATTTCAGAGTTCATTCGAAGTGCTTTTCAATTTCAGGGTCATCTTAGCTCAAAATAAATCATGAAATGCATGAAAAATAGCAAATGAAGTCAGAAAAGGGTTGAAAAGTGATGATGTGGCTTTGAATGGTGCATATTGAATGCAGAAAAAGTCTTGAGTTAAAATAAGTTAAATAATGAAACCCCTTTGTAATAGACGAGTTTTCGTCCGAAACCCTGATACTTCGAAGGAGATTGTCCAGTTTGTACACGAAGTGCATCCAGTTTTTCCCGTAACCCTCTCAACTTTTTATCACATCCTATGTGGGTGAAATTATGATACCATGCCAATTTTCAACCATTTCAGAGTTCATTTGCAGTGCTTTTCAATTTCAGGGTCATCTTAGCTCAAAATAAATCATGAAATGCATGAAAAATAGCAAATGAAGTCAGAAAAGGGTTGAAAAGTGATGATGTGGCTTTGAATGGTGCATATTGAATGCAGAAAAAGTCTTGAGTTAAAATATGTTAAAAAATGAAACCCCTTTGTAATAGACGAGTTTTCGTCCGAAACCCTCATACTTCGAAGGAGATTGTCCAGTTTGTACACGAAGTGCATCCAGTTTTTCCCGTAACCCTCTCAACTTTTTATCACATGCTATGTGGGTGAAATTATGATACCATGCCAATTTTCAACCATTTCAGAGTTCATTTGAAGTGCTTTTCAATTTCAGGGCACTACTAGGAAAAGGGCTATAGATGATATGGCCACTAATGGCGCACCGTGGGTCTGGTGCGCCATTAGAATATTCTAATGGCGCACCATGTGTTGGTACGCCATTAGTGTGTAAATTCTAATGGCGCACCAGACCCACGGTGCGCCATTAGAATCTCCAGTTTTTTTTTTTTTTTCCAAAAATTCTAATGGCGCACCGTGGGTCTGGTGCGCCATTAGTAACCAGGGTTACTAATGGCGCACCAGACCCACGATGCGCCATTAGAATCTTAGAATCTCCAGTTTTTTTTTTATTTTTCCAAAAATTCTAATGGCGCACCGTGGGTCTGGTGCGCCATTAGTAACCCTGGTTACTAATGGCGCACCAGACCCACGGTGCGCCATTAGAAGATCCAGTTTTTTTTTTTTTTTTTCAAAAAATACTAAACTAATGACCATTAGTAACCAGGGTTACTAATGGCGCACCAGCTTGGGGTGCGCCATTAGAAGCCCCGGGATCTGTTTCACCAAATGCACCCCCCGGTGGATCGCCTTTTCAGTTTTAAAAAAAATAACCGAAAATGATAGAAATGTCAAAAAAATTCAAAAAAATAAGATTCTTATATGATTTGTGGTCTAGTTGTTAGCAAAATTTACAAACATGAATTTCGACTTTTTTTGCAAAATCTCATGAGAATTTGTAAAATGGGCATAACTTTTGCATACGACCTCCGATGAAAAAGTTTTTTATATGAAAAAGCATCTACTCGAAAAGTTACATCCGAATTCAACTGGGGGAACCCCGTTGAAGATTTTCAGAATCCCCAAAAACCCAACAGAAAAAAAGATACGGGGCTTTTAAGATCTGGAGGCAAAAAAATTCAAAAAAAATATTTTTTTTTGAAAAAAATGTTTTTTTTGAAAAAAAATGTTTTTTTTTTCAAAATAATGTTTTTTTTGAAAATAATGTTTTTTTTTCAAAATAATGTTTTTTTTTGAAAAAAAATGTTTTTTTTTCAAAATAATGTTTTTTTTGAAAATAATGTTTTTTTTGAAAATAATGTTTTTTTTGAAAAAAATGGTTTTTTGGAAAAAAATGTTTTTTTTTGAAAAAAAAAAATTTTTGAAAAAAAAATTTTCTTTCGAAAAAATGTTCAAAATATGATACGTAAAATGACCGGGAAGTTTGAAATATTTTTTCAAAATTTCATCACACTCATGAACATGAACCAACTCCTGGAAATCAACAAGGTTTAATAGGATTGATATGATAGATATATCAACAAGTGCCTGCTAAGTGAGCTGGTGCTGGGGTTGGATAGAACTCAGAAGTTAAGCGTGCTTGGGCTGGAGTAGTGTAGGATGGGTGACCTTCCGGGAAGTTTGACCCGAGATTAAGCCATATTGACCCGAGATTAAGCCATATTGACCCGAGATTAAGAAAAAACGAAAAAAAATTCTGAAAAAAAATTTGAAAAAAAAAATTTGAAAAAAAATTCTGAAAAAAAATTTGAAAAAAAAATTCTGAAAAAATGACACTAATGGCGCATCACCTCATGGTGCGCCATTAGTATACCAGATACTAATGGCGCACCAGTGGGCAATACTAATGGCGCACCAGTGGTGCGCCATTAGTATCTGGTATACTAATGGCGCACCACTGGTGCGCCATTAGAAAAAAATTCTAATGGCGTGGTGCTAGTGGCGCACCTGTAGTGCGCCATTAGTAGGCAAAACAGGTGCGCCACTAGTAGGCCTTTTCCTAGTAGTGGGGTCATCTTAGCTCAAAATAAATCATGAAATGCATGAAAAATAGCAAATGAAGTCAGAAAAGGGTTGAAAAGTGATGATGTGGCTTTGAATGGTGCATATTGAATGAAGAAAAAGTCTTGAGTTAAAATATGTTAAAAAATGAAACCCCTTTGAAATAGACGAGTTTTCGTCGAAACCCTCATACTTCGTAGGAGATTGTCCAGTTTGTACAAGCAGTGCATCCAGTTTTTCCCGTAACCCTCTCAACTTTTTATCACATGCTATGTGGGTGAAATTATGATACCATGCCAATTTTCAACCATTTCAGAGTTCATTTGCAGTGCTTTTCAATTTCAGGGTCATCTTAGCTCAAAATAAATCATGAAATGCATGAAAAATAGCAAATGAAGTTACAAAAGAGTTGAAAAGTGATGATGTGGCTTTGAATGGTGCATATTGAATGCAAAAAAAGTCTTGAGTTAAAATATGTTAAAAAAATGAAACCCCTTTGTAATAGACGAGTTTTCGTCCGAATCCCTGATACTTCGAAGGAGATTGTCCAGTTTGTACACGAAGTGCATCCAGTTTTTCCCGTAACCCTCTCAACTTTTTAGCGCATGCTACGTGGGTGAAATGATGATACCATGCCAATTTTCAACCATTTCAGAGTTCATTTGCAGTGCTTTTCAATTTCAGGGTCATCTTAGCTCAAAATAAATCATGAAATGCATGAAAAATAGCAAATGAAGTCAGAAAAGGGTTGAAAAGTGATGATGTGGCTTTGAATGGTGCATATTGAATGCAGAAAAAGTCTTAGTTTAAATATGTTAAAAAATGATACCCCTTTGTAATAGACGAGTTTTCGTCCGAAACCCTCGTACTTCGAAGGAGATTGTCCAGTTTGTACACGAAGTGCATCCAGTTTTTCCCGTAACCCTGTCAACTTTTTAGCACATGCTACGTGGGTGAAATTATGATACCATGCCAATTTACAACTATTTCAGAGTTCATTTGAAGTGCTTTTCAATTTCAGGGTCATCTTAGCTCAAAATAAATCATGAAATGCATGAAAAATAGCAAATGAAGTCAGAAAAGGGTTGAAAAGTGATGATGTGGCTTTGAATGGTGCATATTGAATGCAGAAAAATTCTTGAGTTAAAATAAGTTAAAAAATGAAACCCCTTTGTAATAGACGAGTTTTCTTCCGAAACCCTGATACTTCGAAGGAGATTGTCCAGTTTGTACACGAAGTGCATCCAGTTTTTCCCGTAACCCACTCAACTTTTTAGCACATGCTATGTGGGTGAAATTATGATACCATGCCAATTTTTAACCATTTCAGAGTTCATTTGCAGTGCTTTTCAATTTCAGGGTCATCTTAGCTCAAAATAAATCATGAAATGCATGAAAAATAGCAAATGAAGTCAGAAAAGGGTTGAAAAGTGATGATGTGGCTTTGAATGGTGCATATTGAATGCAGAAAAAGTCTTGAGTTAAGATATGTATTTAAAAAAATGAAATCCCTTTGTAATAGACGAGTTTTCGTCCGAAACCCTAATACTTCGAAGGAGATTGTCCAGTTTGTACACGAAGTGCTTCCAGTTTTTCCCGTAACCCTCTCAACTTTTTAGCACATGCTATGTGGGTGAAATTATGATACCATGCCAACTTTCAACCATTTCAGAGTTCATTTGCAGTGCTTTTCAATTTCAGGGTCATTTTAGCTCAGAACAAATCATGAAATGCATGAAAAATAGCAAATGAAGTCAGAAAAGGGTTCAAAAGTGATGACGTGGCTTTGAATGGTGCATATTGAATGCAGAAAAAGTCTTGAGTTAAAATATGTTTTAAAAAATGAAATCCCTTTGTAATAGACGGGTTTTCCTTCGAAACCCTGATACTTCGAAGGAGATTGTCCAGTTTGTACACGAAGTGCATCCAATTTTTCCCGTAACCCTCTCAACTTTTTAGCACATGCTACGTGGGTGAAATTATGATACCATGCCAATTTTCGGCTATTTCAGAGTTCATTTGCAGTGCTTTTCAATATGAGGGTCATCTTAGCTCAAAATAAATCATGAAATGCATGAAAAATAGCAAATGAAGTCAGAAAAGGGTTGAAAAGTGATGATGTGTATTTGAATGGTGCATATTGAATGCAGAAAAAGTCTTGAGTTAAAATATGTTTAAAAAATGAAATCCCTTTGTAATAGACGAGTTTTCGTCCGAAACCCTCATACTTCGAAGGAGATTGTCCAGTTTGTACATGAAGTGCATCCAGTTTTTCCCATAACCCTCTCAACTTTTTAGCACATGCTATGTGGGTGAAATTATGATACCATGCCAATTTTCAACCATTTCAGAGTTCATTTGCAGTGCTTTTCAATTTCAGGGTCATCTTTGCTCAAAATAAATCTTGAAATGCATGAAAAATAGCAAATGAAGTCAGAAAAGGGTTGAAAAGTGATGATGTGGCTTTGAATGGTGCATATTGAATGCAGAAAAAGTCTTGAGTTAAGATATGTATTTAAAAAAATGAAATCCCTTTGTAATAGACGAGTTTTCGTCCGAAACCCTAATACTTCGAAGGAGATTGTCCAGTTTGTACACGAAGTGCATCCAGTTTTTCCCGTAACCCTGTCAACTTTTTAGCACATGCTATGTGGGTGAAATTATGATACCAAGCCAATTTTCAACTATTTCAGAGTTCATTTGCAGTGCTTTTCAATTTCAGGGTCATCTTAGCTCGAAATAAATCAAGAAATGCATGAAAAATAGCAAATGAAGTCAGAAAAGGGTTGAAAAGTGATGATGTGGCTTTGAATGGTGCATATTGAATGAATAAAAAGTCTTGAGTTAAAATATGTTAAAAAAATGAAACCCCTTTGTAATAGACGAGTTTTCGTCCGAAACCCTGATACTTCGAAGGAGATTGTCCAGTTTGTACACGAAGTGCATCCAGTTTTTCCCGTAACCCTCTCAACTTTTTAGCACATGCTACGTGGGTGAAATTATGATACCATTTCAATTTTCAACCATTTCAGAGTTCATTTGCAGTGCTTTTCAATTTCAGGGTCATCTTAGCTCAAAATAAATCATCAAATGCATGAAAAATAGCAAATGAAGTCAGAAAAGGGTTGAAAAGTGATGATGTGGCTTTGAATGGTGCATATTGAATGCAGAAAAAGTCTTAGTTAAAATATGTTAAAAAATGATACCCCTTTGTAATAGACGAGTTTTCGTCCGAAACCCTCGTACTTCGAAGGAGATTGTCCAGTTTGTACACAAAGTGCATCCAGTTTTTCCCGTAACCCTGTCAACTTTTTAGCACATGCTACGTGGGTGAAATTATGATACCATGCCAATTTTCAACTATTTCAGAGTTCATTCGAAGTGCTTTTCAATTTCAGGGTCATCTTAGCTCAAAATAAATCATGAAATGCATGAAAAATAGCAAATGAAGTCAGAAAAGGGTTGAAAAGTGATGATGTGGCTTTGAATGGTGCATATTGAATGCAGAAAAAGTCTTGAGTTAAAATAAGTTAAATAATGAAACCCCTTTGTAATAGACGAGTTTTCGTCCGAAACCCTGATACTTCGAAGGAGATTGTCCAGTTTGTACACGAAGTGCATCCAGTTTTTCCCGTAACCCTCTCAACTTTTTATCACATCCTATGTGGGTGAAATTATGATACCATGCCAATTTTCAACCATTTCAGAGTTCATTTGCAGTGCTTTTCAATTTCAGGGTCATCTTAGCTCAAAATAAATCATGAAATGCATGAAAAATAGCAAATGAAGTCAGAAAAGGGTTGAAAAGTGATGATGTGGCTTTGAATGGTGCATATTGAATGCAGAAAAAGTCTTGAGTTAAGATATGTATTTAAAAAAATGAAATCCCTTTGTAATAGACGAGTTTTCGTCCGAAACCCTAATACTTCGAAGGAGATTGTCCAGTTTGTACACGAAGTGCTTCCAGTTTTTCCCGTAACCCTCTCAACTTTTTAGCACATGCTATGTGGGTGAAATTATGATACCATGCCAACTTTCAACCATTTCAGAGTTCATTTGCAGTGCTTTTCAATTTCAGGGTCATTTTAGCTCAGAACAAATCATGAAATGCATGAAAAATAGCAAATGAAGTCAGAAAAGGGTTCAAAAGTGATGACGTGGCTTTGAATGGTGCATATTGAATGCAGAAAAAGTCTTGAGTTAAAATATGTTTTAAAAAATGAAATCCCTTTGTAATAGACGGGTTTTCCTTCGAAACCCTGATACTTCGAAGGAGATTGTCCAGTTTGTACACGAAGTGCATCCAATTTTTCCCGTAACCCTCTCAACTTTTTAGCACATGCTACGTGGGTGAAATTATGATACCATGCCAATTTTCGGCTATTTCAGAGTTCATTTGCAGTGCTTTTCAATATGAGGGTCATCTTAGCTCAAAATAAATCATGAAATGCATGAAAAATAGCAAATGAAGTCAGAAAAGGGTTGAAAAGTGATGATGTGTATTTGAATGGTGCATATTGAATGCAGAAAAAGTCTTGAGTTAAAATATGTTTAAAAAATGAAATCCCTTTGTAATAGACGAGTTTTCGTCCGAAACCCTCATACTTCGAAGGAGATTGTCCAGTTTGTACATGAAGTGCATCCAGTTTTTCCCATAACCCTCTCAACTTTTTAGCACATGCTATGTGGGTGAAATTATGATACCATGCCAATTTTCAACCATTTCAGAGTTCATTTGCAGTGCTTTTCAATTTCAGGGTCATCTTTGCTCAAAATAAATCTTGAAATGCATGAAAAATAGCAAATGAAGTCAGAAAAGGGTTGAAAAGTGATGATGTGGCTTTGAATGGTGCATATTGAATGCAGAAAAAGTCTTGAGTTAAGATATGTATTTAAAAAAATGAAATCCCTTTGTAATAGACGAGTTTTCGTCCGAAACCCTAATACTTCGAAGGAGATTGTCCAGTTTGTACACGAAGTGCATCCAGTTTTTCCCGTAACCCTGTCAACTTTTTAGCACATGCTATGTGGGTGAAATTATGATACCAAGCCAATTTTCAACTATTTCAGAGTTCATTTGCAGTGCTTTTCAATTTCAGGGTCATCTTAGCTCGAAATAAATCAAGAAATGCATGAAAAATAGCAAATGAAGTCAGAAAAGGGTTGAAAAGTGATGATGTGGCTTTGAATGGTGCATATTGAATGAATAAAAAGTCTTGAGTTAAAATATGTTAAAAAAATGAAACCCCTTTGTAATAGACGAGTTTTCGTCCGAAACCCTGATACTTCGAAGGAGATTGTCCAGTTTGTACACGAAGTGCATCCAGTTTTTCCCGTAACCCTCTCAACTTTTTAGCACATGCTACGTGGGTGAAATTATGATACCATTTCAATTTTCAACCATTTCAGAGTTCATTTGCAGTGCTTTTCAATTTCAGGGTCATCTTAGCTCAAAATAAATCATCAAATGCATGAAAAATAGCAAATGAAGTCAGAAAAGGGTTGAAAAGTGATGATGTGGCTTTGAATGGTGCATATTGAATGAATAAAAAGTCTTGAGTTAAAATATGTTAAAAAAATGAAACCCCTTTGTAATAGACGAGTTTTCGTCCGAAACCCTGATACTTCGAAGGAGATTGTCCAGTTTGTACACGAAGTGCATCCAGTTTTTCCCGTAACCCTCTCAACTTTTTAGCACATGCTACGTGGGTGAAATTATGATACCATTTCAATTTTCAACCATTTCAGAGTTCATTTGCAGTGCTTTTCAATTTCAGGGTCATCTTAGCTCAAAATAAATCATCAAATGCATGAAAAATAGCAAATGAAGTCAGAAAAGGGTTGAAAAGTGATGATGTGGCTTTGAATGGTGCATATTGAATGCAGAAAAAGTCTTAGTTAAAATATGTTAAAAAATGATACCCCTTTGTAATAGACGAGTTTTCGTCCGAAACCCTCGTACTTCGAAGGAGATTGTCCAGTTTGTACACAAAGTGCATCCAGTTTTTCCCGTAACCCTGTCAACTTTTTAGCACATGCTACGTGGGTGAAATTATGATACCATGCCAATTTTCAACTATTTCAGAGTTCATTCGAAGTGCTTTTCAATTTCAGGGTCATCTTAGCTCAAAATAAATCATGAAATGCATGAAAAATAGCAAATGAAGTCAGAAAAGGGTTGAAAAGTGATGATGTGGCTTTGAATGGTGCATATTGAATGCAGAAAAAGTCTTGAGTTAAAATAAGTTAAATAATGAAACCCCTTTGTAATAGACGAGTTTTCGTCCGAAACCCTGATACTTCGAAGGAGATTGTCCAGTTTGTACACGAAGTGCATCCAGTTTTTCCCGTAACCCTCTCAACTTTTTATCACATCCTATGTGGGTGAAATTATGATACCATGCCAATTTTCAACCATTTCAGAGTTCATTTGCAGTGCTTTTCAATTTCAGGGTCATCTTAGCTCAAAATAAATCATGAAATGCATGAAAAATAGCAAATGAAGTCAGAAAAGGGTTGAAAAGTGATGATGTGGCTTTGAATGGTGCATATTGAATGCAGAAAAAGTCTTGAGTTAAGATATGTATTTAAAAAAATGAAATCCCTTTGTAATAGACGAGTTTTCGTCCGAAACCCTAATACTTCGAAGGAGATTGTCCAGTTTGTACACGAAGTGCTTCCAGTTTTTCCCGTAACCCTCTCAACTTTTTAGCACATGCTATGTGGGTGAAATTATGATACCATGCCAACTTTCAACCATTTCAGAGTTCATTTGCAGTGCTTTTCAATTTCAGGGTCATTTTAGCTCAGAACAAATCATGAAATGCATGAAAAATAGCAAATGAAGTCAGAAAAGGGTTCAAAAGTGATGACGTGGCTTTGAATGGTGCATATTGAATGCAGAAAAAGTCTTGAGTTAAAATATGTTTTAAAAAATGAAATCCCTTTGTAATAGACGGGTTTTCCTTCGAAACCCTGATACTTCGAAGGAGATTGTCCAGTTTGTACACGAAGTGCATCCAATTTTTCCCGTAACCCTCTCAACTTTTTAGCACATGCTACGTGGGTGAAATTATGATACCATGCCAATTTTCGGCTATTTCAGAGTTCATTTGCAGTGCTTTTCAATATGAGGGTCATCTTAGCTCAAAATAAATCATGAAATGCATGAAAAATAGCAAATGAAGTCAGAAAAGGGTTGAAAAGTGATGATGTGTATTTGAATGGTGCATATTGAATGCAGAAAAAGTCTTGAGTTAAAATATGTTTAAAAAATGAAATCCCTTTGTAATAGACGAGTTTTCGTCCGAAACCCTCATACTTCGAAGGAGATTGTCCAGTTTGTACATGAAGTGCATCCAGTTTTTCCCATAACCCTCTCAACTTTTTAGCACATGCTATGTGGGTGAAATTATGATACCATGCCAATTTTCAACCATTTCAGAGTTCATTTGCAGTGCTTTTCAATTTCAGGGTCATCTTTGCTCAAAATAAATCTTGAAATGCATGAAAAATAGCAAATGAAGTCAGAAAAGGGTTGAAAAGTGATGATGTGGCTTTGAATGGTGCATATTGAATGCAGAAAAAGTCTTGAGTTAAGATATGTATTTAAAAAAATGAAATCCCTTTGTAATAGACGAGTTTTCGTCCGAAACCCTAATACTTCGAAGGAGATTGTCCAGTTTGTACACGAAGTGCATCCAGTTTTTCCCGTAACCCTGTCAACTTTTTAGCACATGCTATGTGGGTGAAATTATGATACCAAGCCAATTTTCAACTATTTCAGAGTTCATTTGCAGTGCTTTTCAATTTCAGGGTCATCTTAGCTCGAAATAAATCAAGAAATGCATGAAAAATAGCAAATGAAGTCAGAAAAGGGTTGAAAAGTGATGATGTGGCTTTGAATGGTGCATATTGAATGAATAAAAAGTCTTGAGTTAAAATATGTTAAAAAAATGAAACCCCTTTGTAATAGACGAGTTTTCGTCCGAAACCCTGATACTTCGAAGGAGATTGTCCAGTTTGTACACGAAGTGCATCCAGTTTTTCCCGTAACCCTCTCAACTTTTTAGCACATGCTACGTGGGTGAAATTATGATACCATTTCAATTTTCAACCATTTCAGAGTTCATTTGCAGTGCTTTTCAATTTCAGGGTCATCTTAGCTCAAAATAAATCATCAAATGCATGAAAAATAGCAAATGAAGTCAGAAAAGGGTTGAAAAGTGATGATGTGGCTTTGAATGGTGCATATTGAATGCAGAAAAAGTCTTAGTTAAAATATGTTAAAAAATGATACCCCTTTGTAATAGACGAGTTTTCGTCCGAAACCCTCGTACTTCGAAGGAGATTGTCCAGTTTGTACACAAAGTGCATCCAGTTTTTCCCGTAACCCTGTCAACTTTTTAGCACATGCTACGTGGGTGAAATTATGATACCATGCCAATTTTCAACTATTTCAGAGTTCATTCGAAGTGCTTTTCAATTTCAGGGTCATCTTAGCTCAAAATAAATCATGAAATGCATGAAAAATAGCAAATGAAGTTAGAAAAGGGTTGAAAAGTGATGATGTGGCTTTGAATGGTGCATATTGAATGCAGAAAAAGTCTTGAGTTAAAATATGTTAAAAAATGAAACCCCTTTGTAATAGACGAGTTTTCGTCCGAAACCCTCATACTTCGAAGGAGATTGTCCAGTTTGTACACGAAGTGCATCCAGTTTTTCCCGTAACCCTCTCAACTTTTTAGCACATGCTACGTGGATGAAATTATGATACCATGCCAATTTTCAACCATTTCAGAGTTCATTTGCAGTGCTTTTCAATTTCAGGGTCATCTTAGCTCTAAATAAATCATGAAATGCATGAAAAATAGCAAATGAAGTCAGAAAAGGGTTGAAAAGTGATGATGTGGCTTTGAATGGTGCATATTGAATGCAGAAAAAGTCTTGAGTTGAAATATATTTAAAAAAATGAAATCCCTTTGTAATAGACGAGTTTTCGTCCGAAACCCTAATACTTCGAAGGAGATTGTCCAGTTTGTACACGAAGTGCATCCAGTTTTTCCCGTAACCCTGTCAACTTTTTAGCACATGCTATGTGGGTGAAATTATGATACCAAGCCAATTTTCAACTATTTCAGAGTTCATTTGCAGTGCTTTTCAATTTCAGGGTCATCTTAGCTCGAAATAAATCAAGAAATGCATGAAAAATAGCAAATGAAGTCAGAAAAGGGTTGAAAAGTGATGATGTGGCTTTGAATGGTGCATATTGAATGAATAAAAAGTCTTGAGTTAAAATATGTTAAAAAAATGAAACCCCTTTGTAATAGACGAGTTTTCGTCCGAAACCCTGATACTTCGAAGGAGATTGTCCAGTTTGTACACGAAGTGCATCCAGTTTTTCCCGTAACCCTCTCAACTTTTTAGCACATGCTACGTGGGTGAAATTATGATACCATTTCAATTTTCAACCATTTCAGAGTTCATTTGCAGTGCTTTTCAATTTCAGGGTCATCTTAGCTCAAAATAAATCATCAAATGCATGAAAAATAGCAAATGAAGTCAGAAAAGGGTTGAAAAGTGATGATGTGGCTTTGAATGGTGCATATTGAATGCAGAAAAAGTCTTAGTTAAAATATGTTAAAAAATGATACCCCTTTGTAATAGACGAGTTTTCGTCCGAAACCCTTGTACTTCGAAGGAGATTGTCCAGTTTGTACACAAAGTGCATCCAGTTTTTCCCGTAACCCTGTCAACTTTTTAGCACATGCTACGTGGGTGAAATTATGATACCATGCCAATTTTCAACTATTTCAGAGTTCATTCGAAGTGCTTTTCAATTTCAGGGTCATCTTAGCTCAAAATAAATCATGAAATGCATGAAAAATAGCAAATGAAGTCAGAAAAGGGTTGAAAAGTGATGATGTGGCTTTGAATGGTGCATATTGAATGCAGAAAAAGTCTTGAGTTAAAATAAGTTAAATAATGAAACCCCTTTGTAATAGACGAGTTTTCGTCCGAAACCCTGATACTTCGAAGGAGATTGTCCAGTTTGTACACGAAGTGCATCCAGTTTTTCCCGTAACCCTCTCAACTTTTTATCACATCCTATGTGGGTGAAATTATGATACCATGCCAATTTTCAACCATTTCAGAGTTCATTTGCAGTGCTTTTCAATTTCAGGGTCATCTTAGCTCAAAATAAATCATGAAATGCATGAAAAATAGCAAATGAAGTCAGAAAAGGGTTGAAAAGTGATGATGTGGCTTTGAATGGTGCATATTGAATGCAGAAAAAGTCTTGAGTTAAAATATGTTAAAAAATGAAACCCCTTTGTAATAGACGAGTTTTCGTCCGAAACCCTCATACTTCGAAGGAGATTGTCCAGTTTGTACACGAAGTGCATCCAGTTTTTCCCGTAACCCTCTCAACTTTTTATCACATGCTATGTGGGTGAAATTATGATACCATGCCAATTTTCAACCATTTCAGAGTTCATTTGAAGTGATTTTCAATTTCAGGGCACTACTAGGAAAAGGGCTATAGATGATATGGCCACTAATGGCGCACCGTGGGTCTGGTGCGCCATTAGAATATTCTAATGGCGCACCATGTGTTGGTACGCCATTAGTGTGTAAATTCTAATGGCGCACCAGACCCACGGTGCGCCATTAGAATCTCCAGTTTTTTTTTTTTTTTTTCCAAAAATTCTAATGGCGCACCGTGGGTCTGGTGCGCCATTAGTAACCAGGGTTACTAATGGCGCACCAGACCCACGATGCGCCATTAGAATCTTAGAATCTCCAGTTTTTTTTTTATTTTTCCAAAAATTCTAATGGCGCACCGTGGGTCTGGTGCGCCATTAGTAACCCTGGTTACTAATGGCGCACCAGACCCACGGTGCGCCATTAGAATGTCCAGTTTTTTTTTTTTTTTTTTTCAAAAAATACTAAACTAATGACCATTAGTAACCAGGGTTACTAATGGCGCACCAGCTTGGGGTGCGCCATTAGAAGCCCCGGGATCTGTTTCACCAAATGCACCCCCCGGTGGATCGCCTTTTCAGTTTTAAAAAAAATAACCGAAAATGATAGAAATGTCAAAAAAATTCAAAAAAATAAGATTCTTATATGATTTGTGGTCTAGTTGTTAGCAAAATTTACAAACATGAATTTCGACTTTTTTTGCAAAATCTCATGAGAATTTGTAAAATGGGCATAACTTTTGCATACGACCTCCGATGAAAAAGTTTTTTATATGAAAAAGCATCTACTCGAAAAGTTACATCCGAATTCAACTGGGGGAACCCCGTTGAAGATTTTCAGAATCCCCAAAAACCCAACAGAAAAAAAGATACGGGGCTTTTAAGATCTGGAGGCAAAAAAATTCAAAAAAAATATTTTTTTTTGAAAAAAATGTTTTTTTTGAAAAAAAATGTTTTTTTTTTCAAAATAATGTTTTTTTTGAAAATAATGTTTTTTTTTCAAAATAATGTTTTTTTTTGAAAAAAAATGTTTTTTTTTCAAAATAATGTTTTTTTTGAAAATAATGTTTTTTTTGAAAATAATGTTTTTTTTGAAAAAAATGGTTTTTTGGAAAAAAATGTTTTTTTTTGAAAAAAAAAAATTTTTGAAAAAAAAATTTTCTTTCGAAAAAATGTTCAAAATATGATACGTAAAATGACCGGGAAGTTTGAAATATTTTTTCAAAATTTCATCACACTCATGAACATGAACCAACTCCTGGAAATCAACAAGGTTTAATAGGATTGATATGATAGATATATCAACAAGTGCCTGCTAAGTGAGCTGGTGCTGGGGTTGGATAGAACTCAGAAGTTAAGCGTGCTTGGGCTGGAGTAGTGTAGGATGGGTGACCTTCCGGGAAGTTTGACCCGAGATTAAGCCATATTGACCCGAGATTAAGCCATATTGACCCGAGATTAAGAAAAAACGAAAAAAAATTCTGAAAAAAAATTTGAAAAAAAAAATTTGAAAAAAAATTCTGAAAAAAAATTTGAAAAAAAAATTCTGAAAAAATGACACTAATGGCGCATCACCTCATGGTGCGCCATTAGTATACCAGATACTAATGGCGCACCAGTGGGCAATACTAATGGCGCACCAGTGGTGCGCCATTAGTATCTGGTATACTAATGGCGCACCACTGGTGCGCCATTAGAAAAAAATTCTAATGGCGTGGTGCTAGTGGCGCACCTGTAGTGCGCCATTAGTAGGCAAAACAGGTGCGCCACTAGTAGGCCTTTTCCTAGTAGTGGGGTCATCTTAGCTCAAAATAAATCATGAAATGCATGAAAAATAGCAAATGAAGTCAGAAAAGGGTTGAAAAGTGATGATGTGGCTTTGAATGGTGCATATTGAATGAAGAAAAAGTCTTGAGTTAAAATATGTTAAAAAATGAAACCCCTTTGAAATAGACGAGTTTTCGTCGAAACCCTCATACTTCGTAGGAGATTGTCCAGTTTGTACAAGCAGTGCATCCAGTTTTTCCCGTAACCCTCTCAACTTTTTATCACATGCTATGTGGGTGAAATTATGATACCATGCCAATTTTCAACCATTTCAGAGTTCATTTGCAGTGCTTTTCAATTTCAGGGTCATCTTAGCTCAAAATAAATCATGAAATGCATGAAAAATAGCAAATGAAGTTACAAAAGAGTTGAAAAGTGATGATGTGGCTTTGAATGGTGCATATTGAATGCAAAAAAAGTCTTGAGTTAAAATATGTTAAAAAAATGAAACCCCTTTGTAATAGACGAGTTTTCGTCCGAATCCCTGATACTTCGAAGGAGATTGTCCAGTTTGTACACGAAGTGCATCCAGTTTTTCCCGTAACCCTCTCAACTTTTTAGCGCATGCTACGTGGGTGAAATGATGATACCATGCCAATTTTCAACCATTTCAGAGTTCATTTGCAGTGCTTTTCAATTTCAGGGTCATCTTAGCTCAAAATAAATCATGAAATGCATGAAAAATAGCAAATGAAGTCAGAAAAGGGTTGAAAAGTGATGATGTGGCTTTGAATGGTGCATATTGAATGCAGAAAAAGTCTTAGTTTAAATATGTTAAAAAATGATACCCCTTTGTAATAGACGAGTTTTCGTCCGAAACCCTCGTACTTCGAAGGAGATTGTCCAGTTTGTACACGAAGTGCATCCAGTTTTTCCCGTAACCCTGTCAACTTTTTAGCACATGCTACGTGGGTGAAATTATGATACCATGCCAATTTTCAACTATTTCAGAGTTCATTTGAAGTGCTTTTCAATTTCAGGGTCATCTTAGCTCAAAATAAATCATGAAATGCATGAAAAATAGCAAATGAAGTCAGAAAAGGGTTGAAAAGTGATGATGTGGCTTTGAATGGTGCATATTGAATGCAGAAAAATTCTTGAGTTAAAATAAGTTAAAAAATGAAACCCCTTTGTAATAGACGAGTTTTCTTCCGAAACCCTGATACTTCGAAGGAGATTGTCCAGTTTGTACACGAAGTGCATCCAGTTTTTCCCGTAACCCACTCAACTTTTTAGCACATGCTATGTGGGTGAAATTATGATACCATGCCAATTTTTAACCATTTCAGAGTTCATTTGCAGTGCTTTTCAATTTCAGGGTCATCTTAGCTCAAAATAAATCATGAAATGCATGAAAAATAGCAAATGAAGTCAGAAAAGGGTTGAAAAGTGATGATGTGGCTTTGAATGGTGCATATTGAATGCAGAAAAAGTCTTGAGTTAAGATATGTATTTAAAAAAATGAAATCCCTTTGTAATAGACGAGTTTTCGTCCGAAACCCTAATACTTCGAAGGAGATTGTCCAGTTTGTACACGAAGTGCTTCCAGTTTTTCCCGTAACCCTCTCAACTTTTTAGCACATGCTATGTGGGTGAAATTATGATACCATGCCAACTTTCAACCATTTCAGAGTTCATTTGCAGTGCTTTTCAATTTCAGGGTCATTTTAGCTCAGAACAAATCATGAAATGCATGAAAAATAGCAAATGAAGTCAGAAAAGGGTTCAAAAGTGATGACGTGGCTTTGAATGGTGCATATTGAATGCAGAAAAAGTCTTGAGTTAAAATATGTTTTAAAAAATGAAATCCCTTTGTAATAGACGGGTTTTCCTTCGAAACCCTGATACTTCGAAGGAGATTGTCCAGTTTGTACACGAAGTGCATCCAATTTTTCCCGTAACCCTCTCAACTTTTTAGCACATGCTACGTGGGTGAAATTATGATACCATGCCAATTTTCGGCTATTTCAGAGTTCATTTGCAGTGCTTTTCAATATGAGGGTCATCTTAGCTCAAAATAAATCATGAAATGCATGAAAAATAGCAAATGAAGTCAGAAAAGGGTTGAAAAGTGATGATGTGTATTTGAATGGTGCATATTGAATGCAGAAAAAGTCTTGAGTTAAAATATGTTTAAAAAATGAAATCCCTTTGTAATAGACGAGTTTTCGTCCGAAACCCTCATACTTCGAAGGAGATTGTCCAGTTTGTACATGAAGTGCATCCAGTTTTTCCCATAACCCTCTCAACTTTTTAGCACATGCTATGTGGGTGAAATTATGATACCATGCCAATTTTCAACCATTTCAGAGTTCATTTGCAGTGCTTTTCAATTTCAGGGTCATCTTTGCTCAAAATAAATCTTGAAATGCATGAAAAATAGCAAATGAAGTCAGAAAAGGGTTGAAAAGTGATGATGTGGCTTTGAATGGTGCATATTGAATGCAGAAAAAGTCTTGAGTTAAGATATGTATTTAAAAAAATGAAATCCCTTTGTAATAGACGAGTTTTCGTCCGAAACCCTAATACTTCGAAGGAGATTGTCCAGTTTGTACACGAAGTGCATCCAGTTTTTCCCGTAACCCTGTCAACTTTTTAGCACATGCTATGTGGGTGAAATTATGATACCAAGCCAATTTTCAACTATTTCAGAGTTCATTTGCAGTGCTTTTCAATTTCAGGGTCATCTTAGCTCGAAATAAATCAAGAAATGCATGAAAAATAGCAAATGAAGTCAGAAAAGGGTTGAAAAGTGATGATGTGGCTTTGAATGGTGCATATTGAATGAATAAAAAGTCTTGAGTTAAAATATGTTAAAAAAATGAAACCCCTTTGTAATAGACGAGTTTTCGTCCGAAACCCTGATACTTCGAAGGAGATTGTCCAGTTTGTACACGAAGTGCATCCAGTTTTTCCCGTAACCCTCTCAACTTTTTAGCACATGCTACGTGGGTGAAATTATGATACCATTTCAATTTTCAACCATTTCAGAGTTCATTTGCAGTGCTTTTCAATTTCAGGGTCATCTTAGCTCAAAATAAATCATCAAATGCATGAAAAATAGCAAATGAAGTCAGAAAAGGGTTGAAAAGTGATGATGTGGCTTTGAATGGTGCATATTGAATGCAGAAAAAGTCTTAGTTAAAATATGTTAAAAAATGATACCCCTTTGTAATAGACGAGTTTTCGTCCGAAACCCTCGTACTTCGAAGGAGATTGTCCAGTTTGTACACAAAGTGCATCCAGTTTTTCCCGTAACCCTGTCAACTTTTTAGCACATGCTACGTGGGTGAAATTATGATACCATGCCAATTTTCAACTATTTCAGAGTTCATTCGAAGTGCTTTTCAATTTCAGGGTCATCTTAGCTCAAAATAAATCATGAAATGCATGAAAAATAGCAAATGAAGTCAGAAAAGGGTTGAAAAGTGATGATGTGGCTTTGAATGGTGCATATTGAATGCAGAAAAAGTCTTGAGTTAAAATAAGTTAAAAAATGAAACCCCTTTGTAATAGACGAGTTTTCGTCCGAAACCCTGATACTTCGAAGGAGATTGTCCAGTTTGTACACGAAGTGCATCCAGTTTTTCCCGTAACCCTCTCAACTTTTTATCACATCCTATGTGGGTGAAATTATGATACCATGCCAATTTTCAACCATTTCAGAGTTCATTTGCAGTGCTTTTCAATTTCAGGGTCATCTTAGCTCGAAATAAATCATGAAATGCATGAAAAATAGCAAATGAAGTCAGAAAAGGGTTGAAAAGTGATGATGTGGCTTTGAATGGTGCATATTGAATGCAGAAAAAGTCTTGAGTTAAAATATGTTAAAAAATGAAACCCCTTTGTAATAGACGAGTTTTCGTCCGAAACCCTCATACTTCGAAGGAGATTGTCCAGTTTGTACACGAAGTGCATCCAGTTTTTCCCGTAACCCTCTCAACTTTTTATCACATGCTATGTGGGTGAAATTATGATACCATGCCAATTTTCAACCATTTCAGAGTTCATTTGAAGTGCTTTTCAATTTCAGGGCACTACTAGGAAAAGGGCTATAGATGATATGGCCACTAATGGCGCACCGTGGGTCTGGTGCGCCATTAGAATATTCTAATGGCGCACCATGTGTTGGTACGCCATTAGTGTGTAAATTCTAATGGCGCACCAGACCCACGGTGCGCCATTAGAATCTCCAGTTTTTTTTTTTTTTCCAAAAATTCTAATGGCGCACCGTGGGTCTGGTGCGCCATTAGTAACCAGGGTTACTAATGGCGCACCAGACCCACGATGCGCCATTAGAATCTTAGAATCTCCAGTTTTTTTTTTATTTTTCCAAAAATTCTAATGGCGCACCGTGGGTCTGGTGCGCCATTAGTAACCCTGGTTACTAATGGCGCACCAGACCCACGGTGCGCCATTAGAATGTCCAGTTTTTTTTTTTTTTTTTTTCAAAAAATACTAAACTAATGACCATTAGTAACCAGGGTTACTAATGGCGCACCAGCTTGGGGTGCGCCATTAGAAGCCCCGGGATCTGTTTCACCAAATGCACCCCCCGGTGGATCGCCTTTTCAGTTTTAAAAAAAATAACCGAAAATGATAGAAATGTCAAAAAAATTCAAAAAAATAAGATTCTTATATGATTTGTGGTCTAGTTGTTAGCAAAATTTACAAACATGAATTTCGACTTTTTTTGCAAAATCTCATGAGAATTTGTAAAATGGGCATAACTTTTGCATACGACCTCCGATGAAAAAGTTTTTTATATGAAAAAGCATCTACTCGAAAAGTTACATCCGAATTCAACTGGGGGAACCCCGTTGAAGATTTTCAGAATCCCCAAAAACCCAACAGAAAAAAAGATACGGGGCTTTTAAGATCTGGAGGCAAAAAAATTCAAAAAAAATATTTTTTTTTGAAAAAAATGTTTTTTTTGAAAAAAAATGTTTTTTTTTTCAAAATAATGTTTTTTTTGAAAATAATGTTTTTTTTTCAAAATAATGTTTTTTTTTGAAAAAAAATGTTTTTTTTTCAAAATAATGTTTTTTTTGAAAATAATGTTTTTTTTGAAAATAATGTTTTTTTTGAAAAAAATGGTTTTTTGGAAAAAAAATGTTTTTTTTTGAAAAAAAAAAATTTTTGAAAAAAAAATTTTCTTTCGAAAAAATGTTCAAAATATGATACGTAAAATGACCGGGAAGTTTGAAATATTTTTTCAAAATTTCATCACACTCATGAACATGAACCAACTCCTGGAAATCAACAAGGTTTAATAGGATTGATATGATAGATATTATCAACAAGTGCCTGCTAAGTGAGCTGGTGCTGGGGTTGGATAGAACTCAGAAGTTAAGCGTGCTTGGGCTGGAGTAGTGTAGGATGGGTGACCTTCTGGGAAGTTTGACCCGAGATTAAGCCATATTGACCCGAGATTAAGCCATATTGACCCGAGATTAAGAAAAAACGAAAAAAAATTCTGAAAAAAAATTTGAAAAAAAAAATTTGAAAAAAAATTCTGAAAAAAAATTTGAAAAAAAAATTCTGAAAAAATGACACTAATGGCGCATCACCTCATGGTGCGCCATTAGTATACCAGATACTAATGGCGCACCAGTGGGCAATACTAATGGCGCACCAGTGGTGCGCCATTAGTATCTGGTATACTAATGGCGCACCACTGGTGCGCCATTAGAAAAAAATTCTAATGGCGTGGTGCTAGTGGCGCACCTGTAGTGCGCCATTAGTAGGCAAAACAGGTGCGCCACTAGTAGGCCTTTTCCTAGTAGTGGGGTCATCTTAGCTCAAAATAAATCATGAAATGCATGAAAAATAGCAAATGAAGTCAGAAAAGGGTTGAAAAGTGATGATGTGGCTTTGAATGGTGCATATTGAATGAAGAAAAAGTCTTGAGTTAAAATATGTTAAAAAATGAAACCCCTTTGAAATAGACGAGTTTTCGTCGAAACCCTCATACTTCGTAGGAGATTGTCCAGTTTGTACAAGCAGTGCATCCAGTTTTTCCCGTAACCCTCTCAACTTTTTATCACATGCTATGTGGGTGAAATTATGATACCATGCCAATTTTCAACCATTTCAGAGTTCATTTGCAGTGCTTTTCAATTTCAGGGTCATCTTAGCTCAAAATAAATCATGAAATGCATGAAACATAGCAAATGAAGTTACAAAAGAGTTGAAAAGTGATGATGTGGCTTTGAATGGTGCATATTGAATGCAAAAAAAGTCTTGAGTTAAAATATGTTAAAAAAATGAAACCCCTTTGTAATAGACGAGTTTTCGTCCGAATCCCTGATACTTCGAAGGAGATTGTCCAGTTTGTACACGAAGTGCATCCAGTTTTTCCCGTAACCCTCTCAACTTTTTAGCGCATGCTACGTGGGTGAAATGATGATACCATGGCAATTTTCAACCATTTCAGAGTTCATTTGCAGTGCTTTTCAATTTCAGGGTCATCTTAGCTCAAAATAAATCATGAAATGCATGAAAAATAGCAAATGAAGTCAGAAAAGGGTTGAAAAGTGATGATGTGGCTTTGAATGGTGCATATTGAATGCAGAAAAAGTCTTAGTTTAAATATGTTAAAAAATGATACCCCTTTGTAATAGACGAGTTTTCGTCCGAAACCCTCGTACTTCGAAGGAGATTGTCCAGTTTGTACACGAAGTGCATCCAGTTTTTCCCGTAACCCTGTCAACTTTTTAGCACATGCTACGTGGGTGAAATTATGATACCATGCCAATTTTCAACTATTTCAGAGTTCATTTGAAGTGCTTTTCAATTTCAGGGTCATCTTAGCTCAAAATAAATCATGAAATGCATGAAAAATAGCAAATGAAGTCAGAAAAGGGTTGAAAAGTGATGATGTGGCTTTGAATGGTGCATATTGAATGCAGAAAAATTCTTGAGTTAAAATAAGTTAAAAAATGAAACCCCTTTGTAATAGACGAGTTTTCTTCCGAAACCCTGATACTTCGAAGGAGATTGTCCAGTTTGTACACGAAGTGCATCCAGTTTTTCCCGTAACCCACTCAACTTTTTAGCACATGCTATGTGGGTGAAATTATGATACCATGCCAATTTTTAACCATTTCAGAGTTCATTTGCAGTGCTTTTCAATTTCAGGGTCATCTTAGCTCAAAATAAATCATGAAATGCATGAAAAATAGCAAATGAAGTCAGAAAAGGGTTGAAAAGTGATGATGTGGCTTTGAATGGTGCATATTGAATGCAGAAAAAGTCTTGAGTTAAGATATGTATTTAAAAAAATGAAATCCCTTTGTAATAGACGAGTTTTCGTCCGAAACCCTAATACTTCGAAGGAGATTGTCCAGTTTGTACACGAAGTGCTTCCAGTTTTTCCCGTAACCCTCTCAACTTTTTAGCACATGCTATGTGGGTGAAATTATGATACCATGCCAACTTTCAACCATTTCAGAGTTCATTTGCAGTGCTTTTCAATTTCAGGGTCATTTTAGCTCAGAACAAATCATGAAATGCATGAAAAATAGCAAATGAAGTCAGAAAAGGGTTCAAAAGTGATGACGTGGCTTTGAATGGTGCATATTGAATGCAGAAAAAGTCTTGAGTTAAAATATGTTTTAAAAAATGAAATCCCTTTGTAATAGACGGGTTTTCCTTCGAAACCCTGATACTTCGAAGGAGATTGTCCAGTTTGTACACGAAGTGCATCCAATTTTTCCCGTAACCCTCTCAACTTTTTAGCACATGCTACGTGGGTGAAATTATGATACCATGCCAATTTTCGGCTATTTCAGAGTTCATTTGCAGTGCTTTTCAATATGAGGGTCATCTTAGCTCAAAATAAATCATGAAATGCATGAAAAATAGCAAATGAAGTCAGAAAAGGGTTGAAAAGTGATGATGTGTATTTGAATGGTGCATATTGAATGCAGAAAAAGTCTTGAGTTAAAATATGTTTAAAAAATGAAATCCCTTTGTAATAGACGAGTTTTCGTCCGAAACCCTCATACTTCGAAGGAGATTGTCCAGTTTGTACATGAAGTGCATCCAGTTTTTCCCATAACCCTCTCAACTTTTTAGCACATGCTATGTGGGTGAAATTATGATACCATGCCAATTTTCAACCATTTCAGAGTTCATTTGCAGTGCTTTTCAATTTCAGGGTCATCTTTGCTCAAAATAAATCTTGAAATGCATGAAAAATAGCAAATGAAGTCAGAAAAGGGTTGAAAAGTGATGATGTGGCTTTGAATGGTGCATATTGAATGCAGAAAAAGTCTTGAGTTAAGATATGTATTTAAAAAAATGAAATCCCTTTGTAATAGACGAGTTTTCGTCCGAAACCCTAATACTTCGAAGGAGATTGTCCAGTTTGTACACGAAGTGCATCCAGTTTTTCCCGTAACCCTGTCAACTTTTTAGCACATGCTATGTGGGTGAAATTATGATACCAAGCCAATTTTCAACTATTTCAGAGTTCATTTGCAGTGCTTTTCAATTTCAGGGTCATCTTAGCTCGAAATAAATCAAGAAATGCATGAAAAATAGCAAATGAAGTCAGAAAAGGGTTGAAAAGTGATGATGTGGCTTTGAATGGTGCATATTGAATGAATAAAAAGTCTTGAGTTAAAATATGTTAAAAAAATGAAACCCCTTTGTAATAGACGAGTTTTCGTCCGAAACCCTGATACTTCGAAGGAGATTGTCCAGTTTGTACACGAAGTGCATCCAGTTTTTCCCGTAACCCTCTCAACTTTTTAGCACATGCTACGTGGGTGAAATTATGATACCATTTCAATTTTCAACCATTTCAGAGTTCATTTGCAGTGCTTTTCAATTTCAGGGTCATCTTAGCTCAAAATAAATCATCAAATGCATGAAAAATAGCAAATGAAGTCAGAAAAGGGTTGAAAAGTGATGATGTGGCTTTGAATGGTGCATATTGAATGCAGAAAAAGTCTTAGTTAAAATATGTTAAAAAATGATACCCCTTTGTAATAGACGAGTTTTCGTCCGAAACCCTCGTACTTCGAAGGAGATTGTCCAGTTTGTACACAAAGTGCATCCAGTTTTTCCCGTAACCCTGTCAACTTTTTAGCACATGCTACGTGGGTGAAATTATGATACCATGCCAATTTTCAACTATTTCAGAGTTCATTCGAAGTGCTTTTCAATTTCAGGGTCATCTTAGCTCAAAATAAATCATGAAATGCATGAAAAATAGCAAATGAAGTCAGAAAAGGGTTGAAAAGTGATGATGTGGCTTTGAATGGTGCATATTGAATGCAGAAAAAGTCTTGAGTTAAAATAAGTTAAAAAATGAAACCCCTTTGTAATAGACGAGTTTTCGTCCGAAACCCTGATACTTCGAAGGAGATTGTCCAGTTTGTACACGAAGTGCATCCAGTTTTTCCCGTAACCCTCTCAACTTTTTATCACATCCTATGTGGGTGAAATTATGATACCATGCCAATTTTCAACCATTTCAGAGTTCATTTGCAGTGCTTTTCAATTTCAGGGTCATCTTAGCTCGAAATAAATCATGAAATGCATGAAAAATAGCAAATGAAGTCAGAAAAGGGTTGAAAAGTGATGATGTGGCTTTGAATGGTGCATATTGAATGCAGAAAAAGTCTTGAGTTAAAATATGTTAAAAAATGAAACCCCTTTGTAATAGACGAGTTTTCGTCCGAAACCCTCATACTTCGAAGGAGATTGTCCAGTTTGTACACGAAGTGCATCCAGTTTTTCCCGTAACCCTCTCAACTTTTTATCACATGCTATGTGGGTGAAATTATGATACCATGCCAATTTTCAACCATTTCAGAGTTCATTTGAAGTGCTTTTCAATTTCAGGGCACTACTAGGAAAAGGGCTATAGATGATATGGCCACTAATGGCGCACCGTGGGTCTGGTGCGCCATTAGAATATTCTAATGGCGCACCATGTGTTGGTACGCCATTAGTGTGTAAATTCTAATGGCGCACCAGACCCACGGTGCGCCATTAGAATCTCCAGTTTTTTTTTTTTTCCAAAAATTCTAATGGCGCACCGTGGGTCTGGTGCGCCATTAGTAACCAGGGTTACTAATGGCGCACCAGACCCACGATGCGCCATTAGAATCTTAGAATCTCCAGTTTTTTTTTTATTTTTCCAAAAATTCTAATGGCGCACCGTGGGTCTGGTGCGCCATTAGTAACCCTGGTTACTAATGGCGCACCAGACCCACGGTGCGCCATTAGAATGTCCAGTTTTTTTTTTTTTTTTTTTCAAAAAATACTAAACTAATGACCATTAGTAACCAGGGTTACTAATGGCGCACCAGCTTGGGGTGCGCCATTAGAAGCCCCGGGATCTGTTTCACCAAATGCACCCCCGGTGGATCGCCTTTTCAGTTTTAAAAAAATAACCGAAAATGATAGAAATGTCAAAAAAATTCAAAAAAATAAGATTCTTATATGATTTGTGGTCTAGTTGTTAGCAAAATTTACAAACATGAATTTCGACTTTTTTTGCAAAATCTCATGAGAATTTGTAAAATGGGCATAACTTTTGCATACGACCTCCGATGAAAAAGTTTTTTATATGAAAAAGCATCTACTCGAAAAGTTACATCCGAATTCAACTGGGGGAACCCCGTTGAAGATTTTCAGAATCCCCAAAAACCCAACAGAAAAAAAGATACGGGGCTTTTAAGATCTGGAGGCAAAAAAATTCAAAAAAAATATTTTTTTTTGAAAAAAATGTTTTTTTTGAAAAAAAATGTTTTTTTTTTCAAAATAATGTTTTTTTTGAAAATAATGTTTTTTTTTCAAAATAATGTTTTTTTTTTGAAAAAAAATGTTTTTTTTTCAAAATAATGTTTTTTTTGAAAATAATGTTTTTTTTGAAAATAATGGTTTTTTGGAAAAAAATGTTTTTTTTTGAAAAAAAAAAATTTTTGAAAAAAAAATTTTCTTTCGAAAAAATGTTCAAAATATGATACGTAAAATGACCGGGAAGTTTGAAATATTTTTTCAAAATTTCATCACACTCATGAACATGAACCAACTCCTGGAAATCAACAAGGTTTAATAGGATTGATATGATAGATATATCAACAAGTGCCTGCTAAGTGAGCTGGTGCTGGGGTTGGATAGAACTCAGAAGTTAAGCGTGCTTGGGCTGGAGTAGTGTAGGATGGGTGACCTTCCGGGAAGTTTGACCCGAGATTAAGCCATATTGACCCGAGATTAAGCCATATTGACCCGAGATTAAGAAAAAACGAAAAAAAATTCTGAAAAAAAATTTGAAAAAAAAAATTTGAAAAAAAATTCTGAAAAAAAATTTGAAAAAAAAATTCTGAAAAAATGACACTAATGGCGCATCACCTCATGGTGCGCCATTAGTATACCAGATACTAATGGCGCACCAGTGGGCAATACTAATGGCGCACCAGTGGTGCGCCATTAGTATCTGGTATACTAATGGCGCACCACTGGTGCGCCATTAGAAAAAAATTCTAATGGCGTGGTGCTAGTGGCGCACCTGTAGTGCGCCATTAGTAGGCAAAACAGGTGCGCCACTAGTAGGCCTTTTCCTAGTAGTGGGGTCATCTTAGCTCAAAATAAATCATGAAATGCATGAAAAATAGCAAATGAAGTCAGAAAAGGGTTGAAAAGTGATGATGTGGCTTTGAATGGTGCATATTGAATGAAGAAAAAGTCTTGAGTTAAAATATGTTAAAAAATGAAACCCCTTTGAAATAGACGAGTTTTCGTCGAAACCCTCATACTTCGTAGGAGATTGTCCAGTTTGTACAAGCAGTGCATCCAGTTTTTCCCGTAACCCTCTCAACTTTTTATCACATGCTATGTGGGTGAAATTATGATACCATGCCAATTTTCAACCATTTCAGAGTTCATTTGCAGTGCTTTTCAATTTCAGGGTCATCTTAGCTCAAAATAAATCATGAAATGCATGAAAAATAGCAAATGAAGTTACAAAAGAGTTGAAAAGTGATGATGTGGCTTTGAATGGTGCATATTGAATGCAAAAAAAGTCTTGAGTTAAAATATGTTAAAAAAATGAAACCCCTTTGTAATAGACGAGTTTTCGTCCGAATCCCTGATACTTCGAAGGAGATTGTCCAGTTTGTACACGAAGTGCATCCAGTTTTTCCCGTAACCCTCTCAACTTTTTAGCGCATGCTACGTGGGTGAAATGATGATACCATGCCAATTTTCAACCATTTCAGAGTTCATTTGCAGTGCTTTTCAATTTCAGGGTCATCTTAGCTCAAAATAAATCATGAAATGCATGAAAAATAGCAAATGAAGTCAGAAAAGGGTTGAAAAGTGATGATGTGGCTTTGAATGGTGCATATTGAATGCAGAAAAAGTCTTAGTTTAAATATGTTAAAAAATGATACCCCTTTGTAATAGACGAGTTTTCGTCCGAAACCCTCGTACTTCGAAGGAGATTGTCCAGTTTGTACACGAAGTGCATCCAGTTTTTCCCGTAACCCTGTCAACTTTTTAGCACATGCTACGTGGGTGAAATTATGATACCATGCCAATTTTCAACTATTTCAGAGTTCATTTGAAGTGCTTTTCAATTTCAGGGTCATCTTAGCTCAAAATAAATCATGAAATGCATGAAAAATAGCAAATGAAGTCAGAAAAGGGTTGAAAAGTGATGATGTGGCTTTGAATGGTGCATATTGAATGCAGAAAAATTCTTGAGTTAAAATAAGTTAAAAAATGAAACCCCTTTGTAATAGACGAGTTTTCTTCCGAAACCCTGATACTTCGAAGGAGATTGTCCAGTTTGTACACGAAGTGCATCCAGTTTTTCCCGTAACCCACTCAACTTTTTAGCACATGCTATGTGGGTGAAATTATGATACCATGCCAATTTTTAACCATTTCAGAGTTCATTTGCAGTGCTTTTCAATTTCAGGGTCATCTTAGCTCAAAATAAATCATGAAATGCATGAAAAATAGCAAATGAAGTCAGAAAAGGGTTGAAAAGTGATGATGTGGCTTTGAATGGTGCATATTGAATGCAGAAAAAGTCTTGAGTTAAGATATGTATTTAAAAAAATGAAATCCCTTTGTAATAGACGAGTTTTCGTCCGAAACCCTAATACTTCGAAGGAGATTGTCCAGTTTGTACACGAAGTGCTTCCAGTTTTTCCTGTAACCCTCTCAACTTTTTAGCACATGCTATGTGGGTGAAATTATGATACCATGCCAACTTTCAACCATTTCAGAGTTCATTTGCAGTGCTTTTCAATTTCAGGGTCATTTTAGCTCAGAACAAATCATGAAATGCATGAAAAATAGCAAATGAAGTCAGAAAAGGGTTCAAAAGTGATGACGTGGCTTTGAATGGTGCATATTGAATGCAGAAAAAGTCTTGAGTTAAAATATGTTTTAAAAAATGAAATCCCTTTGTAATAGACGGGTTTTCCTTCGAAACCCTGATACTTCGAAGGAGATTGTCCAGTTTGTACACGAAGTGCATCCAATTTTTCCCGTAACCCTCTCAACTTTTTAGCACATGCTACGTGGGTGAAATTATGATACCATGCCAATTTTCGGCTATTTCAGAGTTCATTTGCAGTGCTTTTCAATATGAGGGTCATCTTAGCTCAAAATAAATCATGAAATGCATGAAAAATAGCAAATGAAGTCAGAAAAGGGTTGAAAAGTGATGATGTGTATTTGAATGGTGCATATTGAATGCAGAAAAAGTCTTGAGTTAAAATATGTTTAAAAAATGAAATCCCTTTGTAATAGACGAGTTTTCGTCCGAAACCCTCATACTTCGAAGGAGATTGTCCAGTTTGTACATGAAGTGCATCCAGTTTTTCCCATAACCCTCTCAACTTTTTAGCACATGCTATGTGGGTGAAATTATGATACCATGCCAATTTTCAACCATTTCAGAGTTCATTTGCAGTGCTTTTCAATTTCAGGGTCATCTTTGCTCAAAATAAATCTTGAAATGCATGAAAAATAGCAAATGAAGTCAGAAAAGGGTTGAAAAGTGATGATGTGGCTTTGAATGGTGCATATTGAATGCAGAAAAAGTCTTGAGTTAAGATATGTATTTAAAAAAATGAAATCCCTTTGTAATAGACGAGTTTTCGTCCGAAACCCTAATACTTCGAAGGAGATTGTCCAGTTTGTACACGAAGTGCATCCAGTTTTTCCCGTAACCCTGTCAACTTTTTAGCACATGCTATGTGGGTGAAATTATGATACCAAGCCAATTTTCAACTATTTCAGAGTTCATTTGCAGTGCTTTTCAATTTCAGGGTCATCTTAGCTCGAAATAAATCAAGAAATGCATGAAAAATAGCAAATGAAGTCAGAAAAGGGTTGAAAAGTGATGATGTGGCTTTGAATGGTGCATATTGAATGAATAAAAAGTCTTGAGTTAAAATATGTTAAAAAAATGAAACCCCTTTGTAATAGACGAGTTTTCGTCCGAAACCCTGATACTTCGAAGGAGATTGTCCAGTTTGTACACGAAGTGCATCCAGTTTTTCCCGTAACCCTCTCAACTTTTTAGCACATGCTACGTGGGTGAAATTATGATACCATTTCAATTTTCAACCATTTCAGAGTTCATTTGCAGTGCTTTTCAATTTCAGGGTCATCTTAGCTCAAAATAAATCATCAAATGCATGAAAAATAGCAAATGAAGTCAGAAAAGGGTTGAAAAGTGATGATGTGGCTTTGAATGGTGCATATTGAATGCAGAAAAAGTCTTAGTTAAAATATGTTAAAAAATGATACCCCTTTGTAATAGACGAGTTTTCGTCCGAAACCCTCGTACTTCGAAGGAGATTGTCCAGTTTGTACACAAAGTGCATCCAGTTTTTCCCGTAACCCTGTCAACTTTTTAGCACATGCTACGTGGGTGAAATTATGATACCATGCCAATTTTCAACTATTTCAGAGTTCATTCGAAGTGCTTTTCAATTTCAGGGTCATCTTAGCTCAAAATAAATCATGAAATGCATGAAAAATAGCAAATGAAGTCAGAAAAGGGTTGAAAAGTGATGATGTGGCTTTGAATGGTGCATATTGAATGCAGAAAAAGTCTTGAGTTAAAATAAGTTAAATAATGAAACCCCTTTGTAATAGACGAGTTTTCGTCCGAAACCCTGATACTTCGAAGGAGATTGTCCAGTTTGTACACGAAGTGCATCCAGTTTTTCCCGTAACCCTCTCAACTTTTTATCACATCCTATGTGGGTGAAATTATGATACCATGCCAATTTTCAACCATTTCAGAGTTCATTTGCAGTGCTTTTCAATTTCAGGGTCATCTTAGCTCAAAATAAATCATGAAATGCATGAAAAATAGCAAATGAAGTCAGAAAAGGGTTGAAAAGTGATGATGTGGCTTTGAATGGTGCATATTGAATGCAGAAAAAGTCTTGAGTTAAAATATGTTAAAAAATGAAACCCCTTTGTAATAGACGAGTTTTCGTCCGAAACCCTCATACTTCGAAGGAGATTGTCCAGTTTGTACACGAAGTGCATCCAGTTTTTCCCGTAACCCTCTCAACTTTTTATCACATGCTATGTGGGTGAAATTATGATACCATGCCAATTTTCAACCATTTCAGAGTTCATTTGAAGTCCTTTTCAATTTCAGGGCACTACTAGGAAAAGGGCTATAGATGATATGGCCACTAATGGCGCACCGTGGGTCTGGTGCGCCATTAGAATATTCTAATGGCGCACCATGTGTTGGTACGCCATTAGTGTGTAAATTCTAATGGCGCACCAGACCCACGGTGCGCCATTAGAATCTCCAGTTTTTTTTTTTTTTTCCAAAAATTCTAATGGCGCACCGTGGGTCTGGTGCGCCATTAGTAACCAGGGTTACTAATGGCGCACCAGACCCACGATGCGCCATTAGAATCTTAGAATCTCCAGTTTTTTTTTTATTTTTCCAAAAATTCTAATGGCGCACCGTGGGTCTGGTGCGCCATTAGTAACCCTGGTTACTAATGGCGCACCAGACCCACGGTGCGCCATTAGAATGTCCAGTTTTTTTTTTTTTTTTTTTCAAAAAATACTAAACTAATGACCATTAGTAACCAGGGTTACTAATGGCGCACCAGCTTGGGGTGCGCCATTAGAAGCCCCGGGATCTGTTTCACCAAATGCACCCCCCGGTGGATCGCCTTTTCAGTTTTAAAAAAAATAACCGAAAATGATAGAAATGTCAAAAAAATTCAAAAAAATAAGATTCTTATATGATTTGTGGTCTAGTTGTTAGCAAAATTTACAAACATGAATTTCGACTTTTTTTGCAAAATCTCATGAGAATTTGTAAAATGGGCATAACTTTTGCATACGACCTCCGATGAAAAAGTTTTTTATATGAAAAAGCATCTACTCGAAAAGTTACATCCGAATTCAACTGGGGGAACCCCGTTGAAGATTTTCAGAATCCCCAAAAACCCAACAGAAAAAAAGATACGGGGCTTTTAAGATCTGGAGGCAAAAAAATTCAAAAAAAATATTTTTTTTTGAAAAAAATGTTTTTTTTGAAAAAAAATGTTTTTTTTTTCAAAATAATGTTTTTTTTGAAAATAATGTTTTTTTTTCAAAATAATGTTTTTTTTTGAAAAAAAATGCTTTTTTTTCAAAATAATGTTTTTTTTGAAAATAATGTTTTTTTTGAAAATAATGTTTTTTTTGAAAAAAATGGTTTTTTGGAAAAAAATGTTTTTTTTTGAAAAAAAAAAATTTTTGAAAAAAAAATTTTCTTTCGAAAAAATGTTCAAAATATGATACGTAAAATGACCGGGAAGTTTGAAATATTTTTTCAAAATTTCATCACACTCATGAACATGAACCAACTCCTGGAAATCAACAAGGTTTAATAGGATTGATATGATAGATATATCAACAAGTGCCTGCTAAGTGAGCTGGTGCTGGGGTTGGATAGAACTCAGAAGTTAAGCGTGCTTGGGCTGGAGTAGTGTAGGATGGGTGACCTTCCGGGAAGTTTGACCCGAGATTAAGCCATATTGACCCGAGATTAAGCCATATTGACCCGAGATTAAGAAAAAACGAAAAAAAATTCTGAAAAAAAATTTGAAAAAAAAAATTTGAAAAAAAATTCTGAAAAAAAATTTGAAAAAAAAATTCTGAAAAAATGACACTAATGGCGCATCACCTCATGGTGCGCCATTAGTATACCAGATACTAATGGCGCACCAGTGGGCAATACTAATGGCGCACCAGTGGTGCGCCATTAGTATCTGGTATACTAATGGCGCACCACTGGTGCGCCATTAGAAAAAAATTCTAATGGCGTGGTGCTAGTGGCGCACCTGTAGTGCGCCATTAGTAGGCAAAACAGGTGCGCCACTAGTAGGCCTTTTCCTAGTAGTGGGGTCATCTTAGCTCAAAATAAATCATGAAATGCATGAAAAATAGCAAATGAAGTCAGAAAAGGGTTGAAAAGTGATGATGTGGCTTTGAATGGTGCATATTGAATGAAGAAAAAGTCTTGAGTTAAAATATGTTAAAAAATGAAACCCCTTTGAAATAGACGAGTTTTCGTCGAAACCCTCATACTTCGTAGGAGATTGTCCAGTTTGTACAAGCAGTGCATCCAGTTTTTCCCGTAACCCTCTCAACTTTTTATCACATGCTATGTGGGTGAAATTATGATACCATGCCAATTTTCAACCATTTCAGAGTTCATTTGCAGTGCTTTTCAATTTCAGGGTCATCTTAGCTCAAAATAAATCATGAAATGCATGAAAAATAGCAAATGAAGTTACAAAAGAGTTGAAAAGTGATGATGTGGCTTTGAATGGTGCATATTGAATGCAAAAAAAGTCTTGAGTTAAAATATGTTAAAAAAATGAAACCCCTTTGTAATAGACGAGTTTTCGTCCGAATCCCTGATACTTCGAAGGAGATTGTCCAGTTTGTACACGAAGTGCATCCAGTTTTTCCCGTAACCCTCTCAACTTTTTAGCGCATGCTACGTGGGTGAAATGATGATACCATGCCAATTTTCAACCATTTCAGAGTTCATTTGCAGTGCTTTTCAATTTCAGGGTCATCTTAGCTCAAAATAAATCATGAAATGCATGAAAAATAGCAAATGAAGTCAGAAAAGGGTTGAAAAGTGATGATGTGGCTTTGAATGGTGCATATTGAATGCAGAAAAAGTCTTAGTTTAAATATGTTAAAAAATGATACCCCTTTGTAATAGACGAGTTTTCGTCCGAAACCCTCGTACTTCGAAGGAGATTGTCCAGTTTGTACACGAAGTGCATCCAGTTTTTCCCGTAACCCTGTCAACTTTTTAGCACATGCTACGTGGGTGAAATTATGATACCATGCCAATTTTCAACTATTTCAGAGTTCATTTGAAGTGCTTTTCAATTTCAGGGTCATCTTAGCTCAAAATAAATCATGAAATGCATGAAAAATAGCAAATGAAGTCAGAAAAGGGTTGAAAAGTGATGATGTGGCTTTGAATGGTGCATATTGAATGCAGAAAAATTCTTGAGTTAAAATAAGTTAAAAAATGAAACCCCTTTGTAATAGACGAGTTTTCTTCCGAAACCCTGATACTTCGAAGGAGATTGTCCAGTTTGTACACGAAGTGCATCCAGTTTTTCCCGTAACCCACTCAACTTTTTAGCACATGCTATGTGGGTGAAATTATGATACCATGCCAATTTTTAACCATTTCAGAGTTCATTTGCAGTGCTTTTCAATTTCAGGGTCATCTTAGCTCAAAATAAATCATGAAATGCATGAAAAATAGCAAATGAAGTCAGAAAAGGGTTGAAAAGTGATGATGTGGCTTTGAATGGTGCATATTGAATGCAGAAAAAGTCTTGAGTTAAGATATGTATTTAAAAAAATGAAATCCCTTTGTAATAGACGAGTTTTCGTCCGAAACCCTAATACTTCGAAGGAGATTGTCCAGTTTGTACACGAAGTGCTTCCAGTTTTTCCCGTAACCCTCTCAACTTTTTAGCACATGCTATGTGGGTGAAATTATGATACCATGCCAACTTTCAACCATTTCAGAGTTCATTTGCAGTGCTTTTCAATTTCAGGGTCATTTTAGCTCAGAACAAATCATGAAATGCATGAAAAATAGCAAATGAAGTCAGAAAAGGGTTCAAAAGTGATGACGTGGCTTTGAATGGTGCATATTGAATGCAGAAAAAGTCTTGAGTTAAAATATGTTTTAAAAAATGAAATCCCTTTGTAATAGACGGGTTTTCCTTCGAAACCCTGATACTTCGAAGGAGATTGTCCAGTTTGTACACGAAGTGCATCCAATTTTTCCCGTAACCCTCTCAACTTTTTAGCACATGCTACGTGGGTGAAATTATGATACCATGCCAATTTTCGGCTATTTCAGAGTTCATTTGCAGTGCTTTTCAACATGAGGGTCATCTTAGCTCAAAATAAATCATGAAATGCATGAAAAATAGCAAATGAAGTCAGAAAAGGGTTGAAAAGTGATGATGTGTATTTGAATGGTGCATATTGAATGCAGAAAAAGTCTTGAGTTAAAATATGTTTAAAAAATGAAATCCCTTTGTAATAGACGAGTTTTCGTCCGAAACCCTCATACTTCGAAGGAGATTGTCCAGTTTGTACATGAAGTGCATCCAGTTTTTCCCATAACCCTCTCAACTTTTTAGCACATGCTATGTGGGTGAAATTATGATACCATGCCAATTTTCAACCATTTCAGAGTTCATTTGCAGTGCTTTTCAATTTCAGGGTCATCTTTGCTCAAAATAAATCTTGAAATGCATGAAAAATAGCAAATGAAGTCAGAAAAGGGTTGAAAAGTGATGATGTGGCTTTGAATGGTGCATATTGAATGCAGAAAAAGTCTTGAGTTAAGATATGTATTTAAAAAAATGAAATCCCTTTGTAATAGACGAGTTTTCGTCCGAAACCCTAATACTTCGAAGGAGATTGTCCAGTTTGTACACGAAGTGCATCCAGTTTTTCCCGTAACCCTGTCAACTTTTTAGCACATGCTATGTGGGTGAAATTATGATACCAAGCCAATTTTCAACTATTTCAGAGTTCATTTGCAGTGCTTTTCAATTTCAGGGTCATCTTAGCTCGAAATAAATCAAGAAATGCATGAAAAATAGCAAATGAAGTCAGAAAAGGGTTGAAAAGTGATGATGTGGCTTTGAATGGTGCATATTGAATGAATAAAAAGTCTTGAGTTAAAATATGTTAAAAAAATGAAACCCCTTTGTAATAGACGAGTTTTCGTCCGAAACCCTGATACTTCGAAGGAGATTGTCCAGTTTGTACACGAAGTGCATCCAGTTTTTCCCGTAACCCTCTCAACTTTTTAGCACATGCTACGTGGGTGAAATTATGATACCATTTCAATTTTCAACCATTTCAGAGTTCATTTGCAGTGCTTTTCAATTTCAGGGTCATCTTAGCTCAAAATAAATCATCAAATGCATGAAAAATAGCAAATGAAGTCAGAAAAGGGTTGAAAAGTGATGATGTGGCTTTGAATGGTGCATATTGAATGCAGAAAAAGTCTTAGTTAAAATATGTTAAAAAATGATACCCCTTTGTAATAGACGAGTTTTCGTCCGAAACCCTCGTACTTCGAAGGAGATTGTCCAGTTTGTACACAAAGTGCATCCAGTTTTTCCCGTAACCCTGTCAACTTTTTAGCACATGCTACGTGGGTGAAATTATGATACCATGCCAATTTTCAACTATTTCAGAGTTCATTCGAAGTGCTTTTCAATTTCAGGGTCATCTTAGCTCAAAATAAATCATGAAATGCATGAAAAATAGCAAATGAAGTCAGAAAAGGGTTGAAAAGTGATGATGTGGCTTTGAATGGTGCATATTGAATGCAGAAAAAGTCTTGAGTTAAAATAAGTTAAAAAATGAAACCCCTTTGTAATAGACGAGTTTTCGTCCGAAACCCTGATACTTCGAAGGAGATTGTCCAGTTTGTACACGAAGTGCATCCAGTTTTTCCCGTAACCCTCTCAACTTTTTATCACATCCTATGTGGGTGAAATTATGATACCATGCCAATTTTCAACCATTTCAGAGTTCATTTGCAGTGCTTTTCAATTTCAGGGTCATCTTAGCTCGAAATAAATCATGAAATGCATGAAAAATAGCAAATGAAGTCAGAAAAGGGTTGAAAAGTGATGATGTGGCTTTGAATGGTGCATATTGAATGCAGAAAAAGTCTTGAGTTAAAATATGTTAAAAAATGAAACCCCTTTGTAATAGACGAGTTTTCGTCCGAAACCTTCATACTTCGAAGGAGATTGTCCAGTTTGTACACGAAGTGCATCCAGTTTTTCCCGTAACCCTCTCAACTTTTTATCACATGCTATGTGGGTGAAATTATGATACCATGCCAATTTTCAACCATTTCAGAGTTCATTTGAAGTGCTTTTCAATTTCAGGGCACTACTAGGAAAAGGGCTATAGATGATATGGCCACTAATGGCGCACCGTGGGTCTGGTGCGCCATTAGAATATTCTAATGGCGCACCATGTGTTGGTACGCCATTAGTGTGTAAATTCTAATGGCGCACCAGACCCACGGTGCGCCATTAGAATCTCCAGTTTTTTTTTTTTTTTCCAAAAATTCTAATGGCGCACCGTGGGTCTGGTGCGCCATTAGTAACCAGGGTTACTAATGGCGCACCAGACCCACGATGCGCCATTAGAATCTTAGAATCTCCAGTTTTTTTTTTATTTTTCCAAAAATTCTAATGGCGCACCGTGGGTCTGGTGCGCCATTAGTAACCCTGGTTACTAATGGCGCACCAGACCCACGGTGCGCCATTAGAATGTCCAGTTTTTTTTTTTTTTTTTTCAAAAAATACTAAACTAATGACCATTAGTAACCAGGGTTACTAATGGCGCACCAGCTTGGGGTGCGCCATTAGAAGCCCCGGGATCTGTTTCACCAAATGCACCCCCCGGTGGATCGCCTTTTCAGTTTTAAAAAAAATAACCGAAAATGATAGAAATGTCAAAAAAATTCAAAAAAATAAGATTCTTATATGATTTGTGGTCTAGTTGTTAGCAAAATTTACAAACATGAATTTCGACTTTTTTTGCAAAATCTCATGAGAATTTGTAAAATGGGCATAACTTTTGCATACGACCTCCGATGAAAAAGTTTTTTATATGAAAAAGCATCTACTCGAAAAGTTACATCCGAATTCAACTGGGGGAACCCCGTTGAAGATTTTCAGAATCCCCAAAAACCCAACAGAAAAAAAGATACGGGGCTTTTAAGATCTGGAGGCAAAAAAATTCAAAAAAAATATTTTTTTTTGAAAAAAATGTTTTTTTTGAAAAAAAATGTTTTTTTTTTCAAAATAATGTTTTTTTTGAAAATAATGTTTTTTTTTCAAAATAATGTTTTTTTTTGAAAAAAAATGTTTTTTTTTCAAAATAATGTTTTTTTTGAAAATAATGTTTTTTTTGAAAATAATGTTTTTTTTGAAAAAAATGGTTTTTTGGAAAATAATGTTTTTTTTTGAAAAAAAAAAATTTTTGAAAAAAAAATTTTCTTTCGAAAAAATGTTCAAAATATGATACGTAAAATGACCGGGAAGTTTGAAATATTTTTTCAAAATTTCATCACACTCATGAACATGAACCAACTCCTGGAAATCAACAAGGTTTAATAGGATTGATATGATAGATATATCAACAAGTGCCTGCTAAGTGAGCTGGTGCTGGGGTTGGATAGAACTCAGAAGTTAAGCGTGCTTGGGCTGGAGTAGTGTAGGATGGGTGACCTTCCGGGAAGTTTGACCCGAGATTAAGCCATATTGACCCGAGATTAAGCCATATTGACCCGAGATTAAGAAAAAACGAAAAAAAATTCTGAAAAAAAATTTGAAAAAAAAAATTTGAAAAAAAATTCTGAAAAAAAATTTGAAAAAAAAATTCTGAAAAAATGACACTAATGGCGCATCACCTCATGGTGCGCCATTAGTATACCAGATACTAATGGCGCACCAGTGGGCAATACTAATGGCGCACCAGTGGTGCGCCATTAGTATCTGGTATACTAATGGCGCACCACTGGTGCGCCATTAGAAAAAAATTCTAATGGCGTGGTGCTAGTGGCGCACCTGTAGTGCGCCATTAGTAGGCAAAACAGGTGCGCCACTAGTAGGCCTTTTCCTAGTAGTGGGGTCATCTTAGCTCAAAATAAATCATGAAATGCATGAAAAATAGCAAATGAAGTCAGAAAAGGGTTGAAAAGTGATGATGTGGCTTTGAATGGTGCATATTGAATGAAGAAAAAGTCTTGAGTTAAAATATGTTAAAAAATGAAACCCCTTTGAAATAGACGAGTTTTCGTCGAAACCCTCATACTTCGTAGGAGATTGTCCAGTTTGTACAAGCAGTGCATCCAGTTTTTCCCGTAACCCTCTCAACTTTTTATCACATGCTATGTGGGTGAAATTATGATACCATGCCAATTTTCAACCATTTCAGAGTTCATTTGCAGTGCTTTTCAATTTCAGGGTCATCTTAGCTCAAAATAAATCATGAAATGCATGAAAAATAGCAAATGAAGTTACAAAAGAGTTGAAAAGTGATGATGTGGCTTTGAATGGTGCATATTGAATGCAAAAAAAGTCTTGAGTTAAAATATGTTAAAAAAATGAAACCCCTTTGTAATAGACGAGTTTTCGTCCGAATCCCTGATACTTCGAAGGAGATTGTCCAGTTTGTACACGAAGTGCATCCAGTTTTTCCCGTAACCCTCTCAACTTTTTAGCGCATGCTACGTGGGTGAAATGATGATACCATGCCAATTTTCAACCATTTCAGAGTTCATTTGCAGTGCTTTTCAATTTCAGGGTCATCTTAGCTCAAAATAAATCATGAAATGCATGAAAAATAGCAAATGAAGTCAGAAAAGAGTTGAAAAGTGATGATGTGGCTTTGAATGGTGCATATTGAATGCAAAAAAAGTCTTGAGTTAAAATATGTTAAAAAAATGATACCCCTTTGTAATAGACGAGTTTTCGTCCGAAACCCTCGTACTTCGAAGGAGATTGTCCAGTTTGTACACGAAGTGCATCCAGTTTTTCCCGTAACCCTCTCAACTTTTTAGCACATGCTACGTGGGTGAAATTATGATACCATGCCAATTTTCAACCATTTCAGAGTTCATTTGCAGTGCTTTTCAATTTCAGGGTCATCTTTGCTCAAAATAAATCATGAAATGCATGAAAAATAGCAAATGAAGTCAGAAAAGGGTTGAAAAGTGAAGATGTGGCTTTGAATGGTGCCTAATGAATGCAGAAAAAGTCTTGATTTAAAATATATTTAAAAAAATGAAATCCCATTGTAATAGACGAGTTTTCGTCCGAAACCCTCATACTTCGAAGGAGATTGTCCAGTTTGTACACGAAGTGCATCCAGTTTTTCCCGTAAGCCTCTCAACTTTTTAGCACATGCTATGTGGGTGAAATTATGATACCATGCCAATTTTCAACTATTTCAGAGTTCATTTGCAGTGCTTTTCAATTTCAGGGTCATCTTAGCTCAAAATAAATCATGAAATGCATGAAAAATAACAAATGAAGTCAGAAAAGGGTTGAAAAGTGATGATGTGGCTTTGAATGGTGCATATTGAATGCATAAAAAGTCTTGAGTTGAAATATATTTAAAAAAATGAAATCCCTTTGTAATAGACGAGTTTTCGTCCGAAACCCTAATACTTCGAAGGAGATTGTCCAGTTTGTAGACGAAGTGCATATAGTTTTTCCCGTAACCCTCTCAACTTTTTATCACATGCTATGTGGGTGAAATTATGATACCAAGCCAATTTTCAACTATTTCAGAGTTCATTTGCAGTGCTTTTCAATTTCAGGGTCATCTTAGCTCGAAATAAATCAAGAAATGCATGAAAAATAGCAAATGAAGTCAGAAAAGGGTTGAAAAGTGATGATGTGGCTTTGAATGGTGCATATTGAATGAATAAAAAGTCTTGAGTTAAAATATGTTAAAAAAATGAAACCCCTTTGTAATAGACGAGTTTTCGTCCGAAACCCTGATACTTCGAAGGAGATTGTCCAGTTTGTACACGAAGTGCATCCAGTTTTTCCCGTAACCCTCTCAACTTTTTAGCACAAGCTACGTGGGTGAAATTATGATACCATTTCAATTTTCAACCATTTCAGAGTTCATTTGCAGTGCTTTTCAATTTCAGGGTCATCTTAGCTCAAAATAAATCATGAAATGCATGAAAAATAGCAAATGAAGTCAGAAAAGGGTTGAAAAGTGATGATGTGGCTTTGAATGGTGCATATTGAATGCAGAAAAAGTCTTAGTTAAAATATGTTAAAAAATGATACCCCTTTGTAATAGACGAGTTTTCGTCCGAAACCCTCGTACTTCGAAGGAGATTGTCCAGTTTGTACACGAAGTGCATCCAGTTTTTCCCGTAACCCTGTCAACTTTTTAGCACATGCTACGTGGGTGAAATTATGATACCATGCCAATTTTCAACCATTTCAGAGTTCATTTGCAGTGCTTTTCAATTTCAGGGTCATCTTTGCTCTAAATAAATCATGAAATGCATGAAAAATAGCAAATGAAGTCAGAAAGGGTTGAAAAGTGATGATGTGGCTTTGAAGGGTGCCTAATGAATGCAGAAAAAGTCTTGATTTAAAATATATTTAAAAAAATGAAATCCCATTGTAATAGACGAGTTTTCGTCCGAAACCCTCATACTTCGAAGGAGATTGTCCAGTTTGTACACGAAGTGCATCCAGTTTTTCCCGTAAGCCTCTCAACTTTTTAGCACATGCTATCTGGGTGAAATTATGATACCATGCCAATTTTCAACTATTTCAGAGTTCATTTGCAGTGCTTTTCAATTTCAGGGTCATCTTAGCTCAAAATAAATCATGAAATGCATGAAAAATAGCAAATGAAGTCAGAAAAGAGTTGAAAAGTGACGATGTGGCTTTGAATGGTGCATATTGAATGCAAAAAAAGTCTTGAGTTAAAATATCTTAAAAAAATGAAACCCCTTTGTAATAGACGTGCTTTCGTCCGAAACCCTCATACTTCGAAGGAGATTGTCGAGTTTGTACACGAAGTGCATCCAGTTTTTCCCGTAACCCTCTCAACTTTTTATCACATGCTATGTGGGTGAAATGATGATACCATGCCAATTGTCAACCATTTCAGAGTTCATTTGCAGTGCTTTTCAATTTCAGAGTCATCTTAGCTCAAAATAAATCATGAAATGCATGAAAAATAGCAAATGAAGTC
The DNA here is from genome assembly GCA_039707655.1 of Elymus sibiricus. Classification (NCBI taxonomy): domain Eukaryota; kingdom Viridiplantae; phylum Streptophyta; class Magnoliopsida; order Poales; family Poaceae; genus Elymus; species Elymus sibiricus. The sequence continues at coordinate 248,057,350 of CM077671.1, forward strand.
AGAAAAGGGTTGAAAAGTGATGATGTGGCTTTGAATGGTGCATATTGAATGCAGAAAAAGTCTTAGTTAAAATATGTTAAAAAATGATACCCCTTTGTAATAGACGAGTTTTCGTCCGAAACCCTCGTACTTCGAAGGAGATTGTCCAGTTTGTACACGAAGTGCATCCAGTTTTTCCCGTAACCCTGTCAACTTTTTAGCACATGCTACGTGGGTGAAATTATGATACCATGCCAATTTTCAACCATTTCAGAGTTCATTTGCAGTGCTTTTCAATTTCAGGGTCATCTTTGCTCTAAATAAATCATGAAATGCATGAAAAATAGCAAATGAAGTCAGAAAGGGTTGAAAAGTGATGATGTGGCTTTGAAGGGTGCCTAATGAATGCAGAAAAAGTCTTGATTTAAAATATATTTAAAAAAATGAAATCCCATTGTAATAGACGAGTTTTCGTCCGAAACCCTCATACTTCGAAGGAGATTGTCCAGTTTGTACACGAAGTGCATCCAGTTTTTCCCGTAAGCCTCTCAACTTTTTAGCACATGCTATCTGGGTGAAATTATGATACCATGCCAATTTTCAACTATTTCAGAGTTCATTTGCAGTGCTTTTCAATTTCAGGGTCATCTTAGCTCAAAATAAATCATGAAATGCATGAAAAATAGCAAATGAAGTCAGAAAAGAGTTGAAAAGTGACGATGTGGCTTTGAATGGTGCATATTGAATGCAAAAAAAGTCTTGAGTTAAAATATCTTAAAAAAATGAAACCCCTTTGTAATAGACGTGCTTTCGTCCGAAACCCTCATACTTCGAAGGAGATTGTCGAGTTTGTACACGAAGTGCATCCAGTTTTTCCCGTAACCCTCTCAACTTTTTATCACATGCTATGTGGGTGAAATGATGATACCATGCCAATTGTCAACCATTTCAGAGTTCATTTGCAGTGCTTTTCAATTTCAGAGTCATCTTAGCTCAAAATAAATCATGAAATGCATGAAAAATAGCAAATGAAGTCAGAAAAGGGTTGAAAAGTGATGATGTGGCTTTGAATGGTGCATATTGAATGCAGAAAAAGTCTTAGTTAAAATATGTTAAAAAATGATACCCCTTTGTAATAGACGAGTTTTCGTCCGAAACCCTCGTACTTCGAAGGAGATTGTCCAGTTTGTACACGAAGTGCATCCAGTTTTTCCCGTAACCCTGTCAACTTTTTAGCACATGCTACGTGGGTGAAATTATGATACCATGCCAATTTTCAACCATTTCAGAGTTCATTTGCAGTGCTTTTCAATTTCAGGGTCATCTTTGCTCTAAATAAATCATGAAATGCATGAAAAATAGCAAATGAAGTCAGAAAGGGTTGAAAAGTGATGATGTGGCTTTGAAGGGTGCCTAATGAATGCAGAAAAAGTCTTGATTTAAAATATATTTAAAAAAATGATACCCCTTTGTAATAGACGAGTTTTCGTCCGAAACCCTCGTACTTCGAAGGAGATTGTCCAGTTTGTACACGAAGTGCATCCAGTTTTTCCCGTAACCCTGTCAACTTTTTAGCACATGCTACGTGGGTGAAATTATGATACCATGCCAATTTTCAACTATTTCAGAGTTCATTTGAAGTGCTTTTCAATTTCAGGGTCATCTTAGCTCAAAATAAATCATGAAATGCATGAAAAATAGCAAATGAAGTCAGAAAAGGGTTGAAAAGTGATGATGTGGCTTTGAATGGTGCATATTGAATGCAGAAAAATTCTTGAGTTAAAATAAGTTAAAAAATGAAACCCCTTTGTAATAGACGAGTTTTCTTCCGAAACCCTGATACTTCGAAGGAGATTGTCCAGTTTGTACACGAAGTGCATCCAGTTTTTCCCGTAACCCACTCAACTTTTTAGCACATGCTATGTGGGTGAAATTATGATACCATGCCAATTTTTAACCATTTCAGAGTTCATTTGCAGTGCTTTTCAATTTCAGGGTCATCTTAGCTCAAAATAAATCATGAAATGCATGAAAAATAGCAAATGAAGTCAGAAAAGGGTTGAAAAGTGATGATGTGGCTTTGAATGGTGCATATTGAATGCAGAAAAAGTCTTGAGTTAAGATATGTATTTAAAAAAATGAAATCCCTTTGTAATAGACGAGTTTTCGTCCGAAACCCTAATACTTCGAAGGAGATTGTCCAGTTTGTACACGAAGTGCTTCCAGTTTTTCCCGTAACCCTCTCAACTTTTTAGCACATGCTATGTGGGTGAAATTATGATACCATGCCAACTTTCAACCATTTCAGAGTTCATTTGCAGTGCTTTTCAATTTCAGGGTCATTTTAGCTCAGAACAAATCATGAAATGCATGAAAAATAGCAAATGAAGTCAGAAAAGGGTTCAAAAGTGATGACGTGGCTTTGAATGGTGCATATTGAATGCAGAAAAAGTCTTGAGTTAAAATATGTTTTAAAAAATGAAATCCCTTTGTAATAGACGGGTTTTCCTTCGAAACCCTGATACTTCGAAGGAGATTGTCCAGTTTGTACACGAAGTGCATCCAATTTTTCCCGTAACCCTCTCAACTTTTTAGCACATGCTACGTGGGTGAAATTATGATACCATGCCAATTTTCGGCTATTTCAGAGTTCATTTGCAGTGCTTTTCAACATGAGGGTCATCTTAGCTCGAAATAAATCATGAAATGCATGAAAAATAGCAAATGAAGTCAGAAAAGGGTTGAAAAGTGATGATGTGTATTTGAATGGTGCATATTGAATGCAGAAAAAGTCTTGAGTTAAAATATGTTTAAAAAATGAAATCCCTTTGTAATAGACGAGTTTTCGTCCGAAACCCTCATACTTCGAAGGAGATTGTCCAGTTTGTACATGAAGTGCATCCAGTTTTTCCCATAACCCTCTCAACTTTTTAGCACATGCTATGTGGGTGAAATTATGATACCATGCCAATTTTCAACCATTTCAGAGTTCATTTGCAGTGCTTTTCAATTTCAGGGTCATCTTTGCTCAAAATAAATCTTGAAATGCATGAAAAATAGCAAATGAAGTCAGAAAAGGGTTGAAAAGTGATGATGTGGCTTTGAATGGTGCATATTGAATGCAGAAAAAGTCTTGAGTTAAGATATGTATTTAAAAAAATGAAATCCCTTTGTAATAGACGAGTTTTCGTCCGAAACCCTAATACTTCGAAGGAGATTGTCCAGTTTGTACACGAAGTGCATCCAGTTTTTCCCGTAACCCTGTCAACTTTTTAGCACATGCTATGTGGGTGAAATTATGATACCAAGCCAATTTTCAACTATTTCAGAGTTCATTTGCAGTGCTTTTCAATTTCAGGGTCATCTTAGCTCGAAATAAATCAAGAAATGCATGAAAAATAGCAAATGAAGTCAGAAAAGGGTTGAAAAGTGATGATGTGGCTTTGAATGGTGCATATTGAATGAATAAAAAGTCTTGAGTTAAAATATGTTAAAAAAATGAAACCCCTTTGTAATAGACGAGTTTTCGTCCGAAACCCTGATACTTCGAAGGAGATTGTCCAGTTTGTACACGAAGTGCATCCAGTTTTTCCCGTAACCCTCTCAACTTTTTAGCACATGCTACGTGGGTGAAATTATGATACCATTTCAATTTTCAACCATTTCAGAGTTCATTTGCAGTGCTTTTCAATTTCAGGGTCATCTTAGCTCAAAATAAATCATCAAATGCATGAAAAATAGCAAATGAAGTCAGAAAAGGGTTGAAAAGTGATGATGTGGCTTTGAATGGTGCATATTGAATGCAGAAAAAGTCTTAGTTAAAATATGTTAAAAAATGATACCCCTTTGTAATAGACGAGTTTTCGTCCGAAACCCTCGTACTTCGAAGGAGATTGTCCAGTTTGTACACAAAGTGCATCCAGTTTTTCCCGTAACCCTGTCAACTTTTTAGCACATGCTACGTGGGTGAAATTATGATACCATGCCAATTTTCAACTATTTCAGAGTTCATTCGAAGTGCTTTTCAATTTCAGGGTCATCTTAGCTCAAAATAAATCATGAAATGCATGAAAAATAGCAAATGAAGTCAGAAAAGGGTTGAAAAGTGATGATGTGGCTTTGAATGGTGCATATTGAATGCAGAAAAAGTCTTGAGTTAAAATAAGTTAAAAAATGAAACCCCTTTGTAATAGACGAGTTTTCGTCCGAAACCCTGATACTTCGAAGGAGATTGTCCAGTTTGTACACGAAGTGCATCCAGTTTTTCCCGTAACCCTCTCAACTTTTTATCACATCCTATGTGGGTGAAATTATGATACCATGCCAATTTTCAACCATTTCAGAGTTCATTTGCAGTGCTTTTCAATTTCAGGGTCATCTTAGCTCGAAATAAATCATGAAATGCATGAAAAATAGCAAATGAAGTCAGAAAAGGGTTGAAAAGTGATGATGTGGCTTTGAATGGTGCATATTGAATGCAGAAAAAGTCTTGAGTTAAAATATGTTAAAAAATGAAACCCCTTTGTAATAGACGAGTTTTCGTCCGAAACCTTCATACTTCGAAGGAGATTGTCCAGTTTGTACACGAAGTGCATCCAGTTTTTCCCGTAACCCTCTCAACTTTTTATCACATGCTATGTGGGTGAAATTATGATACCATGCCAATTTTCAACCATTTCAGAGTTCATTTGAAGTGCTTTTCAATTTCAGGGCACTACTAGGAAAAGGGCTATAGATGATATGGCCACTAATGGCGCACCGTGGGTCTGGTGCGCCATTAGAATATTCTAATGGCGCACCATGTGTTGGTACGCCATTAGTGTGTAAATTCTAATGGCGCACCAGACCCACGGTGCGCCATTAGAATCTCCAGTTTTTTTTTTTTTTTCCAAAAATTCTAATGGCGCACCGTGGGTCTGGTGCGCCATTAGTAACCAGGGTTACTAATGGCGCACCAGACCCACGATGCGCCATTAGAATCTTAGAATCTCCAGTTTTTTTTTTATTTTTCCAAAAATTCTAATGGCGCACCGTGGGTCTGGTGCGCCATTAGTAACCCTGGTTACTAATGGCGCACCAGACCCACGGTGCGCCATTAGAATGTCCAGTTTTTTTTTTTTTTTTTTTCAAAAAATACTAAACTAATGACCATTAGTAACCAGGGTTACTAATGGCGCACCAGCTTGGGGTGCGCCATTAGAAGCCCCGGGATCTGTTTCACCAAATGCACCCCCCGGTGGATCGCCTTTTCAGTTTTAAAAAAAATAACCGAAAATGATAGAAATGTCAAAAAAATTCAAAAAAATAAGATTCTTATATGATTTGTGGTCTAGTTGTTAGCAAAATTTACAAACATGAATTTCGACTTTTTTTGCAAAATCTCATGAGAATTTGTAAAATGGGCATAACTTTTGCATACGACCTCCGATGAAAAAGTTTTTTATATGAAAAAGCATCTACTCGAAAAGTTACATCCGAATTCAACTGGGGGAACCCCGTTGAAGATTTTCAGAATCCCCAAAAACCCAACAGAAAAAAAGATACGGGGCTTTTAAGATCTGGAGGCAAAAAAATTCAAAAAAAATATTTTTTTTTGAAAAAAATGTTTTTTTTGAAAAAAAATGTTTTTTTTTTCAAAATAATGTTTTTTTTGAAAATAATGTTTTTTTTTCAAAATAATGTTTTTTTTTGAAAAAAAATGTTTTTTTTTCAAAATAATGTTTTTTTTGAAAATAATGTTTTTTTTGAAAATAATGTTTTTTTTGAAAAAAATGGTTTTTTGGAAAATAATGTTTTTTTTTGAAAAAAAAAAATTTTTGAAAAAAAAATTTTCTTTCGAAAAAATGTTCAAAATATGATACGTAAAATGACCGGGAAGTTTGAAATATTTTTTCAAAATTTCATCACACTCATGAACATGAACCAACTCCTGGAAATCAACAAGGTTTAATAGGATTGATATGATAGATATATCAACAAGTGCCTGCTAAGTGAGCTGGTGCTGGGGTTGGATAGAACTCAGAAGTTAAGCGTGCTTGGGCTGGAGTAGTGTAGGATGGGTGACCTTCCGGGAAGTTTGACCCGAGATTAAGCCATATTGACCCGAGATTAAGCCATATTGACCCGAGATTAAGAAAAAACGAAAAAAAATTCTGAAAAAAAATTTGAAAAAAAAAATTTGAAAAAAAATTCTGAAAAAAAATTTGAAAAAAAAATTCTGAAAAAATGACACTAATGGCGCATCACCTCATGGTGCGCCATTAGTATACCAGATACTAATGGCGCACCAGTGGGCAATACTAATGGCGCACCAGTGGTGCGCCATTAGTATCTGGTATACTAATGGCGCACCACTGGTGCGCCATTAGAAAAAAATTCTAATGGCGTGGTGCTAGTGGCGCACCTGTAGTGCGCCATTAGTAGGCAAAACAGGTGCGCCACTAGTAGGCCTTTTCCTAGTAGTGGGGTCATCTTAGCTCAAAATAAATCATGAAATGCATGAAAAATAGCAAATGAAGTCAGAAAAGGGTTGAAAAGTGATGATGTGGCTTTGAATGGTGCATATTGAATGAAGAAAAAGTCTTGAGTTAAAATATGTTAAAAAATGAAACCCCTTTGAAATAGACGAGTTTTCGTCGAAACCCTCATACTTCGTAGGAGATTGTCCAGTTTGTACAAGCAGTGCATCCAGTTTTTCCCGTAACCCTCTCAACTTTTTATCACATGCTATGTGGGTGAAATTATGATACCATGCCAATTTTCAACCATTTCAGAGTTCATTTGCAGTGCTTTTCAATTTCAGGGTCATCTTAGCTCAAAATAAATCATGAAATGCATGAAAAATAGCAAATGAAGTTACAAAAGAGTTGAAAAGTGATGATGTGGCTTTGAATGGTGCATATTGAATGCAAAAAAAGTCTTGAGTTAAAATATGTTAAAAAAATGAAACCCCTTTGTAATAGACGAGTTTTCGTCCGAATCCCTGATACTTCGAAGGAGATTGTCCAGTTTGTACACGAAGTGCATCCAGTTTTTCCCGTAACCCTCTCAACTTTTTAGCGCATGCTACGTGGGTGAAATGATGATACCATGCCAATTTTCAACCATTTCAGAGTTCATTTGCAGTGCTTTTCAATTTCAGGGTCATCTTAGCTCAAAATAAATCATGAAATGCATGAAAAATAGCAAATGAAGTCAGAAAAGAGTTGAAAAGTGATGATGTGGCTTTGAATGGTGCATATTGAATGCAAAAAAAGTCTTGAGTTAAAATATGTTAAAAAAATGATACCCCTTTGTAATAGACGAGTTTTCGTCCGAAACCCTCGTACTTCGAAGGAGATTGTCCAGTTTGTACACGAAGTGCATCCAGTTTTTCCCGTAACCCTCTCAACTTTTTAGCACATGCTACGTGGGTGAAATTATGATACCATGCCAATTTTCAACCATTTCAGAGTTCATTTGCAGTGCTTTTCAATTTCAGGGTCATCTTTGCTCAAAATAAATCATGAAATGCATGAAAAATAGCAAATGAAGTCAGAAAAGGGTTGAAAAGTGAAGATGTGGCTTTGAATGGTGCCTAATGAATGCAGAAAAAGTCTTGATTTAAAATATATTTAAAAAAATGAAATCCCATTGTAATAGACGAGTTTTCGTCCGAAACCCTCATACTTCGAAGGAGATTGTCCAGTTTGTACACGAAGTGCATCCAGTTTTTCCCGTAAGCCTCTCAACTTTTTAGCACATGCTATGTGGGTGAAATTATGATACCATGCCAATTTTCAACTATTTCAGAGTTCATTTGCAGTGCTTTTCAATTTCAGGGTCATCTTAGCTCAAAATAAATCATGAAATGCATGAAAAATAACAAATGAAGTCAGAAAAGGGTTGAAAAGTGATGATGTGGCTTTGAATGGTGCATATTGAATGCATAAAAAGTCTTGAGTTGAAATATATTTAAAAAAATGAAATCCCTTTGTAATAGACGAGTTTTCGTCCGAAACCCTAATACTTCGAAGGAGATTGTCCAGTTTGTAGACGAAGTGCATATAGTTTTTCCCGTAACCCTCTCAACTTTTTATCACATGCTATGTGGGTGAAATTATGATACCAAGCCAATTTTCAACTATTTCAGAGTTCATTTGCAGTGCTTTTCAATTTCAGGGTCATCTTAGCTCGAAATAAATCAAGAAATGCATGAAAAATAGCAAATGAAGTCAGAAAAGGGTTGAAAAGTGATGATGTGGCTTTGAATGGTGCATATTGAATGAATAAAAAGTCTTGAGTTAAAATATGTTAAAAAAATGAAACCCCTTTGTAATAGACGAGTTTTCGTCCGAAACCCTGATACTTCGAAGGAGATTGTCCAGTTTGTACACGAAGTGCATCCAGTTTTTCCCGTAACCCTCTCAACTTTTTAGCACAAGCTACGTGGGTGAAATTATGATACCATTTCAATTTTCAACCATTTCAGAGTTCATTTGCAGTGCTTTTCAATTTCAGGGTCATCTTAGCTCAAAATAAATCATGAAATGCATGAAAAATAGCAAATGAAGTCAGAAAAGGGTTGAAAAGTGATGATGTGGCTTTGAATGGTGCATATTGAATGCAGAAAAAGTCTTAGTTAAAATATGTTAAAAAATGATACCCCTTTGTAATAGACGAGTTTTCGTCCGAAACCCTCGTACTTCGAAGGAGATTGTCCAGTTTGTACACGAAGTGCATCCAGTTTTTCCCGTAACCCTGTCAACTTTTTAGCACATGCTACGTGGGTGAAATTATGATACCATGCCAATTTTCAACCATTTCAGAGTTCATTTGCAGTGCTTTTCAATTTCAGGGTCATCTTTGCTCTAAATAAATCATGAAATGCATGAAAAATAGCAAATGAAGTCAGAAAGGGTTGAAAAGTGATGATGTGGCTTTGAAGGGTGCCTAATGAATGCAGAAAAAGTCTTGATTTAAAATATATTTAAAAAAATGAAATCCCATTGTAATAGACGAGTTTTCGTCCGAAACCCTCATACTTCGAAGGAGATTGTCCAGTTTGTACACGAAGTGCATCCAGTTTTTCCCGTAAGCCTCTCAACTTTTTAGCACATGCTATCTGGGTGAAATTATGATACCATGCCAATTTTCAACTATTTCAGAGTTCATTTGCAGTGCTTTTCAATTTCAGGGTCATCTTAGCTCAAAATAAATCATGAAATGCATGAAAAATAGCAAATGAAGTCAGAAAAGAGTTGAAAAGTGACGATGTGGCTTTGAATGGTGCATATTGAATGCAAAAAAAGTCTTGAGTTAAAATATCTTAAAAAAATGAAACCCCTTTGTAATAGACGTGCTTTCGTCCGAAACCCTCATACTTCGAAGGAGATTGTCGAGTTTGTACACGAAGTGCATCCAGTTTTTCCCGTAACCCTCTCAACTTTTTATCACATGCTATGTGGGTGAAATGATGATACCATGCCAATTGTCAACCATTTCAGAGTTCATTTGCAGTGCTTTTCAATTTCAGAGTCATCTTAGCTCAAAATAAATCATGAAATGCATGAAAAATAGCAAATGAAGTCAGAAAAGGGTTGAAAAGTGATGATGTGGCTTTGAATGGTGCATATTGAATGCAGAAAAAGTCTTAGTTAAAATATGTTAAAAAATGATACCCCTTTGTAATAGACGAGTTTTCGTCCGAAACCCTCGTACTTCGAAGGAGATTGTCCAGTTTGTACACGAAGTGCATCCAGTTTTTCCCGTAACCCTGTCAACTTTTTAGCACATGCTACGTGGGTGAAATTATGATACCATGCCAATTTTCAACCATTTCAGAGTTCATTTGCAGTGCTTTTCAATTTCAGGGTCATCTTTGCTCTAAATAAATCATGAAATGCATGAAAAATAGCAAATGAAGTCAGAAAGGGTTGAAAAGTGATGATGTGGCTTTGAAGGGTGCCTAATGAATGCAGAAAAAGTCTTGATTTAAAATATATTTAAAAAAATGAAATCCCATTGTAATAGACGAGTTTTCGTCCGAAACCCTCATACTTCGAAGGAGATTGTCCAGTTTGTACACGAAGTGCATCCAGTTTTTCCCGTAAGCCTCTCAACTTTTTAGCACATGCTATCTGGGTGAAATTATGATACCATGCCAATTTTCAACTATTTCAGAGTTCATTTGCAGTGCTTTTCAATTTCAGGGTCATCTTAGCTCAAAATAAATCATGAAATGCATGAAAAATAGCAAATGAAGTCAGAAAAGAGTTGAAAAGTGACGATGTGGCTTTGAATGGTGCATATTGAATGCAAAAAAAGTCTTGAGTTAAAATATCTTAAAAAAATGAAACCCCTTTGTAATAGACGTGCTTTCGTCCGAAACCCTCATACTTCGAAGGAGATTGTCGAGTTTGTACACGAAGTGCATCCAGTTTTTCCCGTAACCCTCTCAACTTTTTATCACATGCTATGTGGGTGAAATGATGATACCATGCCAATTGTCAACCATTTCAGAGTTCATTTGCAGTGCTTTTCAATTTCAGAGTCATCTTAGCTCAAAATAAATCATGAAATGCATGAAAAATAGCAAATGAAGTCAGAAAAGGGTTGAAAAGTGATGATGTGGCTTTGAATGGTGCATATTGAATGCAGAAAAAGTCTTAGTTAAAATATGTTAAAAAATGATACCCCTTTGTAATAGACGAGTTTTCGTCCGAAACCCTCGTACTTCGAAGGAGATTGTCCAGTTTGTACACGAAGTGCATCCAGTTTTTCCCGTAACCCTGTCAACTTTTTAGCACATGCTACGTGGGTGAAATTATGATACCATGCCAATTTTCAACCATTTCAGAGTTCATTTGCAGTGCTTTTCAATTTCAGGGTCATCTTTGCTCTAAATAAATCATGAAATGCATGAAAAATAGCAAATGAAGTCAGAAAGGGTTGAAAAGTGATGATGTGGCTTTGAAGGGTGCCTAATGAATGCAGAAAAAGTCTTGATTTAAAATATATTTAAAAAAATGAAATCCCATTGTAATAGACGAGTTTTCGTCCGAAACCCTCATACTTCGAAGGAGATTGTCCAGTTTGTACACGAAGTGCATCCAGTTTTTCCCGTAAGCCTCTCAACTTTTTAGCACATGCTATCTGGGTGAAATTATGATACCATGCCAATTTTCAACTATTTCAGAGTTCATTTGCAGTGCTTTTCAATTTCAGGGTCATCTTAGCTCAAAATAAATCATGAAATGCATGAAAAATAGCAAATGAAGTCAGAAAAGAGTTGAAAAGTGACGATGTGGCTTTGAATGGTGCATATTGAATGCAAAAAAAGTCTTGAGTTAAAATATCTTAAAAAAATGAAACCCCTTTGTAATAGACGTGCTTTCGTCCGAAACCCTCATACTTCGAAGGAGATTGTCGAGTTTGTACACGAAGTGCATCCAGTTTTTCCCGTAACCCTCTCAACTTTTTATCACATGCTATGTGGGTGAAATGATGATACCATGCCAATTGTCAACCATTTCAGAGTTCATTTGCAGTGCTTTTCAATTTCAGAGTCATCTTAGCTCAAAATAAATCATGAAATGCATGAAAAATAGCAAATGAAGTCAGAAAAGGGTTGAAAAGTGATGATGTGGCTTTGAATGGTGCATATTGAATGCAGAAAAAGTCTTAGTTAAAATATGTTAAAAAATGATACCCCTTTGTAATAGACGAGTTTTCGTCCGAAACCCTCGTACTTCGAAGGAGATTGTCCAGTTTGTACACGAAGTGCATCCAGTTTTTCCCGTAACCCTGTCAACTTTTTAGCACATGCTACGTGGGTGAAATTATGATACCATGCCAATTTTCAACCATTTCAGAGTTCATTTGCAGTGCTTTTCAATTTCAGGGTCATCTTTGCTCTAAATAAATCATGAAATGCATGAAAAATAGCAAATGAAGTCAGAAAGGGTTGAAAAGTGATGATGTGGCTTTGAAGGGTGCCTAATGAATGCAGAAAAAGTCTTGATTTAAAATATATTTAAAAAAATGAAATCCCATTGTAATAGACGAGTTTTCGTCCGAAACCCTCATACTTCGAAGGAGATTGTCCAGTTTGTACACGAAGTGCATCCAGTTTTTCCCGTAAGCCTCTCAACTTTTTAGCACATGCTATCTGGGTGAAATTATGATACCATGCCAATTTTCAACTATTTCAGAGTTCATTTGCAGTGCTTTTCAATTTCAGGGTCATCTTAGCTCAAAATAAATCATGAAATGCATGAAAAATAGCAAATGAAGTCAGAAAAGAGTTGAAAAGTGACGATGTGGCTTTGAATGGTGCATATTGAATGCAAAAAAAGTCTTGAGTTAAAATATCTTAAAAAAATGAAACCCCTTTGTAATAGACGTGCTTTCGTCCGAAACCCTCATACTTCGAAGGAGATTGTCGAGTTTGTACACGAAGTGCATCCAGTTTTTCCCGTAACCCTCTCAACTTTTTATCACATGCTATGTGGGTGAAATGATGATACCATGCCAATTGTCAACCATTTCAGAGTTCATTTGCAGTGCTTTTCAATTTCAGAGTCATCTTAGCTCAAAATAAATCATGAAATGCATGAAAAATAGCAAATGAAGTCAGAAAAGGGTTGAAAAGTGATGATGTGGCTTTGAATGGTGCATATTGAATGCAGAAAAAGTCTTAGTTAAAATATGTTAAAAAATGATACCCCTTTGTAATAGACGAGTTTTCGTCCGAAACCCTCGTACTTCGAAGGAGATTGTCCAGTTTGTACACGAAGTGCATCCAGTTTTTCCCGTAACCCTGTCAACTTTTTAGCACATGCTACGTGGGTGAAATTATGATACCATGCCAATTTTCAACCATTTCAGAGTTCATTTGCAGTGCTTTTCAATTTCAGGGTCATCTTTGCTCTAAATAAATCATGAAATGCATGAAAAATAGCAAATGAAGTCAGAAAGGGTTGAAAAGTGATGATGTGGCTTTGAAGGGTGCCTAATGAATGCAGAAAAAGTCTTGATTTAAAATATATTTAAAAAAATGAAATCCCATTGTAATAGACGAGTTTTCGTCCGAAACCCTCATACTTCGAAGGAGATTGTCCAGTTTGTACACGAAGTGCATCCAGTTTTTCCCGTAAGCCTCTCAACTTTTTAGCACATGCTATCTGGGTGAAATTATGATACCATGCCAATTTTCAACTATTTCAGAGTTCATTTGCAGTGCTTTTCAATTTCAGGGTCATCTTAGCTCAAAATAAATCATGAAATGCATGAAAAATAGCAAATGAAGTCAGAAAAGAGTTGAAAAGTGACGATGTGGCTTTGAATGGTGCATATTGAATGCAAAAAAAGTCTTGAGTTAAAATATCTTAAAAAAATGAAACCCCTTTGTAATAGACGTGCTTTCGTCCGAAACCCTCATACTTCGAAGGAGATTGTCGAGTTTGTACACGAAGTGCATCCAGTTTTTCCCGTAACCCTCTCAACTTTTTATCACATGCTATGTGGGTGAAATGATGATACCATGCCAATTGTCAACCATTTCAGAGTTCATTTGCAGTGCTTTTCAATTTCAGAGTCATCTTAGCTCAAAATAAATCATGAAATGCATGAAAAATAGCAAATGAAGTCAGAAAAGGGTTGAAAAGTGATGATGTGTATTTGAATGGTGCATATTGAATGCAGAAAAAGTCTTGAGTTAAAATATGTTTAAAAAATGAAATCCCTTTGTAATAGACGAGTTTTCGTCCGAAACCCTCATACTTCGAAGAAGATTGTCCAGTTTGTACACGAAGTGCATCCAGTTTTTCCCATAACCCTCTCAACTTTTTAGCACATGCTATGTGGGTGAAATTATGATACCATGCCAATTTTCAACCATTTCAGAGTTCATTTGCAGTGCTTTGCAATTTCAGGGTCATCTTTGCTCAAAATAAATCATGAAATGCATGAAAAATAGCAAATGAAGTCAGAAAAGGGTTGAAAAGTGATGATGTGGCTTTGAATGGTGCATATTGAATGCAGAAAAAGTCTTGAGTTAAAATAAGTTAAAAAATGAAACCCCTTTGTAATAGACGAGTTTTCGTCCGAATCCCTGATACTTCGAAGGAGATTGTCCAGTTTGTACACGAAGTGCATCCAGTTTTTCCCGTAACCCTCTCAACTTTTTAGCACATGCTACGTGGATGAAATTATGATACCATGCCAATTTTCAACCATTTCAGAGTTCATTTGCAGTGCTTTTCAATTTCAGGGTCATCTTAGCTCGAAATAAATCATGAAATGCATGAAAAATAGCAAATGAAGTCAGAAAAGGGTTGAAAAGTGATGATGTGGCTTTGAATGGTGCATATTGAATGCAGAAAAAGTCTTGAGTTAAAATATGTTAAAAAATGAAACCCCTTTGTAATAGACGAGTTTTCGTCCGAAACCCTCATACTTCGAAGGAGATTGTCCAGTTTGTACACGAAGTGCATCCAGTTTTTCCCGTAACCCTCTCAACTTTTTATCACATGCTATGTGGGTGAAATTATGATACCATGCCAATTTTCAACCATTTCAGAGTTCATTTGAAGTGCTTTTCAATTTCAGGGCACTACTAGGAAAAGGGCTATAGATGATATGGCCACTAATGGCGCACCGTGGGTCTGGTGCGCCATTAGAATATTCTAATGGCGCACCATGTGTTGGTACGCCATTAGTGTGTAAATTCTAATGGCGCACCAGACCCACGGTGCGCCATTAGAATCTCCAGTTTTTTTTTTTTTTTTTCCAAAAATTCTAATGGCGCACCGTGGGTCTGGTGCGCCATTAGTAACCAGGGTTACTAATGGCGCACCAGACCCACGATGCGCCATTAGAATCTTAGAATCTCCAGTTTTTTTTTTATTTTTCCAAAAATTCTAATGGCGCACCGTGGGTCTGGTGCGCCATTAGTAACCCTGGTTACTAATGGCGCACCAGACCCACGGTGCGCCATTAGAATGTCCAGTTTTTTTTTTTTTTTTTCAAAAAATACTAAACTAATGACCATTAGTAACCAGGGTTACTAATGGCGCACCAGCTTGGGGTGCGCCATTAGAAGCCCCGGGATCTGTTTCACCAAATGCACCCCCCGGTGGATCGCCTTTTCAGTTTTAAAAAAAATAACCGAAAATGATAGAAATGTCAAAAAAATTCAAAAAAATAAGATTCTTATATGATTTGTGGTCTAGTTGTTAGCAAAATTTACAAACATGAATTTCGACTTTTTTTGCAAAATCTCATGAGAATTTGTAAAATGGGCATAACTTTTGCATACGACCTCCGATGAAAAAGTTTTTTATATGAAAAAGCATCTACTCGAAAAGTTACATCCGAATTCAACTGGGGGAACCCCGTTGAAGATTTTCAGAATCCCCAAAAACCCAACAGAAAAAAAGATACGGGGCTTTTAAGATCTGGAGGCAAAAAAATTCAAAAAAAATATTTTTTTTTGAAAAAAATGTTTTTTTTGAAAAAAAATGTTTTTTTTTTCAAAATAATGTTTTTTTTGAAAATAATGTTTTTTTTTCAAAATAATGTTTTTTTTTGAAAAAAAATGTTTTTTTTTCAAAATAATGTTTTTTTTGAAAATAATGTTTTTTTTGAAAATAATGTTTTTTTTGAAAAAAATGGTTTTTTGGAAAATAATGTTTTTTTTTGAAAAAAAAAAATTTTTGAAAAAAAAATTTTCTTTCGAAAAAATGTTCAAAATATGATACGTAAAATGACCGGGAAGTTTGAAATATTTTTTCAAAATTTCATCACACTCATGAACATGAACCAACTCCTGGAAATCAACAAGGTTTAATAGGATTGATATGATAGATATATCAACAAGTGCCTGCTAAGTGAGCTGGTGCTGGGGTTGGATAGAACTCAGAAGTTAAGCGTGCTTGGGCTGGAGTAGTGTAGGATGGGTGACCTTCCGGGAAGTTTGACCCGAGATTAAGCCATATTGACCCGAGATTAAGCCATATTGACCCGAGATTAAGAAAAAACGAAAAAAAATTCTGAAAAAAAATTTGAAAAAAAAAATTTGAAAAAAAATTCTGAAAAAAAATTTGAAAAAAAAATTCTGAAAAAATGACACTAATGGCGCATCACCTCATGGTGCGCCATTAGTATACCAGATACTAATGGCGCACCAGTGGGCAATACTAATGGCGCACCAGTGGTGCGCCATTAGTATCTGGTATACTAATGGCGCACCACTGGTGCGCCATTAGAAAAAAATTCTAATGGCGTGGTGCTAGTGGCGCACCTGTAGTGCGCCATTAGTAGGCAAAACAGGTGCGCCACTAGTAGGCCTTTTCCTAGTAGTGGGGTCATCTTAGCTCAAAATAAATCATGAAATGCATGAAAAATAGCAAATGAAGTCAGAAAAGGGTTGAAAAGTGATGATGTGGCTTTGAATGGTGCATATTGAATGAAGAAAAAGTCTTGAGTTAAAATATGTTAAAAAATGAAACCCCTTTGAAATAGACGAGTTTTCGTCGAAACCCTCATACTTCGTAGGAGATTGTCCAGTTTGTACAAGCAGTGCATCCAGTTTTTCCCGTAACCCTCTCAACTTTTTATCACATGCTATGTGGGTGAAATTATGATACCATGCCAATTTTCAACCATTTCAGAGTTCATTTGCAGTGCTTTTCAATTTCAGGGTCATCTTAGCTCAAAATAAATCATGAAATGCATGAAAAATAGCAAATGAAGTTACAAAAGAGTTGAAAAGTGATGATGTGGCTTTGAATGGTGCATATTGAATGCAAAAAAAGTCTTGAGTTAAAATATGTTAAAAAAATGAAACCCCTTTGTAATAGACGAGTTTTCGTCCGAATCCCTGATACTTCGAAGGAGATTGTCCAGTTTGTACACGAAGTGCATCCAGTTTTTCCCGTAACCCTCTCAACTTTTTAGCGCATGCTACGTGGGTGAAATGATGATACCATGCCAATTTTCAACCATTTCAGAGTTCATTTGCAGTGCTTTTCAATTTCAGGGTCATCTTAGCTCAAAATAAATCATGAAATGCATGAAAAATAGCAAATGAAGTCAGAAAAGAGTTGAAAAGTGATGATGTGGCTTTGAATGGTGCATATTGAATGCAAAAAAAGTCTTGAGTTAAAATATGTTAAAAAAATGATACCCCTTTGTAATAGACGAGTTTTCGTCCGAAACCCTCGTACTTCGAAGGAGATTGTCCAGTTTGTACACGAAGTGCATCCAGTTTTTCCCGTAACCCTCTCAACTTTTTAGCACATGCTACGTGGGTGAAATTATGATACCATGCCAATTTTCAACCATTTCAGAGTTCATTTGCAGTGCTTTTCAATTTCAGGGTCATCTTTGCTCAAAATAAATCATGAAATGCATGAAAAATAGCAAATGAAGTCAGAAAAGGGTTGAAAAGTGAAGATGTGGCTTTGAATGGTGCCTAATGAATGCAGAAAAAGTCTTGATTTAAAATATATTTAAAAAAATGAAATCCCATTGTAATAGACGAGTTTTCGTCCGAAACCCTCATACTTCGAAGGAGATTGTCCAGTTTGTACACGAAGTGCATCCAGTTTTTCCCGTAAGCCTCTCAACTTTTTAGCACATGCTATGTGGGTGAAATTATGATACCATGCCAATTTTCAACTATTTCAGAGTTCATTTGCAGTGCTTTTCAATTTCAGGGTCATCTTAGCTCAAAATAAATCATGAAATGCATGAAAAATAACAAATGAAGTCAGAAAAGGGTTGAAAAGTGATGATGTGGCTTTGAATGGTGCATATTGAATGCAGAAAAAGTCTTGAGTTGAAATATATTTAAAAAAATGAAATCCCTTTGTAATAGACGAGTTTTCGTCCGAAACCCTAATACTTCGAAGGAGATTGTCCAGTTTGTAGACGAAGTGCATATAGTTTTTCCCGTAACCCTCTCAACTTTTTATCACATGCTATGTGGGTGAAATTATGATACCAAGCCAATTTTCAACTATTTCAGAGTTCATTTGCAGTGCTTTTCAATTTCAGGGTCATCTTAGCTCGAAATAAATCAAGAAATGCATGAAAAATAGCAAATGAAGTCAGAAAAGGGTTGAAAAGTGATGATGTGGCTTTGAATGGTGCATATTGAATGAATAAAAAGTCTTGAGTTAAAATATGTTAAAAAAATGAAACCCCTTTGTAATAGACGAGTTTTCGTCCGAAACCCTGATACTTCGAAGGAGATTGTCCAGTTTGTACACGAAGTGCATCCAGTTTTTCCCGTAACCCTCTCAACTTTTTAGCACAAGCTACGTGGGTGAAATTATGATACCATTTCAATTTTCAACCATTTCAGAGTTCATTTGCAGTGCTTTTCAATTTCAGGGTCATCTTAGCTCAAAATAAATCATGAAATGCATGAAAAATAGCAAATGAAGTCAGAAAAGGGTTGAAAAGTGATGATGTGGCTTTGAATGGTGCATATTGAATGCAGAAAAAGTCTTAGTTAAAATATGTTAAAAAATGATACCCCTTTGTAATAGACGAGTTTTCGTCCGAAACCCTCGTACTTCGAAGGAGATTGTCCAGTTTGTACACGAAGTGCATCCAGTTTTTCCCGTAACCCTGTCAACTTTTTAGCACATGCTACGTGGGTGAAATTATGATACCATGCCAATTTTCAACCATTTCAGAGTTCATTTGCAGTGCTTTTCAATTTCAGGGTCATCTTTGCTCTAAATAAATCATGAAATGCATGAAAAATAGCAAATGAAGTCAGAAAGGGTTGAAAAGTGATGATGTGGCTTTGAAGGGTGCCTAATGAATGCAGAAAAAGTCTTGATTTAAAATATATTTAAAAAAATGAAATCCCATTGTAATAGACGAGTTTTCGTCCGAAACCCTCATACTTCGAAGAAGATTGTCCAGTTTGTACACGAAGTGCATCCAGTTTTTCCCATAACCCTCTCAACTTTTTAGCACATGCTATGTGGGTGAAATTATGATACCATGCCAATTTTCAACCATTTCAGAGTTCATTTGCAGTGCTTTGCAATTTCAGGGTCATCTTTGCTCAAAATAAATCATGAAATGCATGAAAAATAGCAAATGAAGTCAGAAAAGGGTTGAAAAGTGATGATGTGGCTTTGAATGGTGCATATTGAATGCAGAAAAAGTCTTGAGTTAAAATAAGTTAAAAAATGAAACCCCTTTGTAATAGACGAGTTTTCGTCCGAATCCCTGATACTTCGAAGGAGATTGTCCAGTTTGTACACGAAGTGCATCCAGTTTTTCCCGTAACCCTCTCAACTTTTTAGCACATGCTACGTGGATGAAATTATGATACCATGCCAATTTTCAACCATTTCAGAGTTCATTTGCAGTGCTTTTCAATTTCAGGGTCATCTTAGCTCGAAATAAATCATGAAATGCATGAAAAATAGCAAATGAAGTCAGAAAAGGGTTGAAAAGTGATGATGTGGCTTTGAATGGTGCATATTGAATGCAGAAAAAGTCTTGAGTTAAAATATGTTAAAAAATGAAACCCCTTTGTAATAGACGAGTTTTCGTCCGAAACCCTCATACTTCGAAGGAGATTGTCCAGTTTGTACACGAAGTGCATCCAGTTTTTCCCGTAACCCTCTCAACTTTTTATCACATGCTATGTGGGTGAAATTATGATACCATGCCAATTTTCAACCATTTCAGAGTTCATTTGAAGTGCTTTTCAATTTCAGGGCACTACTAGGAAAAGGGCTATAGATGATATGGCCACTAATGGCGCACCGTGGGTCTGGTGCGCCATTAGAATATTCTAATGGCGCACCATGTGTTGGTACGCCATTAGTGTGTAAATTCTAATGGCGCACCAGACCCACGGTGCGCCATTAGAATCTCCAGTTTTTTTTTTTTTTCCAAAAATTCTAATGGCGCACCGTGGGTCTGGTGCGCCATTAGTAACCAGGGTTACTAATGGCGCACCAGACCCACGATGCGCCATTAGAATCTTAGAATCTCCAGTTTTTTTTTTTTTTTTCCAAAAATTCTAATGGCGCACCGTGGGTCTGGTGCGCCATTAGTAACCCTGGTTACTAATGGCGCACCAGACCCACGGTGCGCCATTAGAATGTCCAGTTTTTTTTTTTTTTTTTCAAAAAATACTAAACTAATGACCATTAGTAACCAGGGTTACTAATGGCGCACCAGCTTGGGGTGCGCCATTAGAAGCCCCGGGATCTGTTTCACCAAATGCACCCCCCGGTGGATCGCCTTTTCAGTTTTAAAAAAAATAACCGAAAATGATAGAAATGTCAAAAAAATTCAAAAAAATAAGATTCTTATATGATTTGTGGTCTAGTTGTTAGCAAAATTTACAAACATGAATTTCGACTTTTTTTGCAAAATCTCATGAGAATTTGTAAAATGGGCATAACTTTTGCATACGACCTCCGATGAAAAAGTTTTTTATATGAAAAAGCATCTACTCGAAAAGTTACATCCGAATTCAACTGGGGGAACCCCGTTGAAGATTTTCAGAATCCCCAAAAACCCAACAGAAAAAAAGATACGGGGCTTTTAAGATCTGGAGGCAAAAAAATTCAAAAAAAATATTTTTTTTTGAAAAAAATGTTTTTTTTGAAAAAAAATGTTTTTTTTTTCAAAATAATGTTTTTTTTGAAAATAATGTTTTTTTTTCAAAATAATGTTTTTTTTTGAAAAAAAATGTTTTTTTTTCAAAATAATGTTTTTTTTGAAAATAATGTTTTTTTTGAAAATAATGTTTTTTTTGAAAAAAATGGTTTTTTGGAAAATAATGTTTTTTTTTGAAAAAAAAAAATTTTTGAAAAAAAAATTTTCTTTCGAAAAAATGTTCAAAATATGATACGTAAAATGACCGGGAAGTTTGAAATATTTTTTCAAAATTTCATCACACTCATGAACATGAACCAACTCCTGGAAATCAACAAGGTTTAATAGGATTGATATGATAGATATATCAACAAGTGCCTGCTAAGTGAGCTGGTGCTGGGGTTGGATAGAACTCAGAAGTTAAGCGTGCTTGGGCTGGAGTAGTGTAGGATGGGTGACCTTCCGGGAAGTTTGACCCGAGATTAAGCCATATTGACCCGAGATTAAGCCATATTGACCCGAGATTAAGAAAAAACGAAAAAAAATTCTGAAAAAAAATTTGAAAAAAAAAATTTGAAAAAAAATTCTGAAAAAAAATTTGAAAAAAAAATTCTGAAAAAATGACACTAATGGCGCATCACCTCATGGTGCGCCATTAGTATACCAGATACTAATGGCGCACCAGTGGGCAATACTAATGGCGCACCAGTGGTGCGCCATTAGTATCTGGTATACTAATGGCGCACCACTGGTGCGCCATTAGAAAAAAATTCTAATGGCGTGGTGCTAGTGGCGCACCTGTAGTGCGCCATTAGTAGGCAAAACAGGTGCGCCACTAGTAGGCCTTTTCCTAGTAGTGGGGTCATCTTAGCTCAAAATAAATCATGAAATGCATGAAAAATAGCAAATGAAGTCAGAAAAGGGTTGAAAAGTGATGATGTGGCTTTGAATGGTGCATATTGAATGAAGAAAAAGTCTTGAGTTAAAATATGTTAAAAAATGAAACCCCTTTGAAATAGACGAGTTTTCGTCGAAACCCTCATACTTCGTAGGAGATTGTCCAGTTTGTACAAGCAGTGCATCCAGTTTTTCCCGTAACCCTCTCAACTTTTTATCACATGCTATGTGGGTGAAATTATGATACCATGCCAATTTTCAACCATTTCAGAGTTCATTTGCAGTGCTTTTCAATTTCAGGGTCATCTTAGCTCAAAATAAATCATGAAATGCATGAAAAATAGCAAATGAAGTTACAAAAGAGTTGAAAAGTGATGATGTGGCTTTGAATGGTGCATATTGAATGCAAAAAAAGTCTTGAGTTAAAATATGTTAAAAAAATGAAACCCCTTTGTAATAGACGAGTTTTCGTCCGAATCCCTGATACTTCGAAGGAGATTGTCCAGTTTGTACACGAAGTGCATCCAGTTTTTCCCGTAACCCTCTCAACTTTTTAGCGCATGCTACGTGGGTGAAATGATGATACCATGCCAATTTTCAACCATTTCCGAGTTCATTTGCAGTGCTTTTCAATTTCAGGGTCATCTTAGCTCAAAATAAATCATGAAATGCATGAAAAATAGCAAATGAAGTCAGAAAAGAGTTGAAAAGTGATGATGTGGCTTTGAATGGTGCATATTGAATGCAAAAAAAGTCTTGAGTTAAAATATGTTAAAAAAATGAAACCCCTTTGTAATAGACGAGTTTTCGTCCGAAACCCTCGTACTTCGAAGGAGATTGTCCAGTTTGTACACGAAGTGCATCCAGTTTTTCCCGTAACCCTCTCAACTTTTTATCACATGCTACGTGGGTGAAATTATGATACCATGCCAATTTTCAACCATTTCAGAGTTCATTTGCAGTGCTTTTCAATTTCAGGGTCATCTTTGCTCAAAATAAATCATGAAATGCATGAAAAATAGCAAATGAAGTCAGAAAAGGGTTGAAAAGTGAAGATGTGGCTTTGAATGGTGCCTAATGAATGCAGAAAAAGTCTTGATTTAAAATATATTTAAAAAAATGAAATCCCATTGTAATAGACGAGTTTTCGTCCGAAACCCTCATACTTCGAAGGAGATTGTCCAGTTTGTACACGAAGTGCATCCAGTTTTTCCCGTAAGCCTCTCAACTTTTTAGCACATGCTATGTGGGTGAAATTATGATACCATGCCAATTTTCAACTATTTCAGAGTTCATTTGCAGTGCTTTTCAATTTCAGGGTCATCTTAGCTCAAAATAAATCATGAAATGCATGAAAAATAACAAATGAAGTCAGAAAAGGGTTGAAAAGTGATGATGTGGCTTTGAATGGTGCATATTGAATGCAGAAAAAGTCTTGAGTTGAAATATATTTAAAAAAATGAAATCCCTTTGTAATAGACGAGTTTTCGTCCGAAACCCTAATACTTCGAAGGAGATTGTCCAGTTTGTAGACGAAGTGCATATAGTTTTTCCCGTAACCCTCTCAACTTTTTAGCACATGCTATGTGGGTGAAATTATGATACCAAGCCAATTTTCAACTATTTCAGAGTTCATTTGCAGTGCTTTTCAATTTCAGGGTCATCTTAGCTCGAAATAAATCAAGAAATGCATGAAAAATAGCAAATGAAGTCAGAAAAGGGTTGAAAAGTGATGATGTGGCTTTGAATGGTGCATATTGAATGAATAAAAAGTCTTGAGTTAAAATATGTTAAAAAAATGAAACCCCTTTGTAATAGACGAGTTTTCGTCCGAAACCCTGATACTTCGAAGGAGATTGTCCAGTTTGTACACGAAGTGCATCCAGTTTTTCCCGTAACCCTCTCAACTTTTTAGCACAAGCTACGTGGGTGAAATTATGATACCATTTCAATTTTCAACCATTTCAGAGTTCATTTGCAGTGCTTTTCAATTTCAGGGTCATCTTAGCTCAAAATAAATCATGAAATGCATGAAAAATAGCAAATGAAGTCAGAAAAGGGTTGAAAAGTGATGATGTGGCTTTGAATGGTGCATATTGAATGCAGAAAAAGTCTTAGTTAAAATATGTTAAAAAATGATACCCCTTTGTAATAGACGAGTTTTCGTCCGAAACCCTCGTACTTCGAAGGAGATTGTCCAGTTTGTACACGAAGTGCATCCAGTTTTTCCCGTAACCCTGTCAACTTTTTAGCACATGCTACGTGGGTGAAATTATGATACCATGCCAATTTTCAACCATTTCAGAGTTCATTTGCAGTGCTTTTCAATTTCAGGGTCATCTTTGCTCTAAATAAATCATGAAATGCATGAAAAATAGCAAATGAAGTCAGAAAGGGTTGAAAAGTGATGATGTGGCTTTGAAGGGTGCCTAATGAATGCAGAAAAAGTCTTGATTTAAAATATATTTAAAAAAATGAAATCCCATTGTAATAGACGAGTTTTCGTCCGAAACCCTCATACTTCGAAGGAGATTGTCCAGTTTGTACACGAAGTGCATCCAGTTTTTCCCGTAAGCCTCTCAACTTTTTAGCACATGCTATCTGGGTGAAATTATGATACCATGCCAATTTTCAACTATTTCAGAGTTCATTTGCAGTGCTTTTCAATTTCAGGGTCATCTTAGCTCAAAATAAATCATGAAATGCATGAAAAATAGCAAATGAAGTCAGAAAAGAGTTGAAAAGTGACGATGTGGCTTTGAATGGTGCATATTGAATGCAAAAAAAGTCTTGAGTTAAAATATCTTAAAAAAATGAAACCCCTTTGTAATAGACGTGCTTTCGTCCGAAACCCTCATACTTCGAAGGAGATTGTCGAGTTTGTACACGAAGTGCATCCAGTTTTTCCCGTAACCCTCTCAACTTTTTATCACATGCTATGTGGGTGAAATGATGATACCATGCCAATTGTCAACCATTTCAGAGTTCATTTGCAGTGCTTTTCAATTTCAGAGTCATCTTAGCTCAAAATAAATCATGAAATGCATGAAAAATAGCAAATGAAGTCAGAAAAGGGTTGAAAAGTGATGATGTGTATTTGAATGGTGCATATTGAATGCAGAAAAAGTCTTGAGTTAAAATATGTTTAAAAAATGAAATCCCTTTGTAATAGACGAGTTTTCGTCCGAAACCCTCATACTTCGAAGAAGATTGTCCAGTTTGTACACGAAGTGCCTCCAGTTTTTCCCATAACCCTCTCAACTTTTTAGCACATGCTATGTGGGTGAAATTATGATACCATGCCAATTTTCAACCATTTCAGAGTTCATTTGCAGTGCTTTGCAATTTCAGGGTCATCTTTGCTCAAAATAAATCATGAAATGCATGAAAAATAGCAAATGAAGTCAGAAAAGGGTTGAAAAGTGATGATGTGGCTTTGAATGGTGCATATTGAATGCAGAAAAAGTCTTGAGTTAAAATAAGTTAAAAAATGAAACCCCTTTGTAATAGACGAGTTTTCGTCCGAATCCCTGATACTTCGAAGGAGATTGTCCAGTTTGTACACGAAGTGCATCCAGTTTTTCCCGTAACCCTCTCAACTTTTTAGCACATGCTACGTGGATGAAATTATGATACCATGCCAATTTTCAACCATTTCAGAGTTCATTTGCAGTGCTTTTCAATTTCAGGGTCATCTTAGCTCGAAATAAATCATGAAATGCATGAAAAATAGCAAATGAAGTCAGAAAAGGGTTGAAAAGTGATGATGTGGCTTTGAATGGTGCATATTGAATGCAGAAAAAGTCTTGAGTTAAAATATGTTAAAAAATGAAACCCCTTTGTAATAGACGAGTTTTCGTCCGAAACCCTCATACTTCGAAGGAGATTGTCCAGTTTGTACACGAAGTGCATCCAGTTTTTCCCGTAACCCTCTCAACTTTTTATCACATGCTATGTGGGTGAAATTATGATACCATGCCAATTTTCAACCATTTCAGAGTTCATTTGAAGTGCTTTTCAATTTCAGGGCACTACTAGGAAAAGGGCTATAGATGATATGGCCACTAATGGCGCACCGTGGGTCTGGTGCGCCATTAGAATATTCTAATGGCGCACCATGTGTTGGTACGCCATTAGTGTGTAAATTCTAATGGCGCACCAGACCCACGGTGCGCCATTAGAATCTCCAGTTTTTTTTTTTTTTTTCCAAAAATTCTAATGGCGCACCGTGGGTCTGGTGCGCCATTAGTAACCAGGGTTACTAATGGCGCACCAGACCCACGATGCGCCATTAGAATCTTAGAATCTCCAGTTTTTTTTTTATTTTTCCAAAAATTCTAATGGCGCACCGTGGGTCTGGTGCGCCATTAGTAACCCTGGTTACTAATGGCGCACCAGACCCACGGTGCGCCATTAGAATGTCCAGTTTTTTTTTTTTTTTTTTTCAAAAAATACTAAACTAATGACCATTAGTAACCAGGGTTACTAATGGCGCACCAGCTTGGGGTGCGCCATTAGAAGCCCCGGGATCTGTTTCACCAAATGCACCCCCCGGTGGATCGCCTTTTCAGTTTTAAAAAAAATAACCGAAAATGATAGAAATGTCAAAAAAATTCAAAAAAATAAGATTCTTATATGATTTGTGGTCTAGTTGTTAGCAAAATTTACAAACATGAATTTCGACTTTTTTTGCAAAATCTCATGAGAATTTGTAAAATGGGCATAACTTTTGCATACGACCTCCGATGAAAAAGTTTTTTATATGAAAAAGCATCTACTCGAAAAGTTACATCCGAATTCAACTGGGGGAACCCCGTTGAAGATTTTCAGAATCCCCAAAAACCCAACAGAAAAAAAGATACGGGGCTTTTAAGATCTGGAGGCAAAAAAATTCAAAAAAAATATTTTTTTTTGAAAAAAATGTTTTTTTTGAAAAAAAATGTTTTTTTTTTCAAAATAATGTTTTTTTTGAAAATAATGTTTTTTTTTCAAAATAATGTTTTTTTTTGAAAAAAAATGTTTTTTTTTCAAAATAATGTTTTTTTTGAAAATAATGTTTTTTTTGAAAATAATGTTTTTTTTGAAAAAAATGGTTTTTTGGAAAAAAATGTTTTTTTTTGAAAAAAAAAAATTTTTGAAAAAAAAATTTTCTTTCGAAAAAATGTTCAAAATATGATACGTAAAATGACCGGGAAGTTTGAAATATTTTTTCAAAATTTCATCACACTCATGAACATGAACCAACTCCTGGAAATCAACAAGGTTTAATAGGATTGATATGATAGATATATCAACAAGTGCCTGCTAAGTGAGCTGGTGCTGGGGTTGGATAGAACTCAGAAGTTAAGCGTGCTTGGGCTGGAGTAGTGTAGGATGGGTGACCTTCCGGGAAGTTTGACCCGAGATTAAGCCATATTGACCCGAGATTAAGCCATATTGACCCGAGATTAAGAAAAAACGAAAAAAAATTCTGAAAAAAAATTTGAAAAAAAAAATTTGAAAAAAAATTCTGAAAAAAAATTTGAAAAAAAAATTCTGAAAAAATGACACTAATGGCGCATCACCTCATGGTGCGCCATTAGTATACCAGATACTAATGGCGCACCAGTGGGCAATACTAATGGCGCACCAGTGGTGCGCCATTAGTATCTGGTATACTAATGGCGCACCACTGGTGCGCCATTAGAAAAAAATTCTAATGGCGTGGTGCTAGTGGCGCACCTGTAGTGCGCCATTAGTAGGCAAAACAGGTGCGCCACTAGTAGGCCTTTTCCTAGTAGTGGGGTCATCTTAGCTCAAAATAAATCATGAAATGCATGAAAAATAGCAAATGAAGTCAGAAAAGGGTTGAAAAGTGATGATGTGGCTTTGAATGGTGCATATTGAATGCAGAAAAAGTCTTGAGTTAAGATATGTATTTAAAAAAATGAAATCCCTTTGTAATAGACGAGTTTTCGTCCGAAACCCTAATACTTCGAAGGAGATTGTCCAGTTTGTAGACGAAGTGCATCCAGTTTTTCCCGTAACCCTGTCAACTTTTTAGCACATGCTATGTGGGTGAAATTATGATACCAAGCCAATTTTCAACTATTTCAGAGTTCATTTGCAGTGCTTTTCAATTTCAGGGTCATCTTAGCTCGAAATAAATCAAGAAATGCATGAAAAATAGCAAATGAAGTCAGAAAAGGGTTGAAAAGTGATGATGTGGCTTTGAATGGTGCATATTGAATGAATAAAAAGTCTTGAGTTAAAATATGTTAAAAAAATGAAACCCCTTTGTAATAGACGAGTTTTCGTCCGAAACCCTGATACTTCGAAGGAGATTGTCCAGTTTGTACACGAAGTGCATCCAGTTTTTCCCGTAACCCTCTCAACTTTTTAGCACAAGCTACGTGGGTGAAATTATGATACCATTTCAATTTTCAACCATTTCAGAGTTCATTTGCAGTGCTTTTCAATTTCAGGGTCATCTTAGCTCAAAATAAATCATGAAATGCATGAAAAATAGCAAATGAAGTCAGAAAAGGGTTGAAAAGTGATGATGTGGCTTTGAATGGTGCATATTGAATGCAGAAAAAGTCTTAGTTAAAATATGTTAAAAAATGATACCCCTTTGTAATAGACGAGTTTTCGTCCGAAACCCTCGTACTTCGAAGGAGATTGTCCAGTTTGTACACGAAGTGCATCCAGTTTTTCCCGTAACCCTGTCAACTTTTTAGCACATGCTACGTGGGTGAAATTATGATACCATGCCAATTTTCAACCATTTCAGAGTTCATTTGCAGTGCTTTTCAATTTCAGGGTCATCTTTGCTCTAAATAAATCATGAAATGCATGAAAAATAGCAAATGAAGTCAGAAAGGGTTGAAAAGTGATGATGTGGCTTTGAAGGGTGCCTAATGAATGCAGAAAAAGTCTTGATTTAAAATATATTTAAAAAAATGAAATCCCATTGTAATAGACGAGTTTTCGTCCGAAACCCTCATACTTCGAAGGAGATTGTCCAGTTTGTACACGAAGTGCATCCAGTTTTTCCCGTAAGCCTCTCAACTTTTTAGCACATGCTATCTGGGTGAAATTATGATACCATGCCAATTTTCAACTATTTCAGAGTTCATTTGCAGTGCTTTTCAATTTCAGGGTCATCTTAGCTCAAAATAAATCATGAAATGCATGAAAAATAGCAAATGAAGTCAGAAAAGAGTTGAAAAGTGACGATGTGGCTTTGAATGGTGCATATTGAATGCAAAAAAAGTCTTGAGTTAAAATATCTTAAAAAAATGAAACCCCTTTGTAATAGACGTGCTTTCGTCCGAAACCCTCATACTTCGAAGGAGATTGTCGAGTTTGTACACGAAGTGCATCCAGTTTTTCCCGTAACCCTCTCAACTTTTTATCACATGCTATGTGGGTGAAATGATGATACCATGCCAATTGTCAACCATTTCAGAGTTCATTTGCAGTGCTTTTCAATTTCAGAGTCATCTTAGCTCAAAATAAATCATGAAATGCATGAAAAATAGCAAATGAAGTCAGAAAAGGGTTGAAAAGTGATGATGTGTATTTGAATGGTGCATATTGAATGCAGAAAAAGTCTTGAGTTAAAATATGTTTAAAAAATGAAATCCCTTTGTAATAGACGAGTTTTCGTCCGAAACCCTCATACTTCGAAGAAGATTGTCCAGTTTGTACACGAAGTGCATCCAGTTTTTCCCATAACCCTCTCAACTTTTTAGCACATGCTATGTGGGTGAAATTATGATACCATGCCAATTTTCAACCATTTCAGAGTTCATTTGCAGTGCTTTGCAATTTCAGGGTCATCTTTGCTCAAAATAAATCATGAAATGCATGAAAAATAGCAAATGAAGTCAGAAAAGGGTTGAAAAGTGATGATGTGGCTTTGAATGGTGCATATTGAATGCAGAAAAAGTCTTGAGTTAAAATAAGTTAAAAAATGAAACCCCTTTGTAATAGACGAGTTTTCGTCCGAATCCCTGATACTTCGAAGGAGATTGTCCAGTTTGTACACGAAGTGCATCCAGTTTTTCCCGTAACCCTCTCAACTTTTTAGCACATGCTACGTGGATGAAATTATGATACCATGCCAATTTTCAACCATTTCAGAGTTCATTTGCAGTGCTTTTCAATTTCAGGGTCATCTTAGCTCGAAATAAATCATGAAATGCATGAAAAATAGCAAATGAAGTCAGAAAAGGGTTGAAAAGTGATGATGTGGCTTTGAATGGTGCATATTGAATGCAAAAAAAGTCTTGAGTTAAAATATGTTAAAAAAATGAAACCCCTTTGTAATAGACGAGTTTTCGTCCGAAACCCTCGTACTTCGAAGGAGATTGTCCAGTTTGTACACGAAGTGCATCCAGTTTTTCCCGTAACCCTGTCAACTTTTTAGCACATGCTACGTGGGTGAAATTATGATACCATGCCAATTTTCAACCATTTCAGAGTTCATTTGCAGTGCTTTTCAATTTCAGGGTCATCTTTGCTCTAAATAAATCATGAAATGCATGAAAAATAGCAAATGAAGTCAGAAAGGGTTGAAAAGTGATGATGTGGCTTTGAAGGGTGCCTAATGAATGCAGAAAAAGTCTTGATTTAAAATATATTTAAAAAAATGAAATCCCATTGTAATAGACGAGTTTTCGTCCGAAACCCTCATACTTCGAAGGAGATTGTCCAGTTTGTACACGAAGTGCATCCAGTTTTTCCCGTAAGCCTCTCAACTTTTTAGCACATGCTATCTGGGTGAAATTATGATACCATGCCAATTTTCAACTATTTCAGAGTTCATTTGCAGTGCTTTTCAATTTCAGGGTCATCTTAGCTCAAAATAAATCATGAAATGCATGAAAAATAGCAAATGAAGTCAGAAAAGAGTTGAAAAGTGACGATGTGGCTTTGAATGGTGCATATTGAATGCAAAAAAAGTCTTGAGTTAAAATATCTTAAAAAAATGAAACCCCTTTGTAATAGACGTGCTTTCGTCCGAAACCCTCATACTTCGAAGGAGATTGTCGAGTTTGTACACGAAGTGCATCCAGTTTTTCCCGTAACCCTCTCAACTTTTTATCACATGCTATGTGGGTGAAATGATGATACCATGCCAATTGTCAACCATTTCAGAGTTCATTTGCAGTGCTTTTCAATTTCAGAGTCATCTTAGCTCAAAATAAATCATGAAATGCATGAAAAATAGCAAATGAAGTCAGAAAAGGGTTGAAAAGTGATGATGTGTATTTGAATGGTGCATATTGAATGCAGAAAAAGTCTTGAGTTAAAATATGTTTAAAAAATGAAATCCCTTTGTAATAGACGAGTTTTCGTCCGAAACCCTCATACTTCGAAGAAGATTGTCCAGTTTGTACACGAAGTGCATCCAGTTTTTCCCATAACCCTCTCAACTTTTTAGCACATGCTATGTGGGTGAAATTATGATACCATGCCAATTTTCAACCATTTCAGAGTTCATTTGCAGTGCTTTGCAATTTCAGGGTCATCTTTGCTCAAAATAAATCATGAAATGCATGAAAAATAGCAAATGAAGTCAGAAAAGGGTTGAAAAGTGATGATGTGGCTTTGAATGGTGCATATTGAATGCAGAAAAAGTCTTGAGTTAAAATAAGTTAAAAAATGAAACCCCTTTGTAATAGACGAGTTTTCGTCCGAATCCCTGATACTTCGAAGGAGATTGTCCAGTTTGTACACGAAGTGCATCCAGTTTTTCCCGTAACCCTCTCAACTTTTTAGCACATGCTACGTGGATGAAATTATGATACCATGCCAATTTTCAACCATTTCAGAGTTCATTTGCAGTGCTTTTCAATTTCAGGGTCATCTTAGCTCGAAATAAATCATGAAATGCATGAAAAATAGCAAATGAAGTCAGAAAAGGGTTGAAAAGTGATGATGTGGCTTTGAATGGTGCATATTGAATGCAGAAAAAGTCTTGAGTTAAAATATGTTAAAAAATGAAACCCCTTTGTAATAGACGAGTTTTCGTCCGAAACCCTCATACTTCGAAGGAGATTGTCCAGTTTGTACACGAAGTGCATCCAGTTTTTCCCGTAACCCTCTCAACTTTTTATCACATGCTATGTGGGTGAAATTATGATACCATGCCAATTTTCAACCATTTCAGAGTTCATTTGAAGTGCTTTTCAATTTCAGGGCACTACTAGGAAAAGGGCTATAGATGATATGGCCACTAATGGCGCACCGTGGGTCTGGTGCGCCATTAGAATATTCTAATGGCGCACCATGTGTTGGTACGCCATTAGTGTGTAAATTCTAATGGCGCACCAGACCCACGGTGCGCCATTAGAATCTCCAGTTTTTTTTTTTTTTCCAAAAATTCTAATGGCGCACCGTGGGTCTGGTGCGCCATTAGTAACCAGGGTTACTAATGGCGCACCAGACCCACGATGCGCCATTAGAATCTTAGAATCTCCAGTTTTTTTTTTATTTTTCCAAAAATTCTAATGGCGCACCGTGGGTCTGGTGCGCCATTAGTAACCCTGGTTACTAATGGCGCACCAGACCCACGGTGCGCCATTAGAATGTCCAGTTTTTTTTTTTTTTTTTTTTCAAAAAATACTAAACTAATGACCATTAGTAACCAGGGTTACTAATGGCGCACCAGCTTGGGGTGCGCCATTAGAAGCCCCGGGATCTGTTTCACCAAATGCACCCCCCGGTGGATCGCCTTTTCAGTTTTAAAAAAAATAACCGAAAATGATAGAAATGTCAAAAAAATTCAAAAAAATAAGATTCTTATATGATTTGTGGTCTAGTTGTTAGCAAAATTTACAAACATGAATTTCGACTTTTTTTGCAAAATCTCATGAGAATTTGTAAAATGGGCATAACTTTTGCATACGACCTCCGATGAAAAAGTTTTTTATATGAAAAAGCATCTACTCGAAAAGTTACATCCGAATTCAACTGGGGGAACCCCGTTGAAGATTTTCAGAATCCCCAAAAACCCAACAGAAAAAAAGATACGGGGCTTTTAAGATCTGGAGGCAAAAAAATTCAAAAAAAATATTTTTTTTTGAAAAAAATGTTTTTTTTGAAAAAAAATGTTTTTTTTTTCAAAATAATGTTTTTTTTGAAAATAATGTTTTTTTTTCAAAATAATGTTTTTTTTTGAAAAAAAATGTTTTTTTTTCAAAATAATGTTTTTTTTGAAAATAATGTTTTTTTTGAAAATAATGTTTTTTTTGAAAAAAATGGTTTTTTGGAAAAAAATGTTTTTTTTTGAAAAAAAAAAAATTTTGAAAAAAAAATTTTCTTTCGAAAAAATGTTCAAAATATGATACGTAAAATGACCGGGAAGTTTGAAATATTTTTTCAAAATTTCATCACACTCATGAACATGAACCAACTCCTGGAAATCAACAAGGTTTAATAGGATTGATATGATAGATATATCAACAAGTGCCTGCTAAGTGAGCTGGTGCTGGGGTTAGATAGAACTCAGAAGTTAAGCGTGCTTGGGCTGGAGTAGTGTAGGATGGGTGACCTTCCGGGAAGTTTGACCCGAGATTAAGCCATATTGACCCGAGATTAAGCCATATTGACCCGAGATTAAGAAAAAACGAAAAAAAATTCTGAAAAAAAATTTGAAAAAAAAAATTTGAAAAAAAATTCTGAAAAAAAATTTGAAAAAAAAATTCTGAAAAAATGACACTAATGGCGCATCACCTCATGGTGCGCCATTAGTATACCAGATACTAATGGCGCACCAGTGGGCAATACTAATGGCGCACCAGTGGTGCGCCATTAGTATCTGGTATACTAATGGCGCACCACTGGTGCGCCATTAGAAAAAAATTCTAATGGCGTGGTGCTAGTGGCGCACCTGTAGTGCGCCATTAGTAGGCAAAACAGGTGCGCCACTAGTAGGCCTTTTCCTAGTAGTGGGGTCATCTTAGCTCAAAATAAATCATGAAATGCATGAAAAATAGCAAATGAAGTCAGAAAAGGGTTGAAAAGTGATGATGTGGCTTTGAATGGTGCATATTGAATGAAGAAAAAGTCTTGAGTTAAAATATGTTAAAAAATGAAACCCCTTTGAAATAGACGAGTTTTCGTCGAAACCCTCATACTTCGTAGGAGATTGTCCAGTTTGTACAAGCAGTGCATCCAGTTTTTCCCGTAACCCTCTCAACTTTTTATCACATGCTATGTGGGTGAAATTATGATACCATGCCAATTTTCAACCATTTCAGAGTTCATTTGCAGTGCTTTTCAATTTCAGGGTCATCTTAGCTCAAAATAAATCATGAAATGCATGAAAAATAGCAAATGAAGTTACAAAAGAGTTGAAAAGTGATGATGTGGCTTTGAATGGTGCATATTGAATGCAAAAAAAGTCTTGAGTTAAAATATGTTAAAAAAATGAAACCCCTTTGTAATAGACGAGTTTTCGTCCGAATCCCTGATACTTCGAAGGAGATTGTCCAGTTTGTACACGAAGTGCATCCAGTTTTTCCCGTAACCCTCTCAACTTTTTAGCGCATGCTACGTGGGTGAAATGATGATACCATGCCAATTTTCAACCATTTCCGAGTTCATTTGCAGTGCTTTTCAATTTCAGGGTCATCTTAGCTCAAAATAAATCATGAAATGCATGAAAAATAGCAAATGAAGTCAGAAAAGAGTTGAAAAGTGATGATGTGGCTTTGAATGGTGCATATTGAATGCAAAAAAAGTCTTGAGTTAAAATATGTTAAAAAAATGAAACCCCTTTGTAATAGACGAGTTTTCGTCCGAAACCCTCGTACTTCGAAGGAGATTGTCCAGTTTGTACACGAAGTGCATCCAGTTTTTCCCGTAACCCTCTCAACTTTTTATCACATGCTACGTGGGTGAAATTATGATACCATGCCAATTTTCAACCATTTCAGAGTTCATTTGCAGTGCTTTTCAATTTCAGGGTCATCTTTGCTCAAAATAAATCATGAAATGCATGAAAAATAGCAAATGAAGTCAGAAAAGGGTTGAAAAGTGAAGATGTGGCTTTGAATGGTGCCTAATGAATGCAGAAAAAGTCTTGATTTAAAATATATTTAAAAAAATGAAATCCCATTGTAATAGACGAGTTTTCGTCCGAAACCCTCATACTTCGAAGGAGATTGTCCAGTTTGTACACGAAGTGCATCCAGTTTTTCCCGTAAGCCTCTCAACTTTTTAGCACATGCTATGTGGGTGAAATTATGATACCATGCCAATTTTCAACTATTTCAGAGTTCATTTGCAGTGCTTTTCAATTTCAGGGTCATCTTAGCTCAAAATAAATCATGAAATGCATGAAAAATAACAAATGAAGTCAGAAAAGGGTTGAAAAGTGATGATGTGGCTTTGAATGGTGCATATTGAATGCAGAAAAAGTCTTGAGTTGAAATATATTTAAAAAAATGAAATCCCTTTGTAATAGACGAGTTTTCGTCCGAAACCCTAATACTTCGAAGGAGATTGTCCAGTTTGTAGACGAAGTGCATATAGTTTTTCCCGTAACCCTCTCAACTTTTTAGCACATGCTATGTGGGTGAAATTATGATACCAAGCCAATTTTCAACTATTTCAGAGTTCATTTGCAGTGCTTTTCAATTTCAGGGTCATCTTAGCTCGAAATAAATCAAGAAATGCATGAAAAATAGCAAATGAAGTCAGAAAAGGGTTGAAAAGTGATGATGTGGCTTTGAATGGTGCATATTGAATGAATAAAAAGTCTTGAGTTAAAATATGTTAAAAAAATGAAACCCCTTTGTAATAGACGAGTTTTCGTCCGAAACCCTGATACTTCGAAGGAGATTGTCCAGTTTGTACACGAAGTGCATCCAGTTTTTCCCGTAACCCTCTCAACTTTTTAGCACAAGCTACGTGGGTGAAATTATGATACCATTTCAATTTTCAACCATTTCAGAGTTCATTTGCAGTGCTTTTCAATTTCAGGGTCATCTTAGCTCAAAATAAATCATGAAATGCATGAAAAATAGCAAATGAAGTCAGAAAAGGGTTGAAAAGTGATGATGTGGCTTTGAATGGTGCATATTGAATGCAGAAAAAGTCTTAGTTAAAATATGTTAAAAAATGATACCCCTTTGTAATAGACGAGTTTTCGTCCGAAACCCTCGTACTTCGAAGGAGATTGTCCAGTTTGTACACGAAGTGCATCCAGTTTTTCCCGTAACCCTGTCAACTTTTTAGCACATGCTACGTGGGTGAAATTATGATACCATGCCAATTTTCAACCATTTCAGAGTTCATTTGCAGTGCTTTTCAATTTCAGGGTCATCTTTGCTCTAAATAAATCATGAAATGCATGAAAAATAGCAAATGAAGTCAGAAAGGGTTGAAAAGTGATGATGTGGCTTTGAAGGGTGCCTAATGAATGCAGAAAAAGTCTTGATTTAAAATATATTTAAAAAAATGAAATCCCATTGTAATAGACGAGTTTTCGTCCGAAACCCTCATACTTCGAAGGAGATTGTCCAGTTTGTACACGAAATGCATCCAGTTTTTCCCGTAAGCCTCTCAACTTTTTAGCACATGCTATCTGGGTGAAATTATGATACCATGCCAATTTTCAACTATTTCAGAGTTCATTTGCAGTGCTTTTCAATTTCAGGGTCATCTTAGCTCAAAATAAATCATGAAATGCATGAAAAATAGCAAATGAAGTCAGAAAAGAGTTGAAAAGTGACGATGTGGCTTTGAATGGTGCATATTGAATGCAAAAAAAGTCTTGAGTTAAAATATCTTAAAAAAATGAAACCCCTTTGTAATAGACGTGCTTTCGTCCGAAACCCTCATACTTCGAAGGAGATTGTCGAGTTTGTACACGAAGTGCATCCAGTTTTTCCCGTAACCCTCTCAACTTTTTATCACATGCTATGTGGGTGAAATGATGATACCATGCCAATTGTCAACCATTTCAGAGTTCATTTGCAGTGCTTTTCAATTTCAGAGTCATCTTAGCTCAAAATAAATCATGAAATGCATGAAAAATAGCAAATGAAGTCAGAAAAGGGTTGAAAAGTGATGATGTGTATTTGAATGGTGCATATTGAATGCAGAAAAAGTCTTGAGTTAAAATATGTTTAAAAAATGAAATCCCTTTGTAATAGACGAGTTTTCGTCCGAAACCCTCATACTTCGAAGAAGATTGTCCAGTTTGTACACGAAGTGCATCCAGTTTTTCCCATAACCCTCTCAACTTTTTAGCACATGCTATGTGGGTGAAATTATGATACCATGCCAATTTTCAACCATTTCAGAGTTCATTTGCAGTGCTTTGCAATTTCAGGGTCATCTTTGCTCAAAATAAATCATGAAATGCATGAAAAATAGCAAATGAAGTCAGAAAAGGGTTGAAAAGTGATGATGTGGCTTTGAATGGTGCATATTGAATGCAGAAAAAGTCTTGAGTTAAAATAAGTTAAAAAATGAAACCCCTTTGTAATAGACGAGTTTTCGTCCGAATCCCTGATACTTCGAAGGAGATTGTCCAGTTTGTACACGAAGTGCATCCAGTTTTTCCCGTAACCCTCTCAACTTTTTAGCACATGCTACGTGGATGAAATTATGATACCATGCCAATTTTCAACCATTTCAGAGTTCATTTGCAGTGCTTTTCAATTTCAGGGTCATCTTAGCTCGAAATAAATCATGAAATGCATGAAAAATAGCAAATGAAGTCAGAAAAGGGTTGAAAAGTGATGATGTGGCTTTGAATGGTGCATATTGAATGCAGAAAAAGTCTTGAGTTAAAATATGTTAAAAAATGAAACCCCTTTGTAATAGACGAGTTTTCGTCCGAAACCCTCATACTTCGAAGGAGATTGTCCAGTTTGTACACGAAGTGCATCCAGTTTTTCCCGTAACCCTCTCAACTTTTTATCACATGCTATGTGGGTGAAATTATGATACCATGCCAATTTTCAACCATTTCAGAGTTCATTTGAAGTGCTTTTCAATTTCAGGGCACTACTAGGAAAAGGGCTATAGATGATATGGCCACTAATGGCGCACCGTGGGTCTGGTGCGCCATTAGAATATTCTAATGGCGCACCATGTGTTGGTACGCCATTAGTGTGTAAATTCTAATGGCGCACCAGACCCACGGTGCGCCATTAGAATCTCCAGTTTTTTTTTTTTTTCCAAAAATTCTAATGGCGCACCGTGGGTCTGGTGCGCCATTAGTAACCAGGGTTACTAATGGCGCACCAGACCCACGATGCGCCATTAGAATCTTAGAATCTCCAGTTTTTTTTTTATTTTTCCAAAAATTCTAATGGCGCACCGTGGGTCTGGTGCGCCATTAGTAACCCTGGTTACTAATGGCGCACCAGACCCACGGTGCGCCATTAGAATGTCCAGTTTTTTTTTTTTTTTTTTTCAAAAAATACTAAACTAATGACCATTAGTAACCAGGGTTACTAATGGCGCACCAGCTTGGGGTGCGCCATTAGAAGCCCCGGGATCTGTTTCACCAAATGCACCCCCCGGTGGATCGCCTTTTCAGTTTTAAAAAAAATAACCGAAAATGATAGAAATGTCAAAAAAATTCAAAAAAATAAGATTCTTATATGATTTGTGGTCTAGTTGTTAGCAAAATTTACAAACATGAATTTCGACTTTTTTTGCAAAATCTCATGAGAATTTGTAAAATGGGCATAACTTTTGCATACGACCTCCGATGAAAAAGTTTTTTATATGAAAAAGCATCTACTCGAAAAGTTACATCCGAATTCAACTGGGGGAACCCCGTTGAAGATTTTCAGAATCCCCAAAAACCCAACAGAAAAAAAGATACGGGGCTTTTAAGATCTGGAGGCAAAAAAATTCAAAAAAAATATTTTTTTTTGAAAAAAATGTTTTTTTTGAAAAAAAATGTTTTTTTTTTCAAAATAATGTTTTTTTTGAAAATAATGTTTTTTTTTCAAAATAATGTTTTTTTTTGAAAAAAAATGTTTTTTTTTCAAAATAATGTTTTTTTTGAAAATAATGTTTTTTTTGAAAATAATGTTTTTTTTGAAAAAAATGGTTTTTTGGAAAAAAATGTTTTTTTTTGAAAAAAAAAAATTTTTGAAAAAAAAATTTTCTTTCGAAAAAATGTTCAAAATATGATACGTAAAATGACCGGGAAGTTTGAAATATTTTTTCAAAATTTCATCACACTCATGAACATGAACCAACTCCTGGAAATCAACAAGGTTTAATAGGATTGATATGATAGATATATCAACAAGTGCCTGCTAAGTGAGCTGGTGCTGGGGTTGGATAGAACTCAGAAGTTAAGCGTGCTTGGGCTGGAGTAGTGTAGGATGGGTGACCTTCCGGGAAGTTTGACCCGAGATTAAGCCATATTGACCCGAGATTAAGAAAAAACGAAAAAAAATTCTGAAAAAAAATTTGAAAAAAAAAATTTGAAAAAAAATTCTGAAAAAAAATTTGAAAAAAAAATTCTGAAAAAATGACACTAATGGCGCATCACCTCATGGTGCGCCATTAGTATACCAGATACTAATGGCGCACCAGTGGGCAATACTAATGGCGCACCAGTGGTGCGCCATTAGTATCTGGTATACTAATGGCGCACCACTGGTGCGCCATTAGAAAAAAATTCTAATGGCGTGGTGCTAGTGGCGCACCTGTAGTGCGCCATTAGTAGGCAAAACAGGTGCGCCACTAGTAGGCCTTTTCCTAGTAGTGGGGTCATCTTAGCTCAAAATAAATCATGAAATGCATGAAAAATAGCAAATGAAGTCAGAAAAGGGTTGAAAAGTGATGATGTGGCTTTGAATGGTGCATATTGAATGCAGAAAAAGTCTTGAGTTAAGATATGTATTTAAAAAAATGAAATCCCTTTGTAATAGACGAGTTTTCGTCCGAAACCCTAATACTTCGAAGGAGATTGTCCAGTTTGTAGACGAAGTGCATCCAGTTTTTCCCGTAACCCTGTCAACTTTTTAGCACATGCTATGTGGGTGAAATTATGATACCAAGCCAATTTTCAACTATTTCAGAGTTCATTTGCAGTGCTTTTCAATTTCAGGGTCATCTTAGCTCGAAATAAATCAAGAAATGCATGAAAAATAGCAAATGAAGTCAGAAAAGGGTTGAAAAGTGATGATGTGGCTTTGAATGGTGCATATTGAATGAATAAAAAGTCTTGAGTTAAAATATGTTAAAAAAATGAAACCCCTTTGTAATAGACGAGTTTTCGTCCGAAACCCTGATACTTCGAAGGAGATTGTCCAGTTTGTACACGAAGTGCATCCAGTTTTTCCCGTAACCCTCTCAACTTTTTAGCACAAGCTACGTGGGTGAAATTATGATACCATTTCAATTTTCAACCATTTCAGAGTTCATTTGCAGTGCTTTTCAATTTCAGGGTCATCTTAGCTCAAAATAAATCATGAAATGCATGAAAAATAGCAAATGAAGTCAGAAAAGGGTTGAAAAGTGATGATGTGGCTTTGAATGGTGCATATTGAATGCAGAAAAAGTCTTAGTTAAAATATGTTAAAAAATGATACCCCTTTGTAATAGACGAGTTTTCGTCCGAAACCCTCGTACTTCGAAGGAGATTGTCCAGTTTGTACACGAAGTGCATCCAGTTTTTCCCGTAACCCTGTCAACTTTTTAGCACATGCTACGTGGGTGAAATTATGATACCATGCCAATTTTCAACCATTTCAGAGTTCATTTGCAGTGCTTTTCAATTTCAGGGTCATCTTTGCTCTAAATAAATCATGAAATGCATGAAAAATAGCAAATGAAGTCAGAAAGGGTTGAAAAGTGATGATGTGGCTTTGAAGGGTGCCTAATGAATGCAGAAAAAGTCTTGATTTAAAATATATTTAAAAAAATGAAATCCCATTGTAATAGACGAGTTTTCGTCCGAAACCCTCATACTTCGAAGGAGATTGTCCAGTTTGTACACGAAGTGCATCCAGTTTTTCCCGTAAGCCTCTCAACTTTTTAGCACATGCTATCTGGGTGAAATTATGATACCATGCCAATTTTCAACTATTTCAGAGTTCATTTGCAGTGCTTTTCAATTTCAGGGTCATCTTAGCTCAAAATAAATCATGAAATGCATGAAAAATAGCAAATGAAGTCAGAAAAGAGTTGAAAAGTGACGATGTGGCTTTGAATGGTGCATATTGAATGCAAAAAAAGTCTTGAGTTAAAATATCTTAAAAAAATGAAACCCCTTTGTAATAGACGTGCTTTCGTCCGAAACCCTCATACTTCGAAGGAGATTGTCGAGTTTGTACACGAAGTGCATCCAGTTTTTCCCGTAACCCTCTCAACTTTTTATCACATGCTATGTGGGTGAAATGATGATACCATGCCAATTGTCAACCATTTCAGAGTTCATTTGCAGTGCTTTTCAATTTCAGAGTCATCTTAGCTCAAAATAAATCATGAAATGCATGAAAAATAGCAAATGAAGTCAGAAAAGGGTTGAAAAGTGATGATGTGTATTTGAATGGTGCATATTGAATGCAGAAAAAGTCTTGAGTTAAAATATGTTTAAAAAATGAAATCCCTTTGTAATAGACGAGTTTTCGTCCGAAACCCTCATACTTCGAAGAAGATTGTCCAGTTTGTACACGAAGTGCATCCAGTTTTTCCCATAACCCTCTCAACTTTTTAGCACATGCTATGTGGGTGAAATTATGATACCATGCCAATTTTCAACCATTTCAGAGTTCATTTGCAGTGCTTTGCAATTTCAGGGTCATCTTTGCTCAAAATAAATCATGAAATGCATGAAAAATAGCAAATGAAGTCAGAAAAGGGTTGAAAAGTGATGATGTGGCTTTGAATGGTGCATATTGAATGCAGAAAAAGTCTTGAGTTAAAATAAGTTAAAAAATGAAACCCCTTTGTAATAGACGAGTTTTCGTCCGAATCCCTGATACTTCGAAGGAGATTGTCCAGTTTGTACACGAAGTGCATCCAGTTTTTCCCGTAACCCTCTCAACTTTTTAGCACATGCTACGTGGATGAAATTATGATACCATGCCAATTTTCAACCATTTCAGAGTTCATTTGCAGTGCTTTTCAATTTCAGGGTCATCTTAGCTCGAAATAAATCATGAAATGCATGAAAAATAGCAAATGAAGTCAGAAAAGGGTTGAAAAGTGATGATGTGGCTTTGAATGGTGCATATTGAATGCAGAAAAAGTCTTGAGTTAAAATATGTTAAAAAATGAAACCCCTTTGTAATAGACGAGTTTTCGTCCGAAACCCTCATACTTCGAAGGAGATTGTCCAGTTTGTACA
Organism: Elymus sibiricus; assembly: GCA_039707655.1. Taxonomy (NCBI): domain Eukaryota; kingdom Viridiplantae; phylum Streptophyta; class Magnoliopsida; order Poales; family Poaceae; genus Elymus; species Elymus sibiricus. The sequence continues at coordinate 248,099,174 of CM077671.1, forward strand.
CGAAGTGCATCCAGTTTTTCCCGTAACCCTCTCAACTTTTTATCACATGCTATGTGGGTGAAATTATGATACCATGCCAATTTTCAACCATTTCAGAGTTCATTTGAAGTGCTTTTCAATTTCAGGGCACTACTAGGAAAAGGGCTATAGATGATATGGCCACTAATGGCGCACCGTGGGTCTGGTGCGCCATTAGAATATTCTAATGGCGCACCATGTGTTGGTACGCCATTAGTGTGTAAATTCTAATGGCGCACCAGACCCACGGTGCGCCATTAGAATCTCCAGTTTTTTTTTTTTTTCCAAAAATTCTAATGGCGCACCGTGGGTCTGGTGCGCCATTAGTAACCAGGGTTACTAATGGCGCACCAGACCCACGATGCGCCATTAGAATCTTAGAATCTCCAGTTTTTTTTTTATTTTTCCAAAAATTCTAATGGCGCACCGTGGGTCTGGTGCGCCATTAGAATGTCCAGTTTTTTTTTTTTTTTTTTTTCAAAAAATACTAAACTAATGACCATTAGTAACCAGGGTTACTAATGGCGCACCAGCTTGGGGTGCGCCATTAGAAGCCCCGGGATCTGTTTCACCAAATGCACCCCCCGGTGGATCGCCTTTTCAGTTTTAAAAAAAATAACCGAAAATGATAGAAATGTCAAAAAAATTCAAAAAAATAAGATTCTTATATGATTTGTGGTCTAGTTGTTAGCAAAATTTACAAACATGAATTTCGACTTTTTTTGCAAAATCTCATGAGAATTTGTAAAATGGGCATAACTTTTGCATACGACCTCCGATGAAAAAGTTTTTTATATGAAAAAGCATCTACTCGAAAAGTTACATCCGAATTCAACTGGGGGAACCCCGTTGAAGATTTTCAGAATCCCCAAAAACCCAACAGAAAAAAAGATACGGGGCTTTTAAGATCTGGAGGCAAAAAAATTCAAAAAAAATATTTTTTTTTGAAAAAAATGTTTTTTTTGAAAAAAAATGTTTTTTTTTTCAAAATAATGTTTTTTTTGAAAATAATGTTTTTTTTTCAAAATAATGTTTTTTTTTGAAAAAAAATGTTTTTTTTTCAAAATAATGTTTTTTTTGAAAATAATGTTTTTTTTGAAAATAATGTTTTTTTTGAAAAAAAATGGTTTTTTGGAAAAAAATGTTTTTTTTTGAAAAAAAAAAATTTTTGAAAAAAAAATTTTCTTTCGAAAAAATGTTCAAAATATGATACGTAAAATGACCGGGAAGTTTGAAATATTTTTTCAAAATTTCATCACACTCATGAACATGAACCAACTCCTGGAAATCAACAAGGTTTAATAGGATTGATATGATAGATATATCAACAAGTGCCTGCTAAGTGAGCTGGTGCTGGGGTTGGATAGAACTCAGAAGTTAAGCGTGCTTGGGCTGGAGTAGTGTAGGATGGGTGACCTTCCGGGAAGTTTGACCCGAGATTAAGCCATATTGACCCGAGATTAAGCCATATTGACCCGAGATTAAGAAAAAACGAAAAAAAATTCTGAAAAAAAATTTGAAAAAAAAAATTTGAAAAAAAATTCTGAAAAAAAATTTGAAAAAAAAATTCTGAAAAAATGACACTAATGGCGCATCACCTCATGGTGCGCCATTAGTATACCAGATACTAATGGCGCACCAGTGGGCAATACTAATGGCGCACCAGTGGTGCGCCATTAGTATCTGGTATACTAATGGCGCACCACTGGTGCGCCATTAGAAAAAAATTCTAATGGCGTGGTGCTAGTGGCGCACCTGTAGTGCGCCATTAGTAGGCAAAACAGGTGCGCCACTAGTAGGCCTTTTCCTAGTAGTGGGGTCATCTTAGCTCAAAATAAATCATGAAATGCATGAAAAATAGCAAATGAAGTCAGAAAAGGGTTGAAAAGTGATGATGTGGCTTTGAATGGTGCATATTGAATGAAGAAAAAGTCTTGAGTTAAAATATGTTAAAAAATGAAACCCCTTTGAAATAGACGAGTTTTCGTCGAAACCCTCATACTTCGTAGGAGATTGTCCAGTTTGTACAAGCAGTGCATCCAGTTTTTCCCGTAACCCTCTCAACTTTTTATCACATGCTATGTGGGTGAAATTATGATACCATGCCAATTTTCAACCATTTCAGAGTTCATTTGCAGTGCTTTTCAATTTCAGGGTCATCTTAGCTCAAAATAAATCATGAAATGCATGAAAAATAGCAAATGAAGTTACAAAAGAGTTGAAAAGTGATGATGTGGCTTTGAATGGTGCATATTGAATGCAAAAAAAGTCTTGAGTTAAAATATGTTAAAAAAATGAAACCCCTTTGTAATAGACGAGTTTTCGTCCGAATCCCTGATACTTCGAAGGAGATTGTCCAGTTTGTACACGAAGTGCATCCAGTTTTTCCCGTAACCCTCTCAACTTTTTAGCGCATGCTACGTGGGTGAAATGATGATACCATGCCAATTTTCAACCATTTCCGAGTTCATTTGCAGTGCTTTTCAATTTCAGGGTCATCTTAGCTCAAAATAAATCATGAAATGCATGAAAAATAGCAAATGAAGTCAGAAAAGAGTTGAAAAGTGATGATGTGGCTTTGAATGGTGCATATTGAATGCAAAAAAAGTCTTGAGTTAAAATATGTTAAAAAAATGAAACCCCTTTGTAATAGACGAGTTTTCGTCCGAAACCCTCGTACTTCGAAGGAGATTGTCCAGTTTGTACACGAAGTGCATCCAGTTTTTCCCGTAACCCTCTCAACTTTTTATCACATGCTACGTGGGTGAAATTATGATACCATGCCAATTTTCAACCATTTCAGAGTTCATTTGCAGTGCTTTTCAATTTCAGGGTCATCTTTGCTCAAAATAAATCATGAAATGCATGAAAAATAGCAAATGAAGTCAGAAAAGGGTTGAAAAGTGAAGATGTGGCTTTGAATGGTGCCTAATGAATGCAGAAAAAGTCTTGATTTAAAATATATTTAAAAAAATGAAATCCCATTGTAATAGACGAGTTTTCGTCCGAAACCCTCATACTTCGAAGGAGATTGTCCAGTTTGTACACGAAGTGCATCCAGTTTTTCCCGTAAGCCTCTCAACTTTTTAGCACATGCTATGTGGGTGAAATTATGATACCATGCCAATTTTCAACTATTTCAGAGTTCATTTGCAGTGCTTTTCAATTTCAGGGTCATCTTAGCTCAAAATAAATCATGAAATGCATGAAAAATAACAAATGAAGTCAGAAAAGGGTTGAAAAGTGATGATGTGGCTTTGAATGGTGCATATTGAATGCAGAAAAAGTCTTGAGTTGAAATATATTTAAAAAAATGAAATCCCTTTGTAATAGACGAGTTTTCGTCCGAAACCCTAATACTTCGAAGGAGATTGTCCAGTTTGTAGACGAAGTGCATATAGTTTTTCCCGTAACCCTCTCAACTTTTTAGCACATGCTATGTGGGTGAAATTATGATACCAAGCCAATTTTCAACTATTTCAGAGTTCATTTGCAGTGCTTTTCAATTTCAGGGTCATCTTAGCTCGAAATAAATCAAGAAATGCATGAAAAATAGCAAATGAAGTCAGAAAAGGGTTGAAAAGTGATGATGTGGCTTTGAATGGTGCATATTGAATGAATAAAAAGTCTTGAGTTAAAATATGTTAAAAAAATGAAACCCCTTTGTAATAGACGAGTTTTCGTCCGAAACCCTGATACTTCGAAGGAGATTGTCCAGTTTGTACACGAAGTGCATCCAGTTTTTCCCGTAACCCTCTCAACTTTTTAGCACAAGCTACGTGGGTGAAATTATGATACCATTTCAATTTTCAACCATTTCAGAGTTCATTTGCAGTGCTTTTCAATTTCAGGGTCATCTTAGCTCAAAATAAATCATGAAATGCATGAAAAATAGCAAATGAAGTCAGAAAAGGGTTGAAAAGTGATGATGTGGCTTTGAATGGTGCATATTGAATGCAGAAAAAGTCTTAGTTAAAATATGTTAAAAAATGATACCCCTTTGTAATAGACGAGTTTTCGTCCGAAACCCTCGTACTTCGAAGGAGATTGTCCAGTTTGTACACGAAGTGCATCCAGTTTTTCCCGTAACCCTGTCAACTTTTTAGCACATGCTACGTGGGTGAAATTATGATACCATGCCAATTTTCAACCATTTCAGAGTTCATTTGCAGTGCTTTTCAATTTCAGGGTCATCTTTGCTCTAAATAAATCATGAAATGCATGAAAAATAGCAAATGAAGTCAGAAAGAGTTGAAAAGTGATGATGTGGCTTTGAAGGGTGCCTAATGAATGCAGAAAAAGTCTTGATTTAAAATATATTTAAAAAAATGAAATCCCATTGTAATAGACGAGTTTTCGTCCGAAACCCTCATACTTCGAAGGAGATTGTCCAGTTTGTACACGAAGTGCATCCAGTTTTTCCCGTAAGCCTCTCAACTTTTTAGCACATGCTATCTGGGTGAAATTATGATACCATGCCAATTTTCAACTATTTCAGAGTTCATTTGCAGTGCTTTTCAATTTCAGGGTCATCTTAGCTCAAAATAAATCATGAAATGCATGAAAAATAGCAAATGAAGTCAGAAAAGAGTTGAAAAGTGACGATGTGGCTTTGAATGGTGCATATTGAATGCAAAAAAAGTCTTGAGTTAAAATATCTTAAAAAAATGAAACCCCTTTGTAATAGACGTGCTTTCGTCCGAAACCCTCATACTTCGAAGGAGATTGTCGAGTTTGTACACGAAGTGCATCCAGTTTTTCCCGTAACCCTCTCAACTTTTTATCACATGCTATGTGGGTGAAATGATGATACCATGCCAATTGTCAACCATTTCAGAGTTCATTTGCAGTGCTTTTCAATTTCAGAGTCATCTTAGCTCAAAATAAATCATGAAATGCATGAAAAATAGCAAATGAAGTCAGAAAAGGGTTGAAAAGTGATGATGTGTATTTGAATGGTGCATATTGAATGCAGAAAAAGTCTTGAGTTAAAATATGTTTAAAAAATGAAATCCCTTTGTAATAGACGAGTTTTCGTCCGAAACCCTCATACTTCGAAGAAGATTGTCCAGTTTGTACACGAAGTGCATCCAGTTTTTCCCATAACCCTCTCAACTTTTTAGCACATGCTATGTGGGTGAAATTATGATACCATGCCAATTTTCAACCATTTCAGAGTTCATTTGCAGTGCTTTGCAATTTCAGGGTCATCTTTGCTCAAAATAAATCATGAAATGCATGAAAAATAGCAAATGAAGTCAGAAAAGGGTTGAAAAGTGATGATGTGGCTTTGAATGGTGCATATTGAATGCAGAAAAAGTCCTGAGTTAAAATAAGTTAAAAAATGAAACCCCTTTGTAATAGACGAGTTTTCGTCCGAATCCCTGATACTTCGAAGGAGATTGTCTAGTTTGTACACGAAGTGCATCCAGTTTTTCCCGTAACCCTCTCAACTTTTTAGCACATGCTACGTGGATGAAATTATGATACCATGCCAATTTTCAACCATTTCAGAGTTCATTTGCAGTGCTTTTCAATTTCAGGGTCATCTTAGCTCGAAATAAATCATGAAATGCATGAAAAATAGCAAATGAAGTCAGAAAAGGGTTGAAAAGTGATGATGTGGCTTTGAATGGTGCATATTGAATGCAGAAAAAGTCTTGAGTTAAAATATGTTAAAAAATGAAACCCCTTTGTAATAGACGAGTTTTCGTCCGAAACCCTCATACTTCGAAGGAGATTGTCCAGTTTGTACACGAAGTGCATCCAGTTTTTCCCGTAACCCTCTCAACTTTTTATCACATGCTATGTGGGTGAAATTATGATACCATGCCAATTTTCAACCATTTCAGAGTTCATTTGAAGTGCTTTTCAATTTCAGGGCACTACTAGGAAAAGGGCTATAGATGATATGGCCACTAATGGCGCACCGTGGGTCTGGTGCGCCATTAGAATATTCTAATGGCGCACCATGTGTTGGTACGCCATTAGTGTGTAAATTCTAATGGCGCACCAGACCCACGGTGCGCCATTAGAATCTCCAGTTTTTTTTTTTTTTCCAAAAATTCTAATGGCGCACCGTGGGTCTGGTGCGCCATTAGTAACCAGGGTTACTAATGGCGCACCAGACCCACGATGCGCCATTAGAATCTTAGAATCTCCAGTTTTTTTTTTATTTTTCCAAAAATTCTAATGGCGCACCGTGGGTCTGGTGCGCCATTAGTAACCCTGGTTACTAATGGCGCACCAGACCCACGGTGCGCCATTAGAATGTCCAGTTTTTTTTTTTTTTTTTTTCAAAAAATACTAAACTAATGACCATTAGTAACCAGGGTTACTAATGGCGCACCAGCTTGGGGTGCGCCATTAGAAGCCCCGGGATCTGTTTCACCAAATGCACCCCCCGGTGGATCGCCTTTTCAGTTTTAAAAAAAATAACCGAAAATGATAGAAATGTCAAAAAAATTCAAAAAAATAAGATTCTTATATGATTTGTGGTCTAGTTGTTAGCAAAATTTACAAACATGAATTTCGACTTTTTTTGCAAAATCTCATGAGAATTTGTAAAATGGGCATAACTTTTGCATACGACCTCCGATGAAAAAGTTTTTTATATGAAAAAGCATCTACTCGAAAAGTTACATCCGAATTCAACTGGGGGAACCCCGTTGAAGATTTTCAGAATCCCCAAAAACCCAACAGAAAAAAAGATACGGGGCTTTTAAGATCTGGAGGCAAAAAAATTCAAAAAAAATATTTTTTTTTGAAAAAAATGTTTTTTTTGAAAAAAAATGTTTTTTTTTTCAAAATAATGTTTTTTTTGAAAATAATGTTTTTTTTTCAAAATAATGTTTTTTTTGAAAAAAAATGTTTTTTTTTCAAAATAATGTTTTTTTTGAAAATAATGTTTTTTTTGAAAAAAATGGTTTTTTGGAAAAAAATGTTTTTTTTTGAAAAAAAAAAATTTTTGAAAAAAAAATTTTCTTTCGAAAAAATGTTCAAAATATGATACGTAAAATGACCGGGAAGTTTGAAATATTTTTTCAAAATTTCATCACACTCATGAACATGAACCAACTCCTGGAAATCAACAAGGTTTAATAGGATTGATATGATAGATATATCAACAAGTGCCTGCTAAGTGAGCTGGTGCTGGGGTTGGATAGAACTCAGAAGTTAAGCGTGCTTGGGCTGGAGTAGTGTAGGATGGGTGACCTTCCGGGAAGTTTGACCCGAGATTAAGCCATATTGACCCGAGATTAAGCCATATTGACCCGAGATTAAGAAAAAACGAAAAAAAATTCTGAAAAAAAATTTGAAAAAAAAAATTTGAAAAAAAATTCTGAAAAAAAATTTGAAAAAAAAATTCTGAAAAAATGACACTAATGGCGCATCACCTCATGGTGCGCCATTAGTATACCAGATACTAATGGCGCACCAGTGGGCAATACTAATGGCGCACCAGTGGTGCGCCATTAGTATCTGGTATACTAATGGCGCACCACTGGTGCGCCATTAGAAAAAAATTCTAATGGCGTGGTGCTAGTGGCGCACCTGTAGTGCGCCATTAGTAGGCAAAACAGGTGCGCCACTAGTAGGCCTTTTCCTAGTAGTGGGGTCATCTTAGCTCAAAATAAATCATGAAATGCATGAAAAATAGCAAATGAAGTCAGAAAAGGGTTGAAAAGTGATGATGTGGCTTTGAATGGTGCATATTGAATGAAGAAAAAGTCTTGAGTTAAAATATGTTAAAAAATGAAACCCCTTTGAAATAGACGAGTTTTCGTCGAAACCCTCATACTTCGTAGGAGATTGTCCAGTTTGTACAAGCAGTGCATCCAGTTTTTCCCGTAACCCTCTCAACTTTTTATCACATGCTATGTGGGTGAAATTATGATACCATGCCAATTTTCAACCATTTCAGAGTTCATTTGCAGTGCTTTTCAATTTCAGGGTCATCTTAGCTCAAAATAAATCATGAAATGCATGAAAAATAGCAAATGAAGTTACAAAAGAGTTGAAAAGTGATGATGTGGCTTTGAATGGTGCATATTGAATGCAAAAAAAGTCTTGAGTTAAAATATGTTAAAAAAATGAAACCCCTTTGTAATAGACGAGTTTTCGTCCGAATCCCTGATACTTCGAAGGAGATTGTCCAGTTTGTACACGAAGTGCATCCAGTTTTTCCCGTAACCCTCTCAACTTTTTAGCGCATGCTACGTGGGTGAAATGATGATACCATGCCAATTTTCAACCATTTCCGAGTTCATTTGCAGTGCTTTTCAATTTCAGGGTCATCTTAGCTCAAAATAAATCATGAAATGCATGAAAAATAGCAAATGAAGTCAGAAAAGAGTTGAAAAGTGATGATGTGGCTTTGAATGGTGCATATTGAATGCAAAAAAAGTCTTGAGTTAAAATATGTTAAAAAAATGAAACCCCTTTGTAATAGACGAGTTTTCGTCCGAAACCCTCGTACTTCGAAGGAGATTGTCCAGTTTGTACACGAAGTGCATCCAGTTTTTCCCGTAACCCTCTCAACTTTTTATCACATGCTACGTGGGTGAAATTATGATACCATGCCAATTTTCAACCATTTCAGAGTTCATTTGCAGTGCTTTTCAATTTCAGGGTCATCTTTGCTCAAAATAAATCATGAAATGCATGAAAAATAGCAAATGAAGTCAGAAAAGGGTTGAAAAGTGAAGATGTGGCTTTGAATGGTGCCTAATGAATGCAGAAAAAGTCTTGATTTAAAATATATTTAAAAAAATGAAATCCCATTGTAATAGACGAGTTTTCGTCCGAAACCCTCATACTTCGAAGGAGATTGTCCAGTTTGTACACGAAGTGCATCCAGTTTTTCCCGTAAGCCTCTCAACTTTTTAGCACATGCTATGTGGGTGAAATTATGATACCATGCCAATTTTCAACTATTTCAGAGTTCATTTGCAGTGCTTTTCAATTTCAGGGTCATCTTAGCTCAAAATAAATCATGAAATGCATGAAAAATAACAAATGAAGTCAGAAAAGGGTTGAAAAGTGATGATGTGGCTTTGAATGGTGCATATTGAATGCAGAAAAAGTCTTGAGTTGAAATATATTTAAAAAAATGAAATCCCTTTGTAATAGACGAGTTTTCGTCCGAAACCCTAATACTTCGAAGGAGATTGTCCAGTTTGTAGACGAAGTGCATATAGTTTTTCCCGTAACCCTCTCAACTTTTTAGCACATGCTATGTGGGTGAAATTATGATACCAAGCCAATTTTCAACTATTTCAGAGTTCATTTGCAGTGCTTTTCAATTTCAGGGTCATCTTAGCTCGAAATAAATCAAGAAATGCATGAAAAATAGCAAATGAAGTCAGAAAAGGGTTGAAAAGTGATGATGTGGCTTTGAATGGTGCATATTGAATGCAGAAAAAGTCTTGAGTTAAAATAAGTTAAAAAATGAAACCCCTTTGTAATAGACGAGTTTTCGTCCGAATCCCTGATACTTCGAAGGAGATTGTCCAGTTTGTACACGAAGTGCATCCAGTTTTTCCCGTAACCCTCTCAACTTTTTAGCACATGCTACGTGGATGAAATTATGATACCATGCCAATTTTCAACCATTTCAGAGTTCATTTGCAGTGCTTTTCAATTTCAGGGTCATCTTAGCTCGAAATAAATCATGAAATGCATGAAAAATAGCAAATGAAGTCAGAAAAGGGTTGAAAAGTGATGATGTGGCTTTGAATGGTGCATATTGAATGCAGAAAAAGTCTTGAGTTAAAATATGTTAAAAAATGAAACCCCTTTGTAATAGACGAGTTTTCGTCCGAATCCCTGATACTTCGAAGGAGATTGTCCAGTTTGTACACGAAGTGCATCCAGTTTTTCCCGTAACCCTCTCAACTTTTTAGCACATGCTACGTGGATGAAATTATGATACCATGCCAATTTTCAACCATTTCAGAGTTCATTTGCAGTGCTTTTCAATTTCAGGGTCATCTTTGCTCAAAATAAATCATGAAATGCATGAAAAATAGCAAATGAAGTCAGAAAAGGGTTGAAAAGTGATGATGTGGCTTTGAATGGTGCATATTGAATGCAGAAAAAGTCTTGAGTTAAAATAAGTTAAAAAATGAAACCCCTTTGTAATAGACGAGTTTTCGTCCGAATCCCTGATACTTCGAAGGAGATTGTCCAGTTTGTACACGAAGTGCATCCAGTTTTTCCCGTAACCCTCTCAACTTTTTAGCACATGCTACGTGGATGAAATTATGATACCATGCCAATTTTCAACCATTTCAGAGTTCATTTGCAGTGCTTTTCAATTTCAGGGTCATCTTAGCTCGAAATAAATCATGAAATGCATGAAAAATAGCAAATGAAGTCAGAAAAGGGTTGAAAAGTGATGATGTGGCTTTGAATGGTGCATATTGAATGCAGAAAAAGTCTTGAGTTAAAATATGTTAAAAAATGAAACCCCTTTGTAATAGACGAGTTTTCGTCCGAAACCCTCATACTTCGAAGGAGATTGTCCAGTTTGTACACGAAGTGCATCCAGTTTTTCCCGTAACCCTCTCAACTTTTTATCACATGCTATGTGGGTGAAATTATGATACCATGCCAATTTTCAACCATTTCAGAGTTCATTTGAAGTGCTTTTCAATTTCAGGGCACTACTAGGAAAAGGGCTATAGATGATATGGCCACTAATGGCGCACCGTGGGTCTGGTGCGCCATTAGAATATTCTAATGGCGCACCATGTGTTGGTACGCCATTAGTGTGTAAATTCTAATGGCGCACCAGACCCACGGTGCGCCATTAGAATCTCCAGTTTTTTTTTTTTTTTCCAAAAATTCTAATGGCGCACCGTGGGTCTGGTGCGCCATTAGTAACCAGGGTTACTAATGGCGCACCAGACCCACGATGCGCCATTAGAATCTTAGAATCTCCAGTTTTTTTTTTATTTTTCCAAAAATTCTAATGGCGCACCGTGGGTCTGGTGCGCCATTAGTAACCCTGGTTACTAATGGCGCACCAGACCCACGGTGCGCCATTAGAATGTCCAGTTTTTTTTTTTTTTTTTTTCAAAAAATACTAAACTAATGACCATTAGTAACCAGGGTTACTAATGGCGCACCAGCTTGGGGTGCGCCATTAGAAGCCCCGGGATCTGTTTCACCAAATGCACCCCCCGGTGGATCGCCTTTTCAGTTTTAAAAAAAATAACCGAAAATGATAGAAATGTCAAAAAAATTCAAAAAAATAAGATTCTTATATGATTTGTGGTCTAGTTGTTAGCAAAATTTACAAACATGAATTTCGACTTTTTTTGCAAAATCTCATGAGAATTTGTAAAATGGGCATAACTTTTGCATACGACCTCCGATGAAAAAGTTTTTTATATGAAAAAGCATCTACTCGAAAAGTTACATCCGAATTCAACTGGGGGAACCCCGTTGAAGATTTTCAGAATCCCCAAAAACCCAACAGAAAAAAAGATACGGGGCTTTTAAGATCTGGAGGCAAAAAAATTCAAAAAAAATATTTTTTTTTGAAAAAAATGTTTTTTTTGAAAAAAAATGTTTTTTTTTTCAAAATAATGTTTTTTTTGAAAATAATGTTTTTTTTCAAAATAATGTTTTTTTTTGAAAAAAAATGTTTTTTTTTCAAAATAATGTTTTTTTTGAAAATAATGTTTTTTTTGAAAATAATGTTTTTTTTGAAAAAAATGGTTTTTTGGAAAAAAATGTTTTTTTTTGAAAAAAAAAAATTTTTGAAAAAAAAATTTTCTTTCGAAAAAATGTTCAAAATATGATACGTAAAATGACCGGGAAGTTTGAAATATTTTTTCAAAATTTCATCACACTCATGAACATGAACCAACTCCTGGAAATCAACAAGGTTTAATAGGATTGATATGATAGATATATCAACAAGTGCCTGCTAAGTGAGCTGGTGCTGGGGTTGGATAGAACTCAGAAGTTAAGCGTGCTTGGGCTGGAGTAGTGTAGGATGGGTGACCTTCCGGGAAGTTTGACCCGAGATTAAGCCATATTGACCCGAGATTAAGCCATATTGACCCGAGATTAAGAAAAAACGAAAAAAAATTCTGAAAAAAAATTTGAAAAAAAAAATTTGAAAAAAAATTCTGAAAAAAAATTTGAAAAAAAAATTCTGAAAAAATGACACTAATGGCGCATCACCTCATGGTGCGCCATTAGTATACCAGATACTAATGGCGCACCAGTGGGCAATACTAATGGCGCACCAGTGGTGCGCCATTAGTATCTGGTATACTAATGGCGCACCACTGGTGCGCCATTAGAAAAAAATTCTAATGGCGTGGTGCTAGTGGCGCACCTGTAGTGCGCCATTAGTAGGCAAAACAGGTGCGCCACTAGTAGGCCTTTTCCTAGTAGTGGGGTCATCTTAGCTCAAAATAAATCATGAAATGCATGAAAAATAGCAAATGAAGTCAGAAAAGGGTTGAAAAGTGATGATGTGGCTTTGAATGGTGCATATTGAATGAAGAAAAAGTCTTGAGTTAAAATATGTGAAAAAATGAAACCCCTTTGAAATAGACGAGTTTTCGTCGAAACCCTCATACTTCGTAGGAGATTGTCCAGTTTGTACAAGCAGTGCATCCAGTTTTTCCCGTAACCCTCTCAACTTTTTATCACATGCTATGTGGGTGAAATTATGATACCATGCCAATTTTCAACCATTTCAGAGTTCATTTGCAGTGCTTTTCAATTTCAGGGTCATCTTAGCTCAAAATAAATCATGAAATGCATGAAAAATAGCAAATGAAGTTACAAAAGAGTTGAAAAGTGATGATGTGGCTTTGAATGGTGCATATTGAATGCAAAAAAAGTCTTGAGTTAAAATATGTTAAAAAAATGAAACCCCTTTGTAATAGACGAGTTTTCGTCCGAATCCCTGATACTTCGAAGGAGATTGTCCAGTTTGTACACGAAGTGCATCCAGTTTTTCCCGTAACCCTCTCAACTTTTTAGCGCATGCTACGTGGGTGAAATGATGATACCATGCCAATTTTCAACCATTTCCGAGTTAATTTGCAGTGCTTTTCAATTTCAGGGTCATCTTAGCTCAAAATAAATCATGAAATGCATGAAAAATAGCAAATGAAGTCAGAAAAGAGTTGAAAAGTGATGATGTGGCTTTGAATGGTGCATATTGAATGCAAAAAAAGTCTTGAGTTAAAATATGTTAAAAAAATGAAACCCCTTTGTAATAGACGAGTTTTCGTCCGAAACCCTCGTACTTCGAAGGAGATTGTCCAGTTTGTACACGAAGTGCATCCAGTTTTTCCCGTAACCCTCTCAACTTTTTATCACATGCTACGTGGGTGAAATTATGATACCATGCCAATTTTCAACCATTTCAGAGTTCATTTGCAGTGCTTTTCAATTTCAGGGTCATCTTTGCTCAAAATAAATCATGAAATGCATGAAAAATAGCAAATGAAGTCAGAAAAGGGTTGAAAAGTGAAGATGTGGCTTTGAATGGTGCCTAATGAATGCAGAAAAAGTCTTGATTTAAAATATATTTAAAAAAATGAAATCCCATTGTAATAGACGAGTTTTCGTCCGAAACCCTCATACTTCGAAGGAGATTGTCCAGTTTGTACACGAAGTGCATCCAGTTTTTCCCGTAAGCCTCTCAACTTTTTAGCACATGCTATGTGGGTGAAATTATGATACCATGCCAATTTTCAACTATTTCAGAGTTCATTTGCAGTGCTTTTCAATTTCAGGGTCATCTTAGCTCAAAATAAATCATGAAATGCATGAAAAATAACAAATGAAGTCAGAAAAGGGTTGAAAAGTGATGATGTGGCTTTGAATGGTGCATATTGAATGCAGAAAAAGTCTTGAGTTGAAATATATTTAAAAAAATGAAATCCCTTTGTAATAGACGAGTTTTCGTCCGAAACCCTAATACTTCGAAGGAGATTGTCCAGTTTGTAGACGAAGTGCATATAGTTTTTCCCGTAACCCTCTCAACTTTTTAGCACATGCTATGTGGGTGAAATTATGATACCAAGCCAATTTTCAACTATTTCAGAGTTCATTTGCAGTGCTTTTCAATTTCAGGGTCATCTTAGCTCGAAATAAATCAAGAAATGCATGAAAAATAGCAAATGAAGTCAGAAAAGGGTTGAAAAGTGATGATGTGGCTTTGAATGGTGCATATTGAATGAATAAAAAGTCTTGAGTTAAAATATGTTAAAAAAATGAAACCCCTTTGTAATAGACGAGTTTTCGTCCGAAACCCTGATACTTCGAAGGAGATTGTCCAGTTTGTACACGAAGTGCATCCAGTTTTTCCCGTAACCCTCTCAACTTTTTAGCACAAGCTACGTGGGTGAAATTATGATACCATTTCAATTTTCAACCATTTCAGAGTTCATTTGCAGTGCTTTTCAATTTCAGGGTCATCTTAGCTCAAAATAAATCATGAAATGCATGAAAAATAGCAAATGAAGTCAGAAAAGGGTTGAAAAGTGATGATGTGGCTTTGAATGGTGCATATTGAATGCAGAAAAAGTCTTAGTTAAAATATGTTAAAAAATGATACCCCTTTGTAATAGACGAGTTTTCGTCCGAAACCCTCGTACTTCGAAGGAGATTGTCCAGTTTGTACACGAAGTGCATCCAGTTTTTCCCGTAACCCTGTCAACTTTTTAGCACATGCTACGTGGGTGAAATTATGATACCATGCCAATTTTCAACCATTTCAGAGTTCATTTGCAGTGCTTTTCAATTTCAGGGTCATCTTTGCTCTAAATAAATCATGAAATGCATGAAAAATAGCAAATGAAGTCAGAAAGGGTTGAAAAGTGATGATGTGGCTTTGAAGGGTGCCTAATGAATGCAGAAAAAGTCTTGATTTAAAATATATTTAAAAAAATGAAATCCCATTGTAATAGACGAGTTTTCGTCCGAAACCCTCATACTTCGAAGGAGATTGTCCAGTTTGTACACGAAGTGCATCCAGTTTTTCCCGTAAGCCTCTCAACTTTTTAGCACATGCTATCTGGGTGAAATTATGATACCATGCCAATTTTCAACTATTTCAGAGTTCATTTGCAGTGCTTTTCAATTTCAGGGTCATCTTAGCTCAAAATAAATCATGAAATGCATGAAAAATAGCAAATGAAGTCAGAAAAGAGTTGAAAAGTGACGATGTGGCTTTGAATGGTGCATATTGAATGCAAAAAAAGTCTTGAGTTAAAATATCTTAAAAAAATGAAACCCCTTTGTAATAGACGTGCTTTCGTCTGAAACCCTCATACTTCGAAGGAGATTGTCGAGTTTGTACACGAAGTGCATCCAGTTTTTCCCGTAACCCTCTCAACTTTTTATCACATGCTATGTGGGTGAAATGATGATACCATGCCAATTGTCAACCATTTCAGAGTTCATTTGCAGTGCTTTTCAATTTCAGAGTCATCTTAGCTCAAAATAAATCATGAAATGCATGAAAAATAGCAAATGAAGTCAGAAAAGGGTTGAAAAGTGATGATGTGTATTTGAATGGTGCATATTGAATGCAGAAAAAGTCTTGAGTTAAAATATGTTTAAAAAATGAAATCCCTTTGTAATAGACGAGTTTTCGTCCGAAACCCTCATACTTCGAAGAAGATTGTCCAGTTTGTACACGAAGTGCATCCAGTTTTTCCCATAACCCTCTCAACTTTTTAGCACATGCTATGTGGGTGAAATTATGATACCATGCCAATTTTCAACCATTTCAGAGTTCATTTGCAGTGCTTTGCAATTTCAGGGTCATCTTTGCTCAAAATAAATCATGAAATGCATGAAAAATAGCAAATGAAGTCAGAAAAGGGTTGAAAAGTGATGATGTGGCTTTGAATGGTGCATATTGAATGCAGAAAAAGTCTTGAGTTAAAATAAGTTAAAAAATGAAACCCCTTTGTAATAGACGAGTTTTCGTCCGAATCCCTGATACTTCGAAGGAGATTGTCCAGTTTGTACACGAAGTGCATCCAGTTTTTCCCGTAACCCTCTCAACTTTTTAGCACATGCTACGTGGATGAAATTATGATACCATGCCAATTTTCAACCATTTCAGAGTTCATTTGCAGTGCTTTTCAATTTCAGGGTCATCTTAGCTCGAAATAAATCATGAAATGCATGAAAAATAGCAAATGAAGTCAGAAAAGGGTTGAAAAGTGATGATGTGGCTTTGAATGGTGCATATTGAATGCAGAAAAAGTCTTGAGTTAAAATATGTTAAAAAATGAAACCCCTTTGTAATAGACGAGTTTTCGTCCGAAACCCTCATACTTCGAAGGAGATTGTCCAGTTTGTACACGAAGTGCATCCAGTTTTTCCCGTAACCCTCTCAACTTTTTATCACATGCTATGTGGGTGAAATTATGATACCATGCCAATTTTCAACCATTTCAGAGTTCATTTGAAGTGCTTTTCAATTTCAGGGCACTACTAGGAAAAGGGCTATAGATGATATGGCCACTAATGGCGCACCGTGGGTCTGGTGCGCCATTAGAATATTCTAATGGCGCACCATGTGTTGGTACGCCATTAGTGTGTAAATTCTAATGGCGCACCAGACCCACGGTGCGCCATTAGAATCTCCAGTTTTTTTTTTTTTTTCCAAAAATTCTAATGGCGCACCGTGGGTCTGGTGCGCCATTAGTAACCAGGGTTACTAATGGCGCACCAGACCCACGATGCGCCATTAGAATCTTAGAATCTCCAGTTTTTTTTTTATTTTTCCAAAAATTCTAATGGCGCACCGTGGGTCTGGTGCGCCATTAGTAACCCTGGTTACTAATGGCGCACCAGACCCACGGTGCGCCATTAGAATGTCCAGTTTTTTTTTTTTTTTTTTTCAAAAAATACTAAACTAATGACCATTAGTAACCAGGGTTACTAATGGCGCACCAGCTTGGGGTGCGCCATTAGAAGCCCCGGGATCTGTTTCACCAAATGCACCCCCCGGTGGATCGCCTTTTCAGTTTTAAAAAAAATAACCGAAAATGATAGAAATGTCAAAAAAATTCAAAAAAA
This sequence comes from Elymus sibiricus, assembly GCA_039707655.1. Taxonomy (NCBI): domain Eukaryota; kingdom Viridiplantae; phylum Streptophyta; class Magnoliopsida; order Poales; family Poaceae; genus Elymus; species Elymus sibiricus. The sequence goes on from CM077671.1 coordinate 248,116,268, forward strand.
TAAGATTCTTATATGATTTGTGGTCTAGTTGTTAGCAAAATTTACAAACATGAATTTCGACTTTTTTTGCAAAATCTCATGAGAATTTGTAAAATGGGCATAACTTTTGCATACGACCTCCGATGAAAAAGTTTTTTATATGAAAAAGCATCTACTCGAAAAGTTACATCCGAATTCAACTGGGGGAACCCCGTTGAAGATTTTCAGAATCCCCAAAAACCCAACAGAAAAAAAGATACGGGGCTTTTAAGATCTGGAGGCAAAAAAATTCAAAAAAAATATTTTTTTTTGAAAAAAATGTTTTTTTTGAAAAAAAATGTTTTTTTTTTCAAAATAATGTTTTTTTTGAAAATAATGTTTTTTTTTCAAAATAATGTTTTTTTTTGAAAAAAAATGTTTTTTTTTCAAAATAATGTTTTTTTTGAAAATAATATTTTTTTTGAAAATAATGTTTTTTTTGAAAAAAATGGTTTTTTGGAAAAAAATGTTTTTTTTTGAAAAAAAAAAATTTTTGAAAAAAAAATTTTCTTTCGAAAAAATGTTCAAAATATGATACGTAAAATGACCGGGAAGTTTGAAATATTTTTTCAAAATTTCATCACACTCATGAACATGAACCAACTCCTGGAAATCAACAAGGTTTAATAGGATTGATATGATAGATATATCAACAAGTGCCTGCTAAGTGAGCTGGTGCTGGGGTTGGATAGAACTCAGAAGTTAAGCGTGCTTGGGCTGGAGTAGTGTAGGATGGGTGACCTTCCGGGAAGTTTGACCCGAGATTAAGCCATATTGACCCGAGATTAAGCCATATTGACCCGAGATTAAGAAAAAACGAAAAAAAATTCTGAAAAAAAATTTGAAAAAAAAAATTTGAAAAAAAATTCTGAAAAAAAATTTGAAAAAAAAATTCTGAAAAAATGACACTAATGGCGCATCACCTCATGGTGCGCCATTAGTATACCAGATACTAATGGCGCACCAGTGGGCAATACTAATGGCGCACCAGTGGTGCGCCATTAGTATCTGGTATACTAATGGCGCACCACTGGTGCGCCATTAGAAAAAAATTCTAATGGCGTGGTGCTAGTGGCGCACCTGTAGTGCGCCATTAGTAGGCAAAACAGGTGCGCCACTAGTAGGCCTTTTCCTAGTAGTGGGGTCATCTTAGCTCAAAATAAATCATGAAATGCATGAAAAATAGCAAATGAAGTCAGAAAAGGGTTGAAAAGTGATGATGTGGCTTTGAATGGTGCATATTGAATGAAGAAAAAGTCTTGAGTTAAAATATGTGAAAAAATGAAACCCCTTTGAAATAGACGAGTTTTCGTCGAAACCCTCATACTTCGTAGGAGATTGTCCAGTTTGTACAAGCAGTGCATCCAGTTTTTCCCGTAACCCTCTCAACTTTTTATCACATGCTATGTGGGTGAAATTATGATACCATGCCAATTTTCAACCATTTCAGAGTTCATTTGCAGTGCTTTTCAATTTCAGGGTCATCTTAGCTCAAAATAAATCATGAAATGCATGAAAAATAGCAAATGAAGTTACAAAAGAGTTGAAAAGTGATGATGTGGCTTTGAATGGTGCATATTGAATGCAAAAAAAGTCTTGAGTTAAAATATGTTAAAAAAATGAAACCCCTTTGTAATAGACGAGTTTTCGTCCGAATCCCTGATACTTCGAAGGAGATTGTCCAGTTTGTACACGAAGTGCATCCAGTTTTTCCCGTAACCCTCTCAACTTTTTAGCGCATGCTACGTGGGTGAAATGATGATACCATGCCAATTTTCAACCATTTCCGAGTTCATTTGCAGTGCTTTTCAATTTCAGGGTCATCTTAGCTCAAAATAAATCATGAAATGCATGAAAAATAGCAAATGAAGTCAGAAAAGAGTTGAAAAGTGATGATGTGGCTTTGAATGGTGCATATTGAATGCAAAAAAAGTCTTGAGTTAAAATATGTTAAAAAAATGAAACCCCTTTGTAATAGACGAGTTTTCGTCCGAAACCCTCGTACTTCGAAGGAGATTGTCCAGTTTGTACACGAAGTGCATCCAGTTTTTCCCGTAACCCTCTCAACTTTTTATCACATGCTACGTGGGTGAAATTATGATACCATGCCAATTTTCAACCATTTCAGAGTTCATTTGCAGTGCTTTTCAATTTCAGGGTCATCTTTGCTCAAAATAAATCATGAAATGCATGAAAAATAGCAAATGAAGTCAGAAAAGGGTTGAAAAGTGAAGATGTGGCTTTGAATGGTGCCTAATGAATGCAGAAAAAGTCTTGATTTAAAATATATTTAAAAAAATGAAATCCCATTGTAATAGACGAGTTTTCGTCCGAAACCCTCATACTTCGAAGGAGATTGTCCAGTTTGTACACGAAGTGCATCCAGTTTTTCCCGTAAGCCTCTCAACTTTTTAGCACATGCTATGTGGGTGAAATTATGATACCATGCCAATTTTGAACTATTTCAGAGTTCATTTGCAGTGCTTTTCAATTTCAGGGTCATCTTAGCTCAAAATAAATCATGAAATGCATGAAAAATAACAAATGAAGTCAGAAAAGGGTTGAAAAGTGATGATGTGGCTTTGAATGGTGCATATTGAATGCAGAAAAATTCTTGAGTTGAAATATATTTAAAAAAATGAAATCCCTTTGTAATAGACGAGTTTTCGTCCGAAACCCTAATACTTCGAAGGAGATTGTCCAGTTTGTAGACGAAGTGCATATAGTTTTTCCCGTAACCCTCTCAACTTTTTAGCACATGCTATGTGGGTGAAATTATGATACCAAGCCAATTTTCAACTATTTCAGAGTTCATTTGCAGTGCTTTTCAATTTCAGGGTCATCTTAGCTCGAAATAAATCAAGAAATGCATGAAAAATAGCAAATGAAGTCAGAAAAGGGTTGAAAAGTGATGATGTGGCTTTGAATGGTGCATATTGAATGAATAAAAAGTCTTGAGTTAAAATATGTTAAAAAAATGAAACCCCTTTGTAATAGACGAGTTTTCGTCCGAAACCCTGATACTTCGAAGGAGATTGTCCAGTTTGTACACGAAGTGCATCCAGTTTTTCCCGTAACCCTCTCAACTTTTTAGCACAAGCTACGTGGGTGAAATTATGATACCATTTCAATTTTCAACCATTTCAGAGTTCATTTGCAGTGCTTTTCAATTTCAGGGTCATCTTAGCTCAAAATAAATCATGAAATGCATGAAAAATAGCAAATGAAGTCAGAAAAGGGTTGAAAAGTGATGATGTGGCTTTGAATGGTGCATATTGAATGCAGAAAAAGTCTTAGTTAAAATATGTTAAAAAATGATACCCCTTTGTAATAGACGAGTTTTCGTCCGAAACCCTCGTACTTCGAAGGAGATTGTCCAGTTTGTACACGAAGTGCATCCAGTTTTTCCCGTAACCCTGTCAACTTTTTAGCACATGCTACGTGGGTGAAATTATGATACCATGCCAATTTTCAACCATTTCAGAGTTCATTTGCAGTGCTTTTCAATTTCAGGGTCATCTTTGCTCTAAATAAATCATGAAATGCATGAAAAATAGCAAATGAAGTCAGAAAGGGTTGAAAAGTGATGATGTGGCTTTGAAGGGTGCCTAATGAATGCAGAAAAAGTCTTGATTTAAAATATATTTAAAAAAATGAAATCCCATTGTAATAGACGAGTTTTCGTCCGAAACCCTCATACTTCGAAGGAGATTGTCCAGTTTGTACACGAAGTGCATCCAGTTTTTCCCGTAAGCCTCTCAACTTTTTAGCACATGCTATCTGGGTGAAATTATGATACCATGCCAATTTTCAACTATTTCAGAGTTCATTTGCAGTGCTTTTCAATTTCAGGGTCATCTTAGCTCAAAATAAATCATGAAATGCATGAAAAATAGCAAATGAAGTCAGAAAAGAGTTGAAAAGTGACGATGTGGCTTTGAATGGTGCATATTGAATGCAAAAAAAGTCTTGAGTTAAAATATCTTAAAAAAATGAAACCCCTTTGTAATAGACGTGCTTTCGTCCGAAACCCTCATACTTCGAAGGAGATTGTCGAGTTTGTACACGAAGTGCATCCAGTTTTTCCCGTAACCCTCTCAACTTTTTATCACATGCTATGTGGGTGAAATGATGATACCATGCCAATTGTCAACCATTTCAGAGTTCATTTGCAGTGCTTTTCAATTTCAGAGTCATCTTAGCTCAAAATAAATCATGAAATGCATGAAAAATAGCAAATGAAGTCAGAAAAGGGTTGAAAAGTGATGATGTGTATTTGAATGGTGCATATTGAATGCAGAAAAAGTCTTGAGTTAAAATATGTTTAAAAAATGAAATCCCTTTGTAATAGACGAGTTTTCGTCCGAAACCCTCATACTTCGAAGAAGATTGTCCAGTTTGTACACGAAGTGCATCCAGTTTTTCCCATAACCCTCTCAACTTTTTAGCACATGCTATGTGGGTGAAATTATGATACCATGCCAATTTTCAACCATTTCAGAGTTCATTTGCAGTGCTTTGCAATTTCAGGGTCATCTTTGCTCAAAATAAATCATGAAATGCATGAAAAATAGCAAATGAAGTCAGAAAAGGGTTGAAAAGTGATGATGTGGCTTTGAATGGTGCATATTGAATGCAGAAAAAGTCTTGAGTTAAAATAAGTTAAAAAATGAAACCCCTTTGTAATAGACGAGTTTTCGTCCGAATCCCTGATACTTCGAAGGAGATTGTCCAGTTTGTACACGAAGTGCATCCAGTTTTTCCCGTAACCCTCTCAACTTTTTAGCACATGCTACGTGGATGAAATTATGATACCATGCCAATTTTCAACCATTTCAGAGTTCATTTGCAGTGCTTTTCAATTTCAGGGTCATCTTAGCTCGAAATAAATCATGAAATGCATGAAAAATAGCAAATGAAGTCAGAAAAGGGTTGAAAAGTGATGATGTGGCTTTGAATGGTGCATATTGAATGCAGAAAAAGTCTTGAGTTAAAATATGTTAAAAAATGAAACCCCTTTGTAATAGACGAGTTTTCGTCCGAAACCCTCATACTTCGAAGGAGATTGTCCAGTTTGTACACGAAGTGCATCCAGTTTTTCCCGTAACCCTCTCAACTTTTTATCACATGCTATGTGGGTGAAATTATGATACCATGCCAATTTTCAACCATTTCAGAGTTCATTTGAAGTGCTTTTCAATTTCAGGGCACTACTAGGAAAAGGGCTATAGATGATATGGCCACTAATGGCGCACCGTGGGTCTGGTGCGCCATTAGAATATTCTAATGGCGCACCATGTGTTGGTACGCCATTAGTGTGTAAATTCTAATGGCGCACCAGACCCACGGTGCGCCATTAGAATCTCCAGTTTTTTTTTTTTTTTTCCAAAAATTCTAATGGCGCACCGTGGGTCTGGTGCGCCATTAGTAACCAGGGTTACTAATGGCGCACCAGACCCACGATGCGCCATTAGAATCTTAGAATCTCCAGTTTTTTTTTTTTTTTTCCAAAAATTCTAATGGCGCACCGTGGGTCTGGTGCGCCATTAGTAACCCTGGTTACTAATGGCGCACCAGACCCACGGTGCGCCATTAGAATGTCCAGTTTTTTTTTTTTTTTTTTCAAAAAATACTAAACTAATGACCATTAGTAACCAGGGTTACTAATGGCGCACCAGCTTGGGGTGCGCCATTAGAAGCCCCGGGATCTGTTTCACCAAATGCACCCCCCGGTGGATCGCCTTTTCAGTTTTAAAAAAAATAACCGAAAATGATAGAAATGTCAAAAAAATTCAAAAAAATAAGATTCTTATATGATTTGTGGTCTAGTTGTTAGCAAAATTTACAAACATGAATTTCGACTTTTTTTGCAAAATCTCATGAGAATTTGTAAAATGGGCATAACTTTTGCATACGACCTCCGATGAAAAAGTTTTTTATATGAAAAAGCATCTACTCGAAAAGTTACATCCGAATTCAACTGGGGGAACCCCGTTGAAGATTTTCAGAATCCCCAAAAACCCAACAGAAAAAAAGATACGGGGCTTTTAAGATCTGGAGGCAAAAAAATTCAAAAAAAATATTTTTTTTTGAAAAAAATGTTTTTTTTGAAAAAAAATGTTTTTTTTTTCAAAATAATGTTTTTTTTGAAAATAATGTTTTTTTTTCAAAATAATGTTTTTTTTTGAAAAAAAATGTTTTTTTTTCAAAATAATGTTTTTTTTGAAAATAATGTTTTTTTTGAAAATAATGTTTTTTTTGAAAAAAATGGTTTTTTGGAAAAAAATGTTTTTTTTTGAAAAAAAAAAATTTTTGAAAAAAAAATTTTCTTTCGAAAAAATGTTCAAAATATGATACGTAAAATGACCGGGAAGTTTGAAATATTTTTTCAAAATTTCATCACACTCATGAACATGAACCAACTCCTGGAAATCAACAAGGTTTAATAGGATTGATATGATAGATATATCAACAAGTGCCTGCTAAGTGAGCTGGTGCTGGGGTTGGATAGAACTCAGAAGTTAAGCGTGCTTGGGCTGGAGTAGTGTAGGATGGGTGACCTTCCGGGAAGTTTGACCCGAGATTAAGCCATATTGACCCGAGATTAAGCCATATTGACCCGAGATTAAGAAAAAACGAAAAAAAATTTGAAAAAAAAAATTTGAAAAAAAATTCTGAAAAAAAATTTGAAAAAAAAATTCTGAAAAAATGACACTAATGGCGCATCACCTCATGGTGCGCCATTAGTATACCAGATACTAATGGCGCACCAGTGGGCAATACTAATGGCGCACCAGTGGTGCGCCATTAGTATCTGGTATACTAATGGCGCACCACTGGTGCGCCATTAGAAAAAAATTCTAATGGCGTGGTGCTAGTGGCGCACCTGTAGTGCGCCATTAGTAGGCAAAACAGGTGCGCCACTAGTAGGCCTTTTCCTAGTAGTGGGGTCATCTTAGCTCAAAATAAATCATGAAATGCATGAAAAATAGCAAATGAAGTCAGAAAAGGGTTGAAAAGTGATGATGTGGCTTTGAATGGTGCATATTGAATGAAGAAAAAGTCTTGAGTTAAAATATGTTAAAAAATGAAACCCCTTTGAAATAGACGAGTTTTCGTCGAAACCCTCATACTTCGTAGGAGATTGTCCAGTTTGTACAAGCAGTGCATCCAGTTTTTCCCGTAACCCTCTCAACTTTTTATCACATGCTATGTGGGTGAAATTATGATACCATGCCAATTTTCAACCATTTCAGAGTTCATTTGCAGTGCTTTTCAATTTCAGGGTCATCTTAGCTCAAAATAAATCATGAAATGCATGAAAAATAGCAAATGAAGTTACAAAAGAGTTGAAAAGTGATGATGTGGCTTTGAATGGTGCATATTGAATGCAAAAAAAGTCTTGAGTTAAAATATGTTAAAAAAATGAAACCCCTTTGTAATAGACGAGTTTTCGTCCGAATCCCTGATACTTCGAAGGAGATTGTCCAGTTTGTACACGAAGTGCATCCAGTTTTTCCCGTAACCCTCTCAACTTTTTAGCGCATGCTACGTGGGTGAAATGATGATACCATGCCAATTTTCAACCATTTCCGAGTTCATTTGCAGTGCTTTTCAATTTCAGGGTCATCTTAGCTCAAAATAAATCATGAAATGCATGAAAAATAGCAAATGAAGTCAGAAAAGAGTTGAAAAGTGATGATGTGGCTTTGAATGGTGCATATTGAATGCAAAAAAAGTCTTGAGTTAAAATATGTTAAAAAAATGAAACCCCTTTGTAATAGACGAGTTTTCGTCCGAAACCCTCATACTTCGAAGGAGATTGTCCAGTTTGTACACGAAGTGCATCCAGTTTTTCCCGTAACCCTCTCAACTTTTTATCACATGCTACGTGGGTGAAATTATGATACCATGCCAATTTTCAACCATTTCAGAGTTCATTTGCAGTGCTTTTCAATTTCAGGGTCATCTTTGCTCAAAATAAATCATGAAATGCATGAAAAATAGCAAATGAAGTCAGAAAAGGGTTGAAAAGTGAAGATGTGGCTTTGAATGGTGCCTAATGAATGCAGAAAAAGTCTTGATTTAAAATATATTTAAAAAAATGAAATCCCATTGTAATAGACGAGTTTTCGTCCGAAACCCTCATACTTCGAAGGAGATTGTCCAGTTTGTACACGAAGTGCATCCAGTTTTTCCCGTAAGCCTCTCAACTTTTTAGCACATGCTATGTGGGTGAAATTATGATACCATGCCAATTTTCAACTATTTCAGAGTTCATTTGCAGTGCTTTTCAATTTCAGGGTCATCTTAGCTCAAAATAAATCATGAAATGCATGAAAAATAACAAATGAAGTCAGAAAAGGGTTGAAAAGTGATGATGTGGCTTTGAATGGTGCATATTGAATGCAGAAAAAGTCTTGAGTTGAAATATATTTAAAAAAATGAAATCCCTTTGTAATAGACGAGTTTTCGTCCGAAACCCTAATACTTCGAAGGAGATTGTCCAGTTTGTAGACGAAGTGCATATAGTTTTTCCCGTAACCCTCTCAACTTTTTAGCACATGCTATGTGGGTGAAATTATGATACCAAGCCAATTTTCAACTATTTCAGAGTTCATTTGCAGTGCTTTTCAATTTCAGGGTCATCTTAGCTCGAAATAAATCAAGAAATGCATGAAAAATAGCAAATGAAGTCAGAAAAGGGTTGAAAAGTGATGATGTGGCTTTGAATGGTGCATATTGAATGAATAAAAAGTCTTGAGTTAAAATATGTTAAAAAAATGAAACCCCTTTGTAATAGACGAGTTTTCGTCCGAAACCCTGATACTTCGAAGGAGATTGTCCAGTTTGTACACGAAGTGCATCCAGTTTTTCCCGTAACCCTCTCAACTTTTTAGCACAAGCTACGTGGGTGAAATTATGATACCATTTCAATTTTCAACCATTTCAGAGTTCATTTGCAGTGCTTTTCAATTTCAGGGTCATCTTAGCTCAAAATAAATCATGAAATGCATGAAAAATAGCAAATGAAGTCAGAAAAGGGTTGAAAAGTGATGATGTGGCTTTGAATGGTGCATATTGAATGCAGAAAAAGTCTTAGTTAAAATATGTTAAAAAATGATACCCCTTTGTAATAGACGAGTTTTCGTCCGAAACCCTCGTACTTCGAAGGAGATTGTCCAGTTTGTACACGAAGTGCATCCAGTTTTTCCCGTAACCCTGTCAACTTTTTAGCACATGCTACGTGGGTGAAATTATGATACCATGCCAATTTTCAACCATTTCAGAGTTCATTTGCAGTGCTTTTCAATTTCAGGGTCATCTTTGCTCTAAATAAATCATGAAATGCATGAAAAATAGCAAATGAAGTCAGAAAGGGTTGAAAAGTGATGATGTGGCTTTGAAGGGTGCCTAATGAATGCAGAAAAAGTCTTGATTTAAAATATATTTAAAAAAATGAAATCCCATTGTAATAGACGAGTTTTCGTCCGAAACCCTCATACTTCGAAGGAGATTGTCCAGTTTGTACACGAAGTGCATCCAGTTTTTCCCGTAAGCCTCTCAACTTTTTAGCACATGCTATCTGGGTGAAATTATGATACCATGCCAATTTTCAACTATTTCAGAGTTCATTTGCAGTGCTTTTCAATTTCAGGGTCATCTTAGCTCAAAATAAATCATGAAATGCATGAAAAATAGCAAATGAAGTCAGAAAAGAGTTGAAAAGTGACGATGTGGCTTTGAATGGTGCATATTGAATGCAAAAAAAGTCTTGAGTTAAAATATCTTAAAAAAATGAAACCCCTTTGTAATAGACGTGCTTTCGTCCGAAACCCTCATACTTCGAAGGAGATTGTCGAGTTTGTACACGAAGTGCATCCAGTTTTTCCCGTAACCCTCTCAACTTTTTATCACATGCTATGTGGGTGAAATGATGATACCATGCCAATTGTCAACCATTTCAGAGTTCATTTGCAGTGCTTTTCAATTTCAGAGTCATCTTAGCTCAAAATAAATCATGAAATGCATGAAAAATAGCAAATGAAGTCAGAAAAGGGTTGAAAAGTGATGATGTGTATTTGAATGGTGCATATTGAATGCAGAAAAAGTCTTGAGTTAAAATATGTTTAAAAAATGAAATCCCTTTGTAATAGACGAGTTTTCGTCCGAAACCCTCATACTTCGAAGAAGATTGTCCAGTTTGTACACGAAGTGCATCCAGTTTTTCCCATAACCCTCTCAACTTTTTAGCACATGCTATGTGGGTGAAATTATGATACCATGCCAATTTTCAACCATTTCAGAGTTCATTTGCAGTGCTTTGCAATTTCAGGGTCATCTTTGCTCAAAATAAATCATGAAATGCATGAAAAATAGCAAATGAAGTCAGAAAAGGGTTGAAAAGTGATGATGTGGCTTTGAATGGTGCATATTGAATGCAGAAAAAGTCTTGAGTTAAAATAAGTTAAAAAATGAAACCCCTTTGTAATAGACGAGTTTTCGTCCGAATCCCTGATACTTCGAAGGAGATTGTCCAGTTTGTACACGAAGTGCATCCAGTTTTTCCCGTAACCCTCTCAACTTTTTAGCACATGCTACGTGGATGAAATTATGATACCATGCCAATTTTCAACCATTTCAGAGTTCATTTGCAGTGCTTTTCAATTTCAGGGTCATCTTAGCTCTAAATAAATCATGAAATGCATGAAAAATAGCAAATGAAGTCAGAAAAGGGTTGAAAAGTGATGATGTGGCTTTGAATGGTGCATATTGAATGCAGAAAAAGTCTTAGTTAAAATATGTTAAAAAATGATACCCCTTTGTAATAGACGAGTTTTCGTCCGAAACCCTCGTACTTCGAAGGAGATTGTCAAGTTTGTACACGAAGTGCATCCAGTTTTTCCCGTAACCCTCTCAACCTTTTAGTACGTGCTACGTGGGTGAAATTATGATACCATACCAATTTTCAACTATTTCAGAGTTCATTTGCAGTGCTTTTCAATTTCAGGGTCATCTTTGCTCAAAATAAATCATGAAATGCATGAAAAATAGCAAATGAAGTCAGAAAAGGGTTGAAAAGTGATGATGTGGCTTTGAATGGTGCCTAATGAATGCAGAAAAAGTCTTGATTTAAAATATATTTAAAAAAATGAAATCCCATTGTAATAGATGAGTTTTCGTCCGAAACCCTCATACTTCGAAGGAGATTGTCCAGTTTGTACACGAAGTGCATCCAGTTTTTCCCGTAACCCTCTCAACTTTTTAGCACATGCTATGTGGGTGAAATTATGATACCATGCCAATTTTCAACCATTTCAGAGTTCATTTGCAGTGCTTTACAATTTCAGGGTCATCTTAGCTCAAAATAAATCATGAAATGCATGAAAAATTGCAAATGATGTCAGAAAAGGGTTGAAAAGTGATGATGTGGCTTTGATTGGTGCATATTGAATGCAGAAAAAGTCTTGAGTTAAAATAAGTTAAAAAATGAAACCCCTTTGTAATAGACGAGTTTTCGTCCGAAACCCTGATACTTCAAAGGAGATTGTCCAGTTTGTACACGAAGTGCATCCAGTTTTTCCCGTAACCCTCTCAACTTTTTAGCACATGCTATGTGGGTGAAATTATGATACCATGCCAATTTTTAACCATTTCAGAGTTCATTTGCAGTGCTTTTCAATTTCAGGGTCATCTTAGCTCAAAATAAATCATGAAATGCATGAAAAATAGCAAATGAAGTCAGAAAAGGGTTGAAAAGTGATGATGTGGCTTTGAATGGTGCATATTGAATGCAGAAAAAGTCTTGAGTTAAGATATGTATTTAAAAAAATGAAATCCGTTTGTAATAGACGAGTTTTCGTCCGAAACCCTGATACTTCAAAGGAGATTGTCCAGTTTGTACACGAAGTGCATCCAGTTTTTCCCGTAACCCTCTCAACTTTTTAGCACATGCTATGTGGGTGAAATTATGATACCATGCCAATTTTCAACTATTTCAGAGTTCATTTGCAGTGCTTTTCAATTTCAGGGTCATCTTAGCTTGAAATAAATCATGAAATGCATGAAAAATAGCAAATGAAGTAAGAAAAGGGTTGAAAAGTGATGATGTGGCTTTGAATGGTGCATATTGAATGCAGAAAAAGTCTTGAGTTAAAATATGTTAAAAAAATGAAACCCCTTTGTAATAGACGAGTTTTCGTCCGAATCCCTGATACTTCGAAGGAGATTGTCCAGTTTGTACACGAACTGCATCCAGTTTTTCCCGTAACCCTCTCAACTTTTTAGCACATGCTACGTGGGAGAAATTATGATACCATGCCAATTTTCAACTATTTCAGAGTTCATTTGCAGTGCTTTTCAATTTCAGGGTCATCTTAGCTTGAAATAAATCATGAAATGCATGAAAAATAGCAAATGAAGTAAGAAAAGGGTTGAAAAGTGATGATGTGGCTTTGAATGGTGCATATTGAATGCATAAAAAGTCTTGAGTTAAAATATGTTAAAAAAATGAAATCCCTTTGTAATAGACGAGTTTTCGTCCGATTCCCTGATACTTCGAAGGAGATTGTCCAGTTTGTACACGAACTGCATCCAGTTTTTCCCGTAACCCTCTCAACTTTTTAGCACATGCTACGTGGGAGAAATTATGATACCATGCCAATTTTCAACCATTTCAGAGTTCATTTGCAGTGCTTTTCAATTTCAGGGTCATCTTAGCTCAAAATAAATCATGAAATGCATGAAAAATAGCAAATGAAGTCAGAAAAGGGTTGAAAAGTGATGATGTGGCTTTGAATGGTGCATATTGAATGCAGAAAAAGTCTTAGTTAAAATATGTTTAAAAAAATGAAATCCCATTGTAATAGACGAGTTTTCGTCCGAAACCCTCATACTTCGAAGGAGATTGTCCAGTTTGTACACGAAGTGCATCCAGTTTTTCCCGTATGCCTCTCAACTTTTTAGCACATGCTACGTGGGTGAAATTATGATACCATGCCAATTTTCAACTATTTCAGAGTTCATTTGAAGTGCTTTTCAATTTCAGGGTCATCTTAGCTCAAAATAAATCATGAAATGCATGGAAAATAGCAAATGAAGTCAGAAAAGGGTTGAAAAGTGATGATGTGGCTTTGAATGGTGCCTAATGAATGCAGAAAAAGTCTTGATTTAAAATATATTTAAAAAAATGATACCCCTTTGTAATAGACGAGTTTTCGTCCGAAACCCTCGTACTTCGAAGGAGATTGTCCAGTTTGTACACGAAGTGCATCCAGTTTTTCCCATATGCCTCTCAACCTTTTAGCACATGCTATGTGGGTGAAATTATGATACCATGCCAATTTTCAACTATTTCAGAGTTCATTTGCAGTGCTTTTCAATTTCAGGGTCATCTTTGCTCAAAATAAATCATGAAATGCATGAAAAATAGCAAATGAAGTCAGAAAAGGGTTGAAAAGTGATGATGTGGCTTTGAATGGTGCCTAATGAATGCAGAAAAAGTCTTGATTTAAAATATATTTAAAAAAATGAAATCCCATTGTAATAGACGAGTTTTCGTCCGAAACCCTGATACTTCGAAGGAGATTGTCCAGTTTGTACACGAAGTGCATCCAGTTTTTCCCGTAACCCTCTCAACTTTTTAGCACATGCTATGTGGGTGAAATTATGATACCATGCCAATTTTCAACCATTTCAGAGTTCATTTGCAGTGCTTTTCAATTTCAGGGTCATCTTAGCTCTAAATAAATCATGAAATGCATGAAAAATAGCAAATGAAGTCAGAAAAGGGTTGAAAAGTGATGATGTGGCTTTGAATGGTGCATATTGAATGCAGAAAAAGTCTTGAGTTGAAATATATTTAAAAAAATGAAATCCCTTTGTAATAGACGAGTTTTCGTCCGAAACCCTAATACTTCGAAGGAGATTGTCCAGTTTGTAGACGAAGTGCATCCAGTTTTTCCCGTAACCCTCTCAACTTTTTAGCACATGCTATGTGGGTGAAATTATGATACCATGCCAATTTTCAACTATTTCAGAGTTCATTTGCAGTGCTTTTCAATTTCAGGGTCATCTTAGCTCGAAATAAATCATGAAATGCATTAAAAATAGCAAATGAAGTCAGAAAAGGGTTGAAAAGTGATGATGTGGCTTTGAATGGTGCATATTGAATGCATAAAAAGTCTTGAGTTAAAATATGTTTAAAAAATGAAATCCCTTTGTAATAGACGAGTTTTCGTCCGAAACCCTCATACTTCGAAGGAGATTGTCCAGTTTGTACACGAAGTGCATCCAGTTTTTCCCATAACCCTCTCAACTTTTTAGCACATGCTATGTGGGTGAAATTATGATACCATGCCAATTTTCAACCATTTCAGAGTTCATTTGCAGTGCTTTTCAATTTCAGGGTCATCTTTGCTCAAAATAAATCATGAAATGCATGAAAAATAGCAAATGAAGTCAGAAAAGGGTTGAAAAGTGATGATGTGGCTTTGAATGGTGCATATTGAATGCAGAAAAAGTCTTGAGTTAAAATAAGTTAAAAAATGAAACCCCTTTGTAATAGACGAGTTTTCGTCCAAATCCCTGATACTTCGAAGGAGATTGTCCAGTTTGTACACGAAGTGCATCCAGTTTTTCCCGTAACCCTCTCAACTTTTTAGCACATGCTACGTGGGTGAAATTAAGATACCATGCCAATTTTCAACCATTTCAGAGTTCATTTGCAGTGCTTTTCAATTTCAGGGTCATCTTAGCTCTAAATAAATCATGAAATGCATGAAAAATAGCAAATGAAGTCAGAAAAGGGTTGAAAAGTGATGATGTGGCTTTGAATGGTGCATATTGAATGCAGAAAAAGTCTTGAGTTGAAATATATTTAAAAAAATGAAATCCCTTTGTAATAGACGAGTTTTCGTCCGAAACCCTAATACTTCGAAGGAGATTGTCCAGTTTGTAGACGAAGTGCATCCAGTTTTTCCCGTAACCCTCTCAACTTTTTAGCACATGCTATGTGGGTGAAATTATGATACCATGCCAATTTTCAACTATTTCAGAGTTCATTTGCAGTGCTTTTCAATTTCAGGGTCATCTTAGCTCGAAATAAATCATGAAATGCATTAAAAATAGCAAATGAAGTCAGAAAAGGGTTGAAAAGTGATGATGTGGCTTTGAATGGTGCATATTGAATGCATAAAAAGTCTTGAGTTAAAATATGTTTAAAAAATGAAATCCCTTTGTAATAGACGAGTTTTCGTCCGAAACCCTCATACTTCGAAGGAAATTGTCCAGTTTGTACACGAAGTGCATCCAGTTTTTCCCATAACCCTCTCAACTTTTTAGCACATGCTATGTGGGTGAAATTATGATACCATGCCAATTTTCAACTATTTCAGAGTTCATTTGCAGTGCTTTTCAATTTCAGGGTCATCTTAGCTCAAAATAAATCATGAAATGCATGAAAAATAGCAAATGAAGTCAGAAAAGGGTCGAAAAGTGATGATGTGGCTTTGAATGGTGCATATTGAATGCAGAAAAAGTCTTGAGTTAAAATATGTTAAAAAATGATACCCCTTTGTAATAGACGAGTTTTCGTCCGAATCCCTCATACTTCGAAGGAGATTGTCCAGTTTGTACACGAAGTGCATCCAGTTTTTCCCGTAACCCTGTCAACTTTTTAGCACATGCTACGTGGGTGAAATTATGATACCATGCCAATTTTCAACTATTTCAGAGTTCATTTGCAGTGCTTTTCAATTTCAGGGTCATCTTAGCTCGAAATAAATCATGAAATGCATGAAAAATAGCAAATGAAGTCAGAAAAGGGTTGAAAAGTGATGATGTGGCTTTGAGTGGTGCATATTGAATGCATAAAAAGTCTTGAGTTAAAATATGTTAAAAAAATGAAACCCCTTTGTAATAGACGAGTTTTCGTCCGAATCCCTGATACTTCGAAGGAGATTGTCCAGTTTGTACACGAAGTGCATCCAGTTTTTCCCGTAACCCTCTCAACTTTTTAGCACATGCTACGTGGGTGAAATTATGATACCATGCCAATTTTCAACCATTTCAGAGTTCATTTGCAGTGCTTTTCAATTTCAGGGTCATCTTTGCTCAAAATAAATCATGAAATGCATGAAAAATAGCAAATGAAGTCAGAAAAGGGTTGAAAAGTGATGATGTGGCTTTGAATGGTGCCTAATGAATGCAGAAAAAGTCTTGATTTAAAATATATTAAAAAAAATGAAATCCCATTGTAATAGACAAGTTTTCGTCCGAAACCCTCATACTTCGAAGGAGATTGTCCAGTTTGTACACGAAGTGTATCCAGTTTTTCCCGTAACCCTGTCAACTTTTTAGCACATGCTATGTGGGTGAATTTATGATACCATGCCAATTTTCAACTATTTCAGAGTTCATTTGCAGTGCTTTTCAATTTCAGGGTCATCTTAGCTCAAAATAAATCATGAAATGCATGAAAAATAGCAAATGAAGTCAGAAAAGGGTCGAAAAGTGATGATGTGGCTTTGAATGGTGCATATTGAATGCAGAAAAAGTCTTGAGTTAAAATATGTTAAAAAATGATACCCCTTTGTAATAGACGAGTTTTCGTCCGAATCCCTCATACTTCGAAGGAGATTGTCCAGTTTGTACACGAAGTGCATCCAGTTTTTCCCGTAACCCTGTCAACTTTTTAGCACATGCTACGTGGGTGAAATTATGATACCATGCCAATTTTCAACTATTTCAGAGTTCATTTGCAGTGCTTTTCAATTTCAGGGTCATCTTAGCTCGAAATAAATCATGAAATGCATGAAAAATAGCAAATGAAGTCAGAAAAGGGTTGAAAAGTGATGATGTGGCTTTGAGTGGTGCATATTGAATGCATAAAAAGTCTTGAGTTAAAATATGTTAAAAAAATGAAACCCCTTTGTAATAGACGAGTTTTCGTCCGAATCCCTGATACTTCGAAGGAGATTGTCCAGTTTGTACACGAAGTGCATCCAGTTTTTCCCGTAACCCTCTCAACTTTTTAGCACATGCTACGTGGGTGAAATTATGATACCATGCCAATTTTCAACCATTTCAGAGTTCATTTGCAGTGCTTTTCAATTTCAGGGTCATCTTAGCTCAAAATAAATCATGAAATGCATGAAAAATAGCAAATGAAGTCAGAAAAGGGTTGAAAAGTGATGATGTGGCTTTGAATGGTGTATATTGAATGCAGAAAAAGTCTTAGTTAAAATATGTTAAAAAATGATACCCCTTTGTAATAGACGAGTTTTCGTCCGAAACCCTCGTACTTCGAAGGAGATTGTCCAGTTTGTACACGAAGTGCATCCAGTTTTTCCCATAACCCAGTCAACTTTTTAGCACATGCTACGTGGGTGAAATTATGATACCATGCCAATTTTCAACTATTTCAGAGTTCATTTGAAGTGCTTTTCAATTTCAGGGTCATCTTAGCTCAAAATAAATCATGAAATGCATGAAAAATAGCAAATGATGTCAGAAAAGGGTTGAAAAGTGATGATGTGGCTTTGAATGGTGCATATTGAATGCAGAAAAAGTCTTGAGTTAAAATAAGTTAACAAATGAAACCCCTTTGTAATAGACGAGTTTTCGTCCGAAACCCTGATACTTCGAAGGAGATTGTCCAGTTTGTACACGAAGTGCATCCAGTTTTTCCCGTAACCCTCTCAACTTTTTAGCACATGCTATGTGGGTGAAATTATGATACCATGCCAATTTTTAACCATTTCAGAGTTCATTTGCAGTGCTTTTCAATTTCAGGGTCATCTTAGCTCAAAATAAATCATGAAATGCATGAAAAATAGCAAATGAAGTTAGAAAAGGGTTGAAAAGTGATGATGTGGCTTTGAATGGTGCATATTGAATGCAGAAAAAGTCTTGAGTTAAGATATGTATTTAAAAAAATGAAATCCCTTTGTAAGAGACGAGTTTTCGTCCGAAACCCTAATACTTCGAAGGAGATTGTCCAGTTTGTACACGAAGTGCTTCCAGTTTTTCCCGTAACCCTCTCAACTTTTTAGCACATGCTATGTGGGTGAAATTATGATACCATGCCAATTTTCAACTATTTCAGAGTTCATTTGCAGTGCTTTTCAATTTCAGGGTCATCTTAGCTCGAAATAAATCATGAAATGCATGAAAAATAGCAAATGAAGTCAGAAAAGGGTTGAAAAGTGATGATGTGGCTTTGAATGGTGCATATTGAATGCATAAAAAGTCTTGAGTTAAAATATGTTAAAAAAATGAAACCCCTTTGTAATAGACGAGTTTTCTTCCGAATCCCTGATACTTCGAAGGAGATTGTCCAGTTTGTACACGAAGTGCATCCAGTTTTTCCCGTAACCCTGTCAACTTTTTAGCACATGCTACGTGGGTGAAATTATGATACCATGCCAATTTTCAACTATTTCAGAGTTCATTTGCAGTGCTTTTCAATTTCAGGGTCATCTTAGCTCGAAATAAATCATGAAATGCATGAAAAATAGCAAATGAAGTCAGAAAAGGGTTGAAAAGTGATGATGTGGCTTTGAGTGGTGCATATTGAATGCATAAAAAGTCTTGAGTTAAAATAAGTTAAAAAAATGAAACCCCTTTGTAATAGACGAGTTTTCGTCCGAATCCCTGATACTTCGAAGGAGATTGTCCAGTTTGTACACGAAGTGCATCCAGTTTTTCCCGTAACCCTCTCAACTTTTTAGCACATGCTACGTGGGTGAAATTATGATACCATGCCAATTTTCAACCATTTCAGAGTTCATTTGCAGTGCTTTTCAATTTCAGGGTCATCTTTGCTCAAAATAAATCATGAAATGCATGAAAAATAGCAAATGAAGTCAGAAAAGGGTTGAAAAGTGATGATGTGGCTTTGAATGGTGCCTAATGAATGCAGAAAAAGTCTTGATTTAAAATATATTTAAAAAAAATGAAATCCCATTGTAATAGACAAGTTTTCGTCCGAAACCCTCATACTTCGAAGGAGATTGTCCAGTTTGTACACGAAGTGCATCCAGTTTTTCCCGTAACCCTGTCAACTTTTTAGCACATGCTACGTGGGTGAAATTATGATACCATGCCAATTTTCAACTATTTCAGAGTTCATTTGCAGTGCTTTTCAATTTCAGGGTCATCTTAGCTCGAAATAAATCATGAAATGCATGAAAAATAGCAAATGAAGTCAGAAAAGGGTTGAAAAGTGATGATGTGGCTTTGAGTGGTGCATATTGAATGCATAAAAAGTCTTGAGTTAAAATATGTTAAAAAAATGAAACCCCTTTGTAATAGACGAGTTTTCGTCCGAATCCCTGATACTTCGAAGGAGATTGTCCAGTTTGTACACGAAGTGCATCCAGTTTTTCCCGTAACCCTCTCAACTTTTTAGCACATGCTACGTGGGTGAAATTATGATACCATGCCAATTTTCAACCATTTCAGAGTTCATTTGCAGTGCTTTTCAATTTCAGGGTCATCTTAGCTCAAAATAAATCATGAAATGCATGAAAAATAGCAAATGAAGTCAGAAAAGGGTTGAAAAGTGATGATGTGGCTTTGAATGGTGTATATTGAATGCAGAAAAAGTCTTAGTTAAAATATGTTAAAAAATGATACCCCTTTGTAATAGACGAGTTTTCGTCCGAAACCCTCGTACTTCGAAGGAGATTGTCCAGTTTGTACACGAAGTGCATCCAGTTTTTCCCATAACCCAGTCAACTTTTTAGCACATGCTACGTGGGTGAAATTATGATACCATGCCAATTTTCAACTATTTCAGAGTTCATTTGAAGTGCTTTTCAATTTCAGGGTCATCTTAGCTCAAAATAAATCATGAAATGCATGAAAAATAGCAAATGATGTCAGAAAAGGGTTGAAAAGTGATGATGTGGCTTTGAATGGTGCATATTGAATGCAGAAAAAGTCTTGAGTTAAAATAAGTTAACAAATGAAACCCCTTTGTAATAGACGAGTTTTCGTCCGAAACCCTGATACTTCGAAGGAGATTGTCCAGTTTGTACACGAAGTGCATCCAGTTTTTCCCGTAACCCTCTCAACTTTTTAGCACATGCTATGTGGGTGAAATTATGATACCATGCCAATTTTTAACCATTTCAGAGTTCATTTGCAGTGCTTTTCAATTTCAGGGTCATCTTAGCTCAAAATAAATCATGAAATGCATGAAAAATAGCAAATGAAGTTAGAAAAGGGTTGAAAAGTGATGATGTGGCTTTGAATGGTGCATATTGAATGCAGAAAAAGTCTTGAGTTAAGATATGTATTTAAAAAAATGAAATCCCTTTGTAATAGACGAGTTTTCGTCCGAAACCCTAATACTTCGAAGGAGATTGTCCAGTTTGTACACGAAGTGCTTCCAGTTTTTCCCGTAACCCTCTCAACTTTTTAGCACATGCTATGTGGGTGAAATTATGATACCATGCCAATTTTCAACTATTTCAGAGTTCATTTGCAGTGCTTTTCAATTTCAGGGTCATCTTAGCTCGAAATAAATCATGAAATGCATGAAAAATAGCAAATGAAGTCAGAAAAGGGTTGAAAAGTGATGATGTGGCTTTGAATGGTGCATATTGAATGCATAAAAAGTCTTGAGTTAAAATATGTTAAAAAAATGAAACCCCTTTGTAATAGACGAGTTTTCTTCCGAATCCCTGATACTTCGAAGGAGATTGTCCAGTTTGTACACGAAGTGCATCCAGTTTTTCCCGTAACCCTGTCAACTTTTTAGCACATGCTACGTGGGTGAAATTATGATACCATGCCAATTTTCAACTATTTCAGAGTTCATTTGCAGTGCTTTTCAATTTCAGGGTCATCTTAGCTCGAAATAAATCATGAAATGCATGAAAAATAGCAAATGAAGTCAGAAAAGGGTTGAAAAGTGATGATGTGGCTTTGAGTGGTGCATATTGAATGCATAAAAAGTCTTGAGTTAAAATATGTTAAAAAAATGAAACCCCTTTGTAATAGACGAGTTTTCGTCCGAATCCCTGATACTTCGAAGGAGATTGTCCAGTTTGTACACGAAGTGCATCCAGTTTTTCCCGTAACCCTCTCAACTTTTTAGCACATGCTACGTGGGTGAAATTATGATACCATGCCAATTTTCAACCATTTCAGAGTTCATTTGCAGTGCTTTTCAATTTCAGGGTCATCTTTGCTCAAAATAAATCATGAAATGCATGAAAAATAGCAAATGAAGTCAGAAAAGGGTTGAAAAGTGATGATGTGGCTTTGAATGGTGCCTAATGAATGCAGAAAAAGTCTTGATTTAAAATATATTTAAAAAAAATGAAATCCCATTGTAATAGACAAGTTTTCGTCCGAAACCCTCATACTTCGAAGGAGATTGTCCAGTTTGTACACGAAGTGCATCCAGTTTTTCCCGTAACCCTGTCAACTTTTTAGCACATGCTATGTGGGTGAATTTATGATACCATGCCAATTTTCAACTATTTCAGAGTTCATTTGCAGTGCTTTTCAATTTCAGGGTCATCTTAGCTCAAAATAAATCATGAAATGCATGAAAAATAGCAAATGAAGTCAGAAAAGGGTCGAAAAGTGATGATGTGGCTTTGAATGGTGCATATTGAATGCAGAAAAAGTCTTGAGTTAAAATATGTTAAAAAATGATACCCCTTTGTAATAGACGAGTTTTCGTCCGAATCCCTCATACTTCGAAGGAGATTGTCCAGTTTGTACACGAAGTGCATCCAGTTTTTCCCGTAACCCTGTCAACTTTTTAGCACATGCTACGTGGGTGAAATTATGATACCATGCCAATTTTCAACTATTTCAGAGTTCATTTGCAGTGCTTTTCAATTTCAGGGTCATCTTAGCTCGAAATAAATCATGAAATGCATGAAAAATAGCAAATGAAGTCAGAAAAGGGTTGAAAAGTGATGATGTGGCTTTGAGTGGTGCATATTGAATGCATAAAAAGTCTTGAGTTAAAATATGTTAAAAAAATGAAACCCCTTTGTAATAGACGAGTTTTCGTCCGAAACCCTCGTACTTCGAAGGAGATTGTCCAGTTTGTACACGAAGTGCATCCAGTTTTTCCCATAACCCAGTCAACTTTTTAGCACATGCTACGTGGGTGAAATTATGATACCATGCCAATTTTCAACTATTTCAGAGTTCATTTGAAGTGCTTTTCAATTTCAGGGTCATCTTAGCTCAAAATAAATCATGAAATGCATGAAAAATAGCAAATGATATCAGAAAAGGGTTGAAAAGTGATGATGTGGCTTTGAATGGTGCATATTAAATGCAGAAAAAGTCTTGAGTTAAAATAAGTTAACAAATGAAACCCCTTTGTAATAGACGAGTTTTCGTCCGAAACCCTGATACTTCGAAGGAGATTGTCCAGTTTGTACACGAAGTGCATCCAGTTTTTCCCGTAACCCTCTCAACTTTTTAGCACATGCTATGTGGGTGAAATTATGATACCATGCCAATTTTTAACCATTTCAGAGTTCATTTGCAGTGCTTTTCAATTTCAGGGTCATCTTAGCTCAAAATAAATCATGAAATGCATGAAAAATAGCAAATGAAGTCAGAAAAGGGTTGAAAAGTGATGATGTGGCTTTGAATGGTGCATATTGAATGCAGAAAAAGTCTTGAGTTAAGATATGTATTTAAAAAAATGAAATCCCTTTGTAATAGACGAGTTTTCGTCTGAAACCCTAATACTTCGAAGGAGATTGTCCAGTTTGTACACGAAGTGCTTCCAGTTTTTCCCGTAACCCTCTCAACTTTTTAGCACATGCTATGTGGGTGAAATTATGATACCATGCCAATTTTCAACTATTTCAGAGTTCATTTGCGGTGCTTTTCAATTTCAGGGTCATCTTAGCTCGAAATAAATCATGAAATGCATGAAAAATAGCAAATGAAGTCAGAAAAGGGTTGAAAAGTGATGATGTGGCTTTGAATGGTGCATATTGAATGCATAAAAAGTCTTGAGTTAAAATATGTTAAAAAAATGAAACCCCTTTGTAATAGACGAGTTTTGTTCCGAATCCCTGATACTTCGAAGGAGATTGTCCAGTTTGTACACGAAGTGCATCCAGTTTTTCCCGTAACCCTCTCAACTTTTTAGCACATGCTACGTGGGTGAAATTATGATACCATGCCAATTTTCAACCATTTCAGAGTTCATTTGCAGTGCTTTTCAATTTCAGGGTCATCTTAGCTCAAAATAAATCATGAAATGCATGAAAAATAGCAAATGAAGTCAGAAAAGGGTTGAAAAGTGATGATGTGGCTTTGAATGGTGCATATTGAATGCAGAAAAAGTCTTAGTTAAAATACGTTAAAAAATGATACCCCTTTGTAATAGACGAGTTTTCGTCCGAAACCCTCGTACTTCGAAGGAGATTGTCCAGTTTAAACACGAAGTGCATCCAGTTTTTCCCGTAACCCTGTCAACTTTTTAGCACATGCTACGTGGGTGAAATTATGATACCATGCCAATTTTCAACTATTTCAGAGTTCATTTGAAGTGCTTTTCAATTTCAGGGTCATCTTAGCTCAAAATAAATCATGAAATGCATGAAAAATAGCAAATGAAGTCAGAAAAGGGTTGAAAAGTGATGATGTGGCTTTGAATGGTGCATATTGAATGCAGAAAAAGTCTTGAGTTAAAATAAGTTAAAAAATGAAACCCCTTTGTAATAGACGAGTTTTCTTCCGAAACCCTGATACTTCGAAGGAGATTGTCCAGTTTGTACACGAAGTGCATCCAATTTTTCCCGTAACCCACTCAACTTTTTAGCACATGCTATGTGGGTGAAATTATGATACCATGCCAATTTTTAACCATTTCAGAGTTCATTTGCAGTGCTTTTCAATTTCAGGGTCATCTTAGCTCAAAATAAATCATGAAATGCATCAAAAAATAGCAAATGAAGTCAGAAAAGGGTTGAAAAGTGATGATGTGGCTTTGAATGGTGCATATTGAATGCAGAAAAAGTCTTGAGTTAAGATATGTATTTAAAAAAATGAAATCCCTTTGTAATAGACGAGTTTTCGTCCGAAACCCTAATACTTCGAAGGAGATTGTCCAGTTTGTACACGAAGTGCTTCCAGTTTTTCCCGTAACCCTCTCAACTTTTTAGCACATGCTATGTGGGTGAAATTATGATACCATGCCAACTTTCAACCATTTCAGAGTTCATTTGCAGTGCTTTTCAATTTCAGGGTCATTTTAGCTCAGAACAAATCATGAAATGCATGAAAAATAGCAAATGAAGTCAGAAAAGGGTTCAAAAGTGATGACGTGGCTTTGAATGGTGCATATTGAATGCAGAAAAAGTCTTGAGTTAAAATATGTTTTAAAAAATGAAATCCCTTTGTAATAGACGGGTTTTCCTTCGAAACCCTGATACTTCGAAGGAGATTGTCCAGTTTGTACACGAAGTGCATCCAATTTTTCCCGTAACCCTCTCAACTTTTTAGCACATGCTACGTGGGTGAAATTATGATACCATGCCAATTTTCGGCTATTTCAGAGTTCATTTGCAGTGCTTTTCAATATGAGGGTCATCTTAGCTCAAAATAAATCATGAAATGCATGAAAAATAGCAAATGAAGTCAGAAAAGGGTTGAAAAGTGATGATGTGTATTTGAATGGTGCATATTGAATGCTGAAAAAGTCTTGAGTTAAAATATGTTTAAAAAATGAAATCCCTTTGTAATAGACGAGTTTTCGTCCGAAACCCTCATACTTCGAAGGAGATTGTCCAGTTTGTACATGAAGTGCATCCAGTTTTTCCCATAACCCTCTCAACTTTTTAGCACATGCTATGTGGGTGAAATTATGATACCATGCCAATTTTCAACCATTTCAGAGTTCATTTGCAGTGCTTTTCAATTTCAGGGTCATCTTAGCTCAAAATAAATCATGAAATGCATGAAAAATAGCAAATGAAGTCAGAAAAGTGTTGAAAAGTGATGATGTGGCTTTGAATGGTGTATATTGAATGCAGAAAAAGTCTTGAGTTAAGATATGTATTTAAAAAAATGAAATCCCTTAGTAATAGACGAGTTTTCGTCCGAAACCCTAATACTTCGAAGGAGATTGTCCAGTTTGTACACGAAGTGCATCCAGTTTTTCCCGTAACCCTCTCAACTTTTTAGCACATGCTATGTGGGTGAAATTATGATACCATGCCAATTTTTAACCATTTCAGAGTTCATTTGCAGTGCTTTTCAATTTCAGGGTCATCTTAGCTCAAAATAAATCATGAAATGCATGAAAAATAGCAAATGAAGTCAGAAAAGGGTTGAAAAGTGATGATGTGGCTTTGAATGGTGCATATTGAATGCAGAAAAAGTCTTGAGTTAAGATATGTATTTTAAAAAATGAAATCCCTTTGTAATAGACGAGTTTTCGTCCGAAACCCTAATACTTCGAAGGAGATTGTCCAGTTTGTACACGAAGTGCTTCCAGTTTTTCCCGTAACCCTCTCAACTTTTTAGCACATGCTATGTGGGTGAAATTATGATACCATGCCAATTTTCAACTATTTCAGAGTTCATTTGCAGTGCTATTCAATTTCACGGTCATCTTAGCTCGAAATAAATCATGAAATGCATGAAAAATAGCAAATGAAGTCAGAAAAGGGTTGAAAAGTGATGATGTGGCTTTGAATGGTGCATATTGAATGCATAAAAAGTCTTGAGTTAAAATATGTTAAAAAAATGAAACCCCTTTGTAATAGACGAGTTTTCTTCCGAATCCCTGATACTTCGAAGGAGATTGTCCAGTTTGTACACGAAGTGCATCCAGTTTTTCCCGTAACCCTGTCAACTTTTTAGCACATGCTACGTGGGTGAAATTATGATACCATGCCAATTTTCAACTATTTCAGAGTTCATTTGCAGTGCTTTTCAATTTCAGGGTCATCTTAGCTCGAAATAAATCATGAAATGCATGAAAAATAGCAAATGAAGTCAGAAAAGGGTTGAAAAGTGATGATGTGGCTTTGAGTGGTGCATATTGAATGCATAAAAAGTCTTGAGTTAAAATATGTTAAAAAAATGAAACCCCTTTGTAATAGACGAGTTTTCGTCCGAATCCCTGATACTTCGAAGGAGATTGTCCAGTTTGTACACGAAGTGCATCCAGTTTTTCCCGTAACCCTCTCAACTTTTTAGCACATGCTACGTGGGTGAAATTATGATACCATGGCAATTTTCAACCATTTCAGAGTTCATTTGCAGTGCTTTTCAATTTCAGGGTCATCTTTGCTCAAAATAAATCATGAAATGCATGAAAAATAGCAAATGAAGTCAGAAAAGGGTTGAAAAGTGATGATGTGGCTTTGAATGGTGCCTAATGAATGCAGAAAAAGTCTTGATTTAAAATATATTTAAAAAAAATGAAATCCCATTGTAATAGACAAGTTTTCGTCCGAAACCCTCATACTTCGAAGGAGATTGTCCAGTTTGTACACGAAGTGCATCCAGTTTTTCCCGTAACCCTGTCAACTTTTTAGCACATGCTATGTGGGTGAATTTATGATACCATGCCAATTTTCAACTATTTCAGAGTTCATTTGCAGTGCTTTTCAATTTTAGGGTCATCTTAGCTCAAAATAAATCATGAAATGCATGAAAAATAGCAAATGAAGTCAGAAAAGGGTCGAAAAGTGATGATGTGGCTTTGAATGGTGCATATTGAATGCAGAAAAAGTCTTGAGTTAAAATATGTTAAAAAATGATACCCCTTTGTAATAGACGAGTTTTCGTCCGAATCCCTCATACTTCGAAGGAGATTGTCCAGTTTGTACACGAAGTGCATCCAGTTTTTCCCGTAACCCTGTCAACTTTTTAGCACATGCTACGTGGGTGAAATTATGATACCATGCCAATTTTCAACTATTTCAGAGTTCATTTGCAGTGCTTTTCAATTTCAGGGTCATCTTAGCTCGAAATAAATCATGAAATGCATGAAAAATAGCAAATGAAGTCAGAAAAGGGTTGAAAAGTGATGATGTGGCTTTGAGTGGTGCATATTGAATGCATAAAAAGTCTTGAGTTAAAATATGTTAAAAAAATGAAACCCCTTTGTAATAGACGAGTTTTCGTCCGAATCCCTGATACTTCGAAGGAGATTGTCCAGTTTGTACACGAAGTGCATCCAGTTTTTCCCGTAACCCTCTCAACTTTTTAGCACATGCTACGTGGGTGAAATTATGATACCATGCCAATTTTCAACCATTTCAGAGTTCATTTGCAGTGCTTTTCAATTTCAGGGTCATCTTAGCTCAAAATAAATCATGAAATGCATGAAAAATAGCAAATGAAGTCAGAAAAGGGTTGAAAAGTGATGATGTGGCTTTGAATGGTGTATATTGAATGCAGAAAAAGTCTTAGTTAAAATATGTTTAAAAATGATACCCCTTTGTAATAGACGAGTTTTCGTCCGAAACCCTCGTACTTCGAAGGAGATTGTCCAGTTTGTACACGAAGTGCATCCAGTTTTTCCCATAACCCAGTCAACTTTTTAGCACATGCTACGTGGGTGAAATTATGATACCATGCCAATTTTCAACTATTTCAGAGTTCATTTGAAGTGCTTTTCAATTTCAGGGTCATCTTAGCTCAAAATAAATCATGAAATGCATGAAAAATAGCAAATGATGTCAGAAAAGGGTTGAAAATTGATGATGTGGCTTTGAATGGTGCATATTGAATGCAGAAAAAGTCTTGAGTTAAAATAAGTTAACAAATGAAACCCCTTTGTAATAGACGAGTTTTCGTCCGAAACCCTGATACTTCGAAGGAGATTGTCCAGTTTGTACACGAAGTGCATCCAGTTTTTCCCGTAACCCTCTCAACTTTTTAGCACATGCTATGTGGGTGAAATTATGATACCATGCCAATTTTTAACCATTTCAGAGTTCATTTGCAGTGCTTTTCAATTTCAGGGTCATCTTAGCTCAAAATAAATCATGAAATGCATGAAAAATAGCAAATGAAGTCAGAAAAGGGTTGAAAAGTGATGATGTGGCTTTGAATGGTGCATATTGAATGCAGAAAAAGTCTTGAGTTAAGATATGTATTTAAAAAAATGAAATCCCTTTGTAATAGACGAGTTTTCGTCCGAAACCCTAATACTTCGAAGGAGATTGTCCAGTTTGTACACGAAGTGCTTCCAGTTTTTCCCGTAACCCTCTCAACTTTTTAGCACATGCTATGTGGGTGAAATTATGATACCATGCCAATTTTCAACTATTTCAGAGTTCATTTGCAGTGCTTTTCAATTTCAGGGTCATCTTAGCTCGAAATAAATCATGAAATGCATGAAAAATAGCAAATGAAGTCAGAAAAGGGTTGAAAAGTGATGATGTGGCTTTGAATGGTGCATATTGAATGCATAAAAAGTCTTGAGTTAAAATATGTTAAAAAAATGAAACCCCTTTGTCATAGACGAGTTTTGTTCCGAATCCCTGATACTTCGAAGGAGATTGTCCAGTTTGTACACGAAGTGCATCCAGTTTTTCCCGTAACCCTCTCAACTTTTTAGCACATGCTACGTGGGTGAAATTATGATACCATGCCAATTTTCAACCATTTCAGAGTTCATTTGCAGTGCTTTTCAATTTCAGGGTCATCTTAGCTCAAAATAAATCATGAAATGCATGAAAAATAGCAAATGAAGTCAGAAAAGGGTTGAAAAGTGATGATGTGGCTTTGAATGGTGCATATTGAATGCAGAAAAAGTCTTGAGTTAAAATATGTTAAAAAATGATACCCCTTTGTAATAGACGAGTTTTCGTCCGAATCCCTCATACTTCGAAGGAGATTGTCCAGTTTGTACACGAAGTGCATCCAGTTTTTCCCGTAACCCTGTCAACTTTTTAGCACATGCTACGTGGGTGAAATTATGATACCATGCCAATTTTCAACTATTTCAGAGTTCATTTGCAGTGCTTTTCAATTTCAGGGTCATCTTAGCTCGAAATAAATCATGAAATGCATGAAAAATAGCAAATGAAGTCAGAAAAGGGTTGAAAAGTGATGATGTGGCTTTGAGTGGTGCATATTGAATGCATAAAAAGTCTTGAGTTAAAATATGTTAAAAAAATGAAACCCCTTTGTAATAGACGAGTTTTCGTCCGAATCCCTGATACTTCGAAGGAGATTGTCCAGTTTGTACACGAAGTGCATCCAGTTTTTCCCGTAACCCTCTCAACTTTTTAGCACATGCTACGTGGGTGAAATTATGATACCATGCCAATTTTCAACCATTTCAGAGTTCATTTGCAGTGCTTTTCAATTTCAGGGTCATCTTAGCTCAAAATAAATCATGAAATGCATGAAAAATAGCAAATGAAGTCAGAAAAGGGTTGAAAAGTGATGATGTGGCTTTGAATGGTGTATATTGAATGCAGAAAAAGTCTTAGTTAAAATATGTTTAAAAATGATACCCCTTTGTAATAGACGAGTTTTCGTCCGAAACCCTCGTACTTCGAAGGAGATTGTCCAGTTTGTACACGAAGTGCATCCAGTTTTTCCCATAACCCAGTCAACTTTTTAGCACATGCTACGTGGGTGAAATTATGATACCATGCCAATTTTCAACTATTTCAGAGTTCATTTGAAGTGCTTTTCAATTTCAGGGTCATCTTAGCTCAAAATAAATCATGAAATGCATGAAAAATAGCAAATGATGTCAGAAAAGGGTTGAAAATTGATGATGTGGCTTTGAATGGTGCATATTGAATGCAGAAAAAGTCTTGAGTTAAAATAAGTTAACAAATGAAACCCCTTTGTAATAGACGAGTTTTCGTCCGAAACCCTGATACTTCGAAGGAGATTGTCCAGTTTGTACACGAAGTGCATCCAGTTTTTCCCGTAACCCTCTCAACTTTTTAGCACATGCTATGTGGGTGAAATTATGATACCATGCCAATTTTTAACCATTTCAGAGTTCATTTGCAGTGCTTTTCAATTTCAGGGTCATCTTAGCTCAAAATAAATCATGAAATGCATGAAAAATAGCAAATGAAGTCAGAAAAGGGTTGAAAAGTGATGATGTGGCTTTGAATGGTGCATATTGAATGCAGAAAAAGTCTTGAGTTAAGATATGTATTTAAAAAAATGAAATCCCTTTGTAATAGACGAGTTTTCGTCCGAAACCCTAATACTTCGAAGGAGATTGTCCAGTTTGTACACGAAGTGCTTCCAGTTTTTCCCGTAACCCTCTCAACTTTTTAGCACATGCTATGTGGGTGAAATTATGATACCATGCCAATTTTCAACTATTTCAGAGTTCATTTGCAGTGCTTTTCAATTTCAGGGTCATCTTAGCTCGAAATAAATCATGAAATGCATGAAAAATAGCAAATGAAGTCAGAAAAGGGTTGAAAAGTGATGATGTGGCTTTGAATGGTGCATATTGAATGCATAAAAAGTCTTGAGTTAAAATATGTTAAAAAAATGAAACCCCTTTGTCATAGACGAGTTTTGTTCCGAATCCCTGATACTTCGAAGGAGATTGTCCAGTTTGTACACGAAGTGCATCCAGTTTTTCCCGTAACCCTCTCAACTTTTTAGCACATGCTACGTGGGTGAAATTATGATACCATGCCAATTTTCAACCATTTCAGAGTTCATTTGCAGTGCTTTTCAATTTCAGGGTCATCTTAGCTCAAAATAAATCATGAAATGCATGAAAAATAGCAAATGAAGTCAGAAAAGGGTTGAAAAGTGATGATGTGGCTTTGAATGGTGCATATTGAATGCAGAAAAAGTCTTAGTTAAAATATGTTAAAAAATGATACCCCTTTGTAATAGACGAGTTTTCGTCCGAAACCCTCGTACTTCGAAGGAGATTGTCCAGTTTGTACACGAAGTGCATCCAGTTTTTCCCGTAACCCTGTCAACTTTTTAGCACATGCTACGTGGGTGAAATTATGATACCATGCCAATTTTCAACTATTTCAGAGTTCATTTGAAGTGCTTTTCAATTTCAGGGTCATCTTAGCTCAAAATAAATCATGAAATGCATGAAAAATAGCAAATGAAGTCAGATATGGGTTGAAAAGTGATGATGTGGCTTTGAATGGTGCATATTGAATGCAGAAAAAGTCTTGAGTTAAAATAAGTTAAAAAATGAAACCCCTTTGTAATAGACGAGTTTTCGTCCGAATCCCTGATACTTCGAAGGAGATTGTCCAGTTTGTACACGAAGTGCATCCAGTTTTTCCCGTAACCCTCTCAACTTTTTAGCACATGCTACGTGGGTGAAATTATGATACCATGCCAATTTTCAACCATTTCAGAGTTCATTTGCAGTGCTTTTCAATTTCTGGGTCATCTTAGCACAAAATAAATCATGAAATGCATGAAAAATAGCAAATGAAGTCAGAAAAGGGTTGAAAAGTGATGATGTGGCTTTGAATGGTGCATATTGAATGCAGAAAAAGTCTTGAGTTGAAATATATTTAAAAAAATGAAATCCCTTTGTAATAGACGAGTTTTTGTCCGAAACCCTAATACTTCGAAGGAGATTGTCCAGTTTGTAGACGAAGTGCATCCAGTTTTTCCCGTAATCCTCTCAACTTTTTAGCACATGCTATGTGGGTGAAATTATGAAACCATGCCAATTTTCAACTATTTCAGAGTTCATTTGCAGTGCTTTTCAATTTCAGGGTCATGTTAGCTCGAAATAAATCATGAAATGCATGAAAAATAGCAAATGAAGTCAGAAAAGGGTTGAAAAGTGATGATGTGGCTTTGAATGGTGCATATTGAATGCATAAAAAGTCTTGAGTTAAAATATGTTAAAAAAATGAAACCCCTTTGTAATAGACGAGTTTTCGTCCGAAACCCTGATACTTCGAAGGAGATTGTCCAGTTTGTACACGAAGTGCATCCAGTTTTTCCCGTAACCCTCTCAACTTTTTAGCACATGCTACGTGGGTGAAATTATGATACCATGCCAATTTTCAACCATTTCAGAGTTCATTTGCAGTGCTTTTCAATTTCAGGGTCATCTTAGCTCAAAATAAATCATGAAATGCATGAAAAATAGCAAATGAAGTCAGAAAAGGGTTGAAAAGTGATGATGTGGCTTTGAATGGTGCATATTGAATGCAGAAAAAGTCTTAGTTTAAATATGTTAAAAAATGATACCCCTTTGTAATAGACGAGTTTTCGTCCGAAACCCTCGTACTTCGAAGGAGATTGTCCAGTTTGTACACGAAGTGCATCCAGTTTTTCCCGTAACCCTGTCAACTTTTTAGCACATGCTACGTGGGTGAAATTATGATACCATGCCAATTTTTAACTATTTCAGAGTTCATTTGAAGTGCTTTTCAATTTCAGGGTCATCTTAGCTCAAAATAAATCATGAAATGCATGAAAAATAGCAAATGAAGTCAGAAAAGGGTTGAAAAGTGATGATGTGGCTTTGAATGGTGCATATTGAATGCAGAAAAAGTCTTGAGTTAAAATAAGTTAAAAAATGAAACCCCTTTGTAATAGACGAGTTTTCTTCCGAAACCCTGATACTTCGAAGGAGATTGTCCAGTTTGTACACGAAGTGCATCCAGTTTTTCCCGTAACCCACTCAACTTTTTAGCACATGCTATGTGGGTGAAATTATGATACCATGCCAATTTTTAACCATTTCAGAGTTCATTTGCAGTGCTTTTCAATTTCAGGGTCATCTTAGCTCAAAATAAATCATGAAATGCATGAAAAATAGCAAATGAAGTCAGAAAAGGGTTGAAAAGTGATGATGTGGCTTTGACTGGTGCATATTGAATGCAGAAAAAGTCTTGAGTTAAGATATGTATTTAAAAAAATGAAATCCCTTTGTAATAGACGAGTTTTCGTCCGAAACCCTAATACTTCGAAGGAGATTGTCCAGTTTGTACACGAAGTGCTTCCAGTTTTTCCCGTAACCCTCTCAACTTTTTAGCACATGCTATGTGGGTGAAATTATGATACCATGCCAACTTTCAACCATTTCAGAGTTCATTTGCAGTGCTTTTCAATTTCAGGGTCATTTTAGCTCAGAACAAATCATGAAATGCATGAAAAATAGCAAATGAAGTCAGAAAAGGGTTCAAAAGTGATGACGTGGCTTTGAATGGTGCATATTGAATGCAGAAAAAGTCTTGAGTTAAAATATGTTTTAAAAAATGAAATCCCTTTGTAATAGACGGGTTTTCCTTTGAAACCCTGATACTTCGAAGGAGATTGTCCAGTTTGTACACGAAGTGCATCCAATTTTTCCCGTAACCCTCTCAACTTTTTAGCACATGCTACGTGGGTGAAATTATGATACCATGCCAATTTTCAACCATTTCAGAGTTCATTTGCAGTGCTTTTCAATTTCAGGGTCATCTTAGCTCAAAATAAATCATGAAATGCATGAAAAATAGCAAATGAAGTCAGAAAAGGGTTGAAAAGTGATGATGTGGCTTTGAATGGTGCATATTGAATGCAGAAAAAGTCTTAGTTTAAATATGTTAAAAAATGATACCCCTTTGTAATAGACGAGTTTTCGTCCGAAACCCTCGTACTTCGAAGGAGATTGTCCAGTTTGTACACGAAGTGCATCCAGTTTTTCCCGTAACCCTGTCAACTTTTTAGCACATGCTACGTGGGTGAAATTATGATACCATGCCAATTTTCAACTATTTCAGAGTTCATTTGAAGTGCTTTTCAATTTCAGGGTCATCTTAGCTCAAAATAAATCATGAAATGCATGAAAAATAGCAAATGAAGTCAGAAAAGGGTTGAAAAGTGATGATGTGGCTTTGAATGGTGCATATTGAATGCAGAAAAATTCTTGAGTTAAAATAAGTTAAAAAATGAAACCCCTTTGTAATAGACGAGTTTTCTTCCGAAACCCTGATACTTCGAAGGAGATTGTCCAGTTTGTACACGAAGTGCATCCAGTTTTTCCCGTAACCCACTCAACTTTTTAGCACATGCTATGTGGGTGAAATTATGATACCATGCCAATTTTTAACCATTTCAGAGTTCATTTGCAGTGCTTTTCAATTTCAGGGTCATCTTAGCTCAAAATAAATCATGAAATGCATGAAAAATAGCAAATGAAGTCAGAAAAGGGTTGAAAAGTGATGATGTGGCTTTGAATGGTGCATATTGAATGCAGAAAAAGTCTTGAGTTAAGATATGTATTTAAAAAAATGAAATCCCTTTGTAATAGACGAGTTTTCGTCCGAAACCCTAATACTTCGAAGGAGATTGTCCAGTTTGTACACGAAGTGCTTCCAGTTTTTCCCGTAACCCTCTCAACTTTTTAGCACATGCTATGTGGGTGAAATTATGATACCATGCCAACTTTCAACCATTTCAGAGTTCATTTGCAGTGCTTTTCAATTTCAGGGTCATTTTAGCTCAGAACAAATCATGAAATGCATGAAAAATAGCAAATGAAGTCAGAAAAGGGTTCAAAAGTGATGACGTGGCTTTGAATGGTGCATATTGAATGCAGAAAAAGTCTTGAGTTAAAATATGTTTTAAAAAATGAAATCCCTTTGTAATAGACGGGTTTTCCTTCGAAACCCTGATACTTCGAAGGAGATTGTCCAGTTTGTACACGAAGTGCATCCAATTTTTCCCGTAACCCTCTCAACTTTTTAGCACATGCTACGTGGGTGAAATTATGATACCATGCCAATTTTCGGCTATTTCAGAGTTCATTTGCAGTGCTTTTCAATATGAGGGTCATCTTAGCTCAAAATAAATCATGAAATGCATGAAAAATAGCAAATGAAGTCAGAAAAGGGTTGAAAAGTGATGATGTGTATTTGAATGGTGCATATTGAATGCAGAAAAAGTCTTGAGTTAAAATATGTTTAAAAAATGAAATCCCTTTGTAATAGACGAGTTTTCGTCCGAAACCCTCATACTTCGAAGGAGATTGTCCAGTTTGTACATGAAGTGCATCCAGTTTTTCCCATAACCCTCTCAACTTTTTAGCACATGCTATGTGGGTGAAATTATGATACCATGCCAATTTTCAACCATTTCAGAGTTCATTTGCAGTGCTTTTCAATTTCAGGGTCATCTTTGCTCAAAATAAATCATGAAATGCATGAAAAATAGCAAATGAAGTCAGAAAAGGGTTGAAAAGTGATGATGTGGCTTTGAATGGTGCATATTGAATGCAGAAAAAGTCTTGAGTTAAGATATGTATTTAAAAAAATGAAATCCCTTTGTAATAGACGAGTTTTCGTCCGAAACCCTAATACTTCGAAGGAGATTGTCCAGTTTGTACACGAAGTGCATCCAGTTTTTCCCGTAACCCTGTCAACTTTTTAGCACATGCTATGTGGGTGAAATTATGATACCAAGCCAATTTTCAACTATTTCAGAGTTCATTTGCAGTGCTTTTCAATTTCAGGGTCATCTTAGCTCGAAATAAATCAAGAAATGCATGAAAAATAGCAAATGAAGTCAGAAAAGGGTTGAAAAGTGATGATGTGGCTTTGAATGGTGCATATTGAATGAATAAAAAGTCTTGAGTTAAAATATGTTAAAAAAATGAAACCCCTTTGTAATAGACGAGTTTTCGTCCGAAACCCTGATACTTCGAAGGAGATTGTCCAGTTTGTACACGAAGTGCATCCAGTTTTTCCCGTAACCCTCTCAACTTTTTAGCACATGCTACGTGGGTGAAATTATGATACCATTTCAATTTTCAACCATTTCAGAGTTCATTTGCAGTGCTTTTCAATTTCAGGGTCATCTTAGCTCAAAATAAATCATGAAATGCATGAAAAATAGCAAATGAAGTCAGAAAAGGGTTGAAAAGTGATGATGTGGCTTTGAATGGTGCATATTGAATGCAGAAAAAGTCTTAGTTAAAATATGTTAAAAAATGATACCCATTTGTAATAGACGAGTTTTCGTCCGAAACCCTCGTACTTCGAAGGAGATTGTCCAGTTTGTACACAAAGTGCATCCAGTTTTTCCCGTAACCCTGTCAACTTTTTAGCACATGCTACGTGGGTGAAATTATGATACCATGCCAATTTTCAACTATTTCAGAGTTCATTCGAAGTGCTTTTCAATTTCAGGGTCCTCTTAGCTCAAAATAAATCATGAAATGCATGAAAAATAGCAAATGAAGTCAGAAAAGGGTTGAAAAGTGATGATGTGGCTTTGAATGGTGCATATTGAATGCAGAAAAAGTCTTGAGTTAAAATAAGTTAAATAATGAAACCCCTTTGTAATAGACGAGTTTTCGTCCGAAACCCTGATACTTCGAAGGAGATTGTCCAGTTTGTACACGAAGTGCATCCAGTTTTTTCCGTAACCCTCTCAACTTTTTATCACATCCTATGTGGGTGAAATTATGATACCATGCCAATTTTCAACCATTTCAGAGTTCATTTGCAGTGCTTTTCAATTTCAGGGTCATCTTAGCTCAAAATAAATCATGAAATGCATGAAAAATAGCAAATGAAGTCAGAAAAGGGTTGAAAAGTGATGATGTGGCTTTGAATGGTGCATATTGAATGCAGAAAAAGTCTTGAGTTAAAATATGTTAAAAAATGAAACCCCTTTGTAATAGACGAGTTTTCGTCCGAAACCCTCATACTTCGAAGGAGATTGTCCAGTTTGTACACGAAGTGCATCCAGTTTTTCCCGTAACCCTCTCAACTTTTTATCACATGCTATGTGGGTGAAATTATGATACCATGCCAATTTTCAACCATTTCAGAGTTCATTTGAAGTGCTTTTCAATTTCAGGGTCATCTTAGCTCAAAATAAATCATGAAATGCATGAAAAATAGCAAATGAAGTCAGAAAAGGGTTGAAAAGTGATGATGTGGCTTTGAATGGTGCATATTGAATGAAGAAAAAGTCTTGAGTTAAAATATGTTAAAAAATGAAACCCCTTTGAAATAGACGAGTTTTCGTCGAAACCCTCATACTTCGTAGGAGATTGTCCAGTTTGTACAAGCAGTGCATCCAGTTTTTCCCGTAACCCTCTCAACTTTTTATCACATGCTATGTGGGTGAAATTATGATACCATGCCAATTTTCAACCATTTCAGAGTTCATTTGCAGTGCTTTTCAATTTCAGGGTCATCTTAGCTCAAAATAAATCATGAAATGCATGAAAAATAGCAAATGAAGTTACAAAAGAGTTGAAAAGTGATGATGTGGCTTTGAATGGTGCATATTGAATGCAAAAAAAGTCTTGAGTTAAAATATGTTAAAAAAATGAAACCCCTTTGTAATAGACGAGTTTTCGTCCGAATCCCTGATACTTCGAAGGAGATTGTCCAGTTTGTACACGAAGTGCATCCAGTTTTTCCCGTAACCCTCTCAACTTTTTAGCGCATGCTACGTGGGTGAAATGATGATACCATGCCAATTTTCAACCATTTCCGAGTTCATTTGCAGTGCTTTTCAATTTCAGGGTCATCTTAGCTCAAAATAAATCATGAAATGCATGAAAAATAGCAAATGAAGTCAGAAAAGAGTTGAAAAGTGATGATGTGGCTTTGAATGGTGCATATTGAATGCAAAAAAAGTCTTGAGTTAAAATATGTTAAAAAAATGAAACCCCTTTGTAATAGACGAGTTTTCGTCCGAAACCCTCATACTTCGAAGGAGATTGTCCAGTTTGTACACGAAGTGCATCCAGTTTTTCCCGTAACCCTCTCAACTTTTTATCACATGCTACGTGGGTGAAATTATGATACCATGCCAATTTTCAACCATTTCAGAGTTCATTTGCAGTGCTTTTCAATTTCAGGGTCATCTTAGCTCAAAATAAATCATGAAATGCATGAAAAATAGCAAATGAAGTCAGAAAAGGGTTGAAAAGTGAAGATGTGGCTTTGAATGGTGCCTAATGAATGCAGAAAAAGTCTTGATTTAAAATATATTTAAAAAAATGAAATCCCATTGTAATAGACGAGTTTTCGTCCGAAACCCTCATACTTCGAAGGAGATTGTCCAGTTTGTACACGAAGTGCATCCAGTTTTTCCCGTAAGCCTCTCAACTTTTTAGCACATGCTATGTGGGTGAAATTATGATACCATGCCAATTTTCAACTATTTCAGAGTTCATTTGCAGTGCTTTTCAATTTCAGGGTCATCTTAGCTCAAAATAAATCATGAAATGCATGAAAAATAACAAATGAAGTCAGAAAAGGGTTGAAAAGTGATGATGTGGCTTTGAATGGTGCATATTGAATGCAGAAAAAGTCTTGAGTTGAAATATATTTAAAAAAATGAAATCCCTTTGTAATAGACGAGTTTTCGTCCGAAACCCTAATACTTCGAAGGAGATTGTCCAGTTTGTAGACGAAGTGCATATAGTTTTTCCCGTAACCCTCTCAACTTTTTAGCACATGCTATGTGGGTGAAATTATGATACCAAGCCAATTTTCAACTATTTCAGAGTTCATTTGCAGTGCTTTTCAATTTCAGGGTCATCTTAGCTCGAAATAAATCAAGAAATGCATGAAAAATAGCAAATGAAGTCAGAAAAGGGTTGAAAAGTGATGATGTGGCTTTGAATGGTGCATATTGAATGAATAAAAAGTCTTGAGTTAAAATATGTTAAAAAAATGAAACCACTTTGTAATAGACGAGTTTTCGTCCGAAACCCTGATACTTCGAAGGAGATTGTCCAGTTTGTACACGAAGTGCATCCAGTTTTTCCCGTAACCCTCTCAACTTTTTAGCACAAGCTACGTGGGTGAAATTATGATACCATTTCAATTTTCAACCATTTCAGAGTTCATTTGCAGTGCTTTTCAATTTCAGGGTCATCTTAGCTCAAAATAAATCATGAAATGCATGAAAAATAGCAAATGAAGTCAGAAAAATGTTGAAAAGTGATGATGTGGCTTTGAATGGTGCATATTGAATGCAGAAAAAGTCTTAGTTAAAATATGTTAAAAAATGATACCCCTTTGTAATAGACGAGTTTTCGTCCGAAACCCTCGTACTTCGAAGGAGATTGTCCAGTTTGTACACGAAGTG
Organism: Elymus sibiricus; assembly: GCA_039707655.1. Classification (NCBI taxonomy): domain Eukaryota; kingdom Viridiplantae; phylum Streptophyta; class Magnoliopsida; order Poales; family Poaceae; genus Elymus; species Elymus sibiricus. Next base: position 248,155,331 of record CM077671.1, read on the forward strand.
CATCCAGTTTTTCCCGTAACCCTGTCAACTTTTTAGCACATGCTACGTGGGTGAAATTATGATACCATGCCAATTTTCAACCATTTCAGAGTTCATTTGCAGTGCTTTTCAATTTCAGGGTCATCTTTGCTCAAAATAAATCATGAAATGCATGAAAAATAGCAAATGAAGTCAGAAAGGGTTGAAAAGTGATGATGTGGCTTTGAAGGGTGCCTAATGAATGCAGAAAAAGTCTTGATTTAAAATATATTTAAAAAAATGAAATCCCATTGTAATAGACGAGTTTTCGTCCGAAACCCTCATACTTCGAAGGAGATTGTCCAGTTTGTACACGAAGTGCATCCAGTTTTTCCCGTAAGCCTCTCAACTTTTTAGCACATGCTATCTGGGTGAAATTATGATACCATGCCAATTTTCAACTATTTCAGAGTTCATTTGCAGTGCTTTTCAATTTCAGGGTCATCTTAGCTCAAAATAAATCATGAAATGCATGAAAAATAGCAAATGAAGTCAGAAAAGAGTTGAAAAGTGACGATGTGGCTTTGAATGGTGCATATTGAATGCAAAAAAAGTCATGAGTTAAAATATCTTAAAAAAATGAAACCCCTTTGTAATAGACGTGCTTTCGTCCGAAACCCTCATACTTCGAAGGAGATTGTCGAGTTTGTACACGAAGTGCATCCAGTTTTTCCCGTAACCCTCTCAACTTTTTATCACATGCTATGTGGGTGAAATGATGATACCATGCCAATTGTCAACCATTTCAGAGTTCATTTGCAGTGCTTTTCAATTTCAGGGTCATCTTAGCTCAAAATAAATCATGAAATGCATGAAAAATAGCAAATGAAGTCAGAAAAGGGTTGAAAAGTGATGATGTGTATTTGAATGGTGCATATTGAATGCAAAAAAAGTCATGAGTTAAAATATCTTAAAAAAATGAAATCCCTTTGTAATAGACGAGTTTTCGTCCGAAACCCTCATACTTCGAAGAAGATTGTCCAGTTTGTACACGAAGTGCATCCAGTTTTTCCCATAACCCTCTCAACTTTTTAGCACATGCTATGTGGGTGAAATTATGATACCATGCCAATTTTCAACCATTTCAGAGTTCATTTGCAGTGCTTTGCAATTTCAGGGTCATCTTTGCTCAAAATAAATCATGAAATGCATGAAAAATAGCAAATGAAGTCAGAAAAGGGTTGAAAAGTGATGATGTGGCTTTGAATGGTGCATATTGAATGCAGAAAAAGTCTTGAGTTAAAATAAGTTAAAAAATGAAACCCCTTTGTAATAGACGAGTTTTCGTCCGAATCCCTGATACTTCGAAGGAGATTGTCCAGTTTGTACATGAAGTGCATCCAGTTTTTCCCGTAACCCTCTCAACTTTTTAGCACATGCTACGTGGATGAAATTATGATACCATGCCAATTTTCAACCATTTCAGAGTTCATTTGCAGTGCTTTTCAATTTCAGGGTCATCTTAGCTCAAAATAAATCATGAAATGCATGAAAAATAGCAAATGAAGTCAGAAAAGGGTTGAAAAGTGATGATGTGGCTTTGAATGGTGCATATTGAATGCAGAAAAAGTCTTAGTTAAAATATGTTAAAAAATGATACCCCTTTGTAATAGACGAGTTTTCGTCCGAAACCCTCGTACTTCGAAGGAGATTGTCAAGTTTGTACACGAAGTGCATCCAGTTTTTCCCGTAACCCTCTCAACCTTTTAGTACGTGCTACGTGGGTGAAATTATGATACCATACCAATTTTCAACTATTTCAGAGTTCATTTGCAGTGCTTTTCAATTTCAGGGTCATCTTTGCTCAAAATAAATCATGAAATGCATGAAAAATAGCAAATGAAGTCAGAAAAGGGTTGAAAAGTGATGATGTGGCTTTGAATGGTGCCTAATGAATGCAGAAAAAGTCTGGATTTAAAATATATTTAAAAAAATGAAATCCCATTGTAATAGATGAGTTTTCGTCCGAAACCCTCATACTTCGAAGGAGATTGTCCAGTTTGTACACGAAGTGCATCCAGTTTTTCCCGTAACCCTCTCAACTTTTTAGCACATGCTATGTGGGTGAAATTATGATACCATGCCAATTTTCAACCATTTCAGAGTTCATTTGCAGTGCTTCACAATTTCAGGGTCATCTTAGCTCAAAATAAATCATGAAATGCATGAAAAATTGCAAATGATGTCAGAAAAGGGTTGAAAAGTGATGATGTGGCTTTGATTGGTGCATATTGAATGCAGAAAAAGTCTTGAGTTAAAATAAGTTAAAAAATGAAACCCCTTTGTAATAGACGAGTTTTCGTCCGAAACCCTGATACTTCAAAGGAGATTGTCCAGTTTGTACACGAAGTGCATCCAGTTTTTCCCGTAACCCTCTCAACTTTTTAGCACATGCTATGTGGGTGAAATTATGATACCATGCCAATTTTTAACCATTTCAGAGTTCATTTGCAGTGCTTTTCAATTTCAGGGTCATCTTAGCTCAAAATAAATCATGAAATGCATGAAAAATAGCAAATGAAGTCAGAAAAGGGTTGAAAAGTGATGATGTGGCTTTGAATGGTGCATATTGAATGCAGAAAAAGTCTTGAGTTAAGATATGTATTTAAAAAAATGAAATCCGTTTGTAATAGACGAGTTTTCGTCCGAAACCCTGATACTTCAAAGGAGATTGTCCAGTTTGTACACGAAGTGCATCCAGTTTTTCCCGTAACCCTCTCAACTTTTTAGCACATGCTATGTGGGTGAAATTATGATACCATGCCAATTTTCAACTATTTCAGAGTTCATTTGCAGTGCTTTTCAATTTCAGGGTCATCTTAGCTTGAAATAAATCATGAAATGCATGAAAAATAGCAAATGAAGTAAGAAAAGGGTTGAAAAGTGATGATGTGGCTTTGAATGGTGCATATTGAATGCAGAAAAAGTCTTGAGTTAAAATATGTTAAAAAAATGAAACCCCTTTGTAATAGACGAGTTTTCGTCCGAATCCCTGATACTTCGAAGGAGATTGTCCAGTTTGTACACGAACTGCATCCAGTTTTTCCCGTAACCCTCTCAACTTTTTAGCACATGCTACGTGGGAGAAATTATGATACCATGCCAATTTTCAACTATTTCAGAGTTCATTTGCAGTGCTTTTCAATTTCAGGGTCATCTTAGCTTGAAATAAATCATGAAATGCATGAAAAATAGCAAATGAAGTAAGAAAAGGGTTGAAAAGTGATGATGTGGCTTTGAATGGTGCATATTGAATGTATAAAAAGTCTTGAGTTAAAATATGTTAAAAAAATGAAACCCCTTTGTAATAGACGAGTTTTCGTCCGAATCCCTGATACTTCGAAGGAGATTGTCCAGTTTGTACACGAACTGCATCCAGTTTTTCCCGTAACCCTCTCAACTTTTTAGCACATGCTACGTGGGAGAAATTATGATACCATGCCAATTTTCAACCATTTCAGAGTTCATTTGCAGTGCTTTTCAATTTCAGGGTCATCTTAGCTCAAAATAAATCATGAAATGCATGAAAAATAGCAAATGAAGTCAGAAAAGGGTTGAAAAGTGATGATGTGGCTTTGAATGGTGCATATTGAATGCAGAAAAAGTCTTAGTTAAAATATGTTTAAAAAAATGAAATCCCATTGTAATAGACGAGTTTTCGTCCGAAACCCTCATACTTCGAAGGAGATTGTCCAGTTTGTACACGAAGTGCATCCAGTTTTTCCCGTATGCCTCTCAACTTTTTAGCACATGCTACGTGGGTGAAATTATGATACCATGCCAATTTTCAACTATTTCAGAGTTCATTTGAAGTGCTTTTCAATTTCAGGGTCATCTTAGCTCAAAATAAATCATGAAATGCATGGAAAATAGCAAATGAAGTCAGAAAAGGGTTGAAAAGTGATGATGTGGCTTTTAATGGTGCCTAATGAATGCAGAAAAAGTCTTGATTTAAAATATATTTAAAAAAATGATACCCCTTTGTAATAGACGAGTTTTCGTCCGAAACCCTCGTACTTCGAAGGAGATTGTCCAGTTTGTACACGAAGTGCATCCAGTTTTTCCCGTATGCCTCTCAACCTTTTAGCACATGCTATGTGGGTGAAATTATGATACCATGCCAATTTTCAACTATTTCAGAGTTCATTTGCAGTGCTTTTCAATTTCAGGGTCATCTTTGCTCAAAATAAATCATGAAATGCATGAAAAATAGCAAATGAAGTCAGAAAAGGGTTGAAAAGTGATGATGTGGCTTTGAATGGTGCCTAATGAATGCAGAAAAAGTCTTGATTTAAAATATATTTAAAAAAATGAAATCCCATTGTAATAGACGAGTTTTCGTCCGAAACCCTGATACTTCGAAGGAGATTGTCCAGTTTGTACACGAAGTGCATCCAGTTTTTCCCGTAACCCTCTCAACTTTTTAGCACATGCTATGTGGGTGAAATTATGATACCATGCCAATTTTCAACCATTTCAGAGTTCATTTGCAGTGCTTTTCAATTTCAGGGTCATCTTAGCTCTAAATAAATCATGAAATGCATGAAAAATAGCAAATGAAGTCAGAAAAGGGTTGAAAAGTGATGATGTGGCTTTGAATGGTGCATATTGAATGCAGAAAAAGTCTTGAGTTGAAATATATTTAAAAAAATGAAATCCCTTTGTAATAGACGAGTTTTCGTCCGAAACCCTAATACTTCGAAGGAGATTGTCCAGTTTGTAGACGAAGTGCATCCAGTTTTTCCCGTAACCCTCTCAACTTTTTAGCACATGCTATGTGGGTGAAATTATGATACCATGCCAATTTTCAACTATTTCAGAGTTCATTTGCAGTGCTTTTCAATTTCAGGGTCATCTTAGCTCGAAATAAATCATGAAATGCATTAAAAATAGCAAATGAAGTCAGAAAAGGGTTGAAAAGTGATGATGTGGCTTTGAATGGTGCATATTGAATGCATAAAAAGTCTTGAGTTAAAATATGTTTAAAAAATGAAATCCCTTTGTAATAGACGAGTTTTCGTCCGAAACCCTCATACTTCGAAGGAGATTGTCCAGTTTGTACACGAAGTGCATCCAGTTTTTCCCATAACCCTCTCAACTTTTTAGCACATGCTATGTGGGTGAAATTATGATACCATGCCAATTTTCAACCATTTCAGAGTTCATTTGCAGTGCTTTTCAATTTCAGGGTCATCTTTGCTCAAAATAAATCATGAAATGCATGAAAAATAGCAAATGAAGTCAGAAAAGGGTTGAAAAGTGATGATGTGGCTTTGAATGGTGCATATTGAATGCAGAAAAAGTCTTGAGTTAAGATATGTATTTAAAAAAATGAAATCCGTTTGTAATAGACGAGTTTTCGTCCGAAACCCTGATACTTCAAAGGAGATTGTCCAGTTTGTACACGAAGTGCATCCAGTTTTTCCCGTAACCCTCTCAACTTTTTAGCACATGCTATGTGGGTGAAATTATGATACCATGCCAATTTTCAACTATTTCAGAGTTCATTTGCAGTGCTTTTCAATTTCAGGGTCATCTTAGCTTGAAATAAATCATGAAATGCATGAAAAATAGCAAATGAAGTAAGAAAAGGGTTGAAAAGTGATGATGTGGCTTTGAATGGTGCATATTGAATGCATAAAAAGTCTTGAGTTAAAATATGTTAAAAAAATGAAACCCCTTTGTAATAGACGAGTTTTCGTCCGAATCCCTGATACTTCGAAGGAGATTGTCCAGTTTGTACACGAACTGCATCCAGTTTTTCCCGTAACCCTCTCAACTTTTTAGCACATGCTACGTGGGAGAAATTATGATACCATGCCAATTTTCAACCATTTCAGAGTTCATTTGCAGTGCTTTTCAATTTCAGGGTCATCTTAGCTCAAAATAAATCATGAAATGCATGAAAAATAGCAAATGAAGTCAGAAAAGGGTTGAAAAGTGATGATGTGGCTTTGAATGGTGCATATTGAATGCAGAAAAAGTCTTAGTTAAAATATGTTTAAAAAAATGAAATCCCATTGTAATAGACGAGTTTTCGTCCGAAACCCTCATACTTCGAAGGAGATTGTCCAGTTTGTACACGAAGTGCATCCAGTTTTTCCCGTATGCCTCTCAACTTTTTAGCACATGCTACGTGGGTGAAATTATGATACCATGCCAATTTTCAACTATTTCAGAGTTCATTTGAAGTGCTTTTCAATTTCAGGGTCATCTTAGCTCAAAATAAATCATGAAATGCATGGAAAATAGCAAATGAAGTCAGAAAAGGGTTGAAAAGTGATGATGTGGCTTTGAATGGTGCCTAATGAATGCAGAAAAAGTCTTGATTTAAAATATATTTAAAAAAATGATACCCCTTTGTAATAGACGAGTTTTCGTCCGAAACCCTCGTACTTCGAAGGAGATTGTCCAGTTTGTACACGAAGTGCATCCAGTTTTTCCCGTATGCCTCTCAACCTTTTAGCACATGCTATGTGGGTGAAATTATGATACCATGCCAATTTTCAACTATTTCAGAGTTCATTTGCAGTGCTTTTCAATTTCAGGGTCATCTTTGCTCAAAATAAATCATGAAATGCATGAAAAATAGCAAATGAAGTCAGAAAAGGGTTGAAAAGTGATGATGTGGCTTTGAATGGTGCCTAATGAATGCAGAAAAAGTCTTGATTTAAAATATATTTAAAAAAATGAAATCCCATTGTAATAGACGAGTTTTCGTCCGAAACCCTGATACTTCGAAGGAGATTGTCCAGTTTGTACACGAAGTGCATCCAGTTTTTCCCGTAACCCTCTCAACTTTTTAGCACATGCTATGTGGGTGAAATTATGATACCATGCCAATTTTCAACCATTTCAGAGTTCATTTGCAGTGCTTTTCAATTTCAGGGTCATCTTAGCTCTAAATAAATCATGAAATGCATGAAAAATAGCAAATGAAGTCAGAAAAGGGTTGAAAAGTGATGATGTGGCTTTGAATGGTGCATATTGAATGCAGAAAAAGTCTTGAGTTGAAATATATTTAAAAAAAATGAAATCCCTTTGTAATAGACGAGTTTTCGTCCGAAACCCTAATACTTCGAAGGAGATTGTCCAGTTTGTAGACGAAGTGCATCCAGTTTTTCCCGTAACCCTCTCAACGTTTTAGCACATGCTATGTGGGTGAAATTATGATACCATGCCAATTTTCAACTATTTCAGAGTTCATTTGCAGTGCTTTTCAATTTCAGGGTCATCTTAGCTCGAAATAAATCATGAAATGCATTAAAAATAGCAAATGAAGTCAGAAAAGGGTTGAAAAGTGATGATGTGGCTTTGAATGGTGCATATTGAATGCATAAAAAGTCTTGAGTTAAAATATGTTTAAAAAATGAAATCCCTTTGTAATAGACGAGTTTTCGTCCGAAACCCTCATACTTCGAAGGAGATTATCCAGTTTGTACACGAAGTGCATCCAGTTTTTCCCATAACCCTCTCAACTTTTTAGCACATGCTATGTGGGTGAAATTATGATACCATGCCAATTTTCAACCATTTCAGAGTTCATTTGCAGTGCTTTTCAATTTCAGGGTCATCTTTGCTCAAAATAAATCATGAAATGCATGAAAAATAGCAAATGAAGTCAGAAAAGGGTTGAAAAGTGATGATGTGGCTTTGAATGGTGCATATTGAATGCAGAAAAAGTCTTGAGTTAAAATAAGTTAAAAAATGAAACCCCTTTGTAATAGACGAGTTTTCGTCCGAATCCCTGATACTTCGAAGGAGATTGTCCAGTTTGTACACGAAGTGCATCCAGTTTTTCCCGTAACCCTCTCAACTTTTTAGCACATGCTACGTGGGTGAAATTAAGATACCATGCCAATTTTCAACCATTTCAGAGTTCATTTGCAGTGCTTTTCAATTTCAGGGTCATCTTAGCTCAAAATAAATCATGAAATGCATGAAAAATAGCAAATGAAGTCAGAAAAGGGTTGAAAAGTGATGATGTGGCTTTGAATGGTGCCTAATGAATGCAGAAAAAGTCTTGATTTAAAATATATTTAAAAAAATGAAATCCCATTGTAATAGACGAGTTTTCGTCCGAAACCCTGATACTTCGAAGGAGATTGTCCAGTTTGTACACGAAGTGCATCCAGTTTTTCCCGTAACCCTCTCAACTTTTTAGCACATGCTATGTGGGTGAAATTATGATACCATGCCAATTTTCAACCATTTCAGAGTTCATTTGCAGTGCTTTTCAATTTCAGGGTCATCTTAGCTCTAAATAAATCATGAAATGCATGAAAAATAGCAAATGAAGTCAGAAAAGGGTTGAAAAGTGATGATGTGGCTTTGAATGGTGCATATTGAATGCAGAAAAAGTCTTGAGTTGAAATATATTTAAAAAAATGAAATCCCTTTGTAATAGACGAGTTTTCGTCCGAAACCCTAATACTTCGAAGGAGATTGTCCAGTTTGTAGACGAAGTGCATCCAGTTTTTCCCGTAACCCTCTCAACTTTTTAGCACATGCTATGTGGGTGAAATTATGATACCATGCCAATTTTCAACTATTTCAGAGTTCATTTGCAGTGCTTTTCAATTTCAGGGTCATCTTAGCTCGAAATAAATCATGAAATGCATGAAAAATAGCAAATGAAGTCAGAAAAGGGTTGAAAAGTGATGATGTGGCTTTGAATGGTGCATATTGAATGCATAAAAAGTCTTGAGTTAAAATATGTTTAAAAAATGAAATCCCTTTGTAATAGACGAGTTTTCGTCCGAAACCCTCATACTTCGAAGGAGATTGTCCAGTTTGTACACGAAGTGCATCCAGTTTTTCCCATAACCCTCTCAACTTTTTAGCACATGCTATGTGGGTGAAATTATGATACCATGCCAATTTTCAACCATTTCAGAGTTCATTTGCAGTGCTTTTCAATTTCAGGGTCATCTTTGCTCAAAATAAATCATGAAATGCATGAAAAATAGCAAATGAAGTCAGAAAAGGGTTGAAAAGTGATGATGTGGCTTTGAATGGTGCATATTGAATGCAGAAAAAGTCTTGAGTTAAAATAAGTTAAAAAATGAAACCCCTTTGTAATAGACGAGTTTTTGTCCGAATCCCTGATACTTCGAAGGAGATTGTCCAGTTTGTACACGAAGTGCATCCAGTTTTTCCCGTAACCCTCTCAACTTTTTAGCACATGCTACGTGGGTGAAATTATGATACCATGCCAATTTTCAACCATTTCAGAGTTCATTTGCAGTGCTTTTCAATTTCAGGGTCATCTTAGCTCAAAATAAATCATGAAATGCATGAAAAATAGCAAATGAAGTCAGAAAAGGGTTGAAAAGTGATGATGTGGCTTTGAATGGTGCATATTGAATACAGAAAAAGTCTTAGTTAAAATATGTTAAAAAATGATACCCCTTTGTAATAGACGAGTTTTCGTCCGAAACCCTCGTTCTTCGAAGGAGATTGTCAAGCTTGTACACGAAGTGCATCCAGTTTTTCCCGTAACCCTCTCAACCTTTTAGCACATGCTACGTGGGTGAAATTATGATACCATACCAATTTTCAACTATTTCAGAGTTCATTTGCAGTGCTTTTCAATTTCAGGGTCATCTTTGCTCAAAATAAATCATGAAATGCATGAAAAATAGCAAATGAAGTCAGAAAAAGCTTGAAAAGTGATGATGTGGCTTTGAATGGTGCCTAATGAATGCAGAAAAAGTCTTGATTTAAAATATATTTAAAAAAATGATACCCCTTTGTAATAGACGAGTTTTCGTCCGAAACCCTCGTACTTCGAAGGAGATTGTCCAGTTTGTACACGAAGTGCATCCAGTTTTTCCCGTATGCCTCTCAACCTTTTAGCACATGCTATGTGGGTGAAATTATGATAGCATGCCAATTTTCAACTATTTCAGAGTTCATTTGCAGTGCTTTTCAATTTCAGGGTCATCTTTGCTCAAAATAAATCATGAAATGCATGAAAAATAGCAAATGAAGTCAGAAAAGGGTTGAAAAGTGATGATGTGGCTTTGAATGGTGCCTAATGAATGCAGAAAAAGTCTTGATTTAAAATATATTTAAAAAAATGATACCCCTTTGTAATAGACGAGTTTTCGTCCGAAACCCTCGTACTTCGAAGGAGATTGTCCAGTTTGTACACGAAGTGCATCCAGTTTTTCCCGTATGCCTCTCAACCTTTTAGCACATGCTATGTGGGTGAAATTATGATACCATGCCAATTTTCAACTATTTCAGAGTTCATTTGCAGTGCTTTTCAATTTTAGGGTCATCTTTGCTCAAAATAAATCATGAAATGCATGAAAAATAGCAAATGAAGTCAGAAAAGGGTTGAAAAGTGATGATGTGGCTTTGAATGGTGCCTAATGAATGCAGAAAAAGTTTTGATTTAAAATATATTTAAAAAAATGAAATCCCATTGTAATAGACGAGTTTTCGTCCGAAACCCTGATACTTCGAAGGAGATTGTCCAGTTTGTAGACGAAGTGCATCCAGTTTTTCCCGTAACCCTCTCAACTTTTTAGCACATGCTATGTGGGTGAAATTATGATACCATGCCAATTTTCAACCATTTCAGAGTTCATTTGCAGTGCTTTTCAATTTCAGGGTCATCTTAGCTCTAAATAAATCATGAAATGCATGAAAAATAGCAAATGAAGTCAGAAAAGGGTTGAAAAGTGATGATGTGGCTTTGAATGGTGCATATTGAATGCATAAAAAGTCTTGAGTTAAAATATGTTTAAAAAATGAAATCCCTTTGTAATAGACGAGTTTTCGTCCGAAACCCTCATACTTCGAAGGAGATTGTCCAGTTTGTACACGAAGTGCATCCAGTTTTTCCCATAACCCTCTCAACTTTTTAGCACATGCTATGTGGGTGAAATTATGATACCATGCCAATTTTCAACCATTTCAGAGTTCATTTGCAGTGCTTTTCAATTTCAGGGTCATCTTTGCTCAAAATAAATCATGAAATGCATGAAAAATAGCAAATGAAGTCAGAAAAGGGTTGAAAAGTGATGATGTGGCTTTGAATGGTGCATATTGAATGCAGAAAAAGTCTTGAGTTAAAATAAGTTAAAAAATGAAACCCCTTTGTAATAGACGAGTTTTCGTCCGAATCCCTGATACTTCGAAGGAGATTGTCCAGTTTGTACACGAAGTGCATCCAGTTTTTCCCGTAACCCTCTCAACTTTTTAGCACATGCTACGTGGGTGAAATTATGATACCATGCCAATTTTCAACCATTTCAGAGTTCATTTGCAGTGCTTTTCAATTTCAGGGTCATCTTAGCTCAAAATAAATCATGAAATGCATGAAAAATAGCAAATGAAGTCAGAAAAGGGTTGAAAAGTGATGATGTGGCTTTGAATGGTGCATATTGAATACAGAAAAAGTCTTAGTTAAAATATGTTAAAAAATGATACCCCTTTGTAATAGACGAGTTTTCGTCCGAAACCCTCGTTCTTCGAAGGAGATTGTCAAGCTTGTACACGAAGTGCATCCAGTTTTTCCCGTAACCCTCTCAACCTTTTAGCACATGCTACGTGGATGAAATTATGATACCATACCAATTTTCAACTATTTCAGAGTTCATTTGCAGTGCTTTTCAATTTCAGGGTCATCTTTGCTCAAAATAAATCATGAAATGCATGAAAAATAGCAAATGAAGTCAGAAAAAGGTTGAAAAGTGATGATGTGGCTTTGAATGGTGCCTAATGAATGCAGAAAAAGTCTTGATTTAAAATATATTTAAAAAAATGATACCCCTTTGTAATAGACGAGTTTTCGTCCGAAACCCTCGTACTTCGAAGGAGATTGTCCAGTTTGTACACGAAGTGCATCCAGTTTTTCCCGTATGCCTCTCAACCTTTTAGCACATGCTATGTGGGTGAAATTATGATACCATGCCAATTTTCAACTATTTCAGAGTTCATTTGCAGTGCTTTTCAATTTCAGGGTCATCTTTGCTCAAAATAAATCATGAAATGCATGAAAAATAGCAAATGAAGTCAGAAAAGGGTTGAAAAGTGATGATGTGGCTTTGAATGGTGCCTAATGAATGCAGAAAAAGTCTTGATTTAAAATATATTTAAAAAAATGATACCCCTTTGTAATAGACGAGTTTTCGTCCGAAACCCTCGTACTTCGAAGGAGATTGTCCAGTTTGTACACGAAGTGCATCCAGTTTTTCCCGTATGCCTCTCAACCTTTTAGCACATGCTATGTGGGTGAAATTATGATACCATGCCAATTTTCAACTATTTCAGAGTTCATTTGCAGTGCTTTTCAATTTTAGGGTCATCTTTGCTCAAAATAAATCATGAAATGCATGAAAAATAGCAAATGAAGTCAGAAAAGGGTTGAAAAGTGATGATGTGGCTTTGAATGGTGCCTAATGAATGCAGAAAAAGTTTTGATTTAAAATATATTTAAAAAAATGAAATCCCATTGTAATAGACGAGTTTTCGTCCGAAACCCTGATACTTCGAAGGAGATTGTCCAGTTTGTAGACGAAGTGCATCCAGTTTTTCCCGTAACCCTCTCAACTTTTTAGCACATGCTATGTGGGTGAAATTATGATACCATGCCAATTTTCAACCATTTCAGAGTTCATTTGCAGTGCTTTTCAATTTCAGGGTCATCTTAGCTCTAAATAAATCATGAAATGCATGAAAAATAGCAAATGAAGTCAGAAAAGGGTTGAAAAGTGATGATGTGGCTTTGAATGGTGCATATTGAATGCATAAAAAGTCTTGAGTTAAAATATGTTTAAAAAATGAAATCCCTTTGTAATAGACGAGTTTTCGTCCGAAACCCTCATACTTCGAAGGAGATTGTCCAGTTTGTACACGAAGTGCATCCAGTTTTTCCCATAACCCTCTCAACTTTTTAGCACATGCTATGTGGGTGAAATTATGATACCATGCCAATTTTCAACCATTTCAGAGTTCATTTGCAGTGCTTTTCAATTTCAGGGTCATCTTTGCTCAAAATAAATCATGAAATGCATGAAAAATAGCAAATGAAGTCAGAAAAGGGTTGAAAAGTGATGATGTGGCTTTGAATGGTGCATATTGAATGCAGAAAAAGTCTTGAGTTAAAATAAGTTAAAAAATGAAACCCCTTTGTAATAGACGAGTTTTCGTCCGAATCCCTGATACTTCGAAGGAGATTGTCCAGTTTGTACACGAAGTGCATCCAGTTTTTCCCGTAACCCTCTCAACTTTTTAGCACATGCTACGTGGGTGAAATTATGATACCATGCCAATTTTCAACCATTTCAGAGTTCATTTGCAGTGCTTTTCAATTTCAGGGTCATCTTAGCTCAAAATAAATCATGAAATGCATGAAAAATAGCAAATGAAGTCAGAAAAGGGTTGAAAAGTGATGATGTGGCTTTGAATGGTGCATATTGAATACAGAAAAAGTCTTAGTTAAAATATGTTAAAAAATGATACCCCTTTGTAATAGACGAGTTTTCGTCCGAAACCCTCGTTCTTCGAAGGAGATTGTCAAGCTTGTACACGAAGTGCATCCAGTTTTTCCCGTAACCCTCTCAACCTTTTAGCACATGCTACGTGGGTGAAATTATGATACCATACCAATTTTCAACTATTTCAGAGTTCATTTGCAGTGCTTTTCAATTTCAGGGTCATCTTTGCTCAAAATAAATCATGAAATGCATGAAAAATAGCAAATGAAGTCAGAAAAAGGTTGAAAAGTGATGATGTGGCTTTGAATGGTGCCTAATGAATGCAGAAAAAGTCTTGATTTAAAATATATTTAAAAAAATGATACCCCTTTGTAATAGACGAGTTTTCGTCCGAAACCCTCGTACTTCGAAGGAGATTGTCCAGTTTGTACACGAAGTGCATCCAGTTTTTCCCGTATGCCTCTCAACCTTTTAGCACATGCTATGTGGGTGAAATTATGATACCATGCCAATTTTCAACTATTTCAGAGTTCATTTGCAGTGCTTTTCAATTTCAGGGTCATCTTTGCTCAAAATAAATCATGAAATGCATGAAAAATAGCAAATGAAGTCAGAAAAGGGTTGAAAAGTGATGATGTGGCTTTGAATGGTGCCTAATGAATGCAGAAAAAGTCTTGATTTAAAATATATTTAAAAAAATGATACCCCTTTGTAATAGACGAGTTTTCGTCCGAAACCCTCGTACTTCGAAGGAGATTGTCCAGTTTGTACACGAAGTGCATCCAGTTTTTCCCGTATGCCTCTCAACCTTTTAGCACATGCTATGTGGGTGAAATTATGATACCATGCCAATTTTCAACTATTTCAGAGTTCATTTGCAGTGCTTTTCAATTTTAGGGTCATCTTTGCTCAAAATAAATCATGAAATGCATGAAAAATAGCAAATGAAGTCAGAAAAGGGTTGAAAAGTGATGATGTGGCTTTGAATGGTGCCTAATGAATGCAGAAAAAGTTTTGATTTAAAATATATTTAAAAAAATGAAATCCCATTGTAATAGACGAGTTTTCGTCCGAAACCCTGATACTTCGAAGGAGATTGTCCAGTTTGTACACGAAGTGCATCCAGTTTTTCCCGTAACCCTCTCAACTTTTTAGCACATGCTATGTGGGTGAAATTATGATACCATGCCAATTTTCAACCATTTCAGAGTTCATTTGCAGTGCTTTTCAATTTCAGGGTCATCTTAGCTCTAAATAAATCATGAAATGCATGAAAAATAGCAAATGAAGTCAGAAAAGGGTTGAAAAGTGATGATGTGGCTTTGAATGGTGCATATTGAATGCAGAAAAAGTCTTGAGTTGAAATATATTTAAAAAAATGAAATCCCTTTGTAATAGACGAGTTTTCGTCCGAAACCCTAATACTTCGAAGGAGATTGTCCAGTTTGTAGACGAAGTGCATCCAGTTTTTCCCGTAACCCTCTCAACTTTTTAGCACATGCTATGTGGGTGAAATTATGATACCATGCCAATTTTCAACTATTTCAGAGTTCATTTGCAGTGCTTTTCAATTTCAGGGTCATCTTAGCTCGAAATAAATCATGAAATGCATGAAAAATAGCAAATGAAGTCAGAAAAGGGTTGAAAAGTGATGATGTGGCTTTGAATGGTGCATATTGAATGCATAGAAAGTCTTGAGTTAAAATATGTTTAAAAAATGAAATCCCTTTGTAATAGACGAGTTTTCGTCCGAAACCCTCATACTTCGAAGGAGATTGTCCAGTTTGTACACGAAGTGCATCCAGTTTTTCCCATAACCCTCTCAACTTTTTAGCACATGCTATGTGGGTGAAATTATGATACCATGCCAATTTTCAACCATTTCAGAGTTCATTTGCAGTGCTTTTCAATTTCAGGGTCATCTTTGCTCAAAATAAATCATGAAATGCATGAAAAATAGCAAATGAAGTCAGAAAAGGGTTGAAAAGTGATGATGTGGCTTTGAATGGTGCATATTGAATGCAGAAAAAGTCTTGAGTTAAAATAAGTTAAAAAATGAAACCCCTTTGTAATAGACGAGTTTTCGTCCGAATCCCTGATACTTCGAAGGAGATTGTCCAGTTTGTACACGAAGTGCATCCAGTTTTTCCCGTAACCCTCTCAACTTTTTAGCACATGCTACGTGGGTGAAATTATGATACCATGCCAATTTTCAACCATTTCAGAGTTCATTTGCAGTGCTTTTCAATTTCAGGGTCATCTTAGCTCAAAATAAATCATGAAATGCATGAAAAATAGCAAATGAAGTCAGAAAAGGGTTGAAAAGTGATGATGTGGCTTTGAATGGTGCATATTGAATACAGAAAAAGTCTTAGTTAAAATATGTTAAAAAATGATACCCCTTTGTAATAGACGAGTTTTCGTCCGAAACCCTCGTTCTTCGAAGGAGATTGTCAAGCTTGTACACGAAGTGCATCCAGTTTTTCCCGTAACCCTCTCAACCTTTTAGCACATGCTACGTGGGTGAAATTATGATACCATACCAATTTTCAACTATTTCAGAGTTCATTTGCAGTGCTTTTCAATTTCAGGGTCATCTTTGCTCAAAATAAATCATGAAATGCATGAAAAATAGCAAATGAAGTCAGAAAAAGGTTGAAAAGTGATGATGTGGCTTTGAATGGTGCCTAATGAATGCAGAAAAAGTCTTGATTTAAAATATATTTAAAAAAATGAAATCCCATTGTAATAGACGAGTTTTCGTCCGAAACCCTCATACTTCGAAGGAGATTGTCCAGTTTGTACACGAAGTGCATCCAGTTTTTCCCGTAACCCTCTCAACTTTTTAGCACATGCTATGTGGGTGAAATTATGATACCATGCCAATTTTCAACCATTTCAGAGTTCATTTGCAGTGCTTTACAATTTCAGGGTCATCTTAGCTCAAAATAAATCATGAAATGCATTAAAAATAGCAAATGAAGTCAGAAAAGGGTTGAAAAGTGATGATGTGGCTTTGAATGGTGCATATTGAATGCAGAAAAATTCTTGAGTTGAAATATATTTAAAAAAATGAAATCCCTTTGTAATAGACGAGTTTTCGTCCGAAACCCTAATACTTCGAAGGAGATTGTCCAGTTTGTAGACGAAGTGCATCCAGTTTTTCCCGTAACCCTCTCAACTTTTTAGCACATGCTATGTGGGTTAAATTATGATACCATGCCAATTTTCAACTATTTCAGAGTTCATTTGCAGTGCTTTTCAATTTCAGGGTCATCTTAGCTCGAAATAAATCATGAAATGCATGAAAAATAGCAAATGAAGTCAGAAAAGGGTTGAAAAGTGATGATGTGGCTTTGAATGGTGCATATTGAATGCATAAAAAGTCTTGAGTTAAAATATGTTAAAAAAATGAAACCCCTTTGTAATAGACGAGTTTTCGTCCGAATCCCTGATACTTCGAAGGAGATTGTCCAGTTTGTACACGAAGTGCATCCAGTTTTTCCCGTAACCCTGTCAACTTTTTAGCACATGCTACGTGGGTGAAATTATGATACCATGCCAATTTTCAACTATTTCAGAGTTCATTTGAAGTGCTTTTCAATTTCAGGATCATCTTAGCTCAAAATAAATCATGAAATGCATGAAAAATAGCAAATGATGTCAGAAAAGGGTTGAAAAGTGATGATGTGGCTTTGAATGGTGCATATTGAATGCAGAAAAAAGGCTTGAGTTAAAATAAGTTAAAAAATGAAACCCCTTTGTAATAGACGAGTTTTCGTCCGAAACCCTGATACTTCGAAGGAGATTGTCCAGTTTGTACACGAAGTGCATCCAGTTTTTCCCGTAACCCTCTCAACTTTTTAGCACATGCTATGTGGGTGAAATTATGATACCATGCCAATTTTTAACCATTTCAGAGTTCATTTGCAGTGCTTTTCAATTTCAGGGTCATCTTAGCTCAAAATAAATCATGAAATGCATGAAAAATAGCAAATGAAGTCAGAAAAGGGTTGAAAAGTGATGATGTGGCTTTGAATGGTGCATATTGAATGCAGAAAAAGTCTTGAGTTAAGATATGTATTTAAAAAAATGAAATCCCTTTGTAATAGACGAGTTTTCGTCCGAAACCCTAATACTTCGATGGAGATTGTCCAGTTTGTACACGAAGTGCTTCCAGTTTTTCCCGTAACCCTCTCAACTTTTTAGCACATGCTATGTGGGTGAAATTATGATACCATGCCAATTTTAAACTATTTCAGAGTTCATTTGCAGTGCTTTTCAATTGTAGGGTCATCTTAGCTTGAAATAAATCATGAAATGCATGAAAAATAGAAAATGAAGTAAGAAAAGGGTTGAAAAGTGATGATGTGGCTTTGAATGGTGCATGTTGAATGCATAAAAAGTCTTGAGTTAAAATATGTTAAAAAAATGAAACCCCTTTGTAATAGACGAGTTTTCGTCCGAATCCCTGATACTTCGAAGGAGATTGTCTAGTTTGTACACGAAGTGCATCCAGTTTTTCCCGTAACCCTCTCAACTTTTTAGCACATGCTACGTGGGTGAAATTATGATACCATGCCAATTTTCAACCATTTCAGAGTTCATTTGCAGTGCTTTTCAATTTCAGGGTCATCTTAGCTCAAAATAAATCATGAAATGCATGAAAAATAGCAAATGAAGTCAGAAAAGGGTTTAAAAGTGATGATGTGGCTTTGAATGGTGCATATTGAATGCAGGAAAAGTCTTAGTTAAAATATGTTAAAAAATGATACCCCTTTGTAATAGACGAGTTTTCGTCCGAAACCCTCATACTTCGAAGGAGATTGTCCAGTTTGTACACGAAGTGCATCCAGTTTTTCCCGTAACCCTGTCAACTTTTTAGCACATGCTACGTGGGTGAAATTATGATACCATGCCAATTTTCAACTATTTCAGAGTTCATTTGAAGTGCTTTTCAATTTCAGGGTCATTTTAGCTCAAAATAAATCATGAAATGCATGGAAAATAGCAAATGAAGTCAGAAAAGGGTTGAAAAGTGATGATGTGGCTTTGAATGGTGCCTAATGAATGCAGAAAAAGTCTTGATTTAAAATATATTTAAAAAAATGAAATCCCATTGTGGTAGACGAGTTTTCGTCCGAAACCCTCATACTTCGAAGGAGATTGTCCAGTTTGTACACGAAGTGCATCCAGTTTTTCCCGTATGCCTCTCAACTTTTTAGCACATGCTATGTGGGTGAAATTATGATACCATGCCAATTTTCAACTATTTCAGAGTTCATTTGCAGTGCTTTTCAATTTCAGGGTCATCTTAGCTCAAAATAAATCATGAAATGCATGAAAGATAGCAAATGAAGTCAGAAAAGGGTCGAAAAGTGATGATGTGGCTTTGAATGGTGCATATTGATTGCAGAAAAAGTCTTGAGTTAAAATATGTTAAAAAATGATACCCCTTTGTAATAGACGAGTTTTCGTCCGAAACCCTCGTACTTCGAAGGAGATTGTCCAGTTTGTACACGAAGTGCATCCAGTTTTTCCCGTAACCCTCTCAACCTTTTAGCACATGCTACGTGGGTGAAATTATGATACCATGCCAATTTTCAACTATTTCAGAGTTCATTTGCAGTGCTTTTCAATTTCAGGGTCATCTTTGCTCAAAATAAATCATGAAATGCATGAAAAATAGCAAATGAAGTCAGAAAAGGGTTGAAAAGTGATGATGTGGCTTTGAATGGTGCCTAATGAATGCAGAAAAAGTCTTGATTTAAAATATATTTAAAAAAATGAAATCCCATTGTAATAGACGAGTTTTCGTCCGAAACCTTGATACTTCGAAGGAGATTGTCCAGTTTGTACACGAAGTGCATCCAGTTTTTCCCGTAACCCTCTCAACTTTTTAGCACATGCTATGTGGGTGAAATTATGATACCATGCCAATTTTCAACCATTTCAGAGTTCATTTGCAGTGCTTTTCAATTTCAGGGTCATCTTAGCTCTAAATAAATCATGAAATGCATGAAAAATAGCAAATGAAGTCTGAAAAGGGTTGAAAAGTGATGATGTGGCTTTGAATGGTGCATATTGAATGCAGAAAAAGTCTTGAGTTGAAATATATTTAAAAAAATGAAATCCCTTTGTAATAGACGAGTTTTCGTCCGAAACCCTAATACTTCGAAGGAGATTGTCCAGTTTGTAGACGAAGTGCATCCAGTTTTTCCCGTAACCCTCTCAACTTTTTAGCACATACTATGTGGGTGAAATTATAATACCATGCCAATTTTCAACTATTTCAGAGTTCATTTGCAGTGCTTTTCAATTTCAGGGTCATCTTAGCTCGAAATAAATCATGAAATGCATGAAAAATAGCAAATGAAGTCAGAAAAGGGTTGAAAAGTGATGATGTGGCTTTGAATGGTGCATATTGAATGCATAAAAAGTCTTGAGTTAAAATATGTTAAAAAAATGAAACCCCTTTGTAATAGACGAGTTTTCGTCCGAATCCCTGATACTTCGAAGGAGATTGTCCAGTTTGTACACGAAGTGCATCCAGTTTTTCCCGTAACCCTCTCAACTTTTTAGCACATGCTACGTGGGTGAAATTATGATACCATGCCAATTTTCAACCATTTCAGAGTTCATTTGCAGTGCTTTTCAATTTCAGGGTCATCTTAGCTCAAAATAAATCATGAAATGCATGAAAAATAGCAAATGAAATCAGAAAAGGGTTGAAAAGTGATGATGTGGCTTTGAATGGTGCATATTGAATGCAGAAAAAGTCTTAGTTAAAATATGTTAAAAAATGATACCCCTTTGTAATAGACGAGTTTTCGTCCGAAACCCTCGTACTTCGAAGGAAATTGTCCAGTTTGTACACGAAGTGCATCCAGTTTTTCCCGTAACCCTGTCAACTTTTTAGCACATGCTACGTGGGTGAAATTATGATACCATGCCAATTTTCAACTATTTCAGAGTTCATTTGAAGTGCTTTTCAATTTCAGGGTCATCTTGGCTCAAAATAAATCATGAAATGCATGAAAAATAGCAAATGATGTCAGAAAAGGGTTGAAAAGTGATGATGTGGCTTTGAATGGTGCATATTGAATTCAGAAAAAGTCTTGAGTTAAAATAAGTTAAAAAATGAAACCCCTTTGTAATAGACGAGTTTTCGTCCGAAACCCTGATACTTCGAAGGAGATTGTCCAGTTTGTACACGAAGTGCATCCAGTTTTTCCCGTAACCCTCTCAACTTTTTAGCACATGCTATGTGGGTGAAATTATGATACCATGCCAATTTTTAACCATTTCAGAGTTCATTTGCAGTGCTTTTCAATTTCAGGGTCATCTTAGCTCAAAATAAATCATGAAATGCATGAAAAATAGCAAATGAAGTCAGAAAAGGGTTGAAAAGTGATGATGTGGCTTTGAATGGTGCATATTGAATGCAGAAAAAGTCTTGAGTTAAGATATGTATTTAAAAAAATGAACTCCCTTTGTAATAGACGAGTTTTCGTCCGAAACCCTAATACTTCGAAGGAGATTGTCCAGTTTGTACACGAAGTGCTTCCAGTTTTTCCCGTAACCCTCTCAACTTTTTAGCACATGCTATGTGGGTGAAATTATGATACCATGCCAATTTTCAACTATTTCAGAGTTCATTTGCAGTGCTTTTCAATTTCAGGGTCATCTTAGCTCGAAATAAATCATGAAATGCATGAAAAATAGCAAATGAAGTCAGAAAAGGGTTGAAAAGTGATGATGTGGCTTTGAATGGTGCATATTGAATGCATAAAAAGTCTTGAGTTAAAATATGTTAAAAAAATGAAACCCCTTTGTAATAGACGAGTTTTCTTCCGAATCCCTGATACTTCGAAGGAGATTGTCCAGTTTGTACACGAAGTGCATCCAGTTTTTCCCGTAACCCTCTCAACTTTTTAGCACATGCTACGTGGGTGAAATTATGATACCATGCCAATTTTCAACCATTTCAGAGTTCATTTGCAGTGCTTTTCAATTTCAGGGTCATCTTAGCTCAAAATTAATCATGAAATGCATGAAAAATAGCAAATGAAGTCAGAAAAGGGTTGAAAAGTGATGATGTGGCTTTGAATGGTGCATATTGAATGCAGAAAAAGTCTTAGTTAAAATATGTTAAAAAATGATACCCCTTTGTAATAGACGAGTTTTCGTCCGAAACCCTCGTACTTCGAAGGAGATTGTCCAGTTTGTACACAAAGTGCATCCAGTTTTTCCCGTAACCCTGTCAACTTTTTAGCACATGCTACGTGGGTGAAATTATGATACCATGCCAATTTTCAACTATTTCAGAGTTCATTTGAAGTGCTTTTCAATTTCAGGGTCATCTTAGCTCCAAATAAATCATGAAATGCATGAAAAATAGCAAATGAAGTCAGATATGGGTTGAAAAGTGATGATGTGGCTTTGAATGGTGCATATTGAATGCAGAAAAATTCTTGAGTTAAAATAAGTTAAAAAATGAAACCCCTTTGTAATAGACGAGTTTTCGTCCGAATCCCTGATACCTCGAAGGAGATTGTCTAGTTTGTACACGAAGTGCATCCAGTTTTTCCCGTAACCCTCTCAACTTTTTAGCACATGCTACGTGGGTGAAATTATGATACCATGCCAATTTTCAACCATTTTAGAGTTCATTTGCAGTGCTTTTCAATTTCAGGGTCATCTTAGCTCAAAATAAATCATGAAATGCATGAAAAATAGCAAATGAAGTCAGAAAAGGGTTGAAAAGTGATGATGTGGCTTTGAATGGTGCATATTGAATGCAGAAAAAGTCTTAGTTAAAATATGTTAAAAAATGATACCCCTTTGTAATAGACGAGTTTTCGTCCGAAACCCTCGTACTTCGAAGGAGATTGTCCAGTTTGTACACGAAGTGCATCCAGTTTTTCCCGTAACCCTGTCAACTTTTTAGCACATGCTACGTGGGTGAAATTATGATACCATGCCAATTGTCAACTATTTCAGAGTTCATTTGAAGTGCTTTTCAATTTCAGGGTCATCTTAGCTCAAAATAAATCATGAAATGCATGAAAAATAGCAAATGAAGTCAGAAAAGGGTTGAAAAGTGATGATGTGGCTTTGAATGGTGCATATTGAATGGAGAAAAAGTCTTGAGTTAAAATAAGTTAAAAAATGAAACCCCTTTGTAATAGACGAGTTTTCGTCCGAAACCCTGATACTTCGAAGGAGATTGTCCAGTTTGTACACGAAGTGCATCCAGTTTTTCCCGTAACCCTCTCAACTTTTTAGCACATGCTACGTGGGTGAAATTATGATACCATGCCAATTTTTAACCATTTCAGAGTTCATTTGCAGTGCTTTTCAATTTCAGGGTCATCTTAGCTCAAAATAAATCATGAAATGCATGAAAAATAGCAAATGAAGTCAGAAAAGGGTTGAAAAGTGATGATGTGGCTTTGAATGGTGCATATTGAATGCAGAAAAAGTCTTGACTTAAAATAAGTTAAAAAATGAAACCCCTTTGTAATAGACGAGTTTTCGTCCGAATCCCTGATACTTCGAAGGAGATTGTCCAGTATGTACACGAAGTGCATCCAGTTTTTCCCGTAACCCTCTCAACTTTTTAGCACATGCTACGTGGGTGAAATTATGATACCATGCCAATTTTCAACCATTTCAGACTTCATTTGCAGTGCTTTTCAATTTCAGGGTCATCTTAGCTCAAAATAAATCATGAAATGCATGAAAAATAGCAAATGAAGTCAGAAAAGGGTTGAAAAGTGATGATGTGGCTTTGAATGGTGCATATTGAATGCAGAAAAAGTCTTAGTTAAAATATGTTAAAAAATGATACCCCTTTGTAATAGACGAGTTTTCGTCCGAAACCCTGATACTTCGAAGGAGATTGTCCAGTTTGTACACGAAGTGCATCCAGTTTTTCCCGTAACCCTCTCAACTTTTTAGCACATGCTACGTGGGTGAAATTATGATACCATGCCAATTTTTAACCTTTTCAGAGTTCATTTGCAGTGCTTTTCAATTTCAGGGTCATCTTAGCTCAAAATAAATCATGAAATGCATGAAAAATAGCAAATGAAGTCAGAAAAGGGTTGAAAAGTGATGATGTGGCTTTGAATGGTGCATATTGAATGCAGAAAAAGTCTTGACTTAAAACAAGTTAAAAAATGAAACCCCTTTGTAATAGACGAGTTTTCGTCCGAATCCCTGATACTTCGAAGGAGATTGTCCAGTTTGTACACGAAGTGCATCCAGTTTTTCCCGTAACCCTCTCAACTTTTTAGCACATGCTACGTGGGTGAAATTATGATACCATGCCAATTTTCAACCATTTCAGACTTCATTTGCAGTGCTTTTCAATTTCAGGGTCATCTTAGCTCAAAATAAATCATGAAATGCATGAAAAATAGCAAATGAAGTCAGAAAAGGGTTGAAAAGTGATGATGTGGCTTTGAATGGTGCATGTTGAATGCAGAAAAAGTCTTAGTTAAAATATGTTAAAAAATGATACCCCTTTGTAATAGACGAGTTTTCGTCCGAAACCCTGATACTTCGAAGGAGATTGTCCAGTTTGTACACGAAGTGCATCCAGTTTTTCCCGTAACCCTCTCAACTTTTTAGCACATGCTACGTGGGTGAAATTATGATACCATGCCAATTTTTAACCATTTCAGAGTTCATTTGCAGTGCTTTTCAATTTCAGGGTCATCTTAGCTCAAAATAAATCATGAAATGCATGAAAAATAGCAAATGAAGTCAGAAAAGGGTTGAAAAGTGATGATGTGACTTTGAATGGTGCATATTGAATGCAGAAAAAGTCTTGACTTAAAATAAGTTAAAAAATGAAACCCCTTTGTAATAGACGAGTTTTCGTCCGAATCCCTGATACTTCGAAGGAGATTGTCCAGTTTGTACACGAAGTGCATCCAGTTTTTCCCGTAACCCTCTCAACTTTTTAGCACATGCTACGTGGGTGAAATTATGATACCATGCCAATTTTCAACCATTTCAGAGTTCATTTGCAGTGCTTTTCAATTTCAGGGTCATCTTAGCTCAAAATAAATCATGAAATGCATGAAAAATAGCAAATGAAGTCAGAAAAGGGTTTAAAAGTGATGATGTGGCTTTGAATGGTGCATATTGAATGCAAAAAAAGTCTTAGTCAAAATATGTTAAAAAATGATACCCCTTTGTAATAGACGAGTTTTCGTCCGAAACCCTCGTACTTCGAAGGAGATTGTCCAGTTTGTACACGAAGTGCATCCAGTTTTTCCCGTAACCCTGTCAACTTTTTAGCACATGCTACGTGGGTGAAATTATGATACCATGCCAATTTTCAACTATTTCAGAGTTCATTTGAAGTGCTTTTCAATTTCAGGGTCATCTTAGCTCAAAATAAATCATGAAATGCATGAAAAATAGCAAATGAAGTCAGAAAAGGGTTGAAAAGTGATGATGTGGCTTTGAATGGTGCATATTGAATGCAGAAAAAGTCTTGAGTTAAAATAAGTTAAAAAATGAAACCCCTTTGTAATAGACGAGTTTTCGTCCGAAACCCTGATACTTCGAAGGAGATTGTCCAGTTTGTACACGAAGTGCATCCAGTTTTTCCCGTAACCCTCTCAACTTTTTAGCACATGCTATGTGGGTGAAATTATGATACCATGCCAATTTTTAACCATTTCAGAGTTCATTTGCAGTGCTTTTCAATTTCAGGGTCATCTTAGCTCAAAATAAATCATGAAATGCATGAAAAATAGCAACTGAAGTCAGAAAAGGGTTGAAAAGTGATGATGTGGCTTTGAATGGTGCATATTGAATGCAGAAAAAGTCTTGAGTTAAGATATGTATTTAAAAAAATGAAATCCCTTTGTAATAGACGAGTTTTCGTCCGAAACCCTAATACTTCGAAGGAGATTGTCCAGTTTGTACACGAAGTGCTTCCAGTTTTTCCCGTAACCCTCTCAACTTTTTAGCACATGCTATGTGGGTGAAATTATGATACCATGCCAATTTTCAACTATTTCAGAGTTCATTTGCAGTGCTTTTCAATTTCAGGGTCATCTTAGCTCGAAATAAATCATGAAATGCATGAAAAATAGCAAATGAAGTCAGAAAAGGGTTGAAAAGTGATGATGTGGCTTTGAATGGTGCATATTGAATGCATAAAAAGTCTTGAGTTAAAATATGTTAAAAAAATGAAACCCCTTTGTAATAGACGAGTTTTCGCCCGAATCCCTGATACTTCGAAGGAGATTGTCCAGTTTGTACACGAATTGTATCCAGTTTTTCCCGTAACCCTCTCAACTTTTTAGCACATGCTACGTGGGTGAAATTATGATACCATGCCAATTTTCAACCATTTCAGAGTTCATTTCCAGTGCTTTTCAATTTCAGGGTCATCTTAGCTCAAAATAAATCATGAAATGCATGAAAAATAGCAAATGAAGTCAGAAAAGGGTTGAAAAGTGATGATGTGGCTTTGAATGGTGCATATTGAATGCAGAAAAAGTCTTAGTTAAAATATGTTAAAAAATGATTCCCCTTTGTAATAGACGAGTTTTCGTCCGAAACCCTCGTACTTCGAAGGAGATTGTCCAGTTTGTACACAAAGTGCATCCAGTTTTTCCCGTAACCCTGTCAACTTTTTAGCACCTGCTACGTGGGTGAAATTATGATACCATGCCAATTTTCAACTATTTCAGAGTTCATTCGAAGTGCTTTTCAATTTCAGGGTCATCTTAGCTCAAAATAAATCATGAAATGCCTGAAAAATAGCAAATGAAGTCAGAAAAGGGTTGAAAAGTGATGATGTGGCTTTGAATGGTGCATATTGAATGCAGAAAAAGTCTTGAGTTAAAATAAGTTAAAAAATGAAACCCCTTTGTAATAGACGAGTTTTCGTCCGAAACCCTGATACTTCGAAGGAGATTGTCCAGTTTTTACACGAAGTGCATCCAGTTCTTCCCGTAACCCTCTCAACTTTTTATCACATGCTATGTGGGTGAAATTATGATACCATGCCAATTTTCAACCATTTCAGAGTTCATTTGCAGTGCTTTTCAATTTCAGGGTCATCTTAGCTCAAAATAAATCATGAAATGCATGAAAAATAGCAAATGAAGTCAGAAAAGGGTTGAAAAGTGATGATGTGGCTTTGAATGGTGCATATTGAATGCAGAAAAAGTCTTGAGTTAAAATATGTTAAAAAATGAAACCCCTTTGTAATAGACGAGTTTTCGTCCGAAACCCTGATACTTCGAAGGAGATTGTCCAGTTTGTACACGAAGTGCATCCAATTTTTCCCGTAACCCTCTAAACTTTTTAGCACATGCTACGTGGGTGAAATTATGATACCATGCCGATTTTCAGCTATTTCAGAGTTCATTTGCAGTGCTTTTCAATATGAGGGTCATCTTAGCTCAAAATAAATCATGAAATGCATGAAAAATAGCAAATGAAGTCAGAAAAGGGTTGAAAAGTGATGATGTGTATTTGAATGGTGCATATTGAATGCAGAAAAAGTCTTGAGTTAAAATATGTTTAAAAAATGAAATCCCTTTGTAATAGACGAGTTTTCGTCCGAAACCCTCATACTTCGAAGGAGATTGTCCAGTTTGTACATGAAGTGCATCCAGTTTTTCCCATAACCCTCTCAACTTTTTAGCACATGCTATGTGGGTGAAATTATGATACCATGCCAATTTTCAACCATTTCATAGTTCATTTGCAGTGCTTTTCAATTTCAGGGTCATCTTTGCTCAAAATAAATCATGAAATGCATGAAAAATAGCAAATGAAGTCAGAAAAGGGTTGAAAAGTGATGATGTGGCTTTGAATGGTGCCTAATGAATGCAGAAAAAGTCTTGATTTAAAATATATTTAAAAAAATGAAATCCCATTGTAATAGACAAGTTTTCGTCCGAATCCCTGATACTTCGAAGGAGATTGTCCAGTTTGTACACGAAGTGCATCCAGTTTTTCCCGTAACCCTCTCAACTTTTTAGCACATGCTACGTGGGTGAAATTATGATACCAAGCCAATTTTCAACCATTTCAGAGTTCATTTGCAGTGCTTTTCAATTTCAGGGTCATCTTAGCTCAAAATAAATCATGAAATGCATGAAAAATAGCAAATGAAGTCAGAAAAGGGTTGAAAAGTGATGATGTGGCTTTGAATGGTGCATATTGAATGCATAAAAAGTCTTAGTTAAAATATGTTAAAAAATGATACCCCTTTGTAATAGACGAGTTTTCGTCCGAAACCCTCGTACTTCGAAGGAGATTGTCCAGTTTGTACACGAAGTGCATCCAGTTTTTCCCGTAACCCTGTCAACTTTTTAGCACATGCTACGTGGGTGAAATTATGATACCATGCCAATTTTCAACTATTTCAGAGTTCATTTGAAGTGCTTTTCAATTTCAGGGTCATCTTAGCTCAAAATAAATCATGAAATGCATGAAAAATAGCAAATGAAGTCAGATATGGGTTGAAAAGTGATGATGTGGCTTTGAATGGTGCATATTGAATGCAGAAAAAGTCTTGAGTTAAAATAAGTTAAAAAATGAAACCCCTTTGTAATAGACGAGTTTTCGTCCGAAACCCTCGTAATTCGAAGGAGATTGTCCAGTTTGTACACGAAGTGCATCCAGTTTTTCCCGTAACCCAGTCAACTTTTTAGCACATGCTACGTGGGTGAAATTATGATACCATGCCAATTTTCAACTATTTCAGAGTTCATTTGAAGTGCTTTTCAATTTCAGGGTCATCTTAGCTCAAAATAAATCATGAAATGCATGAAAAATAGCAAATGATGTCAGAAAAGGGTTGAAAAGTGATGATGTGGCTTTGAATGGTGCATATTGAATGCAGAAAAAGTCTTGAGTTAAAATAAGTTAACAAATGAAACCCCTTTGTAATAGACGAGTTTTCGTCCGAAACCCTGATACTTCGAAGGAGATTGTCCAGTTTGTACACGATGTGCATCCAGTTTTTCCCGTAACCCTCTCAACTTTTTAGCACATGCTATGTGGGTGAAATTATGATACCATGCCAATTTTTAACCATTTCAGAGTTCATTTGCAGTGCTTTTCAATTTCAGGGTCATCTTAGCTCAAAATAAATCATGAAATGCATGAAAAATAGCAAATGAAGTCAGAAAAGGGTTGAAAAGTGATGATGTGGCTTTGAATGGTGCATATTGAATGCAGAAAAAGTCTTAGTTAAAATATGTTAAAAAATGATACCCCTTTGTAATAGACGAGTTTTCGTCCGAAACCCTCGTACTTCGAAGGAGATTGTCCAGTTTGTACACGAAGTGCATCCAGTTTTTCCCGTAACCCTGTCAACTTTTTAGCACATGCTACGTGGGTGAAATTATGATACCATGCCAATTTTCAACTATTTCAGAGTTCATTTGAAGTGCTTTTCAATTTCAGGGTCTTCTTAGCTCAAAATAAATCATGAAATGCATGAAAAATAGCAAATGAAGTCAGATATGGGTTGAAAAGTGATGATGTGGCTTTGAATGGTGCATATTGAATGCAGAAAAAGTCTTGAGTTAAAATAAGTTAAAAAATGAAACCCCTTTGTAATAGACGAGTTTTCGTCCGAATCCCTGATACTTCGAAGGAGATTGTCCAGTTTGTACACGAAGTGCATCCAGTTTTTCCCGTAACCCTCTCAACTTTTTAGCACATGCTACGTGGGTGAAATTATGATACCATGCCAATTTTCAACCATTTCAGAGTTCATTTGCAGTGCTTTTCAATTTCAGGGTCATCTTAGCTCAAAATAAATCATGAAATGCATGAAAAATAGCAAATGAAGTCAGAAAAGGGTTGAAAAGTGATGATGTGGCTTTGAATGGTGCATATTGAATGCAGAAAAAGTGTTAGTTTAAATATGTTAAAAAATGATACCCCTTTGTAATAGCCGAGTTTTCGTCCGAAACCCTCGTAGTTCGAAGGAGATTGTCCAGTTTGTACACGAAGTGCATCCAGTTTTTCCCGTAACCCTGTCAACTTTTTAGCACATGCTACGTGGGTGAAATTATGATACCATGCCAATTTTCAACTATTTCAGAGTTCATTTGAAGTGCTTTTCAATTGCAGGGTCATCTTAGCTCAAAATAAATCATGAAATGCATGAAAAATAGCAAATGAAGTCAGAAAAGGGTTGAAAAGTGATGATGTGGCTTTGAATGGTGCATATTGAATGCAGAAAAAGTCTTGAGTTAAAATAAGTTAAAAAATGAAACCCCTTTGTAATAGACGAGTTTTCGTCCGAAACCCTGATACTTCGAAGGAGATTGTACAGTTTGTACACGAAGTGCATCCAGTTTTTCCCGTAACCCACTCAACTTTTTAGCACATGCTATGTGGGAGAAATTATGATACCATGCCAATTTTTAACCATTTCAGAGTTCATTTGCAGTGCTTTTCAATTTCAGGGTCATCTTAACTCAAAATAAATCATGAAATGCATGAAAAATAGCAAATGAAGTCAGAAAAGGGTTGAAAAGTGATGATGTGGCTTTGAATGGTGCATATTGAATGTAGAAAAAGTCTTGAGTTAAGATATGTATTTAAAAAAATGAAATCCCTTTGTAATAGACGAGTTTTCGTCCGAAACCCCAATACTTCGAAGGAGATTGTCCAGTTTGTACACGAAGTGCTTCCAGTTTTTCCCGTAACCCTCTCAACTTTTTAGCACATGCTATGTGGGTGAAATTATGATACCATGCCAACTTTCAACCATTTCAGAGTTCATTTGCAGTGCTTTTCAATTTCAGGGTCATTTTAGCTCAGAACAAATCATGAAATGCATGAAAAATAGCAAATGAAGTCAGAAAAGGGTTCAAAAGTGATGACGTGGCTTTGAATGGTGCATATTGAATGCAGAAAAAGTCTTGAGTTAAAATATGTTTTAAAAAATGAAATCCCTTTGTAATAGACGGGTTTTCCTTCGAAACCCTGATACTTCGAAGGAGATTGTCCAGTTTGTACACGAAGTGCATCCAATTTTTCCCGTAACCCTCTCAACTTTTTAGCACATGCTACGTGGGTGAAATTATGATACCATGCCAATTTTCAGCTATTTCAGAGTTCATTTGCAGTGCTTTTCAATATGAGGGTCATCTTAGCTCAAAATAAATCATGAAATGCATGAAAAATAGCAAATGAAGTCAGAAAAGGGTTGAAGAGTGATGATGTGTATTTGAATGGTGCATATTGAATGCAGAAAAAGTCTTGAGTTAAAATATGTTTAAAAAATGAAATCCCTTTGTAATAGACGAGTTTTCGTCCGAAACACTCATACTTCGAAGGAGATTGTCCAGTTTGTAAATGAAGTGCATCCAGTTTTTCCCATAACCCTCTCAACTTTTTAGCACATGCTATGTGGGTGAAATTATGATACCATGCCAATTTTCAACCATTTCAGAGTTCATTTGCAGTGCTTTTCAATTTCAGGGTCATCTTTGCTCAAAATAAATCATGAAATGCATGAAAAATAGCAAATGAAGTCAGAAAAGGATTGAAAAGTGATGATGTGGCTTTGAATGGTGCCTAATGAATGCAGAAAAAGTCTTGATTTAAAATATATTTAAAAAAATGAAATCCCATTGTAATAGACAAGTTTTCGTCCGAAACCCTCATACTTCGAAGGAGATTGTCCAGTTTGTACACGAAATGCATCCAGTTTTTCCCGTAACCCTGTCAACTTTTTAGCACATGCTATGTGGGTGAATTTATGATACCATGCCAATTTTCAACTATTTCAGAGTTCATTTGCAGTGCTTTTCAATTTCAGGGTCATCTTAGCTCAAAATAAATCATGAAATGCATGAAAAATAGCAAATGAAGTCAGAAAAGGGTCGAAAAGTGATGATGTGGCTTTGAATGGTGCATATTGAATGCAGAAAAAGTCTTAGTTAAAATATGTGAAAAAATGATACCCCTTTGTAATAGACGAGTTTTCGTCCGAAACCCTCGTACTTCGAAGGAGATTGTCCAGTTTGTACACGAAGTGCATCCAGTTTTTCCCGTAACCCTGTCAACTTTTTAACACATGCTACGTGGGTGAAATTATGATACCATGCCAATTTTCAACCATTTCAGAGTTCATTTGCAGTGCTTTTCAATTTCAGGGTCATCTTTGCTCAAAATAAATCATGAAATGCATGAAAAATAGCAAATGAAGTCAGAAAAGGATTGAAAAGTGATGATGTGGCTTTGAATGGTGCCTAATGAATGCAGAAAAAGTCTTGATTTAAAATATATTTAAAAAAATGAAATCCCATTGTAATAGACAAGTTTTCGTCCGAAACCCTCATACTTCGAAGGAGATTGTCCAGTTTGTACACGAAATGCATCCAGTTTTTCCCGTAACCCTGTCAACTTTTTAGCACATGCTATGTGGGTGAATTTATGATACCATGCCAATTTTCAACTATTTCAGAGTTCATTTGCAGTGCTTTTCAATTTCAGGGTCATCTTAGCTCAAAATAAATCATGAAATGCATGAAAAATAGCAAATGAAGTCAGAAAAGGGTCGAAAAGTGATGATGTGGCTTTGAATGGTGCATATTGAATGCAGAAAAAGTCTTGAGTTAAAATATGTTAAAAAATGATACCCCTTTGTAATAGACGAGTTTTCGTCCGAATCCCTGATACTTCGAAGGAGATTGTCCAGTTTGTACACGAAGTGCATCTAGTTTTTCCCGTAACCCTCTCAACCTTTTAGCACATGCTACGTGGGTGAAATTATGATACCATGCCAATTTTCAACTATTTCAGAGTTCATTTGCAGTACTTTTCAATTTCAGGGTCATCTTAGCTCAAAATAAATCATGAAATGCATGAAAAATAGCAAATGAAGTCAGAAAAGGGTTGAAAAGTGATGATGTGGCTTTGAATGGTGCATATTGAATGCAGAAAAAGTCTTAGTTAAAATATGTTAAAAAATGATACCCCTTTGTAATAGACGAGTTTTCGTCCGAAACCCTCGTACTTCGAAGGAGATTGTCCAGTTTGTACACAAAGTGCATCCAGTTTTTCCCGTAACCCTGTCAACTTTTTAGCACATGCTACGTGGGTGAAATTATGATACCATGCCAATTTTCTACTATTTCAGAGGTCATTCGAAGTGCTTTTCAATTTCAGGGTCATCTTAGCTCAAAATAAATCATGAAATGCATGAAAAATAGCAAATGAAGTCAGAAAAGGGTTGAAAAGTGATGATGTGGCTTTGAATGGTGCATATTGAATGCAGAAAAAGTCTTGAGTTAAAATAAGTTAAATAATGAAACCCCTTTGTAATAGACGAGTTTTCGTCCGAAACCCTGATACTTCGAAGGAGATTGTCCAGTTTGTACACGAAGTGCGTCCAGTTTTTCCCGTAACCCTCTCAACTTTTTATCACATGCTATGTGGGAGAAATTATGATACCATGCCAATTTTCAACCATTTCAGAGTTCATTTGCAGTGCTTTTCAATTTCAGGGTCATCTTAGCTCAAAATAAATCATGAAATGCATGAAAAATAGCAAATGAAGTCAGAAAAGGGTTGAAAAGTGATGATGTGGCTTTGAATGGTGCATATTGAATGCAGAAAAAGTCTTGAGTTAAAATATGTTAAAAAATGAAACCCCTTTGTAATAGACGAGTTTTCGTCCGAAACCCTGATACTTCGAAGGAGATTGTCCAGTTTGTACACGAAGTGCATCCAATTTTTCCCGTAACCCTCTCAACTTTTTAGCACATGCTACGTGGGTGAAATTATGATACCATGCCAATTTTCAGCTATTTCAGAGTTCATTTGCAGTGCTTTTCAATATGAGGGTCATCTTAGCTCAAAATAAATCATGAAATGCATGAAAAATAGCAAATGAAGTCAGAAATGGGTTGAAAAGTGATGATGTGTATTTGAATGGTGCATATTGAATGCAGAAAAAGTCTTGAGTTAAAATATGTTTAAAAAATGAAATCCCTTTGTAATAGACGAGTTTTCGTCCGAAACCCTCATACTTCGAAGGAGATTGTCCAGTTTGTACATGAAGTGCATCCAGTTTTTCCCATAACCCTCTCAACTTTTTAGCACATGCTATGTGGGTGAAATTATGATACCATGCCAATTTTCAACCATTTCAGAGTTCATTTGCAGTGCTTTTCAATTTCAGGGTCATCTTTGCTCAAAATAAATCATGAAATGCATGAAAAATAGCAAATGAAGTCAGAAAAGGGTTGAAAAGTGATGATGTGGCTTTGAATGGTGCCTAATGAATGCAGAAAAAGTCTTGATTTAAAATATATTTAAAAAAATGAAATCCCATTGTAATAGACAAGTTTTCGTCCGAAACCCTCATACTTCGAAGGAGATTGTCCAGTTTGTACACGAAGTGCATCCAGTTTTTCCCGTAACCCTGTCAACTTTTTAGCACATGCTATGTGGGTGAATTTATGATACCATGCCAATTTTCAACTATTTCAGAGTTCATTTGCAGTGCTTTTCAATTTCGGGGTCATCTTAGCTCAAAATAAATCATGAAATGCATGAAAAATAGCAAATGAAGTCAGAAAAGGGTCGAAAAGTGATGATGTGGCTTTGAATGGTGCATATTGAATGCAGAAAAAGTCTTGAGTTAAAATATGTTAAAAAATGATACCCCTTTGTAATAGACGAGTTTTCGTCCGAATCCCTGATACTTCGAAGGAGATTGTCCAGTTTGTACACGAAGTGCATCTAGTTTTTCCCGTAACCCTCTCAACCTTTTAGCACATGCTACGTGGGTGAAATTATGATACCATGCCAATTTTCAACTATTTCAGAGTTCATTTGCAGTACTTTTCAATTTCAGGGTCATCTTAGCTCAAAATAAATCATGAAATGCATGAAAAATAGCAAATGAAGTCAGAAAAGGGTTGAAAAGTGATGATGTGGCTTTGAATGGTGCATATTGAATGCAGAAAAAGTCTTAGTTAAAATATGTTAAAAAATGATACCCCTTTGTAATAGACGAGTTTTCGTCCGAAACCCTCGTACTTCGAAGGAGATTGTCCAGTTTGTACACAAAGTGCATCCAGTTTTTCCCGTAACCCAGTCAACTTTTTAGCACATGCTACGTGGGTGAAATTATGATACCATGCCAATTTTCAACTATTTCAGAGTTCATTCGAAGTGCTTTTCAATTTCAGGGTCATCTTAGCTCAAAATAAATCATGAAATGCATGAAAAATAGCAAATGAAGTCAGAAAAGGGTTGAAAAGTGATGATGTGGCTTTGAATGGTGCATATTGAATGCAGAAAAAGTCTTGAGTTAAAATAAGTTAAATAATGAAACCCCTTTGTAATAGACGAGTTTTCGTCCGAAACCCTGATACTTCGAAGGAGATTGTCCAGTTCGTACACGAAGTGCATCCAGTTTTTCCCGTAACCCTCTCAACTTTTTATCACATGCTATGTGGGTGAAATTATGATACCATGCCAATTTTCAACCATTTCAGAGTTCATTTGCAGTGCTTTTCAATTTCAGGGTCATCTTAGCTCAAAATAAATCATGAAATGCATGAAAAATAGCAAATGAAGTCAGAAAAGGGTTGAAAAGTGATGATGTGGCTTTGAATGGTGCATATTGAATGCAGAAAAAGTCTTGAGTTAAAATATGTTAAAAAATGAAACCCCTTTGTAATAGACGAGTTTTCGTCCGAAACCCTGATACTTCGAAGGAGATTGTCCAGTTTGTACACGAAGTGCATCCAATTTTTCCCGTAACCCTCTCAACTTTTTAGCACATGCTACGTGGGTGAAATTATGATACCATGCCAATTTTCAGCTATTTCAGAGTTCATTTGCAGTGCTTTTCAATATGAGGGTCATCTTAGCTCGAAATAAATCATGAAATGCATGAAAAATAGCAAATGAAGTCAGAAAAGGGTTGAAAAGTGATGATGTGTATTTGAATGGTGCATATTGAATGCATAAAAAGTCTTGAGTTAAAATATGTTTAAAAAATGAAATCCCTTTGTAATAGACGAGTTTCGTCCGAAACCCTCATACTTCGAAGGAGATTGTCCAGTTTGTACATGAAGTGCATCCAGTTTTTCCCATAACCCTCTCAACTTTTTAGCACATGCTACGTGGGTCAAATTATGATACCATGCCAATTTTCAACCATTTCAGAGTTCATTTGCAGTGCTTTTCAATTTCAGGGTCATCTTTGCTCAAAATAAATCATGAAATGCATGAAAAATAGCAAATGAAGTCAGAAAAGGGTTGAAAAGTGATGATGTGGCTTTGAATGGTGCCTAATGAATGCAGAAAAAGTCTTGATTTAAAATATATTTAAAAAAATGAAATCCCATTGTAATAGACAAGTTTTCGTCCGAAACCCTCATACTTCGAAGGAGATTGTCCAGTTTGTACACGAAGTGCATCCAGTTTTTCCCGTAACCCTGTCAACTTTTTAGCACATGCTATGTGGGTGAATTTATGATACCATGCCAATTTTCAACTATTTCAGAGTTCATTTGCAGTGCTTTTCAATTTCGGGGTCATCTTAGCTCAAAATAAATCATGAAATGCATGAAAAATAGCAAATGAAGTCAGAAAAGGGTCGAAAAGTGATGATGTGGCTTTGAATGGTGCATATTGAATGCAGAAAAAGTCTTGAGTTAAAATATGTTAAAAAATGATACCCCTTTGAAATAGACGAGTTTTCGTCCGAATCCCTGATACTTCGAAGGAGATTGTCCAGTTTGTACACGAAGTGCATCTAGTTTTTCCCGTAAACCTCTCAACCTTTTAGCACATGCTACGTGGGTGAAATTATGATACCATGCCAATTTTCAACTATTTCAGAGTTCATTTGCAGTGCTTTTCAATTTCAGGGTCATCTTAGCTCAAAATAAATCATGAAATGCATGAAAAATAGCAAATGAAGTCAGAAAAGGGTTGAAAAGTGATGATGTGGCTTTGAATGGTGCATATTGAATGCATAAAAAGTCTTGAGTTAAAATATGTTAAAAAATGAAACCCCTTTGTAATAGACGAGTTTTCCTCCGAAAACCTGATACTTCGAAGGAGATTGTCCAGTTTGTACACGAAGTGCATCCAGTTTTTCCCGTAACCCTCTCAACTTTTTAGCACATGCTATGTGGGTGAAATTATGATACCATGCCAATTTTCAACTATTTTAGAGTTCATTTGCAGTGCTTTTCAATTTCAGGGTCATCTTAGCTCGAAATAAATCATGAAATGCATGAAAAATAGCAAATGAAGTCAGAAAAGGGTTGAAAAGTGATGATGTGGCTTTGAATGGTGCATATTGAATGCATAAAAAGTCTTGAGTTAAAATATGTTAAAAAAATGAAACCCGTTTGTAATAGACGAGTTTTCGTCCGAAACCCTGATACTTCGAAGGAGACTGTCCAGTTTGTACACGAAGTGCATCCAGTTTTTCCCGTAACCCTCTCAACTTTTTAGCACATGCTACGTGGGTGAAATTATGATACCATGCCAATTTTCAACCATTTCAGAGTTCATTTGCAGTGCTTTTCAATTTCAGGGTCATCTTAGCTCAAAATAAATCATGAAATGCATGAAAAATAGCAAATGAAGTCAGAAAAGGGTTGAAAAGTGATGATGTGGCTTTGAATGGTGCATATTGAATGCAGAAAAAGTCTTAGTTAAAATATGTTAAAAAATGAAACCCCTTTGTAATAGACGAGTTTTCGTCCGAAACCCTCGTACTTCGAAGGAGATTGTCCAGTTTGTACACGAAGTGCATCCAGTTTTTCCCGTAACCCTGTCAACTTTTTAGCACATGCTACGTGGGTGAAATTATGATACCATGCCAATTTTCAACCATTTCAGAGTTCATTTGCAGTGCTTTTCAATTTCAGGGTCATCTTTGCTCAAAATAAATCATGAAATGCATGAAAAATAGCAAATGAAGTCAGAAAAGGGTTGAAAAGTGATGATGTGGCTTTGAATGGTGCCTAATGAATGCAGAAAAAGTCTTGACTTAAAATATATTTAAAAAAATGAAATCCCATTGTAATAGACGAGTTTTCGTCCGAAACCCTCACACTTCGAAGGAGATTGTCCAGTTTGTACATGAAGTGCATCCAGTTTTTCCCGTAAGCCTCTCAACTTTTTAGCACATGCTATGTGGGTGAAATTATGATACCATGCCAATTTTCAACCATTTCAGAGTTCATTTGCAGTGCTTTTCAATTTCAGGGTCATCTTAGCTCAAAATAAATCATGAAATGCATGAAAAATAGCAAATGAAGTCAGAAAAGGGTTGAAAAGTGATGATGTGGCTTTGAATGGTGCCTAATGAATGCAGAAAAAGTCTTGATTTAAAATATATTTAAAAAAATGAAATCCCATTGTAATAGACGAGTTTTCGTCCGAAACCCTCATACTTCGAAGGAGATTGTCCATTTTGTACACGAAGTGCATCCAGTTTTTCCCGTAAGCCTCTCAACTTTTTAGCACATGCTATGTGGGTGAAATTATGATACCATGCCAATTTTCAACTATTTCAGAGTTCATTTGCAGTGCTTTTCAATTTCAGGGTCATCTTAGCTCAAAATAAATCATGAAATGCATGAAAAATAGCAAATGAAGTCAGAAAAGGGTCGAAAAGTGATGATGTGGCTTTGAATGGTGCATATTGATTGCAAAAAAAGTCTTGAGTTAAAATATGTTAAAAAATGATACCCCTTTGTAATAGACGAGTTTTCGTCCGAAACCCTCGTACTTCGAAGGAGATTGTCCAGTTTGTACACGAAGTGCATCCTGTTTTTCCCGAAGCCCTCTCAACCTTTTAGCACATGCTACGTGGGTGAAATTATGATACCATGCCAATTTTCAACTATTTCAGAGTTCATTTGCAGTGCTTTTCAATTTCAGGGTCATCTTAGCTCAAAATAAATCATGAAATGTATGAAAAATAGCAAATGATGTCAGAAAAGGGTTGAAAAGTGATGATGTGGCTTTGAATGGTGCATATTGAATGCAGAAAAAGTCTTAGTTAAAATATGTTAAAAAATGAAACCCCTTTGTAATAGACGAGTTTTCGTCCGAAACCCTGATACTTCGAAGGAGATTGTCCAGTTTGTACACGAAGTGCATCCAGTTTTTCCGGTAACCCTCTCAACTTTTTAGCACATGCTACGTGGGTGAAATTATGATACCATGCCAATTTTGAGCTATTTCAGAGTTCATTTGCAGTGCTTTTCAATATTAGGGTCATCTTAGCTCGAAATAAATCATGAAATGCATGAAAAATAGCAAATGAAGTCAGAAAAGGGTTGAAAAGTGATGATGTGTATTTGAATGGTGCATATTGAATGCATAAAAAGTCTTGAGTTAAAATATGTTTAAAAAATGAAATCCCTTTGTAATAGACGAGTTTCGTCCGAAACCCTCATACTTCGAAGGAGATTGTCCAGTTTGTACACGAAGTGCATCCAGTTTTTCCCGTAACCCTGCCAACTTTTTAGCACATGCTACGTGGGTGAAATTATGATACCATGCCAATTTTCAACCATTTCAGAGTTCATTTGCAGTGCTTTTCAATTTCAGGGTCATCTTTGCTCAAAATAAATCATGAAATGCATGAAAAATAGCAAATGAAGTCAGAAAAGGGTTGAAAAGTGATGATGTGGCTTTGAATGGTGCATATTGAATGCAGAAAAAGTCTTAGTTAAAATATGTTAAAAAATGATACCCCTTTGTAATAGACGAGTTTTCGTCCGAAACCCTCGTACTTCGAAGGAGATTGTCCAGTTTGTACACGAAGTGCATCCAGTTTTTCCCGTAACCCTGTCAACCTTTTAGCACATGCTACGTGGGTGAAATTATGATACCATGCCAATTTTCAACTATTTCAGAGTTCATTTGCAGTGCTTTTCAATTTCAGGGTCATCTTAGCTCAAAATAAATCATGAAATGCATGAAAAATAGCAAATGAAGTCATAAAAGGGTTGAAAAGTGATGATGTGGCTTTGAATGGTGCATATTGAATGCAGAAAAAGTCTTAGTTAAAATATGTTAAAAAATGATACCCCTTTGTAATAGACGAGTTTTCGTCCGAAACCCTCGTACTTCGAAGGAGATTGTCCAGTTTGTACACGAAGTGCATCCAGTTTTTCCCGTAACCCTGTCAACCTTTTAGCACATGCTACGTGGGTGAAATTATGATACCATACCAATTTTCAACTATTTCAGAGTTCATTTGCAGTGCTTTTCAATTTCAGGGTCATCTTTGCTCAAAATAAATCATGAAATGCATGAAAAATAGGAAATGAAGTCAGAAAAGGGTTGAAAAGTGATGATGTGGCTTTGAATGGTGCCTAATGAATGCAGAAAAAGTCTTGATTTAAAATATATTTAAAAAAATGAAATCCCATTGTAATAGACGAGTTTTCGTCCGAAACCCTCATACTTCGAAGGAGATTGTCCAGTTTGTACACGAAGTGCATCCAGTTTTTCCCGTAACCCTCTCAACTTTTTAGCACATGCTATGTGGGTGAAATTATGATACCATGCCAATTTTCAACCATTTCAGAGTTCATTTGCAGTGCTTTACAATTTCAGGGTCATCTTAGCTCAAAATAAATCATGAAATGCATGAAAAATAGCAAATGAAGTCAGAAAAGGGTTGAAAAGTGATGATGTGGCTTTGAATGGTGCATATTGAATGCAGAAAAAGTCTTGAGTTGAAATATATTTAAAAAAATGAAATCCCTTTGTAATAGACGAGTTTTCGTCCGAAACCCTAATACTTCGAAGGAGATTGTCCAGTTTGTAGACGAAGTACATCTAGTTTTTCCCGTAACCCTCTCAACTTTTTAGCACATGCTATGTGGGTGAAATTATGATACCATGCCAATTTTCAACTATTTCAGAGTTCATTTGCAGTGCTTTTCAATTTCAGGGTCATCTTAGCTCAAAATAAATCATGAAATGCATGAAAAATAGCAAATGAAGTCAGAAAAGGGTTGAAAAGTGATGATGTGGCTTTGAATGGTGCATATTGAATGCATAAAAAGTCTTGAGTTAAAATATGTTAAAAAAATGAAACCCCTTTGTAATAGACGAGTTTTCGTCCGAATCCCTGATACTTCGAAGGAGATTGTCCAGTTTGTACACGAAGTGCATCCAGTTTTTCCCGTAACCCTGTCAACTTTTTAGCACATGCTACGTGGGTGAAATTATGATACCATGCCAATTTTCAACTATTTCAGAGTTCATTTGAAGTGCTTTTCAATTTCAGGGTCATCTTAGCTCAAAATAAATCATGAAATGCATGAAAAATAGCAAATGATGTCAGAAAAGGGTTGAAAAGTGATGATGTGGCTTTGAATGGTGCATATTGAATGCAGAAAAAGTCTTGAGTTAAAATAAGTTAAAAAATGAAACCCCTTTGTAATAGACGAGTTTTGGTCCGAAACCCTGATACTTCGAAGGAGATTGTCCAGTTTGTACACGAAGTGCATCCAGTTTTTCCCGTAACCCTCTCAACTTTTTAGCACATGCTATGTGGGTGAAATTATGATACCATGCCAATTTTCAACCATTTCAGAGTTCATTTGCAGTGCTTTTCAATTTCAGGGTCATCTTAGCTCAAAATAAATCATGAAATGCATGAAAAATAGCAAAAGTCTTGACTTAAAATATATTTAAAAAAATGAAATCCCATTGTAATAGACGAGTTTTCGTCCGAAACCCTCATACTTCGAAGGAGATTGTCCAGTTTGTACACGAAGTGCATCCAGTTTTTCCCGTAAGCCTCTCAACTTTTTAGCACATGCTATGTGGGTGAAATTATGATACCATGCCAATTTTCAACTATTTCAGAGTTCATCTGCAGTGCTTTTCAATTTCAGGGTCATCTTAGCTCAAAATAAATCATGAAATGCATGAAAAATAGCAAATGAAGTCAGAAAAGGGTCGAAAAGTGATGATGTGGCTTTGAATGGTGCATATTGATTGCAGAAAAAGTCTTGAGTTAAAATATGTTAAAAAATGATACCCCTTTGTAATAGACGAGTTTTCGTCCGAAACCCTCGTACTTCGAAGGAGATTGTCCAGTTTGTACACGAAGTGCATCCAGTTTTTCCCGTAACCCTGTCAACCTTTTAGCACATGCTACGTGGGTGAAATTATGATACCATGCCAATTTTCAACTATTTCAGAGTTCATTTGCAGTGCTTTTCAATTTCAGGGTCATCTTAGCTCAAAATAAATCATGAAATGCATGAAAAATAGCAAATGAAGTCATAAAAGGGTTGAAAAGTGATGATGTGGCTTTGAATGGTGCATATTGAATGCAGAAAAAGTCTTAGTTAAAATATGTTAAAAAATGATACCCCTTTGTAATAGACGAGTTTTCGTCCGAAACCCTCGTACTTCGAAGGAGATTGTCAAGTTTGTACACGAAGTGCATCCAGTTTTTCCCGTAACCCTCTCAACCTTTTAGCACATGCTACGTGGGTGAAATTATGATACCATACCAATTTTCAACTATTTCAGAGTTCATTTGCAGTGCTTTTCAATTTCAGGGTCATCTTTGCTCAAAATAAATCATGAAATGCATGAAAAATAGGAAATGAAGTCAGAAAAGGGTTGAAAAGTGATGATGTGGCTTTGAATGGTGCCTAATGAATGCAGAAAAAGTCTTGATTTAAAATATATTTAAAAAAATGAAATCCCATTGTAATAGACGAGTTTTCGTCCGAAACCCTCATACTTCGAAGGAGATTGTCCAGTTTGTACACGAAGTGCATCCAGTTTTTCCCGTAACCCTCTCAACTTTTTAGCACATGCTATGTGGGTGAAATTATGATACCATGCCAATTTTCAACCATTTCAGAGTTCATTTGCAGTGCTTTACAATTTCAGGGTCATCTTAGCTCAAAATAAATCATGAAATGCATGAAAAATAGCAAATGAAGTCAGAAAAGGGTTGAAAAGTGATGATGTGGCTTTGAATGGTGCATATTGAATGCAGAAAAAGTCTTGAGTTGAAATATATTTAAAAAAATGAAATCCCTTTGTAATAGACGAGTTTTCGTCCGAAACCCTAATACTTCGAAGGAGATTGTCCAGTTTGTAGACGAAGTACATCTAGTTTTTCCCGTAACCCTCTCAACTTTTTAGCACATGCTATGTGGGTGAAATTATGATACCATGCCAATTTTCAACTATTTCAGAGTTCATTTGCAGTGCTTTTCAATTTCAGGGTCATCTTAGCTCAAAATAAATCATGAAATGCATGAAAAATAGCAAATGAAGTCAGAAAAGGGTTGAAAAGTGATGATGTGGCTTTGAATGGTGCATATTGAATGCATAAAAAGTCTTGAGTTAAAATATGTTAAAAAAATGAAACCCCTTTGTAATAGACGAGTTTTCGTCCGAATCCCTGATACTTCGAAGGAGATTGTCCAGTTTGTACACGAAGTGCATCCAGTTTTTCCCGTAACCCTGTCAACTTTTTAGCACATGCTACGTGGGTGAAATTATGATACCATGCCAATTTTCAACTATTTCAGAGTTCATTTGAAGTGCTTTTCAATTTCAGGGTCATCTTAGCTCAAAATAAATCATGAAATGCATGAAAAATAGCAAATGATGTCAGAAAAGGGTTGAAAAGTGATGATGTGGCTTTGAATGGTGCCTATTGAATGCAGAAAAAGTCTTGAGTTAAAATAAGTTAAAAAATGAAACCCCTTTGTAATAGACGAGTTTTCGTCCGAAACCCTGATACTTCGAAGGAGATTGTCCAGTTTGTAGACGAAGTGCATCTAGTTTTTCCCGTAACCCTCTCAACTTTTTAGCACATGCTATGTGGGTGAAATTATGATACCATGCCAATTTTCAACTATTTCAGAGTTCATTTGCAGTGCTTTTCAATTTCAGGGTCATCTTAGCTCAAAATAAATCATGAAATGCATGAAAAATAGCAAATGAAGTCAGAAAAGGGTTGAAAAGTGATGATGTGGCTTTGAATGGTGCATATTGAATGCAGAAAAAGTCTTGAGTTAAGATATGTATTTAAAAAAATGAAACCCCTTTGTAATAGACGAGTTTTCGTCCGAATCCCTGATACTTCGAAGGAGATTGTCCAGTTTGTACACGAAGTGCATCCAGTTTTTCCCGTAACCCTGTCAACTTTTTAGCACATGCTACGTGGGTGAAATTATGATACCATGCCAATTTTCAACTATTTCAGAGTTCATTTGCAGTGCTTTTCAATTTCAGGGTCATCTTAGCTTGAAATAAATCATGAAATGCATGAAAAATAGCAAATGAAGTAAGAAAAGGGTTGAAAAGTGATGATGTGGCTTTGAATGGTGCATATTGAATGCATAAAAAGTCTTGAGTTAAAATATGTTAAAAAAATGAAACCCCTTTGTAATAGACGAGTTTTCGTCCGAATCCCTGATACTTCGAAGGAGATTGTCCAGTTTGTACACGAAGTGCATCCAGTTTTTCCCGTAACCCTCTCAACTTTTTAGCACATGCTACGTGGGTGAAATTATGATACCATGCCAATTTTCAACCATTTCAGAGTTCATTTGCAGTGCTTTTCAATTTCAGGGTCATCTTAGCTCAAAATAAATCATGAAATGCTTGAAAAATAGCAAATGAAGTCAGAAAAGGGTTGAAAAGTGATGATGTGGCTTTGAATGGTGCATATTGAATGCAGAAAAAGTCTTAGTTAAAATATGTTAAAAAATGATACCCCTTTGTAATAGACGAGTTTTCGTCCGAAACCCTCGTACTTCGAAGGAGATTGTCCAGTTTGTACACGAAGTGCATCCAGTTTTTCCCGTAACCCTGTCAACTTTTTAGCACATGCTACGTGGGTGAAATTATGATACCATGCCAATTTTCAACTATTTCAGAGTTGATTTGAAGTGCTTTTCAATTTCAGGGTCATCTTAGCTCAAAATAAATCATGAAATGCATGAAAAATAGCAAATGAAGTCAGAAAAGGGTTGAAAAGTGATGATGTGGCTTTGAATGGTGCCTAATGAATGCAGAAAAAGTCTTTATTTAAAATATATTTAAAAAAATGAAATCCCATTGAAATAGACGAGTTTTCGTCCGAAACCCTCATACTTCGAAGGAGATTGTCCAGTTTGTACACGAAGTGCATCCAGTTTTTCCCGTAAGCCTCTCAACTTTTTTGCACATGCTATGTGGGTGAAATTATGATACCATGCCAATTTTCAACTATTTCAGAGTTCATTTGCAGTGCTTTTCAATTTCAGGGTCATCTTAGCTCAAAATAAAT
Organism: Elymus sibiricus; assembly: GCA_039707655.1. Lineage (NCBI taxonomy): Eukaryota > Viridiplantae > Streptophyta > Magnoliopsida > Poales > Poaceae > Elymus > Elymus sibiricus. Next base: position 248,200,130 of record CM077671.1, read on the forward strand.
CATGAAATGCATGAAAAATAGCAAATGAAGTCAAAAAAGGGTCGAAAAGTGATGATGTGGCTTTGAATGGTGCATATTGATTGCAGAAAAAGTCTTGAGTTAAAATATGTTAAAAAATGATACCCCTTTGTAATAGACGAGTTTTCGTCCGAAACCCTCGTACCTCGAAGGAGATTCTCCAGTTTGTAGACGAAGTGCATCCAGTTTTTCCCGTAACCCTCTCAACCTTTTAGCACATGCTACGTGGGTGAAATTATGATACCATGCCAATTTTCAACTATTTCAGAGTTCATTTGCAGTGCTTTTCAATTTCAGGGTCATCTTTGCTCAAAATAAATCATGAAATGCATGAAAAATAGCAAATGAAGTCAGAAAAGGGTTGAAAAGTGATGATGTGGCTTTGAATGGTGCCTAATGAATGCAGAAAAAGTCTTGATTTAAAATATATTTAAAAAAATGAAATCCCATTGTAATAGACGAGTTTTCGTCCGAAACCCTGATACTTCGAAGGAGATTGTCCAGTTTGTACACGAAGTGCATCCAGTTTTTCCCGTAACCCTCTCAACTTTTTAGCACATGCTATGTGGGTGAAATTATGATACCATGCCAATTTTCAACCATTTCAGAGTTCATTTGCAGTGCTTTTCAATTTCAGGGTCATCTTAGCTCAAAATAAATCATGAAATGCATGAAAAATAGCAAATGAAGTCAGAAAAGGGTTGAAAAGTGATGATGTGGCTTTGAATGGTGCATATTGAACGCAGAAAAAGTCTTGAGTTGAAATATATTTAAAAAAATGAAATCCCTTTGTAATAGACGAGTTTTCGTCCGAAACCCTAATACTTCGAAGGAGATTGTCCAGTTTGTAGACAAAGTGCATCCAGTTTTTCCCGTAACCCTCTCAACTTTTTAGCACATGCTATGTGGGTGAAATTATGATACCATGCCAATTTTCAACTATTTCAGAGTTCATTTGCAGTGCTTTTCAATTTCAGGGTCATCTTAGCTCGAAATAAATCATGAAATGCATGAAAAATAGCAAATGAAGTCAGAAAAGGGTTGAAAAGTGATGATGTGGCTTTGAATGGTGCATATTGAATGCATAAAAAGTCTTGAGTTAAAATATGTTAAAAAAATGAAACCCCTTTGTAATAGACGAGTTTTCGTCCGAATCCCTGATACTTCGAAGGAGATTGTCCAGTTTGTACACGAAGTGCATCCAGTTTTTCCCGTAACCCTCTCAAATTTTTAGCACATGCTACGTGGGTGAAATTATGATACCATGCCAATTTTCAACCATTTCAGAGTTCATTTGCAGTGCTTTTCAATTTCAGGGTCATCTTAGCTCAAAATAAATCATGAAATGCATGAAAAATAGCAAATGAAGTCAGAAAAGGGTTGAAAAGTGATGATGTGGCTTTGAATGGTGCATATTGAATGCAGAAAAAGTCTTAGTTAAAATATGTTAAAAAATGATACCCCTTTGTAATAGACGAGTTTTCGTCCGAAACCCTCGTACTTCGAAGGAGATTGTCCAGTTTGTACACGAAGTGCATCCAGTTTTTCCCGTAACCCTGTCAACTTTTTAGCACATGCTACGTGGGTGAAATTATGAAACCATGCCAATTTTCAACTATTTCAGAGTTGATTTGAAGTGCTTTTCAATTTCAGGGTCATCTTAGCTCAAAATAAATCATGAAATGCATGAAAAATAGCAAATGAAGTCAGAAAAGGGTTGAAAAGTGATGATGTGGCTTTGAATGGTGCCTAATGAATGCAGAAAAAGTCTTGATTTAAAATATATTTAAAAAAATGAAATCCCATTGAAATAGACGAGTTTTCGTCCGAAACCCTCATACTTCGAAGGAGATTGTCCAGTTTGTACACGAAGTGCATCCAGTTTTTCCCGTAAGCCTCTCAACTTTTTAGCACATGCTATGTGGGTGAAATTATGATACCATGCCAATTTTCAACTATTTCAGAGTTCATTTGCAGTGCTTTTCAATTTCAGGGTCATCTTAGCTCAAAATAAATCATGAAATGCATGAAAAATAGCAAATGAAGTCAGAAAAGGGTCGAAAAGTGATGATGTGGCTTTGAATGGTGCATATTGATTGCAGAAAAAGTCTTGAGTTAAAATATGTTAAAAAATGATACCCCTTTGTAATAGACGAGTTTTCGTCCGAAACCCTCGTACTTCGAAGGAGATTGTCCAGTTTGTACACGAAGTGCATCCAGTTTTTCCCGTAACCCTCTCAACCTTTTAGCACATGCTACGTGGGTGAAATTATGATACCATGCCAATTTTCAACTATTTCAGAGTTCATTTGCAGTGCTTTTCTATTTCAGGGTCATCTTTGCTCAAAATAAATCATGAAATGCATGAAAAATAGCAAATGAAGTCAGAAAAGGGTTGAAAAGTGATGATGTGGCTTTGAATGGTGCCTAATGAATGCAGAAAAAGTCTTGATTTAAAATATATTTAAAAAAATGAAATCCCATTGTAATAGACGAGTTTTCGTCCGAAACCCTGATACTTCGAAGGAGATTGTCCAGTTTGTACACGAAGTGCATCCAGTTTTTCCCGTAACCCTCTCAACTTTTTAGCACATGCTATGTGGGTGAAATTATGATACCATGCCAATTTTCAACCATTTCAGAGTTCATTTGCAGTGCTTTTCAATTTCAGGGTCATCTTAGCTCAAAATAAATCATGAAATGCATGAAAAATAGCAAATGAAGTCAGAAAAGGGTTGAAAAGTGATGATGTGGCTTTGAATGGTGCCTAATGAATGCAGAAAAAGTCTTTATTTAAAATATATTTAAAAAAATGAAATCCCATTGAAATAGACGAGTTTTCGTCCGAAACCCTCATACTTCGAAGGAGATTGTCCAGTTTGTACACGAAGTGCATCCAGTTTTTCCCGTAAGCCTCTCAACTTTTTAGCACATGCTATGTGGGTGAAATTATGATACCATGCCAATTTTCAACTATTTCAGAGTTCATTTGCAGTGCTTTTCAATTTCAGGGTCATCTTAGCTCAAAATAAATCATGAAATGCATGAAAAATAGCAAATGAAGTCACAAAAGGGTCGAAAAGTGATGATGTGGCTTTGAATGGTGCATATTGATTGCAGAAAAAGTCTTGAGTTAAAATATGTTAAAAAATGATACCCCTTTGTAATAGACGAGTTTTCGTCCGAAACCCTCGTACTTCGAAGGAGATTCTCTAGTTTGTACACGAAGTGCATCCAGTTTTTCCCGTAACCCTCTCAACCTTTTAGCACATGCTACGTGGGTGAAATTATGATACCATGCCAATTTTCAACTATTTCAGAGTTCATTTGCAGTGCTTTTCAATTTCAGGGTCATCTTTGCTCAAAATAAATCATGAAATGCATGAAAAATAGCAAATGAAGTCAGAAAAGGGTTAAAAAGTGATGATGTGGCTTTGAATGGTGCCTAATGAATGCAGAAAAAGTCTTGATTTAAAATATATTTAAAAAAATGAAATCCCATTGTAATAGACGAGTTTTCGTCCGAAACCCTGATACTTCGAAGGAGATTGTCCAGTTTGTACACGAAGTGCATCCAGTTTTTCCCGTAACCCTCTCAACTTTTTAGCACATGCTATGTGGGTGAAATTATGATACCATGCCAATTTTCAACCATTTCAGAGTTCATTTGCAGTGCTTTTCAATTTCAGGGTTATCTTAGCTCAAAATAAATCATGAAATGCATGAAAAATAGCAAATGAAGTCAGAAAAGGGTTGAAAAGTGATGATGTGGCTTTGAATGGTGCATATTGAACGCAGAAAAAATCTTGAGTTGAAATATATTTAAAAAAATGAAATCCCTTTGTAATAGACGAGTTTTCGTCCGAAACCCTAATACTTCGAAGGAGATTGTCCAGTTTGTAGACAAAGTGCATCCAGTTTTTCCCGTAACCCTCTCAACTTTTTAGCACATGCTATGTGGGTGAAATTATGATACCATGCCAATTTTCAACTATTTCAGAGTTCATTTGCAGTGCTTTTCAATTTCAGGGTCATCTTAGCTCGAAATAAATCATGAAATGCATGAAAAATAGCAAATGAAGTCAGAAAAGGGTTGAAAAGTGATGATGTGGCTTTGAATGGTGCATATTGAATGCATAAAAAGTCTTGAGTTAAAATATGTTAAAAAAATGAAACCCCTTTGTAATAGACGAGTTTTCGTCCGAATCCCTGATACTTCGAAGGAGATTGTCCAGTTTGTACACGAAGTGCATCCAGTTTTTCCCGTAACCCTCTCAACTTTTTAGCACATGCTACGTGGGTGAAATTATGATACCATGCCAATTTTCAACTATTTCAGAGTTGATTTGAAGTGCTTTTCAATTTCAGGGTCATCTTAGCTCAAAATAAATCATGAAATGCATGAAAAATAGCAAATGAAGTCAGAAAAGGGTTGAAAAGTGATGATGTGGCTTTGAATGGTGCCTAATGAATGCAGAAAAAGTCTTGATTTAAAATATATTTAAAAAAATGAAATCCCATTGAAATAGACGAGTTTTCGTCCGAAACCCTCATACTTCGAAGGAGATTGTCCAGTTTGTACACGAAGTGCATCCAGTTTTTCCCGTAAGCCTCTCAACTTTTTAGCACATGCTATGTGGGTGAAATTATTATACCATGCCAATTTTCAACTATTTCAGAGTTCATTTGCAGTGCTTTTCAATTTCAGGGTCATCTTAGCTCAAAATAAATCATGAAATGCATGAAAAATAGCAAATGAAGTCAGAAAAGGGTCGAAAAGTGATGATGTGGCTTTGAATGGTGCATATTGATTGCAGAAAAAGTCTTGAGTTAAAATATGTTAAAAAATGATACCCCTTTGTAATAGACGAGTTTTCGTCCGAAACCCTCGTACTTCGAAGGAGATTGTCCAGTTTGTACACGAAGTGCATCCAGTTTTTCCCGTAACCCTCTCAACCTTTTAGCACATGCTACGTGGGTGAAATTATGATACCATGCCAATTTTCAACTATTTCAGAGTTCATTTGCAGTGCTTTTCAATTTCAGGGTCATCTTTGCTCAAAATAAATCATGAAATGCATGAAAAATAGCAAATGAAGTCAGAAAAGGGTTGAAAAGTGATGATGTGGCTTTGAATGGTGCCTAATGAATGCAGAAAAAGTCTTGATTTAAAATATATTTAAAAAAATGAAATCCCATTGTAATAGACGAGTTTTCGTCCGAAACCCTGATACTTCGAAGGAGATTGTCCAGTTTGTACACGAAGTGCATCCAGTTTTTCCCGTAACCCTCTCAACTTTTTAGCACATGCTATGTGGGTGAAATTATGATACCATGCCAATTTTCAACCATTTCAGAGTTCATTTGCAGTGCTTTTCAATTTCAGGGTCATCTTAGCTCAAAATAAATCATGAAATGCATGAAAAATAGCAAATGAAGTCAGAAAAGGGTTGAAAAGTGATGATGTGGCTTTGAATGGTGCATATTGAACGCAGAAAAAGTCTTGAGTTGAAATATATTTAAAAAAATGAAATCTCTTTGTAATAGACGAGTTTTCGTCCGAAACCCTGATACTTCGAAGGAGATTGTCCAGTTTGTACACGAAGTGAATCCAGTTTTTCCCGTAACCCTCTCAACTTTTTAGCACATGCTATGTGGGTGAAATTATGATACCATGCCAATTTTCAACCATTTCAGAGTTCATTTGCAGTGCTTTTCAATTTCAGGGTCATCTTAGCTCAAAATAAATCATGAAATGCATGGAAAATAGCAAATGAAGTCAGAAAAGGGTTGAAAAGTGATGATGTGGCTTTGAATGGTGCATATTGAACGCAGAAAAAGTCTTGAGTTGAAATATATTTAAAAAAATGAAATCCCTTTGTAATAGACGAGTTTTCGTCCGAAACCCTAATACTTCGAAGGAGATTGTCCAGTTTGTAGACAAAGTGCATCCAGTTTTTCCCGTAACCCTCTCAACTTTTTAGCACATGCTATGTGGGTGAAATTATAATACCATGCCAATTTTCAACTATTTCAGAGTTCATTTGCAGTGCTTTTCAATTTCAGGGTCATCTTAGCTCGAAATAAATCATGAAATGCATGAAAAATAGCAAATGAAGTCAGAAAAGGGTTGAAAAGTGATGATGTGGCTTTGAATGGTGCATATTGAATGCATAAAAAGTCTTGAGTTAAAATATGTTAAAAAAATGAAACCCCTTTGTAATAGACGAGTTTTCGTCCGAATCCCTGATACTTCGAAGGAGATTGTCCAGTTTGTACACGAAGTGCATCCAGTTTTTCCCGTAACCCTGTCAACTTTTTAGCACATGCTACGTGGGTGAAATTATGATACCATGCCAATTTTCAACTATTTCAGAGTTGATTTGAAGTGCTTTTCAATTTCAGGGTCATCTTAGCTCAAAATAAATCATGAAATGCATGAAAAATAGCAAATGATGTCAGAAAAGGGTTGAAAAGTGATGATGTGGCTTTGAATGGTGCATATTGAATGCAGAAAAAGTCTTGAGTTAAAATAAGTTAAAAAATGAAACCCCTTTGTAATAGACGAGTTTTCGTCCGAAACCCTCATACTTCGAAGGAGATTGTCCAGTTTGTACACGAAGTGCATCCAGTTTTTCCCGTAAGCCTCTCAACTTTTTAGCACATGCTATGTGGGTGAAATTATGATACCATGCCAATTTTCAACTATTTCAGAGTTCATTTGCAGTGCTTTTCAATTTCAGGGTCATCTTAGCTCAAAATAAATCATGAAATGCATGAAAAATAGCAAATGAAGTCAGAAAAGGGTCGAAAAGTGATGATGTGGCTTTGAATGGTGCATATTGATTGCAGAAAAAGTCTTGAGTTAAAATATGTTAAAAAAATGAAACCCCTTTGTAATAGACGAGTTTTCGTCCGAAACCGTGATACTTCGAAGGAGATTGTCCAGTTTGTACACGAAGTGCATCCAGTTTTTCCCGTAACCCTCTCAACCTTTTAGCACATGCTACGTGGGTGAAATTATGATACCATGCCAATTTTCAACTATTTCAGAGTTCATTTGCAGTGCTTTTCAATTTCAGGGTGATCCTAGCTCAAAATAAATCATGAAATGCATGAAAAATAGCAAATGAAGTCAGAAAAGGGTTGAAAAGTGATGATGTGGCTTTGAATGGTGCATATTGAATGCAGAAAAAGTCTTGAGTTAAAATATGTTAAAAAATGAAACCCCTTTGTAATAGACGAGTTTTCGTCCGAAACCCTGATACTTCGAAGGAGATTGTCCAGTTTGTACACGAAGTGCATCCAGTTTTTCCCGTAACCCTCTCAACTTTTTAGCATATGCTATGTGGGTGAAATTATGATACCATGCCAATTTTTAACCATTTCAGAGTTCATTTGCAGTGCTTTTCAATTTCAGGGTCATCTTAGCTCAAAATAAATCATGAAATGCATGAAAAATAGCAACTGAAGTCAGAAAAGGGTTGAAAAGTGATGATGTGGCTTTGAATGGTGCATATTGAATGCAGAAAAAGTCTTGAGTTAAGATATGTATTTAAAAAAATGAAATCCCTTTGTAATAGACGAGTTTTCGTCCGAAACCCTAATACTTCGAAGGAAATTGTCCAGTTTGTACACGAAGTGCTTCCAGTTTTTCCCGTAACCCTCTCAACTTTTTAGCACATGCTATGTGGGTGAAATTATGATACCATGCCAATTTTCAACTATTTCAGAGTTCATTTGCAGTGCTTTTCAATTTCAGGGTCATCTTAGCTCGAAATAAATCATGAAATGCATGAAAAATAGCAAATGAAGTCAGAAAAGGGTTGAAAAGTGATGATGTGGCTTTGAATGGTGCATATTGAATGCATAAAAAGTCTTGAGTTAAAATATGTTAAAAAAATGAAACCCCTTTGTAATAGACGAGTTTTCGTCCGAATCCCTGATACTTCGAAGGAGATTGTCCAGTTTGTACACGAAGTGCATCCAGTTTTTCCCGTAACCCTCTCAACTTTTTAGCACATGCTACGTGGGTGAAATTATGATACCATGCCAATTTTCAACCATTTCAGAGTTCATTTGCAGTACTTTTCAATTTCAGGGTCATCTTAGCTCAAAATAAATCATGAAATGCATGAAAAATAGCAAATGAAGTCAGAAAAGGGTTGAAAAGTGATGATGTGGCTTTGAATGGTGCATATTGAATGCAGAAAAAGTCTTAGTTAAAATATGTTAAAAAATGATACCCCTTTGTAATAGACGAGTTTTCGTCCGAAACCCTCGTACTTCGAAGGAGATTGTCCAGTTTGTACACGAAGTGCATCCAGTTTTTCCCGTAACCCTGTCAACTTTTTAGCACATGCTACGTGGGTGAAATTATGATACCATGCCAATTTTCTACCATTTCAGAGTTCATTTGCAGTGCTTTTCAATTTCAGGGTCATCTTAGCTCAAAATAAATCATGAAATGCATGAAAAATAGCAAATGAAGTCAGAAAAGGGTTGAAAAGTGATGATGTGGCTTTGAATGGTGCATATTGAATGCAGAAAAAGTCTTAGTTAAAATATGTTCAAAAATGATACCCCTTTGTAATAGACGAGTTTTCGTCCGAAACCCTCGTACTTCGAAGGAGATTGTCCAGTTTGTACACGAAGTGCATGCAGTTTTTCCCGTAACCCTGTCAACTTTTTAGCACATTCTACGTGGGTGAAATTATGATACCATGCCAATTTTCAACAATTTCAGAGTTCATTTGAAGTGCTTTTCAATTTCAGGGTCATCTTAGCTCAAAATAAATCATGAAATGCATGAAAAATAGCAAATGATGTCAGAAAAGGGTTGAAAAGTGATCATGTGGCTTTGAATGGTGCATATTGAATGCAGAAAAAGTCTTGAGTTAAAATAAGTTAAAAAATGAAACCCCTTTGTAATAGACGAGTTTTCGTCCGAAACCCTGATACTTCGAAGGAGATTGTCCAGTTTGTACACGAAGTGCATCTAGTTTTTCCCGTAACCCTCTCAACTTTTTAGCACATGCTACGTGGGTGAAATTATGATACCATGCCAATTTTCAACCATTTCAGAGTTCATTTGCAGTGCTTTTCAATTTCAGGGTCATCTTAGCTCAAAATAAATCATGAAATGCATGAAAAATAGCAAATGAAGCCAGAAAAGGGTTGAAAAGTGATGATGTGGCTTTGAATGGTGCATATTGAATGCAAAAAAACTCTTGAGTTAAAATATGTTAAAAAAATGAAACCCCTTTGTAATAGACGAGTTTTCGTCCGAAACCGTGATACTTCGAAGGAGATTGTCCAGTTTGTACACGAAGTGCATCCAGTTTTTCCCGTAACCCTCTCAACTTTTTAGCACATGCTACGTGGGTGAAATTATGATACCATGCCAATTTTCAACTATTTCAGAGTTCATTTGCAGTGCTTTTCAATTTCAGGGTGATCCTAGCTCAAAATAAATCATGAAATGCATGAAAAATAGCAAATGAAGTCAGAAAAGGGTTGAAAAGTGATGATGTGGCTTTGAATGGTGCATCTTGAATGCAGAAAAAGTCTTGAGTTAAAATATGTTAAAAAATGAAACCCCTTTGTAATAGACGAGTTTTCGTCCGAAACCCTGATACTTCGAAGGAGATTGTCCAGTTTGTACACGAAGTGCATCCAGTTTTTCCCGTAACCCTCTCAACTTTTTAGCACATGCTATGTGGGTGAAATTATGATACCATGCCAATTTTTAACCATTTCAGAGTTCATTTGCAGTGCTTTTCAATTTCAGGGTCATCTTAGCTCAAAATAAATCATGAAATGCATGAAAAATAGCAACTGAAGTCAGAAAAGGGTTGAAAAGTGATGATGTGGCTTTGAATGGTGCATATTGAATGCAGAAAAAGTCTTGAGTTAAGATATGTATTTAAAAAATGAAATCCCTTTGTAATAGACGAGTTTTCGTCCGAAACCCTAATACTTCGAAGGAAATTGTCCAGTTTGTACACGAAGTGCTTCCAGTTTTTCCCGTAACCCTCTCAACTTTTTAGCACATGCTATGTGGGTGAAATTATGATGCCATGCCAATTTTCAACTATTTCAGAGTTCATTTGCAGTGCTTCTCAATTTCAGGGTCATCTTAGCTCGAAATAAATCATGAAATGCATGAAAAATAGCAAATGAAGTCAGAAAAGGGTTGAAATGTGATGATGTGGCTTTGAATGGTGCATATTGAATGCATAAAAAGTCTTGAGTTAAAATATGTTAAAAAAATGAAACCCCTTTGTAATAGACGAGTTTTCGTCCGAATCCCTGATACTTCGAAGGAGATTGTCCAGTTTGTACACGAAGTGCATCCAGTTTTTCCCGTAACCCTCTCAACTTTTTAGCACATGCTACGTGGGTGAAATTATGATACCATGCCAATTTTCAACCATTTCAGAGTTCATTTGCAGTGCTTTTCAATTTCAGGGTCATCTTAGCTCAAAATAAATCATGAAATGCATGAAAAATAGCAAATGAAGTCAGAAAAGGGTTGAAAAGTGATGATGTGGCTTTGAATGGTGCATATTGAATTCAGAAAAAGTCTTAGTTAAAATATGTTAAAAAATGATACCCCTTTGTAATAGACGAGTTTTCGTCCGAAACCCTCGTACTTCGAAGGAGATTGTCCAGTTTGTACACGAAGTGCATCCAGTTTTTCCCGTAACCCTGTCAACTTTTTAGCACATGCTACGTGGGTGAAATTATGATACCATGCCAATTTTCTACCATTTCAGAGTTCATTTGCAGTGCTTTTCAATTTCACGGTCATCTTAGCTCAAAATAAATCATGAAATGCATGAAAAATAGCAAATGAAGTCAGAAAAGGGTTGAAAAGTGATGATGTGGCTTTGAATGGTGCATATTGAATGCAGAAAAAGTCTTAGTTAAAATATGTTCAAAAATGATACCCCTTTGTAATAGACGAGTTTTCGTCCGAAACCCTCGTACTTCGAAGGAGATTGTCCAGTTTGTACACGAAGTGCATCCAGTTTTTCCCGTAACCCTGTCAACTTTTTAGCACATGCTACGTGGGTGAAATTATGATACCATGCCAATTTTCTACCATTTCAGAGTTCATTTGCAGTGCTTTTCAATTTCAGGGTCATCTTAGCTCAAAATAAATCATGAAATGCATGAAAAATAGCAAATGAAGTCAGAAATGGGTTGAAAAGTGATGATGTGGCTTTGAATGGTGCATATTGAATGCAGAAAAAGTCTTAGTTAAAATATGTTCAAAAATGATACCCCTTTGTAATAGACGAGTTTTCGTCCGAAACCCTCGTACTTCGAAGGAGATTGTCCAGTTTGTACACGAAGTGCATCCAGTTTTTCCCGTAACCCTGTCAACTTTTTAGCACATGCTACGTGGGTGAAATTATGATACCATGCCAATTTTCAACTATTTCAGAGTTCATTTGAAGTGCTTTTCAATTTCAGGGTCATCTTAGCTCAAAATAAATCATGAAATGCATGAAAAATAGCAAATGATGTCAGAAAAGGGTTGAAAAGTGATGATGTGGCTTTGAATGGTGCATATTGAATGCAGAAAAAGTCTTGAGTTAAAATAAGTCAAAAAATGAAACCCCTTTGTAATAGACGAGTTTTCGTCCGAAACCCTGATACTTCGAAGGAGATTGTCCAGTTTGTACACGAAGTGCATCTTGTTTTTCCCGTAACCCTCTCAACTTTTTAGCACATGCTACGTGGGTGAAATTATGATACCATGCCAATTTTCAACCATTTCAGAGTTCATTTGCAGTGCTTTTCAATTTCAGGGTCATCTTAGCTCAAAATAAATCATGAAATGCATGAAAAATAGCAAATGAAGCCACAAAGGGTTGAAAAGTGATGATGTGGCTTTGAATGGTGCATATTGAATGCAAAAAAACTCTTGAGTTAAAATATGTTAAAAAAATGAAACCCCTTTGTAATAGACGAGTTTTCGTCCGAAACCGTGATACTTCGAAGGAGATTGTCCAGTTTGTACACGAAGTGCATCCAGTTTTTCCCGTAACCCTCTCAACTTTTTAGCACATGCTACGTGGGTGAAATTATGATACCATGCCAATTTTCAACTATTTCAGAGTTCATTTGCAGTGCTTTTCAATTTCAGGGTGATCCTAGCTCAAAATAAATCATGAAATGCATGAAAAATAGCAAATGAAGTCAGAAAAGGGTTGAAAAGTGATGATGTGGCTTTGAATGGTGCATATTGAATGCAGAAAAAGTCTTGAGTTAAAATATGTTAAAAAATGAAACCCCTTTGTAATAGACGAGTTTTCGTCCGAAACCCTGATACTTCGAAGGAGATTGTCCAGTTTGTACACGAAGTGCATCCAGTTTTTCCCGTAACCCTCTCAACTTTTGAGCACATGCTATGTGGGTGAAATTATGATACCATGCCAATTTTTAACCATTTCAGAGTTCATTTGCAGTGCTTTTCAATTTCAGGGTCATCTTAGCTCAAAATAAATCATGAAATGCATGAAAAATAGCAACTGAAGTCAGAAAAGGTTTGAAAAGTGATGATGTGGCTTTGAATGGTGCATATTGAATGCAGAAAAAGTCTTGAGTTAAGATATGTATTTAAAAAATGAAATCCCTTTGTAATAGACGAGTTTTCGTCCGAAACCCTAATACTTCGAAGGAAATTGTCCAGTTTGTACACGAAGTGCTTCCAGTTTTTCCCGTAACCCTCTCAACTTTTTAGCACATGCTATGTGGGTGAAATTATGATGCCATGCCAATTTTCAACTATTTCAGAGTTCATTTGCAGTGCTTCTCAATTTCAGGGTCATCTTAGCTCGAAATAAATCATGAAATGCATGAAAAATAGCAAATGAAGTCAGAAAAGGGTTGAAAAGTGATGATGTGGCTTTGAATGGTGCATATTGAATGCATAAAAAGTCTTGAGTTAAAATATGTTAAAAAAATGAAACCCCTTTGTAATAGACGAGTTTTCGTCCGAATCCCTGATACTTCGAAGGAGATTGTCCAGTTTGTACACGAAGTGCATCCAGTTTTTCCCATAACCCTCTCAACTTTTTAGCACATGCTACGTGGGTGAAATTATGATACCATGCCAATTTTCAACCATTTCAGAGTTCATTTGCAGTGCTTTTCAATTTCAGGGTCATCTTAGCTCAAAATAAATCATGAAATGCATGAAAAATAGCAAATGAAGTCAGAAAAGGGTTGAAAAGTGATGATGTGGCTTTGAATGGTGCATATTGAATTCAGAAAAAGTCTTAGTTAAAATATGTTAAAAAATGATACCCCTTTGTAATAGACGAGTTTTCGTCCGAAACCCTCGTACTTCGAAGGAGATTGTCCAGTTTGTACACGAAGTGCATCCAGTTTTTCCCGTAACCCTGTCAACTTTTTAGCACATGCTACGTGGGTGAAATTATGATACCATGCCAATTTTCTACCATTTCAGTGTTCATTTGCAGTGCTTTTCAATTTCAGGGTCATCTTAGCTCAAAATAAATCATGAAATGCATGAAAAATAGCAAATGAAGTCAGAAAAGGGTTGAAAAGTGATGATGTGGCTTTGAATGGTGCATATTGAATGCAGAAAAAGTCTTAGTTAAAATATGTTCAAAAATGATACCCCTTTGTAATAGACGAGTTTTCGTCCGAAACCCTCGTACTTCGAAGAAGATTGTCCAGTTTGTACACGAAGTGCATCCAGTTTTTCCCGTAACCCTGTCAACTTTTTAGCACATGCTACGTGGGTGAAATTATGATACCATGCCAATTTTCTACCATTTCAGAGTTCATTTGCAGTGCTTTTCAATTTCAGGGTCATCTTAGCTCAAAATAAATCATGAAATGCATGAAAAATAGCAAATGAAGTCAGAAAAGGGTTGAAAAGTGATGATGTGGCTTTGAATGGTGCATATTGAATGCAGAAAAAGTCTTAGTTAAAATATGTTCAAAAATGATACCCCTTTGTAATAGACGAGTTTTCGTCCGAAACCCTCGTACTTCGAAGGAGATTGTCCAGTTTGTACACGAAGTGCATCCAGTTTTTCCCGTAACCCTGTCAACTTTTTAGCACATGCTACGTGGGTGAAATTATGATACCATGCCAATTTTCAACTATTTCAGAGTTCATTTGAAGTGCTTTTCAATTTCAGGGTCATCTTAGCTCAAAATAAATCATGAAATGCATGAAAAATAGCAAACGATGTCAGAAAAGGGTTGAAAAGTGATGATGTGGCTTTGAATGGTGCATATTGAATGCAGAAAAAGTCTTGAGTTAAAATAAGTTAAAAAATGAAACCCCTTTGTAATAGACGAGTTTTCGTCCGAAACCCTGATACTTCGAAGGAGATTGTCCAGTTTGTACACGAAGTGCATCTTGTTTTTCCCGTAACCCTCTCAACTTTTTAGCACATGCTACGTGGGTGAAATTATGATACCATGCCAATTTTCAACCATTTCAGAGTTCATTTGCAGTGCTTTTCAATTTCAGGGTCATCTTAGCTCAAAATAAATCATGAAATGCATGAAAAATAGCAAATGAAGACACAAAGGGTTGAAAAGTGATGATGTGGCTTTGAATGGTGCATATTGAATGCAAAAAAACTCTTGAGTTAAAATATGTTAAAAAAATGAAACCCCTTTGTAATAGACGAGTTTTCGTCCGAAACTGTGATACTTCGAAGGAGATTGTCCAGTTTGTACACGAAGTGCATCCAGTTTTTCCCGTAACCCTCTCAACTTTTTATCACATGCTACGTGGGTGAAATTATGATACCATGCCAATTTTCAACTATTTCAGAGTTCATTTGAAGTGCTTTTCAATTTCAGGGTGATCCTAGCTCAAAATAAATCATGAAATGCATGAAAAATAGCAAATGAAGTCAGAAAAGGGTTGAAAAGTGATGATGTGGCTTTGAATGGTGCATATTGAATGCAGAAAAAGTCTTGAGTTAAAATATGTTAAAAAATGAAACCCCTTTGTAATAGACGAGTTTTCGTCCGAAACCCTGATACTTCGAAGGAGATTGTCCAGTTTGTACACGAAGTGCATCCAGTTTTTCCCGTAACCCTCTCAACTTTTTAGCACATGCTATGTGGGTGAAATTATGATACCATGCCAATTTTTAACCATTTCAGAGTTCATTTGCAGTGCTTTTCAATTTCAGGGTCATCTTAGCTCAAAATAAATCATGAAATGCATGAAAAATAGCAACTGAAGTCAGAAAAGGGTTGAAAAGTGATGATGTGGCTTTGAATGGTGCATATTGAATGCAGAAAAAGTCTTGAGTTAAGATATGTATTTAAAAAATGAAATCCCTTTGTAATAGACGAGTTTTCGTCCGAAACCCTAATACTTCGAAGGAAATTGTCCAGTTTGTACACGAAGTGCTTCCAGTTTTTCCCGTAACCCTCTCAACTTTTTAGCACATGCTATGTGGGTGAAATTATGATACCATGCCAATTTTCAACTATTTCAGAGTTCATTTGCAGTGCTTTTCAATTTCAGGGTCATCTTAGCTCGAAATAAATCATGAAATGCATGAAAAATAGCAAATGAAGTCAGAAAAGGGTTGAAAAGTGATGATGTGGCTTTGAATGGTGCATATTGAATGCATAAAAAGTCTTGAGTTAAAGTATGTTAAAAAAATGAAACCCCTTTGTAATAGACGAGTTTTCGTCCGAATCCCTGATACTTCGAAGGAGATTGTCCAGTTTGTACACGAAGTGCATCCAGTTTTTCCCGTAACCCTCTCAACTTTTTAGCACATGCTACGTGGGTGAAATTATGATACCATGCCAATTTTCAACCATTTCAGAGTTCATTTGCAGTGCTTTTCAATTTCAGGGTCATCTTAGCTCAAAATAAATCATGAAATGCATGAAAAATAGCAAATGAAGTCAGAAAAGGGTTGAAAAGTGATGATGTGGCTTTGAATGGTGCATATTGAATGCAGAAAAAGTCTTAGTTAAAATATGTTAAAAAATGATACCCCTTTGTAATAGACGAGTTTTCGTCCGAAACCCTCGTACTTCGAAGGAGATTGTCCAGTTTGTACACGAAGTGCATCCAGTTTTTCCCGTAACCCTGTCAACTTTTTAGCACATGCTACGTGGGTGAAATTATGATACCATGCCAATTTTCAACCATTTCAGAGTTCATTTGCAGTGCTTTTCAATTTCAGGGTCATCTTAGCTCAAAATAAATCATGAAATGCATGAAAAATAGCAAATGAAGTCAGAAAAGGGTTGAAAAGTGATGATGTGGCTTTGAATGGTGCATATTGAAAGCAGAAAAAGTCTTAGTTAAAATATGTTCAAAAATGATACCCCTTTGTAATAGACGAGTTTTCGTCCGAAACCCTCGTACTTCGAAGGAGATTGTCCAGTTTGTACACGAAGTGCATCCAGTTTTTCCCGTAACCCTGTCAACTTTTTAGCACATGCTACGTGGGTGAAATTATGATACCATGCCAATTTTCAACTATTTCAGAGTTCATTTGAAGTGCTTTTCAATTTCAGGGTCATCTTAGCTCAAAATAAATCATGAAATGCATGAAAAATAGCAAATGATGTCAGAAAAGGGTTGAAAAGTGATGATGTGGATTTGAATGGTGCATATTGAATGCAGAAAAAGTCTTGAGTTATAATAAGTTAAAAAATGAAACCCCTTTGTAATAGACGAGTTTTCGTCCGAAACCCTGATACTTCGAAGGAGATTGTCCAGTTTGTACACGAAGTGCATCTAGTTTTTCCCGTAACCCTCTCAACTTTTTAGCACATGCTACGTGGGTGAAATTATGATACCATGCCAATTTTCAACCATTTCAGAGTTCATTTGCAGTGCTTTTCAATTTCAGGGTCATCTTAGCTCAAAATAAATCATGAAATGCATGAAAAATAGCAAATGAAGCCAGAAAAGGGTTGAAAAGTGATGACGTGGCTTTGAATGGTGCATATTGAATGCAAAAAAACTCTTGAGTTAAAATATGTTAAAAAAATGAAACCCCTTTGTAATAGACGAGTTTTCGTCCGAAACCGTGATACTTCGAAGGAGATTGTCCAGTTTGTACACGAAGTGCATCCTGTTTTTCCCGTAACCCTCTCAACTTTTTAGCACATGCTACGTGGGTGAAATTATGATACCATGCCAATTTTCAACTATTTCAGAGTTCATTTGCAGTGCTTTTCAATTTCAGGGTGATCCTAGCTCAAAATAAATCATGAAATGCATGAAAAATAGCAAATGAAGTCAGAAAAGGGTTGAAAAGTGATGATGTGGCTTTGAATGGTGCATATTGAATGCAGAAAAAGTCTTGAGTTAAAATATGTTAAAAAATGAAACCCCTTTGTAATAGACGAGTTTTCGTCCGAAACCCTGATACTTCGAAGGAGATTGTCCAGTTTGTACACGAAGTGCATCCAGTTTTTCCCGTAACCCTCTCAACTTTTTAGCACATGCTATGTGGGTGAAATTATGATACCATGCCAATTTTTAACCATTTCAGAGTTCATTTGCAGTACTTTTCAATTTCAGGGTCATCTTAGCTCAAAATAAATCATGAAATGCATGAAAAATAGCAACTGAAGTCAGAAAAGGGTTGAAAAGTGATGATGTGGCTTTGAATGGTGCATATTGAATGCAGAAAAAGTCTTGAGTTAAGATATGTATTTAAAAAAATGAAATCCCTTTGTAATAGACGACTTTTCGTCCGAAACCCTAATACTTCGAAGGAAATTGTCCAGTTTGTACACGAAGTGCTTCCAGTTTTTCCCGTAACCCTCTCAACTTTTTAGCACATGCTATGTGGGTGAAATTATGATACCATGCCAATTTTCAACTATTTCAGAGTTCATTTGCAGTGCTTTTCAATTTCAGGGTCATCTTAGCTCGAAATAAATCATGAAATGCATGAAAAATAGCAAATGAAGTCAGAAAAGGGTTGAAAAGTGATGATGTGGCTTTGAATGGTGCATATTGAATGCATAAAAAGTC
Source organism: Elymus sibiricus (assembly GCA_039707655.1). Classification (NCBI taxonomy): domain Eukaryota; kingdom Viridiplantae; phylum Streptophyta; class Magnoliopsida; order Poales; family Poaceae; genus Elymus; species Elymus sibiricus. The sequence continues at coordinate 248,218,176 of CM077671.1, forward strand.
TTGAGTTAAAGTATGTTAAAAAAATGAAACCCCTTTGTAATAGACGAGTTTTCGTCCGAATCCCTGATACTTCGAAGGAGATTGTCCAGTTTGTACACGAAGTGCATCCAGTTTTTCCCGTAACCCTCTCAACTTTTTAGCACATGCTACGTGGGTGAAATTATGATACCATGCCAATTTTCAACCATTTCAGAGTTCATTTGCAGTGCTTTTCAATTTCAGGGTCATCTTAGCTCAAAATAAATCATGAAATGCATGAAAAATAGCAAATGAAGTCAGAAAAGGGTTGAAAAGTGATGATGTGGCTTTGAATGGTGCATATTGAATGCAGAAAAAGTCTTAGTTAAAATATGTTAAAAAATGATACCCCTTTGTAATAGACGAGTTTTCGTCCGAAACCCTCGTACTTCGAAGGAGATTGTCCAGTTTGTACACGAAGTGCATCCAGTTTTTCCCGTAACCCTGTCAACTTTTTAGCACATGCTACGTGGGTGAAATTATGATACCATGCCAATTTTCTACCATTTCAGAGTTCATTTGCAGTGCTTTTCAATTTCAGGGTCATCTTAGCTCAAAATAAATCATGAAATGCATGAAAAATAGCAAATGAAGTCAGAAAAGGGTTGAAAAGTGATGATGTGGCTTTGAATGGTGCATATTGAAAGCAGAAAAAGTCTTAGTTAAAATATGTTCAAAAATGATACCCCTTTGTAATAGACGAGTTTTCGTCCGAAACCCTCGTACTTCGAAGGAGATTGTCCAGTTTGTACACGAAGTGCATCCAGTTTTTCCCGTAACCCTGTCAACTTTTTAGCACATGCTACGTGGGTGAAATTATGATACCATGCCAATTTTCAACTATTTCAGAGTTCATTTGAAGTGCTTTTCAATTTCAGGGTCATCTTAGCTCAAAATAAATCATGAAATGCATGAAAAATAGCAAATGATGTCAGAAAAGGGTTGAAAAGTGATGATGTGGCTTTGAATGGTGCATATTGAATGCAGAAAAAGTCTTGAGTTATAATAAGTTAAAAAATGAAACCCCTTTGTAATAGACGAGTTTTCGTCCGAAACCCTGATACTTCGAAGGAGATTGTCCAGTTTGTACACGAAGTGCATCTAGTTTTTCCCGTAACCCTCTCAACTTTTTAGCACATGCTACGTGGGTGAAATTATGATACCATGCCAATTTTCAACCATTTCAGAGTTCATTTGCAGTGCTTTTCAATTTCAGGGTCATCTTAGCTCAAAATAAATCATGAAATGCATGAAAAATAGCAAATGAAGCCAGAAAAGGGTTGAAAAGTGATGATGTGGCTTTGAATGGTGCATATTGAATGCAAAAAAACTCTTGAGTTAAAATATGTTAAAAAAATGAAACCCCTTTGTAATAGACGAGTTTTCGTCCGAAACCGTGATACTTCGAAGGAGATGGTCCAGTTTGTACACGAAGTGCATCCAGTTTTTCCCGTAACCCTCTCAACTTTTTAGCACATGCTACGTGGGTGAAATTATGATACCATGCCAATTTTCAACTATTTCAGAGTTCATTTGCAGTGCTTTTCAATTTCAGGGTGATCCTAGCTCAAAATAAATCATGAAATGCATGAAAAATAGCAAATGAAGTCAGAAAAGGGTTGAAAAGTGATGATGTGGCTTTGAATGGTGCATATTGAATGCAGAAAAAGTCTTGAGTTAAAATATGTTAAAAAATGAAACCCCTTTGTAATAGACGAGTTTTCGTCCGAAACCCTGATACTTCGAAGGAGATTGTCCAGTTTGTACACGAAGTGCATCCAGTTTTTCCCGTAACCCTCTCAACTTTTTAGCACATGCTATGTGGGTGAAATTATGATACCATGCCAATTTTTAACCATTTCAGAGTTCATTTGCAGTGCTTTTCAATTTCAGGGTCATCTTAGCTCAAAATAAATCATGAAATGCATGAAAAATAGCAACTGAAGTCAGAAAAGGGTTGAAAAGTGATGATGTGGCTTTGAATGGTGCATATTGAATGCAGAAAAAGTCTTGAGTTAAGATATGTATTTAAAAAAATGAAATCCCTTTGTAATAGACGAGTTTTCGTCCGAAACCCTAATACTTCGAAGGAAATTGTCCAGTTTGTACACGAAGTGCTTCCAGTTTTTCCCGTAACCCTCTCAACTTTTTAGCACATGCTATGTGGTTGAAATTATGATACCATGCCAATTTTCAACTATTTCAGAGTTCATTTGCAGTGCTTTTCAATTTCAGGGTCATCTTAGCTCGAAATAAATCATGAAATGCATGAAAAATAGCAAATGAAGTCAGAAAAGGGTTGAAAAGTGATGATGTGGCTTTGAATGGTGCATATTGAATGCATAAAAAGTCTTGAGTTAAAGTATGTTAAAAAAATGAAACCCCTTTGTAATAGACGAGTTTTCGTCCGAATCCCTGATACTTCGAAGGAGATTGTCCAGTTTGTACACGAAGTGCATCCAGTTTTTCCCGTAACCCTCTCAACTTTTTAGCACATGCTACGTGGGTGAAATTATGATACCATGCCAATTTTCAACCATTTCAGAGTTCATTTGCAGTGCTTTTCAATTTCAGGGTCATCTTAGCTCAAAATAAATCATGAAATGCATGAAAAATAGCAAATGAAGTCAGAAAAGGGTTGAAAAGTGATGATGTGGCTTTGAATGGTGCATATTGAATGCAGAAAAAGTCTTAGTTAAAATATGTTAAAAAATGATACCCCTTTGTAATAGACGAGTTTTCGTCCGAAACCCTCGTACTTCGAAGGAGATTGTCCAGTTTGTACACGAAGTGCATCCAGTTTTTCCCGTAACCCTGTCAACTTTTTAGCACATGCTACGTGGGTGAAATTATGATACCATGCCAATTTTCAACTATTTCAGAGTTCATTCGAAGTGCTTTTCAATTTCAGGGTCATCTTAGCTCAAAATAAATCATGAAATGCATGAAAAATAGCAAATGAAGTCAGAAAAGGGTTGAAAAGTGATGATGTGGCTTTGAATGGTGCATATTGAATGCAGAAAAAGTCTTGAGTTAAAATAAGTTAAAAAATGAAACCCCTTTGTAATAGACGAGTTTTCGTCCGAAACCCTGATACTTCGAAGGAGATTGTCCAGTTTGTACACGAAGTGCATCCAGTTTTTCCCGTAACCCTCTCAACTTTTTAGCACATGCTACGTGGGTGAAATTATGATACCATGCCAATTTTCAACCATTTCAGAGTTCATTTGCAGTGCTTTTCAATTTCAGGGTCATCTTAGCTCAAAATAAATCATGAAATGCATGAAAAATAGCAAATGAAGTCAGAAAAGGGTTGAAAAGTGATGATGTGGCTTTGAATGGTGCATATTGAATGCAGAAAAAGTCTTGAGTTAAAATATGTTAAAAAATGAAACCCCTTTGTAATAGACGAGTTTTCGTCCGAAACCCTGATACTTCGAAGGAGATTGTCCAGTTTGTACACGAAGTGCATCCAGTTTTTCCCGTAACCCTCTCAACTTTTTAGCACATGCTATGTGGGTGAAATTATGATACCATGCCAATTTTTAACCATTTCAGAGTTCATTTGCAGTGCTTTTCAATTTCAGGGTCATCTTAGCTCAAAATAAATCATGAAATGCATGAAAAATAGCAACTGAAGTCAGAAAAGGGTTGAAAAGTGATGATGTGGCTTTGAATGGTGCATATTGAATGCAGAAAAAGTCTTGAGTTAAGATATGTATTTAAAAAAATGAAATCCCTTTGTAATAGACGAGTTTTCGTCCGAAACCCTAATACTTCGAAGGAAATTGTCCAGTTTGTACACGAAGTGCTTCCAGTTTTTCCCTTAACCCTCTCAACTTTTTAGCACATGCTATGTGGGTGAAATTATGATACCATGCCAATTTTCAACTATTTCAGAGTTCATTTGCAGTGCTTTTCAATTTCAGGGTCATCTTAGCTCGAAATAAATCATGAAATGCATGAAAAATAGCAAATGAAGTCAGAAAAGGGTTGAAAAGTGATGATGTGGCTTTGAATGGTGCATATTGAATGCATAAAAAGTCTTGAGTTAAAGTATGTTAAAAAAATGAAACCCCTTTGTAATAGACGAGTTTTCGTCCGAATCCCTGATACTTCGAAGGAGATTGTCCAGTTTGTACACGAAGTGCATCCAGTTTTTCCCGTAACCCTCTCAACTTTTTAGCACATGCTACGTGGGTGAAATTATGATACCATGCCAATTTTCAACCATTTCAGAGTTCATTTGCAGTGCTTTTCAATTTCAGGGTCATCTTAGCTCAAAATAAATCATGAAATGCATGAAAAATAGCAAATGAAGTCAGAAAAGGGTTGAAAAGTGATGATGTGGCTTTGAATGGTGCATATTGAATGCAGAAAAAGTCTTAGTTAAAATATGTTAAAAAATGATACCCCTTTGTAATAGACGAGTTTTCGTCCGAAACCCTCGTACTTCGAAGGAGATTGTCCAGTTTGTACACGAAGTGCATCCAGTTTTTCCCGTAACCCTCTCAACTTTTTAGAACATGCTATGTGGGTGAAATTATGATACCATGCCAATTTTCTACCATTTCAGAGTTCATTTGCAGTGCTTTTCAATTTCAGGGTCATCTTAGCTCGAAATAAATCATGAAATGCATGAAAAATAGCAAATGAAGTCAGAAAAGGGTTGAAAAGTGATGATGTGGCTTTGAATGGTGCATATTGAATGCATAAAAAGTCTTGAGTTAAAGTATGTTAAAAAAATGAAACCCCTTTGTAATAGACGAGTTTTCGTCCGAATCCCTGATACTTCGAAGGAGATTGTCCAGTTTGTACACGAAGTGCATCCAGTTTTTCCCGTAACCCTCTCAACTTTTTAGCACATGCTACGTGGGTGAAATTATGATACCATGCCAATTTTCAACCATTTCAGAGTTCATTTGCAGTGCTTTTCAATTTCAGGGTCATCTTAGCTCAAAATAAATCATGAAATGCATGAAAAATAGCAAATGAAGTCAGAAAAGGGTTGAAAAGTGATGATGTGGCTTTGAATGGTGCATATTGAATGCAGAAAAAGTCTTAGTTAAAATATGTTAAAAAATGATACCCCTTTGTAATAGACGAGTTTTCGTCCGAAACCCTCGTACTTCGAAGGAGATTGTCCAGTTTGTACACGAAGTGCATCCAGTTTTTCCCGTAACCCTGTCAACTTTTTAGCACATGCTACGTGGGTGAAATTATGATACCATGCCAATTTTCAACTATTTCAGAGTTCATTCGAAGTGCTTTTCAATTTCAGGGTCATCTTAGCTCAAAATAAATCATGAAATGCATGAAAAATAGCAAATGAAGTCAGAAAAGGGTTGAAAAGTGATGATGTGGCTTTGAATGGTGCATATTGAATGCAGAAAAAGTCTTGAGTTAAAATAAGTTAAAAAATGAAACCCCTTTGTAATAGACGAGTTTTCGTCCGAAACCCTGATACTTCGAAGGAGATTGTCCAGTTTGTACACGAAGTGCATCCAGTTTTTCCCGTAACCCTCTCAACTTTTTAGCACATGCTACGTGGGTGAAATTATGATACCATGCCAATTTTCAACCATTTCAGAGTTCATTTGCAGTGCTTTTCAATTTCAGGGTCATCTTAGCTCAAAATAAATCATGAAATGCATGAAAAATAGCAAATGAAGTCAGAAAAGGGTTGAAAAGTGATGATGTGGCTTTGAATGGTGCATATTGAATGCAGAAAAAGTCTTGAGTTAAAATATGTTAAAAAATGAAACCCCTTTGTAATAGACGAGTTTTCGTCCGAAACCCTGATACTTCGAAGGAGATTGTCCAGTTTGTACACGAAGTGCATCCAGTTTTTCCCGTAACCCTCTCAACTTTTTAGCACATGCTATGTGGGTGAAATTATGATACCATGCCAATTTTTAACCATTTCAGAGTTCATTTGCAGTGCTTTTCAATTTCAGGGTCATCTTAGCTCAAAATAAATCATGAAATGCATGAAAAATAGCAACTGAAGTCAGAAAAGGGTTGAAAAGTGATGATGTGGCTTTGAATGGTGCATATTGAATGCAGAAAAAGTCTTGAGTTAAGATATGTATTTAAAAAAATGAAATCCCTTTGTAATAGACGAGTTTTCGTCCGAAACCCTAATACTTCGAAGGAAATTGTCCAGTTTGTACACGAAGTGCTTCCAGTTTTTCCCTTAACCCTCTCAACTTTTTAGCACATGCTATGTGGGTGAAATTATGATACCATGCCAATTTTCAACTATTTCAGAGTTCATTTGCAGTGCTTTTCAATTTCAGGGTCATCTTAGCTCGAAATAAATCATGAAATGCATGAAAAATAGCAAATGAAGTCAGAAAAGGGTTGAAAAGTGATGATGTGGCTTTGAATGGTGCATATTGAATGCATAAAAAGTCTTGAGTTAAAGTATGTTAAAAAAATGAAACCCCTTTGTAATAGACGAGTTTTCGTCCGAATCCCTGATACTTCGAAGGAGATTGTCCAGTTTGTACACGAAGTGCATCCAGTTTTTCCCGTAACCCTCTCAACTTTTTAGCACATGCTACGTGGGTGAAATTATGATACCATGCCAATTTTCAACCATTTCAGAGTTCATTTGCAGTGCTTTTCAATTTCAGGGTCATCTTAGCTCAAAATAAATCATGAAATGCATGAAAAATAGCAAATGAAGTCAGAAAAGGGTTGAAAAGTGATGATGTGGCTTTGAATGGTGCATATTGAATGCAGAAAAAGTCTTAGTTAAAATATGTTAAAAAATGATACCCCTTTGTAATAGACGAGTTTTCGTCCGAAACCCTCGTACTTCGAAGGAGATTGTCCAGTTTGTACACGAAGTGCATCCAGTTTTTCCCGTAACCCTGTCAACTTTTTAGCACATGCTACGTGGGTGAAATTATGATACCATGCCAATTTTCTACCATTTCAGAGTTCATTTGCAGTGCTTTTCAATTTCAGGGTCATCTTAGCTCAAAATAAATCATGAAATGCATGAAAAATAGCAAATGAAGTCAGAAAAGGGTTGAAAAGTGATGATGTGGCTTTGAATGGTGCATATTGAAAGCAGAAAAAGTCTTAGTTAAAATATGTTCAAAAATGATACCCCTTTGTAATAGACGAGTTTTCGTCCGAAACCCTCGTACTTCGAAGGAGATTGTCCAGTTTGTACACGAAGTGCATCCAGTTTTTCCCGTAACCCTGTCAACTTTTTAGCACATGCTACGTGGGTGAAATTATGATACCATGCCAATTTTTAACCATTTCAGAGTTCATTTGCAGTGCTTTTCAATTTCAGGGTCATCTTAGCTCAAAATAAATCATGAAATGCATGAAAAATAGCAAATGAAGTCAGAAGAGGGTTGAAAAGTGATGATGTGGCTTTGAATGGTGCATATTGAATGCTGAAAAAGTCTTGAGTTGAAATATATTTAAAAAAATGAAATCCCTTTGTAATAGACGAGTTTTCGTCCGAAACCCTAATACTTCGAAGGAGATTGTCCAGTTTGTAGACGAAGTGCATCCAGTTTTTCCCGTAACCCTCTCAACTTTTTAGAACATGCTATGTGGGTGAAATTATGATACCATGCCAATTTTCAACTATTTTAGAGTTCATTTGCAGTGCTTTTCAATTTCAGGGTCATCTTAGCTCGAAATAAATCATGAAATGCATGAAAAATAGCAAATGAAGTCAGAAAAGGGTTGAAAAGTGATGATGTGGCTTTGAATGGTGCATATTGAATGCATAAAAATTCTTGAGTTAAAATATGTTAAAAAAATGAAACCCCTTTGTAATAGACGAGTTTTCGTCCGAAACCCTCGTACTTCGAAGGAGATTGTCCAGTTTGTAGACGAAGTGCATCTAGTTTTTCCCGTAACCCTCTCAACTTTTTAGCACATGCTACGTGGGTGAAATTATGATACCATGCCAATTTTCAACCATTTCAGAGTTCATTTGCAGTGCTTTTCAATTTCAGGGTCATCTTAGCTCAAAATAAATCATGAAATGCATGAAAAATAGCAAATGAAGCCAGAAAAGGGTTGAAAAGTGATGATGTGGCTTTGAATGGTGCATATTGAATGCAAAAAAACTCTTGAGTTAAAATATGTTAAAAAAATGAAACCCCTTTGTAATAGACGAGTTTTCGTCCGAAACCGTGATACTTCGAAGGAGATGGTCCAGTTTGTACACGAAGTGCATCCAGTTTTTCCCGTAACCCTCTCAACTTTTTAGCACATGCTACGTGGGTGAAATTATGATACCATGCCAATTTTCAACCATTTCAGAGTTCATTTGCAGTGCTTTTCAATTTCAGGGTGATCCTAGCTCAAAATAAATCATGAAATGCATGAAAAATAGCAAATGAAGTCAGAAAAGGGTTGAAAAGTGATGATGTGGCTTTGAATGGTGCATATTGAATGCAGAAAAAGTCTTGAGTTAAAATATGTTAAAAAATGAAACCCCTTTGTAATAGACGAGTTTTCGTCCGAAACCCTGATACTTCGAAGGAGATTGTCCAGTTTGTACACGAAGTGCATCCAGTTTTTCCCGTAACCCTCTCAACTTTTTAGCACATGCTATGTGGGTGAAATTATGATACCATGCCAATTTTTAACCATTTCAGAGTTCATTTGCAGTGCTTTTCAATTTCAGGGTCATCTTAGCTCAAAATAAATCATGAAATGCATGAAAAATAGCAACTGAAGTCAGAAAAGGGTTGAAAAGTGATGATGTGGCTTTGAATGGTGCATATTGAATGCAGAAAAAGTCTTGAGTTAAGATATGTATTTAAAAAAATGAAATCCCTTTGTAATAGACGAGTTTTCGTCCGAAACCCTAATACTTCGAAGGAAATTGTCCAGTTTGTACACGAAGTGCTTCCAGTTTTTCCCGTAACCCTCTCAACTTTTTAGCACATGCTATGTGGTTGAAATTATGATACCATGCCAATTTTCAACTATTTCAGAGTTCATTTGCAGTGCTTTTCAATTTCAGGGTCATCTTAGCTCGAAATAAATCATGAAATGCATGAAAAATAGCAAATGAAGTCAGAAAAGGGTTGAAAAGTGATGATGTGGCTTTGAATGGTGCATATTGAATGCATAAAAAGTCTTGAGTTAAAGTATGTTAAAAAAATGAAACCCCTTTGTAATAGACGAGTTTTCGTCCGAATCCCTGATACTTCGAAGGAGATTGTCCAGTTTGTACACGAAGTGCATCCAGTTTTTCCCGTAACCCTCTCAACTTTTTAGCACATGCTACGTGGGTGAAATTATGATACCATGCCAATTTTCAACCATTTCAGAGTTCATTTGCAGTGCTTTTCAATTTCAGGGTCATCTTAGCTCAAAATAAATCATGAAATGCATGAAAAATAGCAAATGAAGTCAGAAAAGGGTTGAAAAGTGATGATGTGGCTTTGAATGGTGCATATTGAATGCAGAAAAAGTCTTAGTTAAAATATGTTAAAAAATGATACCCCTTTGTAATAGACGAGTTTTCGTCCGAAACCCTCGTACTTCGAAGGAGATTGTCCAGTTTGTACACGAAGTGCATCCAGTTTTTCCCGTAACCCTGTCAACTTTTTAGCACATGCTACGTGGGTGAAATTATGATACCATGCCAATTTTCAACTATTTCAGAGTTCATTCGAAGTGCTTTTCAATTTCAGGGTCATCTTAGCTCAAAATAAATCATGAAATGCATGAAAAATAGCAAATGAAGTCAGAAAAGGGTTGAAAAGTGATGATGTGGCTTTGAATGGTGCATATTGAATGCAGAAAAAGTCTTGAGTTAAAATAAGTTAAAAAATGAAACCCCTTTGTAATAGACGAGTTTTCGTCCGAAACCCTGATACTTCGAAGGAGATTGTCCAGTTTGTACACGAAGTGCATCCAGTTTTTCCCGTAACCCTCTCAACTTTTTAGCACATGCTACGTGGGTGAAATTATGATACCATGCCAATTTTCAACCATTTCAGAGTTCATTTGCAGTGCTTTTCAATTTCAGGGTCATCTTAGCTCAAAATAAATCATGAAATGCATGAAAAATAGCAAATGAAGTCAGAAAAGGGTTGAAAAGTGATGATGTGGCTTTGAATGGTGCATATTGAATGCAGAAAAAGTCTTGAGTTAAAATATGTTAAAAAATGAAACCCCTTTGTAATAGACGAGTTTTCGTCCGAAACCCTGATACTTCGAAGGAGATTGTCCAGTTTGTACACGAAGTGCATCCAGTTTTTCCCGTAACCCTCTCAACTTTTTAGCACATGCTATGTGGGTGAAATTATGATACCATGCCAATTTTTAACCATTTCAGAGTTCATTTGCAGTGCTTTTCAATTTCAGGGTCATCTTAGCTCAAAATAAATCATGAAATGCATGAAAAATAGCAACTGAAGTCAGAAAAGGGTTGAAAAGTGATGATGTGGCTTTGAATGGTGCATATTGAATGCAGAAAAAGTCTTGAGTTAAGATATGTATTTAAAAAAATGAAATCCCTTTGTAATAGACGAGTTTTCGTCCGAAACCCTAATACTTCGAAGGAAATTGTCCAGTTTGTACACGAAGTGCTTCCAGTTTTTCCCTTAACCCTCTCAACTTTTTAGCACATGCTATGTGGGTGAAATTATGATACCATGCCAATTTTCAACTATTTCAGAGTTCATTTGCAGTGCTTTTCAATTTCAGGGTCATCTTAGCTCGAAATAAATCATGAAATGCATGAAAAATAGCAAATGAAGTCAGAAAAGGGTTGAAAAGTGATGATGTGGCTTTGAATGGTGCATATTGAATGCATAAAAAGTCTTGAGTTAAAGTATGTTAAAAAAATGAAACCCCTTTGTAATAGACGAGTTTTCGTCCGAATCCCTGATACTTCGAAGGAGATTGTCCAGTTTGTACACGAAGTGCATCCAGTTTTTCCCGTAACCCTCTCAACTTTTTAGCACATGCTACGTGGGTGAAATTATGATACCATGCCAATTTTCAACCATTTCAGAGTTCATTTGCAGTGCTTTTCAATTTCAGGGTCATCTTAGCTCAAAATAAATCATGAAATGCATGAAAAATAGCAAATGAAGTCAGAAAAGGGTTGAAAAGTGATGATGTGGCTTTGAATGGTGCATATTGAATGCAGAAAAAGTCTTAGTTAAAATATGTTAAAAAATGATACCCCTTTGTAATAGACGAGTTTTCGTCCGAAACCCTCGTACTTCGAAGGAGATTGTCCAGTTTGTACACGAAGTGCATCCAGTTTTTCCCGTAACCCTGTCAACTTTTTAGCACATGCTACGTGGGTGAAATTATGATACCATGCCAATTTTCTACCATTTCAGAGTTCATTTGCAGTGCTTTTCAATTTCAGGGTCATCTTAGCTCAAAATAAATCATGAAATGCATGAAAAATAGCAAATGAAGTCAGAAAAGGGTTGAAAAGTGATGATGTGGCTTTGAATGGTGCATATTGAAAGCAGAAAAAGTCTTAGTTAAAATATGTTCAAAAATGATACCCCTTTGTAATAGACGAGTTTTCGTCCGAAACCCTCGTACTTCGAAGGAGATTGTCCAGTTTGTACACGAAGTGCATCCAGTTTTTCCCGTAACCCTGTCAACTTTTTAGCACATGCTACGTGGGTGAAATTATGATACCATGCCAATTTTTAACCATTTCAGAGTTCATTTGCAGTGCTTTTCAATTTCAGGGTCATCTTAGCTCAAAATAAATCATGAAATGCATGAAAAATAGCAAATGAAGTCAGAAGAGGGTTGAAAAGTGATGATGTGGCTTTGAATGGTGCATATTGAATGCTGAAAAAGTCTTGAGTTGAAATATATTTAAAAAAATGAAATCCCTTTGTAATAGACGAGTTTTCGTCCGAAACCCTAATACTTCGAAGGAGATTGTCCAGTTTGTAGACGAAGTGCATCCAGTTTTTCCCGTAACCCTCTCAACTTTTTAGAACATGCTATGTGGGTGAAATTATGATACCATGCCAATTTTCAACTATTTTAGAGTTCATTTGCAGTGCTTTTCAATTTCAGGGTCATCTTAGCTCGAAATAAATCATGAAATGCATGAAAAATAGCAAATGAAGTCAGAAAAGGGTTGAAAAGTGATGATGTGGCTTTGAATGGTGCATATTGAATGCATAAAAATTCTTGAGTTAAAATATGTTAAAAAAATGAAACCCCTTTGTAATAGACGAGTTTTCGTCCGAAACCCTCGTACTTCGAAGGAGATTGTCCAGTTTGTAGACGAAGTGCATCTAGTTTTTCCCGTAACCCTCTCAACTTTTTAGCACATGCTACGTGGGTGAAATTATGATACCATGCCAATTTTCAACCATTTCAGAGTTCATTTGCAGTGCTTTTCAATTTCAGGGTCATCTTAGCTCAAAATAAATCATGAAATGCATGAAAAATAGCAAATGAAGCCAGAAAAGGGTTGAAAAGTGATGATGTGGCTTTGAATGGTGCATATTGAATGCAAAAAAACTCTTGAGTTAAAATATGTTAAAAAAATGAAACCCCTTTGTAATAGACGAGTTTTCGTCCGAAACCGTGATACTTCGAAGGAGATGGTCCAGTTTGTACACGAAGTGCATCCAGTTTTTCCCGTAACCCTCTCAACTTTTTAGCACATGCTACGTGGGTGAAATTATGATACCATGCCAATTTTCAACCATTTCAGAGTTCATTTGCAGTGCTTTTCAATTTCAGGGTGATCCTAGCTCAAAATAAATCATGAAATGCATGAAAAATAGCAAATGAAGTCAGAAAAGGGTTGAAAAGTGATGATGTGGCTTTGAATGGTGCATATTGAATGCAGAAAAAGTCTTGAGTTAAAATATGTTAAAAAATGAAACCCCTTTGTAATAGACGAGTTTTCGTCCGAAACCCTGATACTTCGAAGGAGATTGTCCAGTTTGTACACGAAGTGCATCCAGTTTTTCCCGTAACCCTCTCAACTTTTTAGCACATGCTATGTGGGTGAAATTATGATACCATGCCAATTTTTAACCATTTCAGAGTTCATTTGCAGTGCTTTTCAATTTCAGGGTCATCTTAGCTCAAAATAAATCATGAAATGCATGAAAAATAGCAACTGAAGTCAGAAAAGGGTTGAAAAGTGATGATGTGGCTTTGAATGGTGCATATTGAATGCAGAAAAAGTCTTGAGTTAAGATATGTATTTAAAAAAATGAAATCCCTTTGTAATAGACGAGTTTTCGTCCGAAACCCTAATACTTCGAAGGAAATTGTCCAGTTTGTACACGAAGTGCTTCCAGTTTTTCCCGTAACCCTCTCAACTTTTTAGCACATGCTATGTGGTTGAAATTATGATACCATGCCAATTTTCAACTATTTCAGAGTTCATTTGCAGTGCTTTTCAATTTCAGGGTCATCTTAGCTCGAAATAAATCATGAAATGCATGAAAAATAGCAAATGAAGTCAGAAAAGGGTTGAAAAGTGATGATGTGGCTTTGAATGGTGCATATTGAATGCATAAAAAGTCTTGAGTTAAAGTATGTTAAAAAAATGAAACCCCTTTGTAATAGACGAGTTTTCGTCCGAATCCCTGATACTTCGAAGGAGATTGTCCAGTTTGTACACGAAGTGCATCCAGTTTTTCCCGTAACCCTCTCAACTTTTTAGCACATGCTACGTGGGTGAAATTATGATACCATGCCAATTTTCAACCATTTCAGAGTTCATTTGCAGTGCTTTTCAATTTCAGGGTCATCTTAGCTCAAAATAAATCATGAAATGCATGAAAAATAGCAAATGAAGTCAGAAAAGGGTTGAAAAGTGATGATGTGGCTTTGAATGGTGCATATTGAATGCAGAAAAAGTCTTAGTTAAAATATGTTAAAAAATGATACCCCTTTGTAATAGACGAGTTTTCGTCCGAAACCCTCGTACTTCGAAGGAGATTGTCCAGTTTGTACACGAAGTGCATCCAGTTTTTCCCGTAACCCTGTCAACTTTTTAGCACATGCTACGTGGGTGAAATTATGATACCATGCCAATTTTCAACTATTTCAGAGTTCATTCGAAGTGCTTTTCAATTTCAGGGTCATCTTAGCTCAAAATAAATCATGAAATGCATGAAAAATAGCAAATGAAGTCAGAAAAGGGTTGAAAAGTGATGATGTGGCTTTGAATGGTGCATATTGAATGCAGAAAAAGTCTTGAGTTAAAATAAGTTAAAAAATGAAACCCCTTTGTAATAGACGAGTTTTCGTCCGAAACCCTGATACTTCGAAGGAGATTGTCCAGTTTGTACACGAAGTGCATCCAGTTTTTCCCGTAACCCTCTCAACTTTTTAGCACATGCTACGTGGGTGAAATTATGATACCATGCCAATTTTCAACCATTTCAGAGTTCATTTGCAGTGCTTTTCAATTTCAGGGTCATCTTAGCTCAAAATAAATCATGAAATGCATGAAAAATAGCAAATGAAGTCAGAAAAGGGTTGAAAAGTGATGATGTGGCTTTGAATGGTGCATATTGAATGCAGAAAAAGTCTTGAGTTAAAATATGTTAAAAAATGAAACCCCTTTGTAATAGACGAGTTTTCGTCCGAAACCCTGATACTTCGAAGGAGATTGTCCAGTTTGTACACGAAGTGCATCCAGTTTTTCCCGTAACCCTCTCAACTTTTTAGCACATGCTATGTGGGTGAAATTATGATACCATGCCAATTTTTAACCATTTCAGAGTTCATTTGCAGTGCTTTTCAATTTCAGGGTCATCTTAGCTCAAAATAAATCATGAAATGCATGAAAAATAGCAACTGAAGTCAGAAAAGGGTTGAAAAGTGATGATGTGGCTTTGAATGGTGCATATTGAATGCAGAAAAAGTCTTGAGTTAAGATATGTATTTAAAAAAATGAAATCCCTTTGTAATAGACGAGTTTTCGTCCGAAACCCTAATACTTCGAAGGAAATTGTCCAGTTTGTACACGAAGTGCTTCCAGTTTTTCCCGTAACCCTCTCAACTTTTTAGCACATGCTATGTGGGTGAAATTATGATACCATGCCATTTTTCAACTATTTCAGAGTTCATTTGCAGTGCTTTTCAATTTCAGGGTCATCTTAGCTCGAAATAAATCATGAAATGCATGAAAAATAGCAAATGAAGTCAGAAAAGGGTTGAAAAGTGATGATGTGGCTTTGAATGGTGCATATTGAATGCATAAAAAGTCTTGAGTTAAAGTATGTTAAAAAAATGAAACCCCTTTGTAATAGACGAGTTTTCGTCCGAATCCCTGATACTTCGAAGGAGATTGTCCAGTTTGTACACGAAGTGCATCCAGTTTTTCCCGTAACCCTCTCAACTTTTTAGCACATGCTACGTGGGTGAAATTATGATACCATGCCAATTTTCAACCATTTCAGAGTTCATTTGCAGTGCTTTTCAATTTCAGGGTCATCTTAGCTCAAAATAAATCATGAAATGCATGAAAAATAGCAAATGAAGCCAGAAAAGGGTTGAAAAGTGATGATGTGGCTTTGAATGGTGCATATTGAATGCAGAAAAAGTCTTAGTTAAAATATGTTAAAAAATGATACCCCTTTGTAATAGACGAGTTTTCGTCCGAAACCCTCGTACTTCGAAGGAGATTGTCCAGTTTGTACACGAAGTGCATCCAGTTTTTCCCGTAACCCTGTCAACTTTTTAGCACATGCTACGTGGGTGAAATTATGATACCATGCCAATTTTCTACCATTTCAGAGTTCATTTGCAGTGCTTTTCAATTTCAGGGTCATCTTAGCTCAAAATAAATCATGAAATGCATGAAAAATAGCAAATGAAGTCAGAAAAGGGTTGAAAAGTGATGATGTGGCTTTGAATGGTGCATATTGAAAGCAGAAAAAGTCTTAGTTAAAATATGTTCAAAAATGATACCCCTTTGTAATAGACGAGTTTTCGTCCGAAACCCTCGTACTTCGAAGGAGATTGTCCAGTTTGTACACGAAGTGCATCCAGTTTTTCCCGTAACCCTGTCAACTTTTTAGCACATGCTACGTTGGTGAAATTATGATACCATGCCAATTTTTAACCATTTCAGAGTTCATTTGCAGTGCTTTTCAATTTCAGGGTCATCTTAGCTCAAAATAAATCATGAAATGCATGAAAAATAGCAAATGAAGTCAGAAAAGGGTTGAAAAGTGATGATGTGGCTTTGAATGGTGCATATTGAATGCTGAAAAAGTCTTGAGTTGAAATATATTTAAAAAAATGAAATCCCTTTGTAATAGACGAGTTTTCGTCCGAAACCCTAATACTTCGAAGGAGATTGTCCAGTTTGTAGACGAAGTGCATCCAGTTTTTCCCGTAACCCTCTCAACTTTTTAGAACATGCTATGTGGGTGAAATTATGATACCATGCCAATTTTCAACTATTTTAGAGTTCATTTGCAGTGCTTTTCAATTTCAGGGTCATCTTAGCTCGAAATAAATCATGAAATGCATGAAAAATAGCAAATGAAGTCAGAAAAGGGTTGTAAAGTGATGATGTGGCTTTGAATGGTGCATATTGAATGCATAAAAATTCTTGAGTTAAAATATGTTAAAAAAATGAAACCCCTTTGTAATAGACGAGTTTTCGTCCGAAACCCTGATACTTCGAAGGAGATTGTCCAGTTTGTACACGAAGTGCATCCAGTTTTTCCCGTAACCCTCTCAACTTTTTAGCACATGCTACGTGGGTGAAATTATGATACCATGCCAATTTTCAACCATTTCAGAGTTCATTTGCTGTGCTTTTCAATTTCAGGGTCATCTTAGCTCAAAATAAATCATGAAATGCATGAAAAATAGCAAATGAAGTCAGAAAAGGGTTGAAAAGTGATGATGTGGCTTTGAATGGTGCATATTGAATGCAGAAAAAGTCTTAGTTAAAATATGTTAAAAAATGATACCCCTTTGTAATAGACGAGTTTTCGTCCGAAACCCTCGTACTTCGAAGGAGATTGTCCAGTTTGTACACGAAGTGCATCCAGTTTTTCCCGTAACCCTGTCAACTTTTTAGCACATGCTACGTGGGTGAAATTATGATACCATGCCAATTTTCAACTATTTCAGAGTTCATTTGAAGTGCTTTTCAATTTCAGGGTCATCTTAGCTCAAAATAAATCATGAAATGCATGAAAAATAGCAAATGATGTCAGAAAAGGGTTGAAAAGTGATGATGTGGCTTTGAATGGTGCATATTGAATGCAGAAAAAGTCTTGAGTTATAATAAGTTAAAAAATGAAACCCCTTTGTAATAGACGAGTTTTCGTCCGAAACCCTGATACTTCGAAGGAGATTGTCCAGTTTGTACACGAAGTGCATCTAGTTTTTCCCGTAACCCTCTCAACTTTTTAGCACATGCTACGTGGGTGAAATTATGATACCATGCCAATTTTCAACCATTTCAGAGTTCATTTGCAGTGCTTTTCAATTTCAGGGTCATCTTAGCTCAAAATAAATCATGAAATGCATGAAAAATAGCAAATGAAGCCAGAAAAGGGTTGAAAAGTGATGATGTGGCTTTGAATGGTGCATATTGAATGCAAAAAAACTCTTGAGTTAAAATATGTTAAAAAAATGAAACCCCTTTGTAATAGACGAGTTTTCGTCCGAAACCGTGATACTTCGAAGGAGATTGTCCAGTTTGTACACGAAGTGCATCCAGTTTTTCCCGTAACCCTCTCAACTTTTTAGCACATGCTACGTGGGTGAAATTATGATACCATGCCAATTTTCAACCATTTCAGAGTTCATTTGCAGTGCTTTTCAATTTCAGGGTCATCTTAGCTCAAAATAAATCATGAAATGCATGAAAAATAGCAAATGAAGTCAGAAAAGGGTTGAAAAGTGATGATGTGGCTTTGAATGGTGCATATTGAATGCAGAAAAAGTCTTAGTTAAAATATGTTAAAAAATGATACCCCTTTGTAATAGACGAGATTTCGTCCGAAAACCTGATACTTCGAAGGAGATTGTCCAGTTTGTACACGAAGTGCATCCAGTTTTTCCCGTAACCCTCTCAACTTTTTAGCACATGCTATGTGGGTGAAATTATGATACCATGCCAATTTTTAACCATTTCAGAGTTCATTTGCAGTGCTTTTCAATTTCAGGGTCATCTTTGCTCAAAATAAATCATGAAATGCATGAAAAATAGCAAATGAAGTCAGAAAAGGGTTGAAAAGTGATGATGTGGCTTTGAATGGTGCCTAATGAATGCATAAAAAGTCTTGATTTAAAATATATTTAAAAAAATGAAATCCCATTGTAATAGACGAGTTTTCGTCCGAAACCCTCATACTACGAAGGAGATTGTCCAGTTTGTACACGAAGTGCATCCAGTTTTTCCCGTAACCCTGTCAACTTTTTAGCACATGCTATGTGGGTGAATTTATGATACCATGCCAATTTTCAACTATTTCAGAGTTCATTTGCAGTGCTTTTCAATTTCAGGGTCATCTTAGCTCAAAATAAATCATGAAATGCATGAAAAATAGCAAATGAAGTCAGAAAAGGGTCGAAAAGTGATGATGTGGCTTTGAATGGTGCATATTGAATGCAGAAAAAGTCTTGAGTTAAAATATGTTAAAAAATGATACCCCTTGGTAATAGACGAGTTTTCGTCCGAATCCCTGATACTTCGAAGGAGATTGTCCAGTTTGTACACGAAGTGCATCTAGTTTTTCCCGTAACCCGCTCAACCTTTTAGCACATGCTACGTGGGTGAAATTATGATACCATGCCAATTTTCAACTATTTCAGAGTTCATTTGCAGTGCTTTTCAATTTCAGGGTCATCTTAGCTCAAAATAAATCATGAAATGCATGAAAAATAGCAAATGAAGTCAGAAAAGGGTTGAAAAGTGATGATGTGGCTTTGAATGGTGCATATTGAATGCATAAAAAGTCTTGAGTTAAAATATGTTAAAAAATGAAACCCCTTTGTAATAGACGAGATTTCGTCCGAAAACCTGATACTTCGAAGGAGATTGTCCAGTTTGTACACGAAGTGCATCCAGTTTTTCCCGTAACCCTCTCAACTTTTTAGCACATGCTATGTGGGTGAAATTATGATACCATGCCAATTTTTAACCATTTCAGAGTTCATTTGCAGTGCTTTTCAATTTCTGGGTCATCATAGCTCAAAATAAATCATGAAATGCATGAAAAATAGCAAATGAAGTCAGAAAAGGGTTGAAAAGTGATGATGTGGCTTTGAATGGTGCATATTGAATGCTGAAAAAGTCTTGAGTTGAAATATATTTAAAAAAATGAAATCCCTTTGTAATAGACGAGTTTTCGTCCGAAACCCTAATACTTCGAAGGAGATTGTCCAGTTTGTAGACGAAGTGCATCCAGTTTTTCCCGTAACCCTCTCAACTTTTTAGAACATGCTATGTGGGTGAAATTATGATACCATGCCAATTTTCAACTATTTTAGAGTTCATTTGCAGTGCTTTTCAATTTCAGGGTCATCTTAGCTCGAAATAAATCATGAAATGCATGAAAAATAGCAAATGAAGTCAGAAAAGGGTTGAAAAGTGATGATGTGGCTTTGAATGGTGCATATTGAATGCATAAAAATTCTTGAGTTAAAATATGTTAAAAAAATGAAACCCCTTTGTAATAGACGAGTTTTCGTCCGAAACCCTGATACTTCAAAGGAGATTGTCCAGTTTGTACACGAAGTGCATCCAGTTTTTCCCGTAACCCTCTCAACTTTTTAGCACATGCTACGTGGGTGAAATTATGATACCATGCCAATTTTCAACCATTTCAGAGTTCATTTGCTGTGCTTTTCAATTTCAGGGTCATCTTAGCTCAAAATAAATCATGAAATGCATGAAAAATAGCAAATGAAGTCAGAAAAGGGTTGAAAAGTGATGATGTGGCTTTGAATGGTGCATATTGAATGCAGAAAAAGTCTTAGTTAAAATATGTTAAAAAATGATACCCCTTTGTAATAGACGAGTTTTCGTCCGAAACCCTCGTACTTCGAAGGAGATTGTCCAGTTTGTACACGAAGTGCATCCAGTTTTTCCCGTAACCCTGTTAACTTTTTAGCACATGCTACGTGGGTGAAATTATGATACCATGCCAATTTTCAACCATTTTAGAGTTCATTTGCAGTGCTTTTCAATTTCAGGGTCATCTTTGCTCAAAATAAATCGTGAAATGCATGAAAAATAGCAAATGAAGTCAGAAAAGGGTTGAAATGTGATGATGTGGCTTTGAATGGTGCCTAATGAATGCAGAAAAAGTCTTGATTTAAAATATATTTAAAATAATGAAATCCCATTGTAATAGACGAGTTTTCGTCCGAAACCCTAATACTTCGAAGGAGATTGTCCAGTTTGTAGACAAAGTGCATCCAGTTTTTCCCGTAAGCCTCTCAACTTTTTAGCACATGCTATGTGGGTGAAATTATGATACCATGCCAATTTTCAACTATTTCAGAGTTCATTTGCAGTGCTTTTCAATTTCAGGGTCATCTTAGCTCGAAATAAATCATGAAATGCATGAAAAATAGCAAATGAAGTCAGAAAAGGGTTGAAAAGTGATGATGTGGCTTTGAATGGTGCATATTGAATGCATAAAAAGTCTTGAGTTAAAATATGTTAAAAAAATGAAACCCCTTTGTAATAGACGAGTTTTCGTCCGAATCCCTGATACTTCGAAGGAGATTGTCCAGTTTGTACACGAAGTACATCCAGTTTTTCCCGTAACCCTCTCAACTTTTTAGCACATGCTACGTGGGTGAAATTATGATACCATGCCAATTTTCAACCATTTCAGAGTTCATTTGCAGTGCTTTTCAATTTCAGGGTCATCTTAGCTCAAAATAAATCATGAAATGCATGAAAAATAGCAAATGAAGTCAGAAAAGGGTTGAAAAGTGATGATGTGGCTTTGAATGGTGCATATTGAATGCAGAAAAAGTCTTAGTTAAAATATGTTAAAAAATGATACCCCTTTGTAATAGACGAGTTTTCGTCCGAAACCCTCGTACTTCGAAGGAGATTGTCCAGTTTGTACACGAAGTGCATCCAGTTTTTCCCGTAACCCTGTCAACTTTTTAGCACATGCTACGTGGGTGAAATTATGATACCATGCCAATTTTCAACTATTTCAGAGTTCATTTGAAGTGCTTTTCAATTTTAGGGTCATCTTAGCTCAAAATAAATCATGAAATGCATGAAAAATAGCAAATGATGTCAGAAAAGGGTTGAAAAGTGATGATGTGGCTTTGAATGGTGCATATTGAATGCAGAAAAAGTCTTGAGTTAAAATAAGTTAAAAAATGAAACCCCTTTGTAATAGACGAGTTTTCGTCCGAAACCCTGATACTTCGAAGGAGATTGTCCAGTTTGTACACGAAGTGCATCTAGTTTTTCCCGTAACCCTCTCAACTTTTTAGCACATGCTACGTGGGTGAAATTATGATACCATGCCAATTTTCAACCATTTCAGAGTTCATTTGCAGTGCTTTTCAATTTCAGGGTCATCTTAGCTCAAAATAAATCATGAAATGCATGAAAAATAGCAAATGAAGCCAGAAAAGGGTTGAAAAGGGATGATGTGGCTTTGAATGGTGCATATTGAATGCAAAAAAACTCTTGAGTTAAAATATGTTAAAAAAATGAAACCCCTTTGTAATAGACGAGTTTTCGTCCGAAACCGTGATACTTCGAAGGAGATTGTCCAGTTTGTACACGAAGTGCATCCAGTTTTTCCCGTAACCCTCTCAACTTTTTAGCACATGCTACGTGGGTGAAATTATGATACCATGCCAATTTTCAACCATTTCAGAGTTCATTTGCAGTTCTTTTCAATTTCAGGGTCATCTTAGCTCAAAATAAATCATGAAATGCATGAAAAATAGCAAATGAAGTCAGAAAAGGGTTGAAAAGTGATGATGTGGCTTTGAATGGTGCCTAATGAATGCAGAAAAAGTCTTGATTTAAAATATATTTAAAAAAATGAAATCCCATTGTAATAGACGAGTTTTCGTCCGAAACCCTAATACTTCGAAGGAGATTGTCCAGTTTGTAGACAAAGTGCATCCAGTTTTTCCCGTAAGCCTCTCAACTCTTTAGCACATGCTATGTGGGTGAAATTATGATACCATGCCAATTTTCAACTATTTCAGAGTTCATTTGCAGTGCTTTTCAATTTCAGGGTCATCTTAGCTCGAAATAAATCATGAAATGCATGAAAAATAGCAAATGAAGTCAGAAAAGGGTTGAAAAGTGATGATGTGGCTTTGAATGGTGCATATTGAATGCATAAAAAGTCTTGAGTTAAAATATGTTAAAAAAATGAAACCCCTTTGTAATAGACGAGTTTTCGTCCGAATCCCTGATACTTCGAAGGAGATTGTCCAGTTTGTACACGAAGTGCATCCAGTTTTTCCCGTAACCCTCTCAACTTTTTAGCACATGCTACGTGGGTGAAATTATGATACCATGCCAATTTTCAACCATTTCAGAGTTCATTTGCAGTGCTTTTCAATTTCAGGGTCATCTTAGCTCAAAATAAATCATGAAATGCATGAAAAATAGCAAATGAAGTCAGAAAAGGGTTGAAAAGTGATGATGTGGCTTTGAATGGTGCATATTGAATGCAGAAAAAGTCTTAGTTAAAATATGTTAAAAAATGATACCCCTTTGTAATAGACGAGTTTTCGTCCGAAACCCTCGTACTTCGAAGGAGATTGTCCAGTTTGTACACGAAGTGCATCCAGTTTTTCCCGTAACCCTGTCAACTTTTTAGCACATGCTACGTGGGTGAAATTATGATACCATGCCAATTTTCAACTATTTCAGAGTTCATTTGAAGTGCTTTTCAATTTCAGGGTCATCTTAGCTCAAAATAAATCATGAAATGCATGAAAAATAGCAAATGATGTCAGAAAAGGGTTGAAAAGTGATGATGTGGCTTTGAATGGTGCATATTGAATGCAGAAAAAGTCTTGAGTTAAAATATGTTAAAAAAATGAAACCCCTTTGTAATAGACGAGTTTTCGTCCGAAACCGTGATACTTCGAAGGAGATTGTCCAGTTTGTACACGAAGTGCATCCAGTTTTTCCCGTAACCCTCTCAACTTTTTAGCACATGCTACGTGGGTGAAATTATGATACCATGCCAATTTTCAACCATTTCAGAGTTCATTTGCAGTGCTTTTCAATTTCAGGGTCATCTTAGCTCAAAATAAATCATGAAATGCATGAAAAATAGCAAATGAAGTCAGAAAAGGGTTGAAAAGTGATGATGTGGCTTTGAATGGTGCATATTGAATGCAGAAAAAGTCTTGAGTTAAAATATGTTAAAATATGAAACCCCTTTGTAATAGACGAGTTTTCGTCCGAAACCCTGATACTTCGAAGGAGATTGTCCAGTTTGTACACGAAGTGCATCCAGTTTTTCCCGTAACCCTCTCAACTTTTTGGCACATGCTATGTGGGTGAAATTATGATACCATGCCAATTTTTAACCATTTCAGAGTTCATTTGCAGTGCTTTTCAATTTCAGGGTCATCTTAGCTCAAAATAAATCATGAAATGCATGAAAAATAGCAAATGAAGTCAGAAAAGGGTTGAAAAGTGATGATGTGGCTTTGAATGGTGCATATTGAATGCAGAAAAAGTCTTGAGTTAAGATATGTATTTAAAAAAATGAAATCCCTTTGTAATAGACGAGTTTTCGTCCGAAACCCTAATACTTCGAAGGAGATTGTCCAGTTTGTACACGAAGTGCTTCCAGTTTTTCCCGTAACCCTCTCAACTTTGTAGCTCATGCTATGTGGGTGAAATTATGATACCATGCCAATTTTCAACTATTTCAGAGTTCATTTGCAGTGCTTTTCAATTTCAGGGTCATCTTAGCTCGAAATAAATCATGAAATGCATGAAAAATAGCAAATGAAGTCAGAAAAGGGTTGAAAAGTGATCATGTGGCTTTGAATGGTGCATATTGAATGCATAAAAAGTCTTGAGTTAAAATATGTTAAAAAAATGAAACCCCTTTGTAATAGACGAGTTTTCGTCCGAATCCCTGATACTTCGAAGGAGATTGTCCAGTTTGTACACGAAGTGCATCCAGTTTTTCCCGTAACCCTCTCAACTTTTTAGCACATGCTACGTGGGTGAAATTATGATACCATGCCAATTTTCAACCATTTCAGAGTTCATTTGCAGTGCTTTTCAATTTCAGGGTCATCTTAGCTCAAAATAAATCATGAAATGCAT
Source organism: Elymus sibiricus (assembly GCA_039707655.1). Taxonomy (NCBI): domain Eukaryota; kingdom Viridiplantae; phylum Streptophyta; class Magnoliopsida; order Poales; family Poaceae; genus Elymus; species Elymus sibiricus. Next base: position 248,242,480 of record CM077671.1, read on the forward strand.
GAAAAATAGCAAATGAAGTCAGAAAAGGGTTGAAAAGTGATGATGTGGCTTTGAATGGTGCATATTGAATGCAGAAAAAGTCTTAGTTAAAATATGTTAAAAAATGATACCTGACGGGGATATTACCCTGCGATATGACCCGGCAGACATGCAGACCCGGCAAACAGTACTGACCCGGAGAACAGTACTGACCCGGCAGACATGCTGACCCGGCAAACAGTACAGACCTGGTTACAGTTCTAACCCGGCAGCTACAGTGTCAGGGTGTAACCCGGCAGCTACAGTGTCAGGGGTGTAACCCGGCAGCTACAGTATCAGGGGTGTAACCCGGCAGCTACAGTGTCAGGGGTGTAACCCGGCTACAGTGTCAGGAGGCTAACCCGGCTACAGTGTCAGGAGGCTAACCCGGCTACAGTGTCAGGATGCTAACCCGGATGCTACAGTGCCAGGAGGTGAACAGTGTTATCAGACAGTCCTGGAGACGAGTCTCTGAAGATAAGCCCTGGTTGTAACCCGCCCGGTGTAAGCCGCCCGGGACGGGTTACAAGCCCAGGACTCGGAGGCCCATGAAGAGAAGCCCGCGATGGGAAGTCATCAATCCGACTTAGACTTTACATGTAAACCGCCCCTTCAGCCTTTATAAGGAGGGGCGGGTCACCCCAAGAGGGTCAGGTTAGACGTCTCATAGACAGGTCTCATAGACAGGTCAGAAAAGATAGTCAGATTAGAGGGTCTCGAGATTAGAGGTGCTGACTCTGCACCCTTGTAACCGAGATCGTCATCGTCATCAATATAAGACACAAAGCAGGACGTAGGCTTTTACCTCCATCGGAGGGGCCGAACCTGGGTAAAAACTCCGCGTCTCTCGTCCCGCTCAACCCCTCTCAAGCTACCAGTTACGTGCGCCGGACCTCACGACTAAGTCCTTACACTAGGACATCTGCCGTGACAAATCCACGACAGTTGGCGCCCACCGTGGGGCCCGCGCACGGTGGTTTTTGAGTTCTTGGAGGGATCTCTCCCAGGGATTGAGAAGTTTGCAATTTTCCGGATGAAGAAGAGCCGGTCTGGAAGGATCTGCATCAGCTTTGAGTTCATCGGTCCAGATTACAAAATCTGTGAGGGTTAAAATTCAAAGGAAATTAGGGTTGCGATCGAGTCCGCCCCCGCTATCTCACAAAGTTGCCGAGCCTGACAGTTTTTTCGTCGTCATCAACACCGATCTAGCGGGTCTCTATTATGGACACGTAAATCAGACAACCGTGGGTGGCGTTGGAAGGAGGGCACATCAAGCGTGATCAATTGGCCACGTTCAGATTTCTTTATTCCGTCTATAATAGGGAGCCGGCCAGGAAGCATCCTCACATATGGCAAGAACCTGCTTTAAACCAAGTCCGTTTTCTACTCAAACTGGTAGATGCGTCACGGGTGTTAAGTTGACGCTCCTCCCCATTAATCAATAAAAACCCAGAACGGAGACAGTCATGATTGGAATCAACGGCCACGACCCAGATTCGTCTACGCCAAGCCACAGCAGTTTTTCCCCGAGTCACCGCGTTGACCCGCCCGGCTGCGGGCCTCCTCACCAACAGCTGCGTCAAAGCTGCCATTGGAATCTACCGGCCTCTCCACCAAGCCGCCACGGTCTTCTTCCACTGCCGCGCACCTCCGCATGCAAGCCGGCCTGGCCGGACTGCCCCCGTCTCCTGACCCGCCCTTCTCGAGCTGTTGCGGTCTCCTCCCGCCTCCGCCTCACGCTACCTGTCTCGGCCGCCGTCGCGGCTCGCCCACGCTCGGCCTTGCTCCAAATTGGCCCTGCCTTGCCGTAGCTTCCGACACGGGCGTGCCACGAGCCGCCGACCGGGCCGCCTCTTCTGTCGCGCTTCGAGCCGGCCGCCCAACTCTACAGTCGATGCGATCCGCCACCTCCAAGCCGCCTTGCTACGCTGGGCCGCCTGGCCGGCCTCGTCTTCAAGACGCCACAACAGCCAAGGGCCCGCCGCCGGGTCACAACGCCTCTCCGCCTCACCGGTGAACTTCTCGCCGTGATGGCCACCTGCTGCCGAGCCGCCTTCACCGCCAGAGTCGCCGTCGGGGCTTCGAACCTTGGCCTCCACTACTCTGGCCACGGCCGCCCGCCCCCACGGCCTCCCCTCGCCTCGAGCTGCCGCGGGCTGGCCCTGCCGTCTCAGCCGCCGCCGCCTTGCATTATAAATATGGCGACTCGCATATTGGCCTCGGCCCGCCGGCGCCTCTCCATCGCCCCCATGAGCGACCAGCCGCCATGGCCGGTGTCGCCGCAAGCCGTTTCTGAGCCGCCCCTCACCGTGCGCCTTCGCCGGCTCGCAACCGCGCTCCCCGCCACGCTCCGGCGGCTTGCCTCCATCACCGTCTCAGCGGCCTCGCCTCCAAGCGGCCGCTCCGAGCCGCCGCGCCTTGGGCCACCAGCCGCCCCTCGCTCCGACAGCCCGGCCGTCGCCGTCTTCGCTTATGTCGCCGTCGCGTTGAGCCGCCCGTGGCCAGGACGCCTCCGACCCGCCGTCGCGCTCATCGAGCCGCCTCCCCTTGACTCCGTCCGGTTCTCCTCCGCCATGGCCTCGGGTTATCGCTGGCTCCGAGCCGCCCGCCGGCTCAGTGCGCCTGCTGACCAGCCGCCACCGCACCTCAAAACCACCAAACCGCCGCTGCGCGCCCCACTCCTGCTCCCCGAGCCGCTCTCGCCAAGTGGCTCCGCCTCCGCCACGAGCCGGCCTCCATCGCCGTCTCAGCGGCCTCGCCTCCAAGCGGCCGCTCCGAGCCGCCGCGCCTTGGGCCACCAGCCGCCCTTCGCCCCGCCCAGCCAGCCGCCCCGTCGCGAATCGCCACCGCTGGCCCCGCCTCGCCAATCTTCCTGCGCCTGCCGGCTCGCCGCCACTTTCAGGCCTGTCTGGCGCATGACCCGCCGCGGTCGTCTCCCCTCACCCGTGGAAGGAGGAGAAGTGGGGATCGGTTGGGATGAATAAGAGGTGGGGGAACTGATTAAAGAAAAGTGTGGAAAAAAAAAAAAAAAAAAGCGGCCTCCCTTTGCCTCCGGATTGGTCTGCCCCTCAACCATGCCTTGCTATGACCATATCATTGAGCCGCCCCGGTTGTGGCCAATATCAAGCCGCTGTCTTCATCGCCCGCTTCTGCTGCGAAAGGGCCCTCGAGGGGGTCAATACAATAATGATTTAGGATACATACAAGGACCAAAAGGAATTCAGCAGCCGTACTGCAAAATTATCTATGGACGGATCATCCGTCGTCCGGACAAATCAGGTGATATCCATCTACATCTATTTTCTCGCCACATATTGTTTTTCATCGAAGGAACAATTACTTGGATCTGCAATATCTTTTATGCAGAACGATTACTCAAGTGGCATCATACCGCGGAGATGGAGCGCATGACAGCGTCGTGATGTACTGATGTTCGTCTGCGGTGCGTTACTCAATATACACGCTCAAGCCGCCGCTGCCGTGGCTCGGTTTACATCAACACATCGGTACCGTGCACTCTCACCCGCCAGTATGAGCCGCCCAATGAGTGCGGCAAGCCGCCGTAGCCGCGGCATGGTTTTCATCAACAACGCCCGCGGCCGACTCTCCCGACCGTACCGGCTTACAACGCCGCGGCCGTCTCTCGCAACCGCGCCGTCTTCAAACGCGCGGCTGACTCCTACATCTACACTAACATACTGGTGCAGTGCTCGCCTGTACGAGCCGCCCAACGGACGTGCGCAAGACGCCGCCCACAGTGATCTACATCAACATATCGGTGCGGTGCTCGCCTGTACGAGCCGCCCAATGGACGCGCGCAAGACGCCGCCCACAGTGATTGACATCAGAATATCAGTGCAGTGTTCGTCTATACGAACCGCCCAAATGGACAGGCACGCAAGTCGCCGCCTCTGCAGTTCGGTTAAACTTCAACAACCAACCGGGATGAACCATCGACCGGATCATTGAAACAATTCATACGGGATCATCTATAACCCGCCACGATTGACCTCAACCTTCACTGGACTCTCAAGCCGCCTCTTCGAGTCAACTTAAGACTCGGGGGCTACAGACATGGCTCGACACACTTGGCCGTTTTCAACGAGAGCCCCAGATCATGGAAAGGAAGTTAACCCGATCTCGGGGAATACTACATTATTGGCGGAAGGATTACAAGTTACCCAAGAAGACGAGTCGCCATGATGCACCGTTCAGCTTGGGGGCTTCTACTATTTCTTCATACAAGATGGCGGCTTACAAGATGCTGCAACAATGTTGATACTTCAGCAAAGGTCATTTGGGGGCTTCCAACCTACCGGGTTTAGCTCGCTCACCCTCTTGATCGGCTCTTCAGCCACAAAGTAAACAACACGGCGGCTTACAAGTTGACCGGCCTAACTGACGGCGACTTACAAGATGGCACGCCAATGGATATCATCGACAAGGCTGTTTGGGGGCTTTCAAAGCTTCAACCCTCTCGGTCAGGCTCTTCAGCCAATATAAGGCGGGTCGTGAACCCAAAGGTTGACTCCGTCAACAAAGATCACTAGGGGTGCAGCGAGTTATAAAACTTACCTCCTTTTCGATCTGCAAGGCCGGGTTATACCTGCCTGTAAGTAGATGCGCTTTGTCAGGGGTGCAGCGAGTTCTAAAACTCACCCTCTGCAAAGGCCTCTTACAGCGGCGAGGCAAACCCTTACATCCGCAAATCCGAGTTATACCTGCCTGTAAGTTGCTGCCGCTTTGTCAGGGGTGCAGCAAGTTCTAAAACTTACCCCCTGCAAGGGCCTCTTACAGCGGCGAGGTAAACTCTCCCATCTGCTGCGTACTCTCCGCTAAGTGGCCTGTCGTACCCGGGAGGTTCAAACGATGGATTTATGTCACGTGAGAAGTGGCTTATGGGCTCTAGGGGTACTCAGAAGAACCATCATATGAATTTTTTGGAAGGCAAAGCAAGAAACATCATACATTGCATCATACATTGCATTGCATCATACATTACATCATGCATTGCATCATATTTACATATCATGCCGGTTTGCCAAACCGGGTCAGAGCAAGATTGTGAAAGAGGAAGCAAGGCTATACGAGATTTTAACATCTCCGGGTTGTGCTTTTTCAAGCCGCCCTTACAACAATGCAGAATATACTCTGTTTTGTTTATTTTTGCAGGTCTTGTCTTATAAGATAAGCCGCCAGAACAAATAGATCTTTAATAGCCAACATGGCTGGATCTTCATCATGGATTTCTCACATACTCGCCGGGTTGCACCGCAACTACGAGCAGGGATTTCATATCAAAGACAAAGGAATTATTCCAGGATATTCATTCCGAGTTATATTACAACCACGGTCAAGGATTCATCCAACAATTATGATGAGTCATATTATTATCACAATAGTCCCGAGTCGCCGCAGGCAGACGACCCGGCACTTGGGGGCTACATTATTCAAGTCAAGTTTATATCAAATATGCAAAGTCCCATGTCGCTGCAAGCATGCACCACGGCACTTGGGGGCTAATGCAAGCTGGTTTTCAAAGCATTACATTGTCAACAAGACCCTATTATCTCAAGGAGATGAGCAAGCCTTTCAATATTTTTCTAAGTCCCAGCCCAGTACTTCTTACTGACCTGGCACTTGGGGGCTACACCACTCAGATCAAATTTTTCTAAAAGTCCCAAGTCGCCACAGGCGTGCGACCCGGCACTTGGGGGCTACAGTATTCAGTTGTTCAAAACAGATTATAAGGTACAAATTGAAGACCCGGCGCATCACATATTGATGAGCCGGCCCTTGGGGGCTACACCAGCTGAAGCTTTATAAGGTATAAGACAGTTATAAGTCCCAGGCTGCTGCAGGCAAGACAACCTGGTACTTGGGGGCTACACAATCAAAGATACTATTGCAAAGCGCCAAGTCATCATGGAACAACTTGGAGCTTGGGGGCTACAGGTAATATGAATATATCAAAAAATTGGAGAAGTTTTCAAGATGTTAATTTCAGCGGGAGTTCAGTTATTTGACCCGGCGTCACCAACAATCATGACCCGGCACCATCAATGATTATAACCCGGCGGAGGAGACCCGCCAAGAGCATTGAAGGCTGACTCAACGGCATATGGGTGTTGTATCCTAATATTTTATTTCAAAGGACATATACCTGCAAGACGATGGAGCTTACCATGAATAAATTCAAGCTAACCTGGGGGCTAATGACGGGGATATTACCCCGCGATATGACCCGGCAGACATGCAGACCCGGCAAACAGTACTGACCCGGAGAACAGTACTGACCCGGCAGACATGCTGACCCGGCAAACAGTACAGACCTGGTTACAGTTCTAACCCGGCAGCTACAGTGTCAGGGTGTAACCCGGCAGCTACAGTGTCAGGGGTGTAACCCGGCAGCTACAGTATCAGGGGTGTAACCCGGCAGCTACAGTGTCAGGGGTGTAACCAGGCTACAGTGTCAGGAGGCTAACCTGGCTACAGTGTCAGGAGGCTAACCCGGCTACAGTGTCAGGATGCTAACCCGGATGCTACAGTGCCAGGAGGTGAACAGTGTTATCAGACAGTCCTGGAGACGAGTCTCTGAAGATAAGCCCTGGTTGTAACCCGCCCGGTGTAAGCCGCCCGGGACGGGTTACAAGCCCAGGACTCGGAGGCCCATGAAGAGAAGCCCGCGATGGGAAGTCATCAATCCGACTTAGACTTTACATGTAAACCGCCCCTTCAGCCTTTATAAGGAGGGGCGGGTCACCCCAAGAGGGTCAGGTTAGACGTCTCATAGACAGGTCTCATAGACAGGTCTCATAGACAGGTCAGAAAAGATAGTCAGATTAGAGGGTCTCGAGATTAGAGGTGCTGACTCTGCACCCTTGTAACCGAGATCGTCATCGTCATCAATATAAGACACAAAGCAGGACGTAGGCTTTTACCTCCATCGGAGGGGCCGAACCTGGGTAAAAACTCCGCGTCTCTCGTCCCGCTCAACCCCTCTCAAGCTACCAGTTACGTGCGCCGGACCTCACGACTAAGTCCTTACACTAGGACATCTGCCGTGACAAATCCACGACAATACCCCTTTGTAATAGACGAGTTTTCGTCCGAAACCCTCGTACTTCGAAGGAGATTGTCCAGTTTGTACACAAAGTGCATCCAGTTTTTCCCGTAACCCTGTCTACTTTTTAGCACATGCTACGTGGGTGAAATTATGATACCATGCCAATTTTCTACTATTTCAGAGTTCATTCGAAGTGCTTTTCAATTTCAGGGTCATCTTAGCTCAAAATAAATCATGAAATGCATGAAAAATGGCAAATGAAGTCAGAAAAGGGTTGAAAAGTGATGATGTGGCTTTGAATGGTGCATATTGAATGCAGAAAAAGTCTTGAGTTAAAATAAGTTAAAAAATGAAACCCCTTTGTAATAGACGAGTTTTCGTCCGAAACCCAGATACTTCGAAGGAGATTGTCCAGTTTGTACACGAAGTGCATCCAGTTTTTCCCGTAACCCTCTCAACTTTTTATCACATGCTATGTGGGTGAAATTATGATACCATGCCAATTTTCAACCATTTCAGAGTTCATTTGCAGTGCTTTTCAATTTCAGGGTCATCTTAGCTCAAAATAAATCATGAAATGCATGAAAAATAGCAAATGAAGTCAGAAAAGGGTTGAAAAGTGATGATGTGGCTTTGAATGGTGCATATTGAATGCAGAAAAAGTCTTGAGTTAAAATATGTTAAAAAATGAAACCCCTTTGTAATAGACGAGTTTTCGTCCGAAACCCTGATACTTCGAAGGAGATTGTCCAGTTTGTACACGAAGTGCATCCAGTTTTTCCCGTAACCCTCTCAACTTTTTATCACATGCTATGTGGGTGAAATTATGATACTATGCCAATTTTCAACCATTTCAGAGTTCATTTGCAGTGCTTTTCAATTTCAGGGTCATCTTAGCTCAAAATAAATCATGAAATGCATGAAAAATAGCAAATGAAGTCAGAAAAGGGTCGAAAAGTGATGATGTGGCTTTGAATGGTGCATATTGAATGCAGAAAAAGTCTTGAGTTAAAATATGTTAAAAAATGATACCCCTTGGTAATAGACGAGTTTTCGTCCGAATCCCTGATACTTCGAAGGAGATTGTCCAGTTTGTACACGAAGTGCATCCAGTTTTTCCCTTAACCCTCTCAACTTTTTAGCACATGCTACGTGGGTGAAATTATGATACCATGCCAATTTTCAACCATTTCAGAGTTCATTTGCAGTGCTTTTCAATTTCAGGGTCATCTTAGCTCAAAATAAATCATGAAATGCATGAAAAATAGCAAATGAAGTCAGAAAAGGGTTGAAAAGTGATGATGTGGCTTTGAATGGTGCATATTGAATGCAGAAAAAGTCTTGAGTTAAAATATGTTAAAAAATGAAACCCCTTTGTAATAGACGAGTTTTCGTCCGAAACCCTGATACTTCGAAGGAGATTGTCCAGTTTGTACACGAAGTGCATCCAGTTTTTCCCGTAACCCTCTCAACTTTTTAGCACATGCTACGTGGGTGAAATTATGATACCATGCCAATTTTCAGCTATTTCAGAGTTCATTTGCAGTGCTTTTCAATATCAGGGTCATCTTAGCTCAAAATAAATCATGATATGCATGAAAAATAGCAAATGAAGTCAGAAAAGGGTTGAAAAGTGATGATGTGTATTTGAATGGTGCATATTGAATGCAGAAAAAGTCTTGAGTTAAAATATGTTTAAAAAATGAAATCCCTTTGTAATAGACGAGTTTTCGTCCGAAACCCTCATACTTCGAAGGAGATTGTCCAGTTTGTACATGAAGTGCATCCAGTTTTTCCCATAACCCTCTCAACTTTTTAGCACATGCTATGTGGTTGAAATTATGATACCATGCCAATTTTCAACCATTTCAGAGTTCATTTGCAGTGCTTTTCAATTTCAGGGTCATCTTTGCTCAAAATAAATCATGAAATGCATGAAAAATAGCAAATGAAGTCAGAAAAGGGTTGAAAAGTGATGATGTGGCTTTGAATGGTGCCTAATGAATGCAGAAAAAGTCTTGATTTAAAATATATTTAAAAAAATGAAATCCCATTGTAATAGACGAGTTTTCGTCCGAAACCCTCATACTTCGAAGGAGATTGTCCAGTTTGTACACGAAGTGCATCCAGTTTTTCCCGTAACCCTGTCAACTTTTTAGCACATGCTATGTGGGTGAATTTATGATACCATGCCAATTTTCAACTATTTCAGAGTTCATTTGCAGTGCTTTTCAATTTCAGGGTCATCTTAGCTCAAAATAAATCATGAAATGCATGAAAAATAGCAAATGAAGTCAGAAAAGGGTCAAAAAGTGATGATGTGGCTTTGAATGGTGCATATTGAATGCAGAAAAAGTCTTGAGTTAAAATATGTTAAAAAATGATACCCCTTGGTAATAGACGAGTTTTCGTCCGAATCCCTGATACTTCGAAGGAGATTGTCCAGTTTGTACACGAAGTGCATCTAGTTTTTCCCGTAACCCTCTCAACCTTTTAGCACATGCTACGTGGGTGAAATTGTGATACCATGCCAATTTTCAACTATTTCAGAGTTCATTTGCAGTGGTTTTCAATTTCAGGGTCATCTTAGCTCAAAATAAATCATGAAATGCATGAAAAATAGCAAATGAAGTCAGAAAAGGGTTGAAAAGTGATGATGTGGCTTTGAATGGTGCATATTGAATGCATAAAAAGTCTTGAGTTAAAATATGTTAAAAAATGAAACCCCTTTGTAATAGACGAGTTTTCGTCCGAAAACCTGATACTTCGAAGGAGATTGTCCAGTTTGTACACGAAGTGCATCCAGTTTTTCCCGTAACCCTCTCAACTTTTTAGCACATGCTATGTGGGTGAAATTATGATACCATGCCAATTTTCAACCATTTCAGAGTTCATTTGCAGTGCTTTTCAATTTCTGGGTCATCTTAGCTCAAAATAAATCATGAAATGCATGAAAAATAGCAAATGAAGTCAGAAAAGGGTTGAAAATTGATGATGTGGCTTTGAATGGTGCATATTGAATGCTGAATAAGTCTTGAGTTGAAATATATTTAAAAAAATGAAATCCCTTTGTAATAGACGAGTTTTCGTCCGAAACCCTAATACTTCGAAGGAGATTGTCCAGTTTGTAGACGAAGTGCATCCAGTTTTACCCGTAACCCTCTCAACTTTTTAGCACATGCTATGTGGGTGAAATTATGATACCATGCCAATTTTCAACTATTTTAGAGTTCATTTGCAGTGCTTTTCAATTTCAGGGTCATCTTAGCTCGAAATAAATCATGAAATGCATGAAAAATAGCAAATGAAGTCAGAAAAGGGTTGAAAAGTGATGATGTGGCTTTGAATGGTGCATATTGAATGCATAAAAAGTCTTGAGTTAAAATATGTTAAAAAAATGAAACCCCTTTGTAATAGACGAGTTTTCGTCCGAAACCGTGATACTTCGAAGGAGATTGTCCAGTTTGTACACGAAGTGCATCCAGTTTTTCCCGTAACCCTCTCAACTTTTTAGCACATGCTACGTGGGTGAAATTATGATACCATGCCAATTTTCAACCATTTCAGAGTTCATTTGCAGTGCTTTTCAATTTCAGGGTCATCTTAGCTCAAAATAAATCATGAAATGCATGAAAAATAGCAAATGAAGTCAGAAAAGGGTTGAAAAGTGATGATGTGGCTTTGAATGGTGCATATTGAATGCAGAAAAAGTCTTGAGTTAAAATATGTAAAAAAATGAAACCCCTTTGTAATAGACTAGTTTTCGTCCGAAACCCTGATACTTCGAAGGAGATTGTCCAGTTTGTACACGAAGTGCATCCAGTTTTTCCCGTAACCCTCTCAACTTTTTAGCACATGCTATGTGGGTGAAATTATGATACCATGCCAATTTTTAACCATTTCAGAGTTCATTTGCAGTGCTTTTCAATTTCAGGGTCATCTTAGCTCAAAATAAATCATGAAATGCATGAAAAATAGCAACTGAAGTCAGAAAAGGGTTGAAAAGTGATGATGTGGCTTTGAATGGTGCATATTGAATGCAGAAAAAGTCTTGAGTTAAGATATGTATTTAAAAAAATGAAATCCCTTTGTAATAGACGAGTTTTCGTCCGAAACCCTAATACTTCGAAGGAGATTGTCCAGTTTGTACACGAAGTGCTTCCAGTTTTTCCCGTAACCCTCTCAACTTTTTAGCACATGCTATGTGGGTGAAATTATGATACCATGCCAATTTTCAACTATTTCAGAGTTCATTTGCAGTGCTTTTCAATTTCAGGGTAATCTTAGCTCGAAATAAATCATGAAATGCATGAAAAATAGCAAATGAAGTCAGAAAAGGGTTGAAAAGTGATGATGTGGCTTTGAATGGTGCATATTGAATGCATAAAAAGTCTTGAGTTAAAATATGTTAAAAAAATGAAACCCCTTTGTAATAGACGAGTTTTCGTCCGAATCCCTGATACTTCGAAGGAGATTGTCCAGTTTGTACACGAAGTGCATCCAGTTTTTCCCGTAACCCTCTCAACTTGTTAGCACATGCTACGTGGGTGAAATTATGATACCATGCCAATTTTCAACCATTTCAGAGTTCATTTGCAGTGCTTTTCAATTTCAGGGTCATCTTAGCTCAAAATAAATCATGAAATGCATGAAAAATAGCAAATGAAGTCAGAAAAGGGTTGAAAAGTGATGATGTGGCTTTGAATGGTGCATATTGAATGCAGAAAAAGTCTTAGTTAAAATATGTTAAAAAATGATACCCTTTGTAATAGACGAGTTTTCGTCCGAAGCCCTCGTACTTCGAAGGAGATTGCCCAGTTTGTACACAAAGTGCATCCAGTTTTTCCCGTAACCCTGTCTACTTTTTAGCACATGCTACGTGGGTGAAATTATGATACCATGCCAATTTTCAACTATTTCAGAGTTCATTCGAAGTGCTTTTCAATTTCAGGGTCATCTTAGCTCAAAATAAATCATGAAATGCATGAAAAATAGCAAATGAAGTCAGAAAAGGGTTGAAAAGTGATGATGTGGCTTTGAATGGTGCATATTGAATGCAGAAAAAGTCTTGAGTTAAAATAAGTTAAAAAATGAAACCCCTTTGTAATAGACGAGTTTTCGTCCGAAACCAAGATACTTCGAAGGAGATTGTCCAGTTTGTACACGAAGTGCATCCAGTTTTTCCCGTAACCCTCTCAACTTTTTATCACATGCTATGTGGGTGAAATTATTATACCATGCCAATTTTCAACCATTTCAGAGTTCATTTGCAGTGCTTTTCAATTTCAGGGTCATCTTAGCTCAAAATAAATCATGAAATGCATGAAAAATAGCAAATGAAGTCAGAAAAGGGTCGAAAAGTGATGATGTGGCTTTGAATGGTGCATATTGAATGCAGAAAAAGTCTTGAGTTAAAATATGTTAAAAAATGATACCCCTTGGTAATAGACGAGTTTTCGTCCGAATCCCTGATACTTCGAAGGAGATTGTCCAGTTTGTACACGAAGTGCATCTAGTTTTTCCCGTAACCCTCTCAACCTTTTAGCACATGCTACGTGGGTGAAATTGTGATACCATGCCAATTTTCAACTATTTCAGAGTTCATTTGCAGTGCTTTTCAATTTCAGGGTCATCTTAGCTCAAAATAAATCATGAAATGCATGAAAAATAGCAAATGAAGTCAGAAAAGGGTTGAAAAGTGATGATGTGGCTTTGAATGGTGCATATTGAATGCATAAAAAGTCTTGAGTTAAAATATGTTAAAAAATGAAACCCCTTTGTAATAGACGAGTTTTCGTCCGAAAACCTGATACTTCGAAGGAGATTGTCCAGTTTGTACACGAAGTGCATCCAGTTTTTCCCGTAACCCTCTCAACTTTTTAGCACATGCTATGTGGGTGAAATTATGATACCATGCCAATTTTTAACCATTTCAGAGTTCATTTGCAGTGCTTTTCAATTTCTGGGTCATCTTAGCTCAAAATAAATCATGAAATGCATGAAAAATAGCAAATGAAGTCAGAAAAGGGTTGAAAAGTGATTTTGTGGCTTTGAATGGTGCATATTGAATGCTGAAAAAGTCTTGAGTTGAAATATATTTAAAAAAATGAAATCCCTTTGTAATAGACGAGTTTTCGTCCGAAACCCTAATACTTCGAAGGATATTGTCCAGTTTGTAGACGAAGTGCATCCAGTTTTTCCCGTAACCCTCTCAACTTTTTAGCACATGCTATGTGGGTGAAATTATGATACCATGCCAATTTTTAACCATTTCAGAGTTCATTTGCAGTGCTTTTCAATTTCTGGGTCATCTTAGCTCAAAATAAATCATGAAATGCATGAAAAATAGCAAATGAAGTCAGAAAAGGGTTGAAAATTGATGATGTGGCTTTGAATGGTGCATATTGAATGCTGAATAAGTCTTGAGTTGAAATATATTTAAAAAAATGAAATCCCTTTGTAATAGATGAGTTTTCGTCCGAAACCCTAATACTTCGAAGGAGATTGTCCAGTTTGTAGACGAAGTGCATCCAGTTTTTCCCGTAACCCTCTCAACTTTTTAGCACATGCTATGTGGGTGAAATTATGATACCATGCCAATTTTCAACTATTTTAGAGTTCATTTGCAGTGCTTTTCAATTTCAGGGTCATCTTAGCTCGAAATAAATCATGAAATGCATGAAAAATAGCAAATGAAGTCAGAAAAGGGTTGAAAAGTGATGATGTGGCTTTGAATGGTGCATATTGAATGCATAAAAAGTCTTGAGTTAAAATATGTTAAAAAAATGAAACCCCTTTGTAATAGACGAGTTTTCGTCCGAAACCGTGATACTTCGAAGGAGATTGTCCAGTTTGTACACGAAGTGCATCCAGTTTTTCCCGTAACCCTCTCAACTTTTTAGCACATGCTACGTGGGTGAAATTATGATACCATGCCAATTTTCAACCATTTCAGAGTTCATTTGCAGTGCTTTTCAATTTCAGGGTCATCTTAGCTCAAAATAAATCATGAAATGCATGAAAAATAGCAAATGAAGTCAGAAAAGGGTTCAAAAGTGATGATGTGGCTTTGAATGGTGCATATTGAATGCAGAAAAAGTCTTGAGTTAAAATATGTAAAAAAATGAAACCCCTTTGTAATAGACTAGTTTTCGTCCGAAACCCTGATACTTCGAAGGAGATTGTCCAGTTTGTACACGAAGTGCATCCAGTTTTTCCCGTAACCCTCTCAACTTTTTAGCACATGCTATGTGGGTGAAATTATGATACCATGCCAATTTTTAACCATTTCAGAGTTCATTTGCAGTGCTTTTCAATTTCAGGGTCATCTTAGCTCAAAATAAATCATGAAATGCATGAAAAATAGCAACTGAAGTCAGAAAAGGGTTGAAAAGTGATGATGTGGCTTTGAATGGTGCATATTGAATGCAGAAAAAGTCTTGAGTTAAGATATGTATTTAAAAAAATGAAATCCCTTTGTAATAGACGAGTTTTCGTCCGAAACCCTAATACTTCGAAGGAGATTGTCCAGTTTGTACACGAAGTGCTTCCAGTTTTTCCCGTAACCCTCTCAACTTTTTAGCACATGCTATGTGGGTGAAATTATGATACCATGCCAATTTTCAACTATTTCAGAGTTCATTTGCAGTGCTTTTCAATTTCAGGGTCATCTTAGCTCGAAATAAATCATGAAATGCATGAAAAATAGCAAATGAAGTCAGAAAAGGGTTGAAAAGTGATGATGTGGCTTTGAATGGTGCATATTGAATGCATAAAAAGTCTTGAGTTAAAATATGTTAAAAAAATGAAACCCCTTTGTAATAGACGAGTTTTCGTCCGAATCCCTGATACTTCGAAGGAGATTGTCCAGTTTGTACACGAAGTGCATCCAGTTTTTCCCGTAACCCTCTCAACTTGTTAGCACATGCTACGTGGGTGAAATTATGATACCATGCCAATTTTCAACCATTTCAGAGTTCATTTGCAGTGCTTTTCAATTTCAGGGTCATCTTAGCTCAAAATAAATCATGAAATGCATGAAAAATAGCAAATGAAGTCAGAAAAGGGTTGAAAAGTGATGATGTGGCTATGAATGGTGCATATTGAATGCAGAAAAAGTCTTAGTTAAAATATGTTAAAAAATGATACCCCTTTGTAATAAACGAGTTTTCGTCCGAAGCCCTCGTACTTCGAAGGAGATTGTCCAGTTTGTACACAAAGTGCATCCAGTTTTTCCCGTAACCCTGTCTACTTTTTAGCACATGCTACGTGGGTGAAATTATGATACCATGCCAATTTTCAACTATTTCAGAGTTCATTCGAAGTGTTTTTCAATTTCAGGGTCATCTTAGCTCAAAATAAATCATGAAATGCATGAAAAATAGCAAATGAAGTCAGAAAAGGGTTGAAAAGTGATGATGTGGCTTTGAATGGTGCATATTGAATGCAGAAAAAGTCTTGAGTTAAAATAAGTTAAAAAATGAAACCCCTTTGTAATAGACGAGTTTTCGTCCGAAACCAAGATACTTCGAAGGAGATTGTCCAGTTTGTACACGAAGTGCATCCAGTTTTTCCCGTAACCCTCTCAACTTTTTATCACATGCTATGTGGGTGAAATTATGATACCATGCCAATTTTCAACCATTTCAGAGTTCATTTGCAGTGCTTTTCAATTTCAGGGTCATCTTAGCTCAAAATAAATCATGAAATGCATGAAAAATAGCAAATGAAGTCAGAAAAGGGTCGAAAAGTGATGATGTGGCTTTGAATGGTGCATATTGAATGCAGAAAAAGTCTTGAGTTAAAATATGTTAAAAAATGATACCCCTTGGTAATAGACGAGTTTTCGTCCGAATCCCTGATACTTCGAAGGAGATTGTCCAGTTTGTACACGAAGTGCATCTAGTTTTTCCCGTAACCCTCTCAACCTTTTAGCACATGCTACGTGGGTGAAATTGTGATACCATGCCAATTTTCAACTATTTCAGAGTTCATTTGCAGTGCTTTTCAATTTCAGGGTCATCTTAGCTCAAAATAAATCATGAAATGCATGAAAAATAGCAAATGAAGTCAGAAAAGGGTTGAAAAGTGATGATGTGGCTTTGAATGGTGCATATTGAATGCATAAAAAGTCTTGAGTTAAAATATGTTAAATAATGAAACCCCTGTGTAATAGACGAGTTTTCGTCCGAAAACCTGATACTTCGAAGGAGATTGTCCAGTTTGTACACGAAGTGCATCCAGTTTTTCCCGTAACCCTCTCAACTTTTTAGCACATGCTATGTGGGTGAAATTATGATACCATGCCAATTTTTAACCATTTCAGAGTTCATTTGCAGTGCTTTTCAATTTCTGGGTCATCTTAGCTCAAAATAAATCATGAAATGCATGAAAAATAGCAAATGAAGTCAGAAAAGGGTTGAAAAGTGATTATGTGCCTTTGAATGGTGCATATTGAATGCTGAAAAAGTCTTGAGTTGAAATATATTTAAAAAAATGAAATCCCTTTGTAATAGACGAGTTTTCGTCCGAAACCCTAATACTTCGAAGGAGATTGTCCAGTTTGTAGACGAAGTGCATCCAGTTTTTCCCGTAACCCTCTCAACTTTTTAGCACATGCTATGTGGGTGAAATTATGATACCATGCCAATTTTCAACTATTTTAGAGTTCATTTGCAGTGCATTTCAATTTCAGGGTCATCTTAGCTCGAAATAAATCATGAAATGCATGAAAAATAGCAAATGAAGTCAGAAAAGGGTTGAAAAATGATGATGTGGCTTTGAATTGTGCATATTGAATGCATAAAAAGTCTTGAGTTAAAATATGTTAAAAAAATGAAACCCCTTTGTAATAGACGAGTTTTCGTCCGAAACCCTGATACTTCGAAGGAGATTGTCCAGTTTGTACACGAAGTGCATCCAGTTTTTCCCGTAACCCTCTCAACTTTTTAGCACATGCTACGTGGGTGAAATTATGATACCATGCTAATTTTCAACCATTTCAGAGTTCATTTGCAGTGCTTTTCAATTTCAGGGTCATCTTAGCTCAAAATAAATCATGAAATGCATGAAAAATAGCAAATGAAGTCAGAAAAGGGTTGAAAAGTGATGATGTGGCTTTGAATGGTGCATATTGAATGCAGAAAAAGTCTTAGTTAAAATATGTTAAAAAATGATACCCCTTTGTAATAGACGAGTTTTCGTCCGAAACCCTCGTACTTCGAAGGAGATTGTCCAGTTTGTACACAAAGTGCATCCAGTTTTTCCCGTAACCCTGTCTACTTTTTAGCACATGCTACGTGGGTGAAATTATGATACCATGCCAATTTTCAACTATTTCAGAGTTCATTCGAAGTGCTTTTCAATTTCAGGGTCATCTTAGCTCAAAATAAATCATGAAATGCATGAAAAATAGCAAATGAAGTCAGAAAAGGGTCGAAAAGTGATGATGTGGCTTTGAATGGTGCATATTGAATGCAGAAAAAGTCTTGAGTTAAAATAAGTTAAAAAATGAAACCCCTTTGTAATAGACGAGTTTTCGTCCGAAACCAAGATACTTCGAAGGAGATTGTCCAGTTTGTACACGAAGTGCATCCAGTTTTTCCCGTAACCCTCTCAACTTTTTATCACATGCTATGTGGGTGAAATTATGATACCATGCCAATTTTCAACCATTTCAGAGTTCATTTGCAGTGCTTTTCAATTTCAGGGTCATCTTAGCTCAAAATAAATCATGAAATGCATGAAAAATAGCAAATGAAGTCAGAAAAGGGTCGAAAAGTGATGATGTGGCTTTGAATGGTGCATATTGAATGCAGAAAAAGTCTTGAGTTAAAATATGTTAAAAAATGATACCCCTTGGTAATAGACGAGTTTTCGTCCGAATCCCTGATACTTCGAAGGAGATTGTCCAGTTTGTACACGAAGTGCATCTAGTTTTTCCTGTAACCCTCTCAACCTTTTAGCACATGCTACGTGGGTGAAATTGTGATACCATGCCAATTTTCAACTATTTCAGAGTTCATTTGCAGTGCTTTTCAATTTCAGGGTCATCTTAGCTCAAAATAAATCATGAAATGCATGAAAAATAGCAAATGAAGTCAGAAAAGGGTTGAAAAGTGATGATATGGCTTTGAATGGTGCATATTGAATGCATAAAAAGTCTTGAGTTAAAATATGTTAAAAAATGAAACCCCTTTGTAATAGACGAGTTTTCGTCCGAAAACCTGATACTTCGAAGGAGATTGTCCAGTTTGTACACGAAGTGCATCCAGTTTTTCCCGTAACCCTCTCAACTTTTTAGCACATGCTATGTGGGTGAAATTATGATACCATGCCAATTTTTAACCATTTCAGAGTTCATTTGCAGTGCTTTTCAATTTCTGGGTCATCTTAGCTCAAAATAAATCATGAAATGCATGAAAAATAGCAAATGAAGTCAGAAAAGGGTTGAAAAGTGATTTTGTGGCTTTGAATGGTGCATATTGAATGCTGAAAAAGTCTTGAGTTGAAATATATTTAAAAAAATGAAATCCCTTTGTAATAGACGAGTTTTCGTCCGAAACCCTAATACTTCGAAGGAGATTGTCCAGTTTGTAGACGAAGTGCATCCAGTTTTTCCCGTAACCCTCTCAACTTTTTAGCACATGCTATGTGGGTGAAATTATGATACCATGCCAATTTTTAACCATTTCAGAGTTCATTTGCAGTGCTTTTCAATTTCTGGGTCATCTTAGCTCAAAATAAATCATGAAATGCATGAAAAATAGCAAATGAAGTCAGAAAAGGGTTGAAAATTGATGATGTGGCTTTGAATGGTGCATATTGAATGCTGAATAAGTCTTGAGTTGAAATATATTTAAAAAAATGAAATCCCTTTGTAATAGACGAGTTTTCGTCCGAAACCCTAATACTTCGAAGGAGATTATCCAGTTTGTAGACGAAGTGCATCCAGTTTTTCCCGTAACCCTCTCAACTTTTTATCACATGCTATGTGGGTGAAATTATGATACCATGCCAATTTTCAACTATTTTAGAGTTCATTTGCAGTGCTTTTCAATTTCAGGGTCATCTTAGCTCGAAATAAATCATGAAATGCATGAAAAATAGCAAATGAAGTCAGAAAAGGGTTGAAAAGTGATGATGTGGCTTTGAATGGTGCATATTGAATGCATAAAAAGTCTTGAGTTAAAATATGTTAAAAAAATGAAACCCCTTTGTAATAGACGAGTTTTCGTCCGAAACCGTGATACTTCGAAGGAGATTGTCCAGTTTGTACACGAAGTGCATCCAGTTTTTCCCGTAACCCTCTCAACTTTTTAGCACATGCTACGTGGGTGAAATTATGATACCATGCCAATTTTCAACCATTTCAGAGTTCATTTGCAGTGCTTTTCAATTTCAGGGTCATCTTAGCTCAAAATAAATCATGAAATGCATGAAAAATAGCAAATGAAGTCAGAAAAGGGTTCAAAAGTGATGATGTGGCTTTGAATGGTGCATATTGAATGCAGAAAAAGTCTTGAGTTAAAATATGTAAAAAAATGAAACCCCTTTGTAATAGACTAGTTTTCGTCCGAAACCCTGATACTTCGAAGGAGATTGTCCAGTTTGTACACGAAGTGCATCCAGTTTTTCCCGTAACCCTCTCAACTTTTTAGCACATGCTATGTGGGTGAAATTATGATACCATGCCAATTTTTAACCATTTCAGAGTTCATTTGCAGTGCTTTTCAATTTCAGGGTCATCTTAGCTCAAAATAAATCATGAAATGCATGAAAAATAGCAACTGAAGTCAGAAAAGGGTTGAAAAGTGATGATGTGGCTTTGAATGGTGCATATTGAATGCAGAAAAAGTCTTGAGTTAAGATATGTATTTAAAAAAATGAAATCCCTTTGTAATAGACGAGTTTTCGTCCGAAACCCTAATACTTCGAAGGAGATTGTCCAGTTTGTACACGAAGTGCTTCCAGTTTTTCCCGTAACCCTCTCAACTTTTTAGCACATGCTATGTGGGTGAAATTATGATACCATGCCAATTTTCAACTATTTCAGAGTTCATTTGCAGTGCTTTTCAATTTCAGGGTCATCTTAGCTCGAAATAAATCATGAAATGCATGAAAAATAGCAAATGAAGTCAGAAAAGGGTTGAAAAGTGATGATGTGGCTTTGAATGGTGCATATTGAATGCATAAAAAGTCTTGAGTTAAAATATGTTAAAAAAATGAAACCCCTTTGTAATAGACGAGTTTTCGTCCGAATCCCTGATACTTCGAAGGAGATTGTCCAGTTTGTACACGAAGTGCATCCAGTTTTTCCCGTAACCCTCTCAACTTGTTAGCACATGCTACGTGGGTGAAATTATGATACCATGCCAATTTTCAACCATTTCAGAGTTCATTTGCAGTGCTTTTCAATTTCAGGGTCATCTTAGCTCAAAATAAATCATGAAATGCATGAAAAATAGCAAATGAAGTCAGAAAAGGGTTGAAAAGTGATGATGTGGCTTTGAATGGTGCATATTGAATGCAGAAAAAGTCTTAGTTAAAATATGTTAAAAAATGATACCCCTTTGTAATAGACGAGTTTTCGTCCGAAGCCCTCGTACTTCGAAGGAGATTGTCCAGTTTGTACACAAAGTGCATCCAGTTTTTCCCGTAACCCTGTCTACTTTTTAGCACATGCTACGTGGGTGAAATTATGATACCATGCCAATTTTCAACTATTTCAGAGTTCATTCGAAGTGTTTTTCAATTTCAGGGTCATCTTAGCTCAAAATAAATCATGAAATGCATGAAAAATAGCAAATGAAGTCAGAAAAGGGTTGAAAAGTGATGATGTGGCTTTGAATGGTGCATATTGAATGCAGAAAAAGTCTTGAGTTAAAATAAGTTAAAAAATGAAACCCCTTTGTAATAGACGAGTTTTCGTCCGAAACCAAGATACTTCGAAGGAGATTGTCCAGTTTGTACACGAAGTGCATCCAGTTTTTCCCGTAACCCTCTCAACTTTTTATCACATGCTATGTGGGTGAAATTATGATACCATGCCAATTTTCAACCATTTCAGAGTTCATTTGCAGTGCTTTTCAATTTCAGGGTCATCTTAGCTCAAAATAAATCATGAAATGCATGAAAAATAGCAAATGAAGTCAGAAAAGGGTCGAAAAGTGATGATGTGGCTTTGAATGGTGCATATTGAATGCAGAAAAAGTCTTGAGTTAAAATATGTTAAAAAATGATACCCCTTGGTAATAGACGAGTTTTCGTCCGAATCCCTGATACTTCGAAGGAGATTGTCCAGTTTGTACACGAAGTGCATCTAGTTTTTCCCGTAACCCTCTCAACCTTTTAGCACATGCTACGTGGGTGAAATTGTGATACCATGCCAATTTTCAACTATTTCAGAGTTCATTTGCAGTGCTTTTCAATTTCAGGGTCATCTTAGCTCAAAATAAATCATGAAATGCATGAAAAATAGCAAATGAAGTCAGAAAAGGGTTGAAAAGTGATGATGTGGCTTTGAATGGTGCATATTGAATGCATAAAAAGTCTTGAGTTAAAATATGTTAAAAAATGAAACCCCTGTGTAATAGACGAGTTTTCGTCCGAAAACCTGATACTTCGAAGGAGATTGTCCAGTTTGTACACGAAGTGCATCCAGTTTTTCCCGTAACCCTCTCAACTTTTTAGCACATGCTATGTGGGTGAAATTATGATACCATGCCAATTTTTAACCATTTCAGAGTTCATTTGCAGTGCTTTTCAATTTCTGGGTCATCTTAGCTCAAAATAAATCATGAAATGCATGAAAAATAGCAAATGAAGTCAGAAAAGGGTTGAAAAGTGATTATGTGCCTTTGAATGGTGCATATTGAATGCTGAAAAAGTCTTGAGTTGAAATATATTTAAAAAAATGAAATCCCTTTGTAATAGACGAGTTTTCGTCCGAAACCCTAATACTTCGAAGGAGATTGTCCAGTTTGTAGACGAAGTGCATCCAGTTTTTCCCGTAACCCTCTCAACTTTTTAGCACATGCTATGTGGGTGAAATTATGATACCATGCCAATTTTCAACTATTTTAGAGTTCATTTGCAGTGCATTTCAATTTCAGGGTCATCTTAGCTCGAAATAAATCATGAAATGCATGAAAAATAGCAAATGAAGTCAGAAAAGGGTTGAAAAATGATGATGTGGCTTTGAATTGTGCATATTGAATGCATAAAAAGTCTTGAGTTAAAATATGTTAAAAAAATGAAACCCCTTTGTAATAGACGAGTTTTCGTCCGAAACCCTGATACTTCGAAGGAGATTGTCCAGTTTGTACACGAAGTGCATCCAGTTTTTCCCGTAACCCTCTCAACTTTTTAGCACATGCTACGTGGGTGAAATTATGATACCATGCCAATTTTCAACCATTTCAGAGTTCATTTGCAGTGCTTTTCAATTTCAGGGTCATCTTAGCTCAAAATAAATCATGAAATGCATGAAAAATAGCAAATGAAGTCAGAAAAGGGTTGAAAAGTGATGATGTGGCTTTGAATGGTGCATATTGAATGCAGAAAAAGTCTTAGTTAAAATATGTTAAAAAATGATACCCCTTTGTAATAGACGAGTTTTCGTCCGAAACCCTCGTACTTCGAAGGAGATTGTCCAGTTTGTACACAAAGTGCATCCAGTTTTTCCCGTAACCCTGTCTACTTTTTAGCACATGCTACGTGGGTGAAATTATGATACCATGCCAATTTTCAACTATTTCAGAGTTCATTCGAAGTGCTTTTCAATTTCAGGGTCATCTTAGCTCAAAATAAATCATGAAATGCATGAAAAATAGCAAATGAAGTCAGAAAAGGGTCGAAAAGTGATGATGTGGCTTTGAATGGTGCATATTGAATGCAGAAAAAGTCTTGAGTTAAAATAAGTTAAAAAATGAAACCCCTTTGTAATAGACGAGTTTTCGTCCGAAACCAAGATACTTCGAAGGAGATTGTCCAGTTTGTACACGAAGTGCATCCAGTTTTTCCCGTAACCCTCTCAACTTTTTATCACATGCTATGTGGGTGAAATTATGATACCATGCCAATTTTCAACCATTTCAGAGTTCATTTGCAGTGCTTTTCAATTTCAGGGTCATCTTAGCTCAAAATAAATCATGAAATGCATGAAAAATAGCAAATGAAGTCAGAAAAGGGTCGAAAAGTGATGATGTGGCTTTGAATGGTGCATATTGAATGCAGAAAAAGTCTTGAGTTAAAATATGTTAAAAAATGATACCCCTTGGTAATAGACGAGTTTTCGTCCGAATCCCTGATACTTCGAAGGAGATTGTCCAGTTTGTACACGAAGTGCATCTAGTTTTTCCCGTAACCCTCTCAACCTTTTAGCACATGCTACGTGGGTGAAATTGTGATACCATGCCAATTTTCAACTATTTCAGAGTTCATTTGCAGTGCTTTTCAATTTCAGGGTCATCTTAGCTCAAAATAAATCATGAAATGCATGAAAAATAGCAAATGAAGTCAGAAAAGGGTTGAAAAGTGATGATGTGGCTTTGAATGGTGCATATTGAATGCATAAAAAGTCTTGAGTTAAAATATGTTAAAAAATGAAACCCCTTTGTAATAGACGAGTTTTCGTCCGAAAACCTGATACTTCGAAGGAGATTGTCCAGTTTGTACACGAAGTGCATCCAGTTTTTCCCGTAACCCTCTCAACTTTTTAGCACATGCTATGTGGGTGAAATTATGATACCATGCCAATTTTTAACCATTTCAGAGTTCATTTGCAGTGCTTTTCAATTTCTGGGTCATCTTAGCTCAAAATAAATCATGAAATGCATGAAAAATAGCAAATGAAGTCAGAAAAGGGTTGAAAAGTGATTTTGTGGCTTTGAATGGTGCATATTGAATGCTGAAAAAGTCTTGAGTTGAAATATATTTAAAAAAATGAAATCCCTTTGTAATAGACGAGTTTTCGTCCGAAACCCTAATACTTCGAAGGAGATTGTCCAGTTTGTAGACGAAGTGCATCCAGTTTTTCCCGTAACCCTCTCAACTTTTTAGCACATGCTATGTGGGTGAAATTATGATACCATGCCAATTTTTAACCATTTCAGAGTTCATTTGCAGTGCTTTTCAATTTCTGGGTCATCTTAGCTCAAAATAAATCATGAAATGCATGAAAAATAGCAAATGAAGTCAGAAAAGGGTTGAAAATTGATGATGTGGCTTTGAATGGTGCATATTGAATGCTGAATAAGTCTTGAGTTGAAATATATTTAAAAAAATGAAATCCCTTTGTAATAGACGAGTTTTCGTCCGAAACCCTAATACTTCGAAGGAGATTGTCCAGTTTGTAGACGAAGTGCATCCAGTTTTTCCCGTAACCCTCTCAACTTTTTATCACATGCTATGTGGGTGAAATTATGATACCATGCCAATTTTCAACTATTTTAGAGTTCATTTGCAGTGCTTTTCAATTTCAGGGTCATCTTAGCTCGAAATAAATCATGAAATGCATGAAAAATAGCAAATGAAGTCAGAAAAGGGTTGAAAAGTGATGATGTGGCTTTGAATGGTGCATATTGAATGCATAAAAAGTCTTGAGTTAAAATATGTTAAAAAAATGAAACCCCTTTGTAATAGACGAGTTTTCGTCCGAAACCGTGATACTTCGAAGGAGATTGTCCAGTTTGTACACGAAGTGCATCCAGTTTTTCCCGTAACCCTCTCAACTTTTTAGCACATGCTACGTGGGTGAAATTATGATACCATGCCAATTTTCAACCATTTCAGAGTTCATTTGCAGTGCTTTTCAATTTCAGGGTCATCTTAGCTCAAAATAAATCATGAAATGCATGAAAAATAGCAAATGAAGTCAGAAAAGGGTTCAAAAGTGATGATGTGGCTTTGAATGGTGCATATTGAATGCAGAAAAAGTCTTGAGTTAAAATATGTAAAAAAATGAAACCCCTTTGTAATAGACTAGTTTTCGTCCGAAACCCTGATACTTCGAAGGAGATTGTCCAGTTTGTACACGAAGTGCATCCAGTTTTTCCCGTAACCCTCTCAACTTTTTAGCACATGCTATGTGGGTGAAATTATGATACCATGCCAATTTTTAACCATTTCAGAGTTCATTTGCAGTGCTTTTCAATTTCAGGGTCATCTTAGCTCAAAATAAATCATGAAATGCATGAAAAATAGCAACTGAAGTCAGAAAAGGGTTGAAAAGTGATGATGTGGCTTTGAATGGTGCATATTGAATGCAGAAAAAGTCTTGAGTTAAGATATGTATTTAAAAAAATGAAATCCCTTTGTAATAGACGAGTTTTCGTCCGAAACCCTAATACTTCGAAGGAGATTGTCCAGTTTGTACACGAAGTGCTTCCAGTTTTTCCCGTAACCCTCTCAACTTTTTAGCACATGCTATGTGGGTGAAATTATGATACCATGCCATTTTTCAACTATTTCAGAGTTCATTTGCAGTGCTTTTCAATTTCAGGGTCATCTTAGCTCGAAATAAATCATGAAATGCATGAAAAATAGCAAATGAAGTCAGAAAAGGGTTGAAAAGTGATGATGTGGCTTTGAATGGTGCATATTGAATGCATAAAAAGTCTTGAGTTAAAATATGTTAAAAAAATGAAACCCCTTTGTAATAGACGAGTTTTCGTCCGAATCCCTAATACTTCGAAGGAGATTGTCCAGTTTGTACACGAAGTGCATCCAGTTTTTCCCGTAACCCTCTCAACTTGTTAGCACATGCTACGTGGGTGAAATTATGATACCATGCCAATTTTCAACCATTTCAGAGTTCATTTGCAGTGCTTTTCAATTTCAGGGTCATCTTTGCTCAAAATAAATCATGAAATGCATGAAAAATAGCAAATGAAGTCAGAAAAGGGTCGAAAAGTGATGATGTGGCTTTGAATGGTGCCTAATGAATGCAGAAAAAGTCTTGATTTAAAATATATTTAAAAAAATGAAATCCCATTGTAATAGACGAGTTTTCGTCCGAAACCCTCATACTTCGAAGGAGATTGTCCAGTTTGTACACGAAGTGCATCCAGTTTTTCCCGTAACCCTCTCAACCTTTTAGCACATGCTACGTGGGTGAAATTATGATACCATGCCAATTTTCAACTATTTCAGAGTTCATTTGCAGTGCTTTTCAATTTCAGGGTCATCTTAGCTCAAAATAAATCATGAAATGCATGAAAAATAGCAAATGAAGTCAGAAAAGGGTTGAAAAGTGATGATGTGGCTTTGAATGGTGCATATTGAATGCAGAAAAAGTCTTAGTTAAAATATGTTAAAAAATGATACCCCTTTGTAATAGACGAGTTTTCGTCCGAAACCCTCGTACTTCGAAGGAGATTGTCCAGTTTGTACACGAAGTGCATCCAGTTTTTCCCGTAACCCTGTCAACTTTTTAGCACATGCTACGTGGGTGCAATTATGATACCATGCCAATTTTCAACTATTTCAGAGTTCATTTGAAGTGCTTTTCAATTTCAGGGTCATCTTAGCTCGAAATAAATCATGAAATGCATGAAAAATAGCAAATGAAGTCAGAAAAGGGTTGAAAAGTGATGATGTGGCTTTGAATGGTGTATATTGAATGCAGAAAAAGTCTTGAGTTAAAATAAGTTAAAAAATGAAACCCCTTTGTAATAGACGAGTTTTAGTCCGAAACCCTGATACTTCGAAGGAGATTGTCCAGTTTGTACACGAAGTGCATCCAGTTTTTCCCGTAACCCTCACAACTTTTTAGCACATGCTATATGGGTGAAATTATGATACCATGCCAATTTTTAACCATTTCAGAGTTCATTTGCAGTGCTTTTCAATTTCAGGGTCATCTTAGCTCAAAATAAATCATGAAATGCATGAAAAATAGCAAATGAAGTCAGAAAAGGGTTGAAAAGTGATGATGTGGCTTTGAATGGTGCATATTGAATGCAGAAAAAGTCTTGCATTAAGATTGTATTTAAAAAAATGAAATCCCTTTGTAATAGACGAGTTTTCGTCCGAAACCCTAATACTTCGAAGGAGATTATCCAGTTTGTACACGAAGTGCTTCCAGTTTTTCCCGTAACCCTCTCAACTTTTTAGCACATGCTATATGGGTGAAATTATGATACCATGCCAATTTTCAACTATTTCAGAGTTCATTTGCAGTGCTTTTCAATTTCAGGGTCATCTTAGCTCAAAATAAATCATGAAATGCATGAAAAATAGCAAATGAAGTCAGAAAAGGGTTGAAAAGTGATGATGTGGCTTTGAATGGTGCCTAATGAGTGCAGAAAAAGTCTTGAGTTAAAATATGTTTAAAAAAAATGAAATCCCTTTGTAATAGACGAGTTTTCGTCCGAAACCCTGATACTTCGAAGGAGATTGTCCAGTTTGTACATGAAGTGCATCCAGTTTTTCCCGTAACCCTCTCAACTTTTTAGCACATGCTATGTGGGTGAAATTATCATACCATGCCAATTTTCAACTATTTCAGAGTTCATTTGCAGTGCTTTTCAATTTCAGGGTCATCTTAGCTCGAAATAAATCATGAAATGCATGAAAAATAGCAAATGAAGTCAAAAAAGGGTTGAAAAGTGATGATGTGGCTTTGAATGGTGCATATTGAATGCATAAAAAGTCTTGAGTTAAAATATGTTAAAAAAATGAAACCCCTTTGTAATAGACGAGTTTTCGTCCGAAACCCTGATACTTCGAAGGAGATTGTCCAGTTTGTACACGAAGTGCATCCAGTTTTTCTCGTAACCCTCTCAACTTTTTAGCACATGCTACGTGGGTGAAATTATGATACCATGCCAATTTTCAACCATTTCAGAGTTCATTTGCAGTGCTTTTCAATTTCAGGGTCATCTTAGCTCAAAATAAATCATGAAATGCATGAAAAATAGAAAATGAAGTCAGAAAAGGGTTGAAAAGTGATGATGTGGCTTTGAATGGTGCATATTGAATGCAGAAAAAGTCTTAGTTAAAATATGTGAAAAAATGATACCCCTTTGTAATAGACGAGTTTTCGTCCGAAACCCTCGTACTTCGAAGGAGATTGTCTAGTTTGTACACGAAGTGCATCCAGTTTTTCCCGTAACCCTGTCAACTTTTTAACACATGCTACGTGGGTGAAATTATGATACCATGCCAATTTTCAACCATTTCAGAGTTCATTTGCAGTGCTTTTCAATTTCAGGGTCATCTTTGCTCAAAATAAATCATGAAATGCATGAAAAATAGCAAATGAAGTCAGAAAAGGGTTGAAAAGTGATGATGTGGCTTTGAATGGTGCCTAATGAATGCAGAAAAAGTCTTGATTTAAAATATATTTAAAAAAATGAAATCCCATTGTAATAGACGAGTTTTCGTCCGAAACCCTCATACTTCGAAGGAGATTGTCCAGTTTGTACACGAAGTGCATCCAGTTTTTCCCGTAACCCTGTCAACTTTTTAGCACATGCTATCTGGGTGAATTTATGATACCATGCCAATTTTCAACTATTTCAGAGTTCATTTGCAGTGCTTTTCAATTTCAGGGTCATCTTAGCTCAAAATAAATCATGAAATGCATGAAAAATAGCAAATGAAGTCAGAAAAGGGTCGAAAAGGGATGATGTGGCTTTGAATGGTGCATATTGAATGCAGAAAAAGTCTTGAGTTAAAATATGTTAAAAAATGATACCCCTTTGTAATAGACGAGTTTTCGTCCGAAACCCTCGTACTTCGAAGGAGATTGTCCAGTTTGTACACGCAGTGCATCCAGTTTTTCCCGTAACCCTCTCAACCTTTTAGCACATGCTACGTGGGTGAAATTATGATACCATGCCAATTTTCAACTATTTCAGAGTTCATTTGCAGTGCTTTTCAATTTCAGGGTCATCTTAGCTCAAAATAAATCATGAAATGCATGAAAAATAGCAAATGAAGTCAGAAAAGGGTTGAAAAGTGATGATGTGGCTTTGAATGGTGCATATTGAATGCAGAAAAAGTCTTAGTTAAAATATGTTAAAAAATGATACCCCTTTGTAATAGACGAGTTTTCGTCCGAAACCCTCGTACTTCGAAGGAGATTGTCCAGTTTGTACACGAAGTGCATCCAGTTTTTCCCGTAACCCTGTCAACTTTTTAGCACATGCTACGTGGGTGCAATTATGATACCATGCCAATTTTCAACTATTTCAGAGTTCATTTGAAGTGCTTTTCAATTTCAGGGTCATCTTAGCTCGAAATAAATCATGAAATGCATGAAAAATAGCAAATGAAGTCAGAAAAGGGTTGAAAAGTGATGATGTGGCTTTGAATGGTGCATATTGAATGCATAAAAAGTCTTGAGTTAAAATATGTTAAAAAAATGAAACCCCTTTGTAATAGACGAGTTTTCGTCCGAAACCCTGATACTTCGAAGGAGATTGTCCAGTTTGTACACGAAGTGCATCCAGTTTTTCTCGTAACCCTCTCAACTTTTTAGCACATGCTACGTGGGTGAAATTATGATACCATGCCAATTTTCAACCATTTCAGAGTTCATTTGCAGTGCTTTTCAATTTCAGGGTCATCTTAGCTCAAAATAAATCATGAAATGCATGAAAAATAGAAAATGAAGTCAGAAAAGGGTTGAAAAGTGATGATGTGGCTTTGAATGGTGCATATTGAATGCAGAAAAAGTCTTAGTTAAAATATGTGAAAAAATGATACCCCTTTGTAATAGACGAGTTTTCGTCCGAAACCCTCGTACTTCGAAGGAGATTGTCCAGTTTGTACACGAAGTGCATCCAGTTTTTCCCGTAACCCTGTCAACTTTTTAACACATGCTACGTGGGTGAAATTATGATACCATGCCAATTTTCAACCATTTCAGAGTTCATTTGCAGTGCTTTTCAATTTCAGGGTCATCTTTGCTCAAAATAAATCATGAAATGCATGAAAAATAGCAAATGAAGTCAGAAAAGGGTTGAAAAGTGATGATGTGGCTTTGAATGGTGCCTAATGAATGCTGAAAAAGTCTTGATTTAAAATATATTTAAAAAAATGAAATCCCATTGTAATAGACGAGTTTTCGTCCGAAACCCTCATACTTCGAAGGAGATTGTCCAGTTTGTACACGAAGTGCATCCAGTTTTTCCAGTAACCCTGTCAACTTTTTAGCACATGCTAGCTGGGTGAATTTATGATACCATGCCAATTTTCAACTATTTCAGAGTTCATTTGCAGTGCTTTTCAATTTCAGGGTCATCTTAGCTCAAAATAAATCATGAAATGCATGAAAAATAGCAAATGAAGTCAGAAAAGGGTCGAAAAGGGATGATGTGGCTTTGAATGGTGCATATTGAATGCAGAAAAAGTCTTGAGTTAAAATATGTTAAAAAATGATACCCCTTTGTAATAGACGAGTTTTCGTCCGAAACCCTCGTACTTCGAAGGAGATTGTCCAGTTTGTACACGAAGTGCATCCAGTTTTTCCCGTAACCCTCTCAACCTTTTAGCACATGCTACGTGGGTGAAATTATGATACCATGCCAATTTTCAACTATTTCAGAGTTCATTTGCAGTGCTTTTCAATTTCAGGGTCATCTTAGCTCAAAATAAATCATGAAATGCATGAAAAATAGCAAATGAAGTCAGAAAAGGGTTGAAAAGTGATGATGTGGCTTTGAATGGTGCATATTGAATGCAGAAAAAGTCTTAGTTAAAATATGTTAAAAAATGATACCCCTTTGTAATAGACGAGTTTTCGTCCGAAACCCTCGTACTTCGAAGGAGATTGTCCAGTTTGTACACGAAGTGCATCCAGTTTTTCCCGTAACCCTGTCAACTTTTTAGCACATGCTACGTGGGTGCAATTATGATACCATGCCAATTTTCAACTATTTCAGAGTTCATTTGAAGTGCTTTTCAATTTCAGGGTCATCTTAGCTCGAAATAAATCATGAAATGCATGAAAAATAGCAAATGAAGTCAGAAAAGGGTTGAAAAGTGATGATGTGGCTTTGAATGGTGCATATTGAATGCAGAAAAAGTCTTGAGTTAAAATAAGTTAAAAAATGAAACCCCTTTGTAATAGACGAGTTTTAGTCCGAAACCCTGATACTTCGAAGGAGATTGTCCAGTTTGTACACGAAGTGCATCCAGTTTTTCCCGTAACCCTCACAACTTTTTAGCACATGCTATGTGGGTGAAATTATGATACCATGCCAATTTTTAACCATTTCATAGTTCATTTGCAGTGCTTTTCAATTTCAGGGTCATCTTAGCTCAAAATAAATCATGAAATGCATGAAAAATAGCAAATGAAGTCAGAAAAGGGTTGAAAAGTGATGATGTGGCTTTGAATGGTGCATATTGAATGCAGAAAAAGTCTTAGTTAAAATATGTTAAAAAATGATACCCCTTTGTAATAGATGAGTTTTCGTCCGAAACCCTCGTACTTCGAAGGAGATTGTCCAGTTTGTACACGAAGTGCATCCAGTTTTTCCCGTAACCCTGTCAACTTTTTAGCACATGCTATATGGGTGAAATTATGATACCATGCCAATTTTCAACTATTTCAGAGTTCATTTGCAGTGCTTTTCAATTTCAGGGTCATCTTAGCTCAAAATAAATCATGAAATGCATGAAAAATAGCAAATGAAGTCAGAAAAGGGTTGAAAAGTGATGATGTGGCTTTGAATGGTGCCTAATGAGTGCAGAAAAAGTCTTGAGTTAAAATATGTTTAAAAAAAATGAAATCCCTTTGTAATAGACGAGTTTTCGTCCGAAACCCTGATACTTCGAAGGAGATTGTCCAGTTTGTACATGAAGTGCATCCAGTTTTTCCCGTAACCCTCTCAACTTTTTAGCACATGCTATGTGGGTGAAATTATCATACCATGCCAATTTTCAACTATTTCAGAGTTCATTTGCAGTGCTTTTCAATTTCAGGGTCATCTTAGCTCGAAATAAATCATGAAATGCATGAAAAATAGCAAATGAAGTCAGAAAAGTGTTGAAAAGTGATGATGTGGCTTTGAATGGTGCATATTGAATGCATAAAAAGTCTTGAGTTAAAATATGTTAAAAAAATGAAACCCCTTTGTAATAGACGAGTTTTCGTCCGAAACCCTGATACTTCGAAGGAGATTGTCCAGTTTGTACACGAAGTGCATCCAGTTTTTCTCGTAACCCTCTCAACTTTTTAGCACATGCTACGTGGGTGAAATTATGATACCATGCCAATTTTCAACCATTTCAGAGTTCATTTGCAGTGCTTTTCAATTTCAGGGTCATCTTAGCTCAAAATAAATCATGAAATGCATGAAAAATAGAAAATGAAGTCAGAAAAGGGTTGAAAAGTGATGATGTGGCTTTGAATGGTGCATATTGAATGCAGAAAAAGTCTTAGTTAAAATATGTGAAAAAATGATACCCCTTTGTAATAGACGAGTTTTCGTCCGAAACCCTCGTACTTCGAAGGAGATTGTCCAGTTTGTACACGAAGTGCATCCAGTTTTTCCCGTAACCCTGTCAACTTTTTAACACATGCTACGTGGGTGAAATTATGATACCATGCCAATTTTCAACCATTTCAGAGTTCATTTGCAGTGCTTTTCAATTTCAGGGTCATCTTTGCTCAAAATAAATCATGAAATGCATGAAAAATAGCAAATGAAGTCAGAAAAGGGTTGAAAAGTGATGATGTGGCTTTGAATGGTGCCTAATGAATGCAGAAAAAGTCTTGATTTAAAATATATTTAAAAAAATGAAATCCCATTGTAATAGACGAGTTTTCGTCCGAAACCCTCATACTTCGAAGGAGATTGTCCAGTTTGTACACGAAGTGCATCCAGTTTTTCCCGTAACCCTGTCAACTTTTTAGCACATGCTATCTGGGTGAATTTATGATACCATGCCAATTTTCAACTATTTCAGAGTTCATTTGCAGTGCTTTTCAATTTCAGGGTCATCTTAGCTCAAAATAAATCATGAAATGCATGAAAAATAGCAAATGAAGTCAGAAAAGGGTCGAAAAGGGATGATGTGGCTTTGAATGGTGCATATTGAATGCAGAAAAAGTCTTGAGTAAAAATATGTTAAAAAATGATACCCCTTTGTAATAGACGAGTTTTCGTCCGAATCCCTGATACTTCGAAGGAGATTGTCCAGTTTGTACACGAAGTGCATCTAGTTTTTCCCGTAACCCTCTCAACCTTTTAGCACATGCTACGTGGGTGAAATTATGATACCATGCCAATTTTCAACTATTTCAGAGTTCATTTGCAGTGCTTTTCAATTTCAGGGTCATCTTAGCTCAAAATAAATCATGAAATGCATGAAAAATAGCAAATGAAGGCAGAAAAGTGTTGAAAAGTGATGATGTGGCTTTGAATGTTGCATATTGAATGCATAAAAAGTCTTGAGTTAAAATATGTTAAAAAATGAAACCCCTTTGTAATAGACGAGTTTTCGTCCGAAAACCTGATACATCGAAGGAGATTGTCCAGTTTGTACACGAAGTGCATCCAGTTTTTCCCGTAACCCTCTCAACTTTTTAGCACATGCTATGTGGGTGAAATTATGATACCATGCCAATTTTCAACTATTTTAGAGTTCATTTGCAGTGCTTTTCAATTTCAGGGTCATCTTAGCTCGAAATAAATCATGAAATGCATGAAAAATAGCAAATGAAGTCAGAAAAGGGTTGAAAAGTGATGATGTGGCTTTGAATGGTGCATATTGAATGCATAAAAAGTCTTGTGTTAAAATATGTTGAAAAAATGAAACCCCTTTGTAATAGACGAGTTTTCGTCCGAAACCCTCGTACTTCGAAGGAGATTGTCCAGTTTGTACACGAAGTGCATCCAGTTTTTCCCGTAACCCTGTCAACTTTTTAGCACATGCTACGTGGGTGAAATTATGATACCATGCCAATTTTCAACCATTTCAGAGTTCATTTGCAGTGCTTTTCAATTTCAGGGTCATCTTTGCTCAAAATAAATCATGAAATGCATGAAAAATAGCAAATGAAGTCAGAAAAGGGTTGAAAAGTGATGATGTGGCTTTGAATGGTGCCTAATGAATGCAGAAAAAGTCTTGATTTAAAATATATTTAAAAAAATGAAATCCCATTGTAATAGACGAGTTTTCGTCCGAAACCCTCATACTTCGAAGGAGATTGTCCAGTTTGTACACGAAGTGCATCCAGTTTTTCCCGTACGCCTCTCAACTTTTTAGCACATGCTATGTGGGTCAAATTATGATACCATGCCAATTTTCAACTATTTCAGAGTTCATTTGCAGTGCTTTTCAATTTCAGGGTCATCTTAGCTCAAAATAAATCATGAAATGCATGAAAAATAGCAAATGAAGTCAGAAAAGGGTCGAAAAGTGACGATGTGGCTTTGAATGGTGCATATTGATTGCAGAAAAAGTCTTGAGTTAAAATATGTTAAAAAATGATACCCCTTTGTAATAGACGAGTTTTCGTCCGAAACCCTCGTAGTTCGAAGGAGATTGTCCAGTTTGTACACAAAGTGCATCCAGTTTTTCCCGTAACCCTCTCAACCTTTTAGCACATGCTACGTGGGTGAAATTATGATACCATGCCAATTTTCAACTATTTTAGAGTTCATTTGCAGTGCTTTTCAATTTCAGGGTCATCTTAGCTCAAAATAAATCATGAAATGCATGAAAAATAGCAAATGAAGTCAGAAAAGGGTTGAAAAGTGATGATGTGGCTTTGAATGGTGCATATTGAATGCAGAAAAAGTCTTAGTTAAAATATGTTGAAAAAATGAAACCCCTTTGTAATAGACGAGTTTTCGTCTGAAACCCTGATACTTCGAAGGAGATTGTCCAGTTTGTACACGAAGTGCATCCAGTTTTTCCCGTAACCCTCTCAACTTTTTAGCACATGCTACGTGGGTGAAATTATGATACCATGCCAATTTTCAACCATTTCAGAGTTCATTTGCAGTGCTTTTCAATTTCAGGGTCATCTTTGCTCAAAATAAATCATGAAATGCATGAAAAATAGCAAATGAAGTCAGAAAAGGGTTGAAAAGTGATGATGTGGCTTTGAATGGTGCCTAATGAATGCAGAAAAAGTCTTGATTTAAAATATATTTAAAAAAATAAAATCCCATTGTAATAGACGAGTTTTCGTCCGAAACCCTCATACTTCGAAGGAGATTGTCCAGTTTGTACACGAAGTGCATCCAGTTTTTCCCGTAACCCTGTCAACTTTTTATCACATGCTATCTGGGTGAATTTATGATACCATGCCAATTTTCAACTATTTCAGAGTTCATTTGCAGTGCTTTTCAATTTCAGGGTCATCTTAGCTCAAAATAAATCATGAAATGCATGAAAAATAGCAAATGAAGTCAGGAAAGGGTCGAAAAGGGATGATGTGGCTTTGAATGGTGCATATTGAATGCAGAAAAAGTCTTGAGTAAAAATATGTTAAAAAATGATACCCCTTTGTAATAGACGAGTTTTCGTCCGAATCCCTGATACTTCGAAGGAGATTGTCCAGTTTGTACACGAAGTGCATCTAGTTTTTCCCGTAACCCTCTCAACCTTTTAGCACATGCTACGTGGGTGAAATTATGATACCATGCCAATTTTCAACTATTTCAGAGTTCATTTGCAGTGCTTTTCAATTTCAGGGTCATCTTAGCTCAAAATAAATCATGAAATGCATGAAAAATAGCAAATGAAGTCAGAAAAGGGTTGAAAAGTGATGATGTGGCTTTGAATGGTGCATATTGAATGCATAAAAAGTCTTGAGTTAAAATATGTTAAAAAATGAAACCCCTTTGTAATAGACGAGTTTTCGTCCGAAAACCTGATACATCGAAGGAGATTGTCCAGTTTGTACCCGAAGTGCATCCAGTTTTTCCCGTAACCCTCTCAACTTTTTAGCACATGCTATGTGGGTGAAATTATGATACCATGCCAATTTTTAACAATTTCAGAGTTCATTTGCAGTGCTTTTCAATTTCTGGGTCATCTTAGCTCAAAATAAATCATGAAATGCATGAAAAATAGCAAATGAAGTCAGAAAAGGGTTGAAAAGTGATGATGTGGCTTTGAATGGTGCATATTGAATGCTGAAAAAGTCTTGAGTTGAACTATATTTAAAAAAATGAAATCCCTTTGTAATAGACGAGTTTTCGTCCGAAACCCTAATACTTCGAAGGAGATTGTCCAGTTTGTAGACGAAGTGCATCCAGTTTTTCCCGTAACCCTCTCAACTTTTTAGCACATGCTATGTGGGTGAAATTATGATACCATGCCAATTTTCAACTATTTTAGAGTTCATTTGCAGTGCTTTTCAATTTTAGGGTCATCTTAGCTCGAAATAAATCATGAAATGCATGAAAAATAGCAAATGAAGTCAGAAAAGGGTTGAAAAGTGATGATGTGGCTTTGAATGGTGCATATTGAATGCATAAAAAGTCTTGTGTTAAAATATGTTGAAAAAATGAAACCCCTTTGTAATAGACGAGTTTTCGTCCGAAAACCTGATACTTCGAAGGAGATTGTCCAGTTTGTACACGAAGTGCATCCAGTTTTTCCCGTAACCCTCTCAACTTTTTAGCACATGCTACGTGGGTGAAATTATGATACCATGCCAATTTTCATCCATTTCAGAGTTCATTTGCAGTGCTTTTCAATTTCAGGGTCATCTTAGCCCAAAATAAATCATGAAATGCATGAAAAATAGCAAATGAAGTCAAAAAAGGGTTGAAAAGTGATGATGTGGCTTTGAATGGTGCATATTGAATGCAGAAAAAGTCTTAGTTAAAATATGTTAAAAAATGATACCCCTTTGTAATAGACGAGTTTTCGTCCGAAACCCTCGTACTTCGAAGGAGATTGTCCAGTTTGTACACGAAGTGCATCCAGTTTTTCCCGTAACCCTGTCAACTTTTTAGCACATGCTACGTGGGTGAAATTATGATACCATGCCAATTTTCAACCATTTCAGAGTTCATTTGCAGTGCTTTTCAATTTCAGGGTCATCTTTGCTCAAAATAAATCATGAAATGCATGAAAAATAGCAAATGAAGTCAGACAAGGGTTGAAAAGTGATGATGTGGCTTTGAATGGTGCCTAATGAATGCAGAAAAAGTATTGATTTAAAATATATTTAAAAAAATGAAATCCCATTGTAATAGACGAGTTTTCGTCCGAAACCCTCATACTTCGAAGGAGATTGTCCAGTTTGTACACGAAGTGCATCCAGTTTTTCCCGTACGCCTCTCAACTTTTTAGCACATGCTATGTGGGTCAAATTATGATACCATGCCAATTTTCAACTATTTCAGAGTTCATTTGCAGTGCTTTTCAATTTCAGGGTCATCTTAGCTCAAAATAAATCATGAAATGCATGAAAAATAGCAAATGAAGTCAGAAAAGGGTCGAAAAGTGACGATGTGGCTTTGAATGGTGCATATTGATTGCAGAAAAAGTCTTGAGTTAAAATATGTTAAAAAATGATACCCCTTTGTAATAGACGAGTTTTCGTCCGAAACCCTCGTAGTTCGAAGGAGATTGTCCAGTTTGTACACGAAGTGCATCCAGTTTTTCCCGTAACCCTCTCAACCTTTTAGCACATGCTACGTGGGTGAAATTATGATACCATGCCAATTTTCAACTATTTCAGAGTTCATTTGCAGTGCTTTTCAATTTCAGGGTCATCTTAGCTCAAAATAAATCATGAAATGCATGAAAAATAGCAAATGAAGTCAGAAAAGGGTTGAAAAGTGATGATGTGGCTTTGAATGGTGCATATTGAATGCAGAAAAAGTCTTAGTTAAAATATGTTAAAAAATGATACCCCTTTGTAATAGACGAGTTTTCGTCCGAAACCCTCGTACTTCGAAGGAGATTGTCCAGTTTGTACACGAAGTGCATCCAGTTTTTCCCGTAACCCTGTCAACTTTTTAGCACATGCTACGTGGGTGCAATTATGATACCATGCCAATTTTCAACTATTTCAGAGTTCATTTGAAGTGCTTTTCAATTTCAGGGTCATCTTAGCTCAAAATAAATCATGAAATGCATGAAAAATAGCAAATGAAGTCAGAAAAGGGTTGAAAAGTGATGATGTGGCTTTGAATGGTGCATATTGAATGCAGAAAAAGTCTTGAGTTAAAATAAGTTAAAAAATGAAACCCCTTTGTAATAGACGAGTTTTAGTCCGAAACCCTGATACTTCGAAGGAGATTGTCCAGTTTGTACACGAAGTGCATCCAGTTTTTCCCGTAACCCTCTCAACTTTTTAGCACATGCTATGTGGGTGAAATTATGATACCATGCCAATTTTTAACCATTTCAGAGTTCATTTGCAGTGCTTTTCAATTTCAGGGTCATCTTAGCTCAAAATAAATCATGAAATGCATGAAAAATAGCAAATGAAGTCAGAAAAGGGTTGAAAAGTGATGATGTGGCTTTGAATGGTGCATATTGAATGCAGAAAAAGTCTTGAGTTAAGATTGTATTTAAAAAAATGAAATCCCTTTGTAATAGACGAGTTTTCGTCCGAAACCCTAATACTTCGAAGGAGATTGTCCAGTTTGTACACGAAGTGCTTCTAGTTTTTCCCGTAACCCTCTCAACTTTTTAGCACATGCTATATGGGTGAAATTATGATACCATGCCAATTTTAAACTATTTCAGAGTTCATTTGCAGTGCTTTTCAATTTCAGGGTCATCTTAGCTCAACATAAATCATGAAATGCATGAAAAATAGCAAATGAAGTCAGAAAAGGGTTGAAAAGTGATGATGTGGCTTGGAATGGTGCCTAATGAGTGCAGAAAAAGTCTTGAGTAAAAATATGTTTAAAAAAAATGAAATCCCTTTGTAATAGACGAGTTTTCGTCCGAAACCCTGATACTTCGAAGGAGATTGTCCAGTTTGTACACGAAGTGCATCCAGTTTTTCCCGTAACCCTCTCAACTTTTTAGCACATGCTATGTGGGTGAAATTATGATACCATGCCAATTTTCAACTATTTCAGAGTTCATTTGCAGTGCTTTTCAATTTCAGGGTCATCTTAGCTCGAAATAAATCATGAAATGCATGAAAAATAGCAAATGAAGTCAGAAAAGGGTTGAAAAGTGATGATGTGGCTTTGAATGGTGCATATTGAATGCATAAAAAGTCTTGAGTTAAAATATGTTAAAAAAATGAAACCCCTTTGTAATAGACGAGTTTTCGTCCGAAACCCTGATACTTCGAAGGAGATTGTCCAGTTTGTACACGAAGTGCATCCAGTTTTTCTCGTAACCCTCTCAACTTTTTAGCACATGCTACGTGGGTGAAATTATGATACCATGCCAATTTTCAACCATTTCAGAGTTCATTAGCAGTGCTTTTCAATTACAGGGTCATCTTAGCTCAAAATAAATCATGAAATGCCTGAAAAATAGCAAATGAAGTCAGAAAAGGGTTGAAAAGTGATGATGTGGCTTTGAATGGTGCATATTGAATGCAGAAAAAGTCTTAGTTAAAATAAGTTAAAAAATGAAACCCCTTTGTAATAGACGAGTTTTCGTTCGAAACCCTGATACTTCGAAGGAGATTGTCCAGTTTGTAAACGAAGTGCATCCAGTTTTTCCCGTAACCCTCTCAACTTTTTAGCACATGCTATGTGGGTGAAATTATAATACCATGCCAATTTTTAACCATTTCAGAGTTCATTTGCAGTGCTTTTCAATTTCAGGGTCATCTTAGCTCAAAATAAATCATGAAATGCATGAAAAATAGCAAATGAAGTCAGAAAAGGGTTGAAAAGTGATGATGTGGCTTTGAATGGTGCATATTGAATGCAGAAAAAGTCTTGAGTTAAGATTGTATTTAAAAAAATGAAATCCCTTTGTAATAGACAAGTTTTCGTCCGAAACCCTAATACTTCGAAGGAGATTGTCCAGTTTGTACACGAAGTGCTTCCAGTTTTTCCCGTAACCCTCTCAACTTTTTAGCACATGCTATATGGGTGAAATTATGATACCATGCCAATTTTCAACTATTTCAGAGTTCATTTGCAGTGCTTTTCAATTTCAGGGTCATCTTAGCTCGAAATAAATCATGAAATGCATGAAAAATAGCAAATGAAGTCAGAAAAGGGTTGAAAAGTGATGATGTGGCTTTGAATGGTGCATAATGAATGCATAAAAAGTCTTGAGTTAAAATATGTTAAAAAAATGAAACCCCTTTGTAATAGACGAGTTTTCGTCCGAATCCCTGATACTTCGAAGGAGATTGTCCAGTTTGTACACGAAGTGCATCCAGTTTTTCCCGTAACCCTCTCAACTTTTTAGCACATGCTACGTGGGTGAAATTATGATACCATGCCAATTTTCAACCATTTCAGAGTTCATTTGCAGTGCTTTTCAATTTCAGTTTCATCTTAGATCAAAATAAATCATGAAATGCATGAAAAATAGCAAATGAAGTCAGAAAAGGGTTGAAAAGTGATGATGTGGCTTTGAATGGTGCATATTGAATGCAGAAAAAGTCTTAGTTAAAATATGTTAAAAAATGATACCCCTTTGTAATAGACGAGTTTTCGTCCGAAACCCTCGTACTTCGAAGGAGATTGTCCAGTTTGTACACGAAGTGCATCCAGTTTTTCCCGTAACCCTGTCAACTTTTTAGCACATGCTACGTGGGTGCAATTATGATACCATGCCAATTTTCAACTATTTCAGAGTTCATTTGAAGTGCTTTTCAATTTCAGGGTCATCTTAGCTCAAAATAAATCATGAAATGCATGAAAAATAGCAAATGAAGTCAGAAAAGGGTTGAAAAGTGATGATGTGGCTTTGAATGGTGCATATTGAATGCAGAAAAAGTCTTGAGTTAAAATAAGTTAAAAAATGAAACCCCTTTGTAATAGACGAGTTTTAGTCCGAAACCCTGATACTTCGAAGGAGATTGTCCAGTTTGTACACGAAGTGCATCCAGTTTTTCCCGTAACCCTCTCAACTTTTTAGCACATGCTATGTGGGTGAAATTATGATACCATGCCAATTTTTAACCATTTCAGAGTTCATTTGCAGTGCTTTTCAATTTCAGGGTCATCTTAGCTCAAAATAAATCATGAAATGCATGAAAAATAGCAAATGAAGTCAGAAAAGGGTTGAAAAGTGATGATGTGGCTTTGAATGGTGCATATTGAATGCAGAAAAAGTCTTGAGTTAAGATTGTATTTAAAAAAATGAAATCCCTTTGTAATAGACGAGTTTTCGTCCGAAACCCTAATACTTCGAAGGAGATTGTCCAGTTTGTACACGAAGTGCTTCTAGTTTTTCCCGTAACCCTCTCAACTTTTTAGCACATGCTATATGGGTGAAATTATGATACCATGCCAATTTTAAACTATTTCAGAGTTCATTTGCAGTGCTTTTCAATTTCAGGGTCATCTTAGCTCAACATAAATCATGAAATGCATGAAAAATAGCAAATGAAGTCAGAAAAGGGTTGAAAAGTGATGATGTGGCTTGGAATGGTGCCTAATGAGTGCAGAAAAAGTCTTGAGTAAAAATATGTTTAAAAAAAATGAAATCCCTTTGTAATAGACGAGTTTTCGTCCGAAACCCTGATACTTCGAAGGAGATTGTCCAGTTTGTACACGAAGTGCATCCAGTTTTTCCCGTAACCCTCTCAACTTTTTAGCACATGCTATGTGGGTGAAATTATGATACCATGCCAATTTTCAACTATTTCAGAGTTCATTTGCAGTGCTTTTCAATTTCAGGGTCATCTTAGCTCGAAATAAATCATGAAATGCATGAAAAATAGCAAATGAAGTCAGAAAAGGGTTGAAAAGTGATGATGTGGCTTTGAATGGTGCATATTGAATGCATAAAAAGTCTTGAGTTAAAATATGTTAAAAAAATGAAACCCCTTTGTAATAGACGAGTTTTCGTCCGAAACCCTGATACTTCGAAGGAGATTGTCCAGTTTGTACACGAAGTGCATCCAGTTTTTCTCGTAACCCTCTCAACTTTTTAGCACATGCTACGTGGGTGAAATTATGATACCATGCCAATTTTCAACCATTTCAGAGTTCATTAGCAGTGCTTTTCAATTACAGGGTCATCTTAGCTCAAAATAAATCATGAAATGCCTGAAAAATAGCAAATGAAGTCAGAAAAGGGTTGAAAAGT
The DNA here is from genome assembly GCA_039707655.1 of Elymus sibiricus. NCBI lineage: Eukaryota > Viridiplantae > Streptophyta > Magnoliopsida > Poales > Poaceae > Elymus > Elymus sibiricus. The sequence continues at coordinate 248,284,739 of CM077671.1, forward strand.
GATGATGTGGCTTTGAATGGTGCATATTGAATGCAGAAAAAGTCTTAGTTAAAATAAGTTAAAAAATGAAACCCCTTTGTAATAGACGAGTTTTCGTTCGAAACCCTGATACTTCGAAGGAGATTGTCCAGTTTGTAAACGAAGTGCATCCAGTTTTTCCCGTAACCCTCTCAACTTTTTAGCACATGCTATGTGGGTGAAATTATAATACCATGCCAATTTTTAACCATTTCAGAGTTCATTTGCAGTGCTTTTCAATTTCAGGGTCATCTTAGCTCAAAATAAATCATGAAATGCATGAAAAATAGCAAATGAAGTCAGAAAAGGGTTGAAAAGTGATGATGTGGCTTTGAATGGTGCATATTGAATGCAGAAAAAGTCTTGAGTTAAGATTGTATTTAAAAAAATGAAATCCCTTTGTAATAGACAAGTTTTCGTCCGAAACCCTAATACTTCGAAGGAGATTGTCCAGTTTGTACACGAAGTGCTTCCAGTTTTTCCCGTAACCCTCTCAACTTTTTAGCACATGCTATATGGGTGAAATTATGATACCATGCCAATTTTCAACTATTTCAGAGTTCATTTGCAGTGCTTTTCAATTTCAGGGTCATCTTAGCTCGAAATAAATCATGAAATGCATGAAAAATAGCAAATGAAGTCAGAAAAGGGTTGAAAAGTGATGATGTGGCTTTGAATGGTGCATAATGAATGCATAAAAAGTCTTGAGTTAAAATATGTTAAAAAAATGAAACCCCTTTGTAATAGACGAGTTTTCGTCCGAATCCCTGATACTTCGAAGGAGATTGTCCAGTTTGTACACGAAGTGCATCCAGTTTTTCCCGTAACCCTCTCAACTTTTTAGCACATGCTACGTTGGTGAAATTATGATACCATGCCAATTTTCAACCATTTCAGAGTTCATTTGCAGTGCTTTTCAATTTCAGTTTCATCTTAGATCAAAATAAATCATGAAATGCATGAAAAATAGCAAATGAAGTTAGAAAAGGGTTGAAAAGTGATGATGTGGCTTTGAATGGTGCATATTGAATGCAGAAAAAGTCTTAGTTAAAATATGTTAAAAAATGATACCCCTTTGTAATAGACGAATTTTCGTCCGAAACCCTCGTACTTCGAAGGAGATTGTCCAGTTTGTACACGAAGTGCATCCAGTTTTTCCCGTAACCCTCTCAACTTTTTAGCACATGCTATGTGGGTGAAATTATGATACCATGCCAATTTTCAACCATTTTAGAGTTCATTTGCAGTGCTTTTCAATTTCAGGGTCATCTTAGCTCAAAATAAATCATGAAATGCCTGAAAAATAGCAAATGAAGTCAGTAAAGGGTTGAAAAGTGATGATGTGGCTTTGAATGGTGCATATTGAATGCAGAAAAAGTCTTGAGTTAAAATATGTTCAAAAAAATGAAATCCCTTTGTAATAGACGAGTTTTCGTCCGAAACCCTGATACTTCGAAGGAGATTGTCCAGTTTGTACACGAAGTGCATCCAGTTTTTCCCGTAACCCTCTCAACTTTTTAGCACATGCTATGTGGGTGAAATTATGATACCATGCCAATTTTCAACCATTTTCGAGTTCATTTGCAGTGCTTTTCAATTTCAGGGTCATCTTAGCTCAAAATAAATCATGAAATGCATGAAAAATAGCAAATGAAGTCAGAAAATGGTTGAAAAGTTATGATGTGGCTTTGAATGGTGCATATTGAATGCAGAAAAAGTCTTGAGTTAAGATTGTATTTAAAAAAAATGAAATCCCTTTGTAATAGACGAGTTTTCGTCCGAAACCCTGATACTTCGAAGGAGATTGTCCAGTTTGTACACGAAGTGCATCTAGTTTTTCCCGTAACCCTCTCAACTTTTTAGCACATGCTACGTGGGTGAAATTATGATACCATGCCAATTTTCAGCTATTTCAGAGTTCATTTGCAGTGCTTTTCAATATCAGGGTCATCTTAGCTCAAAATAAATCATGAAGTGCATGAAAAATAGCAAATGAAGTCAGAAAAGGGTTGAAAAGTGATGATGTGTATTTGAATGGTGCATATTGAATGCAGAAAAAGTCTTGAGTTAAAATATGGTTAAAAAATGAAATCCCTTTGTAATAGACGAGTTTTCGTCCGAAACCCTCATACTTCGAAGGAGATTGTCCAGTTTGTACACGAAGTGCATCCAGTTTTTCCCATAACCCTCTCAACTTTTTAGCACATGCTATGTGGGTGAAATTATGATACCATGCCAATTTTCAACCATTTCATAGTTCATTTGCAGTGCTTTTCAATTTCAGGGTCATCTTTGCTCAAAATAAATCATGAAATGCATGAAAAATAGCAAATGAAGTCAGAAAAGGGTTGAAAAGTGATGATGTGGCTTTGAATGGTGCCTAATGAATGCAGAAAAAGTCTTGATTTAAAATATATTTAAAAAAATGAAATCCCATTGTAATAGACGTGTTTTCGTCCGAAACCCTCATACTTCGAAGGAGATTGTCCAGTTTGTACAGGAAGTGCATCCAGTTTTTCCCGTAACCCTGTCAACTTTTTAGCATATGCTATGTGGGTGAAATTATGATACCATGCCAATTTTCAACTATTTCAGAGTTCATTTGCAGTGCTTTTCAATTTCAGGGTCATCTTAGCTCAAAATAAATCATGAAATGCATGAAAAATAGCAAATGAAGTCCGAAAAGGGTCGAAAAGTGATGATGTGGCTTTGAATGGTGCATATTGAATGCAGAAAAAGTCTTGAGTTAAAATATGTTAAAAAATGATACCCCTTTGTAATAGACGAGTTTTCGTCCGAATCCCTGATACTTCGAAGGAGATTGTCCAGTTTGTACATGAAGTGCATCCAGTTTTTCCTGTAACCCTCTCAACCTTTTAGCACATGCTACGTGGGTGAAATTATGATACCATGCCAATTTTCAACTATTTCAGAGTTCATTTGCAGTGCTTTTCAATTTCAGGGTCATCTTAGCTCAAAATAAATCATGAAATGCATGAAAAATAGCAAATGAAGTCAGAAAAGGGTTGAAAAGTCATGATGTGGCTTTGAATGGTGCATATTGAATGCATAAAAAGTCTTGAGTTAAAATATGTTAAAAAATGAAACCCCTTTGTAATAGACGAGTTTTCGTCCGAAACCCTCATACTTCGAAGGAGATTGTCCAGTTTGTACACGAAGTGCATCCAGTTTTTCCCGTAACCCTCTCAACTTTTTAGCACATGCTACGTGGGTGAAATTATGATACCATGCAATTTTCAACTATTTCAGAGTTCATTTGCAGTGCTTTACAATTTCAGGGTCATCTTAGCTCAAAATAAATCATGAAATGCATGAAAAATAGCAAATGAAGTTAGAAAAGGGTTGAAAAGTGATGATGTGTACTTGAATGGTACATATTGAATGCAGAAAAAGACTTGAGTTAAAATATGTTAAAAAAATGAAACCCCTTTGTAATAGACGAGTTTTCGTCTGAAACACTGATACTCCGAAGGAGATTGTCCAGTTTGTACACGAAGTGCATCTAGTTTTTCCCGTAACCCTCTCAACTTTTTAGCACATGCTATGTGGGTGAAATTATGATACCATGCCAATTTTCAACCATTTCAGAGTTCATTTGCAGAGCTTTTCAATTTCAGGGTCATCTTAGCTCAAAATAAATCATGAAATGCATGAAAAATAGCAAATGAAGTCAGAAAAGAGTTGAAAAGTGATGATGTGGCTTTGAATGGTGCATATTGAATGCACAAAAAGTCTTGATTTAAAATATGTTAAAAAAATGAAACCCCTTTGTAATAGACGAGTTTTCGTCCGAAACCCTCATACTTCGAAGGAGATTGTCCAGTTTGTACACGAAGTGCATCCAGTTTTTTCAGTAACCCTCTCAACTTTTTAGCACATGCTACGTGGGTGATATTATGATACCATGCCAATTTTCAACTATTTCAGAGTTCATTTGCAGAGCTTTACAATTTCAGGGTCATCTCAGCTCAAAATAAATCATGAAATGCATGAAAAATAGCAAATGAAGTCAGAAAAGGGTTGAAAAGTGATGATGTGTCTTTGAATGGTACATATTGAATGCAGAAAAAGTCTTGAGTTAAAATATGTTTAAGAAATGAAATCCCTTTGTAATAGACGAGTTTTCGTCCGAAACCCTGATACTTCAAAGGAGATTGTCCAGTTTGTACACGAAGTGCATCCAGTTTTTCCCGTAACCCTCTCAACTTTTTAGCACATGCTATGTGGGTGAAATTATGATACCATGCCAATTTTCAACCATTTCAGAGTTCATTTGCAGAGCTTTTCAATTTCAGGGTCATCTTAGCTCGAAATAAATCATGAAATGCATGAAAAATAGCAAATGAAGTCAGAAAAGGGTTGAAAAGTGATGATGTGGCTTTGAATGGTGCATAATGAATGCATAAAAAGTCTTGAGTTAAAATATGTTAAAAAAATGAAACCCCTTTGTAATAGACGAGTTTTCGTCCGTAACCATGATTCTTCGAAGGAGATTGTCCAGTTTGTACACGAAGTGCATCCAGTTTTTCTCGTAACCCTCTCAACTTTTTAGCACATGCTACGTGGGTGAAATTATGATACCATGCCAATTTTCAACCATTTCAGAGTTCATTTGCAGTGCTTTTCAATTACAGGGTCATCTTAGCTCAAAATAAATCATGAAATGCCTGAAAAATAGCAAATGAAGTCAGAAAAGGGTTGAAAAGTGATGATGTGGCTTTGAATGGTGCATATTGAATGCAGAAAAAGTCTTAGTTAAAATAAGTTAAAAAATGAAACCCCTTTGTAATAGACGAGTTTTCGTTCGAAACCCTGATACTTCGAAGGAGATTGTCCAGTTTGTAAACGAAGTGCATCCAGTTTTTCCCGTAACCCTCTCAACTTTTTAGCACATGCTATGTGGGTGAAATTATGATACCATGCCAATTTTTAACCATTTCAGAGTTCATTTGCAGTGCTTTTCAATTTCAGGGTCATCTTAGCTCAAAATAAATCATGAAATGCATGAAAAATAGCAAATGAAGTCAGAAAAGGGTTGAAAAGTGATGATGTGGCTTTGAATGGTGCATATTGAATGCAGAAAAAGTCTTAGTTAAAATAAGTTAAAAAATGAAACCCCTTTGTAATAGACGAGTTTTCGTTCGAAACCCTGATACTTCGAAGGAGATTGTCCAGTTTGTAAACGAAGTGCATCCAGTTTTTCCCGTAACCCTCTCAACTTTTTAGCACATGCTATGTGGGTGAAATTATAATACCATGCCAATTTTTAACCATTTCAGAGTTCATTTGCAGTGCTTTTCAATTTCAGGGTCATCTTAGCTCAAAATAAATCATGAAATGCATGAAAAATAGCAAATGAAGTCAGAAAAGGGTTGAAAAGTGATGATGTGGCTTTGAATGGTGCATATTGAATGCAGAAAAAGTCTTGAGTTAAGATTGTATTTAAAAAAATGAAATCCCTTTGTAATAGACAAGTTTTCGTCCGAAACCCTAATACTTCGAAGGAGATTGTCCAGTTTGTACACGAAGTGCTTCCAGTTTTTCCCGTAACCCTCTCAACTTTTTAGCACATGCTATATGGGTGAAATTATGATACCATGCCAATTTTCAACTATTTCAGAGTTCATTTGCAGTGCTTTTCAATTTCAGGGTCATCTTAGCTCGAAATAAATCATGAAATGCATGAAAAATAGCAAATGAAGTCAGAAAAGGGTTGAAAAGTGATGATGTGGCTTTGAATGGTGCATAATGAATGCATAAAAAGTCTTGAGTTAAAATATGTTAAAAAAATGAAACCCCTTTGTAATAGACGAGTTTTCGTCCGAATCCCTGATACTTCGAAGGAGATTGTCCAGTTTGTACACGAAGTGCATCCAGTTTTTCCCGTAACCCTCTCAACTTTTTAGCACATGCTACGTGGGTGAAATTATGATACCATGCCAATTTTCAACCATTTCAGAGTTCATTTGCAGTGCTTTTCAATTTCAGTTTCATCTTAGATCAAAATAAATCATGAAATGCATGAAAAATAGCAAATGAAGTCAGAAAAGGGTTGAAAAGTGATGATGTGGCTTTGAATGGTGCATATTGAATGCAGAAAAAGTCTTAGTTAAAATATGTTAAAAAATGATACCCCTTTGTAATAGACGAATTTTCGTCCGAAACCCTCGTACTTCGAAGGAGATTGTCCAGTTTGTACACGAAGTGCATCCAGTTTTTCCCGTAACCCTCTCAACTTTTTAGCACATGCTATGTGGGTGAAATTATGATACCATGCCAATTTTCAACCATTTTAGAGTTCATTTGCAGTGCTTTTCAATTTCAGGGTCATCTTAGCTCAAAATAAATCATGAAATGCCTGAAAAATAGCAAATGAAGTCAGTAAAGGGTTGAAAAGTGATGATGTGGCTTTGAATGGTGCATATTGAATGCAGAAAAAGTCTTGAGTTAAAATATGTTCAAAAAAATGAAATCCCTTTGTAATAGACGAGTTTTCGTCCGAAACCCTGATACTTCGAAGGAGATTGTCCAGTTTGTACACGAAGTGCATCCAGTTTTTCCCGTAACCCTCTCAACTTTTTAGCACATGCTATGTGGGTGAAATTATGATACCATGCCAATTTTCAACCATTTTCGAGTTCATTTGCAGTGCTTTTCAATTTCAGGGTCATCTTAGCTCAAAATAAATCATGAAATGCATGAAAAATAGCAAATGAAGTCAGAAAATGGTTGAAAAGTTATGATGTGGCTTTGAATGGTGCATATTGAATGCAGAAAAAGTCTTGAGTTAAGATTGTATTTAAAAAAAATGAAATCCCTTTGTAATAGACGAGTTTTCGTCCGAAACCCTGATACTTCGAAGGAGATTGTCCAGTTTGTACACGAAGTGCATCTAGTTTTTCCCGTAACCCTCTCAACTTTTTAGCACATGCTACGTGGGTGAAATTATGATACCATGCCAATTTTCAGCTATTTCAGAGTTCATTTGCAGTGCTTTTCAATATCAGGGTCATCTTAGCTCAAAATAAATCATGAAGTGCATGAAAAATAGCAAATGAAGTCAGAAAAGGGTTGAAAAGTGATGATGTGTATTTGAATGGTGCATATTGAATGCAGAAAAAGTCTTGAGTTAAAATATGGTTAAAAAATGAAATCCCTTTGTAATAGACGAGTTTTCGTCCGAAACCCTCATACTTCGAAGGAGATTGTCCAGTTTGTACACGAAGTGCATCCAGTTTTTCCCATAACCCTCTCAACTTTTTAGCACATGCTATGTGGGTGAAATTATGATACCATGCCAATTTTCAACCATTTCATAGTTCATTTGCAGTGCTTTTCAATTTCAGGGTCATCTTTGCTCAAAATAAATCATGAAATGCATGAAAAATAGCAAATGAAGTCAGAAAAGGGTTGAAAAGTGATGATGTGGCTTTGAATGGTGCCTAATGAATGCAGAAAAAGTCTTGATTTAAAATATATTTAAAAAAATGAAATCCCATTGTAATAGACGTGTTTTCGTCCGAAACCCTCATACTTCGAAGGAGATTGTCCAGTTTGTACAGGAAGTGCATCCAGTTTTTCCCGTAACCCTGTCAACTTTTTAGCATATGCTATGTGGGTGAAATTATGATACCATGCCAATTTTCAACTATTTCAGAGTTCATTTGCAGTGCTTTTCAATTTCAGGGTCATCTTAGCTCAAAATAAATCATGAAATGCATGAAAAATAGCAAATGAAGTCCGAAAAGGGTCGAAAAGTGATGATGTGGCTTTGAATGGTGCATATTGAATGCAGAAAAAGTCTTGAGTTAAAATATGTTAAAAAATGATACCCCTTTGTAATAGACGAGTTTTCGTCCGAATCCCTGATACTTCGAAGGAGATTGTCCAGTTTGTACATGAAGTGCATCCAGTTTTTCCTGTAACCCTCTCAACCTTTTAGCACATGCTACGTGGGTGAAATTATGATACCATGCCAATTTTCAACTATTTCAGAGTTCATTTGCAGTGCTTTTCAATTTCAGGGTCATCTTAGCTCAAAATAAATCATGAAATGCATGAAAAATAGCAAATGAAGTCAGAAAAGGGTTGAAAAGTCATGATGTGGCTTTGAATGGTGCATATTGAATGCATAAAAAGTCTTGAGTTAAAATATGTTAAAAAATGAAACCCCTTTGTAATAGACGAGTTTTCGTCCGAAACCCTCATACTTCGAAGGAGATTGTCCAGTTTGTACACGAAGTGCATCCAGTTTTTCCCGTAACCCTCTCAACTTTTTAGCACATGCTACGTGGGTGAAATTATGATACCATGCAATTTTCAACTATTTCAGAGTTCATTTGCAGTGCTTTACAATTTCAGGGTCATCTTAGCTCAAAATAAATCATGAAATGCATGAAAAATAGCAAATGAAGTTAGAAAAGGGTTGAAAAGTGATGATGTGTACTTGAATGGTACATATTGAATGCAGAAAAAGACTTGAGTTAAAATATGTTAAAAAAATGAAACCCCTTTGTAATAGACGAGTTTTCGTCTGAAACACTGATACTCCGAAGGAGATTGTCCAGTTTGTACACGAAGTGCATCTAGTTTTTCCCGTAACCCTCTCAACTTTTTAGCACATGCTATGTGGGTGAAATTATGATACCATGCCAATTTTCAACCATTTCAGAGTTCATTTGCAGAGCTTTTCAATTTCAGGGTCATCTTAGCTCAAAATAAATCATGAAATGCATGAAAAATAGCAAATGAAGTCAGAAAAGAGTTGAAAAGTGATGATGTGGCTTTGAATGGTGCATATTGAATGCACAAAAAGTCTTGATTTAAAATATGTTAAAAAAATGAAACCCCTTTGTAATAGACGAGTTTTCGTCCGAAACCCTCATACTTCGAAGGAGATTGTCCAGTTTGTACACGAAGTGCATCCAGTTTTTTCAGTAACCCTCTCAACTTTTTAGCACATGCTACGTGGGTGATATTATGATACCATGCCAATTTTCAACTATTTCAGAGTTCATTTGCAGAGCTTTACAATTTCAGGGTCATCTCAGCTCAAAATAAATCATGAAATGCATGAAAAATAGCAAATGAAGTCAGAAAAGGGTTGAAAAGTGATGATGTGTCTTTGAATGGTACATATTGAATGCAGAAAAAGTCTTGAGTTAAAATATGTTTAAGAAATGAAATCCCTTTGTAATAGACGAGTTTTCGTCCGAAACCCTGATACTTCAAAGGAGATTGTCCAGTTTGTACACGAAGTGCATCCAGTTTTTCCCGTAACCCTCTCAACTTTTTAGCACATGCTATGTGGGTGAAATTATGATACCATGCCAATTTTCAACCATTTCAGAGTTCATTTGCAGAGCTTTTCAATTTCAGGGTCATCTTAGCTCGAAATAAATCATGAAATGCATGAAAAATAGCAAATGAAGTCAGAAAAGGGTTGAAAAGTGATGATGTGGCTTTGAATGGTGCATAATGAATGCATAAAAAGTCTTGAGTTAAAATATGTTAAAAAAATGAAACCCCTTTGTAATAGACGAGTTTTCGTCCGTAACCCTGATACTTCGAAGGAGATTGTCCAGTTTGTACACGAAGTGCATCCAGTTTTTCTCGTAACCCTCTCAACTTTTTAGCACATGCTACGTGGGTGAAATTATGATACCATGCCAATTTTCAACCATTTCAGAGTTCATTTGCAGTGCTTTTCAATTACAGGGTCATCTTAGCTCAAAATAAATCATGAAATGCCTGAAAAATAGCAAATGAAGTCAGAAAAGGGTTGAAAAGTGATGATGTGGCTTTGAATGGTGCATATTGAATGCAGAAAAAGTCTTAGTTAAAATAAGTTAAAAAATGAAACCCCTTTGTAATAGACGAGTTTTCGTTCGAAACCCTGATACTTCGAAGGAGATTGTCCAGTTTGTAAACGAAGTGCATCCAGTTTTTCCCGTAACCCTCTCAACTTTTTAGCACATGCTATGTGGGTGAAATTATGATACCATGCCAATTTTTAACCATTTCAGAGTTCATTTGCAGTGCTTTTCAATTTCAGGGTCATCTTAGCTCAAAATAAATCATGAAATGCATGAAAAATAGCAAATGAAGTCAGAAAAGGGTTGAAAAGTGATGATGTGGCTTTGAATGGTGCATATTGAATGCAGAAAAAGTCTTAGTTAAAATATGTTAAAAAATGATACCCCTTTGTAATAGACGAATTTTCGTCCGAAACCCTCGTACTTCGAAGGAGATTGTCCAGTTTGTACACGAAGTGCATCCAGTTTTTCCCGTAACCCTCTCAACTTTTTAGCACATGCTATGTGGGTGAAATTATGATACCATGCCAATTTTCAACCATTTTAGAGTTCATTTGCAGTGCTTTTCAATTTCAGGGTCATCTTAGCTCAAAATAAATCATGAAATGCGTGAAAAATAGCAAATGAAGTCAGTAAAGGGTTGAAAAGTGATGATGTGGCTTTGAATGGTGCATATTGAATGCAGAAAAAGTCTTGAGATAAAATATGTTCAAAAAAATGAAATCCCTTTGTAATAGACGAGTTTTCGTCCGAAACCCTGATACTTCGAAGGAGATTGTCCAGTTTGTACACGAAGTGCATCCAGTTTTTCCCGTAACCCTCTCAACTTTTTAGCACATGCTATGTGGGTGAAATTATGATACCATGCCAATTTTCAACCATTTTCGAGTTCATTTGCAGTGCTTTTCAATTTCAGGGTCATCTTAGCTCAAAATAAATCATGAAATGCATGAAAAATAGCAAATGAAGTCAGAAAATGGTTGAAAAGTGATGATGTGGCTTTGAATGGTGCATATTGAATGCAGAAAAAGTCTTGAGTTAAGATTGTATTTAAAAAAAATGAAATCCCTTTGTAATAGACGAGTTTTCGTCCGAAACCCTGATACTTCGAAGGAGATTGTCCAGTTTGTACACGAAGTGCATCTAGTTTTTCCCGTAACCCTCTCAACTTTTTAGCACATGCTACGTGGGTGAAATTATGATACCATGCCAATTTTCAGCTATTTCAGAGTTCATTTGCAGTGCTTTTCAATATCAGGGTCATCTTAGCTCAAAATAAATCATGAAATGCATGAAAAATAGCAAATGAAGTCAGAAAAGGGTTGAAAAGCGATGATGTGTATTTGAATGGTGCATATTGAATGCAGAAAAAGTCTTGAGTTAAAATATGGTTAAAAAATGAAATCCATTTGTAATAGACGAGTTTTCGTCCGAAACCCTCATACTTCGAAGGAGATTGTCCAGTTTGTACACGAAGTGCATCCAGTTTTTCCCATAACCCTCTCACCTTTTTAGCACATGCTATGTGGGTGAAATTTTGATACCATGTCAATTTTCAACCATTTCAGAGTTCGTTTGCAGTGCTTTTCAATTTCAGGGTCATCTTTGCTCAAAATAAATCATGAAATGCATGAAAAATAGCAAATGAAGTCAGAAAAGGGTTGAAAAGTGATGATGTGGCTTTGAATGGTGCCTAATGAATGCAAAAAAAGTCTTGATTTAAAATATATTTAAAAAAATGAAATCCCATTGTAATAGACGAGTTTTCGTCCGAAACCCTCATACTTCGAAGGAGATTGTCCAGTTTGTACACGAAATGCATCCAGTTTTTCCCGTAACCCTGTCAACTTTTTAGCATATGCTATGTGGGTGAAATTATGATACCATGCCAATTTTCAACTATTTCAGAGTTCATTTGCAGTGCTTTTCAATTTCAGGGTCATCTTAGCTCAAAATAAATCATGAAATGCATGAAAAATAGCAAATGAAGTCAGAAAAGGGTCGAAAAGTGATGATGTGGCTTTGAATGGTGCATATTGAATGCAGAAAAAGTCTTGAGTTAAAATATGTTAAAAAATGATACCCCTTTGTAATAGACGAGTTTTCGTCCGAATCCCTGATACTTCGAAGGAGATTGTCCAGTTTGTACACGAAGTGCATCCAGTTTTTCCTGTAACCCTCTCAACCTTTTAGCACATGCTACGTGGGTGAAATTATGATACCATGCTATTTGCAACTATTTCAGAGTTCATTTGCAGTGCTTTACAATTTCAGGGTCATCTTAGCTCAAAATAAATCATGAAATGCATGAAAAATAGCAAATGAAGTCAGAAAAGGGTTGAAAAGTGACGATGTGTACTTGAATGGTACATATTGAATGTAGAAAAAGACTTGAGTTAAAATATGTTAAAAAAATGAAACCCCTTTGTAATAGACGAGTTTTCGTCTGAAACACTGATACTCCGAAGGAGATTGTCCAGTTTGTACACGAAGTGCATCCAGTTTTTCCCGTAACCCTCTCAACTTTTTAGCACATGCTATGTGGGTGAAATTATGATACCATGCCAATTTTCAACCATTTCAGAGTTCATTTGCAGAGCTTTTCAATTTCAGGGTCATCTTAGCTCAAAATAAATCATGAAATGCATGAAAAATAGCAAATGAAGTCAGAAAAGAGTTGAAAAGTGATGATGTGGCTTTGAATGGTGCATATTGAATGCACAAAAAGTCTTTATTTAAAATATGTTAAAAAAATGAAACCCCTTTGTAATAGACGAGTTTTCGTCCGAAACCCTGATACTACGAAGGAGATTGTCCAGTTTGTACACGAAGTGCATCCAGTTTTTTCAGTAACCCTCTCAACTTTTTAGCACATGCTACGTGGGTGATATTATGATACCATGCCAATTTTCAACTATTTCAGAGTTCATTTGCAGAGCTTTACAATTTCAGGGTCATCTCAGCTCAAAATAAATCATGAAATGCATGAAAAATAGCAAATGAAGTCAGAAAAGGGTTGAAAAGTGATGATGTGTCTTTGAATGGTACATATTGAATGCAGAAAAAGTCTTGAGTTAAAATATGTTTAAGAAATGAAATCCCTTTGTAATAGACGAGTTTTCGTCCGAAACCCTGATACTTCAAAGGAGATTGTCCAGTTTGTACACGAAGTGCATCCAGTTTTTCCCGTAACCCTCTCAACTTTTTAGCACATGCTATGTGGGTGAAATTATGATACCATGCCAATTTTCAACCATTTCAGAGTTCATTTGCAGTGCTTTTCAATTTCAGGGTCATCTTAGCTCAAAATAAATCATGAAATGCGTGAAAAATAGCAAATGAAGTCAGTAAAGGGTTGAAAAGTGATGATGTGGCTTTGAATGGTGCATATTGAATGCAGAAAAAGTCTTGAGTTAAAATATGTTCAAAAAAATGAAATCCCTTTGTAATAGACGAGTTTTCGTCCGAAACCCTCATACTTCGAAGGAGATTGTCCAGTTTGTACACGAAGTGCATCCAGTTTTTCCCATAACCCTCTCACCTTTTTAGCACATGCTATGTGGGTGAAATTTTGATACCATGTCAATTTTCAACCATTTCAGAGTTCGTTTGCAGTGCTTTTCAATTTCAGGGTCATCTTTGCTCAAAATAAATCATGAAATGCATGAAAAATAGCAAATGAAGTCAGAAAAGGGTTGAAAAGTGATGATGTGGCTTTGAATGGTGCCTAATGAATGCAAAAAAAGTCTTGATTTAAAATATATTTAAAAAAATGAAATCCCATTGTAATAGACGAGTTTTCGTCCGAAACCCTCATACTTCGAAGGAGATTGTCCAGTTTGTACACGAAATGCATCCAGTTTTTCCCGTAACCCTGTCAACTTTTTAGCATATGCTATGTGGGTGAAATTATGATACCATGCCAATTTTCAACTATTTCAGAGTTTATTTGCAGTGCTTTTCAATTTCAGGGTCATCTTAGCTCAAAATAAATCATGAAATGCATGAAAAATAGCAAATGAAGTCAGAAAAGGGTCGAAAAGTGATGATGTGGCTTTGAATGGTGCATATTGAATGCAGAAAAAGTCTTGAGTTAAAATATGTTAAAAAATGATACCCCTTTGTAATAGACGAGTTTTCGTCCGAATCCCTGATACTTCGAAGGAGATTGTCCAGTTTGTACACGAAGTGCATCCAGTTTTTCCTGTAACCCTCTCAACCTTTTAGCACATGCTACGTGGGTGAAATTATGATACCATGCTATTTGCAACTATTTCAGAGTTCATTTGCAGTGCTTTACAATTTCAGGGTCATCTTAGCTCAAAATAAATCATGAAATGCATGAAAAATAGCAAATGAAGTCAGAAAAGGGTTGAAAAGTGACGATGTGTACTTGAATGGTACATATTGAATGTAGAAAAAGACTTGAGTTAAAATATGTTAACAAAATGAAACCCCTTTGTAATAGACGAGTTTTCGTCTGAAACACTGATACTCCGAAGGAGATTGTCCAGTTTGTACACGAAGTGCATCCAGTTTTTCCCGTAACCCTCTCAACTTTTTAGCACATGCTATGTGGGTGAAATTATGATACCATGCCAATTTTCAACCATTTCAGAGTTCATTTGCAGAGCTTTTCAATTTCAGGGTCATCTTAGCTCAAAATAAATCATGAAATGCATGAAAAATAGCAAATGAAGTCAGAAAAGAGTTGAAAAGTGATGATGTGGCTTTGAATGGTGCATATTGAATGCACAAAAAGTCTTGATTTAAAATATGTTAAAAAAATGAAACCCCTTTGTAATAGACGAGTTTTCGTCCGAAACCCTGATACTACGAAGGAGATTGTCCAGTTTGTACACGAAGTGCATCCAGTTTTTTCAGTAACCCTCTCAACTTTTTAGCACATGCTACGTGGGTGATATTATGATACCATGCCAATTTTCAACTATTTCAGAGTTCATTTGCAGAGCTTTACAATTTCAGGGTCATCTCAGCTCAAAATAAATCATGAAATGCATGAAAAATAGCAAATGAAGTCAGAAAAGGGTTGAAAAGTGATGATGTGTCTTTGAATGGTACATATTGAATGCAGAAAAAGTCTTGAGTTAAAATATGTTTAAGAAATGAAATCCCTTTGTAATAGACGAGTTTTCGTCCGAAACCCTGATACTTCAAAGGAGATTGTCCAGTTTGTACACGAAGTGCATCCAGTTTTTCCCGTAACCCTCTCAACTTTTTAGCACATGCTATGTGGGTGAAATTATGATACCATGCCAATTTTCAACCATTTCAGAGTTCATTTGCAGTGCTTTTCAATTTCAGGGTCATCTTAGCTCAAAATAAATCATGAAATGCGTGAAAAATAGCAAATGAAGTCAGTAAAGGGTTGAAAAGTGATGATGTGGCTTTGAATGGTGCATATTGAATGCAGAAAAAGTCTTGAGTTAAAATATGTTCAAAAAAATGAAATCCCTTTGTAATAGACGAGTTTTCGTCCGAAACCCTGATACTTCGAAGGAGATTGTCCAGTTTGTACACGAAGTGCATCCAGTTTTTCCCGTAACCCTCTCAACTTTTTAGCACATGCTACATGGGTGAAATTATGATACCTTGCCAATTTTCAACCATTTCAGAGTTCATTTGCAGTGCTTTTCAATTTCAGGGTCATCTCAGCTCAAAATAAATCATGAAATGCATGAAAAATAGCAAATGAAGTCAGAAAAGGGTTGAAAAGTGATGATGTGGCTTTGAATGGTGCATATTGAATGCATAAAAAGTTTTGAGTTAAAATATGTTTAAAAAATGAAATCCCTTTGTAATAGACGAGTTTTCGTCCGAAACCCTGATACTTCGAAGGAGATTGTCCAGTTTGTACACGAAGTGCATCCAATTTTTCCCGTAACCCTCTCAACTTTTTAGCACATGCTATGTGGGTGAAATTATGATACCATGCCAATTTTCAACCATTTTCGAGTTCATTTGCAGTGCTTTTCAATTTCAGGGTCATCTTAGCTCAAACTAAATCATGAAATGCATGAAAAATAGCAAATGAAGTCAGAAAAGAGTTAAAAAGTGATGATGTGGCTTTGAATGGTGCATATTGAATGCAAAAAAAAGTCTTGAGTTAAAATATGTTAAAAAAATGAAACCGCTTTGTAATAGACGAGTTTTCGTCCGAAACCCTCATACTTCGAATGAGATTGTCCAGTTTGTACACGAAGTGCATCCAGTTTTTCCCATAAGCCTCTCAACTTTTTAGCACATGCTATGTGGGTGAAATTATGATACCATGCCAATTTTCAAACATTTCAGAGTTCATTTGCAGTGCTTTTCAATTTCAGGGTCATCTCAGCTCAAAATAAATCATGAAATGCATGAAAAATAGCAAATGAAGTCAGAAAAGGGTTGAAAAGTGATGATGTGGCTTTGAATGGTGCATATTGAATGCATAAAAAGTCTTGAGTTAAAATATGTTAAAAAATGAAACCCCTTTGTAATAGACGAGTTTTCGTCCGAAACCCTCATACTTCGAAGGAGATTGTCCAGTTTGTACACGAAGTGCATCCAGTTTTTCCCGTAACCCTCTCAACTTTTTAGCACATGCTACGTGGGTGAAATTATGATACCATGCTATTTTCAACTATTTCAGAGTTCATTTGCAGTGCTTTACAATTTCAGGGTCATCTTAGCTCAAAATAAATCATGAAATGCATGAAAAATAGCAAATGAAGTTAGAAAAGGGTTGAAAAGTGACGATGTGTACTTGAATGGTACATATTGAATGTAGAAAAAGACTTGAGTTAAAATATGTTAAAAAAATGAAACCCCTTTGTAATAGACGAGTTTTCGTCTGAAACACTGATACTCCGAAGGAGATTGTCCAGTTTGTACACGAAGTGCATCCAGTTTTTCCCGTAACCCTCTCAACTTTTTAGCACATGCTATGTGGGTGAAATTATGATACCATGCCAATTTTCAACCATTTCAGAGTTCATTTGCAGAGCTTTTCAATTTCAGGGTCATCTTAGCTCAAAATAAATCATGAAATGCATGAAAAATAGCAAATGAAGTCAGAAAAGAGTTGAAAAGTGATGATGTGGCTTTGAATGGTGCATATTGAATGCACAAAAAGTCTTGATTTAAAATATGTTAAAAAAATGAAACCCCTTTGTAATAGACGAGTTTTCGTCCGAAACCCTGATACTACGAAGGAGATTGTCCAGTTTGTACACGAAGTGCATCCAGTTTTTTCAGTAACCCTCTCAACTTTTTAGCACATGCTACGTGGGTGATATTATGATACCATGCCAATTTTCAACTATTTCAGAGTTCATTTGCAGAGCTTTACAATTTCAGGGTCATCTCAGCTCAAAATAAATCATGAAATGCATGAAAAATAGCAAATGAAGTCAGAAAAGGGTTGAAAAGTGATGATGTGTCTTTGAATGGTACATATTGAATGCAGAAAAAGTCTTGAGTTAAAATATGTTTAAGAAATGAAATCCCTTTGTAATAGACGAGTTTTCGTCCGAAACCCTGATACTTCAAAGGAGATTGTCCAGTTTGTACACGAAGTGCATCCAGTTTTTCCCGTAACCCTCTCAACTTTTTAGCACATGCTATGTGGGTGAAATTATGATACCATGCCAATTTTCAACCATTTTCGAGTTCATTTGCAGTGCTTTTCAATTTCAGGGTCATCTTAGCTCAAACTAAATCATGAAATGCATGAAAAATAGCAAATGAAGTCAGAAAAGGGTTGAAAAGTGATGATGTGGCTTTGAATGGTGCATATTGAATGCAGAAAAAGTTTTGAGTTAAAATATGTTTAAAAAATGAAATCCCTTTTTAATAGACGAGTTTTCGTCCGAAACCCTGATACTTCGAAGGAGATTGTCCAGTTTGTACACGAAGTGCATCCAATTTTTCCCGTAACCCTCTCAACTTTTTAGCACATGCTATGTGGGTGAAATTATGATACCATGCCAATTTTCAACCATTTTCGAGTTCATTTGCAGTGCTTTTCAATTTCAGGGTCATCTTAGCTCAAACTAAATCATGAAATGCATGAAAAATAGCAAATGAAGTCAGAAAAGAGTTAAAAAGTGATGATGTGGCTTTGAATGGTGCATATTGAATGCAAAAAAAGTCTTGAGTTAAAATATGTTAAAAAAATGAAACCGCTTTGTAATAGACGAGTTTTCGTCCGAAACCCTCATACTTCGAATGAGATTGTCCAGTTTGTACACGAAGTGCATCCAGTTTTTCCCATAACCCTCTCAACTTTTTAGCACATGCTATGTGGGTGAAATTATGATACCATGCCAATTTTCAAACATTTCAGAGTTCATTTGCAGTGCTTTTCAATTTCAGGGTCATCTCAGCTCAAAATAAATCATGAAATGCATGAAAAATAGCAAATTAAGTCAGAAAAGGGTTGAAAAGTGATGATGTGGCTTTGAATGGTGCATATTGAATGCAGAAAAAGTCTTGAGTTAAAATATGTTAAAAAATGAAACCCCTTCGTAATAGACGAGTGTTCGTCCGAAACCCTGATACTTCGAAGGAGATTGTCCTGTTTGTACACGAAGTGCATCCAGTTTTTCCCGTAACCCTCTCTACTTTTTAGCACATGCTACGTGGGTGAAATTATGATACCATGCCAATTTTCAACTATTTCAGAGTTCATTTGCAGTGCTTTTCAATATCAGGGTCATCTTAGCTCAAAATAAATCATGAAATGCATGAAAAATAGCAAATGAAGTCAGAAAAGGGTTGAAAAGTGCTGATGTGGCTTTGAATGGTGCATAATGAATGCAGAAAAAGTCTTGAGTTAAAATATATTTAAAAAAATGAAATCCCTTTGTTATAGACGAGTTTTCGTCCGAAACCCTCATACTTCGAAGGAGATTGTCCAGTTTGTAGACGAAGTGCATCCAGTTTTTCCCGTAACCCTCTCAACTTTTTATCACATGCTATGTGGGTGAAATTATGATACCATGCCAATTTTCAACCATTTCAGAGTTCATTTGCAGTGCTTTTCAATTTCAGGGTCATCTTAGCTCAAAATAAATCATGAAATGCATGAAAAATAGCAAATGAAGTCAGAAAAGGGTTGAAAAGTGATGATGTGGCTTTGAATGTTGCATATTGAATGCAGAAAAAGTCTTGAGTTAAAATATGTTAAAAAATGAAACCCCTTTGTAATAGACGAGTTTTCGTCCGAAACACTCATACTTCGAAGGAGATTGTCCAGTTTGTACACGAAGTGCATCCAGTTTTTCCCGTAACCCTCTCAACTTTTTAGCACATGCTATGTGGGTGAAATTATTATACCATGCCAAGCTTTAACCATTTCAGAGTTCATTTGCAGTGCTTTTCAATTTCAGGGTTATCTCAGCTCAAAATAAATCATGAAATGCATGAAAAATAGCAAATGAAGTCACAAAAGGGTTGAAAAGTGATGATGTTGCTTTGAATGGTGCATATTGAATGCAGAAATTTTTTTGAGTTAAAATATGTTTAAAAAATGAAATCCCTTTGTAATAGACGAGTTTTCGTCCGAAACCCTGATACTTCGAAGGAGATTGTCCAGTTTGTACACGAAGTGCATCCAGTTTTTCCCGTAACCCTCTCAACTTTTTAGGACATGCTATGTGGGTGAAATTATGATACCATGCCAATTTTCAACCATTTCAGAGTTCATTTGCAGTGCTTTTCAATTTCAGGGTCATCTTAGCTCAAAATAAATCATGAAATGCGTGAAAAATAGCAAATGAAGTCAGTAAAGGGTTGAAAAGTGATGATGTGGCTTTGAATGGTGCATATTGAATGCAGAAAAAGTCTTGAGTTAAAATATGTTCAAAAAAATGAAATCCCTTTGTAATAGACGAGTTTTCGTCCGAAACCCTGATACTTCGAAGGAGATTGTCCAGTTTGTACACGAAGTGCATCCAGTTTTTCCCGTAACCCTCTCAACTTTTTAGCACATGCTACATGGGTGAAATTATGATACCTTGCCAATTTTCAACCATTTCAGAGTTCATTTGCAGTGCTTTTCAATTTCAGGGTCATCTCAGCTCAAAATAAATCATGAAATATATGAAAAATAGCAAATGAAGTCAGAAAAAGGGTTGAAAAGTGATGATGTGGCTTTGAATGGTGCATATTGAATGCAGAAAAATTTTTGAGTTAAATATGTTTAAAAAATGAAATCCCTTTGTAATAGACGAGTTTTCGTCCGAAACCCTGATACTTCGAAGGAGATTGTCCAGTTTGTACACGAAGTGCATCCAATTTTTCCCGTAACCCTCTCAACTTTTTAGCACATGCTATGTGGGTGAAGTTATGATACCATGCCAATTTTCAACCATTTTCGAGTTCATTTGCAGTGCTTTTCAATTTCAGGGTCATCTTAGCTCAAAATAAATCATGAAATGCATGAAAAATAGCAAATGAAGTCAGAAAAGAGTTGAAAAGTGATGATGTGGCTTTGAATGGTGCATATTGAATGCAAAAAAAGTCTTGAGTTAAAATATGTTAAAAAAATGAAACCGCTTTGTAATAGACGAGTTTTCGTCCGAAACCCTCATACTTCGAATGAGATTGTCCAGTTTGTACACGAAGTGCATCCAGTTTTTCCCATAACCCTCTCAACTTTTTAGCACATGCTATGTGGGTGAAATTATGATACCATGCCAATTTTCAAACATTTCAGAGTTCATTTGCAGTGCTTTTCAATTTCAGGGTCATCTCAGCTCAAAATAAATCATGAAATGCATGAAAAATAGCAAATGAAGTCAGAAAAGGGTTGAAAAGTGATGATGTGGCTTTGAATGGTGCATATTGAATGCAGAAAAAGTCTTGAGTTAAAATATGTTAAAAAATGAAACCCCTTCGTAATAGACGAGTTTTCGTCCGAATCCCTGATACTTCGAAGGAGATTGTCCAGTTTGTACACGAAGTGCATCCAGTTTTTCCCGTAACCCTCTCTACTTTTTAGCACATGCTACGTGGGTGAAATTATGATACCATGCGAATTTTCAACTATTTCAGAGTTCATTTGCAGTGCTTTTCAATATCAGGGTCATCTTAGCTCAAAATAAATCATGAAATGCATGAAAAATAGCAAATGAAGTCAGAAAAGGGTTGAAAAGTGATGATGTGGCTTTGAATGGTGCATAATGAATGCAGAAAAAGTCTTGAGTTAAAATATATTTAAAAAAATGAAATCCCTTTGTTATAGACGAGTTTTCGTCCGAAACCCTCATACTTCGAAGGAGATTGTCCAGTTTGTAAACGAAGTGCATCCAGTTTTTCCTGTAACCCTCTCAACTTTTTATCACATGCTATGTGGGTGAAATTATTATACCATGCCAATTTTCAACCATTTCAGAGTTTATTTGCAGTGCTTTTCAATTTCAGGGTCATCTTAGCTCAAAATAAATCATGAAATGCATGAAAAATAGCAAATGAAGTCAGAAAAGGGTTGAAATGTGATGATGTGGCTTTGAATGTTGCATATTGAATGCAGAAAAAGTCTTGAGTTAAAATATGTTAAAAAATTAAACCCCTTTGTAATAGACGAGTTTTCGTCCGAAACCCTCATACTTCGAAGGAGATTGTCCAGTTTGTACACGAAGTGCATCCAGTTTTTCCCGTAACCCTCTCAACTTTTTAGCACATGCTATGTGGGTGAAATTATTATACCATGCCAAGCTTTAACCATTTCAGAGTTCATTTGCAGTGCTTTTCAATTTCAGGGTTATCTCAGCTCAAAATAAATCATGAAATGCATGAAAAATAGCAAATGAAGTCACAAAAGGGTTGAAAAGTGATGATGTTGCTTTGAATGGTGCATATTGAATGCAGAAATTTTTTTGAGTTAAAATATGTTTAAAAAATGAAATCCCTTTGTAATAGACGAGTTTTCGTCCGAAACCCTGATACTTCGAAGGAGATTGTCCAGTTTGTACACGAAGTGCATCCAGTTTTTCCCGTAACCCTCTCAACTTTTTAGCACATGCTATGTGGGTGAAATTATGATACCATGCCAATTTTCAACCATTTCAGAGTTCATTTGCAGTGCTTTTCAATTTCAGGGTCATCTTAGCTCAAAATAAATCATGAAATGCGTGAAAAATAGCAAATGAAGTCAGTAAAGGGTTGAAAAGTGATGATGTGGCTTTGAATGGTGCATATTGAATGCAGAAAAAGTCTTGAGTTAAAATATGTTCAAAAAAATGAAATCCCTTTGTAATAGACGAGTTTTCGTCCGAAACCCTGATACTTCGAAGGAGATTGTCCAGTTTGTACACGAAGTGCATCCAGTTTTTCCCGTAACCCTCTCAACTTTTTAGCACATGCTACATGGGTGAAATTATGATACCTTGCCAATTTTCAACCATTTCAGAGTTCATTTGCAGTGCTTTTCAATTTCAGGGTCATCTCAGCTCAAAATAAATCATGAAATATATGAAAAATAGCAAATGAAGTCAGAAAAGGGTTGAAAAGTGATGATGTGGCTTTGAATGGTGCATATTGAATGCAGAAAAAGTTTTGAGTTAAATATGTTTAAAAAATGAAATCCCTTTGTAATAGACGAGTTTTCGTCCGAAACCCTGATACTTCGAAGGAGATTGTCCAGTTTGTACACGAAGTGCATCCAATTTTTCCCGTAACCCTCTCAACTTTTTAGCACATGCTATGTGGGTGAAATTATGATACCATGCCAATTTTCAACCATTTTCGAGTTCATTTGCAGTGCTTTTCAATTTCAGGGTCATCTTAGCTCAAAATAAATCATGAAATGCATGAAAAATAGCAAATGAAGTCAGAAAAGAGTTGAAAAGTGATGATGTGGCTTTGAATGGTGCATATTGAATGCAAAAAAAGTCTTGAGTTAAAATATGTTAAAAAAATGAAACCGCTTTGTAATAGACGAGTTTTCGTCCGAAACCCTCATACTTCGAATGAGATTGTCCAGTTTGTACACGAAGTGCATCCAGTTTTTCCCATAACCCTCTCAACTTTTTAGCACATGCTATGTGGGTGAAATTATGATACCATGCCAATTTTCAAACATTTCAGAGTTCATTTGCAGTGCTTTTCAATTTCAGGGTCATCTCAGCTCAAAATAAATCACGAAATGCATGAAAAATAGCAAATGAAGTCAGAAAAGGGTTGAAAAGTGATGATGTGGCTTTGAATGGTGCATATTGAATGCAGAAAAAGTCTTGAGTTAAAATATGTTAAAAAATGAAACCCCTTCGTAATAGACGAGTTTTCGTCCGAATCCCTGATACTTCGAAGGAGATTGTCCAGTTTGTACACGAAGTGCATCCAGTTTTTCCCGTAACCCTCTCTACTTTTTAGCACATGCTACGTGGGTGAAATTATGATACCATGCGAATTTTCAACTATTTCAGAGTTCATTTGCAGTGCTTTTCAATATCAGGGTCATCTTAGCTCAAAATAAATCATGAAATGCATGAAAAATAGCAAATGAAGTCAGAAAAGGGTTGAAAAGTGATGATGTGGCTTTGAATGGTGCATAATGAATGCAGAAAAAGTCTTGAGTTAAAATATATTTAAAAAAATGAAATCCCTTTGTTATAGACGAGTTTTCGTCCGAAACCCTCATACTTCGAAGGAGATTGTCCAGTTTGTAGACGAAGTGCATCCAGTTTTTCCTGTAACCCTCTCAACTTTTTATCACATGCTATGTGGGTGAAATTATGATACCATGCCAATTTTCAACCATTTCAGAGTTTATTTGCAGTGCTTTTCAATTTCAGGGTCATCTTAGCTCAAAATAAATCATGAAATGCATGAAAAATAGCAAATGAAGTCAGAAAAGGGTTGAAATGTGATGATGTGGCTTTGAATGTTGCATATTGAATGCAGAAAAAGTCTTGAGTTAAAATATGTTAAAAAATTAAACCCCTTTGTAATAGACGAGTTTTCGTCCGAAACCCTCATACTTCGAAGGAGATTGTCCAGTTTGTACGCGAAGTGCATCCAGTTTTTCCCGTAACCCTCTCAACTTTTTAGCACATGCTATGTGGGTGAAATTATTATACCATGCCAAGCTTTAACCATTTCAGAGTTCATTTGCAGTGCTTTTCAATTTCAGGGTCATCTCAGCTCAAAATAAATCATGAAATGCATGAAAAATATCAAATGAAGTCACAAAAGGGTTGAAAAGTGATGATGTTGCTTTGAATGGTGCATATTGAATGCAGAATTTTTTTTTGAGTTAGAATATGTTTAAAAAATGAAATCCCTTTGTAATAGACGAGTTTTCGTCCGAAACCCTGATACTTCGAAGGAGATTGTCCAGTTTGTACACGAACTGCATCCAGTTTTTCCCGTAACCCTCTCAACTTTTTAGCACATGCTATGTGGGTGAAATTATGATACCATGCCAATTTTCAACTATTTCAGAGTTCATTTGCAGTGCTTTTCAATTTCAGGGTCATCTTAGCTCAAAATAAATCATGAAATGCGTGAAAAATAGCAAATGAAGTCAGTAAAGGGTTGAAAAGTGATGATGTGGCTTTGAATGGTGCATATTGAATGCAGAAAAAGTCTTGAGTTAAAATATGTTCAAAAAAATGAAATCCCTTTGTAATAGACGAGTTTTCGTCCGAAACCCTGATACTTCGAAGGAGATTGTCCAGTTTGTACACGAAGTGCATCCAGTTTTTCCCGTAACCCTCTCAACTTTTTAGCACATGCTACATGGGTGATATTATGATACCTTGCCAATTTTCAACCATTTCAGAGTTCATTTGCAGTGCTTTTCAATTTCAGGGTCATCTCAGCTCAAAATAAATCATGAAATATATGAAAAATAGCAAATGAAGTCAGAAAAGGGTTGAAAAGTGATGATGTGGCTTTGAATGGTGCATATTGAATGCAGAAAAAGTTTTGAGTTAAATATGTTTAAAAAATGAAATCCCTTTGTAATAGACGAGTTTTCGTCCGAAACCCTGATACTTCGAAGGAGATTGTCCAGTTTGTACACGAAGTGCATCCAATTTTTCCCGTAACCCTCTCAACTTTTTAGCACATGCTATGTGGGTGAAATTATGATACCATGCCAATTTTCAACCATTTTCGAGTTCATTTGCAGTGCTTTTCAATTTCAGGGTCATCTTAGCTCAAAATAAATCATGAAATGCATGAAAAATAGCAAATGAAGTCAGAAAAGAGTTGAAAAGTGATGATGTGGCTTTGAATGGTGCATATTGAATGCAAAAAAAGTCTTGAGTTAAAATATGTTAAAAAAATGAAACCGCTTTGTAATAGACGAGTTTTCGTCCGAAACCCTCATACTTCGAATGAGATTGTCCAGTTTGTACACGAAGTGCATCCAGTTTTTCCCATAACCCTCTCAACTTTTTAGCACATGCTATGTGGGTGAAATTATGATACCATGCCAATTTTCAAACATTTCAGAGTTCATTTGCAGTGCTTTTCAATTTCAGGGTCATCTCAGCTCAAAATAAATCACGAAATGCATGAAAAATAGCAAATGAAGTCAGAAAAGGGTTGAAAAGTGATGATGTGGCTTTGAATGGTGCATATTGAATGCAGAAAAAGTCTTGAGTTAAAATATGTTAAAAAATGAAACCCCTTCGTAATAGACGAGTTTTCGTCCGAATCCCTGATACTTCGAAGGAGATTGTCCAGTTTGTACACGAAGTGCATCCAGTTTTTCCCGTAACCCTCTCTACTTTTTAGCACATGCTACGTGGGTGAAATTATGATACCATGCGAATTTTCAACTATTTCAGAGTTCATTTGCAGTGCTTTTCAATATCAGGGTCATCTTAGCCCAAAATAAATCATGAAATGCATGAAAAATAGCAAATGAAGTCAGAAAAGGGTTGAAAAGTGATGATGTGGCTTTGAATGGTGCATAATGAATGCAGAAAAAGTCTTGAGTTAAAATATATTTTAAAAAATGAAATCCCTTTGTTATAGACGAGTTTTCGTCCGAAACCCTCATACTTCGAAGGAGATTGTCCAGTTTGTAGACGAAGTGCATCCAGTTTTTCCTGTAACCCTCTCAACTTTTTATCACATGCTATGTGGGTGAAATTATGATACCATGCCAATTTTCAACCATTTCAGAGTTTATTTGCAGTGCTTTTCAATTTCAGGGTCATCTTAGCTCAAAATAAATCATGAAATGCATGAAAAATAGCAAATGAAGTCAGAAAAGGGTTGAAATGTGATGATGTGGCTTTGAATGTTGCATATTGAATGCAGAAAAAGTCTTGAGTTAAAATATGTTAAAAAATTAAACCCCTTTGTAATAGACGAGTTTTCGTCCGAAACCCTCATACTTCGAAGGAGATTGTCCAGTTTGTACACGAAGTGCATCCAGTTTTTCCCGTAACCCTCTCAACTTTTTAGCACATGCTATGTGGGTGAAATTATTATACCATGCCAAGCTTTAACCATTTCAGAGTTCATTTGCAGTGCTTTTCAATTTCAGGGTCATCTCAGCTCAAAATAAATCATGAAATGCATGAAAAATAGCAAATGAAGTCACAAAAGGGTTGAAAAGTGATGATGTTGCTTTGAATGGTGCATATTGAATGCAGAATTTTTTTTGAGTTAAAATATGTTTAAAAAATGAAATCCCTTTGTAATAGACGAGTTTTCGTCCGAAACCCTGATACTTCGAAGGAGATTGTCCAGTTTGTACACGAAGTGCATCCAGTTTTTCCCGTAACCCTCTCAAGTTTTTAGCACATGCTATGTGGGTGAAATTATGATACCATGCCAATTTTCAACTATTTCAGAGTTCATTTGCAGTGCTTTTCAATTTCAGGGTCATCTTAGCTCAAAATAAATCATGAAATGCGTGAAAAATAGCAAATGAAGTCAGTAAAGGGTTGAAAAGTGATGATGTGGCTTTGAATGGTGCATATTGAATGCAGAAAAAGTCTTGAGTTAAAATATGTTCAAAAAAATGAAATCCCTTTGTAATAGACGAGTTTTCGTCCGAAACCCTGATACTTCGAAGGAGATTGTCCAGTTTGTACACGAAGTGCATCCAGTTTTTCCCGTAACCCTCTCAACTTTTTAGCACATGCTACATGGGTGAAATTATGATACCTTGCCAATTTTCAACCATTTCAGAGTTCATTTGCAGTGCTTTTCAATTTCAGGGTCATCTCAGCTCAAAATAAATCATGAAATGCATGAAAAATAGCAAATGAAGTCACAAAAGGGTTGAAAAGTGATGATGTTGGTTTGAATGGTGCATATTGAATGCAGAATTTTTTTTGAGTTAAAATATGTTTAAAAAATGAAATCCCTTTGTAATAGACGAGTTTTCGTCCGAAACCCTGATACTTCGAAGGAGATTGTCCAGTTTGTACACGAAGTGCATCCAGTTTTTCCCGTAACCCTCTCAACTTTTTAGCACATGCTATGTGGGTGAAATTATGATACCATGCCAATTTTCAACTATTTCAGAGTTCATTTGCAGTGCTTTTCAATTTCAGGGTCATCTTAGCTCAAAATAAATCATGAAATGCGTGAAAAATAGCAAATGAAGTCAGTAAAGGGTTGAAAAGTGATGATGTGGCTTTGAATGGTGCATATTGAATGCAGAAAAAGTCTTGAGTTAAAATATGTTCAAAAAAATGAAATCCCTTTGTAATAGACGAGTTTTCGTCCGAAACCCTGATACTTCGAAGGAGATTGTCCAGTTTGTACACGAAGTGCATCCAGTTTTTCCCGTAACCCTCTCAACTTTTTAGCACATGCTACATGGGTGATATTATGATACCTTGCCAATTTTCAACCATTTCAGAGTTCATTTGCAGTGCTTTTCAATTTCAGGGTCATCTCAGCTCAAAATAAATCATGAAATATATGAAAAATAGCAAATGAAGTCAGAAAAGGGTTGAAAAGTGATGATGTGGCTTTGAATGGTGCATATTGAATGCAGAAAAAGTTTTGAGTTAAATATGTTTAAAAAATGAAATCCCTTTGTAATAGACGAGTTTTCGTCCGAAACCCTGATACTTCGAAGGAGATTGTCCAGTTTGTACACGAAGTGCATCCAATTTTTCCCGTAACCCTCTCAACTTTTTAGCACATGCTATGTGGGTGAAATTATGATACCATGCCAATTTTCAACCATTTTCGAGTTCATTTGCAGTGCTTTTCAATTTCAGGGTCATCTTAGCTCAAAATAAATCATGAAATGCATGAAAAATAGCAAATGAAGTCAGAAAAGAGTTGAAAAGTGATGATGTGGCTTTGAATGGTGCATATTGAATGCAAAAAAAGTCTTGAGTTAAAATATGTTAAAAAAATGAAACCGCTTTGTAATAGACGAGTTTTCGTCCGAAACCCTCATACTTCGAATGAGATTGTCCAGTTTGTACACGAAGTGCATCCAGTTTTTCCCATAACCCTCTCAACTTTTTAGCACATGCTATGTGGGTGAAATTATGATACCATGCCAATTTTCAAACATTTCAGAGTTCATTTGCAGTGCTTTTCAATTTCAGGGTCATCTCAGCTCAAAATAAATCACGAAATGCATGAAAAATAGCAAATGAAGTCAGAAAAGGGTTGAAAAGTGATGATGTGGCTTTGAATGGTGCATATTGAATGCAGAAAAAGTCTTGAGTAAAAATATGTTAAAAAATGAAACCCCTTCGTAATAGACGAGTTTTCGTCCGAATCCCTGATACTTCGAAGGAGATTGTCCAGTTTGTACACGAAGTGCATCCAGTTTTTCCCGTAACCCTCTCTACTTTTTAGCACATGCTACGTGGGTGAAATTATGATACCATGCGAATTTTCAACTATTTCAGAGTTCATTTGCAGTGCTTTTCAATATCAGGGTCATCTTAGCCCAAAATAAATCATGAAATGCATGAAAAATAGCAAATGAAGTCAGAAAAGGGTTGAAAAGTGATGATGTGGCTTTGAATGGTGCATAATGAATGCAGAAAAAGTCTTGAGTTAAAATATATTTAAAAAAATGAAATCCCTTTGTTATAGACGAGTTTTCGTCCGAAACCCTCATACTTCGAAGGAGATTGTCCAGTTTGTAGACGAAGTGCATCCAGTTTTTCCTGTAACCCTCTCAACTTTTTATCACATGCTATGTGGGTGAAATTATGATACCATGCCAATTTTCAACCATTTCAGAGTTTATTTGCAGTGCTTTTCAATTTCAGGGTCATCTTAGCTCAAAATAAATCATGAAATGCATGAAAAATAGCAAATGAAGTCAGAAAAGGGTTGAAATGTGATGATGTGGCTTTGAATGTTGCATATTGAATGCAGAAAAAGTCTTGAGTTAAAATATGTTAAAAAATTAAACCCCTTTGTAATAGACGAGTTTTCGTCCGAAACCCTCATACTTCGAAGGAGATTGTCCAGTTTGTACACGAAGTGCATCCAGTTTTTCCCGTAACCCTCTCAACTTTTTAGCACATGCTATGTGGGTGAAATTATTATACCATGCCAAGCTTTAACCATTTCAGAGTTCATTTGCAGTGCTTTTCAATTTCAGGGTCATCTCAGCTCAAAATAAATCATGAAATGCATGAAAAATAGCAAATGAAGTCACAAAAGGGTTGAAAAGTGATGATGTTGCTTTGAATGGTGCATATTGAATGCAGAATTTTTTTTGAGTTAAAATATGTTTAAAAAATGAAATCCCTTTGTAATAGACGAGTTTTCGTCCGAAACCCTGATACTTCGAAGGAGATTGTCCAGTTTGTACACGAAGTGCATCCAGTTTTTCCCGTAACCCTCTCAAGTTTTTAGCACATGCTATGTGGGTGAAATTATGATACCATGCCAATTTTCAACTATTTCAGAGTTCATTTGCAGTGCTTTTCAATTTCAGGGTCATCTTAGCTCAAAATAAATCATGAAATGCGTGAAAAATAGCAAATGAAGTCAGTAAAGGGTTGAAAAGTGATGATGTGGCTTTGAATGGTGCATATTGAATGCAGAAAAAGTCTTGAGTTAAAATATGTTCAAAAAAATGAAATCCCTTTGTAATAGACGAGTTTTCGTCCGAAACCCTGATACTTCGAAGGAGATTGTCCAGTTTGTACACGAAGTGCATCCAGTTTTTCCCGTAACCCTCTCAACTTTTTAGCACATGCTACATGGGTGAAATTATGATACCTTGCCAATTTTCAACCATTTCAGAGTTCATTTGCAGTGCTTTTCAATTTCAGGGTCATCTCAGCTCAAAATAAATCATGAAATGCATGAAAAATAGCAAATGAAGTCACAAAAGGGTTGAAAAGTGATGATGTTGGTTTGAATGGTGCATATTGAATGCAGAATTTTTTTTGAGTTAAAATATGTTTAAAAAATGAAATCCCTTTGTAATAGACGAGTTTTCGTCCAAAACCCTGATACCTCGAAGGAGATTGTCCAGTTTGTACACGAAGTGCATCCAGTTTTTCCCGTAACCCTCTCAACTTTTTAGCACATGCTATGTGGGTGAAATTATGATACCATGCCAATTTTCAACTATTTCAGAGTTCATTTGCAGTGCTTTTCAATTTCAGGGTCATCTTAGCTCAAAATAAATCATGAAATGCGTGAAAAATAGCAAATGAAGTCAGTAAAGGGTTGAAAAGTGATGATGTGGCTTTGAATGGTGCATATTGAATGCAGAAAAAGTCTTGAGTTAAAATATGTTCAAAAAAATGAAATCCCTTTGTAATAGACGAGTTTTCGTCCGAAACCCTGATACTTCGAAGGAGATTGTCCAGTTTGTACACGAAGTGCATCCAGTTTTTCCCGTAACCCTCTCAACTTTTTAGCACATGCTACATGGGTGATATTATGATACCTTGCCAATTTTCAACCATTTCAGAGTTCATTTGCAGTGCTTTTCAATTTCAGGGTCATCTCAGCTCAAAATAAATCATGAAATATATGAAAAATAGCAAATGAAGTCAGAAAAGGGTTGAAAAGTGATGATGTGGCTTTGAATGGTGCATATTGAATGCAGAAAAAGTTTTGAGTTAAATATGTTTAAAAAATGAAATCCCTTTGTAATAGACGAGTTTTCGTCCGAAACCCTGATACTTCGAAGGAGATTGTCCAGTTTGTACACGAAGTGCATCCAATTTTTCCCGTAACCCTCTCAACTTTTTAGCACATGCTATGTGGGTGAAATTATGATACCATGCCAATTTTCATCCATTTTCGAGTTCATTTGCAGTGCTTTTCAATTTCAGGGTCATCTTAGCTCAAAATAAATCATGAAATGCATGAAAAATAGCAAATGAAGTCAGAAAAGAGTTGAAAAGTGATGATGTGGCTTTGAATGGTGCATATTGAATGCAAAAAAAGTCTTGAGTTAAAATATGTTAAAAAAATGAAACCGCTTTGTAATAGACGAGTTTTCGTCCGAAACCCTCATACTTCGAATGAGATTGTCCAGTTTGTACACGAAGTGCATCCAGTTTTTCCCATAACCCTCTCAACTTTTTAGCACATGCTATGTGGGTGAAATTATGATACCATGCCAATTTTCAAACATTTCAGAGTTCATTTGCAGTGCTTTTCAATTTCAGGGTCATCTCAGCTCAAAATAAATCACGAAATGCATGAAAAATAGCAAATGAAGTCAGAAAAGGGTTGAAAAGTGATGATGTGGCTTTGAATGGTGCATATTGAATGCAGAAAAAGTCTTGAGTTAAAATATGTTAAAAAATGAAACCCCTTCGTAATAGACGAGTTTTCGTCCGAATCCCTGATACTTCGAAGGAGATTGTCCAGTTTGTACACGAAGTGCATCCAGTTTTTCCCGTAACCCTCTCTACTTTTTAGCACATGCTACGTGGGTGAAATTATGATACCATGCGAATTTTCAACTATTTCAGAGTTCATTTGCAGTGCTTTTCAATATCAGGGTCATCTTAGCTCGAAATAAATCATGAAATGCATGAAAAATAGCAAATGAAGTCAGAAAAGGGTTGAAAAGTGATGATGTGGCTTTGAATGGTGCATAATGAATGCAGAAAAAGTCTTGAGTTAAAATATATTTAAAAAAATGAAATCCCTTTGTTATAGACGAGTTTTCGTCCGAAACCCTCATACTTCGAAGGAGATTGTCCAGTTTGTAGACGAAGTGCATCCAGTTTTTCCTGTAACCCTCTCAACTTTTTATCACATGCTATGTGGGTGAAATTATGATACCATGCCAATTTTCAACCATTTCAGAGTTTATTTGCAGTGCTTTTCAATTTCAGGGTCATCTTAGCTCAAAATAAATCATGAAATGCATGAAAAATAGCAAATGAAGTCAGAAAAGGGTTGAAATGTGATGATGTGGCTTTGAATGTTGCATATTGAATGCAGAAAAAGTCTTGAGTTAAAATATGTTAAAAAATTAAACCCCTTTGTAATAGACGAGTTTTCGTCCGAAACCCTCATACTTCGAAGGAGATTGTCCAGTTTGTACACGAAGTGCATCCAGTTTTTCCCGTAACCCTCTCAACTTTTTAGCACATGCTATGTGGGTGAAATTATTATACCATGCCAAGCTTTAACCATTTCGGAGTTCATTTGCAGTGCTTTTCAATTTCAGGGTCATCTCAGCTCAAAATAAATCATGAAATGCATGAAAAATAGCAAATGAAGTCACAAAAGGGTTGAAAAGTGATGATGTTGCTTTGAATGGTGCATATTGAATGCAGAATTTTTTTTGAGTTAAAATATGTTTAAAAAATGAAATCCCTTTGTAATAGACGAGTTTTCGTCCGAAACCCTGATACTTCGAAGGAGATTGTCCAGTTTGTACACGAAGTGCATCCAGTTTTTCCCGTAACCCTCTCAACTTTTTAGCACATGCTATGTGGGTGAAATTATGATACCATGCCAATTTTCAACTATTTCAGAGTTCATTTGCAGTGCTTTTCAATTTCAGGGTCATCTTAGCTCAAAATAAATCATGAAATGCGTGAAAAATAGCAAATGAAGTCAGTAAAGGGTTGAAAAGTGATGATGTGGCTTTGAATGGTGCATATTGAATGCAGAAAAAGTCTTGAGTTAAAATATGTTCAAAAAAATGAAATCCCTTTGTAATAGACGAGTTTTCGTCCGAAACCCTAATACTTCGAAGGAGATTGTCCAGTTTGTACACGAAGTGCATCCAGTTTTTCCCGTAACCCTCTCAACTTTTTAGCACATGCTACATGGGTGAAATTATGATACCTTGCCAATTTTCAACCATTTCAGAGTTCATTTGCAGTGCTTTTCAATTTCAGGGTCATCTCAGCTCAAAATAAATCATGAAATATATGAAAAATAGCAAATGAAGTCAGAAAAGGGTTGAAAAGTGATGATGTGGCTTTGAATGGTGCATATTGAATGCAGAAAAAGTTTTGAGTTAAATATGTTTAAAAAATGAAATCCCTTTGTAATAGACGAGTTTTCGTCCGAAACCCTGATACTTCGAAGGAGATTGTCCAGTTTGTACACGAAGTGCATCCAATTTTTCCCGTAACCCTCTCAACTTTTTAGCACATGCTATGTGGGTGAAATTATGATACCATGCCAATTTTCAACCATTTTCGAGTTCATTTGCAGTGCTTTTCAATTTCAGGGTCATCTTAGCTCAAAATAAATCATGAAATGCATGAAAAATAGCAAATGAAGTCAGAAAAGAGTTGAAAAGTGATGATGTGGCTTTGAATGGTGCATATTGAATGCAAAAAAAGTCTTGAGTTAAAATATGTTAAAAAAATGAAACCGCTTTGTAATAGACGAGTTTTCGTCCGAAACCCTCATACTTCGAATGAGATTGTCCAGTTTGTACACGAAGTGCATCCAGTTTTTCCCATAACCCTCTCAACTTTTTAGCACATGCTATGTGGGTGAAATTATGATACCATGCCAATTTTCAAACATTTCAGAGTTCATTTGCAGTGCTTTTCAATTTCAGGGTCATCTCAGCTCAAAATAAATCACGAAATGCATGAAAAATAGCAAATGAAGTCAGAAAAGGGTTGAAAAGTGATGATGTGGCTTTGAATGGTGCATATTGAATGCAGAAAAAGTCTTGAGTTAAAATATGTTAAAAAATGAAACCCCTTCGTAATAGACGAGTTTTCGTCCGAATCCCTGATACTTCGAAGGAGATTGTCCAGTTTGTACACGAAGTGCATCCAGTTTTTCCCGTAACCCTCTCTACTTTTTAGCACATGCTACGTGGGTGAAATTATGATACCATGCGAATTTTCAACTATTTCAGAGTTCATTTGCAGTGCTTTTCAATATCAGGGTCATCTTAGCTCAAAATAAATCATGAAATGCATGAAAAATAGCAAATGAAGTCAGAAAAGGGTTGAAAAGTGATGATGTGGCTTTGAATGGTGCATAATGAATGCAGAAAAAGTCTTGAGTTAAAATATATTTAAAAAAATGAAATCCCTTTGTTATAGACGAGTTTTCGTCCGAAACCCTCATACTTCGAAGGAGATTGTCCAGTTTGTAGACGAAGTGCATCCAGTTTTTCCTGTAACCCTCTCAACTTTTTATCACATGCTATGTGGGTGAAATTATGATACCATGCCAATTTTCAACCATTTCAGAGTTTATTTGCAGTGCTTTTCAATTTCAGGGTCATCTTAGCTCAAAATAAATCATGAAATGCATGAAAAATAGCAAATGAAGTCAGAAAAGGGTTGAAATGTGATGATGTGGCTTTGAATGTTGCATATTGAATGCAGAAAAAGTCTTGAGTTAAAATATGTTAAAAAATTAAACCCCTTTGTAATAGACGAGTTTTCGTCCGAAACCCTCATACTTCGAAGGAGATTGTCCAGTTTGTACACGAAGTGCATCCAGTTTTTCCCGTAACCCTCTCAACTTTTTAGCACATGCTATGTGGGTGAAATTATTATACCATGCCAAGCTTTAACCATTTCAGAGTTCATTTGCAGTGCTTTTCAATTTCAGGGTCATCTCAGCTCAAAATAAATCATGAAATGCATGAAAAATAGCAAATGAAGTCACAAAAGGGTTGAAAAGTGATGATGTTGCTTTGAATGGTGCATATTGAATGCAGAATTTTTTTTGAGTTAAAATATGTTTAAAAAATGAAATCCCTTTGTAATAGACGAGTTTTCGTCCGAAACCCTGATACTTCGAAGGAGATTGTCCAGTTTGTACACGAAGTGCATCCAGTTTTTCCCGTAACCCTCTCAACTTTTTAGCACATGCTATGTGGGTGAAATTATGATACCATGCCAATTTTCAACTATTTCAGAGTTCATTTGCAGTGCTTTTCAATTTCAGGGTCATCTTAGCTCAAAATAAATCATGAAATGCGTGAAAAATAGCAAATGAAGTCAGTAAAGGGTTGAAAAGTGATGATGTGGCTTTGAATGGTGCATATTGAATGCAGAAAAAGTCTTGAGTTAAAATATGTTCAAAAAAATGAAATCCCTTTGTAATAGACGAGTTTTCGTCCGAAACCCAGATACTTCGAAGGAGATTGTCCAGTTTGTACACGAAGTGCATCCAGTTTTTCCCGTAACCCTCTCAACTTTTTAGCACATGCTACATGGGTGATATTATGATACCTTGCCAATTTTCAACCATTTCAGAGTTCATTTGCAGTGCTTTTCAATTTCAGGGTCATCTCAGCTCAAAATAAATCATGAAATATATGAAAAATAGCAAATGAAGTCAGAAAAGGGTTGAAAAGTGATGATGTGGCTTTGAATGGTGCATATTGAATGCAGAAAAAGTTTTGAGTTAAATATGTTTAAAAAATGAAATCCCTTTGTAATAGACGAGTTTTCGTCCGAAACCCTGATACTTCGAAGGAGATTGTCCAGTTTGTACCCGAAGTGCATCCAATTTTTCCCGTAACCCTCTCAACTTTTTAGCACATGCTATGTGGGTGAAATTATGATACCATGCCAATTTTCAACCATTTTCGAGTTCATTTGCAGTGCTTTTCAATTTCAGGGTCATCTTAGCTCAAAATAAATCATGAAATGCATGAAAAATAGCAAATGAAGTCAGAAAAGAGTTGAAAAGTGATGATGTGGCTTTGAATGGTGCATATTGAATGCAAAAAAAGTCTTGAGTTAAAATATGTTAAAAAAATGAAACCGCTTTGTAATAGACGAGTTTTCGTCCGAAACCCTCATACTTCGAATGAGATTGTCCAGTTTGTACACGAAGTGCATCCAGTTTTTCCCATAACCCTCTCAACTTTTTAGCACATGCTATGTGGGTGAAATTATGATACCATGCCAATTTTCAAACATTTCAGAGTTCATTTGCAGTGCTTTTCAATTTCAGGGTCATCTCAGCTCAAAATAAATCACGAAATGCATGAAAAATAGCAAATGAAGTCAGAAAAGGGTTAAAAAGTGATGATGTGGCTTTGAATGGTGCATATTGAATGCAGAAAAAGTCTTGAGTTAAAATATGTTAAAAAATGAAACCCCTTCGTAATAGACGAGTTTTCGTCCGAATCCCTGATACTTCGAAGGAGATTGTCCAGTTTGTACACGAAGTGCATCCAGTTTTTCCCGTAACCCTCTCTACTTTTTAGCACATGCTACGTGGGTGAAATTATGATACCATGCGAATTTTCAACTATTTCAGAGTTCATTTGCAGTGCTTTTCAATATCAGGGTCATCTTAGCTCAAAATAAATCATGAAATGCATGAAAAATAGCAAATGAAGTCAGAAAAGGGTTGAAAAGTGATGATGTGGCTTTGAATGGTGCATAATGAATGCAGAAAAAGTCTTGAGTTAAAATATATTTAAAAAAATGAAATCCCTTTGTTATAGACGAGTTTTCGTCCGAAACCCTCATACTTCGAAGGAGATTGTCCAGTTTGTAGACGAAGTGCATCCAGTTTTTCCTGTAACCCTCTCAACTTTTTATCACATGCTATGTGGGTGAAATTATGATACCATGCCAATTTTCAACCATTTCAGAGTTTATTTGCAGTGCTTTTCAATTTCAGGGTCATCTTAGCTCAAAATAAATCATGAAATGCATGAAAAATAGCAAATGAAGTCAGAAAAGGGTTGAAATGTGATGATGTGGCTTTGAATGTTGCATATTGAATGCAGAAAAAGTCTTGAGTTAAAATATGTTAAAAAATTAAACCCCTTTGTAATAGACGAGTTTTCGTCCGAAACCCTCATACTTCGAAGGAGATTGTCCAGTTTGTACACGAAGTGCATCCAGTTTTTCCCGTAACCCTCTCAACTTTTTAGCACATGCTATGTGGGTGAAATTATTATACCATGCCAAGCTTTAACCATTTCAGAGTTCATTTGCAGTGCTTTTCAATTTCAGGGTCATCTCAGCTCAAAATAAATCATGAAATGCATGAAAAATAGCAAATGAAGTCACAAAAGGGTTGAAAAGTGATGATGTTGCTTTGAATGGTGCATATTGAATGCAGAATTTTTTTTGAGTTAAAATATGTTTAAAAAATGAAATCCCTTTGTAATAGACGAGTTTTCGTCCGAAACCCTGATACTTCGAAGGAGATTGTCCAGTTTGTACACGAAGTGCATCCAGTTTTTCCCGTAACCCTCTCAACTTTTTAGCACATGCTATGTGGGTGAAATTATGATACCATGCCAATTTTCAACTATTTCAGAGTTCATTTGCAGTGCTTTTCAATTTCAGGGTCATCTCAGCTCAAAATAAATCATGAAATATATGAAAAATAGCAAATGAAGTCAGAAAAGGGTTGAAAAGTGATGATGTGGCTTTGAATGGTGCATATTGAATGCAGAAAAAGTTTTGAGTTAAAATATGTTTAAAAAATGAAATCCCTTTGTAATAGACGAGTTTTCGTCCGAAACCCTGATACTCCGAAGGAGATTGTCCAGTTTGTACACGAAGTGCATCCAATTTTTCCCGTAACCCTCTCAACTTTTTAGCACATGCTATGTGGGTGAAATTATGATACCATGCCAATTTTCAACCATTTTCGAGTTCAGTTGCAGTGCTTTTCAATTTCAGGGTCATCTCAGCTCAAAATAAATCATGAAATATATGAAAAATAGCAAATGAAGTCAGAAAAGGGTTGAAAAGTGATGATGTGGCTTTGAATGGTGCATATTGAATGCAGAAAAAGTTTTGAGTTAAAATATGTTTAAAAAAGGAAATCCCTTTGTAATAGACGAGTTTTCGTCCGAAACCCTGATACTCCGAAGGAGATTGTCCAGTTTGTACACGAAGTGCATCCAATTTTTCCCGTAACCCTCTCAACTTTTTAGCACATGCTATGTGGGTGAAATTATGATACCATGCCAATTTTCAACCATTTTCGAGTTCAGTTGCAGTGCTTTTCAATTTCAGGGTCATCTTAGCTCAAAATAAATCATGAAATGCATGAAAAATAGCAAATGAAGTCAGAAAAGAGTTGAAAAGTGATGATCTGGCTTTGAATGGTGCATATTGAATGCAAAAAAAGTCTTGAGTTAAAATATGTTAAAAAAATGAAACCCCTTTGTAATAGACGAGTTTTCGTCCGAAACTCTCATACTTCGAATGAGATTGTCCAGTTTGTACACGAAGTGCATCCAGTTTTTCCCATAACCCTCTCAACTTTTTAGCACATGCTATGTGGGTGAAATTATGATACCATGCCAATTTTCAACCATTTCAGAGTTCATTTGCAGTGCTTTTCAATTTCAGGGTCATCTCAGCTCAAAATAAATCATGAAATGCATGAAAAATAGCAAATGAAGTCAGAAAAGGGTTGAAAAGTGATGATGTGGCTTTGAATGGTGCATATTGAATTCAGAAAAAGTCTTGAGTTAAAATATGTTAAAAAATGAAACCCCTTTGTAATAGACGAGTTTTCGTCCGAAACCCTGATACTTCGAAGGAGATTGTCCAGTTTGTACACGAAGTGTATCCAGTTTTTCCCGAAACCCTCTCTACTTTTTAGCACATGCTACGTGGGTGAAATTATGATACCATGCGAATTTTCAACTATTTCAGAGTTCATTTGCAGTGCTTTTCAATATCAGGGTCATCTTAGCTCAAAATAAATCATGAAATGCATGAAAAATAGCAAATGAAGTCAGAAAAGGGTTGAAAAGTGATGATGTGGCTTTGAATGGTGCATAATGAATGCAGAAAAAGTCTTGAGTTAAAATATATTTAAAAAAATGAAATCCCTTTGTTATAGACGAGTTTTCGTCCGAAACCCTCATACTTCGAAGGAGATTGTCCAGTTTGTAGACGAAGTGCATCCAGTTTTTCCTGTAACCCTCTCAACTTTTTATCACATGCTATGTGGGTGAAATTATGATACCATGCCAATTTTCAACCATTTCAGAGTTTATTTGCAGTGCTTTTCAATTTCAGGGTCATCTTAGCTCAAAATAAATCATGAAATGCATGAAAAATAGCAAATGAAGTCAGAAAAGGGTTGAAATGTGATGATGTGGCTTTGAATGTTGCATATTGAATGCAGAAAAAGTCTTGAGTTAAAATATG
The DNA here is from genome assembly GCA_039707655.1 of Elymus sibiricus. NCBI lineage: Eukaryota > Viridiplantae > Streptophyta > Magnoliopsida > Poales > Poaceae > Elymus > Elymus sibiricus. Next base: position 248,324,115 of record CM077671.1, read on the forward strand.
TTAAAAAATTAAACCCCTTTGTAATAGACGAGTTTTCGTCCGAAACCCTCATACTTCGAAGGAGATTGTCCAGTTTGTACACGAAGTGCATCCAGTTTTTCCCGTAACCCTCTCAACTTTTTAGCACATGCTATGTGGGTGAAATTATTATACCATGCCAAGCTTTAACCATTTCAGAGTTCATTTGCAGTGCTTTTCAATTTCAGGGTCATCTCAGCTCAAAATAAATCATGAAATGCATGAAAAATAGCAAATGAAGTCACAAAAGGGTTGAAAAGTGATGATGTTGCTTTGAATGGTGCATATTGAATGCAGAATTTTTTTTGAGTTAAAATATGTTTAAAAAATGAAATCCCTTTGTAATAGACGAGTTTTCGTCCGAAACCCTGATACTTCGAAGGAGATTGTCCAGTTTGTACACGAAGTGCATCCAGTTTTTCCCGTAACCCTCTCAACTTTTTAGCACATGCTATGTGGGTGAAATTATGATACCATGCCAATTTTCAACTATTTCAGAGTTCATTTGCAGTGCTTTTCAATTTCAGGGTCATCTTAGCTCAAAATAAATCATGAAATGCGTGAAAAATAGCAAATGAAGCCAGTAAAGGGTTGAAAAGTGATGATGTGGCTTTGAATGGTGCATATTGAATGCAGAAAAAGTCTTGAGTTAAAATATGTTCAAAAAAATGAAATCCCTTTGTAATAGACGAGTTTTCGTCCGAAACCCTGATACTTCGAAGGAGATTGTCCAGTTTGTACACGAAGTGCATCCAGTTTTTCCCGTAACCCTCTCAACTTTTTAGCACATGCTATGTGGGTGAAATTATTATACCATGCCAAGCTTTAACCATTTCAGAGTTCATTTGCAGTGCTTTTCAATTTCAGGGTCATCTCAGCTCAAAATAAATCATGAAATGCATGAAAAATAGCAAATGAAGTCACAAAAGGGTTGAAAAGTGATGATGTTGCTTTGAATGGTGCATATTGAATGCAGAATTTTTTTTGAGTTAAAATATGTTTAAAAAATGAAATCCCTTTGTAATAGACGAGTTTTCGTCCGAAACCCTGATACTTCGAAGGAGATTGTCCAGTTTGTACACGAAGTGCATCCAGTTTTTCCCGTAACCCTCTCAACTTTTTAGCACATGCTATGTGGGTGAAATTATGATACCATGCCAATTTTCAACTATTTCAGAGTTCATTTGCAGTGCTTTTCAATTTCAGGGTCATCTTAGCTCAAAATAAATCATGAAATGCGTGAAAAATAGCAAATGAAGCCAGTAAAGGGTTGAAAAGTGATGATGTGGCTTTGAATGGTGCATATTGAATGTAGAAAAAGTCTTGAGTTAAAATATGTTCAAAAAAATGAAATCCCTTTGTAATAGACGAGTTTTCGTCCGAAACCCTGATACTTCGAAGGAGATTGTCCAGTTTGTACACGAAGTGCATCCAGTTTTTCCCGTAACCCTCTCAACTTTTTAGCACATGCTACATGGGTGAAATTATGATACCTTGCCAATTTTCAACCATTTCAGAGTTCATTTGCAGTGCTTTTCAATTTCAGGGTCATCTCAGCTCAAAATATATCATGAAATATATGAAAAATAGCAAATGAAGTCAGAAAAGGGTTGAAAATTGATGATGTGGCTTTGAATGGTGCATATTGAATGCAGAAAAAGTTTTGAGTTAAAATATGTTTAAAAAAGGAAATCCCTTTGTAATAGACGAGTTTTCGTCCGAAACCCTGATACTCCGAAGGAGATTGTCCAGTTTGTACACGAAGTGCATCCAATTTTTCCCGTAACCCTCTCAACTTTTTAGCACATGCTATGTGGGTGAAATTATGATACCATGCCAATTTTCAACCATTTTCGAGTTCAGTTGCAGTGCTTTTCAATTTCAGGGTCATCTTAGCTCAAAATAAATCATGGAATGCATGAAAAATAGCAAATGAAGTCAGAAAAGAGTTGAAAAGTGATGATGTGGCTTTGAATGGTGCATATTGAATGCAAAAAAAGTCTTGAGTTAAAATATGTTAAAAAAATGAAACCCCTTTGTAATAGACGAGTTTTCGTCCGAAACCCTCATACTTCGAATGAGATTGTCCAGTTTGTACACGAAGTGCATCCAGTTTTTCCCATAACCCTCTCAACTTTTTAGCACATGCTATGTGGGTGAAATTATGATACCATGCCAATTTTCAACCATTTCAGAGTTCATTTGCAGTGCTTTTCAATTTCAGGGTCATCTCAGCTCAAAAAAAATCATGAAATGCATGAAAAATAGCAAATGAAGTCAGAAAAGGGTTGAAAAGTGATGATGTGGCTTTGAATGGTGCATATTGAATTCAGAAAAAGTCTTGAGTTAAAATATGTTAAAAAATGAAACCCCTTTGTAATAGACGAGTTTTCGTCCGAAACCCTGATACTTCGAAGGAGATTGTCCAGTTTGTACACGAAGTGTATCCAGTTTTTCCCGAAACCCTCTCTACTTTTTAGCACATGCTACGTGGGTGAAATTATGATACCATGCCAATTTTCAACTATTTCAGAGTTCATTTGCAGTGCTTTTCAATATCAGGGTCATCTTAGCTCAAAATAAATCATGAAATGCATGAAAAATAGCAAATGAAGTCAGAAAAGGGTTGAAAAGTGATGATGTGGCTTTGAATGGTGCATAATGAATGCAGAAAAAGTCTTGAGTTAAAATATATTTAAAAAAATGAAATCCCTTTGTTATAGACGAGTTTTCGTCCGAAACCCTCATACTTCGAAGGAGATTGTCCAGTTTGTACACGAAGTGCATCCAGTTTTTCCCGTAACCCTCTCAACTTTTTATCACATGCTATGTGGGTGAAATTATGATACCATGCCAATTTTCAACCATTTCAGAGTTCATTTGCAGTGCTTTTCAATTTCAGGGTCATCTTAGCTCAAAATAAATCATGAAATGCATGAAAAATAGCAAATGAAGTCAGAAAAGGGTTGAAAAGTGATGATGTGGCTTTGAATGTTGCATATTGAATGCAGAAAAAGTCTTGAGGTAAAATATGTTAAAAATGAAACCCCTTTGTAATAGACGAGTTTTCGTCCAAAACCCTCATACTTCGAAGGAGATTGTCCAGTTTGTACACGAAGTGCATCCAGTTTTTCCGTAACCCTCTCAACTTTTTAGCACATGCTATGTGGGTGAAATTATTATACCATGCCAAGCTTTAACCATTTCAGAGTTCATTTGCAGTGCTTTTCAATTTCAGGGTCATCTCAGCTCAAAATAAATCATGAAATGCATGAAAAATAGCAAATGAAGTCAGAAAAGGGTTGAAAAGTGATGATGTGGCTTTGAATGGTGCATATTGAATGCAGAAAAAGTCTTAGTTAAAATATGCTAAAAAATTATACCCCTTTGTAATAGACGAGTTTTCGTCCGAAACCCTCGTACTTCGAAGGAGATTGTCCAGTTTGTACATGAAGTGCATCTAGTTTTTCCCGTAACCCTGTCAACTTTTTAGCACATGCTACGTGGGTGCAATTATGATACCATGCCAATTTTCAACTATTTCAGAGTTCATTTGCAGTGCTTTTCAATTTCAGGGTCATCTTAGCTCAAAATAAATCATGAAATGCATGAAAAATAGCAAATGAAGTCAGAAAAGGATTGAAAAGTGATGATGTGGCTTTGAATGGTGCATATTGAATGCAGAAAAAGTCTTGAGTTAAAATAAGTTAAAAAATGAAACCCCTTTGTAATAGACGAGTTTTAGTCCGAAACCCTGATACTTCGAAGGAGATTGTCCAGTTTGTACACGAAGTACATCCAGTTTTTTCCGTAACGCTCTCAACTTTTTAGCACATGCTATGTGGGTGAAATTATGATACCATGCCAATTTTTAACCATTTCAGAGTTCATTTGCAGTGCTTTTCAATTTCTGGGTCATCTTAGCTCAAAATAAATCATGAAATGCATGAAAAATAGCAAATGAAGTCAGAAAAGGGTTGAAAAGTGATGATGTGGCTTTGAATGGTGCATATTGAATGCAGAAAAAGTCTTGAGTTAAGATTGTATTTAAAAAAATGAAATCCCTTTGTAATAGACGAGTTTTCGTCCGAAACCCTAATACTTCGAAGGAGATTGTCCAGTTTGTACACGAAGTGCTTCCAGTTTTTCTCGTAACCCTCTCAACTTTTTAGCACATGCTATATGGGTGAAATTATGATACCATGCCAATTTTCAACTATTTCAGAGTTCATTTGCAGTGCTTTTCAATTTCAGGGTCATCTTAGCTCAAAATAAATCATGAAATACATGAAAAATAGCAAATGAAGTCAGAAAAGGGTTGAAAAGTGATAATGTGGCTTTGAATGGTGCCTAATGAGTGCAGAAAAAGTCTTGAGTTAAAATATGTTTAAAAAAATGAAATCCCTTTGTAATAGACGAGTATTCGTCCGAAACCCTGATACTTCGAAGGAGATTGTCCAGTTTGTACACGAAGTGCGTCCAGTTTTTCCCGTAACCCTCTCAACTTTTTAGCACATGCTATGTGGGTAAAATTATGATACCATGCCAATTTTCAACTATTTCAGAGTTCATTTGCAGTGCTTTTCAATTTCAGGGTCATCTTAGCTCGAAATAAATCATGAAATGCATGAAAAATAGCAAATGAAGTCAGAAAAGGGTTGAAAAGTGATGATGTGGCTTTGAATGGTGCATATTGAATGCATAAAAAGTCTTGAGTTAAAATATGTTAAAAAAATGAAACCCCTTTGTAATAGACGAGTTTTCGTCCGAAACACTGATACTTCGAAGGAGATTGTCCAATTTGTACACGGAGTGCATCCAGTTTTTCTCGTAACCCTCTCAACTTTTTAGCACATGCTACGTGGGTGAAATTATGATACCATGCCAATTTTCAACCATTTCAGAGTTCATTTGCAGTGCTTTTCAATTTCAGGGTCATCTTAGCTCAAAATAAATCATGAAATGCATGAAAAATAGCAAATGAAGTCAGAAAAGGGTTGAAAAGTGATGATGTGGCTTTGAATGGTGCATATTGAATGCAGAAAAAGTCTTAGTTAAAATATGTGAAAAAATGATACCCCTTTGTAATAGACGAGTTTTCGTCCGAAACCCTCGTACTTCGAAGGAGATTGTCTAGTTTGTACACGAAGAGCATCCAGTTTTTCCCGTAACCCTGTCAACTTTTTAACACATGCTACGTGGGTGAAATTATGATACCATGCCAATTTTCAACCATTTCAGAGTTCATTTGCAGTGCTTTTCAATTTCAGGGTCATCTTTGCTCAAAATAAATCATGAAATGCATGAAAAATAGCAAATGAAGTCAGAAAAGGGTTGAAAAGTGATGATGTGGCTTTGAATGGTGCCTAATGAATGCAGAAAAAGTCTTGATTTAAAATATATTTAAAAAGATGAAATCCCATTGTAATAGACGAGTTTTCGTCCGAAACCCTCATACTTCGAAGGAGAGTGTCCAGTTTGTACACGAAGTGCATCCAGTTTTTCCCGTAACCCTGTCAACTTTTTAGCACATGCTATCTGGGTGAATTTATGATACCATGCCAATTTTCAACTATTTCAGGGTTCATTTGCAGTGCTTTTCAATTTCAGGGTCATCTTAGCTCAAAATAAATCATGAAATGCATGAAAAATAGCAAATGAAGTCAGAAAAGGGTCGAAAAGGGATGATGTGGCTTTGAATGGTGCATATTGAATGCAGAAAAAGTCTTGAGTTAAAATATGTTAAAAAATGATACCCCTTTGTAATAGACGAGTTTTCGTCCGAATCCCTGATACTTCGAAGGAGATTGTCCAGTTTGTACACGAAGTGCATCTAGTTTTTCCCGTAACCCTCTCAACCTTTTAGCACATGCTACGTGGGTGAAATTATGATACCATGCCAATTTTCAACTATTTCAGAGTTCATTTGCAGTGCTTTTCAATTTCAGGGTCATCTTAGCTCAAAATAAATCATGAAATGCATGAAAAATAGCAAATGAAGTCAGAAAAGGGTTGAAAAGTGATGATGTGGCTTTGAATGGTGCATATTGAATGCATAAAAAGTCTTGAGTTAAAATATGTTAAAAAATGAAACCCCTTTGTAATAGACGAGTTTTCGTCCGAAACCCTGATACTTCGAAGGAGATTGTCCAGTTTGTACACGAAGTGCATCCAGTTTTTCCCGTAACCCTCTCAACTTTTTAGCACATGCTATGTGGGTAAAATTATGATACCATGCCAATTTTCAACTATTTCAGAGTTCATTTGCAGTGCTTTTCAATTTCAGGGTCATCTTAGCTCGAAATAAATCATGAAATGCATGAAAAATAGCAAATGAAGTCAGAAAAGGGTTGAAAAGTGATGATGTGGCTTTGAATGGTGCATATTGAATGCATAAAAAGTCTTGAGTTAAAATATGTTAAAAAAATGAAACCCCTTTGTAATAGACGAGTTTTCGTGCGAAACCCTGATACTTCGAAGGAGATTGTCCAGTTTGTACACGGAGTGCATCCAGTTTTTCTCGTAACCCTCTCAACTTTTTAGCACATGCTACGTGGGTGAAATTATGATACCATGCCAATTTTCAACCATTTCAGAGTTCATTTGCAGGGCTTTTCAATTTCAGGGTCATCTTAGCTCAAAATAAATCATGAAATGCATGAAAAATAGCAAATGAAGTCAGAAAAGGGTTGAAAAGTGATGATGTGGCTTTGAATGGTGCATATTGAATGCAGAAAAAGTCTTAGTTAAAATATGTGAAAAAATGATACCCCTTTGTAATAGACGAGTTTTCGTCCGAAACCCTCGTACTTCGAAGGAGATTGTCTAGTTTGTACACGAAGTGCATCCAGTTTTTCCCGTAACCCTGTCAAATTTTTAACACATGCTACGTGGGTGAAATTATGATACCATGCCAATTTTCAACCATTTCAGAGTTCATTTGCAGTGCTTTTCAATTTCAGGGTCATCTTTGCTCAAAATAAATCATGAAATGCATGAAAAATAGCAAATGAAGTCAGAAAAGGGTTGAAAAGTGATGATGTGGCTTTGAATGGTGCCTAATGAATGCAGAAAAAGTCTTGATTTAAAATATATTAAAAAAAATGAAATCCCATTGTAATAGACGAGTTTTCGTCCGAAACCCTCATACTTCGAAGGAGAGTGTCCAGTTTGTACACGAAGTGCATCCAGTTTTTCCCGTAACCCTGTCAACTTTTTAGCACATGCTATCTGGGTGAATTTATGATACCATGCCAATTTTCAACTATTTCAGAGTTCATTTGCAGTGCTTTTCAATTTCAGGGTCATCTTAGCTCAAAATAAATCATGAAATGCATGAAAAATAGCAAATGAAGTCAGAAAAGGGTCGAAAAGGGATGATGTGGCTTTGAATGGTGCATATTGAATGCAGAAAAAGTCTTGAGATAAAATATGTTAAAAAATGATACCCCTTTGTAATAGACGAGTTTTCGTCCGAATCCCTGATACTTCGAAGGAGATTGTCCAGTTTGTACACGAAGTGCATCTAGTTTTTCCCGTAACCCTCTCAACCTTTTAGCACATGCTACGTGGGTGAAATTATGATACCATGCCAATTTTCAACTATTTCAGAGTTCATTTGCAGTGCTTTTCAATTTCAGGGTCATCTTAGCTCAAAATAAATCATGAAATGCATGAAAAATAGCAAATGAAGTCAGAAAAGGGTTGAAAAGTGATGATGTGGCTTTGAATGGTGCATATTGAATGCATAAAAAGTCTTGAGTTAAAATATGTTAAAAAATGAAACCCCTTTGTAATAGACGAGTTTTCGTCCGAAAACCTGATACTTCGAAGGAGATTGTCCAGTTTGTACACGAAGTGCATCCAGTTTTTCCCGTAACCCTCTCAACTTTTTAGCACATGCTATGTGGGTGAAATTATGATACCATGCCAATTTTTAACCATTTCAGAGTTCATTTGCAATGCTTTTCAATTTCTAGGTCATCTTAGCTCAAAATAAATCATGAAATGCATGAAAAATAGCAAATGAAGTCAGAAAAGGGTTGAAAAGTGATGATGTGGCTTTGAATGGTGCATATTGAATGCTGAAAAAGTCTTGAGTTGAAATATATTTAAAAAAATGAAATCCCTTTGTAATAGACGAGTTTTCGTCCGAAACCCTAATACTTCGAAGGAGATTGTCCAGTTTGTAGACGAAGTGCATCCAGTTTTTCCCGTAACCGTCTCAACTTTTTAGCACATGCTATGTGGGTGAAATTATGATACCATGCCAATTTTCAACTATTTTAGAGTTCATTTGCAGTGCTTTTCAATTTCAGGGTCATCTTAGCTCGAAATAAATCATGAAATGCATGAAAAATAGCAAATGAAGTCAGAAAAGGGTTGAAAAGTGATGATGTGGCTTTGAATGGTGCATATTGAATGCATAAAAAGTCTTGAGTTGAAATATGTTAAAAAATGATACCCTTTGTAATAGACGAGTTTTCGTCCGAATCCCTGATACTTCGAAGGAGATTGTCCAGTTTGTACACGAAGTGCATCCAGTTTTTCCCGTCACCCTCTCAACTTTTTAGCACATGCTACGTGGGTGTAATTATGATACCATGCCAATTTTCAACCATTTCAGAGTTCATTTGCAGTGCTTTTCAATTTCAGGGTCATCTTAGCTCAAAATAAATCATGAAATGCATGAAAAATAGCAAATGAAGTCTGAAAAGGGTTGAAAAGTGATGATGTGGCTTTGAATGGTGCCTAATGAATGCAGAAAAAGTCTTGATTTAAAATATATTTAAAAACATGAAATCCCATTGTAATAGACGAGTTTTCGTCCGAAACCCTCATACTTCGAAGGAGATTGTCCAGTTTGTACACGAAGTGCATCCAGTTTTTCCCGTAAGCCTCTCAACTTTTTAGCACATGCTATGTGGGTGAAATTATGATACCATGGCAATTTTCAACTATTTCAGAGTTCATTTGCAGTGCTTTTCAATTTCAGGGTCATCTTAGCTCAAAATAAATCATGAAATGCATGAAAAATAGCAAATGAAGTCAGAAAAGGGTCGAAAAGTGATGATGTGGCTTTGAATGGTGCATATTGATTGCAGAAAAAGTCTTGAGTTAAAATATGTTAAAAAATGATACCCCTTTGTAATAGACGAGTTTTCGTCCGAAACCCTCGTACTTCGAAGGAGATTGTCCAGTTTGTACACGAAGTGCATCCAGTTTTTCCCGTAACCCTCTCAACCTTTTAGCACATGCTACGTGGGTGAAATTATGATACCATGCCAATTTTCAACTATTTCAGAGTTCATTTGCAGTGCTTTTCAATTTCAGGGTCATCTTAGCTCAAAATAAATCATGAAATGCATGAAAAATAGCAAATGAAGTCAGAAAAGGGTTGAAGAGTGATGATGTGGCTTTGAATGGTGCATATTGAATGCAGAAAAAGTCTTAGTTAAAATATGTTAAAAAATGATACCCCTTTGTAATAGAAGAGTTTTCGTCCGAAACCCTCGTACTTCGAAGGAGATTGTCCAGTTTGTACACGAAGTGCATCCAGTTTTTCCCGTAACCCTGTCAACTTTTTAGCACATGCTACGTGGGTGCAATTATGATACCATGCCAATTTTCAACTATTTCAGAGTTCATTTGAAGTGCTTTTCAATTTCAGGGTCATCTTAGCTCAAAATAAATCATGAAATGCATGAAAAATAGCAAATGAAGTCAGAAAAAGGTTGAAAAGTGATGATGTGGCTTTGAATGGTGCATATTGAATGCAGAAAAAGTCTTGAGTTAAAATAAGTTAAAAAATGAAACCCCTTTGTAATAGACGAGTTTTAGTCCGAAACCCTGATACTTCGAAGGAGATTGTCCAGTTTGTACACGAAGTGCATCCAGTTTTTCCCGTAACCCTCTCAACTTTTTAGCACATGGTATGTGGGTGAAATTATGATACCATGCCAATTTTTAACCATTTCAGAGTTCATTTGCAGTGCTTTTCAATTTCAGGGTCATCTTAGCTCAAAATAAATCATGAAATGCATGAAAAATAGCAAATGAAGTCAGAAAAGGGTTGAAAAGTGATGATGTGGCTTTGAATGGTGCATATTGAATGCAGAAAAAGTCTTGAGTTAAGATTGTATTTAAAAAAATGAAATCCCTTTGTAATAGACGAGTTTTCGTCCGAAACCCTAATGCTTCGAAGGAGATTGTCCAGTTTGTACACGAAGTGCATCCAGTTTTTCCCGTAACCCTCTCAACTTCTAAGCACATGCTATGTGGGTGAAATTATGATACCATGCCAATTTTCAACTATTTCAGAGTTCATTTGCAGTGCTTTTCAATTTCAGGGTCATCTTAGCTCGAAATAAATCATGAAATGCATGAAAAATAGCAAATGAAGTCAGAAAAGGGTTGAAAAGTGATGATGTGGCTTTGAATGGTGCATATTGAATGCATAAAAAGTCTTTAGTTAAAATATGTTAAAAAAATGAAACCCCTTTGTAATAGACGAGTTTTCGTCCGAAACCCTGATACATCGAAGGAGATTGTCCAGTTTGTACACGAAGTGCATCCAGTTTTTCTCGTAACCCTCTCAACTTTTTAGCACATGCTACGTGGGTGAAATTATGATACCATGCCAATTTTCAACCATTTCAGAGTTCATTTGCAGTGCTTTTCAATTACAGGGTCATCTTAGCTCAAAATAAATCATGAAATGCATGAAAAATAGCAAATGAAGTCAGAAAAGGGTTGAAAAGTGATGATGTGGCTTTGAATGGTGCATATTGAATGCAGAAAAAGTCTTAGTTAAAATAAGTTAAAAAATGAAACCCCTTTGTAATAGACGAGTTTTCGTTCGAAACCCTGATACTTCGAAGGAGATTGTCCAGTTTGTACACGAAGTGCATCCATTTTTTCCCGTAACCCTCTCAACTTATTAGCACATGCTATGTGGGTGAAATTATGATACCATGCTAATTTTTAACCATTTCAGAGTTCATTTGCAGTGCTTTTCAATTTCAGGGTCATCTTAGCTCAAAATAAATCATGAAATGCATGAAAAATAGCAAATGAAGTCAGAAAAGGGTTGAAAAGTGATGATGTGGCTTTGAATGGTGCATATTGAATGCAGAAAAAGTCTTGAGTTAAGATTGTATTTAAAAAAATGAAATCCCTTTGTAATAGACGAGTTTTCGTCCGAAACCCTAATACTTCGAAGGAGATTGTCCAGTTTGTACACGAAGTGCTTCCAGTTTTTCCCGTAACCCTCTCAACTTTTTAGCACATGCTATATGGGTGAAATTATGATACCATGCCAATTTTCAACTATTTCAGAGTTCATTTGCAGTGCTTTTCAATTTCAGGGTCATCTTAGCTCGAAATAAATCATGAAATGCATGAAAAATAGCAAATGAAGTCAGAAAAGGGTTGAAAAGTGATGATGTGGCTTTGAATGGTGCATATTGAATGCATAAAAAGTCTTGAGTTAAAATATGTTAAAAAAATGAAACCCCTTTGTAATAGACGAGTTTTCGTCCGAATCCCTGATACTTCGAAGGAGATTGTCCAGTTTGTACACGAAGTGCATCCAGTTTTTCCCGTAACCCTCTCAACTTTTTAGCACATGCTACGTGGGTGAAATTATGATACCATGGCCATTTTCAACCATTTCAGAGTTCATTTGCAGTGCTTTTCAATTTCAGGGTCATCTTAGATCAAAATAAATCATAAAATGCATGAAAAATAGCAAATGAAGTCAGAAAAGGGTTGAAAAGTGATGATGTGGCTTTGAATGGTGCATATTGAATGCAGAAAAAGTCTTAGTTAAAATATGTTAAAAAATGATACCCCTTTGTAATAGACGAATTTTCGTCCGAAACCCTCGTACTTCGAAGGAGATTGTCCAGTTTGTACACGAAGTGCATCCAGTTTTTCCCGTAACCCTGTCAACTTTTTAGCACATGCTATGTGGGTGAAATTATGATACCATGCCAATTTTCAACCATTTCAGAGTTCATTTGCAGTGCTTTTCAATTTCAGGGTCATCTTAGCTCAAAATAAATCATGAAATGCGTGAAAAATAGCAAATGAAGTCAGTAAAGGGTTGAAAAGTGATGATGTGGCTTTGAATGGTGCATATTGAATGCAGAAAAAGTCTTGAGTTAAAATATGTTCAAAAAAATGAAATCCCTTTGTAATAGACGAGTTTTCGTCCGAAACCCTGATACTTCGAAGGAGATTGTCCAGTTTGTACACGAAGTGCATCCAGTTTTTCCCGTAACCCTCTCAACTTTTTAGCACATGCTATGTGGGTGAAATTATGATACCATGCCAATTTTCAACCATTTTCGAGTTCATTTGCAGTGCTTTTCAATTTCAGGGTCATCTTAGCTCAAAATAAATCATGAAATGCATGAAAAATAGCAAATGAAGTCAGAAAAGGGTTGAAAAGTGATGATGTGGCTTTGAATGGTGCATATTGAATGCAGAAAAAGTCTTGAGTTAAGATTGTATTTAAAAAAAATGAAATCCCTTTGTAATAGACGAGTTTTCGTCCGAAACCCTGATACTTCGAAGGAGATTGTCCAGTATGTACACGAAGTGCATCCAGTTTTTCCCGTAACCCTCTCAACTTTTTAGCACATGCTACGTGGGTGAAATTATGATACCATGCCAATTTTCAGCTATTTCAGAGTTCATTTGCAGTGCCTTTCAATATCAGGGTCATCTTAGCTCAAAATAAATCATGAAATGCATGAAAAATAGCAAATGAAGTCAGAAAAGGGTTGAAAAGTGATGATGTGTATTTGAATGGTGCATATTGAATGCAGAAAAAGTCTTGAGTTAAAATATGGTTAAAAAATGAAATCCCTTTGTAATAGACGAGTTTTCGTCCGAAACCCTCATACTTCGAAGGAGATTGTCCAGTTTGTACACGAAGTGCATCCAGTTTTTCCCATAACCCTCTCAACTTTTTAGCACATGGTATGTGGGTGAAATTATGATACCATGCCAATTTTCAACCATTTCAGAGTTCATTTGCAGTGCTTTTCAATTTCAGGGTCATCTTTGCTCAAAATAAATCATGAAATGCATGAAAAATAGCAAATGAAGTCGGAAAAGGGTTGAAAAGTGATGATGTGGCTTTGAATGGTGCCTAATGAATGCAGAAAAAGTCTTGATTTAAAATATATTTAAAAAAATGAAATCCCATTGTAATAGACGAGTTTTCGTCCGAAACCCTCATACTTCGAAGGAGATTGTCCAGTTTGTACACGAAGTGCATCCAGTTTTTCCCGTAACCCTGTCAACTTTTTAGCATATGCTATGTGGGTGAAATTATGATACAATGATAATTTTCAACTATTTCAGAGTTCATTTGCAGTGCTTTTCAATTTCAGGGTCATCTTAGCTCAAAATAAGTCATGAAATGCATGAAAAATAGCAAATGAAGTCAGAAAAGGGTCGAAAAGTGATGATGTGGCTTTGAATGGTGCATATTGAATGCAGAAAAAGTCTTGAGTTAAGATTGTATTTAAAAAAATGAAATCCCTTTGTAATAGACGAGTTTTCGTCCGAAACCCTAATACTTCGAAGGAGATTGTCCAGTTTGTACACGAAGTGCTTCCAGTTTTTCCCGTAATCCTCTCAACTTTTTAGCACATGCTATATGGGTGAAATTATGATACCATGCCAATTTTCAACTATTTCAGAGTTCATTTGCAGTGCTTTTCAATTTCAGGGTCATCTTAGCTCGAAATAAATCATGAAATGCATGAAAAATAGCAAATGAAGTCAGAAAAGGGTTGAAAAGTGATGATGTGGCTTTGAATGGTGCATATTGAATGCATAAAAAGTCTTGAGTTAAAATATGTTAAAAAAATGAAACCCCTTTGTAATAGACGAGTTTTCGTCCGAATCCCTGATACTTCGAAGGAGATTGTCCAGTTTGTACACGAAGTGCATCCAGTTTTTCCCGTAACCCTCTCAACTTTTTAGCACATGCTACGTGGGTGAAATTATGATACCATGGCCATTTTCAACCATTTCAGAGTTCATTTGCAGTGCTTTTCAATTTCAGGGTCATCTTAGATCAAAATAAATCATAAAATGCATGAAAAATAGCAAATGAAGTCAGAAAAGGGTTGAAAAGTGATGATGTGGCTTTGAATGGTGCATATTGAATGCAGAAAAAGTCTTAGTTAAAATATGTTAAAAAATGATACCCCTTTGTAATAGACGAATTTTCGTCCGAAACCCTCGTACTTCGAAGGAGATTGTCCAGTTTGTACACGAAGTGCATCCAGTTTTTCCCGTAACCCTGTCAACTTTTTAGCACATGCTATGTGGGTGAAATTATGATACCATGCCAATTTTCAACCATTTCAGAGTTCATTTGCAGTGCTTTTCAATTTCAGGTTCATCTTAGCTCAAAATAAATCATGAAATGCGTGAAAAATAGCAAATGAAGTCAGTAAAGGGTTGAAAAGTGATGATGTGGCTTTGAATGGTGCATATTGAATGCAGAAAAAGTCTTGAGTTAAAATATGTTCAAAAAAATGAAATCCCTTTGTAATAGACGAGTTTTCGTCCGAAACCCTGATACTTCGAAGGAGATTGTCCAGTTTGTACACGAAGTGCATCCAGTTTTTCCCGTAACCCCCTCAACTTTTTAGCACATGCTATGTGGGTGAAATTATGATACCATGCCAATTTTCAACCATTTTCGAGTTCATTTGCAGTGCTTTTCAATTTCAGGGTCATCTTAGCTCAAAATAAATCATGAAATGCATGAAAAATAGCAAATGAAGTCAGAAAAGGGTTGAAAAGTGATGATGTGGCTTTGAATGGTGCATATTGAATGCAGAAAAAGTCTTGAGTTAAGATTGTATTTAAAAAAAATGAAATCCCTTTGTAATAGACGAGTTTTCGTCCGAAACCCTGATACTTCGAAGGAGATTGTCCAGTATGTACACGAAGTGCATCCAGTTTTTCCCGTAACCCTCTCAACTTTTTAGCACATGCTACGTGGGTGAAATTATGATACCATGCCAATTTTCAGCTATTTCAGAGTTCATTTGCAGTGCCTTTCAATATCAGGGTCATCTTAGCTCAAAATAAATCATGAAATGCATGAAAAATAGCAAATGAAGTCAGAAAAGGGTTGAAAAGTGATGATGTGTATTTGAATGGTGCATATTGAATGCAGAAAAAGTCTTGAGTTAAAATATGGTTAAAAAATGAAATCCCTTTGTAATAGACGAGTTTTCGTCCGAAACCCTCATACTTCGAAGGAGATTGTCCAGTTTGTACACGAAGTGCATCCAGTTTTTCCCATAACCCTCTCAACTTTTTAGCACATGGTATGTGGGTGAAATTATGATACCATGCCAATTTTCAACCATTTCAGAGTTCATTTCAGTGCTTTTCAATTTCAGGGTCATCTTTGCTCAAAATAAATCATGAAATGCATGAAAAATAGCAAATGAAGTCAGAAAAGGGTTGAAAAGTGATGATGTGGCTTTGAATGGTGCCTAATGAATGCAGAAAAAGTCTTGATTTAAAATATATTTAAAAAAATGAAATCCCATTGTAATAGACGAGTTTTCGTCCGAAACCCTCATACTTCGAAGGAGATTGTCCAGTTTGTACACGAAGTGCATCCAGTTTTTCCCGTAACCCTGTCAACTTTTTAGCATATGCTATGTGGGTGAAATTATGATACCATGATAATTTTCAACTATTTCAGAGTTCATTTGCAGTGCTTTTCAATTTCAGGGTCATCTTAGCTCAAAATAAGTCATGAAATGCATGAAAAATAGCAAATGAAGTCAGAAAAGGGTCGAAAAGTGATGATGTGGCTTTGAATGGTGCATATTGAATGCAGAAAAAGTCTTGAGTTAAAATATGTTAAAAAATGATACCCCTTTGTAATAGACGAGTTTTCGTCCGAATCCCTGATACTTCGAAGGAGATTGTCCAGTTTGTACACGAAGTGCATCCAGTTTTTCCTGTAACCCTCTCAACCTTTTAGCACATGCTACGTGGGTGAAATTATGATACCATGCCAATTTTCAACTATTTCAGAGTTCATTTGCAGTGCTTTTCAATTTCAGGGTCATCTTATCTCAAAATAAATCATGAAATGCATGAAAAATAGCAAATGAAGTCAGAAAAGGGTTGAAAAGTGATGATGTGGCTTTGAATGGTGCATATTGAATGCATAAAAAGTCTTGAGTTAAAATATGTTAAAAAATGAAACCCCTTTGTAATAGACGAGTTTTTGTCCGAAACCCTGATACTTCGAAGGAGATTGTCCAGTTTGTACACGAAGTGCATCCAGTTTTTCCCGTAACCCTCTCAACATTTTAGCACATGCTATGTGGGTGAAATTATGATACCATGCCAATTTTTAACCATTTCAGAGTTCATTTGCAGTGCTTTTCAATTTCTGGGTTATCTTAGCTCAAAATAAATCATGAAATGCATGAAAAATAGCAAATGAAGTCAGAAAAGGGTTGAAAAGTGATGATGTGGCTTTGAATGGTGCATATTGAATGCAGAAAAATTCTTGAGTTAAAATATGTTAGAAAAATGAAACCCCTTTGTAATAGACGAGTTTTCGTCCGAAACCCTGATACTTCGAAGGAGATTGTCCAGTTTGTACACGAAGTGCATCCAGTTTTTCCCGTAACCCTCTCAACTTTTTAGCACATGCTACGTGGGTGAAATTATGATACCATGCAATTTTCAACTATTTCAGAGTTCATTTGCAGTGCTTTACAATTTCAGGGTCATCTTAGCTCAAAATAAATCATGAAATGCATGAAAAATAGCAAATGAAGTTAGAAAAGGGTTGAAAAGTGATGATGTGTACTTGAATGGTACATATTGAATGCAGAAAAAGACTTGAGTTAAAATATGTTAAAAAAATGAAACCCCTTTGTAATAGACGAGTTTTCGTCTGAAACACTGATACTCCGAAGGAGATTGTCCAGTTTGTACACGAAGTGCATCCAGTTTTTCCCGTAACCCTCTCAACTTTTTAGCACATGCTATGTGGGTGAAATTATGATACCATGCCAATTTTCAACCATTTCAGAGTTCATTTGCAGTGCTTTTCAATTTCAGGGTCATCTTAGCTCAAAATAAATCATGAAATGCGTGAAAAATAGCAAATGAAGTCGGAAAAGGGTTGAAAAGTGATGATGTGGCTTTGAATGGTGCATATTGAATGCAGAAAAAGTTTTGAGTTAAAATATGTTTAAAAAATGAAATCCCTTTGTAATAGACGAGTTTTCGTCCGAAACCCTGATACTTCGAAGGAGATTGTCCAGTTTGTACACGAAGTGCATCCAATTTTTCCCGTAACCCTCTCAACTTTTTAGCACATGCTATGTGGGTGAAATTATGATACCATGCCAATTTTCAACCATTTTCGAGTTCATTTGCAGTGCTTTTCAATTTCAGGGTCATCTTAGCTCAAAATAAATCATGAAATGCATGAAAAATAGCAAATGAAGTCAGAAAAGAGTTGAAAAGTGATGATGTGGCTTTGAATGGTGCATATTGAATGCAAAAAAAGTCTTGAGTTAAAATATGTTAAAAAAATGAAACCGCTTTGTAATAGACGAGTTTTCGTCCGAAACCCTCCTACTTCGAATGAGATTGTCCAGTTTGTACACGAAGTGCATCCAGTTTTTCCCATAACCCTCTCAACTTTTTAGCACATGCTATGTGGGTGAAATTATGATACCATGCCAATTTTCAAACATTTCAGAGTTCATTTGCAGTGCTTTTCAATTTCAGGGTCATCTCAGCTCAAAATAAATCATGAAATGCATGAAAAATAGCAAATGAAGTCAGAAAAGGGTTGAAAAGTGATGATGTGGCTTTGAATGGTGCATATTGAATGCAGAAAAAGTCTTGAGTTAAAATATGTTAAAAAATGAAACCCCTTCGTAATAGATGAGTGTTCGTCCGAAACCCTGATACTTCGAAGGAGATTGTCCAGTTTGTACACGAAGTGCATCCAGTTTTTCCCGTAACCCTCTCTACTTTTTAGCACATGCTACGTGGGTGAAATTATGATACCATGCCAATTTTCAACTATTTCAGAGTTCATTTGCAGTGCTTTTCAATATCAGGGTCATCTTAGCTCAAAATAAATCATGAAATGCATGAAAAATAGCAAATGAAGTCAGAAAAGGGTTGAAAAGTGATGATGTGGCTTTGAATGGTGCATAATGAATGCAGAAAAAGTCTTGAGTTAAAATATATTTAAAAAAATGAAATCCCTTTGTTATAGACGAGTTTTCGTCCGAAACCCTCATACTTTGAAGGAGATTGTCCAGTTTGTAGACGAAGTGCATCCAGTTTTTCCCGTAACCCTCTCAACTTTTTATCACATGCTATGTGGGTGAAATTATGATACCATGCCAATTTTCAACCATTTCAGAGTTCATTTGCAGTGCTTTTCAATTTCAGGGTCATCTTAGCACAAAATAAATCATGAAATGCATGAAAAATAGCAAATGAAGTCAGAAAAGGGTTGAAAAGTGATGATGTGGCTTTGAATGTTGCATATTGAATGCAGAAAAAGTCTTGAGTTAAAATATGTTAAAAAATGAAACCCCTTTGTAATAGACGAGTTTTCGTCCGAAACCCTCATACTTCGAAAGAGATTGTCCAGTTTGTACACGAAGTGCATCCAGTTTTTCCCGTAACCCTCTCAACTTTTTAGCACATGCTATGTGGGTGAAATTATTATACCATGCCAAGCTTTAACCATTTCAGAGTTCATTTGCAGTGCTTTTCAATTTCAGGGTCATCTCAGCTCAAAATAAATCATGAAATGCATGAAAAATAGCAAATGAAGTCACAAAAGGGTTGAAAAGTGATGATGTTGCTTTGAATGGTGCATATTGAATGCAGAAATTTTTTTGAGTTAAAATATGTTTAAAAAATGAAATCCCTTTGTAATAGACGAGTTTTCGTCCGAAACCCTGATACTTCGAAGGAGATTGTCCAGTTTGTACACAAAGTGCATCCAGTTTTTCCCGTAACCCTCTCAACTTTTTAGCACATGCTATGTGGGTGAAATTATGATACCATGCCAATTTTCAACCATTTTCGAGTTCATTTGCAGTGCTTTTCAATTTCAGGGTCATCTTAGCTCAAAATAAATCATGAAATGCATGAAAAATAGCAAATGAAGTCAGAAAAGGGTTGAAAAGTGATGATGTGGCTTTGAATGGTGCATATTGAATGCAGAAAAAGTCTTGAGTTAAGATTGTATTTAAAAAAAATGAAATCCCTTTGTAATAGACGAGTTTTCGTCCGAAACCCTGATACTTCGAAGGAGATTGTCCAGTATGTACACGAAGTGCATCCAGTTTTTCCCGTAACCCTCTCAACTTTTTAGCACATGCTACGTGGGTGAAATTATGATACCATGCCAATTTTCAGCTATTTCAGAGTTCATTTGCAGTGCCTTTCAATATCAGGGTCATCTTAGCTCAAAAAAAATCATGAAATGCATGAAAAATAGCAAATGAAGTCAGAAAAGGGTTGAAAAGTGATGATGTGTATTTGAATGGTGCATATTGAATGCAGAAAAAGTCTTGAGTTAAAATATGGTTAAAAAATGAAATCCCTTTGTAATAGACGAGTTTTCGTCCGAAACCCTCATACTTCGAAGGAGATTGTCCAGTTTGTACACGAAGTGCATCCAGTTTTTCCCATAACCCTCTCAACTTTTTAGCACATGGTATGTGGGTGAAATTATGATACCATGCCAATTTTCAACCATTTCAGAGTTCATTTGCAGTGCTTTTCAATTTCAGGGTCATCTTTGCTCAAAATAAATCATGAAATGCATGAAAAATAGCAAATGAAGTCAGAAAAGGGTTGAAAAGTGATGATGTGGCTTTGAATGGTGCCTAATGAATGCAGAAAAAGTCTTGATTTAAAATATATTTAAAAAAATGAAATCCCATTGTAATAGACGAGTTTTCGTCCGAAACCCTCATACTTCGAAGGAGATTGTCCAGTTTGTACACGAAGTGCATCCAGTTTTTCCCGTAACCCTGTCAACTTTTTAGCATATGCTATGTGGGTGAAATTATGATACCATGATAATTTTCAACTATTTCAGAGTTCATTTGCAGTGCTTTTCAATTTCAGGGTCATCTTAGCTCAAAATAAGTCATGAAATGCATGAAAAATAGCAAATGAAGTCAGAAAAGGGTCGAAAAGTGATGATGTGGCTTTGAATGGTGCATATTGAATGCAGAAAAAGTCTTGAGTTAAAATATGTTAAAAAATGATACCCCTTTGTAATAGACGAGTTTTCGTCCGAATCCCTGATACTTCGAAGGAGATTGTCCAGTTTGTACACGAAGTGCATCCAGTTTTTCCTGTAACCCTCTCAACCTTTTAGCACATGCTACGTGGGTGAAATTATGATACCATGCCAATTTTCAACTATTTCAGAGTTCATTTGCAGTGCTTTTCAATTTCAGGGTCATCTTATCTCAAAATAAATCATGAAATGCATGAAAAATAGCAAATGAAGTCAGAAAAGGGTTGAAAAGTGATGATGTGGCTTTGAATGGTGCATATTGAATGCAGAAAAATTCTTGAGTTAAAATATGTTAGAAAAATGAAACCCCTTTGTAATAGACGAGTTTTCGTCCGAAACCCTGATACTTCGAAGGAGATTGTCCAGTTTGTACACGAAGTGCATCCAGTTTTTCCCGTAACCCTCTCAACTTTTTAGCACATGCTACGTGGGTGAAATTATGATACCATGCAATTTTCAACTATTTCAGAGTTCATTTGCAGTGCTTTACAATTTCAGGGTCATCTTAGCTCAAAATAAATCATGAAATGCATGAAAAATAGCAAATGAAGTTAGAAAAGGGTTGAAAAGTGATGATGTGTACTTGAATGGTACATATTGAATGCAGAAAAAGACTTGAGTTAAAATATGTTAAAAAAATGAAACCCCTTTGTAATAGACGAGTTTTCGTCTGAAACACTGATACTCCGAAGGAGATTGTCCAGTTTGTACACGAAGTGCATCCAGTTTTTCCCGTAACCCTCTCAACTTTTTAGCACATGCTATGTGGGTGAAATTATGATACCATGCCAATTTTCAACCATTTCAGAGTTCATTTGCAGTGCTTTTCAATTTCAGGGTCATCTTAGCTCAAAATAAATCATGAAATGCGTGAAAAATAGCAAATGAAGTCGGAAAAGGGTTGAAAAGTGATGATGTGGCTTTGAATGGTGCATATTGAATGCAGAAAAAGTTTTGAGTTAAAATATGTTTAAAAAATGAAATCCCTTTGTAATAGACGAGTTTTCGTCCGAAACCCTGATACTTCGAAGGAGATTGTCCAGTTTGTACACGAAGTGCATCCAATTTTTCCCGTAACCCTCTCAACTTTTTAGCACATGCTATGTGGGTGAAATTATGATACCATGCCAATTTCCAACCATTTTCGAGTTCATTTGCAGTGCTTTTCAATTTCAGGGTCATCTTAGCTCAAAATAAATCATGAAATGCATGAAAAATAGCAAATGAAGTCAGAAAAGAGTTGAAAAGTGATGATGTGGCTTTGAATGGTGCATATTGAATGCAAAAAAAGTCTTGAGTTAAAATATGTTAAAAAAATGAAACCGCTTTGTAATAGACGAGTTTTCGTCCGAAACCCTCATACTTCGAATGAGATTGTCCAGTTTGTACACGAAGTGCATCCAGTTTTTCCCATAACCCTCTCAACTTTTTAGCACATGCTATGTGGGTGAAATTATGATACCATGCCAATTTTCAAACATTTCAGAGTTCATTTGCAGTGCTTTTCAATTTCAGGGTCATCTCAGCTCAAAATAAATCATGAAATGCATGAAAAATAGCAAATGAAGTCAGAAAAGGGTTGAAAAGTGATGATGTGGCTTTGAATGGTGCATATTGAATGCAGAAAAAGTCTTGAGTTAAAATATGTTAAAAAATGAAACCCCTTCGTAATAGACGAGTGTTCGTCCGAAACCCTGATACTTCGAAGGAGATTGTCCAGTTTGTACACGAAGTGCATCCAGTTCTTCCCGTAACCCTCTCTACTTTTTAGCACATGCTACGTGGGTGAAATTATGATACCATGCCAATTTTCAACTATTTCAGAGTTCATTTGCAGTGCTTTTCAATATCAGGGTCATCTTAGCTCAAAATAAATCATGAAATGCATGAAAAATAGCAAATGAAGTCAGAAAAGGGTTGAAAAGTGATGATGTGGCTTTGAATGGTGCATAATGAATGCAGAAAAAGTCTTGAGTTAAAATATATTTAAAAAAATGAAATCCCTTTGTTATAGACGAGTTTTCGTCCGAAACCCTCATACTTTGAAGGAGATTGTCCAGTTTGTAGACGAAGTGCATCCAGTTTTTCCCGTAACCCTCTCAACTTTTTATCACATGCTATGTGGGTGAAATTATGATACCATGCCAATTTTCAACCATTTCAGAGTTCATTTGCAGTGCTTTTCAATTTCATGGTCATCTTAGCTCAAAATAAATCATGAAATGCATGAAAAATAGCAAATGAAGTCAGAAAAGGGTTGAAAAGTGATGATGTGGCTTTGAATGTTGCATATTGAATGCAGAAAAAGTCTTGAGTTAAAATATGTTAAAAAATGAAACCCCTTTGTAATAGACGAGTTTTCGTCCGAAACCCTCATACTTCGAAGGAGATTGTCCAGTTTGTACACGAAGTGCATCCAGTTTTTCCCGTAACCCTCTCAACTTTTTAGCACATGCTATGTGGGTGAAATTATTATACCATGCCAAGCTTTAACCATTTCAGAGTTCATTTGCAGTGCTTTTCAATTTCAGGGTCATCTCAGCTCAAAATAAATCATGAAATGCATGAAAAATAGCAAATGAAGTCACAAAAGGGTTGAAAAGTGATGATGTTGCTTTGAATGGTGCATATTGAATGCAGAAATTTTTTTGAGTTAAAATATGTTTAAAAAATGAAATCCCTTTGTAATAGACGAGTTTTCGTCCGAAACCCTGATACTTCGAAGGAGATTGTCCAGTTTGTACACGAAGTGCATCCAGTTTTTCCCGTAACCCTCTCAACTTTTTAGCACATGCTATGTGGGTGAAATTATGATACCATGCCAATTTTCAACCATTTCAGAGTTCATTTGCAGTGCTTTCCAATTTCAGGGTCATCTTAGCTCAAAATAAATCATGAAATGCGTGAAAAATAGCAAATGAAGTCAGTAAAGGGTTGAAAAGTGATGATGTGGCTTTGAATGGTGCATATTGAATGCAAAAAAAAGTCTTGAGTTAAAATATGTTCAAAAAAATGAAATCCCTTTGTAATAGACGAGTTTTCGTCCGAAACCCTGATACTTCGAAGGAGATTGTCCAGTTTGTACACGAAGTGCATCCAGTTTCTCCCGTAACCCTCTCAACTTTTTAGCACATGCTACATGGGTGAAATTATGATACCTTGCCAATTTTCAACCATTTCAGAGTTCATTTGCAGTGCTTTTCAATTTCAGGGTCATCTCAGCTCAAAATAAATCATGAAATATATGAAAAATAGCAAATGAAGTCAGAAAAGGGTTGAAAAGTGATGATGTGGCTTTGAATGGTGCATATTGAATGCAGAAAAAGTTTTGAGTTAAAATATGTTTAAAAAATGAAATCCCTTTGTAATAGACGAGTTTTCGTCCGAAACCCTGATACTTCGAAGGAGATTGTCCAGTTTGTACACGAAGTGCATCCAATTTTTCCCGTAACCCTCTCAACTTTTTAGCACATGCTATGTGGGTGAAATTATGATACCATGCCAATTTTCAACCATTTTCGAGTTCATTTGCAGTGCTTTTCAATTTCAGGGTCATCTTAGCTCAAAATAAATCGTGAAATGCATGAAAAATAGCAAATGAAGTCAGAAAAGAGTTGAAAAGTGATGATGTGGCTTTGAATGGTGCATATTGAATGCAAAAAAAAGTCTTGAGTTAAAATATGTTAAAAAAATGAAACCGCTTTGTAATAGACGAGTTTTCGTCCGAAACCCTGATACTTCGAATGAGATTGTCCAGTTTGTACACGAAGTGCATCCAGGTTTTCCCATAACCCTCTCAACTTTTTAGCACATGCTATGTGGGTGAAATTATGATACCATGCCAATTTTTAAACATTTCAGAGTTCATTTGCAGTGCTTTTCAATTTCAGGGTCATCTCAGCTCAAAATAAATCATGAAATGCATGAAAAATAGCAAATGAAGTCAGAAAAGGGTTGAAAAGTGATGATGTGGATTTGAATGGTGCATATTGAATGCAGAAAAAGTCTTGAGTTAAAATATGTTAAAAAATGAAACCCCTTCGTAATAGACGAGTGTTCGTCCGAAACCCTGATACTTCAAAGGAGATTGTCCAGTTTGTACAGGAAGTGCATCCAGTTTTTCCCGTAACCCTCTCTACTTTTTAGCACATGCTACGTGGGTGAAATTATGATACCATGCCAATTTTCAACTATTTCAGAGTTCATTTGCAGTGCTTTTCAATATCAGGGTCATCTTAGCTCAAAATAAATCATGAAATGCATGAAAAATAGCAAATGAAGTCAGAAAAGGGTTGAAAAGTGATGATGTGGCTTTGAATGGTGCATAATGAATGCAGAAAAAGTCTTGAGTTAAAGTATATTTAAAAAAATGAAATCCCTTCGTTATAGACGAGTTTTCGTCCGAAACCCTCATACTTCGAAGGAGATTGTCCAGTTTGTAGACGAAGTGCATCCAGTTTTTCCCGTAACCCTCTCAACTTTTTAGCACATGCTATGTGGGTGAAATTATGATACCATGCCAATTTCCAACCATTTTCGAGTTCATTTGCAGTGCTTTTCAATTTCAGGGTCATCTTAGCTCAAAATAAATCATGAAATGCATGAAAAATAGCAAATGAAGTCAGAAAAGAGTTGAAAAGTGATGATGTGGCTTTGAATGGTGCATATTGAATGCAAAAAAAGTCTTGAGTTAAAATATGTTAAAAAAATGAAACCGCTTTGTAATAGACGAGTTTTCGTCCGAAACCCTCATACTTCGAATGAGATTGTCCAGTTTGTACACGAAGTGCATCCAGTTTTTCCCATAACCCTCTCAACTTTTTAGCACATGCTATGTGGGTGAAATTATGATACCATGCCAATTTTCAAACATTTCAGAGTTCATTTGCAGTGCTTTTCAATTTCAGGGTCATCTCAGCTCAAAATAAATCATGAAATGCATGAAAAATAGCAAATGAAGTCAGAAAAGGGTTGAAAAGTGATGATGTGGCTTTGAATGGTGCATATTGAATGCAGAAAAAGTCTTGAGTTAAAATATGTTAAAAAATGAAACCCCTTCGTAATAGACGAGTGTTCGTCCGAAACCCTGATACTTCGAAGGAGATTGTCCAGTTTGTACACGAAGTGCATCCAGTTCTTCCCGTAACCCTCTCTACTTTTTAGCACATGCTACGTGGGTGAAATTATGATACCATGCCAATTTTCAACTATTTCAGAGTTCATTTGCAGTGCTTTTCAATATCAGGGTCATCTTAGCTCAAAATAAATCATGAAATGCATGAAAAATAGCAAATGAAGTCAGAAAAGGGTTGAAAAGTGATGATGTGGCTTTGAATGGTGCATAATGAATGCAGAAAAAGTCTTGAGTTAAAATATATTTAAAAAAATGAAATCCCTTTGTTATAGACGAGTTTTCGTCCGAAACCCTCATACTTTGAAGGAGATTGTCCAGTTTGTAGACGAAGTGCATCCAGTTTTTCCCGTAACCCTCTCAACTTTTTATCACATGCTATGTGGGTGAAATTATGATACCATGCCAATTTTCAACCATTTCAGAGTTCATTTGCAGTGCTTTTCAATTTCATGGTCATCTTAGCTCAAAATAAATCATGAAATGCATGAAAAATAGCAAATGAAGTCAGAAAAGGGTTGAAAAGTGATGATGTGGCTTTGAATGTTGCATATTGAATGCAGAAAAAGTCTTGAGTTAAAATATGTTAAAAAATGAAACCCCTTTGTAATAGACGAGTTTTCGTCCGAAACCCTCATACTTCGAAGGAGATTGTCCAGTTTGTACACGAAGTGCATCCAGTTTTTCCCGTAACCCTCTCAACTTTTTAGCACATGCTATGTGGGTGAAATTATTATACCATGCCAAGCTTTAACCATTTCAGAGTTCATTTGCAGTGCTTTTCAATTTCAGGGTCATCTCAGCTCAAAATAAATCATGAAATGCATGAAAAATAGCAAATGAAGTCACAAAAGGGTTGAAAAGTGATGATGTTGCTTTGAATGGTGCATATTGAATGCAGAAATTTTTTTGAGTTAAAATATGTTTAAAAAATGAAATCCCTTTGTAATAGACGAGTTTTCGTCCGAAACCCTGATACTTCGAAGGAGATTGTCCAGTTTGTACACGAAGTGCATCCAGTTTTTCCCGTAACCCTCTCAACTTTTTAGCACATGCTATGTGGGTGAAATTATGATACCATGCCAATTTTCAACCATTTCAGAGTTCATTTGCAGTGCTTTCCAATTTCAGGGTCATCTTAGCTCAAAATAAATCATGAAATGCGTGAAAAATAGCAAATGAAGTCAGTAAAGGGTTGAAAAGTGATGATGTGGCTTTGAATGGTGCATATTGAATGCAAAAAAAAGTCTTGAGTTAAAATATGTTCAAAAAAATGAAATCCCTTTGTAATAGACGAGTTTTCGTCCGAAACCCTGATACTTCGAAGGAGATTGTCCAGTTTGTACACGAAGTGCATCCAGTTTCTCCCGTAACCCTCTCAACTTTTTAGCACATGCTACATGGGTGAAATTATGATACCTTGCCAATTTTCAACCATTTCAGAGTTCATTTGCAGTGCTTTTCAATTTCAGGGTCATCTCAGCTCAAAATAAATCATGAAATATATGAAAAATAGCAAATGAAGTCAGAAAAGGGTTGAAAAGTGATGATGTGGCTTTGAATGGTGCATATTGAATGCAGAAAAAGTTTTGAGTTAAAATATGTTTAAAAAATGAAATCCCTTTGTAATAGACGAGTTTTCGTCCGAAACCCTGATACTTCGAAGGAGATTGTCCAGTTTGTACACGAAGTGCATCCAATTTTTCCCGTAACCCTCTCAACTTTTTAGCACATGCTATGTGGGTGAAATTATGATACCATGCCAATTTTCAACCATTTTCGAGTTCATTTGCAGTGCTTTTCAATTTCAGGGTCATCTTAGCTCAAAATAAATCGTGAAATGCATGAAAAATAGCAAATGAAGTCAGAAAAGAGTTGAAAAGTGATGATGTGGCTTTGAATGGTGCATATTGAATGCAAAAAAAAGTCTTGAGTTAAAATATGTTAAAAAAATGAAACCGCTTTGTAATAGACGAGTTTTCGTCCGAAACCCTGATACTTCGAATGAGATTGTCCAGTTTGTACACGAAGTGCATCCAGGTTTTCCCATAACCCTCTCAACTTTTTAGCACATGCTATGTGGGTGAAATTATGATACCATGCCAATTTTTAAACATTTCAGAGTTCATTTGCAGTGCTTTTCAATTTCAGGGTCATCTCAGCTCAAAATAAATCATGAAATGCATGAAAAATAGCAAATGAAGTCAGAAAAGGGTTGAAAAGTGATGATGTGGATTTGAATGGTGCATATTGAATGCAGAAAAAGTCTTGAGTTAAAATATGTTAAAAAATGAAACCCCTTCGTAATAGACGAGTGTTCGTCCGAAACCCTGATACTTCAAAGGAGATTGTCCAGTTTGTACAGGAAGTGCATCCAGTTTTTCCCGTAACCCTCTCTACTTTTTAGCACATGCTACGTGGGTGAAATTATGATACCATGCCAATTTTCAACTATTTCAGAGTTCATTTGCAGTGCTTTTCAATATCAGGGTCATCTTAGCTCAAAATAAATCATGAAATGCATGAAAAATAGCAAATGAAGTCAGAAAAGGGTTGAAAAGTGATGATGTGGCTTTGAATGGTGCATAATGAATGCAGAAAAAGTCTTGAGTTAAAGTATATTTAAAAAAATGAAATCCCTTCGTTATAGACGAGTTTTCGTCCGAAACCCTCATACTTCGAAGGAGATTGTCCAGTTTGTAGACGAAGTGCATCCAGTTTTTCCCGTAACCCTCTCAACTTTTTATCACATGCTATGTGGGTGAAATTATGATACCATGCCAATTTTCAACCATTTCAGAGTTCATTTGCAGTGCTTTTCAATTTCATGGTCATCTTAGCTCAAAATAAATCATGAAATGCATGAAAAATAGCAAATGAAGTCAGAAAAGGGTTGAAAAGTGATGATGTGGCTTTGAATGTTGCATATTGAATGCAGAAAAAGTCTTGAGTTAAAATATGTTAAAAAATGAAACCCCTTTGTAATAGACGAGTTTTCGTCCGAAACCCTCATACTTCGAAGGAGATTGTCCAGTTTGTACACGAAGTGCATCCAGTTTTTCCCGTAACCCTCTCAACTTTTTAGCACATGCTATGTGGGTGAAATTTTTATACCATGCCAAGCTTTAACCATTTCAGAGTTCATTTGCAGTGCATTTCAATTTCAGGGTCATCTCAGCTCAAAATAAATCATGAAATGCATGAAAAATAGAAAATGAAGTCACAAAAGGGTTGAAAAGTGATGATCTTGCTTTGAATGGTGCATATTGAATGCAGAAATTTTTTTGAGTTAAAATATGTTTAAAAAATGAAATCCCTTTGTAATAGACGAGTTTTCGTCCGAAACCTAGATACTTCGAAGGAGATTGTCCAGTTTGTACACGAAGTGCATCCAGTTTTTCCCGTAACCCTCTCAACTTTTTAGCACATGCTATGTGGGTTAAATTATGATACCATGCCAATTTTCAACCATTTCAGAGTTCATTTGCAGTGCTTTTCAATTTCAGGGTCATCTTAGCTCAAAATAAATCATGAAATGCGTGAAAAATAGCAAATGAAGTCAGTAAAGGGTTGAAAAGTGATGATGTGGCTTTGAATGGTGCATATTGAATGCAGAAAAAGTCTTGAGTTAAAATATGTTCAAAAAAATGAAATCCCTTTGTAATAGACGAGTTTTCGTCCGAAACCCTGATACTTCGAAGGAGATTGTCCAGTTTGTACACGAAGTGCATCCAGTTTTTCCCGTAACCCTCTCAACTTTTTAGCACATGCTACATGGGTGAAATTATGATACCTTGCCAATTTTGAACCATTTCAGAGTTCATTTGCAGTGCTTTTCAATTTCAGGGTCATCTCAGCTCAAAATAAATCATGAAATATATGAAAAATAGCAAATGAAGTCAGAAAAGGGTTGAAAAGTGATGATGTGGCTTTGAATGGTGCATATTGAATGCAGAAAAAGTTTTGAGTTAAAATATGTTTAAAAAATGAAATCCCTTTGTAAGAGACGAGTTTTCGTCCGAAACCCTGATACTTCGAAGGAGATTGTCCAGTTTGTACACGAAGTGCATCCAATTTTTCCCGTAACCCTCTCAACTTTTTAGCACATGCTATGTGGGTGAAATTATGATACCATGCCAATTTTCAACCATTTTCGAGTTCATTTGCAGTGCTTTTCAATTTCAGGGTCATCTTAGCTCAAAATAAATCATGAAATGCATGAAAAATAGCAAATGAAGTCAGAAAAGAGTTGAAAAGTGATGATGTGGCTTTGAATGGTGCATATTGAATGCAAAAAAAGTCTTGAGTTAAAATATGTTAAAAAAATGAAACCCCTTTGTAATAGACGAGTTTTCGTCCGAAACCCTCATACTTCGAATGAGATTGTCCAGTTTGTACACGAAGTGCATCCAGTTTTTCCCATAACCGTCTCAACTTTTTAGCACATGCTATGTGGGTGAAATTATGATACCATGCCAATTTTCAACCATTTCAGAGTTCATTTGCAGTGCTTTTCAATTTCAGGGTCATCTCAGCTCAAAATAAATCATGAAATGCATGAAAAATAGCAAATGAAGTCAGAAAAGGGTTGAAAAGTGATGATGTGGCTTTGAATGGTGCATATTGAATTCAGAAAAAGTCTTGAGTTAAAATATGTTAAAAAATGAAACCCCATTGTAATAGACGAGTTTTCGTCCGAAATCCTGATAGTTCGAAGGAGATTGTCCAGTTTGTACACGAAGTGCATCCAGTTTTTCCCAAAACCCTCTCTACTTTTTAGCACATGCTACGTGGGTGAAATTATGATACCATGCCAATTTTCAACTATTTCAGAGTTCATTTGCAGTGCTTTTCAATATCAGGGTCATCTTAGCTCAAAATAAATCATGAAATGCATGAAAAATAGCAAATGAAGTCAGAAAAGGGTTGAAAAGTGATGATGTGGCTTTGAATGGTGCATAATGAATGCAGAAAAAGTCTTGAGTTAAAATATATTTAAAAAAATAAAATCCCTTTGTTATAGACGAGTTTTCGTCCGAAACCCTCATACTTCGAAGGAGATTGTCCAGTTTGTAGACGAAGTGCATCCAGTTTTTCCCGTAACCCTCTCAACTTTTTATCACATGCTATGTGGGTGAAATTATGATACCATGCCAATTTTCAACCATTTCAGAGTTCATTTGCAGTGCTTTTCAATTTCAGGGTCATGTTAGCTCAAAATAAATCTTGAAATGCATGAAAAATAGCAAATGAAGTCAGAAAAGGGTTGAAAAGTGATGATGTGGCTTTGAATGTTGCATATTGAATGCAGAAAAAGTCTTGAGGTAAAATATGTTAAAAAATGAAACCCCTTTGTAATAGACGAGTTTTCGTCCGAAACCCTCATACTTCGAAGGAGATTGTCCAGTTTGTACACGAAGTGCATCCAGTTTTTCCCGTAACCCTCTCAACTTTTTAGCACATGCTATGTGGGTGAAATTATGATACCATGCCAATTTTGAACCATTTCAGAGTTCATTTGTAGTGCTTTTCAATTTCAGGGTCATCTTAGCTCAAAATAAATCATGAAATGGATGAAAAATAGCAAATGAAGTCAGAAAAGGGTTGAAAAGTGATGATGTGGCTTTGAATGGTGCATATTGAATGCAGAAAAAGTCTTGAGTTAAAATATGTTAAAAAATGAAACCCCTTTGTAATAGACGAGTTTTCGTCCGAAACCCTCATACTTCGAAGGAGATTGTCCAGTTTGTACACGAAGTGCATCCAGTTTTTCCCGTAACCTCTCAACTTTTTAGCACATGCTACGTGGGTGAAATTATGATACCATGCCAATTTTCAACTATTTCAGAGTTCATTTGTAGTGCTTTTCAATATCAGGGTTATCTTAGCTTAAAATAAATCATGAAATGCATGAAAAATAGCAAATGAAGTCAGAAAAGGGTTGCAAAGTGATGATGTGTATTTGAATGGTGCATATTGAATGCAGAAAAAGTCTTGAGTTAAAATATGTTTAAAAAATGAAATCCCTTTGTAATAGACGAGTTTTCATCCGAAACCCTCACACTTCGAAGGAGATTGTCCAGTTTGTACACGAAGTGCATCCAGTTTTTCCCATAACCCTCTCAACTTTTTAGCACATGCTATGTTGGTGCAATTATGATACCATGCCAATTTTCAACCATTTCAGAGTTCATTTGCAGTGCTTTTCAATTTCAGGGTCATCTTTGCTCAAAATAAATCATGAAATGCATGAAAAATTGCAAATGAAGTCAGAAAAGGGTTGAAAAGTGATGATGTGGCTTTGAATGGTGCCTAATGAATGCAGAAAAAGTCTTGATTAAAATATATTTAAAAAAATTAAATCCCGTTGTAATAGACGAGTTTTCGTCCGGAACCCTCATACTTCGAAGGAGATTGTCCAGTTTGTACACGAAGTGCATCCAGTTTTTCCCGTAACCCTCTCAACTTTTTAGCACATGCTACGTGGGTGAAATTATGATACCATGCCAATGTTCAACCATTTCAGAGTTCATTTGCAGTGCTTTTCAATTTCAGGGTCATCTTAGCTCAAAATAAATGATGAAATGCATGAAAAATAGCAAATGAAGTCAGAAAAGGGTTGAAAAGTGATGATGTGGCTTTGAATTGTGCATATTGAATGCAGAAAAAGTCTTGGGTTGAAATAGATTTTAAAAAATGAAATCCCATTGTAATAGACGAGTTTTCGTCCGAAACCCTAATACTTCGAAGGAGATTGTCCAGTTTGTACACGAAGTGCATCCAGAATTTCCCGTAACCCTCTCAACTTTTTAGCACATGCTATGTGGGTGAAATTATGATACCATGCCAATTTTCAACTATTTCAGAGTTCATTTGCAGTGCTTTTCAATTTCAGGGTCATCTTAGCTCAAAATAAATCATGAAATGCATGAAAAATAGCAAATGAAGTCAGAAAAGGGTTGAAAAGTGATGATGTGGCTTTGAATGGTGCATATTGAATGCAGAAAAATTCTTGAGTTAAAATATGTTAAAAAAATGAAACCCCTTTGTAATAGACGAGTTTTCGTCCGAATCCCTGATACTTCGAAGGAGATTGTCCAGTTTGTACACGAAGTGCATCCAGTTTTTCCCGTAACCCTCTCAACTTTTTAGCACATGCTACGTGGGTGAAATTATGATACCATGCCAATTTTCAACCATTTCAGAGTTCATTTGCAGTGCTTTTCAATTTCAGGGTCATCTTAGCTCAAAATAAATCATGAAATGCATGAAAAATAGCAAATGAAGCCAGAAAAGGGTTGAAAAGTGATGATGTGGCTTTGAATGGTGCATATTGAATGCAAAAAAACTCTTGAGTTAAAATATGTTAAAAAAATGAAACCCCTTTGTAATAGACGAGTTTTCGTCCGAAACCGTGATACTTCGAAGGAGATTGTCCAGTTTGTACACGAAGTGCATCCAGTTTTTCCCGTAACCCTCTCAACTTTTTAGCACATGCTACGTGGGTGAAATTATGATACCATGCCAATTTTCAAATATTTCAGAGTTCATTTGCAGTGCTTTTCAATTTCAGGTCATCTTAGCTCAAAATAAATCATGAAATGCATGAAAAATAGCAAATAAAGTCAGAAAAGGGTTGAAAAGTGATGATGTGGCTTTGAATGGTGCATATTGAATGCAGAAAAAGTCTTGAGTTAAAATATGTTAAAAAATGATACTACTTTGTAATAGACGAGTTTTCCTCCGAAACCCTCGTACTTCGAAGGAGATTGTCTAGTTTGTACACGAAGTGCATCCAGTTTTTCCCGTAACCCTCTCAACTTTTTAGCACATGCTACGTGGGTGAAATTATGATACCATGCAATTTTCAACTATTTCAGAATTCATTTGCAGTGCTTTTCAATTTCAGGGTCATCTTAGCTCAAAATAAATCATGAAATGCATGAAAAATAGCAAATGAAGTCAGAAAAGGGTTGAAAAGTGATGATGTGGCTTTGAATGGTGCATATTGAATGCAGAAAAAGTCTTGAGTTAAAATAAGTTAAAAAATGAAACCCCTTTGTAATAGACGAGTTTTCGTCCGAAACCGTGATACTTCGAAGGAGATTGTCCAGTTTGTACACGAAGTGCATCCAGTTTTTCCCGTAACCCTCTCAACTTTTTAGCACATGCTATGTGGGTGAAATTATTATACCATGCCAAGCTTTAACCATTTCAGAGTTCATTTGCAGTGCTTTTCAATTTCAGGGTCATCTCAGCTCAAAATAAATCATGAAATGCATGAAAAATAGCAAATGAAGTCACAAAAGGGTTGAAAAGTGATGATGTTGCTTTGAATGGTGCATATTGAATGCAGAAATTTTTTTGAGTTAAAATATGTTTAAAAAATGAAATCCCTTTGTAATAGACGAGTTTTCGTCCGAAACCTAGATACTTCGAAGGAGATTGTCCAGTTTGTACACGAAGTGCATCCAGTTTTTCCCGTAACCCTCTCAACTTTTTAGCACATGCTATAGGGTGAAATTATGATACCATGCCAATTTTCAACCATTTTAGAGTTCATTTGTAGTGCTTTTCAATTTCAGGGTCATCTTAGCTCAAAATAAATCATGAAATGCGTGAAAAATAGCAAATGAAGTCAGTAAAGGGTTGAAAAGTGATGATGTGGCTTTGAATGGTGCATATTGAATGCAGAAAAAGTCTTGAGTTAAAATATGTTCAAAAAAATGAAATCCCTTTGTAATAGACGAGTTTTCGTCCGAAACCCTGATACTTCGAAGGAGATTGTCCAGTTTGTACACGAAGTGCATCCAGTTTTTCCTGTAACCCTCTCAACTTTTTAGCACATGCTACATGGGTGAAATTATGATACCTTGCCAATTTTCAACCATTTCAGAGTTCATTTGCAGTGCTTTTCAATTTCAGGGTCATCTCAGCTCAAAATAAATCATGAAATATATGAAAAATAGCAAATGAAGTCAGAAAAGGGTTGAAAAGTGATGATGTGGCTTTGAATGGTGCATATTGAATGCAGAAAAAGTTTTGAGTTAAAATATGTTTAAAAAATGAAATCCCTTTGTAATAGACGAGTTTTCGTCCGAAACCCTGATACTTCGAAGGAGATTGTCCAGTTTGTACACGAAGTGCATCCAATTTTTCCCGTAACCCTCTCAACTTTTTAGCACATGCTATGTGGGTGAAATTATGATACCATGCCAATTTTCAACCATTTTCGAGTTCATTTGCAGTGCTTTTCAATTTCAGGGTCATCTTAGCTCAAAATAAATCATGAAATGCATGAAAAATAGCAAATGAAGTCAGAAAAGAGTTGAAAAGTGATGATGTGGCTTTGAATGGTGCATATTGAATGCAAAAAAAGTCTTCAGTTAAAATATGTTAAAAAAATGAAACCCCTTTGTAATAGACGAGTTTTCGTCCGAAACCCTCATACTTCGAATGAGATTGTCCAGTTTGTACACGAAGTGCATCCAGTTTTTCCCGTAACCCTCTCAACTTTTTAGCACATGCTACGTGGGTGAAATTATGATACCATGCCAATTTTCAACCATTTCAGAGTTCATTTGCAGTGCTTTTCAATTTCAGGGTCATCTTAGCTCAAAATAAATCATGAAATGCATGAAAAATAGCAAATGAAGCCAGAAAAGGGTTGAAAAGTGATGATGTGGCTTTGAATGGTGCATATTGAATGCAAAAAAACTCTTGAGTTAAAATATGTTAAAAAAATGAAACCCCTTTGTAATAGACGAGTTTTCGTCCGAAACCGTGATACTTCGAAGGAGATTGTCCAGTTTGTACACGAAGTGCATCCAGTTTTTCCCGTAACCCTCTCAACTTTTTAGCACATGCTACGTGGGTGAAATTATGATACCATGCCAATTTTCAAATATTTCAGAGTTCATTTGCAGTGCTTTTCAATTTCAGGTCATCTTAGCTCAAAATAAATCATGAAATGCATGAAAAATAGCAAATGAAGTCAGAAAAGGGTTGAAAAGTGATGATGTGGCTTTGAATGGTGCATATTGAATGCAGAAAAAGTCTTGAGTTAAAATATGTTAAAAAATGATACTACTTTGTAATAGACGAGTTTTCCTCCGAAACCCTCGTACTTCGAAGGAGATTGTCTAGTTTGTACACGAAGTGCATCCAGTTTTTCCCGTAACCCTCTCAACTTTTTAGCACATGCTACGTGGGTGAAATTATGATACCATGCCAATTTTCAACTATTTCAGAGTTCATTTGCAGTGCTTTTCAATTTCAGGGTCATCTTAGCTCAAAATAAATCAGGAAATGCATGAAAAATAGCAAATGAAGTCAGAAAAGGGTTTAAAAGTGATGATGTGGCTTTGAATGGTGCATATTGAATGCAGAAAAAGTCTTGAGTTAAAATAAGTTAAAAAATGAAACCCCTTTGTAATAGACGAGTTTTCGTCCGAAACCCTGATACTTCGAAGGAGATTGTCCAGTTTGTACACGAAGTGCATCCAGTTTTTCCCGTAACCCTCTCAACTTTTTAGCACATGCTACGTGGGTGAAATTATGATACCATGCCAATTTTCAACTATTTCAGAGTTCATTTGCAGTGCTTTACAATGTCAGGGTCATCTTAGCTGAAAATAAATCATGAAATGCATGAAAAATAGCAAATGAAGTTAGAAAAGGGTTGAAAAGTGATGATGTGTCTTTGAATGGTACATATTGAATGCAGAAAAAGTCTTGAGTTAAAATATGTTAAAAAATGAAACCCCTTTGTAATAGACGAGTTTTCGTCCGAAACCCTGATACTTCGAAGGAGATTGTCCAGTTTGTACACGAAGTGCATCCAGTTTTTCCCGTAACCCTCTCAACTTTTTAGCACATGCTATGTGGGTGAAATTATTATACCATGCCAAGCTTTAACCATTTCAGAGTTCATTTGCAGTGCTTTTCAATTTCAGGGTCATCTCAGCTCAAAATAAATCATGAAATGCATGAAAAATAGCAAATGAAGTCACAAAAGGGTTGAAAAGTGATGATGTTGCTTTGAATGGTGCATATTGAATGCAGAAAAAGTTTTGAGTTAAAATATGTTTAAAAAATGAAATCCCTTTGTAATAGACGAGTTTTCGTCCGAAACCCTGATACTTCGAAGGAGTTTGTCCAGTTTGTACACGAAGTGCATCCAGTTTTTCCCGTAACCCTCTCAACTTTTTAGCACATGCTATGTGGGTGAAATTATGATACCATGCCAATTTTCAACCATTTCCGAGTTCATTTGTAGTTCTTTTCAATTTCAGGGTCATCTTAGCTCAAAATAAATCATGAAATGCATGAAAAATAGCGAATGAAGTCAGAAAAGAGTTGAAAAGTGATGATGTGGCTTTGAATGGTGCATATTGAATGCAAAAAAAGTCTTGAGTTAAAATATGTTAAAAAATGAAACCCCTTTGGAATAGACGAGTTTTCGTCCGAAACCCTCATCCTTCGAAGGAGATTGTCCAGTTTGTACACGAAGTGCATCCAGTTTTTCCCATAACCCTCTCAACTTTTTAGCACATGCTATGTGGGTGAAATTATGATACCATGCCAATTTTCAACCATTTCATAGTTCATTTGCAGTGCTTTTCAATTTCACGGTCATCTTTGCTCAAAATAAGTCATGAAATGCATGAAAAATAGCAAATGAAGTCAGAAAAGGGTTGAAAAGTAATGATGTGGCTTTGAAAGGTGCATAATGAATGCAGAAAAAGTCTTGAGTTAAAATATATTTAAAAAAATGAAATCCCTTTGTTATAGACGAGTATTCGTCCGAAACCCTCATACTTCGAAGGAGATTGTCCAGTTTGTACACGAAGTGCATCCAATTTTTCCCGTAACCCTCTCAACTTTTTATCACATGCTATGTGGGTGAAATTATGATACCATGCCAATTTTCAAGCATTTCAGAGTTCATTTGTAGTGCTTTTCAATTTCAGGGTCATCTTAGCTCAAAATAAATCATGAAATGGATGAAAAATAGCAAATGAAGTCAGAAAAGGGTTGAAAAGTGATGATGTGGCTTTGAATGGTGCATATTGAATGCAGAAAAAGTCTTGAGTTAAAATATGTTAAAAAATGATACTACTTTGTAATAGACGAGTTTTCCTGCGAAACCCTCGTACTTCGAAGGAGATTGTCTAGTTTGTACACGAAGTGCATCCAGTTTTTCCCGTAACCCTCTCAACTTTTTAGCACATGCTACGTGGGTGAAATTATGATACCATGCAAATTTTCAACTATTTCAGAGTTCATTTGCAGTGCTTTTCAATTTCAGGGTCATCTTAGCTCAAAATAAATCATGAAATGCATGAAAAATAGCAAATGAAGTCAGAAAAGGGTTGAAAAGTGATGATGTGGCTTTGAATGCTGCATATTGAATGCAGAAAAAGTCTTGAGTTAAAATAAGTTAAAAAATGAAACCCCTTTGTAATAGACGAGTTTTCGTCCGAAACCCTGATACTTCGAAGGAGATTGTCCAGTTTGTACACGAAGTGCATCCAGTTTTTCCCGTAACCCTCTCAACTTTTTAGCACATGCTACGTGGGTGAAATTATGATACCATGCCAATTTTCAACTATTTCAGAGTTCATTTGCAGTGCTTTACAATGTCAGGGTCATCTTAGCTCAAAATAAATCATGAAATGCATGAAAAATAGCAAATGAAGTCAGAAAAGGGTTGAAAAGTGATGATGTGTCTTTGAATGGTACATATTGAATGCAGAAAAAGTCTTGAGTTAAAATATGTAAAAAATGAAACCCCTTTGTAATAGACGAGTTTTCGTCCGAAACCCTGATACTTCGAAGGAGATTGTCCAGTTTGTACACGAAGTGCATCCAGTTTTTCCCGTAACCCTCTCAACTTTTTAGCACATGCTATCTGGGTGAAATTATGATACCATTCCAATTTTCAACCATTTCAGAGTTCATTTGCAGTGCTTTTCAATTTCAGGGTCATCTTAGCTCAAAATAAATCATGAAATGCATGAAAAATAGCAAATGAAGTCAGAAAAGAGTTGAAAAGTGATGATGTGGCTTTGAATGGTGCATATTGAATGCAAAAAAAGACTTGATTTAGAATATGTTAAAAAATGAAACCCCTTTGTAATAGACGAGTTTTCGTCCGAAACCCTGATACTTCGAAGGAGATTGTCCAGTTTGTACACGAAGTGCATCCAGTTTTCCCGTAACCTTCTCAACTTTTTAGCACATGCTACATGGGTGAAATTATGATACCATGCCAATTTTCAACCATTTCAGAGTTCATTTGCAGTGCTTTTCAATTTCAGGGTCATCTTAGCTCAAAATAAATCATGAAATGCATGAAAAATAGCAAATGAAGTCAGAAAAGGGTTGAAAAGTGATGATGTGGGTTTGAACGGTGCATATTGAATGCAGAAAAAGTTTTGAGTTAAAATATGTTTAAAAAATGAAATCCCTTTGTAATAGACGAGTTTTCGTCCGAAACCCTGATACTTCGAAGGAGATTGTCCAGTTTGTACACGAAGTGCATCCAGTTTTTCCCGTAACCCTCTCAACTTTTTAGCACATGCTATGTGGGTGAAATTATTATACCATGCCAAGTTTGAACCATTTCAGAGTTCATTTGCAGTGTTTTTCAATTTCAGGGTCATCTCAGCTCAAAATAAATCTTGAAATGCATGAAAAATAGCAAATGAAGTCAGAAAAGGGTTGAAAAGTGATTATGTGGCTTTGAATGGTGCATATTTAATGCAGAAAAAGTTTTAGTTAAAATATGTTTAAAAAATGAAATCCCTTTGTAATAGACGAGTTTTCGTCCGAAACCCTCATACTTCGAAGGAGATTGTCCAGTTTGTACACGAAGTGCATCCAGTTTTTCTCATAACCCTCTCAACTTTTTAGCACATGCTATGTGGGTGAAATTATGATACCATGCCAATTTTCAACCATTTCAGAGTTCATTTGCAGTGCTTTTCAATTTCAGGGTCATCTTAGCTTAAAATAAATCATGAAATGCATGAAAAATAGCAAATGAAGTCAGAAAAGGGTTGAAATGTGATGATGTGGCTTTGAATGGTGCATATTGAACGCAAAAAAAGTCTTGAGTTAAAATATGTTAAAAAATGAAACCCCTTTGTAATAGACGAGTTTTCGTCCGAAACCCTGATACTTCGAAGGAGATTGTCCAGTTTGTACATGAAGTGCATCCAGTTTTTCCCGTAACCCTCTCTACTTTTTAGCACATGCTACGTGGGTGAAATTATGATACCATGCCAATTTTCAAACATTTCAGAGTTCATTTGCAGTGCTTTTCAATTTCAGGGTCATCTCAGCTCAAAATAAATCATGAAATGCATGAAAAATAGCAAATGAAGTCAGAAAAGGGTTGAAAAGTGATGATGTGTATTTGAATGGTGCATATTGAATGCAGAAAAAGTCTTGAGTTAAAATATGTTAAAAAATGAAACCCCTTTGTAATAGACGAGTGTTCGTCCGAAACCGTGATACTTCGAAGGAGATTGTCCAGTTTGTACACGAAGTGCATCCAGTTTTTCCCGTAACACTCTCTACTTTCTAGCACATGCTACGTGGGTGAAATTATGATACCATGCCAATTTTCAACTATTTCAGAGTTGATTTGCAGTGCTTTTCAATATCAGGGTCATCTTAGCTCAAAATAAATCATGAAATGCATGAAAAATAGCAAATGAAGTCAGAAAAGGGTTGAAAAGTGATGATGTGGCTTTGAATGGTGCATAATGAAGGCAGAAAAAGTCTTGAGTTAAAATATATTTAAAAAAATGAAATCCCTTTGTTATAGACGAGTTTTCGTCCGAAACCCTCATACTTCGAAGGAGATTGTCCAGTTTGTAGACGAAGTGCATCCAGTTTTTCCCGTAACCCTCTCAACTTTTTAGGACATGCTATGTGGGTGAAATTATGATACCATGCCAATTTTCAACCATTTCAGAGTTCATTTGCAGTGCTTTTCAATTTCAGGGTCATCTTAGCTCAAAATAAATCATGAAATGCATGAAAAATAGCAAATGAAGTCAGAAAAGGGTTGAAAAGTGATGATGTGGCTTTGAATGTTGCATATTGAATGCAGAAAAAGTCTTGAGTTTAAATATGTTAAAAAATGAAACCCCTTTGTAATAGACGAGTTTTCGTCCGAAACCCTAATACTTCGAAGGAGATTGTCCAGTTTGTACACGAAGTGCATCCAGTTTCTCCCGTAACCCTCTCAACTTTTTAGCACATGCTATGTGGGTGAAATTATTATACCATGCCAAGCTTTAACCATTTCAGAGTTCATTTGCAGTGCTTTTCAATTTCAGGGTCATCTCAGCTCAAAATAAATCATGAAATGCATGAAAAATAGCAAATGAAGTCACAAAAGGGTTGAAAAGTGATGATGTTGCTTTGAATGGAGCATATTGAATGCAGAAATTTTTTTGAGTTAAAATATGTTTAAAAAATGAAATCCCTTTGTAATAGACGAGTTTTCGTCCGAAACCCTGATACTTCGAAGGAGATTGTCCAGTTTGTACACGAAGTGCATCCAGTTTTTCCCGTAACCCTCTCAACTTTTTAGCACATGCTATATGGGTGAAATTATGATACCATGCCAATTTTCAATCATTTCAGAGTTCATTTGCAGTGCTTTTCAATTTCAGGGTCATCTTAGCTGAAAATAAATCATGAAATGCGTGAAAAATAGCAAATGAAGTCAGTAAAGGGCTGAAAAGTGATGATGTGGCTTTGAATGGTGCATATTGAATGCAGAAAAAGTCTTGAGTTAAAATATGTTCAAAAAAATGAAATCCCTTTGTAATAGACGAGTTTTCGTCCGAAACCCTGATACTTCGAAGGAGATTGTCCAGTTTGTACACGAAGTGCATCCAGTTTTTCCCGTAACCCTCTCAACTTTTTAGCACATGCTACATGGGTGAAATTATGATACCTTGCCAATTTTAAACCATTTCAGAGTTCATTTGCAGTGCTTTTCAATTTCAGGGTCATCTCAGCTCAAAATAAATCATGAAATATATGAAAAATAGCAAATGAAGTCAGAAAAGGGTTGAAAAGTGATGATGTGGCTTTGAATGGTGCATATTGAATGCAGAAAAAGTTTTGAGTTAAAATATGTTTAAAAAATGAAATCCGTTTGTAATAGACGAGTTTTCGTCCGAAACCCTAATACTTCGAAGGAGATTGTCCAGTTTGTACACGAAGTGCATCCAAATTTTCCCGTAACCATCTCAACTTTTTAGCACATGCTATGTGGGTGAAATTATGATACCATGCCAATTTTCAACCATTTTCGAGTTCATTTGCAGTGCTTTTCAATTTCAGGGTCATCTTAGCTCAAAATAAATCATGAAATGCATGAAAAATAGCAAATGAAGTCAGAAAAGAGTTGAAAAGTGATGATGTGGCTTTGAATGGTGCATATTGAATGCAAAAAAAGTCTTGAGTTAAAATATGTCAAAAAAATGAAACACCTTTGTAATAGACGAGTTTTCGTCCGAAACCCTAATACTTCGAAGGAGATTGTCCAGTTTGTACACGAAGTGCATCCAGTTTTTGCCGTAACCCTCTCAACTTTTTAGCACATGCTATGTGGGTGAAATTATTATACCATGCCAAGTTTGAACCATTTCAGAGTTCATTTGCAGTGTTTTTCAATTTCAGGGTCATCTCAGCTCAAAATAAATCATGAAATGCATGAAAAATAGCAAATGAAGTCAGAAAAGGGTTGAAAAGTGATGATGTGGCTTTGAATGGTGCATATTTAATGCAGAAAAAGTTTTGAGTTAAAATATGTTTAAAAAATGAAATCCCTTTGTAATAGACGAGTTTTCGTCCGAAACCCTCATACTTCGAAGGAGATTGTCCAGTTTGTACACGAAGTGCATCCAGTTTTTCTCATAACCCTCTCAACTTTTTAGCACATGCTATGTGGGTGAAATTATGATACTATGCCAATTTTCAACCATTTCAGAGTTCATTTGCAGTGCTTTTCAATTTCAGGGTCATCTTAGCTCAAAATAAATCATGAAATGCATGAAAAATAGCAAATGAAGCCAGAAAAGGGTTGAAACGTGATGATGTGGCTTTGAATGGTGCATATTGAATGCAAAAAAACTCTTGAGTTAAAATATGTTAAATAAATGAAACCCCTTTGTAATAGATGAGTTTTCGTCCGAAACCGTGATACTTCGAAGGAGATTGTCCAGTTTGTACACGAAGTGCATCTAGTTTTTCCCGTAACCCTCTCAACTTTTTAGCACATGCTACGTGGGTGAAATTATGATACCATGCCAATTTTCAACTATTTCAGAGTTCATTTGCAGTGCTTTTCAATTTCAGGTCATCTTAGCTCAAAATAAATCATGAAATGCATGAAAAATAGCAAATGAAGTCAGAAAAGGGTTGAAAAGTGATGATGTGGCTTTGAATGGTGCATATTGAATGCAGAAAAAGTCTTGAGTTAAAATATGTTAAAAAATGATACTACTTTGTAATAGACGAGTTTTCCTCCGAAACCCTCGTACTTCGAAGGAGATTGTCTAGTTTGTACACGAAGTGCATCCAGTTTTTCCCGTAACCCTCTCAACTTTTTAGCACATGCTACGTGGGTGAAATTATGATACCATGCCAATTTTCAACTATTTCAGAGTTCATTTGCAGTGCTTTTCAATTTCAGGGTCATCTTATCTCAAAATAAATCATGAAATGCATGAAAAATAGCAAATGAAGTCAGAAAAGGGTTGAAAAGTGATGATGCGGCTTTGAATGGTGCATATTGAATGCAGAAAAAGTCTTGAGTTAAAATAAGTTAAAAAATGAAACCCCTTTGTAATAGACGAGTTTTCGTCCGAAACCCTGATACTTCGAAGGAGATTGTCCAGTTTGTACACGAAGTGCATTCAGTTTTTCCCGTAACCCTCTCAACATTTTAGCACATGCTACGTGGGTGAAATTATGATACCATGCCAATTTTCAACTATTTCAGAGTTCATTTGCAGTGCTTTACAATGTCAGGGTCATCTTAGCTCAAAATAAATCATGAAATGCATGAAAAATAGCAAATGAAGTTAGAAAAGGGTTGAAAAGTGATGATGTGTCTTTGAATGGTACATATTGAATGCAAAAAAAGTCTTGAGTTAAAATATGTTAAAAAATGAAACCCCTTTGTAATAGACGAGTTTTCGTCCGAAACCCTGATACTTCGAAGGAGATTGTCCTGTTTGTACACGAAGTGCATCCAGTTTTTCCCGTAACCCTCTCAACTTTTTAGCACATGCTATGTGGGTGAAATTATGATACCATTCCAATTTTCAACCATTTCAGAGTTCATTTGCAGTGCTTTTCAATTTCAGGGTCATCTTAGCTCAAAATAAATCATGAAATGCATGAAAAATAGCAAATGAAGTCAGAAAAGAGTTGAAAAGTGATGATGTGGCTTTGAATGGTGCATATTGAATGCAAAAAAAGACTTGATTTAGAATATGTTAAAAAATGAAACCCCTTTGT
The DNA here is from genome assembly GCA_039707655.1 of Elymus sibiricus. Lineage (NCBI taxonomy): Eukaryota > Viridiplantae > Streptophyta > Magnoliopsida > Poales > Poaceae > Elymus > Elymus sibiricus. Next base: position 248,368,184 of record CM077671.1, read on the forward strand.
AATAGACGAGTTTTTGTCCGAAACCCTGATACTTCGAAGGACATTGTCCAGTTTGTACACGAAGTGCATCTAGTTTTTTCAGTAACCCTCTCAACTTTTTAGCACATGCTACGTGGGTGAAATTATGATACCATGCCAATTTTCAACTATTTCAGAGTTCATTTGCAGTGCTTTACAATGTCAGGGTCATCTTAGCTCAAAATAAATCATGAAATGCATGAAAAATAGCAAATGAAGTTAGAAAAGGGTTGAAAAGTGATGATGTGTCTTTGAATGGTACATATTGAATGCAGAAAAAGTCTTGAGTTAAAATATGTTAAAAAATGAAACCCCTTTGTAATAGACGAGTTTTCGTCCGAAACCCTGATACTTCGAAGGAGATTGTCCAGTTTGTACACGAAGTGCATCCAAATTTTCCCGTAACCCTCTCAACTTTTTAGCACATGCTATGTGGGTGAAATTATGATACCATGCCAATTTTCAACCATTTTCGAGTTCATTTGCAGTGCTTTTCAATTTCAGGGTCATCTTAGCTCAAAATAAATCATGAAATGCATGAAAAATAGCAAATGAAGTCAGAAAAGAGTTGAAAAGTGATGATGTGGCTTTGAATGGTGCATATTGAATGCAAAAAAAGTCTTGAGTTAAAATATGTTAAAAAAATGAAACACCTTTGTAATAGACGAGTTTTCGTCCGAAACCCTAATACTTCGAAGGAGATTGTCCAGTTTGTACACGAAGTGCATCCAGTTTTTGCCGTAACCCTCTCAACTTTTTAGCACATGCTATGTGGGTGAAATTATTATACCATGCCAAGTTTGAACCATTTCAGAGTTCATTTGCAGTGTTTTTCAATTTCAGGGTCATCTCAGCTCAAAATAAATCATGAAATGCATGAAAAATAGCAAATGAAGTCAGAAAAGGGTTGAAAAGTGATGATGTGGCTTTGAATGGTGCATATTTAATGCAGAAAAAGTTTTGAGTTAAAATATGTTTAAAAAATGAAATCCCTTTGTAATAGACGAGTTTTCGTCCGAAACCCTCATACTTCGAAGGAGATTGTCCAGTTTGTACACAAAGTGCATCCAGTTTTTCTCATAACCCTCTCAACTTTTTAGCACATGCTATGTGGGTGAAATTATGATACCATGCCAATTTTCAACCATTTCAGAGTTCATTTGCAGTGCTTTTCAATTTCAGGGTCATCTTAGCTCAAAATAAATCATGAAATGCATGAAAAATAGCAAATGAAGCCAGAAAAGGGTTGAAAAGTGATGATGTGGCTTTGAATGGTGCATATTGAATGCAAAAAAAGGCTTGATTTAGAATATGTTAAAAAATGAAACCCCTTTGTAATAGACGAGTTTTTGTCCGAAACCCTGATACTTCGAAGGACATTGTCCAGTTTGTACACGAAGTGCATCCAAATTTTCCCGTAACCCTCTCAACTTTTTAGCACATGCTATGTGGGTGAAATTATGATACCATGCCAATTTTCAACCATTTTCGAGTTCATTTGCAGTGCTTTTCAATTTCAGGGTCATCTTAGCTCAAAATAAATCATGAAATGCATGAAAAATAGCAAATGAAGTTAGAAAAGGGTTGAAAAGTGATGATGTGTCTTTGAATGGTACATATTGAATGCAGAAAAAGTCTTGAGTTAAAATATGTTAAAAAATGAAACCCCTTTGTAATAGACGAGTTTTCGTCCGAAACCCTGATACTTCGAAGGAGATTGTCCAGTTTGTACACGAAGTGCATCCAAATTTTCCCGTAACCCTCTCAACTTTTTAGCACATGCTATGTGGGTGAAATTATGATACCATGCCAATTTTCAACCATTTTCGAGTTCATTTGCAGTGCTTTTCAATTTCAGGGTCATCTTAGCTCAAAATAAATCATGAAATGCATGAAAAATAGCAAATGAAGTCAGAAAAGAGTTGAAAAGTGATGATGTGGCTTTGAATGGTGCATATTGAATGCAAAAAAAGTCTTGAGTTAAAATATGTTAAAAAAATGAAACACCTTTGTAATAGACGAGTTTTCGTCCGAAACCCTAATACTTCGAAGGAGATTGTCCAGTTTGTACACGAAGTGCATCCAGTTTTTGCCGTAACCCTCTCAACTTTTTAGCACATGCTATGTGGGTGAAATTATTATACCATGCCAAGTTTGAACCATTTCAGAGTTCATTTGCAGTGTTTTTCAATTTCAGGGTCATCTCAGGTCAAAATAAATCATGAAATGCATGAAAAATAGCAAATGAAGTCAGAAAAGGGTTGAAAAGTGATGATGTGGCTTTGAATGGTGCATATTTAATGCAGAAAAAGTTTTGAGTTAAAATATGTTTAAAAAATGAAATCCCTTTGTAATAGACGAGTTTTCGTCCGAAACCCTCATACTTCGAAGGAGATTGTCCAGTTTGTACACGAAGTGCATCCAGTTTTTCTCATAACCCTCTCAACTTTTTAGCACATGCTATGTGGGTGAAATTATGATACCATGCCAATTTTCAACCATTTCAGAGTTCATTTGCAGTGCTTTTCAATTTCAGGGTCATCTTAGCTCAAAATAAATCATGAAATGCATGAAAAATAGCAAATGAAGCCAGAAAAGGGTTGAAAAGTGATGATGTGGCTTTGAATGGTGCATATTGAATGCAAAAAAACTCTTGAGTTAAAATATGTTAAATAAATGAAACCCCTTTGTAATAGACGAGTTTTCGTCCGAAACCGTGATACTTCGAAGGAGATTGTCCAGTTTGTACACGAAGTGCATCCAGTTTTTCCCGTAACCCTCTCAACTTTTTAGCACATGCTACGTGGGTGAAATTATGATACCATGCCAATTTTCAACTATTTCAGAGTTCATTTGCAGTGCTTTTCAATTTCAGGTCATCTTAGCTCAAAATAAATCATGAAATGCATGAAAAATAGCAAATGAAGTCAGAAAAGGGTTGAAAAGTGATGATGTGGCTTTGAATGGTGCATATTGAATGCAGAAAAAGTCTTGAGTTAAAATATGTTAAAAAATGATACTACTTTGTAATAGACGAGTTTTCCTCCGAAACCCTCGTACTTCGAAGGAGATTGTCTAGTTTGTACACGAAGTGCATCCAGTTTTTCCCGTAACCCTCTCAACTTTTTAGCACATGCTACGTGGGTGAAATTATGATACCATGCCAATTTTCAACTATTTCAGAGTTCATTTGCAATGATTTTCAATTTCAGGGTCATCTTATCTCAAAATAAATCATGAAATGCATGAAAAATAGCAAATGAAGTCAGAAAAGGGTTGAAAAGTGATGATGCGGCTTTGAATGGTGCATATTGAATGCAGAAAAAGTCTTGAGTTAAAATAAGTTAAAAAAATGAAACCCCTTTGTAATAGACGAGTTTTCGTCCGAAACCCTGATACTACGAAGGAGATTGTCCAGTTTGTACACGAAGTGCATCCAGTTTTTCCCGTAACCCTCTCAACTTTTTAGCACATGCTACGTGGGTGAAATTATGATACCGTGCCAATTTTCAACTATTTCAGAGTTCATTTGCAGTGCTTTACAATGTCAGGGTCATCTTAGCTCAAAATAAATCATGAAATGCATGAAAAATAGCAAATGAAGTTAGAAAAGGGTTGAAAAGTGATGATGTGTCTTTGAATGGTACATATTGAATGCAGAAAAAGTCTTGAGTTAAAATATGTTAAAAAATGATACCCCTTTGTAATAGACGAGTTTTCGTCCGAAACCGTGATACTTCGAAGGAGATTGTCCTGTTTGTACACGAAGTGCATCCAGTTTTTCCCGTAACCCTCTCAACTTTTTAGCACATGCTATGTGGGTGAAATTATGATACCATTCCAATTTTCAACCATTTCAGAGTTCATTTGCAGTGCTTTTCAATTTCAGGGTCATCTTAGCTCAAAATAAATCATGAAATGCATGAAAAATAGCAAATGAAGTCAGAAAAGAGTTGAAAAGTGATGATGTGGCTTTGAATGGTGCAAATTGAATGCAAAAAAAGACTTGATTTAGAATATGTTAAAAAATGAAACCCCTTTGTAATAGACGAGTTTTTGTCCGAAACCCTGATACTTCGAAGGACATTGTCCAGTTTGTACACGAAGTGCATCTAGTTTTTTCAGTAACCCTCTCAACTTTTTAGCACATGCTACGTGGGTGAAATTATGGTACCATGCCAATTTTCAACTATTTCAGAGTTCATTTGCAGTGCTTTACAATTTCAGGGTCATCTTAGCTCAAAATAAATCATGAAATGCATGAAAAATAGCAAATGAAGTCAGAAAAGGGTTGAAAAGTGATGATGTGTCTTTGAATGGTACATATTGAATGCAGAAAAAGTCTTGAGTTAAAATATGTTTAAAAAATGAAACCCCTTTGTAATAGACGAGTTTTCGTCCGAAACCCTGATACTTCGAAGGAGATTGTCCAGTTTGTACACGAAGTGCATCCAGTTTTTCCCGTAACCTTCTCAACTTTTTAGCACATGCTACATGGGTGAAATTATGATACCATGCCAATTTTCAACCATTTCAGAGATCATTTGCAGTGCTTTTCAATTTCAGGGTCATCTTAGCTCAAAATAAAGCATGAAATGCATGAAAAATAGCAAATGAAGTCAGAAAAGGGTTGAAAAGTGATGATGTGGCTTTGAACGGTGCATATTGAATGCAGAAAAAGTTTTGAGTTAAAATATGTTTAAAAAATGAAATCCCTTTGTAATAGACGAGTTTTCGTCCGAAACCCTGATACTTCGAAGGAGATTGTCCAGTTTGTACACGAAGTGCATCCAGTTTTTCCCGTAACCCTCTCAACTTTTTTGCACATGCTATGTGGGTGAAATTATTATACCATGCCAAGTTTGCACCATTTCAGAGTTCATTTGCAGTGTTTTTCAATTTCAGGGTCATCTCAGCTCAAAATAAATCTTGAAATGCATGAAAAATAGCAAATGAAGTCAGAAAAGGGTTGAAAAGTGATGATGTGGCTTTGAATGGTGCATATTTAATGCAGAAAAAGTTTTGAGTTAAAATATGTTTAAAAAATGAAATCCCTTTGTAATAGACGAGTTTTCGTCCGAAACCCTCATACTTCGAAGGAGATTGTCCAGTTTGTACACGAAGTGCATCCAGTTTTTCTCATAACCCTCTCAACTTTTTAGCACATGCTATGTGGGTGAAATTATGATACCATGCCAATTTTCAACCATTTCAGAGTTCATTTGCAGTGCTTTTCAATTTCAGGGTCATCTTAGCTCAAAATAAATCATGAAATGCATGAAAAATAGCAAATGAAGTCCGAAAAGGGTTGAAAAGTGATGATGTGGCTTTGAATGGTGCATATTGAACGCAGAAAAAGTCTTGAGTTAAAATATGTTAAAAAATGAAACCCCTTTGTAATAGACGAGTTTTCGTCCGAAACCCTGATACTTCGAAGGAGATTGTCCAGTTTGTACACGAAGTGCATCCAGTTTTTCCCGTAACCCTCTCTACTTTTTAGCACATGCTACGTGGGTGAAATTATGATACCATGCCAATTTTCAAACATTTCAGAGTTCATTTGCAGTGCTTTTCAATTTCAGGGTCATCTCAGCTCAAAATAAATCATGAAATGCATGAAAAATAGCAAATGAAGTCAGAAAAGGGTTGAAAAGTGATGATGTGTATTTGAATGGTGCATATTGAATGCAGAAAAAGTCTTGAGTTAAAATATGTTAAAAAATGAAACCCCTTTGTAATAGACGAGTGTTCGTCCGAAACCTTGATACTTCGAAGGAGATTGTCCAGTTTGTACACGAAGTGCATCCAGTTTTTCCCGTAACCCTCTCTACTTTTTTGCACATGCTACGTGGGTGAAATTATGATACCATGCCAATTTTCAACTATTTCAGAGTTCATTTGCAGTGCTTTTCAATATCAGGGTCATCTTAGCTCAAAATAAATCATGAAATGCATGAAAAATAGCAAATGAAGTCAGAAAAGGGTTGAAAAGTGATGATGTGGCTTTGAATGGTGCATAATGAATGCAGAAAAAGTCTTGAGTTAAAATATATTTAAAAAAATGAAATCCCTTTGTTATAGACGAGTTTTCGTCCGAAACCCTGATACTTCGAAGGAGATTGTCCAGTTTGTACACGAAGTGCATCCATTTTTTCCCGTAACCTTCTCAACTTTTTAGCACATGCTACATGGGTGAAATTATGATACCATGCCAATTTTCAACCATTTCAGAGATCATTTGCAGTGCTTTTCAATTTCAGGGTCATCTTAGCTCAAAATAAAGCATGAAATGCATGAAAAATAGCAAATGAAGTCAGAAAAGGGTTGAAAAGTGATGATGTGGCTTTGAACGGTGCATATTGAATGCAGAAAAAGTTTTGAGTTAAAATATGTTTAAAAAATGAAATCCCTTTGTAATAGACGAGTTTTCGTCCGAAACCCTGATACTTCGAAGGAGATTGTCCAGTTTGTACACGAAGTGCATCCAGTTTTTCCCGTAACCCTCTCAACTTTTTTGCACATGCTATGTGGGTGAAATTATTATACCATGCCAAGTTTGCACCATTTCAGAGTTCATTTGCAGTGTTTTTCAATTTCAGGGTCATCTCAGCTCAAAATAAATCTTGAAATGCATGAAAAATAGCAAATGAAGTCAGAAAAGGGTTGAAAAGTGATGATGTGGCTTTGAATGGTGCATATTTAATGCAGAAAAAGTTTTGAGTTAAAATATGTTTAAAAAATGAAATCCCTTTGTAATAGACGAGTTTTCGTCCGAAACCCTCATACTTCGAAGGAGATTGTCCAGTTTGTACACGAAGTGCATCCAGTTTTTCTCATAACCCTCTCAACTTTTTAGCACATGCTATGTGGGTGAAATTATGATACCATGCCAATTTTCAACCATTTCAGAGTTCATTTGCAGTGCTTTTCAATTTCAGGGTCATCTTAGCTCAAAATAAATCATGAAATGCATGAAAAATAGCAAATGAAGTCCGAAAAGGGTTGAAAAGTGATGATGTGGCTTTGAATGGTGCATATTGAACGCAGAAAAAGTCTTGAGTTAAAATATGTTAAAAAATGAAACCCCTTTGTAATAGACGAGTTTTCGTCCGAAACCCTGATACTTCGAAGGAGATTGTCCAGTTTGTACACGAAGTGCATCCAGTTTTTCCCGTAACCCTCTCTACTTTTTAGCACATGCTACGTGGGTGAAATTATGATACCATGCCAATTTTCAAACATTTCAGAGTTCATTTGCAGTGCTTTTCAATTTCAGGGTCATCTCAGCTCAAAATAAATCATGAAATGCATGAAAAATAGCAAATGAAGTCAGAAAAGGGTTGAAAAGTGATGATGTGTATTTGAATGGTGCATATTGAATGCAGAAAAAGTCTTGAGTTAAAATATGTTAAAAAATGAAACCCCTTTGTAATAGACGAGTGTTCGTCCGAAACCTTGATACTTCGAAGGAGATTGTCCAGTTTGTACACGAAGTGCATCCAGTTTTTCCCGTAACCCTCTCTACTTTTTTGCACATGCTACGTGGGTGAAATTATGATACCATGCCAATTTTCAACTATTTCAGAGTTCATTTGCAGTGCTTTTCAATATCAGGGTCATCTTAGCTCAAAATAAATCATGAAATGCATGAAAAATAGCAAATGAAGTCAGAAAAGGGTTGAAAAGTGATGATGTGGCTTTGAATGGTGCATAATGAATGCAGAAAAAGTCTTGAGTTAAAATATATTTAAAAAAATGAAATCCCTTTGTTATAGACGAGTTTTCGTCCGAAACCCTCATACTTCGAAGGAGATTGTCCAGTTTGTAGACGAAGTGCATCCAGTTTTTCCCGTAACCCTCTCAACTTTTTAGCACATGCTATGTGGGTGAAATTATGATACCATGCCAATTTTCAACCATTTCAGAGTTCATTTGCAGTGCTTTTCAATTTCAGGGTTATCTTAGCTCAAAATAAATCATGAAATGCATGAAAAATAGCAAATGAAGTCAGAAAAGGGTTGAAAAGTGATGATGTGGCTTTGAATGTTGCATATTGAATGCAGAAAAAGTCTTGAGTTAAAATATGTTAAAAAATGAAACCCCATTGTAATAGACGAGTTTTCGTCCGAAACCCTAATACTTCGAAGGAGATTGTCCAGTTTGTACACGAAGTGCATCCAGTTTCTCCCGTAACCCTCTCAACTTTTTAGCACATGCTATGTGGGTGAAATTATTATACCATGCCAAGCTTTAACGATTTCAGAGTTCATTTGCAGTGCTTTTCAATTTCAGGGTCATCTCAGCTCAAAATAAATCATGAAATGCATGAAAAATAGCAAATGAAGTCACAAAAGGGTTGAAAAGTGATGATGTTGCTTTGAATGGTGCATATTGAATGCAGAATTTTTTTTGAGTTAAAATATGTTTAAAAAATGAAATCCCTTTGTAATAGACGAGTTTTCGTCCGAAACCCTGATACTTCGAAGGAGATTGTCCAGTTTGTACACGAAGTGCATCCAGTTTTTCCCGTAACCCTCTCAACTTTTTAGCACATGCTATGTGGGTGAAATTATGATACCATGCCAATTTTCAATCATTTCAGAGTTCATTTGCAGTGCTTTTCAATTTCAGGGTCATCTTAGCTCAAAATAAATCATGAAATGCGTGAAAAATAGCAAATGAAGTCAGTAAAGGGTTGAAAAGTGATGATGTGGCTTTGAATGGTGCATATTGAATGCAGAAAAAGTTTTGAGTTAAAATATGTTCAAAAAAATTAAATCCCTTTGTAATAGACGAGTTTTCGTCCGAAACCCTGATACTTCGAAGGAGATTGTCCAGTTTGTACACGAAGTGCATCCAGTTTTTCCCGTAACCCTCTCAACTTTTTAGCACATGCTACATGGGTGAAATTATGATACCTTGCCAATTTTCAACCATTTCAGAGTTCATTTGCAGTGCTTTTCAATTTCAGGGCCATCTCAGCTCAAAATAAATCATGAAATATATGAAAAATAGCAAATGAAGTCAGAAAAGGGTTGAAAAGTGATGATGTGGCTTTGAATGGTGCATATTGAATGCAGAAAAAGTTTTGAGTTAAAATATGTTTAAAAAATGAAATCCCTTTGTAATAGACGAGTTTTCGTCCGAAACCCTGATACTTCGAAGGAGATTGTCCAGTTTGTACACGAAGTGCATCCAATTTTTCCCGTAACCCTCTCAACTTTTTAGCACATGCTATGTGGGTGAAATTGTGATACCATGCCAATTTTCAACCATTTTCGAGTTCATTTGCAGTGCTTTTCAATTTCAGGGTCATCTTAGCTCAAACTAAATCATGAAATGCATGAAAAATAGCAAATGAAGTCAGAAAAGAGTTGAAAAGTGATGATGTGGCTTTGAATGGTGCATATTGAATGCAAAAAAAGTCTTGAGTTAAAATATGTTAAAAAAATGAAACCCCTTTGTAATAGACGAGTTTTCGTCCGAAACCCTAATACTTCGAAGGAGATTGTTCAGTTTGTACACGAAGTGCATCCAGTTTTTCCCGTAACCCTCTCAAATTTTTAGCACATGCTATGTGGGTGAAATTATTATACCATGCCAAGTTTGAACCATTTCAGAGTTCATTTGCAGTGTTTTTCAATTTCAGGGTCATCTCAGCTCAAAATAAATCATGAAATGCATGAAAAATAGCAAATGAAGTCAGAAAAGGGTTGAAAAGTGATGATGTGGCTTTGAATGGTGCATATTTAATGCAGAAAAAGTTTTGAGTTAAAATATGTTTAAAAAATGAAATCCCTTTGTAATAGACGAGTTTTCGTCCGAAACCCTCATACTTCGAAGGAGATTGTCCAGTTTGTACACGAAGTGCATCCAGTTTTTCTCATAACCCTCTCAACTTTTTAGCACATGCTATGTGGGTGAAATTATGATACCATGCCAATTTTCAACCATTTCAGAGTTCATTTGCAGTGTTTTTCAATTTCAGGGTCATCTTAGCTCAAAATAAATCATGAAATGCATGAAAAATAGCAAATGAAGCCAGAAAAGGGTTGAAAAGTGATGATGTGGCTTTGAATGGTGCATATTGAATGCAAAAAAACTCTTGAGTTAAAATATGTTAAAAAAATGAAACCCCTTTGTAATAGACGAGTTTTCGTCCGAAACCGTGATACTTCGAAGGAGATTGTCCAGTTTGTACACGAAGTGCATCCAGTTTTTCCCGTAACCCTCTGAACTTTTTAGCACATGCTACGTGGGTGAAATTATGATACCATGCCAATTTTCAACTATTTCAGAGTTCATTTGCAGTGCTTTTCAATTTCAGGTCATCTTAGCTCAAAATAAATCATGAAATGCATGAAAAATAGCAAATGAAGTCAGAAAAGGGTTGAAAAGTGATGATGTGGATTTCAATGGTGCATATTGAATGCAGAAAAAGTCTTGAGTTAAAATATGTTAAAAAATGATACTACTTTGTAATAGACGAGTTTTCCTCCGAAACCCTCGTACTTCGAAGGAGATTGTCTAGTTTGTACACGAAGTGCATCCAGTTTTTCCCGTAACCCTCTCAACTTTTTAGCACATGCTACGTGGGTGAAATTATGATACCATGCCAATTTTCAACTATTTCAGAGTTCATTTGCAGTGCTTTTCAATTTCAGGGTCATCTTAGCTCAAAATAAATCATGAAATGCATGAAAAATAGCAAATGAAGTCAGAAAAGGGTTGAAAAGTGATGATGTGGCTTTGAATGGTGCATATTGAATGCAGAAAAAGTCTTGAGTTAAAATAAGTTAAAAAATGAAACCCCTTTGTAATAGACGAGTTTTCGTCCGAAACCCTGATACTTCGAAGGAGATTGTCTAGTTTGTACACGAAATGCATCCAGTTTTTCCCGTAACCCTCTCTACTTTTTAGCACATGCTACGTGGGTGAAATTATGATACCATGCCAATTTTCAACTATTTCAGAGTTCATTTGCAGTGCTTTTCAATATCAGGGTCATCTTAGCTCAAAATAAATAATGAAATGCATGAAAAATAGCAAATGAAGTCAGAAAAGGGTTGAAAAGTGATGATGTGGCTTTGAATGGTGCATAATGAAGGCAGAAAAAGTCTTGAGTTAAAATATATTTAAAAAAATGAAATCCCTTTGTTATAGACGAGTTTTCGTCCGAAACCCTCATACTTTGAAGGAGATTGTCCAGTTTGTAGACGAAGTGCATCCAGTTTTTCCCGTAACCCTCTCAACTTTTTAGCACATGCTATGTGGGTGAAATTATGATACCATGCCAATTTTCAATCATTTCAGAGTTCATTTCCAGTGCTTTTCAATTTCAGGGTCATCTTAGCTCAAAATAAATCATGAAATGCGTGAAAAATAGCAAATGAAGTCAGTAAAGGGTTGAAAAGTGATGATGTGGCTTTGAATGGTGCATATTGAATGCAGAAAAAGTCTTGAGTTAAAATATGTTCAAAAAAATGAAATCCCTTTGTAATAGACGAGTTTTCGTCCGAAACCCTGATACTTCGAAGGAGATTGTCCAGTTTGTACACGAAGTGCATCCAGTTTTTCCCGTAACCCTCTCAACTTTTTAGCACATGCTACATGGGTGAAATTATGATACCTTGCCAATTTTCAACCATTTCAGAGTTCATTTGCAGTGCTTTTCAATTTCAGGGTCATCTCAGCTCAAAATAAATCATGAAATATATGAAAAATAGCAAATGAAGTCAGAAAAGGGTTGAAAAGTGATGATGTGGCTTTGAATGGTGCATATTGAATGCAGAAAAAGTTTTGAGTTAAAATATGTTTAAAAAATGAAATCCCTTTGTAATAGACGAGTTTTCGTCCGAAACCCTGATACTTCGAAGGAGATTGTCCAGTTTGTACACGAAGTGCATCCAATTTTTCCCGTAACCCTCTCAACTTTTTAGCACATGCTATGTGGGTGAAATTATGATACCATGCCAATTTTCAACCATTTTCGAGTTCATTTGCAGTGCTTTTCAATTTCAGGGTCATCTTAGCTCAAAATAAATCATGAAATGCATGAAAAATAGCAAATGAAGTCAGAAAAGAGTTGAAAAGTGATGATGTGGCTTTGAATGGTGCATATTGAATGCAAAAAAAGTCTTGAGTTAAAATATGTTAAAAAAATGAAACCCCTTTGTAATAGACGAGTTTTCGTCCGAAACCGTGATACTTCGAAGGAGATTGTCCAGTTTGTACACGAAGTGCATCCAATTTTTCCCGTAACCCTCTCAACTTTTTAGCACATGCTATGTGGGTGAAATTGTGATACCATGCCAATTTTCAACCATTTTCGAGTTCATTTGCAGTGCTTTTCAATTTCAGGGTCATCTTAGCTCAAACTAAATCATGAAATGCATGAAAAATAGCAAATGAAGTCAGAAAAGAGTTGAAAAGTGATGATGTGGCTTTGAATGGTGCATATTGAATGCAAAAAAAGTCTTGAGTTAAAATATGTTAAAAAAATGAAACCCCTTTGTAATAGACGAGTTTTCGTCCGAAACCCTAATACTTCGAAGGAGATTGTTCAGTTTGTACACGAAGTGCATCCAGTTTTTCCCGTAACCCTCTCAAATTTTTAGCACATGCTATGTGGGTGAAATTATTATACCATGCCAAGTTTGAACCATTTCAGAGTTCATTTGCAGTGTTTTTCAATTTCAGGGTCATCTCAGCTCAAAATAAATCATGAAATGCATGAAAAATAGCAAATGAAGTCAGAAAAGGGTTGAAAAGTGATGATGTGGCTTTGAATGGTGCATATTTAATGCAGAAAAAGTTTTGAGTTAAAATATGTTTAAAAAATGAAATCCCTTTGTAATAGACGAGTTTTCGTCCGAAACCCTCATACTTCGAAGGAGATTGTCCAGTTTGTACACGAAGTGCATCCAGTTTTTCTCATAACCCTCTCAACTTTTTAGCACATGCTATGTGGGTGAAATTATGATACCATGCCAATTTTCAACCATTTCAGAGTTCATTTGCAGTGTTTTTCAATTTCAGGGTCATCTTAGCTCAAAATAAATCATGAAATGCATGAAAAATAGCAAATGAAGCCAGAAAAGGGTTGAAAAGTGATGATGTGGCTTTGAATGGTGCATATTGAATGCAAAAAAACTCTTGAGTTAAAATATGTTAAAAAAATGAAACCCCTTTGTAATAGACGAGTTTTCGTCCGAAACCGTGATACTTCGAAGGAGATTGTCCAGTTTGTACACGAAGTGCATCCAGTTTTTCCCGTAACCCTCTGAACTTTTTAGCACATGCTACGTGGGTGAAATTATGATACCATGCCAATTTTCAACTATTTCAGAGTTCATTTGCAGTGCTTTTCAATTTCAGGTCATCTTAGCTCAAAATAAATCATGAAATGCATGAAAAATAGCAAATGAAGTCAGAAAAGGGTTGAAAAGTGATGATGTGGATTTCAATGGTGCATATTGAATGCAGAAAAAGTCTTGAGTTAAAATATGTTAAAAAATGATACTACTTTGTAATAGACGAGTTTTCCTACGAAACCCTCGTACTTCGAAGGAGATTGTCTAGTTTGTACACGAAGTGCATCCAGTTTTTCCCGTAACCCTCTCAACTTTTTAGCACATGCTACGTGGGTGAAATTATGATACCATGCCAATTTTCAACTATTTCAGAGTTCATTTGCAGTGCTTTTCAATTTCAGGGTCATCTTAGCTCAAAATAAATCATGAAATGCATGAAAAATAGCAAATGAAGTCAGAAAAGGGTTGAAAAGTGATGATGTGGCTTTGAATGGTGCATATTGAATGCAGAAAAAGTCTTGAGTTAAAATAAGTTAAAAAATGAAACCCCTTTGTAATAGACGAGTTTTCGTCCGAAACCCTGATACTTCGAAGGAGATTGTCTAGTTTGTACACGAAGTGCATCCAGTTTTTCCCGTAACCCTCTCTACTTTTTAGCACATGCTACGTGGGTGAAATTATGATACCATGCCAATTTTCAACTATTTCAGAGTTCATTTGCAGTGCTTTTCAATATCAGGGTCATCTTAGCTCAAAATAAATCATGAAATGCATGAAAAATAGCAAATGAAGTCAGAAAAGGGTTGAAAAGTGATGATGTGGCTTTGAATGGTGCATAATGAAGGCAGAAAAAGTCTTGAGTTAAAATATATTTAAAAAAATGAAATCCCTTTGTTATAGACGAGTTTTCGTCCGAAACCCTCATACTTTGAAGGAGATTGTCCAGTTTGTAGACGAAGTGCATCCAGTTTTTCCCGTAACCCTCTCAACTTTTTAGCACATGCTATGTGGGTGAAATTATGATACCATGCCAATTTTCAATCATTTCAGAGTTCATTTCCAGTACTTTTCAATTTCAGGGTCATCTTAGCTCAAAATAAATCATGAAATGCGTGAAAAATAGCAAATGAAGTCAGTAAAGGGTTGAAAAGTGATGATGTGGCTTTGAATGGTGCATATTGAATGCAGAAAAGTCTTGAGTTAAAATATGTTCAAAAAAATGAAATCCCTTTGTAATAGACGAGTTTTCGTCCGAAACCCTGATACTTCGAAGGAGATTGTCCAGTTTGTACACGAAGTGCATCCAGTTTTTCCCGTAACCCTCTCAACTTTTTAGCACATGCTACATGGGTGAAATTATGATACCTTGCCAATTTTCAACCATTTCAGAGTTCATTTGCAGTGCTTTTCAATTTCAGGGTCATCTCAGCTCAAAATAAATCATGAAATATATGAAAAATAGCAAATGAAGTCAGAAAAGGGTTGAAAAGTGATGATGTGGCTTTGAATGGTGCATATTGAATGCAGAAAAAGTTTTGAGTTAAAATATGTTTAAAAAATGAAATCCCTTTGTAATAGACGAGTTTTCGTCCGAAACCCTGATACTTCGAAGGAGATTGTCCAGTTTGTACACGAAGTGCATCCAATTTTTCCCGTAACCCTCTCAACTTTTTAGCACATGCTATGTGGGTGAAATTATGATACCATGCCAATTTTCAACCATTTTCGAGTTCATTTGCAGTGCTTTTCAATTTCAGGGTCATCTTAGCTCAAAATAAATCATGAAATGCATGAAAAATAGCAAATGAAGTCAGAAAAGAGTTGAAAAGTGATGATGTGGCTTTGAATGGTGCATATTGAATGCAAAAAAAGTCTTGAGTTAAAATATGTTAAAAAAATGAAACACCTTTGTAATAGACGAGTTTTCGTCCGAAACCCTAATACTTCGAAGGAGATTGTCCAGTTTGTACACGAAGTGCATCCAGTTTTTGCCGTAACCCTCTCAACTTTTTAGCACATGCTATGTGGGTGAAATTATTATACCATGCCAAGTTTGAACCATTTCAGAGTTCATTTGCATTGTTTTTCAATTTCAGGGTCATCTCAGCTCAAAATAAATCATGAAATGCATGAAAAATAGCAAATGAAGTCAGAAAAGGGTTGAAAAGTGATGATGTGGCTTTGAGTGGTGCATATTTAATGCAGAAAAAGTTTTGAGTTAAAATATGTTTAAAAAATGAAATCCCTTTGTAATAGACGAGTTTTCGTCCGAAACCCTCATACTTCGAAGGAGATTGTCCAGTTTGTACACGAAGTGCATCCAGTTTTTCTCATAACCCTCTCAACTTTTTAGCACATGCTATGTGGGTGAAATTATGATACCATGCCAATTTTCAACCATTTCAGAGTTCATTTGCAGTGCTTTTCAATTTCAGGGTCATCTTAGCTCAAAATAAATCATGAAATGCATGAAAAATAGCAAATGAAGCCAGAAAAGGGTTGAAAAGTGATGATGTGGCTTTGAATGGTGCATATTGAATGCAAAAAAACTCTTGAGTTAAAATATGTTAAATAAATGAAACCCCTTTGTAATAGACGAGTTTTCGTCCGAAACCGTGATACTTCGAAGGAGATTGTCCAGTTTGTACACGAAGTGCATCCAGTTTTTCCCGTAACCCTCTCAACTTTTTAGCACATGCTACGTGGGTAAAAATTATGATACCATGCCAATTTTCAACTATTTCAGAGTTCATTTGCAGTGCTTTTCAATTTCAGGTCATCTTAGCTCAAAATAAATCATGAAATGCATGAAAAATAGCAAATGAAGTCAGAAAAGGGTTGAAAAGTGATGATGTGGCTTTGAATGGTGCATATTGAATGCAGAAAAAGTCTTGAGTTAAAATATGTTAAAAAATGATACTACTTTGTAATAGACGAGTTTTCCTCCGAAACCCTCGTACTTCGAAGGAGATTGTCTAGTTTGTACACGAAGTGCATCCAGTTTTTCCCGTAACCCTCTCAACTTTTTAGCACATGCTACGTGGGTGAAATTATGATACCATGCCAATTTTCAACTATTTCAGAGTTCATTTGCAGTGCTTTTCAATTTCAGGGTCATCTTAGCTCAAAATAAATCATGAAATGCATGAAAAATAGCAAATGAAGTCAGAAAAGGGTTGAAAAGTGATGATGCGGCTTTGAATGGTGCATATTGAATGCAGAAAAAGTCTTGAGTTAAAATAAGTTAAAAAATGAAACCCCTTTGTAATAGACGAGTTTTCGTCCGAAACCCTGATACTTCGAAGGAGATTGTCCAGTTTGTACACGAAGTGCATCCAGTTTTTCCCGTAACCCTCTCAACTTTTTAGCACATGCTACGTGGGTGAAATTATGATACCATGCCAATTTTCAACTATTTCAGAGTTCATTTGCAGTGCTTTACAATGTCAGGGTCATCTTAGCTCAAAATAAATCTTGAAATGCATGAAAAATAGCAAATGAAGTTAGAAAAGGGTTGAAAAGTGATGATGTGTCTTTGAATGGTACATATTGAATGCAGAAAAAGTCTTGAGTTAAAATATGTTAAAAAATGAAACCCCTTTGTAATAGACGAGTTTTCGTCCGAAACCCTGATACTTCGAAGGAGATTGTCCTGTTTGTACACGAAGTGCATCCAGTTTTTCCCGTAACCCTCTCAACTTTTTAGCACATGCTATGTGGGTGAAATTATGATACCATTCCAATTTTCAACCATTTCAGAGTTCATTTGCAGTGCTTTTCAATTTCAGGGTCATCTTAGCTCAAAATAAATCATGAAATGCATGAAAAATAGCAAATGAAGTCAGAAAAGAGTTGAAAAGTGATGATGTGGCTTTGAATGGTGCATATTGAATGCAAAAAAAGACTTGATTTAGAATATGTTAAAAAATGAAACCCCTTTGTAATAGACGAGTTTTTGTCCGAAACCCTGATACTTCGAAGGACATTGTCCAGTTTGTACACGAAGTGCATCTAGTTTTTTCAGTAACCCTCTCAACTTTTTAGCACATGCTACGTGGGTGAAATTATGATACCATGCCAATTTTCAACTATTTCAGACTTCATTTGCAGTGCTTTACAATTTCAGGGTCATCTTAGCTCAAAATAAATCATGAAATGCATCAAAAATAGCAAATGAAGTCAAAAAAGGGTTGAAAAGTGATGATGTGTCTTTGAATGGTACATATTGAATGCAGAAAAAGTCTTGAGTTAAAATATGTTTAAAAAATGAAACCCCTTTGTAATAGACGAGTTTTCGTCCGAAACCCTGATACTTCGAAGGAGATTGTCCAGTTTGTACACGAAGTGCATCCAGTTTTTCCCGTAACCTTCTCAACTTTTTAGCACATGCTACATGGGTGAAATTATGATACCATGCCAATTTTCAACCATTTCAGAGTTCATTTGCAGTGCTTTTCAATTTCAGGGTCATCTTAGCTCAAAATAAAGCATGAAATGCATGAAAAATAGCAAATGAAGTCAGAAAAGGGTTGAAAAGTGATGATGTGGCTTTGAACGATGCATATTGAATGCAGAAAAAGTTTTGAGTTAAAATATGTTTAAAAAATGAAATCCCTTTGTAATAGACGAGTTTTCGTCCGAAACCCTGATACTTCGAAGGAGATTGTCCAGTTTGTACACGAAGTGCATCCAGTTTTTCCCGTAACCCTCTCAACTTTTTAGCACATGCTATGTGGGTGAAATTATTATACCATGCCAAGTTTGAACCATTTCAGAGTTCATTTGCAGTGTTTTTCAATTTCAGGGTCATCTCAGCTCAAAATAAATCTTGAAATGCATGAAAAGTAGCAAATGAAGTCAGAAAAGGGTTGAAAAGTGATGATGTGGCTTTGAATGGTGCATATTTAATGCAGAAAAAGTTTTGAGTTAAAATATGTTTAAAAAATGAAATCCCTTTGTAATAGACGAGTTTTCGTCCGAAACCCTCATACTTCGAAGGAGATTGTCCAGTTTGTACACCAAGTGCATCCAGTTTTTCTCATAACCCTCTCAACTTTTTAGCACATGCTATGTGGGTGAAATTATGATACCATGCCAATTTTCAACCATTTCAGAGTTCATTTGCAGTGCTTTTCAATTTCAGGGTCATCTTAGCTCAAAATAAATCATGAAATGCATGAAAAATAGCAAATGAAGTCAGAAAAGGGTTGAAAAGTGATGATGTGTATTTGAATGGTGCATATTGAATGCAGAAAAAGTCTTGAGTTAAAATATGTTAAAAAATGAAACCCCTTTGTAATAGACGAGTGTTCGTCTGAAACCTTGATACTTCGAAGGAGATTGTCCAGTTTGTACACGAAGTGCATCCAGTTTTTCCCGTAACCCTCTCTACTTTTTGGCACATGCTACGTGGGTGAAATTATGATACCATGCCAATTTTCAACTATTTCAGAGTTCATTTGCAGTGCTTTTCAATATCAGGGTCATCTTAGCTCAAAATAAATCATGAAATGCATGAAAAATAGCAAATGAAGTCAGAAAAGGGTTGAAAAGTGATGATGTGGCTTTGAATGGTGCATAATGAATGCAGAAAAAGTCTTGAGTTAAAATATATTTAAAAAAATGAAATCCCTTTGTTATAGACGAGTTTTCGTCCGAAACCCTCATACTTCGAAGGAGATTGTCCAGTTTGTAGACGAAGTGCATCCAGTTTTTCCCGTAACCCTCTCAACTTTTTAGCACATGCTATGTGGGTGAAATTATGATACCATGCCAATTTTCAACCATTTCAGAGTTCATTTGCAGTGCTTTTCAATTTCAGGGTCATCTTAGCTCAAAATAAATCAAGAAATGCATGAAAAATAGCAAATGAAGTCAGAAAAGGGTTGAAAAGTGATGATGTGGCTTTGAATGTTGCATATTGAATGCAGAAAAAGTCTTGAGTTAAAATATGTTAAAAAATGAAACCCCTTTGTAATAGACGAGTTTTCGTCCGAAACCCTAATACTTCGAAGGAGATTGTCCAGTTTGTACACGAAGTGCATCCAGTTTCTCCCGTAACCCTCTCAACTTTTTAGCACATGCTATGTGGGTGAAATTATTATACCATGCCAAGCTTTAACCATTTCAGAGTTCATTTGCAGTGCTTTTCAATTGCAGGGTCATCTCAACTCAAAATAAATCATGAAATGCATGAAAAATAGCAAATGAAGTCACAAAAGGGTTGAAAAGTGATGATGTTGCTTTGAATGGTGCATATTGAATGCAGAAATTTTTTTGAGTTAAAATATGTTTAAAAAATGAAATCCCTTTGTAATAGACGAGTTTTCGTCCGAAACCCTGATACTTCGAAGGAGATTGTCCAGTTTGTACACGAAGTGCATCCAGTTTTTCCCGTAACCCTCTCAACTTTTTAGCACATGCTATGTGGGTGAAATTATGATACCATGCCAATTTTCAATCATTTCAGAGTTCATTTGCAGTGCTTTTCAATTTCAGGGTCATCTTAGCTCAAAATAAATCATGAAATGCGTGAAAAATAGCAAATGAAGTCAGTAAAGGGTTGAAAAGTGATGATGTGGCTTTGAATGGTGCATATTGAATGCAGAAAAAGTTTTGAGTTAAAATATGTTCAAAAAAATGAAATCCCTTTGTAATAGACGAGTTTTCGTCCGAAACCCTGATACTTCGAAGGAGATTGTCCAGTTTGTACACGAAGTGCATCCAGTTTTTCCCGTAACCCTCTCAACTTTTTAGCACATGCTACATGGGTGAAATTATGATACCTTGCCAATTTTCAACCATTTCAGAGTTCATTTGCAGTGCTTCTCAATTTCAGGGCCATCTCAGCTCAAAATAAATCATGAAATATATGAAAAATAGCAAATGAAGTCAGAAAAGGGTTGAAAAGTGATGATGTGGCTTTGAATGGTGCATATTGAATGCAGAAAAAGTTTTGAGTTAAAATATGTTTAAAAAATGAAATCCCTTTGTAATAGACGAGTTTTCGTCCGAAACCCTGATACTTCGAAGGAGATTGTCCAGTTTGTACACGAAGTGCATCCAATTTTTCCCGTAACCCTCTCAACTTTTTAGCACATGCTATGTGGGTGAAATTGTGATACCATGCCAATTTTCAACCATTTTCGAGTTCATTTGCAGTGCTTTTCAATTTCAGGGTCATCTTAGCTTAAAATAAATCATGAAATGCATGAAAAATAGCAAATGAAGTCAGAAAAGAGTTGAAAAGTGATGATGTGGCTTTGAATGGTGCATATTGAATGCAAAAAAAGTCTTGAGTTAAAATATGTTAAAAAAATGAAACCCCTTTGTAATAGACGAGTTTTCGTCCGAAACCCTAATAGTTCGAAGGAGATTGTTCAGTTTGTACACGAAGTGCATCCAGTTTTTCCCGTAACCCTCTCAACTTTTTAGCACATGCTATGTGGGTGAAATTATTATACCATGCCAAGTTTGAACCATTTCAGATTTCATTTCCAGTGTTTTTCAATTTCAGGGTCATCTCAGCTCAAAATAAATCATGAAATGCATGAAAAATAGCAAATGAAGTCAGAAAAGGGTTGAAAAGTGATGATGTGGCTTTGAATGGTGCATATTTAATGCAGAAAAAGTTTTGAGTTAAAATATGTTTAAAAAATGAAATCCCTTTGTAATAGACGAGTTTTCGTCCGAAACCCTCATACTTCGAAGGAGATTGTCCAGTTTGTACACGAAGTGCATCCAGTTTTTGTCATAACCCTCTCAACTTTTTAGCACATGCTATGTGGGTGAAATTATGATACCATGCCAATTTTCAACCATTTCAGAGTTCATTTGCAGTGCTTTTCAATTTCAGGGTCATCTTAGCTCAAAATAAATCATGAAATGCATGAAAAATAGCAAATGAAGCCAGAAAAGGGTTGAAAAGTGATGATGTGGCTTTGAATGGTGCATATTGAATGCAAAAAAACTCTTGAGTTAAAATATGTTAAAAAAATGAAAGCCCTTTGTAATAGACGAGTTTTCGTCCGAAACCGTGATACTTCGAAGGAGATTGTCCAGTTTGTACACGAAGTGCATCCAGTTTTTCCCGTAACCCTCTCAACTTTTTAGCACATGCTACGTGGGTGAAATTATGATACCATGCCAATTTTCAACTATTTCAGAGTTCATTTGCAGTGCTTTTCAATTTCAGGTCATCTTAGCTCAAAATAAATCAAGAAATGCATGAAAAATAGCAAATGAAGTCAGAAAAGGGTTGAAAAGTGATGATGTGGCTTTGAATGTTGCATATTGAATGCAGAAAAAGTCTTGAGTTAAAATATGTTAAAAAATGAAACCCCTTTGTAATAGACGAGTTTTCGTCCGAAACCCTAATACTTCGAAGGAGATTGTCCAGTTTGTACACGAAGTGCATCCAGTTTCTCCCGTAACCCTCTCAACTTTTTAGCACATGCTATGTGGGTGAAATTATTATACCATGCCAAGCTTTAACCATTTCAGAGTTCATTTGCAGTGCTTTTCAATTGCAGGGTCATCTCAACTCAAAATAAATCATGAAATGCATGAAAAATAGCAAATGAAGTCACAAAAGGGTTGAAAAGTGATGATGTTGCTTTGAATGGTGCATATTGAATGCAGAAAATTTTTTGAGTTAAAATATGTTTAAAAAATGAAATCCCTTTGTAATAGACGAGTTTTCGTCCGAAACCCTGATACTTCGAAGGAGATTGTCCAGTTTGTACACGAAGTGCATCCAGTTTTTCCCGTAACCCTCTCAACTTTTTAGCACATGCTATGTGGGTGAAATTATGATACCATGCCAATTTTCAATCATTTCAGAGTTCATTTGCAGTGCTTTTCAATTTCAGGGTCATCTTAGCTCAAAATAAATCATGAAATGCGTGAAAAATAGCAAATGAAGTCAGTAAAGGGTTGAAAAGTGATGATGTGGCTTTGAATGGTGCATATTGAATGCAGAAAAAGTTTTGAGTTAAAATATGTTTAAAAAATGAAATCCCTTTGTAATAGACGAGTTTTCGTCCGAAACCCTGATACTTCGAAGGAGATTGTCCAGTTTGTACACGAAGTGCATCCAGTTTTTCCCGTAACCCTCTCAACTTTTTAGCACATGCTACATGGGTGAAATTATGATACCTTGCCAATTTTCAACCATTTCAGAGTTCATTTGCAGTGCTTCTCAATTTCAGGGCCATCTCAGCTCAAAATAAATCATGAAATATATGAAAAATAGCAAATGAAGTCAGAAAAGGGTTGAAAAGTGATGATGTGGCTTTGAATGGTGCATATTGAATGCAGAAAAAGTTTTGAGTTAAAATATGTTTAAAAATGAAATCCCTTTGTAATAGACGAGTTTTCGTCCGAAACCCTGATACTTCGAAGGAGATTGTCCAGTTTGTACACGAAGTGCATCCAATTTTTCCCGTAACCCTCTCAACTTTTTAGCACATGCTATGTGGGTGAAATTGTGATACCATGCCAATTTTCAACCATTTTCGAGTTCATTTGCAGTGCTTTTCAATTTCAGGGTCATCTTAGCTTAAAATAAATCATGAAATGCATGAAAAATAGCAAATGAAGTCAGAAAAGAGTTGAAAAGTGATGATGTGGCTTTGAATGGTGCATATTGAATGCAAAAAAAGTCTTGAGTTAAAATATGTTAAAAAAATGAAACCCCTTTGTAATAGACGAGTTTTCGTCCGAAACCCTAATACTTCGAAGGAGATTGTTCAGTTTGTACACGAAGTGCATCCAGTTTTTCCCGTAACCCTCTCAACTTTTTAGCACATGCTATGTGGGTGAAATTATTATACCATGCCAAGTTTGAACCATTTCAGATTTCATTTGCAGTGTTTTTCAATTTCAGGGTCATCTCAGCTCAAAATAAATCATGAAATGCATGAAAAATAGCAAATCAAGTCAGAAAAGGGTTGAAAAGTGATGATGTGGCTTTGAATGGTGCATATTTAATGCAGAAAAAGTTTTGAGTTAAAATATGTTTAAAAAATGAAATCCCTTTGTAATAGACGAGTTTTCGTCCGAAACCCTCATACTTCGAAGGAGATTGTCCAGTTTGTACACGAAGTGCATCCAGTTTTTCTCATAACCCTCTCAACTTTTTAGCACATGCTATGTGGGTGAAATTATGATACCATGCCAATTTTCAACCATTTCAGAGTTCATTTGCAGTGCTTTTCAATTTCAGGGTCATCTTAGCTCAAAATAAATCATGAAATGCATGAAAAATAGCAAATGAAGCCAGAAAAGGGTTGAAAAGTGATGATGTGGCTTTGAATGGTGCATATTGAATGCAAAAAAACTCTTGAGTTAAAATATGTTAAAAAAATGAAAGCCCTTTGTAATAGACGAGTTTTCGTCCGAAACCGTGATACTTCGAAGGAGATTGTCCAGTTTGTACACGAAGTGCATCCAGTTTTTCCCGTAACCCTCTCAACTTTTTAGCACATGCTACGTGGGTGAAATTATGATACCATGCCAATTTTCAACTATTTCAGAGTTCATTTGCAGTGCTTTTCAATTTCAGGTCATCTTAGCTCAAAATAAATCAAGAAATGCATGAAAAATAGCAAATGAAGTCAGAAAAGGGTTGAAAAGTGATGATGTGGCTTTGAATGTTGCATATTGAATGCAGAAAAAGTCTTGAGTTAAAATATGTTAAAAAATGAAACCCCTTTGTAATAGACGAGTTTTCGTCCGAAACCCTAATACTTCGAAGGAGATTGTCCAGTTTGTACACGAAGTGCATCCAGTTTCTCCCGTAACCCTCTCAACTTTTTAGCACATGCTATGTGGGTGAAATTATTATACCATGCCAAGCTTTAACCATTTCAGAGTTCATTTGCAGTGCTTTTCAATTGCAGGGTCATCTCAACTCAAAATAAATCATGAAATGCATGAAAAATAGCAAATGAAGTCACAAAAGGGTTGAAAAGTGATGATGTTGCTTTGAATGGTGCATATTGAATGCAGAAAATTTTTTGAGTTAAAATATGTTTAAAAAATGAAATCCCTTTGTAATAGACGAGTTTTCGTCCGAAACCCTGATACTTCGAAGGAGATTGTCCAGTTTGTACACGAAGTGCATCCAGTTTTTCCCGTAACCCTCTCAACTTTTTAGCACATGCTATGTGGGTGAAATTATGATACCATGCCAATTTTCAATCATTTCAGAGTTCATTTGCAGTGCTTTTCAATTTCAGGGTCATCTTAGCTCAAAATAAATCATGAAATGCGTGAAAAATAGCAAATGAAGTCAGTAAAGGGTTGAAAAGTGATGATGTGGCTTTGAATGGTGCATATTGAATGCAGAAAAAGTTTTGAGTTAAAATATGTTTAAAAAATGAAATCCCTTTGTAATAGACGAGTTTTCGTCCGAAACCCTGATACTTCGAAGGAGATTGTCCAGTTTGTACACGAAGTGCATCCAGTTTTTCCCGTAACCCTCTCAACTTTTTAGCACATGCTACATGGGTGAAATTATGATACCTTGCCAATTTTCAACCATTTCAGAGTTCATTTGCAGTGCTTCTCAATTTCAGGGCCATCTCAGCTCAAAATAAATCATGAAATATATGAAAAATAGCAAATGAAGTCAGAAAAGGGTTGAAAAGTGATGATGTGGCTTTGAATGGTGCATATTGAATGCAGAAAAAGTTTTGAGTTAAAATATGTTTAAAAATGAAATCCCTTTGTAATAGACGAGTTTTCGTCCGAAACCCTGATACTTCGAAGGAGATTGTCCAGTTTGTACACGAAGTGCATCCAATTTTTCCCGTAACCCTCTCAACTTTTTAGCACATGCTATGTGGGTGAAATTGTGATACCATGCCAATTTTCAACCATTTTCGAGTTCATTTGCAGTGCTTTTCAATTTCAGGGTCATCTTAGCTTAAAATAAATCATGAAATGCATGAAAAATAGCAAATGAAGTCAGAAAAGAGTTGAAAAGTGATGATGTGGCTTTGAATGGTGCATATTGAATGCAAAAAAAGTCTTGAGTTAAAATATGTTAAAAAAATGATACCCCTTTGTAATAGACGAGTTTTCGTCCGAAACCCTAATACTTCGAAGGAGATTGTTCAGTTTGTACACGAAGTGCATCCAGTTTTTCCCGTAACCCTCTCAACTTTTTAGCACATGCTATGTGGGTGAAATTATTATACCATGCCAAGTTTGAACCATTTCAGATTTCATTTGCAGTGTTTTTCAATTTCAGGGTCATCTCAGCTCAAAATAAATCATGAAATGCATGAAAAATAGCAAATGAAGTCAGAAAAGGGTTGAAAAGTGATGATGTGGCTTTGAATGGTGCATATTTAATGCAGAAAAAGTTTTGAGTTAAAATATGTTTAAAAAATGAAATCCCTTTGTAATAGACGAGTTTTCGTCCGAAACCCTCATACTTCGAAGGAGATTGTCCAGTTTGTACACGAAGTGCATCCAGTTTTTCTCATAACCCTCTCAACTTTTTAGCACATGCTATGTGGGTGAAATTATGATACCATGCCAATTTTCAACCATTTCAGAGTTCATTTGCAGTGCTTTTCAATTTCAGGGTCATCTTAGCTCAAAATAAATCATGAAATGCATGAAAAATAGCAAATGAAGCCAGAAAAGGGTTGAAAAGTGATGATGTGGCTTTGAATGGTGCATATTGAATGCAAAAAAACTCTTGAGTTAAAATATGTTAAAAAAATGAAAGCCCTTTGTAATAGACGAGTTTTCGTCCGAAACCGTGATACTTCGAAGGAGATTGTCCAGTTTGTACACGAAGTGCATCCAGTTTTTCCCGTAACCCTCTCAACTTTTTAGCACATGCTACGTGGGTGAAATTATGATACCATGCCAATTTTCAACTATTTCAGAGTTCATTTGCAGTGCTTTTCAATTTCAGGTCATCTTAGCTCAAAATAAATCATGAAATGCATGAAAAATAGCAAATGAAGTCAGAAAAGGGTTGAAAAGTGATGATGTGGCTTTCAATGGTGCATATTGAATGCAGAAAAAGTCTTGAGTTAAAATATGTTAAAAAATGATACTACTTTGTAATAGACGAGTTTTCCTCCGAAACCCTCGTACTTCGAAGGAGATTGTCTAGTTTGTACACGAAGTGCATCCAGTTTTTCCCGTAACCCTCTCAACTTTTTAGCACATGCTACGTGGGTGAAATTATGATACCATGCCAATTTTCAACTATTTCAGAGTTCATTTGCAGTGCTTTTCAATTTCAGGGTCATCTTAGCTCAAAATAAATCATGAAATGCATGAAAAATAGCAAATGAAGTCAGAAAAGGGTTAAAAAGTGATGATGTGGCTTTGAATGGTGCATATTGAATGCAGAAAAAGTCTTGAGTTAAAATAAGTTAAAAAATGAAACCCCTTTGTAATAGACGAGTTTTCGTCCGAAACCCTGATACTTCGAAGGAGATTGTCCAGTTTGTACACGAAGTTCATCCCGTTTTTCCCGTAACCCTCTCAACTTTTTAGCACATGCTACGTGGGTGAAATTATGATACCATGCCAATTTTCAACTATTTCAGAGTTCATTTGCAGTGCTTTACAATGTCAGGGTCATCTTAGCTCAAAATAAATCATGAAATGCATGAAAAATAGCAAATGAAGTTAGAAAAGGGTTGAAAAGTGATGATGTGTCTTTGAATGGTACATATTGAATGCAGAAAAAGTCTTGAGTTAAAATATGTTAAAAAATGAAACCCCTTTGTAATAGACGAGTTTTCGTCCGAAACCCTGATACTTCGAAGGAGATTGTGCAGTTTGTACACGAAGTGCATCCAGTTTTTCCCGTAACCCTCTCAACTTTTTAGCACATGCTATGTGGGTGAAATTATGATACCATTCCAATTTTCAACCATTTCAGAGTTCATTTGCAGTGCTTTTCAATTTCAGGGTCATCTTAGCTCAAAATAAATCATGAAATGCATGAAAAATAGCAAATGAAGTCAGAAAAGAGTTGAAAAGTGATGATGTGGCTTTGAATGGTGCATATTGAATGCAAAAAAAGACTTGATTTAGAATATGTTAAAAAATGAAACCCCTTTGTAATAGACGAATTTTCGTCCGAAACCCTGATACTTCGAAGGACATTATCCAGTTTGTACACGAAGTGCATCTAGTTTTATCAGTAACCCTCTCAACTTTTTAGCACATGCTACGTGGGTGAAATTATGATACCATGCCAATTTTCAACTATTTCAGAGTTCATTTGCAGTGCTTTACAATTTCAGGGTCATCTTAGCTCAAAATAAATCATGAAATGCATGAAAAATAGCAAATGAAGTCAGAAAAGGGTTGAAAAGTGATGATGTGTCTTTGAATGGTACATATTGAATGCAGAAAAAGTCTTGAGTTAAAATATGTTTAAAAAATGAAACCCCTTTGTAATAGACGAGTTTTCGTCCGAAACCCTGATACTTCGAAGGAGATTGTCCAGTTTGTACACGAAGTGCATCCAATTTTTCCCGTAACCTTCTCAACTTTTTAGCACATGCTACATGGGTGAAATTATGATACCATGCCAATTTTCAACCATTTCAGAGTTCATTTGCAGTGCTTTTCAATTTCAGGGTCATCTTAGCTCAAAATAAATCATGAAATGCATGAAAAATAGCAAATGAAGTCAGAAAAGGGTTGAAAAGTGATGATGTGGCTTTGAACGGTGCATATTGAATGCAGAAAAAGTTTTGAGTTAAAATATGTTTAAAAAATGAAATCCCTTTGTAATAGACGAGTTTTCGTCCGAAACCCTGATACTTCGAAGGAGATTGTCCAGTTTGAACACGAAGTGCATCCAGTTTTTCCCGTAACCCTCTCAACTTTTTAGCACATGCTATGTGGGTGAAATTATTATACCATGCCAAGTTTGAACCATTTCAGAGTTCATTTGCAGTGTTTTTCAATTTCAGGGTCATCTCAGCTCAAAATAAATCTTGAAATGCATGAAAAATAGCAAATGAAGTCAGAAAAGAGTTGAAAAGTGATGATGTGGCTTTGAATGGTGCATATTGAATGCAAAAAAAGACTTGATTTAGAATATGTTAAAAAATGAAACCCCTTTGTAATAGACGAGTTTTCGTCCGAAACCCTGATACTTCGAAGCACATTGTCCAGTTTGTACACGAAGTGCATCTAGTTTTTTCAGTAACCCTCTCAACTTTTTAGCACATGCTACGTGGGTGAAATTATGATACCATGCCAATTTTCAACTATTTCAGAGTTCATTTGCAGTGCTTTACAATTTCAGGGTCATCTTAGCTCAAAATAAATCATGAAATGCATGAAAAATAGCAAATGAAGTCAGAAAAGGGTTGAAAAGTGATGATGTGTCTTTGAATGGTACATATTGAATGCAGAAAAAGTCTTGAGTTAAAATATGTTTAAAAAATGAAACCCCTTTGTAATAGACGAGTTTTCGTCCGAAACCTTGATACTTCGAAGGAGATTGTCCAGTTTGTACACGAAGTGCATCCAATTTTTCCCGTAACCTTCTCAACTTTTTAGCACATGCTACATGGGTGAAATTATGATACCATGCCAATTTTCAACCATTTCAGAGTTCATTTGCAGTGCTTTTCAATTTCAGGGTCATCTTAGCTCAAAATAAATCATGAAATGCATGAAAAATAGCAAATGAAGTCAGAAAAGGGTTGAAAAGTGATGATGTGGCTTTGAACGGTGCATATTGAATGCAGAAAAAGTTTTGAGATAAAATATGTTTAAAAAATGAAATCCCTTTGTAATAGACGAGTTTTCGTCCGAAACCCTGATACTTCGAAGGAGATTGTCCAGTTTGAACACGAAGTGCATCCAGTTTTTCCCGTAACCCTCTCAACTTTTTAGCACATGCTATGTGGGTGAAATTATTATACCATGCCAAGTTTGAACCATTTCAGAGTTCATTTGCAGTGTTTTTCAATTTCAGGGTCATCTCAGCTCAAAATAAATCTTGAAATGCATGAAAAATAGCAAATGAAGTCAGAAAAGGGTTGAAAAGTGATGATGTGGCTTTGAATGGTGCATATTTAATGCAGAAAAAGTTTTGAGTTAAAATATGTTTAAAAAATGAAATCCCTTTGTAATAGACGAGTTTTAGAAGGAGATTGTCCAGTTTGTACACGAAGTGCATCCAGTTTTTCTCATAACCCTCTCAACTTTTTAGCACATGCTATGTGGGTGAAATTATGATACCATGCCAATTTTCAACCATTTCAGAGTTCATTCGCAGTGCTTTTCAATTTCAGGGTCATCTTAGCTCAAAATAAATCATGAAATGCATGAAAAATAGCAAATGAAGTCAGAAAAGGGTTGAAAAGTGATGATGTGGCTTTGAATGGTGCATATTGAACGCAGAAAAAGTCTTGAGTTAAAATATGTTAAAAAATGAAATCCCTTTGTAATAGACGAGTTTTCGTCCGAAACCCTGATACTTCGAAGGAGATTGTCCAGTTTGTACACGAAGTGCATCCAATTTTTCCCGTAACCCTCTCTACTTTTTAGCACATGCTACGTGGGTGAAATTATGATACCATGCCAATTTTCAAACATTTCAGAGTTCATTTGCAGTGCTTTTCAATTTCAGGGTCATCTCAGCTCAAAATAAATCATGAAATGCATGAAAAATAGCAAATGAAGTCAGAAAAGGGTTGAAAAGTGATGATGTGTATTTGAATGGTGCATATTGAATGCAAAAAAAGTCTTGAGTTAAAATATGTTAAAAAATGAAACCCCTTTGTAATAGACGAGTGTTCGTCCGAAACCCTGATACTTCGAAGGAGATTGTCCAGTTTGTACACGAAGTGCATCCAGTTTTTCCCGTAACCCTCTCTACTTTTTAGCACATGCTACGTGGGTGAAATTATGATACCATGCCAATTTTCAACTATTTCAGAGTTCATTTGCAGTGCTTTTCAATATCAGGGTCATCTTAGCTCAAAATAAATCATGAAATGCATGAAAAATAGCAAATGAAGTCAGAAAAGGGTTGAAAAGTGATGATGTGGCTTTGAATGGTGCATAATGAATGCAGAAAAAGTCTTGAGTTAAAATATATTTAAAAAAATGAAATCCCTTTGTTATAGACGAGTTTTCGTCCGAAACCCTCATACTTCGAAGGAGATTGTCCAGTTTGTAGACGAAGTGCATCCAGTTTTTCCCGTAACCCTCTCAACTTTTTAGCACATGCTATGTGGGTGAAATTATGATACCATGCCAATTTTCAACCATTTCAGAGTTCATTTGCAGTGCTTTTCAATTTCAGGGTCATCTTAGCTCAAAATAAATCATGAAATGCATGAAAAATAGCAAATGAAGTCAGAAAAGGGTTGAAAAGTGATGATGTGTCTTTGAATGGTACATATTGAATGCAGAAAAAGTCTTGAGTTAAAATATGTTTAAAAAATGAAACCCCTTTGTAATAGACGAGTTTTCGTCCGAAACCTTGATACTTCGAAGGAGATTGTCCAGTTTGTACACGAAGTGCATCCAATTTTTCCCGTAACCTTCTCAACTTTTTAGCACATGCTACATGGGTGAAATTATGATACCATGCCAATTTTCAACCATTTCAGAGTTCATTTGCAGTGCTTTTCAATTTCAGGGTCATCTTAGCTCAAAATAAATCATGAAATGCATGAAAAATAGCAAATGAAGTCAGAAAAGGGTTGAAAAGTGATGATGTGGCTTTGAACGGTGCATATTGAATGCAGAAAAAGTTTTGAGATAAAATATGTTTAAAAAATGAAATCCCTTTGTAATAGACGAGTTTTCGTCCGAAACCCTGATACTTCGAAGGAGATTGTCCAGTTTGAACACGAAGTGCATCCAGTTTTTCCCGTAACCCTCTCAACTTTTTAGCACATGCTATGTGGGTGAAATTATTATACCATGCCAAGTTTGAACCATTTCAGAGTTCATTTGCAGTGTTTTTCAATTTCAGGGTCATCTCAGCTCAAAATAAATCTTGAAATGCATGAAAAATAGCAAATGAAGTCAGAAAAGGGTTGAAAAGTGATGATGTGGCTTTGAATGGTGCATATTTAATGCAGAAAAAGTTTTGAGTTAAAATATGTTTAAAAAATGAAATCCCTTTGTAATAGACGAGTTTTAGAAGGAGATTGTCCAGTTTGTACACGAAGTGCATCCAGTTTTTCTCATAACCCTCTCAACTTTTTAGCACATGCTATGTGGGTGAAATTATGATACCATGCCAATTTTCAACCATTTCAGAGTTCATTCGCAGTGCTTTTCAATTTCAGGGTCATCTTAGCTCAAAATAAATCATGAAATGCATGAAAAATAGCAAATGAAGTCAGAAAAGGGTTGAAAAGTGATGATGTGGCTTTGAATGGTGCATATTGAACGCAGAAAAAGTCTTGAGTTAAAATATGTTAAAAAATGAAATCCCTTTGTAATAGACGAGTTTTCGTCCGAAACCCTGATACTTCGAAGGAGATTGTCCAGTTTGTACACGAAGTGCATCCAATTTTTCCCGTAACCCTCTCTACTTTTTAGCACATGCTACGTGGGTGAAATTATGATACCATGCCAATTTTCAAACATTTCAGAGTTCATTTGCAGTGCTTTTCAATTTCAGGGTCATCTCAGCTCAAAATAAATCATGAAATGCATGAAAAATAGCAAATGAAGTCAGAAAAGGGTTGAAAAGTGATGATGTGTATTTGAATGGTGCATATTGAATGCAAAAAAAGTCTTGAGTTAAAATATGTTAAAAAATGAAACCCCTTTGTAATAGACGAGTGTTCGTCCGAAACCCTGATACTTCGAAGGAGATTGTCCAGTTTGTACACGAAGTGCATCCAGTTTTTCCCGTAACCCTCTCTACTTTTTAGCACATGCTACGTGGGTGAAATTATGATACCATGCCAATTTTCAACTATTTCAGAGTTCATTTGCAGTGCTTTTCAATATCAGGGTCATCTTAGCTCAAAATAAATCATGAAATGCATGAAAAATAGCAAATGAAGTCAGAAAAGGGTTGAAAAGTGATGATGTGGCTTTGAATGGTGCATAATGAATGCAGAAAAAGTCTTGAGTTAAAATATATTTAAAAAAATGAAATCCCTTTGTTATAGACGAGTTTTCGTCCGAAACCCTCATACTTCGAAGGAGATTGTCCAGTTTGTAGACGAAGTGCATCCAGTTTTTCCCGTAACCCTCTCAACTTTTTAGCACATGCTATGTGGGTGAAATTATGATACCATGCCAATTTTCAACCATTTCAGAGTTCATTTGCAGTGCTTTTCAATTTCAGGGTCATCTTAGCTCAAAATAAATCATGAAATGCATGAAAAATAGCAAATGAAGTCTGAAAAGGGTTGAAAAGTGATGATGTGGCTATGAATGTTGCATATTGAATGCAGAAAAAGTCTTGAGTTAAAATATGTTAAAAAATGAAACCCCTTTGTAATAGACGAGTTTTCGTCCGAAACCCTAATACTTCGAAGGAGATTTTCCAGTTTGTACACGAAGTGCATCCAGTTTCTCCCGTAACCCTCTCAACTTTTTAGCACATGCTATGTGGGTGAAATTATTATACCATGCCAAGCTTTAACCATTTCAGAGTTCATTTGCAGTGCTTTTCAATTGCAGGGTCATCTCAGCTCAAAATAAATCATGAAATGCATGAAAAATAGCAAATGAAGTCAGAAAAGGGTTGAAAAGTGATGATGTGGCTTTGAATGGTGCATATTTAATGCACAAAAATTTTGAGTTAAAATATGTTTAAAAAATGAAATCCCTTTGTAATAGACGAGTTTTCGTCCGAAACCCTCATACTTCGAAGGAGATTGTCCAGTTTGTACACGAAGTGCATCCAGTTTTTCTCATAACCCTCTCAACTTTTTAGCACATGCTATGTGGGTGAAATTATGATACCATGCCAATTTTCAACCATTTCAGAGTTCATTTGCAGTGCTTTTCAATTTCAGGGTCATCTTAGCTCAAAATAAATCATGAAATGCATGAAAAATAGCAAATGAAGCCAGAAAAGGGTTGAAAAGTGATGATGTGGCTTTGAATGGTGCATATTGAATGCAAAAAAACTCTTGAGTTAAAATATGTTAAAAAAATGAAACCCCTTTGTAATAGACGAGTTTTCGTCCGAAACCGTGATACTTCGAAGGAGATTGTCCAGTTTGTACACGAAGTGCATCCAGTTTTTCCCGTAACCCTCTCAACTTTTTAGCACATGCTACGTGGGTGAAATTATGATACCATGCCAATTTTCAACTATTTCAGAGTTCATTTGCAGTGCTTTTCAATTTCAGGTCATCTTAGCTCAAAATAAATCATGAAATGCATGAAAAATAGCAAATGAAGTCAGAAAAGGGTTGAAAAGTGATGATGTGGCTTTGAATGGTGCATATTGAACGCAGAAAAAGTCTTGAGTTAAAATATGTTAAAAATGATACTACTTTGTAATAGATGAGTTTTCCTCCGAAACCCTCGTACTTCGAAGGAGATTGTCTAGTTTGTACACGAAGTGCATCCAGTTTTTCCCGTAGCCCTCTCAACTTTTTAGCACATGCTACGTGGGTGAAATTATGATACCATGCCAATTTTCAACTATTTCAGAGTTCATTTGCAGTGCTTTTCAATTTCAGGGTCATCTTAGCTCAAAATAAATCATGAAATGCATGAAAAATAGCAAATGAAGTCAGAAAAGGGTTGAAAAGTGATGATGTGTATTTGAATGGTGCATATTGAATGCAGAAAAAGTCTTGAGTTAAAATAAGTTAAAAAATGAAACCCCTTTGTAATAGACGAGTTTTCGTCCGAAACCCTGATACTTCGAAGGAGATTGTCCAGTTTGTACACGAAGTGCATCCAGTTTTTCCCGTAACCCTCTCAACTTTTTAGCATATGCTACGTGGGTGAAATTATGATACCATGCCAATTTTTAACTATTTCAGAGTTCATTTCCAGTGCTTTACAATGTCAGGGTCATCTTAGCTCAAAATAAATCATGAAATGCATGAAAAATAGCAAATGAAGTCAGAAAAGAGTTGAAAAGTGATGATGTGGCTTTGAATGGTGCATATTGAATGCAAAAAAAGACTTGATTTAGAATATGTTAAAAAATGAAACCCCTTTGTAATAGACGAGTTTTCGTCCGAAACCCTGATACTTCGAAGGACATTGTCCACTTTGTACACGAAGTGCATCTAGTTTTTTCAGTAACCCTCTCAACTTTTTAGCACATGCTACGTGGGTGAAATTATGATACCATGCCAATTTTCAACTATTTCAGAGTTCATTTGCAGTGCTTTACAATTTCAGGGTCATCTTAGCTCAAAATAAATCATGAAATGCATGAAAAATAGCAAATGAAGTCAGAAAAGGGTTGAAAAGTAATGATGTGTCTTTGAATGGTACATATTGAATGCAGAAAAAGTCTTGAGTTAAAATATGTTTAAAAAATGAAACCCCTTTGTAATAGACGAGTTTTCGTCCGAAACCCTGATACTTCGAAGGAGATTGTCCAGTTTGTACACGAAGTGCATCCAGTTTTTCCCGTAACCTTCTCAACTTTTTAGCACATGCTACATGGGTGAAATTATGATACCATGCCAATTTTCAACCATTTCAGAGTTCATTTGCAGTGCTTTTCAATTTCAGGGTCATCTTAGCTCAAAATAAATCATGAAATGCATGAAAAATAGCAAATTAAGTCAGAAAAGGGTTGAAAAGTGATGATGTGGCTTTCAATGGTGCATATTGAATGCAGAAAAAGTCTTGAGTTAAAATAAGTTAAAAAATGAAACCCCTTTGTAATAGACGAGTTTTCGTCCGAAACCCTGATACTTCGAAGGAGATTGTCCAGTTTGTACACGAAGTGCATCCAGTTTTTCCCGTAACCCTCTCAACTTTTTAGCACATGCTACGTGGGTGAAATTATGATACCATGCCAATTTTTAACTATTTCAGAGTTCATTTGCAGTGCTTTACAATGTCAGGGTCATCTTAGCTCAAAATAAATCATGAAATGCATGAAAAATAGCAAATGAAGTTAGAAAAGGGTTGAAAAGTGATGATGTGTCTTTGAATGGTACATATTGAATGCAGAAAAAGTCTTGAGTTAAAATATGTTAAAAAATGAAACCCCTTTGTAATAGACGAGTTTTCGTCCGAAACCCTGATACTTCGAAGGAGATTGTCTAGTTTGTACACGAAGTGCATCCAGTTTTTCCCGTAACCCTCTCAACTTTTTAGCACATGCTACGTGGGTGAAATTATGATACCATGCCAATTTTCAACTATTTCAGAGTTCATTTGCAGTGCTTTTCAATTTCAGGGTCATCTTAGCTCAAAATAAATCATGAAATGCATGAAAAATAGCAAATGAAGTCAGAAAAGGGTTGAAAAGTGATGATGTGGCTTTGAATGGTGCATATTGAATGCAGAAAAAGTCTTGAGTTAAAATAAGTTAAAAATGAAACCCCTTTGTAATAGACGAGTTTTCGTCCGAAACCCTGATACTTCGAAGGAGATTGTCCAGTTTGTACACGAAGTGCATCCAGTTTTTCCCGTAACCCTCTCTACTTTTTAGCACATGCTACGTGGGTGAAATTATGATACCATGCCAATTTTCAAACATTTCAGAGTTCATTTGCAGTGCTTTTCAATTTCAGGGTCATCTCAGCTCAAAATAAATCATGAAATGCATGAAAAATAGCAAATGAAGTCAGAAAAGGGTTGAAAAGTGATGATGTGTATTTGAATGGTGCATATTGAATGCAGAAAAAGTCTTGAGTTAAAATATGTTAAAAAATGAAACCCCTTTGTAATAGACGAGTGTTCGTCCGAAACCCTGATACTTCGAAGGAGATTGTCCAGTTTGTACACGAAGTGCATCCAATTTTTCCCGTAACCCTCTCTACTTTTTAGCACATGCTACGTGGGTGAAATTATGATACCATGCCAATTTTCAACTATTTCAGAGTTCATTTGCAGTGCTTTTCAATATCAGGGTCATCTTAGCTCAAAATAAATCATGAAATGCATGAAAAATAGCAAATGAAGTCAGAAAAGGGTTGAAAAGTGATGATGTGGCTTTGAATGGTGCATAATGAATGCAGAAAAAGACTTGAGTTAAAATATATTTAAAAAAATGAAATCCCTTTGTTATAGACGAGTTTTCGTCCGAAACCCTCATACTTCGAAGGAGATTGTCCAGTTTGTAGACGAAGTGCATCCAGTTTTTCCCGTAACCCTCTCAACTTTTTAGCACATGCTATGTGGGTGAAATTATGATACCATGCCAATTTTCAACCATTTCAGAGTTCATTTGCAGTGCTTTTCAATTTCAGGGTCATCTTAGCTCAAAATAAATCATGAAATGCATGAAAAATAGCAAATGAAGTCAGAAAAGGGTTGAAAAGTGATGATGTGGCTTTGAATGTTGCATATTGAATGCAGAAAAAGTCTTGAGTTAAAATATGTTAAAAAATGAAACACCTTTGTAATAGACGAGTTTTCGTCCGAAACCGTGATACTTCGAAGGAGATTGTCCAGTTTGTACACGAAGTGCATCCAGTTTTTCCCGTAACCCTCTCAACTTTTTAGCACATGCTACGTGGGTGAAATTATGATACCATGCCAATTTTCAACTATTTCAGAGTTCATTTGCAGTGCTTTTCAATTTCAGGTCATCTTACCTCAAAATAAATCATGAAATGCATGAAAAATAGCAAATGAAGTCAGAAAAGGGTTGAAAAGTGATGATGTGGCTTTGAATGGTGCATATTGAATGCAGAAAAAGTCTTGAGTTAAAATATGTTAAAAAATGATACTACTTTGTAATAGATGAGTTTTCCTCCGAAACCCTCGTACTTCGAAGGAGATTGTCTAGTTTGTACACGAAGTGCATCCAGTTTTTCCCGTAACCCTCTCAACTTTTTAGCACATGCTACGTGGGTGAAATTATGATACCATGCCAATTTTCAACTATTTCAGAGTTCATTTGCAGTGCTTTTCAATTTCAGGGTCATCTTAGCTCAAAATAAATCATGAAATGCATGAAAAATAGCAAATGAAGTCAGAAAAGGGTTGAAAAGTGATGATGTGGCTTTCAATGGTGCATATTGAATGCAGAAAAAGTCTTGAGTTAAAATAAGTTAAAAAATGAAACCCCTTTGTAATAGACGAGTTTTCGTCCGAAACCCTGATACTTCGAAGGAGATTGTCCAGTTTGTACACGAAGTGCATCCAGTTTTTCCCGTAACCCTCTCAACTTTTTAGCACATGCTACGTGGGTGAAATTATGATACCATGCCAATTTTTAACTATTTCAGAGTTCATTTGCAGTGCTTTACAATGTCAGGGTCATCTTAGCTCAAAATAAATCATGAAATGCATGAAAAATAGCAAATGAAGTTAGAAAAGGGTTGAAAAGTGATGATGTGTCTTTGAATGGTACATATTGAATGCAGAAAAAGTCTTGAGTTAAAATATGTTAAAAAATGAAACCCCTTTGTAATAGACGAGTTTTCGTCCGAAACCCTGATACTTCGAAGGAGATTGTCTAGTTTGTACACGAAGTGCATCCAGTTTTTCCCGTAACCCTCTCAACTTTTTAGCACATGCTACGTGGGTGAAATTATGATACCATGCCAATTTTCAACTATTTCAGAGTTCATTTGCAGTGCTTTTCAATTTCAGGGTCATCTTAGCTCAAAATAAATCATGAAATGCATGAAAAATAGCAAATGAAGTCAGAAAAGGGTTGAAAAGTGATGATGTGGCTTTGAATGGTGCATATTGAATGCAGAAAAAGTCTTGAGTTAAAATAAGTTAAAAATGAAACCCCTTTGTAATAGACGAGTTTTCGTCCGAAACCCTGATACTTCGAAGGAGATTGTCCAGTTTGTACACGAAGTGCATCCAGTTTTTCCCGTAACCCTCTCTACTTTTTAGCACATGCTACGTGGGTGAAATTATGATACCATGCCAATTTTCAAACATTTCAGAGTTCATTTGCAGTGCTTTTCAATTTCAGGGTCATCTCAGCTCAAAATAAATCATGAAATGCATGAAAAATAGCAAATGAAGTCAGAAAAGGGTTGAAAAGTGATGATGTGTATTTGAATGGTGCATATTGAATGCAGAAAAAGTCTTGAGTTAAAATATGTTAAAAAATGAAACCCCTTTGTAATAGACGAGTGTTCGTCCGAAACCCTGATACTTCGAAGGAGATTGTCCAGTTTGTACACGAAGTGCATCCAATTTTTCCCGTAACCCTCTCTACTTTTTAGCACATGCTACGTGGGTGAAATTATGATACCATGCCAATTTTCAACTATTTCAGAGTTCATTTGCAGTGCTTTTCAATATCAGGGTCATCTTAGCTCAAAATAAATCATGAAATGCATGAAAAATAGCAAATGAAGTCAGAAAAGGGTTGAAAAGTGATGATGTGGCTTTGAATGGTGCATAATGAATGCAGAAAAAGACTTGAGTTAAAATATATTTAAAAAAATGAAATCCCTTTGTTATAGACGAGTTTTCGTCCGAAACCCTCATACTTCGAAGGAGATTGTCCAGTTTGTAGACGAAGTGCATCCAGTTTTTCCCGTAACCCTCTCAACTTTTTAGCACATGCTATGTGGGTGAAATTATGATACCATGCCAATTTTCAACCATTTCAGAGTTCATTTGCAGTGCTTTTCAATTTCAGGGTCATCTTAGCTCAAAATAAATCATGAAATGCATGAAAAATAGCAAATGAAGTCAGAAAAGGGTTGAAAAGTGATGATGTGGCTTTGAATGTTGCATATTGAATGCAGAAAAAGTCTTGAGTTAAAATATGTTAAAAAATGAAACACCTTTGTAATAGACAAGTTTTCGTCCGAAACCGTGATACTTCGAAGGAGATTGTCCAGTTTGTACACGAAGTGCATCCAGTTTTTCCCGTAACCCTCTCAACTTTTTAGCACATGCTACGTGGGTGAAATTATGATACCATGCCAATTTTCAACTATTTCAGAGTTCATTTGCAGTGCTTTTCAATTTCAGGTCATCTTACCTCAAAATAAATCATGAAATGCATGAAAAATAGCAAATGAAGTCAGAAAAGGGTTGAAAACTGATGATGTGGCTTTGAATGGTGCATATTGAATGCAGAAAAAGTCTTGAGTTAAAATATGTTAAAAAATGATACTACTTTGTAATAGATGAGTTTTCCTCCGAAACCCTCGTACTTCGAAGGAGATTGTCTAGTTTGTACACGAAGTGCATCCAGTTTTTCCCGTAACCCTCTCAACTTTTTAGCACATGCTACGTGGGTGAAATTATGATACCATGCCAATTTTCAACTATTTCAGAGTTCATTTGCAGTGCTTTTCAATTTCAGGGTCATCTTAGCTCAAAATAAATCATGAAATGCATGAAAAATAGCAAATGAAGTCAGAAAAGGGTTGAAAAGTGATGATGTGGCTTTCAATGGTGCATATTGAATGCAGAAAAAGTCTTGAGTTAAAATAAGTTAAAAAATGAAACCCCTTTGTAATAGACGAGTTTTCGTCCGAAACCCTGATACTTCGAAGGAGATTGTCCAGTTTGTACACGAAGTGCATCCAGTTTTTCCCGTAACCCTCTCAACTTTTTAGCACATGCTACGTGGGTGAAATTATGATACCATGCCAATTTTTAACTATTTCAGAGTTCATTTGCAGTGCTTTACAATGTCAGGGTCATCTTAGCTCAAAATAAATCATGAAATGCATGAAAAATAGCAAATGAAGTTAGAAAAGGGTTGAAAAGTGATGATGTGTCTTTGAATGGTACATATTGAATGCAGAAAAAGTCTTGAGTTAAAATATGTTAAAAAATGAAACCCCTTTGTAATAGACGAGTTTTCGTCCGAAACCCTGATACTTCGAAGGAGATTGTCTAGTTTGTACACGAAGTGCATCCAGTTTTTCCCGTAACCCTCTCAACTTTTTAGCACATGCTACGTGGGTGAAATTATGATACCATGCCAATTTTCAACTATTTCAGAGTTCATTTGCAGTGCTTTTCAATTTCAGGGTCATCTTAGCTCAAAATAAATCATGAAATGCATGAAAAATAGCAAATGAAGTCAGAAAAGGGTTGAAAAGTGATGATGTGGCTTTGAATGGTGCATATTGAATGCAGAAAAAGTCTTGAGTTAAAATAAGTTAAAAATGAAACCCCTTTGTAATAGACGAGTTTTCGTCCGAAACCCTGATACTTCGAAGGAGATTGTCCAGTTTGTACACGAAGTGCATCCAGTTTTTCCCGTAACCCTCTCAACTTTTTAGCACATGCTACGTGGGTGAAATTATGATACCGTGCCAATTTTTAACTATTTCAGAGTTTATTTGCCGTGCTTTACAATGTCAGGGTCATCTTAGCTCAAAATAAATCATGAAATGCATGAAAAATAGCAAATGAAGTTAGAAAAGGGTTGAAAAGTGATGATGTGTCTTTGAATGGTACATATTGAATGTAGAAAAAGTCTTGAGTTAAAATATGTTAAAAAATGAAACCCCTTTGTAATAGACGAGTTTTCGTCCGAAACCCTGATACTTCGAAGGAGATTGTCCAGTTTGTACACGAAGTGCATCCAGTTTTTCCCGTAACCCTCTCAACTTTTTAGCACATGCTATGTGGGTGAAATTATGATACCATTCCAATTTTCAACCATTTCAGAGTTCATTTGCAGTGCTTTTCAATATCAGGGTCATCTTAGCTCAAAATAAATCATGAAATGCATGAAAAATAGCAAATGAAGTCAGAAAAGAGTTGAAAAGTGATGATGTGGCTTTGAATGGTGCATATTGAATGCAAAAAAAGACTTGATTTAGAATATGTTAAAAAATGAAACCCCTTTGTAATAGACGAGTTTTCGTCCGAAACCCTGATACTTCGAAGGACATTGTCCAGTTTGTACACGAAGTGCATCTAGTTTTTTCAGTAACCCTCTCAACTGTTTAGCACATGCTACGTGGGTGAAATTATGATACCATGCCAATTTTCAACTATTTCAGAGTTCATTTGCAGTGCTTTACAATTTCAGGGTCATCTTAGCTCAAAATAAATCATGAAATGCATGAAAAATAGCAAATGAAGTCAGAAAAGGGTTGAAAAGTGATGATGTGTCTTTGAATGGTACATATTGAATGCAGAAAAAGTCTTGAGTTAAAATATGTTTAAAAAATGAAACCCCTTTGTAATAGACGAGTTTTCGTCCGAAACCCTGATACTTCGAAGGAGACTGTCCAGTTTGTACACGAAGTGCATCCAGTTTTTCCCGTAACCTTCTCAACTTTTTAGCACATGCTACATGGGTGAAATTATGATACCATGCCAATTTTCAACCATTTCAGAGTTCATTTGCAGTCCTTTTCAATTTCAGGGTCATCTTAGCTCAAAATAAATCATGAAATGCATGAAAAATAGCAAATGAAGTCAGAAAAGGGTTGAAAAGTGATGATGTGGCTTTGAACGGTGCATATTGAATGCAGAAAAAGTTTTGAGTTAAAATATGTTTAAAAAATGAAATCCCTTTGTAATAGACGAGTTTTCGTCCGAAACCCTGATACTTCGAAGGAGATTGTCCAGTTTGTACACGAAGTGCATCCAGTTTTTCCCGTAACCCTCTCAACTTTTTAGCACATGCTATGTGGGTGAAATTATTATACCATGCCAAGTTTGAACCATTTCAGAGTTCATTTGCAGTGTTTTTCAATTTCAGGGTCATCTCAGCTCAAAATAAATCTTGAAATGCATGAAAAATAGCAAATGAAGTCAGAAAAGGGTTGAAAAGTGATGATGTGGCTTTGAATGGTGCATATTTAATGCAGAAAAAGTTTTGAGTTAAAATATGTTTAAAAAATGAAATCCCTTTGTAATAGACGAGTTTTCGTCCGAAGCCCTCATACTTCGAAGGAGATTGTCCAGTTTGTACACGAAGTGCATCCAGTTTTTCTAATAACCCTCTCAACTTTTTAGCACATGCTATGTGGGTGAAATTATGATACCATGCCAATTTTCAACCATTTCAGAGTTCATTTGCAGTGCTTTTCAATTTCAGGGTCATCTTAGCTCAAAATAAATCATGAAATGCATGAAAAATAGCAAATGAAGTCAGAAAAGGGTTGAAAAGTGATGATGTGGCTTTGAATGGTGCATATTGAACGCAGAAAAAGTCTTGAGTTAAAATATGTTAAAAAATGAAACCCCTTTGTAATAGACGAGTTTTCGTCCGAAACCCTGATACTTCGAAGGAGATTGTCCAGTTTGTACACGAAGTGCATCCAGTTTTTCCCGTAACCCTCTCTACTTTTTAGCACATGCTACGTGGGTGAAATTATGATACCATGCCAATTTTCAAACATTTCAGAGTTCATTTGCAGTGCTTTTCAATTTCAGGGTCATCTCAGCTCAAAATAAATCATGAAATGCATGAGAAATAGCAAATGAAGTCAGAAAAGGGTTGAAAAGTGATGATGTGTATTTGAATGGTGCATATTGAATGCAGAAAAAGTCTTGAGTTAAAATATGTTAAAAAATGAAACCCCTTTGTAATAGACGAGTGTTCGTCCGAAACCCTGATACTTCGAAGGAGATTGTCCAGTTTGTACACGAAGAGCATGCAGTTTTTCCCGTAACCCTCTCTACTTTTTAGCACATGCTACGTGGGTGAAATTATGATACCATGCCAATTTTCAACTATTTCAGAGTTCATTTGCAGTGCTTTTCAATATCAGGGTCATCTTAGCTCAAAATAAATCATGAAATGCATGAAAAATAGCAAATGAAGTCAGAAAAGGGTTGAAAAGTGACGATGTGGCTTTGAATGGTGCATAATGAATGCAGAAAAAGTCTTGAGTTAAAATATATTTAAAAAAATGAAATCCCTTTGTTATAGACGAGTTTTCGTCCGAAACCCTCATACTTCGAAGGAGATTGTCCAGTTTGTAGACGAACTGCATCCAGTTTTTCCCGTAACCCTC
Source organism: Elymus sibiricus (assembly GCA_039707655.1). Lineage (NCBI taxonomy): Eukaryota > Viridiplantae > Streptophyta > Magnoliopsida > Poales > Poaceae > Elymus > Elymus sibiricus. The sequence continues at coordinate 248,411,568 of CM077671.1, forward strand.
TCAACTTTTTAGCACATGCTATGTGGGTGAAATTATGATACCATGCCAATTTTCAACCATTTCAGAGTTCATTTGCAGTGCTTTTCAATTTCAGGGTCATCTTAGCTCAAAATAAATCATGAAATGCATGAAAAATAGCAAATGAAGTCAGAAAAGGGTTGAAAAGTGATGATGTGGCTGTGAATGTTGCATATTGAATGCAGAAAAAGTCTTGAGTTAAAATATGTTAAAAAATGAAACCCCTTTGTAATAGACGAGTTTTCGTCCGAAACCCTAATACTTCGAAGGAGATTGTCCAGTTTGTACACGAAGTGCATCCAGTTTCTCCCGTAACCCTCTCAACTTTTTAGCACATGCTATGTGGGTGAAATTATTATACCATGCCAAGCTTTAACCATTTCAGAGTTCATTTGCAGTGCTTTTCAATTTCAGGGTCATCTCAGCTCAAAATAAATCATGAAATGCATGAAAAATAGCAAATGAAGTCACAAAAGGGTTGAAAAGTGATGATGTTGCTTTGAATGGTGCATATTGAATGCAGAAATTTTTTTGAGTTAAAATATGTTTAAAAAATGAAATCCCTTTGTAATAGACGAGTTTTCGTCCGAAACCCTGATACTTCGAAGGAGATTGTCCAGTTTGTACACGAAGTGCATCCAGTTTTTCCCGTAACCCTCTCAACTTTTTAGCACATGCTAAGTGGGTGAAATTATCATACCATGCCAATTTTCAATCATTTCAGAGTTCATTTGCAGTGCTTTTCAATTTCAGGGTCATCTTAGCTCAAAATAAATCATGAAATGCGTGAAAAATAGCAAATGAAGTCAGTAAAGGGTTGAAAAGTGATGATGTGGCTTTGAATGGTGCATATTGAATGCAGAAAAAGTCTTGAGTTAAAATATGTTCAAAAAAATGAAATCCCTTTGTAATAGACGAGTTTTCGTCCGAAACCCTGATACTTCGAAGGAGATTGTCCAGTTTGTACACGAAGTGCATCCAGTTTTTCCCGTAACCCTCTCAACTTTTTAGCACATGCTACATGGGTGAAATTATGATACCATGCCAATTTTCAACTATTTCAGAGTTCATTTGCAGTGCTTTTCAATATCAGGGTCATCTTAGCTCAAAATAAATCATGAAATGCATGAAAAATAGCAAATGAAGTCAGAAAAGGGTTGAAAAGTGATGATGTGGCTTTGAATGGTGCATAATGAATGCAGAAAAAGACTTGAGTTAAAATATATTTAAAAAAATGAAATCCCTTTGTTATAGACGAGTTTTCGTCCGAAACCCTCATACTTCGAAGGAGATTGTCCAGTTTGTAGACGAAGTGCATCCAGTTTTTCCCGTAACCCTCTCAACTTTTTAGCACATGCTATGTGGGTGAAATTATGATACCATGCCAATTTTCAACCATTTCAGAGTTCATTTGCAGTGCTTTTCAATTTCAGGGTCATCTTAGCTCAAAATAAATCATGAAATGCATGAAAAATAGCAAATGAAGTCAGAAAAGGGTTGAAAAGTGATGATGTGGCTTTGAATGTTGCATATTGAATGCAGAAAAAGTCTTGAGTTAAAATATGTTAAAAAATGAAACACCTTTGTAATAGACGAGTTTTCGTCCGAAACCGTGATACTTCGAAGGAGATTGTCCAGTTTGTACACGAAGTGCATCCAGTTTTTCCCGTAACCCTCTCAACTTTTTAGCACATGCTACGTGGGTGAAATTATGATACCATGCCAATTTTCAACTATTTCAGAGTTCATTTGCAGTGCTTTTCAATTTCAGGTCATCTTACCTCAAAATAAATCATGAAATGCATGAAAAATAGCAAATGAAGTCAGAAAAGGGTTGAAAAGTGATGATGTGGCTTTGAATGGTGCATATTGAATGCAGAAAAAGTCTTGAGTTAAAATATGTTAAAAAATGATACTACTTTGTAATAGATGAGTTTTCCTCCGAAACCCTCGTACTTCGAAGGAGATTGTCTAGTTTGTACACGAAGTGCATCCAGTTTTTCCCGTAACCCTCTCAACTTTTTAGCACATGCTACGTGGGTGAAATTATGATACCATGCCAATTTTCAACTATTTCAGAGTTCATTTGCAGTGCTTTTCAATTTCAGGGTCATCTTAGCTCAAAATAAATCATGAAATGCATGAAAAATAGCAAATGAAGTCAGAAAAGGGTTGAAAAGTGATGATGTGGCTTTCAATGGTGCATATTGAATGCAGAAAAAGTCTTGAGTTAAAATAAGTTAAAAAATGAAACCCCTTTGTAATAGACGAGTTTTCGTCCGAAACCCTGATACTTCGAAGGAGATTGTCCAGTTTGTACACGAAGTGCATCCAGTTTTTCCCGTAACCCTCTCAACTTTTTAGCACATGCTACGTGGGTGAAATTATGATACCATGCCAATTTTTAACTATTTCAGAGTTCATTTGCAGTGCTTTACAATGTCAGGGTCATCTTAGCTCAAAATAAATCATGAAATGCATGAAAAATAGCAAATGAAGTTAGAAAAGGGTTGAAAAGTGATGATGTGTCTTTGAATGGTACATATTGAATGCAGAAAAAGTCTTGAGTTAAAATATGTTAAAAAATGAAACCCCTTTGTAATAGACGAGTTTTCGTCCGAAACCCTGATACTTCGAAGGAGATTGTCTAGTTTGTACACGAAGTGCATCCAGTTTTTCCCGTAACCCTCTCAACTTTTTAGCACATGCTACGTGGGTGAAATTATGATACCATGCCAATTTTCAACTATTTCAGAGTTCATTTGCAGTGCTTTTCAATTTCAGGGTCATCTTAGCTCAAAATAAATCATGAAATGCATGAAAAATAGCAAATGAAGTCAGAAAAGGGTTGAAAAGTGATGATGTGGCTTTGAATGGTGCATATTGAATGCAGAAAAAGTCTTGAGTTAAAATAAGTTAAAAATGAAACCCCTTTGTAATAGACGAGTTTTCGTCCGAAACCCTGATACTTCGAAGGAGATTGTCCAGTTTGTACACGAAGTGCATCCAGTTTTTCCCGTAACCCTCTCAACTTTTTAGCACATGCTACGTGGGTGAAATTATGATACCATGCCAATTTTTAACTATTTCAGAGTTTATTTGCCGTGCTTTACAATGTCAGGGTCATCTTAGCTCAAAATAAATCATGAAATGCATGAAAAATAGCAAATGAAGTTAGAAAAGGGTTGAAAAGTGATGATGTGTCTTTGAATGGTACATATTGAATGTAGAAAAAGTCTTGAGTTAAAATATGTTAAAAAATGAAACCCCTTTGTAATAGACGAGTTTTCGTCCGAAACCCTGATACTTCGAAGGAGATTGTCCAGTTTGTACACGAAGTGCATCCAGTTTTTCCCGTAACCCTCTCAACTTTTTAGCACATGCTATGTGGGTGAAATTATGATACCATTCCAATTTTCAACCATTTCAGAGTTCATTTGCAGTGCTTTTCAATATCAGGGTCATCTTAGCTCAAAATAAATCATGAAATGCATGAAAAATAGCAAATGAAGTCAGAAAAGAGTTGAAAAGTGATGATGTGGCTTTGAATGGTGCATATTGAATGCAAAAAAAGACTTGATTTAGAATATGTTAAAAAATGAAACCCCTTTGTAATAGACGAGTTTTCGTCCGAAACCCTGATACTTCGAAGGACATTGTCCAGTTTGTACACGAAGTGCATCTAGTTTTTTCAGTAACCCTCTCAACTGTTTAGCACATGCTACGTGGGTGAAATTATGATACCATGCCAATTTTCAACTATTTCAGAGTTCATTTGCAGTGCTTTACAATTTCAGGGTCATCTTAGCTCAAAATAAATCATGAAATGCATGAAAAATAGCAAATGAAGTCAGAAAAGGGTTGAAAAGTGATGATGTGTCTTTGAATGGTACATATTGAATGCAGAAAAAGTCTTGAGTTAAAATATGTTTAAAAAATGAAACCCCTTTGTAATAGACGAGTTTTCGTCCGAAACCCTGATACTTCGAAGGAGATTGTCCAGTTTGTACACGAAGTGCATCCAGTTTTTCCCGTAACCTTCTCAACTTTTTAGCACATGCTACATGGGTGAAATTATGATACCATGCCAATTTTCAACCATTTCAGAGTTCATTTGCAGTCCTTTTCAATTTCAGGGTCATCTTAGCTCAAAATAAATCATGAAATGCATGAAAAATAGCAAATGAAGTCAGAAAAGGGTTGAAAAGTGATGATGTGGCTTTGAACGGTGCATATTGAATGCAGAAAAAGTTTTGAGTTAAAATATGTTTAAAAAATGAAATCCCTTTGTAATAGACGAGTTTTCGTCCGAAACCCTGATACTTCGAAGGAGATTGTCCAGTTTGTACACGAAGTGCATCCAGTTTTTCCCGTAACCCTCTCAACTTTTTAGCACATGCTATGTGGGTGAAATTATGATACCATGCCAATTTTCAACCATTTCAGAGTTCATTTGCAGTGCTTTTCAATTTCAGGGTCATCCTAGCTCAAAATAAATCATGAAATGCATGAAAAATAGCAAATGAAGTCAGAAAAGGGTTGAAAAGTGATGATGTGGCTTTGAATGGTGCATATTTAATGCAGAAAAAGTTTTGAGTTAAAATATGTTTAAAAAATGAAATCCCTTTGTAATAGACGAGTTTTCGTCCGAAGCCCTCATACTTCGAAGGAGATTGTCCAGTTTGTACACGAAGTGCATCCAGTTTTTCTAATAACCCTCTCAACTTTTTAGCACATGCTATGTGGGTGAAATTATGATACCATGCCAATTTTCAACCATTTCAGAGTTCATTTGCAGTGCTTTTCAATTTCAGGGTCATCTTAGCTCAAAATAAATCATGAAATGCATGAAAAATAGCAAATGAAGTCAGAAAAGGGTTAAAAAGTGATGATGTGGCTTTGAATGGTGCATATTGAACGCAGAAAAAGTCTTGAGTTAAAATATGTTAAAAAATGAAACCCCTTTGTAATAGACGAGTTTTCGTCCGAAACCCTGATACTTCGAAGGAGATTGTCCAGTTTGTACACGAAGTGCATCCAGTTTTTCCCGTAACCCTCTCTACTTTTTAGCACATGCTACGTGGGTGAAATTATGATACCATGCCAATTTTCAAACATTTCAGAGTTCATTTGCAGTGCTTTTCAATTTCAGGGTCATCTCAGCTCAAAATAAATCATGAAATGCATGAGAAATAGCAAATGAAGTCAGAAAAGGGTTGAAAAGTGATGATGTGTATTTGAATGGTGCATATTGAATGCAGAAAAAGTCTTGAGTTAAAATATGTTAAAAAATGAAACCCCTTTGTAATAGACGAGTGTTCGTCCGAAACCCTGATACTTCGAAGGAGATTGTCCAGTTTGTACACGAAGAGCATGCAGTTTTTCCCGTAACCCTCTCTACTTTTTAGCACATGCTACGTGGGTGAAATTATGATACCATGCCAATTTTCAACTATTTCAGAGTTCATTTGCAGTGCTTTTCAATATCAGGGTCATCTTAGCTCAAAATAAATCATGAAATGCATGAAAAATAGCAAATGAAGTCAGAAAAGGGTTGAAAAGTGACGATGTGGCTTTGAATGGTGCATAATGAATGCAGAAAAAGTCTTGAGTTAAAATATATTTAAAAAAATGAAATCCCTTTGTTATAGACGAGTTTTCGTCCGAAACCCTCATACTTCGAAGGAGATTGTCCAGTTTGTAGACGAACTGCATCCAGTTTTTCCCGTAACCCTCTCAACTTTTTAGCACATGCTATGTGGGTGAAATTATGATACCATGCCAATTTTCAACCATTTCAGAGTTCATTTGCAGTGCTTTTCAATTTCAGGGTCATCTTAGCTCAAAATAAATCATGAAATGCATGAAAAATAGCAAATGAAGTCAGAAAAGGGTTGAAAAGTGATGATGTGGCTGTGAATGTTGCATATTGAATGCAGAAAAAGTCTTGAGTTAAAATATGTTAAAAAATGAAACCCCTTTGTAATAGACGAGTTTTCGTCCGAAACCCTGATACTTCGAAGGAGATTGTCCAGTTTGTACACGAAGTGCATCCAGTTTTTCCCGTAACCCTCTCAACTTTTTAGCACATGCTATGTGGGTGAAATTATTATACCATGCCAAGCTTTAACCATTTCAGAGTTCATTTGCAGTGCTTTTCAATTTCAGGGTCATCTCAGCTCAAAATAAATCATGAAATGCATGAAAAATAGCAAATGAAGTCACAAAAGGGTTGAAAAGTGATGATGTTGCTTTGAATGGTGCATATTGAATGCAGAAATTTTTTTGAGTTAAAATATGTTTAAAAAATGAAATCCCTTTGTAATAGACGAGTTTTCGTCCGAAACCCTGATACTTCGAAGGAGATTGTCCAGTTTGTACACGAAGTGCATCCAGTTTTTCCTGTAACCCTCTCAACTTTTTAGCACATGCTAAGTGGGTGAAATTATCATACCATGCCAATTTTCAATCATTTCAGAGTTCATTTGCAGTGCTTTTCAATTTCAGGGTCATCTTAGCTCAAAATAAATCATGAAATGCGTGAAAAATAGCAAATGAAGTCAGTAAAGGGTTGAAAAGTGATGATGTGGCTTTGAATGGTGCATATTGAATGCAGAAAAAGTCTTGAGTTAAAATATGTTCAAAAAAATGAAATCCCTTTGTAATAGACGAGTTTTCGTCCGAAACCCTGATACTTCGAAGGAGATTGTCCAGTTTGTACACGAAGTGCATCCAGTTTTTCCCGTAACCCTCTCAACTTTTTAGCACATGCTACATGGGTGAAATTATGATACCTTGCCAATTTTCAACCATTTAAGAGTTCATTTGCAGTGCTTTTCAATTTCAGGGTCATCTCATCTCAAAATAAATCATGAAATATATGAAAAATAGCAAATGAAGTCAGAAAAGGGTTGAAAAGTGATGATGTGGCTTTGAATGGTGCATATTGAATGCAGAAAAAGTTTTGAGTTAAAATATGTTTAAAAAATGAAATCCCTTTGTAATAGACGAGTTTTCGTCCGAAACCGTGATACTTCGAAGGAGATTGTCCAGTTTGTACACGAAGTGCATCCAATTTTTCCCGTAACCCTCTCAACTTTTTAGCACATGCTATGTGGGTGAAATTATGATACCATGCCAATTTTCAACCATTTTTGAGTTCATTTGCAGTGCTTTTCAATTTCAGGGTCATCTTAGCTCAAAATAAATCATGAAATGCATGAAAAATAGCAAATGAAGTCAGAAAAGAGTTGAAAAGTGATGATGTGGCTTTGAATGGTGCATATTGAATGCAAAAAAAGTCTTGAGTTAAAATATGTTAAAAAAATGAAACCCCTTTGTAATAGACGAGTTTTCGTCCGAAACCCTAATACTTCGAAGGAGATTGTCCAGTTTGTACACGAAGTGCATCCAGTTTTTCCCGTAACACTCTCAACTTTTTAGCACATGCTATGTGGGTGAAATTATTATACCATGCCAAGTTTGAACCATTTCAGAGTTCATTTGCAGTGTTTTTCAATTTCAGGGTCATCTCAGCTCAAAATAAATCATGAAATGCATGAAAAATAGCAAATGAAGTCAGAAAAGGGTTGAAAAGTGATGATGTGGCTTTGAATGGTGCATATTTAATGCAGAAAAAGTTTTGAGTTAAAATATGTTTAAAAAATGAAATCCCTTTGTAATAGACGAGTTTTCGTCCGAAACCCTCATACTTCGAAGGAGATTGTCCAGTTTGTACACGAAGTGCATCCAGTTTTTCTCATAACCCTCTCAACTTTTTAGCACATGCTATGTGGGTGAAATTATGACACCATGCCAATTTTCAACCATTTCAGAGTTCATTTGCAGTGCTTTTCAATTTCAGGGTCATCTTTGCTCAAAATAAATCATGAAATGCATGAAAAATAGCAAATGAAGTCAGAAAAGGGTTGAAAAGTGATGATGTGGCTTTGAATGGTGCAGAATGAATGCAGAAAAAGTCTTGAGTTAAAATATATTTAAAAAAATGAAATCCCTTTGTTATAGACGAGTTTTCGTCCGAAACCCTCATACTTCGAAGGAGATTGTCCAGTTTGTACACGAAGTGCATCCAGTTTTCCCCGTAACCCTCTCAACTTTTTATCACGTGTTATGTGGGTGAAATTATGATACCATGCCAATTTTCAACCATTTCAGAGTTCATTTGCAGTGCTTTTCAATTTCAGGGTCATCTTAGCTCAAAATAAATCATGAAATGCATGAAAAATAGCAAATGAAGTCAGAAAAGGGTTGAAAAGTGTTGATGTGGCTTTGAATGGTGCATATTGAACGCAGAAAAAGTCTTGAGTTAAAATATGTTAAAAAATGAAACCCCTTTGTAATAGACGAGTTTTCGTCCGAAACCCTGATACTTCGAAGGAGATTTTCCAGTTTGTACACGAAGTGCATCCAGTTTTTCCCGTAACCCTCTCTACTTTTTAGCACATGCTACGTGGGTGAAATTATGATACCATGCCAATTTTCAAACATTTCAGAGTTCATTTGCAGTGCTTTTCAATTTCAGGGTCATCTCAGCTCAAAATAAATCATGAAATGCATGAAAAATAGCAAATGAAGTCAGAAAAAGGTTGAAAAGTGATGATGTGTATTTGAATGGTGCATATTGAATGCAGAAAAAGACTTGAGTTAAAATATGTTAAAAAATGAAACCCCTTTGTAATAGACGAGTGTTCGTCCGAAACCCTGATACTTCGAAGGAGATTGTCCAGTTTGTACACGAAGTGCATCCAGTTTTTCCCGTAACCCTCTCTACTTTTTAGCACATGCTACGTGGGTGAAATTATGATACCATGCCAATTTTCAACTATTTCAGAGTTCATTTGCAGTGCTTTTCAATATCAGGGTCATCTTACCTCAAAATAAATCATTAAATGCATGAAAAATAGCAAATGAAGTCAGAAAAGGGTTGAAAATTGATGATGTGGCTTTGAATGGTGCATAATAAATGCAGAAAAAGTCTTGAGTTAAAATATATTTAAAAAAATGAAATCCCTTTGTTATAGACGAGCTTTCGTCCGAAACCCTCATACTTCGAAGGAGATTGTCCAGTTTGTAGACGAAGTGCATCCAGTTTTTCCCGTAACCCTCTCAACTTTTTAGCACATGCTATGTGGGTGAAATTATGATACCATGCCAATTTTCAACCATTTCAGAGTTCATTTGCAGTGCTTTTCAATTTCAGGGTCATCTTAGCTCAAAATAAATCATGAAATGCATGAAAAATAGCAAATGAAGTCAGAAAAGAGTTGAAAAGTGATGATGTGGCTTTGAATGGTGCATATTGAATGCAAAAAAAGACTTGATTTAGAATATTTTAAAAAATGAAACCCCTTTGTAATAGACGAGTTTTCGTCCGAAACCCTGATACTTCGAAGGACATTGTCCTGTTTGTACACGAAGTGCATCTAGTTTTTTCAGTAACTCTCTCAACTTTTTAGCACATGCTACATGGGTGAAATTATGATACCATGCCAATTTTCAACTATTTCAGAGTTCATTTGCAGTGCTTTACAATTTCAGGGTCATCTTAGCTCAAAATAAATCATGAAATGCATGAAAAATAGCAAATGAAGTCAGAAAAGGGTTGAAAAGTGATGATGTGTCTTTGAATGGTACATATTGAATGCAGAAAAAGTCTTGAGTTAAAATATGTTTAAAAAATGAAACCCCTTTGTAATAGACGAGCTTTCGTCCGAAACCCTAATACTTCGAAGGAGATTGTCCAGTTTGTACACGAAGTGCATCCAGTTTTTCCCGTAACCTTCTCAACTTTTTAGCACATGCTACATGGGTGAAATTATGATACCATGCCAATTTTCAACCATTTCAGAGTTCATTTGCAGTGCTTTTCAATTTCAGGGTCATCTTAGCTCAAAATAAATCATGAAATGCATGAAAAATAGCAAATGAAGTCAGAAAAGGGTTGAAAAGTGTTGATGTGGCTTTGAATGGTGCATATTGAACGCAGAAAAAGTCTTGAGTTAAAATATGTTAAAAAATGAAACCCCTTTGTAATAGACGAGTTTTCGTCCGAAACCCTGATACTTCGAAGGAGATTTTCCAGTTTGTACACGAAGTGCATCCAGTTTTTCCCGTAACCCTCTCTACTTTTTAGCACATGCTACGTGGGTGAAATTATGATACCATGCCAATTTTCAAACATTTCAGAGTTCATTTGCAGTGCTTTTCAATTTCAGGGTCATCTCAGCTCAAAATAAATCATGAAATGCATGAAAAATAGCAAATGAAGTCAGAAAAAGGTTGAAAAGTGATGATGTGTATTTGAATGGTGCATATTGAATGCAGAAAAAGACTTGAGTTAAAATATGTTAAAAAATGAAACCCCTTTGTAATAGACGAGTGTTCGTCCGAAACCCTGATACTTCGAAGGAGATTGTCCAGTTTGTACACGAAGTGCATCCAGTTTTTCCCGTAACCCTCTCTACTTTTTAGCACATGCTACGTGGGTGAAATTATGATACCATGCCAATTTTCAACTATTTCAGAGTTCATTTGCAGTGCTTTTCAATATCAGGGTCATCTTACCTCAAAATAAATCATTAAATGCATGAAAAATAGCAAATGAAGTCAGAAAAGGGTTGAAAATTGATGATGTGGCTTTGAATGGTGCATAATGAATGCAGAAAAAGTCTTGAGTTAAAATATATTTAAAAAAATGAAATCCCTTTGTTATAGACGAGCTTTCGTCCGAAACCCTCATACTTCGAAGGAGATTGTCCAGTTTGTAGACGAAGTGCATCCAGTTTTTCCCGTAACCCTCTCAACTTTTTAGCACATGCTATGTGGGTGAAATTATGATACCATGCCAATTTTCAACCATTTCAGAGTTCATTTGCAGTGCTTTTCAATTTCAGGGTCATCTTAGCTCAAAATAAATCATGAAATGCATGAAAAATAGCAAATGAAGTCAGAAAAGAGTTGAAAAGTGATGATGTGGCTTTGAATGGTGCATATTGAATGCAAAAAAAGACTTGATTTAGAATATTTTAAAAAATGAAACCCCTTTGTAATAGACGAGTTTTCGTCCGAAACCCTGATACTTCGAAGGACATTGTCCTATTTGTACACGAAGTGCATCTAGTTTTTTCAGTAACTCTCTCAACTTTTTAGCACATGCTACATGGGTGAAATTATGATACCATGCCAATTTTCAACTATTTCAGAGTTCATTTGCAGTGCTTTACAATTTCAGGGTCATCTTAGCTCAAAATAAATCATGAAATGCATGAAAAATAGCAAATGAAGTCAGAAAAGGGTTGAAAAGTGATGATGTGTCTTTGAATGGTACATATTGAATGCAGAAAAAGTCTTGAGTTAAAATATGTTTAAAAAATGAAACCCCTTTGTAATAGACGAGCTTTCGTCCGAAACCCTAATACTTCGAAGGAGATTGTCCAGTTTGTACACGAAGTGCATCCAGTTTTTCCCGTAACCTTCTCAACTTTTTAGCACATGCTACATGGGTGAAATTATGATACCATGCCAATTTTCAACCATTTCAGAGTTCATTTGCAGTGCTTTTCAATTTCAGGGTCATCTTAGCTCAAAATAAATCATGAAATGCATGAAAAATAGCAAATGAAGTCAGAAAAGGGTTGAAAAGTGATGATGTGGCTTTGAACGGTGCATATTGAATGCAGAAAAAGTCTTGAGTTAAAATATGTTCAAAAAAATGAAATCCCTTTGTAATAGACGAGTTTTCGTCCAAAACCCTGATACTTCGAAGGAGATTGTCCAGTTTGTACACGAAGTGCATCCAGTTTTTCCCGTAACCCTCTCAACTTTTTAGCACATGCTATGTGGGTGAAATTATGATACCATTCCAATTTTCAACCATTTCAGAGTTCATTTGCAGTGCTTTTCAATTTCAGGGTCATCTCAGGTCAAAATAAATCATGAAATATATGAAAAATAGCAAATGATGTCAGAAAAGGGTTGAAAAGTGACGATGTGGCTTTGAATGGTGCATATTGAATGCAGAAAAAGTCTTGAGTTAAAATATGTTTAAAAAATGAAATCCCTTTGTAATAGACGAGTTTTCGTCCGAAACCCTGATACTTCGAAGGAGATTGTCCAGTTTGTACACGAAGTGCATCCAATTTTTCCCGTAACCCTCTCAACTTTTTAGCACATGCTATGTGGGTGAAATTATGATACCATGCCAATTTTCAACCATTTTCGAGTTCATTTGCAGAGCTTTTCAATTTCAGGGTCATCTTAGCTCAAAATAAATCATGAAATGCATGAAAAATAGCAAATGAAGTCAGAAAAGAGTTGAAAAGTGATGATGTGGCTTTGAATGGTGCATATTGAATGCAAAAAAAGTCTTGAGTTAAAATATGTTAAAAAAATGAAACCCCTTTGTAATAGACGAGTTTTCGTCCGAAACCCTCATACTTCGAATGAGATTGTCCAGTTTGTACACGAAGTGCATCCAGTTTTTCCCATAACCCTCTCAACTTTTTAGCACATGCTATGTGGGTGTAATTATGATACCATGCCAATTTTCAACCATTTCAGAGTTCATTTGCAGTGCTTTTCAATTTCAGGGTCATCTCAGCTCAAAATAAATCATGAAATGCATGAAAAATAGCAAATGAAGTCAGAAAAGGGTTGAAAAGTGATGATGTGGCTTTGAATGGTGCATATTGAATTCAGAAAAAGTCTTGAGTTAAAATATGTTAAAAAATGAAACCCCTTTGTAATAGACGAGTTTTCGTCCGAAACACTGATACTTCGAAGGAGATTGTCCAGTTTGTACACGAAGTGCATCTAGTTTTTCCCGTAACCCTCTCTACTTTTTAGCACATGCTACGTGGGTGAAATTATGATACCATGCCAATTTTCAACCATTTCAGAGTTCATTTGCAGTGCTTTTCAATTTCAGGGTCATCTCAGCTCAAAATAAATCATGAAATGCATGAAAAATAGCAAATGAAGTCAGAAAAGGGTTGAAAAGTGATGATGTGTATTTGAATGGTGCATATTGAATGCAGAAAAAGTCTTGAGTTAAAATATGTTAAAAAATGAAACCCCTTTGTAATAGACGAGTGTTCGTCCGAAACCCTGATACTTCGAAGGAGATTGTCCAGTTTGTACACGAAGTGCATCCAGTTTTTCCCGTAACCCTCTCAATTTTTTAGCACATGCTACGTGGGTGAAATTATGATACCATGCCAATTTTCAACTATTTCAGAGTTCATTTGCAGTGCTTTTCAATATCAGGGTCATCTTAGCTCAAAATAAATCATGAAATGCATGAAAAATAGCAAATGAAGTCAGAAAAGGGTTGAAAATTGATGATGTGGCTTTGAATGGTGCATAATGAATGCAGAAAAAGTCTTGAGTTAAAATATATTTAAAAAAATGAAATCCCTTTGTTATAGACGAGTTTTCGTCCGAAACCCTCATACTTCGAAGGAGATTGTCCAGTTTGTAGACGAAGTGCATCCAGTTTTTCCCGTAACCCTCTCAACTTTTTAGCACATGCTATGTGGGTGAAATTATGATACCATGCCAATTTTCAACCATTTCAGAGTTCATTTGCAGTGCTTTTCAATTTCAGGGTCATCTTAGCTCAAAATAAATCATGAAATGCATGAAAAATAGCAAATGAAGTCAGAAAAGGGTTGAAAAGTGATGATGTGGCTTTGAATGGTGGATATTGAATGCATAAAAAGTCTTGAGTTAAAGTATGTTAAAAAAATGAAACCCCTTTGTAATAGACGAGTTTTCGTCCGAAACCCTGATACTTCGAAGGACATTGTCCTGTTTGTACACGAAGTGCATCTAGTTTTTTCAGTAACTCTCTCAACTTTTTAGCACATGCTACATGGGTGAAATTATGATACCATGCCAATTTTCAACTATTTCAGAGTTCATTTGCAGTGCTTTACAATTTCAGGGTCATCTTAGCTCAAAATAAATCATGAAATGCATGAAAAATAGCAAATGAAGTCAGAAAAGGGTTGAAAAGTGATGATGTGTCTTTGAATGGTACATATTGAATGCAGAAAAAGTCTTGAGTTAAAATATGTTTAAAAAATGAAACCCCTTTGTAATAGACGAGCTTTCGTCCGAAACCCTAATACTTCGAAGGAGATTGTCCAGTTTGTACACGAAGTGCATCCAGTTTTTCCCGTAACCTTCTCAACTTTTTAGCACATGCTACATGGGTGAAATTATGATACCATGCCAATTTTCAACCATTTCAGAGTTCATTTGCAGTGCTTTTCAATTTCAGGGTCATCTTAGCTCAAAATAAATCATGAAATGCATGAAAAATAGCAAATGAAGTCAGAAAAGGGTTGAAAAGTGATGATGTGGCTTTGAACGGTGCATATTGAATGCAGAAAAAGTCTTGAGTTAAAATATGTTCAAAAAAATGAAATCCCTTTGTAATAGACGAGTTTTCGTCCAAAACCCTGATACTTCGAAGGAGATTGTCCAGTTTGTACACGAAGTGCATCCAGTTTTTCCCGTAACCCTCTCAACTTTTTAGCACATGCTATGTGGGTGAAATTATGATACCATTCCAATTTTCAACCATTTCAGAGTTCATTTGCAGTGCTTTTCAATTTCAGGGTCATCTCAGGTCAAAATAAATCATGAAATATATGAAAAATAGCAAATGATGTCAGAAAAGGGTTGAAAAGTGATGATGTGGCTTTGAATGGTGCATATTGAATGCAGAAAAAGTCTTGAGTTAAAATATGTTTAAAAAATGAAATCCCTTTGTAATAGACGAGTTTTCGTCCGAAACCCTGATACTTCGAAGGAGATTGTCCAGTTTGTACACGAAGTGCATCCAATTTTTCCCGTAACCCTCTCAACTTTTTAGCACATGCTATGTGGGTGAAATTATGATACCATGCCAATTTTCAACCATTTTCGAGTTCATTTGCAGAGCTTTTCAATTTCAGGGTCATCTTAGCTCAAAATAAATCATGAAATGCATGAAAAATAGCAAATGAAGTCAGAAAAGAGTTGAAAAGTGATGATGTGGCTTTGAATGGTGCATATTGAATGCAAAAAAAGTCTTGAGTTAAAATATGTTAAAAAAATGAAACCCCTTTGTAATAGACGAGTTTTCGTCCGAAACCCTCATACTTCGAATGAGATTGTCCAGTTTGTACACGAAGTGCATCCAGTTTTTCCCATAACCCTCTCAACTTTTTAGCACATGCTATGTGGGTGTAATTATGATACCATGCCAATTTTCAACCATTTCAGAGTTCATTTGCAGTGCTTTTCAATTTCAGGGTCATCTCAGCTCAAAATAAATCATGAAATGCATGAAAAATAGCAAATGAAGTCAGAAAAGGGTTGAAAAGTGATGATGTGGCTTTGAATGGTGCATATTGAATTCAGAAAAAGTCTTGAGTTAAAATATGTTAAAAAATGAAACCCCTTTGTAATAGACGAGTTTTCGTCCGAAACACTGATACTTCGAAGGAGATTGTCCAGTTTGTACACGAAGTGCATCCAGTTTTTCCCGTAACCCTCTCTACTTTTTAGCACATGCTACGTGGGTGAAATTATGATACCATGCCAATTTTCAACCATTTCAGAGTTCATTTGCAGTGCTTTTCAATTTCAGGGTCATCTCAGCTCAAAATAAATCATGAAATGCATGAAAAATAGCAAATGAAGTCAGAAAAGGGTTGAAAAGTGATGATGTGTATTTGAATGGTGCATATTGAATGCAGAAAAAGTCTTGAGTTAAAATATGTTAAAAAATGAAACCCCTTTGTAATAGACGAGTGTTCGTCCGAAACCCTGATACTTCGAAGGAGATTGTCCAGTTTGTACACGAAGTGCATCCAGTTTTTCCCGTAACCCTCTCAATTTTTTAGCACATGCTACGTGGGTGAAATTATGATACCATGCCAATTTTCAACTATTTCAGAGTTCATTTGCAGTGCTTTTCAATATCAGGGTCATCTTAGCTCAAAATAAATCATGAAATGCATGAAAAATAGCAAATGAAGTCAGAAAAGGGTTGAAAATTGATGATGTGGCTTTGAATGGTGCATAATGAATGCAGAAAAAGTCTTGAGTTAAAATATATTTAAAAAAATGAAATCCCTTTGTTATAGACGAGTTTTCGTCCGAAACCCTCATACTTCGAAGGAGATTGTCCAGTTTGTAGACGAAGTGCATCCAGTTTTTCCCGTAACCCTCTCAACTTTTTAGCACATGCTATGTGGGTGAAATTATGATACCATGCCAATTTTCAACCATTTCAGAGTTCATTTGCAGTGCTTTTCAATTTCAGGGTCATCTTAGCTCAAAATAAATCATGAAATGCATGAAAAATAGCAAATGAAGTCAGAAAAGGGTTGAAAAGTGATGATGTGGCTTTGAATGTTGCATATTGAATGCAGAAAAAGTCTTGAGTTAAAATATGTTAAAAAATGAAACCCCTTTGTAATAGACGAGTTTTCGTCCGGAACCCTAATACTTCGAAGGAGATTGTCCAGTTTGTACACGAAGTACATCCAGTTTTTCCCGTAACCCTCTCAACTTTTTAGCACATGCTATGTGGGTGAAATTATGATACCATGCCAATTTTCAACCATTTCAGAGTTCATTTGCAGTGCTTTTCAATTTCAGGGTCATCTCAGCTCAAAATAAATCATGAAATGCATGAAAAATAGCAAATGAAGTCAGAAAAGGGTTGAAAAGTGATGATGTGGCTTTGAAAGGTGCATATTGAATTCAGAAAAAGTCTTGAGTTAAAATATGTTAAAAAATGAAACCCCTTTGTAATAGACGAGTTTTCGTCCGAAACCCTGATACTTCGAAGGAGATTGTCCAGTTTGTACACGAAGTGCATCCAGTTTTTCCCGTAACCCTCTCTACTTTTTAGGACATGCTACGTGGGTGAAATTATGATACCATGCCAATTTTCAACTATTTCAGAGTTCAGTTGCAGTGCTTTTCAATATCAGGGTCATCTTAGCTCAAAATAAATCATGAAATGCATGAAAAATAGCAAATGAAGTCAGAAAAGGGTTGAAAAGTGATGATGTGGCTTTGAATGGTGCATAATGAATGCAGAAAAAGTCTTGAGTTAAAATATATTTAAAAAAATGAAATCCCTTTGTTATAGACGAGTTTTCGTCCGAAACCCTCATACTTCGAAGGAGATTGTCCAGTTTGTACACGAAATGCATCCAGTTTTTCCCGTAACCCTCTCAACTTTTTATCACATGCTATGTGGGTGAAATTATGATACCATGCCAATTTTCAACCATTTCAGAGTTCATTTGCAGTGCTTTTCGATTTCAGGGTCATCTTAGCTCAAAATAAATCATGAAATGCATGAAAAATAGCAAATGAAGTCAGAAAAGGGTTGAAAAGTGATGATGTGGCTTTGAATGTTGCATATTGAATGCAGAAAAAGTCTTGAGGTAAAATATGTTAAAAAATGAAACCCCTTTGTAATAGACGAGTTTTCGTCCGAAACCCTGATACTTCGAAGGAGATTGTCCAGTTTGTACACGAAGTGCATCCAATTTTTCCCGTAACCCTCTCAACTTTTTAGCACATGCTATGTGGGTGAAATTATGATACCATGCCAATTTTTAACTATTTCAGAGTTCATTTGCAGTGCTTTACAATGTCAGGGTCATGTTAGCTCAAAATAAATCATGAAATGCATGAAAAATAGCAAATGAAGTTAGAAAAGGGTTGAAAAGTGATGATGTGTCTTTGAATGGTACATATTGAATGCAGAAAAAGTCTTGAGTTAAAATATGTTAAAAAATGAAACCCCTTTGTAATAGACGAGTTTTCGTCCGAAACCCTGATACTTCGAAGGAGATTGTCTAGTTTGTACACGAAGTGCATCCAGTTTTTCCCGTAACCCTCTCAACTTTTTAGCACATGCTATGTGGGTGAAATTATGATACCATGCCAATTTTCAACCATTTCAGAGTTCATTTGCAGTGCTTTACAATTTCAGGGTCATCTTAGCTCAAAATAAATCATGAAATGCATGAAAAATAGCAAATGAAGTCAGAAAAGGGTTGAAAAGTGATGATGTGTATTTGAATGGTGCATATTGAATGCAGAAAAAGTCTTGAGTTAAAATATGTTAAAAAATGAAACCCCTTTGTAATAGACGAGTGTTCGTCCGAAACCCTGATACTTCGAAGGAGATTGTCCAGTTTGTACACGAAGTGCATCCAGTTTTTCCCGTAACCCTCTCAACTTTTTAGCACATGCTACGTGGGTGAAATTATGATACCATGCCAATTTTCAACTATTTCAGAGTTCATTTGAAGTGCTTTTCAATATCAGGGTCATCTTAGCTCAAAATAAATCATGAAATGCATGAAAAATAGCAAATGAAGTCAGAAAAGGGTTGAAAATTGATGATGTGGCTTTGAATGGTGCATAATGAATGCAGAAAAAGTCTTGAGTTAAAATATATTTAAAAAAATGAAATCCCTTTGTTATAGACGAGTTTTCGTCCGAAACCCTCATACTTCGAAGGAGATTGTCCAGTTTGTAGACGAAGTGCATCCAGTTTTTCCCGTAACCCTCTCAACTTTTTAGCACATGCTATGTGGGTGAAATTATGATACCATGCCAATTTTCAACCATTTCAGAGTTCATTTGCAGTGCTTTTCAATTTCAGGGTCATCTTAGCTCAAAATAAATCATGAAATGCATGAAAAATAGCAAATGAAGTCAGAAAAGGGTTGAAAAGTGATGATGTGGCTTTGAATGTTGCATATTGAATGCAGAAAAAGTCTTGAGTTAAAATATGTTAAAAAATGAAACCCCTTTGTAATAGACGAGTTTTCGTCCGGAACCCTAATACTTCGAAGGAGATTGTCCAGTTTGTACACGAAGTACATCCAGTTTTTCCCGTAACCCTCTCAACTTTTTAGCACATGCTATGTGGGTGAAATTATGATACCATGCCAATTTTCAACCATTTCAGAGTTCATTTGCAGTGCTTTTCAATTTCAGGGTCATCTCAGCTCAAAATAAATCATGAAATGCATGAAAAATAGCAAATGAAGTCAGAAAAGGGTTGAAAAGTGATGATGTGGCTTTGAAAGGTGCATATTGAATTCAAAAAAAGTCTTGAGTTAAAATATGTTAAAAAATGAAACCCCTTTGTAATAGACGAGTTTTCGTCCGAAACCCTGATACTTCGAAGGAGATTGTCCAGTTTGTACACGAAGTGCATCCAGTTTTTCCCGTAACCCTCTCTACTTTTTAGGACATGCTACGTGGGTGAAATTATGATACCATGCCAATTTTCAACTATTTCAGAGTTCATTTGCAGTGCTTTTCAATATCAGGGTCATCTTAGCTCAAAATAAATCATGAAATGCATGAAAAATAGCAAATGAAGTCAGAAAAGGGTTGAAAAGTGATGATGTGGCTTTGAATGGTGCATAATGAATGCAGAAAAAGTCTTGAGTTAAAATATATTTAAAAAAATGAAATCCCTTTGTTATAGACGAGTTTTCGTCCGAAACCCTCATACTTCGAAGGAGATTGTCCAGTTTGTACACGAAGTGCATCCAGTTTTTCCCGTAACCCTCTCAACTTTTTATCACATGCTATGTGGGTGAAATTATGATACCATGCCAATTTTCAACCATTTCAGAGTTCATTTGCAGTGCTTTTCGATTTCAGGGTCATCTTAGCTCAAAATAAATCATGAAATGCATGAAAAATAGCAAATGAAGTCAGAAAAGGGTTGAAAAGTGATGATGTGGCTTTGAATGTTGCATATTGAATGCAGAAAAAGTCTTGAGGTAAAATATGTTAAAAAATGAAACCCCTTTGTAATAGACGAGTTTTCGTCCGAAACCCTGATACTTCGAAGGAGATTGTCCAGTTTGTACACGAAGTGCATCCAATTTTTCCCGTAACCCTCTCAACTTTTTAGCACATGCTATGTGGGTGAAATTATGATACCATGCCAATTTTTAACTATTTCAGAGTTCATTTGCAGTGCTTTACAATGTCAGGGTCATGTTAGCTCAAAATAAATCATGAAATGCATGAAAAATAGCAAATGAAGTTAGAAAAGGGTTGAAAAGTGATGATGTGTCTTTGAATGGTACATATTGAATGCAGAAAAAGTCTTGAGTTAAAATATGTTAAAAAATGAAACCCCTTTGTAATAGACGAGTTTTCGTCCGAAACCCTGATACTTCGAAGGAGATTGTCTAGTTTGTACACGAAGTGCATCCAGTTTTTCCCGTAACCCTCTCAACTTTTTAGCACATGCTACGTGGGTGAAATTATGATACCATGCCAATTTTCAACTATTTCAGAGTTCATTTGCAGTGCTTTTCAATTTCAGGGTCATCTCAGCTCAAAATAAATCATGAAATGCATGAAAAATAGTAAATGAAGTCAGAAAAGGGTTGAAAAGTGATGATGTGTATTTGAATGGTGCATATTGAATGCAGAAAAAGTCTTGAGTTAAAATATGTTAAAAAATGAAACCCCTTTGTAATAGACGAGTTTTCGTCCGAAACCCTGATACTTCGAAGGAGATTGTCCAGTTTGTACACGAAGTGCATCCAGTTTTTCCCGTAACCCTCTCAACTTTTTAGCACATGCTACGTGGGTGAAATTATAATACCATGCCAATTTTCAAACATTTCAGAGTTCATTTGCAGTGCTTTTCAATTTCAGGGTCATCTCACCTCAAAATAAATCATGAAATGCATGAGAAATAGCAAATGAAGTCAGAAAAGGGTTGCAAAGTGATGATGTGTATTTGAATGGTGCATATTGAATGCAGAAAAAGTCTTGAGTTAAAATATGTTTAAAAAATGAAATCCCCTTGTAATAGACGAGTTTTCGTGCGAAACCCTCACACTTCGAAGGAGATTGTCCAGTTTGTACACGAAGTTCATCCAGTTTTTCCCATAACCCTCTCAACTTTTTATCACATGCTATGTGGGTGAAATTATGATACCATGCCAATTTTTAACTATTTCAGAGTTCATTTGCAGTGCTTTACAATGTCAGGGTCATCTTAGCTCAAAATAAATCATGAAATGCATGAAAAATAGCAAATGAAGTTAGAAAAGGGTTGAAAAGTGATGATGTGTCTTTGAATGGTACATATTGAATGCAGAAAAAGTCTTGAGTTAAAATATGTTAAAAATGAAACCCCTTTGTAATAGACGAGTTTTCGTCCGAAACCCTGATACTTCGAAGGAGATTGTCTAGTTTGTATACGAAGTGCATCCAGTTTTTCCCGTAACCCTCTCAACTTTTTAGCACATGCTACGTGGGTGAAATTATGATACCATGCCAATTTTCAACTATTTCAGAGTTCATTTGCAGTACTTTTCAATTTCAGGGTCATCTTAGCTCAAAATAAATCATGAAATGCATGAAAAATAGCAAATGAAGTCAGAAAAGGGTTGAAAAGTGATGATGTGGCTTTGAATGGTGCATATTGAACGCAGAAAAAGTCTTGAGTTAAAATATGTTAAAAAATGAAACCCCTTTGTAATAGACGAGTTTTCGTCCGAAACCCTGATACTTCGAAGGAGATTGTCCAGTTTGTACACGAAGTGCATCCACTTTTTCCCATAACCCTCTCTACTTTTTAGCACATGCTACGTGGGTGAAATTATGATACCATGCCAATTTTCAAACATTTCAGAGTTCATTTGCAGTGCTTTTCAATTTCAGGGTCATCTCACCTCAAAATAAATCATGAAATGCATGAGAAATAGCAAATGAAGTCAGAAAAGGGTTGCAAAGTGATGATGTGTATTTGAATGGTGCATATTGAATGCAGAAAAAGTCTTGAGTTAAAATATGTTTCAAAAATGAAATCCCCTTGTAATAGACGAGTTTTCGTCCGAAACCCTCACACTTCGAAGGAGATTGTCCAGTTTGTACACGAAGTGCATCCAGTTTTTCCCATAACCCTCTCAACTTTTTAGCACATGCTATGTTGGTGAAATTATGATACCATGCCAATTTTCAACCATTTCAGAGTTCATTTGCAGTGCTTTTCAATTTCAGGGTCATCTTTGCTCAAAATAAATCATGAAATGCATGAAAAATTGCAAATGAAGTCAGAAAAGGGTTGAAAAGTGATGATGTGGCTTTGAATGGTGCCTAATGAATGCAGAAAAAGTCTTGATTAAAATATATTTAAAAAAAGTAATCCCATTGTAATAGACGAGTTTTCGTCCGAAACCCTCATACTTCGAAGGAGATTGTCCAGTTCGTACACGAAGTGCATCCAGTTTTTCCCGTAACCCTCTCAACTTTTTATCACATGCTATGTGGGTGAAATTATGATACCATGCCAATTTTCAACCATTTCAGAGTTCATTTGCAGGGCTTTTCGATTTCAGGGTCATCTTAGCTCAAAATAAATCATGAAATGCATGAAAAATAGCAAATGAAGTCAGAAAAGGGTTGAAAAGTGATGATGTGGCTTTGAATGTTGCATATTGAATGCAGAAAAAGTCTTGAGGTAAAATATGTTAAAAAATGAAACCCCTTTGTAATAGACGAGTTTTCGTCCGAAACCCTGATACTTCGAAGGAGATTGTCCAGTTTGTACACGAAGTGCATCCAGTTTTTCCCGTAACCCTCTCAACTTTTTAGCACATGATACGTGGGTGAAATTATGATACCATGCCAATTTTTAACTATTTCAGAGTTCATTTGCAGTGCTTTACAATGTCAGGGTCATCTTAGCTCAAAATAAATCATGAAATGCATGAAAAATAGCAAATGAAGTTAGAAAAGGGTTGAAAAGTGATGATGTGTCTTTGAATGGTACATATTGAATGCAGAAAAAGTCTTGAGTTAAAATATGTTAAAAAATGAAACCCCTTTGTAATAGACGAGTTTTCGTCCGAAACCCTGATACTTCGAAGGAGATTGTCTAGTTTGTATACGAAGTGCATCCAGTTTTTCCCGTAACCCTCTCAACTTTTTAGCACATGCTACGTGGGTGAAATTATGATACCATGCCAATTTTCAACTATTTCAGAGTTCATTTGCAGTACTTTTCAATTTCAGGGTCATCTTAGCTCAAAATAAATCATGAAATGCATGAAAAATAGCAAATGAAGTCAGAAAAGGGTTGAAAAGTGATGATGTGGCTTTGAATGGTGCATATTGAACGCAGAAAAAGTCTTGAGTTAAAATATGTTAAAAAATGAAACCCCTTTGTAATAGACGAGTTTTCGTCCGAAACCCTGATACTTCGAAGGAGATTGTCCAGTTTGTACACGAAGTGCATCCACTTTTTCCCATAACCCTCTCTACTTTTTAGCACATGCTACGTGGGTGAAATTATGATACCATGCCAATTTTCAAACATTTCAGAGTTCATTTGCAGTGCTTTTCAATTTCAGGGTCATCTCAGCTCAAAATAAATCATGAAATGCATGAGAAATAGCAAATGAAGTCAGAAAAGGGTTGCAAAGTGATGATGTGTATTTGAATGGTGCATATTGAATGCAGAAAAAGTCTTGAGTTAAAATATGTTTAAAAAATGAAATCCCTTTGTAATAGACGAGTTTTCGTCCGAAACCCTCACACTTCGAAGGAGATTGTCCAGTTTGTACACGAAGTGCATCCAGTTTTTCCCATAACCCTCTCAACTTTTTAGCACATGCTATGTTGGTGAAATTATGATACCATGCCAATTTTCAACCATTTCAGAGTTCATTTGCAGTGCTTTTCAATTTCAGGGTCATCTTTGCTCAAAATAAATCATGAAATGCATGAAAAATTGCAAATGAAGTCAGAAAAGGGTTGAAAAGTGATGATGTGGCTTTGAATGGTGCCTAATGAATGCAGAAAAAGTCTTGATTAAAATATATTTAAAAAAATGTAATCCCATTGTAATAGACGAGTTTTCGTCCGAAACCCTCATACTTCGAAGGAGATTGTCCAGTTTGTACACGAAGTGCATCCAGTTTTTCCCATAACCCTCTCAACTTTTTAGCACATGCTATGTTGGTGAAATTATGATACCATGCCAATTTTCAACCATTTCAGAGTTCATTTGCAGTGCTTTTCAATTTCAGGGTCATCTTTGCTCAAAATAAATCATGAAATGCATGAAAAATAGCAAATGAAGTCAGAAAAGGGTTGAAAAGTGATGATGTGGCTTTGAATGGTGCATATTGAATGCAGAAAAAGTCTTGGGTTGAAATAGATTTTAAAAAATGAAATCCCATTGTAATAGACGTGTTTTCGTCCGAAACCCTAATACTTCGAAGGAGATTGTCCAGTTTGTACACGAAGTGCATCCAGTTTTTCCCGTAACCCTCTCAACTTTTTAGCACATGCTATGTGGGTGAAATTATGATACCATGCCAATTTTCAACTATTTCAGAGTTCATTTGCAGTGCTTTTCAATTTCAGGGTCATCTTAGCTCAAAATAAATCATGAAATGCATGAAAAATAGCAAATGAAGTCAGAAAAGGGTTGAAAAGTGATGATGTGGCTTTGAATGGTGCATATTGAATGCAGAAAAAGTCTTGAGTTAAAATTTGTTAAAAAAATGAAACCCCTTTGTAATAGACGAGTTTTCGTCCGAATCCCTGATACTTCGAAGGAGATTGTCCAGTTTGTACACGAAGTGCATCCAGTTTTTCCCGTAACCCTCTCAACTTTTTAGCACATGCTACGTGGGTGAAATTATGATACCATGCCAATTTTCAACCATTTCAGAGTTCATTTGCAGTGCTTTTCAATTTCAGGGTCATCTTAGCTCAAAATAAATCATGAAATGCATGAAAAATAGCAAATGAAGCCAGAAAAGGGTTGAAAAGTGATGATGTGGCTTTGAATGGTGCATATTGAATGCAAAAAAACTCTTGAGTTAAAATATGTTAAAAAAATGAAACCCCTTTGTAATAGACGAGTTTTCGTCCGAAACCGTGATACTTCGAAGGAGATTGTCTAGTTTGTACACGAAGTGCATCCAGTTTTTCCCGTAACCCTCTCAACTTTTTAGCACATGCTACGTGCGTGAAATTATGATACCATGCCAATTTTCAACTATTTCAGAGTTCATTTGCAGTGCTTTTCAATTTCAGGTCATCTTAGCTCAAAATAAATCATGAAATGCATGAAAAATAGCAAATGAAGTCAGAAAAGGGTTGAAAAGTGATGATGTGGCTTTGAATGGTGCATATTGAATACAGAAAAAGTCTTGAGTTAAAATATGTTAAAAAATGATACTACTTTGTAATAGACGAGTTTTCCTCCGAAACCCTCGTACTTTGAAGGAGATTGTCTAGTTTGTACACGAAGTGCATCCAGTTTTTCCCGTAACCCTCTCAACTTTTTAGCACATCCTACGTGGGTGAAATTATGATACCATGCCAATTTTCAACTATTTCAGAGTTCATTTGCAGTGCTTTTCAATTTCAGGGTCATCTTAGCTCAAAATAAATCATGAAATGCATGAAAAATAGCAAATGAAGTCAGAAAAGGGTTGAAAAGTGATGATGTGGCTTTGAATGATGCATATTGAATGCAGAAAAAGTCTTGAGTTAAAATAAGTTAAAAAATGAAACCCCTTTGTAATAGACGAATTTTCGTCCGAAACCCTGATACTTCGAAGGAGATTGTCCAGTTTGTACACGAAGTGCATCCATTTTTTCCCGTAACCCTCTCAACTTTTTAGCACATGCTACGTGGGTGAAATTATGATACCATGCCAATTTTCAACTATTTCAGAGTTCATTTGCAGTGCTTTACAATGTCAGGGTCATCTTAGCTCAAAATTAATCATGAAATGCATGAAAAATAGCAAATGAAGTTAGAAAAGGGTTGAAAAGTGATGATGTGTCTTTGAATGGTACATATTGAATGCAGAAAAAGTCTTGAGTTAAAATATGTTAAAAAATGAAACCCCTTTGTAATAGACGAGTTTTCGTCTGAAACCCTGATACTTCGAAGGAGATTGTCCAATTTGTACACGAAGTGCATCCAGTTTTTCCCGTAACCCTCTCAACTTTTTAGCACATGCTATGTGGGTGAAATTATGAAACCATTCCAATTTTCAACCATTTCAGAGTTCATTTGCAGTGCTTTTCAATTTCAGGGTCATCTTAGCTCAAAATAAATCATGAAATGCATGAAAAATAGCAAATGAAGTCAGAAAAGAGTTGAAAAGTGATGATGTGGCTTTGAATGGTGCATATTGAATGTAGAAAAAGACTTGATTTAGAATATGTTAAAAAATGAAACCCCTTTGTAATAGACGAGTTTTCGTCCGAAACCCTGATACTTCGAAGGACATTGTCCAGTTTGTACACGAAGTGCATCTAGTTTTTTCAGTAACCCTCTCAACTTTTTAGCACATGCTACGTGGGTGAAATTATGATAACATGCCAATTTTCAACTATTTCATAGTTCATTTGCAGTGCTTCACAATTTCAGGGTCATCTTAGCTCAAAATAAATCATGAAATGCATGAAAAATAGCAAATGAAGTCAGAAAAGGGTTGAAAAGTGATGATGTGGCTTTGAATGGTGCATATTGAATGCAGAAAAAGTCTTGAGTTAAAATATGTTAAAAAATGAAACCCCTTTGTAATAGACGAGTTTTCGTCCGAAACCCTGATACTTCGAAGGAGATTGTCCAGTTTGTACACGAAGTGCATCCAGTTTTTCCCGTAACCCTCTCAACTTTTTAGCACATGCTATGTGGGTGAAATTATTATACCATGCCAAGTTTGAACCATTTCAGAGTTCATTTGCAGTGTTTTTGCAATTTCAGGGTCATCTCAGCTCAAAATAAATATTGAAATGCATGAAAAATAGCAAATGAAGTCAGAAAAGGGTTGAAAAGGGATGATGTGGCTTTGAATGGTGAATATTTAATTCAGAAAAAGTTTTGAGTTAAAATATGTTTAAAAAATGAAATCCCTTTGTAATAGACGAGTTTTCGTCCGAAACCCTCATACTTCGAAGGAGATTGTCCAGTTTGTACACGAAGTGCATCCAGTTTTTCTCATAACCCTCTCAACTTTTTAGCACATGCTATGTGGGTGAAATTATGATACCATGCCAATTTTCAACCATTTCAGAGTTCATTTGCAGTGCTTTTCAATTTCAGGGTCATCTTAGCTCAAAATAAATCATGAAATGCATGAAAAATAGCAAATGAAGTCAGAAAAGGGTTGAAAAGTGATGATGTGGCTTTGAATGGTGCATATTGAACGCCGAAAAAGTCTTGAGTTAAAATATGTTAAAAATGAAACCCCTTTGTAATAGACGAGTTTTCGTCCGAAACCCTGATACTTCGAAGGAGATTGTCCAGTTTGTACACGAAGTGCATCCAGTTTTTCCCGTAACCCTCTCTACTTTTTAGCACATGCTACGTGGGTGAAATTATGATACCATGCCAATTTTCAAACATTTCAGAGTTCATTTGCAGTGCTTTTCAATTTCAGGGTCATCTCAGCTCAAAATAAATCATGAAATGCATGAAAAATAGCAAATGAAGTCAGAAAAGGGTTGAAAAGTGATGATGTGTATTTGAATGGTGCATATTGAATGCAGAAAAAGTCTTGAGTTAAAATATGTTAAAAAATGAAACCCCTTTGTAATAGACGAGTGTTCGTCCGAAACCCCGATACTTCGAAGGAGATTGTCCAGTTTGTACACGAAGTGCATCCTGTTTTTCCTGTAACCCTCTCTACTTTTTAGCACATGCTACGTGGGTGAAATTATGATACCATGCCAATTTTCAACTATTTCAGAGTTCATTTGCAGTGCTTTTCAATATCAGGGTCATCTTAGCTCAAAATAAATCATGAAATGCATGAAAAACAGCAAATGAAGTCAGAAAAGGGTTGAAAAGTGATGATGTGGCTTTGAATGGTGCATAATGAATGCAGAAAAAGTCTTGAGTTAAAATATATTTTAAAAAATGAAATCCCTTTGTTATAGACGAGTTTTCGTCCGAAACCCTCATACTTCGAAGGAGATTGTCCAGTTTGTAGACGAAGTGCATCCAGTTTTTCCCGTAACCCTCTCAACTTTTTAGCACATGCTATGTTGGTGAAATTATGATACCATGCCAATTTTCAACCATTTCAGAGTTCATTTGCAGTGCTTTTCAATTTCAGGGTCATCTTAGCTCAAAATAAATCATGAAATGCATGAAAAATAGCAAATGAAGTCAGAAAAGGGTTGAAAAGTGATGATGTGGCTTTGAATGTTGCATATTGAATGCAGAAAAGGTCTGGAGTTAAAATATGTTAAAAAATGAAACCCCTTTGTAATAGACGAGTTTTCGTCCGAAACCCTAATACTTCGAAGGAGATTGTCCAGTTTGTACACGAAGTGCATCCAGTTTCTCCCGTAACCCTCTCAACTTTTTAGCACATGCTATGTGGGTGAAATTATTATACCATGCCAAGCTTTAACCATTTCAGAGTTCATTTGCAGTGCTTTTCAATTTCAGGGTCATCTCAGCTCAAAATAAATCATGAAATGCATGAAAAATAACAAATGAAGTCACAAAAGGGTTGAAAAGTGATGATGTTGCTTTGAATGGTGCATATTGAATGGAGAAATTTTTTTGAGTTAAAATATGTTTAAAAAATGAAATCCCTTTGTAATAGACGAGTTTTCGTCCGAAACCCTGATACTTCGAAGGAGATTGTCCAGTTTGTACACGAAGTGCATCCAGTTTTTCCCGTAACCCTCTCAACTTTTTAGCACATGCTATGTGGGTGAAATTATGATACCATGCCAATTTTCAATCATTTCAGAGTTCATTTGCAGTGCTTTTCAATTTCAGGGTCATCTTAGCTCAAAATAAATCATGAAATTCGTGAAAAATAGCAAATGAAGTCAGTAAAGGGTTGAAAAGTGATGATGTGGCTTTGACTGGTGCATATTGAATGCAGAAAAAGTCTTGAGTTAAAATATGTTCAAAAAAATGAAATCCCTTTGTAATAGACGAGTTTTCGTCCGAAACCCTCATACTTCGAAGGAGATTGTCCAGTTTGTACACGAAGTGCATCCAGTTTTTCCCGTAACCCTCTCAACTTTTTAGAACATGCTACATGGGTGAAATTATGATACCTTGCCAATTTTCAACCATTTCAGAGTTCATTTGCAGTGCTTTTCAATTTCAGGGTCATCTCAGCTCAAAATAAATCATGAAATATATGAAAAATAGCAAATGAAGTCAGAAAAGGCTTGAAAAGTGATGATGTGGCTTTGAATGGTGCATATTGAATGCAGAAAAAGTTTTGAGTTAAAATATGTTTAAAAAATGAAATCCCTTTGTAATAGACGAGTTTTCGTCCGAAACCCTGATACTTCGAAGGAGATTGTCCAGTTTGTACACGAAGTGCATCCAATTTTTCCCGTAACCCTCTCAACTTTTTAGCACATGCTATGTGGGTGAAATTATGATACCATGCCAATTTTCAACCATTTTCGAGTTCATTTGCAGTGCTTTTCAATTTCAGGGTCATCTTAGCTCAAAATAAATCATGAAATGCATGAAAAATAGCAAATGAAGTCCGAAAAGAGTTGAAGAGTGATGATGTGGCTTTGAATGGTGCATATTGAATGCAAAAAAAGTCTTGAGTTAAAATATGTTAAAAAATGAAACCCCTTTGTAATAGACAAGTTTTCGTCCGAAACCCTAATACTTCGAAGGAGATTGTCCAGTTTGTACACGAAGTGCATCCAGTTTTTCCCGTAACCCTCTCAACTTTTTAGCACATGCTGTGTGGGTGAAATTATTATACCATGCCAAGTTTGAACCATTTCAGAGTTCATTTGCAGTGTTTTTCAATTTCAGGGTCATCTCAGCTCAAAATAAATCATGAAATGCATGAAAAATAGCAAATGAAGTCAGAAAAGGGTTGAAAAGTGATGATGTGGCTTTGAATGGTGCATATTTAATGCAGAAAAAGTTTTGAGTTAAAATATGTTTAAAAAATGAAATCCCTTTGTAATAGACGAGTTTTCGTCCGAAACCCTCATACTTCGAAGGAGATTGTCCAGTTTGTACACGAAGTGCATCCATTTTTTCTTATAACCCTCTCAACTTTTTAGCACATGCTATGTGGGTGAAATTATGATACCATGCCAATTTTCAACCATTTCAGAGTTCATTTGCAGTGCTTTTCAATTTCAGGGTCATCTTTGCTCAAAATAAATCATGAAATGCATGAAAAATAGCAAATGAAGTCAGAAAAGGGTTGAAAAGTGATGATGTGGCTTTGAATGGTGCAGAATGAATGCAGAAAAAGTCTTGAGTTAAAATATATTTAAAAAAATGAAATCCCTTTGTTATAGACGAGTTTTCGTCCGAAACCCTCATACTTCGAAGGAGATTGTCCAGTTTGTACACGAAGTGCATCCAGTTTTCCCCGTAACCCTCTCAACTTTTTATCACGTGTTATGTGGGTGAAATTATGATACCATGCCAATTTTCAACCATTTCAGAGTTCATTTGCAGTGCTTTTCAATTTCAGGGTCATCTTAGCTCAAAATAAATCATGAAATTCATGAAAAATAGCAAATGAAGTCAGAAAAGGGTTGAAAAGTGTTGATGTGGCTTTGAATGGTGCATATTGAACGCAGAAAAAGTCTTGAGTTAAAATATGTTAAAAAATGAAACCCCTTTGTAATAGACGAGTTTTCGTCCGAAACCCTGATACTTCGAAGGAGATTGTCCAGTTTGTACACGAAGTGCGTCCAGTTTTTCCCGTAACCCTCTCTACTTTTTAGCACATGCTACGTGGGTGAAATTATGATACCATGCCAATTTTCAACCATTTCAGAGTTCATTTGCAGTGCTTTTCAATTTCAGGGTCATCTCAGCTCAAAATAAATCATGAAATGCATGAAAAATAGTAAATGAAGTCAGAAAAGGGTTGAAAAGTGATGATGTGTATTTGAATGGTGCATATTGAATGCAGAAAAAGTCTTGAGTTAAAATATGTTAAAAAATGAAACCCCTTTGTAATAGACGAGTGTTCGTCCGAAACCCTGATACTTCGAAGGAGATTGTCCACTTTGTACACGAAGTGCATCCAGTTTTTCCCGTAACCCTCTCTACTTTTTAGCACATGCTACGTGGGTGAAATTATGATACCATGCCAATTTTCAACTATTTCAGAGTTCATCTGCAGTGCTTTTCAATATCAGGGTCATCTTAGCTCAAAATAAATATTGAAATGCATGAAAAATAGCAAATGAAGTCAGAAAAGGGTTGAAAAGTGATGATGTGGATTTGAATGGTGCATAATGAATGCAGAAAAAGTCTTGAGTTAAAATATATTTTAAAAAATGAAATCCCTTTGTTATAGATGAGTTTTCGTCCGAAACCCTCATACTTCGAAGGAGATTGTCCAGTTTGTAGACGAAGTGCATCCAGTTTTTCCCGTAACCCTCTCAACTTTTTAGCACATGCTATGTGGATGAAATTATGATACCATGCCAATTTTCAACCATTTCAGAGTTCATTTGCAGTGCTTTTCAATTTCAGGGTCATCTTAGCTCAAAATAAATCATGAAATGCACGAAAAATAGCAAATGAAGTCAGAAAAGGGTTGAAAAGCGATGATGTGGCTTTGAATGTTGCATATTGAATGCAGAAAAAGTCTTGAGTTAAAATATGTTAAAAAATGAAACCCCTTTGTAATAGACGAGTTTTCGTCCGAAACCCTAATACTTCGAAGGAGATTGTCCAGTTTGTACACGAAGTGCATCCAGTTTTTCCCGTAACCCTCTCAACTTTTTAGCACATGCTATGTGGGTGAAATTATTGTACCATGCCAAGCTTTAACCATTTCAGAGTTCATTTGCAGTGCTTTTCAATTTCAGGGTCATCTCAGCTCAAAATAAATCATGAAATGCATGAAAAATAGCAAATGAAGTCAGAAAAGGGTTGAAAAGTGTTGATGTGGCTTTGAATGGTGCATATTGAACGCAGAAAAAGTCTTGAGTTAAAATATGTTAAAAAATTAAACCCCTTTGTAATAGACGTGTTTTCGTCCGAAACCTTGATACTTCGAAGGAGATTGTCCAGTTTGTACACGAAGTGCATCCAGTTTTTCCCGTAACCCTCTCAACTTTTTAGCACATGCTATGTGGGTGAAATTATGATACCATTCCAATTTTCAACCATTTCAGAGTTCATTTGCAGTGCTTTTCAATTTCAGGGTCATCTTAGCTCAAAATAAATCATGAAATGCATGAAAAATAGCAAATGAAGTCAGAAAAGAGTTGAAAAGTGATGATGTGGCTTTGAATGGTGCATATTGAATGCAAAAAAAGACTTGATTTAGAATATGTTAAAAAATGAAACCCCTTTGTAATAGACGAGTTTTCGTCCGAAACCCTGATACTTCGAAGGACATTGTCCAGTTTGTACACGAAGTGCATCTAGTTTTTTCAGTATCCCTCTCAACTTTTTAGCACATGCTACGTGGGTGAAATTATGATACCATGCCAATTTTCAACTATTTCAGAGTTCATTTGCAGTGCTTTACAATTTCAGGGTCATCTTAGCTCAAAATAAATCATGAAATGCATGAAAAATAGCAAATGAAGTCAGAAAAGGGTTGAAAAGTGATGATGTGTCTTTGAATGGTACATATTGAATGCAGAAAAAGTCTTGAGTTAAAATATGTTTAAAAAATGAAACCCCTTTGTAATAGACGAGTTTTCGTCCGAAACCCTGATACTTCGAAGGAGATTGTCCAGTTTGTACACGAAGTGCATCCAGTTTTTCCCGTAACCTTCTCAACTTTTGACACATGCTATGTGGGTGAAATTATGATACCATGCCAATTTTTAACCAGTTCAGAGTTCATTTGCAGTGCTTTTCAATTTCAGGGTCATCTTAGCTCAAAATAAATCATGAAATGCATGAAAAATAGCAAATGAAGTCAGAAAAGGGTTGAAAAGTGATGATGTGGCTCTGAACGGTGCATATTGAATGCAGAAAAAGTTTTGAGTTAAAATATGTTTAAAAAATGAAATCCCTTTGTAATAGAGGAGTTTTCGTCCGAAACCCTGATACTTCGAAGGAGATTGTCCAGTTTGTACACGAAGTGCATCCAGTTTTTCCCGTAACCCTCTCAACTTTTTAGCACATGCTATGTGGGTGAAATTATTATACCATGCCAAGTTTGAACCATTTCAGAGTTCATTTGCAGTGTTTTTCAATTTCAGGGTCATCTCAGCTCAAAATAAATCTTGAAATGCATGAAAAATAGCAAATGAAGTCAGAAAAGGGTTGAAAAGTGATGATGTGGCTTTGAATGGTGAATATTTAATGCAGAAAAAGTTTTGAGTTAAAATATGTTTAAAAAATGAAATCCCTTTGTAATAGACGAGTTTTCGTCCGAAACCCTCACACTTCGAAGGAGATTGTCCAGTTTGTACACGAAGTGCATCCAGTTTTTCTCATAACCCTCTCAACTTTTTAGCACATGCTATGTGGGTGAAATTATGATACCATTCCAATTTTCAACCATTTCAGAGTTCATTTGCAGTGCTTTTCAATTTCAGGGTCATCTTAGCTCAAAATAAATCATGAAATGCATGAAAAATAGCAAATGAAGTCAGAAAAGGGTTGAAAAGTGATGATGTGGCTTTGAATGGTGCATATTGAACGCAGAAAAAGTCTTGAGTTAAAATATGTTAAAAAATGAAACCCCTTTGTGATAGACGAGTTTTCGTCCGAAACCCTGATACTTCGAAGGAGATTGTCCAGTTTGTACACGAAGTGCATCCAGTTTTTCCCGTAACCCTCTCTACTTTTTAGCACATGCTACGTGGGTGAAATTATGATACCATGCCAATTTTCAAACATTTCAGAGTTCATTTGCAGTGCTTTTCAATTTCAGGGTCATCTCAGCTCAAAATAAATCATGAAATGCATGAAAAATAGCAAATGAAGTCAGAAAAGGGTTGAAAAGTGATGATGTGTATTTGAATGGTGCATATTGAATGCAGAAAAAGTCTTGAGTTAAAATATGTTAAAAAATGAAACCCCTTTGTAATAGACGAGTGTTCGTCCGAAACCCTGATACTTCGAAGGAGATTGTCCAGTTTGTACACGAAGTGCATCCAGTTTTTCCCGTAACCCTCTCTACTTTTTAGCACATGCTACGTGGGTGAAATTATGTTACCATGCCAATTTTCAACTATTTCAGAGTTCATTTGCAGTGCTTTTCAATATCAGGGTCATCTTAACTCAAAATAAATCATGAAATGCATGAAAAATAGCAAATGAAGTCAGAAAAGGGTTGAAAAGTGATGATGTGGCTTTGAATGGTGCATAATGAATGCAGAAAAAGTCTTGAGTTAAAATATATTTAAAAAAATGAAATCCCTTTGTTATAGACGAGTTTTCGTCCGAAACCCTCATACTTCGAAGGAGATTGTCCAGTTTGTAGACGAACTGCATCCAGTTTTTCCCGTAACCCTCTCAACTTTTTACCACATGCTATGTGGGTGAAATTATGATACCATGCCAATTTTCAACCATTTCACAGTTCATTTGCAGTGCTTTTCAATTTCAGGGTCATCTTAGCTCAAAATAAATCATGAAATGCATGAAAAATAGCAAATGAAGTCAGAAAAGGGTTGAAAAGTGATGATGTGGCTTTGAATGTTGCATATTAAATGCAGAAAAAGTCTTGAGTTAAAATATGTTAAAAAATGAAACCCCTTTGTAATAGACGAGTTTTCGTCCGAAACCCTAATACTTCGAAGGAGATTGTCCAGTTTGTACACGAAGTGCATCCAGTTTCTCCCGTAACCCTCTCAACTTTTTAGCACATGCTATGTGGGTGAAATTATTATACCATGCCAAGCTTTAACCATTTCAGAGTTCATTTGCAGTGCTTTTCAATTTCAGGGTCATCTCAGCTCAAAATAAATCATGAAATGCATGAAAAATAGCAAATGAAGTCACAAAAGGGTTGAAAAGTGATGATGTTGCTTTGAATGGTGCATATTGAATGCAGAAATTTTTTTGAGTTAAAATATGTTTAAAAACTGAAATCCCTTTGTAATAGACGAGTTTTCGTCCGAAACCCTGATACTTCGAAGGAGATTGTCCAGTTTGTACACGAAGTGCATCCAGTTTTTCCCGTAACCCTCTCAACTTTTTAGCACATGCTATGTGGGTGAAATGATGATACCATGCCAATTTTCAATCATTTCAGAGTTCATTTGCAGTGCTTTTCAATTTCAGGGTCATCTTAGCTCAAAATAAATCATGAAATGCGTGAAAAATAGCAAATGAAGTCAGTAAAGGGTTGAAAAGTGATGATGTGGCTTTGAATGGTGCATATTGAATGCAGAAAAAGTCTTGAGTTAAAATATGTTCAAAAAAATGAAATCCCTTTGTAATAGACGAGTTTTCGTCCGAAACCCTGATACTTCGAAGGAGATTGTCCAGTTTGTACACGAAGTGCATCCAATTTTTCCCGTAACCCTCTCAACTTTTTAGCACATGCTATGTGGGTGAAATTATGATACCATGCCAATTTTCAACCATTTTCGAGTTCATTTGCAGTGCTTTTCAATTTCAGGGTCATCTTAGCTCAAAATAAATCATGAAATGCATGAAAAATAGCAAATGAAGTCAGAAAAGAGTTGAAAAGTGATGATGTGGCTTTGAATGGTGCATATTGAATGCAAAAAAAGTCTTGAGTTAAAATATGTTAAAAAAATGAAACCCCTTTGTAATAGACGAGTTTTCGTCCGAAACCCTAATACTTCGAAGGAGATTGTCCAGTTTGTACACGAAGTGCATCCAGTTTTTCCCGTAACCCTATCAACTTTTTAGCACATGCTATGTGGGTGAAATTATTATACCATGCCAAGTTTGAACCATTTCAGAGTTCATTTGCAGTGTTTTTCAATTTCAGGGTCATGTCAGCTCAAAATAAATCATGAAATGCATGAAAAATAGCAAATGAAGTCAGAAAAGGGTTGAAAAGTGATGATGTGGCTTTGAATGGTGCATATTTAATGCAGAAAAAGTTTTGAGTTAAAATATGTTTAAAAAATGAAATCCCTTTGTAATAGACGAG
Organism: Elymus sibiricus; assembly: GCA_039707655.1. Classification (NCBI taxonomy): domain Eukaryota; kingdom Viridiplantae; phylum Streptophyta; class Magnoliopsida; order Poales; family Poaceae; genus Elymus; species Elymus sibiricus. The sequence goes on from CM077671.1 coordinate 248,447,723, forward strand.
TTTTCGTCCGAAACCCTCATACTTCGAAGGAGATTGTCCAGTTTGTACACGAAGTGCATCCATTTTTTCTCATAACCCTCTCAACTTTTTAGCACATGCTATGTGGGTGAAATTATGATACCAATTTTCAACCATTTCAGAGTTCATTTGCAGTGCTTTTCAATTTCAGGGTCATCTTTGCTCAAAATAAATCATGAAATGCATGAAAAATAGCAAATGAAGTCAGAAAAGGGTTGAAAAGTGATGATGTGGCTTTGAATGGTGCAGAATGAATGCAGAAAAAGTCTTGAGTTAAAATATATTTAAAAAAATGAAATCCCTTTGTTATAGACGAGTTTTCGTCCGAAACCCTCATACTTCGAAGGAGATTGTCCAGTTTGTACAATAAGTGCATCCAGTTTTCCACGTAACCCTCTCAACTTTTTATCACGTGTTATGTGGGTGAAATTATGATACCATGCCAATTTTCAACCATTTCAGAGTTCATTTGCAGTGCTTTTCAATTTCAGGGTCATCTTAGCTCAAAATAAATCATGAAATTCATGAAAAATAGCAAATGAAGTCAGAAAAGGGTTGAAAAGTGTTGATGTGGCTTTGAATGGTGCATATTGAACGCAGATAAAGTCTTGAGTTAAAATATGTTAAAAAATGAAACCCCTTTGTAATAGACGAGTTTTCGTCCGAAACCCTGATACTTCGAAGGAGATTGTCCAGTTTGTACACGAAGTGCGTCCAGTTTTTCCCGTAACCCTCTCTACTTTTTAGCACATGCTACGTGGGTGACATTATGATACCATGCCAATTTTCAAACATTTCAGAGTTCATTTGCAGTGCTTTTCAATTTCAGGGTCATCTCAGCTCAAAATAAATCATGAAATGCATGAAAAATAGTAAATGAAGTCAGAAAAGGGTTGAAAAGTGATGATGTGTATTTGAATGGTGCATATTGAATGCAGAAAAAGTCTTGAGTTAAAATATGTTAAAAAATGAAACCCCTTTGTAATAGACGAGTGTTCGTCCGAAAGCCTGATACTTCGAAGGAGATTGTCTACTTTGTACACGAAGTGCATCCAGTTTTTCCCGTAACCCTCTCTACTTTTTAGCACATGCTACGTGGGTGAAATTATGATACCATGCCAATTTTCAACTATTTCAGAGTTCATCTGCAGTGCTTTTCAATATCAGGGTCATCTTAGCTCAAAATAAATCATGAAATGCACGAAAAATAGCAAATGAAGTCAGAAAAGGGTTGAAAAGCGATGATGTTGCTTTGAATGTTGCATATTGAATGCAGAAAAAGTCTTGAGTTAAAATATGTTAAAAAATGAAACCCCTTTGTAATAGACGAGTTTTCGTCCGAAACCCTAATACTTCGAAGGAGATTGTCCAGTTTGTACACGAAGTGCATCCAGTTTTTCCCGTAACCCTCTCAACTTTTTAGCACATGCTATGTGCGTGAAATTATTATACCATGCCAAGCTTTAACCATTTCAGAGTTCATTTGCAGTGCTTTTCAATTTCAGGGTCATCTTAGCTCAAAATAAATCATGAAATGCATGAAAAATAGCAAATGAAGTCAGAAAAGGGTTGAAAAGTGTTGATGTGGCTTTGAATGGTGCATATTGAACGCAGAAAAAGTCTTGAGTTAAAATATGTTAAAAAATTAAACCCCTTTGTAATAGACGTGTTTTCGTCCGAAACCTTGATACTTCGAAGGAGATTGTCCAGTTTGTACACGAAGTGCATCCAGTTTTTCCCGTAACCCTCTCAACTTTTTAGCACATGCTATGTGGGTGAAATTATGATACCATTCCAATTTTCAACCATTTCAGAGTTCATTTGCAGTGCTTTTCAATTTCAGGGTCATCTTAGCTCAAAATAAATCATGAAATGCATCAAAAATAGCAAATGAAGTCAGAAAACAGTTGAAAAGTGATGATGTGGCTTTGAATGGTGCATATTGAATGCAAAAAAAGACTTGATTTAGAATATGTTAAAAAATGAAACCCCTTTGTAATAGACGAGTTTTCGTCCGAAACCCTGATACTTCGAAGGACATTGTCCAGTTTGTACACGAAGTGCATCTAGTTTTTTCAGTAACCCTCTCAACTTTTTAGCACATGCTACGTGGGTGAAATTATGATACCATGCCAATTTTCAAGTATTTCAGAGTTCATTTGCAGTGCTTTACAATTTCAGGGTCATCTTAGCTCAAAATAAATCATGAAATGCATGAAAAATAGCAAATGAAGTCAGAAAAGGGTTGAAAAGTGATGATGTGTCTTTGAATGGTACATATTGAATGCAGAAAAAGTCTTGAGTTAAAATATGTTTAAAAAATGAAACCCCTTTGTAATAGACGAGTTTTCGTTCCAAACCCTGATACTTCGAAGGAGATTGTCCAGTTTGTACACGAAGTGCATCCAGTTTTTCCCGTAACCTTCTCAACTTTTGACACATGCTACATGGGTGAAATTATGATACCATGCCAATTTTCAACCATTTCAGAGTTCATTTGCAGTGCTTTTCAATTTCAGGGTCATCTTAGCTCAAAATAAATCATGAAATGCATGAAAAATAGCAAATGAAGTCAGAAAAGGGTTGAAAAGTGATGATGTGGCTCTGAACGGTGCATATTGAATGCAGAAAAAGTTTTGAGTTAAAATATGTTTAAAAAATGAAATCCCTTTGTAATAGAGGAGTTTTCGTCCGAAACCCTGATACTTCGAAGGAGATTGTCCAGTTTGTACATGAAGTGCATCCAGTTTTTCCCGTAACCCTCTCAACTTTTTAGCACATGCTATGTGGGTGAAATTATTATACCATGCCAAGTTTGAACCATTTCAGAGTTCATTTGCAGTGTTTTTCAATTTCAGGGTCATCTCAGCTCAAAATAAATCTTGAAATGCATGAAAAATAGCAAATGAAGTCAGAAAAGGGTTGAAAAGTGATGATGCGGCTTTGAATGGTGAATATTTAATGCATAAAAAGTTTTGAGTTAAAATATGTTTAAAAAATGAAATCCCTTTGTAATAGACGAGTTTTCGTCCGAAACCCTCATACTTCGAAGGAGATTGTCCAGTTTGTACACGAAGTGCATCCAGTTTTTCTCATAACCCTCTCAACTTTTTAGCACATGCTATGTGGGTGAAATTATGATACCATTCCAATTTTCAACCATTTCAGAGTTCATTTGCAGTGCCTTTCAATTTCAGGGTCATCTCAGCTCAAAATAAATCATGAAATGCATGAAAAATAGCAAATGAAGTCAGAAAAGGGTTGAAAAGTGATGATGTGGCTTTGAATGGTTCATATTGAACGCAGAAAAAGTCTTGAGTTAAAATATGTTAAAAAATGAAAACCCTTTGTGATAGACGAGTTTTCGTCCGAAACCCTGATACTTCGAAGGAGATTGTCAAGTTTGTACACGAAGTGCATCCAGTTTTTCCCGTAACCCTCTCTACTTTTTAGCACATGCTACATGGGTGAAATTATGATACCATGCCAATTTTCAAACATTTCAGAGTTCATTTGCAGTGCTTTTCAATTTCAGGGTCATCTCAGCTCAAAATAAATCATGAAATGCATGAAAAATAGCAAATGAAGTCAGAAAAGGGTTGAAAAGTGATGATGTGTATTTGAATGGTGCATATTGAATGCAGAAAAAGTCTTGAGTTAAAATATCTTAAAAAATGAAACCCCTTTGTAATAGACGAGTGTTCGTCCGAAACCCTGATACTTCGAAGGAGATTGTCCAGTTTGTACACGAAGTGCATCCAGTTTTTCCCGTAACCCTCTCTACTTTTTAGCACATGCTACGTGGGTGAAATTATGATACCATGCCAATTTTCAACTATTTCAGAGTTCATTTGCAGTGCTTTTCAATATCAGGGTCATCTTAGCTCAAAATAAATCATGAAATGCATGAAAAATAGCAAATGAAGTCAGAAAAGGGTTGAAAAGTGATGATGTGGCTTTGAATGGTGCATAATGAATGCAGAAAAAGTCTTGAGTTAAAATATATTTAAAAAAATGAAATCCCTTTGTTATAGACGAGTTTTCGTCCGAAACCCTCATACTTCGAAGGAGATTGTCCAGTTTGTAGACGAACTGCATCCAGTTTTTGCCGTAACCCTCTCAACTTTTTAGCACATGCTATGTGGGTGAAATTATGATACCATGCCAATTTTCAACCATTTCACAGTTCATTTGCAGTGCTTTTCAATTTCAGGGTCATCTTAGCTCAAAATAAATCATGAAATGCATGAAAAATAGCAAATGAAGTCAGAAAAGGGTTGAAAAGTGATGATGTGGCTTTGAATGTTGCATATTGAATGCAGAAAAAGTCTTGAGTTAAAATATGTTAAAAAATGAAACCCCTTTGTAATAGACGAGTTTTCGTCCGAAACCCGAATACTTCGAAGGAGATTGTCCAGTTTGTACACGAAGTGCATCCAGTTTCTCCCGTAACCCTCTCAACTTTTTAGCACATGCTATGTGGGTGAAATTATTATACCATGCCAAGCTTTAACCATTTCAGAGTTCATTTGCAGTGCTTTTCAATTTCAGGGTCATCTCAGCTCAAAATAAATCATGAAATGCATGAAAAATAGCAAATGAAGTCACAAAAGGGTTGAAAAGTGATGATGTTGCTTTGAATGGTGCATATTGAATGCAGAAATTTTTTTGAGTTAAAATATGTTTAAAAAATGAAATCCCATTGTAATAGACGAGTTTTCGTCCGAAACCCTGATACTTCGAAGGAGATTGTCCAGTTTGTACACGAAGTGCATCCAGTTTTTCCCGTAACCCTCTCTACTTTTTAGCACATGCTACGTGGGTGAAATTATGATACCATGCCAATTTTCAACTATTTCAGAGTTCATCTGCAGTGCTTTTCAATATCAGGGTCATCTTAGCTCAAAATAAATCATGAAATGCATGAAAAATAGCAAATGAAGTCAGAAAAGGGTTGAAAAGTGATGATGTGGATTTGAATGGTGCATAATGAATGCAGAAAAAGTCTTGAGTTAAAATATATTTTAAAAAATGAAATCCCTTTGTTATAGACGAGTTTTCGTCCGAAACCCTCATACTTCGAAGGAGATTGTCCAGTTTGTAGACGAAGTGCATCCAGTTTTTCCCGTAACCCTCTCAACTTTTTAGCACATGCTATGTGGATGAAATTATGATACCATGCCAATTTTCAACCATTTCAGAGTTCATTTGCAGTGCTTTTCAATTTCAGGGTCATCTTAGCTCAAAATAAATCATGAAATGCACGAAAAATAGCAAATGAAGTCAGAAAAGGGTTGAAAAGCGATGATGTGGCTTTGAATGTTGCATATTGAATGCAGAAAAAGTCTTGAGTTAAAATATGTTAAAAAATGAAACCCCTTTGTAATAGACGAGTTTTCGTCCGAAACCCTAATACTTCGAAGGAGATTGTCCAGTTTGTACACGAAGTGCATCCAGTTTTTCCCGTAACCCTCTCAACTTTTTAGCACATGCTATGTGGGTGAAATTATTATACCATGCCAAGCTTTAACCATTTCAGAGTTCATTTGCAGTGCTTTTCAATTTCAGGGTCATCTTAGCTCAAAATAAATCATGAAATGCATGAAAAATAGCAAATGAAGTCAGAAAAGGGTTGAAAAGTGTTGATGTGGCTTTGAATGGTGCATATTGAACGCAGAAAAAGTCTTGAGTTAAAATATGTTAAAAAATTAAACCCCTTTGTAATAGACGTGTTTTCGTCCGAAACCTTGATACTTCGAAGGAGATTGTCCAGTTTGCACACGAAGTGCATCCAGTTTTTCCCGTAACCCTCTCAACTTTTTAGCACATGCTATGTGGGTGAAATTATGATACCATTCCAATTTTCAACCATTTCAGAGTTCATTTGCAGTGCTTTTCAATTTCAGGGTCATCTTAGCTCAAAATAAATCATGAAATGCATCAAAAATAGCAAATGAAGTCAGAAAACAGTTGAAAAGTGATGATGTGGCTTTGAATGGTGCATATTGAATGCAAAAAAAGACTTGATTTAGAATATGTTAAAAAATGAAACCCCTTTGTAATAGACGAGTTTTCGTCCGAAACCCTGATACTTCGAAGGACATTGTCCAGTTTGTACACAAAGTGCATCTAGTTTTTTCAGTAACCCTCTCAACTTTTTAGCACATGCTACGTGGGTGAAATTATGATACCATGCCAATTTTCAAGTATTTCAGAGTTCATTTGCAGTGCTTTACAATTTCAGGGTCATCTTAGCTCAAAATAAATCATGAAATGCATGAAAAATAGCAAATGAAGTCAGAAAAGGGTTGAAAAGTGATGATGTGTCTTTGAATGGTACATATTGAATGCAGAAAAAGTCTTGAGTTAAAATATGTTTAAAAAATGAAACCCCTTTGTAATAGACGAGTTTTCGTTCCAAACCCTGATACTTCGAAGGAGATTGTCCAGTTTGTACACGAAGTGCATCCAGTTTTTCCCGTAACCTTCTCAACTTTTGACACATGCTACATGGGTGAAATTATGATACCATGCCAATTTTCAACCATTTCAGAGTTCATTTGCAGTGCTTTTCAATTTCAGGGTCATCTTAGCTCAAAATAAATCATGAAATGCATGAAAAATAGCAAATGAAGTCAGAAAAGGGTTGAAAAGTGATGATGTGGCTCTGAACGGTGCATATTGAATGCAGAAAAAGTTTTGAGTTAAAATATGTTTAAAAAATGAAATCCCTTTGTAATAGAGGAGTTTTCGTCCGAAACCCTGATACTTCGAAGGAGATTGTCCAGTTTGTACATGAAGTGCATCCAGTTTTTCCCGTAACCCTCTCAACTTTTTAGCACATGCTATGTGGGTGAAATTATTATACCATGCCAAGTTTGAACCATTTCAGAGTTCATTTGCAGTGTTTTTCAATTTCAGGGTCATCTCAGCTCAAAATAAATCTTGAAATGCATGAAAAATAGCAAATGAAGTCAGAAAAGGGTTGAAAAGTGATGATGTGGCTTTGAATGGTGAATATTTAATGCATAAAAAGTTTTGAGTTAAAATATGTTTAAAAAATGAAATCCCTTTGTAATAGACGAGTTTTCGTCCGAAACCCTCATACTTCAAAGGAGATTGTCCAGTTTGTACACGAAGTGCATCCAGTTTTTCTCATAACCCTCTCAACTTTTTAGCACATGCTATGTGGGTGAAATTATGATACCATTCCAATTTTCAACCATTTCAGAGTTCATTTGCAGTGCCTTTCAATTTCAGGGTCATCTCAGCTCAAAATAAATCATGAAATGCATGAAAAATAGCAAATGAAGTCAGAAAAGGGTTGAAAAGTGATGATGTGGCTTTGAATGGTTCATATTGAACGCAGAAAAAGTCTTGAGTTAAAATATGTTAAAAAATGAAAACCCTTTGTGATAGACGAGTTTTCGTCCGAAACCCTGATACTTCGAAGGAGATTGTCAAGTTTGTACACGAAGTGCATCCAGTTTTTCCCGTAACCCTCTCTACTTTTTAGCACATGCTACATGGGTGAAATTATGATACCATGCCAATTTTCAAACATTTCAGAGTTCATTTGCAGTGCTTTTCAATTTCAGGGTCATCTCAGCTCAAAATAAATCATGAAATGCATGAAAAATAGCAAATGAAGTCAGAAAAGGGTTGAAAAGTGATGATGTGTATTTGAATGGTGGATATTGAATGCAGAAAAAGTCTTGAGTTAAAATATCTTAAAAAATGAAACCCCTTTGTAATAGACGAGTGTTCGTCCGAAACCCTGATACTTCGAAGGAGATTGTCCAGTTTGTACACGAAGTGCATCCAGTTTTTCCCGTAACCCTCTCTACTTTTTAGCACATGCTACGTGGGTGAAATTATGATACCATGCCAATTTTCAACTATTTCAGAGTTCATTTGCAGTGCTTTTCAATATCAGGGTCATCTTAGCTCAAAATAAATCATGAAATGCATGAAAAATAGCAAATGAAGTCAGAAAAGGGTTGAAAAGTGATGATGTGGCTTTGAATGGTGCATAATGAATGCAGAAAAAGTCTTGAGTTAAAATATATTTAAAAAAATGAAATCCCTTTGTTATAGACGAGTTTTCGTCCGAAACCCTCATACTTCGAAGGAGATTGTCCAGTTTGTAGACGAACTGCATCCAGTTTTTGCCGTAACCCTCTCAACTTTTTAGCACATGCTATGTGGGTGAAATTATGATACCATGCCAATTTTCAACCATTTCACAGTTCATTTGCAGTGCTTTTCAATTTCAGGGTCATCTTAGCTCAAAATAAATCATGAAATGCATGAAAAATAGCAAATGAAGTCAGAAAAGGGTTGAAAAGTGATGATGTGGCTTTGAATGTTGCATATTGAATGCAGAAAAAGTCTTGAGTTAAAATATGTTAAAAAATGAAACCCCTTTGTAATAGACGAGTTTTCGTCCGAAACCCGAATACTTCGAAGGAGATTGTCCAGTTTGTACACGAAGTGCATCCAGTTTCTCCCGTAACCCTCTCAACTTTTTAGCACATGCTATGTGGGTGAAATTATTATACCATGCCAAGCTTTAACCATTTCAGAGTTCATTTGCAGTGCTTTTCAATTTCAGGGTCATCTCAGCTCAAAATAAATCATGAAATGCATGAAAAATAGCAAATGAAGTCACAAAAGGGTTGAAAAGTGATGATGTTGCTTTGAATGGTGCATATTGAATGCAGAAATTTTTTTGAGTTAAAATATGTTTAAAAAATGAAATCCCATTGTAATAGACGAGTTTTCGTCCGAAACCCTGATACTTCGAAGGAGATTGTCCAGTTTGTACACGAAGTGCATCCAGTTTTTCCCGTAACCCTCTCAACTTTTTAGCACATGCTATGTGGTTCAAATTATGATACCATGCCAATTTTCAATCATTTCAGAGTTCATTTGCAGTGCTTTTCAATTTCAGGGTCATCTTAGCTCAAAATAAATCATGAAATGCGTGAAAAATAGTAAATGAAGTCAGTAAAGGGTTGAAAAGTGATGATGTGGCTTTGAATGGTGCATATTGACTGCAGAAAAAGTCTTGAGTTAAAATATGTTCAAAAAAATGAAATCCCTTTGTAATAGACGAGTTTTCGTCCGAAACCCTGATACTTCGAAGGAGATTGTCCAGTTTGTACACGAAGTGCATCCAATTTTTCCCGTAACCCTCTCAACTTTTTAGCACATGCTATGTGGGTGAAATTATGATACCATGCCAATTTTCAACCATTTTCGAGTTCATTTGCAGTGCTTTTCAATTTCAGGGTCATCTTAGCTCAAAATAAATCATGAAATGCATGAAAAATAGCAAATGAAGTCAGAAAAGAGTTGAAAAGTGATGATGTGGCTTTGAATGGTGCATATTGAATGCAAAAAAAGTCTTGAGTTAAAATATGTTTAAAAAATGAAACCCCTTTGTAATAGACGAGTTTTCGTCCGAAACCCTCATACTTCGAAGGAGATTGTCCAGTTTGTACACGAAGTGCATCCAGTTTTTCCCATAACCCTCTCAACTTTTTAGAACATGCTATGTGGGTGAAATTATTATACCATGCCAATTTTCAAACATTTCAGAGTTCATTTGCAGTGCTTTTCAATTTCAGGGTCATCTCAGCTCAAAATAAATCATGAAATGCATGAAAAATAGCAAATGAAGTCAGAAAAGGGTTGAAAAGTGATGATGTGGCTTTGAATGGTGCATATTGAATTCAGAAAAAGTCTTGAGTTAAAATATGTTAAAAAATGAAACCCCTTTGTAATAGACGAGTTTTCGTCCGAAACCCTCATACTTCGAAGGAGATTGTCCAGTTTGTACACGAAGTGCATCCAGTTTTTTCCGTAACCCTCTCTACTTTTTAGCACATGCTACGTGGGTGAAATTATGATACCATGCCAATTTTCGACTATTTCAGAGTTCATTTGCAGTGCTTTTCAATATCAGGGTCATCTTAGCTCAAAATAAATCATGAAATGCATGAAAAATAGCAAATGAAGTCAGAAAAGGGTTGAAAAGTGATGATGTGGCTTTGAATGGTGCATAATGAATGCAGAAAAAGTCTTGAGTTAAAATATATTTAAAAAAATGAAATCCCTTTGTTATAGACGAGTTTTCGTCCGAAACCCTCATACTTCGAAGGAGATTGTCCAGTTTGTACACGAAGTGCATCCAGTTTTTCCCGTAACCCTCTCAACTTTTTATCACATGCTATGTGGGTGAAATTATGATACCATGCCAATTTTCAACCATTTCAGAGTTCATTTGCAGTGCTTTTCAATTTCAGGGTCATCTTAGCTCAAAATAAATCATGAAATGCATGAAAAATAGCAAATGAAGTCAGAAAAGGGTTGAAAAGTGATGATGTGGCTTTGAATGTTGCATACTGAATGCAGAAAAAGTCTTGAGTTAAAATATGTTAAAAAATGAAACCCCTTTGTACTAGACGAGTTTTCGTCCGAAACCCTCATACTTCGAAGGAGATTGTCCAGTTTGTACACGAAGTGCATCCAGTTTTTCCGTAACCCTATCAACTTTTTAGCACATGCTATGTGGGTGAAATTATTATACCATGCCAAGCTTTAACCATTTCAGAGTTCATTTGCAGTGCTTTTCAATTTCAGGGTCATCTCAGCTCAAAATAAATCATGAAATGCATGAAAAATAGCAAATGAAGTCACAAAAGGGTTGAAAAGTGATGATGTTGCTTTGAATGGTGCATATTGAATGCAGAAAAAGTTTTGAGTTAAAATATGTTTAAAAAATGAAATCCCTTTGTAATAGAGAGTTTTCGTCCGAAACCCTGATACTTCGAAGGAGATTGTCCAGTTTGTACACGAAGTGCATCCAGTTTTTCCCGTAACCCTCTCAACTTTTTAGCACATGCTATGTGGGTGAAATTATGATACCATGCCAATTTTCAACCATTTCCGAGTTCATTTGCAGTTCTTTTCAATTTCAGGGTCATCTTAGCTCAAAGTAAATCATGAAATGCATGAAAAATAGCAAATGAAGTCAGAAAAGAGTTGAAAAGTGATGATGTGGCTTTGAATGGTGCATATTGAATGCAAAAAAAGTCTTGAGTTAAAATATGTTAAAAAATGAAACCCCTTTGTAATAGACGAGTTTTCGTCCGAAACCCTCATCCTTCAAAGGAGATTGTCCAGTTTGTACACGAAGTGCATCCAGTTTTTCCCATAACCCTCTCAACTTTTTAGCACATGCTATGTGGGTGAAATTATGGTACCATGCCAATTTTCAACCATTTCATAGTTCATTTGCAGTGCTTTTCAATTTCAGGGTCATCTTTGCTCAAAATAAGTCATGAAATGCATGAAAAATAGCAAATGAAGTCAGAAAAGGGTTGAAAAGTGATGATGTGGCTTTGAATGTTGCATATTGAATGCAGAAAAAGTCTTGAGTTAAAATATGTTAAAAAATGAAACCCCTTTGTAATAGACGAGTTTTCGTCCGAAACCCTAATACTTCGAAGGAGATTGTCCAGTTTGTACACGAAGTGCATCCAGTTTTTCCCGTAACCCTCTCAACTTTTTAGCACATGCTATGTGGGTGAAATTATGATACCATGCCAATTTTCAAACATTTCAGAGTTCATTTGCAGTGCTTTTCAATTTTAGGGTCATCTCAGCTCAAAATAAATCATGAAATGCATGAAAAATAGCAAATGAAGTCAGAAAAGGGTTGAAAAGTGATGATGTGGCTTTGAATGGTGCATATTGAATTCAGAAAAAGTCTTGAGTTAAAATATGTTAAAAAATGAAACCCCTTTGTAATAGACGAGTTTTCGTCCGAAACCCTGATACTTCGAAGGAGATTGTCCAGTTTGTACACGAAGTGCATCCAGTTTTTCCCGTAACCCTCTCTACTTTTTAGCACATGCTACGTGGGTGAAATTATGATACCATGCCAATTTTCAACTATTTCAGAGTTCATTTGAAGTGCTTTTCAATATCAGGGTCATCTTAGCTCAAAATAAATCATGAAATGCATGAAAAATAGCAAATGAAGTCAGAAAAGGGTTGAAAAGTGATGATGTGGCTTTGAATGGTGCATAATGAATGCAGAAAAAGTCTTGAGTTAAAATATATTTAAAAAAATGAAATCCCTTTGTTATAGACGTGTTTTCGTCCGAAACCCTCATACTTCGAAGGAGATTGTCCAGTTTGTACACGAAGTGCATCCTGTTTTTCCCGTAACCCTCTCAACGTTTTATCACATGCTATGTGGGTGAAATTATGATACCATGCCAATTTTCAACCATTTCAGAGTTCATTTGCAGTGCTTTTCAACTTCAGTGTCATCTTAGCTCAAAATAAATCATGAAATGCATGAAAAATAGCAAATGAAGTCAGAAAAGGGTTGAAAAGTGATGATGTGGCTTTGAATGTTGCATATTGAATGCAGAAAATGTCGTGAGTTAAAATATGTTAAAAAATGAAACCCCTTTGTAATAGAGGAGTTTTCGTCCGAAACCCTCATACTTCGAAGGAGATTGTCCAGTTTGTACACGAAGTGCATCCAGTTTTTCCCGTAACCCTCTCAACTTTTTAGCACATGCTATGTGGGTGAAATTATGATACCATGCCAATTTTCAAACATTTCAGAGTTCATTTGCAGTGCTTTTCAATTTCAGGGTCATCTCAGCTCAAAATAAATCATGAAATGCATGAAAAATAGCAAATGAAGTCACAAAAGGGTTGAAAAGTGATGATGTGGCTTTGAATGGTGCATATTGAATTCAGAAAAAGTCTTGAGTTAAAATATGTTAAAAATTGAAACCCCTTTGTAATAGACGAGTTTTCGTCCGAAACCCTGATACTTCGAAGGAGATTGTCCAGTTTGTACACGAAGTGCATCCAGTTTTTCCCGTAACCCTCTCTACTTTTTAGCACATGCTACGTGGGTGAAATTATGATACCATGCCAATTTTCAACTATTTCAGAGTTCATTTGAAGTGCTTTTCAATATCAGGGTCATCTTAGCTCAAAATAAATCATGAAATGCATGAAAAATAGCAAATGAAGTCAGAAAAGGGTTGAAAAGTGATGATGTGGCTTTGAATGGTGCATAATGAATGCAGAAAAAGTCTTGAGTTAAAATATATTTAAAAAAATGAAATCCCTTTGTTATAGACGAGTTTTCGTCCGAAACCCTCATACTTCGAAGGATATTGTCCAGTTTGTACACGAAGTGCATCCAGTTTTTCCCGTAACCCTCTCAACGTTTTATCACATGCTATGTGGGTGAAATTATGATACCATGCCAATTTTCAACCATTTCAGAGTTCATTTGCAGTGCTTTTCAATTTCAGGGTCATCTTAGCTCAAAATAAATCATGAAATGCATGAAAAATAGCAAATGAAGTCAGAAAAGGGTTGAAAAGTGATGATGTGGCTTTGAATGTTGCATATTGAATGCAGAAAAAGTCTTGAGTTAAAATATGTTAAAAAATGAAACCCCTTTGTAATAGACGAGTTTTCGTCCGAAACCCTCATACTTCGAAGGAGATTGTCCAGTTTGTACACGAAGTGCATCCAGTTTCTCCGTAACCCTCTCAACTTTTTATCACATGCTACGTGGGTGAAATTATTATACCATGCCAAGCTTTAACCATTTCAGAGTTCATTTGCAGTGCTTTTCAATTTCAGGGTCATCTCAGCTCAAAATAAATCATGAAATGCATGAAAAATAGCAAATGAAGTCACAAAAGGGTTGAAAAGTGATGATGTTGCTTTGAATGGTGCATATTGAATGCAGAAAAAGTTTTGAGAAAAAATATGTTTAAAAAATGAAATCCCTTTGTAATAGACGAGTTTTCGTCCGAAACCCTGATACTTCGAAGGAGATTGTCCAGTTTGTACACGAAGTGCATCCAGTTTTTCCCGTAACCCTCTCAACGTTTTATCACATGCTATGTGGGTGAAATTATGATACCATGCCAATTTTCAACCATTTCAGAGTTCATTTGCAGTGCTTTTCGATTTCAGGGTCATCTTAGCTCAAAATAAATCATGAAATGCATGAAAAATAGCAAATGAAGTCACAAAAGGGTTGAAAAGTGATGATGTTGCTTTGAATGGTGCATATTGAATGCAGAAAAAGTTTTGAGTTAAAATATGTTTAAAAAATGAAATCCCTTTGTAATAGACGAGTTTTCGTCCGAAACCCTGATACTTCGAAGGAGATTGTCCAGTTTGTACACGAAGTGCATCCAGTTTTTCCCGTAACCCTCTCAACTTTTTAGCACATGCTATGTGGGTGAAATTATGATACCATGCCAATTTTCAAACATTTCAGAGTTCATTTGCAGTGCTTTTCAATTTCAGGGTCATCTCAGCTCAAAATAAATCATGAAATGCATGAAAAATAGCAAATGAAGTCACAAAAGGGTTGAAAAGTGATGATGTGGCTTTGAATGTTGCATATTGAATGCAGAAAAAGTCTTGAGTTAAAATATGTTAAAAAATGAAACCCCTTTGTAATAGACGAGTTTTCGTCTGAAACCCTGATACTTCGAAGGAGATTGTCCAGTTTGTACACGAAGTGCATCCAGTTTTTCCCGTAACCCTCTCTACTTTTTAGCACATGCTACGTGGGTGAAATTATGATACCATGCCAATTTTCAACTATTTCAGAGTTCATTTGAAGTGCTTTTCAATATCAGGGTCATCTTAGCTCAAAATAAATCATGAAATGCATGAAAAATAGCAAATGAAGTCAGAAAAGGGTTGAAAAGTGATGATGTGGCTTTGAATGGTGCATAATGAATGCAGAAAAAGTCTTGAGTTAAAATATATTTAAAAAAATGAAATCCCTTTGTTATAGACGAGTTTTCGTCCGAAACCCTCATACTTCGAAGGAGATTGTCCAGTTTGTACACGAAGTGCATCCAGTTTTTCCCGTAACCCTCTCAACGTTTTATCACATGCTATGTGGGTGAAATTATGATACCATGCCAATTTTCAACCATTTCAGAGTTCATTTGCAGTGCTTTTCGATTTCAGGGTCATCTTAGCTCAAAATAAATCATGAAATGCATGAAAAATAGCAAATGAAGTCAGAAAAGGGTTGAAAAGTGATGATGTGGCTTTGAATGTTGCATATTGAATGCAGAAAAAGTCTTGAGTTAAAATATGTTAAAAAATGAAACCCCTTTGTAATAGACGAGTTTTCGTCCGAAACCCTCATACTTCGAAGGAGATTGTCCAGTTTGTACACGAAGTGCATCCAGTTTCTCCGTAACCCTCTCAACTTTTTATCACATGCTACGTGGGTGAAATTATTATACCATGCCAAGCTTTAACCATTTCAGAGTTCATTTGCAGTGCTTTTCAATTTCAGGGTCATCTCAGCTCAAAATAAATCATGAAATGCATGAAAAATAGCAAATGAAGTCACAAAAGGGTTGAAAAGTGATGATGTTGCTTTGAATGGTGCATATTGAATGCAGAAAAAAATTTGAGTTAAAATATGTTTAAAAAATGAAATCCCTTTGTAATAGACGAGTTTTCGTCCGAAACCATAATACTTCGAAGGAGATTGTCCAGTTTGTACACGAAGTGCATCCAGTTTTTCCCGTAACCCTCTCAACTTTTTAGCACATGCTATGTGGGTGAAATTATGATACCATGCCAATTTTCAAACATTTCAGAGTTCATTTGCAGTGCTTTTCAATTTCAGGGTCATCTCAGCTCAAAATAAATCATGAAATGCATGAAAAATAGCAAATGAAGTCAGAAAAGGGTTGAAAAGTGATGATGTGGCTTTGAATGGTGCATATTGAATGCAGAAAAAGTCTTGAGTTAAAATATGTTAAAAAATGAAACCCCTTTGTAATAGACGAGTTTTCGTCCGAAACCCTGATACTTCGAAGGAGATTGTCCAGTTTGTACCCGAAGTGCATCCAGTTTTTCCCGTAACCCTCTCTACTTTTTAGCACATGCTACGTGGGTGAAATTATGATACCATGCCAATTTTCAACTATTTCAGAGTTCATTTGAAGTGCTTTTCAATATCAGGGTCATCTTAGCTCAAAATAAATCATGAAATGCGTGAAAAATAGCAAATGAAGTCAGAAAAGGGTTGAAAAGTGATGATGTGGCTTTGAATGGTGCATAATGAATGCAGAAAAAGTCTTGAGTTAAAATATATTTAAAAAAATGAAATCCCTTTGTTATAGACGAGTTTTCGTCCGAAACCCTCATACTTCGAAGGAGATTGTCCAGTTTGTACACGAAGTGCATCCAGTTTTTCCCGTAACCCTCTCAACGGTTTATCACATGCTATGTGGGTGAAATTATGATACCATGCCAATTTTCAACCATTTCAGAGTTCATTTGCAGTGCTTTTCAATTTCAGGGTCATCTTTGCTCAAAATAAGTCATGAAATGCATGAAAAATAGCAAATGAAGTCAGAAAAGGGTTGAAAAGTGATGATGTGGCTTTGAATGTTGCATATTGAATGCAGAAAAAGTATTGAGTTAAAATATGTTAAAAAATGAAACCCCTTTGTAATAGACGAGTTTTCGTCCGAAACCCTCATACTTCGAACGAGATTGTCCAGTTTGTACACGAAGTGCATCCAGTTTTTCCGTAACCCTCTCAACTTTTTAGCACATGCTATGTGGGTGAAATTATTATACCATGCCAAGCTTTAACCATTTCAGAGTTCATTTGCAGTGCTTTTCAATTTCAGGGTCATCTCAGCTCAAAATAAATCATGAAATGCATGAAAAATAGCAAATGAAGTCACAAAAGGGTTGAAAAGTGATGATGTTGCTTTGAATGGTGCATATTGAATGCAGAAAAAGTTTTGAGTTAAAATATGTTTAAAAAATGAAATCCCTTTGTAATAGACGAGTTTTCGTCCGAAACCCTGATACTTCGAAGGAGATTGTCCAGTTTGTACACGAAGTGCATCCAGTTTTTCCCGTAACCCTCTCAACTTTTTAGCACATGCTATGTGGGTGAAATTATGATACCATGCCAATTTTCAACCATTTCCGAGTTCATTTGCAGTTCTTTTCAATTTCAGGGTCATCTTAGCTCAAAATAAATCATGAAATGCATGAAAAATAGCAAATGAAGTCACAAAAGGGTTGAAAAGTGATGATGTTGCTTTGAATGGTGCATATTGAATGCAGAAAAAGTTTTGAGTTAAAATATGTTTAAAAAATGAAATCCCTTTGTAATAGACGAGTTTTCGTCCGAAACCCTGATACTTCGAAGGAGATTGTCCAGTTTGTACACGAAGTGCATCCAGTTTTTCCCGTAACCCTCTCAACTTTTTAGCACATGCTATGTGGGTGAAATTATGATACCATGCCAATTTTCAAACATTTCAGAGTTCATTTGCAGTGCTTTTCAATTTCAGGGTCATCTCAGCTCAAAATAAATCATGAAATGCATGAAAAATAGCAAATGAAGTCACAAAAGGGTTGAAAAGTGATGATGTGGCTTTGAATGGTGCATATTGAATTCAGAAAAAGTCTTGAGTTAAAATATGTTAAAAAATGAAACCCCTTTGTAATAGACGACTTTTCGTCCGAAACCCTGATACTTCGAAGGAGATTGTCCAGTTTGTACACGAAGTGCATCCAGTTTTTCCCGTAACCCTCTCTACTTTTTAGCACATGCTACGTGGGTGAAATTATGATACCATGCCAATTTTCAACCATTTCATAGTTCATTTGCAGTGCTTTTCAATTTCAGGGTCATCTTTGCTCAAAATAAGTCATGAAATGCATGAAAAATAGCAAATGAAGTCAGAAAAGGGTTGAAAAGTGATGATGTGGCTTTGAATGTTGCATATTGAATGCAGAAAAAGTCTTGAGTTAAAATATGTTAAAAAATGAAACCCCTTTGTAATAGACGAGTTTTCGTCCGAAACCCTAATACTTCGAAGGAGATTGTCCAGTTTGTACACGAAGTGCATCCAGTTTTTCCCGTAACCCTCTCAACTTTTTAGCACATGCTATGTGGGTGAAATTATTATACCATGCCAAGCTTTAACCATTTCAGAGTTCATTTGCAGTGCTTTTCAATTTCAGGGTCATCTCAGCTCAAAATAAATCATGAAATGCATGAAAAATAGCAAATGAAGTCACAAAAGGGTTGAAAAGTGATGATGTTGCTTTGAATGGTGCATATTGAATGCAGAAAATTTTTTGAGTTAAAATATGTTTAAAAAATGAAATCCCTTTGTAATAGACGAGTTTTCGTCCGAAACCCTGATACTTCGAAGGAGATTGTCCAGTTTGTACACGAAGTGCATCCAGTTTTTCCCGTAACCCTCTCAACTTTTTAGCACATGCTATGTGGGTGAAATTATGATACCATGCCAATTTTCAACCATTTCAGAGTTCATTTGCAGTGCTTTTCAATTTCAGGGTCATCTTAGCTCAAAATAAATCATGAAATGCGTGAAAAATAGCAAATGAAGTCAGTAAAGGGTTGAAAAGTGATGATGTGGCTTTGAATGGTGCATATTGAATGCAGAAAAAGTCTTGAGTTAAAATATGTTCAAAAAAATGAAATACCTTTGTAATAGACGAGTTTTCGTCCGAAACCCTGATACTTCGAAGGAGATTGTCCAGTTTGTACACGAAGTGCATCCAGTTTTTCCCGTAACCCTCTCAACTTTTTAGCACATGTACATGGGTGAAATTATGATACCTTGCCAATTTTCAACCATTTCAGAGTTCATTTGCAGTGCTTTTCAATTTCAGGGTCATCTCAGCTCAAAATAAATCATGAAATATATGAAAAATAGCAAATGAAGTCAGAAAAGGTCTGAAAAGTGATGATGTGGCTTTGAATGGTGCATATTGAATGCAGAAAAAGTTTTGAGTTAAAATATGTTTAAAAAATGAAACCCTTTGTAATAGACGAGTTTTCGTCCGAAACCCTGATACTTCGAAGGAGATTGTCCAGTTTGTACACGAAGTGCATCCAGTTTTTCCCGTAACCCTCTCTACTTTTTAGCACTTGCTACGTGGGTGAAATTATGATACCATGCCAATTTTCAACTATTTCAGAGTTCATTTGCAGTGCTTTACAATATCAGGGTCATCTTAGCTCAAAATAAATCATGAAATGCATGAAAAATAGCAAATGAAGTCAGAAAAGGGTTGAAAAGTGATGATGTGGCTTTGAATGGTGTATAATGAATGCAGAAAAAGTCTTGAGTTAAAATATATTTAAAAAAATGAAATCCCTTTGTTATAGACGAGTTTTCGTCCGAAACCCTCATACTTCGAAGGAGATTGTCCAGTTTGTACACGAAGTGCATCCAGTTTTTCCCGTAACCCTCTCAACTTTTTATCACATGCTATGTGGGTGAAATTATGATACCATGCCAATTTTCAACCATTTCAGAGTTCATTTGCAGTGCTTTTCAATTTCAGGGTCATCTTAGCTCAAAATAAATCATGAAATGCAAGAAAAATAGCAAATGAAGTCAGAAAAGGGTTGAAAAGTGATGATGTGGCTTTGAATGTTGCATATTGAATGCAGAAAATGTCTTGAGTTAAAATATGTTAAAAAATGAAACCCCTTTGTAATAGACGAGTTTTCGTCCGAAACCCTGATACTTCGAAGGAGATTGACCAGTTTGTACACGAAGTGCATCCAATTTTTCCCGTAACCCTCTCAACTTTTTAGCACATGCTATGTGGGTGAAATTATGATACCATGCCAATTTTCAACCATTTTCGAGTTCATTTGCAGTGCTTTTCAATTTCAGGGTCATCTTAGCTCAAAATAAATCATGAAATGCATGAAAAATAGCAAATGAAGTCAGAAAAGAGTTGAAAAGTGATGATGTGGCTTTGAATGGTGCATATTGAATGCAAAAAAAGTCTTGAGTTAAAATATGTTTAAAAAATGAAATCCCTTTGTAATGGACGAGTTTTCGTCCGAAACCCTCATACTTCGAATGAGATTGTTCAGTTTGTACATGAAGTGCATCCAGTTTTTCCCATAACCCTCTCAACTTTTTAGCACATGCTATGTGGGTGAAATTATGATACCATGCCAATTTTCAAACATTTCAGAGTTCATTTGCAGTGCTTTTCAATTTCAGGGTCATCTCAGCTCAAAATAAATCATGAAATGCATGAAAAATAGCAAATGAAGTCAGAAAAGGGTTGAAAAGTGATGATGTGGCTTTGAATGGTGCATATTGAATGCAGAAAAAGTCTTGAGTTAAAATATGTTAAAAAATGAAACCCCTTTGTAATAGACGAGTTTCCGTCCGAAACCCTAATACTTCGAAGGAGATTGTCCAGTTTGTACACGAAGTGCATCCAGTTTTTCCCGTAACCCTCTCTACTTTTTAGCACATGCTACGTGGGTGAAATTATGATACCATGCCAATTTTCAACTATTTCAGAGTTCATTTGCAGTGCTTTACAATATCAGGGTCATCTTAGCTCAAAATAAATCATGAAATGCATGAAAAATAGCAAATGAAGTCAGAAAAGGGTTGAAAAGTGATGATGTGGATTTGAATGTTGCATATTGAATGCAGAAAAAGTCTTGAGTTAAAATATGTTAAAAAATGAAACCCCTTTGTAATAGACGAGTTTTCGTCCGAAACCCTCATACTTCGAAGGAGATTGTCCAGTTTGTACACGAAGTGCATCCAGTTTTTCCGTAACCCTCTCAACTTTTTAGCACATGCTATGTGGGTGAAATTATTATACCATGCCAAGCTTTAACCATTTCAGAGTTCATTTGCAGTGCTTTTCAATTTCAGGGTCATCTCAGCTCAAAATAAATCATGAAATGCATGAAAAATAGCAAATGAAGTCACAAAAGGGTTGAAAAGTGATGATGTTGCTTTGAATGGTGCATATTGAATGCAGAAAAAGTTTTGAGTTAAAATATGTTTAAAAAATGAAATCCATTTGTAATAGACGAGTTTTCGTCCGAAACCCTGATACTTCGAAGGAGATTGTCCAGTTTGTACACGAAGTGCATCCAGTTTTTCCCGTAACCCTCTCAACTTTTTAGCACATGCTATGTGGGTGAAATTATGATACCATGCCAATTTTCAACCATTTCCGAGTTCATTTGCAGTTCTTTTCAATTTCAGGGTCATCTTAGCTCAGAATAAATAATGAAATGCATGAAAAATAGCAAATGAAGTCAGAAAAGAGTTGAAAAGTGATGATGTGGCTTTGAATGGTGCATATTGAATGCAGAAAAAGTCTTAGTTAAAATATGTTAAAAAATGATACCCCTTTGTAATAGACGAGTTTTCGTCCGAAACCCTCGTACTTCGAAGGAGATTGTCCAGTTTGTACACGAAGTGCATCCAGTTTTTCCCGTAACCCTGTCAACTTTTTAGCACATGCTACGTGGGTGAAATTATGATACCATGCCAATTTTCAACCATTTCAGAGTTCATTTGCAGTGCTTTTCAATTTCAGGGTCATCTTAGCTCAAAATAAATCATGAAATGCATGAAAAATAGCAAATGAAGTCACAAAAGGGTTGAAAAGTGATGATGTTGCTTTGAATGGTGCATATTGAATGCAGAAAAAGTTTTGAGTTAAAATATGTTTAAAAAATGAAATCCATTTATAATAGACGAGTTTTCGTCCGAAACCCTGATACTTCGAAGGAGATTGTCCAGTTTGTACACGAAGTGCATCCAGTTTTTCCCGTAACCCTCTCAACTTTTTAGCACATGCTATGTGGGTGAAATTATGATACCATGCCAATTTTCAACCATTTCCGAGTTCATTTGCAGTTCTTTTCAATTTCAGGGTCATCTTAGCTCAGAATAAATAATGAAATGCATGAAAAATAGCAAATGAAGTCAGAAAAGAGTTGAAAAGTGATGATGTGGCTTTGAATGGTGCATATTGAATGCAAAAAAAGTCTTGAGTTAAAATATGTTAAAAAATGAAACCCCTTTGTAATAGACGAGTTTTCGTCTGAAACCCACATCCTTCGAAGGAGATTGTCCAGTTTGTACACGAAGTGCACCCAGTTTTTCCCACAACTCTCTCAACTTTTTAGCACATGCTATGTGGGTGAAATTATGATACCATGCCAATTTTCAACCATTTCATAGTTCATTTGCAGTGCTTTTCAATTTCAGGGTCATCTTTGCTCAAAATAAGTCATGAAATGCATGAAAAATAGCAAATGAAGTCAGAAAAGGGTTGAAAAGTGATGATGTGGCTTTGAATGGTGCATAATGAATGCAGAAAAAGTCTTGAGTTAAAATATATTTAAAAAAATGAAATCCCTTTGTTATAGACGAGTTTTCGTCCGAAACCCTGATACTTCGAAGGAGATTGTCCAGTTTGTACACGAAGTGCATCCAGTTTTTCCCGTAACCTCTCAACTTTTTAGCACATGCTACGTGGGTGAAATTATGATACCATGCCAATTTTCAACTATTTCAGAGTTCATTTGTAGTGCTTTTCAATATCAGGGTTATCTTAGCTTAAAATAAATCATGAAATGCATGAAAAATAGCAAATGAAGTCAGAAAAGGGTTGCAAAGTGATGATGTGTATTTGAATGGTGCATATTGAATGCAGAAAAAGTCTTGAGTTAAAATATGTTTAAAAAATGAAATCCATTTGTAATAGACGAGTTTTCGTCCGAAACACTGATACTTCGAAGGAGATTGTCCAGTTTGTACACGAAGTGCATCCAGTTTTTCCCGTAACCCTCTCAACTTTTTAGCACATGCTATGTGGGTGAAATTATGATACCATGCCAATTTTCAACCATTTCCGAGTTCATTTGCAGTTCTTTTCAATTTCAGGGTCATCTTAGCTCAAAATAAATCATGAAATGCATGAAAAATAGCAAATGAAGTCAGAAAAGAGTTGAAAAGTGATGATGTGGCTTTGAATGGTGCATATTGAATGCAAAAAAAGTCTTGAGTTAAAATATGTTAAAAAATGAAACCCCTTTGTAATAGACGAGTTTTCGTCTGAAACCCTCATCCTTCGAAGGAGATTGTCCAGTTTGTACACGAAGTGCACCCAGTTTTTCCCACAACTCTCTCAACTTTTTAGCACATGCTATGTGGGTGAAATTATGATACCATGCCAATTTTCAACCATTTCATAGTTCATTTGCAGTGCTTTTCAATTTCAGGGTCATCTTTGCTCAAAATAAGTCATGAAATGCATGAAAAATAGCAAATGAAGTCAGAAAAGGGTTGAAAAGTGATGATGTGGCTTTGAATGGTGCATAATGAATGCAGAAAAAGTCTTGAGTTAAAATATATTTAAAAAAATGAAATCCCTTTGTTATAGACGAGTTTTCGTCCGAAACCCTCATACTTCGAAGGAGATTGTCCAGTTTGTACACGAAGTGCATCCAGTTTTTCCCGTAACCCTCTCAACTTTTTATCACATGCTATGTGGGTGAAATTATGATACCATGCCAATTTTCAACCATTTCAGAGTTCATTTGTAGTGCTTTTCAATTTCAGGGTCATCTTAGCTCAAAATAAATCATGAAATGCATGAAAAATAGCAAATGAAGTCAGAAAAGAGTTGAAAAGTGATGATGTGGCTTTGAATGGTGCATATTGAATGCAAAAAAAGTCTTGAGTTAAAATATGTTAAAAAATTGAAACCCCTTTGTAATGGACGAGTTTTCGTCCGAAACCCTCATACTTCGAATGAGATTGTCCAGTTTGTACACGAAGTGCATCCAGTTTTTCCCATAACCTTCTCAACTTTTTAGCACATGCTATGTGGGTGAAATTATGATACGATGCCAATTTTCAAACATTTCAGAGTTCATTTGCAGTGCTTTTCAATTTCAGGGTCATCTCAGCTCAAAATAAATCATGAAATGCATGAAAAATAGCAAATGAAGTCAGAAAAGGGTTGAAAAGTGATGATGTGGCTTTGAATGGTGCATATTGAATTCAGAAAAAGTCTTGAGTTAAAATATGTTAAAAAATGAAACCCCTTTGTAATAGACGAGTTTTCGTCCGAAACCCTGATACTTCGAAGGAGATTGTCCAGTTTGTACACGAAGTGCATCCAGTTTTTCCCGTAACCCTCTCTACTTTTTATCACATGCTATGTGTGTGAAATTATGATACCATGCCAATTTTCAACCATTTCCGAGTTCATTTGTAGTGCTTTTCAATTTCAGGGTCATCTTAGCTCAAAATAAATCATGAAATGCATGAAAATTAGCAAATGAAGTCAGAAAAGGGTTGAAAAGTGATGATGTGGCTTTGAATGGTGCATATTGAATGCAGAAAAAGTCTTGAGTTAAAATATGTTAAAAAATGAAACCCCTTTGTAATAGACGAGTTTTCGTCCGAAACCCTGATACTTCGAAGGAGATTGTCCAGTTTGTACACGAAGTGCATCCAGTTTTTCCCGTAACCTCTCAACTTTTTAGCACATGCTACGTGGGTGAAATTATGATACCATGCCAATTTTCAACTATTTCAGAGTTCATTTGTAGTGCTTTTCAATATCAGGGTTATCTTAGCTTAAAATAAATCATGAAATGCATGAAAAATAGCAAATGAAGTCAGAAAAGGGTTGCAAAGTGATGATGTGTATTTGAATGGTGCATATTGAATGCAGAAAAAGTCTTGAGTTAAAATATGTTTAAAAAATGAAATCCATTTGTAATAGACGAGTTTTCGTCCGAAACACTGATACTTCGAAGGAGATTGTCCAGTTTGTACACGAAGTGCATCCAGTTTTTCCCGTAACCCTCTCAACTTTTTAGCACATGCTATGTGGGTGAAATTATGATACCATGCCAATTTTCAACCATTTCCGAGTTCATTTGCAGTTCTTTTCAATTTCAGGGTCATCTTAGCTCAAAATAAATCATGAAATGCATGAAAAATAGCAAATGAAGTCAGAAAAGAGTTGAAAAGTGATGATGTGGCTTTGAATGGTGCATATTGAATGCAAAAAAAGTCTTGAGTTAAAATATGTTAAAAAATGAAACCCCTTTGTAATAGACGAGTTTTCGTCTGAAACCCTCATCCTTCGAAGGAGATTGTCCAGTTTGTACACGAAGTGCATCCAGTTTTTCCCATAACTCTCTCAACTTTTTAGCACATGCTATGTGGGTGAAATTCTGATACCATGCCAATTTTCAACCATTTCATAGTTCATTTGCAGTGCTTTTCAATTTCAGGGTCATCTTTGCTCAAAATAAGTCATGAAATGCATGAAAAATAGCAAATGAAGTCAGAAAAGGGTTGAAAAGTGATGATGTGGCTTTGAATGGTGCATAATGAATGCAGAAAAAGTCTTGAGTTAAAATATATTTAAAAAAATGAAATCCCTTTGTTATAGACGAGTTTTCGTCCGAAACCCTCATACTTCGAAGGAGATTGTCCAGTTTGTACACGAAGTGCATCCAGTTTTTCCCGTAACCCTCTCAACTTTTTATCACATGCTATGTTGGTGAAATTATGATACCATGCCAATTTTCAACCATTTCAGAGTTCATTTGTAGTGCTTTTCAATTTCAGGGTCATCTTAGCTCAAAATAAATCATGAAATGCATGAAAAATAGCAAATGAAGTCAGAAATGGGTTGAAAAGTGATGATGTGGCTTTGAATGGTGCATATTGAATGCAGAAAAAGTCTTGAGTTAAAATATGTTAAAAAATGAAACCCCTTTGTAATAGACGAGTTTTCGTCCGAAACCCTGATACTTCGAAGGAGATTGTCCAGTTTGTACACGAAGTGCATCCAGTTTTTCCCGTAACCTCTCAACTTTTTAGCACATGCTACGTGGGTGAAATTATGATACCATGCCAATTTTCAACTATTTCAGAGTTCATTTGTAGTGCTTTTCAATATCAGGGTTATCTTAGCTTAAAATAAATCATGAAATGCATGAAAAATAGCAAATGAAGTCAGAAAAGGGTTGCAAAGTGATGATGTGTATTTGAATGGTGCATATTGAATGCAGAAAAAGTCTTGAGTAAAAATATGTTTAAAAAATGAAATCCCTTTGTAATAGACGAGTTTTCGTCCGAAACCCTCACACTTCGAAGGAGATTGTCCAGTTTGTACACGAAGTGCATCCAGTTTTTCCCATAACCCTCTCAACTTTTTAGCACATGCTATGTTGGTGAAATTCTGATACCATGCCAATTTTCAACCATTTCAGAGTTCATTTGCAGTGCTTTTCAATTTCAGGGTCATCTTTGCTCAAATTAAATCAAGAAATGCATGAAAAATAGCAAATGAAGTCAGAAAAGGGTTGAAAAGTGATGATGTGGCTTTGAATGGTGCATATTGAATGCAGAAAAAGTCTTGAGTTAAAATATGTTAAAAAAATGAAACCCCATTGTAATAGACGAGTTTTCGTCCGAATCCCTGATACTTCGAAGGAGATTGTCCAGTTTGTACACGAAGTGCATCCAGTTTTTCCCGTAACCCTCTCAACTTTTTAGCACATGCTATGTGGGTGAAATTATTATACCATGCCAAGTTTGAACCATTTCAGAGTTCATTTGCAGTGTTTTTCAATTTCAGGGTCATCTCAGCTCAAAATAAATCATGAAATGCATGAAAAATAGCAAATGAAGTCAGAAAAGGGTTGAAAAGTGATGATGTGGCTTTGAATGGTGCATATTTAATGCAGAAAAAGTTTTGAGTTAAAATATGTTTAAAAATGAAATCCCTTTGTAATAGACGAGTTTTCGTCCGAAACCCTCATACTTCGAAGGAGATTGTCCAGTTTGTACACGAAGTGCATCCAGTTTTTCTCATAACCCTCTCAACTTTTTAGCACATGCTATGTGGGTGAAATTATGATACCATGCCAATTTTCAACCATTTCAGAGTTCATTTGCAGTGCTTTTCAATTTCAGGGTCATCTTAGCTCAAAATAAATCATGAAATGCATGAAAAATAGCAAATGAAGCCAGAAAAGGGTTGAAAAGTGATGATGTGGCTTTGAATGGTGCATATTGAATGCAAAAAAACTCTTGAGTTAAAATATGTTAAAAAAATGAAACCCCTTTGTAATAGACGAGTTTTCGTCCGAAACCGTGATACTTCGAAGGAGATTGTCCAGTTTGTACACGAAGTGCATCCAGTTTTTCCCGTAACCCTCTCAACTTTTTAGCACATGCTACGTGGGTGAAATTATGATACCATGCCAATTTTCAACTATTTCAGAGTTCATTTGCAGTGCTTTTCAATTTAAGGGTCATCTTAGCTCAAAATAAATCATGAAATGCATGAAAATAGCAAATGAAGTCAGAAAAGGGTTGAAATGTGATGATGTGGCTTTGAATGGTGCATATTGAATGCAGAAAAAGTCTTGATTTAAAATATATTTTAAAAAATGAAATCCCTTTATTATAGACGAGTTTTCGTCCGAAACCCTCATACTTCGAAGGAGATTGTCCAGTTTGTACATGAAGTGCATCCAGTTTTCCCAGTAACCCTCTCAACTTTTTATCACGTGCTATGTGGGTGAAATTATGATACCATGCCAATTTTCAACCATTTTCGAGTTCATTTGCAGTGCTTTTCAATTTCAGGGTCATCTTAGCTCAAAATAAATCATGAAATGCATGAAAAATAGCAAATGAAGTCAGAAAAGGGTTGAAAAGTGATGATGTGGCTTTGAACGGTGCATATTGAATGCAGAAAAAGTTTTGAGTTAAAATATGTTTAAAAAATGAAATCCCTTTGTAATAGACGAGTTTTCGTCCGAAACCCTCATACTTCGAAGGAGATTGTCCAGTTTGTACACGAAGTGCATCCAGTTTTTCTCATAACCCTCTCAACTTTTTAGCACATGCTATGTGGGTGAAATTATGATACCATGCCAATTTTCAACCATTTCAGAGTTCATTTGCAGTGCTTTTCAATTTCAGGGTCATCTTAGCTCAAAATAAATCATGAAATGCATGAAAAATAGCAAATGAAGTCAGAAAAGAGTTGAAAAGTGATGATGTGGCTTTGAATGGTGCATATTGAATTCAAAAAAAGACTTGATTTAGAATATGTTAAAAAATGAAACCCCTTTGTAATAGACGAGTTTTCGTCCGAAACCCTGATACTTCGAAGGACATTGTCCAGTTTGTACACGAAGTGCATCTAGTTTTTTCAGTAACCCTCTCAACTTTTTAGCACATGCTACGTGGGTGAAATTATGATACCATGCCAATTTTCAACTATTTCAGAGTTCATTTGCAGTGCTTTACAATTTCAGGGTCATCTTAGCTCAAAATAAATCATGAAATGCATGAAAAATAGCAAATGAAGTCAGAAAAGGGTTGAAAAGTGATGATGTGTCTTTGAATGGTACATATTGAATGCAGAAAAAGTCTTGAGTTAAAATATGTTTAAAAAATGAAATCCCTTTGTAATAGACGAGTTTTCGTCCGAAACCCTGATACTTCAAAGGAGATTGTCCAGTTTGTACACGAAGTGCATCCAGTTTTTCCCGTAACGCTCTCAACTTTTTAGCACATGCTATGTGGGTGAAATTATGATACCATCCCAATTTTCAACCATTTCAGAGTTTATTTGCAGTGCTTTTCAATTTCAGGGTCATCTTAGCTCAAAATAAATCATGAAATGCATGAAAAATAGCAAATGAAGTCAGAAAAGGGTTGAAAAGTGATGATGTGGCTTTGAATGGTGCATATTGAATGCAGAAAAAGTCTTGAGTTAAAATATGTTTAAAAAAATGAAATCCCTTTGTAATAGACGAGTTTTCGTCCGAAACCCTGATACTTCGAAGGAGATTGTCCAGTTTGTACACGAAGTGCATCCAGTTTTTCCCGTAACCCTCTCAACTTTTTAGCACATGCTATGTGGGTGAAATTATTATACCATGCCAAGTTTGAACCATTTCAGAGTTCATTTGCAGTGTTTTTCAATTTCAGGGTCATCTCAGCTCAAAATAAATCATGAAATGCATGAAAAATAGCAAATGAAGTCAGAAAAGGGTTGAAAAGTGATGATGTGGCTTTGAATGGTGCATATTTAATGCAGAAAAAGTTTTGAGTTAAAATATGTTTAAAAAATGAAATCCCTTTGTAATAGACGAGTTTTCGTCCGAAATCCTCATACTTCGAAGGAGATTGTCCAGTTTGTACACGAAGTGCATCCAGTTTTTCTCATAACCCTCTCAACTTTTTAGCACATGCTATGTGGGTGAAATTATGATACCATGCCAATTTTCAACCATTTCAGAGTTCATTTGCAGTGCTTTTCAATTTCAGGGTCATCTTAGCTCAAAATAAATCATGAAATGCATGAAAAATAGCAAATGAAGTCAGAAAAGAGTTGAAAAGTGATGATGTGGCTTTGAATGGTGCATATTGAATTCAAAAAAAGACTTGATTTAGAATATGTTAAAAAATGAAACCCCTTTGTAATAGACGAGTTTTCGTCCGAAACCCTGATACTTCGAAGGACATTGTCCAGTTTGTACACGAAGTGCATCTAGTTTTTTCAGTAACCCTCTCAACTTTTTAGCACATGCTACGTGGGTGAAATTATGATACCATGCCAATTTTCAACTATTTCAGAGTTCATTTGCAGTGCTTTACAATTTCAGGGTCATCTTAGCTCAAAATAAATCATGAAATGCATGAAAAATAGCAAATGAAGTCAGAAAAGGGTTGAAAAGTGATGATGTGTCTTTGAATGGTACATATTGAATGCAGAAAAAGTCTTGAGTTAAAATATGTTTAAAAAATGAAATCCCTTTGTAATAGACGAATTTTCGTCCGAAACACTGATACTTCAAAGGAGATTGTCCAGTTTGTACACGAAGTGCATCCAGTTTTTCCCGTAACGCTCTAAACTTTTTAGCACATGCTATGTGGGTGAAATTATGATACCATCCCAATTTTCAACCATTTCAGAGTTCATTTGCAGTTCTTTTCAATTTCAGGGTCATCTTAGCTCAAAATAAATCATGAAATGCATGAAAAATAGCAAATGAAGTCAGAAAAGGGTTGAAAAGTGATGATGTGGCTTTGAATGGTGCATATTGAATGCAGAAAAAGTCTTGAGTTAAAATATGTTTAAAAAAAATGAAATCCCTTTGTAATAGACGAGTTTTCGTCCGAAACCCTGATACTTCGAAGGAGATTGTCCAGTTTGTACACGAAGTGCATCCAGTTTTTCCCGTAACCCTCTCAACTTTTTAGCACATGCTATGTGGGTGAAATTATTATACCATGCCAAGTTTGAACCATTTCAGAGTTCATTTGCAGTGTTTTTCAATTTCAGGGTCATCTCAGCTCAAAATAAATCATGAAATGCATGAAAAATAGCAAATGAAGTCAGAAAAGGGTTGAAAAGTGATGATGTGGCTTTGAATGGTGCATATTTAATGCAGAAAAAGTTTTGAGTTAAAATATGTTTAAAAAATGAAATCCCTTTGTAATAGACGAGTTTTCGTCCGAAACCCTCATACTTCGAAGGAGATTGTCCAGTTTGTACACGAAGTGCATCCAGTTTTTCTCATAACCCTCTCAACTTTTTAGCACATGCTATGTGGGTGAAATTATGATACCATGCCAATTTTCAACCATTTCAGAGTTCATTTGCAGTGCTTTTCAATTTCAGGGTCATCTTAGCTCAAAATAAATCATGAAATGCATGAAAAATAGCAAATGAAGTCAGAAAAGAGTTGAAAAGTGATGATGTGGCTTTGAATGGTGCATATTGAATTCAAAAAAAGACTTGATTTAGAATATGTTAAAAAATGAAACCCCATTGTAATAGACGAGTTTTCGTCCGAAACCCTGATACTTCGAAGGACATTGTCCAGTTTGTACACGAAGTGCATCTAGTTTTTTCAGTAACCCTCTCAACTTTTTAGCACATGCTACGTGGGTGAAATTATGATACCATGCCAATTTTCAACTATTTCAGAGTTCATTTGCAGTGCTTTACAATTTCAGGGTCATCTTAGCTCAAAATAAATCATGAAATGCATGAAAAATAGCAAATGAAGTCAGAAAAGGGTTGAAAAGTGATGATGTGTCTTTGAATGGTACATATTGAATGCAGAAAAAGTCTTGAGTTAAAATATGTTTAAAAAATGAAATCCCTTTGTAATAGATGAGTTTTCGTCCGAAACCCTGATACTTCAAAGGTGATTGTCCAGTTTGTACACGAAGTGCATCCAGTTTTTCCCGTAACGCTCTCAACTTTTTAGCACATGCTATGTGGGTGAAATTATGATACCATCCCAATTTTCAACCATTTCAGAGTTCATTTGCAGTGCTTTTCAATTTCAGGGTCATCTTAGCTCAAAATAAATCATGAAATGCATGAAAAATAGCAAATGAAGTCAGAAAAGGGTTGAAAAGTGATGATGTGGATTTGAATGGTGCATATTGAATGCAGAAAAAGTCTTGAGTTAAAATATGTTTAAAAAAATGAAATCCCTTTGTAATAGACGAGTTTTCGTCCCAAACCCTGATACTTCGAAGGAGATTGTCCAGTTTGTACACGAAGTGCATCCAGTTTTTCCCGTAACCTTCTCAACTTTTTAGCACATGCTACATGGGTGAAATTATGATACCATGCCAATTTTCAACCATTTCAGAGTTCATTTGCAGTGCTTTTCAATTTCAGGGTCATCTTAGCTCAAAATAAATCATGAAATGCATGAAAAATAGCAAATGAAGTCAGAAAAGGGTTGAAAAGTGATGATGTGGCTTTGAACGGTGCATATTGAATGCAGAAAAAGTTTTGAGTTAAAATATGTTTAAAAAATGAAATCCCTTTGTAATAGACGAGTTTTCGTCCGAAACCCTGATACTTCGAAGGAGATTGTCCAGTTTGTACACGAAATGCATCCAGTTTTTCCCGTAACCCTCTCAACTTTTTAGCACATGCTATGTGGGTGAAATTATTATACCATGCCAAGTTTGAACCATTTCAGAGTTCATTTGCAGTGTTTTTCAATTTCAGGGTCATCTCAGCTCAAAATAAATCATGAAATGCATGAAAAATAGCAAATGAAGTCAGAAAAGGGTTGAAAAGTGATGATGTGGCTTTGAATGGTGCATATTTAATGCAGAAAAAGTTTTGAGTTAAAATATGTTTAAAAAATGAAATCCCTTTGTAATAGACGAGTTTTCGTCCGAAACCCTGATACTTCGAAGGAGATTGTCCAGTTTGTACACGAAGTGCATCCAGTTTTTCTCATAACCCTCTCAACTTTTTAGCACATGCTATGTGGGTGAAATTATGATACCATGCCAATTTTCAACCATTTCAGAGTTCATTTGCAGTGCTTTTCAATTTCAGGGTCATCTTTGCTCAAAATAAATCATGAAATGCATGAAAAATAGCAAATGAAGTCAGAAAAGAGTTGAAAAGTGATGATGTGGCTTTGAATGGTGCATATTGAATGCAAAAAAAGACTTGATTTAGAATATGTTAAAAAATGAAACCCCTTTGTAATAGACGAGTTTTCGTCCGAAACCCTGATACTTCGGAGGACATTGTCCAGTTTGTACACGAAGTGCATCTAGTTTTTTCAGTAACCCTCTCAACTTTTTAGCACATGCTACGTGGGTGAAATTATGATACCATGCCAATTTTCAACTATTTCAGAGTTCATTTGCAGTGCTTTACAATTTCAGGGTCATCTTAGCTCAAAATAAATCATGAAATGCATGAAAAATAGCAAATGAAGTCAGAAAAGGGTTGAAAAGTGATGATGTGTCTTTGAATGGTACATATTGGATGCAGAAAAAGTCTTGAGTTAAAATATGTTTAAAAAATGAAATCCCTTTGTAATAGACGAGTTTTCGTCCGAAACCCTGATACTTCAAAGGAGATTGTCCAGTTTGTACACGAAGTGCATCCAGTTTTTCCTGTAACCCTCTCAACTTTTTAGCACATGCTATGTGGGTGAAATTATGATACCATCCCAATTTTCAACCATTTCAGAGTTCATTTGCAGTGCTTTTCCATTTCAGGGTCATCTTAGCTCAAAATAAATCATGAAATGCATGAAAAATAGCAAATGAAGTCAGAAAAGGGTTGAAAAGTGATGATGTGGCTTTGAATGGTGCATATTGAATGCAGAAAAAGTCTTGAGTTAAAATATGTTTAAAAAAATGAAATCCCTTTGTAATAGACGAGTTTTCGTCCCAAACCCTGATACTTCGAAGGAGATTGTCCAGTTTGTACACGAAGTGCATCCAGTTTTTCCCGTAACCTTCTCAACTTTTTAGCACATGCTACATGGGTGAAATTATGATACCATGCCAATTTTCAACCATTTCAGAGTTCATTTGCAGTGCTTTTCAATTTCAGGGTCATCTTAGCTCAAAATAAATCATGAAATGCATGAAAAATAGCAAATGAAGTCAGAAAAGGGTTGAAAAGTGATGATGTGGCTTTGAACGGTGCATATTGAATGCAGAAAAAGTTTTGAGTTAAAATATGTTTAAAAAATGAAATCCCTTTGTAATAGACGAGTTTTCGTCCGAAACCCTGATACTTCGAAGGAGATTGTCCAGTTTGTACACGAAATGCATCCAGTTTTTCCCGTAACCCTCTCAACTTTTTAGCACATGCTATGTGGGTGAAATTATTATACCATGCCAAGTTTGAACCATTTCAGAGTTCATTTGCAGTGTTTTTCAATTTCAGGGTCATCTCAGCTCAAAATAAATCATGAAATGCATGAAAAATAGCAAATGAAGTCAGAAAAGGGTTGAAAAGTGATGATGTGGCTTTGAATGGTGCATATTTAATGCAGAAAAAGTTTTGAGTTAAAATATGTTTAAAAAATGAAATCCCTTTGTAATAGACGAGTTTTCGTTCGAAACCCTGATACTTCGAAGGAGATTGTCCAGTTTGTACACGAAGTGCATCCAGTTTTTCTCATAACCCTCTCAACTTTTTAGCACATGCTATGTGGGTGAAATTATGATACCATGCCAATTTTCAACCATTTCAGAGTTCATTTGCAGTGCTTTTCAATTTCAGGGTCATCTTTGCTCAAAATAAATCATGAAATGCATGAAAAATAGCAAATGAAGTCAGAAAAGAGTTGAAAAGTGATGATGTGGCTTTGAATGGTGCATATTGAATGCAAAAAAAGACTTGATTTAGAATATGTTAAAAAATGAAACCCCTTTGTAATAGACGAGTTTTCGTCCGAAACCCTGATACTTCGGAGGACATTGTCCAGTTTGTACACGAAGTGCATCTAGTTTTTTCAGTAACCCTCTCAACTTTTTAGCACATGCTACGTGGGTGAAATTATGATACCATGCCAATTTTCAACTATTTCAGAGTTCATTTGCAGTGCTTTACAATTTCAGGGTCATCTTAGCTCAAAATAAATCATGAAATGCATGAAAAATAGCAAATGAAGTCAGAAAAGGGTTGAAAAGTGATGATGTGGCTTTGAACGGTGCATATTGAATGCAGAAAAAGTTTTGAGTTAAAATATGTTTAAAAAATGAAATCCCTTTGTAATAGACGAGTTTTCGTCCGAAACCCTGATACTTCGAAGGAGATTGTCCAGTTTGTACACGAAATGCATCCAGTTTTTCCCGTAACCCTCTCAACTTTTTAGCACATGCTATGTGGGTGAAATTATTATACCATGCCAAGTTTGAACCATTTCAGAGTTCATTTGCAGTGTTTTTCAATTTCAGGGTCATCTCAGCTCAAAATAAATCATGAAATGCATGAAAAATAGCAAATGAAGTCAGAAAAGGGTTGAAAAGTGATGATGTGGCTTTGAATGGTGCATATTTAATGCAGAAAAAGTTTTGAGTTAAAATATGTTTAAAAAATGAAATCCCTTTGTAATAGACGAGTTTTCGTCCGAAACCCTGATACTTCGAAGGAGATTGTCCAGTTTGTACACGAAGTGCATCCAGTTTTTCTCATAACCCTCTCAACTTTTTAGCACATGCTATGTGGGTGAAATTATGATACCATGCCAATTTTCAACCATTTCAGAGTTCATTTGCAGTGCTTTTCAATTTCAGGGTCATCTTTGCTCAAAATAAATCATGAAATGCATGAAAAATAGCAAATGAAGTCAGAAAAGAGTTGAAAAGTGATGATGTGGCTTTGAATGGTGCATATTGAATGCAAAAAAAGACTTGATTTAGAATATGTTAAAAAATGAAACCCCTTTGTAATAGACGAGTTTTCGTCCGAAACCCTGATACTTCGGAGGACATTGTCCAGTTTGTACACGAAGTGCATCTAGTTTTTTCAGTAACCCTCTCAACTTTTTAGCACATGCTACGTGGGTGAAATTATGATACCATGCCAATTTTCAACTATTTCAGAGTTCATTTGCAGTGCTTTACAATTTCAGGGTCATCTTAGCTCAAAATAAATCATGAAATGCATGAAAAATAGCAAATGAAGTCAGAAAAGGGTTGAAAAGTGATGATGTGTCTTTGAATGGTACATATTGGATGCAGAAAAAGTCTTGAGTTAAAATATGTTTAAAAAATGAAATCCCTTTGTAATAGACGAGTTTTCGTCCGAAACCCTGATACTTCAAAGGAGATTGTCCAGTTTGTACACGAAGTGCATCCAGTTTTTCCCGTAACCCTCTCAACTTTTTAGCACATGCTATGTGGGTGAAATTATGATACCATCCCAATTTTCAACCATTTCAGAGTTCATTTGCAGTGCTTTTCCATTTCAGGGTCATCTTAGCTCAAAATAAATCATGAAATGCATGAAAAATAGCAAATGAAGTCAGAAAAGGGTTGAAAAGTGATGATGTGGCTTTGAATGGTGCATATTGAATGCAGAAAAAGTCTTGAGTTAAAATATGTTTAAAAAAATGAAATCCCTTTGTAATAGACGAGTTTTCGTCCCAAACCCTGATACTTCGAAGGAGATTGTCCAGTTTGTACACGAAGTGCATCCAGTTTTTCCCGTAACCTTCTCAACTTTTTAGCACATGCTACATGGGTGAAATTATGATACCATGCCAATTTTCAACCATTTCAGAGTTCATTTGCAGTGCTTTTCAATTTCAGGGTCATCTTAGCTCAAAATAAATCATGAAATGCATGAAAAATAGCAAATGAAGTCAGAAAAGGGTTGAAAAGTGATGATGTGGCTTTGAACGGTGCATATTGAATGCAGAAAAAGTTTTGAGTTAAAATATGTTTAAAAAATGAAATCCCTTTGTAATAGACGAGTTTTCGTCCGAAACCCTGATACTTCGAAGGAGATTGTCCAGTTTGTACACGAAGTGCATCCAGTTTTTCCCGTAACCCTCTCAACTTTTTAGCACATGCTATGTGGGTGAAATTATTATACCATGCCAAGTTTGAACCATTTCAGAGTTCATTTGCAGTGTTTTTCAATTTCAGGGTCATCTCAGCTCAAAATAAATCATGAAATGCATGAAAAATAGCAAATGAAGTCAGAAAAGGGTTGAAAAGTGATGATGTGGCTTTGAATGGTGCATATTTAATGCAGAAAAAGTTTTGAGTTAAAATATGTTTAAAAAATGAAATCCCTTTGTAATAGACGAGTTTTCGTCCGAAACCCTGATACTTCGAAGGAGATTGTCCAGTTTGTACACGAAGTGCATCCAGTTTTTCTCATAACCCTCTCAACTTTTTAGCACATGCTATGTGGGTGAAATTATGATACCATGCCAATTTTCAACCATTTCAGAGTTCATTTGCAGTGCTTTTCAATTTCAGGGTCATCTTTGCTCAAAATAAATCATGAAATGCATGAAAAATAGCAAATGAAGTCAGAAAAGAGTTGAAAAGTGATGATGTGGCTTTGAATGGTGCATATTGAATGCAAAAAAAGACTTGATTTAGAATATGTTAAAAAATGAAACCCCTTTGTAATAGACGAGTTTTCGTCCGAAACCCTGATACTTCGGAGGACATTGTCCAGTTTGTACACGAAGTGCATCTAGTTTTTTCAGTAACCCTCTCAACTTTTTAGCACATGCTACGTGGGTGAAATTATGATACCATGCCAATTTTCAACTATTTCAGAGTTCATTTGCAGTGCTTTACAATTTCAGGGTCATCTTAGCTCAAAATAAATCATGAAATGCATGAAAAATAGCAAATGAAGTCAGAAAAGGGTTGAAAAGTGATGATGTGTCTTTGAATGGTACATATTGGATGCAGAAAAAGTCTTGAGTTAAAATATGTTTAAAAAATGAAATCCCTTTGTAATAGACGAGTTTTCGTCCGAAACCCTGATACTTCAAAGGAGATTGTCCAGTTTGTACACGAAGTGCATCCAGTTTTTCCCGTAACCCTCTCAACTTTTTAGCACATGCTATGTGGGTGAAATTATGATACCATCCCAATTTTCAACCATTTCAGAGTTCATTTGCAGTGCTTTTCCATTTCAGGGTCATCTTAGCTCAAAATAAATCATGAAATGCATGAAAAATAGCAAATGAAGTCAGAAAAGGGTTGAAAAGTGATGATGTGGCTTTGAATGGTGCATATTGAATGCAGAAAAAGTCTTGAGTTAAAATATGTTTAAAAAAATGAAATCCCTTTGTAATAGACGAGTTTTCGTCCCAAACCCTGATACTTCGAAGGAGATTGTCCAGTTTGTACACGAAGTGCATCCAGTTTTTCCCGTAACCTTCTCAACTTTTTAGCACATGCTACATGGGTGAAATTATGATACCATGCCAATTTTCAACCATTTCAGAGTTCATTTGCAGTGCTTTTCAATTTCAGGGTCATCTTAGCTCAAAATAAATCATGAAATGCATGAAAAATAGCAAATGAAGTCAGAAAAGGGTTGAAAAGTGATGATGTGGCTTTGAACGGTGCATATTGAATGCAGAAAAAGTTTTGAGTTAAAATATGTTTAAAAAATGAAATCCCTTTGTAATAGACGAGTTTTCGTCCGAAACCCTGATACTTCGAAGGAGATTGTCCAGTTTGTACACGAAGTGCATCCAGTTTTTCCCGTAACCCTCTCAACTTTTTAGCACATGCTATGTGGGTGAAATTATTATACCATGCCAAGTTTGAACCATTTCAGAGTTCATTTGCAGTGTTTTTCAATTTCAGGGTCATCTCAGCTCAAAATAAATCATGAAATGCATGAAAAATAGCAAATGAAGTCAGAAAAGGGTTGAAAAGTGATGATGTGGCTTTGAATGGTGCATATTTAATGCAGAAAAAGTTTTGAGTTAAAATATGTTTAAAAAAT
The DNA here is from genome assembly GCA_039707655.1 of Elymus sibiricus. NCBI lineage: Eukaryota > Viridiplantae > Streptophyta > Magnoliopsida > Poales > Poaceae > Elymus > Elymus sibiricus. The sequence goes on from CM077671.1 coordinate 248,485,964, forward strand.
GAAATCCCTTTGTAATAGACGAGTTTTCGTCCGAAACCCTCATACTTCGAAGGAGATTGTCCTGTTTGTACACGAAGTGCATCCAGTTTTTCTCATAACCCTCTCAACTTTTTAGCACATGCTATGTGGGTGAAATTATGATACCATGCCAATTTTCAACCATTTCAGAGTTCATTTGCAGTGCTTTTCAATTTCAGGGTCATCTTAGCTCAAAATAAATCATGAAATGCATGAAAAATAGCAAATGAAGTCAGAAAAGAGTTGAAAAGTGATGATGTGGCTTTGAATGGTGCATATTGAATGCAAAAAAAGACTTGATTTAGAATATGTTAAAAAATGAAACCCCTTTGTAATAGACGAGTTTTCGTCCGAAACCCTGATACTTCGGAGGACATTGTCCAGTTTGTACACGAAGTGCATCTAGTTTTTTCAGTAACCCTCTCAACTTTTTAGCACATGCTACGTGGGTGAAATTATGATACCATGCCAATTTTCAACTATTTCAGAGTTCATTTGCAGTGCTTTACAATTTCAGGGTCATCTTAGCTCAAAATAAATCATGAAATGCATGAAAAATAGCAAATGAAGTCAGAAAAGGGTTGAAAAGTGATGATGTGTCTTTGAATGGTACATATTGGATGCAGAAAAAGTCTTGAGTTAAAATATGTTTAAAAAATGAAATCCCTTTGTAATAGACGAGTTTTCGTCCGAAACCCTGATACTTCAAAGGAGATTGTCCAGTTTGTACACGAAGTGCATCCAGTTTTTCCCGTAACCCTCTCAACTTTTTAGCACATGCTATGTGGGTGAAATTATGATACCATCCCAATTTTCAACCATTTCAGAGTTCATTTGCAGTGCTTTTCCATTTCAGGGTCATCTTAGCTCAAAGTAAATCATGAAATGCATGAAAAATAGCAAATGAAGACAGAAAAGGGTTGAAAAGTGATGATGTGGCTTTGAATGGTGCATATTGAATGCAGAAAAAGTCTTGAGTTAAAATATGTTTAAAAAAAATGAAATCCCTTTGTAATAGACGAGTTTTCGTCCCAAACCCTGATACTTCGAAGGAGATTGTCCAGTTTGTACACGAAGTGCATCCAGTTTTTCCCGTAACCTTCTCAACTTTTTAGCACATGCTACATGGGTGAAATTATGATACCATGCCAATTTTCAACCATTTCAGAGTTCATTTGCAGTGCTTTTCAATTTCAGGGTCATCTTAGCTCAAAATAAATCATGAAATGCATGAAAAATAGCAAATGAAGTCAGAAAAGGGTTGAAAAGTGATGATGTGGCTTTGAACGGTGCATATTGAATGCAGAAAAAGTTTTGAGTTAAAATATGTTTAAAAAATGAAATCCCTTTGTAATAGACGAGTTTTCGTCCGAAACCCTGATACTTCGAAGGAGATTGTCCAGTTTGTACACGAAGTGCATCCAGTTTTTCCCGTAACCCTCTCAACTTTTTAGCACATGCTATGTGGGTGAAATTATTATACCATGCCAAGTTTGAACCATTTCAGAGTTCATTTGCAGTGTTTTTCAATTTCAGGGTCATCTCAGCTCAAAATAAATCATGAAATGCATGAAAAATAGCAAATGAAGTCAGAAAAGGGTTGAAAAGTGATGATGTGGCTTTGAATGGTGCATATTTAATGCAGAAAAAGTTTTGAGTTAAAATATGTTTAAAAAATGAAATCCCTTCGTAATAGACGAGTTTTCGTCCGAAACCCTGATACTTCGAAGGAGATTGTCCACTTTGTACACGAAGTGCATCCAGTTTTTCCCGTAACCCTCTCAACTTTTTAGCACATGCTATGTGGGTGAAATTATTATACCATGCCAAGTTTGAACCATTTCAGAGTTCATTTGCAGTGTTTTTCAATTTCAGGGTCATCTCAGCTCAAAATAAATCATGAAATGCATGAAAAATAGCAAATGAAGTCAGAAAAGGGTTGAAAAGTGATGATGTGGCTTTGAATGGTGCATATTTAATGCAGAAAAAGTTTTGAGTTAAAATATGTTTAAAAAATGAAATCCCTTTGTAATAGACGAGTTTTCGTCCGAAACCCTGATACTTCGAAGGAGATTGTCCAGTTTGTACACGAAGTGCATCCAGTTTTTCCCGTAACCCTCTCTCATTTTTAGCACATGCTACGTGGGTGAAATTATGATACCATGCCAATTTTCAACTATTTCAGAGTTCATTTGCAGTGCTTTTCAATATCAGGGTCATCTTAGCTCAAAATAAATCATGAAATGCATGAAAAATAGCAAATGAAGTCAGAAAAGGGTTGAAAAGTGATGATGTGTATTTGAATGGTGCATATTGAATGGAGAAAAAGTCTTGAGTTAAAATATGTTTAAAAAATGAAATCCCTTTGTAATAGACGAGTTTTCGTCCGAAACCCTCATACTTCTAAGGAGATTGTCTAGTTTGTACACGAAGTGCATCCAGTTTTTCCCATAACCCTCTCAACTTTTTAGCACATGCTATGTGGGTGAAATTATGATACCATGCCAATTTTCAACCATATCAGAGTTCATTTGCAGTGCTTTTCAATTTCAGGGTCATCTTTCTCAAAATAAATCATGAAATGCATGAAAAATAGCAAATGAAGTCAGAAAAAGGATGAAAAGTGATGATGTGGCTTTGAATGGTGCCTAATGAATGCAGAAAAAGTCTTGATTTAAAATATATTTAAAAAAATGAAATCCCATTGTAATAGACGAGTTTTCGTCCGAAACCCTCATACTTCGAAGGAGATTGTCCAGTTTGTACATGAAGTGCATCCAGTTTTTCCCGTAACCCTCTCAACTTTTTAGCACATGCTATGTGGGTGAAATTATGATACCATGCCAATTTTCAACCATTTCAGAGTTCATTTGCAGTGCTTTTCAATTTCAGGGTCATCTTAGCTCAAAATAAATCATGAAATGCATGAAAAATAGCAAATGAAGTCAGAAAAGGGTTGAAAAGTGATGATGTGGCTTTGAATGGTGCATATTGAATGCAGAAAAAGTCTTGAGTTGAAATATATTTAAAAAAATGAAATCTCTTTGTAATAGACGAGTTTTCGTCCGAAACCCTAATACTTCGAAGGAGATTGTCCAGTTTGTACACGAAGTGCATCCAGTTTTTCCCGTAACCCTCTCAACTTTTTAGCACATGCTATGTGGGTGAAATTATGATACCATGCCAATTTTGAACGATTTCAGAGTTCATTTGCAGTGCTTTTCAATTTCAGGGTCATCCTAGCTCAAAATAAATCATCAAATGCATGAAAAATAGCAAATGAAGTCAGAAAAGGGTTGAAAAGTGATGATGTGGCTTTGAATGGTGCATATTGAATGCAGAAAAAGTCTTGAGTTAAAATATGTTAAAAAAATGAAACCCCTTTGTAATAGACGAGTTTTCGTCCGAAACCCTGACACTTCGAAGGAGATTGTCCAGTTTGTACACGAAATGCATCCAGTTTTTCCCGTAACCCTCTCAACTTTTTAGCACATGCTACATGGGTGAAATTATGATACCATGCCAATTTTCAACTATTTCAGAGTTCATTTGCAGTGCTTTTCAATTTCAGGGTCATCTTAGCTCAATATAAATCATGAAATGCATGAAAAATAGCAACTAAAGTCACAAAAGGGTTGAAAAGTGATGATCTGGCTTTGAATGGTGCATATTGAATGCAGAAAAAGTCTTGAGTTAAAATATGTTAAAAAAATGAAACCCCTTTGTAATAGACGAGTTTTCATCCGAATCCCTGATACTTCGAAGGAGATTGTCCAGTTTGTACACGAAGTGCATCCAGTTTTTCCCGTAACCCTCTCAACTTTTTAGCACATGCTACGTGGGTGAAATTATGATACCATGCCAATTTTCAACCATTTCAGAGTTCATTTGCAGTGCTTTTCAATTTCAGGGTCATCTTAGCTCAAAATAAATCATGAAATGCATGAAAAATAGCAAATGAAGCCAGAAAAGGGTTGAAAAGTGATGATGTGGCTTTGAATGGTGCATATTGAATGTAGAAAAATTCTTGAGTTAAAATATGTTAAAAAAATGAAACTCCTTTGTAATAGACGAGTTTTCGTCCGAAACCCTGATACTTCGAAGGAGATTGTCCAGTTTGTACACGAAGTGCATCCAGTTTTTCTCGTAACCCTCTCAACTTTTTAGCACATGCTACGTGGGTGAAATTATGATACCATGCCAATTTTCAACTATTTCAGAGTTCATTTGCAGTGCTTTTCAATTTCAGGGTCATCTTAGCTCAAAATAAATCATGAAATGCATGAAAAATAGCAAATGAAGTCAGAAAAGGGTTGAAAAGTGATGACGTGGCTTTGAATGGTGCATATTGAATGCAGAAAAAGTCTTGAGTTAAAATATGTTAAAAAATGATACCTGTCGGTCTACTAAAGTATGGGTCTTTTTAGTACCCCTTACTTGTGCACGGGCAGTTGTAGCCATACCGCGGCAAGCCTTGCCGGGGAATAGCTAGTAGTAATCACGAGACTAAGATGCCAAGGAGACGTTCAAGTCAACGACCAGACAGAAGGCCAAAAGGTTGCGGAGGCCCAGCAAGACCCTTGCCGGCAAGGCCTCGCGCCCGGCAAGGCCCTTGCCGACAAGGCCTCGCGCCCGGCAAGACCCGGTCCCGGCAAGCCCCGGGCCCGGCAAGGATTTAGTCCCGGCAAGGCTCTGCACAGTGCAGCGCTATCGCTCCAGTGCAGCGGCCAGCCTTGTCGTTTAGGGCTTGTCCTCATGATGACGTGGCGTAATGCTGGCCACGCGATGCTTAAGCGGTGCTGATGGGATGGCTGCTTTTCCCCATCCCCTGTAAAGCTTTTCCAAGCCCGAGACGCTAAGGGACACCTCGACGGACACCTCACGGTGCATTTAATGAGTTTGTCCTACGCCGTCAGGGTTAGGTATGATAATACTGTGGTAACACTATAGCTACTTTCCACCTCATGCCTTATCTCGTACGCCACTGTGGTAGCCCCTTCGACTCATATAAAAGGAGGCCCGAGGCGTACAGAGAGTGGGGGACAAGAACTTCGGAAGCCCATTCAGCATGCGTAGCTACTGAATACTGTAGCTCCCAGAACTTGGCCAAGAACATCCACAATAATACAATCAAAGCAGGAGTAGGGTTTTACGCATCCGTGCGGCCCGAACCTGGGTAAATCCCCGCGTGCTGTTCGTTAGTTCTTCTCTTTGTGCAATCCTCTCCCCTTGCCGAACCGTAAAGGGATCCGCCCGATAGCGATCCCATAGGTGTTAGTTTCCCACGACATCTTTGGCGCGCCAGGTAGGGGGATCGAGGTTGTGCGAACCTGATCTAGCAATCAGCGCGTCAGATCTTCGATCATCTTCACCACCATGGCTCCCAAGAAGAAGGGTTTCATGGCGGTGGGTCCATCCGCATCCGTCATGCCTGATGCTGCGCGTGCAGGCGACGGGGTAGACGCGGGTGGAGGAGGTGGAGGCTCCGAGCTTCCACGGCGTTCCGGCGATCCGAGCCGGACGAGCAACAGGTCCAAGGATGGAGCTGCGCAACCTGCGGGTGGTGCAGCGACTTCCAAGGATGGAGCGGCGCCTTCTAGGAAGAATACGCCGGCGCATGCACCACGAACTTCTCAGGACGCGCGTGACGTGCGGTCTCAAGACGTTGGTGGTTCTAGGCGTTCGCATGGGAAGACCCCTGCGCATCACTCCCAGGATGCGCAGGGCCAAGACCCGCGCCAGCGCGCCGGTGGAAGCCGCGCGCGGGTGTAGAGTCGTGATGGTGCTCCTTCTAACCCTGTTAGGAGTTTGAGCACCTCACGTTCTTCGCACCTGTCGCCGCCGCCTACGCCAGCAGAGGCGTTGGCGCGAGCTCAGCTGCTCCTAGACTTCCCTCCCGCCGCGGAGAAGCTAGACGAGTGGCGAGCCACTATCCAGAGCCTCATCGGCCTAGCCAACAACGACGTACCGCAGCAGGGTGAACCTTCGTGGCTGCAGTCGTCTAGGCTGGTGCGTGGCGATGGAGAGAAGACCGGAGCTGGAACGACTACGTTGCGTTCCCCTCCACTGCATCAAGAGCGGTCGTTAACTCGGCGGACCAGTGCCCGTGAGGATGGTTCCACGGCGTCATCTGATCCGCGGGTTCGCCGAGATCAACGTCACATTCTTCGGGAACGGAAGAAGGAGGACGCTCGAACCACCATCGAGTGCCGAAGGGAAGCGCGTCGCCAGTCTGACAAGCGCGCTGGGACCGCTGTTGACGAGCCCACGCCAGGGTACCCTGGCTGCCTACCCTACGAGGTGGGATGTCCAGCGTTTACTCATGAGCTGCGGCAAGTCCAGTGGCCTAGCTCCCGCTCCTTCAAGCCGGAAGTACCGGAGAAGTACGATGGCAAGACCCATCCGTCCGAGTTCTTGAGCATCTACACCATCGCGGTGCAGGCTACCGGGGCTCGTGACGATAAGGTACTGGCCAACTACTTTCCGTTGGTGCTGAAGCCCAACGTGAGATCGTGGTTGATGCACCTGCTCGAGAATTCCATCTCTTCTTGGGTCGACCTGTGCCATCAGTTTGTTGGCGCCTTCACCGGCGGCCATCAAGCTCCTGGCCAGGAGAGTGATCTGCATATCATTCCCCAGAAGGAGGGCGAAACTTTGCGCAAGTATATCCAGAGGTTCAGCCGCATCCAGCACAACATTCCTGACGTTCATCCCGCCGCCGTCATCAGCGCCTTTCATCAGAATGTGCGCAATCGTAAGATGCGGGAGGAGCTGGCGATGAACAAAGTCAGGGATGTCGCCGAGCTCTACGCTTTGGCCATTAAATGTGCTCGGGCAGAAGAAGGAAGGAGGCTCCCCGGCGAGAACGCTGGCGCTGAAGTCGACTCCGATAGCGAAGACGCTCCTGCCCCGGCAAAGAAGGGGCGGCGGAAGAACAAGAAGCGCAAGGGCAAGGCCGTGCTTGCCGTTGAAGGTTCCGGCAACACCGGCACCGCCAAGAAGTCCAAGACCGACGACCCCGGCAAGGAGGTTGCCGGGTGTGCGGCGTGTCAGGCCTTGGCGGCTGCCGACAAGCCAGAAGGATCCGGCAAGCAGTACTGCAAGATCCATCGCACCAAGGGCCATGATCTCCAAGACTGCCGGCAAGTTGAGGAGCTTGCCAAGAAGCAGCGCGCCGAGTACGAAAGGCGCGACAAGGAGAGAGCACAAGATGGTGCCGGAGGGTCTGGCAGGAAGCGCGGTCGAGGAGGTCGCCGCGGCAAGCCCAGGCAGCAGCAAGAGAAGCCCGCCCGGGGCCGCGCCAAAGAGCAAGGAGATGATGATGGTGATGCAGAGGGCGACGAGTCCAGCGAACACGAGTTCCAGAAGGCTACAGAGGCCATGTGCGTTGACGGGGGCGCTTCGTTGCATTTCTCTCACAGCCAACTCAAGCGGTGGGCATGTGAGATTAATGCGGCAGAACCCTCTATTGATGCACAGAAGCCACTGAAGTGGTCCCACACGCCTATCATTTTTGACGCCGAGGATCACCCTGATCGCACAACTGCGGTCGGGTGTTTGCCGTTGTTGGTTTCACCAACAATCCGCAACCTCCAGGTGACGAAAATGTTAGTTAACGGTGGGGCCGGCCTGAACTTGATCTCACCGGACGTCATCAAGAGGCTGCAGATTCCTGACGAAGACCTTGAGGAGACAGGTTCTTTCCAAGGGGTCAATCCGGGAAGGAACCAGCCGAAAGGCAAGATCACGCTGCCGGTAACTTTCGGCAGCGAGCTGAACTTCAGGACGGAGAAGGTCGTCTTCGACGTCGCCAGGATTCCGTTGCCATATAATGGAATCCTCGGCCGCCCAACGCTGGCTAAGTTCATGGCGGCCTCGCACTACGCCTGCAACGTCTTGAAGATGCCCGGTCCAATGAGCGTCATCACTGTCCACTCCGACAAGAAAGACGCGCTCATTTGCACCGACAAGCTTTACCGGGAAGCAGTTGCAGCGTCCGCCGCCAAGGCGCATGCTCCTGCCGCTCAAGATCCCGGCAAGAAGAAGAAGCCCGGCAAGACCTCTAGTACAAACTCCGGCAAGCGCGCCTCTCCGGAGTGCTGCGCTACCGTCGAGGGTGCACCGGGGAGCTCTGCTGGCCAGACCAAGAAATCCAAGGCTGCTCCGCCTGACACCAAGAAGGTGCCCGCCAAGGAGGACGGGACGGGGGGAACTTTCACCATAACTTCCACCCTTGACGACAAATAGGAAAGCGCGCTCGTTGCCTTCCTGCGGGCGAATGTCGGTGTGTTTGCATGGCAACCATCTGACATCCCCGGTGTTCCCAGGGAGGTAATTGAGCACCACCTAGCTGTCTGTCCTCACGCGCGGCCCGTCAAGCAGAAGGTGCGGAAGCAAGCTTTGGAGCGGCAAGAATTTATTGCAGAAGAGATTAAGAAGCTTGAGGCGGCAGGCCTGGTTAGAGGAGTCCTCCATCCTACATGGTTGGCCAATCCAGTTGTTGTGCGCAAGGCGAACGGTAAATGGAGGCTATGTATTGACTTTACAGATATCAATAAAGCCTGTCCGAAAGATTCCTTTCCCTTGCCGCGCATCGACCAGATTGTGGATTCCACTGCCGGCTGCGATTTGCTATCATTTCTTGACGCATACTCAGGCTACCACCAGATCTTCATGGCGAAGGAAGACGAAGAGAAGACCGCATTTATCACCCCGTGTAGCACATATTGCTTCTTGCGTATGCCTTTCGGGTTGAAAAGTGCTGGGTCGACCTTCGCAAGAGCTGTCCAGATTGGTTTCGGGGCCCAGCTGGATAGAAATATGGAAGCTTACATGGATGACATAGTTGTCAAAACCAAGGACAAGGCAACGCTCATTCAAGATCTGGAGGAGACATTTGCAAATCTGCGCAGGATCAACCTGAAGCTCAATCCCGAGAAGTGCGTGTTTGGCGTCCCATCCGGCAAGCTTCTCGGGTTCTTTGTATCTCAGCGTGGAATTGAAGCCAATCCCGACAAGATCAAGGCAATTGAGCGGATTGAAGCGCCAAGACGAGTTAAAGATGTGCGTCGCCTTGCCGGCTGCGTCGCTGCTTTGAGTAGGTTCATCGCAAGGTCTGCTGAGCGCGCCCTGCCGTTCTTCAAAATTTTGAAGAAGGCAGGTCCAATGAAATGGACTCCGGAAGCGGAGGCAGCGCTGCAGGATTTGAAGAAGTACCTCTCCTCTCCGCCAGTACTAGTCGCGCCTAGACCACAAGAGCCGTTGCTGCTATATCTGGCGGCAACGAATCAAGTGGTTAGTGCTGCGCTGGTGGCAGAGAGAAAAGCTGAGGAGGATGCAGCGGCAACGGCAGGCCCGCCAAGTGACTTGACGGGGCCGGCCCCGGCAGAGTCTGGTGCCGACAAGGAAAGATCCGCGCAGTCAAGTCAAGCAGTGCAGAAGAAGAAGATGGTGCAGCGCCCAGTCTATTTCGTCAGCTCCCTGTTGCATGGGGCTAGGTCGAGATATTCTGGTGTGCAGAAGTTGCTCTTCGGCCTTCTCATGGCCTCGAGGAAGCTGCGCCATTACTTCCAAGCACATGACGTCACAGTCGTCACTCGCTTTCCGCTGCAACGGATTCTCCGGAACCCAGAAGCAACCGGCAGGATCGTGGAGTGGGCGTTGGAGCTGTCATGCTTTGGTCTCAAGTTTGAAAGTTCTTCAACTATCCAGAGCAGAGCCTTGGCAGAATTCATTGCAGAATGGACCCCAACGCCAGATGACCAAGTTCGAGAATCAGCGATTCCCGGCAAGGAAACAGATTGCGAATGGATCATGTACTTTGATGGAGCCTTTTCGCTGCAAGGCGCCGGTGCCGGCGTGCTGCTTGTCGCACCCACCGGAGAGCACCTCAAGTACGTCATCCAGATGCATTTTCCCCGAGAGAGATCGACCAATAACACGGTAGAATATGAAGGACTGCTTGCCGGTCTCAGGATCGCGGCAGACCTTGGGATCAAGAAGCTCATCGTCAGAGGTGACTCCCAGCTCGTCGTGAGGCAGGTCAACAAAGATTATCAGAGCCCGTTAATGGAAGCGTACGTCGATGAAGTGAGGAAGCTGGAGGAGCGCTTTGACGGTCTTCAGACAGAGCATGTTCCTCGATCAGAGAACAGCGTTGCCGATGACCTGTCGAAGCTTGCCGCACTCAAGCTGCCTGTGGAACCAGGGACTTTTGTGCTCCGCTTGACTCAACCATCCGTGTCGCCATCGACAAGGCCTGATAAGAGAAGAAAGTTAAGTACCGGCGAGTACTTCCCGGCAGGGCTTCCCGAAGCCCCCGGCAAGGATCTTGCCGGGAACGACACGGTTGCCGGTGAGCAGCGGCTTCGCGCAGAACCTCAGGTTCTTGCCGCCGAAGCAAGTGCCCCTGCTGCCGAAGAAATACCAGTTGCCGGTGAGCAGCTGCTCTGCCAAGAACCTCAGGTTCTTGCCGTAGAAGCAAATGCTCCCGCAACTGAAGAGTTGCCTTTAGTCCTTGTCGTCGAGCCACAAGCTCCTGCATGGGCACAGCAAATAGTCCATTTCCTTCAGACAGGAGAACTCCCTGAGGAGCAGGAAGAAGCTGAGAAAGTAGCCCGTCAGTCAAGTATGTACCAGTTCGTCGACGACGTCCTGTACAGAAAGAGACCTAACGGTGTGAAATTGAAGTGCATTCCTCGGGAGGATGGACTAGAGCTGTTGGCAGAGATTCATGGGGGCATATGTGGATCCCACATAGGCTCGAGAGCCCTTGTCGGCAAGGCATTCCGGCAAGGATTCTTCTGGCCTACTGCCCTCCAGGATGCAACGGCACTAGTAACCAAGCGTGAAGCGTGCCAGTTTCATTCGAAGCAACTTCATCAGCCAGCTCAAGCTCTCTAGACGATCCCTCTCTTCTGGCCCTTCTCGGTCTGGGGCTCGACATACTGGGTCCCTTCCCCCGCGCTGCCGGGGGCTTCGAGTACTTGTACGTCGCTATCGACAAGTTCACGAAGTGGCCAGAAGTGGAAGCAGTGAGGAGGGTGACAGCACAGTCAGCAGTCAAGTTCTTCAAGGGGATTGTGTGCCGTTTTGGTGTGCCGAACAGGATCATCACCGACAACGGTACGCAGTTCACAAGCCGCACCTTCATGCAGTACGTCCAAGACCTTGGCGGCAAGATTTGTTTTGCCTCTGTTGCTCACCCGAGAAGCAATGGCCAAGCGGAAAGGGCGAACGCTGAAGTGTTGCGTGGTCTCCAGACCTGAACTTTCGACAAGCTGCACAAGCATGGAAGACGCTGGATTGATGAGCTGCCGGCGGTTCTTTGGTCGATCAGGACGACGCCGAATCGAGCCACCGGCCAGACGCCCTTCGCTCTGGTCTACGGAGCAGAAGCAGTTCTCCCCACGGAACTCATATACGGGTCGCCTCGAGTGCTCGCTTATGATGAGCTTGAGCAAGAGCAGCTGCGGCAAGACGACGCGCTGCTCCTTGAGGAGAACCGTCTTCGGGCTGCTGTGCGAGCCGCTCGCTACCAGCAAGCTTTGCGCCGCTACCATAGCCGCAAGGTTCATGCCCGGGGTCTTGTGGAAGGCGACCTTGTTCTTCGGCGCGTTCAGTCAGCCAAGAATTCCAACAAGTTGACGCCGAAGTGGGAAGGCCCTTACCGGGTAGTGCGAGTCACCAGGCCTGGCGCTGTCCGCCTGGAGACCGAAGGGGGCTTGCCAGTGAGCATCTCCTGGAACATCGAGCACCTTCGCAAGTTCTACCCGTAAGGCGCGGTTGTTCGGGTTTCTTGTTGTGATAGCGATACGGCCAGCAGGCTGCTGACGACCCGAATCCAGCGCTCGCGGCAGCGTAACGCTCCGGCAAGATCCCGGCAACGCCATTCTGTACAAGTGTTGCCCCTGGCATGTAATCCTTTGTATAGAGCAGGCACATCCTTTGTGCATATTTAATAAGATCTGTGTGCTTTACGTTTCTTGTTGATTTCCATGTCATATATATGCATGTGTTATCTGAGATGTGTATTGCACTCGATCCCGGTAAGAGCTAACGAACCGTCAAGGTTCCATACTTTTATTTTCTCTTCTTTCTTTTTCTCAAGAGACAGAAGATTCCCTCGCGCGCAAGTTTGCCGGGGGGGGGGGGGAAGGAGAATAGTGGTATGGATACCAAACGAGATACCAGACGACGTTCAAGGTTGGCGCCTTGCCGGAAGAAAAAGAATAGCGACGAAAAGCAGAGCTAAGTTGCTAAACCCCTTAAGCAGATTTTGATTTTTGTAAGGCTGTATTCCCTTGAACGATTTCGGCTTTGTATGTAAAACCTGCACGCGATGGAATCTTGTCGTGATCGGCTGCGCCCTTACTCTGTTTCGAGTCCGCTCAACAGTCTAGGTGACCGCGCTAAAAGCGTCAAGATTTCTTGCCGTGAGCAGCACTGCCCGCAAGCTGCTGACGACCCGAATCCAGCGCTCGCGACGGGGTTATGCTTCGGCAAGTTCCCAGCAAAGCGTACGGTATATGCTATACAGAAGGAAATTGAACAAAGGGAATAGCATGCCATAATTCAAAGAGAGCAAGTTATATTACATCTAGTGCTTGCCGCATTTCTGACATAAGACAAATTGTCTTTTACATATGACGCTGGCGGCAAGATGGAGAAGAGATGAGGCGGATGTGGCTAGTCCCGGCGATCGCCCTCGACCCTCTTCACCTGGCTCACCCGATCGACGATGGGCGCGACAAGCTCCTCGAGAGCCTTGACGTCCGCGTCCTTCGGCAAGCTCTTCAAGGCTTTGGAGAGGTCGATGCCAGGGTTCCTGTACGCCACCTTCATCAACACCTTGCGGAGGACGAGCTGGCAGAGTTTCCGGGATTCGTCGGCCAGCTTGCTTGTCTGGTTCGCCTGGAGTAGCTTGAGGGAGTCGACGAGCTTGTCGAAGAACATGGTTAGCCTGGCGCTTGAGGATATGTTGTCGTCGACAGGGTATCCGAAGCCCGGCAAGTCCATGGCCTCCAGCTCCGCGCCAAGCTTCTCGACGACGTCCGCCAGCCTGGCAGTCCAGAGCTTCACACTAGAAGTGTACTCGTTGTGGGTGGTGGCGGCGCTCTGGAACAACTCCTGTTCGTCGTGGAGGTCTTTGATAAGAGCCTTCTCGCGAACTCGGGCGGCCTCAAGAGACTCCTCCAGCGTGGATAGCTTCAGCTTCAGATCTTCAATGAAGTCCTTGGCGGTGGAAAGCTAATGGACCTTCTCGGACGCGGCAGCCTGCGTCTCCATCAGGCTATGAAGAGCCTTGTCTCTCTCGGCCTCGAGTGCTGAGACCTTCTTGCCGTGGTCCTCGAGAGCGGCCTCCAGCTGCTTCGTCTTCTCCTCCAGCAAGTTCTTGGCGGTCTCCGCAGCTCCGGCAGCGTTGAGGGCCTCTTTGAGCTTGCCGGCGTGGTCTTCAGTTAGAGCTCTGAGCGCCTTCAAGTGTTCCTGCTCAAGCTCCTGGACCCGCCGTGCGACAAGACTTTCGAACTCTTCATCCTTGTTACGAAGCTTGGCGGCAAGCGCCGCCTCGCGCGCGGCAAGGTCCTCTTCTTGAGCGTCAAGGCTGATGCGGCGCTGCGTCAAGAGGGCTTCTGCCGCGGCGGCTTGCTGGGCGGCCTCCTCCTGCGCTTTCTCGATGTCTGATTGCTTCAGCAGGAGGATGTTCCGCTCTTCCGCCAGCTGCTCCCGGTAAATATTCAGCTCTTGGAGGGCCTCGCCATACCAAGCCTGTGTCTCCACGACGCGTTGTTGGAAGTCTCCTTCCGCGGCCTCGACGAGCGCTGCCCGGGAGTCCAGTTTCTCCTTCCGGGCATGGTAGAGCGTTTGCAGCTTCTGATAGTTGTCATTCATGGCTTGAAGTAGCTGCTCCTCCTTGGGCTCACTGGCGGCGGCGGCGGTGATTTCCCCGTCAAGATGTTCTCCGTCAACCAGCTCTTCGATGCTTGCCGACCCCGGCATGCTGACAACGTTCTTGCCGGCCCTGATGTATTGGCTCGAGGAAGGGGCCTGGGACGACGAGGGTTGGTCTTCGGCAGTTGAGGGCCCCGTGGCAGCAGAAGCGCCTGGCGCTCCTGCGGCGGAAGCGCCGTCAGTATGGCCGCGGGTCTCCTCGCCGGCTCCCTCGGCGGACATCTTGGCGGCCTCCTCTTGCGCGGCCTTGGCAGCCTCAGCGGCAGCGGCCTTGGCGGCCTCAGCGGTAGCGGCCTTGGCGGCCTCAGCGGCAGCGGCCTTGGCGGCCTCGGCGGCAGCAGCCTTGGCGGCAGCAGTTTGGCGGCCTCGGCGGCGGCATGCTTGGTGGCCTCCTCGGCGGCAACCTTGTCGGCTTCAGTGGCGGCATCCTTGGCAGTCTCTTCAATGACAACGTCAATGTCCATGAGCTCTGTCAGAAGAAGATTGAAAGCCAAGGAGTTGATTAGGATGAAGCTGGGAAGGAAGTTCAAGAAGACAAAAAGAAGAAAAATCAAAGCGACAGGAGTTCTTTGGGGCAAGTAACTTTACCTGCGTCAAGGAAGGGGTTGCCGGAGCCTGCACTTGCCGGCCCCTCCCCATCGTCGCGGTAGAGATTGCCCGAAGACTCGCCCCTAGGCGGTGTGGTCGACGGAGGTGACATGGCAGAGGCAGCTCCCGCTGTTGCTTCTCGCTATTGCTCCGCTCCTGCACGCCCGGAGATGTCAGCAGAGAAGATGCACACCCCGGCACGCGCCAATGGATAGTGAGTAGAAGACTCACGCTGGGGGCTGCGCCGGGGGCTGCGTCGAGGGCTACATCGAGGGTTGCGTTCTGGGCTTGACTCCGAGCTGACGAGGACCGTTTCCGGCGCGCCGGAGGTGCTTGCCGGCGGCTCAACGCTTGTTGAGGTCTTGGCCCTCTTCGCCATCCTCTGCGCCAGAGTCTCCGTATCCCTGAGGAGGCAAAAACAGAGCAAGTTAATCAAGCAAAACTAGAAGGATAAGAATCAAGGCTGTGGCGGGACTCTTACTCTTCTTCTTCTTCCTCGGAGCTGATGGCGGAGAGGTCGAAGCCGACCCCCGCCGCAGTTCCTGACGGAGGAGGATTGGTCCTGGGCCGCTTGGCAGCGGCAGTTTGCGGTGCAGCCTCGCCGGCCGCCCCTTTGCCGGGAGCCTCGCTGCTTGAGGAAGGTTGGCGGGCTAGAGCGCCAGTGGCGTTCTTCCGGAGGACGTGCCTCTTCCTATGTTGAAGAGTTGGGGGCTCTTCCTCCTCCTCTTCTTCCTCTTCGGCGGCGCCTCCGGCAGAAGAACTCCCGGCAGCGGCTCCGCTCGGCTCCCTGGCAGCCTGACCTCGCCCGGCAAGATCTTCCCGTGGCAAGTCCTCGCCTTCGCTGGACTCAGTGCTGCCGACTTCTTCGGCAAGGTTCGCCTCTTCCGCCCTGCCGGCGATGTAGGCGAGCTCCTCCTCCGTGGTGGCGCGGACAAGGTTTTCCCCGCGGATGGCCTTCTCCGTCAAGTTGTCGAAGAACGCCAGCGCCTGCTCCACGGACGGCTCGATCCACCTCTCGTCGATGCTATGGGCATTGAACACCGGCATCATGGCGATGATGGAGGTCAGCGACGAGTTGTTGCATAGTGGGACGACGCCTGCCGGCAAGTCTCCCACTGCTCCAGATTTGAACAGCTGTTGGCAGAGGGCCGCGTGCCCTATGGCTGTCAGATCATTATCCAGCCCAGGCCGCACCCTCATGACGTCGGCGGCGTTCGCGTACTCCCAGGCAGGGCGCCCCTTGTTCTGCAGTGGGGCGATGCGCCGGCGAAGGAAATCCGAAGCAATCATCTCCACCTTCAACCCGGCAGCCCTGAGGCGCAGTATCCTGGTGATGGCGATGGTGAGCTTGCTGTCGTCAGGGTCCGCGGCGCCCCAATCCTTGCCGCGGACCACCTTCTGCTTTCGCACCTCGCAGAACAGTTTGGGCTCTTTTCCCGAACCCAGCACCACTTGCCGCGCCACTCATCCCATCTCTCGCGGTAGAGCCCCTCTGGGTACGTCTCCTTGGTTACCGTCCTCGGAATCCAAGCGATGCTGCCGGAGAGGGCGTCGCCCTTTTGGATTTGGGGGTAGAAGTAGTGCCGGAAAAGTGCAGTGCTCGGGATGACCCCAACGAAATTCTCGCAAAGGTGCGCAAAGACGGACATACAAGTCACGACATTCGGCGTGAAATCTAGCAGCTGGAAGCCGTAGGGGAGCATGATATCTACGAAGAAATCCGAGTACGGAGGACAGAGGCCGCACCAGAAGTAATCGGTAAAGAAGGGATAATCTCCTGGCTCTGCCCTACGAGAAGCTACACTCACTTTGGTGGCTGGATGCGCCGTGGTCTCAGACGCCCATGCGAACTGGTACCTCTTCTTCAAGGTCTCCGCGTCAAGCGTCGAGGGGAAGACAGCGCGTTCCTTCCGCATCTTCGCCAACCTGCTCTCCGCGGCGGCCGCTTCCGCCGCCTTGCCCTTGCTCGGCTTAGGCGGCATGGTGGCTATGGAGGTGGGCGCTGAAGACGTCGAGAGCACGGTGGAGGAGGGTGGAGGGAGACAAGCTCTGCTTTGGGCGTGAGGAAGAAGACGACGGCGACGGTTCTGAGATTCAGATTGGAAAGGCGGAGGGGGGTAAATGAGCAGTGCCCTCTGCGATTCCCTTTTTATGGGGAAGGCGCGAGGCAGGCTCTTTACCGCCCGCTTTTGCAGCGGAGTTTCCGCCCACGTCTCCCACGTCGCGCGATTAATGCGCATAGTGGAGGGGCGTGGTAAAAGAGATAATGATTGCGAGCAGTTATTCCCTGCCACGCGTGCCCGTGCACTGTTTTGGGCCTAGCCCAACAGGCCTGGCACCCGTGTATGGCCAAGGCCCGGGGGCTCCTGTCGGTGTACTAAAGTATGGGTCTTTTTAGTACCCCTTACTTTTGCACGGGCAGTTGTAGCCATACCGCGGCAAGCCTTGCCGGGGAATAGCTAGGAGTAATCACGAGACTAAGATGCCAAGGAGACGTTCAAGTCAACGACCAGACAGAAGGCCAAAAGGTTGCGGAGGCACGGCAAGACCCTTGCCGGCAAGGCCTCGCGCCCGGCAAGGCCCTTGCCGACAAGGCCTCGCGCCCGGCAAGACCCGGTCCCGGCAAGCCCCGGGCCCGGCAAGGATTCAGTCCTGGCAAGCCCCGGGCCCGGCAAGGATTCAGTCCCGGCAAGGCTCTGCACAGTGCAGCGGCCAGCCTTGTCGTTTAGGGCTTGTCCTCATGATGACGTGGCGTAATGCTGGCCACGCGATGCTTAAGCGGTGCTGATGGGATGGCTGCTTTTGCCCATCCCCTGTAAAGCTTTTCTAAGCCCGAGACGCTAAGGGACACCTCGACGGACACCTCACGGTGCATTTAATGAGTTTGTCCTACGCCGTCAGGGTTAGGTATGATAATACTGTGGTAACACTATAGCTACTTTCCACCTCATGCCTTATCTCGTACGCCACTGTGGTAGCCCCTTCGACTCATATAAAAGGAGGCCCGAGGCGTACAGAGAGTGGGAGACAAGAACTTCGGAAGCCCATTCTGCATGCGTAGCTACTGAATAGTGTAGCTCCCAGAACTTGGCCAAGAACATCCACAATAATACAATCAAAGCAGGAGTAGGGTTTTACGCATCCGTGCGGCCCGAACCTGGGTAAATCCCCGCGTGCTGTTCGTTAGTTCTGCTCTTTGTACAATCCTCTCCCCTTGCCGAATCGTAAAGGGATCCGCCCGATAGCGATCCCATAGGTGTTCGTTTCCCACGACAATACCCCTTTGTAATAGACGAGTTTTCGTCCGAAACCCTCGTACTTCGAAGGAGATTGTCCAGTTTGTACACGAACTGCATCCAGATTTTCCCGTAACCCTCTCAACTTTTTAGCACATGCTACGTGGGTGAAATTATGATACCATGCCAATTTTCAACTATTTCAGAGTTCATTTGCAGTGCTTTTCAATTTCAGGGTCATCTTAGCTCAAAATAAATCATGAAATGCATGAAAAATAGCAAATGAAGTCAGAAAAGGGTTGAAAAGTGATGATGTGGCTTTGAATGGTGCATATTGAATGCAGAAATAGTCTTGAGTTAAAATAAGTTAAAAAATGAAACCCCATTGTAATAGACGAGTTTTCGTCCGAAACCCTGATACTTCGAAGGAGATTGTCCAGTTTGTACACGAAGTGCATCCAGTTTTTCCCGTAACCCTCTCAACTTTTTAGCACATGCTATGTGGGTGAAATTATGATACCATGCCATATTTCAACTATTTCAGAGTTCATTTGCAGTGCTTTTCAATTTCAGGGTCATCTTAGCTCAAAAGAAATCATGAAATGCATGAAAAATAGCAAATGAAGTCAGAAAAGGGTTGAAAAGTGATGATGTGGCTTTGAATGGTGCATATTGAATGCAGAAAAAGTCTTGAGTTAAAATATGTTAAAAAAATGAAAACCCTTTGTAATAGACGAGTTTTAGTCCGAAACACTGATACTTCGAAGGAGATTGTCTAGTTTGTACACGAAGTGCATCCAGTTTTTCCCGTAACCCTCTCAACTTTTTAGCACATGCTACGTGGGTGAAATTATGATACCATGCCAATTTTTAACTGTTTCAGAGTTCATTTGCAGTGCTTTACAATTTCAGGGTCATCTTAGCTCAAAATAAATCATGAAATGCATGAAAAATAGCAAATGAAGTCAGAAAAGAGTTGAAAAGTGATGATGTGGCTTTGAATGGTGCATATTGAATGCAAAAAAAGTCTTCATTTAAAATATGTTAAAAAAATGAAACCCCTTTGTAATAGACGAGTTTTTGTCCGAAACCCTGATACTTCGAAGGAGATTGTCAAGTTTGTACACGAAGTGCATCCAGTTTTTCCAGTAACCCTCTCAAATTTTTAGCACATGCTACGTTGGTGAAATTATGATACCATGCCAATTTTCAACTATTTCAGAGTTTATTTGCAGTGCTTTACAATTTCAGGGTCATCTTAGCTCAAAATAAATCATGAAATGCATGAAAAATAGCAAATGAAGTCAGAAAAGGGTTGAAAAGTGATGATGTGTCTTTGAATGGTACATATTGAATGCAGAAAAAGTCTTGAGTTAAAATATGTTTAAAAAATGAAATCCCTTTGTAATAGACTAGTTTTCGTCCGAAACCCTGATACTTCAAAGGAGATTGTCCAGTTTGGACACGAAGTGCATCCAGTTTTTCCCGTAAACCTCTCAACTTTTTAGCACATGCTACATGGGTGAAATTATGATTCCATGCCAATTTTCAACCATTTCAGAGTTCATTTGCAGTGCTTTTCAATTTCAGGGTCATCCTAGCTCAAAATAAATCATGAAATGCATGAAAAATAGCAAATGAAGTCAGAAAAGGGTTGAAAAGTGATGATGTGGCTCTGAATGGTGCATATTGAATGCTGAAAAAGTCTTGAGTTAAAATATGTTTAAAAAAATGAAATCCCTTTGTAATAGACGAGTTTTCGTCCGAAACCCTGATACTTCGAAGGAGATTGTCCAGTTTGTACACGAAATGCATCCAGTTTTTCCCGTAACCCTCTCAACTTTTTAGCACATGCTATGTGGGTGAAATTATGATACCATGCCAATTTTCAACCATTTCCGAGTTAATTTGCAGTGCTTATCAATTTCAGGGTCATCTTAGCTCAAAATATATCAAGAAATGCATGAAAAATAGCAAATGAAGTCAGAAAAGAGTTGAAAAGTGATGATGTGGCTTTGAATGGTGCATATTGAATGCAAAAAAAAGTCTTGAGTTAAAATATGTTAAAAAAATGAAACCCCTTTGTAATAGAGGAGTTTTCGTCCGAAACCCTGACACTTCGAAGGAGATTGTCCAGTTTGTACACGAAGTTCATCCAGTTTTTCCCGTAACCCTCTCAACTTTTTAGCACATGCTACGTGGGTGAAATTATGATACCATTCCAATTTTCAACTATTTCAGAGTTCATTTGCAGTGCTTTTCAATTTCAGGGGCATCTTAGCTCAAAATAAATCATGAAATGCATGAAAAATAGCAAATGAAGTCAGAAAAGGGTTGAAAAGTGATGATGTGGCTTCGAATGGTGCATATTGCATGCAGAAAAAGTCTTGAGTTAAAATATGTTTAAAAAATGAAATCCCTTTGTAATAGATGAGTTTTCGTTCGAAACCCTCATACTACGAAGGAGATTGTCCAGTTTGTACAGGCAGTGCATCCAGTTTTTCCCGTAACCCTCTCAACTTTTTAGCACATGCTATGTGGGTGAAATTATGATACCATGCCAATTTTCAACCATTTCAGAGTTCATTTGCAGTGCTTTTCAATTTCAGGGTCATCCTAGCTCAAAATAAATCATGAAATGCATGAAAAATAGCAAATGAAGTCAGAAAAGGGTTGAAAAGTGATGATGTGGCTCTGAATGGTGCATATTGAATGCTGAAAAAGTCTTGAGTTAAAATATGTTTAAAAAAATGAAATCCCTTTGTAATAGACGAGTTTTCGTCCGAAACCCTGATACTTCGAAGGAGATTGTCCAGTTTGTACACGAAATGCATCCAGTTTTTCCCGTAACCCTCTCAACTTTTTAGCACATGCTATGTGGGTGAAATTATGATACCATGCCAATTTTCAACCATTTCCGAGTTCATTTGCAGTGCTTATCAATTTCAGGGTCATCTTAGCTCAAAATATATCAAGAAATGCATGAAAAATAGCAAATGAAGTCAGAAAAGAGTTGAAAAGTGATGATGTGGCTTTGAATGGTGCATATTGAATGCAAAAAAAAGTCTTGAGTTAAAATATGTTAAAAAAATGAAACCCCTTTGTTATAGAGGAGTTTTCGTCTGAAACCCTCATACTTCGAAGGAGATTGTCCAGTTTGTACACGAAGTGCATCCAGTTTTTCCCGTAACCCTCTCAACTTTTTAGCACATGCTATGTGGGTGAAATTATGATACCATGCCAATTTTGAACCATTTCAGAGTTCATTTGCAGTGCTTTTCAATTTCAGGGTCATCTGTGCTCAAAATAAATCATGAAATGCATGAAAAATAGCAAATGAAGTCAGAAAAGGGTTGAAAAGTGATGATGTGGCTTTGAATGGTGCATAATGAATGCAGAAAAAGTCTTGAGTTAAAATATATTTTAAAAAAATGAAATCCCTTTGTTATAGACGAGCTTTCGTCCAAAACCCTCATACTTCGAAGGAGATTGTCCAGTTTGTACACGAAGTGCATCCAGTTTTTCCCGTAACCCTCTCAACTTTTTATCACATGCTATGTGGGTGAAATTATGATACCATGCAAATTTTCATCCATTTCAGAGTTCATTTGCAGTGCTTTTCAATTTCAGGGTCATCTTAGCTCAAAATAAATCATGAAATGCATGAAAAATAGCAAATGAAGTCAGAAAAGGGTTGAAAAGTGATGATGTGGCTTTGAATGGTGCATATTGAATGCAGAAAAAGTCTTGAGTTAAATATATTTAAAAAAATGAAATCCCTTTGTAATAGACGAGTTTTCGTCCGAAACCCTAATACTTCGAAGGAGATTGTCCAGTTTGTACACGAAGTGCATCCAGTTTTTCCCGTAACCCTCTCAACTTTTTAGAACATGCTATGTGGGTGAAATTATGATACCATGCCAATTTTCAACCATTTCAGAGTTCATTTGCAGTGCTCTTCAATTTCAGGGTCATCGTAGCTCAAAATAAATCATGAAATGCATGACAAATAGCAAATGAAGTCAGAAAAGGGTTGAAAAGTGATGATGTGGCTTTGAATGGTGCATATTGAATGCAGAAAAAGTCTTGAGTTAAAATATGTTAAAAAAATGAAACCCCTTTGTAATAGAGGAGTTTTCGTCCGAAACCCTGACACTTCGAAGGAGATTGTCCAGTTTGTACACGAAGTTCATCCAGTTTTTCCCGTAACCCTCTCAACTTTTTAGCACATGCTACGTGGGTGAAATTATGATACCATTCCAATTTTCAACTATTTCAGAGTTCATTTGCAGTGCTTTTCAATTTCAGGGGCATCTTAGCTCAAAATAAATCATGAAATGCATGAAAAATAGCAAATGAAGTCAGAAAAGGGTTGAAAAGTGATGATGTGGCTTTGAATGGTGCATATTGCATGCAGAAAAAGTCTTGAGTTAAAATATGTTTAAAAAATGAAATCCCTTTGTAATAGATGAGTTTTCGTTCGAAACCCTCATACTACGAAGGAGATTGTCCAGTTTGTACAGGCAGTGCATCCAGTTTTTCCCGTAACCCTCTCAACTTTTTAGCACATGCTATGTGGGTGAAATTATGATACCATGCCAATTTTCAACCATTTCAGAGTTCATTTGCAGTGCTTTTCAATTTCAGGGTCATCCTAGCTCAAAATAAATCATGAAATGCATGAAAAATAGCAAATGAAGTCAGAAAAGGGTTCAAAAGTGATGATGTGGCTTTGTATGGTGCATATTGAATGCAGAAAAATTCTTGAGTTAAAATATGTTAAAAAAATGAAACCCCTTTGTAATAGACGAGTTTTCGTCCGAAACCCTGACACTTCGAAGGAGATTGTCCAGTTTGTACATGAAGTGCATCCAGTTTTTCCCGTAACCCTCTCAAGTTTTTAGCACATGCTACATGGGTGAAATTATGATACCATGCCAATTTTCAACTATTTAAGAGTTCATTTGCAGTGCTTTTCAATTTCAGGGTCATCTTAGCTCAATATAAATCATGAAATGCATGAAAAATAGCAAATGAAGTCAGAAAAGGGTTGAAAAGTTATGATGTGGCTTTGAATGGTGCATATTGAATGTAGAAAAAGTCTTGAGTTAAAATATGTTAAAAAAATGAAACCTCTTTGTAATAGACGACTTTTCGTCCGAATCCCTGATACTTCGAAGGAGATTGTCCAGTTTGTACACGAAGTGCATCCAGTTTTTCCCGTAACCCTCTCAACTTTTTAGCACGTGCTAATTGGGTGAAATTATGATACCATGCCAATTTTCAACCATTTCAGAGTTCATTTGCAGTGCTTTTCAATTTTAGGGTCATCTTAGCTCAAAATAAATCATGAAATGCATGAAAAATAGCAAATGAAGCCAGAAAAGGGTTGAAAAGTGATGATGTGGCTTTGAATGGTGCATATTGAATGCAGAAAAAGTCTTGAGTTAAAATATGTTAAAAAAATTAAACCCCTTTGTAATAGACGAGTTTTCGTCCAAAAGCCTGGTACTTCGAAGGAGATTGTCCAGTTTGTACACGAAGTGCATCCAGTTTTTCTCGTAACCCTCTCAACTTTTTAGCACATGCTACGTGGGTGAAATTATGATACCATGCCAATTTTCAACTATTTCAGAGTTCATTTGCAGTGCTTTTCAATTTCAGGGTCATCTTAGCTCAAAATAAATCATGAAATGCATGACAAATAGCAAATGAAGTCAGAAAAGGGTTGAAAAGTGATGATGTGGCTTTGAATGGTGCATATTGAATGCAGAAAAAGTCTTGAGTTAAAATATGTTAAAAAATGATACCCTTTTGTAATAGACGAGTTTGCGTCCGAAACCCTCGTACTTCGAAGGAGATTGTCTAGTTTCTACACGAAGTGCATCCAGTTTTTCCCGTAACCCTCTCAACTTTTTAGCACATGCTACGTGGGTGAAATTATGATACCATGCCAATTTTCAACTATTTCAGAGTTCATTTGCAGTGCTTTTCAATTTCAGGGTCATCTTAGCTCAAAATAAATCATGAAATGCATGAAAAATAGCAAATGAAGTCAGAAAAGGGTTGAAAAGTGATGATGTGGCTTTGAATGGTGCATATTGAATGCAGAAAAAGTCTTGAGTTAAAATATGTTAAAAAATGATACCCTTTGTAATAGACGAGTTTGCGTCCGAAACCCTCGTACTTCGAAGGAGATTGTCTAGTTTCTACACGAAGTGCATCCAGTTTTTCCCGTAACCCTCTCAACTTTTTAGCACATGCTACGTGGGTGAAATTATGATACCATGCCAATTTTCAACTATTTCAGAGTTCATTTGCAGTGCTTTTCAATTTCAGGGTCATCTTAGCTCAAAATAAATCATGAAATGCATGAAAAATAGCAAATGAAGTCAGAAAAGGGTTGAAAAGTGATGATGTGGCTTGAATGGTGCATATTGAATGCAGAAAAAGTCTTGAGTTAAAATAAGTTAAAAAATGAAACCCCTTTGTAATAGACGATTTTTCGTCCGAAACCCTGATACTTCGAAGGAGATTGTCCAGTTTGTACACGAAGTGCATCCAGTTTTTCCCGTAACCCTCTCAACTTTTTAGCACATGCTATGTGGGTGAAATTACGATACCATGCCAATTTTTAACCATTTCAGAGTTCATTTGCCGTGCTTTTCAACTTCAGGGTCATCTTACCTCAAAATAAATCATGAAATGCATGAAAAATAGCAAATGAAGTCAGAAAAGGGTTGAAAAGTGATGATGTGCCTTTGAATGGTGCATATTGAATGCAGAAAAAGTCTTGAGTTAAAATATGTTAAAAAAATGAAACCCCTTTGTAATAGACGAGTTTTCGTCCGAAACACTGATATTTCGAAGGAGATTGTCCAGTTTGTACACGAACTGCATCCAGTTTTTCCCGTAACCCTCTAAACTTTTAAGCACATGCTACGTGGGTGAAATTATGATACCATGCCAATTTTCAACTATTTCAGAGTTCATTTGCAGTGCTTTACAATTTCAGGGTCATCTTAGCTCAAAATAAATCATGAAATGCATGAAAAATAGCAAATGAAGTTAGAAAAGGGTTGAAAAGTGATGATGTGTCTTTGAATGGTACATATTGAATGCAGAAAAAGTCTTGAGTTAAAATATGTTAAAAATGAAACCCCTTTGTAATAGACAAGTTTTCGTCCGAAACCCTGATACTTCGAAGGAGATTGTCCAGTTTGTACACGAAGTGCATCCAGTTTTTCCCGTAACCCTCTCAACTTTTTAGCACATGCTATGTGGGTGAAATTATGATACCATGCCAATTTTCAACCATTTCAGAGTTCATTTGCAGTGCTTTTCAATTTCAGGGTCATCTTAGCTCAAAATAAATCATGAAATGCATGAAAAATAGCAAATGAAGTCAGAAAAGGGTTGAAAAGTGATGATGTGGCTTTGAATGGTGCATATTGAATGCAGAAAAAGTCTTGAGTTAAAATAAGTTAAAAAATGAAACCCCTTTGTAATAGACGATTTTTCGTCCGAAACCCTGATACTTCGAAGGAGATTGTCCAGTTTGTACACGAAGTGCATCCAGTTTTTCCCGTAACCCTCTCAACTTTTTATCACATGCTACGTGGGTGAAATTATGATACCATGCCAATTTTCAACTATTTCAGAGTTCATTTGCAGTGCTTTTCAATTTCAGGGTCATCTTAGCTCAAAATAAATCATGAAATGCATGAAAAATAGCAAATGACGTCAGAAAAGGGTTGAAAAGTGATGATGTGGCTTTGAATGGTGCATATTGAATGCAGAAAAAGTCTTGAGTTAAAATATGTTAAAAAATGATACCCCTTTGTAATAGACGAGTTTTCGTCCGAAACCCTCGTACTTCGAAGGAGATTGTCTAGTTTCTACACGAAGTGCATCCAGTTTTTCCCGTAACCCTCTCAACTTTTTAGCACATGCTACGTGGGTGAAATTATGATCCCATGCCAATTTTCAACTATTTCAGAGTTCATTTGCAGTGCTTTTCAATTTCAGGGTCATCTTAGCTCAAAATAAATCATGAACTGCATGACAAATAGCAAATGAAGTCAGAAAAGGGTTGAAAAGTGATGATGTGGCTTTGAATGGTGCATATTGAATGTAGAAAAAGTCTTGAGTTAAAATAAGTTAAAAAATGAAACCCCTTTGTAATAGACGAGTTTTCGTCCGAAACCCTCGTACTTCGAAGGAGATTGTCTAGTTTCTACACGAAGTGCATCCAGTTTTTCCCGTAACCCTCTCCAATTTTTAGCACATGCTACGTGGGTGAAATTATGATACCATACCAATTTTCAACTATTTCAGAGTTCATTTGCAGTGCTTTTCAATTTCAGGGTCATCTTAGCTCAAAATAAATCATGAAATGCATGAAAAATAGCAAATGAAGTCAGAAAAGGGTTGAAAAGTGATGATGTTGCTTTGAATGGTGCATATTGAATGCAGAAAAAGTCTTGAGTTAAAATAAGTTAAAAAATGAAACCCCTTTGTAATAGACGATTTTTCGTCCGAAACCCTGATACTTCGAAGGAGATTGTCCAGTTTGTACACGAAGTGCATCCAGTTTTTCCCGTAACCCTCTCAACTTTTTAGCACATGCTATGTGGGTGAAATTATGATACCATGCCAATTTTTAACAATTTCAGAGTTCATTTGCAGTGCTTTTCAATTTCAGGGTCATCTTAGCTCAAAATAAATCATGAAATGCATGAAAAATAGCAAATGAAGTCAGAAAAGGGTTGAAAAGTGATGATGTGCCTTTGAATGGTGCATATTGAATGCAGAAAAAGTCTTGAGTTAAAATATGTTAAAAAAATGAAACCCCTTTGTAATAGACGAGTTTTCGTCCGAAACACTGATACTTCGAAGGAGATTGTCCAGTTTGTACACGAAGTGCATCCAGTTTTTCCCGTAACCCTCTCAACTTTTTAGCACATGCTACGTGGGTGAAATTATGATACCATGCCAATTTTCAACTATTTCAGAGTTCATTTGCAGTGCTTTACAATTTCAGGGTCATCTTAGCTCAAAATAAATCATGAAATGCATGAAAAATAGCAAATGAAGTTAGAAAATGGTTGAAAAGTGATGATGTGTCTTTGAATGGTACATATTGAATGCAGAAAAAGTCTTGAGTTAAAATATGTTAAAAAATGAAACCCCTTTGTAATAGACGAGTTTTCGTCTGAAACCCTGATACTTCGAAGGAGATTGTCCAGTTTGTACACGAAGTGCATCCAGTTTTTCCTGTAACCCTCTCAACTTTTTAGCATATGCTATGTGGGTGAAATTATGATACCATGCCAATTTTCAACCATTTCAGAGTTCATTTGCAGTGCTTTTCAATTTCAGGGTCATCTTAGCTCAAAATAAATCATGAAATGCATGAAAAATAGCAAATGAAGTCAGAAAAGGGTTGAAAAGTGATGATGTGGCTTGGAATGGTGCATATTGAATGCAGAAAAAGTCTTGAGTTAAAATATGTTTAAAAAATGAAATCCCTTTGTAATAGACGAGTTTTCGTTCGAAACCCTCATACTTCGAAGGAGATTGTCCAGTTTGTACACGAAGTGCATCCAGTTTTTCCCGTAACCCTCTCAACTTTTTAGCACATGCTACGTGGGTGAAATTATGATACCATTCCAATTTTCAACTATTTCAGAGTTCATTTGCAGTGCTTTTCAATTTCAGGGTCATCTTAGCTCAAAATAAATCATGAAATGCATGAAAAATAGCAAATGAAGTCAGAAAAGGGTTGAAAAGTGATGATGTGGCTTTGAATGGTGCATATTGAATGCAGAAAAAGTCTTGAGTTAAAATATGTTTAAAAAATGAAATCCCTTTGTAATAGACGAGCTTTCGTTCGAAACACTACTGGAATCTGCTACTTTGCCATCTGCCAGCTCTTTGCCGTCTGCTGGCAGACGGCAAAGAGGCTCTTTGCCGTCTGCTTTGGGAAAGCAGATGGCAAAGAGTTGGCTGATGGCAAAGAACCTGGTTGCCATCAGCCAATTCTTTGCCGTCTGCCAGCAGACGGCAAAGATTCTTTGCCGTCTGCTGGCAGACGGCAAAGAGGGGGGGCTGGTGGGCCGTTACAGCGCTGGACCCCACCCACCTCTTTGCTGTCTGCCAGCAGATGGCAAAGATTCTTTGCCATCTGCTGGCAGACGGGAAAGAGGTTTGCTATCTTTTTTTTTGCGGGTCGGCCTTATTACGTCCAAATTGCCACCGCCCAGTCCCGCACAGAACCGCCCACGCTCAGCCCCGCACAACCTCTCGCACTCGATCCCCTCCCTCCCAGCCAACGAAGCAGTCAGCGCTCCCCGCCCCCCTGCACAAAGCTAGGGTTACTGCCGCCGCCGCCCCTCCGGCAGACCCTCCTCCAGCGTGCCCTCCGCGGTGTTCTTCGCCCCTCCAGGTTTCCCCTGGCTCCGCCCGTCCCGCCGTCAAGTACCTCCGCCCCTCCAGGTTTCCCCTAGCTCCGCCCGTCCCGCCGTCAAGTACCTCCGCCCCTCCAGGTTTCCCCTAGCTCCGCCCGTCCTGCCGTCCAGTACCTCCGCCCCTCTCGTCCCCTACCTCTGGCCCTCCAGCCTTCCCGCCCGTCCGGCCCTCTCTCCTGCACCGCCGACCAGAGGAGAGGTTCCTCCCGTCCGCCGCCGCCGCCACCGGCCCTCCCGTCCGCCGCCGCCTGCCCCGTTCCCCATCCCTTCCTCCTGGCCGTGAGCCACCAAGGTAAGCAGCTCCTGTGATGTTTTTTGCAGTAGATTTTCTGTAAGCTACTGTGAAGTATGATATTGTCATCTAGATTTGCTATGATGTGAAGTATGATATTAGTGTGTGTGTGGAAATGAACTCTGGTCTCTCTAATTTTCCATCATTGGGTCTTTTGATAAGACCTCCTTATTAGAACCCTGGTGCTTAAGATCAGTTTGGGTAACAGATAGAGCTAGGGGTTTCTCTAACTTCATGTGGAGCGGTGGACATGTCTGTACCTTTTTGATTGTTGTGAGAAATGCAGTGCATTAACTAGCTATCATCGTTAACCCATCTACCGGGCTACTCTGTTCCATTTAATCTGCTTTTGTTCACGGTATTTATTTCATTCGATGAAGGACACTTGGTGTCCACTTAATAGATTAGCCTTATTGTTATTACAAGAATAATGGGAGTCATATGAGTTACATCTCTGTTTCTAATTAACAGGGCAGTGTTTCTATCGCAATTAAAGTTATAGGGTTTCAATGATGATGGAGTTTAGTTGAAGTAATAACTTGATTTCATCTTCATGAGAAAAATCTACTCCCTCCGTTCCTAAATATAAGTAGTTGGTGGAGTGTAAATTGAACTACCCCAACTACTTATATTTAGGAACAGAGGTAATATTATCCAGAAATGAAATGCATTCTTGAGTGAGACCTCACTTCATTTTTATAATATTTTACAATCTTATGCTTTATGTAGGATTGATGGCAGCATCTTAAAGATGTACACGTCGCACTGGCCATCAGAGCGTTGGCAGGAGTATGAACCTCTTCTAAATTTCTGTCGTGATGAGGGGGAGCAGCAGCCATAGCAGGTGTGGTGCCGGCGAACACGAGCAGTAGCAGGCAGCGGTGCTGTCGGAGTGGTTCCGGCGAACGTGAGCAGCAGCAGCCACAGCAGGCAGCGGTGCTGGCGAAGCGGTGGCCCACGGTGCCATCATCGTCGTCCTCGGCAGAAGGTCAAGCCAAGATGATTCAACGACGCCACAGCGGGAACCGACCATAAATCCCGGACCCGAGGTAACTCTCTCTCATCCGCTTCCTCCATTCTCCCCCCTCCCATGATCAAAGCAAAGCAATAAAATGGTTAGCCAAAAATTATTCTTGGCTGTGCATATACCAAAAAAGGGGAGATCTATTCGGTCAATGAAGGGAATACCAAAAACTGCGGCGTACTTACTGTAGAGTTTGTGGTTCTAAGTTCACAAATATTGCAGTCTCTTAAGAAATTAAGCTGAATTTTTCAGCCAGCGTTGCAGGTGTGTAGAGAAAATGCAAATTTCCTTGTTCTGTGGTCAGAATTCAATTTGATTTTCTTGGTCGAAATTCTTTGCAAGTCCATGGAACACACACTCTCCACAAGTTCAGTTTGGCCTTCTCCTTTGAATATGTGTACAACTCCATTTTTTAATTGCTCACGCAAAAGAAGTTTATTAAATGCTTGTAATTTGTTTGAGGCCAGAGAGAAGATCTATTTTGTTGAGATGGTGTCCTAGATTAAATTTTACCTCTCTTGTTACTAAGACTGCATATAATTATTTATCTAAGAGTGTGTAATAAACTATCGGCAGGTTGCATCATGGTAGTGTTTGTTTTGCGGCTAGAGCTGTAGAAATATACTTCCTTTCATTTATTTTAATTTGACATAGCCTTGCTCATGTGCAGTTATTTTCCCTGCTTCTGTACTTCATTTAGAGCATTGATTGTCACATTGCAAGATTTATACATACTTTCCTCGCTAGATTGAATTCCCATCCACCAAGGAATGATAATATTTGTGACCCAGTTATAATTTACCATGGTCTTTAAATTCGGCATATTTCTTTTTTGCCCAATTGTGTAAACCTGGGCCGCAACCTCTGTTTCAAAAATAAATGAAAATTTCTTGGCTTTGAAAGTCCTAACTTTTATTTACATATTTATTTATGAAATGCATGCAAGCAAGTCACATCTTACAAACAATTGCCCCCTTATAGGTAAATCTGATGATTCATAAATTAACTAGTTGGAAATCGGTAGACAGTCAAGTATATTGATAACTGGAGTTTAGAGCTCAAAATCCTTCTAGCTTTTCTACTGACTGTATTTTCTTGACAGCTTTGAGAGAAGAAAAAGTACTGTTAGTCATTCTCTGACACGTATAATACAATACTAGAGATGTGAATCGATGGAGTTCATTTAGTAGAGTATTAGTAGATGGTGATTTCTATTCTTCGCAGTCAACTGGTGTGTATATCCTGATATGTTTAGTCTGTTCCAAATTAATTTGTAAAGTTGCCTTAACAATTATACAGTCTCTCTCTGTATTAGTACTCTGTTTTTTGGGCAGCTGGAAGAAATCAGTTTGTCATAACATGTGAAAATGAGTTTATTTACCTGCGCTGTTCTTTTTATCAGTCAACATAGATGTTTGTGAAATAGTTAGTTAGGCATCACAGTGAAGCTTGGCAAAGGGACTTCTGATGAGGCCTATAAGGCTGTAAGCACTGTATGTAAGGTGGTACCCTCTGATGGATATTCATTTGTCAACTAATACATGACTATATCTATTTCCTTATGATCCAATCAGTATCTAAATATTCTAACGTTGATGGTTTGAATGCTTGGTTTGCCCTCGCCCTTTGCGCCATCGGCGCAACACTATATATCAAAACTAAGTTTCTGTTTCCTTATGCTCATTTTGGTAATATCATTACTTCCTCTTTGTCTATCATCATATATATGCATCAGATTATCACATACACATGTTGTTTGCTCATTGTAAATAATCTATCATGGACTTCTTAAAATACTATGTATCAGCAGCACCAGGTTCTCTTAAAATACTATGTATCAAAACTGAGTTTCTATTTCCTTATCCTCATTTTGGTAATATCATTACTTCCTCTTTGTCTATCATCACATATATGCATCAGATTATCACATTCACATGCTAAAAAAACCTGGCTGGCCGAGGCTTTTTGTGCCATCGACGCAACGGGTCATCTAGTGGTAGTTAAATTTGAAGTTAATTGCATACAATAAAGATGCCACTATAAACATCACGTATCGACAGGGCGCGGCGTGCCGCCGCGTGGGTATGGCTAGTTTCACCAAGTGAAATGCTACATTTCTACACCTAACCCATTCTCTCTTTCTTAGTGTTTTTGTTATGCAGGTTGGAAGAACAAAGAAGATCCAAAGAAGATCTTAGTAATAAGATAGTTCTTAGGAAAATAGATATTTAGTTTTAGGCTATTTCTTGTAATTTCCGAAATGTAAATTTAATTACTTAATCATTTCTGATTCTTTATAATATGACTTTGTATTACCTATTCCAATTATTAATAAAGTTTTTAATTTACATGTGTTCATGACTATTGGTAATATGTGTTGGATATGCAATATTGGTCATATATATAATTTTCTGTGAAAATAAATTGATATAAGAAAAAACAGGGGCTATATAGCCACTTTGGCCTATTTGGCCTCTTTGCCGTCTGCCAGCAGACGGCAAAGAGCTTGCTTCTTTGCCGTCCGCCAGCGGACGGGAAAGAGCTTGTTTCTTTGCCTTCCGCCAGCAGACAGCAAAGAGGGCTTCTTTGCCGTCCGCTGGCGGACGGCAAAGAAGCAAGCTCTTTGTCGTCTGCCAGCAGACGGCAAAGAGGCCTTTGCCGGCAGCCGTTCGGCTTTGCCGTCCGCCAAGAATGCCTTTGCCGTCTGCTATGGCAGACGGTAAAGTGCCTGATTCCAGTAGTGAAACCCTCATACTTCGAAGGAGATTGTCCAGTTTGTACACGAAGTGCATCCAGTTTTTCCCGTAACCCTCTCAACTTTTTAGCACATGCTATGTGGGTGAAATTATGATACCATGCCAATTTTCAACCATTTCAGAGTTCATTTGCAGTGCTTTTCAATTTCAGGGTCATCCTAGCTCAAAATAAATCATGAAATGCATGAAAAATTGCAAATGAAGTCAGAAAAGGGTTGAAAAGTGATGATGTGGCTTTGAATGGTGCATATTGAATGCAGAAAAAGTCTTGAGTTAAAATATGTTAAAAAATGAAACCCCTTTGTAATAGACGAGTTTTCGTCCGAAACACTAACACTTCGAAGGAGATTGTCCAGTTTGTACACGAAGTGCATCCAGTTTTTCCCGTAACCCTCTCAACTTTTTAGCACATGCTACATGGGAGAAATTATGATACCATGCCAATTTTCAACTATTTCAGAGTTCATTTGCAGTGCTTTTCAATTTCAGGGTCATCTTAGCTCAATATAAATCATGAAATGCATGAAAAATAGCAAATGAAGTCAGAAAAGGGTTGAAAAGTGATGGTGTGGCTTTGAATGGTGCATATTGAATGTAGAAAAAGTCTTGAGTTAAAATATGTTAAAAAAATGAAACCCCTTTGTAATAGACGAGTTTTCGTCCGAATCCCTGATACTTCGAAGGAGATTGTCCAGTTTGTACACGAAGTGCATCCAGTTTTTCCCGTAACCCTCTCAACTTTTTAGCACATGCTACGTGGGTGAAATTATGATACCATGCCAATTTTCAACCATTTCAGAGTTCATTTGCAGTGCTTTTCAATTTCAGGGTCATCTTAGCTCAAAATAAATCATGAATTGCAATAAAAATAGCAAATGAAGCCAGAAAATTGAATGGTGCATATTGAATGGAGAAATTATGATACCATGCCAATTTTCAACTATTTCAGAGTTCATTTGCAGTGCTTTTCAATTTCAGGGTCATCTTAGCTCAATATAAATCATGAAATGCATGAAAAATAGCAAATGAAGTCAGAAAAGGGTTGAAAAGTGATGATGTGGCTTTGAATGGTGCATATTGAATGCAGAAAAAGTCTTGAGTTAAAATATGTTAAAAGAATGAAACCCCTTTGTAATAGACGAGTTTTCGTCCGAAACCCTGGTACATCGAAGGAGATTGTCCAGTTTGTACACGAAGTGCATCCAGTTTTTCTCGGAACCCTCTCAACTTACATGCTACGTGGGTGAAATTATAATACCATGCCAATTTTCAACTATTTCAGAGTTCATTTGCAGTGCTTTTCAATTTCTGGGTCATCTTAGCTCAAAAATGCATGAAAAATAGCTAATGAAGTCAGAAAAGGGTTGAAAAGTGATGATGTGGCTTTGAATGGTGCATATTGAATACAGAAAAAGTCTTGAGTTAAAATATGTTAAAAAATGATACCCCTTTGTAATAGACGAGTTTTCGTCCGAAACCCTCGTACTTCGAAGGAGATTGTCCAGTTTGTACACGAAGTGCATCCAGTTTTTCCCGTAACCCTCTCAACTTTTTAGCACATGCTACGTGGGTGAAATTATGATACCATGCCAATTTTCAACTATTTCAGAGTTCATTTGCAGTGCTTTTCAATTTCAGGGTCATCTTAGCTCAAAATAAATCATGAAATGCATGAAAAATAGCAAATGAAGTAAGAAAAGGGTTGAAAAGTGATGGTGTGGCTTTGAATATTGCATATTGAATGCATAAAAAGTCTTGAGTTAAAATAAGTTAAAAAATGAAACCCCTTTGTAATAGACGTGTTTTCGTCCGAAACCCTGATACTTCGAAGGAGATTGTCCAGTTTGTACACGAAGTGCATCCAGTTTTTCCCGTAACCCTCTCAACTTTTTAGCACATGCTACGTGGGTGAAATTATGATACCATGCCAATTTTCAACCATTTCAGAGTTCATTTGCAGTGCTTTTCAATTTCAGGGTCATCTTAGCTCAAAATAAATCATGAAATGCATGAAAAGTAGCAAATGAAGCCAGAAAAGGGTTGAAAAGTGATGATGTAGCTTTGAATGGTGCATATTGAATGCAGAAAAACTCTTGAGTTAAAATATGTTAAAAATGAAACCCCTTTGTAATAGACGAGTTTTCGTCCGAAACCCTGATACTTCGAAGGAGATTGTCCAGTTTGTACACGAAGTGCATCCAGTTTTTCCCGTAACCCTCCTAACTTTTTAGCACATGCTATGTGGGTGAAATTATGATACCATGCCAATTTTCAACCATTTCAGAGTTCATTTGCAGTGCTTTTCAATTTCAGGGTCATCTTAGCTCAAAATAAATCATGAAATGCATGAAAAATAGCAAATGAAGTCAGAAAAGAGTTGAAAAGTGATGATGTGGCTTTGAATGGTGCATATTGAAGGCAAAAAAAGTCTTGAGTTAAAATATGTTTAAAAAATGAAATCCCTTTGTAATAGACGAGTTTTCGTCCGAAACCCTGATACTTCAAAGGAGATTGTCCAGTTTGTACTCGAAGTGCATCCAGTTTTTCCCATAACCCTCTCAACTTTTTAGCACATGCTATGTGGGTGAAATTATGATACCATGCCAATTTTCAACCATTTCGGAGTTCATTTGCAGTGCTTTTCAATTTCAGGGTCATCTTAGCTCAAAATAAATCATGAAATGCATGAAAAATAGCAAATGAAGTCAGAAAAGGGTTGAAAAGTGATGATGTGGCTTTGAATGGTGCATATTGAATGCAAAAAAGTTTTGAGTTAAAATATGTTTAAAAAATGAAATCCCTTTGTAATAGACGAGTTTTCGTCCGAAACCCTGATACTTCGAAGGAGATTGTCCAGTTTGTACACGAAATGCATCCAGTTTTTCCCGTAACCCTCTCAACTTTTTAGCACATCCTATGTGGGTGAAATTATTATACCATGCCAACTTTTAACCATTTCAGAGTTCATTTGCAGTGCTTTTCAATTTCAGGGTCATCTTAGCTCAAAATAAATCATGAAATGCATGAAAAATAGCAAATGAAGTCAGAAAAGGGTTGAAAAGTGATGATGTGGCTTTGAATGGTGCATACTGAATGCAGAAAAAGTTTTGAGTTAAAATATGTTTAAAAAATGAAATCCCTTTGTAATAGACGAGTTTTCGTCAGAAACCCTGATACTTCGAAGGAGATTGTCCAGTTTGTACACGAAGTGCATCCAGTTTTTCCCGTAACCCTCTCAACTTTTTAGCACATGCTATGTGGGTGAAATTATGATACCATGCCAATTTTTAACCATTTCAGAGTTCATTTGCAGTGCTTTTCAATTTCAGGGTCATCTTTGCACAAAATAAATCATGAAATGCATGAAAAATAGCAAATGAAGTCAGAAAAGGGTTGAAAAGTGATGATGTGGCTTTGAATAGTGCATAATGAATGCAGAAAAATTCTTGAGTTAAAATATATTTAAAAAAATGAAATCCCTTTGTTATAGACGAGTTTTCGTCTGAAACCCTCATACTTCGAAGGAGATTGTCCAGTTTGTACACGAAGTGCATCCAGTTTTTCCCGTAACCCTCTCAACTTTTTATCACATGCTATGTGGGTGAAATTATGATACCATGCCAATTTTCAACCATTTCAGAGTTCATTTGCAGTGCTTTTCAATTTCAGGGTCATCTTAGCTCAAAATAAATCATGAAATGCATGAAAAATAGCAAATGAACTCAGAAAAGGGTTGAAAAGTGATGATGTGTCTTTGAATGGTGCATATTGAATGCAGAAAAAGTCTTGAGTTAAAATATGTTAAAAAAATGAAACCCCTTTGTAATCGAGGAGTTTTCGTCCGAAACCCTGACACTTCGAAGGAGATTGTCCAGTTTGTACACGAAGTGCATCCAGTTTTTCCCGTAACCCTCTCAACTTTTTAGCACATGCTCCGTGGGTGAAATTATGATACCATTCCAATTTTCAACTATTTCAGAGTTCATTTGCAGTGCTTTTCAATTTCAGGGTCATCTTAGCTCAAAATAAATCATGAAATGCATGAAAAATAGCAAATGAAGTCAGAAAAGGGTTGAAAAGTGATGATGTGGCTTTGAATGGTGCATATTGAATGTAGAAAAAGTCTTGAGTTAAAATATGTTTAAAAATGAAATCCCTTTGTAATAGATGAGTTTTCGTTCGAAACCCTCATACTTCGAAGGAGATTGTCCAGTTTGTACACGAAGTGCATCCAGTTTTTCTCGTAACCCTCTCAACTTTTTATCACATGCTATGTGGGTGAAATTATGATACCATGCCAATTTTCAACCATTTCAGAGTTCATTTCCAGTGCTTTTCAATTTCAGGGTCATCTTAGCTCAAAATAAATCATGAAATGCATGAAAAATAGCAAATGAAGTCAGAAAAGGGTTGAAAAGTGATGATGTGGCTTTGAATGGTGCATATTGAATGCAGAAAAAGTTTTGAGTTAAAATATGTTTAAAAAATGAAATCCCTTTGTAATAGACGAGTTTTCGTCAGAAACCCTGATACTTCGAAGGAGATTGTCCAGTTTGTACACGAAGTGCATCCAGTTTTTGCCGTAACCCTCTCAACTTTTTAGCACATGCTATGTGGGTGAAATTATGATACCATGCCAATTTTCAACTATTTCAGAGTTCATTTGCAGTGCTTTTCAATTTCAGGGTCATCTTAGCTCAATATAAATCATGAAATGCATGAAAAATAGCAAATGAAGTCAGAAAAGGGTTGAAAAGTGATGATGTGGCTTTGAATGGTGCATATTGAATGCAGAAAAAGTCTTGAGTTAAAATATGTTAAAAGAATGAAACCCCTTTGTAATAGACGAGTTTTCGTCCGAAACCCTGGTACATCGAAGGAGATTGTCCAGTTTGTACACGAAGTGCATCCAGTTTTTCTCGGAACCCTCTCAACTTTTTAGCACATGCTACGTGGGTGAAATTATAATACCATGCCAATTTTCAACTATTTCAGAGTTCATTTGCAGTGCTTTTCAATTTCAGGGTCATCTTAGCTCAAAAATGCATGAAAAATAGCTAATGAAGTCAGAAAAGGGTTGAAAAGTGATGATGTGGCTTTGAATGGTGCATATTGAATACAGAAAAAGTCTTGAGTTAAAATATGTTAAAAAATGATACCCCTTTGTAATAGACGAGTTTTCGTCCGAAACCCTCGTACTTCGAAGGAGATTGTCCAGTTTGTACACGAAGTGCATCCAGTTTTTCCCGTAACCCTCTCAACTTTTTAGCACATGCTACGTGGGTGAAATTATGATACCATGCCAATTTTCAACTATTTCAGAGTTCATTTGCAGTGCTTTTCAATTTCAGGGTCATCTTAGCTCAAAATAAATCATGAAATGCATGAAAAATAGCAAATGAAGTCAGAAAAGGGTTGAAAAGTGATGGTGTGGCTTTGAATATTGCATATTGAATGCAGAAAAAGTCTTGAGTTAAAATAAGTTAAAAAATGAAACCCCATTTGTAATAGACGTGTTTTCGTCCGAAACCCTGATACTTCGAAGGAGATTGTCCAGTTTGTACACGAAGTGCATCCAGTTTTTCCCGTAACCCTCTCAACTTTTTAGCACATGCTACGTGGGTGAAATTATGATACCATGCCAATTTTCAACCATTTCAGAGTTCATTTGCAGTGCTTTTCAATTTCAGGGTCATCTTAGCTCAAAATAAATCATGAAATGCATGAAAAGTAGCAAATGAAGCCAGAAAATGGTTGAAAAGTGATGATGTAGCTTTGAATGGTGCATATTGAATGCAGAAAAACTCTTGAGTTAAAATATGTTAAAAAATGAAACCCCTTTGTAATAGACGAGTTTTCGTCCGAAACCCTGATACTTCGAAGGAGATTGTCCAGTTTGTACACGAAGTGCATCCAGTTTTTCCCGTAACCCTCCTAACTTTTTAGCACATGCTATGTGGGTGAAATTATGATACCATGCCAATTTTCAACCATTTCAGAGTTCATTTGCAGTGCTTTTCAATTTCAGGGTCATCTTAGCTCAAAATAAATCATGAAATGCATGAAAAATAGCAAATGAAGTCAGAAAAGAGTTGAAAAGTGATGATGTGGCTTTGAATGGTGCATATTGAAGGCAAAAAAAGTCTTGAGTTAAAATATGTTTAAAAAATGAAATCCCTTTGTAATAGACGAGTTTTCGTCCGAAACCCTGATACTTCAAAGGAGATTGTCCAGTTTGTACACGAAGTGCATCCAGTTTTTCCCATAACCCTCTCAACTTTTTAGCACATGCTATGTGGGTGAAATTATGATACCATGCCAATTTTCAACCATTTCGGAGTTCATTTGCAGTGCTTTTCAATTTCAGGGTCATCTTAGCTCAAAATAAATCATGAAATGCATGAAAAATAGCAAATGAAGTCAGAAAAGGGTTGAAAAGTGATGATGTGGCTTTGAATGGTGCATATTGAATGCAGAAAAAGTTTTGAGTTAAAATATGTTTAAAAAATGAAATCCCTTTGTAATAGACGAGTTTTCGTCCGAAACCCTGATACTTCGAAGGAGATTGTCCAGTTTGTACACGAAATGCATCCAGTTTTTCCCGTAACCCTCTCAACTTTTTAGCACATCCTATGTGGGTGAAATTATTATACCATGCCAACTTTTAACCATTTCAGAGTTCATTTGCAGTGCTTTTCAATTTCAGGGTCATCTTAGCTCAAAATAAATCATGAAATGCATGAAAAATAGCAAATGAAGTCAGAAAAGGGTTGAAAAGTGATGATGTGGCTTTGAATGGTGCATATTGAATGCAGAAAAAGTTTTGAGTTAAAATATGTTTAAAAAATGAAATCCCTTTGTAATAGACGAGTTTTCGTCAGAAACCCTGATACTTCGAAGGAGATTGTCCAGTTTGTACACGAAGTGCATCCAGTTTTTGCCGTAACCCTCTCAACTTTTTAGCACATGCTATGTGGGTGAAATTATGATACCATGCCAATTTTCAACTATTTCAGAGTTCATTTGCAGTGCTTTTCAATTTCAGGGTCATCTTAGCTCAATATAAATCATGAAATGCATGAAAAATAGCAAATGAAGTCAGAAAAGGGTTGAAAAGTGATGATGTGGCTTTGAATGGTGCATATTGAATGCAGAAAAAGTCTTGAGTTAAAATATGTTAAAAGAATGAAACCCCTTTGTAATAGACGAGTTTTCGTCCGAAACCCTGGTACATCAAAGGAGATTGTCCAGTTTGTACACGAAGTGCATCCAGTTTTTCTCGGAACCCTCTCAACTTTTTAGCAAATGCTACGTGGGTGAAATTATAATACCATGCCAATTTTCAACTATTTCAGAGTTCATTTGCAGTGCTTT
Organism: Elymus sibiricus; assembly: GCA_039707655.1. Lineage (NCBI taxonomy): Eukaryota > Viridiplantae > Streptophyta > Magnoliopsida > Poales > Poaceae > Elymus > Elymus sibiricus. The sequence goes on from CM077671.1 coordinate 248,525,671, forward strand.
TCAATTTCAGGGTCATCTTAGCTCAAAAATGCATGAAAAATAGCTAATGAAGTCAGAAAAGGGTTGAAAAGTGATGATGTGGCTTTGAATGGTGCATATTGAATACAGAAAAAGTCTTGAGTTAAAATATGTTAAAAAATGATACCCCTTTGTAATAGACGAGTTTTCGTCCGAAACCCTCGTACTTCGAAGGAGATTGTCCAGTTTGTACACGAAGTGCATCCAGTTTTTCCCGTAACCCTCTCAACTTTTTAGCACATGCTACGTGGGTGAAATTATGATACCATGCCAATTTTCAACTATTTCAGAGTTCATTTGCAGTGCTTTTCAATTTCAGGGTCATCTTAGCTCAAAATAAATCATGAAATGCATGAAAAATAGCAAATGAAGTCAGAAAAGGGTTGAAAAGTGATGGTGTGGCTTTGAATATTGCATATTGAATGCAGAAAAAGTCTTGAGTTAAAATAAGTTAAAAAATGAAACCCCTTTTGTAATAGACGTGTTTTCGTCCGAAACCCTGATACTTCGAAGGAGATTGTCCAGTTTGTACACGAAGTGCATCCAGTTTTTCCCGTAACCCTCTCAACTTTTTAGCACATGCTACGTGGGTGAAATTATGATACCATGCCAATTTTCAACCATTTCAGAGTTCATTTGCAGTGCTTTTCAATTTCAGGGTCATCTTAGCTCAAAATAAATCATGAAATGCATGAAAAGTAGCAAATGAAGCCAGAAAATGGTTGAAAAGTGATGATGTAGCTTTGAATGGTGCATATTGAATGCAGAAAAACTCTTGAGTTAAAATATGTTAAAAAATGAAATCCCTTTGTAATAGACGAGTTTTCGTCCGAAACCCTGATACTTCGAAGGAGATTGTCCAGTTTGTACACGAAGTGCATCCAGTTTTTCCCGTAACCCTCCTAACTTTTTAGCACATGCTATGTGGGTGAAATTATGATACCATGCCAATTTTCAACCATTTCAGAGTTCATTTGCAGTGCTTTTCAATTTCAGGGTCATCTTAGCTCAAAATAAATCATGAAATGCATGAAAAATAGCAAATGAAGTCAGAAAAGAGTTGAAAAGTGATGATGTGGCTTTGAATGGTGCATATTGAAGGCAAAAAAAGTCTTGAGTTAAAATATGTTTAAAAAATGAAATCCCTTTGTAATAGACGAGTTTTCGTCCGAAACCCTGATACTTCAAAGGAGATTGTCCAGTTTGTACACGAAGTGCATCCAGTTTTTCCCATAACCCTCTCAACTTTTTAGCACATGCTATGTGGGTGAAATTATGATACCATGCCAATTTTCAACCATTTCGGAGTTCATTTGCAGTGCTTTTCAATTTCAGGGTCATCTTAGCTCAAAATAAATCATGAAATGCATGAAAAATAGCAAATGAAGTCAGAAAAGGGTTGAAAAGTGATGATGTGGCTTTGAATGGTGCATATTGAATGCAGAAAAAGTTTTGAGTTAAAATATGTTTAAAAAATGAAATCCCTTTGTAATAGACGAGTTTTCGTCCGAAACCCTGATACTTCGAAGGAGATTGTCCAGTTTGTACACGAAATGCATCCAGTTTTTCCCGTAACCCTCTCAACTTTTTAGCACATCCTATGTGGGTGAAATTATTATACCATGCCAACTTTTAACCATTTCAGAGTTCATTTGCAGTGCTTTTCAATTTCAGGGTCATCTTAGCTCAAAATAAATCATGAAATGCATGAAAAATAGCAAATGAAGTCAGAAAAGGGTTGAAAAGTGATGATGTGGCTTTGAATGGTGCATATTGAATGCAGAAAAAGTTTTGAGTTAAAATATGTTTAAAAAATGAAATCCCTTTGTAATAGACGAGTTTTCGTCAGAAACCCTGATACTTCGAAGGAGATTGTCCAGTTTGTACACGAAGTGCATCCAGTTTTTCCCGTAACCCTCTCAATTTTTTAGCACATGCTATGTGGGTGAAATTATGATACCATGCCAATTTTTAACCATTTCAGAGTTCATTTGCAGTGCTTTTCAATTTCAGGGTCATCTTTGCACAAAATAAATCATGAAATGCATGAAAAATAGCAAATGAAGTCAGAAAAGGGTTGAAAAGTGATGATGTGGCTTTGAATAGTGCATAATGAATGCAGAAAAATTCTTGAGTTAAAATATATTTAAAAAAATGAAATCCCTTTGTTATAGACGAGTTTTCGTCTGAAACCCTCATACTTCGAAGGAGATTGTCCAGTTTGTACACGAAGTGCATCCAGTTTTTCCCGTAACCCTCTCAACTTTTTATCACATGCTATGTGGGTGAAATTATGATACCATGCCAATTTTCAACCATTTCAGAGTTCATTTGCAGTGCTTTTCAATTTCAGGGTCATCTTAGCTCAAAATAAATCATGAAATGCATGAAAAATAGCAAATGAACTCAGAAAAGGGTTGAAAAGTGATGATGTGTCTTTGAATGGTGCATATTGAATGCAGAAAAAGTCTTGAGTTAAAATATGTTAAAAAAATGAAACCCCTTTGTAATCGAGGAGTTTTCGTCCGAAACCCTGACACTTCGAAGGAGATTGTCCAGTTTGTACACGAAGTGCATCCAGTTTTTCCCGTAACCCTCTCAACTTTTTAGCACATGCTCCGTGGGTGAAATTATGATACCATTCCAATTTTCAACTATTTCAGAGTTCATTTGCAGTGCTTTTCAATTTCAGGGTCATCTTAGCTCAAAATAAATCATGAAATGCATGAAAAATAGCAAATGAAGTCAGAAAAGGGTTGAAAAGTGATGATGTGGCTTTGAATGGTGCATATTGAATGTAGAAAAAGTCTTGAGTTAAAATATGTTTAAAAATGAAATCCCTTTGTAATAGATGAGTTTTCGTTCGAAACCCTCATACTTCGAAGGAGATTGTTCAGTTTGTACACGAAGTGCATCCAGTTTTTCTCGTAACCCTCTCAACTTTTTATCACATGCTATGTGGGTGAAATTATGATACCATGCCAATTTTCAACCATTTCAGAGTTCATTTCCAGTGCTTTTCAATTTCAGGGTCATCTTAGCTCAAAATAAATCATGAAATGCATGAAAAATAGCAAATGAAGTCAGAAAAGGGTTGAAAAGTGATGATGTGGCTTTGAATGGTGCATATTGAATGCAGAAAAAGTCTTGAGTTAAAATATGTTAAAAAAATGAAACCCCTTTGTAATCGAGGAGTTTTAGTCAGAAACCCTGACACTTCGAAGGAGATTGTCCAGTTTGTACACGAAGTGCATCCAGTTTTTCCCGTAACCCTCTCAACTTTTTAGCACATGCTACGTGGGTGAACTTATTATACCATTCCAATTTTCAACTATTTCAGAGTTCATTTGCAGTGCTTTTCAATTTCAGGGTCATCTTAGCTCAAAATAAATCATGAAATGCATGAAAAATAGCAAATGAAGTGAGAAAAGGGTTGAAAAGTGATGATGTGGCTTTGAATGGTGCATATTGAATGCAGAAAAAGTCTTGAGTTAAAATATGTTTAAAAAATGACATCCCTTTGTAATAGACGAGTTTTCGTTCGAAACCCTCATACTTCGAAGGAGATTGTCCAGTTTGTACACGAAGTGCATCCAGTTTTTCCCATAACCCTCTCAACTTTTTAGCACATGCTATGTGGGTGAAATTATGATACCATGCCAATTTTCAACCATTTCAGAGTTTATTTGCAGTGCTTTTCAATTTCAGGGTCATCTTAGCTCAAAATAAATCATGAAATGCAGGAAAAATAGCAAATGAAGCTAGAAAAGGGTTGAAAAGTTATGATGGGGCTTTGAATGGTGCATATTGAATGCAGAAAAAATCTTGAGTTAAAATATGTTAAAAAAATGAAACCCCTTTGTAATAGACGAGTTTTCGTCCGAAACCATGATACTTCGAAGGAGATTGTCCAGTTTGTACACGAAGTGCATCCAGTTTTTCCCGTAACCCTCTCCACTTTTTAGCACATGCTACGTGGGTGAAATTATGATACCATGCCAATTTTCAACTATTTCAGAGTTCATTTGCAGTGCTTTTCAATTTCAGGGTCATCTTAGCTCAAAATAAATCATGAAATGCATGAAAAATAGCTAATGAAGTCAGAAAAGGGTTGAAAAGTGATGATGTGGCTTTGAATTGTGCATATTTAATGCAGAAAAAGTCTTGAGTTAAAATAAGTTAAAAAATGAAACCCCTTTGTAATAGACGAGTTTTCGTACGAAACCCTGATACTTCGAAGGAGATTGTCCAGTTTGTACACGAAGTGCATCCAGTTTTTTCCGTAACCCTCTCAACTTTTTAGCACATGCTACATGGGTGAAATTATGATACCATGCCAATTTTCAACCATTTCAGAGTTCATTTGCAGTGCTTTTCAATTTCAGGGTCATCTTAGCTAAACATAAATCATGAAATGCATGAAAAATAGCAAATGAAGTCAGAAAAGGGTTGAAAAGTGATGATGTGGCTTTGAATGGTGCATATTGAATGCAGAAAAAGTCTTGAGTTAAAATAAGTTAAAAAATGAAACCCCTTTGTAATAGACGAGTTTTCGTACGAAACCCTGATACTTCGAAGGAGATTGTCCAGTTTGTACACGAAGTGCATCCAGTTTTTCCCGTAACCCTCTCAACTCTTTAGCACATGCTATGTGGGTGAAATTATGATACCATGCCAATTTTTAACCATTTCAGAGTTCATTTGCAGTGCTTTTCAATTTCAGGGTCATCTTAGCTCAAAATAAATCATGAAATGCACGAAAAATAGCAAATGAAGTCAGAAAAGGGTTGAAAAGTGATGATGTGGCTTTGAATGGTGCATATTGAATGCAGAAAAAGTCTTGAGTTAAAATATGTTAAAAAAATGAAACCCCTTTGTAATAGACGAGTTTTCGTTCGAAACCCTGATACTTCGAAGGAGATTGTCCAAATTGTACACGAAGTGCATCCAGTTTTTCCCGTAAGGCTCTCAACTTTTTAGCACATGCTACGTGGGTGAAATTATGATACCATGCCAATTTTCAACCATTTCAGAGTTCATTTGCAGTGCTTTTCAATTTCAGGGTCATCTTAGCTCAAAATAAATCATGAAATGCATGAAAAATAGCAAATGCAGTCAGAAAAGAGTTGTAAAGTGATGATGTGGCTTTGAATGGTGCATATTGAATGCAGAAAAAGTCTTGAGTTAAAATATGTTTAAAAAAAATGAAATCCCTTTGTAATAGACGAGTTTTCGTCCGAAACCGTGATACTTCGAAGGAGATTGTCCAGTTTGTACACGAAGTGCATCCAGTTTTTCCCGTAACCCTCTCAACTTTTTAGCACATGCTACATGGGTGAAATTATGATACCATGCCAATTTTCAACCATTTCAGAGTTCATTTGCAGTGCTTTTCAATTTCAGGGTCATCTTAGCTAAAAATAAATCATGAAATGCATGAAAAATAGGAAATGAAGTCAGAAAAGGGTTGAAGAGTGATGATGTGGCTTTGAATGGTGCATATTGAATGCAGAAAAAGTCTTGAGTTAAAATAAGTTAAAATATGAAACCCCTTTGTAATAGACGAGTTTTCGTACGAAACCCTGATACTTCGAAGGAGATTGTCCAGTTTGTACACGAAGTGCATCCAGTTTTTCCCGTAACCCTGTCAACTTTTTAGCACATGCTACGTGGGTGAAATTATGATACCATGCCAATTTTTAACCATTTCAGAGTTCATTTGCAGTGCTTTTCAATTTCAGGGTCATCTTAGCTCAAAATAAATCATGAAATGCACGAAAAATAGCAAATGAAGTCAGAAAAGGGTTGAAAAGTGATGATGTTGCTTTGAATGGTGCATATTGAATGCAGAAAAAGTCTTGAGTTAAAATATGTTAAAAAATGAAACCCCTTTGTAATAGACGAGTTTTCGTTCGAAACCCTGATACTTCGAAGGAGATTGTCCAAATTGTACACGAAGTGCATCCAGTTTTTCCCGTAAGGCTCTCAACTTTTTAGCACATGCTACGTGGTTGAAATTATGATACCATGCCAATTTTCAACCATTTCAGAGTTCATTTGCAGTGCTTTTCAATTTCAGGGTCATCTTAGCTCAAAATAAATCATGAAATGCATGAAAAATAGCAAATGCAGTCAGAAAAGAGTTGTAAAGTGATGATGTGGCTTTGAATGGTGCATATTGAATGCATAAAAAGTCTTGAGTTAAAATATGTTTAAAAAAAATAAAATCCCTTTGTAATAGATGAGTTTTCGTCCGAAACCCTGATACTTCGAAGGAGATTGTCCAGTTTGTACACGAAGAGCATGCAGTTTTTCCCGTAACCCTCTCAACTTTTTAGCACATGCTACATGGGAGAAATTATGATACCATGCCAATTTTCAACCATTTCAGAGTTCATTTGCAGTGCTTTTCAATTTCAGGGTCATCTTAGCTAAAAATAAATCATGAAATGCATGAAAAATAGCAAATGAAGTCAGAAAAGGGTTGAAAAGTGATGATGTGGCTTTGAATGGTGCATATTGAATGCAGAAAAAGTCTTGAGTTAAAATATGTTAATAAAATGAAACCCCTTTGTAATAGACGAGTTTTCGTCCGAAACCCTGACACTTCGAAAGAGATTGTCCAGTTTGTACACGAAGTTCATCCAGTTTTTCCCGTAACCCTCTCAACTTTTTAGCACATGCTACGTGGGTGAAATTATGATACCATGCCAATTTTCAACTATTTCAGAGTTCATTTGCAGTGCTTTTCAATTTCAGGGTCATCTTAGCTCAAAATAAATCATGAAATGCATGAAAAATAGCAAATGAAGTCAGAAAAGGGTTGAAAAGTGATGATTTGGCTTTGAATGGTGCATATTGAATGCAGAAAAAGTCTTGAGTTAAAATATGTTTAAAAAATGAAATCCCTTTGTAATAGACGAGTTTTCGTCAGAAACCCTGATACTTCGAAGGAGATTGTCCAGTTTGTACACGAAGTGCATCCAGTTTTTCCCGTAACCCTCTCAACTTTTTAGCACATGCTATGTGGGTGAAATTATGATACCATGCCAATTTTCAACCATTTCAGAGTTCATTTGCACTGCTTTTCAATTTCAGGGTCATCTTAGCTCAAAATAAATCATGAAATGCATGAAAAATAGCAAATGAAGTCAGAAAAGAGTTGAAAAGTGATGATGTGGCTTTGAATGGTGCATATTGAATGCAAAAAAAGTCTTGATTTAAAATATGTTAAAAAAATGAAATCCCTTTGTAATAGACGAGTTTTCGTCCGAAACCCTGATACTTCGAAGGAGATTGTCCAGTTTGTATACGAAGTGCATCCAGTTTTTCCAGTAACCCTCTCAACTTTTTAGCACATGCTACGTTGGTGAAATTATGATACCATGCCAATTTTCAACTATTTCAGAGTTCATTTGCAGTGCTTTACAATTTCAGGGTCATCTTAGCTCAAAATAAATCATGAAATGCATGAAAATAGCAAATGAAGTCAGAAAAGGGTGGAAAAGTGATGATGTGTCTTTGAATGGTAGATATTGAATGCAGAAAAAGTCTTGAGTTAAAATATGTTTAAAAAATGAAATCCCTTTGTAATAGACGAGTTTTCGTCCGAAACCTTGTTACTTCAAAGGAGATTGTCCAGTTTGTACACGAAGTGCATCCAGTTTTTCCCATAACCCTCTCAACTTTTAAGCACATGCTATGTGGGTGAAATTATTATACCATGCCAACTTTTAACCATTTCAGAGTTCATTTGCAGTGCTTTTCAATTTCAGGGTCATCTTAGCTCAAAATAAATCATGAAATGCATGAAAAATAGCAAATGAAGTCAGAAAAGGGTTGAAAAGTGATGATGTGTCTTTGAATGGTACATATTTAATGCAGAAAAAGTCTTGAGTTAAAATATGTTTAAAAAATGAAATCCCTTTGTAATAGACGAGTTTTCGTCCGAATCCCTGATACTTCAAAGGAGATTGTCTAGTTTGTACACGAAGTGCATCCAGTTTTTCCCGTAAGGCTCTCAACTTTTTAACACATGCTATGTGGGTGAAATTATGATACCATGCCAATTTTCAACCATTTCGGAGTTCATTTGCAGTGCTTTTCAATTTCAGGGTCATCTTAGCTCAAAATAAATCATGAAATGCATGAAAAATAGCAAATGAAGTCAGAAAAGGGTTGAAAAGTGATGATGTGGCTTTGAATGGTGCATATTGAATGCAGAAAAAGTCTTGAGTTAAAATATGTTTAAAAAAATGAAATCCCTTTGTAATAGACGAGTTTTCGTCCGAAACCCTATTACTTCGAAGGAGATTGTCTAGTTTGTACACGAAGTGCATCCAGTTTTTCCCGTAACCTTTCAACTTTTTAGCACATGCTACATGGGTGAAATTATGATACCATGCCAATTTTCAACCATTTCAGAGTTCATTTGCAGTGCTTTTAAATTTCAGGGTCATCTTAGCTCAAAATAAATCATGAAATGCATGAAAAATAGCAAATGAAGTCAGAAAAGGGTTGAAAAGTGATGATGTGGCTTTGAATGGTGCATATTGAATGCAGAAAAAGTCTTGAGTTAAAATATGTTTAAAAAAATGAAATCCCTTTGTAATAGACGAGTTTTCGTCCGAAACCCTGATACTTCGAAGGAGATTGTCTAGTTTGTACACGAAGTGCATCCAGTTTTTCCCGTAACCTTTCAACTTTTTAGCACATGCTACATGGGTGAAATTATGATACCATGCCAATTTTCAACCATTTCAGAGTTCATTTGCAGTGCTTTTCAATTTCAGGGTCATCTTAGCTCAAAATAAATCATGAAATGCATGAAAAATAGCAAATGAAGTCAGAAAAGGGTTGAAAAGTGATGATGTGTCTTTGAATAGTGCATAATGAATGCAGAAAAATTCTTGAGTTAAAATATATTTAAAAAAATGAAATCCTTTTGTTATAGACGAGTTTTCGTCCGAAACCCTCATACTTCGAAGGAGATTGTCCAGTTTGTACACGAAGTGCATCCAGTTTTTCCCGTAACCCTCTCAACTTTTTAGCACATGCTATGTGGGTGAAATTATGATACCATGCCAATTTTCAACTATTTCAGAGTTCATTTGCAGTGCTTTACAATTTCAGGGTCATCTTCGCTCAAAATAAATCATGAAATGCATGAAAAATAGCAAATGAAGTTAGAAATGGGTTGAAAAGTGATGATGTGTCTTTGAATGGTACATATTGAATGCAGAAAACTTGAGTTAAAATATGTTAAAAAATGAAACCCCTTTGTAATAGACGAGTTTTCGTCCGAAACCCTGATACTTCGAAGGAGATTGTCCAGTTTGTACACGAAGTGCATCCAGTTTTTCCCGTAACCCTCGCAACTTTTTAGCACATGCTATGTGGGTGAAATTATGATACCATGCCAATTTTCAACCATTTCAGAGTTCATTTGCACTGCTTTTCAATTTCAGGGTCATCTTAGCTCAAAATAAATCATGAAATGCACGAAAAATAGCAAATGAAGTCAGAAAAGAGTTGAAAAGTGATGATGTGGCTTTGAATGGTGCATATTGAATGCAAAAAAAGTCTTGATTTAAAATATGTTAAAAAAATGAAATCCCTTTGTAATAGACGAGTTTTCGTCCGAAACCCTGATACTTCGAAGGAGATTGTCCAGTTTGTATACGAAGTGCATCCAGTTTTTCCAGTAACCCTCTCAACTTTTTAGCACATGCTACGTTGGTGAAATTATGATACCATGCCAATTTTCAACTATTTCAGAGTTCATTTGCAGTGCTTTACAATTTCAGGGTCATCTTAGCTCAAAATAAATCATGAAATGCATGAAAATAGCAAATGAAGTCAGAAAAGGGTGGAAAAGTGATGATGTGTCTTTGAATGGTAGATATTGAATGCAGAAAAAGTCTTGAGTTAAAATATGTTCAAAAATGAAATCCCTTTGTAATAGACGAGTTTTCGTCCGAAACCTTGTTACTTCAAAGGAGATTGTCCAGTTTGTACACGAAGTGCATCCAGTTTTTCCCATAACCCTCTCAACTTTTTAGCACATGCTATGTGGGTGAAATTATTATACCATGCCAACTTTTAACCATTTCAGAGTTCATTTGCAGTGCTTTTCAATTTCAGGGTCATCTTAGCTCAAAATAAATCATGAAATGCATGAAAAATAGCAAATGAAGTCAGAAAAGGGTTGAAAAGTGATGATGTGGCTTTGAATGGTGCATATTGAATGCAAAAAAAGTTTTGAGTTAAAATATGTTTAAAAAATGAAATCCCTTTGTAATAGACGAGTTTTCGTCAGAAACCCTGATACTTCGAAGGAGATTGTCCAGTTTGTACACGAAGTGCATCCAGTTTTTCCCGTAACCCTCTCAACTTTTTAGCACATGCTATGTGGGTGAAATTATGATACCATGCCAATTTTTAACCATTTCAGAGTTCATTTGCAGTGCTTTTCAATTTCAGGGTCATCTTTGCTCAAAATAAATCATGAAATGCATGAAAAATAGCAAATGAAGTCAGAAAAGGGTTGAAAAGTGATGATGTGGCTTTGAATAGTGCATAATGAATGCAGAAAAATTCTTGAGTTAAAATATATTTAAAAAAATGAAATCCCTTTGTTATAGACGAGTTTTCGTCTGAAACCCTCATACTTCGAAGGAGATTGTCCAGTTTGTACACGAAGTGCATCCAGTTTTTCCCGTAACCCTCTCAACATTTTATCACATGCTATGTGGGTGAAATTATGATACCATGCCAATTTTCAACCATTTCAGAGTTCATTTGCATTGCTTTTCAATTTCAGGGTCATCTTAGCTCAAAATAAATCATGAAATGCATGAAAAATAGCAAATGAAGTCAGAAAAGGGTTGAAAAGTGATGATGTGGCTTTGAATGGTGCATATTGAATGCATAAAAAGTCTTGAGTTAAAATATGTTAAAAAAATGAAACCCCTTTGTAATCGAGGAGTTTTCGTCCGAAACCCTCACACTTCGAAGGAGATTGTCCAGTTTGTACACGAAGTGCATCCAGTTTTACCCGTAACCCTCTCAACTTTTTAGCACATGCTACGTGGGTGAAATTATGATACCATTCCAATTTTCAACTATTTCAGAGTTCATTTGCAGTGCTTTTCAATTTCAGGGTCATCTTAGCTCAAAATAAATCATGAAATGCATGAAAAATAGAAAATGAAGTCAGAAACGGGTTGAAAAGTGATGATGTGGCTTTGAATGGTGCATATTGAATGCAGAAAAAGTCTTGAGTTAAAATATGTTTAAAAATGAAATCCCTTTGTAATAGACGAGTTTTCGTTCGAAACCCTCATACTTCGAAGGAGATTGTCCAGTTTGTACACGAAGTGCATCCAGTTTTTCCCGTAACCCTCTCAACTTTTTATCACATGCTATGTGGGTGAAATTATGATACCATGCCAATTTTCAACCATTTCAGAGTTCATTTGCAGTGCTTTTCAATTTCAGGGTCATCTTAGCTCAAAATAAATCATGAAATGCATGAAAAATAGCAAATGAAGTCAGAAAAGGGTTGAAAAGTGATGATGTGGCTTTGAATGGTGCATATTGAATGCAGAAAAAGTCTTGAGTTAAAATATGTTAAAAAAATGAAACCCCTTTGTAATCGAGGAGTTTTAGTCCGAAACCCTCACACTTCGAAGGAGATTGTCCAGTTTGTACACGAAGTGTATCCAGTTTTTCCCGTAACCCTCTCAACTTTTTAGCACATGCTACGTGGGTGAAATTATGATACCATTCCAATTTTCAACTATTTCAGAGTTCATTTGCAGTGCTTTTCAATTTCAGGGTCATCTTAGCTCAAAATAAATCATGAAATGCATGAAAAATAGCAAATGAAGTCAGAAACGGGTTGAAAAGTGATGATGTGGCTTTGAATGGTGCATATTGAATGCAGAAAAAGTCTTGAGTTAAAATATGTTTAAAAATGAAATCCCTTTGTAATAGACGAGTTTTCGTTCGAAACCCTCATACTTCGAAGGAGATTGTCCAGTTTGTACACGAAGTGCATCCAGTTTTTCCCGTAACCCTCTCAACTTTTTATCACATGCTATGTGGGTGAAATTATGATACCATGCCAATTTTCAACCATTTCAGAGTTCATTTGCAGTGCTTTTCAATTTCAGGGTCATCTTAGCTCAAAATAAATCATGAAATGCATGAAAAATAGCAAATGAAGTCAGAAAAGGGTTGAAAAGTGATGATGTGGCTTTGAATGGTGCATATTGAATGCAGAAAAAGTCTTGAGTTAAAATATGTTAAAAAAATGAAACCCCTTTGTAATCGAGGAGTTTTAGTCCGAAACCCTGACACTTCGAAGGAGATTGTCCAGTTTGTACACGAAGTGCATCCAGTTTTTCCCGTAACCCTCTCAACTTTTTAGCACATGCTACGTGGGTGAAATTATGATACCATTCCAATTTTCAACTATTTCAGAGTTCATTTGCAATGCTTTTCAATTTCAGGGTCATCTTAGCTCAAAATAAATCATGAAATGCATGAAAAATAGCAAATGAAGTCAGAAAAGGGTTGAAAAGTGATGATGTGGCTTTGAATGGTGCATATTGAATGCAGAAAAAGTCTTGAGTTAAAATATGTTTAAAAAATGAAATCCCTTTGTAATAGACGAGTTTTCGTTCGAAACCCTCATACTTCGAAGGAGATTGTCCAGTTTGTACACGAAGTGCATCCAGTTTTTCCCATAACCCTCTCAACTTTTTAGCACATGCTATGTGGGCGAAATTATGATACCATGCCAATTTTCAACCATTTCAGAGTTTATTTGCAGTGCTTTTCAATTTCAGGGTCATCTTAGCTCAAAATAAATCATGAAATGCAGGAAAAATAGCAAATGAAGCCAGAAAAGGGTTGAAAAGTGATGATGTGGCTTTGAATGGTGCATATTGAATGCACAAAAAATCTTGAGTTAAAATATGTTAAAAAAATGAAACCCCTTTGTAATAGACGAGTTTTCGTCCGAAACCATGATACTTCGAAGGAGATTGTCCAGTTTGTACACGAAGTGCATCCAGTTTTTCCCGTAACCCTCTCAACTTTTTAGCACTTGCTACGTGGGTGAAATTATGATACCATGCCAATTTTCAACTATTTCAGAGTTCATTTGCAGTGCTTTTCAATTTCAGGGTCATCTTAGCTAAAAATAAATCATGAAATGCATGAAAAATAGCTAATGAAGTCAGAAAAGGGTTGAAAAGTGATGATGTGGCTTTGAATGGTGCATATTGAATGCAGAAAAAGTATTGAGTTAAAATAAGTTAAAAAATGAAACCCCTTTGTAATAGACGAGTTTTCGTACGAAACCCTGATACTTCGAAGGAGATTGTCCAGTTTGTACACGAAGTGCATCCGGTTTTTCCCGTAACCCTCTCAACTTTTTAGCACATGCTACATGGGTGAAATTATGATACCATGCCAATTTTCAACCATTTTAGAGTTCATTTGCAGTGCTTTTCAATTTCAGGGTCATCTTAGCTAAACATAAATCATGAAATGCATGAAAAATAGCAAATGAAGTCAGAAAAGGGTTGAAAAGTGATGATGTGGCTTTGAATGGTGCATATTGAATGCAGAAAAAGCCTTGAGTTAAAATAAGTTAAAAATGAAACCCCTTTGTAATAGACGAGTTTTCGTACGAAACCCTTATACTTCGAAGGAGATTGTCCAGTTTGTACACAAAGTGCATCCAGTTTTTCCCGTAACCCTCTCAACTCTTTAGCACATGCTATGTGGGTGAAATTATGATACCATGCCAATTTTTAACCATTTCAGAGTTCATTTGTAGTGCTTTTCAATTTCAGGGTCATCTTAGCTCAAAATAAATCATGAAATGCACGAAAAATAGCAAATGAAGTCAGAAAAGGGTTGAAAAGTGATGATGTGGCTTTGAATGGTGCATATTGAATGCAGAAAAAGTCTTCAGTTAAAATATGTTAAAAAAATGAAACCCCTTTGTAATAGACGAGTTTTCGTTCGAAACCCTGATACTTCGAAGGAGATTGTCCAAATTGTACATGAAGTGCATCCAGTTTTTCCCGTAAGGCTCTCAACTTTTTAGCACATGCTACGTGGGTGAAATTATGATACCATGCCAATTTTCAACCATTTCAGAGTTCATTTGCAGTGCTTTTCAATTTCAGGGTCATCTTAGCTCAAAATAAATCATGAAATGCATGAAAAATAGCAAATGCAGTCAGAAAAGAGTTGTAAAGTGATGATGTGGCTTTGAATGGTGCATATTGAATGCAGAAAAAGTCTTGAGTTAAAATATGTTTAAAAAAAATGAAATCCCTTTGTAATAGACGAGTTTTCGTCCGAAACCGTGATACTTCGAAGGAGATTGTCCAGTTTGTACACGAAGTGCATCCAGTTTTTCCCGTAACCCTCTCAACTTCTTAGCACATGCTACATGGGTGAAATTATGATACCATGCCAATTTTCAACCATTTAAGAGTTCATTTGCAGTGCTTTTCAATTTCAGGGTCATCTTAGCTAAAAATAAATCATGAAATGCTTGAAAAATAGCAAATGCAGTCAGAAAAGGGTTGAAAAGTGATGATGTGGCTTTGAATGGTGCATATTGAATGCAGAAAAAGTCTTGAGTTAAAATATGTTTAAAAATGAAATCCCTTTGTAATAGACGAGTTTTCGTTCGAAACCCTCATACTTCGAAGGAGATTGTCCAGTTTGTACACGAAGTGCAACCAGTTTTTCCCGTAACCCTCTCAACTTTTTATCACATGCTATGTGGGTGAAATTATGATACCATGCCAATTTTCAACCATTTCAGAGTTCATTTGCAGTGCTTTTCAATTTCAGGGTCATCTTAGCTCAAAATAAATCATGAAATGCATGAAAAATAGCAAATGAAGTCAGAAAAGGGTTGAAAAGTGATGATGTGGCTTTGAATGGTGCATATTGAATGCAGAAAAAGTCTTGAGTTAAAATATGTTAAAAAAATGAAACCCCTTTGTAATCGAGGAGTTTTAGTCCGAAACCCTCACACTTCGAAGGAGATTGTCCAGTTTGTACACGAAGTGCATCCAGTTTTTCCCGTAACCCTCTCAACTTTTTAGCACATGCTACGTGGGTGAAATTATGATACCATTCCAATTTTCAACTATTTCAGAGTTCATTTGCAGTGCTTTTCAATTTCAGGGTCATCTTAGCTCAAAATAAATCATGAAATGCATGAAAAATAGAAAATGAAGTCAGAAACGGGTTGAAAAGTGATGATGTGGCTTTGAATGGTGCATATTGAATGCAGAAAAAGTCTTGAGTTAAAATATGTTTAAAAATGAAATCCCTTTGTAATAGACGAGTTTTCGTTCGAAACCCTCATACTTCGAAGGAGATTGTCCAGTTTGTACACGAAGTGCATCCAGTTTTTCCCGTAACCCTCTCAACTTTTTATCACATGCTATGTGGGTGAAATTATGATACCATGCCAATTTTCAACCATTTCAGAGTTCATTTGCAGTGCTTTTCAATTTCAGGGTCATCTTAGCTCAAAATAAATCATGAAATGCATGAAAAATAGCAAATGAAGTCAGAAAAGGGTTGAAAAGTGATGATGTGGCTTTGAATGGTGCATATTGAATGCAGAAAAAGTCTTGAGTTAAAATATGTTAAAAAAATGAAACCCCTTTGTAATCGAGGAGTTTTAGTCCGAAATCCTCACACTTCGAAGGAGATTGTCCAGTTTGTACACGAAGTGCATCCAGTTTTTCCCGTAACCCTCTCAACTTTTTAGCACATGCTACGTGGGTGAAATTATGATACCATTCCAATTTTCAACTATTTCAGAGTTCATTTGCAGTGCTTTTCAATTTCAGGGTCATCTTAGCTCAAAATAAATCATGAAATGCATGAAAAATAGCAAATGAAGTCAGAAACGGGTTGAAAAGTGATGATGTGGCTTTGAATGGTGCATATTGAATGCAGAAAAAGTCTTGAGTTAAAATATGTTTAAAAATGAAATCCCTTTGTAATAGACGAGTTTTCGTTCGAAACCCTCATACTTCGAAGGAGATTGTCCAGTTTGTACACGAAGTGCATCCAGTTTTTCCCGTAACCCTCTCAACTTTTTATCACATGCTATGTGGGTGAAATTATGATACCATGCCAATTTTCAACCATTTCAGAGTTCATTTGCAGTGCTTTTCAATTTCAGGGTCATCTTAGCTCAAAATAAATCATGAAATGCATGAAAAATAGCAAATGAAGTCAGAAAAGGGTTGAAAAGTGATGATGTGGCTTTGAATGGTGCATATTGAATGCAGAAAAAGTCTTGAGTTAAAATATGTTAAAAAAATGAAACCCCTTTGTAATCGAGGAGTTTTAGTCCGAAACCCTCACACTTCGAAGGAGATTGTCCAGTTTGTACACGAAGTGCATCCAGTTTTTCCCGTAACCCTCTCAACTTTTTAGCACATGCTACGTGGGTGAAATTATGATACCATTCCAATTTTCAACTATTTCAGAGTTCATTTGCAGTGCTTTTCAATTTCAGGGTCATCTTAGCTCAAAATAAATCATGAAATGCATGAAAAATAGCAAATGAAGTCAGAAACGGGTTGAAAAGTGATGATGTGGCTTTGAATGGTGCATATTGAATGCAGAAAAAGTCTTGAGTTAAAATATGTTTAAAAATGAAATCCCTTTGTAATAGACGAGTTTTCCTTCGAAACCCTCATACTTCGAAGGAGATTGTCCAGTTTGTACACGAAGTGCATCCAGTTTTTCCCGTAACCCTCTCAACTTTTTATCACATGCTATGTGGGTGAAATTATGATACCATGCCAATTTTCAACCATTTCAGAGTTCATTTGCAGTGCTTTTCAATTTCAGGGTCATCTTAGCTCAAAATAAATCATGAAATGCATGAAAAATAGCAAATGAAGTCAGAAAAGGGTTGAAAAGTGATGATGTGGCTTTGAATGGTGCATATTGAATGCAGAAAAAGTCTTGAGTTAAAATATGTTAAAAAAATGAAACCCCTTTGTAATCGAGGAGTTTTAGTCCGAAACCCAGACACTTCGAAGGAGATTGTCCAGTTTGTACACGAAGTGCATCCAGTTTTTCCCGTAACCCTCTCAACTTTTTAGCACATGCTACGTGGGTGAAATTATGATACCATTCCAATTTTCAACTATTTCAGAGTTCATTTGCAATGCTTTTCAATTTCAGGGTCATCTTAGCTCAAAATAAATCATGAAATGCATGAAAAATAGCAAATGAAGTCAGCAAAGGGTTGAAAAGTGATGATGTGGCTTTGAATGGTGCATATTGAATGCAGAAAAAGTCTTGAGTTAAAATATGTTTAAAAAATGAAATCCCTTTGTAATATACGAGTTTTCGTTCGAAACCCTCATACTTCGAAGGAGATTGTCCAGTTTGTACACGAAGTGCATCCAGTTTTTCCCATAACCCTCTCAACTTTTTAGCACATGCTATGTGGGCGAAATTATGATACCATGCCAATTTTCAACCATTTCAGAGTTTATTTGCAGTGCTTTTCAATTTCAGGGTCATCTTAGCTCAAAATAAATCATGAAATGCAGGAAAAATAGCAAATGAAGCCAGAAAAGGGTTGAAAAGTGATGATGTGGCTTTGAATGGTGCATATTGAATGCACAAAAAATCTTGAGTTAAAATATGTTAAAAAAATGAAACCCCTTTGTAATAGACGAGTTTTCGTCCGAAACCATGATACTTCGAAGGAGATTGTCCAGTTTGTACACGAAGTGCATCCAGTTTTTCCCGTAACCCTCTCAACTTTTTAGCACTTGCTACGTGGGTGAAATTATGATACCATGCCAATTTTCAACTATTTCAGAGTTCATTTGCAGTGCTTTTCAATTTCAGGGTCATCTTAGCTAAAAATAAATCATGAAATGCATGAAAAATAGCTAATGAAGTCAGAAAAGGGTTGAAAAGTGATGATGTGGCTTTGAATGGTGCATATTGAATGCAGAAAAAGTATTGAGTTAAAATAAGTTAAAAAATGAAACCCCTTTGTAATAGACGAGTTTTCGTACGAAACCCTGATACTTCGAAGGAGATTGTCCAGTTTGTACACGAAGTGCATCCGGTTTTTCCCGTAACCCTCTCAACTTTTTAGCACATGCTACATGGGTGAAATTATGATACCATGCCAATTTTCAGCCATTTCAGAGTTCATTTGCAGTGCTTTTCAATTTCAGGGTCATCTTAGCTAAACATAAATCATGAAATGCATGAAAAATAGCAAATGAAGTCAGAAAAGGGTTGAAAAGTGATGATGTGGCTTTGAATGGTGCATATTGAATGCAGAAAAAGCCTTGAGTTAAAATAAGTTAAAAATGAAACCCCTTTGTAATAGACGAGTTTTCGTACGAAACCCTTATACTTCGAAGGAGATTGTCCAGTTTATACACGAAGTGCATCCAGTTTTTCCCGTAACCCTCTCAACTCTTTAGCACATGCTATGTGGGTGAAATTATGATACCATGCCAATTTTTAACCATTTCAGAGTTCATTTGTAGTGCTTTTCAATTTCAGGGTCATCTTAGCTCAAAATAAATCATGAAATGCACGAAAAATAGCAAATGAAGTCAGAAAAGGGTTGAAAAGTGATGATGTGGCTTTGAATGGTGCATATTGAATGCAGAAAAAGTCTTCAGTTAAAATATGTTAAAAAAATGAAACCCCTTTGTAATAGACGAGTTTTCGTTCGAAACCCTGATACTTCGAAGGAGATTGTCCAAATTGTACATGAAGTGCATCCAGTTTTTCCCGTAAGGCTCTCAACTTTTTAGCACATGCTACGTGGGTGAAATTATGATACCATGCCAATTTTCAACCATTTCAGAGTTCATTTGCAGTGCTTTTCAATTTCAGGGTCATCTTAGCTCAAAATAAATCATGAAATGCATGAAAAATAGCAAATGCAGTCAGAAAAGAGTTGTAAAGTGATGATGTGGCTTTGAATGGTGCATATTGAATGCAGAAAAAGTCTTGAGTTAAAATATGTTTAAAAAAATGAAATCCCTTTGTAATAGACGAGTTTTCGTCCGAAACCGTGATACTTCGAAGGAGATTGTCCAGTTTGTACACGAAGTGCATCCAGTTTTTCCCGTAACCCTCTCAACTTCTTAGCACATGCTACATGGGTGAAATTATGATACCATGCCAATTTTCAACCATTTAAGAGTTCATTTGCAGTGCTTTTCAATTTCAGGGTCATCTTAGCTAAAAATAAATCATGAAATGCATGAAAAATAGCAAATGAAGTCAGAAAAGGGTTGAAAAGTGATGATGTGGCTTTGAATGGTGCATATTGAATGCAGAAAAAGTCTTGAGTTAAAATATGTTTAAAAATGAAATCCCTTTGTAATAGACGAGTTTTCGTTCGAAACCCTCATACTTCGAAGGAGATTGTCCAGTTTGTACACGAAGTGCATCCAGTTTTTCCCGTAACCCTCTCAACTTTTTATCACATGCTATGTGGGTGAAATTATGATACCATGCCAATTTTCAACCATTTCAGAGTTCATTTGCAGTGCTTTTCAATTTCAGGGTCATCTTAGCTCAAAATAAATCATGAAATGCATGAAAAATAGCAAATGAAGTCAGAAAAGGGTTGAAAAGTGATGATGTGGCTTTGAATGGTGCATATTGAATGCAGAAAAAGTCTTGAGTTAAAATATGTTAAAAAAATGAAACCCCTTTGTAATCGAGGAGTTTTAGTCCGAAACCCTCACACTTCGAAGGAGATTGTCCAGTTTGTACACGAAGTGCATCCAGTTTTTCCCGTAACCCTCTCAACTTTTTAGCACATGCTACGTGGGTGAAATTATGATACCATTCCAATTTTCAACCATTTCAGAGTTCATTTGCAGTGCTTTTCAATTTCAGGGTCATCTTAGCTCAAAATAAATCATGAAATGCATGAAAAATAGCAAATGAAGTCAGAAACGGGTTGAAAAGTGATGATGTGGCTTTGAATGGTGCATATTGAATGCAGAAAAAGTCTTGAGTTAAAATATGTTTAAAAATGAAATCCCTTTGTAATAGACGAGTTTTCCTTCGAAACCCTCATACTTCGAAGGAGATTGTCCAGTTTGTACACGAAGTGCATCCAGTTTTTCCCGTAACCCTCTCAACTTTTTATCACATGCTATGTGGGTGAAATTATGATACCATGCCAATTTTCAACCATTTCAGAGTTCATTTGCAGTGCTTTTCAATTTCAGGGTCATCTTAGCTCAAAATAAATCATGAAATGCATGAAAAATAGCAAATGAAGTCAGAAAAGGGTTGAAAAGTGATGATGTGGCTTTGAATGGTGCATATTGAATGCAGAAAAAGTCTTGAGTTAAAATATGTTAAAAAAATGAAACCCCTTTGTAATCGAGGAGTTTTAGTCCGAAACCCTGACACTTCGAAGGAGATTGTCCAGTTTGTACACGAAGTGCATCCAGTTTTTCCCGTAACCCTCTCAACTTTTTAGCACATGCTACGTGGGTGAAATTATGATACCATTCCAATTTTCAACTATTTCAGAGTTCATTTGCAATGCTTTTCAATTTCAGGGTCATCTTAGCTCAAAATAAATCATGAAATGCATGAAAAATAGCAAATGAAGTCAGAAAAGGGTTGAAAAGTGATGATGTGGCTTTGAATGGTGCATATTGAATGCAGAAAAAGTCTTGAGTTAAAATATGTTTAAAAAATGAAATCCCTTTGTAATAGACGAGTTTTCGTTCGAAACCCTCATACTTCGAAGGAGATTGTCCAGTTTGTACACGAAGTGCATCCAGTTTTTCCCATAACCCTCTCAACTTTTTAGCACATGCTATGTGGGTGAAATTATGATACCATGCCAATTTTCAACCATTTCAGAGTTTATTTGCAGTGCTTTTCAATTTCAGGGTCATCTTAGCTCAAAATAAATCATGAAATGCAGGAAAAATAGCAAATGAAGCCAGAAAACGGTTGAAAAGTGATGATGTGGCTTTGAATGGTGCATATTGAATGCACAAAAAATCTTGAGTAAAAATATGTTAAAAAAATGAAACCCCTTTGTAATAGACGAGTTTTCGTCCGAAACCATGATACTTCGAAGGAGATTGTCCAGTTTGTACACGAAGTGCATCCAGTTTTTCCCGTAACCCTCTCAACTTTTTAGCACTTGCTACGTGGGTGAAATTATGATACCATGCCAATTTTTAACTATTTCAGAGTTCATTTGCAGTGCTTTTCAATTTCAGGGTCATCTTAGCTAAAAATAAATCATGAAATGCATGAAAAATAGCTAATGAAGTCAGAAAAGGGTTGAAAAGTGATGATGTGGCTTTGAATGGTGCATATTGAATGCAGAAAAAGTATTGAGTTAAAATAAGTTAAAAAATGAAACCCCTTTGTAAAAGACGAGTTTTCGTACGAAACCCTGATACTTCGAAGGAGATTGTCCAGTTTGTACACGAAGTGCATCCGGTTTTTCCCGTAACCCTCTCAACTTTTTAGCACATGCTACATGGGTGAAATTATGATACCATGCCAATTTTCAACCATTTCAGAGTTCATTTGCAGTGCTTTTCAATTTCAGGGTCATCTTAGCTAAACATAAATCATGAAATGCATGAAAAATAGCAAATGAAGTCAGAAAAGGGTTGAAAAGTGATGATGTGGCTTTGAATGGTGCATATTGAATGCAGAAAAAGTCTTGAGTTAAAATAAGTTAAAAATGAAACCCCTTTGTAATAGACGAGTTTTCGTACGAAACCCTTATACTTCGAAGGAGATTGTCCAGTTTGTACACGAAGTGCATCCAGTTTTTCCCGTAACCCTCTCAACTCTTTAGCACATGCTATGTGGGTGAAATTATGATACCATGCCAATTTTTAACCATTTCAGAGTTCATTTGCAGTGCTTTTCAATTTTAGGGTCATCTTAGCTCAAAATAAATCATGAAATGCACGAAAAATAGCAAATGAAGTCAAAAAAGGGTTGAAAAGTGATGATGTGGCTTTGAATGGTGCATATTGAATGCAGAAAAAGTCTTCAGTTAAAATATGTTAAAAAAATGAAACCCCTTTGTAATAGACGAGTTTTCGTTCGAAACCCTGATACTTCGCAGGAGATTGTCCAAATTGTACACGAAGTGCATCCAGTTTTTCCCGTAAGGCTCTCAACTTTTTAGCACATGCTACGTGGGTGAAATTATGATACCATGCCAATTTTCAACCATTTCAGAGTTCATTTGCAGTGCTTTTCAATTTTAGGGTCATCTTAGCTCAAAATAAATCATGAAATGCATGAAAAATAGCAAATGCAGTCAGAAAAGAGTTGTAAAGTGATGATGTGGCTTTGAATGGTGCATATTGAATGTAGAAAAAGTCTTGAGTTAAAATATGTTTAAAAAAATGAAATCCCTTTGTAATAGACGAGTTTTCGTCCGAAACCGTGATACTTCGAAGGAGATTGTCCAGTTTGTACACGAAGTGCATCCAGGTTTTCCCGTAACCCTCTCAACTTCTTAGCACATGCTACATGGGTGAAATTATGATACCATGCCAATTTTCAACCATTTAAGAGTTCATTTGCAGTGCTTTTCAATTTCAGGGTCATCTTAGCTAAAAATAAATCATGAAATGCATGAAAAATAGCAAATGAAGTCAGAAAAGGGTTGAAAAGTGATGATGTGGCTTTGAATGGTGCATATTGAATGCAGAAAAAGTCTTGAGTTAAAATATATTTTAAAAAATGAAACCCCTTTGTAATAGACGAGTTTTCGTACGAAACCCTGATACTTCGAAGGAGATTGTCCAGTTTGTACACGAAGTGCATCCGGTTTTTCCCGTAACCCTCTCAACTTTTTAGCACATGCTACATGGGTGAAATTATGATACCATGCCAATTTTCAACCATTTCAGAGTTCATTTGCAGTGCTTTTCAATTTCAGGGTCATCTTAGCTAAACATAAATCATGAAATGCATGAAAAATAGCAAATGAAGTCAGAAAAGGGTTGAAAAGTGATGATGTGGCTTTGAATGGTGCATATTGAATGCAGAAAAAGTCTTGAGTTAAAATAAGTTAAAAATGAAACCCCTTTGTAATAGACGAGTTTTCGTACGAAACCCTTATACTTCGAAGGAGATTGTCCAGTTTGTACACGAAGTGCATCCAGTTTTTCCCGTAACCCTCTCAACTCTTTAGCACATGCTATGTGGGTGAAATTATGATACCATGCCAATTTTTAACCATTTCAGAGTTCATTTGCAGTGCTTTTCCATTTCAGGGTCATCTTAGCTCAAAATAAATCATGAAATGCATGAAAAATAGCAAATGAAGTCAGAAAAGGGTTGAAAAGTGATGATGTGGCTTTGAATGGTGCATATTGAATGCAGAAAAAGTCTTGAGTTAAAATATATTTTAAAAAATGAAACCCCTTTGTAATATTCGAGTTTTCGTACGAAACCCTGATACTTCGAAGGAGATTGTCCAGTTTGTACACGAAGTGCATCCGGTTTTTCCCGTAACCCTCTCAACTTTTTAGCACATGCTACATGGGTGAAATTATGATACCATGCCAATTTTCAACCATTTCAGAGTTCATTTACAGTGCTTTTCAATTTCAGGGTCATCTTAGCTAAACATAAATCATGAAATGCATGAAAAATAGCAAATGAAGTCAGAAAAGGGTTGAAAAGTGATGATGTGGCTTTGAATGGTGCATATTGAATGCAGAAAAAGTCTTGAGTTAAAATAAGTTAAAAATGAAACCCCTTTGTAATAGACGAGTTTTCGTACGAAACCCTTATACTTCGAAGGAGATTGTCCAGTTTGTACACGAAGTGCATCCAGTTTTTCCCGTAACCCTCTCAACTCTTTAGCACATGCTATGTGGGTGAAATTATGATACCATGCCAATTTTTAACCATTTCAGAGTTCATTTGCAGTGCTTTTCAATTTCAGGGTCATCTTAGCTCAAAATAAATCATGAAATGCACGAAAAATAGCAAATGAAGTCTAAAAAGGGTTGAAAAGTGATGATGTGGCTTTGAATGGTGCATATTGAATGCAGAAAAAGTCTTGAGTTAAAATATGTTAAAAAAATGAAACCCCTTTGTAATAGACGAGTTTTCGTTCGAAACCCTGATACTTCGAAGGAGATTGTCCAAATTGTACACGAAGTGCATCCAGTTTTTCCCGTAAGGCTCTCAACTTTTTAGCACATGCTACGTGGGTGAAATTATGATACCATGCCAATTTTCAACCATTTCAGAGTTCATTTGCAGTGCTTTTCAATTTTAGGGTCATCTTAGCTCAAAATAAATCATGAAATGCATGAAAAATAGCAAATGCAGTCAGAAAA
The DNA here is from genome assembly GCA_039707655.1 of Elymus sibiricus. Classification (NCBI taxonomy): domain Eukaryota; kingdom Viridiplantae; phylum Streptophyta; class Magnoliopsida; order Poales; family Poaceae; genus Elymus; species Elymus sibiricus. Next base: position 248,550,117 of record CM077671.1, read on the forward strand.
GAGTTGTAAAGTGATGATGTGGCTTTGAATGGTGCATATTGAATGCAGAAAAAGTCTTGAGTTAAAATATGTTTAAAAAAAATGAAATCCCTTTGTAATAGACGAGTTTTCGTCCGAAACCGTGATACTTCGAAGGAGATTGTCCAGTTTGTACACGAAGTGCATCCAGGTTTTCCCGTAACCCTCTCAACTTCTTAGCACATGCTACATGGGTGAAATTATGATACCATGCCAATTTTCAACCATTTAAGAGTTCATTTGCAGTGCTTTTCAATTTCAGGGTCATCTTAGCTAAAAATAAATCATGAAATGCATGAAAAATAGCAAATGAAGTCAGAAAAGGGTTGAAAAGTGATGATGTGGCTTTGAATGGTGCATATTGAATGCAGAAAAAGTCTTGAGTTAAAATATATTTTAAAAAATGAAACCCCTTTGTAATAGACGAGTTTTCGTACGAAACCCTGATACTTCGAAGGAGATTGTCCAGTTTGTACACGAAGTGCATCCGGTTTTTCCCGTAACCCTCTCAACTTTTTAGCACATGCTACATGGGTGAAATTATGATACCATGCCAATTTTCAACCATTTCAGAGTTCATTTGCAGTGCTTTTCAATTTCAGGGTCATCTTAGCTAAACAGAAATCATGAAATGCATGAAAAATAGCAAATGAAGTCAGAAAAGGGTTGAAAAGTGATGATGTGGCTTTGAATGGTGCATATTGAATGCAGAAAAAGTCTTGAGTTAAAATAAGTTAAAAATGAAACCCCTTTGTAATAGACGAGTTTTCGTACGAAACCCTTATACTTCGAACGAGATTGTCCAGTTTGTACACGAAGTGCATCCAGTTTTTCCCGTAACCCTCTCAACTCTTTAGCACATGCTATGTGGGTGAAATTATGATACCATGCCAATTTTTAACCATTTCAGAGTTCATTTGCAGTGCTTTTCCATTTCAGGGTCATCTTAGCTCAAAATAAATCATGAAATGCATGAAAAATAGCAAATGAAGTCAGAAAAGGGTTGAAAAGTGATGATGTGGCTTTGAATGGTGCATATTGAATGCAGAAAAAGTCTTGAGTTAAAATATATTTTAAAAAATGAAACCCCTTTGTAATAGATGAGTTTTCGTACGAAACCCTGATACTTCGAAGGAGATTGTCCAGTTTGTACACGAAGTGCATCCGGTTTTTCCCGTAACCCTCTGAACTTTTTAGCACATGCTATGTGGGTGAAATTATGATACCATGCCAATTTTTAACCATTTCAGAGTTCATTTGCAGTGCTTTTCAATTTCAGGGTCATCTTAGCTCAAAATAAATCATGAAATGCACCAAAAATAGCAAATGAAGTCAGAAAAGGGTTGAAAAGTGATGATGTGGCTTTGAATGGTGCATATTGAATGCAGAAAAAGTCTTCAGTTAAAATATGTTAAAAAAATGAAACCCCTTTGTAATAGACGAGTTTTCGTTCGAAACCCTGATACTTCGAAGGAGATTGTCCAAATTGTACACGAAGTGCATCCAGTTTTTCCCGTAAGGCTCTCAACTTTTTAGCACATGCTACGTGGTTGAAATTATGATACCATGCCAATTTTCAACCATTTCAGAGTTCATTTGCAGTGCTTTTCAATTTCAGGGTCATCTTAGCTCAAAATAAATCATGAAATGCATGAAAAATAGCAAATGCAGTCAGAAAAGAGTTGTAAAGTGATGATGTGGCTTTGAATGGTGCATATTGAATGCAGAAAAAGCCTTGAGTTAAAATATGTTTAAAAAAATGAAATCCCTTTGTAATAGACGAGTTTTCGTCCGAAACCCTGATACTTCGAAGGAGATTGTCCAGTTTGTACACGAAGAGCATGCAGTTTTTCCCGTAACCCTCTCAACTTTTTAGCACATGCTACATGGGAGAAATTATGATACCATGCCAATTTTCAACCATTTCAGAGTTCATTTGCAGTGCTTTTCAATTTCAGGGTCATCTTAGCTAAAAATAAATCATGAAATGCATGAAAAATAGCAAATGAAGTCAGAAAAGGGTTGAAAAGTGATGATATGGCTTTGAATGGTGCATATTGAACGCAGAAAAAGTCTTGAGTTAAAATATGTTAATAAAATGAAACCCCTTTGTAATAGACGAGTTTTCGTCCGAAACCCTCACACTTCGAAAGAGATTGTCCAGTTTGTACACGAAGTTCATCCAGTTTTTCCCGTAACCCTCTCAACTTTTTAGCACATGCTACGTGGGTGAAATTATGATACCATGCCAATTTTCAACTATTTCAGAGTTCATTTGCAGTGCTTTTCAATTTCAGGGTCATCTTAGCTCAAAATAAATCATGAAATGCATGAAAAATAGCAAATGAAGTCAGAAAAATGTTGAAAAGTGATGATTTGTCTTTGAATGGTGCATATTGAATGCAGAAAAAGTCTTGAGTTAAAATATGGTAAAATAATGAAACTCCTTTGTAATAGACGAGTTTTCGTCCGAAACCCTGATACTTCGAAGGAGATTGTCCAGTTTGTACACGAAGTGCATCCAGTTTTTCCCGTAACCCTCTCAACTTTTTCGCACATGCTACGTGGGTGAAATTATGATACCATGCCAATTTTCAACTATTTCAGAGTTCATTTCCAGTGCTTTACAATTTCAGGGTCATCTTAGCTCAAAATAAATCATGAAATGCATGAAAAATAGCAAATGAAGTCAGAAAAGGGTTGAAAAGTGATGATGTGTCTTTGAATGGTACATATTGAATGCAGAAAAAGTCTTGACTTAAAATATGTTTAAAAAAATGAAATCCCTTTGTAATAGACGATATTTCGTCCGAATCCTTGATACTTCAAAGGAGATTGTCCAGTTTGTACACGAAGTGCATCCAGTTTTTCCTGTAAGGCTCTCAACTTTTTAGCACATGCTATGTGGGTGAAATTATGATACCATGCCAATTTTCAACCATTTCGGAGTTCATTTGCAGTGCTTTTCAATTTCAGGGTCATCTTAGCTCAAAATAAATCATGAAATGCATGAAAAATAGCAAATGAAGTCAGAAAAGGGTTGAAATTGATGATGTGGCTTTGAATGGTGCATATTGAATGCAGAAAAAGTCTTGAGTTAAAATATGTTTAAAAAAATGAAATCCCTTTGTAATAGACGAGTTTTCGTCCGAAACCCTGATACTTCGAAGGAGATTGTCCAGTTTGTACACGAAGTGCATCCAGTTTTTCCCGTAACCTTTCAACTTTTTAGCACAAGCTACATGGGTGAAATTATGATACCATGCCAATTTTCAACCATTTCAGAGTTCATTTGCAGTGCTTTTCAATTTCAGGGTAATCTTAGCTCAAAATAAATCATGAAATGCATGAAAAATAGCAAATGAAGTCAGAAAAGGGTTGAAAAGTGATGATGTGGCTTTGAATGGTGCATATTGAATGCAGAAAAATTCTTGAGTTAAAATATGTTTAAAAAAATGAAATCCCTTTGTAATAGACGAGCTTTCGTCCGAAACCCTGGTACTTCGAAGGAGATTGTCCAGTTTGTACACGAAGTGCATCCAGTTTTTCCCGTAACCCTCTCAACTTTTTAGCACATGCTATGTGGGTGAAATTATGATACCATGCCAATTTTCAACCATTTCAGTGTTCATTTGCAGTGCTTTTCAATTTCAGGGTCATCCTAGCTCAAAATAAATCATGAAATGCATGAAAAATAGCAAATGAAGTCAGAAAAGGGTTGAAAAGTGATGATGTGGATTTGAATGGTGCATATTGAATGCAGAAAAAGTCTTGAGTTAAAATATGCTAATAAAATGAAACCCCTTTGTAATAGACGAGTTTTCGTCTGAAACCCTGATACTTCGAAGGAGATTGTCCAGTTTGTTGACGAAGTGCATCCAGTTTTTCCCGTAACCCTCTCAACTTTTTAGCACATGCTACGTGGGTGAAATTATGATACCATGCGAATTTTCAACTATTTCAGAGTTCATTTGCAGTGCTTTTCAATTTCAGGGTCATCTTAGCTCAAAATAAATCATGAAATGCATGAAAAATAGCAAATGAAGTCAGAAAAGGGTTGAAAAGTGATGATGTGGCTTTGGATGGTGCATATTGAATGCAGAAAAAGTCTTGAGTTAAAATATGTTTAAAAAATGAAATCCCTTTGTAATAGACGAGTTTTCGTCCGAAACACTGATACTTCGAAGGAGATTGTCCAGTTTGTACACGAAGTGCATCCAGTTTTTCCCGTAACCCTCTCAACTTTTTAGCACATGCTACATGGGTGAAATTATGATACCATGCCAATTTTCAACTATTTCAGAGTTCATTTGCAGTGCTTTTCAATATCAGGGTCATCTTAGCTCAAAATAAATCATGAAATGCATGAAAAATAGCAAATGAAGTCAGAAAAGGGTTGAAAAGTGATGATGTGTCTTTGAATGGTACATATTGAATGCAGAAAAAGTCTTGAGTTAAAATATGTTTAAAAAATGAAATCCCTTTGTAAAAGACGAGTTTTCGTCCGAATCCTTGATGCTTCAAAGGAGATTGTCCAGTTTGTACACGAAGTGCATCCAGTTTTTCCCGTAAGGCTCTCATCTTTTTAGCACATGCTATGTGGGTGAAATTATGATACCATGCCAATTTTCAACCATTTCGGAGTTCATTTGCAGTGCTTTTCAATTTCAGGGTCATCTTAGCTCAAAATAAATCATGAAATGCACGAAAAATAGCAAATGAAGTCAGAAAAGGGTTGAAAAGTGATGATGTGGCTTTGAATGGTGCATATTGAATGTAGAAAAAGTCTTGAGTTAAAATATGTTTAAAAAATGAAATCCCTTTGTAATAGACGAGTTTTCGTCCGAAACCCTGATACTTCGAAGGAGATTGTCCAGTTTGTACACGAAGTGCATCCAGTTTTTCCCATAACCCTCTCAACTTTTTAGCACATGCTACATGGGTGAAATTATGATACCATGCCAATTTTCAACCATTTCAGAGTTCATTTGCAGTGCTTTTCAATTTCAGGGTCATCTTAGCTCAAAATAAATCATGAAATGCATGAAAAATAGCAAATGAAGTCAGAAAAGGGTTGAAAAGTGATGATGTGGCTTTGAACGGTGCATATTGAATGCAGAAAAAGTTTTGAGTTAAAATATGTTTAAAAAATGAAATCCCTTTGTAATAGACGAGTTTTCGTCCGAAACACTGATACTTCGAAGGAGATTGTCCAGTTTGTACACGAAGTGCATCCAGTTTTTCCCGTAACCCTCTCAACTTTTTAGCACATGCTACATGGGTGAAATTATGATACCATGCCAATTTTCAACTATTTCAGAGTTCATTTGCAGTGCTTTTCAATATCAGGGTCATCTTAGCTCAAAATAAATCATGAAATGCATGAAAAATAGCAAATGAAGTCAGAAAAGGGTTGAAAAGTGATGATGTGTCTTTGAATGGTACATATTGAATGCAGAAAAAGTCTTGAGTTAAAATATGTTTAAAAAATGAAATCCCTTTGTAAAAGACGAGTTTTCGTCCGAATCCTTGATGCTTCAAAGGAGATTGTCCAGTTTGTACACGAAGTGCATCCAGTTTTTCCCGTAAGGCTCTCATCTTTTTAGCACATGCTATGTGGGTGAAATTATGATACCATGCCAATTTTCAACCATTTCGGAGTTCATTTGCAGTGCTTTTCAATTTCAGGGTCATCTTAGCTCAAAATAAATCATGAAATGCACGAAAAATAGCAAATGAAGTCAGAAAAGGGTTGAAAAGTGATGATGTGGCTTTGAATGGTGCATATTGAATGTAGAAAAAGTCTTGAGTTAAAATATGTTTAAAAAATGAAATCCCTTTGTAATAGACGAGTTTTCGTCCGAAACCCTGATACTTCGAAGGAGATTGTCCAGTTTGTACACGAAGTGCATCCAGTTTTTCCCATAACCCTCTCAACTTTTTAGCACATGCTACATGGGTGAAATTATGATACCATGCCAATTTTCAACCATTTCAGAGTTCATTTGCAGTGCTTTTCAATTTCAGGGTCATCTTAGCTCAAAATAAATCATGAAATGCATGAAAAATAGCAAATGAAGTCAGAAAATGGTTGAAAACTGATGATGTGTCTTTGAATGGTAGATATTGAATGCAGAAAAAGTCTTGAGTTAAAATATGTTTAAAAAATGAAATCCCTTTGTAATAGACGAGTTTTCGTCCGAAACCCTGATACTTCGAAGGAGATTGTCCAGTTTGTACACGAAGTGCATCCAGTTTTTCCGATAACCCTCTCAACTTTTTAGCACATGCTATGTGGGTGAAATTATGATACCATGCCAATTTTCAACTATTTCAGAGTTCATTTGCAGTGCTTTACAATTTCAGGGTCATCTTAGCTCAAAATAAATCATGAAATGCATGAAAAATAGCAAATGAAGTTAGAAATGGGTTGAAAAGTGATGATGTGTCTTTGAATGGTACATATTGAATGCAAAAAAAGTCTTGAGTTAAAATATATTAAAAAATGAAATCCCTTTGTAATAGACGAGTTTTCGTCCGAATCCTTGATACTTCAAAGGAGATTGTCCAGTTTGTACACGAAGTGCATCCAGTTTTTCCTGTAAGGCTCTCAACTTTTTAGCACATGCTATGTGGGTGAAATTATGATACCATGCCAATTTTCAACCATTTCAGAGTTCATTTGCAGTGCTTTTCAATTTCAGGGTCATCCTAGCTCAAAATAAATCATGAAATGCATGAAAAATAGCAAATGAAGTCAGAAAAGGGTTGAAAAGTGATGATGTGGATTTGAATGGTGCATATTGAATGCAGAAAAAGTCTTGAGTTAAAATATGTTAATAAAATGAAACCCCTTTGTAATAGACGAGTTTTCGTCCGAAACCCTGACACTTCGAAAGAGATTGTCCAGTTTGTACACGAAGTTCATCCAGTTTTTCCCGTAACCCTCTCAACTTTTTAGCACATGCTACGTGGGTGAAATTATGATACCATGCCAATTTTCAACTATTTCAGAGTTCATTTGCAGTGCTTTTCAATTTCAGGGTCATCTTAGCTCAAAATAAATCATGAAATGCATGAAAAATAGCAAATGAAGTCAGAAAAGGGTTGAAAAGTGATGATTTGGCTTTGAATGGTGCATATTGAATGCAGATAAAGTCTTGAGTTAAAATATGTTAAAATAATGAAACTCCTTTGTAATAGACGAGTTTTCGTCCGAAACCCTGATACTTCGAAGGAGATTGTCCAGTTTGTACACGAAGTGCATCCAGTTTTTCCCGTAACCCTCTCAACTTTTTCGCACATGCTACGTGGGTGAAATTATGATACCATGCCAATTTTCAACTATTTCAGAGTTCATTTCCAGTGCTTTACAATTTCAGGGTCATCTTAGCTCAAAATAAATCATGAAATGCATGAAAAATAGCAAATGAAGTCAGAAAAGGGTTGAAAAGTGATGATGTGTCTTTGAATGGTACATATTGAATGCAGAAAAAGTCTTGACTTAAAATATGTTTAAAAAATGAAATCCCTTTGTAATAGACGAGTTTTCGTCCGAATCCTTGATACTTCAAAGGATATTGTCCAGTTTGTATACGAAGTGCATCCAGTTTTTCCTGTAAGGCTCTCAACTTTTTAGCACATGCTATGTGGGTGAAATTATGATACCATGCCAATTTTCAACCATTTCGGAGTTCATTTGCAGTGCTTTTCAATTTCAGGGTCATCTTAGCTCAAAATAAATCATGAAATGTATGAAAAATAGCAAACGAAGTCAGAAAAGGGTTGAAAAGTGATGACGTGGCTTTGAATGGTGCATATTGAATGCAGAAAAATTCTTGAGTTAAAATATATTTAAAAAAATGAAATCCCTTTGTAATAGACGAGTTTTCGTCCGAAACCCTAATACTTCGAAGGAGATTGTCCAGTTTGTACACGAAGTGCATCCAGTTTTTCCCGTAACCCTCTCAACTTTTTAGCACATGCTATGTGGGTGAAATTATGATACCATGCCAATTTTCAACCATTTCGGAGTTCATTTGCAGTGCTTTTCAATTTCAGGGTAATCTTAGCTCAAAATAAATCATGAAATGCATGAAAAATAGCAAATGAAGTCAGAAAAGGGTTGAAAAGTGATGATGTGGCTTTGGATGGTGCATATTGAATGCAGAAAAATTCTTGAGTTAAAATATGTTTAAAAAAATGAAATCCCTTTGTAATAGACGAGTTTTCGTCCGAAACCCTGGTACTTCGAAGGAGATTGTCCAGTTTGTACACGAAGTGCATCCAGTTTTTACCGTAACCCTCTCAACATTTTAGCACATGCTACATGGGTGAAATTATGATACCATGCCAATTTTCAACCATTTCAGAGTTCATTTGCAGTGCTTTTCAATTTCAGGGTCATCTTAGCTCAAAATAAATCATGAAATGCATGAAAAATAGCAAATGAAGTCAGAAAAGGGTTGAAAAGTGATGATGTGGCTTTGAATGGTGCATATTGAATGCAGAAAAAGTCTTGAGTTAAAATATATTTAAAAAAATGAAATCGCTTTGTAATAGACGAGTTTTCGTCCGAAACCCTAATACTTCGAAGGAGATTGTCCAGTTTGTACACGAAGTGCATCCAGTTTTTCCCGTAACCCTCTCAACTTTTTAGCACATGCTATGTGGGTGAAATTATGATACCATGCCAATTTTCAACCATTTCAGTGTTCATTTGCAGCGCTTTTCAATTTCAGGGTCATCCTAGCTCAAAATAAATCATGAAATGCATGAAAAATAGCAAATGAAGTCAGAAAAGGGTTGAAAAGTGATGATGTGGATTTGAATGGTGCATATTGAATGCGGAAAAAGTCTTGAGTTAAAATATGCTAATAAAATGAAACCCCTTTGTAATAGACGAGTTTTCGTCCGAAACCCTGATACTTCGAAGGAGATTGTCCAGTTTGTTGACGAAGTGCATCCAGTTTTTCCCGTAACCCTATCAACTTTTTAGCACATGCTACGTGGGTGAAATTATGATACCATGCCAATTTTCAACTATTTCAGAGTTCATTTGCAGTGCTTTTCAATTTCAGGGTCATCTTAGCTCAAAATAAATCATGAAATGCATGAAAAATAGCAAATGAAGTCAGAAAAGGGTTGAAAAGTGATGATGTGGATTTGAATGGTGCATATTGAATGCGGAAAAAGTCTTGAGTTAAAATATGCTAATAAAATGAAACCCCTTTGTAATAGACGAGTTTTCGTCCGAAACCCTGATACTTCGAAGGAGATTGTCCAGTTTGTTGACGAAGTGCATCCAGTTTTTCCCGTAACCCTCTCAACTTTTTAGCACATGCTATGTTGGTGAAATTATGATACCATGCCAATTTTCAACCATTTCAGAGTTCATTTGCAGTGCTTTTCAATTTCAGGGTCATCTTTGCTCAAATTAAATCAAGAAATGCATGAAAAATAGCAAATGAAGTTAGAAAAGGGTTGAAAAGTGATGATGTGGCTTTGAATGGTGCATATTGAATGCAGAAAAAGTCTTGAGTTAAAATATGTTTAAAAAATGAAATCCCTTTGTAATAGACAAGTTTTCGTCCGAAACACTGATACTTCGAAGGAGATTGTCCAGTTTGTACACGAAGTGCATCCACTTTTTCCCGTAATCCCTTTGTAATAGACGAGTTTTCTTCCGAAACCCTGATACTTCGAAGGAGATTGTCCAGTTTGTACACGAAGTGCATCCAGTTTTTCCCATAACCCTCTCAACTTTTTAGCACATGCTACATGGGTGAAATTATGATACCATGCCAATTTTCAACTATTTCAGAGTTCATTTGCAGTGCTTTTCAATCTCAGGGTCATCTTAGCTCAAAATAAATCATGAAATGCATGAAAAGTAGCAAATGAAGTCTGAAAAGGGTTGAAAAGTGATGATTTGGCTTTGAATGGTGCATATTGAATGCAGAAAAAGTCTTGAGTTAAAATATGTTAAAATAATGAAACCCCTTTGTAATAGACGAGTTTTCGTCCGAAACCCTGATACTTCGAAGGAGATTGTCCAGTTTGTACACGAAGTGCATCCAGTTTTTCCCGTAACCCTCTCAACTTTTTAGCACATGCTACGTGGGTGAAATTATGATACCATGCCAATTTTCAACTATTTCAGAGTTCATTTCCAGTGCTTTACAATTTCAGGGTCATCTTAGCTCAAAATAAATCATGAAATGCATGAAAAATAGCAAATGAAGTCAGAAAAGGGTTGAAAAGTGATGATGTGTCTTTGAATGGTACATATTGAATGCAGAAAAAGTCTTGAGTTAAAATATATTTAAAAAAATGAAATCGCTTTGTAATAGACGAGTTTTCGTCCGAAACCCTAATACTTCGAAGGAGATTGTCCAGTTTGTACACGAAGTGCATCCAGTTTTTCCCGTAACCCTCTCAACTTTTTAGCACATGCTATGTGGGTGAAATTATGATACCATGCCAATTTTCAACCATTTCAGTGTTCATTTGCAGTGCTTTTCAATTTCAGGGTCATCCTAGCTCAAAATAAATCATGAAATGCATGAAAAATAGCAAATGAAGTCAGAAAAGGGTTGAAAAGTGATGATGTGGATTTGAATGGTGCATATTGAATGCGGAAAAAGTCTTGAGTTAAAATATGCTAATAAAATGAAACCCCTTTGTAATAGACGAGTTTTCGTCCGAAACCCTGACACTTCGAAGGAGATTGTCCAGTTTGTTGACGAAGTGCATCCAGTTTTTCCCGTAACCCTATCAACTTTTTAGCACATGCTACGTGGGTGAAATTATGATACCATGCCAATTTTCAACTATTTCAGAGTTCATTTGCAGTGCTTTTCAATTTCAGGGTCATCTTAGCTCAAAATAAATCATGAAATGCATGAAAAATAGCAAATGAAGTCAGAAAAGGGTTGAAAAGTGATGATGTGGCTTTGAATGGTGCATATTGAATGCAGAAAAAGTCTTGAGTTAAAATATGTTTAAAAAAATGAAATCCCTTTGTAATAGACGAGTTTACGTCCGAAACCCTGATACTTCGACGGAGATTGTCCAGTTTGTACACGAAGTGCATCCAGTTTTTCCCGTAACCTTTCAACTTTTCAGCACAAGCTACATGGGTGAAATTATGATACCATGCCAATTTTCAACCATTTCAGAGTTCATTTGCAGTGCTTTTCAATTTCGGGGTCATCTTAGCTCAAAATAAATCATGAAATGCATGAAAAATAGCAAACGAAGTCAGAAAAGGGTTGAAAAGTGATGACGTGGCTTTGAATGGTGCATATTGAATGCAGAAAAAGTCTTGAGTTAAAATATATTTAAAAAAATGAAATCCCTTTGTAATAGACGAGTTTTCGTCCGAAACCCTGATACTTCGAAGGAGATTGTCCAGTTTGTACACGAAGTGCATCCAGTTTTTCCCGTAACCTTTCAACTTTTCAGCACAAGCTACATGGGTGAAATTATGATACCATGCCAATTTTCAACCATTTCAGAGTTCATTTGCAGTGCTTTTCAATTTCAGGGTCATCTTAGCTCAAAATAAATCATGAAATGCATGAAAAATAGCAAATGAAGTCAGAAAAGAGTTGAAAAGTGATGATGTGGCTTGGAATGGTGCATATTGAATGCAAAAAAAGTCTTGATTTAAAATATGTTAAAAAAATGAAATCCCTTTGTAATAGACGAGTTTTCGTCCGAAACCCTAATACTTCGAAGGAGATTGTCCAGTTTGTACACGAAGTGCATCCAGTTTTTCCCGTAACCCTCTCAACTTTTTAGCACATGCTATGTGGGTGAAATTATGATACCATGCCAATTTTCAACCATTTCGGAGTTCATTTGCAGTGCTTTTCAATTTCAGGGTAATCTTAGCTCAAAATAAATCATGAAATGCATGAAACATAGCAAATGAAGTCAGAAAAGGGTTGAAAAGTGATGATGTGGCTTTGGATGGTGCATATTGAATGCAGAAAAATTCTTGAGTTAAAATATGTTTAAAAAAATGAAATCCCGTTGTAATAGACGAGTTTTCGTCCGAAACCCTGGTACTTCGAAGGAGATTGTCCAGTTTGTACACGAAGTGCATCCAGTTTTTCCCGTAACCCTCTCAACTTTTTAGCACATGCTACATAGGTGAAATTATGATACCATGCCAATTTTCAACCATTTCAGAGTTCATTTGCAGTGCTTTTCAATTTCAGGGTCATCTTAGCTCAAAATAAATCATGAAATGCATGAAAAATAGCAAATGAAGTCAGAAAAGGGTTGAAAAGTGATGATGTGACTTTGAATGGTGCATATTGAATGCAGAAAAAGTCTTGAGTTAAAATATATTTAAAAAAATGAAATCGCTTTGTAATAGACGAGTTTTTGTCCGAAACCCTAATACTTCGAAGGAGATTGTCCAGTTTGTACACGAAGTGCATCCAGTTTTTCCCGTAACCCTCTCAACTTTTTAGCACATGCTATGTGGGTGAAATTATGATACCATGCCAATTTTCAACCATTTCAGTGTTCATTTGCAGTGCTTTTCAATTTCAGGGTCATCCTACCTCAAAATAAATCATGAAATGCATGAAAAATAGCAAATGAAGTCAGAAAAGGGTTGAAAATTTATGATATGGATTTGAATGGTGCATATTGAATGCGGAAAAAGTCTTGAGTTAAAATATGCTAATAAAATGAAACCCCTTTGTAATAGACGAGTTTTCGTCCGAAACCCTGATACTTCGAAGGAGATTGTCCAGTTTGTTGACGAAGTGCATCCAGTTTTTCCCGTAACCCTATCAACTTTTTAGCACATGCTACGTGGGTGAAATTATGATACCATGCCAATTTTCAACTATTTCAGAGTTCATTTGCAGTGCTTTTCAATTTCAGGGTCATCTTAGCTCAAAATAAATCATGAAATGCATGAAAAATAGCAAATGAAGTCAGAAAAGGGTTGAAAAGTGATGATGTGGCTTTGAATGGTGCATATTGAATGCAGAAAAAGTCTTGAGTTAAAATATGTTTAAAAAATGAAATCCCTTTGTAATAGATGAGTTTTCGTCCGAAACACTGATACTTCGAAGGAGATTGTCCAGTTTGTACACGAAGTGCATCCAGTTTTTCCCGTAACCCTCTCAACTTTTTAGCACATGCTATGTGGGTGAAATTATGATACCATGCCAATTTTCAACCATTTCGGAGTTCATTTGCAGTGCTTTTCAATTTCAGGGTAATCTTAGCTCAAAATAAATCATGAAATGCATGAAACATAGCAAATGAAGTCAGAAAAGGGTTGAAAAGTGATGATGTGGCTTTGGATGGTGCATATTGAATGCAGAAAAATTCTTGAGTTAAAATATGTTTAAAAAAATGAAATCCCTTTGTAATAGACGAGTTTTCGTCCGAAACCCTGGTACTTCGAAGGAGATTGTCCAGTTTGTACACGAAGTGCATCCAGTTTTTCCCGTAACCCTCTCAACTTTTTAGCACATGCTACATAGGTGAAATTATGATACCATGCCAATTTTCAACCATTTCAGAGTTCATTTGCAGTGCTTTTCAATTTCAGGGTCATCTTAGCTCAAAATAAATCATGAAATGCATGAAAAATAGCAAATGAAGTCAGAAAAGGGTTGAAAAGTGATGATGTGACTTTGAATGGTGCATATTGAATGCAGAAAAAGTCTTGAGTTAAAATATATTTAAAAAAATGAAATCGCTTTGTAATAGACGAGTTTTTGTCCGAAACCCTAATACTTCGAAGGAGATTGTCCAGTTTGTACACGAAGTGCATCCAGTTTTTCCCGTAACCCTCTCAACTTTTTAGCACATGCTATGTGGGTGAAATTATGATACCATGCCAATTTTCAACCATTTCAGTGTTCATTTGCAGTGCTTTTCAATTTCAGGGTCATCCTACCTCAAAATAAATCATGAAATGCATGAAAAATAGCAAATGAAGTCAGAAAAGGGTTGAAAATTTATGATATGGATTTGAATGGTGCATATTGAATGCGGAAAAAGTCTTGAGTTAAAATATGCTAATAAAATGAAACCCCTTTGTAATAGACGAGTTTTCGTCCGAAACCCTGATACTTCGAAGGAGATTGTCCAGTTTGTTGACGAAGTGCATCCAGTTTTTCCCGTAACCCTATCAACTTTTTAGCACATGCTACGTGGGTGAAATTATGATACCATGCCAATTTTCAACTATTTCAGAGTTCATTTGCAGTGCTTTTCAATTTCAGGGTCATCTTAGCTCAAAATAAATCATGAAATGCATGAAAAATAGCAAATGAAGTCAGAAAAGGGTTGAAAAGTGATGATGTGGCTTTGAATGGTGCATATTCAATGCAGAAAAAGTCTTGAGTTAAAATATGTTTAAAAAATGAAATCCCTTTGTAATAGATGAGTTTTCGTCCGAAACACTGATACTTCGAAGGAGATTGTCCAGTTTGTACACGAAGTGCATCCACTTTTTCCCGTAACCCTCTCAACTTTTTAGCACATGCTATGTGGGTGAAATTATGTTACCATGCCAATTTTCAACCATTTCAGAGTTCATTTGCAGTGCTTTTCAATTTCAGGGTCATCTTAGCTCAAAATAAATCATGAAATGCATGAAAAATAGCAAATGAAGTCAGAAAAGGGTTGAAAAGTGATGATTTGGCTTTGAATGGTGTATATTGAATGCAGAAAAATTCTTGAGTTAAAATATGTTAAAATAATGAAACCCCTTTGTAATAGACGAGTTTTCGTCCGAAACCCTGATACTTCGAAGGAGATTGTCCAGTTTGTACACGAAGTGCATCCAGTTTTTCCCGTAACCCTCTCAACTTTTTAGCACATGCTACGTGGGTGAAATTATGATACCATGCCAATTTTCAACTATTTCAGAGTTCATTTCCAGTGCTTTACAATTTCAGGGTCATCTAAGCTCAAAATAAATCATGAAATGCATGAAAAATAGCAAATGAAGTCAGAAAAGGGTAGAAAAGTGATGATGTGTCTTTGAATGGTACATATTGAATGCAGAAAAAGTCTTGAGTTACAATATGTTTAAAAAATGAAATCCCTTTGTAATAGACGAGTTTTCGTCCGAATCCTTGATACTTCAAAGGAGATTGTCCAGTTTGTACACGAAGTACATCCAGTTTTTCCCGTAAGGCGCTCATCTTTTTAGCACATGCCATGTGGGTGAAATTATGATAACATGCCAATTTTCAACCATTTCAGAGTTCATTTGCAGTGCTTTTCAATTTCAGGGTCATCTTAGCTCAAAATAAATCATGAAATGCACGAAAAATAGCAAATGAAGTCAGAAAAGGGTTGAAAAGTGATGATGTGGCTTTGAATGGTGCATATTGAATGTAGAAAAAGTCTTGAGTTAAAATATGTTTAAAAAATGAAATCCCTTTGTAATAGACGAGTTTTCGTCCGAAACCCTGATACTTCGAAGGAGATTGTCCAGTTTGTACACGAAGTGCATCCAGTTTTTCCCGTAACCCTCTCAACTTTTTAGCACATGCTACATGGGTGAAATTATGATACCATGCCAATTTTCAACCACTTCAGAGTTCATTTGCAGTGCTTTTCAATTTCAGGGTCATCTTAGCTCAAAATAAATCATGAAATGCATGAAAAATAGCAAATGAAGTCAGAAAAGGGTTGAAAAGTGATGATGTGTCTTTGAATGGTAGATATTGAATGCAGAAAAAGTCTTGAGTTAAAATATGTTTAAAAAATGAAACCCCTTTGTAATAGACGAGTTTTCGTCCGAAACCCTAATACTTCGAAGGAGATTGTCCAGTTTGTACACGAAGTGCATCCAGTTTTTCCCGTAACCCTCTCAACTTTTTAGCACATGCTATGTGGGTGAAATTATGATACCATGCCAATTTTCAACCATTTCAGAGTTCATTTGCAGTGCTTTTCAATTTCAGGGTCATCCTAGCTCAAAATAAATCATGAAATGCATGAAAAATAGCAAATGAAGTCAGAAAAGGGTTGAAAAGTGATAATGTGGATTTGAATGGTGCATATTGAATGCAGAAAAAGTCTTGAGTTAAAATATGTTAATAAAATGAAACCCCTTTGTAATAGACGAGTTTTCGTCCGAAACCCTGATACTTCGAAGGAGATTGTCCAGTTTGTTGACGAAGTGCATCCAGTTTTTCCCGTAACCCTCTCAACTTTTTAGCACATGCTACGTGGGTGAAATTATGATACCATGCCAATTTTGAACTATTTCAGAGTTCATTTGCAGTGCTTTTCAATTTCAGGGTCATCTTAGCTCAAAATAAATCATGAAATGCATGAAAAATAGCCAATGAAGTCAGAAAAGGGTTGAAAAGTGATGATGTGGCTTTGAATGGTGCATATTGAATGCAGAAAAAGTCTTGAGTTAAAATATGTTTAAAAAATGAAACCCCTTTGTAATAGACGAGTTTTCGTCCGAAACCCTGATACTTCGAAGGAGATTGTCCAGTTTGTACACGAAGTGCATCCAGTTTTTCCCGTAACCCTCTCAACTTTTTAGCACATGCTACGTGGGTGAAATTATGATACCATGCCAATTTTCAACCATTTCAGAGTTCATTTCCAGTGCTTTTCAATTTCAGGGTCATCTTAGCTCAAAATAAATCATAAAATGCATGAAAAATAGCAAATGAAGTCAGAAAAGGGTTG
This sequence comes from Elymus sibiricus, assembly GCA_039707655.1. NCBI lineage: Eukaryota > Viridiplantae > Streptophyta > Magnoliopsida > Poales > Poaceae > Elymus > Elymus sibiricus. The sequence goes on from CM077671.1 coordinate 248,566,839, forward strand.
AAAAGTGATGATGTGGCTTTGAATGGTACATATTGAATGCAGAAAAAGTCTTGAGTTACAATATGTTTAAAAAATGAAATCCCTTTGTAATAGACGAGTTTTCGTCCGAATCCTTGATACTTCAAAGGAGATTGTCTAGTTTGTACACGAAGTGCATCCAGTTTTTCCCGTAAGGCTCTCATCTTTTTAGCACATGCTATGTGGGTGAAATTATGATACCATGCCAATTTTCAACCATTTCGGAGTTCATTTGCAGTGCTTTTCAATTTCAGGGTCATCTTAGCTCAAAATAAATCATGAAATGCACGAAAAATAGCAAATGAAGTCAGAAAAGGGTTGAAAAGTGATGATGTGGCTTTGAATGGTGCATATTGAATGTAGAAAAAGTCTTGAGTTAAAATATGTTTAAAAAATGAAATTCCTTTGTAATAGACGAGTTTTCGTCCGAAACCCTGATACTTCGAAGGAGATTGTCCAGTTTGTACACGAAGTGCATCCAGTTTTTCCCATAACCCTCTCAACTTTTTAGCACATGCTATGTGGGTGAAATTATGATACCATGCCAATTTTCAACCATTTCGGAGTTCATTTGCAGTGCTTTTCAATTTCAGGGTCATCTTAGCTCAAAATAAATCATGAAATGCACGAAAAATAGCAAATGAAGTCAGAAAAGGGTTGAAAAGTGATGATGTGGCTTTGAATGGTGCATATTGAATGTAGAAAAAGTCTTGAGTTAAAATATGTTTAAAAAATGAAATCCCTTTGTAATAGACGAGTTTTCGTCCGAAACCCTGATACTTCGAAGGAGATTGTCCAGTTTGTACACGAAGTGCATCCAGTTTTTCCCATAACCCTCTCAACTTTTTAGCACATGCTATGTGGGTGAAATTATGATACCATGCCAATTTTCAACTATTTCAGAGTTCATTTGCAGTGCTTTACAATTTCAGGGTCATCTTAGCTCAAAATAAATCATGAAATGCATGAAAAATAGCAAATGAAGTTAGAAATGGGTTGAAAAGTGATGATGTGTCTTTGAATGGTACATATTGAATGCAGAAAAAGTCTTGAGTTAAAATATGTTTAAAAAATGAAATCCCTTTGTAATAGACGAGTTTTCGTCCGAATCCTTGATACTTCAAAGGAGATTGTCCAGTTTGTACACAAAGTGCATCCAGTTTTTCCCGTAAGGCTCTCATCTTTTTAGCACATGCTATGTGGGTGAAATTATGATACCATGCCAATTTTCAACCATTTCGGAGTTCATTTGCAGTGCTTTTCAATTTCAGGGTCATCTTAGCTCAAAATAAATCATGAAATGCACGAAAAATAGCAAATGAAGTCAGAAAAGGGTTGAAAAGTGATGATGTGGCTTTGAATGGTGCATATTGAATGCAAAAAAAGTCTTGATTTAAAATATGTTAAAAAAATGAAATCCCTTTGTAATAGACGAGTTTTCGTCCGAAACCCTGATACTTCGAAGGAGATTGTCCAGTTTGTATACGAAGTGCATCCAGTTTTTCCAGTAACCCTCTCAAATTTTTAGCACATGCTACGTTGGTGAAATTATGATACCATGCCAATTTTCAACTATTTCAGAGTTCATTTGCAGTGCTTTACAATTTCAGGGCCATCTTAGCTCAAAATAAATCATGAAATGCATGAAAAAAAGCAAATGAAGTTAGAAATGGGTTGAAAAGTGATGATGTGTCTTTGAATGGTACATATTGAATGCAGAAAAAGTCTTGAGTTAAAATATGTTAAAAAATGAAACCCCTTTGTAATAGACGAGTTTTCGTCCGAAACCCTGATACTTCGAAGGAGATTGTCCAGTTTGTACACGAAGTGCATCCAGTTTTTCCCGTAACCCTCTCAACTTTTTAGCACATGCTATGTGGGTGAAATTATGATACCATGCCAATTTTCAACCATTTCAGAGTTCATTTGCAGTGCTTTTCAATTTCAGGGTCATCTTAGCTCAAAATAAATCATGAAATGCATGAAAAATAGCAAATGAAGTCAGAAAAGAGTTGAAAAGTGATGATGTGGCTTTGAATGGTGCATATTGAATGCAAAAAAAGTCTTGATTTAAAATATGTTAAAAAAATGAAATCCCTTTGTAATAGACGAGTTTTCGTCCGAAACCCTGATACTTCGAAGGAGATTGTCCAGTTTGTATACCAAGTGCATCCAGTTTTTCCAGTAACCCTCTCAAATTTTTAGCACATGCTACGTTGGTGAAATTATGATACCATGAATATTTTCAACTATTTCAGAGTTCATTTGCAGTGCTTTACAATTTCAGGGTCATCTTAGCTCAAAATAAATCATGAAATGCATGAAAAATAGCAAATGAAGTCAAAAAAGGGTTGAAAAGTGATGATGTGTCTTTGAATGGTAGATATTGAATGCAGAAAAAGTCTTGAGCTAAAATATGTTTAAAAAATGAAATCCCTTTGTAATAGACGAGTTTTCGTCCGAAACCTTGATACTTCAAAGCAGATTGTCCAGTTTGTACACGAAGTGCATCCAGTTTTTCCCATAACCCTCTCAACTTTTTAGCACATGCTATGTGGGTGATATTATGATACCATGCCAATTTTCAACCATTTCGGAGTTCATTTGCAGTGCTTTTCAATTTCAGGGTCATCTTAGCTCAAAATAAATTATGAAATGCATGAAAAATAGCAAATGAAGTCAGAAAAGGGTTGAAAAGTGATGATGTGGCTTTGAATGGTGCATATTGAATGCAGAAAAAGTTTTGAGTTAAAATATGTTTAAAAAATGAAATCCCTTTGTAATAGACGAGTTTTCGTCAGAAACCCTGATACTTCGAAGGAGATTGTCCAGTTTGTACACGAAATGCATCCAGTTTTTCCCGTAACCCTCTCAACTTTTTAGCACATCCTATGTGGGTGAAATTATTATACCATGCCAACTTTTAACCTTTTCAGAGTTAATTTGCAGTGCTTTTCAATTTCAGGGTCATCTTAGCTCAAAATAAATCATGAAATGCATGAAAAATAGCAAATGAAGTCAGAAAAGGGTTGAAAAGTGATGATGTGGCTTTGAATGGTGCATATTGAATGCAGAAAAAGTTTTGAGTTAAAATATGTTTAAAAAATGAAATCCCTTTGTAATAGACGAGTTTTCGTCAGAAACCCTGATACTTCGAAGGAGATTGTCCAGTTTGTACACGAAGTGCATCCAGTTTTTGCCGTAACCCTCTCAACTTTTTAGCACATGCTATGTGGGTGAAATTATGATACCATGCCAATTTTTAACCATTTCAGAGTTCATTTGCAGTGCTTTTCAATTTCAGGGTCATCTTTGCTCAAAATAAATCATGAAATGCATGAAAAATAGCAAATGAAGTCAGAAAAGGGTTGAAAAGTGATGATGTGGCTTTGAATGGTGCATATTGAATGCAGAAAAAGTCTTGAGTTAAAATATGTTAAAAAAATGAAACCCCTTTGTAATCGAGGAGTTTTCGTCCGAAACCCTGACACTTCGAAGGAGATTGTCCAGTTTGTACACGAAGTGCATCCAGTTTTTCCCGTAACCCTCTCAACTTTTTATCACATGCTATGTGGGTGAAATTATGATACCATGCCAATTTTCAACCATTTCAGAGTTCATTTGCAGTGCTTTTCAATTTCAGGGTCATCTTAGCTCAAAATAAATCATGAAATGCATGAAAAATAGCAAATCAAGTCTGAAAAGGGTTGAAAAGTGATGATGTGGCTTTGAATGGTGCATATTGAATGCAGAAAAAGTCTTGAGTTAAAATATGTTAAAAAAATGAAACCCCTTTGTAATAGACGAGTTTTCGTCCGAAACCCTGATACTTCGAAGGAGATTGTCCAGTTTGTTGACGAAGTGCATCCAGTTTTTCCCGTAACCCTCTCAACTTTTTAGCACATGCTACGTGGGTGAAATTATGATACCATGCCAATTTTCAACTATTTCAGAGTTCATTTGCAGTGCTTTTCAATATCAGGGTCATCTTAGCTCAAAATAAATCATGAAATGCATGAAAAATAGCAAATGAAGTCAGAAAAGGGTTGAAAAGTGATGATTTGGCTTTGAATGGTACATATTGAATGCAGAAAAAGTGTTGAGTTAAAATATGTTAAAATAATGAAACCCCTTTGTAATAGACGAGTTTTCGTCCGAATCCTTGATACTTCAAAGGAGATTGTCCAGTTTGTACACGAAGTGCATCCAGTTTTTCCCGTAAGGCTCTCATCTTTTTAGCACATGCTATGTGGGTGAAATTATGATACCATGCCAATTTTCAACCATTTCGGAGTTCATTTGCAGTGCATTTCAATTTCAGGGTCATCTTAGCTCAAAATAAATCATGAAATGCATGAAAAATAGCAAATGAAGTCAGAAAAGGGTTGAAAAGTGATGATGTGGCTTTGAATGGTGCATATTGAATGCAGAAAAAGTGTTGAGTTAAAATATGTTTAAAAAATGAAATCCCTTTGTAATAGACGAGTTTTCGTCCGAAACCCTGATACTTCGAAGGAGATTGTCCAGTTTGTACACGAAGTGCATCCACTTTTTCCCGTAACCCTCTCAACTTTTTAGCACATGCTACATGGGTGAAATTATGATACCATGCCAATTTTCAACCATTTCGGAGTTCATTTGCAGTGCTTTTCAATTTCAGGGTCATCTTAGCTCAAAATAAATCATGAAATGCATGAAAAATAGCAAATGAAGTCAGAAAAGGGTTGAAAAGTGATGATGTGGCTTTGAATGGTGCATATTGAATGCAGAAAAAGTGTTGAGTTAAAATATGTTAAAAAAATGAAACCCCTTTGTAATAGACGAGTTTTCGTCCGAAACCCTGATACTTCGAAGGAGATTGTCCAGTTTGTTGACGAAGTGCATCCAGTTTTTCCCGTAACCCTCTCAACTTTTTAGCACATGCTACGTGGGTGAAATTATGATACCATGCCAATTTTCAACTATTTCAGAGTTCATTTGCAGTGCTTTTCAATATCAGGGTCATCTTAGCTCAAAATAAATCATGAAATGCATGAAAAATAGCAAATGAAGTCAGAAAAGGGTTGGAAAGTGATGATTTGGCTTTGAATTGTGCATATGGAATGCAGAAAATGTCTTGTTTTAAAATATGTTAAATAATAAAACCCCTTTGTAATAGACGAGTTTTCGTCCGAAACCCTGATACTTCGAAGGAGATTGTCCAGTTTGTATACGAAGTGCATCCAGTTTTTCCCATAACCCTCTCAACTTTTTAGCACATGCTACTGGGTGAAATTATGATACCATGCCAATTTTCAACTATTTCAGAGTTCATTTCCAGTGCTTTACAGTTTCAGGGTCATCTTAGCTCAAAATAAATCATGAAATGCATGAAAAATAGCAAATGAAGTCAGAAAAGGGTTGAAAAGTGATGATGTGGCTTTGAATGGTGCATATTGAATGCAGAAAAAGTCTTGAGTTAAAATATGTTAAAAAAATGAAACCCCTTTGTAATCGAGGAGTTTTCGTCCGAAACCCTGACACTTCGAAGGAGATTGTCCAGTTTGTACACGAAGTGCATCCAGTTTTTCCCGTAACCCTCTCAACTTTTTAGCACATCCTATGTGGGTGAAATTATTATACCATGCCAACTTTTAACCTTTTCAGAGTTAATTTGCAGTGCTTTTCAATTTCAGGGTCATCTTAGCTCAAAATAAATCATGAAATGCATGAAAAATAGCAAATGAAGTCAGAAAAGGGTTGAAAAGTGATGATGTGGCTTTGAATGGTGCATATTGAATGCAGAAAAAGTTTTGAGTTAAAATATGTTTAAAAAATGAAATCCCTTTGTAATAGACGAGTTTTCGTCAGAAACCCTGATACTTCGAAGGAGATTGTCCAGTTTGTACACGAAGTGCATCCAGTTTATCCGTAACCCTCTCAACTTTTTAGCACATGCTATGTGGGTGAAATTATGATACCATGCCAATTTTTAACCATTTCAGAGTTCATTTGCAGTGCTTTTCAATTTCAGGGTCATCTTTGCTCAAAATAAATCATGAAATGCATGAAAAATAGCAAATGAAGTCAGAAAAGGGTTGAAAAGTGATGATGTGGCTTTGAATGGTGCATATTGAATGCAGAAAAAGTCTTGAGTTAAAATATGTTAAAAAAATGAAACCCCTTTGTAATCGAGGAGTTTTCGTCCGAAACCCTGACACTTCGAAGGAGATTGTCCAGTTTGTACACGAAGTGCATCCAGTTTTTCCCGTAACCCTCTCAACTTTTTATCACATGCTATGTGGGTGAAATTATGATACCATGCCAATTTTCAACCATTTCAGAGTTCATTTGCAGTGCTTTTCAATTTCAGGGTCATCTTAGCTCAAAATAAATCATGAAATGCATGAAAAATAGCAAATCAAGTCTGAAAAGGGTTGAAAAGTGATGATGTGGCTTTGAATGGTGCATATTGAATGCAGAAAATTCTTGAGTTAAAATATGTTAAAAAAATGAAACCCCTTTGTAATAGACGAGTTTTCGTCCGAAACCCTGATACTTCGAAGGAGATTGTCCAGTTTGTTGACGAAGTGCATCCAGTTTTTCCCGTAACCCTCTCAACTTTTTAGCACATGCTACGTGGGTGAAATTATGATACCATGCCAATTTTCAACTATTTCAGAGTTCATTTGCAGTGCTTTTCAATATCAGGGTCATCTTAGCTCAAAATAAATCATGAAATGCATGAAAAATAGCAAATGAAGTCAGAAAAGGGTTGAAAAGTGATGATTTGGCTTTGAATGGTACATATTGAATGCAGAAAAAGTGTTGAGTTAAAATATGTTAAAATAATGAAACCCCTTTGTAATAGACGAGTTTTCGTCCGAATCCTTGATACTTCAAAGGAGATTGTCCAGTTTGTACACGAAGTGCATCCAGTTTTTCCCGTAAGGCTCTCATCTTTTTAGCACATGCTATGTGGGTGAAATTATGATACCATGCCAATTTTCAACCATTTCGGAGTTCATTTGCAGTGCATTTCAATTTCAGGGTCATCTTAGCTCAAAATAAATCATGAAATGCATGAAAAATAGCAAATGAAGTCAGAAAAGGGTTGAAAAGTGATGATGTGGCTTTGAATGGTGCATATTGAATGCAGAAAAAGTGTTGAGTTAAAATATGTTTAAAAAATGAAATCCCTTTGTAATAGACGAGTTTTCGTCCGAAACCCTGATACTTCGAAGGAGATTGTCCAGTTTGTACACGAAGTGCATCCACTTTTTCCCGTAACCCTCTCAACTTTTTAGCACATGCTACATGGGTGAAATTATGATACCATGCCAATTTTCAACCATTTCGGAGTTCATTTGCAGTGCTTTTCAATTTCAGGGTCATCTTAGCTCAAAATAAATCATGAAATGCATGAAAAATAGCAAATGAAGTCAGAAAAGGGTTGAAAAGTGATGATGTGGCTTTGAATGGTGCATATTGAATGCAGAAAAAGTGTTGAGTTAAAATATGTTAAAAAAATGAAACCCCTTTATAATAGACGAGTTTTCGTCCGAAACCCTGATACTTCGAAGGAGATTGTCCAGTTTGTTGACGAAGTGCATCCAGTTTTTCCCGTAACCCTCTCAACTTTTTAGCACATCCTATGTGGGTGAAATTATTATACCATGCCAATTTTCAACTATTTCAGAGTTCATTTGCAGTGCTTTTCAATATCAGGGTCATCTTAGCTCAAAATAAATCATGAAATGCATGAAAAATAGCAAATGAAGTCAGAAAAGGGTTGAAAAGTGATGATGTGGCTTTGAATGGTGCATATTGAATGCAGAAAAAGTTTTGAGTTAAAATATGTTTAAAAAATGAAATCCCTTTGTAATAGACGAGTTTTCGTCCGAAACCCTGATACTTCGAAGGAGATTGTCCAGTTTGTACACGAAGTGCATCCAGTTTTTGCCGTAACCCTCTCAACTTTTTAGCACATGCTATGTGGGTGAAATTATGATACCATGCCAATTTTTAACCATTTCAGAGTTCATTTGCAGTGCTTTTCAATTTCAGGGTCATCTTTGCTCAAAATAAATCATGAAATGCATGAAAAATAGCAAATGAAGTCAGAAAAGGGTTGAAAAGTGATGATGTGGCTTTGAATGGTGCATATTGAATGCAGAAAAAGTCTTGAGTTAAAATATGTTAAAAAAATGAAACCCCTTTGTAATCGAGGAGTTTTCGTCCGAAACCCTGACACTTCGAAGGAGATTGTCCAGTTTGTACACGAAGTGCATCCAGTTTTTCCCGTAACCCTCTCAACTTTTTATCACATGCTATGTGGGTGAAATTATGATACCATGCCAATTTTCAACCATTTCAGAGTTCATTTGCAGTGCTTTTCAATTTCAGGGTCATCTTAGCTCAAAATAAATCATGAAATGCATGAAAAATAGCAAATGAAGTCTGAAAAGGGTTGAAAAGTGATGATGTGGCTTTGAATGGTGCATATTGAATGCAGAAAAAGTCTTGAGTTAAAATATGTTAAAAAAATGAAACCCCTTTGTAATAGACGAGTTTTCGTCCGAAACCCTGATACTTCGAAGGAGATTGTCCAGTTTGTTGACGAAGTGCATCCAGTTTTTCCCGTAACCCTCTCAACTTTTTAGCACATGCTACGTGGGTGAAATTATGATACCATGCCAATTTTCAACTATTTCAGAGTTCATTTGCAGTGCTTTTCAATATCAGGGTCATCTTAGCTCAAAATAAATCATGAAATGCATGAAAAATAGCAAATGAAGTCAGAAAAGGGTTGAAAAGTGATGATTTGGCTTTGAATGGTACATATTGAATGCAGAAAAAGTGTTGAGTTAAAATATGTTAAAATAATGAAACCCCTTTGTAATAGACGAGTTTTCGTCCGAATCCTTGATACTTCAAAGGAGATTGTCCAGTTTGTACACGAAGTGCATCCAGTTTTTCCCGTAAGGCTCTCATCTTTTTAGCACATGCTATGTGGGTGAAATTATGATACCATGCCAATTTTCAACCATTTCGGAGTTCATTTGCAGTGCATTTCAATTTCAGGGTCATCTTAGCTCAAAATAAATCATGAAATGCATGAAAAATAGCAAATGAAGTCAGAAAAGGGTTGAAAAGTGATGATGTGGCTTTGAATGGTGCATATTGAATGCAGAAAAAGTGTTGAGTTAAAATATGTTTAAAAAATGAAATCCCTTTGTAATAGACGAGTTTTCGTCCGAAACCCTGATACTTCGAAGGAGATTGTCCAGTTTGTACACGAAGTGCATCCACTTTTTCCCGTAACCCTCTCAACTTTTTAGCACATGCTACATGGGTGAAATTATGATACCATGCCAATTTTCAACCATTTCGGAGTTCATTTGCAGTGCTTTTCAATTTCAGGGTCATCTTAGCTCAAAATAAATCATGAAATGCATGAAAAATAGCAAATGAAGTCAGAAAAGGGTTGAAAAGTGATGATGTGGCTTTGAATGGTGCATATTGAATGCAGAAAAAGTGTTGAGTTAAAATATGTTAAAAAAATGAAACCCCTTTGTAATAGACGAGTTTTCGTCCGAAACCCTGATACTTCGAAGGAGATTGTCCAGTTTGTTGACGAAGTGCATCCAGTTTTTCCCGTAACCCTCTCAACTTTTTAGCACATGCTACGTGGGTGAAATTATGATACCATGCCAATTTTCAACTATTTCAGAGTTCATTTGCAGTGCTTTTCAATATCAGGGTCATCTTAGCTCAAAATAAATCATGAAATGCATGAAAAATAGCAAATGAAGTCAGAAAAGGGTTGGAAAGTGATGATTTGGCTTTGAATTGTGCATATGGAATGCAGAAAATGTCTTGTTTTAAAATATGTTAAATAATAAAACCCCTTTGTAATAGACGAGTTTTCGTCCGAAACCCTGATACTTCGAAGGAGATTGTCCAGTTTGTATACGAAGTGCATCCAGTTTTTCCCATAACCCTCTCAACTTTTTAGCACATGCTACTGGGTGAAATTATGATACCATGCCAATTTTCAACTATTTCAGAGTTCATTTCCAGTGCTTTACAGTTTCAGGGTCATCTTAGCTCAAAATAAATCATGAAATGCATGAAAAATAGCAAATGAAGTCAGAAAAGGGTTGAAAAGTGATGATGTGGCTTTGAATGGTGCATATTGAATGCAGAAAAAGTCTTGAGTTAAAATATGTTAAAAAAATGAAACCCCTTTGTAATCGAGGAGTTTTCGTCCGAAACCCTGACACTTCGAAGGAGATTGTCCAGTTTGTACACGAAGTGCATCCAGTTTTTCCCGTAACCCTCTCAACTTTTTATCACATGCTATGTGGGTGAAATTATGATACCATGCCAATTTTCAACCATTTCAGAGTTCATTTGCAGTGCTTTTCAATTTCAGGGTCATCTTAGCTCAAAATAAATCATGAAATGCATGAAAAATAGCAAATGAAGTCTGAAAAGGGTTGAAAAGTGATGATGTGGCTTTGAATGGTGCATATTGAATGCAGAAAAAGTCTTGAGTTAAAATATGTTAAAAAAATGAAACCCCTTTGTAATAGACGAGTTTTCGTCCGAAACCCTGATACTTCGAAGGAGATTGTCCAGTTTGTTGACGAAGTGCATCCAGTTTTTCCCGTAACCCTCTCAACTTTTTAGCACATGCTACGTGGGTGAAATTATGATACCATGCCAATTTTCAACTATTTCAGAGTTCATTTGCAGTGCTTTTCAATATCAGGGTCATCTTAGCTCAAAATAAATCATGAAATGCATGAAAAATAGCAAATGAAGTCAGAAAAGGGTTGAAAAGTGATGATTTGGCTTTGAATGGTACATATTGAATGCAGAAAAAGTGTTGAGTTAAAATATGTTAAAATAATGAAACCCCTTTGTAATAGACGAGTTTTCGTCCGAATCCTTGATACTTCAAAGGAGATTGTCCAGTTTGTACACGAAGTGCATCCAGTTTTTCCCGTAAGGCTCTCATCTTTTTAGCACATGCTATGTGGGTGAAATTATGATACCATGCCAATTTTCAACCATTTCGGAGTTCATTTGCAGTGCATTTCAATTTCAGGGTCATCTTAGCTCAAAATAAATCATGAAATGCATGAAAAATAGCAAATGAAGTCAGAAAAGGGTTGAAAAGTGATGATGTGGCTTTGAATGGTGCATATTGAATGCAGAAAAAGTGTTGAGTTAAAATATGTTTAAAAAATGAAATCCCTTTGTAATAGACGAGTTTTCGTCCGAAACCCTGATACTTCGAAGGAGATTGTCCAGTTTGTACACGAAGTGCATCCACTTTTTCCCGTAACCCTCTCAACTTTTTAGCACATGCTACATGGGTGAAATTATGATACCATGCCAATTTTCAACCATTTCGGAGTTCATTTGCAGTGCTTTTCAATTTCAGGGTCATCTTAGCTCAAAATAAATCATGAAATGCATGAAAAATAGCAAATGAAGTCAGAAAAGGGTTGAAAAGTGATGATGTGGCTTTGAAAGGTGCATATTGAATGCAGAAAAAGTCTTGAGTTAAAATATGTTAAAAAAATGAAACCCCTTTGTAATAGACGAGTTTTCGTCCGAAACCCTGATACTTCGAAGGAGATTGTCCAGTTTGTTGACGAAGTGCATCCAGTTTTTCCCGTAACCCTCTCAACTTTTTAGCACATGCTACGTGGGTGAAATTATGATACCATGCCAATTTTCAACTATTTCAGAGTTCATTTGCAGTGCTTTTCAATATCAGGGTCATCTTAGCTCAAAATAAATCATGAAATGCATGAAAAATAGCAAATGAAGTCAGAAAAGGGTTGAAAAGTGATGATTTGGCTTTGAATTGTGCATATGGAATGCAGAAAATGTCTTGTTTTAAAATATGTTAAATAATGAAACCCCTTTGTAATAGACGAGTTTTCGTCCGAAACCCTAATACTTCGAAGGAGATTGTCCAGTTTGTATACGAAGTGCATCCAGTTTTTCCCATAACCCTCTCAACTTTTTAGCACATGCTACTGGGTGAAATTATGATACCATGCCAATTTTCAACTATTTCAGAGTTCATTTCCAGTGCTTTACAGTTTCAGGGTCATCTTAGCTCAAAATAAATCATGAAATGCATGAAAAATAGCAAATGAAGTCAGAAAAGGGTTGAAAAGTGATGATGTGTCTTTGAATGGTACATATTGAATGCAGAAAAAGTCTTGAGTTTAAATATGTTTAAAAAATGAAATCCCTTTGTAATAGACGAGTTTTCGTCCGAATCCTTGATACTTCAAAGGAGATTGTCCAGTTTGTACACGAAGTGCATCCAGTTTTTCCCGTAAGGCTCTCATCTTTTTAGCACATGCTATGTGGGTGAAATTATGATACCATGCCAATTTTCAACCATTTCGGAGTTCATTTCTAGTGCTTTTCAATTTCAGGGTCATCTTAGCACAAAATAAATCATGGAATGCATGAAAAATAGCAAATGAAGTCAGAAAAGGGTTGAAAAGTGATGATGTGGCTTTGAATGGTGCATATTGAATGCAGAAAAAGTTTTGAGTTAAAATATGTTTAAAAAATGAAATCCCTTTGTAATAGACGAGTTTTCGTCAGAAACCCTGATACTTCGAAGGAGATTGTCCAGTTTGTACACGAAGTGCATCCAGTTTTTGCCGTAACCCTCTCAACTTTTTAGCACATGCTATGTGGGTGAAATTATGATACCATGCCAATTTTCAACCATTTCAGAGTTCATTTGCAGTGCTTTTCAATTTCAGGGTCATCTTAGCTCAAAATAAATCATGAAATGCATGAAAAATAGCAAATGAAGTCTGAAAAGGGTTGAAAAGTGATGATGTGGCTTTGAATGGTGCATATTGAATGCAGAAAAAGTCTTGAGTTAAAATATGTTAAAAAAATGAAACCCCTTTGTAATAGACGAGTTTTCGTCCGAAACCCTGATACTTCGAAGGAGATTGTCCAGTTTGTTGACGAAGTGCATCCAGTTTTTCCCGTAACCCTCTCAACTTTTTAGCACATGCTACGTGGGTGAAATTATGATACCATGCCAATTTTCAACTATTTCAGAGTTCATTTGCAGTGCTTTTCAATATCAGGGTCATCTTAGCTCAAAATAAATCATGAAATGCATGAAAAATAGCAAATGAAGTCAGAAAAGGGTTGAAAAGTGATGATTTGGCTTTGAATGGTACATATTGAATGCAGAAAAAGTGTTGAGTTAAAATATGTTAAAATAATGAAACCCCTTTGTAATAGACGAGTTTTCGTCCGAATCCTTGATACTTCAAAGGAGATTGTCCAGTTTGTACACGAAGTGCATCCAGTTTTTCCCGTAAGGCTCTCATCTTTTTAGCACATGCTATGTGGGTGAAATTATGATACCATGCCAATTTTCAACCATTTCGGAGTTCATTTGCAGTGCATTTCAATTTCAGGGTCATCTTAGCTCAAAATAAATCATGAAATGCATGAAAAATAGCAAATGAAGTCAGAAAAGGGTTGAAAAGTGATGATGTGGCTTTGAATGGTGCATATTGAATGCAGAAAAAGTGTTGAGTTAAAATATGTTTAAAAAATGAAATCCCTTTGTAATAGACGAGTTTTCGTCCGAAACCCTGATACTTCGAAGGAGATTGTCCAGTTTGTACACGAAGTGCATCCAGTTTTTCCCGTAACCCTCTCAACTTTTTAGCACATGCTACATGGGTGAAATTATGATACCATGCCAATTTTCAACCATTTCGGAGTTCATTTGCAGTGCTTTTCAATTTCAGGGTCATCTTAGCTCAAAATAAATCATGAAATGCATGAAAAATAGCAAATGAAGTCAGAAAAGGGTTGAAAAGTGATGATGTGGCTTTGAATGGTGCATATTGAATGCAGAAAAAGTCTTGAGTTAAAATATGTTAAAAAAATGAAATCCCTTTGTAATAGACGAGTTTTCGTCAGAAACCCTGATACTTCGAAGGAGATTGTCCAGTTTGTTGACGAAGTGCATCCAGTTTTTCCCGTAACCCTCTCAACTTTTTAGCACATGCTACGTGGGTGAAATTATGATACCATGCCAATTTTCAACCATTTCGGAGTTCATTTGCAGTGCTTTTCAATATCAGGGTCATCTTAGCTCAAAATAAATCATGAAATGCATGAAAAATAGCAAATGAAGTCAGAAAAGGGTTGAAAAGTGATGATTTGGCTTTGAATGGTGCATATGGAATGCAGAAAATGTCTTGTTTTAAAATATGTTAAATAATGAAACCCCTTTGTAATAGACGAGTTTTCGTCCGAAACCCTGATACTTCGAAGGAGATTGTCCAGTTTGTATACGAAGTGCATCCAGTTTTTCCCATAACCCTCTCAACTTTTTAGCACATGCTACGTGGGTGAAATTATGATACCATGCCAATTTTCAACTATTTCAGAGTTCATTTGCAGTGCTTTTCAATATCAGGGTCATCTTAGCTCAAAATAAATCATGAAATGCATGAAAAATAGCAAATGAAGTCAGAAAAGGGTTGAAAAGTGATGATTTGGCTTTGAATGGTACATATTGAATGCAGAAAAAGTGTTGAGTTAAAATATGTTAAAATAATGAAACCCCTTTGTAATAGACGAGTTTTCGTCCGAATCCTTGATACTTCAAAGGAGATTGTCCAGTTTGTACACGAAGTGCATCCAGTTTTTCCCGTAAGGCTCTCATCTTTTTAGCACATGCTATGTGGGTGAAATTATGATACCATGCCAATTTTCAACCATTTCGGAGTTCATTTGCAGTGCATTTCAATTTCAGGGTCATCTTAGCTCAAAATAAATCATGAAATGCATGAAAAATAGCAAATGAAGTCAGAAAAGGGTTGAAAAGTGATGATGTGGCTTTGAATGGTGCATATTGAATGCAGAAAAAGTGTAGAGTTAAAATATGTTTAAAAAATGAAATCCCTTTGTAATAGACGAGTTTTCGTCCGAAACCCTGATACTTCGAAGGAGATTGTCCAGTTTGTACACGAAGTGCATCCAGTTTTTCCCGTAACCCTCTCAACTTTTTAGCACATGCTACATGGGTGAAATTATGATACCATGCCAATTTTCAACCATTTCGGAGTTCATTTGCAGTGCTTTTCAATTTCAGGGTCATCTTAGCTCAAAATAAATCATGAAATGCATGAAAAATAGCAAATGAAGTCAGAAAAGGGTTGAAAAGTGATGATGTGGCTTTGAATGGTGCATATTGAATGCAGAAAAAGTCTTGAGTTAAAATATGTTAAAAAAATGAAACCCCTTTGTAATAGACGAGTTTTCGTCCGAAACCCTGATACTTCGAAGGAGATTGTCCAGTTTGTTGACGAAGTGCATCCAGTTTTTCCCGTAACCCTCTCAACTTTTTAGCACATGCTACGTGGGTGAAATTATGATACCATGCCAATTTTCAACTATTTCGGAGTTCATTTGCAGTGCTTTTCAATATCAGGGTCATCTTAGCTCAAAATAAATCATGAAATGCATGAAAAATAGCAAATGAAGTCAGAAAAGGGTTGAAAAGTGATGATTTGGCTTTGAATGGTGCATATGGAATGCAGAAAATGTCTTGTTTTAAAATATGTTAAATAATGAAACCCCTTTGTAATAGACGAGTTTTCGTCCGAAACCCTGATACTTCGAAGGAGATTGTCCAGTTTGTATACGAAGTGCATCCAGTTTTTCCCATAACCCTCTCAACTTTTTAGCACATGCTACTGGGTGAAATTATGATACCATGCCAATTTTCAACTATTTCAGAGTTCATTTCTAGTGCTTTACAGTTTCAGGGTCATCTTAGCTCAAAATAAATCATGAAATGCATGAAAAATAGCAAATGAAGTCAGAAAAGGGTTGAAAAGTGATGATGTGTCTTTGAATGGTACATATTGAATGCAGAAAAAGTCTAGAGTTTAAATATGTTTAAAAAATGAAATCCCTTTGTAATAGACGAGTTTTCGTCCGAATCCTTGATACTTCAAAGGAGATTGTCCAGTTTGTACACGAAGTGCATCCAGTTTTTCCCGTAAGGCTCTCATCTTTTTAGCACATGCTATGTGGGTGAAATTATGATACCATGCCAATTTTCAACCATTTCGGAGTTCATTTGCAGTGCTTTTCAATTTCAGGGTCATCTTAGCTCAAAATAAATCATGGAATGCATGAAAAATAGCAAATGTAGTCAGAAAAGGGTTGAAAAGTGATGATGTGGCTTTGAATGGTGCATATTGAATGCAGATAAAGTTTTGAGTTAAAATATGTTTAAAAAATGAAATCCCTTTGTAATAGACGAGTTTTCGTCAGAAACCCTGATACTTCGAAGGAGATTGTCCAGTTTGTACACGAAGTGCATCCAGTTTTTGCCGTAACCCTCTCAACTTTTTAGCACATGCTATGTGGGTGAAATTATGATACCATGCCAATTTTTAACCATTTCAGAGTTCATTTGCAGTGCTTTTCAATTTCAGGGTCATCTTTGCTACAAATAAATCATGAAATGCATGAAAAATAGCAAATGAAGTCAGAAAAGGGTTGAAAAGTGATGATGTGGCTTTGAATGGTGCATATTGAATGCAGAAAAAGTCTTGAGTTAAAATATGTTAAAAAAATGAAACCCCTTTGTAATCGAGGAGTTTTCGTCCGAAACCCTGACACTTCGAAGGAGATTGTCCAGTTTGTACACGAAGTGCATCCAGTTTTTCCCGTAACCCTCTCAACTTTTTATCACATGCTATGTGGGTGAAATTATGATACCATGCCAATTTTCAACCATTTCAGAGTTCATTTGCAGTGCTTTTCAATTTCAGGGTCATCTTAGCTCAAAATAAATCATGAAATGCATGAAAAATAGCAAATGAAGTCTGAAAAGGGTTGAAAAGTGATGATGTGGCTTTGAATGGTGCATATTGAATGCAGAAAAAGTCTTGAGTTAAAATATGTTAAAAAAATGAAACCCCTTTGTAATAGACGAGTTTTCGTCCGAAACCCTGATACTTCGAAGGAGATTGTCCAGTTTGTTGACGAAGTGCATCCAGTTTTTCCCGTAACCCTCTCAACTTTTTAGCACATGCTACGTGGGTGAAATTATGATACCATGCCAATTTTCAACTATTTCAGAGTTCATTTGCAGTGCTTTTCAATATCAGGGTCATCTTAGCTCAAAATAAATCATGAAATGCATGAAAAATAGCAAATGAAGTCAGAAAAGGGTTGAAAAGTGATGATTTGCCTTTGAATGGTACATATTGAATGCAGAAAAAGTGTTGAGTTAAAATATGTTAAAATAATGAAACCCCTTTGTAATAGACGAGTTTTCGTCCGAATCCTTGATACTTCAAAGGAGATTGTCCAGTTTGTACACGAAGTGCATCCAGTTTTTCCCGTAAGGCTCTCATCTTTTTAGCACATGCTATGTGGGTGAAATTATGATACCATGCCAATTTTCAACCATTTCGGAGTTCATTTGCAGTGCTTTTCAATTTCAGGGTCATCTTAGCTCAAAATAAATCATGAAATGCATGAAAAATAGCAAATGAAGTCAGAAAAGGGTTGAAAAGTGATGATGTGGCTTTGAATGGTGCATATTGAATGCAGAAAAAGTCTTGAGTTAAAATATGTTAAAAAAATGAAACCCCTTTGTAATAGACGAGTTTTCGTCCGAAACCCTGATACTTCGAAGGAGATTGTCCAGTTTGTTGACGAAGTGCATCCAGTTTTTCCCGTAACCCTCTCAACTTTTTAGCACATGCTACGTGGGTGAAATTATGATACCATGCCAATTTTCAACTATTTCAGAGTTCATTTGCAGTGCTTTTCAATATCAGGGTCATCTTAGCTCAAAATAAATCATGAAATGCATGAAAAATAGCAAATGAAGTCAGAAAAGGGTTGAAAAGTGATGATTTGGCTTTGAATGGTGCATATGGAATGCAGAAAATGTCTTGTTTTAAAATATGTTAAAATAATGAAACCCCTTTGTAATAGACGAGTTTTCGTCCGAAACCCTGATACTTCGAAGGAGATTGTCCAGTTTGTATACGAAGTGCATCCAGTTTTTCCCATAACCCTCTCAACTTTTTAGCACATGCTACTGGGTGAAATTATGATACCATGCCAATTTTCAACTATTACAGAGTTCATTTCCAGTGCTTTACAGTTTCAGGGTCATCTTAGCTCAAAATAAATCATGAAATGCATGAAAAATAGCAAATGAAGTCAGAAAAGGGTTGAAAAGTGATGATGTGTCTTTGAATGGTACATATTGAATGCAGAAAAAGTCTTGAGTTTAAATATGTTTAAAAAATGAAATCCCTTTGTAATAGACGAGTTTTCGTCCGAATCCTTGATACTTCAAAGGAGATTGTCCAGTTTGTACACGAAGTGCATCCAGTTTTTCCCGTAAGGCTCTCATCTTTTTAGCACATGCTATGTGGGTGAAATTATGATACCATGCCAATTTTCAACCATTTCGGAGTTCATTTGCAGTGCTTTTCAATTTCAGGGTCATCTTAGTTCAAAATAAATCATGGAATGCATGAAAAATAGCAAATGAAGTCAGAAAAGGGTTGAAAAGTGATGATGTGGCTTTGAATGGTGCATATTGAATGCAGAAAAAGTCTTGAGTTAAAATATGTTTAAAAAATGAAATCCCTTTCTAATAGACGAGTTTTTGTCCGAAACCCTGATACTTCGAAGGAGATTGTCCAGTTTGTACACGAAGTGCATCCAGTTTTTCCCGTAACCCTCTCAACTTTTTAGCACATGCTACATGGGTGAAATTATGATACCATGCCAATTTTCAACCATTTCAGAGTTCATTTGCAGTGCTTTTCAATTTCAGGGTCATCTTAGCCTAAAATAAATCATGAAATGCATGAAAAATAGCAAATGAAGTTAGAAAAGGGTTGAAAAGTGATGATGTGTCTTTGAATGGTAGATATTGAATGCAGAAAAAGTCTTGAGTTAAAATATGTTTAAAAAATGAAATCCCTTTGTAATAGACGAGTTTTCGTCCGAAACACTGATACTTCGAAGGAGATTGTCCAGTTTGTACACGAAGTGCATCCAGTTTTTCCCGTAACCCTCTCAACCTTTTAGCACATGCTATGTGGGTGAAATTATGATACCATGCCAATTTTCAACCATTTCAGAGTTCATTTGCAGTGCTTTTCAATTTCAGGGTCATCTTAGCTCAAAATAAATTATGAAATGCATGAAAAATAGCAAATGAAGTTAGAAATGGGTTGAAAAGTGATGATGTGTCTTTGAATGGTACATATTGAATGCAGAAAAAGTCTTGAGTTAAAATATGTTAAAAAATGAAACCCCTTTGTAATAGACGAGTTTTCGTCCGAAACCCTGATACTTCGAAGGAGATTGTCCAGTTTGTACTCGAAGTGCATCCAGTTTTTCCCGTAACCCTCTCAACTTTTTAGCACATGCTATGTGGGTGAAATTATGATACCATGCCAATTTTCAACCATTTCAGAGTTCATTTGCAGTGCTTTTCAATTTCAGGGTCATCTTAGCTCAAAATAAATCATGTAATGCATGAAAAATAGCAAATGAAGTCAGAAAAGAGTTGAAAAGTGATGATGTGGCTTTGAATGGTGCATATTGAATGCAAAAAAATTCTTGATTTAAAATATGTTAAAAAATGAAATCCCTTTGTAATAGACGAGTTTTCGTCCGAAACCCTGATACTTCGAAGGAGATTGTCCAGTTTGTATACGAAGTGTATCCAGTTTTTCCAGTAACCCTCTCAAATTTTTAGCACATGCTACGTTGGTGAAATTATGATACCATGCCAATTTTCAACTATTTCAGAGTTCATTTGCAGTGCTTTACAATTTCAGGGTCATCTTAGCTCAAAATAAATCATGAAATGCATGAAAAATAGCAAATGAAGTGAGAAAAGGGTTGAAAAGTGATGATGTGTCTTTGAATGGTAGATATTGAATGCAGAAAAAGTCTTGAGTTAAAATATGTTTAAAAATTGAAATCCCTTTGTAATAGACGAGTTTTCGTCCGAAACCATGATACTTCAAAGGAGATTGTCCAGTTTGTACACGAACTGCATCCAGTTTTTCCCATAACCCTCTCAACTTTTTAGCACATGCTATGTGGGTGAGATTATGATACCATGCCAATTTTTAACCATTTCAGAGTTCATTTGCAGTGCTTTTCAATTTCAGGGTCATCTTAGCTCAAAATAAATCATGAAATGCATGAAAAATAGCAAATGAAGTCAGAAAAGGGTTGAAAAGTGATGATGTGGCTTTGAATGGTGCATATTGAATGCAGAAAAAGTCTTGAGTTAAAATATGTTTAAAAAATGAAATCCCTTTGTAATAGACGAGTTTTCGTCAGAAACCCTGATACTTCGAAGGAGATTGTCCAGTTTGTACACGAAATGCATCCAGTTTTTCCCGTAACCCTCTCAACTTTTTAGCACATCCTTTGTGGGTGAAATTATTATACCATGCCAACTTTTAACCATTTCAGAGTTCATTTGCAGTGCTTTTCAATTTCAGGGTCATCTTAGCTCAAAATAAATCATGAAATGCATGAAAAATAGCAAATGAAGTCAGAAAAGGGTTGAAAAGTGATGATGTGGCTTTGAAAGGTGCATATTGAATGCAGAAAAAGTTTTGAGTTAAAATATGTTTAAAAAATGAAATCCCTTTGTAATAGACGAGTTTTCGTCAGAAACCCTGATACTTCGAAGGAGATTGTCCAGTTTGTACACGAAGTGCATCCAGTTTTTCCCGTAACCCTCTCAACTTTTTAGCACATGCTATGTGGGTGAAATTATGATACCATGCCAATTTTTAACCATTTCAGAGTTCATTTGCAGTGCTTTTCAATTTCAGGGTCATCTTTGCTCAAAATAAATCATGAAATGCATGAAAAATAGCAAATGAAGTCAGAAAAGGGTTGAAAAGTGATGATGTGGCTTTGAATAGTGCATAATGAATGCAGAAAAATTCTTGAGTTAAAATATATTTAAAAAAATGAAATCCCTTTGTTATAGACGAGTTTTCGTCCGAAACCCTCATACTTCGAAGGAGATTGTCCAGTTTGTACACGAAGTGCATCCAGTTTTTCCCGTAACCCTCTCAACTTTTTATCACATGCTATGTGGGTGAAATTATGATACCATGCCAATTTTCAACCATTTCAGAGTTCATTTGCATTGCTTTTCAATTTCAGGGTCATCTTAGCTCAAAATAAATCATGAAATGCATGAAAAATAGCAAATGAAGTCACAAAAGGGTTGAAAAGTGATGATGTGGCTTTGAATGGTGCATATTGAATGCAGAAAAAGTCTTGAGTTAAAATATGTTAAAAAATGAAACCCCTTTGTAATCGAGGAGTTTTCGTCCGAAACCCTGACACTTCGAAGGAGATTGTCCAGTTTGTACACGAAGTGCATCCAGTTTTTCCCGTAACCCTCTCAACTTTTTAGCACATGCTACGTGGGTGAAATTATGATACCATTCCAATTTTCAACTATTTCAGAGTTCATTTGCAGTGCTTTTCAATTTCAGGGTCATCTTAGCTCAAAATAAATCATGAAATGCATGAAAAATAGCAAATGAAGTCAGAAAAGGGTTGAAAAGTGATGATGTGGCTTTGAATGGTGCATATTGAATGCAGAAAAAGTCTTGAGTTAAAATATGTTTAAAAAATGAAATCCCTTTGTAATAGACGAGTTTTCGTTCGAAACCCTCATACTTCGAAGGAGATTGTCTAGTTTGTACACGAAGTGCATCCAGTTTTTCCCATAACCCTCTCAACTTTTTAGCACATGCTATGTGGGTGAAATTATGATACCATGCCAATTTTCAACCATTTCAGAGTTTATTTGCAGTGCTTTTCAATTTCAGGGTCATCTTAGCTCAAAATAAATCATGAAATGCAGGAAAAATAGCAAATGAAGCCAGAAAAGGGTTGAAAAGTGATGATGTGGCTTTGAATGGTGCATATTGAATGCAGAAAAAATCTTGAGTTAAAATATGTTAAAAAAATGAAACCCCTTTGTAATAGACGAGTTTTCGTCCGAAACCATGATACTTCGAAGGAGATTGTCCAGTTTCTACACGAAGTGTATCCAGTTTTTCCCGTAACCTTCTCAACTTTTTAGCACATGCTACGTGGGTGTAATTATGATACCATGCCAATTTTCAACTATTTCAGAGTTCATTTGCAGTGCTTTTCAATTTCAGGGTCATCTTAGCTCAAAATAAATCATGAAATGCATGAAAAATAGCTAATAAAGTCAGAAAAGGGTTGAAAAGTGATGATGTGGCTTTGAATGGTGCATATTGAATGCAGAAAAAGTCTTGAGTTAAAATAAGTTAAAAAATGAAACCCCTTTGTAATAGACGAGTTTTCGTACGAAAACCTGATACTTCGAAGGAGATTGTCCAGTTTGTACACGAAGTGCATCCAGTTTTTCCCGTAACACTCTCAACTTTTTAGCACATGCTACATGGGTGAAATTATGATACCATGCCAATTTTCAACCATTTCAGAGTTCATTTGCAGTACTTTTCAATTTCAGGGTCATCTTAGCTAAACATAAATCATGAAATGCATGAAAAATAGCAAATGAAGTCAGAAAAGGGTTGAAAAGTGATGATGTGGCTTTGAATGGTGCATATTGAATGCAGAAAAAGTCTTGAGTTAAAATAAGTTAAAAAATGAAACCCCTTTGTAATAGACGAGTTTTCGTATGAAACCCTGATACTTCGAAGGAGATTGTTCAGTTTGTACACGAAGTGCATCCAGTTTTTCCCGTAACCCTCTCAACTCTTTAGCACATGCTATGTGGGTGAAATTATGATACCATGCCAATTTTTAACCATTTCAGAGTTCATTTGCAGTGCTTTTCAATTTCAGGGTCATCTTAGCTCAAAATAAATCATGAAATGCACGAAAAATAGCAAATGAAGTCAGAAAAGGGTTGAAAAGTGATGATGTGGCTTTGAATGGTGCATATTGAATGCAGAAAAAGTCTTGAGTTAAAATATGTTAAAAAAATGAAACCCCTTTGTAATAGACGAGTTTTCGTTCGAAACCCTGATACTTCGAAGGAGATTGTCCAAATTGTACACGAAGTGCATCCAGTTTTTCCTGTAAGGCTCTCAACTTTTTAGCACATGCTACGTGGGTGAAATTATGATACCACGCAAATTTTCAACCATTTCAGAGTTCATTTGCAGTGCTTTTCAATTTCAGGGTCATCTTAGCTCAAAATAAATCATGAAATGCATGAAAAATAGCAAATGCAGTCAGAAAAGAGTTGTAAAGTGATGATGTGGGTTTGAATGGTGCATATTGAATGCAGAAAAAGTCTTGAGTTAAAATATGTTTAAAAAAATGAAATCCCTTTGTAATAGACGAGTTTTCGTCCGAAACCGTGATACTTCGAAGGAGATTGTCCAGTTTGTACACGAAGTGCATCCAGTTTTTCCCGTAACCCTCTCAACTTTTTAGCACATGCTAGATGGGTGAAATTATGATACCATGCCAATTTTCAACCATTTGAGAGTTCATTTGCAGTGCTTTTCAATTTCAGGGTCATCTTAGCTAAAAATAAATCATGAAATGCATGAAAAATAGCAAGTGAAGTCAGAAAAGGGTTGAAAAGTGATGATGTGGCTTTGAATGGTGCATATTGAATGCAGAAAAAGTCTTGAGTTAAAATAAGTTAAAAAATGAAACCCCTTTTTAATAGACGAGTTTTCGTACGAAACCCTGATACTTCGAAGGAGATTGTCCAGTTTGTACACGAAGTGCATCCAGTTTTCCCGTAACCCTCTCAACTTTTTAGCACATGCTATGTGGGTGAAATTATGATACCATGCCAATTTTTAACTATTTCAGAGTTCATTTGCAGTGCTTTTCAATTTCAGGGTCATCTTAGCTCAAAATAAATCATGAAATGTACGAAAAATAGCAAATGAAGTCAGAAAAGGGTTGAAAAGTGATGATGTGGCTTTGAATGGTGCATATTGAATGCAGAAAAAGTCTTGAGTTAAAATATGTTAAAAAAATGGAACCCCTTTGTAATAGACGAGTTTTCGTTCGAAACCCTGATACTTCGAAGGAGATTGTCCAAATTGTACACGAAGTGCATCCAGTTTTTCCCGTAAGGCTCTCAACTTTTTAGCACATGCTACGTGGTTGAAATTATGATACCATGAAAATTTTCAACCATTTCAGAGTTCATTTGCAGTGCTTTTCAATTTCAGGGTCATCTTAGCTCAAAATAAATCATGAAATGCATGAAAAATAGCAAATGCAGTCAGAAAAGAGTTGTAAAGTGATGATGTGGCTTTGAATGGTGCATATTGAATGCAGAAAAAGTCTTGAGTTAAAATATGTTTAAATAAAATGAAATCCCTTTGTAATAGACGAGTTTTCGTCCGAAACCCTGATACTTCGAAGGAGATTGTCCAGTTTGTACACGAAGAGCATGCAGTTTCTCCCGTAACCCTCTCAACTTTTTAGCACATGCTACATGGGAGAAATTATGATACCATGCCAATTTTCAACCATTTCAGAGTTCATTTGCAGTGCTTTTCAATTTCAGGGTCATCTTAGCTAAAAATAAATTATGAAATGCATGAAAAATAGCAAATGAAGTCAGAAAAGGGTTGAAAAGTGATGATGTGGCTTTGAATGGTGCATATTGAATGCAGAAAAAGTCTTGAGTTAAAATATGTTAATAAAATGAAACCCCTTTGTAATAGACGAGTTTTCGTCCGAAACCCTGACACTTCGAAAGAGATTGTCCAGTTTGTACACGAAGTTCATCCAGTTTTTCCCGTAACCCTCTCAACTTTCTAGCACATGCTACGTGGGTGAAATTATGATACCATGCCAATTTTCAACTATTTCAGAGTTAATTTGCAGTGCTTTTCAATTTCTGGGTCATCTTAGCTCAAAATAAATCATGAAATGCATGAAAAATAGCAAATGAAGTCAGAAATGGGTTGAAAAGTGATGATTTGGCTTTGAATGGTGCATATTGAATGCAGAAAAAGTCTTGAGTTAAAATATGTTAAAATATTGAAACCCCTTTGTAATAGACGAGTTTTCGTCCGAAACCCTGATACTTCGAAGGAGATTGTCCAGTTTGTACACGAAGTGCATCCAGTTTTTCCCGTAACCCTCTCAACTTTTTAGCACATGCTACGTGGGTGAAATTATGATACCATGCCAATTTTCAACTATTTCAGAGTTCATTTCCAGTGCTTTACAATTTCAGGGTCATCTTAGCTCAAAATAAATCATGAAATGCATGAAAAATAGCAAATGAAGTCAGAAAAGGGTTGAAAAGTGATGATGTGTCTTTGAATGGTACATATTGAATGCAGAAAAAGTCTTCAGTTAAAATATGTTTAAAAAATGAAATCCCCTTGTAATAGACGAGTTTTCGTCCGAATCCTTGACACTTCAAAGGAGATTGTCCAGTTTGTACACGAAGTGCATCCAGTTTTTCCCGTAAGGCTCTCAACTTTTTAGCACATGCTATGTGGGTGAAATTATGATTCCATGCCAATTTTCAACCATTTCGGAGTTCATTTGCAGTGCTTTTCAATTTCAGGGTCATCTTAGCTCAAAATAAATCATGAAATGCATGAAAAATAGCAAATGAAGTCAGAAAAGGGTTGAAAAGTGATGATGTGTCTTTGAATGGTACATATTGAATGCAGAAAAAGTCTTGAGTTAAAATATGTTTAAAAAATGAAATCCCCTTGTAATAGACGAGTTTTCGTCCGAATCCTTGATACTTCGAAGGAGATTGTCCAGTTTGTACACGAAGTGCATCCAGTTTTTCCCGTAAGGCTCTCAACTTTTTAGCACATGCTATGTGGGTGAAATTATGATACCATGCCAATTTTCAACCATTTCGGAGTTCATTTGCAGTGCTTTTCAATTTCAGGGTCATCTTAGCTCAAAATAAATCATGAAATGCATGAAAAATAGCAAATGAAGTCAGAAAAGTGTTGAAAAGTGATGATGTGGCTTTGAATGGTGCATATTGAATGCATAAAAGGTTTTGAGTTAAAATATGTTAAAAAAATGAAACCCCTTTGTAATAGACGAGTTTTCGTCCGAAACCCTGATACTTCGAAGGAGATTGTCCAGTTTGTTGACGAAGTGCATCCAGTTTTTCCCGTAACCCTCTCAACTTTTTAGCACATGCTACGTGGGTGAAATTATGATACCATGCCAATTTTCAACTATTTCAGAGTTCATTTGCAGTGCTTTTCAATTTCAGGGTCATCTTAGCTCAAAATAAATCATGAAATGCATGAAAAATAGCAAATGCAGTCAGAAAAGAGTTGTAAAGTGATGATGTGGCTTTGAATGGTGCATATTGAATGCAGAAAAAGTCTTGAGTTAAAATATGTTTAAACAAAATGAAATCCCTTTGTAATAGACGAGTTTTCATCCGAAACCCTCATACTTCGAAGGAGATTGTCCAGTTTGTACACGAAGAGCATGCAGTTTTTCCCGTAACCCTCTCAACTTTTTAGCACATGCTACATGGGAGAAATTATGATACCATGCCAATTTTCAACCATTTCAGAGTTCATTTGCAGTGCTTTTCAATTTCAGGGTCATCTTAGCTAAAAATAAATTATGAAATGCATGAAAAATAGCAAATGAAGTCACAAAAGGGTTGAAAAGTGATGATGTGGCTTTGAATGGTGCATATTGAATGGAGAAAAAGTCTTGAGTTAAAATATGTTAATAAAATGAAACCCCTTTGTAATAGACGAGTTTTCGTCCGAAACCCTGACACTTCGAAAGAGATTGTCCAGTTTGTACACGAAGTTCATCCAGTTTTTCCCGTAACCCTCTCAACTTTTTAGCACATGCTACGTGGGTGAAATTATGATACCATGCCAATTTTCAACTATTTCAGAGTTAATTTGCAGTGCTTTTCAATTTCTGGGTCATCTTAGCTCAAAATAAATCATGAAATGCATGAAAAATAGCAAATGAAGTCAGAAATGGGTTGAAAAGTGATGATTTGGCTTTGAATGGTGCATATTGAATGCAGAAAAAGTCTTGAGTTAAAATATGTTAAAATATTGAAACCCCTTTGTAATAGACGAGTTTTCGTCCGAAACCCTGATACTTCGAAGGAGATTGTCCAGTTTGTACACGAAGTGCATCCAGTTTTTCCCGTAACCCTCTCAACTTTTTAGCACATGCTACGTGGGTGAAATTATGATACCATGCCAATTTTCAACTATTTCAGAGTTCATTTCCAGTGCTTTACAATTTCAGGGTCATCTTAGCTCAAAATAAATCATGAAATGCATGAAAAATAGCAAATGAAGTCAGAAAAGGGTTGAAAAGTGATGATGTGTCTTTGAATGGTACATATTGAATGCAGAAAAAGTCTTGAGTTAAAATATGTTTAAAAAATGAAATCCCCTTGTAATAGACGAGTTTTCGTCCGAATCCTTGATACTTCAAAGGAGATTGTCCAGTTTGTACACGAAGTGCATCCAGTTTTTCCCGTAAGGCTCTCAACTTTTTAGCACATGCTATGTGGGTGAAATTATGATACCATGCCAATTTTCAACCATTTCGGAGTTCATTTGCAGTGCTTTTCAATTTCAGGGTCATCTTAGCTCAAAATAAATCATGAAATGCATGAAAAATAGCAAATGAAGTCAGAAAAGTGTTGAAAAGTGATGATGTGGCTTTGAATGGTGCATATTGAATGCAGAAAAAGTCTTGAGTTAAAATATGTTTAAAAAAATGAAATCCCTTTGTAATAGACGAGTTTTCGTCCGAAACCCTGATACTTCGAAGGAGATTGTCCAGTTTGTACACGAAGTGCA
Organism: Elymus sibiricus; assembly: GCA_039707655.1. NCBI lineage: Eukaryota > Viridiplantae > Streptophyta > Magnoliopsida > Poales > Poaceae > Elymus > Elymus sibiricus. The sequence goes on from CM077671.1 coordinate 248,594,780, forward strand.
TCCAGTTTTTCCCGTAACCTTTCAACTTTTTAGCACATGCTACATGGGTGAAATTATGATACCATGCCAATTTTCAACCATTTCAGAGTTCATTTGGAGTGCTTTTCAATTTCAGGGTCATCTTAGCTCAAAATAAATCATGAAATGCATGAAAAATAGCAAATGAAGTCAGAAAAGGGTTGAAAAGTGATGACGTGGCTTTGAATGGTGCATATTGAATGCAGAAAAAGTCTTGAATTAAAATATATTTTAAAAAATGAAATCCCTTTGTAATAGACGAGTTTTCGTCCGAAACCCTAATACTTCGAAGGAGATTGTCCAGTTTGTACACGAAGTGCATCCAGTTTTTCCCGTAACCCTCTCAACTTTTTAGCACATGCTATGTGGGTGAAATTATGATACCATGCCAATTTTCAACCATTTCGGAGTTCATTTGCAGTGCTTTTAAATTTCAGGGTAATCTTAGCTCAAAATAAATCATGAAATGCATGAAAAATAGCAAATGAAGTCAGAAAAGGGTTGAAAAGTGATGATGTGGCTTTGAATGGTGCATATTGAATGCAGAAAAAGTCTTGAGTTAAAATATGTTTAAAAAAATGAAATCCCTTTGTAATAGACGAGTTTTCGTCCGAAACCCTGATACTTTGAAGGAGATTGTCCAGTTTGTACACGAAGTGCATCCAGTTTTTCCCGTACCCCTCTCAACTTTTTAGCACATGCTACATGGGTGAAATTATGATACCATGCCAATTTTCAACCATTTCAGAGTTCATTTGCAGTGCTTTTCAATTTCAGGGTCATCTTAGCTCAAAATAAATCATGAAATGCATGAAAAATAGCAAATGAAGTCAGAAAAGGGTTGAAAAGTGATGATGTGGCTTTCAATGGTGCATATTGAATGCAGAAAAAGTCTTGAGTTAAAATATATTTTAAAAAATGAAATCCCTTTGTAATAGACGAGTTTTCGTCCAAAACCCTAATACTTCGAAGGAGATTGTCCAGTTTGTACACGAAGTGCATCCAGTTTTTTCCGTAACCCTCTCAACTTTTTAGCACATGCTATGTGGGTGAAATTATGATACCATGCCAATTTTCAATCATTTCAGAGTTCATTTGCAGTGCTTTTCAATTTCAGGGTCATCCTAGCTCAAAATAAATCATGAAATGCATGAAAAATAGCAAATGAAGTCAGAAAAGGGTTGAAAAGTGATGATGTGGATTTGAATGGTGCATATTGAATGCAGAAAAAGTCTTGAGTTAAAATATGTTAATAAAATGAAACCCCTTTGTAATAGACGAGTTTTCGTCCGAAACCCTGATACTTCGAAGGAGATTGTCCAGTTTGTTGACGAAGTGCATCCAGTTTTTCCCGTAACCCTCTCAACTTTTTAGCACATGCTACGTGGGTGAAATTATGATACCATGCCAATTTTGAACTATTTCAGAGTTCATTTGCAGTGCTTTTCAATTTCAGGGTCATCTTAGCTCAAAATAAATCATGAAATGCATGAAAAATAGCAAATGAAGTCAGAAAAGGGTTGAAAAGTGATGATGTGGCTTTGAATGGTGCATATTGAATGCAGAAAAAGTCTTGAGTTAAAATATGTTAAAAAAATGAAACCCCTTTGTAATAGACGAGTTTTCGTCCGAAACCCTGATACTTCGAAGGAGATTGTCCAGTTTGTTGACGAAGTGCATCCAGTTTTTCCCGTAACCCTCTCAACTTTTTAGCACATGCTACGTGGGTGAAATTATGATACCATGCCAATTTTCAACTATTTCAGAGTTCATTTGCAGTGCTTTTCAATTTCAGGGTCATCTTGGCTCAAAATAAATCATGAAATGCATGAAAAATAGCAAATGAAGTCAGAAAAGGGTTGAAAAGTGATGATTTGGCTTTGAATGGTGCATATTGAATGCAGAAAAAGTCTTGAGTTAAAATATATACAAATAATGAAACCCCTTTGTAATAGACGAGTTTTCGTCCGAAACCCTGATACTTCGAAGGAGATTGTCCAGTTTGTACACGAAGTGCATCCAGTTTTTCCCGTAACCCTCTCAACTTTTTAGCACATGCTACGTGGGTGAAATTATGATACCATGCCAATTTCAACTATTTCAGAGTTCATTTCCAGTGCTTTACAATTTCAGGGTCATCTTAGCTCAAAATAAATCATGAAATGCATGAAAAATAGCAAATGAAGTCAGAAAAGGGTTGAAAAGTGATGATGTGTCTTTGAATGGTACATATTGAATGTAGAAAAAGTCTTGAGTTAAAATATGTTTAAAAAATGAAATCCCTTTGTAATAGACGAGTTTTCGTCCGAATCCTTGATACTTCAAAGGAGATTGTCCAGTTTGTACACGAAGTGCATCCAGTTTTTCCCGTAAGGCTCTCATCTTTTTAGCACATGCTATGTGGGTGAAATTATGATACCATGCCAATTTTCAACCATTTCGGAGTTCATTTGCAGTGCTTTTCAATTTCAGGGTCATCTTAGCTCAAAATAAATCATGAAATGCATGAAAAATAGCAAATGAAGTCAGAAAAGGGTTGAAAAGTGATGACGTGGGTTTGAATGGTGCATATTGAATGCAGAAAAAGTCTTGAGTTAAAATATATTTAAAAAAATGAAATCCCTTTGTAATAGACGAGTTTTCGTCCGAAACCCTAATACTTCGAAGGAGATTGTCCAGTTTGTACACGAAGTGCATCCAGTTTTTCCCGTAACCCTCTCAACTTTTTAGCACATGCTAGGTGGGTGAAATTATGATACCATGCCAATTTTCAACCATTTCGGAGTTCATTTGTAGTGCTTTTCAATTTCAGGGTCATCTTACCTCAAAATAAATCATGAAATGCATGAAAAATAGCAAATGAAGTCAGAAAAGGGTTGAAAAGTGATGATGTTGCTTTGAATGGTGCATATTGAATGCAGAAAAAGTCTTGAGTTAAAATATGTTTAAAAAAATGAAATCCCTTTGTAATAGACGAGTTTTCGTCCGAAACCCTGATACTTCGAAGGAGATTGTCCAGTTTGTACACGAAGTGCATCCAGTTTTTCCCGTAACCCTCTCAACTTTTTAGCACATGCTACATAGGTGAAATTATGATACCATGCCAATTTTCAACCATTTCAGAGTTCATTTGCAGTGCTTTTCAATTTCAGGGTCATCTTAGCTCAAAATAAATCATGAAATGCATGAAAAATAGCAAATGAAGTCAGAAAAGGGTTGAAAAGTGATGACGTGGGTTTGAATGGTGCATATTGAATGCAGAAAAAGTCTTGAGTTAAAATATATTTAAAAAAATGAAATCCCTTTGTAATAGACGAGTTTTCGTCCGAAACCCTAATACTTCGAAGGAGATTGTCCAGTTTGTACACGAAGTGCATCCAGTTTTTCCCGTAACCCTCTCAACTTTTTAGCACATGCTAGGTGGGTGAAATTATGATACCATGCCAATTTTCAACCATTTCGGAGTTCATTTGCAGTGCTTTTCAATTTCAGGGTCATCTTACCTCAAAATAAATCATGAAATGCATGAAAAATAGCAAATGAAGTCAGAAAAGGGTTGAAAAGTGATGATGTTGCTTTGAATGGTGCATATTGAATGCAGAAAAAGTCTTGAGTTAAAATATGTTTAAAAAAATGAAATCCCTTTGTAATAGACGAGTTTTCGTCCGAAACCCTGATACTTCGAAGGAGATTGTCCAGTTTGTACACGAAGTGCATCCAGTTTTTCCCGTAACCCTCTCAACTTTTTAGCACATGCTACATAGGTGAAATTATGATACCATGCCAATTTTCAACCATTTCAGAGTTCATTTGCAGTGCTTTTCAATTTCAGGGTCATCTTAGCTCAAAATAAATCATGAAATGCATGAAAAATAGCAAATGAAGTCAGAAAAGGGTTGAAAAGTGATGATGTGGCTTTGAATGGTGCATATTGAATGCAGAAAAAGTCTTGAGTTAAAATATATTTTAAAAAATGAAATCCCTTTGTAGTAGACGAGTTTTCGTCCGAAACCCTAATACTTCGAAGGAGATTGTCCAGTTTGTACACGAAGTGCATCCAGTTTTTCCCGTAACCCTCTCAACTTTTTAGCACATGCTATGTGGGTGAAATTATGATACCATGCCAATTTTCAACCATTTCAGAGTTCATTTGCAGTGCTTTTCAATTTCAGGGTCATCCCAGCTCAAAATAAATCATGAAATGCATGAAAAATAGCAAATGAAGTCAGAAAAGGGTTGAAAAGTGATGATGTGGATTTGAATGGTGCATATTGAATGCAGAAAAAGTCTTGAGTTAAAATATGTTAATAAAATGAAACCCCTTTGTAATAGACGAGTTTTCGTCCGAAACCCTGATACTTCGAAGGAGATTGTCCAGTTTGTTGACGAAGTGCATCCAGTTTTTCCCGTAACCCTCTCAACTTTTTAGCACATGCTACGTGGGTGAAATTATGATACCATGCCAATTTTCAACTATTTCAGAGTTCATTTGCAGTGCTTTTCAATTTCAGGGTCATCTTAGCTCAAAATAAATCATGAAATGCATGAAAAATAGCAAATGAAGTCAGAAAAGGGTTGAAAAGTGATGATGTGGCTTTGAATGGTGCATATTGAATGCAGAAAAAGTCTTGAGTTAAAATATGTTAAAAAATGAAACACCTTTGTAATAGACGAGTTTTCGTCCGAAACCCTGATACTTCGAAGGAGATTGTCCAGTTTGTTGACGAAGTGCATCCAGTTTTTCCCGTAACCCTCTCAACTTTTTAGCACATGCTACGTGGGTGAAATTATGATACCATGCCAATTTTCAACTATTTCAGAGTTCATTTGCAGTGCTTTTCAATTTCAGGGTCATCTTAGCTCAAAATAAATCATGAAATGCATGAAAAATAGCAAATGAAGTCAGAAAAGGGTTGAAAAGTGATGATTTGGCATTGAATGGTGCATATTGAATGCAGAAAAAGTCTTGAGTTAAAAGATGTTAAAATAATGAAACCCCTTTGTAAAAGACGAGTTTTTGTCCGAAACCCTGATACTTCGAAGGAGATTGTCCAGTTTGTACACGAAGTGCATCCAGTTTTTCCCGTAAGGCTCTCAACTTTTTAGCACATGCTATGTGGGTGAAATTATGATACCATGCCAATTTTCAACCATTTCGGAGTTCATTTGCAGTGCTTTTCAATTTCAGGGTCATCTTAGCTCAAAATAAATCATGAAATGCATGAAAAATAGCAAATGAAGTCAGAAAAGGGTTGAAAAGTGATGATGTGGCTTTGAATGGTGCATACTGAATGCAGAAAAAGTCTTGAGTTAAAATATGTTTAAAAAAATGAAATCCCTTTGTAATAGACGAGTTTTCGTCCGAAACCCTGATACTTCGAAGGAGATTGTCCAGTTTGTTGACGAAGTGCATCCAGTTTTTCCCGTAACCCTCTCAACTTTTTAGCACATGCTACGTGGGTGAAATTATGATACCATGCCAATTTTCAACTATTTCAGAGTTCATTTGCAGTGCTTTTCAATATCAGGGTCATCTTAGCTCAAAATAAATCATGAAATGCATGAAAAATAGCAAATGAAGTCAGAAAAGGGTAGAAAAGGGATGATTTGGCTTTGAATGGTGCATATTGAATGCAGAAAAAGTCTTGAGTTAAAATATGTTAAAATAATGAAACCCCTTTGTAATAGACGAGTTTTCGTCCGAAACCATGATACTTCGAAGGAGATTGTCCAGTTTGTACACGAAGTGCATCCAGTTTTTCCCGTAACCCTCTCAACTTTTTAGCACATGCTACATGGGTGAAATTTTGATACCATGCCAATTTTCAACCATTTCAGAGTTCATTTGCAGTGCTTTTCAATTTCAGGGTCATCTTAGCTCAAAATAAATCATGAAATGCATGAAAAATAGCAAATGAAGTCAGAAAAGGGTTGAAAAGTGATGATGTGGCTTTGAATGGTGCATATTGAATGCAGAAAAAGTCTTGAGTTAAAATATGTTTAAAAAAATGAAATCCCGTTGTAATAGACGAGTTTTCGTCCGATACCCTGATACTTCGAAGGAGATTGTCCAGTTTGTACACGAAGTGCATCGAGTTTTTCCCGTAACCCTCTCAACTCTTTAGCACATGCTATGTGGGTGAAATTATGATACCATGCCAATTTTTAACCATTTCAGAGTTCATTTGCAGTGCTTTTCAATTTCAGGGTCATCTTAGCTCAAAATAAATCATGAAATGCATGAAAAATAGCAAATGAAGTCAGAAAAGGGTTGAAAAGTGATGATTTGGCTTTGAATGGTGCATATTGAATGCAGAAAAAGTCTTGAGTTAAAATATGTTAAAATAATGAAACCCCTTTGTAATAGACGAGTTTTTGTCCGAAACCCTGATACTTCGAAGGAGATTGTCCAGTTTGTACACGAAGTGCATCCAGTTTTTCCCGTAACCCTCTCAACTTTTTAGCACATGCTACGTGGGTGAAATTATGATACCATGCCAATTTTCAACTATTTCAGAGTTCATTTCCAGTGCTTTACAATTTCAGGGTCATCTTAGCTCAAAATAAATCATGAAATGCATGAAAAATAGCAAATGAAGTCAGAAAAGGGTTGAAAAGTGATGATGCGTCTTTGAATGGTACATATTTAATGCAGAAAAAGTCTTGAGTTAAAATATGTTTAAAAAATGAAATCCCTTTGTAATAGACGAGTTTTCGTCCGAATCCTTGATACTTCAAAGGAGATTGTCCAGTTTGTACACGAAGTGCATCCAGTTTTTCCCGTAAGGCTCTCAACTTTTTAGCACATGCTATGTGGGTGAAATTATGATACCATGCCAATTTTCAACCATTTCGGAGTTCATTTGCAGTGCTTTTCAATTTCAAGGTCATCTTAGCTCAAAAAAAATCATGAAATGCATGAAAAATAGCAAATGAAGTCAGAAAAGGGTTGAAAAGGGATGATGTGGCTTTGAATGGTGCATATTGAATGCAGAAAAAGTCTTGAGTTAAAATATGTTTAAAAAAATGAAATCCCTTTGTAATAGACGAGTTTTCGTCCGAAACCCTGATACTTCGAAGGAGATTGTCCAGTTTGTACACGAAGTGCATCCAGTTTTTCCCGTAAGGCTCTCAACTTTTTAGCACATGCTATGTGGGTGAAATTATGATACCATGCCAATTTTCAACCATTTCGGAGTTCATTTGCAGTGCTTTTCAATTTCAGGGTCATCTTAGCTCAAAATAAATCATGAAATGCATGAAAAATAGCAAATGAAGTCAGAAAAGGGTTGAAAAGTGATGATGTGGCTTTGAATGGTGCATATTGAATGCAGAAAAAGTCTTGAGTTAAAATATGTTTAAAAAAATGAAATCCCGTTGTAATAGACGAGTTTTCGTCCGATACCCTGATACTTCGAAAGAGATTGTCCAGTTTGTACACGAAGTGCATCGAGTTTTTCCCGTAACCCTCTCAACTCTTTAGCACATGCTATGTGGGTGAAATTATGAAACCATGCCAATTTTTAACCATTTCAGAGTTCATTTGCAGTGCTTTTCAATTTCAGGGTCATCTTAGCTCAAAATAAATCATGAAATGCATGAAAAATAGCAAATGAAGTCAGAAAAGGGTTGAAAAGTGATGATTTGGCTTTGAATGGTGCATATTGAATGCAGAAAAAGTCTTGAGTTAAAATATGTTAAAATAATGAAACCCCTTTGTAATAGACGAGTTTTTGTCCGAAACCCTGATACTTCGAAGGAGATTGTCCAGTTTGTACACGAAGTGCATCCAGTTTTTCCCGTAACCGTCTCAACTTTTTAGCACATGCTACGTGGGTGAAATTATGATACCATGCCAATTTTCAACTATTTCAGAGTTCATTTCCAGTGCTTTACAATTTCAGGGTCATCTTAGCTCAAAATAAATCATGAAATGCATGAAAAATAGCAAATGAAGTCAGAAAAGGGTTGAAAAGTGATGATGCGTCTTTGAATGGTACATATTGAATGCAGAAAAAGTCTTGAGTTAAAATATGTTTAAAAAATGAAATCCCTTTGTAATAGACGAGTTTTCGTCCGAATCCTTGATACTTCAAAGGAGATTGTCCAGTTTGTACACGAAGTGCATCCAGTTTTTCCCGTAAGGCTCTCAACTTTTTAGCACATGCTATGTGGGTGAAATTATTATACCATGCCAATTTTCAACCATTTCGGAGTTCATTTGCAGTGCTTTTCAATTTCAGGGTCATCTTAGCTCAAAATAAATCATGAAATGCATGAAAAATAGCAAATGAAGTCAGAAAAGGGTTGAGAAGTGATGATGTGGCTTTGAATGGTGCATATTGAATGCAGAAAAAGTCTTGAGTTAAAATATGTTTAAAAAAATGAAATCCCTTTGTAATAGACGAGTTTTCGTCCGAAACCCTGATATTTCGAAGGAGATTGTCCAGTTTGTTGACGAAGTGCATCCAGTTTTTCCCGTAACCCTCTCAACTTTTTAGCACATGCTACGTGGGTGAAATTATGATACCATGCCAATTTTCAACTATTTCAGAGTTCATTTGCAGTGCTTTTCAATATCAGGGTCATCTTAGCTCAAAATAAATCATGAAATGCATGAAAAATAGCAAATGAAGTCAGAAAAGGGTAGAAAAGGGATGATTTGGCTTTGAATGGTGCATATTGAATGCAGAAAAAGTCTTGAGTTAAAATATGTTAAAATAATGAAACCCCTTTGTAATAGACGAGTTTTCGTCCGAAACCATGATACTTCGAAGGAGATTGTCCAGTTTGTACACGAAGTGCATCCAGTTTTTCCCGTAACCCTCTCAACTTTTTAGCACATGCTACATGGGTGAAATTTTGATACCATGCCAATTTTCAACCATTTCAGAGTTCATTTGCAGTGCTTTTCAATTTCAGGGTCATCTTAGCTCAAAATAAATCATGAAATGCATGAAAAATAGCAAATGAAGTCAGAAAAGGGTTGAAAAGTGATGATGTGGCTTTGAATGGTGCATATTGAATGCAGAAAAAGTCTTGAGTTAAAATATGTTAAAAAATGAAACCCCTTTGTAATAGACGAGTTTTCGTCCGAAACCCTGATACTTCGAAGGAGATTGTCCAGTTTGTACACGAAGTGCATCCATTTTTTCCCGTAACCCTCTCAACTTTTTAGCACATGCTATGTGGGTGAAATTATGATACCATGCCAATTTTCAACTATTTCAGAGTTCATTTGAAGTGCTTTTCAATTTCAGGGTCATCTTAGCTCAAAATAAATCATGAAATGCCTGAAAAATAGCAAATGAAGTCAGAAAAGGGTTGAAAAGTGATGATTTGGCTTTGAATGGTGCATATTGAATGCAGAAAAAGTCTTGAGTTAAAATATGTTAAAATAATGAAACCCCTTTGTAATAGACGAGTTTTTGTCCGAAACCCTGATACTTCGAAGGAGATTGTCCAGTTTGTACACGAAGTGCATCCAGTTTTTCCCGTAACCCTCTCAACTTTTTAGCACATGCTACGTGGGTGAAATTATGATACCATGCCAATTTTCAACTATTTCAGAGTTCATTTCCAGTGCTTTACAATTTCAGGGTCATCTTAGCTCAAAATAAATCATGAAATGCATGAAAAATAGCAAATGAAGTCAGAAAAGGGTTGAAAAGTGATGATGTGTCTTTGAATGGTACATATTGAATGCAGAAAAAGTCTTGAGTTAAAATATGTTTAAAAAATGAAATCCCTTTGTAATAGACGAGTTTTCGTACGAAACTCTGATACTTCGAAGGAGATTGTCCAGTTTGTACACGAAGTGCATCCAGTTTTTCCCGTAAGGCTCTCAACTTTTTAGCACATGCTATGTGGGTGAAATTATGATACCATGCCAATTTTCAACCATTTCGGAGTTCATTTGCAGTGCTTTTCAATTTCAGGGTCATCTTACCTCAAAATAAATCATGAAATGCATGAAAAATAGCAAATGAAGTCAGAAAAGGGTTGAAAAGTGATGATGTGGCTTTGAATGGTGCATATTGAATGCAGAAAAAGTCTTGAGTTAAAATATGTTTAAAAAAATGAAATCCCGTTGTAATAGACGAGTTTTCGTCCGATACCCTGATACTTCGAAGGAGATTGTCCAGTTTGTACACGAAGTGCATCGAATTTTTCCCGTAACCCTCTCAACTCTTTAGCACATGCTATGTGGGTGAAATTATGATACCATGCCAATTTTTAACCATTTCAGAGTTCATTTGCAGTGCTTTTCAATTTCAGGGTCATCTTAGCTCAAAATAAATCATGAAATGCATGAAAAATAGCAAATGAAGTCAGAAAAGGGTTGAAAAGTGATGATTTGGCTTTGAATGGTGCATATTGAATGCAGAAAAAGTCTTGAGTTAAAATATGTTAAAATAATGAAACCCCTTTGTAATAGACGAGTTTTTGTCCGAAACCCTGATACTTCGAAGGAGATTGTCCAGTTTGTACACGAAGTGCATCCAGTTTTTCCCGTAAGGCTCTCAACTTTTTAGCACATGCTATGTGGGTGAAATTATGATACCATGCCAATTTTCAACCATTTCGGAGTTCATTTGCAGTGCTTTTCAATTTCAGGGTCATCTTAGCTCAAAATAAATCATGAAATGCATGAAAAATAGCAAATGAAGTCAGAAAAGGGTTGAAAAGTGATGATGTGGCTTTGAATGGTGCATATTGAATGCAGAAAAAGTCTTGAGTTAAAATATGTTTAAAAAAATGAAATCCCTTTGTAATAGACGAGTTTTCGTCCGAAACCCTGATATTTCGAAGGAGATTGTCCAGTTTGTTGACGAAGTGCATCCAGTTTTTCCCGTAACCCTCTCAACTTTTTAGCACATGCTACGTGGGTGAAATTATGATACCATGCCAATTTTCAACTATTTCAGAGTTCATTTGCAGTGCTTTTCAATATCAGGGTCATCTTAGCTCAAAATAAATCATGAAATGCATGAAAAATAGCAAATGAAGTCAGAAAAGGGTAGAAAAGGGATGATTTGGCTTTGAATGGTGCATATTGAATGCAGAAAAAGTCTTGAGTTAAAATATGTTAAAATAATGAAACCCCTTTGTAATAGACGAGTTTTCGTCCGAAACCATGATACTTCGAAGGAGATTGTCCAGTTTGTACATGAAGTGCATCCAGTTTTTCCCGTAACCCTCTCAACTTTTTAGCACATGCTACATGGGTGAAATTTTGATACCATGCCAATTTTCAACCATTTCAGAGTTCATTTGCAGTGCTTTTCAATTTCAGGGTCATCTTAGCTCAAAATAAATCATGAAATGCATGAAAAATAGCAAATGAAGTCAGAAAAGGGTTGAAAAGTGATGATGTGGCTTTGAATGGTGCATATTGAATGCAGAAAAAGTCTTGAGTTAAAATATGTTAAAAAATGAAACCCCTTTGTAATAGACGAGTTTTCGTCCGAAACCCTGATACTTCGAAGGAGATTGTCCAGTTTGTACACGAAGTGCATCCATTTTTTCCCGTAACCCTCTCAACTTTTTAGCACATGCTATGTGGGTGAAATTATGATACCATGCCAATTTTCAACTATTTCAGAGTTCATTTGAAGTGCTTTTCAATTTCAGGGTCATCTTAGCTCAAAATAAATCATGAAATGCATGAAAAATAGCAAATGAAGTCAGAAAAGGGTTGAAAAGTGATGATTTGGCTTTGAATGGTGCATAGTGAATGCAGAAAAAGTCTTGAGTTAAAATATGTTAAAATAATGAAACCCCTTTGTAATAGACGAGTTTTTGTCCGAAACCCTGATACTTCGAAGGAGATTGTCCAGTTTGTACACGAAGTGCATCCAGTTTTTCCCGTAACCCTCTCAACTTTTTAGCACATGCTACGTGGGTGAAATTATGATACCATGCCAATTTTCAACTATTTCAGAGTTCATTTCCAGTGCTTTACAATTTCAGGGTCATCTTACCTCAAAATAAATCATGAAATGCATGAAAAATAGCAAATGAAGTCAGAAAAGGGTTGAAAAGTGATGATGTGTCTTTGAATGGTACATATTGAATGCAGAAAAAGTCTTGAGTTAAAATATGTTTAAAAAATGAAATCCCTTTGTAATAGACGAGTTTTCGTACGAAACCCTGATACTTCGAAGGAGATTGTCCAGTTTGTACACGAAGTGCATCCAGTTTTTCCCGTAAGGCTCTCAACTTTTTAGCACATGCTATGTGGGTGAAATTATGATACCATGCCAATTTTCAACCATTTCGGAGTTCATTTGCAGTGCTTTTCAATTTCAGGGTCATCTTACCTCAAAATAAATCATGAAATGCATGAAAAATAGCAAATGAAGTCAGAAAAGGGTTGAAAAGTGATGATGTGGCTTTGAATGGTGCATATTGAATGCAGAAAAAGTCTTGAGTTAAAATATGTTTAAAAAAATGAAATCCCGTTGTAATAGACGAGTTTTCGTCCGATACCCTGATACTTCGAAGGAGATTGTCCAGTTTGTACACGAAGTGCATCGAGTTTTTCCCGTAACCCTCTCAACTCTTTAGCACATGCTATGTGGGTGAAATTATGATACCATGCCAATTTTTAACCATTTCAGAGTTCATTTGCAGTGCTTTTCAATATCAGGGTCATCTTAGCTCAAAATAAATCATGAAATGCATGAAAAATAGCAAATGAAGTCAGAAAAGGGTAGAAAAGGGATGATTTGGCTTTGAATGGTGCATATTGAATGCAGAAAAAGTCTTGAGTTAAAATATGTTAAAATAATGAAACCCCTTTGTAATAGACGAGTTTTCGTCCGAAACCATGATACTTCGAAGGAGATTGTCCAGTTTGTACACGAAGTGCATCCAGTTTTTCCCGTAACCCTCTCAACTTTTTAGCACATGCTACATGGGTGAAATTTTGATACCATGCCAATTTTCAACCATTTCAGAGTTCATTTGCAGTGCTTTTCAATTTCAGGGTCATCTTAGCTCAAAATAAATCATGAAATGCATGAAAAATAGCAAATGAAGTCAGAAAAGGGTTGAAAAGTGATGATGTGGCTTTGAATGGTGCATATTGAATGCAGAAAAAGTCTTGAGTTAAAATATGTTAAAAAATGAAACCCCTTTGTAATAGACGAGTTTTCGTCCGAAACCCTGATACTTCGAAGGAGATTGTCCAGTTTGTACACGAAGTGCATCCATTTTTTCCCGTAACCCTCTCAACTTTTTAGCACATGCTATGTGGGTGAAATTATGATACCATGCCAATTTTCAACTATTTCAGAGTTCATTTGAAGTGCTTTTCAATTTCAGGGTCATCTTAGCTCAAAATAAATCATGAAATGCCTGAAAAATAGCAAATGAAGTCAGAAAAGGGTTGAAAAGTGATGATTTGGCTTTGAATGGTGCATATTGAATGCAGAAAAAGTCTTGAGTTAAAATATGTTAAAATAATGAAACCCCTTTGTAATAGACGAGTTTTTGTCCGAAACCCTGATACTTCGAAGGAGATTGTCCAGTTTGTACACGAAGTGCATCCAGTTTTTCCCGTAACCCTCTCAACTTTTTAGCACATGCTACGTGGGTGAAATTATGATACCATGCCAATTTTCAACTATTTCAGAGTTCATTTCCAGTGCTTTACAATTTCAGGGTCATCTTAGCTCAAAATAAATCATGAAATGCATGAAAAATAGCAAATGAAGTCAGAAAAGGGTTGAAAAGTGATGATGTGTCTTTGAATGGTACATATTGAATGCAGAAAAAGTCTTGAGTTAAAACATGTTTAAAAAATGAAATCCCTTTGTAATAGACGAGTTTTCGTACGAAACCCTGATACTTCGAAGGAGATTGTCCAGTTTGTACACGAAGTGCATCGAGTTTTTCCCGTAAGGCTCTCAACTTTTTAGCACATGCTATGTGGGTGAAATTATGATACCATGCCAATTTTCAACCATTTCGGAGTTCATTTGCAGTGCTTTTCAATTTCAGGGTCATCTTACCTCAAAATAAATCATGAAATGCATGAAAAATAGCAAATGAAGTCAGAAAAGGGTTGAAAAGTGATGATGTGGCTTTGAATGGTGCATATTGAATGCAGAAAAAGTCTTGAGTTAAAATATGTTTAAAAAAATGAAATCCCGTTGTAATAGACGAGTTTTCGTTCGATACCCTGATACTTCGAAGGAGATTGTCCAGTTTGTACACGAAGTGCATCGAGTTTTTCCCGTAACCCTCTCAACTCTTTAGCACATGCTATGTGGGTGAAATTATGATACCATGCCAATTTTTAACCATTTCAGAGTTCATTTGCAGTGCTTTTCAATTTCAGGGTCATCTTAGCTCAAAATAAATCATGAAATGCATGAAAAATAGCAAATGAAGTCAGAAAAGGGTTGAAAAGTGATGATTTGGCTTTGAATGGTGCATATTGAATGCAGAAAAAGTCTTGAGTTAAAATATGTTAAAATAATGAAACCCCTTTGTAATAGACGAGTTTTTGTCCGAAACCCTGATACTTCGAAGGAGATTGTCCAGTTTGTACACGAAGTGCATCCAGTTTTTCCCGTAAGGCTCTCAACTTTTTAGCACATGCTATGTGGGTGAAATTATGATACCATGCCAATTTTCAACCATTTCGGAGTTCATTTGCAGTGCTTTTCAATTTCAGGGTCATCTTAGCTCAAAATAAATCATGAAATGCATGAAAAATAGCAAATGAAGTCAGAAAAGGGTTGAAAAGTGATGATGTGGCTTTGAATGGTGCATATTGAATGCAGAAAAAGTCTTGAGTTAAAATATGTTTAAAAAAATGAAATCCCTTTGTAATAGACGAGTTTTCGTCCGAAACCCTGATATTTCGAAGGAGATTGTCCAGTTTGTTGACGAAGTGCATCCAGTTTTTCCCGTAACCCTCTCAACTTTTTAGCACATGCTACGTGGGTGAAATTATGATACCATGCCAATTTTCAACTATTTCAGAGTTCATTTGCAGTGCTTTTCAATATCAGGGTCATCTTAGCTCAAAATAAATCATGAAATGCATGAAAAATAGCAAATGAAGTCAGAAAAGGGTAGAAAAGGGATGATTTGGCTTTGAATGGTGCATATTGAATGCAGAAAAAGTCTTGAGTTAAAATATGTTAAAATAATGAAACCCCTTTGTAATAGACGAGTTTTCGTCCGAAACCATGATACTTCGAAGGAGATTGTCCAGTTTGTACACGAAGTGCATCCAGTTTTTCCCGTAACCCTCTCAACTTTTTAGCACATGCTACATGGGTGAAATTTTGATACCATGCCAATTTTCAACCATTTCAGAGTTCATTTGCAGTGCTTTTCAATTTCAGGGTCATCTTAGCTCAAAATAAATCAGGAAATGCATGAAAAATAGCAAATGAAGTCAGAAAAGGGTTGAAAAGTGATGATGTGGCTTTGAATGGTGCATATTGAATGCAGAAAAAGTCTTGAGTTAAAATATGTTAAAAAATGAAACCCCTTTGTAATAGACGAGTTTTCGTCCGAAACCCTGATACTTCGAAGGAGATTGTCCAGTTTGTACACGAAGTGCATCCATTTTTTCCCGTAACCCTCTCAACTTTTTAGCACATGCTATGTGGGTGAAATTATGATACCATGCCAATTTTCAACTATTTCAGAGTTCATTTGAAGTGCTTTTCAATTTCAGGGTCATCTTAGCTCAAAATAAATCATGAAATGCATGAAAAATAGCAAATGAAGTCAGAAAAGGGTTGAAAAGTGATGATTTGGCTTTGAATGGTGCATATTGAATGCAGAAAAAGTCTTGAGTTAAAATATGTTAAAATAATGAAACCCCTTTGTAATAGACGAGTTTTTGTCCGAAACCCTGATACTTCGAAGGAGATTGTCCAGTTTGTACACGAAGTGCATCCAGTTTTTCCCGTAACCCTCTCAACTTTTTAGCACATGCTACGTGGGTGAAATTATGATACCATGCCAATTTTCAACTATTTCAGAGTTCATTTCCAGTGCTTTACAATTTCAGGGTCATCTTAGCTCAAAATAAATCATGAAATGCATGAAAAATAGCAAATGAAGTCAGAAAAGGGTTGAAAAGTGATGATGTGTCTTTGAATGGTACATATTGAATGCAGAAAAAGTCTTGAGTTAAAATATGTTTAAAAAATGAAATCCCTTTGTAATAGACGAGTTTTCGTACGAAACCCTGATACTTCGAAGGAGATTGTCCAGTTTGTACACGAAGTGCATCCAGTTTTTCCCGTAAGGCTCTCAACTTTTTAGCACATGCTATGTGGGTGAAATTATGATACCATGCCAATTTTCAACCATTTCGGAGTTCATTTGCAGTGCTTTTCAATTTCAGGGTCATCTTACCTCAAAATAAATCATGAAATGCATGAAAAATAGCAAATGAAGTCAGAAAAGGGTTGAAAAGTGATGATGTGGCTTTGAATGGTGCATATTGAATGCAGAAAAAGTCTTGAGTTAAAATATGTTTAAAAAAATGAAATCCCGTTGTAATAGACGAGTTTTCGTCCGATACCCTGATACTTCGAAGGAGATTGTCCAGTTTGTACACGAAGTGCATCGAGTTTTTCCCGTAACCCTCTCAACTCTTTAGCACATGCTATGTGGGTGAAATTATGATACCATGCCAATTTTTAACCATTTCAGAGTTCATTTGCAGTGCTTTTCAATTTCAGGGTCATCTTAGCTCAAAATAAATCATGAAATGCATGAAAAATAGCAAATGAAGTCAGAAAAGGGTTGAAAAGTGATGATTTGGCTTTGAATGGTGCATATTGAATGCAGAAAAAGTCTTGAGTTAAAATATGTTAAAATAATGAAACCCCTTTGTAATAGACGAGTTTTTGTCCGAAACCCTGATACTTCGAAGGAGATTGTCCAGTTTGTACACAAAGTGCATCCAGTTTTTCCCGTAACCCTCTCAACTTTTTAGCACATGCTACGTGGGTGAAATTATGATACCATGCCAATTTTCAACTATTTCAGAGTTCATTTCCAGTGCTTTACAATTTCAGGGTCATCTTAGCTCAAAATAAATCATGAAATGCATGAAAAATAGCAAATGAAGTCAGAAAAGGGTTGAAAAGTGATGATGCGTCTTTGAATGGTACATATTGAATGCAGAAAAAGTCTTGAGTTAAAATATGTTTAAAAAATGAAATCCCTTTGTAATAGACGAGTTTTCGTCCGAATCCTTGATACTTCAAAGGAGATTGTCCAGTTTGTACACGAAGTGCATCCAGTTTTTCCCGTAAGGCTCTCAACTTTTTAGCACATGCTATGTGGGTGAAATTATGATACCATGCCAATTTTCAACCATTTCGGAGTTCATTTGCAGTGCTTTTCAATTTCAGGGTCATCTTAGCTCAAAATAAATCATGAAATGCATGAAAAATAGCAAATGAAGTCAGAAAAGGGTTGAAAAGTGATGATGTGGCTTCGAATGGTGCATATTGAATGCAGAAAAAGTCTTGAGTTAAAATATGTTTAAAAAAATGAAATCCCTTTGTAATAGACGAGTTTTCGTCCGAAACCGTGATACTTCGAAGGAGATTGTCCAGTTTGTTGACGAAGTGCATCCAGTTTTTCCCGTAACCCTCTCAACTTTTTAGCACATGCTACGTGGGTGAAATTATGATACCATGCCAATTTTCAAGTATTTCAGAGTTCATTTGCAGTGCTTTTCAATATCAGGGTCATCTTAGCTCAAAATAAATCATGAAATGCATGAAAAATAGCAAATGAAGTCAGAAAAGGGTAGAAAAGGGATGATTTGGCTTTGAATGGTGCATATTGAATGCAGAAAAAGTCTTGAGTTAAAATATGTTAAAATAATGAAACCCCTTTGTAATAGACGAGTTTTCGTCCGAAACCATGATACTTCGAAGGAGATTGTCCAGTTTGTACACGAAGTGCATCCAGTTTTTCCCGTAACCCTCTCAACTTTTTAGCACATGCTACATGGGTGAAATTTTGATACCATGCCAATTTTCAACCATTTCAGAGTTCATTTGCAGTGCTTTTCAATTTCAGGGTCATCTTAGCTCAAAATAAATCATGAAATGCATGAAAAATAGCAAATGAAGTCAGAAAAGGGTTGAAAAGTGATGATGTGGCTTTGAATGGTGCATATTGAATGCAGAAAAAGTCTTGAGTTAAAATATGTTAAAAAATGAAAACCCTTTGTAATAGACGAGTTTTCGTCCGAAACCCTGATACTTCGAAGGAGATTGTCCAGTTTGTACACGAAGTGCATCCATTTTTTCCCGTAACCCTCTCAACTTTTTAGCACATGCAACGTGGGTGAAATTATGATACCATGCCAATTTTCAACTATTTCAGAGTTCATTTCCAGTGCTTTACAATTTCAGGGTCATCTTAGCTCAAAATAAATCATGAAATGCATGAAAAATAGCAAATGAAGTCAGAAAAGGGTTGAAAAGTGATGATGTGTCTTTGAATGGTGCATATTGAATGCAGAAAAAGTCTTGAGTTAAAATATGTTTAAAAAATGAAATCCCTTTGTAATAGACGAGTTTTCGTCCGAATCCTTGATACTTCAAATGAGATTGTCCAGTTTGTACACGAAGTGCATCCAATTTTTCCCGTAAGGCTCTCATCTTTTTAGCACATGCTATGTGGGTGAAATTATGATACCATGCCAATTTTCAACCATTTCGGAGTTCATTTGCAGTGTTTTCAATTTCAGGGTCATCTCAGCTCAAAATAAATCATGAAATGCATGAAAAATAGCAAATGAAGTCAGAAAAGGGTTGAAAAGTGATGATGTGGCTTTGAATGGTGCATATTGAATGCAGAAAAATTCTTGAGTTAAAATATGTTTAAAAAATGAAATCCCTTTGTAATAGACGAGTTTTCGTCCGAAACCCTGATACTTCGTAGGAGATTGTCCAGTTTGTACACGAAGTGCATCCAGTTTTTCCCATAACCCTCTCAACTTTTTAGCACATGCTACATGGGTGAAATTATGATACCATGCCAATTTTCAACCATTTCAGAGTTAATTTGCAGTGCTTTTCAATTTCAGGGTCATCTTAGCTCAAAATAAATCATGAAATGCATGAAAAATAGCAAATGAAGTCACAAAAGGGTTGAAAAGTGGTGATGTGTCTTTGAATGGTAGATATTGAATGCAGAAAAAGTCTTGAGTTAAAATATGTTTAAAAAATGAAATCCCTTTGTAATAGACGAGTTTTCGTCCGAAACCCTGATACTTCGAAGGAGATTGTCCAGTTTGTACACGAAGTGCATCCAGTTTTTCCCATAACCCTCTCAACTTTTTAGCACATGCTATGTGGGTGAAATTATGATACCATGCCAATTTTCAACTATTTCAGAGTTCATTTGCAGTGCTTTACAATTTCAGGGTCATCTTAGCTCAAAATAAATCATGAAATGCATGAAAAATAGCAAATGAAGTTAGAAATGGGTTGAAAAGTGATGATGTGTCTTTGAATGGTACATATTGAATGCAGAAAAAGTCTTGAGTTAAAATATGTTAAAAAATGAAACCCCTTTGTAATAGACGTGTTTTCGTCCGAAACCCTGATACTTCGAAGGAGATTGTCCAGTTTGTTGACGAAGTGCATCCAGTTTTTCCCGTAACCCTCTCAACTTTTTAGCACATGCTACGTGGGTGAAATTATGATACCATGGCAATTTTCAACCATTTCAGAGTTCATTTGCAGTGCTTTTCAATTTCAGGGTCATCTTAGCTCAAAATAAATCATGAAATGCATGAAAAATAGCAAATGAAGTCAGAAAAGGGTTGAAAAGTGATGATGTGGCTTTGAATGGTGCATATTGAATGCAGAAAAAGTCTTGAGTTAAAATATGTTTAAAAAATGAAATCCCTTTGTAATAGACGAGTTTTCGTCCGAAACCCTGATACTTCGAAGGAGATTGTCCAGTTTGTACACGAAGTGCATCCAGTTTTTCCCGTAAGGCTCTCATCTTTTTAGCACATGCTATGTGGGTGAAATTATGATACCATGCCAATTTTCAACCATTTCGGAGTTCATTTGCTGTGCTTTTCAATTTCAGGGTCATCTTAGCTCAAAATAAATCATGAAATGCATGAAAAATAGCAAATGAAGTCAGAAAAGGGTTGAAAAGGGATGATTTGGCTTTGAATGGTGCATATTGAATGCAGAAAAAGTCTTGAGTTAAAATATGTTAAAATAATGAAACCCCTTTGTAATAGACGAGTTTTCGTCCGAAACCCTGATACTTCGAAGGAGATTGTCCAGTTTGTACACGAAGTGCATCCAGTTTTTCCCGTAACCCTCTCAACTTTTTAGCACATGCTACGTGGGTGAAATTATGATACCATGCCAATTTTCAACTATTTCAGAGTTCATTTCTAGTGCTTTACAATTTCAGGGTCATCTTAGCTCAAAATAAATCATGAAATGAATGAAAAATAGCAAATGAAGTCAGAAAAGGGTTGAAAAGTGATGATGTGTCTTTGAATGGTACATATTGAATGCAGAAAAAGTCTTGAGTTAAAATATGTTTAAAAAATGAAATCCCTTTGTAATAGACGAGTTTTCGTCCGAATCCTTGATACTTCAAAGGAGATTGTCCAGTTTGTACACGAAGTGCATCCAGTTTTTCCCGTAAGGCTCTCATCTTTTTAGCACATGCTATGTGGGTGAAATTATGATACCATGCCAATTTTCAACCATTTCGGAGTTCATTTGCTGTGCTTTTCAATTTCAGGGTCATCTTAGCTCAAAATAAATCATGAAATGCATGAAAAATAGCAAATGAAGTCAGAAAAGGGTTGAAAAGTGATGATGTGGCTTTGAATGGTGCATATTGAATGCAGAAAAAGTCTTGAGTTAAAATATGTTAAAAAATGAAACCCCTTTGTAATAGACGAGTTTTCGTCCGAAACCCTGATACTTCGAAGGAGATTGTCCAGTTTGTTGACGAAGTGCATCCAGTTTTTCCCGTAACCCTCTCAACTTTTTAGCACATGCTACGTGGGTGAAATTATGATACCATGCCAATTTTCAACTATTTCAGAGTTCATTTGCAGTGCTTTTCAATTTCAGGGTCATCTTTGCTCAAAATAAATCATGAAATGCATGAAAAATAGCAAATGAAGTCAGAAAAGGGTTGAAAAGTGATGATGTGGCTTTGAATGGTGCATATTGAATGCAGAAAAAGTCTTGAGTTAAAATATGTTAAAAAAATGAAACCCCTTTGTAATAGACGAGTTTTCGTCCGAAACCCTGATACTTCGAAGTAGATTGTCCAGTTTGTTGACGAAGTGCATCCAGTTTTTCCCGTAACCCTCTCAACTTTTTAGCACATGCTACGTGGGTGAAATTATGATACCATGGCAATTTTCAACTATTTCAGAGTTCATTTGCAGTGCTTTTCAATTTCAGGGTCATCTTAGCTCAAAATAAATCATGAAATGCATGAAAAATAGCAAATGAAGTCAGAAAAGGGTTGAAAAGTGATGATTTGGCTTTGAATGGTGCATATTGAATGCAGAAAAAGTCTTGAGTTAAAATATGTTAAAATAATGAAACCCCTTTGTAATAGACGAGTTTTTGTCCGAAACCCTGATACTTTGAAGGAGATTGTCCAGTTTGTATACGAAGTGCATCCAGTTTTTCCCGTAACCCTCTCAACTTTTTAGCACATGCTACGTGGGTGAAATTATGATACCATGCCAATTTTCAACTATTTCAGAGTTCATTTCCAGTGCTTTACAATTTCAGGGTCATCTTAGCTCAAAATAAATCATGAAATGCATGAAAAATAGCAAATGAAGTCAGAAAAGGGTTGAAAAGTGATGATGTGTCTTTGAATGGTACATATTGAATGCAGAAAAAGTCTTGAGTTAAAATATGTTTAAAAAATGAAATCCCTTTGTAATAGACGAGTTTTCGTCCGAATCCTTGATACTTCAAAGGAGATTGTCCAGTTTGTACACGAAGTGCATCCAGTTTTTCCCGTAAGGCTCTCATCTTTTTAGCACATGCTATGTGGGTGAAATTATGATACCATGCCAATTTTCAACCATTTCGGAGTTCATTTGCTGTGCTTTTCAATTTCAGGGTCATCTTAGCTCAAAATAAATCATGAAATGCATGAAAAATAGCAAATGAAGTCAGAAAAGGGTTGAAAAGGGATGATTTGGCTTTGAATGGTGCATATTGAATGCAGAAAAAGTCTTGAGTTAAAATATGTTAAAATAATGAAACCCCTTTGTAATAGACGAGTTTTCGTCCGAAAACCTGATACTTCGAAGGAGATAGTCCAGTTTGTACACGAAGTGCATCCAGTTTTTCCCGTAACCCTCTCAACTTTTTAGCACATGCTACGTGGGTGAAATTATGATACCATGCCAATTTTCAACTATTTCAGAGTTCATTTCCAGTGCTTTACAATTTCAGGGTCATCTTAGCTCAAAATAAATCATGAAATGCATGAAAAATAGCAAATGAAGTCAGAAAAGGGTTGAAAAGTGATGATGTGTCTTTGAATGGTACATATTGAATGCAGAAAAAGTCTTGAGTTAAAATATGTTTAAAAAATGAAATCCCTTTGTAATAGACGAGTTTTCGTCCGAATCCTTGATACTTCAAAGGAGATTGTCCAGTTTGTACACGAAGTGCATCCAGTTTTTCCCGTAAGGCTCTCATCTTTTTAGCACATGCTATGTGGGTGAAATTATGATACCATGCCAATTTTCAACCATTTCGGAGTTCATTTGCTGTGCTTTTCAATTTCAGGGTCATCTTAGCTCAAAATAAATCATGAAATGCATGAAAAATAGCAAATGAAGTCAGAAAAGGGTTGAAAAGTGATGATGTGGCTTTGAATGGTGCAGATTGAATGCAGAAAAAGTCTTGAGTTAAAATATGTTAAAAAATGAAACCCCTTTGTAATAGACGAGTTTTCGTCCGAAACCCTGATACTTCGAAGGAGATTGTCCAGTTTGTTGACGAAGTGCATCCAGTTTTTCCCGTAACCCTCTCAACTTTTTAGCACATGCTACGTGGGTGAAATTATGATACCATGCCAATTTTCAACTATTTCAGAGTTCATTTGCAGTGCTTTTCAATTTCAGGGTCATCTTAGCTCAAAATAAATCATGAAATGCATGAAAAATAGCAAATGAAGTCAGAAAAGGGTTGAAAAGTGATGATGTGGCTTTGAATGGTGCATATTGAATGCAGAAAAAGTCTTGAGTTAAAATATGTTAAAAAAATGAAACCCCTTTGTAATAGACGAGTTTTCGTCCGAAACCCTGATACTTCGAAGTAGATTGTCCAGTTTGTTGACGAAGTGCATCCAGTTTTTCCCGTAACCCTCTCAACTTTTTAGCACATGCTACGTGGGTGAAATTATGATACCATGGCAATTTTCAACTATTTCAGAGTTCATTTGCAGTGCTTTTCAATTTCAGGGTCATCTTAGCTCAAACTAAATCATGAAATGCATGAAAAATAGCAAATGAAGTCAGAAAAGGGTTGAAAAGTGATGATTTGGCTTTGAATGGTGCATATTGAATGCAGAAAAAGTCTTGAGTTAAAATATGTTAAAATAATGAAACCCCTTTGTAATAGACGAGTTTTTGTCCGAAACCCTGATACTTTGAAGGAGATTGTCCAGTTTGTATACGAAGTGCATCCAGTTTTTCCCGTAACCCTCTCAACTTTTTAGCACATGCTACGTGGGTGAAATTATGATACCATGCCAATTTTCAACTATTTCAGAGTTCATTTCCAGTGCTTTACAATTTCAGGGTCATCTTAGCTCAAAATAAATCATGAAATGCATGAAAAATAGCAAATGAAGTCAGAAAAGGGTTGAAAAGTGATGATGTGTCTTTGAATGGTACATATTGAATGCAGAAAAAGTCTTGAGTTAAAATATGTTTAAAAAATGAAATCCCTTTGTAATAGACGAGTTTTCGTCCGAATCCTTGATACTTCAAAGGAGATTGTCCAGTTTGTACACGAAGTGCATCCAGTTTTTCCCGTAAGGCTCTCAACTTTTTAGCACATGCTATGTGGGTGAAATTATGATACCATGCCAATTTTCAACCATTTCGGAGTTCATTTGCAGTGCTTTTCAATTTTAGGGTCATCTTAGCTCAAAATAAATCATGAAATGCATGAAAAATAGCAAATGAAGTCAGAAAAGGGTTGAAAAGTGATGATGTGGCTTTGAATGGTGCATATTGAATGCAGAAAAAGTCTTGAGTTAAAATATGTTTAAAAAAATGAAATCCCTTTGTAATAGACGAGTTTTCGTCCGAAACCCTGATACTTCGAAGGAGATTGTCCAGTTTGTTGACGAAGTGCATCCAGTTTTTCCCGTAACCCTCTCAACTTTTTAGCACATGCTACGTGGGTGAAATTATGATACCATGCCAATTTTCGACTATTTCAGAGTTCATTTGCAGTGCTTTTCAATATCAGGGTCATCTTAGCTCAAAATAAATCATGAAATGCATGAAAAATAGCAAATGAAGTCAGAAAAGGGTTGAAAAGGGATGATTTGGCTTTGAATGGTGCATATTGAATGCAGAAAAAGTCTTGAGTTAAAATATGTTAAAATAATGAAACCCCTTTGTAATAGACGAGTTTTCGTCCGAAACCCTGATACTTCGAAGGAGATTGTCCAGTTTGTACACGAAGTGCATCCAGTTTTTCCCGTAACCCTCTCAACTTTTTAGCACATGCTACGTGGGTGAAATTATGATACCATGCCAATTTTCAACTATTTCAGAGTTCATTTCCAGTGCTTTACAATTTCAGGGTCATCTTAGCTCAAAATAAATCATGAAATGCATGAAAAATAGCAAATGAAGTCAGAAAAGGGTTGAAAAGTGATGATGTGTCTTTGAATGGTACATATTGAATGCAGAAAAAGTCTTGAGTTAAAATATGTTTAAAAAATGAAATCCCTTTGTAATAGACGAGTTTTCGTCCGAATCCTTGATACTTCAAAGGAGATTGTCCAGTTTGTACACGAAGTGCATCCAGTTTTTCCCGTAAGGCTCTCATCTTTTTAGCACATGCTATGTGGGTGAAATTATGATACCATGCCAATTTTCAACCATTTCGGAGTTCATTTGCTGTGCTTTTCAATTTCAGGGTCATCTTAGCTCAAAATAAATCATGAAATGCATGAAAAATAGCAAATGAAGTCAGAAAAGGGTTGAAAAGTGAAGATGTGGCTTTGAATGGTGCATATTGAATGCATAAAAAGTCTTGAGTTAAAATATGTTTAAAAAATGAAATCCCTTTGTAATAGACGAGTTTTCGTCCGAAACCCTGATACTTCGAAGGAGATTGTCTAGTTTGTACACAAAGTGCATCCAGTTTTTCCCGTAACGCTCTCAACTTTTTAGCACATGCTACATGGGTGAAATTATGATACCATGCCAATTTTCAACCATTTCGGAGTTCATTTGCAGTGCTTTTCAATTTCAGGGTCATCTTAGCTCAAAATAAATCATGAAATGCATGAAAAATAGCAAATGAAGTCAGAAAAGGGTTGAAAAGTGATGATGTGTCTTTGAATGGTAGATATTGAATGCAGAAAAAGTCTTGAGTTAAAATATGTTTAAAAAATGAAATCCCTTTGTAATAGACGAGTTTTCGTCCGAAACCCTGATACTTCGAAGGAGATTGTCCAGTTTGTACACGAAGTGCATCCAGTTTTTCCCATATCCCTCTCAACTTTTTAGCACATGCTATGTGGGTGAAATTATGATACCATGCCAATTTTCAACTATTTCAGAGTTCATTTGCAGTGCTTTACAATTTCAGGGTCATCTTAGCTCAAAATAAATCATGAAATGCATGAAAAATAGCCAATGAAGTTAGAAATGGGTTGAAAAGTGATGATGTGTCTTTGAATGGTACATATTGAATGTAGAAAAAGTATTGAGTTAAAATATGTTAAAAAATGAAACCCCTTTGTAATAGACGAGTTTTCGTCCGAAACCCTGATACTTCGAAGGATATTGTCCAGTTTGTACACGAAGTGCATCCAGTTTTTCCCGTAACCCTCTCAACTTTTTAGCACATGCTATGTGGGTGAAATTATGATACCATGCCAATTTTCAACCAATTCAGAGTTCATTTGCAGTGCTTTTCAATTTCAGGGTCATCTTAGCTCAAAATAAATCATGAAATGCATGAAAAATAGCAAATGAAGTCAGAAAAGAGTTGAAAAGTGATGATGTGGCTTTGAATGGTGCATATTGAATGCAAAAAAAGTGTTGATATAAAATATGTTAAAAAAATGAAATCCCTTTGTAATAGACGAGTTTTCGTCCGAAACCCTGATACTTCGAAGGAGATTCTCCAGTTTGTATACGAAGTTCATCCAGTTTTTCCAGTAACCCTCTCAAATTTTTAGCACATGCTACGTTGGTGAAATTATGATACCATGCCAATTTTCAACTATTTCAGAGTTCATTTGCAGTGCTTTACAATTTCAGGGTCATCTTAGCTCAAAATAAATCATGAAATGCATGAAAAATAGCAAATGAAGTCAGAAAAGGGTTGAAAAGTGATGACGTGTCTTTGAATGGTAGATATTGAATGCAGAAAAAGTCTTGAGTTAAAATATGTTTAAAAAATGAAATCCCTTTGTAATAGACGAGTTTTCGTCCGAAACCTTGATACTTCAAAGGAGATTGTCCAGTTTGTACACGAAGTGCATCCAGTTTTTCCCATAACCCTCTCAACTTTTTAGCACATTCTATGTGGGTGATATTATGATACCATGCCAATTTTCAACCATTTCGGAGTTCATTTGCAGTGCTTTTCAATTTCAGGGTCATCTTAGCACAAAATAAATCATGAAATGCATGAAAAATAGCAAATGAAGTCAGAAAAGGGTTGAAAAGTGATGATGTGGCTTTGAATGGTGCATATTGAATGCAGAAAAAGTTTTGAGTTAAAATATGTTTAAAAAATGAAATCCCTTTGTAATAGACGAGTTTTCGTCCGAAACCCTGATACTTCGAAGGAGATTGTCCAGTTTGTACACGAAGTGCATCAAGTTTTTCCCGTAACCCTCTCAACTTTTTAGCACATGCTATGTGGGTGAAATTATTATACCATGCCAATTTTTAACCATTTCAGAGTTCATTTGCAGTGCTTTTCAATTTCAGGGTCATCTTTGCTCAAAATAAATCATGAAATGCATGAAAAATAGAAAATGAAGTCAGAAAAGGGTTGAAAAGTGATGATGTGGCTTTGAATAGTGCATAATGAATGCAGAAAAATTCTTGAGTTAAAATATATTTAAAAAAATGAAATCCCTTTGTTATAGACGAGTTTTCGTCCGAAACCCTCATACTTCGAAGGAGATTGTCCAGTTTGTACCCGAAGTGCATCCAGTTTTTCCCGTAACCCTCTCAACGTTTTATCACATGCTATGTGGGTGAAATTATGATACCATGCCAATTTTCAACCATTTCGGAGTTCATTTGCATTGCTTTTCAATTTCAGGGTCATCTTAGCTCAAAATAAATCAAGAAATGCATGAAAAATAGCAAATGAAGTCAGAAAAGGGTTGAAAAGTGATGATGTGGCTTTGAATGGTGCATATTGAATGCAGAAAAAGTCTTGAGTTAAAATATGTTAAAAAAATGAAATCCCTTTGTAATCGAGGAGTTTTCGTCCGAAACCCTGACACTTCGAAGGAGATTGTCCAGTTTGTACACGAAGTGCATCCAGTTTTTCCCGTAACCCTCTCAACTTTTTAGCACATGCTACGTGGGTGAAATTATGATACCATTGCAATTTTCAACTATTTCAGAGTTCATTTGCAGTGCTTTTCAATTTCAGGGTCATCTTAGCTCAAAATAAATCATGAAATGCATGAAAAATAGCAAATGAAGTCAGAAAAGGGTTGAAAAGTGATGATGTGGCTTTGAATGGTGCATATTGAATGCAGAAAAAGTCTTGAGTTAAAATATGTTTAAAAATGAAATCCCTTTGTAATAGACGAGTTTTCGTTCGAAACCCTCATACTTCGAAGGAGATTGTCCAGTTTGTACACGAAGTGCATCCAGTTTTTCCCGTAACCCTCTCAACTTTTTATCACATGCTATGTGGGTGAAATTATGGTACCATGCCAATTTTCAACCATTTCAGAGTTCATTTGCAGTGCTTTTCAATTTCAGGGTCATCTTAGCTCAAAATAAATCATGAAATGCATGAAAAATAGCAAATGAAGTCAGAAAAGTGTTGAAAAGTGATGATGTGGCTTTGAATGGAGCATATTGAATGCAGAAAAAGTCTTGAGTTAAAATATGTTAAAAATGAAACCCCTTTGTAATCGAGGAGTTTTAGTCCGAAACCCTGACACTTCGAAGGAGATTGTCCAGTTTGTACACGAAGTGCATCCAGTTTTTCCCGTAACCCTCTCAACTTTTTAGCACATGCTATGGGGCTGAAATTATGATACCATTCCAATTTTCAACTATTTCAGAGTTCATTTGCAGTGCTTTTCAATTTCAGGGTCATCTTAGCTCAATATAAATCATGAAATGCATGAAAAATAGCAAATGAAGTCAGAAAAGGGTTGAAAAGTGATGATGTGGCTTTGAATGGTGCATATTGAATGCAGAAAAAGTCTTGAGTTAAAATATGTTTAAAAAATGAAATCCCTTTGTAATAGACGAGTTTTCGTTCGAAACCCTCATACTTCGAAGGAGATTGTCCAGTTTGTACACGAAGTGCATCCAGTTTTTCCCATAACCCTCTCAACTTTTTAGCACATGCTACGTGGGTGAAATTATGATACCATGCCAATTTTCAACTATTTCAGAGTTCATTTCCAGTGCTTTACAATTTCAGGGTCATCTTAGCTCAAAATAAATCATGAAATGCATGAAAAATAGCAAATGAAGTCAGAAAAGGGTTGAAAAGTGATGATGTGTCTTTGAATGGTACATATTGAATGCAGAAAAAGTCTTGAGTTAAAATATGTTTAAAAAATGAAATCCCTTTGTAATAGACGAGTTTTCGTCCGAATCCTTGATACTTCAAAGGAGATTGTCCAGTTTGTACACGAAGTGCATCCAGTTTTTTCCGTAAGGCTCTCAACTTTTTAGCACTTGCTATGTGGGTGAAATTATGATACCATGCCAATTTTCAACCATTTCGGAGTTCATTTGCAGTGCTTTTCAATTTCAGGGTCATCTTAGCTCAAAATAAATCATGAAATGCATGAAAAATAGCAAATGAAGTCAGAAAAGGGTTGAAAAGTAATGATGTGGCTTCGAATGGTGCATATTGAATGCAGAAAAAGTCTTGAGTTAAAATATGTTTAAAAAAATGAAATCCCTTTGTAATAGACGAGTTTTCGTCCGAAACCCTGATACTTCGAAGGAGATTGTCCAGTTTGTACACGAAGTGCATCCAGTTTTTCCCGTAACCCTCTCAACTTTTTAGCACATGCTACATGGGTGAAATTATGATACCATGCCAATTTTCAACCATTTCAGAGTTCATTTGCAGTGCTTTTCAATTTCAGGGTCATCTTAGCTCAAAATAAATCATGAAATGCATGAAAAATAGCAAATGAAGTCAGAAAAGGGTTGAAAAGTGATGATGTGGCTTTGAATGGTGCATATTGGATGCAGAAAAAGTCTTGAGTTAAAATATATTTTAAAAAATGAAAACCCCTTTGTAATAGACGAGTTTTCGTCCGAAACCCTAATACTTCGAAGGAGATTGTCCAGTTTGTACACGAAGTGCATCCAGTTTTTCCCGTAACCCTCTCAACTTTTTAGCACATGCTATGTGGGTGAAATTATGATACCATGCCAATTTTCAACCATTTCAGAGTTCATTTGCAGTGCTTTTCAATTTCAGGGTCATCCTAGCTCAAAAAAATCATGAAATGCATGAAAAATAGCAAATGAAGTCAGAAAAAGGTTGAAAAGTGATGATGTGGATTTCAATGGTGCATATTGAATGCAGAAAAAGTCTTGAGTTAAAATATGTTAATAAAATGAAAACCCTTTGTAATAGACGAGTTTTCGTCCGAAACCCTGATACTTCGAAGGAGATTGTCCAGTTTGTTGACGAAGTGCATCCAGTTTTTCCCGTAACCCTCTCAACTTTTTAGCACATGCTACGTGGGTGAAATTATGATACCATGCCAATTTTCAACCATTTCAGAGTTCATTTGCAGTGCTTTTCAATTTCAGGGTCATCTTAGCTCAAAATAAATCATGAAATGCATGAAAAATAGCAAATGAAGTCAGAAAAGGGTTGAAAAGTGATGATGTGGCTTTGAGTGGTGCATATTGAATGCAGAAAAAGTCTTGAGTTAAAATATATTTTAAAAAATGAAATCCCTTTTAATAGACGAGTTTTCGTCCGAAACCCTAATACTTCGAAGGAGATTGTCCAGTTTGTACACGAAGTGCATCCAGTTTTTCCCGTAACCCTCTCAACTTTTTAGCACATGCTATGTGGGTGAAATTATGATACCATGCCAATTTTCAACTATTTCAGAGTTCATTTCCAGTGCTTTTCAATTTCAGGGTCATCTTAGCTCAAAATAAATCATGAAATGCACGAAAGATAGCAAATGAAGTCAGAAAAGGGTTGAAAAGTGATGATGTGTCTTTGAATGGTACATATTGAATGCAGAAAAAGTCTTGAGTTAAAATATGTTTAAAAAATGAAATCCCTTTGTAATAGACGAGTTTTCGTCCGAATCCTTGATACTTCAAAGGAGATTGTCCAGTTTGTACACGAAGTGCATCCAGTTTTTCCCGTAAGGCTCTCAACTTTTTAGCACATGCTATGTGGGTGAAATTATGATACCATGCCAATTTTCAACCATTTCGGAGTTCATTTGCAGTGCTTTTCAATTTCAGGGTCATCTTAGCTCAAAATAAATCATGAAATGCATGAAAAATAGCAAATGAAGTCAGAAAAGGGTTGAAAAGTGATGATGTCGCTTTGAATGGTGCATATTGAATGCAGAAAAAGTCTTGAGTTAAAATATGTTTAAAAAAATGAAATCCCTTTGTAATAGACGAGTTTTCGTCCGAAGCCCTGATACTTCGAAGGAGATTGTCCAGTTTGTACACGAAGTGCATCCAGTTTTTCCCGTAACCCTCTCAACTTTTTAGCACATGCTACATGGGTGAAATTATGATACCATGCCAATTTTCAACCATTTCAGAGTTCATTTGCAGTGCTTTTCAATTTCAGGGTCATCTTAGCTCAAAATAAATCATGAAATGCATGAAAAATAGCAAATGAAGTCAGAAAAGGGTTGAAAAGTGATGATGTGGATTTGAGTGGTGCATATTGAATGCAGAAAAAGTCTTGAGTTAAAATATATTTTAAAAAATGAAATCCCTTTTAATAGACGAGTTTTCGTCCGAAACCCTAATACTTCGAAGGAGATTGTCCAGTTTGTACACGAAGTGCATCCAGTTTTTCCCGTAACCCTCTCAACTTTTTAGCACATGCTATGTGGGTGAAATTATGATACCATGCCAATTTTCAACCATTTCGGAGTTCATTTGCAGTGCTTTTCAATTTCAGGGTCATCTTAGCTCAAAATAAATCATGAAATGGATGAAAAATAGCAAATGAAGTCAGAAAAGGGTTGAAAAGTGATGATGTGGCTTTGAATGGTGCATATTGAATGCAGAAAAAGTCTTGAGTTAAAATATATTTTAAAAAATGAAATCCCTTTGTAATAGACGAGTTTTCGTCCGAAACCCTAATACTTCGAATGAGATTGTCCAGTTTGTACACGAAGTGCATCCAGTTTTTCCCGTAACCCTCTCAACTTTTTAGCACATGCTATGTGGGTGAAATTATGATACCATGCCAATTTTCAACCATTTCAGAGTTCATTTGCAGTGCTTTTCAATTTCAGGGTCATCCTAGCTCAAAATAAATCATGAAATGCATGAAAAATAGCAAATGAAGTCAGAAAAGAGTTGAAAAGTGATGATGTGGCTTTGAATGGTGCATATTGAATGCAAAAAAAGTGTTGATATAAAATATGTTAAAAAAATGAAATCCCTTTGTAATAGACGAGTTTTCGTCCGAAACCCTGATACTTCGAAGGAGATTGTCCAGTTTGTATACGAAGTTCATCCAGTTTTTCCAGTAACCCTCTCAAATTTTTAGCACATGCTACGTTGGTGAAATTATGATACCATGCCAATTTTCAACTATTTCAGAGTTCATTTGCAGTGCTTTACAA
Organism: Elymus sibiricus; assembly: GCA_039707655.1. Lineage (NCBI taxonomy): Eukaryota > Viridiplantae > Streptophyta > Magnoliopsida > Poales > Poaceae > Elymus > Elymus sibiricus. Next base: position 248,627,105 of record CM077671.1, read on the forward strand.
TTTCAGGGTCATCTTAGCTCAAAATAAATCATGAAATGCATGAAAAATAGCAAATGAAGTCAGAAAAGGGTTGAAAAGTGATGACGTGTCTTTGAATGGTAGATATTGAATGCAGAAAAAGTCTTGAGTTAAAATATGTTTAAAAAATGAAATCCCTTTGTAATAGACGAGTTTTCGTCCGAAACCTTGATACTTCAAAGGAGATTGTCCAGTTTGTACACGAAGTGCATCCAGTTTTTCCCATAACCCTCTCAACTTTTTAGCACATTCTATGTGGGTGATATTATGATACCATGCCAATATTCAACCATTTCGGAGTTCATTTGCAGTGCTTTTCAATTTCAGGGTCATCTTAGCACAAAATAAATCATGAAATGCATGAAAAATAGCAAATGAAGTCAGAAAAGGGTTGAAAAGTGATGATGTGGCTTTGAATGGTGCATATTGAATGCAGAAAAAGTTTTGAGTTAAAATATGTTTAAAAAATGAAATCCCTTTGTAATAGACGAGTTTTCGTCCGAAACCCTGATACTTCGAAGGAGATTGTCCAGTTTGTACACGAAGTGCATCAAGTTTTTCCCGTAACCCTCTCAACTTTTTAGCACATGCTATGTGGGTGAAATTATTATACCATGCCAATTTTTAACCATTTCAGAGTTCATTTGCAGTGCTTTTCAATTTCAGGGTCATCTTTGCTCAAAATAAATCATGAAATGCATGAAAAATAGCAAATGAAGTCAGAAAAGGGTTGAAAAGTGATGATGTGGCTTTGAATAGTGCATAATGAATGCAGAAAAATTCTTGAGTTAAAATATATTTAAAAAAATGAAATCCCTTTGTTATAGACGAGTTTTCATCCGAAACCCTCATACTTCGAAGGAGATTGTCTAGTTTGTACCCGAAGTGCATCCAGTTTTTCCCGTAACCCTCTCAACTTTTTATCACATGCTATGTGGGTGAAATTATGATACCATGCCAATTTTCAACCATTTCGGAGTTCATTTGCATTGCTTTTCAATTTCAGGGTCATCTTAGCTCAAAATAAATCAAGAAATGCATGAAAAATAGCAAATGAAGTCAGAAAAGGGTTGAAAAGTGATGATGTGGCTTTGAATGGTGCATATTGAATGCAGAAAAAGTCTTGAGTTAAAATATGTTTAAAAAATGAAACCCCTTTGTAATCGAGGAGTTTTCGTCCGAAACCCTGACACTTCGAAGGAGATTGTCCAGTTTGTACATGAAGTGCATCCAGTTTTTCCCGTAACCCTCTCAACTTTTTAGCACATGCTACGTGGGTGAAATTATGATACCATTCCAATTTTCAACTATTTCAGAGTTCATTTGCAATGCTTTTCAATTTCAGGGTCATCTTAGCTCAAAATAAATCATGAAATGCATGAAAAATAGCAAATGAAGTCAGAAAAGGGTTGAAAAGTGATGATGTGGCATTGAATGGTGCATATTGAATGCAGAAAAAGTCTTGAGTTAAAATATGTTTAAAAATGAAATCCCTTTGTAATAGACGAGTTTTCGTTCGAAACCCTCATACTTCGAAGGAGATTGTCCAGTTTGTACACGAAGTGCATCCAGTTTTTCCCGTAACCCTCTCAACTTTTTATCACATGCTATGTGGGTGAAATTATGGTACCATGCCAATTTTCAACCATTTCAGAGTTCATTTGCAGTGCTTTTCAATTTCAGGGTCATCTTAGCTCAAAATAAATCATGAAATGCATGAAAAATAGCAAATGAAGTCAGAAAAGGGTTGAAAAGTGATGATGTGGCTTTGAATGGAGCATATTGAATGCAGAAAAAGTCTTGAGTTAAAATATGTTAAAAATGAAACCCCTTTGTAATCGAGGAGTTTTAGTCCGAAACCCTGACACTTCAAAGGAGATTGTCCAGTTTGTACACGAAGTGCATCCAGTTTTTCCCGTAACCCTCTCAACTTTTTAGCACATGCTATGGGGCTGAAATTATGATACCATTCCAATTTTCAACTATTTCAGAGTTCATTTGCAGTGCTTTTCAATTTCAGGGTCATCTTAGCTCAAAATAAATCATGAAATGCATGAAAAATTGCAAATGAAGTCAGAAAAGGGTTGAAAAGTGATGATGTGGCTTTGAATGGTGCATATTGAATGCAGAAAAGGTCTTGAGTTAAAATATGTTTAAAAAATGAAATCCCTTTGTAATAGACGAGTTTTCGTTCGAAACCCTCATACTTCGAAGGAGATTGTCCAGTTTGTACACGAAGTGCATCCAGTTTTTCCCGTAACCCTCTCAACTTTTTAGCACATGCTACGTGGGTGAAATTATGATACCATGCCAATTTTCAACTATTTCAGAGTTCATTTCCAGTGCTTTACAATTTTAGGGTCATCTTAGCTCAAAATAAATCATGAAATGCATGAAAAATAGCAAATGAAGTCAGAAAAGGGTTGAAAAGTGATGATGTGTCTTTGAATGGTACATATTGAATGCAGAAAAAGTCTTGAGTTAAAATATGTTTAAAAAATGAAATCCCTTAGTAATAGACGAGTTTTCGTCCGAATCCTTGATACTTCAAAGGAGATTGTCCAGTTTGTACACGAAGTGCATCCAGTTTTTTCCGTAAGGCTCTCAACTTTTTAGCACTTGCTATGTGGGTGAAATTATGATACCATGCCAATTTTCAACCATTTCGGAGTTCATTTGCAGTGCTTTTCAATTTCAGGGTCATCTTAGCTCAAAATAAATCATGAAATGCATGAAAAATAGCAAATGAAGTCAGAAAAGGGTTGAAAAGTGATGATGTGGCTTTGAATGGTGCATATTGAATGCAGAAAAAGTCTTGAGTTAAAATATATTTTAAAAAATGAAATCCCTTTGTAATAGACGAGTTTTCGTCCGAAACCCTAATACTTCGAAGGAGATTGTCCAGTTTGTACACGAAGTGCATCCAGTTTTTCCCGTAACCCTCTCAACTTTTTAGCACATGCTATGTGGGTGAAATTATGATACCATGCCAATTTTCAACCATTTCAGAGTTCATTTGCAGTGCTTTTCAATTTCAGGGTCATCCTAGCTCAAAATAAATCATGAAATGCATGAAAAATAGCAAATGAAGTCAGAAAAAGGTTGAAAAGTGATGATGTGGATTTCAATGGTGCATATTGAATGCAGAAAAAGTCTTGAGTTAAAATATGTTAATAAAATGCAAACCCTTTGTAATAGACGAGTTTTCGTCCGAAACCCTGATACTTCGAAGGAGATTGTCCAGTTTGTTGACGAAGTGCATCCAGTTTTTCCCGTAACCCTCTCAACTTTTTAGCACATGCTACGTGGGTGAAATTATGATACCATGCCAATTTTCAACCATTTCAGAGTTCATTTGCAGTGCTTTTCAATTTCAGGGTCATCTTAGCTCAAAATAAATCATGAAATGCATGAAAAATAGCAAATGAAGTCAGAAAAGGGTTGAAATGTGATGATGTGGCTTTGAGTGGTGCATATTGAATGCAGAAAAAGTCTTGAGTTAAAATATATTTTAAAAAATGAAATCCCTTTTAATAGACGAGTTTTCGTCCGAAACCCTAATACTTCGAAGGAGATTGTCCAGTTTGTACACGAAGTGCATCCAGTTTTTCCCGTAACCCTCTCAACTTTTTAGCACATGCTATGGGGCTGAAATTATGATACCATTCCAATTTTCAACTATTTCAGAGTTCATTTGCAGTGCTTTTCAATTTCAGGGTCATCTTAGCTCAAAATAAATCATGAAATGCATGAAAAATTGCAAATGAAGTCAGAAAAGGGTTGAAAAGTGATGATGTGGCTTTGAATGGTGCATATTGAATGCAGAAAAGGTCTTGAGTTAAAATATGTTTAAAAAATGAAATCCCTTTGTAATAGACGAGTTTTCGTTCGAAACCCTCATACTTCGAAGGAGATTGTCCAGTTTGTACACGAAGTGCATCCAGTTTTTCCCGTAACCCTCTCAACTTTTTAGCACATGCTACGTGGGTGAAATTATGATACCATGCCAATTTTCAACTATTTCAGAGTTCATTTCCAGTGCTTTACAATTTTAGGGTCATCTTAGCTCAAAATAAATCATGAAATGCATGAAAAATAGCAAATGAAGTCAGAAAAGGGTTGAAAAGTGATGATGTGTCTTTGAATGGTACATATTGAATGCAGAAAAAGTCTTGAGTTAAAATATGTTTAAAAAATGAAATCCCTTAGTAATAGACGAGTTTTCGTCCGAATCCTTGATACTTCAAAGGAGATTGTCCAGTTTGTACACGAAGTGCATCCAGTTTTTTCCGTAAGGCTCTCAACTTTTTAGCACTTGCTATGTGGGTGAAATTATGATACCATGCCAATTTTCAACCATTTCGGAGTTCATTTGCAGTGCTTTTCAATTTCAGGGTCATCTTAGCTCAAAATAAATCATGAAATGCATGAAAAATAGCAAATGAAGTCAGAAAAGGGTTGAAAAGTGATGATGTGGCTTTGAATGGTGCATATTGAATGCAGAAAAAGTCTTGAGTTAAAATATATTTTAAAAAATGAAATCCCTTTGTAATAGACGAGTTTTCGTCCGAAACCCTAATACTTCGAAGGAGATTGTCCAGTTTGTACACGAAGTGCATCCAGTTTTTCCCGTAACCCTCTCAACTTTTTAGCACATGCTATGTGGGTGAAATTATGATACCATGCCAATTTTCAACCATTTCAGAGTTCATTTGCAGTGCTTTTCAATTTCAGGGTCATCCTAGCTCAAAATAAATCATGAAATGCATGAAAAATAGCAAATGAAGTCAGAAAAAGGTTGAAAAGTGATGATGTGGATTTCAATGGTGCATATTGAATGCAGAAAAAGTCTTGAGTTAAAATATGTTAATAAAATGCAAACCCTTTGTAATAGACGAGTTTTCGTCCGAAACCCTGATACTTCGAAGGAGATTGTCCAGTTTGTTGACGAAGTGCATCCAGTTTTTCCCGTAACCCTCTCAACTTTTTAGCACATGCTACGTGGGTGAAATTATGATACCATGCCAATTTTCAACCATTTCAGAGTTCATTTGCAGTGCTTTTCAATTTCAGGGTCATCTTAGCTCAAAATAAATCATGAAATGCATGAAAAATAGCAAATGAAGTCAGAAAAGGGTTGAAATGTGATGATGTGGCTTTGAGTGGTGCATATTGAATGCAGAAAAAGTCTTGAGTTAAAATATATTTTAAAAAATGAAATCCCTTTTAATAGACGAGTTTTCGTCCGAAACCCTAATACTTCGAAGGAGATTGTCCAGTTTGTACACGAAGTGCATCCAGTTTTTCCCGTAACCCTCTCAACTTTTTAGCACATGCTATGTGGGTGAAATTATGATACCATGCCAATTTTCAACTATTTCAGAGTTCATTTCCAGTGCTTTTCAATTTCAGGGTCATCTTAGCTCAAAATAAATCATGAAATGCACGAAAAATAGCAAATGAAGTCAGAAAAGGGTTGAAAAGTGATGATGTGTCTTTGAATGGTACATATTGAATGCAGAAAAAGTCTTGAGTTAAAATATGTTTAAAAAATGAAATCCCTTTGTAATAGACGAGTTTTCGTCCGAATCCTTGATACTTCAAAGGAGATTGTCCAGTTTGTACACGAAGTGCATCCAGTTTTTCCCGTAAGGCTCTCAACTTTTTAGCACATGCTATGTGGGTGAAATTATGATACCATGCCAATTTTCAACCATTTCGGAGTTCATTTGCAGTGCTTTTCAATTTCAGGGTCATCTTAGCTCAAAATAAATCATGAAATGCATGAAAAATAGCAAATGAAGTCAGAAAAGGGTTGAAAAGTGATGATGTCGCTTTGAATGGTGCATATTGAATGCAGAAAAAGTCTTGAGTTAAAATATGTTTAAAAAAATGAAATCCCTTTGTAATAGACGAGTTTTCGTCCGAAACCCTGATACTTCGAAGGAGATTGTCCAGTTTGTACATGAAGTGCATCCAGTTTTTCCCGTAACCCTCTCGACTTTTTAGCACATGCTACATGGGTGAAATTATGATACCATGCCAATTTTCAACCATTTCAGAGTTCATTTGCAGTGCTTTTCAATTTCAGGGTTATCTTAGCTCAAAATAAATCATGAAATGCATGAAAAATAGCAAATGAAGTCAGAAAAGGGTTGAAAAGTGATGATGTGGCTTTGAATGGTGCATATTGAATGCAGAAAAAGTCTTGAGTTAAAATATATTTTAAAAAATGAAATCCCTTTGTAATAGACGAGTTTTCGTCCGAAACCCTAATACTTCGAAGGAGATTGTCCAGTTTGTACACGAAGTGCATCCAGTTTTTCCCGTAACCCTCTCAACTTTTTAGCACATGCTATGTGGGTGAAATTATGATACCATGCTAATTTTCAACCATTTCAGAGTTCATTTGCAGTGCTTTTCAATTTCAGGGTCATCCTAGCTCAAAATAAATCATGAAATGCATGAAAAATAGCAAATGAAGTCAGAAAAAGGTTGAAAAGTGATGATGTGGATTTCAATGGTGCATATTGAATGCAGAAAAAGTCTTGAGTTAAAATATGTTAATAAAATGAAAACCCTTTGTAATAGACGAGTTTTCGTTCGAAACCCTGATACTTCGAAGGAGATTGTCCAGTTTGTTGACGAAGTGCATCCAGTTTTTCCCGTAACCCTCTCAACTTTTTAGCACATGCTACGTGGGTGAAATTATGATACCATGCCAATTTTCAACCATTTCAGAGTTCATTTGCAGTGCTTTTCAATTTCAGGGTCATCTTAGCTCAAAATAAATCATGAAATGCATGAAAAATAGCAAATGAAGTCAGAAAAGGGTTGAAATGTGATGATGTGGCTTTGAGTGGTGCATATTGAATGCAGAAAAAGTCTTGAGTTAAAATATATTTTAAAAAATGAAATCCCTTTTAATAGACGAGTTTTCGTCCGAAACCCTAATACTTCGAAGGAGATTGTCCAGTTTGTACACGAAGTGCATCCAGTTTTTCCCGTAACCCTCTCAACTTTTTAGCACATGCTATGTGGGTGAAATTATGATACCATGCCAATTTTCAACTATTTCAGAGTTCATTTCCAGTGCTTTTCAATTTCAGGGTCATCTTAGCTCAAAATAAATCATGAAATGCACGAAAAATAGCAAATGAAGTCAGAAAAGGGTTGAAAAGTGATGATGTGTCTTTGAATGGTACATATTGAATGCAGAAAAAGTCTTGAGTTAAAATATGTTTAAAAAATGAAATCCCTTTGTAATAGACGAGTTTTCGTCCGAATCCTTGATACTTCAAAGGAGATTGTCCAGTTTGTACACGAAGTGCATCCAGTTTTTCCCGTAAGGCTCTCAACTTTTTAGCACATGCTATGTGGGTGAAATTATGATACCATGCCAATTTTCAACCATTTCGGAGTTCATTTGCAGTGCTTTTCAATTTCAGGGTCATCTTAGCTCAAAATAAATCATGAAATGCATGACAAATAGCAAATGAAGTCAGAAAAGGGTTGAAAAGTGATGATGTGGCTTTGAATGGTGCATATTGAATGCAGAAAAAGTCTTGAGTTAAAATATGTTTAAAAATATGAAATCCCTTTGTAATAGACGAGTTTTCGTCCGAAGCCCTGATACTTCGAAGGAGATTGTCCAGTTTGTACACGAAGTGCATCCAGTTTTTCCCGTAACCCTCTCAACTTTTTAGCACATGCTACATGGGTGAAATTATGATACCATGCCAATTTTCAACCATTTCAGAGTTCATTTGCAGTGCTTTTCAATTTCAGGGTCATCTTAGCTCAAAATAAATCATGAAATGCATGAAAAATAGCAAATGAAGTCAGAAAAGGGTTGAAAAGTGATGATGTGGCTTTGAGTGGTGCATATTGAATGCAGAAAAAGTCTTGAGTTAAAATATATTTTAAAAAATGAAATCCCTTTGTAATAGACGAGTTTTCGTCCGAAACCCTAATACTTCGAAGGAGATTGTCCAGTTTGTACACGAAGTGCATCCAGTTTTTCCCGTAACCCTCTCAACTTTTTAGCACATGCTATGTGGGTGAAATTATGATACCATACCAATTTTCTACCATTTCGGAGTTCATTTGCAGTGCTTTTCAATTTCAGGGTCATCCTAGCTCAAAATAAATCATGAAATGCATGAAAAATAGCAAATGAAGTCAGAAAAGGGTTGAAAAGTGATGATGTGGATTTGAATGTAGCATATTGAATACAGAAAAAGTCTTGAGTTAAAATATGTTAATAAAATGAAACCCCTTTGTAATAGACGAGTTTTCGTCCGAAACCCTGATACTTCAAAGGAGATTGTCCAGTTTGTTGACGAAGTGCATCCAGTTTTTCCCGTAACCCTCTCAACTTTGTAGCACATGCTACGTGGGTGAAATTATGATACCATGCCAATTTTCAACTATTTCAGAGTTCATTTGCAGTGCTTTTCAATTTCAGGGTCATCTTCGCTCAAAATAAATCATGAAATGCATGAAAAATAGCCAATGAAATCAGAAAAGGGTTGAAAAGTGATGATGTGGCTTTGAATGGTGCATATTGAATGCAGAAAAAGTCTTGAGTTAAAATATGTTAAAAAAATGAAACCCCTTTGTAATAGACGAGTTTTCGTCCGAAACCCTGATACTTCGAAGGAGATTGTCCAGTTTGTTGACGAAGTGCATCCAGGTTTTCCCGTAACCCTCTCAACTTTTGAGCACATGCTACGTGGGTGAAATTATGATACCATGCCAATTTTCAACTATTTCAGAGTTCATTTGCAGTGCTTTTCAATTTCAGGGTCATCTTAGCTCAAAATAAATCATGAAATGCATGAAAATAGCAAATGAAGTCAGAAAAGGGTTGAAAAGTGATGATTTGTCTTTGAATGGTGTATATTGAATGCAGAAAAATTCTTGAGTTAAAATATGTTAAAATAATGAAACCCCTTTGTAATAGACGAGTTTTCGTCCGAAACCCTGATACTTCGAAGGAGATTGTCCAGTTTGTACACGAAGTGCATCCAGTTTTTCCCGTAACCCTCTCAACTTTTTAGCACATGCTACGTGGGTGAAATTATGATACCATGCCAATTTTCAACTATTTCAGAGTTCATTTCCAGTGCTTTACAATTTCAGGGTCATCTTAGCTCAAAATAAACCATGAAATGCATGAAAAATAGCAAATGAAGTCAGAAAAGGGATGAAAAGTGATGATGTGTCTTTGAATGGTACATATTGAATGCAGAAAAAGTCTTGAGTTAAAATATGTTTAAAAAATGAAATCCCTTTGTAATAGACGAGTTTTCGTCCAAATCCTTGATACTTCAAAGGAGATTGTCCAGTTTGTACACGAAGTGCATCCAGTTTTTCCCGTAAGGCTCTCAACTTTTTAGCACATGCTATGTGGGTGAAATTATGATACCATGCCAATTTTCAATCATTTCGGAGTTCATTTGCAGTGCTTTTCAATTTCAGGGTCATCTTAGCTCAAAATAAATCATGAAATGCATGAAAAATAGCAAATGAAGTCAGAAAAGGGTTGAAAAGTGATGATGTGGCTTTGAATGGTGCATATTGAATGCAGAAAAAGTCTTGAGTTAAAATATGTTTAAAAAATGAAATCCCTTTGTAATAGACGAGTTTTCGTCCGAAGCCCTGATACTTCGAAGGAGATTGTCCAGTTTGTACACGAAGTGCATCCAGTTTTTCCCGTAACCCTCTCAACTTTTTAGCACATGCTACATGGGTGAAATTATGATACCATGCCAATTTTCAACCATTTCAGAGTTCATTTGCAGTGCTTTTCAATTTCAGGGTCATCTTAGCTCAAAATAAATCATGAAATGCATGAAAAATAGCAAATGAAGTCAGAAAAGGGTTGAAAAGTGATGATGTGGCTTTGAGTGGTGCATATTGAATGCAGAAAAAGTCTTGAGTTAAAATATATTTTAAAAAATGAAATCCCTTTGTAATAGACGAGTTTTCGTCCGAAACCCTAATACTTCGAAGGAGATTGTCCAGTTTGTACACGAAGTGCATCCAGTTTTTCCCGTAACCCTCTCAACTTTTTAGCACATGCTATGTGGGTGAAATTATGATACCATACCAATTTTCTACCATTTCGGAGTTCATTTGCAGTGCTTTTCAATTTCAGGGTCATCCTAGCTCAAAATAAATCATGAAATGCATGAAAAATAGCAAATGAAGTCAGAAAAGGGTTGAAAAGTGATGATGTGGATTTGAATGGAGCATATTGAATACAGAAAAAGTCTTGAGTTAAAATATGTTAATAAAATGAAACCCCTTTGTAATAGACGAGTTTTCGTCCGAAACCCTGATACTTCAAAGGAGATTGTCCAGTTTGTTGACGAAGTGCATCCAGTTTTTCCCGTAACCCTCTCAACTTTGTAGCACATGCTACGTGGGTGAAATTATGATACCATGCCAATTTTCAACTATTTCAGAGTTCATTTGCAGTGCTTTTCAATTTCAGGGTCATCTTCGCTCAAAATAAATCATGAAATGCATGAAAAATAGCCAATGAAATCAGAAAAGGGTTGAAAAGTGATGATGTGGCTTTGAATGGTGCATATTGAATGCAGAAAAAGTCTTGAGTTAAAATATGTTAAAAAAATGAAACCCCTTTGTAATAGACGAGTTTTCGTCCGAAACCCTGATACTTCGAAGGAGATTGTCCAGTTTGTTGACGAAGTGCATCCAGGTTTTCCCGTAACCCTCTCAACTTTTGAGCACATGCTACGTGGGTGAAATTATGATACCATGCCAATTTTCAACTATTTCAGAGTTCATTTGCAGTGCTTTTCAATTTCAGGGTCATCTTAGCTCAAAATAAATCATGAAATGCATGAAAATAGCAAATGAAGTCAGAAAAGGGTTGAAAAGTGATGATTTGTCTTTGAATGGTGTATATTGAATGCAGAAAAATTCTTGAGTTAAAATATGTTAAAATAATGAAACCCCTTTGTAATAGACGAGTTTTCGTCCGAAACCCTGATACTTCGAAGGAGATTGTCCAGTTTGTACACGAAGTGCATCCAGTTTTTCCCGTAACCCTCTCAACTTTTTAGCACATGCTACGTGGGTGAAATTATGATACCATGCCAATTTTCAACTATTTCAGAGTTCATTTCCAGTGCTTTACAATTTCAGGGTCATCTTAGCTCAAAATAAACCATGAAATGCATGAAAAATAGCAAATGAAGTCAGAAAAGGGATGAAAAGTGATGATGTGTCTTTGAATGGTACATATTGAATGCAGAAAAAGTCTTGAGTTAAAATATGTTTAAAAAATGAAATCCCTTTGTAATAGACGAGTTTTCGTCCAAATCCTTGATACTTCAAAGGAGATTGTCCAGTTTGTACACGAAGTGCATCCAGTTTTTCCCGTAAGGCTCTCAACTTTTTAGCACATGCTATGTGGGTGAAATTATGATACCATGCCAATTTTCAACCATTTCGGAGTTCATTTGCAGTGCTTTTCAATTTCAGGGTCATCTTAGCTCAAAATAAATCATGAAATGCATGAAAAATAGCAAATGAAGTCAGAAAAGGGTTGAAAAGTGATGATGTGGCTTTGAATGGTGCATATTGAATGCAGAAAAAGTCTTGAGTTAAAATATGTTTAAAAAATGAAATCCCTTTGTAATAGACGAGTTTTCGTCCGAAGCCCTGATACTTCGAAGGAGATTGTCCAGTTTGTACACGAAGTGCATCCAGTTTTTCCCGTAACCCTCTCAACTTTTTAGCACATGCTACATGGGTGAAATTATGATACCATGCCAATTTTCAACCATTTCAGAGTTCATTTGCAGTGCTTGTCAATTTCAGGGTCATCTTAGCTCAAAATAAATCGTGAAATGCATGAAAAATAGCAAATGAAGTCAGAAAAGGGTTGAAAAGTGATGATGTGGCTTTGAGTGGTGCATATTGAATGCAGAAAAAGTCTTGAGTTAAAATATATTTAAAAAAATGAAATCCCTTTTAATAGACGAGTTTTCGTCCGAAACCCTAATACTTCGAAGGAGATTGTCCAGTTTGTACACGAAGTGCATCCAGTTTTTCCCGTAACCCTCTCAACTTTTTAGCACATGCTATGTGGGTGAAATTATGATAACATGCCAATTTTCTACCATTTCGGAGTTCATTTGCAGTGCTTTTCAATTTCAGGGTCATCTTAGCTCAAAATAAATCATGAAATGCCTGAAAAAGAGCAAATGAAGTCAGAAAAGGGTTGAAAAGTGATGATTTGGCTTTGAATGGTGTATATTGAATGCAGAAAAATTCTTGAGTTAAAATATGTTAAAATAATGAAACCCCTTTGTAATAGACGAGTTTTCGTCCGAAACCCTGATACTTCGAAGGAGATTGTCCAGTTTGTACACGAAGTGCATCCAGTTTTTCCCGTAAACCTCTCAACTTTTTAGCACATGCTACGTGGGTGAAATTATGTAACCATGCCAATTTTCAACTATTTCAGAGTTCATTTCCAGTGCTTTACAATTTCAGGGTCATCTTAGCTCAAAATAAATCATGAAATGCATGAAAAATAGCAAATGAAGTCAGAAAAGGGTTGAAAAGTGATGATGTGTCTTTGAATGGTACATATTGAATGCAGAAAAAGTCTTGAGTTAAAATATGTTTAAAAAATGAAATCCCTTTGTAATAGACGAGTTTTCGTCCAAATCCTTGATACTTCAAAGGAGATTGTCCAGTTTGTACACGAAGTGCATCCAGTTTTTCCCGTAAGGCTCTCAACTTTTTAGCACATGCTATGTGGGTGAAATTATGATACCATGCCAATTTTCAACCATTTCGGAGTTCATTTGCAGTGCTTTTCAATTTCAGGGTCATCTTAGCTCAAAATAAATGATGAAATGCATGAAAAATAGCAAATGAAGTCAGAAAAGGGTTGAAAAGTGATGATGTGTCTTTGAATGGTACATATTGAATGCAGAAAAAGTCTTGAGTTAAAATATGTTTAAAAAATGAAATCCCTTTGTAATAGACGAGTTTTCGTCCAAATCCTTGATACTTCAAAGGAGATTGTCCAGTTTGTACACGAAGTGCATCCAGTTTTTCCCGTAAGGCTCTCAACTTTTTAGCACATGCTACATGGGTGAAATTATGATACCATGCCAATTTTCAACCATTTCAGAGTTCATTTGCAGTGCTTTTCAATTTCAGGGTCATCTTAGCTCAAAATAAATCATGAAATGCATGAAAAATAGCAAATGAAGTCAGAAAAGGGTTGAAAAGTGATGATGTGGCTTTGAATGGTGCATATTGAATGCAGAAAAAGTCTTGAGTTAAAATATGTTTAAAAAAATGAAATCCCTTTGTAATAGACGAGTTTTCGTCCGAAACCCTAATACTTCGAAGGAGATTGTCCAGTTTGTACACGAAGTGCAACCAGTTTTTCCCGTAACCCTCTCAACTTTTTAGCACATGCTATGTGGGTGAAATTATGATACCATGCCAACTTTCAACCATTTCAGAGTTCATTTGCAGTGCTTTTCAATTTCAGGGTCATCTTAGCTCAAAATAAATCATGAAATGCATGAAAAATAGCAAATGAAGTCAGAAAAGGGTTGAAAAGTGATGATGTGGCTTTGAGTGGTGCATATTGAATGCAGAAAAAGTCTTGAGTTAAAATATATTTTAAAAAATGAAATCCCTTTTAATAGACGAGTTTTCGTCCGAAACCCTAATACTTCGAAGGAGATTGTCCAGTTTGTACACGAAGTGCATCCAGTTTTTCCCGTAACCCTCTCAACTTTTTAGCACATGCTATGTGGGTGAAATTATGATACCATGCCAATTTTCAACCATTTCAGAGTTCATTTGCAGTGCTTTTCAATTTCAGGGTCATCTTAGCTCAAAATAAATCATGAAATGCATGAAAAATAGCAAATGAAGTCAGAAAAGGGTTGAAAAGTGATGATTTGGCTTTGAATGGTGTATATTGAATGCAGAAAAATTCTTGAGTTAAAATATGTTAAAATAATGAAACCCCTTTGTAATAGACGAGTTTTCGTCCGAAACCCTGATACTTCGAAGGAGATTGTCCAGTTTGTACACGAAGTGCATCCAGTTTTTCCCGTAACCCTCTCAACTTTTTAGCACATGCTACGTGGGTGAAATTATGATACCATGCCAATTTTCAACTATTTCAGAGTTCATTTCCAGTGCTTTACAATTTCAGGGTCATCTTAGCTCAAACTAAATCATGAAATGCATGAAAAATAGCAAATGAAGTCAGAAAAGGGTTGAAAAGTGATGATGTGTCTTTGAATGGTACATATTGAATGCAGAAAAAGTCTTGAGTTAAAATATGTTTAAAAAATGAAATCCCTTTGTAATAGACGAGTTTTCGTCCAAATCCTTGATACTTCAAAGGAGATTGTCCAGTTTGTACACGAAGTGCATCCAGTTTTTCCCGTAAGGCTCTCAACTTTTTAGCACATGCTATGTGGGTGAAATTATGATACCATGCCAATTTTCAACCATTTCGGAGTTCATTTGCAGTGCTTTTCAATTTCAGGGTCATCTTAGCTCAAAATAAATCATGAAATGCATGAAAAATAGCAAATGAAGTCAGAAAAGGGTTGAAAAGTGATGATGTGGCTTTGAATGGTGCATATTGAATGCAGAAAAAGTCTTGAGTTAAAATATGTTTAAAAAAATGAAATCCCTTTGTAATAGACGAGTTTTCGTCCGAAGCCCTGATACTTCGAAGGAGATTGTCCAGTTTGTACACGAAGTGCATCCAGTTTTTCCCGTAACCCTCTCAACTTTTTAGCACATGCTACATGGGTGAAATTATGATACCATGCCAATTTTCAACCATTTCAGAGTTCATTTGCAGTGCTTTTCAATTTCAGGGTCATCTTAGCTCAAAATAAATCATGAAATGCATGAAAAATAGCAAATGAAGTCAGAAAAGGGTTGAAAAGTGATGATGTGGCTTTGAGTGGTGCATATTGAATGCAGAAAAAGTCTTGAGTTAAAATATATTTTAAAAAATGAAATCCCTTTTAATAGACGAGTTTTCGTCCGAAACCCTAATACTTCGAAGGAGATTGTCCAGTTTGTACACGAAGTGCATCCAGTTTTTCCCGTAACCCTCTCAACTTTTTAGCACATGCTATGTGGGTGAAATTATGATACCATGCCAATTTTCAACCATTTCAGAGTTCATTTGCAGTGCTTTTCAATTTCAGGGTCATCTTAGCTCAAAATAAATCATGAAATGCATGAAAAATAGCAAATGAAGTTAGAAAAGGGTTGAAAAGTGATGATGTGGCTTTGAATGGTGCATATTGAATGCAGAAAAATTCTTGAGTTAAAATATGTTAAAATAATGAAACCCCTTTGTAATAGACGAGTTTTCGTCCGAAACCCTGATACTTCGAAGGAGATTGTCCAGTTTGTACACGAAGTGCATCCAGTTTTTCCCGTAACCCTCTCAACTTTTTAGCACATGCTACGTGGGTGAAATTATGATACCATGCCAATTTTCAACTATTTCAGAGTTCATTTCCAGTGCTTTACAATTTCAGGGTCATCTTAGCTCAAAATAAATCATGAAATGCATGAAAAATAGCAAATGAAGTCAGAAAAGGGTTGAAAAGTGATGATGTGTCTTTGAATGGTACATATTGAATGCAGAAAAAGTCTTGAGTTAAAATATGTTTAAAAAATGAAATCCCTTTGTAATAGACGAGTTTTCGTCCAAATCCTTGATTCTTCAAAGGAGATTGTCCAGTTTGTACACGAAGTGCATCCAGTTTTTCCCGTAAGGCTCTCAACTTTTTAGCACATGCTATGTGGGTGAAATTATGATACCATGCCAATTTTCAACCATTTCGGAGTTCATTTGCAGTGCTTTTCAATTTCAGGGTCATCTTAGCTCAAAATAAATCATGAAATGCATGAAAAATTGCAAATGAAGTCAGAAAAGGGTTGAAAAGTGATGATGTGGCTTTGAATGGTGCATATTGAATGCAGAAAAAGTCTTGAGTTAAAATATATTTTAAAAAATGAAATCCCTTTGTAATAGACGAGTTTTCGTCCGAAACCCTAATACTTCGAAGGAGATTGTCCAGTTTCTACACGAAGTGCATCCAGTTTTTCCCGTAACCCTCTCAACTTTTTAGCACATGCTATGTGGGTGAAATTATGATACCATGCCAATTTTCAACCATTTCAGAGTTCATTTGCAGTGCTTTTCAATTTCAGGGTCATCCTAGCTCAAAATAAATCATGAAATGCATGAAAAATAGCAAATGAAGTCAGAAAAAGGTTGAAAAGTGATGATGTGGATTTGAATGGTGCATATTGAATGCAGAAAAAGTCTTGAGTTAAAATATGTTAATAAAATGAAACCCCTTTGTAATAGACGAGTTTTCGTCCGAAACCCTGACACTTCGAAAGAGATTGTCCAGTTTGTTGACGAAGTGCATCCAGTTTTTCCCGTAACCCTCTCAACTTTTTAGCACATGCTACGTGGGTGAAATTATGATACCATGCCAATTTTCAACTATTTCAGAGTTCATTTCCAGTGCTTTACAATTTCAGGGTCATCTTAGCTCAAAATAAATCATGAAATGCATGAAAAATAGCAAATGAAGTCAGAAAAGGGTTGAAAAGTGATGATTTGGCTTTGAATGGTACATATTGAATGTAGAAAAAGTCTTGAGTTAAAATATGTTTAAAAAATGAAATCCCTTTGTAATAGACGAGTTTTCGTCCAAATCCTTGATACTTCAAAGGAGATTGTCCAGTTTGTACACGAAGTGCATCCAGTTTTTCCCGTAAGGCTCTCAACTTTTTAGCACATGCTACGTGGGTGAAATTATGATACCATGCCAATTTTCAACCATTTCGGAGTTCATTTGCAGTGCTTTTCAATTTCAGGGTCATCTTAGCTCAAAATAAATGATGAAATGCATGAAAAATAGCAAATGAAGTCAGAAAAGGGTTGAAAAGTGATGATGTGTCTTTGAATGGTACATATTGAATGCAGAAAAAGTCTTGAGTTAAAATATGTTTAAAAAATGAAATCCCTTTGTAATAGACGAGTTTTCGTCCAAATCCTTGATACTTCAAAGGAGATTGTCCAGTTTGTACACGAAGTGCATCCAGTTTTTCCCGTAAGGCTCTCAACTTTTTAGCACATGCTATGTGGGTGAAAGTATGATACCATGCCAATTTTCAACCATTTCGGAGTTCATTTGCAGTGCTTTTCAATTTCAGGGTCATCTTAGCTCAAAATAAATCATGAAATGCATGAAAAATAGCAAATGAAGTCAGAAAAGGGTTGAAAAGTGATGATGTGGCTTTGAATGGTGCATATTGAATGCAGAAAAAGTCTTGAGTTAAAATATGTTTAAAAAAATGAAATCCCTTTGTAATAGACGAGTTTTCGTCCGAAGCCCTGATACTTCGAAGGAGATTGTCCAGTTTGTACACGAAGTGCATCCAGTTTTTCCCGTAACCCTCTCAACTTTTTAGCACATGCTACATGGGTGAAATTATGATACCATGCCAATTTTCAACCATTTCAGAGTTCATTTGCAGTGCTTTTCAATTTCAGGGTCATCTTAGCTCAAAATAAATCATGAAATGCATGAAAAATAGCAAATGAAGTCAGAAAAGGGTTGAAAAGTGATGATGTGGCTTTGAGTGGTGCATATTGAATGCAGAAAAAGTCTTGAGTTAAAATATATTTTAAAAAATGAAATCCCTTTTAATAGACGAGTTTTCGTCCGAAACCCTAATACTTCGAAGGAGATTGTCCAGTTTGTACACGAAGTGCATCCAGTTTTTCCCGTAACCCTCTCAACTTTTTAGCACATGCTATGTGGGTGAAATTATGATACCATGCCAATTTTCAACCATTTCAGAGTTCATTTGCAGTGCTTTTCAATTTCAGGGTCATCTTAGCTCAAAATAAATCATGAAATGCATGAAAAATAGCAAATGAAGTCAGAAAAGGGTTGAAAAGTGATGATTTGGCTTTGAATGGTGTATATTGAATGCAGAAAAATTCTTGAGTTAAAATATGTTAAAATAATGAAACCCCTTTGTAATAGACGAGTTTTCGTCCGAAACCCTGATACTTCGAAGGAGATTGTCCAGTTTGTACACGAAGTGCATCCAGTTTTTCCAGTAACCCTCTCAACTTTTTAGCACATGCTACGTGGGTGAAATTATGATACTATGCCAATTTTCAACTATTTCAGAGTTCATTTCCAGTGCTTTACAATTTCAGGGTCATCTTAGCTCAAAATAAATCATGAAATGCATGAAAAATAGCAAATGAAGTCAGAAAAGGGTTGAAAAGTGATGATGTGTCTTTGAATGGTACATATTGAATGCAGAAAAAGTCTTGAGTTAAAATATGTTTAAAAAATGAAATCCCTTTGTAATAGACGAGTTTTCGTCCAAATCCTTGATTCTTCAAAGGAGATTGTCCAGTTTGTACACGAAGTGCATCCAGTTTTTCCCGTAAGGCTCTCAACTTTTTAGCACATGCTATGTGGGTGAAATTATGATACCATGCCAATTTTCAACCATTTCGGAGTTCATTTGCAGTGCTTTTCAATTTCAGGGTCATCTTAGCTCAAAATAAATCATGAAATGCATGAAAAATAGCAAATGAAGTCAGAAAAGGGTTGAAAAGTGATGATGTGGCTTTGAATGGTGCATATTGAATGCAGAAAAAGTCTTGAGTTAAAATATATTTTAAAAAATGAAATCCCTTTGTAATAGACGAGTTTTCGTCCGAAACCCTAATACTTCGAAGGAGATTGTCCAGTTTCTACACGAAGTGCATCCAGTTTTTCCCGTAACCCTCTCAACTTTTTAGCACATGCTATGTGGGTGAAATTATGATACCATGCCAATTTTCAACCATTTCAGAGTTCATTTGCAGTGCTTTTCAATTTCAGGGTCATCCTAGCTCAAAATAAATCATGAAATGCATGAAAAATAGCAAATGAAGTAAGAAAAGGGTTGAAAAGTGATGATGTGGATTTGAATGGTGCATATTGAATGCAGAAAAAGTCTTGAGTTAAAATATGTTAATAAAATGAAACCCCTTTGTAATAGACGAGTTTTCGTCCGAAACCCTGACACTTCGAAAGAGATTGTCCAGTTTGTTGACGAAGTGCATCCAGTTTTTCCCGTAACCCTCTCAACTTTTTAGCACATGCTACGTGGGTGAAATTATGATACCATGCCAATTTTCAACTATTTCAGAGTTCATTTGCAGTGCTTTTCAATTTCAGGGTCATCTTAGCTCAAAATAAATCATGAAATGCATGAAAAATAGCAAATGAAGTTAGAAAAGGGTTGAAAAGTGATGATGTGGCTTTGAATGGTGCATATTGAATGCAAAAAAAGTCTTGAGTTAAAATATGTTAAAAAAATGAAACCCCTTTGTAATAGACGAGTTTTCGTCTGAAACCCTGATACTTCGATGGAGATTGTCCAGTTTGTACACGAAGTGCATCCTGTTTTTCCCGTAACCCTCTCAACTTTTTAGCACATGCTATGTGGGTGAAATTATGATACCATGCCAAGTTTTAACCATTTCAGAGTTCATTTGCAGTGCTTTTCAATTTCAGGGTCATCTTAGCTCAAAATAAATCATGAAATGCATGAAAAATAGCAAATGAAGTCAGAAAAGGGTTCAAAAGTGATGATGTGTCTTTGAATGGTACATATTGAATGCAGAAAAAGTCTTGAGTTAAAATATGTTTAAAAAATGAAATCCCTTTGTAATAGACGAGTTTTCGTCCGAATCCCTGATACTTCAAAGGAGATTGTCCAGTTTGTACACGAAGTGCCTCCAGTTTTTCCCGTAAGGCTCTCAACTTTTTAGCACATGCTATGTGGGTGAAATTATGATACCATGCCAATTTTCAACCATTTCAGAGTTCATTTGCAGTGCTTTTCAATTTCAGGGTCATCTTAGCTCAAAATAAATCATGAAATGCATGAAAAATAGCAAATGAAGTCAGAAAAGGGTTGAAAAGTGATGATGTGGCTTTGAATGGTGCATATTGAATGTAGAAAAAGTCTTGAGTTAAAATATGTTAATAAAATGAAATCCCTTTGTAATAGACGAGTTTTCGTCCGAAACCCTGATACTTCGAAGGAGATTGTCCAGTTTGTACACGAAGTGCATCCAGTTTTTCCCGTAACCCTCTCAATTTTTTAGCACATGCTACGTGGGTGAAATTATGATACCATGCCAATTTTCAACTATTTCAGAGTTCATTTGCAGTGCTTTTCAATATCAGGGTCATCTTAGTTCAAAATAAATCATGAAATACATGAAAAATAGCAAATGAAGTCAGAAAAGGGTTGAAAAGTGATGATGTGTCTTTGAATGGTACATATTGAATGCAGAAAAAGTCTTGAGTTGAAATATGTTTAAGAAATGAAATCCCTTTGTAAAAGACGAGTTTTCGTCCGAAGCCCTGATACTTCGAGGGAGATTGTCCAGTTTGTACACGAAGTCTATCCAGTTTTTCCCGTAACCCTCTCAACTTTTTAGCACATGCTATGTGGGTGAAATTATGATACCATGCCAATTTTCAACCATTTCAGAGTTCATTTGCAGTGCTTTTCAATTTCAGGGTCATCCTAGCTCAAAATAAATCATGAAATGCATGAAAAATAGCAAATGAAGTCAGAAAAGGGTTGAAAAGTGATGATGTGGATTTGAATGGTGCATATTGAATGCAGAAAAAGTCTTGAGTTAAAATATGTTAATAAAATGAAACCCCTTTGTAATAGACGAGTTTTCATCCGAAACCCTGACACTTCGAAAGAGATTGTCCAGTTTGTACACGAAGTGCATCCAGTTTTTCCCGTAACCCTCTCAACTTTTTAGCACATGCTACGTGGGTGAAATTATGATACCATGCCAATTTTCATCTATTTCAGAGTTTATTTGTAGTGCTTTTCAATTTCAGGGTCATCTTAGCTCAAAATAAACCATGAAATGCGTGAAAAATAGCAAATGAAGTCAGAAAAGGGTTGAAAAGTGATGATGTGGCTTTGAATGGTGCATATTGAATGCAGAAAAAGTCTTGAGTTAAAATATGTTAAAATAATGAAACCCTTTGTAATAGACGAGTTTTCGTCCGAATCCCTGATACTTCGAAGGAGATTGTCCAGTTTGTACACGAAGTGCATCCAGTTTTTCCCGTAACCCTCTCAACTTTTGAGCACATGCTACGTGGGTGAAATTATGATACCATGCCAATTTTCAACTATATCAGAGTTAATTTGCAGTGCTTTTCAATTTCAGGGTCATCTTAGCTCAAAATAAATCATGAAATGCATGAAAAATAGCAAATGAAGTCAGAAAAGGGTTGAAAAGTGATGATGTGGCTTTGAATGGTGCATATTGAATGCAGAAAAAGTCTTGAGTTAAAATAAGTTAAAAAATGAAACCCCTTTGTAATAGACGAGTTTTCGTCCGAAACCCTGATACTTCGAAGGAGATTGTCCAGTTTGTTGACGAAGTGCATCCAGTTTTTCCCGTAACCCTCTCAACTTTTTAGCACATGCTACGTGGGTGAAATTATGATACCATGCCAATTTTCAACTATTTCAGAGTTCATTTGCAGTGCTTTTCAATTTCAGGGTCATCCTAGCTCAAAATAAATCATGAAATGCATGAAAAATAGCAAATGAAGTCAGAAAAGGGTTGAAAAGTGATGATGTGGCTTTGAATGGTGCATATTGAATGCAGAAAAAGTCTTGAGTTAAAATATGTTATTAAAGTGAAACCCGTTTGTAATAGACGAATTTTCGTCCGAAACCCTCACACTTCGAAAGAGATTGTCCAGCTTGTACACGAAGTGCATCCAGTTTTTCCCGTAACCCTCTCAACTTTTTAGCACATGCTACGTGGGTGAAATTATGATACCATGCCAATTTTCAACTATTTCAGAGTTCATTTGTAGTGCTTTTCAATTTCAGGGTCATCTTAGCTCAAAATAAATCATGAAATACGTGAAAAATAGCAAATGAAGTCAGAAAAGGGTTGAAAAGTGATGATGTGGCTTTGAATGGTGCATATTGAATGCAGAAAAAGTCTTGAGTTAAAATATGTTAAAATAATGAAACCCTTTGTAATAGACGAGTTTTCGTCCGAATCCCTGATACTTCGAAGGAGATTGTTCAGTTTGTACAGGAAGTGCATCCAGTTTTTCCCGTAACCCTCTCAACTTTTTAGCACATGCTACGTGGGTGAAATTATGATACCATGCCAATTTTCAACTATTTCAGAGTTCATTTGCAGTGCTTTTCAATTTCAGGGTCATCCTAGCTCAAAATAAATCATGAAATGCATGAAAAATAGCAAATGAAGTCAGAAAAGGGTTGAAAAGTGATGATGTGGCTTTGAATGGTGCATATTGCATGCAGAAAAAGTTTTCAGTTAAAATATGTTTAAAAAATGAAATCCCTTTGTAATAGACGAGTTTTCGTCCGAAACCCTGATACTTTGAAGGAGATTGTCCAGTTTGTACACGAAGTGCATCCAGTTTTTCCCGTAACCCTCTCAACTTTTTAGCACATGCTATGTGGGTGAAATTATGATACCATGCCAAGTTTCAACTATTTCAGAGTTCATTTGTAGTGCTTTTCAATTTCAGGGTTATCTTAGCTCAAAATAAATCATGAAATGCGTGAAAAATAGCAAATGAAGTCAGAAAAGGGTTGAAAAGTGATGATGTGGCTTTGAATGGTGCATATTGAATGCAGAAAAAGTCTTGATTTAAAATATGTTAAAATAATGAAATCCCTTTGTAATAGACGAGTTTTCGTCCGAAACCCTGATACTTCGAAGGAGATTGTCCAGTTTGTTGACGAAGTGCATCCAGTTTTTCCCGTAACCCTCTCAACTTTTTAGCATATGCTACGTGGGTGAAATTATGATACCATGCCAATTTTCAACTATTTCAGAGTTCATTTGCAGTGCTTTTCAATTTCAGGGTCATCCTAGCTCAAAATAAATCATGAAATGCATGAAAAATAGCAAATGAAGTCAGAAAAGGGTTGAAAAGTGATGATGTGGCTTTGAATGGTGCATATTGAATGCAGAAAAAGTCTTGAGTTAAAATATGTTATTAAAGTGAAACCCGTTTGTAATAGACGAATTTTCGTCCGAAACCCTCACACTTCGAAAGAGATTGTCCAGCTTGTACACGAAGTGCATCCAGTTTTTCCCGTAACCCTCTCAACTTTTCAGCACATGCTACGTGGGTGAAATTATGATACCATGCCAATTTTCAACTATTTCAAAGTTCATTTGTAGTGCTTTTCAATTTCAGGGTCATCTTAGCTCAAAATAAATCATGAAATGCGTGAAAAATAGCAAATGAAGTCAGAAAAGGGTTGAAAAGTGATGATGTGGCTTTGAATGGTGCATGTTGAATGCAGAAAAAGTCTTGAGTTAAAATATGTTAAAATAATGAAACCCTTTGTAATAGACGAGTTTTCGTCCGAATCCCTGATACTTCGAAGGAGATTGTTCAGTTTGTACACGAAGTGCATCCAGTTTTTCCCGTAACCCTCTCAACTTTTTAGCACATGCTACGTGGGTTAAATTATGATACCATGCCAATTTTCAACCATTTCAGAGTTAATTTGCAGTGCTTTTCAATTTCAGGGTCATCTTAGCTCAAAATAAATCATGAAATGCATGAAAAATAGCAAATGAAGTCTGAAAAGGGTTGAAAAGTGATGATGTGATTTTCGAATGGTGCATACTGAATGCAGAAAAAGTCTTGAGTTAAAATATGTTTAAAAAATGAAATCCCTTTGTAATAGACGAGTTTCCGTCCGAAACCCTGATACTTCGAAGGAGATTGTCCAGTTTGTACACGAAGTGCATCCAGTTTTGCCCGTAACCCTCTCAACTTTTTAGCACATGCTACGTGGGTGAAATTATGATACCATGCCAATTTTCAACTATTTCAGAGTTCATTTGTAGTGCTTTTCAATTTCAGGGTTATCTTAGCTCAAAATAAATCATGAAATGCGTGAAAAATAGCAAATGAAGTCAGAAAAGGGTTGAAAAGTGATGATGTGGCTTTGAATGGTGCATATTGAATGCAGAAAAAGTCTTGATTTAAAATATGTTAAAATAATGAAATCCTTTGTAATAGACGAGTTTTCGTCCGAATCCCTGATACTTCGAAGGAGATTGTCCAGTTTGTACACGAAGTGCATCCAGTTTTTCCCGTAACCCTCTCAACTTTTGAGCACATGCTACGTGGGTGAAATTAGGATACCATGCCAATTTTCAACTATTTCAGAGTTAATTTGCAGTGCTTTTCAATTTCAGGGTCATCTTAGCTCAAAATAAATCATGAAATGCATGAAAAATAGCAAATGAAGTCAGAAAAGGATTGAAAAGTGATGATGTGGCTTTGAATGGTGCATATTGAATGCAGAAAAAGTCTTGAGTTAAAATAAGTTAAAAAATGAAACCCCTTTGTAATAGACGAGTTTTCATCCAAAACCCTGATACTTCGAAGGAGATTGTCCAGTTTGTTGACGAAGTGCATCCAGTTTTTCCCGTAACCCTCTCAACTTTTTAGCACATGCTACGTGGGTGAAATTATGATACCATGCCAATTTTCAACTATTTCAGAGTTCATTTGCAGTGCTTTTCAATTTCAGGGTCATCCTAGCTCAAAATAAATCATGAAATGCATGAAAAATAGCAAATGAAGTCAGAAAAGGGTTGAAAAGTGATGATGTGGCTTTGAATGGTGCATATTGCATGCAGAAAAAGTTTTCAGTTAAAATATGTTTAAAAAATGAAATCCCTTTGTAATAGACGAGTTTTCGTCCGAAACCCTGATACTTTGAAGGAGATTGTCCAGTTTGTACACGAAGTGCATCCAGTTTTTCCCGTAACCCTCTCAACTTTTTAGCACATGCTATGTGGGTGAAATTATGATACCATGCCAAGTTTCAACTATTTCAGAGTTCATTTGTAGTGCTTTTCAATTTCAGGGTTATCTTAGCTCAAAATAAATCATGAAATGCGTGAAAAATAGCAAATGAAGTCAGAAAAGGGTTGAAAAGTGATGATGTGGCTTTGAATGGTGCATATTGAATGCAGAAAAAGTCTTGATTTAAAATATGTTAAAATAATGAAATCCTTTGTAATAGACGAGTTTTCGTCCGAATCCCTGATACTTCGAAGGAGATTGTCCAGTTTGTACACGAAGTGCATCCAGTTTTTCCCGTAACCCTCTCAACTTTTGAGCACATGCTACGTGGGTGAAATTATGATACCATGCCAATTTTCAACTATTTCGGAGTTAATTTGCATTGCTTTTCAATTTCAGGGTCATCTTAGCTCAAAATAAATCATGAAATGCATGAAAAATAGCAAATGAAGTCAGAAAAGGATTGAAAAGTGATGATGTTGCTTTGAATGGTGCATATTGAATGCAGAAAAAGTCTTGAGTTAAAATAAGTTAAAAAATGAAACCCCTTTGTAATAGACGAGTTTTCATCCAAAACCCTGATACTTCGAAGGAGATTGTCTAGTTTGTTGACAAAGTGCATCCAGTTTTTCCCGTAACCCTCTCAACTTTTTAGCACATGCTACGTGGGTGAAATTATGATACCATGCCAATTTTCAACTATTTCAGAGTTCATTTGCAGTGCTTTTCAATTTCAGGGTCATCCTAGCTCAAAATAAATCATGAAATGCATGAAAAATAGCAAATGAAGTCAGAAAAGGGTTGAAAAGTGATGATGTGGCTTTGAATGGTGAATATTGCATGCAGAAAAAGTTTTCAGTTAAAATATGTTTAAAAAATGAAATCCCTTTGTAATAGACGAGTTTTCGTCCGAAACCCTGATACTTTGAAGGAGATTGTCCAGTTTGTACACGAAGTGCATCCAGTTTTTCCCGTAACCCTCTCAACTTTTTAGCACATGCTATGTGGGTGAAATTATGATACCATGCCAAGTTTTAACCATTTCAGAGTTCATTTGAAGTCCTTTTCAATTTCAGGGTCATCTTAGCTCAAAATAAATCATGAAATGCATGAAAAATAGCAAATGATGTCAGAAAAGGGTTGAAAAGTGATGATGTGGCTTTGAATGGTGCATATTGAATGCAGAAAAAGTCTTGAGTTAAAATATATTTAAAAAAATGAAATCCCTTTGTAATAGACAAGTTTTCGTCCGAAACCCTGATACTTCGAAGGAGATTGTCCAGTTTGTACACGAAGTGCATCCAGTTTTTCCCGTAACCCTCTCAACTTTTGAGCACATGCTATGTGGGTGAAATTATGATTCCATGCCAAGTTTTAACCATTTCAGAGTTCATTTGCAGTGCTTTTCAATTTCAGGGTCATCTTAGCTCAAAATAAATCATGAAATGCATGAAAAATAGCAAATGAAGTCAGAAAAGGGTTGAAAAGTGATGATGTGGATTTGAATGGTGCATATTGAATGCAGAAAAAGTCTTGAGTTAAAATATGTTAATAAAATTAAACCCCTTTGTAATAGACGAGTTTTCGTCCGAAACCCTGACACTTCGAAAGAGATTGTCCAGTTTGTACACGAAGTGCATACAGTTTTTCCCGTAACCCTCTCAACTTTTTAGCACATGCTACGTGGGTGAAATTATGATACCATGCCAATTTTCAACTATTTCAGAGTTCATTTGTACTGCTTTTCAATTTCAGTGTCATCTTAGCTCAAAATAAATCATGAAATGCGTGAAAAATAGCAAATGAAGTCAGAAAAGGGTTGAAAAGTGATGATGTGGCTTTGAATGGTGCATATTGAATGCAGAAAAAGTCTTGAGTTAAAATATGTTAAAATAATGAAACCCTTTGTAATAGACGAGTTTTCGTCCGAATCCCTGATACTTCGAAGGAGATTGTCCAGTTTGTACACGAAGTGCATCCAGTTTTTCCCGTAACCCTCTCAACTTTTGAGCACATGCTACGTGGGTGAAATTATGATACCATGCCAATTTTCAACTATTTCAGAGTTAATTTGCAGTGCTTTTCAATTTCTGGGTCATCTTAGCTCAAAATAAATCATGAAATGCATGAAAAATAGCAAATGATGTCAGAAAAGGGTTGAAAAGTGATGATGTGGCTTTGAATGGTGCATATTGAATGCAGAAAAAGTCTTGAGTTAAAATATATTTAAAAAAATGAAATCCCTTTGTAATAGACAAGTTTTCGTCCGAAACCCTGATACTTCGAAGGAGATTGTCCAGTTTGTACACGAAGTGCATCCAGTTTTTCCCGTAACCCTCTCAACTTTTGAGCACATGCTATGTGGGTGAAATTATGATTCCATGCCAAGTTTTAACCATTTCAGAGTTCATTTGCAGTGCTTTTCAATTTCAGGGTCATCTTAGCTCAAAATAAATCATGAAATGCATGAAAAATAGCAAATGAAGTCAGAAAAGGGTTGAAAAGTGATGATGTGGATTTGAATGGTGCATATTGAATGCAGAAAAAGTCTTGAGTTAAAATATGTTAATAAAATTAAACCCCTTTGTAATAGACGAGTTTTCGTCCGAAACCCTGACACTTCGAAAGAGATTGTCCAGTTTGTACACGAAGTGCATACAGTTTTTCCCGTAACCCTCTCAACTTTTTAGCACATGCTACGTGGGTGAAATTATGATACCATGCCAATTTTCAACTATTTCAGAGTTCATTTGTACTGCTTTTCAATTTCAGTGTCATCTTAGCTCAAAATAAATCATGAAATGCGTGAAAAATAGCAAATGAAGTCAGAAAAGGGTTGAAAAGTGATGATGTGGCTTTGAATGGTGCATATTGAATGCAGAAAAAGTCTTGAGTTAAAATATGTTAAAATAATGAAACCCTTTGTAATAGACGAGTTTTCGTCCGAATCCCTGATACTTCGAAGGAGATTGTCCAGTTTGTACACGAAGTGCATCCAGTTTTTCCCGTAACCCTCTCAACTTTTGAGCACATGCTACGTGGGTGAAATTATGATACCATGCCAATTTTCAACTATTTCAGAGTTAATTTGCAGTGCTTTTCAATTTCTGGGTCATCTTAGCTCAAAATAAATCATGAAATGCATGAAAAATAGCAAATGAAGTCAGAAAAGGGTTGAAAAGTGATGATGTGGATTTGAATGGTGCATATTGAATGCAGAAAAAGTCTTGAGTTAGAATATGTTAATAAAATGAAACCCCTTTGTAATAGACGAGTTTTCGTCCGAAACCCTGACACTTCGAAAGAGATTGTCCAGTTTGTACACGAAGTGCATACAGTTTTTCCCGTAACCCTCTCAACTTTTTAGCACATGCTACGTGGGTGAAATTATGATACCATGCCAATTTTCAACTATTTCAGAGTTCATTTGTACTGCTTTTCAATTTCAGTGTCATCTTAGCTCAAAATAAATCATGAAATGCGTGAAAAATAGCAAATGAAGTCAGAAAAGGGTTGAAAAGTGATGATGTGGCTTTGAATGGTGCATATTGAATGCAGAAAAAGTCTTGAGTTAAAATATGTTAAAATAATGAAACCCTTTGTAATAGACGAGTTTTCGTCCGAATCCCTGATACTTCGAAGGAGATTGTCCAGTTTGTACACGAAGTGCATCCAGTTTTTCCCGTAACCCTCTCAACTTTTGAGCACATGCTACGTGGGTGAAATTATGATACCATGCCAATTTTCAACTATTTCAGAGTTAATTTGCAGTGCTTTTCAATTTCAGGGTCATCTTAGCTCAAAATAAATCATGAAATGCATGAAAAATAGCAAATGAAGTCAGAAAAGGGTTGAAAAGTGATGATGTGGCTTTGAATGGTGCATATTGAATGCAGAAAAAGTCTTGAGTTAAAATATGTTAAAAAAATGAAACCCCTTTGTAATAGACGAGTTTTCGTCCGAAACCCTGATACTTCGATGGAGATTGTCCAGTTTGTACACGAAGTGCATCCTGTTTTTCCTGTAACCCTCTCAACTTTTTAGCACATGCTATGTGGGTGAAATTATGATACCATGCCAAGTTTTAACCATTTCAGAGTTCATTTGCAGTGCTTTTCAATTTCAGGGTCATCTTAGCTCAAAATAAATCATGAAATGCATGAAAAATAGCAAATGAAGTCAGAAAAGGGTTGAAAAGTGATGATGTGTCTTTGAATGGTACATATTGAATGCAGAAAAAGTCTTGAGTTAAAATATGTTTAAAAAATGAAATCCCTTTGTAATAGACGAGTTTTCGTCCGAATCCCTGATACTTCAAAGGAGATTGTCCAGTTTGTACACGAAGTGCCTCCAGTTTTTCCCGTAAGGCTCTCAACTTTTTAGCACATGCTATGTGGGTGAAATTATGATACCATGCCAATTTTCAACCATTTCAGAGTTCATTTGCAGTGCTTTTCAATTTCAGGGTCATCTTAGCTCAAAATAAATCATGAAATGCATGAAAAATAGCAAATGAAGTCAGAAAAGGGTTGAAAAGTGATGATGTGGCTTTGAATGGTGCATATTGAATGCAGAAAAAGTCTTGACTTGAAATATGTTTAAAAAAATGAAATCCCTTTGTAATAGACGAGTTTTTGTCCGAAACCCTGATACTTCGAAGGAGATTGTCCAGTTTGTACACGAAGTGCATCCAGTTTTTCCCGTAACCCTCTCAATTTTTTAGCACATGCTACGTGGGTGAAATTATGATACCATGCCAATTTTCAACTATTTCAGAGTTCATTTGCAGTGCTTTTCAATTTCAGGGTCATCTTAGCTCAAAATAAATCATGAAATGCATGAAAACAGCAAATGAAGTCAGAAAAGGGTTGAAAAGTGATGATGTGTCTTTGAATGGTACATATTGAATGCAGAAAAAGTCTTGAGTTGAAATATGTTTAAGAAATGAAATCCCTTTGTAAAAGACGAGTTTTCGTCCGAAGCCCTGATACTTCGAGGGAGATTGTCCAGTTTGTACACGAAGTCTATCCAGTTTTTCCCGTAACCCTCTCAACTTTTTAGCACATGCTATGTGGGTGAAATTATGATACCATGCCAATTTTCAACCATTTCAGAGTTCATTTGCAGTGCTTTTCAATTTCAGGGTCATCCTAGCTCAAAATAAATCATGAAATGCATGAAAAATAGCAAATGAAGTCAGAAAAGGGTTGAAAAGTGATGATGTGGATTTGAATGGAACATATTGAATGCAGAAAAAGTCTTGAGTTAAAATATGTTAATAAAATGAAACCCCTTTGTAATAGACGAGTTTTCGTCCGAAACCCTGACACTTCGAAAGAGATTGTCCAGTTTGTACACGAAGTGCATCCAGTTTTTCCCGTAACCCTCTCAACTTTTTAGCACATGCTACGTGGGTGAAATTATGATACCATGCCAATTTTCATCTATTTCAGAGTTTATTTGTAGTGCTTTTCAATTTCAGGGTCATCTTAGCTCAAAATAAATCATGAAATGCGTGAAAAATAGCAAATGAAGTCAGAAAAGGGTTGAAAAGTGATGATGTGGCTTTGAATGGTGCATATTGAATGCAGAAAAAGTCTTGAGTTAAAATATGTTAAAATAATGAAACCCTTTGTAATAGACGAGTTTTCGTCCGAATCCCTGATACTTCGAAGGAGATTGTCCAGTTTGTACACGAAGTGCATCCAGTTTTTCCCGTAACCCTCTCAACTTTTTAACACATGCTACGTGGGTGAAATTATGATACCATGCCAATTTTGAACCATTTCAGAGTTAATTTGCAGTGCTTTTCAATTTCAGGGTCATCTTAGCTCAAAATAAATCATGAAATGCATGAAAAATAGCAAATGAAGTCAGAAAAGGGTTGAAAAGTGATGATGTGGCTTTGAATGGTGCATATTGAATGCAGAAAAAGTCTTGAGTTAAAATATATTAAAAAAATGAAACCCCTTTGTAATAGACGAGTTTTCGTCCGAAACCCTGATACATCGAAGGAGATTGTCCAGTTTGTTGACGAACTGCATCCAGTTTTTCCCGTAACCCTCTCAACTTTTTAGCACATGCTACGTGGGTGAAATTATGATACCATGCCACTTTTCAACTATTTCAGAGTTCATTTGCAGTGCTTTTCAATTTCAGGGTCATCTAAGCTCAAAATAAATCATGAAATGCATGAAAAATAGCAAATGAAGTCAGAAAAGGGTTGAAATGTGATGATGTGGCTTTGAATGGTGCATATTGAATGCAGAAAAATTTTTGAGTT
Source organism: Elymus sibiricus (assembly GCA_039707655.1). Classification (NCBI taxonomy): domain Eukaryota; kingdom Viridiplantae; phylum Streptophyta; class Magnoliopsida; order Poales; family Poaceae; genus Elymus; species Elymus sibiricus. The sequence goes on from CM077671.1 coordinate 248,658,422, forward strand.
AAAATATGTTTAAAAAATGAAATCCCTTTGTAATAGACGAGTTTCCGTCCGAAACCCTGATACTTCGAAGGAGATTGTCCAGTTTGTACACGAAGTGCATCCAGTTTTTCCCGTAACCCTCTCAACTTTTTAGCACATGCTATGTGGGTGAAATTATGATACCATGCCAAGTTTTAACCAATTCAGAGTTCATTTGCAGTGCTTTTCAATTTCAGGGTTATCTTAGCTCAAAATAAATCATGAAATGCATGAAAAATAGCAAATGAAGTCAGAAAAGGGTTGAAAACTGATGATGTGGCTTTGAATGGTGCATATTGAATGCAGAAAAAGTCTTGAGTTCAAATATGTTAAAAAAAATGAAACACCTTTGTAATAGACGAGTTTTCGTCCGAAACCCTGATACTTCGAAGGAGATTGTCCAGTTTGTACACGAAGTGCATCCAGTTTTTCCCGTAACCCTCTCAACTTTTTAGCACATGCTACGTGGGTGAAATTATGATACCATGCCAATTTTCAACTATTTCAGAGTTCATTTGCAGTGCTTTACAATTTCAGGGTCATCTTAGCTCAAAATAAATCATGAAATGCATGAAAAATAGCAAATGAAGTCAGAAAAGGGTTGAAAAGTGATGATGTGTCTTTGAATGGTACATATTGAATGCAGAAAAAGTCTTGAGTTGAAATATGTTTAAAAAATGAAATCCCTTTGTAAAAGACGAGTTTTCGTCCGAAACCCTGATACTTCGAAGGAGATTGTCCAGTTTGTACAGGAAGTGCATCCAGTTTTTCCCGTAACCCTCTCAACTTTTTAGCACATGCTATGTGGGTGAAATTATGATACCATGCCAATTTTCAACCATTTCAGAGTTCATTTGCAGTGCTTTTCAATTTCAGGGTCATCTTAACTCAAAATAAATCATGAAATGCATGAAAAATAGCAAATGAAGTCAGAAAAGGGTTGAAAAGTGATGATGTGGCTTTGAATGGTGCATATTGAATGCAGAAAAAGTTTTCAGGTAAAATATGTTAATAAAATGAAACCCCTTTGTAATAGACGAGTTTTCGTCCGAAACCCTGACACTTCGAAAGAGATTGTCCAGTTTGTAAACGAAGTGCATACAGTTTTTCCCGTAACCCTCTCAACTTTTTAGCACATGCTACGTGGGTGAAATTATGATACCATGCCAATTTTCAACTATTTCAGAGTTCATTTGTAGTGCTTTTCAATTTCAGTGTCATCTTAGCTCAAAATAAATCATGAAATGCAGGAAAACTAGCAAATGAAGTCAGAAAAGGGTTGAAAAGTGATGATGTGGCTTTGAATGGTGCATATTGAATGCAGAAAAAGTCTTGAGTTAAAATATGTTAAAATAATGAAACCCTTTGTAATAGACGAGTTTTCGTCCGAATCCCTGATACTTCGAAGGAGATTGTCCAGTTTGTACACGAAGTGCATCCAGTTTTTCCCGTAACCCTCTCAACTTTTGAGCACATGCTACGTGGGTGAAATTATGATACCATGCCAATTTTCAACTATTTCAGAGTTAATTTGCAGTGCTTTTCAATTTCAGGGTCATCTTAGCTCAAAATAAATCATGAAATGCATGAAAAATAGCAAATGAAGTCAGAAAAGGGTTGAAAAGTGATGATGTGGCTTTGAATGGTGCATATTGAATGCAGAAAAAGTCTTTAGTTAAAATATGTTAAAAAAATGAAACCCCTTTGTAATAGACGAGTTTTCGTCCGAAACCCTGATACTTCGATGGAGATTGTCCAGTTTGTACACGAAGTGCATCCTGTTTTTCCTGTAACCCTCTCAACTTTTTAGCACATGCTATGTGGGTGAAATTATGATACCATGCCAAGTTTTAACCATTTCAGAGTTCATTTGCAGTGCTTTTCAATTTCAGGGTCATCTTAGCTCAAAATAAATCATGAAATGCATGAAAAATAGCAAATGTAGTCAGAAAAGGGTTGAAAAGTGATGATGTGTCTTTGAATGGTACATATTGAATGCAGAAAAAGTCTTGAGTTAAAATATGTTTAAAAAATGAAATCCCTTTGTAATAGACGAGTTTTCGTCCGAATCCCTGATACTTCCAAGGAGATTGTCCAGTTTGTACACGAAGTGCCTCCAGTTTTTCCCGTAAGGCTCTCAACTTTTTAGCAGATGCTATGTGGGTGAAATTATGATACCATGCCAATTTTCAACCATTTCAGAGTTCATTTGCAGTGCTTTTCAATTTCAGGGTCATCTTAGCTCAAAATAAATCATGAAATGCATGAAAAATAGCAAATGAAGTCAGAAAAGGGTTGAAAAGTGATGATGTGGCTTTGAATGGTGCATATTGAATGCAGAAAAAGTCTTGACTTAAAATATGTTTAAAAAAATGAAATCCGTTTGTAATAGACGAGTTTTCGTCCGAAACCCTGATACTTCGAAGGAGATTGTCCAGTTTGTACACGAAGTGCATCCAGTTTTGCCCGTAACCCTCTCAACTTTTTAGCACATGCTACGTGGGTGAAATTATGATACCATGCCAATTTTCAACTATTTCAGAGTTCATTTGTAGTGCTTTTCAATTTCAGGGTTATCTTAGCTCAAAATAAATCATGAAATGCGTGAAAAATAGCAAATGAAGTCAGAAAAGGGTTGAAAAGTGATGATGTGGCTTTGAATGGTGCATATTGAATGCAGAAAAAGTCTTGATTTAAAATATGTTAAAATAATGAAATCCTTTGTAATAGACGAGTTTTCGTCCGAATCCCTGATACTTCGAAGGAGATTGTCCAGTTTGTACACGAAGTGCATCCAGTTTTTCCCGTAACCCTCTCAACTTTTGAGCACATGCTACGTGGGTGAAATTAGGATACCATGCCAATTTTCAACTATTTCAGAGTTAATTTGCAGTGCTTTTCAATTTCAGGGTCATCTTAGCTCAAAATAAATCATGAAATGCATGAAAAATAGCAAATGAAGTCAGAAAAGGATTGAAAAGTGATGATGTGGCTTTGAATGGTGCATATTGAATGCAGAAAAAGTCTTGAGTTAAAATAAGTTAAAAAATGAAACCCCTTTGTAATAGACGAGTTTTCATCCAAAACCCTGATACTTCGAAGGAGATTGTCCAGTTTGTTGACGAAGTGCATCCAGTTTTTCCCGTAACCCTCTCAACTTTTTAGCACATGCTACGTGGGTGAAATTATGATACCATGCCAATTTTCAACTATTTCAGAGTTCATTTGCAGTGCTTTTCAATTTCAGGGTCATCCTAGCTCAAAATAAATCATGAAATGCATGAAAAATAGCAAATGAAGTCAGAAAAGGGTTGAAAAGTGATGATGTGGCTTTGAATGGTGCATATTGCATGCAGAAAAAGTTTTCAGTTAAAATATGTTTAAAAAATGAAATCCCTTTGTAATAGACGAGTTTTCGTCCGAAACCCTGATACTTTGAAGGAGATTGTCCAGTTTGTACACGAAGTGCATCCAGTTTTTCCCGTAACCCTCTCAACTTTTTAGCACATGCTATGTGGGTGAAATTATGATACCATGCCAAGTTTCAACTATTTCAGAGTTCATTTGTAGTGCTTTTCAATTTCAGGGTTATCTTAGCTCAAAATAAATCATGAAATGCGTGAAAAATAGCAAATGAAGTCAGAAAAGGGTTGAAAAGTGATGATGTGGCTTTGAATGGTGCATATTGAATGCAGAAAAAGTCTTGATTTAAAATATGTTAAAATAATGAAATCCTTTGTAATAGACGAGTTTTCGTCCGAATCCCTGATACTTCGAAGGAGATTGTCCAGTTTGTACACGAAGTGCATCCAGTTTTTCCCGTAACCCTCTCAACTTTTGAGCACATGCTACGTGGGTGAAATTATGATACCATGCCAATTTTCAACTATTTCGGAGTTAATTTGCATTGCTTTTCAATTTCAGGGTCATCTTAGCTCAAAATAAATCATGAAATGCATGAAAAATAGCAAATGAAGTCAGAAAAGGATTGAAAAGTGATGATGTGGCTTTGAATGGTGCATATTGAATGCAGAAAAAGTCTTGAGTTAAAATAAGTTAAAAAATGAAACCCCTTTGTAATAGACGAGTTTTCATCCAAAACCCTGATACTTCGAAGGAGATTGTCTAGTTTGTTGACGAAGTGCATCCAGTTTTTCCCGTAACCCTCTCAACTTTTTAGCACATGCTACGTGGGTGAAATTATGATACCATGCCAATTTTCAACTATTTCAGAGTTCATTTGCAGTGCTTTTCAATTTCAGGGTCATCCTAGCTCAAAATAAATCATGAAATGCATGAAAAATAGCAAATGAAGTCAGAAAAGGGTTGAAAAGTGATGATGTGGCTTTGAATGGTGAATATTGCATGCAGAAAAAGTTTTCAGTTAAAATATGTTTAAAAAATGAAATCCCTTTGTAATAGACGAGTTTTCGTCCGAAACCCTGATACTTTGAAGGAGATTGTCCAGTTTGTACACGAAGTGCATCCAGTTTTTCCCGTAACCCTCTCAACTTTTTAGCACATGCTATGTGGGTGAAATTATGATACCATGCCAAGTTTTAACCATTTCAGAGTTCATTTGAAGTCCTTTTCAATTTCAGGGTCATCTTAGCTCAAAATAAATCATGAAATGCATGAAAAATAGCAAATGATGTCAGAAAAGGGTTGAAAAGTGATGATGTGTCTTTGAATGGTACATATTGAATGCAGAAAAAGTCTTGAGTTGAAATATGTTTAAAAAATGAAATCCCTTTGTAAAAGACGAGTTTTCGTCCGAAACCCTGATACTTCGAAGGAGATTGTCCAGTTTGTACACGAAGTGCATCCAGTTTTTCCCGTAACCCTCTCAACTTTTGAGCACATGCTATGTGGGTGAAATTATGATTCCATGCCAAGTTTTAACCATTTCAGAGTTCATTTGCAGTGCTTTTCAATTTCAGGGTCATCTTAGCTCAAAATAAATCATGAAATGCATGAAAAATAGCAAATGAAGTCAGAAAAGGGTTGAAAAGTGATGATGTGGATTTGAATGGTGCATATTGAATGCAGAAAAAGTCTTGAGTTAAAATATGTTAATAAAATTAAACCCCTTTGTAATAGACGAGTTTTCGTCCGAAACCCTGACACTTCGAAAGAGATTGTCCAGTTTGTACACGAAGTGCATACAGTTTTTCCCGTAACCCTCTCAACTTTTTAGCACATGCTACGTGGGTGAAATTATGATACCATGCCAATTTTCAACTATTTCAGAGTTCATTTGTACTGCTTTTCAATTTCAGTGTCATCTTAGCTCAAAATAAATCATGAAATGCGTGAAAAATAGCAAATGAAGTCAGAAAAGGGTTGAAAAGTGATGATGTGGCTTTGAATGGTGCATATTGAATGCAGAAAAAGTCTTGAGTTAAAATATGTTAAAATAATGAAACCCTTTGTAATAGACGAGTTTTCGTCCGAATCCCTGATACTTCGAAGGAGATTGTCCAGTTTGTACACGAAGTGCATCCAGTTTTTCCCGTAACCCTCTCAACTTTTGAGCACATGCTACGTGGGTGAAATTATGATACCATGCCAATTTTCAACTATTTCAGAGTTAATTTGCAGTGCTTTTCAATTTCTGGGTCATCTTAGCTCAAAATAAATCATGAAATGCATGAAAAATAGCAAATGATGTCAGAAAAGGGTTGAAAAGTGATGATGTGGCTTTGAATGGTGCATATTGAATGCAGAAAAAGTCTTGAGTTAAAATATATTTAAAAAAATGAAATCCCTTTGTAATAGACAAGTTTTCGTCCGAAACCCTGATACTTCGAAGGAGATTGTCCAGTTTGTACACGAAGTGCATCCAGTTTTTCCCGTAACCCTCTCAACTTTTGAGCACATGCTATGTGGGTGAAATTATGATTCCATGCCAAGTTTTAACCATTTCAGAGTTCATTTGCAGTGCTTTTCAATTTCAGGGTCATCTTAGCTCAAAATAAATCATGAAATGCATGAAAAATAGCAAATGAAGTCAGAAAAGGGTTGAAAAGTGATGATGTGGATTTGAATGGTGCATATTGAATGCAGAAAAAGTCTTGAGTTAAAATATGTTAATAAAATTAAACCCCTTTGTAATAGACGAGTTTTCGTCCGAAACCCTGACACTTCGAAAGAGATTGTCCAGTTTGTACACGAAGGGCATACAGTTTTTCCCGTAACCCTCTCAACTTTTTAGCACATGCTACGTGGGTGAAATTATGATACCATGCCAATTTTCAACTATTTCAGAGTTCATTTGTACTGCTTTTCAATTTCAGTGTCATCTTAGCTCAAAATAAATCATGAAATGCGTGAAAAATAGCAAATGAAGTCAGAAAAGGGTTGAAAAGTGATGATGTGGCTTTGAATGGTGCATATTGAATGCAGAAAAAGTCTTGAGTTAAAATATGTTAAAATAATGAAACCCTTTGTAATAGACGAGTTTTCGTCCGAATCCCTGATACTTCGAAGGAGATTGTCCAGTTTGTACACGAAGTGCATCCAGTTTTTCCCGTAACCCTCTCAACTTTTGAGCACATGCTACGTGGGTGAAATTATGATACCATGCCAATTTTCAACTATTTCAGAGTTAATTTGCAGTGCTTTTCAATTTCTGGGTCATCTTAGCTCAAAATAAATCATGAAATGCATGAAAAATAGCAAATGAAGTCAGAAAAGGGTTGAAAAGTGATGATGTGGATTTGAATGGTGCATATTGAATGCAGAAAAAGTCTTGAGTTAGAATATGTTAATAAAATGAAACCCCTTTGTAATAGACGAGTTTTCGTCCGAAACCCTGACACTTCGAAAGAGATTGTCCAGTTTGTACACGAAGTGCATACAGTTTTTCCCGTAACCCTCTCAACTTTTTAGCACATGCTACGTGGGTGAAATTATGATACCATGCCAATTTTCAACTATTTCAGAGTTCATTTGTACTGCTTTTCAATTTCAGTGTCATCTTAGCTCAAAATAAATCATGAAATGCGTGAAAAATAGCAAATGAAGTCAGAAAAGGGTTGAAAAGTGATGATGTGGCTTTGAATGGTGCATATTGAATGCAGAAAAAGTCTTGAGTTAAAATATGTTAAAATAATGAAACCCTTTGTAATAGACGAGTTTTCGTCCGAATCCCTGATACTTCGAAGGAGATTGTCCAGTTTGTACACGAAGTGCATCCAGTTTTTCCCGTAACCCTCTCAACTTTTGAGCACATGCTACGTGGGTGAAATTATGATACCATGCCAATTTTCAACTATTTCAGAGTTAATTTGCAGTGCTTTTCAATTTCAGGGTCATCTTAGCTCAAAATAAATCATGAAATGCATGAAAAATAGCAAATGAAGTCAGAAAAGGGTTGAAAAGTGATGATGTGGCTTTGAATGGTGCATATTGAATGCAGAAAAAGTCTTGAGTTAAAATATGTTAAAAAAATGAAACCCCTTTGTAATAGACGAGTTTTCGTCCGAAACCCTGATACTTCGATGGAGATTGTCCAGTTTGTACACGAAGTGCATCCTGTTTTTCCTGTAACCCTCTCAACTTTTTAGCACATGCTATGTGGGTGAAATTATGATACCATGCCAAGTTTTAACCATTTCATAGTTCATTTGCAGTGCTTTTCAATTTCAGGGTCATCTTAGCTCAAAATAAATCATGAAATGCATGAAAAATAGCAAATGAAGTCAGAAAAAGGTTGAAAAGTGATGATGTGTCTTTGAATGGTACATATTGAATGCAGAAAAAGTCTTGAGTTAAAATATGTTTAAAAAATGAAATCCCTTTGTAATAGACGAGTTTTCGTCCGAATCCCTGATACTTCAAAGGAGATTGTCCAGTTTGTACACGAAGTGCCTCCAGTTTTTCCCGTAAGGCTCTCAACTTTTTAGCACATGCTATGTGGGTGAAATTATGATACCATGCCAATTTTCAACCATTTCAGAGTTCATTTGCAGTGCTTTTCAATTTCAGGGTCATCTTAGCTCAAAATAAATCATGAAATGCATGAAAAATAGCAAATGAAGTCAGAAAAGGGTTGAAAAGTGATGATGTGGCTTTGAATGGTGCATATTGAATGCAGAAAAAGTCTTGACTTGAAATATGTTTAAAAAAATGAAATCCCTTTGTAATAGACGAGTTTTTGTCCGAAACCCTGATACTTCGAAGGAGATTGTCCAGTTTGTACACGAAGTGCATCCAGTTTTTCCCGTAACCCTCTCAATTTTTTAGCACATGCTACGTGGGTGAAATTATGATACCATGCCAATTTTCAACTATTTCAGAGTTCATTTGCAGTGCTTTTCAATTTCAGGGTCATCTTAGCTCAAAATAAATCATGAAATGCATGAAAACAGCAAATGAAGTCAGAAAAGGGTTGAAAAGTGATGATGTGTCTTTGAATGGTACATATTGAATGCAGAAAAAGTCTTGAGTTGAAATATGTTTAAGAAATGAAATCCCTTTGTAAAAGACGAGTTTTCGTCCGAAGCCCTGATACTTCGAGGGAGATTGTCCAGTTTGTACACGAAGTCTATCCAGTTTTTCCCGTAACCCTCTCAACTTTTTAGCACATGCTATGTGGGTGAAATTATGATACCATGCCAATTTTCAACCATTTCAGAGTTCATTTGCAGTGCTTTTCAATTTCAGGGTCATCCTAGCTCAAAATAAATCATGAAATGCATGAAAAATAGCAAATGAAGTCAGAAAAGGGTTGAAAAGTGATGATGTGGATTTGAATGGAACATATTGAATGCAGAAAAAGTCTTGAGTTAAAATATGTTAATAAAATGAAACCCCTTTGTAATAGACGAGTTTTCGTCCGAAACCCTGACACTTCGAAAGAGATTGTCCAGTTTGTACACGAAGTGCATCCAGTTTTTCCCGTAACCCTCTCAACTTTTTAGCACATGCTACGTGGGTGAAATTATGATACCATGCCAATTTTCATCTATTTCAGAGTTTATTTGTAGTGCTTTTCAATTTCAGGGTCATCTTAGCTCAAAATAAATCATGAAATGCGTGAAAAATAGCAAATGAAGTCAGAAAAGGGTTGAAAAGTGATGATGTGGCTTTGAATGGTGCATATTGAATGCAGAAAAAGTCTTGAGTTAAAATATGTTAAAATAATGAAACCCTTTGTAATAGACGAGTTTTCGTCCGAATCCCTGATACTTCGAAGGAGATTGTCCAGTTTGTACACGAAGTGCATCCAGTTTTTCCCGTAACCCTCTCAACTTTTTAACACATGCTACGTGGGTGAAATTATGATACCATGCCAATTTTGAACCATTTCAGAGTTAATTTGCAGTGCTTTTCAATTTCAGGGTCATCTTAGCTCAAAATAAATCATGAAATGCATGAAAAATAGCAAATGAAGTCAGAAAAGGGTTGAAAAGTGATGATGTGGCTTTGAATGGTGCATATTGAATGCAGAAAAAGTCTTGAGTTAAAATATATTAAAAAAATGAAACCCCTTTGTAATAGACGAGTTTTCGTCCGAAACCCTGATACATCGAAGGAGATTGTCCAGTTTGTTGACGAACTGCATCCAGTTTTTCCCGTAACCCTCTCAACTTTTTAGCACATGCTACGTGGGTGAAATTATGATACCATGCCACTTTTCAACTATTTCAGAGTTCATTTGCAGTGCTTTTCAATTTCAGGGTCATCTAAGCTCAAAATAAATCATGAAATGCATGAAAAATAGCAAATGAAGTCAGAAAAGGGTTGAAATGTGATGATGTGGCTTTGAATGGTGCATATTGAATGCAGAAAAAATTTTGAGTTAAAATATGTTTAAAAAATGAAATCCCTTTGTAATAGACGAGTTTCCGTCCGAAACCCTGATACTTCGAAGGAGATTGTCCAGTTTGTACACGAAGTGCATCCAGTTTTTCCCGTAACCCTCTCAACTTTTTAGCACATGCTATGTGGGTGAAATTATGATACCATGCCAAGTTTTAACCAATTCAGAGTTCATTTGCAGTGCTTTTCAATTTCAGGGTTATCTTAGCTCAAAATAAATCATGAAATGCATGAAAAATAGCAAATGAAGTCAGAAAAGGGTTGAAAACTGATGATGTGGCTTTGAATGGTGCATATTGAATGCAGAAAAAGTCTTGAGTTCAAATATGTTAAAAAAAATGAAACACCTTTGTAATAGACGAGTTTTCGTCCGAAACCCTGATACTTCGAAGGAGATTGTCCAGTTTGTACACGAAGTGCATCCAGTTTTTCCCGTAACCCTCTCAACTTTTTAGCACATGCTACGTGGGTGAAATTATGATACCATGCCAATTTTCAACTATTTCAGAGTTCATTTGCAGTGCTTTACAATTTCAGGGTCATCTTAGCTCAAAATAAATCATGAAATGCATGAAAAATAGCAAATGAAGTCAGAAAAGGGTTGAAAAGTGATGATGTGTCTTTGAATGGTACATATTGAATGCAGAAAAAGTCTTGAGTTGAAATATGTTTAAAAAATGAAATCCCTTTGTAAAAGACGAGTTTTCGTCCGAAACCCTGATACTTCGAAGGAGATTGTCCAGTTTGTACAGGAAGTGCATCCAGTTTTTCCCGTAACCCTCTCAACTTTTTAGCACATGCTATGTGGGTGAAATTATGATACCATGCCAATTTTCAACCATTTCAGAGTTCATTTGCAGTGCTTTTCAATTTCAGGGTCATCTTAACTCAAAATAAATCATGAAATGCATGAAAAATAGCAAATGAAGTCAGAAAAGGGTTGAAAAGTGATGATGTGGCTTTGAATGGTGCATATTGAATGCAGAAAAAGTTTTCAGGTAAAATATGTTAATAAAATGAAACCCCTTTGTAATAGACGAGTTTTCGTCCGAAACCCTGACACTTCGAAAGAGATTGTCCAGTTTGTAAACGAAGTGCATACAGTTTTTCCCGTAACCCTCTCAACTTTTTAGCACATGCTACGTGGGTGAAATTATGATACCATGCCAATTTTCAACTATTTCAGAGTTCATTTGTAGTGCTTTTCAATTTCAGTGTCATCTTAGCTCAAAATAAATCATGAAATGCAGGAAAACTAGCAAATGAAGTCAGAAAAGGGTTGAAAAGTGATGATGTGGCTTTGAATGGTGCATATTGAATGCAGAAAAAGTCTTGAGTTAAAATATGTTAAAATAATGAAACCCTTTGTAATAGACGAGTTTTCGTCCGAATCCCTGATACTTCGAAGGAGATTGTCCAGTTTGTACACGAAGTGCATCCAGTTTTTCCCGTAACCCTCTCAACTTTTGAGCACATGCTACGTGGGTGAAATTATGATACCATGCCAATTTTCAACTATTTCAGAGTTAATTTGCAGTGCTTTTCAATTTCAGGGTCATCTTAGCTCAAAATAAATCATGAAATGCATGAAAAATAGCAAATGAAGTCAGAAAAGGGTTGAAAAGTGATGATGTGGCTTTGAATGGTGCATATTGAATGCAGAAAAAGTCTTTAGTTAAAATATGTTAAAAAAATGAAACCCCTTTGTAATAGACGAGTTTTCGTCCGAAACCCTGATACTTCGATGGAGATTGTCCAGTTTGTACACGAAGTGCATCCTGTTTTTCCTGTAACCCTCTCAACTTTTTAGCACATGCTATGTGGGTGAAATTATGATACCATGCCAAGTTTTAACCATTTCAGAGTTCATTTGCAGTGCTTTTCAATTTCAGGGTCATCTTAGCTCAAAATAAATCATGAAATGCATGAAAAATAGCAAATGAAGTCAGAAAAGGGTTGAAAAGTGATGATGTGTCTTTGAATGGTACATATTGAATGCAGAAAAAGTCTTGAGTTAAAATATGTTTAAAAAATGAAATCCCTTTGTAATAGACGAGTTTTCGTCCGAATCCCTGATACTTCCAAGGAGATTGTCCAGTTTGTACACGAAGTGCCTCCAGTTTTTCCCGTAAGGCTCTCAACTTTTTAGCAGATGCTATGTGGGTGAAATTATGATACCATGCCAATTTTCAACCATTTCAGAGTTCATTTGCAGTGCTTTTCAATTTCAGGGTCATCTTAGCTCAAAATAAATCATGAAATGCATGAAAAATAGCAAATGAAGTCAGAAAAGGGTTGAAAAGTGATGATGTGGCTTTGAATGGTGCATATTGAATGCAGAAAAAGTCTTGACTTAAAATATGTTTAAAAAAATGAAATCCGTTTGTAATAGACGAGTTTTCGTCCGAAACCCTGATACTTCGAAGGAGATTGTCCAGTTTGTACACGAAGTGCATCCAGTTTTTCCCGTAACCCTCTCAATTTTTTAGCACATGCTACGTGGGTGAAATTATGATACCATGCCAATTTTCAACTATTTCAGAGTTCATTTGCAGTGCTTTTCAATTTCAGGGTCATCTTAGCTCAAAATAAATCATGAAATGCATGAAAACAGCAAATGAAGTCAGAAAAGGGTTGAAAAGTGATGATGTGTCTTTGAATGGTCCATATTGAATGCAGAAAAAGTCTTGAGTTGAAATATGTTTAAGAAATGAAATCCCTTTGTAAAAGACGAGTTTTCGTCCGAAGCCCTGATACTTCGAGGGAGATTGTCCAGTTTGTACACGAAGTCTATCCAGTTTTTCCCGTAACCCTCTCAACTTTTTAGCACATGCTATGTGGGTGAAATTATGATACCATGCCAATTTTCAACCATTTCAGAGTTCATTTGTAGTGCTTTTCAATTTCAGGGTCATCCTAGCTCAAAATAAATCATGAAATGCATGAAAAATAGCAAATGAAGTCAGAAAAGGGTTGAAAAGTGATGATGTGGATTTGAATGGTGCATATTGAATGCAGAAAAAGTCTTGAGTTAAAATATGTTAATAAAATGAAACCCCTTTGTAATAGACGAGTTTTCGTCCGAATCCCTGATACTTCGAAGGAGATTGTCCAGTTTGTACACGAAGTGCATCCAGTTTTTCCCGTAACCCTCTCAACTTTTTAGCACATGCTATGTGGATGAAATTATGATACCATGCCAATTTTCAACCATTTCAGAGTTCATTTGCAGTGCTTTTCAATTTCAGGGTCATCTTAGCTCAAAATAAATCATGAAATGCATGAAAAATAGCAAATGAAGTCAGAAAAGGGTTGAAAAGTGATGATGTGGCTTTGAATGGTGCATATTGAATGCAGAAAAAGTCTTGACTTAAAATATGTTTAAAAAAATGAAATCCGTTCGTAATAGACGAGTTTTCGTCCGAAACCCTGATACTTCGAAGGAGATTGTCCAGTTTGTACACGAAGTGCATCCAGTTTTTCCCGTAACCCTCTCAATTTTTTAGCACATGCTACGTGGGTGAAATTATGATACCATGCCAATTTTCAACTATTTCAGAGTTCATTTGCAGTGCTTTTCAATTTCAGGGTCATCTTAGCTCAAAATAAATCATGAAATGCATGAAAACAGCAAATGAAGTCAGAAAAGGGTTGAAAAGTGATGATGTGTCTTTGAATGGTACATATTGAATGCAGAAAAAGTCTTGAGTTGAAATATGTTTAAGAAATGAAATCCCTTTGTAAAAGACGAGTTTTCGTCCGAAGCCCTGATACTTCGAGGGAGATTGTCCAGTTTGTACACGAAGTCTATCCAGTTTTTCCCGTAACCCTCTCAACTTTTTAGCACATGCTATGTGGGTGAAATTATGATACCATGCCAATTTTCAACCATTTCAGAGTTCATTTGTAGTGCTTTTCAATTTCAGGGTCATCCTAGCTCAAAATAAATCATGAAATGCATGAAAAATAGCAAATGAAGTCAGAAAAGGGTTGAAAAGTGATGATGTGGATTTGAATGGTGCATATTGAATGCAGAAAAAGTCTTGAGTTAAAATATGTTAATAAAATGAAACCCCTTTGTAATAGACGAGTTTTCGTCCGAATCCCTGATACTTCGAAGGAGATTGTCCAGTTTGTACACGAAGTGCATCCAGTTTTTCCCGTAACCCTCTCAACTTTTTAACACATGCTACGTGGGTGAAATTATGATACCATGCCAATTTTCAACCATTTCAGAGTTAATTTGCAGTGCTTTTCAATTTCAGGGTCATCTTAGCTCAAAATAAATCATGAAATGCATGAAAAACAGCAAATGAAGTCAGAAAAGGGTTGAAAAGTGATGATGTGGCTTTGAATGGTGCATATTGAATGCAGAAAAAGTCTTGAGTTAAAATATATTAAAAAAATGAAACCCCTTTGTAATAGACGAGTTTTCGTCCGAAACCCTGATACATCGAAGGAGATTGTCCAGTTTGTTGACGAAGTGCATCCAGTTTTTCCCGTAACCCTCTCAACTTTTTAGCACATGCTACGTGGGTGAAATTATGATACCATGCAAATTTTCAACTATTTCAGAGTTCATTTGCAGTGCTTTTCAATTTCAGGGTCATCTAAGCTCAAAATAAATCATGAAATGCATGAAACATAGCAAATGAAGTCAGAAAAGGGTTGAAATGTGATGATGTGGCTTTGAATGGTGCATATTGAATGCAGAAAAAGTTTTGAGTTAAAATATGTTTAAAAAATGAAATCCCTTTGTAATAGACGAGTTTCCGTCCGAAACCCTGATACTTCGAAGGAGATTGTCCAGTTTGTACACGAAGCGCATCCAGTTTTTCCCGTAACCCTCTCAACTTTTTAGCACATGCTATGTGGGTGAAATTATGATACCATGCCAAGTTTTAACCAATTCAGAGTTCATTTGCAGTGCTTTTCAATTTCAGGGTCATCTTAGCTCAAAATAAATCATGAAATGCATGAAAAATAGCAAATGAAGTCAGAAAAGGGTTGAAAACTGATGATGTGGCTTTGAATGGTGCATATTGAATGCAGAAAAAGTCTTGAGTTCAAATATGTTAAAAAAAATGAAACACCTTTGTAATAGACGAGTTTTCGTCCGAAACCCTGATACTTCGAAGGAGATTGTCCAGTTTGTACACGAAGTGCATCCAGTTTTTCCCGTAACCCTCTCAACTTTTTAGCACATGCTATGTGGGTGAAATTATGATACCATGCCAATTTTCAACCATTTCAGAGTTCATTTGCAGTGCTTTTCAA
Organism: Elymus sibiricus; assembly: GCA_039707655.1. Lineage (NCBI taxonomy): Eukaryota > Viridiplantae > Streptophyta > Magnoliopsida > Poales > Poaceae > Elymus > Elymus sibiricus. Next base: position 248,673,542 of record CM077671.1, read on the forward strand.
TTTCAGGGTCATCTTAACTCAAAATAAATCATGAAATGCATGAAAAATAGCAAATGAAGTCAGAAAAGGGTTGAAAAGTGATGATGTGGCTTTGAATGGTGCATATTGAATGCAGAAAAAGTTTTCAGGTAAAATATGTTAATAAAATGAAACCCCTTTGTAATAGACGAGTTTTCGTCCGAAACCCTGACACTTCGAAAGAGATTGTCCAGTTTGTAAACGAAGTGCATACAGTTTTTCCCGTAACCCTCTCAACTTTTTAGCACATGCTACGTGGGTGAAATTATGATACCATGCCAATTTTCAACTATTTCAGAGTTCATTTGTAGTGCTTTTCAATTTCAGTGTCATCTTAGCTCAAAATAAATCATGAAATGCAGGAAAAATAGCAAATGAAGTCAGAAAAGGGTTGAAAAGTGATGATGTGGCTTTGAATGGTGCATATTGAATGCAGAAAAAGTCTTGAGTTAAAATATGTTAAAATAATGAAACCCTTTGTAATAGACGAGTTTTCGTCCGAATCCCTGATACTTCGAAGGAGATTGTCCAGTTTGTACACGAAGTGCATCCAGTTTTTCCCGTAACCCTCTCAACTTTTGAGCACATGCTACGTGGGTGAAATTATGATACCATGCCAATTTTCAACTATTTCAGAGTTAATTTGCAGTGCTTTTCAATTTCAGGGTCATCTTAGCTCAAAATAAATCATGAAATGCATGAAAAATAGCAAATGAAGTCAGAAAAGGGTTGAAAAGTGATGATGTGGCTTTGAATGGTGCATATTGAATGCAGAAAAAGTCTTTAGTTAAAATATGTTAAAAAAATGAAACCCCTTTGTAATAGACGAGTTTTCGTCCGAAACCCTGATACTTCGATGGAGATTGTCCAGTTTGTACACGAAGTGCATCCTGTTTTTCCTGTAACCCTCTCAACTTTTTAGCACATGCTATGTGGGTGAAATTATGATACCATGCCAAGTTTTAACCATTTCAGAGTTCATTTGCAGTGCTTTTCAATTTCAGGGTCATCTTAGCTCAAAATAAATCATGAAATGCATGAAAAATAGCAAATGAAGTCAGAAAAGGGTTGAAAAGTGATGATGTGTCTTTGAATGGTACATATTGAATGCAGAAAAAGTCTTGAGTTAAAATATGTTTAAAAAATGAAATCCCTTTGTAATAGACGAGTTTTCGTCCGAATCCCTGATACTTCCAAGGAGATTGTCCAGTTTGTACACGAAGTGCCTCCAGTTTTTCCCGTAAGGCTCTCAACTTTTTAGCAGATGCTATGTGGGTGAAATTATGATACCATGCCAATTTTCAACCATTTCAGAGTTCATTTGCAGTGCTTTTCAATTTCAGGGTCATCTTAGCTCAAAATAAATCATGAAATGCATGAAAAATAGCAAATGAAGTCAGAAAAGGGTTGAAAAGTGATGATGTGGCTTTGAATGGTGCATATTGAATGCAGAAAAAGTCTTGACTTAAAATATGTTTAAAAAAATGAAATCCGTTTGTAATAGACGAGTTTTCGTCCGAAACCCTGATACTTCGAAGGAGATTGTCCAGTTTGTACACGAAGTGCATCCAGTTTTTCCCGTAACCCTCTCAATTTTTTAGCACATGCTACGTGGGTGAAATTATGATACCATGCCAATTTTCAACTATTTCAGAGTTCATTTGCAGTGCTTTTCAATTTCAGGGTCATCTTAGCTCAAAATAAATCATGAAATGCATGAAAACAGCAAATGAAGTCAGAAAAGGGTTGAAAAGTGATGATGTGTCTTTGAATGGTCCATATTGAATGCAGAAAAAGTCTTGAGTTGAAATATGTTTAAGAAATGAAATCCCTTTGTAAAAGACGAGTTTTCGTCCGAAGCCCTGATACTTCGAGGGAGATTGTCCAGTTTGTACACGAAGTCTATCCAGTTTTTCCCGTAACCCTCTCAACTTTTTAGCACATGCTATGTGGGTGAAATTATGATACCATGCCAATTTTCAACCATTTCAGAGTTCAGTTGTAGTGCTTTTCAATTTCAGGGTCATCCTAGCTCAAAATAAATCATGAAATGCATGAAAAATAGCAAATGAAGTCAGAAAAGGGTTGAAAAGTGATGATGTGGATTTGAATGGTGCATATTGAATGCAGAAAAAGTCTTGAGTTAAAATATGTTAATAAAATGAAACCCCTTTGTAATAGACGAGTTTTCGTCCGAATCCCTGATACTTCGAAGGAGATTGTCCAGTTTGTACACGAAGTGCATCCAGTTTTTCCCGTAACCCTCTCAACTTTTTAACACATGCTACGTGGGTGAAATTATGATACCATGCCAATTTTCAACCATTTCAGAGTTAATTTGCAGTGCTTTTCAATTTCAGGGTCATCTTAGCTCAAAATAAATCATGAAATGCATGAAAAATAGCAAATGAAGTCAGAAAAGGGTTGACAAGTGATGATGTGGCTTTGAATGGTGCATATTGAATGCAGAAAAAGTCTTGAGTTAAAATATATTAAAAAAATGAAACCCCTTTGTAATAGACGAGTTTTCGTCCGAAACCCTGATACATCGAAGGAGATTGTCCAGTTTGTTGACGAAGTGCATCCAGTTTTTCCCGTAACCCTCTCAACTTTTTAGCACATGCTACGTGGGTGAAATTATGATACCATGCAAATTTTCAACTATTTCAGAGTTCATTTGCAGTGCTTTTCAATTTCAGGGTCATCTAAGCTCAAAATAAATCATGAAATGCATGAAACATAGCAAATGAAGTCAGAAAAGGGTTGAAATGTGATGATGTGGCTTTGAATGGTGCATATTGAATGCAGAAAAAGTTTTGAGTTAAAATATGTTTAAAAAATGAAATCCCTTTGTAATAGACGAGTTTCCGTCCGAAACCCTGATACTTCGAAGGAGATTGTCCAGTTTGTACACGAAGTGCATCCAGTTTTTCCCGTAACCCTCTCAACTTTTTAGCACATGCTATGTGGGTGAAATTATGATACCATGCCAAGTTTTAACCAATTCAGAGTTCATTTGCAGTGCTTTTCAATTTCAGGGTCATCTTAGCTCAAAATAAATCATGAAATGCATGAAAAATAGCAAATGAAGTCAGAAAAGGGTTGAAAACTGATGATGTGGCTTTGAATGGTGCATATTGAATGCAGAAAAAGTCTTGAGTTCAAATATGTTAAAAAAAATGAAACACCTTTGTAATAGACGAGTTTTCGTCCGAAACCCTGATACTTCGAAGGAGATTGTCCAGTTTGTACACGAAGTGCATCCAGTTTTTCCCGTAACCCTCTCAACTTTTTAGCACATGCTACGTGGGTGAAATTATGATACCATGCCAATTTTCAACTATTTCAGAGTTCATTTGCAGTGCTTTACAATTTCAGGGTCATCTTAGCTCAAAATAAATCATGAAATCCATGAAAAATAGCAAATGAAGTCAGAAAAGGGTTGAAAAGTGATGATGTGTCTTTGAATGGTACATATTGAATGCAGAAAAAGTCTTGAGTTGAAATATGTTTAAAAAATGAAATCCCTTTGTAAAAGACGAGTTTTCGTCCGAAACCCTGATACTTCGAAGGAGATTGTCCAGTTTGTACACGAAGTGCATCCAGTTTTTCCCGTAACCCTCTCAACTTTTTAGCACATGCTATGTGGGTGCAATTATGATACCATGCCAATTTTCAACCATTTCAGAGTTCAATTGCAGTGCTTTTCAATTTCAGGGTCATCTTAACTCAAAATAAATCATGAAATGCATGAAAAATAGCAAATGAAGTCAGAAAAGGGTTGAAAAGTGATGATGTGGCTTTGAATGGTGCATATTGAATGCAGAAAAAGGTTTCAGGTAAAATATGTTTAAAAAATGAAATCCCTTTGTAATAGACGAGTTTTCGTCCGAAACCCTGATACTTTGAAGGAGATTGTCCAGTTTGTACACGAAGTGCATCCAGTTTTTTCCGTAACCCTCTCAACTTTTTAGCACATGCTATGTGGGTGAAATTATGATACCATGCCAAGTTTTAACCATTTCAGAGTTCATTTGAAGTCCTTTTCAATTTCAGGGTCATCTTAGCTCAAAATAAATCATGAAATGCATGAAAAATAGCAAATGATGTCAGAAAAGGGTTGAAAAGTGATGATGTGGCTTTGAATGGTGCATATTGAATGCAGAAAAAGTCTTGTGTTAAAATATATTTAAAAAAATGAAATCCCTTTGTAATAGACAAGTTTTCGTCCGAAACCCTGATACTTCGAACGAGATTGTCCAGTTTGTACACGAAGTGCATCCAGTTTTTCCCGTAACCCTCTCAACTTTTTAGCACATGCTATGTGGGTGAAATTATGATACCATGCCAAGTTTTAACCATTTCAGAGTTCATTTGCAGTGCTTTTCAATTTCAGGGTCATCTTAGCTCAAAATAAATCATGAAATGCATGAAAAATAGCAAATGATGTCAGAAAAGGGTTGAAAAGTGATGATGTGGATTTGAATGGTGCATATTGAATGCAGAAAAAGTCTTGAGTTAAAATATGTTAATAAAATGAAACCCCTTTGTAATAGACGAGTTTTCGTCCGAAACCCTGACACTTCGAAAGAGATTGTCCAGTTTGTACACGAAGTGCATCCAGTTTTTCCCGTAACCCTCTCAACTTTTTAGCACATGCTACGTGGGTGAAATTATGATACCATGCCAATTTTCAACTATTTCAGAGTTCATTTGTAGTGCTTTTCAATTTCAGTGTCATCTTAGCTCAAAATAAATCATGAAATGCGTGAAAAATAGCAAATGAAGTCAGAAAAGGGTTGAAAAGTGATGATGTGGCTTTGAATGGTGCATATTGAATGCAGAAAAAGTCTTGAGTTAAAATATGTTAAAATAATGAAACCCTTTGTAATAGACGAGTTTTCGTCCGAATCCCTGATACTTCGAAGGAGATTGTCCAGTTTGTACACGAAGTGCATCCAGTTTTTCCCGTAACCCTCTCAACTTTTGAGCACATGCTACGTGGGTGAAATTATGATACCATGCCAATTTTCAACTATTTCAGAGTTAATTTGCAGTGCTTTTCAATTTCAGGGTCATCTTAGCTCAAAATAAATCATGAAATGAATGAAAAATAGCAAATGAAGTCAGAAAAGGGTTGAAAAGTGATGATGTGGCTTTGAATGGTGCATATTGAATGCAGAAAAAGTCTTGAGTTAAAATAAGTTAAAAAATGAAACCCCTTTGTAATAGACGAGTTTTCGTCCGAAACCCTGATACTTCGAAGGAGATTGTCCAGTTTGTTGACGAAGTGCATCCAGTTTTTCCCGTAACCCTCTCAACTTTTTAGCACATGCTACGTGGGTGAAATTATGATACCATGCCAATTTTCAACTATTTCAGAGTTCATTTGCATTGCTTTTCAATTTCAGGGTCATCCTAGCTCAAAATAAATCATGAAATGCATGAAAAATAGCAAATGAAGTCAGAAATGGGTTGAAAAGTGATGATGTGGCTTTGAATGGTGCATATTGAATGCAGAAAAAGTCTTTAGTTAAAATATGTTAATAAAATTAAACCCCTTTGTAATAGACGAATTTTCGTCCGAAACCCTCACACTTCGAAAGAGATTGTCCAGCTTGTACACGAAGTGCATCCAGTTTTTCCCGTAACCCTCTCAACTTTTTAGCACATGCTACGTGGGTGAAATTATGATACCATGCCAATTTTCAACTATTTCAGAGTTCATTTGTAGTGCTTTTCAATTTCAGGGTCATCTTAGCTCAAAATAAATCATGAAATGCGTGAAAAATAGCAAATGAAGTCAGAAAAGGGTTGAAAAGTGATGATGTGGCTTTGAATGGTGCATATTGAATGCAGAAAAAGTCTTGATTTAAAATATGTTAAAATAATGAAATCCTTTGTAATAGACGAGTTTTCGTCCGAATCCCTGATACTTCGAAGGAGATTGTCCAGTTTGTACACGAAGTGCATCCAGTTTTTCCCGTAACCCTCTCAACTTTTGAGCACATGCTACGTGGGTGAAATTATGATACCATGCCAATTTTCAACTATTTCAGAGTTAATTTGCAGTGCTTTTCAATTTCAGGGTCATCTTAGCTCAAAATAAATCATGAAATGCATGAAAAATAGCAAATGAAGTCAGAAAAGGGTTGAAAAGTGATGATGTGGCTTCGAATGGTGCATATTGAATGCAGAAAAAGTCTTGAGTTAAAATAAGTTAAAAAATGAAACCCCTTTGTAATAGACGAGTTTTCATCCAAAACCCTGATACTTCGAAGGAGATTTTCCAGTTTGTTGACGAAGTGCATCCAGTTTTTCCCGTAACCCTCTCAACTTTTTAGCACATGCTACGTGGGTGAAATTATGATACCATGCCAATTTTCAACTATTTCAGAGTTCATTTGCAGTGCTTTTCAATTTCAGGGTCATCCTAGCTCAAAATAAATCATGAAATGCATGAAAAATAGCAAATGAAGTCAGAAAAGGGTTGAAAAGTGATGATGTGGCTTTGAATGGTGCATATTGAATGCAGAAAAAGTTTTCAGTTAAAATATGTTTAAAAAATGAAATCCCTTTGTAATAGACGAGTTTTCGTCCGAAACCCTGATACTTTGAAGGAGATTGTCCAGTTTGTACATGAAGTGCATCCAGTTTTTCCCGTAACCCTCTCAACTTTTTAGCACATGCTATGTGGGTGAAATTATGATACCATGCCAAGTTTTAACCATTTCAGAGTTCATTTGAAGTCCTTTTCAATTTCAGGGTCATCTTAGCTCAAAATAAATCATGAAATGCATGAAAAATAGCAAATGATGTCAGAAAAGGGTTGAAAAGTGATGATGTGGCTTTGAATGGTGCATATTGAATGCAGAAAAAGTCTTGAGTTAAAATATATTTAAAAAAATGAAATCCCTTTGTAATAGACAAGTTTTCGTCCGAAACCCTGATACTTCGAAGGAGATTGTCCAGTTTGTACACGAAGTGCATCCAGTTTTTCCCGTAACCCTCTCAACTTTTTAGCACAAGCTATGTGGGTGAAATTATGATACCATGCCAAGTTTTAACCATTTCAGAGTTCATTTGCAGTGCTTTTCAATTTCAGGGTCATCTTAGCTCAAAATAAATCATGAAATGCATGAAAAATAGCAAATGAAGTCAGAAAAGGGTTGAAAAGTGATGATGTGGATTTGAATGGTGCATATTGAATGCAGAAAAAGTCTTGAGTTAAAATATGTTAATAAAATGAAACCCCTTTGTAATAGACGAGTTTTCGTCCGAAACCCTGACACTTCGAAAGAGATTGTCCAGTTTGTACACGAAGTGCATACAGTTTTTCCCGTAACCCTCTCAACTTTTTAGCACATGCTACGTGTGTGAAATTATGATACCATGCCAATTTTCAACTATTTCAGAGTTCATTTGTACTGCTTTTCAATTTCATTGTCATCTTAGCTCAAAATAAATCATGAAATGCGTGAAAAATAGCAAATGAAGTCAGAAAAGGGTTGAAAAGTGATGATGTGGCTTTGAATGGTGCATATTGAATGCAGAAAAAGTCTTGAGTTAAAATATGTTAAAATAATGAAACCCTTTGTAATAGACGAGTTTTCGTCCGAATCCCTGATACTTCGAAGGAGATTGTCCAGTTTGTACACGAAGTGCATCCAGTTTTTCCCGTAACCCTCTCAACTTTTGAGCACATGCTACGTGGGTGAAATTATGATACCATGCCAATTTTCAACTATTTCAGAGTTAATTTGCAGTGCTTTTCAATTTCAGGGTCATCTTAGCTCAAAATAAATCATGAAATGCATGAAAAATAGCAAATGAAGTCAGAAAAGGTTTGAAAAGTGATGATGTGGCTTTGAATGGTGCATATTGAATGCAGAAAAAGTCTTGAGTTAAAATAAGTTAAAAAATGAAACCCCTTTGTAATAGACGAGTTTTCGTCCGAAACCCTGATACTTCGAAGGAGATTGTCCAGTTTGTTGACGAAGTGCATCCAGTTTTTCCCGTAACCCTCTCAACTTTTTAGCACATGCTACGTGGGTGAATTTATGATACCATGCCAATTTTGAACTATTTCAGAGTTCATTTGCAGTGCTTTTCTATTTCAGGGTCATCCTAGCTCAAAATAAATCATGAAATGCATGAAAAATAGCAAATGAAGTCAGAAAAGGGTTGAAAAGTGATGATGTGGCTTTGAATGGTGCATATTGAATGCAGAAAAAGTCTTGAGTTAAAATATGTTAATAAAATGAAACCCCTTTGTAATAGACGAATTTTCGTCCGAAACCCTCACACTTCGAAAGAGATTGTCCAGCTTGTACACGAAGTGCATCCAGTTTTTCCCGTAACCCTCTCGACTTTTTAGCACATGCTACGTGGGTGAAATTATGATACCATGCCAATTTTCAACCATTTCAGAGTTAATTTGCAGTGCTTTTCAATTTCAGGGTCATCTTAGCTCAAAATAAATCATGAAATGCATGAAAAATAGCAAATGATGTCAGAAAAGGGTTGAAAAGTGATGATGTGGCTTTGAATGGTGCATATTGAATGCAGAAAAAGTCTTGAGTTAAAATATATTTAAAAAAATGAAATCCCTTTGTAATAGACAAGTTTTCGTCCGAAACCCTGATACTTCGAACGAGATTGTCCAGTTTGTACACGAAGTGCATCCAGTTTTTCCCGTAACCCTCTCAACTTTTTAGCACATGCTATGTGGGTGAAATTATGATACCATGCCAAGTTTTAACCATTTCAGATTTCATTTGCAGTGCTTTTCAATTTCAGGGTCATCTTAGCTCAAAATAAATCATGAAAGGCATGAAAAATAGCAAATGATGTCAGAAAAGGGTTGAAAAGTGATGATGTGGATTTGAATGGTGCATATTGAATGCAGAAAAAGTCTTGAGTTAAAATATGTTAATAAAATGAAACCCCTTTGTAATAGACGAGTTTTCGTTCGAAACCCTGACACTTCGAATGAGATTGTCCAGTTTGTACACGAAGTGCATCCAGTTTTTCCCGTAACCCTCTCAACTTTTTAGCACATGCTACGTGGGTGAAATTATGATACCATGCCAATTTTCAACTATTTCAGAGTTCATTTGTAGTGCTTTTCAATTTCAGTGTCATCTTAGCTCAAAATAAATCATGAAATGCGTGAAAAATAGCAAATGAAGTCAGAAAAGGGTTGAAAAGTGATGATGTGGCTTTGAATGGTGCATATTGAATGCAGAAAAACTCTTGAGTTAAAATATGTTAAAATAATGAAACCCTTTGTAATAGACGAGTTTTCGTCCGAATCCCTGATACTTCGAAGGAGATTGTCCAGTTTGTACACGAAGTGCATCCAGTTTTTCCCGTAACCCTCTCAACTTTTGAGCACATGCTACGTGGGTGAAATTATGATACCATGCCAATTTTCAACTATTTCAGAGTTAATTTGCAGTGCTTTTCAATTTCAGGGTCATCTTAGCTCAAAATAAATCATGAAATGAATGAAAAATAGCAAATGAAGTTAGAAAAGGGTTGAAAAGTGATGATGTGGCTTTGAATGGTGCATATTGAATGCAGAAAAAGTCTTGAGTTAAAATAAGTTAAAAAATGAAACCCCTTTGTAATAGACGAGTTTTCGTCCGAAACCCTGATACTTCGAAGGAGATTGTCCAGTTTGTTGACGAAGTGCATCCAGTTTTTCCCGTAACCCTCTCAACTTTTTAGCACATGCTACGTGGGTGAAATTATGATACCATGCCAATTTTCAACTATTTCAGAGTTCATTTGCATTGCTTTTCAATTTCAGGGTCATCCTAGCTCAAAATAAATCATGAAATGCATGAAAAATAGCAAATGAAGTCAGAAATGGGTTGAAAAGTGATGATGTGGCTTTGAATGGTGCATATTGAATGCAGAAAAAGTCTTTAGTTAAAATATGTTAATAAAATGAAACCCCTTTGTAATAGACGAATTTTCGTCCGAAACCCTCACACTTCGAAAGAGATTGTCCAGCTTGTACACGAAGTGCATCCAGTTTTTCCCGTAACCCTCTCAACTTTTTAGCACATGCTACGTGGGTGAAATTATGATACCATGCCAATTTTCAACTATTTCAGAGTTCATTTGTAGTGCTTTTCAATTTCAGGGTCATCTTAGCTCAAAATAAATCATGAAATGCGTGAAAAATAGCAAATGAAGTCAGAAAAGGGTTGAAAAGTGATGATGTGGCTTTGAATGGTGCATATTGAATGCAGAAAAAGTCTTGATTTAAAATATGTTAAAATAATGAAATCCTTTGTAATAGACGAGTTTTCGCCCGAATCCCTGATACTTCGAAGGAGATTGTCCAGTTTGTACACGAAGTGCATCCAGTTTTTCCCGTAACCCTCTCAACTTTTGAGCACATGCTACGTGGGTGAAATTATGATACCATGCCAATTTTCAACTATTTCAGAGTTAATTTGCAGTGCTTTTCAATTTCAGGGTCATCTTAGCTCAAAATAAATCATGAAATGCATGAAAAATAGCAAATGAAGTCAGAAAAGGGTTGAAAAGTGATGATGTGGCTTCGAATGGTGCATATTGAATGCAGAAAAAGTCTTGAGTTAAAATAAGTTAAAAAATGAAACCCCTTTGTAATAGACGAGTTTTCATCCAAAACCCTGATACTTCGAAGGAGATTGTCCAGTTTGTTCACGAAGTGCATCCAGTTTTTCCCGTAACCCTCTCAACTTTTTAGCACATGCTACGTGGGTGAAATTATGATACCATGCCAATTTTCAACTATTTCAGAGTTCATTTGCAGTGCTTTTCAATTTCAGGGTCATCCTAGCTCAAAATAAATCATGAAATGCATGAAAAATAGCAAATGAAGTCAGAAAAGGGTTGAAAAGTGATGATGTGGCTTTGAATGGTGCATATTGAATGCAGAAAAAGTTTTCAGTTAAAATATGTTTAAAAAATGAAATCCCTTTGTAATAGACGAGTTTTCGTCCGAAACCCTGATACTTTGAAGGAGATTGTCCAGTTTGTACATGAAGTGCATCCAGTTTTTCCCGTAACCCTCTCAACTTTTTAGCACATGCTATGTGGGTGAAATTATGATACCATGCCAAGTTTTAACCATTTCAGACTTCATTTGAAGTCCTTTTCAATTTCAAGGTCATCTTAGCTCAAAATAAATCATGAAATGCATGAAAAATAGCAAATGATGTCAGAAAAGGGTTGAAAAGTGATGATGTGGCTTTGAATGGTGCATATTGAATGCAGAAAAAGTCTTGAGTTAAAATATATTTAAAAAAATGAAATCCCTTTGTAATAGACAAGTTTTCGTCCGAAACCCTGATACTTCGAAGGAGATTGTCCAGTTTGTACACGAAGTGCATCCAGTTTTTCCCGTAACCCTCTCAACTTTTTAGCACAAGCTATGTGGGTGAAATTATGATACCATGCCAAGTTTTAACCATTTCAGAGTTCATTTGCAGTGCTTTTCAATTTCAGGGTCATCTTAGCTCAAAATAAATCATGAAATGCATGAAAAATAGCAAATGAAGTCAGAAAAGGGTTGAAAAGTGATGATGTGGATTTGAATGGTGCATATTGAATGCAGAAAAAGTCTTGAGTTAAAATATGTTAATAAAATGAAACCCCTTTGTAATAGACGAGTTTTCGTCCGAAACCCTGACACTTCGAAAGAGATTGTCCAGTTTTACACGAAGTGCATACAGTTTTTCCCGTAACCCTCTCAACTTTTTAGCACATGCTACGTGGGTGAAATTATGATACCATGCCAATTTTCAACTATTTCAGAGTTCATTTGTACTGCTTTTCAATTTCAGTGTCATCTTAGCTCAAAATAAATCATGAAATGCGTGAAGAATAGCAAATGAAGTCAGAAAAGGGTTGAAAAGTGATGATGTGGCTTTGAATGGTGCATATTGAATGCAGAAAAAGTCTTGAGTTAAAATATGTTAAAATAATGAAAACCCTTTGTAATAGACGAGTTTTCGTCCAAATCCCTGATACTTCGAAGGAGATTGTCCAGTTTGTACACGAAGTGCATCCAGTTTTTCCCGTAACCCTCTCAACTTTTGAGCACATGCTACGTGGGTGAAATTATGATACCATGCCAATTTTCAACTATTTCAGAGTTAATTTGCAGTGCTTTTCAATTTCAGGGTCATCTTAGCTCAAAATAAATCATGAAATGCATGAAAAATAGCAAATGAAGTCAGAAAAGGGTTGAAAAGTGATGATGTGGCTTCGAATGGTGCATATTGAATGCAGAAAAAGTCTTGAGTTAAAATAAGTTAAAAAATGAAACCCCGTTGTAATAGACGAGTTTTCATCCAAAACCCTGATACTTCGAAGGAGATTGTCCAGTTTGTTGACGAAGTGCATCCAGTTTTTCCCGTAACCCTCTCAACTTTTTAGCACATGCTACGTGGGTGAAATTATGATACCATGCCAATTTTCAACTATTTCAGAGTTCATTTGCAGTGCTTTTCAATTTCAGGGTCATCCTAGCTCAAAATAAATCATGAAATGCATGAAAAATAGCAAATGAAGTCAGAAAAGGGTTGAAAAGTGATGATGTGGCTTTGAATGGTGCATATTGAATGCAGAAAAAGTTTTCAGTTAAAATATGTTTAAAAAATGAAATCCCTTTGTAATAGACGAGTTTTCGTCCGAAACCCTGATACTTTGAAGGAGATTGTCCAGTTTGTACATGAAGTGCATCCAGTTTTTCCCGTAACCCTCTCAACTTTTTAGCACATGCTATGTGGGTGAAATTATGATACCATGCCAAGTTTTAACCATTTCAGAGTTCATTTGAAGTCCTTTTCAATTTCAGGGTCATCTTAGCTCGAAATAAATCATGAAATGCATGAAAAATAGCAAATGATGTCAGAAAAGGGTTGAAAAGTGATGATGTGGCTTTGAATGGTGCATATTGAATGCAGAAAAAGTCTTGAGTTAAAATATATTTAAAAAAATGAAATCCCTTTGTAATAGACAAGTTTTCGTCCGAAACCCTGATACTTCGAAGGAGATTGTCCAGTTTGTACACGAAGTGCATCCAGTTTTTCCCGTAACCCTCTCAACTTTTTAGCACAAGCTATGTGGGTGAAATTATGATACCATGCCAAGTTTTAACCATTTCAGAGTTCATTTGCAGTGCTTTTCAATTTCAGGGTCATCTTAGCTCAAAATAAATCATGAAATGCATGAAAAATAGCAAATGAAGTCAGAAAAGGGTTGAAAAGTGATGATGTGGATTTGAATGGTGCATATTGAATGCAGAAAAAGTCTTGAGTTAAAATATGTTAATAAAATGAAACCCCTTTGTAATAGACGAGTTTTCGTCCGAAACCCTGACACTTCGAAAGAGATTGTCCAGTTTGTACACGAAGTGCATACAGTTTTTCCCGTAACCCTCTCAACTTTTTAGCACATGCTACGTGTGTGAAATTATGATACCATGCCAATTTTCAACTATTTCAGAGTTCATTTGTACTGCTTTTCAATTTCATTGTCATCTTAGCTCAAAATAAATCATGAAATGCGTGAAAAATAGCAAATGAAGTCAGAAAAGGGTTGAAAAGTGATGATGTGGCTTTGAATGGTGCATATTGAATGCAGAAAAAGTCTTGAGTTAAAATATGTTAAAATAATGAAACCCTTTGTAATAGACTTGTTTTCGTCCGAATCCCTGATACTTCGAAGGAGATTGTCCAGTTTGTACACGAAGTGCATCCAGTTTTTCCCGTAACCCTCTCAACTTTTGAGCACATGCTACGTGGGTGAAATTATGATACCATGCCAATTTTCAACTATTTCAGAGTTAATTTGCAGTGCTTTTCAATTTCAGGGTCATCTTAGCTCAAAATAAATCATGAAATGCATGAAAAATAGCAAATGAAGTCAGAAAAGGTTTGAAAAGTGATGATGTGGCTTTGAATGGTGCATATTGAATGCAGAAAAAGTCTTGAGTTAAAATAAGTTAAAAAATGAAACCCCTTTGTAATAGACGAGTTTTCGTCCGAAACCCTGATACTTCGAAGGAGATTGTCCAGTTTGTTGACGAAGTGCATCCAGTTTTTCCCGTAACCCTCTCAACTTTTTAGCACATGCTACGTGGGTGAAATTATGATACCATGCCAATTTTGAACTATTTCAGAGTTCATTTGCAGTGCTTTTCTATTTCAGGGTCATCCTAGCTCAAAATAAATCATGAAATGCATGAAAAATAGCAAATGAAGTCAGAAAAGGGTTGAAAAGTGATGATGTGGCTTTGAATGGTGCATATTGAATGCAGAAAAAGTCTTGAGTTAAAATATGTTAATAAAATGAAACCCCTTTGTAATAGACGAATTTTCGTCCGAAACCCTCACACTTCGAAAGAGATTGTCCAGCTTGTACACGAAGTGCATCCAGTTTTTCCCGTAACCCTCTCAACTTTTTAGCACATGCTACGTGGGTGAAATTATGATACCATGCCAATTTTCAACTATTTCAGAGTTCATTTGTAGTGCTTTTCAATTTCAGGGTCATCTTAGCTCAAAATAAATCATGAAATGCATGAAAAATAGCAAATGAAGTCAGAAAAGGGTTGAAAAGTGATGATGTGGCTTTGAATGGTGCATATTGAATGCAGAAAAAGTCTTGAGTTAAAATATGTTAAAATAATGAAACCCTTTGTAATAGACTAGTTTTCGTCCGAATCCCTGATACTTCGAAGGAGATTGTTCAGTTTGTACACGAAGTGCATCCAGTTTTTCCCGTAACCCTCTCAACTTTTTAGCACATGCTACGTGGGTGAAATTATGATACCATGCCAATTTTCAACCATTTCAGAGTTAATTTGCAGTGCTTTTCAATTTCAGGGTCATCTTAGCTCAAAATAAATCATGAAATGCATGAAAAATAGCAAATGAAGTCAGAAAAGGGTTGAAAAGTGATGATGTGGATTTGAATGGTGCATATTGAATGCAGAAAAAGTCTTGAGTTAAAATATGTTAATAAAATGAAACCCCTTTGTAATAGACGAGTTTTCGTCCGAAACCCTGACACTTCGAAAGAGATTGTCCAGTTTGTACACGAAGTGCATCCAGTTTTTCCCGTAACCCTCTCAACTTTTTAGCACATGCTACGTGGGTGAAATTATGATACCATGCCAATTTTCAACTATTTCAGAGTTCATTTGTAGTGCTTTTCAATTTCAGGGTTATCTTAGCTCAAAATAAATCATGAAATGCGTGAAAAATAGCAAATGAAGTCAGAAAAGGGTTGAAAAGTGATGATGTGGCTTTGAATGGTGCATATTGAATGCAGAAAAAGTCTTGAGTTAAAATATGTTAAAATAATGAAATCCTTTGTAATAGACGAGTTTTCGTCCGAATCCCTGATACTTCGAAGGAGATTGTCCAGTTTGTACACGAAGTGCATCCAGTTTTTCCCGTAACCCTCTCAACTTTTGAGCACATGCTACGTGGGTGAAATTATGATACCATGCCAATTTTCAACTATTTCAGAGTTAATTTGCAGTGCTTTTCAATTTCAGGGTCATCTTAGCTCAAAATAAATCATGAAATGCATGAAAAATAGCAAATGAAGTCAGAAAAGGGTTGACAAGGGATGATGTGGCTTTGAATGGTGCATATTGAATGCAGAAAAAGTCTTGAGTTAAAATAACTTAAAAAATGAAACCCCTTTGTAATAGACGAGTTTTCGTCCGAAACCCTGATACTTCGAAGGAGATTGTCCAGTTTGTTGACGAAGTGCATCCAGTTTTTCCCGTAACCCTCTCAACTTTTTAGCACATGCTACGTGGGTGAAATTATGATACCATGCCAATTTTCAACTATTTCAGAGTTCATTTGCAGTGCTTTTCAATTTCAGGGTCATCCTAGCTCAAAATAAATCATGAAATGCATGAAAAATAGCAAATGAAGTCAGAAAAGGGTTGAAAAGTGATGATGTGGCTTTGAATGGTGCATATTGAATGTAGAAAAAGTCTTGAGTTAAAATATGTTAATAAAATGAAACCCCTTTGTAATAGACGAATTTTCGTCCGAAACCCTCACACTTCGAAAGAGATTGTCCAGCTTGTACACGAAGTGCATCCAGTTTTTCCCGTAACCCTCTCAACTTTTTAGCACATGCTACGTGGGTGAAGTTATGATACCATGCCAATTTTCAACTATTTCAGAGTTCATTTGTAGTGCTTTTCAATTTCAGGGTCATCTTAGTTCAAAATAAATCATGAAATGCGTGAAAAATAGCAAATGAAGTCAGAAAAGGGTTGAAAAGTGATGATGTGGCTTTGAATGGTGCATATTGAATGCAGAAAAAGTCTTGAGTTAAAATATGTTAAAATAATGAAACCCTTTGTAATAGACGAGTTTTCGTCCGAAACCGTGATACTTCGAAGGAGATTGTCCAGTTTGTACACGAAGTGCATCCAGTTTTTCCCGTAACCCTCTCAACTTTTTAGCACATGCTACGTGGGTGAAATTATGATACCATGCCAATTTTCAACCATTTCAGAGTTAATTTGCAGTGCTTTTCAATTTCAGGGTCATCTTAGCTCAAAATAAATCATGAAATGCATGAAAAATAGCAAATGAAGTCAGAAAAGGGTTGAAAAGTGATGATGTGGCTTTGAATGGTGCATATTGAATGCAGAAAAAGTCTTGAGTTAAAATATGTTAAAAAATGAAACCCCTTTGTAATAGACGAGTTTTCGTCCGAAACCCTGATACTTCGAAGGAGATTGTCCAGTTTGTTGACGAAGTGCATCCAGTTTTTCCCGTAACCCTCTCAACTTTTTAGCACATGCTACGTGGGTAAAATTATGATACCATGCCAATTTTCAACCATTTCAGAGTTCATTTGCAGTGCTTTTCAATTTCAGGGTCATCTTAGCTCAAAATAAATCATGAAATGCATGAAAAATAGCAAATGAAGTCAGAAAAGGGTTGAAAAGTGATGATGTGTATTTGAATGGTGCATATTGAATGCATAAAATGTCTTGAGTTAAAATATGTTTAAAAAATGAAATCCCTTTGTAATAGACGAGTTTTCGTCCGAAACCCTCATACTTCGAAGGAGATTGTCCAGTTTGTACACGAAGTGCATCCAGTTTTTCCCATAACCCTCTCAACTTTTTAGCACATGCTACGTGGGTGAAATTATGATACCTTGCCAATTTTCAACCATTTCAGAGTTCATTTGCAGTGCTTTTCAATTTCAGGGTTATCTTAGCTCAAAATAAATCATGAAATGCATGAAAAATAGCAAATGCAGTCAGAAAAGAGTTGTAAAGTGATGATGTGGCTTTGAATGGTGCATATTGAATGCAGAAAAAGTCTTGAGTTAAAATATGTTTAAAAAAAATGAAATCCCTTTGTAATAGACGAGTTTTCGTCCGAAACCGTGATACTTCGAAGGAGATTGTCCAGTTTGTACACGAAGTGCATCCAGTTTTTCCCGTAACCCTCTCAACTTTTTAGCACATGCTATGTGGGTGAAATTATGATACCATGCCAATTTTCAACCATTTCAGAGTTCATTTGCAGTGCTCTTCAATTTCAGGGTCATCTTAGCTAAAAATAAATCATGAAATGCATGAAAAATAGTAAATGAAGTCAGAAAAGGGTTGAAAAGTGATGATGTGGCTTTGAATGGTGCATATTGAATGCAGAAAAAGTCTTGAGTTAAAATAAGTTAAAAAATGAAACCCCTTTGTAATAGACGAGTTTTCGTACGAAACCATGATACTTCGAAGGAGATTGTCCAGTTTGTACACGAAGTGCATCCAGTTTTTCCCGTAACCCTCTCAACTTTTTAGCACATGCTATGTGGGTGAAATTATGATACCATGCCAATTTTTAACCATTTCAGAGTTCACTTGCAGTGCTTTTCAATTTCAGGGTCATCTTAGCTCAAAATAAATCATGAAATGCACGAAAAATAGCAAATGAAGTCAGAAAAGGGTTGAAAAGTGATGATGTGGCTTTGAATGGTGCATATTGAATGCAGAAAAAGTCTTGAGTTAAAATATGTTAAAAAAATGAAACCCCTTTGTAATAGACGAGTTTTCGTTCGAAACCCTGATACTTCGAAGGAGATTGTCCAAATTGTACACGAAGTGCATCCAGTTTTTCCCGTAAGGCTCTCAACTTTTTAGCACATGCTACGTGGTTGAAATTATGATACCATGAAAATTTTCAACCATTTCAGAGTTCATTTGCAGTGCTTTTCAATTTCAGGGTCATCTTAGCTCAAAATAAATCATGAAATGCATGAAAAATAGCAAATGCAGTCAGAAAAGAGTTGTAAAGTGATGATGTGGCTTTGAATGGTGCATATTGAATGCAGAAAAAGTCTTGAGTTAAAATATGTTAAAAAAATGAAACCCCTTTGTAATAGACGAGTTTTCGTCCGAAACCCTGACACTTCGAAAGAGATTGTCCAGTTTGTACACGAAGTTCATCCAGTTTTTCCCGTAACCCTCTCAACTTTTTAGCACATGCTACGTGGGTGAAATTATGATACCATGCCAATTTTCAACTATTTCAGAGTTAATTTGCAGTGCTTTTCAATTTCAGGGTCATCTTAGCTCAAAATAAATCATGAAATGCATGAAAAATAGCAAATGAAGTCAGAAAAGGGTTGAAAAGTGATGATTTCGCTTTGAATGGTGCATATTGAATGCAGAAAAAGTCTTGAGTTAAATTATGTTAAAATAATGAAACCCCTTTGTAATAGACGAGTTTTCGTCCGAAACACTGACACTTCGAAAGAGATTGTCCAGTTTGTACACGAAGTTCATCCAGTTTTTCCCGTAACCCTCTCAACTTTTTAGCACATGCTACGTGGGTGAAATTATGATACCATGCCAATTTTCAACTATTTCAGAGTTAATTTGCAGTGCTTTTCAATTTCAGGGTCATCTTAGCTCAAAATAAATCATGAAATGCATGAAAAATAGCAAATGAAGTCAGAAAAGGGTTGAAAAGTGATGATTTCGCTTTGAATGATGCATATTGAATGCAGAAAAAGTCTTGAGTTAAATTATGTTAAAATAATGAAACCCCTTTGTAATAGAGGAGTTTTCGTCCGAAACCCTGATACTTCGAAGGAGATTGTCCAGTTTGTACACGAAGTGCATCCAGTTTTTCCCGTAACCCTCTCAACTTTTTAGCACATGCTACGTGGGTGAAATTATGATACCATGCCAATTTTCAACTATTTCAGAGTTCATTTCCAGTGCTTTTCAATTTCAGGGTCATCTTAGCTCAAAATAAATCATGAAATGCATGAAAAATAGCAAATGAAGTCAGAAAAGGGTTGAAAAGTGATGATGTGTCTTTGAATGGTACATATTGAATGCAGAAAAAGTCTTGAGTTAAAATATGTTTAAAAAATGAAATCCCTTTGTAATAGACGAGTTTTCGTCCGAATCCTTGATACTTCAAAGGAGATTGTCCAGTTTGTACACGAAGTGCATCCAGTTTTTCCCGTAAGGCTCTCAACTTTTTAGCACATGGTATGTTGGTGAAATTATGATACCATGCCAATTTTCAACCATTTCGGAGTTCATTTGCAGTTCTTTTCAATTTCAGGGTCATCTTAGCTCAAAATAAATCATGAAATGCATGAAAAATAGCAAATGAAGTCAGAAAAGGGTTGAAAAGTGATGATGTGGCTTTGAATGGTGCATATTGAATGCAGAAAAAGTCTTGAGTTAAAATATGTTTAAAAAAATGAAATCCCTTTGTAATAGACGAGTTTTCGTCCGAAACCCTGATACTTCGAAGGAGATTGTCCAGTTTGTACACGAAGTGCATCCAGTTTTTCCCGTAACCCTCTCAACTTTTTAACACATGCTATGTGGGTGAAATTATGATCCCATGCCAATTTTCAACCATTTCAGAGTTCATTTGCAGTGCTTTTCAATTTCAGGGTCATCTTAGCTCAAAATAAATCATGAAATGCATGAAAAATAGCAAATGAAGTCAGAAAAGGGTTGAAAAGTGATGACGTGGGTTTGAATGGTGCATATTGAATGCAGAAAAAGTCTTGAGTTAAAATATATTTTAAAAAATGAAATCCCTTTGTAATAGACGAGTTTTCGTCCGAAACCCTAATACTTCGAAGGAGATTGTCCAGTTTGTACACGAAGTGCATCCAGTTTTTCCCGTAACCCTCTCAACTTTTTAGCACATGCTATGTGGGTGAAATTATGATACCATGCCAATTTTCAACCATTTCGGAGTTCATGTGCACTGCTTTTCAATTTCAGGGTAATCTTAGCTCAAAATAAATCATGAAATGCATGAAAAATAGCAAATGAAGTCAGAAAAGGGTTGAAAAGTGATGATGTGGCTTTGAATGGTGCATATTGAATGCAGAAAAAGTCTTCAGTTAAAATATATTTTAAAAAATGAAATCCCTTTGTAATAGACGAGTTTTCGTCCGAAACCCTAATACTTCGAAGGAGATTGTCCAGTTTGTACACGAAGTGCATCCAGTTTTTCCCGTAACCCTCTCAACTTTTTAGCACATGCTATGTGGGTGAAATTATGATACCATGCCAATTTTCATCCATTTCAGAGTTCATTTGCAGTGCTTTTCAATTTCAGGGTCATCCTAGCTCAAAATAAATCATGAAATGCATGAAAAATAGCAAATGAAGTCAGAAAAGGGTTGAAAAGTGATGATGTGGCTTTGAATGGTGCATATTGAATGCAGAAAAAGTCTTGTGTTAAAATATGTTAAAAAAATGAAACCCCTTTGTAATAGACGAGTTTTCGTCCGAAACCCTGATACTTCGAAGGAGATTGTCCAGTTTGTTGACGAAGTGCATCCAGTTTTTCCCGTAACCCTCTCAACTTTTTAGCACATGCTACGTGGGTGAAATTATGATACCATGCCAATTTTCAACTATTTCAGAGTTCATTTGCAGTGCTTTTCAATTTCAGGGTCATCTAAGCTCAAAATAAATCAGGAAATGCATGAAAAATAGCAAATGAAGTCAGAAAAGGGTTGAAATGTGATGATGTGGCTTTGAATGGTGCATATTGAATGCAGAAAAAGTTTTGAGTTAAAATATGTTTAAAAAATGAAATCCCTTTGTAATAGACGAGTTTTCGTCCGAAACCCTGATACTTCGAAGGAGATTGTCCAGTTTGTACACGAAGTGCATCCAGTTTTTTCCGTAACCCTCTCAACTTTTTAGCACATGCTATGTGGGTGAAATTATGATACCATGCCAAGTTTTAACCAATTCAGAGTTCATTTGCAGTGCTTTTCAATTTCAGGGTCATCTTAGCTCAAAATAAATCATGAAATGCATGAAAAATAGCAAATGAAGTCAGAAAAGGGTTGAAAAGTGATGATGTGGCTTTGAATGGTGCATATTGAATGCAGAAAAAGTCTTGAGTTCAAATATGTTAAAAAAATGAAACACCTTTGTAATAGACGAGTTTTCGTCCGAAACCCTGATACTTCGAAGGAGATTGTCCAGTTTGTACACGAAGTGCATCCAGTTTTTTCCGTAACCCTCTCAACTTTTTAGCACATGCTATGTGGGTGAAATTATGATACCATGCCAAGTTTTAACCAATTCAGAGTTCATTTGCAGTGCTTTTCAATTTCAGGGTCATCTTAGCTCAAAATAAATCATGAAATGCATGAAAAATAGCAAATGAAGTCAGAAAAGGGTTGAAAAGTGATGATGTGGCTTTGAATGGTGCATATTGAATGCAGAAAAAGTCTTGAGTTAAAATAAGTTAAAAAATGAAACCCCTTTGTAATAGACGAGTTTTCGTCCGAAACCCTGACACTTCGAAAGAGATTGTCCAGTTTGTACACGAAGTTCATCCAGTTTTTCCCGTAACCCTCTCAACTTTTTAGCACATGCTACGTGGGTGAAATTATGATACCATGCCAATTTTCAACTATTTCAGAGTTAATTTGCAGTGCTTTTCAATTTCAGGGTCATCTTAGCTCAAAATAAATCATGAAATGCATGAAAAATAGCAAATGAAGTCAGAAAAGGGTTGAAAAGTGATGATTTCGCTTTGAATGGTGCATATTGAATGCAGAAAAAGTCTTGAGTTAAATTATGTTAAAATAATGAAACCCCTTTGTAATAGACGAGTTTTCGTCCGAAACCCTGACACTTCGAAAGAGATTGTCCAGTTTGTACACGAAGTTCATCCAGTTTTTCCCGTAACCCTCTCAACTTTTTAGCACATGCTACGTGGGTGAAATTATGATACCATGCCAATTTTCAACTATTTCAGAGTTAATTTGCAGTGCTTTTCAATTTCAGGGTCATCTTAGCTCAAAATAAATCATGAAATGCATGAAAAATAGCAAATGAAGTCAGAAAAGGGTTGAAAAGTGATGATTTCGCTTTGAATGATGCATATTGAATGCAGAAAAAGTCTTGAGTTAAATTATGTTAAAATAATGAAACCCCTTTGTAATAGAGGAGTTTTCGTCCGAAACCCTGATACTTCGAAGGAGATTGTCCAGTTTGTACACGAAGTGCATCCAGTTTTTCCCGTAACCCTCTCAACTTTTTAGCACATGCTACGTGGGTGAAATTATGATACCATGCCAATTTTCAACTATTTCAGAGTTCATTTCCAGTGCTTTTCAATTTCAGGGTCATCTTAGCTCAAAATAAATCATGAAATGCATGAAAAATAGCAAATGAAGTCAGAAAAGGGTTGAAAAGTGATGATGTGTCTTTGAATGGTACATATTGAATGCAGAAAAAGTCTTGAGTTAAAATATGTTTAAAAAATGAAATCCCTTTGTAATAGACGAGTTTTCGTCCGAATCCTTGATACTTCAAAGGAGATTGTCCAGTTTGTACACGAAGTGCATCCAGTTTTTCCCGTAAGGCTCTCAACTTTTTAGCACATGGTATGTTGGTGAAATTATGATACCATGCCAATTTTCAACCATTTCGGAGTTCATTTGCAGTTCTTTTCAATTTCAGGGTCATCTTAGCTCAAAATAAATCATGAAATGCATGAAAAATAGCAAATGAAGTCAGAAAAGGGTTGAAAAGTGATGATGTGGCTTTGAATGGTGCATATTGAATGCAGAAAAAGTCTTGAGTTAAAATATGTTTAAAAAAATGAAATCCCTTTGTAATAGACGAGTTTTCGTCCGAAACCCTGATACTTCGAAGGAGATTGTCCAGTTTGTACACGAAGTGCATCCAGTTTTTCCCGTAACCCTCTCAACTTTTTAACACATGCTATGTGGGTGAAATTATGATACCATGCCAATTTTCAACCATTTCAGAGTTCATTTGCAGTGCTTTTCAATTTCAGGGTCATCTTAGCTCAAAATAAATCATGAAATGCATGAAAAATAGCAAATGAAGTCAGAAAAGGGTTGAAAAGTGATGACGTGGGTTTGAATGGTGCATATTGAATGCAGAAAAAGTCTTGAGTTAAAATATATTTTAAAAAATGAAATCCCTTTGTAATAGACGAGTTTTCGTCCGAAACCCTAATACTTCGAAGGAGATTGTCCAGTTTGTACACGAAGTGCATCCAGTTTTTCCCGTAACCCTCTCAACTTTTTAGCACATGCTATGTGGGTGAAATTATGATACCATGCCAATTTTCAACCATTTCGGAGTTCATGTGCAGTGCTTTTCAATTTCAGGGTAATCTTAGCTCAAAATAAATCATGAAATGCATGAAAAATAGCAAATGAAGTCAGAAAAGGGTTGAAAAGTGATGATGTGGCTTTGAATGGTGCATATTGAATGCAGAAAAAGTCTTCAGTTAAAATATATTTTAAAAAATGAAATCCCTTTGTAATAGACGAGTTTTCGTCCGAAACCCTAATACTTCGAAGGAGATTGTCCAGTTTGTACACGAAGTGCATCCAGTTTTTCCCGTAACCCTCTCAACTTTTTAGCACATGCTATGTGGGTGAAATTATGATACCATGCCAATTTTCATCCATTTCAGAGTTCATTTGCAGTGCTTTTCAATTTCAGGGTCATCCTAGCTCAAAATAAATCATGAAATGCATGAAAAATAGCAAATGAAGTCAGAAAAGGGTTGAAAAGTGATGATGTGGCTTTGAATCGTGCATATTGAATGCAGAAAAAGTCTTGTGTTAAAATATGTTAAAAAAATGAAACCCCTTTGTAATAGACGAGTTTTCGTCCGAAACCCTGATACTTCGAAGGAGATTGTCCAGTTTGTTGACGAAGTGCATCCAGTTTTTCCCGTAACCCTCTCAACTTTTTAGCACATGCTACGTGGGTGAAATTATGATACCATGCCAATTTTCAACTATTTCAGAGTTCATTTGCAGTGCTTTTCAATTTCAGGGTCATCTAAGCTCAAAATAAATCAGGAAATGCATGAAAAATAGCAAATGAAGTCAGAAAAGGGTTGAAATGTGATGATGTGGCTTTGAATGGTGCATATTGAATGCAGAAAAAGTTTTGAGTTAAAATATGTTTAAAAAATGAAATCCCTTTGTAATAGACGAGTTTTCGTCCGAAACCCTGATACTTCGAAGGAGATTGTCCAGTTTGTACACGAAGTGCATCCAGTTTTTTCCGTAACCCTCTCAACTTTTTAGCACATGCTATGTGGGTGAAATTATGATACCATGCCAAGTTTTAACCAATTCAGAGTTCATTTGCAGTGCTTTTCAATTTCAGGGTCATCTTAGCTCAAAATAAATCATGAAATGCATGAAAAATAGCAAATGAAGTCAGAAAAGGGTTGAAAAGTGATGATGTGGCTTTGAATGGTGCATATTGAATGCAGAAAAAGTCTTGAGTTCAAATATGTTAAAAAAATGAAACACCTTTGTAATAGACGAGTTTTCGTCCGAAACCCTGATACTTCGAAGGAGATTGTCCAGTTTGTACACGAAGTGCATCCAGTTTTTTCCGTAACCCTCTCAACTTTTTAGCACATGCTATGTGGGTGAAATTATGATACCATGCCAAGTTTTAACCAATTCAGAGTTCATTTGCAGTGCTTTTCAATTTCAGGGTCATCTTAGCTCAAAATAAATCATGAAATGCATGAAAAATAGCAAATGAAGTCAGAAAAGGGTTGAAAAGTGATGATGTGGCTTTGAATGGTGCATATTGAATGCAGAAAAAGTCTTGAGTTCAAATATGTTAAAAAAATGAAACACCTTTGTAATAGACGAGTTTTCGTCCGAAACCCTGATACTTCGAAGGAGATTGTCCAGTTTGTACACGAAGTGCATCCAGTTTTTCCCGTAACCCTCTCAACTTTTTAGCACATGCTACGTGGGTGAAATTATGATACCATGCCAATTTTCAACTATTTCAGAGTTCATTTGCAGTGCTTTACAATTTCAGGGTCATCTTAGCTCAAAATAAATCATGAAATGCATGAAAAATAGCAAATGAAGTCAGAAAAGGGTTGAAAAGTGATGATGTGTCTTTGAATGGTACATATTGAATGCAGAAAAAGTCTTGAGTTGAAATATTTTTAAAAAATGAAATCCCTTTGTAAAAGACGAGTTTTCGTCCGAAACCCTGATACTTCGAAGGAGATTGTCCAGTTTGTACACGAAGTGCATCCAGTTTTTCCCGTAACCCTCTCAACTTTTTAGCACATGCTATGTGGGTGAAATTATGATACCATGCCAATTTTCAACCATTTCAGAGTTCATTTGCAGTGCTTTTCAATTTCAGGGTCATCCTAGCTCAAAATAAATCATGAAATGCATGAAAAATAGCAAATGAAGTCAGAAAAGGGTTGAAAAGTGATGATGTGGATTTGAATGGTGCATATTGAATGCAGAAAAAGTCTTGAGTTAAAATATGTTAATAAAATGAAACCCCTTTGTAATAGACGAGTTTTCGTCCGAAACCCTGACACTTCGAAAGAGATAGTCCAGTTTGTACACGAACTGCATCCAGTTTTTCCCGTAACCCTCTCAACTTTTTAGCACATGCTATGTGGGTGAAATTATGATACCATGCCAATTTTCAACCATTTCGGAGTTCATTTGCAGTGCTTTTCAATTTCAGGGTAATCTTAGCTCAAAACAAATCATGAAATGCATGAAAAATAGCAAATGAAGTCAGAAAAGGGTTGAAAAGTGATGATGTGGCTTTGAATGGTGCATATTGAATGCAGAAAAAGTCTTGAGTTAAAATATGTTTAAAAAATGAAATCCCTTTGTAATAGACGAGTTTTCGTCCGAAACACTGATACTTCGAAGGAGATTGTCCAGTTTGTACACGAAGTGCATCCAGTTTTTCCCGTAACCCTCTCAACTTTTTAGCACATGCTATGTGGGTGAAATTATGATACCATGCCAAGTTTTAACCATTTCAGTGTTCATTTGCAGTGCTTTACAATTTCAGGGTCATCTTAGCTCAAAATAAATCATGAAATGCATGAAAAATAGCAAATGAAGTCAGAAAAGGGTTGAAAAGTGATGATGTGTCTTTGAATGGTACATATTGAATGCAGAAAAAGTCTTCAGTTGAAATATGTTTAAAAAATGAAATCCCTTTGTAAAAGACGAGTTTTCGTCCGAAACCCTGATACTTCGAAGGAGATTGTCCAGTTTGTACACGAAGTGCATCCAGTTTTTCCCGTAACCCTCTCAACTTTTTAGCACATGCTATGTGGGTGAAATTATGATACCATGCCAATTTTCAACCATTTCAGAGTTCATTTGCAGTGCTTTTCAATTTCAGGGTCATCCTAGCTCAAAATAAATCATGAAATGCATGAAAAATAGCAAATGAAGTCAGAAAAGGGTTGAAAAGTGATGATGTGGATTTGAATGGTGCATATTGAATGCAGAAAATGTCTTGAGTTAAAATATGTTAATAAAATGAAACCCCTTTGTAATAGACGAGTTTTCATCCGAAACCTTGACACTTCGAAAGAGATTGTCCAGTTTGTACACGATGTGCATCCAGTTTTTCCCGTAACCCTCTCAACTTTTTAGCACATGCTATGTGGGTGAAACTATGATACCATGCCAAGTTTTAACCATTTTAGAGTTCATTTGAAGTCCTTTTCAATTTCTGGGTCATCTTAGCTCAAAATAAATCATGAAATGCATGAAAAATAGCAAATGATGTCAGAAAAGGGTTGAAAAGTGATGATGTGGCTTTGAATGGTGCATATTGAATGCAGAAAAAGTCTTGAGTTAAAATATATTTAAAAAAATGAAATCCCTTTGTAATAGACAAGTTTTCGTCCGAAACCCTGATACTTCGAAGGAGATTGTCCAGTTTGTACACGAAGTGCATCCAGTTTTTCCCGTAACTCTCTCAAATTTTTAGCACATGCTATGTGGGGGAAATTATGATACCATGCCAAGTTTTAACCATTTCAGAGTTCATTTGCAGTGCTTTTCAATTTCAGGGTCATCTTAGCTCAAAATAAATCATGAAATGCATGAAAAATAGCAAATGAAGTCAGAAAAGGGTTGAAAAGTGATGATGTGGATTTGAATGGTGCATATTGAATGCAGAAAAAGTCTTGAGTTAAAATATGTTAATAAAATGAAACCCCTTTGTATTAGACGAGTTTTCGTCCGAAACCCTGACACTTCGAAAGAGATTGTCCAGTTTGTACACGAAGTGCATCCAGTTTTTCCCGTAACCCTCTCAACTTTTTAGCACATACTACGTGGGTGAAATTATGATACCATGCCAATTTTCAACTATTTCAGAGTTCATTTGTAGTGCTTTTCAATTTCAGGGTCATCTTAGCTCAAAATAAATCATGAAATGCGTGAAAAATAGCAAATGAAGTCAGAAAAGGGTTGAAAAGTGATGATGTGGCTTTGAATGGTGCATATTGAATGCAAAAAAAGTCTTGAGTTAAAATATTATAAAATAATGAAACCCTTTGTAATAGACGAGTTTTCGTCCGAATCCCTGATACTTCGAAGGAGATTGTCCAGTTTGTACACGAAGTGCATCCAGTTTTTCCCGTAACCCTCTCAACTTTTTAGCACATGCTACGTGGGTGAAATTATGATACCATGCCAATTTTCAACTATTTCAGAGTTAATTTGCAGTGCTTTTCAATTTCAGGGTCATCTTAGCTCAAAATAAATCATGAAATGCATGAAAAATAGCAAATGAAGTCAGAAAAGGGTTGAAAAGTGATGATGTGGCTTTGAATGGTGCATATTGAATGCAGAAAAAGTCTTGAGTTAAAATATGTTAAAAAATGAAACCCCTTTGTAATAGACGAATTTTCGTCCGAAACCCTCACACTTCGAAAGAGATTGTCCAGTTTGTACACGAAGTGCATCCAGTTTTTCCCGTAACCCTCTCAACTTTTTAGCACATGCTACGTGGGTGAAATTATGATACCATGCCAATTTTCAACTATTTCAGAGTTCATTTGTAGTGCTTTTCAATTTCTGGGTCATCTTAGCTCAAAATAAATCATGAAATGCGTGAAAAATAGCAAATGAAGTCAGAAAAGGGTTGAAAAGTGATGATGTGGCTTTGAATGGTGCATATTGAATGCAGAAAAAGTCTTGAGTTAAAATATGTTAAAATAATGAAACCCTTTGTAATAGACGATTTTTCGTCCGAATCCCTGATACTTCGAAGGAGATTGTCCAGTTTGTACACGAAGTGCATCCAGTTTTTCCCGTAACCCTCTCAACTTTTTAGCACATGCTACGTGGGTGAAATTATGATACCATGCCAATTTTCAACTATTTCAGAGTTAATTTGCAGTGCTTTTCAATTTCAGGGTCATCTTAGCTCAAAATAAATCATGAAATGCATGAAAAATAGCAAATGAAGTCAGAAAAGGGTTGAAAAGTGATGATGTGGCTTTGAATGGTGCATATTGAATGCAGAAAAAGTCTTGAGTTAAAATATGTTAAAAAATGAAACCCTTTGTAATAGACGAATTTTCGTCCGAAACCCTCACACTTCGAAAGAGATTGTCCAGTTTGTACACGAAGGGCATCCAGTTTTTCCCGTAACCCTCTCAACTTTTTAGCACATGCTACGTGGGTGAAATTATGATACCATGCCAATTTTCAACTATTTCAGAGTTCATTTGTAGTGCTTTTCAATTTCAGGGTCATCTTAGCTAAAAATAAATCATGAAATGCGTGAAAAATAGCAAATGAAGTCAGAAAAGGGTTGAAAAGTGATGATGTGGCTTTGAATGGTGCATATTGAATGCAGAAAAAGTCTTGAGTTAAAATATGTTAAAATAATGAAACCCTTTGCAATAGACGAGTTTTCGTCCGAATCCCTGTTACTTCGAAGGAGATTGTCCAGTTTGTACACGAAGTGCATCCAGTTTTTCCCGTAACCCTCTCAACTTTTTAGCACATGCTACGTGGGTGAAATTATGATACCATTCCAATTTTCAACCATTTCAGAGTTAATTTGCAGTGCTTTTCAATTTCAGGGTCATCTTAGCTCAAAATAAATCATGAAATGCATGAAAAATAGCAAATGAAGTCAGAAAAGGGTTGAAAAGTGATGATGTGGCTTTGAATGGTGCATATTGAATGCAGAAAAAGTCTTGAGTTAAAATATGTTAAAAAATGAAACCCCTTTGTAATAGACGAATTTTCGTCCGAAACCCTCACACTTCGAAAGAGATTGTCCAGTTTGTACACGAAGGGCATCCAGTTTTTCCCGTAACCCTCTCAACTTTTTAGCACATGCTACGTGGGTGAAATTATGATACCATGCCAATTTTCAACTATTTCAGAGTTCATTTGTAGTGCTTTTCAATTTCAGGGTCATCTTAGCTAAAAATAAATCATGAAATGCGTGAAAAATAGCAAATGAAGTCAGAAAAGGGTTGAAAAGTGATGATGTGGCTTTGAATGGTGCATATTGAATGCAGAAAAAGTCTTGAGTTAAAATATGTTAAAATAATGAAACCCTTTGCAATAGACGAGTTTTCGTCCGAATCCCTGTTACTTCGAAGGAGATTGTCCAGTTTGTACACGAAGTGCATCCAGTTTTTCCCGTAACCCTCTCAACTTTTTAGCACATGCTACGTGGGTGAAATTATGATACCATTCCAATTTTAAACCATTTCAGAGTTAATTTGCAGTGCTTTTCAATTTCAGGGTAATCTTAGCTCAAAATAAATCATGAAATGCATGAAAAATAGCAAATGAAGTCAGAAAAGGGTTGAAAAGTGATGATGTGGCTTTGAATGGTGCATATTGAATGCAGAAAAAGTCTTCAGTTAAAATATATTTTAAAAAATGAAATCCCTTTGTAATAGACGAGTTTTCGTCCGAAACCCTAATACTTCGAAGGAGATTGTCCAGTTTGTACACGAAGTGCATCCAGTTTTTCCCGTAACCCTCTCAACTTTTTAGCACATGCTATGTGGGTGAAATTATGATACCATGCCAATTTTCATCCATTTCAGAGTTCATTTGCAGTGCTTTTCAATTTCAGGGTCATCCTAGCTCAAAATAAATCATGAAATGCATGAAAAATAGCAAATGAAGTCAGAAAAGGGTTGAAAAGTGATGATGTGGCTTTGAATGGTGCATATTGAATGCAGAAAAAGTCTTGTGTTAAAATATGTTAAAAAAATGAAACCCCTTTGTAATAGACGAGTTTTCATCCGAAACCCTGATACTTCGAAGGAGATTGTCCAGTTTGTTGACGAAGTGCATCCAGTTTTTCCCGTAACCCTCTCAACTTTTTAGCACATGCTACGTGGGTGAAATTATGATACCATGCCAATTTTCAACTATTTCAGAGTTCATTTGCAGTGCTTTTCAATTTCAGGGTCATCTAAGCTCAAAATAAATCAGGAAATGCATGAAAAATAGCAAATGAAGTCAGAAAAGGGTTGAAATGTGATGATGTGGCTTTGAATGGTGCATATTGAATGCAGAAAAAGTTTTGAGTTAAAATATGTTTAAAAAATGAAATCCCTTTGTAATAGACGAGTTTTCGTCCGAAACCCTGATACTTCGAAGGAGATTGTCCAGTTTGTACACGAAGTGCATCCAGTTTTTTCCGTAACCCTCTCAACTTTTTAGCACATGCTATGTGGGTGAAATTATGATACCATGCCAAGTTTTAAGCAATTCAGAGTTCATTTGCAGTGCTTTTCAATTTCAGGGTCATCTTAGCTCAAAATAAATCATGAAATGCATGAAAAATAGCAAATGAAGTCAGAAAAGGGTTGAAAAGTGATGATGTGGCTTTGAATGGTGCATATTGAATGCAGAAAAAGTCTTGAGTTCAAATATGTTAAAAAAATGAAACACCTTTGTAATAGACGAGTTTTCGTCCGAAACCCTGATACTTCGAAGGAGATTGTCCAGTTTGTACACGAAGTGCATCCAGTTTTTTCCGTAACCCTCTCAACTTTTTAGCACATGCTATGTGGGTGAAATTATGATACCATGCCAAGTTTTAACCAATTCAGAGTTCATTTGCAGTGCTTTTCAATTTCAGGGTCATCTTAGCTCAAAATAAATCATGAAATGCATGAAAAATAGTAAATGAAGTCAGAAAAGGGTTGAAAAGTGATGATGTGGCTTTGAATGGTGCATATTGAATGCAGAAAAAGTCTTGAGTTCAAATATGTTAAAAAAATGAAACACCTTTGTAATAGACGAGTTTTCGTCCGAAACCCTGATACTTCGAAGGAGATTGTCCAGTTTGTACATGAAGTGCATCCAGTTTTTCCCGTAACCCTCTCAACTTTTTAGCACATGCTACGTGGGTGAAATTATGATACCATGCCAATTTTCAACTATTTCAGAGTTCATTTGCAGTGCTTTACAATTTCAGGGTCATCTTAGCTCAAAATAAATCATGAAATGCATGAAAAATAGCAAATGAAGTCAGAAAAGGGTTGAAAAGTGATGATGTGTCTTTGAATGGTACATATTGAATGCAGAAAAAGTCTTGAGTTGAAATATTTTTAAAAAATGAAATCCCTTTGTAAAAGACGAGTTTTCGTCCGAAACCCTGATACTTCGAAGGAGATTGTCCAGTTTGTACACGAAGTGCATCCAGTTTTTCCCGTAACCCTCTCAACTTTTTAGCACATGCTATGTGGGTGAAATTATGATACCATGCCAATTTTCAACCATCTCAGAGTTCATTTGCAGTGCTTTTCAATTTCAGGGTCATCCTAGCTCAAAATAAATCATGAAATGCATGAAAAATAGCAAATGAAGTCAGAAAAGGGTTGAAAAGTGATGATGTGGATTTGAATGGTGCATATTGAATGCAGAAAAAGTCTTGAGTTAAAATATGTTAATAAAATGAAACCCCTTTGTAATAGACGAGTTTTCGTCCGAAACCCTGACACTTCGAAAGAGATAGTCCAGTTTGTACACGAACTGCATCCAGTTTTTCCCGTAACCCTCTCAACTTTTTAGCACATGCTATGTGGGTGAAATTATGATACCATGCCAATTTTCAACCATTTCGGAGTTCATTTGCAGTGCTTTTCAATTTCAGGGTAATCTTAGCTCAAAACAAATCATGAAATGCATGAAAAATAGCAAATGAAGTCAGAAAAGGGTTGAAAAGTGATGATGTGGCTTTGAATGGTGCATATTGAATGCAGAAAAATTCTTGAGTTAAAATATGTTTAAAAAATGAAATCCCTTTGTAATAGACGAGTTTTCGTCCGAAACACTGATACTTCGAAGGAGATTGTCCAGTTTGTACACGAAGTGCATCCAGTTTTTCCCGTAACCCTCTCAACTTTTTAGCACATGCTATGTGGGTGAAATTATGATACCATGCCAAGTTTTAACCATTTCAGTGTTCATTTGCAGTGCTTTACAATTTCAGGGTCATCTTAGCTCAAAATAAATCATGAAATGCATGAAAAATAGCAAATGAAGTCAGAAAAGGGTTGAAAAGTGATGATGTGTCTTTGAATGGTACATATTGAATGCAGAAAAAGTCTTCAGTTGAAATATGTTTAAAAAATGAAATCCCTTTGTAAAAGACGAGTTTTCGTCCGAAACCCTGATACTTCGAAGGAGATTGTCCAGTTTGTACACGAAGTGCATCCAGTTTTTCCCGTAACCCTCTCAACTTTTTAGCACATGCTATGTGGGTGAAATTATGATACCATGCCAATTTTCAACCATTTCAGAGTTCATTTGCAGTGCTTTTCAATTTCAGGGTCATCCTAGCTCAAAATAAATCATGAAATGCATGAAAAATAGCAAATGAAGTCAGAAAAGGGTTGAAAAGTGATGATGTGGATTTGAATGGTGCATATTGAATGCAGAAAATGTCTTGAGTTAAAATATGTTAATAAAATGAAACCCCTTTGTAATAGACGAGTTTTCATCCGAAACCTTGACACTTCGAAAGAGATTGTCCAGTTTGTACACGATGTGCATCCAGTTTTTCCCGTAACCCTCTCAACTTTTTAGCACATGCTATGTGGGTGAAACTATGATACCATGCCAAGTTTTAACCATTTTAGAGTTCATTTGAAGTCCTTTTCAATTTCTGGGTCATCTTAGCTCAAAATAAATCATGAAATGCATGAAAAAGAGCAAATGATGTCAGAAAAGGGTTGAAAAGTGATGATGTGGCTTTGAATGGTGCATATTGAATGCAGAAAAAGTCTTGAGTTAAAATATATTTAAAAAAATGAAATCCCTTTGTAATAGACAAGTTTTCGTCCGAAACCCTGATACTTCGAAGGAGATTGTCCAGTTTGTACACGAAGTGCATCCAGTTTTTCCCGTAACTCTCTCAAATTTTTAGCACATGCTATGTGGGGGAAATTATGATACCATGCCAAGTTTTAACCATTTCAGAGTTCATTTGCAGTGCTTTTCAATTTCAGGGTCATCTTAGCTCAAAATAAATCATGAAATGCATGAAAAATAGCAAATGAAGTCAGAAAAGGGTTGAAAAGTGATGATGTGGATTTGAATGGTGCATATTGAATGCAGAAAAAGTCTTGAGTTAAAATATGTTAATAAAATGAAACCCCTTTGTATTAGACGAGTTTTCGTCCGAAACCCTGACACTTCGAAAGAGATTGTCCAGTTTGTACACGAAGTGCATCCAGTTTTTCCCGTAACCCTCTCAACTTTTTAGCACATACTACGTGGGTGAAATTATGATACCATGCCAATTTTCAACTATTTCAGAGTTCATTTGTAGTGCTTTTCAATTTCAGGGTCATCTTAGCTCAAAATAAATCATGAAATGCGTGAAAAATAGCAAATGAAGTCAGAAAAGGGTTGAAAAGTGATGATGTGGCTTTGAATGGTGCATATTGAATGCAAAAAAAGTCTTGAGTTAAAATATTATAAAATAATGAAACCCTTTGTAATAGACGAGTTTTCGTCCGAATCCCTGATACTTCGAAGGAGATTGTCCAGTTTGTACACGAAGTGCATCCAGTTTTTCCCGTAACCCTCTCAACTTTTTAGCACATGCTACGTGGGTGAAATTATGATACCATGCCAATTTTCAACTATTTCAGAGTTAATTTGCAGTGCTTTTCAATTTCAGGGTCATCTTAGCTCAAAATAAATCATGAAATGCATGAAAAATAGCAAATGAAGTCAGAAAAGGGTTGAAAAGTGATGATGTGGCTTTGAATGGTGCATATTGAATGCAGAAAAAGTCTTGAGTTAAAATATGTTAAAAAATGAAACCCCTTTGTAATAGACGAATTTTCGTCCGAAACCCTCACACTTCGAAAGAGATTGTCCAGTTTGTACACGAAGTGCATCCAGTTTTTCCCGTAACCCTCTCAACTTTTTAGCACATGCTACGTGGGTGAAATTATGATACCATGCCAATTTTCAACTATTTCAGAGTTCATTTGTAGTGCTTTTCAATTTCAGGGTCATCTTAGCTCAAAATAAATCATGAAATGCGTGAAAAATAGCAAATGAAGTCAGAAAAGGGTTGAAAAGTGATGATGTGGCTTTGAATGGTGCATATTGAATGCAGAAAAAGTCTTGAGTTAAAATATGTTAAAATAATGAAACCCTTTGTAATAGACGAGTTTTCGTCCGAATCCCTGATACTTCGAAGGAGATTGTCCAGTTTGTACACGAAGTGCATCCAGTTTTTCCCGTAACCCTCTCAACTTTTTAGCACATGCTACGTGGGTGAAATTATGATACCATGCCAATTTTCAACTATTTCAGAGTTAATTTGCAGTGCTTTTCAATTTCAGGGTCATCTTAGCTCAAAATAAATCATGAAATGCATGAAAAATAGCAAATGAAGTCAGAAAAGGGTTGAAAAGTGATGATGTGGCTTTGAATGGTGCATATTGAATGCAGAAAAAGTCTTGAGTTAAAATATGTTAAAAAATGAAACCCCTTTGTAATAGACGAATTTTCGTCCGAAACCCTCACACTTCGAAAGAGATTGTCCAGTTTGTACACGAAGGGCATCCAGTTTTTCCCGTAACCCTCTCAACTTTTTAGCACATGCTACGTGGGTGAAATTATGATACCATGCCAATTTTCAACTATTTCAGAGTTCATTTGTAGTGCTTTTCAATTTCAGGGTCATCTTAGCTAAAAATAAATCATGAAATGCGTGAAAAATAGCAAATGAAGTCAGAAAAGGGTTGAAAAGTGATGATGTGGCTTTGAATGGTGCATATTGAATGCAGAAAAAGTCTTGAGTTAAAATATGTTAAAATAATGAAACCCTTTGCAATAGACGAGTTTTCGTCCGAATCCCTGTTACTTCGAAGGAGATTGTCCAGTTTGTACACGAAGTGCATCCAGTTTTTCCCGTAACCCTCTCAACTTTTTAGCACATGCTACGTGGGTGAAATTATGATACCATTCCAATTTTCAACCATTTCAGAGTTAATTTGCAGTGCTTTTCAATTTCAGGGTCATCTTAGCTCAAAATAAATCATGAAATGCATGAAAAATAGCAAATGAAGTCAGAAAAGGGTTGAAAAGTGATGATGTGGCTTTGAATGGTGCATATTGAATGCAGAAAAAGTCTTGAGTTAAAATATGTTAAAAAATGAAACCCCTTTGTAATAGACGAATTTTCGTCCGAAACCCTCACACTTCGAAAGAGATTGTCCAGTTTGTACACGAAGGGCATCCAGTTTTTCCCGTAACCCTCTCAACTTTTTAGCACATGCTACGTGGGTGAAATTATGATACCATGCCAATTTTCAACTATTTCAGAGTTCATTTGTAGTGCTTTTCAATTTCAGGGTCATCTTAGCTAAAAATAAATCATGAAATGCGTGAAAAATAGCAAATGAAGTCAGAAAAGGGTTGAAAAGTGATGATGTGGCTTTGAATGGTGCATATTGAATGCAGAAAAAGTCTTGAGTTAAAATATGTTAAAATAATGAAACCCTTTGCAATAGACGAGTTTTCGTCCGAATCCCTGTTACTTCGAAGGAGATTGTCCAGTTTGTACACGAAGTGCATCCAGTTTTTCCCGTAACCCTCTCAACTTTTTAGCACATGCTACGTGGGTGAAATTATGATACCATTCCAATTTTAAACCATTTCAGAGTTAATTTGCAGTGCTTTTCAATTTCAGGGTCATCTTAGCTCAAAATAAATCATGAAATGCATGAAAAATAGCAAATGAAGTCAGAAAAGGGTTGAAAAGTGATGATGTGGCTTTGAATGGTGCATATTGAATGCAGAAAAAGTCTTGAGTTAAAATATGTTAAAAAATGAAACCCCTTTGTAATAGACGAGTTTTCGTCCGAAACCCTGAGACTTCGAAGGAGATTGTCCAGTTTGTTGACGAAGTGCATCCAGTTTTTCCCGTAACCCTCTCAACTTTTTAGCACATGCTACGTGGGTGAAATTATGATACCATGCCAATTTTCAACTATTTCAGAGTTCATTTGCAGTGCTTTTCAATTTCAGGGTCATCTTAGCTCAAAATAAATCATGAAATGCATGAAAAATAGGAAATGAAGTCAGAAAAGGGTTGAAATGTGATGATGTGGCTTTGAATGGTGCATATTGAATGCAGAATAAGTCTTGAGTTAAAATATGTTAAAAAATGAAACCCCTTTGTAATAGACGAGTTTTCGTCCGAAACCCTGATACTTCGAAGGAGATTGTCCAGTTTGTACACGAAGTGCATCCAGTTTTTCCCGTAACCCTCTCAACTTTTTAGCACAGGCTACGTGGGTGAAATTATGATACCATGCCAATTTTCAACTATTTCGGAGTTCATTTGCATTGCTTTTCAATTTCAGGGTCATCTTAGCTCAAAATATATCATGAAATGCGTGAAAAATAGCAAATGAAGTCAGAAAAGGGTTAAAAAGTGATGATGTGGCTTTGAATGGTGCATATTGAATGCAGAAAAAATCTTGAGTTAAAATATGTTAAAATAATGAAACCCTTTGTAATAGACGAGTTTTCGTCCGAATCCCTGATACTTCGAAGGAGATTGTCCAGTTTGTACATGAAGTGCATCCAGTTTTTCCCGTAACCCTCTCAACTTTTTAGCACATGCTACGTGGGTGAAATTATGATACCATGCCAATTTTCAACTATTTCAGAGTTAATTTGCAGTGCTTTTCAATTTCAGGGTCATCTTACCTCAAAATAAATCATGAAATGCATGAAAAATAGCAAATGATGTCAGAAAAGGGTTGAAAAGTGATGATGTGGCTTTGAATGGTGCATATTGAATGCAGAAAAAGTCTTATGTTAAAATAAGTTAAAAAATGAAACTCATTTGTAATAGACGAGTTTTCGTCCGAAACCCTGATACTTCGAAGGAGATTGTCCAGTTTGTTGACGAAGTGCATCCAGTTTTTCCCGTAACCCTCTCAACTTTTTAGCACATGCTACGTGGGTGAAATTATGATACCATGCCAATTTTCAACTATTTCAGAGTTCATTTGCAGTGCTTTTCAATTTCAGGGTCATCCTAGCTCAAAATAAATCATGAAATGCATGAAAAATAGCAAATGAAGTCAGAAAAGGGTTGAAAAGTGATGATGTGGCTTTGAATGGTGCATATTGAATGCAGAAAAAGTCTTGAGTTAAAATATGTTAATAAAATGAAACCCCTTTGTAATAGACGAATTTTCGTCCGAAACCCTCACACTTGGAAAGAGATTGTCCAGTTTGTACACGAAGTGCATCCAGTTTTTCCCGTAACCCTCTCAACTTTTTAGCACATGCTACGTGGGTGAAATTATGATACCATGATAATTTTCAACTATTTCAGAGTTCATTTGTAGTGCTTTTCAATTTCAGGGTCATCTTAGCTCAAAATAAATCATGAAATGCGTGAAAAATAGCAAATGAAGTCAGAAAAGGGTTGAAAAGTGATGATGTGGCTTTGAATGGTGCATATTGAATGCAGAAAAAGTCATGAGTTAAAATATGTTAAAATAATGAAACCCTTTGTAATAGACGAGTTTTCCTCCGAATCCCTGATACTTCGAAGGAGATTGTCCAGTTTGTACACGAAGTGCATCCAGTTTTTCCCGTAACCGTCTCAACTTTTTAGCACATGCTACGTGGGTGAAATTATGATACCATGCCAATTTTCAACCATTTCAGAGTTAATTTGCAGTGCTTTTCAATTTCAGGGTCATCTTAGCTCAAAATAAATCATGAAATGCATGAAAAATAGCAAATGAAGTCAGAAAAGGGTTGAAAAGTGATGATGTGGCTTTGAATGGTGCATATTGAATGCAGAAAAAGTCTTGAGTTCAAATATGTTAAAAAAATGAAACACCTTTGTAATAGACGAGTTTTCGTCCGAAACCCTGATACTTCGAAGGAGATTGTCCAGTTTGTACACGAAGTGCATCCAGTTTTTTCCGTAACCCTCTCAACTTTTTAGCACATGCTATGTGGGTGAAATTATGATACCATGCCAAGTTTTAACCAATTCAGAGTTCATTTGCAGTGCTTTTCAATTTCAGGGTCATCTTAGCTCAAAATAAATCATGAAATGCATGAAAAATAGCAAATGAAGTCAGAAAAGGGTTGAAAAGTGATGATGTGGCTTTGAATGGTGCATATTGAATGCAGAAAAAGTCTTGAGTTCAAATATGTTAAAAAAATGAAACACCTTTGTAATAGACGAGTTTTCGTCCGAAACCCTGATACTTCGAAGGAGATTGTCCAGTTTGTACACGAAGTGCATCCAGTTTTTCCCGTAACCCTCTCAACTTTTTAGCACATGCTACGTGGGTGAAATTATGATACCATGCCAATTTTCAACTATTTCAGAGTTCATTTGCAGTGCTTTACAATTTCAGGGTCATCTTAGCTCAAAATAAATCATGAAATGCATGAAAAATAGCAAATGAAGTCAGAAAAGGGTTGAAAAGTGATGATGTGTCTTTGAATGGTACATATTGAATGCAGAAAAAGTCTTGAGTTGAAATATTTTTAAAAAATGAAATCCCTTTGTAAAAGACGAGTTTTCGTCCGAAACCCTGATACTTCGAAGGAGATTGTCCAGTTTGTACACGAAGTGCATCCAGTTTTTCCCGTAACCCTCTCAACTTTTTAGCACATGCTATGTGGGTGAAATTATGATACCATGCCAATTTTCAACCATTTCAGAGTTCATTTGCAGTGCTTTTCAATTTCAGGGTCATCCTAGCTCAAAATAAATCATGAAATGCATGAAAAATAGCAAATGAAGTCAGAAAAGGGTTGAAAAGTGATGATGTGGATTTGAATGGTGCATATTGAATGCAGAAAAAGTCTTGAGTTAAAATATGTTAATAAAATGAAACCCCTTTGTAATAGACGAGTTTTCGTCCGAAACCCTGACACTTCGAAAGAGATAGTCCAGTTTGTACACGAACTGCATCCAGTTTTTCCCGTAACCCTCTCAACTTTTTAGCACATGCTATGTGGGTGAAATTATGATACCATGCCAATTTTCAACCATTTCGGAGTTCATTTGCAGTGCTTTTCAATTTCAGGGTAATCTTAGCTCAAAACAAATCATGAAATGCATGAAAAATAGCAAATGAAGTCTGAAAAGGGTTGAAAAGTGATGATGTGGCTTTGAATGGTGCATATTGAATGCAGAAAAAGTCTTGAGTTAAAATATGTTTAAAAAATGAAATCCCTTTGTAATAGACGAGTTTTCGTCCGAAACACTGATACTTCGAAGGAGATTGTCCAGTTTGTACACGAAGTGCATCCAGTTTTTCCCGTAACCCTCTCAACTTTTTAGCACATGCTATGTGGGTGAAATTATTATACCATGCCAAGTTTTAACCATTTCAGTGTTCATTTGCAGTGCTTTACAATTTCAGGGTCATCTTAGCTCAAAATAAATCATGAAATGCATGAAAAATAGCAAATGAAGTCAGAAAAGGGTTGAAAAGTGATGATGTGTCTTTGAATGGTACATATTGAATGCAGAAAAAGTCTTCAGTTGAAATATGTTTAAAAAATGAAATCCCTTTGTAAAAGACGAGTTTTCGTCCGAAACCCTGATACTTCGAAGGAGATTGTCCAGTTTGTACACGAAGTGCATCCAGTTTTTCCCGTAACCCTCTCAACTTTTTAGCACATGCTATGTGGGTGAAATTATGATACCATGCCAATTTTCAACCATTTCAGAGTTCATTTGCAGTGCTTTTCAATTTCAGGGTCATCCTAGCTCAAAATAAATCATGAAATGCATGAAAAATAGCAAATGAAGTCAGAAAAGGGTTGAAAAGTGATGATGTGGATTTGAATGGTGCATATTGAATGCAGAAAATGTCTTGAGTTAAAATATGTTAATAAAATGAAACCCCTTTGTAATAGACGAGTTTTCATCCGAAACCCTGACACTTCGAAAGAGATTGTCCAGTTTGTACACGATGTGCATCCAGTTTTTCCCGTAACCCTCTCAACTTTTTAGCACATGCTATGTGGGTGAAACTATGATACCATGCCAAGTTTTAACCATTTTAGAGTTCATTTGAAGTCCTTTTCAATTTCTGGGTCATCTTAGCTCAAAATAAATCATGAAATGCATGAAAAATAGCAAATGATGTCAGAAAAGGGTTGAAAAGTGATGATGTGGCTTTGAATGGTGCATATTGAATGCAGAAAAAGTCTTGAGTTAAAATATATTTAAAAAAATGAAATCCCTTTGTAATAGACAAGTTTTCGTCCGAAACCCTGATACTTCGAAGGAGATTGTCCAGTTTGTACACGAAGTGCATCCAGTTTTTCCCGTAACTCTCTCAAATTTTTAGCACATGCTATGTGGGGGAAATTATGATACCATGCCAAGTTTTAACCATTTCAGAGTTCATTTGCAGTGCTTTTCAATTTCAGGGTCATCTTAGCTCAAAATAAATCATGAAATGCATGAAAAATAGCAAATGAAGTCAGAAAAGGGTTGAAAAGTGATGATGTGGATTTGAATGGTGCATATTGAATGCAGAAAAAGTCTTGAGTTAAAATATGTTAATAAAATGAAACCCCTTTGTATTAGACGAGTTTTCGTCCGAAACCCTGACACTTCGAAAGAGATTGTCCAGTTTGTACACGAAGTGCATCCAGTTTTTCCCGTAACCCTCTCAACTTTTTAGCACATACTACGTGGGTGAAATTATGATACCATGCCAATTTTCAACTATTTCAGAGTTCATTTGTAGTGCTTTTCAATTTCAGGGTCATCTTAGCTCAAAATAAATCATGAAATGCGTGAAAAATAGCAAATGAAGTCAGAAAAGGGTTGAAAAGTGATGATGTGGCTTTGAATGGTGCATATTGAATGCAAAAAAAGTCTTGAGTTAAAATATTATAAAATAATGAAACCCTTTGTAATAGACGAGTTTTCGTCCGAATCCCTGATACTTCGAAGGAGATTGTCCAGTTTGTACACGAAGTGCATCCAGTTTTTCCCGTAACCCTCTCAACTTTTTAGCACATGCTACGTGGGTGAAATTATGATACCATGCCAATTTTCAACTATTTCAGAGTTAATTTGCAGTGCTTTTCAATTTCAGGGTCATCTTAGCTCAAAATAAATCATGAAATGCATGAAAAATAGCAAATGAAGTCAGAAAAGGGTTGAAAAGTGATGATGTGGCTTTGAATGGTGCATATTGAATGCAGAAAAAGTCTTGAGTTAAAATATGTTAAAAAATGAAACCCCTTTGTAATAGACGAATTTTCGTCCGAAACCCTCACACTTCGAAAGAGATTGTCCAGTTTGTACACGAAGTGCATCCAGTTTTTCCCGTAACCCTCTCAACTTTTTAGCACATGCTACGTGGGTGAAATTATGATACCATGCCAATTTTCAACTATTTCAGAGTTCATTTGTAGTGCTTTTCAATTTCAGGGTCATCTTAGCTCAAAATAAATCATGAAATGCGTGAAAAATAGCAAATGAAGTCAGAAAAGGGTTGAAAAGTGATGATGTGGCTTTGAATGGTGCATATTGAATGCAGAAAAAGTCTT
This sequence comes from Elymus sibiricus, assembly GCA_039707655.1. Lineage (NCBI taxonomy): Eukaryota > Viridiplantae > Streptophyta > Magnoliopsida > Poales > Poaceae > Elymus > Elymus sibiricus. The sequence continues at coordinate 248,716,016 of CM077671.1, forward strand.
GAGTTAAAATATGTTAAAATAATGAAACCCTTTGTAATAGACGAGTTTTCGTCCGAATCCCTGATACTTCGAAGGAGATTGTCCAGTTTGTACACGAAGTGCATCCAGTTTTTCCCGTAACCCTCTCAACTTTTTAGCACATGCTACGTGGGTGAAATTATGATACCATGCCAATTTTCAACTATTTCAGAGTTAATTTGCAGTGCTTTTCAATTTCAGGGTCATCTTAGCTCAAAATAAATCATGAAATGCATGAAAAATAGCAAATGAAGTCAGAAAAGGGTTGAAAAGTGATGATGTGGCTTTGAATGGTGCATATTGAATGCAGAAAAAGTCTTGAGTTAAAATATGTTAAAAAATGAAACCCCTTTGTAATAGACGAATTTTCGTCCGAAACCCTCACACTTCGAAAGAGATTGTCCAGTTTGTACACGAAGGGCATCCAGTTTTTCCCGTAACCCTCTCAACTTTTTAGCACATGCTACGTGGGTGAAATTATTATACCATGCCAATTTTCAACTATTTCAGAGTTCATTTGTAGTGCTTTTCAATTTCAGGGTCATCTTAGCTAAAAATAAATCATGAAATGCGTGAAAAATAGCAAATGAAGTCAGAAAAGGGTTGAAAAGTGATGATGTGGCTTTGAATGGTGCATATTGAATGCAGAAAAAGTCTTGAGTTAAAATATGTTAAAATAATGAAACCCTTTGCAATAGACGAGTTTTCGTCCGAATCCCTGTTACTTCGAAGGAGATTGTCCAGTTTGTACACGAAGTGCATCCAGTTTTTCCCGTAACCCTCTCAACTTTTTAGCACATGCTACGTGGGTGAAATTATGATACCATTCCAATTTTCAACCATTTCAGAGTTAATTTGCAGTGCTTTTCAATTTCAGGGTCATCTTAGCTCAAAATAAATCATGAAATGCATGAAAAATAGCAAATGAAGTCAGAAAAGGGTTGAAAAGTGATGATGTGGCTTTGAATGGTGCATATTGAATGCAGAAAAAGTCTTGAGTTAAAATATGTTAAAAAATGAAACCCCTTTGTAATAGACGAATTTTCGTCCGAAACCCTCACACTTCGAAAGAGATTGTCCAGTTTGTACACGAAGGGCATCCAGTTTTTCCCGTAACCCTCTCAACTTTTTAGCACATGCTACGTGGGTGAAATTATGATACCATGCCAATTTTCAACTATTTCAGAGTTCATTTGTAGTGCTTTTCAATTTCAGGGTCATCTTAGCTAAAAATAAATCATGAAATGCGTGAAAAATAGCAAATGAAGTCAGAAAAGGGTTGAAAATTGATGATGTGGCTTTGAATGGTGCATATTGAATGCAGAAAAAGTCTTGAGTTAAAATATGTTAAAATAATGAAACCCTTTGCAATAGACGAGTTTTCGTCCGAATCCCTGTTACTTCGAAGGAGATTGTCCAGTTTGTACACGAAGTGCATCCAGTTTTTCCCGTAACCCTCTCAACTTTTTAGCACATGCTACGTGGGTGAAATTATGATACCATTCCAATTTTAAACCATTTCAGAGTTAATTTGCTGTGCTTTTCAATTTCAGGGTCATCTTAGCTCAAAATAAATCATGAAATGCATGAAAAATAGCAAATGAAGTCATAAAAGGGTTGAAAAGTGATGATGTGGCTTTGAATGGTGCATATTGAATGCAGAAAAAGTCTTGAGTTAAAATATGTTAAAAAATGAAACCCCTTTGTAATAGACGAGTTTTCGTCCGAAACCCTGAGACTTCGAAGGAGATTGTCCAGTTTGTTGACGAAGTGCATCCAGTTTTTCCCGTAACCCTCTCAACTTTTTAGCACATGCTACGTGGGTGAAATTATGATACCATGCCAATTTTCAACTATTTCAGAGTTCATTTGCAGTGCTTTTCAATTTCAGGGTCATCTTAGCTCAAAATAAATCATGAAATGCATGAAAAATAGGAAATGAAGTCAGAAAAGGGTTGAAATGTGATGATGTGGCTTTGAATGGTGCATATTGAATGCAGAATAAGTCTTGAGTTAAAATATGTTAAAAAATGAAACCCCTTTGTAATAGACGAGTTTTCGTCCGAAACCCTGATACTTCGAAGGAGATTGTCCAGTTTGTACACGAAGTGCATCCAGTTTTTCCCGTAACCCTCTCAACTTTTTAGCACAGGCTACGTGGGTGAAATTATGATACCATGCCAATTTTCAACTATTTCGGAGTTCATTTGCATTGCTTTTCAATTTCAGGGTCATCTTAGCTCAAAATAAATCATGAAATGCGTGAAAAATAGCAAATGAAGTCAGAAAAGGGTTAAAAAGTGATGATGTGGCTTTGAATGGTGCATATTGAATGCAGAAAAAGTCTTGAGTTAAAATATGTTAAAATAATGAAACCCTTTGTAATAGACGAGTTTTCGTCCGAATCCCTGATACTTCGAAGGAGATTGTCCAGTTTGTACACGAAGTGCATCCAGTTTTTCCCGTAACCCTCTCAACTTTTTAGCACATGCTACGTGGGTGAAATTATGATACCATGCCAATTTTCAACTATTTCAGAGTTAATTTGCAGTGCTTTTCAATTTCAGGGTCATCTTACCTCAAAATAAATCATGAAATGCATGAAAAATAGCAAATGATGTCAGAAAAGGGTTGAAAAGTGATGATGTGGCTTTGAATGGTGCATATTGAATGCAGAAAAAGTCTTATGTTAAAATAAGTTAAAAAATGAAACTCATTTGTAATAGACGAGTTTTCGTCCGAAACCCTGATACTTCGAAGGAGATTGTCCAGTTTGTTGACGAAGTGCATCCAGTTTTTCCCGTAACCCTCTCAACTTTTTAGCACATGCTACGTGGGTGAAATTATGATACCATGCCAATTTTCAACTATTTCAGAGTTCATTTGCAGTGCTTTTCAATTTCTGGGTCATCCTAGCTCAAAATAAATCATGAAATGCATGAAAAATAGCAAATGAAGTCAGAAAAGGGTTGAAAAGTGATGATGTGGCTTTGAATGGTGCATATTGAATGCAGAAAAAGTCTTGAGTTAAAATATGTTAATAAAATGAAACCCCTTTGTAATAGACGAATTTTCGTCCGAAACCCTCACACTTCGAAAGAGATTGTCCAGTTTGTACACGAAGGGCATCCAGTTTTTCCCGTAACCCTCTCAACTTTTTAGCACATGCTACGTGGGTGAAATTATTATACCATGCCAATTTTCAACTATTTCAGAGTTCATTTGTAGTGCTTTTCAATTTCAGGGTCATCTTAGCTAAAAATAAATCATGAAATGCGTGAAAAATAGCAAATGAAGTCAGAAAAGGGTTGAAAAGTGATGATGTGGCTTTGAATGGTGCATATTGAATGCAGAAAAAGTCTTGAGTTAAAATATGTTAAAATAATGAAACCCTTTGCAATAGACGAGTTTTCGTCCGAATCCCTGTTACTTCGAAGGAGATTGTCCAGTTTGTACACGAAGTGCATCCAGTTTTTCCCGTAACCCTCTCAACTTTTTAGCACATGCTACGTGGGTGAAATTATGATACCATTCCAATTTTCAACCATTTCAGAGTTAATTTGCAGTGCTTTTCAATTTCAGGGTCATCTTAGCTCAAAATAAATCATGAAATGCATGAAAAATAGCAAATGAAGTCAGAAAAGGGTTGAAAAGTGATGATGTGGCTTTGAATGGTGCATATTGAATGCAGAAAAAGTCTTGAGTTAAAATATGTTAAAAAATGAAACCCCTTTGTAATAGACGAATTTTCGTCCGAAACCCTCACACTTCGAAAGAGATTGTCCAGTTTGTACACGAAGGGCATCCAGTTTTTCCCGTAACCCTCTCAACTTTTTAGCACATGCTACGTGGGTGAAATTATGATACCATGCCAATTTTCAACTATTTCAGAGTTCATTTGTAGTGCTTTTCAATTTCAGGGTCATCTTAGCTAAAAATAAATCATGAAATGCGTGAAAAATAGCAAATGAAGTCAGAAAAGGGTTGAAAATTGATGATGTGGCTTTGAATGGTGCATATTGAATGCAGAAAAAGTCTTGAGTTAAAATATGTTAAAATAATGAAACCCTTTGCAATAGACGAGTTTTCGTCCGAATCCCTGTTACTTCGAAGGAGATTGTCCAGTTTGTACACGAAGTGCATCCAGTTTTTCCCGTAACCCTCTCAACTTTTTAGCACATGCTACGTGGGTGAAATTATGATACCATTCCAATTTTAAACCATTTCAGAGTTAATTTGCTGTGCTTTTCAATTTCAGGGTCATCTTAGCTCAAAATAAATCATGAAATGCATGAAAAATAGCAAATGAAGTCATAAAAGGGTTGAAAAGTGATGATGTGGCTTTGAATGGTGCATATTGAATGCAGAAAAAGTCTTGAGTTAAAATATGTTAAAAAATGAAACCCCTTTGTAATAGACGAGTTTTCGTCCGAAACCCTGAGACTTCGAAGGAGATTGTCCAGTTTGTTGACGAAGTGCATCCAGTTTTTCCCGTAACCCTCTCAACTTTTTAGCACATGCTACGTGGGTGAAATTATGATACCATGCCAATTTTCAACTATTTCAGAGTTCATTTGCAGTGCTTTTCAATTTCAGGGTCATCTTAGCTCAAAATAAATCATGAAATGCATGAAAAATAGGAAATGAAGTCAGAAAAGGGTTGAAATGTGATGATGTGGCTTTGAATGGTGCATATTGAATGCAGAATAAGTCTTGAGTTAAAATATGTTAAAAAATGAAACCCCTTTGTAATAGACGAGTTTTCGTCCGAAACCCTGATACTTCGAAGGAGATTGTCCAGTTTGTACACGAAGTGCATCCAGTTTTTCCCGTAACCCTCTCAACTTTTTAGCACAGGCTACGTGGGTGAAATTATGATACCATGCCAATTTTCAACTATTTCGGAGTTCATTTGCATTGCTTTTCAATTTCAGGGTCATCTTAGCTCAAAATAAATCATGAAATGCGTGAAAAATAGCAAATGAAGTCAGAAAAGGGTTAAAAAGTGATGATGTGGCTTTGAATGGTGCATATTGAATGCAGAAAAAGTCTTGAGTTAAAATATGTTAAAATAATGAAACCCTTTGTAATAGACGAGTTTTCGTCCGAATCCCTGATACTTCGAAGGAGATTGTCCAGTTTGTACACGAAGTGCATCCAGTTTTTCCCGTAACCCTCTCAACTTTTTAGCACATGCTACGTGGGTGAAATTATGATACCATGCCAATTTTCAACTATTTCAGAGTTAATTTGCAGTGCTTTTCAATTTCAGGGTCATCTTACCTCAAAATAAATCATGAAATGCATGAAAAATAGCAAATGATGTCAGAAAAGGGTTGAAAAGTGATGATGTGGCTTTGAATGGTGCATATTGAATGCAGAAAAAGTCTTATGTTAAAATAAGTTAAAAAATGAAACTCATTTGTAATAGACGAGTTTTCGTCCGAAACCCTGATACTTCGAAGGAGATTGTCCAGTTTGTTGACGAAGTGCATCCAGTTTTTCCCGTAACCCTCTCAACTTTTTAGCACATGCTACGTGGGTGAAATTATGATACCATGCCAATTTTCAACTATTTCAGAGTTCATTTGCAGTGCTTTTCAATTTCTGGGTCATCCTAGCTCAAAATAAATCATGAAATGCATGAAAAATAGCAAATGAAGTCAGAAAAGGGTTGAAAAGTGATGATGTGGCTTTGAATGGTGCATATTGAATGCAGAAAAAGTCTTGAGTTAAAATATGTTAATAAAATGAAACCCCTTTGTAATAGACGAATTTTCGTCCGAAACCCTCACACTTCGAAAGAGATTGTCCAGTTTGTACACGAAGTGCATCCAGTTTTTCCCGTAACCCTCTCAACTTTTTAGCACATGCTACGTGGGTGAAATTATGATACCATGATAATTTTCAACTATTTCAGAGTTCATTTGTAGTGCTTTTCAATTTCAGGGTCATCTTAGCTCAAAATAAATCATGAAATGCGTGAAAAATAGCAAATGAAGTCAGAAAAGGGTTGAAAAGTGATGATGTGGCTTTGAATGGTGCATATTGAATGCAGAAAAAGTCATGAGTTAAAATATGTTAAAATAATGAAACCCTTTGTAATAGACGAGTTTTCCTCCGAATCCCTGATACTTCGAAGGAGATTGTCCAGTTTGTACACGAAGTGCATCCAGTTTTTCCCGTAACCGTCTCAACTTTTTAGCACATGCTACGTGGGTGAAATTATGATACCATGCCAATTTTCAACCATTTCAGAGTTAATTTGCAGTGCTTTTCAATTTCAGGGTCATCTTAGCTCAAAATAAATCATGAAATGCATGAAAAATAGCAAATGAAGTCAGAAAAGGGTTGAAAAGTGATGATGTGGCTTTGAATGGTGCATATTGAATGCAGAAAAAGTCTTGAGTTAAAATATGTTAAAAAATGAAACCCCTTTGTAATAGACGAGTTTTCGTCCGAAACCCTGAGACTTCGAAGGAGATTGTCCAGTTTGTTGACGAAGTGCATCCAGTTTTTCCAGTAACCCTCTCAACTTTTTAGCACATGCTACGTGGGTGAAATTATGATACCATGCCAATTTTCAACTATTTCAGAGTTCATTTGCAGTGCTTTTCAATTTCAGGGTCATCTTAGCTCAAAATAAATCATGAAATGCATGAAAAATAGCAAATGAAGTCAGAAAAGGGTTGAAATGTGATGATGTGGCTTTGAATGGTGCATATTGAATGCAGAAATAGTTTTGAGTTAAAATATGTTTAAAAAATGAAATCCCTTTGTAATAGACGAGTTTTCGTCCGAAACCCTGATACTTCGAAGGAGATTGTCCAGTTTGTACACGAAGCGCATCCAATTTTTCCCGTAACCCTCTCAACTTTTTAGCACATGCTATGTGGGTGAAATTATGATACCATGCCAAGTTTTAACCATTTCAGAGTTCATTTGTTGTGCTTTTCAATTTCAGGGTCATCTTAGCTCAAAATAAATCATGAAATGCATGAAAAATAGCAAATGAAGTCAGAAAAGGGATGAAAAGTGATGATGTGGCATTGAATGGTGCATATTGAATGCAGAAAAAGTCTTGAGTTCAAATATGTTAAAAAAATGAAACACCTTTGTAATAGACGAGTTTTCGTCCGAAACCCTGATACTTCGAAGGAGATTGTCCAGTTTGTACACGAAGTGCATCCAGTTTTTCCCGTAACCCTCTCAACTTTTTAGCACATGCTACGTGGGTGAAATTATGATACCATGCCAATTTTCAACTATTTCAGAGTTCATTTGCAGTGCTTTACAATTTTAGGGTCCTCTTCGCTCAAAATAAATCACGAAATGCATGAAAAATAGCAAATGAAGTCAGAAAAGGGTTGAAAAGTGATGATGTGTCTTTGAATGGTACATATTGAATGCAGAAAAAGTCTTGAGTTGAAATATGTTTAAAAAATGAAATCCCTTTGTAATAGACGAGTTTTCGTCCGAAACCCTGATACTTCAAAGGAGATTGTCCAGTTTGTACACGAAGTGCATCCAGTTTTTCCCGTAACCCTCTCAACTTTTTAGCACATGCTATGTGGGTGAAATTATGATACCATGCCAATTTTCAACCATTTCAGAGTTCATTTGCAGTGCTTTTCAATTTCAGGGTCATCTTAGCTCAAAATAAATCAAGAAATGCATGAAAAATAGCAAATGAAGTCAGAAAAGGGTTGAAAAGTGATGATGTGGCTTTGAATGGTGCATATTGAATGCAGAAAAAGTCTTGAGTTAAAATATGTTAATAAAATGAAACCCCTTTGTAATAGACGAATTTTCGTCCGAAACCCTCACACTTCGAAAGAGATTGTCCAGTTTGTACACGAAGTGCATCCAGTTTTTCCCGTAACCCTCTCAACTTTTTAGCACATGCTACGTGGGTGAAATTATGATACCATGATAATTTTCAACTATTTCAGAGTTCATTTGTAGTGCTTTTCAATTTCAGGGTCATCTTAGCTCAAAATAAATCATGAAATGCGTGAAAAATAGCAAATGAAGTCAGAAAAGGGTTGAAAAGTGATGATGTGGCTTTGAATGGTGCATATTGAATGCAGAAAAAGTCATGAGTTAAAATATGTTAAAATAATGAAACCCTTTGTAATAGACGAGTTTTCCTCCGAATCCCTGATACTTCGAAGGAGATTGTCCAGTTTGTACACGAAGTGCATCCAGTTTTTCCCGTAACCGTCTCAACTTTTTAGCACATGCTACGTGGGTGAAATTATGATACCATGCCAATTTTCAACCATTTCAGAGTTAATTTGCAGTGCTTTTCAATTTCAGGGTCATCTTAGCTCAAAATAAATCATGAAATGCATGAAAAATAGCAAATGAAGTCAGAAAAGGGTTGAAAAGTGATGATGTGGCTTTGAATGGTGCATATTGAATGCAGAAAAAGTCTTGAGTTAAAATATGTTAAAAAATGAAACCCCTTTGTAATAGACGAGTTTTCGTCCGAAACCCTGAGACTTCGAAGGAGATTGTCCAGTTTGTTGACGAAGTGCATCCAGTTTTTCCAGTAACCCTCTCAACTTTTTAGCACATGCTACGTGGGTGAAATTATGATACCATGCCAATTTTCAACTATTTCAGAGTTCATTTGCAGTGCTTTTCAATTTCAGGGTCATCTTAGCTCAAAATAAATCATGAAATGCATGAAAAATAGCAAATGAAGTCAGAAAAGGGTTGAAATGTGATGATGTGGCTTTGAATGGTGCATATTGAATGCAGAAATAGTTTTGAGTTAAAATATGTTTAAAAAATGAAATCCCTTTGTAATAGACGAGTTTTCGTCCGAAACCCTGATACTTCGAAGGAGATTGTCCAGTTTGTACACGAAGCGCATCCAATTTTTCCCGTAACCCTCTCAACTTTTTAGCACATGCTATGTGGGTGAAATTATGATACCATGCCAAGTTTTAACCATTTCAGAGTTCATTTGTTGTGCTTTTCAATTTCAGGGTCATCTTAGCTCAAAATAAATCATGAAATGCATGAAAAATAGCAAATGAAGTCAGAAAAGGGATGAAAAGTGATGATGTGGCATTGAATGGTGCATATTGAATGCAGAAAAAGTCTTGAGTTCAAATATGTTAAAAAAATGAAACACCTTTGTAATAGACGAGTTTTCGTCCGAAACCCTGATACTTCGAAGGAGATTGTCCAGTTTGTACACGAAGTGCATCCAGTTTTTCCCGTAACCCTCTCAACTTTTTAGCACATGCTACGTGGGTGAAATTATGATACCATGCCAATTTTCAACTATTTCAGAGTTCATTTGCAGTGCTTTACAATTTCAGGGTCCTCTTCGCTCAAAATAAATCACGAAATGCATGAAAAATAGCAAATGAAGTCAGAAAAGGGTTGAAAAGTGATGATGTGTCTTTGAATGGTACATATTGAATGCAGAAAAAGTCTTGAGTTGAAATATGTTTAAAAAATGAAATCCCTTTGTAATAGACGAGTTTTCGTCCGAAACCCTGATACTTCAAAGGAGATTGTCCAGTTTGTACACGAAGTGCATCCAGTTTTTCCCGTAACCCTCTCAACTTTTTAGCACATGCTATGTGGGTGAAATTATGATACCATGCCAATTTTCAACCATTTCAGAGTTCATTTGCAGTGCTTTTCAATTTCAGGGTCATCTTAGCTCAAAATAAATCATGAAATGCATGAAAAATAGCAAATGAAGTCAGAAAAGGGTTGAAAAGTTATGATGTGGCTTTGAATGGTGCATATTGAATGCAGAAAAAGTCGTGAGTTAAAATATGTTTAAGAAAATGAAATCCCTTTGTAAAAGACGAGTTTTCGTCCGAAACCCTGATACTTCGAAGGAGATTGTCCAGTTTGTACACGAAATGCATCCAGTTTTTCCCGTAACCCTCTCAACTTTTAAGCACATGCTACATGGGTGAAATTATGATACCATGCCAATTTTCAACCATTTCAGAGTTCATTTGCAGTGCTTTTCAATTTCAGGGTCATCTTAACTCAAAATAAATCATGAAATGCATGAAAAATAGCAAATGAAGTCAGAAAAGGGTTGAAAAGTGATGATGTGGCTTTGAATGGTGCATATTGAATGCAGAAAAAGTTTTGAGTTAAACTATGTTTAAAAAATGAAATCCCTTTGTAATAGAAGAGTTTTCGTCCGAAACCCTGATACTTCGAAGGAGATTGTCCAGTTTGTACACGAAGTGCATCCAGTTTTTCCCGTAACCCTCTCAACTTTTTAGCACATGCTATGTGGGTGAAATTATGATACCATGCCAAGTTTTAACCATTTCAGAGTTCATTTGAAGTGCTTTTCAAGTTCAGGGTCATCTTAGCTCAAAATAAATCATGAAATACATGAAAAATAGCAAATGAAGTCAGAAAAGGGTTGAAAAGTGGTGATGTGTATTTGAATGGTGCATATTGAATGCAGAAAAAGTCTTGAGTTAAAATATGTTTAAAAAATGAAATCCCTTTGTAATAGACGAGTTTTCGTCCGAAACCCTGATACTTCGAAGGAGATTGTCCAGTTTGTACACGAAGTGCATCCAATTTTTACCGTAACCCTCTCAACTTTTTAGCACATGCTATGTGGGTGAAATTATGATACCATGCCAAGTTTTAACCATTTCAGAGTTCATTTGTTGTGCTTTTCAATTTCAGGGTCATCTTAGCTCAAAATAAATCATGAAATGCATGAAAAATAGCAAATGAAGTCAGAAAAGGGATGAAAAGTGATGATGTGGCATTGAATGGTGCATATTGAATGCAGAAAAAGTCTTGAGTTCAAATATGTTAAAAAAATGAAACACCTTTGTAATAGACGAGTTTTCGTCCGAAACCCTGATACTTCGAAGGAGATTGTCCAGTTTGTACACGAAGTGCATCCAACTTTTCCCGTAACCCTCTCAACTTTTTAGCACATGCTACGTGGGTGAAATTATGATACCATGCCAATTTTCAACTATTTCAGAGTTCATTTGCAGTGCTTTACAATTTCAGGGTCATCTTAGCTCAAAATAAATCATGAAATGCGTGAAAAATAGCAAATGAAGTCAGAAAAGGGTTGAAAAGTGATGATGTGGCTTTGAATGGTGCATATTGAATGCAGAAAAAGTCATGAGTTAAAATATGTTAAAATAATGAAACCCTTTGTAATAGACGAGTTTTCCTCCGAATCCCTGATACTTCGAAGGAGATTGTCCAGTTTGTACACGAAGTGCATCCAGTTTTTCCCGTAACCGTCTCAACTTTTTAGCACATGCTACGTGGGTGAAATTATGATACCATGCCAATTTTCAACCATTTCAGAGTTAATTTGCAGTGCTTTTCAATTTCAGGGTCATCTTAGCTCAAAATAAATCATGAAATGCATGAAAAATAGCAAATGAAGTCAGAAAAGGGTTGAAAAGTGATGATGTGGCTTTGAATGGTGCATATTGAATGCAGAAAAAGTCTTGAGTTAAAATATGTTAAAAAATGAAACCCCTTTGTAATAGACGAGTTTTCGTCCGAAACCCTGAGACTTCGAAGGAGATTGTCCAGTTTGTTGACGAAGTGCATCCAGTTTTTCCCGTAACCCTCTCAACTTTTTAGCACATGCTACGTGGGTGAAATTATGATACCATGCCAATTTTCAACTATTTCAGAGTTCATTTGCAGTGCTTTTCAATTTCAGGGTCATCTTAGCTCAAAATAAATCATGAAATGCATGAAAAATAGCAAATGAAGTCAGAAAAGGGTTGAAATGTGATGATGTGGCTTTGAATGGTGCATATTGAATGCAGAAAAAGTTTTGAGTTAAAATATGTTTAAAAAATGAAATCCCTTTGTAATAGACGAGTTTTCGTCCGAAACCCTGATACTTCGAAGGAGATTGTCCAGTTTGTACACGAAGTGCATCCAATTTTTCCCGTAACCCTCTCAACTTTTTAGCACATGCTATGTGGGTGAAATTTTGATACCATGCCAAGTTTTAACCATTTCAGAGTTCATTTGTTGTGCTTTTCAATTTCAGGGTCATCTTAGCTCAAAATAAATCATGAAATGCATGAAAAATAGCAAATGAAGTCAGAAAAGGGATGAAAAGTGATGATGTGGCATTGAATGGTGCATATTGAATGCAGAAAAAGTCTTGAGTTCAAATATGTTAAAAAAATGAAACACCTTTGTAATAGACGAGTTTTCGTCCGAAACCCTGATACTTCGAAGGAGATTGTCCAGTTTGTACACGAAGTGCATCCAGTTTTTCCCGTAACCCTCTCAACTTTTTAGCACATGCTACGTGGGTGAAATTATGATACCATGCCAATTTTCATCTATTTCAGAGTTCATTTGCAGTGCTTTACAATTTCAGGGTCCTCTTCGCTCAAAATAAATCACGAAATGCATGAAAAATAGCAAATGAAGTCAGAAAAGGGTTGAAAAGTGATGATGTGTCTTTGAATGGTACATATTGAATGCAGAAAAAGTCTTGAGTTGAAATATGTTTAAAAAATGAAATCCCTTTGTAATAGACGAGTTTTCGTCCGAAACCCTGATACTTCAAAGGAGATTGTCCAGTTTGTACACGAAGTGCATCCAGTTTTTCCCGTAACCCTCTCAACTTTTTAGCACATGCTATGTGGGTGAAATTATGATACCATGCCAATTTTCAACCATTTCAGAGTTCATTTGCAGTGCTTTTCAATTTCAGGGTCATCTTAGCTCAAAATAAATCATGAAATGCATGAAAAATAGCAAATGAAGTCAGAAAAGGGTTGAAAAGTTATGATGTGGCTTTGAATGGTGCATATTGAATGCAGAAAAAGTCGTGAGTTAAAATATGTTTAAGAAAATGAAATCCCTTTGTAAAAGACGAGTTTTCGTCCGAAACCCTGATACTTCGAAGGAGATTGTCCAGTTTGTACACGAAATGCATCCAGTTTTTCCCGTAACCCTCTCAACTTTTAAGCACATGCTACATGGGTGAAATTATGATACCATGCCAATTTTCAACCATTTCAGAGTTCATTTGCAGTGCTTTTCAATTTCAGGGTCATCTTAACTCAAAATAAATCATGAAATGCATGAAAAATAGCAAATGAAGTCAGAAAAGGGTTGAAAAGTGATGATGTGGCTTTGAATGGTGCATATTGAATGCAGAAAAAGTTTTGAGTTAAAATATGTTTAAAAAATGAAATCCCTTTGTAATAGAAGAGTTTTCGTCCGAAACCCTGATACTTCGAAGGAGATTGTCTAGTTTGTACACGAAGTGCATCCAGTTTTTCCCGTAACCCTCTCAACTTTTTAGCACATGCTATGTGGGTGAAATTATGATACCATGCCAAGTTTTAACCATTTCAGAGTTCATTTGAAGTGCTTTTCAAGTTCAGGGTCATCTTAGCTCAAAATAAATCATGAAATACATGAAAAATAGCAAATGAAGTCAGAAAAGGGTTGAAAAGTGGTGATGTGTATTTGAATGGTGCATATTGAATGCAGAAAAAGTCTTGAGTTAAAATATGTTTAAAAAATGAAATCCCTTTGTAATAGACGAGTTTTCGTCCGAAACCCTGATACTTCGAAGGAGATTGTCCAGTTTGTACACGAAGTGCATCCAATTTTTCCCGTAACCCTCTCAACTTTTTAGCACATGCTATGTGGGTGAAATTATGATACCATGCCAAGTTTTAACCATTTCAGAGTTCATTTGTTGTGCTTTTCAATTTCAGGGTCATCTTAGCTCAAAATAAATCATGAAATGCATGAAAAATAGCAAATGAAGTCAGAAAAGGGATGAAAAGTGATGATGTGGCATTGAATGGTGCATATTGAATGCAGAAAAAGTCTTGAGTTCAAATATGTTAAAAAAATGAAACACCTTTGTAATAGACGAGTTTTCGTCCGAAACCCTGATACTTCGAAGGACATTGTCCAGTTTGTACACGAAGTGCATCCAGTTTTTCCCGTAACCCTCTCAACTTTTTAGCACATGCTACGTGGGTGAAATTATGATACCATGCCAATTTTCAACTATTTCAGAGTTCATTTGCAGTGCTTTACAATTTCAGGGTCCTCTTCGCTCAAAATAAATCACGAAATGCATGAAAAATAGCAAATGAAGTCAGAAAAGGGTTGAAAAGTGATGATGTGTCTTTGAATGGTACATATTGAATGCAGAAAAAGTCTTGAGTTGAAATATGTTTAAAAAATGAAATCCCTTTGTAATAGACGAGTTTTCGTCCGAAACCCTGATACTTCAAAGGAGATTGTCCAGTTTGTACACGAAGTGCATCCAGTTTTTCCCGTAACCCTCTCAACTTTTTAGCACATGCTATGTGGGTGAAATTATGATACCATGCCAATTTTCAACCATTTCAGAGTTCATTTGTAGTGCTTTTCAATTTCAGGGTCATCTTAGCTCAAAATAAATCATGAAATGCATGAAAAATAGCAAATGAAGTCAGAAAAGGGTTGAAAAGTTATGATGTGGCTTTGAATGGTGCATATTGAATGCAGAAAAAGTCGTGAGTTAAAATATGTTTAAGAAAATGAAATCCCTTTGTAAAAGACGAGTTTTCGTCCGAAACCCTGATACTTCGAAGGAGATTGTCCAGTTTGTACACGAAATGCATCCAGTTTTTCCCGTAACCCTCTCAACTTTTCAGCACATGCTACATGGGTGAAATTATGATACCATGCCAATTTTCAACCATTTCAGAGTTCATTTGCAGTGCTTTTCAATTTCAGGGTCATCTTAACTCAAAATAAATCATGAAATGCATGAAAAATAGCAAATGAAGTCAGAAAAGGGTTGAAAAGTGATGATGTGGCGTTGAATGGTGCATATTGAATGCAGAAAAAGTTTTGAGTTAAAATATGTTTAAAAAATGAAATCCCTTTGTAATAGACGAGTTTTCGTCCGAAACCCTGATACTTCGAAGGAGATTGTCCAGTTTGTACACGAAGTGCATCCAGTTTTTCCCGTAACCCTCTCAACTTTTTAGCACATGCTATGTGGGTGAAATTATGATACCATGCCAAGTTTTAACCATTTCAGAGTTCATTTGAAGTGCTTTTCAAGTTCAGAGTCATCTTAGCTCAAAATAAATCATGAAATACATGAAAAATAGCAAATGAAGTCAGAAAAGGGTTGAAAAGTGGTGATGTGTATTTGAATGGTGCATATTGAATGCAGAAAAAGTCTTGAGTTAAAATATGTTTAAAAAATGAAATCCCTTTGTAATAGACGAGTTTTCGTCCGAAACCCTCATACTTCGAAGGAGATTGTCCAGTTTGTACACGAAGTGCATCCAGTTTTTCCCATAACCCTCTCAACTTTTTCGCACATGCTATGTGGGTGAAATTACGATACCATGCCAATTTTCAACCATTTCAGAGTTCATTTGCAGTTCTTTTCAATTTCAGTGTCATCTTAGCTCAAAATAAATCATGAAATGCATAAAAAATAGCAAATAAAGTCAGAAATGGGTTGAAAAGTGATGATGTGGCTTTGAATGGTGCATATTGAATGCAAATTTTTTTTTGATTTACAATATGTTTAAAAAATGAAATCCCTTTGTAATTGACGAGTTTTCGTCTGAAACCCTGATACTTCGAAGGAGATTGTCCTGTTTGTACACGAAGTGCATCTAGTTTTTCCCGTAACCCTCTCAACTATTTAGCAGATGCTATGTGGGTGAAATTATGATACCATGCCAATTTTTAACCATTTCAGAGTTCATTTGCAGTACTTTTCAATTTCAGGGTCATCTTAGCTCAAAATAAATCATGAAATGCATGAAAAATAGCAAATGAAGTCAGAAAACGGTTGAATAGTGATGATGTGGCTTTGAATGGGGCATATTGAATGCAGAAAAAGTCTTGAGTTAAAATATATTTAAAAAAATGAAATCCCTTTGTTATAGACGAGTTTTCGTCCGAAACTCTAATACTTCGAAGGAGATTGTCCAGTTTGTACACGAAGTGCATCCAGTTTTTCCCGTAACCCTCTCAACTTTTTAGCACATGCTATGTGGGTGAAATTATGATACCATGCCAGTTTTCAACCATTTCAGAGTTCATTTGCAGTGCTTTTCAATTTCAGGGTCATCCTCGCGCAAAATAAATCATGAAATGCATGAAAAATAGCAAATGAAGTCAGAAAAGGGTTGAAAAGTGATGATGTGGCTTTGAATGGTGCATATTGAATGCAGAAAAAGTCTTGAGTTAAAATATGTTAATAAAATGAAACCCCTTTGTAATAGACGAATTTTCGTCCGAAACCCTCACACTTCGTAAGAGATTGTCCAGTTTGTACACGAAGTGCATCCAGTTTTTCCCGTAACCCTCTCAACTTTTTATCACATACTACGTGGGTGAAATTATGATACCATGCCAATTTTCAACCATTTCAGAGTTCATTTGCAGTGCTTTACAATTTCAGGGTCATCTTAGCTCAAAATAAATCATGAAATGCATGAAAAATAGCAAATGAAGTCAGAAAAGGGTTGAAAAGTGATGATGTGGCTTTGAATGGTGCATATTGAATGCAGAAAAAGTCTTGAGTTAAAATATGTTAATAAAATGAAACCCCTTTGTAATAGACGAATTTTCGTCCGAAACCCTCACACTTCGAAAGAGATTGTCCAGCTTGTACACGAAGTGCATCCAGTTTTTCCCATAACCCTCTCAACTTTTTAGCACATGCTACGTGGGTGAAATTATGATACCATGCCAATTTTCAACTATTTCAGAGTTCATTTGTAGTGCTTTTCAATTTCAGGGTCATCTTAGCTCAAAACAAATCATGAAATGCATGAAAAATAGCAAATGAAGTCAGAAAAGGGTTGAAAAGTGATGATGTGGATTTGAATGGTGCATATTGAATGTAGAAAAAGTCTTGAGTTAAAATATGTTAATAAAATGAAACCCCTTTGTAATAGACGAGTTTTCGTCCGAAACCCTGACACTTCGAAAGAGATTGTCCAGTTTGTACACGAAGTGCATCCAGTTTTTCCCATAACCCTCTCAACTTTTTAGCACATGCTACGTGGGTGAAATTATGATACCATGCCAATTTTCAACTATTTCAGAGTTCATTTGTAGTGCTTTTCAATTTCAGGGTTATCTTAGCTCAAAATAAATCAAGAAATGCGTGAAAAATAGCAAATGAAGTCAGAAAAGGGTTGAAAAGTGATGATGTGGCTTTGAATGGTGCATATTGAATGCAGAAAAAGTCTTGATTTAAAATATGTTAAAATAATGAAATCCTTTGCAATAGACGAGTTTTCGTCCGAATCCCTGATACTTCGAAGGAGATTGTCCAGTTTGTACACGAAGTGCATCCAGTTTTTCCCGTAACCCTCTCAACTTTTGAGCACATGCTACGTGGGTGAAATTATGATACCATGCCAATTTTCAACTATTTCAGAGTTAATTTGCAGTGCTTTTCAATTTCAGGGTCATCTTAGCTCAAAATAAATCATGAAATGCATGAAAAATAGCAAATGAAGTCACAAAAGGGTTGAAAAGTGATGATGTGGCTTTGAATGGTGCATATTGAATGCAGAAATAGTCTTGAGTTAAAATAAGTTAAAAAATGAAACCCCTTTGTAATAGACGAGTTTTCATTCAAAACCCTGATACTTCGAAGGAGATTGTCCAGTTTGTTGACGAAGTGCATCCAGTTTTTCCCGTAACCCTCTCAACTTTTTAGCACATGCTACGTGGGTGAAATTATGATACCATGCCAATTTTCAACTATTTCAGAGTTCATTTGCAGTGCTTTTCAATTTCAGGGTCATCCTAGCTCGAAATAAATCATGAAATGCATGAAAAATAGCAAATGAAGTCTGAAAAGGGTTGAAAAGTGATGATGTGGCTTTGAATGGTGCATATTGAATGCAGAAAAAGTTTTCAGTTAAAATATGTTTAAAAAATGTAATCCCTTTGTAATAGACGAGTTTTCGTCCGAAACCCTGATACTTTGAAGGAGATTGTCCAGTTTGTACACGAAGTGCATCCAGTTTTTCCCGTAACCCTCTCAACTTTTTAGCACATGCTATGTGGGTGAAATTATGATACCATGCCAAGTTTTAACCATTTCAGAGTTCATTTGCAGTGCTTTTCAATTTCAGGGTCATCTTAGCTCAAAATAAATCATGAAATGCATGAAAAATAGCAAATGAAGTCAGAAAAGGGTTGAAAAGTGATGATGTGGATTTGAATGGTGCATATTGAATGCAGAAAAAGTCTTGAGTTAAAATATGTTAATAAAATGAAACCCCTTTGTAATAGACGAGTTTTCGTCCGAAACCCTGACACTTCGAAAGAGATTGTCCAGTTTGTACACGAAGTGCATCCAGTTTTTCCCGTAACCCTCTCAACTTTTTAGCACATGCTACGTGGGTGAAATTATGATACCATGCCAATTTTCAACTATTTCAGAGTTCATTTGCAGTGCTTTTCAATTTCAGGGTCATCCTAGCTCGAAATAAATCATGAAATGCGTGAAAAATAGCAAATGAAGTCTGAAAAGGGTTGAAAAGTGATGATGTGGCTTTGAATGGTGCATATTGAATGCAGAAAATTTTTTCAGTTAAAATATGTTTAAAAAATGTAATCCCTTTGTAATAGACGAGTTTTCGTCCGAAACCCTGATACTTTGAAGGAGATTGTCCAGTTTGTACACGAAGTGCATCCAGTTTTTCCCGTAACCCTCTCAACTTTTTAGCACATGCTATGTGGGTGAAATTATGATACCATGCCAAGTTTTAACCATTTCAGAGTTCATTTGCAGTGCTTTTCAATTTCAGGGTCATCTTAGCTCAAAATAAATCATGAAATGCATGAAAAATAGCAAATGAAGTCAGAAAAGGGTTGAAAAGTGATGATGTGGATTTGAATGGTGCATATTGAATGCAGAAAAAGTCTTGAGTTAAAATATGTTAATAAAATGAAACCCCTTTGTAATAGACGAGTTTTCGTCCGAAACCCTGACACTTCGAAAGAGATTGTCCAGTTTGTACACGAAGTGCATCCAGTTTTTCCCGTAACCCTCTCAACTTTTTAGCACATGCTACGTGGGTGAAATTATGATACCATGCCAATTTTCAACTATTTCAGAGTTCATTTGTACTGCTTTTCAATTTCAGTGTCATCTTAGCTCAAAATAAATCATGAAATGCGTGAAAAATAGCAAATGAAGTCAGAAAAGGGTTGAAAAGTGATGATGTGGCTTTGAATGGTGCATATTGAATGCAGAAAAAGTCTTGAGTTAAAATATGTTAAAATAATGAAACCCTTTGTAATAGATGAGTTTTCGTCCGAATCCCTGATACTTCGAAGGAGATTGTCCAGTTTGTACACGAAGTGCATCCAGTTTTTCCCGTAACCCTCTCAACTTTTGAGCACATGCTACGTGGGTGAAATTATGATACCATGCCAACTTTCAACTATTTCAGAGTTAATTTGCAGTGCTTTTCAATTTCAGGGTCATCTTAGCTCAAAATAAATCATGAAATGCATGAAAAATAGCAAATGAAGTCAGAAAAGGGTTGAAAAGTGATGATGTGGCTTTGAATGGTGCATATTGAATGCAGAAAAAGTCTTGAGTTAAAATAAGTTAAAAAATGAAACCCCTTTGTAATAGACGAGTTTTCGTCCGAAACCCTGATACTTCGAAGGAGATTGTCCAGTTTGTTGACGAAGTGCATCCAGTTTTTCCCGTAACCCTCTCAACTTTTTAGCACATGCTACGTGGGTGAAATTATGATACCATGCCAATTTTCAACTATTTCAGAGTTCATTTGCAGTGCTTTTCAATTTCAGGGTCATCCTAGCTCAAAATAAATCATGAAATGCATGAAAAATAGCAAATGAAGTCAGAAAAGGGTTGAAAAGTGATGATGTGGCTTTGAATGGTGCATATTGAATGCACAAAAAGTCTTGAGTTAAAATATGTTAATAAAATGAAACCCCTTTGTAATAGACGAATTTTCGTCCGAAACCCTCACACTTCGAAAGAGATTGTCCAGCTTGTACACGCAGTGCATCCAGTTTTTCCCGTAACCCTCTCAAATTTTTAGCACATGCTACGTGGGTGAAATTATGATACCATGCCAATTTTCAACTATTTCAGTGTTCATTTGTAGTGCTTTTCAATTTCAGGGTCATCTTAGCTCAAAATAAATCATGAAATGCGTGAAAAATAGCAAATGAAGTCAGAAAAGGGTTGAAAAGTGATGATGTGGCTTTGAATGGTGCATATTGAATGCAGAAAAAGTCTTGAGTTAAAATATGTTAAAATAATGAAACCCTTTGTAATAGACGAGTTTTCGTCCGAATCCCTGATACTTCGAAGGAGATTGTTCAGTTTGTACACGAAGTGCATCCAGTTTTTCCCGTAACCCTCTCAACTTTTTAGCACATGCTACGTGGGTGAAATTATGATACCATGCCAATTTTCAACCATTTCAGAGTTAATTTGCAGTGCTTTTCAATTTCAGGGTCATCTTAGCTCAAAATAAATCATGAAATGCATGAAAAATAGCAAATGAAGTCAGAAAAGGGTTGAAAAGTGATGATGTGGATTTGAATGGTGCATATTGAATGCAGAAAAAGTCTTGAGTTAAAATATGTTAATAAAATGAAACCCCTTTGTAATAGACGAGTTTTCGTCCGAAACCCTGACACTTCGAAAGAGATTGTCCAGTTTGTACACGAAGTGCATCCAGTTTTTCCCGTAACCCTCTCAACTTTTTAGCACATGCTACGTGGGTGAAATTATGATACCATGCCAATTTTCAACTATTTCAGAGTTCATTTGTAGTGCTTTTCAATTTCAGGGTTATCTTAGCTCAAAATAAATCATGAAATGCGTGAAAAATAGCAAATGAAGTCAGAAAAGGGTTGAAAAGTGATGATGTGGCTTTGAATGGTGCATATTGAATGCAGAAAAAGTCTTGAGTTAAAATATGTTAAAATAATGAAATCCTTTGTAATAGACGAGTTTTCGTCCGAATCCCTGATACTTCGAAGGAGATTGTCCAGTTTGTACACGAAGTGCATCCAGTTTTTCCCGTAACCCTCTCAACTTTTGAGCACATGCTACGTGGGTGAAATTATGATACCATGCCAATTTTCAACTATTTCAGAGTTAATTTGCAGTGCTTTTCAATTTCAGGGTCATCTTAGCTCAAAATAAATCATGAAATGCATGAAAAATAGCAAATGAAGTCAGAAAAGGGTTGAAAAGTGATGATGTGGCTTTGAATGGTGCATATTGAATGCAGAAAAAGTCTTGAGTTAAAATAAGTTAAAAAATGAAACCCCTTTGTAATAGACGAGTTTTCGTCCAAAACCCTGATACTTCGAAGGAGATTGTCCAGTTTGTTGACGAAGTGCATCCAGTTTTTCCCGTAACCCTCTCAACTTTTTAGCACATGCTACGTGGGTGAAATTATGATACCATGCCAATTTTCAACTATTTCAGAGATCATTTGCAGTGCTTTTCAATTTCAGGGTCATCCTAGCTCAAAATAAATCATGAAATGCATGAAAAATAGCAAATGAAGTCAGAAAATGGTTGAAAAGTGATGATGTGGCTTTGAATGGTGCATATTGAATGCAGAAAAAGTCTTGAGTTAAAATATGTTAATAAAATGAAACCCCTTTGTAATAGACGAATTTTCGTCCGAAACCCTCACACTTCGAAAGAGATTGTCCAGCTTGTACACGAAGTGCATCCAGTTTTTCCCGTAACCCTCTCAACTTTTTAGCACATGCTACGTGGGTGAAATTATGATACCATGCCAATTTTCAACTATTTCAGAGTTCAGTTGTAGTGCTTTTCAATTTCAGGGTCATCTTAGCTCAAAATAAATCATGAAATGCGTGAAAAATAGCAAATGAAGTCAGAAAAGGGTTGAAAAGTGATGATGTGGCTTTGAATGGTGCATATTGAATGCAGAAAAAGTCTTGAGTTAAAATATGTTAAAATAATGAAACCCTTTGTAATAGACGAGCTTTCGTCCGAATCCCTGATACTTCGAAGGAGATTGTCCAGTTTGTACACGAAGTGCATCCAGTTTTTCCCGTAACCCTCTCAACTTTTTAGCACATGCTACGTGGGTGAAATTATGATACCATGCCAATTTTCAACCATTTCAGAGTTCATTTGCAGTGCTTTTCAATTTCAGGGTCATCTTAGCTCAAAATAAATCATGAAATGCATGAAAAATAGCAAATGAAGTCAGAAAAGGGTTGAAAAGTGATGATGTGGATTTGAATGGTGCATATTGAATGCAGAAAAAGTCTTGAGTTAAAATATGTTAATAAAATGAAACCCCTTTGTAATAGACGAGTTTTCGTCCGAAACCCTGACACTTCGAAAGAGATTGTCCAGTTTGTACACGAAGTGCATCCAGTTTTTCCCGTAACCCTCTCAACTTTTTAGCACATGCTATGTGGGTGAAATTATGATACCATGCCAATTTTCAACTATTTCAGAGTTCATTTGTAGTGCTTTTCAATTTCAGGGTCATCTTAGCTCAAAATAAATCATGAAATGCGCGAAAAATAGCAAATGAAGTCAGAAAAGGGTTGAAAAGTGATGATGTGGCTTTGAATGGTGCATATTGAATGCAGAAAAAGTCTTGAGTTAAAATATGTTAAAATAATGAAACCCTTTGTAATAGACGAGTTTTCGTCCGAATCCCTGATACTTCGAAGGAGATTGTCCAGTTTGTACACGAAGTGCATCCAGTTTTTCCCGTAACCCTCTCAACTTTTGAGCACATGCTACGTGGGTGAAATTATGATACCATGCCAATTTTCAACTATTTCAGAGTTAATTTGCAGTGCTTTTCAATTTCAGGGTCATCTTAGCTCAAAATAAATCATGAAATGCATGAAAAATAGCAAATGAAGTCAGAAAAGGGTTGACAAGTGATGATGTGGCTTTGAATGGTGCATATTGAATGCAGAAAAAGTCTTGAGTTAAAATAAGTTAAAAAATGAAACCCCTTTGTAATAGACGAGTTTTCGTCCGAAACCCTGATACTTCGAAGGAGATTGTCCAGTTTGTTGACGAAGTGCATCCAGTTTTTCCCGTAACCCTCTCAACTTTCTAGCACATGCTACGTGGGTGAAATTATGATACCATGCCAATTTTCAACTATTTCAGAGTTCATTTGCAGTGCTTTTCAATTTCAGGGTCATCCTAGCTCAAAATAAATCATGAAATGCATGAAAAATAGCAAATGAAGTCAGAAAAGGGTTGAAAAGTGATGATGTGGCTTTGAATGGTGCATATTGAATGTAGAAAAAGTCTTGAGTTAAAATATGTTAATAAAATGAAACCCCTTTGTAATAGACGAATTTTCGTCCGAAACCCTCACACTTCGAAAGAGATTGTCCAGCTTGTACACGAAGTGCATCCAGTTTTTCCCGTAACCCTCTCAACTTTTTAGCACATGCTACGTGGGTGAAATTATGATACCATGCCAATTTTCAACTATTTCAGAGTTCATTTGTAGTGCTTTTCAATTTCAGGGTCATCTTAGCTCAAAATAAATCATGAAATGCGTGAAAAATAGCAAATGAAGTCAGAAAAGGGTTGAAAAGTGATGATGTGGCTTTGAATGGTGCATATTGAATGCAGAAAAAGTCTTGAGTTAAAATATGTTAAAATAATGAAACCCTTTGTAATAGACGAGTTTTCGTCCGAATCCCTGATACTTCGAAGGAGATTGTCCAGTTTGTACACGAAGTGCATCCAGTTTTTCCCGTAACCCTCTCAACTTTTTAGCACATGCTACGTGGGTGAAATTATGATACCATGCCAATTTTCAACCATTTCAGAGTTAATTTGCAGTGCTTTTCAATTTCAGGGTCATCTTAGCTCAAAATAAATCATGAAATGCATGAAAAATAGCAAATGAAGTCAGAAAAGGGTTGAAAAGTGATGATGTGGCTTTGAATGGTGCATATTGAATGCAAAAAAAGTCTTGAGTTAAAATATGTTAAAAAATGAAACCCCTTTGTAATAGACGAGTTTTCGTCCGAAACCCTGATACTTCGAAGGAGATTGTCCAGTTTGTTGACGAAGTGCATCCAGTTTTTCCCGTAACCCTCTCAACTTTTTAGCACATGCTACGTGGGTGAAATTATGATACCATGCCAATTTTCAACTATTTCAGAGTTCATTTGCAGTGCTTTTCAATTTCAGGGTCATCTTAGCTCAAAATAAATCATGAAATGCATGAAAAATAGCAAATGAAGTCAGAAAAGGGTTGAAAAGTGATGATGTGTATTTGAATGGTGCATATTGAATGCATAAAAAGTCTTGAGTTAAAATATGTTTAAAAAATGAAATCCCTTTGTAATAGACGAGTTTTCGTCCGAAACCCTCATACTTCGAAGGAGATTGTCCAGTTTGTACACGAAGTGCATCCAGTTTTTCCCATAACCCTCTCAACTTTTTAGCACATGCTACGTGGGTGCAATTATGATACCTTGCCAATTTTCAACCATTTCAGAGTTCATTTGCAGTGCTTTTCAATTTCAGAGTCATCTTAGCTCAAAATAAATCATGAAATGCATGAAAAATAGCAAATGCAGTCAGAAAAGAGTTGTAAAGTGATGATGTGGCTTTGAATAGTGCATATTGAATGCAGAAAAAGTCTTGAGTTAAAATATGTTTAAAAAAAATGAAATCCCTTTGTAATAGACGAGTTTTCGTCCGAAACCGTGATACTTCGAAGGAGATTGTCCAGTTTGTACACGAAGTGCATCCAGTTTTTCCCGTAACCCTCTCAACTTTTTAGCACATGCTATGTGGGTGAAATTATGATACCATGCCAATTTTCAACCATTTCAGAGTTCATTTGCAGTGCTTTTCAATTTCAGGGTCATCTTAGCTAAAAATAAATCATGAAATGCATGAAAAATAGTAAATGAAGTCAGAAAAGGGTTGAAAAGTGATGATGTGGCTTTGAATGGTGCATATTGAATGCAGAAAAATTATTGAGTTAAAATAAGTTAAAAAATGAAACCCCTTTGTAATAGACGAGTTTTCGTACGAAACCCTGATACTTCAAAGGAGATTGTCCAGTTTGTACACGAAGTTCATCCAGTTTTTCCCGTAACCCTCTCAACTTTTTAGCACATGCTATGTGGGTGAAATTATGATACCATGCCAATTTTTAACCATTTCAGAGTTCATTTGCAGTGCTTTTCAATTTCAGGGTCATCTTAGCTCAAAATAAATCATGAAATGCACGAAAAATAGCAAATGAAGTCAGAAAAGGGTTGAAAAGTGATGATGTGGCTTTGAATGGTGCATATTGAATGCAGAAAAAGTCTTGAGTTAAAATATGTTAAAAAAATGAAACCCCTTTGTAATAGACGAGTTTTCGTTCGAAACCCTGATACTTCGAAGGAGATTGTCCAAATTGTACACGAAGTGCATCCAGTTTTTCCCGTAAGGCTCTCAACTTTTTAGCACATGCTACGTGGTTGAAATTATGATACCATGAAAATTTTCAACCATTTCAGAGTTCATTTGCAGTGCTTTTCAATTTCAGGGTCATCTTAGCTCAAAATAAATCATGAAATGCATGAAAAATAGCAAATGCAGTCAGAAAAGAGTTGTAAAGTGATGATGTGGCTTTGAATGGTGCATATTGAATGCAGAAAAAGTCTTGAATTAAAATATGTTTAAAAAAATGAAATCCCTTTGTAATAGACGAGTTTTCGTCCGAAACCCTGATACTTCGAAGGAGATTGTCCAGTTTGTACACGAAGAGCATGCAGTTTTTCCCGTAACCCTCTCAACTTTTTAGCACATGCTACATGGGAGAAATTATGATACCATGCCAATTTTCAACCATTTCAGAGTTCATTTGCAGTGCTTTTCAATTTCAGGGTCATCTTAGCTAAAAATAAATCATGAAATGCATGAAAAATAGCAAATGAAGTCAGAAAAGGGTTGAAAAGTGATGATGTGGCTTTGAATGGTGCATATTGAATGCAGAAAAAGTCTTGAGTTAAAATATGTTAAAAAAATGAAACCCCTTTGTAATAGACGAGTTTTCGTCCGAAACCCTGACACTTCGAAAGAGATTGTCCAGTTTGTACACGAAGTTCATCCAGTTTTTCCCGTAACCCTCTCAACTTTTTAGCACATGCTACGTGGGTGAAATTATGATACCATGCCAATTTTCAACTATTTCAGAGTTAATTTGCAGTGCTTTTCAATTTCAGGGTCATCTTAGCTCAAAATAAATCATGAAATGCATGAAAAATAGCAAATGAAGTCAGAAAAGGGTTGAAAAGTGATGATTTGGCTTTGAATGGTGCATGTTGAATGCAGAAAAAGTCTTGAGTTAAATTATGTTAAAATAATGAAACCCCTTTGTAATAGACGAGTTTTCGTCCGAAACCCTGATACTTCGAAGGAGATTGTCCAGTTTGTACACGAAGTGCATCCAGTTTTTCCCGTAACCCTCTCAACTTTTTAGCACATGCTACGTGGGTCAAATTATGATACCATGCCAATTTTCAACTATTTCAGAGTTCATTTCCAGTGCTTTTCAATTTCAGGGTCATCTTAGCTCAAAATAAATCATGAAATGCATGAAAAATAGCAAATGAAGTCAGAAAAGGGTTGAAAAGTGATGATGTGTCTTTGAATGGTACATATTGAATGCAGAAAATGTCTTGAGTTAAAATATGTTTAAAAAATGAAATCCCTTTGTAATAGACGAGTTTTCGTCCGAATCCTTGATACTTCAAAGGAGATTGTCCAGTTTGTACACGAAGTGCATCCAGTTTTTCCCGTAAGGCTCTCAACTTTTTAGCACATGCTATGTGGGTGAAATTATGATACCATGCCAATTTTCAACCATTTCGGAGTTCATTTGCAGTGCTTTTCAATTTCAGGGTCATCTTAGCTCAAAATAAATCATGAAATGCATGAAAAATAGCAAATGAAGTCAGAAAAGGGTTGAAAAGTGATGATGTGGCTTTGAATGGTGCATATTGACTGCAGAAAAAGTGTTGAGTTAAAATATGTTTAAAAAAATGAAATCCCTTTGTAATAGACGAGTTTTCGTCCGAAACCCTGATACTTCGAAGGAGATTGTCCAGTTTGTACACGAAGTGCACCCAGTTTTTCCCGTAACCTTTCAACTTTTTAGCACATGCTACATGGGTGAAATTATGATACCATGCCAATTTTCAACCATTTCAGAGTTCATTTGCAGTGCTTTTCAATTTCAGGGTCATCTTAGCTCAAAATAAATCATGAAATGCATGAAAAATAGCAAATGAAGTCAGAAAAGGGTTGAAAAGTGATGACGTGGGTTTGAATGGTGCATATTGAATGCAGAAAAAGTCTTGAGTTAAAATATATTTTAAAAAATGAAATCCCTTTGTAATAGACGAGTTTTCGTCCGAAACCCTAATACTTCGAAGGAGATTGTCCAGTTTGTACACGAAGTGCATCCAGTTTTTCCCGTAACCCTCTCAACTTTTTAGCACATGCTATGTGGGTGAAATTATGATACCATGCCAATTTTCAACCATTTCGGAGTTCATTTGCAGTGCTTTTCAATTTCAGGGTAATCTTAGCTCAAAATAAATCATGAAATGCATGAAAAAGAGCAAATGAAGTCAGAAAAGGGTTGAAAAGTGATGATGTGGCTTTGAATGGTGCATATTGAATGCAGAAAAAGTCTTGAGTTAAAATATGTTTAAAAAAATGAAATCCCTTTGTAATAGACGAGTTTTTGTCCGAAACCCTGATACTTCGAAGGAGATTGTCCAGTTTGTACACGAAGTGCATCCAGTTTTTCCCGTAACCCTCTCAACTTTTTAGCACATGCTATGTGGGTGAAATTATGATACCATGCCAATTTTCAACCATTTCAGAGTTCATTTGCAGTGCTTTTCAATTTCAGGGTCATCTTAGCTCAAAATAAATCATGAAATGCATGCAAAATAGCAAATGAAGTCAGAAAAGGGTTGAAAAGTGATGATGTGGCTTTGAATGGTGCATATTGAATGCAGAAAAAGTCTTCAGTTAAAATATATTTTAAAAAATGAAATCCCTTTGTAATAGACGAGTTTTCGTCCGAAACCCTAATACTTCGAAGGAGATTGTCCAGTTTGTACACGAAGTGCATCCAGTTTTTCCCGTAACCCTCTCAACTTTTTAGCACATGCTATGTGGGTGAAATTATGATACCATGCCAATTTTCAACCATTTCAGAGTTCATATGCAGTGCTTTTCAATTTCAGGGTCATCCTAGCTCAAAATAAATCATGAAATGCATGAAAAATAGCAAATGAAGTCAGAAAAGGGTTGAAAAGTGATGATGTGGCTTTGAATGGTGCATATTGAATGCAGAAAAAGTCTTGAGTTAAAATATGTTAAAAAAATGAAACCCCTTTGTAATAGACGAGTTTTCGTCCGAAACCCTGATACTTCAAAGGAGATTGTCCAGTTTGTTGACGAAGTGCATCCAGTTTTTCCCGTAACCCTCTCAACTTTTTAGCACATGCTACGTGGGTGAAATTATGATACCATGCAAATTTTCAACTATTTCAGAGTTCATTTGCAGTGCTTTTCAATTTCAGGGTCATCTTAGCTCAAAATAAATCATGAAATGCATGAAAAATAGCAAATGAAGTCAGAAAAGGGTTGAAATGTGATGATGTGGCTTTGAATGGTGCATATTGAATGCTGAAAAAGTTTTGAGTTAAAATATGTTTAAAAAATGAAATCCCTTTGTAATAGACGAGTTTTCGTCCGAAACCCTGATACTTCGAAGGAGATTGTCCAGTTTGTACACGAAGTGCATCCAGTTTTTTCCGTAACCCTCTCAACTTTTTAGCACATGCTATGTGGGTGAAATTATGATACCATGCCAAGTTTTAACCAATTCAGAGTTCATTTGCAGTGCTTTTCAATTTCAGGGTCATCTTAGCTCAAAATAAATCATGAAATGCATGAAAAATAGCAAATGAAGTCAGAAAAGGGTTGAAAAGTGATGATGTGGCTTTGAATGGTGCATATTGAATGCAGAAAAAGTCTTGAGTTCAAATATGTTAAAAAAATGAAACACCTTTGTAATAGACGAGTTTTCGTCCGAAACCCTGATACTTCGAAGGAGATTGTCCAGTTTGTACACGAAGTGCATCCAGTTTTTCCCGTAACCCTCTCAACTTTTTAGCACATGCTACGTGGGTGAAATTATGATACCATGCCAATTTTCAACTATTTCAGAGTTCATTTGCAGTGCTTTACAATTTCAGGGTCATCTTAGCTCAAAATAAATCATGAAATGCATGAAAAATAGCAAATGAAGTCAGAAAAGGGTTGAAAAGTGATGATGTGTCTTTGAATGGTACATATTGAATGCAGAAAAAGTCTTGAGTTGAAATATGTTTAAAAAATGAAATCCCTTTGTAAAAGACGAGTTTTCGTCCGAAACCCTGATACTTCGAAGGAGATTGTCCAGTTTGTACACGAAGTGCATCCAGTTTTTCCCGTAACCCTCTCAACTTTTTAGCACATGCTACGTGGGTCAAATTATGATACCATGCCAATTTTCAACTATTTCAGAGTTAATTTGCAGTGCTTTTCAATTTCAGGGTCATCTTAGCTCAAAATAAATCATGAAATGCATGAAAAATAGCAAATGAAGTCAGAAAAGGGTTGAAAAGTGATGATGTGGCTTTGAATGGTGCATATTGAATGCAGAAAAAGTCTTGAGTTAAAATATGTTAAAAAATGAAACCCCTTTGTAATAGACGAATTTTCGTCCGAAACCCTCACACTTCGAAAGAGATTGTCCAGTTTGTACACGAAGTGCATCCAGTTTTTCCCGTAACCCTCTCAACTTTTTAGCACATGCTACGTGGGTGAAATTATGATACCATGCCAATTTTCAACTATTTCAGAGTTCATTTGTAGTGCTTTTCAATTTCAGGGTCATCTTAGCTCAAAATAAATCATGAAATGCGTGAAAAATAGCAAATGAAGTCAGAAAAGGGTTGAAAAGTGATGATGTGGCTTTGAATGGTGCATATTGAATGCAGAAAAAGTCTTGAGTTAAAATATGTTAAAATAATGAAACCCTTTGCAATAGACGAGTTTTCTTCCGAATCCCTGTTACTTCGAAGGAGATTGTCCAGTTTGTACACGAAGTGCATCCAGTTTTTCCCGTAACCCTCTCAACTTTTTAGCACATGCTACGTGGGTGAAATTATGATACCATTCCAATTTTCAACCATTTCAGAGTTAATTTGCAGTGCTTTTCAATTTCAGGGTCATCTTAGCTAAAAATAAATCATGAAATGCATGAAAAATAGCAAATGAAGTCAGAAAAGGGTTGAAAAGTGATGATGTGGCTTTGAATGGTGCATATTGAATGCAGAAAAAGTCTTGAGTTAAAATATGTTAAAAAAATGAAACCCCTTTGTAATAGACGAGTTTTCGTCCGAAACCCTAACACTTCGAAAGAGATTGTCCAGTTTGTACATGAAGTGCATCCAGTTTTTCCCGTAACCCTCTCAACTTTTTAGCACATGCTACGTGGGTGAAATTATGATACCATGCCAATTTTCAACTATTTCAGAGTTAATTTGCAGTGCTTTTCAATTTCAGGGTCATCTTAGCTCAAAATAAATCATGAAATGCATGAAAAATAGCAAATGAAGTCAGAAAAGGGTTGAAAAGTGATGATTTGGCTTTGAATGGTGCATGTTGAATGCAGAAAAAGTCTTGAGTTAAATTATGTTAAAATAATGAAACCCCTTTGTAATAGACGAGTTTTCGTCCGAAACCCTGATACTTCGAAGGAGATTGTCCAGTTTGTACACGAAGTGCATCTAGTTTTTCCCGTAACCCTCTCAACTTTTTAGCACATGCTACGTGGGTCAAATTATGATACCATGCCAATTTTCAACTATTTCAGAGTTCATTTCCAGTGCTTTTCAATTTCAGGGTCATCTTAGCTCAAAATAAATCATGAAATGCATGAAAAATAGCAAATGAAGTCAGAAAAGGGTTGAAAAGTGATGATGTGTCTTTGAATGGTACATATTGAATGCAGAAAAAGTCTTGAGTTAAAATATGTTTAAAAAATGAAATCCCTTTGTAATAGACGAGTTTTCGTCCGAATCCTTGATACTTCAAAGGAGATTGTCCAGTTTGTACACGAAGTGCATCCAGTTTTTCCCGTAAGGCTCTCAACTTTTTAGCACATGCTATGTGGGTGAAATTATGATACCATGCCAATTTTCAACCATTTCGGAGTTCATTTGCAGTGCTTTTCAATTTCAGGGTCATCTTAGCTCAAAATAAATCATGAAATGCATGAAAAATAGCAAATGAAGTCAGAAAAGGGTTGAAAAGTGATGATGTGGCTTTGAATGGTGCATATTGACCGCAGAAAAAGTCTTGAGTTAAAATATGTTTAAAAAAATGAAATCCCTTTGTAATAGACGAGTTTTCGTCCGAAACCCTGATACTTCGAAGGAGATTGTCCAGTTTGTACACGAAGTGCACCCAGTTTTTCCCGTAACCTTTCAACTTTTTAGCACATGCTACATGGGTGAAATTATGGTACCATGCCAATTTTCAACCATTTCAGAGTTCATTTGCAGTGCTTTTCAATTTCAGGGTCATCTTAGCTCAAAATAAATCATGAAATGCATGAAAAATAGCAAATGAAGTCAGAAAAGGGTTGAAAAGTGATGACGTGGGTTTGAATGGTGCATATTGAATGCAGAAAAAGTCTTGAGTTAAAATATATTTTAAAAAATGAAATCCCTTTGTAATAGACGAGTTTTCGTCCGAAACCCTAATACTTCGAAGGAGATTGTCCAGTTTGTACACGAAGTGCATCCAGTTTTTCCCGTAACCCTCTCAACTTTTTAGCACATGCTATGTGGGTGAAATTATGATACCATGCCAATTTTCAACCATTTCGGAGTTCATTTGCAGTGCTTTTCAATTTCAGGGTAATCTTAGCTCAAAATAAATCATGAAATGCATGAAAAAGAGCAAATGAAGTCAGAAAAGGGTTGAAAAGTGATGATGTGGCTTTGAATGGTGCAATTTGAATGCAGAAAAAGTCTTGAGTTAAAATATGTTTAAAAAAATGAAATCCCTTTGTAATAGACGAGTTTTTGTCCGAAACCCTGATACTTCGAAGGAGATTGTCCAGTTTGTACACGAAGTGCATCCAGTTTTTCCCGTAACCCTCTCAACTTTTTAGCACATGCTACATGGGTGAAATTATGATACCATGCCAATTTTCAACCATTTCAGAGTTCATTTGCAGTGCTTTTCAATTTCAGGGTCATCTTAGCTCAAAATAAATCATGAAATGCATGCAAAATAGCAAATGAAGTCAGAAAAGGGTTGAAAAGTGATGATGTGGCTTTGAATGGTGCATATTGAATGCAGAAAAAGTCTTCAGTTAAAATATATTTTAAAAAATGAAATCCCTTTGTAATAGACGAGTTTTCGTCCGAAACCCTAATACTTCGAAGGAGATTGTCCAGTTTGTACACGAAGTGCATCCAGTTTTTCCCGTAACCCTCTCAACTTTTTAGCACATGCTATGTGGGTGAAATTATGATACCATGCCAATTTTCAACCATTTCAGAGTTCATTTGCAGTGCTTTTCAATTTCAGGGTCATCCTAGCTCAAAATAAATCATGAAATGCATGAAAAATAGCAAATGAAGTCAGAAAAGGGTTGAAAAGTGATGATGTGGCTTTGAATGGTGCATATTGAATGCAGAAAAAGTCTTGAGTTAAAATATGTTAAAAAAATGAAACCCCTTTGTAATAGACGAGTTTTTGTCCGAAACCCTGATACTTCAAAGGAGATTGTCCAGTTTGTTGACGAAGTGCATCCAGTTTTTCCCGTAACCCTCTCAACTTTTTAGCACATGCTACGTGGGTGAAATTATGATACCATGCCAATTTTCAACTATTTCAGAGTTCATTTGCAGTGCTTTTCAATTTCAGGGTCATCTTAGCTCAAAATAAATCATGAAATGCATGAAAAATAGCAAATGAAGTCAGAAAAGGGTTGAAATGTGATGATGTGGCTTTGAATGGTGCATATTGAATGCTGAAAAAGTTTTGAGTTAAAATATGTTTAAAAAATGAAATCCCTTTGTAATAGACGAGTTTTCGTCCGAAACCCTGATACTTCGAAGGAGATTGTCCAGTTTGTACACGAAGTGCATCCAGTTTTTTCCGTAACCCTCTCAACTTTTTAGCACATGCTATGTGGGTGAAATTATGATACCATGCCAAGTTTTAACCAATTCAGAGTTCATTTGCAGTGCTTTTCAATTTCAGGGTCATCTTAGCTCAAAATAAATCATGAAATGCATGAAAAATAGCAAATGAAGTCAGAAAAGGGTTGAAAAGTGATGATGTGGCTTTGAATGGTGCATATTGAATGCAGAAAAAGTCTTGAGTTCAAATATGTTAAAAAAATGAAACACCTTTGTAATAGACGAGTTTTCGTCCGAAACCCTGATACTTCGAAGGAGATTGTCCAGTTTGTACACGAAGTGCATCCAGTTTTTCCCGTAACCCTCTCATCTTTTTAGCACATGCTACGTGGGTGAAATTATGATACCATGCCAATTTTCAACTATTTCAGAGTTCATTTGCAGTGCTTTACAATTTCAGGGTCATCTTAGCTCAAAATAAATCATGAAATGCATGAAAAATAGCAAATGAAGTCAGAAAAGGGTTGAAAAGTGATGATGTGTCTTTGAATGGTACATATTGAATGCAGAAAAAGTCTTGAGTTGAAATATGTTTAAAAAATGAAATCCCTTTGTAAAAGACGAGTTTTCGTCCGAAACCCTGATACTTCGAAGGAGATTGTCCAGTTTGTACACGAAGTGCATCCAGTTTTTCCCGTAACCCTCTCAACTTTTTAGCACATGCTACGTGGGTGAAATTATGATACCATGCCAATTTTCAACTATTTCAGAGTTAATTTGCAGTGCTTTTCAATTTCAGGGTCATCTTAGCTCAAAATAAATCATGAAATGCATGAAAAATAGCAAATGAAGTCAGAAAAGGGTTGAAAAGTGATGATGTGGCTTTGAATGGTGCATATTGAATGCAGAAAAAGTCTTGAGTTAAAATATGTTAAAAAATGAAACCCCTTTGTAATAGACGAATTTTCGTCCGAAACCCTCACACTTCGAAAGAGATTGTCCAGTTTGTACACGAAGTGCATCCAGTTTTTCCCGTAACCCTCTCAACTTTTTAGCACATGCTACGTGGGTGAAATTATGATACCATGCCAATTTTCAACTATTTCAGAGTTCATTTGTAGTGCTTTTCAATTTCAGGGTCATCTTAGCTCAAAATAAATCATGAAATGCGTGAAAAATAGCAAATGAAGTCAGAAAAGGGTTGAAAAGTGATGATGTGGCTTTGAATGGTGCATATTGAATGCAGAAAAAGTCTTGAGTTAAAATATGTTAAAATAATGAAACCCTTTGCAATAGACGAGTTTTCTTCCGAATCCCTGTTACTTCGAAGGAGATTGTCCAGTTTGTACACGAAGTGCATCCAGTTTTTCCCGTAACCCTCTCAACTTTTTAGCACATGCTACGTGGGTGAAATTATGATACCATTCCAATTTTCAACCATTTCAGAGTTAATTTGCAGTGCTTTTCAATTTCAGGGTCATCTTAGCTCAAAATAAATCATGAAATGCCTGAAAAATAGCAAATGAAGTCAGAAAAGGGTTGAAAAGTGATGATGTGGCTTTGAATGGTGCATATTGAATGCAGAAAAAGTCTTGAGTTAAAATATGTTAAAAAATGAAACCCCTTTGTAATAGACGAGTTTTCGTCCGAAACCCTGAGACTTCGAAGGTGATTGTCCAGTTTGTTGACAAAGTGCATCCAGTTTTTCCCGTAACCCTCTCAACTTTTTAGCACATGCTACGTGGGTGAAATTATGATACCATGCCAATTTTCAACTATTTCAGAGTTCATTTGCAGTGCTTTTCAATTTCAGGGTCATCTTAGCTCAAAATAAATCATGAAATGCATGAAAAATAGCAAATGAAGTCAGAAAAGGGTTGAAATGTGATGATGTGGCTTTGAATGGTGCATATTGAATGCAGAAAAAGTTTTTAGTTAAAATATGTTTAAAAAATGAAATCCCTTTGTAATAGACGAGTTTTCGTCCGAAACCCTGATACTTCGAAGGAGATTGTCCAGTTTGTACACGAAGTGCATCCAGTTTTTCCCGTAACCCTCTCAACTTTTTAACACATGCTATGTGGGTGAAATTATGATACCATGCCAAGTTTTAACCATTTCAGAGTTCATTTGCAGTGCTTTTCAATTTCAGGGTCATCTTAGCTCAAAATAAATCATGAAATGCATGAAAAATAGCAAATGAAGTCAGAAAAGGGTTGAAAAGTGATGATGTGGCTTTGAATGGTGCATATTGAATGCAGAAAAAGTCTTGAGTTAAAATATGTTAAA
Organism: Elymus sibiricus; assembly: GCA_039707655.1. Lineage (NCBI taxonomy): Eukaryota > Viridiplantae > Streptophyta > Magnoliopsida > Poales > Poaceae > Elymus > Elymus sibiricus. The sequence goes on from CM077671.1 coordinate 248,751,602, forward strand.
AAATGAAACCCCTTTGTAATAGACGAGTTTTCGTCCGAAACCCTGATACTTCGAAGGAGATTGTCCAGTTTGTACACGAAGTGCATCCAGTTTTTCCCGTAACCCTCTCAACTTTTTAGCACATGCTACGTGGGTGAAATTATGATACCATGCAAATTTTCAACTATTTCGGAGTTCATTTGCAGTGCTTTTCAATTTCAGGGTCATCTTAGCTCAAATTAAATCATGAAATGCGTGAAAAATAGCAAATGAAGTCAGAAAAGGGTTAAAAAGTGATGATGTGGCTTTGAATGGTGCATATTGAATGCAGAAAAAGTCTTGAGTTAAAATATGTTAAAATAATGAAACCCTTTGTAATAGACGAGTTTTCGTCCGAATCCCTGATACTTCGAAGGAGATTGTCCAGTTTGTACACGAAGTGCATCCAGTTTTTCACGTAACCCTCTCAACTTTTTAGCACATGCTATGTGGGTGAAATTATGATACCATGCCAATTTTCAACTATTTCAGAGTTAATTTGCAGTGCTTTTCAATTTCAGGGTCATCTTAGCTCAAAATAAATCATGAAATGCATGAAAAATAGCAAATGAAGTCAGAAAAGGGTTGAAAAGTGATGATGTGGCTTTGAATGGTGCATATTGAATGCAGAAAAAGTCTTGAGTTAAAATAAGTTAAAAAATGAAACTCCTTTGTAATAGACGAGTTTTCATCCGAAACCCTGATACTTCGAAGGAGATTGTCCAGTTTGTTGACGAAGTGCATCCAGTTTTTCCCGTAACCCTCTCAACTTTTTAGCACATGCTACGTGGGTGAAATTATGATACCATGCCAATTTTCAACTATTTCAGAGTTCATTTGTAGTGCTTTTCAATTTCAGGGTCATCTTAGCTCAAAATAAATCATGAAATGCGTGAAAAATAGCAAATGAAGTCAGAAAAGGGTTGAAAAGTGATGATGTGGCTTTGAATGGTGCATATTGAATGCAGAAAAAGTCTTGAGTTAAAATATGTTAAAATAATGAAACCCTTTGCAATAGACGAGTTTTCTTCCGAATCCCTGTTACTTCGAAGGAGATTGTCCAGTTTGTACACGAAGTGCATCCAGTTTTTCCCGTAACCCTCTCAACTTTTTAGCACATGCTACGTGGGTGAAATTATGATACCATTCCAATTTTCAACCATTTCAGAGTTAATTTGCAGTGCTTTTCAATTTCAGGGTCATCTTAGCTCAAAATAAATCATGAAATGCCTGAAAAATAGCAAATGAAGTCAGAAAAGGGTTGAAAAGTGATGATGTGGCTTTGAATGGTGCATATTGAATGCAGAAAAAGTCTTGAGTTAAAATATGTTAAAAAATGAAACCCCTTTGTAATAGACGAGTTTTCGTCCGAAACCCTGAGACTTCGAAGGTGATTGTCCAGTTTGTTGACGAAGTGCATCTAGTTTTTCCCGTAACCCTCTCAACTTTTTAGCACATGCTACGTGGGTGAAATTATGATACCATGCCAATTTTCAACTATTTCAGAGTTCATTTGCAGTGCTTTTCAATTTCAGGGTCATCTTAGCTCAAAATAAATCATGAAATGCATGAAAAATAGCAAATGAAGTCAGAAAAGGGTTGAAATGTGATGATGTGGCTTTGAATGGTGCATATTGAATGCAGAAAAAGTTTTTAGTTAAAATATGTTTAAAAAATGAAATCCCTTTGTAATAGACGAGTTTTCGTCCGAAACCCTGATACTTCGAAGGAGATTGTCCAGTTTGTACACGAAGTGCATCCAGTTTTTCCCGTAACCCTCTCAACTTTTTAACACATGCTATGTGGGTGAAATTATGATACCATGCCAAGTTTTAACCATTTCAGAGTTCATTTGCAGTGCTTTTCAATTTCAGGGTCATCTTAGCTCAAAATAAATCATGAAATGCATGAAAAATAGCAAATGAAGTCAGAAAAGGGTTGAAAAGTGATGATGTGGCTTTGAATGGTGCATATTGAATGCAGAAAAAGTCTTGAGTTAAAATATGTTAAAAAATGAAACCCCTTTGTAATAGACGAGTTTTCGTCCGAAACCCTGATACTTCGAAGGAGATTGTCCAGTTTGTACACGAAGTGCATCCAGTTTTTCCCGTAACCCTCTCAACTTTTTAGCACATGCTACGTGGGTGAAATTATGATACCATGCAAATTTTCAACTATTTCGGAGTTCATTTGCAGTGCTTTTCAATTTCAGGGTCATCTTAGCTCAAATTAAATCATGAAATGCGTGAAAAATAGCAAATGAAGTCAGAAAAGGGTTAAAAAGTGATGATGTGGCTTTGAATGGTGCATATTGAATGCAGAAAAAGTCTTGAGTTAAAATATGTTAAAATAATGAAACCCTTTGTAATAGACGAGTTTTCGTCCGAATCCCTGATACTTCGAAGGAGATTGTCCAGTTTGTACACGAAGTGCATCCAGTTTTTCACGTAACCCTCTCAACTTTTTAGCACATGCTATGTGGGTGAAATTATGATACCATGCCAATTTTCAACTATTTCAGAGTTAATTTGCAGTGCTTTTCAATTTCAGGGTCATCTTAGCTCAAAATAAATCATGAAATGCATGAAAAATAGCAAATGAAGTCAGAAAAGGGTTGAAAAGTGATGATGTGGCTTTGAATGGTGCATATTGAATGCAGAAAAAGTCTTGAGTTAAAATAAGTTAAAAAATGAAACTCCTTTGTAATAGACGAGTTTTCATCCGAAACCCTGATACTTCGAAGGAGATTGTCCAGTTTGTTGACGAAGTGCATCCAGTTTTTCCCGTAACCCTCTCAACTTTTTAGCACATGCTACGTGGGTGAAATTATGATACCATGCCAATTTTCAACTATTTCAGAGTTCATTTGCAGTGCTTTTCAATTTCAGGGTCATCCTAGCTCAAAATAAATCATGAAATGCATGAAAAATAGCAAATGAAGTCAGAAAAGGGTTGAAAAGTGATGATGTGGCTTTGAATTGTGCATATTGAATGCAGAAAAAGTCTTGAGTTAAAATATGTTAATAAAATGAAACCCCTTTGTAATAGACGAATTTTCGTCCGAAACCCTCACACTTCGAAAGAGATTGTCCAGTTTGTACACGAAGTGCATCCAGTTTTTCCCGTAACCCTCTCAACTTTTTAGCACATTCTACGTGGGTGAAATTATGATACCATGATAATTTTCAACTATTTCAGAGTTCATTTGTAGTGCTTTTCAATTTCAGGGTCATCTTAGCTCAAAATAAATCATGAAATGCGTGAAAAATAGCAAATGAAGTCAGAAAAGGGTTGAAAAGTGATGATGTGGCTTTGAATGGTGCATATTGAATGCAGAAAAAGTCTTGAGTTAAAATATGTTAAAATAATGAAACCCTTTGTAATAGACGAGTTTTCGTCCGAATCCCTGATACTTCGAAGGAGATTGTCCAGTTTGTACACGAAGTGCATCCAGTTTTTCCCGTAACCCTCTCAACTTTTTAGCACATGCTACGTGGGTGAAATTATGATACCATGCCAATTTTCAACCATTTCAGAGTTAATTTGCAGTGCTTTTCAATTTCAGGGTCATCTTAGCTCAAAATAAATCATGAAATGCATGAAAAATAGCAAATGAAGTCAGAAAAGGGTTGAAAAGTGATGATGTGGCTTTGAATGGTGCATATTGAATGCAGAAAAAGTCTTGAGTTAAAATATGTTAAAAAATGAAACCCCTTTGTAATAGACGAGTTTTCGTCCGAAACCCTGAGACTTCGAAGGAGATTGTCCAGTTTGTTGACGAAGTGCATCCAGTTTTTCCCGTAACCCTCTCAACTTTTTAGCACATGCTACGTGGGTGAAATTATGATACCATGCCAATTTTCAACTATTTCAGAGTTCATTTGCAGTGCTTTTCAATTTCAGGGTCATCTTAGCTCAAAATAAATCATGAAATGCATGAAAAATAGCAAATGAAGTCAGAAAAGGGTTGAAATGTGATGATGTCGCTTTGAATGGTGCATATTGAATGCAGAAAAAGTTTTGAGTTAAAATATGTTTAAAAAATGAAATCCCTTTGTAATAGACGAGTTTTCGTCCGAAACCCTGATACTTCGAAGGAGATTGTCCAGTTTGTACACGAAGTGCATCCAGTTTTTCCCGTAACCCTCTCAACTTTTTAACACATGCTATGTGGGTGAAATTATGATACCATGCCAAGTTTTAACCATTTCAGAGTTCATTTGCAGTGCTTTTCAATTTCAGGGTCATCTTAGCTCAAAATAAATCATGAAATGCATCAAAAATAGCAAATGAAGTCAGAAAAGGGTTGAAAAGTGATGATGTGGCTTTGAATGGTGCATATTGAATGCAGAAAAAGTCTAGAGTTAAAATATGTTAAAAAATGAAACCCCTTTGTAATAGACGAGTTTTCGTCCGAAACCTTGATACTTCGAAGGAGATTGTCCAGTTTGTACACGAAGTGCATCTAGTTTTTCCCGTAACCCTCTCAACTTTTTAGCACATGCTACGTGGGTGAAATTATGATACCATGCCAATTTTCAACTATTTCAGATTTCATTTGCAGTGCTTTTCAATTTCAGGGTCATCTTAGCTCAAAATAAATCATGAAATGCGTGAAAAATAGCAAATGAAGTCAGAAAAGGGTTAAAAAGTGATGATGTGGCTTTGAATGGTGCATATTGAATGCAGAAAAAGTCTTGAGTTAAAATATGTTAAAATAATGAAACCCTTTGTAATACACGAGTTTTCGTCCGAATCCCTGATACTTCGAAGGAGATTGTCCAGTTTGTACACGAAGTGCATCCAGTTTTTCCCGTAACCCTCTCAACTTTTGAGCACATGCTACGTGGGTGAAATTATGATACCATGCCAATTTTCAACTATTTCAGAGTTAATTTGCAGTGCTTTTCAATTTCAGGGTCATCTTAGCTCAAAATAAATCATGAAATGCATGAAAAATAGCAAATGAAGTCAGAAAAGGGTTGAAAAGTGATGATGTGGCTTTGAATGGTGCATATTGAATGCAGAAAAACTCTTGAGTTAAAATATGTTAAAAAATGAAACCCCTTTGTAATAGACGAGTTTTCGTCCGAAACCCTGATACTTCGAAGGAGATTGTCCAGTTTGTTGACGAAGTGCATCCAGTTTTTCCCGTAACCCTCTCAACTTTTTAGCACATGCTACGTGGGTGAAATTATGATACCATGCCAATTTTCAACTATTTCAGAGTTCATTTGCAGTGCTTTTCAATTTCAGGGTCATCTTAGCTCAAAATAAATCATGAAATGCATGAAAAATAGCAAATGAAGTCAGAAAAGGGTTGAAAAGTGATGATGTGGCTTTGAATGGTGCATATTGAATGCATAAAAGGTTTTGAGTTAAAATATGTTTAAAAAATGAAATCCCTTTGTAATAGACGAGTTTTCGTCCGAAACCCTGATACTTCGAAGGAGATTGTCCAGTTTGTACACGAAGTGCATCCAGTTTTTCCCGTAACCCTCTCAACTTTTTAGCACATGCTATGTGGGTCAAATTATGATACCATGCCAAGTTTTAACCATTTCAGAGTTCATTTGCTGTGCTTTTCAATTTCAGGGTCATCTTAGCTCAAAATAAATCATGAAATGCATGAAAAATAGCAAATGAAGTCAGAAAAGGGATGAAAAGTGATGATGTGGCTTTGAATGGTGCATATTGAATGCAAAAAAAGTCTTGAGTTCAAATATGTTAAAAAAATGAAACACCTTTGTAATAGACGAGTTTTCGTCCGAAACCCTGATACTTCGAAGGAGATTGTCTAGTTTGTACACGAAGTGCATCCAGTTTTTCCCGTAACCCTCTCAACTTTTTAGCACATGCTACGTGGGTGAAATTATGATACCATGCCAATTTTCAACTATTTCAGAGTTCATTTGCAGTGCTTTACAATTTCAGGGTCATCTTTGCTCAAAATAAATCACGAAATGCATGAAAAATAGCAAATGAAGTCAGAAAAGGGTTGAAAAGTGATGATGTGTCTTTGAATGGTACATATTGAATGCAGAAAAAGTCTTGAGTTGAAATATGTTTTAAAAATGAAATCCCTTTGTAATAGACGAGTTTTCGTCCGAAACCCTGATACTTCAAAGGAGATTGTCCAGTTTGTACACGAAGTGCATCCAGTTTTTCCCGTAACCCTCTCAACTTTTTAGCACATGCTATGTGGGTGAAATTATGATACCATGCCAATTGTCAACCATTTCAGAGTTCATTTGCAATGCTTTTCAATTTCAGGGTCATCTTAGCTCAAAATAAATCATGAAATGCATGAAAAATAGCAAATGAAGTCAGAAAAGGGTTGAAAAGTTATGATGTGGCTTTGAATGGTGCATATTGAATGCAGAAAAAGTCGTGAGTTAAAATATGTTTAAGAAAATGAAATCCCTTTGTAAAAGACGAGTTTTCGTCCGAAACCCTAATACTTCGAAGGAGATTGTCCAGTTTGTACACGAAATGCATCCAGTTTTTCCCGTAACCCTCTCAACTTTTTAGCACATGCTACATGGGTGAAATTATGATACCATGCCAATTTTCAACCATTTCAGAGTTCATTTGCAGTGCTTTTCAATTTCAGGGTCATCTTAACTCAAAATAAATCATGAAATGCATGAAAAATAGCAAATGAAGTTAGAAAAGGGTTGAAAAGTGATGATGTGGCTTTGAATGGTGCATATTGAATGCAAAAAAAGTTTTGAGTTAAAATATGTTTAAAAAATGAAATCCCTTTGCAATAGACGAGTTTTCGTCCGAAACCCTGATACTTCGAAGGAGATTGTCCAGTTTGTACACGAAGTGCATCCAGTTTTTCCCGTAACCCTCTCAACTTTTTAGCACATGCTATGTGGGTGAAATTATGATACCATGCCAAGTTTTAACCATTTCAGAGTTCATTTGAAGTGCTTTTCAATTTCAGGGTCATCTTAGCTCAAAATAAATCATGAAATGCATGAAAAATAGCAAATGAAGTCAGAAAAGGGTTGAAAAGTGATGATGTGGCTTCGAATGGTGCATATTGAATGCAGAAAAAGTCTTGAGTTCAAATATGTTAAAAAAATGAAATCCCTTTGTAATAGACGAGTTTTCGTCCGAAACCCTGATACTTCGAAGGAGATTGTCCAGTTTGTACACGAAGTGTATCCAGTTTTTCCCGTAACCCTCTTAACTTTTTAGCACATACTATGTGGGTGAAATTATGATACCATGCCAATTTTCAACCATTTCCGAGTTCATTTGCAGTGCTTTTCAATTTCAGGGTCATCTTAGCTCAAAATAAATCATGAAATACATGAAAAATAGCAAATGAAGTCAGAAAAGGGTTGAAAAGTGGTGATGTGTATTTGAATGGTGCATATTGAATGCATAAAAAGTCTTGAGTTAAAATATGTTTAAAAAATGAAATCCCTTTGTAATAGACGAGTTTTCGTCCGAAACCCTCATACTTCGAAGGAGATTGTCCAGTTTGTACACGAAGTGCATCCAGTTTTTCCCATAACCCTCTCAACTTTTTCGCACATGCTATGTGGGTGAAATTATGATACCATGCCAATTTTCAACCATTTCAGAGTTCATTTGCAGTTCTTTTCAATTTCAGGCTCATCTTAGCTCAAAATAAATCATGAAATGCATGAAAAATAGCAAATGAAGTCAGAAATGGGTTGAAAAGTGATGATGTGGCTTTGAATGGTGCATATTGAATGCAAATTTTTTTTTGAGTTACAATATGTTTAAAAAATGAAATCCCTTTGTAATTGACGAGTTTTCGTCCGAAACCCTGATACTTCGAAGGAGATTGTCCTGTTTGTACACGAAGTGCATCTAGTTTTTCCCGTAACCCTCTCAACTTTTTAACACATGCTATGTGGGTGAAATTATGATACCATGCCAAGTTTTAACCATTTCAGAGTTCATTTGCAGTGCTTTTCAATTTCAGGGTCATCTTAGCTCAAAATAAATCATGAAATGCATGAAAAATAGCAAATGAAGTCAGAAAAGGGTTGAAAAGTGATGATGTGGCTTTGAATGGTGCATATTGAATGCAGAAAAAGTCTTGAGTTAAAATATGTTAAAAAATGAAACCCCTTTGTAATAGACGAGTTTTCGTCCGAAACCCTGATACTTCGAAGGAGATTGTCCAGTTTGTACACGAAGTGCATCCAGTTTTTCCCGTAACCCTCTCAACTTTTTAGCACATGCTACGTGGGTGAAATTATGATACCATGCAAATTTTCAACTATTTCGGAGTTCATTTGCAGTGCTTTTCAATTTCAGGGTCATCTTAGCTCAAATTAAATCATGAAATGCGTGAAAAATAGCAAATGAAGTCAGAAAAGGGTTAAAAAGTGATGATGTGGCTTTGAATGGTGCATATTGAATGCAGAAAAAGTCTTGAGTTAAAATATGTTAAAATAATGAAACCCTTTGTAATAGACGAGTTTTCGTCCGAATCCCTGATACTTCGAAGGAGATTGTCCAGTTTGTACACGAAGTGCATCCAGTTTTTCACGTAACCCTCTCAACTATTTAGCACATGCTATGTGGGTGAAATTATGATACCATGCCAATTTTCAACTATTTCAGAGTTAATTTGCAGTGCTTTTCAATTTCAGGGTCATCTTAGCTCAAAATAAATCATGAAATGCATGAAAAATAGCAAATGAAGTCAGAAAAGGGTTGAAAAGTGATGATGTGGCTTTGAATGGTGCATATTGAATGCAGAAAAAGTCTTGAGTTAAAATAAGTTAAAAAATGAAACTCCTTTGTAATAGACGAGTTTTCATCCGAAACCCTGATACTTCGAAGGAGATTGTCCAGTTTGTTGACGAAGTGCATCCAGTTTTTCCCGTAACCCTCTCAACTTTTTAGCACATGCTACGTGGGTGAAATTATGATACCATGCCAATTTTCAACTATTTCAGAGTTCATTTGCAGTGCTTTTCAATTTCAGGGTCATCCTAGCTCAAAATAAATCATGAAATGCATGAAAAATAGCAAATGAAGTCAGAAAAGGGTTGAAAAGTGATGATGTGGCTTTGAATTGTGCATATTGAATGCAGAAAAAGTCTTGAGTTAAAATATGTTAATAAAATGAAACCCCTTTGTAATAGACGAATTTTCGTCCGAAACCCTCACACTTCGAAAGAGATTGTCCAGTTTGTACACGAAGTGCATCCAGTTTTTCCCGTAACCCTCTCAACTTTTTAGCACATTCTACGTGGGTGAAATTATGATACCATGATAATTTTCAACTATTTCAGAGTTCATTTGTAGTGCTTTTCAATTTCAGGGTCATCTTAGCTCAAAATAAATCATGAAATGCGTGAAAAATAGCAAATGAAGTCAGAAAAGGGTTGAAAAGTGATGATGTGGCTTTGAATGGTGCATATTGAATGCAGAAAAAGTCTTGAGTTAAAATATGTTAAAATAATGAAACCCTTTGTAATAGACGAGTTTTCGTCCGAATCCCTGATACTTCGAAGGAGATTGTCCAGTTTGTACACGAAGTGCATCCAGTTTTTCCCGTAACCCTCTCAACTTTTTAGCACATGCTACGTGGGTGAAATTATGATACCATGCCAATTTTCAACCATTTCAGAGTTAATTTGCAGTGCTTTTCAATTTCAGGGTCATCTTAGCTCAAAATAAATCATGAAATGCATGAAAAATAGCAAATGAAGTCAGAAAAGGGTTGAAAAGTGATGATGTGGCTTTGAATGGTGCATATTGAATGCAGAAAAAGTCTTGAGTTAAAATATGTTAAAAAATGAAACCCCTTTGTAATAGACGAGTTTTCGTCCGAAACCCTGAGACTTCGAAGGAGATTGTCCAGTTTGTTGACGAAGTGCATCCAGTTTTTCCCGTAACCCTCTCAACTTTTTAGCACATGCTACGTGGGTGAAATTATGATACCATGCCAATTTTCAACTATTTCAGAGTTCATTTGCAGTGCTTTTCAATTTCAGGGTCATCTTAGCTCAAAATAAATCATGAAATGCATGAAAAATAGCAAATGAAGTCAGAAAAGGGTTGAAATGTGATGATGTGGCTTTGAATGGTGCATATTGAATGCAGAAAAAGTTTTGAGTTAAAATATGTTTAAAAAATGAAATCCCTTTGTAATAGACGAGTTTTCGTCCGAAACCCTGATACTTCGAAGGAGATTGTCCAGTTTGTACACGAAGTGCATCCAGTTTTTCCCGTAACCCTCTCAACTTTTTAACACATGCTATGTGGGTGAAATTATGATACCATGCCAAGTTTTAACCATTTCAGAGTTCATTTGCAGTGCTTTTCAATTTCAGGGTCATCTTAGCTCAAAATAAATCATGAAATGCATCAAAAATAGCAAATGAAGTCAGAAAAGGGTTGAAAAGTGATGATGTGGCTTTGAATGGTGCATATTGAATGCAGAAAAAGTCTAGAGTTAAAATATGTTAAAAAATGAAACCCCTTTGTAATAGACGAGTTTTCGTCCGAAACCTTGATACTTCGAAGGAGATTGTCCAGTTTGTACACGAAGTGCATCTAGTTTTTCCCGTAACCCTCTCAACTTTTTAGCACATGCTACGTGGGTGAAATTATGATACCATGCCAATTTTCAACTATTTCAGATTTCATTTGCAGTGCTTTTCAATTTCAGGGTCATCTTAGCTCAAAATAAATCATGAAATGCGTGAAAAATAGCAAATGAAGTCAGAAAAGGGTTAAAAAGTGATGATGTGGCTTTGAATGGTGCATATTGAATGCAGAAAAAGTCTTGAGTTAAAATATGTTAAAATAATGAAACCCTTTGTAATACACGAGTTTTCGTCCGAATCCCTGATACTTCGAAGGAGATTGTCCAGTTTGTACACGAAGTGCATCCAGTTTTTCCCGTAACCCTCTCAACTTTTGAGCACATGCTACGTGGGTGAAATTATGATACCATGCCAATTTTCAACTATTTCAGAGTTAATTTGCAGTGCTTTTCAATTTCAGGGTCATCTTAGCTCAAAATAAATCATGAAATGCATGAAAAATAGCAAATGAAGTCAGAAAAGGGTTGAAAAGTGATGATGTGGCTTTGAATGGTGCATATTGAATGCAGAAAAACTCTTGAGTTAAAATATGTTAAAAAATGAAACCCCTTTGTAATAGACGAGTTTTCGTCCGAAACCCTGATACTTCGAAGGAGATTGTCCAGTTTGTTGACGAAGTGCATCCAGTTTTTCCCGTAACCCTCTCAACTTTTTAGCACATGCTACGTGGGTGAAATTATGATACCATGCCAATTTTCAACTATTTCAGAGTTCATTTGCAGTGCTTTTCAATTTCAGGGTCATCTTAGCTCAAAATAAATCATGAAATGCATGAAAAATAGCAAATGAAGTCAGAAAAGGGTTGAAAAGTGATGATGTGGCTTTGAATGGTGCATATTGAATGCATAAAAGGTTTTGAGTTAAAATATGTTTAAAAAATGAAATCCCTTTGTAATAGACGAGTTTTCGTCCGAAACCCTGATACTTCGAAGGAGATTGTCCAGTTTGTACACGAAGTGCATCCAGTTTTTCCCGTAACCCTCTCAACTTTTTAGCACATGCTATGTGGGTCAAATTATGATACCATGCCAAGTTTTAACCATTTCAGAGTTCATTTGCTGTGCTTTTCAATTTCAGGGTCATCTTAGCTCAAAATAAATCATGAAATGCATGAAAAATAGCAAATGAAGTCAGAAAAGGGATGAAAAGTGATGATGTGGCTTTGAATGGTGCATATTGAATGCAAAAAAAGTCTTGAGTTCAAATATGTTAAAAAAATGAAACACCTTTGTAATAGACGAGTTTTCGTCCGAAACCCTGATACTTCGAAGGAGATTGTCTAGTTTGTACACGAAGTGCATCCAGTTTTTCCCGTAACCCTCTCAACTTTTTAGCACATGCTACGTGGGTGAAATTATGATACCATGCCAATTTTCAACTATTTCAGAGTTCATTTGCAGTGCTTTACAATTTCAGGGTCATCTTTGCTCAAAATAAATCACGAAATGCATGAAAAATAGCAAATGAAGTCAGAAAAGGGTTGAAAAGTGATGATGTGTCTTTGAATGGTACATATTGAATGCAGAAAAAGTCTTGAGTTGAAATATGTTTTAAAAATGAAATCCCTTTGTAATAGACGAGTTTTCGTCCAAAACCCTGATACTTCAAAGGAGATTGTCCAGTTTGTACACGAAGTGCATCCAGTTTTTCCCGTAACCCTCTCAACTTTTTACCACATGCTATGTGGGTGAAATTATGATACCATGCCAATTGTCAACCATTTCAGAGTTCATTTGCAGTGCTTTTCAATTTCAGGGTCATCTTAGCTCAAAATAAATCATGAAATGCATGAAAAATAGCAAATGAAGTCAGAAAAGGGTTGAAAAGTTATGATGTGGCTTTGAATGGTGCATATTGAATGCAGAAAAAGTCGTGAGTTAAAATATGTTTAAGAAAATGAAATCCCTTTGTAAAAGACGAGTTTTCGTCCGAAACCCTAATACTTCGAAGGAGATTGTCCAGTTTGTACACGAAATGCATCCAGTTTTTCCCGTAACCCTCTCAACTTTTTAGCACATGCTACATGGGTGAAATTATGATACCATGCCAATTTTCAACCATTTCAGAGTTCATTTGCAGTGCTTTTCAATTTCAGGGTCATCTTAACTCAAAATAAATCATGAAATGCATGAAAAATAGCAAATGAAGTTAGAAAAGGGTTGAAAAGTGATGATGTGGCTTTGAATGGTGCATATTGAATGCAAAAAAAGTTTTGAGTTAAAATATGTTTAAAAAATGAAATCCCTTTGCAATAGACGAGTTTTCGTCCGAAACCCTGATACTTCGAAGGAGATTGTCCAGTTTGTACACGAAGTGCATCCAGTTTTTCCCGTAACCCTCTCAACTTTTTAGCACATGCTATGTGGGTGAAATTATGATACCATGCCAAGTTTTAACCATTTCAGAGTTCATTTGAAGTGCTTTTCAATTTCAGGGTCATCTTAGCTCAAAATAAATCATGAAATGCATGAAAAATAGCAAATGAAGTCGGAAAAGGGTTGAAAAGTGATGATGTGGCTTCGAATGGTGCATATTGAATGCAGAAAAAGTCTTGAGTTCAAATATGTTAAAAAAATGAAATCCCTTTGTAATAGACGAGTTTTCGTCCGAAACCCTGATACTTCGAAGGAGATTGTCCAGTTTGTACACGAAGTGTATCCAGTTTTTCCCGTAACCCTCTTAACTTTTTAGCACATGCTATGTGGGTGAAATTATGATACCATGCCAATTTTCAACCATTTCCGAGTTCATTTGCAGTGCTTTTCAATTTCAGGGTCATCTTAGCTCAAAATAAATCATGAAATACATGAAAAATAGCAAATGAAGTCAGAAAAGGGTTGAAAAGTGGTGATGTGTATTTGAATGGTGCATATTGAATGCATAAAAAGTCTTGAGTTAAAATATGTTTAAAAAATGAAATCCCTTTGTAATAGACGAGTTTTCGTCCGAAACCCTCATACTTCGAAGGAGATTGTCCAGTTTGTACACGAAGTGCATCCAGTTTTTCCCATAACCCTCTCAACTTTTTCGCACATGCTATGTGGGTGAAATTATGATACCATGCCAATTTTCAACCATTTCAGAGTTCATTTGCAGTTCTTTTCAATTTCAGGCTCATCTTAGCTCAAAATAAATCATGAAATGCATGAAAAATAGCAAATGAAGTCAGAAATGGGTTGAAAAGTGATGATGTGGCTTTGAATGGTGCATATTGAATGCAAATTTTTTTTTGAGTTACAATATGTTTAAAAAATGAAATCCCTTTGTAATTGACGAGTTTTCGTCCGAAACCCTGATACTTCGAAGGAGATTGTCCTGTTTGTACACGAAGTGCATCTAGTTTTTCCCGTAACCCTCTCAACTTTTTAGCACATGCTATGTGGGTGAAATTATGATACCATGCCAATTTTTAACCATTTCAGAGTTCATTTGCAGTACTTTTCAATCTCAGGGTCATCTTAGCTCAAAATAAATCATGAAATGCATGAAAAATAGCAAATGAAGTCAGAAAACGGTTGAATAGTGATGATGTGGCTTTGAATGGGGCATATTGAATGCAGAAAAAGTCTTGAGTTAAAATATATTTAAAAAAATGTAATCCCTTTGTTATAGACGAGTTTTCGTCCGAAACTCTAATACTTCGAAGGAGATTGTCCAGTTTGTACACGAAGTGCATCCAGTTTTTCCCGTAACCCTCTCAACTTTTTAGCACATGCTATGTGGGTGAAATTATGATACCATGCCAGTTTTCAACCATTTCAGAGTTCATTTGCAGTGCTTTTCAATTTCAGGGTCATCCTAGCGCAAAATAAATCATGAAATGCATGAGAAATAGCAAATGAAGTCAGAAAAGGGTTGAAAAGTGATGATGTGGCTTTGAATGGTGCATATTGAATGCAGAAAAAGTCTTGAGTTAAAATATGTTAATAAAATGAAACCCCTTTGTAATAGACGAATTTTCGTCCGAAACCCTCACACTTCGAAAGAGATTGTCCAGTTTGTACACGAAGTGCATCCAGTTTTTCCCGTAACCCTCTCAACTTTTTAGCACATGCTACGTGGGTGAAATTATGATACCATGCCAATTTTCAACCATTTCAGAGTTATGATGTGTATTTGAATGGTGCATATTGAATGCATAAAAAGTCTTGAGTTAAAATATGTTTAAAAAATGAAATCCCTTTGTAATAGACGAGTTTTCGTCCGAAACCCTCATACTTCGAAGGAGATTGTCCAGTTTGTACACGAAGTGCATCCAGTTTTTCCCATAACCCTCTCAACTTTTAGCACATGCTATGTGGGTGAAATTATGATACCATGCCAGTTTTCAACCATTTCAGAGTTCATTTGCAGTGCTTTTCAATTTCAGGGTCATCTTAGCTCAAAATAAATCATGAAATGCATGAAAAATAGCAAATGAAGTCAGAAAAGGGTTGAAAAGTGATGATGTGGCTTTGAATGGTGCATATTGAATGCAGAAAAAAATTTGGGGTAAAATATGTTAAAAAAATGAAATCCCTTTGTAATAGACGAGTTTTCGTCCGAAACCCACATACTTCGAAGGAGATTGTCCAGTTTGTACACAAAGTGCATCCAGTTTTTCCCGTAACCCTCTCAACTTTTTAGCACATGCTATGTGGGTGAAATTATGATACCATGCCAATTTTTAACCAGTTCAGAGTTCATTTGCAGTGCTTTTCAATTTCAGGGTCATCTTAGCTCAAAATAAATCATGAAATGCATGAAAAATAGCAAATGAAGTCAGAAAAGGGTTGAAAAGTGATGATGTGGCTTTGAATGGTGCATATTGAATGCAGAAAAAGTCTTGAGTTAAAATATGTTAAAAAAATGAAACCCCTTTGTAATAGACGAGTTTTCGTCCGAATCCCTGATACTTCGAAGGAGATTGTCCAGTTTGTACACGAAGTGCATCCAGTTTTTCCCGTAACCCTCTCAACTTTTTAGCACATGCTATGTGGGTGAAATTATGATACCATGCCAATTTTCAACCATTTCAGAGTTCATTTGCAGTGCTTTTCAATTTCAGGGTCATCTTAGCTCAAAATAAATCATGAAATGCATGAAAAATAGCAAATGAAGTCAGAAAAGGGTTGAAAAGTGATGATGTGTATTTGAATGGTGCATATTGAATGCATAAAAAGTCTTGAGTTAAAATATGTTTAAAAAATGAAATCCCTTTGTAATAGACGAGTTTTCGTCCGAAACCCTCATACTTCGAAGGAGATTGTCGAGTTTGTACACGAAGTGCATCCAGTTTTTCCCGTAACCCTCTCAACTTTTTAGCACATGCTATGTGGGTGAAATTATGATACCATGCCAATTTTCAACCATTTCAGAGTTCATTTGCAGTGCTTTTCAATTTCAGGGTCATCTTAGCTCAAAATAAATCATGAAATGCATGAAAAATAGCAAACGAAGTCAAAAATGGGTTGAAAAGTGATGATGTGCCTTTGAATGGTGCATATTGAATGCAAAAAAAAATTTGGGGTAAAATATGTTTAAAAAATGAAATCCCTTTGTAATAGACGAGTTTTCGTCCGAAACCCTCATACTTCGAAGGAGATTGTCCAGTTTGTACACGAAGTGCATCCAGTTTTTCCCGTAACCCTCTCAACTTTTTAGCACATGCTATGTGGGTGAAATTATGATACCATGCCAATTTTTAACCAGTTCAGAGTTCATTTGCAGTGCTTTTCAATTTCAGGGTCATCTTAGCTCAAAATAAATCATGAAATGCATGAAAAATAGCAAATGAAGTCAGAAAACGGTTGAATAGTGATGATGTGGCTTTGAATGGTGCATATTGAATGCAGAAAAAGTCTAGAGTTAAAATATGTTAAAATAATGAAACCCTTTGTAATAGACGAGTTTTCGTCCGAATCCCTGATACTTCGAAGGAGATTGTCCAGTTTGTACACGAAGTGCATCCAGTTTTTCCCGTAACCCTCTCAACTTTTTAGCACATGCTATGCAGAAAAAGTCTTGAGTTAAAATATGTTAAAAAATGAAACCCCTTTGTAATAGACGAGTTTTCGTCCGAAACCCTGAGACTTCGAAGGAGATTGTCCAGTTTGTTGACGAAGTGCATCCAGTTTTTCCCGTAACCCTCTCAACTTTTTAGCACATGCTACGTGGGTGAAATGTTGATACCATGCCAATTTTCAACTATTTCAGAGTTCATTTGCAGTGCTTTTCAATTTCAGGGTCATCTTAGCTCAAAATAAATCATGAAATGCATGAAAAATAGCAAATGAAGTCGGAAAAGGGTTGAAATGTGATGATGTGGCTTTGAATGGTGCATATTGAATGCAGAAAAAGTTTTGAGTTAAAATATGTTTAAAAAATGAAATCCCTTTCTAATAGACGAGTTTTCGTCCGAAACCCTGATACTTCGAAGGAGATTGTCCAGTTTGTACACGAAGTGCATCCAGTTTTTCCCGTAACCCTCTCAACTTTTTAACACATGCTATGTGGGTGAAATTATGATACCATGCCAAGCTTTAACCATTTCAGAGTTCATTTGCAGTGCTTTTCAATTTCAGGGTCATCTTAGCTCAAAATAAATCATGAAATGCATGAAAAATAGCAAATGAAGTCAGAAAAGGGTTGAAAAGTGATGATGTGGCTTTGAATGGTGCATATTGAATGCAGAAAAATTCTTGAGTTCAAATATGTTAAAAAAATGAAACACCTTTGTAATAGACGAGTTTTCGTCCGAAACCCTGATACTTCGAAGGAGATTGTCCAGTTTGTATACGAAGTGCATCCCGTTTTTCCCGTAACCCTCTCAACTTTTTAGCACATGCTATGTGGGTGAAATTATGATACCATGCCAATTTTCAACTATTTCAGAGTACATTTGCAGTGCTTTACAATTTCAGGGTCATCTTAGCTCAAAATAAATCATGAAATGCATGAAAAATAGCAAATGAAGTCAGAAAAGGGTTGAAAAGTGATGATGTGGCTTTGAATGGTGCATATTGAATGCAGAAAAAGTCTTGAGTTGAAATATGTTTAAAAAATGAAATCCCTTTGTAATAGACGAGTTTTCGTCCGAAACCCTGATACTTCAAAGGAGATTGTCCAGTTTGTACACGAAGTGCATCCAGTTTTTCCCGTAACCCTCTCAACTTTTTAGCACATGCTATGTGGGTGAAATTATGATACCATGCCAATTTTCAACCATTTCAGAGTTCATTTGCAGTGCTTTTCAATTTCGGGGTCATCTTAGCTCAAAATAAATCATGAAATGCATGAAAAATAGCAAATGAAGTCAGAAAAGGGTTGAAAAGTTATGATGTGGCTTTGAATGATGCATATTGAATGCAGAAAATGTCGTGAGTGAAAATATGTTTAAAAAAATGAAATCCCTTTGTAAAAGACGAGTTTTCGTCCGAAACCCTGATACTTCGAAGGAGATTGTCCAGTTTGTACACGAAATGCATCCAGTTTTTCCCGTAACCCTCTCAACTTTTTAGCACATGCTACATGGGTGAAATTATGATACCATGCCAATTTTCAACCATTTCAGAGTTCATTTAGAGTGCTTTTCAATTTCAGGGTCATCTTAGCTCAAAATAAATCATGAAATGCATGAAAAATAGCAAATGAAGTCAGAAAAGGGTTGAAAAGTGATGATGTGGCTTTGAATGGTGCATATTGAATGCAGAAAAAGTCTTGAGTTAAAATATGTTAAAAAATGAAACCCCTTTGTAATAGACGAGTTTTCGTCCGAAACCCTGATACTTCGAAGGAGATTGTCCAGTTTGTACACGAAGTTCATCCAGTTTTTCCCATAACCCTCTCAACTTTTTAGCACATGCTACGTGGGTGAAATTCTGATACCATGCCAATTTTCAACTATTTCAGAGTTCATTTGCAGTGCTTTTCAATTTCAGGGTCATCTTAGCTCAAAATAAATCATGAAATGCGTGAAAAATAGCAAATGAAGTCAGAAAAGGGTTAAAAAGTGATGATGTGGCTTTGAATGGTGCATATTAAATGCAGAAAAAGTCTTGAGTTAAAATATGTTAAAATAATGAAACCCTTTGTAATAGACGAGTTTTCGTCCGAATCCCTGATACTTCGAAGGAGATTGTCTAGTTTGTACACGAAGTGCATCCAGTTTTTCCCGTAACCCTCTCAACATTTTAGCACATGCTACGTGGGTGAAATTATGATACCATGCCAATTTTCAACTATTTCAGAGTTAATTTGGAGTGCTTTTCAATTTCAGGGTCATCTTAGCTCAAAATAAATCATGAAATGCATGAAAAATAGCAAATGAAGTCAGAAAAGGGTTGAAAAGTGATGATGTGGCTTTGAATGGTGCATATTGAATGCAGAAAAAGTCTTGAGTTAAAATATGTTAAAAAAATGAAACCCCTTTGTAATAGACGAGTTTTCGTCCGAAACCCTGATACTTCGAAGGAGATTGTCCAGTTTGTTGACGAAGTGCATCCAGTTTTTCCCGTAACCCTCTCAACTTTTTAGCACATGCTACGTGGGTGAAATTATGATACCATGCCAATTTTCAACTATTTCAGAGTTCATTTGCAGTGCTTTTCAATTTCAGGGTCATCTTAGCTCAAAATAAATCATGAAATGCATGAAAAATAGCAAATGAAGTCAGAAAAGGGTTGAAAAGTGATGATGTGGCTTTGAATGGTGCATATTGAATGCATAAAAGGTTTTGAGTTAAAATATGTTTAAAAAATGAAATCCCTTTGTAATAGACGAGTTTTCGTCCGAAACCCTGATACTTCGAAGGAGATTGTCCAGTTTGTACACGAAGTGCATCCAGTTTTTCCCGTAACCCTCTCAACTTTTTAGCACATGCTATGTGGGTGAAATTATGATACCATGCCAAGTTTTAACCATTTCAGAGTTCATTTGCAGTGCTTTTCAATTTCAGGGTCATCTTAGCTCAAAATAAATCATGAAATGCATGAAAAATAGCAAATGAAGTCAGAAAAGGGTTGAAAAGTGATGATGTGGCTTTGAATGGTGCATATTGAATGCAGAAAAAGTCTTGAGTTAAAATATGTTAAAAAATGAAACCCCTTTGTAATAGACGAGTTTTCGTCCGAAACCCTGATACTTCGAAGGAGATTGTCCAGTTTGTACACGAAGTGCATCCAGTTTTTCCAGTAACCCTCTCAACTTTTTAGCACATGCTACGTGGGTGAAATTCTGATACCATGCCAATTTTCAACTATTTCAGAGTTCATTTGCAGTGCTTTTCAATTTCAGGGTCATCTTAGCTCAAAATAAATCATGAAATGCGTGAAAAATAGCAAATGAAGTCAGAAAAGGGTTAAAAAGTGATGATGTGGCTTTGAATGGTGCATATTAAATGCAGAAAAAGTCTTGAGTTAAAATATGTTAAAATAATGAAACCCTTTGTAATAGACGAGTTTTCGTCCGAATCCCTGATACTTCGAAGGAGATTGTCTAGTTTGTACACGAAGTGCATCCAGTTTTTCCCGTAACCCTCTCAACATTTTAGCACATGCTACGTGGGTGAAATTATGATACCATGCCAATTTTCAACTATTTCAGAGTTAATTTGGAGTGCTTTTCAATTTCAGGGTCATCTTAGCTCAAAATAAATCATGAAATGCATGAAAAATAGCAAATGAAGTCAGAAAAGGGTTGAAAAGTGATGATGTGGCTTTGAATGGTGCATATTGAATGCAGAAAAAGTCTTGAGTTAAAATATGTTAAAAAAATGAAACCCCTTTGTAATAGACGAGTTTTCGTCCGAAACCCTGATACTTCGAAGGAGATTGTCCAGTTTGTTGACGAAGTGCATCCAGTTTTTCCCGTAACCCTCTCAACTTTTTAGCACATGCTACGTGGGTGAAATTATGATACCATGCCAATTTTCAACTATTTCAGAGTTCATTTGCAGTGCTTTTCAATTTCAGGGTCATCTTAGCTCAAAATAAATCATGAAATGCATGAAAAATAGCAAATGAAGTCAGAAAAGGGTTGAAAAGTGATGATGTGGCTTTGAATGGTGCATATTGAATGCATAAAAGGTTTTGAGTTAAAATATGTTTAAAAAATGAAATCCCTTTGTAATAGACGAGTTTTCGTCCGAAACCCTGATACTTCGAAGGAGATTGTCCAGTTTGTACACGAAGTGCATCCAGTTTTTCCCGTAACCCTCTCAACTTTTTAGCACATGCTATGTGGGTGAAATTATGATACCATGCCAAGTTTTAACCATTTCAGAGTTCATTTGCAGTGCTTTTCAATTTCAGGGTCATCTTAGCTCAAAATAAATCATGAAATGCATGAAAAATAGCAAATGAAGTCAGAAAAGGGATGAAAAGTGATGATGTGGCTTTGAATGGTGCATATTGAATGCAGAAAAAGTCTTGAGTTCAAATATGTTAAAAAAATGAAACACCTTTGTAATAGACGATTTTTCGTCCGAAACCCTGATACTTCGAAGGAGATTGTCCAGTTTGTACACGAAGTGCATCCAGTTTTTCCAGTAACCCTCTCAACTTTTTAGCACATGCTACGTGGGTGAAATTATGAAACCATGCCAATTTTCAACTATTTCAGAGTTCATTTGCAGTGCTTTACAATTTCAGGGTCATCTTCGCTCAAAATAAATCAAGAAATGCATGAAAAATAGCAAATGAAGTCAGAAAAGGGTTGAAAAGTGATGATGTGTCTTTGAATGGTACATATTGAATGCAGAAAAAGTCTTGAGTTGAAATATGTTTAAAAAATGAAATCCCTTTGTAATAGACGAGTTTTCGTCCGAAACCCTGATACTTCAAAGGAGATTGTCCAGTTTGCACACGAAGTGCATCCAGTTTTTCCCGTAACCCTCTCAACTTTTTAGCACATGCTATGTGGGTGAAATTATGATACCATGCCAATTTTGAACCATTTCAAAGTTCATTTGCAGTGCTTTTCAATTTCGGGGTCATCTTAGCTCAAAATAAATCATGAAATGCATGAAAAATAGCAAATGAAGTCAGAAAAGGGTTGAAAAGTTATGATGTGGCTTTGAATGGTGCATATTGAATGCAGAAAAAGTCGTGAGTGAAAATATGTTTAAAAAAATGAAATCCCTTTGTAAAAGACGAGTTTTCGTCCGAAACCCTGATACTTCGAAGGAGATTGTCCAGTTTGTACACGAAATGCATCCAGTTTTTCCCGTAACCCTCTCAACTTTTTAGCACATGCTACATGGGTGAAATTATGATACCATGCCAATTTTCAACCATTTCAGAGTTCATTTAGAGTGCTTTTCAATTTCAGGGTCATCTTAGCTCAAAATAAATCATGAAATGCATGAAAAATAGCAAATGAAGTCAGAAAAGGGTTGAAAAGTGATGATGTGGTTTTGAATGGTGCATATTGAATGCAGAAAAAGTCTTGAGTTAAAATATGTTAAAAAATGAAACCCCTTCGTAATAGACGAGTTTTCGTCCGAAACCCTGATACTTCGAAGGAGATTGTCCAGTTTGTACACGAAGTTCATCCAGTTTTTCCCATAACCCTCTCAACTTTTTAGCACATGCTACGTGGGTGAAATTATGATACCATGCCAATTTTCAACTATTTCAGAGTTCATTTGCAGTGCTTTTCAATTTCAGGGTCATCTTAGCTCAAAATAAATCATGAAATGCGTGAAAAATAGCAAATGAAGTCAGAAAAGGGTTAAAAAGTGATGATGTGGCTTTGAATGGTGCATATTAAATGCAGAAAAAGTCTTGAGTTAAAATATGTTAAAATAATGAAACCCTTTGTAATAGACGAGTTTTCGTCCGAATCCCTGATACTTCGAAGGAGATTGTCTAGTTTGTACACGAAGTGCATCCAGTTTTTCCCGTAACCCTCTCAACTTTTTAGCACATGCTACGTGGGTGAAATTATGATACCATGCCAATTTTCAACTATTTCAGAGTTAATTTGCAGTGCTTTTCAATTTCAGGGTCATCTTAGCTCAAAATAAATCATGTAATGCATGAAAAATAGCAAATGAAGTCAGAAAAGGGTTGAAAAGTGATGATGTGGCTTTGAATGGTGCATATTGAATGCAGAAAAAGTCTTGAGTTAAAATATGTTTAAAAAATGAAACCCCTTTGTAATAGACGAGTTTTCGTCCGAAACCCTGATACTTCGAAGGAGATTGTCCAGTTTGTTGACGAAGTGCATCCAGTTTTTCCCGTAACCCTCTCAACTTTTTAGCACATGCTACGTGGGTGAAATTATGATACCATGCCAATTTTCAACTATTTCAGAGTTCATTTGCAGTGCTTTTCAATTTCAGGGTCATCTTAGCTCAAAATAAATCATGAAATGCATGAAAAATAGCAAATGAAGTCAGAAAAGGGTTGAAAAGTGATGATGTGGCTTTGAATGGTGCATATTGAATGCATAAAAGGTTTTGAGTTAAAATATGTTTAAAAAATGAAATCCCTTTGTAATAGACGAGTTTTCGTCCGAAACCCTGATACTTCGAAGGAGATTGTCCAGTTTGTTCACGAAGTGCATCCAGTTTTTCCCGTAACCCTCTCAACTTTTTAGCACATGCTATGTGGGTGAAATTATGATACCATGCCAAGTTTTAACCATTTCAGAGTTCATTTGCAGTGCTTTTCAATTTCAGGGTCATCTTAGCTCAAAATAAATCATGAAATGCATGAAAAATAGCAAATGAAGTCAGAAAAGGGATGAAAAGTGATGATGTCGCTTTGAATGGTGCATATTGAATGCAGAAAAAGTCTTGAGTTCAAATATGTTAAAAACATGAAACACCTGTGTAATAGACGAGTTTTCGTCCGAAACCCTGATACTTCGAAGGAGATTGTCCAGTTTGTACACGAAGTGTATCCAGTTTTTCCCGTAACCCTCTCAACTTTTTAGCACATGCTACGTGGGTGAAATTATGATACCATGCCAATTTTCAACTATTTCAGAGTTCATTTGCAGTGCTTTACAATTTCAGGGTCATCTTCGCTCAAAATAAATCACGAAATGCATGAAAAATAGCAAATGAAGTCAGAAAAGGGATGAAAAGTGATGATGTCGCTTTGAATGGTGCATATTGAATGCAGAAAAAGTCTTGAGTTAAAATATGTTAATAAAATGAAACCCCTTTGTAATAGACGAATTTTCGTCCGAAACCCTCACACTTCGAAAGAGATTGTCCAGTTTGTACACGAAGTGCATCCAGTTTTTCCCGTAACCCTCTCAACTTTTTAGCACATGCTACGTGGGTGAAATTATGATACCATGCCAATTTTCAACCATTTCAGAGTTATGATGTGTATTTGAATGGTGCATATTGAATGCATAAAAAGTCTTGAGTTAAAATATGTTTAAAAAATGAAATCCCTTTGTAATAGACGAGTTTTCGTCCGAAACCCTCATACTTCGAAGGAGATTGTCCAGTTTGTACACGAAGTGCATCCAGTTTTTCCCATAACCCTCTCAACTTTTTAGCACATGCTATGTGGGTGAAATTATGATACCATGCCAATTTTCAACCATTTCAGAGTTCATTTGCAGTGCTTTTCAATTTCAGGGTCATCTTAGCTCAAAATAAATCATGAAATGCATGAAAAATAGCAAATGAAGTCAGAAAAGGGTTGAAAAGTGATGATGTGGCTTTGAATGGTGCATATTGAATGCAGAAAAAAATTTGGGGTAAAATATGTTAAAAAAATGAAATCCCTTTGTAATAGACGAGTTTTCGTCCGAAACCCACATACTTCGAAGGAGATTGTCCAGTTTGTACACAAAGTGCATCCAGTTTTTCCCGTAACCCTCTCAACTTTTTAGCCCATGCTATGTGGGTGAAATTATGATACCATGCCAATTTTTAACCAGTTCAGAGTTCATTTGCAGTGCTTTTCAATTTCAGGGTCATCTTAGCTCAAAATAAATCATGAAATGCATGAAAAATAGCAAATGAAGTCAGAAAAGGGATGAAAAGTGATGATGTCGCTTTGAATGGTGCATATTGAATGCAGAAAAAGTCTTGAGTTCAAATATGTTAAAAACATGAAACACCTGTGTAACAGACGAGTTTTCGTCCGAAACCCTGATACTTCGAAGGAGATTGTCCAGTTTGTACACGAAGTGTATCCAGTTTTTCCCGTAACCCTCTCAACTTTTTAGCACATGCTACGTGGGTGAAATTATGATACCATGCCAATTTTCAACTATTTCAGAGTTCATTTGCAGTGCTTTTCAATTTCAGGGTCATCTTAGCTCAAAATAAATCATGAAATGCATGAAAAATAGCAAATGAAGTCAGAAAAGGGTTGAAAAGTGATGATGTGGCTTTGAATGGTGCATATTGAATGCATAAAAGGTTTTGAGTTAAAATATGTTTAAAAAATGAAATCCCTTTGTAATAGACGAGTTTTCGTCCGAAACCCTGATACTTCGAAGGAGATTGTCCAGTTTGTACACGAAGTGCATCCAGTTTTTCCCGTAACCCTCTCAACTTTTTAGCACATGCTATGTGGGTGAAATTATGATACCATGCAAAGTTTTAACCATTTCAGAGTTCATTTGCAGTGCTTTTCAATTTCAGGGTCATCTTAGCTCAAAATAAATCATGAAATGCATGAAAAATAGCAAATGAAGTCAGAAAAGGGATGAAAAGTGATGATGTGGCTTTGAATGGTGCATATTGAATGCAGAAAAAGTCTTGAGTTCAAATATGTTAAAAAAATGAAACACCTTTGTAATAGACGAGTTTTCGTCCGAAACCCTGATACTTCGAAGGAGATTGTCCAGTTTGTACACGAAGTGCATCCAGTTTTTCCAGTAACCCTCTCAACTTTTTAGCACATGCTACGTGGGTGAAATTATGAAACCATGCCAATTTTCAACTATTTCAGAGTTCATTTGCAGTGCTTTACAATTTCAGGGTCATCTTCGCTCAAAATAAATCAAGAAATGCATGAAAAATAGCAAATGAAGTCAGAAAAGGGTTGAAAAGTGATGATGTGTCTTTGAATGGTACATATTGAATGCAGAAAAAGTCTTGAGTTGAAATATGTTTAAAAAATGAAATCCCTTTGTAATAGACGAGTTTTCGTCCGAAACCCTGATACTTCAAAGGAGATTGTCCAGTTTGCACACGAAGTGCATCCAGTTTTTCCCGTAACCCTCTCAACTTTTTAGCACATGCTATGTGGGTGAAATTATGATACCATGCCAATTTTGAACCATTTCAGAGTTCATTTGCAGTGCTTTTCAATTTCGGGGTCATCTTAGCTCAAAATAAATCATGAAATGCATGAAAAATAGCAAATGAAGTCAGAAAAGGGTTGAAAAGTTATGATGTGGCTTTGAATGGTGCATATTGAATGCAGAAAAAGTCGTGAGTGAAAATATGTTTAAAAAAATGAAATCCCTTTGTAAAAGACGAGTTTTCGTCCGAAACCCTGATACTTCGAAGGAGATTGTCCAGTTTGTACACGAAATGCATCCAGTTTTTCCCGTAACCCTCTCAACTTTTTAGCACATGCTACATGGGTGAAATTATGATACCATGCCAATTTTCAACCATTTCAGAGTTCATTTAGAGTGCTTTTCAATTTCAGGGTCATCTTAGCTCAAAATAAATCATGAAATGCATGAAAAATAGCAAATGAAGTCAGAAAAGGGTTGAAAAGTGATGATGTGGCTTTGAATGGTGCATATTGAATGCAGAAAAAGTCTTGAGTTAAAATATGTTAAAAAATGAAACCCCTTCGTAATAGACGAGTTTTCGTCCGAAACCCTGATACTTCGAAGGAGATTGTCCAGTTTGTACACGAAGTTCATCCAGTTTTTCCCATAACCCTCTCAACTTTTTAGCACATGCTACGTGGGTGAAATTATGATACCATGCCAATTTTCAACTATTTCAGAGTTCATTTGCAGTGCTTTTCAATTTCAGGGTCATCTTAGCTCAAAATAAATCATGAAATGCGTGAAAAATAGCAAATGAAGTCAGAAAAGGGTTAAAAAGTGATGATGTGGCTTTGAATGGTGCATATTAAATGCAGAAAAAGTCTTGAGTTAAAATATGTTAAAATAATGAAACCCTTTGTAATAGACGAGTTTTCGTCCGAATCCCTGATACTTCGAAGGAGATTGTCTAGTTTGTACACGAACTGCATCCAGTTTTTCCCGTAACCCTCTCAACTTTTTAGCACATGCTACGTGGGTGAAATTATGATACCATGCCAATTTTCAACTATTTCAGAGTTAATTTGCAGTGCTTTTCAATTTCAGGGTCATCTTAGCTCAAAATAAATCATGTAATGCATGAAAAATAGCAAATGAAGTCAGAAAAGGGTTGAAAAGTGATGATGTGGCTTTGAATGGTGCATATTGAATGCAGAAAAAGTCTTGAGTTAAAATATGTTAAAAAAATGAAACCCCTTTGTAATAGACGAGTTTTCGTCCGAAACCCTGATACTTCGAAGGAGATTGTCCAGTTTGTTGACGAAGTGCATCCAGTTTTTCCCGTAACCCTCTCAACTTTTTAGCACATGCTACGTGGGTGAAATTATGATACCATGCCAATTTTTAACTATTTCAGAGTTCATTTGCAGTGCTTTTCAATTTCAGGGTCATCTTAGCTCAAAATAAAATATGAAATGCATGAAAAATAGCAAATGAAGTCAGAAAAGGGTTGAAAAGTGATGATGTGGCTTTGAATGGTGCATATTGAATGCATAAAAGGTTTTGAGTTAAAATATGTTTAAAAAATGAAATCCCTTTGTAATAGACGAGTTTTCGTCCGAAACCCTGATACTTCGAAGGAGATTGTCCAGTTTGTTCACGAAGTGCATCCAGTTTTTCCCGTAACCCTCTCAACTTTTTAGCACATGCTATGTGGGTGAAATTATGATACCATGCCAAGTTTAAACCATTTCAGAGTTCAGTTGCAGTGCTTTTCAATTTCAGGGTCATCTTAGCTCAAAATAAATCATGAAATGCATGAAAAATAGCAAATGAAGTCAGAAAAGGGATGAAAAGTGATGATGTCGCTTTGAATGGTGCATATTGAATGCAGAAAAAGTCTTGAGTTCAAATATGTTAAAAACATGAAACACCTGTGTAATAGACGAGTTTTCGTCCGAAACCCTGATACTTCGAAGGAGATTGTCCAGTTTGTACACGAAGTGTATCCAGTTTTTCCCGTAACCCTCTCAACTTTTTAGCACATGCTACGTGGGTGAAATTATGATACCATGCCAATTTTCAACTATTTCAGAGTTCATTTGCAGTGCTTTACAATTTCAGGGTCATCTTCGCTCAAAATAAATCACGAAATGCATGAAAAATAGCAAATGAAGTCAGAAAAGGGATGAAAAGTGATGATGTCGCTTTGAATGGTGCATATTGAATGCAGAAAAAGTCTTGAGTTAAAATATGTTAATAAAATGAAACCCCTTTGTAATAGAGGAATTTTCGTCCGAAACCCTCACACTTCGAAAGAGATTGTCCAGTTTGTACACGAAGTGCATCCAGTTTTTCCCGTAACCCTCTCAACTTTTTAGCACATGCTACGTGGGTGAAATTATGATACCATGCCAATTCTCAACCATTTCAGAGTTATGATGTGTATTTGAATGGTGCATATTGAATGCATAAAAAGTCTTGAGTTAAAATATGTTTAAAAAATGAAATCCCTTTGTAATAGACGAGTTTTCGTCCGAAACCCTCATACTTCGAAGGAGATTGTCCAGTTTGTACACGAAGTGCATCCAGTTTTTCCCATAACCCTCTCAACTTTTTAGCACATGCTATGTGGGTGAAATTATGATACCATGCCAATTTTCAACCATTTCAGAGTTCATTTGCAGTGCTTTTCAATTTCAGGGTCATCTTAGCTCAAAATAAATCATGAAATGCATGAAAAATAGCAAATGAAGTCAGAAAAGGGTTGAAAAGTGATGATGTGGCTTTGAATGGTGCATATTGAATGCAGAAAAAAATTTGGGGTAAAATATGTTAAAAAAATGAAATCCCTTTGTAATAGACGAGTTTTCGTCCGAAACCCACATACTTCGAAGGAGATTGTCCAGTTTGTACACAAAGTGCATCCAGTTTTTCCCGTAACCCTCTCAACTTTTTAGCCCATGCTATGTGGGTGAAATTATGATACCATGCCAATTTTTAACCAGTTCAGAGTTCATTTGCAGTGCTTTTCAATTTCAGGGTCATCTTAGCTCAAAATAAATCATGAAATGCATGAAAAATAGCAAATGAAGTCAGAAAAGGGTTGAAAAGTGATGATGTGGCTTTGAATGGTGCATATTGAATGCAGAAAAAGTCTTGAGTTAAAATATGTTAAAAAATGAAACCCCTTTGTAATAGACGAGTTTTCGTCCGAATCCCTGATACTTCGAAGGAGATTATCCAGTTTGTACACGAAGTGCATCCAGTTTTTCCCGTAACCCTCTCAACTTTTTAGAACATGCTATGTGGGTGAAATTATGATACCATGCCAATTTTCAACCATTTCAGAGTTCATTTGCAGTGCTTTTCAATTTCAGGGTCATCTTAGCTCAAAATAAATCATGAAATGCATGAAAAATAGCAAATGAAGTCAGAAAAGGGTTGAAAAGTGATGATGTGTATTTGAATGGTGCATATTGAATGCATAAAAAGTCTTGAGTTAAAATATGTTTAAAAAATGAAATCCCTTTGTGAGAGACGAGTTTTCGTCCGAAACCCTCATACTTCGAAGGAGATTGTCGAGTTTGTACACGAAGTGCATCCAGTTTTTCCCGTAACCCGCTCAACTTTTTAGCACATGCTATGTGGGTGAAATTATGATACCATGCCAATTTTTAACCAGTTCAGAGTTCATTTGCAGTGCTTTTCAATTTCAGGGTCATCTTAGCTCAAAATAAATCATGAAATGCATGAAAAATAGCAAATGAAGTCAGAAAACGGTTGAATAGTGATGATGTGGCTTTGAATGGTGCATATTGAATGCAGAAAAAGTCTTGAGTTAAAATATGTTAAAATAATGAAACCCTTTGTAATAGACGAGTTTTCGTCCGAATCCCTGATACTTCGAAGGAGATTGTCCAGTTTGTACACGAAGTGCATCCAGTTTTTCCCGTAACCCTCTCAACTTTTTAGCACATGCTATGCAGAAAAAGTCTTGAGTTAAAATATGTTAAAAAATGAAACCCCTTTGTAATAGACGAGTTTTCGTCCGAAACCCTGAGACTTCGAAGGAGATTGTCCAGTTTGTTGACGAAGTGCATCCAGTTTTTCCCGTAACCCTCTCAACTTTTTAGCACATGCTACGTGGGTGAAATGTTGATAACATGCCAATTTTCAACTATTTCAGAGTTCATTTGCAGTGCTTTTCAATTTCAGGGTCATCTTAGCTCAAAATAAATCATGAAATGCATGAAAAATAGCAAATGAAGTCAGGAAAGGGTTGAAATGTGATGATGTGGCTTTGAATGGTGCATATTGAATGCAGAAAAAGTTTTGAGTTAAAATATGTTTAAAAAATGAAATCCCTTTCTAATAGACGAGTTTTCGTCCGAAACCCTGATACTTCGAAGGAGATTGTCCAGTTTGTACACGAAGTGCATCCAGTTTTTTCCCGTAACCCTCTCAACTTTTTAGCACATGCTACGTGGGTGAAATTATGATACCATGCCAATTTTCAACTATTTCAGAGTTCATTTGCAGTGCTTTTCAATTTCAGGGTCATCTTAGCTCAAAATAAATCATGAAATGCATGAAAAATAGCAAATGAAGTCAGAAAAGGGATGAAAAGTGATGATGTGGCTTTGAATGGTGCATATTGAATGCAGAAAAAGTCTTGAGTTCAAATATGTTAAAAAAATGAAACACCTTTGTAATAGACGAGTTTTCGTCCGAAACCCTGATACTTCGAAGGAGATTGTCCAGTTTGTACACGAAGTGCATCCCGTTTTTCCCGTAACCCTCTCAACTTTTTAGCACATGCTACGTGGGTGAAATTATGATACCATGCCAATTTTCAACTATTTCAGAGTACATTTGCAGTGCTTTACAATTTCAGGGTCATCTTCGCTCAAAATAAATCAAGAAATGCATGAAAAATAGCAAATGAAGTCAGAAAAGGGTTGAAAAGTGATGATGTGTCTTTGAATGGTACATATTGAATGCAGAAAAAGTCTTGAGTTGAAATATGTTTAAAAAATGAAATCCCTTTGTAATAGACGAGTTTTCGTCCGAAACCCTGATACTTCAAAGGAGATTGTCCAGTTTGTACACGAAGTGCATCCAGTTTTTCCCGTAACCCTCTCAACTTTTTAGCACATGCTATGTGGGTGAAATTATGATACCATGCCAATTTTCAACCATTTCAGAGTTCATTTGCAGTGCTTTTCAATTTCAGGGTCATCTTAGCTCAAAATAAATCATGAAATGCATGAAAAATAGCAAATGAAGTCAGAAAAGGGATGAAAAGTGATGATGTGGCTTTGAATGGTGCATATTGAATGCAGAAAAAGTCTTGAGTTCAAATATGTTAAAAAAATGAAACACCTTTGTAATAGACGAGTTTTCGTCCTAAACCCTGATACTTCGAAGGAGATTGTCCAGTTTGTACACGAAGTGCATCCAGTTTTTCCCGTAACCCTCTCAACTTTTTAGCACATGCTACGTGGGTGAAATTATGATACCATGCCAATTTTCAACTATTTCAGAGTTCATTTGCAGTGCTTTACAATTTCAGGGTCATCTTCGCTCAAAATAAATCAAGAAATGCATGAAAAATAGCAAATGAAGTCAGAAAAGGGTTGAAAAGTGATGATGTGTCTTTGAATGGTACATATTGAATGCAGAAAAAGTCTTGAGTTGAAATATGTTTAAAAAATGAAATCCCTTTGTAATAGACGAGTTTTCGTCCGAAACCCTGATACTTCAAAGGAGATTGTCCAGTTTGTACACGAAGTGCATCCAGTTTTTCCCGTAACCCTCTCAACTTTTTAGCACATGCTATGTGGGTGAAATTATGATACCATGCCAATTTTGAACCATTTCAGAGTTCATTTGCAGTGCTTTTCAATTTCGGGGTCATCTTAGCTCAAAATAAATCATGAAATGCATGAAAAATAGCAAATGAAGTCAGAAAAGGGTTGAAAAGTTATGATGTGGCTTTGAATGGTGCATATTGAATGCAGAAAAAGTCGTGAGTGAAAATATGTTTAAAAAAATGAAATCCCTTTGTAAAAGACGAGTTTTCGTCCGAAACCCTGATACTTCGAAGGAGATTGTCCAGTTTGTACACGAAATGCATCCAGTTTTTCCCGTAACCCTCTCAACTTTTTAGCACATGCTACATGGGTGAAATTATGATACCATGCCAATTTTCAACCATTTCAGAGTTCATTTAGAGTGCTTTTCAATTTCAGGGTCATCTTAGCTCAAAATAAATCATGAAATGCATGAAAAATAGCAAATGAAGTCAGAAAAGGGTTGAAAAGTGATGATGTGGCTTTGAAAGGTGCATATTGAATGCAGAAAAAGTCTTGAGTTAAAATATGTTAAAAAATGAAATCCCTTTGTAATAGACGAGTTTTCGTCCGAAACCCTGATACTTCGAAGGAGATTGTCCAGTTTGTACACGAAGTTCATCCAGTTTTTCCCATAACCCTCTCAACTTTTTAGCACATGCTACGTGGGTAAAATTATGATACCATGCCAATTTTCAACTATTTCAGAGTTCATTTGCAGTGTTTTTCAATTTCAGGGTCATCTTAGCTCAAAATAAATCATGAAATGCGTGAAAAATAGCAAATGAAGTCAGAAAAGGGTTAAAAAGTGATGATGTGGCTTTGAATGGTGCATATTAAATGCAGAAAAAGTCTTGAGTTAAAATATGTTAAAATAATGAAACCCTTTGTAATAGACGAGTTTTCGTCCGAATCCCTGATACTTCGAAGGAGATTGTCTAGTTTGTACACGAAGTGCATCCAGTTTTTTCCGTAACCCTCTCAACTTTTTAGCACATGCTACGTGGGTGAAATTATGATACCATGCCAATTTTCAACTATTTCAGAGTTAATTTGCAGTGCTTTTCAATTTCAGGGTCATCTTAGCTCAAAATAAATCATGAAATGCATGAAAAATAGCAAATGAAGTCAGAAAAGGGTTGAAAAGTGATGATGTGGCTTTGCATGGTGCATATTGAATGCAGAAAAAGTCTTGAGTTAAAATATGTTAAAAAAATGAAACCCCTTTGTAATAGACGAGTTTTCGTCCGAAACCCTGATACTTCGAAGGAGATTGTCCAGTTTGTTGACGAAGTGCATCCAGTTTTTCCCGTAACCCTCTCAACTTTTTAGCACATGCTACGTGGGTGAAATTATGATACCATGCCAATTTTCAACTATTTCAGAGTTCATTTGCAGTGCTTTTCAATTTCAGGGTCATCTTAGCTCAAAATAAATCATGAAATGCATGAAAAATAGCAAATGAAGTCAGAAAAGGGATGAAAAGTGATGATGTGGCTTTGAATGGTGCATATTGAATGCAGAAAAAGTCTTGAGTTCAAATATGTTAAAAAAATGAAACACCTTTGTAATAGACGAGTTTTCGTCCGAAACCCTGATACTTCGAAGGAGATTGTCCAGTTTGTACACGAAGTGCATCCAGTTTTTCCCGTAACCCTCTCAACTTTTTAGCACATGCTACGTGGGTGAAATTATGATACCATGCCAATTTTCAACTATTTCAGAGTTCATTTGCAGTGCTTTACAATTTCAGGGTCATCTTCGCTCAAAATAAATCAAGAAATGCATGAAAAATAGCAAATGAAGTCAGAAAAGGGTTGAAAAGTGATGATGTGTCTTTGAATGGTACATATTGAATGCAGAAAAAGTCTTGAGTTGAAATATGTTTAAAAAATGAAACCCCTTTGTAATAGACGAGTTTTCGTCCGAAACCCTGATACTTCAAAGGAGATTGTCCAGTTTGTACACGAAGTGCATCCAGTTTTTCCCGTAACCCTCTCAACTTTTTAGCACATGCTATGTGGGTGAAATTATGATACCATGCCAATTTTGAACCATTTCAGAGTTCATTTGCAGTGCTTTTCAATTTCGGGGTCATCTTAGCTCAAAATAAATCATGAAATGCATGAAAAATAGCAAATGAAGTCAGAAAAGGGTTGAAAAGTTATGATGTGGCTTTGAATGGTGCATATTGAATGCAGAAAAAGTCGTGAGTGAAAATATGTTTAAAAAAATGAAATCCCTTTGTAAAAGACGAGTTTTCGTCCGAAACCCTGATACTTCGAAGGAGATTGTCCAATTTGTACACGAAATGCATCCAGTTTTTCCCGTAACCCTCTCAACTTTTTAGCACATGCTACATGGGTGAAATTATGATACCATGCCAATTTTCAACCATTTCAGAGTTCATTTAGAGTGCTTTTCAATTTCAGGGTCATCTTAGCTCAAAATAAATCATGAAATGCATGAAAAATAGCAAATGAAGTCAGAAAAGGGTTGAAAAGTGATGATGTGGCTTTGAATGGTGCATATTGAATGCAGAAAAAGTCTTGAGTTAAAATATGTTAAAAAATGAAATCCCTTTGTAATAGACGAGTTTTCGTCCGAAACCCTGATACTTCGAAGGAGATTGTCCAGTTTGTACACGAAGTTCATCCAGTTTTTCCCATAACCCTCTCAACTTTTTAGCACATGCTACGTGGGTAAAATTATGATACCATGCCAATTTTCAACTATTTCAGAGTTCATTTGCAGTGTTTTTCAATTTCAGGGTCATCTTAGCTCAAAATAAATCATGAAATGCGTGAAAAATAGCAAATGAAGTCAGAAAAGGGTTAAAAAGTGATGATGTGGCTTTGAATGGTGCATATTAAATGCAGAAAAAGTCTTGAGTTAAAATATGTTAAAATAATGAAACCCTTTGTAATAGACGAGTTTTCGTCCGAATCCCTGATACTTCGAAGGAGATTGTCTAGTTTGTACACGAAGTGCATCCAGTTTTTTCCGTAACCCTCTCAACTTTTTAGCACATGCTACGTGGGTGAAATTATGATACCATGCCAATTTTCAACTATTTCAGAGTTAATTTGCAGTGCTTTTCAATTTCAGGGTCATCTTAGCTCAAAATAAATCATGAAATGCATGAAAAATAGCAAATGAAGTCAGAAAAGGGTTGAAAAGTGATGATGTGGCTTTGAATGGTGCATATTGAATGCAGAAAAAGTCTTGAGTTAAAATATGTTAAAAAAATGAAACCCCTTTGTAATAGACGAGTTTTCGTCCGAAACCCTGATACTTCGAAGGAGATTGTCCAGTTTGTTGACGAAGTGCATCCAGTTTTTCCCGTAACCCTCTCAACTTTTTAGCACATGCTACGTGGGTGAAATTATGATACCATGCCAATTTTCAACTATTTCAGAGTTCATTTGCAGTGCTTTTCAATTTCAGGGTCATCTTAGCTCAAAATAAATCATGAAATGCATGAAAAATAGCAAATGAAGTCAGAAAAGGGTTGAAAAGTGATGATGTGGCTTTGAATGGTGCATATTGAATGCATAAAAGGTTTTGAGTTAAAATATGTTTAAAAAATGGAATCCCTTTGTAATAGACGAGTTTTCGTCCGAAACCCTGATACTTCGAAGGAGATTGTCCAGTTTGTACACGAAGTGCATCCAGTTTTTCCCGTAACCCTCTCAACTTTTTAGCACATGCTATGTGGGTGAAATTATGATACCATGCCAAGTTTTAACCATTTCAGAGTTCATTTGCAGTGCTTTTCAATTTCAGGGTCATCTTAGCTCAAAATAAATCATGAAATGCATGAAAAATAGCAAATGAAGTCAGAAAAGGGATGAAAAGTGATGATGTCGCTTTGAATGGTGCATATTGAATGCAGAAAAAGTCTTGAGTTCAAATATGTTAAAAACATGAAACACCTGTGTAATAGACGAGTTTTCGTCCGAAACCCTGATACTTCGAAGGAGATTGTCCAGTTTGTACACGAAGTGCATCCAGTTTTTCCCGTAACCCTCTCAACTTTTTAGCACATGCTACGTGGGTGAAATTATGATACCATGCCAATTTTCAACTATTTCAGAGTTCATTTGCAGTGCTTTACAATTTCAGGGTCATCTTCGCTCAAAATAAATCACGAAATGCATTAAAAATAGCAAATGAAGTCAGAAAAGGGTTGAAAAGTGATGATGTGTCTTTGAATGGTACATATTGAATGCAGAAAAAGTCTTGAGTTGAAATATGTTTAAAAAATGAAATCCCTTTGTAATAGACGAGTTTTCGTCCGAAACCCTGATACTTCAAAGTAGATTGTCCAGTTTGTACACGAAGTGCATCCAGTTTTTCCCGTAACCCTCTCAACTTTTTAGCACATGCTATGTGGGTGAAATTATGATACCATGCCAATTTTCAACCATTTCAGAGTTCATTTACAGTGCTTTTCAATTTCAGGGTCATCTTAGCTCAAAATAAATCATGAAATGCATGAAAAATAGCAAATGAAGTCAAAAAAGGGTTGAAAAGTTATGATGTGGCTTTGAATGGTGCATATTGAATGCAGAAAAAGTCGTGAGTTAAAATATGTTTAAAAAAATGAAATCCCTTTGTAAAAGACGAGTTTTCGTCCGAAACCCTGATACTTCGAAGGAGATTGTCCAGTTTGTACACGAAATGCATCCAGTTTTTCCCGTAACCCTCTCAACTTTTTAGCACATGCTACATGGGTGAAATTATGATACCATGCCAATTTTCAACCATTTCAGAGTTCATTTGCAGTGCTTTTCAATTTCAGGGTCATCTTAACTCAAAATAAATCATGAAATGCATGAAAAATAGCAAATGAAGTCAGAAAAGGGTTGAAAAGTGATGATGTGTCTTTGAATGGTGCATATTGAATGCAGAAAAAGTTTTGAGTTAAAATATGTTTAAAAAATGAAATCCCTTTGTAATAGACGAGTTTTCGTCCGAAACCCTGATACTTCGAAGGAGATTGTCCAGTTTGTACACGAAGTGCATCTAGTTTTTCCCGTAACCCTCTCAACTTTTTAGCACATGCTATGTGGGTGAAATTATGATACCATGCCAAGTTTTAACCATTTCAGAGTTCATTTGCAGTGCTTTACAATTTCAGGGTCATCTTAGCTCAAAATAAATCATGAAATGCATGAAAAATAGCAAATGAAGTCAGAAAAGGGTTGAAAAGTGATGATGTGTCTTTGAATTGTACATATTGAATGCAGAAAAAGTCTTGAGTTCAAATATGTTAAAAAAATGAAAACCCTTATTAATAGACGAGTTTTCGTCCGAAACCCTGATACTTCGAAGGAGATTGTCCAGTTTGTACACGAAGTGCATCCAGTTTTTCCCGTAACCCTCTCAACTTTTTAGCGCATGCTACGTGGGTGAAATGATGATACCATGCCAATTTTCAACTATTTCAGAGTTCATTTGCAGTGCTTTACAATTTCAGGGTCATCTTAGCTCAAAATAAATCATGAAATGCATGAAAAATAGCAAATGAAGTCAGAAAAGGGTTGAAAAGTGATGATGTGTCTTTGAATGGTACATATTGAATGCAGAAAAACCCTTGAGTTGAAATATGTTTAAAAAATGAAATCCCTTTGTAATAGACGAGTTTTCGTCCGAAACCCTGATACTTCGAAGGAGATTGTGCAGTTTGTACACGAAGTGCATCCAGTTTTTCCCGTAACCCTCTCATCTTTTTAGCACATGCTATGTGGGTGAAGTTATGATACCATGCCAATTTTCAACCATTTCAGAGTTCATTTGCAGTGCTTTTCAATTTCAGGGTCATCTTAGCTCAAAATAAATCATGAAATGCATGAAAAATAGCAAATGAAGTCAGAAAAGGGTTGAAAAGTTATGGTGTGGCTTTGAATGGTGCATATTGAATGCAGAAAAAGTCTTGAGTTAAAATATGTTTAAAAAAAATGAAATCCCTTTGTAATAGACTTTTTCGTCCGAAACCCTGATACTTCGATGGAGATTGTCCAGTTTGTACACGAAGTGCATCCAGTTTTTCCCGTAACCCTCTCAACTTTTTAGCACATGCTACGTGGGTGAAATTATGATACCATGCCAATTTTCAACTATTTCAGAGTTCATTTGCAGTGCTTTACAATTTCAGGGTCATCTTAGCTCAAAATAAATCATGAAATGCATGAAAAATAGCAAATGAAGTCAGAAAAGGGTTGAAAAGTGATGATCTGTCTTTGAATGGTACATATTGAATGCAGATAAAGTCTTGAGTTGAAATATGTTTAAAAAATGAAATCCCTTTGTAATAGACGAGTTTTCGTCCGAAACCCTGATACTTCAAAGGAGATTGTCCAGTTTGTACACGAAGTGCATCCAGTTTTTCCCGTAACCCTCTCATCTTTTTAGCACAAGCTATGTGGGTGAAATTATGATACCATGCCAATTTTCAACCATTTCAGAGTTCATTTGCAGTGCTTTTCAATTTCAGGGTCATCTTAGCTCAAAATAAATCATGAAATGCATGAAAAATAGCAAATGAAGTCAGAAAAGGGTTGAAAAGTTATGATGTGGCTTTGAATGGTGCATATTGAATGTAGAAAAAGTCTTGAGTTAAAATATGTTTAAAAAAATGAAATCCCTTTGTAATAGACTTTTTCGTCCGAAACCCTGATACTTCGAAGGAGATTGTCCAGTTTGTACATGAAGTGCATCCAGTTTTTCCCGTAACCCTCTCAACTTTTTAGCACACGCTACATGGGTGAAATTATGATACCGTGCCAATTTTCAACCATTTCAGAGTTCATTTGCAGTGCTTTTCAATTTCAGGGTCATCTTAACTCAAAATAAATCATGAAATGCATAAAAATAGCAAATGAAGTCAGAAAAGGGTTGAAAAGTGATGATGTGGCTTTGAACGGTGCATATTGAATGCAGAAAAAGTCTTGAGTTAAAATATATTGAAAAAAATGAAATCCCTTTGTAATAGACGAGTTTTCGTCCGAAACCCTGATACTTCGAAGGAGATTGTTCAGTTTGTACACGAAGTGCATCCAGCTTTTCCCGTAACCCTCTCAACTTTTTAGCACATGCTATGTGGGTGAAATTATGATACCATGCTAATTTTCAACCATTTCAGAGTTCATTTGCAGTGCTTTTCAATTTCAGGGTCATCTTAGCTCAAAATAAATCATGAAATGCATGAAAAATAGCAAATGAAGTCAGAAAAGGGTTGAAAAGTGATGATGTGTATTTGAATGGTGCATATTGAATGCATAAAAAGTCTTGAGTTAAAATATGTTTAAAAAATGAAATCCATTTGTAATAGACGAGTTTTCGTCCGAAACCCTCATACTTGGAAGGAGATTGTCGAGTTTGTACACGAAGTGCATCCAGTTTTTCCCATAACCCTCTCAACTTTTTAGCACATGCTATGTGGGTGAAATTATGATACCATGCCAATTTTCAACCATTTCAGAGTTCATTTGCAGTGCTTTTCAATTTCAGGGTCATCTTAGCTCAAAATAAATCATGAAATGCATGAAAAATAGCAAACGAAGTCAAAAATGGGTTGAAAAGTGATGATGTGGCTTTGAATGGTGCATATTGAATGCAAAAAAGAATTTGGGGTAAAATATGTTTAAAAAATGAAATCCCTTTGTAATAGACAAGTTTTCGTCCGAAACCCTCATACTTCGAAGGAGATTGTCCAGTTTGTACACGAAGTGCATCCAGTTTTTCCCGTAACCCTCTAAACTTTTTAGCACATGCTATGTGGGTGAAATTATGATACCTTGCCAATTTTTAACCAGTTCAGAGTTCATTTGCAGTGCTTTTCAATTTCAGGGTCATCTTAGCTCAAAATAAATCATGAAATGCATGAAAAATAGCAAATGAATTCAGAAAACGGTTGAATAGTGATGATGTGGCTTTGAATGGTGCATATTGAATGCAGAAAAAGTCTTGAGTTAAAATATATTTAAAAAATGAAATCCCTTTGTAATAGACGAGTTTTCGTCCGAAACTCTAATACTTCGAAGGAGATTGTCCAGTTTGTACACGAAGTGCATCCAGTTTTTCCCGTAACCCTCTCAACTTTTTAGCGCATGCTATGTGGGTGAAATTATGATACCATACCAATTTTCAACCATTCCAGAGTTCATTTGCAGTGCTTTTCAATTTCAGGGTCATCCTAGGTTAAAATAAATGATGAAATGCATGAAAAATAGCAAATGAAGTCAGAAAAGGGTTGAAAAGTGATGATGTGGCTTTGAATGGTGCATATTGAATGCAGAAAAAGTCTTGAGTTAAAATATGTTAATAAAATGAACCCCTTTGTAATAGACGAGTTTTCCTCCGAAACCCTCACACTTCGAAAGAGATTGTCCAGTTTGTACACGAAGTGCATCCAGTTTTTCCCGTAACCCTATCAACTTTTTAGCACATGCTACGTGGGTTAAAGTATGATACCATGCCAATTTTCAACTATTTCAGAGTTCATTTGCAGTGCTTTTCAATTTCAGGGTCATCTTAGCTCAAAATAAATCATGAAATGCATGAAAAATAGCAAATGAAGTCAGAAAAGGGTTGAAAAGTGATGATGCGGCTTTGAATGGTGCATATTGAATGCAGAAAAAGTCTTGAGTTAAAATATGTTAAAAAAATGAAACCCCTTTGTAATAGATGAGTTTTCGTCCGAATCCGTGATACTTCGAAGGAGATTGTCCAGTTTGTACACGAAGTGCATCCAGTTTTTCCCGTAACCCTCTCAACTTTTTAGCACATGCTATGTGGGTGAAATTATGATACCATGCCAATTTTCAACTATTTCAGAGTTCATTTGCAGTGCTTTACAATTTCAGGGTCATCTTAGCTCAAAATAAATCATGAAATGCATGAAAAATAGCAAATGAAGTCAGAAAAGGGTTGAAAAGTGATGATGTGTCTTTGAATGGTACATATTGAATGCAGAAAAAGCCTTGATTTAAAATATGTTTAAAAAATGAAATCCCTTTGTAATAGACGAGTTTTCGTCCGAAACCCTGATACTTCAAAGGAGATTGTGCAGTTTGTACACGAAGTGCATCCAGTTTTTCCCGTAACCCTCTCATCTTTTTAGCACATGCTATGTGGGTGAAGTTATGATACCATGCCAATTTTCAACCATTTCAGAGTTCATTTGCAGTGCTTTTCAATTTCAGGGTCATCTTAGCTCAAAATAAATCATGAAATGCATGAAAAATAGCAAATGAAGTCAGAAAAGGGTTGAAAAGTTATGATGTGGCTTTGAATGGTGCATATTGAATGTAGAAAAAGTCTTGAGTTAAAATATGTTTAAAAAAATGAAATCCCTTTGTAATAGACTTTTTCGTCCGAAACCCTGATACTTCGAAGGAGATTGTCCAGTTTGTACACGAAGTGCATCCAGTTTTTCCCGTAACCCTCTCAACTTTTTAGCACACGCTACATGGGTGAAGTTATGATACCGTGCCAATTTTCAACCATTTCAGAGTTCATTTGCAGTGCTTTTCAATTTCAGGGTCATCTTAACTCAAAATAAATCATGAAATGCTTAAAAATAGCAAATGAAGTCAGAAAAGGGTTGAAAAGTGATGATGTGGCTTTGAACGGTGCATATTGAATGCAGAAAAAGTCTTGAGTTAAAATATATTTAAAAAAATGAAATCCCTTTGTAATAGACGAATTTTCGTCCGAAACCCTGATACTTCGAAGGAGATTGTTCAGTTTGTACACGAAGTGCATCCAGCTTTTCCCGTAACCCTCTCAACTTTTTAGCACATGCTATGTGGGTGAAATTATGATACCATGCCAATTTTCAACCATTTCAGAGTTCATTTGCAGTGCTTTTCAATTTCAGGGTCATCTTAGCTCAAAATAAATCATGAAATGCATGAAAAATAGCAAATGAAGTCAGAAAAGGGTTGAAAAGTGATGATGTGTATTTGAATGGTGCATATTGAATGCATAAAAAGTCTTGAGTTAAAATATGTTTAAAAAATGAAATCCATTTGTAATAGACGAGTTTTCGTCCGAAACCCTCATACTTCGAAGGAGATTGTCGAGTTTGTACACGAAGTGCATCCAGTTTTTCCCATAACCCTCTCAACTTTTTAGCACATGCTATGTGGGTGAAATTATGATACCATGCCAATTTTCAACCATTTCAGAGTTCATTTGCAGTGCTTTTCAATTTCAGGGTCATCTTAGCTCAAAATAAATCATGAAATGCATGAAAAATAGCAAACGAAGTCAAAAATGGGTTGAAAAGTGATGATGTGGCTTTGAATGGTGCATATTGAATGCAAAAAAAAATTTGGGGTAAAATATGTTTAAAAAATGAAATCCCTTTGTAATAGACAAGTTTTCGTCCGAAACCCTCATACTTCGAAGGAGATTGTCCAGTTTGTACACGAAGTGCATCCAGTTTTTCCCGTAACCCTCTAAACTTTTTAGCACATGATATGTGGGTGAAATTATGATACCATGCCAATTTTTAACCAGTTCAGAGTTCATTTGCAGTGCTTTTCAATTTCAGGGTCATCTTAGCTCAAAATAAATCATGAAATGCATGAAAAATAGCAAATGAAGTCAGAAAAGGGTTGAAAAGTGATGATCTGTCTTTGAATGGTACATATTGAATGCAGAAAAAGTCTTGAGTTGAAATATGTTTAAAAAATGAAATCCCTTTGTAATAGACGAGTTTTCGTCCGAAACCCTGATACTTCAAAGGAGATTGTCCAGTTTGTACACGAAGTGCATCCAGTTTTTCCCGTAACCCTCTCATCTTTTTAGCACAAGCTATGTGGGTGAAATAATGATACCATGCCAATTTTCAACCATTTCAGAGTTCATTTGCAGTGCTTTTCAATTTCAGGGTCATCTTAGCTCAAAATAAATCATGAAATGCATGAAAAATAGCAAATGAAGTCAGAAAAGGGTTGAAAAGTTATGATGTGGCTTTGAAAGGTGCATATTGAATGTAGAAAAAGTCTTGAGTTAAAATATGTTTAAAAAAATGAAATCCCTTTGTAATAGACTTTTTCGTCCGAAACCCTGATACTTCGAAGGAGATTGTCCAG
Source organism: Elymus sibiricus (assembly GCA_039707655.1). Taxonomy (NCBI): domain Eukaryota; kingdom Viridiplantae; phylum Streptophyta; class Magnoliopsida; order Poales; family Poaceae; genus Elymus; species Elymus sibiricus. Next base: position 248,794,379 of record CM077671.1, read on the forward strand.
TTTGTACACGAAGTGCATCCAGTTTTTCCCGTAACCCTCTCAACTTTTTAGCACACGCTACATGGGTGAAATTATGATACCGTGCCAATTTTCAACCATTTCAGAGTTCATTTGCAGTGCTTTTCAATTTCAGGGTCATCTTAACTCAAAATAAATCATGAAATGCATAAAAATAGCAAATGAAGTCAGAAAAGGGTTGAAAAGTGATGATGTGGCTTTGAACGGTGCATATTGAATGCAGAAAAAGTCTTGAGTTAAAATATATTGAAAAAAATGAAATCCCTTTGTAATAGACGAGTTTTCGTCCGAAACCCTGATACTTCGAAGGAGATTGTTCAGTTTGTACACGAAGTGCATCCAGCTTTTCCCGTAACCCTCTCAACTTTTTAGCACATGCTATGTGGGTGAAATTATGATACCATGCTAATTTTCAACCATTTCAGAGTTCATTTGCAGTGCTTTTCAATTTCAGGGTCATCTTAGCTCAAAATAAATCATGAAATGCATGAAAAATAGCAAATGAAGTCAGAAAAGGGTTGAAAAGTGATGATGTGTATTTGAATGGTGCATATTGAATGCATAAAAAGTCTTGAGTTAAAATATGTTTAAAAAATGAAATCCATTTGTAATAGACGAGGTTTCGTCCGAAACCCTCATACTTCGAAGGAGATTGTCGAGTTTGTACACGAAGTGCATCCAGTTTTTCCCATAACCCTCTCAACTTTTTAGCACATGCTATGTGGGTGAAATTATGATACCATGCCAATTTTCAACCATTTCAGAGTTCATTTGCAGTGCTTTTCAATTTCAGGGTCATCTTAGCTCAAAATAAATCATGAAATGCATGAAAAATAGCAAACGAAGTCAAAAATGGGTTGAAAAGTGATGATGTGGCTTTGAATGGTGCATATTGAATGCAAAAAAAAATTTGGGGTAAAATATGTTTAAAAAATGAAATCCCTTTGTAATAGACAAGTTTTCGTCCGAAACCCTCATACTTCGAAGGAGATTGTCCAGTTTGTACACGAAGTGCATCCAGTTTTTCCCGTAACCCTCTAAACTTTTTAGCACATGATATGTGGGTGAAATTATGATACCATGCCAATTTTTAACCAGTTCAGAGTTCATTTGCAGTGCTTTTCAATTTCAGGGTCATCTTAGCTCAAAATAAATCATGAAATGCATGAAAAATAGCAAATGAAGTCAGAAAAGGGTTGAAAAGTGATGATCTGTCTTTGAATGGTACATATTGAATGCAGAAAAAGTCTTGAGTTGAAATATGTTTAAAAAATGAAATCCCTTTGTAATAGACGAGTTTTCGTCCGAAACCCTGATACTTCAAAGGAGATTGTCCAGTTTGTACACGAAGTGCATCCAGTTTTTCCCGTAACCCTCTCATCTTTTTAGCACAAGCTATGTGGGTGAAATAATGATACCATGCCAATTTTCAACCATTTCAGAGTTCATTTGCAGTGCTTTTCAATTTCAGGGTCATCTTAGCTCAAAATAAATCATGAAATGCATGAAAAATAGCAAATGAAGTCAGAAAAGGGTTGAAAAGTTATGATGTGGCTTTGAAAGGTGCATATTGAATGTAGAAAAAGTCTTGAGTTAAAATATGTTTAAAAAAATGAAATCCCTTTGTAATAGACTTTTTCGTCCGAAACCCTGATACTTCGAAGGAGATTGTCCAGTTTGTACACGAAGTGCATCCAGTTTTTCCCGTAACCCTCTCAACTTTTTAGCACACGCTACATGGGTGAAATTATGATACCGTGCCAATTTTCAACCATTTCAGAGTTCATTTGCAGTGCTTTTCAATTTCAGGGTCATCTTAACTCAAAATAAATCATGAAATGCATAAAAATAGCAAATGAAGTCAGAAAAGGGTTGAAAAGTGATGATGTGGCTTTGAACGGTGCATATTGAATGCAGAAAAAGTCTTGAGTTAAAATATATTGAAAAAAATGAAATCCCTTTGTAATAGACGAGTTTTCGTCCGAAACCCTGATACTTCGAAGGAGATTGTTCAGTTTGTACACGAAGTGCATCCAGCTTTTCCCGTAACCCTCTCAACTTTTTAGCACATGCTATGTGGGTGAAATTATGATACCATGCTAATTTTCAACCATTTCAGAGTTCATTTGCAGTGCTTTTCAATTTCAGGGTCATCTTAGCTCAAAATAAATCATGAAATGCATGAAAAATAGCAAATGAAGTCAGAAAAGGGTTGAAAAGTGATGATGTGTATTTGAATGGTGCATATTGAATGCATAAAAAGTCTTGAGTTAAAATATGTTTAAAAAATGAAATCCATTTGTAATAGACGAGGTTTCGTCCGAAACCCTCATACTTCGAAGGAGATTGTCGAGTTTGTACACGAAGTGCATCCAGTTTTTCCCATAACCCTCTCAACTTTTTAGCACATGCTATGTGGGTGAAATTATGATACCATGCCAATTTTCAACCATTTCAGAGTTCATTTGCAGTGCTTTTCAATTTCAGGGTCATCTTAGCTCAAAATAAATCATGAAATGCATGAAAAATAGCAAACGAAGTCAAAAATGGGTTGAAAAGTGATGATGTGGCTTTGAATGGTGCATATTGAATGCAAAAAAGAATTTGGGGTAAAATATGTTTAAAAAATGAAATCCCTTTGTAATAGACAAGTTTTCGTCCGAAACCCTCATACTTCGAAGGAGATTGTCCAGTTTGTACACGAAGTGCATCCAGTTTTTCCCGTAACCCTCTAAACTTTTTAGCACATGCTATGTGGGTGAAATTATGATACCATGCCAATTTTTAACCAGTTCAAAGTTCATTTGCAGTGCTTTTCAATTTCAGGGTCATCTTAGCTCAAAATAAATCATGAAATGCATGAAAAATAGCAAATGAATTCAGAAAACGGTTGAATAGTGATGATGTGGCTTTGAATGGTGCATATTGAATGCAGAAAAAGTCTTGAGTTAAAATATATTTAAAAAATGAAATCCCTTTGTAATAGACGAGTTTTCGTCCGAAACTCTAATACTTCGAAGGAGATTGTCCAGTTTGTACACGAAGTGCATCCAGTTTTTCCCGTAACCCTCTCAACTTTTTAGCACATGCTATGTGGGTGAAATTATGATACCATACCAATTTTCAACCATTCCAGAGTTCATTTGCAGTGCTTTTCAATTTCAGGGTCATCCTAGCTTAAAATAAATGATGAAATGCATGAAAAATAGCAAATGAAGTCAGAAAAGGGTTGAAAAGTGATGATGTGGCTTTGAATGGTGCATATTGAATGCAGAAAAAGTCTTGAGTTAAAATATGTTAATAAAATGAACCCCTTTGTAATAGACGAGTTTTCCTCCGAAACCCTCACACTTCGAAAGAGATTGTCCAGTTTGTACACGAAGTGCATCCAGTTTTTCCCGTAACCCTATCAACTTTTTAGCACATGCTACGTGGGTTAAAGTATGATACCATGCCAATTTTCAACTATTTCAGAGTTCATTTGCAGTGCTTTTCAATTTCAGGGTCATCTTAGCTCAAAATAAATCATGAAATGCATGAAAAATAGCAAATGAAGTCAGAAAAGGGTTGAAAAGTGATGATGCGGCTTTGAATGGTGCATATTGAATGCAGAAAAAGTCTTGAGTTAAAATATGTTAAAAAAATGAAACCCCTTTGTAATAGACGAGTTTTCGTCCGAATCCGTGATACTTCGAAGGAGATTGTCCAGTTTGTACACGAAGTGCATCCAGTTTTTCCCGTAACCCTCTCAACTTTTTAGCACATGCTATGTGGGTGAAATTATGATACCATGCCAATTTTCAACTATTTCAGAGTTCATTTGCAGTGCTTTACAATTTCAGGGTCATCTTAGCTCAAAATAAATCATGAAATGCATGAAAAATAGCAAATGAAGTCAGAAAAGGGTTGAAAAGTGATGATGTGTCTTTGAATGGTACATATTGAATGCAGAAAAAGCCTTGATTTAAAATATGTTTAAAAAATGAAATCCCTTTGTAATAGACGAGTTTTCGTCCGAAACCCTGATACTTCAAAGGAGATTGTGCAGTTTGTACACGAAGTGCATCCAGTTTTTCCCGTAACCCTCTCATCTTTTTAGCACATGCTATGTGGGTGAAGTTATGATACCATGCCAATTTTCAACCATTTCAGAGTTCATTTGCAGTGCTTTTCAATTTCAGGGTCATCTTAGCTCAAAATAAATCATGAAATGCATGAAAAATAGCAAATGAAGTCAGAAAAGGGTTGAAAAGTTATGATGTGGCTTTGAATGGTGCATATTGAATGTAGAAAAAGTCTTGAGTTAAAATATGTTTAAAAAAATGAAATCCCTTTGTAATAGACTTTTTCGTCCGAAACCCTGATACTTCGAAGGAGATTGTCCAGTTTGTACACGAAGTGCATCCAGTTTTTCCCGTAACCCTCTCAACTTTTTAGCACACGCTACATGGGTGAAGTTATGATACCGTGCCAATTTTCAACCATTTCAGAGTTCATTTGCAGTGCTTTTCAATTTCAGGGTCATCTTAACTCAAAATAAATCATGAAATGCTTAAAAATAGCAAATGAAGTCAGAAAAGGGTTGAAAAGTGATGATGTGGCTTTGAACGGTGCATATTGAATGCAGAAAAAGTCTTGAGTTAAAATATATTTAAAAAAATGAAATCCCTTTGTAATAGACGAATTTTCGTCCGAAACCCTGATACTTCGAAGGAGATTGTTCAGTTTGTACACGAAGTGCATCCAGCTTTTCCCGTAACCCTCTCAACTTTTTAGCACATGCTATGTGGGTGAAATTATGATACCATGCCAATTTTCAACCATTTCAGAGTTCATTTGCAGTGCTTTTCAATTTCAGGGTCATCTTAGCTCAAAATAAATCATGAAATGCATGAAAAATAGCAAATGAAGTCAGAAAAGGGTTGAAAAGTGATGATGTGTATTTGAATGGTGCATATTGAATGCATAAAAAGTCTTGAGTTAAAATATGTTTAAAAAATGAAATCCATTTGTAATAGACGAGTTTTCGTCCGAAACCCTCATACTTCGAAGGAGATTGTCGAGTTTGTACACGAAGTGCATCCAGTTTTTCCCATAACCCTCTCAACTTTTTAGCACATGCTATGTGGGTGAAATTATGATACCATGCCAATTTTCAACCATTTCAGAGTTCATTTGCAGTGCTTTTCAATTTCAGGGTCATCTTAGCTCAAAATAAATCATGAAATGCATGAAAAATAGCAAACGAAGTCAAAAAAGGGTTGAAAAGTGATGATGTGGCTTTGAATGGTGCATATTGAATGCAGAAAAAGTCTTGAGTTAAAATATATTTAAAAAATGAAATCCCTTTGTAATAGACAAGTTTTCGTCCGAAACCCTCATACTTCGAAGGAGATTGTCCAGTTTGTACACGAAGTGCATCCAGTTTTTCCCGTAACCCTCTAAACTTTTTAGCACATGCTATGTGGGTGAAATTATGATACCATGCCAATTTTTAACCAGTTCAGAGTTCATTTGCAGTGCTTTTCAATTTCAGGGTCATCTTAGCTCAAAATAAATCATGAAATGCATGAAAAATAGCAAATGAAGTCAGAAAAGGGTTGAAAAGTGATGATCTGTCTTTGAATGGTACATATTGAATGCAGAAAAAGTCTTGAGTTGAAATATGTTTAAAAAATGAAATCCCTTTGTAATAGACGAGTTTTCGTCCGAAACCCTGATACTTCAAAGGAGATTGTCCAGTTTGTACACGAAGTGCATCCAGTTTTTCCCGTAACCCTCTCATCTTTTTAGCACAAGCTATGTGGGTGAAATTATGATACCATGCCAATTTTCAACCATTTCAGAGTTCATTTGCAGTGCTTTTCAATTTCAGGGTCATCTTAGCTCAAAATAAATAATGAAATGCATGAAAAATAGCAAATGAAGTCAGAAAAGGGTTGAAAAGTTATGATGTGGCTTTGAATGGTGCATATTGAATGTAGAAAAAGTCTTGAGTTAAAATATGTTTAAAAAAATGAAATCCCTTTGTAATAGACTTTTTCGTCCGAAACCCTAATACTTCGAAGGAGATTGTCCAGTTTGTACACGAAGTGCATCCAGTTTTTCCCGTAACCCTCTCAACTTTTTAGCACACGCTACATGGGTGAAATTATGATACCGTGCCAATTTTCAACCATTTCAGAGTTCATTTGCAGTGCTTTTCAATTTCAGGGTCATCTTAACTCAAAATAAATCATGAAATGCATAAAAATAGCAAATGAAGTCAGAAAAGGGTTGAAAAGTGATGATGTGGCTTTGAACGGTGTATATTGAATGCAGAAAAAGTCTTGAGTTAAAATATATTGAAAAAAATGAAATCCCTTTGTAATAGACGAGTTTTCGTCCGAAACCCTGATACTTCGAAGGAGATTGTTCAGTTTGTACACGAAGTGCATCCAGCTTTTCCCGTAACCCTCTCAACTTTTTAGCACATGCTATGTGGGTGAAATTATGATACCATGCCAATTTTCAACCATTTCAGAGTTCATTTGCAGTGCTTTTCAATTTCAGGGTCATCTTAGCTCAAAATAAATCATGAAATGCATGAAAAATAGCAAATGAAGTCAGAAAAGGGTTGAAAAGTGATGATGTGCATTTGAATGGTGCATATTGAATGCATAAAAAGTCTTGAGTTAAAATATGTTTAAAAAATGAAATCCATTTGTAATAGACGAGTTTTCATCCGAAACCCTCATACTTCGAAGGAGATTGTCGAGTTTGTACACGAAGTGCATCCAGTTTTTCCCATAACCCTCTCAACTTTTTAGCACATGCTATGTGGGTGAAATTATGATACCATGCCAATTTTCAACCATTTCAGAGTTCATTTGCAGTGCTTTTCAATTTCAGGGTCATCTTAGCTCAAAATAAATCATGAAATGCATGAAAAATAGCAAACGAAGTCAAAAATGGGTTGAAAAGTGATGATGTGGCTTTGAATGGTGCATATTGAATGCAAAAAAGAATTTGGGGTAAAATATGTTTAAAAAATGAAATCCCTTTGTAATAGACAAGTTTTCGTCCGAAACCCTCATACTTCGAAGGAGATTGTCCAGTTTGTACACGAAGTGCATCCAGTTTTTCCCGTAACCCTCTAAACTTTTTAGCACATGCTATGTGGGTGAAATTATGATACCATGCCAATTTTTAACCAGTTCAGAGTTCATTTGCAGTGCTTTTCATTTTCAGGGTCATCTTAGCTCAAAATAAATCATGAAATGCATGAAAAATAGCAAATGAATTCAGAAAACGGTTGAATAGTGATGATGTGGCTTTGAATGGTGCATATTGAATGCAGAAAAAGTCTTGAGTTAAAATATATTTAAAAAATGAAATCCCTTTGTAATAGACGAGTTTTCGTCCGAAACTCTAATACTTCGAAGGAGATTGTCCAGTTTGTACACGAAGTGCATCCAGTTTTTCCCGTAACCCTCTCAACTTTTTAGCACATGCTATGTGGGTGAAATTATGATACCATACCAATTTTCAACCATTTCAGAGTTCATTTGCAGTGCTTTTCAATTTCAGGGTCATCCTAGCTTAAAATAAATGATGAAATGCATGAAAAATAGCAAATGAAGTCAGAAAAGGGTTGAAAAGTGATGATGTGGCTTTGAATGGTGCATATTGAATGCAGAAAAAGTCTTGAGTTAAAATATGTTAATAAAATGAACCCCTTTGTAATAGACGAGTTTTCCTCCGAAACCCTCACACTTCGAAAGAGATTGTCCAGTTTGTACACGAAGTGCATCCAGTTTTTCCCGTAACCCTATCAACTTTTTAGCACATGCTACGTGGGTTAAAGTATGATACCATGCCAATTTTCAACTATTTCAGAGTTCATTTGCAGTGCTTTTCAATTTCAGGGTCATCTTAGCTCAAAATAAATCATGAAATGCATGAAAAATAGCAAATGAAGTCAGAAAAGGGTTGAAAAGTGATGATGCGGCTTTGAATGGTGCATATTGAATGCAGAAAAAGTCTTGAGTTAAAATATGTTAAAAAAATGAAACCCCTTTGTAATAGACGAGTTTTCGTCCGAATCCGTGATACTTCGAAGGAGATTGTCCAGTTTGTACACGAAGTGCATCCAGTTTTTCCCGTAACCCTCTCAACTTTTTAGCACATGCTATGTGGGTGAAATTATGATACCATGCCAATTTTCAACTATTTCAGAGTTCATTTGCAGTGCTTTACAATTTCAGGGTCATCTTAGCTCAAAATAAATCATGAAATGCATGAAAAATAGCAAATGAAGTCAGAAAAGGGTTGAAAAGTGATGATGTGTCTTTGAATGGTACATATTGAATGCAGAAAAAGCCTTGATTTAAAATATGTTTAAAAAATGAAATCCCTTTGTAATAGACGAGTTTTCGTCCGAAACCCTGATACTTCAAAGGAGATTGTGCAGTTTGTACACGAAGTGCATCCAGTTTTTCCCGTAACCCTCTCATCTTTTTAGCACATGCTATGTGGGTGAAGTTATGATACCATGCCAATTTTCAACCATTTCAGAGTTCATTTGCAGTGCTTTTCAATTTCAGGGTCATCTTAGCTCAAAATAAATCATGAAATGCATGAAAAATAGCAAATGAAGTCAGAAAAGGGTTGAAAAGTTATGATGTGGCTTTGAATGGTGCATATTGAATGTAGAAAAAGTCTTGAGTTAAAATATGTTTAAAAAAATGAAATCCCTTTGTAATAGACTTTTTCGTCCGAAACCCTGATACTTCGAAGGAGATTGTCCAGTTTGTACACGAAGTGCATCCAGTTTTTCCCGTAACCCTCTCAACTTTTTAGCACACGCTACATGGGTGAAGTTATGATACCGTGCCAATTTTCAACCATTTCAGAGTTCATTTGCAGTGCTTTTCAATTTCAGGGTCATCTTAACTCAAAATAAATCATGAAATGCTTAAAAATAGCAAATGAAGTCAGAAAAGGGTTGAAAAGTGATGATGTGGCTTTGAACGGTGCATATTGAATGCAGAAAAAGTCTTGAGTTAAAATATATTTAAAAAAATGAAATCCCTTTGTAATAGACGAATTTTCGTCCGAAACCCTGATACTTCGAAGGAGATTGTTCAGTTTGTACACGAAGTGCATCCAGCTTTTCCCGTAACCCTCTCAACTTTTTAGCACATAATATGTGGGTGAAATTATGATACCATGCCAATTTTCAACCATTTCAGAGTTCATTTGCAGTGCTTTTCAATTTCAGGGTCATCTTAGCTCAAAATAAATCATGAAATGCATGAAAAATAGCAAATGAAGTCAGAAAAGGGTTGAAAAGTGATGATGTGTATTTGAATGGTGCATATTGAATGCATAAAAAGTCTTGAGTTAAAATATGTTTAAAAAATGAAATCCATTTGTAATAGACGAGTTTTCGTCCGAAACCCTCATACTTCGAAGGAGATTGTCGAGTTTGTACACGGAGTGCATCCAGTTTTTCCCATAACCCTCTCAACTTTTTAGCACATGCTATGTGGGTGAAATTATGATACCATGCCAATTTTCAACCATTTCAGAGTTCATTTGCAGTGCTTTTCAATTTCAGGGTCATCTTAGCTCAAAATAAATCATGAAATGCATGAAAAATAGCAAACGAAGTCAAAAATGGGTTGAAAAGTGATGATGTGGCTTTGAATGGTGCATATTGAATGCAAAAAAAAATTTGGGGTAAAATATGTTTAAAAAATGAAATCCCTTTGTAATAGACAAGTTTTCGTCCGAAACCCTCATACTTCGAAGGAGATTGTCCAGTTTGTACACGAAGTGCATCCAGTTTTTCCCGTAACCCTCTAACCTTTTTAGCACATGCTATGTGGGTGAAATTATGATACCATGCCAATTTTTAACCAGTTCAGAGTTCATTTGCAGTGCTTTTCAATTTCAGGGTCATCTTAGCTCAAAATAAATCATGAAATGCATGAAAAATAGCAAATGAATTCAGAAAACGGTTGAATAGTGATGATGTGGCTTTGAATGGTGCATATTGAATGCAGAAAAATTCTTGAGTTAAAATATATTTAAAAAATGAAATCCCTTTGTAATAGACGAGTTTTCGTCCGAAACTCTAATACTTCGAAGGAGATTGTCCAGTTTGTACACGAAGTGCATCCAGTTTTTCCCGTAACCCTCTCAACTTTTTAGCACATGCTATGTGGGTGAAATTATGATACCATACCAATTTTCAACCATTTCAGAGTTCATTTGCAGTGCTTTTCAATTTCAGGGTCATCCTAGCTTAAAATAAATGATGAAATGCATGAAAAATAGCAAATGAAGTCAGAAAAGGGTTGAAAAGTGATGATGTGGCTTTGAATGGTGCATATTGAATGCAGAAAAAGTCTTGAGTTAAAATATGTTAATAAAATGAACCCCTTTGTAATAGATGAGTTTTCCTCCGAAACCCTCACACTTCGAAAGAGATTGTCCAGTTTGTACACGAAGTGCATCTAGTTTTTCCCGTAACCCTATCAACTTTTTAGCACATGCTACGTGGGTTAAAGTATGATACCATGCCAATTTTCAACTATTTCAGAGTTCATTTGCAGTGCTTTTCAATTTCAGGGTCATCTTAGCTCAAAATAAATCATGAAATGCATGAAAAATAGCAAATGAAGTCAGAAAAGGGTTGAAAAGTGATGATGCGGCTTTGAATGGTGCATATTGAATGCAGAAAAAGTCTTGAGTTAAAATATGTTAAAAAAATGAAACCCCTTTGTAATAGACGAGTTTTCGTCCGAATCCGTGATACTTCGAAGGAGATTGTCCAGTTTGTACACGAAGTGCATCCAGTTTTTCCCGTAACCCTCTCAACTTTTTAGCACATGCTATGTGGGTGAAATTATGATACCATGCCAATTTTCAACTATTTCAGAGTTCATTTGCAGTGCTTTACAATTTCAGGGTCATCTTAGCTCAAAATAAATCATGAAATGCATGAAAAATAGCAAATGAAGTCAGAAAAGGGTTGAAAAGTGATGATGTGTCTTTGAATGGTACATATTGAATGCAGAAAAAGCCTTGATTTAAAATATGTTTAAAAAATGAAATCCCTTTGTAATAGACGAGTTTTCGTCCGAAACCCTGATACTTCAAAGGAGATTGTGCAGTTTGTACACGAAGTGCATCCAGTTTTTCCCGTAACCCTCTCATCTTTTTAGCACATGCTATGTGGGTGAAGTTATGATACCATGCCAATTTTCAACCATTTCAGAGTTCATTTGCAGTGCTTTTCAATTTCAGGGTCATCTTAGCTCAAAATAAATCATGAAATGCATGAAAAATAGCAAATGAAGTCAGAAAAGGGTTGAAAAGTTATGATGTGGCTTTGAATGGTGCATATTGAATGTAGAAAAAGTCTTGAGTTAAAATATGTTTAAAAAAATGAAATCCCTTTGTAATAGACTTTTTCGTCCGAAACCCTGATACTTCGAAGGAGATTGTCCAGTTTGTACACGAAGTGCATCCAGTTTTTCCCGTAACCCTCTCAACTTTTTAGCACACGCTACATGGGTGAAGTTATGATACCGTGCCAATTTTCAACCATTTCAGAGTTCATTTGCAGTGCTTTTCAATTTCAGGGTCATCTTAACTCAAAATAAATCATGAAATGCATAAAAATAGCAAATGAAGTCAGAAAAGGGTTGAAAAGTGATGATGTGGCTTTGAACGGTGCATATTGAATGCAGAAAAAGTCTTGAGTTAAAATATATTTAAAAAAATGAAATCCCTTTGTAATAGACGAATTTTCGTCCGAAACCCTGATACTTCGAAGGAGATTGTTCAGTTTGTACACGAAGTGCATCCTGCTTTTCCCGTAACCCTCTCAACTTTTTAGCACATGCTATGTGGGTGAAATTATGATACCATGCCAATTTTCAACCATTTCAGAGTTCATTTGCAGTGCTTTTCAATTTCAGGGTCATCTTAGCTCAAAATAAATCATGAAATGCATGAAAAATAGCAAATGAAGTCAGAAAAGGGTTGAAAAGTGATGATGTGTATTTGAATGGTGCATATTGAATGCATAAAAAGTCTTGAGTTAAAATATGTTTAAAAAATGAAATCCATTTGTAATAGACGAGTTTTCGTCCGAAACCCTCATACTTCGAAGGAGATTGTCGAGTTTGTACACGAAGGGCATCCAGTTTTTCCCATAACCCTCTCAACTTTTTAGCACATGCTATGTGGGTGAAATTATGATACCATGCCAATTTTCAACCATTTCAGAGTTCATTTGCAGTGCTTTTCAATTTCAGGGTCATCTTAGCTCAAAATAAATCATGAAATGCATGAAAAATAGCAAACGAAGTCAAAAATGGGTTGAAAAGTGATGATGTGGCTTTGAATGGTGCATATTGAATGCAAAAAAAAAATTGGGGTAAAATATGTTTAAAAAATGAAATCCCTTTGTAATAGACAAGTTTTCGTCCGAAACCCTCATACTTCGAAGGAGATTGTCCAGTTTGTACACGAAGTGCATCCAGTTTTTCCCGTAACCCTCTAAACTTTTTAGCACATGCTATGTGGGTGAAATTATGATACCATGCCAATTTTTAACCAGTTCAGAGTTCATTTGCAGTGCTTTTCAATTTCAGGGTCATCTTAGCTCAAAATAAATCATGAAATGCATGAAAAATAGCAAATGAATTCAGAAAACGGTTGAATAGTGATGATGTGGCTTTGAATGGTGCATATTGAATGCAGAAAAAGTCTTGAGTTAAAATATATTTAAAAAATGAAATCCCTTTGTAATAGACGAGTTTTCGTCCGAAACTCTAATACTTCGAAGGAGATTGTCCAGTTTGTACACGAAGTGCATCCAGTTTTTCCCGTAACCCTCTCAACTTTTTAGCACATGCTATGTGGGTGAAATTATGATACCATACCAATTTTCAACCATTTCAGAGTTCATTTGCAGTGCTTTTCAATTTCAGGGTCATCCTAGCTTAAAATAAATGATGAAATGCATGAAAAATAGCAAATGAAGTCAGAAAAGGGTTGAAAAGTGATGATGTGGCTTTGAATGGTGCATATTGAATGCAGAAAAAGTCTTGAGTTAAAATATGTTAATAAAATGAACCCCTTTGTAATAGACGAGTTTTCCTCCGAAACCCTCACACTTCGAAAGAGATTGTCCAGTTTGTACACGAAGTGCATCTAGTTTTTCCCGTAACCCTATGAACTTTTTAGCACATGCTACGTGGGTTAAAGTATGATACCATGCCAATTTTCAACTATTTCAGAGTTCATTTGCAGTGCTTTTCAATTTCAGGGTCATCTTAGCTCAAAATAAATCATGAAATGCATGAAAAATAGCAAATGAAGTCAGAAAAGGGTTGAAAAGTGATGATGCGGCTTTGAATGGTGCATATTGAATGCAGAAAAAGTCTTGAGTTAAAATATGTTAAAAAAATGAAACCCCTTTGTAATAGACGAGTTTTCGTCCGAATCCGTGATACTTCGAAGGAGATTGTCCAGTTTGTACACGAAGTGCATCCAGTTTTTCCCGTAACCCTCTCAACTTTTTAGCACATGCTATGTGGGTGAAATTATGATACCATGCCAATTTTCAACTATTTCAGAGTTCATTTGCAGTGCTTTACAATTTCAGGGTCATCTTAGCTCAAAATAAATCATGAAATGCATGAAAAATAGCAAATGAAGTCAGAAAAGGGTTGAAAAGTGATGATGTGTCTTTGAATGGTACATATTGAATGCAGAAAAAGCCTTGATTTAAAATATGTTTAAAAAATGAAATCCCTTTGTAATAGACGAGTTTTCGTCCGAAACCCTGATACTTCAAAGGAGATTGTGCAGTTTGTACACGAAGTGCATCCAGTTTTTCCCGTAACCCTCTCATCTTTTTAGCACATGCTATGTGGGTGAAGTTATGATACCATGCCAATTTTCAACCATTTCAGAGTTCATTTGCAGTGCTTTTCAATTTCAGGGTCATCTTAGCTCAAAATAAATCATGAAATGCATGAAAAATAGCAAATGAAGTCAGAAAAGGGTTGAAAAGTTATGATGTGGCTTTGAATGGTGCATATTGAATGCAGAAAAAGGCTTGAGTTAAAATATGTTTAAAAAAAATGAAATCCCTTTGGAATAGACTTTTTCGTCCGAAACCCTGATACTTCGATGGAGATTGTCCAGTTTGTACACGAAGTGCATCCAGTTTTTCCCGTAACCCTCTCAACTTTTTAGCACATGCTACGTGGGTGAAATTATGATACCATGCCAATTTTCAACTATTTCAGAGTTCATTTGCAGTGCTTTACAATTTCAGGGTCATCTTAGCTCAAAATAAATCATGAAATGCATGAAAAATAGCAAATGAAGTCAGAAAAGGGTTGAAAAGTGATGATGTGGCTTTGAATGGTGCATATTGAATGCAGAAAAAGTCTTGAGTTGAAATATGTTTAAAAAATGAAATCCCTTTGTAATAGACGAGTTTTCGTCCGAAACCCTGATACTTCAAAGGAGATTGTCCAGTTTGTACACGAAGTGCATCCAGTTTTTCCCGTAACCCTCTCATCTTTTTAGCACAAGCTATGTGGGTGAAATTATGATACCATGCCAATTTTCAACCATTTCAGAGTTCATTTGCAGTGCTTTTCAATTTCAGGGTCATCTTAGCTCAAAATAAATCATGAAATGCATGAAAAATAGCAAATGAAGTCAGAAAAGGGTTGAAAACTTATGATGTGGCTTTGAATGGTGCATATTGAATGTAGAAAAAGTCTTGAGTTAAAATATGTTTAAAAAAATGAAATCCCTTTGTAATAGACTTTTTCGTCCGAAACCCTGATACTTCGAAGGAGATTGTCCAGTTTGTACACGAAGTGCATCCAGTTTTTCCCGTAACCCTCTCAACTTTTTAGCACATGCTACATGGGTGAAATTATGATACCGTGCCAATTTTCAACCATTTCAGAGTTCATTTGCAGTGCTTTTCAATTTCAGGGTCATCTTAACTCAAAATAAATCATGAAATGCATAAAAATAGCAAATGAAGTCAGAAAAGGGTTGAAAAGTGATGATGTGGCTTTGAACGGTGCATATTGAATGCAGAAAAAGTCTTGAGTTAAAATATATTTAAAAAAATGAAATCCCTTTGTAATAGACGAGTTTTCGTCCGAAACCCTGATACTTCGAAGGAGATTGTTCAGTTTGTACACGAAGTGCATCCAGCTTTTCCCGTAACCCTCTCAACTTTTTAGCACATGCTATGTGGGTGAAATTATGATACCATGCCAATTTTCAACCATTTCAGAGTTCATTTGCAGTGCTTTTCAATTTCAGGGTCATCTTAGCTCAAAATAAATCATGAAATGCATGAAAAATAGCAAATGAAGTCAGAAAAGGGTTGAAAAGTGATGATGTGTATTTGAATGGTGCATATTGAATGCATAAAAAGTCTTGAGTTAAAATATGTTTAAAAAATGAAATCCCTTTGTAATAGACGAGTTTTCGACCGAAACCCTCATACTTCGAAGGAGATTGTCGAGTTTGTACACGAAGTGCATCCAGTTTTTCCCATAACCCTCTCAACTTTTTAGCACATGCTATGTGGGTGAAATTATGATACCATGCCAATTTTCAACCATTTCAGAGTTCATTTGCAGTGCTTTTCAATTTCAGGGTCATCTTAGCTCAAAATAAATCATGAAATGCATGAAAAATAGCAAACGAAGTCAAAAATGGGTTGAAAAGTGATGATGTGGCTTTGAATGGTGCATATTGAATGCAAAAAAAAATTTGGGGTAAAATATGTTTAAAAAATGAAATCCCTTTGTAATAGACAAGTTTTCGTCCGAAACCCTCATACTTCGAAGGAGATTGTCCAGTTTGTACACGAAGTGCATCCAGTTTTTCCCGTAACCCTCTAAACTTTTTAGCACATGCTATGTGGGTGAAATTATGATACCATGCCAATTTTTAACCAGTTCAGAGTTCATTTGCAGTGCTTTTCAATTTCAGGGTCATCTTAGCTCAAAATAAATCATGAAATGCATGAAAAATAGCAAATGAATTCAGAAAACGGTTGAATAGTGATGATGTGGCTTTGAATGGTGCATATTGAATGCAGAAAAAGTCTTGAGTTAAAATATATTTAAAAAATGAAATCCCTTTGTAATAGACGAGTTTTCGTCCGAAACTCTAATACTTCGAAGGAGATTGTCCAGTTTGTACACGAAGTGCATCCAGTTTTTCCCGTAACCCTCTCAACTTTTTAGCACATGCTATGTGGGTGAAATTATGATACCATACCAATTTTCAACCATTTCAGAGTTCATTTGCAGTGCTTTTCAATTTCAGGGTCATCCTAGCTTAAAATAAATGATGAAATGCATGAAAAATAGCAAATGAAGTCAGAAAAGGGTTGAAAAGTGATGATGTGGCTTTGAATGGTGCATATTGAATGCAGAAAAAGTCTTGAGTTAAAATATGTTAATAAAATGAACCCCTTTGTAATAGACGAGTTTTCCTCCGAAACCCTCACACTTCGAAAGAGATTGTCCAGTTTGTACACGAAGTGCATCTAGTTTTTCCCGTAACCCTATGAACTTTTTAGCACATGCTACGTGGGTTAAAGTATGATACCATGCCAATTTTCAACTATTTCAGAGTTCATTTGCAGTGCTTTTCAATTTCAGGGTCATCTTAGCTCAAAATAAATCATGAAATGCATGAAAAATAGCAAATGAAGTCAGAAAAGGGTTGAAAAGTGATGATGCGGCTTTGAATGGTGCATATTGAATGCAGAAAAAGTCTTGAGTTAAAATATGTTAAAAAAATGAAACCCCTTTGTAATAGACGAGTTTTCGTCCGAATCCGTGATACTTCGAAGGAGATTGTCCAGTTTGTACACGAAGTGCATCCAGTTTTTCCCGTAACCCTCTCAACTTTTTAGCACATGCTATGTGGGTGAAATTATGATACCATGCCAATTTTCAACTATTTCAGAGTTCATTTGCAGTGCTTTACAATTTCAGGGTCATCTTAGCTCAAAATAAATCATGAAATGCATGAAAAATAGCAAATGAAGTCAGAAAAGGGTTGAAAAGTGATGATGTGTCTTTGAATGGTACATATTGAATGCAGAAAAAGCCTTGATTTAAAATATGTTTAAAAAATGAAATCCCTTTGTAATAGACGAGTTTTCGTCCGAAACCCTCATACTTCGAAGGAGATTGTCCAGTTTGTACACGAAGTGCATCCAGTTTTTCCCGTAACCCTCTAAACTTTTTAGCACATGCTATGTGGGTGAAATTATGATACCATGCCAATTTTTAACCAGTTCAGAGTTCATTTGCAGTGCTTTTCAATTTCAGGGTCATCTTAGCTCAAAATAAATCATGAAATGCATGAAAAATAGCAAATGAAGTCAGAAAAGGGTTGAAAAGTTATGATGTGGCTTTGAATGGTGCATATTGAATGCAGAAAAAGGCTTGAGTTAAAATATGTTTAAAAAAAATGAAATCCCTTTGGAATAGACTTTTTCGTCCGAAACCCTGATACTTCGATGGAGATTGTCCAGTTTGTACACGAAGTGCATCCAATTTTTCCCGTAACCCTCTCAACTTTTTAGCACATGCTACGTGGGTGAAATTATGATACCATGCCAATTTTCAACTATTTCAGAGTTCATTTGCAGTGCTTTACAATTTCAGGGTCATCTTAGCTCAAAATAAATCATGAAATGCATGAAAAATAGCAAATGAAGTCAGAAAAGGGTTGAAAAGTGATGATGTGGCTTTGAATGGTGCATATTGAATGCAGAAAAAGTCTTGAGTTGAAATATGTTTAAAAAATGAAATCCCTTTGTAATAGACGAGTTTTCGTCCGAAACCCTGATACTTCAAAGGAGATTGTCCAGTTTGTACACGAAGTGCATCCAGTTTTTCCCGTAACCCTCTCATCTTTTTAGCACAAGCTATGTGGGTGAAATTATGATACCATGCCAATTTTCAACCATTTCAGAGTTCATTTGCAGTGCTTTTCAATTTCAGGGTCATCTTAGCTCAAAATAAATCATGAAATGCATGAAAAATAGCAAATGAAGTCAGAAAAGGGTTGAAAACTTATGATGTGGCTTTGAATGGTGCATATTGAATGTAGAAAAAGTCTTGAGTTAAAATATGTTTAAAAAAATGAAATCCCTTTGTAATAGACTTTTTCGTCCGAAACCCTGATACTTCGAAGGAGATTGTCCAGTTTGTACACGAAGTGCATCCAGTTTTTCCCGTAACCCTCTCAACTTTTTAGCACATGCTACATGGGTGAAATTATGATACCGTGCCAATTTTCAACCATTTCAGAGTTCATTTGCAGTGCTTTTCAATTTCAGGGTCATCTTAACTCAAAATAAATCATGAAATGCATAAAAATAGCAAATGAAGTCAGAAAAGGGTTGAAAAGTGATGATGTGGCTTTGAACGGTGCATATTGAATGCAGAAAAAGTCTTGAGTTAAAATATATTTAAAAAAATGAAATCCCTTTGTAATAGACGAGTTTTCGTCCGAAACCCTGATACTTCGAAGGAGATTGTTCAGTTTGTACACGAAGTGCATCCAGCTTTTCCCGTAACCCTCTCAACTTTTTAGCACATGCTATGTGGGTGAAATTATGATACCATGCCAATTTTCAACCATTTCAGAGTTCATTTGCAGTGCTTTTCAATTTCAGGGTCATCTTAGCTCAAAATAAATCATGAAATGCATGAAAAATAGCAAATGAAGTCAGAAAAGGGTTGAAAAGTGATGATGTGGCTTTGAACGGTGCATATTGAATGCAGAAAAAGTCTTGAGTTAAAATATATTTAAAAAAATGAAATCCCTTTGTAATAGACGAGTTTTCGTCCGAAACCCTGATACTTCGAAGGAGATTGTTCAGTTTGTACACGAAGTGCATCCAGCTTTTCCCGTAACCCTCTCAACTTTTTAGCACATGCTATGTGGGTGAAATTATGATACCATGCCAATTTTCAACCATTTCAGAGTTCATTTGCAGTGCTTTTCAATTTCAGGGTCATCTTAGCTCAAAATAAATCATGAAATGCATGAAAAATAGCAAATGAAGTCAGAAAAGGGTTGAAAAGTGATGATGTGTATTTGAATGGTGCATATTGAATGCATAAAAAGTCTTGAGTTAAAATATGTTTAAAAAATGAAATCCCTTTGTAATAGACGAGTTTTCGACCGAAACCCTCATACTTCGAAGGAGATTGTCGAGTTTGTACACGAAGTGCATCCAGTTTTTCCCATAACCCTCTCAACTTTTTAGCACATGCTATGTGGGTGAAATTATGATACCATGCCAATTTTCAACCATTTCAGAGTTCATTTGCAGTGCTTTTCAATTTCAGGGTCATCTTAGCTCAAAATAAATCATGAAATGCATGAAAAATAGCAAACGAAGTCAAAAATGGGTTGAAAAGTGATGATGTGGCTTTGAATGGTGCATATTGAATGCAAAAAAAAATTTGGGGTAAAATATGTTTAAAAAATGAAATCCCTTTGTAATAGACAAGTTTTCGTCCGAAACCCTCATACTTCGAAGGAGATTGTCCAGTTTGTACACGAAGTGCATCCAGTTTTTCCCGTAACCCTCTAAACTTTTTAGCACATGCTATGTGGGTGAAATTATGATACCATGCCAATTTTTAACCAGTTCAGAGTTCATTTGCAGTGCTTTTCAATTTCAGGGTCATCTTAGCTCAAAATAAATCATGAAATGCATGAAAAATAGCAAATGAAGTCAGAAAAGGGTTGAAAAGTTATGATGTGGCTTTGAATGGTGCATATTGAATGCAGAAAAAGGCTTGAGTTAAAATATGTTTAAAAAAAATGAAATCCCTTTGGAATAGACTTTTTCGTCCGAAACCCTGATACTTCGATGGAGATTGTCCAGTTTGTACACGAAGTGCATCCAATTTTTCCCGTAACCCTCTCAACTTTTTAGCACATGCTACGTGGGTGAAATTATGATACCATGCCAATTTTCAACTATTTCAGAGTTCATTTGCAGTGCTTTACAATTTCAGGGTCATCTTAGCTCAAAATAAATCATGAAATGCATGAAAAATAGCAAATGAAGTCAGAAAAGGGTTGAAAAGTGATGATGTGGCTTTGAATGGTGCATATTGAATGCAGAAAAAGTCTTGAGTTGAAATATGTTTAAAAAATGAAATCCCTTTGTAATAGACGAGTTTTCGTCCGAAACCCTGATACTTCAAAGGAGATTGTCCAGTTTGTACACGAAGTGCATCCAGTTTTTCCCGTAACCCTCTCATCTTTTTAGCACAAGCTATGTGGGTGAAATTATGATACCATGCCAATTTTCAACCATTTCAGAGTTCATTTGCAGTGCTTTTCAATTTCAGGGTCATCTTAGCTCAAAATAAATCATGAAATGCATGAAAAATAGCAAATGAAGTCAGAAAAGGGTTGAAAACTTATGATGTGGCTTTGAATGGTGCATATTGAATGTAGAAAAAGTCTTGAGTTAAAATATGTTTAAAAAAATGAAATCCCTTTGTAATAGACTTTTTCGTCCGAAACCCTGATACTTCGAAGGAGATTGTCCAGTTTGTACACGAAGTGCATCCAGTTTTTCCCGTAACCCTCTCAACTTTTTAGCACATGCTACATGGGTGAAATTATGATACCGTGCCAATTTTCAACCATTTCAGAGTTCATTTGCAGTGCTTTTCAATTTCAGGGTCATCTTAACTCAAAATAAATCATGAAATGCATAAAAATAGCAAATGAAGTCAGAAAAGGGTTGAAAAGTGATGATGTGGCTTTGAACGGTGCATATTGAATGCAGAAAAAGTCTTGAGTTAAAATATATTTAAAAAAATGAAATCCCTTTGTAATAGACGAGTTTTCGTCCGAAACCCTGATACTTCGAAGGAGATTGTTCAGTTTGTACACGAAGTGCATCCAGCTTTTCCCGTAACCCTCTCAACTTTTTAGCACATGCTATGTGGGTGAAATTATGATACCATGCCAATTTTCAACCATTTCAGAGTTCATTTGCAGTGCTTTTCAATTTCAGGGTCATCTTAGCTCAAAATAAATCATGAAATGCATGAAAAATAGCAAATGAAGTCAGAAAAGGGTTGAAAAGTGATGATGTGTATTTGAATGGTGCATATTGAATGCATAAAAAGTCTTGAGTTAAAATATGTTTAAAAAATGAAATCCCTTTGTAATAGACGAGTTTTCGACCGAAACCCTCATACTTCGAAGGAGATTGTCGAGTTTGTACACGAAGTGCATCCAGTTTTTCCCATAACCCTCTCAACTTTTTAGCACATGCTATGTGGGTGAAATTATGATACCATGCCAATTTTCAACCATTTCAGAGTTCATTTGCAGTGCTTTTCAATTTCAGGGTCATCTTAGCTCAAAATAAATCATGAAATGCATGAAAAATAGCAAACGAAGTCAAAAATGGGTTGAAAAGTGATGATGTGGCTTTGAATGGTGCATATTGAATGCAAAAAAAAATTTGGGGTAAAATATGTTTAAAAAATGAAATCCCTTTGTAATAGACAAGTTTTCGTCCGAAACCCTCATACTTCGAAGGAGATTGTCCAGTTTGTACACGAAGTGCATCCAGTTTTTCCCGTAACCCTCTAAACTTTTTAGCACATGCTATGTGGGTGAAATTATGATACCATGCCAATTTTTAACCAGTTCAGAGTTCATTTGCAGTGCTTTTCAATTTCAGGGTCATCTTAGCTCAAAATAAATCATGAAATGCATGAAAAATAGCAAATGAATTCAGAAAACGGTTGAATAGTGATGATGTGGCTTTGAATGGTGCATATTGAATGCAGAAAAAGTCTTGAGTTAAAATATATTTAAAAAATGAAATCCCTTTGTAATAGACGAGTTTTCGTCCGAAACTCTAATACTTCGAAGGAGATTGTCCAGTTTGTACACGAAGTGCATCCAGTTTTTCCCGTAACCCTCTCAACTTTTCAGCACATGCTATGTGGGTGAAATTATGATACCATACCAATTTTCAACCATTTCAGAGTTCATTTGCAGTGCTTTTCAATTTCAGGGTCATCCTAGCTTAAAATAAATGATGAAATGCATGAAAAATAGCAAATGAAGTCAGAAAAGGGTTGAAAAGTGATGATGTGGCTTTGAATGGTGCATATTGAATGCAGAAAAAGTCTTGAGTTAAAATATGTTAATAAAATGAACCCCTTTGTAATAGACGAGTTTTCCTCCGAAACCCTCACACTTCGAAAGAGATTGTCCAGTTTGTACACGAAGTGCATCTAGTTTTTCCCGTAACCCTATGAACTTTTTAGCACATGCTACGTGGGTTAAAGTATGATACCATGCCAATTTTCAACTATTTCAGAGTTCATTTGCAGTGCTTTTCAATTTCAGGGTCATCTTAGCTCAAAATAAATCATGAAATGCATGAAAAATAGCAAATGAAGTCAGAAAAGGGTTGAAAAGTGATGATGCGGCTTTGAATGGTGCATATTGAATGCAGAAAAAGTCTTGAGTTAAAATATGTTAAAAAAATGAAACCCCTTTGTAATAGACGAGTTTTCGTCCGAATCCGTGATACTTCGAAGGAGATTGTCCAGTTTGTACACGAAGTGCATCCAGTTTTTCCCGTAACCCTCTCAACTTTTTAGCACATGCTATGTGGGTGAAATTATGATACCATGCCAATTTTCAACTATTTCAGAGTTCATTTGCAGTGCTTTACAATTTCAGGGTCATCTTAGCTCAAAATAAATCATGAAATGCATGAAAAATAGCAAATGAAGTCAGAAAAGGGTTGAAAAGTGATGATGTGTCTTTGAATGGTACATATTGAATGCAGAAAAAGCCTTGATTTAAAATATGTTTAAAAAATGAAATCCCTTTGTAATAGACGAGTTTTCGTCCGAAACCCTGATACTTCAAAGGAGATTGTGCAGTTTGTACACGAAGTGCATCCAGTTTTTCCCGTAACCCTCTCATCTTTTTAGCACATGCTATGTGGGTGAAGTTATGATACCATGCCAATTTTCAACCATTTCAGAGTTCATTTGCAGTGCTTTTCAATTTCAGGGTCATCTTAGCTCAAAATAAATCATGAAATGCATGAAAAATAGCAAATGAAGTCAGAAAAGGGTTGAAAAGTTATGATGTGGCTTTGAATGGTGCATATTGAATGCAGAAAAAGGCTTGAGTTAAAATATGTTTAAAAAAAATGAAATCCCTTTGGAATAGACTTTTTCGTCCGAAACCCTGATACTTCGATGGAGATTGTCCAGTTTGTACACGAAGTGCATCCAGTTTTTCCCGTAACCCTCTCAACTTTTTAGCACATGCTACGTGGGTGAAATTATGATACCATGCCAATTTTCAACTATTTCAGAGTTCATTTGCAGTGCTTTACAATTTCAGGGTCATCTTAGCTCAAAATAAATCATGAAATGCATGAAAAATAGCAAATGAAGTCAGAAAAGGGTTGAAAAGTGATGATGTGGCTTTGAATGGTGCATATTGAATGCAGAAAAAGTCTTGAGTTGAAATATGTTTAAAAAATGAAATCCCTTTGTAATAGACGAGTTTTCGTCCGAAACCCTGATACTTCAAAGGAGATTGTCCAGTTTGTACACGAAGTGCATCCAGTTTTTCCCGTAACCCTCTCATCTTTTTAGCACAAGCTATGTGGGTGAAATTATGATACCATGCCAATTTTCAACCATTTCAGAGTTCATTTGCAGTGCTTTTCAATTTCAGGGTCATCTTAGCTCAAAATAAATCATGAAATGCATGAAAAATAGCAAATGAAGTCAGAAAAGGGTTGAAAACTTATGATGTGGCTTTGAATGGTGCATATTGAATGTAGAAAAAGTCTTGAGTTAAAATATGTTTAAAAAAATGAAATCCCTTTGTAATAGACTTTTTCGTCCGAAACCCTGATACTTCGAAGGAGATTGTCCAGTTTGTACACGAAGTGCATCCAGTTTTTCCCGTAACCCTCTCAACTTTTTAGCACATGCTACATGGGTGAAATTATGATACCGTGCCAATTTTCAACCATTTCAGAGTTCATTTGCAGTGCTTTTCAATTTCAGGGTCATCTTAACTCAAAATAAATCATGAAATGCATAAAAATAGCAAATGAAGTCAGAAAAGGGTTGAAAAGTGATGATGTGGCTTTGAACGGTGCATATTGAATGCAGAAAAAGTCTTGAGTTAAAATATATTTAAAAAAATGAAATCCCTTTGTAATAGACGAGTTTTCGTCCGAAACCCTGATACTTCGAAGGAGATTGTTCAGTTTGTACACGAAGTGCATCCAGCTTTTCCCGTAACCCTCTCAACTTTTTAGCACATGCTATGTGGGTGAAATTATGATACCATGCCAATTTTCAACCATTTCAGAGTTCATTTGCAGTGCTTTTCAATTTCAGGGTCATCTTAGCTCAAAATAAATCATGAAATGCATGAAAAATAGCAAATGAAGTCAGAAAAGGGTTGAAAAGTGATGATGTGTATTTGAATGGTGCATATTGAATGCATAAAAAGTCTTGAGTTAAAATATGTTTAAAAAATGAAATCCCTTTGTAATAGACGAGTTTTCGACCGAAACCCTCATACTTCGAAGGAGATTGTCGAGTTTGTACACGAAGTGCATCCAGTTTTTCCCATAACCCTCTCAACTTTTTAGCACATGCTATGTGGGTGAAATTATGATACCATGCCAATTTTCAACCATTTCAGAGTTCATTTGCAGTGCTTTTCAATTTCAGGGTCATCTTAGCTCAAAATAAATCATGAAATGCATGAAAAATAGCAAACGAAGTCAAAAATGGGTTGAAAAGTGATGATGTGGCTTTGAATGGTGCATATTGAATGCAAAAAAAAATTTGGGGTAAAATATGTTTAAAAAATGAAATCCCTTTGTAATAGACAAGTTTTCGTCCGAAACCCTCATACTTCGAAGGAGATTGTCCAGTTTGTACACGAAGTGCATCCAGTTTTTCCCGTAACCCTCTAAACTTTTTAGCACATGCTATGTGGGTGAAATTATGATACCATGCCAATTTTTAACCAGTTCAGAGTTCATTTGCAGTGCTTTTCAATTTCAGGGTCATCTTAGCTCAAAATAAATCATGAAATGCATGAAAAATAGCAAATGAATTCAGAAAACGGTTGAATAGTGATGATGTGGCTTTGAATGGTGCATATTGAATGCAGAAAAAGTCTTGAGTTAAAATATATTTAAAAAATGAAATCCCTTTGTAATAGACGAGTTTTCGTCCGAAACTCTAATACTTCGAAGGAGATTGTCCAGTTTGTACACGAAGTGCATCCAGTTTTTCCCGTAACCCTCTCAACTTTTCAGCACATGCTATGTGGGTGAAATTATGATACCATACCAATTTTCAACCATTTCAGAGTTCATTTGCAGTGCTTTTCAATTTCAGGGTCATCCTAGCTTAAAATAAATGATGAAATGCATGAAAAATAGCAAATGAAGTCAGAAAAGGGTTGAAAAGTGATGATGTGGCTTTGAATGGTGCATATTGAATGCAGAAAAAGTCTTGAGTTAAAATATGTTAATAAAATGAACCCCTTTGTAATAGACGAGTTTTCCTCCGAAACCCTCACACTTCGAAAGAGATTGTCCAGTTTGTACACGAAGTGCATCTAGTTTTTCCCGTAACCCTATGAACTTTTTAGCACATGCTACGTGGGTTAAAGTATGATACCATGCCAATTTTCAACTATTTCAGAGTTCATTTGCAGTGCTTTTCAATTTCAGGGTCATCTTAGCTCAAAATAAATCATGAAATGCATGAAAAATAGCAAATGAAGTCAGAAAAGGGTTGAAAAGTGATGATGCGGCTTTGAATGGTGCATATTGAATGCAGAAAAAGTCTTGAGTTAAAATATGTTAAAAAAATGAAACCCCTTTGTAATAGACGAGTTTTCGTCCGAATCCGTGATACTTCGAAGGAGATTGTCCAGTTTGTACACGAAGTGCATCCAGTTTTTCCCGTAACCCTCTCAACTTTTTAGCACATGCTATGTGGGTGAAATTATGATA
This sequence comes from Elymus sibiricus, assembly GCA_039707655.1. NCBI lineage: Eukaryota > Viridiplantae > Streptophyta > Magnoliopsida > Poales > Poaceae > Elymus > Elymus sibiricus. Next base: position 248,820,546 of record CM077671.1, read on the forward strand.
CCATGCCAATTTTCAACTATTTCAGAGTTCATTTGCAGTGCTTTACAATTTCAGGGTCATCTTAGCTCAAAATAAATCATGAAATGCATGAAAAATAGCAAATGAAGTCAGAAAAGGGTTGAAAAGTGATGATGTGTCTTTGAATGGTACATATTGAATGCAGAAAAAGCCTTGATTTAAAATATGTTTAAAAAATGAAATCCCTTTGTAATAGACGAGTTTTCGTCCGAAACCCTGATACTTCAAAGGAGATTGTGCAGTTTGTACACGAAGTGCATCCAGTTTTTCCCGTAACCCTCTCATCTTTTTAGCACATGCTATGTGGGTGAAGTTATGATACCATGCCAATTTTCAACCATTTCAGAGTTCATTTGCAGTGCTTTTCAATTTCAGGGTCATCTTAGCTCAAAATAAATCATGAAATGCATGAAAAATAGCAAATGAAGTCAGAAAAGGGTTGAAAAGTTATGATGTGGCTTTGAATGGTGCATATTGAATGCAGAAAAAGGCTTGAGTTAAAATATGTTTAAAAAAAATGAAATCCCTTTGGAATAGACTTTTTCGTCCGAAACCCTGATACTTCGATGGAGATTGTCCAGTTTGTACACGAAGTGCATCCAGTTTTTCCCGTAACCCTCTCAACTTTTTAGCACATGCTACGTGGGTGAAATTATGATACCATGCCAATTTTCAACTATTTCAGAGTTCATTTGCAGTGCTTTACAATTTCAGGGTCATCTTAGCTCAAAATAAATCATGAAATGCATGAAAAATAGCAAATGAAGTCAGAAAAGGGTTGAAAAGTGATGATGTGGCTTTGAATGGTGCATATTGAATGCAGAAAAAGTCTTGAGTTGAAATATGTTTAAAAAATGAAATCCCTTTGTAATAGACGAGTTTTCGTCCGAAACCCTGATACTTCAAAGGAGATTGTCCAGTTTGTACACGAAGTGCATCCAGTTTTTCCCGTAACCCTCTCATCTTTTTAGCACAAGCTATGTGGGTGAAATTATGATACCATGCCAATTTTCAACCATTTCAGAGTTCATTTGCAGTGCTTTTCAATTTCAGGGTCATCTTAGCTCAAAATAAATCATGAAATGCATGAAAAATAGCAAATGAAGTCAGAAAAGGGTTGAAAACTTATGATGTGGCTTTGAATGGTGCATATTGAATGTAGAAAAAGTCTTGAGTTAAAATATGTTTAAAAAAATGAAATCCCTTTGTAATAGACTTTTTCGTCCGAAACCCTGATACTTCGAAGGAGATTGTCCAGTTTGTACACGAAGTGCATCCAGTTTTTCCCGTAACCCTCTCAACTTTTTAGCACATGCTACATGGGTGAAATTATGATACCGTGCCAATTTTCAACCATTTCAGAGTTCATTTGCAGTGCTTTTCAATTTCAGGGTCATCTTAACTCAAAATAAATCATGAAATGCATAAAAATAGCAAATGAAGTCAGAAAAGGGTTGAAAAGTGATGATGTGGCTTTGAACGGTGCATATTGAATGCAGAAAAAGTCTTGAGTTAAAATATATTTAAAAAAATGAAATCCCTTTGTAATAGACGAGTTTTCGTCCGAAACCCTGATACTTCGAAGGAGATTGTTCAGTTTGTACACGAAGTGCATCCAGCTTTTCCCGTAACCCTCTCAACTTTTTAGCACATGCTATGTGGGTGAAATTATGATACCATGCCAATTTTCAACCATTTCAGAGTTCATTTGCAGTGCTTTTCAATTTCAGGGTCATCTTAGCTCAAAATAAATCATGAAATGCATGAAAAATAGCAAATGAAGTCAGAAAAGGGTTGAAAAGTGATGATGTGTATTTGAATGGTGCATATTGAATGCATAAAAAGTCTTGAGTTAAAATATGTTTAAAAAATGAAATCCCTTTGTAATAGACGAGTTTTCGACCGAAACCCTCATACTTCGAAGGAGATTGTCGAGTTTGTACACGAAGTGCATCCAGTTTTTCCCATAACCCTCTCAACTTTTTAGCACATGCTATGTGGGTGAAATTATGATACCATGCCAATTTTCAACCATTTCAGAGTTCATTTGCAGTGCTTTTCAATTTCAGGGTCATCTTAGCTCAAAATAAATCATGAAATGCATGAAAAATAGCAAACGAAGTCAAAAATGGGTTGAAAAGTGATGATGTGGCTTTGAATGGTGCATATTGAATGCAAAAAAAAATTTGGGGTAAAATATGTTTAAAAAATGAAATCCCTTTGTAATAGACAAGTTTTCGTCCGAAACCCTCATACTTCGAAGGAGATTGTCCAGTTTGTACACGAAGTGCATCCAGTTTTTCCCGTAACCCTCTAAACTTTTTAGCACATGCTATGTGGGTGAAATTATGATACCATGCCAATTTTTAACCAGTTCAGAGTTCATTTGCAGTGCTTTTCAATTTCAGGGTCATCTTAGCTCAAAATAAATCATGAAATGCATGAAAAATAGCAAATGAATTCAGAAAACGGTTGAATAGTGATGATGTGGCTTTGAATGGTGCATATTGAATGCAGAAAAAGTCTTGAGTTAAAATATATTTAAAAAATGAAATCCCTTTGTAATAGACGAGTTTTCGTCCGAAACTCTAATACTTCGAAGGAGATTGTCCAGTTTGTACACGAAGTGCATCCAGTTTTTCCCGTAACCCTCTCAACTTTTCAGCACATGCTATGTGGGTGAAATTATGATACCATACCAATTTTCAACCATTTCAGAGTTCATTTGCAGTGCTTTTCAATTTCAGGGTCATCCTAGCTTAAAATAAATGATGAAATGCATGAAAAATAGCAAATGAAGTCAGAAAAGGGTTGAAAAGTGATGATGTGGCTTTGAATGGTGCATATTGAATGCAGAAAAAGTCTTGAGTTAAAATATGTTAATAAAATGAACCCCTTTGTAATAGACGAGTTTTCCTCCGAAACCCTCACACTTCGAAAGAGATTGTCCAGTTTGTACACGAAGTGCATCTAGTTTTTCCCGTAACCCTATGAACTTTTTAGCACATGCTACGTGGGTTAAAGTATGATACCATGCCAATTTTCAACTATTTCAGAGTTCATTTGCAGTGCTTTTCAATTTCAGGGTCATCTTAGCTCAAAATAAATCATGAAATGCATGAAAAATAGCAAATGAAGTCAGAAAAGGGTTGAAAAGTGATGATGCGGCTTTGAATGGTGCATATTGAATGCAGAAAAAGTCTTGAGTTAAAATATGTTAAAAAAATGAAACCCCTTTGTAATAGACGAGTTTTCGTCCGAATCCGTGATACTTCGAAGGAGATTGTCCAGTTTGTACACGAAGTGCATCCAGTTTTTCCCGTAACCCTCTCAACTTTTTAGCACATGCTATGTGGGTGAAATTATGATACCATGCCAATTTTCAACTATTTCAGAGTTCATTTGCAGTGCTTTACAATTTCAGGGTCATCTTAGCTCAAAATAAATCATGAAATGCATGAAAAATAGCAAATGAAGTCAGAAAAGGGTTGAAAAGTGATGATGTGTCTTTGAATGGTACATATTGAATGCAGAAAAAGCCTTGATTTAAAATATGTTTAAAAAATGAAATCCCTTTGTAATAGACGAGTTTTCGTCCGAAACCCTGATACTTCAAAGGAGATTGTGCAGTTTGTACACGAAGTGCATCCAGTTTTTCCCGTAACCCTCTCATCTTTTTAGCACATGCTATGTGGGTGAAGTTATGATACCATGCCAATTTTCAACCATTTCAGAGTTCATTTGCAGTGCTTTTCAATTTCAGGGTCATCTTAGCTCAAAATAAATCATGAAATGCATGAAAAATAGCAAATGAAGTCAGAAAAGGGTTGAAAAGTTATGATGTGGCTTTGAATGGTGCATATTGAATGCAGAAAAAGGCTTGAGTTAAAATATGTTTAAAAAAAATGAAATCCCTTTGGAATAGACTTTTTCGTCCGAAACCCTGATACTTCGATGGAGATTGTCCAGTTTGTACACGAAGTGCATCCAGTTTTTCCCGTAACCCTCTCAACTTTTTAGCACATGCTACGTGGGTGAAATTATGATACGATGCCAATTTTCAACTATTTCAGAGTTCATTTGCAGTGCTTTACAATTTCAGGGTCATCTTAGCTCAAAATAAATCATGAAATGCATGAAAAATAGCAAATGAAGTCAGAAAAGGGTTGAAAAGTGATGATGTGGCTTTGAATGGTGCATATTGAATGCAGAAAAAGTCTTGAGTTGAAATATGTTTAAAAAATGAAATCCCTTTGTAATAGACGAGTTTTCGTCCGAAACCCTGATACTTCAAAGGAGATTGTCCAGTTTGTACACGAAGTGCATCCAGTTTTTCCCGTAACCCTCTCATCTTTTTAGCACAAGCTATGTGGGTGAAATTATGATACCATGCCAATTTTCAACCATTTCAGAGTTCATTTGCAGTGCTTTTCAATTTCAGGGTCATCTTAGCTCAAAATAAATCATGAAATGCATGAAAAATAGCAAATGAAGTCAGAAAAGGGTTGAAAACTTATGATGTGGCTTTGAATGGTGCATATTGAATGTAGAAAAAGTCTTGAGTTAAAATATGTTTAAAAAAATGAAATCCCTTTGTAATAGACTTTTTCGTCCGAAACCCTGATACTTCGAAGGAGATTGTCCAGTTTGTACACGAAGTGCATCCAGTTTTTCCCGTAACCCTCTCAACTTTTTAGCACATGCTACATGGGTGAAATTATGATACCGTGCCAATTTTCAACCATTTCAGAGTTCATTTGCAGTGCTTTTCAATTTCAGGGTCATCTTAACTCAAAATAAATCATGAAATGCATAAAAATAGCAAATGAAGTCAGAAAAGGGTTGAAAAGTGATGATGTGGCTTTGAACGGTGCATATTGAATGCAGAAAAAGTCTTGAGTTAAAATATATTTAAAAAAATGAAATCCCTTTGTAATAGACGAGTTTTCGTCCGAAACCCTGATACTTCGAAGGAGATTGTTCAGTTTGTACACGAAGTGCATCCAGCTTTTCCCGTAACCCTCTCAACTTTTTAGCACATGCTATGTGGGTGAAATTATGATACCATGCCAATTTTCAACCATTTCAGAGTTCATTTGCAGTGCTTTTCAATTTCAGGGTCATCTTAGCTCAAAATAAATCATGAAATGCATGAAAAATAGCAAATGAAGTCAGAAAAGGGTTGAAAAGTGATGATGTGTATTTGAATGGTGCATATTGAATGCATAAAAAGTCTTGAGTTAAAATATGTTTAAAAAATGAAATCCCTTTGTAATAGACGAGTTTTCGACCGAAACCCTCATACTTCGAAGGAGATTGTCGAGTTTGTACACGAAGTGCATCCAGTTTTTCCCATAACCCTCTCAACTTTTTAGCACATGCTATGTGGGTGAAATTATGATACCATGCCAATTTTCAACCATTTCAGAGTTCATTTGCAGTGCTTTTCAATTTCAGGGTCATCTTAGCTCAAAATAAATCATGAAATGCATGAAAAATAGCAAACGAAGTCAAAAATGGGTTGAAAAGTGATGATGTGGCTTTGAATGGTGCATATTGAATGCAAAAAAAAATTTGGGGTAAAATATGTTTAAAAAATGAAATCCCTTTGTAATAGACAAGTTTTCGTCCGAAACCCTCATACTTCGAAGGAGATTGTCCAGTTTGTACACGAAGTGCATCCAGTTTTTCCCGTAACCCTCTAAACTTTTTAGCACATGCTATGTGGGTGAAATTATGATACCATGCCAATTTTTAACCAGTTCAGAGTTCATTTGCAGTGCTTTTCAATTTCAGGGTCATCTTAGCTCAAAATAAATCATGAAATGCATGAAAAATAGCAAATGAATTCAGAAAACGGTTGAATAGTGATGATGTGGCTTTGAATGGTGCATATTGAATGCAGAAAAAGTCTTGAGTTAAAATATATTTAAAAAATGAAATCCCTTTGTAATAGACGAGTTTTCGTCCGAAACTCTAATACTTCGAAGGAGATTGTCCAGTTTGTACACGAAGTGCATCCAGTTTTTCCCGTAACCCTCTCAACTTTTTAGCACATGCTATGTGGGTGAAATTATGATACCATACCAATTTTCAACCATTTCAGAGTTCATTTGCAGTGCTTTTCAATTTCAGGGTCATCCTAGCTTAAAATAAATGATGAAATGCATGAAAAATAGCAAATGAAGTCAGAAAAGGGTTGAAAAGTGATGATGTGGCTTTGAATGGTGCATATTGAATGCAGAAAAAGTCTTGAGTTAAAATATGTTAATAAAATGAACCCCTTTGTAATAGACGAGTTTTCCTCCGAAACCCTCACACTTCGAAAGAGATTGTCCAGTTTGTACACGAAGTGCATCTAGTTTTTCCCGTAACCCTATGAACTTTTTAGCACATGCTACGTGGGTTAAAGTATGATACCATGCCAATTTTCAACTATTTCAGAGTTCATTTGCAGTGCTTTTCAATTTCAGGGTCATCTTAGCTCAAAATAAATCATGAAATGCATGAAAAATAGCAAATGAAGTCAGAAAAGGGTTGAAAAGTGATGATGCGGCTTTGAATGGTGCATATTGAATGCAGAAAAAGTCTTGAGTTAAAATATGTTAAAAAAATGAAACCCCTTTGTAATAGACGAGTTTTCGTCCGAATCCGTGATACTTCGAAGGAGATTGTCCAGTTTGTACACGAAGTGCATCCAGTTTTTCCCGTAACCCTCTCAACTTTTTAGCACATGCTATGTGGGTGAAATTATGATACCATGCCAATTTTCAACTATTTCAGAGTTCATTTGCAGTGCTTTTCAATTTCAGGGTCATCTTAGCTCAAAATAAATCATGAAATGCATGAAAAATAGCAAATGAAGTCAGAAAAGGGTTGAAAAGTGATGATGTGTCTTTGAATGGTACATATTGAATGCAGAAAAAGCCTTGATTTAAAATATGTTTAAAAAATGAAATCCCTTTGTAATAGACGAGTTTTCGTCCGAAACCCTGATACTTCAAAGGAGATTGTGCAGTTTGTACACGAAGTGCATCCAGTTTTTCCCGTAACCCTCTCATCTTTTTAGCACATGCTATGTGGGTGAAGTTATGATACCATGCCAATTTTCAACCATTTCAGAGTTCATTTGCAGTGCTTTTCAATTTCAGGGTCATCTTAGCTCAAAATAAATCATGAAATGCATGAAAAATAGCAAATGAAGTCAGAAAAGGGTTGAAAAGTTATGATGTGGCTTTGAATGGTGCATATTGAATGCAGAAAAAGGCTTGAGTTAAAATATGTTTAAAAAAAATGAAATCCCTTTGGAATAGACTTTTTCGTCCGAAACCCTGATACTTCGATGGAGATTGTCCAGTTTGTACACGAAGTGCATCCAGTTTTTCCCGTAACCCTCTCAACTTTTTAGCACATGCTACGTGGGTGAAATTATGATACCATGCCAATTTTCAACTATTTCAGAGTTCATTTGCAGTGCTTTACAATTTCAGGGTCATCTTAGCTCAAAATAAATCATGAAATGCATGAAAAATAGCAAATGAAGTCAGAAAAGGGTTGAAAAGTGATGATGTGGCTTTGAATGGTGCATATTGAATGCAGAAAAAGTCTTGAGTTGAAATATGTTTAAAAAATGAAATCCCTTTGTAATAGACGAGTTTTCGTCCGAAACCCTGATACTTCAAAGGAGATTGTCCAGTTTGTACACGAAGTGCATCCAGTTTTTCCCGTAACCCTCTCATCTTTTTAGCACAAGCTATGTGGGTGAAATTATGATACCATGCCAATTTTCAACCATTTCAGAGTTCATTTGCAGTGCTTTTCAATTTCAGGGTCATCTTAGCTCAAAATAAATCATGAAATGCATGAAAAATAGCAAATGAAGTCAGAAAAGGGTTGAAAACTTATGATGTGGCTTTGAATGGTGCATATTGAATGTAGAAAAAGTCTTGAGTTAAAATATGTTTAAAAAAATGAAATCCCTTTGTAATAGACTTTTTCGTCCGAAACCCTGATACTTCGAAGGAGATTGTCCAGTTTGTACACGAAGTGCATCCAGTTTTTCCCGTAACCCTCTCAACTTTTTAGCACATGCTACATGGGTGAAATTATGATACCGTGCCAATTTTCAACCATTTCAGAGTTCATTTGCAGTGCTTTTCAATTTCAGGGTCATCTTAACTCAAAATAAATCATGAAATGCATAAAAATAGCAAATGAAGTCAGAAAAGGGTTGAAAAGTGATGATGTGGCTTTGAACGGTGCATATTGAATGCAGAAAAAGTCTTGAGTTAAAATATATTTAAAAAAATGAAATCCCTTTGTAATAGACGAGTTTTCGTCCGAAACCCTGATACTTCGAAGGAGATTGTTCAGTTTGTACACGAAGTGCATCCAGCTTTTCCCGTAACCCTCTCAACTTTTTAGCACATGCTATGTGGGTGAAATTATGATACCATGCCAATTTTCAACCATTTCAGAGTTCATTTGCAGTGCTTTTCAATTTCAGGGTCATCTTAGCTCAAAATAAATCATGAAATGCATGAAAAATAGCAAATGAAGTCAGAAAAGGGTTGAAAAGTGATGATGTGTATTTGAATGGTGCATATTGAATGCATAAAAAGTCTTGAGTTAAAATATGTTTAAAAAATGAAATCCCTTTGTAATAGACGAGTTTTCGACCGAAACCCTCATACTTCGAAGGAGATTGTCCAGTTTGTACACGAAGTGCATCCAGTTTTTCCCGTAACCCTCTCAACTTTTTAGCACATGCTACGTGGGTGAAATTATGATACCATGCCAATTTTCAACTATTTCAGAGTTCATTTGCAGTGCTTTACAATTTCAGGGTCATCTTAGCTCAAAATAAATCATGAAATGCATGAAAAATAGCAAATGAAGTCAGAAAAGGGTTGAAAAGTGATGATGTGGCTTTGAATGGTGCATATTGAATGCAGAAAAAGTCTTGAGTTGAAATATGTTTAAAAAATGAAATCCCTTTGTAATAGACGAGTTTTCGTCCGAAACCCTGATACTTCAAAGGAGATTGTCCAGTTTGTACACGAAGTGCATCCAGTTTTTCCCGTAACCCTCTCATCTTTTTAGCACAAGCTATGTGGGTGAAATTATGATACCATGCCAATTTTCAACCATTTCAGAGTTCATTTGCAGTGCTTTTCAATTTCAGGGTCATCTTAGCTCAAAATAAATCATGAAATGCATGAAAAATAGCAAATGAAGTCAGAAAAGGGTTGAAAACTTATGATGTGGCTTTGAATGGTGCATATTGAATGTAGAAAAAGTCTTGAGTTAAAATATGTTTAAAAAAATGAAATCCCTTTGTAATAGACTTTTTCGTCCGAAACCCTGATACTTCGAAGGAGATTGTCCAGTTTGTACACGAAGTGCATCCAGTTTTTCCCGTAACCCTCTCAACTTTTTAGCACATGCTACATGGGTGAAATTATGATACCGTGCCAATTTTCAACCATTTCAGAGTTCATTTGCAGTGCTTTTCAATTTCAGGGTCATCTTAACTCAAAATAAATCATGAAATGCATAAAAATAGCAAATGAAGTCAGAAAAGGGTTGAAAAGTGATGATGTGGCTTTGAACGGTGCATATTGAATGCAGAAAAAGTCTTGAGTTAAAATATATTTAAAAAAATGAAATCCCTTTGTAATAGACGAGTTTTCGTCCGAAACCCTGATACTTCGAAGGAGATTGTTCAGTTTGTACACGAAGTGCATCCAGCTTTTCCCGTAACCCTCTCAACTTTTTAGCACATGCTATGTGGGTGAAATTATGATACCATGCCAATTTTCAACCATTTCAGAGTTCATTTGCAGTGCTTTTCAATTTCAGGGTCATCTTAGCTCAAAATAAATCATGAAATGCATGAAAAATAGCAAATGAAGTCAGAAAAGGGTTGAAAAGTGATGATGTGTATTTGAATGGTGCATATTGAATGCATAAAAAGTCTTGAGTTAAAATATGTTTAAAAAATGAAATCCCTTTGTAATAGACGAGTTTTCGACCGAAACCCTCATACTTCGAAGGAGATTGTCGAGTTTGTACACGAAGTGCATCCAGTTTTTCCCATAACCCTCTCAACTTTTTAGCACATGCTATGTGGGTGAAATTATGATACCATGCCAATTTTCAACCATTTCAGAGTTCATTTGCAGTGCTTTTCAATTTCAGGGTCATCTTAGCTCAAAATAAATCATGAAATGCATGAAAAATAGCAAACGAAGTCAAAAATGGGTTGAAAAGTGATGATGTGGCTTTGAATGGTGCATATTGAATGCAAAAAAAAATTTGGGGTAAAATATGTTTAAAAAATGAAATCCCTTTGTAATAGACAAGTTTTCGTCCGAAACCCTCATAATTCGAAGGAGATTGTCCAGTTTGTACACGAAGTGCATCCAGTTTTTCCCGTAACCCTCTAAACTTTTTAGCACATGCTATGTGGGTGAAATTATGATACCATGCCAATTTTTAACCAGTTCAGAGTTCATTTGCAGTGCTTTTCAATTTCAGGGTCATCTTAGCTCAAAATAAATCATGAAATGCATGAAAAATAGCAAATGAATTCAGAAAACGGTTGAATAGTGATGATGTGGCTTTGAATGGTGCATATTGAATGCAGAAAAAGTCTTGAGTTAAAATATATTTAAAAAATGAAATCCCTTTGTAATAGACGAGTTTTCGTCCGAAACTCTAATACTTCGAAGGAGATTGTCCAGTTTGTACACGAAGTGCATCCAGTTTTTCCCGTAACCCTCTCAACTTTTTAGCACATGCTATGTGGGTGAAATTATGATACCATACCAATTTTCAACCATTTCAGAGTTCATTTGCAGTGCTTTTCAATTTCAGGGTCATCCTAGCTTAAAATAAATGATGAAATGCATGAAAAATAGCAAATGAAGTCAGAAAAGGGTTGAAAAGTGATGATGTGGCTTTGAATGGTGCATATTGAATGCAGAAAAAGTCTTGAGTTAAAATATGTTAATAAAATGAACCCCTTTGTAATAGACGAGTTTTCCTCCGAAACCCTCACACTTCGAAAGAGATTGTCCAGTTTGTACACGAAGTGCATCTAGTTTTTCCCGTAACCCTATGAACTTTTTAGCACATGCTACGTGGGTTAAAGTATGATACCATGCCAATTTTCAACTATTTCAGAGTTCATTTGCAGTGCTTTTCAATTTCAGGGTCATCTTAGCTCAAAATAAATCATGAAATGCATGAAAAATAGCAAATGAAGTCAGAAAAGGGTTGAAAAGTGATGATGCGGCTTTGAATGGTGCATATTGAATGCAGAAAAAGTCTTGAGTTAAAATATGTTAAAAAAATGAAACCCCTTTGTAATAGACGAGTTTTCGTCCGAATCCGTGATACTTCGAAGGAGATTGTCCAGTTTGTACACGAAGTGCATCCAGTTTTTCCCGTAACCCTCTCAACTTTTTAGCACATGCTATGTGGGTGAAATTATGATACCATGCCAATTTTCAACTATTTCAGAGTTCATTTGCAGTGCTTTACAATTTCAGGGTCATCTTAGCTCAAAATAAATCATGAAATGCATGAAAAATAGCAAATGAAGTCAGAAAAGGGTTGAAAAGTGATGATGTGTCTTTGAATGGTACATATTGAATGCAGAAAAAGCCTTGATTTAAAATATGTTTAAAAAATGAAATCCCTTTGTAATAGACGAGTTTTCGTCCGAAACCCTGATACTTCAAAGGAGATTGTGCAGTTTGTACACGAAGTGCATCCAGTTTTTCCCGTAACCCTCTCATCTTTTTAGCACATGCTATGTGGGTGAAGTTATGATACCATGCCAATTTTCAACCATTTCAGAGTTCATTTGCAGTGCTTTTCAATTTCAGGGTCATCTTAGCTCAAAATAAATCATGAAATGCATGAAAAATAGCAAATGAAGTCAGAAAAGGGTTGAAAAGTTATGATGTGGCTTTGAATGGTGCATATTGAATGCAGAAAAAGGCTTGAGTTAAAATATGTTTAAAAAAAATGAAATCCCTTTGGAATAGACTTTTTCGTCCGAAACCCTGATACTTCGATGGAGATTGTCCAGTTTGTACACGAAGTGCATCCAGTTTTTCCCGTAACCCTCTCAACTTTTTAGCACATGCTACGTGGGTGAAATTTTGATACCATGCCAATTTTCAACCATTTCACAGTTCATTTGCAGTGCTTTTCAATTTCAGGGTCATCTTAGGTCAAAATGAATCATGAAATGCATGAAAAATAGCAAATGAAGTCAGAAAAGGGTTGAAAAGTGATGATGTGGCTTTGAATGGTGCATATTGAATGCAGAAAAAGTTTGGAGTTAAAATATGTTTAAAAAATGAAATCCCTTTGTAATAGACGAGTTTTCGTCCGAAACCCTGATACTTCGAAGGAGATTGTCCAGTTTGTACAAGAAGTGCATCCAGTTTTTTCCCGTAACACTCTCAACTTTTTAGCACATGCTATGTGGGTGAAATTATGATACCATGACAAGTTTTAACCATTTCAGAGTTCATTTGCAGTGCTTTTCAATTTCAGGGTCATCTTAGCTCAAAATAAATCATGAAATGCATGAAAAATAGCAAATGAAGTCAGAAAAGGGTTGAAAAGTGATGATGTGGCTTTGAATGGTGCATATTGAATGCAGAAAAAGTCTGGAGTTAAAATATGTTAATAAAATGAAACCCCTTTGTAATAGACGAATTTTCGTCCGAAACCCTGACACTTCGAAAGAGATTGTCCAGTTTGTACACGAAGTGGATCCAGTTTTTCCAGTAAGCCTCTCAACTTTTTAGCACATGCTACGTGGGTGAAATTATGATACCATGCCAATTTTCAACTATTTCAGAGTTCATTTGCAGTGCTTTTCAATTTCAGGGTCATCTTAGCTCAAAATAAATCATGAAATGCGTGAAAAATAGCAAATGAAGTCAGAAAAGGGTTGAAAAGTGATGATATGCCTTTGAATGGTGCATATTGAATGCAGAAAAAGTCTTGAGTTAAAATATGTTAAAATAATGAAACCCCTTTGTAATAGATGAGTTTTCGTCCGAATCCCTGATACTTCGAAGGAGATTGTCCAGTTTGTACACGAAGTGCATCCAGTTTTTCCCGTAACCCTCTCAACTTTTTAGCACATGCTACGTGGGTGAAATATTGATACCATGCCAATTTTCAACCATTTCAGACTTCATTTGCAGTGCTTTTCAATTTCAGGGTCATCTTAGCTCAAAATAAATCATGAAATGCATGAAAAATAGCAAATGAAGTCAGAAAAGGGTTGAAAAGTGATGATGTGGCTTTGAATGGTGCATATTGAATGCAGAAAAAGTATTGAGTTAAAATATGTTAAAAAAATGAATCAGTTTGTAATAGACGAGTTTTCGTCCGAAACCCTGATACTTCGAAGGAGATTGTCCAGTTTGTACACGAAGTGCATCCAGTTTTTCCCGTAACCCTCTCAACTTTTTAGCACATGCTACATGGGTGAAATTTTGATACCATGCCAATTTTCAACCATTTCAGAGTTCGTTTTCAGTGCTTTTCAATTTCAGGGTCATCTTAGCTCAAAATAAATCATTAAATGTATGAAAAATAGCAAATGAAGTCAGAAAAGGGTTGAAAAGTGATGATGTGGCTTTGAATGGTGCATATTGAATGCAGAAAAAGTTTTGAGTTAAAATATGTTTAAAAAATGAAATCCCTTTGTAATAGACGAGTTTTCGTCCGAAACCCTCATACTTCGAAGGAGATTGTCCAGTTTGTACACGAAGTGCATCCAGTTTTTCCCGTAACCCTCTCAACTTTTTAGCACATGCTATGTGGGTGAAATTATGATACCATGCCAAGTTTTAACCATTTCAGAGTTCATTTGCAGTGCTTTTCAATTTCAGGGTCATCTTAGCTCAAAATAAATCATGAAATGCGTGAAAAATAGCAAATGAAGTCAGAAAAGGGTTGAAAAGTGATGATGTGGCTTTGAATGGTGCATATTGAATGCAGAAAAAGTCTTGAGTTAAAATATGTTAAAATAATGAAACCCCTTTGTAATAGACGAGTTTTCGTCCGAATCCCTGATACTTCGAATGAGATTGTCCAGTTTGTACACGAAGTGCATCCAGTTTTTCCCGTAACCCTCTCAACTTTTTAGCACATGCTACGTGGGTGAAAATATGATACCATGCCAATTTTCAACCATTTCAGAGTTAATTTGCAGTGCTTTTCAATTTCAGGGTCATCTTAGCTAAAAAATAAATCATGAAATGCATGAAAAATAGCAAATGAAGTCAGAAAAGGGTTGAAAAGTGATGATGTGTCTTTGAATGGTACATATTGAATGCAGAAAAAGTCTTGAGTTAAAATATGTTTAAAAAATGAAATCCCTTCGTAATAGACGAGTTTTCGTCCGAAACCCTGATACTTCAAAGGAGATTGTCCAGTTTGTACACGAAGTGCATCTAGTTTTTCCCGTAACCCTCTCAACTTTTTAGCACATGCTATGTGGGTGAAATTATGATACCATGCCAATTTTAAACAATTTTAGAGTTCATTTGCACTGCTTTTCAATTTCAGGGTCATCTTAGCTCAAAATAAATCATGAAATGCATGAAAAATAGCAAATGATGTCAGAAAAGGGTTGAAAAGTGATGATGTGGCTTTGAATGGTGCATATTGAATGCAGAAAAAGTCTTGAGTTAAAATATGTTAAAATAATGAAACCCCTTTGTAATAGACGAGTTTTCGTCCGAGTCCCTGATACTTCGAATGAGATTGTCCAGTTTGTACACGAAGTGCATCCAGTTTTTCCCGTAACCCTCTCAACTTTTTTGCACATGCTACGTGGGTGAAATTATGATACCATGCCAATTTTCAACCATTTCAGAGTTAATTTGCAGTGCTTTTCAATTTCAGGGTCATCTTAGCTAAAAAATAAATCATGAAATGCATGAAAAATAGCAAATGAAGTCAGAAAAGGGTTGAAAAGTGATGATGTGTCTTTGAATGGTACATATTGAATGCAGAAAAAGTCTTGAGTTAAAATATGTTTAAAAAATGAAATCCCTTCGTAATAGACGAGTTTTCGTCCGAAACCCTGATACTTCAAAGGAGATTGTCCAGTTTGTACACGAAGTGCATCTAGTTTTTCCCGTAACCCTCTCAACTTTTTAGCACATGCTATGTGGGTGAAATTATGATACCATGCCAATTTTAAACCATTTTAGAGTTCATTTGCACTGCTTTTCAATTTCAGGGTCATCTTAGCTCAAAATAAATCATGAAATGCATGAAAAATAGCAAATGATGTCAGAAAAGGGTTGAAAAGTGATGATGTGGCTTTGAATGGTGCATATTGAATGCAGAAAAAGTCTTGAGTTAAAATATGTTTAAAAAAATGAAATCCCTTTGTAATAGACGAGGTTTTGTCCGAAACCCTGATACTTCGAAGGAGATTGTCCAGTTTGTACACGAAGTGCATCCAGTTTTTCCCGTAACCCTCTCAACTTTTTAGCACATGCTACATGGGTGAAATTTTGATACCATGCCAATTTTCAACCATTTCAGAGTTCATTTGCAGTGCTTTTCAATTTCAGGGTCATCTTAGGTCAAAATAAATCATGAAATGCATGAAAAATAGCAAATGAAGTCAGAAAAGGGTTGAAAAGTGATGATGTGGCTTTGAATGGTGCATATTGAATGCAGAAAAAGTTTTGAGTTAAAATATGTTTGAAAAATGAAATCCCTTTGTAATAGACGAGTTTTCGTCCGAAACCCTGATACTTCGAAGGAGATTGTCCAGTTTGTACAAGAAGTGCATCCAGTTTTTCCCGTAACCCTCTCAACTTTTTAGCACATGCTATGTGGTTGAAATTATGATACCATGACAAGTTTTAACCATTTCAGAGTTCATTTGCAGTGCTTTTCAATTTCAGGGTCATCTTAGCTCAAAATAAATCATGAAATGCATGAAAAATAGCAAATGAAGTCAGAAAAGGGTTGAAAAGTGATGATGCACTACTGGAATCAGGATCTTTGCCGTCAGCCAGCGCTTTGCCGTCTGCTAGCTGACGGCAAAGAAGGTCTTTGCCATCAGCTTACATAAAACTGACGGCAAAGAAAGAGCTGACGGCAAAGATAATGTTTGCCGTCAGCCAGATCTTTGCCATCTGCTAGCTGACGGCAAAGAAGCTTTGCCGTCAGCTAGCAGACGGCAAAGAGTGAGGGTGGCCCACTAACGAGAACCACCTAACGGCCACTTTCTTTGCCGTCTGCTAGCAGACGGCAAAGCTTCTTTGCCGTCTGCTAGCAGACGGCAAAGAGGGAGGGTGGCCCACTAACGAGAACCACCTAACGGCCACTTTCTTTGCCGTCTGCTAGCAGACGGCAGAGCTTCTTTGCCGTCTGCTAGCAGACGGCAAAGAGGGAGGGTGGCCCACTAACGGAACCACCTAACGGCCACTTTCTTTGCCGTCTGCTAGCAGACGGCAAAGCTTCTTTGCCGTCTGCTAGCAGACGGCAAAGAAAGTGGCCAACCTAACGGCCGTTTCCTCCGGCCCCACCCCACTAGCTAGGCTCTTTGCCGTCTGCTAGCAGACGGCAAGGAGCTTTGACCTAACAAAAACCGGTCAGCGCCCGCGCCCCACCCCTCATTCTCTCTCCCCTCTGTCTCTCTCCCCTCACCTCACCCGCGCCGTCCCCGTGCCCGAGCCGCCCCCGCCGCCGACCCCCATCGCCCCCGCCGCCCCCGACCCCCACCGCCCCCGCCCCCGCCCCCGCCGCCCAGGCCTTGCGGTCGCCCCGGCGCCCCGCCGCTCAGGCCCCTCGCCGCCCCGGCGCCCCGCCGCCCGTCGCCGCTCCTCCCCCCGCCGCCCGGCCCCTCTCCGTCCAGCCGCCCCCCGCCGCCCGGCGCCGCTCCTTCCAGCCGCCCCCTGGTGAGGTTCTTCCCCTTTTTTTCTTTCTTTTCTTTCTTGCTGTTTTTTGATTTAGGTTGTACTGTTAGTAATTTAGGTTAGTTGATTTAGGTTGTACTGTTAATAATTTAGGTTAGTTGTTTTTTTTAGGTTAGTAGATTTTTTGTTAGTAGATTGTAGGTTAGTTTTTTTATATTTTGTCATATTTTAGGTTAGTAGATTTTAGGTTAGTCATATTTTAGGTTATTAGTACATTTTGTGAGATGAAAAAAAAGAAGAAAAGAAG
This sequence comes from Elymus sibiricus, assembly GCA_039707655.1. Lineage (NCBI taxonomy): Eukaryota > Viridiplantae > Streptophyta > Magnoliopsida > Poales > Poaceae > Elymus > Elymus sibiricus. The sequence goes on from CM077671.1 coordinate 248,837,793, forward strand.
AAAAAGTAGAAGTGGAGAGGAAAAAGGAAAATAAGGAAAATGAAGAAGAAAAAGAAGACAAGAGGAAGAAGGAAAAGAAGGAAGAAGAAGAAAAAGAAGGAGAGGAAAAAGGAAAATAAAGAAGAAGAAGAAGAAGAAGAAGAAGAAGAGGAGGAGGAGGAGGAGGAGGAGGAGAAGAATAGAAGAAGAAGAAGAAGAAGAAGAAGAAGAAAGACGAAGAAGATGAAAAAAAAAGAAGTAGAAGTAGAAGATGAAAAAAAGAAGTAGGAAAAGTAGAAAAAGAGGGTCGCCGAGGGAAAAGAGGGTCGCCGAGTGGTCGAGGGGTTGAGGATCGAGGGGAAAAGGAGTCGAGGGTCTAGGGGTCGAGGATCGAGGTGTCGAGGGGTCGAGGGTCGAGGGCAAAAGGGGTCGAGGGGTCGAGGGTCGCCGAGGGGTCGAGGATTTGTCATCCTGACCCCGACACCCCGACCCCCTGACCCCGACACCCCGACCCCGACACGACACCCCGACACCGCGACCCCGACACAGCACCCCGACCCCGACACGGCACCCCCGACCCCGACACAGCACCCCGACCCCGACACGACACCACCGACACCCCGACCCCCGACACGACACCCCCGACCCCGACACAGCACCCTACCCCGACACGACACCCCCGACACCCCGACCCCGACACGACACCCCCGACACCCCGATCCCGAAAAAGGTGCTCTTCGGCCTTCCAGAGGCCGACGGGGTCATATATTTGGCTGCCCCGGCCCCGCCGGGGCATAGGATCGGCGATGTCGAGTGCCACACGGTCGCCGACATTGTGATCCAGACGTTTTGGGTAATTTCTCCTTTGCCGTCTACGTTGTGTTTTCTTCTTTGATTGGCAACCCTAGTGATTGTACTAATCCGTGTTTTCTTGTTTGATTGCAGACCTTCTACAGGTGTGCTGAGGGACAGGAGGAGGCCGCGGCTCGGGTTATCGGCAACGAGTGCAGGCGCCTACTTCAAAACTTTCGGCACGAGGCTCGGACGCAGGCTATTCGAGACTACTACGCCTCGACTGGTATTCGGAGGAAAAAAGAGAAGTGCCGCCTCAACTATCTGAGTAAGGAGAAGTACATGAAGGTAATTACCTATTCTTAAGGCCTTGTACTTAGTTCCTTGATTTGATTCGTATGCGTAGCGCTCAAATTTCTCTTGCTTAACTTAGGTGCCCCCGAGATGGTGTGCGGATAGGATGGACTGTTGGGAGGCGTTGGTGGATGAGTGGTGCACTCCCCAATGGCGCAACGTCCACGACGGTGCAAAGGAGAAGCGTGCCCAAATGAAAGGTGTCCCACACCATCTAGGCAGCGTCAACCTACGTGGGTTCGGGGAAAACTGGGTATGTGGTTTGCTTCATGATTCATGCAAATTCATTCTTCATGCTAGCTTGAGCCCTTAACTAATACTCTGTTCCTCTCTTTTAGGCGCGGCACAACAAGGCTCCAGTGCCAGAGCTGTTCGACCTCTATGCCATGTCCAATACTGCCTCGTACAAGAAGGCCAAGGCATTCTCTGAGTCTGACCTCGATGATCCAGAGAAATTCAGCAACCGCGCCTCCCACAACAAGCTTGTGAGGTACAGAGACGAGGGGAAGGCGAGGAAACGGCCGGAGTTTAACCCGAGCCAGCAACCTCTTGATCCAGAGCTGGTGATGATATCTGGTGGCGGGAGGCACCATGGCTTGTTAGCCATTGGGGATGGACTGATACGTTGTACTAGCACTCTCCCGCAGATCAAGAAGCGCCAGACCAGCTCCGATCCTGAGATAAGGCCTCGTGCACGGCCAATGGAGCTCGAATTCCAGGTTAGTTATACGGACTCAGATACCTTTCCTCCATTACATTGTGTGTGCGGCCATCGATGATTACAATGCTAACGAGTGGTGTTGCAGGCTGCTATTGAGGCAGAGAGAGCGAAGACCCAGGCTGCTCTTGAGGAAGCAGAAGCGAGGACCCAGGCGCTTCTAGAGGAAGAGAGACGGCAGGCGGCGGCGAGGGAGAGGGAGGCGGAGGAGAGGACGGCTAAGCTATTGGAGGAGGAGAGGAACCGGAACGAGGCGGGTCAACGGGCCCTATACGAGCTCTTCGTGGTAAGTTTCTTCTGCATATTAGCCAAATCATGCACGTAATGTTCCTTTCATTACTAACTAATATGACTGACTCGAGAAAACCAAATGTGCAGAGCATGTGCGAAAAGAATGGCACGACCCCTCCGCCGATGCCAGTCATTGCTCCGGCGGGCACGGTGAGTTTCATTTGAATGGTCATTAGTTACTAGTCTTCACATTTGAGTTGCATCATGCTAACGATACACTGCAAATGATCTTTGGTGCAGCATAACTCCCGACAAGCATCGACCGATGCTTCTCCGTCTGCCACTGGCGCGACCGGTCCTTCACCTACATCTAAGTGATGACGGTAAGTTTTCCCAAGTGTTTAGCTTAACAAAATGACTCAATATGCTTAGCTAGCTAAAAAATGACATAACAACATTAATTAGCTCCAAAATGACCTATTTAACCTAGGATAGCTCTAAAATGACGTATACTTAGCATTTATTTCTCTAAAAATGGATTTATATGCTTAGCTAGCTCAAAAATGACATAATAACCTTAATTAGCTCTCAAATGACCCATTTAACCTAGGATAGCTCTAAAATGACGTATACTTAGCATTTATTCCTCCAAAATGACTTAATATGCTTAGCTAGCTCAAAAAGAACATAACAACCTTAATTAGCTCCAAAATGACCTATTTAGCTCCAAAATGACTTAATATGCTCCAAAATGACCTATTTAGCTCCAAAATGACTTAATATGACCTATTTAGCTTCTTCTTCTTCTTCTCCTTCTCCTTCTCCTTCTCCTTCTCCTTCTCCTTCTCCTTCTCCTTCTCCTTCTCCTTCTCCTTCTCCTCCTCCTCCTCCTCCTCCTCCTTCTCCTTCTCCTCCTTCTTCTCCTTCTTCTCCTGCTCCTCCTGCTCCTCCTTCTCCTCCTTCTCCTTCTCCTTCTCCTTCTCCTTCTCCTTCTCCTTCTCCTGCTCCTCCTCCTCCTCCTCCTCCTCCTCCTCCTCCTCCTTCTCCTTCTCCTTCTCCTCCTTCTTCTCCTTCTTCTCCTGCTCCTCCTGCTCCTCCTTCTCCTCCTTCTCCTTCTTCTCCTTCTCCTCCTTCTTCTCCTTCTTCTTCTTCTTCTTCTTCTTCTCCTTCTTCTCCTCTATTCCTTCTTTTTCTTCTTCTTCTCCTTCTTCTTCTTCTCCTTCTCCTTCTCCTTCTCCTTCTCCTTCTCCTTCTCCTTCTTATCCTCTTCTCCTTCTTCTTCTTCTTCTTCTCCTTCTTCTTCTTCTTCTTCTCCTTCTTCTTCTTCTTCTTCTTCTTCTTCTTCTCCTCTATTCCTTCTTCTTCTTCTTCTTTCTTCTTCTTCTTCTTCTTCTTCTTCTTCTTCTCCTTCTTCTCCTTCTCCTTCTTCTTCTTCTCCTTCTCCTTCCTCTTCTTCTTCTTCTTCTTTTTCTTCTTTTTCTTCTTTTTCTTCTTCTTCTTCTAGTCTTCTTCTTCTTCTTCTTCTTCTTCTTCTTCTTCTTCTTCTTCTTCTTCTTCTTCTTCTTCTTCTTTTTCTTCCTCTTCTTCTAGTCATCATCTTCTTCTTCTTCTAATTTCTTACTCCCATTTTTGCAGGTTTGATTCACTTCATGGAAGGGCAGAATGCTACTGTTTACATATTAGATGTTTGTGAAACTATGTATATATGAATTGGATGTGTACGTGATGTTTGATGACGATGGTGAAACTATGTTTGATGTTTGAAACTACGTTTGATGTATGATGTTTGATGTTTGAAACTATGTGATTCTGAATATATATATATATGTGTTTGAATTTCTGTGAAAATGAATTGATATAACAAAAAACAGGAAAAACAGGGGCTATATAGCCACTTTGCCGTCTGCTAGCAGACGGCAAAGCTCTTTGCCGTCTGCTGGCAGACGGCAAAGAGGCCACGTGGCAGTAGCCTGTGCAACCTGGGCTGCCCTATGTGGCCTCTTTGCCGTCTGCTGGCTGACGGCAAAGAAGGAAAGTTCTTTGCCGTCTGCCAGCAGACGGCAAAGAGCCTGCCTGGGCCCAGCTGAAGCCTGACGTCAGCTGACGTCATCTACAGATCTTTGCCGTCTGTTGGCAGACGGCAAAGAAGGAAAGTTATTTGCCGTCTGCCAGCAGACGGCAAAGAGCCTGTCTGGGCCCAGCTGAAGCCTGACGTCAGCTGACGTCATCTACAGATCTTTGCCATCTGCTGGCAGACGGCAAAGAAGGAAAGTTCTTTGCCGTCTGCCAGCAGACGGCAAAGAGCCTGCCTGGGCCCAGCTGAAGCCTGATGTCAGCTGACGTCATCTACAGCTCTTTGCCGTCTGCTGGCAGACGGCAAAGAAGGAAAGTTCTTTGCCGTCAGCTAGCAAACGGCAAAGCGGCCTTTGCCGGCAGCCGTTCGGCCGGAGTGTTTGCCGTCTGCTGGCTGACGGCAAAGCCTTTGCCGTCCGCCAAGCATGCCTTTGCCGTCTGCTATGGCAGACGGCAAAGAAGCTGATTCCAGTAGTGATGTGGCTTTGAATGGTGCATATTGAATGCAGAAAAAGTCTTGAGTTAAAATATGTTAATAAAATGAAACCCCTTTGTAATAGACGAATTTTCGTCCGAAACCCTGACACTTCGAAAGAGATTGTCCAGTTTGTACACGAAGTGGATCCAGTTTTTCCCGTAAGCCTCTCAACTTTTTAGCACATGCTACGTGGGTGAAATTATGATACCATGCCAATTTTCAACTATTTCAGAGTTCATTTGCAGTGCTTTTCAATTTCAGGGTCATCTTAGCTCAAAATAAATCATGAAATGCGTGAAAAATAGCAAATGAAGTCAGAAAAAGGTTGAAAAGTGATGATGTGGCTTTGAATGGTGCATATTGAATGCAGAAAAAGTCTTGAGTTAAAATATGTTAAAATAATGAAACCCCTTTGTAATAGATGAGTTTTCGTCCGAATCCCTGATACTTCGAAGGAGATTGTCCAGTTTGTACACGAAGTGCATCCAGTTTTTCCCGTAACCCTCTCAACTTTTTAGCACATGCTACGTGGGTGAAATATTGATACCATGCCAATTTTCAACCATTTCAGACTTCATTTGAAGTGCTTTTCAATTTCAGGGTCATCTTAGCTCAAAATAAATCATGAAATACATGAAAAATAGCAAATGAAGTCAGAAAAGGGTTGAAAAGTGATGATGTGGCTTTGAATGGTGCATATTGAATGCAGAAAAAGTATTGAGTTAAAATATGTTAAAAAAATGAATCCGTTTGTAATAGACGAGTTTTCGTCCGAAACCCTGATACTTCGAAGGAGATTGTCCAGTTTGTACATGAAGTGCATCCAGTTTTTCCCGTAACCCTCTCAACTTTTTAGCACATGCTACATGGGTGAAATTTTGATACCATGCCAATTTTCAACCATTTCAGAGTTCGTTTGCAGTGCTTTTCAATTTCAGGGTCATCTTAGCTCAAAATAAATCATTAAATGTATGAAAAATAGCAAATGAAGTCAGAAAAGGGTTGAAAAGTGATGATGTGGCTTTGAATGGTGCATATTGAATGCAGAAAAAGTTTTGAGTTAAAATATGTTTAAAAAATGAAATCCCTTTGTAATAGACGACTTTTCGTCCGAAACCCTGATACTTCGAAGGAGATTGTCCAGTTTGTACACGAAGTGCATCGAGTTTTTCCCGTAACCCTCTCAACTTTTTAGCACATGCTATGTGGGTGAAATTATGATACCATGCCAAGTTTTAACCATTTCAGAGTTCATTTGCAGTGCTTTTCAATTTCAGGGTCATCTTAGCTCAAAATAAATCATGAAATGCATGAAAAATAGCAAATGAAGTCAGAAAAGGGTTGAAAAGTGATGATGTGGCTTTGAATGGTGCATATTGAATGCAGAAAAAGTCTTGAGTTAAAATATGTTAATAAAATGAAACCCCTTTGTAATAGACGAGTTTTCGTCCGAAACCCTGACACTTCGAAAGAGATTGTCCAGTTTGTACACGAGGTGCATCCAGTTTTTCCCGTAACCCTCTCAACTTTTTAGCACATGCTACGTGGGTGAAATTATGATACCATGCCAATTTTCAACTATTTCAGAGTTCATTTGTAGTGCTTTTCAATTTCAGGGTCATCTTAGCTCAAAATAAATCATGAAATGCGTGAAAAATAGCAAATGAAATCAGAAAAGGGTTGAAAAGTGATGATGTGGCTTTGAATGGTGCATATTGAATGCAGAAAAAGTCTTGAGTTAAAATATGTTAAAATAATGAAACCCCTTTGTAATAGATGAGTTTTCGTCCGAATCCCTGATACTTCGAAGGAGATTGTCCAGTTTGTACACGAAGTGCATCCAGTTTTTCCCGTAACCCTCTCAACTTTTTAGCACATGCTACGTGGGTGAAATATTGATACCATGCCAATTTTCAACCATTTCAGACTTCATTTGCAGTGCTTTTCAATTTCAGGGTCATCTTAGCTCAAAATAAATCATGAAATGCATGAAAAATAGCAAATGAAGTCAGAAAAGGGTTGAAAAGTGATGATGTGGCTTTGAATGGTGCATATTTAATGCAGAAAAAGTATTGAGTTAAAATATGTTAAAAAAATGAATCCGTTTGTAATAGACGAGTTTTCGTCCGAAACCCTGATACTTCGAAGGAGATTGTCCAGTTTGTACATGAAGTGCATCGAGTTTTTCCCGTAACCCTCTCAACTTTTTAGCACATGCTACGTGGGTGAAATTATGATACCATGCCAATTTTCAACTATTTCAGAGTTCATTTGCAGTGCTTTACAATTTCAGGGTCATCTTAGCTCGAAATAAATCATGCAATGCATGAAAAATAGCAAATGAAGTCAGAAAAGGGTTGAAAAGTGATGATGTGTCTTTGAATGGTACATATTGAATGCAGAAAAAGTCTTGAGTTAAAATATGTTTAAAAAATGAAATCCCTTCGTAATAGACGAGTTTTCGTCCGAAACCCTGATACTTCAAAGGAGATTGTCCAGTTTGTACACGAGGTGCATCCAGTTTTTCCCGTAACCCTCTCAACTTTTTAGCACATGCTACGTGGGTGAAATTATGATACCATGCCAAGTTTTAACCATTTCAGAGTTCATTTGCAGTGCTTTTCAATTTCAGGGTCATCTTAGGTCAAAATAAATCATGAAATACATGAAAAATAGCAAATGATGTCAGAAAAGGGTGGAAAAGTGATGATGTGGCTTTGAATGGTGCATATTGAATGCAGAAAAAGTCTTGAGTTAAAATATGTTAATAAAATGAAACCCCTTTGTAATAGACGAGTTTTCGTCCGAAACCCTGACACTTCGAAAGTGATTGTCCAGTTTGTACACGAGGTGCATCCAGTTTTTCCCGTAACCCTCTCAACTTTTTAGCACATGCTACGTGGGTGAAATTATGATACCATGCCAATTTTCAACTATTTCAGAGTTCATTTGCAGTGCTTTTCAATTTCAGGGTCATCTTAGCTCAAAATAAATCATGAAATGCGTGAAAAATAGCAAATGAAATCAGAAAAGGGTTGAAAAGTGATGATGTGGCTTTGAATGGTGCATATTGAATGCAGAAAAAGTCTTGAGTTAAAATATGTTAAAATAATGAAACCCCTTTGTAATAGATGAGTTTTCGTCTGAATCCCTGATACTTCGAAGGAGATTGTCCAGTTTGTACACGAAGTGCATCCAGTTTTTCCCGTAACCCTCTCAACTTTTTAGCACATGCTACGTGGGTGAAATATTGATACCATGCCAATTTTCAACCATTTCAGACTTCATTTGCAGTGCTTTTCAATTTCAGGGTCATCTTAGCTCAAAATAAATCATGAAATGCATGAAAAATAGCAAATGAAGTCAGAAAAGGGTTGAAAAGTGATGATGTGGCTTTGAATGGTGCATATTTAATGCAGAAAAAGTATTGAGTTAAAATATGTTAAAAAAATGAATCCGTTTGTAATAGACGAGTTTTCGTCCGAAACCCTGATACTTCGAAGGAGATTGTCCAGTTTGTACATGAAGTGCATCGAGTTTTTCCCGTAACCCTCTCAACTTTTTAGCACATGCTACGTGGGTGAAATTATGATACCATGCCAATTTTCAACTATTTCAGAGTTCATTTGCAGTGCTTTACAATTTCAGGGTCATCTTAGCTCGAAATAAATCATGCAATGCGTGAAAAATAGCAAATGAAGTCAGAAAAGGGTTGAAAAGTGATGATGTGTCTTTGAATGGTACATATTGAATGCAGAAAAAGTCTTGAGTTAAAATATGTTTAAAAAATGAAATCCCTTCGTAATAGACGAGTTTTCGTCCGAAACCCTGATACTTCAAAGGAGATTGTCCAGTTTGTACACGAGGTGCATCCAGTTTTTCCCGTAACCCTCTCAACTTTTTAGCACATGCTACGTGGGTGAAATTATGATACCATGCCAATTTTCAACTATTTCAGAGTTCATTTGAAGTGCTTTTCAATTTCAGGGTCATCTTAGGTCAAAATAAATCATGAAATACATGAAAAATAGCAAATGATGTCAGAAAAGGGTGGAAAAGTGATGATGTGGCTTTGAATGGTGCATATTGAATGCAGAAAAAGTCTTGAGTTAAAATATGTTTAAAAAAATGAAATCCCTTTGTAATAGACGAGGTTTTGTCCGAAACCCTGATACTTCGAAGGAGATTGTCCAGTTTGTACACGAAGTGCATCCAGTTTTTCCCGTAACCCTCTCAACTTTTTAGCACATGCTACATGGGTGAAATTTTGATACCATGCCAATTTTCAACCATTTCAGAGTTCATTTGCAGTGCTTTTCAATTTCAGGGTCATCTTAGCTCAAAATAAATCATGAAATGCATGAAAAATAGCAAATGAAGTCAGAAAAGGGTTGAAAAGTGATGATGTGGCTTTGAATGGTGCATATTGAATGCAGAAAAAGTTTTGAGTTAAAATATGTTTAAAAAATGAAATCCCTTTGTAATAGACGAGTTTTCGTCCGAAACCCTGATACTTCGAAGGAGATTGTCCAGTTTGTACACGAAGTGCATCCAGTTTTTCCCGTAACCCTCTCAACTTTTTAGCACATGCTATGTGGGTGAAATTATGATACCATGCCAAGTTTTAACCATTTCAGAGTTCATTTGCAGTGCTTTTCAATTTCAGGGTCATCTTAGCTCAAAATAAATCATGAAATGCATGAAAAATAGCAAATGAAGTCAGAAAAGGGTTGAAAAGTGATGATGTGGCTTTGAATGGTGCATATTGAATGCAGAAAAAGTCTTGAGTTCAAATATGTTAATAAAATGAAACCCCTTTGTAATAGACGAGTTTTCGTCCGAAACCCTGACACTTCGAAAGAGATTGTCCAGTTTGTACACGAAGTGCATCCAGTTTTTCCCGTAACCCTCTCAACTTTTTAGCACATGCTACGTGGGTGAAATTATGATACCATGCCAATTTTCAACTATTTCAGAGTTCATTTGCAGTGCTTTTCAATTTCAGGGTCATCTTAGCTCAAAATAAATCATGAAATGCGTGAAAAATAGCAAATGAAGTCAGAAAAGGGTTGAAAAGTGATGATGTGTCTTTGAATGGTGCATATTGAATGCAGAAAAAGTCTTGAGTTAAAATATGTTTAAAAAATGAAATCCCTTCGTAATAGACGAGTTTTCGTCCGAAACCCTGATACTTCAAAGGAGATTGTCCAGTTTGTACACGAAGTGCATCTAGTTTTTCCCGTAACCCTCTCAACTTTTTAGCACATGCTATGTGGGTGAAATTATGATACCATGCCAATTTTCAACCATTTTAGAGTTCATTTGCACTGCTTTTCAATTTCAGGGTCATCTTAGGTCAAAATAAATCATGAAATGCATGAAAAATAGCAAATGATGTCAGAAAAGGGTGGAAAAGTGATGATGTGGCTTTGAATGGTGCATATTGAATGCAGAAAAAGTCTTGAGTTAAAATATGTTTAAAAAAATGAAATCCCTTTGTAATAGACGAGGTTTTGTCCGAAACCCTGATACTTCGAAGGAGATTGTCCAGTTTGTACACGAAGTGCATCCAGTTTTTCCCGTAACCCTCTCAACTTTTTAGCACATGCTACATGGGTGAAATTTTGATACCATGCCAATTTTCAACCATTTCAGAGTTCATTTGCAGTGCTTTTCAATTTCAGGGTCATCTTAGCTCAAAATAAATCATGAAATGCATGAAAAATAGCAAATGAAGTCAGAAAAGGGTTGAAAAGTGATGATGTGGCTTTGAATGGTGCATATTGAATGCAGAAAAAGTTTTGAGTTAAAATATGTTTAAAAAATGAAATCCCTTTGTAATAGACGAGTTTTCGTCCGAAACCCTGATACTTCGAAGGAGATTGTCCAGTTTGTACACGAAGTGCATCCAGTTTTTCCCGTAACCCTCTCAACTTTTTAGCACATGCTATGTGGGTGAAATTATGATACCATGCCAAGTTTTAACCATTTCAGAGTTCATTTGCAGTGCTTTTCAATTTCAGGGTCATCTTAGCTCAAAATAAATCATGAAATGCATGAAAAATAGCAAATGAAGTCAGAAAAGGGTTGAAAAGTGATGATGTGGCTTTGAATGGTGCATATTGAATGCAGAAAAAGTCTTGAGTTCAAATATGTTAATAAAATGAAACCCCTTTGTAATAGACGAGTTTTCGTCCGAAACCCTGACACTTCGAAAGAGATTGTCCAGTTTGTACACGAAGTGCATCCAGTTTTTCCCGTAACCCTCTCAACTTTTTAGCACATGCTACGTGGGTGAAATTATGATGCCATGCCAATTTTCAACTATTTCAGAGTTCATTTGTAGTGCTTTTCAATTTCAGGGTCATCTTAGCTCAAAATAAATCATGAAATGCGTGAAAAATAGCAAATGAAGTCAGAAAAGTGTTGAAAAGTGATGATGTGGCTTTGAATGGTGCATATTGAATGCAGAAAAAGTCTTGAGTTAAAATATGTTAAAATAATGAAACCCCTTTGTAATAGACGAGTTTTCGTCCGAATCCCTGATACTTCGAATGAGATTGTCCAGTTTGTACACGAAGTGCATCCAGTTTTTCCCGTAACCCTCTCAACTTTTTAGCACATGCTACGTGGGTGAAATTATGATACCATGCCAATTTTCAACCATTTCAGAGTTCATTTGCAGTGCTTTTCAATTTCAGGGTCATCTTAGCTCAAAATAAATCATGAAATGCATGAAAAATAGCAAATGAAGTCAGAAAAGGGCTGAAAAGTGATGATCTGGCTTTGAATGGTGCATATTGAATGCAGAAAAAGTCTTGAGTTAAAATATGTTAAAAAAATGAAATCCGTTTGTAATAGACGAGTTTTCGTCCGAAACCCTGATACTTCGAAGGAGATTGTCCAGTTTGTACACGAAGTGCATCCAGTTATTCTCGTAACCCTCTCAACTTTTTAGCACATGCTACATGGGTGAAATTTTGATACCATGGCAATTTTCAACCATTTCAGAGTTCATTTGCAATGCTTTTCAATTTCAGGGTCATCTTAGCTCAAAATAAATCATGAAATGCATGAAAAATAGCAAATGAAGTCAGAAAAGGGTTGAAAAGTGATGATGTGGCTTTGAATGGTGCATATTGAATGCAGAAATTTTTTTGAGTTAAAATATGTTTAAAAAATGAAATCCCTTTGTAATAGACGAGTTTTCGTCCGAAACCCTGATACTTCGAAGGAGATTGTCCAGTTTGTACACGAAGTGCATCCAGTTTTTCCCGTAACCCTCTCAACTTTTTAGCACATGCTATGTGGGTGAAATTATGATACCATGCCAAGTTTTAACCATTTCAGAGTTCATTTGCAGTGCTTTTCAATTTCAGGGTCATCTTAGCTCAAAATAAATCATGAAATGCATGAAAAATAGCAAATGAAGTCAGAAAAGGGTTGAAAAGTGATGATGTGGCTTTGAATGGTGCATATTGAATGCAGAAAAAGTCTTGAGTTCAAATATGTTAATAAAATGAAACCCCTTTGTAATAGACGAGTTTTCGTCCGAAACCCTGACACTTCGAAAGAGATTGTCCAGTTTGTACACGAAGTGCATCCAGTTTTTCCCGTAACCCTCTCAACTTTTTAGCACATGCTACGTGGGTGAAATTATGATGCCATGCCAATTTTCAACTATTTCAGAGTTCATTTGCAGTGCTTTACAATTTCAGGGTCATCTTAGCTCAAAATAAATCTTGAAATGCGTGAAAAATAGCAAATGAAGTCAGAAAAGTGTTGAAAAGTGATGATGTGGCTTTGAATGGTGCATATTGAATGCAGAAAAAGTCTTGAGTTAAAATATGTTAAAATAATGAAACCCCTTTGTAATAGACGAGTTTTCGTCCGAATCCCTGATACTTCGAATGAGATTGTCCAGTTTGTACACGAAGTGCATCCAGTTTTTCCCGTAACCCTCTCAACTTTTTAGCACATGCTACGTGGGTGAAATTATGATACCATGCCAATTTTCAACTATTTCAGAGTTAATTTGCAGTGCTTTTCAATTTCAGGGTCATCTTAGCTAAAAAATAAATCATGAAATGCATGAAAAATAGCAAATGAAGTCAGAAAAGGGTTGAAAAGTGATGATGTAGCTTTGAATGGTGCATATTGAATGCAGAAAAAGTCTTGAGTTAAAATATGTTTAAAAAATGAAATCGCTTTGTAATAGACGAGTTTTCGTCCGAAACACTGATACTTCGAAGGAGATTGTCCAGTTTGTACACGAAGTGCATCCAGTTTTTCCCGTAACCCTCTCAACTTTTTAGCACATGCTACATGGGTGAAATTTTGATACCATGCCAATTTTCAACCATTTCAGAGTTGATTTGCAGTGTTTTTCAATTTCAGGGTCATCTTAGCTCAAAATAAATCATGAAATGTATGAAAAATAGCAAATGAAGTCAGAAAAGGGTTGAAAAGTGATGATGTGGCTTTGAATGGTGCATATTGAATGCAGAAAAAATTTTGAGTTAAAATATGTTTAAAAAATGAAATCCCTTTGTAATAGACGAGTTTTCGTCCGAAACCCTGATACTTCGAAGGAGATTGTCCAGTTTGTACACGAAGTGCATCCAGTTTTTCCCGTAACCCTCTCAACTTTTTAGCACATGCTATGTGGGTGAAATTATGATACCATGCCAAGTTTTAACCATTTCAGAGTTCATTTGCAGTGCTTTTCAATTTCAGGGTCATCTTAGCTAAAAATAAATCATGAAATGCATGAAAAATAGCAAATGAAGTCAGAAAAGGGTTGAAAAGTGATGATGTGGCTTTGAATGGTGCATATGGAATGCAGAAAAAGTCTTGAGTTCAAATATGTTAATAAAATGAAACCCCTTTGTAATAGACGAGTTTTCGTCCGAAACCCTGACACTTCGAAAGAGATTGTCCAGTTTGTACACGAAGTGCATCCAGTTTTTCCCGTAACCCTCTCAACTTTTTAGCACAAGCTACGTGGGTGAAATTATGATACCATGCCAATTTTCAACTATTTCAGAGTTAATTTGTAGTGCTTTTCAATTTCAGGGTCATCTTAGCTCAAAATAAATCTTGAAATGCGTGAAAAATAGCAAATGAAGTCAGAAAAGTGTTGAAAAGTGATGATGTGGCTTTGAATGGTGCATATTGAATGCAGAAAAAGTCTTGAGTTAAAATATGTTAAAATAATGAAACCCCTTTGTAATAGACGAGTTTTCGTCCGAATCCCTGATACTTCGAATGAGATTGTCCAGTTTGTACACGAAGTGCATCCAGTTTTTCCCGTAACCCTCTCAACTTTTTAGCACATGCTACGTGGGTGAAATTATGATACCATGCCAATTTTCAACTATTTCAGAGTTAATTTGCAGTGCTTTTCAATTTCAGGGTCATCTTAGCTAAAAAATAAATCATGAAATGCATGAAAAATAGCAAATGAAGTCAGAAAAGGGTTGAAAAGTGATGATGTAGCTTTGAATGGTGCATATTGAATGCAGAAAAAGTCTTGAGTTAAAATATGTTTAAAAAATGAAATCGCTTTGTAATAGACGAGTTTTCGTCCGAAACACTGATACTTCGAAGGAGATTGTCCAGTTTGTACACGAAGTGCATCCAGTTTTTCCCGTAACCCTCTCAACTTTTTAGCACATGCTACATGGGTGAAATTTTGATACCATGCCAATTTTCAACCATTTCAGAGTTGATTTGCAGTGTTTTTCAATTTCAGGGTCATCTTAGCTCAAAATAAATCATGAAATGTATGAAAAATAGCAAATGAAGTCAGAAAAGGGTTGAAAAGTGATGATGTGGCTTTGAATGGTGCATATTGAATGCAGAAAAAATTTTGAGTTAAAATATGTTTAAAAAATGAAATCCCTTTGTAATAGACGAGTTTTCGTCCGAAACCCTGATACTTCGAAGGAGATTGTCCAGTTTGTACACGAAGTGCATCCAGTTTTTCCCGTAACCCTCTCAACTTTTTAGCACATGCTATGTGGGTGAAATTATGATACCATGCCAAGTTTTAACCATTTCAGAGTTCATTTGCAGTGCTTTTCAATTTCAGGGTCATCTTAGCTAAAAATAAATCATGAAATGCATGAAAAATAGCAAATGAAGTCAGAAAAGGGTTGAAAAGTGATGATGTGGCTTTGAATGGTGCATATGGAATGCAGAAAAAGTCTTGAGTTCAAATATGTTAATAAAATGAAACCCCTTTGTAATAGACGAGTTTTCGTCCGAAACCCTGACACTTCGAAAGAGATTGTCCAGTTTGTACACGAAGTGCATCCAGTTTTTCCCGTAACCCTCTCAACTTTTTAGCACAAGCTACGTGGGTGAAATTATGATACCATGCCAATTTTCAACTATTTCAGAGTTAATTTGTAGTGCTTTTCAATTTCAGGGTCATCTTAGCTCAAAATAAATCTTGAAATGCGTGAAAAATAGCAAATGAAGTCAGAAAAGTGTTGAAAAGTGATGATGTGGCTTTGAATGGTGCATATTGAATGCAGAAAAAGTCTTGAGTTAAAATATGTTAAAATAATGAAACCCCTTTGTAATAGACGAGTTTTCGTCCGAATCCCTGATACTTCGAATGAGATTGTCCAGTTTGTACACGAAGTGCATCCAGTTTTTCCCGTAACCCTCTCAACTTTTTAGCACATGCTACGTGGGTGAAATTATGATACCATGCCAATTTTCAACTATTTCAGAGTTAATTTGCAGTGCTTTTCAATTTCAGGGTCATCTTAGCTAAAAAATAAATCATGAAATGCATGAAAAATAGCAAATGAAGTCAGAAAAGGGTTGAAAAGTGATGATGTAGCTTTGAATGGTGCATATTGAATGCAGAAAAAGTCTTGAGTTAAAATATGTTTAAAAAATGAAATCGCTTTGTAATAGACGAGTTTTCGTCCGAAACACTGATACTTCGAAGGAGATTGTCCAGTTTGTACACGAAGTGCATCCAGTTTTTCCCGTAACCCTCTCAACTTTTTAGCACATGCTACATGGGTGAAATTTTGATACCATGCCAATTTTCAACCATTTCAGAGTTGATTTGCAGTGTTTTTCAATTTCAGGGTCATCTTAGCTCAAAATAAATCATGAAATGTATGAAAAATAGCAAATGAAGTCAGAAAAGGGTTGAAAAGTGATGATGTGGCTTTGAATGGTGCATATTGAATGCAGAAAAAATTTTGAGTTAAAATATGTTTAAAAAATGAAATCCCTTTGTAATAGACGAGTTTTCGTCCGAAACCCTGATACTTCGAAGGAGATTGTCCAGTTTGTACACGAAGTGCATCCAGTTTTTCCCGTAACCCTCTCAACTTTTTAGCACATGCTATGTGGGTGAAATTATGATACCATGCCAAGTTTTAACCATTTCAGAGTTCATTTGCAGTGCTTTTCAATTTCAGGGTCATCTTAGCTAAAAATAAATCATGAAATGCATGAAAAATAGCAAATGAAGTCAGAAAAGGGTTGAAAAGTGATGATGTGGCTTTGAATGGTGCATATGGAATGCAGAAAAAGTCTTGAGTTCAAATATGTTAATAAAATGAAACCCCTTTGTAATAGACGAGTTTTCGTCCGAAACCCTGACACTTCGAAAGAGATTGTCCAGTTTGTACACGAAGTGCATCCAGTTTTTCCCGTAACCCTCTCAACTTTTTAGCACAAGCTACGTGGGTGAAATTATGATACCATGCCAATTTTCAACTATTTCAGAGTTAATTTGTAGTGCTTTTCAATTTCAGGGTCATCTTAGCTCAAAATAAATCTTGAAATGCGTGAAAAATAGCAAATGAAGTCAGAAAAGTGTTGAAAAGTGATGATGTGGCTTTGAATGGTGCATATTGAATGCAGAAAAAGTCTTGAGTTAAAATATGTTAAAATAATGAAACCCCTTTGTAATAGACGAGTTTTCGTCCGAATCCCTGATACTTCGAATGAGATTGTCCAGTTTGTACACGAAGTGCATCCAGTTTTTCCCGTAACCCTCTCAACTTTTTAGCACATGCTACGTGGGTGAAATTATGATACCATGCCAATTTTCAACTATTTCAGAGTTAATTTGCAGTGCTTTTCAATTTCAGGGTCATCTTAGCTAAAAAATAAATCATGAAATGCATGAAAAATAGCAAATGAAGTCACAAAAGGGTTGAAAAGTGATGATGTAGCTTTGAATGGTGCATATTGAATGCAGAAAAAGTCTTGAGTTAAAATATGTTTAAAAAATGAAATCGCTTTGTAATAGACGAGTTTTCGTCCGAAACACTGATACTTCGAAGGAGATTGTCCAGTTTGTACACGAAGTGCATCCAGTTTTTCCCGTAACCCTCTCAACTTTTTAGCACATGCTACGTGGGTGAAATTATGATACCATGCCAAGTTTTAACCATTTCAGAGTTCATTTGCAGTGCTTTTCAATTTCATGGTCATCTTAGCTCAAAATAAATCATGAAATGCATGAAAAATAGCAAATGAAGTCAGAAAAGGGTTGAAAAGTGATGATGTGGCTTTGAATGGTACATATTGAATGCCGAAAAAGTCTTGAGTTCAAATATGTTAAAAAAATGAAAACCCTTTGTAATAGACGGGTTTTCGTCCGAAACCCTGATACTTCGAAGGAGATTGTCCAGTTTGTACACGAAGTGCATCCAGTTTTTCCCGTAACCCTCTCAACTTTTTAGCACATGCTACATGGGTGAAATTATGATACCATGCCAATTTTCAACCATTTCAGAGTTCATTTGCAGTGCTTTTCAATTTCAGGGTCATCTTAGCTCAAAATAAATCATGAAATGTATGAAAAATAGCAAATGATGTCAGAAAAGGGTTGAAAAGTGATGATGTGGCTTTGAATGGTGCATATTGAATGCAGAAATTTTTTTAGTTAAAATATGTTTAAAAAATGAAATCCCTTTGTAATAGACGAGTTTTCGTCCGAAACCCTGATACTTCGAAGGAGATTGTCCAGTTTGTACACGAAGTGCATCCAGTTTTTCCCGTAACCCTCTCAACTTTTTAGCACATGCTATGTGGGAGAAATTATGATACCATGCCAAGTTTTAACCATTTCAGAGTTCAATTGCAGTGCTTTTCAATTTCAGGGTCATCTTAGCTCAAAATAAATCATGAAATGCATGAAAAATAGCAAATGAAGTCAGAAAAGGGTTGAAAAGTGATGATGTTGCTTTGAATGGTGCATATTGAATGCAGAAAAAGTCTTGAGTTCAAATATGTTAATAAAATGAAACCCCTTTGTAATAGACGAGTTTTCGTCCGAAACCCTGACACTTCGAAAGAGATTGTCCAGTTTGTACACGAAGTGCATCCAGTTTTTCCCGTAACCCTCTCAACTTTTTAGCACAGACTACGTGGGTGAAATTATGATACCATGCCAATTTTCAACTATTTCAGAGTTCATTTGTAGTGCTTTTCAATTTCAGGGTCATCTTAGCTCAAAATAAATCATGAAATGCGTGAAAAATAGCAAATGAAGTCAGAAAAGGGTTGAAAAGTGATGATGTGGCTTTGAATGGTGCATATTGAATGCAGAAAAAGTCTTGAGTTAAAATATGTTAAAATAATGAAACCCCTTTGTAATAGACGAGTTTTCGTCCGAATCCCTGATACTTCGAATGAGATTGTCCAGTTTGTACACGAAGTGCATCCAGTTTTTCCCGTAACCCTCTCAACTTTTTAGCACATGCTACGTGGGTGAAATTATGATACCATGCCAATTTTCAACCATTTCAGAGTTAATTTGCAGTGCTTTTCAATTTCAGGGTCATCTTAGCTAAAAAATAAATCATGAAATGCATGAAAAATAGCAAATGAAGTCAGAAAAGTGTTGAAAAGTGATGATGTAGCTTTGAATGGTGCATATTGAATGCAGAAAAAGTTTTGAGTTAAAATATGTTTAAAAAATGAAATCCCTTTGTAATAGACGAGTTTTCGTCCGAAACCCTGATACTTCGAAGGAGATTGTCCAGTTTGTACACGAAGTGCATCCAGTTTTTCCCGTAACCCTCTCAACTTTTTAGCACATGCTATGTGGGTGAAATTATGATACCATGCCAAGTTTTAACCATTTCAGAGTTCATTTGCAGTGCTTTTCAATTTCATGGTCATCTTAGCTCAAAATAAATCATGAAATGCATGAAAAATAGCAAATGAAGTCAGAAAAGGGTTGAAAAGTGATGATGTGGCTTTGAATGGTACATATTGAATGCAGAAAAAGTCTTGAGTTCAAATATGTTAAAAAAATGAAAACCCTTTGTAATAGACGGGTTTTCGTCCGGAACCCTGATACTTCGAAGGAGATTGTCCAGTTTGTACACGAAGTGCATCCAGTTGTTCCTGTAACCCTCTCAACTTTTTAGCACATGCTACGTGGGTGAAATTATGATACCATGCCAATTTTCAACTATTTCAGAGTTCATTTGCAGTGCTTTACAATTTCAGGGTCATCTTAGCTCAAAATAAATCATGAAATGCATGAAAAATAGCAAATGAAGTCAGAAAAGGGTTGAAAAGTGATGATGTGTCTTTGAATGGTACATATTGAATGCAGAAAAAGTCTTGAGTTAAAATATGTTTAAAAAATGAAATCCCTTCGTAATAGACGAGTTTTCGTCCGAAACCCTGATACTTCAAAGGAGATTGTCCAGTTTGTACACGAAGTGCATCTAGTTTTTCCCGTAACCCTCTCAACTTTTTAGCACATGCTATGTGGGTGAAATTATGATACCATGCCAATTTTCAACCATTTTAGAGTTCATTTGCACTGCTTTTCAATTTCAGGGTCATCTTAGCTCAAAATAAATCATGAAATACATGAAAAATAGCAAATGATGTCAGAAAAGGGTTGAAAAGTGATGATGTGGCTTTGAATGGTGCATATTGAATGCAGAAAAAGTCTTGAGTTAAAATATGTTTAAAAAAATGAAATCCCTTTGTAATAGACGAGGTTTTGTCCGAAACCCTGATACTTCGAAGGAGATTGTCCAGTTTGTACACGAAGTGCATCCAGTTTTTCCCGTAACCCTCTCAATTTTTAGCACATGCTACATGGGTGAAATTTTGATACCATGCCAATTGTCAACCATTTCAGAGTTCATTTGCAGTGCTTTTCAATTTCAGGGTCATCTTAGCTCAAAATAAATCATGAAATGCATGAAAAATAGCAAATGAAGTCAGAAAAGGGTTGAAAAGTGATGATGTGGCTTTGAATGGTGCATATTGAATGCAGAAAAAGTTTTGAGTTAAAATATGTTTAAAAAATGAAATCCCTTTGTAATAGACTAGTTTTCGTCCGAAACCCTGATACTTCGAAGGAGATTGTCCAGTTTGTACACGAAGTGCATCCAGTTTTTCCCGTAACCCTCTCAACTTTTTAGCACATGCTATGTGGGTGAAATTATGATACCATGCCAAGTTTTAACCATTTCAGAGTTCATTTGCAGTGCTTTTCAATTTCAGGGTCATCTTAGCTCAAAATAAATCATGAAATGCATGAAAAATAGCAAATGAAGTCAGAAAAGGGTTGAAAAGTGATGATGTGGCTTTGAATGGTGCATATTGAATGCAGAAAAAGTCTTGAGTTAAAATATGTTAATAAAATGAAACCCCTTTGTAATAGACGAGTTTTCGTCCGAAACCCTGACACTTCGAAAGAGATTGTCCAGTTTGTACACGAAGTGGATCCAGTTTTTCCCGTAACCCTCTCAACTTTTTAGCACATGCTACGTGGGTGAAATTATGATACCATGCCAATTTTCAACTATTTCAGAGTTCATTTGCAGTGCTTTTCAATTTCAGGGTCATCTTAGATCAAAATAAATCATGAAATGCGTGAAAAATAGCAAATGAAGTCAGAAAAGGGTTGAAAAGTGATGATGTGGCTTTGAATGGTGCATATTGAATGCAGAAAAAGTCTTGAGTTAAAATATGTTAAAATAATGAAACCCCTTTGTAATAGATGAGTTTTCGTCCGAATCCCTGATACTTCGAAGGAGATTGTCCAGTTTGTACACGAAGTGCATCCAGTTTTTCCCGTAACCATCTCAACTTTTTAGCACATGCTACGTGGGTGAAATATTGATACCATGCCAATTTTCAACCATTTCAAAGTTCATTTGCAGTGCTTTTCAATTTCAGGGTCATCTTAGCTCAAAATAAATCATGACATGCATGAAAAATAGCAAATGAAGTCAGAAAAGGGCTGAAAAGTGATGATGTGGCTTTGAATGGTGCATATTGAATGCAGAAAAAGCTTGAGTTAAAATATGTTAAAAAATGAAATCCGTTTGTAATAGACGAGTTTTCGTCCGAAACCCTAATACTTCGAAGGAGATTGTCCAGTTTGTACACGAAGTGCATCCAGTTTTTCCCGTAACCCTCTCAACTTTTTAGCACATGCTACATGGGTGAAATTTTGATACCATGCCAATTTTCAACCATTTCAGAGTTCATTTGCAGTGCTTTTCAATTTCAGGGTCATCTTAGCTCAAAATAAATCATGAAATGTATGAAAAATAGCAAATGAAGTCAGAAAAGGGTTGAAAAGTGATGATGTGGATTTGAATGGTGCATATTGAATGCAGAAATTTTTTTGAGTTAGAATATGTTTAAAAAATGAAATCCCTTTGTAATAGACGAGTTTTCGTCCGAAACCCTGATACTTCGAAGGAGATTGTCCAGTTTGTACACGAAGTGCATCCAGTTTTTCCCGTAACCCTCTCAACTTTTCAGCACATGCTATGTGGGTGAAATTATGATACCATGCCAAGTTTTAACCATTTCATAGTTCATTTGCAGTGCTTTTCAATTTCAGGGTCATCTTAGCTCAAAATAAATCATGAAATGCATGAAAAATAGCAAATGAAGTCAGAAAAGGGTTGAAAAGTGATGATTAGGCTTTGAATGGAGCATATTGAATGCAGAAAAAGTCTTGAGTTCAAATATGTTAATAAAATGAAACCACTTTGTAATAGATGAGTTTTCGTCCGAAACCCTAACACTTCGAAAGAGATTGTCCAGTTTGTACACGAAGTGCATCCAGTTTTTCCCGTAACCCTCTCAACTTTTTAGCACATGCTATGTGGGTGAAATTATGATACCATGCCAAGTTTTAACCATTTCAGAGTTCATTTGCAGTGCTTTTCAATTTCATGGTCATCTTAGCTCAAAATGAATCATGAAATGCATGAAAAATAGCAAATGAAGTCAGAAAAGGGTTGAAAAGTGATGATGTGGCTTTGAATGGTACATATTGAATGCAGAAAAAGTCTTGAGTTCAAATATGTTAAAAAAATGAAAACCCTTTGTAATAGACGGGTTTTCGTCCGAAACCCTGATACTTCGAAGGAGATTGTCCAGTTTGTACACGAAGTGCATCCAGTTTTTCCTGTAACCCTCTCAACTTTTTAGCACATGCTACGTGGGTGAAATTATGATACCATGCCAATTTTCAACTATTTCAGAGTTCATTTGCAGTGCTTTACAATTTCAGGGTCATCTTAGCTCAAAATAAATCATGAAATGCATGAAAAATAGCAAATGAAGTCAGAAAAGGTTTGAAAAGTGATGATGTGTCTTTGAATGGTACATATTGAATGCAGAAAAAGTCTTGAGTTAAAATATGTTTAAAAAATGAAATCCCTTCGTAATAGACGAGTTTTCGTCCGAAACCCTGATACTTCAAAGGAGATTGTCCAGTTTGTACACGAAGTGCATCCAGTTTTTCCCGTAACCCTCTCAACTTTTTAGCACATGCTATGTGGGTGAAATTATGATACCATGCCAATTTTCAACCATTTTAGAGTTCATTTGCACTGCTTTTCAATTTCAGGGTCATCTTAGCTCAAAATAAATCATGAAATACATGAAAAATAGCAAATGATGTCAGAAAAGGGTTGAAAAGTGATGATGTGGCTTTGAATGGTGCATATTGAATGCAGAAAAAGTCTTGAGTTAAAATATGTTTAAAAAAATGAAATCCCTTTGTAATAGACGAGGTTTTGTCCGAAACCCTGATACTTCGAAGGAGATTGTCCAGTTTGTACACGAAGTGCATCCAGTTTTTCCCGTAACCCTCTCAATTTTTAGCACATGCTACATGGGTGAAATTTTGATACCATGCCAATTTTCAACCATTTCAGAGTTTATTTGTAGTGCTTTTCAATTTCAGGGTCATCTTAGCTCAAAATAAATCAGGAAATGCATGAAAAATAGCAAATGAAGTCAGAAAAGGGTTGAAAAGTGATGATGTGGCTTTGAATGGTGCATATTGAATGCAGAAAAAGTTTTGAGTTAAAATATGTTTAAAAAATGAAATCCCTTTGTAATAGACGAGTTTTCGTCCGAAACCCTGATACTTCGAAGGAGATTGTCCAGTTTGTACACGAAGTGCATCCAGTTTTTCCCGTAACCCTCTCAACTTTTTAGCACATGCTATGTGAGTGAAATTATGATACCATGCCAAGTTTTAACCATTTCAGAGTTCATTTGCAGTGCTTTTCAATTTCAGGGTCATCTTAGCTCAAAATAAGTCATGAAATGCATGAAAAATAGCAAATGAAGTCAGAAAAGGGTTGAAAAGTGATGATGTGGCTTTGAATGGTGCATATTGAATGCAGAAAAAGTCTTGAGTTAAAATATGTTAATAAAATGAAACCCTTTGTAATAGACGAGTTTTCGTCCGAAACCCTGACACTTCGAAAGAGATTGTCCAGTTTGTACACGAAGTGGATCCAGTTTTTCCCGTAACCCTGTCAACTTTTTAGCACATGCTACGTGGGTGAAATTATGATACCATGCCAATTTTGAACTATTTCGGAGTTCATTTGCAGTGCTTTTCAATTTCAGGGTCATCTTAGCTCAAAATAAATCATGAAATGCGTGAAAAATAGCAAATGAAGTCAGAAAAGGGTAGAAAAGTGATGATGTGGCTTTGAATGGTGCATATTGAATGCAGAAAAAGTCTTGAGTTAAAATATGTTAAAATAATGAAACCCCTTTGTAATAGATGAGTTTTCGTCTGAATCCCTGATACTTCGAAGGAGATTGTCCAGTTTGTACACGAAGTGCATCCAGTTTTTCCCGTAACCCTCTCAACTTTTTAGCACATGCAACGTGGGTGAAATATTGATACCATGCCAATTTTCAACCATTTCAGAGTTCATTTGCAGTGCTTTTCAATTTCAGGGTCATCTTAGCTCAAAATAAATCATGACATGCATGAAAAATAGCAAATGAAGTCAGAAAAGGGCTGAAAAGTGATGATGTGGCTTTGAATGGTGCATATTGAATGCAGAAAAAGTCTTGAGTTAAAATATGTTAAAAAAATGAAATCCGTTTGTAATAGACGAGTTTTCGTCCGAAACCCTGATACTTCGAAGGAGATTGTCCAGTTTGTACACGAAGTGCATCCAGTTTTTCCCGTAACCCTCTCAACTTTTTAGCACATGCTACATGGGTGAAATTTTGATACCATGCCAATTTTCAACCATTTCAGAGTTCATTTGCAGTGCTTTTCAATTTCAGGGTCATCTTAGCTCAAAATAAATCATGAAATGTATGAAAAATAGCAAATGAAGTCAGAAAAGGGTTGAAAAGTGATGATGTGGCTTTGAATGGTGCATATTGAATGCAGAAATTTTTTTGAGTTAAAATATGTTTAAAAAATGAAGTCCCTTTGTAATAGACGAGTTTTCGTCCGAAACCCTGATACTTCGAAGGAGATTGTCCAGTTTGTACACGAAGTGCATCCAGTTTTTCCCGTAACCCTCTCAACTTTTCAGCACATGCTATGTGGGTGAAATTATGATACCATGCCAAGTTTTAACCATTTCATAGTTCATTTGCAGTGCTTTTCAATTTCAGGGTCATCTTAGCTCAAAATAAGTCATGAAATGCATGAAAAATAGCAAATGAAGTCAGAAAAGGGTTGAAAAGTGATGATGTGGCTTTGAATGGTGCATATTGAATGCAGAAAAAGTCTTGAGTTAAAATATGTTAATAAAATGAAACCCCTTTGTAATAGACGAGTTTTCGTCCGAAACCCTGACACTTCGAAAGAGATTGTCCAGTTTGTACACGAAGTGGATCCAGTTTTTCCCGTAACCCTGTCAACTTAATAGCACATGCTACGTGGGTGAAATTATGATACCATGCCAATTTTGAACTATTTCGGAGTTCATTTGCAGTGCTTTTCAATTTCAGGGTCATCTTAGCTCAAAATAAATCATGAAATGCGTGAAAAATAGCAAATGAAGTCAGAAAAGGGTTGAAAAGTGATGATGTGGCTTTGAATGGTGCATATTGAATGCAGAAAAAGTCTTGAGTTAAAATATGTTAAAATAATGAAACCCCTTTGTAATAGATGAGTTTTCGTCCGAATCCCTGATACTTCGAAGGAGATTGTCCAGTTTGTACACGAAGTGCATCCAGTTTTTCCCGTAACCCTCTCAACTTTTTAGCACATGCAACGTGGGTGAAATATTGATACCATGCCAATTTTCAACCATTTCAGAGTTCATTTGCAGTGCTTTTCAATTTCAGGGTCATCTTAGCTCAAAATAAATCATGACATGCATGAAAAATAGCAAATGAAGTCAGAAAAGGGCTGAAAAGTGATGATGTGGCTTTGAATGGTGCATATTGAATGCAGAAAAAGTCTTGAGTTAAAATATGTTAAAAAAATGAAATCCGTTTGTAATAGACGAGTTTTCGTCCGAAACCCTGATACTTCGAAGGAGATTGTCCAGTTTGTACACGAAGTGCATCCAGCTTTTCCCGTAACCCTCTCAACTTTTTAGCACATGCTACATGGGTGAAATTTTGATACCATGCCAATTTTCAACCATTTCAGAGTTCATTTGCAGTGCTTTTCAATTTCAGGGTCATCTTAGCTCAAAATAAATCATGAAATGTATGAAAAATAGCAAATGAAGTCAGAAAAGGGTTGAAAAGTGATGATGTGGCTTTGAATGGTGCATATTGAATGCAGAAATTTTTTTGAGTTAAAATATGTTTAAAAAATGAAGTCCCTTTGTAATAGACGAGTTTTCGTCCGAAACCCTGATACTTCGAAGGAGATTGTCCAGTTTGTACACGAAGTGCATCCAGTTTTTCCCGTAACCCTCTCAACTTTTCAGCACATGCTCTGTGGGTGAAATTATGATACCAGGCCAAGTTTTAACCATTTCATAGTTCATTTGCAGTGCTTTTCAATTTCAGGGTCATCTTAGCTCAAAATAAATCATGAAATGCATGAAAAATAGCAAATGAAGTCAGAAAAGGGTTGAAAAGTGATGATGTGGCTTTGAATGGTGCATATTGAATGCAGAAAAAGTCTTGAGTTCAAATATGTTAATAAAATGAAACCCCTTTGTAATAGACGAGTTTTCGTCCGAAACCCTGACACTTCGAAATAGATTGTCCAGTTTGTACACGAAGTGCATCCAATTTTTCCCGTAACCCTCTCAACTTTTTAGCACATGCTATGTGGGTGAAATTATGATACCATGCCAAGTTTTAACCATTTCAGAGTTCATTTGCAGTGCTTTTCAATTTCATGGTCATCTTAGCTCAAAATGAATCATTAAATGCATGAAAAATAGCAAATGAAGTCAGAAAAGGGTTGAAAAGTGATGATGTGGCTCTGAATGGTACATATTGAATGCAGAAAAAGTCTTGAGTTCAAATATGTTAAAAAAATGAAAACCCTTTGTAATAGACGGGTTTTCGTCCGAAACCCTGATACTTCCAAGGAGATTGTCCAGTTTGTACACGAAGTGCATCCAGTTTTTCCTGTAACCCTCTCAACTTTTTACCACATGCTACGTGGGAGAAATTATGATACCATGCCAATTTTCAACTATTTCAGAGTTCATTTGCTGTGCTTTACAATTTCAGGGTCATCTTAGCTCAAAATAAATCATGAAATGCATGAAAAATAGCAAATGAAGTCAGAAAAGGGTTGAAAAGTGATGATGTGTCTTTGAATGGTACATATTGAATGCAGAAAAAGTCTTGAGTTAAAATATGTTTAAAAAATGAAATCCCTTCGTAATAGACGAGTTTTCGTCCGAAACCCTGATACTTCAAAGGAGATTGTCCAGTTTGTACACGAAGTGCATCTAGTTTTTCCCGTAACCCTCTCAACTTTTTAGCACATGCTATGTGGGTGAAATTATGATACCATGCCAATTTTCAACCATTTTAGAGTTCATTTGCACTGCTTTTCAATTTCAGGGTCATCTTAGCTCAAAATAAATCATGAAATACATGAAAAATAGCAAATGATGTCAAAAAAGGGTTGAAAAGTGATGATGTGGCTTTGAATGGTGCATATTGAATGCAGAAAAAGTATTGAGTTAAAATATGTTTAAAAAAATGAAATCCCTTTGTAATAGACGAGGTTTTGTCCGAAACCCTGATACTTCGAAGGAGATTGTCCAGTTTGTACACGAAGTGCATCCAGTTTTTCCCGTAACCCTGTCAACTTTTTAGCACATGCTACGTGGGTGAAATTATGATACCATGCCAATTTTGAACTATTTCGGAGTTCATTTGCAGTGCTTTTCAATTTCAGGGTCATCTTAGCTCAAAATAAATCATGAAATGCGTGAAAAATAGCAAATGAAGTCAGAAAAGGGTTGAAAAGTGATGATGTGGCTTTGAATGGTGCATATTGAATGCAGAAAAAGTCTTGAGTTAAAATATGTTAAAATAATGAAACCCCTTTGTAATAGATGAGTTTTCGTCCGAATCCCTGATACTTCGAAGGAGATTGTCCAGTTTGTACACGAAGTGCATCCAGTTTTTCCCGTAACCCTCTCAACTTTTTAGCACATGCAACGTGGGTGAAATATTGATACCATGCCAATTTTCAACCATTTCAGAGTTCATTTGCAGTGCTTTTCAATTTCAGGGTCATCTTAGCTCAAAATAAATCATGACATGCATGAAAAATAGCAAATGAAGTCAGAAAAGGGCTGAAAAGTGATGATGTGGCTTTGAATGGTGCATATTGAATGCAGAAAAAGTCTTGAGTTAAAATATGTTAAAAAAATGAAATCCGTTTGTAATAGACGAGTTTTCGTCCGAAACCCTGATACTTCGAAGGAGATTGTCCAGTTTGTACACGAAGTGCATCCAGCTTTTCCCGTAACCCTCTCAACTGTTTAGCACATGCTACATGGGTGAAATTTTGATACCATGCCAATTTTCAACCATTTCAGAGTTCATTTGCAGTGCTTTTCAATTTCAGGGTCATCTTAGCTCAAAATAAATCATGAAATGTATGAAAAATAGCAAATGAAGTCAGAAAAGGGTTGAAAAGTGATGATGTGGCTTTGAATGGTGCATATTGAATGCAGAATTTTTTTTGAGTTAAAATATGTTTAAAAAATGAAGTCCCTTTGTAATAGACGAGTTTTCGTCCGAAACCCTGATACTTCGAAGGAGATTGTCCAGTTTGTACACGAAGTGCATCCAGTTTTTCCCGTAACCCTCTCAACTTTTCAGCACATGCTCTGTGGGTGAAATTATGATACCAGGCCAAGTTTTAACCATTTCATAGTTCATTTGCAGTGCTTTTCAATTTCAGGGTCATCTTAGCTCAAAATAAATCATGAAATGCATGAAAAATAGCAAATGAAGTCAGAAAAGGGTTGAAAAGTGATGATGTGGCTTTGAATGGTGCATATTGAATGCAGAAAAAGTCTTGAGTTCAAATATGTTAATAAAATGAAACCCCTTTGTAATAGACGAGTTTTCGTCCGAAACCCTGACACTTCGAAATAGATTGTCCAGTTTGTACACGAAGTGCATCCAATTTTTCCCGTAACCCTCTCAACTTTTTAGCACATGCTATGTGGGTGAAATTATGATACCATGCCAAGTTTTAACCATTTCAGAGTTCATTTGCAGTGCTTTTCAATTTCATGGTCATCTTAGCTCAAAATGAATCATTAAATGCATGAAAAATAGCAAATGAAGTCAGAAAAGGGTTGAAAAGTGATGATGTGGCTTTGAATGGTACATATTGAATGCAGAAAAAGTCTTGAGTTCAAATATGTTAAAAAAATGAAAACCCTTTGTAATAGACGGGTTTTCGTCCGAAACCCTGATACTTCCAAGGAGATTGTCCAGTTTGTACACGAAGTGCATCCAGTTTTTCCTGTAACCCTCTCAACTTTTTACCACATGCTACGTGGGAGAAATTATGATACCATGCCAATTTTCAACTATTTCAGAGTTCATTTGCTGTGCTTTACAATTTCAGGGTCATCTTAGCTCAAAATAAATCATGAAATGCATGAAAAATAGCAAATGAAGTCAGAAAAGGGTTGAAAAGTGATGATGTGTCTTTGAATGGTACATATTGAATGCAGAAAAAGTCTTGAGTTAAAATATGTTTAAAAAATGAAATCCCTTCGTAATAGACGAGTTTTCGTCCGAAACCCTGATACTTCAAAGGAGATTGTCCAGTTTGTACACGAAGTGCATCTAGTTTTTCCCGTAACCCTCTCAACTTTTTAGCACATGCTATGTGGGTGAAATTATGATACCATGCCAATTTTCAACCATTTTAGAGTTCATTTGCACTGCTTTTCAATTTCAGGGTCATCTTAGCTCAAAATAAATCATGAAATACATGAAAAATAGCAAATGATGTCAAAAAAGGGTTGAAAAGTGATGATGTGGCTTTGAATGGTGCATATTGAATGCAGAAAAAGTATTGAGTTAAAATATGTTTAAAAAAATGAAATCCCTTTGTAATAGACGAGGTTTTGTCCGAAACCCTGATACTTCGAAGGAGATTGTCCAGTTTGTACACGAAGTGCATCCAGTTTTTCCCGTAACCCTGTCAACTTTTTAGCACATGCTACGTGGGTGAAATTATGATACCATGCCAATTTTGAACTATTTCGGAGTTCATTTGCAGTGCTTTTCAATTTCAGGGTCATCTTAGCTCAAAATAAATCATGAAATGCGTGAAAAATAGCAAATGAAGTCAGAAAAGGGTTGAAAAGTGATGATGTGGCTTTGAATGGTGCATATTGAATGCAGAAAAAGTCTTGAGTTAAAATATGTTAAAATAATGAAACCCCTTTGTAATAGATGAGTTTTCGTCCGAATCCCTGATACTTCGAAGGAGATTGTCCAGTTTGTACACGAAGTGCATCCAGTTTTTCCCGTAACCCTCTCAACTTTTTAGCACATGCAACGTGGGTGAAATATTGATACCATGCCAATTTTCAACCATTTCAGAGTTCATTTGCAGTGCTTTTCAATTTCAGGGTCATCTTAGCTCAAAATAAATCATGACATGCATGAAAAATAGCAAATGAAGTCAGAAAAGGGCTGAAAAGTGATGATGTGGCTTTGAATGGTGCATATTGAATGCAGAAAAAGTCTTGAGTTAAAATATGTTAAAAAAATGAAATTCGTTTGTAATAGACGAGTTTTCGTCCGAAACCCTGATACTTCGAAGGAGATTGTCCAGTTTGTACACGAAGTGCATCCAGCTTTTCCCGTAACCCTCTCAACTTTTTAGCACATGCTACATGGGTGAAATTTTGATACCATGCCAATTTTCAACCATTTCAGAGTTCATTTGCAGTGCTTTTCAATTTCAGGGTCATCTTAGCTCAAAATAAATCATGAAATGTATGAAAAATAGCAAATGAAGTCAGAAAAGGGTTGAAAAGTGATGATGTGGCTTTGAATGGTGCATATTGAATGCAGAAATTTTTTTGAGTTAAAATATGTTTAAAAAATGAAGTCCCTTTGTAATAGACGAGTTTTCGTCCGAAACCCTGATACTTCGAAGGAGATTGTCCAGTTTGTACACGAAGTGCATCCAGTTTTTCCCGTAACCCTCTCAACTTTTCAGCACATGCTCTGTGGGTGAAATTATGATACCAGGCCAAGTTTTAACCATTTCATAGTTCATTTGCAGTGCTTTTCAATTTCAGGGTCATCTTAGCTCAAAATAAATCATGAAATGCATGAAAAATAGCAAATGAAGTCAGAAAAGGGTTGAAAAGTGATGATGTGGCTTTGAATGGTGCATATTGAATGCAGAAAAAGTCTTGAGTTCAAATATGTTAATAAAATGAAACCCCTTTGTAATAGACGAGTTTTCGTCCGAAACCCTGACACTTCGAAATAGATTGTCCAGTTTGTACACGAAGTGCATCCAATTTTTCCCGTAACCCTCTCAACTTTTTAGCACATGCTATGTGGGTGAAATTATGATACCATGCCAAGTTTTAACCATTTCAGAGTTCATTTGCAGTGCTTTTCAATTTCATGGTCATCTTAGCTCAAAATGAATCATTAAATGCATGAAAAATAGCTAATGAAGTCAGAAAAGGGTTGAAAAGTGATGATGTGGCTTTGAATGGTACATATTGAATGCAGAAAAAGTCTTGAGTTCAAATATGTTAAAAAAATGAAAACCCTTTGTAATAGACGGGTTTTCGTCCGAAACCCTGATACTTCCAAGGAGATTGTCCAGTTTGTACACGAAGTGCATCCAGTTTTTCCTGTAACCCTCTCAACTTTTTACCACATGCTACGTGGGAGAAATTATGATACCATGCCAATTTTCAACTATTTCAGAGTTCATTTGCTGTGCTTTACAATTTCAGGGTCATCTTAGCTCAAAATAAATCATGAAATGCATGAAAAATAGCAAATGAAGTCAGAAAAGGGTTGAAAAGTGATGATGTGTCTTTGAATGGTACATATTGAATGCAGAAAAAGTCTTGAGTTAAAATATGTTTAAAAAATGAAATCCCTTCGTAATAGACGAGTTTTCGTCCGAAACCCTGATACTTCAAAGGAGATTGTCCAGTTTGTACACGAAGTGCATCTAGTTTTTCCCGTAACCCTCTCAACTTTTTAGCACATGCTATGTGGGTGAAATTATGATACCATGCCAATTTTCAACCATTTTAGAGTTCATTTGCACTGCTTTTCAATTTCAGGGTCATCTTAGCTCAAAATAAATCATGAAATACATGAAAAATAGCAAATGATGTCAAAAAAGGGTTGAAAAGTGATGATGTGGCTTTGAATGGTGCATATTGAATGCAGAAAAAGTATTGAGTTAAAATATGTTTAAAAAAATGAAATCCCTTTGTAATAGACGAGGTTTTGTCCGAAACCCTGATACTTCGAAGGAGATTGTCCAGTTTGTACACGAAGTGCATCCAGTTTTTCCAGTAACCCTCTCAATTTTTAGCACATGCTACATGGGTGAAATTTTGATACCATGCCAATTTTCAACCATTTCAGAGTTCATTTGCAGTGCTTTTCAATTTCAGGGTCATCTTAGCTCAAAATAAATCATGAAATGCATGAAAAATAGCAAATGAAGTCAGAAAAGGGTTGAAAAGTGATGATGTGGCTTTGAATGGTGCATATTGAATGCAGAAAAAGTTTTGAGTTAAAATATGTTTAAAAAATGAAATCCCTTTGTAATAGACGAGTTTTCGTCCGAAACCCTGATACTTCGAAGGAGATTGTCCAGTTTGTACACGAAGTGCATCCAGTTTTTCCCGTAACCCTCTCAACTTTTTAGCACATGCTATGTGGGTGAAATTATGATACCATGCCAAGTTTTAACCATTTCAGAGTTCATTTGCAGTGCTTTTAAATTTCAGGGTAATCTTAGCTCAAAATAAATCATGAAATGCATGAAAAATAGCAAATGAAGTCAGAAAAGGGTTGAAAAGTGATGATGTGTCTTTGAATGGTACATATTGAATGCAGAAAAAGTCTTGAGTTAAAATATGTTTAAAAAATGAAATCCCTTCGTAATAGACGAGTTTTCGTCCGAAACCCTGATACTTCAAAGGAGATTGTCCAGTTTGTACACGAAGTGCATCTAGTTTTTCCCGTAACCCTCTCAACTTTTTAGCACATGCTATGTGGGTGAAATTATGATACCATGCCAATTTTCAACCATTTTAGAGTTCATTTGCACTGCTTTTCAATTTCAGGGTCATCTTAGCTCAAAATAAATCATGAAATACATGAAAAATAGCAAATGATGTCAAAAAAGGGTTGAAAAGTGATGATGTGGCTTTGAATGGTGCATATTGAATGCAGAAAAAGTATTGAGTTAAAATATGTTTAAAAAAATGAAATCCCTTTGTAATAGACGAGGTTTTGTCCGAAACCCTGATACTTCGAAGGAGATTGTCCAGTTTGTACACGAAGTGCATCCAGTTTTTCCAGTAACCCTCTCAATTTTTAGCACATGCTACATGGGTGAAATTTTGATACCATGCCAATTTTCAACCATTTCAGAGTTCATTTGCAGTGCTTTTCAATTTCAGGGTCATCTTAGCTCAAAATAAATCATGAAATGCATGAAAAATAGCAAATGAAGTCAGAAAAGGGTCGAAAAGTGATGATGTGGCTTTGAATGGTGCATATTGAATGCAGAAAAAGTTTTGAGTTAAAATATGTTTAAAAAATGAAATCCCTTTGTAATAGACGAGTTTTCGTCCGAAACCCTGATACTTCGAAGGAGATTGTCCAGTTTGTACACGAAGTGCATCCAGTTTTTCCCGTAACCCTCTCAACTTTTTAGCACATGCTATGTGGGTGAAATTATGATACCATGCCAAGTTTTAACCATTTCAGAGTTCATTTGCAGTGCTTTTAAATTTCAGGGTAATCTTAGCTCAAAATAAATCATGAAATGCATGAAAAATAGCAAATGAAGTCAGAAAAGGGTTGAAAAGTGATGATGTGTCTTTGAATGGTACATATTGAATGCAGAAAAAGTCTTGAGTTAAAATATGTTTAAAAAATGAAATCCCTTCGTAATAGACGAGTTTTCGTCCGAAACCCTGATACTTCAAAGGAGATTGTCCAGTTTGTACACGAAGTGCATCTAGTTTTTCCCGTAACCCTCTCAACTTTTTAGCACATGCTATGTGGGTGAAATTATGATACCATGCCAATTTTCAACCATTTTAGAGTTCATTTGCACTGCTTTTCAATTTCAGGGTCATCTTAGCTCAAAATAAATCATGAAATACATGAAAAATAGCAAATGATGTCAAAAAAGGGTTGAAAAGTGATGATGTGGCTTTGAATGGTGCATATTGAATGCAGAAAAAGTATTGAGTTAAAATATGTTTAAAAAAATGAAATCCCTTTGTAATAGACGAGGTTTTGTCCGAAACCCTGATACTTCGAAGGAGATTGTCCAGTTTGTACACGAAGTGCATCCAGTTTTTCCAGTAACCCTCTCAATTTTTAGCACATGCTACATGGGTGAAATTTTGATACCATGCCAATTTTCAACCATTTTAGAGTTCATTTGCAGTGCTTTTCAATTTCTGGGTCATCTTAGCTCAAAATAAATCATGAAATGCATGAAAAATAGCAAATGAAGTCAGAAAAGGGTTGAAAAGTGATGATGTGGCTTTGAATGGTGCATATTGAATGCAGAAAAAGTTTTGAGTTAAAATATGTTTAAAAAATGAAATCCCTTTGTAATAGACGAGTTTTCGTCCGAAACCCTCATACTTCGAAGGAGATTGTCCAGTTTGTACACGAAGTGCATCCAGTTTTTCCCGTAACCCTCTCAACTTTTTAGCACATGCTACGTGGGTGAAATTATGATACCATGCCAATTTTCAACTATTTCAGAGTTCATTTGCAGTGCTTTTCAATTTCAGGGTCATCTTAGCTCAAAATAAATCATGAAATGCATGAAAAATAGCAAATGAAGTCAGAAAAGGGTTGAAAAGTGATGATGTGGCTTTGAATGGTGCATATTGAATGCAGAAAAAGTCTTGAGTTAAAATATGTTTAAAAAATGAAATCCCTTTGTAATAGACGAGTTTTCGTCCGAAACCCTGATACTTCGAAGGAGATTGTCCAGTTTGTACACGAAGTGGATCCAGTTTTTCCCGTAACCCTCTCAACTTTTTAGCACATGCTACGTGGGTGAAATTATGATATCATGCCAATTTTCAACTATTTCAGAGTTCATTTGCAGTGCTTTTCAATTTCAGGGTCATCTTAGCTCAAAATAAATCATGAAATGCGTGAAAAATAGCAAATGAAGTCAGAAAAGGGTTGAAAAGTGATGATGTGGCTTTGAATGGTGCATATTGAGTGCAGAAAAAGTCTTGAGTTAAAATATGTTAAAATAATGAAACCCCTTTGTAATAGATGAGTTTTCGTCCGAATCCCTGATACTTCGAAGGAGATTGTCCAGTTTGTACACGAAGTGCATCCAGTTTTTCCCGTAACCCTCTCAACTTTTTAGCACATGCTACATGGGTGAAATTTTGATACCATGCCAATTTTCAACCATTTTAGAGTTCATTTGCAGTGCTTTTCAATTTCTGGGTCATCTTAGCTCAAAATAAATCATGAAATGCATGAAAAATAGCAAATGAAGTCAGAAAAGGGTTGAAAAGTGATGATGTGGCTTTGAATGGTGCATATTGAATGCAGAAAAAGTTTTGAGTTAAAATATGTTTAAAAAATGAAATCCCTTTGTAATAGACGAGTTTTCGTCCGAAACCCTCATACTTCGAAGGAGATTGTCCAGTTTGTACACGAAGTGCATCCAGTTTTTCCCGTAACCCTCTCAACTTTTTAGCACATGCTACGTGGGTGAAATTATGATATCATGCCAATTTTCAACTATTTCAGAGTTCATTTGCAGTGCTTTTCAATTTCAGGGTCATCTTAGCTCAAAATAAATCATGAAATGCATGAAAAATAGCAAATGAAGTCAGAAAAGGGTTGAAAAGTGATGATGTGGCTTTGAATGGTGCATATTGAATGCAGAAAAAGTCTTGAGTTCAAATATGTTAATAAAATGAAATCCCTTTGTAATAGACGAGTTTTCGTCCGAAACCCTGATACTTCGAAGGAGATTGTCCAGTTTGTACACGAAGTGGATCCAGTTTTTCCCGTAACCCTCTCAACTTTTTAGCACATGCTACGTGGGTGAAATTATGATATCATGCCAATTTTCAACTATTTCAGAGTTCATTTGCAGTGCTTTTCAATTTCAGGGTCATCTTAGCTCAAAATAAATCATGAAATGCGTGAAAAATAGCAAATGAAGTCAGAAAAGGGTTGAAAAGTGATGATGTGGCTTTGAATGGTGCATATTGAGTGCAGAAAAAGTCTTGAGTTAAAATATGTTAAAATAATGAAACCCCTTTGTAATAGATGAGTTTTCGTCCGAATCCCTGATACTTCGAAGGAGATTGTCCAGTTTGTACACGAAGTGCATCCAGTTTTTCCCGTAACCCTCTCAACTTTTTAGCACATGCTACGTGGGTGAAATATTGATACCATGCCAATTTTCAACCATTTCAGAGTTCATTTGCAGTGATTTTCAATTTCAGGGTCATCTTAGCTCAAAATAAATCATGAAATGCATGAAAAATAGCAAATGAAGTCAGAAAAGGGTTGAAAAGTGATGATGTGGCTTTGAATGGTGCATATTGAATGCAGAAAAAGTCTTGAGTTAAAATATGTTAAAAAATGAAATCCGTTTGTAATAGACGAGTTTTCGTCCGAAACCCGGATACTTCGAAGGAGATTGTCCAGTTTGTACACGAAGTGCATCCAGTTTTTCCCGTAACCCTCTCAACTTTTTAGCACATGCTACATGGGTGAAATTTTGATACCATGCCAATTTTCAACCATTTCAGAGTTCATTTGCGGTGCTTTTCAATTTCAGGGTCATCTTAGCTCAAAATAAATCATGAAATGTATGAAAAATAGCAAATGATGTCAGAAAAGGGTTGAAAAGTGATGATGTGGCTTTGAATGGTGCATATTGAATGCAGAAATTTTTTTGAGTTAAAATATGTTTCAAAAATGAAATCCCTTTGTAATAGACGAGTTTTCGTCCGAAACCCTGATACTTCGAAGGAGATTGTCCAGTTTGTACATGAAGTGCATCCAGTTTTTCCCGTAACCCTCTCAACTTTTCAGCACATGCTATGTGGGTGAAATTATGATACCATGCCAAGCTTTAACCATTGCAGAGTTCATTTGAAGTGCTTTTCAATTTCAGGGTCATCTTAGCTCAAAATAAATCATGAAATGCATGAAAAATAGCAAATGAAGTCAGAAAAGGGTTGAAAAGTGATGATGTGGCTTTGAATGGTGCATATTGAATGCAGAAAAAGTCTTGAGTTCAAATATGTTTAAAAAATGAAACCCTTTTGTAATAGACGAGTTTTCGTCCGAAACCCTGACACTTCGAAAGAGATTGTCCAGTTTGTACACGAAGTGCATCCAGTTTTTCCCGTAACCCTCTCAACTTTTTAGCACATGCTATGTGGGTGAAATTATGATACCATGCCAAGTTTTAACCATTTCAGAGTTCATTTGCAGTGCTTTTCAATTTCAGGGTCATCTTAGCTCAAAATAAATCATGAAATGCATGAAAAATAGCAAATGAAGTCAGAAAAGGGTTGAAAAGTGATGATGTGGCTTTGAATGGTGCATATTGAATGCAGAAAAAGTCTTGAGTTCAAATATGTTAATAAAATGAAACCCCTTTGTAATAGACGAGTTTTCGTCCGAAACCCTGACACTTCGAAAGAGATTGTCCAGTTTGTACACGAAGTGGAACCAGTTTTTCCCGTAACCCTCTCAACTTTTTAGCACATGCTACGTGGGTGAAATTATGATATCATGCCAATTTTCAACTATTTCAGAGTTCATTTGCAGTGCTTTTCAATTTCAGGGTCATCTTAGCTCAAAATAAATCATGAAATGCGTGAAAAATAGCAAATGAAGTCAGAAAAGGGTTGAAAAGTGATGATGTGGCTTTGAATGGTGCATATTGAATGCAGAAAAAGTCTTGAGTTCAAATATGTTTAAAAAATGAAACCCTTTTGTAATAGACGAGTTTTCGTCCGAAACCCTGACACTTCGAAAGAGATTGTCCAGTTTGTACACGAAGTGCATCCAGTTTTTCCCGTAACCCTCTCAACTTTTTAGCACATGCTACGTGGGTGAAATATTGATACCATGCCAATTTTCAACCATTTCAGAGTTCATTTGCAGTGATTTTCAATTTCAGGGTCATCTTAGCTCAAAATAAATAATGAAATGCATGAAAAATAGCAAATGAAGTCAGAAAAGGGCTGAAAAGTGATGATGTGGCTTTGAATGGTGCATATTGAATGCAGAAAAAGTCTTGAGTTAAAATATGTTAAAAAATGAAATCCGTTTGTAATAGACGAGTTTTCGTCCGAAACCCTGATACTTCGAAGGAGATTGTCCAGTTTGTACACGAAGTGCATCCTGTTTTTCCCGTAACCCTCTCAACTTTTTAGCACATGCTACATGGGTGAAATTTTGATACCATGCCAATTTTCAACCATTTCAGAGTTCATTTGCGGTGCTTTTCAATTTCAGGGTCATCTTAGCTCAAAATAAATCATGAAATGTATGAAAAATAGCAAATGAAGTCAGAAAAGGGTTGAAAAGTGACGATGTGGCTTTGAATGGTGCATATTGAATGCAGAAATTTTTTTGAGTTAAAATATGTTTAAAAAATGAAATCCCTTTGTAATAGACGAGTTTTCGTCCGAAACCCTGATACTTCGAAGGAGATTGTCCAGTTTGTACATGAAGTGCATCCAGTTTTTCCCGTAACCCTCTCAACTTTTCAGCACATGCTATGTGGGTGAAATTATGATACCATGCCAAGTTTTAACCATTTCAGAGTTCATTTGCAGTGCTTTTCAATTTCAGGGTCATCTTAGCTCAAAATAAATCATGAAATGCATGAAAAATAGCAAATGAAGTCAGAAAAGGGTTGAAAAGTGATGATGTGGCTTTGAATGGTGCATATTGAATGCAGAAAGAGTCTTGAGTTCAAATATGTTAATAAAATGAAACCCCTTTGTAATAGACGAGTTTTCGTCCGAAACCCTGACACTTCGAAAGAGATTGTCCAGTTTGTACACGAAGTGCATCCAGTTTTTCCCGTAACCCTCTCAACTTTTTAGCACATGCTACGTGGGTGAAATTATGATACGATGCCAATTTTCAACTATTTCAGAGTTCATTTCCAGTGCTTTTCAATTTCAGGGTCATCTTAGCTCAAAATAAATCATGAAATGCGTGAAAAATAGCAAATGAAGTCAGAAAAGGGTTGAAAAGTGATGATGTGGCTTTGAATGGTGCATATTGAATGCAGAAAAAGTCTTGAGTTAAAATATGTTAAAATAATGAAACCCCTTTGTAATAGATGAGTTTTCGTCCGAATCCCTGATACTTCGAAGGAGATTGTCCAGTTTGTACATGGAGTGCATCCAGTTTTTCCCGTAACCCTCTCAACTTTTTAGCACATGCTACGTGGGTGAAATAATGATACCATGCCAATTTTCAACCATTTCAGAGTTAATTTGCGGTGCTTTTCAATTTCAGGGTCATCTTAGCTCAAAATAAATCATGAAATGCATGAAAAATAGCAAATGAAGTCAGAAAAGGGTTGAAAAGTGATGATGTGGCTTTGAATGGTGAATATTGAATGCAGAAAAAGTCTTGAGTTAAAATATGTTAAAAAAATGAAACCCCTTTGTAATAGACGAGTTTTCGTCCGAAACCCTGATACTTCGAAGCAGATTGTCCAGTTTGTACACGAAGTGCATCCACTTTTTCCCGTAACCCTCTCAACTTTTTAGCACATGCTATGTGGGTGAAATTATGATACCATGCCAAGTTTTAACCATTTCAGAGTTCATTTGCAGTGCTTTTCAATTTCAGGGTCATCTTAGCTCAAAATAAATCATGAAATGCATGAAAAATAGCAAATGAAGTCAGAAAAGGGTTGGAAAGTGATGATGTGGCTTTGAATGGTGCATATTGAATGCAGAAAAAGTCTTGAGTTCAAATATGTTAAAAAAATGAAAACCCTTTGTAGTAGACGGGTTTTCGTCCGAAACCTTGATACTTCGAAGGAGATTGTCCCGTTTGTACACGAAGTGCATCCAGTTTTTTCCGTAACCCTCTCAACTTTTTAGCACATGCTACGTGGGTGAAATTATGATACCATGCCAATTTTCAACTATTTCAGAGTTCATTTGCAGTGCTTTACAATTTCAGGGTCATCTTACCTCAAAATAAATCATGAAATGCATGAAAAATAGCAAATGAAGTCAGAAAAGGGTTGAAAAGTGATGATGTGTCTTTGAATGGTACATATTGAATGCAGAAAAAGTCTTGAGTTGAAATATGTTTAAAAAATGAAATCCCTTTGTAATAGACGAGTTTTCGTCCGAAACCCTGATACTTCAAAGGAGATTGTCTAGTTTGTACACGAAGTGCATCCAGTTTTTCCCGTAACCCTCTCATCTTTTTAGCACATGCTATGTGGGTGAAGTTATGATACCATGCCAATTTTCAACCATTTCAGAGTTCATTTGCAGTGCTTTTCAATTTCAGGGTCATCTTAGCTCAAAATAAATCATGAAATGCATGAAAAATAGCAAATGAAGACAGAAAAGGGTTGAAAAGTGATGATGTGGCTTTGAATGGTGCACATTGAATGCAGAAAAAGTTTTGAGTTAAAATATGTTTAAAAAATGAAATCCGTTTGTAATAGACGAGTTTTCGTCCGAAACCCTGATACTTCGAAGGAGATTGTCCAGTTTGTACACGAAGTGCATCCAGTTTTTCTCGTAACCCTCTCAACTTTTTAGCACATGCTATGTGGGTGAAATTATGATACCATGCCAAGTTTTAACCATTTCAGAGTTCATTTGCAGTGCTTTTCAATTTCAGGGTCATCTTAGCTCAAAATAAATCATGAAATGCATGAAAAATAGCAAATGAAGTCAGAAAAGGGTTGAAAAGTGATGATGTGGCTTTGAATGGTGCATATTGAATGCAGAAAAAGTCTTGAGTTAAAATATGTTAATAAAATGAAACCCCTTTGTAATAGACGAGTTTTCGTCCGAAACCCTGACACTTCGAAAGAGATTGTCCAGTTTGTACACGAAGTGGATCCAGTTTTTCCCGTAACCCTCTCAACTTTTTAGCACATGCTACGTGGGTGAAATTATGATACCATGCCAATTTTCAACTATTTCAGAGTTCATTTGCAGTGCTTTTCAATTTCAGGGTCATCCTAGCTCAAAATAAACCATGAAATGCGTGAAAAATAGCAAATGAAGTCAGCAAAGGGTTGAAAAGTGATGATGTGGCTTTGAATGGTGCATATTGAATGCAGAAAAAGTCTTGAGTTAAAATATGTTAAAATAATGAAACCCCTTTGTAATAGATGAGTTTTCGTCCGAATCCCTGATACTTCGAAGGAGATTGTCCAGTTTGTACAAGAAGTGCATCCAGTTTTTCCCGTAACCCTCTAAACTTTTTAGCACATGCTATGTGGGTGAAATTTTGATACCATGCCAATTTTCAACCATTTCAGAGTTCATTTGCAGTGCTTTTCAATTTCAGGGTCATCTTAGCTCAAAATAAATCATGAAATGCATGAAAAATAGCAAATGAAGTCAGAAAAGGGTTGAAAAGTGATGATGTGGCTTTGAATGGTGCATATTGAATGCAGAAAAAGTTTTGAGTTAAAATATGTTTAAAAAATGAAATCCCTTTGTAATAGACGAGTTTTCGTCCGAAACCCTGATACTTCGAAGGAGATTGTCCAGTTTGTACACGAAGTGCATCCAGTTTTTCCCGTAACCCTCTCAACTTTTTAGCACATGCTATGTGGGTGAAATTATGATACCATGCCAATTTTCAACCATTTCCGAGTTCATTTGCAGTGCTTTTCAATTTCAGGGTCATCTTAGCTCAAAATAAATCATGAAATGCATGAAAAATAGCAAATGAAGTCAGAAAAGGGTTGAAAAGTGATGATGTGGCTTTGAATGGTGCATATTGAATGCAGAAAAAGTCTTGAGTTAAAATATGTTAAAAAATGAAATCCGTTTGTAATAGACGAGTTTTCGTCCGAAACCCGGATACTTCGAAGGAGATTGTCCAGTTTGTACACGAAGTGCATCCAGTTTTTCCCGTAACCCTCTCAACTTTTTAGCACATGCTACATGGGTGAAATTTTGATACCATGCCAATTTTCAACCATTTCAGAGTTCATTTGCGGTGCTTTTCAATTTCAGGGTCATCTTAGCTCAAAATAAATCATGAAATGTATGAAAAATAGCAAATGATGTCAGAAAAGGGTTGAAAAGTGATGATGTGGCTTTGAATGGTGCATATTGAATGCAGAAATTTTTTTGAGTTAAAATATGTTTCAAAAATGAAATCCCTTTGTAATAGACGAGTTTTCGTCCGAAACCCTGATACTTCGAAGGAGATTGTCCAGTTTGTACATGAAGTGCATCCAGTTTTTCCCGTAACCCTCTCAACTTTTCAGCACATGCTATGTGGGTGAAATTATGATACCATGCCAAGCTTTAACCATTGCAGAGTTCATTTGAAGTGCTTTTCAATTTCAGGGTCATCTTAGCTCAAAATAAATCATGAAATGCATGAAAAATAGCAAATGAAGTCAGAAAAGGGTTGAAAAGTGATGATGTGGCTTTGAATGGTGCATATTGAATGCAGAAAAAGTCTTGAGTTCAAATATGTTTAAAAAATGAAACCCTTTTGTAATAGACGAGTTTTCGTCCGAAACCCTGACACTTCGAAAGAGATTGTCCAGTTTGTACACGAAGTGCATCCAGTTTTTCCCGTAACCCTCTCAACTTTTTAGCACATGCTATGTGGGTGAAATTATGATACCATGCCAAGTTTTAACCATTTCAGAGTTCATTTGCAGTGCTTTTCAATTTCAGGGTCATCTTAGCTCAAAATAAATCATGAAATGCATGAAAAATAGCAAATGAAGTCAGAAAAGGGTTGAAAAGTGATGATGTGGCTTTGAATGGTGCATATTGAATGCAGAAAAAGTCTTGAGTTCAAATATGTTAATAAAATGAAACCCCTTTGTAATAGACGAGTTTTCGTCCGAAACCCTGACACTTCGAAAGAGATTGTCCAGTTTGTACACGAAGTGGAACCAGTTTTTCCCGTAACCCTCTCAACTTTTTAGCACATGCTACGTGGGTGAAATTATGATATCATGCCAATTTTCAACTATTTCAGAGTTCATTTGCAGTGCTTTTCAATTTCAGGGTCATCTTAGCTCAAAATAAATCATGAAATGCGTGAAAAATAGCAAATGAAGTCAGAAAAGGGTTGAAAAGTGATGATGTGGCTTTGAATGGTGCATATTGAATGCAGAAAAAGTCTTGAGTTCAAATATGTTTAAAAAATGAAACCCTTTTGTAATAGACGAGTTTTCGTCCGAAACCCTGACACTTCGAAAGAGATTGTCCAGTTTGTACACGAAGTGCATCCAGTTTTTCCCGTAACCCTCTCAACTTTTTAGCACATGCTACGTGGGTGAAATATTGATACCATGCCAATTTTCAACCATTTCAGAGTTCATTTGCAGTGCTTTTCAATTTCAGGGTCATCTTAGCTCAAAATAAATCATGAAATGCATGAAAAATAGCAAATGAAGTCAGAAAAGGGTTGAAAAGTGATGATGTGGCTTTGAATGGTGCATATTGAATGCAGAAAAAGTCTTGAGTTAAAATATGTTAATAAAATGAAACCCCTTTGTAATAGACGAGTTTTCGTCCGAAACCCTGACACTTCGAAAG
Source organism: Elymus sibiricus (assembly GCA_039707655.1). NCBI lineage: Eukaryota > Viridiplantae > Streptophyta > Magnoliopsida > Poales > Poaceae > Elymus > Elymus sibiricus. The sequence goes on from CM077671.1 coordinate 248,881,180, forward strand.
AGATTGTCCAGTTTGTACACGAAGTGGATCCAGTTTTTCCCGTAACCCTCTCAACTTTTTAGCACATGCTACGTGGGTGAAATTATGATACCATGCCAATTTTCAACTATTTCAGAGTTCATTTGCAGTGCTTTTCAATTTCAGGGTCATCCTAGCTCAAAATAAACCATGAAATGCGTGAAAAATAGCAAATGAAGTCAGAAAAGGGTTGAAAAGTGATGATGTGGCTTTGAATGGTGCATATTGAATGCAGAAAAAGTCTTGAGTTAAAATATGTTAAAATAATGAAACCCCTTTGTAATAGATGAGTTTTCGTCCGAATCCCTGATACTTCGAAGGAGATTGTCCAGTTTGTACATGGAGTGCATCCAGTTTTTCCCGTAACCCTCTCAACTTTTTAGCACATGCTACGTGGGTGAAATAATGATACCATGCCAATTTTCAACCATTTCAGAGTTAATTTGCGGTGCTTTTCAATTTCAGGGTCATCTTAGCTCAAAATAAATCATGAAATGCATGAAAAATAGCAAATGAAGTCAGAAAAGGGTTGAAAAGTGATGATGTGGCTTTGAATGGTGAATATTGAATGCAGAAAAAGTCTTGAGTTAAAATATGTTAAAAAAATGAAACCCCTTTGTAATAGACGAGTTTTCGTCCGAAACCCTGATACTTCGAAGCAGATTGTCCAGTTTGTACACGAAGTGCATCCACTTTTTCCCGTAACCCTCTCAACTTTTTAGCACATGCTATGTGGGTGAAATTATGATACCATGCCAAGTTTTAACCATTTCAGAGTTCATTTGCAGTGCTTTTCAATTTCAGGGTCATCTTAGCTCAAAATAAATCATGAAATGCATGAAAAATAGCAAATGAAGTCAGAAAAGGGTTGGAAAGTGATGATGTGGCTTTGAATGGTGCATATTGAATGCAGAAAAAGTCTTGAGTTCAAATATGTTAAAAAAATGAAAACCCTTTGTAGTAGACGGGTTTTCGTCCGAAACCTTGATACTTCGAAGGAGATTGTCCCGTTTGTACACGAAGTGCATCCAGTTTTTTCCGTAACCCTCTCAACTTTTTAGCACATGCTACGTGGGTGAAATTATGATACCATGCCAATTTTCAACTATTTCAGAGTTCATTTGCAGTGCTTTACAATTTCAGGGTCATCTTACCTCAAAATAAATCATGAAATGCATGAAAAATAGCAAATGAAGTCAGAAAAGGGTTGAAAAGTGATGATGTGTCTTTGAATGGTACATATTGAATGCAGAAAAAGTCTTGAGTTGAAATATGTTTAAAAAATGAAATCCCTTTGTAATAGACGAGTTTTCGTCCGAAACCCTGATACTTCAAAGGAGATTGTCTAGTTTGTACACGAAGTGCATCCAGTTTTTCCCGTAACCCTCTCATCTTTTTAGCACATGCTATGTGGGTGAAGTTATGATACCATGCCAATTTTCAACCATTTCAGAGTTCATTTGCAGTGCTTTTCAATTTCAGGGTCAACTTAGCTCAAAATAAATCATGAAATGCATGAAAAATAGCAAATGAAGACAGAAAAGGGTTGAAAAGTGATGATGTGGCTTTGAATGGTGCACATTGAATGCAGAAAAAGTTTTGAGTTAAAATATGTTTAAAAAATGAAATCCGTTTGTAATAGACGAGTTTTCGTCCGAAACCCTGATACTTCGAAGGAGATTGTCCAGTTTGTACACGAAGTGCATCCAGTTTTTCTCGTAACCCTCTCAACTTTTTAGCACATGCTATGTGGGTGAAATTATGATACCATGCCAAGTTTTAACCATTTCAGAGTTCATTTGCAGTGCTTTTCAATTTCAGGGTCATCTTAGCTCAAAATAAATCATGAAATGCATGAAAAATAGCAAATGAAGTCAGAAAAGGGTTGAAAAGTGATGATGTGGCTTTGAATGGTGCATATTGAATGCAGAAAAAGTCTTGAGTTAAAATATGTTAATAAAATGAAACCCCTTTGTAATAGACGAGTTTTCGTCCGAAACCCTGACACTTCGAAAGAGATTGTCCAGTTTGTACACGAAGTGGATCCAGTTTTTCCCGTAACCCTCTCAACTTTTTAGCACATGCTACGTGGGTGAAATTATGATACCATGCCAATTTTCAACTATTTCAGAGTTCATTTGCAGTGCTTTTCAATTTCAGGGTCATCCTAGCTCAAAATAAACCATGAAATGCGTGAAAAATAGCAAATGAAGTCAGCAAAGGGTTGAAAAGTGATGATGTGGCTTTGAATGGTGCATATTGAATGCAGAAAAAGTCTTGAGTTAAAATATGTTAAAATAATGAAACCCCTTTGTAATAGATGAGTTTTCGTCCGAATCCCTGATACTTCGAAGGAGATTGTCCAGTTTGTACAAGAAGTGCATCCAGTTTTTCCCGTAACCCTCTCAACTTTTTAGCACATGCTACGTGGGTGAAATATTGATACCATGCCAATTTTCAACCATTTCAGAGTTCATTTGCAGTGCTTTTCAATTTCAGGGTCATCTTAGCTCAAAATAAATCATGACATGCATGAAAAATAGCAAATGAAGTCAGAAAAGGGCTGAAAAGTGATGATGTGGCTTTGAATGGTGCATATTGAATGCAGAAAAAGTCTTGAGTTAAAATATGTTAAAAAAATGAAATCCGTTTGTAATAGACGAGTTTTCGTCCGAAACCCTGACACTTCGAAAGAGATTGTCCAGTTTGTACACGAAGTGCATCCAGTTTTTCCCGTAACCCTCTCAACTTTTTAGCACATGCTACGTGGGTGAAATTATGATACGATGCCAATTTTCAACTATTTCAGAGTTCATTTCCAGTGCTTTTCAATTTCAGGGTCATCTTAGCTCAAAATAAATCATGAAATGCGTGAAAAATAGCAAATGAAGTCAGAAAAGGGTTGAAAAGTGATGATGTGGCTTTGAATGGTGCATATTGAATGCAGAAAAAGTCTTGAGTTAAAATATGTTAAAATAATGAAACCCCTTTGTAATAGATGAGTTTTCGTCCGAATCCCTGATACTTCGAAGGAGATTGTCCAGTTTGTACATGGAGTGCATCCAGTTTTTCCCGTAACCCTCTCAACTTTTTAGCACATGCTACGTGGGTGAAATAATGATACCATGCCAATTTTCAACCATTTCAGAGTTAATTTGCGGTGCTTTTCAATTTCAGGGTCATCTTAGCTCAAAATAAATCATGAAATGCATGAAAAATAGCAAATGAAGTCAGAAAAGGGTTGAAAAGTGATGATGTGGCTTTGAATGGTGAATATTGAATGCAGAAAAAGTCTTGAGTTAAAATATGTTAAAAAAATGAAACCCCTTTGTAATAGACGAGTTTTCGTCCGAAACCCTGATACTTCGAAGCAGATTGTCCAGTTTGTACACGAAGTGCATCCACTTTTTCCCGTAACCCTCTCAACTTTTTAGCACATGCTATGTGGGTGAAATTATGATACCATGCCAAGTTTTAACCATTTCAGAGTTCATTTGCAGTGCTTTTCAATTTCAGGGTCATCTTAGCTCAAAATAAATCATGAAATGCATGAAAAATAGCAAATGAAGTCAGAAAAGGGTTGGAAAGTGATGATGTGGCTTTGAATGGTGCATATTGAATGCAGAAAAAGTCTTGAGTTCAAATATGTTAAAAAAATGAAAACCCTTTGTAGTAGACGGGTTTTCGTCCGAAACCTTGATACTTCGAAGGAGATTGTCCCGTTTGTACACGAAGTGCATCCAGTTTTTTCCGTAACCCTCTCAACTTTTTAGCACATGCTACGTGGGTGAAATTATGATACCATGCCAATTTTCAACTATTTCAGAGTTCATTTGCAGTGCTTTACAATTTCAGGGTCATCTTACCTCAAAATAAATCATGAAATGCATGAAAAATAGCAAATGAAGTCAGAAAAGGGTTGAAAAGTGATGATGTGTCTTTGAATGGTACATATTGAATGCAGAAAAAGTCTTGAGTTGAAATATGTTTAAAAAATGAAATCCCTTTGTAATAGACGAGTTTTCGTCCGAAACCCTGATACTTCAAAGGAGATTGTCTAGTTTGTACACGAAGTGCATCCAGTTTTTCCCGTAACCCTCTCATCTTTTTAGCACATGCTATGTGGGTGAAGTTATGATACCATGCCAATTTTCAACCATTTCAGAGTTCATTTGCAGTGCTTTTCAATTTCAGGGTCAACTTAGCTCAAAATAAATCATGAAATGCATGAAAAATAGCAAATGAAGACAGAAAAGGGTTGAAAAGTGATGATGTGGCTTTGAATGGTGCACATTGAATGCAGAAAAAGTTTTGAGTTAAAATATGTTTAAAAAATGAAATCCGTTTGTAATAGACGAGTTTTCGTCCGAAACCCTGATACTTCGAAGGAGATTGTCCAGTTTGTACACGAAGTGCATCCAGTTTTTCTCGTAACCCTCTCAACTTTTTAGCACATGCTATGTGGGTGAAATTATGATACCATGCCAAGTTTTAACCATTTCAGAGTTCATTTGCAGTGCTTTTCAATTTCAGGGTCATCTTAGCTCAAAATAAATCATGAAATGCATGAAAAATAGCAAATGAAGTCAGAAAAGGGTTGAAAAGTGATGATGTGGCTTTGAATGGTGCATATTGAATGCAGAAAAAGTCTTGAGTTAAAATATGTTAATAAAATGAAACCCCTTTGTAATAGACGAGTTTTCGTCCGAAACCCTGACACTTCGAAAGAGATTGTCCAGTTTGTACACGAAGTGGATCCAGTTTTTCCCGTAACCCTCTCAACTTTTTAGCACATGCTACGTGGGTGAAATTATGATACCATGCCAATTTTCAACTATTTCAGAGTTCATTTGCAGTGCTTTTCAATTTCAGGGTCATCCTAGCTCAAAATAAACCATGAAATGCGTGAAAAATAGCAAATGAAGTCAGCAAAGGGTTGAAAAGTGATGATGTGGCTTTGAATGGTGCATATTGAATGCAGAAAAAGTCTTGAGTTAAAATATGTTAAAATAATGAAACCCCTTTGTAATAGATGAGTTTTCGTCCGAATCCCTGATACTTCGAAGGAGATTGTCCAGTTTGTACAAGAAGTGCATCCAGTTTTTCCCGTAACCCTCTCAACTTTTTAGCACATGCTACGTGGGTGAAATATTGATACCATGCCAATTTTCAACCATTTCAGAGTTCATTTGCAGTGCTTTTCAATTTCAGGGTCATCTTAGCTCAAAATAAATCATGAAATGCATGAAAAATAGCAAATGAAGTCAGAAAAGGGTTGAAAAGTGATGATGTGGCTTTGAATGGTGCATATTGAATGCAGAAAGAGTCTTGAGTTCAAATATGTTAATAAAATGAAACCCCTTTGTAATAGACGAGTTTTCGTCCGAAACCCTGACACTTCGAAAGAGATTGTCCAGTTTGTACACGAAGTGCATCCAGTTTTTCCCGTAACCCTCTCAACTTTTTAGCACATGCTACGTGGGTGAAATTATGATACGATGCCAATTTTCAACTATTTCAGAGTTCATTTCCAGTGCTTTTCAATTTCAGGGTCATCTTAGCTCAAAATAAATCATGAAATGCGTGAAAAATAGCAAATGAAGTCAGAAAAGGGTTGAAAAGTGATGATGTGGCTTTGAATGGTGCATATTGAATGCAGAAAAAGTCTTGAGTTAAAATATGTTAAAATAATGAAACCCCTTTGTAATAGATGAGTTTTCGTCCGAATCCCTGATACTTCGAAGGAGATTGTCCAGTTTGTACATGGAGTGCATCCAGTTTTTCCCGTAACCCTCTCAACTTTTTAGCACATGCTACGTGGGTGAAATAATGATACCATGCCAATTTTCAACCATTTCAGAGTTAATTTGCGGTGCTTTTCAATTTCAGGGTCATCTTAGCTCAAAATAAATCATGAAATGCATGAAAAATAGCAAATGAAGTCAGAAAAGGGTTGAAAAGTGATGATGTGGCTTTGAATGGTGAATATTGAATGCAGAAAAAGTCTTGAGTTAAAATATGTTAAAAAAATGAAACCCCTTTGTAATAGACGAGTTTTCGTCCGAAACCCTGATACTTCGAAGCAGATTGTCCAGTTTGTACACGAAGTGCATCCACTTTTTCCCGTAACCCTCTCAACTTTTTAGCACATGCTATGTGGGTGAAATTATGATACCATGCCAAGTTTTAACCATTTCAGAGTTCATTTGCAGTGCTTTTCAATTTCAGGGTCATCTTAGCTCAAAATAAATCATGAAATGCATGAAAAATAGCAAATGAAGTCAGAAAAGGGTTGGAAAGTGATGATGTGGCTTTGAATGGTGCATATTGAATGCAGAAAAAGTCTTGAGTTCAAATATGTTAAAAAAATGAAAACCCTTTGTAGTAGACGGGTTTTCGTCCGAAACCTTGATACTTCGAAGGAGATTGTCCCGTTTGTACACGAAGTGCATCCAGTTTTTTCCGTAACCCTCTCAACTTTTTAGCACATGCTACGTGGGTGAAATTATGATACCATGCCAATTTTCAACTATTTCAGAGTTCATTTGCAGTGCTTTACAATTTCAGGGTCATCTTACCTCAAAATAAATCATGAAATGCATGAAAAATAGCAAATGAAGTCAGAAAAGGGTTGAAAAGTGATGATGTGTCTTTGAATGGTACATATTGAATGCAGAAAAAGTCTTGAGTTGAAATATGTTTAAAAAATGAAATCCCTTTGTAATAGACGAGTTTTCGTCCGAAACCCTGATACTTCAAAGGAGATTGTCTAGTTTGTACACGAAGTGCATCCAGTTTTTCCCGTAACCCTCTCATCTTTTTAGCACATGCTATGTGGGTGAAGTTATGATACCATGCCAATTTTCAACCATTTCAGAGTTCATTTGCAGTGCTTTTCAATTTCAGGGTCAACTTAGCTCAAAATAAATCATGAAATGCATGAAAAATAGCAAATGAAGACAGAAAAGGGTTGAAAAGTGATGATGTGGCTTTGAATGGTGCACATTGAATGCAGAAAAAGTTTTGAGTTAAAATATGTTTAAAAAATGAAATCCGTTTGTAATAGACGAGTTTTCGTCCGAAACCCTGATACTTCGAAGGAGATTGTCCAGTTTGTACACGAAGTGCATCCAGTTTTTCTCGTAACCCTCTCAACTTTTTAGCACATGCTATGTGGGTGAAATTATGATACCATGCCAAGTTTTAACCATTTCAGAGTTCATTTGCAGTGCTTTTCAATTTCAGGGTCATCTTAGCTCAAAATAAATCATGAAATGCATGAAAAATAGCAAATGAAGTCAGAAAAGGGTTGAAAAGTGATGATGTGGCTTTGAATGGTGCATATTGAATGCAGAAAAAGTCTTGAGTTAAAATATGTTAATAAAATGAAACCCCTTTGTAATAGACGAGTTTTCGTCCGAAACCCTGACACTTCGAAAGAGATTGTCCAGTTTGTACACGAAGTGGATCCAGTTTTTCCCGTAACCCTCTCAACTTTTTAGCACATGCTACGTGGGTGAAATTATGATACCATGCCAATTTTCAACTATTTCAGAGTTCATTTGCAGTGCTTTTCAATTTCAGGGTCATCCTAGCTCAAAATAAACCATGAAATGCGTGAAAAATAGCAAATGAAGTCAGCAAAGGGTTGAAAAGTGATGATGTGGCTTTGAATGGTGCATATTGAATGCAGAAAAAGTCTTGAGTTAAAATATGTTAAAATAATGAAACCCCTTTGTAATAGATGAGTTTTCGTCCGAATCCCTGATACTTCGAAGGAGATTGTCCAGTTTGTACAAGAAGTGCATCCAGTTTTTCCCGTAACCCTCTCAACTTTTTAGCACATGCTACGTGGGTGAAATATTGATACCATGCCAATTTTCAACCATTTCAGAGTTCATTTGCAGTGCTTTTCAATTTCAGGGTCATCTTAGCTCAAAATAAATCATGACATGCATGAAAAATAGCAAATGAAGTCAGAAAAGGGCTGAAAAGTGATGATGTGGCTTTGAATGGTGCATATTGAATGCAGAAAAAGTCTTGAGTTAAAATATGTTAAAAAAATGAAATCCGTTTGTAATAGACGAGTTTTCGTCCGAAACCCTGATACTTCGAAGGAGATTGTCCAGTTTGTACACGAAGTGCATCCAGTTTTTCCCGTAACCCTCTCAACTTTTTAGCACATGCTACATGGGTGAAATTTTGATACCATGCCAATTTTCAACCATTTTAGAGTTCATTTGCAGTGCTTTTCAATTTCAGGGTCATCTTAGCTCAAAATAAATCATGAAATGTATGAAAAATAGCAAATGAAGTCAGAAAAGGGTTGAAAAGTGATGATGTGGCTTTGAATGGTGCATATTGAATGCAGAAATTTTTTTGAGTTAAAATATGTTTAAAAAATGAAATCCCTTTGTAATAGACGAGTTTTCGTCCGAAACCCTGATACTTCGAAGGAGATTGTCCAGTTTGTACACGAAGTGCATCCAGTTTTTCCCGTAACCCTCTCAACTTTTCAGCACATGCTATGTGGGTGAAATTATGATACCATGCCAAGTTTTAACCATTTCATAGTTCATTTGCAGTGCTTTTCAATTTCAGGGTCATCTTAGCTCAAAATAAATCATGAGATGCATGAAAAATAGCAAATGAAGTCAGAAAAGGGTTGAAAAGTGATGATGTGGCTTTGAATGGTGCATATTGAATGCAGAAAAAGTCTTGAGTTCAAATATGTTAATAAAATGAAACCCCTTTGTAATAGATGAGTTTTCGTCCGAAACCCTGACACTTCGAAAGAGATTGTCCAGTTTGTACACGAAGTGCATCCAGTTTTTCCCGTAACCCTCTCAACTTTTTAGCACATGCTATGTGGGTGAAATTATGATACCATGCCAAGTTTTAACCATTTCAGAGTTCATTTGCAGTGCTTTTCAATTTCATGGTCATCTTAGCTCAAAATGAATCATGAAATTCATGAAAAATAGCAAATGAAGTCAGAAAAGGGTTGAAAAGTGATGATGTGGCTTTGAATGGTACATATTGAATGCAGAAAAAGTCTTGAGTTCAAATATGTTAAAAAAATGAAAACCCTTTGTAATAGACGGGTTTTCGTCCGAAACCCTGATACTTCGAAGGAGATTGTCCAGTTTGTACACGAAGTGCATCCAGTTTTTCTTGTAACCCTCTCAACTTTTTAGCACATGCTACGTGGGTGAAATTATGATACCATGCCAATTTTCAACTATTTCAGAGTTCATTTGCAGTGCTTTACAATTTCAGGGTCATCTTAGCTCAAAATAAATCATGAAATGCATGAAAAATAGCAAATGAAGTCTGAAAAGGGTTGAAAAGTGATGATGTGTCTTTGAATGGTACATATTGAATGCACAAAAAGTCTTGAGTTAAAATATGTTTAAAAAATGAAATCCCTTCGTAATAGACGAGTTTTCGTCCGAAACCCTGATACTTCAAAGGAGATTGTCCAGTTTGTACACGAAGTGCATCTAGTTTTTCCCGTAACCCTCTCAACTTTTTAGCACATGCTATGTGGGTGAAATTATGATACCATGCCAATTTTCAACCATTTTAGAGTTCATTTGCACTGCTTTTCAATTTCAGGGTCATCTTAGCTCAAAATAAATCATGAAATACATGAAAAATAGCAAATGATGTCAGAAAAGGGTTGAAAAGTGATGATGTGGCTTTGAATGGTGCATATTGAATGCAGAAAAAGTCTTGAGTTAAAATATGTTTAAAAAAATGAAATCCCTTTGTAATAGACAAGGTTTTGTCTGAAACCCTGATACTTCGAAGGAGATTGTCCAGTTTGTACACGAAGTGCATCCAGTTTTTCCCGTAACCCTCTCAATTTTTAGCACATGCTACATGGGTGAAATTTTGATACCATGCCAATTTTCAACCATTTCAGAGTTCATTTGCAGTGCTTTTCAATTTCAGGGTCATCTTAGCTCAAAATAAATCATGAAATGCATGAAAAATAGCAAATGAAGTCAGAAAAGGGTTGAAAAGTGATGATGTGGCTTTGAATGGTGCATATTGAATGCAGAAAAAGTTTTGAGTTAAACTATGTTTAAAAAATGAAATCCCTTTGTAATAGACGAGTTTTCGTCAGAAACCCTGATACTTCGAAGGAGATTGTCCAGTTTGTACACGAAGTGCATCCAGTTTTTCCCGTAACCCTCTCAACTTTTTAGCACATGCTATGTGGGTGAAATTATGATACCATGCCAAGTTTTAACCATTTCAGAGTTCATTTGCAGTGCTTTTCAATTTCAGGGTCATCTTAGCTCAAAATAAATCATGAAATGCATGAAAAATAGCAAATGAAGTCAGAAAAGGGTTGAAAATTGATGATGTGGCTTTGAATGGTGCATATTGAATGCAGAAAAAGTCTTGAGTTAAAATATGTTAAAAAAATGAAATCCGTTTGTAATAGACGAGTTTTCGTCCGAAACCCTGATACTTCGAAGGAGATTGTCCAGTTTGTACACGAAGTGCATCCAGTTTTTCCCGTAACCCTCTCAACTTTTTAGCACATGCTACATGGGTGAAATTTTGATACCATGCCAATTTTCAACCATTTCAGAGTTCATTTGCAGTGCTTTTCAATTTCAGGGTCATCTTAGCTCAAAATGAATCATGAAATGTATGAAAAATAGCAAATGAAGTCAGAAAAGGGTTGAAAAGTGATGATGTGGCTTTGAATGGTGCATATTGAATGCAGAAATTTTTTTGAGTTAAAATATGTTTAAAAAATGAAATCCCTTTGTAATAGACGAGTTTTCGTCCGAAACCCTGATACTTCGAAGGAGATTGTCCAGTTTGTACATGAAGTGCATCCAGTTTTTCCCGTAACCCTCTCAACTTTTCAGCACATGCTATGTGGGTGAAATTATGATACCATGACAAGTTTTAACCATTTCAGAGTTCATTTGCAGTGCTTTTCAATTTCAGGGTCATCTTAGCTCAAAATAAATCATGAAATGCATGAAAAATAGCAAATGAAGTCAGAAAAGGGTTGAAAAGTGATGATGTGGCTTTGAATGGTGCATATTGAATGCAGAAAAAGTCTTGAGTTCAAATATGTTAATAAAATGAAACCCCTTTGTAATAGACGAGTTTTCGTCCGAAACCCTGACACTTCGAAAGAGATTGTCCAGTTTGTACACGAAGTGGATCCAGTTTTTCCCGTAACCCTCTCAACTTTTTAGCACATGCTACGTGGGTGAAATTATGATACCATGCCAATTTTCAACTATTTCAGAGTTCATTTGCAGTGCTTTTCAATTTCAGGGTCATCTTAGCTCAAAATAAATCATGAACTGCGTGAAAAATAGCAAATGAAGTCAGAAAAGGGTTGAAAAGTGATGATGTGGCTTTGAATGGTGCATATTGAATGCAGAAAAAGTCTTGAGTTAAAATATGTTAAAATAATGAAACCCCTTTGTAATAGATGAGTTTTCGTCCGAATCCCTGATACTTCGAAGGAGATTGTCCAGTTTGTACACGAAGTGCATCCAGTTTTTCCCGTAACCCTCTCAACTTATTAGCACATGCTACGTGGGTGAAATATTGATACCATGCCAATTTTCAACCATTTCAGAGTTCATTTGCAGTGCTTTTCAATTTCAGGGTCATCTTAGCTCAAAATAAATCATGAAATGCATGAAAAATAGCAAATGAAGTCAGAAAAGGGTTGAAAAGTGATGATGTGGCTTTGAATGGTGCATATTGAATGCAGAAAAAGTCTTGAGTTAAAATATGTTAAAAAAATGAAATCCGTTTGTAATAGACGAGTTTTCGTCCGAAACCCTGATACTTCGAAGGAGATTGTCCAGTTTGTACACGAAGTGCATCCAGTTTTTCCCGTAACCCTCTCAACTTTTTAGCACATGCTACATGGGTGAAATTTTGATACCATGCCAATTTTCAACCATTTCAGAGTTCATTTGCAGTGCTTTTCAATTTCAGGGTCATCTTAGCTCAAAATGAATCATGAAATGTATGAAAAATAGCAAATGAAGTCAGAAAAGGGTTGAAAAGTGATGATGTGGCTTTGAATGGTGCATATTGAATGCAGAAATTTTTTTGAGTTAAAATATGTTTAAAAAATGAAATCCCTTTGTAATAGACGAGTTTTCGTCCGAAACCCTGATACTTCGAAGGAGATTGTCCAGTTTGTACATGAAGTGCATCCAGTTTTTCCCGTAACCCTCTCAACTTTTCAGCACATGCTATGTGGGTGAAATTATGATACCATGCCAAGTTTTAACCATTTCAGAGTTCATTTGCAGTGCTTTTCAATTTCAGGGTCATCTTAGCTCAAAATAAATCATGAAATGCATGAAAAATAGCAAATGAAGTCAGAAAAGGGTTGAAAAGTGATGATGTGGCTTTGAATGGTGCATATTGAATGCAGAAAAAGTCTTGAGTTCAAATATGTTAATAAAATGAAACCCCTTTGTAATAGACGAGTTTTCGTCCGAAACCCTGACACTTCGAAAGAGATTGTCCAGTTTGTACACGAAGTGGATCCAGTTTTTCCCGTAACCCTCTCAACTTTTTAGCACATGCTACGTGGGTGAAATTATGATACCATGCCAATTTTCAACTATTTCAGAGTTCATTTGCAGTGCTTTTCAATTTCAGGGTCATCTTAGCTCAAAATAAATCATGAACTGCATGAAAAATAGCAAATGAAGTCAGAAAAGGGTTGAAAAGTGATGATGTGGCTTTGAATGGTGCATATTGAATGCAGAAAAAGTCTTGAGTTAAAATATGTTAAAATAATGAAACCCCTTTGTAATAGATGAGTTTTCGTCCGAATCCCTGATACTTCGAAGGAGATTGTCCAGTTTGTACACGAAGTGCATCCAGTTTTTCCCGTAACCCTCTCAACTTATTAGCACATGCTACGTGGGTGAAATATTGATACCATGCCAATTTTCAACCATTTCAGAGTTCATTTGCAGTGCTTTTCAATTTCAGGGTCATCTTAGCTCAAAATAAATCATGAAATGCATGAAAAATAGCAAATGAAGTCAGAAAAGGGTTGAAAAGTGATGATGTGGCTTTGAATGGTGCATATTGAATGCAGAAAAAGTCTTGAGTTAAAATATGTTAAAAAAATGAAATCCGTTTGTAATAGACGAGTTTTCGTCCGAAACCCTGATACTTCGAAGGAGATTGTCCAGTTTGTACACGAAGTGCATCCAGTTTTTCCCGTAACCCTCTCAACTTTTTAGCACATGCTACATGGGTGAAATTTTGATACCATGCCAATTTTCAACCATTTCAGAGTTCATTTGCAGTGCTTTTCAATTTCAGGGTCATCTTAGCTCAAAATAAATCATGAAATGTATGAAAAATAGCAAATGAAGTCAGAAAAGGGTTGAAAAGTGATGATGTGGCTTTGAATGGTGCATATTGAATGCAGAAATTTTTTTGAGTTAAAATATGTTTAAAAAATGAAATCCCTTTGTAATAGACGAGTTTTCGTCCGAAACCCTGATACTTCGAAGGAGATTGTCCAGTTTGTACACGAAGTGCATCCAGTTTTTCCCATAACCCTCTCAACTTTTTAGCACATGCTATGTGGGTGAAATTATGATACCATGCCAACTTTCAACCATTTCAGAGTTCATTTGCAGTGCTTTTCAATTTCAGGGTCATTTTAGCTCAGAATAAATCATGAAATGCATGAAAAATAGCACATGAAGTGAGAAAAGTGTTGAAAACTGATGATGTGGCTTTGAATGGTGCATATTGAACGCAGAAAAAGTCTTGAGTTAAAATATGTTTAAAAAAATGAAATCCCTTTGTAATAGACGAGTTTTCGTCCGAAACCGTGATACTTCGAAGGAGATTGTCCAGTTTGTACACGAAGTGCATCCAGTTTTTCCCGTAACCCTCTCAACTTTTTAGCACATGCTATGTGGGTGAAATTATGATACCATGCCAAGTTTTAACCATTTCAGAGTTCATTTGCAGTGCTTTTCAATTTCAGGGTCATCTTAGCTCAAAATAAATCATGAAATGCGTGAAAAATAGCAAATGAAGTCAGAAAAGGGTTGAAAAGTGATGATGTGGCTTTGAATGGTGCATATTGAATGCAGAAAAAGTCTTGAGTTAAAATATGTTAAAATAATGAAACCCCTTTGTAATAGATGAGTTTTCGTCCGAATCCCTGATACTTCGAAGGAGATTGTCCAGTTTGTACACGAAGTGCATCCAGTTTTTCCCGTAACCCTCTCAACTTTTTAGCACATGCTACGTGGGTGAAATAATGATACCATGCCAATTTTCAACCAATTCAGAGTTAATTTGCAGTGCTTTTCAATTTTAGGGTCATCTTAGCTCAAAATAAATCATGAAATGCATGAAAAATAGCAAATGAAGTCAGAAAAGGGTTGAAAAGTGATGATGTGGCTTTGAATGGTGCATATTGAATGCTGAAAAAGTCTTGAGTTAAAATATGTTAAAAAATGAAACCCCTTTGTAATAGACGAGTTTTCGTCCGAAACCCTGATACTTCAAAGGAGATTGTCCAGTTTGTAGACGAAGTGCATCCAGTTTTTCCCGTAACCCTCTCAACTTTTTAGCACATGCTACGTGGGTGAAATTATGATACCATGCCAATTTTCAACTATTTCAGAGTTCATTTGCAGTGCTTTTCAATTTCAGGGTCATCTTAGCTCAAAATAAATCATGAAATGCGTGAAAAATAGCAAATGAAGTCAAAAAAGGGTTGAAAAGTGATGATGTGGCTTTGAATGGTGCATATTGAATGCAGAAAAAGTCTTGAGTTCAAATATGTTAATAAAATGAAACCCCTTTGTAATAGACGAGTTTTCGTCCGAAACCCTGACACTTCGAAAGAGATTGTCCAGTTTGTACACGAAGTGCATCCAGTTTTTCCCGTAACCCTCTCAACTTTTTAGCACATGCTACGTGGGTGAAATTATGATACGATGCCAATTTTCAACTATTTCACAGTTCATTTGCAGTGCTTTTCAATTTCAGGGTCATCTTATCTCAAAATAAATCATGAAATGCGTGAAAAATAGCAAATGAAGTCAGAAAAGGGTTGAAAAGTGATGATGTGGCTTTGAATGGTGCATATTGAATGCAGAAAAAGTCTTGAGTTAAAATATGTTAAAATAATGAAACCCCTTTGTAATAGAGAGTTTTCATCCGAAACCCTGATACTTCGAAGGAGATTGTCCAGTTTGTACAGGAACAGCATCCAGTTTTTCCCGTAACCCTCTCAACTTTTTAGCACATGCTACGTGGGTGAAATTATGATACCATGCCAAGTTTTAACCATTTCAGAGTTCATTTGAAGTGCTTTACAATTTCAGGGTCATCTTAGCTCAAAATAAATCATGAAATGCATGAAAAATAGCAAATGAAGTCAGAAAAGGGTTGAAAAGTGATGATATGGCTTTGAATGGTGCATATGGAATGCAGAAAAAGTCTTGAGTTCAAATATGTTAAAAAAATGAAACCCCTTTGTAAAAGACGAGTTTTCGACCGAAACCCTGATACTTCGAAGGAGATTGTCCAGTTTGTACACGAAGTGCATCCAGTTTTTCCCGTAACCCTCTCAACTTTTTAGCACATGCTACGTGGGTGAAATTATGATACCATGCCAATTTTCAACTATTTCAGAGTTCATTTGCAGTGCTTTTAAATTTCAGGGTCATCTTAGCTCAAAATAAATCATGAACTGCGTGAAAAATAGCAAATGAAGTCAGAAAAGGGTTGAAAAGTGATGATGTGTCTTTGAATGATGCATATTGAATGCAGAAAAAGTCTTGAGTTAAAATATGTTAAAATAATGAAACCCCTTTGTAATAGACGAGTTTTCGTCCGAATCCCTGAAACTTCGAAGGAGATTGTCCAGTTTGTACACGAAGTGCATCCAGTTTTTCCCGTAACCCTCTCAACTTTTTAGCACATGCTACGTGGGTGAAATAATGATACCATGCCAATTTTCAACCATTTCAGAGTTAATTTGCAGTGCTTTTCAATTTCAGGGTCATCTTAGCTCAAAATAAATCATGAAATGCATGAAAAATAGCAAATGAAGTCAGAAAAGGGTTGAAAAGTGATGATGTGGCTTTGAATGGTGCATATTGAATGCAGAAAAAGTCTTGAGTTCAAATATGTTAAAAAAATGAAATCCGTTTGTAATAGACGAGTTTTCGTCCGAAACCCTGATACTTCGAAGGAGATTGTCCAGTTTGTACACGAAGTGCATCCAGTTTTTCCCGTAAACCTCTCAACTTTTTAGCACATGCTACGTGGGTGAAATTATGATACCATGCCAATTTTCAACTATTTCAGAGTTCATTTGCAGTGCTTTTCAATTTCAGGGTCATCTTAGGTCAAAATAAATCATGAAATGCGTGAAAAATAGCAAATGAAGTCAAAAAAGGGTTGAAAAGTGATGATGTGGCTTTGAATGGTGCATATTGAATGCAGAAAAAGTCTTGAGTTCAAATATGTTAATAAAATGAAACCCCTTTGTAATAGACGAGTTTTCGTCCGAAACCCTGACACTTCGAAAGAGATTGTCCAGTTTGTACACGAAGTGCATCCAGTTTTTCCCGTAACCCTCTCAACTTTTTAGCACATGCTACGTGGGTGAAATTATGATACGATGCCAATTTTCAACTATTTCACAGTTCATTTGCAGTGCTTTTCAATTTCAGGGTCATCTTAGCTCAAAATAAATCATGAAATGCGTGAAAAATAGCAAATGAAGTCAGAAAAGGGTTGAAAAGTGATGATGTGGCTTTGAATGGTGCATATTGAATGGAGAAAAAGTCTTGAGTTAAAATATGTTAAAATAATGAAACCCCTTTGTAATAGAGAGTTTTCGTCCGAATCCCTGATACTTCGAAGAAGATTGTCCAGTTTGTACACGAAGTGCATCCAGTTTTTCCCGTAACCCTCTCAACTTTTTAGCACATGCTACGTGGGTGAAATAATGATACCATGCCAATTTTCAACCATTTCAGAGTTAATTTGCAGTGCTTTTCAATTTCAGGGTCATCTTAACTCAAAATAAATCATGAAATGCATGAAAAATAGCAAATGAAGTCAGAAAAGGGTTGAAAAGTGATGATGTGGCTTTGAATGGTGCATATTGAATGCAGAAAAAGTCTTGAGTTAAAATATGTTAAAAAATGAAACCCCTTTGTAATAGACGAGTTTTCGACCGAAACCATGATACTTCAAAGGAGATTGTCCAGTTTGTAGACGAAGTGCATCCAGTTTTTCCCGTAACCCTCTCAACTTTTTAGCACATGCTACGTGGGTGAAATTATGATACCATGCCAATTTTGAACTATTTCAGAGTTCATTTGCAGTGCTTTTCAATTTCAGGGTCATCTTAGCTCAAAATAAATCATGAAATGCATGAAAAATAGCAAATGAAGTCAGAAAAGGGTTGAAAAGTGATGATGTGTCTTTGAATGGTGCATATTGAATGCAGAAAAAGTTTTGAGTTAAAATATGTTTAAAAAATGAAATCCCTTTGTAATAAACGAGTTTTCATCCGAAACCCTGATACTTCGAAGGAGATTGTCCAGTTTGTACACGAACAGCATCCAGTTTTTCCCGTAACCCTCTCAACTTTTTAGCACATGCTATGTGGTTGAAATTATGATACCATGCCACGTTTTAACCATTTCAGAGTTCATTTGAAGTGCTTTACAATTTCAGGGTCATCTTAGCTCAAAATAAATCATGAAATGCATGAAAAATAGCAAATGAAGTCAGAAAAGGGTTGAAAAGTGATGATGTGGCTTTGAATGGTGCATATGGAATGCAGAAAAAGTCTTGAGTTCAAATATGTTAAAAAAATGAAACCCCTTTGTAAAAGACGAGTTTTCGTCCGAAACCCTGATACTTCGAAGGAGATTGTCCAGTTTGTACACGAAGTGCATCCAGTTTTTCCCGTAACCCTCTCAACTTTTTAGCACATGCTACGTGGTTGAAATTATGATACCATGCCAATTTTCAACTATTTCAGAGTTCATTTGCAGTGCTTTTCAATTTCAGGGTCATCTTAGCTCAAAATAAATCATGAACTGCGTGAAAAATAGCAAATGAAGTCAGAAAAGGGTTGAAAAGTGATGATGTGGCTTTGAATGGTGCATATTGAATGCAGAAAAAGTCTTGAGTTAAAATATGTTAAAATAATGAAACCCCTTTGTAATAGATGAGTTTTCGTCCGAATCCCTGATACTTCGAAGGAGATTGTCCAGTTTGTACACGAAGTGCATCCAGTTTTTCCCGTAACCCTCTCAACTTTTTAGCACATGCTACGTGGGTGAATTATTGATACCATGCCAATTTTCAACCATTTCAGAGTTCATTTGCAGTGCTTTTCAATTTCAGGGTCATCTTAGCTCAAAATAAATCATGAAATGCATGAAAAATAGCAAATGAAGTCAGAAAAGGGTTGAAAAGTGATGATGTGGCTTTGAATGGTGCATATTGAATGCAGAAAAAGTCTTGAGTTAAAATATGTTAAAAAAATGAAATCCGTTTGTAATAGACGAGTTTTCGTCCGAAACCCTGATACTTCGAAGGAGATTGTCCAGTTTGTACACGAAGTGCATCCAGTTTTCCCGTAACCCTCGCAACTTTTTAGCACATGCTACATGGGTGAAATTTTGATACCATGCCAATTTTCAACCATTTCAGAGTTCATTTGCAGTGCTTTTCAATTTCAGGGTCATCTTAGCTCAAAATAAATCATGAAATGTATGAAAAATAGCAAATGAAGTCAGAAAAGGGTTGAAAAGTGATGATGTGGCTTTGAATGGTGCATATTGAATGCAGAAAAAGTCTTGAGTTAAAATATGTTAAAATAATGAAACCCCTTTGTAATAGAGAGTTTTCGTCCGAATCCCTGATACTTCGAAGGAGATTGTCCAGTTTGTACACGAAGTGCATCCAGTTTTTCCCGTAACCCTCTCAACTTTTTAGCACATGCTACGTGGGTGAAATAATGATACCATGCCAATTTTCAACTATTTCAGAGTTCATTTGCAGTGCTTTTCAATTTCAGGGTCATCTTAGCTCAAAATAAATCATGAAATGCATGAAAAATAGCAAATGAAGTCAGAAAAGGGTTGAAAAGTGATGATGTGGCTTTGAATGGTGCATATTGAATGCAGAAAAAGTCTTGAGTTAAAATATGTTAAAAAAATGAAATCCGTTTGTAATAGACGAGTTTTCGTCCGAAACCCTGATACTTCGAAGGAGATTGTCCAGTTTGTCCACGAAGTGCATCCAGTTTTTCCCGTAACCCTCTCAACTTTTTAGCACATGCTACGTGGGTGAAATTATGATACCATGCCAATTTTCAACTATTTCAGAGTTCATTTGCAGTGCTTTTGAATTTCAGGGGCATCTTAGCTCAAAATAAATCATGAAATGCGTGAAAAATAGCAAATGAAGTCAAAAAAGGGTTGAAAAGTGATGATGTGGCTTTGAATGGTGCATATTGAATGCAGAAAAAGTCTTGAGTTCAAATATGTTAATAAAATGAAACCCCTTTGTAATAGACGAGTTTTCGTCCGAAACCCTGACACTTCGAAAGAGATTGTCCAGTTTGTACACGAAGTGCATCCAGTTTTTCCCGTAACCCTCTCAACTTTTTAGCACATGCTACGTGGGTGAAATTATGATACGATGCCAATTTTCAACTATTTCACAGTTCATTTGCAGTGCTTTTCAATTTCAGGGTCATCTTAGCTCAAAATAAATCATGAAATGCGTGAAAAATAGCAAATGAAGTCAGAAAAGGGTTGAAAAGTGATGATGTGGCTTTGAATGGTGCATATTGAATGCAGAAAAAGTCTTGAGTTAAAATATGTTAAAATAATGAAACCCCTTTGTAAAAGAGAGTTTTCGTCCGAATCCCTGATACTTCGAAGGAGATTGTCCAGTTTGTACACGAAGTGCATCCAGTTTTTCCCGTAACCCTCTCAACTTTTTAGCACATGCTACGTGGGTGAAATAATGATACCATGCCAATTTTCAACCATTTCAGAGTTAATTTGCAGTGCTTTTCAATTTCAGGGTCATCTTAGCTCAAAATAAATCATGAAATGCATGAAAAATAGCAAATGAAGTCAGAAAAGGGTTGAAAAGTGATGATGTGGCTTTGAATGGTGCATATTGAATGCAGAAAAAGTATTGAGTTAAAATATGTTAAAAAATGAAACCCCTTTGTAATAGACGAGTTTTCGACCGAAACCCTGATACTTCAAAGGAGATTGTCCAGTTTGTAGACGAAGTGCATCCAGTTTTTCCCGTAACCCTCTCAACTTTTTAGCACATGCTACGTGGGTGAAATTATGATACCATGCCAATTTTGAACTATTTCAGAGTTCATTTGCAGTGCTTTTCAATTTCAGGGTCATCTTAGCTCAAAATAAATCATGAAATGCATGAAAAATAGCAAATGAAGTCAGAAAAGGGTTGAAAAGTGATGATGTGTCTTTGAATGGTGCATATTGAATGCAGAAAAAGTTTTGAGTTAAAATATGTTTAAAAAATGAAATCCCTTTGTAATAAACGAGTTTTCATCCGAAACCCTGATACTTCGAAGGAGATTGTCCAGTTTGTACACGAACAGCATCCAGTTTTTCCCGTAACCCTCTCAACTTTTTAGCACATGCTATGTGGGTGAAATTATGATACCATGCCAAGTTTTAACCATTTCAGAGTTCATTTGAAGTTCTTTACAATTTCAGGGTCATCTTAGCTCAAAGTAAATCATGAAATGCATGAAAAATAGCAAATGAAGTCAGAAAAGGGTTGAAAAGTGATGATGTGGCTTTGAATGGTGCATATGGAATGCAGAAAAAGTCTTGAGTTCAAATATGTTAAAAAAATGAAACCCCTTTGTAAAAGACGAGTTTTCGTCCGAAACCCTGATACTTCGAAGGAGATTGTCCAGTTTGTACACGAAGTGCATCCAGTTTTTCCCGTAACCCTCTCAACTTTTTAGCACATGCTACGTGGTTGAAATTATGATACCATGCCAATTTTCAACTATTTCAGAGTTCATTTGCAGTGCTTTTCAATTTCAGGGTCATCTTAGCTCAAAATAAATCATGAAATGCGTGAAAAATAGCAAATGAAGTCAGAAAAGGGTTGAAAAGTGATGATGTGGCTTTGAATGGTGCATATTGAATGCAGAAAAAGTCTTGAGTTAAAATATGTTAAAATAATGAAACCCCTTTGTAATAGATGAGTTTTCGTCCGAATCCCTGATACTTCGAAGGAGATTGTCCAGTTTGTACATGAAGTGCATCCAGTTTTTCCCGTAACCCTCTCAACTTTTTAGCACATGCTACGTGGGTGAAATAATGATACCATGCCAATTTTCAACCATTTCAGAGTTAATTTGCAGTGCTTTTCAATTTCAGGGTCATCTTAGCTCAAAATAAATCATGAAATGCATGAAAAATAGCAAATGAAGTCAGAAAAGGGTTGAAAAGTGATGATGTGGCTTTCAATGGTGCATATTGAATGCAGAAAAAGTCTTGAGTTAAAATATGTTAAAAAATGAAACCCCTTTGTAATAGACGAGTTTTCGTCCGAAACCCTGATACTTCAAAGGAGATTGTCCAGTTTGTAGACGAAGTGCATCCAGTTTTTCCCGTAACCCTCTCAACTTTTTAGCACATGCTACGTGGGTGAAATTATGATACCATGCCAATTTTCAACTATTTCAGAGTTCATTTGCAGTGCTTTTCAATTTCAGGGTCATCTTAGCTCAAAATAAATCATGAAATGCGTGAAAAATAGCAAATGAAGTCAGAAAAGGGTTGAAAAGTGATGATGTGGCTTTGAATGGAGCATATTGAATGCAGAAAAAGTCTTGAGTTCAAATATGTTAATAAAATGAAACCCCTTTGTAATAGACGAGTTTTCGTCCGAAACCCTGACACTTCGAAAGAGATTGTCCAGTTTGTACACGAACAGCATCCAGTTTTTCCCGTAACCCTCTCAACTTTTTAGCACATGCTACCTGGGTGAAATTATGATACGATGCCAATTTTCAACTATTTCACAGTTCATTTGCAGTGCTTTTCAATTTCAGGGTCATCTTAGCTCAAAATAAATCATGAAATGCATGAAAAATAGCAAATGAAGTCAGAAAAGGGTTGAAAAGTGATGATGTGGCTTTGAATAGTGCATATTGAATGCAGAAAAAGTCTTGAGTTCAAATATGTTAAAAAAATGAAACCCCTTTGTAAAAGACGAGTTTTCGTCCGAAACCCTGATACTTCGAAGGAGATTGTCCAGTTTGTACACGAAGTGCATCCAGTTTTTCCCGTAACCCTCTCAACTTTTTAGCACATGCTACCTGGGTGAAATTATGATACGATGCCAATTTTCAACTATTTCACAGTTCATTTGCAGTGCTTTTCAATTTCAGGGTCATCTTAGCTCAAAATAAATCATGAAATGCATGAAAAATAGCAAATGAAGTCAGAAAAGGGTTGAAAAGTGATGATGTGGCTTTGAATAGTGCATATTGAATGCAGAAAAAGTCTTGAGTTCAAATATGTTAAAAAAATGAAACCCCTTTGTAAAAGACGAGTTTTCGTCCGAAACCCTGATACTTCGAAGGAGATTGTCCAGTTTGTACACGAAGTGCATCCAGTTTTTCCCGTAACCCTCTCAACTTTTTAGCACATGCTACGTGGTTGAAATTATGATACCATGCCAATTTTCAACTATTTCAGAGTTCATTTGCAGTGCTTTTCAATTTCAGGGTCATCTTAGCTCAAAATAAATCATGAAATGCGTGAAAAATAGCAAATGAAGTCAGAAAAGGGTTGAAAAGTGATGATGTGGCTTTGAATGGTGCATATTGAATGCAGAAAAAGTCTTGAGTTAAAATATGTTAAAATAATGAAACCCCTTTGTAATAGATGAGTTTTCGTCCGAATCCCTGATACTTCGAAGGAGATTGTCCAGTTTGTACATGAAGTGCATCCAGTTTTTCCCGTAACCCTCTCAACTTTTTAGCACATGCTACGTGGGTGAAATAATGATACCATGCCAATTTTCAACCATTTCAGAGTTAATTTGCAGTGCTTTTCAATTTCAGGGTCATCTTAGCTCAAAATAAATCATGAAATGCATGAAAAATAGCAAATGAAGTCAGAAAAGGGTTGAAAAGTGATGATGTGGCTTTCAATGGTGCATATTGAATGCAGAAAAAGTCTTGAGTTAAAATATGTTAAAAAATGAAACCCCTTTGTAATAGACGAGTTTTCGTCCGAAACCCTGATACTTCAAAGGAGATTGTCCAGTTTGTAGACGAAGTGCATCCAGTTTTTCCCGTAACCCTCTCAACTTTTTAGCACATGCTACGTGGGTGAAATTATGATACCATGCCAATTTTCAACTATTTCAAAGTTCATTTGCAGTGCTTTTCAATTTCAGGGTCATCTTAGCTCAAAATAAATCATGAAATGCGTGAAAAATAGCAAATGAAGTCAGAAAAGGGTTGAAAAGTGATGATGTGGCTTTGAATGGAGCATATTGAATGCAGAAAAAGTCTTGAGTTCAAATATGTTAATAAAATGAAACCCCTTTGTAATAGACGAGTTTTCGTCCGAAACCCTGACACTTCGAAAGAGATTGTCCAGTTTGTACACGAACAGCATCCAGTTTTTCCCGTAACCCTCTCAACTTTTTAGCACATGCTACCTGGGTGAAATTATGATACGATGCCAATTTTCAACTATTTCACAGTTCATTTGCAGTGCTTTTCAATTTCAGGGTCATCTTAGCTCAAAATAAATCATGAAATGCATGAAAAATAGCAAATGAAGTCAGAAAAGGGTTGAAAAGTGATGATGTGGCTTTGAATAGTGCATATTGAATGCAGAAAAAGTCTTGAGTTCAAATATGTTAAAAAAATGAAACCCCTTTGTAAAAGACGAGTTTTCGTCCGAAACCCTGATACTTCGAAGGAGATTGTCCAGTTTGTACACGAAGTGCATCCAGTTTTTCCCGTAACCCTCTCAACTTTTTAGCACATGCTACCTGGGTGAAATTATGATACGATGCCAATTTTCAACTATTTCACAGTTCATTTGCAGTGCTTTTCAATTTCAGGGTCATCTTAGCTCAAAATAAATCATGAAATGCGTGAAAAATAGCAAATGAAGTCAGAAAAGGGTTGAAAAGTGATGATGTGGCTTTGAATGGTGCATATTGAATGCAGAAAAAGTCTTGAGTTAAAATATGTTAAAATAATGAAACCCCTTTGTAATAGATGAGTTTTCGTCCGAATCCCTGATACTTCGAAGGAGATTGTCCAGTTTGTACACGAAGTGCATCCAGTTTTTCCCGTAACCCTCTCAACTTTTTAGCACATGCTACGTGGGTGAAATAATGATACCATGCCAATTTTCAACCATTTCAGAGTTAATTTGCAGTGCTTTTCAATTTCAGGGTCATCTTAGCTCAAAATAAATCATGAAATGCATGAAAAATAGCAAATGAAGTCAGAAAAGGGTTGAAAAGTGATGATGTGGCTTTGAATGGTGCATATTGAATGCAGAAAAAGTCTTGAGTTAAAATATGTTAAAAAATGAAACCCCTTTGTAATAGACGAGTTTTCGTCCGAAACCCTGATACTTCAAAGGAGATTGTCCAGTTTGTAGACGAAGTGCATCCAGTTTTTCCCGTAACCCTCTCAACTTTTTAGCACATGCTACGTGGGTGAAATTATGATACCATGCCAATTTTCAACTATTTCAGAGTTCATTTGCAGTGCTTTTCAATTTCAGGGTCATCTTAGCTCAAAATAAATCATGAAATGCGTGAAAAATAGCAAATGAAGTCAGAAAAGGGTTGAAAAGTGATGATGTGGCTTTGAATGGAGCATATTGAATGCAGAAAAAGTCTTGAGTTCAAATATGTTAATAAAATGAAACCCCTTTGTAATAGACGAGTTTTCGTCCGAAACCCTGACACTTCGAAAGAGATTGTCCAGTTTGTACACGAAGTGCATCCAGTTTTTCCCGTAACCCTCTCAACTTTTTAGCACATGCTACCTGGGTGAAATTATGATACGATGCCAATTTTCAACTATTTCACAGTTCATTTGCAGTGCTTTTCAATTTCAGGGTCATCTTAGCTCAAAATAAATCATGAAATGCATGAAAAATAGCAAATGAAGTCAGAAAAGGATTGAAAAGTGATGATGTGGCTTTGAATAGTGCATATTGAATGCAGAAAAAGTCTTGAGTTAAAATATGTTAATAAAATGAAACCCCTTTGTAATAGACGAGTTTTCGTCCGAAACCCTGACACTTCGAAAGAGATTGTCCAGTTTGTACACGAAGTGCATCCAGTTTTTCCCGTAACCCTCTCAACTTTTTAGCACATGCTACGTGGGTGAAATAATGATACCATGCCAGTTTTCAACCATTTCAGAGTTAATTTGCAGTGCTTTTCAATTTCAGGGTCATCTTAGCTCAAAATAAATCATGAAATGCATGAAAAATAGCAAATGAAGTCAGAAAAGGGTTGAAAAGTGATGATGTGGCTTTGAATGGTGCATATTGAATGCAGAAAAAGTCTTGAGTTAAAATATGTTAAAAAATGAAACCCCTTTGTAATAGACGAGTTTTCGTCCGAAACCCTGATACTTCAAAGGAGATTGTCCAGTTTGTAGACGAAGTGCATCCAGTTTTTCCCGTAACCCTCTCAACTTTTTAGCACATGCTACGTGGGTGAAATAATGATACCATGCCAATTTTCAACTATTTCAGAGTTCATTTGCAGTGCTTTTCAATTTCAGGGTCATCTTAGCTCAAAATAAATCATGAAATGCATGAAAAATAGCAAATGAAGTCAGAAAAGGGTTGAAAAGTGATGATGTGTCTTTGAATGGTGCATATTGAATGCAGAAAAAGGTTTTAGTTAAAATATGTTTAAAAAATGAAATCCCTTTGTAATAGACGAGTTTTCATCCGAAACCCTGATACTTCGAAGGAGATTGTCCAGTTTGTACACGAACAACATCCAGTTTTTCCCGTAACCCTCTCAACTATTTAGCACATGCTATGTGGGTGAAATTATGATACCATGCCAAGTTTTAACCATTTCAGAGTTCATTTGCAGTGCTTTACAATTTCAGGGTCATCTTAGCTCAAAATAAATCATGAAATGCATGAAAAATAGCAAATGAAGTCAGAAAAGGGTTGAAAAGTGATGATGTGGCTTTGAATGGTGCATATGGAATGCAGAAAAAGTCTTGAGTTCAAATATGTTAAAAAAATGAAACCCCTTTGTAATAGACGAGTTTTCGTCCGAAACCCTGATACTTCGAAGGAGATTGTCCAGTTTGTACACGAAGTGCATCCAGTTTTTCCCGTACCCCTCTCAACTTTTTAGCACATGCTAGGTGGTTGAAATTATGATAC
The DNA here is from genome assembly GCA_039707655.1 of Elymus sibiricus. NCBI lineage: Eukaryota > Viridiplantae > Streptophyta > Magnoliopsida > Poales > Poaceae > Elymus > Elymus sibiricus. Next base: position 248,907,702 of record CM077671.1, read on the forward strand.
CATGCCAATTTTCAACTATTTCAGAGTTCATTTGCAGTGCTTTACAATTTCAGGGTCATCTTAGCTCAAAATAAATCATGAAATGCATGAAAAATAGCAAATGAAGTCAGAAAAGGGTTGAAAAGTGATGATGTGGCTTTGAATGGTGCATATTGAATGCAGAAAAAGTCTTGAGTTAAAATATGTTAAAAAAATGAAATCCGTTTGTAATAGACGAGTTTTCGTCCGAAACCCTGATACTTCGAAGGAGATTGTCCAGTTTGTACACGAAGTGCATCCAGTTTTTCCCGTAACCCTCGCAACTTTTTAGCACATGCTACATGGGTGAAATTTTGATACCATGCCAATTTTCAACCATTTCAGAGTTCATTTGCAGTGCTTTTCAATTTCAGGGTCATCTTAGCTCAAAATAAATCATGAAATGTATGAAAAATAGCAAATGAAGTCAGAAAAGGGTTGAAAAGTGATGATGTGGCTTTGAATGGTGCATATTGAATGCAGAAAAAGTCTTGAGTTAAAATATGTTAAAATAATGAAACCCCTTTGTAATAGAGAGTTTTCGTCCGAATCCCTGATACTTCGAAGGAGATTGTCCAGTTTGTACACGAAGTGCATCCAGTTTTTCCCGTAACCCTCTCAACTTTTTAGCACATGCTACGTGGGTGAAATAATGATACCATGCCAATTTTCAACCATTTCAGAGTTAATTTGCAGTGCTTTTCAATTTCAGGGTCATCTTAGCTCAAAATAAATCATGAAATGCATGAAAAATAGCAAATGAAGTCAGAAAAGGGTTGAAAAGTGATGATGTGGCTTTGAATGGTGCATATTGAATGCAGAAAAAGTCTTGAGTTAAAATATGTTAAAAAAATGAAATCCGTTTGTAATAGACGAGTTTTCGTCCGAAACCCTGATACTTCGAAGGAGATTGTCCAGTTTGTCCACGAAGTGCATCCAGTTTTTCCCGTAACCCTCTCAACTTTTTAGCACATGCTACGTGGGTGAAATTATGATACCATGCCAATTTTCAACTATTTCAGAGTTCATTTGCAGTGCTTTTGAATTTCAGGGTCATCTTAGCTCAAAATAAATCATGAAATGCGTGAAAAATAGCAAATGAAGTCAAAAAAGGGTTGAAAAGTGATGATGTGGCTTTGAATGGTGCATATTGAATGCAGAAAAAGTCTTGAGTTCAAATATGTTAATAAAATGAAACCCCTTTGTAATAGACGAGTTTTCGTCCGAAACCCTGACACTTCGAAAGAGATTGTCCAGTTTGTACACGAAGTGCATCCAGTTTTTCCCGTAACCCTCTCAACTTTTTAGCACATGCTACGTGGGTGAAATTATGATACGATGCCAATTTTCAACTATTTCACAGTTCATTTGCAGTGCTTTTCAATTTCAGGGTCATCTTAGCTCAAAATAAATCATGAAATGCGTGAAAAATAGCAAATGAAGTCAGAAAAGGGTTGAAAAGTGATGATGTGGCTTCGAATGGTGCATATTGAATGCAGAAAAAGTCTTGAGTTAAAATATGTTAAAATAATGAAACCCCTTTGTAAAAGAGAGTTTTCGTCCGAATCCCTGATACTTCGAAGGAGATTGTCCAGTTTGTACACGAAGTGCATCCAGTTTTTCCCGTAACCCTCTCAACTTTTTAGCACATGCTACGTGGGTGAAATAATGATACCATGCCAATTTTCAACCATTTCAGAGTTAATTTGCAGTGCTTTTCAATTTCAGGGTCATCTTAGCTCAAAATAAATCATGAAATGCATGAAAAATAGCAAATGAAGTCAGAAAAGGGTTGAAAAGTGATGATGTGGCTTTGAATGGTGCATATTGAATGCAGAAAAAGTATTGAGTTAAAATATGTTAAAAAATGAAACCCCTTTGTAATAGACGAGTTTTCGACCGAAACCCTGATACTTCAAAGGAGATTGTCCAGTTTGTAGACGAAGTGCATCCAGTTTTTCCCGTAACCCTCTCAACTTTTTAGCACATGCTACGTGGGTGAAATTATGATACCATGCCAATTTTGAACTATTTCAGAGTTCATTTGCAGTGCTTTTCAATTTCAGGGTCATCTTAGCTCAAAATAAATCATGAAATGCATGAAAAATAGCAAATGAAGTCAGAAAAGGGTTGAAAAGTGATGATGTGTCTTTGAATGGTGCATATTGAATGCAGAAAAAGTTTTGAGTTAAAATATGTTTAAAAAATGAAATCCCTTTGTAATAAACGAGTTTTCATCCGAAACCCTGATACTTCGAAGGAGATTGTCCAGTTTGTACACGAACAGCATCCAGTTTTTCCCGTAACCCTCTCAACTTTTTAGCACATGCTATGTGGGTGAAATTATGATACCATGCCAAGTTTTAACCATTTCAGAGTTCATTTGAAGTTCTTTACAATTTCAGGGTCATCTTAGCTCAAAATAAATCATGAAATGCATGAAAAATAGCAAATGAAGTCAGAAAAGGGTTGAAAAGTGATGATGTGGCTTTGAATGGTGCATATGGAATGCAGAAAAAGTCTTGAGTTCAAATATGTTAAAAAAATGAAACCCCTTTGTAAAAGACGAGTTTTCGTCCGAAACCCTAATACTTCGAAGGAGATTGTCCAGTTTGTACACGAAGTGCATCCAGTTTTTCCCGTAACCCTCTCAACTTTTTAGCACATGCTACGTGGTTGAAATTATGATACCATGCCAATTTTCAACTATTTCAGAGTTCATTTGCAGTGCTTTCCAATTTCAGGGTCATCTTAGCTCAAAATAAATCATGAAATGCGTGAAAAATAGCAAATGAAGTCAGAAAAGGGTTGAAAAGAGATGATGTGGCTTTGAATGGTGCATATTGAATGCAGAAAAAGTCTTGAGTTAAAATATGTTAAAATAATGAAACCCATTTGTAATAGATGAGTTTTCGTCCGAATCCCTGATACTTCGAAGGAGATTGTCCAGTTTGTACACGAAGTGCATCCAGTTTTTCCCGTAACCCTCTCAACTTTTTAGCACATGCTACGTGGGTGAAATAATGATACCATGCCAATTTTCAACCATTTCAGAGTTAATTTGCAGTGCTTTTCAATTTCAGGGTCATCTTAGCTCAAAATAAATCATGAAATGCATGAAAAATAGCAAATGAAGTCAGAAAAGGGTTGAAAAGTGATGATGTGGCTTTCAATGGTGCATATTGAATGCAGAAAAAGTCTTGAGTTAAAATATGTTAAAAAATGAAACCCCTTTGTAATAGACGAGTTTTCGTCCGAAACCCTGATACTTCAAAGGAGATTGTCCAGTTTGTAGACGAAGTGCATCCAGTTTTTCCCGTAACCCTCTCAACTTTTTAGCACATGCTACGTGGGTGAAATTATGATACCATGCCAATTTTCAACTATTTCAGAGTTCATTTGCAGTGCTTTTCAATTTCAGGGTCATCTTAGCTCAAAATAAATCATGAAATGCGTGAAAAATAGCAAATGAAGTCAGAAGAGGGTTGAAAAGTGATGATGTGGCTTTGAATGGAGCATATTGAATGCAGAAAAAGTCTTGAGTTCAAATATGTTAATAAAATGAAACCCCTTTGTAATAGACGAGTTTTCGTCCGAAACCCTGACACTTCGAAAGAGATTGTCCAGTTTGTACACGAACAGCATCCAGTTTTTCCCGTAACCCTCTCAACTTTTTAGCACATGCTACCTGGGTGAAATTATGATACGATGCCAATTTTCAACTATTTCACAGTTCATTTGCAGTGCTTTTCAATTTCAGGGTCATCTTAGCTCAAAATAAATCATGAAATGCATGAAAAATAGCAAATGAAGTCAGAAAAGGGTTGAAAAGTGATGATGTGGCTTTGAATAGTGCATATTGAATGCAGAAAAAGTCTTGAGTTCAAATATGTTAAAAAAATGAAACCCCTTTGTAAAAGACGAGTTTTCGTCCGAAACCCTGATACTTCGAAGGAGATTGTCCAGTTTGTACACGAAGTGCATCCAGTTTTTCCCGTAACCCTCTCAACTTTTTAGCACATGCTACCTGGGTGAAATTATGATACGATGCCAATTTTCAACTATTTCACAGTTCATTTGCAGTGCTTTTCAATTTCAGGGTCACCTTAGCTCAAAATAAATCATGAAATGCGTGAAAAAGAGCAAATGAAGTCAGAAAAGGGTTGAAAAGTGATGATGTGGCTTTGAATGGTTCATATTGAATGCAGAAAAAGTCTTGAGTTAAAATATGTTAAAATAATGAAACCCCTTTGTAATAGATGAGTTTTCGTCCGAATCCCTGATACTTCGAAGGAGATTGTCCAGTTTGTACACGAAGTGCATCCAGTTTTTCCCGTAACCCTCTCAACTTTTTAGCACATGCTACGTGGGTGAAATAATGATACCATGCCAATTTTCAACCATTTCAGAGTTAATTTGCAGTGCTTTTCAATTTCAGGGTCATCTTAGCTCAAAATAAATCATGAAATGCATGAAAAATAGCAAATGAAGTCAGAAAAGGGTTGAAAAGTGATGATGTGGCTTTGAATGGTGCATATTGAATGCAGAAAAAGTCTTGAGTTAAAATATGTTAAAAAATGAAACCCCTTTGTAATAGACGAGTTTTCGTCCGAAACCCTGATACTTCAAAGGAGATTGTCCAGTTTGTAGACGAAGTGCATCCAGTTTTTCCCGTAACCCTCTCAACTTTTTAGCACATGCTACGTGGGTGAAATTATGATACCATGCCAATTTTCAACTATTTCAGAGTTCATTTGCAGTGCTTTTCAATTTCAGGGTCATCTTAGCTCAAAATAAATCATGAAATGCGTGAAAAATAGCAAATGAAGTCAGAAAAGGGTTGAAAAGTGATGATGTGGCTTTGAATGGAGCATATTGAATGCAGAAAAAGTCTTGAGTTCAAATATGTTAATAAAATGAAACCCCTTTGTAATAGACGAGTTTTCGTCCGAAACCCTGACACTTCGAAAGAGATTGTCCAGTTTGTACACGAAGCGCATCCAGTTTTTCCCGTAACCCTCTCAACTTTTTAGCACATGCTACCTGGGTGAAATTATGATACGATGCCAATTTTCAACTATTTCACAGTTCATTTGCAGTGCTTTTCAATTTCAGGGTCATCTTAGCTCAAAATAAATCATGAAATGCATGAAAAATAGCAAATGAAGTCAGAAAAGGGTTGAAAAGTGATGATGTGGCTTTGAATAGTGCATATTGAATGCAGAAAAAGTCTTGAGTTAAAATATGTTAATAAAATGAAACCCCTTTGTAATAGACGAGTTTTCGTCCGAAACCCTGACACTTCGAAAGAGATTGTCCAGTTTGTACACGAAGTGCATCCAGTTTTTCCCGTAACCCTCTCAACTTTTTAGCACATGCTACGTGGGTGAAATAATGATACCATGCCAGTTTTCAACCATTTCAGAGTTAATTTGCAGTGCTTTTCAATTTCAGGGTCATCTTAGCTCAAAATAAATCATGAAATGCATGAAAAATAGCAAATGAAGTCAGAAAAGGGTTGAAAAGTGATGATGTGGCTTTGAATGGTGCATATTGAATGCAGAAAAAGTCTTGAGTTAAAATATGTTAAAAAATGAAACCCCTTTGTAATAGACGAGTTTTCGTCCGAAACCCTGATACTTCAAAGGAGATTGTCCAGTTTGTAGACGAAGTGCATCCAGTTTTTCCCGTAACCCTCTCAACTTTTTAGCACATGCTACGTGGGTGAAATTATGATACCATGCCAATTTTCAACTATTTCAGAGTTCATTTGCAGTGCTTTTCAATTTCAGGGTCATCTTAGCTCAAAATAAATCATGAAATGCGTGAAAAATAGCAAATGAAGTCAGAAAAGGGTTGAAAAGTAATGATGTGGCTTTGAATGGAGCATATTGAATGCAGAAAAAGTCTTGAGTTCAAATATGTTTAAAAAATGAAATCCCTTTGTAATAGACGAGTTTTCATCCGAAACCCTGATACTTCGAAGGAGATTGTCCAGTTTGTACACGAACAACATCCAGTTTTTCCCGTAACCCTCTCAACTATTTAGCACATGCTATGTGGGTGAAATTATGATACCATGCCAATTTTTAACCATTTCAGAGTTAATTTGCAGTGCTTTTCAATTTCAGGGTCATCTTAGCTCAAAATAAATCATGAAATGCATGAAAAATAGCAAATGAAGTCAGAAAAGGGTTGAAAAGTGATGATGTGGCTTTGAATGGTGCATATGGAATGCAGAAAAAGTCTTGAGTTAAAATATGTTAAAAAAATGAAACCCCTTTGTAATAGACGAGTTTTCGTCCGAAACCCTGATACTTCGAAGGAGATTGTCCAGTTTGTACACGAAGTGCATCCAGTTTTTCCCGTAACCCTCTCAACTTTTTAGCACATGCTAGGTGGTTGAAATTATGATACCATGCCAATTTTCAACTATTTCAGAGTTCATTTGCAGTGCTTTACAATTTCAGGGTCATCTTAGCTCAAAATAAATCATGAAATGCATGAAAAATAGCAAATGAAGTCAGAAAAGGGTTGAAAAGTGATGATGTGGCTTTGAATGGTGCATATTGAATGCAGAAAAAGTCTTGAGTTAAAATATGTTAAAAAAATGAAATCCGTTTGTAATAGACGAGTTTTCGTCCGAAACCCTGATACTTCGAAGGAGATTGTCCAGTTTGTACACGAAGTGCATCCAGTTTTTCCCGTAACCCTCTCAACTTTTTAGCACATGCTACATGGGTGAAATTTTGATACCATGCCAATTTTCAACCATTTCACAGTTCATTTGCAGTGCTTTTCAATTTCAGGGTCATCTTAGCTCAAAATAAATCATGAAATGTATGAAAAATAGCAAATGAAGTCAGAAAAGGGTTGAAAAGTGATGATGTGGCTTTGAATGGTGCATATTGAATGCAGAAAAAGTCTTGAGTTCAAATATGTTAAAAAAATGAAACCCCTTTGTAAAAGACGAGTTTTCGTCCGAAACCCTGATACTTCGAAGGAGATTGTCCAGTTTGTACACGAAGTGCATCCAGTTTTTCCCGTAACCCTCTCAACTTTTTAGCACATGCTACCTGGGTGAAATTATGATACGATGCCAATTTTCAACTATTTCACAGTTCATTTGCAGTGCTTTTCAATTTCAGGGTCACCTTAGCTCAAAATAAATCATGAAATGCGTGAAAAAGAGCAAATGAAGTCAGAAAAGGGTTGAAAAGTGATGATGTGGCTTTGAATGGTTCATATTGAATGCAGAAAAAGTCTTGAGTTAAAATATGTTAAAATAATGAAACCCCTTTGTAATAGATGAGTTTTCGTCCGAATCCCTGATACTTCGAAGGAGATTGTCCAGTTTGTACACGAAGTGCATCCAGTTTTTCCCGTAACCCTCTCAACTTTTTAGCACATGCTACGTGGGTGAAATAATGATACCATGCCAATTTTCAACCATTTCAGAGTTAATTTGCAGTGCTTTTCAATTTCAGGGTCATCTTAGCTCAAAATAAATCATGAAATGCATGAAAAATAGCAAATGAAGTCAGAAAAGGGTTGAAAAGTGATGATGTGGCTTTGAATGGTGCATATTGAATGCAGAAAAAGTCTTGAGTTAAAATATGTTAAAAAATGAAACCCCTTTGTAATAGACGAGTTTTCGTCCGAAACCCTGATACTTCAAAGGAGATTGTCCAGTTTGTAGACGAAGTGCATCCAGTTTTTCCCGTAACCCTCTCAACTTTTTAGCACATGCTACGTGGGTGAAATTATGATACCATGCCAATTTTCAACTATTTCAGAGTTCATTTGCAGTGCTTTTCAATTTCAGGGTCATCTTAGCTCAAAATAAATCATGAAATGCGTGAAAAATAGCAAATGAAGTCAGAAAAGGGTTGAAAAGTGATGATGTGGCTTTGAATGGAGCATATTGAATGCAGAAAAAGTCTTGAGTTCAAATATGTTAATAAAATGAAACCCCTTTGTAATAGACGAGTTTTCGTCCGAAACCCTGACACTTCGAAAGAGATTGTCCAGTTTGTACACGAAGTGCATCCAGTTTTTCCCGTAACCCTCTCAACTTTTTAGCACATGCTACCTGGGTGAAATTATGATACGATGCCAATTTTCAACTATTTCACAGTTCATTTGCAGTGCTTTTCAATTTCAGGGTCATCTTAGCTCAAAATAAATCATGAAATGCATGAAAAATAGCAAATGAAGTCAGAAAAGGGTTGAAAAGTGATGATGTGGCTTTGAATAGTGCATATTGAATGCAGAAAAAGTCTTGAGTTAAAATATGTTAATAAAATGAAACCCCTTTGTAATAGACGAGTTTTCGTCCGAAACCCTGACACTTCGAAAGAGATTGTCCAGTTTGTACACGAAGTGCATCCAGTTTTTCCCGTAACCCTCTCAACTTTTTAGCACATGCTACGTGGGTGAAATAATGATACCATGCCAGTTTTCAACCATTTCAGAGTTAATTTGCAGTGCTTTTCAATTTCAGGGTCATCTTAGCTCAAAATAAATCATGAAATGCATGAAAAATAGCAAATGAAGTCAGAAAAGGGTTGAAAAGTGATGATGTGGCTTTGAATGGTGCATATTGAATGCAGAAAAAGTCTTGAGTTAAAATATGTTAAAAAATGAAACCCCTTTGTAATAGACGAGTTTTCGTCCGAAACCCTGATACTTCAAAGGAGATTGTCCAGTTTGTAGACGAAGTGCATCCAGTTTTTCCCGTAACCCTCTCAACTTTTTAGCACATGCTACGTGGGTGAAATTATGATACCATGCCAATTTTCAACTATTTCAGAGTTCATTTGCAGTGCTTTTCAATTTCAGGGTCATCTTAGCTCAAAATAAATCATGAAATGCGTGAAAAATAGCAAATGAAGTCAGAAAAGGGTTGAAAAGTGATGATGTGGCTTTGAATGGAGCATATTGAATGCAGAAAAAGTCTTGAGTTCAAATATGTTAATAAAATGAAACCCCTTTGTAATAGACGAGTTTTCGTCCGAAACCCTGACACTTCGAAAGAGATTGTCCAGTTTGTACACGAAGTGCATCCAGTTTTTCCCGTAACCCTCTCAACTTTTTAGCACATGCTACCTGGGTGAAATTATGATACGATGCCAATTTTCAACTATTTCACAGTTCATTTGCAGTGCTTTTCAATTTCAGGGTCATCTTAGCTCAAAATAAATCATGAAATGCCTGAAAAATAGCAAATGAAGTCAGAAAAGGGTTGAAAAGTGATGATGTGGCTTTGAATAGTGCATATTGAATGCAGAAAAAGTCTTGAGTTAAAATATGTTAATAAAATGAAACCCCTTTGTAATAGACGAGTTTTCGTCCGAAACCCTGACACTTCGAAAGAGATTGTCCAGTTTGTACACGAAGTGCATCCAGTTTTTCCCATAACCCTCTCAACTTTTTAGCACATGCTACGTGGGTGAAATAATGATACCATGCCAGTTTTCAACCATTTCAGAGTTAATTTGCAGTGCTTTTCAATTTCAGGGTCATCTTAGCTCAAAATAAATCATGAAATGCATGAAAAATAGCAAATGAAGTCAGAAAAGGGTTGAAAAGTGATGATGTGGCTTTGAATGGTGCATATTGAATGCAGAAAAAGTCTTGAGTTAAAATATGTTAAAAAATGAAACCCCTTTGTAATAGACGAGTTTTCGTCCGAAACCCTGATACTTCAAAGGAGATTGTCCAGTTTGTAGACGAAGTGCATCCAGTTTTTCCCGTAACCCTCTCAACTTTTTAGCACATGCTACGTGGGTGAAATAATGATACCATGCCAATTTTCAACTATTTCAGAGTTCATTTGCAGTGCTTTTCAATTTCAGGGTCATCTTAGCTCAAAATAAATCATGAAATGCATGAAAAATAGCAAATGAAGTCAGAAAAGGGTTGAAAAGTGATGATGTGTCTTTGAATGGTGCATATTGAATGCAGAAAAAGGTTTTAGTTAAAATATGTTTAAAAATGAAATCCCTTTGTAATAGACGAGTTTTCATCCGAAACCCTGATACTTCGAAGGAGATTGTCAAGTTTGTACACGAACAGCATCCAGTTTTTCCCGTAACCCTCTCAACTTTTTAGCACATGCTATGTGGGTGAAATTATGATACCATGCCAAGTTTTAACCATTTCAGAGTTCATTTGCAGTGCTTTACAATTTCAGGGTCATCTTAGCTCAAAATAAATCATGAAATGCATGAAAAATAGCAAATGAAGTCAGAAAAGGGTTGAAAAGTGATGATGTGGCTTTGAATGGTGCATATGGAATGCAGAAAAAGTCTTGAGTTCAAATATGTTAAAAAAATGAAACCCCTTTGTAATAGACGAGTTTTCGTCCGAAACCCTGATACTTCGAAGGAGATTGTCCAGTTTGTACACGAAGTGCATCCAGTTTTTCCCGTAACCCTCTCAACTTTTTAGCACATGCTAGGTGGTTGAAATTATGATACCATGCCAATTTTCAACTATTTCAGAGTTCATTTGCAGTGCTTTACAATTTCAGGGTCATCTTAGCTCAAAATAAATCATGAAATGCATGAAAAATAGCAAATGAAATCAGAAAAGGGTTGAAAAGTGATGATGTGTCTTTGAATGGTACATATTGAATGCAGAAAAAGTCTTTAGTTGAAATATGTTAAAAAATGAAACCCCTTTGTAATAGACGAGTTTTCGTCCGAAACCCTGATACTTCGAAGGAGATTGACCAGTTTGTACACGAAGTGCATCCAGTTTTTCCCGTAACCCTCTCAACTTTTTAGCACATGCTATGTGGGTGAAATTATGATACCATGCCAATTTTCAACCATTTCAGAGTTCATTTGCAGTGCTTTTCAATTTCAGGGTAATCTTAGCTCAAAATAAATCATGAAATGCATGAAAAATAGCAAATGAAGTCAGAAAAGGGTTGAAAAGTTATGATGTGGCTTTGAATGGTGCATATTGAATGCCGAAAAATTCTTGAGTTAAAATATGTTTAAAAAAATGAAATCCCATTGTAATAGACGAGTTTTCGTCCGAAACCCTGATAATTCGAAGGAGATTGTCCAGTTTGTACACGAACAGCATCCAGTTTTTCCCGTAACCCTCTCAACTTTTTAGCACATGCTACGTGGGTGAAATTATGATACCATGCCAATTTTCAACTATTTCAGAGTTCATTTGCAGTGCTTTTCAATTTCAGGGTCATCTTAGCTCAAAATAAATCATGAAATGCATGAAAAATAGCAAATGAAGTCAGAAAAGGGTTGAAAAGTGATGATGTGTCTTTGAATGGTGCATATTGAATGCAGAAAAAGTTTTGAGTTAAAATATGTTTAAAAAATGAAATCCCTTTGTAATAGACGTGTTTTCGTCCGAAACCCTGATACTTCGAAGTAGATTGTCCAGTTTGTACACGAACAGCATCCAGTTTTTCCCGTAACCCTCTCAATTTTTTAGCACATGCTATGTGGGTGAAATTATGATACCATGCCAAGTTTTAACCATTTCAGAGTTCATTTGCAGTGCTTTACAATTTCAGGGTCATCTTAGCTCAAAATAAATCATGAAATGCATGAAAAATAGCAAATGAAGTCAGAAAAGGGTTGAAAAGTGATGATGTGGCTTTGAATGGTGCATATTGAATGCAGAAAAAGTCTTGAGTTCAAATATGTTAAAAAAAATGAAACCCCTTTGTAATAGACGAGTTTTCGTCCGAAACCCTGATACTTCGAAGGAGATTGTCCAGTTTGTACACGAAGTGCATCCAGTTTTTCCAGTAACCCTCTCAACTTTTTAGCACTTGCTACGTGGTTGAAATTATGATACCATGCCAATTTTCAACTATTTCAGAGTTCATTTGCAGTGCTTTACAATTTCAGGGTCATCTTAGCTCAAAATAAATCATGAAATGCATGAAAAATAGCAAATGAAGTCAGAAAAGGGTTGAAAAGTGATGATGTGTCTTTGAATGGTACATATTGAATGCCGAAAAAGTATTTAGTTGAAATATGTTAAAAAATATAATCCCTTTGTAATAGACGAGTTTTCGTCCGAAACCCTGATACTTCAAAGGAGATTGTCCAGTTTGTACACGAAGTGCATCCAGTTTTTCCCGTAACCCTCTCAACTTTTTAGCACATGCTATGTGGGTGAAATTATAATACCATGCCAATTTTCAACCATTTCAGAGTTCATTTGCAGTGCTTTTCAATTTCAGGGTCATCTTAGCTCAAAATAAATCATGAAATGCATGAAAAATAGCAAATGAAGTCAGAAAAGGGTTGAAAAGTGATGATGTGTCTTTGAATGGTGCATATTGAATGCAGAAAAAGTTTTGAGTTAAAATATGTTTAAAAAATGAAATCCCTTTGTAATAGACGAGTTTTCGTCCGAAACCCTGATACTTCGAAGGAGATTGTCCAGTTTGTACACGAACAGCATCCAGTTTTTCCCGTAACCCTCTCAACTTTTTAGCACATGCTACGTGGGTGAAATTATGAAACCATGCCAATTTTCAACTATTTCCGAGTTCATTTGCAGTGCTTTACAATTTCAGGGTCATCTTAGCTCAAAATAAATCATGAAATGCATGAAAAATAGCAAATGAAGTCAGAAAAGGGTTGAAAAGTGATGATGTGGCTTTGAATGGTGCATATTGAATGCAGAAAAAGTCTTGAGTTCAAATATGTTAAAAAAATGAAACCCCTTTGTAATAGACGAGTTTTCGTCCGAAACCCTGATACTTCGAAGGAGATTGTCCAGTTTGTACACGAAGTGCATCCAGTTTTTCCCGTAACCCTCTCAACTTTTTAGCACTTGCTACGTGGTTGAAATTATGATACCATGCCAATTTTCAACTATTTCAGAGTTCATTTGCAGTGCTTTACAATTTCAGGGTCATCTTAGCTCAAAATAAATCATGAAATGCATGAAAAATAGCAAATGAAGTCAGAAAAGGGTTGAAAAGTGATGATGTGTCTTTGAATGGTACATATTGAATGCAGAAAAAGTCTTTAGTTGAAATATGTTAAAAAATGAAATCCCTTTGTAATAGACGAGTTTTCGTCCGAAACCCTGATACTTCAAAGGAGATTGTCCAGTTTGTACACGAAGTGCATCCAGTTTTTCCCGTAACCCTCTCAACTTTTTAGCACATGCTATGTGGGTGAAATTATGATACCATGCCAATTTTCAACCATTTCAGAGTTCATTTGCAGTGCTTTTCAATTTCAGGGTCATCTTAGCTCAAAATAAATCATGAAATGCATGAAAAATAGCAAATGAAGTCAGAAAAGGGTTGAAAAGTTATGATGTGGCTTTGAATGGTGCATATTGAATGCCGAAAAAGTCTTGAGTTAAAATATGTTTAAAAAAATGAAATCCCTTTGTAATAGACGATTTTTCGTCCGAAACCCTGATTGTCCAGTTTGTACACGAAGTGCATCCAGTTTTTCCCGTAACCCTCTCAACTTTTTAGCACATGCTACATGGGTGAAATTATGATACCATGCCAATTTTCAACCATTTCAGAGTTCATTTGCAGTGCTTTTCAATTTCATGGTCATCTTAGCTCAAAATAAATCATGAAATGCATGAAATATAGCAAATGAAGTCAGAAAAGGGTTGAAAAGTGATGATGTGGCTTTGAATGGTGCATATTGAATGCAGAAAAAGTTTTGAGTTAAAATATGTTTAAAAATGAAATCCCTTTGTAATAGACGAGTTTTCGTCCGAAACCTTGATACTTCGAAGGAGATTGTCCAGTTTGTACACGAAGTGCATCCAGTTTTTCCCGTAACCCCTTCAACTTTTTAGCACAGGCTATGTGGGTGAAATTATGATACCATGCCAAGTTTTAACCATTTCAGAGTTCATTTGCAGTGCTTTTCAATTCCATGGTCATCTTAGCTCAAAATAAATCATGAAATGCATGAAAAATAGCAAATGAAGTCAGAAAAGGGTTGAAAAGTGATGATGTGGCTTTGAATGGTGCATATTGAATGCAGAAAAAGTCTTGAGTTCAAATATGTTAAAAAAATGAAACCCCTTTGTAATAGACGAGTTTTCGTCCGAAACCCTGATACTTCGAAGGAGATTGTCCAGTTTGTACACGAAGTGCATCCAGTTTTTCCCGTAACCCTCTCAACTTTTTAGCACTTGCTACGTGGTTGAAATTATGATACCATGCCAATTTTCAACAATTTCAGAGTTCATTTGCAGTGCTTTACAATTTCAGGGTCATCTTAGCTCAAAATAAATCATGAAATGCATGAAAAATAGCAAATGAAGTCATAAAAGGGTTGAAAAGTGATGATGTGTCTTTGAATGGTACATATTGAATGCAGAAAAAGTCTTTAGTTGAAATATGTTAAAAAATGAAATCCCTTTGTAATAGACGAGTTTTCGTCCGAAACCCTGATACTTCAAAGGAGATTGTCCAGTTTGTACACGAAGTGCATCCAGTTTTTCCCGTAACCCTCTCAACTTTTTAGCACATGCTATGTGGGTGAAATTATGATACCATGCCAATTTTCAACCATTTCAGAGTTCATTTGCAGTGCTTTTCAATTTCAGGGTCATCTTAGCTCAAAATAAATCATGAAATGCATGAAAAATAGCAAATGAAGTCAGAAAAGGGTTGAAAAGTTATGATGTGGCTTTGAATGGTGCATATTGAATGCCGAAAAAGTCTTGAGTTAAAATATGTTTAAAAAAATGAAATCCCTTTGTAATAGACGATTTTTCGTCCGAAACCCTGATTGTCCAGTTTGTACACGAAGTGCATCCAGTTTTTCCCGTAACCCTCTCAACTTTTTAGCACATGCTACATGGGTGAAATTATGATACCATGCCAATTTTCAACCATTTCAGAGTTCATTTGCAGTGCTTTTCAATTTCATGGTCATCTTAGCTCAAAATAAATCATGAAATGCATGAAATATAGCAAATGAAGTCAGAAAAGGGTTGAAAAGTGATGATGTGGCTTTGAATGGCGCATATTGAATGCAGAAAAAGTTTTGAGTTAAAATAAGTTTAAAAATGAAATCCCTTTGTAATAGACGAGTTTTCGTCCGAAACCTTGATACTTCGAAGGAGATTGTCCAGTTTGTACACGAAGTGCATCCAGTTTTTCCCGTAACCCCTTCAACTTTTTAGCACAGGCTATGTGGGTGAAATTATGATACCATGCCAAGTTTTAACCATTTCAGAGTTCATTTGCAGTCCTTTTCAATTCCATGGTCATCTTAGCTCAAAATAAATCATGAAATGCATGAAAAATAGCAAATGAAGTCAGAAAAGGGTTGAAAAGTGATGATGTGGCTTTGAATGGTGCATATTGAATGCAGAAAAAGTCTTGAGTTCAAATATGTTAAAAATATGAAACCCCTTTGTAATAGACGAGTTTTTGTCCGAAACCCTGATACTTCGAAGGAGATTGTCCAGTTTGTACACGAAGTGCATCCAGTTTTTCCCGTAACCCTCTCAACTTTTTAGCACTTGCTACGTGGTTGAAATTATGATACCATGCCAATTTTCAACTATTTCAGAGTTCATTTGCAGTGCTTTACAATTTCAGGGTCATCTTAGCTCAAAATAAATCATGAAATGCATGAAAAATAGCAAATGAAGACAGAAAAGGGTTGAAAAGTGATGATGTGTCTTTGAATGGTACATATTGAATGCAGAAAAAGTCTTTAGTTGAAATATGTTAAAAAATGAAATCCCTTTGTAATAGACGAGTTTTCGTCCGAAACCCTGATACTTCAAAGGAGATTGTCCATTTTGTACACGAAGTGCATCCAGTTTTTCCCGTAACCCACTCAACTTTTTAGCACATGCTATGTGGGTGAAATTATGATACCATGCCAATTTTCAATCATTTCAGAGTTCATTTGCAGTGCTTTTCAATTTCAGGGTCATCTTAGCTCAAAATAAATCATGAAATGCATGAAAAATAGCAAATGAAGTCAGAAAAGGGTTGAAAAGTTATGATGTGGCTTTGAATGGTGCATATTGAATGCCGAAAAAGTCTTGAGTTAAAATATGTTTAAAAAAATGAAATCCCTTTGTAATAGACGATTTTTCGTCCGAAACCCTGATTGTCCAGTTTGTACACGAAGTGCATCCAGTTTTTCCCGTAACCCTCTCAACTTTTTAGCACATGCTACATGGGTGAAATTATGATACCATGCCAATTTTCAACCATTTCAGAGTTCATTTGCAGTGCTTTTCAATTTCATGGTCATCTTAGCTCAAAATAAATCATGAAATGCATGAAATATAACAAATGAAGTCAGAAAAGGGTTGAAAAGTGATGATGTGGCTTTGAATGGTGCATATTGAATGCAGAAAAAGTTTTGAGTTAAAATATGTTTAAAAATGAAATCCCTTTGTAATAGACGAGTTTTCGTCCGAAACATTGATACTTCGAAGGAGATTGTCCAGTTTGTACACGAAGTGCATCCAGTTTTTCCCGTAACCCTCGCAACTTTTTAGCACATGCTATGTGGGTGAAATTATGATACCATGCCAATTTTCAACCATTTCTGAGTTCATTTGCAGTGCTTTTCAATTTCAGGGTCATCTTAGCTCAAAATAAATCATGAAATGTATGAAAAATAGCAAATGAAGTCAGAAATGGGTTGAAAAGTGATGATGTGGCTTTGAATGGTGCATATTGAATGCAGAAAAAGTTTTGAGTTAAAATATGTTTAAAAAATGAAATCCCTTTGTAATAGACGAGTTTTCGTCCGAAACCCTGATACTTCGAAGGAGATTGTCCAGTTTGTACACGAAGTGCATCCAGTTTTTCCCGTAACCCTCTCAACTTTTTAGCACATGCTATGTGGGTGAAATTATGATACCATGCCAATTTTCAACCATTTCAGAGTTCATTTGCAGTGCTTTTCAATTTCAGGGTCATCCTAGCTCAAAATAAATCATGAAATGCATGAAAAATAGCAAATGAAGTCAGAAAAGGGTTAAAGTGATGATGTGGCTTTGAATGGTGCATATTGAATGCAGAAAAAGTCTTGAGTTAAAATATGTTAATAAAATGAAACCCCTTTGTAATAGACGAGTTTTCGTCCGAAACCCTGACACTTCGAAAGAGATTGTCCAGTTTGTACACGAAGTGCATCCAGTTTTTCCCGTAACCCTCTCAACTTTTTAGCACATGTTATGTGGGTGAAATTATGATACCATGCGAATTTTGAACTATATCAGAGTTCCATTGCAGTGCTTTACAATTTCAGGGTCATCTTAGCTCAAAATAAATCATGAAATGCATGAAAAATAGCAACTGAAGTCAGAAAAGGGTTGAAAAGTGATGATGTGGCTTTGAATGTTGCATATTGAATGCAGAAAAAGTCTTGAGTTAAACTATATTTTAAAAAATGAAATCCCTTTGTAATAGACGAGTTTTCGTCCGAAACCCTGATACTTCTTAGGAGATTGTCCAGTTTGTACACGAAGTGCATCCAGTTTTTCCCGTAACCCTCTCAACTTTTTAGCACATGCTATGTGGGTGAAATTATGATACCATGCCAAGTTTTAACCATTTCAGAGTTCATTTGCAGTGCTTTTCAATTTCAGGGTCATCTTAGCTCAAAATAAATCATGAAATGCATGAAAAATAGCAAATGAAGTCAGAAAAGGGTTGAAAAGTGATAATGTGGCTTTGAATGGTGCATATTGAATGCAGAAAAAGTTTTGAGTTAAAATATGTTTAAAAAATGAAATCCCTTTGTAATAGACGAGTTTTCGTCCGAAACCCTGATACTTCTTAGGAGATTGTCCAGTTTGTACACGAAGTGCATCCAGTTTTTCCCGTAACCCTCTCAACTTTTTATCACATGCTATGTGGGTGAAATTATGATTCCATGCCAATTTTTAACCATTTCAGAGTTCATTTGTAGTGCTTTTCAATTTCAGGGTCATCTTAGCTCAAAATAAATCATGAAATGCATGAAAAATAGCAAATGAAGTCAGAAAAGGGTTGAAAAGTGATGATGTGTATTTGAATGGTGCATATTGAATGCATAAAAAGTCTTGAGTTAAAATATGTTTAAAAAATGAAATCCCTTTGTAATAGACGAGTTTTCGTCCGAAACCCTGATACTTCGAAGGAGATTGTCCAGTTTGTACACGAAATGCATCCAGTTTTTCCCGTAACCCTCTCAACTTTTTAGCACATGCTATGTGGGTGAAATTATGATACCATGCCAATTTTCAACCATTTCCGAGTTCATTTGCAGTGCTTTTCAATTTCAGGGTCATCTTAGCTCAAAATAAATCATGAAATGCAGGAAAAATAGCAAATGAAGTCAGAAAAGGGTTGAAAAGTGATGATGTGGCTTTGAATGGTGCATATTGAATGCAGAAAAAGTCTTGAGTTAAAATATGTTAATAAAATGAAACCCCTTTGTAATAGACGAGTTTTCGTCCAAACCCTGACACTTCGAAAGAGATTGTCCAGTTTGTACACGAAGTGCATCCAGTTTTTCCCGTAACCCACTCAACTTTTTAGCACATGCTACGTGGGTGAAATTATGATACCATGCCAATTTTCAACTATTTGAGAGTTCATTTGCAGTGCTTTTCATATTCAGCGTCATCTTAGCTCAAAACAAATCATGAAATGCATGAAAAATAGCAAATGAAGTCAGAAAAGGGTTGAAAAGTGATGATGTGGCTTTGAATGGTGCATATTGAATGCAGAAAAAGTCTTGAGTTAAAATATATTTAAAAAAATGAAATCCCTTTGTAATAGACGAGTTTACGTCCGAAACCCTAATACTTCGAAGGAGATTGTCCAGTTTGTACACGAAGTGCATCCAGTTTTTCCCGTAACCCTCTCAACTTTTTAGCACATGATATGTGGGTGAAATTATGATACCATGCCAATTTTCAACCATTTCAGAGTTCATTTGCAGTGCTTTTCAATTTCAGGGTCATCCTAGCTCAAAATAAATCATGAAATGCATGAAAAATAGCAAATGAAGTCAGAAAAGGGTTGAAAAGTGATGATGTGGCTTTGAATGGTGCATATTGAATGCAGAAAAAGTCTTGAGTTAAAATATGTTAATAAAATGAAACCCCTTTGTAATAGACGAGTTTTCGTCCGAAACCCTGACACTTCGAAAGAGATTGTCCAGTTTGTACACGAAGTGCATCCAGTTTTTCCCGTAACCCTCTCAACTTTTTAGCACATGTTATGTGGGTGAAATTATGATACCATGCCAATTTTGAACTATTTCAGAGTTCATTTGCAGTTCTTTACAATTTCAGGGTCATCTTAGCTCAAAATAAATAATGAAATGCATGAAAAATAGCAAATGAAGTCAGAAAAGGGTTGAAAAGTGATAATGTGGCATTGAATGGTGCATATTGAATGCAGAAAAAGTCTTGAGTTAAACTATATTTTAAAAAATGAAATCCCTTTGTAATAGACGAGTTTTCGTCCGAAACCCTGATACTTCTTAGGAGATTGTCCAGTTTGTACACAAAGTGCATCCAGTTTTTCCCGTAACCCTCTCAACTTTTTAGCACATGTTATGTGGGTGAAATTATGATACCATGCCAATTTTGAATTATTTCAGAGTTCATTTGCATTGCTTTACAATTTCAGGGTCATCTTAGCTCAAAATAAATCATGAAATGCATGAAAAATGGCAAATGAAGTCAGAAAAGGGTTGATTAGTGATGATGTGGCTTTGAATGTTGCATATTGAATGCAGAAAAAGTCTTGAGTTAAACTATATTTTAAAAAATGAAATCCCTTTGTAATAGACGAGTTTTCGTCCGAAACCCTGATACTTCTTAGGAGATTGTCCAGTTTGTACACGAAGTGCATCCAGTTTTTCCCGTAACCCTCTCAACTTTTTATCACATGCTATGTGGGTGAAATTATGATACCATGCCAATTTTTAACCATTTCAGAGTTCATTTGCAGTGCTTTTCAATTTCAGGGTCATCTTAGCTCAAAATAAATCATGAAATGCATGAAAAATAGCAAATGAAGTCAGAAAAGGGTTGAAAAGTGATGATGTGGCTTTGAATGGTGCATATTGAATGCAGAAAAAGTCTTGAGTTAAAATATGTTAATAAAATGAAACCCCTTTGTAATAGACGAGTTTTCGTCCGAAACCCTGATACTTCGAAGGAGATTGTCCAGTTTGTACACGAAATGCATCCAGTTTTTCCCGTAACCCTCTCAACTTTTTAGCACATGCTATGTGGGTGAAATTATGATACCATGCCAATTTTCAACCATTTCCGAGTTCATTTGCAGTGCTTTTCAATTTTAGGGTCATCTTAGCTCAAAATAAATCATGAAATGCATGAAAAATAGCAAATGAAATCAGAAAAGGGTTGAAAAGTGATGATGTGTATTTGAATGGTGCATATTGAATGCATAAAAAGTCTTGAGTTAAAATATGTTTAAAAAATGAAATCCCTTTGTAATAGACGAGTTTTCGTCCGAAACCCTCATACTTCGAAGGAGATTGTCCAGTTTGTACACGAAGTGCATCCAGTTTTTCCCATAACCCTCTCAACTTTTTAGCACATGCTAGGTGGGTGAAATTATGATACCATGCCAATTTTCAACCATTTCAGAGTTCATTTGCAGTGCTTTTCAATTTCAGGGTCATCTTAGCTCACAATAAATCATGAAATGCATGAAAAAAAGCAAATAAAGTCAAAAATGGGTTGAAAAGTGATGATATGGCTTTGAATGGTGCATATTGAATGCAGAAAAAGTTTTGAGTGAAAATATATTTAAAAAAATGAAATCCCTTTGTAATAGACGAGTTTTCGTTCGAAACCCTGATACTTCGAAGGAGATTGTCTAGTTTGTACACGAAGTGCATCCAGTTTTTCCCATAACCCTCTCAACTTTTTAGCACAAGCTACGTGGGTGAAATTATGATACCATGCCAATTTTTAACTATTTCAGAGTTCATTTGCAGTGCTTTACAATTTCAGGGTCATCTTAGCTCAAAATCAATCATGAAATGCATGAAAAATAGCAAATGAAGTCAGAAAAGGGTTGAAAAGTGATGATGTGGCTTTGAATGGTGCATATTGAATGCTGAAAAAGTCTAGAGTTAAAATATGTTTAAAAAAATGAAATCCCTTTGTAATAGACGAGTTTTCGTCCGAATCCCTAATACTTCGAAGGAGATTGTCCAGTTTGTACACGAAGTGCATCCAGTTTTTCCCGTAACCCTCTCAACTTTTTAGCACATGCTACGTGGGTGAAATTATGATACCATGCCAATTTTCAACCATTTCATAGTTCATTTGCAGTGCTTTTCAATTTCAGGGTCATCTTAGCTCAAAATAAATCATGAAATGCATGAAAAATAGCAAATGAAGTCAGAAAAGGGTTGAAAAGTGATGATGTGGCTTTGAATGGTGCATATTGAATGCAGAAAAAGTCTTGAGTTAAAATATGTTAAAAAAAATGAAACCCCTTTGTAATAGACGACTTTTCGTCCGAAACCCTGATACTTCGAAGGAGATTGTCCAGTTTGTACACGAAGTGTGTCCCTCAACTTTTTAGCACATGCTACGTGGGTGAAATTATGATACCATGCCAATTTTCAACTATTTCAGAGTTCATTTGCAGTGCTTTTCAATTTCAGGGTCATGTTAGCTCGAAATAAATCATGAAATGCAAGAAAAATAGCAAATTTAGTCAGAAAAGGGTTGAAAAGTGATGATGTGGCTTTGAATGGTGCATATTGAATGCAGAAAAAGTCTTGAGTTAAAATACGTTAAAAAATGATATCCCTTTGTAATAGACGAGTTTTCGTCCGAAACCCTAATACTTCGAAGGAGATTGTCCAGTTTGTACACGAAGTGCATCCAGTTTTTCCCGTAACCCTCTCAACTTTTTAGCACATGCTACGTGGGTGAAATTATGATACCATGCCAATTTTCAACTATTTCAGAGTTCATTTGCAGTGCTTTTCAATTTCAGGGTCATCTTAGCTCAAAATAAATCATGAAATGCATGAAAAATAGCAAATGAATTCAGAAAAGGGTTGAAAAGTGATGATGTGGCTTTGAATGGTGCATATTGAATGCAGAAAAAGTCTTTAGTTGAAGTTTGTTAAAAAATGAAACCCCTTTGTAATAGACGAGTTTTCGTCCGAAACCCTGAAACTTCTTAGGAGATTGTCCAGTTTGTACACGAAGTGCATCCAGTTTTTCCCGTAACCCTCTCAACTTTTTATCACATGCTATGTGGGTGAAATTATGATACCATCCAATTTTTAACCATTTCAGAGTTCATTTGCAGTGCTTTTCAATTTCAGGGTCATCTTAGCTCAAAATAAATCATGAAATGCATGAAAAATAGCAAATAAAGTCAGAAAAGGGTTGAAAAGTGATGATGTGGCTTTGAATGGTGCATATTGAATGCAGAAAAAGTCTTGAGTTAAAATATGTTAATAAAATGAAACCCCTTTGTAATAGACGAGTTTTCGTCCGAAACCCTGATACTTCGAAGGAGATTGTCCAGTTTGTACACGAAATGCATCCAGTTTTTCCCGTAACCCTCTCAACTTTTTAGCACATGCTATGTGGGTGAAATTATGATACCATGCCAATTTTCAACCATTTCCGAGTTCATTTGCAGTGCTTTTCAATTTCAGGGTCATCTTAGCTCAAAATAAATCATGAAATGCATGAAAAATAGCAACTGAAATCAGAAAAGGGTTGAAAAGTGATGATGTGTATTTGAATGGTGCATATTGAATGCATAAAAAGTCTTGAGTTAAAATATGTTTAAAAAATGAAATCCCTTTGTAATAGACGAGTTTTCGACCGAAACCCTCATACTTCGAAGGAGATTGTCCAGTTTGTACACGAAGTGCATCCAGTTTTTCCCATAACCCTCTCAACTTTTTAGCACATGCTAGGTGGGTGAAATTATGATACCATGCCAATTTTCAACCATTTCAGAGTTCATTTGCAGTGCTTTTCAATTTCAGGGTCATCTTAGCTCACAATAAATCATGAAATGCATGAAAAAAAGCAAATAAAGTCAAAAATGGGTTGAAAAGTGATGATGTGGCTTTGAATGGTGCATATTGAATGCAGAAAAAGTTTTGAGTGAAAATATATTTAAAAAAATGAAATCCCTTTGTAATAGACGACTTTTCGTTCGAAACCCTGATACTTCGAAGGAGATTGTCTAGTTTGTACACGAAGTGCATCCAGTTTTTCCCATAACCCTCTCAACTTTTTAGCACAAGCTACATGGGTGAAATTATAATACCACGCCAATTTTTAACTATTTCAGAGTTCATTTGCAGTGCTTTACAATTTCAGGGTCATCTTAGCTCAAAATCAATCATGAAATGCATGAAAAATAGCAAATGAAGTCAGAAAAGGGTTGAAAAGTGATGATGTGGCTTTGAATGGTGCATATTGAATGCTGAAAAAGTCTTGAGTTAAAATATATTTAAAAAAATGAAATCCCTTTGTAATAGACGAGTTTTCGTCCGAATCCCTAATACTTCGAAGGAGATTGTCCAGTTTGTACACGAAGTGCATCCAGTTTTTCCCGTAACCCTCTCAACTTTTTAGCACATGCTACGTGGGTGAAATTATGATACCATGCCAATTTTCAACCATTTCAGAGTTCATTTGCAGTGCTTTTCAATTTCAGGGTCATCTTAGCTCAAAATAAATCATGAAATGCATGAAAAATAGCAAATGAAGTCAGAAAAGGGTTGAAAAGTGATGATGTGGCTTTGAATTGTGCATATTGAATGCAGAAAAAGTCTTGAGTTAAAATATGTTAAAAAAAATGAAACCCCTTTGTAATAGACGACTTTTCGTCCGAAACCCTGATACTTCGAAGGAGATTGTCCAGTTTGTACACGAAGTGTATCCAGTTTTTCCCGTAACCCTCTCAACTTTTTAGCACATGCTACGTGGGTGAAATTATGATACCATGCCAATTTTCAACTATTTCAGAGTACATTTGAAGTGCTTTTCAATTTCAGGGTCATGTTAGCTCAAAATAAATCATGAAATGCAAGAAAAATAGCAAATTTAGTCAGAAAAGGGTTGAAAAGTGATGATGTGGCTTTGAATGGTGCATATTGAATGCAGAAAAAGTCTTGAGTTAAAATACGTTAAAAAATGATATCCCTTTGTAATAGACGAGTTTTCGCCCGAAACCCTAATACTTCGAAGGAGATTGTCCAGTTTGTACACGAAGTGCATCCAGTTTTTCCCGTAACCCTCTCAACTTTTTAGCACATGCTACGTGGGTGAAATTATGATACCATGCCAATTTTCAACTATTTCAGAGTTCATTTGCAGTGCTTTTCAATTTCCGGGTCATCTTAGCTCAAAATAAATCATGAAATGCATGAAAAATAGCAAATGAAGTCAGAAAAGGGTAGAAAAGTGATGATGTGGCTTTGAATGGTGCATATTGAATGCAGAAAAAGTCTTTAGTTGAAGTATGTTAAAAAATGAAACCCCTTTGTAATAGACGAGTTTTCGTCCGAAACCCTGATACTTCTTAGGAGATTGTCCAGTTTGTACACGAAGTGCATCCAGTTTTTCCCGTAACCCTCTCAACTTTTTATCACATGCTATGTGGGTGAAATTATGATACCATGCCAATTTTTAACCCTTTCAGAGTTCATTTGCAGTGCTTTTCAATTTCAGGGTCATCTTAGCTCAAAATAAATCATGAAATGCATGAAAAATAGCAAATGAAGTCAGAAAAGGGTTGAAAAGTGATGATGTGGCTTTGAATGGTGCATATTGAATGCAGAAAAAGTCTTGAGTTAAAATATGTTAATAAAATGAAACCCCTTTGTAATAGACGAGTTTTCGTCCGAAACCCTGATACTTCGAAGGAGATTGTCCAGTTTGTACACGAAATGCATCCAGTTTTTCCCGTAACCCTCTCAACTTTTTAGCACATGCTATGTGGGTGAAATTATGATACCATGCCAATTTTCAACCATTTCCGAGTTCATTTGCAGTGCTTTTCAATTTCAGGGTCATCTTAGCTCAAAATAAATCATGAAATGCATGAAAAATAGCAAATGAAGTCAGAAAAGGGTTGAAAAGTGATGATGTGTATTTGAATGGTGCATATTGAATGCATAAAAAGTCTTGAGTTAAAATATGTTTAAAAAATGAAATCCCTTTGTAATAGACGAGTTTTCGTCCGAAACCCTCATACTTCGAAGGAGATTGTCCAGTTTGTACACGAAGTGCATCCAGTTTTTCCCATAACCCTCTCAACTTTTTAGCACATGCTAGGTGGGTGAAATTGATACCATGCCAATTTTCAACCATTTCAGAGTTCATTTGCAGTGCTTTTCAATTTCATGGTCATCTTAGCTCACAATAAATCATGAAATGCATGAAAAAAAGCAAATAAAGTCAAAAATGGGTTGAAAAGTGATGATGTGGCTTTGAATGGTGCATATTGAATGCAGAAAAAGTTTTGAGTGAAAATATGTTTAGAAAATGAAATCCCTTTGTAATAGACGAGTTTTCGTTCGAAACCCTGATACTTCGAAGGAGATTGTCTAGTTTGTACACGAAGTGCATCCAGTTTTTCCCATAACCATCTCAACTTTTTAGCACAAGCTACGTGGGTGAAATTATCATACCATGCCAATTTTTAACTATTTCAGAGTTCATTTGCAGTGCTTTACAATTTCAGGGTCATCTTAGCTCAAAATCAATCATGAAATGCATGAAAAATAGCAAATGAAGTCAGAAAAGGGTTGAAAAGTGATGATGTGGCTTTGAATGGTGCATATTGAATGCTGAAAAAGTCTTGAGTTAAAATATGTTAATAAAATGAAGCCCCATTGTAATAGACGAGTTTTCGTCCGAAACCCTGACACTTCGGAAGAGATTGTCCAGCGTGTACACGAAGTGCATCCAGTTTTTCCCGTAACCCTCTCAACTTTTTATCACATGGTACGTGGGTGAAATTATGATACCATGCCAATTTTCAACTATTTGAGAGTTCATTTGCAGTGCTTTTCAATTTCAGCGTCATCTTAGCTCAAAACAAATCATGAAATGCATGAAAAATAGCAAATGAAGTCAGAAAAGGGTTGAAAAGTGATGATGTGGCTTTGAATGGTGCATATTGAATGCAGAAAAAGTCTTGAGTTAAAATATATTTAAAAAAATAAAATCCCTTTGTAATAGACGAGTTTACGTCCGAAACCCTAATACTTCGAAGGAGATTGTCCAGTTTGTACACGAAGTGCATCCAGTTTTTCCCGTAACCCTCTCAACATTTTAGCACATGCTATGTGGGTGAAATTATGATACCATGCCAATTTTCAACCATTTCAGAGTTCATTTGCAGTGCTTTTCAATTTCAGGGTCATTCTAGCTCAAAATAAATCATGAAATGCATGAAAAATAGCAAATGAAGTCAGAAAAGGGTTGAAAAGTGATGATGTGGCTTTGAATGGTGCATATTGAATGCAGAAAAAGTCTTGAGTTAAAATATGTTAATAAAATGAAACCCCTTTGTAATAGACGAGTTTTCGTCCGAAACCCTGACACTTCGAAAGAGATTGTCCAGTTTGTACACGAAGTGCATCCAGTTTTTCCCGTAACCCTCTCAACTTTTTAGCACATGTTATGTGGGTGAAATTATGATACCATGTGAATTTTGAACTATATCAGAGTTCCATTGCAGTGCTTTACAATTTCAGGGTCATCTTAGCTCAAAATAAATCATGAAATGCATGAAAAATAGCAACTGAAGTCAGAAAAGGGTTGAAAAGTGATGATGTGGCTTTGAATGTTGCATATTGAATGCAGAAAAAGTCTTGAGTTAAACTATATTTTAAAAAATGAAATCCCTTTGTAATAGACGAGTTTTCGTCCGAAACCCTGATACTTCTTAGGAGATTGTCCAGTTTGTACACGAAGTGCATCCAGTTTTTCCCATAACCCTCTCAACTTTTTAGCACATGCTATGTGGGTGAAATTATGATACCATGCCAAGTTTTAACCATTTCAGAGTTCATTTGCAGTGCTTTTCAATTTCAGGGTCATCTTAGCTCAAAATAAATCATGAATGCATGAAAAATAGCAAATGAAGTCAGAAAAGGGTTGAAAAGTGATAATGTGGCTTTGAATGGTGCATATTGAATGCAGAAAAAGTTTTGAGTTAAAATATGTTTAAAAAATGAAATCCCTTTGTAATAGACGAGTTTTCGTCCGAAACCCTGATACTTCTTAGGAGATTGTCCAGTTTGTACACGAAGTGCATCCAGTTTTTCCCGTAACCCTCTCAACTTTTTATCACATGCTATGTGGGTGAAATTATGATACCATGCCAATTTTTAACCATTTCAGAGTTCATTTGCAGTGCTTTTCAATTTCAGGGTCATCTTAGCTCAAAATAAATCATGAAATGCATGAAAAATAGCAAATGAAGTCAGAAAAGGGTTGAAAAGTGATGATGTGTATTTGAATGGTGCATATTGAATGCATAAAAAGTCTTGAGTTAAAATATGTTTAAAAAATGAAATCCCTTTGTAATAGACGAGTTTTCGTCCGAAACCCTGATACTTCGAAGGAGATTGTCCAGTTTGTACACGAAATGCATCAAGTTTTTCCCGTAACCCTCTCAACTTTTTAGCACATGCTATGTGGGTGAAATTATGATACCATGCCAATTTTCAACCATTTCCGAGTTCATTTGCAGTGCTTTTCAATTTCAGGGTCATCTTAGCTCAAAATAAATCATGAAATGCATGAAAAATAGCAAATGAAGTCAGAAAAGGGTTGAAAAGTGATGATGTGGCTTTGAATGGTGCATATTGAATGCAGAAAAAGTCTTGAGTTAAAATATGTTAATAAAATGAAACCCCTTTGTAATAGACGAGTTTTCGTCCAAACCCTGACACTTCGAAAGAGATTGTCCAGTTTGTACACGAAGTGCATCCAGTTTTTCCCGTAACCCACTCAACTTTTTAGCACATGCTACGTGGGTGAAATTATGATACCATGCCAATTTTCAACAATTTGAGAGTTCATTTGCAGTGCTTTTCAATTTCAGCGTCATCTTAGCTCAAAACAAATCATGAAATGCATGAAAAATAGCAAATGAAGTCAGAAAAGGGTTGAAAAGTGATGATGTGGCTTTGAATGGTGCATATTGAATGCAGAAAAAGTCTTGAGTTAAAATATATTTAAAAAAATGAAATCCCTTTGTAATAGACGAGTTTACGTCCGAAACCCTAATACTTCGAAGGAGATTGTCCAGTTTGTACACGAAGTGCATCCAGTTTTTCCCGTAACCCTCTCAACTTTTTAGCACATGCTATGTGGGTGAAATTATGATACCATGCCAATTTTCAACCATTTCAGAGTTCATTTGCAGTGCTTTTCAATTTCAGGGTCATGCTAGCTCAAAATAAATCATGAAATGCATGAAAAATAGCAAATGAAGTCAGAAAAGGGTTGAAAAGTGATGATGTGGCTTTGAATGGTGCATATTGAATGCAGAAAAAGTCTTGAGTTCAAATATGTTAATAAAATGAAACCCCTTTGTAATAGACGAGTTTTCGTCCGAAACCCTGACACTTCGAAAGAGATTGTCCAGTTTGTACACGAAGTGCATCCAGTTTTTCCCGTAACCCTCTCAACTTTTTAGCACATGTTATGTGGGTGAAATTATGATACCATGCCAATTTTGAACTATTTCAGAGTTCATTTGCAGTGCTTTACAATTTCAGGGTCATCTTAGCTCAAAATAAATAATGAAATGCATGAAAAATAGCAAATGAAGTCAGAAAAGGGTTGAAAAGTGATAATGTGGCTTTGAATGGTGCATATTGAATGCAGAAAAAGTCTTGAGTTAAACTATATTTTAAAAAATGAAATCCCTTTGTAATAGACGAGTTTTCGTCCGAAACCCTGATACTTCTTAGGA
Organism: Elymus sibiricus; assembly: GCA_039707655.1. Taxonomy (NCBI): domain Eukaryota; kingdom Viridiplantae; phylum Streptophyta; class Magnoliopsida; order Poales; family Poaceae; genus Elymus; species Elymus sibiricus. The sequence goes on from CM077671.1 coordinate 248,936,695, forward strand.
GATTGTCCAGTTTGTACACAAAGTGCATCCAGTTTTTCCCGTAACCCTCTCAACTTTTTAGCACATGTTATGTGGGTGAAATTATGATACCATGCCAATTTTGAACTATTTCAGAGTTCATTTGCATTGCTTTACAATTTCAGGGTCATCTTAGCTCAAAATAAATCATGAAATGCATGAAAAATGGCAAATGAAGTCAGAAAAGGGTTGATTAGTGATGATGTGGCTTTGAATGTTGCATATTGAATGCATAAAAAGTCTTGAGTTAAACTATATTTTAAAAAATGAAATCCCTTTGTAATAGACGAGTTTTCGTCCGAAACCCTGATACTTCTTAGGAGATTGTCCAGTTTGTACACGAAGTGCATCCAGTTTTTCTCGTAACCCTCTCAACTTTTTATCACATGCTATGTGGGTGAAATTATGATACCATGCCAATTTTTAACCATTTCAGAGTTCATTTGCAGTGCTTTTCAATTTCAGGGTCATCTTAGCTCAAATAAATCATGAAATGCATGAAAAATAGCAAATGAAGTCAGAAAAGGGTTGAAAAGTGATGATGTGGCTTTGAATGGTGCATATTGAATGCAGAAAAAGTCTTGAGTTAAAATATGTTAATAAAATGAAACCCCTTTGTAATAGACGAGTTTTCGTCCGAAACCCTGATACTTCGAAGGAGATTGTCCAGTTTGTACACGAAATGCATCCAGTTTTTCCCGTAACCCTCTCAACTTTTTAGCACATGCTATGTGGGTGAAATTATGATACCATGCCAATTTTCAACCATTTCTGAGTTCATTTGCAGTGCTTTTCAATTTTAGGGTCATCTTAGCTCAAAATAAATCATGAAATGCATGAAAAATAGCAAATGAAATCAGAAAAGGGTTGAAAAGTGATGATGTGTATTTGAATGGTGCATATTGAATGCATAAAAAGTCTTGAGTTAAAATATGTTTAAAAAATGAAATCCCTTTGTAATAGACGAGTTTTCGTCCGAAACCCTCATACTTCGAAGGAGATTGTCCAGTTTGTACACGAAGTGCATCCAGTTTTTCCCATAACCCTCTCAACTTTTTAGCACATGCTAGGTGGGTGAAATTATGATACCATGCCAATTTTCAACCATTTCAGAGTTCATTTGCAGTGCTTTTCAATTTCAGGGTCATCTTAGCTCACAATAAATCATGAAATGCATGAAAAAAAGCAAATAAAGTCAAAAATGGGTTGAAAAGTGATGATATGGCTTTGAATGGTGCATATTGAATGCAGAAAAAGTTTTGAGTGAAAATATATTTAAAAAAATGAAATCCCTTTGTAATAGACGAGTTTTCGTTCGAAACCCTGATACTTCGAAGGAGATTGTCTAGTTTGTACACGAAGTGCATCCAGTTTTTCCCATAACCCTCTCAACTTTTTAGCACAAGCTACGTGGGTGAAATTATGATACCATGCCAATTTTTAACTATTTCAGAGTTCATTTGCAGTGCTTTACAATTTCAGGGTCATCTTAGCTCAAAATCAATCATGAAATGCATGAAAAATAGCAAATGAAGTCAGAAAAGGGTTGAAAAGTGATGATGTGGCTTTGAATGGTGCATATTGAATGCTGAAAAAGTCTTGAGTTAAACTATATTTTAAAAAATGAAATCCGTTTGTAATAGACGAGTTTTCGTCCGAAACCCTGATACTTCTTAGGAGATTGTCCAGTTTGTACACGAAGTGCATCCAGTTTTTCCCGTAACCCTCTCAACTTTTTATCACATGCTATGTGGGTGAAATTATGATACCATGCCAATTTTTAACCATTTCAGAGTTCATTTGCAGTGCTTTTCAATTTCAGGGTCATCTTAGCTCAAATAAATCATGAAATGCATGAAAAATAGCAAATGAAGTCAGAAAAGGGTTGAAAAGTGATGATGTGGCTTTGAATGGTGCATATTGAATGCAGAAAAAGTCTTGAGTTAAAATATGTTAATAAAATGAAACCCCTTTGTAATAGACGAGTTTTCGTCCGAAACCCTGATACTTCGAAGGAGATTGTCCAGTTTGTACACGAAATGCATCCAGTTTTTCCCGTAACCCTCTCAACTTTTTAGCACATGCTATGTGGGTGAAATTATGATACCATGCCAATTTTCAACCATTTCCGAGTTCATTTGCAGTGCTTTTCAATTTTAGGGTCATCTTAGCTCAAAATAAATCATGAAATGCATGAAAAATAGCAAATGAAATCAGAAAAGGGTTGAAAAGTGATGATGTGTATTTGAATGGTGCATATTGAATGCATAAAAAGTCTTGAGTTAAAATATGTTTAAAAAATGAAATCCCTTTGTAATAGACGAGTTTTCGTCCGAAACCCTCATACTTCGAAGGAGATTGTCCAGTTTGTACACGAAGTGCATCCAGTTTTTCCCATAACCCTCTCAACTTTTTAGCACATGCTAGGTGGGTGAAATTATGATACCATGCCAATTTTTAACCATTTCAGAGTTCATTTGCAGTGCTTTTCAATTTCAGGGTCATCTTAGCTCACAATAAATCATGAAATGCATGAAAAAAAGCAAATAAAGTCAAAAATGGGTTGAAAAGTGATGATATGGCTTTGAATGGTGCATATTGAATGCAGAAAAAGTTTTGAGTGAAAATATATTTAAAAAAATGAAATCCCTTTGTAATAGACGAGTTTTCGTTCGAAACCCTGATACTTCGAAGGAGATTGTCTAGTTTGTACACGAAGTGCATCCAGTTTTTCTCATAACCCTCTCAACTTTTTAGCACAAGCTACGTGGGTGAAATTATGATACCATGCCAATTTTTAACTATTTCAGAGTTCATTTGCAGTGCTTTACAATTTCAGGGTCATCTTAGCTCAAAATCAATCATGAAATGCATGAAAAATAGCAAATGAAGTCAGAAAAGGGTTGAAAAGTGATGATGTGGCTTTGAATGGTGCATATTGAATGCTGAAAAAGTCTTGAGTTAAAATATATTTAAAAAAATGAAATCCCTTTGTAATAGACGAGTTTTCGTCCGAATCCCTAATACTTCGAAGGAGATTGTCCAGTTTGTACACGAAGTGCATCCAGTTTTTCCCGTAACCCTCTCAACTTTTTAGCACATGCTACGTGGGTGAAATTATGATACCATGCCAATTTTCAACCATTTCATAGTTCATTTGCAGTGCTTTTCAATTTTAGGGTCATCTTAGCTCAAAATAAATCATGAAATGCATGAAAAATAGCAAATGAAGTCAGAAAAGGGTTGAAAAGTGATGATGTGGCTTTGAATGGTGCATATTGAATGCAGAAAAAGTCTTGAGTTAAAATATGTTAAAAAAATGAAACCCCTTTGTAATAGACGACATTTCGTCCGAAACCCTGATACTTCGAAGGAGATTGTCCAGTTTGTACACGAAGTGTGTCCCTCAACTTTTTAGCACATGCTACGTGGGTGAAATTATGATACCATGCCAATTTTCAACTATTTCAGAGTTCATTTGCAGTGCTTTTCAATTTCAGGGTCATGTTAGCTCAAAATAAATCATGAAATGCAAGAAAAATAGCAAATTTAGTCAGAAAAGGTTTGAAAAGTGATGATGTGGCTTTGAATGGTGCATATTGAATGCAGAAAAAGTCTTGAGTTAAAATACGTTAAAAAATGATATCCCTTTGTAATAGACGAGTTTTCGTCCGAAACCCTAATACTTCGAAGGAGATTGTCCAGTTTGTACACGAAGTGCATCCAGTTTTTCCCGTAACCCTCTCAACTTTTTAGCACATGCTACGTGGGTGAAATTATGATACCATGCCAATTTTCAACTATTTCAGAGTTCATTTGCAGTGCTTTTCAATTTCAGGGTCATCTTAGCTCAAAATAAATCATGAAATGCATGAAAAATAGCAAATGAAGTCAGAAAAGGGTTGAAAAGTGATGATGTGGCTTTGAATGGTGCATATTGAATGCAGAAAAAGTCTTTAGTTGAAGTATGTTAAAAAATGAAACCCCTTTGTAATAGACGAGTTTTCGTCCGAAACCCTGATACTTCTTAGGAGATTGTCCAGTTTGTACACGAAGTGCATCCAGTTTTTCCCGTAACCCTCTCAACTTTTTATCACATGCTATGTGGGTGAAATTATGATACCATGCCAATTTTTAACCATTTCAGAATTCATTTGCAGTGCTTTTCAATTTCAGGGTCATCTTAGCTCAAAATAAATCATGAAATGCATGAAAAATAGCAAATAAAGTCAGAAAAGGGTTGAAAAGTGATGATGTGGCTTTGAATGGTGCATATTGAATGCAGAAAAAGTCTTGAGTTAAAATATGTTAATAAAATGAAACCCCTTTGTAATAGACGAGTTTTCGTCCGAAACCCTGATACTTCGAAGGAGATTGTCCAGTTTGTACACGAAATGCATCCAGTTTTTCCCGTAACCCTCTCAACTTTTTAGCACATGCTATGTGGGTGAAATTATGATACCATGCCAATTTTCAACCATTTCCGAGTTCATTTGCAGTGCTTTTCAATTTCAGGGTCATCTTAGATCAAAATAAATCATGAAATGCATGAAAAATAGCAAATGAAATCAGAAAAGGGTTGAAAAGTGATGATGTGTATTTGAATGGTGCATATTGAATGCATAAAAAGTCTTGAGTTAAAATATGTTTAAAAAATGAAATCCCTTTGTAATAGACGAGTTTTCGACCGAAACCGTCATACTTCGAAGGAGATTGTCCAGTTTGTACACGAAGTGCATCCAGTTTTTCCCATAACCCTCTCAACTTTTTAGCACATGCTAGGTGGGTGAAATTATGATACCATGCCAATTTTCAACCATTTCAGAGTTCATTTGCAGTGCTTTTCAATTTCAGGGTCATCTTAGCTCACAAGAAATCATGAAATGCATGAAAAAAAATCAAATAAAGTCAAAAATGGGTTCAAAAGTGATGATGTGGCTTTGAATGGTGCATATTGAATGCAGAAAAAGTTTTGAGTGAAAATATATTTAAAAAAATGAAATCCCTTTGTAATAGACGAGTTTTCGTTCGAAACCCTGATACTTCGAAGGAGATTGTCTAGTTTGTACACGAAGTGCATCCAGTTTTTCCCATAACCCTCTCAACTTTTTAGCACAAGCTACATGGGTGAAATTATGATACCATGCCAATTTTTAACTATTTCAGAGTTCATTTGCTGTGCTTTACAATTTCAGGGTCATCTTAGCTCAAAATCAATCATGAAATGCATGAAAAATAGCAAATGAAGTCAGAAAAGGGTTGAAAAGTGATGATGTGGCTTTGAATGGTGCATATTGAATGCTGAAAAAGTCTTGAGTTAAAATATATTTAAAAAAATGAAATCCCTTTGTAATAGACGAGTTTTCGTCCGAATCCCTAATACTTCGAAGGAGATTGTCCAGTTTGTACACGAAGTGCATCCAGTTTTTCCCGTAACCCTCTCAACTTTTTAGCACATGCTACGTGGGTGAAATTATGATACCATGCCAATTTTCAACCATTTCAGAGTTCATTTGCAGTGCTTTTCAATTTCAGGGTCATCTTAGCTCAAAATAAATCATGAAATGCATGAAAAATAGCAAATGAAGTCAGAAAAGGGTTGAAAAGTGATGATGTGGCTTTGAATTGTGCATATTGAATGCAGAAAAAGTCTTGAGTTAAAATATGTTAAAAAAAATGAAACCCCTTTGTAATAGACGACTTTTCGTCCGAAACCCTCATACTTCGAAGGAGATTGTCCAGTTTGTACACGAAGTGTATCCAGTTTTTCCCGTAACCCTCTCAACTTTTTAGCACATGCTACGTGGGTGAAATTATGATACCATGCCAATTTTCAACTATTTCAGAGTACATTTGCAGTGCTTTTCAATTTCAGGGTCATGTTAGCTCAAAATAAATCATGAAATGCAAGAAAAATAGCAAATTTAGTCAGAAAAGGGTTGAAAAGTGATGATGTGGCTTTGAATGGTGCATATTGAATGCAGAAAAAGTCTTGAGTTAAAATACGTTAAAAAATGATATCCCTTTGTAATAGACGAGTTTTCGTCCGAAACCCTAATACTTCGAAGGAGATTGTCCAGTTTGTACACGAAGTGCATCCAGTTTTTCCCGTAACCCTCTCAACTTTTTAGCACATGCTACGTGGGTGAAATTATGATACCATGCCAATTTTCAACTATTTCAGAGTTCATTTGCAGTGCTTTTCAATTTCAGGGTCATCTTAGCTCAAAATAAATCATGAAATGCATGAAAAATAGCAAATGAAGTTAGAAAAGGGTAGAAAAGTGATGATGTGGCTTTGAATGGTGCATATTGAATGCAGAAAAAGTCTTTAGTTGAAGTATGTTAAAAAATGAAACCCCTTTGTAATAGACGAGTTTTCGTCCGAAACCCTGATACTTCTTAGGAGATTGTCCAGTTTGTACACGAAGTGCATCCAGTTTTTCCCGTAACCCTCTCAACTTTTTATCACATGCTATGTGGGTGAAATTATGATACCATGCCAATTTTTAACCATTTCAGAGTTCATTTGCAGTGCTTTTCAATTTCAGGGTCATCTTAGCTCAAAATAAATCATGAAATGCATGAAAAATAGCAAATGAAGTCAGAAAAGGGTTGAAAAGTGATGATGTGGCTTTGAATGGTGCATATTGAATGCAGAAAAGTCTTGAGTTAAAATATGTTAATAAAATGAAACCCCTTTGTAATAGACGAGTTTTCGTCCGAAACCCTGATACTTCGAAGGAGATTGTCCAGTTTGTACACGAAATGCATCCAGTTTTTCCCGTAACCCTCTCAACTTTTTAGCACATGCTATGTGGGTGAAATTATGATACCATGCCAATTTTCAACCATTTCCGAGTTCATTTGCAGTGCTTTTCAATTTCAGGGTCATCTTGGCTCAAAATAAATCATGAAATGCATGAAAAATAGCAAATGAAGTCAGAAAAGGGTTGAAAAGTGATGATGTGTATTTGAATGGTGCATATTGAATGCATAAAAAGTCTTGAGTTAAAATATGTTTAAAAATGAAATCCCTTTGTAATAGACGAGTTTTCGTCCGAAACCCTCATACTTCGAAGGAGATTGTCCAGTTTGTACACGAAGTGCATCCAGTTTTTCCCATAACCCTCTCAACTTTTTAGCACATGCTAGGTGGGTGAAATTGATACCATGCCAATTTTCAACCATTTCAGAGTTCATTTGCAGTGCTTTTCAATTTCATGGTCATCTTAGCTCACAATAAATCATGAAATGCATGAAAAAAAGCAAATAAAGTCAAAAATGGGTTGAAAAGTGATGATGTGGCTTTGAATGGTGCATATTGAATGCAGAAAAAGTTTTGAGTGAAAATATGTTTAGAAAATGAAATCCCTTTGTAATAGACGAGTTTTCGTTCGAAACCCTGATACTTCGAAGGAGATTGTCTAGTTTGTACACGAAGTGCATCCAGTTTTTCCCATAACCCTCTCAACTTTTTAGCACAAGCTACGTGGGTGAAATTATGATACCATGCCAATTTTTAACTATTTCAGAGTTCATTTGCAGTGCTTTACAATTTCAGGGTCATCTTGGCTCAAACTATATCATGAAATGCATGAAAAATAGCAAATGAAGTCAGAAAAGGGTTGAAAAGTGATGATGTGGCTTTGAATGGTGCATATTGAATGCTGAAAAAGTTTTGAGTTAAAATATATTTAAAAAATGAAATCCCTTTGTAATAGACGAGTTTTCGTCCGAATCCCTAATACTTCGAAGGAGATTGTCCAGTTTGTACACGAAGTGCATCCAGTTTTTCCCGTAACCCTCTCAACTTTTTAGCACATGCTACGTGGGTGAAATTATGATACCATGCCAATTTTCAACTATTTCAGAGTTCATTTGCAGTGCTTTTCAATTTCAGGGTCATCTTAGCTCAAAATAAATCATGAAATGCATGAAAAATAGCAAATGAAGTCAGAAAAGGGTTGAAAAGTGATGATGTGGCTTTGAATGGTGCATATTGAATGCAGAAAAAGTCTTTAGTTGAAGTATGTTAAAAAATGAAACCCCTTTGTAATAGACGAGTTTTCGTCCGAAACCCTGATACTTCGAAGGAGATTGTCCAGTTTGTACACGAAGTGCATCCAGTTTTTCCCGTAACCCTCTCAACTTTTTAGCACATGCTACGTGGTTGAAATTATGATACCATGCCAATTTTCAACTATTTCAGAGTTCATTTGCAGTGCTTTACAATTTCAGGGTCATCTTAGCTCAAAATAAATCATGAAATGCATGAAAAATAGCAAATGAAGTCAGAAAAGGGTTGAAAAGTGATGATGTGTCTTTGAATGGTACATATTGAATGCAGAAAAAGTCTTTACTTGAAATATGTTAAAAAATGAAATCCCTTTGTAATAGACGAGTTTTCGTCCGAAACCTTGATACTTCAAAGGAGATTGTCCAGATTGTACACGAAGTGCATCCAGTTTTTCCCGTAACCCTCTCAACTTTTTAGCACATGCTATGTGGGTGAAATTATAATACCATGCCAATTTTCAATCATTTCAGAGTTCATTTGCAGTGCTTTTCAATTTCAGGGTCATCTTAGCTCAAAATAAATCATGAAATGCATGAAAAATAGCAAATGAAGTCAGAAAAGGGTTGAAAAGTTATGATGTGGCTTTGAATGGTGCATATTGAGTGCCGAAAAAGTCTTGAGTTAAAATATGTTTAAAAAAATGAAATCCCTTTGTAATAGACGAATTTTCGTCCGAAACCCTGATTGTCCAGTTTGTACACGAAGTGCATCCAGTTTTTCCCGTAACCCTCTAACCTTTTTAGCACATGCTACATGGGTGAAATTATGATACCATGCCAATTTTCTAATATTTCAGAGTTCATTTGCAGTGCTTTTCAATTTCAGGGTCATCTTTGCTCAAAATAAATCATGAAATGCATGAAATATAGAAAATGATGTCAGAAAAGGGTTGAAAAGTGATGATGTGGCTTTGAATGGTGCATATTGAATGCAGAAAAAGTTTTGAGTTAAAATATGTTTAAAAAATGAAATCCCTTTTTAATAGACGAGTTTTCGTCCGAAACCTTGATACTTCGAAGGAGATTGTCCAGTTTGTACACGAAGTGCATCCAGTTTTTCCCGTAACCCTCTCAACTTTTTAGAACATGCTATGTGGGTGAAATTATGATACCATGCCAAGTTTTAACCATTTCAGAGTTCATTTGCAGTGCTTTTCAATTCCATGGTCATGTTAGCTCAAAATAAATCATGAAATGCATGAAAAATAGCAAATGAAGTCAGAAAAGGGTTGAAAAGTGATGATGTGGCTTTGAATGGTGCATATTGAATGCAGAAAAAGTCTTGAGTTAAAATATATTTAAAAAAATGAAATCCCTTTGTAATAGACGAGTTTTCGTCCGAAACCCTGATACTTCGAAGGAGATTGTCCAGTTTGTATACGAAGTGCATCCAGTTTTTCCCGTAACCCTCTCAACTTTTTAGCACATGCTATGTGGGTGAAATTATGATACCATGCCGATTTTCAACCATTTCCGAGTTCATTTCCAGTGCTTTTCAATTTCAGGGTCATCCTAGCTCAAAATAAATCATGAAATGCATGAAAAATAGCAAATGAAGTCAGAAAAGGGTTGAAAAGTGATGATGTGGCTTTGAATGGTGCATATTGAATGCAGAAAAAGTCTTTAGTTGAAGTATGTTAAAAAATGAAACCCCTTTGTAATAGACGAGTTTTCGTCCGAAACCCTGATACTTCTTAGGAGATTGTCCAGTTTGTACACGAAGTGCATCCAGTTTTTCCCGTAACCCTCTCAACTTTTTATCACATGCTATGTGGGTGAAATTATGATACCATGCCAATTTTTAACCATTTCAGAGTTCATTTGCAGTGCTTTTCAATTTCAGGGTCATCTTAGCTCAAAATAAATCATGAAATGCATGAAAAATAGCAAATGAAGTCAGAAAAGGGTTGAAAAGTGATGATGTGGCTTTGAATGGTGCATATTGAATGCAGAAAAAGTCTTGAGTTAAAATATGTTAATAAAATGAAACCCCTTTGTAATAGACGAGTTTTCGTCCAAAACCCTGATACTTCGAAGGAGATTGTCCAGTTTGTACACGAAATGCATCCAGTTTTTCCCGTAACCCTCTCAACTTTTTAGCACATGCTATGTGGGTGAAATTATGATACCATGCCAATTTTCAACCATTTCCGAGTTCATTTGCAGTGCTTTTCAATTTCAGGGTCATCTTAGCTCAAAATAAATCATGAAATGCATGAAAAATAGCAAATGAAGTCAGAAAAGGGTTGAAAAGTGATGATGTGTATTTGAATGGTGCATATTGAATGCATAAAAAGTCTTGAGTTAAAATATGTTTAAAAAATGAAATCCCTTTGTAATAGACGAGTTTTCGTCCGAAACCCTCATACTTCGAAGGAGATTGTCCAGTTTGTACACGAAGTGCATCCAGTTTTTCCCATAACCCTCTCAACTTTTTAGCACATGCTAGGTGGGTGAAATTATGATACCATGCCAATTTTCAACCATTTCAGAGTTCATTTGCAGTGCTTTTCAATTTCATGGTCATCTTAGCTCACAATAAATCATGAAATGCATGAAAAAAAGCAAATAAAGTCAAAAATGGGTTGAAAAGTGATGATGTGGCTTTGAATGGTGCATATTGAATGCAGAAAAAGTTTTGAGTGAAAATATGTTTAGAAAATGAAATCCCTTTGTAATAGACGAGTTTTCGTTCGAAACCCTGATACTTCGAAGGAGATTGTCTAGTTTGTACACGAAGTGCATCCAGTTTTTCCCATAACCCTCTCAACTTTTTAGCACAAGCTACGTGGGTGAAATTATGATACCATGCCAATTTTTAACTATTTCAGAGTTCATTTGCAGTGCTTTACAATTTCAGGGTCATCTTAGCTCAAAATCAATCATGAAATGCATGAAAAATAGCAAATGAAGTCAGAAAAGGGTTGAAAAGTGATGATGTGGCTTTGAATGGTGCATATTGAATGCTGAAAAAGTCTTGAGTTAAAATATATTTAAAAAAATGAAATCCCTTTGTAATAGACGAGTTTTCGTCCGAATCCCTAATACTTCGAAGGAGATTGTCCAGTTTGTACACGAAGTGCATCCAGTTGTTCCCGTAACCCTCTCAACTTTTTAGCACATGCTACGTGGGTGAAATTATGATACCATGCCAATTTTCAACCATTTCAGAGTTCATTTGCAGTGCTTTTCAATTTCAAGGTCATCTTAGCTCAAAATAAATCATGAAATGCATGAAAAATAGAAAATGAAGTCAGAAAAGGGTTGAAAAGTGATGATGTGGCTTTGAATGGTGCATATTGAATGCAGAAAAAGTCTTGAGTTAAAATATGTTAATAAAATGAAACCCCTTTGTAATAGACGAGTTTTCGTCCAAAACCCTGATACTTCGAAGGAGATTGTCCAGTTTGTACACGAAATGCATCCAGTTTTTCCCGTAACCCTCTCAACTTTTTAGCACATGCTATGTGGGTGAAATTATGATACCATGCCAATTTTCAACCATTTCCGAGTTCATTTGCAGTGCTTTTCAATTTCAGGGTCATCTTAGCTCAAAATAAATCATGAAATGCATGAAAAATAGCAAATGAAGTCAGAAAAGGGTTGAAAAGTGATGATGTGTATTTGAATGGTGCATATTGAATGCATAAAAAGTCTTGAGTTAAAATATGTTTAAAAAATGAAATCCCTTTGTAATAGACGAGTTTTCGTCCGAAACCCTCATACTTCGAAGGAGATTGTCCAGTTTGTACACGAAGTGCATCCAGTTTTTCCCATAACCCTCTCAACTTTTTAGCACATGCTAGGTGGGTGAAATTATGATACCATGCCAATTTTCAACCATTTCAGAGTTCATTTGCAGTGCTTTTCAATTTCATGGTCATCTTAGCTCACAATAAATCATGAAATGCATGAAAAAAGCAAATAAAGTCAAAAATGGGTTGAAAAGTGATGATGTGGCTTTGAATGGTGCATATTGAATGCAGAAAAAGTTTTGAGTGAAAATATGTTTAGAAAATGAAATCCCTTTGTAATAGACGAGTTTTCGTTCGAAACCCTGATACTTCGAAGGAGATTGTCTAGTTTGTACACGAAGTGCATCCAGTTTTTCCCATAACCCTCTCAACTTTTTAGCACAAGCTACGTGGGTGAAATTATGATACCATGCCAATTTTTAACTATTTCAGAGTTCATTTGCAGTGCTTTACAATTTCAGGGTCATCTTAGCTCAAAATCAATCATGAAATGCATGAAAAATAGCAAATGAAGTCAGAAAAGGGTTGAAAAGTGATGATGTGGCTTTGAATGGTGCATATTGAATGCTGAAAAAGTCTTGAGTTAAAATATATTTAAAAAAATGAAATCCCTTTGTAATAGACGAGTTTTCGTCCGAATCCCTAATACTTCGAAGGAGATTGTCCAGTTTGTACACGAAGTGCATCCAGTTTTTCCCGTAACCCTCTCAACTTTTTAGCACATGCTACGTGGGTGAAATTATGATACCATGCCAATTTTCAACCATTTCAGAGTTCATTTGCAGTGCTTTTCAATTTCAAGGTCATCTTAGCTCAAAATAAATCATGAAATGCATGAAAAATAGCAAATGAAGTCAGAAAAGGGTTGAAAAGTGATGATGTAGCTTTGAATGGTGCATATTGAATGCAGAAAAAGTCTTGAGTTAAAATATGTTAAAAAAAATGAAACCCCTTTGTAATAGACGACTTTTCGTCCGAAACCCTGATACTTCGAAGGAGATTGTCCAGTTTGTACACGAAGTGCATCCAGTTTTTCCCGTAACCCTCTCAACTTTTTAGCACATGCTACGAGGGTGAAATTATGATACCATGCCAATTTTCAACTATTTCAGAGTTTATTTGCAGTGCTTTTCAATTTCAGGGTCATGTTAGCTCAAAATAAATCATGAAATGCAAGAAAACTAGCAAATGAAGTCAGAAAAGGGTTGAAAAGTGATGATGTGGCTTTGAATGGTGCATATTGAATGCAGAAAAAGTCTTGTGTTAAAATACGTTAAAAAATGATATCCCTTTGTAATAGACGAGTTTTCGTCCGAAACCCTGATACTTCGAAGGAGATTGTCCAGTTTGTACACGAAGTGCATCCAGTTTTTCCCGTAACCCTCTCAACTTTTTAGCACATGCTACGTGGGTGAAATTATGATACCATGCCAATTTTCAACTATTTCAGAGTTCATTTGCAGTGCTTTTCAATTTCAGGGTCATCTTAGCTCAAAATAAATCATGAAATGCATGAAAAATAGCAAATGAAGTCAGAAAAGGGTTGAAAAGTGATGATGTGGCTTTGAATGGTGCATATTGAATGCAGAAAAAGTCTTTAGTTGAAGTATGTTAAAAAATGAAACCCCTTTGTAATAGACGAGTTTTCGTCCGAAACCCTGATACTTCGAAGGAGATTGTCCAGTTTGTACACGAAGTGCATCCAGTTTTTCCCGTAACCCTCTCAACTTTTTAGCACATGCTACGTGGTTGAAATTATGATACCATGCCAATTTTCAACTATTTCAGAGTTCATTTGCAGTGCTTTACAATTTCAGGGTCATCTTAGCTCAAAATAAATCATGAAATGCATGAAAAATAGCACATGAAGTCAGAAAAGGGTTGAAAAGTGATGATGTGTCTTTGAATGGTACATATTGAATGCAGAAAAAGTCTTTACTTGAAATATGTTAAAAAATGAAATCCCATTGTAATAGACGAGTTTTCGTCCGAAACCTTGATACTTCAAAGGAGATTGTCCAGATTGTACACGAAGTGCATCCAGTTTTTCCCGTAAACCTCTCAACTTTTTAGCACATGCTATGTGGGTGAAATTATAATACCATGCCAATTTTCAACCATTTCAGAGTTCATTTGCAGTGCTTTTCAATTTCAGGGTCATCTTAGCTCAAAATAAATCATGAAATGCATGAAAAATAGCAAATGAAGTCAGAAAAGGGTTGAAAAGTTATGATGTGGCTTTGAATGGTGCATATTGAGTGCCGAAAAAGTCTTGAGTTAAAATATGTTTAAAAAAATGAAATCCCTTTGTAATAGACGAATTTTCGTCCGAAACCCTGATTGTCCAGTTTGTACACGAAGTGCATCCAGTTTTTCCCGTAACCCTCTAACCTTTATAGCACATGCTACATGGGTGAAATTATGATACCATGCCAATTTTCTAATATTTCAGAGTTTATTTGCAGTGCTTTTCAATTTCAGGGTCATCTTAGCTCAAAATAAATCATGAAATGCATGAAATATAGCAAATGAAGTCAGAAAAGGGTTGAAAAGTGATGATGTGGCTTTGAATGGTGCATATTGAATGCAGAAAAAGTTTTGAGTTAAAATATGTTTAAAAAATGAAATCCCTTTGTAATAGACGAGTTTTCGGCCGAAACCTTGATACTTCGAAGGAGATTGTCCAGTTTGTACACGAAGTGCATCCAGTTTTTCCCGTAACCCTCTCAACTTTTTAGAACATGCTATGTGGGTGAAATTATGATACCATGCCAATTTTTAACCATTTCAGAGTTCATTTGCAGTGCTTTTCAATTCCATGGTCATCTTAGCTCAAAATAAATCATGAAATGCATGAAAAATAGCAAATGAAGTCAGAAAAGGGTTAAAAAGTGATGATGTGGCTTTGAATGGTGCATATTGAATGCAGAAAAAGTCTTGAGTTAAAATATATTTAAAAAAATGAAATCCCTTTGTAATAGACGAGTTTTCGTCCGAAACCCTGATACTTCGAAGGAGATTGTCCAGTTTGTACACGAAGTGCATATAGTTTTTCCCGTAACCCTCTCAACTTTTTAGCACATGCTATGTGGGTGAAATTATGATACCATGCCAATTTTCAACCATTTCCGAGTTCATTTGCAGTGCTTTTCAATTTCAGGGTCATCTTAGCTCAAAATAAATCATGAAATGCATGAAAAATAGCAAATGAAGTCAGAAAAGGGTTGAAAAGTGATGATGTGGCTTTGAATGGTGCATATTGAATGCAGAAAAAGTCTTTAGTTGAAGTATGTTAAAAAATGAAACCCCTTTGTAATAGACGAGTTTTCGTCCGAAACCTTGATACTTCGAAGGAGATTGTCCAGTTTGTACACGAAGTGCATCCAGTTTTTCCCGTAACCCTCTCAACTTTTTAGCACATGCTACGTGGTTGAAATTATGATACCATGCCAATTTTCAACTATTTCAGAGTTCATTTGCAGTGCTTTACAATTTCAGGGTCATCTTAGCTCAAAATAAATCATGAAATGCATGAAAAATAGCACATGAAGTCAGAAAAGGGTTGAAAAGTGATGATGTGTCTTTGAATGGTACATATTGAATGCAGAAAAAGTCTTTACTTGAAATATGTTAAAAAATGAAATCCCATTGTAATAGACGAGTTTTCGTCCGAAACCTTGATACTTCAAAGGAGATTGTCCAGATTGTACACGAAGTGCATCCAGTTTTTCCCGTAAACCTCTCAACTTTTTAGCACATGCTATGTGGGTGAAATTATAATACCATGCCAATTTTCAACCATTTCAGAGTTCATTTGCAGTGCTTTTCAATTTCAGGGTCATCTTAGCTCAAAATAAATCATGAAATGCATGAAAAATAGCAAATGAAGTCAGAAAAGGGTTGAAAAGTTATGATGTGGCTTTGAATGGTGCATATTGAGTGCCGAAAAAGTCTTGAGTTAAAATATGTTTAAAAAATGAAATCCCTTTGTAATAGACGAATTTTCGTCCGAAACCCTGATTGTCCAGTTTGTACACGAAGTGCATCCAGTTTTTCCCGTAACCCTCTAACCTTTTTAGCACATGCTACATGGGTGAAATTATGATACCATGCCAATTTTCTAATATTTCAGAGTTTATTTGCAGTGCTTTTCAATTTCAGGGTCATCTTAGCTCAAAATAAATCATGAAATGCATGAAATATAGCAAATGAAGTCAGAAAAGGGTCGAAAAGTGATGATGTGGCTTTGAATGGTGCATATTGAATGCAGAAAAAGTTTTGAGTTAAAATATGTTTAAAAAATGAAATCCCTTTGTAATAGACGAGTTTTCGTCCGAAACCTTGATACTTCGAAGGAGATTGTCCAGTTTGTACACGAAGTGCATCCAGTTTTTCCCGTAACCCTCTCAACTTTTTAGAACATGCTATGTGGGTGAAATTATGATACCATGCCAAGTTTTAACCATTTCAGAGTTCATTTGCAGTGCTTTTCAATTCCATGGTCATCTTAGCTCAAAATAAATCATGAAATGCATGAAAAATAGCAAATGAAGTCAGAAAAGGGTTGAAAAGTGATGATGTGGCTTTGAATGGTGCATATTGAATGCAGAAAAAGTCTTGAGTTAAAATATATTTAAAAAAATGAAATCCCTTTGTAATAGACGAGTTTTCGTCCGAAACCCTGATACTTCGAAGGAGATTGTCCAGTTTGTACACGAAGTGCATATAGTTTTTCCCGTAACCCTCTCAACTTTTTAGCACATGCTATGTGGGTGAAATTATGATACCATGCCAATTTTCAACCATTTCCGAGTTCATTTGCAGTGCTTTTCAATTGCAGGGTCATCCTAGCTCAAAATAAATCATGAAATGCATGAAAAATAGCAAATGAAGTCAGAAAAGGGTTGAAAAGTGATGATGTGGCTTTGAATGGTGCATATTGAATGCAGAAAAAGTCTTGAGTTAAAATATGTTAATAAAATGAAACCCCTTTGTAATAGACGAGGTTTCGTCCGAAACCCTAACACTTCGAAAGAAATTGTCCAGTTTGTACACGAAGTGCATCCAGTTTTTCCCGTAACCCTCTCAACTTTTTAGCACATGCTACGTGGGTGAAATTATGATACCATGCCAATTTTCAACTATTTGAGAGTTCACTTGCAGTGCTTTTCAATTTCAGGGTCATCTTAGCTCAAAATAAATCATGAAATGCATGAAAAATAGCAAATGAAGACAGAAAAGGGTTGAAAAGTGATGATGTGGCTTTGAATGGTGCATATTGAATGCAGAAAAAGTCTTGAGTTAAAATATATTTAAAAAAATGAAATCCCTTTGTCATAGACGAGTTTACGTCCGAAACCCTAATACTTCGAAGGAGATTGTCCAGTTTGTACACGAAGTGCATCCAGTTTTTCCCGTAACCCTCTCAACTTTTTAGCACATGCTATGTGGGTGAAATTATGATACCATGCCAATTTTCAACCATTTCAGAGTTCATTTGCAGTGCTTTTCAATTTCAGGGTCATCCTAGCTCAAAATAAATCATGAAATGCATGAAATGCATGAAAAATAGCAAATGAAGTCAGAAAAGGGTTGAAAAGTGATGATGTGGCTTTGAATAGTGCACATTGAATGCAGAAAAAGTCTTGAGTTAAAATATGTTAATAAAATGAAACCCCTTTGTAATAGACGAGTTTTCGTCCGATACCCTGACACTTCGAAAGAGATTGTCCAGTTTGTACACGAAGTGCATCCAGTTTTTCCCGTAACCCTCTCAACTTTTTAGCACATGTTATGTGGGTGAAATTATGATACCATGCCAATTTTCAACTATTTAAGAGTTCATTTGCAGTGCTTTACAATTTCAGGGTCATCTTAGCTCAAAATAAATCATGAAATGCATGAAAAATAGCAAATGAAGTCAGAAAAGGGTTGAAAAGTGATGATGTGTCTTTGAATGGGACATATTAAATGCATAAAAAGTCTTGAGTTAAAATATGTTTAAAAAATGAAACCCCTTTGTAATAGACGAGTTTTTGTCCGAAACCCTAATACTTCGAAGGAGATTGTCCAGTTTGTACACGAAGTGCATCCAGTTTTTCCTGTAACCCTCTCAACTTTTTAGCACATGCTACGTGGGTGAAATTATGATACCATGCCAATTTTCAACCATTTCAGAGTTCATTTGCAGTGCTT
Source organism: Elymus sibiricus (assembly GCA_039707655.1). Taxonomy (NCBI): domain Eukaryota; kingdom Viridiplantae; phylum Streptophyta; class Magnoliopsida; order Poales; family Poaceae; genus Elymus; species Elymus sibiricus. Next base: position 248,954,742 of record CM077671.1, read on the forward strand.
TTCAATTTCAGGGTCATCTTAGCTCAAAATAAATCATGAAATGCATGAAAATAGCAAATGAAGTCAGAAAAGGGTTGAAAAGTGATGCTGTGGCTTTGAATGGTGGATATTGAATGCAAACAAAGTTTTGAGTTAAAATATGTTTAAAAAATGAAATCCCTTTGTAATAGACGAGTTTTCGTCCGAAACCCTGATACTTCGAAGGAGATTGTCCAGTTTGTACACGAAGTGCATCTAGTTTTTCCCGTAACCCTCTCAACTTTTTAGCACATGCTATGTGGGTGAAATTATGATACCATGCCAATTTTCAACCATTTCCGAGTTCATTTGCAGTGCTTTTCAATTGCAGGGTCATCCTAGCTCAAAATAAATCATGAAATGCATGAAAAATAGCAAATGAAGTCAGAAAAGGGTTGAAAAGTGATGATGTGGCTTTGAATGGTGCATATTGAATGCAGAAAAAGTCTTGAGTTAAAATATGTTAATAAAATGAAACCCCTTTGTAATAGACGAGTTTTCGTCCGAAACCCTAACACTTCGAAAGAAATTGTCCAGTTTGTACACGAAGTGCATCCAGTTTTTCCCGTAACCCTCTCAACTTTTTAGCACATGCTACGTGGGTGAAATTATGATACCATGCCAATTTTCAACTATTTGAGAGTTCATTTGCAGTGCTTTTCAATTTCAGGGTCATCTTAGCTCAAAATAAATCATGAAATGCATGAAAAATAGCAAATGAAGACAGAAAAGGGTTGAAAAGTGATGATGTGGCTTTGAATGGTGCATATTGAATGCAGAAAAAGTCTTGAGTTAAAATATATTTAAAAAAATGAAATCCCTTTGTAATAGACGAGTTTACGTCCGAAACCCTAATACTTCGAAGGAGATTGTCCAGTTTGTACACGAAGTGCATCCAGTTTTTCCCGTAACCCTCTCAACTTTTTAGCACATGCTATGTGGGTGAAATTATGATACCATGCCAATTTTCAACCATTTCAGAGTTCATTTGCAGTGCTTTTCAATTTCAGGGTCATCCTAGCTCAAAATAAATCATGAAATGCATGAAAAATAGCAAATGAAGTCAGAAAAGGGTTGAAAATTGATGATGTGGCTTTGAATAGTGCACATTGAATGCAGAAAAAGTCTTGAGTTAAAATATGTTAATAAAATGAAACCCCTTTGTAATAGACGAGTTTTCGTCCGATACCCTGACACTTCGAAAGAGATTGTCCAGTTTGTACACGAAGTGCATCCAGTTTTTCCCGTAACCCTCTCAACTTTTTAGCACATGTTATGTGGGTGAAATTATGATACCATGCCAATTTTCAACTATTTAAGAGTTCATTTGCAGTGCTTTACAATTTCAGGGTCATCTTAGCTCAAAATAAATCATGAAATGCATGAAAAATAGCAAATGAAGTCAGAAAAGGGTTGAAAAGTGATGATGTGTCTTTGAATGGGACATATTGAATGCATAAAAAGTCTTGAGTTAAAATATGTTTAAAAAATGAAACCCCTTTGTAATAGACGAGTTTTTGTCCGAAACCCTGATACTTCGAAGGAGATTGTCCAGTTTGTACACGAAGTGCATCCAGTTTTTCCTGTAACCCTCTCAACTTTTTAGCACATGCTACGTGGGTGAAATTATGATACCATGCCAATTTTCAACCATTTCAGAGTTCATTTGCAGTGCTTTTCAATTTCAGGGTCATCTTAGCTCAAAATAAATCATGAAATGCATGAAAATAGCAAATGAAGTCAGAAAAGGGTTGAAAAGTGATGCTGTGGCTTTGAATGGTGGATATTGAATGCAAACAAAGTTTTGAGTTGAAATATGTTTAAAAAATGAAATCCCTTTGTAATAGACGAGTTTTCGTCCGAAACCCTGATACTTCGAAGGAGATTGTCCAGTTTGTACACGAAGTGCATCTAGTTTTTCCCGTAACCCTCTCAACTTTTTAGCACATGCTATGTGGGTGAAATTATGATACCATGCCAATTTTTAACCATTTCAGAGTTCATTTGCAGTGCTTTTCAATTTCAGGGTCATCTTAGCTCAAAATAAATCATGAAATGCATGAAAAATAGCAAATGAAGTCAGAAAAGGGTTGAAAAGTGATGATGTGGCTTTGAATGTTGCATATTGAATGCAGAGAAAGTCTTGAGTTAAAATATATTTAAAAAAATGAAATCCCTTTGTAATAGACGAGTTTTCGTCCGAAACCCTGATACTTCGAAGGACATTGTCCAGTTTGTACACGAAGTGCATCCAGTTTTTCCCGTAACCCCCTCAACTTTTTAGCACATGCTATGTGGGTGAAATTATTATACCATGCCAAGTTTTAACCATTTCAGAGTTCATTTGCTGTGCTTTTCAATTTCAGGGTCATCTTAGCTCAAAATAAATCATGAAATGCATGAAAAATAGCAAATGAAGTCAGAAAAGGGTTGAAAAGTGATAATGTGGCTTTGAATGGTGCATATTGAATGCAGAAAAAGTTTTGAGTTAAAATATGTTTAAAAAATGAAATCCCTTTGTAATAGATGAGTTTTCGTCCGAAACCCTGACACTTCGAAGGAGATTGTCCAGTTTGTACACGAAGTGCATCTAGTTTTTCCCGTAACCCTCTCAACTTTTTAGCACATGCTATGTGGGTGAAATTATGATACCATGCCAATTTTTAACCATTTCAGAGTTCATTTGCAGTGCTTTTCAATTTCAGGGTCATCTTAGCTCAAAATAAATCATGAAATGCATGAAAAATAGCAAATGAAGTCAGAAAAGGGTTGAAACGTGATGATGTGTATTTGAATGGTGCATATTGAATGCATAAAAAGTCTTGAGTTAAAATATGTTAAAAAAATGAAACCCCTTTGTAATAGACGAGTTTTTGTCCGAAACCCTGATACTTCGAAGGAGATTGTCCAGTTTGTACACGAAGTGCATCCGGTTTTTCCTTTCACCCTCTCAACTTTTTAGCACATGCTACGTGGGTGAAATTATGATACCATGCCAATTTTCAACCATTTCAGAGTTCATTTGCAGTGCTTTTCAATTTCAGGGTCATCCTAGCTCAAAATAAATCATGAAATGCATGAAAAATAGCAAATGAAGTCAGAAAAGGGTTGAAAAGTGATGATGTGGCTTTTAATGTTGCATATTGAATGCAGAAAAAGTCTTCAGTTAAAATATGTTAAAAAAATGAAACCCCTTTGTAATAGACGAGTTTTCGTCCGAAACCCTGATACTTCGAAGGAGATTGTCCAGTTTGTACACGAAATGCATCCAATTTTCCCCGTAACCCTCTCAACTTTTTAGCACATGCTATGTGGGTGAAATTATGATACCATGCCAATTTTCAACCATTTCCGAGTTCATTTGCAGTGCTTTTCAATTTCAGGGTCATCTTAGCTCAAAATAAATCATGAAATGCATGAAAAATAGCAAATGAAGTTAGAAAAGGGTTGAAAAGTGATGATGTGTATTTGAATGGTGCATATTGAATGCATAAAAAGTCTTGAGTTAAAATATGTTTAAAAAATGAAATCCCTTTGTAATAGACGATTTTTCGTCCGAAACCCTCATACTTCGAAGGAGATTGTCCAGTTTGTACACGAAGTGCATCCAGTTTTTCCCATAACCCTCTCGACTTTTTAGCACATGCTAGGTGGGTGAAATTATGATACCATGCCAATTTTCAACCATTTCAGAGTTCATTTGCAGTGCTTTTCAATTTCAGGGTCATCTTAGCTCAAAATAAATCATGAAATGCATGAAAAAAAGGAAATAAAGTCAGAAATGGGTTGAAAAGTGATGATGTGGCTTTGAATGGTGCATATTGAATGCAGAAAAAGTTTTGAGTTAAAATATGTTTAGAAAATGAAATCCCTTTGTAATAGACGAGTTTTCGTCCGAAACCCTGATACTTCAAAGGAGATTGTCTAGTTTGTACACGAAGTGCATCCAGTTTTTCCCATAACCCTCTCAACTTTTTAGCACAAGCTACGTGGGTGAAATTATGATACCATGACAATTTTTAACTATTTCAGAGTTCATTTGCAGTGCTTTACAATTTCAGGGTCATCTTAGCTCAAAATAAATCATGAAATGCATGAAAAATCGCAAATGAAGTCAAAAAAGGGTTGAAAAGTGATGATGTGGCTTTGAATGGTGCATATTGAATGCAGAAAAAGTCTTGAGTTAAAATATATTTAAAAAAATGAAATCCCTTTGTAATAGACGAGTTTTCGTCCGAATCCCTAATACTTCGAAGGAGATTGTCCAGTTTGTACACGAAGTGCATCCAATTTTTCCCGTAACCCTCTCAATTTTTTAGCACATGCTACGTGGGTGAAATTATGATACCATGCCAATTTTCAACCATTTCAGAGTTCATTTGCAGTGCTTTTCAATTTCAGGGTCATCTTAGCTCAAAATATATCATGAAATGCATGAAAAATAGCAAATGAAGTCAGAAAAGGGTTGAAAAGTGATGATGTGGCTTTGAATGGTGCATATTGAATGCAGAAAAAGTATTGAGTTAAAATATGTTAAAAAAAATGAAACCCCTTTGTAATAGACGAGTTTTCGTCCGAGACCCTGATACTTCGAAGAAGATTGTCCAGTTTGTACACGAAGTGCATCCAGTTTTTCCCGTAACCCTCTCAACTTTTTAGCACATGCTACGTGGGTGAAATTATGATACCATGCCAATTTTCAACTATTTCAGAGTTCATTTGCAGTGCTTTTCAATTTCAGGGTCATGTTAGCTCAAAATAAATCATGAAATGCATGAAAAATAGCAAATGAAGTCAGAAAAGGGTTGAAAAGTGATGATGTGGCTTTGAATGGTGCATATTGACTGCAAAAAAAGTCTTGAGTTAAAATATGTTAAAAATGATACCCCTTTGTAATAGACGAGTTTTCGTCCGAAACCCTGATACTTCGAAGGAGATTGTCCAGTTTGTACACGAAGTGCATCCAGTTTTTCCCGTAACCCTCTCAACTTTTTAGCACATGCTACGTGGGTGAAATTATGATACCATGCCAATTTTCAACTATTTCAGAGTTCATTTGCAGTGCTTTTCAATTTCAGGGTCATCTTAGCTCAAAATAAATCATGAAATGCATGAAAAATAGCAAATGAAGTCAGAAAAGGGTTGAAAAGTGATGATGTGGCTTTGAATGGTGCATATTGAATGCAGAAAAAGTCTTTAGTTAAAATATACTCCCTCCGTTCCTTTATGTAAGGTGTATTATTTCCGGCACGGTGACCAAGGCACATAATTATAGACATGTTAAGACTAAATTACCCTTAGAAAATTTGTTTGTTAGTAAAAAGTGAATCAATTAGTCCAGAAAAGTATGAGATACATGCAATCGACAAAAAGATAGTTTCCTTCTTTTACTATAAGGAGAGATACAGACAATCAAAAAGAGATACTTTCCTTTTTTAGGAGGGCTAACAAGAGAATTATGAGGAATTAGAAGAAATGCACCCTACATTCTGAAATTTTATCAAAACACAAATACACCTTATATAAAGGAACGGAGGGAGTATTAAAAAATGAAACCCCTTTGTAATAGACGAGTTTTCGTCCGAAACCCTGATACTTCGAAGGAGATTGTCCAGTTTGTACACGAAGTGCATCCAGTTTTTCCCGTAACCCTCTCAACTTTTTAGCACATGTTATGTGGGTGAAATTATGATACCATGCCAATTTTCAACCATTTCAGAGTTCATTTGCAGTGCTTTTCAATTTCAGGGTCATCTTAGCTCAAAATAAATCATGAAATGCATGAAAAATAGCAAATGAAGTCAGGAAAGAGTTGAAAAGTGATGATGTGGCTTTGAATGGTGCATATTGAATGCAGAAAAAGTCTTGAGTTAAAATATGTTAAAAAAATGAAATCCCTTTGTAATAGACGAGTTTTCATCCGAAACCGTGATACTTCGAAGGAGATTGTCCAGTTTGTACATGAAGTGCATCCAGTTTTTCCCGTAACCCTCTCAACTTTTTAGAACATTCTACGTGGGTGAAATTATGATACCATGCCTATTTTCAACTATTTCAGAGTTCAATTGCAGTGCTTTACAATTTCTGGGTCATCTTAGCTCAAAATAAATCATGAAATGCATGAAAAATAGCAAATGAAGTCAGAAAAGAGTTGAAAAGTGATGATGTGGCTTTGAATGGTGCATATTGAATGCCAAAAAAGTCTTGAGTTAAAATATGTTAAAAAAATGAAAACCCTTTGTAATAGACGAGTTTTCGTCCGAAACCCTGATACTTCGAAGGAGATTGTCCAGTTTGTACACGAAGTGCATCCAGTTTTTCCCGTAACCCTCTCAACTTTTTAGCACATGCTACGTGGGTGAAATTATGATACCATGCCAATTTTCAACTATTTCAGAGTTCATTTGCAGTGCTTTACAATTTCAGGGTCATCTTAGCTCAAAATAAATCATGAAATGCATGAAAAATAGCAAATGAAGTCAGAAAAGGGTTGAAAAGTGATGATGTGTCTTTGAATGGTACATATTGAATGCAGAAAAAGTCTTGAGTTAAAATATGTTTAAAAAATGAAATCCCTTTGTAATAGACAAGTTTTCGTCCGAAACCCTGATACTTCGAAGGAGATTGTCCAGTTTGTACACGAAGTGCATCCAGTTTTTCCCGTAACCCTCTCAACTTTTTAGCACATGCTATGTGGGTGAAATTATGATACCATTCCAATTTTCAACCATTTCAGAGTTCATTTGCAGTGCTTTTCAATTTCAGGGTCATCTTAGCTCAAAATAAATCATGAAATGCATGAAAAATAGCAAATGAAGTCAGAAAAGGGTTGAAAGGTGATGATGTGGCTTTGAATGGTTCATATTGAATGCAGAAAAAGTCTTGAGTTAAAATATGTTTAAAAAAATGCAGAAAAAGTCTTTTATAAAACTGTAATAGCACAATGAATGAACTAAAGAGAATGAATTAAATATAATATTCTTCATTAGCAAAAAGAATAAAAATAATATTAACTAAAATTATCTAAGTATTTATTTGTTAAAAACTTTACTAGTAAAATGTTCATAAAGTATATTTTGTTACAAGCTTTAATAGAAGCTAAAAAGCTTTTATAAAACTCTAATAGCAAAAGGAAGCAACTAAAAAGAATCAATAAAAAATAAAACTTATGCAACTAAAAATATATAAAATTTGTGCAACTAAAATTATATAACTAAAAATAACATATGCAAAAAATAACATTAGAAATCATAATATATGCAAAAAAACGGCCCGCCTACTAGGCACGACGGCCTGCGTACGACTAGAAACCCTACAAATGGGCCAGGATGCAGGCCCGCAGTGCTAGCAGGCCCAACAGGGCGTCAAATAGGCATGTACTGTCTGCATTAGAGAGGAGCTCAAGAGGGCAGCGGCAGCAGCGCTTATAAACCACTCCGAGCCCCTCTCAACTAGCAAGGTGGGACTAAACTTTTGGTACGGGAAGCACAACCCTTTAGTCCCGGTTGGTGCCACCAACCGGGACTAATGCCGCCCTTTAGTCCTGGTTGGTGCCACCAACCGGGACTAAAGGTCTCTGCTTCCCGCCCTTTGGGCTGCTGGAAATTGACCTTTAGTCCCGGTTGGTGGCACCTACCGGGGCTAAAGGGGGGCACTAGTCCCGGTTGGTGCCACCAACCGGGACTAATGTCTCTGTATATAAGCGGGAGTTGGGAAAATTTGCCAAAACACATCTGCAGTTCCGCCCCCGACGCGGGCGACCACCTCGACGCCGCCAGGCTGCCCGAGCTTGCCGTCGCCTCCGAGCCATCCCCGAGCCCTCTCCTCATCGCCGGACCTCCCCGCCGTCCTCGTTGCCGGACCTCCCCGCCGCCCCCGACGCCATCGCCTCGTTACCGCCCCCGACGCCGTCCCCGAGCCCTACCCAACGCCGTCGCCTCGCCGTCGCCCCCGACGACGTCGCCTCGTCGCCGCCCCCGACGCCATCCCTGAGCCCTGCTCGACACCGTCGCCTCGCCATCGCCCCCGATGCCGTCCTCCTCCCGACGCCTCGCCGCCGCCCCCGACGCCATCCCCGAGCCCTGCCTGACGCCATCGCCTCGTCGTCGCCCCCGACGCCGTGGTTACTGTCAAAAGAATTGGGGACAATATAGCTCCTTTTTGCAAATCAAAGAACAATTTTTTTTGCATTAGAGTTCATTTTGTCTTTGCTATGTTTCTGCCATGCCATGCTATGTTTGTTGCATCAAATATGTATGAGATGTTAGATGGATAGATAGATATGTTTAGATGGATGGATGGATGTATATATATAGAAAATTAATGCAAGGAGCATCCTATAGGTGCAAAGAAGACACTTTGTTCCAATAATCATAATAATGTAACAAAGAGAGGTGCTTATCTGTTTTCATACATTGGGTTCCTCCAAGGCAATGCCTTTACCCTTGGCCTTTGATTTAGACATATTCAGATCGAGAGCAAGGGAGCCCGGCCGGTGAGGGTACGAGGTAAGGCAGTATCAATCACTAACAGTGGGCACGAGAATCCCCCTCACAAGCTGCATTTTGCATGAGGAGAGAGAGCGAGAGGGGGGAGCCAGGGGATGGCCAGAGAGGGGCTAAGATATTCACCCTCAAGAGCGGCATTATGTTGCACAGAGGAAGGAGGGAGGGGAGGAGGAAGCAGACGGCGAGAGTTGGTGAGCGGCGATGGTGGAGCTAGCGTGGTGGGGTGGTCGAGTCCTTGTACGGCGTCGGCCACGCCACGGTCTTTGCTATGTTTCTGCCATGCCATGCTATGTTTGTTGCATCAAATATGTATGAGATGTTAGATGGATAGATAGATATGTTTAGATGGATGGATGGATGTATATATATATAGAAAATGTTGATATGATGAATTTTTTTTGTTCATAGATTTTTTTTGTCCATGTATGTATGTATATGTATAGATGGATGGATTGATGTATATAGAAAATGTTGTGATTAAGTCTATGTTTGCCACTAATCCATCTCTCATGGTTGTATATTGCCACGTTGTAATATTTGCAGAAACTATGGATGACAGAGACTTAGAAAAAGAAGAGTTGTTGGGGGATATAATCCGCGACGGAGGTGATATCGATCTCAACTGCTTGCCGTTTCTCAACGAGACCGATGGTGAGGAAAGAGAGGATGGTGGCTCCAGTGAGGAGGAAGGAGATCATGACGGCTCCGGTGATCGAACTGCGGACAAAGGAGAACATGACGGCTCCGGCGATCGAATGGAGAAGGGAGCCATAATTGCTTCAAAGTCCGGCGAGGTATATATTAATTAATCCTCTGCTGACTAGATGCATTAATTTTTTTGTATGTACATATATTAACGCTTCTTTGTTCTTTTAATTAGCCATCCGGATCGAGCTCCACTTCGGTAAGGAGACAAGGCCCGATGAGAAAGTTGGACGCGGAAGAAAGGTTCACGATCGAAGAAGTCTCTCCAGAAGGCCAACCGATTGCTCCCTACCAGACCAAGAACAAATTTATACATCAGTGCGGAGTTATTGTTAGGGACATTGTCCCGATCAGCTGCCAAGAATGGAATAAGAAGAAGGACCCTCAAGTTCCTTATGTCAACGATAGACTGAAAGATGATCTTTGGACCAATCTGATGAGAAATTTCAGCCTACCGCCAGAGGAGGATCCGAATAACCCAGTTATACAGCGAAAGGTCAGGGCGTTTGCTCTTAAGAAGATGGTAGAACTATTCAAGAACTGGAAGAAAGTATTGAACAGGAAGTTTGTCGAGAAAGACAAGACTCCAGAATTCAAAGGTCAATATGAGAAGATGAGAGATCACTGGCCCGCATTTGTGGCCTACAAGAAATCGTAGAAGGCTAAGAACAGGTCACTTACAAATAATAAAAATGCCGCAAGGAAGGAGTATCACCATGTTACGGGGTCAGGTGGCTACAGCAAAGCCCGGCCTACGTGGGACAAAGCTGAGCAAGACCTGCTTGCTAAAGATGTCCAACCAGCGACATTGCACTGGCCAGATCGGGCAAGGACTTGGTTCTTCGGGGTTGGGGGAACTTTGGACCCAGAAACAGGGAAGTGTGTCTGGACGAAAGCTCAACTTGCAATACCCATCACAAAGCTTGAGGAAGCAATCAAGGAAGCGCTGGAAGGGAAGTTCATTCCCGACAGAGAGAAGGACAAGCTGTCAAAGGCCCTCAGGAATCCTGAACACCCTGGACGAACACGAGGCACATCAGGCTCCGTTTCGTGGAAGGTTGGGTTTCCCGACAGCACTGGTTACAGAAGCCGACAGAGAAAGAAGAAAGAGGAAGCAAGCGAAATGCAGAAGATGAATGAAAGATTAGTGAAACTAGAGGCACTTGAGAGCCAGCGAGCTACTGGCCAACCATCTCAGCGGCACGAAGATCCTTCATTGGAGACTACCCACGATGCTACCCCACCATCTCAGCGGAGAAGCAGCGTGGCTTCTACTGAGCTCGTTCATCCTGATAGCACGGCTCCTCGCTACCCCGTGGATGGTATCACGAATAATTAACATTGTGTGCTAATGGCGAAATGTCATTACCTGACCTTGAAGGCGGCGGTCGGCTATATCTTACCTCCTCGACCTAATGCAACTTTCCATTGCACTCCAGTTCCAGCTGGCTTTGCTATTGTCGGGGTAGATGAAATAATGGACGGATTTGATGGGCTGGAGCTTGAGTACGCTACAGGTGAAGGGGAGCTTCTTCTTCGATATGCCTTAAGGACTACCTGTCTCTGGAGAAAGGAACACATCGTGCTTCCATACTGGACGCCGCCTCAGCAGACTCAGGCGGAGGAGGCCTCGGTGCCTGAGTCGTCTCCGGTGCGTCAGCCGTCTCCGTTGCCTGAGTCGTCTCCGGCGCGTCAGCCGTCTCCGGCGCGTCAGTCATCTCCGCCGCCTCAGCGGACTCCGACGGAGGAGGCCCTTCAGCAGAATCCGCCTCCGCCTCAGTTGTCTCCGCCGCGTCATCGGACTCCGCCTCCTCCGCCGCCTCAGCAACATCGGAAGAGAGCCGCTGCCGCTCTAGCGGCTAGCAGCAGTACGAAGATTCAGATACGGCCCAAGCCTCAAGGCTCTTCCCAAGTTACCCTACGAGAGGTCTGAGGAGGAACTCAACGAGATCGTGGATGCCGAAGTGAAACGTCAGCTTGCACCGAAACGCCCACCTCAAGAGGAGAAAATAGATCTGGTGAAAGCGAAGCAAACTCTGGAGGCCCTTAAGCGACCACCACCGCCTCCGCCGCAATCAAACTATGACCGATGTATTGAAAAGACACATGATCAAGCGAGGCGGTCGGGAAGCTTAGGTAGCAGTGGCGCAAGAAGTGGGAAAACAATTCCCCAGCTCGGCGAACAATGACTGCAATCGTGCCCTCCGCTCAAGGTGGTTACCGATATCGCTAGTGATCCGGAGAAAGCGGCCACTGGTCTTGCTATCACTGCTGCTGATTACTTACCCGACTCGGTACAGTTTGAAAAGGCTGAGGTAGTACAAACCTTAAAATACACGAACGGGAAGCCTCTCATCACACGTGAGGAGCTCGACCGTCTACCAACGATGATGCGACGATTGCATGAATGGTACTTGAAAGCCTGCAAGGACGGGACCAACAATATCTTCGTGGGAATTAAAGATGAGCACTTCTTCAATGGAGAGCAGGTGTTGTTCGTTGAATTTGAAGAAATATTTTAGTTATACAATCAAAAGGAACTCGACAAAACTATCGTCAGTTCCTATTGTCTGTAAGTGTTTTTTCTGTAATTAAGTCTCTAGCTCAGCTCGTTCATTGCATGTATTAATTATACTCACACTATATTATGCAGATTGAAGATCCTCGAATGCAAACAACAACAAATCTATGACATTGGGTTCATTGACCCAAATTTCATAAATGAACGTACGTTAAAAGATTTTCCCGCCGATACAGAGAAAAACTTGCTAAAGGCGTTACTTGGACAACAAACCAGAAAGGAAATACTATTTCCTTACAACTTCAAGTGAGTGTTACTATCTTGTGCACATTCTGTTTCGCTTACTCGAGGTTAAGTGCAATTAACGAGTTATGCGTGCGCAGTTTTCACTTTATTCTGCTAGACATTCAGCTTGAAGAGGGAAACGTAACTGTCTTGGACTCGAGACGTAAAGACCCTAAGGAGTGGACGAACATGAGGCAAATGCTTCAGAAGTAAGTTCAATCATTATCGCACCATATCGGTAACTTTCATTCATTTTCTGATATCAAGTAATCATTTTCTTTGCCGGGCAGGGTTTGGAAAAAGTTCACCAAACAGGTTAAGGGTGTCAGCTGGAAACCGGAGCTGCAATTTGTAGACCCCAAAGTAAGTAATACTCTAGTACCGCGCATCTCTCATTGATGCTAGTTTCAATACCATTATCATGCTTGGTTATCATTTTGATTGAACTCTATTCTCGTAAAGTGCTTGTTGCAGGCACCCAGGACTAATTTATGTGCCTACTACGTTTGCGAGTTCATTCTCCACTCGACCTTTGAGCGGGGCCGGGGCATATCTTTACAACAATTTGAAGTACGTAAACAATATTCACATTTTTATTTTATTACCATCAATTGTGTTGAGTTTCATTCATATATTGACCCCCTTCTTTAAATTAGATCTGGCAGAAGCGGGATGAACTCCTACCAACTGATCGCATACGAGCAATTCAAGAGGAATTGGCGGGATTCTTTGTTGATCATGTCATACCTAAACATGGAGAATACCATAAGGAGATGATATGCGATGTTGGCAATTAGATATTAAGATCGTAAGAGATGTTATATTGTATATATTATATGTAATAGCGTCGAATAGATTTACGAAAACTTGTTGCATTGTTCGACTAAGCACGGAGAAAGAGAGGTCACTTCTTCTCTCTATATATTGATCATGACGATGTTGTGTAATGGCGTTCTTTCATTTCTATATGTAGTAGCTAGCGTCGAGTTGAATGAAAAGAATAAAATAAAAATGGTAAACACAAAAATAAAAGGGGGAAACACAATATGAAAACCCCTAAACCCTCCAAAACCCCTAAACCCCTCCTTTAAAAAAAACAAAACCCCCAGCGCCTGGCAGCTGCTGACGCGTGGCTGCCTTTTAGTCCCGATCGGTGTTACCAACCGGGACTAAAGGTCCTCCTGCCAGGCGCCCCACGGCGGCTACGTGGAGCTCCATTAGTCCCGGTTCGTAGGCCAACCGAGACTAAAAGTGACGGGCATTAGTCCCGATCGTTTTGTCCCGGTTGTAGAACCGGGACTAAAGGCCCTCTGGAACCGGGACTGTTGCCCTGTTTTCTACTAGTGACAATAGCAGTAGCAATAGTAACTTAGCAAGATTCGGTATATGTAAAGTGTAGGCACGTGGATCGGTGATGGATAATGATTTAGATGACATCAATCATGTAACAGTTACACACTAGGGCGACACAGAACTAGCTCCAATTCATCAATATAATGTAGGCATGTATTTCGTATATAGTCATACGTGCTTGCGATAAGAACTTGCATGGCATCTTTTGTCCTACCCTCCCATGGCAGCGGGGTCCTATTGGAAACTAATGGATATTAAGGCCTCCTTTTAATAGAGAACCGGAACAAAGCATTAACACATGGTGAATACATGAACTCCTCAAACTACGACAATCACCGGAAAGAATCCCAATTATTGTCACCTTGGGGTATGCAGATCAAGACACGTAATAGGTGCATACAACTTGCAAGATAGGATCCAAATCAATCTTATATTCAGAGATAATATAATATGTTCAGATCTGAAATCATGGCACTCGGGCCCTAGTGACAAGCATTAAGCATAGCAAAGTCATAACAACATCAATCTCAGAACATGGTGGATACTAGGGATCAAGCCCTATCAAACTTAACTCGATTACATGATCAATCTCATCCAATCCCACCACCGTCCAGCAAGCCTACAAACACTAGTAGAAAATAGGCCATTAGTCCCGGTTGGGAAGGACCTTTAGTCCCGGTTCCCCAACCGGGACTAAAGTATAGAGACTAAAGGGTCCAAGCCGTTAGTCCCGGTTGGCTATGAACTAGGACTAAACCCTGGCCACGTGGTCGGCTGCACGTGCCAGGGCATGGGGACCTTTGGTCCCGGTTGGTAACACCAACCGGGACCAAAGGTTTAGGGGTTTAGGGGTTTAGTGTTTATTGTTCATTTTTCCTTTTCATTTTGTCTTTTCCATTTAATTCTTTTTCATTTCAAACATATTTTACGCTACTACATACTGTACACGTTATGCATATATAATAGAATACTTTGTAGAACCAATCATATATCATAAAATTTCTCGTACAAGCAATCACATATCATAGAATTTCTCGTATGATCACATGCATACACACATATATATATATACAACTTGGTATATACAATTTCTCGTACAATTTGCAGATCATTTGGGGATCGGGTAATGGTATTCTCCGTCGGGAGATATGACCTGCTCAAGCAAAAATCCCGCAATTTCCTCTTGAATTGCTCGTATGCGGTCCGTTGGTAGGAGCTTATCCCGCATCTCGTGCATCTTTAAAGAAGGTGATCAATATGAACATGTTAGTTGTGTGTATATGTATTAGATCATGATAAAAAAATATGAATGGTGTTTACGTACCCAAAGATCTCTTGCACTCCTGTTGCTTTCGGTCATAAAGCGAATGTTCTCGCAAACGTAATATGCACATAGTTCAGTCCCCTGTGCCTGCCTCATGCACTTTACGAGAATAGAATTCAATCAGATAATAATGAAGCATGACAATGGTATTGAAACTAGAATTAAAGAGATGCACGGACGTAGCTAGTACAACTTAATTACCCTGGGCTTTCGCCATCTCAGCTCCTCTTTCCATTCACCTCTAACATCTTTGGTGAACTTTTCCCAAACCCTGCCCGGCAAACAAAATGAATAAAGGAGTTATTAATTACTTGATATCAGGAAATGAACTAATAAAGAAGAGGACATAGTGCGTCAATGATTGAAATTACCTTTCGAGCACCAAATGCAAGCTTTTGTAATCTTGAGGGTCTTCACTTAGCGAGTCCAGTACTTCAACAGTTCCATCGTCAACTCTAATGATTAGAAGGATCCAGTGGTAGCTGTGCACACGATTTGTATAAGTGGGCATGCATAACTCATCAACTACACTTAACATCAAGTATATATATATATATATATATATATATATATATATATATATATATATATATATATATATATATATAAGCAAAAATAGAATTTGTAGTACAAGAAAGTAACACTCACTGGAAGTTCCAAGGTAAAAGTATTTCTGCTTTGTACTTTAGGGCCTTCAAAAACCTTAGAAGCATTTTCTCCGTGTCTTTAGGGTCCCTTCTCAACACTTCTTCATTGACGGTATTTGGGTCAATGAACCCAATGCCATAGACTCCAGCTCTTTTCAATTCAAAAATCTTCATTCTGCATAATACCACAGAAAAGAATATAGTGATGAGTATAATAACAGGCAATGAACGAGCTGAGCTAGAGTCTTAAATTACAGAAAGAAATCACTTACAGACAATAGCAACTGACGATAGATTTGTCGAGTGCTTTTTGATTGAATAACTGAAAAAATTCCGAGTTTTCAATCCACAAATCATTTTTATGGACGTAATGCTCTTTCTTGACTTTCACCATGAGGCTCTCCATCCCGTTCTTTATTTCTCTCATGTACCAGGCATGCAATTTGTACATTTGCGTTGTTAGAAGCTTCTCGTCGTCAGGAAGGACCAGAGGTTCCCCGGGGACATATTGCCGTTCTATTTCGTTCTGATCTAACGGTGGAAATTCCTCGAACTCTAGGAATTGTTCAACGGTGATACCGAGCATTCTAGCAGTCTCTCTATCAGCGTCGGTTATTACCACGTTATTGGCACTCACCTTGAGCAGGCTGATCGATTGGACTGCCTGTTCTCCGAGCTGGGGAACAGTTTTCCCGCATTTACTGCTACCGCTCGACTTCTGTCTTTTCTGGGATGATGCATAGGACTTGGTAATACAGCGTTCATAGTCTGATACCGGTCTTTTCTCCGCCGGTTTAGCTGCATCAATAAAGTGTTGTACGACCTCCTCGGGTATTTTCTCCTTTGGCGGCGGGGGCGATTTTGGTCCAAAACAGGCACGCAAAGCGAGCTTCACTGATTCTTCGAGTTCCTCGTCAGTCTTCTCGTAAGATAACTTCTTTTTGGCAGGAGGCTCGGGTTTCTTCTTTTGTGTTCTCTTCTGCTCTGGAGACGCTATTTTTTGATATCGCGGACGTCTCGCGCTAGGCTCCGTCTCGGGGTGGGATTGACTCTGCTGACGTGGCGGAGCTTGATATCGTGGACTCGCCATGCGCCCCGTCTCGGGGTGGGATGGATTCGGCTGGCACGGCGGAGATGGATTCGAAGGACTCACCCTGCGCTCCGTCTCGAGGAGGGTTGGAGTCTGCTGACGCGGCGGACTTGGAGGAGGATTCGGTGGCCTTGGCACCGAGTTTGGAAACATGATGCATTCCTTTTTCCATAAAATGACACAACGCCTAGCTTCTCCCAGTGTCCGCTCCCCTTCACCTCCAGGGTAGTCAAATCTAGTGTTTCATATGCCGGCACAACTTGATCCACCCCGACATGAGCATAGCCAGGTGTAATCGGATTGCCGTGGAAAGTTGCTTCATCTCCACTCGGTAAAGCAAAGCCGTCCGCCGCCTTCATGGATATGTTCTTCAGTTTCACGTGTAGCTCACAAGGTGTCGACTCTAAGATATCATCCACGGGATAGCGAGCCAGCAGTGCATCATCGGCCGGGACCTCCGTGGAACCCACGCTGCTTTTCGGCATAGATGATGGAATGGTACCATCCAATGCTGGATCTGGTTGCTGCTGCTGCTGCTGAGACGCGCTTTGCTGGCTAAGTTTGTTGATTTGCTCCTGCTGCATGTTATATTTGCGTTCCAAGTCTTGGATCCGATCTACTTCATGCTTCTTCTTTCTGTCACGACTTCTGTAGCTGTTGTTCCAATCCGCAAACCCCATAAACCACGGAACCATGCCTTTGCCTCGTGTTCGTCCCGGGTGGTCAGGATTCTTGAGGGCGCGCAAAAGCTTGTCGTTCTCTCTCTCCGGCTGGTACACACCCGCTCGAGCTTCTTCTATTGCTTTAATTATCTCGTCCGTGGCATCTTTAAGACTGGCCTGTTCAAGAACCTGGCATGTCTTTGGGTCCAACTTTCCCCCATGTGCATAAAACCAAGTCCTGCACCTCTCGGGCCAAGTATTTGTTACTGGAGAGACCCCTGCAGCCCTCATGTTTCGCTCAGATTCATTCCACTTAGGCAACCCAGACTTGTAGCCGCCTGGCCCCAGATGATGGTGCCACATTTTTTTGTCGGCATTTTTCTTGTTTATTCTCGACCGTTTCTTAGCTTCTTCTGATTCCTTGAACTTCACAAATTCGTCCCAGTCATCTCCTAACTTCACATATTCTCCTTTGAATTCTAGAGTCTTCCTTTTGTTTTCCACGTAACTTTTCCATAATCTTTTCTTCCAAGACTGGAATTGTGTGGCCATCTTCTTAAGAGCACACTTCTTGACTTTCTCCCGTTGGAGATCTGTGAGAGCCTCTGGTAGGGTGAAATGTTTCATTAGCTCCTCCCAAAGCAGATCTTTTGCTCTTTGGCTGACAAAAGAAACTGCTTGGGTATTTTTTGGCTGATTCCATTCTTGAACGGTGATTGGGATTTGGTCCCTAATGATAACTCCGCATTGACGTATAAATTTGTCCGCATTCTCTTTAGGAGCAATCGGTTCGCCATCTGCTCTGATTTGATCGATGTTAAACTTTACGCCTTGTTTCAACTTTTTTGTCGAGCCATGTTTAACCCTCGTAGAAGATTTGCTCGATCCGGAGGGCTAAAAGGAAGAAAGATTCGTTAATATATACAAATCAATCAATACATCTGATGATCACCAGAGGGCAAATTAATACCTCGCCAGACTCTGTTAAATGGACAAAAATTTCTTCGCCATCGTCATTGTCAGCTGGTTCGCCTTCGTCTCTTGGTTGTTCTTCCTCAATTCCCTCACCGGATGGGTTAAGGTATTGTGAGCCATCATCTACTTCATTCTCTTCGTTTCCGGAGCGTATCAGGTCGTACATGGCATTCTCTTGATCACGGTCGTCCATAGCTTAACTAATCCAGAACAAATATAAAACAATTAGAATGCATTCAATAAGCAGAACTGGAGATATGCAAATCAATACAAGGCTTATGGTCCCATTATGTACATGAATTTCTGTGCTAGACCATTCGATTACCTGCACATCTATTTTTAGTTGTTCGTCTTGCTTTATTAATTGATCATTTGTAGTGAGCTTCAAAGTTCCACTAAAACTGTGAAATACATCAGATTCATGATTCTTAAGAAAAGACCAACTGGAAGAGCATCAAGGAGTTAGTTAATAATTTGTACTTTGACAATCACTTGATCTTATTTAAACAATAAAAATTAAACACACAATAGCCAAAAAATAATTTCAGCAGTGCCTCTTATCAAGATATGTTAGACAACAATAAAGCATTTAGCACTTCACCATAATTAGTTAAAGACACAGTTGCACCCATTATATAATAGTAAAAGGCATGTGCCATTTACGAAACATTGAAATTTCTAGAGAAAATGATGATGCGAAAACTGGCGATGCATCCAACTTTTCACACATATCATGAACGCATATTTTTCAACTAGTAAATACTCAATCTAGCAACACTATATTTCACTACTTTTCTCATAGTAGGTTACATGTGTTTCCTCCAAGCAATGGTGTAAAATGGGAGGGGAAAACTACCATCTCTGAACCAGGTAGTACACCAATAGCAACACTATTACTTATGTTCAGTTTATTGCTCCTCAATTTTTTTAGTATTCATTAAAATAAATTGAGCAACTGAATTATGTATCCTGAAGTCTAAAAATAGAATATTTTCTTGTAACCAAGTAGTTGATTCAGAGATTAAATCCCACTGCATTTTTTTCTTGGCATACATGATCATATTACTACTACCATCATGGCATATCTTACAGAAAAATGTTCAAAGAAAAATGTTCAGATTAGCCATTTAACAGAATTCTTTGATTTTCAAAGAAAAATGTTTAGATTAGACATTTTACAGAATTCTTTGATTTGCACCTTTCTTTTTTGTGTGTGTATCTTTTAACTATAGTATAATAGTTTCTCCACATGATAAAATCTAACCAAACTTAGACTACTGTAACACTCCAAAATTTTGATTTGGTTTTTATCAAATTCTCTATTGGATTTGAAGGAGGTTATTTGAATTCTTCTAAAAGACTCTCCTTCTAAAAACTTTTTAATGACAAATCTTTATTGAAACCTTTTTCAATCTTGAATTCTGATCTTGAGAGTTTTTCAACATGTGTTGGTTCAACACAAATATTTTTGGGATATTTGGTTATTTCATTTATTAAAAACAATTTCTATGAAATGGGGTTTATTCTTTCCTACTTAAAAATACCCCTATGCTACTCTCTTGCCATGACTTGCACTTCATTTTTTTTCTTCCAAAACCCTCCTCCCTACTTTGGGTCAAGCCAAGCATGCTATTCCAGCAAGGTTCAACCTACTCTCAATTTATTTTCTATTTATTCTTCCTCAAATCATCTTCTGTGATTTATTTTTGGTCCCCTCTAGTTTACAAAGGAAGTATCAAATTCCTTTGAGCTTTGGTCCCAAATAAATTACCCTAGCTACTCCTTAGTAACCTCAACCTAGACCACCAAAGATCTCCTGGTCCACAGTTCAAAATTTTCAAAATTTGTTTACTGCAAATTTGGACCAGTTTTGCCATTTTTGATGGAAACCATTCTTTTCCTTTTCTAAAAATTCTGAGAAAATTTGAGGAGCTTCTGGATGCATCAAGAGGCCACCCCTCCAAGTTTCAGCTCCAGAAAAATTTTCCACGTGCGTCAATCATTTCATCGACCAGCTGGCGTGCACTGTTTCAGTCAAGGTTCGGAAGTTTCAGTGTTTTGTTCAGAAGACAGTGTCGTTTCCAGCGGGGTTCAGTGTCAATCTCGCCAGTAGCTGCTTTGGATCGTTGCTCACTATACTCCCTTCTTATCCAGGTCACCGCACGATCGGTTGGCCGCTTGTGGGCGTCGGTGGTGAGCTGGCACGCCGGCCCCGACCTCTCCCGCGGCGACAGCGCCATCTGCTGCCATTGCCAGAGGCTTCCCCCGCAGAACGCCATAGCGCAGCACCACCCAAACCACCAGGAGCCTCCGCGTGGCCGTCCCCCACCCCTGCGCGCGCTACAGAGCCGTCGGCATGGCCTGAGGCACGCAGAGCGTGCTCTCTGCAGCTGCCGTGACCGCGGACCGCCGTTCCGTCGAGCGGCGAGTTCCCTGCACAACCAACTTGGGTTAGTGCTAAAATGGAGCCCTAGTGAACGCAGTAGCCTGCCCGCAGCCGTAAACCCCCTGCTAAACCCGCCGTTCGCCGTGATCCGCGCCGGAGGTTTTCCCCGTCACGGCAACTGCCTTGCCCGCCTATAAATAGGAGGACCCCGAGCCACTAGGACACCCAGCACCACGCCAAGCCTCTCGAAGGAACCAAGGGAGGTCGTCTTCCCCGTCTCCGGCCGCCCCGATCCGCTTCGGGTTCCGGCAAAATTCGCTCTGGTGAGCGTGCCTCCACAGCTCATATTTGGTCAGTAGTTCTCTAGTGCACCCGCTCATCTGACCCGTGCTTCAATTTGGTGTTGGAAGCCCTCTCCGGTGAGATCGATCGACACCCGAAGCCGCCGTCCGCCGGAGTTGAAACCCTCATCGACGTGGTGCTTCCCGCCGACCCCTTCCACCCCTCATCGACGCGGGCCACCTTCCTGAGCACGCCGGTACTCCTCTCCCTCCCTGTCTCGCAGCAGTTCATCACCGGCGATCACCGCTTGTTTCTGGCACCGGCGAGCTCTGTTTGAACCTGACATGAGGGACCCCCTCGTCAGCCTCTCTTTTTCTATTCGAACCGTTTTCTGAAAAGCGCCTTCGGGCTGAGTACGTTTTCTCTTCTGTTTAACGTATTTCTATCCGAATCGTTTTCTGTTTATTCAAACTAGCCCCTGGATAATTTTCTGTTTATAACAGATTAGTCCCTGGACTAAAACCTTTATAACTTTAAAACAAAAGATGATTTGGAGTTGATTCTTTTTCTGTCATCTCTATTTTTCTGTCTAGTTTTTACATCATATTTATTTGAAAAATATTTGGAACAATTTTTATGCACGCACGGTATTTACGTTAGAATTCGATATTTTATGTGACGTAGATACCGAAGGAGGTGACGGTGCCGTCAACTTCGCCGAGCTAGACTCCGACTACTCCGAACCAGGCAAGCATGTTTGAACCTTTGATATGATGAGTGTTTTTCATGTTTGCTTGAGTGAATTTTCTCATGACATGTTTATATAAGCATTTGATGAATGTTATATTTCATGCATGATAAGTTGCAAGTGAGCTACAAACTTGATGAGATCATTGAACAACCTAGTCATGTGGTGACATGATAGGTTGTATGCTGGTATTGTTGGAGCATGCCAGTATTATAACAAACTGTTTAAACTCCAGTGTTGACATAGATCGAGTCTTGTCCCCGTTCGCCTTCTTTTCGTGCTGCCACATGCTTTCTGCAAAGAATTCGGTTTAGTAAGTTGCAAACCTCTTTCCATGTACACACCAAATAGAGGGGCCGGGATGAGGGTTCCATGGCCCTGGAATAAAGCCCGTCATCCGGTCAGGGGGCATGGGTGTTTCCGGTTGGGACCGAGAGGGGGGAACCCCTTAGAGCGCGTGATATAAATTTGATCCCATGCTATTCGAGGTGTTGGCCTCCCCGTCTCAAAGTTTTTCTTGAACGTTGCCTAGGGTGGTACCTGGCATCGGGATGTGAAATGGGTGTGTACTGGATTGGTGTGTTTTCTTCTAAAATACCGTAGACGGAACTAGTCCTTTGTGACTACTGAAATCCGTTGGCTATGGGTAAAGAGTACAACCTCTGCAGAGTCAAAACTATTCGAGTAGCCGTGTCCACGGTCAAGGACGTTGGTTGACAGGTCAAGTGTCAGTTTCAGTGTCAGTCTCTGGAGAACTAATAGGTTAAATGACAGAAGTAAACTTGGCTGAATATTATTCCTGTGGATGGACTAACCTGTTTATTGTTTTGTACCAAGTATTCCTTGGGATGGTGCTACCTCCTGGACTACTCGATTTCGAATGATTATAAGCCCTTTATGAGATGTCGCTCAGACGTCCGACTGTGGCATTCTTGTTGTTTACTTTCATTATAAGCCCTTTATGTGATGTCGCTCAGACGTCCGACTGTGGCATTCTTGTTGTTTACTTTCATTATAAGCCCTTTATGTGATGTCGCTCAGACGTCCTACTGTGGCATTCAGGTTATTTACTTTCATTATAAGCCCTTTATGTGATGTCGCTCAGACGTCTGACTGTGGCATTCTTGTTATTTATTTTTGATATAAGCCCTTTATGTGATGTCGCTCAGACGTCCGACTGTGGCATTCTTGTTTTTTATTTTTGATATAAGCCCTTTATGTGATGTCGCTCAGACGTCCGACTGTGGCATTCATGTTATTTAATTTTGATATAAGCCCTTTATGAGATGTCGCATCAGACATCCGACTGTGGCACGTACTATTATTTACTTTTCAGTATAAGCCCTTTATGTGGTGTCGCCCCGACGCCCGACTGCGGCATGTCAAATTTACTTTTACCTTTCGAGGCGTCGCTTCAGACACCCGATCGGTCTTCTTCTATGTTATTGGGATTTCGGGAGGACTACCGCCCGACTTCCTTTTTATTTATTTTGCTATGCAGATTTAATGCCTCTGTGTGTATCACTTTTTTTGCTCGTGTGCATCATGTTTGCATTTGTTATATCTTATGTCCGAACAGTCTTGCGAGTACATTCAAAGTACCCACCTGGCTTGTTGATTTGGCCAGATGTTGACGAAGGCGATCTTATGGATGAAGAGTTCGATAGCGAGTCCGACGCCTAGAGGAGTCCCAGTCAGTCTCTTGCGATCCTGGAGTTGGTCACTTGTATTATATACGCTTCCGCTACCCAAATCAAATCATCGAGCCTCACCCCGACGCTTGATGAGTTGTAAGATATTGGAGTCATGTCACCCACTTCACGGTGACATATCCACCACCACCTTTTTATTACGAGTCAGTAGTTATGCCACCAAATCCATTGTGTCATATCCGCCTTTATGTTTAATATTGGCGTACTTGTAATAAATTGTTGAGCAGCCTCGGCTCAACCCTGTATGATATTAAGTATTACTGGATTTCTGTATCAAGGATTTGTCTACTAGTAAGAAGGATTTTCTGTACTGGTCTGACATAAGGGGCGATTTTTCAATAAATGTTTTATTGGAAAATCGGTCCTGACAACTACTGCATAACAAATCAGAATGACCTTTCTTTTTCTGTCCATGAATTTCTTTTTAAGGCAGCGGGAATTCATTCTTTCTTGAGTCGTCGAATGAACTGAATGTATCACAGCAGGTCACTGAAGAAACTATGTACAACACGATTAAAATGGTGCTTACGGCGTGGAGGAGGAGAGCGGCGCCGGCGGAGCTGACGGCGACGGCGTGGAGGAGGAGAGCGGCGCGCGACGGAGTCGGCGGAGGTGAGGGAGGATCGGCGGAGCTGAGGGCGACGGCCGGCGGCTGGGAGGAGCGCCGCCGGTGGAGCTGAGGGCGACGGCGTGGAGGAAGAGAGCGGCGGCGGCGCGTGGACGGACGGC
Organism: Elymus sibiricus; assembly: GCA_039707655.1. Taxonomy (NCBI): domain Eukaryota; kingdom Viridiplantae; phylum Streptophyta; class Magnoliopsida; order Poales; family Poaceae; genus Elymus; species Elymus sibiricus. The sequence continues at coordinate 248,978,686 of CM077671.1, forward strand.
GCCGTCGATCGAGGGCGCAGGCGGGGCAGCCTGGCGGCGTCGTCGAAGCGAGTGAAGACGGAGTGAATTTGGGGGAGGAAGGAGAAGTTGCTATATAGGAGGACCTTTAGTCCCGGTTGGTATCACCAACCGGGACTAAAGGCCCCCCTTTAGTCCCGGGCCTAAAGAGGCCTTTTCGGCGGCCCAAATTCGCGCGGGAAGGGACCTTTAGTCCCGGTTGGTGGATCCAACCGGGACTAAAGGTCCATTTTCTCTTTTTTTTTGTTTTTTTGTTTTTATATTTGGAATAAATGTTTTTATATTTGCAATAACTGTTAGAATATTTATAGTTTTTTAATGAACCTTTTTGCTTTAGCTCAAAACAATTACAAACTTTCTGTTAGTACAAAATGGACAATCTCTTTCGAAGTATCAGGGTTTCAGACGAAAACTCGTCTGTTACGAAAGGATTTCAATTTTTTTAACTTATTTCAACTCCAGACTTTTTGTGCATTCAATATGAACCATTAGAAGCCACATCCTAAAATTTCAACCCTATCTAACTTTATTTGCTATTTTTCATGCATTTAATGAATTGTTTTGAGCTAAATGACCCTGAAATTAAAAAGCACCACAAATGAACTCTGAAATGGTTGAAGCTTGGCACGGTATCATAATTTCACCCACATAGCATGTGCTAAAAAGTTGAGAGGATTACGGCAAAAACTGGATGCACTTCGTGTACAAAATGGACAATCTCTTTCGAAGTATCAGGGTTTCGGACGAAAACTCGTCTGTTACGAAAGGATTTCAATTTTTTAACTTATTTCAACTCCAGACTTTTTGTGCATTCAAAATGAAACATTAGAAGCCACATCCTAAAATTTCAACCCTATATAACTTCATTTGCTATTTTTCATGCATTTAATGAATTGTTTTGAGCTAAATGGCCCTAAAATTAAAAAGCACCACAAATGAACTTTGAAATGGTTGAAACTTGGCATGGTATCATAATTTCACCCACATAGCATGCGCTAAAAAGTTGAGAGGGTTACGGCAAAAACTGGATGCACTTCGTGTACAAAATGGACAATCTCTTTCGAAGTATCACGGTTTCGGACGAAAACTCGTCTGTTACGAAAGGATTTCAATTTTTTTAACTTATTTCAACTCTAGACTTTTTGTGCATTCAATATGAACCATTAGAAGCCACATCCTAAAATTTCAACCCTATCTAACTTCATTTGCTATTTTTCATGCATTTAATGAATTGTTTTGAACTAAATGACCCTGAAATTAAAAAGCACCACAAATGAACTCTGAAATGGTTGAAACTTGGCATGGTATCATAATTTCACCCACATAGCATGTGCTAAAAAGTTGAGAGGGTTACGACAAAAACTGGATGCACTTCGTGTACAAAATGGACAATCTCTTTCGAAGTATCAGGGTTTCGGACAAAAAGTCGTCTGTTACGAAAGGATTTCAATTTTTTTAACTTATTTCAACTCCAGACTTTTTGTGCATTCAATATGAACCATTAGAAGCCACATCCTAAAATTTCAACCCTATCTAACTTCATTTGCTATTTTTCATGCATTTAATGAATTGTTTTGAGCTAAATGACCCTGAAATTAAAAAGCACCACAAATGAACTCTGAAATGGTTGAAACTTGGCATGGTATCATAATTTCACCGACATAGCATGTGCTAAAAAGTTGAGAGGGTTACGGCAAAAACTGGTTGCACTTCGTGTACAAAATGGACAATCTCTTTCGAAGTATTAGTGTTTCGGACGAAAACTCGTCTGTTACGTAAGGATTTCAATTTTTTTACACACAAACCGTACTTAAACAGGGACATAATAGAAATCATAGTTCAGATATCCATTACAGAAAGTACTGCATAATTGAAGATACCAATCCTACTCGTCGTCCGGATCAGAATACCCCCAAGCAGGAGATACTAGCGGTACGAGGTGACGCTGCCCATAATTGAAGATTCCAATCCTGCGGTACAACTCGTATGCAACGTACCCATCTATTGCTGCATACTCAATGTTGATAGGGTCAAGTGGGGTCTTCTCCCAATGTTGGTGCCCTGACTTGAGGAATTTTGTCTTCATATCAGCGTAATCCTCGTCGATCAGGGCGGCTGCCATATCAGCCATTGAAGTCTTGTCATGCTCAAGCTTGAACCTTCCCTGAAGAGCAATGTGACATTCAGCTGGTATCTCAATACCCCAGGTGCGCCTCATCTTGATCTTGTCATTCGTTATATCAACGCTAGCAAAATATATGCCGCTACGAAGGAACTCCATGAGTTTTGGACAGTGCTTGTCACTACTGCAACAACAAAATGGAACAAATGTGTTAAATACAGCTGCAACAAGTATATTTTAGAACAAGTATAATAAGAATCATAACAAGTATAGTTTAGAACAAGTATAATAAGAATCATAACAAGTATATTTCGGCACAAGTATAATAAGAATCATAACAAGTATAATAAGAATAACAATAACAAGTATAATTTAGAACAAGTATATAATAAGAATCATAACAAGTATAATTCGGAACAAGTATAATCAGAATCATAACAAAGGAAAATTCCTATGCATTTCCTATCCTATGAATCAAAAGAAGCCCCTAAACTATGACATGTTCTCCCACGATGGCCAATATATATATGCAACTACAAGGAAAATTCTTATGCAATTTTCCTATCCTATTCCTATCCTCCTATTCCTATTCCTATGCAATTTTCCTAATCCTCCTATTCCTATGCAATTTTCTATTCCTATGCAATTTTCCTATGAATCAAAGAAAAAGCCCCAATTTTCCTATGAATCAAAGAGAAGCCCCAATTTTCCTATGAATCAAAGAAAAGCCCCAATTTTCCTATGCATTTTTCCTATGAATCAAGGAAACTATGACATGTTCTCGACATTCCCAATCCTCCTATTCCTATATGCAATTTTCCTATCCTATGAATCAAAGAAAAGCCCCGATTAAAACTATGACAAGTTCCGTATTACCTTGCCCACTGGAAGACCATGACATGTTGCTTCAAACAAAGTTGGACGACGGCAACATTGCGACCATCAGCCGTGTACTCGAGATCGAGGCCCATGAACTTGTGTTTTTCCTCTTGAAGCCATTCCTCGAACATGGAAAGAAAACCCTCGACTTTGGCGCTGTCGTTCGTGTAGACGACATGGAGATTGGTCGTGCCATGTGCGAGCACGTTCCCGTAGCGAGTTCGTGGATTCATGGTGGAGGATGGGGAAGAAGAGAGGAGAGGAGAGGGAGACGAACAGAAGTGGTGGCCGGTCCCGTAACTGTAGCGTTTCCGATGTATATGATCTCGCGCGGAACAACTTCCAAGGCTCGAGATTTGAACGGTTGGGACCTTTAGTCCCGGTTGGTGACACCAACCGGGACTAAAAGGGCACGCGCCAGGCGAACGGTTGCCACCACCCCTTTAGTCCCGGTTGGTGACTCCAACCGGGACTAAAGGGTCCTCACTAACCGGGACTAATGCTTATCGTCACGAACCGGGATTAATGGAGGCATTAGTCCCGGTCCAAAATGCGACCGGGATTAATGCTCCGGTCGAAAGGCCTGATTTCTACTAGTGAAAAGAATTACTCACTCCCGGTGGTGAGCATCATGGCGGTGTTGATGGAGAAGGGTTGCTGATGACGACGACGATGATTTCCCCTCTCTGGAGCCCCAAACAGACTCCAGATCAGCCATCCCGAGGAGGAACAGGAGGTGGCGGCAGCTCTGTCTCGTGAAACGCGGTGAAAACTTCTCTCCTATTTTTTCTCCGAAGATGTGATTTTATAGGACTGGAATCAGGGTCGAAGGAGTCTCGTGGGCCCCACAAGCCATCAGGGCGCGGCCTAGGGGGGCGCCCAGTTGGCTTGTGGCCCACAGGTGGCCTCCCTCCGGCAGCTCTTTGCTCCATAATTCATTATATATTCCAGAAAAAATCCACAAAAAGTTTCGTCCAATTCCGGAAACTTTTATTTCTGTATAAAAATAACACCAAGGTAGTTCTGCTGAAAACTGCATCAGTCCGGGTTAGTTCCATTCAAATCATGCAGATTAGAGGTCAAAACTAGAGCAAAAGTGTTTGGAAAAGTAGATACGTTGGAGACGTAACACAGTGTCAAGACTCTTCATCTTGTGGTAGTACTCAGCAGCCGTGAGATCCTTCTTCTTGAGGTTGGAGAGCTGGTAGCGCACTTGCATGATGCGACCGTGACCTTGCGAGGTGAACATGTCGTGGAGGGCGGACCAGACGGCGGCAGCGGACGTGAAGAGAGTCATCTGGCTGAGGATATCCTCGGTCATGGAGCCGAGGAGAGCGATCATCACAGCTTGGTCTTGCTGGTACCAGCGGAGGAAGGCACGGTTGGCCACCTCCTTAGCGGCATCGCCGGTTCCTTCAGCGAGGGTGTGCGGCAGCGCCTTGGCCGAGCCGTTGATGTAGCCAAACATGCCCTGAGCAGCGAGGACGGGCACAACTTGTGTCCTCCAGAGGAGGAAGTTGTCGCGCGTCAAGAAGACGGTGATCAGGTTGTCGATCGTGGCAACGCGGACGGGGACGGCGGAGCTTGAAGCGGTGGTGAGGGCGCCGGAGAGGGAGCGCTGGATGGGCCGGACCCTGTCATGGCGAAGCGGGATGAGGTGGGAGATTGGATCTTATGCTCTGATACCAAGTCAGAGATAATGGTTTGCCGTGGTGATTACTACCGGCCTCTCCTCTATTTATATTCACGTACATAGTACATGATAGATACAGGTAGTTAGGATTACAACCGTGTGCTCGTATTAGCTAAGAACAACCTGCACAACTAACTCAATCTAATCCTAACTATACAACTTGACGTGCACGTTTAACATAAGAGTCCACTATATCTACCTATGAATTGAATAAGATCCTTCAAGTAAGTTGTAATCAGAGCAAAAGCAATAAAAATTGCTCCTAACATGTAGGATCTTTTATTGGAAGGGAAAATAAGTTTTTTACGATTTTGTGATGGCAAAGAAATAAAAGCGACGGACTGCATAATAAAGGTTGCTATCATAAGGGGCAATATAAAGTGACGTTCCTTTCCATTAATAACTAGCAGATCCAAATAATAAGCGCATGACAACCTCTGCTTCCCTGTGCAACCTTCATCAACCTCTGCATCGTCATCACCAACACTTCCTCCATCGTGGGAGGACTAATCTTCATCAACATCTTCACCAACACCATCTTATCTCAAACCCTAGTTCATCTCTTGTATTAAATATTTGTCTCAAAACCTCGTATTGGTATATGTAGGTTAGTGTTGATTACATCTCGTAGTTGATGCTAGTTGGTTTATTTGATGGAAGATTATATGTTCAGATCCTTAATGATATTCAATACACCTCTGATCTTAAACATGACATGATTTATGAGTAGTTACTTCTGTTCTCGGAGACATGGGAGTAGTATATATATATTTGTTGTTGTAGATATTAGTAATTTTTTCATCTGCAACACTAAGTGTTAGACACACATCCTTTAGAGCTTTAGTGTATTTAATAACACACCACAAAATATATTTAGCTGAAATGAAACACTATGGTACATCTAAGTGATAATAATTTAATTTTTGAGGGTCGCTAAAACTTATATTATTATTTTGCTTACATATAGGGATATAGTTTAATGAAAGAGTTTTAAGGGCCGTGTGCTCTCATTATAAGCTTATGAAAATAATTAAAACAGAGAGTGGTATATGTGAGAGTATGTGCTCAAAATATGTAGGAAATGAAACGTGACAAAAAACTATGAAACAAATACAAAACAAGAATATTACAGAACAAATTAAGTTGCCATAACTTTCAAGTCCATAATTAACAAGCTAAAATACGCACATAGCACTTGAAAAACAAGCACAAAGTAGTTAAATAAGTGTAGTAATCAAACTGAGTTCAGCTAGCAGCTAGTAACATAGTAATACTTATGTGAAGGAGAACACCATGGATCCACAAATTAACTAGTCCCCTAATATTGCACAAGTAAACATATAATCACTGGCAGGCCGTTTGGCCATGCATATTTATCGTCCATGGCTCGACGGTCACATCTTGGCGGCGGGCGGCCGCTCGACATGGTCCTGCCCGAAGGCACGAATGTGATCCTTGAGCGAGCGCTTGTGCTTGAAGTCGGAGCCGCAGGTGCAGTGCCACCGGCGGCCGCAGTTCTTTTCGTGCGTGCGCCAGTCGCCGCGCACGGCGAGCGCCTTGCCGCACTTGCGGCAGACGAATGGCTTGGCACAGTGCCTGCGCTTGTAGTGCGTCTGCAGCGTCCGGAAGTCCTTGAGCGGTCGCGCCCGCGGGTGGTCCACGTGGCTCCGGCACCCCGGCGCGCAGCAGAAGCACGGCAGCCGGAGCATCGCCGCCGGCTGCGTGCCGCGGAGGGAGTCCGGCCCCCGGCGGTACTGCGACCCGTGTCCCCACATGTGCATCTGCACGTATGATGTCCGCAAATTAAGTTAACTGCATAATCATGTATTCAGCAATGTCACTCATACTAAGTCCATTAATTAAACAACAGTGGATGCATGGATCTGCTGGTAATACTGTCAGCAGACAGACATGGTGCCTTTCCTGGGGAAGCAGCTATAAATCCGTGTACACATATGGATGCATCCACAGTGGAACTGTGCAAGGCAGAAAGGAGAGAGAATTTTCGTGGTACCTCTCTCCCTCTCTCTAGCCTCGACATGCAAGACGTGACAAAAATACGAACCAGGCACAACAAAAGAAAGGATAGGATGATGGGAGGAAGCCCTACATCTGTACTGCCCCAAATGTGGTACTAACAACAAAAGGAAGTACCAATTAACCAGCCTGCCTAGCTGAAACACACTACCACATCCCGGATCATGCATGGCCCCTCCATCTTCTGCTACAGTGCATACACCGATCAAGATTCCCCTAGCTACAGACCCATCTTTGTTATGGTGATCATGCATGCATGCAACAACAGGAAAAATGGTGATCTTGGACATCTGCCGCGTAGCACATCGATCGATCGGATCAATATATTCTACTAGCTGGGTAAATTAATCTGAGATGGATGCATATATGAGACCTAGCTAGCTAATTTACCTGCAGGTTGTTGTATCTGCTGAAGGTCTTGCAGCACACCGGGCAGGCGAAGTGAGTGGGCCCAATGAGGATCTGAGCGGGGGTAGGGATCCAATACTTGCCCTTGGTAAGCTTACCCGCGGCAAAATACTCCAAACAAAGACTGTCACCGGCGGCACCATCGTCGTCGTCTTCTTCTTCCTCCTCCTGCTCGCTCACCCTGCTGCGATCGCCACCACCACACTGATCTTGTGTTGTTCCTGTTGCGTCATCGCAACCACCACCATCACTCACACTACTGCTTACAAGATTAGGCGCGGGGTTCGGATCCGGCGGGCCAATTTAGAGTGAGATGTTCACATCCTCATCTTCCTTCTTAAGTTGACGATGATCCCCGGCGTAGCCACAACCAACGATCTTGATGTGATCATGGCTTGAAGGGAGGAGGCTGAGGAGAGGGAGTGCTTGTTTTGTGGGAGAGGATGGAGAGACTAGGCTTCTTTGGAAGGGGAAGAAGGGACGATCTATGTGAGGCCTGAGGAAGGTGTATGGGTTGGACATGGCTAGATGCCTTGATAGCTAGCTAGATTGCTTCCTAGAGTGGAGGATCGTCGAGACGAGCAGTGCACCTAGGTGATACCTATTATAGGGGAGAGAGAGAGAGAGAGAGAGAGAGAGAGAGAGAGAGAGAGAGAGAGAGAGAGAGAGAGAGAGAGAGAGAGAGAGAGAGAGAGAGAGAGAGAGAGAGAGAGAGAGAGAGAGAGAGAGAGAGAGAGAGAGAGAGAGAGAGAGAGAGAGAGAGAGAGAGAGAGAGACGTGTTTCCTCATGTGACCCGTGACATGTATGGGCTTCATTCGCACACCTGCACTATGTACGGCTCATCCATAAGTGTTTTACAGGCAATGCAGCAAAAACATCTTGTGATAATCCGCCGCCGGGGCTATTGTAAGCAATTCTTCGTTGTGGGTTCCTTTTCCGTGCAGCAATGTATATATGCATGCTCATTGGTGAACATTCTCCGTGGTTGCAGTTTGTCAAGAGTGTGGCGCCTTGACACGCCAATCATTAATATTTTGTTATTTTATGGGTGGTGTAAACTCTATCATTATTTGTAGGGGCTTGCTACTTCCTTATAAATATGGGTTTTAATTATGAACATGCTGAATCTCTAATTTAAGACAGCACACATGTAAAATGATTAGTGAATAGGTTCGTTAATATTGTGTTCCCGCATAAAACGAACTTTGGTTCGTAGCGTTAGTTTTGTCAGTTTTTGCATCTAATACAAGGGATGTGTGATTAGTTCGTCTACGTATCTAAGGGCAGGGGCATATTTCATTCTACTTCCTCCGTTCCTAAATATAAGTCTTTCTAGAGATTTCACTATTGGACTACATACGAATGTATATAGACATATTTTAAAGTGTAGATTAACTCATTTTGCTCCGTATGTAGTCCCCTATTATTAGATTGTCTAAAAGACTTACATTTAGGAACGGAGGGAGTACTATTGAATTAACTTTGTACACAATGTTCTATCAGAGCATTAACACAATAGAAAAACTCACAATAACACGTAACACTATATCTATCATGAAAAACAACAAAAAGCTTAATAAATGACCTTGAAATTGGTTCTACGTCTCATCTTTCAGAGCATCACCGGTGTATAGAGGCAGCACTGCCTCTAGGTAGGTCCCATTTTTTTTTTGGAAAAGGAGGATATAACCCCGTCCTCTGCATCTGAACGATGCATGCAGCTATTTTATTAATTATTCACAAAGACCATACAAAGTAATACATCAGTAAGCCAGAAATCACCATCTGGGCAACACTTGTTGCTACTCCTATCCCTTTGATGAAGGGGCACCGAATATCCGAGCCAAATACCAAGACATCGCGCCAAAGCCTAACAGCTAAAGTCGGATGCCCCAGCCCAGCCACATACCGGGACTGGGTCATACACCGGACCGACATACTCTCAGAGGCTGCCGCCGCCATCTTCCACCGGTCCATCCCCAGAGCAGGAACTGACGCATCAACCTTTCCTGGCCTGCCGTCGACACCACCACGGCGCCAGCCAATGCCACCGTCCTGCCTGTATCCATCCACACACGCCCGTTGCCGAATCTCCACGATGCCATGCCGCCAGGATCCGTCGTCGGCCTTGCGGTAGATGTAACACCGCTGCTCCTCTTGTCCCCTCTACCAGCACGTGCTCCAAAACGATGCCCCTAAGAGGGACAACGCCATCGAAGGTGCCATCATCGTCCAATCCGGTAGACCCAGATCCAGGGTCCCCCCCGGAGCATCACGAGTGGGGTGCCACGACCTGCAACAACGATGCCTTGAGAAGGGAACGACGTCACAAACACCGCCATCGTTCTCCATGACCGTAGTCGACGCGATTTTCACCGGAAGTCGCGCCCCCCCGAACTCGCTGCTGACTGGAACCAAACGGAGCCTTGCCGTGGAGACGAAAGCTGTCATTGGCATGCCGGCAGGGAGCCTCCTGCCGCCTCTCACCGGTCCCTCTTCGTGCAATCGGCCGGCCAAGGCCAAACCGCGATGGATCTGGGCAGGACTCCAGATCCACAACCATCGTTGCCACCCATCTGCACGCAGAGCAATCACCCTCGTTGAATGGAGCGCCGCCACCGCCACAACCCATCGTCAGGTCAGTCACTCCGCCGGCCATGGTGCTCTGATCGCCACCGCGTAGTAGTGGCGCCGCCCTAACTTCCGCCCCCGGCCTCCCCGCATGAAGCGCCCCGTCCACCTCACGGGAGATCCCGTCACGTCCACCCGCCCAGGAGCCTATAGCGTCGGGCCCGCCGCCACCGTGGCCCTAGCCAGCGGCAACGGCGGCAGGGGAATGACAAATAGAGAAACTCGCGGTGTATGGAGGCTCCAACCAGCCTCTAAGAGGGACCTACCAGAAATTAGAAGAAAAATGGAATTAACACCACAACTATCCAACCAACTACTTTTCTCCTAGACTTTCTCTTGCTGACAGGTGGGACGAGTATGATTTGTTCAGTTGTTCTTGAAGGCAACCTCTAAATTTGAAGGCAGCACTAGCTTTTTTGTGTTAAGAGTCAACTAGTGTGGTATATAGAGACTGTCTCTAAGAGAAGAGAGAGGGAGTTTGCAATATTCATATACTATGGATGCTCTCGGTGTTCAACAATCAATATATGGCCTCACTAAAAGGGTGGTACTGTTTTCAATACAAATAAACAAGCCAATTTTAAAAACAGATAAAAATGCATATAATTATCAAATTGTGAGCCTATTTTTCCCAATGAATGGACATGGATTGTAAAGTTTCATAATAGATTGAGAACCCAACTTAGACAAAACAAATTTCACATAGATGGATCAAATACCACCTGTGAGAAGCATTTTTAATTGGATTGTAGTATGTCTTATGTCTAGTAAAAGATTGACAATTCTAACTTGAACTTCAATCTTCATTGCTTTTTAAATACTTGATTCGTAGTTACAAAACCACATGTATCCTATGAATATACATTTGAATACATAATTTGAAAATATAAAATTTGTATCATATAATCCACATATTATCTGAATACGGGTTGGTGAAAATGATTTAATTAGAACAATGAGATAGTTATAGACCTAGCCATTTGTCGGGCCGAGCTTTTAAAATGACGAGTCTCACAACCAAAGCTTTGCCTAGTATGGCCTTAGAATACATTATTGCATATTTTCAAATTTTGTTTAAATGTATTATTTTATTTCTTTATAGGTATATTAATGTATTATTATAGCTATATTTATATTAAACCATATATTGGAAGTATTTTAGATTTGTCATGATCTTTTTAGTTCTTACCACAGTTCATATTTAATTATGTCAAAGTTGTATCACGCTGAATCACCATGTACTTTTATATTGAAGGAATGTTCTTTTAATAGTCTGTTTTTCAAAGGGGCATGATACCATTGTTATTTATTTTCGGTAAATCCACTAATTGCACAAAGGTGATACATCTCAGCTTTATGAAACATAATTTCCGATTGAATTCAATTAAGTATATGTAGAGTTAGCTATCATTTTCTAATCATAGTTATAATTTATTAGATGTGTGGGTCCCAATAGAATTAATGTAAACCCTACTTGCAAGGATTGTTGGGTTTATCTTCCATTATGTTGTATTCATGTATTAATTTATACAATCGTATTATATGTACTACCTCCGTCCGGGTTTATTAGGTCCCCTTTGTATTTTATGCCAGATTTTGACCATCTATATAACTAAAAATATATAAAATATATGATACAAAAAGTACATCATTGAATTTGTATTTGAAAGATCTTTCCAACAATATAATATTCGTGACATATAGTTTACATTTTATTAGTTAAATTTGTAGGTCAAATTTTAGCATAAAATAAGACGAGGCCTAATAAACCCAGACAGAGGGAGTACTAACATGTTACCACTCATCATCATGTATTTACTACTCTCCGAAGTCTATTTTTTGGTAATATGTCTCGCGACACTATCATGACGCAATAACACTTGGGGTATAGTACAACAGAGCCTGAATTAAACCTGTATAAATTTTCTTTGTAAAACGTAAGACCATAAATTTCTTTTTGACCGAAATAAAAAAACTGCAAAAAGTCTTATGTACTTATGTCCAATAGAACATACGGTCGGTAAAACCTCTGCTGGCTGATATGATTGATCAAACAGTCCAAAATGGGTATACCCTATCCGCTACAGTAAGATGTATACTTACTACAGATCAGATGTGGAGCGATACCACAACAGCGTACGTAAGGCATAGCGTGGAGAGCGATCCAGCAGTCTCTACTGTAGCTTTGTCAGAAGGCAAGAGCAGCAATTGTGATCATCACTTGGTGCAAAAGGAAGTTAAGGAAAAGTTTAAACCGTCGACTGTTTGCTCATGAAGAATGAAAGACGAGATAGCATCAAAAGGAGCATGGGACCTAAAGATTCTTAGACACTCAACTATTGGTTGAGTATAATTTATCTTCATAGACATGAAAATATCTTTAAATCCAAAAACTAATACACATTTAAGTAAAACAGAAAAACAAACAGAAAATTAAAAAATCCCAAATTATTAAGATTAGGAGGCAAAAAGGTCCCTTATTACATAGTCAAAATATTAAAAAAAAATGTAGTTATAAAACTTGGAAAATGAAAAATTTCTAGAGGAATAAGGATATATTCGTACTAGCTAGCTAGCTAGTGTTTTTTTTTTTTGAAGGGCAATGGCAGTAGTTCTGCCTTTTCATATTAGAAGGGGGAAAAAGAACCAAAGTTCCAAGGTGTCGTACAGATCAGCAAAGAACCCACACACACAAGAGAAAACTCTCAGCCATAGGAGACTTAAGTAACAGCCTCCTTGAACAGGCAGATCTCATCCCTAGCCATAGCAGCAACAACTTCAGGAGAGCACCTCTTCCCTTCAAAGGTGCGCCTGTTCCTTTCTTTCCAAAGGTTCCAGGCCACATAGACAGCCGAAGTGATCTGTGTACGAAGGGCCTCGTTCTTGCGCAAGTCCCAGATCCTTCTCCACCAACCCTTGATAGTCATAGACGTTGCACCAATAGTGGCAGCTTCAGAATCGCTTTGTTGGAAGGAACACCATACCTCTCGAGCAAAAGGGCAGGACAAAGTGAGGTGAGCAGCGGATTCCATAACCTGATCACAGGATGTGCACCTTTCGTCGTGTGTCCAGCCCCTCGTCGCGAGGCGGTATGCGGTCCAGTTCCTATTCTGGAGCAGAAGCCACATATAGAACTTCACCTTTGGCTCGGCCTTGATCTTCCAAGAAGCCTGCAATTGAGGTGCGGCAATTCGGCCTATGAACTGGGCACTGTAGGCGGACGTGGCGGAGTAGCAGCCGTCATTTGTTAACTTCCAGCGTATTGTATCAGGAGCCTCAGATAACAAAATGAGTTGTAACGAGTCCCATAACATGACAAGCTGATCCAACAGCACCTCAGAATTAATTCTCTCCAGACCCTTCATCCACCGGTTGCTAGCCATCGCGTCTCGTACAGTTAAATTTTTCCGACGTGCTAGGCAGAACAGACCGGGGGCAATATCCACAGGGGCCCTTCCCAATAGCCATCTGTCGTTCCAGAAGCGAGCGCGTTGGCCATTACCCAGAGTTATCTCGGTGCAAGAGGAGAAGAGAAGCCTGTCCGTCTGGTCACAGGGGGTGGGCGTGCCCTGCCATGGCCTCGGGCTAGAGCTCCACTCGAGCCACGCCCAGCGCAGCCGCAGAGCGCGGCCGAAACAGGCGATATCCTTGATTCCAAGACCACCGAGCTCCTTTGGAGAACATACCTTCCTCCAGTTAACAAGGCACTTGCCTCCGGTGCACTCCTCGTCACCATTCCAAAGAAAACTCCGCATGATCTTTTCCATTTTCTTCATTGCCCATTTATCAATAGCAAAACTGGACAGGAAATAAGTTGCCATGGAAGTCAAAACAGATTTTATCAGAGTGAGCCTGCCCGGCCTGGCCATTAGTTTCCCTTTCCATCCTTTGAGCCTGCCAGCCATGCCTTCGATGAGAGGAAGGACCTCAATTCTCCGAAGCCTGCGGAGGCTAAGCGGGAGGCCGAGGTAGCGACAAGGGAAAGAACCCATTGTCCCACCGAAATCCTGGATGATGTCCTGGAAATCAAGTCCATCGCACCTCACCGGATAAGCTACACATTTCTGAGCATTAATCTTCAGTCCAGAGGCTTCACCGAATCTGTCCAGAATTGCTTTAACCGCCTGCACCTCCTCCTTAATAGGGTTGATAAATAACGCCACGTCATCTGCATACATACTTGTGCGAAGTCTGGCAGCCTTAGGTCCGAGCTGAGATAATACACCACCTTCCGTTGCCAGTTCCAACAGTCTCCGGAGAGGTTCCATAGGCAAAATGAAAAGCATTGGGGACAGGGGGTCCCCTTGTCTAAGTCCACGCCTATGCCCGAAGGGCCTGCCGGGTATGCCATTCAGCAAGATTCTTGAGGAAGAAGCTCTCAAAATGGCCGACACCATGTCATTCCAACGCTGGCCAAAACCAAAGGCAGACATAGTGTCCAACAAGAATCCCCAACCAACCGAGTCAAACGCTTTTGCAATGTTGAGCTTGAGGAAGATTATCGGCTTTTTTTGACAATGGGCCTCGCGGATGACGTTGTGCACATAGAGGAAGTTGTCCTTGATACATCTCCTTTTAATAAAGGTGCTCTGAGAATGCGAGACAAGCGAGTCCAGCTCAGGGGCGACCCTATTTGCTAGCAACTTGCAGAGGATCTTGGCAATGCTATGCATCAAACTGATCGACCTGCAATCGAGGGGACTTTCGGGAGCATCCTTCTTCGGCAGGAGCACAATATGGGCAGAATTTAGGAGGTTCCAATGGTCAGTCCTGAGAGAGTGCACAAGATCGAGAGCCTTCATGAGATCATCCTTCAAAATCTCCTAACAACTCTTGAAGAAAAGTCCAGGGAAGCCGTCCGGGCCGGGAGCCTTCTCGGAGTGCATGGAATCAACCACCTCCTTGAGCTCATCCATGGTGAAGTCAGCGTCAAGATGCTGCAGATCATGATTTGGTAATTGCAAAAATTCCCAGTTCAGCTTGTAGGTGCCATTGAAAGGGACCCCTAGTAGGCCCTTGAAGTGCTGCAGGAGTATATCCGCCTTCTCCTCATGAATATTTGTCTCAGTTCCACACTGTTTTTTCAAAGTTGGGATATGATTCTTCCGCCGTCTCCCATTAGCGCGGAGGTGGAAAAGTCTTGTGTTTGCATCGCTTGCTCTGATTGTGGTCAAGCAAGATTTTTGCCGCCATCTCATTCTGTCAATGGCAGCTAGACCAAGTAGCCTAGCCTTTAACAAGCGCCGCAGATTTAGTTCGGCCTCAGACAGCGCCCTCTCTTCCTGTGCCACATCGAGGATGAAAATAACATCATTGGCAATTGCCTCCTGCAGCCGCAAATCCGACATACGAGCCTTACTCCACCTTCTTAGGGCGGCTGCCGTGCGACACAGCTTGGTGTGCAGAACTCTGAATGCGTCCCGGGAGTGAACAGCCCTGCCCCAAGCCTCCAGAACGGTCTCTCGAAACCCAGGCAGCTTGACCCAGAAGGATTCAAATCTGAACCCTCTATAATGCTTGAGTACCATCTTCTTGAGCAGCAAAGGACAGTGATCTGAGATGGACGTGGAGGCAGGCAACAAGTGATATTGGGGGAATTTTAATTCCCAATCCCGAGTTACGAGGATACGGTCAAGCCTGGAGCAAGTGTGGTGGCTGTTTTCGCTGGCCCAAGTAAAATTTCTGCCAATCAACTGAAACTCTCTGAGTTCAAGGTCCTCAATGACACTTCTAAACCTTCCCATCATGCGAATGTTGATGTTGGAGTTGTTTTTCTCATTCGTTCTCACAATCAGATTGAAATCGCCGGCAATCATCCATTCATTTTGCACCAAATGCTTGAGATCGCGTAACTCCTGCAGGAACAGAAGTTTGTCCTGGTTTTCTTGGGGGCCGTACACAACAGTCAGAGTCCAAGAGGAGCCATCCGATCTATCGGTCACAGTGGCAGACAGAGAGTAGCCATTTGACGCAGACGGCAAAGGGGCGATAGCAAAATCATTGGAGCACGCGATCAGGATGCCGCCTCGCGTGCCATCCGCTCCTTTGAACAAGAAATTATCCCCAAATCTAGCACCCAGAGTCTCCATTACGAGGCTTCTCGAAAGATCAGCGATTTTGGTCTCTTGGAGACACACAATGTTGCAGCTCAAAGTGTTGCACATGTTCTGAATGGCACAACGGCGCGCTGGGTTGTTCAGACCCCTAACATTCCAATTCAGTAGGCCAATATCCATTGAGAAACTTGGATCGACTCAAATACTCCATCCCAGAAGAACACATCCAATTGATGAGCCATGTCTCAAGGAACAGCAGACAGGCCAACCAACACAACGTCGCAGCAGCAGCGGCTCGCAGAAACATCTAATAAGCCAGCCCATGCCACACCACACGGACAGCGACTCCCATGTGAGGGCACATACCAGCAGAAACACCGCACTCCCAGCAAACAGTGAGTTGTACTAACATGGAAAACAATCTAGCACGCAGACACAGCATAGCTGAACAAGCATCAGGTGCAGACAACCTGACCCCGTGCAGCCTTCGTCTTGGACAGGAAGGATGTAGCGGCGACCAGTGCAGAAACCGCCTGGATGAACGAGTCCGGGAGCTCCTTCTTGTACATTAGCCGGTAGCGCTGCAGCTCGTCAGCCGCCGGCGGCCCATCATGGAGGACAATGCCTCCTCTCTTGAGAAGCACCATCCTTGCCTTCTCCTTAGCAGAGAGGCCACGGTTCGGCTTGGAAGCGAGCCTGACGCTGCAGCAAGGGGACCCAACACCGGCGGAGGACGGGGGGATGGGGGGCGCAGCCCCCGCGTCAGCCGGCGGTGGGGGGATGTGGGTGGACCGGATAGCCGGCGTCGGCAGCAGAGGGGGTGGGGAAGGCAGTGAGGCGGCGAGCAGGAAAGCAGAGAGGGCGTCCGTGAGCTTATCCACGGGGTCGGGTGGGCTAGCAGCCAGCACATCAGCTGGGAGACCCAGACCACCATCAGACGGCCCATTCGCCAGGGCCGGACTAGCACCGCGAGCTGGGCCAGGGTCGGTGTCGAGGCCCAGAACAGGGGAGCTGTCCACGCGCTCGAAGCCGCGTCCGGTCAACACCCCCGCTTCCAAGAGGGGGACAGATTCAACGCACTGGTCCAGAGGCGGACCCGTGGACCTGACCAGCGGCAACCTCTCGCATGCGTCCTAGCCGACCAGAGAAGGGGCCATCGCCAGTCCATCGCTGCCTCCCAATTGCAGAGTCGCAGTCCCCGAGCTATCATTGGGGAGGCAAACAGCAGCAAGGGCCACCTCGGATGACAAGGCACAGGAGTTCCCATTGGAGCGAAGCATCTCTATCGCCCTGCCGCTCGACAGAGGCGGACTAACGGGTACCGCATCCGCATAGCTGCGCCCGAACCGCCTGCCCGCCCCATCAGCACCGAACAGCGGCACAGACGTCTGGCCTCCATGCCCGCCCAGAGTGCCACGCCTGTCACCTCTGTCGTGCTCACTGCCCTGGCCGTCGCCAGCCAAGCCGCCGCCGCCAGAGCCACCGCCACCGTCGTCGTTCCCAGGAGGAAAATGCAGACGAGAGTGCACAGGGCCTCGGGACGGGGGTGGTAGAGTTCCGTCTTCGTGCCGGAGCTGCCACTGATATCGCCATTCCTGGCGCCCAGAACCGTCGCTGTAGTTCGCGGAAGGAATCCCAGAATGGTCGCTCCGACCACCATCGCCACTGGACGGGGAGCCGCGAAAGTCGACCACTAGATCGAGATGGATGAGCACCTTGTACTCCAGCAGGCGCAGCGGCCCTGATCTTGGAGCCGGCTCGGCGAAGATGCCATGCTCCACTGGCTCCTCAAGCTGCAGCACTCCACGGGTGGCTAGCAAGTCCACATCGTCCATCCACACCCACAGCCTCATGCATGCGGTCTCGTCATCGGAGTTGAAGGAGAAATCTTGAGCGTCGGGGATCATCGATCGGTCGAAGAGGGGCGCCACCGCCTCCAAACTCCAAGCACTTCGCGGCACCCGCTCGAGGCAAACCCGCGCCTTGAACTTCATGCTAGCCGCCGTCGCATTCCAGAACCTCGTCCACGGGGCGATCCGAAAGGAGATCGTGCCCAAGGTGAGCAAGCCCGGGACCGCCACCGCCTCGTTACGCGCCTCCAGATCCTCGAAGTAGAGGAGGAACTCCCCTCGGTCGAACAGCGACGCATGCACCTGCTCGTCCGGCACCCTGAAGCAAGCAGCGAAGGCACGCTGCACCTCCGAGAGCGCCAACGTGGCATCGCAGCCCACCATCACCGCCACCACCGCATGACTGGAGAGAGCACGCTCCGTTTTCGCCGCCGCCGCTCGCACCAGCCCGCGCCGCGCCAGCCCAGGAGCCCCCATCTTGGTGGAGCCACGCGCCGCAACCGCCGCCGGAGATGCCGCCCTACGTGTAGGCGCCGTAGCGGCTAGAGACGCCACCCTAGCAGAGCCCCCGCCCCGGTCTCCACACCACCGCGCCTTGTGACCCACCTCACCACACAGCAAGCACCGAGCCTTGTTTCAGCAATCAGCGATGCGATGCCTGGGGGAGAAGCACTTGAAGCAGCAGCCTCTGGCCCTCCTAAAGAGGAGAGCCCGGAAGCGCTCGTCTCGCTCCTGGGGATGGGCGGGCGGCTGGGGTGCTCGGACGGGACGCCCGCCAGGACCAACTGTCACCCACCCACCGCCATCAATGTCGCTGTCCCGCCCAGGCACCGTAATGATGGACTTCAAACGCGGTCGCGGGGAGAGCCGGGCGGCTTCGTCGGACGAATCAGCAACCACCTCCTTCAATGCCGCAGAGGAGGGCGCAGAGGCCAGCAGTGCCTCCCGGTAGGACGGCAGGCCCGCGCACGCAGCAGCATGGGGCGAGGCGGAGGATGGGGGACAGGCTGGGCCATAGGGAAGGGAGGGGAGGCGGACGCCGTCGCCGAGGAGGCGACGGAGGGGAGGAACGAGGAGTAATTAATTTGTGTCTATCCGCAAATTTGTACATGTAGCTAGCTAGTGTTAGTTGGTGTTCTGGGCTGAACATCAAACAGAAGATGCACGCTTCATGATATACATGCAAGCTCTAGCTATTGTCTTGAGAGAAGGATACAAGCCTCTTGTTCCAAATTACATCTTTAGATCTACATATCGACGTAGACGTATGGTGCTGGCGGCATGGCCTACCATCCCTTTGTCTACAAACTGGCCAGAGAGAGCAATGACCATGCATTGCTTGACTTTTCCAAACCACCCTCGGGTCACAAACTTGTTCATGATGCCGGTCCAAAAGATTCTACTTGACGAAATGATATAGTTTTCCTCCAAACAATCAATGTACACGGTCACACGGACTCTGAAAACACACCACATAACAGCTTGCATTTCCGTAAGAAATCGGCGACCGCTGCCACTGACATGCGGGCCCTGGCGCGTGAACGCTTATCACCATCATGATCATCATCGACACCGGGGTGACTGGCTTCAAGGAGTTTCGTAGGAATGATCATTTGATTTGCTTGAGAAACATCACAGCGGGAAGGTGCAGATCAATACAGGTGCTGATCATCATGGATATGGCTTAATTCTTCAAGGGTTCAACACGGAGGGCAATGATAGAGGTGGAGGAGTCCCACGGGTCATTATTCCGCTAGCTGCATTTGGTTCTTCCAGGGGACGTCTCTGGCAGCCCACTGTGCAACTTCATATAATCCCATGTGGGCACGCATCGAGTGGGGGGGGGGGGGGGGGGGGGGGGGGGGGGGCGGCAAGGGACGTGTTGCCCCGGCCGACGTACGTACTACCTACGTAGCCAGGATTCCATGAAGCAGGGCCCCGGCATGAACATGAGTTAGATCGATCAACCGCGCCCTAAGAGCATCTACAGCCGGACCGTGTCCACGGGCACTGACCGGTCACGCCTTAAATAATAGATTCTACATCCGGATACCTCAAATTAGAAATCTCAAATCCATATTATTACATGCAACGTAAACCTAATACTAAGCGGAGGTCGTCCGGCTCCGTCGTGCCCATGTCCAGCGGCTGGCTGCGTCCCTCGTAGTGTCGGTCCGGCCGCCGGCGGGGTAGAGTAGGACATGGGACACTAGCCGGCTCACGGGGCTCGATCCACTGCCGTCTTCCATGCCCTACTCTTTCTCGTCAGAGCCCATAGCCCGGACCGTGCCGGTGGACGTGAGGTCGATGACGGATCCTTCCTGGGAGGAGCCGACGTCCACCACGACGCGGTTGCGGCGCCGGCACTGGTGCACCCTACGGGGCGCCAGAGAGTGTGACTCCGCCTCTCCAATGTCCACCGTCGCGAGGGCCTCCGCCGCCTCCCGTGCCCGCTGCCTCGCCTGGCGGGCACGCCGCGCCATGACATCGTCCGAGGACGGCCATGCTTCGTGCTCGGCGCACCAACAGAGGGGTTGCGCTTCCGCCACGGCATTCAGACGCTAGACGGACAGCACCGCCTCCGGTGAGACAGCGACGCCGGATCCAAGCACCGGTTGTGTAGACGCAATGGATTCCCAGCATTGCGAGTCTGAGCGCCATTGTCGTCCAGCCGCCTCCCGGGAGCGGCGGAGCGCAAGCTGGACGGCCATCTCCTCCTCGAGGCCACGCGGGATGAGCTCGTGGTCGACGGATCTGGAGGTGAAGGACTCAGATCCGCTGCCTGCCATGCCGGAGAAGGCCGGAGATCGCCGGAGGTGAGCTTGGGTTGCGGATGGGAGTGGAGGGGAATGGAGTGAAGTGGCTAGGGTTTGGTCCGGCGAGCGGATGGGGACGAATATATGTGGGGTAGATGCTGGCCAGGCGGGCGTGTTCGGGCTCATCCGAGCTGCCCCATATCCGCCCCATATTTGGGCTGGATATGAGGGGTGCCGGTCAGCCCAGGCGTTTGAGGCCCGTTTGAGGGGTCCATCTGGATCGATTTTTTGTGACCGATTAGTGACCGGACGGCCTGTCCGGACGTTTGAGGTGGGTTTAAGGGTCCGATGTTCTAAGTGTGGGAGATGGTTACTCCTACTATGTTTGCCGTTTATTCATGTAATTAGGCAATTGTTCATATACCCAGTTAATATATGTACATTGTGTGGTGATATTTTTTCTTGATAGTGTTGCAGGGAGGACACCGATAGGAGAGCAGGCCATCCAACCATATACATCAAATGACTGCCCCTGTTTTTACCTTATGTTCGCAACACTCAAAATAATTATAGAATAGCATAATTCATCCATAATTAGCATGCAAATATTTTACACTACTGGGAAAGAGGTTATACGTTGAACCCTAATTTGTGACGGGCATGACGTGACACCCGCCCCAGCTAATTCTGAATTATAGCAATGGCGAGTTACAAAGCATGCCTGTCACTACTACAACGGAAGCAATGACGGGCGTTTATACGCACCCGCTGTAGGTAAACTGTTCTAGATCTGACCGTGTAAGGAAACATAACTATGGCGGGCGGTAGCCAACGCCCGCCACTGCTTAGTAACTTAGCAGTGGCGGTCCATTATACTTCTCGCCACAGCTAAACTATGGTATGGACAGGAAAAAGTCACGTAGGACATATAAAGTGTGTACTCTTAGCAGTGGCGGGCTTTTGGGGTCACCCGTCACTACTCTTAACTTATGTGGGGCGGGCCTTAACCTGCGCCCGTCACTCGTCTACCCACGACGATGGCAGTTAAGTTTCCACATCTCAAAACCGATCCAAAATTTCCCATTTCCCCCGTTCCCGACCCCGCGCCTCTCCCCAAATCTCGCCTGACTCACCGCCGCTCCCCTCCTCTCCGCCATACCGCTCCTCGTTGACGCCTCTCTTCGACGCCACACTGCGTCCCTGTGACACCCTGGTTTTTGACAACCTTTTCTTTTCAAAATCATTTGGATTTTATTTGCAAATTTGGATGATTTTTTCAAACTTTTCCAGTTGATTGGATCTATGATTCTTTGAATCTTTTCCCAAGTAACCCAAAACCCTCCTCATCTTGCCAAAACCTTTCTATATCTCTCCTGGATCAATTTCCAATATTTAATCTTTTCCAATAAACCCTTTTCTTTATTTGGGAAATTATGTCACCACTATGGGTTGTGAAGCAACCTATAGTTTGGATGATCAATAAATTCCCAAACTTTTTCCACACCTTCTCATCATCATATGATTCCATAGTCTCCAAAAATATTCCATTGCCCAATATAAAATTATGGCCAGAATAATTATATCTTTTCTGGTCAGAATTGGTCCATTGTGAAGCAACCCCTATTTTCCTATCTCAGAAAATTCCCAATAAATTCCTCAAGCTCCTAGGGATCCTATCAAGCCACAATATCCAAAAATATCATCTTGTCCTGTGCAAATTTTCAGCAGCAGGACCCTGTCAAGTTTTTGCTTATTTTAAACCTTTGTGAAGGAAGTGTTAGCTAGGAGTATCCAATGACCATGAAACTTTTGCAGCATCTCCTATAACCCAAATAACTTCCCTCAATCAAGTTTCATCATCAGCAGAACACCCATGTGAGTGCCACAAGCTTATCTAGATTCTAGACCAGAATGGTAGTTTACATAGGAACTACCCTCAAATCTTTTTCATATTCTCTCAAACTTTGCCAGCTTGTTGTCCTTCCAAAGTAGATCACTCTGGAAATCTCCTATGGCTTCATCTCCAGCTCACATCATCTCTAGATCCCTCTCAAGTTTGCAGCCAGGAACTGTTGCTGAAGATACCCATCAAGCCAGAGTGCACCTAGTCGAGCCAGTGGCATAGGGAGACTAGATGGTCGAGGGACTGCACTCTGGACAGGGTGCGCCAGGCGTGCGTGGCCTCCTGGTGGCCGCACCCGTGGTGAGCACGGGGCTGGCATGCCAGAGCGCGCGCTCTGCACGGCGCCCGCGTCAGATGTGCTCGCCCGAGCCGTCTCTCGCTGCCCCCCCTTGTCCCTTGGTGCCGACAGCGCCCCTGCCGGACGCGTGGCCCCTCTCGAAGCGTCCTGGACGGCGGCGAAGGCCGCCGCCACTTCCGGCCAAGCTCCTCCATGGGCAAAACTGTGGGCTTCAGCCACTGTGGTCGTCCACAAGCCAGTAATGGCGCAGGACCCGTCCCGTCGCTCCTCTGCCCTCCTCCATCACCTCACTCCCACGCTGCGACGGCCAGCTCGCCGTCCTTGCTCCAGTGGCATGCCCGAGCCTCGCCGCTTCGGGAGAGCTCGGCTGCCCTCACCTCTCGCCTATTTAAGGCCCTGCCCCGCTCCTCACCTCACTTCGCCATCCATCAATTGCCTCCTGAGCGCCCCAGCAAGAGCCGGGAGCTCGTCTCCCTCAGCTCCGGCGAAGGCTCCGCCGCTCGAATCCTCTCTGTTGCCAGCCACCTCCACTCCTTCCTAGTCTCTCCCGAGCCCGCCATCGTAATCAGCAGGTCCCACTGGTCCTTCTCGACTCCTTACCCAGCTTAATCCTCGTCAGAATCGGCATCACCGGCGACCACCGTGAGCTCCACCCGCCGGAGAGGAAGGGGCCGACGCCCTCCGTCCACCTCCGGAGGAGCTACGGGTACATGGAGAACAACCGTTGAGCACCCGATCCGTTCCGACCATTTCCTAGCCCCGCCGCCATCTCTAACGCCGGTGAGCATCGCCGGTGAGCCGCCGTTCCTCCCTGCCTTACTCTCCCTCTGTTTAAACAGACCGGGACCCCACCCGTCAGCGACCCAGGCCCGCGCCCGAAGCGGTATAAGTGGAGGCGCCCCTCCACTTTACGCCTTCGACGTGGCCGGCTGGGAGTTTTTCTATTTTCTGTTTAAATTCATTTTAATCCAGAATTTTGACCAGACTTTGACCTTGAATAACTTTTTATTTATAACTCCAATTCAGTTGATTCTTTTTGCATTGTTTTGGTATTGAACCCCTTTAATTTCTGACCAAGTTTGGTGTTTTTATCTTATCCACAGAATATCTGGATAATAAAAAGGCATTATGTCACATTTTCATTTGCATTTTTGAAAATATTTTTAGAAGGAGATTGTGGTGTATTTGAAGACCAAGAGTGTTTGAACAACCCAACAGAGCAAGGCAAGCCATGATACCCATTTCATGAATGCATTTCAATAGCATTGCATCCTGATACGCAATATGCTTATTTATTTGCCATAGATAATTCATAGCAATATTTAAATACTCAAGCATTTTGATGAATCGATATGTTGCAAGATGAAATTAGTCGGTTGATCTTGAGTCACCTGTCCGGGCATACTCGTGCAACCACATTTGCCGGTATGGGACGGCCATGACTTGGCATAACCGCGTGCTCTTTCACCAGTACCTCCAAAGAGGGAGGGTTATGCGCGCGTGCTACCCTGATCAGGTAGGCGGCGATAACCCCGTGAGCCCAGTTGAGTATTGTGCCGGCGTCCCCGTTTGGGACAGTTTAGTTTGGCCACGATGGTGGCAGGTGTCATGAGGACACAGGGGCCACCCAGGGCAGGCCTCCGGGGGAGGATGAATCCCGGTGGTATGATGAGAGAGTCACGGGTCAGGCAGGTTTCGTTGAAGCAACGCTGGTCCACCCGAAGGGGATCACGAGGCCGGGTGCTTCATGGTGTGGGTAAAGTGCGCAACCTCTGCAGAGTGTAAAATCTATTCGAATAGCCGTGTCCACGGTATTGGACAGCCCGTCCAGACCTTAGTAGATGGTCAACCGTAGCAGTGTTAGTAAAGATGGAAGAACTCGTTTTGTGATCGGAAGTACTCGATGGTTATGAGTATTCCGAGGGTTGTGGAACAACCCGGAAGAGAGTAAGTTGATGATCGGTAACAGTAAGTGAATTACCTCAATGATATCATGTTGATTGCTATGCTATTGTTTGCTGCATTACTTGGTTGTCGTGAGCTTGCGAGTACATTCAAAGTACTCACCTGGCGTATCATGCCAGATGCAGGAGAAGTCGAGGACGGAGGTCCCGATGGTTCGTGCTACACTAGCTAGGATGTGTCCACAGCAGTGTCCCTGTGGATGGAGTTGCCGCTATATTCCGCTACACCATAGAAGTACTCAGTAGTTCCGTGGCCCTGCTATGTTCCATAAATAATGTGGATACGGTTAAGCACCGAGGGTGCCTTTGGCCTCGCTATCATTGTAAAATATGAGCTTGTACTCGACAACTATCAATAAAAGTTTAGTTCTGTTCTATACCAAGTTGTTGTGTGTTTCCAGAAGACGTGATCTCTGGGTTGGAAACACTGGTAATCCGGTTCTCTGAGCCGGGGTGCCACAACGCTTGGTATCAGAGCCGTGCTGACTGTAGGACACCCTAGTTAACCCGCGCTAGAACCGCGAGTAGTGTAGGGCTTTGAGTGTGCATCTTGCTTGCTGCATTTGATTGTTGCATAGCATGCATCACGATTCATTGTTTTACTAACCGTTGGCATTGTAAGTGTAGATGGCACCAGTTCCATACCACTACCATTTTGAGCCTGCACCATCCACCTTTCCAGTACTGCTCCGGAACGTCTGGCTTCGACTGTACCCCCACGGCGCAGATCCAATGTACCAGGTGTTTCGGGAGCAGCTTGCTGAGTCAGTGTACGAGTATCACGCAGAGTCTTTCCTGATCGCAAGCTCGGACCTTGGTAGCTACTCTCACTCTTCCAAGGGCGGAACGGCTTCCACCCCGGAGTTGGCGATCCAGTTTGCTGCGATGGAGGCTCTAACCGACTTGCGCTTCCACGAGGTCGAGATGCAGACTCATCCAGGTTTCTTCCACTATCCCACCCTGTCGCCTACGACAGGGCGAGTCATTTTCGCACCCGTTGACCCGGCGTGTGATCGTGCGACTATTGTTCTGTCGCGTTATCTGAACGCCAGTTATCGTACGATCATATCCTTGGCTGAGGAGCTGTCTCGTGTCCTAGGGGCACTTGCAGCCGTGACTCCAGCTCCACCTCCACCTCAGCCTATCCTTCCACCTATTTATCCACCACCAGTTCCTCCTCCACCCAGGTTTGAGGCTCCTTCTAGCTCTACTGTGCCACCAGGCTTTCCGTCTGGTAGCCGTCGTGAGACCCCGGCTGAGTGGGCCTCACTCCTTGCCACTCCAGCTGCTCCGATGCTGAGGCGTCGTGCTCCTTCTACCCCGGAAGGAGAACCGTCCCAGCAGCGCCGTCGTGTTTCCTTTGATCCGGAGGATGAGATTCATATAATCAGTTCCGACTCCGACTCAGGATCAGATGACGAGGAGTCTATGGTCTGGCAGTGTTTGTGCCACCAGCGCCACTAGAGTGGAGGCTTGAGTTGTTGTGCATGCATCTTTGCATATGTCAACTGCCGTATGAGCAGTCTAGCCATGATATCCCCCACTAGCTTGCCATGTATGATGTTGGGTTATCTTGTATAATTATGTGGTTTGCTTTATTCGCCTTTTCGCGTATTTTTCCTTCTGGTGTCATATGACTGTGTTTCCCTTATGGATGTTGCTCATCGATCCGGTATTCTGCAATGGGAACAAATTTAGGATGAAGAGAAGTTGTAGCCAAGGCGGCGATGGAACCCCCGTTCGTTGATCCGCCAGACAAGCAGGACAACCACCAGAAGATTTACCACCTCCACCACCTCAAGCACCGACCACTGATCAGATCATGAGAATGTTTGAGGAGAAGAGAAACCAGGATCTTATGGAATTCCTGAAAAGTATGCAAGTTATGGTGGGTCAGAATCACAATCATAATGGAACACACTCCAAGTTGTCTGATTTCCAGCGCACTAAGCCACCCAATTTTGGTCAAGCTATGGACCCTATAGAAGCGGATGATTGGCTAAGGACTATAGAAAAGAAGCTGGACATAGCTCGCTGTGAGGAATCAGATAAAGTCCCTTTTGCCACCCACTACTTAGAAGGGCCAGCAGCTATATGGTGGGACAACACAAAGGCAACATGGTCTTCTGAAGAAGAAATTTCCTGGGAGAAGTTCAAGGAGCTATTTCGCAAATATCATATCCCTACATGCATAATGAAGGTGAAGCAAAGGGAGTTCCTTGCTCTTACATAAGGAAATATGTCGGTGGCAGAGTACCTAAACAAGTTCAACAATCTGTCACGGTACTCTACCTATGATGTGGCCACCGAAGAAAGAAAGATAGATTGGTTCCTAGGAGGACTAAATCACGCCCTCCGTTGTCAGCTTTGCATGCTAGACTTTTCGGACTTCCAGACTCTAGTAAACAAGGCCTTCATAGCTGAACAGGAACATAAGTCCGGATATGATAACCACAAGCGGAAGTTTGAACCCAAGAAGGACAACCGTGAGCCGAAGCCACGCACTTGGCAGCCAGGCTCATCTGAATACAAGCCTACATGGAGCAATGGCAACAACAATAATAAGACGGTGAGCCAGACCAAGACCTTCGGCAAACTGCCCGTGATAGAGGACTGCCGCCGCAACAATACCTGCTTCACTTGCGGCCAAAGTGGACACTACTCCAAACAGTGTCCCGCCAACAACGGGAAGTCATCCGCCGATGTCAAGCCGCAGGTCAACACTATTGGACGCCGCCCCAATCATAACTTCTGTCACGGACGTGTCCATCATATCTCCGTTGAGGAAGCCTGCGAAGCTCCAGAAGTAGTCCTTGGTATGTTTTCTGTTAACGACATACCTGCAGTAATTTTATTTGATTCTGGGGCTTCTCACTCGTTTATTTCGTGGAGTTTTGCCACCTCACACAAATTTTCTCCGTCGCTTTTAGACAAAATCATGGTGGTACAATCCCCTGGCTCCCTGCTCAGAACAAATATGATCTATAGAGATCTGGAAATTTCAATACATGGAGTTAAGTTTCCAGCTGCACTCATTGCCATTTACTCCTCGGGATTGGACGTAATACTGGGGATGGACTGGTTGACACCACATCAGGTGTGTATCAATTGTGCCAGCAGGACAGTAACACTAGTCAACCCAGCAGGACAAACAGTCCAATTCCTTGCCAGCAAGATGATATCAAAGAAGGGGATGGCATACCAAACTACCGTCACGGATATGAACTTGATTCCGGTAGTTTGCAAATTTCCGGATGTATTTCCTGAGGAACTACCTGGGATGCCACCTGACTGGAAATTGGAGTTTGCAATCGAAGTGGTTCCCGACACCGCTCCAATTTACAAGAAATACTATCCTATGCCAGGTCCAGAGTTGGCGGAGTTGAAGAAGCAGTTGGATGAATTGTTGCAAAAAGGTTACATTCGCCCAAGCATCTCGCCATGGGGATCACCAGTGCTCTTTGTCAAGAAGAAGGATGAAAGTCTACGAATGTGCGTAGACTATCGCCAGTTGAATGAGGTAACCATTAAGAATAAGTACCCGCTTCCTCGCATTGACGACTTATTCGACCAGCTGAACGGAGCACGGGTATTCTCCAAGATTGACCTCCGAACCGGATATCACCAGCTAAAAATCCTAAAAGAGGATATACCCAAGACAGCGTTCACCACCTAATATGGTTTGTATGAATTTACAGTCATGTCATTTGGACTAACAAATGCTCCCGCTTACTTCATGAGCATGATGAACAAAGTCTTCATGGATTTCCTAGACAAGTTCGTGGTGGTGTTCATTGATGATATCCTGATATATTCCAAGGATGAAGAAGAGCATAAACAACACCTCCGTGCTGTCCTGGAAAGGTTAAGAACCCATCGTCTGTATGCCAAGTTCAGTAAGTGTGAATTCTGGCTAAAAGAGGTAGGATTTCTAGGGCACATTCTGTCGGAACAAGGGGTAGCCGTCGACCCCAGCAAGGTAACTGCGGTGTTGAATTGGAAGACACCAGCCTCGGTGACCGAAGTCCGTAGCTTCCTGGGATTGGCTGGCTACTATCGACGTTTCATAGAAGGCTTCTCTAAAATAGCCAAGCCCCTTATGGAATTGCTCAAGAAGAATCAAAGGTTTGTCTGGATGACGGAGTGTGACAGCAGTTTCCTGGAGCTAAAGACCAGGCTCACTACAGCACCTGTCCTAGTCCTTCCAGACATACACAAGAGCTTCAACATCTACTGCGATGCTTCCAGACGTGGAATCGGCTATGTATTGATGCAAGAAGGGAAGGTTGTAGCATATGCATCCAGACAGCTACGACCCCATGAGGAGAACTACCCCACACACGATTTGGAATTAGCAGCCATAGTTCATGCCCTGAAGATTTGGAGGCATTACCTCATTGGACAACGTTGTGAAATATACACAGACCATAAGAGTCTCAATTATATTTTCACCCAACCTGACCTGAATCTCAGGCAGCGAAGATGGCTTGAACTAGTCAAGGACTATGACATTGGGATAAACTATCATCCGGGAAAAGCTAATGTGGTCGCGGACGCTCTCAGCAGAAAGCAAGGCACCGTGAATGCACTAATGGGAAATACGCATCCAAGGTTACAGGAAGAATTCGCTGAGATCAACATGGTGCTATGCGGCCCAACTACCTCAGATACGTTGGAAATTACTCCCACCCTTATGGAAGAAATTAAGAAGGCCCAAGAGCCAGATGAAGGAATCAAAAAGATCAAGGAGCTGATTCCGAAAGGGAAAGCCAAGTCCTTCCACGTGGATGACCAAGGCACTTTATGGTTTGAAAAACGGATATGTGTGCTCGATCAGAATAACCTGAGGCAGCAAATACTCAAAGAAGCTCCTGAGCCCTCATACTCTATCCACCCGGGAGGCACAAAGATGTATCAGGATCTGAGAGAGACATTTTGGTGGCCTGGAATGAAAAGGGATATAGCATACTATGTCGCCTGCTGTGACATCTGCAACAAGGTCAAGGCGGAACACCAGAAACCCGCTGGGCTACTGCAACCTTTACCGGTTCCCCAGTGGAAGTGGGACGACATATGTATGGACTTTATTGTTGGACTACCCAAGTCAACAAGAGGCAATGATGCTATCTGGGTAATTGTGGACATACTCACGAAGGTGGCTCACTTTATTCCGGTAAAAACCACTTTCAACGCAAATCAGCTGGCACAGCTCTACATGTCCCGGATAGTCAGCCTCCATGGAGTACCCAAGTCCATCACCTCAGACAGGGGTTCCCTATTCACCTCAGCATTCTGGCTACGACTACATCAAGCTTTGGGAACCATGCTGAAGCATAGCACGGCATACCATCCGCAGACAGACGGACAGACAGAAAGAGTGAACCAGATACTGGAGGATATGCTTCGGTCATGTGCTCTCACCCATGGACCCAAATGGGAAGATAGCCTACCCTATGCGGAATTCTCCTATAACAACAGCTATCAGTCAAGTCTGAAGATGTCACCGTTTGAGGCATTATATGGGCGAAAGTACCGCACCCCATTGAATTGGTCCCAGACAGGAGATAGCCGTATCTTTGGCACGGACTTGATGCTCGAGGCCGAGAAGCAGGTCAAGGATATTTAGGAGCGTCTTCGGGCAGCCAAGTCCCGTCAGAAGAGCTACTTTGACCCAAAGCACCGGGAAGTGACCTTTGAACCCGGAGAATATGCGTACCTCCGAGTAACCCCCATGAAGGGAGTGAAGAGATTCCATACTCGGGGAAAGCTTGCACCGAGATATATCGGTCCATTTCCAGTGGTTGCTAGAAGAGGCAGAGTAGCATACCAGTTGGAACTACCACCAGAATTGTCTGAAGTGCACGATGTTTTCCATATATCACAATTAAGAAAGTGCATTGCACCACCAATCAAGCAAGCGGATATGAGTGAGTTAGAGCTGGCTAAAGACCTGACCTACGAAGAGAAGCCTGTCAGGATCCTGGATGAAATGGAAAGAACTACCAGAAGTAAGGTAATCAGGTTTTACAAGGTGCTATGGGAGCACCACACTGAGGAAGAGGCTACATGGGAAAGAGAAGATTTCTTGAGATCCGCATATCCATACTTGTTTCCTGAGCAACTGAATCTCGAGGACGAGATTCATCCTAAGGGGGTAGGTTTGTGACACCCTGGTTTTTGACAACTTTTTCTTTTCAAAATCATTTGGATTTTATTTGCAAATTTGGATGATTTTTTCAAACTTTTCCAGTTGATTGGATCTATGATTCTTTGAATCTTTTCCCAAGTAACCCAAAACC
This sequence comes from Elymus sibiricus, assembly GCA_039707655.1. Taxonomy (NCBI): domain Eukaryota; kingdom Viridiplantae; phylum Streptophyta; class Magnoliopsida; order Poales; family Poaceae; genus Elymus; species Elymus sibiricus. The sequence continues at coordinate 249,009,601 of CM077671.1, forward strand.
CTCCTCATCTTGCCAAAACCTTTCTACATCTCTCCTGGATCAATTTCCAATATTTAATATTTTCCAATAAACCCTTTTCTTTATTTGGGAAATTATGTCACCACTATGGGTTGTGAAGCAACCTATAGTTTGGATGATCAATAAATTCCCAAACTTTTTCCACACCTTCTCATCATCATATGATTCCATAATCTCCAAAAATATTCCATTGCCCAATATAAAATTATGGCCAGAATAATTATTTCTTTTCTGGCCAGAATTGGTCCATTGTGAAGCAACCCTTATTTTCCTATCTCAGAAAATTCCCAATAAATTCCTCAAGCTCCTAGGGATCCTATCTAGCCACAATATCCAAAAATATCATCTTGTCCTGTACAAATTTTCAGCAGCAGGACCCTATCAAGTTTTTGCTTATTTTAAACCTTTGTGAAGGAAGTGTTAGCTAGGAGTATCCAATGACCATGAAACTTTTGCAGCATCTCTTATAACCCAAATAACTTCCCTCAACCAAGTTTCATCATCAGCAGAACACCCATGTGAGTGCCACAAGCTTATCTAGATTCTGGACCAGAATGGTAGTTTACATAGGAACTACCCTCAAATCTTTTTCATATTCTCTCAAACTTTGCCAGCTTGTTGTCCTTCCAAAGTAGATCACTCTGGACATCTCCTATGGCTTCATCTCCAGCTCACATCATCTCTAGATCCCTCTCAAGTTTGCAGCCAGGAACTGTTGCTGAAGATACCCATCAAGCCAGAGTACACCTAGTCGAGCCAGTGGCATAGGGAGACTAGATGGTCGAGGGACTGCACTGTGGACAGGGTGCACCAGGCGTGCGTGGCCTCCTGGTGGCCGCACCCGTGGTGAGCACCCGAGCCATCTCTCGCTGCCCCCCCTTGTCCCATGGTGCCAACAGCGCCCCTGCTGGACGCGTGGCCCCTCTCGAAGCCTCCTGGACCCCGGCGAAGGCCGCCGCCGCTTCCAGCCAAGCTCCTCCACGGGCAAAACAGTGGGCTTCAGCCACTGTGGTCATCCGCAAGCCATTAATGGCGCAGGACCCATCCCGTCGCTCCTCTGCCCTCCTCCATCACCTCACCCCCACGCCGCGATGGCCAGCTCGCCGTCCTTGCTCCAGTGGCGTGCCCGAGCCTCGCCGCTTCGGGAGAGCTCGGCTGCCCTCGCCTCTCGCCTATTTAAGGCCCTGCCCCGCTCCTCCTAGCTCCTCACCTCACTTCGTCATCCATCAATTGCCTCCTGAGCGCCCCAGAGAGAGCCGGGAGCTCGTCTCCCTCAGCTCCGGCGAAGGCTCCGCCGCTCGAATCCTCTTTGTTGCCAGCCACCTCCACTCCTTCCTAGTCTCTCCCGAGCCCGCCATCGTAATCAGCAGGTCCCCCTGGTCCTTCTCGACTCCTTGCCCAGCTTAATCCTCGTCGGAATCGGCATCGCCGGCGACCACCGTGAGCTCCACCCGCCGGAGAGGAAGGGGGCGACGCCGTCCGTCCACCTTCGGAGGAGCTACGGGTACAGGGAGAACCGCCATTGAGCGCCCGATCCGTTGCGACCATTTCCTAGCCCCGCCGCCGTCTCTAACGCCGGTGAGCGTCGCCGGTGAGCCGCCGTTCCTCCCTGCCTTCCTCTCCCTCTGTTTAAACAGACCGGGACCCCACCCGTCAGCGACCCAGGCCCGCGCCCGAAGCGGTATAAGTGGAGGCGTCCCTCCATTTACGCCTTTGACGTGGCCGGCTAGGAGTTTTTCTATTTTCTGTTTAAATTCATTTTAATCCAGAATTTTGACCAGACTTTGACCTTGAATAACTTTTTATTTATAACTCCAATTCAGTTGATTCTTTTTGCATTGTTTTGGTATTGAACCCCTTTAATTTCTGACCAAGTTTGGTGTTTTTATCTTATCCACAGAATATCTGGTTAACAAAAAGGCATTATGTGACATTTTCATTTGCATTTTTGAAAATATTTTCAGAAGGAGATTGTGGTGTATTTGAAGACCAAGACTGTTTGAACAACCCAACAGAGCAAGGCAAGCCATGATACCCATTTCATGAATGCATTTCAATAGCATTGCATCCTGATATGCATTATGCTTATTTATTTGCCATAGATAATTCATAGCAATATTTAAATACTCAAGCATTTTGATGAATCGATATGTTGCAAGATGAAATTAGTCGGTTGATCTTGAGTCACCTGTCCGGGCATACTCGTGCAACCACATTTGCCGGTATGGGACGGCCTTGACTTGGCATAACCGCGTGCTATTTCACCGGTACCTCCAAAGAGGGAGGGTTATGCGCGCGTGCTACCCTGATCAGGTAGGCGGCGATAACCCTGTGAGCCCAGTTGAGTATTGTGCCGGCGTCCCCGTTTGGGACAGTTTAGTTTGGCCACGATGGTGGCAGGTGTCATGAGGACACAGGGGCCACCCAGGGCAGGCCTCCGGGGGAGGATGAATGCCGGTGGTACGATGAGAGAGTCATGGGTCAGGCAGGTTTCGTTGAAGCAACGCTGGTCCACCCGAAGGGGATCACGAGGCCGGGTGCTTCATGGTGTGGGTAAAGTGTGCAACCTCTGCAGAGTGTAAAATCTATTCGAATAGCCGCGTCCACGGTATTGGACAGCCCGTCCAGACCTCAGTAGATGGTCAACCGTAGCAGTGTTAGTAAAGATGGAAGAATTCGTTTTGTGATCGGAAGTACTCGATGGTTATGAGTATTCCGAGGGTTGTGGAACAACCCGGAAGAGAGTAAGTTGATGATCGGTAACAGTAAGTGACATACCTCAATGATATCATGTTGATTGCTATGCTATTGTTTGCTGCATTACTTGGTTGTCGTGAGCTTGCGAGTACATTCAAAGTACTCACCTGGCGTATCATGCCAGATGTAGGAGAAGCCGAGGACGGAGGTCCCGATGGTTCGTGCTACACTAGCTAGGATGTGTCCACAGCAGTGTCCCTGTGGATGGAGTTGCCGCTATATTCCGCTACGCCGTAGAAGTACTCAGTAGTTCCGAGGCCCTGCTATGTTCCATAAATAATGTGGATACGGTTATAGCACCGAGGGTGCCTTTGGCCTCGCTATCATTGTAAAATATGAGCTTGTACTCGACAACTATCAATAAAAGTTCAGTTCTGTTCTATACCAAGTTGTTGTGTGTTTCTAGAAGACGTGATCTCTGGGTTGGAAACACTGGTAATCCGGTTCTCTGAGCCGGGGTGCCACAGTCCCTCCTCGCCACGGCGGGCATGGACTCCTTCTACAACATTGTTGGCATCTCCTTGCCACCGCCATCCCGCCTTCGGACGCCAAGCCAGCCACCTCTCCGGTATGGTTTTGTGTTTAGGGCAAAAAGATATTCCTTGCAATTGGAATATTGTGTATAAGATTCATTTTAGTATTGTTGGCTTACATTGGCCGATATTGACATGAGCGCCAATGTTTTGGTGAAACGTCGATTCATTTCCGTTTCGCCAAATTTCTGGCACTCTTATGTCCTCTTTTTAGCAAAGGTCATGTCGAATTTCTCTTTCATTTTTAACAAGGATCCATTGTAGTATCGTTGACTTACATTGACAGGTATTGACATGAGTGCCAATGTTTTTGCAAAACGTGGATTCATTTCTGTTTCGCCGAATTTTTGGCACTCTTATGTCCTCTTTCCAACAAAGGTCATGTCAAAATTTTCTTTCATTTTTAACTAGGATCCATTGTAGTATCATTGGCTTACATTGGTAGGTATTGACATGAGTGCCAATGTTTTGGCGAAACATCGATTCATTGCGGGTTCGCCGAATTTCTGGCACTCTTATGTCCTCTTTATAGAAAAGGTCATGTCGAATTTTTCTTCAACTTTTAACTAGGATCCATTGTAGTATCGTTGGCTTGCATTGGGAGGTATTGACATGAGTGCCAATGTTTTGACGAAACATCGATTCATTTGCGTTTCGTCAAATTTTTCTTTTATTTTCTTATGCTTCATGACTCATAATTGCCACAATAAACTTTAGCAAACGCAAAAAATGGATTCCGGAGAACCATATTCTATGGACGCCTTAGCTCAGTGTGGTAAAAAGGTAGAAAGCGAAAGAAGAAACCGGCCAATGAACCTACCGCTAGTAAGGTACCAGGAGAAGATGTGGTGAATGTTTCTACCAGTAGGTGCTTCATGCAAACGTTTAAGCCTGATGCACCGATGCTACCACAACACGAGTTGAGTGCATTAGAGCATTCAAATTTAGCTTCTACACAAAGACATAGTAAGTAAGTCAGGAAAGGGTGAGATGTATTACACCGTCAATGTTATAGAGGGCCTTGGATTTGTCGACGAGTACCCTACTGACAAAATATATCTTGGGTTTGAGAGTGTGCTCAATGACAATATTTTCTACGTGGATGTAATCAAGCCGTATTTAATGAGGCTTTGCTCGCTCTAGCATGCTACAAATCCATTACTCCATAATGACGAAGTTGCCTTCCTTGATCCGTATCTCATGCATTGGACCAATGTGGATTCTGAAAGAGGCCAACGTCTGATCGCGGCTTACCTCCACAAGAACATTCTTCATAGTCCTCGGCATAAGCTCAACTTTATCGTGCCTTACTTTGAAATGTAAGTTCATTTCTTTATGCTTGCACATATACACCTGAGTACTTTGATGTCAATCTCATTAATGTTACATTGTTAAATTGTTTTGAGCAGCAATGAACACTGGATCGTCATCGCACTAATGCCCCGGGAAGCCCGAGCTTATTTCTTTGATTCCAAGACAGGCCCTAAGAAGCCATGGACTAATTTTATGACAATTCTTAATGTTGCCCTTTTGATATGTCATAAGTCCGACCGTAAGAATATGGCGTGTTCGCAGTACAAATTTAACACTAGCTTCTATTACCGGTAACAACCGAAAGGCGAAACCATGTACATGTCTAGCTACTATGCCATGGATTTGATGGACGGCTATGTGCGCGAAGGACCACTGTTGAGAAGTGATTCAATGTTGCAGAAATGGTCCGAAAAGAATGAGAAGGAAGTTAAGTTAGCTCACTTTTGGACAGAGCATGAGCGCCTACAGAGTGTGCTCACGAATATCATCAATAACAATCTAGCGTGGGATGAGGGGATGTTCTATTGCGCGACAGAGAGTCCGCAAGAACGAGAGATGACAATGCAACATAAAAATGCCGATATATATGCTTGTTTGATCTAGCCTAGAAAATCGTCAAAACATTATATTATGTCATGACGAATCCTTGTTACCTTGTGATCTCTACTTTATATGTACGCGTGTCATACGTTTATATGTACGTGTGCCATATATTTACCTTGTGATCTTTTCTATATGTATATATTTTGAATGTTATTGTGTGCTAAAAATAGCAGATGGGACCGCCAATAGAATTGTGGGAGGGGATCTCTGCGGCGAACATGAAGAAGCACTATCTATGGACGCGGGGAAAGTACCGAGCAGAGCACCTCATGGAGGCAATGTTAGCTTGTGTCACAAGTGTTCTAATGGCCCAATGTTCTCTCCCCGCGATGGAAAATATTGCAGAGAGCCGGTTCAGTGACCTCGCGGTGTGCATCCTTACGGAGGCGACCCAGGATGAGAGGCTGAGGATCTGGCGGGGTCTGAATCCAACCACCATAGCCACATCGGCTGAGGTTGTTCAATGGGATCTTCGAGAGGCCAAATCTCCTATTCCAGAGCAAGCCGCCCGTTGGTCCCCAATCCCTCCATCAAGTACTAATGCATGTAGTATGTGTGGCTTCTACTAGCGCTGTACGTGCTGAACATCGGCCGACACTCCTTCACTCCTAAACAACTCGTCAAACCATTAATTGTGTGATGAGCGACATATATATGCTTATTAATTATTGTAATGCACTTGTTATATTTGCTTTATAACGACTACTTTTCATTAATTTGACATCATTGTAATGTGCTGCGTTTATTTGGAACAATGTTCAAACCATAATTTATGTATCAAATGCAATCTGATGATATGATCCCGTAGTACGGTCAGTTCGTCATTCTGTGGCGAGGAATACATAAGGCCCGCCACAGTTGTGTAAATTCCTGTGGCGGCCAGCACGAAAGGCTGTGGCCGGCGGAAACCACAGTCCGCCACTACTCATAGGCTACCACTGGCAGGCGGGCGCCCGCCATTGATGGCTTGTTAGCAGTGGCGAAAGGTCAGTGGCAGGCACCCCTGGGAGCCTTGACTTCCACTGTTAGCCTTGTGCACCCGCCACTGCTAGGCATTCCTGCAGTAGTGCTAGTACAATAGTTTGAATATAAATATTACAGTCCAAACATGAAGTTTTTAAATACAATAGTTCAAATGTGAAGGCAACTTGGTACGACATATGTTCTAGTTATCCCCTTGATAAATAGCCAGGATTCCATGAAGCAGGGGCCTCGGCGTGAACATGAGTTAGATCGATCAACAACGCACTAAGTGTGGGAGATGGTTACTACTACTATGTTTGCCGTTTATTCATATAATTAGGCAATTGTCCATACACAGTTAATATATGTACCTTGTGTGGTGATTTTTTATCTTGATAGTGTTGTAGGGAGGACACTGATAGGAGAGCATGCCATCCAACCCTATACATCAAATGAATGCCCCTGTTTTTTCCCTATGTTCGTAGCACACAAAATAATTATAGAATAGCATAATGCATCCATAATTAGCATGAAAATATTCTAGTACAATAGTTTGAATATAAATATTACGATCCAAACATGAAGTTTTTGAATACAATAGTTCAAATTCGAATGCAACTTGGTTGACATATGTTCTAGTTATCCCCTTGAAGTGCCCATAGATACTCAATTAGATCATTCTGAAGTTGTTGATGAGTTCCACGACCCCGAATATGTTGATGCATTTGGATGAAATCGTGAAACATCACTGGATTTTGTGGTGGAAGTTGGATAGGATCACCCATGCGCTCAAATTCCAGACCGTAGTGAACCCCATCATCCACAAATCATGTTTTGCATGACCACACAAGCTGCCATCACTTCCCGCAACTTCTATGGATCCCATATTTCCGCAGGACCTCGAACAACTGGAAACGAGCCTAGAGCACTCTGAATGTCCTTTGCACATCCTTTAAAGTTCCTTCTTGTTTTTGGGCAAAGTGAGATCTTTTCTGACCCCCTAGATTAAAGATGGTCATGACAAAGGTCTCCCATGGAGGGTAGTTACCATCACAAAGATAGTAGCACATGTTGTAGTCATGACCATATTGATGGTATAGTCACACAGAGGAGCTTGTCCCATAGTCAACCTAACAAACAGTGGAGATCACTATAGAATGTTGATATCATTGTGTGACATATGCATGCCAAAGAAAGAGTGTCAAATCCAGAGGTCTTGTGATGCAAATACTTCAAGAATGATGGTGGATTCTTACAATGTCCCTGATACTATCCTTGTTGAGCATATGGGCAGTTTTTTCATTTTCGATGCATGCAATCCAGGGGTCCGAGCATACTTGGCCACCCTCTTGATTCTGATAGTGCTAGGAGCCTTTCGGTGTCTACGGCAGTTGGTTCCCTCTAGTACTCCGGTCCAAACACCTTGCCCACCATAGTAGAAAATGTGACCATGGCTTTGAGGCTTGGGCTTTTAGACATCCGTAGGTACTTGTCCCACGAATCTGCGACCGTGTCATAAGCAAGCATACTCAAGGGAACCATTACCTTCTGGTAACTAGACAAGTCAAAAGGTTCTGACAACATCCTTCTTCAAGATGAATGAGTCAACATAGGCCCAACACCATTGCAGAGGTAATCGAACATACTTCACCGCACCAGAAAACGATGGCAAAAAAGGAACATGTATAGAACATCTTCGAGCAGTCATCCATGAGCGTCAAATGCCCCATGCTCAACTCCGGTTCAACACTCTATGGCCCTTGATTGATACCTTGTAATTCAGAACATGCTCCTTCGCATGTTGCGCTTCTACAAGAACCGCCTGCCTCGTCATTGTTTCATCCTCATATTCATCCTTATCTGACGTGGATTAATGCCACGAAGTGCCCATAGAAGTACTCCATGTCTGAATCCATCTTGTTTGCTTCAAAGTTGTCACAACCCGGTCCCTGATAGGGCCCCGAATCTTTATGCATATTGTGTCAGTCCCTGGATCAATAGTTGACATGCACAGTTGACCATTAGATACCAAGGATACATCACATGCCATAGTATTTACATCGAAGATCCAGTGCTTTACAATACACACCTGCTTAGCTCATGGGCTAGCTCACAATACAATCATGCAACATAGATAATATTCTAGTCTTGTGGCGTCAATCAACTCACATGCAAGAGCTGAGTATAGCGTCATAACCCTACTTCGTAACTTTCCTTCGATATGGTAACCTAAAACATGATATGTTGCAGCCACAAGGGTCAACACATTGGATGTATTGGCAAGCTTCACCAGGAGTGGCTTATTGGAACATAAACATGCACATTGGTTTGGCTGGTTTTCTTTTACGCGGAAATAGTTTTTCCCTATCTTTATAATAGTGGTATACTCTAATAGCTGGCCATACCTTATCGTGCGGTAGACCTGGACATACCATATCACGTGGTAGCCTGAAGCAGTTTGAGTGTATGGGCCTCCACATCGCACTTCAGCCCAAAGCTTCCCTCCAGAGACCCTGGTTCACTCCCAGTCCTATAAAGAACAGCGCCACAACTCCCCGTTGGTTCAACCCATTAATTTTAAAAGAAGAGGTTATGATATCAATTTGACAATTCTCCGATGAGTGGCTCAAAAGTTGTCCGTAACCGGTGAACACGACTAATCATTATCAGTTTTTATACACTCTGCAGAGGTTTGTGTACTTTACCCATGATTCTCGATCACATGTTCCTGCCACTAAACTTCACTTGGGAAGTAGTCGCCCTCTCAGAAATGACAGACTCAATCCAACCTAAAATGCAAGAGCTCACTACTAGGAAAAGGGCTGCTAGTGGCGCACCTGTTTTCGCTACTAATGGCGCACTACAGGTGCGCCACTAGCACCACGCCATTAGAATTTTTTACTAATGGCGCACCACTGGTGCGCCATTAGTATCTGGTATACTAATGGCGCACCATGCAGTGCGCCATTAGTATAGCCCACGGTGCGCCATTAGTATGCCTCCCAGGGGCCATATTTACCCATGTGCTTTGGCATACTAATGGCGCACTGGTGGATGATGCGCCATTAGTGTGCTCTGGCTTACTAATGGCGCACTATGTGGTGGTGCGCCACTAGTATGAATATTAGGGATTATTTTTTTTTCGTTTCTGATATTTTCACAGGTTACAAAATATATTATTTGACAGAATATAGCTAGCACCACACAGCAACAGCAGATTCATCGAATACAATAGAAGATTAGTGGAGCTCAAAAACCTATTCACGATGCCTTCGATCATCGTGCGGAGCTCAAAAGCCTTCGCGGAGCTCAAAAACCTATTCACGATGCCTTCGGTCATCGTGCGGACCATGGTCGCCTGCGGGGTAGAGCAAAACGATATTTTAGAACCAAGAAAAAATTTGGCATGACTTTCCCTAAAAATAGGACCAAAAAGAATGCATAGTGCCAAAATTCTCGCCGAAACGGAAATGAATCAACATTCCGGCAAAATATTGGCAACTATCGCATTTCAAATACCGGTACCTGCAAACACAAACATATATGCAACACCACAAACATATGCAACACCACAAACATACATAGATCTAGCAAGGCCATAAAAAGTGCATGTGCACGTTGTTGGAGCGAGGGAGAGAAAAAAAGTAGATCTACAACATAAAGATAGCTTTCCCCTTACTTACCTATCAAAAAAAGGTAATTTAACCACCTAATTTTGATGAATCTATGGTGCAAATGAGGTGAGGAGGAGGAGGCAGCCGACACAATCTTGGAGGAGGAGGTGGAGAGAATGAAGTGGGGAAAGTGAGTGTGTAGGTGTGGCTGTCCAAAATATCTAGCTGGTCCCAGGTTACTAATGGCGCACAACCCATATATGCGCCATTAGTAACCCTGGTTACTAATGGCGCACCAGCTTGAGGTGCGCCATTAGTAGTTTTGCAAAAAAAAAAAATAGTAGTGGCGCACTGTGTTGGAGGTGCGCCATTACTAGTTAAACTAGTAATGGCGCACTCTTCCATGGTGCGCCATTAGTATTTTTGGAAAAATGAAAAAAAAAACATTTGTCACTAATGGCGCACCGTGGGTCTGGTGCGCCATTAGTGTCTACCACACTAATGGCGCACCAACTCATGGTGCGCCATTACTATATAGTAGTGGCGCACCACATGTCTGGTGCGCCATTAGTAGCCATATCATCTATAGCCCTTTTCCTAGTAGTGGCTACATCTGCTGGTCTGCCACAGGAGGGTTCCCACAACTTACTCGATCCTGACATAGCCCATAATGCCTCATGGTCACACATGGAAGCTACTCAACTTTGAACTCGTACAATCTCTTTGAGCCTGGGCGGTCGCCCACAGAACACGCGGCCACCAAAGTAATATCGAAGCACCGCCTAGATGATTCATTATTAAGTTGTGGTTAAGTAGTCAACCATGACATTGTATGGTGGAATAATAATTGGTGTTTCCCAATCCACGTCACAGTAGCTAAGCAACTACTCGTGGGTTACAAGGTCAGGGTATAGTGAACCTAATCATACTACTGGGTTCTGTCAAGCATAAAGTAAAATCCTATAGCGGATTTGATACATTTCCGTCATATCTATAATTTTTGAATGTTTCATGCCATTATTTTACAACTTTTATATACTTTTGCAAACAATTTATATAATTTTCTTGGACTAACATATTGATCCGGTGCCTAGTGCCAATTCTTGCTTGTTGCATGTTTTAAATTTCGCAGAAAATCCATATCAAACGAAGTCCAAAATCGATAAAAATTTATGGAGATTTATTTGGAATATATGTGATTTTGGGGAAAATGAATCAACGCCAGACGATGCCCGAGTGGCCCACGAGCCCCCAGGGCGTGCCCTGGGGGTACGACGCGCCCCCTAACTTGTGGGACCTTGGAGATTGGTGGGGGTGTCCTTCGGCCACAAAGAAGCTAATATCCAGATAAAAATCCACTAAACATTTCATCCCAATCGGAGTGACGGATCTCCGGGAATTTAAGAAACGGTGAAACGCGAGAAAATAGGAACGCGAAATAGAAGAAAACAGAGAGAGATCCAATCCCAGAGGGGTTTCTCCCCTACGGGAGCCATGGCGGCAATGGACCAGAGGGGAAACTCTCGTCCCATCTAAGGGGAGGCCAAGGAAGAAGAAGAATGAGGGGGGCTCTCTCCCCCTCTCTCCCGGTGGCGCCGGGGGAACTAGCGTGGCTGCGATCTACACCAACAACTCCGCCGTCTTCCTCAACACCACCATCACCTTCCCTCATCTATTTACAATGATCCACTCTCCCACAACCCACTGTACCCCCTACTTGAACATGGTGCTTTATGCTTCATATTATTATCCAATCATGTGTTGCCATCGTATGATGTTTGAGTAGATTTCTTTTGTCCTATGGGTTGATTGAAGATCTTGATTGGTTTGAGTTGTGTGTTTTATTTTGGTGCTGTCCTATGGTGCCTTCTGTGTCGTGCACATATGCGTGATTCTCGCTGTAGGGTGTTGCAATACGTTCATGATTCGCTTATGGTGGGTAGCGAGGGTGACAACAGCTTATACCCGAGCAAGGGGATTCTTGCGTATGGGTGTAAAGGGGACTTGCTATGTTTGGGTTTTACCTTAATGATATTTAGTACTTGCGGATGCTTGCTAGAGTTCCAATCATAAGTTCATATGATCCAAGTACGGAAAGTTTGTTAGCTCATGCTCTCCCTCATATAAAATTGCAATAATGATTACCGATCTAGTTATCAATCGCCTAGGACAATCTCGCAAATCCTACCACCAATTTCCACACTCATTATATTTACTTAAGTGTTCTTTTATTAAAACAACACCTAACTTTTATTTCCACGCTCTTTGTTATCTTGCAAAACTATCTTCTTACACCTACAAAGTACTTCTAGTTTTATTCACGCAGAGTGTTTATTTCTTGTACTAGGTATAGTGAACATTCTTGCGCGTAGAGTTGTATCGGTGTTCGATAGAACTTGAGAGAATATTAATTCTACCTTTAGCTCCTCATTATTGGGATCAACACTCTTACTTATCGAAAAAGGCTACAAATGATCCTCTATACTTGGGGGTTATCAAGACCTTCTTCTGACGCCGTTGCCGGGGAGTGTAACACCCCAAAAATTTAACCATGTTTTATTAATTAAAATTTTGCCATAAATAATTTTTTTAAATTATATTTGGTTCTGTGTTAATTTCAGAACCTTCTGTGTTCCATGTCTTCTAAGATTCTTCCCTCCAAGTTGAAATTTTTGGAAAGTATTGTGGGCTTTGAATGTTTTCTTAAATCATTTTATTTAATTTGCGAATTCAGTAGGAAATATTTTTATAATAAACTTGCCCAAATTAAATCCTTTTAATGACATTTTCAGTCTCTCAAATGCCTCTGTTGCACTACAAATATTTTAAATGTTTCTTTTAAAATTCTGCAAAAATTAGGAGAGGTCATATGATGTCTATGAATCACTTTTATAAAAAAAACATCATGGTCATTTGTAAATTTTGAGAACAACATCCAATTTTCATTTCTGGTTCAGTTTGTGCATTGCACTACAACCCTGTTTTTCCTTGCTCAAGTAATTCTGAAAATTTTCCATCTTAAAGTCATTCCAACCACACACTTAAGTCCAGAAGATTAGCTCTGTTTGCATCCTTTAAGTGCACCAGACAACTCTCTGAATTTTGGTGCCAGAACTGAATTTCTCCAAAACTTGAACTTGCAAGTTATTAATTTTGTCCATATGATCATACAATCATCTCGAGCATCCAATGAGATTCCATCCTTCCAAGTTTCAAATCCAACAAAATTTTCTAACTAGCCCTGGCATACTGTCGAACACCTTGTGGGCATGGCAGTATTGTTGCATCTTTGTAAAGTGCATGTGGATCTAAATTATATGGCTAAACCAACATGTCCAATAGCTCTCCCAAACCCAATAACATAAGTCTGTAAAGTTTCATTCTCATCAGAGCCATCTAGATAGATCTGGCATTCTATCGAACAAGTGATGCGCGTGTCCGAAGCATGGCCAGAGCATGCGTATTGCATAAGCCCGCGCCCGAGCCTCCGCGTCTCGCTGCTGCCTCTTGCCCTCTCACCCTGAACCCCCTCGGGTCACCGCGTCATGCTAAGAACACCCCGACACCCACCGTCCACTGCTCTGACCCGCCACGTCCATGGCTCGCCATGAGTGCCACCGCCGGAGTCTGCCCATGGATGAAGCTGCCCAAGATGCGTGGCACATCGTCGAGCCCCCAAGACAGCCGTGGTTATCTTTCTCCTCCCATGGCCCTACTGCCGCCCTCACCAACCTCGCCACCGTCCTCTGCCATGGTCGGCGTTGTCCCATCCACCTGGAGCTCCCCAAGCTAGCCAGCTCACACTCCGGAGTAATCTTGGACGGCCACCGACCGCACCAAGACCGCCGGCCACCATCAACCTCGCCACCGACCTCTATCTGCCATCAATGGCCTCCGCCACTGTGGGCGTCTCTAGAAGCCATGGAAACCGACGATGCCCGCCTAAAAAAGGCCCCCAGGCTTCCTCAACTTCTCATAGCACCCCTCCTCCCTCTGCTAGCCTCCCATAGGAGCGAAATGACTGGAGAGGTCACCTTCTCCACCTTCGGCCAAGTCATCCGCCGCCACCGTTCGGTTGATTCTGGCACGACCACAAACCCCTCTCCCACGTTCTCTCCACCAATAGACCCCAATCGACCCCATGAATCCAATCCCCCTCTTAATTTAGCTCGGGAGCCGCCGTGGTTGAAACCCTCCTTTCGCCCGAAGCCACCATCCACTGGGAGCTCGCCATCGACGGATCCGTTTGCATGGGCGACTGTACAGTATCTTCATCTTACCGCCACGAGCGCCTGAGCACGACGGGCGGTCACCTTCCATCGCCATGCCCCTCAATTGTCGGAGGCCGTGCCCCGTTCGGCCAAAGGAGGGATATGTTGGGGAGGACTGATCAAACCTGATCAGTGGGGCGGGAGGGCCCACTGTCAGCGACCCAGGCTGGCCACCGAATCGTTTTGAGTGAAGGCGTATTCTACAGAGTACGTTTTCCTTTATCTGAAAGCGTACTCGCATCCGAAGCATTTTTTTAAAGTTTATATTTAAACAGAAATTTGACCAGTCTTTTACTTCCCTAGTTTTCAAACCACAACTCCAAATGACTTGATTTTTTTTCTGTTATTTCTCAAATTTCATGTAGTTTATTTTAGTATTTATTTCAAAATTTTCCAAACAACTTTTTTGTACTGTTTTAGAATTATGTGTTGATTTCAATATTTTGAAAATACGAAATGGAGGGAAGAATATTTTCAAAACCTTCGGAGTGCACCCAACCCCTCTGCATGCTTGACGTGGCTTGAGACTACGTCGGTATTTCCCCAAAGAGGAAGGGATGATGCAGCACAGCGACGGTAAGTATTTCTCTCAGTTATGAAACCAAGGTATCAAACCAGTAGGAGGATCACCACCACCTAATAAGTAGCACCTGCACACAAATAACAAATACTTGCAACCCGACGCGTAAGAGAGGTTGTCAATCTCTCTACGATAAAAAGATAGATTAGGTAATGATAGACAGGAGAGATAGATACCTCAAGAACACAAAATAAAAAAGGAAAATAAAAAGTGCAGCAATATATTTTTGGGTTTTTGGTTTAGTAGATCTGAAAACAAAGAGGCAAAAAGATAGATCGGAAAGCAATATGTTGGAAAAGTAGACCCGGGGGCCGTAGGATTCACTAGTGGCTTCTCTCATGAGTATAGCGCACGGTGGGTGAACAAATTACTATTGGGCAATTGATAGAAGATCAAATAATCATGACGATATCCAAGGCGATGAACATTATATAGGCATCACGTCCAAGATAACTAGACCGACTCCTGCCTGCATCTATCACTATTACTCCACACATCGACCGCTATCGAGCATGCATCTAGTGTATTAAGTTCATGGAGAAACGGAGTAATGCAATAAGAATGATTACATGATGTAGACAAGATCTATTCATGTAGGAATAGACCCCATCTTGTTATCCTTAATGGCAACGATACATGCGTGCCTTGCTGCCCCTTTGTCACTGGGAAAGGACACCGCAAGATTGAACCCATCACAAAGCACCTCTTCCCATGGCAAGAAAAATCGATCTAGTCGGCCTATCTAAACCAAAGATTTGAAGAAGAAATACGAGGCTATAAATAATCATGCATATAAGAGATCAAAGAAGACTCAAACAATATTCATGGATAGATATCATGAACTCAAAATTCATCGGATCCCAACAAACATACCGCAAAAGTTTGCATCAAATAGATCTCCAAGAGACCATTGTATTGAGAATAAAAAGAGAGAGAGGAAGCCATCTAGATACTGCCTACGAACCAGTAGGTCTATGGTGGACTACTCACGCATCATCGGAGAGGCACCTATGAAGAAGATGAACCCCTCCGTGATGGTGTTAGATTGGATCTTGAGGCTCTGGAACTTGCGGTGGCTGGATGTGTTTTTCGTCGACTCCCCTATGGTTTTCTGAATATTTGGGTATTTATAGGCATCAGAGGCGGTGGAGGGGGGCCCCGTGGAGCGAACAACCCAGCAGGGCATGCCGGAGGCCCCCTGGCACGCCCTGGTGGGTTGTGGCCTCCACAGCCCACCTCTTTGGCACTTCTTTGGCCCACTGGGTGTCTTCTGGTCCACAAAAAAAATCTCCAAAACGTTTCGTCGTGATTGGACTCCATTTGGTACTGATATTATGCGAAGTAAAAAACAAGCAAAAACAGCAACTGGCACTTTGGCACTATGTGAATAGATTAGTCCCAAAAAATGATATAAAATTGCTATAAAGTGATTGTAAAACATCCAAGAATGATAATATAACAGCATGGAACAAGCAAAAATTATAGATACATTGGAGACATATCAGCATCCCCAAGCTTAATTCCTACTCGTCCTCGAGTAGGTAAATGATAAAAACAGAATTTTTGATGTGGAATGCTGCCTAACATGTTCATCTCATATCCTTTTCTTTGTAGCATGGACATTTGGACTTTTAAATGATTCAAAGCAATAGTCTAGTTTTAACATAATGACTTCAATACTCAAGCATGCCAACAAGCAACCATGTCTTTCAAAATATCAACACTAAAGAAAGTTATCCCTAGCCCATCATGCTCAACCATTGATCCATTCATGAAACACACTCAAAGCTAAACCCAATGCTCAAGTACGATCATAGTGCCCCCTAGTTGGTGCTTTATAAGAGAAGATGGAGACTCAAAGTAAAAATAAAAATTGCATAAAGTAAATAGATAGGCCCTTCGCAGAGGGAAGTAGGGATTTGTAGAGGTGCCAGAGCTCAAAGTTTTAAATTGAGAGAGAAAAATATTTTGGGTGGCATGTCTTTCCTGTCAACGAAAATGACAAAGTAGCTCACAATACTTTCCATGCTAGATATATCATAGGAGGTTCCCAAACAGAAAGTAAAGTTTATTCCTTTTTCCACCATTCTTTCACATTCCATGGTGGGCCGTATCAACGGTTGCCTTCCATACCAACACTTTCCAAGGAATTTATTATTTGACAACATAAAGTAAATATTTCTTTCTTTATTTTCATTTCGGGAATGGGCATCCCTATTACCACCGCACTTTCGTGCAATGACAAGTGAATAAACACTCATCTTGAGAATAACACATCTAGCATGGAAAAATATTGGACACTCCTCACCGTTTCATGAGCGGTACGAGCACAAGAAAGAGAAGTTTATTTTGAAAATTAGAGATGGCACATACAAATTTACTTGGAACGGCATGGAAATACCGCATATAGATAGGTATGGTGGACTCATAAGGCAAAACTTGGTTTAAAGATTTTGAATGCACAAGTAGTATTTCTACTTAGTACAAATGGAGGCTAGCAAAAAGATTGAGAAGCAACCAAACCAACAAATGAAAATTCACATAAGCGAGCATTGAGCATAACTAACACCGAATAATGCACCGCAAGTAGGATTTAATTTCATTGCATAACTATTGACTTTCGTACTTGCATAGGGAATCACAAACCTTAACACCAATATTCTTACTAAAGCATAATTACTCACTAACATGACTCACATATTACTATCATCATGTTTCAAAACTATTATAAAGAATCAAGTTTAATTTGCCCAATGATCTTCATGAAAGTTTTTATTATATCCTCCTTGGATATCTATCACTTGGGGACTAGTTTCATATATTGCCATTGCTTTTTGACAAGCTCAAACAAATTTAAGTGAAGCATATGAGCATAGAGTTTTCATCTCTCAAAATAGTATAAGTGAAGCATGAGAGGATTTCTTCAAAACTTACTAACTCTCAAATTAATCTAAGTGAAGCATGAGAGTATTTCTACAAAAAATTCCAAGCACACCGTGCTCAAAAAGATATAAGTGAAGCACTAGAGCAATTCTATAGCTCAAAAAGTTTAAGTGAAGCATAGAGAGCAATTCTAACAAATCATAGCATAATTTTGGCTCTCCCATATAGGTGTGTCCAACAAGGATACAAGTGAAAAACTAACAAGCAAAGCAAGCAAAGACACAAATGATACAAGACGCTCCAAGCAAAACTCATGATATATGACGAATAAAAATATAGCTCCAAGTAAAATACCGATGGTCGTTAGAAGAAAGAGGG
This sequence comes from Elymus sibiricus, assembly GCA_039707655.1. NCBI lineage: Eukaryota > Viridiplantae > Streptophyta > Magnoliopsida > Poales > Poaceae > Elymus > Elymus sibiricus. The sequence continues at coordinate 249,027,515 of CM077671.1, forward strand.
GATGCCACTTGGGGGCATCCCCAAGCTTAGTTGCTTGTTTCTATTTGGATATATCTTGGGTGTGCTGTAGCATCCCCAATCTTAGGATCTTTTCAGTCCTTATTCCTTCATCCATCGTGATCTCACCCAAAATTTGAAAACATCAATCACACAAAACTCAACAAAATCTCCGTGAGTTCCGTTAGTATAATAAAGCAAATCACTACTTTAGGTGCTTTTGCAAACCCATTCATATTTTGGTATTGCATTATACCTACTGTATTTTAACTTTACCATGGCTCATACCCTTCAATATAACCCATAGATTCATCAAAACAAGCACACAATGCAACGAAAAGAGAATCTGTCTTAAACAGAAAAGTCTGTAGTAATATGAACTCTAACCATACTTCTGTAACTCTAAACATTATGAAAAATTAGGACAACGTAAATAATTTGTATTGAAACACTGTGATAAAATTTCTGCTCAATATCATGTTCCAGTAAAAAATGAAAATTCGAACACTGGACGCAAAGTTTCCGTTTCAGATTCAGCATCGCTTCTACTCATCTTATGAATCATCCTAAAGGCTCTACTTGGCACAAACACTAAATAAACCATAAAAACACAATAATAACAGAGGCATAATCGTTTCAACACTCAAAACTAGAAAGTAAAAAAGCAAAAATAAATTTATTCATTGGGTTGCCTCCCAACAAGCGCTATCGTTTTACGCCCCTAGCTAGGCATAATGCATAGTTTCAAGTATTGTCATCTTTGGTTTTGGCTCCATAGGATGCTCTCATGATTGATTCATATGGTGGCTTAACTCTTGTTCTAGGGAAGTGTTCCATACCCTTTCTTAGTGGAAATTGAAAACGAATATTGCCTTCATTCATATCAATCACGTCACCTATAGTGCGTAAAAACGGTCTACCAAGTATAATGGGACAAGACGGATTGCAATTAATATCAAGCAATAAAATCTATGGGCACATAGTTCCTATTTGCAAGAATAAGAAAATCATTAATTCTTCCCAAAGGTTTTTTAATAGTAGAATCCGCCAAGTGCAAATTAAGAGAACATTCTTCAATATTTGTGAGACCAAGCACATCACATAAAGATTTCAGAATCGTGGAAACACTAGCACCCAAATCACATAAAGAAAAGCACTCTTAATTTTTGATTTTGACTTTAATAGTAGGTTCCCACTCATCATATAATTTTCTAGGAATAGAAATCTCCAACTCCAACTTTTTTTCAAAATATTTCATCATGGCGTCAACGATATGTTTAGTAAAAGCTTTATTTTGCTCATAAGCATGGGGTGAATTTAACATGGATTGCAAAAAATAAATACATTCAATCAAAGAGCAACTATCATAATTAAAGTCTTTGCAATCCAAGATAGTGGGCACATCACTAGTTAAAGTTTTGACCTCTTCAAACCCACTTTCATCAAAAATTTCATCAAGATTTTCACCCTCCAAATTATTGGGACGCCTTCTAGCTAAAGTTGATTCTACTTCAGTCCCTTTATCATCAATTTTAATATTACTAAACAAGTAATCAATAGTAGAAACACTAATCACTCTAAGATCTTCATCACTTTTATGAAGGCAATCACTAGAAAACGGTTTTTCTAAGATTTCTCTTTTAGCTCTAAGCATAGCGGTTCTTTTCTTACTTTCATCCATAGAGACATATAAAGCTTTAATTGATTTATCAATCTTAGGCACAAAAGCTTTCAACTTGAGATTTTCAACATCATGAGAAATTCTATCAATGCTCCTAGACATATCATCAATCTTATTCAACTTTTCTTCTATCGTAGTATTGAAAGCCTTTTGCGCATTGATAAATTCTTTAATATTAGTCTCAAGATCATAGGTGTTCCTATTATTATTATAAGAGGAATTACCATAATTATTAGAGGAATTTCCAGGAAAAGTCCTAGGATTAAAGTTACCTCTATAAGCATTGTTATTGAAATTGTTTCGTGAGACAAAGTTCACATCTACGGAATCACTATTTTGCTCAATCAAGGTAGACAAAGGCACATCATTAAGATCAATAGGAGCATTTTTACTAGCAACCAATTTCATCAAAGTATAAACCTTATCACTCAACGTACTAATTTGTTCAACCGAATTAACTTTTTTACTAGTAGGAGCTCTTTCGGTATGCCATTGCGAATAATTTGCCATAATATTGTCTAGCAATTTAGTAGCTTCAAACAAAGTAATTTCCATAAAACTACCACCCGCTGCGGAATATAAAAGATTTCTAGAGACAAAATTCAATCCCGCATAAATTTTTTGTATGATCATCCAAAGATTTAAACCATGAGTAGGACAATTTCTTAGCATCAATTTCATACTTTCCCAAGATTGTGCAACATGTTCATGCTCAAGTTGCTTAAAATTCATGATTTGTGTCCTAAGGGAAATAATTTTCGCGGGCGGAAAATACATAGTGATAAAAGCATCCTTGCACTTATTCCAAGAATCGATACTATTGCGAGGCAAAGAGGAAAACCAAATTTTTGCACGATCCCGCAAGGAAAAAGGAAATACTTTCGAATTCACAATATCATTGTCCACATCTTTTTTCTGTTGCATATCACACAATTCTACGAACGTGTTTAGATGGGACGCAACATCCTCATTAGGAGTACCGACAAATTGATCTTTCATAACAAGATTCAACAAAGCGGCATTAATATCACAAGACTCCGAACTAGTGGCGGGAGGAGCAATCGGAGTGCTAATAAAATTATTGTTATTAGTATTGGAAAAATCACACAACTTGGTGTTTTCTTGAGTCATCATGACTACGCAAACAATATTGCAAGCAAGCAAGAGATCTGACGAGAAGAAGGCAAACGAAAGAGAGGGCGAATAAAACGGCAAATTGGTGAAGTGGGGGAGAGGAAAACAAGAGGCAAATGGCAAATAATGTAAGTGCAAGGAGATGAGATTTGTGATTAGGAACCTGGTAGATGACGATGGTGTCTCCTCGGCGCCAGAGATTGGCACGTAGAAGAGACCTCTTCCTCCCCGGCAATGGCGCCAGAAATTCCTTTGACGTGGCTTGAGAATGCGTCGGTATTCCCCAAAGAGGAAGGGATGATGCAGCAGAGCGACAGTAAGTATTTCCCTCAGTTATGAAACCAAGGTATCGAACCAGTAGGAGGATCACCACCACCTAATAAGCATCACCTGCACACAAATAACAAATACTTGCAACCCGATGCGTAAGAGAGGTTGTCAATCTCTCTACAATAAAAGGATAGATTAGGTAATGATAGATAGGAGAGATAGATCCCTCAAGAACACAAAACAAAAAGGGCAAATAAAAAGTTCAGCAATATATTTTTGGGTTTTTGGTTTAGTACATCTAAAAACAAAGAGGCAAAAAGATAGATCGGAAAGCAATATGTTGGAAAAGTAGACCCGGGGGCCGTAGGATTCACTAGTGGCTTCTCTCATGAGTATAGCGCATGGTGGGTGAACAAATTACTGTTGTTCAATTGATAGAAAATCAAATAATCATGACATTATCCAAGGCGATGATCATTATATAGGCATCATGTCCAAGATAAGTAGACCGACTCCTGCCTGCATCTACCACTATTACTCCACACATCGATCGCTATCCAGCATGCATGTAGTGCATTAAGTTCATGGAGAAATGGAGTAATGCAATAAGAACGATGACATGATGTTGACAAGATCCATTCATGTAGGAATAGAACCCATCTTGTTATCCTTAACGGCAACGATACATGTGTGCCTTGTTGCCCCTTCTGTCACTAGGAAAGGACACTGCAAGATCGAACCCATCACAAAGCACCTCTTCCCATGGCAAGAGAAATCGATCTAGTCGCCCTAACTAAACCAACTATTCGAAGAAGAAATATGAGGCTATAAGTAATCATGCATATAAGAGATCAAAGAAGACTCAAATAATATTCATGGATTGAAACTGATCATGAACTCAAAATTCATCGGATCCCAACAAACACACCGCAAAAGTTTACATCAAATAGATCTCCAAGAGACCATTGTATTGAGAATCAAAAGAGAGAGAGGAAGCCATGTAGCTACTGCCTACGGACCCGTAGGTCTATGGTGGACTACTCACGCATCATCGGAGAGGCACCTATGAAGAAGATGAACCCCTCCGTGATGGTGTTAGATTGGATGTTGAGGCTCTGGAACTTGCGGCGGCTGGATATGTTTTTCGTCGACTCCCCTAGGGTTTTCTGAATATTTGGGTATTTATAGGCATTAGAGGCAATGGAGGGGGGGGCCGTGGAGGGCACAACCAGTTAGGGCGCGCCGGGGCCCCTGATACGTCTCCGTCGTATCTATAATTTTTGATTGTTTCATGCCAATATTATACAACTTTCACATATTTTTGGCAACATTTTATATGATTTATTGCACTAACATATTGATCCAGTGCCCAGTGCCAGTTTCTGTTTGTTGCATGTTTTTTGTTTCGCAGAATATCCCTATCAAACGAAGTCCAAACGTGATGAAAATTTACAAAGATTTTTTTAGAATATTTGTGAATTTTGAGAAGTGGAATCAACACAAACGGAGGCCCACAGCCCCCAAGATACACCACGGCACGACCAGGGGGCCCAAACACATGGTGGTGGGTTGTGACCACCTCGTACGTCAGTTGGAGCTCTCCTTCGGGCGCAAGGAAGCTAATTTTTGGATAAAAATCCCCTCCAAATTTCAGCCCGATCGGAGTGACGGATCACCGGGAATATAAGAAACAATTTTCGGCCAGAAAACAGGAACGTGAAACAGAAGAGAACAGAGAGGGAGATCCAATCTCGGAGGGGCTCCTGCCCCTCCGCCGCCATGGAGGCCATGGACCAGAGGGGGAACTCTCCTCCCATCTAGGGGGGAGGCCAAGGAAGAAGAAGAAGGAGGGGGGCTCTCTCCCCCTCTCTCTCCCGGTGGCGCCGGAACGCCGCCGGGGCAATCGTCGTGACGGCGATCTACTGCAACAACTTCGCGGCCGTCAACACCAACTATCTCCCCCTCTATGTAGCGGTGTAACACCTCTCTTCCCTGCTGTAATCTCTACTTAAACATGGTTCTCAACTCCATATATTATTTCCCAATGATATTTGGCTATCCTATGATGTTTGAGTAGATCTCTTTTGTCCTATGGGTTAATTGTGGTATGATGTTATGGATGTGAGTTGTATGTTGATATGGTGCTGTCCTATGGTGCCCTCCGTGTCGCGCAAACGTGAGGGATCGCCATTGTAGGGTGTTGCAATATGTTCATGATTTGCCTATGGTGGGTTGCTTGAGTGATAGAAGCATAAACCCGAGTAGGTGGGTTGTTGCTTATGGGAGTAAAGAGGACTTGGTATTTAATGCTATGGTTGGGTTTTACCTTAATGAACTTTGGTATTTGCGGATGCTTGCTAGAGTTCCAATCATAAGTGCATATGATCCAAGTACGGAAAGTGTGTTAGCGTATGCCTCTCCCTCATTGCATATGACAAGTATCTATCATATTATATTCAATTGCCTAGGGACAATCTTTCTCTTGCGTTACACAAAAAGCTTTCTACTAAGTTATTTACTTTTATTGTTCTTTTATTAAAACAGCACCTAACTTTTATTTCCACGTTCTTTATTATCTTGCAAAGTACTTCTAGTTTTATTCCCGCAAAGTAGTTTGATACTTGTTCTAGGTAAAGCAAGCATTAGCGTGCATAGAGTTGTATCGGTGGTCGATAGAACTTCAGGGAATATTTGTTCTACCTTTAGCTCCTCGTTGGGTTTGACACTCTTACTTATCGAAAAAGGCTACAAACGACCCCCTACACTTGTGGGTTATCAAGACCTTTTTCTGGCGCCGTTGCTGGGGAGCAATAGCGTGGGGTGAATATTCTCGTGTGTGCTTGTTTACTTTATCACTAAGTAATTTTTATTTTCTGTTATTATTTGTTTTATATCTTTAGTTATGGATATGGAACACGAAACACCAAAGAAAATAGTGGTACTTGCTAGTCATGGAGATGGGGAACCTCCTAAAACCCTCGATGCTAGTTATGTGAAACACATTAATTACTCCTTTGATAATCCTGAGAAATCCTCATCGAACTTTATAATGGGAGACACGTTGGATCAACGTGAGTACTTTAGGGATTATCGCTTGTCTCAAAAAGGGAAACACTTATGGGATCAAATTAGAATATTGCAATGGTTTGCTTGGTGTGCATGCTCGAGATGTGACTTTACTTGTTGCTCTAAGATAGAAGCTCGACACCTTCCCTTTCAATGTAAATTCAACGATAATGAAACCTTGGCTTCATATGCTAAAGGTATTTATGATTACTATGATGTGGAACGAATAGAGGAATTTGTTGCTTTTAAAGCTGCTTATGAAATTGCTTCTTTGCTTGAAAGTATGATGATGATGTTCCTTACGAATCTGAAAAATTATCCATACTTAATTATTGCTATGAGAATTATGATTGCAATGCTGATATTATTGAATTTATTGAGAGAATAACCGCTGCCTTGGAAGAGACTAATAATTTGCAGGAATCTATGGAAGAAGAAATTGCTGAAATTGTGAGCTCATTAGATGAAAAAGATGAGGAGGAGAGCGAAGAACAAAAGGAGGAAGAGCGGATTGATCACTCGTGCCCACCTTCTAATGAGAGTAACCCTTCAACTCATACATTGTTTAATTACCCTTCGTGCTTACCAAAGGATGAATGCTATGATAATTGCTATGATCTCGTGGATTCATTTGAAATATCCCTTTTTGATGAACTTGATTCTTGCTATGCTTGTGGCCATGATGCCAATATGAATTATGCTTATAAAGATGAACTTGCTATAGTTCCTTATGTTAATCATGAAATTGTTGCTATTGCACCCACACATGTTAGTCCTATTATCTTTTTGAATTCTCCTAACTACACTATATCGGAGAAGTTTGCTCGTATTAAGGATTACATTGATGGGTTGCGTTTTGCTACTACACATGATGATTTTGATGAATATAATATGCATGTGCTTGCTGCTCCTACTTGCAATTATTATGAGAGAGGAACTACATCTCCACCTCTTTCTGTTTCCAATACTATGAAATTGCAAGAAACTGTTTATACTATGCATTGGCCTTTACTTAATGTGCATGAATTTTTCTTGTATGACATGCCGATGCATAGGAAGAGAGTTAGACTTCATTTTCACATGATATATATCACTTTGTGCTCACTACTAAATTACAAATCATTGTTAATTAAAATTGTCTTTGATATACCTTGGGATCCGGGTGGATCCATTACTTGAGCACTTTATGCCTAGCTTAATGGCTTTAAAGAAAGCGCTGCCAGGGAGACAACCCGGAAGTTTTAGAGAGTCATTTATTTCTGTTGTGTGCTTTTATAAAGTTTAAAAACAAAAAAATATAGAGGGGAACCTAAAACATCACAAAAGGAAACACTACTGGAATCAGGAGATTTGCCGTCTGCCATGTCTTTGCCGTCTGCTGGTAGATGGCAAAGAAGGTATTTGCCGTCAGCTGGGTGAAAGCAGACGGCAAAGGACTGGCAGATGGCACGGAGGATCTTTGCCATCAGTCAGCTCTTTGCTGTCTGCCAGCAGACGGCAAAGATTGCCAAAGCAGACGGCAAAGAGCCCACCTGGGCCCCACTGGCCCGTGGGGTTTGGTTAGGTCAACTGGGCCGTCCGCCGGCTCTTTGCCATCTGCTTTCTGGCTCTTTGCCGTCCACCAGCAGACGGCAAAGAGGATGCCATAATAACGTCCGTCAACCACCCCACCCCTCTCACTCTCTCTCTTGCCCGCCGCCAGTCTCCCCCCGTGCGTCGCCCCCAGCACCGGCCCCCTCCCTGCGCCGCCCCCACCACTGCGCCGCCCCCCACCACCGCGCCGCCACCCTACCTGCGCCGCCCCCACCACCGCAACCCCTCCCCACGCCGCCCCCTTGCCCTCGGCGGCTCCTCGCGCCGCCCCCTCCCCAAGCCGCCCCTCCCCGAGCCGCCCCCCCACCGCGCTGCCGCCCTCCCTGCGCCGCCCCCCACCATCGCAACCCCTCCCCACGCCGTCCTCCCTGCGCCGCCCTCCCCGCGCCGCCCCCCACCACCGCAACCCCTCCCCTGCGCCGCCCTCCCTGCGCCGCCTCCCACCACCGCAACCCCTCCCGAGCCGCCCCCTCCCGTCGCCGGCTCCCGGCGCCGCCCCCCTCCCCGCGGCTTCCCCCCTCCCACCGTCGCCCCGGCCGCCCCCACCGCCCCGGCCCTCCCCGGTGAGTTAGTTTAGTTTACTTAGATATATAGTTTATTTTCTGTTAGTTTAGTTTATTTAGATATATAGTTTATTTTCTGTTAGTTTAGTTTAATTAGATAGTTTATTTTCTGTTAGTTTAGTTTATTTAGATAGTTAGTTTATTAGGTAGGAAAAACTTAGATAGAAAAGAAAAAATTTAGAAGAATAGAAGAAAAGAAAAAAAACTAGAAGAAAAAAAGTATGCGTGACCAGTATGTGTCTCCCGTTCGAAAGGGCGGCATCTATAAATATGCATGTATTTGCATATTTATAACCGCCATCCTTTCGAATTGTCCAACGTTATCCATGGACAGCCCGAGTATCTGTAGATTGGGTTCGTTTTCCCGTATGCTCTGCTCCGGATCCGATGCGGAATTTTGTCAGTGCCTCCCTGTTGTTCTCCGGGTACACATCCTCTCTGCTTATTGCCGAGACATGTATCAGGGGAACAGCGGGGAGGTGCTGCCGAAATTCTGCGTCGGATCCGGAGCAGAGCATGGGAAAACGAACCCAATCTACACATACTCGGGTGGGATTAGGACCTATCTCTACCTATTAGTGTGTAGGTTGCATGGACGTAATAAAACTGACAAACTTGATTAACGGATGAATATAGATGATGAATTATATATATATTTCTTGTGTGTTTAGTAGGTAGGCAAGATGAGTGATCGTGCTTGGATGTACACCGGTCACCCTAGTCAGAAAGAAATGACCATTGAATGGTTAACAAAAACCAAGGGGTTTCTGAGCGCCGCATTTGCAAATGGCCAGGAAATAACCTGGTGCCCCTGTGTCCGGTGCGACAACCATAAAAAGTGGACACGGGATGAAATGGGTAAACACTTGTAGAAGTGGGGTTTTACGACTGATTATACGGTGTGGAGATTTCATGGTGAGTCTGCCCAACGTGCCAGAGTTGAGGTGGTTCGTCGTCGCACCGACGAGCATGGTACCGGGATCGAAGACATGGTGCAAGACTTTGATGATGCTCGGGATTCGGACGATGAGATGGAGGAATCTGCAAAGGCCTTCTATGAAATATTGGAGTCTTCAAAACGTCCTCTCCACGAGCACACTGAGCTTTGTCAGCTGGATGCCATCTCGCAAGTAATGGCTCTGAAGGCTCAGTTCAACCTAGGCAGAGAATGCTACGACGCGATGATGACGATATTTGGACGCTTTCTACCCAAAGGCCATGTATTGCCAGCAAACCTGTACCAGTCGGACAAAATCCTACGTGCGCTTAAGATGCCCTATGAGAAGATAGATGCCTGTGAGAATGGATGAGCCTTATTTAGGCTTGAGTATGCGAGCTTCAACTATTGTCCCATTTGCAAGTCTTCCAGGTATGTTGTGGTAGACAACGGTATGGGTGAGAAGAGTCAGACCAAAATCCCAGTTAATGTTCTTCGGTATATGCCAATCATACCAAGACTTCAACGTCTTTTCATGGTCGAAGAGACAACCAGACAGATGACGTGGCATAAATTGGGCAAAAGAACCGAACTAGATGCAGATGGGAATCCGATGTTGGGACACACTTCAGACGCTTTCGCGTGGAAGCACTTCGATGCATTACATAAGGATAAAGCGGCAGATCCAAGGCATCCTCGAGTCGCCATCAGCACGGATGGGTTCAATGTGTTTGGTATGACGGCAACCCAATACAGTTGCTGGCCTGTATTTGTCATTCCACTCAATCTTCCCCCCGGAGAGATTATGAAAAGAAAGAACATTTTCTTGACGTTGATAATTCCAGGGCCCAACTATCCGGGGAAGAATATGAATGTGTACATGCAGCCGCTTAAGGATGAATTGCAAGAAGCTTGGGATAATGGGATCAAGACATATGACGCCGCTACAAAAAAACTTCAAAATGCATGTGTGGTACATGTACTCGTCGCATGACTTGCCGGCGTATGCGCTATTCATTGGCTGGTGTGTGCATGGAAGGTTCCCGTGCCCCACATGCAAGGCAACTCTTGAGTTCCGTTGGCTGCAGGCGGGTCACAAGTATTCTTGCTTCGACTTGCATAGACAGTTCCTGGATCCTCGCCATAAGTTCAGAAAAGACAAGAAGAATTTCATGAAAGGTAGAGTTGTCAAAAACTCTGCACCACCTGCATTGACAGGCCAACAGACCCTGGATCAGATAAACGCTCTCGATCCGGATCCAAGTCGTCCAGGGTATTTCAAAGGGTATAATTCGAAACACGCCTGGACTCACAAGATATGCTTGTGGGATCTGCCTTACTTTAAAGACCTCCTTTGCCCACACAACATCGACGTGATGCACATTGAAAAGAATATCGCTGAGGCCCTTTTTGGTACATTGTTCGGCATAGAGGGGAAGTCAAAGGATAATCCTAAGGCTAGAGTCGATCAGGAGGCTCTATGTGATAGACCGTTACAAAACATGCGACAACCGAAAGGAAAGAAGAACTGGAGGAAGCCAAAGGCATGGTTCAATCTTGGAATGCCAGGTATGAGGGAAATGATCTTGTGGGTGAAAATGCAGTTGATGTTCCCCGATGGGTATGCAGCGAGTCTTGACAAATTGAAAACATTTGGTCTCAAGAGTCATGATTGGCACATATGGCTTGAGCGGGTAATGCCGGTGATGTTGCGTGGCTTTATCCCTGAGGATGAATGGCTAGTACTGGCAGAGCTGAGCTATTTCTTCTATGCTCTTTGTGCGAAAGAACTATCTCCTGACGTGCTAGACGAACTGGAAGAGTTGGCGCCGGAGTTGATCTGCATGTTAGAAAAGATCTTTCCACCGGGATTCTTTAATCCAATGCAGCATTTGATTTTGCATCTCCCGTCCGAGGCAAGATTGGGGGGGCCCGTGCAAAATCGTTGGTGCTTCGCAACTGAGAGGATGCAGAAGACGCTTCGAGCAAAATGTAAAAATAAACGTAGAATTGAAGCATCGATGGCCGAGGCATTCATTACTGAGGAGGCGGCAAACTTCGTGACAGCACACTACAAAGCCAAGAATCGTCATTTGCATAATCCGAAGCCTCGGTACAATGATGGCGACTGTGAAAAAGGTCGATCCAACCTCAGCCTATTCAAAGGGAAGCTCGCACCAGCCGGTGCTTCGAAAGCAATAGCGTTGGATGTCGAAGAATGGCGGACCATTTCGTTGTATATCTTCAACAACCTAACAGAAGTGTGGCCGTACATCGAGTAAGTTCTCGATACATTGTTTCGCAACTTCTAATTCCTTTGAAATGCTCTTATTCCCGGATATGTGATACAGTCGATACGTCGCCAAATTCTCGGATGGAGCGGTGATCCAAAAGGATTCCATCGAAGAGTATGAGCTTCTGGCAAAGCATGGAGGCGGCTATCCCGGTTTCATCTCTTGGTTCAGACAAACGGTAATTTCCATTAGACCATTTCATTTCTTTGTCTAGTTTGTGGCTAATGCAACAATCCTTTCGTATTAAACTTGTAGGCTAATGCATAGTCTATGGACTCCGAATTGAGACAAGTCGCTAATGGTTTTGACTATAAGGTCCGTTCATTTGACAAATACGACATCAACGGGTATTGCTTTCGTACTTTTGGCAAAGAGCTATCTATGGCCGACCGAAAGTCTACAAATTGTTGTGTCTCCACTGTCGGCGAAGGAGGTGTCGAGTATTATGGAAGAGTTGAAGCAATTTATGAATTTAGATTCTTTGGTGAAAACCCACCAAACGTCGTAGTCTTCAAATGTTATTGGTTCCAGCCGAAGGAGACTAGAAGGACACATGAACATATAGGGCTAGTCGAAATCAAACAAAGCACCCATTTAGATGTTCCCGATGTCTATATTATGGCTCAACAGGCGACCCAAGTTTTCTATCTACCGTGGGCCTGCCAAACTGATCCAAATCTGAATGGTTGGGATGTCGTTTATGATGTGCCGCCACATTTTAGACCACCTCCCCTCAATGAAGATGATTATGAACCTCACATTAACCCAGACACATATGAAGGAGAATTCTTCCAAGAAACACGTCTTTCCAAAAAACGTTTCAAGAACCGCTCTACTTCACCCCAGAACATTGAGGTAGACAGCGACAATGAATCCGACTTCACCCCTGAGCCGGAACAAGAAGAGACGGAAGAAGAAGAGGTTACTGCTGCGGATGACCTCTCAATGCTTGACAGATTACATAAAGGAGGCCTTCCACATGTTGCTCCCGATAGTGATGATGATGCATTTATTAATGATAGTGATGATGATGCATTTATTGATCCCGGAGCATATATAGACGATGAAGATTATTATTAGTTCATGTCAGGTATACATGATGATGATACACTCAAATTATATATATACATATTATTATTCATGTCGGTATTCATTTTTTTATGTTGTACTAATTTCGTTTACTCTTTGTCATGGCAGGTGTTGAAATATGGTGGGCGCGGGTCGAGAGCGATCCGAGGATCCTTCGTCGGCGCGTGGTGGGAGGGGTACTTCCATTTCACCCCAAACTCTCCGGAGAGCGTTGTACGACAGTATTGGGACACCCGAGGGCGCTTCTTCATCGGCGAAGTTGCCGACCGGGAGAGCAGGTCGGGGGAGAGGTAGGAAGGCTCCTAAAGTTACACGTGGTGGCCGCGGGAGAGGTAGGAAGGCTGCTACACCTTCCTCGCCGCCACCCCCAGCTGATTCACCCGAGCACAGGACTGCTACGGTGGACCCGTCTGAGGTGGAGGTTACAAGGACTCCTATCCACGAGCCTCGGGTCGACGATCCTTCTGTCTCAGATGCGGCCACCCGCGAGACTCCTGTGCCAGACGCTTCGTCCCGCGAGACTCCTGTGCCAGACGCTTCGTCCTACGAGACTCCACAGGCTTCCACCGGATGGGTTACCTGACCGGATCTGCATCAGCCGCAGCCGAGTGGCCATGCTGATGGTGGCGGGGATCGGCTTTCTGATAGCGGGGACGAGGTGGTTGAGGGCACCGTCTACCAGCGTGGGTGTACATGGCTCCCGCCCGTGCCGGCGACCCGCGAGCAGAGGTGGTTGATTAAGCCTGAGTCGCTGAAGTAAGTGCATTTACTCTTTTTAAACCTTTTGCCTTCATGTTTCTTCACATATCTAATGCGTTGGCTTTGTCATACTGCAGGGGTTGGATTCATGCCAAGGATGTCCGCAGGCCCAACTCCATCCTTGGTGTGATTTTATGGCATAACTTCCCGGGGTTTGTCACGTTGCCCGGCGAGGGTCAGCAAGAAGAGGTAGGATTGAAATGGGAGCACTACTTGGCTGCCCCTGCACTGCCGGAGGAGATGATCGACGGTGTGTTGTGCCACACGAGGGCCGACATGGTCATCAGGAAGTTCTGGGTAATTTCTCCTTTACACAATTAAAAATCAATAATAGCTAGTTATTGTACTAATCAGTGTTGTCTCTTTTGATTGCAGACCTTCTACAGGTGTGAGGAGGGATACGAGGAGGCCGCGGCAAAGCTTATCGATTACGAGTGCAGGCGCCTACTATAGAACTTACGGCACGAGGCTCGGGTACAGGCTGTTCGAGACTACTATGCCTCCCAACGTATTAAGAAGGCCAAGTCGTCGTCCCACCGAAAGTTTCTGGACAAGGAGCAGTACATGAAGGTAATTACCTATTCTTAAGGCCTTGTACTTAGTTTCCTTTGCTTTCATTCGTAGGCGTAGCTCTCAAATTTCTCTTTATTAACTTAGGTGCCCCCTAGATGGTGTGCGGATAAGATGGGTTGTTGGGAGGCGTTGGTGAATGAATGGTGCTCTGACCAATGGCGAGTCGTCCACGACGATGCCAAGGCACGGCGTGCCCAAATGGAAGGTGTGCCACACCATCAAGGCAGCGCCAACATTTATCAGTTCGGGCGGAACTGGGTATGTGGTTTGCTTCATGATTCCTGCAATTCATTCTTGTAGTGCTAGGTTTACCCATTATTAATACTTTGTTCCTCTCTTGTAGGCTCATCACAATAAGACGGAGGTGCCAGCGGTGTACGACCTCTATGCCATGGCCCATACTGCCTCATACAAGAAGGTCAAGGCATTCTCTGAGTCTGACCTCGATGATCCCGAGAACTTCAGCAATATCTCCTCCCACCACAAGCTCGTGAGGTACAGAGATGTGTGGAAGGCGGTGAATGGGGAGGACTTCAACCCGAGCCAGCATCCACTTGATCCAGACCTGGTGATGATAGCTGGCCACGGGAGGCCCCATGGCTCGATAGCCATTGGAGATGGACATATACGGTCTTCGAGCACTCTCCGGCAGATCAAGGCACGCCAAACGAGCTTCTGTCCTGAGATGCCGCCTCGTCCACGGCCAGTCCAGCTCGCCATCAAGGTTAGTCATACGGACTCAGATAGGTTTCCTCCATTACATTGTGTGTGCGAACAAAGATGATTACAATGCTAACGAGGAGTTGTGTTGCAGGCTGCTCTGCAGAAAGAGAGAGAGAGAGAGAGACAACCCAGGCGCTTCTGGCGGAACAGGCCCGGTAGGCGGCGGAGGAGAAGAGGGATCTGGAGGAGAGGACGGCTAGGTTGTTGGAGGAGGAGTGGGCACGGAACGATGCGTCTAACCGGGCCATGTACGAGCTCATCATGGTAAGTTTCTTCTTCATATTAGCCAAATCATGCACTACATGTTCTTTTCATTAATAACCAATATGATTGACTTGGCAAAACCAAATGTGCAGACTTTGTGCGAGAAGAACGGCCAGACCCCTCCACCGATGCCAGTCATTACCACGGCTGGAACGGTGAGTTCCATTTCAATGTTCATTAGTTACTAGTCTTAACATTTCAGCGTCATCATGCTAACGCAAATGATCTTTGGTACAGCATAACTCCCGAGCCGCATCGCACGACCCGAGCAACCCCAGTGCTTCACCTCCGTGATGACGAGGACGGTAAGCCCTAATATGCCACTTACTTGGCTAATTTTCTCAAACAAATACGAACATAGCACTTAGACAAACTTAGCACTTAGACAAATGTCATATTTTACCTAAGTTAGCTTTGTTTCCTATAAAATGACATAGTAAGCTTACTTACCTCCAAAATGACATATTGTACCTAAGTTAGTTCTAAAATGACCTATACTTAGCATTGTTTCCTCCACACTGACATAATAAGCTTAGTTAACTCAAAAATGACATAATAGACTTGGTAACCTCATAGATGCCATAGACTTAGCTTATTTTCTTGCAAAATGACACAATAAGCTTAGTTAGGTAAATAATGTGATAATTACCTAGGTTAGCTCTAAAATGACACAAATAAGCAATAAGAAGAAGAAAAACAAGAGGAGACAGAGAAAGAATCTTGCCACACTTTGGCTTTAGGTGCTCAAATAGTTAGCCACAATTTGGCTTGCCGCAATTTTACCACACTTTGGCTTGCCACAATTTTACCACACTTGCCTTACTTGAGGTGCTCAAATAGTTACCACACTTTGGCTTTCCTAAGGGAATCTTGCCACACTTTTTCTATCTATGACATGTGGGTCTTACTGCTAATAAAAAAAATTCTTGCCTTAGTTGTGGCAAGAACCAAACACACACCTAACATGGTCAAACTTTCCTAAGTTGAGTTGTGGTAAAGTGTGGCTAGTTGTGTCTTGAAACCAAACAGCCCCTTCATCTTCTTCTAATTCTAGATCTTCTTCTACTTCTTAATTCTAGTATTATTTTTCTAACTTTCTTATTTCCAATTTTGCAGATTCGAGATGAGTTCACGGCAACTTGCTTTGACGTAGTGCTAGGTTTACTTTCTGTTTTCATGTATTGAGTCATTTGTATCGATGAGACTATAGGTATTTATGGATGAACCTATTGTAATATGGCGAACAATGTGGCATTTGATACTTTTAATTTGGTATAATTGTTGGTTGATCATATATGGCTGTTGCACATTGTTTTTGTGAATTACTTATGTATATATCATATATTGTTTGTTTGAAAATTGTTGAATGTAACAAAAAAAAGAGGCAATACAGCCTCTTTGCCGTCTGCCCCGGACGGCAAAGGCAGCTATGCCGACGGCCGCCGTCGGCAAAGCTGCCACGTGGCGGGCGCCCATGAAACCTGGGAAAACAAGCCTGGCCCATTTTGCCTCTTTGCCGTCCACGGCATACGGCAAAGAGGGAGGAGGCAGACAGCAAAGGGGGGGCGGGAGGCAGACGGCAAAGGGGGGCGGGAGGCAGACGACAAAGAGAGGCGCTATGCCGACGGCCACCGTCGGCAAAGCTGCCATGTGGCAGACAGCAAAGGGGGGGCGCGAGGCAGATGGCAACGGGGGGAGGGAGGCAGACGGCAAAGGGTGGTGGTCCGTTAGCCACCTGACGGTGGTGCCGTCAGTACTACGCTGGTCAGGTCCTTTGCCGTCTGCAAGCTGACGGCAAAGAATCTTTGCCGCCCGCTGGGCCGAAGCAGACGGCAAAGAAGCCCGTTGCCGGAGCTCGTTGGGCCCGAAATTGTGCCGTCCGCCTTTTGCCCTTTGCCGTCTGCCATGGCAGACGGCAAATCTCCTGATTCCAGTAGTGAAAGGTGAAAGTGAGAGAGATGATGAACATCGTTGAAGTGGGGGATATCCTTGAACTTTGTTCATGCCCATGGAAACTTTGTGAGTTTTGAATCACGGAAACGTTTTCAACAAAAACAATTATCCCCTTGTACAAATCCATTGTATTGTAAAAATAATGTGCCAAGATTTGCCTTTAGGATGATTAGATTGCTTGTTGATATGTGCGGTGTAAAAACATAAACTTTGGCTGTAGTGCGTGAATTTTCATTTTTTACTGGAACGTCAAAAGTTTTTGAAATTTTTACACAATATTGCTATAAAAATGTTTATTTTTTCCAAATTTGTCAGAATTTTTGGAGTTACAGAAGTATGGTCAAAGTTCAAATTACTACAGACTGTCCTGTTTAAGAAAGATTCTGTTTTTGATGCATTGTTTTGCTTGTTTTGATTGAACTATCGATTTTATCGGTGGTATAAGCCATGGAAATGTTATAATACAACAGAGATAATGCAAATATAAAATATGAATGGGTTTGCAATAGTACTTAAAATAGAAATTTGCTTTATTATACTAACGGATCTCACCAGTCTTCTGTTAAGTTTTGTGTGGATGAAGTGTTCAAACATCGAGGAGGTCTCGATATGAGGAGAAGGAGGAGAGGCAATAGTTCAAGATTGGGGATGCCCAAGGCACCCCAATTAAATATCCAAGGAGACTCAAGCGTCTAAGCTTGGGGATGCCCCGAAAGGCATCCCATCTTTCTTCAACAAGTATCGGTATGTTTTCGTTTTCGTTTCGTTCATGTGATATGTGTAAATCTTGGAGCATCTTTTGTGTTTAGTTTTCACTTTTATTTTATGCACAATGCTGGTATGAGATTGTCCATGGTTGATTTATATAATGCTAATTGCACTTCACTTATATGTTTTGAGTATGGCTTTATAGAATGCTTCATGTGCTTCACTTATATCATTTGAAGTTTGGATTGCCTGTTTCTCTTCACATAGAAGACCGTTATTCGTAGAATGCTCTTTTTCTTCACTTAAATTTATTAGAGTATGGTCTTTTGTAGAAAGAATTAAACTCTCTTGCTTCACTTATATCTATTTAGAGAGTCAACCGGAATTGGTCATTCACATGGTTAGTCATAAAATCCTACATAAAACTTAGGGATCACTGAATATGATACGTTTGATTCCTTGCAATAGTTTTCCGATATAGAGATGATAATATGTGGGAGGTACTAGTAGATGATCGTGTTTAGTAAGGTATTGGTGTTAAGGTTTGTGATTCCTGAAGCATGCACGTATAGTCTCCCGTTATGCTAGGAAGTTGGAGCACAATTTATCCTTGATTGTCTATCTTTGTGTGAAGGTCGGGGGCGCGCGATGGTTAACTCCTACCTACCTCCCCCCTAGGAGCATGCGTAGTAATACTTTTGCAATAAGTATGTGAGTTCTTTATGACTAATGTGAGTCCATGGATTATACACACTCTTACCTTTCCGCAATTTGCTGGCCTCTACGGTACCGTGCATTGCCCTTTCTCACCTCAAGAGTCGGTGCAAACTTCGCCGGTGCAGCCAAACCCCGTGATATGATACGCTCTATCACACATAAGCCTTATTATATCTTCCTCAAAACAGCCACCATACCTACCTATTATGGCATTTCCATAGCCATTCTGAGATATATTGCCATGCAATTTCCACCGCCTCCGTTTTGATGACTTGAGCATTCATTGTCATATTGCATTACGATCGTAAGATAGCTAGCATGATGTTTTCATGGCTTGTCCATTTTTTGATATCTTTGCTACACTAGATCATTGCATTCATATAGGGTCATACTTTTTTCTACTATCGTTGTAGTATTGAGTTGTAAATAAATAGAAGTGTGATGATCATCATTATGCATTATTAGAGCATGCCCCAGTGATGAAAGGATGATGGAAACTATGATTCCCCCACAAGTCGGGATGGGGCTCCGGACAAAGAAAGAAAAAAAGGAAAAAAAGGAAAAAAACAAAAAAAAAAGAAAAGAAAAAAAATTGAAAGAAGAAGGAATAGGGGCATGCTAATTCCACACTTGTGCTTCAAAGTAGCACCATGTTTTTCCTATAGAGAGTCTCCTGTGTTGTCACTTTCATATACTAGTGGGAATTTTTCATTATAGTTAGATGCAGACCCACTTAGTTTTTATATTGAGCTTTCATACACTTACAGCTCTTAGTGCACCCGTTGCATGGCAATCCCTCCTCGCTTTGATATCTATTGATGGGCATCGCCATAGCCCGTTGATACGCTGAGTTGATGCGAGACTTTCTTCTCCACTTTTACCCCTTTGAAACCTACCACCATATTCTATTCCACCCATAGTGCTATATCCATGGCTTGCGCTCATGTATTGCGTGAGAGTTGAAAATGCTGAAGCGCGTTAAAAAGTATGAACCAATTGCTTGGCTGACACTAGGGTAGTACATGATTTATACTTTGTGTTAAGAAGACAGAGCATGACAAGGCTATGTGATTTTGTAGGGATAGCGTTCTTTAGCCTTGATATTTTGAAAGACATGATTGTTTGTTGGGATGCCTAAGTATTAATGTCTTTGTGTCAAAACTAGACTATTGCTTTGAATCACTTGTGTCTTAATATTCATGCCATGATTAGATATATGATCAAGATTATGCTAGGTAGCATTCCACATCAAAAATTATCATTTTTATCATTTACCTACTCGAGGACGAGCAGGAATTAAGCTTGGGGATGGTGATACGTCTCCGTCGTATCTATAATTTTTGATTGTTTCATGCCAATATTATAAAACTTTCACATATTTTTGGCAACATTTTATATGATTTATTGGACTAACATATTGATCCAGTGCCCACTGTCAATTCCTGTTTGTTGCATGTTTTTTGGTTCGCAGAATATCGATATCAAACGAAGTCCAAACGCGATGAAAATTGATGGAGATTTTTTTTGGAATATTTGTGAATTTTGAGAAGTGGAATCAACACAAACGGAGGCCCACAGCCCCCAATATACACCACGACGCGCCTAGGGGGCCCAAACGCGTGGTGGTGGGGTGCCGACCTCGTATGTCGGTTGGAGCACTCCTTCGGGCACAAGGAAGCTAATTTTTGGATAAAAATCCCCTCAAAATTTTAGCCCGATCAGAGTGATGGATCTCCGGGAATATAAGAAACGGTTTTCGGCCAGAAAACAGGAACGTGAAACAGAACAGAATAGAGAGGGAGATCCAATTTCGGAGGGGCTCCTGCTCCTCCGCCACCATGGAGGCCATGGACCACAGGGGGAACTCTCCTCCCATCTAGGGGGGAGGCCAAGGAAGAAGAAGACGGAGGGGGACTCTCTCCCCCTCTCTCTCGGTGGCGCCGGAACGCCGCCGGGGCAATCATCATGACGGCGATCTACTCCAACAACTTCGCAGCCGTCAACACCAACTGTCTCCCCCTCTATGCAGTGGTGTAACACCTCTCTTCCCCGCTGTAATCTCTACTTAAACATGGTGCTCAAGTCCATATATTATTTCCCAATGATATTTGGCTATCCTATGATGTTTGAGTAGATCTCTTTTGTCATATGGGTTAATTGTGGTATGATGTTATGGATTGGAGTTGTATGTTGATATGGTGCTGTCCTATGGTGCCCTCCGTGTCGCGCAAACGTGAGGGATCCCCACTATAGGGTGTTGCAATATGTTCATGATTTTCCTATGGTGGGTTGCTTGAGTGACAGAAGCATAAACCCGAGTAGGTGGGTTGTTGCGTATGGGAGTAAAGAGGACTTGATACTTAATGCTATGGTTGGGTTTTACCTTAATGAACTTTGGTAGTTGCGGATGTTTGCTAAAGTTCCAATCATAAGTGCATATGATCCAAGTATAGAAAGTGTGTTAGCGTATGCCTCTCCCTCATTGCATATGACAAGTATCTATCATATTATATTCAATTGCCTAGGGACAATCTTTCTCTTGCGTTACACAAAAAGCTTTCTACTAAGTTATTTACTTTTATTGTTCTTTTATTAAAACAGCACCTAACTTTTATTTCCACGTTCTTTATTATCTTGCAAAGTACTTCAAGTTTTATTCCCGCAAAGTAGTTTCATACTTGTTCTAGGTGAAGCAAGCATTAGCGTGCGTAAAGTTGTATCGGTGGTCGATAGAACTTGAGGGAATATTTGTTCTACATTTAGCTCCTCGTTGGGTTCGACACTCTTACTTATGAAAAAAGGCTACAAACGATCCCCTACACTTGTTGGTTATCAGGCCCCTTGGCGTGCCCTGGTGTCTCTGGCACTTCTTTGGCCACTGGGTGTCTTCTGGTCCAGAAAAAATTTCCAAAAAGTTTTGTCGCGATTGGACTCCGTTTGGTACTGATATTCTATGAAGTAAAAAACAAGCAAAAACAGCAGCTGGTACTTTGGCACTATGTCAATAGGTTAGTCCCAAAAAATGATATAAAATTGCTATAAAGTGATTGTAAAACATCTAAGAATGATAATATAACTGCATGGAACAAGCAAAAATTATAGATACGTTGGAGACGTATCAATGCTCAAGGCAAGAATCTTGAACACCTGATATGATATAAGTTGTTTGTTTGTTTGCTAGGGTAAATGAATCATGACTATGTTAATTGAAATAAAAACTTTGCATATGGAAAATATTCATCCATGATTTCCTTGCTAGGAATTATTTATGTTAAACATTGTCGGAATCGGGGCTCCGCAAAAGCCAACGAGGTTCGAAGACTGGGGCGTGTGCGTAGATCTCAGCCGGCTCAAGGTCTCAAACTCACCACCTCACGGTCTAGCCAAATGAGTGCATGCAACGAGAAGAAGACGGATGTGGGGATTTACCCAGGTTCGGGCCACCTTGCGGTGTAAAACCCTACTCCTGCTTTGTGGTGGATTGGCCTCTCTAGGAGGTTATGGATGAACTGGTACAGTGACTGGGTGGCCTCACGGGGGCTCTCGACGGTGAAGAACTGGTGCCCCCCCTTTTCTCAGTGGGAGTTCGTCCCTATTTATATTGGCCATGGTCCTCTTCCCTTATCGCACTGGCGGGAAGGGATCCCACAACGGCCAATTTCAAAGGGGGACAGCAAGTACATCCTATCCTGACTAAAGGTGGTCTTCGCCTGCAAAGCTTCCGGGTTTGACGCAGCGGTGGGCTCGGCGATGTCACGTGCCCCGTTGAGCTCATGGTCTTGGTCTCGTTGCACTGGGAAGGAAGCCTTTGGGGGATTCCTTGGGAACCCGCTTACGTCCTTGTCTCCTTATCCCGAAAGAGGAAACTGTCCTCCTTCTGCGCCCACTGGCGCCCGCCTAGCTTAGCCGTCAGAAGCCACGTCACCCCGGCCTCGGGAGGACGGGTACTTGCATAGGAATCTCAACTGAGCCTGGACGGGAGGTTGTCCTCCCCACGACGCCTCGGTGATTGCGGTTGCGCCTATAAACCCGCCTCACCTGAGGGATAGCTCCATCCTTGCTTGCCTTCCTGTTCGCCTCTTTCCATTACTGCCCATTCTCCTTCGTTGGAAAACCGCCTTCTCCATCCTTCCTTCTTCCGATGGCGTCCAGGGGAAGTACTGCCGGCGCCGGAGCGCGAGCGGGGTCCTCAGCGCAGCCGCCATCTCAGGGGGGCGGCGGGGGCCAACCTTCGAGGCCGGTCCAGGCGCGCTGGCACTGGACCACCACCGATGCGTACGTGCGTCGTCGCCTCTGCTTTTCTTGGCAATCATGTATGTTTTGCCGAGTCTGATCGCCGACCTTCCTCAGGGCGCCCACGCCCAAGAGGCGCATGCTCGACGCGCTCCAGGGCGAGGCAGTCGCCCTCAGGGCCCAGTTGCTGAATGCCGAGGCTGCTCTTCAAGTCGCGCTGCGGGGCGAGGAGGACGCCAAGGCGGAGCTGGCATCCCTCCAGGCCCAAGTTGAGGAGGCCGCCAACGCCGTCCAGGCAGCCAAGGACGACGCGGCCCACGCAAAGATGACGGAGGTGCAGCACGCCAAGCAGTACTTGTACATCGCCCACCGCGCAGACAGCGCTGTCCGCCGATTCGTCAGGGCAGCCCCCGCATTGCCGTGTGCGCACGGCGAAGGGGGCTACCTCACCTTCTTCTAGAAGGTGGTGGATGCGCTTGAGTATGACATCTCCCAGGTGGATGAGGATGTCGAATCCAGCACGCGCGACCTCCTGGACAATGCGCTGACGCGCGTCTTCTCCAACTTGCGCTGCCACGCCCCCGTGTTTGACCTCTCCCGCACGATGGAGCCAGTGCCTGCAGAGCTCCGGAGGCCCCTCAGGGACGAGGTGCGCGAGCACGTGGATTCTCTGATCGAGCGGTTCGCCCCAGAAGCATCATCCGAGGGGGTGGCAGCTCCGGCGACGAGTCCTCCAGGAGCCACGACGGGGGCAGCGTCTCCTCTGCCTGAGCTCCTTCTCTTTTATTCCTGTTGCATCATGAACCATTTGGCCCCTATGGGGGGTTAAACGTTGTATGATACCTTTGCTTTTGGGTAGTTGTTGATTGTCGTGCTTCAAACATCCTTATTTCCTTCGTGTGGTTTTCGGTTCTCCTCGCGTGCCTCCCGGGCCCCGGCTGGCGGGGGTCTGCGATGAACGGCTCCTGAGATCCTCGCTCCTGGCACGCGGTGGAGGCTGCGGGGCGGCAGCCCCTGTACTCCTCCTTGCACCTGCACTCACCTTGCAGGGCTATTGCTTTACCCCAGACCTTCCTCAGGGGGGGCTCCGGGAGCGCCGCACGGCCTTCAAGGACGGTTGCTCGCTCGATCCTCGCGAGGCTGATGCCCTCGCGGTGGCCTTGTCCATGAAGCCAGGGTGGCCCCAGCGTCAGGCTCTCTGGTGCGGCGCCACGAGAGCCCGATTCTCCTCCTTCTGCGTTGTCTTTCCTTCCCTGTAGCGTCTGTCGTGGGAACGTGTCTGACAGTAGATGGTAGGGGTACGAAAGGAGAGGGCAGAGTCCTAGCTACGGCGAGGGTGTACACACAGATGTATGAGTTCAGGCCTCACTCGGAAGTGATAACAGCCCTACGTCTCAGGTGCTCCGGGGAGCTTACTCTGTCGAGTGATACGTGTGTTGTGTTTACAAAGGATGGCGAACCCTTATGCCAGTGGGGAGGGGTGGCTTATATAGAGTGCGCTGCCCCTCATAAACGTCCGGCATCTAAGGGATCGATTGTGGGGAGTAAAGAGGGACGTTACTGGTAACGTATACAATAAATGCCAGTTAAGGCGGCGAGCGTAACGCCTGCCCGTTGGCCTCCCTGGGGAGACTCCCGGTCTTCTACAGTCGAGTGATTGGCGACCGCTCCGAGTGAGAGTTTACTGTCGAGTGTAGGGGGGTCTTCCGAGTGAACATATGTCGAGTGACTCATATGCCATGTCTAGTTCAGTCGGAATCTCTCTTGTAGTCTTGTAGTCTTGTAGTTCTCCAATGTGGTGTCCTTAGGTGGGGTATGTAGGACAGGCCTAATACCCTACCCTAGGTACATATCCTCGACATTAGCCCCTGAATGGATCAGGCCTCGAGTGGAGAAGGGACAGTGCAGGTTCTGCCGAACTCAGCGTTCCGAATGAGCTTCGAGATTTTTCCGTTACCTGTGACGACTGGGCCTTCCAACTTCTGCCTTGATCTATTCAGCTTGTCAGCTCTTCCGAGTGAATTTAGATGCAGGTTCGAGTCCGAATGGTCAACAGGATCTTCAGATGTGAAAGGACGCTCTGTCCGGCTCGGATTTCGCGGGATTCGAAATTTTGGGGAACGCGCGCCGAGCAGGGACGATGCAACCGACGGGGAAGCGGCTCCTCGAACCTCGCGCCACCTTTATCGCCACATATCGCGGCTCCTCCGTTAGTGGGATACACAGGGATTTGGCAGGCCCACGAGTCAGTGACTCGGGTCGACGGACATAAAAAACGAGAGGGGAGGGGAATTTGCGACAGTGCGCTCATTTTCCCCTTGTCTCCTCCGCTTCTTCTGCTCCGCCGCCGCGCTGCTCAGATCGAATCCGCTCGCCGCTGCGACAATGGCGCCCAAGAAGACGATGAAGGGGAAGAGGCCCTCGAGCGCCCGGGCCGCAGCGCCACCCGGATGGATGCAGGGCGATTTCCTGCCGTCAACCGTGACGGTGTTGGACGTGGAGAAGCTCGTCGCTGACGGCCTGGTTGCGGCCGGGTCGTGGAGGTTGCCGGGGACGGAAGCGGAGCCGGAGCCGCGCGAGGGCGAGCGGGTCCTCCTGACCACCCATTTGGAGAGAGGTTTTGCTCTGCCTCCGCATCCCTTCTTCCGCGGTTTTCTGAATTTCTTCGGGGCTCAGTTGCATCATTTTCCTCCCAACGCAATTGCGTATCTCGCTGCGTTCGTGACGATGTGCGAGTGTTTCTTGGGTTGTCCTGCCCACTGGGGTCTGTTCAAGCACATCTTTGCCATCCGTTCTCAGTCGGTGAAGAAGGCCCACGCTAGTGATAATAGGACCAACGTCATCCAGCTATGCGGGGGTTTGGGACTTCAGAAGAGGACGGGGAGTGCATTCCCAGCGCTCACCCTTCCGGAGTCGGTGCGGGGCTGGCAGTCGACCTGGTTCTACTGCCACGACGTCGCATCCCCAAACATGTCGACCGGCCTTCCTCCCTTCACGCTGGATCGACCCACCGTGCCCCCATCTCTGACCGTGGCCGAGGAAGAGAAGGCCAATGTGGGGATCTTGATGAACAGTGTTGTGAATCTGATTCGTGATGGAGTGACCGGCTTGGATCTGTTGGAGGTGTTCCTGGGTCGACGGATCCAGCCGCTTCAGGCGCGGGACCATCCGATGTGGCATTACTCAGGAGTCGGCGATACCACTCGTACCCACCCGGAAGATGTCTCAGAGGAAACCATCACACTATGGCTGCGCGGCATCACTGGTGCGCGAGACAACCCCCGGGGTTCCAAAAGAGTATTGCCTTTCTCAGCTGCGAACCCGCCGAATGTGGTGAGTCATGTCATTGTCGATTGCTTTTGTATCTTGTCGAGTGAATATGTCTTCAGCTGACTGACTTGAATCTTTGCAGGAGCTCACGAACATGTATTCACCCGTGCCGAATGGCGGTCAGAACCTTGAAGGAGCGGGGAGCGAGAGCGACAGTGACAGCATCAGCTACGCCGAGGACAGCGAAGGCAACGGTGACGACTCGTCGGGGAGCGATGAAGTTGAAGTCGTGTCTCCTCCGCGTACTGAAGGGCGTTCCAAGCAGCGTCACGACCCAACACTCGACCGGGGTCGGGCCGGGGGGTCGACCACCAGGAGCTCCAAGCGCAGTCGGACGTCGACGCCAGAGCCGATTGAAAAGGTTGCCAAGCAGCCCAAGGTCACCACCACCAAGCCCCGGAAGGCTCTCCCCAGAATCAAGGTGGACGTGCCGATTGCTTCAACGTAAGTATCCTTGCTCTTCGCTTAACTTGTTGCTGAACTTCATATTTTTGCTGACCGAGTGGATCTTGATCGTCAGGGCCGCTACCTCGGTGACATCGCCGGGGCGAGGAGAGGAAAGCGTGGAGAAGGACACGCCGGACGCAGCTACTTCTCGCCAAGGTATGGCATATTGCCTTTTGACATTCTTCTCAAACCATTCGACAGTCATGTGATATGTCGACTGGTGACATGCAGAGCCAATGGATACCGACCCCGCAGCCCCGTCTCCGACTGTACCGATTACAGCACCGACCCAGATGGCCGTGGAGCTCGCCAGTCCACCACAAGCGCCTGTCTCCCAAGCGCCAGCCTCGCAAGCGCCAGTCCTTCCGACTACATCGCCGCTCCCTTCACAGACCATCTTCTCTCTGCACCGTGTTCCAGAAGACCAGACTAGAGCTGCTAAGGAGGCGATGATGCAGGCCGAACATATGATGCAGCATACGAAGGAGGCGTACGAGGCCAGCAAGCTGGCTTACGACGCTAGCTCAGCGCTTCGGGCGAACGTCCAAGTAAGTGCACTTGTAAGTGCGCTTTTTGATTGTGTCGTTTTCCGTCTACCATGACTTGACTTCTGCACCCACTGGGTGTTTTCTGTCTGTCGACTGGTAATCGCTTGTCACGCACTCGGCTAGGGCTGACCTGGTCGAGTGGACAATCTCTTTTTTTTTTGTTCGGCCGTCACTCGGATCGGGCGGACCGTTCCGAGTGGATACCGTCCCGGTGAGGGCACGCTGAGTGCACCCACTGGGTGTAGTCCCCGAGACTGCCGTCGACTGCGGGCAGTCGGCGGGAGTATTAGAACTTGGACTCGAAGCTCATATTTCTGTCCACTGAATTGTTTTTGTCGTTGATCTCAGAAGGCCTGTGAGCTCGGTACTCGATATGCTGACTTGGAGAAGGAGAAGACTCAGCTTCAGCTCGACTTGGAAAGACCTGGAGCGTGCGCAAGCTGATCTGAAGGCTTCAGGAGGTAAACTTTGTTGATCGAGTACTTCATTATTTGTTTCTTCTATCTTTGAACCGAGTGACTCCACTCGAGCAGACGTGCGTGCTGAAAACCGTCGACTCCGAGCGCGACTCAACAATGCTATTGCTTTAGATATCATGGAGAAGGCGCTGGAGGACAAAGACAGATCACTCGCCGATGCTCAGAAGACGGCGAGGGAGAAGACTGAAGTTGCCGAGAAGAAGCTCGCCGCGGCCAGCAAGCTTGAGGAAGAGAACACGAAGCTGAAGCAGGAGCGAGCTGACTGGAGCAAAAGGCTTGACCATGCAACCAAGGGAGCAAAGGGCTTGGAGACCTATCTGGGGGATTACGCCCAGAAGATGTATGTTTTGCTTGAAGGTAATTTTCTCCAGTCGAGTGAATTCCGTTAATCCCAACTTCATCCAGTCGAGTGAATTCCGTTGATTTTCAGGGAACAGTATCATGACTAATTCTTTCCATCTTCTTCATGTAGAATTCTGCAAGGACTTCGAGAAGGAGACCGAGGCGGTCGAGCCCAATCTGGACCCTTCCAAGTCACCTGTCGGAGATGCTGTGGCTATGAACATGTTCCGGCTTGAAGCTCGAGTCGCAGGTGCCCGGGAGTACGTCGCTCGACTGCGAGGTGCAATGGAGAAGGTCGACAAGGAGCTGTGGCCGGAAGACTCACTTCAGGCTGACCTCGAGTCAATGATGACTCGGCTTGACGAGCTCCCTGGTCGAGTGCAGGCATGGAAGAAATCTGCTGCACGCTGCGGAGCTGACATAGCGCTCTCACTCGTCAGGGTCCATTGCAAGGAGGTCAAGGGGGACAAACTGAAAGCACTTCAGGTGGCCAACACAAAGAAGCTCCAGTTCCAGGACTTCATGGAGACCTTCATCGAAGCGGCCACTCGGATCGCTGACGGGATCGACCTGGACACCTTCGTCGAACCTGCAAGTCCCACTGGAGCTTGAGAAAGCTTTGCTGGTGATCAAAAACTTTAATTTGCCTCGGTATGCTGAGTGGTGGTGTATCGTTAAAACTTCTTTCGGGTCTTGGGCCCGAGTACTTTCGTCATTTGCATGGGCAACTTTTATCCATGCTGAATACTCTGGATTTATCTGAATTTGTTTTTCAGTCCTTTGCTTGATTTCCTCTCGAGTAGATCAGGTCTTGTCGAGTGGTTTCTGGTCCAGTGGGGGCACGCGGAGTGCACCCACTGGGTGTAGTCCCCGAGACCGCTGTCGAGTGGCGGCGACATCGGCAGGGGTCTTAAATTTGTTTGATTGATTTCGGACTTAGGCGAGGACTGACTCGCAGCTAAGCTCCCCGAGTTAGAGGACCGCTCGTCATTCGGGAGTGAGTATCAGAACTTAGGCGAAGACTGGTTCGCAGATAGCCTCCGAGTGAGAGGATTGCTCGTCACTCGGAGTAGTTTATAACTTAGGTGATGCGGAATCACGGCTAAGCCCCCGAGTGTGAGGATCGCTCATCACTCGGAGTAGCGTTTTAACTTGGGCGAAGCGGATTCGCAGCCAAGCCCCCGAGTGTGAGGATCGCTCATCACTCGGAGTATGTTTTTAACTTGGGCGAAGCGGATTCGCAGCCAAGCCCCCGAGTGAGAGGATCGCTCATCACTCGGAGTAACGTTTTAACTTGGGCGAAGCGGATTCGCAGCCAAGCCCCCGAGTGAGAGGATCGCTCGTCACTCGGAGTACGATTTAACTTGGGCGAAGCGGATTCGCAGCCAAGCCCCCGAGTGAGAGGATCGCTCATCACTCGGAGTAGCGTTTTAACTTGGGCGAAGCGGATTCGCAGCCAAGCTCTCGAGTGAATGCGATGATATTCACCCGACGAGGTTCTGAACTTAGGCGACACGGAGTCGCAGCTAAGCCCCCCGAGTGTGAGGATCGCTCATCACTCGGAGTATGTTTTTAACTTGGGCGAAGTGGATTCGCAGCCAAGCCCCCGAGTGAGAGGATCGCTCGTCACTCGGAGTAGCGTGTTAACTTGGGCGAAGCGGATTCGCAGCCAAGCTCTCGAGTGAATGCGATGATATTCACCCGACGAGGTTCTGAACTTAGGCGACACGGAGTCGCAGCTAAGCCCCCGAGTGTGAAGATCGCTCGTCACTCGGAGTATGTTTTTAACTTGGGCGAAGCGGATTCGCAGCCAAGCCCCCGAGTGAGAGGATCGCTCGTCACTCGGAGTATGTTTTTAACTTGGGCGAAGCAGATTCGCAGCCAAGCCCCCGAGTGAGAGGATCGCTCATCACTCGGAGTAACGTTTTAACTTGGGCGAAGCGGATTCGCAGCCAAGCTCCCGAGTGAGAGGATCGCTCGTCACTCGGAGTACGATTTAACTTGGGCGAAGCGGATTCGCAGCCAAGCCCCCGAGTGAGAGGATCGCTCGTCACTCGGAGTAGCGTGTTAACTTGGGCGAAGCGGATTCGCAGCCAAGCTCTCGAGTGAATGCGATGATATTCACCCGACGAGGTTCTGAACTTAGGCGACACGGAGTCGCAGCTAAGCCCCTGAGTGTGAGGATCGCTCGTCACTCGGAGTATGTTTTTAACTTGGGCGAAGCGGATTCGCAGCCAAGCCCCCGAGTGAGAGGATCGCTCGTCACTCGGAGTATGTTTTTAACTTGGGCAAAGCGGATTCGCAGCCAAGCCCCTGAGTGAGAGGATCGCTCATCACTCGGAGTAACGTTTTAACTTGGGCGAAGCGAATTCGCAGCCAAGCCCCCGAGTGAGAGGATCGCTCGTCACTCGGAGTACGATTTAACTTGGGCGAAGCAGATTCGCAGCCAAGCCCCCGAGTGAGAGGATCGCTCGTCACTCGGAGTAGCGTGTTAACTTGTGCGAAGCGGATTCGCAGCCAAGCCCCCGAGTGTGAGGATCACCCATCACTCGGAGTAGATTTAAACTTAGGCGATGCGGAATCGCGGCTAAGCCCCCCGAGTGAGAGGATCGCTCGCACTCGGAGTATTCTTGAACTCAGAATTGTGCGATCGGAATCGACAAAAGACTGCCGGAGTCGTATCCTTGATAATCAAAACAGTTTACTCTTATTACATCAGACAGATCAACCTTCAGGTGTAGAACCAACGAAGCAGATCCGCGTTCCAGGCCCGTGGCTCGTCAGCGTTCTTCTTGAGATTGAAGAGGTGGTAGGCTCCATTGTTCAGCACCTTGGTGACGACGAAAGGGCCTTCCCACGCGGGGGCTAGCTTGTGAGGTCGCTGCTGATCCACTCGGAGCACGAGGTCACCTTCGTGGAAGGTCCGACTCCTGACGTGCCTTGCATGAAAGCGACGCAGATCTTGCTGGTATGCAGTCGACCGGATCAAAGCCATTTCCCGCTCTTCTTCAAGGAGATCCACATCATCCTGGCATGCTTGCTCAGCTTCAACCTCCGAGTAAAGGTCCACCCGAGGAGAATTGTGAAGAACATCTCTCGGCAGGACAGCTTCAGCCCCATACACCATGAAGAAAGGAGTGCGATCAGTTGACCGATTTGGAGTTGTCCTCAAGCCCCACATAACAGACGGTAATTCTGTAACCCAAGCTCCAGCTGCGTGATCGAGTTCGCGCATGAGTCGAGGCTTCAACCCTTGAAGGATAAGGCCATTTGCTCGCTCGGCCTGACCGTTTGACTGGGGGTGCGCAACGGATGCGTAATCCACCCGAGTGCCTTGAGAGGAGCAAAAGGCTCTGAACTCTTCCGAATCAAAATTAGAACCATTGTCCGTGATGATACTATGGGGAACTCCGTATCTGAATATTATTTCCCTCATGAATTTGATGGCTGTGCGAGAATTCAGCTTCCTGATAGGCTTGGCCTCAATCCATTTAGTGAACTTGTCGACTGCTACCAGAAGGTGCGTGAAACCACTCTGGCCCGTGCGCAGAGGTCCGATCATATCCAATCCCCATACAGCGAACGGCCAGACGAGTGGGATGGTCTTCAAGGCAGACGTAGGCTTGTGCGACAAGTTTGCATAGAATTGGCATCCTTCACAATGCTGCACAATATCCTTAGCCATCTCATTGGCGCGCGGCCAGAAGAAACCGGCTCGGTAGGCCTTGGCAACAATCGTCCGAGAGGACGCATGATGGCCGCAAGTTCCCGAGTGAATTTCCTCCAGAATCAGTCGACCTTCTTCGGGAGAAATGCATCGCTGAGCCACGCCGGTTACGCTCTCTCTGTAGAGCTGCCCATTCATAACAGTGAAAGCTTTGGATCTGCGGACAATCTGTCGAGCTTCAACTTCGTCTTCTGGAAGTTCTCGCCTAAGGATGTACGCGATGTAGGGCACCGTCCAATCGGGAGTTATCACCAGAATCTCACTGACCAGATCTATGACTGCTGGGACATCAACTTCAGTCGGATTGGAGGCGCTTATAGGCTGCGGGGGCTCTTCGGTGAAGGGGTCCTCTTGTACCGAAGGAGAGTGCAAATGCTCCAGGAACACATTGCTGGGCACAGGCTTCCGAGTGGAACCGATTTTTGCCAGTTCGTCAGCTGCCTGATTCTTCACCCGGGGAACGTGATGGAGTTCCAAACCCTCAAACTTCTTCTCAAGCTTCCTTACTGCATTGCAATATCCGGTCATGGCAGGGTTTCTGACATCCCACTCCTTCATCACTTGATTGACCACCAAATCCGAGTCACCGTATACCATCAAGCGACGGACGCCGAGCGAGATGGCCATACGCAACCCGTAAAGGAGTGCTTCGTACTCAGCTTCATTATTGGAGGAATCAAAGTGAATCTGGAGGACATAGCTGAGTTTATCGCCCTTGGGAGACACCAATACCACACCAGCACCAGAACCGTTCAGCATCTTCGAGCCGTCAAAGAACATGGTCCAGTGTTCCGAGTGGATCTGGACTGGCTGCTGCTGTTCTATCCACTCGGCCATGAAGTCAGCAAGTGCTTGAGATTTAATGGCTTTCTTCGCTTCAAACTTGATACCAAAATAAAGAAGTTCCATGGCCCATTTGGCCACTCGACCAGTCGCGTCTCGATTGTTGAGGATTTCATTCAAAGGCGCATCACTGACGACTGAGACTGAGTGATCTTGAAAATAGTGTGCCACTTTCTTCGCTGATAGATATATACCATAGACAAGCTTCTGGTAATGTGGGTACCTTTGCTTAGAAGGAGTCAACACTTCAGAGATGTAATAAACTGGGCGCTGGACTTTGTAGGCCTTGCCCTCTTCTTCTCGCTCGACAGTAAGAACTGTACTGACGACCTGATTGGTGGCTGCAATGTACAGGAGCAGGGGTTCTTTGCTGTGTGGAGCGGCAAGCACCGGCTGGGTGGAGAGCAGGGCTTTGAGCTGGACAAACGCTGCTTCTGCCTCTGAATTCCACTCGAACGTATTGGATTTCTTCATCAGTCGGTACAAAGGGAGTGCCTTCTCTCCGAGACGAGAAATGAATCTGCTCAGTGCTGCCAGGCAACCAGTAAGCTTCTGGACATCGTGAATACGCTCGGGGCGTTTCATTCGGACGATGGCACCGATCTTCTCGGGGTTGATGTCGATTCCTCGTTTAGAAACGAGATGACCGAGTAACTTTCCACCCGGAACTCCAAAAGTACACTTGGTTGGATTCAGCTTGAGGTCATATCTTCTTAAGTTGGCGAATGTTTCCGCCAAGTCAGTCAGCAGGTCGGAACCTTTGCGAGACTTGACTACGATATCATCCATGTAGGCCTCGACATTCCGACTGATCTGGTCGAGGAGACACTTCTGAATCATGCGCATGAAAGTAGCGCCAGCATTCTTCAGACCAAAAGGCATGGTGATGTAACAGAAACACCCGAAAGGGGTGACGAAGGCTGTTTTTATTTCATCTGGACCAAACAAACGGATCTGATGGTAGCCAGAGTATGCATCGAGAAAAGACAAACGCTCGCACCCCGCAGTCGAGTCCATAATCTGGTCGATGCGGGGGAGCGGGAAATGATCTTTCGGGCAGGCCCGATTGATATGCTTGAAGTCTATACACATTCGGAGCGACTTGTCCTTCTTGGGGACCATGACGACATTCGCAAGCCACTCGGAGTGGTAGACCTCGCGAATGAACTTGGCCTCCAAGAGTCGAGCCACCTCCTCGCCGATTGCCTTCCGCTTCTCTGTTGCCGACCGGCATAAATGTTCTTTTACAGGCTTGGCCTTCGGATCAACTCTCAAACGGTGCTCAGCCAGTCCCCTGGGTACACCAGGCATGTCAGCGGGCTTCCATGCAAAGATGTCCCAGTTCTCACGGAGGAACTGGATGAGCTCGGCTTCCTATTTGCTGTCGAGTGTGGTTGAGATGTTGGTCGGAGCAGCAGTAGGATCTGTCGGGTGAATGTGCACTTGCTTCAAGTCTCCTGCCAACTGAAAAGCTGACTCGGTGGTGGGCTTCTTGGAACGCAACAGATCGGCGGGATCAGCAGTCTTCTTGTACTCTTCTAACTCGACTACAGCCATCTGCATGTCGGCGATCTTGGAGCCCTGTTGGAGGCACTCCTCAGCCCTCTGTCGATTGCCTGTGACTGTGATCACACCCTTGGGCCCGGGCATCTTCAGCTTGAGATACACGTAACACGGGCAGGCCATGAAACGTGCATACGCTGGACGGCCAAGGATGGCATGATATGCACTCTTGAAGTCTACAACCTCAAATGTCAGCTTCTCTTTGCGAAAGTTCTTGTCAGTTCCGAACACCACATCCAGCGCAATCTGTCCGAGTAACTTGGCCTTCTTCCCAGGGATGACCCCGTGGAATTGCATATTGCTTTCGCTGAGCCTGGACATCGGAATGCCCATCCCTTTGAGGGTATCAGCGTACAGAATATTCAGGCCACTTCCTCCATCCATGAGAACTTTGCAGAGCCGAGTGCCTCCTACCACCGGATCCACCACCAGCGCCTGTCGACCTGGGGTAGGGACATGAGCGGGATGGTCCGACTGATCGAAGGTGATAGCTGTCTGGGACCACTTGAGGTACTCGGGGGTAGCTGGAGCAGCCATGTTGACCTCCCTGTTGATGACCTTCAATCGACTCTTGCTTTCTACATCGGCAAAAATCACCAATGTGGCATTGATCTTAGGAAAATCTTCTTTATCTCCGTCCTCTTCTTTCTCAGGATCTTTGTCACTCGAGTGCTCTCCCTTGAACCCTTGGATCAGCAATCGGCACTGTCGAGTGGTATGCTTTGACAGGATCAAGTTGCCTTCTTCATCCTTCCGTGAGTGAATGGGACATGGCATATCCAGGACATCTGTCGACTGGTTCTTGGACTTCTTCTGAACAAACTGCCCCTTTGGCTTCACTTTCCCTTTCGCCGCCAGAGCGGCTACTTCTCCCTGGACAGAGCCGTCAACTTTACGCTTTTGCTTCCGACTGGAATTTCCGCCGCCAGGATTACTGTCGACTGCTTTACCCTTGCCACTGCGAAGGCGATCCTCCTCCTCGCCGTTGGCGTATCGGGTGGCAATCTCCATCATCTTGCTCAGGGACATATCTCCTGTCCGACCAAACTTCAAATAGAGCTCTCTGTATCTGACTCCGGCCTTGAAGGCGCAAACAGCCTGGTGCTCGGAAACACCTTCCACCGTGTGATGAAGAGTGGTCCACCGCTGAACGTAATCCCTCAAGGTCTCATTCGGCTTCTGGACACAGTGCTGCAACTCGAGCAAACCGGCAGGGCGCTTGCAGGTGCCTTCGAAGGTCTTCAAAAACACTCGGGCAAGATCCTCCCAGCAATAGATACTAGAAGGGGCCAACTGATTAAGCCACGCCCGGGCCGGACCATCCAACATCAGGGGCAGATGCTTCATAGCCACGTTGTCGTTGCCTCCGCCGATCTGAACAGCCACTCGGTAATCATCTAGCCATGTTTCCGGCTTCGACTCGCCAGTGAATTTGCTAATCCCAGCCGCCAACCTGAAGTTGGGGGGATCTCAGCAGATCGGATGGCTCTGCTGAAACACTCTGGACCAGAAACAACTGTACCACTGCCACTCGGAAAATCTCTGTCATAGCCACCTCTGTTGTATCTGCCTCTGTCGACCCGGTTCTGAACGAGAACGGATCTCGCGTCAAACCCAGGGTCCCGCTCATCACCGTACGGGCGCCTGTCATCATAGTACCGGGGCACGTATGGACCACTCCGCGGAGGAGTAGGCACCCGACGGTGGTCATCACGGTGATGTCGAGGAGCAAACTGATCTCGCCTCTGATCTCTGTACTGATCGTTGCGGTAATCTCTGCCTCCGCGACGCTGAGGTGATCTTGGACTGTGGGCCGATTGGACTGTGTCTGCTCTAA
The DNA here is from genome assembly GCA_039707655.1 of Elymus sibiricus. NCBI lineage: Eukaryota > Viridiplantae > Streptophyta > Magnoliopsida > Poales > Poaceae > Elymus > Elymus sibiricus. The sequence goes on from CM077671.1 coordinate 249,063,185, forward strand.
CTGATTCGTTGTGAATCCTGTTGCGCGACTGAGAGACGGCGGAGTTCTGCTGTCGAGCCGCCCCAAGCAGGGTTCGGATCTGCTCGAGTCCTCTGCCGGCCTCTGAATCGGACGGCTGTATAGAATCTGCAATCCTAGCCGCCGCTGCAACATTCTGAATCGGAGTACGGTATACCTGACGATTGTCGTCGACTGGTGGGAACAACTGACGCTCGCGGCGCTGTCGAGTGCGCTCGTCGAGTGACCTCTGCATCCCCTCGAGGCGCGTGCGCTCTGCCAAGGTGGCGAGATGCGCAGCCTCCAGAGCCTGGGCTTCTGCAGTCGTGCCGACGATGGGGGTTTGGAGGACCCCCTCATCCCTGTGCTGCTGATCATTCGACGGGCCGCCACGCTCGCGGCCGCCACGGCCATAGCCGGGTGGGCTCTGATGAGAACCCGCCATGAAAACTTCTGCTGCAGGATCGCAGCTCTCGCACTCGGAAGGGAGTTCGAATGAATCTGATGCCGAGTTGAATGCGCCGTGAAGTGGCTCGGCGGGCTCGATTGCCGCGATCTGCGGAGTCGACGCCTGGCGCGCCGCCGCGTGCCTCACCCATCGCTGGAGCCGCGAACGACCGGATTGCTTGTGGCGACGAACAGCGGGGAGAGTGGACGACGCTGGAGCCGACATGTACGGGGTCGACGGCTGACGAAGGAGAACGCCGCATGAACTCGCGCTGATGTGCGTCGCCCCGCGGACGGGGAGAGCCTCAACGTCGAGAGGGGCCTCCTGGAGCCATGCGGAGTCGTCGGCGATGAAGGTGAACGCACCGAGACGGATCTCGTAGCCCAGGATCAAACTGCCGTCGGGAGACATGGTGAAGATGAAAAACTGCAACCTCGCCGGAAGTCGCTTAGACGCCTGCCCCACGGTGGGCGCCAACTGTCGTGGGAACGTGTCTAACAGTAGATGGTAGGGGTACGAAAGGAGAGGGCAGAGTCCTAGCTACGGCGAGGGTGTACACACAGATGTATGAGTTCAGGCCTCACTCGGAAGTGATAACAGCCCTACGTCTCAGGTGCTCCGGGGAGCTTACTCTGTCGAGTGATACGTGTGTTGTGTTTACAAAGGATGGCGAACCCTTATGCCAGTGGGGAGGGGTGGCTTATATAGAGTGCGCTGCCCCTCATAAACATCCGGCATCTAAGGGATCGATTGTGGGGAGTAAAGAGGGACGTTACTGGTAACGTATACAATAAATGCCAGTTAAGGCGGCGAGCGTAACGCCTGCCCGTTGGCCTCCCTGGGGAGACTCCCGGTCTTCTACAGTCGAGTGATTGGCGACCGCTCCGAGTGAGAGTTTACTGTCGAGTGTAGGGGGGTCTTCCGAGTGAACATATGTCGAGTGACTCATATGCCATGGCTAGTTCAGTCGGAATCTCTCTTGTAGTCTTGTAGTCTTGTAGTTCTCCAATGTGGTGTCCTTAGGTGGGGTATGTAGGACAGGCCTAATACCCTACCCTAGGTACATATCCTCGTCAGCGTCCGCGCTGGTCCCGCGAGTGTAGCGAGAGGGGTTGCGTCTTTCATGCTCGAGCGTCGGTGTCGTGAGGGCTCCTAAGGCGCAGCACTTGGGGGTCCATCTTGGGTACACGGGCGACTCGCACCGGGGAGAGCGTTGCTCGTGAGGCCTGCCCCACGAGGCCTCCAAATGAAGGTCCTGCAAGGAAATTATCCTGTTCCAAATGTTAAGCGCACGCCCACCTGCATTTGGGCATCCCCGCCTGCAGTTGGGCGTTACGTGAGAAGGGTGGGCCTCAAGACCATGGCGGGGTAATATGCGAGCGATATGCCCACGAGCCGGAACTCGGTCTCTGAACTTCCAGTGTCGCCGAGGCGGACCCGAGCACTGACACCATATCCAGACCGGGGGAGCGACCCCCGTACGCGTTTTGTCTTCTCCACATCGTGGAGTGTGGGGTCCTCCACTTGGGCGTGGGTGGGAGCCCTTCCCTCTGCGGCCACGACGCGACTCGTCGTGGGCTTCCACTTTAGGGGGTCCGGAGCGTGTACATCCCCTAACTCATTATTACATGAGAGTGTCACGGTGGCGATAATTGGGTGGATACCCCAGGCACAAGGCTCAGGAGATCCTAACCCGGTCTTCAGATGCTCCTGCACATTTCGGTGCGGGAGCGTGCAAGTTGGTGCTGCGCTCCTGCGGCCTGTGTGCGAGCGCCATCGTACACCGCGTGGCCACAGGAATGCAGTTGCGTGCCCCTACGGCCCAAACATGAGCGCCGTGGCGCGCCCCGCGTGTCCGTAAGGGCACGTCTGCAGGAGAGCCATTGTTCACCAATTGCGTGCCCCTACGGCCTAAACATGAGCGCCGTGGCGCGCCCCGCGCGTCCGTAAGGGCACGTCTACAGGAGAACCGTCGCGAGAGGCGACATGTCGCCTGCTCTATGGCATCGTGAGCCAAGCCGCCTTCCGTTCCTCTGCCCGCAATGGTTCACTGAGGTGGCGTGACACTAAGGTAGATGACCAGCACGAGTGGCCAGCCTGTGGGTCAGAGCTCGGGTACTTAGATTTTTCAACGATTCACTGCGAGGACAAGTCCTACGCAGACGTCGTGCCCAGCACCCGTGCGGAACCATCACGGGGCGGTCGTGGGGGGGACGCCAGCCCCCGGTAGCGGCGACGCGCCAAAGCCTGAGGCTTAGACAAACAATACCATCTCGAGTGGGGGGTTAGCCCGATCCGTTATGTATTCAAAAGGCACCTGCTTGGGGCGATACACAATACAGAGAATTGTTTGGTAGGAACAACCCAAGAAGTCACCTGACGGTCGCGCGCGGGGGGTTCGGTTGGTTCCCTTATGCCTTGTGGACCCATGGTGACCCGGCGCCTCGCGAGGCACATGTGTCCTGTGTCCTCTGCTGCTCGTCGCCCTTGTGAACACCGGACTCTCGTGCTCCTGACGCCTCCCACCTTGCTCCTTTCTCGCGGAGTCGCGCGTCAAAGCATGCCTCCAGGTGATGCCCGAGTTCCTCCTCCGTTGCGCCGGTCGGGTCAGCAGCCCTCCTGGTGGAAGCCCCCGAGCCGGTCTTGATGGGAGGTGCCGGGCGCGCCCTCCTATGCGGAGGGGGAAGGCGCCCCAGCAGTAGGCGCGGGGCTTGAGGCACTAGCGGCGGGGGCTCCAGCCCCCAGGCGGCTCTTGGGCAGGAGCTTCTTGAAGGCACGGTTGGAGGCTGGGGCTTGTGCACCGCCCAGGACGCAAGCGATTGTGCGGGGCTCTTGGAAGCCCCCAGCCCCATCATCCTGCCGGTCGTCGTTCTTCCTTGGCGATGGAGGCAGCGAAGGAAGGCCGGCCCTGCCCTGAGGGCAGGCCTCCCGAGGATGATCGCGCCAAGGTCCATCGCGAGGCTCGCCGCGCCAGCGATCCTCGCGAGGCTGGTCTCGCCAGTCCTGCCGTGGGTCGCGGTTGTCCCAGCGGTTCCCGCTGCGGCCCTCCCCATGGCCGTTGCCGCCTTTGCCGCACTTGGGGCGGTGGCCGAAGCACTCATCGCGGAGCTCCCTGAGCTCCAGGCAGTTGCTGGTGTAGTGGAAGACGCAAAACGGCCGGTTGCCCCTGGGGAGCTCCTCCGGGCCACGACCGCGCTTCGCCTTGGGCGCAGCTGCCAGCATGGTGGGGTCCTTGCGTTTTGCCTCCTTGGCCTTGGCCTTCTTGTCCTCATGGTCTGCCTCCGGGAGAACGCGGATGGAGATATGGCCTGCCTCGGCCTTAGCGCACTTGTTCGTCGGGTTGAACTTCGGGGGGAGCGCGCGGCCGCCGTCTCGCGGCCGCGACATCATCTGGCAGCTCGTCTCGTCCCCCGCGCGCGCCGGCGCCCCATGTGGCGGTTCATGGTGCCGCTCTTCGCACCTGGGCTTGCGGTCGGCCCTTCGCGGGGAAGGAGGAGGTGGCGCCCCGTGAGCCACGCCGCCCGCCTGGAAGAGCGGGGGGCGGAGCGAGCGGGTAGGTGACGGGGCTTCACTAGCGGTGCCGGCCGGCTCGGCGACGCGGCTAAGCCAGTCTTCGGAGTGATCGTCGTCGGGGTGGTAACGTAGCAGTTCACGCACCATGGGCAGCGCAGCCGGTGCATTCGCCGGTCCGCGGCGTGCGTGGGCGGTCGACGCCATGGTGGGAGCAGGGGACGGTGCAGCGACGCGGCCATCTCGCCGCTCGGAGGGTGGCAGCGGTAAGTCCTGCTGACCGCAAGCAGCCCACCCGGTAGCAGCGTTGGTCACGGAAGAGGCGGAGCGGCATGGGACACCGCGGCACATGGGTGCCATTTGGGCAACGCGGGCTGCCCGGCGCTCGGCGCGGACTCGGCGAGCATCGGCCATGGAAGTGGCGTAGCAGAGACGAAGTGGAACCAGAGGAAGATCATGACATACCCCTACCTGGCGCGCCAAATGTCGGAATCGGGGCTCCGCAAAACCCAACAAGGTTCGAACACTGGGGCGTGTGCGTAGATCTCAGCCGGCTCAAGGTCTCAAACTCACCACCCCACGGTCTAGCCTAACGAGTGCATGCAACGAGAAGAAGACGGACGCAGGGATTTACCCAGGTTCGGGCCACCATGCGGTGTAAAACCCTACTCCTGCTTTGTGGTGGATTGGTCTCTCAAGGAGGTTATGGATGAACTGGTACAGTGACTGGGTGGCCTCACGGGGGCTCTCGACGGTGAAGAACTGGTGTCCCCCCTTTTCTCGGTGGGAGTTCATCCCTATTTATATTGGCCACGGTCCTCTTCCCTTATCGCACAGGCGGGAAGGGATTCCACAATGGCCAATTGCAAAGGGGGACAGCAGGTACATCCTATCCTGACTAAAGGTGGTCTTCGCCTGCAAAGCTTCCGGGTGTGACGCAGCGGTGGGCTCGGTGATGTCATGTGCCCCGCTGAGCTCATGGTCTTTGTCTCGTTGCATTGGGAAGGAAACCTTTGGGGGATTCCTTGGGAACCCGCGTACGTCCTTGTCTCCTTATCCCGAAAGAGGAAACTGTCCTCCTTCTGCACCCGCTGGTGCCCGCCTGGCTTAGCCATCAGAACCCACGTCACCCCGGCCTCGGGAGGACGGGTACTTGCATAGGAATCTCCGCTCCTCGGGAGGCAGCCTGGGGGGATGCCACTCCTCCTGAGGTCTTGGCGTTGCCCTCCTCGCGAGGCGGGGGCTCTCGCAAGGGCCTTGATTGGGGGGCTTGCTACTGGGCAGTACCGATCCGTCGTGGTGGGCCACGCGCCGGGCCGCAGGTAGGCAAGTCTGGGTACCCCCGGTCCAGAACACCCACAAACATGATATACATGTGAAAGTGGTTACTACCTCATGCCACACATGCCTATGCTGGTTCAGACAAATTCTGGAGGAAGGTTTTTGTCTTGGGTAGACGTGACCGTGTAACTGGTATCTCGTTGTGACGATGATGATCAGTGAAGGCATGTTGGGGTATGATTGGTGGTGACTCCGTTGGGTACTCTGAAGTAAATATGCTGTGCTAACCATTCCAAGGAAAATTTAAAACCTCCCAAGTCGACCGTAGATCGAGCCTTGTTCTGGTAACCCCCATACTTGTTTTGTGCTACCACTTGTCCCTGCCACAGGTAGGGTACGGTTGAGTAGGTCGTTAACCTCTTTCTTTGCACACACCGCACAGAGAGGCCATAGTGAGAGATACCAGTGGCCCCTGTTAGGCATGTCACTTGGTCCGAGGGCATGGGTGTTCCGGTTGGGCCGAGGGGGTAGCACCCCTGTTTGCGCGCGTTATAAATATTGTGATCCCATGTTAATCGAGATTGTAGTCTCCCCACTTAGAGTTTTACTTAACGGTTGCCGTGGGTGATTCCAGGCATCGGGAAGTTAAGCTGGTGTGTGCGGGTTAGGTGTGTTTTCAACTTAAATACCGTAATTGGAATTAGTCAACATCTCGGGTTGACTAAAGAAATCCATTACTCATAGGTAAAGAGTACAACCTCTAAAGAGGATAAAACCTATTCGAATAGCCGTGTGCGCGGCTAAGCACTACAGTCCGGGAAGGGTCAAGTGCCGGTCTTCGGAGGCATTATTTAAACCAGGAAGTTGATCATGAATTATGACGGATGATTATTATGGTTAATATTGTTATTATGGTCTAACTATTTCTCTTATATGAATTTCTGAGTATCACTTGGGATGGTTCTACCTCGTGGATACTCATGTTATTGTTTTCAATGTAAGCCCTTTATGTGGCATCGCTCACACGCCATGGCACTCCTATTATTATTATTATTATTATTATTATTATTATTATTATTGATATAAGCCCTTTATGAGGTGTCGCTTCAGACGGTCGACTTTGGCAACTCATATTATTATATTCAATATAAGCCCTTTATGTGGCGTCGCTTCAAACGCCCGACTGCGGCAACTCATGTTATTATTTTTCAATATAAGCCCGTTATGTGGCATCGCTCCAGACGCCCGATTGTGGCAACCTGCTAATATTTTCTGTTGGGTTCTTTCAGGATGGTTCTACCTCCTGAAACTCATCTTTAAATTTTAGTAAAAATATGGTTACTTATTCTTATCTAGTTTTTATCTTCTGTATGGATAAATTATCTGCATAATTGCAGTCATGAATTAACCACATGCCATGTTGATACAATTAAAATTTTAGTGCATACAATTCACCTGCTTTATTATATCTGTATTCATGATGTTTGCGAGGACATTCAAAAGTACTCACTAGCTCGTCCCTGGCTATTGTCTTGGCCAGATCACATATTTGGAGAGGAGCAGTACAACGACAACCCCGCAACCTAGTCATCGAGGATAGTAGCCACGTGAGATAGGAGTTATCCAGGCCAGCTATTACTGTGGAAATGGAGTCCCATAGACGTAGGAAATCCACGAGACGCTTCCGCCACCAGCCACTAGAAATCTTTGTTGTACTCCATGGACCTTCATGGTTTTGTACCCAAATTCTTGTATTTGCTTGGAATTCTGTATGAAGGAAGTGTCCACCAGCGAACAGTAATCCTGGGGCTGGTGATGGAACAAGGGTCATTTGCTAGGACTTTTATATCCCGGAATACCGGCCCTGACAACCTCGGTATCAGAACTAGGCTGACCATTGGCTAATCCTATCTTCGCCTGGTCAATATCCCTAGGTTTCCACACTGTCCAGATCCTTTCCTATCCATATGCAAGCCTATCATGTCTGATAGCCTGCACAGTGGCCAACCGACACCTATCAGCCCAGCCCATCGGTCATGCGCCCATGGACAGCACCTGAATTGTCCCATCCACAAGCGTTTAATGGAAGACTGCACTAGCCTATAAAGGAAATGTTTGCCTTAACCTAGCACACCACAACCACCTTTCAATTCCCAAACCACCAAGATGTCGGGCCCCGCCGTTCCCAACGAGACCACCGCATCTGAGCTTGGAGATTTCGTAGTCGTCCTCGCCAATCTCACCTGCCGTGCCTTTGCCATAGAAGAACCCCCAGAATATGTTGTGTACCATGAGCACACGAGTGATGCCATCCATCACTTCTGGGCCACGGTGCACATCTACGGAAGGGGTATCACGCTAGAGCGCCCCTACCAGTTCATCGGGAGGACAACCTCCAACGAGGCCCAAGCCATCCAGCCAGCAGCCCGGGAGGCTATAGTTCAACTCCAGCACCGTCGAGGGTTAACAGCCGCCCTTTCTACTACTACCCTAGCCTTGAAGGCTATGGCAGACCGACTAGGTCGCCAGTGGAGACCATGAGACGGATCCTGCGTTGTTGCATCTTGTGCGCTACCTAAGAGCACAAGGGGCCCTATTTGATCAGGTCACCCTCGACCTGATTGCGACCCGCAGAGAGCTTTCTTGACTGGCCCCTGATACGTCCATTTTGCATCATGATTTCCTACTATTATTTACAATGTTTTTATGCATAATAATGCTTTAGGGAGTGATTCTAATGCCTTTTCTCTCATAATATGCAAGGTTTACACAAAGAGGGAGAATACCGCCAGCTAGAGTTCTGGACCTGAAAAAGCATATCAGAGATACCTATTCTGCACATCTCCAAATAAGCTGAAACTTCACGGAGAATTATTTTGGAATATATGAAAAATATTGGAGCAAATAATTACCGGAGGGGGGCCACCCGGTGAGCACAAGACACCAGGGCGCGCCAGGCCCCCCAGGCGCGCCCTGGTGCGTTGTGCTCAGCCCAGCCCACCTCCGGTGCCCATCTTCTGGTACTTAAGGTATTTTGACCTAGAAAAAAAATAAAGAGAGGACTTTAGGGATGGAACGCCGCCGTCTCGAGGCGGAACTTGGGCAGGAGCACTTTTGCCCTCCGGCGGAGCGATTCCGTCGGGGGAACTTCCCTCCCAGAGGGGGAAATCGAAGCCATCGTCATCACCAACACCCCTCTCATCTTTGGGAGGCCAATCTTCATCAACATCTTCAACAGCACCATCTCCTCTCAAACCCTAGTTCATCTCTTGTGTTTAATCTTTGTACCGGAACCTAAAATTGGTACCTATGGGTGACGAGTAGTGTTGATTACATCTTGTAGTTTATAACTATATGGTTTATTTGGTGGAAGATTATATGTTCAGATCCATTATGCTATTTAATACCCCTCCGATCTTGAGCATGAATATTATTTGTGAGTAGTTACCTTTGTTCTTGAGGTCACGGGAGAAGTCATGTTGCAAGTAATCATGTGAATTTGATATGTGTTCGATATTTTGATGATATGTATGTTGTGATTACCTTAGTGGTGTCATGTGAACGTCGACTACATGACACTTCACCATCCTTGGGACTAAGGGAATGCATTGTGGAGTAGTTATTAGATGATGGGTTGCTAGAGTGACAGAAGCTTAAACCCTAGTTTATGCGCTACTTCGTAAGGGGTTGATTTGGATCCAAACATTTAATGCTATGGTTAGATTTTATCTTAATACTTTTCTCGTAGTTGCGGATGCTTGCGAGGGGGTTAATCATAAGTGGGAGGTTTGTTCAAGTAAGAACGGCACCCAAGCACTGGTCCACCCACATATCAAATTATCAAAGTAGCGAACGCAAATCAAACCAAGATGATAAAAGTGACTAGATGAAATTCCCGTGTAGCCTCAGGAACACTTTGCCTATTATAAGAGACTGTTCTGGCATGTCCTTTTCCACAAAAGGATTGGGCTACCTTGCTACACTTTATTTACGTCACCGTTACTTGATCGTTACCAATCATCTTTCTATCAAACTATCTGTTACCTACAATTTCAGTGCTTGCAGAAATTACGTTGCTGAAAACCATTTGTCATTTCCTTCTGCACCTCGTTGGGTTCGACACTCTTACTTATTGATACGACTATGATTGACCCCCTATACTTGTGGGTCATCAAGACTCTTTTCTGGCGCCGTTGTCGGGGAGTGAAGCGCTCTTGGTAAATGGAAACCGGTAAGGAAAAACTTATACTACGTGCTGAATTTTATTATCACTTGCTACTATGGAAAACAATCCTTTGAGAGGTTTGTTCGGGGTATCTTCACCTCGACCGAAACCACAGTTAGTTGCCCCTCAACCTACTTCACCTACTGAAAATATCGGTTATGAAATTCCTTCGGGTATGGTAGAAAAACTGCTAGCTAATCCATATGCAGGAGACGGAACTGAACATCCTGATATGCATCTAATACATGTGGATGAAATTTGTGGATTATTTAAGCTTGCAGGTTTATCCGGAGATGAAGTTAAGAAGAAGGTTTTCCCTTTATCTTTGAAGGGAAAAGCATTGACATGGTATAGGCTATGTGATGATATTGGATCATGGAACTGGAATCGATTGCAATTAGAATTCCACCAAAAGTTTTATCCTATGCATCTAGTTCATCATGATCGGAATTATATATATATATATTTTGGCCTCATGAAGGAGAAAGAATCGCTCTAGCTTAGGGGAGGCTTAAGTCAATGTTATATTCATTCCCCAATCATGAGCTCCCAAGAGAAATTATTATTCAGAATTTTTATGCTCGGCTTTCTAATAATGATCGGTCCATGCTCGATATTTCTTGTGCTGGTTCTTTTATGAAGAAGACTATTGAATTCAAGTGGGATCTTTTAGAAAGAATTAAACGCAACTCTTAAGATTGGGAACTCGACGAAGGTAATGAGTCAGGTATTAAGCTTAAGTTTGATTGTGTTAAATCTTTTATGAATACCGTTGTTTTTCACAAGTTTAGCACTAAATATGGACTTGACTCTGAGATAGTAGCCTCTTTCTGTGAATCATTTGCTACTCATGTTGATCCCCCTAAGGAGAAGTGGTTTCAATATCATCCCCCTATTAAATAAGAAATTAAAGAACCGGTAAAAGCTTAGGATGAAACCATCATTTACAATGTTGATCCAGTTGTGCCTACTGCTTATATTGAAAAACCACCTTCCCCTGTTAGGATAAAGGAACATGTTAAGGTATCAACTGTGGTTCGCAAAAGTAATATTAAAGCACCTAAGCCCTCTGAACAAGTTAAAGTAGAACCTAGTGTTGCTATGGTTAAAGATCTCTTGGTAGAAAATATTGATGGCCATGTTATTTACTTCTGTGATAAAGCTGCTAGAGTTGCCAAACCTGATGAAAAAGATAAACATAGACCTGTAGTGGGCATGCCTGTTGTCTCAGTCAAAATAGGAGATCATTGCTATCATGGTTTGTGTGATATGGGTGCTAGTGTGAGTGCTATTCCTTTTACCTTATACCAAGAAATTATGAATGATATAGCACCCGTCGAAATAGAAGACATAGATGTTACTATTAAACTTGCTAATAGAGACAACATCACACCACTTGAGATTTTTAGAGATGTTGAAGTCTTGTGTGGGAAAATAAAATATCCTACTGATTTTCTAGTTCTTGGTTCCCCACAAGATGACTTTTGTCCCATTATGTTTGTAGACCTTTCTTGAACACCGTCAATGCTAAGATAGATTGTGAAAAACAAACTGTCGGTGTTAGTTTTGGTGATGTGTCTCATGAATTTAATTTGTCCAAGTTTAGTAGACAACCTCGTGATAAATAATTATCTAGTAAGTATGAAATAATTGGTCTTGCTTCTATTGTCGTACCTCCTACTGATCCACTAAAACAATATTTGCTAGACCATGAAAATGATATGCACTTGCATGAATGAAATGAAATAGTTAAAATTTTCTTTGAACAATAGCCTCTCCTAAAACACAATTTGCCTATTGAAACTCTAGGAGGTCCTCCTCCACCTAAAGGTGATCCTGTGTTTGAATTAAAACAATTGCCTAACACTTTGAAGTATGCTTATCTTGATGAGAAAAAGATATATCCTGTTATTATTAGTGCTAACCTTTCAGAACATGAAGAAGAAAGATTAAAAATTCTGAGGAAGCACCGGGATGCTATTGGATATACTCTTGATGATCTTAAGGGCATTAGTCCCACTCTATTTCAGCACAAGATTAATATGGAACCTGATGCCAAACCCGTTGTTGATAACCAACGACGATTGAATCCTAAGATGAAAGAAGTGGTAAGAACTGAAATATTAAAGCTTCTTGAAGCAGGTATAATCTATCCCATAGCTGATAGTAGATGGGTAAGTCCCGTTCATTGTGTCCCTAAGAAGGGAGGTATTACTGTCGTTCCTAATGATAAAAATGAACTCATCACACAGAGAATTGTCACTGGCTATAGAATGGTAATTGATTTTATAAAATTAAATAAGGCTAGTAGAAAAGATCATTACGTCTTTCATTGATCAAATGCTAGAAACATTATCTAAGCACACACACTTTTGTTTTCTGGATGGATATACAGGTTTCTCTCAAATACTTGTATCACCATCTGATCAAGAGAAAACCACCTTTACTTGTCCTTTTGGCACCTATGCTTATAGACGTATGCCTTTTGGTTTATGCAATGCACCTGCTACCTTTCAAAGATGTATGACTGCTATATTCTCTGATTTTTGTGAAAAGATTGTGGAGGTTTTCATGGATGATTTCTCCATTTATGAAACTTCTTTTGATGATTTCTTAAGCAACCTTGATCGAGTTTTGCAGAGATGTGAACAAACTAATCTTGTCTTGAATTGGGAGAAGTGACACTTTATGGTGAATGAAGGTATTATCTTGCGGCATAAAATATCTGAAGAGGTATTGAGGTGGATAAAGATAAAGTTGATGCAATTGAGAAAATGCCATGTCCTAAAGATATTAAAGGTATTCGGAGTTTCCTTGGTCATGCTGGTTTCTATAGGAGGTTCATGAAAGACTTCTCTGAAATTTCTAGGCCTCTTACTAATCTTTTACAAAAGGATATTCCATTTGTTTTTGATGATGATTGTGTAGAAGCCTTTGAAACACTCAAGAAAGCCTTAACTTCTGCACCTATCGTTCAACCACCTGATTAGAGCTTGCCTTTTGAAATTATGTGTGATGCTAGTGATTATGTTGTTGGTGCTGTTCTAGGACAAAGAGTTGATAAGAAATTAAATGTTATCCATTATGCTAGCAAAATCTAGACAATGCCCAACGAAATTATGCTACTACTGAAAAATAATTTTTAGCAGTTGTGTTTGCTTGTGATAAATTTAGATCCTACATTGTTGATTCCAAAGTCATTGTTCACATCGATCATTCTGCTGTAAAATATCTTATGGAAAAGAAAGATGCTAAACCTAGACTCATTAGGTGGGTTCTCTTGCTTCAAGAATTTGATTTACATATCACTGATAGAAAGGGAGCTGAGAACCCCGTAGCTGATAACTTGTCTAGGTTAGAAAATATTCTTGATGACCCACTACCTATTGATGATAGTTTTCCTGATGAACAGTTAGCTATAATAAATGTTTCTCAAAACACTCCTTGGTATGCTGATTATGCTAACTAGATTGTTTCTAAATATATACCACCTAGTTTCACATACCAACAAAAGAAAAAATTCTTCTATGATTTAAGACATTACTTTTGGGATGATCCACATCTTTATAAAGAAGGGGTAGCTGGTATTATTAGAAGTTGTGTACCTGAGCATGAACAGGAACAAATCCTATGGAAATGTCATTCCGAAGCTTATGGAGGACATCATGCGGGAGATATAACTACTCACAAGGTATTGCAATCTAGTTTTTATTGGCCTACTCTCTTCAAGGATGCCCGTAAGTTTGTCTTGTCTTGTGATGAGTGTCAAAGAATTGGTAATATCGGTAAGCGTTAGGAAATGCCTATGAATTATTCACTTGTTGTTAAACCATTTGATGTTTGGGGTTTTGATTATATGGGACCTTTTCCTTCCTCTAATGGGTATACTCATATCTTGGTTGCTGTTGATTATGTTACTAAGTGGGTAGAAGCTATTCCAACTAGTAGTGCTGATCATAACACCTCCATTAAAATGCTTAAAGAAGTTATCTTCCCGAGGTTTGGAGTCCCTAGATATTTAATGACTGATGGTGGTTCACACTTTATTCATGGTGCTTTCCGTAAGATGCTTGCTAAATATGATGTTAACCATATAATTGCCTCACCCTATCATCCTCAATCTAGTGGTCAAATGGTTCGTAGCAATAGAGAAATAAAATTAATATTACAAAAAACTGTCAATAGGTAAGAATTGGTCTAAGAAACTAGATGATGCACTTTGGGCCTATAGAACAGCTTATAAAAATCCTATGGGTATGTCTCCATACAAAATGGTATATGGAAAATCTTGTCATTTGCCTCTAGAGTTAGAACATAAAGCATTTTGGGCAATTAAAGAACTCAATTATGATTTGAAACTTGCCTGTGAGAAGAGGTTATTTGATATTATCTCACTAGATGGATGGAGAACTCAAGCTTATGAAAATGCCAAACTATTCAAAGAAAAAGTAAAAAGATGGCATGACAAAAGAATTCGAAAGCGGGAATTCAAAGTTGGAGAATATGTTCTTTTGTACAACTCTCGTTTTAGATTTTTTTGCAGGAAAGCTTCTTTCCAAATGGGAAGGACCATATATAATTGAAGATGTTTATCATTCTGGAGCTATCAAGATTAATAATGCCGAAGGTACTAACCCGAAGGTGGTCAATGGACAAAGAATTAAACACTATATCTCATGTACGCCTATTAATATTGAAAGCAATGTTATCCAAACCATGACCCCGGAGGAACACATAAAAGAAACCTTCCGGAACACTCCAGAATTTTCAAAAAGAGGAGGTACGTGATACGGTAAGTAAACGGACTCCGAAAAATCCACAAAATTATTTTCTTTCAGTTTTGGAATATTACAAAAATTAGGAAAATAAGAAATAAACAAGAAAGCAACCAAGGTGAGCACGATACACCAGGGCGCGCCAGCCCTGCCAGGTGCGCTCTGGTGGGTTGTGCCCACCTCGGACACCTTCCCAACTCCGTTTTCCTTCCATATTCTTGCTTCCCAAGATAAAAAAATTCTTTATGTATACTCCCGATTGTTTTGACCACCGCATAGCAGAAAAATCCCCTGTTCTTGTTTCGTGTTGTTTTCCTGACAGGTCTGAAAATATGTCTTCTCAAGATTCAGAGGGGGAGACCTATGTTGCTGACTATATTGCAAACCCTAAGATCTATGGAGATGTGGATCATTATGGATGGACCATAGATGAGGAGGAAGACGCCGCCATGAAGGAAACAAAGGATGATACCTCTGAGGAAGAGGATGAACCACTACCTCAACCCGGAGACATGCATGTGGAATTCAAGAAGTCAAGCCTCCCTAAAGGATACAAACCAGAGGTTCTGTTTATTCCATCTCATTTTCTGCAGGAGAGCAAGGCGGCATTATCCAAAAAGATATTAAAGCTCGAGTTAGAGAATTAGGATCTAAGGGAGGAAAATTTTATGCTCAAATATAAATTGAAGAAGAAGGCTACTTCTTCACCACCACCTCCATCATCTTCACCACCAAAGGAGACTTGAGTACACGGGTATGGGCACTCCCCTTGGCTTGAGCCAAGCTCGGGGGAGATGCCCCGGTATCGTATCACCATCACTTTTATTTACCTTTACCTATTTTAGTTATATACTTAGTTCTTTCGTGATTTAGTGGAATAAAGTTTAGTATGATCTAATTTGGAGTGTTAGTTTCATGATCTATCTATCTATGTAATCGAGTGAGAGTTATATAATAAAGTTTACTTTGAGGTTTTGCTTCTTTACTTTCTTGTTGCAATCAAAATAAAAAGGAAATAAATGAAAAGGATCATATGCTAATCTTATGGTAAGTAATGACATCACATAAGGAAAAGTATAAGTGGTAAAATTTATTGGATATTGGCAAACATAGCATTGGTCAATGATGCAATTCCTGAAAGAATTAATAAGGGAAGAGAAGATTCACATGCAAATACACTATCTTGGACATCTTTTATGATTGTTAGCCCCCATTAAATATTATATGCCAAAATTGTTGACGTTGGACAAGGAAGATAACGTAATGATTTATGTTTGTTCATATTCACATAGAAGTTATATTGTTATAGATCCTTCAACATGTGGTGCTTGCTCAACATCTTTGCTAGCCAAATATTCCGCACTAAGTAGAGATACTACTTGTGCATCCAAAAACCCTAAACCCAAACTCATGTTTTGAGAGTCCACCATAACTACCTACGGATCGAGTATGATCCTTCAAGTAAGTTGTCATCGGTGCACTAAGGCAATAAAAATGGCTTCTAAATGTGTTTGATCAATTAGTGTAAGAGAAAATTGAGTGTTGTACGAACTTATGATGGCAAAGTAATAAAAGCAACGGACTGCATAATAAAGGTTGCTATCATAGGGGGAAATATAACGTGACATTCTTTTGCATTAAGGGATTTGGCATACAAACCAAAAAGCGCATGACAACCTCTGCTTCCCTCTGCGAAGGGCCTATCTTTTACTTTTATGTATTTACTTTTATGCAAGAGTCAAAGTATTCTTCCCTATTCCTTTTTTCTTCTTCTTTTTGCAAGCGTCATGTGGTGAGGAAAGATCTAGGCACATATATCCAGTTGGATATGAGTGAGCACGAGTTATTATTGTTGACATCACCCTTGAGGTGAATACGTTGGGAGGCGAAACTATAAGCCCCTATCTTTCTATGTGTCCAGTTGAAACTTTTTGCTCATGGGTATGATGTGAGTGTTAGCAATCATAGAAGACTAAATGATTGTTGAGTATGTGGACTTGCCAAAAGGCTCCGACATGGGACCCTTCCTGAAAATATAATGAGTTGGCCAGCCCACCTCCGGTGCCCATCTTCTGGTATATAATCACTTTTGACCTAGAAAAAATCAGAGGAGGACTTTTGGGATGAAGCGCCGCCGCGTCGAGGCGGAACTTGGGCAGGAGCACTTTTGCCCTCCGGCGGAGCGATTCCGCCGGATGAACTTCCCTCCCGGAGGGGGAAATCGAAGCCATCGTCATCACCAACACCCCTCTCATCTTTGGGAGGCCAAACTTCATCAACATCTTCAACAACACCATCTCCTCTCAAACCCTAGTTCATCTCTTGTGTTCAATCTTTGTACCAGAACCTCGGATTGGTACATGTGGGTGACGAGTAGTGTTGATTACATCTTGTAGTTGATTACTATATGGTTTATTTGGTGGAAGATTATATGTTCAGATCCATTATGCTATTTACTACCCCTCTGATCTTGAGCATGAATATTATTTGTGAGTAGTTACCTTTGTTCTTGAGGTCACGGGAGAAGTCATGTTGCAAGTAATCATGTGAATTTGATATGTGTTCAATATTTTGATGATATGTATGTTGTGATTCCCTTAGTGGTGTCATGTGAATGTCGACTACATGACACTTCACCATCCTTGGGCCTAAGGGAATGCATTGTGGAGTAGTTACTAGATGATGGGTTGCTAGAGTGACAGAAGCTTAAACCCTAGTTTATGTGCTACTTCGTAAGGGGCTAATTTGGATCCAAACGTTTAATGCTATGGTTAGTGACGAGGTCACCTACCCTAGGTAGGGTCATGTACCTCTGTTCTAGGACACTCTTGGGGTCCTACAAGGTCATGAAAGCCCTTGGCTTACCTCGACACTCGAACGAATGTACAAGAGGCACTCGGCTCTTCTCAAGTCACTCAGACGTTGTTAACCACTCGGCAAGAAGGAAGCAGGAGCGTCCTGAGAGGTGCAATGTTCGAGGGACTTAATACACCTTAAGTACTATAAATACCACGTTACCTGTAATGGCTGTAGTTAACTTAGCAGTTTCTAGTAACCCCCGAAGTTACTATCATTGATGACCCTAGTGATGGTGTTTAGCCGGTGGTGGCGCACTCTATATAAGCCATCCCCGGGCGCCAGAACGAGGGTTACGAACTCCCTGTAATCAGAACACATATCAAGCAACACCTAGCCCCAGGGCTCGAGACGTAGGACTGTTACCACTTCCGAGTGGGGTCCGAACTCGTAAACACCGAGTGTTACACTTGCTCCGTAGCTAGGCTTCGCCCTACTCATTCGTACCCCTAGTGCTATTGTCAGGATTACTCCCACGATAGTTGGCGCCCACCATGGGGCGGCAGTTCTAGCAAACCCCGGTGCAAGTGAGATTATTTCCTTTTTTTGGCCATCATGTTGGCACTCGGCGGTGAGATCCTCTTCGGTAGCCTTCGCTTCGTCGCCGATGGTTCAGCCTAGTTGCACGACGCACCACTAGACCCGGATGTGTTCCCCACCCGCGGGGCCATGCATTTTAGCGCGGCGATGCAAGGGGTTGTCCTACGACAATCATCGGAGCCATGCGGCTCGGGGTCGATCCGCTCGACCTCCGGCCGTCGCAAGCGTTTCGGACGTTCGCGACTGTAGCGGTGGCTCAAGCACGTCATGGCGCGGCAGCCTACCACTGAGCAGGTTGCGGTGCTCGACTCTGACGAGCCCACCCTTAGCTTGTCTCCCTCATCGGGCGACGAGTTGTCCGACGAATCCGAGTGTGAAAGCAGTGGAAACGCTGCTGAAATACTGATGGCACACTCCACCGATCATGGTGCCCCTGGGTACTCGGTGGGTGGTTCTCGTGACTGAGGCAGAGGTCGTCTCGACGACTGTCCTTCCGATGGTTATTTCCCGCAGCCTCTCTCTCGGGAGCAGCGGGAAGAGAGGAGAAGGAGGGATGACGAAGTCCTTCTTATCTCTATCACGGGAACATCGCCCGAGGAGATAGCCTTGGAGGCCACACGTCAGGCCACCTTGGCTGAACGTGAGCGTTTGGAGAGGCTCCAGCGAGCACTCGGCGAATGAGCAGCGAAGGACCAACCGACCTCCAGTTACGCCAGGCGGCGGTCGATCCCTAGTGAAAGGCTTCCCAAGATTCCAGTAATGCGTTCTCCTATAGAGAATCTAGTTGCAGCCACTCGGATAGCTGAGTCCATTCAGCCGTCCGGTTCTGCGGCTGGAGAAGGTATTCGGCAGATCCAGACTCTGCTGAAGACGGCGATGAGGCAGAATGCAGAAGTGTCCCAGTCGAATCAGCGCGTTTACAACAAGTCCTTTTGGGACGACACTGTCTAGTCTGCACACAGTCCACACGCCTATGGGAAACACTAGTACTCTCCTCCTCCTCTGAGAAGCCGGCACGGAGGGTATTGGCGTGATGATCGTGACGTCAGCCGGACGCCCCCTCCAAGGGGTGGTTCACACGGCAAGCGCCCCTTTGACGATGGTCGTCCTCATAGAGAACACCGCAATCAGACTACCCCTCGCCCCAGAGGTCATGAGGAAGCAGGCTAACGCCCCCCGCTGCTCAATGCCAGGTCTACCATCACTTAGAGATTGATGGATAAAAGCCGAGTGCTCAGGGACAAAATGAGCGGATGGGGGACGTCAGGCCTCGAATGCTTCTGTAGATACATCCGAGAGGCTGAGATTCCCCCCAACTACAGGTTGGCAACGTGGATCGGGAAATTCAACGGCGAATCCAAGCCTGAAACTTGGTTTGAAGACTATCGAGTGGCAGTTCAGATTGGAGGCGGTGATGACTTCGTAGCAATGAAGCATCTTCCCCTCATGCTAGAAGGATCTGCTCGGGCATGGTTGAACCAGTTACCCTTCCAGCAGCATTTATTGCTGGTAGGATCTGGCGCTGGTGTTCACCAAGATGTTTGAGGGCACTTACAAGCGTCCGGGTGGTTTGACAGAGTTGCAGCATTGCGTCCAGAAGAGCAATGAAACTCTTTGAGAGTACATTCAGAGATGGACCACTCTGCACAACACTGTCGAGAATGTCACCGAGCACCAGGCCGTGTGCGCCTTCAAGGCAGGCACTCGGTATCGGGAGCTCATCCTGAAGTTTGGCCGATCGAGAGATCTGTCTCTCAGTCGGGCCATGGAGATTGCCAATAAATACGCCAACGGCAAAGAGGAAGACCGCCTCCGCAACGGCAAAGGGCGAGCTGGCGACGCCCCTCAATAGGTGGGGAATGCAGGCAAGAAACAGAAATGGAAAGTTGATCCTCCTGGAAAGGCTGAAGTGGCTGCAGTTCCTGGTCAGGGGAAGCCAAAACCCAAAAAGAACAAGAACAAAGATTGGGCTAACAAAAAGAAGCCCGAGTACAATTCCGAAGTGCTGGATCAGCCTTGTGCTATTCACACTAAAAAGGATGAGGAGGGCAACCTCGTTTACCCAAAGCACACCACTCGGGAGTGCCGAATGCTCAAGCATGAGATGGGTAAGGAGGCCTCCATAGAAAGGGACAATGATGAAGAGGGCGACCGCGCTTCGGAGTACCCTCATGTCGACAAGGTCCTAAACATGATTTTCGCGGACGTCAAAAGTAAGAGCCGATTGAAGGTCATCAATCGGGAGGCGAACTTGGTGGCTCCGGCAATCGTCAAACACCTAAATTGGACAAAAACTCCTGTTACTTTTGATCAGTCTAATCACCCAGCCCACATAGCCACCCCCGGGAGGCAGGCGCTGGTCGTCGATCCGGCTGTCAATGGAGTCCGACTGCGCAAAGTCCTGATGGACGGCAGCAGCGGACTCAACATAATTTATGTGGATACACTCAGCGCCATGGACATTCCGATGTCGCGCTTGAGTAAGAGTAATATTCATTTCCATGGGGTCATAACTGGAAAGAAGGCCGAATCACTCGGTCAGATCGCTCTGGATGTCGTCTTCGGCGGAGAGAAGAACTCCCGGAAGGAACGCCTGACGTTCAAAGTGGTTGATTTCCGGAGTGCATATCATGCTATCCTGGGTAGGCCTGCCTACGCGCGTTTCATGGCCCGACCATGTTACGTGTATCTTAAGCTTAAGATGCCAGGGCCGAATGGCGTGATCACAGTTACCGGCGATCGGATAGTTGCTGAAGAGTGCCTCCAGCAGGGCTCTAAAATCGCAAATGAGCAGGTACTCGCCGTCAAACTTGACGGGTACAAGAAGGCAGTGGACGCTGCAGACTTGTTAAAGTCTAAGCGACCGGCGGCGGAATCCGCTTTCCTGTCAGCCGGCGAAACAAAGCAGGTTCATGTTCATCCCACCGATCCGAGTGTGGCTCCGACCAACATCTCGACGACACTCGGTGAAAAATAGGAAGCCGAGCTCATCCAGTTCCTCCGTGAGAACTGGGATATCTTCGCATGGAAGCCGTCTGACATGCCGGGGGTTCCAGGGGATTGGCTGAGCACCGACTCCGAATGGATCCTAAAATCAAACCAGTCAAGGAGCACTTGCTTGGATCCTCCGTAGAGAAGCGCAAGGCGATTGGTGAAGAGATCGCTCGGCTCCTAGATGCTAAATTCATTCGCGAAGTCTTCCATTCCGAGTGGCTGGCCAACCCAGTGTTTGTGCCCAAGAAGGACAAGTCCCTCCGGATGTGTATCGACTTCAAGCACCTTAATCGTGCCTGCCCGAAAGATCATTTTCCCCTTCCCCGCATAGATCAGATAGTAGATTCCACCGCCGGATGCGAACGCTTGTCGTTCTTAGATGCGTACTCCGGGTACCATCAGATCCGAATGTATGGACCAGATGAAATAAAAATAACTTTCATCACCCCATTCGGGTGTTTCTGCTACATCACTATGCCATTCGGTCTAAAGAATGCTAGGGCAACTTTTATGCGTATGATTCAGAAGTGTTTGCAAGAGCAAATCAGTCGGAACGTAGAGGCTTACATGGATGACATCGTGGTCAAGTCTAGGAAAGGTTCTGACCTCCTGGCTGACCTCGCTGAAACCTTCACCAACCTTCAACGTTTCCAAATAAAACTCAACCCTGCGAAATGCACATTTGGAGTGCCCTCGGGTAAGCTACTCGGTTTTCTCGTTTCCGAGCGAGGAATCGATGCAAATCCAGACAAGATTGGTGCCATCGTCCGAATGAAGAAACCTGTCCATCTCCATGACGTCCAGAAGCTCACGGGATGCCTTGCAGCCCTGAGTAGATTCATATCTAGACTCGGTGAAAAGGCCTTGCCTCTTTACGGATTGATGAAGAAATCCGATACTTTTGAATGGACTCCTGAAGCGCAAGCCGCATTTGATCAGCTCAAGGCCTTGCTTTCCACCCAGTCGGTGTTAGCTGCTCCGAGCAGCCGAGAGCCTCTACTCTTGTACATCGCGGCTACGAGCCAGGTGGTCAGTACTGTCCTCACTGTGGAGCGCAAGGAATCGGGAAAAACATTCAAAGTGCAGAGACCCGTCTATTATATTTCAGAGGTCTTGACTCCTTCCAAACAGAGGTATCCACATTATCCGAAGCTACTTTATGGCATTTATCTCACTGTGAAGAAGGTAGCTCGTTACTTCCAAGAATACTCGGTGACAGTTATCAGTGATGCTCCCCTATCGGAGATCCTGCATAACAGAGACACCATGGGCCGAGTGGCCAAATGGGCAATTGAGCTCCTCCCGTTAGAGATCAAGTTTGAAGCCAAGAAGGCGATCAAGTCTCAGGCACTTGTGGACTTCTTAGCCGAATGGACTGAGTAGGAACAACCGGCTCCTAGTGTCCCTGAACACTGGACCATGTTTTTTGATGGATCTAAGATGCTCCAAGGGTCTGGAGCTGGTGTAGTCCTTGTTTCCTCCAGAGGAGACCGATTGAGCTACGCCCTTCAAATCCATTTCGACTCGTCAAATAATGAGGATGAGTACGAAGCCCTCCTGTATGGGATCCGAATGGCTATCTCGCTCGGTATTCGACGCTTGATGATATTCGGTGACTCGGACCTTGTGGTCAATCAGGTGATGAAAGAATGGGACATCCGGAGTCCGTCCATGATTGGGTACTGTAATGCGGTCTGAAAGTTAGAAAAGAACTTTGAAGGCTTAGAATTGCATCACATACCCCGAGTGAAGAACCAGGCTACTAACAACCTGGCTAAGATCGGATCCACTTGGCGAGTAGTCCCAAAGGGCATATTCCTTGAACATATACACTCTCCTTCAGTTAAGGAAGATCCTTTTACTGAAGATCCCCCACAAGCAGTCAGATCCTCTGATCCGACTGAAGTTGACATCCCAGCTGTGGTGGATCTCGTTCAAGAGATGGTGGTGATCACTCCTGAGTGGACCCAACCTTATCTAGCTTACTTGCGCCGACAAGAGCTCCCTGAAGACGAAGAAGAAGCTAAGCGGATCGTCCGACGATCCAAATCCTTTGAAGTGATGGGAGAACAGCTATACAAGAAAAGCACTACAGGTGTGGCACAAAAGTGCATATCCCCGGAAGAAGGGCCGTAGGTCTTGCATGAAATCCATTCGGGAACTTGTGGCCATCATGCGTCCTCTCGGACGTTGGTCGCAAAAGCGTTTCGTGCAGGATTTTATTGGCCCCGAGCCAATGCAGTTGCTAATGACATGGTAGACCTCTGTGTTGGGTGTCAGTTTTTCAAGAATCAGACGCACAAGCCTGCATCTGCACTCAAGACCATCTCGCTCACTTGGTCGTTCGCTGTGTGGGGCCTCGACATGGTCGGTCCCTTGCATATAGGGTTGAGTGGGTTTACCCATCTGTTGGTTGTAGTGGATAAGTTCACCAAGTGGGTCTAAGCGAAGCCCATCAAAACCTTGGATGCAGGTACCGCAGTTAGTTTGATTCGGCATATCAACTTCGGATTCGGAGTTCCCCATGACATCATCACTGATAACGGGAAGAATTTCGATTCGGATGAATTCCGTGAGTTTTGCTACACTCAAGGGACTCGGGTCAATTATGCTTCCGTAGCTCACCTACAGTCGAATGGGCAAGCAGAACGGGCTAATGGAATGATTCTTCAAGGATTGAAGCCCCGATTGATGAGAGATCTGAAAGTTGCTGCCGGTGCTTGGGTAGAAGAATTACCCTCTGTCATCTGGGGCATTCGGACGACTCTGAATCGTTCGACCAATCGCACTCCTTTCTTTATGGTATACGGGTCAGAGGCGGTTCTGCCGAGTGACGTTCGTCACAACGCTCCCCGAGTGGAGCTTTACAATGAAGACGAAGCAGAAGTGGCACGCCAGGACGGTCTGAACCTCTTAGAGGAAGAGAGAGAGTTAGCCTTGGTCAGGTCGATGCTGTATCAGCAAGACCTGAGACGCCTTTACGACAGACAAGTCAGAAGGCGCGCTTTTCAAGAAGGTGATCTCGTTCTCCGATTGGATCAGAAGAAGCCTCACAAGCTAGCGCCTCCGTGGGAAGGGCCTTACGCAATCTCCAAAGTCCTATAAAATGGAGCTTACCGGTTGTACAATTTCGATACCGATGCTGAAGAGCCTCGAGCATGGAACGCGGATCTGCTCCACAAGTTCTACACTTAGTGTAAAAACACTCTATCATTCCTGTAATGAGCTTCCAAGTGAATTCGATGAATAAAAGTCTTTGCTTTCCATAGTCTTTGTCGAAAAAAATTCATTGTGTTTGTTTTCCTCGCCCCCAGTGGGTGTGTGGGATAAACTTAGATGCAAACCTTATTTCGTCTAAGTTAAAAACTACTCCGAGTGAGGACATCATCCACACTTGGGGCTTAGCTGCGAACCTGATTTCGCCTAAGTTAAAAACTACTTCGAGTGAGGACATCATCCACACTCGGAGGCTTAGCTGCGAACCCGATTTCACCTAAGTTAAAAACTACTCTGAGTGAGGACATCATCCACACTCGGGGCTTAGCTGCGAACCTGATTTCACCTAAGTTAAAAACTACTCCGAGTGAGGACATCATCCACACTCGGGGGCTTAGCTGGGAACCTGATTTCGCCTAAGTTAAAAACTACTCCGAGTGAGGACATCATCCACACTCGGGGGCTTAGCTGCGAACCTGATTTCGCCTAAGTTAAAAACTACTCCGAGTGAGGACATCATCCATACTCAGGGGCTTAGCTGCGAACTCGATTTCGTCTAAGTTAAAAACCACTCCGAGTGAGGACATCATTCACACTCGGGGCTTAGCTGCGAACCTGATTTCGCCGAAGTTAAAAACTACTCCGAGTAAGGACAGCATCCACACTCGGGGACTTAGCTGCGAACCTGATTTTGCCTAAGTTAAAAACTACTCCGAGTAAGGACATCATCCAGACTCGGGGATTTGCTGCGAACCTGATTTCGCCTAAGTTAAAAACTGCTCCGAGTGAGGACATCATCCACACTCAGGGACTTAGCTGCGAACCTAATTTTGCCTAAGTTAAAAACATCTCTGAGTGAGGACATCATCCACACTTGGGGGCTTAGCTGCGAACCTGATTTCGCCTAAGTTAAAAACTATTCTGAGTGGGGGCATCATCCACACTCGGGGACTTAGATGTGAACCTGATTTCGCGTGAGTTAAAAACTATTCCGAGTGTGGACATCATCCACAATCGGGGACTTAACTGCGAACCTGATTTCGCTTAAGCTCAAAATCAAGACGAACGTTCCAAACGATCAAGTAAAGACATTCGAATGTCAAGTAGTTCAAAGCAAAAGTGCAGATAGTTGTGACAACACGATCACTGCAAATGTACTGATACAGAAATCACTCGGCATTCCAAGGAAAATATGGTTTAAAAGTTTTTTTTCCAAGATTCACTCGGCCGATGACGGAGATGCTGCGTCTGTGAAGTTGTCGAGGTCGATAACCTCTGCAATCTGAGTGGCCTCCGGCAGGAAAGTCTCCATGAAATCTTCGATCTTGGCATTCTTACGGTTTACGACCTTTAGTGCCTTCAGCTTCTCCTCGTCTACGCCCTTGCAATGCACACAGACGAGGGAGAGCGTGATCGCGATGTCTGCCCCAGCTCGGGCTGCAGATTTCTTCCATGACTGCACTCGGCGCGGAATGTCACGCAGATGATTGATGAGGACTTACAAATCACTCGGAGGCTCTTCATCTGGGGCAACTTCCTTGTCGATCTCCTTGGCTGCTTCACGTAAAGGGTTGAGGAAGATAGCCACACTGGTGTAGCGACATGCTATACAAACATTTTGTAACCCCTTTCCGCGACGTACATTGAAACCATCACCTTGCATGTGTGGGCGATAGGGGGGTCCATCCCACACGACACCGAACAATCGTCGGCGATGGTGTCCGATGAATACAAACGTTTGGCAAAACTACGCATATGAGATGTCCATATCTATCACAAACGAGAGTCACCGGTGAACCGTTTGAGATATGGTGGACTTCCCATACGGCGCATCCTCGCAACTCGTGTGAGATCACACTAATATCACAAACACTTATATTTGATGAACCATTGGCGATATTTAACTAAGACGATAATTTAACCGTCGTACAAGTATCGGATAGGTTTAAGAAACGTCTGAATGTCGTACTCGTGTCCGAAAGGATAAGTATCGCACACGCTATTCTGTGGTCCAACGTTTGCGATGCATACTACGTCACAAACAGTTTATTATTTTAAACTGTGTGCGACAGAGATTCTATCAGCAATGTTGAATTCGGTTGCACCGTTTGTTATAATATCTGAAATCACACACGGTTTGCAAACGGCAACTGTGTGCATGGGCGCACACGTTTTCTATCTATGAAACGTGTCGGATCATGAGGTATATCACAAACGTTGACTTACAAACCGTGTGCTGCGTAATGACCCGTAGAGCATTTTTTTATTATGTTAATTGCTACAATTTAAAATTGTACATAATTGGAATTGGAAAGTAGGGAGTAGCTTTTTACATATACATAGATAGGTACATCAACCAATGCATTATTCTATTCACAGGTACATACGTTCAAGAATTACGTCAACGAAAGAATTACATAAGCACCAAATAAAGAATGATGAACGACGGTTGAATACTTGTATTAAAGATGACAAAGAAAGAGGCAAAAGATATTCTGATTGCTGTAAAAGGTGAAGCGGAATGCTCGTAGTGTGCCCTCCTCCATGTGGTATGCACACACGACTCTAGCCCAATCCCTTTTGATGGCCGACCGCCCATTCTTCAATATCTTCATGACTTCTAGATAGTCATTCTAGTCTGGTAGAAATACATGTACATTTGCATGTCCAACAATCATGTAGTTTGAGAGGTGATCTTGGGTAGACTGTGTTGGGAACCACTGCAAAGGAGAAAGATACAGAGATTTTCATCTAACAACTCATTATGTGCAGTAAAAAGGGTACATAGTTCTGAGTTAATATACTTCATATCACTGTTGTCTTGGACAAACTATAAATAAATAGTTTTACTTCCACATTTTGACCCATTGTACTAGCAATCTTTATTAGTTATGATGCTCTCTCCGTCCCACTATATAAGATCTAATTACATGCAATGCATGAACATATTTGATGTATTAGCGTCTTATATTATGGGGCGGAGGGAGTGTAACACGGGAAACAAATATAGCCATCTGAACCAAAAACCATTAAAATAGGCATATGCTCACTACATCAGGCTTAACAACAACCAAATAAAGTCATTCATAATGGTATTGTTGAATTTGCATAGAACAAAGCTTGTACTTAAACATCAAATTGTATAATTGAACATCACAGAGTGAAAAAAAACAGGGGGTGTATTACCTACACCAGGCTTAACAGGAAATAAATATGGCCATTGAACTGGTATTAATCAAATTGTACTGGACATTGTGAATAACTAAATAAACAAGGCATACTACATTAACCAAATAGTCATTCATATCGGTATTGTTGAAATTGCATAGAACGTAACATGTGCTTAAACATCAAATTATATGATTGAACATCACATTGTTAGAAAACTGAAATAAACAGGGGCATGTTAACTACACTGGCTTTAGCAGGAACCAATTGTATGATTGAACAACCAAATCTAGCAATTGAACCTGGACATATGTTCACTACAAACAACCAAAAACAAATAAACAAGGTATATGCTCAATACAGACAACCAAACATAGGCGTTCGTGACATTGAACTGAACAATTCATACTCTAGCATACGGCGCACTTGTCGACGACAAGTTGTCATCGTCAATGAGGCCTGACATGGCAGCTGACGATGCCAAAAACATCGCCATAGAATGCGACTTCCATAAATGACAAAAGGGTCTCGTTGGCGATGAAGGAAAATTCGTGACTGCAAAGCAGAGTAGATCAGATGCATACTACAAACAACCAAATATAGGTATATGCTAACTACAGACAACCAAACATATGTAGTGAAATTGAACTGAAGAATTCATACTCCGGCATATCAAATTGCACTTTTCAACTTTACAATTCATACTCCAGCATAGCAAATTCCTGACAGCAAAGCATAGTAGATCAGAGGCACACTACAAACAACCAAATATAGCAATTGAAACTGGACAAATCATAACCACAAATCACCAAAAAACCTTTAAAGGAAGCATATGCTCACTACAACAGACTTAACAGCAACCAAACAGCCATTCATATCAGTATTGTTGAAATTGCATAGAAGATAGAATGCACCATGTGCTTAAACATCAAATTGTATGATTCAACATCACATTGTGAGAAAACTGAAATAAACAGGGGCATGTTAAATACACAAGCTTTAACGGGAACCAATTGTATGATTGAACAACCTAATCTAGCAATGAAACTAGACATATGTTCACTACAAACAACCACATATCAGGCTAAACAAGGTATATGCTCACTACAGACAACCAAACGCATCAGCACTGAAATTGAACCGAACAATTCATACTCCAGCATATCAAATTGCACTTTTGAACAATTCATACCCCTTGGAAGAGCCTGGACTGAGGGTGCGCACCGTGCGCACCCTGTGATGGCAGCTTAGCTCCTTGCCTTTGGAAGAGCACGTCTGCAGGGTGACGTCCCTCATATCGTGGATGGGCTATTTCCCCTTGCAATAGATGGATAGGGCACCCTTGTCGTCGTCGTCGTCAACGAGGTCTGACTTGGCAGCTCACGATACCGAGCCACCGCCACTAGAACGCAACCTTCAGAAATGAAAAAAGGGTCTCGATGGCGATGAAGGCAAAATCTTGACAGCGAAGCAGAGTAGATCAGCGGCCCGGGGGGGCATGGAGGAGATCCAAGGAGGTTGAATCCGAAGGGGTGGGGTGCGTCACTTAACCTGTGTCATATTCCGCGTCAATCCATCGCTGTCGACGAGCTCGATGTCGTAGCCGGCTACCGGCACATACAGACATGCGCGAGCCCGCTTATTAAAAGCCTCGGGTCGGTCATCGTACTGAGCTTCCCCGGGGGGCCTCGGCGGCCACCTCGCCATCGTCTAGCGGACAGTCCTCGAGATACCTCTTTTCGGCCATTCGCTCCTCCAGCTCCCCGGGAAGCATAGCCGGGCTGAGGCAGCGACGCTGTGGAGTGTGGGTGAGGATGGGGACGGGTATCTGGGGCAAAGAGGGTGCTTCGCAGGCCGAAACTACGGGGTGGACCAGAGTTCTGCGTGCATTCGACATGGAGGAGCACTACTATCGATTGCATGAACGACTCTAGTCCAACCCCGTTGTGATGGATCTTCATGAGGACTTCGAGATAGTCAAAGGAAGGCCTGCAGAGGATGACAGTGGAGTCGGGGGCGGCGGCGGCAGGGGCGGCGGCGGCGGGCTAGCTAGGATTTGAGCGAGGGAGAGGAGCGATGGGTGCGGGAGCAGAGGTTTTCCTTTTTTTACGTAATCTGAGCAGAGGTTTTGTGGTGGGGGGAAGGTGGTGTTTGAGGAAATTTCGCGCGGCTACTGGAAATTTTACTAGGGGGAATGCCAGGATGCCGGGGCTACTGAAAATTTAGATAACGGGATTGAAGCGGCGCGGCCAGGGCGGGAGCAACAAACATCACACACAGCAGAAACATAATAAGTGTGTGCTATCAAATA
The DNA here is from genome assembly GCA_039707655.1 of Elymus sibiricus. NCBI lineage: Eukaryota > Viridiplantae > Streptophyta > Magnoliopsida > Poales > Poaceae > Elymus > Elymus sibiricus. The sequence goes on from CM077671.1 coordinate 249,092,506, forward strand.
GGAAAAACCCGCGGAACCGCCATTTTTCAAATGGCTCAAGGTGGTAGTAGATATTTTTACGAGGGAAGTCTCGTCGAACCCAATCGTGTCCGGCGCCCACCAGTGGAACGTGCTGATGTGCCAGCGGCGGAGGAAATGGTTTCTGTTGAGTGTACAATCGCAAACGGTTGTTACATTCAAATCGTTTTCTATTTACTCCTAGGATAATAATATATAAGACCATTTCGTCAACAAAAAATGCAGGAAAGGGGTCAGTACACATACACGTCTACATGTGGAACAAAAATATGTATGCAGAGGGTGGTTTGATCGTTCAAAATACCCAATGGGCAACTTTGATGTGGCACACTTCTCCTCCGTCGCCACTTCGTGTCGGTGGAGGGGGAATCCTAGCCGCAAATACATGCCCCCAAACAGGTCTTGCGTATCACTCATGCCGTAACACGAAAATGAAACATATACATGAATCCCGCATGGTCAAACCACCCCATCTCTTTTCCGGTCAAAGGTGGACTATGGCCCATGCGCCTCGCAACACGGACATACCGACCAAAGAATCAACATTTTGGTCAAACCTCTCCCGCTGTCGGTCGAAAGGATGGACATCCACTGAGGCCCATGAATGGGCGTGACGCCGATAACCACGCGGTGGAGTGTCGAAGACAGCCATCACCTGCTGGTGGCGCAAACAAATGTACGGAAATGTTGTGTTTGCGTTTGAATTAATTAATATATACCTCATGTGCAACTTTGATGTGTCACATGCTTTGGAACAGGATAGACCCCCCCCCCCCCCCCGAGCGAGTGTTCATGACGCGTACAACTAGTATGCCGAGAGTCGATGGGAACGATTCACGCATACGTATGCGTGTGCTCAGACTTGAGTAAGGAAACTCAAATGACCTATATAATATATACCATAACACAAAACAATTGAAGAATCCACCATGGTATACTCTCTCTCGTTGTCAGTCAATGTGATGGACATCCACACGGGCCCAGAAATGGAGTTTCCAACGACAACCACACGAAGGAGTATCCAAAGACAATCACCGTCTAACGTGGCTCAAACATATGGATGGAAGTGTTGTGTGATGTTTACATACCCATCACACAAACTTTAGCGTGGCACACCTTCCTCGGGAATCTTAAAGTCCGCACGGAAAGCATGGTTCACGATGCTTAGTGTATATATACCCACCCCCATTCGAGCCGATGGGAGAGACATTCATGCGTACACTAGACGCACTCCAATTATACCATGTAATTGTTGGGACCCCGATCCTAAGCCATAAGAATCTAGCATGTAACACATCACATCACTTTGCGGCCTCACGCACGGTTATCCCCACGGCTGCCACCTTACCTGGGTCGGGACCGTTTGCGTCTTTTGGCTCACGTATGTGAATATGTCGCTAGCATTCAAATGTCAAAGAACCCGGGCCGACATGATTAGTCGTAGTACCCAAGTAGCACATCCGTACAGGGACAGGCGTACATAACCCAACAATGCAGGTGTCAGCCTCCAGCATGTGTAGACGAGTCGTAGCAATCTACGTGGACTCCATTACGCGGTGAGACATTTCTGCCTTCAACTGTGCGTAGACGAGTCATAGCAGGCCACAAGGACTCCATTACACTGCGAGACGTGTCCCCGAAGGGATAGACACAGCAGCAAAGAAGGATACACGCCGGTCAATCAATGTGTCCGGAGCGGTAGCAAGCTACCAAGGCTCGGTGGAAGCACAAAGAGGCAGTTCCCTGTAAAGAGTACTCCTAAGGCACACAACTAGGTGTCAGATTCCATACATACCGTTGCACGTCACACGTATGCACGACATGCCCGATATGCATAGATACAACTATGGCATCACAACATAACCATACAACAACATATCATTTATTTAGAAGGCTCCAGAGCACCTCCATAGAATAATGGTACAAACAGGGGTCACATGACCCACCATTCAGAGCATACAACCAACAAGCGGAAGACATATGTCTGGGTACAGACATCTATTAAAAGTGGCTGGAGGAGCCTGAAAAGCTACAACGACCCTACCAGAGGAACCAGACCTCTGTCTCGGATTCCCAAGCTAATCCGGTCAACATCGAACCTCACGTCATAAGGATCACTATTGAGACTGACGTCTCATCTGCAAAAACATAAATGAAGCAACCGTGAGTACAAAGGTACTCAGCAAGACTTACATCAGAACTATCTACATATGCATCATTGTCAATAAAGAGGGTTGTGGAGTTTATTGCAGCAAGCCAGCTTTGACTCGTGGCTAACATAAACTACGACTACAAGTATTGTATTTGAGGTGGGATAGCGTACACGAGTCCACATATTCACCAAACCAATACACCACTATGGATCCACTCTCGTCTCCCTACGAGGAGGCCTTCCATAGTACTCACGCTTATCTTGCGTATTTTAGAAGTATCCATTTCAAATTATTTATGAAACACATAAGCAATCCAAGTAGTCCATATCCGAGGACGCGGCTATTCGAACAGATTTATAAACCCTGCAGGGGTATACTTCTTCATACACGCTCTCGCCACTTATCGCCATGTGCACGTAAAAAGGCACCTCGGCAACCTTCAAGTGGAAGCCCAGCGAGGGAGTCTGCCATGACCGTCAATCACACAAGACCCTAGTCCAGGTTTATCGCCTATTTGAGACTGAACCCACACAGAAGTCCGGCCGAAGTTTCTGCTACGGCCTCAAACGATGTGCGCAGGGTTCCCAAGCCCACCGTTCGGGTGCCACTTGGTACACCGTGCCACCGTGTATCTACCGCATCACAGCCCACCCTGTCGAGCAGCGCTATGCACGGCCGCCAACATTTTTCCTACAAACACCAGAAACTAGTTGCAACTCCTGGACAGAGATCAAGGTGATTAATAAGCCGAGAGGGTCAATTAAGTATCCCAATGTGCGGTAGTATCTTGTCTTGGATAACGTACACAGAACTCAGTTCTTAAGGACGATCCCAATGAGACAACCCGCCATGTACTCCTACATGGCCTCTCATCGCTACCTTTACCAAGTTGAATTCACACACTTAACTCTCACATTGTAGGACATGAACACTGCCATTCTGATTCATCGCCCAGATGGATCAGACCCGACACGACACTACTCTAAGCATAGCAGGCACAGTAAGTAAGCAAGCATGGATGAGTAGGCACATCAAGGCTCAAACAGTTGCTACTCATGCTAAGTGGTTTCAACTATTTACTGTGACAAGGACAGGTCATGCAAAGGAATGGGTTCAACTACCGAGAACAGGTAACAGTTGAATCGTTATTGTCCTAATGCAGTAAAAGAGAGCAGGGGCGAGAGAGTGGGTTCATATCAGTATGCTCAAGGGGGGATGCTTGCCTGACACTTCTTAAGATAACAATGAGTCTTCATCGGTGACAACGATCTCAACGTCGGAACAACGTCTACCGTGAAGGAACAACAATGACAAAACAAGAAAAGAACACATTCAATGCAATGCAACAAACATGATATATGACATGGCATGTTAAGGTACTGAGTTGATCTAGAGCAATAGTTAGACATATTAATTGAAGTGGAATTCAAACAGGTTTGAATTTCAACTCCAGATGGTATTTCATACATTGCCCTAATCATGAAATGTCCTTCTTGGTGATGTTATCTTCCTCAAACATGCATGAACATGGCATAAACAGATTCCTTGTATTTTTTTTATCATTTTTCATATATAAATTATTTTCATCCGAGCTATAGATTATTTTTTATGATTTTTCTAAGTTTATAACATTTTCTGGAATTTTCAGAATTATTTTAGAAATAGATTAATCCAGAAAATTGTTTATTGCATCAGCACTATGTCATGGTGACGTCGGCAGTTGACCAAATCAAACCTGGCTGGTGGGGCTTACCCGTCATTGAGTCAGTGCTAACTAGAGTTATCTTAAGCTAATTCAGAAAGTTTAGTAGGCGATGGGCCCACAGGTCAGTCACACAAGGGTGTGGTTAGTGCTAACTAAACCGGCACCATGTCATCACTGCCGGCGTCTAGCCGTCGGCGATGACCAGGGATGGCGGCGGCGCTCGGAAATGGGCTAAAGGGCTCGGTTTTGAGCGTAGTTTGCGGCTGCGGATAGCTGGGAGTGGTTCGGGTCTGGGCTTGCTATTGAGTAGGCCAAGTGGCTGGGCAGCATCTACAGGGCGGCAGGAGCATGCACATGTCCTTGGTTGGACCTGGGGAGCTTCCTAGCGAAGGTGAGCTCGACAACGGCGGCATGGAGCTCTCGGTCATGGGGGAGACGGCGCTAGAGCGAGCGATAGACCACGGGGGCTAGGGGAAACGGTGAAGGAGCTCACTGCGAGGTCGGAGGGTAGCTCAGGGGGCTCGAGGACGACCGGCAGACGATGAATCGAATGACAGCAACCGGCGGGTCTGAAGGTTGAAGATGACCAGATGGTGGTGATGCAGGGCTCCTGAGCTTTTGAGCATCCTTGGGGAGATGCAGCAGAGCACGGACGAGCTTCTTGGCAAGCTGGATGGGCAAAATGACGGCCGTGGCTGCGCTAGCAGAGAATGGCGGCGATGGTGGCGCTCGGCCACGGCGACCAGAGAGCGAGGGAGGCGAGATAAGAGCGAGCGAGGGGTCAAGCCGATCAGGACGGAGGTGGGGGTTCTACCCACGTTGTCACGCTGGCCTGGGAGGGGCCAGGCAGACAACTGCGTGGAGCGATGGGCATGCGCGCGCGGGTGCCGTGCCCTGCCTCACCTCTGCCAATAGGCAGAGGTTGAGGATGACTGGCACGGTCCAGATGGGCTGGCTCGGCTGACAGGTAAGGCTAGGTAAGGTCCTTTTTCTACTTTTCTTTCTGTTTCCTATTTTCTATAATTTGTTCCAGTTTGAAATAAATATCAAACTATTTTATATAATCCTGGAAATATTTATGTGGCCTTCTGAATTATTCCTAGAGCCACTCATGTGTTTCCAGAATTATTTGGAGTTATAAAATATTATTTATAGAATTAATAAATCCAATTCAAATATGTTAAAAAGTTAAACCAGAGCCGAAACATGCCTTTAGAAATATGCAACATTTTTGGAGAGGCATTAAGGCTTTTCCCAAAATGATGAATATTTTAGAGGACATTTTGGATTCATTGAAAAATTATTTTTGGTTGATCCTATTTGAGGTAAATTGGTGCTAGGGTTTGATCAATCCCCAATTCAAAATCATTTGAATTTTAACATGATGCATGGATGCCACTGATGCACCTCTCATTATCATTGCAAGCAACTTCTAGGGCTGTGACAGTAATCTCACACCCATGGCCAACCGCAAACATCGACCAAAAAAGAATCCACAATAATTAAACTCTCTCGTTGCGGTACAAAAGTACGCGAGGCCACATATGGGACACTAATAATTGTACGAGGGGGCGGTGTCCGAGGACAACCACCGCCCCCAAGCTGCCTTAATTAACATATGTACGGAGGTGTTGTGTGATGTTTTGAATACCCAATGCACACCTTTCATGTGGCACCTTCGCAAATCTGAAAAAGTGGAGGTTCACAACTTGTACAATGAGCACGCGCATGCACACATGCGCCCAAACTTTCGTGTGTAATCTCACCATGATATTCGCCGAAACACGGACTAAGATGAATCCAGCTTTGATCAAACCCCTCTCGCGCGCGCCATCCAAGGTGATCTACCACGCGGGGGCAACGAATGGGTGTGTCGGTGGTAAACGCATGGGTGAGTGTACGAGGACCACCACCGCATGCATGAGACACAAACGTATGCATGAAAAAGTTAATGATCGAGCTGCTATAAATATGTACCCAATGCACGACTTTAGACGTGGCACGTGTGCCTCACCTGAAGCTGTCATGGTTAATACCGTTACCCGCATCCCCATGGGTGCTTACTCTATTAGGGCAAGGAGAAGTGCCAGCTTGAATTCCCATGGGGAAGATGTTGGGTCAAATACCTTACACAACGTGCAGGACAGGGAAGGGGATGGGACATACATAGCATTACCCGCCTTAACCATGAAATAACTTACATGTGGGATCTGAAATTAGTAGACCCCACGTAATTTGCGCCCTCGGTCACCCAAATTTCCACAGATCCCACCCATCTGGCCCAAATATCCCTAAGAAATCCCAAACTTAGCCACAACATATTGTTTATTGCATTGAAATACCCTTTTTTTACTAAAATACTATCGAATGTTGTTCTTAAATGCATGTTGGGTTTCCCCACCGGGATAAAGAAATGGCAACGGGGATGGGAATTTTTTTATACCCGTGCACGGGTACGGAGACGTTGACGGGAATGGGAGGGCGTTGATGTGGACGGGGATGGGAAACTTTTTATCCCCGCGCATAGGTACCGAGACGGTGACGGGAATGGGAAGGCGGTGATGGGGACGGGGATGGGAAACTTTTTATCCCCGCGCACGGGTACCGAGACGGTGACGGGAATTGGAGGGCGGTGATGAGGACATGGATGGGACTCCAATATACCCGCCTGAGTAATCCCCCATTGTCAGCTTGATGCCTAACTAACCGGACAACCCCACGTGGTGGCGCGCATACGACGCATATTGTGTGCCAGACCCCACACCCCCATTCATCCCACCACACCACCGTAACTTTGAGGCATGCATGTCAAACTTTTTTATGTAGTGCACATGTGACAATAGGAGTGAAGTGTTAAAATTTGATTTTTAAATAACATTAAGATATTTTATACATTAAATTGATTCCTTAGTATTTAATTTGTAAATTTCAAATTTGAACTATATGCACACGCGGTTGTGCACCCGAATGGATTAGAAATTCATTTTTTTATCTTGGGTGCATGTTTAGTCCCCATGGAAGGAAAAACAATAAATTTTGAACATCTCGGGGCCGCAAACATTGACTCAGCTAAGCTAGAATTCATGAAACATTGACTTGATTTCATGATAGGGACCTTATAGGTCGTGGTAAATAAATCGTCCAATTTGAGAGAAGTTTTCATCTAAGCTTCTTGCAAACGGGGGGGGGGGGGGGGGGGCTTATTAATAGATGCAACACAGAACCGTCACGTTTACATCGCAAACGGTTTATTAATCCAAACTGTTTTTATTTAGTCCGCGTATTAGCGTTGGTTAAAGTCAAGCTTTGTAAACTTTGACCAAATTTAGAAAAAATGTTAACGTTTACAACTAAGAATTATTACCATTAGATTCTTTATTGAATGTACTTTCACATCATATATATTTGTCATGGTAATTATTTCTATTTCTTTCTTTAAAGTTGGTCAAACTGTATCAAGTTTGACTTCAGTCAACTCTAATACGCAGACTAAATAAAAACGGAGGGAGTAAGTGTCATAGCTTCGCAGAAAAACAATACACGCCCCGGGATCCATGCACGCAGATATGATTTGACGTGACGCATGCTAGCAGGTTGCCTCGCAGGCTGACCGGGATGCGTGCGAGAAGGTGTGTGAATTGATGGGAGGCGTGTTCGCTGCGCAGTTTCGCGGGGAGACGTGTCGTCAGGCGTGTGAATTGACGGTGCGCATGCCAGCAGCCCGGCACGCAGGCAGCTCACCGGGAGGCGAGTCGTTCCTTTAAACCACCGCCCGCCTCCCTCTCAAGTCCCAACTCCCCTTTATTAACCGCACCCGAGCTGCTGGTTTTAACATTCTCGCTACACACAATCCTCTCTCACACCCTACATCCTCGCCGCCATTCTCAATCGTCATCACAGGCCTCCCTGCACCACGGGAGGTAGTAACCACATCGGTGCCGGTGAAGCACCCGAGCACAGCGTGAAGGTGGGCACAGAGATTGCCGTCATCGGAGATGACGTATCGCGCGGACAGCAGCGCGGCCTTGACATTGTCGCCGCCGCCGCTTCCCCAGCCGAAGCCAGTGGTCCACAGCGACTCCGACGAACACTCCAGCGATGACAACGACTCGGACGGAGAACCGGTTGGTCATATATACCCATTTTTGGTAAATACATATAAAAGGCTGATTGGTTTGCTACCAACATCTGGCATCGCTGCTAATAATTGGCAAAATCAAAAGTTGTCAACATTTCGCAACCTTTTGTGAGATTGATAACGAGAATTGTTATGCAACCAATCTCTAGCCAACATTTGGCAGTTGCTAAAATATGGCATGCCAACTTTCGGCATCAAACCAATTAGCTTCAATTTAGGGTTCACGTTATCGCATGAAATATTATGTTTCATAAACTCTGCCTTGCAAATTCACATTATAAAATATACGGACGTCACAGTTTTTACTATGTATAGGTGCTATCTGACGATGTGGACAACGAGGATGAAGACGTCCAGGAGAGGTTCAAGAGGCAAACACTAAGAGAGCTTATGGCTGGAAAGCATACCAGGCGTGTCAGGAAGAATGGGGGCTATGGATGCCCGTTCTGCAACCATAAGATTAACAACACGTACTCTAGTGTTCTCGCGCATGCAAGACGACGAGCCGTTGGCTCCTTCAAGCAGAACTATTTTCGCAGGATAGCGCATGCCACGTACGCCCAGTTCCTGGAGAATCTTAATGATCAAGTATGAAGATGAGATGTTGGATTGAATCTATCTAGTTTGTGTGTATTATATCTATGCTTGTGTATTATATTTTTTCCCGAGATTGAAACTGTGCGACGACTTTCATTGTGCGGTATCTCCATCACACCGGAGTGCTAGTTTACTTGAGTTGAGAGTAATATTTATATAGGATTTATCACACACGGTTGGATCTGATAAGCCGTTTCCTCTGAAGCACATTATTCTAGGACAGAAAACCCTCAGCACCACTTCAAAAAAAAACCTCAGTACCCACACGTCACAAAACCCTCGCCTGCTCCCCTCCCCCTCCCCCTCCCCCTCCCCAGAGTAGCACATACGCTAACGCAAGTACTCCGGGACTCTCCATGCATGTCTCACCGCCTATCCCCGCGGCAACCACTTAGCTCGACGCCTGTCGCCGCCGCCGGCTGCCGCAAAACGCCACCGCATATCTCCACTGCCGATTGCCGCGGCCTATCGGCACTGACTTTCTCGACGCTGCTCACTGTCGACCCAGCTCGCCCGATTGGGGAATCTTCGGAACTGGTTTTTTTCCCATGAAGAACCAGGTAACTAATCTATTGAAATATTTTCGCTTATCTCTTATCCCAGTCCGTCGGCCCCTTTTAATCACCTGTCCGAAATCGCGTGGATTCATGTTTCTTCTAGCTGATTCGAGGGTTTTCATTCACAGAGTGTACTGTGGAAGGACACATCAGTGCTATGCGGCCTCGGCCAAAAAACCGAGGAGTTCCATCTCATTGTACCAGATGACTTCACGAAGCGCACGGTATGTTCAATCTCACACTACCTGTGTTGACATGCATGGCCTATACTTTTTCTGAACCTATACTATATATTGCTACATTTGGGTAAAAGGCGCCACATGCAGCATTTGCGTCAAATGTGATTTCTTCTCTTCTTCTTATTCTTCTCCTTCTATATTAGGCAAATTAATGCTGTATTGTTCTTTTGTTTACACGACATCATGGTTACAATATCTCTTTACTTGTAATTTCTTGTCCTTTCATATGAACTGTTGCACTGTTCTTTTAACTACTACTCCCATACTATCATGTTACCCTGTTCTTTAACAATCTTATCAATTCCTGCAATACATCCCTTACTTTGCAACGACAACTGTAATGCTAAATCTTGGCCTTTACATAAATGAAGACTCCAGGGATGTCATACTGAGCACAAACCATGGATTTACAATCGTTCTTTCTGTAAAACTTGATGAAGATTGTCACTGCTATTTTGAAGAAGGCCTTTGGGGAGAAATATCTAAGTTTTATGTACTAAAAGTTGGCACTAAAATTACGCTCCACCTAAAAGAGCCTTACCATACGATAAATGCTAACTTCCCCGACGACATTCTCCGTCCATGCTTTGTTGGAAGTAAGTGTTATTTCTAGTATCTGCATGTTGACTTGCATAGCAATATCAATGTAACTGTGTAGTATTTCAGCAACCAATTGGGATCATTTTCTTAATCTGATAAAAATGTTCGTGCCTAGTAACTTGTAATTACCAATGCACTATTCTTCTGCACTGATCTAGCTACATAATCACTATCCTCCCACTGCTCTACTCTTGACAGAAAGATACGCCGGCGGCCATTCTCCGGACGTGGATGTCGAGGTTGCCAACAAGCGGAGGCGGGCTGAGCCAAAAACACAAGCGCCTCCGATAGGCCCAGACCTCATCAGCAGCCTCCCCGACGATATGTTGAGAGTCATCATCTTCCTCCTCCCTATCAAAGATGGCGTGCTCACAACCGTCCTCTCCTGGCGGTGGCGTCCCCTATGGCGCTGCGTCCCTCTCGGCCTCATCAGCAAGCACATGCTCTAAACTGGCTATCGCAAACGCTTGGATGCATTGTCCCAGATCCTCGGCACGAACTGTGGCCCAATCAAAGGCCTTAATATGGGCAAGTTCTGTTCCAATGGCAAGGACCGAGCCAAGCTTGACGAGTGGTTCTTATCGACCGCCCTAGATCATCTCGAATAACTCACTTTTAATGATGGACATATGCGCCCGCTGCCACCCTCCATGCTATGCCTCGCGCCAACGCTACGCATCGCCAGGTTCATGAACTGCCATTTCCCCCAGATTAACGCCAATCCTGCTCTTTTGCTACCTCGACTGCAGCACCTTCAGCTCGTCGCCGTCTACATCCCCAACGACGACATGGAGCGCCTGCTCCGCGGCTGTACTGTGCTTGAGTACCTTCATCTTTAGGCGATCAATGGGTTCAGTAGCCTCCACATCACCTCCATGAGTCTCCGGACAATTTGTGTGTATTGTTGGTGCTGCAACAGGAGATCGCACAAGGTGAATCACCAAATGGTCATTAAGGACGTGCCTTTACTTGAGAGATTACTTGTTGTTGATCAAAAAGGTCCAACAAGAATCAAGGTCATTCAAGAATCAGTGTTTGGCTACTCGCCCGTCAACTTATCTGAACTTGTTTTTGGATCCATAACCGTCCAGGTACAACAATCGCCCTCTTCTCATTTTTGAATTAACTTTTTTTCCTCTATTCAAGATGTATGTTTGTCTGTCATCCAGAAAATTATATCGACAAGCTCGACCCCGTATCTGTGCACAGTGAAGGTCTTGGTAGTAGAATCTATCGGCCCCGACCTGGACCAAGTTGTCAGATTGCTGAGATGCTTTCCGTGACTAGAGAAGATATATATCGAGGTGATGCTCTTTCATGTTAAATTTTAACCACAAGGGAGTTCAATTTTTGAAACCCTGCAAATCATAAGAGGTCCCTTGGGTGTCCAAGCACTAATACATTCTCTTCTTTTGCAATCCTACCGAATGCCTTGAATGCCCGGTAGTGGATAATATGATACAATATAACAATCCCATCGAATGCCCTGATCTCCATCTCTCAGATATTACTTTGAAATCCTACCGAGGGACCTTACCGGAGATTATATTCGCCAGGTTCTTTGTTGTGAGAGTAAGTGTGCTAAAGATAATGAGATTTTCCCTACATTTATCGCGCAAGAAAGAATGGTTTGCTGATCAGCTCTGGCGACTAGGACAGAATGGAAAAGGCTCTGTAGAAGCTCAATTTTGTTTTGTAACTTCAGTTGACAGACTATTCGGAAGTCCTTATGTCAAGCCCATAAATGACATGTCAGTGGCGGATCCCTTTGCAGAAATATTGAAGTTGCCAAGCTAGTAGTAATATCAGTATGAACCTATCATATATGTTCATGTTCAGCTGATCAGCGCGGGCGTCTACGGCTGCATGACATTGTTTCTGCATAAGCTGAATTTCATTTCTATTATCGGTTTGAACCTTGTAATATTTGAATTTGAGCCTTGTAATGCTGGAATTTGAGCCTTGCAAATGGCATCTTATGAAGGAGGCTCGTATGTTGGTAGTACCATCTTTTCCTTAGTTTGCAATGTACGATTAATATCTGGACATTAATATGCAATTGACGATTAATATCTGGACCTTAAGAAGCAGAACCACGACCGAGGGTATCCTGCGCGGCTCCAATGGCGCTCCCAGCGGCTGCCGACGAAGAGCGCCGGTTCACCATGCATGTCGTAGTCGACACGGACAAAGTGGTCTGGTTCAACCTCACGTCCCACTGCGTGCTCTGCTCTCGCGTCCCTCCACATGCTCTGCTCTCGCGCCCCCCACGCGTGCTCCGCCAGCGGTTGGGGCCGGCCCACGATCATGTTCGGGGCTCCATATGCACGCGGTTGCGCCACACGCGTCGCCCCATGCAGTTACGTGCTTCCTCGACTGAATCACGCACGCGCTGCAAAAACTATCATCCGGAAGTGCCGATTTTACACGACGTCTGGCCCCCATTTATACACACGGCCATTAACCATAGTCTCTTCACGCTGTCGATCGTGCCCACAACACAATAAGCACACCCTCGACGACGCATACAGAGAGGATGTCCAGCGGCGCTCCAATGGAGTACGGCGAGCATCATGTGGAGACCCACATGAGGAAGACGGACCTCATGGTGGTATACACCAATGACCCGGGCATGGTGGAGGACTCCATCGGCACTATGGAGCGGTTGCTTGATGCGGATGACAAGTACAAAGTGGGTGGCTTTGACCTTGCTTACACCGGCGGTCGTGCCGGGCATGATCAGAAGGTTGCCGTCACCCATTTGTGCGTCGGCCATCACGTCCTCCTCTACCACTACTGCCTGGCCATAGTGCCTTGTGAGCGTTTCACCAGGTTTGTCAACAGCCCCAACTACAGGTTCGCTACGGTGGACACCACCGACGATCCAAAGGTGCTCAAGACTTCGGGCTTGGCTTGCTAGAAGCTTGTCGACATCCGCGGCCACTACAAGGTCTGGGACAGCAAGAAGAACACGGACTCCCATGTTGACCTGGCCGAGGCCATCATCGACCCCTACTACAAAGACATGAAGGCTGAGTGCGACAAGAACAAGCCTGTCTGGCACAGGGGCTGGGTGAAGAAACTGGATGAATATCACCTCCAGACCACGACAGAGCAAGCGTACACTTGCTACGTGATGTTCAGGCAGATCATTGACATGAGGAAGTGCCTCCTACCTGAAGACGATGCGGGATCGAGCCACAAGTAGAGCGGTGGTGGCAAGCATCACAGGAAGTAGATGATTTGATGATCGTTGCTCATACTCCCTCTACGCCAAAATATTTGTAGTTTTAGAGGGATAAGTTTATTATGCATGTAATAGTTTATTGAGGTGTGTTTGCCAATGTTATGTGTGTAGTAACTTATGTATTTGGATGCTTAATTAGGTTATGGTATTCATGTTGTTATGTGTGTAATTGTTTATTGAGGTGTGCCGATGTTATGTGTGTAGTCACTTATGTATTTGGATGTTTAATTTGGTTTTGCAATCATGTTGTTCTAAATAGAAGCATAGATGTTTGTGGGTAGATTGAGCAAATCACATCGCATGCGGAATAAACAACCATATCCGTCGGTGATGATTTCATCAGTCCCTGACAGTTCTTTATCAAGAACCGTTTGCCCACAACACATCCGAATGGCCTGTGTATGTTGTACATCACACAAATCTTGATCTGAGCAACCGTTTGTGTTATTTTTGCTTATCGCACACAGTTCATCCCAGTGGCTTGTATGCTGTCTATAACACACATCTTGATCTGAGCAACCGTTTGTGTTTTTTTTTCTTATCGCACACAGTTCATCCCAGCGGCCTGTATGCTGTCTATCACACACATCTTGATCTATGTAACCGTTTATGTTATCTTATCTCATCACAAATAGTTCATCCAAGTGACATGTGTGCCATCTATCGCACACGTAATCATCTGCACAATCGCTTGTGTTCTGCTGGATCAGCGCAAACAGTTTGTCAGGGTGAACTGTATGTTGTACATCGCACACACTTGCATTTTTCTAACCATTTGCGTTATATTGTACAATCGCAAACAATTTATCTGGGTGAACTGTTTGCCACAGATCGCACACGCAACTTTTTTTGGGATCGTATTTCATGGGCCCATCATCGCACACAGTTCGCGTCATTAGCGACGGAGCTATAATTATACTGTTTGCGATTTGGTCATCGCACAAAGTTTCTTCGAAGGGTCTCTGATTGTCGTGTTGTCTTTGGACCATTCTGTAGTAGGGCCACCTCCGAAGTACGCTCATCGAGTCGAAGCAGTGCAAGAGCCGAGCTGTCTCGAAGAAGACCAGCACTCGGATCTAGCTCCTCGATTTTGGAGGTCTCCTCCTTAGCATCCCAGCATAAATCTGATAATCATTTGGGAGGAAAGGGTTGAGAGAGGAGAAGAATTGAGATGAAGCGACTCAGAACTCGGTCTTGTCTAATGTGTAACTTTGAGCTTGTCGTTCATTTCGTTGCAGTGGTCCTCAATGAGCTTCTCCAGCTCCTGCCTCTTCGACTCGACCTGCTTCAGTTTCGCCTCGGTCCCAACTGCATCCGCAGTGCTCGTCCTCGCAACTTCCTCCAAGGCTTTCTTGTCCTCCTCCCACTTCTCAAAGGATTTTAGCTTGTCCTCAGCCTCCTTTGCCATCCGACTAGCTTCCTTCTGAGCCGTTGCCAGCTCCCGGTCCTTCTTCTCCAAAGCCTCCTTCATGGTATCTATAGAAATAGAAGTCCGGAGCCTCTTAGCAAGTTGAAGGTTCTCACTACGTACATCTGATGAAGTACTTTCAGTCGGACAGGGAAAAGGTTCAAGTCTAAAGGTACTCGGTCAAGATTTGATTACCTCCGAGTGATCGCTTTTCTTGTTCCAGACGGGTACTCTTGGTCTTCTCAGTCTCCAAGCTGCGACGTAGCTCCTGTACTTCCTTCTCAAGGGTGATGTAACGAGTCCCGAGCTCACACACACTCTTTCATACATAAAGAAAAATCAGTGGTAACAGTCGAAGATCAAGACAGATAGATAACATTCGGATTTTGAGACTGTCGCCGACTGCTCCAATCGGCGGCGGCCTCGGGGACTACACCCAGTGGGTGCGCTCAGCGCGCCCCCACTGGAGAACTATAGGTTCTACACCCCGACGATCAACGTCGAGAGGCTCTGGTCCATGGACCATCATTGCATCCTCTTCGACAAGTATCTCATCGTTCTGATTCTACTTCATTCGGATTTTGAGACTGTCGCCGACTCCTCCAGTCGGCAACAGCCTCGGGGACTACACCCAGTGGGTGCTCTTAGCGCTCCCCCACCGGAGAACTACAGGTTCTACACCCCGACGGTCAACGTCGAGAGGCTCTGGTCCATGGACCATCACCGCATCCTCTTCTACAAGTATGACTACAAGATATCTTATGAAAAAACATTCGGAAGTCGCTAATGCTTCACCCAATGGGTGTGCTCCAGACGCAAGCCTACTCAAAACTTCAAAAACATCTACAACGTGCAAAAATCTTTGTCTAAAGAAGGTACTTACAAGAGTACTTACTCGGACATTCTTCTCCAATGCTTCGCCAGCATCACGTGCCTCCTTCAGCTTTTCGTTCATCAGCCTCAGCTGGATAAGAGCTTCCTTACTTGCTCCCACTTGGTCCTCCGGGACGCACTGCAGCCCGATTACGCTGGTCGCAGGTGGGACGGTTGGAGACGTCCCGATTGCTGACCCAGCTCCCGAAGGGGTCCCCCGAGCTGCGGCTGGCACTTGAACAGGCGAAACGTCTCAGATGTCGATGTCCACACTGGAGGTGGGATTGGGTGGTGCAGTCCGGTCATCCACGTCAATCTCAATCACTTCGCGTGCTTCTGCAAACATTCGAAAGTCATTCGGAAATAAGTTCAAAAACAAATTGAGGTGTTCAAAAATTATAAACTGCCCGGTCTGAGTGTTACCTTTCGAAGATGCAGCGTCGACCTCGACCTTGTCCTTCTCCAGGGAAGCAGTCGACGTGTCAGCTCTGCAGGAGAGTCACTCGGAAAATTATTACTCTTGATCAGTCATTCAGAAGGATGTGTGGAGTGAAAACACTTACGCAGAGTTCACTGGTACGTTCATCTTGGTCTTAGGCAGAACCGCCTTCCGGGGTTTGTTGGACGTGATCTTCGGCTACTTGGAGCCCTTCTCTGGAGATGGGACGGGGTCGGCACGCCCTCGCTTTGAAGTCCGAGTGGGAGGGATGACCACTGAGGACTTGGTGACGTTCGATCCCCCTGCGTTGCCGCCGCGGACCCCAGGGTCTTGGCGCGTCCTTTTGCGGGGCTCGGGAAGCACCTCCTCCGAAGGAGAAGACTCCGCCTCGTCCCCTGGCTCCGACTCCTTCTCGCCACCCCGTCCTCACTGTCATCCATGTAATCCTCCTCTTCATCCGAGTCATCATGACGCTCATTGTCGCTGGCCACGTCAGTAGGAGCGTGGTTGCCAGCGGGTATCAAGCTCACCATGCTTGTGAAGGCCTGTCAAAACAAATGGTATTACGATCAAGATTTAGTAATTGAAAGTTGTGTCACTCGGGAACTACAGTGGCACTCGGAATTTTACCTCGTTCGCCGGATTCTCCGCCGAGTATGGAGGCACACACCTTGTACCCCTGGGGTTATCTCGAGCCGGAGTGATGGCCTTAAGCTTGTTAGCTACGGCGTCCTAGCTGAGCTCCTCCGGGTGCATTCGCGTAAGGTCATCCGGACCCGTGTACAGCCACATGGGGTGGGCCCTGGCTTGCAGTGGCTGGATCCTCCTCTGGAAGAAGACCTCCAGCAGATCCAGCCCATTGATCCCATGGTTTACCAAAGATACCAGCGCAATCACGAGAATGTCTACATCTACCTTCTCGTCCTTGGACACGGTCAGCTTGGGGAGTCGCTGAATGCGCTCAACCGAGTAAGGAGGGAGACCCGACTGACCCTCTCCGACTGGAACGTCCTCACAATAAAACCAAGACGACTGCCAACCCTTAACAGTGTCTGGAAAAGACATAGATGGGAAACTACTCTTGCCTCTCAACTGAATACCCAAGCACCCACACAACTGAACTACGTTCGTTTTCTCCTCCGTCAGATTGGTTTTCTTTACACTCATCACTCGGCACGTGAATAAGTGTTTGAACAAGCCCCAGTGGGGGTGACAACCAAGGGAAGTTTTTGCAAAGCGAAACGAAAGCAGCCAGATAAGTGACGGAATTGGGGGAGTTGACTTCCGAAAAATTCCAAAAAAGTGCGGAAAAAGGGGTGCGGAGGCAAAGAGAAACCTCTGTCGAGGTGAGTGGTGAGAAGGACCCTCTCATTCCCGCATGGTGCAGGCTCCGTCTCCCCCTTCTCCGGCAGCCTCCAGCTTCCAGCGACCAGGAGACCCTGGCTCTCTAGGTCTTCCAACCAACTGGCGGTGACCCGAGAAGCCAGCCAATCGCCTTGGACGAAGCCGGATGAAGCGCCCGCACTCGAGGAGGACTTGTGCGAGGTTTTCTTTGCCCTCTCGGCCCTCACGGTGGCGCTCTTCATCATTTCCGGTGAGGAGTGGCAGCTAATCGGTGGAGGCGAGGTTCTCGGTGGAGCGGTGGAGTGAATCGGGAGAATGGAAGTGTTTTCCTACCTCCCTCCCGGCCTGCTTTTATACTCTGGATCAGCGGGATTTTAGTCGTCAGATCGACAGCGGCCACGCAATCAACGGACGCGAGCAGATACGTGAAATCTCTGAGACAGAGAAGCGGGGACGCGTGGTGAAACTCACGGCATGGAAATCGAGGCGCCGTGGCCACTTTCCCCACTTGCCTGACACAACCGTCATGATCACTCGCGCGTGCTTCCCCATGATTTCGAAATCGCCGGAGATTTCGCGCAACCGTCGTTTGAATGAACTCTGTGACCTCTGAAGCGTTCCTATGCAACAAAGCTATTCGAGTGAACTCTGCGTTCACCGGTGCGCCAAAAAATACCGAGTGAGCTCCGTGCTCATTGTTACGCACTGATGCGCCAAATCCGACCGAGTGAGTTCCATGCTCACTAGTACGCCGTGCCAAATTTGACCGAGTGAGCTCTGTGCTCACTGGTCCATTCTGATGCACTAAAATCGACCGAATGAGCTTCGAGATCGCTGACGTGATCCGACACGCCGGGACTCACCAAACGGACCATAGAGGCCCGTTGAGTATTCTGTTGAATCTAACACCAGTTCGAGAGCCCCCGAGTGAAAGACAATCGGAAGGCTAAATAATATCATCTCTAGGATATAAGACCACTGCTCCTCAGAACTGATCTGCACTGGATTGAATAACTTGAACAGTCGGATTGTTCGAGTTGTTCATAATTTACTTGACTTGAATCGGTCGCGGCTTCGATGACGAGTGAGGAGCAACCCATCTTGCTCCTTTGCGTTCCCAAAGGCGTTGCCAACAGCTCAGCGCATTGGTCACTCGGCTCTCTCAAACCTCAACCGATTCGGGGGCTACCGATGAGGTCACCTACCCTAGGTAGGGTCATGTCCCTCTGTTCTAGGACACTCTTGGGGTCCTACAAGGTCATGAAAGCCCTTGGCTTACCTCGACACTCGAACGAATGTACAAGAGGCACTTGACTCTTCTCAAGTCACTCGGACGTTGTTAACCACTCGGCCAGAAGGAAGCAGGAGCGTCCTGAGAGCTGCAATGTTCGAGGGACTTAATACACCTTAAGTACTATAAAGACCACGTTACCTGTAACGGCTGTAGTTAACGTAGCAGTTTCTAGTAACCCCCACAGTTACTATCATTAATGACCCTAGTGATGGCGTTCAGCCGGTGGTGGCGCACTCTATATATGCCATCCCCGGGCGCCGGAACGAGGGTTACAAACTCTCTGTAATCAGAACACATATCAAGGAACACCTAGCCCCAGGGCTCGAGACGTAGGACTGTTACCACTTCCGAGTGGGGTCCGAACTCGTAAACACCGAGTGTTACACTTGCTCCGTAGCTAGGCTTCGCCCTACTCATTCATACCCCTAGTACTATTGTCATGATTACTCCCACAACAGTTAGATTTTATCTTAATACTTTTCTCGTAGTTGCGGATGCTTGCGAGCGGGTTAATCATAAGTGGGAGGTTTGTTCAAGTAAGAACAACACCCAAGCATCGGTCCACCCCATATCAAATTATCAAAGTAGCGAACGCAAATCAAACTAACATGATAAAAGTGACTAGATGAAATTCCTCTATACCCTCAAGAACACTTTGCCTATTATAAGAGACTATTCTAGCCTGTCCTTTGCCACAGAAGGATTGGGTTACCTTGTTGCACTTTATTTACCGTCTCCGTTACTTGCTCATTACCAATTATCTTGCTTTCAAACTATCTGTTACCTACACTTCAGTGCTTGCAGAAATTACCTTGCTGAAAACCGCTTGTCATTTCCTTCTGCTCCTCGTTGGGTTCGACACTCTTACTTATCGAAAGGACTATGATTGACCCCCTATACTTGTGGGTCATCAGCCCCGGTGAGCAGAGATGCTGCACCCGCCTCCAACAACCCAGTAGTGTTGTTCGGAAGACCGATCGAGCCCTCGAGGTCTTCTCGTGTTGCCGACCCGAGCAATGCGTTCGTCTCCCCGGAAGAACACTGTCGCCTCTTGGGGATCTTCTCCAACAGGACTGTGACCAACACACCCCATGAGGGTCATCATCGCTACCCCAACCCTGACCTCCCCATCCTACCTCGGGCAACTCCGACGCTCAAGCCCACGGAGAAGCCTCGATGTCCATGAGACACGCCCGACTGGATGTCAACGAAGTAGACTGACCCCACCAGAATAGTATCGAGCCTTGGTTTTCCTACACCCTGTTATCTTGTGACCTAGTATTACCATAGTAAGTTGCAGGCAGCCTGTATGCCATTTTTTATGATACTACGTGTGACCATGCATAAATTATTTGACGTATGGTTGCAAAGTAAATTCTGGGCATAACTGCCAAGGCCACGTGAACCGACAACCATAGTAATACGTCACTTTGGGGATTTTATCTACAATTTTGACCCCGGCAACTCTAGAACGAAGCTGATACCCAAAGTCCTACCGGTGCCGAATTATGTTTCCTAACTCACGCACTCTATAAGAGGCCACTCCCGTAACCATCCCCAGCACCCCTCACCTTGTACACGACCTCCACAACCAATCCTTCTAGGTCGCACCCTGGGATCTATCTGACAACCCCGGATGCAACCCCGGTTAGTTTTGTTAAAATTTTGTGGGATTTCACCTGCAAGATTCTTTGCTCCACCCACCAACCCCTGTACGAGTTGCTCAAATCGAGGATCACTCCCGGTTCCTCGAAATATTGGGTTGTTGTGCACATCCCACAAGTCGACCCAAACCAAGGCCCTCCATATGTCGTCTTCATTGGGAAATCCATGCCAATGCCAGACATGGCCATAGAAATTGCTTCCTACAAAGCAATTACCCGTCTTCGATTCGCGGTGCCATGTGCCAATGAAAGGGGATATTATTACTTCCCGAGCCGCATAGCACCCGGAGCAGAGTCCACGTTCCCTTGCAGACAAATAGAGAGAGATCCAGTGCTGGCCAACCACGTTCAATATGTCATCGCTCAGGAGCGTTTGACCCAACAACTGATGGACTATCTCCAGACTCTTGCTGTTATGAATCCTCGGATCTCCATTGGTGGACCACCTTTGCCAACCCAGGAAGGGCAAGTTCTCCGTCTCCTCCATCCACTTTACCCGGAGGAAGAAGAATGTGTCCCAGCGCTAGGGATATTTCCACAAAACCATGCAGAATTTACTTTTGTGCCATTTGCACTATGAGTGAATTGTTTTGATTGTAGTTACATATGAGTAATTTTGCTGTTGTGGTTTACAATCGATTTTTCCACCTTAATAAATCTCGGAGTGAGATTTTCTTATGGGTCACTGCGAAAAAAGTTTCCAACATAAATCTAATTCACGTGCCGCCATGGCATCCAGCTCACAGCCACACCCACTCTACCACATGCACTAAGTGCAGAGCCACACACTCATTTAGCACCTAATCGATCGCCTCATCCGTTGGATCACTAGTACACCATGGTTTTCCCAAGGAAAAAATTGTGGGTGGTTATTTGTACAAGACCTACTGCCAAGCACACTAGCATCCCACTCGTACCCAAAACCGATACCTAGTCCTCATGGCCATCGGCGCCAAGGAGAGCCACCACCCAAGCAGAAGCATCACGGTGATCATCGTGTATCATCACACATAGGAGCATCGAGAAGCCAAGCAATGCCACTAGCATTCCATCCAGGAGGATCGTGAGCAGCCCCAGAACCACGTCCTCTATTGGATCCTTGGCTCGAGCTCCTGCAACTAGAAGAAGAAGGAGGGGAAAAAGAAGAAGTGAGGCAAGGTGTGAGTAAAAAGAGAGAACCGCGGTCGTTTTTATAGCTCGATCTCAGTGCACGGTGAGCGAAGTCCACCAACTCCACTCATCACTCGATCACCGGTGTTTGGAGGCAAATCCACGAGCAGTGCTAACAGGGTACTGACCCATGAGGTGAGTGCACGCTGTATCGGCAGCAAGCACGCCACGCACTACCACAGTACGACCCTAGATTCCCTACGCGCTAGACGTCACAGGTGGAGAAAGTGCGGGAAAGCGCGCGTGAGGGAGAGAAGAAAGAGGAGAGCCGGAGGTATAAGAAGAGACTAACAGTGGGCCCTGGGTCCACCTGTCACCAGGAGAGAGAACTATGCACTAGAGTACAACAAGCAAAATTATGAATTTGAAATTATACTTTTTCCAAATTTGTCATAGCTCTAAGTAGAAATCCCTCAGTTGCCCTGGCCATAGAAATTTTATCCACAACACCAGTACCTCCTTGTAGTTACACCAATTATCAGCACCCTCAGAGTAACCGCGTCTGATCGCGTAAGCCAAATATTTGAATTCCATAGTATTTCCTCGGAGAGGTAGAAGTAATCCATGCAACCACCTTAGCAAATCTCGAGGACGAGATTTTTCTTTAGGGAGGGTAGAGTTTGTAACACCCTAAAATTTTAACCATGTTTTTATTAATTTTAATTTTGCCATAAATAATTTTTTTAATTATATTTGGTTGTCTTTTAATTTCAGAACCTTATTTGTTCCCTGTCTTCTAAGATTCTTCCCTCCAAATAGAACTTTTTGGAAAGTATTTTGGGATTTGAATGTTTTCTTAAATCATTCCATTTTAATTTGCAAATTCAGTAGGAAATATTTTTATAATAAAACTTGCCCAAATTGAATCCTTTTAATGGCATTTTCAGTCTCTGAAATGCCTCTATTGCACTAAAACTATTTTAAATATTTCTTTTAAAATTCCACAAAAACTAGGAGAGGTCATATGATGTCTATGGGTCACTTTAATGCAAAAACCCATCATCATTGCTGCAGGATGGTCCAAAGACGACACATCAAAGAGGCCCTTAGACGAAAATGTGCGCGATGCATGAATCGCAAACAGTATAGTTCAAGCTCCGTCACCAATAATGTGAACTGTGTGCGATGGGTGTACCACCAAGCACGATTCAGAAAAGAGTTGCGTGTGTGATCTGTGGCATACAATTGATTTACGAAATGCTTGCGATGAGGAAAAATAACACAAACATCTAACCAAATACATATGTGTGCGATGTACGACATACAGTTAACTCGCATAAACTGTTTGTGATGATTCCAAATAACACAAACGGTTACCTAGATCAAGATGTGTGCGATATACGACATACAGGTCACTCGGATGAACTGTTTGTGGTGAGATAAAATAACACAAACGGTTACCCAGATCAAGATGTGTGCGATATATGGCATATAGGTCACTCGGATGAACTGTTTGTGATGAGATAAAATAACACAAACGGTTACGCATATCAAGATGTGTGCGATAGGCTGCATACATGTCACTCTGATGAACTGTTTGCGATGGGAAAAGTTAACACAAATGGTTACCCAGATCAAGACGTGTGCGATGGACAGCATAAAAGTCACTCGGGTGAACTGTTTGCGATGGCCCAAAATAACACACACGGTTGCACAGATCAAGATGTGTGCGACAGACGGCATACCGTGCGTCCGGATGAACTGTGCGCGATGAGCCAAAATAACACAAACGATTCGACGTAACAAGATGTGTGTGATACCCATCAAACATGTCAGTAATCTAAATTGTGTGGAAAGACTGAAAATAACGCAGACAGATAATAACACAGACATATAATAACACAAACGATTCCTGCTAATAAGCACCTGATTCAGAAAAGGATTGCACAAATTATCGTTCGTACTCCTACATAATGAACTAAACAACATAATAGCGACATTACATATCAGCAAGGTTTAGAAAATAGCAAAATAGAAATAGCTACTCCTTGGCGTTGTTGCGGGGCTGACCTTTGTTCGATGATTTTGAAATATTGTCCGCACTCACGCAACATCCTCTCCCGGGAGGAAGGATCCATATTCGGGTTGACGAATACCATGTCCTGGAACACTTTATAGGACCGGCCATTCCTCTACTCTTGCTCCATCACAGTAGCTCAGGTCTCATGGAAAATCCTGTCCACGACCAAACAGTGGTGTGGGACGCTCCTATGACAGATATTTTCCAAGCGGCCATAAACAATAAGGCCATAAGTCGCGTGCTCTGCTAGAGCAGTCACGGACTCTAACGAGACTGTTGCCCTTACCGTGGCCAAATCCGCGCGAGCCGCCAAGTCAACGACGACCGCATCGGCGCGTGTTGTCCTTGCGAAGGTCAAAACCACGCTTACCGCAACAGATCTGATGCAACCTCCATCTTTCCCGCGCTTGCCGCCAAGGCCTCTGCACCCTCATCAGCGCGTACCGCCGCCGCCGTCACGGGCTCCTGCACGTGTATGAGCTGCGTCAACCCAGCGCCTTCCGCGATGGAGGGGGGTTTCAAATTCTGATGACATGTGTAATGTTGAGGATTTTGTAGAGGCGTGGACAGTGGGGAGAACAACGCCAGAATTGGGGAGGCCTTGGGGGGAAAGAGACAATGGACAGCGAAGAGTGATGATATTTATTTATATCCCTATACACGATTGCAGATAATTGCTACATTTTGTCCATGTGTGATTATGTGTGCACCGAAAAGAATTCAAAAACTGTGAAATTGCTAGGTATTGTGTGATCTAACAAGCACAAATTGTAAGTAAAAGAAGCATGGGCGATAGTAATAAAAGAGCACACACGGTTGATGGAACACGACGTGTGCTACCCAGAAACCGGCCACAATGCCCCGGTGCATAAATTAATGACATTATACACATGTCCCGCAAACCGTGTGCCATGCAGAATAGATATATCACACCCGGGTGTAAAATACGAAGCGCCTCCGACGAGTCACGCAACCACACACGGGTGTAAAGTAACAACTGTGTGCCATGACTCGCCGCCCGTCGCCGCCTATACCTTCATCGGCTGGTCGCCGCTCATGGGCTCCATTTAGTCTTCCTGCCCTCTAGCCAAGGTTTCCCACGCAAGCGCAAGCGCCATCCATAGCGGTAAATTGTAAAATCCCCAATCCCGTTGCCAGCAGCTAGCTGTAAATAACCACAACGATGGGTGGGGGCGGCGAATCACTGATCCCCTGGCAAGCTAGTTGCGACCACACATACCGTCAAACCCCCAATGGCCGACGATAGGATGGAGTTGGGTGACGACAAAATCGAGGCTGCCGGTAGGATGGTCGACTTGAGGGTCGACGACCATGCCTCCACCTCTCCTGATGACAGCCAGAGGAGGCAGGAATCACAACACAAGCAAGCCAGCAGGTTAGCCAGGGTCGTCTTGAAAGCAGCTAGGGATCGCCAGCGGGCGATATGGCGGGCTCGGCGCAGAGTGTGCCGCATGGTGCGGGCGGCGGAGCACGAACCATGACACCGCAAGGACAATTGCGGCAGTGGCCACCACATGAGGCGCAGGCTTATGTCTTAGATGGAGGAGGACATAGCTCTGGATGCCTGGGGAGGCATGGTGGCCATGGCTGTACCACTAGCGATAGCCAGGGTCTCGTCGGCCGCAGGGACGATGTACGAAGACCTGGTGAATCCGACAGTCCTAGTGAGAGCTGCGCCCGAGGCAGTACCGGAGATCACCAATGTCAAGGCTGCCCCGTCCTAGGTCGATCAAGGTGTAGGTCATCGACTTGGCGACCTCCTGTCCTCCTGAGCCAAGGAACGACACGATGGACGATGGCAGCTGTGCGTGCTGGGTTGGCGTTAGGGGCAGTAGCAGTTTTGTGCATGCGAAGTTCATATTGTTGGAAATATGCCCTAGAGGCAATAATAAAAGTAGTTATTATTATATTTCCTTGTTCATGATAATCGTTTATTATCCATGCTATAATTGTATTGATTGGAAACACCGATACATGTGTGGGTACATAGACAACACTGTGTCCCTAGTAGGCCTCTAGTAGACTAGCTTGTTGATCAAAGATGGTCAAGGTTTCATAGCCATAGACATGAGATGTCATTTGATAACAGGATCACATCATTGGGAGAATGATGTGATGGACAAGACCCAAACTATGAACGTAGCATATGATCGTGTCAGTTTATTGCTATAGTTCTCTGCATGTCAAGTATCTGTTCCTATGACCATGAGATCATGCAACTCACTGACGCCGGAGGTGTACCTTGTGTGTATCAAACGTCGCAAGGTAACTGGGTGACTATAAAGATGCTCTACAGGTATCTCTGAGGGTATCTGTTGAGTGGGCATGGATCAAGACTGGGATTTGTTACTCCGTGTGACGGAGAGGTATCTCGGGGCCCACTCGGTAATACAACATCACACTAAGCCTTGCAAGCAATGTGACTAAGGAGTTAGCCATGGGATCTTCTATTATGGAACAAGTAAAGAGATTTGCCGGTAACGATATTGAACTAGGTATAGAGATGCCGACGATCGAATCTCGGGCAAGTAACATACCGAAGAACAAAGGGAACAGCGTACGGGATTAACTGAATCCTTGACATAGAGGTTCAACCGATAAAGATCTTCGTAGAATATGTGGAAACCAATATGGGCATCCAGGTCCCGCTATTGGTTATTGGCCGTAGAGGTGTCTCGGTCATGTCTACATAGTTCTCGAACCCGCAGGGTCTGCACACTTAAGGTTCGGTGACGTTTCGGTAGTATAGAGTAATGTATGGTGGTGACCGAAGGTTGTTTGGAGTCTCGGATGAGATCCCAGACATCACGAGGAGCTCCAAAATGGTCCGGAGGTAAAGATTGATATATAGGAAGTCCCGTTTTGGTCACCGGAAAAGTTTCGGGTATTTCGGTAGTGTACCGGGAGTGCCGGGAGGGGTACCGGGGACCATCGGGAGGGGTGTCTCGACCCAACAGGCCTTATGGGCTGTGGGAGGAGTCAAGCCAGCCCTTAGTGGGCTGGCCGAGCCCCCCACTAAGGCCCAATGCGGCTAGGGATGGGAAAACACAAAGGTGGAAAGAGTTTCCAAGTGGAGGAAGAGGAATCCTACTCCTAGTAGGATTGGAGTAGGACTCCTCCACCTCTCCTCCTTGCGGCCGCACCAAGGGGCACCCCTTGGGCCGCCGGCCTCCCTCCCCTTCCTCCTATATATACTAGAGGGCGAGAGGGCCAAAGCACTTCAACCCTAAGCCACGGTGCAGCCCTCTCTCCCAATAGATCAAGTCCTCTAGTTTTCAGCGGTGCTTTGGCGAAGCCCTGCTGGAATAGTTCCACCACCACCGCCGTCGCGCCGTCGCGCTGCCGGAGAACTCATCTACCTCTCTGGTCCCTCTTTCTGGATCAAGAAGGCGGAGATCGTCATCGAGCTGTACGTGTGCTGAACGCGGAGGTGCCGTCCGTTCGGTACTAGATCGTGATTGGATCGCGGGACGCTCGGCGATTTGGATCGCGAAGACGTTCGACTACATCAACCGCGTTTCTTAACGCTTCCCGCTTAGCGATCTACAAGGGTATGTAGATCCACTCTCCCTCTCGTAGATGCTCATCACCATGGATAGATCTTGCGTGTGCGTAGGAAAATTTTTGTTTCCCATGCAAGGTTCCCCAACAGTGGCATCATGAGCTAGGTCTATGTGTAGATGAGATCTCGAGTAGAACACAAAGGAGTTTGTGGGCGTTGATATTCAGATTGCTTCCTCTCTTGGTCTTTTCTTGATTCGGTGGTATTGTGGGATGAAGCGGCCCGGACCAACATTACTCGTACGCTTACGAGAGACCAGTTCCATCAACTGACATGT
Organism: Elymus sibiricus; assembly: GCA_039707655.1. Taxonomy (NCBI): domain Eukaryota; kingdom Viridiplantae; phylum Streptophyta; class Magnoliopsida; order Poales; family Poaceae; genus Elymus; species Elymus sibiricus. Next base: position 249,119,832 of record CM077671.1, read on the forward strand.
AACTTCGTTGCATAAAGATGGCTGGCGGGTGTTTGTTTCTCTCACTTTAGTCGGATCGGATTTGACAAAGGCGGTCCTTGAGAAGGTTGAATAGCAATTTTTGTATCACCGTTGTGGTTTTTGCGTAGGTAAGAATTGTTCTTGCTATATACCCGTAGCAGCCACGTAAAACTTGCAACAACAATTAGAGGATGTCTAACTTGTTTTTGCAGGGTATGTTGTGATGTGATATGGCCAATTACATGATGAGATATATGTGATGTATGAGATGATCATGTATTGTATAGAATATCACGACTTGCATGTCGATGAGTACGGCAACCGGCAGGAGCCATAGGGTTGTCTTTAATTATTTTTGCCGTTTTTTCTTTACTTTATCGTTATGAGTTAGCAATAGTCGTGGAAGCAACAGTCGACGCGACAACCTCATGGCGACACATTGATGGATATCAAGATGATGGAGATCATGGTGTTATGCCGGTGACGATGGAGATCATGCCGGTGCTTTGAAGATGGAGATCAAAAGCACAAGTTCATGGCCATATCATGTCACTTATGATTTGCATGTGATGTTAATCCTTTTATGCATCTTATTTTGCTTAGGACGATGGTAGCATTATAAGGTGATCCCTCACTTAAATTTCAAGATAAATTGTGTTCTCCCCGAGTGTGCACCGTTGCGAAAGTTCGTCGTTTGGAGACACCACGTGATGATCGGGTGTGATAGACTCTACGTTTGCATACAACGGGTGCAAGCCAGTGTTGCACGTGCGGAACACTCGGGTTAAACTTGACGAGCCTAGCATGTACAGACATGGCCTCGGAACACAAGAGACCGAAAGGTCAAACATGAGTCATCTAGTAGATATGATCAACATGAAGATGTTCACCATTGAAACCACCTCAACTCACGTGATGATCGGACTTGAGTTGGTGGATTTGGATCATGTGACACTCGAATGACCGGAGGGATGTCAATTTGAGTGGGAGTTTTTTAAGTAATATGATTAACTAAACTCATTATCTTGAACAATAGTCTAAGTTGTTTTTGCAAAATTTATATTGTAGATCATGGCTCGCGCAGTAGCACCCCTGAATTTTAATGCGTTCCTAGAGAAAGCTAAGTTGAAAGATGATGTAAGTAACTTTGTGGACTGGGCCCGTAATCTAAGGATTATCCTTACGGCTTCCGAAAAGGGTTATGTCCTTGATGCACCGCTTGGTGATCCACCCGCTCCAGTTGAGTCTCCAGACGTTGTGAACGCCTGGCAGGCTCGTTCTGATGATTACTCTATGGTTCAATGTGCAATGTTGTATGGCTTAGAACCGGGACTTCAAAGACGTTTTGAACGTCATTGAGCATATGATATGTTCCTTGAGTTGAAGTTTATCTTTCAGAAGAATGCCCGGATCGAGAGGTATGAGACCTCCGATAAGTTCTATGCTTGCAAGATGGAGGAGAACGGGTCTGTCAGTGAACACATACTCAAAATGTCTGGGTATTCCACACGTCTAGCTGAATTAGGGATGCCCCTTCCAGCAGAGGCGATCACTGACAGAGTTCTTCAATCATTGCCACCTAGCTACAAGAGCTTCGTGTTGAACTATAACATGCACGGGATGAACAAGTCAGTCGCCGAGCTGTTTGCCATGTTGAAAGTCGCTGAGTCTGAGATTCAGAAGGAGCATCAAGTGTTGATGGTCAATAAAACCACTAGTTTCAAGAAGAATGGCAAGGGTAAGAAGGGTAACTCCAAGAAGAGTGGCAAAGCAGTTGCCCCTCCCGTGAAGAAACCCAAGTTTGGACCCAAGCCAGAAACTGAGTGCTTTCATTGCAAGGGAACCGGTCACTGGAAGCGGAACTACCCCAAGTATTTGGCTGACAAGAAGGTGGCCAACAACAAACAAGGTATATATGATATACATGTTATTGATGTGTACCTTACCAGCTCTCATTATAGTGCCTGGGTATTTGATACCGGTGCGGTTGCTCACATTTGCAACTCAAAACAGGAACTGCGGAATAGACGGAGGTTGGCAAAGGACGAAATGACGATGCGCGTGGGAAATGGTTCCAAGGTTGATGTGATCGTCGTCGGCACGCTCGCTCTTCGATTACCATCGGGATTAGTGATGAACCTGAATAATTGTTATTTAGTGCATGCGTTAAGCATGAACATTATATCTGGATCTTGTTTATTGCGAGACGGTTACTCATTTAAATCAGAGAATAATCGTTGTTCTATTTATATGAGTAATATCTTTTATGGTCATGCACCCAATGTGAGGGGTTTATTCTTATTGAATCTCGATAGTGATGATACACATGTTAATAACATTGATGCCAAAAGATGTAGGATTGATAATGATAATACCAATTTCTTGTGGCACTGCCGTTTAGGTCATATTGGTGTAAAACGCATGAAGAAGCTCCATGCTGATGGACTTTTGGAGTCACTTGATTTTGAATCACTTGACACATGTGAGCCATGCCTCATGGGCAAGATGACTAAAACGCCGTTCTCTGGAACAATTGAACGGGCAAGTGACTTGTTGGAAATCATACATACTGATGTGTGCGGTCCGATGAGCATTGAGGCACGCGGTGGATATTGTTATTTTCTCACCTTCACTGATGACTTAAGTAGATATGGGTATATTTACTTAATGAAACATAAGTCTAAAACGTTTGAAAAGTTCAAGCAATTTCAGAGTGAAGTTGAGAATCATCATAACAAGAAGATAAAATTCCTACGATCTGATCGAGGAGGAGAATATCTGAGTTATGAGTTTGGCAGTCACTTAAGACAGTGTGGAATTGTTTCCCAATTGACATCGCCTGGAACACCACAGCGTAATGGTGTGTCTGAACGTCGTAATCGAACCCTATTGGATATGGTGCGATCTATGATGTCTCTTGCCAATTTGCCACTATCATTTTGGGGTTATGCATTAGAGACAGCTGCATTCACTTTAAATAGGGCACCATTGAAATCCGTTGAGACGACGCCATATGAACTGTGGTTTGGCAAGAAGGCAAAGTTGTCGTTTCTTAAAGTTTGGGGATGTGATGCTTATGTCAAAAAGCTTCAGCCTGAAAAGCTGGAACCCAAAGCGGAGAAATGCGTCTTCATAGGATACCCAAAAGTGATAGTTGGGTATACCTTCTATCTCAGATCCGAAGGCAAAGTGTTTGTCGCTAAAAACGGAACATTTCTTGAGAAACAGTTTCTCTCGAAAGAATTGAGTGGGAGGAAGATAGAACTTGATGAGGTTGTTGAACCTTTACTTCAACCAGAGAGTAGCGCAGTGCAGAAAGATGTTTCTGTAGAGCCTACATTAGTTGAAGAGGAAGTTAATGATGATGATCATGAAGCTTCCGATCAAGTTGCTATCGAACCTCGTAGGACGACAAGGACGCATACTGCTCCTGAGTGGTACGGCAACCCTGTCTTGGAGGTCATGTTGTTGGACAACGATGAACCTACGAGCTATGGAGAAGCGATGATGGGCCCGGATTCCGAGAAATGGTTAGAGGCTATGAAATCCGAGATGGGATCCATGTATGAAAACAAAGTATGAGCTTTGGAAGTATTACCTGAAGGGAGTAAAGCCATTCAGAACAAATGGATCTTTAAGAGGAAGACGGACGCGGACGGTAATGTCACCGTCTATAAAGCTCGACTTGTGGCAAAGGGTTTTTCACAAGCTCAAGGAGTTGACTACGATGAGACCTTCTCACCCGTAGCGATGCTTAAGTCCGTCAGAATCATGTTAGCAATAGCTGCCTTTTTCGATTATGAAATTTGGCAGATGGATGTCAAAACGGCGTTCCTTAACGGTTTCCTTAAGGAAGAGTTGTATATGATGCAACCAGAAGGTTTTGTCGATCCAGAGAATGCTGACAAAGTTTGCAAACTCCAGCGATCCATTTATGGACTGGTGCAAGCATCTCAGAGTTGGAATCTTCGCTTTGATGAGGTAATCAAATCATTCGGGTTTATACAAGTTTACGGAGAAGCTTGTATTTACAAGAAAGTGAGTTGGAGCTCTATAGTGTTTCTAATATTATATGTGGATGACATATTGCTGATTGGAAACAATATAGAAATGTTGGAAAGCGTGAAGGAATATTTGAACAAGAGTTTTTCAATGAAGGACCTAGGAGAAGCTGCTTTCATATTGGGCATCAAGATTTATAGAGATAGATCGAGACGCTTAATAGGACTTTCACAGAGCACATACCTTGACAAAGTTTTGAAGAAGTTCAAAATGGATCAGTCCAAGAAGGGGTTCTTGCCTGTATTGCAAGGTGTGAAGTTGAGTAAGACTCATGCCCAGTGACTGCAGAAGATAGAGAAAAGATGAGTGTCGTCCCCTATGCTTCAGCCATAGGCTCTATCATGTATGCAATGCTGTGCAAAAGACCCGATGTCAGCCTTGCCATAAGTATGGCTGGAAGGTTTCAAAGTGAACCAGGAGTGGAACACTGGACGGTGGTCAAGAATATCCTGAAGTACCTGAAAAGGACTAAGGACATGTTTCTCGTTTATGGAGGTGATCAAGAGCTCGTCGTAAAGGGTTACGTCGATGCAAGCTTTGACACTGATCCGGATGACTCCAAGTCTCAAACCGGATACGTATTTATTCTTAATGGGGGTGCAGTAAGCTGGTGCAGTTCCAAGCAAAGCGTGGTAGCTGATTCTACATGCGAAGCGGAGTACATCGCTGCCTCGGAGGCGGCAAAGGAAGGTGTCTGGATGAAGGAGTTCATGACAGATCTTGGAGTAGTGCCTAGTGCACTAAACCCAATGACTCTATTCTGTGACAACACTGGTGCCATTGCTCTAGCCAAGGAACCAAGGTTTCACAAGAGGACCAGACACATAAATCGACGTTTCAATTCCATCTGCGATTACATCAAGGAGGACGACATAAATATTTGCAAAGTACACACGGATCTGAATGTTGTAGATCCGATAACTAAACCTCTTCCAAGGGCTAAACATGATCAACACCAGAGCTGCATGGGTGTTAGATTCATTACAATGTAAATCACGTAGTCATGTGAGCTAGATTATTGACTCTAGTGCAAGTGGGAGACTGTTGGAAATATGCCCTAGAGGCAATAATAAAAGTAGTTATTATTATATTTCCTTGTTCATGATAATCGTTTATTATCCATGCTATAATTGTATTGATTGAAAACACCGATACATGTGTGGGTACCTAGACAACACTGTGTCCCTAGTATGCCTCTAGTAGACTAGCTTGTTGATCAAAGATGGTCAAGGTTTCCTAGCCATAGACATGAGATGTCATTTGATAACAGGATCACATCATTGGGAGAATGATGTGATGGACAAGACCCAAACTATGAACGTAGCATATGATCGTGTCAGTTTATTGCTATAGTTTTCTGCATGTCAAGTATATGTTCCTATGACCATGAGATCATGCAACTCACTGACACCGGAGGAGTACCTTGTGTGTATCAAACGTCGCAACGTAACTGGGTGACTATAAAGATGCTCTACAGGTATCTCCGAGGGTGTCTGTTGAGTGGGCATGGATCAAGACTGGGATTTGTTACTCCGTGTGACGGAGAGGTATCTCGGGGCCCACTCGGTAATACAACATCAGACTAAGCCTTGCAAGCAATGTGACTAAGGAGTTAGCAACGGGATCTTGTATTATGGAACGAGTAAAGAGACTTGCCGGTAACGAGATTGAACTAGGTATAGAGATGCCGACGATCGAATCTCCGGCAAGTAACATACCGAAGAACAAAGGGAACAGCGTACGGGATTAACTGAATCCTTGACATAGAGGTTCAACCGATAAAGATCTTCGTAGAATATGTGGGAACCAATATGGGCATCCAGGTCCCGCTATTGGTTATTGGCCGTAGAGGTGTCTTGGTCATGTCTACATAGTTCTCAAACCCGTAGGGTCTGCACACTTAAGGTTCGGTGACGTTTCGGTAGTATAGAGTTATGTATGGTGGTGACCGAAGGTTGGTCGGAGTCCCGGATGAGATCTCGGACGTCACGAGGATCTCCGGAATGGTCCAGAGGTAAAGATTGATATATAGGAAGTCCCGTTTTTGTCACGGAAAAGTTTCGGGTATTTCGGTAGTGTACCGGGAGTGCCGGGAGGGGTACCGGGGACCATCGGGAGGGGTGTCTCGACCCAAAGGGCCTTATGGGCTGTGGAAGGAGTCAAGCCAGCCCTTAGTGGGCTGGCCGAGCCCCCCACTAAGGCCCAATGCGGCTAGGGATGGGAAAACACAAAGGTGGAACGAGTTTCCAAGTGGAGGAAGAGGAATCCTACTCCTAGTAGGATTGGAGTAGGACTCCTCCACCTCTCCTCCTTGCGGCCGCACCAAGGGGCAGCCCTTGGGCCGCCGGCCTCCCTCCCCTTCCTCCTATATATACTAGAGGGAGAGAGGGCAAAAGCACTTCAACCCTAAGCCACGGTGCAGCCCTCTCTCCCAAAAGATCAAGTCCTCTAGTTTTCAGCGGTGCTTAGGCGAGGCCCTGCTGGAATAGTTCCACCACCACCGCCGTCGCGCTACCGGAGAACTCATCTACCTCTCCGCTCCCTCTTGCTGGATCAAGAAGGCGGAGATCGTCATCGAGCCGTACGTGTGCTGAACGCGGAGGTGCCGTCCGTTCGGTACTAGATCGTGATTGGATCGCGGGACGCTCGGCGATTTGGATCGCGAAGACGTTCGACTACATCAACCGCGTTTCTTAACGCTTCCCGCTTAGCGATCTACAAGGGTATGTAGATCCACTCTCCCTCTCGTAGATGCTCATCACCATGGATAGATCTTGCGTGTGCGTAGGAAATTTTTTGTTTCCCATGTAACGTTCCCCAACACATATATATTATATTGATGTAAATTAGTGAGCTAATGTCTTGTAAATTACTCCGCCAACTAGGATCTGGACTAATTTGAGCATGTAAATGCTCGATTGAATTGTCCATGCATGCCAAATGTGTCAACTATATGTGCTGGCATATCTATATATTATCTCATTTTGGAATGTGAAAAATAAATATGAAAAATGCCTTCTAGAAATCGGCGCCGATCACCACCTGTAAACACATGTATATCATATACTCTAACTGGCACACCCTTATACTGAATGAACTGTGTGCTATACTAATACTTTCCATGGAAATTTAAGAACTTAACAAACATCATTTTAGTGTACGCAGGTTAACACAATACTTATTAACAAATCTCAACTTAACAATCTTGACAACCATATGATCCATATCTACATATTTAAGATAGTAACAACCAGCACATTTTATGAACCACATGGCCAGCAACCACAACTATGTACTGGAAGCAGCTTGATCACGACATTTCGACATCTCGTGAATGAAAAGGAAGATCCCTTCACTGCTTTTGTAGAGCATGAGTATAACAGTGTCTCCAATTTTCAAATTGGGACGCATTGCCAGGACAACGGAGAACCTATTAATTTCAACGGTTCCATTTGTGCGGGAAATGCAGTACCTTGCAATCACTTTGGCATTCCTAGCAGGCACAAGTGTGATAGGACAATGCCGGGGAATATGTTTAGGAACAGCTGCAGCGGGCATATTTAGTTGCAATGAAGAACAAAACCGAATTGTAACATACCATTGAATCTATCAACATATTGTTGAGGCTATCTATAGTTTATGAACAACTACATAAATATAATATTTTTGTACCAGCATTTTGTTGACACAATTGGTCTTGTTCAATTCGTGCACCCGTGGCAGATTTGTTCCCATTCCAAATCCAGCATTCAAACATTCTACCGGTAGTTTATGACAAAAAAATTATGACATGCTCAAAGTCTTTCCAGCGAAATTTGGTATGGTGAGTAACATACAGATTTTTAGCTATGCATCGACCATATCCTACGAAAAAAGCTTAAAGTGCTTATCTATTCGGAACAATGCAGAAGAATAGTGGGCATACAATGGTAATTAGAACTGGCTAGGAAACAAAGTGAGAAAAGGAAATCCCAATTGGTTGCTAGCTAGGAAACAGAGTTGAAAGAACACTAACGTGGATCAGAATCTGGTCGGACGATGTCGTGGGGAAGTAAACATCCATGGTAAAACCAAGCTTTGGTGTAGGCACTAGAATTTTAGTGTCAACTTTATGTTCATAAAACTGAGATAATTTTCTCCAAAGGCACGCATCAAAATAGGGGAGACCAACGTTATCATTTTTACCCGCACGCATCAAAGGTTCATGGTCAGTATGACATCAATGGAGTCATCAACTAAGTAAAGGCCAAAATTTCCATGTACATGTGTTCTTGCAAAGCAGGGTATGTACTGCAGGAAACGATAAAATTGTTACATATAATAGAGCAACAAAGCAAATATGGGACAAATTGAAAGAACATAACAATAGCTGAAATCAAAGTACAAAAATATGTAATTAAACAGATAATTGAACCAACATGACATGCAAATATGAGGGTAATTGAAAGAACATTACAACATAAATTTCCCTAATTTAGAAAAAAATTCATCTTTGACACCTATGCTGCATGTGGCACCTTTTATCCAAATTTAGCAATGTATAGTACATGCTCATAATATTAGGCCATACCAACCATGGTAGGGTTAGATTTAACATACCGTGCGCCCCCTGAAGTCGTCTGGTATGGGGAGATGGAACTTCTTGTCCGTCTGGACGCCACCACCACACTTGCCTGATTTGTGCTTGCACTGTGGAGACTATGAATGAAAACCCTCAAATCAGCTACAAGAAAAATTCATCAACAACTATTTCCGCCAGGTGATTGACAGGGACAGACGAACTACGATAAGGGAGGTTCAAATTTTTCATAAAATTAATTACATGGTTCTCCATTAGAAAAAAACATGGCCCAATCGCACAGAAATCCCCAATGGATCAGCGTCGAGAAAGTCGACGCTGATAGGCGTCGGCGAGGGGATGAAATAAAATTCAGTGGTGTTCATCGGCGGCAGCCGGCTGCAACAGGCATCGTCGAGCTCGAAGATTCGGGCAGGCCGGGGAAAAAATGAGCAACTATACAAAAGTGCGAATGAGGACAAAGTGGGAGAGGGCCGGGGGTGAGGGTCTGCGTAGGAAATGGTTCGTAAACACGAACCGTGTGTAAATAATGTCATTATGATAGCTCGATCGAAGTGTACCGGAATCCAAAATTCCTTCTTCGTTAATTTAGTGCATCTACGACTTAAAATCCCAACTGCAGTATACTGTTGTGATGTCAACGGTGTGGATTGCCGTTCCTCCGCGGTGCATCCAACAGAGCGCATGCGCCGTGTGGCTAGGGTTCTGGCCAATCAGAACGCAACGCACAATAGAGTGAATGCACACGGTTCTGGAAGGCACACGACCTTCACAAAGTAACTGTCTGCCCAAACAAATCAGAAAGTTTGAAGGGAAACCCATATTTCCTTGCTCGTTTCTCCATGATTTATTTTCTACGATCAACATACCCACTAGAATGCACCGTGTTCAAATTTGACATTTTTCCGGGCTCGTTTACTTTGTTTAGGCTTTTATTTGCACTTTCTAGGCATGTACTGCTTATAATTCAAGTTCAAATGTTCTGTACATGAAAAGGTGTTCAAAAACAGTTCGAAAAAACATAATTGTGTCATTGAATAACTTTTCATGTAATCAACAGGAAATTAGTTGATTTTTAAAGGATATGTGTGGGAAGAGGCAGCCACGGATGTGTCGTTTATTGGTTTTCTAACTCTAGAAAAATGGAAAACATGCCTGAAAAACATGATACCTTGTGTGGTACCTTGGCATGACCTCACTATGATGTGGTAAATATTTGAGGAGTTCTGGCTAATGTCATCAAATGCACTATTCATATATCGAACCATCACCTATGAAGTTTCATGGTTTGGGGAGGGAAATCCACATGTTTTGAAGGGGAACCCATATTTCCTTGTTCCTTTCTTCTTGATTTATTTTCTACGATCATCATACCCACTAAAATGCACTGTGTTCCAATTTGACATTTTTTTCGGGCTCGTTAACTACATTTAGGCTTTTATGTGCACTTTCCTTGGCATTTACTACTTATAATTCAATTTTGAACAATCTATACATGAAAAAATGTAAAAAAATGGTTCTAAAAATCATAATTGTGATATAGAATAACATTTCATCTATATTAAAAGGAAATTAATAGAAATTTAAAGGATATGTGTGGGCAGAGGCAGTCACGGATGTGTCGTTTATTGCTTTTTTAACTCTAGAAAATGCAAAACATGTTTGAAAAACATGATACCTTGTGTGGTGCCCTATCACAACCTCAATAGGATGTGTCAAATATTTGAGAAGGTTTGGCTAATGTCGTCAAACACACACTTAATATATCGAAGCATCACCTATGAAGTTTCATGGTTTGGGGAGGGAGATCACCATGTTTTGAAGGGGAACCCATATTTCCTTGGTCCTTTATTATTGACTTATTTTCTACGATCATCATACCCACTACAATGCATCGTGTTCAAATTTGACATTTTCCGGGCTCGTTTACTATATTTAGGCTTTTAAGTGCACTCGCTAGGCATTTACTGCTCATAATTCAAGTTCGAACATTCCGTATATAAAAGATGTTACAAAATGTTCAAAAAATCATAATTGTGTCATTGAATAACTTGTCATGTATTCTACAGGAAATTAATATAAATTTAAAGGATATGTGTGGCAAAAGGAAGCCACATATGGTCGTTTGTTGAGGTTTTAACTCTAGAAAAATGGAAAACATGCCTGAAAAACATGATACCTTGTGTGGTGCCTTGGCATGACCTCAATATGATGTGCTAAATATTTGATAAGGTTTGGCTAATGTCGTCATACACACTCAACATATATCGACCCATCACCTAGGTAGTTTCAAGGTTTTGGGAGGGAAATCACAATGTTTTGAATGGGAACCCATATTTCCTTGGTAGTTTCTCCGATTTATTTTCTGCGACCAACATACCTACTACAATGCACCATGTTCAAATTTGACATTTTTCTGGGCTCGTTTACTATATTTAGGCTTTTATGTGCACTTCCTGGGCATTTACTGCTTATAATTCAAGTTCAAACATTATGTACATTAAATGTTGTTCAAAAACAGTTTGAAAAATTATAATTGTGTCATTGAATAACTTTTCATGTATTTTATAGGAAAATAATAGAAATATAAAGGATATGTGTGTGAAGAGGCAGCCAGATATGTGTCCTTTATTGGTTTTTTAACTCTAGAAAAATGGAAAACATGACTCAAAATATAATACCTAGCGTGGTGTCATTATACGACACCAGTATGCGGTGGTAAATAGTTCAACACCAAGCAAAGTATCATCTACTATCTGATACTACCAGTTTTCCAAAATATACAATTTTAATCGCAAATGGTTTCTGATAGCGGACCGTTTGGAAAACGTTCCATGCTAGGAGAGAGAGAGAGAGAAGGCTTGTATGTGTGCGAGCTCGCTTTTAATGCCGAGCTATGCGTGCTAGAGCTTCGCCACCCCGCAGTTATTTGCAGTGGCAGCTTCATGGCCACTTAAGTGCCTTGGCAACGCGACCACACCTAGTATGTCTACGAGACCGCGCGTCTAGCAGCACGCAACGGTGACGGCTCAGATTCTCGACGACCGCACAAGTTCTCGATGACTACACATGCTTTGGCAACATGCAGGCATGCAAGCACAACCAGGGTGTGCCGTGGCAAAGTAGCCAGAGCACGGACTACGACATCATATATAACGATATCGATTGCTATAAAAAAAACACCGCACTATACAGCTTTCCGGCCAGTTCCCAAAGCTATCTCCACGCGTCGATCATTCCACCGCGCCACACATTAACTCTTAAGGAAGCGATGGCATCCCACCGTGCCGAGTTCATCGCTGCCCATGATCGCACACTAACTGGTAAGGAGGTGACGGCATCCCGCCGTGCCGAGTTCTGCGCCACCCGCGACCGCACACCGACATGGGCGGACTATGAAGCTGCCTCAGCCGAATGGGCAAAGGATGAATTAGAGGCCAAAGCCGCACAGGCCGAGCGGAAAAAGGAAAAACCACGCAAGAAAAGAGAGTCCATCCGCGCCAAGAAAGAAGCGGCCACACGCGCTGCTGAGGAGAGCTGAGCGAAGATCCAAGCACGGTGGGTTGCCGCCGGCATGGCCGAGAAGGAGAACGATGGCCTCTCGCCAGCATGGCCCGATGCCTCCACCTGCCATCAGCATTGCGGCGGTAGCGACCAAAGCCACTGATGAGAGCATACAAGTACTAGTACTTACCCCTACCAGTAGTTTTCAGAGCAAATTATGATCTAAGAATTTAGGGACATTTGCATTTCTGTCCCTAACTCGAACCACCTACTCAGATTTGCCCCTAATTTCGAAGCATGCTCAAATTTGCCCCTCTTTCGTTAAGTGCGCTTACAAAAATGCCCTTCCGTACATTTTCCGTCCGGTCAAAGGCGTTTGACTGTTAGATTTTTCTATACGCGCACTTAACGGTCAAAGGCCTTTGACTGGACGAAAAATGTACAGAAGGGCATTTTTATAAGTGCACTTAATGGAAGAGGGGCAAATATGAGCATGCTTCGAAATTAGGGGCAAATCTGAGTAGTGGGTTCGAGTTAGGGGCACAAATGTAAAAGACCCAAGAATTTAAGTACGTTCATCAAGTGTACAATTTTTTTGACGCAGGATCACCAATTTTCTCTTTTCTCACACATGGGTATTTGATGCGCCTCGTCTGTATTGCGTGTTTTCCCTCACGTAAGGTTCGAGTTTCGCAGAGAAAATTTCAATAGGCGCGTGATTTCAGAAGTTATTCCTCCCACCCCATACCCACCCATCACATTTCCCCCTATCCCCACCCCCCTCTCCATGCAGCCCAAACTAGCGTCGCCGCAACCACATCTACGTTCTGCCCCATCCTCCTCGATCTATAGTGAGGTAACAACCGATCTCCATCACTGCTCCGGCAAGATTGCTCACATGGAGCCTGCGAACCACCCTCATGCCTCCAGATCTCCACGCCCTATTATCGAGCATCCCCGCGTAAGCCCAACCACATATCACACGGAGGTTGAGGCGCTCATGGCGGTTGATGGCGCGGTGGCCGTTGTGAGTGTCGACCCGGAGGAACACCTTGCCGCCGATGCCACCAACTTGGTGCGGGCTCTGGCCGAGATGAATTGCCCCACGCTTCTAACATTTACTTGTTTCTTGTACATGTACATATGTTAGCGGTAGTGATCCATGATATTTGTGATCTGCGTTGGGTTTTCTGTGAAGAGGAACGGTTGATGCAGCACAATACGGATAAGTATTTGCCTCAGTTAAGAACCAAGGTTTATCGAACCAATAGGAGTAACACGCAACCCCCGTCTTCAGCGATTGCACACAAAACAGCAAACACTTGCACCCAACGTGCGCAAGAGGGTTGTCAATCCCCTTGGACTCGTTATTTGCAAGCTAGTGAGGTATATGGATGATAGATGGATATTGTAAGTTGCAAAATAAAATAAAAAGTAAATAATGGCAGCAATGTATTGATGGCTTTTGTAAATTTATAAGTGAATAGACCCGGGCCCGTAGTGTTCTCTAGTAGCTTCTCGCATTTAGTAGGCATACGGTGGGTAAACAAATTACTGTTGGGTAATTGATAGAAAAGCACATAGTTATGCAATCTTTATTCATGACAATGATCATGTATATATAGGCATCACGTCCATAAGAAAATAGGCGGACTCCTGCCTGCACCTATTACTATTACTCAACCCATCGACCTATCGAGCATGGATCTAGAGTATTAAGTAAAACAGAGTAATGCTTGGAGAACAATGTAATGATGTAGACAAAGAGAATTCAATCAATATGAATTAACCACATCGTTTTATCATTAGTGGCAACAACACAAAGATGTATCTTGTCCCCTACTTTGTCACTGGGATATAGAAACCCGTCGGGTTGAACCCACTACAACGCACCCCTCTCACTGAAGAAATATCAATCTAGTTGGCCAAACTATTTCAATAGATCGGAGAGATTTACGAACCTATAATAATCATGCAAATCAGAATCATAATAGATTTCAGAGAAGACTCAAATAGTTTTCATGAATAATCTGAACATAAACCAACAATTCATCGAATCCCAACAAACGCACCGCACAAAGTGATTACATTGAATAGATCACCGCAAAGATGCGGTGAACTTTGTATTGAAGATCAAGAGAGAGAGAGAGAGCGAGAGAGATAGCCATATAGGTACTAACTACGGACCCGTAGGTCTATAGGGAACTACTCACACATCACGATGGGAGCAGCAAGGTTGATGTAGAGGCCCTCCGTGATCGACCCCCCCCCCTCCGCTAGGGCATCGGAACAGGGCTCCAGATGGGCACACGGCGGAACAGAGACTTGCGGCGATGGAAAGTGTTTCGGGAGGCTCTCTAGGGTTTTTGAGATTAATTAGAATTTATAGGTCAGAGAGGGGCATCGGGGGCCACCCGAGGGGGCCAGCACACATCAGGGCACGACCATCCCCCTAGGCACGCCCTGTTGTGTGCTGCCTCCCTCATGGAGCCTCCGGTCTCCTCCCAAAGCTTCCAGGTCTTCTTTTGGTCCATAAACAATCATAAAAAAGTTTTGAGGCAATTGGACTTCGTTTGGTACTGTAAACCTGAAAAGCAAAAAACATGCAGAAAACGACAACTGGCACTGGGCATTGGGTTAATAGGTTAGTGCTAAAAAATAATATGAATTGATATATAAACACCCCAAAAGCTTCCTAGAATGATAATATTATAGCATGGAACAATCAAAAATTACAGATACGTTGGAGACGTATCAAGCATCCCCAAGCTTAATTCTTGCTTGTCCTCGAGTAGGTAAATGATAAAAACAGAATTTTTGATGTGACATGCTACCCAACATGTAATCTATTGCTGGTACGATTATTGAAGAAATGATGAATTAACAAACATTAACATAGTAATACTGATAAACATAAGAAACATAATCATCAAGTTTCAAAATATACGATCCTTAAAAATGTTCACCCCCTATTCATTTTATCATATAAGAATAGCAATGCTCCGTCTTGACCACATAAATACAAATGTCAAGCACCACGGTGTCAAGTCAGGAAATTGGAACGTACTTCTTACGTGCTTCAGCTTTTTATTACTTACGCAATATATGAGCGTGAACCATGGATATAGCATAAAGGTGGAATAGAATGTGGTGGTAGGTTTCAAAGGGGTAAAAGTGGAGAAGAAAGTATCACATCAACTAGGCATATCAACGGTCTATAGAGATGCCCAACATATAGATATCAATGCAAGGAGTTGGGATTGCCATGCAACAGATGCACTAGAGCTATAAGTGTATGAAAGCTCAAATGAAGCTAAGTGGGTGTGCATCCAACTTGCTTGCTCATGAAGACCTCGGGCATTGGAGGAAGCCCGTCATCGGAAATTACAAGCCAAGTTCAATATAATGAAAAATTCCCACTAGCATATGAAAGTGATAAACAAGAGACTCCCTATATGAAGAACATGGTGCCACTTTGAGGCACAAGTGTGGTAGAAGTAGTAGCACTGTCCCTTCTTTCTTTTCTATCATTTATTTAATATTTTTATTTCTTTTTCCTTTTCTTTTTCTTCTTTTTTTCTTTTTTTCTTTCTTTCTTTCTTTTATTTTTCGCTCGGAGTCTCATCCAGACTTGTGGGGGAACGATTGTCTCCATCATCCTTTCCTCACTAAGACAGTGCCCTAATAACGATGATCATCACACTTTTATTTACTTACAACTCAACATGAAAAATATAGTATGACTCTATATGAATGCCTCTGCCAGTGTACCATGATGTGCAATGATCAAGCGTAACATGTATAAAAATGATGAACAGTGGCTTTTCCACAAATACTATGCCATCTTATATGATCATTCAAAGCAATATGACAATGAGTGTACTAGTCATATGAAGTAACGGTGGAAGTTGCATGGCAATATATCTCAGAATGGCTATGGAAATGCCATGATAGGTAGGTATGGTGGCTGTTTTGAGGAAGATATAATAAGGCTTATGTGCAACAGAGTGTATCATGTCACGGGGTTTGGATGCACCGGCGAAGGTTGCACCAATCCTCGAGGTGAGAATGGGCAATGCACGGTACTAAAGACGCTAGCAAATATGAGGTGGTGAGAGTGCGTACATCCATGGATTCACATTATTCATAAATAACTCACATACTTATTGCAAGCTTTTATTAGCTCTCTCGAAGCAAAGTACTACTCGCATGCCCCTTGGGAGGAGGTTGGGAGAGTTAACCATCGCGCCCTCCGACTTAAACAACACTAGGATTTCAACGAGGAATAAGTATGGTCACACATCATGACCATGCTATAAAATATTTAGATGAACAGCAAGTTAACACCCTCTAATTCACAATACTTTTACTAAACAATGATCATGCACTCATGCCCTTTCATATTACCACATCAATATCATTAACCCACAATTTCTCTTTTATGTGCTACATGTGGTTTTGATTATACACTCGTTGGATACCTATTATTTTTGGTTTAGTCTTATAACCTATGCAAATTACCGTCACTACTTATTAACTCTAAAACAAATATAAGTGAAGAACGAGAGTGCAATTATTTCTATAAAATTTATACGCCACCGTGCTCTAAAAGATATAAGTGAAGTACTAGAGCAACTGCTAAGCTCAAAAGATATAAGTGAAGCACAAAGAGTATTCTAATAAATTATGGTGATATTTTTTCTCTCTCAAGTGGGTGTTTCTAGCAAACAATGATTCTAGAAAACCAAAAAACAAACAGCAAACTAAAGCAAACTATGCTCCAAGCAAAACTCATATCATGTGATGAATAAAAATATGCTCGAGGTGACATACCGATGGATTGAAACGAAAGAGGGGATGCCTTCCGAGGCATCCTTCAGCTTAGATGCTTGAGTCTTCCTTTAATATTACCTTGGGGTTCCTTGGGCATCCTCAATCTCACTCTCTTGCCGCTCCTTATTCCTTCATCCATCGTGATAGCACCAAAAACTTGAAAACTTCAGCACACAAAACTCACCAAAACCTTCGTGAGATCTTTTAGTATAGAAAACATATAAAATACTTTAGGTACTGTCATAAATTGATTATTATTTTATTATTTCGTAAGGTACTGTATTATAACTTCTCCATGGCTTCTACCCCCCGATACAATCCATAGCATCATCAAAACAAGCAAACTATGCAAGCAAAAACAGAATCTGTCCAAAACAGAACAGTCTGGAAAGATCTGTAGAGAACCTATGCTTCTGTAACTCTAAAAATTCTGAAAAATTAGGAGAACCTGAATAATTTGTATAGGAATACTGTGTAAAAAATTAAGATAAAAAATATATTCCAGTAAAATCAGAGAAATTCTGCACTGGATGCTAAAGTTTCTGTTTTTTCACCGTATCAATTCTACCTATCTTGTGAGTCACCCCAAAGGATTTACTTGGCACAAACACTAATTTAAATATAAAAACACAATCATTAAATAGGCAATAATAATGATATAAAAAACAAACAGAAAGTAAAAAATCAAAAATAAAGATAACTATTGGGTTGCCTCCCAACTAGCGCTATTGTTTACGCCCCTAGCTAGGCATAATGCATAGTTTCAAGTGTTGTCATCTTTGGCACTAGGAACAAGTTGTTCAAAATTGTTATTGAGAGTTTTCATTTCATCCTTCAAAACACCAAGATCATCAATCTTTAGGTCCATAGTGTCAAATCTCTTATTTTGCATTACTATGTTCCCATTGATTTTAGTAGACATTTTGTATAAGCCCTTAAAATTGGTTTCAATAATGGCTTTAGTTTCTTTTATTAACTCGGTTTGACAGAAACATACCAACATTGTTGGCTCAATGGTTTCTATTTTTGGTTGTCCAAATATATTTTTCATCTTTTCATAGGTTTCAAAGGCATTATTCCCAAGGAAATCTTTTTCAAACATAGAATCGAAGACACGTCAAGGAGATAAGGATAGACCAACATAAAAACTTCCAAGATGCAGTTTGATATGATTTTTGGGATTAGCCCTCATTTGTATCTCTAGTAATCTATCCCAAGCTTCTTTAAGGGACTCATCACCCAATTGTTTAAAATCCAAGATTAGAGAACCCTCTCCCAAGTAAGGAGGGTGAGGCATGTCCGGAGGGGAACTAGCCATAGTAGCAAGCAAAGGAGTAAACTAGTAACTAGCAAATATAAATATTTTGTATTTTTTATTTTTATGAAACTAATAAAATATAAGAGAAAATAAAAGAAGAACAAGTGAGTAATAATTTGTGCGAAGTTACTTGATAGTAGGTTGGTGATACTCCCTGGCAACGGTGTTAGAAATCCTTCCTGATACTTGTGATCTGCGTTGGGTTTTCCGTGAAGAGGAACGGGTGAAGCACCACAATACGGATAAGTATTTCCCTCAGTTAAGAACCAAGGTTTATCTAATCAATAGGATTAACACACACCCCCCATCTTCAGTGATTGCACACAAAATAGCAAACACTTGCACCCAACGCGGTCAAGAGGGTTGTCAATCCCCTTGGACTCGTTATTTGCAAGCTAGTGAGGTATATGGATGATAGATGGATATTGTAAATTGTAAAATAAAATAAAAAGTAAATAATGACATCCTGGTATTGAAGGCTTTTGTAAATTTATAAGTGAACAGACCCGGGGGTCGTAGTGTTCTCTAGTGGCTTCTCTCGTTTAGTAGGCATACGGTGGGTAAACAAATTACTGTTGGGCAATTGATAGAAAAGCGCATAGTTATGCAATATTTATTCATGACAATGATCATGTATATATAGGCATCACGTCCATAAGCAAATAGGCCAACTCCTTCCTGCACCTATTACTATTACTCCACCCATCGACTGCTATCCAACATACATCTAGAGTATTGATACGTCTCCAATGTATCTACTTTTCCAAACACTTTTGCTCTCGTTTTGACCTCTAATTTGCATGATTTGAATGGAACTAACCCGGACTGACGCTATTTTCAGCAAAACAACCTTGGTGTTATTTTTGTGCAGAAATAAAAGTTCTCGGAATTGGAAGAAACTTTTTGTTGTTTTTTTCTGGGATTATAATGAATTATGGAGCGAAGAACTACCGGAGGAAGGCCAGCTGTGGGCCACAAGCCAACAGGGCGCGCCCCCCCTAGGCCACGCCATGTTGTGTGCTGGGGCCCATGAGGCTCCTCCGACCCTGATTCCTGTCCTATAAAATCACATCTTCGGAGAAAAAAATGGGGGAGAAGTTTTCATCGTGTTTCACAAGACGGAGCCACCGCCACCTCCTGTTCTTCCTCGGGAGGGCTGATCTGTAGTCCGTTTGGGGCTCCGAACGGGAAACCGTCACCGTCGTCATCACGAACCCTTCTCCATCAACACCGCCACGATGCTGACCACCGGGAGTGAGTAATTCCTTTGTAGGCATGCTGGACGGTGGTGGGATTGGATGAGATTGATCATGTAATCAGGTTAAGTTTTATCGGGCTTGATCCCTAGTATCCACACTACTGGAATCAGGGATTTTGCCGTGGGCCGGCTCTTTGCCGTCAGCCAGCGGACGGCAAAGAAAGTCATTACCGTTTGCTGGCAGAAAGCTGACGACAAAGGGTGAGCTGACGGCAAAGAATGAATTTGATATGCTTAATGCTTGTCACTAGGGCCCGAGTGCCATGATTTCAGATCTGAACATATTATATTATCTCTGAATATAAGATTGATTCGGATCCTATCTTGCAAGTTATATGGACCTATTACGTGTCTTGATCCGCATACCCCAAGGTGACAATAATTGGGATTCTTTCCGGTGATTGCCATAGTTTGAGGAGTTCATGTATTCACCATGTGTTAATACTTTGTTCCGGTTCTCTATTAAAAGGAGGTCTTAATATCCCTTAGTTTCCAATAGGACCCCGCTCCCACGGGAAGGTAGGAAAAAGATGTCATGCAAGTTCTTATCGCAAGCACGTATGACTATATACGGAATACATGCCTACATTATATTGATGAATTGGAGATAGTTCTGTGTCGCCCTAGTGTGTAATTGTTACATGATTGATGTCATCTAAATCATTATCCATCATCGATCCACGTGCCTGTGCTTTACATATACTGAATCTTGCTAAGTTACTATTGCTACTGCTACTGTCACAACTGCTACAAAATTGCTACTGTCACTATTACTATTACTTTTGCTACTACTATTTGCCGTGCTACTAAACCTTTGTTGCAGAGAGATATCCCAAGTGCGGTTGAATTGACAACTCAACTGTCAAGGGCAATAAATATTCTTTGGCTCCCCTTGTGTCGAATCAATAAATTAGGGTGAAATACTACCCGTGAAGACTGTCGCGATCCCCTATACTTGTGGGTTATCAAGTATTAAGTAAAACAGAATAATCCTTGGAGAACAATGACATGATGTAGACAAAGAGAATTCAATCAATATGAATTAACCCCGTCGTTTTATCCTTAGTGGCAACGACACAAAGACGTATCTTATCCCCTACTATGTCACTGGGATATAGAAACCCGTTAGGTTGAACACACACTAGTGCAGCGACGTGCTATACAAACGGTTTTAACCCCTTTTTGCGACGTACTTTGAAACCGTCGCCGATTGGGGGGTCCATCCCACACGACACAGAAAAATTGTCGGCGATGGTGACCAGCGAACGCAAACGTTTGGCAAAACAAAGCATATGGGATGTTTGCATCTATCACAAACGAGAATAGCCGGTCAACCGTTTGAGATATGGTGGACTTCCCATACGGCCCATCCTTGCAACTCGTGTGGGATTACACTAACATCGCACGCGCTATTCTATGATGCACCATTTATGATGTGCGCCGAATCACAAACAGTTCACGATTATGAAGCGTGTATGATAAGGGGTATATCACAAACATGCACATTTTCCGACCCGTTTACGATTTTGTAACTAAGAAGATAATTTAACAGTCGTACGAGTGTCGGATAAGTTTAAGAAACATCTGAATTTTGTACTCGTGTCGAACAGGATAAATATCGCACGCGAATTCTGTGGTGCAACGTTTATGATGCGTATTACATCACACACAATTTATACTTTTGAACTGTGTGCGATAGAGATTCTATCGTCAACGCTGAATTCGGTTGCACCGTTTGCAATATTGTCTTTCATCACACACGGTTTGCAAGCGGCAAATTACCCACATAGCACCTTTTCTATTTTAATCGCTACAATTTTAAATTGTACATAATTTGAATTTGAAAGTAGGGAATAGCTTTTTACATAACCACAGATAGATAGGTTGAACTACAATTGCATTATTCAATTCACAGGTACAGAGTTCAAGAATAAAGTCAACAAAAGAATTACATAAGCACCAAATAAAGAATGATGAACGATGGTTGAATGCTTGTATTAAAGACGGTAAAGAAAGAGGTAAAAGATATTCTGGTTGCTGTAAAAGGTGAAGCAGAATGCCCGTAGTGTGCCCTCCTCCATGCCGAATGCACGCACGACTCTAGTCCAACCCCTTGTGATGGCCGACCGCCCATCCTTCAATATCTTCAAGAGGACTTCCAGATAGTCGTTGTAATCTGGGAGGAATACATGTACATTTGCATGTCCAACAATCATGTAGTTTGAGAGGTGATCTTGAGTAAACTGCGTACCGCTGCAAAGGAAAAAGACACAAACATTGTCAGCTAACAACTCATTATGGGCAGTAAAAAGGTTACAGAGTTCTGAGTTCAAATACTGCAGATCACTGTTGTCTTGGACAAACTGTAAATAAATAGCTTAATTGCGACATTTTGACCCATTGTACTAACAATCTTTATTAGTTACCTCGCACGATGCTGGTTCATGAATACCTCATTGCCCCATACGCAAAAAGGGTCTAAGCGCAGATATTTACCAATGACATATGTACCTACAAGCAACAAGTAATATTAGAAGCTAAACTGCAATTGCATAATGATGTAGTACAATACTCTCTCCGAACCACTATATAAGATCTAACAACATCCAATACACTAACATATTGGATGTATTGACATCTTATGTTATGGTGCGGAGGGAGTATAACATGGGAAACAAATATAGCCATGGGAACCAAAAACCAAAATAGGCATCTGCTCACTATAACAGGCTTAAGAGCAACCAAGTATAGTCATTCATAATGGTATTATTGAGATTTCATAGAACAAAGCTTGTAATTAAACATCAAATTGTATAATTGAACATCACAGAGTGAAAAAAAACAGGGGGTGTATTACCTACACCAGGCTTAACAGGAAACCAATATGGCCATTGAACTAGTATTGATCAAATTGTACTGCACATTGTGAATAACTAAATAAACAAGGCATACTAAAAACAACCAAATATAGCAATATTAACTGGACAAATGCTAACCACAGACAACCAAAAACCTTTAAAGGAGGCATATGCTCACTAGAACATACTTAACAGCAACCAAATAACATTCATATCGGTATTGTTGAAAATGCATAGAACGTACCATGTGCTTAAACATCAAATTGTATGATTGAACATCACATCGTGAGAAAACTGAAATAAACAGGGGCATGTTAACTACACCAGCTTTAATAGGAACCAAATGTATGATTGAACAACCAAATCTAGCAATTCAAACTGGACATATGTTCACTACAAACAACCAAAAACAACTAAACAATGTATATGCTCACTACACACAACCAAAAACAGCTAAACAATGTATATGCTCACCCCTTGGAAGAGCCTAGACGGTGGGTGCGCACCATGTGCTTCCTGTTGTCGCAGCTTGGCTCCTTCCCTTTGGAAGAGCACGGCTGCAGGGTGCCCTCCCGGATGTCGTGGATGTATTATTTTCCCTTGGAACAGATGGATAGGGCGCCCTTGTCGTCGTTGTCGTCGTTAGTGAGGCATCACTTGGCAGCTGATGATGCCGAGACACTGCCATGGAACGCGACCTTCAGAAATGAAGGCAAATTCCTGACAACAAAGTAGAGTAGATCAGCGGTGGTGCCATGGAGGAGATCCACGTGGATTGAACCCGAGGGGTGGGGGTGCGCCACTTAACCTGTGGCATAGCCCGCATCAAGCCGTCGCTGTTGACGAGCTTGATGTCGTAGCCGGCTGCCATGCTATATAGACATGCGCGAGCCTGCATAAAGCCCCCGTCCGGTCATCGTAGTGAGCTTCCCTGGGGGCCTCGGCGGCCACCTCACCGTCGTCCAGCGGAAAGGCATTGATATACCTCCTTTTTTGCCATTTGCTCCTTGGCTCCCCAGGAAGCGTAGCTGGGCTTAGGCTGTAACACTCTGGAGTGGTGCTGGGGGTGGCGATGCGGATGGGGATCTATGGGAAAGGGGGTGTTTCGTAGGCCGGCAGAAGGGGGTGGACCCGAGTGGTGCGCGAATTCGACATGGATGAGCACTACTGTCGAATTCCCACACGACTCTAGTCCAACCCCTTGTGATGGATCTTCAAGAGGATGGTCTATGTGACGCCCGGATAGTTAAGCTACAGTAACCCTCTTCTAATGATGCCACGTCACCACGATTACTGTTGTTAAACTCGCGTTGATTCAAACCTCGGTCAAATTCAAATTTAAAATAAAGTCAAACGATAATTTTTTTTAATTATTAAAACTAAAATGTTCGGGTTGTGCCAAATATTGCATAGGTAATTATGGTGAAGAAACCACACTTTTATAAAATGTTTAACTACTCTAGGATGAATAAAATAGTAGGTAAAACAATTAAATAAATGCCTTTTGTATTTTATAAAATTATAAACCATTTATTTAGTTGCCAAAAGTCAATGGGGCAGTAGCCTAGTTATTATTACTAATTTAGGAGTTGAAGTTATATTATACAAAACTAAAATAAATTAATAGTAAAAAGGAAACAGAAAAAAAAACAAAAAAAAAGCCCCCCCCCCCCGGCCTAACTGGGCCGTGGCCCAACCGGCCAACCGGCCAACGGGCCGGCCCACCCCAGCCCCCGTGGGGATAACCCCTCCCCCACTCCCCCGCTAACCCTACCCAATCCCCACTCGCCCCCCACCCGATCCCCTCGCCCCCCCGATCCAGATCGGGATCGGGACGAGCTGCGCCGTCACCGCCGCCCCTCGCTGGTCCTTCCCGCGCCCCCAACGCCATCGGCGCCGCCCGGCGTCCCCTGCGCCTCCCTGCACCGGCGCCGTCCGCCATGACCCCTCCCCACCGGAGCCGGCGTACCCCCGTCGTCGTCCTCGTCACCTCTCCACCGGCGCTCGGTGCCGCCACGCCTCATTCCCACCATCGCCGACCACCGCGCCTCCCCGCGCATGCTGCCACCCCCCTCCTCGCCGGTGAGCCTCCGGGCTCCTTCCCCTCCCCTTTTCCTCCCCACCCCCGACCGGCCAAGCTCTCGCGCCGACGCCGCGTTGCGTCGCCGCGGCCCCGCTCCGGTCCCCATCGCCCGCTTGCTGCTTGTCGCTGCGGTTGCCTCGCATGGCCCCACTCATCCGCTCGCGCGCGCCTTCTGCCGCACCGCGCCGCACCCCGTCGGCCCTCGTCGCGCCCGCGTGCGCGCCCCGGCCCACGCTCGCCGCTGTCCCGCCGGCCCCCGCCTACCTAGCCATCGCCCCCGCCTTCCGCTGCCCATGCTAGCCCTGGTCACCCCCCCCTCTCGCCTCTGCAGCTGACCTCGCCGGACCGGCCGCCGGCGAGCCCTCCCCGGCACGCCCGATTGCCCTGACCGTGGCCTCGCCCCCGGCCGATCTGGTTAGTGGGCTAGCCCCACTAACCCCCTGGCCTATGACATGTGGGGCCCGGCCCCTGTTAATTAAAATAAATATATATATATAAATGTAAATAAAAATATATTAATAAAACAACTAATTAGTGAATTAATTAATTGATTAATTAACCTGTTAATTATGAATAGTGAATGACATGTGGGTCCAGCCCCATTAACACTAATTAAACTTGTTAATTAAAAACGGTTAATTAATATATTTTAATGTGTCACTTACAGGTGGGTCCCACACCACTAATTAACCTGATTAACAGTTAATTAAACATTAATTAGAACTGTGA
This sequence comes from Elymus sibiricus, assembly GCA_039707655.1. Taxonomy (NCBI): domain Eukaryota; kingdom Viridiplantae; phylum Streptophyta; class Magnoliopsida; order Poales; family Poaceae; genus Elymus; species Elymus sibiricus. The sequence goes on from CM077671.1 coordinate 249,145,056, forward strand.
CACTGACAGGTGGGACCCAGCAGTCAGTTTGACCAGTCAACAGGACTGTTGACTACTGATGTCAGCATGACATCATGCTGATGTCATAATTGAATTATTAAATTAAAATAATCTATTTTAATTTCTTAATATTAATAAAACTTTAAAAAAATCATATAAAATAATTTATAACTCGGATGAAAAAACTTTATACAGGAAAGTTGCTCAGAACGACGAGACGAATCCGAATACGCAGTCCGTTAGTCTGTCACATGCCTCTAGCATAGCAAACATGGAACTTTTCCATCGTTTCCGTCTGTTTGGTAAAACCCAGAGACCCGGAAAATATCGTCAGATATTCTTCCGACCCATCCGCGACATGTAATACTGCGTTAGTACATGCCTAGCTCTGCTTATTGCCATGTCATGCATCGTGATGCATTTGTCTGCTTTATATTTATTGTTTCTTCCCCCCTCTTCTCTCCGGTAGACCCCGAGACTGACGGTGCTGCCGGGTACGACTACGCTGTTGACGATCAGCCCTTTGCCGCAGAGCAGCAAGGCAAGCAAACCCCCCTTGAGCATCCCGATATCGCCTAGTCCTTTCTCTCTTATTCTTGCATTAGATTTTGCTATTGTATTAGTTAGCTCCTATTCTGATGCATAGCCTGTTTTTGATAAACTGCTACTATACCTGCAATCATATCAACTGCTTAGTATAGGTTGATCAATGAATCCCCAATGACCCCTTAGTCCCAGTTGCCCCTGCTTCACCATCGATGACTCGATGACTCGAAGACCCGAGGACTTGGTCAATCGACCGACGAGCCAGGCCCCTCACATCACCGCACACCCCTTAAGTACGGCACTACAGAGCTACTACCGAGTGCCGAGGGTGATACCTCACTTAGCACTCCCGGTGTTAATTCTGTAGCGTAGCTAATCGGTCGTGGGTATCGAGGGTGATTCCTCCTTCCCATTTATCGATAGCGACTCTTGCCATAAACATACCTCGAGTGGGATCCATCGAGGGTGATTCCTCGGATATCCACTTGCTGTATAAACACACAGTTACTTTAACTTGACATTGTTTACATGTGAAAGACGGGACTGGAGGGACAGGCGGTACCACCCTAGTTGAGGTGGACCTGAGTTCCCGACAGTCTTGAGACGGGTCAGCCCCAAGGCTACCCGTGTGTGAGATGTGGTGGGATGCGCCGGTAAGGCATCCAAAAGGTTATGTTGAGGCGTGGACGGGCAGGAGAGGCCCTTGCCACACATCCTCGAGGCGGAGCGACGGACCGCACTTCATGGGTTGCGCTTTCCCCGCATTAATAAAATGCTAATGGGTTGGGTATTTGATCTGAGTTGGGTCGTTGGCCTTTTGACGCACCAAACCATCGCGTGGGAGAAGTTATGGGTACTCAGCGTCGTTGTATCAGCCGAAGCTCTTCGGACGTCAGCAATGGAGCGGCGCGCGCCGGATTGGACTGGACGGTACAGCTCTTGGACAGGAGTGTACTAGGTCTGCTTCCGGCCGCGTAAACATCGTGCAGGAGCACGTAGGGCAAGTGGGCCCACGACCCCTGTGTGCTTAGGATTTAGACCGGTGGGCTGGCCTCTTCGTTGAGCCTAGGTGGGGCGACGACGTGCTGCTATCCCGAGGCCGGGCATGACCCAGGAAAGTGTGTCCGGCCGGAGGTGATCAGGCGTGTTGGAAATGCGGTGCACCCCTGCAGGGATGAATAATCTATTCGAATAGCAGTGTCCACGGTAACAGGACGACTTGGAGTTGTGCCTTGACCCTATACAACTATAATTGTGATTTAAATTGAAATGAATTGTGGCTCCGAGATTTCTTCCTCGCAGGGAGTCGAGGAAGAATCTCTGGGCGTGGTTACTTAATAAAATTGCTACAATAATATGACTATATATGTGATACCAGTCTACTCTCTTCTAATGCTGCAAGATGCTAAAGATGCTAGTCTTCGATAGGACTAGGCCTTCCCCTATTCTTGCTTTCTGCAGTCAGCCCAGATACAACCCCCTCCCCTTGATAATGATGCATACTTAGCATAGATCTGATGTCAGTCTTGCGAGTACTTTGGATGAGTACTCACCGCTGCTTTGCTTTCTCTTTCCCCTTCGATACGATACCACGTTCAGACGACGGAGCCCAGGAGATGGAGTACGCCGGAGACGACTACTACACCACCGCTGGAGCCTACTACTACGTGGAGAACGCCGACGCTCAGGAGTAGTTAGGAGGTTCCCAGGCAGGAGGCCTCGCCTCTTTCGATCCACTGCTTATGTTTGTGCTAGCCTTCTTAAGGCAAAACTTGTTTAACTTATGTCTATACTCAGATATTATTTGCTTCCGCTAACTCGTGCCTTGTCGAGCTTTGTATTCGAGCCCTCGAGGCCCCCGGCTTGTAATATGAAGTTGTCTGACTTTAATTTGTGTCTAGTGTTGTGTTGTGATATCAATCAGTGAGTCCCTAATCTTGGTTGTACGCATTGCGTGTTTGATTAGCGTACGGTCGAGATCGGGGGCGTCACAAGTTGGTATCAGAGCCGACTGCGTGTAGGTAGCCCCCTTTCCAACTCCTTGGCCGAAGTTGAGTCTAGTACATGAAAAACTTTTACTAACATTGTTGTGTGGCTTACGGGCCCACATCTCAATCGGGTGGTATTAGGATCTTTTATTCCTCATCTATACTCTGGGTTCTGATGTCTCTCCTCTTTCGGGTTAAAGATTTTGCTAACTCTAACTCTAGGTTCTCGTAACTACTTCCCCGGAGAGCCCCCCCCAGTCCAGACGATGGCTTGATTCATTAGAAGACTTCGAAGCTACTCTCTGATGTTCTTCCGAGAACTTGCTTATCGCTTTTGCGATTCCCTTCCACCGTCAACCCCTATGGATGACTACATGCAATTGTCGCTCATACTTTCATATCCAGTTGCTCTTGTTATTACAAGGTACATCGAATTATCTTACCGGAGATTCGTTCTTCCTCGGTTGATCATGTGTTTCTCAGAATTCTTTGAAACGCTATTCGATCTTTCGTAATCCTCAGTAGCCTTTTGCTCTTGACCTTTCTCACCTGCTTGCATTATGGTTAATTCCATATGTCTAGCAATATTAAGTAAATCCTTTGTGGTTTTCATTTGATTTTATTGATTCAACCTGTGTGTGAATGCATGCAGCCATCAGTTGTTTCTCATAGATTATCTTTCCGGCTCAGACGTCTTTCCAAACATGAGTTGGTTCCCAACAAATCAACCTTGATTGATTGCCCATCTAAGTCCTTTCATCTTACTTGTATTTGATCGGAACATCTGTTTCCGATACACCAATTTGGAAATCTTAATTCCTTTGGTTATTTAAGCATCAAATTATTTGGATGATCTATGATCGGATGCCTTGCATTCTTTCTCTCTCTGATTGGGTACCGATACTCGCATCAGGTCCTTTGTGGACCGCCAGACCCAGTGTTGGGTTATTATCCGATAGCATCCTTCACATTCAAAATTCTTGTGATGTTCTTCCCCTGATACATGATGCCATTGGTAAGCTGTGTCTTCTCCCTCTGATAAGTTGTATCCTATGCTTTCGTCAGCCATGCTCTGTTTGCAAGCATGTGTTAATTACTCTTGAAGCTTGTGGTATATGTTCCTAAGATGCCCCGATGGGTTGGACCTATGCCTTCCTTAATTCGTGTGAACCCGACGGTTTTCACGAGTCATACTCTTCTGGTGTTTTGCCGGATAATCTTTCAAAGCTACAACCTGATTTGATACTTTACAACCGTGGTTCCGACCATGACTGTTCTTCTTTGATCCCATTTTCAGACCAGTTTAAGCACTTGTCTTCTGCGGATCAATACATCGGTCCAAGCTTTAATTCTGATCTACCTCCGAGTTTTATCATTGGTATCTCGAGAATATCATGGGGCTTTATAACTTCTTATGAGATCCTCATCAACTATGATATTTCACTGATTCCAATTTTCTCGTGTTCTGAGTTGTTGGACAATCAAGGATGTTGATATCTGAATCGAGTACGCTTTGCGATTCAACAACTCTCTGTAATCTTTTTTGATTATGAATTGTACTCGATCATGTCATTCCAAGCTGTTAGATGCTGAAGCCTGGCTATATGCCCTGAATGCATTAAACACGACACCCCTTGAAGGGATTGAAAACATTCCAGTTGTTCGGGATTTCCAAGATGTTTTTCCGGAAGAAAGGTGGTATGAGTCGATTGGACCAAGATTACCATCCCATCAACCAAGCAACGATTCAAAACAAATATCTGCTTCCTCGGATCAACGATCTGTATGATCAACTTGCTGGTTCATCAGTGTTTTCAAAACTCGACTTGAGGTTGGGTTACCATCAGATCCGGGTTCGTGAAGAGGATATTCCCAAGACTGCATTCGTTACTCGCTATGGTTCATACGAGTACCCCGTCATATCCTTTGACTTAACCAATGCTCCAGCAACCTTCTCTCGCCTGATGAACTATATATTCATGGATTACCTCGATAAATTCATCATGGTTTATCTGGATGATATCCTGGTTTACTCCATGAATAAAGAAGAGCATAATGAACATCTTCGTCTTATACTGGAGACGGCATACAGATACATCCCGTATGTTTTCCTGCTAGAGTTGATACTGCAGCCGACGCTGAGATCTTGACCCCTTTCGCGCATAGCAGTGTCCCGTCTTGCAGAGACCTCCATCCATGGCCACGTGCCATATGTCCTGGTCGATCGGTGGTCAGTCTCAGGTCTATCGTCCACGGTGACCTCTCAGCTGTTCTTATCCAAAGTGGAGAGGCACCACTGTTAAACACAGCCTGGTCAGTCTGTCCATCCATGCGTCGGTACGGTAAGTGTCACCCGTGTCCCTCTGTGCCATGCATGCAACAATGGCGCGCATAGTGAAACTCTTTACCTAGCTCGTGGGTCGGTGGATGGGTGGTGTTTACCGTCTCGTCCTCACACAGATAAGGATCAATTATCTCCACCCCCCACCTCCTCGCAATAAAAAGTAACCGCGCCCACATCCACACTTCCGTGGATCTTGCATCCCCATTGTTGTAGTACCAAGCATCTGAAGTACCTGTTTACTCAACCAGATCTGAATCTCAGTCAGATATGATGGTTGGGACTTTTTCCAAGGATTATAATTTTGGTCCCTATATACTCGGTAAGGTGATGTCATGGCTAGCATGCCTTGCAGGAGGACCTATGGTTATAGTATGTTGTTCAGCAAGATTAGCCATTCTTCCATGAGAAAAATTGTATGACTTAATTTTATAAGTTGTTCCTAATAGATCATTTTTGTTCCCAAACTCCGGCCCTTACCTGATGACCATGTCGATGCTACCTCGAAGCATGACTGTGGTATTCCGAATTTCATCAAGGACATTGGTGGCATAGTGCTAAAATGTTTCTTGATCAATTTTCCTAACAGCGTTGTATGGGTAAACTTCATAAATTCATTGCCCTATGTCTTAATGGTTACCTACACGGAGCCTTGTCATGATTATCTCGCTCTGCTTGCTCTTGGAAAGGATATACACCTAATGCTCGTGTGTACACTTTTTCCTTTCCATTGGTCTGTTTAAAGTGATAATCACATTTTCCTTTCCATTGGTCTGTTTAACCTTTCTTGAGATTTATTTGATCTGAGCAGTGATAATTCCCTGCTTAGGTAAATACCTCGGTGTACAACTCTGTCAGTAAGACCCTGTTACTATTGTTGTTAACATTCCGATAATCGCCGGTGGATGAGAACTTTGCCTATTGGTCTGCCTCGTTTCAACGAGCAGGAAGATGGTTCTCTTCGTCCCCCGCCCTTGGTACCGAAGTTGTTGCCGACATAATTGACAGATTTTCCTCCGACATGTCTTGCTACCATGACCGTGCAAGATGTCACCGCTCTCCATATTTTAACCCACATGATGGACCCTTAACCCATAGTTCCACAGGATCAAAACCTGACTCTCCTGTACATCTTTAATTCCAAAGTATCCTTTGCACTTGGCTTCGTACGTAATTTCCGAGCCACCGACCAAGAGATGATCTATTCTGGTATCAGACGCAATAATTATTCTCGTTGCTCTGAGCCCCTTTCACTTTCTGATCAGGCATCGAATGATTGCCTACCCTTTTGAAACTTTGGTACCACCGCATTTTGCTCTCAATAAATTCTCTGAGTAACAACTCGAGAAATAATTCATGTCTTCTTCCTTGAGTTCACTTTCAGGTGCCCAACTTTGTGGAGATACGTTCTTCCAAAGTTTTCCCTCATCGCATTCGTAGGACGATGAAGATCCCGAAGAAAGGATGACGACTTCATCATGATGCCCTGATACAGCAAGTTAAAGACATCAATGCCATGGATCAACCTCTTCGAGAAGAACAACCAAGAACTATAAGACTCGTTAGAATTTCGTAACCATAACTTTTTCCCTTACTCTACCTCTTAAATCTCGGGACAAGATTTCTTGTAGTGGAGGAGAATTGTGACGCCCGGATAGTTAACCTACAGTAACCCCCTGCTAATGATGCCACGTCACCACGATTACTGTTGTTAAACTCGCGTTGATTCAAACCTCGGTCAAATTCAAATTTAAAATAAAGTCAAATGATAATTTTTTTTAATTATTAAAACTAAAATGTTCGAGTTGTGCCAAATATTGCATAGGTCATTATGGTGAAGAAACCACACTTTTATAAAATGTTTAACTACTCTAGGATGAATAAAACAGTAGGTAAAACAATTAAATAAATGCCTTTTGTATTTTATAAAATTATAAACCATTTATTTAGTTGCCAAAAGTCAATGGGGCAGTAGCCTAGTTATTATTACTAATTTAGGAGTTGAATTTATATTATACAAAACTAAAATAAATTAATAGTTAAAAGGAAACAGAAAATAAAAGAAAAAAAAAAAAAAAAAAACAAAAGCCCCCCCCCCCCCCCGGCCTAACTTGGCCGTGGCCAACGGGCCGGCCCACACCAGCCCCCGTGGGGATAACCCCTCCCCCACTCCCCCGCTAACCCTACCCAATCCCCACTCGCCCCCCACCCGATCCCCTCACCCCCCCGATCCAGATCGGGATCGGGATGAGCTGCGCCGTCACCGCCGCCCCTCGCCGGTCCTTCCCGCGCCCCCGACGCCATCGGCGCCGCCCGGCGTCCCCTGCGCCTCCCTGCACCGGCGCCGTCCGCCACGACCCCTCCCCACTGGAGCCGGCGTCGGCCCGCCGTCGTCCTCGTCACCTCTCCACCGGCGCTCGGTGCCACCACGCCTCGTTCCCACCATCGCCGACCACCGCGCCTCCCCGCGCATGCTGCCACCCCCCTCCTCGCCGGTGAGCCTCCGGGCTCCTCCCCCTCCCCTTTTCCTCCCCACCCCCGACCGGCCCAGCTCTCGCGCCGACGCCGCGTTGCGTCGCCGCGGCCCCGCTCCGGTCCCCATCGCCCGCTTGCCGCTCGTCGCTGCGGTTGCCTCGCGCGGCCCTGCTCATCCGCTCGCGCGCGCCTTCTGCCGCACCGCGCCGCGCCCCGTCGGCCCTCGTCGCGCCCGCGTGCGCGCCCCCGCCCGCGCTCGCCGCTGTCCCGCCGGCCCCCGCCTGCCTAGCCATCGCCCCCGCCTTCCGCTGCCCATGCTGGCCCTGGCCGCCCCCCCCCCCCCCCCCCCTCTCGCCTCTGCAGCTGGCCTCGCCGGACCGGCCGCCGGCGAGCCCTCCCCGGCACGTCCGATTGCCCTGACCGTGGCCTCGCCCCCGGCCGATCTGGTTAGTGGGCAAGCCCCACTAACCCCCTGGCCTATGACATGTGGGGCCCGGCCCCTGTTAATTAAAAATAATAATATATATATAAATGTAAATAAAAATATATTAATAAAACAACTAATTAGTGAATTAATTAATAGATTAATTAACCTGTTAATTATCAACAGTGAATGACATGTGGGTCCAGCCCATTAACACTAATTAAACTTGTTAATTTAAAACGGTTAATTAATATATTTTAATGTGTCACTTACAGGTGGGTCCCACACCACTAATTAACCTAATTAACAGTTAATTAAACATTAATTAGAACTGTGACACTGACAGGTGGGACCCAGCAGTTAGTTTGACCAGTCAACAGGACTGTTGACTGCTGATGTCAGCATGACATCATGCTGATGTCATTATTGAATTATTAAATTAAAATAATCTATTTTAATTTCTGAATATTAATAAAACTTAAAAAAATCATATAAAATAATTTATAACTCGGATGAAAAAACTTTATACAGGAAAGTTGCTCAGAACGATGAGACGAATCCGAATACGCAGTCCGTTAGTCTGTCACATGCCTCTAGCATAGCAAACATGGAACTTTTCCATCGTTTCCGTCTGTCCGGTAAAAGCCAGAGACTCGGAAAATATCGTCAGATATTCTTCCGACCCGTCCGCGACATGTAATACTGCGTTAGTACATGCCTAGCTCTGCTTATTGCCATGTCATGCATCGTGATGCATTTGTCTGCTTTATATTTATTGTTTCTTCCCCCCTCTTCTCTCCGGTAGACTCCGAGACTGACGGTGCTGCCGGGTACGTCTACGCTGTTGACGATCAACCCTTTGCCGCGGAGCAGCAAGGCAAGCAAACCCCCCTTGAGCATCCCGATATCGCCTAGTCCTTTTTCTCTTATTCTTGCATTAGATTTTGCTACTCCATTAGTTAGCTCCTATTCTGATGCATAGCCTATTTTTGATAAACTGCTACTATACCTGCAATCATATCAACTGCTTAGTATAGGTTGATCAATGAATCCCCAGTGACCCCTTAGTCCCAGTTGCCCCTGCTTCACCATCGACGACTCGACGACTCGAAGACCCGAAGACTCGGTCAATCGACCGATGAGCCAGGCCCCTCACATCACCGCACACCCCTTAAGTATGGCACTGCAGAGCTACTACCGAGTGCCGAGGGTGATACCTCACTTAGCATTCCCGGTGTTAATTCTGTAGCGTAGCTAATCGGTCGTGGGTATCGAGGGTGATTCCTCCTTCCCATTTATCGATAGCGACTCTTGCCATACACATACCTCGAGTGGGATCCATCGAGGGTGATTCCTCGGATATCCACTTGCTGTATAAACACACCGTTACTTTAACTTGACATTGTTTACATGTGAAAGACGGGACTAGAGGGACAGGCGGTACCACCCTGGTTGAGGTGGACCTGAGTTCCCGACAGTCTTGAGACGGGTCGGCCCCAAGGGTACCCGTGTGTGAGATGTGGTGGGATGCGCCGGTAAGGCATCCAAAAGGTTATGTTGAGGCGTGGACGGGCAGGAGAGGCCCTTGCCACACATCCTCGAGGCGGGGCGACGGACCGCACTTCATGGGTCGCGCTTTCCCCGCATTAATAAAATGCTAATGGGTTGGGTATTTGATCTGAATTGGGTCGTTGGCCTTTTGACGCACCAAACCATCGCGTGGGAGAAGTTATGGGTACTCAGCGTCGTTGTATCAGCCGAAGCTCTTCGGACGTCAGCAATGGAGCAGCGCGTGCCGGATTGGACTGGACGGTACAGCTCTTGGATTGGAGTGTACTAGGTCTGCTTCCGGCCGCGTACGCATCATGCAGGAGCGCGTAGGGCAAGTGGGCCCACGACCCCTGTGTGCTTAGGATTTAGACCGGCGGGCTGGCCTCTTCGTTGAGCCTAGGTGGGGCGACGACGTGCTGCTATCCCGAGGCCGGGCATGACCCAGGAAAGTGTGTCCGGCCGGAGGTGATCAGGCGTGTTGGAAATGCGGTGCACCCCTGCAGGGATGAATAATCTATTCGAATAGCCGTGTCCACGGTAACAGGACGACTTGGAGTTGTGCCTTGACCCTATACAACTATAATTGTGATTTAAATTGAAATGAATTGTGGCTCTGAGATTTCTTCCTCGCAGGGAGTCGAGGAAGAATCTCTGGGCGTGGTTACTTAATAAAATTGCTACAATAATATGACTATATATGTGATACTAGTTTACTCTCTTCTAATGCTGCAAGATGCTGAAGATGCTAGTCTTCGATAGGACTAGGCCTTCCCCTATTCTTGCTTTCTGCAGTCAGCCCAGATACAACCCCTTCCCCTTGATAATGATGCATACTTAGCATAGATCTGATGTCAGTCTTGCGAGTACTTTGGATGAATACTCACCGCTGCTTTGCTTTCTCTTTCCCCCTCGATACGATACCGCGTTCAGACGACGGAGCCCAGGAGATGGAGTACGCCGGAGACGACTACTACGTCACCGCTGGAGCCTACTACTACGTGGAGAACGCCGACGCTCAGGAGTAGTTAGGAGGTTCCCAGGCAGGAGGCCTCGCCTCTTTCGATCCGCTGCTTATGTTTGTGCTAGCCTTCTTAAGGCAAAACTTGTTTAACTTATGTCTATACTCAGATATTATTTGCTTCCGCTAACTCGTGCCTTGTCGAGCTTTGTATTCGAGCCCTCGAGGCCCCCGGGTTGTAATATGAAGCTGTATGACTTTAATTTGTGTCTAGTGTTGTGTTGTGATATCAATCAGTGAGTCCCTAATCTTGGTCATACGCATTGCATGTTTGATTAGCGTACGGTCGAGATCGGGGGCGTCACAGTCTAGCTGGGCGGCGGCGGCGGCAAGCTAGCTAGGGTTCGAGCGAGGAAGGAGTGGTGTGTGTGTGTGTGTGAGCGGAGGTTTTCCTCTTCTTTTTTGACCTAATCTGTGCAAAGTTCTTGTGGTGCGGGGAGGGGTAGGGGGAGGGGGAAGGTGGTGTTTGAGGAAATGCCGCGGCTACTGAAAATTTTACTAGGCGGGAGTGTAATGCCGGGATTCCGGGGCTACTGAAAATTTAGATTAGGGGATTGAAGCGGTGCGGCCCGCACGGGATCAACAAACATCGTACACTGCCCAAACATAATAAGTGTGTGCTATCAAATAGGAAAAGCCCACGGAACTGCCATTTTTTAAATCGCTCAAGGCGGTAGATATTTTTGAGATTGTGAGGGAGGTCTCGTGGAGCTCAATCGTGTGACCGTGCTGATGTGACAGGGCACGGCCGTGGCACACGGGTAGTCTGAGCCTCGGAGGAAAGGTGTATGTTGAGTGTACAATCGCAAACAGTCGTTTTGTTCGAATCGTCTGCTATTTACTCCTATAATAATAATATAGATGAGCATTTCACCAAAAAATGCAGAAAATGGGTCAGAACACAAACACACCTGCATGTGGAACAAAAACATGTATGCAAAGGGTGGTTTGATATGTTCAAATACCCAATGCGCAACTTTGATGTGGCACATGTCTCGTTATAGCCCCCCCCCCCAACAGAGAGAGAGAGACTTCGAGTCGGTCGGAGGGCATCTCACCAAGACTTTCTCTAACACGGACCAAAGAATCAACCTTGGTCAAAGCTCTCTCACTGTCGGTCCAAATGACGGACGTCCACCGAGGCCCACGAATGAGGCGTGTCGCCTATAACCATGCGGTGGAGTGTCCGAAGACATCAATCACATGTATGTGGCACACACATATGTACGGAAGTGTTGTGTTGCGTTTGAATTAATTAATATATATACCTGATATGTAACTTTGATGGCACATGCTTTGGAACCGAATCCCCCACCTCACCCCCACACACACAAGAGCGAGGGTTCATGGCGCGTATAGCTAGTCTGTCGAGCGCCGATGGGAACGATTCACGCGTACGTAGCTGTGCGCTCAGATTTGGTAATTAACACAAACAAGAAGAATCCACCATGGTGAACCACTCTCTCGTTGTCAGTCAATGTGATGGACATCCACGCGGGCCCATGAATGGCTTCCCATCGACAACCTTATGATGGAGTGTGCGAAGACAACCACCGTCTAAGCGTGGATCAACATATGGATGGAAATATTGTGTGATGTTTACATACCCAACACACAAACTTTGATGTGTCACCCTCACTATTCACAAAGTCCCCACGCGGAGCGAGGTTCACGACACATAGTATATATATGCGCCACCCCCCCAAATGCAAGCCGACGAGAGGCATTCATGCATACACATGCGCTCAAATTATACCATGTGATAATTTCACACCATCACCTACCGCAAACACAAACCAAAAAAGAATCCAAGGCAATTGATCTCTCTTATTGCAGTCAAAGTGATTGACCACACACGAGGCCACAGATGGGAGCGACGCTGATAACTGCGCGAGGGGGGGGGATGTCCGACGACAACCGCTGCCTCCATGCTGTCCTAAGATATGTATGGACACTAGTGCAGGCGCCTGCTATACAAACGGTTTTTAACCCCTTTCCGTGACGTAGTCTCAAACCGTCGCCTTGCATGTGTGGGCGATAGAGAGGGGCCTATCCCACACGACACGAAAAACCCGTCGGCGATGGCTGTGCCCGGTCACACACGATGGGCAAAAATATGTCGTGTGCGATTGGAAGGGCCATCACAAACAGATATATTGGGGAAGTCATGTGAGATGTGCTTAGCATCCCACACAGTGAATCCCAAACGTATGTTTCCGTTCGTATTCTACATCACACACAATTTTCTGCATAACATCGTCTGTGTTAGGGGTGGCCATCATGCACGGTGCCTAGAAGAAACTGTCTCACATAGTGATGTCCACCACACACATGTTTTATGTGAAAACGTTTGCGAATGTGTGTTCTAACGCACACAGTTTTCGGCCGGAAGTCGTGTGTGATTTTTCACTGATCCAACACGCCAAATTTCTAGAAACCATGTGGGTTTGGTGAGGTCATCGCTCACGGTGTTCTATGACAAACTGTCTACAATATGAAACCCCAATAATCAGGCTAATTGCTCTATTATTTATAATTCAGCTAGTAAACAAATTGACACTTCATATCAAGCACACAATATATTTCATTTCGTATTACAGCAACCAGGATTTCATAATTGAAATACATCAGAGTACAACATCATATATGCATATACTACGTAGCTACCCAATTACACGACATGACTGAGTTTCACATGCAACATCTAAAACCTTTGGAAAATAGCATCATATACGGTAAATAGACAGATGAATCTCGTCTAGAAAATTGTTGAAGCAGAAGGCAAATATTGAGCCTTCGCTGATGCCGAAGGTCCTTGCAACTTTATGCCAGTGCCTGTGGATGGTTGCCCACCCATACTTCATCCTCTTGAGGAAGACTTCAAGATTATACCGTGGGTGCTGTATGAATACCTTCCTCACCTCTTGACCATATAGGTGGTTTGAGACGTACTCATCGAAGAACTACTTTGGAAAGGACTGGAAACAAAGATATGCATAAATTTCGTTTTCAAAAATTGAAATGTCACAAAGGGAAAAAGGACAAGGTAAAAGAGATCGTACTATCCTATAGTTCACTGATGTCTTTTTTATTGTTTAGAAAAACAACTTGTTGTTTTTCGTCGCAAGTTTCTTTATCTTAACAATCTTTCTGAGTTTCTTGATTTGACTGATATCCATGAACACATCATTTCCCCACATGCAAAATGGGTCGAACAGTGGGTCTAAACCTCTTAAAACAGGACCTACATGTGCAAGACCAAATTATTATTAGAAACCTAAATATTAGAATGGTTCCTGCAATTGCACAATAATGTGCTATTAGCCAAAGGATCATGAAAGTGCAAACCTCGATGGTAAACTTCAGTGTCTCCCATTGCCCCCCCTGTAACGCGTTTAAGATAGATATTGATCAGGTTTTAAGTGAGATTTGGCGTGCTATCAGTAAATTATGTTAATGAAAAATAAATGCATTGCAGATCCAAGATATGAATTCAAACCACATGGAAAAGCCAAGCGTGCTAAGAATTATGAAATATAGCAATTGTATGTTTCACATGCATAACAAAACAAAATTGTACCAACAATAATCGAACATCACATTGCAGATGATCACCAAAACAAATGAACCAAACAGTTAACTAAGCATCACATTGCACAATACAACATACTAGAAGGTCAGATTGCATAGTAGCTTTACATTGCATATTTCACTAGAATTTCTTAAGGAAAGGCAGGAGCAGCACATGCAACAGGTAAAGCAAACATGCTTAATAGGCGTAGCTAGCTGAACAAAGGTCATTAGTAATTAAGCTTAAAAAACAAGATATTCCTCATTGTTGGAGATATTGATAACGATGCGCTTGGACGAGGGCGATGCCTCCATATTGTGGGTGCCCTCCTCATAGCGGTGAGTGGCCTCAGCCTGTTCGGGCACCAACCTGCCGGCTCTGGAGTTGAGGAAAGCACGGGCACGCTGAGAAAACAACTTGTATTCTTCGTCGAAGGCAACACCGGAGCCATCGAGAAAACACAACAAGTTGTTGTTCAAAGTAGCCAACCGCGTGGCAGCGTCCGCGCGCGAGGCATCGACGGTGGCCTCGACGGCGAGGTGCTGCTGCAAGATCTAGGGGTTGGCACGCATGGCAGCCATCACGGCCTCATCCGCGCGTGCGGTCGTGATTTTCTTCTCCGCTGCCAGGTGCTCCTTGAGATCCTGGCTATACTGTGTGCACCATGTCTTTCGGCATCGATTATGTGGGGGGTGGGCTGGTGATTTTGGTGGAATGTGTCGTGCCGGCGGCCGGGGCATGTGGAATGGAGGAGGAGGGGTGGAGGGGGAGGGCGTATGGGGAAGGTGTGGATTACCTGACTAGATGGAGGAGGGCGAGCAGCAGGAAGGATCATCACCGGCCAGGAGGCGCCGCTGTAAGCAAGCAGTGAAGGTTTGAACTTAGGAAAGGAAGGGGAAGCAGGGGGAAATGTGGCTTCTAGTTGGTACGAGGGGCGGGGGAGGTAGATATTTGCGCGGCAGCCCAAAATTTCGTTCGGTGCGACGAAAAAGTAGCGTGCACAGTCACATCGGACACAGTCCCTTTACCATAACTGTGTGCAATATTCAACAACAAAAATGAATCCTATAGTTTATCCCGTGTGTGATGAGACTGAACGTGGAAATTTTGGTGTCCAAGTTTCTGGCGTAAGATATCGGATACTACATTGCACACGGTACTTGCATTTCATTTTCATTTGGAAGAGAAAATGGGGATAGAGCGGCAAATTTTGGTCTTAATTTGTCTCGTTACATTGGTCATCCATGTCATTGCTTAATTTAACAACACTTGCAAATTTGAATACTACACAAAAGAGCCTACAACACTACCCACACTTACTTAATCGAGCAACTAATAAACATTAGTTAGTTGACCTAAACATTACTCTAACAAAAGACCATCGCTCTAGACAGAGACTAATATTCCGCCTGGCATTCGTCGATCTCCACTGCCTCCTCGATGACCAGCTCCCGCTCGACGACCTCCGGGGCAAGGAGATCCATGGGATCCATCGCCACATACTCCAGCATCCCGCAGTCTTCGTCCATCATCTCTTTGGATAAGGCCGCCATGAGCCGGGTGTGGGCAGCCTTGCTCTGGGCATGGATGGCCACAATCTTGGCTATGGAGGCCGTCGACGAACGGATGCCTGCTCGAGCACACTCAGCGATTACCATCTCATCGGACGTGGGTTGTCGACTGGTGTCGGAGAAGGCAGATGTGATTTGTGCAGTGACCGGCACGAGATGGGAGTGGGCGGCCTCGAGATGGGACTGGGCGTCCGCCATCAGGGCTACGGCGACCACTGAGAAACTGATAGCTGATGTGCCATTCTTGCCATTTGCTATCCCCGTCGCGGTTGTTGCTGCCGCCCTCACAGTTGCAGCAGCAGCCCTTTCGCTTGCTGCAGCCGCCCTGTCAGAGGTAGCGGCCGCGTTCAAGTATGTTGAGAGCGCGCTCATGGCTGATGCAGCCGCGCTCGGGCCGGAGTGGGTTGACGAATTTGCCCTCACAACGGGGATCCACGTCCTCATCTTTCACCGGCAACGATTGAAAAGGAAAATGGTCTGAGGGGTCAGTGTGGTAAACTGGCCGGCGGTGTACTGTAGCTGACAAAGCTTCCGGCCTAAGCCGTGCATTATGAAGATTGGCCCAAGATATTTTGTACTGCATCACACATGATTCATGAACTTGAACTGTTTGTGAAAGACTTAATTTTCAAAATGTTTTTAAAACAAAAAATGAGGTTACTTCGACAAAGGACGGTGTTTGGATTGCAATATGATTTATCTGTAGTGAACACTGACCAATAGTTGTGTCGTGCTAAAATATGGAATTATTCAGGGTTCGTTTGGCATTTTTATACATTAATTGAGTTTTCTAGACATTTAACGTGTATAATTCAAATTTGAACTATTGTCCCAATGTCCGGTGCATCAAAATGGGATGAAAAATCATATTAGTGTTTATGGCTTCATCTTTCAGTCACGGGCAAGAAATGGGAATGAATTTCAAACATCTCGGCATCTTGGCTCGGCCACAAACGTTGAGAAACTTGGTTTTTAAATTACTGTAAATCCAAAACGCGTCAGAAATTATAAAAACTTGGCATGTTGTCATGACATGGCACATATGTGCCATGGTAAAAAAATCTGTCCAACTTGGAACAATTTTAGGCACAAGTCCCTTACGAACCGGAGCTTCTCACTGCAAGCTTTGTGGTTTCGATAAGGAACACGTCACCTTACGTGGGCAAAACGACATCCGCTCATCTTCTCGCCTTGAACTTTTGTTAGACGCAACACAGACCAGTAAGAGTGTCTTGCTAAAATATGGAATTATTCAGGGTTCTTTTTGCATTTTCATACGTTAATTGAGTTCTCTAGGCATTTAATGTGGATAATTAAAATTTGAACTATAATCACTAGGTCTGGTGCATCAAAATGGGTTGAAAAATCATATAAGTGTCCATGGCTACTTTGGGCCCCATGCAAGATATGGGAATGGATTTCAAACATCTCGGGGTCTTGGTTCGGCCACATACATTGAGAAACTTGGTTTTACATTCATATATAAATCAAAAACTCGTCATAATTAAATGAAACTTGGCATGGTGTCATGACATGACTCATATGTGCTGATACGTCTCCAACATATCTACTTTTCCAAACACTTTTGCTCTGGTTTTGACCTCTAATTTGCATGATTTGAATGAAACTAACCCGGACTGACGTTGTTTTCAGCAGAACTACCTTGGTGTTATTTTTGTGCAGAAGTAAAAGTTCTCAGAATTGGACGAAACTTTTTGTGAATTATTTTTGGGATTTATGATGAATTATGGAGCAAAGTGCTGCCGGAGGACGTGTGCCAGTGGGGCACCACACATCAGGGCACGCCCCCTAGGTCGCGCTGATGGCTTGTGGGGCCCTTGTGGCTCCTCCGACCCTAATTCCAGTCCTATAAAATCACATCTTCGGAGAAAAAAAATCAAAGAGAATTTTTCATCGCGTTTCACGAGACGGAGCCGTCACCACCTCCTTTTCTTCCTCGGGAGGGTTGATCTGGCGTCTGTTTGGGGCTCCGGAGAGGAGAAATCGTCGCCGTCATCATCTCCAACCCTTCTCCATCAACACCGCCATAATGCTCACCACCGTGAGTGAGTAATTCCTTTGTAGGATTTCTGGACGGTGGTGGGATTGGATGAGATTTATCATGTAATCGAGTTAAGTTTGATAGGGCTTGATCCCTAGTATCCACTATGTCCCGAGATTGACGTTGCTATGACTTTTCTATACTTAATTCTTGTCACTAGGGCCCGAGTGCCATGATTTCAGATCTGAACATATTATATTTTCTCTAAATATAAGAATGATCTGGCAAGTTGTATGCAACTATTACATGTCTTGATCCGCATACCCCAAGGTGACAATAATTAGGATTCTTTTCGGTGATTGTTGTAGTTTGAGGAGTTCATGTATTCACCATGTGTTAATGCTTTGTTCCAGTTCTCTATCAAAAGTAGGCCTTAATATCCCTTAGTTTCCAATAGGACCCCGCTGCCATGGGAGGGTAGGACAAAAGATATGATGCAAGTTCTTATTGCAAGCACGTATGACTATATACGGAATAAATGCCTACATTATATTGATGAATTGGAGTTAGTTCTGTGTTGCCCTAGTGTGTAACTATTATATGATCAATGTCATCTAAATCATTATCCATCACTGATCAATGTGCCTACGCTTTACATATACTGAATCTTGCTAAGTTACTATTGCTACTGCTACTGTCACAACTGCTACAAAATTTCTGCTGTCACTACTACTATTACTTGTGCTACTACTATTTGCCGTGCTACTAAACCTTTGCTGCAGAGAGATATCCCAGGTGCGGTTGAATTGACAACTCAACTGTCAAGGCCAATAAATATTCTTTGGCTCCCCTTGTGTCGAACCATTAAATTAGGGTGAAATACTACCCGTGAAGATTGTCGCGATCCCCTATATTTGTGGGTTATCAAGACCTTTTTCTGGCGCCGTTGCCGGGGAGCATAGCTCTTTTTATTGTGTTAACTTGAGGATATTTGACGTGGCTTGAGAGTGCATCGGTATTTTCCCAAAGAGGAAGGGATGATGCAGTACAACGACGGTAAGTATTTCCCTCAGTTATGAAACCAAGGTTATCAAACCAGTCGGAGGATCACCACCACCCAATAAGCAGCACATCCACACAAATAACAAACACTTGCAACCCGACGCGAAAGAGAGGTTGTCAATCTCTCTACGGTAAAAAGATAGATTAGGTAATGATAGATAGGAGAGATAGATCTCTCAAGAACACAAAATAAGAAAAGCAAATAAAAAGTGCAGCAATATGTTTTTGGGTTTTTGGTTTTGTAGAACTGAAAAAAAAGAAGCAAAAAGATAGATCGGAAAGCAATATGTAGGAAAAGTAGACCTGGGGGCCATAGGATTCACTAGTGGCTTCTCTCATGAGTATAGCACACGGTGGGTGAACAAATTACTGTTGGGCAATTGATAGAAGTCCAAATAATCATGACGATATCCAAGGCGATGATCATTATATAGGCATCACGTCCAAGATAAGTAGACCGACTCCTGCCTGCATCTACCACCATTACTCCACACATCGACCGCTATCGAGCATGCATCTAGTGTATTTAGTTCATGGAAAAACGGAGTAATGCAATAAGAACGATGACATGATGTAGACAAGATCTATTCATGTAGGAATAGATCCCATCTTGTTATCCTTAATGGCAACGATACATGTGTGCCTTGCTGCCCCTTCTGTCACTGGGAAAGGACACCGCAAGATCGAACCCATCACAAAGCACCTCTTCCCATGGCAAGAAAAATCGATCTAGTTGGCCTAACTAAACCAAA
This sequence comes from Elymus sibiricus, assembly GCA_039707655.1. Taxonomy (NCBI): domain Eukaryota; kingdom Viridiplantae; phylum Streptophyta; class Magnoliopsida; order Poales; family Poaceae; genus Elymus; species Elymus sibiricus. The sequence continues at coordinate 249,164,357 of CM077671.1, forward strand.
GATTCGAAGAAGAAATACGAGGCTGTAAGTAATCATGCATATAAGAGATCAAAGAAGACTCAAATAATATTCATGGATAGAAACTTATCATGAACTCAAAATTCATCGGATCCCAACAAACACACCGCAAAAGTTTACATCAAATAGATCTCCAAGAGACCATTGTATTGAGAATCATAAGAGAGAGAGAGGAAGCCATATAGCTACTGCCTACGGACCCGTAGGTCTATGGTGGACTACTCACGCATCATCGGAGAGGCACCTATGAAGAAGATGAACCCCTCCGTGATGGTGTTTAGATTGGATCTCGAGGTTCTGGAACTTGCGGCGGCTGGAATTGTGTTTCGTTGACTCCCCTAGGGTTTTTTGGAATATTTGGGAATTTATAGCCATCAGAGGCGGTGGAGAGGGGCCCAGAGGAGGGCACAACCAATCAGGGCACGTCGGGGCCCCCTTGGCGCGCCCTGGTGGGTTGTGGTCTCCACGGTCCACCTCTCTGCACTTCTTTGGCCCACTGGGTGTCTTCTGGTCCAAAAAAAAATCTCCAAAAAGTTTCGTCGCGATTGGACTCCGTTTGGTACTGATATTCTGTGAAGTAAAAAACAAGCAAAAACAACAACTGGCACTTTGACACTATGTCAATAGGTTAGTCCCAAAAAAAGATATAAAGTTGTTATAAAATGATTGTAAAACATCCAAGAATGATAATATAACAGCATGGAACAAGCAAAAATTATAGATACGTTGGAGACGTATCAGCATCCCCAAGCTTAATTCCTACTCGTCCTCGAGTAGGTAAATGATAAAAACAGAATTTTTGATGTGGAATGCTGCCTAACATGTTCATCTCATATTCTTTTCTTTTGTATAGCACGGACATTTGGACTTGTAAATGATTCAAAGCAATAGTCTAGTTTTAACATAATGACTTCAATACTCAAGCATGCCAACAAGCAACCATGTCTTTCAATATATCAACACAAAAGAAACTTATCCCTAGCCCATCATGCTCAATCATGGATCCATTCATGAAACACAGTCAAATATTAGCTATGCCCAATGCTCAAGTACGATCATAGTGCCCCCGAGTTGATGCTTTATAAGAGAAGATCGAGACTCAAAGTAAAAATAAAAAAATGTGCATAAAGTAAATAGATAGGCCCTTCGCAGAGGGAAGTAGGGAAAGTTTTAAATTGAGAGAGAAAAATATTTTGGGTGGCATGCTTTTAATATCAACGAAAACGACAAAGTAGCTCACAATACCTTCCATGCTAGATATATCATAGGCGGTTCCCAAACAGAAAATATAGTTTATTCCTTTTTCCACCAAACTTTCACTTTCCATGGCGGGCCTTATCCACGGTTGCCTTCCATACCAACACTTTCCAAGGAATTTATTATTTGACAACATAAAGTAAATATTTTTTTTGTTTTTCATTTCGAGAATGGGCATCCCTATTACCGCCGCACTCTCGTGCAATGACAAGTGAATAAACACTCATCTTGAGAATAACACATGTAGCATGGAAAAATATTGGACACTCCCCACCGTTTCATGAGCGGTACGAGCACACAAAAGAGAAAATTTATTTTGAAAATTTAGAGATGGCACATACAAATTTGCTTGGAATGGCACGGAAATACCACATATAGGTAGGTATGGTGGACTCATAAGGCAAAACTTGGTTTAAGGATTTTGGATGCACAAGTAGTATTTCTACTTAGTACAAATGGAGGCTAGCAAATAGATTGAGAAACAACTAAACTGATACGTCTCCAACATATCTATAATTTTTGCTTGTTCCATGCTGTTATATTATCATTCTTGGATGTTTTACAATCATTATATTACAACTTTATATCATTTTTTGGGACTAACCTATTAACATAGTGCCAAAGTGCCAGTTGCTGTTTTTGCTTGTTTTTTACTTCGCAGAAAATACGTACCAAACAGAGATAAAACGCTGCGGGGATTTTTGTGGATTTTTTACGGACCAGAAGAAACCAGATGGGCCAAAGAACACCAGAAGAGGGGGCCCAGGGTGGCCAGCACCCACCAAGGCACGCCAGAGGCCCCCTGGCGCGGCCTGATGGGTGCTGGGCACGTCGGGCACCCCCTCAACCGACTATCGTGCCTATAAATTCCCAGAAAATTCAAAAACCCTAGAGGAGTCGACGAAACACAATTCCAGCCGCCGCAAGTTCCAGAACCTCGAGATCCAATCTAAACACCATCACGAAGGGGTTCATCTTCCTCATAGGTGCCTCTCCGATGATGCGTGAGTAGTCCACAATAGACCTACGGGTCCGTAGGCAGTAGCTAGATGGCTTCTTCTCTCTCTCTTATGATTCTTAATACAATGGTCTCTTGGAGATCTATTTGATGTGAACTTTTGCGGTGTGTTTGTTGGGATCCGATGAATTTTGAGTTCATGATCAGTTTCTATCCATGAATATTATTTGAGTCTTCTTTGATCTCTTATATGCATGATTACTTATAGCCTCGTATTTCTTCTTCGAATCTTTGGTTTAGTTAGGCCAACTAGATCGATTTTTCTTGCCATGGGAAGAGGTGCTTTATGATGGGTTCGATCTTGCGGTGTTCTTTCCCAGTGATAGAAGGGGCAGCAAGACACGCATGTATCGTTGCTATTAAGGATAACAAGATGGGGTCTATTCCTACATGAATAGATCTTGTCTACATCATGTCATCGTTCTTATTGCATTACTACGTTTTTCCATGAACTTAATACACTAGATGCATGCTAGATAGCGGTCGATGTGTGGAGTAATAGAGGTAGATGCAGGCAGGAGTCGGTCTATCTATCTTGGACGTGATGCCTATATAATGATCATCGCCTTGGATATCGTCATGACTATTCGATTTTTTATCAATTGCCCAACAGTAATTTGTTCACCCACCGTGCGCTATACTCATGAGAGAAGCCACTAGTGAACCCTACGGCCCCCGGGTCTACTTTTCCATCATATTGCTTTCCGATCTACGTTTTTTTGCAATCTTTATTTTCAGATCTACAAAACCAAAAACCCAAAAATATATTGCTGCATATTTACTCTTTTTATTTGTGTTCTTGAGAGATCTATCTCTACTATCTATCACTACCTAATCTATCTTATTACCGTAGAGATTGACAACCTCTCTTTCGCGTCGGGTTGCAAGTATTTGTTGTTTGTGTGCAGGTGCTTCTTATTGGGTGGTGGTGATCCTCCTACTGGTTCGATAACCTTGGTTTCATAACTAAGGGAAATACTTACCATCGTTGTGCTGCATCATCCCTTCCTCTTTGGGGAAATACCGACGCAGTCCAAGCCACGTCATAGGAATTTCTAGCGCCGTTGCTGGGGAGGAAGCAGTCTCTTCTACGTGCCTATCGTAGGCGCCGAGGGGACTCCATCATCATCTACCAGGTTCCTAATCACAAATCTCATCTCCTTGCAAATTATTTGCCATTTGCCTCTCGTTTTCCTCTCCCCCACTTCACCAATTTGCCGTTTTATTCGCCCTCTTTTTCGTTTGCCCTTTTCTTGCCGGATCTCTTCCTTGCTTGCAATCTTGTTTGCGTAGTCATGATGACTCAAGAGAACACCAAGTTGTGTGATTTGTCCAATACTAATAACAATGATTTTATTAGTACGCCTATTACTCTTCCCGCCACTAGTGCGGAGTCTTGTGATATTAATGCCGCTTTGCTGAATCTTGTCATGAAAGATCAATTTGCCGGTAATCCTAATGAGGATGTCGCGTCCCATCTAAACACGTTCGTTGAATTGTGTGATATGCACAAGAAAAAAGATGTGGACAATGATATTGTCAAGTTGAAACTATTTCCTTTTTCCTTGCGGGATCGTGCAAAAAATTGGTTTTCATCTTTGCCTCGCAATAGTATCGATTCTTGGAATAAGTGCAAAGATGCTTTTATCACTAAGTATTTTCCGCCTGCGAAAATTATTTCCCTCAGGACGCAAATCATGAATGTTGCTGAAAATATCAAGTTGAAAGCTTTTGTGCCTAAGATTGATGAATCTATTAAATCTTTATATGTCTCTACGGGTGAAAGTAAGAAAAGAACCGCTATGCTTAGAGCTAAAAGAGAAATCTTAGAGAAATCGTCTTCTAGTGATTGCCGTTATAAAAGTTATGAAGATATTAAAGTAATTGGTGTTTCTTCTATTGATTCCTTGTTTAGTAATGTTAAAATTGATAATGAAGGGACTGAAGTAGAGTCAACTTTAACTAGAAGGCGTCCCAATAATTTGGAGGGTGAAATTTTTGATGAAAGTGGGTTTGAAGAGGTCAAAACTTTAACTAGTGATGTGACCACTATCTTGGATTGCAAAGATTTTAATTATAATAGCTGATCCTTGATTGAATGTATTTCTTTGTTGAATTCACCCCATGCTTATGAGCAAAATAAAGCTTTTACTAAACATATCGTTGATGCCATGATGAAATCTTTTGAAGAAAAGTTGGAGTTGGAGATTTCTATTCCTAGAAAATAAGATGATGAGTGGGAACGTACCATTAAGGTCAAGATTAAAAATTATGAATGCTTTGCTTTGTGTGATTTGGGTGCTAGTGTTTCCACGATTCCGAAATCTCTATGTGATGTGATTGGTCTTACCAACATTGAAGAATGTTCTCTTAATTTGCACTTGGCGAATTCTACTATTAAAAAGCCTTTGGGAAGAATTAATAATGTTCTTATTCTTGCAAATAGAAATTATGTGCCCATTGATTTTATTGTGCTTGATATTGATTGCAATCCGTCTTGTCCCATTATACTTGGTAGACCGTTTTTACGCACTATAGGTGCCGTGATTGATATGAAAGAAGGCAATATTCGTATTCAATTTCCCTTGAGAAAGGGTATGGAACACTTCCCTAGAACAATAATTAAGCCACCATATGAATCAATCATGAGGGCTTCCTATGGATCCAAACCCAAAGATGACAACACTTGAATCTATCCAATATGCCTAGCTAGGGGCGTAAAACGATAGCGCTTGTTGGGAGGAAACCCAATGAATAAATAAATTTTTGCTTTTTACTTTATGTTTTTGAGTGTTGAAACAATTATGCCTTTGTTATGATTGTGTTTTTATGAGTTATTTTGTGTTTGTGCCAAGTAGAACCGTTAGGATGATTCATAGGATGAGTAGAAGTGATGCTGAATCTGAAACAGAAACTTTGCGTCCAGTATATGAATTTTCATGTTTTTCTGGAACGTGATATTGAGCTGAAATTTTAACACAGTATTTCTATACAAATTCCTTACGTTGTCCTAATTTTTCAGAATTCTTATAGTTAAAGAAGTATGGGTATGGTACAGATTACTACAGACTGTTCTGTTTGAGACAGATTCTGTTTTTGTTGCATTGTGTGCTTGTTTTGATGAATCCGTGGTTTGTATTGGAGGGTATAAGCCATGGTAAAGTTAAAATAGAGTAGTTATAATGCAATTATAAAATTTTAATGGGTTTACAACAGTACCTAAAGTAGTGATTTGCTTTCTTATACTAACGGATCTCACGAAGATTTTGTTGAGTTTTGTGTGATTGAAATTTTCATGTTTTGGGTGAGATCACGATGGATGAAGGAATAAGGAGTAGCAAGAGCCTAAGCTTGGGGATGCTACCGCACCCCAAAGATATATCCAAAGAGTAACAAGCAACTAAGCTTGGGTATTCCCCCGAGTGGCATCCCCTCTTTCTTCTAACGACCATCGGTATTTTACTTGGAGCTATATTTTTATTCGTCACATATTATGTGTTTTGCTTGGAGCGTCTTGTATCTTTGCTTTCTTTGTTTTTTAGTTTTTCCTTTGTATCCTTGCTGTACACACCTATTTGAGAGATCCACAATCATGCTATGATTTGTTAGAATTGCTCTATGTGCTTCACTTAAACTTTTTGAGCTATAGAATTGCTCTAGTGCTTCACTTATATCTTTTTGAGCACGGTGTGCTTGGAAAATTTCGAAGAAATCCTCTCATGCTTCACTTATACCTTTTTGAGATACGAAATCTTTATGCTCATGTGCTTCACTTAAATTTGTTTAAGCTTGCCAAAAAGCAATGGCAATATATGAAACTAGTCCCAAAGTGATAGATATCCAAGGAGAATATAATAAAAACTTTCATGAAGATCATTGGACAAATTAAACTTGATTTCTTGTAATAGTTTTGAAACATGATGATAGTAATATGTGAGTCATGTTGATGAGTAATTATGCTTAGTAGGAATATTGGTGTTAAGGTTTGTGATTCCCTATGCATGCACGAAAGTCAATAGTTGTGCAATGAAGTTACATCCTACTTGTGGTGCATTATTCGGTGTTAGTTATGTTCAATGCTCACTTATGTGATTTTTCGTTTCTTGGTTTGGTTGCTTCCCAATCTTTTTGCTAGCCTTCATTTGTACTAAGTAGAAATACTACTTGTGCATCCAAAATCCTTAAACCAAGTTTTTCCTTATGAGTCCACCATACCTACCTATATGCGGAATTTCCATGCCGTTCCAAGCAAATTTGTATGGGCCATCTCTAAATTTTCAAAATAAATTTTCTCTTTTGTGTGCTCGTACCACTCATGAAACGGTTGGGAGTGTCCAATATTTTTCCATGCTAGATGTGTTATTCTCAAGATAAGTGTTTATTCACTTGTCATTGCACGAGAGTGCGGCGGTAATAGGGATGCCCATTCCCGAAATGAAAAGAAAAAAAATATTTACTTTATGTTGTCAAATAATAAATTGCTTGGAAAGTGTTGGTATGGAAGGCAACCGTGGATACGGCCCGCCATGGAAAGTGAAAGTTTGGTGGAAAAAGGAATAAACTTTATTTTCTGTTTGGGAACCGCCTATGATATATCTAGCATGAAAAGTATTGTGAGCCACTTTGTCGTTTGCGTTGACAGGAAAAGCATGCCACCCAATATATTTTTTCTCTCTCAATTTAACACTTTGAGCTCTGGCACCTCTACAAATCCCTACTTCCCTCTACGAAGGGCCTATCTATTTACTTTATGCAATTTTTATTTTTGCTTTGAGTCTCCACCTTCTCTTATGAGCACCAACTAGGGGGCACTATGATCGTACTTGAGCATTGGGCATAGCTAATATTTGAGTGTGTTTCATGAATGGATCAATGATTGAGCATGATGGGCTAGGGATAACTTTCTTTAGTGTTGATATTTTGAAAGACATGGTTGTTTGTTGACATGCTTGAGTATTGAAGTCATTATGTTAAAACTAGACTATTGCTTTGAATCATTTACAAGTCCAAATTTCCATGCTATACAAAGAAGAAAAGAATATGATGAACATGTTAGGCAGCATTCCACATCAAAAATTCTGTTCTTATCATTTACCTACTCGAGGACGAGTAGGAATTAAGCTTGGGGATGCTGATACGTCTCCAACGTATCTATAATTTTTGCTTGTTCCATGCTGTTATATTATCATTCTTGGATGTTTTACAATCATTATATTAGAACTTTATATCATTTTTTGGGTCTAACCTATTGACATAGTGCCAAAGTGCCAGTTGCTATTTTTGCTTGTTTTTTACTTCGCAGAAAATCAGTACCAAACGGAGATAAAACGCTGCGGGGATTTTTGTGGATTTCTTACGGACCAGAAGAAACCAGATGGGCCAAAGAACACCAGAAGAGGGGGCCTAGGGTGGCCAGCACCCACCAGGACGCGCCAGAGGCCCCCTGGCGCGGCCTGATGGGTGCTGGGCACCTCGGGCACCCCCTCAACCGACTATCATGCCTATAAATTCCCAGAAAATCCAAAAACCCTAGAAGAGTCGATGAAACACAATTCCAGCCGCCGCAAGTTCCAGAACCTCGAGATCCAATCTAAACACCATCACAAAGGGGTTCATCTTCCTCATAGGTGCCTCTCCGATGATGCGTGAGTAGTCCACCATAGACCTACGGGCCCGTAGGCAGTAGCTAGATGGCTTCTTCTCTATCTCTTATGATTCTCAATACAATGGTCTCTTGGAGATCTATTTGATGTAAACTTTTGCGATGTATTTGTTGGGATCCGATGAATTTTGAGTTCATGATCAGTTTCTATCAATGAATATTATTTGAGTCTTCTTTGATTTCTTATATGCATGATTGCTTATAGCCTTGTATTTATTATTCGTATCTTTGGTATAGTTAGGCCAACTAGATCGATTTTTCTTGCCATGGGAAGAGGTGCTTTGTGATGGGTTCGATCTTGCGGTGTTCTTTCCCAGTGACAGAAGGGGCAGCAAGACACACATGTATCGTTGCTATTAAGGATAACAAGATGGGGTCTATTCCTACATGAATAGATCTCTTCTACATCATGTCATCGTTCTTATTGCATTACTCCGTTTTTCCATGAACATAATACACTAGATGCATGCTGGATAGCGGTCGATGTGTGGAGTAATAGAGGTAGATGCAGGCAGCAGTCGGTCTATCTATCTTGGATGTGATGCCTATATAATGATCATCGCCTTGGAAATCGTCATGACTATTCGATTTTCTATCAATTGCCCAACAGTAATTTTGTTCACCCACCGTGCGCTATACTCATGAGAGAAGCCACTAGTGAATCCTACGGCCCCCGGGTCTACTTTTCCATCATATTGCTTTCCGATCTACGTTTTTTTGCAATCTTTATTTTCAGATCTACAAAACCAAAAGCCCAAAAATATATTGCTGCATATTTACTCTTTTTATTTGTGTTCTTGAGAGATCTATCTCTCCTATCTACCACTACCTAATCTATCTTATTACCGTAGAGAGATTGACAACCTCTCTTTTGCTTCGGGTTGCAAGTATTTGTTGTTTGTGTTCAGGTGCTGCTTATTGGGTGGTGGTGATCCTCCTACTGGTTCGATAACCTTGGTTTCATAACCGAGGGAAATACTTACCGTCGCTATGCTGCATCATCCCTTCCTCTTTGGGGAAATACCGACGCAGTCCAAGCCACGTCAAAGGAATTTCTGGCGCCGTTGCCGGGGAGGAAGCAGTCTCTTCTACGTGCCTATCGTAGGCGCCGAGGGGACTCCATCATCATCTACCAGGTTCCTAATCACAAATCTCATCTCCTTGCAATTACATTATTTTCCATTTGCCTCTCGTTTTCCTCTCCCCCACTTCACCAATTTGCCGTTTTATTCGCCCTCTTTTTCGTTTGCCCTTTTTCTTGCCGGATCTCTTCCTTGCTTGCAATCTTGTTTGCATAGTCACGATGAATCAAGCGAACACCAAGTTGTGTGATTTTTCCAATACTAATAAGAATGATTTTATTAGTAGGCCTATTACTCCTCCCGCCACTAGTGCGGAGTCTTGTGATATTAATGCCGCTTTGTTGAATCTTGTCATGAAAGGTCAATTTGCCGGTAATCCTAATGAGTATGTCGCGTCCCATCTAAACACGTTCGTTGTATTGTGTGATATGCAAAAGAAAAAAGATGTGGACAATTATATTGTCAAATTGAAACTATTTCCTTTTTCCTTGCAGGATCGTGCAAAAATTTGGTTTTCATCTTTGCCTCACAATAGTATCGATTCTTGGAATAAGTGCAAAGATGCTTTTATCACTAAGTATTTTCCGCCCGCGAAAATTATTTCCCTTAGGACGCAAATCATGAATTTTAAGAAACTTGAGCATGAACATGTTGCCCAATCTTGGGAAAGAATGAAGTTGATGATAAGAAATTATCCTACACTTGGTTTGAATCTTTGGATGATCATACAAAAAATTTATGCGGGATTGAATTTTTTCTCTAGAAATCTTTTAGATTCCGCCGCTGGTGGTACTTTTATGGAGATTACTTTGGGTGAAGCTACTAAATTGCTAAACAATATCATGGCTAATTATTCTCAATGGCATACCGAAAGAGCACCTACTAGTAAAAAAGTTAATTTGGTAGAGGAAATTAGTACTTTGAGTGATAAAGTTGATGCTTTGATGAAATTGGTTGCTAGTAAAAATGCTCCTATTGATCTTAATGATGTGCCTTTGTCTACTTTGATTGAGCAAAATAGTTAATCCGTAGATGTGAATTTTGTCTCGCGCAACAATTTCAATAACAATGCTTATATTGGTAATTTTAATCCTAGGCCTTTTCCTGGGAATTCCTCTAATAATTATGGTAATTCCTATGGTAATTCTTCTTACAATAATAATAGGAACACCTCTGATCTTGAGAGTAATATTAAATAATTTATCAATGCGCAAAAGGCTTTCAATACTATGATAGAAGAAAAGTTGAATAAGATTGATGATATGTCTAGAAGCATTGATAGAATTTCTCATGACGTTGAAAATCTCAAGTTCACAGCTTTTGTGCCTAAGATTGATGTATCTATTAAAGCTTTATATGTCTCTATGGATGAAAGTAAGAAAATAACCGCTATGCTTAGAGCTCAAAGAGAAATCTTAGAGAAATCGTCTTCTAGTGATTGCCGTTATAAAAGTGATGAAGATCATAATTGGTGTTTCTTATATTGATTCCTTGTTTAGTAATGTTAAAATTGATAATGAAGGGACTGAAGTAGAGTCAACTCTAGCTAGAAGGCGTCCCAATAATTTTGAGGGTGAAAATCTTGATGAAAATTTTGATGAAAGTGGGTTTGAAGAGGTCAAAACTTTAACTAGTGATGTGCCCACTATCTTGGATTGAAAAGATTTTAATTATAATAGCTGATCCTTGATTGAATGTATTTATTTGTAGCAATCTATGTTGAATTCACCCCATGCTTATGAGCAAAATAAAGCTTTTACTAAACATATCGTTGATGCCATGATGAAATCTTTTGAAGAAAAGTTGGAGTTGGAGATTTCTATTCCTAGAAAATTACATGGTGAGTGGGAGCCTACCACTAAGGTCAAGATTAAAAATTATGAATGCTTTGCTTTGTGTGATTTGGGTGCTAGTGTTTCCACGATTCCAAAATCTCTATGTGATGTGCTTGGTCTTACCAACATTGAAGAATGTTCTCTTAATTTGCACTTGGCGGATTCTACTATTAAAAAGCCTTTGGGAAGAATTAATGATGTTCTTATTCTTGCAAATAGAAATTATGTGCCCATTGATTTTATTGTTCTTGATATTGATTGCAATCCGTCTTGTCCCATTATACTTGGTAGACCGTTTTTACGCACTATAGGTGCCGTGATTGATATGAAAGAAGGCAATATTCATTTTCATTTTCCCTTGAGAAAGGGTATGGAACACTTCCCTAGAACAATAATTAAGCCACCATATGAATCAATCATGAGGGCATCCTATGGATCCAAAACCAAAGATGATAACACTTGAATCTATCCAATATGCCTAGCTAGGGGCGTAAAAAGATAACGCTTGTTGGGATGCAACCCAATGAATAAATAATTTTTTTCTTTTTCCTTTCTATTTTTGAGTGTTGACACAATTATGAATCTGTTATAATTGTGTTTTTATGATTTATTTTGTGTTTGTGCCAAGTAGAACCGTTAGGATGATTCATAGGATGAGTAGAAGTGATGCTGAATCTGAAACAGAAACTTTGCGTCCAGTATATGAATTTTCATGTTTTTCTGGAACGTGATATTGAGCTGAAATTTTAACACAGTATTTCTATACAAATTCCTTATGTTGTCCTAATTTTTCAGAATTTTTATAGTTAAACAAGTATGGGTATGGTACAGATTACTACAGACTGTTCTGTTTGAGACAGATTCTGTTTTTGTTGCATTGTGTGCTTGTTTTGATGAATCCGTGGTTTGTATTGGAGGGTATAAGCCATGGTAAAGTTAAAATAGGGTAGTTATAATGCAATTATAAAATTTGAATGGGTTTACAACAGTACCTAAAGTAGTGATTTGCTTTCTTATACTAACGGATCTCACGAAGATTTTGTTGGGTTTTGTGTGATTGAAATTTTCATGTTTTGTGTGAGATCACGATGGATGAAGGAATAAGGAGTAGCAAGAGCCTAAGCTTGGGGATGCTACCGCACCCCAAAGATATATCCAAAGAGTAACAAGCAACTAATCTTGGGTATGCCCCCGAGTGGCATCCCCTCTTTCTTCTAACAACCATCGGTATTTTACTTGGAGCTATCTTTTTATTCGTCACATATCATGTGTTTTGCTTGGAGAGTCTTGTATCTTTGCTTGCTTTGTTTTTTAGTTTTCCCTTTGTATCCTTGCTGTACACACCTATTTGAGAGAGCCAAATCATGCTATGATTTTCTAGAATTGCTCTATGTGCTTCACTTAAACTTTTTGAGCTATAGAATTGCTCTAGTGCTTCACTTACATCTTTTTGAGCACGGTGTGCTTGGAAAATTTTGAAGAAATCCTCTCATGCTTCACTTATACCTTTTTGAGAGACGAAATCTTTATGCTCATGTGCTTCACTTAAATTTGTTTGAGCTTGCCAAAAAGCAATGGCAGTATATGAACCTAGTCCCAAAGTGATAGATATCCAAGGAGAATATAATAAAAACTTTCATGAGGATCATTGGACAAATTAAACTTGATTCCTTGTAATAGTTTTGAAACATGATGATAGTAATATGTGAGTCATGTTGATGAGTAATTATGCTTAGTAGGAATATTCGTGTTAAGGTTTGTGATTCCCTATGCATGCATGAAAGTCAATAGTTGTGCAATGAAGTTACATCCTACTTGTGGTGCATTATTCGGTGTTAGTTATGTTCAATGCTCACTTATGTGATTTTTCGTTTCTTGGTTTGGTTGCTTCCCAATCTTTTTGCTAGCCTTCATTTGTACTAAGTAGAAATACTACTTGTGCATCCAAAATCCTTAAACCAAGTTTTGCCTTATGAGTCCACCATTACCTACCTATATGCGGTATTTCCATGCCGTTCCAAGCAAATTTGTATGTGCCATCTCTAAATTTTCAAAATAAATTTTCTCTTTTGTGTGCCCGTACCGCTCATGAAATGGTGGGGAGTGTCCAATATTTTTCCATGCTAGATGTGTTATTCTCAAGATGAGTGTTTATTGACTTGTAATTGCACGAGAGTGCGGCGCTAATAGGGATGCCCATTCCCGAAATGAAAAGAAAAAAATATTTACTTTATGTTGCCAAATAATAAATTCCTTGGAAAGTGTTGGTATGGAAGGAAACCATGGATACGGCCCGCCATGGAAAGTGAAAGTTTGGTGGAAAAAGGAATAAACTTTATTTTCTGTTTGGGAACCGCCTATGATATATCTAGCATGGAAAGTATTGTGAGCTACTTTGTCGTTTTCGTTGACAGGAAAAGCATGCCACCCAAAATATTTTTTCTCTCTCAATTTAAAACTTTGAGCTCTGGCACCTCTACAAATCCCTACTTCCCTCTGCGAAGGGCCTATCTATTTACTTTATGCAATTTTTATTTTTGCTTTGAGACTCTACCTTCTCTTATGAGCACCAACAAGGGGGCACTATGATCGTACTTGGGCATTGGGCATAGCTTATATTTAAGTGTGTTTCATGAATGGATCAATGATTTAGCATGATGGGCTAGGGATAACTTTCTTTAGTGTTGATATTTTGAAAAACATGGTTGTTTGTTAACATGCTTGAGTATTGAAGTCATTATGTTAAAACTAGACTATTGCTTTGAATCATTTACAAGTCCAAATGTCCATGCTATACAAAGAAGAAAAGAATATGATGAACATGTTAGGCAGCATTCCACATCAAAAATTCCGTTTTTATCATTTACCTACTCGAGGACGAGTAGGAATTAAGCTTGGGGATGCTGATACGTCTCCAACGTATCTATAATTTTTGCTTGTTCCATGCTGTTATATTGTCATTCTTGGATGTTTTACAATCATTATATTACAACTTTATATCATTTTTTAGGACTAACCTATTGACATAGTGCCAAACTGCTAGTTGCTGTTTTTGCTTGTTTTTTACTTCGCAGAAAATCAGTACCAAACGGAGATAAAACGCTGCGGGGATTTTTGTGGATTTTTTACGGACCAAAAGAAACCAGATGGGCCAAAGAAACTAGAAGAGGGGGCCCAGGGTGGCCAGCACCCACCAGGGCGCGCCAGAGGCCCCCTGGCACGGCATCATGGGTGTTGGGCACCTCGGGCACCCCCTCAACCGACAATCGTGCCTATAAATTCCCAGAAAATCCAAAAAACCTAGAGGAGTCGACGAAACACAATTCCAGCTGCCGCAAGTTCCAGAACCTCGAGATCCAATCTAAACACCATCACGAAGGGGTTCATCTTCCTCATAGGTGCCTCTCCGATGATGCGTGAGTAGTCCACCATAGACCTACGGGTCCATAGGCAGTAGCTAGATGGCTTCTTCTCTCTCTCTCTCTTATGATTCTCAATACAATGGTCTCTTGGAGATCTATTTGATGTAAACTTTTGCGGTGTGTTTGTTGGGATCCGATGAATTTTGAGTTCATGATCAGTTTCTATCAATGAATATTATTTGAGTCTTCTTTGATCTCTTATATGCATGATTACTTATAGCCTCGTATTTCTTCTTCAAATCTTTGGTTTAGTTAGGCCAACTAGATCGATTTTTCTTGCCATGGGAAGAGGTGCTTTGTAATGGGTTCGATCTTGCGGTGTTCTTTCGCAGTGACAGAAGGGGCAGCAAGACACGCATGTATCATTGCTATTAAGTATAACAAGATGGGGTCTATTCCTACATGAATAGATCTTGTCTACATCATGTCATCGTTCTTATTGCATTACTCCGTTTTTCCATGAACATAATACACTAGATGCATGCTGGATATATGTCATGGTAGATGCAGGAAGGAGTCGGTCTACTTATCTTGGACGTGATGCCTATATAATGATCATCGCCTTGGATATCGTCCTGATTATTTGATCTTCTATCAATTGCCCAACAGTAATTTGTTCACCCACCGTGTGCTATACTCATGAGAGAAGCCACTAGTGAATCCTACGGCCAAAAACCCAACATATTGCTTTCCGATCTATCTTTTTCTTCTTTGTTTTCAGATCTATCTTTTTGCTTCTTTGTTTTCAGATCTACAACACCAAAAACCCAAAAATATATTGCTGCACTTTTTATTTGCTTTTCTTATTTTGTGTTCTTGATAGATCTATCCAGCATGCATCTATCCAGCATGCTATCCAGCATGCTATCCAGCATGCATCTAGTGTATTAAGTTCATGGAAAAATGGAGTAATGCAATAAGAACGATGACATGATGTAGACAAGATCTATTCATGTAGGAATAGACCCCATCTTGTTATCCTTAATGGCAATGATACATGCGTGCCTTGCTGCCCCTTCTATCACTGGGAAAGGACACCGCAAGATCGAACCCATCACAAAGCACCTCTTCCCATGGCAAGAAAAATCGATCTAGTTGGCCTAACTAAACCAAAGATTCGAAGAAGAAATACGAGGCTATAAGTAATCATGCATATAAGAGATCAAAGAAGACTCAAATAATATTCATGGATAGAAACTTATCATGAACTCAAAATTCATCGGATCCCAACAAACACACCGCAAAAGTTTACATCAAATAGATCTCCAGGAGACCATTGTATTGAGAATCATAAGAGAGAGAGAGAGAGAGAGAGAGAGAGAGAGAGAGGAAGTCATCTTGCTACTACCTACGGACCCGTAGGTCTATGGTGGACTACTCACGCATCATCGGAGAGGTGCCTATGAAGAAGATGAACCCCTCCGTGATGGTGTTTAGATTGGATCTCGAGGTTCTGGAACTTGCGGCAGCTAGAATTGTGTTTCGTCGACTCCCCTAGGGTTTTTGGAATATTTGGGAATTTGTAGGCATCAGAGGCGGTGGAGAGAGGCCCCGAGGAGGGCACAACCCATCAGGGCGCGCTGGGGCCCCCCTGGCACGCCCTGTTGGGTTGTGGTGTCCACGGCCCACCTCTCTGGCACTTCTTTGGCCCACTGGGTGTCTTCTGGTCCAAAAAATCTCCAAAAAGTTTCGTCGTGATTGGACTCCCTTTGGTACTGATATTATGCGAAGTAAAAAACAAGCAAAAACAACAACTGGCACTTTGGCACTATATCAATAGGTTAGTCCCAAAAAATGATATAAAGTTGTTATAAAATGATTGTAAAACATCCAAGAATGATAATATAACAGCATGGAACAAGCAAAAATTATAGATACGTTGGAGACGTATCAATATCCAATTGCCACTATGAAGAAGCTGAAAGATAATCGAACTAAGATCATCCCCTCTCGTACGAGAGGAGGTAAGGAACTGCCATATAGCTCTGCGTTTGATTCATCTACTATTTTGAATCAGCTTGTTACACCACCACCTATTGATCATCCTAATATGTCACATGAACTTGATGATGCTACCTCTGAAATTAATGATGATACTATTGCTACACATGTTGAAACTGATACTGTGTCACTGAATGAATTACTTGATGCTCATATTGCTAAGGCTAGAGAACTTGAAAATGCTGAAACTGATGAGGAATTTGAATCACCTGTTAAACCTCGTTCTCCTAATAGATATGATTTGCCTCATGTACCTGAAGGTTATGTTATGGATAAGGAAACAACTAGTGATTTCCTTGTGAAAATATAGATGACTTGAAGAAAGGACTATGCAAACTGAAAGACAAATCTATGATGGAGAAAATGAAATATGATCCTAAATTTGCTACTTCTCCTATATTTGTAACTGATAAGGATTATGAATTCTCTGTTGACCCTGAGTTAATTCCTATAGTAGAATCTGATCCTTTCCATGGTTATGAAAATGAAACCGTTGTCGAACACCTTATGAAACTGAAGGATATTGCTGCTCTATTTACGCATGATGAAAAGATACGCTACTATTATATCCTTAAGCCTTTTCCTTTCTCGCTAAAAGGCGAGGCCAAGGAAGGGTTTCTTTCTCTTGCTCCTGGTTGTATGCGTAGTCCGCAGGATATGCTCCATTATTTTTCTGCAAAATATTTTCCTGCTCATATTAAACAAGCTGCCTTACAGGAAATATTTAACTTTGCGCAAATTGAAGAAGAGAATCTCCCTCAAGCTTGGGGGAGGCTTCTCCGGTTACTTAGAGATTTGCCTGATTGTCCTCTTAAGAAAAATGAAATTCTCGATATCTTTTATAATGGACTAACTGATGCTTCTAGGGAATTCCTAGATAGTTGTGCTGGTTGTGTTTTCAGGGAAAGAATCGTCGGTCAAGTTGAACAATTATTGAATAACATACTGCAAAATGCCGATGATTGGACACTTCCTGAACCACCTCCGAAACCTATTCAAAAGAATAGAGGTATTCTATTCCTCAACCCTAAAGATATGCAAGAAGCAAAAAGATCTATGAAGGAGAAAGGTATTAAAATTGAGAATATCAAGAAACTACCACCTATTAAAAAAATACATGGACTTGATAACCCGACACAGGTAGTAGAGGTAAACTCTCTCCGTTCCTTTAGTGAAAATGATATACCTTACAATAAGACTCCTGAACAATGCATGAATGAATATGATATTTATGTTGTCAAGCAAGAACACTTCAACAATTATCTTAAGGATCAACTGAGACATAATGCCATGATGATAGACCGCTTAAGTGACTTAATGTTTATAATTGCTAATGATGTGAAAGGTCTAGGTAAACATGCTTCTATGGTTCACACCCAACTAGACCAAGTTGCTAAGTCACAAAATGATTTGCATGCTGAAATAAATAATAATATAAATGATCATGCTGTTAGAGTAATGACTAGGGGAGGTCGTATGACCCAATAACCTCTCTACCCAGAGGGTCATCCTAAAAGAATATAACATGATTCCCAGAGAACTAATGTCGATTTACCCAGTTCCTATAATAAGAAAAAGAAGAAGAAAAGGATAGGAACTTGCATGCTTCTAGTGAACCTGTTACAGAAACACCTACTGAGAAACAAAATGAAGTTTTTATTTCTGATGCTGAGACACAATCTGGCAGTGAACATGCACCTAGTGATAATGAAAAGGAAGATGAAAATGATACTGTGCATGTAGATGTTCAACCAGATAGTAATAAAGAACATGATAATGATGTAGAGATAGAACCTGCGTGTTGGGGAACTTTGCATGGGAAACAAAAAATTTCCTACGCACACGCAAGATCTATCCATGGTGATGAGCATCTACTAGAGGGAGAGTGGATCTACATACCCTTGTAGATCGCTAAGCGGGAAAGTTTAAGAAACGCAATTAAAGTAGTCGAACGTCTTCGCGATCCAAATCGCTAGCCGTCCCGCGATCCAATCACGATCTAGCGCCGAACAGACGGTACCTCCGCGTTCAGCACACGTACAGCTCGATGACGATCTCCGCCTTCTTGATCCAGCAAGAGGGAGCGGAGAGGTGGGTGAGTTCTCCGGCAGCGCAACGACGTGGCGGTGGTGGCGGTGGAACTATTCCAGCAGGGATTTGCCTAAGCACTGCTGAAAACTAGAGGAAACGATCTATTGGGAGAGAGGGCTGCACCTTGGCCTTGAGGGTTAGGTCTCTTTGGCCCTCTCTCCCTCTAGTATATATAGGAGGGAGGGGAGGGGCCGGCGCCCCTGAGGTTGCCCCTAGGAGTCGGCCGAAGTGGGGAGGAGAGGGAGTCCAACTCCAATCCTACTCCTAGTAGGATTCCTCCCCACTTGGAAACCCTTCCCCCTTTTGGGCTTTTGCCTTTCCCCTCACCCCAGCCACATGGCCCCTTAGGGGCTGGCTTACCCAGCCCACTAAGGGCTGGTGCGCCACCACTAAGGCTCATGTGGCCTCCCGGCGTGAGTGGCCCCTCCCGATGGCCCTCCGGGACCCTCCCGACACTCCCGGTACACTACCGGAAATATCCGGAACTTTTCCGGTGGCAAAAACGGGACTTCCTATATATCGATCTTTACCTCCGGACCATTCCGGAGCCCCTCATGACATCCAGGATCTCATCCGGGACTCCGAACAACCTTCGGTCACCACCATACATAACTCAATACTACCGAAACGTCACCGAACGTTAAGTGTGCAGACCCTGCGGGTTCGAGAAATATGTAGACATGACCGAGACACCTCTATGGTCAATAACCAATAGCGGGATCTGGATGCCCATATTGGTTCCTACATATTCTATGAAGATCTTTATCGGTTGAACCTCTATGTCAAGGATTCAGTTAATCCCGTACGATGTTCCCTTTGTTCTTCGGTATGTTACTTGCCCGAGATTCGATTGTCCGTATCTCTATACCTAGTTCAATCTCGTTACCGGCAAGTCTCTTTACTCGTTCCGTAATACAAGATCCCGTGGCTAACACTTTAGTCACATTGCTTGCAAGGCTTATTGTGATGCTGTATTACCGAGTGGGCCCTGAGATACCTCTCCGTCATACGGAGTAACAAATCCTAGTCTCGATCCATGCCAGCTCAACAGACACCTTCGGAGATACCTGTAGAGCATCTTTATAGTCACCCAGTTACGTCGTGACGTTTGATACACACAAGGTATTTCTCCAGTGTCAATGTGTTGCATGATCTCATGGTCATAGGAACAGATACTTGACATGCAGAAAACAATAGCAATAAACTGACACGATCATATGCTACGTTCATAGTTTGGGTCTTGTCCATCACATCATTCTCCTAATGATGTGATCCCGTTATCAAACGACATCTCATGTCTATGGCTAGGAAACCTTGACCATCTTCTGATCAACGAGCTAGTCCACTAGAGGCATACTAGGGACACAATGTTATCTATGTATCCACACATGTATCAGTGTTTCCAATTAATACAATTATAGCGTGGATAATAAATGATTATCATGAACAAGGAAATATAATAATAACTACTTTTATTATTGCCTCTAGGGCATATTTCCAACACTACGGAGGATCTTGATAACCCACCGCCTAAAAATAAACGTTATGAGAAGAGAGACTTTGTTGCTAGAAAACATGGAAGGGAAAGAGAGTCATGGGTTCAAAAACCCATGACATTCCCTCGTAAGCCTTCTAAGAATAGGGACGATGAAGATTTTGAGCGCTTTGCTGAAATGATTAGACCCGTCTTTTTGCGTACTCGTTTGACCGATATATTGAAAATGCCTCTGTATGCTAAGTATATGAAAGATATTATTACCAATAAAAGAAAGATACCTGAAACTGAAATTGCTACTATGCTTGCCAATTATTCTTTTGATGGAGGAATACCTAAGAAGCTAGGAGATCCTGACATACCCACAATACCTTGCTCTATTGAAAGAAATTATGTTAAAATTGCCTTATGTGATTTAGGATCCGGTGTTAGTGTCATGCCTTTCTCCCTTTATAAAAGATTTGATTTGAGTAAGCTTACACCTATACTGAGATATCTTTGCAAATGGCTGATAAATCCGCCGCTTTACCTATTGGAATTTGTGAGGACGTTCCTGTTGTGGTTGCAAATGTTACTATCTTGACAGACATTGTTATTCTTGATATGCCCGAGGATGACAATATATCGATCATCCTTGGTAGACCATTCTTAAATGCTGTAGGAGCTGTTATTTATTACAATAAAAGCAAGGCTACCTTTCACGTCAATGGCAAGCAACATACCGTGCATTTTCCGAAGAAACAAACTTTGGTTAAAAATATTAATGCCATTGAGCCTACTCCCACGGTTATCATTGGAAGCTTTGCAATTCCTCTACCTACTGGCAAGAAGAAGTATTATAATCTTATTGTTAGGGAGATGCAAATCCCCATTGAGGTAACCTAGCGACATACGAAAATTCTTCGGTTGCATGTTAACCGGAAGCGGCTGTTAATAAGACTTGATCAACCTTAGTAATGGTTCCTTTTCGGAAGGCGTGTGATGGATGAATTTAGTACTCAAAATTCTCTGTATCAAAAGTTTATCCTCTTTTATTTTCAGTTTATATAAAATAAATTAGCATGATTTTCTGTTTTTCTGTATTTCCCGTGCATAGAAAAATGTCAAAAAATAAAAAGTCTCAGATTGCCACCAAATTTTAGCATGAATTTTTCTAGATTAAATAAATTTTTTGGCATAACTATAACTGCAGGGGACTGCACCTGTGGGGCACTACACATCAGGGCGCGGTACCCTAGGCTGCGCCCTGATGGCTTGTGGGGCCCGCAAGGGCCCCTGCGTTATCCCTTCGTCCCACTGTTCCTCCTACCTCCAGCAAAAATTTCCTATCCATCTCTCTCCCGTGTTCTTCACGCAGAAAGTGAAATTTTCGATCTCTTTGCTGGGAACTCCATTTCTGAAACTGTTTTAAGGAATTGTTCCTTGGCATGTGACTCCTCCATTCCTCCAATTAGTTTTTGTTTTAGTGGTTTATATTTTGCATAATGTGCCGCACTTGGTGCTATAGAAAATGAGCTTGCATGTTGAATTCTTTGAGTTCCAAGTAGTATGAATGCTTGATATAGCCTCTAGGCATCCATATGAGTAGCTGCTATCAATCTTGCGACCTTTTATTGACATAAATTTGTGGCTCAAAAATTTCAGAAATTTGTGCTTAGGAAGATGAGTTTCTTTAGGAGGAGCTCCTCAAGGAGACTCACCTCCGGTGAGTCATCCAGTGGGAACTCAATACGACAAGCTTACATTGAACCTCAAGACAATCAAATAGTTATGACTAACGCCAAATCATGTTGGTGGCCGAGTGAAGATTTCATGATAAATGGAGGCATTAAGGATGAATTTGACCGATTCATTGATAATATCGGCCTCACCGATTTTCTCACAGATAAGTGTGTCCAACACTATGACCTTACCCGTACATTTACGCAAGGATTTCGTTATCAATCGCATGCTTCCATAGTGTTATTTAAACTTGATGATGAATCCTTTAGCATGACTCTAGAAGATTTCTCTATTGCTTGCAAACTTCCACTTTGGGGTTCGACCGAGAAACCTTCAAAAACTGATTATAATATGTTTCTCGAGAGTCTATGCATTGGAGAAGATAGGGGAGTAACACAGGAAAGAATTAAAAGCATACAGTTTCCGTCTATTCGTTACTTTGCACTATTTAATGGGAAATGCGTAGTAGGAAAACAAGATTGTAGTGCTTTATGTGCCCTTGATTTAAGCCTTATTCACACTGCTATAACTGGTGAACAACACTATAACCTTGGTGCAATTATTGCCCGAAGGCTGAATTCCAATTCTAGCAATGGTGATTTGTATGGAGGGATTTATGCCTCCCGCGTAGCTGCAAAGCTGGGAGTGTCGCCTCAACCTAATGATCCTATCATGCCTGAAAGATATTTAGATTTTGACGCTATGCATTATCATGAGTTTATTGTAAACCGCGCCAGGGGTTATGAGTATAATTTAATATTTGAGAAATATACGCCGCCTATGCCTGTCACTTTGCCTGCACCTGCCCTCTTTAATTTCTAGGCTCGACAGTGTTATTATGTTCTTGAGGAGGAGGTGCGGGAATACAAAGCTGCAGTGGAGGCTACTCGTTTAGCAGAGGAGGCGGCCAAGAACACCTCCACAAGTTATCATTTTAACCACTTTCCTGACTACCAGTGG
Organism: Elymus sibiricus; assembly: GCA_039707655.1. Lineage (NCBI taxonomy): Eukaryota > Viridiplantae > Streptophyta > Magnoliopsida > Poales > Poaceae > Elymus > Elymus sibiricus. The sequence continues at coordinate 249,186,920 of CM077671.1, forward strand.
TGATCACCAAGTTAGGCAAACGTCTAAGCTTGGGGGAGTACGTATTTCTCACCGACAATACATTCATGTTCACACACTTCATATAAATTGTCGGTGTTCATCCTCTTTCATTGTATATCCATATTAGTTTTATTTTTCCGCTTTCTTCTTGCGTGTTTGAAAAACTTTGGAAAACCCAAAAATATTTCTCTCTTCTTTTTAGTTTTCGTTTCCTGTTTTAATTATCTTAGTACTAACAAGAAAACCAAAAAAGATTTCCTTTACTTGTTGGGAGCTTTCCCGTGTAAATAATTTTTCTCGTTCTTGTTTTCCCTTAGTTTATTTGCTTGCTTGAGAAAAACAAAAACTCCAAAAATATTTCAGTGTGTTTCTCTGAATTTCTTTTCGTTTTATTGAGTATTTGAAAGGAGAAGACCACGATGAAAATGTTGAGTGGCTCTTATATGCTTTATTGTTGATCTCACAGAGAGCCAATATTACCTTGTCTTCTCCTTTGTCCAAAACTGCCCTGCAGGTTCTAGCTTAGTCCATAGTATTGTTGCACTATTATTATTATCACATCATTCGGTCATGCAAGTGAAAGGCAATAATGAAGATATTTGACGAAGTGATCGTGGCAATGGAAGCTGGTATGAACTCTTCTTGTTTTCCGTTTTTGTAAATATGTTTAGCTCGTTCGATCTCGATTCAGTATATTATGAGTCAACATGTTCATGATGACAATTAGAGACTATAGCTTCTCATGCTATGCTTAAACAGCTAGTAGCCAGTAATGATTTATCTTATAGATCAACATGCATTAAAATGGTTATGTTGTGGTATGGTAGTATGGCATTCCCCTCTAAGAAATTCAAGCGGTATGACTTGGCCCATGTGCAAAAATGTAGTTGATTCAAAACCAATGCAGCCTTCATTATGTTTAAATTCAGAGTGTTCATATCCTACTCATGCTATGTCCAATGTTAATTATTAGCAATGCATACCTATGACCGTTTTCGCTCTATAGCTGGTCGCTTCCCACCTATTGCTAGCCTTCACCCGTACTAAGTTGAAATGTTGCTTGTGCATCCAAAACCTTTAAACCAAGTTATTGCACATGAGTCCACTATACCTACCTATATGCGGTATTACCCTGCCGTTCCAAGTAAATTTGCACGTGCCATCTCTAAACATTCAAATAAACATCTATTTTGTGCACGCATCTTGCTCATGGAGCGACGAGGCGGTTGATACTTGTGATCTGCGTTGGGTTTTCAGTGAAGAGGAATGGGTAATTGCAGCACAAAGTGGGTAAGTATTTCCCTCAGTTATGAAACCATGGTTTATCGAACCAATAGGAATATCAATCCTCAACCGTCTTCAACGGCTGCACACAAATGAACAAACAACTTGCACCCAACGCGGGCAAGAATGTTGTAAATCCCCTTGATCTCATTATTTGCAAGCACATGAATTGTGTAGATAATTGTGTTGGAGATATGCCCTAGAGGCAATCATGTGATGATTTCATTTCTTATGTATTCATGAATATTTTTTATTGTCCTTGAACATCATCAGTGATATGTATCAATAAGTATGGGACTTATTTGTGAGACTATATAGTATGATGATTGTTCTAATAGTCCCTAGTTGTTCAGGTTATGCAGACACATATCCTTTACTAGTATACGATTCAGTTGATGACTACGTTTCACAAGTCATGTGCATAGAGATGCTAAACTGATTGTATGGACTCGGGGATTGAGATCACCGAGTCGGACAGACCCACTTTGAGACACAGCGAGATAATGTCATCTGTTAGTCTCAAGTACAATGTATATGCCATGTCCTAGACCTGAGGTCATTGCATGTTCTCGGGATGAGAATCGACTTACTTAGGATCTATCAAACGCTACTCCGTAATTGGGTAGTTATAAAGGTAGCTTTCGGGTGAGTCATGAGACATGCCGCGAGACATGGTTAACCAAGATGGGATTTGCCCCTCCGTGAGGAGAGATATTCTCTGGGCCCTCTCGTGTGATCAGATTCAGAAAGCATGGCCATGCGACATGGGTTAAGTGTTAACCCAGTTCGGGAATCTGCATCACGGTTTCGAGAAGAGATGTCGAGCTACCACAAGGGTGACAAGTACTCGCCTTGAGCTCTACAACCTATATCACGAGGCAAAAGGAATGTTGTAGATGACACATTGTCGAGGTTCGTCTAACGACTTTCTGCACACATGTGAGTTGGCACGTTCTGCTAGGAGCCGCTACCGACTATTGACTTGGGTCGTGTCCATGTGTACGTGAACCTATAGGGTCGCACACTTAAGGGATTGCAGCCCATTCAGATTGGATCCGAATGGAAAATTAATGGGACTAGACTCGTTGTGGGCCTCAAGTGTTGAGCCCACCTCAGAGGTCTATATAAAGGGGAGTGGGCGCACCTTTCAGGGTTGATCTTTTCCCCCCGTCGACAGCCACCGCCACTCCCCACGCCACCATGCCTTGCGATCGGACCTAGCAGTCCGCCGCCCGACGCTGCCCCTGTACGTGTGGATACCTTGGAGGCATCGCATCTGCGGTGCTTGGACGATCCGTTCGAGGGATCCGTGACAAACCGTTCGAGGGATCCGTGAGGAGCTGTTCATGGGAGATCACTGCTCGTGGGAGATCGGCTACAGGGAGACGAATTGGCTGATCGACTACACGCATCACCAACTCTACTTCTGCTCCGGTGACTGCGCGTCTAGTGGTAAACCCGATCCCATGATCTATTTCCAGCAGCATGTTCTTGGGTGCGCGGTAGAAATTTTTTATTTGGCGCTAGTGTAGCGTACCGCGTGTTCCAACAGTGGTATCAGAGCCTCCGCTGTGTGGTGATAGATTCGGTGATTTTCATATGAGATATGTAGATCGGTTCAGGTGCGGGTCAATGAGATCGGCCATGCACGTCAGTGTTGACGGTTGGTTTCGTGATCTTGCTTCCGTGATCGTGATGCAGAGGTCATTACACGAATTACCCCTACCGATCGGTTTCCGCCATCGGGGTAGACAGTGGAACGTAAATCCAGATGCAACACACAAAGATCAGTGAGATTGATTGAACCGGAGCAAAGATCGACACCGTGGAAATGTGATTTCCGCAGTGCTGATATCTGTTGGAGGAGTCATAGTAAAACGGGCATAACTTTTGCATACGAACTCCATTTTCGCCTCACGACCTGTTGATACGTCTCCAATGTATCTATAATTTTTGATTGTTCCATGCTATTATATTATCTATTTTGGATGTTTTATATGCATTAATATGCTATTTTATATTATTTTTGGGACTAACCTATTAACCTAGTGCCCAGTGCCAGTTTCTGTTTTTTCCTTGTTTTTGAGTATTGCAGAAAAGGAATATCCAACGGAGTCCAAACGGAATAAAATTCTACGATGATTTTTCTTGGACCAGAAGGAACCCATGAGACTTGGAGAAGAGGCCAGAAGACCCACGGGTGGGCCACAAGCCACCTGGGCGCGCCCCTGGGGGCGCCCCCCCCCTGGCTTGTGGGCTCCCCGTAGCTCCTCCAACCCTAATTCTCCGCCTATAAATTCAGAAATATCCCCCCAATACCAAAAGGAGCCACGATAATACTTTTCCACCACCGGAAGCCTCTGTTCCCGTGAGATCCCATCTTGGGGCCTTTTCCGGTAATCTGCCGGAGGGGGATTCGATCACGGAGGGCATCTACATCAACTCCATTGCCCCTCCGATGATGCGGGAGTAGTTCACCTCAGACCTTCGGGTCCATAGCTACTAGCTAGATGGCTTCTTCTCTCTCTATGTTCTTCAATACCATGTTCTCCATGATCTTCATGGAGATCTATCCGATGTAATACTCTTTTGCGGTGTGTTTGTCAAGATCCGATGAATTGTGGATTTTTGATCAGATTATCTATGAATATTATTTGAATCTTCTCTGAATTCTTATATGCATGATTTCATATCTTTGCATGTCTCTTCGAGTTATTGGTTTGGTTTGGCCAACTAGATTGGTAATTCTTGCAATGGGAGAAGTGCTTAGTTTTGGGTTCAATCTTGCGGTGTCCTCACCCAGTGACAAAGTAGGGGTAGCGAGGCACGTATTTGTATTTTTGCCATCAAGGATAAAAAGATGGGGTTTTCATCATATTGCTTGAGTTTATCCCTCTACATCATGTCATCTTACTTAATGCGTTACTCTGTTCTTCATGAACTTAATACTCTAGATGCAGGCAGGAGTCGGTCGATGTGTGGAGTAATAGTAGTAGATGTAGAATCGTTTCGGTCTACTTGATACGGACGTGATGCCTATATGCATAATCATTTCCTTGGATATCGTCATAACTATGCGCTTTTCTATCAATTGCTCGACAGTAATTTGTTCACCTACCGTATTATTTTCCTTCAAGAGAGAAGCCTCTAGTGAAACCTATGGCCCCCGGGTCTATTTTCCATATTATATTTTCAGATCTATAAACCAAAAATACCAAAAATACTTTGCTGCAATCTATTTACTTTTATTTTAGTTTTACTTTTTGCAATCTTTTATATCTATCTCTATCAGATCTCATCCTTGCAAGTAACCGTGAAGGGATTGACAATCCCTTTATAGCGTTGGGTGCAAGTGTTTGATAGTTTGTGTAGGTGCAAAGATTGGGGCCTTGCTTGTACCTCCTACTGGATTGATACCTTGGTTCTCAACAACTGAGGGAAATACTTATCTACTTTGCTGCATGACCCTTTCCTCTTCAAGGGAAAACCAACGCAAGCTCAAGAAGTAGCAAGAAGGATTTCTGGCGCCGTTGCCGGGGAGGATAGATAGCATGTCAAGACAAGAACTCTCCCGTCAACTTGCCAATTTTTGGCATGGTTGTCGGAGGGATCTACATCAATCCTACCAAGTACCCATCACAAACTCATCTCTTGCATTTACATTATTTGCCATTTGCCTCTCATTTTCCTCTCCCCCACTTCTAAAACGATTTTCAGAAAAAACCAAAAAGATTTGCCTTTTTATTCGCCCCTCTTTCGTTCGTCTTTTCGTTTGCTTTTTGTTTGCTTGTGTGCTAGATTGCTTGCTTTGTCACGATGACTCAAGAGAATACCAAGTTGTGTGACTTCTCCAATACTTATAATAATGATTTTATTAGTACTCCGATTGCTCCTGCCACTAGTGCGGAATCTTATGAAATTAATGTCGCGTTGCTTAATCTTGTTATGAAAGAACAATTTTCTGGCCTTCCTAGTGAAGATGCCGCATCCCATCTAAATACTTTCGTTGAGTTGTGTGATATGCAAAAGAAGAAAGATGTGGATAATGATATTGTTAAATTGAAGCTATTTCCATTCTCACTACGAGATCGTGCTAAAACTTGGTTTTCATCTTTGCCTAAAAATAGTATTGATTCATGGAATAAGTGTAAAGATGCTTTTATTTCCAAGTACTTTCCGCCCGCTAAGATCATCTCCCTTAGGAACAATATAATGAATTTTAAGCAACTTGATCATGAGCATGTTGCACAATCTTGGGAGAGGATGAAACTAATGATTAGAAATTGCCCCGCACATGGTTTGAGCTTATGGATGATTATACAAATTTTTTATGCGGGGTTGAATTTTGCTTCTAGAAATCTTTTAGATTCCGCCGCTGGTGGTACTTTTATGGAAATCACATTAGGAGAAGCTACTAAACTCCTAGATAATATTATGGCAAATTACTCTCAATGGCATACCGAAAGATCTCCTACTAGTAAAAAAGTGCATGCTATTGAAGAAATAAACACTTTGAGTGAAAAGATGGATGAATTAATGAAATTGTTTGCTAGTAAGTGTGCTCCTATTGATCCTAATGATATGCCTTTGTATTCTTTGATTGGAAATAATAATGAATCTATGGATGTGAATTTTGTTGGTAGGAACAATTTTGGTAATAACGCGTATAGAGGTAATTTCAACCCTAGGCTGTTTCCTAGTAATTCCTCTAATAATTATGGTAATTCCTACAAAAATGCTTATGGAAATTATAATAAGATGCCCTCTGATCTTGAGAATAATATTAAAGAATTTATTAGCTTGCAAAAGGTTTTCAATGCTACGATTGAAGAAAAATTGCTCAAGATTGATGATTTGGCTAGGAACGTTGATAGAATTTCGCTTGAGATTGATTCTTTGAAAATTAGATCTACTCCACCCAAGCGTGATATTAATGAGTCTTTAAAAGCTATGAGAACTTCTATTGACGAGTGTAAGGAAAGAACAGCTAGAATGCGTGATAAGCGTGAATTGCTTGAAAAAGTGTGTTCTCTTGATAATAATGATGAAGATCTTAAAGTGATTGATGTGACTCCTATTGAATCTTTGTTTTCTAATAAAAATCTTGATAAAGATGGGACTGGAGATAAGTCAACTTTAGTTAAAAGTCGTCCCAATGATTCGAAGTTTATAGATCTTAATGCTAAAATTGATAAAAGTGGCATTGAAGAGGTCAAAACTTTAAATAGCAATGAACCCACTCTTTTGGATTTCAAGGACTTTAATTATGATAGTTGTTCTTTTATTAATTGTATTTCCTTGTTGCAATCCATGTTGAATTCTCCGCATGCTTATGATCAAAATAAAGCTTTTACTAAACATATTGTTGATGCTATGATGAAATCTTTTGAAGAAAAACTTGAGTTGGAAGTTTCTATACCTAGAAAGCTTTATGATGAGTGGGAACCTAATATTAAGATTAAAATTAAAGATTATGAGTTCCATGCTTTGTGTGATTTGGGTGCTAGCGTTTCCACGATTCCGAAAACTTTATGTGATGTGCTAGGTTTCCATGAACTTGATGATTGCTCTTTAAATTTGCATCTAGCGGATTCCACTATTAAGAAACCTATGGGAAGGATTAATGGTGTTCTTATTGTTACAAATAGGAATTATGTACCCATAGATTTCATTGTTCTTGATATAGATTGCAATCCTACATGTCCTATTATTCTTGGTAGACCTTTCCTTAGAACGATTGGTGCAATTATTGATATGAAAGAAGGAAACATTAGATTCCAATTTCCGTTAAGGAAAGGAATGTAACACTTTCCTAGAAAGAAAATTAAATTACCTTATGAATCTATTATGAGAGCTACTTATGGATTGCATACCAAAGATGACAATATCTAGATCTATTGCGTTATGCCTAGCTAGGGGCGTTAAACAATAGCGCTTGTTGGGAGGCAACCCAATTTTATTTTATGTTTTTTTTGTTTCTGTTATTGAGTGCTTTACACATTATTACCTCTGTATTAATTGTGTTTTAGTGTTTTAATTAGTGTTTGAGCCAAGTAAGATCTTTGGGATGGGCTATGGTGATTGTTGATTTGATTCTGCTGAAAAACAGAAACTTTTGCGCTCAGTCCAGGAATTTTATAAATTCACCAGAGCGTCGAATGAGTCTGAAATTTTTACACAAGATTGATATACAAATTTCCAAGATTTTCCTAATTTTCAGAATTTTTAGAGTTACAGAAGTATTTGAAGTTTACAGATTGCTACAGACTGTTCTGTTTTTGATAGATTCTGTTTTCTTTGTGTTGTTTGCTTATTTTGATGTATCTATGGGTTGTATCGGGGGGTATGGACCATGGAGAAGTTGGAATACAGTATATATTACACCAATATAAATAAATAATGAGTTCACAACAGTACCTAAAGTGGTGATTTATTTTTCTTATACTAACGGATCTCACGAGTTTTCTGTTGAGTTTTGTGTTGTGAAGTTTTCAAGTTTTGGGTAAAGATTTGATGGACTATGGAATAAGGAGTGGCAAGAGCCTAAGCTTGGGGATGCCCAAGGCACCCCAAGGAATATTCAAGGATACCAAAGAGCCTAAGCTTGGGGATGCCCCGGAAGGCATCCCTCTTTTGTCTTCAATCCATCGGTAAATTTACTTGAGGCTATATTTTTATTCACCACATGATATGTGTTTTGCTTGGAGCGTCTTGTATGATATGAGTCTTTGCTTTTTAGTTTGCCACAATCATCATTGCTGCACACATCTTTTGAGAGGGACACGCATGAATCATGAATTTATTAGAATACTCTATGTGCTTCACTTATATCTTTTGAGCTAGGCAATTTTGCTCTAGTGCTTCACTTATATCTTTTTAGAGCACGGTGGTGTTTTCATTTTATAGAAATAATTGAACTCTCGTACCTCACTTATATTATTTTGAGAGTCTTTAAACAGCATGGTAATTGGTTTAGGTTGTGAATTTAGTCCTAATATAATGGGCATCCAAGAGGGATATAATAAAAACTTTCATATAAAGTGCATTGAATACTATGAGAAGTTTGATTCCTTGCATATAGTTTCGAGATATAAAGATGGTGATATTAGAGTCATGCTAGTGAGTAATTGTGGATTGGTAGAAATACTTGTGTTAAAAGTTTGTGATTCCCGTAGCATGCACGTATGGTGAACCGTTATGTAACAAAGTCGGAGCATGATTTGTTTATTGATTGTCATCCTTTGTGTGAGGGTCGGGAGCGCGCGATGGTTAACTCCTACCAACCTCTCCCCTAGGAGCATGCGTCTAATACTTTGCTTCGATAACTAATAGACTTTTGCAATAAGTATGTGAGTTCTTTATGACTAATGTGAGTCCATGGATTATACGCACTCTCACCCTTCCACCATTGCTAGCCTCTCTAGTACCGCGCAACTTTCGCCGGTGCATTAAACCCACCATATACCCTTCCTCAAAACAGCCACCATACCTACCTATTATGGCATTTCCATAGCCATTCCGAGATATATTGCCATGCAACTTCCACCATTCCATTTATTATGACACGCACCATCATTTTCATATTGCTTTGCATGATCGTAAGATAGCTAGCATGATGTTTACATGGCTTGTCCGTTTTTTGATGTCATTTGCTATGCTAGATCGTTGCACATCCCGGTACACCGCCGGAAGCATTCATATAGAGTCATATTTTGTTCTAGGTATCGAGTTGTAATTCTTGAGTTGTAAGTAAATAAAAGTGTGATGATCATCATTATTAGAGCATTGTCCCATGAGAGGAAAGGATGATGGAAGCTATGATTCCCTCACAAGTTGGGATGAGTCTCCGGACTTTAAAAATAATAAAAGAGGCCAATGAAGCCCAAATAAAAAAGAGAGGCCAAAGATGCCCACCAAAATAAAAATAAAATGACAGAAAAGAGAGAAGGGACAATGCTACTATTATTTTTCCACACTTGTGCTTCAAAGTAGCACCATGATCTTCATGATAGAGAGTCTCCTATTTTGTCACTTTCATATACTAGTGGGAATTTTTCATTATAATGCACACCCACTTAGTTTATTTTTGAGCTTTCATACACTTATAGCTCTAGTGCATCCGTTGCATGGCAATCCCTACTCACTCACATTGATATCTATTGATGGGCATCTCCATAGCCCGTTGATACGCCTAGTTGATGTGAGACTATCTTCTCCTTTTCCTCACAACCTCCACCATATTCTATTCCACCTATAGTGCTATATCCATGGCTCACGCTCATGTATTGCGTGAAAGTTGAGAAGGTTTGAGAACATAAAAGGTGTGAAACAATTGCTTGACTTGTCATCGGGGTTGTGCATGATTTAAATACTTTGTGTGGGGAAGATCGAGCATAGCCAGACCATATGATTTTGTAGGGATAACTTTCTTTGGCCATGTTATTTTGAAAGGACACAATTTCTTTGTTAGTATGCTTGAAGTATTATTGTTTTTATGTCAATATTAAGCTTTTGTTTTGAATCTTATGGATCTGAACATTCATGCCACAATAAAGGATATTACATGGATAAATATGTTAGCTAGCATTCCACATCAAAAATTCTGTTTTTATCATTTACCTACTCGAGGACGAGCAGGAATTAAGCTTGGGGATGCTTGATACGTCTCCAACGTATCTATAATTTTTGATTGTTCCATGCTATTATATTATCTATTTTGGATGTTTTATATGCATTAATATGCTATTTTCATGCTATTATTTTTGGGACTAACCTATTAACCTAGTGCCCAGTGCCAGTTTCTGTTTTTTCCTTGTTTTTGAGTATTGCAGAAAAGGAATATCCAACGGAGTCCAAACGGAATAAAATTCTACGATGATTTTTCTTGGACCAGAAGGAACCCAGGAGACTTGGATAAGAGGCCAGAAGACCCACGGGTGGGCCACAAGCCACCTGGGCGCGCCCCCCTGGCTTGTGGGCCCCCCGTAGCTCCTCCAACCCTAATTCTCCGCCTATAAATTCAAAAATATTACCCCAATACCAAAAAGAGCCACGATAATACTTTTCCGCCGCCGGAAGCCTCTATTCCCGTGAGATCCCATCTTGGGGCCTTTTCCGGTAATCTGCCGGAGGGGGATTCGATCACGGAGGGCATCTACATCAACTCCATTGCCCCTCCAATGATGCGGGAGTAGTTCACCTCAGACCTTCGGGTCCATAGCTAGTAGCTAGATGGCTTCTTCTCTCTCTATGTTCTTCAATACCATGTTCTCCATGATCTTCATGGAGATCTATCCGATGTAATACTCTTTTGCGGTGTGTTTGTCGAGATCCGATGAATTGTGGATTTATGATCAGATTATCTATGAATATTATTTGAATCTTCTCTGAATTCTTATATGCATGATTTCATATCTTTGCAAGTCTCTTCGAGTTATTGGTTTGGTTTGGCCAACTAGATTGGTAATTCTTGCAATGGGAGAAGTGCTTAGTTTTGGGTTCAATCTTGCGGTGTCCTCACCCAGTGACAAAGTAGGGGTAGCGAGGCACGTATTTGTATTGTTGCCATCAAGGATAAAAACATGGGGTTTTCATCATATTGCTTGAGTTTATCCCTCTACATCATGTCATCTTACTTAATGCGTTACTCTGTTCTTCATGAACTTAATACTCTAGATGCAGGCATGAGTCGGTTGATGTGTGGAGTAATATTAGTAGATGCAGAATCGTTTCGGTCTACTTGATACGAACGTGATGCCTATATGCATAATCATTGCCTTGGATATCGTCATAACTATGCGCTTTTCTATCAATTGCTCGACAGTAATTTGTTCACCCACCGTATTATTTTCCTTCAAGAGAGAAGCCTCTATTGAAACCTATGGCCCCCGGGTCTATTTTCCATATTATATTTTCAGATCTATATACCAAAAATACCTAAAATAATTTGCTGCAATCTATTTACTTTTATTTTAGTTTTACTTTTAGCCGTCTTTTATATCTATCTCTATCAGATCTCATCCTTGCAAGTAACCGTGAAGGGATTGACAACCCCTTTATAGCGTTGGGTGCAAGTGTTTGATTGTTTGTGTAGGTGCAAAGATTGGGGCCTTGCTTGTACCTCCTACTGGATTGATACCTTGGTTCTCAACAACTGAGGGAAATACTTATCTACTTTGCTGCATCACCCTTTCCTCTTCAAGGGAAAACCAAGGCAAGCTCAAGAAGTAGCACCTGTCAAACTGAACAACACGAAAAGATGCATTTGACCTTCAACTACTTTGCCGTTTTCGGCGATATTTTCGAGGTCAAAATCCTCTTGGAAAATAGAGTTTCGGACAGTTTTATTTTCGGCGGTAGAACGTCTGACTTGTTTTTGCAGGGAATGCTTGAGATTTGGTATAGCCCATGAATGTTGCTTGTAAATTATTAAATCATGACATGCGTGTCATGAGTTCGGCAACCGGCTGGAGGCATATGGTTGTCCCATTATTGTATTAATGACCTGCGTGTCAACATGAGATGCCTTGTAATGTAATTTACTCTCATAGCTATTAGTTTGTAATAGCATAGTATCTTATGTAACACTGGGTGGTTGACACCATGTGTGGAGATGGAGATCACCACAAGGGCAACCATGCATGGAGATGGAGATCGCCATGGGCATGCAGCGCACGTGGAGATGGAGATCACCATGCGTTGATGAAAGGGGCTATACCATATCACACACATATATATACTGCATGTGAAAGTTTATCGCTTTTATGCGCCCTTCTTTTGCATGATAGATGTTTTAAGTAGGGTGCTCCCTCAAAGAGTGTCAAGTAAAATTGCCTCCCCAATTTTTGCACCATCACATGTTAAGTATTTTTAGTGGTGGGCCAATAAAATTAGGGTGCTGCTAATTCTCCTTAACGTGGTGCGTTTGTGTCGGACACTTACGAGCGAAGCATTGGTTAGCTTGTCGTGGCTATCAAAACAGTTTTGGGCCTCGAGGCATAAGAGTTGGCGTAGCATGAGATGTCCCCAACAAACAAGAGTCATATAGAGATACGATTAGCAAGTGTTGCTTACCGAGTGATCAAGTCTTCTAGCGGTGATGCAAAAGCTCACTAGTTGACATGTGGATCTTGGATCTTGAATCGCTAAGAATCAACGGAGGGATGTTGATTTTAGTGGGAGTAATGTTCTTATTAAAATGTTTAATTTGAATTACTCTTTATGAATACATGTCTTAATCTTTTGCATATTTCTGTTGTAGATCAATGGCACCACCTGCTCAACCTAGTTTTTTGTTGAAATCAAACTTTACCACCTGGTATAGAAAAGGATAAACTGAATGGAACAAACTTTACCACCTGGTATAGAAATCTGAGAATTGTTCTCAGGCATGATAAAAAGGAACATGTTCTAGAAGAACCCCTTCCAGAGGAACCTACCGAGAATGCTAATTCCACGACCAGGAATGCCCACCAGAAACACATTGATGAGTCAAACGAGATCAGCTGTCTCATGCTGGCTTCTATGGAGCCCGATCTGCAGCAACATTTCAAAAACATTGAGGCTTTCGATATGATCGAGAACCTCAAGAGCATGTTTCAGATGCAGGCAAGGACCGAAAGGTTCAACATCTGGCGATCCTTGATGGATTGTAAGCTGAAAGAGGGTGATCCACTGAGCCCGCATGTGATCAAGATGATCGGATACATGCAAGCTTTGGATCGGTTAGGCTTCCCACTTGGGGACGAATTGTCCACGGATACAATTCTGGCTTCTCTCCCGACTAGCTATGGGGTGTTCATCTCAAACTTCCATATTCACGGCAAGGAAAAGAATCTCACTGAATTGCATGGCATGCTAAAAGTGGCAGAGTAGGATATCAAGAAAGGCACGCATCAAGTGTTGATGGTGCAGAACACGACAAAGTTCAAGAAGAGCTGGTCCAAGAAAAAGACTAAGGCAAAGGGCAAGGAGGCAACTCCTACTGTCGCCGCCGTGCCCAAGACCGGACCAAACACGGGGACCGTTTGCTTTCACAGCAAGGAAACCGGTCACTAGAAGAGGAACTGCAGCAAGTGGCTTGCCCAGATAGGCAAGAAGACTGGAAGTGTGACTTCTTCTTCAGGTACACTTGTTGTATATGTTATAGACATTTTTCTTGCTGATATTTCTAGTAGCTCTTGGGTATATGATACCGGATCAGTTGTTCACATATGCAACTCGATGCAGGGGCTAAGAAGGACTAGGAATGTTGCAAGAGGAGAAGTTGACATACGCGTCGGGAATAAAGCAAGAGTTGCTGCATTAGCCGTCGGCACCATGCAACTTAATTTACCTTCAGGATTTGTAATGGAACTTGATAATTGTTATTATCTTCCTGCATTAAGTCGAAACATTATTTCGGCCTCATGTTTGATGAGGCAAGGTTATGAATTCAGTATTAAGGACAATGGTTGCTCTATTTACTTGAATGAAATGTTTTATGGCTTTGCGCCTGTTGTGAATGGGTTATTTATATTAGATCTTGAAGGTGAATCGGTCTATAACATAAATGTCAAGAGGCATAAGCCTAACGAGATAAATCCGACTTACATCTGGCATTGTCGACTAGGACACATTAGTCAAAAGCGCATGAAGAAACTCCATGATGATGGAATTCTGACTTCATTTGATTTTGAATCATTTGAGACATGTGAGTCCTGCCTACTCAGCAAGATGACTAAGACTCCTTTTGTAAAGAGTTGTGAGAGGGCGTCTGAGCTATTGGAACTTATACATAGTGATGTATGTGGACCAATGAGCACGACAGCTAGAGGTGGTTTCCAATACCTCGTGACTTTTACCGACGACATTAGTAGATATGGATATGTCTACTTGATGAGGCACAAGTGAGAAACTTTTCAAAAGTTCAAAGAGTTTCAGAATGAAGTGGAAAATCAACTCGGCAAGACAATCAAGCTTTTACTATCTGATCGTGGCGGTGAGTATATGAGCCAGGAGTTTGATGATCATCTGAAGAACCGTGGAATAGTTCCACAACTTACTCCTCCAGGTATGCCACAGAGAAATGGTGTGTCGGAACGGAGGAATCAGACTCTGTTAGACATGGTCCGATCAATGATGAGTCAGTCGGATTTACCCTTGTCATTTTCGGGATATGCTCTAGAAACCGCATCTTTCACATTAAATAGGGTACCATCAAAGTCCGTAGGTAAGACAAGATATAAGATATGGACTGCAAAGAGTCATAGCTTGTCTTTTCTAAAGATTTGGGGTTGTGAAGCATATGTCAAGCGACTCCAGTCGGACAAGCTCACACCCAAGTCGGACAGTGCATATTCGTGGGATATCCTAGGGAAACCTTGGGATATTACTTCTACAACCATGAAGAGGGCAAAGTGTTTGTTGCTCGACATGGAGTTTTACTTGAGAAAGAGTTTCTCAATCGGAAGGCTACTGGGAGGTCGGTCCGACTCGAAGAAATTCGAGAGCCACACGGGGACGTTCCGACAGGTGATTCAACATGCCGGAGTTAGTCAGGGAACCCGTAGTGGAATCGGCGCTGGTTCCACGTAGGTCGGAAAGGTTGCGCAATATGCACGACTGCAATGTGTTGTTCTTGGAGAACAATAAACCGACCACGTATGCGGAAGCGATGGTGAGCCCTAATTCTGAGTTATGGCTTGAGGCCATGAGATCCGAATTAAAGTCCATGGATGACAATCATGTTTGGAACTTGGTTGATCCGCTAGATGGCATTCGAGCCATTGAGTGCAAATGGATCTTTAAGAAGAAAACTGATATGGATGGAAATGTTACAGTCCATAAGACTCGACTTGTCGCTAAAGGTTATCGACAAGTTCAAGGAGTTGACTACGGTGAGACTTATTCACCGGTAGCGATGCCTAAATCAATTCGGATCATTCTTGCTATAGCTGCATATTTCAACTATGAGATATGGCAGATGGATGTCAAAACGGCTTTTCTTAATGGAGATTTAACTGATGACGTGTATATGACACAGCCCGAGGGTTTTGTAGATCCAACGAATGCTGGCATGGTATGCAAGCTTCATAGATCCATTTATGGATTGAGGCAAGCATCTTGGAATTGGAACATTCGTTTTAATGAAGCGGTAAAAGAGTTTGGCTTCATCAAGAATGACTATGATCATTGTGTATTCAAGAAGGTCAGTGGGAGCTCAGTTGCATTTCTGATCCTGTATGTGGATGACATATTGTTGATTGGAAGTGATGTTCAAATGCTTGAATTTGTCAAGGACTCGTTGAAAAATAGTTTTTCGATGAAAGACTTGGGAGAAGCAGCTTATATTATGGGAATCAAGATCTATAGAGATAGATCGAGAAGGCTTATTGGATTAAGCCAAAGTACGTATATAGACAAGGTGTTGAAGCGGTTCAACATGCAAGATGCCAAGAAAGGGTTCTTGCCCATGTCACATGGCATTAATCTTAGCAAGACTCAGAGTCCTTCGACTCCTGATGAGCGAAGACTCATGGATGGGATTGCGTATGCTTCGGCTGTCGGGTCCATCATGTATGCTATGGTATGTACTCGTCCCGATGTTAGCTTTGCTCTAAGCGTAGTAGGCATATACCAGGCTGATCCAGGTCAGAGTCACTGGACAGCGGTAAATAATATGCTTAAATACTTGAGAAGGACAAAGGATATGCTCCTGGTTTATGGAGGTGAAGATGAGCTCATTGTAAAGAGTTACACTGATGCTAGTTTCCAAACCGATAGGGATGATAGTCGATCGCAATCTGGGTTTGTGTTCATTCTGAATGAAGGAGCAGTGAGCTGGAGGGGTGCCAAGCAAGATACGGTAGCTGATTCTACAATGGAGGCTGGGTACATTGCGGCTTCTGAAGCTGCAAAAGAAGGTGTTTGGGTGAAGAATTTTATTTCTGATCTTGGAGTGGTTCAGGACTCGTCCAATCCGTTGGACCTCTATTGTGATGATAGTGGTGCTATTGCATAAGTCAAGGAACCACGGAACCATTATAAAACCCAACACATACTCTGGTGTTTTAACCTCATTCGTGACATTGTCGAGAGAGGCGATGTAAACATATGCAAGATACACACGGATGCAAATGTTGCTGATCCATTAACAAAGCCTCTCCCGCAGTCAAAGCATGAGATGCACATGAGGTCCATGGGCATACGATGCCTAGATGATTGACTCTAGTGCAAGTGGGAGACTGTTGGACATATGCCCTAGAGGCAATCATGTGATGATTTCGTTTCCTATGTATTCATGAGTATTTTGTATTGTCCTTGAACATCATCAGTGATATGTATAAATACGTATGTGACTTATTTGTGAGACTATATATAGTATGATGATTGTTCTAATAGTCCCTAGTTGTTAAGGTTATGCGGACACATATCCTTTTTTAGTATACGATTCAGTTGATGACTACATTTCACATGTCATGTGCATAGATATGCTAAACTGATAGTATGGACTCGGGGATTGAGATCACTGATTCGGACAGACCAACTTTGAGACACAGCGAGATAATGTCATCTGTTAGTCTCAAGTACAATGTATATGCCATGTCCTAGACCTAAGGTCATGGCATGTTCTCGGGATGAGAATCGACTTACTTAGGGTCTATCAAACGCTACTCCGTAACTGGGTAGTTATAAAGGTAGCTTTCGGGTGAGTCGTGAGACATGCCGCGAGACATGGTTAACCAAGATGGGATTTTCCCCTCCGTGAGGAGAGATATTCTCTGGGCCCTCTCGTGTGATCAGATTCAGAAAGCATGGCCATGCGACATGGGTTAAGTGTTAACCCAGTTCGGGAATCTGCATCACGGTTTCGAGAAGAGATGTCGAGCTACCACAAGGGTGGCAAGTACTCGCCTTGAGCTCTACAACCTATATCATGAGGCAAAAGGAATGTTGTATATGACACATTGTCGAGGTTCGTCTAACGACTTTGCGCACACATGGGAGTTTTCACGTTCTGCTAGGGGCCGCTACCGACTATCGACTCGGGTCGTGTCCATGTGTACGTGAACCTATAGGGTCGCACACTTAAGGGATTGCAGCCCATTCGTATTGGATACGAATGGAAAATGGGACTAGACTCGTTGTGGGCCTCAAGTGTTGAGCCCACCTCGGAGGTCTATATAAACGGGAGTGGGCGCACCTTTTAGGGTTGATCTTTTTCCCCCCGTCGACAGCCACCGCCACTCCCCACGCCACCATGTCGTACGATCGGAACTAGCAGTCCGCCGCCCGACGGTGTGCCCGTACGTGTGGATACCTTGGAGGCATCGCATTTGCGGTGCTTGGACGAACCGTTTGAGGGATCCGTGACGAACCGTTCGAGGGATCCGCGAGGAGCTGTTCATTGGAGATCACTGCTTGTGGGAGATCGGCTATAGGGAGACGAATTGGCAGATCGACTACACACATCACCAACTCTACTTCCGTTGCAGTGACTACGCGTCTTGTGGTAAACCCGATCCCATGATCTATTTCCAACAACATGTTCTTGGGTGCGCGGTACAAAACATTTATTTGGTGCTAGTGTAGCATATCGCGTGTTCCAACAAATTGTTGATAAATATAAATTGCAAAATAAAATAAAAGATAAAGAAAGGCAGCAAGATAATTGTAGCGTTTGTAAATATATAAGTGAATAGACCCAGGGGTCATAGTTTTCCCTAGCGGCATATCTCATGTAGGCAGCATACGGTGGGTAACAAATTACTGTTGAGCAATTGATAGAAAAGCAGATAGTTATGCGATGTTCACAACAATGATCATGTATATATATGCATCATGTCCATAAGAAAATAGGCCGACTCCTGCCTGCACCTATTACTATTACTCCACTCATCGACTGTTATACACCATGCATCTAGAGTATTAAGTAAAACAGAGTAATGCTTGGAGAATGATGACATGATGTAGACAAAGTAAATTCAAACAATATGAATGAACCCCTACTTTTTCACTAGGATATAGAAACTCGCCAGGTTGAACCTACCACACCGCACCACTCCCACCGATGAAATATCAATCTACTTGGCCAAAGCACATCAATAGATCGGAGAGCATTACGAAGCTATAATGATCATGCACTTAAGAGACAATATAATTCAGAGACATCTCAAATACTTTTCATGAATAATCCGAACATAAACCCACAATTCATCGGATCCCAACAAACACACCGCACAATAGGATTACATCGGATAGATCAAAGCGAAGATGTGATGATCATTGTATTGAAGATCATAAGAGAGAGAGATTGCCATCTAGGTACTAGCAATGGACCCGAAGGTCTGTGGTGAAATACTCACACATCAACATGAGGGCAGCAAGGTTGATGAAAAGGCCCTCCGTGATCGATCCCCTCTCCGGCAGGGTGCCTGAACGGAGCTCCAGATGGCCTAGCGACGGAACAGAGACTTGCGGCGGCGGAAAAAGGGTTTCGGGACTGCCTTCAAGGTTTTTAGGATATTAGAGAATTTATAGGCCGAAGAAGGACGTCGGGAGGCGGCTGAGGGGGCCACCACATATCAGGGCGCGACCCCCCAGGGGGTGCCCTGATGCGTGGTGGGGCCCTCGTCCACCTCCTGGCCTCCTTCCGAAGCTTCTAGGTCTTCATATAGTCTAGAAAAAATCATCAAAAAGTTTCGTGGCAATTGGACTTCGTTTGGTATAGTAAACCTGAAAAGGCAAAACACGCAGAAAACAACAACTAGCACTGGGCACTGGGTCAATAGGTTAGTGCTTAAAATATTATAAATTGGTAAATAATGACCTAAAAAGTATCCTAGAAATATAATATATCAGCATGGAACAATCAAAAATTATAGATACGTTGGAGACTTATCAATAATCCCCAAGCTTAATTCTTGCTCGTCCTCGAGTAGGTAAATGATAAAAACGGAATTTTTGATGTGACATGCTATCCACTATGTAATATTTTGCATGTATGCTCATTGAGAAAAGATGAATCAACAAATATTAACATAGCAATAATTAAAGTGGAAGAACCAGAATTGTTAATTCTTCAAAGTATACGATCCTTAAGAAATGTTTATCCCCCTCCCCCCATTCATCTTATTGTATTAGCAAGGCATCGCTCCATCTTCACCACATTAATACAAATTTTAAGCACTACAGTGTCCAAGTCAGGCAATTGGTTCGTACTTTTTCAATATGCACCAACTTTTTATTCTTCACACAATACCTGAGCGTGAGCCATTGGACATAGCATTTAAATGGAATAGAGTATGGTTGTAGATATCAAAGGGGTAGGAAGTGGAGAAGATAGTCCCACAAAAACTAGGCGTACCAAAGGGTTGTGCAGATGCCCATCAATAGATGTCAATGCAAGGAGTAGGGATTGCCATGCAAATGATGCACTAGAGCTATAAGTGTATGAAAGCTCAAATGAAGCTAAGTGGGGTGTGCATCCAACTTGCTTGCTCATGAAGACCTCGGGCATTTGAGGAAGCCCGTCATACGAATATACAAGCCAAGTCTGTAATAATGAATAGGTAATTCCCACTAGCATATGAAAGTGATGTATCATGAGACTCTCTAAATGAGGAACATGGTGCCACTTTGAGGCACAAGTGTGGTAAAGGATAGTAGCAAAGTCCCTTCTCTCATTTTTTTTATATTTTTTGAATGGATGGTGGGCTCATTTGGCCTCCCATCTTTATTTTCGTCTGGAGTCTCAGCTCGACTTATGGGACAATCATCGTCTCCATCATTCTTTCCTCACTGGGACAATGCTCTAATAATTATGATCATCGCATTTTATTTACTTACAACTCAATATGCAGAACTGATATGAAGATATGACTTTGTATGAATGCCTCTGGCAGTGTACCCGGATGTGCAATGACTAGTGTGACATGTATCAAAAACATGATGAAAGGTGGCTTTGCCACAAATACTATGTCAGCTCTATATGATCATGCAAAGCAATATGACGATGAACAAACTAGTCATGTGAAGTGATGATGGAATTTGCATGGAAATATATCATGGAATGGCTATGGAAATGCCATGATAGGTAGGTATGGTGGCTGTTTTGAGGAAGATATAATAAGGCTTATGTGCAATTGAGCATATCATGTCACGGGGTTTGTTTGCACCGGCGAAAGTTGCATCGATCCTCGAGCTGAGAACGGGCTAGAGGCTAGCAAATTATGAAAAGGTGAGATTGCGTATGTCCATGGTTTCACATTAGTCATAAAGAACTGATATACTTATTGCAAAGTTTTATTAGTCTATCATAAAGCAAAGTACTAATCGCATGCCCCGAGGGAAGAGGTTGGTAGGAGTTAACCATCGCGCGCTTCCTACCCGAGACAACACTAGGATTTCAACGAGGAATAGAAATGCTCACACATCATCACCATGCCTCTTTAATTTTTAGATGAACAAAAAGGTCAACCTTTCTTAATATCGACACTTCTACGGTTTAACAATTATGAAATCACACCTATTTCATATTACTACATCAATATCATTGACCCACAATTTCTTTATATGCGCTACATGATGGTTTTGATTATCACTCATTGAATACCTAATATTCTTGCACTAGTCTTATGGCCCATGCAAATTACCATCACTATTTATTAACTCTCAAACAAATATAAGTGAAGAATGAGAGTGAAATCATTTCTATAAAATCTACACGCCACCGTGCTCAAAAAGATATAAGTGACGTACTAGAGCAACTGCTAAGCTCAAAAGATATAAGTGAAGCACATAGAGTATTATAAAAAATATGATGAAGGTGTGTCTCTCTTAAATAGGTGTGTCCATCAAACAATGATTGTGGCAAACTGAAAGTAAAAGCAAGCGACGCTCCAAGCAACACTCATATCATGTGACGAATAAAAATATAGCTTTAAGTGACATACCGATGGATTTGAGACGAAAGAGGGGATGCCTTCTGGGGCATCCCCAAGCTTAGACACTTCAGTCTCCTTTTAAAATATTACCTTGGAGTGTTTTGGGCATCCCCAAGCTTAGGCTCTTGCTACTCCTTATTCCTTTGTCCATCAAAATAACACCCAAAATTTGAAAACTTCAATCACACAAAACTCAACAAAACTTCGTGAGATCCGTTAGTATAAGAAACATATTGCATACTTTAAGTACTGTTATAAATTGATTCAAATTTCATAAATCCATAATAGGTACTGCATTCTAACTTCTCCATGGCTTATACCCCCCGATACAATCCATAGCATAATCAAAACAAGCAACTATGCAAGCAAAAACATAATCTATCTAAAACAGAACAGTCTGTAGCAATATGTAGAAAGCCTATAGTTCTGTAACTCTACAAATTCTCGAAAATTAGGACAACCTCGAAAATTGGTATAGAAACACTGTGTAAAAATTTCTGATCATTATCACGCTCCAGCAAAAAATGAAAATTCCTGTACTGGAGTCAAAAGTTTCTGTTTTGTTTCAGCATCGATTCTACTCATCTTGTGAGTCATCCCAAAGGCTTGACTTGGCACAAACACTAATTTAAACATGAAAACATAATCATTGCATAGGAAATAGTCATTCTATTAAAAATAAACAGAAAGTTTAAAGCAAAAATTTAAACATAACTATTGGGTTGCCTCCCAACAAGCGCTATTGTTTTATGCCCCTAGCTAGGCATAATGCATAGTTTCAAGTATTGTCATCTTTGACACAAAGCTCCTCAATAACACAACCGTGGATAATAGGGGAAATATGAGGCTTGGCAATAGGATCCTTTATCAAATTTATAAAGTTGGGATGAACACTAATCATATTTAGATCCTCGTTCCCTTTGGTAAGAGGCGCACTAGCGCTCTTAGGAATATATATGAAGTTGGGGTTTTTGTTTTGAGAGGTACTAGTATTAGATTTAGGAGGTGTGAAGGCTACTTTGTCAATGACCTCTTCCATTTTATCAATTCTATTCAAACCTTGTTCTATCCTCTCATATTTGGTAGTGTCTTTTTCCTTTAAGGTTTTCAAAGTCATTCCTACTCGTGACCCAAGTTGAGTAGATTATGAAGTTTTTTATCCAACTCCTCAAATGGTGCTATTGAAAAGGATTGATGCTATTGAAAAGAATATGATTATGAAGTGTGATCATATTCTTTTCAATAGCATCAATCCTTTGCATAACATGTTCCAAGTTCAAATTTGTTTCATTCACAATAATATGTGGTGTCCCTACAAGATTTTCAATTGCAGTGTAGGCATCCAAGGTGTGACACATTAAGAAATTCCCACCGGTGATGGTGTCAAGTACAAACCTATACTAAGTGGTCACACCAACATAAAAATTGTGAAGCAAGGTAGTGGTGGGTAACTTTTTAGTTGCTTTATTTAGAGCAAAGCAAATCCTATATCATACATCCTTTGTTTGAAATTTACTACATCATCATTGGGAGTAAAGTGAGCGGAAGAAGAACTAGCCATGACGACGAACAAACTAGTAACAAGCAAAGATAAATATTTTTGTATTTTTGATTTTATGTGACAAGCTAAATATAACAGCAAATAAAAACAAGAACAAGTGAATGAAAATTTGTGTGAAATTACTTGGTAGTTGATGATGATATTCCCGGCAACGGCGCAAGAAATCCTTCCTGATACTTGTGATCTGCGTTGGGTTTTCCATGAAGAGGAACGGGTAATTGCAGCACAAAGTGGGTAATTATTTCCCTCAGTTATGAAACAAAGGTTTATCGAACCAATAGGAATATCAATCCTCAACCATCTTCAGCGGATGCACACAAATGAGCAAACAACTTGCACCCAACGCGGGCAAGAGGGTTGTCAATCCCCTTGATCTCATTATTTTCAAGCAAACGAATTGTGTAGATAATTGTTGATTAATAAATTGCAAAATAAAATAATAAGTAAAATATTAAATAAATAAAGGCAGCAAGGTAATTGTAGCGTTTGTAAATACATAAGTGAATAGACCCGGGGGCCATAGTTTTCCCTAGAGGCATCTCTCATGTAGGCAGCATACGGTGGGTAACAAATTACTATTGAGCAATTGATAGAAAAGCGGATAGTTATGCGATGTTCACGGCAATGATGATGTATATATAGGCATCACGTCCATAAGCAAATATGACGACTCCTACCTCCACCTATTACTATTACTCCACTCATCGACCGCTATCCAGCATGCATCTAGAGTATTAAGTAAAACAGAGTAATGCTTGGAGAATGATGACATGATGTAGACAAAGTAAACTCAAACAATATGAATGAACCCCATTGTTTTATCCTTAGTAGCAACAACACAAAGACGCATCGTGTCCCCTACTTTGTCACTGGGATATAGAAACTCGCCAAGTTGAACCTACCACAACACACCACTCCGACCGATGAAATATCAATCTACTTGGCCAAAGCACATCAATAGATCAGAGAACATTACAAAGCTATAATGATCATGCACTTACGAGATAATATAATTCAGAGGAATCTCATATACTTTTCATGAATAATCCGAACATAAACCCACAATTCATCGGATCCCAACAAACAGACCGCACAATAGGATTACATCGGACAAATCAAAGCGAAGATGCGATTCTCATTGTATTGAAGATCATAAGAGAGAGAAAGAGATTGACATCTAGGTACTAGCTATGGAGCCGTAGGTCTATGGTGAACTACTCACACATCATCATGAGGGCAACAAGGTTGATGAAGAGGCCCTCCGTGATCGATCCCCCCTCCGGCAGGGTGCTGGAACGGAGCTCCAGATGGCCTCGCGACGGAACAGAGACTTGCGGCGGCGGAAAAAGGGTTTCGGGACTGCCTTCAGTGTTTTTAGGATATTAGAGAATTTATAGGCCGAAGAAGGACGTCGGTTGGAGGCTGAGGGGGCCACCACATATCAAGGCGCCCCCAGGGCGCGCCCTGATGTGTGGTTGGGCCCTCGTGCACCTCCTGACCTCCTTCTGAAACTTCTAGGTCTTCATATAGTCCAGAAAAAATCATCAAAAAGTTTCGTGGCAATTGGACTTCGTTTGGTACAGTGAACCTAAAAAGGCAAAAACACGCAGAAAACAGCAACTGGCACTGGGCACTGGGTCAATAGGTTAGTGCTCAAAAATATTATAAATTGGTAAATAATGACCCAAAAAGTATCCTAGAATGGTAATATATCAGCATGGAACAATAAAAAATTATAGATACGTTGGAGACGTATCAGCGGTCAATATTTTCCATGCTAAATGAGTTATTCTCAAGATGGTCGTTTATTCGCCGTCATTGCACGAGAGAGGCTGGTAAAAAGGATGCCCAGTCCTGTATAATCAAAAACTAATTTAACAAAACTCCTTGGGACAGTTGATATGTTGGCAGGCATCCGTGGATTTGGTCAGCCTTGGTTTGTGTATGGATGGTGCATAGGAGTAAACTTTACTATTCTGTTTGGAAACCGCCAATAATGAGTTTAGCATGGAAGATATTGAAAACCTTTGTCGTAACGTTGCCAAGAAAAGCGCACCACTCAAAAACTACATTCCGATCTTGTTTTAAAACTTGAGCTCTAGCACCTCCGCAAATCAATGCTTCCCTCTGCGAAGGGCCTATCTATTTATTTTTATGTTGAGTCATCATCCTCTTACTAAAGACACCATACCGGAGAGCACTATTGTCATTCTTATGCATTGAGTCTAGTTAATGTTGGATACGAGCATGACTGGATCTTCTCTATTCTGAATCATAACGTTTAGTCGCTGCTTGAACCTCAGAGGTGCTCTGCATATATGTTTTGCGGTCTCAGAAAAGGCTAGCGAAATACCATGTCACCATATTATATCATGATCATTTTGATAAATTGTTGGCATGTGAGATATCTTATTATTTGCTTGCTAGTTGGTTATGTATTGCCATGAGTTGATATGATGTTTAATTGCTATCATGGATGTGGTTATTTATAATTTATGCTGAAAACTTGAACACTAGCTAAGCATGTGTATAATGACGAGAACAAAAGAGTTTGTAAAAGTTTTCTTTATCACTTTCAGTTTTTCAACTAATTGCTTGAGGACAACCAATGAGTTAAGCTTGGGGGAGTTGATACGTCTCCAACGTATCTACTTTTCCAAACACTTTTGTTCTGGTTTTGACCTCTAATTTGCATGATTTGAATGAAACTAACCCGGACTGACGTTGTTTTCACCAGAACTACCTTCGTGTTATTTTTGTGCAGAAATAAAAGTTGTGCTCGAATTTCATCCTAACCACGATTTGGATCAAACCCTCAATCTTCTGACGTACAATTTTTGGATTCCTCATGAAGATCGGACCGGGGCACAACTACGCCCATGAGGTGTACTTATAATTAATACGTCCTAATAACTATATACAATTCCCTCGGAAGGCACAAGTCGTCGTCTAACGCCCAAGCCACGGTTTCCCCAGCCACATCTCTCACCGGATCATCGGCAGCCGTCACACAAGAGATGTTGGAGAAGAGGGAGTAACCCAATCGCCTGTAGGTCAGTATGCGTGGAATCCAAGAAGCTTCTTCAATTGCAAACTACATGCCCATATCCATGCCATAGCATATACATCATGTACGTCATGTGGATGCATGCATAAATATGTACAGTGGTGAAACCTGATCATCGAGCTAGGAGCCTAGGACGTCAGCCAGGTTAGTATTCATTGGTGCCACATTTATCTACTATTCTGTACATATTTCATATTTGTGTATAGATCAGCAAGCCAGGATGTCAGCCAGGACAATTGATATCTCTCTGGATCATGCTTTCTACTAATGTATAGATCTTCCACTGCCACATTTATCTTCCATTCTCCACCACATGGAAGTGGAATATATGTAAAACTTCATACTAAGATTTCGATTGAATGAGTATAGCAAAAGGAAGTAAATGAGTACAAATACCTTGGTTTCTAATAGTTACAACTCTTGGAGTATACAGGGATAGAAAATTTAATTTTACACTACGGGGTGAGAAGGTCAATAAAACTGATGTGGATACTTTCTGTCGTGTTGTCATAGTAACATCAACAATTGTCCAATATTTGATATTTGTGTATTTCATATTAAAAGGACGTAAGTATTGATATATGTGTATATTTATTTTATAGGAAAGTTAATATCGAGTGCATACAGAGTAGTCGCTGTCATATATAGGTGAAACAGAGTTTATGTCGATTTGGATATCATCAGCTAATTGTATGCCTTTACGTCTCCTATGGAGATGGGGTGAAACATAAATTGATTTGCGAACAGGGGAAATAGAGACCAAAGTAAAGATTTCACAGCTCCTATGGAGATGAGGTGCCGATTTGCTGTATGAGAAAGCTTAATCTGAAGAGATATCAATTGTAGCACTAAATTTTTATACGCACTGAACACCGAGCAGAACTCTCTGATTGAAAACTGAGGATGCATGCACTTAGCTTCTTTCCTTGGAAAATGATGTACGATGCTTCCATTTGATTTTGATTTGGTGGAAACATATAGATACAATTCAATAATTTAATAGCAAATCCATATGCCATGATATATAATTTATGTTTGTAGAAGCTCTATATTAGGAGCTCCTTCTAATTAAAAAGTTGTTGAAGTAAAGCCAACAGGTCAGTAACTTATAGTTTTTTTATGCCAGGTTAAATCTAACAAGACATCAGCAGCCAAAAACCTAACAACTCATCAACTTAGTTATGACACTGTCCTAACTATTAAGAGAAATATCTAGAGAAGATACAGACAATGTGTGTGTGCTGGAATGAGAAACTCACACACTAACAAAGGTACGGTCTCTGATGATATGGTCTCTGATGTTAAAAAGGCTATGATCGATGATGCTAATCTTGCATGTTCAGACCTTCTACAATCAAATTTGCTCAAATTATTCTATGGTGTATTAATAACAGAACCTTTTGTAGTTTGTATTTGCTGAGATATATAAAATTTCAATTCAGATATTCGTTACAATACTTCAATTGTGTGTTCTTGAGCGAGGATTAATACATTAATACTGAGGGAGTCTTCTATACAGTGATTTTATTGCAGGTAATATTATCTTACGCAAGTTACTATCGATGGTCTAATTTGATCAGTGTTGTATTTGGTTAGGAAGGAATTTCTTTTCGGATACCACCTTCTAAATTTCGTACCAATAATAGTTGTCTTCTATAAAGATCTTTATCTAAATATTTTACTTCATGAGGAGTGGTCTAGCTGGCACAATTCTCTAATATACTATTATATAGATAATTTTAACTTTACAAAGTGACCAGATTGTACATACCTTGCTGGTTATTGTGTGCAACAGTTATCTTAGTAGTGCTCTCACTCATTAATGTCTGTTTTTTTCTACAGATCTCTGCTTCAATACTTTCTATGATGGTGATGAAATTCTGAAGAACAATTCTTATACCTGTGGTATCACCTGGTAATTTCCTTAGTAAGGTGATTCTCCTAATCCAAAGTGAAATCTTAGGTTGTTTGTAAACTAGAAAACTAGAAAGAAACTCATGATGATCGTGCCATTGTAGGACCACTCAGGTTTCCTTTTTGGGAACATTTATTAGGTGGCACATGTATCAAAATTATAAGAAATAAGCAATATTTGTCTGTTTATTTTTGTACCCGATTCAGAATTACGAACACGTTAAATAAATTGTATATTGTTGGACATGGGATATCTCAAATAAGACCTTTTCACAAAATATTCAGGGCACTAAGTAACAAGTAATGCAAGGTTGGGTCTTGGTAGTGTGATAAATGGAAAATCATATCGATTAATAATAACTAAATGTAAGTTTCTATGAGGTGAATGCGCCAATGAATGAGATGTCATAAAATGTTTTTGACTTATTACTACCTCACCTTATATAACTGTTAAAATTTTATAGTAAATTTAGTGTCCATTCTTTTTACAATCCAGTGGCCACGAAATGTTTTTCCTATGTTTTGCTTTTTGCAGTTCATGGTTTACGTGCCATTTTTCTGTGCTAATACTTTTGTGTCAAAAAAATTAGATTATTTCCCTATCTAAATAAGCTACGTAACACACTATAAAATTTAAGAGTATTTGCGATACGGTGTATTCATATATGAACCACGGAAACGTCTAATTGTTCAATAATTTTTTATCCTATTTTGGGAAGAGATACAAATACCTTTTATGTCATGTGTTTTCTTTCATGACTATAATTTTGATTTGGTGTACCTCTGAATTTGGATCCTTTTTCTTAGCACTTAGTATGACAAAATTTACATTCTTCTTAACCAAACCAAAACTTGCATGTTTCTAATATGTTTGGTTCAAGAGACTAATATAATAAATTTAGTTTATATATCTAAATATTGTGTATCTGATAAATGATTTTATTAACCTTATCTTTAGGTGTTGTACAAAATATTAGGCCGTGCAGATGGATGGGTTGACGAATATCGTCTTTGATACTCCCGTTCCTGAGATCGATCTATCTGGTAATGGTCGCGGGTTGGCCGGCATGCGCTGACACCAACTACAGGATTTATCGGCGCATGATGTTCTTATCGCTACATTTCCTGAGTGCAGCAACGTGGTTAAAGTCTATCAGAGAAGTGCCAGTTCATGCCGATGAGCAATGATTGTCAATGGAGCTTACATTGTGGCTGCGGAAGCATATAAAACATGGTGATAAGAAAGGATTGATCATGATAAGGTACCAGCGTTGCACTTTTTGTATTGGCTCTTAATTTATTTGCTTTTCAGTGGATATATCCTTGATTCAATTGAAGAGAATTTTGTGCATTTTGTATTGTCTGATACGTTTGTGCAAGAATGCTACAGTACCATTTAGGTTGCTCCGGGAGGAGTTCTTTCCACCACAAAGATGCACATAGATCCCCGAGCCCACCCCCAACAGCCTTCAACTATTTTTCTTCCGGTGGGACATAAGTACAAGGATTTAAGCACCTTGATTGATTCATGGAGGATGCACCAATTGAGGCTGGATGGCCTAAGCTTGCTACTGGATCGACCGGCCAGAAGAACATAACACACGCCCTCGATTGCCCAATTCCGGAAGGGACAAGGCTGGTAAGTAATATATCCAAGTTAGCTCCAACAATTAATTTCATGTGCTTCCTGATGTTATTTACTAACTGAACGTAGGAATGCAGGAAACGTCATGGTGTAGTATGACTTGCTGGAACAAGATTAAATTGTTGGACCAAGGTCTACATCTATATTCCCTTATGTTTTTCACTTACATTTTTTGTTGACCTATCCATTTTATGGCATTTCTAGATACAGAAAAAAATGAGGTTGATTTTGTATTACAAGCAAGAAAATGTATTTTGAATATCCCTGGCTTATTTCTTCTTTGCTACCCAGATCTTGCTGCATCCAGCATGTCATCCACAGAACATGATCAATGTATGCTAAACCAAATATGCAAAGCTGCTCCTTGCAAAACATGATGTATATCAACATGTCGATTTATCAGTCTATTTTTGTTTGTGGGTGTAAGTATAGTTTTGTTGGTGTTATTCTCTCCCGTCGGTGTACATGTTGTTAACTGAAATTTACTTTCATATACGCTTTAATGAGCACAGTTGATGAGATTTCACCCACTACTCTCAATGACATGCATGGACCTTATGAACAACATTTTCCTAAGCTACAAACCGAATCCATACAATATCGCCTCTCACTATCTTTCCATTCATGTACATTGTTGTGATAGAAAAACAGTTTTGAAACAAAAAGTTTGATTCCTCCAAATTTTGTAGCTCATAAATCTGTAATGTGCCGAGTAAGTCAATAGAAATAGTTACCCTGGCGAAAGCATCATTATAGGCATGGGTTCATGAACACTTTAAGTTTGTTACTTCGCAAGTATATATGTCGTATGTAATCTCTTCATGTTTACCTTGGAGTCGTGCCACTATCAGCTTTAAAGTGGCACATTACATCTAATGTGTTTTTTGAAGCCTCTTCTCTTATCTACCAACATTTCTCGATGATATACATCCCCCAAAAACATTTATTTTATATTTGTAATCCTAAATTTTCATGGTGTATTTATATTCAAAATAACTTTTCAAATATAATATTTAATTATAATAATATAAGCTTTATAGTGTTTAAGTGTAACCAAGAGTGACTAGCCCGTGCATATGCACGGGTTGGCGACTAGTAAACTGAATCTTGCTAAGTTACTATTGCTACTGCTACTATCACAACTGCTGCAAAATTGCTGCTGTCACTACTACTGTTACTTGTGTTACTACTATTTACCGTGCTACTAAACCTTTGCTACAAAGAGATATCCCAGGTGCGGTTGAATTTACAACTCAACTATCAAGGCCAACAAATATTCTTTGGCTCCCCTTGTGTCGAACCAATAAATTACACTACTAGGGAAAACCTTATACACAGAACCTTAGCAGTAGCGCTGGATAAAAAGCGGCACTACTGCTACATAGCCGTAGCGCGCGTCCAGAATAGGCGCTACTGCTAACTACTTAGCAGTAGTGCGGCAATAAAAAAAGCGCTACTACTAATATTGCCCCACCGTTGCCGCCAGGCTAGGTTTAGTAGTAGCGCGCCCAGGATAACCGCGCTACTACTAACAGAATAGTAGTAGCGCGTTTTTTGGGTAGGGCGCTACGGCTAAGTTTGAACCTGGCCACATGGCGGGCCACACTTAGCAGTAGCGCCTCTCCCAGGGGCGCGCTACTGCTATCTTCTTAGCAGCAACGCGTTTTACTACCCAGCGCTACTGCTAAACCGCACCCACCACCTTTTTCCTCCCCCTCCCCCTCCCCCATCCTCTCTTCCTTCATTTTCCCCTAGCTCCCACCTCCTCTCTCCCTCACTTTGCTTCTTCCTCACTACTTCTCCCCCCCATTACTCTCCTTCTTCTACCTCCCTCTCTCTCTCTTTATTGCTCCTAGCTAACTACACCACCTCCATTAATGCATCTCCTTTCTCTTTTTCCTTCCCCCTCCACTAGGTAGTTGAACTCATCTCCTTCCCAAACTAGCTAGGTAGATATAGCATTTAGTGAAGTGACCTATGTACCTCCCTAACTAGATCTAGCCATGTCAAGAAGTAAGCTTTGTCCACTTTTTATCATTCCCTAGGTGTGTGGCGACACCGATCTACATCATCATCACCGTGCTCGATCTCAAGATAGGTGATTAAAAATTTGTGCTTTTGCAAGAATGGAAATATGTGTATGTGTGCGATATGACATAATCGGGCGATATGATGGAAATTGTGTGTGTGGCATGAGTTGCCGCCGAATTGTGCTTGAGTTGCCTATGTTTTGCCGAAATGTCGATTTATTTCCGTTTCGGCGAATTTCGGGCAAACTCTATATGTCCTATTTTTAGGGAAGGTCATGCCGAATTTTTGTATGACTTTGATGCATGCATGCATTTTTATAATCAATTTGTTTATTATTACCGTGCAGGCGTTCATGATGGTCAGTGGAACGATGGTGGAAAGGTGGTTGCGGTCGGCGGTGCAGGACATGAATGAAAATAACCGGACAGAGATTATATGTCCGTGTCGGAGATGCAAAGGAGGAGTTTGGCTCGACCCCTATGAGGATGGTCATGTGATGGCGCACCTGCTCATGACTGGTTTCATGGATGGCTATACTCAGTGGATAATTGAAGATGATGATGAGGAGGAGGAGGACGCCGACGGGGCAGGCAATGACGACACGGGGCAAGACGAAGAGATGAACGATAATGGCGGCGGAGAAGGGGCCGGACATGGCGGCGGGGAAGAGGCCGGACATGGCGGCAGAGAAGAGGCCGGACATGGCGGCGGAGAAAACGTGGACTCCACGCCGCACACTTCGTCGGTACTAAGTTCAATCGTGCGGGACCCTCATGTTCAAGAACTACTTCGCAAGGAGACGAGTACTGACAGAGGTGCTTCTAGAGAGGAGGCCAAGCTGCAGCAACTGGTGGTAGACTCGAACACTCCATTGTATGATGGTTGCGATCCCGAGGTGACCCGCTTGAGTTTCACGCTCAAACTTCTGAAGACGATGGCTAAAAACAAATGGACCGACACTAGCCTCGATGAGCTTCTCAAGTACCTAAAGGATGTTCTTCCCGCGGGGAATCTATGTCCTACTAGTGTGGATGAGGCCAAGAAGATCGTGTGCCCTCTTGATCTGTCGCACGTTAGATACCATGCATGCATCAACGATTGCATAATTTATCGGAAGGAGCACGTGGAAAAAACCAGCTGTCCGGTGTGCAATGCTTCTCGATACAAGAAGGCCGGGAAGAAATCTCCCCAAAAAGTTGTATGGTACTTACCGATCACTCCCCATCTGCAACGTTATTTTGTAGATCCCAAGGAAGGAAAGCTCATGCGTTGGCACGTGGAGAGGACAAAGCCCGACGATGGAGATGATCTGAAGTTGAGACACCTCGTGGATGGAAGCCAGTGGATAGCGTTCAACGGCGAATATCGATATTTCACATGTGATGCAAGGAACATCGTGCTTGGCGCGTGTACCAATGGCATGAATCCGTTTGGCAACCAGAACACCAACCATAGCACATGGCCCGTGTTTGTATGGATGTACAACATCCCCCCTGGTTGTGCATGAAGTCGAAGTACATACACATGAGCATGCTGATTCAAGGGCTGAAACAACCGGGAAATAATATTAATCTGTATCTGGGGCTACTTCAAGAGGAGTTAGACACGTTATGGAAAACACCGACCAAGACATGGGACGCCAGCAAAGGCGAGTATTTCTATATGAGAGACGCGCTGATCACGACGGTGCACAACTATCTCGGTTACGGATATGTCGCAGGCCAGGTGTGCCACGGATATTGCAGATGCATGCGGTGCATGGATGATACGACGTCTCAGTAGCTAACGTCAACGAAAGATGGCAGGTCTGGGAAAATCGTGTACATGGGGCATCAAAGATGGCTTGAGAAGGACGACCCGTGGAGAAACCGTGAAGATCTATTCAATGGTGAGGCTGAGCATCGAGGACCTCCACGTAAGCGGAGCGGCGCCGAAATCGATGAGCTGTTGAAAAACTGGGAAAAGTGCCCCGCGCCGGGAAAGACGATGAAAAAGGCGCCAGAGCCGCTGCTGAAGGTATGGAAGACGAGGTCTGTTTTCTAGGACTTGGAGTACTGGCACAAACTCGACACGCCACATTGCCTTGATCAAATGCATATCTATAAGAATGTCCTTGAGAGCTTGCTTGCGACACTGATGAACATGCCGGATAAGACCAAGGATGGGCCGAAGGCAAGAAGAGACTTGCAAGATTTGAATATCAGGGCAGATCTGCACATGCCACCCCGTAAAAAGTCAGAGGAGACACAAACGGAGACGGAGGCACGGGAGAAGAAGGGCAAAAAAGTGAAGGAAGAGGATTATTGCCCCCCTTCTTGCTTCACCTTATGTCCGGCTGAGATCGATCAATTCTTCAAGTGCCTTACCGGAATCAAAGTTAGTTCCGGTTACTGTGGGAAGATAAGCAGATTTCTAGACACGAAGAAGAAAAGGTTCATCAGGATGAAGTCCCATGACTGTCATGTGATGATGACGTAGATACTACCTATTGCCCTTAGAGGGATAATGGACAAGCATGTCCGTGACACGCTTATTGGTCTCTGCAACTTTTTCGACGTCATCTCTCGAAAGTCGATCAGTGTGAAGCAGGTCCGAAGGCTATAGGAAGAGATCGTTGTGATACTAAATGAGCTTGAGATGTACTTCCCGCCCGCGTTCTTTGACGTCATGGTGCATCTGTGTGTCCATATTGTGGACGACATAATAGACCTGGGGCCGTCATTCCTGCACAACATGATGCCGTTCGAGAGGATGAATGGGGTCATCAAAGGATTCGTTCGTAACATGTCCCGTCCGGATGGAAGCATCGTCCAGGGCTATCTGACGCAAGAGTGCATCTCTTTCTGCAAGAATTATATATATGGCGGAGATCGGCCTGGTGTTGGTTTGCCCGTAAAGAAGCACCTTGGGAGGCTCGAAGGAGAAGGTCACTCCAACGGTCGCAGGGAACTGCATGTGGCCTACTCGGATCGATGCAACGACTTTGACAGAGCAAACTTAGTAGTGCTACAACACCTAGACGAGGTAGATCCTTTCGTTACACTGCACAAAGAAACCATCGCAAAGAAGAATCGTGACCAGGGGCTATGCAGGACGGACGCCGAAGTTACTAGAGAGCACAACTCCACTTTCTTGCATTGGTTCAAAGAGCATATTCTTGCTAATCCCCCGGAAGAGGGCTCTAAGGACGGATTGCTCATAGATGCCTTAGCACATGGCCCCTCGGCCAACCTCGCGACCTATCAGGCATACGATATCAACGGATACACATTCTACACGGAGGCCAAAGATATGAACAGCGATTTTCAGAACTCAGGGGTGACGATGGAATGCATGACTGGCAGCGACAACGGCGCAACTCAGAGATTTTATGGAAGGGTCGAGGAGATCTGGGAGCTTGACTACTCTGGACTACACAGCGCAACGATGTTCCGTGTTAGATGGGCTAAGAATGTCAAAAGAGAAAACCGGTATTTCACTACCAAGACTATACCCGACGCCAAGAGCGCTACCGTGAACGCCATCGCAAAAAACGAGCCATGGGTACACGCTAAGCATGTGACACAATGCTTCTTCATAACCGACTCGAGAAATCCCAGCCGTGTTGTCGTGAGGAGAGGCAAAAGGAACATCATAGGAATGGATGGAGTCGCCAACGAGGAAGACTACGACCAGTACGGCAACCCCATGAGGGAAGATGACGATGATGATGAAGTATACGTCAAAAGAAGAATCAATACTACATTACCTAAGAAAGATCGTACTCCATGGAAAAGGAAAAGTCACAATGAGGGGCTCAATTATTCGTCAACGAACAAGAAGGGAAAGAAGCTCACTCAAAAACAAAAACGTCGACGCTGATCGAGAAACCGTTATCGGTCAAATGATGTAATATATATGTTCCTATTTTGTGTACACACTTAACCGTTATGCATGGGTCAAATTATGTAATATATATATGTTCCTATTTTGTATACACACTTAACCGTCAAATGGTGCAATATATACTGCCTTAGTTATATACATTGTATCACCTTCCCTTCGTTCCTGCTCTCGGAAAAAAAAGAAAATGAAAATAAAATAGAAGAAACAAACAGGAAAAGAAAAGAAGAGCAGTAGATCTGGTTGAGGAGTGATAGCAGTAGCGCGTTTTCCTAAAACGCGCTATAGCTATGTCAGGTAGCAGTAGCGCGTTTTCCTAAAACGCGCTATAGCTATGTCAGGTAGCAGTAGCGCGTTTTCCTAAAACGCGCTATAGCTATGTCAGTTAGCAGTAGCGCATTTTCGTAAAATGCGCTATAGCTACTTTAGCTATAGCGCGTTTTATAGAAACGCGCTACTGCTATCTTGACATAACCCCCGCGCGGGCTTCCTCCTCCACTTCTTTCCTCCATCCCATTCCCCATTCGATCCCTCTCCTCCGACGCCGCCGTGGCCCTCCGTCGCCTGCCCGCGCCCCGTCCGTCGCCGCCCTCCGTCGCCTGCTCACGCCCCGTCCGTCGCCGCCCTCTGTCGCCTGCCCGCGCCTCGTCCGTCGCCGCCCTCCGTCGCCTGCCCGCGCTCCATCCGTCGCCGCCCATGCGCCCTCCGTCGCCGCCCGCTCCTCCACCCGCACCCGTCTCCCCCGAGCTCCACCTCACCGCCGGCATCTCCCCCGAGCTCCACCTCGCCGCCGATGTCAACCCTAGCCCCTTGTTAGTCCTCTGCCCCTCCTTCTCTCTCTTTGTCTCTCTGCCTAAGGGTTCTAGTGTTCATGTAGTTAGGTTTTGTAGTTAGGTTCTAGGGTTCATGTAGTTAGGTTTTGTAGTTAGGTTCTAGGGTTCTAGGGTTCATGAAATAGCTAGGTTTAATTTATGTGGCGCCCCGCCTGATTACCACTGTAGCCAGACGGTCGCCACGCATACCAGCCCAGGAAATCACTCTGGCATGCACGTTTACAACAAGTATCATGAACACAGGCATTTCTATTAATGGGTATATAAGTCTTACATGATATGTTACAAGAGGTGATGGCAGCGGAAAGGCTCTATCTAAGGCAGCATGGTCTTGGTGCGGCTCCAATCCACAGGGATCTGACTAGGTTACTCTTCTAGCCCGCGAACACTCCGGCTCCTCGTCGACGAACGACGGATCCTTATGTGAACCTGGCCATGTTAAAGGCCGCTGAGTACTTTTGAATGTACTCGCAAGCAAACCAAACTAACATATATACCAAGCAAAGCAATCTATGGCATTCTGGCATGCATTTGTTATTAGAGCAATATTAATCATTATGGCATAACAGTATTATCTAGCAAGATAACTACTGAAGTAAATACAGTAAAGTAAAGCATACTAAGTAAATATTCCATACTCTGAACATTCTCACGATCCAATCTGAATCTGATCCAAATCCAATCCAAACCATGTGGTCATCCGACCACTCATCTCATCGCCATCCCATGGCTAACATATCATATTCCTGACATCATCTGATGTCTGCACAAGACGAGTTCTTCCATCATTATTATCATTATTACGGTCGACCACCTAG
Source organism: Elymus sibiricus (assembly GCA_039707655.1). NCBI lineage: Eukaryota > Viridiplantae > Streptophyta > Magnoliopsida > Poales > Poaceae > Elymus > Elymus sibiricus. The sequence goes on from CM077671.1 coordinate 249,223,880, forward strand.
TGAGGTCTGGACAGGCTGTCCAATACCGTGGATGTGGCTATTCGAATAGATTCTACACTCTGCAGATGTTGCGCACTTTACCCACACCATGGAGCACCTGGCCTCGTGATCCCATTCGGGTGGACCAGCGTTGCTCCAACAAAACCTGCCTGACTCGTGACTCCTCCATCATACCACCGGCATTCATCCTCCCCCGGAGTCCTGCCCTGGGTGGCCCCTCTGTCACCTCGTGACACCTGCCACCGTCGTGGCCAAACTAAACTGTCCCAAACGGGGACGCCGGCACAAAACTCAACTGGGCTCACAAGGTTATCGCCGCCTACCAGGCCAGGGTAGCGCGCGTGCATAACCTTCCCTGTCTGGAGGTATCGGTGAAAGAGCACGCGATCAGACCAAGTCAAGGCCGTCCCATACCGGCAAATGTGGTTGCACGGATAAGTCCGGACAGGTGACTCTAGATCAACCGACTAGGTTTAGCCTTAGCAAGTATTTAACAAGCATGGTTGTTTATCACAATAACTTGAGATGGCAATAGCTAAGTATGATAAAAACATAGCCACCTATCTCCATATAATATCACGACAAGTCATTAATGCAATGATAAGATGAGCAGTAGCAGGTAATGACAATATCGAAATGGCAGGAGTTTAATTATTTCTAGCACAAGCATATCATTAATTAAACACGCAAGAATAACACAGAGCAATGCTCTAGGGCATATATCAGATGGTCGGCTTGCCTGGGTTTGAAGAGTACTCCGGGAAGAAGTGCGATCACCTCGCGGAAGAATTCGCCGGAAAGGGTTCTCTCTCGAAGGGGCTGATTGAAGGGCAAGGGCAACATGGTCATTTCCACTATGTGAACACATTGTGAAAATGATACAAACGGAATGGGCTCGACGAGATGAAGAAGTGGGCGTTGGTTTCACCTCATTCGGAGCTACGGTTGCCGAGATACGGACGTTCATTCGTTAGGCAGAAATCAAATAAAAACTTATTCATTTCTGCTCCTAACCAATGATCGTTCGCAATATAAAGGTTTTGGCTGGCTGGGTTAAAACAGAAGGCGTATTTCATTGAATACACTTTCCAACCGAGAAAGCGTACTCCCAGCCGAAGAAAAGACAGAATACACTTTCCTGAGGTGAAAACGTACTTATGGAAATACGCTTCCACTTAAGATCCACGGGCCCAAGGTCAACGCGACTGTCTGACCGATAGGTGGGGGCCGAGAGGAGGCGGGGCCCGCTGGCAGGCAGTGCCTTCTTCTACCTCTCGCACCCCCGCGATCCAGAGGAGAGGCGCGCGGCGCCGGCGCTCGCCCGGACAGCTCCGGCCCTCCCCGGTGGAGCTCGGACCAACGACGGAGTCAGGAGGGAGCGCCGCATCCATCGGGGTACGAGGCGGCTGCCGGGAAGCACTGAGCCAGGCGAGACATCGGCCGCGGCGGAGGACAGCTGCGGGCGCCGGTGGGCTCATGGCTAGAAGCCACCGGAGGAAGGGTGCGGGTGCGGGGAGGCTTGCCGGAACATGGTGAAGCTGCTGGAGGTGGTAGGGTGGCGAGAGGAGCTCCGGCTCGTCCTAATTTAAGTGGCGGACGAAGGTGATCGAGGCGGCAATGGGAGACGGGGAGGGCTCCGGGAGCTTGAGGGAGGGGGCTGGGGCTCGATGGGGACCGGAAGGGGCTCGAGCGATGCTTAAATAGGCGCGGGAGGGGGTTCTTCGCGATGGGGGCCGAAGCTCTGAGACGGCGGCGCCGTGGCCACGTTGCAACAGGGCGTCCGAGCCAGCTAGAAGCTAGGAGACGAGGGGGAGAAGCAACCAGAGGACTCGCGCACGCGGTGGGCAGCTCATCGGCGCGTTCGGACGAGCCAGAACTCGCTGGAGACGAGCTCCCGAAGTATCCAGTGCATAGTGCACTGGTTTGGCGCGCTCTGCGCGTGGTCACCATGTGGACATGGTGTTGCCACGCCACACGCGAAGCCAAACCATGTCTGGAGTGTTCTCCTCCCTTCCTTGGATTGACTTGCGCAGCTGGACGGCACGGGAGAGCTCCGATGTGACTGAACCAAGGTCAAGCAACAGCTGGCAGCCAAGTGTTTGACAAGTGCTGTGGCCACCACAGTACTCCTCTTGGCATGATCTGGGGCAGGGGCTAATCACTTACTAGGGTGATTATCTTGGCCAAGATTCAGCACAATTGGGCAAGCCTAGCTGGAATTTCCTTTGCAAACTTGCAAACTGACCAGAAATGGAAAAGAGGGTGCTGGGGAAAATTTGCTAGATGAAAACAGCTGGAATTTGGTGGAGACCAATGATTTGATGATACTAAGATTCTATAAAAGTTTCATGCCATTTAGAAATACCAAAATGGTACTTGCTTCACAGAGCTTTCAAATGGACAGGAACTTAGGAAAATTGCTGGGGGAAAAATGGATAGATGAATTGAGCTGATTTTTTGGTATCCATGAGTGATTTGGCAATGGTAACCACCATGAAAAATTTCAGCTCAAATAGATAAAGGAATAGAGCACTTCCTTTGCAAATTGCCCAACTGGACAGAATTTGCAAATTGATGTGGTGCTCAAAATTTGAACTATGGAACTTGGGTTCTTGATGGAAATGATGAAGATATGGATAGGAGAAGCTCCAAAATTTATTTGGGATTTTTCCTGGCTACCAAAATGGTAGTTCCTTTAGAAAGTGCCCAAAATGCAATATTGGCATTAAATAGGAAAAGGCAATTTCCCCTATTTAATTATGGCCAATATTTTTATGGGATCTCAGAATGATCAGAAATAATATCTCCACAAGTTTTCATGAGCTTTGGAGATGGATAGATATTTTCCTGGATTTAATTCCCTTAACTGGCAGAAAAATGAATTAATTATAAATGAAAAATATTGCAAATGACTTGGCAATATTTTTGCATATCTAGGGTTTATAGATGAAGGATGATCACTGGGAAGAGTTTGGGAGGCAACAGGGCAAAGTAAATTGGGGTTCCTTTGTAACTGGAAGGATTAGAGTTTCCCTTCCGGCAACTCGGAAGGTAGGGTTCCAACGGCAAAACCCTGAGCAAAGATCTTGGGTGGCAGGGTTGAACTAGGGAGAAGCTCTGGTTGGATAGGGAAGGCAAGGCTAGATGACCATCTTCACATACCCAAGAGCTAGAGAAATCCGATAACACCGAGAAAAAAGACGGGAGTCAAATCCCGCAAAGGAAAAAAACAGGAGCGAAAACCAGGGTGTCACAATTTACAATTGAAAAACAGTAGGTGAATTAGGTTGGTGTTAGGAAATGATGTTGTGAATTAAAAATTCAGAAAATTGTGAATTCAAAGAAAATGTGTTGATGAAATAGCTAGTATGATCCCTATAGTTAATTAGTTGGTATATGCAAATTTGAAGTGGACATCTGATATGTGGACATGTGATGTTTGGAATTTGGACATGTGATATTTTGGACATGTGATGTTAGGAAAATGATGGTTATGTGCAAGGTAAATGATTCGAGGGCCTATTTTCGCCGGAATGTTGATTCATTTCCGTTCCAGTGAATTTCAGGCGCTTGATATGTCCACTTTTTAGCAAAGGTCATGCCAAAATTTCCATTGAATTTTGTCATGACTTGTGCTAGAAAGTAGGCATATCGAGTGCCGGGATTTGCTGGGAAATGGCATTCCGGCAAACCATAGACCTTTTTTATGTCATTACTCATTTTTATTATAGTTTAAGAATTAAACAAGGAGACTTAATCGTAGGAAACATGTCGAACAAAGAAGAAATTGGGCCTTCTGACCACGATGTAGACGAGATGGATTATGAGGGTGAACAACAATACCTTGACTTTTTGTCTGCTAAACACAGTCAAGGTTTGCAGGGCAGCCTCGATGATGGTACTGATGCTGACATCGATACCGACGGTGCCAGCACCGATGGCGGCGCCGAGAATGGCGGGGAAGGCACCGGCGGGGAAGGTACCGGCGGGGAAGGTACCAGTGGGGAAGATACCGGCGGGGAAGGTACTGGTGGGGAAGGTACAGGCGCCGAAGCCGCTACCGAAAAGAAGAAGCAGAGGATACGAAAACCTAACAAACTCGGCATCGGATGACTGGTGAACACAAAGATGGCCCCTGGCAAGTTTGAGCCATTAGAGCCGGAAGAACCTCGCAAGTGCTACGGGAACCAAGTCGGATGCATCCTACGGGAATGCGTGAGCATCAACGACGATGACTTAAGGGGTAAAGAACATTTGATGCAGTTGCTCCTGACGAAGCTGCACAAGAGATTCAAGTTCCCAGACCGGGATGACGACGTAGAACACCCGTGGGATGATCCAAAGATGAAAAAGATTAACAATCATGCCATGGGCATGTTCAGCAATGATTTGGCCTCCTGGAAAGGGAGGGTGAAACGAGCTATTGAGGCTGAGGAACCCCTATCCAAGATTCTGGAGGAAAATCCGACACTTACGGAAGAGGAGTTCCAAAAGTTTAAGGACACTTGCAGTACCGAGGCAGCCAAGGTTAAGGTTGCGAAATTCAAGAGCCTTCAACAAAGGAACATGGGGAACCAATGCCTCGGAAGCCGTGGCTACCTTGGCAAAAGGCTCATATGGGATAAGGAGGACGCGGAACGTGAAGCCGCGGGTCTCCCAGACCCCTTCGCGAAGTTCACCAATCCCTTGGAGCATGACTTCATCAGGGACCGCTACAAGTGGGACAAGGAAAAGAAGGTTTTTTACACAGACAAGATCACGAGGAAATTGATTAGAATACTGGTAATTATTCTTTTACCACCTTACATTTAGCTTCTAATGAAGTCGACTACACATTCGTAAATGGTTCACGTTCCTTCTGCAGGACAAGCAACACAAGCTTGCAGCCGAAAGCCAGTCTTCGTCGATGAGGCCCAAGTGCGACACCCCTCTCAACCGGGCCTTGAACGAACTTAAGGGACTCCCTTTGGACCAACGGCCGCAATATGGACGTGTGCACGGCGCCGGAGACGGCGCCACGTGGAAGGTCTTTTACAACGAGGGCCTGGAGGCCAAGAAGCAGAAAAAGAAGTTCAGTCAGGCGGACATCGATGAGAAGGTGAAGCTTGCGTTCGAGAAAAAATCAGCTGAGGACGCGAAAAAAGCAGCCGAGGAGAAAAATGAGTTGCTACAACAGGCAGTCGCTGCAGCTGTAGATGCCTGCAGAAATGATTTCAGTACTAACTTGATCCCGGCTATCATCAACTGGTTGTAGGAAAATCCAGACAAGACGGTAGATGATTTCCCCATGCCCAGCTTCGTCGGGAGCAACTCGGTGAACAACACAACCGTACCATCACCTGCTCACGCAACCGCGCTTGCTCCCGCACCCGCACGCGCACCCGCTCATAGCAGCCCGTCCTCAGTCTCTGGCGCGCTAGTGTGGGGTTCCGCAAAACCTTAAGGAGTTCGAACCCAGGGACATGTGCGAAGATTCCCCAACAGCTTCGCCGCCTCCAAGCTCACAACACAATACCCCGCTCAATGGTGAGGAAGACGGTGGCACACGAGAGTTTACCCAGGTTCGAGCCACTGCGAAGCGTAAAACCCTACTCCTGCCTTTTGGTGGATTGCCTTGCGAGGAGGTTTGTGGATGAACAAGTACAGCGGTGTGTTTGCGGGGTGGTTGCTCTCCCCTTCTACCGAGCTACCTAGACTCTACTTATAGCGGCCCGGGTCCTCTTCCCTTATCGCAATGGCGGGAAGGGAACCCACAACGGCCAAATTCGAAGGGGGACAGGAGGTACACCCTATCCTGACGAAAGGTGGTCTTCGCCTGCAAAGTAGTCGACGGTGATGCAGTGGTGGGCTCGGTGATGACGTCCGTCCTGCCACGCTCGCTGACCTGGTCTTGTTGCATCGGAATGGAAACCTTTGGCGGGGCTCCTTGGGAACCCGCGTTCATCCTTGTCGCCTTTGCACAAAAGAGGAAACTGCTCCTTCTGGCGCGCTGGCGCCCGCCTGGCCTGGCGGTCGTTACCCCTAACCTCCTGAGGCCCGGCGTTGCATAGGGATCTCCGCCGCTCAGGAGGAGGCCTGGGGAGGCCTTCCCCTTCTGCCCTGACGCTGTCCTCCTCACGAGGATGGGTCCATCGCGAGGGCCTTGCGTTGAGCGAGGCTGCACAAGGCCGTACAGACTGCCAGGTGGGCCACGCCTTGGGCCGCAAGCAGGCAAGTCTGGGTACCCTGGTATCCAGAACGCCAACAGCTAGGCAGGCCTTCGTCTTTGGTTGAGCTCGACGCCCTCACGGTAATTACATGTCGCACCAACATATATCTAGAATATTTCGTTTTCGTTGCCTTTCGGATGTTTTACGCCGTAGACATGTCTTTGCAGGATGATGAAAGCCCGTTCATCGTACTCTACTTGATCAAAGGCCAGAAGGTGGACGTGGGAAAGGCGGTGATAACGAAGCCCTTGGAACTCACGTTCCACGGCCAGCCGATGCCCGGTGGGCACTTCACGGTTACCTTGTCGAGTGTGAAATCGGGGCACGAGGATTTGCCTCCTCCAGTACGGCTAGGTGGAGAGGACGACGAGACCCTGCCGCGGCTTAGAAACTGCAAGGGTTGGGTGCTGCTATGGCCGAAGAATCTTCTTCATCTGGAGCCGGCCGAGATCACACCAATAACCACACATCAGCAAGTAGGTATGAACACCACCACCCCGCCTACGCAATTACCAACGCCTGTAGTGCCGGGTGAGAGCGGCGAACGACGCGAGGAAGGGGGTCCAATAGTGGCTGATGTAATCGCCCCCGTAGAACAAAGAATGGATGATGAGATGGACGAGGACCCTCTTCGGTTCCTCAATACAGGCGCCTATGACGATGACTTGGAATTGATGAGTTAGCCATATGACGACTCGGTCTATCAGCATGCTGATGAGATGGATGATCTGCCCGGGCAGGAACGTCCTAGCAGGGTTGATTGCAAGAAGTCTCTCTTCATGCAATCCTCACAGGACACGCCTGAAGATGCCGCCTCAACACAGGCTCAACTAGCCGAGGGACATAAAGTACTTAGCCCGACAACACTGGGGCAGGGGTTAAGGAAGGGTCTGGAAGGTTAGCCCAAGAAAAAGGAGAGGAGGAGACCGGCGGGGAAAGGCTCTGCTGCCTACAAACAAGCCAGAGCACATAGCAGCCAGACGGCAGATTTTGAAGAGCGTGTACCCGTCAAAGGTGCGGCCATGTTCCATGTCACGGGCGAGCCGATGCTATCGCCGAAACCGCTGGTGGCAATATCAGGGGTGTTGGATTTCGGGTTCTGCAAAACCCAAAGAGGTTCGAACTCAGGGGCGTGTGCAAAGATCCCAACAGCTTTGGCTTCGAGCTCACGGCTCCACGGCCCTGCCGAATCGAACTCACTCAATCACGCGGAAGAAGACTAACACGCAGATTTACCCAGGTTCGGGCCACTGCGAAGCATAAAACCCTACTCCTGCTTTTGGTGGATTGCCTCACGAGGAGGTTTGAGGATGAACTGGTATAGTGGTGAGCAACCTCGCGAGGGCGCTCGGGTGGTTTTTTGATCTGTCCCCTCTCTGGCGCAGCCTAGTCTCTATTTATAATGGACCGGGTCCTCTTCCCTCGTCGCATTGGCGGGAAGGGATCCCACAACGGCCAAATTCGAAGGGGGACAAGCAGTACACCTTATCCTGACGAAAGGTGGTCTTCGCCTACAGAGTAGCTGGTAGTGATGCACAGGTGGGCTCGGCGATGACGTCCGTCCTGCGGGGCTTGTGGTCTTGGTCTTGTTGCGCCGGAATGGAAACTTTTGGGGGGGCGCCTGGGGAACCCGCGTATGTCCTTGCCTCCTTTGCACCAAAGAGGAAACTGCTTCTCCTGCGCCCGCTTGGCCCGGCTGGCGTCGCCTCAGCCTCTCGAGGCCGAGCGCTGCATAGAGATCCCCACCCCTCGGGAGGGAGCCTGGGGAGGCCTCCTCCTTCTGGGGGTCTTGGTGTCATCCTCCTCGTGAGGGTGGGACTCTCGTGAGGGCCTTGTTCTGGGCGATGCCGTGCCGGCCCGTACTGGCTGTCGAAGTGGGCCACGCCCTGGGCCGCAGGCAGGCAGGTCTGGGTACCCCCGTTCCCAGGACGCCGACAGTAGCCCCCGGGCCCAAGGCGCCCTCGAGTCTGTTTTCGAGCGAAGCCGAAGGAGACGGCCCGAAGCGCCGCGGCCCCCAATCGCCTGCGGGCCCAGCCTGACGCGTGGCGCGTAACGAGACACGGACGCCTCCACTTCCCGAAGACTTCGGGAACCGCCCCGAGTAAAGCTGACATGAAGCCTGCACGCATCGCCAGCCTTCATTGACCTTCCTTGAATGTTGCCATCCCCTTGTGTCTTCTCTCCCCTCGACCCACACGGACGTGACCCGACGAGGGTAGGCGAGGCGACGTGAAGCAGGGTCATCATTACCCGGGATGTGGAGGGACGCCGGTTGGCCTCCACCCGGCTATAAATAGGCGGAGGGGGCAGAGCCCCAAGCCCATCTCCACTTCTTGCTTCCCTGCTCAAGGCCTCCGCCTCCTCAACCATGATGCTGGTGAGGAGGTTTTCTGCTGCCGAGAAGGGGAAGGCCCGCCAGGAGGGGTCGGACAAACACCCACCCAAGAGGGGCCGGGGTCGTCCCCGTAAGTATACCGCGGTGTCAACGGCGGCAGCCCGGGGGCGCGGCCGCACCCCATGAGGGCAGGCGCCTCCTCAGGCACAGGCGGAGGCGGCGGGCGTGGCGACCATGGCCAAGGAGGGAGGCCCGCAGCGGGTGCCCGGCCACCGTGCCCACGGTCCCGCATGGCCGATGAGGGCCAGGAGTTCGTGGCATGGGTGGAGAGACCGGTGATCACCTGGCTGCAGCTCCCACGCTTCTTCGCGGAGACCTTGCGGGCCAGCGAGCCCGCGGGCCTGTGGCTGCAAGCCGATGGTTGTTGTAGCGGCACGTCGTGGGTGGAGATCGAGGTTACCCCCGCAGGTCACACCTTCTTGAGCCGCTGGTGGCAGACCTTCGCCCTTGCCCACGGCCTGGAGGGGAGGCTCACACTCCACTTCAAGCATGACAGCGCGGCGACGCTCTTCGTCAGGATCTTTGGGGAAGATGGCAGGCGCCTGGGGTGCTGCCCGGAGGGTGATGGCGGTGGCAGCGATCACCCTCCCGCAACTGACAGCCTTCGCGGCGGTGACGCCGTTGGAGGTGAGCTTGCCCTTGGCGATGGCCGTCATGCTTCCAGCGGCAGCGACACCCCCTCCGAGGAGAGCTCGAGTGATGACACCTACGACGCGCCACCGAGTCGGCATGCTCGGACCTCGGGGGGTAGCCGACCGCAACGGTGCTGTACTTCCGCCCAAGACGCAGCCACGCCGGTGAGCCGCCACGGGCCCGTCTAGGAGGAGGAGGACTCTGGCTGAGCACGGTTATGCCGGAGCCAGGGCCTTAGGAGTGGCAGCCCCTGAGGGGGCCACCTTTCGCCTTCTTCTTCTTTTCCTTTCTGTGCAATCAAGAATCACGGAGGGCCCCACGGGGCATGTAATGAACTATGGTGCTTGCGCCTTACTTTGGCATTTTCGTCGCACATCCTGATTCCCGTATTACTGTCAATTGAGACTTCCCGCCCGTCGTGGTTAGGGTACTTAGCTCGATGCATCCGCGGCGGGCCTCTGTGTTGTGAGGTTCTACCGTGGCACCTGGGGAGCTTGGGGATCTTGCCAGGAGGGTCTTCTTTCTTGCGAGCGAGGCGGTTTGGGAGCCCTCTTGGCGCTCTACGTCAGCAGGGCCCAATCCCGCGCTTGCCTCGTCCGCCATTGGGGCGTCCGGATCACCAGGATGAGACCAAGGGGCGAGGGGCTACGTGACCAGTCAGGCTCTTGAGTCTCGTTGCTCAGGAGTCCCCCTTGACGCTCGAGCGGCTCCCATACCTTTCCTTGCCAGTTCCTGCCTCGAGAGGTGCCCGAGCTTCCTGAGGATTCATGATGGCGCGCGCCAGGCCGTGGCTAGATGCCTCTGAGGCAACATGCACCTGCTGGCTTACCCGAGAGCGTTGCACGATGACCAGGATGCCAAGGTCTTGGCGTGGTGTGCACATCATGCCCAGCCCCTACTCGCGGGGCGCGTGAGGGTGAGACCGACATGTGTCGATTCAGAAAACAAAACTTCAAGACAGAAAAAACTGCAAGGAGAAAAATTCCCACCCCTTTTTGCGATAAAGTTGCGAAAGTTTGGGTTTCATTCCAGAAAATGGCAAATTTGAAAACAAAAAGAAGCAAAGAACTGTCACGTCCGGCCCCTAGACTAGTCTTCGTCTTCCCCCAGCGCGGAGCATAGGGCCTCCACTAGGCGTGGGCATAGTCATTGGAGGACAGTGTTGTCCGCCAGCGCGGAGCATGGGGCTTCCACTTGGGCGTGTTTGGGAACCCCTCCGCGTCCTCGGGGGGCTCCGGGCGTATACAACCCACTCATTATTACGTGAGAGTGTCACGGGTAGAACTTGCGGAGATGTTGGATGTTCCAGGCATTCTGGATGGGGACCCCGTCCTGAGTCTCCAGGCGCACGGCGCCAGGCCTGGAGACGCGGGCGACCCTGAATGGGCCCTCCCAGATGGGCGAGAGCTTATGCAAGCCCTCCCTGGAAAGGACCCGCCTCAGGACGAGGTCTCCGACTTCGAGGGTCTTGGAGCGGACGCTATGGCAATGGTAGTGCTGCAACGCCTGCTGGTACCTCGCAGCTCGGAGCGAGGCTTGGCGATGGGCCTCCTTCCCAAGCACGAGGTCTATTCCCCGCGAGACATCCTAACGCTCCTCGTCGAATGCCAAGACCCACGGGGATCGATGCTTGACCTCGTGTGGGAGGACGGCTTCAGCTCCATAGACGAGGAAGAACAGGGTCTCGCCGGTGGGCTTAGTCACAGTAGTGTGGATCGACCACAACACGGACTGAAGCTCATCGAGCCAACCCCTGCCGCAGGCCTGAAGTTTCTTCTTGAAGCTCCTTGCCTTGAGACCCCGCAGGACCTCCGCATTGGCGCGCTCGGCCTGGCCGTTGCTTCGTGGGTACGCCACTGAAGCGTAGCATATCTGCGTTCTAAGGTTAGTACAGTATGTCCTGAAAAGGTTGCTTGTGAACTATGAACCATTGTCAGTAATAATGCGGTTGGGGACGCCGAAGCGGCTCACGAGGCCCTTGATGAACTTAATGGCCGAGCCGGCGGGGATGGTGCGGACGGGCTCCACCTCCGCCCACTTGGTGAACTTGTCGATGGCGACGTAGAGGTAGCGGTATCCGCCATCCGCTCGGGGAAAGGGCCCCAGTATATCCAGCCTCCAGACCGCGAAGGGCCAGGAGAGCAGGATAGTCTAGAGGCCCTGCGCGGGCTGATGAACCTGCTTGGCGTGGAACTGGCAAGCCTCGCAGGACCGGACCAGCTCGGTGGCGTCGTTGAGCGCCGTGGGCCAGTAGAAGCCACTGCGGAACACCTTCCCCACGAGGATGCAGGACAAGGAGTAGTGTCCGTAGTCTCCTCCGTGGATGTCGGCCAGCAGCTCGCGCCCCTGTTCTTCGGATACGCACTGCAGCGCGACGCTGTTCGGACACTTGCGGTATAGTTCGCCATCCTGCAAACAATAGGCCGTGGCCTGATGAACCACACGCTCTGCATCTTCATCCTTTCCTGGCAGGGTGCCGTGGAGTAGGTACACCTTGAACTTCTATGTCCAGTCGTCGGCCTGAGGCTCCAGCGCTAGGAGCAGTCGGGCTCCTGAGGCCGGGCCACAAGTTGGGGCTCCCGAGGGCCGTGCTGGGGGTAGTTCTTCATGTAGTGGCACCTGGTCCTCGGCAGGCGGTGCCGCGGACGGCTTGAAGAGCCTTTCCTCGAAGATGCCCGCCTCCTGGGGCTCACGACGCGAAGCCCTCTTGGCGATGTCATCTGCCTCCTTGTTCGCGCCGCGCGGGATGTGCTGCAATTCCAAGCCCAGGAAACACTTCTCAATTTTACGTACCTCTTCCAGGTATGCCTCCATGTGCTCGTCCTTCGGCTTGTATTCCTTGTTGGAGAAGTTCACGAGGAGCTGGGAGTCGCCCTTGACGGTGAGGCTCTTAACCCCCAAGGCCGCCGCGGCCTTGAGGCCAGCGATCAAGCCCTCGTACTCCGCGATGTTGTTGGAGACCTTCTCGCCATGCTAGAAGCAAAGCTGTACGACATAGTAGAGCTTGTCCCCGGTCGGGGAGATGAGCACAACTCCAGCCCCCGCGCCCCAACGCGCGAAGGCCCCGTCGAAGTGCATGACCCAGCCGTTGGGCGCCTCGTCACCGGGGGTGAGGGACTGGCCCTCGTCCAGCCCCCGGTCGGGAGCATCCATCCATTCGGCCACGAAGTCCGCCAGGGTGGCTCCTTTGATGACCCTGGTTGTACTGAACTCCAACTCGAAGGCCTGCAGCTCGATGTTCCACTCGACGACCCTCCCCGCGGCGTTGGGGTTGCGCAACACCTTCTCCAAGGGATACGCAGAGACGACCTTGATGGGATGGCACTGAAAGTAATGGCACAGCTTCCTTGAGGCGACGAGGAGCGCGAGCATGAGCTTCTGCTGCATGGGGTAGCGCGAGTGCACGTCTCGCAGTACGGTACTGATGTAGTACACCGGGTCCTAGTGTTTCATTAGTCGCCGAGGCAGTTGATGCCTCAGGAACGCCATCTTGAGGGGACGAGGGTTGCGGGGCATCCTGTGAGTCGCCTTGCTTCATCCCCGGGGACCTACCGGGTCCTGGAGGTGTTGCGCGCGCGCCGGCACGTTCCTCCCTGACCGCCACGGGCGCAACACTGGCGGAGTGCTGGGTGGTGGCCAGGTATAGCACCAGGGGCTCACGAAGGTGGGGCGCCACCATCACCGGTGGGCTTGTGAGGTACCGCTTGAGGTCTTCGAATGACGCATCAGTCTCCGGAGTCCACTCGAAGGGACCCTTCCTCTTCATGAGCTTTAAGAACGGGAGGGCGCGCTCGCCAAGCTTGGAGATGAAACGCCCCAAGGAGGTCATGCAGCCCGCCAGCTTCTGCATTTCCTTGAGGGTCTGAGGCGGGCACATCTTGCTTATAGCCTTGATCTTCTCCGGGTTTGCCTCGATCCCCCGGTGCGACACCAGGAAATCGAGTAGTTTACCTGACGGGACCCCGAAGACACACTTCTCGGGGTTCAGCTTCAGGTTCACCCGCCATAGGGTGGCAAACATCTCCTCCAGGTCTTCGATCAGGGTCTTCGCCTCTCGCGACTTGACCACGATGTCGTCGACGTAGGCCTCCGCGTTCCTTCCGAGCTGCTGCCCAGGGCGATGTGCATCAACCGCTGGAAGGTTGCGCCTGCGTTCCGCAGCCCGAAGGGCATACATGTGTAGCAGAACACGCCACACGTGGTGAGGAAGGCCGTCTTATCGACGTCCTCCACCAGCATCTTGATCTGATGGTACCCAGAGAAGGCGTCTAGGAAGCACAGGAAGTCGCACTCGGCGGTGGAGTCCACGATCTGGTCGATGCGTGTTAGCGGGAACATGTCTTGGGGGCAAGCCTTATTGAGATTTGTGAAGTCGACACACATGCGCTCCTTCCCGCACTTCTTTGGGACGACCACCCGGTTGGCCAGCCAATCCGGGTATCGCACCTCCCGAATAACCCCGGCTTACTTCAGCTTGCCGACCTCTTGGGCGATGAACGCTTGCTTCTCCGGGGCCTGTCTCCTCGCCTTTTGCTTCGCTGGACGCGAGTTGGAGTACACCATGAGGTGGTGCTCAATCACATCCCTCGGGACCCCCACCAAGTCAGATGCTTTCCACGCAAACGCGTCCTTGTTTGCGCGGAGAAAGGCCACCAGCGCCTCCTCTTGCTCCAGAGGAAGGCCGGCGCCGATGGCGAAGGTGGGGCCAGGGTTCCCGTCGTCTACGGGGACCTGCTTCGTCTCGGCCCGGTCCTGAGAGAACAACTGCTTCTTCTTCACTAGCGCGACCTCCGGAGCCTGCGCGGCCTCCTCAGCATCGGGGCGCGCCGTAGCCGCAGCCTTGTAGGCGAGCTTGAGCGCTTGGACCGCGTCCTTGGTATCCCCGCGGCCTTGTAGGCGAGCTTGAGCGCTTGGACCGCGTCCTTGGTATCTTGATGACATTGTAGCCTGGGTGCCTTGCCGCCATGAACTTGGCGAGGGCGGGGTACCCGAGGATCGCGTTGTAAGGGAGGTGGATGTGGGCAACGTCGAAGTCGATCTGCTCGGTGCGGTTGTTGTAGCGGGTGCCGAAGGTGACGGGGAGGCGCACCCGCCCCAGCGAGGCGACGGAGCCCCTGGCCACCCCAGAGATGGGTCTTGAAGGTGCGAGCTGGTCGTAGGGCACCTTAAGCGTGTTGAAGGTCTCCAAGGAGAGGATGTTGAGGCCGGCGCCGCCATCGATGAGGGTCTTGGTGATGGCCACATTGCTAATAGTCGGTGTGCACAACATGGGGAGCGTATCGGCGGCGACCGTTGTCCTGGGGTGGTCGCCGGAGTCGACGGTGATGTCGACCTCTAGCCACGCCCGAGGCTGTAGGGCCTCGAGCTGTGGCTGAACGGCGCCAGCCTGGTGGAGGTACTGCTTGACATGGCGGCCGGAAGAAGGTGCCTGCGATCCTCCAAGGATGCATGCGATTGCAGGCTTGGCCGGGCAAGCCACGGTGTTCCCGCACGCCATGGGCTGCTCGACCCCGGGGGCGACGTCGGCTGTGGAGCCGATGAGTCGAGGCTGGATCGCAACCGCGGAGGGAGAGGCTTCGACACGCCCCCTACCTGGCACGCCAAATGTCAGATTTCGGGTTCCACAAAACCCAAAGAGATTCGAACTCAGGGGTGTGTGCGAAGATCCCAACAGCTTTGGCTTCGAGCTCACGGCTCCACGGCCCTGCCGAATCGAACTGACTCAATCACGCGGAAGAAGACTAACACGCAGATTTACCCAGGTTTGGGTCGCTGCGAAGCGTAAAACCCTATTCCTGCTTTTGGTGGATTGCCTCACGAGGAGGTTTGAGGATGAACTGGTACAGTGGTGAGCAACCTCGCAAGGGCGCTCGGGTGGTTTTTTGATCCGTCCCCTCTCCGGCGCAGCCTAGTCTCTATTTATAATGGCCTGGGTCCTCTTCCCTCGTCGCATTGGCGGGAAGGGATCCCACAACGGCCAAATTCGAAGGGGGACAAGCAGTACACCTTATCCTGACGAAAGGTGGTCTTCGCCTGCAAAGTAGCTGGTAGTGATGCAGAGGTGGGCTTGCGATGACGTCCCTCCTGCGGGGATTGTGGTCTTGGTCTTGTTGCGCCGGAATGGAAACTTTTGGGGGGACGCCTGGGGAACCCGCATACGTCCTTGCCTCCTTTGCACCAAAGAGGAAAATGCTTCTCCTGCGCCCGCCTAGCCCGGCTGGCGTCACCTCAGCCTCTCGAGGCTGAGCATTGCATAGAGATCTCCGCCCCTCGGGAGGGAGCCTGGGGAGGCCTCCTCCTTCCGGGGGTCTTGGTGTCGTCCTCCTCGCGAGGGCCTTGTTCTGGGCGATGCCGTGCCGGGCCGTACTGGCTGTCGAAGTGGGCCACGCCCTGGGCCGCAGGCAGGCAGGTTCTGGTACCCCCGTTCCCAGGACGCCGACAAGGGGATCTCAGGAGACTGCACGACCATGTGCTGTCGACTGTGAAAATCCTACTAGCCTCGAAGGATCCAGGATATCCGACATACGCGGCTCGTGTGCCTGAGGGGAAGTGCTACGTCGACACACGGCTCGCAGAGGTATTCTTCCTGCGGTTTGAGCATATCTTCGAGATGTTTCTAACAAGGCGGCTCGATTTTACAATCGTCCGCCTTTTTGCGCTACATATGAGCTCCGTCATGAAGAGAGAAGAAGTCTCGCAAATCTGTGTGGCGGATCCATACTACATGCACGAGTCCTTCTTGAGTCTCGGCGACTTTGAGCGTAAAACTGCTAGGGAGTACCTCAAAAACTTCATGGTACAGACTAAGGACCCGGAAATTGTCCTCCTGCCTTATCATCCAAAGTAAGTCAGTGCTGGACAACCCTTTCGTACATTTCAATCATTCCTTCTCGCTCATATGGAGAATAATTTGAGGTGTTCTTTTCCCCGCAGCAACGGGCGCGCCATCCTTATCGTTCTTTACCTGCGAGTCTCCCACGCCGTGTATTTCGACCCTACCAGAAACTACGAGAAGAAGGACTACACCCACGTAATGAATATTCTCGATGATGCTCTCCAAGGCTTCAGCTTGAGGGGTGGCCACCTACAGATCAGGAAACAAAGGAACCGCAAGACGGGTTTCTCTCATAAAACTAACTTCTGCGGCATCCATGTCCCGAAACAAAGTAGGAACGATGGATTCTACCTCCTCCATCTCATGATGGAGTTCAGAAGGGATCACCAAAAGCTTCGCATGACAACCAGAAACGATGATCATATCCGCAAGTGGGTAGAATCTCAAGGAGAAGCGGATTATAAACTTAGAGATGACTTCTTTCGCATCCAGAGGGACATGGTGACGATCATCATGAAAGAAGTCATCGAAGAGAAGGGGATGTTCCACCACGGCCCTGTATCGCGAGCTGACGTCCGAACTCGCATAGGCATTCAACGTCAGGACCTCATGCCGTTCAAGAAGCTAGGGTGCATCCTCGATGATACGGAAGGATGGAAGTTCTAGTGATTTATGATGCCGATGATGATGATATGTGTTCGTTGAACTTGTATATTTTCTGTAGCGATGAAACTTTGTAATGTCCACGGTCCCTGCCGAACTTGCGTAACGCTACTTTGTTAGTTTGGGTACGATGACCTGCGTACCTCTAGTTAATTAGTTTGCGTACGATGAAACTGTGTTGATTATTTATGTTTACTATATGTTGCATCTAGTTGCTAACCCTTTCTTTTCGTGTTGCTCAAGTATATTTTGTTGCATATGATTGTACATTCTCTTTATGAAGATGCATCTCTAACAGGTACCTAGATCCTTGATGGCGAAGAAGCGATGCTATGTCGTGTACATAGGGAAGGTTTCGGGAGTGTACGACGAGTGGCACGATTGTCAGGCGCAAGTGGAGGAGTTCTCGGGCGCCAGCCATAAAGGCTTCAAAAGCAGACAAGAAGGAGAAGCTTGTTACTTGAGGTTCACGCTAGCGTGAGAGAGGACTCATAACCGCCGCCTCATGAACTGCATAGTTCCGCTCTCACTCATAGTGATAGCTCTTCTCGTGTATATCATTGTTTAGATGGATGACGATGTAGTTGCAAGTATTCGAGACTTGTATCTCTATTTTCGAGATGATGACGAGAGACCACTTTGTGTTGGATGATGATTATGATGATGACATGATTTGATGAGACTATTTGTATGTGTATGCTATGATTACATTTTATGTGTATGATATGCTAGAGATTATTGTATAAAGCCTGTACAAATACAAAACAAATATGAAGAAAAAAAATAAAAAACTAATAAAACTAGCAGTAGCGAGGGGAGTAAAGTTAGCAGCAGCGCGCACTTAGCAGTAGCGCGGCTTACTATAGAGCGCTACAGCTATTAGCAGCAGCGCATCCCGGTAAAGCTCGCTACTGCTACCCATGTATAGCAGTAGCGCGGGTCAACACGCGCTACTGATACAAGTTAGCTGTAGCGCTGTATCAGTAGCGTGGGTACCCGTGCTACTGATATACCTAAGACCCGCGCTACTGCTAGGCTTTTCCCTAGTAGTGTTAGGGTGAAATACTACCCGTGAAGACTGCCGCGATCCCCTATACTTGTGGGTTATCATGTTCCCTGGTGAAAAAATGTCCGATTTGGGATAAGTTTTGGCAGAAGCCCCTTATAAACCTGAGCTTCTCACGGGAAGCTTTTGTGGTTTCTATATGAAACGCGTCACCTTATGTGGGTGAAACGACATCCGCTGCATCTTCTCATCTTGAACTATATAATTCTAGAGGCAACATATACCAAAATGAGTGTCCTTCCAAAATATGAAATTATACATGGTTCATTTGGCCTTTTTATACGCATTATTTAACGTGCATAATTCAAATTTGAACTACGATCACAAGGTCCGGTGCATCAAAATGGGTTGAAAATCATATAGTTATACATGCATCTTTAGGATCCCATGCAAGATATGGGAATGAATTTCAAACATCTCGCGGTCTTGGCTCAGGTACACAAACATTGAGAAACTCGGGTTTTAAATCATGTATAAATCAAAAATTCGTCAGAAAATTCATGAAACTTGGCATGGTGTCATGACATGCATGGCTCATATGTGCTCTGGTAAAATAATATCCAATTTGGGACAAGTTTTTGCACAAGCCCCTCACAAACCAGAGCTTCTCACGGGAAGCTTTGTTGTTTTGATATGGAATGTGTCACCTTACGTGGGCGAATCGACATCCGTTGCCTCTTCTCGTCTTGAACTATTTCTATAGGCAACATATACCAAAATGAGAGTGTCGTTCCAAAATATGAAATTATACATTATTCGCTTGGACTTTTTATACATTAATTGACTTTTATATGCATTATTTAACATGCATAATTCAAATTTGAACTACAATCACATGGTCCGGTGCATCAAAATGGTTTGAAACCCAAATTAGTGTGCATGCATCTCTAGGTCCCATGCGATATATGGGAATGAATTTCAAACATCTCGACATCTTGGCTCGGCCACAGAAACATTGAGAAACTCGGGTTTTAAATCATGTAAATCAAAAACTCGTCACAAGATTCATGAAACTTGGCATGGTGTCATTAACATGGCACATAAAGGCGTCATAGCATTTTGTTTTCCTATTTGAGGCTCGTTTTTTAATATATTTTTTATTTTAGAGCCAACATTGAGAATATTACGTTAAATTATAGTAAATCTAGAACTCACACAAAATTCAAGAAATTGGCCATGGCGTCTTGATATAGCACAAAAATGTTGTGGTATTTTTCGTGTCCAGGTTTGGAAAAGGTGGACACATTAATAGCGAACAAAAGCTTTCTAGAACAAAGAATTGTCACGTTTCCACGCAAACGGTTGCATTATTTTCAAACCGTGGGTGTTCTACTGCCCTTACGAGCTGCCAAGCGTCACAGTTTTATTGGCTATGGCTTAGGAGGAGCCATGCGAGCAGCTGCTTGAGTTGACAGGAGGCGTGCGAGCTGGCCTCCGCTACACATGCTCACCGGGAGGCGTGCGAGCACTACGCCGCAGGCTCACCGGGAAGCATGTCCATCAATGGCGCCCGAGCCGCTGTTTAATAGGCGACTTTACTGCCCACTCACTCACAATCCTCACTATATCTTCGCCTCCCATTCCCCTCTATCATTCAGACCTCCACGACGACCTACACTATGGTGCACATGGATCATATGCCACTAGTCTTCCGGTTTGGTGAAGTTGACACCAAACTGGAAAAGATAGAACATAAAGACGAATGGGATGCCATCGACATGGCTACAGCGGATGCTGCCCCGACGCACTCGCTAGCAACCATCCCCGCGCCTGCGCCAGCAACCATCCCCGTGGCATTGACGGGCTGGTCGCCGAGCATCATCGCAGCGCTGGAAACCGCGGGCATCAGGGAGGTCCCCGCGGACCCACGCGAGCTCGTGTACGTGCAAGCACCAGCGCCTCCTCCTGCACCCGCGGCGCCCGACCCCATGCGCGTGCCTGCACCCACCGTGCCCGTGCCCGTGAGCGCTGATATGTCTCCATCGTATCTACTTTTCCAAACTCTTTTGCCCTTGTTTTGGACTCTAATTTGCATGATTTGAATGGAACTAACCCGGACTGACGCTGTTTTCAGCAGAATTGCCTTGGTGTTATTTTTGTGCAGAAATAAAAGTTCTGGGATTGACCTGAAAATTTACGGAGAATATTTTTGGAATTAATAAAAAATACTGGCGAAAGAATCAACCGGAGGGGGTCCACCCATTGGCCACAAGCCGGGGGGCGCCCCCCCTAGGGCGCGCCCAGGTGGCATGTGGGCCCCCTGCAACTCCTCCGACCTCAACTCCAACTCCATATAATCCTATTCGGGGAGAAAAAAATCAGAGAGAAGAGTTCATCGCGTTTCACGATATGGGGCCGCCGCCACCTCCTGTTCTTCCTCGGGAGGGCAAATCTGGGGTCCGTTTTGGGCTCCGGAGAGGCGAAATCGACGCCGTCGTCATCACCAACCATCCTTCATCACCAATTTCATGATGCTCTCCGCCGTTCGTGAGTAATTCCATCGTAGGCTTGCTGGATGGTGATGGGTTGGATGAGATTTACCATGTAATCGAGTTAGTTTTGTTAGGGTTTGATCCCTAGTATCCACTATGTTCTGAGATTGATGTTCCTATGACTTTGCTATGCTTAATGCTTGTAACTAGGGCCCGGTTTCCATGATTTCAGATCTAAACCTATTATGTTTTCATGAATATATATGTGTTCTTGATTCTATCTTGCAAGTTGTAGACACCTATTACAAGTTATGATCCGCATCCCCCAGGGTGACAATAACTGGGATTCTTTCCGGTGATTACCGTAGTTTCAGGAGTTCATGTATTCACTAAGTGCTAATGCTTTGGTCTGGTTCTCTATTAAAAGGCAGCCTTAATATCCCTTAGTTTCCATTAGGACCCCGCTGCCACGGGAGGGTAGGACAAAAGATGTCATGCAAGTTCTTTTCCATAAGCACGTATGACTATATATGGAATACATGCCTACATTATATTGATGAATTGGAGCTAGTTCTGTGTCACCCTATGTTATAACCGTTGCTTGATGAATGCCATCCGACATAATTATCCATCACTGATCCATTGCCTACGAGCTTTTCACATATTGATCTTTGCTAAGTTACTTTTCCGTTGCTACTGTTACAATCACTACAAAACCGCTACTGTTACTTTTGCCATCGTTACCGTTACTTCCATACTACTTTGCTACTAAATACTTTGCTGCAGATATTAAGTCCTTCGGGTGTGGTTGAATTGACAACTCAGCTACTAATACTCGAGAATATTCTTTGGCTCCCCTTGTGTCGAATCAATAAATTTGGGTTGAATACTCTACCCTCGAAAACTGTTGCGATCCCCTATACTTGTGGGTTATCACGCGCGCCCGTGCCCGTGCGCGCGCCTGCACCCGTCACGGGCCCCTCAACAGATTGGGCCGTCGCTGTCAACAGCTTGCTTGCAGCGCCGCTAGTCGCCGCCCCTCGGCCCCGCGCCCGTCGATCTCGCGATGACCGGCTCTTTTATTGTGAAGTCCATAACATTTTGGTCTCGTTTGAAGAACTGTACAACTGCGCCCCGGAGCACGAGAACGCCTCCGCGGGACGCCGCCGCCGCCGCCGCCGCAACTAGTTTTCTTTATATTGTATCTCAATTGTATGAATGTAAGGTCAAAGCTTGACTGAATGAAATCTATGGTTTGATGAACTAAGTATTTATCTCTGAATTCAAATAGAAAACAAAAAACCATCATTGTTTTCTTTGAATAAACACTCATCAGAAACGTTTCAGTTTGAATACCCGTTTGCACATCGAGAACTATCTTTCCATCGCCCGTAAGCCAAGTGAAAATATTGGCGCGAAGGATTGGTGCAATGCGTCATCGCAAATGTTTCTCTAATATGCCCCGTGTGCCTAGTATAGACAATTTGGGAAGATTTGCATCTATCGTATTGGGTAAATTGCCATGTGTCAAATCGGAAACATTTGGCATCTGTCGATCTAGTAACATTGGCATTTGGCAACATTGTAGCACTGGCATTTGTTAAATTTTGTAGGAACAAATCATAATTAGGGTGTAATTTTGCAACTGAAATTCAGTAAACATGGATTTCATTCATACATTAAGCGCTGGTCTTTGTAAGAAATACAGTTTAACTCGACAGCTAAACTGAACAAACTTTTCCCCAATTGTTGCCAACCACGTACTGAAATAGTTAGTTCAACTATATATACTAGCTAATTTAAAGTACGTGGTACAGTTCAACCATATCTATAGTTAGACGAAGTGAACAAAATAGCCCCTACATACTAGTACTACGGAGGGGCTTTGTACCACTTCCAGCAGAATTGAGCGCGCTCAGTAAGAGCAAGTGAAGGAGGACCCTGCCGACGAGTTGGTGGAGTCGTGTCCGCTGCCTGCCAGTGCTGCCCTCCGGCGCTCAAGACGACCCTGCTTGAAGCGATGGGACTCGGTGTAGATCTCTGCATTCCGTGGTGCCGCTACGGCTTCTCCTGCAGCCTCGGCGTCGGTGAGCTTCTTCCCGTGCGCGACCTGGCGCTCCACCACCTTCTCTAGGAAGTAGATGTAGCGCGCAAGGGTTGCAATGTAGAAGCCCGGCGGCAGGCCTTTGGTGGCCTCCACCTCCCGCATTCGGGCCGCAGTGGAGGAGCCGGTGATGACCCCGCCGCTTGATTACGGGGTCGTGGCAAAGACGGAGGACGGTGGGGTGGCGGCCCCGGCGACTGCCGGCGTGTTGGCGGCCACGGCGGCCACCGGCAGCAGCTGCCTTCGGGCAGCGGTGGTAGAGCATGTAGTTGGTGTCGTGCGCACACCCACCAGGGATGCCACGTGCACTACATGCTTCAAAGGACTGCCGCGCCGACGCGGTGAAGCCTCCCAGCTGGAGTTGTCCTCTGGCGGAGTGGCTGGGCGACGACGAACGGCCGATGCCATTGGCGATTGGGGGAGAAGCAAACTAGACAAGCTACAGGGAGGGAGGGGATGAAGGCAATGTGGAGTCGCCGGTCGTGAGGGTTTATATAGCAGGCCAACAAGCATTTGGGATTTCACCGAGCCGGGCAGGAAGCTAGAGCCGTAGGACGGTTTTGTGCACGGGAACCTGTGCGGTTGTGCGCGGGAACGGGCTCATCGAGTGGACGCGTGGCCAAAAGCGGTGCCGAAGCGTGCACTGGAATCCTTGGACGGCAATGCAGGGACAAGACGCGAGAGAGGAGGACGGGGTGATGCGCAGGCACACGTGTCATAATAATAAAACGTTTACGATATTAATACAGGCAAACGGCACTTCCCAACGTACCGTCGGTAATGATTTCAACCATCCCTGACAATTGTTTGGCAGCAGCCGTGTGCCCACAACCAACATAGCTTGTCAGTATGAATCGTTTGGGTTATTATTGGTCTTCCCACACAATTTTGATGAATGAACTGTTTGCCTGATATCACACACACCTTGTTATGGTAACTCATTTGTGTTCTAGCTCGATCAACGCAAACAGTTTGTCCGAATGAACTGTGTGCCGTACTTCACACACATATGTATTTTGAGAACTGTTTGTGTTATCTTGTCTAATCGCAAACAGTTCATAAGCACCAACTGTATGCCTTGCATCACACACGCAACTGTTTTCTGAATTGAATTTGATGGATCCACCATCGCACACAGTTTGTGGCATTAGCAATGGAGCTTGAACTATACCGTTTGCGATTCATGCATCGCACACAGTTTCGTCGATGGGTCTCTGATTGATGTGTCGTCTTTGGACCATCCTACAGTAGTGAATATTGCCTAACTATGCGCTTTTCTATCAATTGCCCAACAGTAATTTGTTTACCCACCGTATGCCTTCTTCGAGAGAAGCCTCTAGCGAACACTATGGCCCCGGGTCTCCTCACAAATATATTTACAAAAACTCTAAATACCTTGCTGCCATTATTTACTTTATTTTTATTTATAATTTATATTTATCAAATTATATATCTATCATTACTTATTGCTTGCAAGTAATGAGTTCAAGGGGATTGACAACCCTCTTGCCCGCGTTGGGTGCAAGTGTTTGCTCTTTGTGCGTAGGCGTGATAACCCACAAGTATAGGGGATCGCGATAGTCTTCACGGGTAGTATTTCACCCTAATTTATTGGTTCAACACAAGGGGAGCCAAAGAATATTTATTGGCCATGATAGTTGAGTTGTCAATTCAACCGCACCTGGGATATCTCTGTGCAACAAAGGTTTAGTAGCACGGCAAATAGTAGTAGCACAAGTAACAGTAGTAGTGACAACAGCAATTTTGTAGCAGTTGTGGTAGTAGCACTAGCAATAGTAACTTAGCAAGATTCAGTATATGTAAAGCGTAGGCACGTGGATCGGTGATGGATAATGATTCAGATGACATTGATCATATAACAGTTACACACTAGGGCGACACAGAACTAGCTCCAATTCATCCATATAATGTAGGCATGTATTCCATATATAGTCATACGTGCTTGCGATAAGAACTTGCATGACATCTTTTGTCCTACCCTCCCGTGGCAGCAGGGTCCTATTGGAAACTAAGGGATATTAAGGCCTCCTTTTGATAGAGAACTGGAACAAAGCATTAACACATGGTGAATACATGAACTCCTCAAACTACAACAATCACCGGAAAGAATCCCAATTATTGTCACCTTGGGGTATGCGGATCAAGACACGTAATAGGTGCATACAACTTGCAAGATAGGATCCAAATCATTCTCATATTCATATAAAATATAATACGTTCAGATCTGAAATCATGGCACTCGGGCCCTAGTGACAAGCATTAAGGATGGCAAAGTCATAGCAACATCAATCTCAGAACATAGTGGATACTAGGGATCAAGCCCTATCCAACTTAACTCGATTACAAGATCAATCTCATCCAATCCCACCACCGTCTAGGAAGCCTACAAAGGAATTACTCACTCACGGTGGTGAGCATCATGGCGGTGTTGATGGAGAAGGGTTGGTAATGACGACGACAACGATTTCCCTTCTCCAGAGCCCCAAACGGACTCCAGATCAGCCCTCCCAAGGAAGAACAGGAGGTGGCGGCGGCTCCATCTCGTGAAATGCGATGAAAACTTCTCTCTGATTTTTTTTCTCCGAAGATGTGATTTTATAGGACTGGAATTAGGGTCGGAGGAGCCACGAGTGCCCCACAAGCCATCAGGGCGCGACCTAGGGGGGTCGCGCCCTGATGTGTGGTGGCCCCATGGCACACGCCCTCAGGCAGCTCTTTGCTCCATAATTCATAATAAGTCCCACAAATAATTCACAAAAAGTTTCGTCCATTTCCGAGAACTTTTATTTCTGCACAAAAATAACACGAAGGTAGTTCTGGTGAAAACAACGTCAGTCCGGGTAAGTTTCATTCAAATCATGCAAATTAGAGGTCACACCTAGAGCAAAAGTGTTTGGAAAAGTAGATACGTTGGAGACGTATCAACTCCCCCAAGCTTAACTCATTGCTTGTCCTCAAGCAATTTAGTTGACAAACTGAAAGTGATAAAGAAAACTTTTACAAGCTCTTTTGTTCTCATCGTTATACACATGCTTAGCTAGTGTTCAAGTTTTCAGCATAAATTATAAATAACCACATCCATGATAGCAATTAAACATCATATCAACTCATGGCAATACATAACCAACTAGCAAGCAAATAATAAGATATCTCACATGCCAAAAGTTTATCAAAATGATCATGATATAATATGGAGACATGGTATTTCACTAGCCCTTTCTGAGACCACAAAACATAAATGCAGAGCACCTTTGAGATTCAAGTAGCGACTAAACATTATAATTCAGAATAGAGAAGATCCAGTCATGCTCGTATCCAAAATTAACTAGACTCAAT
The DNA here is from genome assembly GCA_039707655.1 of Elymus sibiricus. Lineage (NCBI taxonomy): Eukaryota > Viridiplantae > Streptophyta > Magnoliopsida > Poales > Poaceae > Elymus > Elymus sibiricus. The sequence goes on from CM077671.1 coordinate 249,249,574, forward strand.
GCATAAGAATGACAATTGTGCTCTCCGGTCTGGAGCCTTTAGTAAGAGGATGATGACTCAACATAAAAATAAATAGATAGGCCCTTCGCAGAGGGAAGCATTGATTTGCAGAGGTGCCAGAGCTCAAGTTTTAAAACAAGATCGGAATGTAGTTTTTGAGTGGTGCACTTTTCTTGTTAACGTTACGACAAAGGTTTTCAATATCTTCCATGCTAAACTCATTATTGGCGGTTCCCAAACAGAATAGTAGAGTTTACTCCTATCCACCATCCATACACAAACCATGGCTGACCGAATCCATAGATGCGTGCCAACATATCAACTGTCCCAAGGAGTTTTGTTTAATTAGTTTTTGATTATACAGGACTGGCATCCTTTTTACCAGCCTCTCTCGTGCAATGACGGCGAATAAACGACCGTCTTGAGAATAACTCATTTTTCTTGGAAAATATTGACCGCCTCATTGCTCCATGTGCGAGATGCGTGCACAAAATAGATGTTTATTTGAATGTTTAGAGATGGCACGTGCAAATTTACTTGGAATGGCAGGGTAATACCAAATATAGATAGGTATGGTGGACTCATGTGGAATAACATGGTTTAAATGTTTTGGATGCACAAGTAGCATTTCCGCTTAGTACAAGTGAAGGCTAGCAATAGGTTGGAAGCGACCAGCTAGAGAGCGAAAACGGTCATAGGTATGCATTGCGAATAATAAACATTGGACATAGCATGAGTAGGATATGACCACTCTGAATTTAAACATCATGAAGGCTGCATTCGTTTTGAATCAACTCATGTTTGCACATGGGCCAAGTCATACCGCTTGAATTTCTCAGAGGGGAATACGATACTACCATACCACATCATAACCATTTTAATGCATGTTGATCTATAAGATAAATCATTATTAGCTATTAGCTGTTTAAGCATAGCATGAGAAGCTATAATCTCTAATTGTCATCATGAGCATGTTCACTCATAATATACTGAATCGAGATCGAACGAGCTAAACATATTTACAAAAACAAAAAACAAGAAGAGTTCATACCAGCTTCCCTTGCCATGATCACTTCATCAAATATCGTTATTATTGCCTTTCACTTGCCTGACCGAATGATTTGATAATAATAATAATAGTGCAAGAATACCGTGGACTAAGCTGGAACCTATAGGGCAGTTTTGGACATAGGAGAAGACAAGGTAATATTGGCTCTCTGTCAGATCAACAATAAAGCATATAAGAGTCACTCAACATTTTCATCGTGGTATTCTCCTTTCAAATACTCAACAAAAGGAAAAGAAATTCAGAGAAACACACTAAAATATTTTTGGAGTTTTTGTTTTCTCAAGCAAGAAAATAAACTAAGGGAAAACAAGAACGAGAAAAATTATTTACACGGGAAAGCTCCCAACAAGCAAAGGAAATCTTTTTGGGTTTTTGTTTTAGTACTAAGATAATTAAAACAGGAAAAGAAAACTAAAAAGAAGCCAGAAATATTTTTGGCTTTTCCAAATTTTTTCAAACACAGAAGAAGAAAGCGGAAAAATAAAACTAATATGGATATACAGTGAAAGAGGATGAACATCGACAATTTATATGAAGTGTGTGAACATGAATGTAATGTCGGTGAGAAATACGTACTCCCCATAGCTTAGGCATTTGCCTAACTTGGTGATCACCACTGGTAGTCTGGAAAGTGGTTAAAATGATAACTTGTGGAGGCTTTCCCGACCGCCTTCTCCGCTAAACGAGTATCCTCCACTGCAGCTTTGTATTCCCGCACCTCCTCCTCAAGGACATAATAATGCTCTCGAGCCTGGAAATCAAAGAGGGCAGGTGCAGGCAAAGTGACAGGCATAGGCATATATTTCTCAAATATTAAATCATACACATAACCCGTGGCGCGGTTTACAATAAAGTCATGATAACGCATAGCGTCAAAATCTAAATATATTTCAGGCAGGATAGGATCATTAGGTTGAGCCAACACTCCCAGCTTTGCAGCTATGCGAGAGGCATAAATCCCTCCATACAAATCACCATTGCTAGAATTGGAATTTAGCCTTCGGGCAACAATTGCACCAAGGTTATAGTGTTGTTCACCATAAAGTGCACGACGTAGAATAGCCATGGTAGGGGCACCGAGGCCACCACCTTGCTCCATAGCAGTTATGCATTTTCCTATAAATAGAGAAAAGTAGTGCACAGAAGGAAATTGCAAACTAGTAGCTCTAGCATGTGACACGCCCCTAGTTTCTCCCACGGTTAAGGTTTGTAGGAAATCCTCAAATTCCTCGGGTTTAGGTTCACGCATTCCCCCGTCAGAAGGAAGCAAACATATTTCACAAAATTCATGTAGAGGCAATTCATAGCTGGTGGCATAAAGATCAAAACGTACTATGGGAGCAACGGGCGTATTTATGAAGAAAAAGTTTTGCACAAAGGAATTGGTAAGGAGATAGTATTGGTCATACTCATCAGTGAGGAAGTTGGTCAGCCCGACATTTGCAATGAATTGCGTGAACTCTTCATAGAAGCCTGCTTCGCTCATCAAGGGTGTATGTGGCCATTCACATGGCCTAACCTCCGTGTTGCGAATAAGGTTGATGTCTCGGTCCTGAGTTCTCCTAGCAACTCCCTTGGGGCTCCAGCATGAAGAACATTTCCTCAAGAAATTCATTTTCCTAAGCACAAATTTCTGAAATTTTTGAGCCACTAATTTATGCCAATAAAACTTTGCAACATTGATAGCAACTACTCATATGGATGCCTAGAGGCCATATCAAGCATTCATACTACTTGGAACTCAAAGAATTCAACATGCAAGCTCATTTTCTGTAGCACCAAGTGCAGCACATTATGCAAAATATAAACCACTAAAACAAAAATTAATTGGAGGAATGGAGGAGTCACATACCAAGGAACAATTCCTCAAAATAGTTTTGGAAACGGAGTTCCGAGAAAAGAGATTGAAAATTTCACTCTCTGTGTGAAGAACACGGGAGAGAGATGGATAGGAAATTTTTGCTGGAGGTAGGAGGAAGATTGGGACGAAGGGATAAGGCAGGGGGCCCTGTGGGCCCCACAAGCCATCAGGGCGCGGCATAGGGGGGCGCCCTGATGTGTGGTGCCCCACAGGTGCAGTCCCCTGCCGTTATTTTTATGCCAATTTTTTTTATTTAATCCATAAAAATTCATGTTAAATTTTGGTGGCAATCTGAGACTTTTTATTTTATGACATTTTTCTATGCACGGGAAATACAGAAAAACAGAAAATCATGCTAATTTATTTTATATAAATTGAAAATAACAGAGGATAAACTTTTGATATAGAAAATTGTGATTACTAAATTCATCCATCACATGCCTTCCAAAAAGGATGCATTAATAAGGTTGATCAAGTCTTATTAACAACCTCTTCCGGTTAACATGCAACCGAAGAATTTTCGTATGTCACTAGGTTACCTCAATGGGGATTTGCACCTCCCCAACAATAAGATTATAATATTTCTTCTTGACAGTAGGTAGAGGAATTGCAAAGCTTCCAATGATAACCGTGGGAGTAGGCTCAATGACATTAATATTATTAAACAAAGTTTGCTTCTTCGGAAAATGCACGGTATGTTGCTTGCCATTAACGTGAAAGGTAATCTTGCTTTTATTGCAATCAATAACAGCTCCTACAGTATTTAAGAATGGACTACCAAGGATGATCGTGATGTTGTCGTCCTCGGGCATATCAAGAATAACAAAGTCTGTCAAGATAGTAACATTTGCAACCACAACAGGAATGTTTGCGCAAATTCCAATAGGTAAAGCGGTGGATTTATCAGCCATTTGGAAAGATATCTCAGTAGGTGTAAGCCTACTCAAATCAAGTCTTTTATAAAGGGAGAAAGGCATAACGCTAACACCGGCTCCTAAATCACATAAGGCAGTTTTAATATAATTTCTTTTAATAGAGCAAGGTATTGTGGGTATGCCAGGATCTCCTAGCTTCTTAGGTATTCCTCCATCAAAAGAATAATTGGCAAGCATAGTAGCAATTTCAGTTTGAGGTATCTTTCTTTTGTTGGTAATAATATCTTTCATATACTTAGCATACGAAGGCATTTTCAATATATCGGTCAAACGAGTACGCAAAAAGACGGGTCTATTCATTTCAGCAAAGTGCTCAAAATCTTCATCGTCCCTATTCTTAGAAGGCTTATGAGGGAATGACATGGGTTTTTGAACCCATGGCTCTCTTTCCCTTCCATGTTTTATAGCAACAAAGTCTCTCTTATCATAACATTTATTTTTAGGAGGTAGGTTATCAAGATCCTCCACAGGTTTTATCTCTACGTCGTTATCATGTTGTTTATTACTATCTGGGTGAGAATCTACATGCATAGTATCATTTTCATCTTCCTTTTCATTATCACTAGGTGCATGTTCATTACCAGATTGTGTCTCAGCATCAGAAATAGAAACATCATTTTGTTTCTCAGTAGGTGTTTCTATAACAGGTTCACTAGAAGCATGCAAGTTCCTATCCTTTTTCTTCTTCTTTTTCTTATTAGAGGAACTGGGTGAATCAACATTAATTCTCTAGGAATCCTGTTCTATTCTTTTAGGATGACCCTCTGGGTAGAGAGGTTCTTGGGTCATACGACCTGCCCTAGTCATTACTCTAACAGCATGATCATTCATATTATTATTTATTACAGCAAGCAAATCATTTTGTGACTTAGCAACTTGGTCTAGTCGGGTGTGAACCGTAGAAGCATGCTTACCTAGACCTTTCACATCATTAGCAATTCTGACCATTATGTCACTTAAGCGGTCTATTGTCATGGCATTACGTCTCAATTGATCCTTAACATAATTGTTGAAGTGTTCTTGCTAGACGACATAATTATCTTATTGTAAGGTATATCATTTTCACTAAAGGAACGGAGAGAGTTTACCTCCACTACCTGTGTCGGGTTATCAAGTCCATGTATTTTTCCAATAGGTGGTAGTTTCTTAATATACTCAATTTTAATACCTTTCTCCTTCATAGATCTTTTTTGCTTCTTGCATATCTTCAGGGATGAGGAATAGAATCTCACCCAATCCCACCACCGTCCAGCAAGCCTACAAAGGAATTACTCACTCACGGTAGTGAGCATCATAGCGGTGTTGATGGAGAAGGGTTGGTGATGATGACATCGACGATTTCCCCTCTCTGGAGCCCCAAATAGACTCCAGATCAGCCCTCCCGAGGAAGAACAGGAGGTGGCGGTGGCTCCGTCTCGTGAAATGCAATGAAAACTTCTCTCTGATTTTTTTTCTCCAAAGATGTGATTTTATAGGACTGGAATTACGGTCGGAGGAGCCACGAGGGACCCACAAGCCATCAGGGCACGACCTAGAGGGGGCTTGTTGGTGCACTAGGACTGGGGTACCCAGTGCCCCTCACTTATGCACAGGCAGCAGTAGCAGAACCCGTCAAAACCAGTCCAAGCCAGACAAGCCGCTCTACGTGAGACCAAGGAGCGCATCAAGAAGACGAAACCAAAACCCAAGACCAAGACTCTGACAGAAGCAGCCTACACTGGCCAAGCAACACCAGCAAGGTCGATGCTACGGCCCAAAACGGGCCCGAACCGCGCAGCCACGTCCCCGGTTCCTGCCGGGGACCGAGGCGCACACATCTTTAGGAAGACCCGGCAAGCCATCCCCTGGCAGGCACGAGCCGATCAGCCACTGCCCCACCGCATCACAACGCCAGTCATTTGTCGATGTGGTGTCGAGCCCTCAGGTGGCTAAGTGGCTCTCGCTATGTACGTGGCGACGCGCTGGGAGACAGATTATGCCCGTTTGACACCCGTCCAGAGGCGTATCAAGATATTGAGCAATAGTTAGCTAAAGCGGTGGTAAGAGCCTGCCGGGAATACATCCCCGCACGCCACCTAGGCTAGCATTTATGGCATTTTGTCCTAAGTGCCAGAGTTAGGTATGATAGCACTGTTAGCTATCTAATCAATAGATAATGTCTGTTTAGCCACTGTGGTTGCCCCTTGAGCTATAAAAGGAGGCCCAAGGCAACCTAGCTAAAGATTGGGACCTTTGGACACTTGTACTCGCGTAGCAGCTCCCCCGAAGGCAACCTTGTGGGGTTTGAGCGCTGCGTGTGTTTCGTGTTCCTTCGATCAATCCACCAAAGCAGGAGTAGGGTTTTACGGTTCCTAGCGGCCTGAACCTGGGTAAATAATTAGTGTCTCATTGCCGTGCCATGTCACGACCTCTGCTCTTTGTGCAACGTGATCTCACCCCTGCCGAACCACAAAGGGGCCCTTGGTCCCATAGGTGATCATGTGCATCGTGACCCGACATCTTTGGCGTAGCAGGTAGGGGGAGCATCATTTGCGCGAACCCGAGATCGTGAGCGGCGTGTCAATCTTCATCGCCGTGTTCTTCATCTATGGCTCCCAAGAAGAAGACCGGCGCAACCGCACATCCCTCCACTTCGAAGGACCCCTCGCATGCAGCTGCGGACGCCGTTGGCACCGCGGCGGCGACAAGTGAGGCGGGCGTCGTGGGCGACGTGGCTGGCACAGGCAGCGCCACCGTCGTGTCCCCCGTGGCCAAAGCTGGAGTGGGGAATGCTGAAGAGGAGCAACAGCAGCAACATTTTGGTGAGCTCGGCCCTAGTGCCTCGGGAAGAAATGTTCAGTCTCCACCTCCCCGCCGCACTGGTGGTCGCGGCCGCAACAGCGGCATCGAATCTGGGACAAGCCGTGATCTTTCAGCTGCGCTTGTCACAGGCATGGCTGTCGGACGCAAGCCTCGCTCAGAGCAAGACGGAGCGCCGGGCTGGACCGTAGTCCCACAAGTTCGACCTCCTCCACGTCAGGCCGCCCCGGCGACCGGCGCACGGCGACAAGAATGCGGTGAGGCCCCTCTTTGTTCCACCAGGAGTCAAGCGACGTCGTGATCCGCCTCTCTAGCCATGCCGGCCACGGCAGCGGAAGCGATGGCGCGGGCCCAGCTGCTGCTAAACTTCCCACCGGCGGCTGACAAAATGGACGAGTGGAGAGCCACCATCCAGAGTTTGATCGGCTTCGTCGAAGCCAGCAAGTCGCAGCATGCCGAGCCATCGTGATGCCCGAGTAAGGCGATGGCGACTCGGGCTGACGGTCGTGTCGAGGGAGCCGCGCCAACGGTGCAATCCCCTCCATGACAACAAACCCAGAGGCAGCCACAACGAGCTCCACATGCCGACGAGCCCGACGAAGCATCTATGGCCTCATCCGGCCTGCACGACCGCCGGAACCAGCGGCAAGTCTTGGAAGACCGGTGGAGGGAAGACGCGAGTGTCACCATAGAGCGACGCCGGGAAGCACACCACCAATCCGACAGGCGCAATGGCCCAGGATGCTGGCGACCCCGCGCCAGTGCTGGCGGGTACCTGCCTTATGAGGTTGGGTGCCCTCCCTTCACTCACGAGCTGCGACAGGTCCGCTAGCCATCGGCCCGAGCTTTCAAGCCTGAACTGACGGAGAAATACGATGGGAAGCTAAACCCGGTGGAATTCCTGGGCATCTATACGATAGCTATTCAAGCTGCCGGGGGAACAGATGAGAAGGTGCTCACCAACTATTTCCCTTTGGCAGATCGTGGCTGATGCACCTGCCGGAGAACTCTATTTCATCATGGGCTGACTTGTGCAACGAGTTTGTTGATGCCTTCACAGGTGGCCACCAGGAGCCAGGACAACCCAGTGACCTGCAAGTCCTTCCGTAGAAGAAGGGAGAAACCTTGAGAAAGTACATCCAGAGATTCAGTCGAGTACACCGCAATATTCCAGAGATACACCCCGCAGCCGTGATTGCCGCGTTCCATTCGAACGTGCGCAATAGGAGGATGCGGGCCAAGATGAATGTTAGACTCCCCAAGACCGTCAATGAGTTGTACACATTGGCGGACAAGCGTGCTCATGCCGAGGAAGGGAGGCGGCTCCCCAGAGAGGAGGCTAGCGTCGAAGTCGACTCAGATGACGACGATGACGCCCCTGGCCCGAAGGGGAAAAGCCGAAGGTGCAATAAGAAGTGTAAAGGAAAGGCAGTGTTGGCCGTTGAGAGCTCTGGTAATCTCAGTGCCAACAAGAAGGCCAAGGCCGAGACCCCCGGCAAGGGAGCTGCCGCGTGCACTGATTGTCGGGAAGCCGCGGTGGCAGAGAAAACCGGAAAGTCTGACGGGCCTTACTGCAAAATCCACCGTACCAAAGGTCATCATCTCCAAGAATGCCGCCAAGTTGAGCAGCTTGCTGAGAAGCAGAAGGCTGAATACGAGAAGCGTGACAAGGAGAGAGGCCAATATGGTGCTGCTGGGAAGGGCCGTGGTGGTAGAGGAGGCCGTCGCGGCAATGCCCCGCAGCAGAAGGAAAAATCTGCTAGAGGCCGTGAGAAGAAAGAAGGAGATGATATGAGTGATGATGAGGATGATGAAGAGTCCAGTGATCGAGAGTTCCAGAAGGCAACTAAAGCCATGTGTGCTGACGGGGGTGCATCCTTGCATTCCTCTCATCGCCAGCTCAAGCAGTGGGCGCATGAGATCAACGCCATGGAGCCAGCTGCAGAGTCCAGAAGACCACTCAAATGGCCCCGCACGCCTATCATCTTTGACAAAGAGGATCATCCTGACCGCACCACTGCGGTCGGATGTTTGCCGTTGTTGGCCTCCCCAACAATCCGCAACCTCAAAGTAACCAAGATGTTAGTTGACGGCGGTGCGGGGTTGAACTTAATCTCCCCTAAGGTGGTTAAAAGGCTGCAGATCCCTGACGGAGAGCTTAAAGCTACGGGTACGTTCCAAGGAATCAACCCCGGCAGGAGCCGACCTAAGGGAAAGATCACTTTGCCTGTGACGTTTGGCGGGGAGTTAACCTACCAGACTGAGAAGGTGGTGTTTGATGTGGTCGAACTCCCTCTGCCTTACAACGGAATTCTTGGTCGCCCAGCTCTGGCAAAATTCATGGCAGCATCCCACTATGCCTACAACACTTTGAAGATGCCAGGGCCCGTGGGAATCATCTCCATCCCATCTGATAAGAAGGATGCAGTTATATGTGTGGACAAGATGTATCGAGACGCGATAGCAGCTGAGGTCGCGAAAACCCCAGCTCCCGCCAAGGAATCAAAGAAGGGGAAGAAGTCTAGCAGGGACGCCGGCAATGACTCCGGGAAGCGCGCCTCTTCGGAGTGCGCTGCACCCGTCGATGACCTGCTGGAGAGTTCCACTAGCAAGAGATACAAGGTCACCTATCCTGCGACGAAGAAGGTCCCGGCAAGGCAGGATGGCGCTGATGGTACGTTTATCATCAGTGCCACCCTTAATGACAAATAGGAAAGCGCGCTCGTTGCCTTCCTGCGGGCGAATGTCGATGTGTTTGCTTGGTAACCATCTGACATTCCCGGTGTTCCCCGGGAGGTAATTGAGCACCACCTTGCTGTCTGCCCTCATACCAGACCCATCAAGCAAAAATTTAGAAAGCAAGCCTTGGAGCGATAGCAGTTCATCGCCGAAGAGATCAAGAAGCTCGAAGCAGCTATTTTGGTTAGAGGAGTGTTGCATCCAACATGGTTAGCCAACCCGGTAGTGGTGCGCAAGGCGAATGGGAAATGGAGGCTTTGCATTGATTTCACTGACTTGAACAAAGCATGCCCGAAGGACCCTTTTCCCTTGACGTGCGTCGATCAGATTGTTGATTCCACTTTCGGGTGTGACCCGCTTTCCTTCTAGGACGCATACTCCGGATACCACCAGATATTCATGGCCAATGAAGATGAGGAAAATACTGCGTTCATAACTCCGTGTGGCATGTACTGCTTTGTACGTATGCCCTTCGGGTTAAAGTGCACTGGTTCTACCTTTGCAAGGGCCGTGCAGACTGGATTTGAACCTCAGTTGCACAGGAACGTGGAAGCTTACATGGATGACAAAGTAGTCAAAACCAGAAATGAAGCAACCCTCATACAAAACTTGGAAGAAAGATTTATGAACTTGCGCAAGATCAATTTGAAGCTCAACCCTGAGAAGTGTGTGTTTGGTGTCCCATTGGGCAAGCTACTTGGGTTCTTTGTATCTTAGCGGGGAATAGAAGCCAATCCCGACAAGATCAAAGCAATTGAGTAGATACAACCACCCAAGTCCGTCAAGGACGTAAGACGGCTGACTGGATGCATTGCCGCGTTGAGTAGGTTCATCTCCAAATCCGCTAAACGCGCCGTGCCATTTTTCAAGATTCTGAAAAACGTCGGCCAGATGAAGTGGACCCCGGAAGCAGAAGCAGCACTACAAGATCTGAAAGCTTACCTTTCCTCCGCTCCCACCTTGGTCGCACCTAAACCGCAAGAAACGTTGCTGCTATACTTGGCGGCAACGAATCAAGTGGTTAGCGCAGCACTGGTGGCGGAGCGAGAAGCGGATGAAGATGCAGCCGCTGCGACTGATGTCACCGGGGGTGGAACCGAAGCATTCGCGTCAGGACCTGATACAAACCAATGGGAACCTAAGCAAGCAAACGGAGGCAGTTTCAAGGAAGTGGCAAAGAAGAAAGTGGTGCAGCGATCGGTATACTTTGTCAGCTCCTTGTTACAAGGGGCTAGTTCAAGGTACTCTGGAGTGCAAAGGCTGATCTTCGACCTTATCATGGCCTCGAGGAAACAGTGCCACTACTTCCAAGGCCACGAGATCATAGTTCTAACCCGCTTTCCGTTGCAGCGTATATTGAGGAACCCCGAAGCCACTGGCAGGATGGTTGAGTGAGCGCTAGAGCTGACAAGTTTTGGTCTGAAGTATGAAAGCACACCCACAGTTCAGAGCAGATCGTTGGCCAAATTCATTGCGGAATGGACGCCCACGCCAGACGAACAGGTTCCAGAGACAATTCTCCCCAACAAAGAAGCGCCTAAGGAATGGATCATGTATTTTGACTGTGCTTTCTCACTTCAGGGCGTCGGAGCAGGCATGCTCCTCATTGCCCCCATCAGAGAGCATCTCAAATATGTGGTCCAAATGCACTTTCCCCGGGAGGAGGACACCAACAACACCGCTGAGTATGAGAGACTCCTTGCCGGACTCAGAATCGCGGTGGAATTGGGAATCAAGAAATTGATCATCCGAGGAGATTCTCAACTCGTTGTGAAACAACTCAACAGAGATTATCAGAGTCCGTTGATGGAAGCGTACGGGGAAGAGGTGAGGAAGCTGGAGGAACACTTTGATGGATTACAAGCAGAGCATGTACCACATGCAGAAAGCAGCATCGCTGATCATCTATCAAAGTGCGCTGCGCAAAAGTTTCCTGTGGAACTAGGAACTTTTGTCCTCCACCTCACTTAGCCATCAGTATCCCTGTCAACAATGACCAGGAAAAGGATAAAGCTAAACTCCAGCAAGCATTTCCCGGCAGAGCTTCTTGAAGCAACTGGTAGAGAGGCTACCGGGGACGGTCTCGCTTCGGTTGGTCAGCTGCTCCCTCCTACAGAACCCCAGGTTCTTGCAGTCGAGGTAAGCGCTCCCATGAACGAGGAGATGCCTTTAGTCCTCGTTGTCGAGCCACAGGCTCCAGCTTGGGCACAGCACATAGTCCATTTCCTTCAAATAGGAGAACTTCCCGAAGAATAGGAAGAAGCTGAAAAAGTAGCCCGTCGGTCAAGTATGTACCAATTTGTCGATGACACTCTGTACAGAAAAAGACCAAACGGTGTGAAATTAAGGTGCATTTGCCGGGAAGATGGACGGAAGCTATTGGCAAAGATTCACGGAGGCATGTGTGGGTCTCACATTGGATCAAGGGCCCTTGTCGGAAAAGCTTTCCGGTAGGGTTTCTATTGGCCCACTGCCCTCCAGGATGCAACTGAGCTAGTCACCAAATGTGAAGCCTGCTAGTTCCATTCCAAGAACATTAATCAACCAGCGCAAGCTCTCCAGATGATCCATTTATCCTGGCCATTCTCGGTCTGGGGGCTCAATATTTTGGGCCCTTTCCCCGCGCTGTCGGGGGCTTTGAATTCTTGTTCGTAGCAGTCGACAAGTTTACAAAGTGGCCAGAGGTGGAACCAGTGAGAAAGGTGACCGCGCAGTCAGCTGTCAAGTTCCTGAAAGGACTGGTGTGCCGTATTGGAGTGCCCAACAGGGTGATCACCGATAATGGCACCCAGTTCACGAGCCGCACCTTTATGCAATACATCTAAAGCCTTGGAAGCAAGGTCTCCTTTGCCTGCCCACCCGAGGAGCAACGGGCAAGTCGAGAGGATGAATGCTAAAGTGTTGCGTGGGCTCAAGACAAGAACTTTCGATAGACAGTGAAGAAGCGGCAAGCACTGGATAGATGAGCTGCCGATGGTTCTTTGGTCCCTCAGAACGACACCGGATCGACCTACCGGCCAGACGCCCTTCTCCCTAGTGTACGGGGCGGAAGTAGTTCTCCCCACGGAACTCATATACGGCTCACCTCGAGTACTTGCCTATGATGAAGTAGAGCAAGAGCAGCTACGGTATGACGATGCCATGCTCCTCGAGGAAGATCGTCTCCTGGCCGCTATGCGTGCTGCACGCTACCGGCAAGCCCTGCGCCGCTATCATAGCCGCAGGGTCCACGCCCGGAGCCTTGAGGAAGGCGACCTTGTCCTTAGGCGCGTTCAGTCCACCAAGGGTACCAACAAGTTGACGCCGAAGTGGGAAGGCCATTACCGGGTAGCACGAGTCACCAGACCTGGCACAGTCCGTCTGGAGACCGAAGATGGCATCAAAATGCTTAACTCATGGAATATTGAGCATCTTCGTAAGTTCTACCCGTAAGGCGCGGTTGCCGGGCTCAATCCCCGCCAACCACCTTTTGTACAAGCCTTGCCGCAGTGCATGTAACCCTTTGTACAAAGCCAGGCACAGACCCTGTGCATGCAATAATAAAGCTAGGCATTGCATCATACCATCAAACTGCATGTTTACTATGCATTTTTATGTTGCAATGTTATCACTTTTAAGTTTTATAAATTTGCTAAGAGTACTTGATGAGCCTGTGATCCTTGTTACCGCATTCTCTCTCTCCAGAGGGTAGAGGCCACTTGCCCTACATGTTTGACCATCAGGAAAACAAGGAAGAAGGGCAAAGGAAACAAGGACGGCGGCTCATTGTACTCCATAAAGGGATACTGCCTGAAAAGATAGGTCTAATCACATATCCCAAGCTCGGTACCATTTGCTCCCTTAAGGAAACCCTTGCCATCCTCTTTGACTATGTACAATGGAGTCCTTCACGCAATGGAAACCCTTGTCGGGACGAGCCGTCCCCCAGCTCATGTCACTTATCAGCTCTGGGGGGCCATGCCGATACCGACAAGGAGCCTTGCCGGGGAATGATACCAGCCTGCTGCCGGGGGCTCGCTCCCCCATTGGCGCTCGCGGTTAGTACTAACCCGGCAAATAGTTCCATGCGGCAAGGACAAACATGCTGACATAGTATAAACAAGGGGAGAAAAGGATAGTACTTAAGGAAGAAAAATAGCATTCTTTCATTCATTTTCGGTACAAAATGGATAAAGATTACATCATGACTAGCTAAAACTCGGGAAGCGCCTACATCTTTTGATTTATAAAAAGATAAGTGCCCCATAATGCCTTTCTTGTCCCTCTCCTCTTAGGGATTGGGTGGAGAAGAAAAAGAGGGCAAAAGGAGCGCGTGGCTGGGATTTGGCGCCTCCCCGCCAGGGTAGGCGGGACGCGTCCCCAGGAAGATCAGAAGGACCCTGCCCCTAGGCAGGGAGGAAAAAGATGGAGTGCAGGTGCAGATGGTGGCGCTGCCGAAGCCCAACTGGTGATGATGGTGCTGCTGGCAGTCACGACGTGTCGAAGCCGTCGTCCACGCTCCTGAAGCGTCGTGGGTTGTCGCCGCCGTCATCTTCCTCATCGCAACCGCTCAAGGGGACACCTCCGCCGTCATCCAAGCCCTCAACGCGGTAGCCGAGGATCCTCACAAAGAGCATGGTCGTCCCCGTCGGCCCGAGGCAGAGAAGAGTCCCTGCCCTTAAGAAGTACACGCAGGCGAAAAGCTCTCACCCATGTGCAGGATACATAGTGCCACGGGTGGGGGACTCTGCCGCGACCCATGAAGAACCGTTGCTGCAATCACTCACGCGCAGCCAATGGCCGTACGGACGATCTTTCTCCGTCACCTTGAAGAAGAAGCGCGAGACCATAGTCGACCACAGCACTTCGTTTCCACTATGGGCTCCGACGCGGTGTCATCCGCGCGGCGTTCTGCCAAGGCTGAAGCAGCGGGCGACGCAGCGGCGGGTGCACCGCCGCAGCTGCCCCTGGCGCGGCCGCCGCACCACTCGCTCTCCCGTCCAAGGCCCTTCCCGCCAGCTCGAAGTCCAAAACCATCAACCCAAGCCGGGGGCTGGGCACGGACGCAAAAAGAAGACCCTGTGATGGCAGGCATGTTCGCCCGACCCTTCCCCTTGACCATCAGGAGGGAAGGGACGGTCCGACGACGGGAGAAGAAGGGCAAGCAATGTGAACCGGGGATCGGGGAGGAGAAGGGAATGGATGAGCATCGCCCGTTGTGATCCTCCAATTTATAGGGAGGGGCATGGGGGCTGGCTCTCCTCCGCTCCAAGGCGGCCACCCATCTCCACCGATCCCACTACCCACGATCACGGTCGAACAGGTAACCGCCCCATTGCTCCAATCCCTGGCGCTGCGGTTTATGTCACTCCCATGCCTTTAAGCCATGCACATCCACCGCAAAATCCCCGCAATGCATGCTGCACGCGTGGCGGAAAAGGCCTGAGGTAGTCGGTAAGTGGTGGCTTGAAAGTCGGCGATTACTCCTTCATATTGCGCGCCTGTGCATTAATTTGGGCCTGACCCAACGGCGCTGGGCGAGCGCGTTTGGGCCAGACCCGGGGGCTCCTGTCGGTGCACTAGGACTGGGGTACCTAGTGCCCCTGACTTATGCACAGGTAGTAGTAGCAGAACCTGCCAAAACCAGTCCAAGCTAGAGAAGCCGCTCTACGTGAGATCAAGGAGCACATTAAGAAGACAAAACCAACACCCATGACCAAGACTCCGGCAGAAGCAGCCTACGCTGGCCAAGCAACACCAGCAAGGTCGATGCAACGGCCCAGAACGGGCCCGAACCGTGCCAGCCACGTCCCCGGTGCCTGCCGGGGACTGAGGCGCACACATCTTCAGGAAGACCCGGCAAGCCATCCCCCGGCAGGCGCGAGCTGATCAGCCACCGCTCCACCGCATCAACGTCAGTCATTTGTCGATGCGGTGTCGAGCCCTCAGGTGGCTAAGTGGCTCTCGCTATATACGTGGTGACGCGCTGGGAGACAGATTATGCCTGTTTGACACCCGTCCAGAGGCGTGTCAAGATATTGAGGAATAGTTAGCTAAAGCGGTGGTAAGAGCCTGCCGGGAATACATCCCCGCACGCCACCTAGGCTAGCATTTATGGCATTTTGTCCTAAGTGCCAGAGTTAGGTATGATAGCACTGTTAGCTATCTGATCACTAGATAATTTCTGTTTTGCCACTGTGGTTGCCCCTTGAGCTATAAAAGGAGGCCCAAGGCAACCTAGCTAAAGATTGGGACCTTTGGACACTTGTACTCGCGTAGCAGCTCCACCGAAGGCAACCTTGCCGGGTTTGAGCGCTGCGTGTGCTTCGTGTTCCTTCGATCAATCCACCAAAGCAGGAGTAGGGTTTTGCGCTTCCCAGCGGCCCGAACCTGGGTAAAACACCAGTGTCTCATTGTCGTGCCGTCTCACGACCTGTGCTCTTTATGCAATGTGATCTCACCCCTGTCGAACCACAAAGGGGCCCTTGGTCCCATAGGTGATCGTGTGCATCGTGACCCGATAGGGCTGCGCCCTGATGTGTGGTGGCCCACTGGCACACGCCCTCTGGAAGCTATTTGCTCCATTATTAATCATAAATCCCAAAAATAATTCACAAAAAGTTTCGTCCAATTCCGAGAACTTTTATTTCTGCACAAAAATAACACCGAGGTAGTTCTGCTGAAAACAACGTCAGTCCGGGTTAGTTTCATTCAAATCATGCAAATTAGAGGTCAAAACCAGAGCAGAAGTGTTTGGAAAAGTAGATACGTTGGAGACGTATCAAGGCGCTGAAAATGGGAATTTGCGTGGTTCTCCTATTGGTTCGATAACCTTTGGTCTCACAAAGGGAAATACTTACCTTTGCTTTGCTGCATCATCCCCTCCTGTTCGTGGAAAATCCCAACGCAAGTTACAAGTATTAGACGACAAACACGTTGCCCGGATGAACTGTTTGCGATGAGACAAAATAACACAAACGGTTGCTCACATCAAGATGTGTGTGATGTACAACATACAGGTCACTCGGATGTGTTTTGGGAAAACTGTTCCTGATAAAGAATTGTATGATTGATGAAATCATCACCGACGGATTTGGTTGTTTAATCCGTATGCGATGTGATTTGCTCAGTCTGGGCATAAACATCTATGCTCTACGTAGAAGAACATGATTTCATAAACAAATTAAACATCCAAATACATAAGTGACTACCCACATAAAATCGGCACACCTCAATAAATAATTACACACATAACAACATGATTGCATAACCTGATTAAGCATTCAAATACATAAGTGACTACACACATAACATTGGCGCACACCTCAATAAACCATTACATGCATAATAAACTTAGCCCTATAAAACTACAAATATTTTGGCACAGAGGGAGTATGAGAAACGATCATCAAATCATATACTTCAAGTGACGCTTGCCGCCACCGCTCTGCTTGTGGCTCGATCCCTCATCGACTTCAGGTAGGAGGACCTTCCTCATGTGAACGATCCACTTGAACATCTCCTAGCATGTACGCGTACGCTTCGCTGGCCACGGTCTGGAGGTGATATTCATCCACTCTCTTCACCCAAGCCTTGTGCTAGATAGGCTTGTTCCTGTCGCACTCTGCCTTCATGTCTCAGTAGTAGGGTCTAATGATGGCCTCGGCCAGGTCAACATGGGAGTCCTTGTCCTTCTTGCTGCCCCAGACCTTGTAGTGGTCGTGGATTTCGACAACCTTCTGGCAGGACAAGCCCAAAGTCTTGAGCACCTTTGGATTGTTGGTGGTGTCCACCGCAGCAAACCTAAGTCAGGGCTGTTGACAAACCTGGTGAAATGCTCACAAGGCATAGTGGCCAGGCAGTAGTTGTCGTGGTATTTTCACGGCAGATGTCCTCATAGGACTTAATCTCGAAGCCATCGCGTAAGTAGCAGATCGAAGGGGTCAAACGAGGAACACGGAAGGCAAGATTTACCCAGGTTCGGCCCCTCTCGAGGAGGTAAAGCCTACTCCTGCTAGATGTATTTGAAGATCTTGATTACAAGGGTTTTGAGACTTGTCTAGCCCTAGCTCTCGAAAGATTCCCCCCCCCCACTTCTATCCCCGGGGGCTCCCCTTTATATACAGGCGGGGCCCCGGGGCTCACATAAGAGTCCGGGCCGGGATAACAATCCGAGCCCAACTCCCCTTACTTGTTTCCTAAGTTATACCCTTAGGCGGTTTGCACTTACCGCCTCTCTCGGCGGGTCTTGGGCCGGCCCCTCAATGGGCGGCTCTCCTTCTGGGCCTCCATAGAAGACTCTACGGCCCACCTGGCCCTTCATGGTTTTACTCCTCGAGACCCGGCCCTGAACGGGCGGGTTTCACCCAAAGATATTTCCCTGACATTAGCCCTCAGGTTGGCTTGAACTGGTTCCAGACAATCTCGTCCTTTTCAAACTTAACCTTGATATTTTGGCGAGTCTTCAGCAGAACCCGCCTCTTCTGAATATTTCAACTGCCTTTCCTTCAGTCCTGCTCTTCTTGTGACGTCACCGAATCTCCAGAACGAATCTTTCCATGACATCACCAATATCTCAAATGAATTCATTAGGCGCGAAAATCGGGGCGTCGGATTACTGTAGATCCTTAAATCTCGCCCCGACCCTTCGGTGTCTCGCCCCCTTATAAATACCCTTTTCAGGTCCTTTTCCTCATTTTCTCCATCTTCTTCCTCCTGCCGCCCGAGCTTACGCCTCCTCGCGACACACCTTCGAGCTCGCCGGCCATCGGAAGGAGAAACAGTCCCGACGCACCGCCGTCACATGTCTGCAACCGCGCCGCGCGGCCATCCGATCCAGGTATTCCCAGTTCTTCTCACCCTTCTTAGGGTTCCGCCATTGTCGGGCTTGAGCTCCGCCTCGGCCTCTCCGCGGCTACTGTCGCCGGCCGCACCTTGGTACTCTTACATCATGGAAATGGCGCCGTTGCTATCCCTCCAATGATCAGGAATTAAATCTTGTATCAAGATAGATCTGAGAAACCCCATCTGTAAAAACCTGCCGCGGCTTAACAAACAGTAGCAAGAACTGCTTTTTTCCTTATTTTATAGAGCTGTTTGATCCAAAAAATTTACCGCGTTGGCAGAAATCTGTTGTTACACACTTAGCGAAATTTTCACTTGTGCTGAACATCCTTCACTCGTGGCGGCTTAAGGAAAGTCGCCATCCTTGCTTTAATAATTTTTTCTTTTCCGACTTATGAAAGCCGCTGACTTAATCCTTCTCCCCATTTACTAGGATGACAAAGAAAGCAATAGAATGCAACTGGGTCCGCTCCGCGGTTACCACCAAACATGTCACAAGACTCATAGACAACGGTCTCCTATCCAAAACAGAAAACTGCCGGGTCTCCAAGAAGGACTGTCCTCCCAAGCCGAAGGAGGGGGAAGTCATTATTTTTACCGATCACATTGAGAGAGGGTTTGATCCACCCGGCTCTAAATTTTTCCGAGACCTTTTACACTTCTATGGTCTGCATCCTCAAGACCTTGGCTCCAACTCTATTGTTAATATAAGCTCTTTCGTAGTAGTTTGTGAAGCTTATCTCCGGATAGAGCCAACGATCTTGTTATTCCGAAATTTATTCTATGTGAACAAGCAAACTGAAGTCGCCGGAGGCCGCCATCAAGAGCTTGGCGGCATATCCTTTCAGAGACGGCGGTTTACTTATTTTCCTAGTGCTGAGCTCTTGAGCCACCCAAAGGGCATGCCGGAGACTTGGTTTTACGTGAAGACCAAGGTGCCTGAAGGGCAACACCCATTGCCGGGTTTTAGACCTGACCGCCTGGATCATAAAAAAGAATATCCTCCCAGGCCCACAGAAACAGAACGGATCCAGCTTCAGCCTCTGATGGACAAGATAGCCGCTTTGATGGCCAATGGTCTTACAGGAGCTGACTTGATCCTTTGCTGGCTTTCCTGGAGGATCCAGCCATTGAGCCTTCGAGACCGGCTGATGTATGAATACTCCGGTTTAGAAGATCCTCAGAGGTATAATAATACGCCTGCTCCTGTGTCAGACGTGGTGAAACAGATGAGGATAATCGTCAACTTACCCGGCGACTATACTGGCGAGTTTTCTCTGAAGCCCTTCACTGAAGCCAATCCACCACCGGCTGTAAGCAAATCTCCTTTAGGCTTCTGTTTTATTGTTTACATTCTTGAGGCTTACCCCTTGCAACTTTCAGGATGATGATCCCTTTTGGGAAGCTCAGCCACAGGTGAAAGAAAAAGAACCCAAAGGCCAGAAGCCGGGCAAACAGGCCGGCTCTCGAGGAGGAAAGAAAAAGAAGGAGACCATCAACCCTTTGGACGCGGATCCTGCTGTCTTAGAATCCTCCAAAGATGAAACATCGGCAAGTTCATAATTTACACCCACCTTTTTCCTTTTCATTAGCGGCTTATGCTTAATAATTTTACCTTGACACCTTCCAGGGTGAAGAAGAAGAAGACGAACAGGGAGAAACTGAGGTAACTTCCACTCCGTTCAACAATCATTTTTCTAGGAAACCCAGAATTACTGTGAGGAAATATCCTTTCTCACATCCTTTTGCTCGCCTGGATCCCAACTATTCGTTAAAAACAATTCAGCATGCCGCCTTTCTCCAATCTGATTGTGGCGGCTCTAACACTGGTGCCAGCGGTTCTGTCGTTAATAAAAGCGACTCTCATAAGCGCCCGCGTGAGGTGCTTCTCCATCCAACACCTCTGCTCCCTAAAGCTGGTTTGTTTAAACATCCGCTTAATCCCTCTGATTCGGACTATCAGGTTTCATCTTCCTCTGATGACGCCTCAGAGTCGCCAGAGGATTTCATTATCAAACCAGGGTAAGATTATGATCGCTCTTATTATCACACCCTTGTGTCATCTCAAAGCTATCAGTTTATTTCAAATCTCAATAAATATGCAGAGTTACCTCCAAGAGACTGAAGCCCTCAACTTCCTCTTCACCTCCGGCGGGCTCCGGAGACCCAGCCAAGGACTCTGAAGAAATAACCAATGACCCTCCAGAAATTCAGGTATCTTTAGAGCCAGAGATGGAAGCACCGGCTGATAACATCGACCAACAGCCGGATGCAACGATATCTTCACCGATTCAGGAAGTGCGACTTTCAGAAGCCGCTGTTATTCCGCCCTCGCACAATATTGAGGAGGGTACTGTTGCTGCTGCTATTGCCACCGCCGCAGACTCGCCGGCGGCTTTGGGCAAATCTTCCCTTGAAGCCATGTCTTCTCAAGGGAAAGACAAGTTAAACCTCTCCTCCTTAGAGAATGCTGATTTAGATGGCCTTCATGAAGCTCTTCAGACTCGATTATTTGAGAGTTAGGAGATCGCCAAAACCTTGGTTAATAAACCAAAGGTGAGATAAACATCATTTTTATTCATAATCCTTATTAGTCGCCCAAACCTGCATATTACTAATTTCATAGTTTTATGGAGGTTTACCAATTTATATTTTAAAAATGCGTAAATGTACACATGTAGTCCCCAAGAACCGGTTGTCTTCTTGAAACAGCCGGGTCTTAAAGCAAAGAACCACATGCGTTTTAAATACAGCAAAGAACCACATGTAGTCCCCAAGAACCGGCTGTCTTCTTGAAACAGCCGGGTCTTAGAACAAAGAACCACATGTGTTTTAAATAGAGCAAAGAACCACATGTAGTCCCCAAGAGCCGGCTGTCTTCTTGAAACAGCCGGGTCTTAGATCAAAGAACCACATGTAGTTAAAAGAACCTCATGGGTTTCAGAAAAAATTTCTTTGTAAAAACTTCGGGTTTGCATTAGCCCCCAAGTGCCATGTGGATTACTTGTAATCAGTATGGAACTTTATCTGCATAAGTAATTTGATCCTTCCTTTTTCTTTCAGGCTCAATTGTCTTCATTAGAGACCCAGCTGGCCGACTCTCAGAGGAAACTGAAATCTGAACAGGAAATGAGAGCCGCCGCAGAAGAGCGGGTTACATCCTTAGAAAAGGCTGCGTCTGAGGCAGCCGCCAAGTTGGTCACCCTGACCTCTGAACATGCGAAAGAGAAACAGCTTCTTGTTCAACGCGCCGAAGAAGCTGAAAAACGCCTTCTGCCTATCTCTGCAGAGCTCGGCGGCCTTAAACTTCACATCCGTCAAATGAGCCATGCAATCTTCGGTAAGCCGCCAGATTTCCTGAAGCTTTTTACACAAGTCTCCTAAATAATTTTTAAATTCTGACGTTTTCTTTGCAGGTCCCAGAAGCAATAAGCTGGAGAAGGATCCAGCCACACAGCTCAAAGCAGCTTATACTTTCCTCGAGCAACTTTATACTGGAAGCCGTCGCGCAATCCATGCTGCTTTTTATGGGAAGGAAAAACCTTCCGCCATAAAGGGAGTTCTGGAGGCCTTGTCAACTCTTCCTGCTCAACTGAAGTTTGTGAAGGAATCCAGCGCCCGTATCGCCACGATGCACACTATGGCCCGCGCAAAAGCTCATTATGAGGACTTGGAGCTGCAGACTCTTGTTGGCGGCTTTCCCGAAACTTACAAAGGGAAAAGATCGATCAGGCGACTTACAACGCTCTGAGGAAAGAAACTTTCATCCCCGCAAGTCTGTTGGTGAAAGAAATGAAGCTTGCAAGAGTTCAACCGTCTTATGGCAAAGATGGAAAGAAGGAAAAACTCGACCCTCTGCCGCCTCTCACATTATCTCCTAAAGGCTGTAAGGACGAATTCGCTCCTGCTATTGACTCTTCAAACCTTATAGACGCTGAAGAGATCTTCGAGGCTTTTGCCGACGTTGACTGGGATGCTGATCATGACCAGATAAATCCTTCAGCAGACGCGGACCGAGCCGGAGGCGACAAGACCCAGGAGTAAAGCTGGAACCTTGAAAGTCGCCAGCTGCCGAACCTCTTGTAATATATGATCTGAACCATGATTCTGAAATTCCCTCTAGTGGCCTTTTGTAATAGACTTTAGAAAGATCTTGGCCTCTTGCTTTTAAATGCACACTGGCTTCCTTGGGAAGCAAGCCTAATACCTTGGCATGAAGCTTCCTTATAAAAAATTACTCTGGTTGCTTCTGAAAGAAATTGAATCCTTCGTGGACGCTGGCGGCTCTTAGCCAAATATCAAGATAATCATAATACTTTGATAAGAGGTATGCATCATTTGAAACAAGTATTTAACCAAAAACTAATTAGTCATGGCGGCTTATAACCAGCAAACTTGCATAAACATGCTGTAAACAGCGCAATAAACTGGCGGCTCTTGGCCAAATACGAACTTTTAGAACAGTTCATAAAAATTGTAAGACTCGCAAAGGCAATAAATCTCAAGAAAGTTTTGTCAAACTTGTAAAGACGTAAGAAAGGATGCGAAAGCCCCCAGTATGATGGCGGCTCTTGGATTACCAATAACCCCAACCAAACCAGTTCTTTTCTTCCCGTATGGTGGCGACTTCCATGAAGTTCGGCCCATAAGGTTATTGATTTTAAGATGGTGAAGGCTTCTGGATTACCAGTAGCATCATCACATCTAAGTTTTTTCCCCCGTACACGGATGAAGGTTCTGGATTACCAGTAACGCGACCCGTTTATTAGGTGCCTGTACACGGATGAAGGTTCTGGATTACCAGTAACACGACCCGCTTATTAGGACTTTAACCCAATATGGCGACTTCTGGATTACCAGTAAGTTCAGCCTCATAAGGGTTGAAGGTCCCAGGATGGTGAAGGCTTCTGGATTACCAGTAAGCATCATCCCATCTGAGTCTTTTAAGCCCGTACACGGATGAAGGTTCTGGACTACCAGTAACACGACCCGCTTATTGGGTGCCTGTACACGGATGAAGGTTCTGGATTACCAGTAACACGACCCGTTTATTAGGACTTTAACCCAATATGGCGGCGACTTCTGGACTACCAGAAAGTTCGGCCCATAGGGTGGAAGGTCCCAAGATTGTGAAGGCTTCTGGATTACCAGTAAGCACAGCCCATATGGGTCTTTTTTATTCGACTAAGTGCAGGGTCCTCCATATGATGGATGGAAAACGACAGATACCCCGAGTTTCAGGGCCTCCAGCTTTTATTCATTATTGATAATATATACATGAGAGGTATGTACATGATCCCCAGAGCCGGAACTCTAGGTGTAGTAGGGTCTTAGATGAGCTATGTTCCAGGGCCTGCTGGTCTCTTCTTCAGATGTTCGAGACTCCTTTCCAGGCCGGAGATCAATCAGATAATAAGACCCGTTATAAAGATTTTTGCTGACAACGAAGGGCCCTTCCCAGGGAGGCGAAAGCTTATGCATGCCTGACTGGTCTTGAATTAAACGAAGCACCAAGTCCCCTTTCCTGGAAAGTCCGGCTTCTGATCCTACGGCTATGATAGCGACGCAGGTCCTGCTGGTAGATAGCAGATCGGGCGGCTGCCAAGTCCCGCTCCTCTTCCAAGGCATCCAGAGAGTCTTGACGAGCCAACTCATTGTCCTCTTCAACGTATGCTGAGACCCGGGGCGAGTCATGGCGGATGTCGCTCGGTAAGACGGCCTCTGCTCCATAAACCATGAAGAAAGGCGTGAAACCCGTCGATCTGTTGGGAGTTGTTCGTATGCTCCATAAGACGGAGGGAAGTTCTTCTACCCAACAGCCGGGTGTGCGCTGAAGAGGAACCATAAGCCGGGGTTTTATACCACGAAGGATCTCCTGATTGGCGCGTTCAGCTTGCCCATTAGATTGCGGGTGCGCAACAGCCGCCACATCAAGTCTGATATGCTCCTGATCACAAAACTGCTTCATGGCGCCTTTTGAAAGGTTCGTGCCGTTGTCAGTAATGATGCTGTGCGGGTATCAAAACGGAAGATTAACTTTTTGACAAACTTAACAGCCGTCTCTGCATCCAAATTACTGATGGGCTCTGCCTCCACCCACTTGGTAAACTTGTCAACCGCCACCAAGAGATGAGTCTTTTTGTCACTAGAAGCTTTGAAAGGCCCCACCATATCTAGCCCCCAGACCGCAAAGGGCCATGTGACAGGGATCATCCGAAGTTCCTGAGCCGGCACATGAGCTTGGCGGGCAAACCTCTGATAGCCGTCACACTTCCTAACTATATTCTTCGCATCAGCATGAGCTGTGAGCCAAAAGAAACCGTGGCGGAAAGCCTTCGCCACCAATGACTTAGAGCCGGCATGATGACTACAGTCACCAGAGTGTATCTCATTGAGAATATTCCGGCCTTCATCAGGTGATACACAGCGCTGAAAGACGCCTGTGGCACTTCTGTGGTGTAACTCGCCATTGACAATGGTCATAGATTTGGACCTTCTCACGATCAGACGGGCTTCGATTTCATCAGCCGGCAGGACGCCTCGAGTCAGATAATCCAAGTATGGGACAGTCCAATCCGGGATTCCATGGAGAGCCGCCACCAGCTGGGCCTCCGGGTCTGGGACAGCAAGGTCCTCCTCCGTTGGCAACTTAACTGACGGGTTATGGAGCACATCCAGGAAAACATTCGGAGGCACCGGCTTTCGCTGTGATCCAAGTCGTGACAAGGCATCAGCCGCCTTGTTCTGCCGCCGATCAATGTGATCCACCTGATAACCTTTGAAGCAACCAGCCACATTAGTAACAGCTTGTCTGTAAGCCGCCATGAGCGGGTCTTTAGAATCCCAAGTCCCTAAAACTTGTTGTGCCACCAGATCAGAGTCGCCCAGGCACCTAACCCGGCTGAGATTCATCTCCTTTGCAATCCGAAGCCCATGGAGAAGGGCCTCATACTCCGCAGCATTGTTAGTGCAAGGAAACATAAGCCGTAAAACATAGCAAAACTTGTCACCTCGAGGGGAAGATATTATAACTCCAGCCCCCGAGCCTTCCAGCTGCCTAGACCCATCAAAATGTATGGTCCAATATGTATTGTCTGGCTTTTCCTCTGGGGCTTGAAGCTCTGTCCAGTCATTGATGAAGTCCACTAAAGCCTGAGACTTTATAGCTGTTCGAGGTACATATCTGATATCATGGGGTCCAAGTTCAATGGCCCACTTTGCAATCCTGCCTGTAGCCTCTCTGTTATGAATTATATCCCCCAAAGGAGCTGAAGAGACCACTGTGATAGGATGTTCTAGAAAATAATGCCTCAGCTTCCGGCTTGCCATGAATACTCCAAAAACCAGCTTCTGCCAGTGTGGGTAACGCTGCTTGGACAAAGTCAGGACCTCACTAACATAGTAGACCGGCCTCTGGACAATCGAGACGTAGCCCAGCTGGTCAGCGACCTCGCCCTCGACCCAGAGGTCCTGGGTTCGAGTTCCCCCCGGTGCACCCCCTTTTTTTCCACCACCATTGCCACACTAACAGCTTTGTTTTTTGCTGCAATATACAGGAGCATTGGTTCCTTGGTGACAGGAGCTGCCAGTATGGGCGGCTCTGCCAGCTGCTTCTTTAAAGCCTCAAAAGCTTCTGCGGCGGCTTTCGTCCACTTGAACTCATCTGCTTTCTTCAACAGCTGATACAGAGGAATAGCCAGACGGACGTTCTCCGCATCAATGCTAGCCTGAGCCTGCACCATCTGACCCTTGATCCTGGCGATTTCCGCATTGAGCTCTGCTTGATTCTCCGCTGTAACCTGTGTGGCCATCAATGTCGTCAACGTGGTCACCAGCCCCACCAGGGCCTGCGCTGGCGAGACTCTTGGCATCGCATTAGAAGTTCCAGCATCTGCCGCCGGGTCTGGCATGTCAGCCGCCCCTGCCATGTAGACAACAGGGCGAGCGGGCGGGCCTAAAGAATCCTGCGACGGCGAGTTCTGCTGAAAGCCCCCAAGACCCTCCTGATGAAGAGAATAAAGCGACTCTCCACCAGAGGAATAGCCACCATCATCGTAAGTCGCCGAGCCTTTTGTGGAAGCCGACGATCCAGAGTACTCCACCCCTTGAGTGAAGCCAATGAAGACGTGCCTCTGCCTGGCGGGCTGCGTGTCCTGGACCGGCTTGAAGGTGTTGGCGAAGATATCCGGCCCAGATCCAGATCCGCCGGCGTGCACAGGAGCCGGAAGCCGAGGGGCGGCTCTCGCCACGGCGGGTTGCGCGCGGCGGGCCGTCTCAACGACCTCCGTGGAGGTGACTAGCTTAGAACCGCCAGCCTTCCCAATGAAAACATGAATTCCGCCAAAGGGGACCCGGAAACCGTACTCCAGAGAGTCGGCCTCGGGGCCCCAGTCTGAGTCGTCGACGAGCAGATTGCCGCGCCGACTCCTGGTCATCCGGCCAATCACGTATCCCTCGAATCCTTGGGGAGGACCCTTCGAATACTCAACACCACCATGCGATTTGCCCCACGGTGGGCGCCAACTGTCGTGGTATTTTCACGGCAGATGTCCTCATAGGACTTAATCTCGAAGCCATCGCGTAAGTAGCAGATCGAAGGGGTCAAACGAGGAACACGGAAGGCAAGATTTACCCAGGTTCGGCCCCTCTCGAGGAGGTAAAGCCTACTCCTGCTAGATGTATTTGAAGATCTTGATTACAAGGGTTTTGAGACTTGTCTAGCCCTAGCTCTCGAAAGATTTCCCCCCCCACTTCTATCCCCGGGGGCTCCCCTTTATATACAGGCGGGGCCCCGGGGCTCACATAAGAGTCCGGGCCGGGATAACAATCCGAGCCCAACTCCCCTTACTTGTTTCCTAAGTTATACCCTTAGGCGGTTTGCACTTACCGCCTCTCTCGGCGGGTCTTGGGCCGGCCCCTCAATGGGCGGCTCTCCTTCTGGGCCTCCATAGAAGACTCTACGGCCCACCTGGCCCTTCATGGTTTTACTCCTCGAGACCCGGCCCTGAACGGGCGGGTTTCACCCAAAGATATTTCCCTGACAGTAGTGGTACAGGAGGATGTTATGGCGCACACACAACTGGGCGACGGCAACCTTTTGATCATGCCCGGCTCGACCACCGGTGTAAGCGAGGTCGAAGCCGACCACTTTGTACTTGTCATGCGCAGCAAGCAACCGCTCCGTGGTGTTGATGGAGTCCTCCACCATGATTGGGTCATTGGTGTACACCACCGTGAGTTCCGTCTTCCTCATGTGGGTCTTCACATGATGCACACCGAACTCCATTGGAGAACTGCTGGATATCCTCTTTGTATGCGTCTTCTAGGGTGTGCTTATTGTGTTGTGGGGCGCGATCGAAAGCATGAAGAGACTATCGTTAATGGTCGCGAGTATAAATGGGGGTCGGACGTCCTGGAAAACCGGCACGTCCGAATGAAAGTTTTTGCAGCGCATGATTCAGTCGTGGAGATGTAACTTCATGGGGCAATGCGCGTGGTGAAACCGCATGCATATGGCACCCCGAACGTGATCGTGGGCCAGCCCCAACCGCTAGCAGAGCGCGCGCGGAGGGGCGTGGGAGCAGAGCACGCGGAGGGACGCAAGAGCAGAGCGCCCGGAGGAACGCGAGGTTGAACCCGACCACTTTGTATTTGTCTGCGTCAAGCAACAGGTCCATAACATTGATGGAGTTCTCCACCCATATTAGATGGTTGGTGTACACCAGCAAGAGCTTCGTGAACCTTCTGTGTGTGTCCACTACGGCATGCATGGTGAACTGGCGCTCGTCGTCGGCAACTGCTGGGAGCCCCACTGGAGCCGCGCAGGATACCGTCGGTCGTGGTTATGCTTCTTAAGGTCCAGATATTAATCGTCAATTGCATATTAAGGTCCAGATATCAATCGTCCATTGCATATTGCGGAAAAATAGTGCTACCAAAATACGAGTCTCATACGATGCCATTTAAATGATTGTATCACAAATGACAGAAATATTACAAAGGTTCAAATTCCAACATTATAAGGCTCAAATTCAAAGATTACAAGGTTTGAACCGATATTAGAAAGGAAATTCAGCTTATGCAGAAACTTGTCATGCAGCTCTAGACGCCCACGTTGATAAGCTGAACATGAACATATGATAGGTTCATACTGATATGACAACTAGTTTTGCAAATTCAATATTTCTGTGAAGGGATCCGCCACTGACATGTCATGTATGGGCTTGACGTAAGGACTTCTGAATAGTCTGTCAACTGAAGTTATAAAATGCAAATGAGCTGCAGAGCCTTTTCCATTCTGTCATAGTCGCTGGCGCTGATCAGCAAACCATTCTTTTTTGCGCAATAAATGTAGGGAAAATCTCATTATCTTTAGCACACTTGCTCTCACAAGAAAGAACCCGACGAATATAATCTCTGGTAAGGTCCCTCGGTAGGAGTTCAAAGTAATTTCTGAGAGATGGAAATGAAGGCATTCGATGAGATTGTTATACTGTATCACATTATCCACTACCGGGCCTAATCGTATCTGCAAAAGAAGAGAATGTATTAGTGCTTGGACACACAGGGGACCTCTTATGATTTGCAGGGTTTCAAAAATTGAACTCACTTGTGGTTAACATTTAACATGAAAGGAGCATCACCTCGATATGTAGCTTCTCCAGGCACGGAAAGCATATCAGCAATCTGACAACTTGGTCCATGTCACAGCCAATAGATTCTAGTGCCAAGACCTTCACTGTGCGCAGATACATGGTCAAGCTTGTCAGAATCATTTTATGGATGACAGATGAACATATATCTTGAATAGAGAAAACAATGTTAATTTCAAGAAGGAGAAGAAGGCGACTGTTGTACCTGGACGGTTATGGATCCAATAACAAGTTCAGAGAAGTTGACGGGCGAGTAGCCAAACATTGTCAACTTCGGCGCATAAATGACCCTGATTCTTGTCGGACCTTGTTGATCAACTACAAGTAATCTCTCAAGTAAAGGCACGTCCTCGATGACCATTTGGTGAATCACGTTGTGTGATCTCCTGTTGCAGCACCAGCAATACACACAAATTGTCCGGAGACTCGTGGAGGCGATGTGCAGGCTACTCAACCAATTGATCGCCTGAAGATGAAGGTACTCGAGTGCAGTACAACTGCGGAGCAGGCTCTCCATGTCGTCATTGGGGATGTAGACGGCGACAAGCTCGAGCTGCTTCAGTGAAGGTAGCAAAAGAGCGGGTTCGACGTTAATCTGGGGGAAATGGCAGTTCATGAACCTGGCCATTTGCAGTGTTGGCGCGAGGCGCGGCGTGGAGGGTGGCAGCGGTCGCATATGTCTATCATTAAAAGTGAGCTCCTCGAGCTGATCTTGGGCGGTCGATAAGAATCACTCGTCAAGCTTGGCTCGGTCCTTGCCGTTGGAAGGGAACTTGCCCATAGTAAGGCCTCTGATTGGGCCACAGTGTGTACCGAGGATCTGGGACAATGCATCCAAGCCTTTGCGATAGCCAGTGCAGAGCATGTGCTCGTTGATGAGTCCGAGAGGGGCGCCGTGCCATAGGGGGTGCCACCGCCAGGAGAGGACGGTTTTTCGCACTCCATCTTCAATTGGGAGGAGGGAGATGATGACTGCCAACATATCGTCGGGGAGGCTGCTGATGAAGTCTAGGCCTGTCGAAGGCGCTTGCAGTTCTGGCTCGGCCCACCTCCTCTTGTTGGCAACCTCGTCCTCCACCTCCGGAGTATCGATGGCGGCGGCACTTTCTGACATGAGTTGAGCAGTTGGAGGATAGTGATTATCTAGTTAGATCAGGTCAGAAGAGTAGTGGATCGGTAATTAGATGTTACTAGGTAGGAACATATTTAACAGATTCATAAAATGAAATCCCAATTGGTCGCTGAAATACTACACAATTACTTTGATATTGCTAATGCAAGTCAACATGCAGATACTAGAAAGAGCACTGACTTCCAACAAAGTCTGGACGGATGATGTCGTCAAGGAAGTTAGCATTTATCGTATGACCAGGCTCTTTTAGGTGCAGTGTAATTTAAAAATAGCTTTCAGTACATAAAAATTAGAAATATCTGCCCAAGGCCCGCTTCAAAATAGGACTTACAATCTTCATCAAGTTTTACAGAAACAACGATTGTAAAGCCATGGTTTGTGCTCAACATGACATCCCTGGAGTCTTCAGTAATGTAAAGGCTAAGATTTAGCACTACAGTTTTGACGTATATTCTGCATGTGGCACCTTTTATCCAAATGTAGCAATATATAGTATAGGTTCAGAAAAAGTGTAGGCCATGCCAACCCAAGTAGTGTGAGATTGCACATACCGTCCGCTTCATGAATTTGCCTGGTACGGTGAGATGGAACTCCTCGGCTGTCTGGCTGAGGCCGCATATCCCTGATGTGTCCTTGCACTGTACACTCTGTGAATGAAAACCCTCGAATAAGCTAGAAGGAATATTATTTTAGAAAAGGAGGATAACCCCCAGAGCTAGAAGGAACATGAATCCATGGCGAATTCGGCTGGGTGATTAAAAGGGGCAGACGAACTGGGATAAGAGATGAGCGGGAATATTTAAGTAGATTAGTTACCTAGTTCTCCATGGGGTAAAACTAGTACCGAAGATTCACCAATCGAGCGAGCTGGGTCAACGGCGAGCAGCGTCGAGAAAGTCAGTGCCGATCGTCCGCGGCAAGAGGCAGTGGCGAAATGCGGTGGCGTTTGGCGGCAGCCGACGACGGCGAATGGCGTGGAGCTAAATGGTTACCACGGGGATATGCGGTGACATGCAGAGTCACAGAGGAGTGTAGGTGCTACTGTGGACGGGGAGGGGGAGGGGAGGGGGCGGGTGAGGGTTTTTTCACATGTGGGTGCTGAGATTTTTTTGTCCTAGAATAATGTGCTTCTCAGGCAACGGTTCGTAGACCCAACAGTAAGTGATAAATCGAAAATATCACTCTAAAAAAATAGCACTCTGGTGTGATGGAGATAAGGATAGCTGTTCGATCTGTTTACATCCTATGGTTCAGACGTGCAATCCGTGGGGATGCGTTCTGGCCAATCAAAACACAAGTGACGTGGCACAATGAAAGTCATCGCACACAGTTCCAATCTAGGATTTTTTTACCAACGCTAAACATTCACCCTAATATGCATCGTACGTGTTCAAATTATTTGCCAACTTCAACCCGAAGTTGTGCATGTTGCGGGCTAACGGTTTCTATTATTAAACTGTGTGGAAAGATTGAAAGTAACACAGACAATTCATGCTAATAAGCTGTGTGTGCTGTGGGCAATCATAAGTTGGTCTAAGAGAGGCATAAAATCAAATAAACCAGAATGATTGCAGCTCAAGCTGCAATTACATTGCACTATTAGTTCATTACACATAGTCTGACCAACATGCAGGTCAACCGATAAACATATATACTCAAGCATAGATATAATACACACAAACTAGACAGATTCAATCCAACATCTCATCTTCATGCTTGATCGTTAAGATTCTACAGGAACTTGGCGTACGCGGCGTGCGCCATCCTGCAAGAATACTTCTGGTTGAAGGAGCCAACGGCTCGTCCTCTTGCATGCACTAGAGCATTAGAATACGCGTTGTTCCAGACACGCCTGTTATGCTTTCCAGCCTTTAGCTCCCTAAGTGTTTGCCTCCTCGATGTCGACATTGTCAGATAGCACTTGTACATATAGTTAAAAATGTGATGTTAGTATATTTTATAATCTGAATTCAGCAAGTAAATACACTAAGTTGAGAGCACACAACTTAGTGCAACATACTTAATTCATACATGCCTTAAATACATGAAGTGATAATTGTCAGTAAAATATAAGAACATTCAAGTAAATACTATTACATGTAAAAAAATGGCAGTCATCAAGGTAGGACATTCAAATGGATTGTAAGATCTGGCTATGAATTATTAGCACAATCACTTACCCTGGTCGATTGGGTTATTAGCAAACTCATTTTATAGAAAATCTGTAACCAGAGAAAACCTAGCTACGATGTATTTACCAAAAATGGGTATAGATGACCAACCGGTTCTCTGTCCGAGTCGTTATCGTCGCTGGAGTGGTTGTCGGAGTTGTTGTGGACCACCGACTCCGGATGGGGAAGCACGACGTCGGTGACGACGTCAAGGCCGCGTTGTTGTCCGTGCGACACATCATCTGCGGCGATGGCAATATCTGTGCCCAGCTTCATGCTGTGCTCGGGTGCTTCGCCGGCCCTGACATGGTCACTCCCTCCCATGGTACACTTAGGGGAGGCTGTTGATGACGACTAAGAACGGCGGCGAGGATGCAGGGGGAGAGAGGATTGTGTGTGTAGTGAGAATGGGAGTGCAGTCGCCTGTTAAAACTAGTGGCTTGGGCGTCGTTAATGCAGAGCAGTTGGGCAGGAGGCGGGCGGCGGTTTAAGGGACGACTCATCGGAGAGGCACCTATGAGGAAGATGAACCCCTCCGTGATGGTGTTTAGATTGGATCTCGAGGTTCTGGACCTTGCGGCGGCTGGAATTGTGTTTCGTCGACTCTCCTAGGGTTTTTGGATTTCCAGGGAATTTATAGGCATGATAGTCGGTTGAGGGGGTGCCCGAGGTGCCCAGCACCCATCAGGCCGCGCCAGGGGTCCTCTGGCGCGCCCTGGTGAGTGCTGGCCACCCTGGGGCCCCTCTTCTGGTGTTCTTTGGCCCATCTGGTTTCTTCTGGTCCGTAAAAAATCCACAAAAATCCCCGCAACATTTCATCTCTGTTTGGTACTGATTTTCTGCGAAGTAAAAAACAAGCAAAAACAGCAACTGGCACTTTGGCACTATGTCAATAGGTTAGTCCCAAAAAATGATATAAAGTTGTAATAAAATGATTGTAAAACATCCAAGAATGATAATATAGCAGCATGGAACAAGCAAAAATTATAGATACGTTGGAGACGTATCAGCATCCCCAAGCTTAATTCCTACTCGTCCTCGAGTAGGTAAATGATAAAAACAGAATTTTTGATGTGGAATGCTGCCTAACATTTTCATCATATTCTTTTCTTCTTTATATAGCATGGACATTTGGACTTGTAAATGATTCAAAGCAATAGACTAGTTTTAACATAATAACTTCAATACTCAAGCATGTCAACAAGCAACCATGTCTTTCAAAATATCAACACTAAAGAAAGTTATCCCTAGCCCATCATTCTCAATCATTGATCCATTCATGAAACACACTCAAATATTAGCTATGCCCAATGCTCAAGTACGATCATAGTGCCCCCTAGTTGGTGCTTATAAGAGAATATGGAGACTCAAAGCAAAAAATAAAAGTTGCATAAAGTAAATAGATAGGCCCTTCGCAGAGGGAAGTAGGGATTTGTAGAGGTGCCAGAGCTCAAAGTTTTAAATTGAAAGAGAAAAAATATTTTGGGTGGCATGCTTTTCCTGTCAACGAAAACGACAAAGTAGCTCACAATACTTTCCATGATAGATACATCATAGGCGGTTCCCAAACAGAAAATAAAGTTAATTCCTTTTTCCACCAAACTTTCACTTTCCATGGCGGGCTGTATCCACGGTTGCCTTCCATACCAACACTTTCCAAGGAATTTATTATTTGACAACATAAAGTAAATATTTTTTCTTTTTCATTTTGGGAATGGGCATCCCTATTACTGCCGCACTCTCGTGCAATGACAAGTGAATAAACACTCATCTTGAGAATAACACATCTAGCATGGAAAAATATTGGACACTCCCCACCGTTTCATGAGCGGTACGGGCACAAAAAAAGAAAATTTAGAGATGGCACATACAAATTTGCTTGGAACGGCATGGAAATACCGCATATAGGTTGGTATGGTGGCTCATAAGGAAAAACTTGGTTTAAGGATTTTGGATGCACAAGTAGTATTTCTACTTAGTACAAATGAAGGGTAGCAAATAGATTGGGAAGCAACCAAACCAAGAAACGAAAAATCACATAAGTGAGCACTGAACATAACTAACACTGAATCATGCACCACAAGTAGGATGTAACTTCATTGCATAACTATTGACTTTCGTGCATGCATAGGGAATCACAATCCTTAACACCAATATTCCTACTAAGCATAATTACTCGCTAACATGACTCACATATTACTATCATCATGTTTCAAAACTGTTACAAGAAATCAAGTTTAATTTGTCCAATGATCTTCATGAAAGTTTTTATTATATCCTCCTTGGATATCTATCACTTTGGGACTAGTTTCATATATTGCCATTGCTTTTTGCCAAGCTCAAACAAATTTAAGTGAAGCACATGAGCGTAAAGATTTCATCTCTCAAAAAGGTATAAGTGAAGCATGACAGGATTTCTTCAAAATTTACTAACTCTCATATTAATCTAAGTGAAGCATGGGAGTATTTCTACAAAAATTTCCAAGCACACCGTGCTCAAAATGATATAAGTGAAGCACTAGAGCAATTCTATAGCTCAAAAAGTTTAAGTGAAGCACATAGAGCAATTCTAACAAATCATAGCATGATTGTGGCTCTCTCAAATAGGTGTGTACAGCAAGGATACAAAGGAAAAATTAACAAAAAAGGCAAGCAAAGATACAAGACGCTCCAAGCAAAACACATGATATGTGACGAATAAAAATATAGCTCCAAGTAAAATACTGATGGTTGTTAGAAAAAAGAGGGGATGCCACTCGGGGGCATCCCGAAGCTTAGTTGCTTGTTACTCTTTGGATATATCTTGGGGGTGCGGTAGCATCCCCAAGCTTAGGCTTTTGCTACTCCTTATTCCTTCATCCATCGTGATCTCACCCAAAACTTGAAAACTTCAATCACAAAAACTCAACAAAATCTTCATGAGATCCGTTAGTATAAGAAAGCAAATCACTACTTTAGGTACTGTTGTAAACCCATTCAAATTTTATGATTACATTATACCTACTGTATTTTAACTTTGCCATGGCTTATACCCTCCAATACAAACCATAGATTCATCAAAACAAGCACACAATGCAACAAAAACAGAATCTGTCTCAAATAGAACAGTCTGTAGTAATCTGTACCATACCCATACTTCTGTAACTCTAAAAATTCTGAAGAATTAGGAAAACGTAAGGAATTTGTATAGCAACACTGTGTTAAAATTTCAGCTCAATATCACGTTCCAGAAAAAAACGAAAATTCATATACTGGACGCAAAGTTTCTGTTTCAGATTCAGCATCACTTCTACTCATCCTATGAATCATCCTAATGGTTCTACTTGGCACAAACACTAAATAAATCATAAAAACGCAATCATAACAGAGGCATAGTTGTGTCAACATTCAAAAACATAAAGGAAAAAGCAAAAATTTATTTATTCATTGGGTTGCCTCCCAACAAGCGCTATCGTTTTACGCCCCTTGCTAGGCATATTGGATAGATTCAAGTATTGTCATCTTTAGTTTTGGATCCATAGGATGCCCTCATGATTGATTCATATGGTGGCTTAATTATTTTTCTAGGGAAGTGTTCCATAACCTTTCTCAAGGGAAATTGAAAACGAATATTGCCTTCTTTCATATCAATCACGACACCTATAGTGCGTAAAAACGGTCTACCAAGTATAATGTGACAAGACGGATAGCAATCAATATCTAGCACAATAAAATCAATGGGAACATAATTTCTATTTGCAAGAATAAGAACATCATTAATTCTTCCCAAAGGCTTTTTAATAGTAGAATCCGCCAAGTGCAAATTAAGAGAACATTCTTCAATGTTGGTAAGACCAAGCACATCACATATATATTTCGGAATCGTGGAAACACTAGCACCCAAATCACACAAAGCAAAGCATTCATAATTTTTAATCTTGACCTTAATGGTAGGTTCCCACTCATCATGTAATTTTCTAGGAATAGAGATCTCCAACTCCAACTTTTCTTCAAAAGATTTCATCATGGCATCAACGATATGTTTAGTAAAAGCTTTATTTTGCTCATAAGCATGGGGTGAATTCAACATAGATTGCAACAAAGAAATACATTCAATCAAGGAGAAGCTATCATAATTAAAATCTTTGCAATCCAAGATAGTGGGCACATCACTAGTTAAAGTTTTAACCTCTTCAAACCCACTTTTATCAAAATTTTCATCAAGATTTTCACCCTCCAAATTATTGGGACGCCTTCTAGCTAAAGTTGACTATACTTCAGCCCCTTCAATATCAATTTTAACATTACTAAACAAGGAATCAATAGAAGAAACACCAATCACTTTAAGATCTTCATCACTTTTGTAACGGCAATCACTAGAAGACGATTTTTCTAAGATTTCTCTTTTAGCTCTAAGCATAGCGGTTCTTTTCTTACTTTCATCCATAGAGACATATAAAGCTTTAATAGATTCATCAATCTTAGGCACAAAAGCTTTCAACTTGATATTTTCAATGTCATGAGAAATTCTATCAATGCTTCTAGACATATCATCAATCTTATTCAACTTTTGTTCTATCGTAGTATTGAAAGCCTTTTGCGCATTGATAAATTCTTTAATATTACTCTCAAGATCAAAGGTGTTCCTATTATTATTGTAAGAAGAATTACCATAGGAATTACCATAATTATTAGAGGAATTTCCAGGAAAAAGCCTAGGATTAAAATTACCTCTATAAGCATTGTTATTGAAATTGTTGCGCGAGACAAAATTCACATCTACGGAATCACTATTTTGTTCAATCAAAGTAGACAAAGGCACATCATTAAGATCAACAGGAGCATTTTTACTAGCAACCAATTTCATCAAAGCATCAACTTTATCACTCAAAGTACTAATTTCCTCTAGCGAATTAACCTTTTTACTAGTAGGTGCTCTTTCGGTATGCCATTGAGAATAATTAGCCATGATATTATCTAGCAATTTAGTAGCTTCACCCAAAGTAATCTCCATAAAAGTACCACCCGCGGCGGAATCTAAAAGATTTCTAGAGACAAAATTCAATCCCGCATAAAAATTTTGTATGATCATCCAAAGATTTAAACCACGAGTAGGACAATTTCTTATCATCAACTTCATTCTTTCCCAAGATTGGGCAACATGTTCATGCTCAAGTTGCTTAAAATTCATGATTTGCGTCCTAAGGGAAATAATTTTCGCGGGCGGAAAATACTTAGTGATAAAAGCATCTTTGCACTTATTCTAAGAATCGATACTATTGCGAGGCAAAGATGAAAACCAAATTTTTGCATGATCCCGCAAGGAAAAAGGAAATAGTTTCAACTTGACAATATAATTGTCCACATCTTTTTTATTTTGCATATCACACAATTCAACTAAAGTGTTTAGATGGGACGCGGCATCCTCGTTAGGATTACCGGCAAATTGATCTTTCATGACAAGATTCAACAAAGTGCAATTAATATCGCAAGACTCCGCACTAGTGCGGGAGGAGCAATAGGCGTACTAATAAAATCATTGTTATTAGTATTGGAAAAATCACACAACTTGGTATTCTCTTGAGTCATCGTGACTACGCAAACAATATTACAAGCAAGGACGAGATCCGGCAAGAAAAAGGGCAAACGAAAAAGAGGGCGAATAAAACGGAAAATTGGTGAAGTGGGGGAGAGAAAAACGAGAGGCAAATGGCAAATAATGTAATTGCAAGGAGATGAGATTTGTGATTAGGAACCTGGTAGATGATGGTGGAGTCCCCTCGGCGCCTACGATAGGCACGTAGAAGAAACCGCTTCCTCCACGGCAATGGCGCCAGAAATTCCTTTGGCATGGCTTGGACTGCGTCGGTATTTCCCCAAAGAGGAAGGGATGATGCAGCACAGCGACGGTACGTATTTCCCTCAGTTATGAAACCAAGGTTATCGAACCAGTAGGAGAATCACCACCACCCAATAAGCAGCACCTGCACACAAACAACAAATACTTGCAACCCGACGCGAAAGAGAGGTTGTCAATATCTCTACGGTAATAAGATAGATTAGGTAGTGATAGATAGGAGAGATAGATCTCTCAAGAACACAAATAAAAAGAGTAAATATGCAGCAATATATTTTTGGGTTTTTGGTTCTATAGATCTGAAAACAAAGATTGCAAAAAATGTAGATCGAAAAGCAATATGATGGAAAAGTAGACCCGGGGGCTGTAGTGTTCACTAGTGGCTTCTCTCATGAGTATAGCGCACGGTGGGTGAACAAATTACTGTTGGGCAATTGATAGAAAATCGAATAGTCATGACGATATCCAAGGCGATGATCATTATATAGGCATCATGTCCAAGATAGATAGACCGACTCCTGCCTGCATCTACCTCTATTACTCCACACATCGACCGCTATCCAGCATGCATCTAGTGTATTAATTTCATGGAAAAATGGAGTAATGCAATAAGAACGATGACATGATGTAGACAAGATCTAGTCATGTAGGAATAGACCCCATCTTTTTATCCTTAATAGCAACGATACATGCGTGTCTTGCTGCCCCTTCTGTCACTGGAAAAGAACACCACAAGATCGAACCCATCACAAAGCACCTCTTCCCATGGCAAGAAAAATCGATCTAGTTGGCCTAACTAAACCAAAGATTCGAAGAACAAATACGAGGCTATAAGTAATCATGCATATAAGAGATCAAAGAAGACTCAAATAATATTCATGGATAGAAACTGATCATGAACTCAAAATTCATCGGATCCCAACAAACACACCGCAAAAGTTTACATCAAATAGATCTCCAAGAGACCATTGTATTGAGAATCATAAGAGAGAGAGAAGAAGCCATCTAGCTACTGCCTACGGACCCGTAAGTCTATGGTGGACTACTCACGCATCATCGGAGAGGCACCTATGAGGAAGATGAACCCCTCCGTGATGGTGTTTAGATTGGATCTCGAGGTTCTAGACCTTGCGGCGGCTGGAATTGTGTTTCATCGATTCTCCTATGGTTTTTGGATTTCCAGGGAATTTATAGGCACGATAGTCGGTTGAGGGGGTGCCCGAGGTGCCCAGCACCCATCAGGCCGCGCTAGGGGGCCTCTGGCGCGCCCTGGTGGGTGCTGGCCACCCTGGGCCCCCTCTTCTGGTGTTCTTTGGCCCATCTGGTTTCTTCTGGTCCGTAAAAAATCCACAAAAATCCCCGCAGCGTTTTATCTCTGTTTGGTACTGATTTTCTGCGAAGTAAAAAACAAGCAAAAACAGCAACTGGCACTTTGGCACTATTTCAATAGGTTATTCCCAAAAAATGATATAAAGTTGTAATAAAATGATTGTAAAACATCCAAGAATGATAATATAATAGCATGGAACAAGCAAAAATTATAGATACGTTGAAGACGTATCAGCATCCCCAAGCTTAATTCCTACTCGTCCTCGAGTAGGTAAATGATAAAAACAGAATTTTTGATGTGAAATGCTGCCTAACATTTTCATCATATTCTTTTCTTCTTTATATAGCATGGACATTTGGACTTGTAAATGATTCAAAGCAATAGACTAGTTTTAACATAATGACTTCAATACTCAAGCATGTCAACAAGCAACCATGTCTTTCAAAATATCAACACTAAAGAAAGTTATCCCTAGCCCATCATGCTCAATCATTGATCCATTCATGAAACACACTCAAATATTAGCTATGCCCAATGCTCAAGTATGATCATAGTGCCCCCTGTTTTTTCACTCTATGATGTTCAATTATACAATCTGATGTTTAAGTACAAGTTTTGTTCTATGCAATTTCAACAATACCATTATGAATGACTATATTTGGTTGCTGTTAAGCCTGTTGTAGTGAGCATATGCCTATTTTAATGGGTTTTTGATTCCCATGGCTATATTTGTTTCCCGTGTTATACCCCCTCCACCCCATAATATAAGATGTTAATACATCCAATATGTTAGTATATTGGATGTAATTAGATCTTGTATATGTGGAACTGAGAGATAATTGTACTACATCATTGTGCAATTGCAGTTTAGCTACTAATATTACTTGTTGCTTGTAGGTACATATGCCACTGGTAAAGATCCGCGCTTAGACACTTTTTGCATATGGGGCAATAAGATATTCGTGAACCAGCATCATGTGAGGTAACTAATAAAGATTGTTAGTACAATGGGTCAAAATGTGGCAATTAAATTATTTATTTATATTTTGTTCAAGAAAACAGTGATCTACAGTATATTAACTCACAACTCTGAGCCTTTTTACTGCACATAATGAGTTGTTAGATGACAATCTTTGTATATTTTTCCTTTGCAGTGGTTCCCCACGTAGCTTACTCAAGATCACCACTCAAACTACATGATTGTTGGATATGCAAATGTACATGTATTTCTACCAGACTACAATGACTATCTGGGGATCCTCATGAAGATATTGAAGGATGGGCGGTCTGCCATCACAATGGGTTGGACTAGAGTCGTGTGTGCATTCGACATGGAGGAGGGCACACTATGGCCATTCTGCTTCACCTTTTACAGCAACCAAAATATATTTTGCCTCTTTCTTTACCGTCTTTACTACAAGTACTCAATCGTCGTTCATCATTCTTTATTTGGTGCTTATGTAATTCGTTTGTTGACGTAATTCTTGAACGTCTGTACCTGTGAATCGAATAATGCATTCGTTGTCGAACCTATCTATCTATGTATATGATGGATATGTAAAAAAGCTATTCCCTACATTCAAATTCAAAGTATGTACAATTTTAAATTGTAACGATTAAAATATAAAAAGATACTCTGTGGGTCATTACGCCTCACACGGTTTGTAAATCTCAACGTTTGTGATATAAGTCATGATCTGACATGTTTCACAGAAAGAAAATTTGTGCGACCATGCACACAATTGCCGTTTCCAAACCATGTGTAATGTTAGACAATATCGCCAACGATGCAATAGAATTCAACGTTGGTGATAGAATCTCTGTCGCACATAGTTCATAATGATAAACTGTTTATGATGTAGTGCGCATCGTAAACGTTGCACCACAAAATAGCGCGTGTGATAGCTATCCTGTCCGACACGAGTACGATATTCAGACGTTTCTTAAACTTATCCGACACTTATACGACGGTTAAATTATCTTCTTACTTACAAAAGTAAAAACAGTGCGGAAAATGTAAGTGTGTGTGATATACTCCTTATCCAACACGATTTATAATTATGAACTATTTGTGATGTAGCGCGCATCGTAAACATTGCGCCACAAAATAGCGCGTACGATGCTAATGCAATCCCACACGAATTTCAAGGATGGATCATTTGGAAAATATTACATATCTCAAACGGTTGACCGATGCCTCTCGTTTGTGATAGATGCAGACATCCCATACGCTTAGTTCTGCCAAACGTTTGCGTTCTTCGATCACCATCACAGACGATTTCTGTGTCGTGTGGGATGGACCCCCCTATCGCCCACACAGGCAAGGTGACGGTTTAAATTTACGTCGTGAAAGGGGTTAAAAACTGTTTGTATAGCACGTTGCTGCACCAGTGCATGCTCTGATGGTGTCATACAGATGAACACCATATGCAAGATAGCTCTTGTCTTACACAGGCTATGCAATTTCACTGCGTTGATCTGCTGACAGGAAGACGAATGGGATTAATGGCCATGCAGGTGAGTATGCCCTGCCGGTGTGGTGATCTCGATCAATTTAGCACGCCCGTCGACTCGCATCGGACTATTTATTCCAACCAATCCATGCCCAATATCACTTCATAGGTACCCAACGGCAACACCTTCATGTCTGTTGCAAATTCCTTGCCTTGTGTGAACCAGACATAGCCCCGGATCTCAGTTGTACAAGTGAGCTCACCACCATTAGCAACACGGACGCAACATACAAGAGGTAGTGCGTGCATGCCCGAAAGCTTGTACGCCAACGTCTTGTTGATGAACGAGGTCGAACTACCGAAATCCACGAGCATGAGCACCTCTCGTCCTTGTATCCTGGCTTGTAGCTGGAATGCCTTGCCTGCCACTGCACCAGACAGAGCTTGACACCAAAATTGCCATAACTGTTTCAGGGGATGCATGTGCTTCAGAGAGGTCGCTGACGTTGTCGATGCCGAAGATCTCGGGCAAACCCTCGACGACATGTAGCTGTACGTGTGTGGGACATACGTGCTCATGCCACCATCATTCACCACATTTGAAACAGAGCCCCTGAGCACGTCGGTAGTCCCGCTGCGTCTTGAGCTGGGCTGAATCGGCTCATGCCACGTCAATGCCATGGCGATCTGTTGCTGGCGCCGCCGGTACGATGCGTACTAGTGGAGGAGGAAGTGGCAGCGGCGTGCTCGCCCTTGGTGTCGCCTCAGGTGGTCGTGCTAACGTACCAAATACACATTAGCAACTTCCTCGTGAAGAAGATCCAAAGCATAGGATGTATCCAAATCAGGCGGCCGCTGCACAAGCACCACTACCCGAATGTCCTTCTGCAAACCCTCGACGAATCGTGTCAAAAAATAATCAGGATGAATGGTGTCAGAGTATGAAATGAGGTGATTAATGATTAACTCAAACTGTTCGATATAATTGGCCACATAAGTAGTCTGGCAGAACTGTCGGATCAGCATCTGATGCCGATCATACCTAAATCGAGTACAAAACAACACTGTGAACGACTCCCAATCATACTCAGAAAGGTGTTTCTGAATGGATTGTAGCCAAATGTACGCAGAGCCAAAAAAATAACGCAACCATGGGAAACCAAAACAAAGGAAGAATTGCAAACATGTGGAAATATTGCTCACACAGCGTTTTCCATAGGCTGGGGTTTTCGCCGGCGAATTGGGGGAAGGAAATGGAAGGATGGCCTTGGCCAAGACCAGTAAGCAGCTGGCTGGCGTGGGAGAAAGGAGAAAGAGCAGAAGGTGAGGGCGGGACGTCGCATTGACTGTTTGCCGGGAGCGGCGTCGGCGTTAGGAAGGACGCCACCGGTGGCCCCTGTGAGATGTCGAAGACGATGTGGCCTGCGGACCCTTGGGTATGCTCAGCCGCACCAAACACGGGTTTAGTGTGGACGTCGGTCGTCGCAGGCGGGGATTTGCTCGACGCCGGTGCTTGGTGGGCCTCACCCTCCGCGGTAGGCTGCGGACGCATGAGCTGCAGAGCGGCGACGGATTCGCCTAGATCGGCGACGCGCCTGTCGAGATCGGGCCGCCACGCCACCAGATCATCCACCTTGGCGTTGGAGACCTAGATCCCCGCGCTGTGCTCCTTCAGAGTGAGTGGCATCCAGCCGCTCCAGGAAGGCTTGAACGGCGGGATCCGTGGCGACGAATTGAGCGTGTGGTTGGCTCAAGGATCTGGTTTCCACGAACTATGCCAGATCTACGCCGCGGACGAGGATGCCTTGGTCTCTGATACGAGATGATAAAGTATAGATGTATCGATCAAGCAAGCTCTCTGAAGTAGTAGCAATTACAGATCGATTACAACGGCGGCTGTCAATCTCACGATTACAGGCAGAACACGAAGAGGGGAAAAGGGTTGGTAGCCGCCACGGTGCCTGGCCTAATCCTTCCCGGATTCCTCTGTCCTCGACGCTCCTCTTTTAAAGTAGTGACCCGCAATGCGTTGGCCCATTCCTGGCCTAGGTATCGCTTGTTAGGTTACTTGGTTCTGATGGGCCTGGTAGGTGTCGTCGTGTCTTGGTCGACTATCAGGTCCATGTGGGCAGGGATCGTAACATGTATATATGGTCATAATCATAGATTATTTTCTGCGCAATAAACCCCATAGGTCGTTGCAGGTCTTGGAGTTTATCCTCCTTTATATCAGATTAAATGTTGGACGGTAGTATTGAAACTATTTGTTCCCACAGTAATACGTGTAGTGCCTCTAGATCATGCATGGGCCGGTAAAAACGCATGGTATACACATATACATGATCAAAAATCCCAAAACATACATGTATGGGACATTATAACCAACCCATAGACCATACACCAGACCTGGATGCACACGGCCTACACAAGGTTGCCTGCGAATGATGACTACTGCCATAACAAAGATCTGTAGCTGAGCCATCACATGCATGCATCCGTGGCCGTAACTCTGTCCGCATGATTCCATCTGCAGCGACTATTTATCCCATCACATACATATCATAAGATCCAGAGCTTGATCGGCATAGTGTATATAACAGCTCCCATGTTTCCTATATAGGCGCAGTGTAAAACCAACTCTATTATTCCCAAACGCTGTTGGCACGTGACTATAAGGGTTCAACGATCGAGTGCTGATATGTTGGCACTGGGCGCTGGGGCATGCATTGCAAGCTAGATACCAACTTATGCATTCTTGTCATCTACAGAGAGAGAGAGAGGGAGGGAGAGAGAGAAAGAGAGAGATGCCGTACGTGGTCCTCTACAATCAGACCCTTTGGACGTTTCTCAGAAAACTCTTTGGACATGAAGATAATTAAATTGGCTAACGAGTGCGTAGTGAAAG
Source organism: Elymus sibiricus (assembly GCA_039707655.1). Classification (NCBI taxonomy): domain Eukaryota; kingdom Viridiplantae; phylum Streptophyta; class Magnoliopsida; order Poales; family Poaceae; genus Elymus; species Elymus sibiricus. Next base: position 249,294,279 of record CM077671.1, read on the forward strand.
ATTTTGTTCTTTAAGCCAAAAAACTGCAAATATTTTTTTTGAAACGGAGGCAAAAGATTTGCCTCATCGATTAATTAAGCAGAAGAGAATTGCCCAGTTAATTAATGAAAAACCGGGCGAAAACCGATACAAACCAACATGTGGACTACTTATAGAGCATGCAACTTCATAAGTGCATGATCCACCCAACAACCATACCCAACACGTATCGAGCACCAACCCCCATACTGTTACATCGCAAAGAAACCCCAACGAGAATAACTCGGCCAAAGACCACTGACACCCTCAAATCCACGAAGACAAGAGACTAATGATCATCCATCAAGTAGCTACGGACGCCTTTCCTATGGTGTCACTCTTCTTTCCTTTGCTCCTGAGAGCCTCCACCACAATCGCTTTGCCAGATCCAGGGCTAGCCGCTTCCAAACGTTTGAGCAAGTTGTTAATCTCTATCTGAAAGAGAATTTCATTGACCTTGTCACGCACGGAAACCTGCCCAACGGTCTCGTGCGAGTGGGTGACCGCAATATCAGAACTTTCACGCTCCACAAAGGCGAGCAACTGGCTAGGCCCCAAAGGATCATGCACCAACATACAGACTGCCTCAATATCATCAGCCACAGGTCCCACCGACACAATGGACTCACGCGTACTCATTTGCTTTGACAAAGATGAATCCTGCCCATCATTGTCCACAACGACGAATGACAGTCTTGCCGCTAACATCGACGCCGACGGCATCATGGGCATCACCATGCCCATCTCCTTTGGAAGCACCATCGACAAAGGCATAGAGGGTGCCTCACATAGCTTTTGCAACTCTGGCATAATCTGCATCACTGGAGTGGCGACTTCGACGATGTGCCTACCACGAGGAGAGAAAGAACCGTAGGGGTCTGCTTCACCCTCGCCCACGGAATCAACCTAAATCTCGGCCAGCGGAGGCACATCCGACTTGGTTGTGACTCTGCACAGAACCGCCTCAGCTCTCGGCAAAAAACACTCAACTCTCATCAGACAGTCTTGCAGCTCAGCCTGCTCCGCGAGGACAGACTGCAGCGGCACCTCTACCAAGGTAGCATCCTTGGCAGGAGTAGGCACTCGGGGGGTGATGGAGTAGCACATCGAAGCGGCGTAGACTGGTGGCTGGTATGCTTTGCACGACAGAAGCGAGCAGTGTGGCCGAAATGGAGGCAGCTTATGCACCGGATTGGGTCCCTGCAAGAGCGGGCCTGATTACCTTTGGAGAGGCACCAAAAGCATCGATCCCTGAGCCATGCCGAAGGAGCCGGCAGGGCATTACAAGCCGGCCGATGAAAGGCTTTTGAAGATGGCGAACGGCGGCGCTCGGTGACAAGGTGACGATCTCCCAGCGTTTCATCACTAGCTGTTGGCGTGCAACACATGGGATCAGCGGACATCGTCTTCTTCCTAAAGCATCCAAGCCAGTCCCCCCAACCAGGACGTTCAGCAGATCCCTCTGGGATGGCGCGCAGCAACGGAGCAGCGTTCTCTTTAGCAAAGGCAGCTGTCGGTGGTGAATCCACCTGATCTGGCCCCGGCGGGGATGAATGCGGCGGCCGCTGGCCGGAGGAGACGTCGTCAAGGGGACCAGGGGTGACGCCCACGGTGGCCATCCGCCCGCCTATGGCTGGGTCGGCCTCGTCGCTGAGGACGACCGAAGATGGAGGCGGCAGCAGCATCCGAGGATTTGTGGGTGGTGCTGGAGCGACCATTGCTTGGGAGTGGTCAGGCCGTGGCGCCATAGATCCAAGCACATGTGCGGTCTTGTTAGGAGCAGAACACTGCAGTGGAGACGGAGACAGCATGGAGGCGGGCCCGTGACTAGCTGCATCGCCCTTTGAAGCGAAAGCTGGAGGAGGCCCGTCGCGGAGCTGGCATGGGCATTCAATCGAAGGCGGCGACATCGTAGAGCCAACCCACAACGAGCGTGAAGGGCCCTCGTGCTCGACTTCCGTCCCGTCGTGATCCGGATCTAGCAGGGGTGGTGAAGGACGAGTCGTAGCAGCGGAGATCAACGTCGACGGAGACCGCAGATGGCCGGAGGACACATCGGGCGATGCACCAGTGGCGGTTGGCGGCGGCGTTGGAGATGTTCCCATCGCAACCTTGGAGAGTGGCGAGCGCTGCACCAGCAGACCTCGAACTGCAGGGTCCGCCTGGCGGCGGGCGAGCACGGCCGCGGCGAGCAACGCGCCGGGAGCGGGTGCCGTGGAGCCGGCGCCTGGCATGTGCGCTCACCCGCCGTGTGCGCGGACGCGAGAGCTGCTCATCTCCAGGGCTGTCCTTACCAGCGTCTCAGTTCTGAGCCCGGGCACATCTGCTAATGGTGAACAGTAACTTCAGAAAAATTACTAGAAAAGTTCAAAAAATATCTGATTTTTTCTTTTGCATGGAAAATGTTGAGTGAGTGATGTCCAGGCTAAATTTTATGGTGTTCGGACTTCTAAGGAGCTCGTGGGAAAAAAGTCAAAATCAGTCTGAATAGTACAGGAATAGTAAACTTTCTCATAGACCCTAATTTTGTTTTCTTTAGTACAAACTACTCAGATATCCAAACACGATAAAACTGACACGGACATCACACTCTGGCAACTTTGATCACCCAAAAACAGAATTGTTTGATTTTGTTTACTATTTTTCATGAATTTGATTTTGTTTACTATTTTTCATGAATTTACTGTTCATGCCCGGACTCATCTGAGCCCGGGAGCCAAAATGTCGCTTCCAAGAAACTACATGTCAACACATGTAAGTTATCATCCTAAAATAACACATGTAAGTTATCGACCATCGACCAGTCCATTACATGCATTAGATCCGGTCTTGGACATCCCATCGAGACCGTCCACCATATATCTCAACGACATAATTTACATACCATCGATCATCCCTATTCACTTTCGTTGTCTTTGTTGTTGAAGTAAAAGTAGTCGCTCTTGGTCTTTGTTCCTTGGTAGTTATACTCGGCCCTGAGTCGGTTGGACATCTCCTTTGCTGGTCTATTCGCTCTGAACGTCTTGGGCCTGCCAATCCCGATCTTTGGATCATGGACGTCTCCTCCTTATCATGAGGTCGGTGGAACCCCCTTCGCCTGAACTTGGGAGCCAAGGAAGGAGGAGGGACCTGATATCGAGACCTCCTATCGAGACCCTTGTCAACATAGGTGCCCCCCTTGGACATAGGAACAAGGACTCACTAACATTGACCCGGGGCCTAGTGTTGTGCGACATGGGAAATTTCCACTTCCCATTGTCAAGGCCCCATCAACGTTTGGAATAAAGAACCCCTTGCTTCTCCCTGGAGTCGTTTGTGCGGCCTTCGTGTATTTTATCCTCTTTTTCTCGGGTGGGCAAAGGTTCATCATTTCCCTTTGTCATTGTTGTTTCGACGTAACACATGCGCCACTGATCCCCTCGTATTCATTGTGAATGGTGGGAATTTGTTTGTATCAGCACCACACCTGTTCGGATTCAAGATGTTTTGTTCGACGAAGAAATACCCGACAATGCCCAGGGGAGCCCTCGATTTCCAGGACTAGGTGGTGGGCCTCAAGATCTTGCCCTCCTTTGATGATAAAAGGCAAGCCAGAGGTGAGTAGAGTCCATTGCGCTTATGTTCTTTCTTTCCCTTGCCCCCTTCATTGGTACATGAAAGATTAGTAGTGGCTGCCAAAATGGCCATTAGTGGCGTGGCGGTAGCACACTAATAATATGTCACCATTAATAAATACTAGATGATGCCCTGCGTGTTGCCTCGGGAACCGTGTTAAAACCAATGCATAAATAGGTGCTTAAAACCAAATAAAACCAATGAAAAAACAAATGTAAGACTTTTACATATTTAAAATGATAAAACATAAGGAAGTTTGGGACCAAATGATGTATAAAAGAGAGAGAAAAATCACCCAAAAAGAAGACATGAATGATGAAGTGGCGTTGTTTGAGTTGATAAATTAATGCAAAAAAGTAAGTCAGTACATGCATGCGTTGGAAAAAAATACATGCATGACGGCGTCATGATTTACATTAATGCAAAAGGCAGCTTATGAGCACGTGCATGACTTCATGATGCCATAGAACTTTGATCGGAAGGTTGTAAATAATTGAGGTGATGTGAAAGCATGCATGAGTAAAGAAATCTAGTAGTAATGGCTAGCTATTTAGGCATAGACGATTACTAGTGGCATGTCATAAACATGCCACTGGTATCATACATACTAGTGGTGTTCATGTAGCACGCTACTAGTAACATAACACACTTGTGACGTGTTTGTATAGGCACATGCCACAATATAATTCCATGCACAAAGAAGCTGCCACAACATTGTTTTCAGCCAATGGATATTTTTGTTGTCTTGGGAGCAAAAGTTTAGCAGAAAATACTGCCATGGCAACAGAATAAATATTCTGGCTCATTTTTCTGCCATGGCAGTATTTTTTAGTTTAACCGGGTATATATCATGTCTAGACAACTACTCTTAAGTTTAATACTTCAACAGTAAAAATCATATTACTCCCATAAAGAGTGCAAGAGTACCTGCCTCCTGAGAGCATCCGCACACGAGAATACCCTCCCAGTCGTCCTTTTTGCAGTTGCCTCACACGGATGGCTCCTTGGAGCGCTCCACGCAGTCAATCTACCTGGTCACCTCACAATCGATCGTCTTTTCTTGGGGGTCCATGATGTGTGGGTTGCTAGAGTGATTAGGGCCACCTCTCTCTGGTAGTTTTTGTCATGCGTGTGAGTGCCCTATCACACGCAGCAGCACCCACGATGATCTAGCCTGGTTCGTCTTTCAGCGTCCTGCCCCCCCCCCCCCCCGCACAGGGTGCTTCGCTGTCACCGAGCCAGGCAGGCCGCTGGCGTGGTAGGGACACCTTCGTACATGGATTTGCATCACACTCGATGTTTCATCTCACGCAGTCGGATCATCCTCTCAACGTTGTATGCCCCATATCGGGTTGCTTTGCTCATGCCAGTCAGGCATGCGCGCATATCCGGGTCGGCATGTGCCAGTCGAGTGGTCGGAGAGGGCGATCCAGGCAGAGGTCGCGACTTCGAGTTGTCTGGCCATGATGTACATCTAGCCAGGGTTTACAACGACAAGAGTCCAGGTGGCTAGTGCCCCACATTAGCCGGATGTGTCAAGTGTGGCTGGATGGCCGGTTGTCGATTTGTCTATTTAATGATCCGGTAAAGAAGTAGAAAGTATTCTCTCTTTTTTCCTGAGAGGTGACCCTGAGTTATCAAACCCACGATAGGACGGTACCCTTTAAGTCAAGGATTTCTAACAAGCTTTTGCAAGAGTATTAGTTCAAGCTTTTGACCAGATCAAAATCAAGTTGACACTAATAACACTTATAATAAAAATAGGTATGGGTATGAGGAGTTATTGTTAAAACCATATATTTGTGATGGGGTCATTATGATCTTAATTTCTGCCCTAGAAGTCATCCATCAAGATGTACTTGCAACATATCAAAGTGGGGGATGTGTCCAAATTATGTCTTGACCGACATGCGTCCTGCATCAAGAGTTAGTTGTCCAACCGAAGGCCCTATCCATTGCGTAGGGTTTCCTCCGTAATTAAGATAGAGATCATACAAAAACATTGGGATTTTAATGACTACACCTCTTGTATCCCCCGAGATAGCATATGTGTTATTGTACTAAACCTTTTTGTCACTTGTGTTTAAAATAACAATCACGGTTTCCGTGCACTTATCCTCTCCATGGCTCATTCTCCATGATTTGGGGTCTGCATGGACGAGAAACGCGAACGAGACAAGAGATAACAACGAAGCAATTTTATGTTACACATACGGGACATTACTTTAAAGTACAAAAACATTAGGTTGTAGGGCTATGTCAACCCATGTCCTTACCAAACTACTCACACATGGAGATCAGGTCACACAAAGAAATAATTGCAGAACACATCATGAAGATTGATTGATTGATAATATGTCTTGAAATAGTTGTCGGATGTGATACAAAAATAATGGTTGTCGGATGTGATACTCTATTACAAAGTATGGATAGATGGCTCAACACTATGGCGGTGACGATTGGGGTGCCTATGGAGATGTAGATGGGAAATGACGGCTAGGATTGATGGAGATGACTGTTGTGGATATGGAAATATGTCGCGTTGTGCATTGCTCTCTGGCGTTGGGCCTTCTATAATGGTTGTTTAGGTGGATCAGACGACGCGGTTGGCAGTCCATACGACCATCCATAGAAGCAATGATGGTCGTATGGAACATCATCTTTTGCTCTAGTTTCTCTGTCGTGCCTCCCACTAGATCTCCTCTATCTTCACTTTACTCCTTTCCATGTATTGTCTTGATTTCATCCATAAATAGCCCATTTCCTGTGGAAATAAAATAAAGATCGGATATTTGGAATCTATTGCATTCATTAGTCATTAGTAGCAATATCGGAGTGAATATCTTATTTTTTATGAAATATCTCGGATTAAACTCACGTTGGATGATCGTAAAAATAACACTCATCAACTTCCCCAAGTTTAAATTTGATCGTCCTCAAACAACATAAAAAGTAATCCAAACCATAAGGGGTTCAGTTGTTTAAACCAAAATAACGAGAAGGTTTTGGTTCACTTACGATCGGTACGCCTAGATAACCCTCCGCTTCTTGACCTGGAAACGTAATATACCTTTAGCGATGGCATGGTTATTATGCAAGTGTTAGTGAAGCAAATATAATCAAAACAAAGTTCTTGCTCAACTAGATAAAATAACATGGTATCACTTGATTCTATTTCTTCTAGTTAATACTTGCTTGTCGGGAATGCACAGAAGAGGTTTTCTTTATTAGCGCAATGAAATCATAAATTGGGGAGTGAAATTTATGTAAAGATAACATGATTCTGCAGTAACTCGCTAACACATCCATGAGTGTATCGTCATCAAGGCTCTCAAGCGCTTTGTTTCAATCATTGTTTGTTGAACCTTTTGTTGTCACGTGACGGGATTCTGACAAAGAAGTGATCATTGCATAGGTTTTTCAGTGGCTTAACTTTGGGAACTATGAGCCAATATGTTGTCTCTTCTGAGCTCTTGTGATTAGTCCCTGTTATTTAATACACGCACACACATTCAAAAGAAAGCTAGATAATATTCGATGTAGTGTTCCCACTATGTACGGTAACAAACTCATAGCCAAAATATGAGCCGAAACTTTAGTGGGTCGTTCTTTGGCGAGCAGAATTCTCAACATAATATAAATAAAGGTGATGAAGCCACATTTACACATGTACACATGCATAGAGTAGCAAGTCCATAGCACCAGCGAGAAGCTGAAGCACCATGAAAGAAATACAACACATATTTTTTGCATAATCCCATTCACCTTTCAACTAAGTTCCTCTAGACAATTTAATCCACAAGTATTATTGAGTGTGTTAAAATTAACACTACTAGCAAAGTGGCCCCCGCAAATGCGAGGGCATCTTATTTAATGATTTTATAGTGGCTAGGAGTTTAACTTATACTTAATTTCATGGATATTTCACATTGTGTGGTATGAAATAACTCTATATGCCCTGCAAATATATGTTTTAATAAAATATCATATTTTTAGGTAGTAATTTTTAATTTGATGGTAAATAAGTATTATAACTTTCAAACGTAAAGTTATGATGTTTATGTCCATAATAAGTATTGTTTGGACATGATATTAGATCGTACATAGCTTCAAAGTTAGCTACGAGCTAGCCTAAAGTTTTATGCCATGTTAGATCGGTATATGTTTGCAAATGATGATGATAATTAGCAGTTCTGAGACCATGTTGATATGATGTCTCGATGGAATTGTGGAATAACCTATTTGAATGCCACGAATAAGATATAATGTATTACAATAACCGTTAGGACAACTAAACAATAACAATATCCATTTTTAATACTTTTTGTAGATCGTTTGGTCTCTCGCTTACATTCTTTCTTCTGAAACATATGACGCCGCTAAGGAGCAAACTTTTAGAATTATTGGGTACATGAGTATGCTTCTAAAATGTATTATTATCTTTTAGAATTATTGGGTGCATGATGCCGCTATGGTAAAATCAAATTAATAAATAATTTTAACATATTATTTTCTTTTCAACGGTTTCAACGGTATATTTATGTGTTCATGTACAGTTTAGAGAAACTCTACCGAAAGTTTCCTAGAACATCGTCTATTTGGAAACAAATGTATTATTATATCTAGACATAATTCTTAAATCTATATCGTATTGCGTCATATAACATGACTACATAGGCTCGGACACCATGGTTCCGAAACCCAAATCAATATTGAGATGACTACATAGGCTCGGATACCATGGTTCCGAAACCGAAATCAATATTATCAATTTTAATACGTGATTGTGGTGACACGTCTCTTAAATTCACATAAAAGTGAGTGCATCATAGAAATAACATATGGACCAATACATGGCTAGTTTCTTTTCCACAGTTTTGAAAAAAGATAGTTTTTCCATTCAAATTTAATGATATATAGAAGAGCATCGTAGGATTACTAATCTTATATATCAAACAATCTCTATATTGTAAACTCATGAGAAATATAATTCAATGTATTCCAAATTCCTTTCAATAAAATGGTTATATGTGCACCGTGGATATTGAAGATGGTACCATATCAATGAATTCTCTAAAAAACAAACTTATTTTTGTTGGCATTGGTAATTCTCTAGCGGTATCATTTCCTCTCCTTTGGCATCCACATGCGTAATTACTCACCACAAATTCTTCCTTTCTATGCACATGTGACATTTGCTTGCAAATGCGAGGGCATCTTCTTTAGTGAATCTATACTGGCTGGGAGTTGAACTTATACTTAATTTCATGGATATTCATATTGTGCGACATGAAAGAATTCTATAAGCCCTGCAAGTATATATTCTAATAAAATACCATGTTTTCAGGTACTAATTTTTAATTTGATGTTGAATAAGTATTGTAATATTGAAAGGTAAAATTATGATGGTTATGGCCATATGTATCGTTTGGACATGATAATACACCATACATAATTTCAAAGTTAGCTACGAGCTATCCTATAGTTTTATGCAATGTAAGATCGGTATATGTGTCCAAATGATGGTGAGAATTAGAAGTCCCGAGACGATGTTTATGCGATGTTTTGATGGAATGGCAGAATAACCTATCTGAATGGAGCGGATAAGATATAATTTATTTATAATAACTGTTAGCATGACTAAAGAATGATAGTATCCATTTTTTTACCTTTTGTAGATCTTTTGGCTTTCGCTTACATTCTTTCTTCCGAAATATATGATGGCCCTATGGAGCAAAATTTTAGAATTATTTTGTATATGAGTAAGCTTCTAAAATTAATGGTAAAACCAAATTAATAAATAATTTTAACATATTATTCATTTTCAATGGTTTGAACGGAACAATTGTCATTTGTACAAAGTCACTGGTTTATTGCCATAACATATAATCATAAGTTGAAATTATGTCTATGATGCAGCTAAACGATGCGCTGAATTAAATTTTAAATAGTGGGTATTTGATCATTAAATAGGATATTAAATATAAATTATTAATCATATGTCGATATTATCATGTATGATCTCGCTTACATTCTTTCGTTTGAAATATATGACGTCACTATGGAGCAAAATTTTAGAATTATTTTTTCTATGAGTATGCTTCTAAAATTAAAGGTAAAAATAATAATAATTAATTTTAACAAATTATTTGATTTCAATGGTTTGAACGGAACAACTGTCATTTGTACAAAGTCACTTGTTTATTGCCTTTACATATAATCTTAAGTTGAAATTTAAGTTTGTGTTGCAGCTAAATGATGTGCCGAATTTAAGTTTAAACAGTACGTATTTGATCAGTAAATTGAATTTTAAATATAAATTATTAATCATATGTCGATATTATCATGTAATGAGTTACTGAGCTGTATACATATAAGATGTTTCATTTTTCTAACCTGACACACATTTCTTTTTAGGACAAAAACATGCTTGTTCTTTTCGAACGGAAGAGTCTGATTTCCTTTTGCCTCTTTTCCCTGGCTGCATGCAATCTTTTTAACTAAAGATAGCTTTTTACAACACAACTCAGAAAAAAAATATAGCTATTTTGATATACGTACGTGTGCATCTATCATGTAAGTATTTTTTTTGGGAATCTATCACGTAAGTTTCAGGGCCACCATGTCATTCACGGGGCTTCCTTTCCTAGGACAACACGTCCTTATTTTTGGACGGAAGAGTCCGACTTGTTTTTCCTTTTTCCCTGGGCTGCATGCAATGCTTATTATAAACTTATGCACGTGTGCATCTATCACGTAAGTTTGAGCCCCACCATATTATCATGATGACTCTTTTGCTAAGAGAAAGAGTCCAATTTGCTTTTGGTAACCAAATCCAATTTCTTTTTCAGGAAAGCACTGTTTTTTTACAAATAAATTTTGTTTGACCTATGTACGTTCAGATGTGTCACGCATTATCTGTCGGCGTTCTGGGATCGGGGGGTACCCAGACCTGCCTGCCTGCGGCCCAGCGCGTGGCCCACGACGGCGGCCCGGTACGGCCCAGCAACAAGCCCCTCAAGTCAAGGCCCTCGCGAGAGCCCCCGCCTCGCGATGAGAGTAACACCAAGACCTCCGGAGAAGTGGCATCCCCCCGGGCTGCCTCCCGAGGAGCGGAGATTCCTATGCAAGTACCTGGCCTCGTGAGGCCGGGGTGACGTGGGTTCTGATGGCAGAACCAGGCGGGCGCCAGCGGGCGCAGAAGGAGGACAGTTTTCCGTTTCTTGATAAGGAGGCAAGGACATACGCGGGTTCCAAGGAACCCCCCAAAGGTTTCCTTCCTAGTGCAAGAGGACCAAGACCACGAGCTCGGCAGGACGGATGTCATCGCCGAGCCCACCGCTGCGTCACACCCGGAAGCTTTGCAGGCGAAGACCACCTTTAGTCAGGATAGGATGTACTTCTTGTCCCCTTTCAAATTTGGCCGTTGTGAGATCCCTTCCCGCCTGTGCGATAAGGGAAGAGGACCGTGGCCCCTATAAAGAGGGACTAGCTCCCATCGTAGAGGGGGGGGGGGGGGGATCGAGTTCATCACTACCAAGAGCCCTCGTGAGGCCACCCTGCCACTGTACTAGTTCATCCTTAGCCTCCTCGTGAGGCCAATCCACCACAAACCAGGAGTAGGGTTTTACACCGCAAGGTGGCCCGAACCTGGGTAAATCTCTGAGTCCATCTTCTTCCCCGCTTGCACTTATTCGACGCAGCTAGGCCATAGGATGGCGGGCCTGGGACTTCCAGTCAGTTGAGATCTTCGCACACGCACCAGTGTTCGAACCTTGTTGGGTTTTGCGGAGCCCCGATTCCGACATTTGGTGCGCCAGGTAGGGGCGTGTCGAAATCTTCCTCCGGTTTCACCCTGTCTCAGCTCCGTCGCTCCTATGGCCGACGCCTGCCGAGTTCGTGCCGAGCGCCGGGCCGCTCGCGTCGCCCAGACGGCGCCCGTGGGCCGCGGCGTCCCGCGTCGCTCAATCTCTCTGGCAGCCAACGCTGCCACCGGCCCGGCTGAGGGAGTCCTGGTTTAAGGGGTCCTCGGATAGCCGACCTATTTCTCATGGGCCGGACTATGTGGGCCGCTGGATGAGCATTGGGTGATCAGGGGCCCCGTCGCCACGACGGAAGTTCCAAGGAGCCATGGCGTGTCCTTCAAGATGTCGACAGTAGATAGGCATGTTTTTTCCCTTTGATGTGCAACCGACTATGTGTAAACCCTAGGTACCCTCGGCGTCTATATAAGCCGAAGGGTTTTAGGTTGTAGTCCAACAGAACTCATCTAGGGTTTTAGTCATACGATCTCGAGGTAGATCAACTCTGTAACCCTTATACCATCAATATAATCAAGCAGGACGTAGGGTATTACCTCCATAGGAGGGCCCGAACCTGGGTAAAACACTGTCCCCTTCGTCTCCTGTTACCCTCGATTCTAGTCTCACAGCTCGGGACCCCCTACCCGAGATCCGCCGGTTTTGACACCGACATTGGTGCTTTCATTGAGAGTTCCACTGTGATCGCCAGAAGGAATCGATGGCTCGCCTTGTCACAAGCAGCGAGATCTGTACCCAGGGGGCTCTCGCCCCGGATCAGATCCCCGCGAGCGGCGACATCTCGTCGCACGTTTACCCGATTGGCCACCCATTCCAGATCGGAAACTTTTCCCCCAATCAAGGAATCAGGTTCGGAACCCTAGAGTTCGTCGCTGATTCACGGGGAGAACTCGTCTTGGTGGAACCCTTGACTCCTACGAAGGAGCCCGCCGATCTCGACGCCTCAACGCCGAAGACATCGGGCCCCGCCTCCGATGATGAGGTTGTTATCCCGGGGCTGTCTATACCGCCCAATTCGGTCGTTGTGACCGGATCTAACATGGTTGAACTGAATCCGGGATCGATCTCGCACGATTCCGGAACTGCGACGCCGCATACGGACCCCACTCGCTTCAGCGACACGCATCCTACCATCACCTCGTTTATCAACGAGTTATTTGATCGGGTGGAGACCATGCGTATGGCCGATGACCAGATCTTGGTCTTTGACCGGCTTGGGCTCAAACCCGACGATAGGGAGATTCGCATCCCCACGGTCACCCACCTTGTCGCCACCGTTGAGTGTCCGGCCGGGGGCCCGTCCTCCCAGCGGCCGGAATTAAAAACAGTTTATACCCCAGTCTCCGATCATCGAGACCTCGCCTGCAACCCAAACTCGGGCGTTCGCTCTGGAAACAATCCAGAATTGGTCCCTGATCTGTCACACAGTTCGGAATCTGTGATTTCGGACTCCCACCGTGGCGTGGAATCAAATCTTTTCCCACCCACCTCCCAAGCCGATCACTCAAGCACCACAGCAGAGCCCAAGTCTTCGGACTTACGAGACATTATACAGTTACCAGGAGAGTCAGTTCATCATTACTGGGCCAGACTCCTCCTCGCTCGAAACAAAGTACGGGGCCTCAGTGATCAAGAGATAATGGCAAACTTCGTTCGCAACTGCCATGACAAAGGGATTCTCAATGCCCTGGCGCGGCGGCACATTCGTGACTTCACCGAGCTGTCAGTTTTGGTACATAAGTATTGTGCCATGGAAATCGCTTGGCAAGCCGAGTGGCTGTTTTCGGAACCAACCTTTACCGAATACCCTAGAGGAGATCGGCAAAAGAGGATACCTCCGAAGCGCCCAACCCAACTTGAGCCCGCCAAGAAGAGAAACAGGCCCCTTTCAGGGGTCAGTACCGTCCTGGATGGACTACTAGATAAACCTTGCCCTATACACTCCGTGTTGCTGAACACAGCTCCGACTCACAGCCTTAGAGCTTGCTGGGTCGTCAGGCAGATCACAAAAAGCGGTGAAGCCATTCTCGAGGCACCATCGCCGAACAGGCGCTCTACATCGCCACCTGAATACAATGGCGAAGTCCTGACGATCTACGAAACGTTCCCCTCAAGGAACAGGAGGAAAAGAGCTCTTAAAGAACTCGAACAGGTATATCATGTGGCAGCAACAAGTGCATGGGCAGACATGCCCATTACCTTCGCAGATACTGACCGACCAGCCATTCTTCCCGGTCATTCACCGGCCGCCTTAGTCCTGAACCCCATCATCGATGGCTTCAGGTTACACAAGGTGCTAATGGACGGCGGCAGTGGCTTAAACCTGATCTACGAAGATACCCTAGAAAAAATGCAGTTCGACCGATCTCGCATCGAGCATAGCAACACAACTTTCCGGGGAATCATCCCGGGGAAAGAGGCGCGCTGTTCAGGATGTATCGTCCTGGACGTAGTGTTCGGCACGCCCGAAAACTACCGATCCGAAGAACTCCTCTTCCATATCGTGCCCTTCCCCAGCGGCTACCACGCCCTGTTGGGACGTGACGCCTTCACAAAATTCCAGGCTATACCACATTATGGGTATATGAAACTTAAGATGCCAGGACCAAACGGGGTGATCACAACCTCCAGTGATCCGAATATAGCCCTTCGGGCCGAAAACAAAACAGCAGCGCTTGCCCTCGAGGCTCTAGCTGAAACCTTTGCTGCAGAAGAGCTGACCGCACTTCGGTCAACAGTAGACAAGGACGATGTGATCCTCAGCAAAAGGCCCAAACCCACGTCCTTTAAACCGGCAAAGGAAATCGTTAAATTTCAGGTGCACCCGACGGACCCCAACAAGACAGCGTGCATCGGAGCTCAGCTCGATCCCGTAGTGGATGAAGCGCTGCGAGCATTCTTACGAGAAAACTGTGACATCTTCGCCTGGCACCCTTCTGATATGCCCGGAATCCCGCGGCGGTTAGCAGAACACAGTCTGAATATCATCGAAGGCTTTAAGCCCATTAAGCAGACTCTGCGCTGCTTTTCCGAGCCCAAACGACAAGCTATGGGTGAAGAATTAGCCAAACTGCTAAAGGCCGGATTCATTCGGGACATTAAGCATCCCGAATGGTTGGCAAATCTGGTGATGGTACCAAAGAAAGACAAAACTTGGCGGCTGTGCGTCAACTTCAAAGACCTTAACAAGGCATGCCCCAAGGACCCTTTCCCCCTACCACGGATAGACCAGATCATCGACGCCACAGCCGGACACGATTCACTGTGTTTCCTCGACGCTTACTCCGGATACCATCAGATCAAAATGAAGGAATCCGACCAAGCTGCAACCGCATTCATCACCCCATACGGGCCATTCTGCTTCAACACAATGCCTTTCGGGCTAAAGAACGCTAGGGCTACATACCAGTGCATGATCCAGACCTGTCTCGAAAAACAGGTTGGCAAAACAGTCGAGGCATACGTTGACGATGTGGTCATTAAAACCAAACACGTCAGCCATTTGATCGACGATCTAAGGCAAACCTTTGCCAGCCTACGCGAATACGATATAGGACTCAATCCGGAGAAGTGTGTATTCGGAGTTCCCGCTGGTAAACTGCTTGGATTCATCGTTTCCCATAGAGGAATAGAAGCGAATCCGGCCAAGATCCGTGCCTTATCAGAACTTGCAATTCCCACAGAGCTAAAGCATGTCCAAAGGTTGGCGGGTTGCGTGGCGGCGTTAAGTCGCTTTATCTCCCGCCTCGGTGAAAAGGCTTTACCGCTCTATAAATTGCTGAAACGGACCAAGAATTTCGAATGGACCGATGAAGCAAAGGCTGCGCTAGAAGAAATCAAGACACTCCTGGCAAGCAATCCCATACTCACGGCACCAGGCGCGGGTGAGCCCATGTTATTATACATATCGGCCACCAACCAAGTCGTTAGCGCGGTGCTCGTCGTCGAACGAGAGGAGGAGGGACACAAATTCCAGATACAGAAGCCGGTCTATTACGTGTCAGAAGTACTAACGCAATGCAAGTCCAGATAGCCGCACTACCAGAAGATAGCCTATACATTATTTATGGCATCACGGAAACTAAGACACTACTTCCAAGAGTGTTCGGTCATGGTGGCATCCGAAGTACCCCTGAATGATATAATCAATAACAGGGACGCCACCGGCCGCATAGCCAAATGGGCCATTGAGCTCCTTCCTTTTGAAATTACCTACAAACCAGGACGAGCTATTAAATCTCAGGTGTTGGCAGATTTCCTCGCCGAATGGACAGAAGCCGAGCTCCCCAGGGAATATAGTACATACTCCCATTGGACGATGTACTTCGATAGATCCAAAACTTTGGCCGGACTGGGGGTTGGAGTTGTTCTCACATCCCCCACAGGCGACAATGTTTGATACGTGTTGCAGATCATGTATGCTGACTCCAACAATGCAGCCGAATACGAAGCCCTCTTGCACGGTCTTCGGATGGCAGCCTTCATGGGCATAGAGCGGCTAGAGGTACGGGGAGACTCCAACCTGGCCATCTCTCAAATCAACGGCGAGTTCGATGCCAAGAATCCAAATATGGCGGCATACAGAAACGCTGTCCTCAAGATATCCGCACGGTTCGAGGGGCTGGAATTTCATCACGTCGCTAGAGACGACAACCAAGCTGCCGACATACTGGCTCGCATGGGAGCCAAACGCGACCCTGTCCCACCAAACACTTTCCTGGAATGGCTCTTTAAGCCATCCGTGGTTTGGCAGGACGATCAAAAGGGCGCCAATCTAACCAGTGTAGACGAGGTTGTTCCCCCTGTAAACAAACCAGATGATCAAATCATCGGCGGCTCCATAATGGACGAAACGCCCTCGGCTCACGAGGTCATGGCAGTAATCGCGCCATGGACCGAGCCCTTCCTCGCCTACCTCCTTCACAAAGAACTCCCCGACGATCAGACAGAGGCGCGGCGCATAGTTCGGTGCTCCAAAGCCTACAAGGTACACGAAGGTGAGTTATACAAGAAGAGCAACACTGGAATACTACAGTGGTGCATATCTGAGGAAGAAGGGCGGCAACTTTTAGCCGAAGTCCACGCAGGGATGGGCGGTCATCACGCCGCAGCAAGAGCCTTAGTAAGCAAGGCCTTCCGGGCTGGGTTTTTCTGGCCCACAGCTCGGGCGGACGCCCAGTCACTTGTCAAATATTGCGTGGGGTGTCAACTTTTTGCAAATCGGAGTCACATGCCCCCAATAGCTCTTCGGACTATTCCGATCACCTGGCCCTTCGCGGTCTGGGGGCTGGATATGGTCGGACCACTTAAAGGGGGGACCAAGAAGAATAAATACTTACTAGTCATGGTCGACAAGTTCACCAAATGGATAGAGGCAAAACCTGTCAAATCAGCAAAGTCCGGACCAGTAATCGACTTTATATCTGGCGTGGTACACCGTTACGGTGTTCCACACAGTATAATAACTGACAACGGATCCAATTTCACGGCCCAAGAGGTCAAAGACTGGTGCGCAAAGATGGGCATCAAGCTCGATTACGCATCGGTTTATCACCCACAGACTAATGGACAAGTCGAACGAGCAAACAGCGTCATTATGAGCGGCATTAAGCCACGTTTGGTCCGGTCTCTTCAAGAGTCCGACTGTCATTGGGTTGAGGAGCTCGACTCCGTTCTATGGGGCCTGCACACCACCCCGAATAGATCAACGGGATACACACCGTTTTTAATGGTTTATGGGGCAGAAGCGGTCCTTCCTTGTGATATTATTCACGACGCGCCAAGGGTGCGCATGTACGAAGAAAAGGAGGCCAAGTTAGATCGGCAAGATGACTTGGACGCCTTGGAGGAGGAGCGCGACATAGCTTGGGCCCGTTCTACCTTTTATCAACAGCAGGCCCGATGTTACCAGAGCAGGGAGGTCAGGGCACAAGCATACAACGTGGGCGAACTCGTCCTACGGCTCCCGGAGAAGCAGAAGCATAAACTCAAGCCCAAATGGGAAGGACCCTTCATAATTGACGAGGTACTCGCAGAAGGGGCCTACCGTCTTCGGAACCCGCCGGACAACCGCCTTGAACCAAACCCATGGAACGCAGCTCGTCTCCGGTGCTTCTACGGCTAGACCGGTGTCATCATACTCTTTACCCTTCTCTTTTCTTTCTTTTCTTTGTTATTTCTTCTCCCTCCTACCTTGATTTTTGGCAGGTTTTGAATTCCTTTTTCTTCCCAACTCTATGTTCGGCTCAACCGATCTTGTACTAAAGATTTTTGGCCCACACCCTTAAGTGTTAAATCCGAACATAGTACCTGGGGGCTTCTTTTCCGAAGCCAATGTATTTATATTATAAGCACTTATTCACATCTATTGTGTGTGCATGTTTCCCTTGTCGTTTTTAAGGCATCATATGCATCAATTCGAACTAAGACTTTGCCAAGCTGGGTTGCCTCGCTCCTGTGGTTACCCTCTACGTTCCCGATTGTTCGGCTAGAGGGTAAAGGGAGCACCTCTGCGATTGTTATGACCGGGTTATACGGATACGTACCTCAGACGGGTGAAGCCAAAAGCTAGCTATCTTCAGCAGACAATTGATCAGCTACGACGGAATCAACTTATAACACTATGGTCGTTATGACCATTACTCGGGCTTCTTCTCTTACAATAGCCCTTAGCTGCATACTAACAGTATACGGCCTTCTACCTACGATTTACGTAGCAACCTAAAGAAAGGTATCGATAGAGGTACTATTTTCTTCGGAAGATGTTTCTTATGCTAAGCAGTAATATAACATATCTCCCTGTGTGCTTTTTGTCTGTTCGCACCACATGGCCGGATTGCCTGGTTCCCCGAACATAATTCACTCCCCTAGGGTGATAATTTCTAAGGAACACTCCCAAGCTATTAGCGCGGGAGGCCGAAGCCGATGGCCGGTTAAGACAAAGTTTACAACACAGACGGAGCAATTCCTCGATTATTAGTACATAGTTACATATAATCATACATCTAGCTGCCAATCGAGATTGTCGATTATGGTGTCCAGGGAGCAATCTTCTTGTGAGAGACGGGCGGCAGGCATCACCTGATCGTATACCAGGTGGAGCAGCACTACTTGTCCATCTGACCCTACTGGCCCAGCCTGAGCCATACGCTCGGGGTTAAGTCCGGTATAGCGGGTCTTGATCATCGCCCACGCCTCTCGTGCTCCCTCTCGACAAGCCGATGTCTTCCACAGCTCGAACCTACTTCGGGCTCCCTTGAAGCGATCGACTAGTTCGGTCATCCCCTCCGGAGGCTGCTCGGCGGGCCACAGTGCTTTCACCATGCTCTTCATGGCCTTCCGAGCCCGCTCATGAAGGGCGGACAGCTCTTTTAAAAGGCTTCCCTGGTAGGATCCGATCTCTTCTTCGGGTCGCCCAGTCAGGAGACCTGTACATGAGTCACATCATGCGTATTATGCTTCATTCATAAAAAATACCTTCTGATGTTAGAATCACACTTACTGAACATGCCCCTCTATAATTTCTGGTTCTCTCCTTGGGCCTGGGCCAATTGAGTCTTTAAGCTCTCAATTTCTTCAGCCTGCTGTTTGTTCTCCTCCTTCAGGTAGTTCTTCTCTTCGAGGTGTCGTTGCAAAACACGACAGCCAGCCTCCTGCTGGGACTCGGCATATCGCTGAGATTCTCGGGCTACATCCAAATCTCTTTGTAATTGCCCTATTGATTCAGCTGCTACATAGTACCCTCGTGTAAGCTTGGGAATATACTAAGATCAGCAGAACAGATATACTCACCATGTGCCTCCCGAGTAAAGCTCTTCACTTGCTCCAATACGGCCTTTACAGATTCGACCTGTGTTCGGCTGGCTTCCAGTTCCTTGGCCAGTTGCTCGTTCTGTTGCTTAGAGGCCTGCATTAGCAGTATAAAATACAGGGATCCTTAATTCGGTCGTGCCGACAAATTTAAGGCCCGGGGGCTACTGGGTTGACACGAGTGTTCGGACTTTAAATAACCGACTACTCACCTGCAGGCTGGACGATATCAATTTTATGGCTTCCCCGAACCCAGCTCGGGCGGCTCCGAGGTGCGTGTCCGCCGTACGCAAAGCACCGAACTCTTGTTCGGAGAAGACCGGATGACGCAAGGCTTCTCGCCGCCGCCGATGATGCATAGCGCTCCCAACCTCGGATTTGGTAACGGATATGGCGTCACCAGAATCGGCTGGGGCTGGATTGACGGTGGGAACCCCCGTAGCAGGGTCAGCATGAGCAGAAGGCCTGGAATCTTGAGCACCGCCGGACGTCCTGGCGACGTCCTCGGCGGGGGACGGCCGAACTCTTTGCCTGAATATTTTGACAAAGAGGTCTCTCGTGAGGCTTTATCAATCATAATACTAAATCAAACGGTCGAGCGAAATACCTTTGGGATGAACTCATAGGCGGGCTCGCCCCCGTGACCGGCTCATTTGTTGGAGCCCTATTGCTTTCTGACCCAGGCACTGCCGCTGCTGCCGATGTATGTCGCGCGGATCTACGGCACTTGGGAGTAGAGGCCGGCGCATTTGGGTCAGTGGAGGATACTTGCCTTTTGCGGGACGAGTTTTTCTTCTTCTTGCTTGTCGTAGGGGAAGGGAAGGATCCAGGGTAATCAGCTATGAGAGCCACCTTGGAGCCATCAAGGCCCTCTTGGTAGAAAACCCCGTCTTCGAGCTCGACTGACAGATCCGGGTCCTCGTGGAAGCCCGGATCATCATCACGGGAATAGTCCTCGGGCTGAGGGGCCGGACAGTTAACTGTCTCGATAAAGCTCCTCCATTCCTGTTCACGTAAAGTTGAAGGCTTAGGTAAAAAAAGGGACAAATTGAGAAACCGAACTGTGGTCACAGGGTAGAAAGGGTTACCCATTCAATGGGATTGTGGCTTGAGTATCCCTCCTTCGTCGACCACCAAATAAAATCCTCTTGCTCCCCTTTGTATAGGTCGGCAAGTGCGGCGGCTAATGCTGTTTGATCGGCAGGGCCCAGTCTTCGGGAGCGAGTAGTGTCGCTTGTCCCGTTGTAACACCACAAGGGGTATATCCTCTGTTGAAGAGGCTGGACGCACCGGGTGATGGCGGCGGCCATGACGTCTATCATGGTCAGCATATGATGGGCTAGTACCCTCACGCGGGCTGCTAAGCGCTGCACCTCAACGCTGTCCTCTTGGGACAAGCTCTTCAGGCGCCAGTTGTACCTTGTCTTTAAAGGGGCGTCGGAGTATTCGGGCAGACCTCTTTGAGCTGGATCGAAGAGAGGGACGTCCTCGATATAAAACCATTCCGAAGTCCATACTTCGGACTCCTTCGGCGTCCCCACGGGATATCCTGTCCCCGCTATCCGGCATACCTCGGCTCCACCGACCTTGAAAATTGTCTTGTCTCGAGTGCGAGGAACGAGGCAGAAGTACTTCCTCCACAATTCGAAGTGTGCCTCGCAGCCCAGGAACATCTTGCAAAGGGCGATGAAGCCCGAGATGTGCAGAATAGACCCTGGGGTGAGGTGGTGGAGCTGGATTCCATAAAACACCAGTAACCCTCTCAGGAATGGATGAATGGGAAACCCGAGACCCCGCAGGAGAAAGGGCACGAGACATATACGCTCCCCCTTTTTAGGATTGGGGAAGTTCTCTGCGAGGGCCTTGCCGTTGAATGAAGTCAGACCGGCACGGACGGCTGCCAGATCCGAGGAAGGAAGGTACCCTTGGGTCTCGAGGTCCCGTAGTCGAAGGAGGGACACGGAGCAGCTTGTCCAGTCCCCGGGACGGGATCCGTAAGGATGCGAGGAGGAGCTGGGGGCGCTCGCCATTTTTGGTGGAGACCTTTCGCCGGAAGTTTTTTCCGATGGGGAAGAAGAAGACATGGCTTGGACCTTGATTCAGTTTGTTTAAATGGGTGGTGCCTCTTTGGTAGGAGGGGTAGTTTTGTAAAAGGCTACTGAACCACTCGTCTACCCATGACGCGCGAGGTTCGAGAAACGTTATTACAATGGACCTAGCAATCCCGTGACATTTGGGATTTTGCCGATGACAGGATGGTTGCCGAACAAGAAGGGATGGAGGGACTCGCCTCGCAAGCCGAAGACTTCGGTGTACAACATTATCCGGATATACCTCGGCGTTGAAGGCTAGTCTGGGGGCAACTGAGGGAGTCCTGGTTTAAGGGGTTTTCGGATAGCCGACCTATTTCTCATGGGCCGGACTATGTGGGCCGCTGGATGAGCATTGGGTGATCAGGGGCCCCGTCGCCACGGTGGAAGTTTCAAGGAGCCATGGCGTGTCCTTCAAGATGTCGACAGTAGATAGGCATGTTTTTTCCCTTTGATGTGCAACCGACTATGTGTAAACCCTAGGTACTCTCGGCGTCTATATAAGCCGAAGGGTTTTAGGTTGTAGGCCAACAGAACTCATCTAGGGTTTTAGTAATACGATCTCGAGGTAAATCAACTCTATAACCCTTATACCATCAATATAATCAAGAAGGACGTAGGGTATTACCTCCATAGGAGGGCCCGAACCTGGGTAAAACACTGTCCCCTTCGTCTTCTGTTACCCTCGATTCTAGTCTCACAGCTCGGGACCCCCTACCCGTGATCCGCCGGTTTTGACACCGACACCGGATGCTCAAGAGCAGCAGGACTCATCGCTGCCACCCTCCGTGCAGCGCGATGGCTACACCGCCACTCCGTCCCTTGTTCCAGCCATGGCGTCATCCTCCCACTCCCGCCGCGGACCGGCAAATGCACCGACTGCGCTGCTCATGGCGCGCGAGCTGCTGCGTTACCGCCCCACCAACGACCGCTACGAAGACTGGCTTGGTCGCATCGCCGAGCTCGTCGACGCCGCCGGTGAAGCCCCGGCGCCCTCCCACTCGCTTCGTCCCCATCCCTTCCAGGCGGGCGACATGGCCCATGGCGCGCCTCCTCCTCCGTCCCTGCAAAGCGCCGACCTCGAGCCCAAGCGTGAAGCGCGCCTCCGCGACCAGCCACGCGCGGCACCAGCGCGCGCACGAGACGAGGTGAGCTACCAGGTGGTGCCGCGGCCGCAAGGTGACGCGCGTGCGCTCCGCCCACCGTAGCGCCAGCATCAAGACCGTGCACCGCTGGAGGTTGCGGCGGACGGACATCAGGACCAGGCTCCTCCCATCCATGCTGTGCCCGAGAGCGAAGCGGCCTGCCGTGCCTTCACCTCGGAGCTGCGCCGCGTCGTCTGGCCTAGCAAGTTCAAACCGAACCTCCCTCCGCACTACGATGGCACCGCCGACCCCGCAGAGTTCCTCCAGCTCTACTCGCTGAACATCGAGGCAGCGGGTTGTGGCGATAAGGTCATGGTGAACTGGTTCCTCATGGCTCTGAAGGATGGCGCACGCTCCTGGCTCCTCAACCTCCCGAAGGAATCGATCTCCTCCTGGGACGAACTTCGCGAGCGTTTCACCGCCAACTTCCAGGTCACCCGGGACCGCCCCCAGCGGTGAGCGACCGGCGGCGCGTGAAGCAGCAGGAGGGAGAGACCCTGCACAAGTACATACATCGCTTCATGAGCATCCGCCTCAAGATCTCGAAGGCGTCGGATGAAGCCATCATCTCGATGTTCACGGATGGCATCAGGGACCTTAGGATGAGAGAGGAGCTCGCCATCCACGACGACATGTGCTCTGCCCTGGAGATGTTCAACCTGGCGAACAAGTGCGCGAAGGCCGAGGCGGGCCGCCTTTCTCTCCGTGAGCTTCCGGAGGCAGGCCTTGAAGACAAGAAGGCCAAGTCCAAAGAGGTGAAACGCAAGAACCCCACTGTTCTGGCAGCCGATCCCGACGCAATGCGTAGTCGGGACCAGGAAGAACCCCTCAAGAGCAACCGCCCGTTCTGCATTTTCCACTACACCAACACCCACAGCACCAGCGACTGCCAAGAGCTCAGGGAGCTCCGTGGCGAGCGCCTCGGTCGCCGCCCCGAGCGCGGTGGCCGTGGTTACGGTCGTGGAGGAGGCCGCAGAGGAGGCCGTCGTTACAACCGCGACTCACGACAGGACTGGCGCGACCAGCCTCATGATGACCACTGGCGTGGCGAGCCTCGTGATGGACCCTGGCACGATCAGCCACGGGAGGCCCGTCCTCGGGACAGGGCCGGCCTTCCTCCGCCGCCGCCGCCACCAAGACAGAACGAAGACAACTGGCGGGATGATGGGGCTTGGGGCTTCCAGGAGCCCCATGCGGTTGCCTGCATCCTGGGAGGGGCCCAAGCCCTAGCCTCACACCGCATCTTCAAGCAGTTCTCTCGCGAGGTGAACGCCGCCCTCCCGAAGCTCGAGGCCACGCGTCCCCTCAAGTGGTCAAAGTGGGCCATCACCTTCGACTCCAAGGACCAACTCAAGTGCTCAGCCGCCGCAGGCGCGCTCCCTTTGCTCTGCACACCCACCATCAGCAATGTCCTCATCACCAAGACCCTCATCGATGGCGGCGCTAGGCTCAATGTTCTCTCTGTCGAGACATTCGAGACGCTCCAGGTGCCCTATGACCAGCTCATGCCGACAAAGCCCTTCTCAGGAGTGACTGACGGCTCCACCACACCACTGGGGCAGGTGCGCCTCCCAGTCACCTTCGGCAGGCGCAACAACTACCGCACCGAGCTCATCGACTTCGACGTTGCTCACATCGGCCTCCCATACAATACCATCCTTGGGTACCCTGCCCTCGCCAAGTTCATGGCGGCAGTCCACCATGGCTACAACGAACTCAAGATGCCAGGGTGCAGCGACGTCATCACGGTCGCCTGCGACGAGAAGGATGCAGTCTGCTCCCTCGAACGCGCCTACCAGGCCGTGGCGGCTGAAAACTCTGACGACGAGGGCGACGTCTTGCCTCCCGAGGACACCCGCAAGAAGCAGAAGCAGCTCCTCCCCAAGAGCCGCCAGGGGGCTGGGACCTCCACCGCTGGCGCCTCAGGCCCTGCGGCCGCCCCTGGGGTGCCTCTCCTTCTCGCATAGGAAGGCGCGCCCGGCGCCTCCCTCAGGGCAGGCTCGGGGGCTTCCACCTAGAGAGCTACCGACCTGACCGGTGCGATGGGGGAGGTGCTCGGGCACCACTCGGAGGCGTGCTTCGACGTGCGCCCCCACAAGCAAGAAGCAAGGTGCGAGGCGCCAGGAACAAGAGAGTTCATCACCAACGCGATCAGGGAGCTTCAGGAGGCGCAGGCCCTGCGCGGCGGGCACCGCCCTGCGCTGCCCCATGCGGCAGTCGTCCCCGATGGTAGGCTGCGCATCTGCGTCAACATTCCGGGCCTCAACAGGGCCTCATCGCAGGGCCTCTTCTAGCCATCGTGTGTCGGACGCAGTGGGGGCTTCCCCTACAGCTACATCCGCATGCCCTTCGGCCTCGTGAACGCGGGCGCTACATACCAGCGCCTCATGCAGACCGCCCACGCGTCTCATGAGGCCCGACGTCGTGAGGATCTTCCGGAGATCCTAGACCCTCGCGAGCCCCTCGAGCCTCCGGAGCACTCAAGCTCATGATGATTCAGCTTCGACAACTACCCCAATGCTTCAGCAGCGCCGATCCTAGGTGACTTTTGGTGTGTTCAATTGAGGGCGCCCCTCGGGCTGCACCATCCTCAAGCAGCTAGGTCCCGCCCCCACAGCTGTATCGTTTTGCGCATGCACCAGACTAATTCTGCATTTAATATATTCCTTAAGTATTCCAATAGCATGCCCGGGGCTTCGTCACCATGAATGTCGCCGCGCCCTTACAACCCCACCTTCGACCGGCTCATGATTAAGGGCTCGCACAGCGTCTGTGCTCGAGTCCATCCCTGCAGTGTTGATAAATCCAAGCGGCTGAGCTCTGTCCCACGGGCCAGCCCCATGTACGTCACCTCGCCGAGGCCCTTGGTGCTTGTCCTCGCGTGAGCTAATCGAGTGTGGGTGAGTCAGGGCGCGCGGCCCGGTTCCAATAACCGCTATTCGGCGCTTCGCCATCACGGGAGCCGCGCGCCGGGTGTCTTTCCTTGGGTTTGTCGCATGAGAAGACTGGGCACGACGTCTGTGCTTGGGTCCGTCCCTGTAGCGTCGATAAACCCAACGGTCGAGCTCTGTCTGGCGGCCTGGCTCCGCACACGTCACCTCCTGAGGTCGTTGGTGTTTGGCCTTCTCATGTGATGGCCTCCGGAGATTCATTCGGCGCAGGTTACCCACACCCCACGGGTCTTACAAGCGCGCCTCGCGCTATAAAAATTCAGGCGCAACCCACCTTTGAGTTAGGGCCTCATGAGTCCCACGCTGGATTATGGGTGCCCAGATACACCTCCCAAGTTCAGCCGTGCAAGCCACGAGTGCAAACTTATTGGGCTGTACACGCCCGGAGACTCTAACACAGAGCTCCATTCCCACGCCCAAGTGGAAGCCCCATGCTCCGCGCTGGCGGACGACACTGTCGCTCAGCGGCTATGCCCATGCCCAGTGGAAGCCCCATGCTCCACGCTGGGGGGATAAACAACTGAGGGCGCCCTAGTGGTTGCACCAACCTCAGGATGGCCTCCCGGCTCTTTGCACAGCCCCGTCACGCAGCATTCCCCTGGGATGCACACGCGAGGGGGCTGGCCGGGGGCTATGCTCGGGATAGGCCTGGCGTGAGCCGCCTCACCAGGTTCTGATACCTGGTCTTCTCGCGTCCCTCCCAGGTGAAAGCTAGCGATAAAAGGTACAAACTCACCTCACGGGCGCCGCTCGCACGTCAAGGGGGACCCCTGAGCACCGCGACTCAGGGGCCTCACTGGTCACGTAGCCCCTCGCCCCTTGGTCTCATCCTAGCGATCCGGACGCCCTAACGGCGGTCGAGGTATGCGCGGGATTGGGCCCTGCCGACGCAGAGCACTAAGGCACCCCAGATCTACCCTGGCGTCGCCATGTTTCCTTCGTGAGTGCTGCTCATGTAGGAGATATGCCCTAGAGGCAGTAATAACAGTTATTTTGTATCTCCGAGTTTGTAATGAATGTTTATGATCCATGCTATAACTGCAATGATTCTCGAGTCTGCAATAACCACGAGGCATGGAGGGAAACTCATGTGCACATGTGGTATAATAAACGGTAAATTGTATTCCTAGTCTTGCCTCTAAGACTGGCTCAAGTATTGCAAGATGATCCTGTTTTCCTGATCATGGGCATGGCTATGCCGGCAATTTTGAGGGCACGATGTTGGTAGAACACTTGTGTTGAATCGACCCAAATTGATGTTATGCTATGAGATTCATTGTCACAAGTTAATGGTTAAATAACACAGAGATAGTTAATGTTTGCATAGTTCCTTTGACCATGAGAGTATCGAGTTCCTTCGTGCTTGCTTCGTGAACTTTGGGGTTTGTTAAACGTCATCCGTTACTGGGTGGCTATTACGGCGGCTTACGGGTTCACGGAAAAGTATGGCAAGTAACTTAATAGCTCAAGATTGGGATTTGCTCCTCCGACGATGGAGAGATATTCTCGGGCCCTCTCGGTGTTACGGTATCCATCATCGTCTGGCCAGACACAGTGTGATTTGATCACAGGGATGCCGGAACACGAAAACGAGAAAAGAGAACAAAACCGGTAACGAGGTAACTTGCATATTGGACAAGTTGTTGATCCACGGGGATGCAGAAAATCTCACCTCGGGTGTTTGTGAAATATCGCGAAGCAACAGGAATAGCACACGGCAACTGGAGGTTCACTCGAATATTCATTCGTGTGGGTATAGGGGTCAATATGGGTGTCCACGGCTCCGATGTTGATCATTGATCGGAAGGGGTTCCGGGTCATGTCTATGCTTCACCGAACCTATAGGGTCACACGCTTAAGGATCATGCTTGCTCTCATACACATGCCATAGACATTTCTGGCTTCTCTCTCCCTCCCAGCAAAATAGTTTTGTAGAGCCGAAAGGCTATCTGGGTTCCGGTGGGAACTAGTTCTGGACGGCGAAGCCCTGCTGGATAGATGACACCGTATGTGTGCAACTCTGTAGAGAGATCGTAGTTTCGGTCTTAGTTTGAGAGGTCCTCCCGAAGGGCTGTCCGAGTGATCGTCTTAGTTTGAGAGGTCCTCCCGAAGGGCTGTCCGAGTGACCATCCGAGTTTCGAAGGTCCTCCCGAAGGGCTGTCCGTGACATCGTCCGAGAGACTGTCCGACCGCCTCCCGAAGGGCTGTCCGACGAGGGAGTACATCCTCGCGGTTGGGAGGTTGTAAAATCCTAGCTGCGGGGATCTGCACCAACGATCTCCACCGACTCTTCTTCCGCTGCGCTTTGAGTCGGTACGGATCAGATCAAACCTTGTATGCAGTCTCCATAGTGGTCCTGGGCGTGCTCACTATACCGGAAATTTTTGTTTTCTGTCGCGTTCCCCAACAGTGGCATCAAGAGCCAGGCTATGCGTAGATGCATGTTATGATCTAGAGTACATGAGATGTATGGGTATTGCATAGTATAATTTTGTAGTAGATGAGATCTATTACTGAAAATTATTTGTGCGGGTAGCAGATGAAATCTGTTACCCGATGTTCCTGTTGCTTCCCGTGAATTTGCGTAGTCCTGATCTTGACGGCATGGTGGAATCTCACAAAGTTCTGGCAATCCGCGATCCTTTCATGATGCTCCTGAGTATCCTGATTGATAGATCAACGAAGTGCTAACAGTTCTTTGGGTTCCACCATAGTTAAAGAAAGATGGATGTTTCGCAGACGAAAGGGCAATGCAGATATGATCTGCACGGGGGTCACACGTATGACGAAGTTTAGTATGGGGCTCGAGATTTTATTATCTCGTGTTTCATACACCCTGGAAAGTTAATCTAGCAACTTGAATTATCATACTTGATGATGAGCGTTGGTAACTGCGGTTTGAGTCAAAACCTTAGAAGCCACGTAAAATAAAATTTTGCATAAACCGATTAGAGGCGTCTAACTTGGTTTTGCAGGATGGTTTGCATGTGATGTGGTATAGCAAGTCTCATATTAATTTGATTATGTATGAGATGACTATATGATGTAATTAACATGACCTGCGTGTCATGATTTGGCATGATGGCTGGAGCCATATGATTGCACTTTAATGACCTGCGTGTCAACCTTATGTAATGCACTTATTTTATTAGCTATAGAGATAGCAATATTATCTGGTGCATCGACAAGGTGGTGGCAATCTTCGCAAAGGTGAACACCGACGCGAATGCCGAAGACGAAGAAATACTTGACTTCTCCGTCAGAAGGGGCTATACCATACCATGCTATTATGAATTGCCTGAGATGTTTATCCCTCTTGATGCACCCTTCTTGATTGCGCAGTAGTCGCTTTTTATTAGGGTGATCTCTCACTAAAAATATCAAGTAGTTAGTGTTCTCCCAAGTGTAGCACCGTCACAGCATCTATCCTTTCGGGGTGCGCCATGGATGCATGGGTACGAACGATTGGAGAAATGTAAGGCGGGTGAGGTCAGACCTCACAGCAAGATCACTTGGTTGTCTTGACGTTCATGGCAAGATCGTCCTGAGCTCGGAAAACACGCATCGAAAGATGAACAAGAGTCATATAGAGATATGATCGGCAAGTTGGCCTACCAATTGAAATCCTCGTCATGAGATGATGCTTCTATGATGTTGAATTGATATTTGGATCTTGAATCACTCATAATCAATTTTGAGAGATATTGATTTGAGTGGGGGCGCACTTTAGAATAAAATTGTTTATTCACTAGTGCAAAAATCATTATGAACAAAGTCTAAGTGAACTTGTGTTTTCCGTTGTAGATCAAATGGCTCGCAATAGCGCGTTCAACTTAGGCCCGATGTTAGAAAAAGAGAAGTTAGCTGCGAATGGAAACAACTATGCGGACTGGGTCTGTACCCTGAGGATTGTCCTCAGGAGTGCTAAGAAAGTGTACGTGCTTGATGGACCTGTTCCACCTAAGCCGGCGGCAACCGCCCCGGCAGATGAACAAAATGTCTGGGCCACTATGCATGATGATTTCAACTTAGTACAGTGCCTCATGCTGTCTTGCATGAGTTCAGAGCTTCAAAAACGTTTTGAATTCCATAGCTCCTTTGATATGATCAAGGATCTGGATGCTCTGTACAAGTTTAATGCACGGTCTGAACGTTTTGATATCATGAAAATGATGATGGAGACCAAGATGGCTGAGGGCAGTTCAGTTGGCGAGCACGTAGTCAATATGATTGGCTACGCTGAAAGGCTTAAAACCCTGGAATTTCCACTTCCAGAAGAGCATGTTATGGACATGTTGCTCGGTTCACTCCCCCCTTCTTACGAAGGTTTTATCATGAACTACAACATGAATGGGATGGACAAAACACCTAATGAGGTGCTTGCCATGCTGAAAACTGCTGAAGGAGGACTGCGGAAAAATCGCAAGCAAGTGTTGCTTGTGAATAAAACTGCCAGTTTCAAAAAGGGCAAGCCAAAGAAGGGCAAGGGCGCCGGTAAGACCGGCTTCCAACGCAAATCTAAGGGCAAAGCCAAGAATGAAACTGAGTGCTTCTACTGCAAGGGCACAGGACACTGGAAGAGAAACTGCAAGAAGTATCTGGAAGATAAGAAGTCCGGGAAAACCGGAAAAGGTATAATTGTTATACAAGTTAATGTCATTGACGTTTTGCTTGCTAGCGAAAATTCTAAGTCTTGGGTATTTGATACCGGATCGGTTGCACACATTTGCAACTCGATACAGGGGCTTCAGAAGGTGCGCAAGCTGGCAAAGAATGAAGTCGTGATGCGTGTCGGGAACGGCGCTGGGATCGCCGCTCAAGCCATCGGCATTATGCCTCTACGTCTCCCTTCAGGATTTATTTTGGAACTAAGTAACTGTTATTTTGTTCCGTTGTTGTGTAGAAACATTATCTCTGGATCATGTTTAGTGCACGATGGGTACTCCTACAAGTCTGAGAATAATGGTTATTCACTTTATTGTAAGGATATGTTTTATGGATTTGCACCCATTGTTGCGGGCCTTTTCATACTAAATCTTGAATGTGAAAATGGTCTCTTTAACGTGAATGCTAAATGCCTTAAGAAGGCTGATACCACCACCACTTACTTGTGGCACTGTCGGCTTGGCCACATCGGAAAGAAACGCGTGCAAAGACTCCAGAGAGATGGGGTTTTACTTTCCTTTGATTTTGAATCATTTGACACATGTGAAGCTTGTCTGATGGGGAAAATGACCAAGACGCCGTTCACGGGTCATCCTGAACGGGCGGGTGAATTATTGGAAATAATACATAGTGATGTATGTGGTCCAATGAGCACAGCCGCACGGGGTGGGTATTTCTATTTCGTAACTTTTACTGATGATTTAAGTCGGTATGGCTATATCTACTTAATGAAGCATAAGTCAGAAACCTTTGAAAAGTTCAAAGAATTTCAGAATGAGGTAGAAAATCATCGTAACAAAAAGATTAAGTTTCTGCGGTCTGATCGCGGAGGCGAATATCTTAGTCATGAGTTTGGCCAACATCGGAGTGACCGTGGAATCGTTTCACAGCTTACGCCTCCCGGAACTCCACAGAGAAACGGAGTATCGGAAAGACGTAACCGAACCCTGTTGGACATGGTAAGGTCGATGATGTCTCTTACAGATCTGCCGATATCTTTTTGGGGTCACGCACTAGAAACTGCCGCTCACACACTAAACAGAGCACCGTCTAAGTCTGGTAAGACGACACCACATGAAATGTGGAATGGGAGGAAACCCAGTTTGTTGCATCTTAAAATTTGGGGATGTGAGGTACATGTAAAACGTTTACAACCTACCAAACTCGATCCCAGATCAGACAAATGTAACTTTGTAGGTTATCCAAAAGAAACAGTTGGGTATTCCTTCTACCTACCCTCCGAGCACAAAGTGTTTGTCGCTAAAAATGGAGTCTTTCTTGAGAAAGAATTTCTCGCTAAAGAATTGAGTGGGAGGACAGTACAGCTTGATGAGATTAGTGAATCTTCGGCAATCGTTGATATGGCTAAGGAACCGGAAGTAATTCCGCAAATTATCCCTACAACCAAGCCGGAAGTTGTCGCATGTGATGCGGAAACTTCAGACAATGTTGTAACTGAACTGCGCAGATCAGGTAGGGCTATCCAGCCACCTGAATGGTTTCATAACGAAATCTTCATTCTTGAAGACGATGAACCTGCGCACTACAAGCAAGCGATGGCGGGGCCTAGCTCAAGGGAATGGCACAAGGCCATGAAATCTGAAATGAAATCCATGTACGAAAACCAAGTTTGGAACTTGGAAGAACTTCCAGATGGCATAAAACCCATTGGTTGTAAATGGATTTTCAAAAGAAAGACGGACGCGGATGGTAACATTACTATCCACAAAGCTAGACTTGTCGCGAAAGGGTTCACGCAAGTTCTAGGGGTAGACTACGACGAGACTTTCTCGCCCATAGCTATGCTTAGGTCTGTTCGGATATTACTAGCAATTGTTGCTTATTTCGATTATGAAATATGGCAGATGGATGTCAAAACGGCTTTCCTAAATGGAAACCTTGAAAAGGATGTATACATGATACAGCCAGAAGGTTTTGTCGATCCTAAGAATGCTGGAAAGGTATGTAAGCTTCAGAAAGCCATTTATGGTCTGAAGCAAGCATCAAGGAGCTGGAACATTCGTTTTGATGAAGTGGTCAAAGAGTTTGGCTTCATCAGGAACAATGAAGAATCTTGTGTTTACAAGAAGTTTAGTGGGAGCGCAAAAGCATTTCTAATCTTGTATGTGGACGACATATTGTTGATTGGAAATGACGTAAATTTTCTTAGCGAAATAAAAGACTCGTTGAAGAAGAGTTTTTCAATGAAAGACTTAGGCGAAGTGGCATATGTATTGGGCATCAGAATCTATAGAGATAGATCAAGACGCCTGATAGCGCTTAGCCAAAGCACGTACATTGACAAGGT
Organism: Elymus sibiricus; assembly: GCA_039707655.1. Lineage (NCBI taxonomy): Eukaryota > Viridiplantae > Streptophyta > Magnoliopsida > Poales > Poaceae > Elymus > Elymus sibiricus. The sequence continues at coordinate 249,326,700 of CM077671.1, forward strand.
GTTGAAAAGGTTCAACATGGAGAACTCCAAGAAAGGCCTACTCCCAATGTCACCTGGCACAGTGCTTTGCAAGAATCAGTGTCCTCGGACCCTCGATGAGCGAGTACAAATGAATGATATTCCATATGCTTCGGCAGTTGGTTCTATTATGTATGCCATGCTATGTACAAGACCGTACGTTTCCTATGCGCTAAGTGTTAGCAGCCGGTACCAAGGTGATCCAGGATTGGATCACTGGGCCGCAGTCAAGGGTATTCTTAAGTACCTCAGAAGGACCAAGGATTTACTCCTTGTGTACGGAGGTGATGAAGAGCTCATTGTAAGTTGTTACACTGATGCAGGCTTCATGACTGACCCAGATGACTTTAAATATCAATCTGGCTATGTTTTCATATTGAACGGCGGCACAGTTGATTGGAAAAGTTCCAAACAAAAGACTGTGGCGGATTCTACAACGGAGGCGGAATATGTTGCTGCTTCAGAAGCCTCCAAGCAGGCTGTCGGAATCAAGCAATTTCTTGAAGACCTTGGTGTGGTTCCAAGTGCTCTGGACCCGGTGGAGATCTATTGTGATAATAGTGGCGCCGTGGCCCAGGCAAGGGAGCCATGTTCGCACCATAAGACAATGCATATTCAACTCAAATATAAACTCATTCGACATCATGTCGAAGAAGGTTTAGTGAAAGTACGCAAAGTTCACACGGATCTGAATGTGTCAGACCCGATGACAAAGCCTCTACCACGAGCAAAGCATGAGCAACACCGGATAGCCATTGGTGTTAGGGAAGCCATGTAACTGGATTATGACTCTAGTGCAAGTGGGACACTATAGGAGATATGCCCTAGAGGCAGTAATAACAGTTATTTTATATCTCCGAGTTTGTAATGAATGTTTATGATCCATGCTATAACTGCAATGATTCTCGAGTCTGCAATAACCACGAGGCTTGGAGGGAAACTCATGTGCATGTGTGGTATAATAAACGGTAAATTGTATTCCTAGTCTTGCCTCTAAGACTGGCTCAAGTATTGCAGGATGATCCTGTTTTCCTGATCATGGGCATGGCTATGCCGGCAATTTTGAGGGCACGATGTTGGTTGAACACTTGTGTTGAATCGACCCAAATTGATGTTATGCTATGAGATTCATTTGTTACAAGTTAATGGTTAAATAACACAGAGATAGTTAATGTTTGCATAATTCCTTTGACCATGAGAGTATCGAGTTCCTTCGTGCTTGCTTCATGAACTTTGGGGTTTGTTAAACGTCATCCGTTACTGGGTGGCTATTACGGCGGCTTACGGGTTCACGAAAAAGTATGGCAAGTAACTTAATAGCTCAAGATTGGGATTTGCTCCTCCGACGATGGAGAGATATTCTCGGGCCCTCTCGGTGTTACGGTATCCATCATCGTCTGGCCAGACACAGTGTGATTTGATCACAGGGATGCCGGAACACGAAAACGAGAAAAGAGAACAAAACCGGTAACGAGGTAACTTGCATAGTGGACAAGTTGTTGATCCACGGGGATGCAGAAAATCTCACCTCGGGTGTTTGTGAAATATCGCGAAGCAACAGGAATAGCACACGGCAACTGGAGGTTCACTCGAATATTCATTCGTGTGGGTATAGGGGTCAATATGGGTGTCCACGGCTCCGATGTTGATCATTGATCGGAAGGGATTCCGGGTCATGTCTATGCTTCACCGAACCTATAGGGTCACACGCTTAAGGATCATGCTTGCTCTCATACACATGCCATAGACATTTCTGGCTTCTCTCTCCCTCCCAGCAAAATAGTTTTGTAGAGCCGAAAGGCTGTCTGGGATCCGGTGGGAACTAGTTCTGGACGGCGAAGCCCTGCCGGATAGATGACACCATATGTGTGCAACTCTATAGAGAGATCGTAGTTTCGGTCTTAGTTTGAGAGGTCCTCCCGAAGGGCTGTCCGAGTGATCGTCTTAGTTTGAGAGGTCCTCCCGAAGGGCTGTCCGAGTGACCGTCCGAGTTTCGAAGGTCCTCCCGAAGGGCTGTCCGTGACATCGTCCGAGGGACTGTCCGACCGCCTCCCGAAGGGCTGTCCGATGAGGGAGTACATCCTCGCGGTTGGGAGGTTGTAAAATACTAGCTGCGGGGATCTGCACCAACGATCTCCACCGACTCTTCTTCCGCTGCGCTTCAAGTCGGTACGGATTAGATCAAACCTTGTATGCAGTCTCCATAGTGGTCCTAGGCATGCTCGCTATACCGGAAATTTTTGTTTTCTGTCCCGTTCCCCAACAGCTCGCACATCAAGGGGGACCCCTAAGCACCGCGACTCAGGGGCCTCACTGGTCACGTAGCCCCTCGCCCCTTGGTCTCGTTCGGGCGATCCGGATGCCGCACAGGTGGTCGAGGTATGCGCGGGATTGGTCCCTGCCGACGCAGAGCACGAAAGCAAGCGGGAAGGAAACAAGGCACCGGAGGAAATCATGAAATTCAAGGAAATTCAAGAAATTATTACAGGCACTCAATGTCTTGCGAATTCAAAGTCTCACGCCTCCGCGCGGCACAATAAATGTTGCAGGGTAAGATCTAGGAGGAGGGGCCGCCATCGCCATGGCCGTCGTTGCCAGCTGTCCTAGCCACAGCAAGCTCATCGCCAACGTCGCTGCCACCATCGTCACCACCGCTTGTTCCCGCCGCCAAGGGCTTGGTGGTGGCGATGCAGGCGAACTTCTCCACCAACGCGTCCACCGGACCCTTCACGGCCGCTTCCGCAGTGACGCGGGACGCAGGAGCAACCAGGACGAGCACCGCATCGAAGCTGAAGCCAGGCTTGCGAAGGTAGAGTTGGCTGAAGACCCGCGTCGCGACCGTGGCAAGAAGACCGAGACACTCGTCCTCCAAAATGGTGTCCACCCTGGTGGAAGCGCCTTTGAGCACCTCAGCAAGCTTGAAGGAGAGCCCTGCGTAGCCGGCTTCGGGGGTCGCCAAAGGCTCCCATAATCCTCCCCTGTAGATGGAGCGCAACGACTTGCGAAGCTCGAGTTCGAGGGAGGGGAAGGTGTCGCGCTCCGCGGCTTCCTTATCCTCGGCAACGGCGAGGGTCCTCTCCCTGGCCTCCAGCTGGGCCGTCGTCTCGGAGACGCGCCGGGCGTGGGATGCCTGGGCTTCTTCCACCTCCTCCTTCAGCTTGGCCAGGCGCTCACTTTCCTTGGTTTGGTCATTGGCCACCCGGGATAGCGCGGAGTCGCGATCGGCGAGCTTCGCCTCACGGGCCTCGAGGATCTCCTCCTGGTCACAGAGTCATTGCGCGAGCGCGGCTTGCTCATCTTGAAAGGCCTTCAGGTTGGCCTCCGCCTCACCGTAGCGCTTCTTGGCAGACTCCACCTCGACCAGTGCCGCGTCTCGGACCGCCTTGGCCCCGACGGCTTCCTTCTCGCTCTTCGCGATTGCAGCCTCACCCCGGCTCCAGGCCGCCTGGGTGGCCGCCTCGGCCTGGGACCACCCTGAAATGAGCCCTAGGCGCTCCTTCGCGAGGCGCCTTTCAGCATCTTGGAGGTCGGCCCGGAGCCTGCCAAGCATGGTGTAGACCTCATCCAAGGCACCGGACCTGATCAAAGGACCGCAGCGCGTGACCGCGAGAACCGGACTAGGAGGCGGCACTAGCGCATCAGTGGGCGCCGTGACCAAGGGTCCAGCAGCGTGGCTAACTTGGGAGGCTGGGGGCTCCAGTTTCTCCTCCGTCACGGCGAGCGCGGACGACTCCGCAACCAGCAGGCCCGCGGGGGCTGGCTCCTCCCGAGGCTTCCTCGCCGTGCCCTCAGGAGCGGATTCCACCAGGAGGGGGCCGGGAGCCGCCCCTCCATTGAAGACGGGGCCACCACGGCTACGGCAGGGAGCGCCGCCTCGAGAGCCCCCACGCCCCCGGCGACCGGTCCTCCAAGCGGCGCGCTGGGCTGGCGCGGCGCGCTTCCATCACGACCCAAGGCCGATGGCGCCCCCAGGGCTGGGGGCCCCTTCGGTTCAATGCTTGCCTTCTGCCTCTTCGGCACGACCTCGACCCTGGCCAGTGGAAGGAGGAGAGCCGTGAGCACATGCACAATTCATGGTCAAACAAGGGACAAGAAAGGTTACGTACGCCTCGCGCATGACCCACTTCCTCTTCTTCTCCAGCTCGGCGCCGGTCGGAACGCCCCCGCTTCCTTTCGGCGCGGCCTTGGCCGTGCCCAGGGGGCGAGCAGGGTGCTCCTCGCCGACCCCCGGTGTGGCGCTGCCGCCCGGAGGGATGCAGATGACGCCCTGATGAGCCGCGGCCGGCAAAGCCACGTCTGCCTCAGCGGCGGCAACCCCGCCTATCGGCCGCGGCACGGGCTGAGACGAGGCCAGCGTCTCGGCCACCTTGCTGGGGCACGGGGAGTCCTCCGGAGCAGGCGTGGCCGCGCGCTTCTTCGGGGTCGTCCGGCCAGACGTCCGAGCGGTTTGGGGGGAAGGCCCCGGCCCCCTGAGCACCCTGGCGAAGCGCTGGGAGCCAGCAGCCGGGGGCTCGTCGGTATCATCATCGTCGTCATCAAGGCTACGGGGGAGCACACTCTGCGATGGAGGGGACGCCTCCTCCCTGTCATCCACGGTCTCCTCTGAATCCTCCCCGCCGCTGGTGTCGCCAGAGGACACCAGCACCGGGGGATTGGGGTGCTCAGATGGCGTGAGCCCCAGGTCGTCAAAATCGGGCATGGCGGCGGCCAGCGCCCTGCCGTTGTCGCGGTGGTACAGCGGGGCGTAGTCCTTGGGAAGATCCCCGGGATCGTTGAAGAGCAAAGTGTTCAGGGCCTTGTCCCAATCCTCGCCTGTTAGGCTGACGGATCCGAGCCTGATGGCATCGCCCATGCCCTCGTACTCCCACATGGGCTTCGAGTGCTGCTGGAGCGGCGCCACACGCTGCATCATGAACTCCTTCACCATCATCACCCCGGTCAGCTTCCTGGCGTCCATTTCCGAGGAGATCCGCTTCAGGACGGGTGTCGCCCGGTGGTCGGTGAGCTTCGCGGAGGCCCACCCGAGAGTCTTCTCGGGCAGCCTCGTCTGGAGCTCCAGATGTGAATCAACCCCCTGAACATCCAAGAAGACCCAGCGGTGCCTGTAGCCTTCCACCTTCTTCCCGGCCTTCAGGAGCACATTGCCTCTCTAGACCGCGACGAAGGAGGCACACCCCGACCGCTGCGCGCTGTCATGGAGCCTCATGCTGAAGTAGTGGCGGAAGAGGGCCACAGAAGGCTTCACACCTACGAAGGCCTTGCAGTGGCGAAGATCGACAGGAGCAAGATAGAGTTGGGCTGAAGGTGCAGAGCTTGGATCCCGTAGTGCGCGAGGATGGCGGAGAAGAACCCCGAGAAGGGCGGGACAAGCCCGTAGAAGACGTTGTGGAGGAAGAAGGGGTAGACCGTCTTCGCCAGGGTGCGCCACTCCGTGGAGCCACACCAGATCAAGGTCTTCCCCCATTCATTGGAGTCTCCCGCAGTCAACGGGAGCGCTGAGGCGAGATCCCCCTCCTTGGCGATGGTGGATGTCGTGAGCGTCGGAGAGGGAGAAGAGGGGGTCGAGGCTGGAGCCTCAGGCTTCACCTTCCAGGTGGGCGCCATCCAAAGGATCACGGAGGCAGAAGAGCAAGAGGAAGGATGACGTTGCGCCAAGACCTGGAGGAGTTTCTTGCGGTGGAAAGGGGATAGGAGCAGGAGAGCAAGGCGCATGGAAGAAGAGCAATGATGGCTCCACAGAGGGTGTTCGGCTTTTGCCAGCCTGGACAGTTGTTGAGGCGATTGGCGGTAGAGGTGTCCGTTCCCCGTCGCATGCCATGCATCGAGCCTGGCCCACAGGAGATTGGAGGCCCATGGCGCTGCACCCTATGCTCCTTGCCTTCATATCGAAGCCAGGGTTGGCACGCCTTGGACCCGGGGGCTACTATCGGCGTTCTGGGATCGGGGGTACCCAGACCAGCCTGCCAGCGGCCCAGCGCCTGGCCCACCACGGTGGCCCGGTACGGCCCAAAAACAAGCCCCCCAAGTCAAGGCCCTCGCGAGAGCCCCCGCCTCGCGAGGAGAGCAACACCAAGACCTCCGGAGAAGTGGCATCCCCCCGGGCTGCCTCCCGAGGAGCGGAGATTCCTATGCAAGTACCTGGCCTCGTGAGGCCGGGGTGACATGGGTTCTGATGGCAGAGTGTCGGGACCCCGATCCTAAGCCATATGAATCCAGCCTGTAACATGTCACACCACTTTGCGGCCTCACGCACGGTAACCCACGGATGCCACCTTACCTTGGCCGGGACCGTTTGCACCTTTTGGCTCACGGATATGAACATGTCGCTAGCATTCACACGTCAAAGAACCCGGGTCGACATGACTAGTTATAGACCCAAGTGGCACAACCGTACAGGGACAGACATACGTAACCCAACAATGCAGGTGTCGGTCATCAGCATGTGTAGACGAGTCATAGCAAGCTACAGGGACTCCATTACGCCGTTGGACATAAATGTCATCAACTGCACATAGACGAGTCATAGCAGGCTACATGGACTCCATTACACTGTGAGACATTTCCCCGAAGGGAAAGACACATCAGCAAGAAGGATACACGCCGGTCAATCAATGTGTCCGGAGCAGTAGCAAGCTACCAAGGCTCGGTGGAAGCACAAAGAGGCATTTCCCCGTACAGCAGGCTACTTCAGGTATACAGCTAGGTGTCGAATCCCACACATACCAATGCATTTCAAACATACATGCAATATGCAAGATATGTGTAGATACAACATGGCATCACAACAAAACTCTACAACATAACATTTATTTAGAAGGCTCCGGAGAGCCAACATAGTATAATGTTACAAGCAGGGTGGATTACATGACCCAACATTCAGAGCATACAAACAACAAGCGGAAGTTACATGTCTGAGTACAGACATCTAGTAAAAGCGGCTGGAAGAGCCTGAAAAGCTACAACGACACTACCAAAGGAGCCAGACCTCTGTCTGGGATTCCCAAGCTAATCCGGTCAACATCGAACTTCACGTAGTAAGAATCACTAATGAGACTGAGGTCTCATCTGCAAAAACATAAATAAGCAAACGTGAGTACAAAGGTACTCAGCAAGACTTACATCAGAACTATCTACATATGCATCATTGTCAACAAAGGGGGTTGTGGAGTTTATTGCAGCAAGCCAGCTTTGACTCTTGGCTATGCTGTACTACGCCTATGATTACTTTCTTTGAGGTGGTGTATCACACACGAGTCCACATATTCACCACATCAATACACTACTATGGATCCTCTCTCGTCTTCCTACGAGAAGCCATCCATAGCACTCACACTTATCTGGAGCATTTTAGAGTATCCATTTAAAGTTATCTATGAACAATGCAAGTATCCAAGTAGTCCATATCCGGGGACGCGGCTATTCGTCACACATGCTCCCGCCACTTACCGCCGTGTGCACGTAAAAAGGCACCTCGGCAACCTTCAAGCGGAAGCCCAGCGAGGGAGTCGGCCACGAACGTTAACTTACAATGATTCACGTCCAAGGCAGTCGCCTATCTGAGTTGGAACCCATAACGGAAGTCCGGCCGAGGTTTCCAACATGGCCTCAAACGTTGTGAGCAGAGCCCCAAGCCGGTCCCGATTGGGCCGTTCATCCACTTCGCAGGCCGTGCCACACCTATCAACGTTTCGAACTACTGTGACTCCTGGAATGAGAACAGGGTAGGTTAATAGGCCGAGAGGGTCCATTGGTTTCGGGCCCAATGTGCGGTAGTAGCTAGTCTTGGAACACAAACACGGAACTCAATTCCTATGAGCGGCTTCAATGAGACAACCCACCATGTACTCCTACATGGCCTCTCAGCGCTATCCTTACCAAAACAGGTTCAACACTTAGCCCTCATCATCTGGACACAATCATTTCACTCCGGTTCATCACCCAGATGAATCTGACCTGACACAACTCTAAGCATACCAAGCATAACAGGGTGATACCACAACATGGCTCAAGCATCTACCCGGTATGCTAGGTTGCTTGGTTTAGCTATTTACTGTGACAATGATAGGCCATGCAAAGGAGTGGGTTCATCTCCCGCAACACAAGTAGCAGTTGAATCGCATTGTCGTAATTCATTGAAATGAGAACAAGAGCGAGAGAGTGGGATTGTATCGAATATGCTGAAGGGGGGTTTGCTTGCCTGACACTTCTGAAGATAACAGTGAGCCTTCATCGGTGGCATCGATCTCAACGTCAGAGTAATGTCTACCGAGAGGGAACAACACCGATAAACAAGAAAGAAGCACATTCAATGTGATGCAACAAACATGATGTATGATATGGCATGTTATGTTGCTGAATTGACCTAATGCAACATTAATCCAAGTTAATTGAAGTGGAATTCAAGTATATATCAAATTCCAATCCAAAACTAATTATCCAATTTTCCCTAATCATAAAATGTCCAACTTGGTGATGTTAACTTATTCAAACATGCATGATCATGGCATAAACAGATTCATTGGATTTTTCTGATCATTTTTCATATATAAATTATTTTAATCTGACTTACAGGTTCTTTTCTATGAATTTTTGAAGTTTATACTATTTTCCAGATTATTTCTAATACAGAAAATATTTATTGCGTCAGCACTACGTCATCATGACGTCAGCTGGATAGAGGACCCGGTCCAGGTCAAACCTGACCTGTGGGGCCCATATGTCATTGACTCAGTGCTAAAAAACAGTTAGGTTAAACTAAACAGTGGTTAATTAACATGCGGGGACCGGTGTCAGTGGCAGTGCGGGGTTAATTAGTTGGTGATTAGGCTTAACCTAATCACCTGACAAGACGGGCCCATCAGTCAGTGGCCGAGGCCGGCGAGGTCGTCGCCGGCGACCTCTCCACACGGCGGAGTCCGGCCGGAGCACCGCTATACGCATGGATTCGATGCGCTGCGCCCTCCCGAGCCGAGCTCGCACTCGCCCGCATCCAGGGAATGCGTCAGGGGATCGCCGGGCGGCTTGGTTCGCCGACGGGGAGCTCGTCCACGGTGGCGCTTGGGCGCAGGGTTGGAGCTGGCTAGCGAGCAAATTAAAGAAGCACCTAAGCGGCACTAGCGGGTCTCCCGGAGCATCCCGGTGCCACTGGCTTGAGCAGAGGAGCTCCGGAGCGCGCGGCCCGTCGGCCATGGCGGACGGTGGCTCTCGGCTTGCTGGGACGGCGGCTAGAGATCACGGAAGAGCAGGGGTGTGAATGGGAAACGATGCAGAAGCTCACCACGGAGCGAATGGTGATGATGGAGAGCTCGGGGACGCTCCGGTTGCTGCGAATCGACGACCGGCGTCCGATGGCCGTGGTTGGGGAGGAAGCTCGCGCTCTTCGTCTCCGGGTGCCATGGCTTGAATTCTTCGGCGGGGAGAAGCAGACCGAGGCTACGGGGTCAAGGGGAAGCTCAGGGAGGCGGGGCAGCAACGGTGGCCGCGGTGGCTACTAGTAATGGCGGCGGCGACAACATCGTTGGGCGAGCGCGGGAGGGAGAGAGCCAGGGGGGGAAGAGGGAGCAGAGAGGGGAGCGGAAAGCGAGAGGGGGCCGTGCATGTCTCTCTGGCAGAGAGATGGGGACGAGGGGAAAGCAGGAGGTGGCCGGGGACGTGGCCACGGCGGCTGCTGTGCGGGCACGCATGTGCTTCTCCTCCTGGCGGGAGGAAGAAGACACTGCTGCCCCTATGGGCTGGGCCTTCTAGTTGGGCCGCAATAGGTAAGCCCGGTTAGCCTTTCTCTCTTTTCTTTATTGTTTCTGTTTTCTAATTTCTTTCTTTTTCTTTTGGTTCAGATAGCATACTAAACCATTTTTGAAAAATCTGAAATTTGGCATGTGAGCTAGATGGTCTTAATCAGAGCCACACCAAAGTTTTCAGAATACTTGGAGCTATATTTAATATATAACAAATATAACTCCAATTTAATTATTTATTGGATTAACTCAAATGACCAACATAAATACTTCTGTGATTCCAAAAATATTGGTTTGAATTTTAACTCTTGCCAATATTTTCCTAGAACACCAGGAACATTTTCTTGGAGTTATTTGAGGCAATTTTTATATTGCTCTTTTGACAAAAATTTGGATGGTGAGGCTTGATCATTCCTCATTTCATATTCATAAGAAAATAAAAATGCATGCATGAATGCATTAGCAAGCAAAGTGAAACTAGGGCTGTGACAACTCACCACCACTAAACAAGAATCTCGTCCCGAGATTCAGGCATAGGGCCAGAGGACATAGGGGACTCAAACTCACACAATCTTCACGATCCAATTGCCCTTTCAAAGATGTTGATTCATTGCATCATGTTGATCTTGACATCTTTTCCTTTGGGATCTTCATCCAAACATAACGACAAGGGATGGAAACCCTACAGGAATCGATCTTCTCAATGATCGAGCAACTCATGATCAACTCGTAGAATGAGACGTCAAAACGTCTCTTGAGTTGAGACACAAAACACATATTAAGAATGACAGAATGAGACAGATGACAGGGGTTCCATTTGTAGGCATCAATTCCATGCTAAAGTAGATGGTGATGAGGTTTCAAAGTAGTGAGGAGTTAGTTGCCCTTCATACCATAACGGACACCTTAGGAAAGGTGACTCGTAGGATTATCCCTTAAGTGATAAAAAGAATTACTTTTGATACAGAGATCATTGGAACTCTTCTTACCAGCCTAAGGCAATTCACAATGACCATTTGAAGGAATTCGAAAGAATGGCATACTCAGATCGGAAAAGAAACTAGAGTTATAGAACAACTCGGTAAACGGAAGGCACATTCCGATTGATACCGAAGATATAACCTAGTGTCTGAGCGTTCTCTCAAGAACTAGAGCATTTCCATATTCATCAAGGTTTTACCAACATCCATGCCAAGGATCCTGGCAACACACCAGGCTACCATGATGAATAGCGATGGAGGATGCAGATGCAAAGGAAGACAACACTTTCTCAGAGTTCACCTTGGCTATGCCAAGGAATGAAATCTCGATGATCGACCTAAGAGACATTTAGCACTCCGCTTCTAATGTTCTCCTTGATGTACTAGCATAACCCAATTGTAGGTCATGTTCGCTATCTAGAACATCAAGTAAAAGTCGGACTTCGGGATCACAAAAGGGTCCATGAGGAACAACTTCTAGAATAAGTCATATGAAATCCTCACGTAGAAGTGGTCAAATTTGCTGAATCAAGATACTACAATGATAGATCTTCTGACTAGGTGTGTCGGTCAAAACATCAACCTTGCGAAAGCCTATATCATTGATCTTGGGAAAATTCCAACCATCATATCTGCCTGAGATTCAGATCTGGTTGGTGACAGGCTACTTCAGACTCAGCAGGTCTGAAAGAGAAAGTTTGCAACATAAATCGACGAGATGGCATTGCGAGATTCTCGAGAAATGAACTACAGAAGCAAGCTCCAAAACATGAGCTGGATTGCAATACATGTGAACACACTGTCCAGGACAATTGTGACCACATGGAATTCTTACAACAAAACACTACCGAGTTCTGGGTGGGAACCATCAGTGCGGACAATGAAGTCGGGTGCAAGTCCGTTTGGTACCTTCAGGAATAACACTCAACTTCTCTTCCTTGAACAAGTCAATTAGTGGCTTGGTGTGCTAGGGACACATATGGACTGGAGATGACTAGTCTATCAACCCATAGAATACTTCGCACGGGCATGATTGACTTGGTATGGCTCCTGAGAGAACAAGATAACTTATCCCGAATTCACGGCGGCAACTTGCATCAAGTACACGTGAATTAGAGGAAGCCACTTCTTACACCATACATATACCTCGGGTACGAGACCTGATGATAATGCATACGAAAATTTCCAATACTAGCTTAATGTTCATCATGAGTTATGGAGGAGATAAGGATGTTGTCGATGGGCTCAACAACAATTCATCAAAGTACCCATATGAATGGAATTCCACAACTATGTAAACAAGGTATTAGCATTGGTCAGACCAAAAGATATAATGGTGTATGCTCGAAGAAATAACCACGAGTAAGACAACATTACGAAGATCTTTGGTTTTGAGTTTGATTTGACGATAGCCCATACTCAAATCAAAGATTGGACAAGACAATAGAGACAACAATTGATCACGAGGATCAACCGATGAAGGTATCATCTTTCCTCAACACACACAAAAGATAACCCTTTGAAATGAATTAAGTCAGATGAAGCTTTTTATCTTCCAACTCTCCAAGTTGTTGTTTGGCTTAGTCCAACTAGTTCAGGGGTATCCAACACAGAGTCTTGGAGAAGGGATGGCTTACAGGAAACCAACTTGATCATGAACTCAACAAAACGGTCAGGGGACATCCTGGTGATACTTCCGAGAAGATACTCGGAAACTCACGGACCACTGATATGTTATCAAGCTCGGGAACAATCTTGCTTTTCAGGGCAAGATGATATGATCAAAAGAGCGAAGGATCGACACAATCCTAACTCGTTGATCGAACAGTGCAGCATGAAATATGGACTAGATGGCACAATCAATCTTAGAATGATGATTCAATAACCAACACACCAAGAATGAAATTATTGTCCATTAACTTCCAAGCAATGGAATTGCTAGGAATATTGATTTCACACATCACGGTTCACTTGTCGACGTTTCGGTTACAACCAACACGGAGGCCAAGAAATGAATAATGATGGCGAGAAGTACCACTGTATCAAGATTTCATGAGAGATGGTGCAATTCTCACGATACTCCTGACATAAAGAGGGTAATACTTCAAGGTAGAACAGAGCAAAAGCTGGATTTGCATTTTGATCTGCGGAATACAACTACTTTGACCCAATCCAAGAAATGGATGAGGTACTGGAGTTTGTTTATCCAAGTCATTCTGAAATAGAATGGCTTGACAGACCACAAGAATAATAGGCATCGATGAACACGAATGCACAACTACTCTTGACTATCACGGATAGCTGATGGTCAGAATAAAACTGAGGGGGCAACTCAAGAGAACATGATCTTTGTGAGTTATGGATGCATAGGTCAGCATGTCGAACGAGTTCAACAAAATTCTTCCGGATAACCCATGAGGAAAGATAGGATTGGCAAAGTCACAACTATGGAATGGAGAACTCATCAAGAGCACTCTTGTTGTGATCTTAAGCTCACGAGGAACTTCTGCCATAATGGTTCATGGTATTGGAAGAATGATAAACCACGAACCTTGAAGACTATAACAAGGTTACTAATCATCCTAAAGGAACGAGCAAACACTATCAACTAGAGTGAGCAGAATGATTCTCGGGTTTAAGAACCCAGAAACAGAATACCTACTAACTAATTAGCATCGCGGGATGCTTTCAATAATGATGGCCAAAATTATCACACTGGAAACACACAACACAACTAGGCTATTGGGTGGTTCACTGGAATAACATGGTTTCCTAACAGTTCAACAAATATGTCAAGGTAATGGAGTACCTCAACACGATAATTGGTGTGCTTCGTCTGGCCAAAAGACATTGATTCGAGATGAAGGAATTTTGCAATTGCATCAGATTATCTGTCAACCTTGGATAACTCGAACAGCATAACGGTTGTACGGGCGTGAAATATGAGGCAACATTCATGAAACTGACAACAAAACAACTGAATCCTTATGAAGACACTGATCCAGGAAGACAATAACTTTCCTATAAGTCTCCAACATGGTAACTCGTCATCCTGATAGATAGATGAGAAAGCCTAGTTCCTTAAACCCCGTAGAATAAAGAAGAGGGTGACTCGGAATTAGAATGACACGAGGAAAGGAGTAAAAAGAATCTTACGTTCCCTTCCACAATCAATTCCCTTATATAACTAAAGCAGTTCTAGACTCAACATCGACCAGTTTGGCTTGGTAGTCCTACAGACAGTCAAACTCTGATACCAACGCTGTCGGGACCCCGATCCTAAGCCATATGAATCCAGCGTGTAACATGTCACACCACTTTGCGGCCTCACGCACGGTAACCCACGGCTGCCACCTTACCTTGGCCAGGACCGTTTGCGCCTTTTGGCTCACGGATATGAACATGTCGCTAGCATTCACACGTCAAAGAACCCGGGTCGACATGACTAGTTATAGACCCAAGTGGCACAACCATACAGGGACAGGCATACATAACCCAACAATGCAGGTGTCGGTCATCAGCGTGTGTAGACGAGTCATAGCAAGCTACACGGATTCCATTACGCCGTGGGACATAAATGTCATCAACTGCGCATAGACGAGTCATAGCAGGCTACATGGACTCCATTACACTGTGAGACATTTCCCCAAAGGGACAGACACAACAGCAAGAAGGATACACGCCGGCCAATCAATGTGTCTGGAGCAGTAGCAAGCTACCAAGGCTCGGTGGAAGCACAAAGAGGCATTTCCCCGTAAAGCAGGCTACTACAGGTATACAACTAGGTGTCGAATCCAACACATACCAATACATTTCAAACATACACGCAATATGCACGATATGTGTAGGTACAACATGGCATCACAACAAAACTCTACAACATAACATTTATTTAGAAGGCTCCGGAGAGCCAACATAGTATATTGTTACAAGCAGGGTTGATCACATGACCCAACATTCAGAGCATACAAACAACAAGCGGAAGTTACATGTCTGAGTACAGACATCTAGTAAAAGCGGCTGGAAGACCGTGAAAAGCTACAAGGACCCTACCAAAGGAGCCAGACCTCTGTCTGGGATTCCCAAGCTAATCCGGTCAACATCGAACTTCACGTAGTAAGAATCACTAATGAGACTGAGGTCTCATCTGCAAAAACATAAATAAGCAAACGTGAGTACAAAGGTACTCAGCAAGAGTTACATCAGAACTATCTACATATGCATCATTGTCAACAAAGGGGGTTGTGGAGTTTATTGCAGCAAGCCAGCTTTGACTCTTGGCTAATCTTTACTACGCCTATGAGTACTTTCTTTGAGGTGGCGTATCACACACGAGTCCACATATTCACCACATCAATACACTACTATGGATCCTCTCTCGTCTTCCTACGAGAAGCCATCCATAGCACTCACACTTATCTGGAGCATTTTAGAGTATCCATTTAAAGTTATCTATGAACAATGCAAGTATCCAAGTAGGCCATATCCGCGGATGCGGCTATTCGAATAGATAGTTTACCCTGCAGGGGTGTACTTCGTCACACATGCTCCCGCCACTTACCGCCGTGTGCACGTAAAAAGGAACCTCGGCAACCTTCAAGCGGAAGCCCAGCGAGGGAGTCGGCCACGGACGTTAACTTACAACGACTCACGTCCAAGGCAGTCGCCTATCTGAGTTGGAACCCATAATGGAAGTCCGACCGAGGTTTCCAACATGGCCTCAAACGTTGTGAGCAGGGCCCCAAGCCGGTCCCGATTGGGCCGTTCATCCACTTCGCAGGCCGTGCCACACCTATCAACGTTTCGAACTACTACGACTCCTGGACTGAGAACAGGGTAGGTTAATAGGCCGAGAGGGTCCATTGGTTTCGGGCCCAATGTGCGGTAGTAGCTAGTCTTGGACCACAAACAGGGAACTCAGTTCCTATGAGCGGCTTCAATGAGACAACCCACCATGTACTCCTACATGGCCTCTCATCGCTACCCTTACCAAAATAGGTTCAACACTTAACCCTCATCATCAGGACACAATCATTTCACTCCGGTTCATCACCCAGATGAATCAGACCTGACACAACTCTAAGCATAGCAAGCATAACAGGGTGATAGCACAACATGGCTCAAGCATCTACCAGGTATGCTAGGTTGCTTCGTTTAGCTATTTACTGTGACAATGACAGGTCATGCAAAGGAGTGGGTTCATCTCCCGCAACACAAGTAGCAGTTGAATCACATTGTCCTAATGCATTGAAATGAGAGCAAGAGCGAGAGAGTGGGATTGTATCGAATATGCTCAAGGGGGGGTTGCTTGCCTGACACTTCTGAAGATAACAGTGAGTCTTCATCGGTGGCATCGATCTCCACGTCAGAGTAACGTCTACCGAGAGGGAACAACACCGATAAACAAGAAAGAAGCACATTCAATGTGATGCAACAAACATGATGTATGATATGGCATGTTAAGGTGCTGAATTGACCTAATGCAACATTAATCCAAGTTAATTGAAGTGGAATTCAAGTATATATCAAATTCCAATCCAAAACTAATTATCCAATTTTCCCTAATCATAAAATGTCCTACTTGGTGATGTCAACTTATTCAAACATGCATGATCATGGCATAAATAGATTCATTGGATTTTTTTGATCATTTTTCATATAAAAATTATTTTAATCTGACTTACAGATTATTTTCTATGAATTTTTGAAGTTTATACTATTTTCTAGATTATTTCTAATACAGAAAATATTTATTGCGTCAGCACTAGGTCATCATGACGTCAGCTGGTTAGAGGACCCGGTCCAGGTCAACCCTGACCTGTGGGGCCCATATGTCATTGACTCAGTGCTAAAAAAACAGTTAGGTTAAACTAAACAGTGGTTAATTAACATGCGGGGCCCGGTGTCAATGGCAGTGCGGGGCTAATTAGTTGGTGATTAGGCTTAACCTAATCACCTGACAAGACGGGCCCATCAGTCAGTGGCCCAAGCCGGCAAGGTCATCGCCGGCGACCTCTCCACACGGCGGAGTCCGGCCATAGCACCGCTATACGCATGGATTCGATGCGCTGCGCCCTCCCAAGCCGAGCTCGCACTCGCCCGCATCCAGGGAATGCGTCAGGGGATCGCCGGGTGGCTTGGTTCGCCGACGGGGAGCTCGTCTGCGGCGGCGATGCTACGGTGGCGCTTGGGCGCAGGGTTGGAGCTAGCTAGCGAGCAAAAGAAGCACCTAAGCGGCACTAGCGGGTCTCCCGGAGCATCCTGGTGCCACTGGCTTGAGCAGAGGAGCTCCGGAGCATGCGGCCCATCGGTCATGGCGGCCGGCGGCTCTCGGCTTGCGGGGACGACGGCTAGAGAGCACGGAAGAGCAGGGGCGCGAAGGGGAAGCGGTGCAGAAGCTCACCACGGAGCGAATGGTGATGATGGAGAGCTCGGGGATGCTCCGGTTGCTGCGAATCGACGGCCGGCGTCCGCCGGCCGTGGTTGTGGAGGAAGCTCGCGCTCTTCGTCTCCGGGTGTCGCGGCTCGAATTCTTCAGTGGGGAGAAGCAGACCGAGGCGACAGGGTCGAGGGGAAGCTCAGGGAGGTGGGGCAGCGACGGTGGCCGCGGTGGCTACTAGCAATGGCGGCAGCGATAACGTCGTCGGGCGAGCACGGGAGGGAGAGAGCCAAGGGGAGGAAGAGGGAGCAGAGAGGGGAGGGGAAAGCGAGAGGGGGCCGTGCATGTCTCTCTGGCAGAGAGATGGGGACGAGGAGAAAGCAGGAGGTGGCCGGGGACGTGGCCACGACGGCTGCGGTGCGGGCACGCAGGTGCTTCTCCTCCTGGCAGGAGGAAGAAGACAGTGTTGCCCCTGTGGGCTGGGCCTTCTAGTTGGGCCGCAACAGGTAAGCCAGGTTAGCCTTTCTCTCTTTTCTTTATTGTTTCTGTTTTCTAATTTCTTTCTTTTTGTTTTGGTTCAGATAGCATACTAAACCATTTTTGAAAAATCTGAAATTTGGCATGTGAGCTAGATGGTCTTAATCAGAGCCACACCAAAGTTTTCAGAATAGTTGGAGCTATATTTAATATATAACAAATATAACTCCAATTTAATTGTTTATTGGATTAACTCAAATGACCAACATAAATACTTCTGTGATTCCAAAAATATTGGTTTGAATTTTAGCTCTTGCCAATATTTTCCTAGAATACCAGGAACATTTTCTTGGAGTTATTTGAGGCAATTTTTATATTGCTCTTTTGACAAAAATTTGGATGGTGAGGCTTGATCATTCCTCATTTCATATTCAGAAGAAAATAAAAATGCATGCATGAATGCATTAGCAAGCAAAGTGAAACTAGGGCTGTGACACAGAGCCAGGCGGGCGCCAGCGGGCGCAGAAGGAGGACAGTTTTCCCTTTCGTGATAAGGAGGCAAGGACATACGCGGGTTCCCAAGGAACCCCCCAAAGGTTTCCTTCCTAGTGCAAGAGGACCAATACCACGAGCTCGGTAGGACGGATGTCATCGCCGAGCCCACCGCTGCGTCACACCCGGAAGCTTTGCAGGCGAAGACTACCTTTAGTCAGGATAGGATGTACTTCTTGTCCCCTTTCAAATTTGGCCGTTGTGGGATCCCTTCCCGCCTGTGCGATAAGGAAAGAGGACCGTGGCCCCCATAAAGAGGGACTAGCTCCCATCGTAGAGGGGGGGATCAAGTTCATCACTACCAAGAGCCCTCGTGAGGCCACCCAGCCACTGTACTAGTTCATCCTTAGCCTCCTCGTGAGGCCAATCCACCACAAAGCAGGAGTAGGGTTTTACACCGCAAGGTGGCCCGAACCTGGGTAAATCTCTGAGTCCATCTTCTTCCCCGCTCACACTTATTCGATGTAGCTAGGCCGTAGGATGGCGGGCCTGGGACTTCGAGTCAGTTGAGATCTTCGCACACGCCCCAGTGTTTGAACCTTGTTGGGTTTTGCGGAGCCCCGATTCCGACACTATCTTTTGAGGCCCACAACATTATATATGTTACACAGATCAAACGGCCAAAATTATCCTATGTCTAAAAATTTACGAGATCGAGGGCCAGTATTCTCTAATTAACGTGTAATTTTCTCGCCTTTTCCCCTAATTTTGATCCGTATTTTGCTTTTAGTAGATAATAGAAAGAATAGATGGTGTTGGGTATCTCTAACATCATGTTCTCTAGCAGTTTTCTGAACACCTAAGTCTTTCAAGACTTGCCCTTTGTGCATAGCTATTCTTTGTTAACATCACTTACTTTTAAAAAAATCCCACAACAAGTCATGGTTATCTAGATTAAATAGAACAAAGGCTACTAACTTATTTCAACTACTAGAACAAAACCTTTGTTTTAACTATCAAGACTTACTCCCACTTTAACACATCACACTTGCTACTGCTGCTACTGCTCCTACTGTTGCCACTGCTCGTACTGCTGCTTCTGCTGCTGTTGTTGTTGTTGTTGTTGTTGTTGTTGTTGTTGTTGTTGCTGCTACTGCTACTTCTCTCCTACTACTGCTACTGCTGCTCCTGCTACTGCTCTCCTGCTACTGCTGCTACTGCTACTACTATTACTGCTGCTGCTGCTACTACTACTCCTGCTGCTACTATACTACTACTACTACTACTACAACAACTACTACTACTACTACTACTACTACTACTACTACTACTACTACTGCTGCTACTACTACTACTACTACTACTACTACTACTACTACTACTACTACTACTACTCCTACTACTACTACTACTGTTGTTGTTGTTGCTGCTGCTCCTACTGCTGCTACTACTGCTACTACTACTGCTCCTACTACTGCTGCTACTGTTGCTGCTACTGCTATTGATACTGCTACTACTACTGCTGCTACTGCTACAACTACTACCACTCCTACTACTACCACCACCACCACTACCACCACCACCACCACCACCACCACCACCACCACCACTACTACTACTACCACTGTTGCTACTGCTGCTGCTTCCGCTGCTCCTGATGTTGCTCCTGCTCCTACTACTGCTCCTACTATTGGAACACGAAGTACGCTACGCTAGCGCCAAATAAAATTTTTCTACTGCGCACCCAAGAACATGCTGCTGGAAATAGCTCAGGGGATCGGGTTTACCACTAGACGCGCAGTCACCGCAGCGGAAGTAGAGTTGGTGATGCGTGTAGTCGATCAGCCAATTCGTCTCCTCCTCCTGTAGTCGATCTCTCACGAGCAGTGATCTCCCACGAATAGCTCCTCGCAGATCCCTCAAACGGTTCATCATGGATCCCTCAAACGGTTCGTCCAAGCACCGCAGATGTGATGCCTCCAAGGTATCCACACGTATGTGGGAAGCATTGGGCGGCGGACTGCTAGGTCCGATCGCACGGCATGGTGGCGTGGGGAGTGGCGGTGGCTGTCGACGGGAGAAAAGGATCAACCCTGAAAGGTGCGCCCACTCCCCTTTATATAGACCTCCAAGATGGGCTCAACACTTGAGGCCCACAACGAGTCTAGTCCCATTTTCCATTCGGATCCAATCCGAATGGGCTGCAATCCCTTAAGTGTGCGACCCTATAGGTTCACGTACACATGGACACGACCCGAGTCGATAGTCGGTAGCGGCTCCTAGCAGAACGTGCCAACTCCCATGCGTGCGCAAAGTCGTTAGACAAACCTCGACAATGTGACATATACAACATTCATTTTCCCTCATGATATAGGTTGTAGAGCTCAAGGCGAGTACTTTTCACCCTTGTGGTAACTCGACATCTCTTCTCGAAACTGTGATGCAGATTCCCGAACTGGGTTAACACTTAACCCATGTCGCATGGCCATGCTTTCTGAATCTGATCACACGAGAGGGCCTAGAGAATATCTCTCCTCATGGAGGGGCAAATCCCATCTTGGTTAACCATGTCTCGCAGCATGTCTCATGACTCACCCAAAAGCTACCTTTATAACTACCCAGTTACGGAGTAGCGTTTGATAGACCCTAAGTAAGTCGATCCTCATCCCGAGAACATGCGAGGACCTCAAGTCTAGGACATGTCATATACATTGTACTTGTGACTAAAAGATGACATTATCTCGTTGTGTCTGAAAGTGGGTATGTCCGACTCGGTGATCTCAATCCCTGACTCCATACTATCAGTTTAGCATCTCTCTGCACATGACTTGTGAAACGTAGTCGTCAACTGAATGTATACTGGTAAAGGATATGTGTTCGCATAACCTTAACAACTAGGGACTATTAGAACAATCATCATATAATATATAGTCTTGCAAATAAGTCACATACTTATTGATACATATCACTGATGATGTTCAAGGACAATACAAAATACTCATGAAAACATAGGAAACGAAATCATCACATGATTGCCTCTAGGGCATATCTCCAACAGTCTCCCACTTGCACTAGAGTCAATCATCTAGGCATCGTATGCCCATGGACCTCATGTGCATCTCATGCTTCGACTGCGGGAGAGGCTTCGTTAATGGATCAACAACATTTGCATCCGTGTGAATCTTGCATATGTTTACATCGCCTCTCTCGACCAAGTCGCGAATGAGGTTAAAACGCCTGAGTATGTGTTGGGTTTTAATGGTTTCGTGGTTCCTTGACTTGTGCGATAGCACCACTATTGTCACAATAGAGGTCCAACGGATTGGAAGAGTCCTGAACCACTCCAAGATCAGAAATAAAATTCTTCACCCAAACACCTTCTTTTGCAGCTTCTGAAGCCGCAATGTACTCAGCCTCCAATGTAGAATCAGCTACCGTATCTTGCTTGGCACTCCTCCAGCTCACTGCTCCTCTGTTCAGAATGAACACACACCCAGATTGCGATCGACTATCATAACTATCGGTTTGGAAACTAGCATCAATGTAACTCTTTACAACGAGCTCATCCTCACATCCATAAACCAGGAACATATCATTTGTCATTCTCAAGTATTTAAGGATATGCTTTACCGCTGTCCAGTGACTCTCACCTAGATCAGCCTGGTATCTGCCTACTACGCTTAGAGCAAAGCTAACATCGGGACAAGTACATACCATAGCATACATGATGGACCCGACAGCCGAAGCATACGGAATCCCATCCATGCGGCTTCGCTCATCAGGAGTCGAGGGACTCTGAGTCTTGCTAAGACTAATGCCATGTGACATGGGCAAGAACCCTTTCTTGGCATCTTGCATGTTGAACCATGTTAACACCTTGTCTATATATGTACTTTGGCTTAATCCAATAAGCCTTCTCGATCTATCACTATAGATCTTGATTCCAAGAATATAAGCTGCTTCTCCCAAGTATTTCATTGAAAACCTATTTTTCAATGAGTCCTTGACAGATTCAAGTATTTGAACATCATTTCAAATCAACAATATGTCCTCCACATACTGGATCAGAAATGCAACTGAGCTCCCACTGACCTTCCTGAATACACAATGATCATAGTCGTTCTTGATGGAGCCAAACTCTTTGACCGCTTCATTAAAACGAATGTTCCAATTCCGAGATGCTTACCTTAATCCATAAATGGATCTTTGAAGCTTGCATACCATGCCAGCATTCTTTGGATCGACAAAACCCTCGGGCTGTGTCATATACACGTCCTCAGTTAAATTTCCATTAAGGAAAGCCGTTTTGACATCCATCTGCCATATCTCATAGTCGAAATATGCAGCTATAGAAAGAATGATCCTAATTGATTTAGGCAACGCTACCGGTGAATAAGTCTCACCGTAGTCAACTCCTTGAACTTGTTGATAACCTTTAGCGACAAGTCGAGCCTTATGGACTGTAACATTTCCATCCATATCAGTTTTCTTCTTAAAGATCCATTTGCACTCAATGGCTCGAACGCCATCTGGCGGATCAACCAAGTTCCAAACGTGATTGTCATCCATGGACTTTAATTCGGATCTCATGGCCTCAAGCAATAACTCAGAATCAGGGCTCACCATTGCTTCCGCATACGTGGTCGGTTCGTTGTTCTCCAAGAACAATACATTGCAGTCGTGCATATTGCGCAACCTTTCCGACCTACGTCGAACCGGCGCCGAATCCACTACGGGTTCCCCGACTAACTCCAGCGTGCTTGAATCACCTGTCGGAACGTCCTCGTGTGGCTCTCGAATTTCTTTGAGTCGGACCGACCTCCCACTAGCCTTCCGATTGAGAAACTCTTTCTCAAGGAAAACACCATGTTGAGCAACAAAGACTTTGCCCTCTTCAAGGTTGTAGAAGTAATATCCCAAGGTTTCCCTCGGATATCGCACGAATATGCACTTGTCCGACTTGGGTGTGAGCTTGTGTAAGTGCATCTAGTGCCCCTTAGTGATTTTGGTGTATTGAAGACTTATAGGTTAAGGGACTAATATGTGTGTGAGTTTACACAGGCTCTATAAGTCGCTAAGGATTTTTATATATACAAAGAATGTCGACCCCTAAAAATGAATGTCTTCAGCTAAAGACTTTGATATTCCCTGAAGACTTTGAAGAATGAAGAAATTGGTGTGACCTTGAAGATATTAATACGAGGACTATGAAGCATGAAGACTTTTGTTTTCGTAGTTTCATTTCCTTTCTTTGAGTCATAGGAAACATCGTAATGTTAAAGGTGGTCGAGGTAATACTAAGGAAGAATTTCCAAGTGGTGCTCATCTCAAAGCCTACACATACCCAAAACCTTCGAGTGAAGCCTTTGGAAATCTCTTGTAGTTCAGTCAATTTCTTCAGTGACAGAGACGAAGTTCTTCTGTTCTCTGAGGAATTTGTTCTGACTGAGGAGTTAGGATTTCGCTAGTGCGAATTGCCTACCGTGAGAAATATGATAGCCCTTAGGAATTTGAGAGTTCAAATCTCCGATCGGTGCTGTGCCTTGCGCTAGCTGTCCAAATATCTTATCCACATAACGGTCATATCATTAAGGGCATTTATGTCATATCATGTCGGGTTACACCTTGGCTATAAATAGCCGCCCCCCACAACCACTAGCTGGTTGGCTGCTCCGAGAGAGATTGACACTTGTCATTTGAGGGCAACCCATCCTTTGAGGACTTTGAGAGAAAATCATCAGTGAGGAAAAACCCAAAACCCAAACCACCAAAACCCAAAAGTGATTGAGCATCACTAAAGAGATTGTTCCTGTGTGGAACCGACACTTTTACCTTTGAAGACTGTGCATCTTCCAGACAGTTAGGCATCATAGTCTGGAACATCCAAGAGGAAATTTTGGATTGCCGAGTGACCGAGTTTGTGAAGGTTTGGAAATCTACACTGAAGACTTACCACGAGTGTTGGGCGAGGTCTGTGTGACCTTAGCTCAAGGAGAATACGGTAAGGACTGTGTGTCCTGGGACTATGTGTCTTTTGGTTTAAATACCAAGCCGCTCCGAACCAGACGTATGACTGTCACAGCAGTTAGAACTGGATCATCAAATCATTGTCTTCATCGAGCTCCTGGTTCTATTTCCTCAACCCTTTCAATTCCTTGAAGTACTTGATGAAACTGATCGTTTCTGTTTGAAGAATTTGACTGAAGACTTTCTCAATTTCCTCATCTCAAATCCTTCAGTCACTTTGTCTTCGGCCTGTTTATCCTATTCACACTATTCATGCTCTGTGTATGTTTCATTTCATCATGGTGACTATGCTACAGTTATGTTTCGCATGCACTTGAGTACTTATTTGGTTGCTCGTAGTTCATCACTTAGCAAATTCCTCTACTATTAATTCCTTAGTGACGAATTTATAAAAATTGCCTATTCACCCCCCCTCTAGTCGATATAACGCACTTTCAATTGGTTTCAGAGCAAGGTACTCCCTTGTTCTGTGTGATTTTGGTTTAACCACCTGGAGTTTTAGTTATGTCGATTGCAGGCATGATCAAGGTCTCAGCTGGGTGTCCTACCTTCGATGGGACAGACTACCCCTACTGGAAGAACAAGATGTGCATGCATCTTGAGGCAATTGACAACGATCTCTGGTATGTTGTGGAAAATGGTGTTCCCTCCGTCACTCCCACTATCAACGCTGCTGATGTGAAGAGATTCAAGCAACTCGATTCTCAAGCGAAGAATATCATATGTTGCCATCTGAGCAAAGGTCAGTATGGTAGAGTGAGTGCTTTGGAAACTGCTAAGCTTATCTGGGATAGGATGTCCAAAGTCAACGAAGGTTTTTCAAATCAACGTGACTCTCGAGTTGATGTTCTTCGCAATCTCTTCAACTGCTTCAAAAGACTTGACAACGAAAATGTTCAACAAACTTTCGATCGTCTCACTGATATCTCCAATGAGCTCCAATCTCTTGGTGCCACTGACATCACCGACCATGAGGTGGTGAATAAACTGCTGAGATCCCTTGATTCCTCATTCGATACACTTGCTTTGATGATTCAAGAACGAGGAAACCACAAGTCACTAGATCCTGCTGATATTCCTGAGAGAGTCAATACTCATGAATTCCAACAAGCTGAAAAGAGAGACCTCTACGGACCAAGCTATGGAAGAACTCGTGCTCTGATGGCAAAAGCAATTTCCTCATCTGAAGGTGAAGAATCTAATAGTAGCCTTGGTGATCCTGAAGAACTGAGTCAGGAGCTAGCAATGCTCGTGAGGAAATTCTAGAAGTTTTCAAGGAGAGGCCGATTTGGAAAATCTTCAAGAAGTGGCCTGAAGAAATCAGAATCCTCATCAAGCGACTACAAGAAAAGAACTTGTCACAAGTGCAAGAAGTCTGGCCACTACATCGCTGATTGTCCTCTCTGGGAAAAAGAATCAAAGAAGAAGAAATACAAAGATGATAGTTCTGATGACTCAAAGAGAAAGAAGAAATCTTCAAAGTCCTCATCTTCAAAGTCCTCATCTTCAAAGTCTTCATCGCACAAGAATAATAGCTCCAGAAAGGCTCAAGCACTTATTGGGAAGGAAATGGATTCTGAAGAAGAATCTTAAGAATATGAGGAAGAGGAGGAATCTGAGGAGGAGTCAGACTCTTGTGTGGCGAGCCTAGCTCTCGCTACTGCTTTTGCCAACAAGTCCATCTTCAACTATGAGGAAAATGGCAACTCCAACGACTCTGATGTCAGCAACGATGACTATGCTCCCACCTATTGCTTCATGGCAAAAGATGCCAAGGTACTCAAACACCATTCCATCTCTGAATCAAGTGATGGTGAATCTGAGGATTACATGAAACCTAGCTATTCCAAACTAGCTAATATTGCCACTAAACAACAAAGTGCCATTCAAAAGCTTCAGAAACTGCTAGACAAAAGTGATGACATGTTGAATGAGGAAATGGATCACACTTAAACTCTGACTAAGGGACTTCAAAGTCTTCAGTCTAAGTTTGATAACCTTCAAAGTCATCATGATGCTCTATTAGTCGATCATGAGAAGCTTTCTTATGAATGTCTTCAAAGAAAGCAAGATCTTGAGAAACTAAGGGTGTCTCATGAAGATCAGTACCGCTCAGGTAGAATTCGTTCCACCTTGCTTGAAATGCATCGAACGTGAAACTACTCATTCTTCACCTGAAAGTTCAAATGCTTCTATTGCTGCAAATTCTTCAACTATTTCTATGGTCACAAATTCCTCATCTGGGGATACCACAAGTGTCACTAATGAAAATGCAGGGTTGAAGGAATTGTATGTGATTGGCATATACAAAAGCCTCAAATGGCATCAAACCCTTTGCGATGTGCTTAAAAAGCAGATTCTGAACAGGAACCCCAGGAAAGAGGGTATTGCATGTGAAAGGAAACTCAATGTTGATGGATCCTACTGTAAACCTGAGCAGTACCCCAAAACCTCATGGGTTGCTGCAAAAGGACCTCCTGTAGATCCATCTACTTTATCTGGATTTACTTGTGAATCTTCATATTCCTCTGATGAGTCATTTGACTCCAACTATAAACTGTTCAAAAATCAGAATGGTGAAGTTTTTGCCAAATATGTTGGTACTAACTGCAGGAACGGTCCTCCGATGAAGAAAATCTGGGTCCCCAAAAGGTACCTTGAAAATCTTCAAGTGAATGTCATCATGACACCACCAGTGAAGAACATGAACTCCAGATCAAATTCTTCATTTGTACCAAAGTCTTCACAAGGACCAAAGTCCTCACACGGACCAAATTCCTCATATGGTCAAAAATCATATCATTCTCGTGCTAATGCTTCAGTTTCACAGGGAAAAACTGAGGGTCATGAATATGTTCATTATTCTTCAAATCATTATGTTCATAAGTCCTCGAAGAATTTCTCTTCTTATTCATATGAGTACTCTAACCCCCCCTCCTATGAAACGAAGTGCTCTTGCTTCAATGCCACCTTTCCCATATGGAGCACGCAGAATGATGAACTCTGTACCACCCCTCCAGATCAGGGTGGTGAAGAAATTGAACTAATCTCTTATGCAGGTTCAGGTCTCCAGACAAACTTAAGCGTCTGATGAATTTGCTGGAGACCTGAAGAAATGCTTGAAAGGACGCTAATCACAAAGAAATGAATCATTCTTTTCTCACGTACTCACATTACTTTGCTTACTATACTATGTGATGAAATTCAATCTGATGAATTTGGTGTCATATTCTTTACTCTGAAGTATATGTGTTCGTAAGTGGTACTAATTCATGTGCAGGATGAGCCACCTAAAGCTACCGAGTGGGTCCTAGACAGCGGCTGCACCAACCACATGACTGGTGACAAGAGTCCATTGATGGACATTCCACTTGCTCCATCACATCTGAAGCATATCACCTACGCTGACAAAGGAAAAAGCAAGGTATTGGGTCTAGGTAAGGTTGCAATCTCGAAGGATCGACACATGGATAAAGTAATGCATGTCGAATCCCTTGGATTCAACCTCATGTCTATCTCAATGCTTTGTGATCTTGATATGGTTGTCATCTTTGGCAATTATCGTTGTGTTGTCGTCATGGAATCTGAAAAGTCCAAAGTCTTCGAAGGCCTTAGGAGAGGAGACTTTTATATTGTTGATTTCTCTACAGGTCCACAGCCGGCCACATGTCTACTTGCAAAAGCTTCAGAAGGCTGGTTATGGCATCGACGACTTGGACACGCTGGCATGAGGAACTTGCACACGCTCGCGAAGAAAAAGCACGTCATTGGTATTGAGGGTGTCAAATTCCTCAAGGATCACTTGTGTGGGGCTTGTGAGTCTGGAAAGATGACCAGATCCAATCATCCATCCAAGACTATCATGACTACCACTCGTCCTTTTGAATTGCTTCATATGGATCTCTTTGGTCCCACTCACTATGCCACACTAACAAATACTCCATGCTTATATGGCTTTGTCATTGTTGATGATTTCTCTCGCTATACTTGGGTGCACATTATCCTATACAAATCTGAAGTGCAGAATGTCTTCAGACGATTTTTTTCAAGGGCCTCGACGAATTTCGGTGTTAAGATCAAGCATATCAAGAGTGATAATGGGACTGAGTTCAAGAACAATGGTCTTGATGATTATCTTGATGAACTAGGTATTACTCATGAGCTATCTACCCCTTATACTCCTCAGCAGAATGGCGTTGTGGAGCGCAAGAATAGGACTCTTGTTGAGATGGCTCGCACTATGCTTGATGAATACAAGACCCCTCATCGTTTCTGGCATGAGGCAATCAATACTGCTTGCCATATCATCAACATGGTATATCTTCACAAATTCCTCAAGAAGACTTCATATGAACTCCTCACTGACAAGAAACCCAATGTGAGTTATTTCAAAGTCTTTGGTGCTAAATGCTGGATTAGTGATCCTCACCACAGCTCCAAATTTGCACCGAAAGCACATGAAGGTTTTATGCTTGGTTACGGAAAGGACTCGCACACCTACAGAGTTTTCAACACCTATCACAACAAGGTTGTTGAAACTGTAGATGTGCGGTTCGATGAAACTAACGGCTCACAAAGACAGAAGCTACCTCCTGTGCTAGATGAAATGTCTCTTGAGGAATCCATTAGGTTCAAGGCCACTGAAGATGTGATCCCTACTGAAGGACAACTACTCTCTGAAGAAGTCATACCCAACGCTGAAGATATTCATGTTGATACACCTAAAGAAAATGGCGCTGAAGAAAATGCTCAGCCTCAACAAAGTCTTCAACCCGCTCATCCAAGACTTGCAAATAAAGTGCAGATTGAGAAAATCCTCGACGGCATCAATGCACCAGGTCCCCTCACTCGCTCAAGAGCTTCTCATTTGTCTAACTTTTGTGGGCACTTTGGTTTTGTCTCTATCACAGAGCCCACCAAAGTTGATGAAGCTTTCTTGGAGCCTGAGTGGATTCAAGCCATGCAAGAGGAATTGCATCAATTCAAGCTCAACAACGTGTGGGAACTTGTCAAGCACCCAGATCCTCGCAAGCACAATGTCATAGGTACCAAGTGGATCTACCGCAACAAACAAGACGAACTTGGTCAGGTAGTGAGGAATAAGGCTCGTCTTGTGGCACAGGGCTACACACAAGTTGAGGGAATTGACTTTGATGAAACTTTTGCACCTGTTGCTAGACTTGAAGCTATTCGCATATTGCTTGCTTATGCTAACCATCACAATATCATCTTATATCAAATGGATGTGAAAAGTGCATTCCTCAATGGTAAGCTTGATGAAGAAGTATATGTTGCTCAACCCCCAGGTTTTGAAGATCCTAAGTATCCCGACAAAGTCTTCGGACTCAACAAGGCTCTCTATGGCCTCAAGCAAACCCCTCGGGCATGGTATGACACACTGAAGGAATTCCTCATGAAGAAAGGCTTCAAACCCGGTTCACCTGACCCAACTCTTTTCACAAAATCATATGATGATGAATTATTTGTGTGCCAAATATATGTGGATGATATTATATTTGGATGTACTGACAAACTTTACAGTGACGAATTTGCCTATATGATGAGTGAAGAATATCAAATATCTATGATGGGAGAGCTCAAATTCTTCCTAGGGCTTCAAATTCGGCAACAACGCAATGGCATCTTCATCTCTCAAGAGAAATACCTCAATGAAGTCCTAAAGAAGTTCGGCATGCAGGATTGCAAAGGCGTCAAGATTCCTATGCCCACAACTGGTCAACTCTGCACTGACGAAAATGGTAAAGATTTTGATCAGAAGGTATATCGCTCCATGATTGGCTCTTTATTGTATCTATGTGCATCTAGGCCAGATATTATGCTTAGTGTTTGCATGTGTGCCCGTTTTCAAGCAACACCGAAGGAATCACACCATAAGGCTGTGAAACATATTCTTCGATATCTAGCTCACACACCAACACTAGGATTATGGTACTCCAAGGGCTCAGATCTTGACCTCATTGGATATTCTAATTCTGATTATGCTGGTGATCGTGTGGACCGCAAGTCAACGTCTGGCACATGTCATTTCCTCGGACGATCCTTAGTTTGTTGGTCCTCGAAGAAGCAGAACTGCGTGTCACTATCTACTGCTGAAGCTGAGTACATTGATGTTGGTTCCTGTTGTGCTCAACTGCTATGGATGAAGAAAACCCTCAAGGACTACGACATCAACGTGAAGAATGTCCCTCTCTACCGAGACAACGAGAGTGCCATTAAGATTGCTTACAACCCAGTTCAGCACTCAAAGACCAAGCACATCCAGATTCGTCATCATTTTCTTCGTGACCATGTGATGAGGGGCGATATCTTCATCGACCATGTGAGGACTGAAGAACAACTGGCTGATATCTTCACAAAGCCCTTGGATGAGAAGAGATTTTGCAAGTTGCGGTGTGAGCTAAATATCTTAGAATCTTCGAATGTTCTTTGAAAGGACACACATCCTAACACTTATGCAAAATTGATGACTTTGATGCACAACACACGAAGTAACGTTTTTCTTCAACCAATGAAGACTAACTCTCTAAGTGTGAACAAATTAATTAAGAATTTGATTCTCAGAACCCTACGCCAATTGTATGCGGTGTCTGAAATCATCATTCTTATACGGTGGGTCACGCCACCACCATAGTTGAATTTCTTTAGAAATTCAATTTTGCATCATTTTGCGAATTCTTCAAATTCTCAAATTCTTCAAGTTTGCAAATTCCTCAAAATTTCAACTTCTTCAAACTTTTCAACTGATGTTCTTCATGTGAGTTTCTCTTCATTGACTATATATATATATATATATAAATATTGAGTTTTCAATGTCCTCAACAACATTCACTTATAGCTAATTCTTCAAGTTGATTTTCTTCTAAGTGAATGTGATCGGACCCGTTCCCCCTCTATGCTAAACTCAACCCAGTCTGTTCACAAATTCTTCATATGCGTTCTACCTTGAAACCCATTCAAAGTCTTCACTGTGTCCTTGTCATTTGAAGAATTTGCGAACGAAAGCTTAAAATGTTCAATTTCAATTTTTGGCGGTTGCCGCTCAAACCGATTCCGATTCCCATGACTGGATAACCCACGATCCCCCACTATCTCCACTTCTCAGTACGTGGGTGACACATGTCGCGTGGATAGCAAGGGTCAGGGGTATATCTGTCCAAAATCTTCGGACTATTATGTTTTTCACTTCAGCTAGAAATAACCGCCTCCCCTTACCATCTCACTTTTACTCCACTCGAACTCATCTTCCCCACTCGAGCTCAGACCTAGCGCCGCCACTAACTTCATCGCCGACGGAGAGGAAAAGCTTCACTACCTTGACCTCCCTATCGTCGTACTCGCGCCATCCGTGAAAATCTTCACTCTGCCGCCGCCGTAGCTGTCTTCCGTCGCCAAGTTAGGGTACGAAAGATCTGGACTGACGAACTTCCTCCAGTTCCACTCCCAGTTCATTGTGTTCTTCACCAGGGTAATTAAAATCTAATTTTACTGCCCTATTTTGATTCCTATCATTTTCACAAAATCCTCAAAAGGTGTTTATTCTTCAGCAATCCATCTCTTAAGCACCAAACAAACTCCTTCCCTTGATTTATTTCGCTAAGTTATGATTTTCTTCCAGATTCCTCAATTGTGTGGATTTTCAAATCTGCACAACTCTGGAACCTAAGTCAAGAACACTTAGTAAAATTCTTCAAGTCATCTATGGTCAAATTCCTAAAACTTGATACTTCTGCAAAAAATTCTGAGAACGCATATGACCTCTTCAAATTCTTTGCACCTATACACTATTCATAGGTACAAATGTCAGCTGATGAATCTCTAGGTTCTCATCAACTTAACTCATTTTGCAGCGTTCCTTGAAGAAAAATTGCATACTTCGTCAGAATCGTCAAAAGTTCAAAATCCTCAGCTGAAGAAAATGGCAGATGGGAAAAGACCTCAGAAAGGAGGAAAGAAACCAGAAGTGGACACAGCTTTTGAGATACCTAATGACTTATAGGCTGAATACTGCATGCCTGATGAGGAAATATATGGGAAGGAAACCAAAGAGAAGCGTAAAATACGCATTCAGAAGATTGAGAGGAGATGGGCAAGGGAATGGAGAAAATATCGTTATGTTACCCCAAAATACATGAAGAAATTCGTGCTTAAACCCCCATGCCAAAGACCACCTTTGGCTGCAGGCCAATGAGCTGATCCCACTAGTCTCAAAACTGGTGAAGACTTTCCTCATGAATGGGAGAAGCGTCAAGCCAAATTGGCGAGGATTGCCAAAGAGGTTGTGAAGAAATTCAATGAGGACTCTGCTGGTGCTGCATCTGCTGGGGCCTCTACAAGTGGACCTGCCCCGAAGAAAGCCATAATGAAGAAATCGGGCACAAAGCCAAAGTCTTCAAGCCAAGTGCCCTCATGGCCAAGTTCTTCATAGCAAATGCCTCAGGCAAAACCATCAAGGGCTCCTGTAATGCCCTCATTAGCTGCACAACCTTCAGCTACTGCTGCCAAGTCCTCAACACCAGTGCACCTTGCAACATGTCAGAGGACTGCTGGTTTTTCAATTGCTTCAGGGGCATCTGCAACTTCATCAGCCCAAGCACATTCCTCAAGTAGTCCCACTTTGCTAAAAGTGAAAGCTACTGCAGGACATGGCAAAAGGCCAAGTCCTCACAAGAAGAAAGTGATATTTCAAGTTCCCTCAGAATCTGAGGATGATGAAGCTAATGACGATGAACTTGCTGAAATCGTCAGAAACAAACAAGAGAGAGTGGCTCAGGCAAAGGGCACTCAAATTCCTCTTCTGCTCGATCCAAGAACTGTGCTAGACTTCATTGATATCTAGCACAACGATCCTAACAGTCCCATTGATGATTTGAATCTTCCTCCTGGCCCAAGTCATGTCCTCACCGCTTTTATTGGTGAAGAAAAGTGGAAGTTTGAGAAGGCCAGGAAGGCGAAGAGGGCTCAGTTCAAGAAAGAGCGCTTCATGAAGAACAACGTTCTCAATCTGACACCTGAACATCTCCTCTCTGTCCAAAAGGACATCAAAGGCCTCAGCGATGAATTTGACCGATACTGCACTGATTGGAAAGGTGCCAAAGTACGATTCGTTGACATTGCTGACAAAGTCATCAAAGACCACGACACAAGGGTTGCTGCTCGCTCGCAACCACAAAACCCTCAGGCAAGCTGTTCCGCTCAGCCTGCTAAAGAAACTGCAAGTGCAGCTGAAGAAATTCATGCTGCTGAAGAAATTCCTAGGGCAACTCCCAATGTTGCGCCTGAAGAAAATACCGGGCCACCTGAAGAAACCACTGCGCCTGAAGAAACTTCCAGGGCGACTGCATCAGTCGTGCCTGAAGAAACTGCACCACCTTCACCCCGTGCTCCTCCAGCAAAATCTTCAAGGGTGAAGAATGTTACACTTCCTTTTGCATCAGAAGCGAAGAAAACTAAGGCTGCGGAGAAGGAAGCAGCTCTGAAAAGAAAATTATCAACATCTTCAAAAATCCTCAGCTGCAATGAAATTGAAGACTATGCCAAGTTCTTCAAATGAACCCATTGATGCAACACCTATCTCTACTGTGCCTGCATATGAAATTGTTCCATTTGGTGAAGACTATGTCATCCCAAATGAAGAAGATGAAGATAATCACTCTGTTGCTTCCTCAGAGCAGATTGATGAAGAAATAGAGGTGGAAGCAAATGCTTCAACCCCTCTGGTATCATCGCCCAGCCTCAGTTAACTGCTGAACAGGCTGGAGTTGAAGAAATGGATGAGAATATGGATATTGGAAACACAACTCCACTTATCAATGATGACTATTAGGAGGCTGCTACCCCAATTCAACAATGACCACTCCTCTTACTCAAATTCCTCAGTCGCCTGCTCAGACTGAAGAAATTCAAACAGGATTTGAAGGTCTGATCACATCCCTCATAACTGTTCCTGAAGAAATTCCAGCTGAATCGGCTGAAAAAATTCATACCCAGACTGCACCTGAAGAAACTACTGCACAAGTTCCTCAGTCTGGAGAAGCTGTTGTCATGCCAAAAGAAATTGTGGGTCCCTTCAAGCCAAATCTTCAGCCGAAGCCAAAGTTGCCATTCAAAGGCACAAAGCACCCCAAATTCATCAAGGCAAATTTCTTCAATGAACATATTTTCTCACAGGGCCAAATCCTTATGAATCTGCAAGGGTCAGACGCTCAAGGTTCTGAACTTCCGCACAGATGAATTTCTATGATGCTATACTATTTGACAAAGACAAAGTCTTCCAGCATCGTCAAATTCCTCATGTGGATATGGACTCCATCCCTTGTTTCACTCCTATGCTCACAATTCTTCATGACGTCGGGTTTCTGCGGTTCTATGCTCATATTCGTGATTGGAATGAAGAGTTAATTCTTCAATTTTATGCAACCTTGCACATTTCTGGTGAAGCTTCTGATGTTAACACATGGATCCTTGATTGGATGTCTGGCAACACTCACTACACTGCTCCAGCAACTGAATTGCTTCATGTTGTCCCAATTCCAATTCCTTCAGAAGGAGCAAGATGCATCTATGATGAACATGAACTGCCAAATCACATGATGCAAGTACTGATGAAGCCTTTGGAGCCAGGAAAACCTCCAAGGACCACCTTCTTAGTGAAGGATTTGCTATATGTGCCCAGGACCATATACCGTATATTGACCAAAACCCTCAGTCCAATCAAAGGCCACAACTCTGAAGAAGAAGAAGTTGTTGGCATCATGAAGAATTTGTTATTCAACATCATTCATGGGATTCCCATAAATTATCATGATTTCTTCATGAGGACTTTGGCGAATATAGCCGTGTCACCATTCGAGTTGAAGCCTTATGCTCCCTGGATCATGAAATTCATCAAATCAAGGTCTTCAATTCCTTTTAAGGTTGACTTTCAGAATCATTTCAGCTTTCTGCCTCCGATCGAAGTCCTCAAAAAGACATTTTCTTCAGTTGAAGGAAAAGGCAAAGTTGTAGTTGATGAAGGCACTCGTCCATTGGATGGTCAATTCCGTAAGGCTGCATCTTACTCCACCAATGATGACTCTGCCACCCAAGATTCTGCTGCAAAAGCCTCAGCTCAAAATCCTCAAGTTTCTGCCCCTCGTGTGATGACCGATCGTGAGATTCTTCTAAGTCTTCATCAGAAGGTTGATTACAATCACAAGTGGGTCAAGCGTCAGTTCAAATCAATTCTTCAGAACATGACTGCGACGCAGAACTCAGTAAAGAAAAATCATTACTATGTGCATGAAATCTTAAATCACACTTGGGACATACTAGCACATCACAAAACACCTGAAGAACTCAAGGAGATGGATTTTCAGCAGAACTTTGACTGGTCTCATCTTCCTCAGAAGAAATTCAGAAAGGTTCTAGTTCCTCTGCTGGTTACAAGCTCATATTCTTCATCGAGCGAGACCGATGAAGCTGAGGACATTGATGATACTGCTGAAGGCCCTGCCCCACCAACCGGCCCCGACAATGTTGGCGCTCCTCCACCACCTTCAAGATGAAATTCTTCAGGGGCGTTAGTCCTCAATTTCGTCCCTTTTGGTCACTGATGACAAAGGGGGAGAAATTTGAGTTAGTCTTCAAGCGGGTCTCTATATATATGGGGTGTTTTTCTTTAAGTTACAACTCTCGTTCCTCTGAAGTGTTTGTTGGTTGAGTTGTAAACTTAAGTCCGATGGTGGTCTAACGCGTTTGAACTGCTATCTGTATGCTTATTTCCTCAAGTACCTTAATGCACGCATGCTGAATTACGTCAGACACCATTTTCCATCATGCATTTCAATTTCTTCATGATAAGTGTTAAATGCGTGTATGGATTACAAGATATAGGGGGAGATCTGCAAGATTTTATCCTGCCATGTGCATTTGCAGTCCAAAGCAAATTCCTCAAATATGCACATCTTCAGGGGGAGTTCCTCTATATCTTACAATCAAATTCCTCAAACTCAGTACTTACACTTCATATGTTTATCCCTGTTGAAAACTTAACCTATTTGTCATCAATCACCAAAAAGGGGGAGATTGTAAGTGCATCTAGTGCCCCTTAGTGATTTTGGTGTATTGAAGACTTATAGGTTAAGGGACTAATATGTGTGTGAGTGTACACATGCTCTATAAGCCGCTAAGGAGTTTGATATATACGAAGAATGTTGACCCCTAAAAATGAATGTCTTCAGCTGAAGACTTTGATATTCCTGAAGACTTTGAAGAATGAAGAAATTGGTGTGACCTTGAAGATACTGATACGAGGACTATGAAGCGTGAAGACTTTTGTTTTCGTAGTTTCATTTCCTTTCTTTCAGTCATAGGAAACACCGTACTGTTAAAGGTGGTCGAGGTAATACTAAGGAAGAATTTCCAAGTGGTTCTCATCTCAAAGCCTACACATACCCAAAACCTTCGAGTGAAGCCTTTGGAAATCTCTTGCAGTTCAGTCAATTTCTTCAGTGACAGAGACGAAGTTCTTCTGTTCTCTAAGGAATTTGTTCTGATTGAGGAGTCAGGATTTTGCCATTGCGAATTGCCTACCGTGAGGAATATGATAGCCCTAAGGATTTTGAGAGTTCAAATATCCGACCGTTGTTGTGCCTTGCGCCAGCTGTCCAAATATCTTATCCACATAACGGGCATATCATTAGGGGCATTTATGTCATATCATGTCGGGTTGCACCCTGGCTATAAATAGCCGCCCCCACAACCACTAGCTGGTTGGCTGCTCCGAGAGAGATTGACATTTGTCATTTGAGAGCAACCCATCCTCTGAGGACTTTGAGAGAAAATCATCAGTGAGGAAAAACCCAAAACCCAAACCACCAAAACCCAAAAGTAATTGAGCACCACTGAAGAGATTGTTCCTGTGTGGAACCAATGCTTTTTACCTTTGAAAATTGTGCATCTTCCAGACGGTTAGGCGTCATGGTCTAGAGCATCCAAGAGGAAATTGTGGATTGCCGAGTGACCGAGTTTGTGAGGGTTTGGAAGTCTACCCTGAAGACTTACCACGAGTGTTGGGCGAGGTCTGTGTGACCTTAGCTCAAGGAGAATGCGGTAAGGACTGTGTGTCCTGGGACTATGTGTCTTTTGGTTTAAATACCAAGCCGCTCCGAACCAGATGTACGACTGTCACAACAGTTGGAACTGGGTCATCAAATCATTTTCTTCATCGAGCTCCTGGTTCTATTTCCTCAACCCTTTCAATTCCTTGAAGTACTTTTTGATGAAACTAATCGTTACTGTTTGAAGAATTTGACTGAAGACTTTCTCAATTTCCTCATCTCAAATTCTTCAGTCACTTTGTCTTCGGCCTGCTTATCATGTTCACGCCATTCATGCTCTGTGTATGTTTCATTTCATCATGATGACTATGCTACAGTTATGTTTCGCATGCACTTGAGTACTTATTCCGCTGCTCGTAGTTCGTCACTTAGCAAATTCCTCAACTGGTAATTCCTCCGTGACGAATTTATAAAAATCGCCTATTCACCCCCCTCTAGTCGATATAACGCACTTTCCGCTTGTCCGACTAGAGTCTCTTGACGTATGCTTCACAACCCCAAATCTTTAGAAAAGACAAGCTATGCCTCTTTCTCATATGGTGTCTTATCTACGGACTTTGATGGTACCCTGTTTAGTGTGAAAGCTGTGGTTTCTAGAGCGTATCCCCAAAATGACAAGGGTAAATCCGACTGACTCATCATCGATCGGACCATGTCTAACAGAGTCCGATTCCTCCGTTCCGACACACCATTTCTCCGTGGCATACCTGGAGGAGTGAGTTGTGGAACTATTCCATGGTTCTTCAGATGATCATCAAACTCCTGGCTCATATACTCACCGCAACGATCAGATCATAGAAGCTTGATTGTCTTGTCGAGTTGATTTTCCACTTCATTCTGAAACTCCTTGAAGTTTTCAAAAGTTTCTGACTTGTGCCTCATCAAGTAGACATATCCATATCTACTGAAGTCGTCGGTAAAAGTCACGAAGTATTGGAATCCACCTCTAGTTGTCCTGCTCATTAGTCCACATACATCACTATGTATAATTTCCAATAGCTCTGACGCCCTCTCACAACTCTTTGCAAAAGGAGTCTTAATCATCTTGCCGAGTAGGAAGGACTCGCATGCCTCAAATGATTCAAAATAAAATGAAGTCAGAAATCCATCGTCATGGAGCTTCTTCATGCGCTTTTGACTAATGTGTCCTAGTCGACAATGCCAGATGTAAGTCGGATTTATATCGTTAGGCTTATGCCTCTTGACATTTATGTTATAGACCGATTCACCTTCAAGATCTAATATAAATAACCCGTTCACAACAGGCGCAAAGCCATAAAACATTTTATTCAAGTAAATAGAACAACCGTTGTCCTTAATACTGAATTCATAACCTTGCCTCGTCAAACATGAGGCTGAAATAATGTTTTGACTTAATGGAGGAACATAATAACAATTATCAAGTTCCATTACAAATAGTGAAGGTAAATTAAATTGCATGGTGCCGACGGCTAATGCAGCAACTCTTGCTTTAGTCCCGACGTGTATGTTAACTTCTCCTCTTGCAACATTCCTTGTCCTTCTTAGCCCCTGCATCGATTTGCATATGTGAACAACCGATCCGGTATCATATACCCAAGAGCTACTAGAAATATCAGCAAGAAAAATGTCTATAACATATACAACAAGTGTACCTGAAGAAGAATTCACACTTCTAGTCTTCTTGCCTATCTGGGTAAGTGATACGTCTCCAACGTATCTATAATTTTTTATTGTTCCATGCTTTTATATTATCATTCTTGGATGTTTTATAATCATTTTATAGCAAATTTATATCATTTTTTGGGACTAACCTATTGACATAGTGCCCAGTGCCAGTTGCTGTTTTTTGCTTGTTTTTTTACTTCGCAAAATATCAGTACCAAACGGAGTCCAATTGCCACGAAATTTTTTTGAGATTTTTTTGGACTAGAAGACAACTTAGCAGCCAAGGAAGCACCTAGGGGGAGGCCTGTGTGTCCCATGTTACACCAGGGCGCGCTAGAGGCCCCTAGCGCGCCCTGATGTATCGTGGGGCCCACAGAGGTCTTTTCCACCGCCTCTCAGCTCTATAAATCCTCAGAAATTCCAGAAACCCTAGAGGAGGAGACGAAACACAATTCCAACCGCCGCAAGTTTTAGAACCATGAGATCCAATCAAACACCATCACGGAGGGGTTCATCATCCTCATTGGTGCATGTCCGATGATGTGTGAGTAGTCCACCATAGACCTACGGATCCGTAGGCAGTAGCTAGATGGCTTTCTCTCTCTCTCTTTTGATTCTCAATACACTGGTCTCTTGGAGATCTATTTGATGTAATGACTTTTTGCGGTTTGTTTGTTGGGATCCGATGAAGTTTGAGTTCAATATCAGTTTCTATCCATGAATATTATTTGGGTCTTCTTTGATCTCTTATATGATGATTATTTATAGCCTCGTATTTCTTCTTCGAATCTTTGGTTTAGTTAGGCCAACTAGATCGATTTTTCTTGCCATGGGAAGAGGTGCTTTGTGATGGGTTCGATCTTGCGGTGTCCTCTCCCAGTGACAGAAGGGGCAGCGAGGCACACATGTATCATTGCTATTAAGGATAACAAGATGGGGTATATTCCTACATGAATAGATCTTGTCTACATCATGTCATCGTTCTTATTGCATTACTCCGTTTCTCCATGAACTTAATACACTAGATGCATGCTGGATAGCGGTCGATGTGTGAAGTAATAGTAATAGATGCAGAATCGTTTCGGTCTACTAATCTTGGACGTGATGCCTATATATTGATGATTACCTTGGATATCGTCATGATTGTTTGATCTTCTATCAATTGCCCAACAGTAATTTGTTTATCCACCGTGTGCTATTTTCTTGAGAGAAGCCACTAGTGAAATCTACGGCCCCCGGGTCTATTCTTTTAATATATTACTTTCCGATCTATCTTTTCCGCATTTGTTTTCAGATCCATTATTCCAAAAACCCAAAAATACCTTGCTGCACTTTTTATTTGCAACTTTTATTTTGTGTTCTTGTGCGATCTATTTATCCAATCTCATACAAACCAATCTATCTTTTTATCGTGGAGAGATTGACAACCTCTCTTACGTGTCGGGTTGCAAGTATTTGTTCTTTGTGTGCAGGTACCGTTTACATAGCGTTGCTTGGTTCTCCTACTGGTTCAATAAACTTGGTTTCATAACTGAGGGAAATACTTACCGTAGTTGTGCTGCATCATCCCTTCCTCTTTGGGGAAATATCGACGCAGTCTCAAGCCACGTCAAAGGAATTTCTGGCGCCGTTGCCGGGGAGACATCATCAACATCTATCAGGTTCCTAATCACAAATCTCATCTGCTTGCAATTTACATTATTTGCCATTTGCCTCTCATTTTCCTCTTCCCCACTTCTAAAAAGGTTTTACAAAAATACAAAAATATTTTCCGTTTGCCTTTTTGCTTGTTTGCTATCTTTGCTTGTGTTGTCATGTGCCTTCTATTTGCCAGCATCTTCACTTGCTAAAAATCTATTGATATGGATCCTCATCCACTTGCTAATCTTTTCAAAAGGCCAAATTATGATGAACCAATTGCTAGTGAGTTGAGTGCACTTGATTATCTCTATGATGTTTTGTTTGAAAATCATGAATCTGAAAATTTTGATGAAGTGTTGAAAGAAGAAATTTATAATGTGATTCATGATAGCTCCTTGAT
The DNA here is from genome assembly GCA_039707655.1 of Elymus sibiricus. NCBI lineage: Eukaryota > Viridiplantae > Streptophyta > Magnoliopsida > Poales > Poaceae > Elymus > Elymus sibiricus. Next base: position 249,367,613 of record CM077671.1, read on the forward strand.
TGAAAAGCATGATTGCAATGATGTTACTATAAATTCTATTAATGTCAATTAGGTTAATGATATGCAAAACTACAAGCTTGGGGATGATAATTTTGTCATGTCCACTTCTTATTTCAATGATCATGATTGGGGTGATAATGCTTCTTATGATCTTGAAAATTTATTTAAGCCTCATGTTGAATATGTTAGTGATAATAATGTTTGCAATACTATTCAAAGTGGGTTTGGAAAAGCGTTAACTTTAGGTAAAAAGAATCCCACATATTTGGAGAGTGTTCAATCTTATGAATTTTTTGATAAAAGTGGGTTTGGAGAGGTCATAACTTTAGTTGATGATAATCCCACTATTTTGTAAGATGATAAAAACTTTATGCATGTTGATCATAAAGAGAGTATTGTTTATGATAGATATATTGTTGAATTTGATTATGATCCTACATGTAATTATTATGAGAGAGGAAATTATGGTTGTATAAATTTTCATGATACTAAATTACCTCTCTTCATGTTGAGATTGCTATTGTCTCTTTCTTCTTCCTTCCATATGCTAGTTTTTGCTTGCCTTGATAATTTGTTTTCTTATAAAATTCCTATGCATAGGAAGTATGTTAGACTTAAGTGTGTTTTCCATATGCTTCATGATGCTCTCTTTGTGTTGCTATTATTATCTTTCATGAGGGCATCATCGAAATCTCAAGCCTATCTTAATGGCTATAAAGAAAGAGCTTGTTGGGACACAACTGTCGGTGTCAAAACCGGCGGATCTCGGGTAGGGGGTCCCGAGCTGTGGATCTAGAATCGATGGGTAACAGGGGACGAAGGAGACGATGTTTACCCAGGTTCAAGCCCTCCTATGGAGGTAAAACCCTACGTCCTGCTTGGTTGTATTGATGTGTATGAAGATTACAGAGTCGATCTACCTCGAGATCAAGTAGCTAAACCCTAGATGAGTTCACCTACCTCTACGAACTAAACCCTCTGGCTTATATAGACACCAGGGGGCCCTAGGGTTACACATAGTCGGTTGCTTATCGAAGGAATAAACATGACTATTCTATCATCTTAAGCTGAAGGGCACGCCACGGCTCCTGAGATCTCCCCCTGGTTACGGGGTATTCGGTCAGTCCGATCCTTCAACGAGTGGCCCACGAGTCCGACCCATAAAGAATAGGCCGGTAGTCCGAGGACCCCTTAATCCCGGACTCCCTCAGTAGCCCCCGAACTAGCCTCCAATGCCGAGGTATGTAGTCCGGACAGTCCTGCGCTCCCAAAGTCTTCGGCTTGCGAGGCGAGTTCTCCTTCTCCTCTCTGTTCGGTAAACAATAATCCTGACATTAGTGAGCTCTCGGTCATCGAGACGTCGCGGGGCCCACAACATTAACTTCGCCGTCCAGAATTAACGACGCCTCTCGATCCCTGTGCGCCAATGGGAGATGGGCGGCCCAGCAGCCTTTTACAGGACTGCCCTTCCTGCAAGCGAAGGGGAGGAACCGCCCATTTAAGCAGGCTGAATCGGGTCTTAGGCAATCCCTTCCTCTTCCTCACCATCGAAAAGCCCGAAGTGAGAGAACTTGAGAGTATGGCGAGCATCCCTGGCTCCTCCTCGCGTCCTCACGGCCCACTTCCCGGAGATTGGGCAAGTTGTTCAGTATCTCTCCTCCGACTGTGCAACCTTGAGACCTAGGGTTATCTCCCCGCCTCGGATCTGGCGTTTACCCGCACCGGATTGGCTTCTTCGAACGGCGAGGCCTTCGCAGAGAATTTCCCTGTTCCACGCACGGGAGAGCGGGTATGTTTCGTGTCCTTCCTCTTACGGGGCCTAGGATTCCCCATTCATCCCTTCTTGAGGGGACTATTGGAATTTTACGGGATCCAACTCCATCATCTCACCCCTGGATCCTTCCTACACATTTCGGGCTTTGTTGCCCTCTGCGAGATGTTCTTGGGCTGCGAGGCTCATTTTGGTTTATGGAGGAAGTACTTCTGCCTTGTCCCCCATACTCGGGGTGGGACAATTCGGGAAGTGGGCGGAGCCGAAGTATGGCGTATAGCCTGGACGGGGTATCCCATGGGGACTCCGAAGAAAGAGTCCGATGAATGGACCTCGGAATGGTTCTATATTGAGGACGTTCCCCTATTCGACCCAGCTCGGAGGGGTCTGCCCGAATACTCCGACGCTCCTTTGAAGAAAAGGTTCAACTGGCGACTGAAGAGTCCATCCCAAGAGGAAAGTGCCGAAGTAAAATACCTAGCCGCCCAAGTGAGGCTACTAGCTCACAGTAAGTTAACCATCATCGACGTGATGGCAACCGTCATTGCTCGATGCGTTCAACCCATTCAGCAAAGGATACACCCCCTGTGGTGTTACAACGGAACAAGTGACACCACCCATTTCCAACGGCAGGGTCCTGCCAATCAGGCGGCAATGGCGGCCATACTGGCCGATCTTTTCAAAGGAGAAAAAGAAGATTTTGCTCGACTGTCAGCCAAGGATGGCTATTCGAGTCATAACCCCATCGAATGGGTAAGCCTTTGGCTTTGTTTTCTGAGTTCGGATATTTATGTATAATCCTTCGGACCGAAACTTTCAATCTGTCCGAACAGAGTTGGAGGTGCTGGGTTGAGACAGTCAGCTGTCCGGCGCCTCAACCAGAGAGTTATTCTCACGACGACGATCCGGAGCTATCAGTTGAATACGAGGACGGGGTCTTTTACCAGGAGAGCCTTGATGGCTCCATGGTGGCTCTTCTAGCCGATCACCCCAGACCACTTCCTTCTTCCACCACTGGTAAAAAGAAGGTCTCTTCCCGTAAAGGGCGAGCGACCCCTGCTAACCCGAGTGTGCCGATCTCTACTCCCAAGGGTCGTCGGTCCACGCGTCGAACGTCGTCTACGGCAACAGGGCACGTACCAAGCAATAGCAGGAATCCTCATCATGAGCCAACCGCTAGGACCACCTCGACCGTGCACTCAACCAAGAGGTACTTTATTTAACCGTTTAGTTCAGCCATTGTCATGATTGCAACAAGTACTCACAAAATCTCGTGTCGAAATACTCAGGAGATGAGTACAGCCACCTTGTTCCGGGAATGTCACCGAGGCGCCAGGCAACCATCATGCATCAAGGTCTTCTGCTCAGGCTGAACTTGACGCGGAGGCCCCTGTGACGGATCAGCCCCCTGAAGATTCCGGGGACGTCTCGGTCACTAACTCTGAGGTAGAGAGTGCGATGAATCACCAGCGGCGAAAGGAAGCCCTGCGCCACCAAGCGTTTTCCGATCAAGAGTTTAATGCCCTAAGTTTGGTGGACGCATACATCGGAGCTGCCCGAGCTGGGCTTGAGGGAGCCGCCAAACTGATAACGTCCAGCCTGGAGGTGAGTAATCGGTTTTGACAACCAAACACAAATATTAATCCAGTAGCCCCCGAGCCTTGATTTGGTCGGAACGGCCAAGTTAAGGATTTGAATATTGTTTTATTTATAATGTAGGTTTCAAGGCAGCAAAATGAGAAGCTGGCCAAGGAACTCGAGGATAGCCGAACACAGGTACAAGCCGTGAAGGCCGAGCTTGAGCAAGTGAAGAATTTCACCCGAGAGGCGCACGGTGAGTATGTCGATTTGCCGAATTATTTGACATTCCTGTACTGATGAGAGACTACTTTATAGTAGCTGAGTACATAGGGCAGTTGCAGAAAGATTTGGATACAGCCCGATAATCTCAGAGGTATGCCGAATCTCAGCATGAGGCCGGCCGCCGTGTGTTGAACAGAAGTCTTGAGGAAAAGAACCAGCTTAAGGCGGAAAACCAGCGGCAAGCCGAAGAACTTGAGAGTTTGAAAACTCAATTGTCTCAAGCCCAAGAAGAGAACCAGAGATTATAGAGGGGCATGTTCTGTAAGTGCACTTATATCTTCGTAATTCCTAAAAGTACCTTTACTGTATCAAGTATAAGGGACCTGCTTCGTCTCGTGTCTAGGTCTCCTGACCGGGCGGCCCGAGGAAGAAATCGGATCATTCCGAGGGAACCTACTGAAGCAACTGTCCCTCGTACATGAGCAGGCTCGGAGAGCCATGAGGAGCATGACCAAAGCGCTCTGGCCTACCGAGACGCCTCCAGAAGGGATGTCCGAATTGGCTGATTGGTTTAAAGGAGCCCGACGTCGTTTTGAGTTATGGAAGACATCGGCTTGTCGAGAGGGAGTGCGGGAGGCGTGGGCAATGGTCAAGACCCGCTTTACCAAACTTAACCCAGAGCATATGGTTCGGGTTGGGCCGGTAGGGCCGGATGGGCAAGAAGTGCCACTTCATTTGGTTTACGACCATGTGATACCCGTCGCTCGTCTTTCGCAAGAAGATTGCACCCTGGATACCTTAATAGATAATCTTGACCAGCAGTCAGGTGTTTGATTCTATGTAACTATGTACTTTAAATCAAAAACTGCTCCGTCTATGTTGTAAACGTTGTCTTAACCGGCCATCAGCTTCGACCTCCCTCGCTAAGAGCTTGGGAGTGTTCCGTATTGAATGTCCTTCGATAAAAGGAACTTATTTTGGGGAACCAGGCAATCCGGCCATTCGGTGCGAACAGACAGAACGTGAATAGGGAGATATGTTATATTACTGCTTAACGTAAGAAACATCTTCCGAAGAAAATAGTTCCTCTACCGGTACCTTCCTTCAGGTTGCTACGTAGATCGTAGATATAGTGGCCGTATACTGCTAGTATGCGGATAATGGCTTCTTTGGGAAAATAATCCTCGGTAATGGTGATAACCACCACAAGTTTTTTACTTCCGTCGTAGCCGACCAATTTTCTTCTTAAGATAGCTAGCTTTCGACTTCACCCATCTGAGGTACGTATCCGGATGATCCGGTCGTAACAATCGCAGAGGTGCTCCCTTTACCCTCTAGCCGAACAATCGGGAACGTAGAGGGAAGCACAGGAATGAGGCAACCCAGCTTGGCCAAAATCTTAGGTCCAATTGATGCATATAATGGCTTAAAAACGATAAGGTAAGTGTGCATGCACAATACATGTGAATCGGTGTGCAGAATATATAATAATCGGCTTCGAGAAGAGGCCCCCAGGTGTTTTTTTTATAGGACATTTGAAGATGTATGCCGAAAAACTTAACGCAAGCTCGGTTTAGCCGAACACATGCTGGGAAATGATATACAATCCTGTAAAGCTTAAAAGGGAAGGGAAGGAATACAAAAGAGAAAAAAGAAAAAGAAAAAGAAAGGTAAGAAATATGACGACACCGGTTTAACCGTAAAAGCGCCGAAGACGAGCTGCGTTCCATGGGTTTGGTTCGAGGCGATTGTCCGGCGGGTTGCGGAGGCGATAAGCCCCTCCTGTAAGTACTTCGGCAATTATGAAAGGGCCCTCCCACTTGGGATTGAGTTTATGCTTATGCTTCTCTGGGAGTCGTAAGACGAGTTCGCCCACATTATATGCCTTCGCTCTAACCTCCCTACTTTGGTAGCACCGAGCCTGCTGTTGATAGAATGCAGAGCGGGCCCGAGCTATATCGCGCTCCACTACCAAGGCATCTAAGTCGTCCTGCCGATCCAACTCGGCCTCCTTTTCTTCGTACATGCACACCCTAGGTGCGTCGTCAATGATATCGCAGGGAAGGACTGCTTCTGCCCCGTAGACCATAAAAAACGGTGTCTATCCCGTTGATCAATTCGGGGTGGTACGCAGACCCCACATAACGGAGTCAAGCTCCTCTACCCAATTGCAATTAGATTCATGAAGAGACCGGACCAGACTTGGTTTGATGCCACTCATGATTAGGCCATTGGCCCGTTCGACTTGTCCATTGGTCTGCGGGTGATACACCGAGGCGTAATCGAGCTTGATGCCCATGTTTGCGCACCAGTCCTTCACCTCCTGGGCGATGAAATTGGATCCATTGTCCGTTATTATGCTGTGCGGGACACCATAACGGTGTACCACGCCGGATATAAAGTCGACTACCGGTCCGGACTTAGCTGATTTTACTGGTTTTGCTTCGATCCATTTGGTGAACTTGTCGACCATGACCAGTAGATATTTATTTTTCTTGGTCCCCCCTTTAAGTGGTCCGACCATATCCAGTCCCCAGACCGCGAAAGGCCAGGTGATCGGAATAGTCCAAAGAGCTGTCGGGGGCATGTGGCTTTGATTTGCGAATAGTTGACATCCAACACAATGTTGGACGAATCCATCAAGAAGACGAGCCAACGTAGTCAAACGAATCCTCACACTCCGAATGCTTTCGAAACTCTATCAAGAAGAAGCAATCCGGGAACAACAATCAACACATGATAAACACCACAACATATGCATGACATGATGCACAAACAAATATGATGCATGTCAAGTTTAAATATGCAAGGCATGGCAAATCACAACAATCAATTACTACACATTAAGTGAAGTTCAATATGCAACGGGTTGCATATTGAAGAAACTCCACGTCCGAAGCATTTAGTTCACTCTCGTTTATTTAAACGGCATGTTTAAATGTTGTTAACATGGCAAGAGGTGAAGCATAATGAAACTACACTATCTAGGCATCTTAAATGAGGCCGGAAGCAACATATAGCATTTCCAATACAACCTCATTTGCAAATTATGAATTTGGTCCAGATCTGTACAAAGCATATTTTATATTGGTTATAAACAGCAAAATAAGGTCCACCATGTGATTCTACACATTTTTTTAGTCAAGTTTCATATGTGGATAATTTTTATCGGAGCTACGGTTAATGAGTTATGAAGCAAATCATTTTAGCATGGCATATATGCAAATTTAATCAAACAACAATGTTAAACATTTTTAACATGGGTGGAAATAGGATATTGTCAAAGTACATGAAAAACTGAGCATTTTACATATATAATTTTTTTATTTGAATTGGCCACATAAAAGATATGATGCTCTCAAAATGCATGCAACAATGCCAAAATGAAATAGAACAAAAGAAAGAAATACAATAGGGGAGGCACTGGACCGAATGTCTGAACACCATGAGGCCCAGCCCTGATTAGGGCCCATGCGGCTGTGTGTTGTGTGTGCAAGTGGAACAAAATAATATATAAATAAAACAAACTAAAAAAATAGGTGTCTGGGAATTGAACACCAGATCCCTCAGATGTGTGCGTTGCAATGATCAATGACCAGCTCGGCTGGCAATTGCCTGTGCTATGTGAGTGGCTCAAACCTAGTTGAAGCATACGCAGTAGGTTGTATAGCGGGAGGCAACAAAATTGAAAAGAAAAAAAGGTGTGCCCCCTGGGATTTGATCCCGGGTCTCCTGGGTGGAGGCACAGCGCAATGACCAGCTGGCTAAGATATGCCTGTGATTTGGAAGGAGCTCCGCTCCTTTTGAACTAGACAGGAACAGACCTTCATCTTCCCTACGATCGGCGCAATGAACAGATCGGCTAATTGCTTGAGTCGATGCAGGGGACGCACGGGGAGGTCCTGCTCTGACGACCGGCGAGGTCGAGGCCGTGCGGGGCCGGCGAGGTCGACAGCGGGCAGAAGAGGTTGCGGCCTCGGGCTGCAGGGGCGCTACGACCATGCGGATGGGGAGCCTCGGGCTCCCTGTGTGCGGCGGACGCGTCCAGGAGGACAGGTGCAAGAGGATCGGCGCTAGGAGCTCTGGTTGGTCCGGCAGAGAAAACGAGGTGGGTGGCGGTGCGAGGGGATTTGTTGGATGGGATAGGTTAGGCTAGGGATTCATCTAGTATATATAGCAGTGGGATTAGGGTATATGCTATCTTGACCCTACGATCATATATCGACGTCGAGAAATATAGTCTAGGGGAGTCCAAATGAAAACCGATGATGGTTTGGGATATTACGGGGTTGATCCGGACCCAACGGTCATGACCGTATGTTTCAGGTCCGGGGAGAGTTTTTCGGACTAGATTGCGAGCGGGTCGGCGCATTGCACAGAGAGGCTAGGCGGAGATGAGAGGGAAAACAGGCAGCCTGGCAACAAGTTTTAAAATAAAAAACATCTCACAAGTAACCGATGACTACACTGCTATGGTCGTCCGCTCGGGTATCAAATGACCTCCGACTGCGAAGAAATTTGGCAGGTGGTCTACCTACAACATAACAAGACCACATGCCAAGTTTCAACCCAATCCGAGATTATTTTATACCCACTTTAAAAACAATATTTTGCAATGCCGCGGCGCGTGCGTGTGTGGTTGGTCTCAAAACAGTCGCGACGAGAACGAGAATTACCAGCAACTATGAATGGATGCAAGTTTTTTTGAAAAATGATGGCAACGGAGTTGCCGATGCTATGCAGATAATGCGAATGATGCGACGATGAATGCGAAAAACGAACGAATCACAATACGGGAATGTAAAACAATGGGAATCTTCTGGAGCGTCGGGTCTCGGGCTGTTACACTGAAATCTCCACCATGCTTGCTAATTATTCTTTAAAGGATGGAGTACCTAAAAAACTTGGAGATCCTCCAATACCGACTATACCTTGCTCCATTAAAAGAAACTATGTCAAAACTGCTTTGTGTCATTTGGGAGCCGGTGTTAGTGTTATGCCTTTCTCCTTATATAAAAGACTTGATTTGAATAAACTCACACCTACTGAGATATCATTCCAAATGGCTGACAAATCAACAGCCATACCTATTGGTATTTGTGAGGATGTTCCCGTTGTTGTTGCAAATGTTACTATCTTAACGGACTTTTTTATTCTTGAGATGCCCGAGGACGACAACATGTCGATTATCCTTGGTAGACCCTTTTTGAATACTGCATGGGCTGTTATAGATTGCAATAAAAGCAAAGTCACTTTTCATATTAATGGTAATGAGCACACGGTGCACTTTCCGAAGAAACAATTCCAAGTGAATGGTATAAATGTTATTGAAGAATCTCCGACCATCACTATTGGAAGTTTTCAATTACCTCTACCTACTGCCAAAAAGAAATATGATATACTTATTGTTGGGGATATACACATTCCCATTGAGGTAACTTAGTGTTTTACGAAAGTTCTTCGGTTTCATGCTAATCGGAAGTGCTTATTAATAAGACTTGATCAACCTTATTAATGGATCATTTTTGAGAGGTATGGAGTTGAGCAATCTAGTAAGCACAACTCTCTGTTCCCACATTTTATTTTCTGTTTTAGTTAGTCTAATAAAATAAAATGCCATGTCTATCCTATTTTCTGTTTTCTCCGTGCAATAAAAAAATGACCCAAAAATAAAAATTCTCAGAATGCCCTGAAAATTTAACACAAATTTTTTCCAAATATTTATGAATTTTTGGTGCAAATAATACCAAAGGGGGTGCACCTGGTGCCCACAAGACACCAGGGCGCGCCAGCACCCCCAGGCGCGCCCTGGTGGGTTGTGGCCCCCACATGGGCCCCCTCACTTATCTCTCTAGCCCACATCACCACCTACCTCCAGCAAAAAAATCATCACAGCCACTATTTTCGGGTTCTTGCTCTCAAACCCGCGGATTTCGATCTCCTTGCTCGAAGCTCCGTTTCCAAAACTGTTTGGAGGGATTGCTTCTTGCTATGTGACTCCTCCATTGCTCCAATTGGTATTTGTTTTAGTGGGTTATTTTTAGAGTAATTAGCTACTCTTGGTGCTGCTGTAGATGAGCTTGCATGTTGAATGCTTAAAGTTCTGAGTAGTTTCAATGCTCAATATGGCCTCTATGCATGCTTGGGAGTAGTTGCTAACAATCTTACAAAGTTTTGTTGACAAAATTTTTGTGGACAAAAATAAAATTTCAGAATTTTTATAGGAATAAAATGCAAATCTTTAGGAAGTTTTCCTCCAAGAAGAATGCCAAGGGAGTCATTGAGGAATCGTCAGACAACGACCTTCGCACCCCATGAAAGGTGGAGGTGCGGCCGTGTGAATGGCCGCATGATGCCTTCATGGAGGAGGCCGGGTTCCATTAAGAGTTTGCTCAGTTCGTCGCAAATGTCGGGTTAACTAAGTTCCTCGCAGCTAAGTGTGACCAATATCACATCCTCACGAATTCCTTTGTGCAAAGTTTTAATTATTTAGGGAGAAACAATCCTCCCGAAGTAGAGTTTAACCTTTATGCTGAAACTCATAGAATGTTGCTAACTGACTTCTGTAACATATGCTTGATTACTTCTGATGGGGACCTGAGAGAACCAAGGCCATCTGAGTTTGAGGATTTTCTCCTCACATTAACCGTGGGTGAGGATAGAGGCGTGTCGAGCGCCACTGCTACTAGTTTGCAGTTTCCCTCAGTACATTATTTCGCCTTGGTCATCGCTAAGTGTTTAACCGCTAGGGAGAAGGTCGGCGCACTCAGTGCTCGTGACCTTGCTATTTTACGTCATGCACTTTATGATGATCGCACCTTTAGTATGGGAGCCATTATTGCTCGACCCTTACATCTTAACAAAACTAAGGGGAAGATACATGGGGGTATTTATGCTACTCGTTTAGCAAACCACTTTAGAATCCCATTTCGCCCACATGATTATCTCTTATCCCGGGTTTACCTTGATCATAAATCACTACAGGCTCACCAATTCCTTGATGTAACTGACTCTCCTCGTGATATTCATTATAACTTAGTATTTAGCAAGGAAACGCGTGATGTTATTCCATTGCCTGCACCTGCTTTGTTTGATCCCATTGCCAGGAACGGATACAAGATTATACTAGATGACATTGTAGCTTACCGGAACAACCTAGCAGCCGCTGAGGAGGAGCCCCTGGGGTGGGATGCTCAGGTGCCGCCTCCGCCTCACTACGACTTGGGACCGGATGGCTACTACGGATGGTGATTACCAAGCTAGGCCAAAAGCATAAGCTTGGGGGAGTACGTATTTCCACAGACATTACATTCATGTTCACACATTTCATTCTAGTTGTCGGTGTTCATACTTTTTCATTGTATTATCCATGCTTGATTTGTTTTCTCGTTTTCTTCTTGTGTGTTTGAAAAACTTTTAGAAAACCCAAAAATATTTCCTACTTCTTTTTAGTTTTCCTTTCTAGCTTAGTTTAATTGTAGCATCAAAAGAAAACCCAAAAAGATTTCTCGCTTCTTCTTTTACTTGTTGGGAGCTTTCCCGTGTAAATAGTTTTCTCGTTTTTGGTTTTCTTCTTTAATTTGGTTTCTTCAAGAAAAACCAAAAACTCCAAAAATATTTCAGTATGTTTCTCTGAAATTCTTTTTTGTTTACTTGAGGCATACCTAGGAGAAGACCACAATGAAATTGTTGAGTGGCTCTCATCTGCATTATTGTTTTTCTAACAAAGAGCCCATATTACTTTGTCGTCTCCTCTTGAATAAAATGCTTGCAGATTCCAGCTTAGTCCACATCACTCTTGCACTATTATTATCTTCTTATCGTTCGATCGTGCAAGTGAAAGGCAATAATGACGACATTTGATGAATTGGCTGTGACAGAGGAAGGCGGGTATGAACTCAACTTGTTTTTGTTTTTGTAAGTATGTTTAACCTAGTATCTCTTGATTCAGCTCATTGTGATCAAACATGTGTGCAATGACCATTAGAGATTATAGTTGTTCATGCCATGCTTAAGTAGCTAGGAGTGGATAATGATTTATTTTGGGTGTCAACATGCATTAAAATGGTTGGGATGCGGTATGATGATATGGTATCCTCCTCTGAATGTTTCAAGTGGCTTGACTTGGCACATGTTCACGCATGTAGTTGAATCAAAACCAACATAGCCTTCATGATATTTATGTTCATGGTGTCCATATCCTACTCATGCTAGTATTCAATGTTGATTATATGTAATGCATGTTCATGACCGTTTTCGCTCTCTAGCTGGCCGCTTCTCAATCTAATTGCTAGCCTTTGCCTATACTAAGCGGAAATACTGCTTGTGCATTAAAACCCATAAACCAAGTTATGCCAGATGAGTCCACCATATCTACCTATATGCGGTATTACCCTGCTGTTCCAAAGTAAATTTGCATGTGCCACCTCTAAAATTTCAAATGAACATTTTTTTTGTATGCGTGGACCGCTCATGAAGTGACAGGGGGCGGTCAGTATCTTCCATCCTAAGCGGGCTATTCTCATGACAAGTGTTTATTCACTTGTCCTTACACGAGAGGGGCGGTAATAAGGATTCCCAGTCCCGAAATCAAAAATCAAAAATAATTAAACAAAACTCCCCCAGAAATGTTGTTGGTTTGGATGGTACCCATGGATGCGGCTCGCCATGGAGTGTGATTGTTGGTGGAGGGGGAGTAAACCTTTACTTTTATCGCTTGGGAACCGCTGCTAATTTGTTTAGCATGGAAGATATTGATAACTCTTGGTCGTGACGTTGACAGGAAGGGTGTACCTCTCAAAATTATATCTATCTCTGTTTTAAACTTTGAGCTCTGGCACCGCTGCAAATCCATGCTTTCCTCTGCGAAGGGACTATCTATTTACTTTTATGTTGAGTCATCACCGTCTCAAATAAGCGCCAGACCTGAGAGCACTATTGTCATCCTCATGCATTGTGCATAGTTGATGTTGGGTGCGGCATGACTGGATCTTTTTTACCATGAATTACAATGTTTAATCGCTGCTTGAACTTTGGAGGTGCTCTGCATTTATGTTTTGCGGTCTCAGAAAGGGCTAGTGAGATACCACTATTGTCATATTGTATCATGATTGTTTTGACAAAGTGTTGGCGCTTGAGATATCTTATTATTGCTCGCTAGTTGCTTAGGTTATTGTTATGAGTAAATATAATTTCTAAGAGTTATTGTTGACATGGTTAGTCATAATCTTTGCTGAAAACCTGGGTGCTACTTAAGCATATATATGTAAACAAGAACAAAAGAGTACATAAAAGTTTTTCTTTATCACTTTCAGTTTGTCAACTGAATTGCTTGAGGACAAGCAAAGGTTTAAGCTTGGGGGAGTTGATACGTCTCCAACGTATCTACTTTTCCTCACTCTTTTGCCCTTGTTTTGGACTCTAATTTGCATGATTTGAATGGAACTAACCCGAACTGACGCTGTTTTCAGCAGAACTACCATGGTGTTGTTTTTGTGCAGAAATAAAAGTTCTCGGAATGGAACGAAACTTTTTGGAGATTTATTTTGGAAAATATAAAAAATACCAGAGCCCCAAACCAACGGAGAGGGGGGCCAGGCTGGGCACAATACACCAGGGCGCGCCAGCCCCCTCCCGGGGTGCCCTGGTGGATGGTGCCCACCTTGTGGCCCCGCTTGACATAACTCCGCCACTATAAATTCCTAAATTTGGACAAAAAAATCAAAGAGAAAGAATTATCGCGTTTCACGAGACGGAGCCGCCGCCACCTCCTGTTCTTCATCGGGACGCCAGATCAGGAGCCTGTTTGGGGCTCCAGAGAGGGGAATCTTCGGTCTTCGTCATCACCAACCTTTCTCCATTGCTAATTCCATGATGCTCCTCACCGGGAGTGAGTAATTCCTTCGTAGGCTTGCTGGTCGGTGAGGAGTTGGATGAGAGTCACATTGGAAATATGCTCTAGAGGCAATAATAAATTAGTTATTATCATATTTCCTTGTTCATGATAATCGTTTATTATCCATGCTAGAATTATATTGATCGGAAACTCAGATACATGTGTGGATATATAGACAACACCATGTCCCTAGTATGCCTCTAATAGACTAGCTCGTTGATCAAAGATGGACAAGGTTTTCTAGCCATGGACATGAGATGTCATTTGATAACGGGATCACATCATTAGGAGAATGATGTGATGGACAAGACCCAAACTATGAATGTAGCATATGATCGTGTCAGTTTATTGCTATTGTTTCTGCATGTCAAAGTATCTGTTCCTATGACCATGAGATCATGCAACTCACTGACACCGGAGGAATACCTTGTGTGTATCAAACGTCGCAACGTAACTGGGTGACTATAAAGATGCTCTACAGGTATCTCCGAAGGTGTCTGTTGAGTTGGCATGGATCAAGACTGGGATTTGTTACTCCGTGTGACGGAGAGGTATCTCAGGGCCCACTCGGTAATACAACATCACAATGAGCCTTGCAAGCAAAGTGACTAAAAGAGTTAGCCACGGGGTCTTGTATTACGGAATGAGTAAAGAGACTTGCCGGTAATGAGATTGAACTAGGTATAGAGATACCGACGATCGAATCTCGGGCAAGTAACATACCGAAGAACAAAGGGAACAACATACGGGATTAACTGAATCCTTGACATAGAGGTTCAACCGATAAATATGTTCGTAGAATATGTAGGAACCAATATGGGCATCCAGGTCCCGCTATTGGTTATTGATCGTAGAGGTGTCTCGGTCATGTCTACATAGTTTTCAAACCCGCAGGGTCTGCACACTTAACGTTCAGTGACGTTTCGGTAGTATTGAGTTATGTATGGTGGTGACCGAAGGTTGTTCGGAGTCCCGAATGAGACCCCGGACGTCACGAGGAGCTCCGGAATGTTCCGGAGGTAAAGATTGATATATAGGAAGTCCCGTTTTGGTCAACGGAAAAAGTTCGGGCATCACCGGTAGTGTACCGGGAGTGCCGGGAGGGTTTCGAGGGTCCACCGGGAGGGGCCCACTCACCCCAAGGGCCACATGGGCCTAGGGGGTGGTGCACCAGCCGCTGGTGGGTTGGCCGGCCAGCCCCTAAGGGGGCCATGCGAAATTGGCAGGAGGAGGCCAAAGGGGAAGGAGTCCTCCCAAGATTCCACCTCCCTTGTGGGGGGAGGAGTCCTAGTTGGGGGAGGACTCTCGCCCTTGGTTCGGCCGGCCCCTCCTTGGTGGAGGGGCTAGGGCTGCCTCCCCCCTCCCCTTCCTCCTATATATACTAGAGGTTTTGAAGGGTAGCCCCTCACCTGAAAAAGCCACGACTGCCTCTCTCTCCCTCTAGATCTGTTCTTCACTAGATCGTCTCGGTCGTGCTTGGCAAAGCCCTGCCGGGACCTCTCCACCACCACCGCCACCACGCCGTTGTGCTAGCGGACAACTCATCTACCTCTCCGCTCCCTCTTGCTGGATCAAGAAGGCGGAGATCGTCATCGAGCTGTACGTGTGCTGAACGCGGAGGTGCCGTCCGTTCGGCGCTAGATCGGAAGGACCGTGATTGGATCACGGGACGGTTCATGATTGGATCGCGGGATGGATCGTGATCGGATCGCGGGACGGCTTGCGATTTGGATCGCGAAGACGTTCGACTACATCAACCACGTTTCTTAATGCTTCCCGCTTAGCGATATACAAGGGTACGTAGATCCACTCTCCCTCTTGTAGATACTCATCACCATGGATAGGTCTTGCGTGTGCGTAGGAAAAAATTTGTTTCCCATGCAACATTCCCCAACAGTGGTATCAGAGCAAGGTCTATGCGTAGATGAGATCACGAGTAGAACACAAAGGATTTTGTGGGCGTTGATGCTCAGATTGCTTCCCCCCTTGGTCTTTTCTTGATTCAGCGGTGTTGTGGGATAAAGCGGCCCGGACCAACCTTACTCGTACGCTTACGAGAGACCGGTTCCATCAACTGACATGTGACTTTGTTGCATAAAGATGGCTGGCGGGTGTATGTCTCTCCCACTTTAGTTGGATTGGATTCGACAAAGGCGGTCCTTGAGAAGGTTGAATAGCAATTTGTGTATCACCGTTGTGGTTTTGCGTAGGTAAGAATCGTTCTTGCTAGATACCCATAGCAGCCACGTAAAACATGCAACAACAATTAGAGGACGTCTAACTTGTTTTTGCAGGGTATGTTGTGATGTGATATGGCCAATTACATGATGAGATATATGTGATGTATGAGATGATCATGTTTTGTATAGAATATCATGACTTGCATGTCGATGAGTACGGCAACCGGCAGGAGCCATAGGGTTGTCTTTAATTTATTTTTGCTGTTTTTTCTTTACTTTATCGCTATGAGTTAGCAATAGTCATAGAAGCAACAGTTGGCGCGACAACCTCATGGCGACACATTGATGGAGATCAAGATGATGGAGATCATGGTGTCATGTCGGTGACGATGGAGATCATGTCGGTGCTTTGGAGATGGAGATCAAAAGCACAAGTTCATGGCCATGTCATGTCACTTATGATTTGCATGTGATGTTAATCCTTTTATGCATCTTATTTTGCTTAGGACGACGGTAGCATTATAAGGTGATCCCTCACTAAAATTTCAAGATAAAAATTGTGTTCTCCCCGAGTGTGCACCGTTGCGAAAGTTCGTCGTTTCGAGACACCACGTGAGGATCGGGTGTGATAGACTCTAAGTTCACATACAACGGGTGCAAGCCAGTCTTGCACGTGCGGAACACTCGGGTTAAACTTGACAAGCCTAGCATGTACAGACATGGCCTCGGAACACAAGAGACCGAAAGGTCGAACATGAGTCATATAGTATATATGTTCAACATGAGGATGTTCACCATTGAAACCACCTCATCTCACGTGATGATCGGACTTGGGTTGGTGAATTTGGATCATGTGACACTCGAATGACCAGAGGGATGTCAATTTGAGTGGGAGTTTTAAGTAATATGATTAACTAAAATCATTATCATGAACATAGTCAAAATGTCTTTGCAAATTATGTTGTAGATTACTAGCACGCGCTGTAGCTCCCTTGAATTTTTATATGTTCCTAGAGAAATAGAGTTGAAAGATGATGGTAGCAATAATGCAGACTAGGTCCGTGATCTGAGGATTGTCCTCATTGCTGCACAGAAGTCTTATGTCCTTAATGCACCGCTCGGTGCGCCACCCCCTCAAGCGTCGTCTGTAGATGTTGTGAACATCTGACAGGCACGTTCTGATGACTACTTGATAGTTCAGTGCGTCATGCATTACGGCTTAGAATTGAGGCTCCAAAACATTTTGAACATCACGGAACATATGAGATGTTCTAAGAGCTGAAATTGGGATCTCAGGCTCGTGCCTGTGTTGAGAGGTATGAGACCTCCAACAAGATTCTTTGCCTGCAAGATGAAGGAGAATAGCTCAATCGGTGAGCATGTGCTCAGATTGTCTGGGTGCTACAATCGCTTGAATCGAGTGGGAGTTGATCTTCCAGATAAGATAGTGGTTGATATAGTTCTCCAAGTCACTGCCACAAAGCTACTAGAGCTTCATGATGAACTATGAAATGCCAGGGATGGAAATAATGATCCCCGAGCTATTCGCGATGTTTGACGCCGCGAAGGTAGAAATCAAGCAGGAGCATCAAGTGTTGATGGTTAGTAAAACCACTAGTTTCGAGAAGGGCAAGGGGAAGGAGGGAAACTTCATGGATGGCAAGCCAGTTGCTGCTCCAGTAAGAAACCCAAAGTTGAATCCAAACCCGAGACTAAGTGCTTCTATTATGAGGAGAACGGTCACTGAAGCGGAACTACCCTAGATACTTGGTAGATAAGAAGGCTGGCAACGTCGATAGAAGTATATTTGATATACGTTTTATTCATGTGTACCTTGCTGGTACTCCTAGTATCACCTAGGTATTAGATACCGGTTCAGTTGCTAAATGTTGGTAACTCGAAATAAAAGCTACGGAATAAACGGAGACTAGCCAAGGGCGAGGTGACGATGTGTGTTGGAAGTGTTTCCAAGGTTGATGTGATCACCATCGCAAGCTCCCTCTACCTTCGGGATTAGTGTTGAGCCTAAATAAATGTTATTTGGTGTTTGTATTGAGCATGAACATGATTGGATCATGTTTATTGCAATACGATTATTCATTTAAGACAGAGAATAATGGTTATTCTGTTTACATGAATAATACCTTCAATGGTCATGCACCCAATGTGAATGGTTCATTGAATCTCGATCGTAGTGATACACATGTTCATAATATTGATGCTAGAAGATGCAAAGTTAATAATGATAGTACCACATACTTGTGGCACTGCCGCCAAGGTCATATTGGTGTAAAGCGCATGAAGAAACTCCATGCTGATGGATCTTTTGATTCACTCAATTTCAAATCGGTTGAGACATGCGGACCATGCCTCTTGGGCAAGATGACTAAGACCCCATTTTCCGGTATGATGGAGCGGGCAAGTGACTTATTGGAAATGATACATGTTGATGTATGCGGTCCAATGAGTGTTATAGCGTGCGGTGGATATCGTTATTTTCTAACCTTCACTGATGATTCGAGTAGATATGGGTATATTTACTTGATGAAACACAAGTCTGAAACGTTTGAAAACTTCAAGCAAATTCAGAGTGAAGTTTTGAGATCATCATGAAAAGAAGATAAAATATCTACGATATGATCATGAAGGTAAATATCTGAGTTACGAGTTTGGTATACAACTTAAGACAATGTGGAAGTTGTTTCACAACTCACGCCACCTGGAGCACCATACTGTGATGGTGTGTCTGAACGTCGTAGTCGTGCTCTATTGGATATGGTGCGTACTATGATGTCTCTTATCGTTTTGCCACTATCGTTTTGGGGTTATGCATTAGAGACAGCTACATTCACTTTAAATAGGGCACCATCTAAGTCCGTTGAGATGACACCGTATGAATTTTGGTTTGGCAGAAACCTAAGCTGTCATTTCTCAGAGTTTGGAAATGCGATGCTTATATCTGATAAGCTCGAACCCAAAGCGGAAAAGTGCATCTTCATAAGATACCCTAAGGAAACAATTGGGTATACCTTCTATCTCAGATCCAAGGGCAAAGTGTTTGTTGCTTAAAAATGGGTCCTTTCTCGAGGAAAAGTTTCTCTCGAAAGAATTCAGTGGGAGGAAAGTAGAACTTGATGAGGTTGTTGAACCGTCACTTCAGTTGGATAGTAGCACGACACAGAAAGATGTTTCTGCGATGCCTACACCAAGTGAAGAGGAAGCAAATGATGATGATCATGAAGCTTCGGATCAAGTTACTACCGAACCTCGTAGGTTGACAAGAACTCGTACCGCACCTGAATGGTACGTCAATCCTGTCTTGGAGGTCATGTTGGTAGACAACAGTGAACCTACGAGCGATGAAGAAGCGATGGTGGGCCCGGATTCCAACAAATGGCTAGGAGCCATGAAATCCGAGATAGGATCCATGTATGAAAACCAAGTATGGACTTTGGTAGACTTGCCCATTGAACGGCAGGCCGTTGAGTACAAATGGACCTTTAAGAAGAAGACAAACGCTGATGGTAAATGTCACCATTTATAAAGCTCGACTTGTCGCAAAGAAGTTTCCGACAAGTTCAAGGAGTTGACTACGATGAGATTTTCTCACCCGTAGCGATGCTAAAGTCTGCTGGAATTATGTTAGTAGTTGCTGCATTTTTCGATTATGGAATCTGGCAGATGGATGTCAAAACAAAGTTTCCTTAACAGTTTTCGTGAGGAAAGGTTGTATGTGATACAACCAGAAGGTTTTGTCAGTCCTAAGGATGCTAAAATGTATGCAAGCTCCAGCGATCCTTCTATGGACTGGAGCAAGCATCTCGGAGTTGGAATATACGCTTTGATGAGGTCATCAAAGTTTTTGGGTCTATACAAAGTTTATGAGAAACTTGTATTTACAATAAATTGAGTGGGAGCACTATAGAATTTCTGATAAGTATATGTGGATGACATATTGTTGATCGGAAACGATGTAGAATTTCTGGAAAGCATAAAGGGTTGTTTGAAAGGAGTTTTTCAAAGGAAAACCTGGAATGGAGCTACGTAAATATTGGGCATCAGGATCTATAGAGATAGATCAAGACGTCTGATAAGACTTTCAATGAGTACATACCTTGACAAGATTTTGACAGAGTTCAAAATGGATCAGTCAAAGAAAGAGTTCTTGCCTGATTTGTAAGGTGTGGAGTTGAGTGAGACTCAAAGCTCGACCATGGCAGAAGAAAGAGAAAGGACGAAGGTCGTCCCCTATATGCCTTATCCATAGGCTCTGTATAGTATGCCATGCTGTGTACCGCACCTGGTGTGTGCCTTGCCATGAGTCTGTCAAGGGGTACAAGAGTGGTCCAGGAGTGGATCACTGGACAGTGGTCAAAATTATCCTTAGTAACTAGAGGACTAAGGAAATGTTTCTCGATTATGGAGGTGATAAAGAGTTCGTCGTAAAGGGTTAGGTCGATGCAAGCTTTGACACCTATCCAGACGACTCTGAGTAGCAGTCCGGATATGTATAGTGGAGCAGCCATTTGGAATAGCTCCAAGTGGAGCATGGTAGCAGTATCTACAGTTTGACATAAAGATTTGCAAAGTACACACGGATCTGAATGTCGCACACCCATTGACTAAAACCTCTTTCACATGCAAAACATGATCGAACCCCAGAACTCATTGGGTGTGAGATTCATAACAATGTAAATCACATAGCGATGTGAGCTAGATTATTGACTCTAGTGCAAGTGGGAGACTATTGGAAATATGCCCTAGAGGCAATAATAAATTAGTTATTATCATATTTCCTTGTTCATGATAATCGTTTATTATCCATGCTAGAATTGTATTGATCGGAAAGTCAGATACATGTGTGGATACATAGACAACACCATGTCCCTTGTATGCCTCTAATAGACTAGCTCGTTGATCAAAGATGGACAAGGTTTCCTAGCCATGGACATGAGATGTCATTTGATAACGGGATCACATCATTAGGAGAATGATGTGATGGACAAGACCTAAACTATGAACGTAGCATATGATCGTGTCAGTTTATTGCTATTGTTTCTGCATGTCAAAGTATCTGTTCCTATGACCATGAGATCATGCAACTCACAGACACCGGAGGAATACCTTGTGTGTATCAAACATCGCAACGTAACTGGGTGACTATAAAGATGCTCTACAGTTATCTCCGAAGGTGTCTGTTGAGTTGGCATGGATCAATACTGGGATTTGTTACTCCGTGTGACGGAGAGGTATCTCAGGGCCCACTCGGTAATACAACATCACAATGAGCCTTGCAAGCAAAGTGACTAAAGAGTTAGCCACGGGGTCTTGTATTACGGAACGAGTAAAGAGACTTGCCGGTAACGAGATTGAACTAGGTATAGAGATACCGACGATCGAATCTCGGGCAAGTAACATACCGAAGAACAAAGGGAACAGCATACGGGATTAACTGAATCCTTGACATAAAGGTTCAACCGATAAAGATCTTCATAGAATATGTAGGAACCAATATGGGCATCCAGGTCCCGCTATTGGTTATTGACCGTAGAGGTGTCTCGGTCATGTCTACATAGTTCTCGAACCCGCAGGGTCTGCACACTTAACGTTCGGTGATGTTTCGGTAGTATTGAGTTATGTATGGTGGTGACCGAAGGTTGTTCGGAGTCCCGGATGAGATCCCGGACGTCACGAGGAGCTCCGGAATTGTCCGGAGGTAAAGATTGATATATAAGAAGTCCCGTTTTGGTCATCAGAAAAAGTTCGGGCATCACCGGTATTGTACCGGGAGTGCCTGGAGGGTTCCGGGGGTCCACCGGGAGGGGCCCACTCACCCCAAGGGCCACATGGGCCTAGGGGGTGGCGCACCAGCCCCTGGTGGGCTGGCCGGCCAGCCCCTAAGGGGGCCCATGCGAAATTGGAAGGAGGAGGCCAAAGGGGAAGGAGTCCTCCCAAGACTCCACCTCCCTTATGGGGGGAGGAGTCCTAGTTGGGGGAGGACTCTCCCCCTTGGTTCGGCCGACCCCTCCTTGGTGGAGGGGCTAGGGCTGCCTCCCCCCTCCCCTTCCTCCTATATATACTAGAGGTTTTGAAGGGCAGCCCCTCACCTGAAAAAGCACGGCTGCCTCTCTCTCCCTCTAGATCTGTTCTTCACTAGATCGTCTCGGTCGTGCTTGGCGAAGCCCTGCTGGGACAGCTCCACCACCACCGCCACCACGCCGTTGTGCTAGCGGACAACTCATCTACCTCTCCGCTCCCTCTTGCTGGATCAAGAAGGCGGAGATCGTCATCGAGCTGTACGTGTGCTGAACGTGGAGGTGCCGTCCGTTCGGCGCTAGATCGGAAGGACCGTGATTGGATCGCGGGACGGTTCATGATTGGATCGTGGGATGGATAGTGATCGGATCGCGGGACGGCTTGCGATTTGGATCGCGAAGACGTTCGACTACATCAACCACGTTTCTTAATGCTTCCCGCTTAGCGATATACAAGGGTACGTAGATCCACTCTCCCTCTTGTAGATACTCATCACCATGGAGAGGTCTTGCGTGTGCGTAGGAAATTTTTTGTTTCCCATGCAACATTCCCCAACAATTCATCATGTAATTGAGTTAGTTTTGTTAGGGCTTGATCACTAGCATCCATTATGTTCTGAGATTGATGTTGCTATGACTTTGCTATGCCTAATGCTTGCCACTAGGGCCTGAGTGCCATGATTTCAGATCTGAACCATTTATGTTATGATCTCTATATCCAAGTTCTTGATCCGATCTTGCCTAGTCATATGCACCTATTACGCGTTATGATCCGTCAACCCCATAGTGACAATATTTGGGATACTTCGCGGTGATGACAGTAGTTTGAGGAGTTCATGTATTCACCATGTGTTAATGCTTTGTTCCGGTTCTCTATTAAAAGGATGCCTTAATTAGGGATGGTAGTTTTGCCCATGGGTATGGGTACCCACGGGTACCCTACCCGAAAACAACGGACATGGGCATGACTTGCTGAGATTTTGTACCCACGGATAATGGGTATCCATACTCGTAAAATATATGGGTAGGGTATGGGTACGAAATTATGCCCATGGGTAACCCAATGGATACCCAGAAAAAAGTTAATAAATCAAAATAACTCCTAGGAGATGTGGGGTCAAAATCCAACTCCTATGGCACACCCTAACTCTCGATTCCTTAAACTGGCCATAGCTCATAGGCCCGTAATCACATGCACGCCACTCCTCTTACGTCCTATGTGACTTCTCCAAAATATAAAATCTAGACCCTTTGCTATTGGACTCCTGTCCAACTCTCGATCCAGCGATCGCCCATTCCCACCACCACCTCCCATTGCGCTAGGCTTTCACCACCAGCCGCTCATACTCCCTTGATGCCTTCAAGAGGCCACCACCGTAGAAGTTTGTGTCAGTGCTATATTGCTCGCCCATCATCACTTAAATTTCGAAACCATTTATCTACCTTTAAAAAAATTAATGCTATACATTGTATCCATTGGATACCCATTGGGTATAGGATACCCGATGGGTATGGGCATGGGTGCCAATTTATGTCCATGGGTATTGAAATGGCTGGGTATAGAAAGTTTCTATGGATATGGGTTTGAGCAGAAAAAGGTTGTACCCGCCCATACCCTACCCATTGCCATCCTATCCCTTAGTTTCCTTATGGACCCCACTGCCACGGGAGGGTAGGACAAAAGATTTCATGCAAGTTCTTTTCCATAAGCACATATGACTATTTACGGAATACATTCCTACATTACATTGATGAACTGAGCTAGTTTTGTATCGCCCTAAGTTATGACTGTTACATGATGAATATCATCCAACGAGGTACCGATCCAGTGCCTACGAGCTTTTCACTTATTGTTCTTGCTAAGTTACTATTACTGTTGCTGCTGTTCCAACTGCTACAAAACTACTGCTACTACTGTTACCACTACTGTTGCCTTCACTATTGCTACCAAACTATCATATTACTGTGCTACTGATCACTTTGCTGCGGATATTTAATCTCCATGTGTGGTTGAATTGACAACTCAACTGCTAATACTCTCAAGTATTCTTTGGCTCCCCTTGTGTCCAATCTACAAATTTGGGTTGAATACTCTACCCTCGAAAACTATTGCGATCCCCTATACTTGTGGGTTATCATGCCGCATCATCCCTTCCTCTTTGGAGAAATACTGACGCAGTCTCAAGCCACGCCAGCAAGCCACTTTCCGCAGTTCCTCTTCCAGTGACCGGTTTCCTTGCAGTGAAAGCAAATGGTCCCCGTGTTTGGTCCGAACTTGGGCACGGCGGCGACAGTAGGAGTTGCTTACTTGCCCTTTGCCTTAGTCTTTTTCTTGGACCAGCTCTTCATGAACTTTGCCATGTTCTGCACCATCAACACTTGATGTGTGCCTTTCTTGATATCTTGCTCTGCCACTTTTAGCATCCCATGCAATTCTGTGAGAATCTTTTCCATGCCGTGCATATGGAAGTTCGAGATGAACGCTCCATAGATAGTCGGAAGAGAAGCCAGAATTGTATCCGTGGACAATTCATCCCCAAGTGGGAAGCCTAACCGATGCAAGCTTGCATATATCCGATCATCTTGATCACATGCGGACTCAGTGGATAACCCTCTTTCAGCTTACAATCCATCAAGGATTGCCAGACGTTGAACCTTTCAGTCCTTGCCCTCATCTGAAACATGCTCTTGAGGTTCTTGATCATATCGAAAGCCTCAATGTTTTTGAAATGCTACTACAGATCGGGCTCCATAGAAGCCAGCATGAGACAGCTGATCTCGTTTGACTCATCAACGAGTTTATGGTGGGCATTCCTGGTCGTGGCATTAGCATTCTCGGCAGGTTCCTATGGAAGGGGTTCCTCTAAAACATGTTCCTTTTTATCATGCGTGAGAACAATTCTCAGATTTCTATACCAGGTGGTAAAGTTTGTTCCATTTAGTTTATCCTTTTCTAGGATTGATTTCAACGAAAAACTAGGTTGAGCAGGTGGTGCCATTGATCTACAACAGAAATATGTAAAACACTAAGACATGTATTCATAAATAGTAATTCAAATTAAACATTTTAATAAGAACATTACTCCCACTAAAATCAACATCCCTCCGTTGATTCTTAGCCATTCAAGATCCAAGATCCACATGTCAACTAGTGAGCTTTTGCATCACCGCTAGAAGCCTAGATCACTCGGTAAGAAACACCACCTAATCATATCTCAATACGACTCTTGTTTGCTGGGGACATCTCATGCCACCCCAACTCTTATGCCTTGAGGCCCAAAACTATTTTGATAGCCACGACAAGTTAACCAATGCTTAGCTCGTAAGTGTCCGACACAAACACACCACGTTAAGGAGAATTAGCAGCACCCTAATTTTATAGGCCCACCACTAAAAATACTTAACATGTGATGGTGCAGCAATTGGGGAGGCAATTTTACTTGACATTCTTTGAGGGATCACCGTACTTAAAACATCTATCATGCAAAAGAAGGGCGCATAAAAGGGATAAACTTTCACATGCAGTATATATATGTGTGATATGGTATAGCCCCATTCATCAACGCACGATGAGCGCTGCATGCCCATGGAGATCTCCATCTCCATGCATGGTTTCCCTTGTGGTGATCTCCATCTCCACACATGGTGCCAACCACCAAGTGCTACATAAGATACTATGCTATTACAAACTAACAGCTATGGGAGTTAATTACATTACAAGGCATCTCATGTTGACACGCAGGTCATTAATACAATAATGAGACAATCATATGGCTCCAGCCGGTTGCCGCACTCACGACAAGCGGATCATTATTTAATAATTTACAAGCAACATTCATGGGCTATACCGAATCACAAGCATTCCCTGCAAAAACAAGTCAGACGTTCTACCGTCGAAAATAAAACCGTCTGGAACTCTATTTTCCAAGAGGATTTTGACCTCGAAAATTTCACCGAAAACGGAGAAGCAATTGAAGGTCAAATGCATCTTTTGTGTTGTTCAGTTTGACAGGTCGTGGAGCGAAAACGGAGTTCATATGCAAAAGTTATGCCCGTTTTACTGTGACTGCTCAAATTTCAGCACTGCGGAAATCACATTTCCACGGTGTCGATCTTTGCTCCAGTTCGATCAATCTCATTGATCTTCGCATGCTGCAACTGGATTAACGTTCCACTGTCTACCCTGATGGCGGAAACCGACCGGTAGGGGTAATTCATGTCACGACCTCTGCATCACGATCACGGAAGCAAGATCACGAAACCAGCCTTCAACACCGACGTGCACGGCCGATCTCATCGACCCGCACCTGAACCGATCTACATATCTCATATGCAAATCACCAAATCTATCGCCACACAGCGGAGGCTCTGATACCATTGTTGGAAACGCGGTACGCTACACTAGCGCCAAATAAAAAAATTCTACCGCGCACCCAAGAACATGCTGCTAGAAATAGATCACGGGATCGGGTTTACCACTAGACGCGCAGTCACCGCAGTGGAAGTAGAGTTGGTGATGCGTGTAGTCGATCAGCCGATTCGTCTCCTCCTCTTGTAGCCGATCTCCCACAAACAGCTCCTTGCGGATCCCTCGAATGATTCGTCATGGATCCCTCGAATGGTTCGTCTAAGCACCGCAGATGTGATGCCTCCAAGGTATCCACACGTACGGGGGCAGCGTCGGGCGGCGGACTGCTAGGTCCGATCGCACGGCATGGTGGCGTGGGGAGTGGCGGTGGCTGTCGACGGGAGAAAAGGATCAACCCTGAAAGGTGCGCCCACTCCCCTTTATATAGACCTCCGAGGTGGGCTCAACACTTGAGGCCCACGATGAGAATAGTCCCATTTTCCATTCGGATCCAATCCGAATGGGCTGCAATCCCTTAAGTGTGCGGCCCTATAGGTTCACGTACACATGGACACGACCCGAGTCGATAGTCGGTAGCGGCTCCTAGCAGAACGTGCCAACTCCCATATGTGTGCAAAGTCGTTAGGCGAACCTCAACAATGTGTCATATACAACATTCCTTTTAGCTCACGATATAGGTTGTAGAGCTCAAGGCGAGTACTTGTCACCCTTTTGGTAGCACGACATCTCTTCTCGAAACCGTGATGCAGATTCCCGAACTGGGTTAACACTTAACCCATGTCGCATGGCCATGCTCTCTGAATCTGATCACACCAGAGGGTCCAGAGAATATCTCTCCTCACGGAGGGGCAAATCCCATCTTGGTTAACCATGTCTCGCGGCATGTCTCACGACTCACCCGAAAGCTACCTTTATAACTAACCAGTTACGGAGTAGCATTTGATAGACCCTAAGTAAGTTGATCCTCATCCCGAGAACATGTGAGGACCTCAGGTCTAGGACATGGCATATACATTGTAATTGAGACTAACAGATGACATTATCTCGCTGTGTCTCAAAGTGGGTGTGTCCAACCCGGTGATCTCAATCCCCGAGTCCATACTATCAGTTTAGCATCTCTATGCACATGACTTGTGAAACGTAGTCATCAACTCAATCGTATACTAGTAAAGGACATGTGTCCGCATAACCTTAACAACTAGGGACTATTAGAACAATCATCATACCATATATAATCTCACAAATAAGTCACATAATTATTGATACATATCACTGATGATGTTCAAGGACAATACAAAATACTCATGAATAATGTCGGCGTCCTGGGAACGGGGGTACCCAGACTTGCCTACCTGCGGCCCAGGGCGTGGCCCACCTCGACGACCAAGTACGGCCGAGCACGCCTCACTCAGCACAAGGCCCTCGCGAGACCCCGAGCTCGCGAGGGAGACAGCGCCAAGACCCACAGGGGAATAGGCCTCCCCAGGCCTCCTCCCGAGCGGCAGAGATCTCTATGTAGCGTCCAACCTCAGGAGGCCAAGGATCACGCAAGGCAGGCCAGGCGGGCACCAGCGCGCCAGAGAAGACAGCTTCATCTTTCGTGCAAAGGAGGCAGGGGCGCACGCGGGTTCCCAAAGCGTCCCCCAAAGGTTTCCCTTCTGGTGCAACAAGACCAGGACCCCGAGCCCCGCAGGACGGACGTCATCACTGAGCCCACCTCTGCATCACCACCGCCTACTTTGCAGGTGAAGACCACCTTTCGTCAGGATAAGATGTACCTCCTGTCCCCTTTCGAATTTGGTCGTTGTGGGATCCCTTCCCGCCATCGCGATAAGGGAAGAGGACCCGGGCCGCTATAAATAGAGGCTAGGCTGCTCTGCGAAAGACGATCCGAATGCCGCCCTAACGCACTCGCGAGGCAACTCACCACTGTACCAGTTCATCCACATACCTCCTCGTGAGGCAATCCACCAAAAGCACGAGTAGGGTTTTACGCTTCGCAGCGGCCCGAACCTGGGT
This sequence comes from Elymus sibiricus, assembly GCA_039707655.1. Taxonomy (NCBI): domain Eukaryota; kingdom Viridiplantae; phylum Streptophyta; class Magnoliopsida; order Poales; family Poaceae; genus Elymus; species Elymus sibiricus. The sequence continues at coordinate 249,395,685 of CM077671.1, forward strand.
AAACTCTCATGTGCTATCTTCTTCCTCGCCATCGAGCGGGGTTAACGTGTTGTGAGCTTGGAGGGGGAGAAGCTGTTGGAGATCTTCGCACAAGCCCCTGGGTTCGAACTTCTTAGGGTTTTGCGGAGCCCGGAATCTGACATTTGGCGCGCCAGGTAGGGGGCGTGTCAGAGTCTTCAGCAAGCTTCGCTTCTTCTTCACCCCGTCGCGTCGATGGCCGACGCCCAACATGCTCCTTTCGGCTTCGGCGGATCCGCCTTCACCAACCTCACCACTACCGTCCAAGACCCGCGCCCCAGCAGCGCGATGCTCGGCGGTCGCTACCAGGCCACCAGCGTCGTTTCCACCACCGTCGCTGCTCGAGCGGCGCCCACGGGACTGACATCGCGCTGTACCCACGTGGGAGGCCTCAATGCGCATGATGCACTACTGATGGCGACTGAGATGCTTCGTCACCGCCCGACGCACGGGGGCTTCGACGCCTGGGCCGACCACATCGCCGAGTTGGTCACCATCGCGAGGAGGGCTTGGGCTCCCCACCCCCTTCGCGACCGCCGGCGCTGGGCGCCGGGGGCTCGTTCGCCATGCCCGTCGTTTCATCTGCGAACGACGTGCCCGCACCACTCCCGGGCGAGCCCGAGCAGGGACCGCCGCACGCCGTACTTCTTCTCCTCGGGATCCCGGTGACCGGTTTCGGAGCGCCGCCTGGCCCCGTCGGTGGTGCTTTTGAAGAGGGTGATGGGGCGCTCCACGCGCACCTCGACGCGCGCACCCTTACCTAGATGGATCATCAACAGCCCGGGTCGTCTCGGCGGGAGTGCGCCAACCGGCGCAGAGAACAGGCGGCTCAGGCTTCCGGTCGGGCAGGTAATCGTAATGGAGGTGCGGTGGATAACCAAGGAGGCAACCCACGTCAAGACACGCGCGGCCCACCCCATGGCGGCGGCAGAGGTAAGCAATTTCGGGCGGAGGCTCGTCGCAGGAGGGTCTGTGGCCCGTGCGCCCAGGGTGATGTCATCTCGCCACCCGGGGAGACTGCCCTCGGCGCACACGGGGACGACTCAGGAGGGGGCCAGGGCCTCTATACAGAGGCCTATGTTCCGAGCTACGTCACACCTGCGGATGGCGCGGTGGATCAGGTGCCCCCCACGGGTGCCAGCACCCTCCCGGAGTAGGGAGATGTCCTGGACGCTCTTCCCAAGCCGGGCCTGGGGGCTTCCACAGAGGGAGTACCAGGCCAAGTTGATGCAAGCAGGGGGGGGGCGTCCAGGGGTGCACGGGGGCGTGACGCAGCTGCCGCCCCCACGCGCGAGCAGCACACAACCAAGCCCAGGGCCACAGGAGCGACCGCGTGGGGGGATCAGAAGGATGCAAGTAGCGTGGGCCACCCGTGGCAACGGGAGCGCCGGCGCGGCCCTTAGGGGGCAGGGCCTCGTGAGGTCCTCAAGCCGCGGTCCGGCCGGCGCCACGATGCCTCACGAGGCGGCTTCACCGACACAACACCTCTACAGCTGCGCTGGGTGCATTGTGCTCATGTTTGGTCCGCGGGAGCTCAATCCCGCGGCTACGCAAGGAGCAATGCACTCAGGTTTGGGCTGTAGAGGCGCGCAACCGCGCAGAAATGCGTGGGATGGCTCTTAACCGAGTTGGGAGCACCTGGGCCATGCGCGTGGGGGCTTGCCCAACTATCTTCGGCCGTGACACTCTCACGTAATAATGAGTGGGCTGTATACGCCCAGAACCCCCCGAGGACGCGGAGGGGTTCCCTCCCACGCCCAAGTGGAAGCCCCATGCTCCGCGCTGGCGGACAACACTATCCTCCAATGACTATGCCCACGCAACGTGGATGCCCTACGCTCCGCGCTGGGGGAAGAGGAAGGCGAAGACTAGCCTAGGTGCCGGACGCGGCTGTTGCTCGCTTCTTTTTGTGTTCATATTGCCACTCTTTGAAATGAAATTTGAAGATTTCGTAACTTTATTTGAAAAAGGGGCGGGAATTTTTCTCTCTTCGCAATTCCTTTCTCTGGCCTTGGAGTCTTTTCTTTGAATAGGCGCCTTGCCGAGGCCCATGCCCTTTGGCCTCCCCTCGTGGCCCCTCAAAACAGGCCGGTGATGTCTACTACGCAACCTTCTTCTTGTAGACTCGTGTTGGGCCTCCAAGCGCAGAGTTTTGTAGGACAGTAGCAAATTTCCCTCAAGTGGATGACCTAAGGTTTATCAATCCGTGGGAGGTGTAGGATGAAGATGGTCTCTCTCAAGCAACCCTGCAAGCAAATAACAAAGAGTCTCTTGTGTCCCCAACACACCCAATACAATGGAAATTGTATAGGTACACTAGTTCGGCGAAGAGATGGTGATACAAGTGTAGTATGGATGGTAGATATAGGTTTTTGTAATCTGAAAATATAAAAACAGCAAGGTAGCAAGTAACAAAAGTGAGCAAAAATGCTATTGCAATGCTTAGAAACAAGGCCTAAGGTTCATACTTTCACTAGTGCAAGTTCTCTCAACAATACTAACATAGTTGAATCATATGTAAATCCCTCACATGCGACAAAGAGTTCACTCCAAAGTCACAAATAGCAGAGAACAAACGAAGAAATTATTGTAGGGTACGAAACCACCTCAAAGTTATCTTTTCCGATCAATCTTATGAGCTATCCCTATAAGTGTCACGAACAGCCCTAGAGTTCGTACTAAAATAACACCTTAAGATACACATCAACCAAAACCCTAATGTCACCTAGATACTCCAATGTCACCACAAGTACCCATGGGCTTGATTATACGATATGCACCACACAATTTCAGATTCATCATATTCAATCCAACACAAAGAACTTCAAAGAGTGCCCCAAAGTTTCTACCGGAGAGTCAAGACGAAAACATGTGCCAACCCCTATGCATAGATTCCCAAGGTCACGGAACCCGCAAGTTGTTCACCAAAACATACATCAAGTGGATCAATAGAACATCCCATTGTCACCACGGATATCCCATCGCAAGACATACATCAAGTGTTCTCAAATCCTTAAAGACTCAATCCGATAAGTAAACTTCAAAGGGAAAACTCAATTCATCACAAGAAGATAGAGAGGGGAAAACTCCATATGATTCATCTATATCAATAAAGCTCGCGGTACATCAAGATTGTGACATCTCAAGAACACGAGAGAGAGATCAAACACATAGCTACTGGTACATACCCTCAGCCCCGAGGGTGAACTACTCCCTCCTCGTCATGGAGACCGCCGGGATGATGAAGATGGCCTCCGGTGATGGTTTCCCCCTCCGGCAGGGTGCCGGAACGGGCTCCCGATTGGTTTTTCGTGGCTCTAGAGGCTTGTGGCGGCGGAACTCCCGATCTAGGTTTCTTTTCAGAGATTTCTATATTTATAAGAGTTTTTGGCGTTGGTCCCACGTCCAGAAGGTTCCCGAGGAAGTCAGAAGCCAGGGGGGCGCGCCCCCACCCTTGTGGCTTCCTCGGCCTTCCTCTCCGGTGACTTTTCGCTCCAGTATTTTTTATATTTTCCAAAAATATTCTCCGTAAATTTTCAGCTCATTCCGAGAACTTATATTTCTGCACAAAAACAACACCACGGTAGTTCTGCTGAAAACAGCGTCAGTCCGGGTTAATTCTAATAAAATCATACCAAAATCATATAGAATTATTGTAAACATGGCATGAATACTTCATAAATTATAGATACGTTGGAAACGTATCAGCCGGCGAGGGCCTGTTGCCTCGGAAGCGTACATCTTTTAGACGGTCGGCTCCCGTTCGGTGGCTCCGGATACGGCCCGGCACGATATCACGGAATCACGGGAGGCTCAGGCGCCTCCCGGAGCAGCAACCGGCGGAAAGGTATGGGAGCCGCTTGAGCGTCAAGGGGGACTCCTGAGCAACGCACCTCAGGAGCCACACCGATCACGTAGCTCCGCGCCCTTTGGTCTCATCCTGGTGATCTGGACGCCCCAACGGCGGTCGAGGTCTGCTCGGGGTCGGGCTCCGCCGACGCAGAGTGCCGCTTGAGCGTCAAAGGGGGGGGGGTTCCCGAGCAACGCACCTCGGGAACCTCACCGATCACGTAGCTCCACGCCCCTTGGTCTCGTCCTGGTGATCCGGACGCCCCAATTGTGGCTGAGGCCTCGCCCCTTTGGTCTCGTCCTGGTGATCCGGACGCCCCAACGGCGGTCGAGATCTGCTCGGGATCGGGCCCCGCCGACGTAGAGTGCCGAAAGGGCTCCCGAACCATCCCACTCACAAGGAAGAAGCCCTCCTTGATGGGATCCTCGACCCCTCTGGACGCCCCAGCTGCACCTCACGACACTCGAGCTCCCCACGACCCGATGAGCTAAGTACACCCACCGAATAGAGCAAAAACTTTCTGATCAGATGATAGCCCGAATGCCGGGCAAGAGGTGTGAGCGCTAACGTGAAAATGCAGGCGCTACGGTCCGCTACGTATTCCCATCAGGATTCTTGTGATCCCAGGAACAAGGAACGGCAACGCGGGGGAAGGTATCCGGCCACTCTGGGCGACGTTTCTAAGATCCAGGCCTTGGGGGCGGCACGCTCCTCCTCACGAGGGCCCGCCCCGCGAGGGCCCAGCAGGCTGCCGCCGCCGGTCATAGCGTGATACCCTCGCGGACCTCTCGAGGGGCACCGGGCCGCACCGGCAATAAGGCAAGGCCCCGCGGAAGAGGCGAAGTCGCGCCACACAAAACAAACAATCGACGGCTTAAAAGAAGGAGGAGGGAGACGAAGGTAAAAACAAAAAAGTTAACGCCCTCAGGGGCCGAGTGTTGCTTGACATGACAGGAACCAGGGAGAGGAAACAGGAGGAGCCTAGGCGGAGGAGCCGCTATCGCCATCCGGACCGTCGCCCGCCGCGGCGCCGGAGTCGTCACCCTCATCGAAGAGAGGCTCTTGGACGAACCGCTCCACCAAGGACTCCACGTGCGGGCGCACCTCGTCCCTGAGGGGCCTCTGGAGCTCCCCGGGCACCGGCTCCATGACGCGGGGAAGATCGAGCTCTGGGACGTGGCGGCGAAGGTTGGAGAAGACGCGTGTCAACGCAAGGTCCAGGAGGTCACGCACGCTAGACGCGTTGTCCTCGTCCACCCGGGAGACGCCGGTCTCCAGTGCCTCCACCACCTTGCCGAAGAAGTTGAGGTAGCCCCCGTCGCCGTGCGCGGACGGCAATGCGGGGGCTTCCCCAACGAACCGGCTCACCGCGCCGACTGCGCGGTGGGCAATATCCAGATATTGCTAGGCGCGCTGTGCCTCCAGCATCTTCACGTGGGCCGCCTCATCCTGGGCGGCCTGCACGGCGTCGGCAGCCCCCTTGATCTGGGTCTGGAGGGACGCCAGCTCTGCCTGGGCCTCTGCCTCACCCCTGAGCGTGGCCTGGAGGGCGGCCTCGGCGTCCGCCAGCTGGACCCTCAGCGCGTCCATCTCCTCCTGGAGCTCGTCGAGCCTGCGCCTCTTGGGGCGCGGGCGCCCTGGGAGGAAGGAACAATCAGGACCGGCGCGCCGGGTGTGATTGCAAGAGAAGGGGGCGGGTGACAGAACACTTACTCATCGACGATGGCCCAGCGCCGACGAGCTTGAGCCAGCCTCGAGGGTCCCCCACCGCTGCCTCCGGGGGCCGACGGTGGAGCCGGGGACCCCGTGCGCTTCCCCGCGCCCGCTGCACTCCCACCGGACGCCATGGAGGAACAAAGGAAGAGAAGAGGACAAGGAAGATAACTTGGAAGGAAGAGAAGCTAGAGGGCGCGTCGAGATGGCAAGACCACCCGGGCGGGGCGGGTTTATAGGCGCAACTGCTACCCATGGGGCGTTGTGGGGAGTGGAGACGCCGTGCACCCGTCGGGCGACGCGAGCAGGACTCGATCGGTGTGCTACCCTGCCTCACGTCGTTTCATCTGTTCCTGTTGGGTCACATCCGCGTGGCCCGAGGGGGGAGAGACCACAAGGAGACAGCCGCATTCAAGGAAGGCAATGATGGCCGGGGAGGCGCGCAGGCTTCGCGTTAGCTCGACTCCGGGCGGTTCCTGACATCTTCGGGGAGCCGAGACGTCGACGCCTCATTGTGCGCCACGCGTCAAGTTGGGCCCGCACGCGGTTGGGGCCCGCGGTGCTTTGGGTCATCCTCTATGGCTTCGGCCAGATGCCAACCCGAGCGCACCTTGGGCCCGGGGGCTACTGTCGACGTCGTGGGAACGTGGGTACCCAAACTTGCCTGCATGCGGCCCAGGGCGTGGCCCACCTCGACGACCAAGTACGGCCCAGCACGGCCTCACTCAGCACAAGGCCCTCGCGAGACCCTGAGCTCGCGAGGGAGACAACGCCAAGACCCGCAGGGGAATAGGCCTCCCCAGGCCTCCTCCCGAGCGGCGGAGATCTCTATGTAGCGTCCAACCTCAGGAGACCAAGGATCATGCAAGGAGGCCAGGCGGGCACCAGCGCGCCAGAGAAGACAGCTTCCTCTTTCGTGCAAAGGAGGCAGGGGCGCACGCGGGTTCCCAAAGCATCCCCAAAGGTTTTCCTTCTGGTGCAACAAGACCAGGACCCCGAGCCCCGTAGGACGGACGTCATCGCCGAGCCCACCTCTGCATCACCACCGCCTACTTTGCAGGCAAAGACCACCTTTCGTCAGGATAAGATGTACCTCCTGTCCCCTTTCGAATTTGGCCGTTGTGGAATCCCTTCCCGCCATCGCGATAAGGGAAGAGGACACGGGCCGCTATATATAGAGGCTAGGCTGCTCTGCAGAAAGGGATCCAAACGCCGCCCTAACGCACTCGCGAGGCAACTCACCACTGTACCAGTTCATCCACAGACCTCCTCGTGAGGCAATCCACCAAAAGCAGGAGTAGGGTTTTACGCTTCACAGCAGCCCGAACCTGGGTAAACTCTCGTGTGCTATCATCTTCCTCGCCATCGAGCGGGGTTAACGTGTTGTGAGCTTGGAGGGGGAGAAGCTGTTGGAGATCTTCGCACACGCCCCTAGGTTCGAACTTCTTCGGGTTTTGCGGAGCCCAGAATCCGACAAATACAGAGGAAACGAAATCATCACATGATTGCCTCTAGGGCATATCTCCAACACCTACCGCTCCTACTGCTGCTACTGCTCCTATTGCTGCTACTGCTGCTACTACTGCTACTGCTACTCCTACTGCTACTGCTGCTATTGATGCTCCTGCTGCTGCTCCTGCTCCTCCTGCTCCTACTGCTGCTACTGCTCCTACTGCTACTACTGCTACTACTGCTACTGCTACTGCTGCTACTACAACTACTATTACTACTACTTCTCCTACTACTCGTCCTGCTACTCGTCCTGCTACTACTCCTGCTGCTACTTCTGCTACTGCTACTACTACTGCTCCTGCTCCTGCTGCTCCTGCTCCTGCTGCTCCTGGTCGTGCTTCTCCTCCTCCTCCTCCTCCTGCTACGCTGCTGCTTCTCCTACTACTACTACTCCTCCTGCTCTTGCTGTTGCTGTTGCTCCTCCTGCTGATGCTGATGCTGCTCCTGCTAATGGTACTTGTCGTGGATTTGTCACGGCATGATGTCCTCGTGAGAGAACTTGGGTGTGAGGCCATCGCAATTATGTGGCGGCTTGAGAGGGGTTGGTCGGAATCGAGAGACGCGAGTTTACCCAAGTTCGGCCCCTCAGATGGAGGTAAAAGCCTACATCCTGCTTTGTGTATATTGATGATGAGGATGATCTCGATTACAAGGGTGCGGGATCGCTACCTCTAATCTTGAGAGCCTCTAATCTGTCTATCTCTAATGACTTGAACTTGTCCCTCTAGGGGTGCTTTACCCCTCCTTATATAAGTGGAAGGGGTAGGTTTACATGTAGAGTCCTACTGGGAGTAGGATCAGGACTAGTCTCTCTTGAGTCCTAATCCGGGTCTTGTTTCTCTTGTAAGGGAATCCTTCCTCTCCTTTGGGCCTTCTCTATGAGCCGCCTCCCGCCGGCTTACACGCTGGGCCTTGGGCCTGGTCGTCCTGTGACCCGGTAATAGAGGTGACCTATGAGCCGCCATACGATGGGCCGGGTCATACCTCCTGCCGGGTCATACTTCCTGCCGGGTCACCAATGAGTCGCCAAGCTCGGCTGGCGCAGCAGTGAATCGCCAAGCCCCGACCGGGTCATACTCCAGGCCGGGTTATACCGCGGGGTAATATCCCCGACAGTACTGCTACTACTACTGCTACTGTTGCTCCTCCTTCTATTGCTGCTCTGCTGCTGCTACTACTAGTTCTACTATTACATTTCTAAGTAATTCACGTGCAAAAATACAAGACTCGTAGGACATATCTTCACGGTCATGAATGTACACACTTCTCTTACTTTAGACTGCATTCCTTGTTGTCCGGCGTAGATCAATAATACGTCTCCAAGGTATTTATAATTTTTGATTGTTTCATGCTATTATTTTATCAATCTTGTATTCTATATACACCATATTATATAATTTTTGGGAACTAACCTATTAATCCAGTTGTCGGGCCTCTGGGACTGGGGGTGCCCCGGCCCGGCCGCCTGTGGCCCAGGACGAGAAGATAGTCTTGAGCACTGAGTGGCCCCACCCACGGGCTTCACGGAGCTGGTTCTCACGAGGGCCAATGCCTCTCAAGGCGCAAGGCGGCGTCATCATCGAGTATTTCATGGGGCTTCTCCGCGAGGCTGCCCATGGCACCCTCGGGAGGCGGGTCCGTTTGGGGTTGGTCTAACAAGGCCTCACAACCCAGTGCCCGCGCATGGGAGACGCGCACCATGCCAAACGGTGCCAGTAGATGTGCTAGCGGGTGCGGATAGGGAGGTTTTCCTCTTTGGTGCTAGAGGAGAGGCGCCAACTGGTGGGTCCCCAAAGCAACCTCCAAAGGTTGCCCTTCCAGTTCAAGAAGACTAGGACCGAGGGCTCGGCAAGACGGAGGTCATCCCCGAGCCCACGGGCATGTCATGGTGAGGAACTTTAGCAGGCAAAGACCACCTTTTGTCAGGATAGGCTGCAACCTTGTCCCCTTTCGAATTGGCCGTTGTGGCAACCCTTCCCGCTTGATATTTTCTGGGAAGAGGACCGGGGCCAATATAAGGGGGGAGCCGGCCACCGTAGAGAGGAGACACTTTTTGGGTTGGCAAGGACATGCCTTGTACTCATCTTCCACCTCAAGCAATCCACCAAGCAGGAATAGGGTCTTACACCGCGAGGTTGCCCGAACCTGGGTAAACTCTGTGTGTCCTTGTTCATCTTCCTTAGCGCAAGCCACCGGAGAGTCATCGTATGGTTGCGAAGTAGAGTAGGGCAGGAGAGCGAGTGCACCCCAGTGTTCGAACCTTCTTGGGTCTGCGGAGCCCCGATTCCGACACCAGTGTCCAGTGTCAGTTGTTGTTTTATGCTTATTTTTGGTTTTACACAAAATCCATACCAAACAAATTCCAAACACGATGAAACTTTTTGATGTTTTTTTCCGAACCAAAACGGACCTTGGAAGCTTCGGGAGGAGTCCATACCATAGACGAGGCAACGACAAGGGCAGGGGCGTGCCCTCCCCTTGTGGGGCCCCTGCCACTCCGTTTGAGTTAACTCTAGCCTATAAATTCACATATATTCCAAAACCCTCGGGGGAGCATCAAAAACAGTTTGTCCACCATCGCAACCCTCTATTCTTCCGTGATCCCATGTGGAGGCCATTTCCGGTACTCTGCCGGAGGGGGAATCCATCACAGAGGCTGTCTTCATCAACCTCGTTGCCTCCCCCATGATGTGTGAGTAGTTCCCACAAGATCTGTGGGTTCATAGCATTAGCTATATGGCTCTCTCTATCTATCTATCTCTCTCTCTCTCCCTATCTCTTATATTGATCTTCAGTACAATTATCTCTTCGGAGACCTGTTCGATGTAATCTTTGCGGTGTGTTTGTGGGGATCCAATGAATTGTGGGTTTATGATCAAATTATTCATTGAAAGTATTGAATCCTCTTTGTGATTTACTATGTTTGATTATTATAGCTCTCCAGCTTTCCGATTTATGAGTTTTCTTTGTCCAAGTTGATGAGTTGATCTTCAGACGAAGTGGTGCATAGTAGTAGGTTTAATCCTGTGGTGTCCTCACTCTGTGACAGGAGGAGTAGCCAGGCACGTATTTGTATTGTTGCTACTAAGTGTAAAACAATGCGGTTCGACCATATTATTTGATCTTACTTTGTCTACATTATGTCATCATGCTCCAAGCATTACTCTGTTTGTTATGAACTTATTACCATAGATGCATGCTGGATGGCGCTTGATTGGTGGAGTAATAGTAGTCGATGCAGAATCATTTTCGTCTACTTGTCACGAACGTAATTCCTATATACACGATCATGCCATGAATAACATCGTAATTATTCTCTTTTCTATCAACTGCGCAATGGTAATTGTTTCACGCACCGTTGCTATGTTCTTGGGAGAGATGCCTCTAGTGAAAGCTATGGTCCCTGGGTCCATTCACGTATTATATTTTCTGAAAATACAAAAATATACTTGTTGTAATTTATGTACCTTTTATTTCACTTTGCAATTTACGAACCTATCTCTATCAAATTTGTTCCTTGCAATTAACGTGTGCAAGGGGCTTGACAACCCTCTTACCCGCGTTGGGTGCAAGTATTTTATTTGTGTGTGTGCAGGTACTGCTAACCATTTGTTGCGGTTGTGTCGTGTTGGTTCGATAAACCTTGGTTCTTAACTGAGGGAAATACTTTTTTACCACACTATATCACCCTTCCTCTTCAGTGAAATCCCAACACATTCACAAGTGATGACCCACAAGTATAGGACACCGCAACAGTCTTCGAGGGAATTATTTTACCCAAATTTCTTGATCCGACACAAGGGGAGCAAAAGAATATTTATAAGCCTTAGCAGTTGAGTTGTCAATTCAACCACACCTGGAATATTATTTCTCTACAGAAAAGTATTAGTAGCATAGTAGTTTGATAGTTTTGATAGTAGTGGTAACGGTAATAATAGTAACAGTAGCAACAACAGCAGTAACTTAGCAAGCACAATATGAGAAAAGCCTAGGCATGGAGTATCAATGGATATTTGGATGACATCAATCATGTAACAGTCACAACCTAGAGCGACACAAAACTAGCTCCAATTCATCAATCATATGTAGGCATGTATTCTGTAAATAGTTATATGTGCTTATAAGAAGAACTTGCATAATATCTTTTGTCCAAACCCTCCCGTGGCAGCGGGGTCCTATTGAAAATCTAAGGGTAATTAAGGCCTCCTTTTAATAGAGAACCAAAATAAAGCATTAACACATAATGAATACATGAACTCCTCATACTAGGTCATCACCGGAATGAATCCCAATTATTGCCACCTTGGGGTATGCGGATCATAACACGTAGTAGGTGCAAACAACTTGCAGGATTGCGTCTAAAAAGCATTATATTCACGAAAACATAATAGTTTCCGATCTGAAATCATGACACTCAGTCCCTAGTGACAAGCATTAAGCATAGAAAAGTCATAGCAACATCAATCTCAGAACATATATATGGATATTCGGGCCGTAACAAATTAGCTCGATTACATGATCATTCTCATCCATCTCCATCTACCTCCAATATGCCTATAATTGAATTACTCACTCCTGGTGGTGAGCATCATGAGGTTGTCAATGAATAGGGATTGATGATGACGACAACGAAGATTTGCCCTCTCCGGGGCCCAAAACAGGCTCCAGATCTGGCCTCCCGGAGAAGAACAGGAGGTGACGGTGGCTCTGCAGCGTAAATCGCAATGAAACTTCTTCCCTTATTTTTTTCTAGGCAAGATAGTACTTATGGAGTTAGAGGTAGGTCAAATGGAGCTGTGAGGGGCCCACAAGGGCAAGGGCGCGCCCTGTACCCTTGTGGGCGGCATGTTGGCCCCCTCCGGTAGGTATTTGTTCCAATATTTTATTATTCCATAAAAATCCTCGCCAAGTTACGTCCAATTCCGAGAAATTTTATTTCTGCACAAAAACAACACCATGGCAGTTCTGCTGAAAACAGTGTTACTCCGGGTTAGTTCCATTCAAATGATGAAAATTAGAGTCCAAAACAAGAGCAAAATTGTTTGGAAAAGTAGATACATTTGGGACGTATCAACTCCCCCAAGCTTAACTCATTGCTTCTCCTCAAGCATTTCAGTTGATAAACTGAAAGTGATAAAGAAAAACTTTTACAAACTCTTTTGTTCTTGCTTCTATTTAAGAGGCTTATCTAGTAATCAAGTTTGTAGCACAAGTCATGAAGTAAACTTACAAATGATAACACTTAGAAACCACATTTACTCATATCAGTGACATAATCAACTAGCGAGAAATAATATTATATCTCAAATACCAACACTTTGTCAAAACAATCATGATGCAATATGATAAAATGGTATCTCGCTAGCCCTTTTTAAGACCACAAAACATAAATGCAGAGCACCTCTAAAGTTCAAGAAGTGAGTAAACATTGTAATTCAGGGTAGAAGAAATCCAATCATGCTCACATCCAACATTAACTAGACTCAATGCATAAGAATGTCAATAGCGATCTCAGGATTGGTGCTTTGAATGAGAAGATGATGACTCAAATGATAAAAATAAAAATAACATAAAAGTAAAGGAATGTCCCTTCGCAGAGGGAAACAGAGATTTGCAGATGTGCCAGAGCTCAAGGTTTAAAACATAGATAAATATATTTTGGGTGGTGTGCATTTCCTATCAATGTCACGATAAAGGATTTCAATATCTTCCATGCTAAACACATTAATGACGGTTCCCAAGCAGACTAAAAAATTTACTCCCCCTGCATCATACAAACACTTTACATGGCTAGCCGCATCCATGCATGCCCTCCAAAGAATCAACTTTCTAGGGGTACTTTTTGTTTATTATTTTTGTATTAAGCGGGATTGGGCATCCTTTTTACCAGACTCCCTCGAAGTTGATGATCGAATAAACTCTCGTTGTGAGTTAAACACACTTAGCATGGAAGATACCGACCGCCCCCTTCGCTCCATGAGCAGTACGAGCACACAAAAGGGATGTTTATTTCAAGGTTTTAGAGTTGGCACATGCAAATTTACTTAGAACGGCAGGGTAATACCTTATATAGGTAGGTATGGTGGGATCTTTAGAACTATTTTGGTTTAAGGAGTTGGGATGCAGAAGCAGTATTCCCACTTGGTACAGACAAAGGCTAGCAAATATATTGAGAAGCGGTCAACTAGAGAGCAACAACGGTCACAGTCATGCATTGAAAATAATTAACATTGAACACGAGGATGAGTAGGATATAAACACCCCGAACATAAATATCATGGAGGCTATATTGGTTTGAAAGTATTGCATGCCTTGAACATGTGTCAAGTCAAGCCACTTGAATTCTTCAGAGGAGGATACCATCCTAACATACTACATCATAACCATTTTAACGCATGTTGACCCATAAGATAACAAATTATCTACTCCTAGCTACTTAAGTGTGGCACGAGCAACTACAATCTTTAATTGTCATCACAAATAGGTTTACTCATAATATGATGAATCAAGACTTTCAAGCTAAACATATTTACAAAAACAAAAACAAGAAGTGTTCATACCAGGTTTTCTTCACCACGATCACTTCATCAAATTATCTTCATTATTGCATTTCACTTGCACAATCGAGCTATGTGAAAATTATAATAGTGCAAGGGTGCCACGGACTAAGCTAGAATCTGCAAACATTTTATTCAAAGAGAAGACAAGGAATAATTGGCTATTCATTAGATAAACAATAAGAAGTATATGAGCCACTTGACAGTTATTACGAAGTCTTCTCTTTATGACGACTAAAAGAAAGAAAAGAAATTTAGAGAAACACACTGAAATATTCTTGGAATTTTTGGTTTTCCCAAAGAAAGAGAAACAAAGAAAAATACGAAAAGAGAGAAAAAACGTTTTACACGAGAGAACTCGAAACACACAAAACAAGTAACGAGAAATATTTTGGGTTTTCTTTTAGTGCCACGAACTAAATAAAAAAAATAAAAGGCAAAATAAGCAAGAAATATTTTTAGGTTTTTGAAGTTTTTCAAACACACAAAAGAAACACAATAAAAACAAGGTAAAGAAAACGATGAACATTGACAATGAATGTGGGAACATGAAAATGAAATGTCGGTGAGAATACATACTCCGCCAAACTTAGTCTTTTGGCCTAACTTGGTCTATGGCCACTAGAATAATCTGCTAGGTCTAGGGTAATGATCATGGTGATAACTCGGCGCGGCGTTCCGTGCTCCTTCTTCGACGAGGCGAGCGGCCTCTACTGCAACGTTGTGCTCATGGGCGTCGTCCAGATAAATATAATGTCTTTGTTTGTTCTGAAAATAAAAGAGACAAGGCGGAGGAAAAACAATAGGGACGCCGTGATATTTATTAAATGTTAGTTGATACATGTACTCATGAGTTCTATACTCAATAAACTGATGGCACTGCATAGCATCAAAATCCATGAACTTAGGGGGGCACGGGATCATTAGGCTTCACAGAGATGCCAAAGTTCTCAGCCAAGCGAGTGGTGCTAATCCCTTCATATAAACTACCATGTGAATTTCTACCTAAGCTGCGTGCAATTATATCACAAAAATTATATATTCTAGAACTAATCATGGCAGCATGCAAGATACTCAAATCAGGTGCACACAATGCAATAATACCATGCTTACCAACCAAGCACCTCCCACTAAATATTGCAAAGTAATAGACAACAGAGAATTGAATGCTTCTAATTATAGCTTGTGTCACACCTCTATCCTCCCCATTACAAAGACTACTGAAAAATGCATCAGAAAATCATTTTTCCGTAGCTCGGCGAGCGAACCCCAATACAGAATTTTATAGATTTCACAAAATATTTCTAGAGGCAAACTATAAGACTTTTCTTAAAGATGGAAGAGGACTCTAGAATTAGTTGAATGGTACTCAAATTGTTGTCTTAATGACTTAGTGAGTTGATAGTACTGAGTGCACTTATCTGCGAGGAAGTGGGTTGGCATAGCATTCTAATATATTTATCAAACTATTGCTTAATACCGGTGACTATCATTAACGTGTCATAAGGCCATTGGCACGACTTCACCTCGGCTCCCACCACAAAACTCTCACGGGGTTCGTGATACATCGGGTGAGCCACGATTTGGCTAGAGGATCCACCTGAAGACTTCATCCTACACAAGTTCATTTCCCTTGCAAAATTCTAAAATTCATTGGCATGAAATAAAGGTGAGTGAAACCTAACAAAATTGATAGCAACAAGTCATATGGATGCCTAGAGGCTATATCAAGCATTCAAAGTACTTAGAACCAAACGAATTCAACATGAAAGCTCATTTTCTTGGTCACCAACATCAGAAAAATATGCAAAATAGAAGTCACAAGAACAAAAACTAACTGGACACATGGAGGAGCCGCATACCAAGGAGCTATTTGCCCGAACAGTTTTGGAAACGGATCTCCGAGCAAATCAATCGAAAATTTGAACCTAGAAGCACGAAGGAGCAATACCGTTTGTGATCACTTTTGTTACTTGCTAACTTGTTGTTTTTTATTGTTACTATTACAAAAATGAATACCTACTATCATTACTACACTTGTATCGCCATCTCTTCGCCGAACTAGTGCACCTATACAATTTACCACTGTTTTTGGTGTGTTGGGGACACAAGAGACTTTTTATTATTTGGTTGCAGGGTTGTTTGAGAGAGACCATCTTCATCCTAGGCCTCCCATGGATTGATAAACCTTAGGTCATCCACTTGACGAAAATTTGCTACTGTCCTACAAAACTCTGCGCTTGGAGGCTCAACACGTGTCTACAAGAACAAGTTGTGTAGTAGACATCAAACTCTTTTCTAGCGCCGTTGCTGGGGAGGTGAGTGCTTGAACGTATATCTTTACATCTTGCAATTTAATCTTTTAGTTTCTTGTTTTTCACTAGTTTGGTTTTTATAAAATAAAACTACAAAAAATGAAGTTTAGGTTGCATCATTTGTATCGTCTTTATAATGTCTTTCGTGAAAATAAGGATTCAGAAAATTGTGCTCAATTGGTGGAGGAAGAAATTATGAAAATACTTAATGAGAATTCCTTGAATGATGAGCATGATTTTAATGTTGCTAGTATGAATTATCTGAATATCCATGATGCTAATGATATGAAAAGCCACAAGCTTGGGGATACTATGTTTGATGAAGATGATATATTTAGTTCCCCAAGTTTTGATGAGAAAATTTATTATGATGATGGCATGCCTCCTATCTATGATGATTATGATGATGACATGTATGCTATAAAGAGTGATAGTAACCATGAAACTTGTCATCATGATTTTAATATTGAATGTGGTTATGTCAATCAAGTGTCTCATGATAGTTATTTTGTTGAGTTTGCTCCCACTACAATGAATGAGAAGAAAATTACTTTTGTGGAGAGTAATAAATTTTCTATGCTTGTGCATCATGAAAAGAATGATTTATGTGATAGTTATATTGTTGAATTCCTTCATGATGCTACTGAAAATTATTATGAGGAAGGAACTTATGCTTGTAGGAATTGCAATAATATCAAGTTTCTTCTCTATGTGTTGGGAATTTTGAAGTTATACTTATTTTGCCTTCCTATGCTAATTGATTCTTGCTCCCATAATTTGTTTGCTCACAACATCCCTATGCATATGAAGTGGGTTAGACTTAAATGTGCTTGCCATGTTATTCATGATGCTCTCTCTATGTTTCAATTCTTTACTTTTATAAGAGCATCATTGAAATCATCATGCCTAGCTAAAAATGCTTTAAAGAAAAGCGCTTGTTGTGAGACGACCCAACACTTTTACTTTCTGTTTTTGTGTGCTCACATGATTAAGCTACTGTAGTAATCATGTTTTGCGTCTTTTATTTCAATAATGTGCCAAGTAAAGCCTTTGGGATAGTGTGGATACTTGTTGATTTGATTCTGTGCAAAAACAGAAACTTTTACGTCCAGTGCAGAATTTCTCTGATTTTACTGGAGAATCAAAAAATTCTGAAATTTTACACAGTGTTTATATATAACTTCTTCAGGTTGTCCTAATTTTTCAGAATTTTTAGAGACGGGGAAGTACAGTTATAATACAGATCTTCACAGACTGTTCTGTTTTTGACAGATTCTGTTTTGCATGCATAGTTTGCTTGTTTTAGTGTTTCCATAGCTTATATTTAGTGATATAAATTATGGAAATGGTATAATACAGTAGGTATTATGTGAGAACAATTATGAATCTTGTCTTGACAGTACCTAAGTGAATGATCTTTATTTATTATACTAACCCATCTCACTAAGTTCCATTAAGTTTTGTGTAATTGAAGTTTTCAAGTTTTGGGTGAGATACCGATATGAGGAGAATAAGGAGTGACAAGAACCTAAGCTTGGGGATGCCCAAGGCACCCCCAAGGTAATATCCAAGGAAGACTCAAGCGTATAAGCTTGGGGATGCCCCGGAAGGCATCCCCTCTTTCGTCTTCAAGATTATCGTTATATCTTACTTAGAGCTATATTTTTATTCATCACATAATATGTGCTTTGCTTGGATCGTCATTATATTTTGTTATTTTATGTTAGGTGGTATTTATAATCTTTTTTTTAAATAAAAAGTTCCAAGAATTGCCTTAGGATGCTTGCATTGCATGTTTGATGTGTGTTGTGTAAAAACAGAAACTTTCTCTGTAGTGTTTGAATTTTCATATTTTAACGGAACGTGGAAAGTTTCTGAAATTTTTACACAGTGTTTTCATATAAATTCTTTATCACGTCGTAAATTTTCATAAATATTTTAGTTACACAAGTACACTGTTTTCATAAATAGCTACAGACTATTCTGTTTGGACAGATTGATGTCATAGTTTTGTTATCTACTTATCCTATAGTTTCCATAGCCTATATTAGTAGATATAAATTATGGAAACGATAGTAAACAATAGATGATGTTTGGAAATTATTGTGCAACATGTCTTGGAAGTACAAGAAGTGTGGACTTATTCTTATGTGTACTAACCTATCTCACGAATTCTTTTCGAGTTTTTGTGGATGAAGTTTTTAAGATTTACGGAAACCGTAATAAAATAAATTAAGGAGACACAAAAGCTCAAGCTTGGGGATGCCCAAGGCATCCCAAGATAATATTTCAAGAAGTCTCAAGCATCTAAGCTTGGGGATGCCCCGGTAGGCATCCCACCTTTCTTCATTAACAATTATCGGTTAGTAGTGGTTGAGCCTAAGTTTTTGCTTCTTCACATGATGTGTTCTATTCTTGGAATGTCATTTTATTTTGTTCTGCTTGCTGTTTTAATAAAATACTTAGATCTAAAAGTTTTTATATGAGAGAGAGTTCTCAAATGGCTACCCATTTACTTAACTACTCGCTTGATCTTCACTTAGGTACCGTTTGTGCTCACTTTTGTTACTTGCTACCTTGCTGTTTTTTATTGTTACTATTACAAAAATCAATACCTACTATCATTACTACACTTGTATCACCATCTCTTCGCCGAACTAGTGCACCTATACAATTTACCACTATATTTGGTGTGTTGGGGACACAAGAGACTTTTTATTATTTGGTTGTAGGGTTGTTTGAGAGAGACCATCTTCATCCTATGCCTCCCACGGATTGATAAACCTTAGGTCATCCACTTGACGGAAATTTGCTACTGTCCTACAAAACTCTGCGCTTGGAGGCCCAACACGAGTCTACAAGAACAAGTTGTGTAGTAGACATGATAGGTATTCCTGGATCTCCTAGCTTTCTACGTATTTTTTTCTTTGAATGAATAATTTGCAAGCATGGTAGAAATTTCAGACTCTAGTATTTTCCTTTGATTGGTGACAATATCTTTCATATATTTAGCATACAGAGGCATTTTAATAGCATCGGTCAAAGGTACTTGCAAAAATAAAGGTCTAAGCAATTCAACAAAGAGATTGGAAGCATATTCATCTTTGGTTTCTATATCCTTGTTAGGAAAAGGCATGGGTTTTTGAACCCATGGTTATCTTTCTTTACCGTGTTTCCTAGCAACAAAGTCCCTTTTATCATATCTTTTATTTTTTGGGAGGTGGGTCATGAAGCTTAGTTTTCGATTCTATTTCCACATCTGTCCGGTTCATTATTATCAATAGGTGGAGTTTCAACATGATCATTACTAGATTATCATTGTTAGTATCACTATATGAATGCTCGCCATAGAATTGTGTCTCGGCATAGGAAATAGAACATCATTAGGATTATCATGAGGTTTTTCTAAAGTAGCTTCACTAGAAGCATGCAATGGTTTACTGTTATCCTTTTTCTTCTTAGGTGAACTAGGTGCACTATCATTAACTCTGTGAGAATCTTGTTCAATTCTTTTAGGATGACCCTCAGGAAACAAAGGTTCCTGAGTCATTTTCCACCTATAATCATTACTCTAGCAGAATGATCATTGTTCTTATCAGTTCTACTCAATCAAGTCATTTTGTAATTTAGAAACTTGTTCAACTTGGGTTTGAATCATAGAGTGATCTTTACATAGATGTAGCAACCTGACCCAAATGGATCAGTGCCTCTGTGCTTTCTATGCTATCCCTGGATCAATATGCTAGCACACATAGTACATCAATGAAATACCATAACATCACATGTTAAAAACATAACGTAGATCCAGTTTATACCTCAAATAATACAGCAAAAAACAATCATATGGGTGTGGAGTCCCATCAACGCCAACGGCAAGTTGAGTGTACACCGTAACCCTACAACGTAACTCTTACTCGTCATCGAAAATTCCTACAACATGAGACGTTGCAGCCTTGTAGGTCAGTACATTGAATGTACTCGCAAGGTCACGGATAAAAGAAGAAGAAAAATAACTCTATCACTATATGCAATATGGCTGTGGAGGCTCTATGTTTGAGTTTTTGCATAAAAGCTGGTTTTCCCGACTACAAAGGAGTCAATTTAACTGCTACAACATTAAGTCATTAATTAGATGGTTCCGCCAACAAAAATCCTATATCCCAAAGTCATCATTAAAACCCATTAATCAATTTGTCCAATAATCCATTTATGGTGCGGTGTTGATAGTTTCGATATAGATCCAATTCCAGAGGCTCAAATTGTTTGTAACCGGGGACACGGCTAATCGATTAGGTTAATACTCTGCAGAGTCTTGTGCACTTTACCCACAAGATTTGATCCCTCCTTTTATGTACTTGCACTGCCTGGTGTTTGATAACTGGATGATCGAAACATGGTCTTTTGAAGAGTTTCCCTGGCCATTGACAGTGTCCATCCAATCCTACCATTCGTCTACATCTCGTAGCATTGTCCATCAAGAGTCACAACTAAGATCAACCAATACAGAGCCCATATTGACTTGTGTCTGCAAAGGTAAGCTTCCGGTCTTGAAGTATTCATCTGTCTCTTTGAACCTGGGTGGAACTTTCGGCGTGATTGACTGGCACTTCTCCAGCAACATCTAGGCTAACCATTGGGTCCTCCAGGGTGTCGTTCTTCCATTTCCACCCAAAGGTACATTGACATCTTGGCTTGAGTCTTGAAATTTTGAATTTTTCCTCATTTATTTAAGAATCATCACTCTCACATCTTTCATGAACAGTCATACCAATCCCCGTCTACTAAGCATGGCAATTGATAATTATAACGTTCTCGTGGCTTGATAACAAGGACGTGGGTGCCTACCTCATGTTGCATGGTGGAAAAGGAAACTACTATATGCAATAAAACATGGGTATAATCTTAACAAGATCAAATGGAACTTGCGTGGTATTTGTTGGTGAAGTTCATCGCTCTCACAAATCCTGATAGTTCTATTCGTCACATTCCATGAATATCTATTGTGAACAAGCAATTGCATTCACATAAGCAATCACACTATCAATCAATAGAAGAAATAACAATAAAAACTACAAAGAAACAAAGAGTAATCCAAAAGAAACATCATTTAAATTATAAAGGAAAACTCAAGTTCTTAACAAAAAAAAACAGAAATACCTCTCTGATCAAAAACAAAAAATTAACGGAAAAGAAAATATTAAAGTAATATATTAAGATAAAGTATTTTCAGCAAACTTTCATTTGCAAAAAGAACCTAACTAAAATCTGAATAAAAAAACTTTTATAAATTATAAATTTTTGTTCCTGATAACTAATAGAAACTTTAGAGTAAATTGAAGTGACAAAAATAATTACTTTTTAATAAAATAAAATAACTTTCTCTTTAGAAAAATAAGCATAAAGTAGTTCAAAAAGAATCTGTTTCAAAACAGATTTAAACAATTTTAAAATTTACTTTTATTAAACCACTGGATAAACAAAACTAATAGAAAACAATAGCCAAAGAATTAATTAGATACCCGGTTGAAATAAAAGTAATTAGCACCCGAAGCTGACCCGGTAGCATGATTGGACAAGATAGCTTTGGCCCTATAGTTGCCACAAATCAAGTATCACACTAAGGAAAAAGCAGTCTAAAGGTTAAATACATTAATCGATGCAAGTTCAGAAACTTGCCCGCGATCGACGTTGAAAGCGGGAAGCTGTGTTGTCGTCGAGTCACCCGAAGGCGGAGAAGATTCCTGATAAAGTGAGTTTGAAGGGCTAAGTGGTTGTTTAAAGAGACCGGCTCTAGGATGAGAGGTGGTTGGACTATGTGGCACCTCGACGCGACGTTTGTGAGCCGGCGGCACGTGAGACAAGTCGGGGTCTAAATCGCCCGGATCACTTCGGGTCTTGCGTTTTGATTGACCGGCGAATTGCGCTTTCTTCAAAATAAAATCGGGAGCTAAGTAAGCGTGTGGATGTGACAATTTAATCTTCCGGACGGTTTTCTTGGGAGAAATGTTTCTGAGGAACTGGAGGAAATTTGAATTACCTCAACTTTGTCGGCTTCACTAGACTCCGAGTCATCCTGAGAAGAAGGCGAGTTAGCAAGTTCGATAAACAGACGACCAAGTGAGTCAAGTTTTACCTCAGACTCCGCCCTTGAAGATGAATCTTGAGCCATTTCTTGAGCTGTGTCTGGGGCCGTTTCCTTCATCCGGCTTGAAGAAGGAGCAGCAGCCTCTGAAGAAGCCTTCCAGAAATCAGAGTTTGCCTACAGGAAAACAAGCCGGTTAGTAAGCATGGGACCCCATACAAAAGGAAAGGAGGAATTAATATTCAAGTTTGCACAGTACATAGAGGAGGAGCCAGATTCTTCAGGTTGAATGGGGCCAGTCCGGTCAGTTTACACATTTCCTTGGAGTGGGAAAAGAACGTCTTGGTTTGCTTGTCAATGGTTGCATCCCTCAAGTTTTTCTTGCTGAAGCGTTGCACATCTCTAGACTCACCAGAATAGTTGCACATTAAATCGCCCCTCACACTGACGGGTTGACTCCGCCAGGTTATCCAACACCGAACCATATCGATCCCAGTAAGGCTATTGGCATTGAGGGCCCTTAACCTCAGCAACACGGGGGCCAACAGCTTTCTCTCTTCATCAGCTGGCCAACCCGGAAATTCAGTGACACCAAGCCGTTCAACTCTGAAACCCGGCAATGGATTCTGGCATTCGGGGGCTGTATTTTTACAATAAAACCAAGTTTTATTCCATCCCTTCGGATGAGACGCCAATTTGGTTTCAGGGAAAAGACTATTTTTCCTCTTCTGCACGGGAACACCACCCAGTTCCACACTAGCACCATTCTTTGTTTCTGCCTGGCGGTTGAGGTAGAAAAGCTCTCTAAAAAGAGTCAAAGATGGCTCGATCTGAAGGTATACTTCCCATAGCACTTGAAATTGGCATATGCTGGTCATCGAGTTGGGACCAATATCTTGGGGGCGAAGTTTAAAAAAATGAAGGAGATCTCTGTAGAATTTTGACCCGGGCGGTCGAAAACCCCTTTGCAAATGGTCAGTAAAACAAACTATTTCTCCCACGTCAGACTGTGGGATGGGTTCTTCTTCAGGTGCTCGCCAACCTATCTCGTCTTGAGCCGGCAACAGGGGCTGGCTTACAAAGTTCTCAATGGTGAGTACTGACTCATGGGACCTGTCCCGGCCGCAAGCTTTGCTAGTCTTGGGAGGCATCGTGACTTTTTTTTAACCCAAACTACAATACGGAAAAGGGGAGAATATGATGAGCTAAAGTTCAAGCCGGCTTATAAACGTAATGAATTGGTTTTGGATGAAAGCCAGGGAAAAGGGCGACTCAAATAAACTAGCATTTACGGTAATAATAGCTTCAACTGAATTTCAAAGGAATGGTTGATTGAACAGTTTCCCTCAGAGCAAGACGGCGTTCAAGTACATGATATGGACTGAGGCCTTAAATTAAAAAGCTAGACGTTATATATTGAGCCGGTGAAACAATTGATTGTCAAGTAATGGAAGCTAAGCCGGTAGTTTTACGAAAGGAAATAAGTGGCGGTAAGAAGTGCGTGGAAAGGACTTAGCAAAATTCTTCTATGGACAAACAGTTTTCTACAACAGATGGAGGATCATACAGATCTAATATATGCACGAAAATAAAAGGAAAATACACTCTAGTCTGCGGAGGAACCGAAACCGAAGATTTGCAAGGCTCTATAGAAGGGCTATTATGGATCTATTTCACAAAAAATGAAGTGCGGCGGTCAGACTAGAACAGTGGTCACTAGAGAAACATGGAAGTTCCAAATCTATGATGGTCATTCAAAGATGGGATGAACGATGAACACCGGTGAACACCAAAACCCTAATGGGGAAAGAAACATACCAGATCGTGTGTCGCATAGAGAGATGGGGTTGGCTGCGTCCTCTCATGCAACGACGAGAAGGGTTCGGTGGCGTAGGCGGCACGTCTTGGAGGTCCCGTCGTCGTCCTCGAGCTTAGGCAAGCTTCATCTGTAAAGAGGGGCGCGAGGAAGAAGAAGTGTGGAAAGAGGACGAAGGGGTCCAGTTGGCCTATTTATAAGGAGGTGTGAAAGGTGAAGTGGCGCCGCAAGAAACAGAACGGCCATGGCGAGTTTGTCGATGAGATTGTGCCTGGATTTTCGCGCCAGGCCGGATTTGGTGGTGTTTTCAAAAAAGATACGCTATGATGGCTTTGGACGACAATGGTCAGCAAGACGATGTCATGAAAGTGTTGGTTGAAAAATACTAAGTCTTGGCAAGAGGGAGATGACCCGGCATAATATTGACCTGGATGAAAGTCTCCAGCAAATAAAAGAGCAAGGAATTACCGGCTCATAAAGTGATCTTAGATTCAAATTTCCAACATTCTCAAGCTGGAGTTTAGCATTGATAAATCCAAACTAAACTGGGGGCTAATGTTGGGGATATACCCCATGGGTATGACTCGTCTAAATTATGACCTGGATTCTACTAAGGTGGCCCATAAAGAAGATGCTTGCAAGAAGTACAAGGCCCAGTCCGCGGCTTGTCCGAAAGGCCGGCTTGAAGATGTCGCGTGACTAACCGGCTTAAACATGAAGACTAAGGAGTTCTCTTTTCCTTTAGGAGCAAGGGAATGAGTAATTAGATTAGTGTTGACCCACAAGTATAGGGGATCAATCGTAGTCCTTTCGATAAGTAAGAGTGTCGAACCCAACGAGGAGCAGAAGGAAATGACAAGCGGTTTTTAGCAAGGTAATTTCTGCAAGCACTGAAATTGTAGGTAACAGATAGTTTGATAGCAAGATAATTGGTAACGAGCAAGTAACGGTAATGGTAAATAAAGTGCAGAAAGGTAGCCCAATCCTTTTGTGGCAAAGGGCAGGCCAGAACAATCTCTAGTAATAGGCAAAGTGTTCTTGAGGGTACACGGGAATTTCATCTAGTCTCTTTTATCATGTTGGTTTGATTTGTGTTCGCTACTTTGATAATTTGATATGTGGGTGCACCGGTGCTTGGGTGCTGTTCTTACTTGAACAACCTCCCACTTATGATTAACCCCCTCGCAAGCATCCGCAACTATGAGAAAAGTATTAAGATAAAATCTAACCATGGCATTAAACGTTTGGATCCAAATCAGCCCCTTACGAAGTAGCGCATAAACTAGGGTCTAAGCTTCTATCACTCTAGCAACCCATCATCTAATAACTACTTCATAATGCATTCCCTTAGACCCAAGGATGGTGAAGTGCCATGTAGTCGACGTTCACATGACACCACTAAGGGAATCACAACATACATATCATCAAAATATCGAACACATATCAAATTCACATGATTACTTGCAACATGACTTCTCCCGTGACCTCAAGAACAAAGGTAACTACTCACAAATAATATTCATGCTCAAGATAAGAGGGGTATTGAATAGCATAATGGATCTGAACATATAATTTTCCACCAAATAAATCATATAGTAATCAACTACAAGATGTAATCAACAGTACTAGTCACCCACAAGTACCAATCTGAGATTCCGGTACAAAGATTGAACATAAGAGATGAACTAGGGTTTGAGAGGAGATGGTGATGTTGAATATGTTGATGAAGATTAGCCTCCCAAAGATGAGAGGGGTGTTGGTGATGACGGTTGCTTCGAATTGCCCCTCCGGGAGGGAAGTTCCCCCGGGGGAATCGCTCCGCCGAAGGGCAAAAGTGCTCCTGCCCAAGTTCCGCCTCGAGACGGCGGCGTTCCATCCCGAAAGTCCTCTCGTTATTTTTTATAGGTCAAAAGACCCTATATACCAGAAGATGGGCACCAGAGGTGAGCCGAGGAGGGCACAACCCACCAGGGCGTGCCTCGGGGGCCTGGCGTACCCTGGTGTCTTGTGCCCACCAGGGTGGCCCCCTCCGGTATTTATTTGCTCCAGTATTTTTCATATATTCCAAAAATATTCTCCGTAAATTTTCAGCTTCTTTGGAGATGTGTATAATAGGTATCTCTGGTGTGCTTTTTTAGGTCCAGAATTCCAGCTGCCGGTATTCTCTCTCTTTGTGTAAACCTTGCATATTATGAGAGAAAGGGCATTAGAATCACTCCCTAAAGCATTATTATTCAACAAAACACAATAAATAACAGTAGTAAATCATGATGCAAAATGGACGTATCAACTCCCCCAAGCTTAGACCTGGCTTGTCCTCAAGCGAAAAGCTGATATTGAAAAACATGTCCACATGGTTTGAGAGAGAGGTGTCGATAAAAATAAAATACGGACATAGTAGCATCATGCTTATTATCATAACAACAACAAACCCTAACATAAAATTTATTCATATACTTTCATCATATAACTTCTCATGAACAAGTAACAATTCATCACAACATAGAAGTATAAAGCATAAACCTTATTGAAAACCAACAAACTATGTTCTCAGTCAACTTTGCAACTACAATTCATCATATTTTCAGGATGGGTCTCATGTCGGAGCCTTTCGGAAAGTCCACATACTCAACCATCATTTAGTCTTCTATGATTGCTAACACTCACCGCATACCCATGAGCAAAAAGTTTCAACCGGACACATAGAAAGATAGGGGCTTATAGTTTCGCCTCCCAACGTATTCACCTCAAGGGTGATGTCAACAATAATAACTCATGCCCACTCATATCCAACTGGATATAGGTGGCTAGATCTTTCCTCACCACATGATGCTTGCAAAAAGGGAAAAGTAAAAAGGAATAGGGGAGAATACTTGACTCTTGCATAAAAGTAAATACATAAAAGTAAAAGATAGGCCCTTCGCAAAGGGAAGCAGAGGTTGTCATGCGCTTTTTGGTTTGTATGCCCAATACCTTAATGTAAAAGAACGTCATGCTATATTGCCCCCTATGATAGCAACCTTTATTATGCAGTCCATCGCTTTTATTGCTTTGCCATCATAAGTTCGTATAACGCTCAATTTTCTATTACACTAATGGATAAACACATTTAGAAGCAATTTTTATTGCCTTAGTGCACCGATGACAACTTACATGAAGGATCTTACTCGATCCGTAGGTAGGTATAGTGGACTCTCAAAACATGAATTTGGGTTTTGGGTTTTTGGATGCACAAGTAGTATCTCTACTTAGTGCGGAATTTTGGCTAGCAAAGATATTGACCAAGCACCACATGTTGAAGGATCTATGACAATATAACTTCTATGTGGATATGAACAAACATAAATCATTACATTGTCTTCCTTGTCCAACGTCAAAAAAAATTACATCAAATATTTAATGGGGGCTCACAATCATAAAAGATGTCCAAGATGGTGTATTTGCATGTGAATCTTCTCTTCCCTTATTAATTCTTTCATGAATTGCATCATTGACCAATGCTATGTTTGTCAATCTCCAACAAATTTTACCCCTTATACTTTTCCTCATGTGATGTCATTACTTACCATAAGATTAGCATATGATTCTTTTCATTTATTTCTCTATCCTTTTATTTTGATTGCAGAAAAAAGTAGAGGAGCAAAAGATCAAACCAAACTTTATTATATAACTCTCTCTCGATTACATAGATAGATAGACCACGAAACTAACACACGAAAGTAGATCATGCTAAACTTTTATTCAACTAAATCAAAGGGAAACCAAAGATCGAACTAAAATAGGTAAAGGTGAATAAAAGTGATGGTGATACGATACCGGGGCACCTCCCCCAAGCTTGGCTCAGGCCAACGGGAGTGCCCATACCCGTGTGCTCAAGTCTCCTTTGGTGGTGGTGATGAAGAAGGTGGTGGTGATGAAGTATCACACTTCAGACTGAATAGGTACTCCAATTTGCGGATGACTCTTTGAAGGGTATTAATGTGCTCCTCTAGCAAAATATTTTCACGAGTGAGAAATTTATTCTGAACACGGTCCGCTTGGAAAGACCTAAAAGCTTCGATTTCAATAGGGGTGAAATGACTGTAATAAGGTTGAAGGATATCTGTTGGCATGGATTGCCCTCCTTCTCGGGCTTGATCCTCCATAGCCTCCTTGCCCTTGTCTTCATCGTTGGCTTCTTTTGGCTCCTCCCTCTTCACCTCCATCTTCATTAGCCAGGCATCTTCTTCTACGTTATTGGAGGAGGGAGAAGGCATGATGCCTGGCTTGGTAGATCTGATAGGAAAACAGCATGAAACAAGAACATAGGATTTTTCTGCGATGCGGTCATCAAAACAGTCGGGGGGTATATATAGAGAATTTTTATTCTTGGGAAACAAGCATATGGAAGGAAAACGGAGTCGGGATGGTGTCCGAGGTGGGCACAACCCACCAGGGCACGCCTGGCAGGGCTGGCGCGCCCTGGTGTATCGTGCTCACCTCGGTTGTCTTCCGGTTTATTTCTTATTTTCCTAATTTTTCTAATATTCCAAAACTGACAGAAAATATTTTTGCGGATTTTTCGGACTCCGTTTACTTATCGTACCACGTACCTCCTATATTTCAGAATTCTGGAGTGTTCCGAAAGGTTTCTTTTATGTGTTCCTCTGGTGTCATGGTTTGGATAACATTGCTTTCAACATTAATAGGCGTACCTAAGATATAGTGCTTAATTCTTTGTCCATTGACCACCTTCGGGTTAGTACCTTCGGCATTATTAATCTTGATAGCTCCAGAACGATAGACCTCTTCGACAATATATGGTCCTTCCCATTTGGAGAGAAGCTTACCTGCAAAAAATCTTAAACGAGAGTTGAACAAAAGAACATAGTCTCCTATTTTGAATTCCCGCTTTTCGATTCTCTTGTCATGCCATCTTTTTACTTTTTCTTTGAATAGTTTGGCATTTTCATAGGCTTGGGTTCTCCATTCATCTAGTGAGCTAATATCAAATAGCCTCTTCTCACCGGCAAGTTTGAAATCATAATTGATTTCTTTAATTGCCCAAAAGGCTTTGTGTTCTAACTCTAGAGGCAAATGACAAGCTTTTCGATATACCATTTTGTATGGAGACATACCCATAGGATTTTTATCAGATGTTCTATAGGCCCAAAGTGCATCATCTAATTTCTTAGACCAATTCTTTCGAAACCTATTGACAGTTTTTTGTAATATTAATTTTATTTCTCTATTGCTAAGCTCAACCTGACCACCAGATTGCGGATGATAGGGTGATGCAATTCTATGGTTAACATCATATTTAGCAAGCAACTTACGGAAAGCACCATGAATAAAGTGTGAACCACCAGAAGTCATTAAGTATCTAGGGACTCCAAACCTCAGAAAGATAACTTCTTTAAGCATTTTAATAGAGGTGTTGTGATCAACACTACTAGTTGGAATAGCTTCTACCCACTTAGTGACATAATCAACGGCACCAAAACATGAGTGTACCCGTTAGAGGAAGGAAAATGTCCCATATAATCAAAACCCAAACATCAAATGGTTCGACAACAAGAGAATAATTCATAGGCATTTCCTGACGCTTACCGATATTACCAATTCTTTGACATTCATCACAGGACAAGACAAACTTATGGGCATCCTTGAAGAGAGTAGGCCAATAAAAGCCAGATTGCAATACCTTGTGAGCAGTTCTATCTCCCGCATGATGTCCTCCATAAGCTTCGGAATGACATTTCCGTAGGATTTGTTCCTGTTCATGCTTAGGTACACATCGTCTAATAATACCATCTACTCCTTCTTTATAGAGATGCGGGTCATCCCAAAAGTAATGTCTTAAATCAGAGAAGATTTTTTTCTTTTGTTGGTATGTGAAACTAGGTGGTATATATGTAGCGACAATGTAGTTAGCATAATCAGCATACCAAGGAGTGTTTTGAGAAATATTTATTGCACCTAACTGTTCATCAGGGAAACTATTATCAATAGGTAGTGGGTCATCAAGAATATTTTCTAACCTCGACAAGTTATCAGCTACGGGGTTCTCAGCTCCCTTCCTATCAACAATATGTAAGTCAAATTCTTGAAGCAAAAGAACCCACCTAATAAGTCTAGGTTTAGCATCTTTCTTTTCCATAAGATATTTTATAGCAGCATGATCGGTGTGAACAATAACCTTGGAGTCTACAATATAGGATCTAAATTTATCTCAAGCAAACACAACTGCTAAAAATTCTTTTTCAGTAGTAGCATAATTTCGTTGGGCATTGTCTAGAGTTTTACTAGCATAATGTATAGCATTCAATTTCTTACCAACTCTTTGTCCAACAACAGCGCCAACAGCATAATCGCTAGCATCACACATAATTTCAAAAGGCAAGTTCCAATCAGGTGGTTGAACGATAGGTGCAGAGGTTAAGGCTTTCTTGAGTGTTTCAAAGGCTTCCACACAATCATCATAAAAAACAAAAGGGATATCCTTTTGCAAAAGATTAGTAAGAGGCGTAGAAATTTTAGAGAAGTCTTTAATGAACCTCCTATAGAAAGCAGCATGACCAAGGAAACTTCGAATACCTTTAATATCTTTAGGGCATGGCATTTTCTCAATTGCATCAACTTTAGCTTTATCCACCTCAATACCTCGTTCAAATATTTTATGCCCCAAGAAAATACCTTCATTAACCATAAAGTGGCACTTCTCCCAATTCAAGACAAGATTAGTTTGTTCACATCTCTGCAAAACTCGATCAAGGTTGCTTAAGAAATCATCAAAAGAAGTCCCGTAAACGGAAAAATCATCCATGAAAACCTCCACAATCTTTTCACAAAAGTCAGAGAATATAGCAGTCATACATCTTTGAAAGGTAGCAGGTGCATTGCATAAACCAAAAGGTATACGTCTATAAGCATAGGTTCCAAAAGGACAAGTAAAGGTGGTTTTCTCTTGATCAGATTGTGATACAGGTATTTGAGAGAAACCAGAATATCCGTCCAGAAAACAAAAGTGTGTGTGCTTAGATAATCTTTCTAGCATTTGATCAATGAAATGTAGAGGGTAATGATCTTTTCTAGTAACTTTATTTAATTTTCTGAAATCAATTACCATTCTATAGCCAGTGATAATTCTTCTTGCAATGAGTTCATTTTTATCATTAGGAACAACGGTAATACCTCCTTTCTTAGGGACACAATGAACGGGACTTACCCATCTACTATCAGCTATGGGATAGATTATACCTGCTTCCAGAAGCTTTAATATTTCAGTTCTTACCACTTCTTTCATCTTAGGATTCAATCGCCGTTGGTGATCAACAACGGGTTTAGCATCAGGTTCCAAATTAATCTTGTGCTGACATATAGTGGGACTAATGCCCTTAAGATCATCAAGAGTATATCCAATAGCAGCCCGGTGCTTCTTCAGAATTTTTAATAATCTTTCTTCTTCATGTTCTGAAAGGTTAGCACTAATAATAACAGGATATATCTTTTTCTCATCAAGATAAGCATACTTCAAAGTATCACGCAATTGCTTTAGTTCAAACACAGGATAACCTTTAGGTGGAGGAGGACCTCCAAGAGTTTCAATAGGCAAATTGTGTTTCAGGAGAGGTTGTTGTTCAAAGAAAATTTTATCTATTTCATTTCTTTCACGCAAGTGCATATCATTTTCATGGTCAAGCAAATATTGTTCTAATGGATCAGTAGGAGGCACGACAATAGAAGCAAGACCAATTATTTCATCCTTACTAGATAATGCTCTATCATGAGGTTTTCTACTAAACTTGGAAAAATTAAACTCATGAGACACATCACCAAAACTGACACCGACAGTTTGTTTTTCGCAATCTATCTTAGCATTGACGGTGTTCAAGAAAGGTCTACCAAAGATAATGGGAAAAAAGTCATCTTGTGGGGAACCAAGAACTAGAAAATCAGTAGGGTATTTTACTTTCCCACACAAGACTTCAACATCTCTAATAATCCCAAGTGGTGTGATGGTGTCTCTATTAGCATATAGGTGGAATAGAATATGGTGGTAGGTATCAAAGGGCTAAAAGGTGGAGAAGATAGTATCGCATCAACTAGGCGTACCAACGAGCTATGGAGATGCTCATCGATAGATATCAATGCTAGGAGTAGGGATTGCCATGCAAATAATGCACTAGAGCTATAAGTGTATGAAACCTCAACTGAAGCTAAGTGAGGTGTGCATCAAACTTGCTTGCTCATGAAGACCTCGGGTATTTGAGGAAGCCCGTCATAGGAATATACAAGCCAAGTTTATTATATGAAAAGGTAATTCCCACTAGCATATGAAAGTGTCAACATAGGAGACTCTCTATATGAAGAACATGGTGCCACTCCGAGGCACAAGTGTGGTAAAGGATAGTAGCAAAGTCCCTTCTCTCTTTTCTCTCATTTTATTATTATTTTTATGGTGGGCTTTTCTCTCTTTTTTTTGCCTCCCCCATTTTCTCTTTTTTTTATATGGTGGGCTCATTTTGCCTCCCCCATTTTTATTTCATTTTTTATCCGGAGTCTCATCCCGACTTGTGGGGGAATCATAGTCTCCATCATCCTTTCCTCACTGGGACAATGCTCTAATAATGATGATCATCACACGTTTATTTACTTACAACTCAACATGAAGAACTGATAGGAAGATATGACTTTGTATGAATGCCTCCGGCAGTGTACCAAGATGTGCAATGATCTAGCATGACATGTATCAAAAATATGCAGAACGGTGGCTTTGCCACAAATACTATGTCAGCTCTATACGATCATACAAAGCATTATGATGATGAACGAACTAATCATGTGAAGTGACAATGGAATTTCCATGGAAATATATCTCGGAATGGCTATGTAAATGCCATAATAGGTAGGTATGGTGGCTATTTTGAGGATGATATAATGAGGCTTATGTGCAACAGAGTGTATCATGTCATGGGGTTTGGATGCACCGGCGAATATTTGCACCGATCCTCGAGGTGAGAATGGGCTATGAACGGTACCGAAGAGGCTAGCAAATATGAGAAGGTGAAGATGCGTGTGTCCATGGTGTCACATTATTCATAAAGAACTCACATACTTATTGTAAAGTTTTATTAGTTTTATCACAAATCAAAGTACTCCTCGCATGCCCCGAGGGAGGAGGTTGGTAGGAGTTAACCATCGCGCGCCCCCGACTCAAAATAACACTAGGATTTCAACGAGGAATATAAATGCTCACACATCATCACCATGCCTCTTTAATTTTTAGATGAATAACAAGTTAACACCTCTTAATATCGACACTTCTATGAATCAACAATTTTGGACTCACACCTTTTTCATATTACCACATCAATGTCATTAACCCACAACTTCTCTATATGTGCTACACGATGGTTTTGATTATCATTCATTGAATACCTAATATTCTTGCACTAGTTTTATGACGCATGCAAATTACCTTCACAATTACTTAGCTCTCAAACAAATATAAGTGAAGAACGAGAGCATATTATTTCTATAAAATCTACACGCCACCGTTCTCAAAAAGATATAAGTGAAGTACTAGAGCAACTGCCTAGCTCAAAAGATATAAGTGAAGCACATAGAGTATTCTAGAAAATTATCATGAAGGTGTGTCTCTCTCAAATAGGTGTCTCCAGCAAATGATGATTGTGACAAATTGAAAGTAAAAGCAAACAAAAGCAAACGACGCTCCAAGCAAAACACATATCATGTGATGAATAAAAATATAGCTCCAAGTGACATACCGATGGATTGAGACGAAAGAGGGGATGCCTTCCGGGGCATCCCCAAGCTTAGACACTTGAGTCTCCTTAGAATTATAATTGGAGTCCCTTGGGCATCCCCAAGCTTGGGATTTTGCTACTCCTTATTCTGTAGTCCATCGTGATCACACCCAAAACATGAAAACTTCAATCACACAAAACTCAACAAAACTTCGTGAGATCCATTAGTATAAGAAACATATTACATACTTGAGGTACTGTGATAAATTGATTCAAATTAATTTTTGCATGATAGGTACTGTATTCTAACTTCCCCATGGCTTACACCCCCCTTATATAGTCCATGGCATAATCAAAACAAGCAAACTATGCAAGGAAAACAGAATCTTTTTAAAACAGAACAGTCTGTAGCAATCTATAAAGAGCCCATACTTCTGTAACTCTAAACATTCTTAAAAAAGAGGACATCGTAAATAATTTGTATAGCAATAATGTTTTAAAATTTCCGATCATTAGCACGCTCTAGTAAAAAATTAAATTTCCTGCACTGGAGTCAAAGTTTCTGTTTCAGATTCAGCATCGTTTCTACTCATCTTGTGAGTCATCCCAAAGGCTTTACTTGGCACAAACACTAATTAAAACATAAAAACACAATCACTACAGAGGCAACAATCATGTTATTAAAAATAAATAGAAAGTTTTGGGTTGTCTCCCAACAAGCTCTTTCTTTATAGCCATTAAGGTAGGTTTGAGATTTTAATGATGCTCACATAAAACATAAGAATTGAAGCACAAAGAGAGCATCATAAAGCATGTGACAAACTCATTTAAGTCTAACATACTTCCAATGCATAGGTCTTTCATAGGAAAACAAATTATCAAGACAAGAAATATCTAGCATATGCATGTAGGAAGAATGAACCATTAATAATTTTAATATAAAGAGAGGTAATTTAGTAACATGCAAATTCTTATACCCATGTTTGCCTCTCTCGTAATAATTATAAGTAGGATCATAATCAAACTCAACAATATAACTATCAAAATATTGATCATTCTCCAAAGTAGTGGGATCATTATTACCTAAAGTTGACACTCTTCCAACCCCACTTTTAGTAGTGTTGTGAATATCATACTCAATAATAAATTCATCATGAAGGCTAGAATTATCAAGATCACAAGGAACATCATGACTATCACCCAAATCATGATCATTAGCACAATTGATATTCATAGAATTTATACTAGCAACCTTGTAATCATGCTTTTCATTCAAGGAACTATCATGAATCACTTTATAAATTTCTTTTAACGCTTCATCACAATTTTTAGATTCATGATTTTCAAGCAAGACCTCGTAAGGAAAATCTAGTGCACTCAACTCACTAGCAATTGGTTCAACATAATTGGGTATTTTGAAAAGATTAGCAAGTGGATGAGGATCCATTTATCTTTACATTTTTTGCTTTAGACTTTCTGTTTGTTTTTGATAAAGATAGAGATAACATTGCTAGGCAAGCGAGCAAGGTAACAAGCAAAAGTAAATATTTTTGTATTTTTTATTTTTATGAGACAAACTAAATATAATAGAAAATAAAAAGAAGAACAAGTGAATGAAATTTTGTGCGAAGTTACTTGATAGTTGGTGATGGTATTCCCTGGCAACGGCGCCAGAAATCCTTCCTGATACTCGTGATCTGCGTTGGGTTTTCCGTGAAGAGGAACGAGTAATCGCAGCACAAAGTGGGTAAGTATTTCCCTCAGTTATGAAACCAAGGTTTATCGAACCAATAGGAATACCAATCCTCAACCGTCTTCAGCGGCTGCACACAAAAGAACAAACAACTTGCACCCAATGCCGACAAGAGGGTTGTCAATCCCCTTGATCTCGTTATTTGCAAGCAAGTGAGTTGTGTACATAATTGTAGATAATAGTAAAGTGCAAAATAAAATAAAAGGTAATAAATCACAGCAAGGTAATGATAGTGTTTGCGAATTTATAAGTGAATAGACCCGGGCACCGTAGAGTTCTCTAGTGGCATCTCTCATAAGCAAAGCATACGGTGGATAAACAAATTATTGTTTGGCAATTGATAGAAAAGGGAATAATTATGCGATGTTCACGGCAATGATCATGTGTATATAGGCATCACTTCCATAAGCAAATAGGCCGACTCCTTCCTGCACCTACTACTATTACTCCACTTCAATAGCACGTCTATGATTGCCTCTCTACGTATTAAGTTCATGACAAATGGAGTAATGCTTGGAGAATGATGACATGATGTAGATAAAGTAAACCCAGCTAATATGAATAAACCCCATCATTTTATCCTTAGTAAGAACAACACAAAAATGCAACTTGTCCCCTTCTATCACTGGGATATAGAAACTCGTCAGGTTGAACCTACTACAACGCACCACTCCCACCGAAGAAATATCAATCTAGTTGGCCAAACTATCTCAATAGATCGGAGAGCATTACGAAGCTATGATGATCATGCAAATAAGAATCATAGTAATCAAGTTTGAATCAAATACTTTTCATGAATAATCTGAACATAAACTCACAATTCATCGGATCCCAACAAACACACCATACAAAGGGATTACATCAGATAGATCAAGGCAAAGATGCGATGAACATTGTATTGAAGATCGAGAGAGAGAGAGATTGTCATCTAGGTACTACCTATGGACCCGTAGGTCTGCGGTGAACTACTCACACATCATGGTGAGGGCAGCAAGGTTGATGAAGAGGCCCTCCGTGATCGATCTTCCCTCCGGCAAGGTGCCGAAACGGAGGTGTAGTTGGCCTCCCATCGGAATAGAGGCTTGCGGCGGCGGAAAAAGTGTTTCGGGAGCGCCGCTGATGTTTTATGGTAGATGTGAATTTATAGGCAAGAGAACGACATCGAGGGATGCTCCAGGGGGCCACCACATATCTGCCCCCCCTAGGGGGCGTGGCTGGATATGTGTTGGGCCCCTGGTGCATCTCTTGGCCCTCCTCCGAAGCTTCTAGGTCTTGTATTGGTCCCAAAAAATCACCAAAAAGTTTCGTGGCAATTGGACTCCGTTTGGTATTGTAACTCTGAAAAGGCAAAAACACGCAGAAAACAGGAACTGGCACTGGGCACGGGGTCAATAGGTTAGTGCTCAAAAAAATTATAAATTGGTAAATAATACCTAAAAAGTATCCTAGAATGATAATATATCAGCATGGAACAATCAAAAATTATAGATACGTTGGAGACGTATCAGACAGCACTATGGTTGCTCAAGTCGTCCTAATCTTGGAAAAGAATTGCCACTTTCAGCCGCTGGTCCAAAAGCTTGGTCGTCTGAAACGGAAGGTGTATGATATGGGCGACTTGATGGACATTCTTACAAGATACGCTGAGTCAGACGGCACAAAGGATCCCGGCTCAGATGAGGACAAAACTGGCAAGAACAAGAAGGGCGAAGGTGGTAAAGGTCATCAGCAAAACCATGGGCATAGTGGGAACTCAGGGGGTCAAGGCAATAACAGTAAGCGAAAACAGCCTGATGGCGGGTCAGAATTTGTTGCTAATACCAACACCGGTTTGAAGAACCAGCTTCGCAACAACCGCCTCAGACGAGCTTACAATGGGAATAAACCGCGCAACTATGAGGAGGCACTCAAGGCACCTTGTCCCAAGCATAGTACTACGGACAAGACGGCTACACATTCCTGGGAAAACTATTATATCATGCAGGAGTTCTGTAACCAGGCTTTCTAGAATCACCAAGGAGGCAACGGTGGAGGACATCTGGGTCAGCTTGGCCCTGGAGGCTCAAATGGCGGCTCATCTAGTGGATTTTTAGGATCAGGTTTTCATGGCCAGGGCGGCTCAGGAGCAGGATTTCAGCATCAAGGAAACAATGGCAATGGACAGTGTTCTGGCCAAGGCACTCAGCATCATAATAAGCAAACTGGGTTTCAGAGTAATCCCAAGCAGTTGAATAGTGGTCAGTACCACGTCTTCACCACCAGTACCTGCAGGCGAGACAACAAACTCAAGCAAAGGGCCATCAACATGGTTGAGCCGGCAGTTCCCAGGTATCTAAATTGGTCCGAGCAGCCGATCACCTGGAGCAGGGAAGATCACCCTCCCCGGGTAGACAACCCAGGTGGTTTGGCCCTGATGGTGGTGCCTCAGGTTGGTGGTTATACCCTCTCAAAGGTCCTCATGGATGGGGGAAGCAGCATCAATATTTTGTATTATGACACCTTCCGGCGGATGAACCTCCCTGAAAGAAAATTGCAAACTTCAACCACGGTTTTTCACGGTACCGTCCCCAGGAAGTCAGCATACCCAATCGGGCGGATTAAGCTTGACGTCGCTTTCGGTGACGAGTTTAACGTCAAATACGAGCCCTTAACTTTTGAAGTGGTTAAGATAAAGAGCCCTTACCACACTCTCTTTGGACGGCCGGCTTATGCTCGTTTCATGGCCCAGCCCTGCTATGTTTACTTCAAGCTCAAGATGTCGGGTCCAAACGGTACCATAACTGTGAGTGGCAGCAGAAAAATAGCTCAAGAGTGTGAGGAAGGGGATGCAGCCTATGCTGAGTCGGCCTGCGCAGCTGAAGAGTTGAAGTTCTATACGGCCAACGTTGATCCTGTTGATATGAGCCCCCTCAAGAAGCTCACTACTGAGTCTGAATCGTCGCTCAAGTTCAAGTCGGCTGAAGATACAAAGAAAATTGACTTCACGCCGGGCGACTCATCTCAGCAGTTCACTATTGGGACCGGCTTGGATCCCAAAAAGGAAAGCTCGCTCATCGAGTTCATCCGTGAGAATCGGGACATCTTTGCATGGAAACCTTCGGACATGCCTAGAGTCCCGAGAGAACTCATTGAGCACCAACTTAATGTGGATCCAAAAATTGAAACCAGTACGTCAGTACCTCCATTTTAACGAGGAGATACACAAAGCTATTGGGGAAGAAGTAGCCCGGCTCCTAGCTGCCGGGTTTATCGTTGAAATTTTTCACCCCGAGTAGTTGGCTAACCCGGTGCTCGTTCTGAAAAAGAATGGTACTTGGCGCATGTGTGTTGATTACACGGATCTCAACAAAGCCTGTCCTAAGGATCCTTTGGCTCTCCCGCGCATCGATCAGATCATTGATTCTACGGCTGGTTGTGAGCAATTATGCTTTCTGGATGCATACTCTGGTTATCATCAGATCAAGATGGCCTTTGAGGATCAGGAGAAGACGGCTTTCATAACTCCCTTCGGTGCTTTTCACTATGTCTCGATGCTTTTGGGCTTAAGAGTGCGGGGGCTACTTATCAGCGTTGTGTTCAGAACTGCATCCACCCACAGATTGGACGCAACGTACATGCCTATGTTGATGATATCGTGGTAAAGTCTCAGAAGAAAGTGACGCTCTTGGATGACCTCAAGGAGACGTTTGATAATCTTAGTGTACCAGATGAAGCTCAACCCGGCCAAATGTGTTTTTGGCATTCCTGCAGGCAAGCTACTGGGATTTCTGGTTTCTGAGCGAGGTATCGAGGCTAACCCAGACAAAATCAAGGCAGTGACTTTGCTAGCTAAGCCGGCCAACATGAATCAAGTTCAGCGCATGGCTGGTCGCATTGCGGCTTTAAGCCAGTTTATAAGTCGCCTGGGGGGGAAAGCAATTCCTCTTTATCAATTATTGAGGAAGACAGACGATTTTGTTTGGACTGACGCAGCTAACAAAGCCTTCAAAGCACTCAAGAAGCAGCTAGCTGAGCCGCCTATCTTAGCTGCCCTGATTGACAAAGAGCCCATGCTCCTGTACATTGCAGCCAATTCAAAGGCAGTAGGTGTTGCAATTCCAAGCAATGGTATCCGCATTGGCAAAAGTTGGTTTTCGGCGTCTTTATGGCAAGCCGGAAGTTAAAACACTACTTCCAGGAGCATCCAATCATGGTGGTCAGTTCTGCACCTCTTGGCGATATTATACAAAATCGAGAAGCCACTGGCCGGATTGCTAAATGGGCAATTGAGCTTGGTCCTCACCAGGTGAAATACATGTCCCGTACAGCCATCAAATCCCAAGCACTGGTGGATTTCATCAACGATTGGACTGAACTACAGATTCCAGAAGGCTCGGGGGCTGGAGTTATTTTGTCTTCTCTGCGAGGTGACAAAATTTGTTATGTTTTACTGCTCATGTTCCCTTGTACTAACAATGCAGCTGAATACGAGGCCCTCTTACACGGGCTCAGAATGGCTAAGGAGATAAATCTTAGCCGACTCAGGTGTTTGGGCGATTCAGATTTGGTAGCTCAACAAGTCTCAGGGACTTGGGATTCGAAGGACCCCTTGATGGCGGCTTATCAACGGGCAGTCACCAAAGTGGCGGGACATTTTCAAGGATAACAAGTAGATCACATTGATCGCCGACTCAATGAGGCGGAAGATGCTCTATCACGACTCGGCTCTTAGCGCAAGCCGGTCCCTCCTAATGTGTTTCTGGACGTACTTCACAACCCTTTGGTTAAATTGTCGTCTGAGGAAAACATCGCTATTCCTGACCCTAAGGCACACCTGGTGGCGGCTCTTCATGCTATTCCTGACTGGACAGTACCATACTTGGCTTATCTGACTCGAGGCGAGCTCCCAGCTGAGGAAATCATCGCTCGACAGATAATTCGATGGTCCAAGTCCATGACTATCGTCAATGGCAAGTTACATCGACGAAGCAGCACCGGTGTTTTTCAGCGCTGTGTTTCCCCTGAGGAAGGCCAGGAGATTCTCAATGAAATTCATGCTGGCGATTGTGGACATCACGCCGGGTCACAGTCCCTGGTGGCGAAGGCCTTTCGTCATGGATTTTATTGGTTGACGGCTCATGCAGACGCAGAAGACATTGTGCGCAAGTGTGATGGATGTCAAAAGTTCACTCGACAAGCTCATGTGTCACCTTAAGAGTTGCGTATGATCCCAATTACTTGGCCGTTTGTGGTCTGGGGGCTCGACATGGTCGGCATGTTCAAGCCATCTTCTGACAAGAAAAACCACATGTTGGTGGCGGTTGATAAATTCACAAAGTGGGTCGAGGCGGAACCTGTCGGCAATTGTGACGGTGAGACAGCAGTCAATTTTTTGAAAAAGTTGATCTTCCATTTTGGCTATCCTCATAGCATTATTACTGACAACGGTACCAATTTATCCAAAGGTGCTATCGAGCAGTTTTGTCAACGTGAGCATATCCGGGTTGACTTGGCGGCAGTCGCACATCCACAATCCAATGGACAGGCCGAACAGGCTAATCAAGAGATTCTCAGAGGGATAAAACCCCGGCTTATGGTTCCACTTCAGCGCACTCCAGGTTGTTGGGTTGAAGAACTCCCCTCAATACTTTGGAGCATCCGCACAACTCCAAACAGATCCACTGGATATACACTGTTCTTCTTGGTTTATGGAGCTAAGGCGGTTTTACCAAGCGATATTCGCCATGATTCTCCTCGAGTCACTGCTTACATTGAGGCAGACAATGAGCAAGCACGTCAAGATTCCTTGGGCGCCTTGGAAGAAGAACGTGACTTAGCAGCAGCCAGATCTACTATATAGCAGCAAGACCTACGTCGCTATCAAAGCCGTAGAATCTGAAGCCGTACTTTTCAAGAAGGCGACTTGGTTCTCCGTCTGATTCAAGATCAAACACGAATGCATAAACTTTCGCCACCTAGGGAAGGTCATTTCGTCATCAGCAGGAACCTCAATAATGGTTCATATTACCTCATAGATTTACGAGAAGGATCATATACCTCTGAAGAGGAATCAACCCGGCCTTGGAACATTGCTCACCTGCGGCCTTATTATACTTACAGCCACTGGCTCCTTTCCCTTTGTACTCCCCCCAAATTATGTACATACTTCTTTATGTTCAAATATAATAAAGCCAGCACCCCCGAAACTCGGGGTCACTGTCGTTTCAGCCTAGCAAATTGAGCATGAATCTTTATTTTTTTGAACATAAGTCACTTGGGGACTTCCAACTCAACGAGTTAGTCTTTAATATCCCTATTGACTAGGCTATAAGCCGCTAAAATATGGTTAAACCTGCATGTTTGCTCGATGCGACTCCGAACAGGTGACCCCGTGTACTCTTGACAAGTCAATCCATCTGGACCATGAACTTATCAAGGTTAAAACACCGGCTTGAGTCACGTGAGAGCTGGCATACAGAAAGCTAGGATAAACCATGGGTTATCACACCCGCTTCATTGAAGCAAGACTTGAGCCTCGAAAGCCAGTCTAGTTGCCGAGTCTCACTGAGCCGGCTTATTAACAGTTCTTTATATTGTTGCAATATTTTTTATTATTACCTCGTAACTTTTCAGGTACAATATTGTTCCTATTGCCGGCTCATAAATGGGTGTCCGGGTTACAAACTGCAGTCATATCATGACCAGTTTAAACATATACATCTTTTGCAACACATTGTGGAAAGATTCAATTTGGCCGGCTTATATTGACAACCCATACTGATTCAATCAGTGGCTCATTGAGAAAAACAGCAGAGATATTCAAAGATAGATAAAGAGAAGCACATTCATATTTCGGCGGCTCCTCGGCCGTTCAAAGTTCCACGGCAACTTAGCCACACAAAAACGAATGCAAACATGCACGATGGCACGACAGAGCTTTTCAAAGTTTTAACTACTCCTATTACAGGCTCACATCGGGAGCCACAAAATATTCAAGTTTTTTCCTACCAACTGGAGGGGTTAGTCATTTCGGCGGCTTGTAGCAACTCGCCTTCAATGTTCTTCTGCGTCGGCCGCCTCAGGGTCTTCCTCCACCGGCTCTTCTTTATCACCCGCTGGTCCTTCTGTACCCACCGGATTGATCTCAAAGATTCAAAATTTGAAGATTCCGCGACTAAATCCGAGGCGTCAACATCAGGGGCAAAGGTGTTCTTATGTCGGGGTGGCATGA
The DNA here is from genome assembly GCA_039707655.1 of Elymus sibiricus. Lineage (NCBI taxonomy): Eukaryota > Viridiplantae > Streptophyta > Magnoliopsida > Poales > Poaceae > Elymus > Elymus sibiricus. Next base: position 249,438,260 of record CM077671.1, read on the forward strand.
TATGTCTCCAATGTATCGATAATTTATGAAGTATTCATGCCATATTCACCTATGTTTACAATACTTTTATATGGTTTCGATGCACTTTATATGAGTTATTTAGAACTAACCCGGACTAACGCTGTTTTCAGCAGAACTACCGTGGTGTTCTTTTTGTGCAGAAAATGAAAGTTCTCGGAATCGCCCAAAACTTTTTGACGGATTTTTTTGGAACAAAAGAGGCACTAGACGCTTCATGGGGGGGCCAGAAGAGCCACGAGGTGGGCACAACCCACCATGGCGCGCCAGAGGGCCCACGCGCGCCCTGGTGTCTTGTGCCCTCCTTGTGGCCCACCTTCGCGTGAAACCTATGCCAAAAAATCCTATAAATATAGAAACCATCCAAAATAACCCTAGACTCTCTGCTCCACTGCCTCAACTCTCCGTATCGACGAAAAACCAATCTGGAGGCGTTCCAGTACCCTGCCGGAGAGGGTAGATCATCTCTGGTGGCCATCTTCATCATCCCGGCAGAGGCCATGAGGAGGAGGGAGTAGTCCACCCTCGGGGCTGAGGGTATGTACCAGTAGCTATGTGTTCAATCTCTCTCTGTCGTGTTCTTGAGATGTCACGATTTTGATGTATCACGGCGTTTGTTAATATAGTCGGATCATATGATGTTATTCCCTCGCTATCATGTTGTGATGAATTGAATCTTTCCCTTTGAGATATCGTTATGTTGGATTGAATATTGGATTTGAGAACACTCTATATATGTCTTGCATATGGATACCCGTAGTGACAATGGGGTGTCTTATTGATTCACTTGATGTATGTTTTGGTACTCAACTTGCGAATTCCCAAGGTGACATTGGGGTAATCTATGCATAGGGGTTGATGCACGTTCTTGTCCTACGTTCTCCGATAGTAATCTTGGGGCAATCTTTGAGGTTCTTTGTGTTGGATTGAGTATTATGAATCTGAAATTGTTTGATGCGTATCGTATAATTAACTCATGGATACTTGTGGTGACATTGGAGTATCTAGGTGATATTAGAGATTGTTGATGCGTATCATATGGTGTCATTTTAGTACGAACTCTAGATAGATTGATCGGAACGGATAACTTGGTGTTATTTTAGTACGAACTCTTGGATAGATCGATCGGAAAGGATAACTTTCAGGTGGTTTCGTACCCTACAAACAATTTCTTCTTATGTTCTCCGCTAGATAAGAACTTTGGAGTGATTCTTCGTTGCACGTTGAGGGATGGTTATGTGATCCAATTATATTAGCTTTGTTGAGAGATTGCACTAGCAAAAGTACGGACCCTAGGCCTTGTTTTCAAGCATTGCAATACCATTTGTGCTCACTTTTGTCACTTGCTACCTTACTGTTTTTATATTTTCAGATTACAAAAACCTATATCTATCATCCATATTGCACTTGTATCACCATCTCTTCGCCGAACTAGTGCACCTATACAATTTGCCATTGTATTGGGTGCGTTGGGGACACAAGAGATTTCTTGTATTTGATTGCAGGGTTGCTTGAGAGAGACCATCTTCATCCTACACCTCCCACGGATTGATAAACCTTAGGTCATCCACTTGAGGGAAAATTGCTACTGTCCTACAAAACTCTGAGCTTGGAGGCCCAACAAAGTCTACAGGAATAAAGTTGCGTAGTAGACATCAAGCTCTTTTCTGGCACCGTTGCCGGGGATGTGAGTGCTTGAAGGTATACCTTTAGATCTTGCAATTGAATCTTTTAGTTTCTTGTTTTTCACTAGTTTGGTTTTATAAAAGAAAACTACAAAAAAATGGAGTTTAGGTTGCATCAATTGTTTCGTGAAAATGATGGTTCTAATTTTTTTGCTCAATTGGTAGAGGAAGAGTTTATCAAAATACTTAATTAGAATTCCTTGAATGATGAGCATGATTGTAATGTTGCTAGTATGAATTCTCTGAATATCCATGATGCTAATGATATGCAAAGCCACAAGCTTGGGGATGCTATGTTTGATGAAGATGATATTTTTTGCCCCCCAAGTTTTGATGAGAAAATTTATTACGATGATGGCATGCCTCCTATCTATGATGATTATGATGATGACATCTATGCTATAAAGAGTGATAGTGACCATGAAACGTGTCATCATTTTTTTAATTTTCACTTGGATTATGCCAATCATGTATCTCATGTGTCGGGGCACGGATGCTCACGATCACTTATGGGACCAGAGGCCCCTTTGTGGTTCAGCATGGGGGGTCATGTTGCACAAAGAGCGGAGAGCATGAGACGGCGCGACGATCAGGACACTAGCATTTTACCCAGGTTCGGGCCGCTGCTAAGCATAAAACCCTACTTCTGCTTTTGGTGGATTGATCAAAGGAACATGAAGAACACGCAACGCTTAACCCCGGCAAGATTTGTTGTTGGGGTGAGCTACTAAGTGAGTACAAGTGTCCAAAGGTCCGAATCTTGAGCTAGGTTGCCTTGGGCCTCCTTTTATAGTGCAAGGGGTTACCACAATGGCAAAATAGTCATTATCTATCGATTAGATAGCTTATCAGAGCTATCATACCTAACTCTGGCATTTAGGACAAAATACCGTGATTACTTGTCTAGGTGGCGCTCGGGGGTGCATCCCCGGCAAGCTCCTGCCACCGCTTGGCTAGCCGTTGCTTATGGTCTTGACACGCTGCAGGGCGGGTGTCAACTAGGTATAACTTGCCTTCCAGTGTGCCGCCACGTGCTTAGCGAGAGCTGTTTAGCCGCTTGAGGGCACGACACCGCATCGATAAGTGACTGGCGTAGCGATGCGATGGAGCGGTGGCTGGTTAGCTCGTGCTTGCCGGGGGACGGCTTGCCGGGTCTTCCAGAGTTATGCGCGCCTCAGTCCCCGGTAGGCTCCGGGGGCGTGGCTGGCGCGTTTTGGGCCCCTCCTGGGCCGTTGTGCTGGTGTTGCCGGCGCTTGCGTGGCCTTCTGCAGGTTGTTGCTGCCGGATGCTGGTTCTTGAATGCTTGCTTGGTGATGTGGTAGCCTTCCCAACGGGTTTTGCTACTACTGCCTGTGCATAAGTTAGGGGCACTGGATACCCCTACTCTAGTGCACCGATAGGAGCCCCTGGGTCTGGCCCACACGCGCTCACTTAGTGTCGTTGGGTCAGGCCCAAAATTTATGCACGGGCGCACAATGTGAGGGGGTAACTGCCAATTTACTAGTCAGCACTGCCCCACCACCTTAGGCCGTTTCCGCCACGCGCGCCGCTGCATAGCGAGAAGCTTGCGGTGGGCACTCGTGACTTAAAGACCTGATCGTGGCAGAAACCGCAGCGCCATGGATTGGAGCAATGGGGCGGTTACATGTTCTCCCATGAGTCATGGGTAGTGGGATTGGTGGAGATGGGCGGCCGCTCTGGAGCGGGGGAGAGCCAGCCCCGTGCTCTCCCCTATAAATTAGGGGGTCACGGCGGTGATGCTCATCCAGCTCCATCTCCTCCCTTTTTCCCAAGTCCAGACTGCTTGTCCTTCACTTCTGGTTCGTCTTTGAGTCGCCCTTTCCTCCCTGATGCTTAGGGGGGAGGGCCTGGTGAGTGTGTTCGCAGGGCCTTCCCCTTGTCTCCACGCCAAGTCCCCGCTCTGGATCGATGACTCTGAGCTGAAGGCTGGCCGGAGAAGTCTTGGATGGGGGAGCGGGCGGCATGGTGACCGCGTCGGGGACAGCTGCGGTGGCATGCCTGCCGCTGCATCGCCTGCTTCTTTATCCTTGATGGAGCGCCGCGCGGTCGACATCGCGCCGGAGTCTATATCGGAGACGCAGCGTCGCGGTGTACCGTGGTTCCCGCATTCCTTCTTCAAGGTGATGGAGAAAAAAAGTTCGCACGGCCGCCGCTGGCGTGTGTGTGGTCGCAGCCGTGGGTTGCCGTTTCGCGGTCAAGCCCTCCACCCGCAGCGTTTTGGATGGCGCGTACGGGAGGGAGTTCTTCATCTGCGTGTGCTTCTTAAAGGCGGGGGAAATTCCCCACCTTTGGCCACCGGGGACGACCATGCTCTCTATGGGGTCCCCGGGCCGCCGCGTCGGGAGCTTGGGTGATGCCGGAGGCGTTCCCTCGAGTGGTGGCGATGAGGAAGACGATGGCGGTTGGGGACCCATGATGCATCAGGACTGCGGATGAGGTCTCCGACGCGTCGCGTTCCCCGGCAGCACCATCATCACCAGCTGGGCTCTGGCAGTGCCACCATCTGCACCTGCCCTCCGCCTTCTTTCCCCTTGTCGGTCTTGTCCGCCCTATCGGCTTCGTTCGCCCTGCCTGGGGATGGGGCCCTTCTGCTTGTCGGACGCGTCCCTCTGGTCCTGGCGGGGAGGCACCGAATCCCAGCCAGGCACTCCTTTTGCCCTCTACTTCTTCTCCACCTATCTCCTAGGAGGAGAGGGACAAGAAAGGCATTACGGGGTACTTATCTTTTTATAAGTCAAAAGATGTAGGCGTTCACCAAGTTTTAGTTAATTGTAATGTAATTCTTATCCGATTTGTATTAACAGACAAATGAATGAATGTTATTTTACTTCCCTGACTACTATCCTTTTATCTCTTTGTTTCTACTGTGCCAATGTGCTCGTCCTCTCCACACGGGACCGCCTGCCGGGTCACTCTTAACCGCGAGCGCCGGAAAGGGGAGCGAGCCCCCGGCAGCAGGCTGGTATTGTTCTCCGGCAGGGGTCCTTATCGGTATCGGCGCGGCCCCTCGGAGCTGATAAGTATCAGAAGCTGAGGAGCAGCTCGTCCCAACAAAGGTTTCTACCATGTGAGGGGAACTCCACCGAACACGTTCGAAAAGAGGGAAAGGATTCCTTTTAGGGAGCATAAACTTGGGATACGTGATAGACTTATCTCATTTTAGGAAGTATCCCCTTTCGGAGTATGCTGGGCCGCTATTCTCGTTCCTTCGTCCTCCTTCCATATTTATCTGGTGCCAAAACACACAGGGAAAGAGGTCTCTATCCCTTGAGGAGAGAGTGCAGCAACAAGGATTATAGACTTACCAAGTACTCTAGCAAATCTCTAGCAAATAGGCAATGATATTGCGATCATAAAGGATGCAAAATGATTGTGCGATGACATGATATGATGCAATATCTAGCTTTATTATTGTTGCTCAGGGTCTGCGCCAGGCTTTGTACAAAGGGTTACATGCAACTTCGGCAAGGCTTGTACAAAAGGTGGCTGCCGGGGACTGCGTCCGGCAGCCGCACCTTATGGGTAGAACTTACGAAGATGCTCAATATTCCATGAGTTAAGCACCTTGGTGCCATCTTCGGTCTCCAGACGGACTGCGCCAGGTCTGGTGACTCGTGCTACCCGGTAAGGGCCTTCCCACTTCGGCGTCAACTTGTTGGTACCCTTGGCGGACTGAACGCGCCTAAGGTCAAGGTCGCCTTCCTCAAGGCTCCGGGCATGTACCCTGTGGCTATGATAGCAGCGTAGGGCTTGCTGGTAGCGTGCAGCATGCATAGCAGCCCGAAGACGATCTTCCTCGAGGAGCGTGGCATCGTCATGCCGCAGCTGCTCTTGCTCTACTTGGTCGTAGGCAAGTACTCGAGGTGACCCGTATATGAGTTCTGTGGGGAGCACTGCTTCCGCCCCGTAAACCAGGGAGAAGGGAGTCTCGCTGGTAGCTCGATTCGGTGTCGTTCTGAGGGACCAAAGAACCACCAGCAGCTCATCTATCCAGCGCTTGCCGCTCCTCCGCAACCTATCGAAAGTTCTTGTGTTGAGTCCTCGCAGCACTTCAGCATTCATCCTCTCGACTTGCCCGTTGCTCCTTGGATGGGCAACAGAGGTGAAGGAGACCTTACTTCCATGGCTTTGGATGTACTGCATAAAGGCGCGGCTCGTGAACTGGGTGCTGCTGTCGGTGATCACTCTGTTGGGTATTCCAAAACGACACACCAGCCCTTTCATGAACTTGATAGCTGACTGCGCGGTCACCTTCCTCACTGGCTCTACCTCAGGCCACTTTGTGAACTTGTCGGTTGCCACGAACAAGAACTCAAAGCCCCCGACAGCGCGGGGGAAGGGGCCCAAAATATTGAGCCCCCAGACCGAGAAGGGCCAGGATAAAGGGATCGTCTGGAGAGCTTGCGCTGGTTGATGGATGTTCTTGGAGTGGAACCGACAGGCTTCGCACTTGGTGACCAATTCAGTTGCATCTTGGAGGGCAGTGGGCCAATAGAAACCCTGTCGGAAGGCTTTTCCAGCAAGAGCTCTAGATCCAATGTGCGAGCCGCATACACCTCCGTGAATCTCCGCCAACAGCCCTAGTCCGTCCTCCCGGAAAATGCACTTCAATTTCACGCTGTTGGGTCTTCTTCTGTACAAAGTGTCATCGACAAACTGGTACATACTTGACCGACGGGCTACTTTTTCTGCCTCTTCTTGCTCTTCGGGGAGTTCTCCTGTTTGAAGGAAACAGACTATGTGTTGTGCCCAAGTTGGAGCCTGGGGCTCGACAACTAGGACTAAAGGCATCTTCTCATCCGTGGGAGCGCTTGTCTCGACCACGAGTACCTGGGGTTCCGTAGGAGAAAGCTGCTCACCATGTGGAGTGAGACTGCCTCCGGAAGCTTCTCTACCAGCGGCTTCGGGAAGCTCTGTCGGGAAATGCTTGCCAGAGTTTAGTTTTCTTCTTTTCCTGGCCATCGTTGAGGGGGATACCGAAGGTTGAGTGAGGTGAAGGATAAAGGTTCCTGGTTCCATAGGGAGCATTTGCGCAGGGCACTTTGATAGATGATCAGCAATGGTATTTTCCGCACGGGGTACATGCTCTGTTTGCAATCCATCAAAGTGCTCCTCCAGTTTCCTCACTTCTTCCACATATGCTTCCATCAACGGGCTCTGATAGTCTTTGTTAACTTGTTTCACCACGAGCTGTGAATCCCCTCGGATGATCAGTCTCTTGATTCCCAACTCCACCGTGATTCTGAGTCCGGCAAGGAACCCCTCATATTCAGCAGTATTGTTGGTAGCTTCCACCCGGGGAAAGTGCATCTGAACCACATACTTGAGGTGTTCTCCGGTGGGGGCGACGAGGAGCACGCCTGCTCCGGCACCCTGGAGCGAGAAAGCATCGTCAAAGTACATGACCCAATCTTTGGGTGTTTCTTTGCCGGGGAGGACTGTCTCTGGGGTTTCTTCATCTGGCGTGGGTGTCCATTCCGCAATGAATTCTGCCAATGCCCTGCTCTGAACTGTGGAAGTGCTCTCATACTTTAAGCCAAAACTTGACAACTCAAGGGCCCATTCAACTATCATGCCGGTAGCTTCGGGGTTCCTAAATATGCGCTGCAGCGGGAAGCGAGTGACGACGGTGATCTCATCGGCTTGGAAGTAGTGGCGCCGTTTCCTCGAGGCCAGGATGAGGCCGAAGATCAGCTTCTGCACTCTAGAGTACCTTGACCTAGCCCCCTGCAACAGGGAGCTGACAAGGTACACCGGCCGTTGCACCACATTCCTTTTTGCCACTTCCTTGGAACTGCCTTCGTCAGCTTGTCGAGATCCCTCTGGTTGTGCATTGGGTCCTCCCGCAGGAGCTTCGGTTTTGTCCCCGGCAGCATCGGCCGCAGCGGCTGCGTCCTCGTCTACTTCTCGCTGTGCCACCAGCACTGCACTAACCACTTGATTCGTTGCCGCCAAGTATAGCAGCAACGGCTCTTGTGGTTTAGGAGCGACCAAGGTGGGAGCGGAAGAGAGGTAAGTTTTTAGATTTTGAAGCGTTGCTTCTGCTTCCGGGGTCCACCTTACCAGGCCTGCCTTCTTCAGGATCATGAAGAACGGCAGTGCGCGTTCGGAGGACTTGGAGATGAACCTACTTAATGCGGCAATGCACCCAGTCAAACGTCTGATATCCTTGATGGTCTTGGGTGCCTGTATCTGTTCGATTGCCTTGATCTTGTCGGGATTTGCTTCTATCCCCCGCTGAGATACAAAGAACCCAAGTAGGTTGCCGGACGGGACGCCAAATACAAATTTTTCAGGGTTGAGCTTCAGGTTGATCTTGCGCAGGTTTGCAAAAGTCTCTTCCAAGTCTTGTATGAGAGTTGCTTCATCCTTGGTCTTGACGACTATATCATCCATGTAGCCTTCTACATTCTTGTGCAACTGTGGTCCAAATCCAGTCTGCACGGCTCTGGCAAAGGTAGAACCAGCGCTCTTTAACCCGAAAGGCATCCATACAAAGCAGTACATGCCGCACGGTGTTATGAACGCGGTCTTCTCGTCATCTTCCTTAGCCATGAAGATCTGGTGGTATCCAGAGCAAGCGTCCAAGAAGGAAAGCAGGTCACACCCGGAGGTGGAATCGACAATCTGGTCGATGCACGGCAAGGGAATGGGGTCCTTCGGGCATGCTTTGTTCAGGTCAGTGAAATCTATGCAAAGCCTCCATTTCCCATTCGCCTTGCGCACCACCACCGGGTTGGCTAACCAAGTTGGGTGCAACACACCTCTGACCAAACCAGCTGCGTCAAGTTTCTACATCTCTTCGGCGATGAACTGCTGTCGCTCCAAGGCTTGCTTCCTAACCTTTTGCTTGACGGGCCTGGCGTGCGGGCAGACAGCAAGGTGGTGCTCGATTACCTTCCTGGGAACACCGGGGATGTTAGATGATTGCCAGGCAAACACATCGACATTCGCCCACAGGAAGGCAACGAGCGCGCTTTCCTATTTGTCAGTAAGGGTGGCGCTGATGGTGAACGTGCCACCAGCGCCATCCTGCCCTGCCGGGACCTTCTTCGTCTCAGGATAGGTGACCTTGGCTTTCTTTCTAGTGGAACTCTCCGGCAGATCCTTGACGGGCACAGCACACTCCAAAGAGGCGCGCTTCCCGGAGTCCTTGCCGGTGTCTCTTCTAGACTTCCTTTCTTTCCTTGATTCCTTGGCAGGAGCCGGCGTTTCCACGGCTTCAGCTGCTACCACGTCTCGATACATCTTATCCACGCATATGACTGCATCTTTCTTGTCGGAAGGGGCAGAGATGATTCCAATGGGTCCTATTCAAAGTGTTATAAGCATAGTGGGATGCTGCCATGAATTTTGCCAGGGATGGGCGACCAAGAATTCCGTTGTAAGGCAGGGGGAGCTCAACCACATCGAACACCACCTTTTCGGTCCGGTAGTTTAATTCCCCGCCAAACGTCACAGGCAAAGTGATCTTCCCCTTAGGTCGGCTCCTGTGGAGGTTGACTCCTCGTCAGGGATTTGCAGCCTCTCGATCACCTTTGGGGAGATCAAGTTCAATCCAGCCCCGCCGTCAACTAACATCTTGGTGACTTTGAGGTTGCGGATCGTTGGAGAGACCAACAATGGCAAACACCCGACCGCGGTGGTGCGATCAGGGTGATCCTCTTCATCAAAGATGATAGACGCGTGGGACCACCTGAGTGGCTTTTTGGACTTTGCGGCAGGTTCCACAGCGTTGACCTCACGCGCCAACTGCTTGAGCTGCCGGTTAGAGGAGTGCAAAGATGCACCCCTGTCAACACACATGGCTTCAGTTTCCCTCTGGAATTCTCGGTCACTGGAATCCTCCTCATCATCCTCATCCTCACTCATATCATCTGTTGCTTTCTTCTCTCGGCCTTTGGCCGGCCTTTCCTTTTGTTGTGGGGTCTTGCCACGGCGGCCTCCTTTGTTGCCACGGCCCTTCCCGGCAGCAGCATCTTGGCATTTCTCCTTGTCATGCTTCTCGTACTCCGCTTTCTGCTTCTCAACAAGCTACTCAACCTGGCGGCACTCTTTGAGGTCATGGCCCTTGGAGCGGTGGATATTGCAGTACGGCCCGTCGGACTTCCCAGTTTTCTCTGCTGCTGCGGCCTCCCGGCAATCAGCGCACGCGGCAGCTTCCTTGCCGGGGGTCTCGGCCATGGCCTTCTTGCCGACAGTAAGATTACCAGAGCCCTCCACAGCCAATACCGCCTTTCCCTTGCGCTTATTGTTGCGCTTTCGGTTCCTCCCCTTCGAGCCGGGGGCGTCGTCGTCGTCTGAGTCGACTTCGACGCCAACCTAATCTCCAGGGAATCTCCTTCCTTCCTCAGCACGAGCACATTTGTCCGCCATCGTGTACAGCTCATTGACAGTCTTGGGGAGTTTCACATTCATTTTGGCCCGCATCCTCCTGTTGCACACGTTCGAATGGAACGCGGCAATTACGGCTGCGGGGCGTATTTCTGGGATGTTGCGGTGCACTCGACTGAATCTCTGAATGTACTTCCGCAAAGTTTCTCCTTCCTTTTGCGGCAGGACTTGCAAATCTCTGGGCTATCCTGGCTCCTGATGGCCACCTGTGAAGGCACCGACGAACTCGTTGCACAGATCAGCCCAGGATCAGATGGAGTTTTCTGGTAGGTGCATCAGCCACGACCTCACATTTAGCTTAAGTGCCAAAGGGAAGTAGTTGGCGAGCACTTTCTCATCTCTTCCTCCGGCAGCCTGGAGGGCTATCGTATAGATGCCCAGGAACTCCGTCGGGTTCAGCTTTCCATCATATTTCTCCGTCAGCTCCGGTTTGAAAGCTCGGGCCGACGGCCAGCGGAGCTGCCGCAGCTCGCGAGTGAAGGCAGGGCATCCCACCTCATAAGGCAGGTACCCGCCATCACTGGGCGCGGGGTCGCCAGCGTCTGGGCCCTTGCGCCTGTCAGACTGACGGTGTGCTTCTCGACGCCGCTCGATGGTGATGCGCGCATCTTCTTTCCGCCGATCCTCTAGGACACGCCGCTGGTCCCGGCAATCGCGTGGGCCGGACGAGGCCATAGATGCTTCGTCGAACTCGTCAGCACGTCAAGCTCGCCGCGGCTGCTCTTGGGTTTGCTGTCACGGAGGGGACTACACTGTTGGTGTGCCCCCCTCGACACGATCGCCGGCCCGGGCCGCCGTGGCCATACGCACGTGCTGCGATGGCTCCGCGCGCTGAGATTTATTGGCTTCGACAAAGGATATCAGACTCTGGATGGTAGCTCTCCACTCATCCATCTTGTCAGCCACCGGCGAGAAGTTAAGCGGAAGCTGGGCTCGTGCCATTGCTTTCGATGCTATGTCTGGCATGGAGAAAGAGGCGGACCGCGATGTCGCCTGGCTCCTGGTGGAACCAAGAGGGGCGTCAGCGTGCTCTTGACACCGTGCGCCGCTCGCCGGGGCGGTCCAACGTGGGGGAGGCCGAGTCCGAGGGTTCGCGGCTCCGTTCGGCGCTCCGTCTTGTTCTAGACGAGGCGTGCACCCAGTAGCCACGCTAGTAACGGGCGCGGACGGGGGGTCGTGGCTTGCTCCGGATTGTGAGCCATTGTGATGACCACGGCCATCCGCACGGCGGGGAGGCGGTGATCAGTCGTCTCCACCGTTCGCGGCACTAGGGGCACATTCGCCAGGGTGTTGTTGTTGTTGTTGTTGCTCTTCTCCCGCGTTCCTGGCTCGAACCTCAGCCGTGGGGGACACGACGGTGGCGCCGCCTGCGCCAGCCGCGTCGCCCGCTATGCCTTCCCCACTCGCAGCCGCCGTGACGCCCGTTGCGCCTGCGGCTGCATGCGAGGGAGCCTTTGAAGTGGAGGGATGCGCGGTCGCGCTGGGCTTCTTCTTGGGAGCCATGGATGAAGAAGATGATGATGAAGATCGATTCGCCATTCATGAACTCGGGTTTGCGCAAATGATGCACACCCCCTACATGGCGCGCCAAAGATGTCGGGGCACGGATGCTCATGATCACCTATGGGACCAGAGGCCCCTTTGTTGTTCGGCAAGGGGAGTCACGTTGCACAAAGAGCGGAGAGCATGAGATGGCTCGACGATCAGGACACTAACATTTTACACAGGTTCGGGCCGCTGCTAAGCGTAAAACCCTACTCCTGCTTTTGGTGGATTGATCAAAGGAACACGAAGAACACGCAGCACTTAACCCCAGCAAGAGTTGCTGTCGGGGTGAGCTACTACACAAGTACAAGTGTCCAAAGGTCCGAATCTTGAGGTAGGTTGCCTTGGGTCTCCTTTTATAGTGCAAGGGGTTACCACAATGGCAAAACAGTCATTATCTATCGATTAGATAGCTTATCAGAGCTATCATACCTAACTTTGGCATTTAGGACAAAATACTAGTCTAGGTGGCGCTTGGGGGTGCATCCCCGGCAAGCTCCAGCCACCGCTTGGCTAGCCGTTGCTTATGGTCTTGACACGCTGCAGGGCGGGTGTCAACTAGGTATAACTTGCCTTCTGGTGTGCTTCCACGTGCTTAGCAAGAGCTATTTAGCCGCTTGAGGGCTCGACAGCGCATCGATAATTGACTGGCATAGCGATGCGGTGGAGCGGTGGCTGGTTAGCTCATGCTTGCCAGAGGACGGCTTGCCGGGTCTTCCGGAGATGTGCGCGCCTCGGTCCCCGACAGGCTCCGGGGGCGTGGCTGGCGCGTTTTGGGCCCGTCCTGGGCCGTTGTGCTGGTGTTGCCGGCGCTTGCGTGGCCTTCTGTAGGTTGTTGCTGCCGGATGCTGGTTCTTGAATGCTTGCTTGGTGATGTGGTAGCCTTCCCAACGGGTTTTCCTACTACTGCATGTGCATAAGTTAGGGGCACTGGATACACCTACTCTAATGCACCGACATCATGATAGTTATTTTGTTGAGTTTGCTCCCACTACAATGAATGAGAATAAATATGCTTATGTGGAGAGTAATAAATTTTCTATGCTTGTAGATCATGAAAAGAATGCTTTATGTGATAGTTATATTGTGGAATTCCTTCATGATGCTACTGAAAACTATTATGAGGGAGGAACATATGTGAGGGAGTCCTGGACTAAGGGGTCCTCGGGCTACTGGCCTGTCCCCCAATAGGCCGGCTTGGTGGGCCGCTCTTTGACTATCACAGGAAGGGCCGGATATGCCACGACCCCGTGTTCTAGAAGGAAGTCTTGAAGGCGCGTCGTGCACTCCAAGTCAAGATGAGGAAATCGGCATCTCCATCCCCGACAGGAGACCTATCATGTGTAAACCCTAGGTACCCCACGGTGTCTATATAAACCGGGGAGGTTTTAGATTGTAAGGGAGGGAAACTCATCTAGGGTTTTAGCTATTTGATCTCGTGGTAGATCAACTCTGTAACCTTCATACACATCAATATAATCGAGCAGGACGTAGGGTTTTACCTCCATAGGAGGGCCCGAACCTGGGTAAATGTTGTCTCCTTCGTCCCCTGTTACCATCGATCCGAGACTCACAGCTCGGGACCCCCTACCCGAGATCCGCCGGTTTTGACACCGACAATATGCTTGTAGGAATTGCAATAATATCAAGTTTCCTCTCTATGTGTTCAAAGTTTTGATGTTATGCTTGTTTTTCCTTCCTATGCTAGTTGATTCTTGCTCCCATAAATTGTTTGCTCACAAAATCCCTATGCATAGAAAGTGTGTTAGACTTAAATGTGCTTGTCATGAGATTCATGATGCTCTTTTGCATGTTTCAAATACTATTCCTATGTGAGCATCATTGAAATCAGCATGCCTAGCTAAAAGGCATTAGAGAAAAGCGCTTGTTGGGAGACAACCCATCACTTATACTTTCTGTTTTGATGTGTTCACATGATTAAGCTACTGTAGTAATAATGTTTTGTGCCTTTTATTTCAATAAAGTGCCAAGTAAAGCCTTTGGGATGACTCACAAGATGAGTAGAATTGATGCTGAACCAAAACAGAAACTTTTGACTCCAGTACAGGAATTTTTTTTTGCTAGAGTGTGATAATGGTCTTAAATTTTTACACAGTATTCATATACAAATTCTTTAGGTTGTCCTAATTTTTCAGAATTTTTAGAGACAGGTACGTATGGCTATACTACAGATCTACACAGACTGTTCTGTTTTTGACAGATTCTGTTTTGCATGAATAGTTTGCTTGTTTTAGTGTTCCCATAGCTTATATTCTGTGAATGGTAGAATACAGTAGGTATCATGTGGAAATAATTATGAATCTTGTATTGACAGTACCTAAGTAAATGGTCTTTATTTATTATACTAACCCATCTCACGAAGTTCCGTTAAGTTTTGTGTGATTGAAGTTTTCAAGTTTTGGGTGAGACACCGATATGAGGAGAATAAGGAGTGAAAAGAACCTAAGCTTGGGGATTCCCAAGGCACCCCAAGGTAATATTCAAGGAAGATCCAAGCAACTAAGCTTGGGGATGCCCCGGAAGGCATCCCCTCTTTCTTCTTCAACATTATCGGTATATCTTACTTAGAGCTATATTTTTATTCGTCACATAATATGAGTTTTGCTTGGAGCGTCATTTTATTTTGTTCTTTTCTGTTAGGTGTTATTTATAATCTTGTTTTTCAAAAAAAATTCCAAGAATTGCCTCTTAGGATGCTTGAGTTACATGTTTGATATGTGCTGTGTAAAAACAGAAACTTTAGCTGTAGTGTTTGAATTTTCATATTTTACTGGAACGTGGAAAGTTTCTGAACTTTTTACACAGTGTTTTCAAATAAATTATTTAGCATCTCCTAAATTTTCATAATTTTGTGACTTACAGAAATACACTGTTTTCATAAATTACTACAGACTGTTCTGTTTGGACAGATTGCTGTCATAGTTTTGTTATCTACTTATCCTATAGTTTCCATAGCCTATATTGGTAGATATAAATTGTGGAAATGATAGTATACAGTACATAATTTTTGGATATTATTATGCAACTTGTCTTGGAAGTACGTGAAGTGTTGATTTATTCTTATGTGTACTAAAGTATCTCACGAGTTCTTTTCGAGTTTTGTGTGGATGATGTTTTTGAGAATAGGTCAAACCATGATATGAGAGGATTGAACGAGATACAAAAGCTCAAGCTTGGGGATGCCCAAGGCACCCCAAGTAAATATTTCAAGAAGTCTCAAGCATCTAAGCTTGGGGATGCTACGCATCCCACCTCTCTTCGTCAACTATCGGTTAGCCTATGTTGAGCCTAAATTTTTATTCGTTCACATGATGCGTGCTATTCTTGGAGTTCTATTTTTGTTTAGTTTGTTGTTTCAATAAAATACTCAGATCTGAAAATCGTTATTGAGAGAGAGAGAGAGTTCTCACATAGCTACTTAATTGTTTGACTACTCATTGATCGTCACTTATATCTTTTGAGAGTAGTTTGATGTTTACTCTTGTGCTTCACTTATATCCTATGAGTAAATTGTGAATCAATGAAATATAATAAATCTGAAATTATCAATGTGCTATATTCTTAGTAGCAAGTTCACATTTGGTTTAGAAAGTAAAATCTACTGAAGTTTAACAATCACAATATTGGTCATACAAGCAATTCGTGAATGATTAGTATAAGGAAGAGAACTTTCACATACAAATATATTATCTTGGACATCTTCTATGATTGTGAATACCCATTAATTATTTTCAAACTTGAGAAAATTAGTTTAAGTTGGACAAGAAAGACAACGTAATGAGTTATGGTTGTGTATATTTGCATAGAAATTATATTGTTATGGATCCTCCAACATGTGGTGCTTGTTTAGAACCTTTTGCTAGCCAACACTTCGTACTAAGTAGGGATAATACTTGTGCATCCAAATGCTTGAGCCAAGCTTCTTCCATAAGAGTCCACCATACCTATCTATATATGGTATTTCGCTACCATTCCAAGTAAATTTGCATGTTCCACCTCTAAACATTCAAATAAACATCTGTTTTGTGTGCCTGGACCGCTCATGGAGCGACGGGGGGCGGTCAGTGTCTTCCATGTTAAGCGGGTTATTCTCATGATGAGTGTTTATTCACTCGTCCTTGCACGAGAGGGGCGGTAATAAGGATTCCCAGTCCCGAAATAAAAAAATTCAAATAATTAAACAAAACTCCCCCAGGAATGTTGTTGGTATGGACCGTACCCGTGGATTTGGCTAGCCGTGGAGTGTGTTTGTTGGTGGAGGGGGAGTAAACCTTTACTTTTACCGCTTGGGAACCGCCGCAAATGTGTTTAACATGGAAGATATTGATAACTCTTGGTCGTAACGTTGACAGGAAGGGTGCACCTCCCAAAACCATATTCATCTCTGTTTTTAAACAATGAGCTCTGGAACCTTTGCAAATCCCTGCTTCCCTCCACGAAGGGACAATCTATTTACTTTCATGTTGAGTCAACTTCTTATTCCAACCTCAGGACGTAGGGTTTTACCTCCATAGGAGGGCCCGAACCTGGGTAAACGTCGTCTCCTTCATCCCCTGTTACCATCGATCCTAGACTCACAGCTCGGGACCCCCTACCCGAGATCCGCCGGTTAAGACATCGACATTGGTGCTTTCATTGAGAGTTCCGCTGTGATCGCCAAAGGAATCAATCGCTTAGTCATTAGCGAAGAAGTCCGCAACATAGACTCCTTTGTCCTTGGACAGATCTTCGCTTTCGGCAGTGTCGTGCTGCACGCCGACCCGACCGGCCATCTTGGCCGGGTCGAGACTTTCGCCCCTGATCAAGAGGTCAGATTCGGGAACCTAGAGTTCTCCGTAGACTCTCGGGGCGATCTTTTGCTCACCGGGCTTGCAATCTCATCTGATGCGCCCGAGGACTCCGAGGCCTTGACTTCGGATTTCGCTCTCAACCCCGCCCACGAGACCAACCCCGGCGATGATCTGGCTTCAATCCGGATCCGGTCATAGTACCGGATGGTCGGGGGTCAGCTTCTGCCGAATACACAGCTTGTTCGGACGCATCGGAGGTCAACTCCGAAAGCTCTGGGCAGATTGACCCGATCGAGCTCTCAACACTCAATGAGGCTCTAGATCGGATCCGATCGATGAAAATCACTGACGACCCAATCCCGATCCACGCTCAGATCAGTCTGAAGGCGGGTCAAGAGGAATTTTTCATCCCACCCACCACCCACTTAGTAGCCAGTGTCGAAGACTTAACCGATATGTTGGACTACGCCTCCGAGGAGGCAGAAGACATGGATGAAGAGGATTGCGCTCCCGCCCCCGTTAACACCGGGCGATGGACTGCCACCTCCACCTACGACGTCTACATGGTGGATACCCCAGCCGATAAGGGCGAGCACACACCCAAAAACAATGGCGATAAATCCGGCGAGGAGCCGTCAAGGCGCCGGAAACTGCGTGAACGGTCAAAGGCAAAAAAGGGAAGGGAAGCCATTGTGGACACCGGGGAAAACGACACCCCGAAAGACCTCAGCGATCCCGATATCCCCGAGCATCCGCTAGAAGACCAGGAGAGGCCGGAAGACCAGCGCGACCTCGAGGATCTAAACGATTCCAAGGACGACAACTACCTCCCCCCTGTCGAGGAGGAGGACAGCCTGGAAGCCGAAGACTTCACCGTCCCCGAAAACCTTGAGGATCAGGAACGGTTTAGGCAACAGCTTATAGCAACTGCCCGAAGCCTGAAGGCAAAAGAACGGCAGCTTAAGGCCAAACAGGACACCCTCAATGATAGATGGACAAGGGTCCTATCAGCCGAGGAAGGGTACGGTACCGGTCTAGTGGACCAACCCAAGAGCTATCCATGCCGACGGCTGCTGCTGCAGTTCGACGACGAGGCCTCTAATACACCGTCGCCCAAACACACTCCATACGACCAGCCGGACCGCCCTCCCCAAGGACGAGATAGGACGGCTGGTGACGCCGGTTATAGGCCAGCGCTAGCCCGCAGAAGGGGAAAAAAGCCAATAGAGCCCGAGGACAGGTACGACCTGCGACACAACCTGGATTACAGAACAGGCCGCACGAGATCCATCTACGGATCTAGAGGGTACTCCCTCGATAGACGGAACGGGTACCAGCCTTGGCTCGACCGCAACAACAGAGGTCGGGAACAAAACCGGGCCAGATCAGGCGCCGACTATCGGCGTGACATAGCCCGGGTCAGAGGCGCTGCCCACCCACTGTGCTTCACCGATGAGGTGATGCAGCATCAGTTCCCGGAAGGGTTTAAACCCGTGAACATAGAGCAATACGACGAGACAACTGACCCAGCAGTATGGATCGAGGATTTCCTCCACATTCATATGGCACGAGGAGATGATCTCCACGCCATCAAGTATCTGCCTCTAAAACTTAAGGGGCCAGCTCGGCACTGGTTAAACAGCCTCCCTGAAAATTCTATCGGGAGTTGGGAGGATCTCGATGACGCTTTCCGATCTAACTTCCAGGGCACCTATGTACGGCCGTTGGACTCCTCCGACCTAAGCAATGTTGTCCAGAAGGCAGGCGAATCAGCTCGACAATTCTGGAATCGGTTCTTGACCAAGAAGAACCAGATTGTCGATTGCCCAGATGCGGAGGCAATAGCCTCCTTCCGGCACAATATTCGGGACGAATGGCTGGCTCGCCAGCTCGGTCAGGACAAGCCTCGGACCATGTCCGCCCTTACATCACTCATGACCCGCTTTTGCGCGAGCGAGGATAACTGACTAGCTAGACGAAGCCACAACCCCGAAGACTCCGAAACTTCTGAAGTCCGGGATGGAAATGGTAAACCACGACGCAACAAAAGTAAATGCTGACACAACAACGGTGATGCCGACGACACGGCCGTTAACACCGGTTTCTGCAACCCCCGACCCGGGCAGCGGAAGAAGCCTTCTAAAGGCAATCGTGACGCACCTACCCCGCTGGACAAGATCATGGATAGGCCCTACCAGATCCACGGAACTCAAGACAAGCCCGCCACCCACACCAACCGTAACTGTTGGGTGTTCAAACAAGCCGGCAAACTCGGAGCCAAAAAGCAAGGCAAGGGCCCACGCAGCGAGGACGATGACGAGCCCCGCGGTCCGAACAATGGAGGACAGAAGCAATTCCCTCCAGAGGTAAAGACTGTGAACATGATATACGCCACTCACATACCGAAAAAGGAGAGCAAGCGCGCCCTTCGAGAGGTCTACGCCGTAGAGCCTGTAGCCCCGAAGTTTAACCCATGGTCGGCGTACCCGATCACCTTTGATCGACAAGACTATCCGACCAGTATCCGTCATGGGGGTTCGGCAGCCCTCGTCCTCGACCCCATTATCGATGGGTATCACCTCACTAAAGTCCTAATGGACGGAGGAAGTAGCCTCAATCTGATTTACTCAGACATGGTGAAAAAGATGGGTATAGATCCATCAAGGATCAAACCTAGCAACACTACCTTTAAAGGAGTGATCCCAGGCGTCGAAGCCCGGTGTACGGGCTCTGTGAGCCTGGAAGTAGTGTTCGGTTCGCCCGACAACTTCCGCAGCGAGGACCTGATCTTCGACATTGTCCCTTTCCGCAGCGGTTATCACGCCCTGCTGGGCCGCACAGCGTTCGCTCGCTTTAACGCCGTCCCACACTACGCATACCTCAAGCTCAAGATGCCCGGGCCCAAGGGGGTCATTACTGTCAATGGCAAAACAGAGCGTTCTCTCCGAACTGAGGAACATGCATTGGCCCTGGCAGCCGAATTCCATTACAATGACGATCGGCCTACACCGAAATCTGCCATAAAGGCACGTAAGGTTGACAAACGAGCTCGGTCTCAGTCCGAACTCCCGGAATCTTACTCTCCCCAGAAATAGGGACACGCTCCTCACTGCACAGCCCTAGCGCCCGTCAAACATGTGCCAAGACGGCACAACTTTGCACTCAAGATTCCATGGGCAGCAGTGGGGAACAACCATCAAAGGGAAAGTGTTCGGCTGGACCGAACTACTGCCAGTACATGTCCTCGGACATACCATAGGTACCATCAAGGACCTGCTAAAGCGTAAAGCTCATCCATACTTCGGCGACTTCTGAAGATCTTCTTCCCAAGGTTCACTCGCCGACACCAACACCCTTAAAGGAATACAACTCCCTAGGAGGCGCAGGAGCGGACATGCGACTGGGCACATCGAGGTCATCAAGCCACCCATCAAAGACCCCTGGTACAACCTCTCCTCTATAAACTTTATATTTTCTCGTCAAATACCTGTAAACAGTGGCTTCGGCAATTTGAGTTATAAGAATTAATGAGCAAATAATAGACCATTGTACATGGCTTCTTCGCTGTATTTTATGCTACATACTCTGTTCTTTCCTCATCAACGCTTCTTGTGAAACTGTTCGGTATACATTACGATGCAACCGGCTAATAGACCGTGGGATTGAATTTAAAATATCACCCTAAGCATCACCCCGGCACAATTGATCATGTTCGGCATCTTGGAATTTGCTTTATATGCATTGGATCCGAACTATGTCTTGGGTCAATAGTTGGGTTGCCCGGCTCCTGTGTTTGCCCTCTTACGTTCCGCTCGTTCGGTTAAAAGGGCAAAGGGAGAACCACTGCGATTGTGCTTCCAGCTCGTCTGGTCAAGCACCTCAGGGGAGAAAGCCAAAAACTGACTGTCATAGTAAGCGAGAACCGGTCTGCAAATCCGAGCATAAGTGTCATACTAAAAAATCGATAGAGGTTATTTCGTGTCATACGATTGGTTTCATACTTGTACAAACCATGTGATACTGGCTTTAGCCTCGGTACATCCGAATATCACAAAACACTGGGGGCTAGTCACCAGCCCCCGCATTTTTTAAGCTCCTACGGCTAAGTGAAAGCGATAAAGCATCATAGTCCGATTGCCTTGTTCCCCTCGCACTACCACCTTCGGGCACCGATACCTCGGCTAAGGGTCACAGTGCAGAGGCAGAAACACCTCGCGTAGTATCTACGTGGGGGCTGAAGCCGACGACTCGCAACTTTCAGATAAAACGGCCACATAGGAGTCACAATAAATACTAAACTCAAAAGACATGATAAACCATGCAGCCTCATTATAAAGCGCTAACAGTCTTACGACATATTACAGCGCGCTCATTCATAAAAAACATCCTTAGAACATTGGGCCTCTATCGCCCGAGCACCCTCCATCACTGCGGAGAAGTATAGCTCAGGGCGCCTATGCTCCTTTCCAGGGGGCGGAGGTGCGGTGGCCATCTCGGTCGGCTTGAGCTTCGGCCAGTGCACCATGCATGGTCCTTGCAAAGGCCATCCGAGCTCCCTCGATGCATGTAGAACGCTTTAGCGCGTCAATCCGAGGCACAGCATTGCACAGTTTTCGCACCAAGCCGAAGTAGCTGCTCGGCAACTGCTCTTTAGGCCACAGCCGGATGCAGAGATCCTTCATGGCTGGCTCCGCCATCCTGTGCAGCTCCATCGGTTGCTTCACCTGCTCGATCAGAAGAGGAGAGCGCTCGGGGGACTCAAATTCTGCCCAGAATAGCCGAGCCTCATCATCCTCCTCCCGCGAAGCATAAAACTTGTTCGCTTCCGCTACACTTTTTGAAGGTCCGTAAAGGCGCCAGAGGAACGCCACACCTAGGTGAGCAACGCATACCTGCTACCACCAAAGGCACACTGTAGTAAATACGGCTTACCATCTGTGACAGCCTTGACTTGGCGGATTTCTTCTTCAAAGAACCGCCTGTCCACCCGCTCCTTTTGTAGCTTGGATTTCAGCGCGGATAGCTCGGTGGCTTTCTCTTTGCCTTTCTGCTCAAGGGCCTCGCACTTTGTGTTGGCATCCTTGAGCTCCTGCTGCACCTCCTCCACCCGGGCATCATGCTTATCGCTCGCAGTTTTTAATACGGATAGTGCAGCTGCTGCTTGTTCGGCTGTCGCCTTCTCATCCGCGGCCTCCTGTTTCATCTTTTTTAGCTCGGCCTTGAGGTTATCGACCTCCGTAGCCGAAGTTGTGGAAGCAATAAATGGATAATTACACTGGGTTACCAGTGCGGATTAATAACGATAGATAGCCCGGATATTTTTCGGCTTACCTTGAGCCTCGTCGAACCTCTTATTCAGGCGATCGAGCTCCTCATCGGAGCTCTTGAGCTTCCTATTTAGCTCGGCAAGCTCCGCGGCGTTGAAGGCCGCCGCCGACGATGAGGCCTGCAACAAATAAATTAATAAAAATCAGGTTATGTGAATTCAAACCCCCGAACTGTCAAGAATACGACCCTGTGCTCGTTCTTCTTAAGGGCTTTTAGAACAGTGCGGGACAAATGGTGCCTTATGCATCGCTGGTCACTCCGGGGTATTTGACCCCCGGGTGTTTTTTTTAAACCCACCCAGGGCTTGCTACTACATATATAAAGATAGCGCAAACTTAATAAAATCAAACTTTTCGGGAAAAGGGTATTACGTGGCTCACCTTGAAGCCCGTCAAGAGACCATTGAAGGCCTCTTTCAGTCCGCTATCAACGGACTGAATACCTTGCAAAACCGCACCCATAAGAGTGCGGTGCTCCTCGGAGATGGAGGCACTTGATAGAACCTCCTCCATTATGACCGGCCAACCCGATCTCTGATGGGGGATTGAGCCGGCAGCTCTGGAGGCACAGTGCTCTCCGGAGATGTCCTCAGAGGGGACTGGACAGTATTTCGTCCTCCCTCCTCAGCGGCCAGGGGAGTTTCCCCCTCCTGGTCTTCGGCGGTCGAGGCGTTAACCTCGGCCATAACATCGTCACCCCCGCCGCCGGTGTTCGGCTCCAGAGGAGCCGGGCGGGATGACACATCCGCGGCCCCTGGAGGTGTGGGGTGCAACGTAGTCCCACTCTCCGCCAGCTCGGTGGGTGAGACTCTCCATCCGATATTTGCTCGGTGGGGAGAATGCGCGGTGGGCTGCAGATTAAAAGGTATTCATCCATTTAAAAACATTAAAAACTTCACATTAATGACCCAGGGGGTCTTCGGATTCGTACCTTTGGGCTGGGGGCTTGACCCTTAGGTTCCTTCGGGGAACCCTCTCAAAGTCCTCGGACTCAGCGTCGGAGTCCGAACTGTCGTCGGCCAGGATTAACCTCGGCCGATGCGCACTCTTCGGGGCAGGAGGAGGTAGATCCTCCGCGGCGTCCTGCGATGCCGCCCTCTTTCTTGCAAGGGGGGAATCGCCTTCCCCCCCGTCCTCATGCTCTTCCTCATGAGCAGAGGAGGCATGGGTTTCCTCGGACATAGTGTCTGGTAGGTCCCTTATGCGGAGACCTTCTCGGTTTTTCTTCTTTTCCTTCTTCTCCGGCGCCGTGTACGGCACCACAACGAGCATCGACGTCAGCAGATCCGACCCGGGGCCTTCGGGCTGTGGGGTCGGGCAGTCCATTTTGACGGCCTTGCTTAGCCACTTCTGTAAAGATAAGAGGAAGGTTGTTCAGCTCTTTGTCAGACTACAGGGCCGGAGTATCAAAATAATATCGTACCTGGGTAGGAGGGTTATCGGCGCTTAGGCCCGAGTCCTCCTCCTCGGCTGGCCAACTCTTCTGGGGCTTAAATAATGCCTTCCACAACTTCTGGTGGGTAGTGCGGAAGAATCCTTGCACTGTGGGCTGGTCCTCGAGCTGATAGGCCCACATTGGGGAGGCCCGGCGCTGGTAGGGAAGAAGACGGTGGTGGAGAATGACCTGGACCACATTGACCAGCTCGACCTTGGCCGCGATTATCGAGGAAATACGCTTCTGCAGCGATTTCACCACTGCGTCTGACCCCCAGTCAAGTCCCTTCTTGAGCCACGAGGATAACCTCGCAGGAGGTCCAGATCTGAACTCGGCAGGTGCCACCCAGCCCTCGTCCCTTGGTTCAGTGATGTAGAACCATTCCTTCTGCCAGATCTTGATTGTATCGATGAAGGTACCGGACGGCCACTCAACGCGGGGGAGCTTACTGATTACCGCCCCTCCGCAGTCTGCGTGCTCGCCCACGACTATCTTCAGCTTGACATTGAAAACCTTGAGCCACAGGCCGAAGTGCGGCTTGACCCGCAAGAAGGCTTCGCAGATAATGATGAATGCCAAAATATGCATGAAGGAGTTTGGGGGAAGATCGTGGAAATCCAGCCCGTAGAAGAACATGAGGCCCCTAACAAAGGGGTGGAGTGGAAAGCCTAGTCCCCGGAGGAAGTGGGGGACGAACATCACCCTCTCGCCTGGCTTAGGGGTGGGGATCACCTGGTTCGCCTTCGGAGCACGGTGGAAGACGTTGGCGGGGAGGTAGCCGGTGAGCTTTAACTCCCGGATGTCCTTGTCGGTGACCGTGGAGGCCTCCCACTTGCCCATAGAGCTCGAACCTGCCATGGCTCAGCTCGGAGGAGAGATTGAGGGAAAACTGGATCTGGGCTCTTGGAGCAGGGGAAGATTGAGGAAGCGAGGGATGCGAATGGGAAGCGTGAATGGGCCTCGGGGTTTTTTCCCCTTTATGAGGCGTGACACCGATGAGCCTCCCTCTACTGCGCCGCGAGTCTCTCCGCTTCCCGAGATATCCGTGCCATTATGCACGAGTGAGAAAACCTAGGGCGTTAATCATATCCCGTGTGAAACGGAGCACAATCTGTACATTGATGAGTCGTGCTAATGTAAAAACGGCCTCGAACCGCGAATCATGTTTCCATAACTGGTTCAGTGGTCATGATAGGCCGCGACCCTTCGTCAAAAGGGCTGACAGGAAACACTATTTACACTTTGATGTTTGGCCTTTGGGGGTAAGCGACTCATGGCGTCCGGACGATCGTATGATCGGAAAAATTACGCGTCATCGGAAGCCGGACTAGTCTCAGCTAATCATTAATGGGAAGAAGAATTCACCCCGCAAGCCGAAGACTCCGATCATGTGGAACTGCCGGTGCTGTGACCCTTGGCGTAGGTTGATGCTGCCGGATGCTAGTTCTTGAATGCTTGCTTGGTGATGTGGTAGCTTTCCCAATGGGTTTTCCTACTACTGCCTGTGCATAAGTTAGGGGCACTGGATACACCTACTCTAGTGCACCAACATCATGATAGTAATTTGGTGGAGTTTGCTCCCACTACGATGAATGAGAAGAAATATGCTTATGTAGAGAGTAATAAATTTTCTATGCTTGTAGATCATGAAAAGAATGCTTTATGTGATAGTTATATTGTGGAATTCCTTCATGATGCTACTGAAAACTATTATGAGCAAGGAACATATGTGAGGGAGTCCTGGACTAAGGGGTCCTCGGGCTGCTGGCCTATCCCCCAATAGGCCGGCTTGGTCGGCCGCTCTCTGACTATCACAGGAAGGGCCGGATATTCCACGACCCCGTGTTCTAGAAGGAAGTCTCGAAGGCGCGTCGTGCACTCCAAGTCAAGATGAGGAAATCGGCATCTCCATCCCCGGTAGGAGACCTATCATGTGTAAACCCTAGGTACCCCCCGGTGTCTATATAAACTGGGGAGGTTTTAGATTGTAAGGAAGGGAAACTCATCTAGGGTTTTAGCTATTTGATCTTGTGGTAGATCAACTCTGTAACCTTCATACACATCAATATAACCGAGCAGGACGTAGGGTTTTACCTCCATAGGAGGGCCCGAACCTGGGTAAACGTCGTCTCCTTCGTCCCGTGTTACCATCGATCCTAGACTCACAGCTCGGGACCCCCTACCCGAGATCCGCCGATTTTGACACCGACAATATGCTTGTAGGAATTGCAATAATATCACGTTTCCTCTCTATGTGTTCAAAGTTTTGAAGTTATTCTTGTTTTTCCTTCCTATGCTAGTTGATTCTTGCTCCCATAAATTGTTTGCTCACAAAATCCCTATGCATAGGAAGTGGGTTAGACTTAAATGTGCTTGTCATGAGATTCATGATGCTCTTTTGCATGTTTCAAATACTATTCCTATGTGAGCATCATTGAAATCAGCATGCATAGCTAAAAGGCATTAGAGAAAAGCGCTTGTTGGGAGACAACCCATCACTTATACTTTCTGTTTTGATGTGTTCACATGATTAAGCTACTGTAGTAATAATGTTTTGTGCCTTTTATTTCAATAAAGTGCCAAGTAAAGCCTTTGGGATGACTCACAAGATGAGTAGAATTGATGCTGAACCAAAACAGAAACTTTTGACTCCAGTACAGGAAATTTTTTTTTGCTAGAGTGTGATAATGGTCTGAAATTTTTACACAGTATTCATATACAAATTCTTCAGGTTGTCCTAATTTTTCAGAATTTTTAGAGACAGGTACGTATGGCTATACTACAGATCTACACAGACTGTTCTGTTTTTGACAGATTCTGTTTTGCATGCATAGTTTGCTTGTTTTAGTGTTCCCATAGCTTATATTCAGTGATATAAATTATGTGAATGGTATAATACAGTAGGTATCATGTGGAAATAATTATGAATCTTGTCTTGACAGTACCTAAGTAAATGGTCTTTATTTATTATACTAACCCATCTCACGAAGTTCCGTTAAGTTTTGTGTGATTGAAGTTTTCAAGTTTTGGGTGAGACACCGATATGAGGAGAATAAGGAGTTAAAAGAACCTAAGCTTGGGGATATCCAAGGCACCCCAAGGTAATATTCAAGGAAGATCCAAGCAACTAAGCTTGGGGATGCCCCGGAAGTCATCCCCTCTTTTGTCTTCAACATTATCGGTATATCTTACTTAGAGCTATATTTTTATTCGTCACATAATATGAGTTTTGCTTGGAGCGTCATTTTTTTTTCTGTTAGGTGTTATTTATAATCTTGTTTTTCAATAAAAAGTTCCAAGAATTGCCTCTTAGGATGCTTGAGTTACATGCTTGTTATGTGCTGTGTAAAAACAGAAACTTCAGCTGTAGTGTTTGAATTTTCATATTTTACTGGAACGTGGAAAGTTTCTGAACTTTTTACACAGTGTTTTCAAATAAATTATTTAGCATGTCCTAAATTTTCATAATTTTTTGAGTTAGATAAGTACACTGTTTTCATAAATTACTACAGACTGTTCTGTTTGGACAGATTGCTGTCATAGTTTTGTTATCTACTTATCCTATAGTTTCCATAGCAAAAATTGGTAGATATAAATTGTGGAAATGATAGTATACAGTAGATAATTTTTGGAAATTATTATGCAACTTGTCTTGGCAGTACGTGAAGTGTTGATTTATTCTTATGTGTACTAAACTATCTCACGAGTTCTTTTCGAGTTTTGTGTGGATGAAGTTTTTGAGAATAGGTCAAACCATGATATGATAGGATTGAACGAGATACAAAAGCTCAAGCTTGGGGATGCCCAAGGCACCCCAAGTAAATATTTCAAGAAGTCTCAAGCATCTAAGCTTGGGGATGCTACGCATCCCACCTCTCTTCGTCAACTATCGGTTAGCCTATGTTGAGCCTAAATTTTTATTCGTTCACATGATGCGTGCTATTCTTGGAGTTCTATTTTTGTTTAATTTGTTGTTTGAATAAAATACTCAGATCTGAAAATCTTTATTGAGAGAGAGAGAGTCCTCACATATCTACTTAATTGTTTGACTACTCATTGATCGTCACTTATATCTTTTGAAAGTAGTTTGATGTTTACTCTTGTGCTTCACTTATATCCTATGAGTAAACTACTGAAGTTTAACAATCACAATATTGGTCATACAAGCAATTCGTGAATGATTAGTATAAGGAAGAGAACTTTCACATACAAATATATTATCTTGGACATCTTATATGATTGTGAATACCCATTAATTATTTTCAAACTTGAGCAAATTAGTTTAAGTTGGACAAGAAAGACAACGTAATGAGTTATGGTTGTGTATATTTGCATAGAAATTATATTGTTATGGATCCTCCAACATGTGGTGCTTGTTTAAAACCTTTTGCTAGCCAACACTTCGTACTAAGTAGGGATACTACTTGTGCATCCAAATGCTTGAGCCAAGTTTCTTCCATAAGAGTCCACCATACCTATCTATATATGGTATTTCGCTGCCATTCCAAGTAAATTTGCATGTGCCACCTCTAAACATTCAAATAAACATATGTTTTGTGTGCCTGGACCGCTCATGGAGCGACGGGGGGTGGTCAGTATATTCCACGTTAAGCGGGTTATTCTCATGATGAGTGTTTATTCACTCGTCCTTGCACGAGAGGGGTGGTAATAAGGAACCCAGTCCCGAAATAAAAAAATTCAAATAATTAAACAAAACTCCCCCAGGAATGTTGTTGGTATGGATGGTACCCGTGGATTCGGCTAGCCGTGGAGTGTGTTTGTTGGTGGAGGGGGAGTAAACCTTTACTTTTACCGCTTGGGAACCGCCGCTAATGTGTTTAACATGGAAGATATTGATAACTCTTGGTCGTAACGTTGATAGGAAGGGTGCACCTCCCAAAGCCATATTCATCTCTGTTTTTAAACAATGAGCTTTGGAACCTTTGCAAATCCCTGCTTCCCTCCACGAAGGGATAATCTATTTACTTTCATGTTACTTACTTTCATGTTGAGTCAACTTCTTATTCCAACCTCAATCTATTAGTTGGCAAGCATCATGTGGTGGGGGAAAGATCCAAACATATATATCCAGTGAAATATATTTGATCATGATTTATTATTGTTGACAATTATCTCTATGATAAATGAGTTGGGAGGCGAAACATTAAGCCCCTATATTTATATGTGTTCGATGGATGCTATTTTTTCTAAAAATATGCTTTGAGTACTAGCAATCATAGAAGACTATATGATGATTGAGTATGTGGAGCTCTTACTTAAACTTTGTTGAGAATAAGTTGAATTGCAATTGTTTGGTGACTAAGAACATAGGTTGTTAAGTTTCAAGAGAATTCAT
Source organism: Elymus sibiricus (assembly GCA_039707655.1). Classification (NCBI taxonomy): domain Eukaryota; kingdom Viridiplantae; phylum Streptophyta; class Magnoliopsida; order Poales; family Poaceae; genus Elymus; species Elymus sibiricus. The sequence continues at coordinate 249,466,852 of CM077671.1, forward strand.
TATTTGAGCCATGACATGTGAATTGATTGCTCTATCATGATGATTTTTATGAGAGAAAGTTGCTGGTTATGATGCTAGAAAATTGACTGAAATTATCAATGATCAAACTTATATATTATGCTAGCATTCACACTTCATAAATTAGTTCTTTTATCATTTACCTACTCGAGGACGAGTAGGAATTAAGCTTGGGGATGCTGATACGTATCCAACGTATCGATAATTTATGAAGTATTCACGCCATATTCACCTATGTTTACAATACTTTTATATTGTTTTGATGCACTTTATATGATTTATTTAGAACAAACCCGGACTGACGTTGTTTTCAGCAGAACTACCGTGGTGTTGTTTTTGTGCAGAAAATGGAAGTTTTCGGAATCGCCCGAAACTTTTTGACGATTATTTTTGGAACAAAAGAGGCACTAGACGCTTCGTGGGAGGGCCAGAAGAGCCACGAGGTGGGCACAACCCACCAGGGCGCGCCAGAGGGCCCACACGCGCCCTGGTGTCTTGTGCCCTCCTCGTGGCCCACCTTCGCGTGAAACTAACGCCAAAAAATCCTATAAATATAAAAACCATCAAAAATAACCCTAGACTCTCCGCTCCGCTGCCGCAACTCTCTGTATCGACGAAAAACCAATCTGGAGGCGTTCCAGTGCCCTGCCGGAGAGGGTAGATCATCTCCGGTGGCCATCTTCATCATCCCGGCGGAGGCCATGACGAGGAGGGAGTAGTCCACCCTCGGGGCTGAGGGTATGTACCAGTAGCTATGTGTTCAATCTCTCTCTCTCGTGTTCTTGAGATGTCGCGATCTTGTTGTATCACGGGCTTTGTTCATATAGTCGGATCATATGATGTTATTCCCTTGCTATCATGTTGTGATGAATTGAATCTTTACCTTTGAGATATCGTTATGTTGGATTGAATATTGGATTTGAGAACACTTGATATATGTCTTGCATATGGATACCCGTACTGACAATGGGGTGTCTTATTGATTCACTTGATGTATGTTTTGGTACTCAACTTGCGGATTCTCGAGGTGACATTGGGGTAATCTATGCATAGGGGTTGATGCACGTTCTTGTCCTATGTTCTCCGATAGAAATCTTGGGGCACTCTTTGAGGTTCTTTGTGTTGGATTGAGTATTATGAATCTGAAATTGTTTGATGCGTATGGTATAATTAACTCATGGATACTTGTGGTGACATTGGAGTATCTAGGTGACATTAGAGTTGGTTGATGCGTATCATATGTATTTTAGTACGAACTCTAGATAGATTGATCGGAAAGGATAACTTGGTGTTATTTTAGTACGAACTCTTGGATAGATCGATTGGAAAGGATAACTTTCAGGTGGTTTCGTACCCTACAAACAATTTCTTCTTATGTTCTCCGCTAGATAAGAACTTTGGAGTGATTCTTCGTTGCACGTTGAGGGATGGTTATGTGATCCAATTATATTAGCATTGTTGAGAGATTGTACTAGCGAAAGTACGAACCCTAGGCCTTGTTTTCAAGCATTGCAATACCGTTTGTGCTCACTTTTGTCACTTGCTACCTTGTTGTTTTATATTTTCAGATTACAAAAACCTATATTTATCATCCATATTGCACTTGTATCACCATCTCTTCGCTGAACTAGTGCACCTATACAATTTTTCATTGTATTGGGTGCGTTGGGGACACAAGAGATTTCTTGTATTTGATTGCAGGGTTGCTTGAGAGAGACCATCTTCATCCTACACCTCCCATCGATTGATAAGCCTTAGGTCATCCACTTGAGGGAAAATTGCTACTGTCCTACAAAACTCTGCGCTTGGAGGCCCAACAAAGTCTACAAGAATAAAGTTGCGTAGTAGACATCATGGCACTAGCTCAAAAGGCTCATCTTTTGGCGTGTTGACACACTCATTTTCATTAGAATACGCCTCATGATAATGAGACAAGTCCACCTCCTTAGCTAGAAGAGTCGCCAATGGCCGGGTCTCCCTCATTAAGCTGGCAAAATCATCATGTGTAAATTCTGAGCCGTCCAATTTATATTGTGGGAATCCATCCCTCAAAGCAGCCAGATCAAGCTCGGGCAAGTATCACTTTGCACGAGCAAGAGCCATATTAGCTCCAGCTCGAGCCGCCGACTTGCGGAATTCGGTGACCCATTGAGGCACGGTGGATAGTTGTTTCAGCATGTCCTTGATGTTCCTTGGCAGGTGTTTTAGATTCTTCACTGCCATGATAGAAAAAACAGATCCTATGAATAATTGCTCCACATAAGTGAATATGGCCTTCAACTTCCAGATGGGCTCCTTCACCAAGTTATGATCTTTTCGACCTGCATGCAACAACAAGTGAGGCAATGAGCCGTCATATCATCATAACCCGGGAATTTAAAATAACAGAGTTTTGGGTACATACCGAAGATGGCAGTCAGCATCTTGTTTATTTGCTTGATAAGAGTGAGACGCCCTTCTTTTAGAGGCTTAAGTTTCCCTTCAGCTTTTTCAGCATGCTTTATAAGGGCGGCTTTTTCTTCTTCAAAAACTTTCTTGGCCTGCTCCAGATGATCATTTGCTTGACGAGCAGAGTCCTCAAGATGAGTCGCCAAAAGTTCAGCCTCAGTCTTCAATTTTATCTCCTCTTTCAGACGTTTCTGTAGTTTTACAGCCACAGATATAGCATCTTCTACATATTCCTGACAGACATGCAAAAAATATCAATAGCTATTTCTGCAAAAGCCTCAAGCCGCCTTGCAAAGGCGACTTGACTCTTGGGGGCTATGACACTTCAAAATTATTTTCACACTATATCAAGTCCCGTGCAGTTCTAAACAATCCACACAGCACTTGGGGGTTAATGTGCCAAATTTTCAAGCCACAACAATTACAAGACCCGGCTATTTCATAGAAATGAGCCGGCCCTTGGGGGCTACACGATTTCAAGCTTACAAGACACATGCTTAATTCTTATGAAAGAAGACCCGGCTAACTAAACAAGATAAACCGGCCCTTGGGGGCTACATCAGTGTTCTGTTTTTATATTCAAAGCATAAGTACCGACTCGTTATCATCATAACGACTCAGCCCTTGGGGGCTACGGCTACATGCAGTATAAATATTTTGAGGAACCAGCTTACTATTTTCGTACTAAGCTGGTCCTTAGGGGCCGAAGACAGTATATAAGGACAAGACAATACAGCAGGAATTTTACCTCATAGTTCTCCTTAAGAGCATTGACTAAGTTGATTTCAAATTCCCGGCTCTCAGTTAGCCGGGCCAAGTACTGCTGGTAAACATCCTCAGTACCAAGTGTAGATAAATCTGGAAGTTCCAACTTGGCTTTTCCTTTGTCCATGTCCACCGGCTCATCCTTGTCTATAATTTTAGCCAAAGAGATGGAGACAACACGAGCTTGGAAGCTCTCCTTAACAACGACAACCTCCAGAGCACTCTCGTCAGCCGGCAGAATGGTGTCATCCACATGAGCCACCGAGCTGGAAGGACGAGTCGGACTTGGTGGTGGTGAAGATGGTTTTGTTGACATGCCTTGGGGATCCATTGGTGTATCCATAAGAACCGGCTCATCTGGTCTGAACATCTCAACATTGGTTACCGGCTCAACTCTAGCTTATGGATATTTTGTCCAGAAGGAGCAGCCTTGGTGGCTGTCTCTTCTGGTGGGGGTTTGGGATGTCATGGCTTGCAGCACCCGAAGATGACCCGGAAGCACGATTGGACACGATAGCTTTGGCGCTATAGTTGCCAGAAATCAAGTATCGCACTAAGGAAAAAGCAGTCTAAAGGTTAAATAAATAAATCGATGCAAGTTCAGAAACTTACCCACGATTGACATTGAAAGCGGGAAGTTGTGTTGCCGTCGAGTTGCCCGAAGACGGAGAAGATTCTTAATAATGTGAGTTTGAAGGGCTAAGTGGTTGTTTAAAGAGACCGGCTCTAGGACGAGAGGTGGTTGGACTATGTGGCACATCGACACGAGGTTTGCAAGCCGGCGGCGTGTGAGACAAGCCGGGGTCTAAATCGCCCGAATCACTTCGGGCCTTGCATTTTGATTGACCGGCGAATTGCGGTTTCTTCAAAATAAAATTAGGAGCTAAGTAAGCGTCTGGATGTGACAATTTGACCTTCCGGACGGTTTGCCTTGGTTTTCTTGGGACAAACGTTTCTGAGGAACTAGAGGAAATTGGAATTACCTCAACTTCGCTGGCTTCACTAGACTCCGAGTCATCCTGGGAAGAAGGCGAGTTAGCAAGTTCAATAAACAGACGACCAAGTGAGTAAAGTTTTACCTCAGACTCCGCCCTTGAAGACGAATCTTGAGCCGTTTCTTGAGCTGTGTCTGGGGACATTTCCTTCATTCGGCTTGAAGAAGGAGCAGCAACCTCTGGAGAAGCCTTCCAGAAGTCAGAGTTAGCCTGCAGGAAAACAAGCCGGTTAGTAAGCATGGGACCCCACACAAAATAAAAGGAGAAATTAATATTCAAGTTTGCATAGTACATACAGGAGGAGCCGGATTCTTCAGGTTGAATGGGGCTGATACGTCTCCATCGTATCTACTTTTCCAAACTCTTTTGCCCTTGTTTTGGACTCTAATTTGCATGATTTGAATGGAACTAACCCGGACTGGCCCTGTTTTCAGCAGAATTGCCTTGGTGTTATTTTTGTGTACAAATAAAAGTTCTCAGATTGACCTAAAAATTTACGGAGAATATTTTTGGAACTAATAAAAAATACTGGCGAAAGAATCAACTAGAGGGGGCCCACCCATTGGCCACAAGCCAGGGCCCCCCTAGGGCGTGCCCAGGTGGCTTGTGGGCCCCCTGCAGCTCCTCCGACCTCAACTCCAACTCCATATAAACCTATTCGGGGAGAAAAAAATCAGAGAGAAGAGTTCATCGCGTTTCACGATACGGAGCCGCTGCCACCTCCTGTTCTTCCTCTGGAGGACAGATCTGGAGTCTGTTTTGGGCTCCGGAGAGGGGAAATCGACGTCGTCGTCATCACCAACCATCCTTCATCACCAATTTCATGATGCTCTCCGCCTTTCGTGAGTAATTCCATCATAGGCTTTCTGGACGGTGATGGGTTGGATGAGATTTACCATGTAATCGAGTTAGTTTTGTTAGGGTTTGATCCCTAGTATCCACTATGTTCTGAGATTGATTTTGCTATGACTTTGCTATGCCTAATGCTTGTCACTAGGGCCCGAGTGCCATGATTTCAGATCTGAACCTATTATGTTTTCATGAATATATATGTGTTCTTGATCCTATCTTGCAAGTTGTAGACACCTATTACGAGTTATGATCCGCATCCCCCAGGGTGACAATAATTGGGATTCTTTCCGGTGATTACCGTAGTTTGAGGAGTTCATGTATTCACTAAGTGCTAATGCTTTGCTCTGGTTCTCTATTAAAAGGAGGCCTTAATATCCCTTAGTTTCCATTAGGACCCTGCTGCCACGGGAGGGTAGGACAAAAGATGTCATGCAAGTTCTTTTCCATAAGCACGTATGACTATATATGGAATACATGCCTACATTACATTGATGAATTGGAGCTAGTTCTGTGTCACCCTATGTTATAACCGTTGCATGATGAATGCCATCTGACATAATTATCCATCACTGATCCGTTACCTATGAGCTTTTCATATATTGATCTTGCTAAGTTACTTTTCCGCTGCTACTGTCACGTTTGCCATCGTTACCTTTACTTCCATACTACTTTGCTACTAAATACTTTGCTGCAGATATTAAGTCTTTCAGGTGTGGTTGAATTGACAACTCAGCTGCTAATACTCGAGAATATTCTTTGGCTCCCCTTGTGTCGAATCAATAAATTTGGGTTGAATACTCTACCCTCGCAAACTGTTGCGATCCCCTATACTTGTGGGTTATCAAGACCTTTTTCTGGCGCCGTGGCCGGGGAGCATAGCTCTATTCTCTGAGTCACTTGGGATTTATATCTGTGTGACACCCGGGTTTTTGACAACTTTTTCTTTTCAAAATCATTTGGATTTTATTTGCAAATTTGGATGATTTTTCAAACTTTTCCAGTTGATTGGATCTATGATTCTTTGAATCTTTTCCCAAGTAACCCAAAACCCTCCTCATCTTGCCAAAACCTTTCTACATCTCTCCTGGATCAATTTCCAATATTTAATCTTTTCCAATAAACCCTTTTATTTATTTGGGAAATTATGTCACCACTATGGGTTGTGAAGCAACCTATAGTTTGGATGATCAATAAATTCCCAAATTTTTCCACACCTTCTCATCATCATATGATTCCATAATCTCCAAAAATATTACATTGCCCAATATAAAATTATGGCCAGAAAAATTATTTCTTTTCTAGCCAGAATTGGTCCATTGTGAAGCAACCCCTATTTTCCTATCTCAGAAAATTCCCAATAAATTCCTCAAGCTCCTAGGGATCCTATCTAGCCACAATATCCAAAAATATCATCTTGTCCTGTGCAAATTTTCAGCAGCAGGACCCTGTCCAGTTTTTGCTTATTTTAAACCTTTGTGAAGGAATTGTTAGCTAGGAGTATCCAATGACCATGAAACTTTTGCAGCATCTCCTATAACCCAAATAACTTCCCTCAACCAAGTTTCATCATCAGCAGAACAGCCATGTGAGTGCCACAAGCTTATCTAGATTCTGGACCAAAATGGTAGTTTACATAGGAACTACCCTCAAATCTTTTTCATATTCTCTCAAACTTTACCAGCTTGTTGTCCTTCCAAAGTAGATCACTCTGGACATCTCCTATGGTTTCATCTCCAGCTCACATCATCTCTAGATCCCTCTCAAGTCTGCAACCAGGAACTGTTGCTGAAGATACCCATCAAGCCAGAGTGCACCTAGTCGAGCCAGTGGCATAGGGAGACTAGATGGTCGAGGGACTGCAGTGTGGACAGGGTGCGCCAGGCGTGCGTGGCCTCCTGGTGGCCGCACCCGTGGTGAGCACGGGGATGGCATGCCAGAGCGCGCGCTCTGCACGACGCCCGCATCAGATGTGCTCGCCTGAGCCGTCTCTCGCTGCCCCCCCCTTGTCCCTTGGTGCCGACAGCGCCCCTGCCGGATGCGTGGCCCCTCTCGAAGCCTCCTGGACGCCGGCGAAGGCCGCCGCCGCTCCCGGCCAAGCTCCTCCATGGCCAAAATAGTGGGCTTCAGCCACTGTGGTCGTCCGCAGGCCGTTAATGGTGCAGGACCCGTCCCGTCGCTCCTCTGCCCTCCTCCATCACCTCACTCCCACGCCGCGACGGCCAGCTCGCCGTCTTTGCTCCAGTGGCGTGCCCGAGCCTCGCCGCTTTGGGAGAGCTCGGCTGCCCTCGCCTCTCGCCTATTTATGGCCCTGCCCTGCTCCTCCTAGCTCCTCACCTCACTTCGCCATCCATCAATTGCCTCCTGAGCGCCCCAGCAGAGCCGGGAGCTCGTCTCCATCAGCTCCGACGAAGGCTCCGCCGCTCGAATCCTCTCTGTTGCCAGCCACCTCCACTCCTTCCTAGTCTCTCCCGAGCCCGCCATCGTAATCAGCAGGTTCCCCTGGTCCTTCTCGACTCCTTGCCCAGCTCAATCCTCGTTGGAATAGGCATCGCCGGCGACCACCGTGAGCTCCACCCGCCGGAGAGGAAGGGGGCGACGCCGTCCGCCCACCTCCGGAGGAGCTACGGGTACAGGGAGAACCGCCGTTGAGCACCCGATCCGTTCCGATCATTTCCTAGCCCCGCCACCATCTCTAACGCCGGTGAGCGTCGCCGGTGAGCCGTCGTTCCTCCCTGCCTTCCTCTCCCTCTGTTTAAACAGACCGGGACCCCACCCGTCAGCGGCCCAGGCCCGCCCCCGAAGCGGTATAAGTGGAGGCGCCCCTCCACTTTACGCCTTCGACGTGGCCGGCTGGGAGTTTTTCTATTTTCTGTTTAAATTCATTTTAATCCAGAATTTTGACCAGACTTTGACCTTGAATAACTTTTTATTTATAACTCCAATTTAGTTGATTCTTTTTGCATTGTTTTGGTATTGAACCCCTTTAATTTTTGACCAAGTTTGGTGTTTTTATCTTATCCATGGAATATCTGGTTAACAAAAAGGCATTATGTGACATTTTCATTTTCATTTTTGGAAATATTTTCAGAAGGAGATTGTGGTGTATTTGAAGACCAAGAGTGTTTGAACAACCCAACAGAGCAAGGCAAGCCATGAAACCCATTTCATGAATGCATTTCAATAGCATTGCATCCTGATACGCATTATGCTTATTTATTTGCCATAGATAATTCATAGCAATATTTAAATACTCAAGCATTTTGATGAATCAATATGTTGCAAGATGAAATTAGTCGGTTGATCTTGAGTCACCTGTCCGGGCATACTCGTGCAACCACATTTGCCGGTATGGGACGGCCTTGACTTGGCCTAAGCGCGTGCTCTTTCACCGGTACCTCCAAAGAGGGAGGGTTATGTGCGCGTGCTACCCTGATCAGGTAGGCGGCGATAACCCTTTGAGCCCAGTTGAGGATTGTGCCGGCGTCCCCGTTTGGGATTGTTTAGTTTGGCCATGACGGTGGCAGGTGTCATGAGGACATAGGTGTCATGAGGACATAGGGGCCACCCTGGGCAGGCCTCCGGGGGAGGATGAATGCCGGTGGTACGATGAGAGAGTCACGGGTCAGGCAGGTTTCGTTGAAGCAACGCTGGTCCATCCGAAGGGGATCACGAGGCCGGGTGCTTCATGGTGTGGGTAAAGTGTGCAACCTCTGCAGAGTGTAAAATCTATTCGAATAGCCGCGTCCACGGTATTGGACAGCCCGTCCAAACCTCAGTAGATGGTCAACCGTAACAGTGTTAGTAAATATGGAAGAACTCGTCTTGTGATCGGAAGTACTCGATGGTTATGAGTATTCCGAGGGTTGTGGAACAACCCGGAAGAGAGTAAGTTGATGATCGGTAACAGTAAGTGAATTACCTCAATGATATCATGTTGATTGCTATGCTATTATTTGCTGCATTACTTGGTTGTCGTTAGCTTGCGAGCACATTCAAAGTACTCACCTGGCGTATCATGCCAGATGCAGGAGAAGCCGAGGACGGAGGTCCCCATGGTTCGTGCTACACTAGCTAGGATGTGTCCACAGCAGTGTCCCTGTGGATGGAGTTGCCGCTATATTCCGCTACGCCATAGAAGTACTCAGTAGTTCCGAGGCCCTGCTATGTTCCATAAATAATGTGGATACGCTTATAGCACCGAGGGTGCCTTTGGCCTCGCTATCATTGTAAAAGATGAGCTTGTACCCGACATCTATCAATAAAAGTTCTGTTCTGTTCTATACCATGTTGTTGTGTGTTTCCAGAAGACGTGATCTCTGGGTTGGAAACACTGGTAATCCGGTTCTCTGAGCCGGGGTGCCACAACGCTTGGTATCAGAGCTAGGTTGACTGTAGGACACCCTAGTTAAGCAGCGCTAGAACCGCGAGTAGTGTAGGGCTTTGAGTGTGCATCTTGCTTGCTGCATTTGATTGTTGCATAGCATGCATCACGATTCATTGTTTTACTAACCGTTGGCATTGTAAGTGTAGATGGCACCAGTTCCATACCACTACCATTTTGAGCCTGCACCATCCACCTATCCAGTACTGCTCCGGAACGTCTGGCTTCGACTGTACCCCCACAGCGAAGATCCAGTGTACCAGGTGTTTCGGGAGCAGCTTGCTGAGTCAGTGTACGAGTATCACGTAGAGGCTTTCCTGATCGCGAGCTCGGACCTTGGTAGCTACTCTTGCTCTTCCAAGGGCGGAACGGCTTCCACCCCGGAGTTGGCGATCCAGTTTGCTGCGATGGAGGCTCTCACTGACTTGCGCTTCCACGAGGTCAAGATGCAGACTCATCCAGGTTTCTTCCACTATCCCACCCTGTCGCCTACGACAGGGCGAGTCATTTTCGCACCCGTTGACCCGGCGTGTGATCGTGCGACTACTGTTCTGTCGCGTTATCTGAACGCCAGTTATCGTACGATCATATCCTTAGTTGAGGAGCTGTCTCGTGTCCTAGGTGCACTTGCAGCCGTGACTCCAGCTCCACCTCCACCTCAGCCTATCTTTCCACCTATTTATCCACCACCAGTTCCACCTCCACCCAGGTTTGAGGCTCCTTCTAGCTCTACTGTGCCACCAGGCTTTCCGTCTGGTAGCCGTTGTGAGACCACGGCTGAGTGGGCCTCCCTCCTTGCCACTCCAGCTGCTCCGATGCTGAGGGGTCGTGCTCCTTCTACCCCGGAAGGAGAACCGTCCCAGCAGCACCATCGTGTTTCCTTTGATCCGGAGGATGAGATTCATATCATCAGTTCCGACTCCGACTCGGGATCAGATGACGAGGAGTCTGTGGTCTGGCAGTGTTCGTGCCACCAGCACCACTAGAGTGGAGGCTTGAGTTGTTGTGCATGCATCTTTGCATATGTCAACTGCCGTATGAGCAGTCTAGCCATGATATCCCCCTACTAGCTTGCCATGTATGATGTTGGCTTATCTTGTATAATTATGTGGTTTGCTTTATTCGCCTTTTTCGCTTATTTTTCCTTCTGGTGTCATATGACTGTGTTTCCCTTATGGATGTTGCTCATCGATCCGGTATTTTGCAATGGGAACAAATTTATGATGAAGAGAAGTTGTAGCCAAGGCGGCGATGGAACCCCCGTTCGTCGATCCGCCAGACAAGCAAGACAACCACCAGAAGATTTACCACCTCCACCACCTGAAGCACCGACCACTGATCAGATCATGAGAATGTTTGAGGAGAAGAGAAACCAGGATCTTATGGAATTCCTGAAAAGTATGCAAGTTATGGTGGGTCAGAATCACAATCATAATGGAACACACTCCAAGTTGTCTGATTTCCAGCGCACTAAGCCACCCAATTTTGGTCAAGCTGTGGACCCTATAGAAGCGGATGATTGGCTAAGGACCATAGAAAAGAAGCTGGACATAGCTCGCTGTGAGGAATCAGATAAAGTCCCTTTTGCCACCCACTACTTAGAAGGGCCAGCAGCTATATTGTGGGACAACACAAAGGCAACATGGTCTTCTGAAGAAGAAATTTCCCGGGAGAAGTTCAAGGAGCTATTCTGCAAATATCATATCCCTACAGGCATAATGAAGGTGAAGCAAAGGGAGTTCCTTGCTCTGACACAAGGAAATATGTCGGTGGCAGAGTACCTAAACAAGTTCAACAATCTGTCACGGTACTCTACCTATGATGTGGCCACCGAAGAAAGAAAGATAGATCGGTTCCTAGGAGGACTAAATCATGCCCTCCGTTGTCAGCTTTGCATGCTAGACTTTCTGGACTTCCAGACTCTGGTAAACAAGGCCTTCATAGCTGAACGGGAACATAAGTCCGGATATGATAACCACAAGCGGAAGTTTGAACCCAAGAAGGACAACCGTGAGCCGAAGCCACGCACCTGGCAGCCAGGCTCATCTGAATACAAGCCTACATGGAGCAATGGCAACAACAATAATAAGACGGTGAGCCAGACCAAGACCTTCGGCAAACAACCCGTGATAGAGGACTGCCGCCGCAACAATACCTGCTTCACTTGCGGCCAAAGTGGACACTACTCCAAACAGTGTCCCGCCAACAACGGGAAGTCATCCGCCGATGTCAAGCCGCAGGTCAACACTATTGGACGCCGCCCCAATCATAACTTCTGTCATGGACGTGTCCATCATATCTCCGCTGAGGAGGCCTGCGAAGCTCCAGAAGTAGTCCTTGGTATGTTTTCTGTTAACGACATACCTGCAGTAATTTTATTTGATTCTGGGGCTTCTCACTCATTTATTTCGCGGAGTTTTGCCACCTCGCACAAATTTTCTCTGTCGCTTTTAGACAAAATCATGGTGGTACAATCCCCTGGCTCCCTGCTCAGAACAAATCTAATCTATAGAGATCTAGAAATTTCAATACATGGAGTTAAGTTTCTAGCTGCACTCATTGCCATTGAATCCTCGGGATTGGACGTAATACTGGGGATGGACTGGTTGACACCACATCAGGTGTGTATCAATTGTGCCAGCAGGACAGTAACACTAGTCAACCCAACAGGACAAACAGTCCAATTCCTTGCCAGCAAGATGATATCAAAGAAGGGGATGGCATACCAAACTACCATCACGGATATGAACTTGATTCCGGTAGTTTGCGAATTTCCGGATGTATTTCCTGAGGAACTACCTGGGATGCCACCTGACCGGGAATTGGAGTTTGCAATCGAAGTGGTTCCCGGCACCGCTCCAATTTACAATAAATACTATCGTATGCCAGGTCCAGAGTTGGCGGAGTTGAAGAAGCAGTTGGATGAATTGTTGCAAAAAGGGTACATTCGCCCAAGCATCTCGCCATGGGGATCACCAGTGCTCTTTGTCAAGAAGAAGGATGGAAGTCTACGAATGTGCGTAGACTATCGCCAGTTGAATGAGGTCACCATTAAGAATAAGTACCCGCTTCCTCGCATTGACGACTTGTTCGACCAGCTGAACGAAGCACGGGTATTCTCCAAGATTGACCTCCGAACCGGATATCACCAGCTAAAAATCAGAAAAGAGGATATACCCAAGACAGAGTTCACCACCCGATATGGTTTGTATGAATTTACAGTCATGTCATTTGTATTAACAAATGCTCCCGCTTACTTCATGAGCATGATGAACAAAGTCTTCATGGATTTCCTAGACAAGTTCGTGGTGGTGTTCATTGATGATATCCTGATATATTCCAAGGATGAAGAAGAGCATAAACAACACCTCCGTGCTATCCTGGAAAGGTTAAGAACCCATCGTCTGTATGCCAAGTTCAGTAAGTGTGAATTCTGGCTAAAAGAGGTAGGATTTCTGGGGCACATTCTGCCGGAACAAGGGGTAGCCGTCGACCCCAGCAAGATAACTGCGGTGCTGAATTGGAAAACACCAGCCTCGGTGACCAAAGTCCGTAGCTTCCTAGGATTGGCTGGCTACTATCGACGTTTCATAGAAGGCTTCTCTAAAATAGCCAAGCCCCTGACGGAATTGCTCAAGAAGAATCAAAGGTTTGTCTGGACGACGGAGTGTGACAGCAGTTTCCTGGAGCTAAAGACCAGGCTCACTACAGCACCTGTCCTAGTCCTTCTAGACATACACAAGAGCTTCGACATCTACTGCGATGCTTCCAGACGTGGAATCGGCTGTGTATTGATGCAAGAAGGGAAGGTTGTAGCATATGCATCCAGACAGCTACGACCCCATGAGGAGAACTACCCCACACACGATTTGGAATTAGCAGACGTAGTTCATGCCCTGAAGATTTGGAGGCATTACCTCATTGGACAACGTTGTGAAATATACACAGACCATAAGAGTCTCAAATATATTTTCACCCAACCTGACCTAAATCTCAGGTAGCGAAGATGGCTTGAACTAGTCAAGGACTATGACATTGGGATAAACTATCATCCGGGAAAAGCTAATGTGGTCGCGGACGCTCTCATCAGAAAGCAAGGCACCGTGAATGCACTAATGGGAAGTATGCATCCAAGGTTACAAGAAGAATTCGCTGAGCTCAACATGGTGCTATGCGGCGCAACTACCTCGGATACGTTGGAAATTACTCCCACCCTTATGGAAGAAATTAAGAAGGCCCAAGAGCCAGATGAAGGAATCAAAAAGATCAAGGAGCTGATTCCGAAAGGGGAAGCCAAGTCCTTCCACGTGGATGACCAAGGCACTTTATGGTTTGAAAAACGGATATGTGTGCCCGATCAGAATAACCTGAGGCAGCAAATACTCAGAGAAGCTCATGATTCCTCATACTCTATCCACCCGGGAGGCACAAAGATGTATCAGGATCTGAGAGAGACATTTTGGTGGCCAGGAATGCGAAGGGATATAGCATACTATGTCGCCTGCTGTGACATCTGCAACAAGGTCAAGGCGGAACACCAGAAACCCGCTGGGCTACTGCAACCTTTACCGGTTCCCAAGTGGAAGTGGGACGACATATGTATGGACTTTATTGTTGGACTACCCAAGTCAACAAGAGGCACTGATGCTATCTGGGTCATTGTGGACATACTCACAAAAGTGGCTCACTTTATTCCGATAAAAACCACTTTCAACGCAAATCAGCTGGCACAGCTCTACATGTCCCGGATAGTCAGCCTCCATGGAGTACCCAAGTCCATCACCTCAGACAGGGGTTCCCTATTCACCTCAGCGTTCTGGCTATGACTACATCAAGATTTGGGAACCGTGCTGAAGCATAGCACGGCATACCATCCGCAGACAGACGGACAGACGGAAAAAGTGAACCAGATACTGGAGGATATGCTTCGGTCATGTGCTCTCACCCATGGACCCAAATGGGAAGATAGGCTACCCTATGCGGAATTCTCCTATAACAACAGCTATCAGTCAAGTCTGAAGATGTCACCGTTTGAGGCATTATATGTGCGAAAGTGCCGCACCCCATTGAATTGGTCCTAGACAGGAGATAGCCGTATCTTTGGCACGGACTTGATGCTCGAGGCCGAGAAGCAGGTCAAGGATATTTAGGAGCGTCTTCGGGCAGCCAAGTCTCGTCAGAAGAGCTACTATGACCCAAAGCACCGGGAAGTGACCTTTGAACCCGGAGAATATGCGTACCTCCGAGTAACCCCCATGAAGGGAGTGAAGAGATTCCATACTCGGGGAAAGCTTGCACTGAGATATATCGGTCCATTTCCAGTGGTTGCTAGAAGAGGCAGAGTAGCATACCAGTTGGAACTACCACCAGAATTGTCTGAAGTGCACGATGTTTTCCATATATCACAATTAAGAAAGTGCATTGCACCACCAATCAAGCAAGCGGATATGAGTGAGTTAGAGTTGGCTAAAGACCTGCCCTACGAAGAGAAGCCTGTCAGGATCCTGGATGAAATGGAAAGAACTACCAGGAGTAAGGTAATCAGGTTTTACAAGGTGCTATGGGAGCACCACACAAAGGAAGAGGCTACATGGGAAAGAGAAGATTTCTTGAGATCCGCATATCCATACTTGTTCCCTGAGAAACCGAATCCCGAGGACGAGATTCATACTAAGGGGGGTAGGTTTGTGACAACCTGGCTTTTGACAACTTTTTCTTTTCAAAATCATTTGGATTTTATTTGCAAATTTGGATGATTTTTCAAACTTTTCCAGTTGATTGGATCTATGATTCTTTGAATCTTTTCCCAAGTAACCCAAAACCCTCCTCATCTTGCCAAAACCTTTCTACATCTCTCCTGGATCAATTTCCAATATTTAACCTTTTCCAATAAACCCTTTTCTTTATTTGGGAAATTATGTCACCACTATGGGTTGTGAAGCAACCTATAGTTTGGATGATCAATAAATTCCCAAACTTTTTCCACACCTTCTCATCATCATATGATTCCATAATCTCCAAAAATATTCCATTGCCCAATATAAAATTATAGCCAGAATAATTATTTCTTTTCTAGCCAGAATTGGTCCATTGTGAAGCAACCCCTATTTTCCTATCTCAGAAAATTCCCAATAAATTCCTCAAGCTCCTAGGGATCCTATCTAGCCACAATATCCAAAAATATCATCTTGTCCTGTGCAAATTTTCAGCAGCAGGACCCTGTCCAGTTTTTTCTTATTTTAAACCTTTGTGAAGGAAGTGTTAGCTAGGAGTATCCAATGACCATGAAACTTTTGCAGCATCTCCTATAACCCAAATAACTTCCCTCAACCAAGTTTCATCATCAGCAGAACAGCCATGTGAGTGCCACAAGCTTATCTAGATTCTGGACCAGAATGGTAGTTTACATAGGAACTACCCTCAAATCTTTTTCATATTCTCTCAAACTTTGCCAGCTTGTTGTCCTTCCAAAGTACATCACTCTGGACATCTCCTATGGCTTCATCTCCAGCTCACATCATCTCTAGATCCCTCTCAAGTCTGCAGCCAGGATCTGTTGCTGAAGATACCCATCAAGCCAGAGTGCACCTAGTCGAGCCAGTGGCATAGGGAGACTAGATGGTCGAGGGACTGCACTGTGGACAGGGTGCGCCAGGCGTGCGTGGCCTCCTGGTGGCCGCACCCGTGGTGAGCACGGGGCTGGCATGCCAGAGCGCGCGCTCTGCACGGTGCCCGTGTCAGATGTGCTCGCCCGAGCCGTCTCTCGCTGCCCCCCCCCTTGTCCCTTGGTGCCGACAGCGCCCCTGCCGGACGCTAGGCCCCTCTCGAAGCCTCCTGGACGCACGCGAAGGCCGCCGCCGCTTCCGTCCGAGCTCCTCCACGGGCAAAACAGTGGGCTTCAGCCACTGTGGTCGTCCGCAAGCCATTAATGGCGCAGGACCCGTCCCGTCGCTCCTCTGCCCTCCTCCATTACCTCACCCCCGCGCCGCGACGGCCAGCTCGCCGTCCTTGCTCCAGTGGCGTGCCCGAGCCTCGCCGCTTCGGGAGAGCTCGGCTTCCCTCGCCTCTCGCCTATTTAAGGCCCTGCCCCGCTCCTCCTAGCTCCTCACCTCACTTCGCCATCCATCAATTGCCTCCTGAGCACCCCAGCAAGAGTCGGGAGCTCGTCTCCCTCAGCTCCGGCGAAGGATCCGCCGCTCGAATCCTCTCTGTTGCCAGCCACCTCCACTCCTTCCTAGTCTCTCCCGAGCCCGCCATCGTAATCAGCAGGTTCCCCTGGTCCTTCTCGACTCCTTGCTCAGCTTAATCCTCGTCGGAATCGGCATCGCCGGCGACCACCGTGAGCTCCACCCGCCGGAGAGGAAGGGGCGACGCCGTCCGTCCACCTCCGGAGGAGCTACGGGTACAGGGAGAACCGCCGTTGAGCACCCGATCCGTTCCGACCATTTCCTAGCCCCGCCGCCATCTCTAACGCCGGTGAGCGTCGCCGGTGAGCGTCGCCGGTGAGCCGCCGTTCCGCCCTGCCTTCCTCTCCCTCTGTTTAAACAGACCGGGACCCCACCCGTCAGCGGCCCAGGCCCGCGCCCGAAGCGATATAAGTGGAGGCGCCCCTCCACTTTACGCCTTCGACGTGGCCGGCTGGGAGTTTTTCTATTTTCTGTTTAAATTCATTTTAATCCAGAATTTTGACCAGACTTTGACCGTGAATAACTTTTTATTTATAACTCCAATTTAGTTGATTCTTTTTGCATTGTTTTGGTATTGAACCCCTTTAATTTCTGACCAAGTTTGGTGTTTTTATCTTATCCACAGAGTATCTGGTTAACAAAAAGGCATTATGTGACATTTTCATTTGCATTTTTGAAAATATTTTCAGAAGGAGATTGTGGTGTATTTGAAGACCAAGAGTGTTTGAACAACCCAACAGAGCAAGGCAAGCCATGATTCCCATTTCATGAATGCATTTCAATAGCATTGCATCCTGATACGCATTATGATTATTTATTTGCCATAGATAATTCGTAGCAATATTTAAATACTCAAGCATTTTGATGAATCCATATGTTGCAAGATGAAATTAGTCGGTTGATCTTGAGTCACCTGTCCGGGCATACTCGTGCAATCACATTTGCCGGTATGGGACGGCCTTGACTTGGCCTAACCGCGTGCTCTTTCACCGGTACCTCCAAAGAGGGAGGGTTATGCGCGCGTGCTACCCTGATCAGGTAGGCGACGATAACCTTGTGAGCCCAGTTGAGTATTGTGCCGGCGTCCCCGTTTAGGACAGTTTAGTTTGGCCACGATGGTGGCAGGTGTCATGAGGACACAGGTGTCATGAGGACACAAGGGCCACCCAGGGCAGGCCTCCGGGGGAGGATGAATGCCGGTGGTACGATGAGAGAGTCACCGGTCAGGCAGGTTTCGTTGAAGCAACGCTGGTCCACCCGAAGGGGATCACGAGGCCGGGTGCTTCATGGTGTGGGTAAAGTGCGCAACCTCTGCAGAGTGTAAAATCTATTCGAATAGCCGCGTCCACGGTATTGGACAGCCCGTCCAGACCTCAGTAGATGGTCAACCGTAGCAGTGTTAGTAAAGATGGAAGACCTCGTCTTGTGATCGGAAGTACTCGATGGTTATGTGTATTCCGAGGGTTGTGGAACAACCCGGAAGAGAGTAAGTTGATGATCGGTAACAGTAAGTGAATTACCTCAATGATATCATGTTGATTGCTATGCTATTGTTTGCTACATTACTTGGTTGTCGTGAGCTTGCGAGTACATTCAAAGTAGTCACCTGGCGTATCATGCCAGATGCAGGAGAAGCCGAGGACGGAGGTCCTGATGGTTTGTGCTACACTAGCTAGGATGTGTCCACAGCAGTGTCCCTGTGGATGGAGTTGCCGCTATATTCCGCTACGTCGTAGAAGTACTCAGTAGTTCTGAGGCCCTGCTATGTTCCATAAATAATGTGGATACGGTTATAGCACCGAGGGTGCCTTTGGCCTCGCTATCATTGTAAAATATGAGCTTGTACCCGACATCTATCAATAAAAGTTCAGTTTTGTTCTATACCAAGTTGTTGTTTGTTTCCAGAAGACGTGATCTCTGGGTTGGAAACACTGGTAATCCGGTTCTCTGAGCTAGGGTGCCACAATCTGTTGATCGCTATGAAGAATCTGAAAGACCTAAAAACCAAGATCTATCCCTCTACTACGATGGGAGGTAAGGAACTGCCATCTAGCTCTGCACTTGATTCACCTTCTGTTATGAGTAAATTTGCGACACCACCACCTGCTAGTAATTCTGATATGTCGCAAGTAATTGATGATGCCACTTCTGCTATGCATGATGCTTATGATGATACTTTGCTTGATAATACTGTGCCACTGGGTGAATTTCTTGATGAACAAATTGCTATAGTCAATGTTGAAACTGATGATATTTCTAAAACTGATGAAATTATTGAAACTGAACACTATGAGACACCTGCTAGACCTAGCTCTCCTAGATATGAATTGCCTAATATACCTAAGGGTTATGTTATGGAGGGAGAGGTAGCTACGGACTTTCTTGCTTGTAAGGATACAGATGATCTTAAGAAATTGCTATGCAAGTGGAAGGAAAAATCTTTGAATGCTAGAATGCAATATGATCCTAAGTTTGCTACTTCACCTATCTTTGTTACTCATAAGGATTATGAATTCTCTGTCGATCCTGAGTTAATTACTTTGGCTGAATCTGATCCTTTCCATGGTTATGAATCTGAAACTGTTTTGGCACATCTTACTAAATTGAATGATATAGCCACCCTATTTACTCATGAGGAAAAAATTCGTTATTACTACATTCTTAAGTTGTTTCCTTTCTCATTAAAGGGTGATGCTAAGATATGGTTTAATTCTCTTGCTCCTGGTTGTGTGCGTAGTCCCCAGGATATGATAGATTACTTCTCTGAAAAATATTTTCCTGCCCATAAGAAACAAGCTGCCTTGCAGGAAATATTTAACTTTGTGCAAATTAAAGAAGAGAGGCTCCCACAAGCTTGGGGGAGGCTTCTCCAATTACTTAATGCTTTGTCTGATCATCCTCTCAAGAAAAATGAAATACTTGATATCTTTTATAATGGACTAACCGATGCTTCTAGGGACCACCTAGATAGTTGTGCTGGTTGTGTTTTCAGGGAACGAACTGTTGAACAAGCTGAACTACTATTGAATAATATATTGAGCAATGATAATGATTGGACTATTCCCGAACCACCTCCAAATCCAATTCCGAAGAAAAGAGGTATTCTATTTCTCAGTCCTGAAGACATGCAAGAGGCAAAGAAATCTATGAATGAAAAAGGTATTAAAGCTGAAGATGTTAAGAATCTACCACCTATTGAAGAAATACATGGTCTTGATACCCCAACACAGGTAGTAGAGGTAAATTCTCTCCGTAGATTTGATGAAGGTGATATTCCTTATAATAAGTCTGCTAGCCAATGCTTGGATGAGTTTGATAACTTTATTGTTAAGCAAGAAAATTTCAATGCTTATGTTAGTAGACAATTGAAACATAATGCTTACATGCTTGATCGCTTAGGTGATTATATGAGTAGAACTATCAATGATCTTAAGCTTATTAGTAAACATGCTTCCATGGTAACTACTCAAGTAGAACAAGTACTTAAGGCACAAAATGATTTGCTTAATGAGATGAATGGTAAGAACAATGATCATTCTGTCAGAGTTGTGACTAGAGGTGGTAAAATGACTCAGGAACCTTTGTATCCTGAGGGCCATCCTAAGAGAATTGAGAAAGATTCTCAGAGAATTAATATTGATGCACCTAGTCGTCCCAGTAACAAAAGGAAAAAAGAATGACGGTATGACTTTGCATGCTGCTAGTGAACCTGTTATAGATACACATGAAAACCCAAATGATATTTCTATTTCTGATGCTAAGACACAATCTAGTAATGAACATGAGCCTAGTGATAATATTAATGATGATGTTCATGTTGATGCTCAACCTAGTAATGATAATGATGTGGAGATTGAACCTGCTGTTGATCTTGATAACCCACAACCTAAGAATAAAAGATATGACAAAAGAGACTTTGTTGCTAGGAAGCATGGTAAAGAAAGAGAACCTTGGGTTCAGAAACCCATGCCCTTTCCTCCTAAGCCATCCAAGAAAAAGGATGATGAGGATTTTGAGCGCTTTGTTGAAATTCTTAGACCTGTCTTTTTGCATATGCGCTTGACTGATATTCTGAAAATGTCTCCTTATGCTAAGTATATGAAAGATATTGTGACAAATAAAAGAAAGATACCGAAAGCTGAGATTTCCACCATGCTTGCTAATTATACCTTTAAGGGTGGAGTACCAAAGAAGTTAGGAGATCCCGGAGTACATACTATACCATGCTCCATTAAAAGAAACTATGTCAAAACTGCTTTATGTGACCTTGGAGCTGGTGTTAGTGTTATGCCTTTCTCTTTGTATCGTAGACTTGATTTGAATAAGTTGACATCCACTGAAATCTCTTTGCAAATGGCTGATAAATCAACCGCTTTACACATCGGTATTTGTGAGGATGTGCCTGTCATAGTTGCAAATGTTACTATCCTAACGGACTTTGTTATTCTTGATATTCCCGAGGACTACAATATGTCGATCATCCTTGGTAGACCTTTTTTGAATACTGAAGGGGCTGTTATTGATTGCAACAAAGGCAATGTCACTTTTCATGTTAATGGTAATGAGCATACGGTACACTTTCCGAAGAAACAACCTCAAGTTCATAGTATCAACTCCATTGAAAAAAATTCAACGATTATTATTGGAGATTTTGAATTCCCTCTCCCTACTGCCAAAAAGAAATATGATATACTTATTGTTGGGGACATGCATATCCCCATTGAGGTAACCTAGTGTTATTTGAAAATTCTCTGGTTCAGTGTCATTCAAAAAAAGTTTGTCAATAAGACTTGATCAACCTTATTGATGGATTCTTTTTGACGAGCATGAGATGGATGAATTTAGGAGGCACAACCTTCTGTACCCAACTTTTACTTTCCGTTATTTAGATTCAATAAAGTAAAAATGCTATTATTTTTCTGTTTTCTGAATTATCCGTGCAATAAAAAAGTGACCTGAAAATAGAAGTTCTCCAAATGCCCTGAAAATGTAGTATGATTTTTTTTGGAATATTTAAGAATTTCTGGCATTGAGAACACATCAGGGGGCTGCACCAGTGGGCCACAAGCCAATAGGGCGCGCCCACCCACCCCTGGGCGTGCCTCCCTGGCTTGTGGGTCCCACGTAGGCCCCCCTCACTTATTCCAGCACCCATCCACTTCGTTTTCCTCCAGAAAAAATCCCACCATTGCTCAAATCCGTGTCCTAGCTCATTTTGCTGCCATTTTCGCTCTCCTTGTGCAAAGCTCCATTTGTAAAACTGGTTTGAGGGATTGATCTTCGGTATGTGACTCCTCCAATGGTCCAATTAGTTTTTGCCTTAGTGCTTTATGTATTGCAAATTTTTGCTGCTGTGGTGACCTTGTTCTTGAGCTTGCATGTCAAATTTATATGGTTCCAAGTAGTTTTGATGCATGATATAGCCTCTAGGCACTTGTGGGAGTTGTTGCTATAAGTTTGTTGAGTTTTGTTCACCTTTATTTTGAGTCACTAAAAATTTCAGAAATTTTTCAGAGAAAGAAATGATGAGGAGATTGTTAAGAGGCTCTTCAAGTGGGGGCTCTAAAGAAGATGAAAATGAGGCGAAGAAGAAGTCCAAATACAATCTTCCTCGCGTCACGGAGGTTCGGCCATGTGAATGGCCAAGTGATGCATTCTTGAGGGCGGTCGGAATTTATGAAGATTTCTATTATTTGGCAGAGAATGCAGGCATCACCGACTTCCTCAACGATAAGTGTGACCAGTACCTCCTACTCACTAATATCTTCATGCAAAACTTTCACTTTTATCCTAGGAAGGATCCTCCCATGGTAGAGTTTTACTTGTATGATGTGCCTAAGGAGATGAAACTTTACGATTTTTGCAATGTTTGAAAAATACCTTATGAGGGCAGCATCAGTGAACCACGTCCTAGAGACATGGAGGACTTTATTGCCGCAACCACTGTGGGGGAAGAGAGAGGGGTGTCAAAGGCAAGAGCAGCTAGTTTACATTTTCCTGTTCTACGCTATTATTCATTATTCACGGGGAGATGTTTAGTTGGTTGTGGGGAGAGTGGAAGCCTTAGTGCTCCCGACCGTGCCATTCTACGCCACGCTTTACTTGCTGATAGAACTTTTAGTCTGGGCGCTATGGTGGCCCAACGTTTGAACTTAAACCGTTTGAAGGGTCCCATATTTGGAGGTATCTATGCATCTCGTCTAGCCAAACACTTTAAGATACCCATTAGGCTTGACGAGGAAGAGGAAATGCTGCTACCTACAAGATATTTAGACTATGACAGTATGGTAGCACATGATTTTATTAGGAAGGATAATGATAGGAGGCTGCTTTACAACTTAGTATTTAGTCAGGGTACTTGTGAGATTATTGCTCTGCCTGCTTCTTCTTTGTTCGATATCCATTCAGGCAGGTACACTATTATGACCGAGGACATCTATAGATACTAGGGTCTATCGCAACCCCCAGCACCTGAGCCGGCACCAGCCCTTGATCCGTATCAGGATCCAGTTTTTCAGTGGGAGCCACAGGAGCTCACCAACCAGTGGAACCCTCTGTATCCTCCGGAGTATCCAGGAGATGGTTATTTTCAGCCATGGCCATAGACCAACTTAGGCCAAAAGCCTAAGCTTGGGGGAGTACGTATTTCTCACCGACATTACATTCATGTTCACACACTCATCTTAGTAGTCGGTGCTTATACGTTTTCATTGTATCATCCATGGTATTTTATTTCTTCTTTCCGCTTTCTTCTTGTGTGCTTATTTAACCTTGAGAAAATCAAAAAAAAATAGTTCTAGCTTTACCTTTTAGTTGTTTAGTTGTATCATTAAAAAGAAAACCCAAAAGGATTTCTCGTTCTTCTTTTGCTTGTTGGGAGCTTTCCCGTGTAAATAGTTTTTCTTGTTCTTGTTTTGAAATTTCTTTTCTTTTCTTTGGGTCGTAAGGAGAAGACCACAATGAAAATGTTGAGTGGCTCTCATATGCATTATTGTTTATCTTATAGAGAGCCCATATTACCTTGCCTTCTCCTTTGAGTTATTGTTTGAAGATTCCAACTTAGTCCAATGCACGTGCACTCTTATTATTATTCACACCGTTCGGTCGTGCAAGTGAAAGGCAATAATGACGATATATGATGAAGTGATTGAGATGGAGAAAAGCTGGTATGAACTCGACCTATTTTGTTTTTGTAAATATGATTAGCTCATCGTTCTGGATTCAGCTCATTATGGATGAAACATGTTTGCAATGACAATTAGAGATTATAGTTACTCATGCCATGCTTAATTAGCTAAGAGTGTATAATGGTTTGTCTTGAGTGCCAACGTGCATTTTAAAATGGTTGTGATGTAGTATGATAGAATGGTATCCCCCTCTGAATGATTCAAGTGGCTTGACTTGGCACATGTTCACGCATGTAGTTGAAACAAAATCAACATAGCCTCCACGATATTTATGTTCATGGTGATTTATATCATACTCATGCTTGCATTCGATGTTGGTTAATCTCAATGCATGTTTATGACTATTGTCACTCTCTAGTTGGTCGCTTCCCAGTCTCTTGCTAGCCTTCACCTGTACTAAGCAGGAATACTGCTTGTGCATCCATTTCCATAAACCCAAAGTTGTTCCATATGAGTCCACCATACCTACCTATATGCGGTATTTACCTGCCGTTCCAAGTAAATTTGCATGTGCCAAACTCTAAACCTTCAAATAATATTCTGTTTTGCATGCCCGAATCGCTCATATAGTAACTAGGGGCTGTCAATATCTTCCATGCTAGGTGGGTTATTCTCATGATATGTGTTGATTCACTATCATTCACGAGAAAGTGGCTGGTATTCGGGATGCCCAGTTCCATGCTCAAAAATCAAATCAAAATATAATGAAACAAAACTCCCCCAGGATTGTTGTTTGTATGGACGGTACCCGTGGATTCGGCTCGCCGTGGAGTGTGATTGATTGGTGGAGGGGGAGTAAAAACTTTACTATTCTGTTTGGGAACCGCCTATAATGTATCTAGCATGGAAGATACCGAGATCTCTCAGTTGTTATGTTGACAATGAAAGCATACCACTCAAAATTATTATTCATCCCTGTTTTAAAAGCTCGAGCTCTGGCACCTCTGCAAATCAATGCTTCCCTCTGCGAAGGGCCTATCTATTTTACTGTTGAGTCACCCTCCTCTTATAAAAAGCACTAGTTAGAGAGCACCACCGTCATTTGTATGCTTTGTTATTAATTGATATTGAGTATGACTGTGACTGGATCTCTTTTACCATGAACTACAATGTCTAGTCAGTCTTTGTTCTTCAGAGGTGATCTGCATTTATGTTTTGCGGTCTCAGAAACGGCTAGCGAGATACCATTATATCATATTGTATCATGATTGTTTTGATAAAATTGTTGTCATTCGAGATTTATTATTATTGCTCGCTAGTTGATTATGCCATTGATCTGAGTAAATGTGAGACCTAAATGTTATTGAGAATGTGGTTAGTCTATAATCTTTGCTGAAAATCTGAACATCAGTTAGGCATATTTACAACAACAAGATCAAACAGAGTTTGTAAAAGTTTTTCTTTGTCACTTTCAGTTTGTCAACTGAATTGCTTGAGGACAAGCAATGGGTTAAGCTTGGGGGAGTTGATACGTCTGCATCGTATCTACTTTTCCAAACTCTTTTGCCCTTGTTTTGGACTCTAATTTGCATGATTTGAATGGAACTAACCCGGACTGACGCTGTTTTCAGCAGAATTGCCTTGGTGTTATTTTTGTGTAGAAATAAAAGTTCTCGGATTGACCTGAAAATTTACGGAGAATATTTTTGGAATTAATAAAAAAATACTGGCGAAAGAATCAACTGGAGGGGGCCCACCCATTGGCCACAAGCCAGGAGGCGCCCCCCCTAGGGCGCGCCCGGGTGGCTTGTGGGCCCCCTGCAGCTCCTCCGACCTCAACTCCAACTCCATATAAACCTATTCGGGGAGAAAAAAATCAGAGAGAAGAGTTCATCACGTTTCACGATACGGAGCCGCCGCCACCTCCTGTTCTTCCTCTGGAGGACAGATCTGCAGTCTGTTTTAGGCTCCGGAGAGGGGAAATCGACGACGTCGTCATCACCAATTTCATGATGCTCTCCGCCGTTCGTGACTAATTCCATTGTAGGCTTGCTGGATGGTGATGGGTTGGATGAGATTTACCATGTAATCGAGTTAGTTTTGTTAGGGTTTGATCCCTAGTATCCACTATGTTCTGAGATTGATGTTGCTATGACTTTGCTATGCTTAATGCTTGTCACTAGGGCCCAAGTGCCATGATTTCAGATCTGAACCTATTATGTTTTCATGAATATATATGTGTTCTTGATCCTATCTTGCAAGTTGTAGACACCTATTACGAGTTATGATTTGCATCCCCAGGGTGACAATAACTGGGATTCTTTCCGGTGATTACCGTAGTTTGAGGAGTTCATGTATTCACTAAGTGCGAATGCTTTGGTCTGGTTGTCTATTAAAAGGAGGCCTTAATATCCCTTAGTTTCCATTAGGACCCCGCTGCCACGGGAGGGTAGGACAAAAGATGTCATGCAAGTTCTTTTCCATAAGCATGTATGACTATATATGGAATACATGCCTACATTAAATTGATGAATTGGAGCTAGTTCTGTGTCACCCTATGTTATAACTGTTGCATGATGAATGCCATCCGACATAATTATCCATTAGGGGCCAGTCCGGTCAGTTTACATTTTCCTTGGAGTGGGAAAAGAACTTCTTGGTTTGCTTGTCAATGGTGGCATCCCTCAAGTTTTTCTTGCTAAAGCATTGCACATCTCTTTACTCGCCATAATAGTTGCACATTAAATCGCCCCTCACACTGACAGGTTGAATCCGCCAGGTTATCCAACACCGAACCAGATCGATCCCAGTAAGGCCATTGGCATTGAGGGCCCTTAAACTCAGCAGCACGGGGCCAGCAGCTTTCTCTCTTCATCAGCTGGCCAAACCGGAAATTCAGTGACACCAAGTCGTTCAGCTCGGAAACCCCACAATGGGTTTTGGCCTTCGGGGGCAGTATTCTTACAATAAAACCAAGTTTTATTCCATCCCTTCGGATGACTCACCAACTTGGTTTCACGGAAAAGACTATTTTCCTCTTCTGCACGGAAACACCGCCCAGTTCCACACTAGTGCCATTCTTTGTTTATGTCCGGCGGTTGAGGTAGAAAAGCTCTCTAAAAAGAATCAAAGACGGCTCGATCTGAAGGTATACTTCGCATAGCACTTGAAATTGGCATAAGCTGGTCATCGAGTTGGGACCAATATCTTGGGGGCGAAGTTTGAAAAAATGAAGGAGATCTCTGCAGAATTTAGACCCGGGCGATCGAAAACCCCTTTGCAAGTGGTTAGTAAAACAAACTATTTCTCCCACGTCAGGCTGTGGGATGGGTTCTTCTTCAGGTGCTCGCCAACCTATCTCATCTTGAGCCGGCAACAGGGGTTGGCTTACAAAGTTCTCCAGGGTGAGTACCGACTCATGGGACCTGACCCGGCCGCAAGCTTTGCTAGTCCTGGGAGGCATCGTGACTTTTTTTTCAACCCAAACTACAATACGGAAAAGGGGAGAATATGATGAGCTAAAGTTCAAGACGGCTTATAAAAGTAATGAATTGGTTTTGGATGAAAGCTAGGGAAAAGGGCGACTCAAATAAACCAGCATTTACGGTAATAATAGCTTCAACTGAGTTTAAAAGGAATGGTTGATTGAACAGTTTCCCTTAGAGCAAGCCGGCGTTCAAGTACATGATATGGACTGAGGCCTTAAATTAAAAGGCCAGGCGATGTATATTGATCCGGCGAAACAATTGATTGTCAAGTAATGGAAGCTAAGCCGGTAGTTTTATGAAAGGAAATAAGTGGCGGTAAGAAGTGCTTGGAAAGGACTTAGCAAAATTCTCCTATGGACAAACAGGTTTCTACAACAGATGGAGGATCATACAGATCTAACATATGCACAAAAAGAAAAGGAAAATACACTCTAGTCTGTGGAGGAACCGAAACCGAAGATTTGCAAGAATCTATATTAGGGCTATTCTGGATCTATTTCACGGAAAATGAAGTGCGGCAGTCAGACTAGAACAATGGTCACTAGAGAAACATGGAAGTTCCAAATCTATGATGGTCATTCAAAGATGGGATGAACGATGAACACCGGTGAACACCAAAACCCTAATGGGGGAAAGAAACATACCAGATCTTGTCACAAAGAGAGATGGGGTTGGCCGCGCCTTCTTAGGCAACGGTAAGAAGGGTCCGGTGGCGTAGGCGACACGTCTTGGAGGTCCAGTCGTCGTCCTCGAGCTCTGGCAAGCTTCGGTTGTAAAGAGGAGCGCGAGGAAGAAGAAGTGTGGAAAGAGGACGAAGGGGTCCAGTTGGCCTATTTATAAGGAGGTTAAAAGGTGAAGTGGCGCCGCAAGAAACGGAACGGGCATGGCGAGTTTGTGGCTGAGATTGCACCTGGATTTTCGCACCAGGCCGGATTTGGTGGTGTTTTCAAAAAAGATTCGCTATGATGGCTTTGGACGACAACGGTCAGCAAGACGACGTCATGAAAGTGATGGTTGAAAAATACTAAGTCTTAGCAAGAGGGAGGTGACCCGACATAATATTGACCTGGTTGAAAGTCTCCAGCAAATAAAAGAGCAACGAATTACCGGCTCATAGAGTGATCTTAGATTCAAATTTCCAACATTCTCAAGCTGGAGTTTAGCATTGATAAATCCAAATTAAACTGGGGGCTAATGTTGGGGATATACCCCACGGGTATGACTCGTCTAAATTATGACCCGGATTCTACTAAGGTGGCCCATAAAGAAGATGCTCACAAGAAGTACAAGGCTCGGTAGGCGGCTTGTCCGAAAGGCCGGCTTGAAGATGTCGCGTGAGTAACTGGCTTAAACATGAAGACTAAGGAGTTCTCTTTTCCTTGAATAGCATGGGAAGGAGGAATTAGATTAGGTCACGGGTTGTGTTACAACCCGGACTCTGTTGTAAAGTCTGGGCCGCCACCTATATATAAAGGGGAGCCCCTGAGTTAGAGGGGTCAACTATGAAATAAGCAAACCCTCGAGGGCTAGGTTAGCGATTCTGCACCTTTGTAATCAAGATCATCATCAATATACACAAAGCAGGACGTAGGCTATTACCTCCATCGGAGGGGCCAAACCTGGGTAAACTCGTCTCTCGTTCCCGATCAACCCCTTTGAGTCGCCACCTAGCGGCGATGGCCTCACACTCAAGTTATCCTAAGAGAACATCTGCCGTGACAAAACCACGACAGGGATTGATCGACAGCTCACTACGGTGGATATGAACTCTAGCGAGGTCAACGAAAAGGTAGAGGCGACGGGTGGTTACGGGCAACGTGCTCCAGAGGTCCTCGGCGGCGGGAGAGGTTCCAGTCGATGAAGGCGACAACAGCGGACCGGATGGTGGCATTGGACGGCGAGGGACACTTGAGCGGGCAGAACTTCGGCAAAGGCAGGTGGCGGCTCGGGGTAGCTCCGGCGAGTGATTCCGGTGAGAGGAGGGTTTCAAGGTTGGGGTTTTTGGGCAGAACGAGTGCAGGAGGGATCAGACTTTATAGGGGGGCGTAAAGTGTAGGAGGGGGTGATGACCCACAAGTATAGGGGATCAATCGTAGTCCTTTCGATAAGTAAGAGTGTCAAACCCAACGAGGAGCAGAAAGAAATGACAAGCGGTTTTCAGCAAGCTAATTTCTACAAGCACTGAAATTGTAGGTAACGGATAGTTTGATAGCAAGATAATTGGTAACGAGCAAGTAACGGTAACGATAAGTAAGGTGCAGCAAGGTAGCCCAATCCTTTTGTGGCAAAGGACAGGCCAGAATAGTCTCTAGTAATAGGCAAAGTGTTCTTGAGGGTACACGGGAATTTCATCCAGTCACTTTTATCATGTTGGTTTGATTCGTGTTCGCTACTTTGATAATTTGATATATGGGTGGATGATACGTCTCCAATGTATCTATAATTTATGAAGTATTCATGCCATGTTTACAATAATTTTATATGATTTTGGTATGATTTGATTAGAACTAACCCGGACTGACGCTGTTTTCAGCAGAACTACCGTGGTGTTGTTTTTGTGCAGAAATAAAAGTTCTCGGAATCGGCTGAAAATTTACGGAGAATATTTTTGGAAAATATAAAAAATACTGGAGCGAAAAGTCACCGGAGAGGAAGGCCAAGGAAGCCACAAGGGTGGGGGCGCCCCCCCCCCTAGGGCGCGCCCCCCTGGCTTGTGACTTCCTCGGGAACCTTCTGGACGTGGGACCAACGCCAAAAACTCTTATAAATATAGAAATCTCTGAAAAGAAACCTAGATTGGGAGTTCCGCCGCCGCAAGCCTCTGTAGCCATGAAAAACCAATCGGGAGCCCGTTCCGGCACCCTGCCGGAGGGGGAAACCATCACCGGACGCCATCTTCATCATCCCGGCGGTCTCCATGACGAGGAGGGAGTAGTTCACCCTCGGGGCTGAGGGTATGTACCAGTAGCTATGTGTTTGATCTCTCTCTCTCATGTTCTTGAGATGACACGATCTTGATGTATCGCGAGCTTTATTAATATATATGAATCATATGGAGTTTTCCCCTCTCTATCTTCTTGTGATGAATTGAGTTTTCCCTTTGAAGTTTACTTATCGGATTGAGTCTTTAAGGATTTGAGAACACTTGATGTATGTCTTGCGATGGGATATCTGTGGTGACAATGGGATGTTCTATTGATCCACTTGATGTATGTTGTGGTGATCAACTTGCGGGTTCCGTGACCTTGGGAATCTATGCATAGGGGTTGGCACACGTTTTCGTCTTGACTCTCCGGTAGAAACTTTGGGCCACTCTTTGAAGTTCTTTGTGTTGATTGAACATGATGAATCTGAAATTGTGTGATGCATATCGTATAATCAAGCCCATGGGTACTCGTGGTGACATTGGAGTATCTAGGTGACATTAGGGTTTTGGTTGATGTGTATCTTAAGGTGTTATTTTAGTACGAACTCTAGGGCTGTTCGTGACACTTATAGGGATAGCTCATAAGATTGATCGGAAAAGATAACTTTGAGGTGGTTTCGTACCCTACAATAATTTCTTCGTTTGTTCTCCGCTATTTGTGACTTTGGAGTGAACTCTTTTCCGCACGTGAGGGATTTACATATCATTCAACTATGTCAGTATTGTCGAGAGAACTTGCACTAGTGAAAGTATGAACCCTAGGCCTTGTTTCGAAGCATTGCAATGCCGTTTGTGCTCACTTTTATCATTAGTTACCTTGCTGTGTTTATATTTTTAGATTACAAAAATCTATATCTACTATCCATATTACACTTGTATCACCATCTCTTCGCCGAACTAGTGCACCTATACAATTTACCATTGTATTGGGTGTGTTGGGGACTCAAGAGACTCTTTGTTATTTGGTTGCAGGGTTGTTTGAGAGAGACCATCTTCATCCTATGCCTCCCACGGATTGATAAACCTTAGGTCGTCCACTTGAGGGAAATTTGCTACTGTCCTACAAAACTCTGCGCTTGGAGGCCCAACACGAGTCTACAAGAAGAAGGTTGCGTAGTAGACATCAAGCTCTTTTCTGGCGCCGTTGCCGGGGAGGTGAGTGCTTGAAGGTATATCTTTAGATCTTGCAATTGAATCTTTTAGTTTCTTGTTTTATCACTAGTTTGGTCTATAAAATAAAACTACAAAAAAATGGAATTGAGGTTGCCTCATATACTTCATCTTTATAATGTCTTTCGTGAAAATGATGGAAAGAAAAATTGTGCCAAAGTGTTAGAAGAAGAAGTCAATAAAATGTTTGGCACTAAATCTTTGTATGATGAGCATGATTGCAATGTTGTTAGTATGAATTCCTTTAATATTCATGATGCTAATGATATGCAAAGCTACAAGCTTGGGGATGCTATGTTTGATGAAGATGATATGTTTAGTCCCCCAAGTTTTGATGAGCAAATTTATTATGATGAAAGCATGCCTCCTATTTATGATGATTATTGTGATGACATGTATGCTATAAAGAATAATGATAACCATGAAACTTGTCATCATGATTTTAATTTTCAATTGGATTATGCTTCACATGATAGTTATTTTGTTGAGTTTGCTCCCACTACTATTGATGAGAATAAATTTGCTTATGAGGTGAGTAGTAAAATTTCTATGCTTGTAGATCATGAAAATAATGCTTTATGTGCTGGTTATATTGTGAAATTCCTTCATGATGCTACTGAAAATTATTATGAGAGAGGAACATATGCTTGTAGGAATTGCAATAATATCAAGTTTCCTCTCTATGTGTTCAAAGTTTTGAAGTTATGCTAGTTGATTCTTGCTCCCATAAATTGTTTGCTCACAAAATCCCTATGCATAGGAAGTGGGTTAGGCTTAAATGTGCTAGTCATATGCTTCATGATGCTCTCTTTGTGTTTCAATTCCTATCTTTTTTGTGAGCATCATTGAAATCATCATGCCTAGCTAAAAGGCATTAAAGAAAAGCGCTTGTTGGGAGACAACCCAATATTTATACCTACTGTTTTTGTGTGTCCACATGATTAATCTACTGTATAATCATGTTTTATAGCTTTTGTTTCAATAAAGTGCCAAGTAAAGCCTTTGGGATAGTGTGGATGATAGTTGACTTGATTCTGTGCAAAAACAGAAACTTTTTCTCTCAGTCCAGGAATTTTGTAAATTCACTGGAACGTGCTAAGGATCTGAAATTTTTACAAAGTATTTATATACAAATTTTCCAGGTTGTCCTAATTTTTAAGAATATTTAGAGACAGGGAAGTATGGTTACACTACAGATCTTCACAGACTGTTCTGTTTTTGACAGATTCTGTTTTGCATGCATAGTTTACTTGTTTTAGTGTTTCTATAGCTTATATTGAGTGATATAAATTATGGTAATGATAGAATACAGTAGGTATCATGTGGTAACAATTATGAATCTTGTCTTGACAGTACCTAAGTGAATGATCTTTGTTTATTATACTAACCCATCTCACGAAGTTCCGTTAAGTTTTGTGTGATTGAAGTTTTCAATTCTTGGGTGAGACACCGATATGAGGAGAATAAGGAGTGACAAGAACCTAAGCTTGGGGATTCCCAAGGCACCCCCAAGGTAATACCCAAGGAATAATCAAGCGCCTAAGCTTGGGGATGCCCCGGAAGGCATCCCCTCTTTCGTCTTCAACACTATCGGTATATCTTACTTGGAGCTATATTTTTATTCGTCACATAATATGAGTTTTGCTTGGAGCATCATTTTATTTTCTTGTTTTCTGTTAGGTGTTACTTAAAATCTTTCTTTTTAATAAAAAGTTCCAAGAATTGCCTTAGGATGCTTGAATTGCATGTTTTGATATGTGCTGTGTAAAAACAGAAACTTCTGCTGTAGTGTTTGGATTTTCATATTTTACTGGAACGTGGAAAGTTTCTGAAATTTTTACACGGTATTGTCATATAAATTTTTTAGCATGTCCTAAATGTTCATAATTTTTTGAGTTACAGAAGTACACTGTTTTCATAAATTGCTACAGACTGTTCTGTTTGGACAGATTGCTGTCATAGTTTTGTTATCTACTTATCCTCTAGTTTCCATAGCCTATATTGGTAGATATAAATTGTGGAAATGATAGTAAACAGTAGATGATGTTTTATAATTATTGTGCAACTTGTCTTGGCAGTACATAAAGAGTTGATTTATTATTATGTGTACTAACCTATCTCACGAGTTCTTTTCGAGTTTTGTGTGGATGAAGTTTTTGAGAATAGGTGAAACCATGATATGAGAGGATTGAACGAGATACAAAAGCTCAAGCTTGGGGATGCCCAAGGCACCCCAAGTAAATATTTCAAGAAGTCTCAAGCATCTAAGCTTGGGGATGCTACGCATCCCACCTCTCTTCATCAACAATTATCGGTTAGCCTATGTTGAGCCTAAATTTTTATTCGTTCACATGATGCGTGCTATTCTTGGAGTGCTATTTTTCTTTTGCTTGCTGTTGAATAAAATACTTAAGATCTGAAATTCTTAGATGAGAGAGTCTTCACATAGTTATTTAATTGTTGACTACTCATTGATCTTCACTTTTATCTTTTTGGAGTAGTTTGTCATTCACTCTCGTGCTTCACCTATATCCTATGAGTAAATGGTTGAATGAATTGAATATCATAAATCTGAAATTAAATATGCTTCATATACTTATCCCATGGGGAGTAATGAATTCACACATAATAAGTATAGGTGGTAAAATTTATTGAAAGTTAGCAAACACCGCATTGGCCACTTGAACAATTCATGAAATAATATAGAAGGAAGAGAGATTCCACATATAAATATACTATCTTGGACATCTTCTATGATTGTGAGCTCATTAATTATTTTCAAACTCGAGCAAATTAGTTAAAATTGGACAAGGAAGACAACTTAATGAGTTATGTTTGGGTATATTTGTATAGAAGTTATATTGTTATGGATCCTCCAACATGTGGTGCTTGCTTCCACCTCATACTAGCCAAAACTTCCGCACCAAGTAGAAACACTACTTGTGCATCCAAACACCCTTGAACCAGTTTTGCCATGAGAGTCCACCATACCTACCTATATGCGGTATTTACCTGCCGTTCCAAGTAAATTTGCATGTGCCAAACTCTAAACCTTCAAATAATATTCTGTTTTGTATGCCCGAATCGCTCATATAGTGACTAGGGGCTGTTAGTATATTCCATGCTAGGTGGGTTATTCTCACGATATGTGTTGATTCACTATCATTCACAAGAAAGTGGCTAGTATTCGGGATGCCCAGTTCCATGCTCAAAAATATAATGAAACAAAACTCCGCCAAGATTGTTGTTTGTATGGACAGTACCCGTGGATTCGGCCCGCCGTGGAGTGTGATTGATTCGTGGAGGGGGAGTAAAAACTTTACCATTCTGTTTGGGAACCGCCTATAATGTATCTAGCATGGAAGATACCGAGATCTCTCGGTTGTTATGTTGACAATGAAAGCATACCGCTCAAAATTATTATTCATCTCTGTTTTAATAGCTCGAGCTCTGGCATCTTTGCAAATCAATGCTTCCATCTGCGAAGGGCCTATCTTTTACTTTCTAGTACTTACCTTTATGCAAGAGTCATGGTGATCTTCACCACTTCCTATATTTCGCCTTTTTCTCTTGGCAAGCGTCATGTGTTGGGGAATGATCTAGACATATATATCCACACAAATATATTTGATCATGAATTATTATTGTTGACAATTATCTATATGATAAATAAGTTGGGAGGCAAAACATTAAGCCCCTATCTTTCTCTGTGTTTGATGGATGCTATCTGTTCTAAAAATATGCTTTGAGTGACAACAATCATGGAAGACTATACGATAGTTGAGTATGTGGAATTTGATAAATCAAAGCTCTTACATAGAACCTTCCTGAAAATAAGATGAATTGCAATTGTTCGATGACTAGGAATATGATTTGTTAGTTTTCGAGAAACTTTCTGGTCTATACTTTAACATGTGAATAGCTTGTTACTTGATCATGAGAAGTTTTATGAGATGAGCTACTGTTTATGGTTTATATTGATGCTAGAAAAAGTGATTGGAATTATCATTGATCAAACTTGTGCACTTGCTAGCATTCACACTTCATAAATTATTTCTTTTATCATTTACCTACTCGAGGACGAGTAGGAATCAAGCTTGGGGATGCTGATACGTCTCCAACGTATCTATAATTTATGAAGTATTCATGCCATGTTTACAATAATTTTATATGATTTTGGTATGATTTGATTAGAACTAACCCGGACTAACGTTGTTTTCAGCAGAACTACCGTGGTGTTGTTTTTGTGCAGAAATAAAAGTTCTCGGAATCGGCTGAAAATTTACGGAGAATATTTTTGGAAAATATAAAAAATACTGGAGCGAAAAGTCACCGGATAGGAAGGCCGAGGAAGCCACAAGGGTGGGGGGCGCCCCCTCCCCCCTAGGGCGCGCCTCCCTGGCTTGTGACTTCCTCGGGAACCTTCTGGACGTGGGACCAACGCCAAAAACTCTTATAAATATAGAAATCTCCGAAAAGAAACCTAGATCGGGAGTTCCGCCGCCGGAAGCCTCTGTAGCCACGAAAAAACAATCGGGAGCCCATTCCGGCACCCTGCCGGAGGGGGAAACCATCACCGGAGGCCATCTTTATCATCCCGACGGTCTCCATGACGAGGAGGGAGTAGTTCACCCTCAGGGCTGAGGGTATGTACCAGTAGCTATGTGTTCGATCTCTCTCTCTCTCGTGTTCTTGAGATGACACGATCTTGAAGTATCGCGAGCTTTATTAATATAGATGAATCATATGGAGTTTTTCCCTCTCTATCTTCTTGTGATGAATTGAGTTTTCCCTTTGAAGTTTACTTATCGGATTGAGTCTTTAAGGATTTGAGAACACTTGATGTATGTCTTGCGATGGGATATCTGTGGTGACAATGGGATGTGCTATTGAAACACTTGATGTATGTTTTGGTGATCAACTTGCGGGTTTCGTGACCTTGGGAATCTATGCATAGGGGTTGGCACACGTTTTTGTCTTGACTCTCCGGTAGAAACTTTGGGGCACTCTTTGAAGTTCTTTGTGTTGGATTGAACATGATGAATCTGAAATTGTGTGATGCATATCGTATAATCAAGCCCATGGGTACTCGTGGTGACATTGGAGTATCTAGGTGACATTAGGGTTTTGGTTGATGTGTATCTTAACGTGTTATTTTAGTACGAACGCTAGGGCTGTTCGTGACACTTATAGGGATAGCTCATAAGATTGATCGGAAAAGATAACTTTGAGGTGGTTTCGTACCCTACAATAATTTCTTCGTTTGTTCTCCGCTATTTGTGACTTTGGAGTGAACTCTTTATCGCACGTGAGGGATTTACATATGATTCAACTATGTCAGTATTGTTGAGAGAACTTGCACTAGTGAAAGTATGAACCCTAGGCCTTGTTTCGAAGCATTGCAATACCGTTTGTGCTCACTTTTAGTCGACGTTCACAATGCATTCCCTTAGGCCCATGAATGCATTCCCTTAGGCCCATGAATGGTGAAGTGTCATGTAGTCGACGTTCACATGACACCACTAAGGGAATCACAACATACATATCATCAAAATATCGAACACATATCAAATTCACATGATTACTTGCAACATGACTTCTCCCGTGACCTCAAGAACAAAGGTAACTACTCACAAATAATAATCATGCTCAAGATCAGAGGGGTATTGAATAGCATAATGGATCTGAACATATAATCTTCCACCAAATAAACCATATAGTAATCAACTACGCAAGGTAATCAACACTACTAGTCACCCACAGGTACCAATCTAAGGTTCCGGTAGAAAGATTTAACACAAGAGATGAACTAGGGTTTGAGAGGAGATGGTGCTGTTGAAGATGTTGATGAAGATTGGCCTCCCAAAGATGAGAGAGTTGTTGGTGATGACGATGGCTTCGATTTCCCCCTCCGGAAGGGAAGTTCCCCCGGCGGAATCGCTCCGCTGGAGGGCAAAAGTGCTCCTGCCCAAGTTCCGCCTCGAGGCAGTGGCGCTTCGTCCCAAAAGTCCTCCTCTGATTTTTTTTTCTAGGTCAAAAGTGATTATATACCAGAAGATGGGCACCGGAGGTGGGCCGAGGAGGGCACAACCCACCAGGGCGCGCCCAGGGGGGCCTGGCGCGCCCTGGTGTCTTGTGCCCACCAGGGTGGCCCCCTCCGGTAGTTCTTTGCTACATTATTATTTTTTAATTCCAAAAATAATCTTCGTAAAGTTTCAGCTTCATTGGAGTTGTGCAGAATAGGTATCTCTGATGTGCTTTTCTCCGGTCCAGAATTCCAGCTACCGGTATTTTCCCTCTTTGTGTAAACCTTGCATATTATGAGAGAAAAGGCATTAGAATCACTCCCTAAAGCATTATTATTCAACAAAACATAATAAATAAAAGTAGGAAAACATGATGCAAAATGGACGTATCAACTCCCCCAAGCTTAGACCTCGCTTGTCCTCAAGCGAAAGCTGATATTGAAAAGCATGTCCACATGGTTTGAGAGGGAGGTGTCGATAAAAACAAAATACGGACATAGTAGCATCATGCTTATTGTCATAACAGCAACAAACTCTAACATAAAATTTATTCAATACATTTTTATCATATAACTTCTCATGAACAAGCAACGATTCATCACAACATAGAAGTATGAAGCATAAACCTTATTGGAAACCAACAAACTATGTTCTTAGTCAACTTTGCAACTACAATTCATCATATTTTTAGGAAGGGTCTCATGTCGGAGCCTTTTGGCAAGTCCACATGCTCAACCATCATTTATTCTTCTATGATTGCTAACACTCATGGCATACCCATGAGCAAAAAGTTTCAACCGAACACATAGGAAGATAGGGGCTTATAGTTTTGCCTCCCAACGTATTCATCTCAAGGGTGATGTCAACAATAATAACTCATGCCCACTCATATCCAACTGGATATATGTGCCTAGATCTTTCCTCACCACATGATGCTTGCAAAAGGAAAAAGTAAAAACAAATAGGGAAGAATACTTTGACTCTTGCATAAAAGTAAATACATAAGTAAAAGATAGTCCCTTCGCAGAGGGAAGCAGAGGTTGTCATGCGCTTTTTGGTTTGTATGCCCAATCCCTTAATGTAAAAGAATGTCACACTATATTGCCCCCTATGATAGCAACCTTTATTATGCAGTCCGTCGCTTTTTGTACTTTGCCATCATAAGTTCATATAGCGCTTAATTTTCTCTTACACTAATTGATCAAAACACGTTTAGAAGCAATTTTTATTGCCTTGTTGCACCGATGACAACTTACTTGAAGGATCTTACTCGATCCGTAGGTAGGTATGGTGGACACTCAAACAATGAATTTGGGTTTGGGTTTTTTGATGCACAAGTAGTATCTCTACTTAGTGCGGAATTTTTGGCTAGCAAAGATATTGTGCAAGCACCACATGTCGAAGGATCTATGACAATATAACTTCTATGTGGATATGAACAAGCATACATCATTACGTTGTCTTCCTTGTCCAACGTCAATAGTTCTGACATATAATATTTGATGGGGGCTCACAATCATAAAAGATGTCCAAGATAGTGTATTTGCATGTGAATCTTCTCTTCCCTTATTAATTCTTTCATGAATTTCATCATTGACCAATGCCGTGTTTGTCAATCTCCAATAAATTTTACTACTTATACTTTCCTTTATGTGATGTCATTACTCACCATAAGATTAGCATATGATTCTTTTCATTTATTTCCCTTTTCTTTTATTTTGATTGCAACAAGAAGGTAGAGAGGCAAAAACTCAAACTAACTTTATTATATAACTCTCACTCGATTACATAGATAGATAGATCACGAAACTAACACAAAAAATAGATCATGCTAAACTTTTATTCAACTAAAGCAAAGGGAAACTAAAGATCGAACTAAAATAGGTAAGGGTGAATAAAAGTGATGGCGATACGATACCGGGGCACCTCCCCCAAGCTTGGATCAAGCCAAGGGGAGTGCCCATACATGTGTGCTCAAGTCTCCTTTGGTGGGGGTGATGAAGAAGGTGGTGGTGATGTGTCACACTTCAGACTCCAAAGGCGCTCCAATTGGCGGATGACTCTTCGAAGGGTATTGATGTGCTCCTCTAGCAAAATATTTTCACGAATGGGAAATATATTCTGAACACGGACCGCTTCGAAAGCCCTAAAAGCTTCGATTTCAATAGGGGTGAGATGACTGTAATAAGGTTGAAGGATACCTTCTTCTTCTCCTTCCTTTGTTGGCATGGACTGCCCTCCTTCCGGCGGCTAATCCTCCATGGCCACTTTGCCCTTGTCCTCCTTGTCAGCTTCTTTTGGCTCTTCCCTCTTCATCTCCATCTTCATTAGCCAAGCATCTTCTTCTATGTTGTTAGAAGAGGGAGAAGACATGATGCCTGGCTTGACAGATCTGATAGGAAAACAGCATGAAACAAGAACAGAGGATTTTTCTACGATGCGGTCGTCAAAACAGTCGGGGGTATATATAGAGAATTTTTATTCTTGGAAAACAAGCATATGGAAGGAAAACGGAGTCGGGAAGGTGTCCGAGGTGGGCACAACACACCAGGGTGCGCCCAGGGGTGCCTGGCGCACCCTGGTGTATCGTGCTCACCTCGATCACCATCTGGTTTATTTCTTTATTTCCAAAATTTTCTAATATTCCAAAACTGACAAAAAATATTTTTGCGGATTTTTTGGAGTCTGTTTACTTAGCGTATCACGTACCCCCTACTTTTCAGAATTCTGGAGTGTTCCGGAAGGTTTCTTTTATGTGTTCCTCCGGTGTCATGGTTTGGATAACATTGCTTTCAACGTTAATAGGCATACCTGAGATATAGTGCTTAATTCTTTGTCCATTGACCACCTTCGGGTTATTACCTTCGGTGTTATTAATCTTGATAGCTCTAGAACGATAAACCTCTTCGATGATATAAGGTCCTTCCCATTTGGAGAGAAGCTTACCCGCAAAAAAACTTAAACGAGAGTTGAACAGAAGAACATAGTCTTCTATTTTGAATTCCCGCTTTTGGATTCTTTTGTCATGCCATCTTTTTACTTTTTCTTTGAATAGTTTCGCATTTTCATAGGCTTGGGTTCTCCATTCATCTAATGAGCTAATATCAAATAGCCTCTTCTCACCGGCAAATTTGAAATCATAGTTGAGTTCTTTAATTGCCCAAAATGCTTTATGTTCTAATTCTAGAGGCAAAAGACAAGCTTTACCATATACCATTTTGTATGGATACATACCCATAGGATTTTTATAACCTGTTCTATAGGCCCAAAGTGCATCATCTAATTTCTTAGACCAATTCTTCTGAGACCTATTGACAGTTTTTTGTAATATTAATTTTATTTCTCTATTGCTAAGTTCAACTTGACCACTAGATTGAGGATGATAGGGTGATAAAATTCTATGGTTAACATCATATTTAGCAAGCATCTTACGGAAAGCACCATGAATAAAGTGTGAACCACCATCAGTCATTAAATATCTAGGGACTCCAAACCTCGGGAAGATAACCTCTTTAAGCATCTTAATGTAGGTGTGGTGATCAGCACTACTAGTTGGAATAGTTTCTACCCACTTAGTGACATAATCAATAGCAACCAAAATATGAGTGTAGCCGTTAGAGGAAGGAAAAAGCCCCATATAATCAAAACCCCAAACGTCAAATGGTTCAACAACTAGTGAATAATTCATAGGCATTTCCTGACGCTTACCGATATTACCAATTCTTTGACATTCATCACAAGACAAGACAAACTTGCG
The DNA here is from genome assembly GCA_039707655.1 of Elymus sibiricus. Classification (NCBI taxonomy): domain Eukaryota; kingdom Viridiplantae; phylum Streptophyta; class Magnoliopsida; order Poales; family Poaceae; genus Elymus; species Elymus sibiricus. The sequence goes on from CM077671.1 coordinate 249,507,992, forward strand.
GGCATCCTTGAAGAGAGTAGGCCAATAAAAACCAGATTGCAATACCTTGTGAGCAGTTCTATCTCCCGCATGATGTCCTCCATAAGCTTCGGAATGACATTTCCATAGGATTTGTTCCTGTTCATGCTCAGGTACACAACGTCTAATAATACCATCTACTCCTTCTTTATAAAGATGTGGGTCATCCCAAAAGTAGTGTCTCAAGGCATAGAAAGATTTTTTCTTTTGTTGGTATGTGAAGCTAGGTGGTATATATTTAGCAACAATGTAGTTAGCATAATCAGCATACCAAGGGGTGTTTTGAGAGATACTTATTGCAGCTAACTGTTCGTCAAGGAAACTACCATCTATAGGTAGTGGGTCATCAAGAATATTTTCTAACCTAGACAAGTTATCAGCTACGGGGTTCTCAGCTCCCTTCCTATCAACGATATGTAAGTCAAATTCTTGAAGCAAGAGAACCCACCTAATAAGTCTAGGTTTAGCATCTTTCTTTTCCATAAGATATTTTATAGCAGCATGATCGGTGTGAACGATAACCTTGGAATCAACAATATAAGATCTAAATTTATCACAAGCAAACACAACAGCTAAAAATTCTTTTTCAGTAGTGGCATAATTTCGTTGGGCACTGTCTAGAGTTTTACTAGCATAATGGATAACATTCAATTTTTTATCAACTCTTTGTCCTAGAACAGCACCAACAGCATAATCACTAGCATCACAAATAATTTCAAAAGGCAAGTTCCAATCAGGTGGTTGAACGATAGCTACGGAGGTTAAGGCTTTCTTGAGTGTTTCAAAGGCTTCCACACTATCATCATCAAAAACAAAAGGAATATCATTTTACAAAAGATTAGTAAGAGGCCTAGAAATTTTAGAGAAGTCTTTAATGTACCTCCTATAAACCAGCATGACCAAGGAAACTTCGAATACCTTTAATATCTTTAGGACATGGAATTTTCTCAATTGCTTCAACTTTAGCTTTATCCACCTCAATACCTCGTTCAGATATTTTATGCCCCAAGATAATACCTTCATTAACCATAAAGTGGCACTTCTCCCAATTCAAGACAAGATTAGTTTGTTCACATCTCTGTAAAACTCGATCAAGGTTGCTTAAGCAATCATCAAAAGAAGTCCCGTAAATGGAAAAATCATCCATGAAAACCTCCACAATCTTTTCACAAAAATCAGAGAATATAGAAGTCATACATCTTTGAAAGGTAGCAGGTGCATTGCATAAACCAAAAGTCATACGTCTATAAGCATAGGTTCCTAAAGGGCAGGTAAAGGTGGTTTTCTCTTGATCAGATTGTGAGACAGGTATTTGAGAGAAACCAGAATATCCATCTAGGAAACAAAAGTGTGTGTGCTTGGATAATCTTTCTAGCATTTGATCGATGAAAGGCAGAGGGTAATGATCTTTTCTAGTAGCTTTATTTAATTTCCTAAAATCAATTACCATTCTATAGCTAGTAACAATTCTTTGTGGAATGAGTTCATTCTTATCATTAGGAACAACGGTAATACCTCCTTTCTTAGGGACACAATGAATGGGACTTACCCATCTACTATCAGCTATGGGATAGATTATACCTGCTTCCAGAAGCTTTAATATTTTAGTTCTTACGACTTCTTTCATCTCAGGATTTAATCGCCATTGGTGATCAACAACGGGTTTAGCATCAGGTTCCATATTAATCTTTTGCTGACATAGAGTGGGACTAATGCCCTTAAGATCATCAAGAGTATATCCAATAGCAGCCCGGTGCTTCCTTAGAACTTTTAATAATCTTTCTTCTTCATGTTCTGAAAGGTTAGCACTAATAATAACAGGATATATCTTTTTCTCATCAAGATAAGCATATTTCAAAGTGTCAGGCAATTGCTTTAATTCAAACACAGGATCACCTTTGGGTGGAGGAGGACCTCCAAGAATTTCAATAGGCAAATTGTGTTTCAGGAGAGGTTGTTGTTCAAAGAAAATTCGATCTATTTCATTTCTTTCACGCAACTGCATATCATTTTCATGGTCAAGCAAATATTGTTCTAATGGATCAGTAGGAGGCACAGCAATAGAGGCAAGACCAATTATTTCATCCTTACTAGATAAGGCTTTATCACAAGGTTGTCTACTAAACTTGGAAAAATTAAACTCATGAGACACACCACCAAACTGACACCAACAGTTTGTTTTTCACAATCTATCTTAGCGTTGACGGTGCTCAAGAAAGGTCTACCAAAGATAATGGGGCAAAAGTCATCTTGTGGGGAGCCAAGGACTAGAAAGTCAGTAGGGTATTTTACTTTCCCACACAAAACTTCAACATCTCTAACAATCCCAAGTGGTGTGATGGTGTCTCTATTAGCAAGTTTAATAGTAACATCAATGTCTTCTATTTCAGCAGGTGCTATTTCATCCATAATTTCTTGGTATAAGGTAAAAGGGATAGCACTCACACTAGCTCCTGAATCAGATAAACCATGATAGCAATGATCTCCTATTTTGACTGAGACAACAGGCATGCCTTCTATGGGTCTATGTTTATCTTTTTCATCGGGTTTAGCAATTCTAGCATCTTCGTCACAGAAGTAGATAACATGCCCATCAATATTTTCTACCAAGAGATCTTCAACCATAGCAACACTAGGTTCTACTTTAATTTGCTCAGGGGGTTTAGGTGCTCTTATATTCCTCTTACGAACCACAGTTGATACCTTAGCATGTTCCTTTATCCTAACAGGGAAAGGTGGTTTTTCAATATAAGCGGTAGGCACAACTGGATCAACATTATAAATGATGGTTTCATCTTTAGCTATGACCGGTTCTTTAATTTCTTCTTTCATAGGGGGATGATATTTAAACCACTTCTCCTTAGGGAGATCAACGTGAGTAGCAAATGCTTCACAGAAAGAGGCAACTATCTCAGAGTCAAGTCCATATTTAGTGCTAAACTTGTGAAAAGTATCAGTATTCATAAAAGATTTAACACAATCAAACTCAAGGTTTATACCAGACTCATTACCTTCGTCGAGTTCCCAATCTTAAGAGTTGCCTTTAATTCTTTCTAAGAGATCCCACTTGAATTCAATAGTCCTCTTCATATAAGAACTAGCACAAGAAGTATCGAGCATGGATTGATCATTATGAGAAAGCCGAGCATAAAAATTCTGAATGATAACTTCTCTTGGGATGTCATGATTGGGGCATGAATATAACATTGACTTAAGCCTCCCCCAAGCTAGAGTGATGCTTTCTCCTTCACGAGGCCAAAAATTATATATATAATTCCGATCATGATGAACTAGATGCATGGGATAAAACTTTTGATGGAATTCCAATTGCAAACGATTCCAGTTCCACCATCCAAGATCATCACATATCCTATACCATGTCAATGCTTTTCCCTTCAAAGATAAAGGGAAAACCTTCTTCTTAACTTCATCTCCGGGTAAACCTGCAAGCTTAAATAATCCACAAATTTCGTTCACATATAAAAGGTGCATATCAGGATGTTCAGTTCCATCTCCTGCATAAGGTTTAGAAAGCAGTTGTTCTACCATACCCAAAGGAATTTCATAACCAATATTTTCAGTAGGTTGAGGGGCAACTAATTGTGGTTCCGGTCAAGGTGAAGAAACACCGAACAAAACCCTCAAAGGATTGTTTTCCATAGTAGCAAGTAGCCATAAATTTCAGCACGTAGTATAAGTTTTTTCCTTTCCGATTTCCACTAACCAAGAGTGCTTCACTCCCCGGCAACGGCGCCAGAAAAGAGTCTTGATGATCCACAAGTATAGGGGATCAATCGTAGCCCTTTCGATAAGTAAGAGTGTCGAACCCAACAAGGAGCAGAAGGAAATGACAAGCGGTTTTCAGCAAGGTAATTTCTGCAAGCACTGAAATTGTAGGTAACGGATAGTTTGATAGCAAGATAATTGGTAACGAGCAAGTAACGGTAATGATAAGTAAGGTGCAGCAAGGTAGCCCGATCCTTTTGTGGCAAAGGACAGGCCAGAACAGTCTCTAGTAATAGGCAAAGTGTTCTTGAGGGTACACGGGAATTTCATCTAGTCACTTTTATCATGTTGGTTAGATTCGTGTTCGCTACTTTGATAATTTGATATGTGGGTGGACCGGTGCTTGGGTGCTGTTCTTACTGGAACAACCTCCCACGTATGATTAACCCCCTCGCAAGCATCCGCAACTACGAGAAAAGTATTAAGATAAAATCTAACCATAGCATTAAACGTTTGGATCCAAATCAGCCCCTTACGAAGTAGCGCATAAACTAGGGTTTAAGCTTCTGTCACTCTAGCAATCCATCATATAATAACTACTCCACAATGCATTCCCTTAGGCCCATGAATGGTGAAATGTCATGTAGTCGACGTTCACATGACACCACTAAGGGAATCACAACATACATATCATCAAAATATCGAACACATATCAAATTCACATGATTACTTGCAACATGACTTCTCCCGTGACCTCAAGAACAAAGGTAACTACTCACAAATAATAATCATGCTCAAGATCAGAGGGGTATTGAATAGCATAATGGATCTGAACATATAATCTTCCACCAAATAAACCATATAGTAATCAACTACGCAAGGTAATCAACACTACTAGTCACCCACAGGTACCAATCTGAGGTTCCGGTACAAAGATTGAACACAAGAGATGAACTATGGTTTGAGAGGAGATGGTGTTGTTGAAGATGTTGATGAAGATTGGCCTCCCAAAGATGAGAGGGGTGTTGGTGATGATGATGGCTTCGATTTCCCCCTCCGGGAGGGAAGTTCCCCCGGCGGAATCGCTCCGCCGGAGGGCAAAAGTGCTCCTGCCCAAGTTCCACCTCGAGGCGGCGGAGCTTCGTCCCGAAAGTCCTCCTCTGATTTTTTTTCTAGGTCAAAAGTAATTATATACCAGAAGATGGGCACCGGAGGTGGGCCAAGGAGGGCACAACCCACCAGGGCGTGCCCTGGTGTCTTGTGCCCACCAGGGTGGCCCCCTCCGGTAGTTCTTTGCTCCATTATTTTTTATTAATTCCAAAAATAATCTCCGTAAAGTTTCAGCTTCATTGTAGTTGTGCAGAATAGGTATCTCTGATGTGCTTTTCTCCGGTCCAGAATTCCAGCTGCCGGTATTTTCCCTCTTTGTGTAAACCTTGCATATTATGAGAGAAAATGCATTAGAATCACTCCCTAAAGCATTATTATTCAAAAAAAACATAATAAATAACAGTAGAAAAGCATGATGCGAAATGGACGTATCAGGGGGCGGCGTCCAAAAGGCAAGGATCGCGACGCGATTTGCTACCGACGTCGGGTTACGACGAGGAAGGAAGGTGAACGCGGGGAGGATTTGGGCGATCGGTGGGGCCACAGGTCAGCGAGCGTAAGAAAAAGAAGTAAGGGGCGGGTGACCGAGCGGAAAACAATTCGGGCACGGGCAAGGTGTTGAGCTAGGCCGCTGGCTGGTGGGCCTACTTCGCTAGCAAATTTTGTTTTCATTTTTCTTTTTCAAACAACAACCAAATCACTTCCAAAGTAAATAAAATCACTTCCAAATAAACTAAAATTTTGCCAAAAAATAACATGCCATATATAGGACACATTGCACATTTTATTTTTATAATTTTATTATAGAAAATACAAAAAATCAAACAGTGCTTCTAATTATATGAAAACCAGTAAAAATGGTCTAAAATATCAGAAATGATTTCAAATTTACTTTTCTCCACTTTTTATGTTGAAGGGAGTCATTTTACCCTAGTTTCCATACGTTTTATTTTTGGAGAAAAAAATAATTTGAAAATAACTTCCAAATGGCGTTGAATTTGAATTTCAAACCTTTTTCAAATGTTCTTTTTATCCAACATGATTCAAATTGCCTCTTAATTGAAGTGTGATATTACTTCTCTCATTTTGATTATTTTCATATAATTCGAAATTTGAAATTCAAATGAACTCAAATTCAAAGTGGGTTTTCAGAAAATTTCAAAAGGAACTTTCAAAATGTTTCAAATTCCACTCATTTTCAATAAACAATAAAGCATGAAGTAATTATTACTTAATTTAATATAACATTCCAAAATTTTGAATGTTAGGATGTTACTGATGACCCACAACTATAAGGGATCGATCGTAGTCCTTTCGATAAGTAAGAGTGTCGAACCCAACGAGGAGCAGAAGGAAATGATAAGCACTTTTCAGCAAGGTATTCTCTACATGTGTTGTGAGTAACAATGATAGATAGTTTTGTAGCAAGATAATTCGTAACAAGTAACAAGTAACAATAGTAGCAAGTGTGCAGCAAGATAGCCCAATCCTTTTTATAGCAAAGGACAGGCCTGAAAGTACTCTTATATGAAGCAAACGCTCCCGAGGACACATGGGAATTTCTGTCTAGTCATGTTCATCATGTTGAGTTGATTCGCGTTCGTTACTTTGATAACTTGATATGTGGGTGGACCGGTGCTAAGGTGTTGTTCTTACTTGAATAAGCAACCCACTTATGATTACCCTCTCTCGCAAGCATCCGCAACTAAGAAAGAAGAATTAATATAAATCAAACCATAGCATGAAACGTGTGGATCCAAAGCAGCTCCTTATGAAGTAACACATAAACTAGGGTTTAAGCTTCTGTCAATCTCGCAACCCATCATCTACTTGTTACTCCACAATGCCTTCCCTTAGGCCCATAACATGGTGAAGTGTCGTGTAGTCGACGTTCACACGACACCACTAAGAGAAGCAACAACATCCACATCATCAAAATATCAAACGAATACCAACTTCACATGATTACTTATAACAAGACTTCTCCGATGTCCTCAGGAACAAAAGTAACTACTAACACATTATAAACATGTTCAAGATCAGAGGTATAATAATGGTGATCAAGGATCTGAACATAATATCTTCCACCAAGTAAACCAACAAGCATCAACTATGAGATGTACTAAACACTACTAGTAACCCACAGGTACCTATATGTGGTTTTGAGACAAAGATTAAATACAAGAGATGAACTAGGTTTTGAGATGAGATGGTGATGGTGAATATGTTGATGAAGATTGGTCCTCCCACGAAGGAGGAAGCGTTGGTGATGACAATGGCTTTGATCTCCCCCTCCCGGAGGGAAGTTTCCCCGGCAGAATCTCTCTGTCGGAGAGCAAAAGGGCCTCTGCCCAGGTTTCCGCCTCGAGACGGCGGCGCTTTGTCTCAAAAGTATCTTGTTGAGTTTTTCTAGGGTAAAAAACACCATATAGGAGAACAGGGGGGTTGGGAGACCTGTTGGGCCCCCACAAGCTAACAGGGCGCGCCCAGGGGGGTGGGCACGCCCTATTGGCTTCTGTCCAGCAGGTGGTCCCCTCTGGTATATTTTTGGCCCGATAATTCTTATATATTCCATAAAAATATTCGTGAAGTTTCAGCTCATTTGGAGTCCAGTGATTTTTCAGGCTTTTTCTTGGTTTTCAGGTCCAGAATTCCAGTTTCAAGTGATTTCCCTCTTTGTGATGTACCTTGCATATTCAGAGAGAAAAGGCATAAGAATGGTATCATAATGAGGAATGATGGACACGAATGACATAAATATCACTAAGAATTCATGATGCAAAATAGACGTATCAACTCCCCCAAGCTTAGACCTTGCTTGTCCTCAAGCGAAAGCCGAACTCGATAATAATGACCACATAAATTGAGAGAGAGGTGTCGATAAAAACAGAATACGGACATGAGAGCATCATGAATATTAACCTAGTAGAATTTTTTTCATCATATAACTTCTCATAAACAAGTAACAATCTAACCACAATTGTTCAGGTATGAAGCATAAAATTTATTGACAATCAACAAACTATGTTCTTAGTCATTGAGACAATCACAATTCATCATATTCTAGAGAAGAGTTATATATCTGGATCATTCCCCAACACACGATGCTTGCCAACTATAGAATTAAAAGATCGAGAAAAGGGATAAACATTATTGACTCTTGTATAAAAGTAAGTACATGAAACAAAAAGATACGCCCTTCGCAGAGGCAAGCATTGGTTATCATGCGCTTTCTGTTTTTTTTATGTGCAAACTCTTAATGGAAAGGAACGTCACTTTATATTGCCCCTGATGATAGCAAACTTTACTATGCAATATGTCATTTTTATTTCTTTGTCATCACAAGATCGTACAAAGTTTATTTTCCCTTACAATAAAAGATCATACATATTTAAGAGAAATTTTTATTGCTTCATGCACCGATGACAACTTACTTGAAGGATCTTATTCAATCCATAGGCAGGTATGGTGGACTCTCTTGGAAAGAAATAGGATTTAAGGGGTTATGGATGCACAAGTAGTAAATCTACTTAGTGCGGATTTTTTTGGCTAGTAAAAGATCTAAAGCAAGCACCACATGTTAAAGGATACATGACAATATAACTTCTATGTGAATGTAAACAAACATGATCATTAAGTTGTCTTCCATGTCCAACATCAACACTTGATCATTATATAATATTTGGTGGGGGCTCACAATCATAAAAGATGTCCAAGATAGTGTATTTGTATGTGAATCTCCTCTCCTCTATCATAATCTTACATAGATTGTATCAATGACTAATTCTATGTTGGTTTATTCCCAACAACTTTTATCTAACATACCCTTTTTTGTGACTTCATTACTCCCCATGGGATTAGCATATGATTTTTCTATTTCTTTTATTTCATTGTTATGATTGATGCATGAGAGTAAAGCAAGCAAACTCAACTAATGTTTATTATATAACTCTCATACTCGATTACAAGGATAGATACATCTCAAAGCAAAAACTCTAAGCAAAACAAATCTGAAATTTTATTTCACTAAATCACAACATAACTAAGGATTGAACTAAGATAGATGATAATGGTAAAAGTGATGGTGATACGTTACCGGGGCACCTCCCCCAAGATTGGAACAAGCTAAGGGTGGTGCCCATACCCATGTACTCAAGCGTCCTCCTTGGGCGATGGTGGTGGTGATGTAGTAGGCTTGTCCTTTGCAATGGTTAGCAGGACAACCCTTAACTCCCTCATCTCATGGAGTAGTTGTTGAATCATTGCAGTGTTCTTTTGTATTTCTGCCATAATATGTTTATTCTCTAGCCACCAAGAGCCTTTTCCTGCATCACTTTCACTTGGATGAGGGATGTCCCAATTGGACGGTATATGCAAGTGAGAAATATTCTGAACTACGTAATTGTGAATCAAATTGTGAAAGTTGTTTGCATGTAACCTGCCGAGGGGCCTCCTCGGGGTAGATTCAGCTTGCACTTCCCGAGCTAGGTGAGCTCTCCTCCCCATTGGTGGGCAATGGTTCAAAGAAGTGGAGATGCCTGCTAGCGTCACACGTTCGGAGGCAGGGGGATGCACTTCCATCGAGTCCATAGGTCCCTCTCCCGAGATAACGTCCTCAGATCCTTCTCATTCAAGTTCCATCTATAACAGCCAAGCTTGGCCATCAATGTTGTTGGAGGCGGAAGAAGAAATAGCTTCCACACCTTAAGAAATCTATTAGAAAAACAGCCGAAACAAGAATAGAGGAGAAACTCATGATACGGTGGTCAAAACATACGGGAGTATATATAATGAATTTTTCTAAATTAGAATACGTTCCCAGGAAGAAAACGGAGTCCGGGAGGCACACGAGGGCCCCACAAGCTATCAGGGCGCGCCCAGGGGGTGGGCGTGCCTTGTTGGCTTGTGCCTCCCTCATGGGTCCCCCTGACTCGTTTTTATTTTGGAATTTTTCTATAATACCAAAACCAACAGAACATATTTTTGGAATTTTTGGAGTCGGTTTACTTAAAGTATCACATACCTACCCCTTTTCAGCTTTCTAGAGTGTTCCGCAAGGTCTCTCTTATGTGTTCTTCTGGAGTCATAACTTGAATAATATTAGTTTCAACATTGACGGGCGCACCTGAGATATAGTGTTTAATTCTTTGCCCATTTACCACTCTCGGATTTTTGCCTTCGAAGTTGTTAATCTTGATAGCACCGGAGCAATAGACCTCCTCGACAACATAAGGACCTTCCCATTTGGAGAGGAGCTTACCTGCAAAAAATCTGAAACGAGAATTGTACAAAAGAACTAGGTCTCCTACATTGAATTCCTGTTTTTTTGGATTCTCTTGCCATGCCATCTTTTAACGTTTTATTTAAACAACTTGGCATTTTCATAAGCTTGTCTCCTCCATTCATCTAATGAGCTAATATCAAAAAACCTCTTTTCACTGGCAAGTTTAAAATCATAGTTAAGTTCTCTAATTGCCCAATAAGCTTTATGTTCTAACTCAAGAGGTAAATGACATGCTTTTCCATAGACCATTTTATATGGGGACATTCACATAGTGTTTTTATAAGCAGTTCTATAAGCCCATAAAGCATCATCAAGTTTCTTAGACCAATTCTTTCTAGATCTATTAACAGTCTTTTGCAAGATCAATTTTATTTCTCGATTGCTCAACTCAACTTGACCGCTAGACTTAGGATGATAAGGTGGTGCAATCCTATGGTTAACATCGTATTTAGCTAGAAGTTTACGGAAAGAACCATGAATAATATGTGAACCACCATCGGTAATTAAATATATAGGGATGCCAAACCTCGGAAAAATAACATCTTTAAGCATTCTAATAGAAGTGTTATGATCAGCACTACTAGTCGGAATAGCTTCTACCCACTTAGTAATGTAATCAACAGCAACTAAAATATGAGTATACCCATTAGTGGAAGGAAAAGGTCCCATATAATCAAAGCCCTAGACATCAAATGGTTCAATAGCAAGTGAATAATTCATAGGCATTTCCTGACGTCTATCAATGGTACCAATTCTTTGACATTCATCACAAGAAAGGACATACTTACGAGCATCTTCGAAAAGAGTAGGCCAATAGAAACAAGATTGTAATACCTTGTGAGCAGGTCTGTCACCAGCATGGTGCCCTCCATATGCCTCGGAGTGACACTTCCGTAGGATCTGTCCCTGTTCATGCTCAGGTACACAACGTCTAATACCACCATCCACTCCTTCTTTATAAAGATGTGGGTCATCCCAAAAGTAATGTTTTAAATCATAAAAGGACTTTTTCTTGTGTTGGTAGGTTAAACTAGGTGGTATATATTTCGCAACAATGTAATTAGCATAATCCACATACCAAGGAGTACTATGGGAAGCATTTATAATAGCAAGTTGCTTATCAGGAAAATTATCATCAATAGGCAGTGGGTCATCAAGAACATTTTCCATCCTAGACAAATTCTCTGCTACGGGGTTTTCAGCTTCCTTCTTATCAATAATGTGCAGATCAATTCTTGAAGTAAAAGCACCCACCTAATCAGTCTAGGCTTATCATCTTTCTTTTCAATAAGGTGTTTAATAGCAGCATGATCAGTGTGAATAGTAACTTTGGAATCAATAATATAAGGTCTAAACTTATCACAAGCAAAGACAATTGCTAAAAATTCCTTCTCTGTAGTAGCATAGTTTCTTTGGGCACTGTCTAGAGTTTCACTAGCATAATGAATGACATTCAATTTCTTGTCTACTCTTTGTCCTAGAACAACACCAACAGCATAATCACTGGCATCACACTTAATTTCAATGGTAAATTCCAATCAGGTGGTTGAATAATAGGTGCAGAAATCAAGGTTTTCTTAAGTATTTCAAAGGCTTTCTACACAATCATCATAAAAAACAAAAGGAATGTATTTTTGAAGTAGATTAGTTTGTGGCCTAGAAATCTTTGAGAAATCTTTAGTAAAATGCCTATAAAAACCAGCATGAGCAATAAAACTTCTAATACCTTTAACATCTTTAGTACATGGCATTTTCTCTATTGCATCAACTTGAGCTTTGTCTACCTCAATGCCTCGTTCAGATATTTTATGTCTAACTATTATTCCTTCATTCACCATAAAGTGGCACTTCTCCCAATTCAAGACAAGATTAATTTATTCACATCTCTGCAAAACTTGATCGAAGTTGCTCAAGCAATCATCAAAAGAAGTCTCGTAAACGGAAAAATCATCCATGAAAACCTCAACAATATTTTCGCAAAAATTAGAGAATATAGTAGTCATACATCTTTGAAATGTAGCAGGCGCATTGCATAAACCAAAAGGCATACGTCTATAAGCATAAGTTCCAAAAGGGCATTTGAAAGTATTTTTCTCTTGGTCTTCTTTTGACATAGGTATTTGAGAGAAACCAGAATATCCATCAGGAAAACAAAAGTGTGTGTGCTTAGATAATATCTCTAACATTTGATCAATAAAAGGCAAGGGGTAATGATCTTTTCTAGTAGCTTTGCTTAATTTCCTGAAATCAATTACCATCCTATAACCAGTTACGATTCTTTGTGGGATAAGTTCATTTTTATCATTAGAAACAACAACTATACCTCCTTTCTTAGGAACACAATGAACGGGACTTACCCATCTACTATCAACAACAGGATAAATTATACATGCCTCCAGAAGCTTTAGTATTTTAGGTCTTACCACTTCCTTCATCTTAGGATTTATGCGGCATTGATGATCAACGACAGGTTTAGCATCCAGTTCCATATTAATCTTGTGCTGACATAGAGTGGGGCTAATGCCCATAAGATCATTTAGAGTATATCCAATAGCAGCCATGTGCTTCTTCAGAGTTTTAAGTAATCTCTTTTCCTCATGCTCTAAAAGGTTAGCACTAATAATAACAGGATATATCTTCTTTTCATCCAGATAAGCTTATTTCAAAGTATTAGGGTCTTTAGCTCAAACACGGGATCTCCCTTTGGTGGAGGAGGATCCCCTAAAATATCAACAGGCAAGTTGTGTTTAAGAACAGGTGTTTGTCTAATAAATATATCATCTATCTCATTTCTTTCATTCATATGCATATCATTCTCATGGTCTAGCAAATATTGTTCTAATGGATCAGTAGGAGGCACGGCAATAGAAGCAAGACCAATTGTTTCATCCATACTAGGTAATTCTTTTTCATATTGTTTCTGTCGAACTTAGAGAAAATAAATTCATGAGACACATCACAAAAGCTTACTTTGACTTTCTCAGTAACACAATTAATTTTAGCATTAACAGTATTCAGGAAAGGTCTACCAAATATAATCGGAAAAAAGCAATCTTGTTTTGAACCAAGTACTAAGAAATCCGTAGGGTACTTAATTTTTCCACACAAGACTTCAACATCTCTAACATTCCCAAGTGGTGAAATGGTGTCTGTGTTTGCAAGTTTAATGGTGACATCAATATCTTCAATCTCAGAGAGTGCTATGTCATTCATAATTTCTTGATATAAATTAAAAGGTATAGCACTAACACTAGCACCCATGTCACACAAGCCATGATAAAAATGATCTCCAATTCTAACAGAAACAACAGGCATGCCAACAACTGGTTTATTTTTGTATAACTCATCCTCATGGTTTCTAGCAGGTTTTGCAATTCTAGCAGCTTCATCACAGAAGTAAATAACCCGACCATCAATATTATCAACTAGGAGATCTTTAACCATAGCAATATGAGTCTCAACATTTATTTGTTCAGAGGGTTTAGGTTTTCTAATATAACTTTTATTAACCACAGTTACACCTTTAGCATGTTCCTTAATCGTAACAGGAAAAGGAGGTTTCTCAATGTAAGCAGTATGCACAACTAGATCAACATGATAAACAATTGTTTCCTCTTTAACTTTAACAGGTTCCTCTAATAATTTTTCAATAGGTGGATGATATTTAAAGCACTTCTCCTTAGGGAGATCAACATGAGTAGCAAATGATTCACAGAAAGAAGCTACTATCTTAGAGTCAAGCCCATATCTATTGCTAAACTCATGGAAAGTATCAGTTTCCATAAAAGATTTAACACAATCAAACTTAAGATTTATACCTGACTGTTTACCTTTGTCGAATTCCCAATCTTTAGAGTTGCATTTAATTCTTTCCAGAAGATCCCATTTGAATTCAATAGTCCTCTTCATGTAGGAACCAGTAGAAGAAGAATCGAGTATTAATTGATCATCATGACAAAGCCAAGCATAAATATTTTGTATAATCATTTATCTTGAGAGCTCATGGTTGGGGCAAGTGTGCATCATAGATTTAAGCCTCCCCCAAGCTTGAGCGATGCTTTCTCCTTCACGAGGCCAACAATTATATATAAAGTTTCGATCACGATGGACTAGATGCATAAGATAAAACTTCTGATGAAATTCCAGCTTCAAGCAATTCCAGGCCCATGATCAAATATCATCCAATAGCCTGTACCACATCAATGCTTTTCCCTCCAAAGATAAAGTGAATACCTTCTTCTTAACTTTGCCTCCGGATAAACCTGCAAGCTTAAATAATCCACAAATCTCATCTACATATATCAAGTGGTAATCAGGATGAGTTGTACCGTCATAAGGATTAGCTAGCAGTTTCTCTACCATACCCAAAGGAATCTCATAGTAAATATTTTCAGAAGGTTTATTAGGTTGAGAGACCATCTTTTCAACTTCCGTTTGAGGTGAATATGCCCCAAACATGCCACTCAAAGGGTGACCGTCCATAGTAACAAGCAACAGTAAATTTCAGCACGTACCAAAAATGTTGCCTTACCAAGTTCCACTTACCAAAGGCGCTTCAATCCCCGTCAATGGTGCTAGAAAAGAGTCTTGATGACCCACAAGTATAGGGGTTCAATCGTAGTCCTTTAGATAAGTAAGAGTGTCGAACCCAATGAGGAGCAGAAGGAAATCATAAGCAGTTTTCAGCAAGGTATTCTCTGCAAGTGCTGTGAGTAACAATGATAGATAGTTTTGTAGCAAGATAATTCGTAACAAGTGACAAGTAAAAATAGTAGCAAGTGTGCAGAAAGATAGCCCAATCCTTTTTATAGCAAAGGTCAGGCCTGAAAGTACTCTTATATGAAGCAAACGCTCCCGAGGACACATGGGAATTTCTGTCTAGTCATGTTCATCATGTTGAGTTGATTCGCGTTCGTTAATTTGATAATTTGATATGTGGGTGGACCGGTGCTAAGGTGCTGTTGTTACTTGAACAAGCAACACACTTATGATTACCCCCTCTCGCAAGCATCCACAACTACGAAAGAAGAATTAAGATAAATCTAATCATAGCATGAAACGTGTGGATCCAAATCAGCCCCTTATGAAGTAATGCATAAACTGGGGTTTAAGCTTCTGTCACTCTCGCAACCCATCATCTACTTATTACTCCACATGCCTTCCCTTAGGCCCATAACATGGTGAAGTGTCATGTAGTCGACGTTCACACGAAACCACTAAGAGAAGCAACAACATACACATCACCAAAATATCGAACGAATACCAACTTCACATGATTGCTTATAACAAGACATCTCCCATGTCCTCGGGAACAAAATTAACTGCTCACACATCATCAACATGTTCAAGATCAGAGGTATAATACAGGTGATAAAGGATGTGAACATAATATCTCCCACCAAGTAAACCAACAAGCATCAACTACGAGATGTAATCAACACTACTAGTAATCCACAGGTACCAGTCTGAGGTTTTGAGACATTGAATACAAGAGATGAACTAGGGTTTGAGATGAGATGGTGCTAGTGAAGATGTTGATGAATATTGGTCCTCCCATGAAGGAGGAATTGTTGGTGATGACGATGGCTTCGATCTCCCCCTCCCGTAGGGAAGTTTCCCCGGCAGAATCTCTCTGTCGGAGAACAAAAGGGCCTCTGCCCAGGTTTCCGACTCGAGACGGTGGCACTTTGTCCCAAAAGTATCTTCTTGGTTTTTTCTAGGGTAAACCACACCGTATAGGAGAAGAGGGGGGGGTCGGGAGACCTGCTGTCCCCCCACAAGCTAACAGGGCACGCCCTATTGGCTTGTGGCCAAAAGGTGGCCCCCTCTGGTATATGTTTGGTCCAATAATTCTTATGTATTCCATAAAAATTCTCCGTGATGTTTCAGGTCATTTGGAGTCGAGTGATTTTCTGACTTTTTCATGGTTTTCAGGTCCAGAAATCTAGTTTCTACTGATTTCCCTCTGTGATGTACCTTCATATTCAGAGACAAAAGTCATAAGAATTGTATCATAATGCGGAATGATGGACAAGAATTACATGAATATCAATAAGAATTCATGATGCAAAATGGACGTATCAATTATAAACCTACAACACTTAAAATGAATCTTGTCCTTGAGATTCGAAGAGGCTAGAAAGAGGAAGGTTAGGGTTTGGGGTCTTGTAGAAAATCCATTGATCGCCACAATGGTCTGGGTGCTACCACCCTTAGAATCAGAGGCACGGTTTCATCACAACTCTAGTACTTCCTCATTAGGGTTGACGACATCGGTCTTCCCACATATCTTGTGATAACTCCTTTGTTGATGTTCTGCTGGTATAGGCATAACATTTTCGTCAAAATGTTGAGCCTTTCATCAAAATGAAGTTCTTTCGAGACTTGGTCTTCTTGGTTGACAGGTCTTGCGATAACACTAAGCAACTATCTAAAATCTCATGGTCGTCATCTAATAATGGTTCCTGCAGAAAATAGGTCTTGGCTTTATCCTCACCGTATAACCTACGAATTGGCTACAGCTGCCTTGTACACGGGTTTCTCGTCATACCATTCTAAGGCTTAAACGGGCTTTACAATCGCCTTCTCTCTTCTATAGGCAAGTCACTCTAGATTTTCCATTCCAAATAGAAAGAGCGAATGATAAGAGTAGTCGGCATGGTGATCAATCCATTCCATACCCAAATCATTACCCTGTATAAGGTTTAGTGAATCTCGCATTCTAGCACTTGGGCTTCCTCACAAGCATTGAATAATATCACTTGTCCACGAACTGGGTTCAGATAAATCCATCAATTGTGCAAGCCAAACAGAACATCTATCATTTCTTCAGAACTCTCAGGTTTTCGTAACCTCCTATGAAACGTCTACTGATGAAGTAGCAGCTTCTTTGAGAGTTCTTCCTTCAACAAGGCTGTACTTGCTCCTTATCAAATCCCGGGACCCGTGGGTTGTGAGATCACTTCAACTTGTAAAGATTGATCTTGTCTTCGGATTTGCATCTGATCCAGTCCGACATTAAACTTGCATAGTTTCCTTAAATCCAATTTTTCTTCATTCCTTCACACTCTTGGGCTAAACCATCGTATCATCAAACAAAGCTCAAACTTATTTTGTCCAAACCCCTCTCTATGGACTGGCATGAGTAACGTATTTTCTCCATTGATCAAGTAGTCTTACACGGCTTTATCACCCTTAAAATGAAATGTACTCATTCATCCGTAGACCACATTTCTCGTATCTCCGAACAATGATCACAATATTTGACTACAGAGTATCAACTCATCACATAAAATTCAACACTTGAGATCATGATATATCAACTTTATTGATTAATCAATTATTACAATCTCCAAGATTTTCATTGCATTACGTAACTCAACTCCATATCCTCATGAAAATAACAGTGATTCCTACTACAGTCATTACCGGTATCAAAATCTGAACTACTCAACTCCAGTTTTCTTCATGTCTGGACATTTATCAGCATAATGTCCTACTTCCTTGCAGCCAAAACAGATGACTTCTGACAAGTATTGTTGCTTATTTAGGGTATGTAAGATCCTTGGGTCCTTAGCTTCTTTTCTAGACATTTATCGGCATAGTGACCTAAATTCTTGCACTTGAAGCATGTGATTTGACTCACGTCCTTTATTGCACAAATTGGGTTATTCTGGGGATGTCTTCGGTTTCTCTTCCTGGACTTCTTCGTTCTGATCAAATCTTCTATTTCCTTTGGGTCAAACTTCACTTCCGCTATTAGGAAGTCTCCTAGATACAGTTTTCCTTTCTTTGCGCAATACTGTGGAAAATGTCCTTCTTCTCCACATGAATAGCATGCCTTGGTGTAAACTTTGATTGGGTCTGCTTCATGTGTGTCTTCAACATCTTCCTTCATCAAAGGTTCTTTTAAAATTTACCTGAGGGCTTCCTTCATTCCTTCTTTCTGTTGTTGGATAGTTTTTTGTACCATGGGGTAAAGGTGGCACTGAGAGGGTAGTGAGTAGTTCCTTCACACAAGAAAAAAGTAACCTGCCTAGTTGGGCATGCTTCAGCTGGGTGATTTTCTTCACAATGAGGGCATCCATCCTTGTGTTCTTCATGGGTGTGTCGTATCTCTCCACAAGGTTTCTTCATTATATTGTCATGGTTCTTCTCGGTGTTGGTGACCACATGAGATTTTTGTAGAGTCATCTTAAATTCTACCCAAATGATTGCTCCTTGCCATTCATAGATAGCTTCATACATCTTCCACCAAGTTGCAGCACCTTTTGCAAAGTTCTAAAGAGCATACTAAACCATATTCTTTCTTTCAACACTGGTATTCTTCATGTGATCCTCCATGTTTTGAATCCATTGTCCTGCCTCCAACTGAGTCATCGATCCAGAAAATATGAGTCCACCTTTATTCACCATCTATTGGGTCCAAGGGTTTTGGGATGATATGGTAAGAGATAGAGAGAGAGATGGATACATATGAAAAATAACAAACATCTCAATGTCACAAAAGATAAAACATCGAATCATTCCAACTATGACTCAAATTCACACATTCCTAACATTCAATCAATACCATAGTATTGCCACCCACATAAGTCGGTATGGTCAGATACTCTAATCGCAAAGCGTTCATCTTTATTCGCTCATGGTGGGCTACTTCTAAACTGATTTATCCAGGTCTTGATTCTTATCACCACGGGTCTTCTTCTGATTGTGCTTGCTATTCTCAAGTTCTTATGCCAGATCGACCCTGCTGATGGGGAGTCTCTTATGACATCCTTGAATATCATGTAGTTGGATTCATAGATTCTGGATTTCAACATCCTTGGCATGCGACATGGTCTCACTGTCCTTCAGTTCCTGATAAATCTTTTGGATCTCGAGGTCTTGCTCCTCCTGCTTGGCTATCTTGAGACTCTGGGTCTTGAGTTCATCACATAGTGCTTCCTGATGACCCACAAGTATAGGGGATCAATCATAGTCCTTTCTATAAGTAAGAGTGTTGAACCCAACGAGGAGCAAAAGGAAATGACAAGCGGTTTTCAGCAAGGTATTCTCTGCGAGTGCTGTAAGTAACGATAGTAGATAGTTTTGTAGCAAGAATATTCGTAACAAGTGACAAGTAACAATAGTAACGAAGGTGCAGCAAGGTAGCCCAATCCTTTTTATAACAAATGACAGGCCGGAAAGTACTCTTATATTAAGCAAGCTTTCCCGAGGACACATGGGAATTTTTGTCTAGTCATGTTCATCATGTTGAGTTGATTCGTGTTCGCTACTTTGGTAATTTGATATGTGGGTGGACCGGTGCTAAGGTGTTGTTCTTACTTGAACTAACAACCTACTTATGATTACCCCATCTCGCAAGCATCCGCAACTACGAAAGAAGAATTAAGATAAATCTAACCATAGCATGAAACATGTGGATCCAAATCAGCCCCTTATGAAGCAACGCATAAACTGGGGTTTAAGCTTCTGTCACTCTAGCAACCCATCATCTACTTGTTACTCCACAATGACTTCCCTTAGGCCCATAACATGGTGAAGTGTCATGTAGTCGACGTTCACATGACACCACAAAGAGAAGTAACAACATGCATATCATCAAAATATCGAACGAATACCAACTTCACATGATTACTTATAACAAGACATCTCCCATGTCCTCGGGAACAATAGTAACTACTCACACCTCATCAACATGTTCAAGATCAGAGGTGCAATAATAATGATTAAGGATCTGAACATAATATCTTCCACCAAGTAGTCCAACAAGCATCAACTACAAGATGTAGTCAACACAACTAGTAACCCACAGGTACCAATCTGAGGTTTTGAGACAAAGATTGAATACAAGAGATGAGCTAGGGTTGGAGATGAGATGGTGGTGGTGAAGATGTTGATGAGGATTGGTCCTCTCACGAAGGAGGAAGCATTGGTGATGACGATGGCTTCGATCTCCCCCTCCTGGAGAGGAATTCCCCCGGTAGAATCTGACTGCCGGAGTGCAAAAGGGCCTCTGCCCAGGTTTTCACCTCGAGACGGCGGCGCTTCATCCCGAAAGGTTGCTTATGATTTTTCCTAGGGTAAAACACACCATATAGGAGAAGAGGGGCGTCGGGAGGTCAGCCAGGGCCCCACAAGCTATCAGGGCGCGGCCTGGGGGGTCGCGCCCTATTGGCTTGTACCTGGCTGGTGGCCCCCTTCTGGTATATTTTTGGCCCAGAAATTCTTATATATTCAATAAAAATTCCCCGTGAAGTTTTAGGTCATTTGGAGTCTGGTGATTTTGCTGCCTTTTTCTCGGTTTTGTGGTCCATAAGTCCAGTTTCCAGATAATTCCCTCTTTGTGATGTACCTTGCATATTCAGAGAGAAGGAGCATAAGAATTGTATGGTAATAGGTAATAATGGATACGAATAACGTAAATATGAATAAAAAATCATGATGCAAAATGGACGTATCAACTCCCCAAAGCTTAGACCTCGCTTATCCTCAAGCGAAAGCCGAACTCGAGAGTAATGAACACATAATTTGAGAGAGAGGTGTCGATAGAAACAGAATACGGACATGGGAGCATCATGAATATCATTATAGCAGCAAGCATTTCATCATATAACTTCTCATTAACAAGTAAAGATATATTCATAAGTATTGAAGTATGAAGCATAAACCTTATTGAGAACCAACAAAAGGTGCCTTTAGTCATGGTGATAATCACAATTCATCATATTCAAGAGAAGAGTCTATATAAGAGCTTTCATTGTAGCAAACCCACATACTCAACTATCATTTAGTCATCTATGATTTTTGACACTCATGGCATATTTTTTGAGCTAATGTTTTTGTCGGACCCATAGGAAGATAGGGGCTTTATTTGCCACCCAACTCATTTACCTCAAGGATAATGTCAACAATAATGAATCATGGTTTCTTACATTCAACTAGATATATATATATATATATATATATATATATATATATATATATATATATCTGGAACTTTCCTCAACACGTGATGCTTGCCAGCTAAGAGAGTTTAAAGATTAAAAGAAGGGAAGATATTGATGACTCTTGTGTAAAAGTAAGAACTTTATGAAAGTAAAAATAGGCCCTTCGCAGAGGGAAGCATAGGTTGTCATGCGCTTTCATTTGTTTAGATGTGCAATCTCTTAATGCAAAGGAACATCACTTTATATTGCCCCTTGTGATAGCGAACTTTATTATGCACTCTGTCGCTTTTATTTCTTCACCATCACAAGATCGTACAAAGCTTATTTTCCCTTTCAATAAAAGATCATACATGATTATAGGCAATTTTTATTGCTTATGCACCGATGACAACTTACTTGAAGGATCTTATTCAATCCATAGGTAGGTAAGGTGGACTCTTACGGAAAGAAACTGGGTTTAAGGGGTTATGGATGCACAAGTATTATCTCTACTTGGTGCGGAAATTTTGGCTAGCAAAAGATCTAAAGGAAACATCACATGTTAAAGGATCCATGACTATGTAACTGCTATGTAAATGTAAACAAACATAACCATTAAGTTGTCTTCCATGTCCAACTTCAACGCTTGATCATTATTTAATATTTGGTGAGGGTTCATAATCATAGATGATGTCCAAGATAGTGTATTTGTATGTGGATCTTCTCTTCCTATCATAATCTTGCATAGATTATAACAGTGACTAAGGCTATGTTTGTTCTATTCCCAACATTTTCATAGCTCATACTTTCTTTTTATGCGAAGTCATTACTTCCCATGGAATAAGCATATGATCTTTACTATTCTTTTTATTGCCATGCTATGATGATTGATGCAAGGGAGAAAAGCACACAGACTCAACTAATCTTTATTATACAACTCTCATACTCGATTAGAAGGGTAGGTAGATCTCAAAGCAAAATCCTAAGCAAAGCAAATCTGAAACTTTATTTCTCTAAACCACGAAATAACTAAGGATCAAACTAATATAAAAGATGATGGTGAAAAGTGATAGTGATACGATACCGGGGCGCCTCCCCCAAGCTTGTAACAAGATAGGGGTAGTGCCCATTCCCATGTACTCAAGTGTTCTTCGGTGATGGTGGTGGTGTTGGAGTAGTGGTACCCTTCTTCTCCAGCTTGCGCCTGAGGATGAAGTTTTCCTCTCTTAAATCATCGTTTTCTTCCTCGAGCTTCAAAACCCTTTTGCATAAATTTTCCTTGCCTTCCTGCAGAAAACGAGACGGGATGAGGGTCTGAGGTTTGTTTACTCCATTGGGGAGGCTTGACTTCTTGATTCCACATGCATATCTTCAGGTTGAGGTAGCAGATCTTCATCTTCATCCGAACTAGCGCCTGGACCGGCATCTTCTGTCTCCTCCAGATCAGAATCTCCCTCCTCCTCTGTGGATCATAAGTAGGGATAAATATCCCCAAAGATCTTTGGGTCTGCCACATAGTGAGAGACATAGCTCTCTCCATCCGAATCTTGAGACGACATATTCTCAGTTCTGCCAGAAAAACAGCTCGAAACAAGAACAGAGGAGAAACTCGCGATGCGGTGGTCAAACATACGAGAGTATATATAATGATTTTTTCTATGTCAGAATACGTGTTCGGAAGAAATCAGAGTCGGGGAGGCACATGAGGGCCGCACAAGCCATCAGGGCACGCCCCAGGGGGGTGCCCTGTTGGCTTGTGCCTCCCTCGTGGGTCCCCCTGACTCCGTTTTATTTTTGGAATTTTTCTAAAATACCAAAACCAACAGAAACTATTTTTTGGAATTTTTGGAGACGGTTTTCTTACCGTACCACATACCTACCCCTTTTCAGGTTTCTGGAGTGTTCAAGAAGGCTTCTCGTATGTGTTCTTCCGGTGTTATTACTTGAATAACATTTGTCTCTTCATTAATGGGTGTACCTAAAATATAATGCTTGATTCTTTGCTCATTCACTACTCTCGGGTTTTTGCCCTCGAAGTTATTAATTTTTATAGCACTGGAGCGGTAGACCTCTTCGACAACATATGGACCTTCCCATTTGGATAAGAGTTTTCCTGCAAAAATTCTGAAACGAGAATTGTACAAAAGCACAAGGTCTCCTACATTAAATTCATGTTTTTGAATCCTTTTATCATGCCATCTTTTAACCTTTTCTTTAAAAAACTTAGCATTCTCATAGGCTTGTGTCCCCCATTCATCTAGTGAGCTAATATCAAATAACCTCTTTTCACCAGCAAGTTTAAAATCATAATTGAGTTCTTTAATTGCCCAATAAGTCTTATGTTCTAGCTCAAGAGGAAATGACAAGCTTTTCCATACACCATTTTATATGGGGACAACCCCATGGGGTTCTTATAAGCAGTTCTATAAGCCCATAGAGCATCGTCTAGTTTCCTAGACCAATTCTTCCTAGATCTATTGACAGTATTTTGCAAGATTAATTTTAGTTCTCGATTTCTCAATTCAACCTGGCCACTAGACTGAGGATGGTATGGTGATGCAATTATATGTTTAACATCATATTTAGCTAGAATTTTATGGAAAGCACCATGAATAAAATGTGAACCACCATCAGTCATTAAGTATCTAGGGACTCCAAACCTCGGAAAAATAATTTCCTTAAGCATTTTAATAGAAGTGTTGTGATCAGCACTACTAGTTGGAATAGCCTCTACCCACTTAGTAACGTAATCAAAAGCAACTAAAATATGAGTATATCCATTTGAGGAAGGAAAAGGTCCCATAAAGTTAAAACCCGAAACATCAAATGGTTCAATGGCAACTGAATAGTTCATAGGCATTTCCTGACGTTTACCAATGTTACCAACTCTTTGACATTCATTACATGAAAGGACATACTTACGAGCATCTTTGAAAAGAGTAGGCCAATAAAAATCAGATTGTAATACCATGTGTGCAGTTCTGTCACCAGCATGGTGTCCTCCGTAAGTCTCGGAATGACACTTCTGTAACACCCCAAAAATCGGGTTATCGATTTTTGTGCTGTTATTCCTTCCTAGCTTTTCTCTCCCAAATTTTTCCCTGGAATCTGGTAAGTAACCAGGTGAATCCAGACAACCCCTAACCTCTCAGTGCCTTTCCCACGCTCTTGTGCCAGCCAACCCTTCGTCAGTAAACCCCGAATCTCATTCAAACCCTAGTTCCAAGATATTGGAACTGGAAATCCTGTCTTTGTGTTTACAAAGGAGCTATTATTTTCCTTGCTCTGTTAATTCTCCCAAAATTTCCAGAGATCCTCCTTCACTCATAAACCCTAGATGTGCAAAAATATTGCCAAGTCATATGCAATATTTCTCATCTAGAATTAATTCCTTTTTCTGCCTTTCTGAGGAACTAAATCCAGGAAAATATCTATCTATCTCCAAAGCTCATGAAAACTTGTGGAGATATTCTTTGTGATCATATTGAGCTCTCATAAAAATATTGGCCATAATTAAATAGTGGAAATTGCCTTTTCCTATTTAAAGCCAATATTTCAATTTGGGGCCTTTCCAAAGGAACTACCATTTTGGTAGCTAGGAAAAATCCCAAATAATTTGTGGAGCTTCTCATATCCATATCTTCACCAATTCCATCAAAATATCAAGTCCCTCAATTCAAAAATTGAGCACAACACCCCTTTGCAAATTCTGTCCAGATTTCCTATTTGCAAAGGAAGTGCTTGATTCCTTAATCTCCTTGGGCTGAAATTTTGCAGGGTGATTCATTATGATAAATTACCCTTGGACACCTAAAATTATCTC
This sequence comes from Elymus sibiricus, assembly GCA_039707655.1. Taxonomy (NCBI): domain Eukaryota; kingdom Viridiplantae; phylum Streptophyta; class Magnoliopsida; order Poales; family Poaceae; genus Elymus; species Elymus sibiricus. The sequence goes on from CM077671.1 coordinate 249,532,884, forward strand.
ATTCCATCTAGCCAATATTCCTCAGAAAATTTGCCAAGTTTCTGACCAGATTGGAGCACTGTGAAGGAAGTACCATTTTTAATTATGCAAATGGTATGAAATTTTTACAGTGCCTCCATATGCCTAAATTATTGGTCTCCACCAAATTTGGGACATTTTCATCTAGCCAATTCCTCAGAACCATCTGGTTTCTATTTCTGTCCAGTCTGGCACTTTGCAAAGGAGGTACTATCTAGATTGGTCCAGGGGAGCTGAAACTCTGCCAAGTTAGTCACCTTAGTAGATGGATAATCTCTTCCCAAGGTCATGCCAAGAGGAGCACTGTGATGGCCACTGCACAGCACAAACACATGGCTGCCAGCTGTTGTTTGACTTAGGTGCAGTCACACTAGAGCTCCAGTATCGTGCTTGAGGGGTCAAGTCAAAACAGGGAAGGAAGGAGAACCCCCTAGACACGGTTTGGCCTCGTGTGCGGCGTGGCAACGCCGTGGCCACATGGTGACCACGACCAGAGCATGACAAACTGGTGCTCTGTGCGTTGGATCTTTCGGGAGCTCATCTCCAGCAAGGTCTAGCTTGTCTGGGAGCGTCGGAGAGCTCCCCACCGCACTCGCGCGGCCTCTGGAGCCCTCTTCCCCTTGTCCTTTAGCCGTGGAAGCCTCTGTCGGCGTCCCGAAGCTCTAGCCGCCGTCCTGAAGCTCCGGCCGTCGTCGCGAGAGCCCTTCCCCGAGCCTATTTAAGCATGCCCCGAGCCCCTCCCGTGAGCAGCAAGCATCTCCATCCCCCATCGAGCCCAGCCCCTCTCCCCTCGAGTTCCCGGAGCCCTGTCTCCTCCCCGTAGCCGAGCTCTGCCGCCCGGTCCCTGCTAGCCAACCCCGAGCTCAGGCCCTTCCCGTCCCTCTCTCCACCACCGCCAGCCTCCCTGCGCTGCGGCGAGTCCACCCCGCCTCTTCCCTCGTCGTCGGAGCACCCATAGGGGAGCATCCATGAGCAGCCGCCGCCCTACCTGCGGCCATCGCGTGGAGCCACCTCTCCACCCCTCCCCGGCGTTCGTAGGGTCTCTGGACGGAGGCTGCATCGTCTCCTGAGCACGCCGGTGGCCTCCCCACGGCCGGAGATGGCCGGAGTTACCCGCGCCCTTCGCCGGAGCCCGCCCCCGCTCGCCGCCATGGTCGGCGCTTCGTTTGTCCCCAGCCGCTCCTGAGGCTTCCCCTGGATGCGGCACTCGCTGGCGCAACCGCCGGTACCAGCGCCCTCGCCGGGGGTGGCCGGAGTCAGCCGGGCCAGCGCCGGAGTCGCCGCTGCCTCTCGCCCCAGCTCTGTTCGTGGTCGGGCACGGGGAGGAAGAAAGCAGGGGAGGAGAGAGAAGGGGTCAGCGTGGGACCCGCTTGTCACCCTCATAGCGTTGACCCAGCCGGTTTTAAATGAAAACATATTTTCAACATACGCTTTCTGTTACTAAAGGCTTATTCTGGAAAACACGTTTCCATTTTCCAGCCGGCGGCCGGAGAAGCTAGTTAGTGAACGTTCACCCGTTAGGGACTGTGGTGGACACTGTTTTGCCCATTTTACAGCCTAACGAACGAACGCTCGTATCTTCGCGACCGTAGCTCCGGTCGAGTCCCCGCTGTGAGAGAACCCCTTTCCGGCGAATTCTTCCGCGAGGTGATCGCTCTTCTTCCCGGCGTATTCATCGACCCCCAGGCAAGCCAACCTCTTACTATGAGCTCCGGACTTGCGTGATGACTTTGCTTGCAACCTGTGTGTTCATCTATTACCTATTAGTCTGTATTTGCATACACATGTGATGACATCGGTATTAGGTACTAGCATTACTTTCCATTTAATGTCATGTCCTGTTGCCATGCTAATAATAATATTGTTAATAACATTGACATGCTAGTACTGTGGTTTGATCTCATGCCACGATCATCAGTACTATGATCTTGTCATGCTGTTGTTAAATGACTGTTAGCATTTATAATTGACGAGGTAATGGTACGATGATGAGTATGTTGAGATGGATTAATAAACTAAACCTAGTTGGCTGATCTTGAGTCACCTGTCCGGGCTTATCCGTGCAACCACATTTTCCGGTATGGGACGGCCTTGACTTGGTCTGATCGCGTGCTCTTTCACCGGTACCTCCAGACAGGGAGGGTTATGCGTGCATGCTACCCTGATCAGGTAGGCGGCGATAACCCTATGAGCCCAGTTGAGTGTTTAGCCCGGGAGTCCCCGTGTGGGACAGTTTAGTTTGGCCATGACAGTGGCAGGTGTCATGAGGACACAGGGGCCACCCAGGGAAGGACTCGGGGGGAGGATGAATGCCGGTGGTACGATGGGAGAGTCACGGGTCAGGCAGGTTTCGTTGAAGCAACGCTGGTCCACCCGAATGGGATCACGAGGCCAGGTGCTCCATGGTGTGGGTAAAGTGTGCAACCTCTGCAGAGTGTAAAATCTATTCGAATAGCCGCATCCACGGTATTGGACAGCCCGTCCAGACCTCACTAGGTGGTCAACCGTAACAATGATGATAATGATGAAAGAATTTGTCTTGTGATCGGAAGTGCTCAGTGAGTTGTGAGTATTCCGATGGTTGTGGGACAACCCAGAAGAGAGTAAGTTGATCCTCGGTATCAGTAAGCTCTTGAAGTACCTAGTGTGATCATTGCTATGCTATGTTATGCAGATTATAGGTATGATCCATGCTATGCTATGCTTGATGTGTGTTTTACTGTAATTTCATGCCATGTTTAGAATACATTCTTATATAAGCATAGGGCTTGCTTTGTTATCCGCTTATTTGGATGCTATGTATTTGGTTTTCTTGGGAGTACATTCAAAGTACTCACCTGACCTTGCACTTGGCCAGTTGCAGGAGAAGATTCGTCATGCTAGATCATAACCCAGCCAGTCCTGTGAGTTATGGAGCCCAGCCAGAGACGTCGTTGCCGCTGAACTAAGACCTCTGCTGCCATTTAGTTAGCCTTGGAGTTATGTAATATTGTTGTAAGCAACAGTATTGTAATACTCCATTATATTTAATAAAGCCATTTTGTGCCTGGAATTGTTGTATCATGTCTTTGACGTGCGCCAGGTCTTATCCTGGGGCTGGCGTGCATCGGCCCTCTATCGGGGTGCCACAACTTCCTTAAAATCTGTTCCTCTTCCTGCTTAGGTATACAACGTCTAATAACACCATCTACTCCTTCTTTATAAAGATGTGGGTCATCCCAAAAGTAATGTCGTAAATCATAAAAGAATTTTTTTCTTTTGTTGATAGGTAAAACTAGGTGGAATATATTTAGCAACAATATAATTTGCATAATCAACATACCAAGGAGTGATATGTGATGTATTTAGAGCAGCAAGTTGTTCATCAGGAATATTATCATCAATAGGGAGTGGGTCATCAAGAACATTTTCCATTCTAGACAAGTTATCTGCTACAGGGTTTTCAACTCCCTTTCTATCAACGATGTGCAAATCAAACTCTTGAAGCAAAAGCACCCACCTAATAAGTCTAGGCATAGCATCTTTATTTTCCATAAGGTATTTAATAGCAGTATGATCAGTGTGAATATTTACTTTGGAATCAACGATATAAGGTCTAAACTTATCACATGCAAAGACGACTCCTAAAAATTCATTTTCAGTGGTGGCATAATTTCTTTGGGCAGCGTCTAGAGTTTACTAGCATAATGGATAACATTCAATTTCTTGTCTACTCTTTGCCCTAGAACAGCACCAACAGCATAATCACTAGCATCACACATAATTTCAAATGGCAAGTTCCAATCAGGTGGTTGAACAATGGGTGCAGAAATCAAAGCTTTCTTAAGTATTTCAAAAGCTTCTACACAATCATCATTAAAAACAAAAGGAATATCTTTTTGAAGAAGATTAGTTAACGGCCTAGAAATCTTTGATGAAACGCCTATAGAAACCAGCATGACCAAGGAAACTTCTTATACCTTTGATATCTTTTGGGCATGGCATCTTCTCAATTGCGTCAACTTTAGCTTTGTCCACTTCAATACCTCGTTTAGAAATTTTATGCCCAAGAAATATGCCTTCATTCACCATAAAATGGCACTTCTCCCAATTCAAGACCAGATTAGTTTCTTCACATCTCTGCAAAAGTCGATCAAGGTTGCTCAAGCAATCATCAAAAGAAGTCTCGTAAATGGAAAAATCATGCATGAAAACCTCAACAATCTTTTCACAAAAATCATAGAATATAGCAGTCATACATCTTTGAAAAGTAGCAGGTGCATTGCATAAATCAAAAGGCATACGTCTATAAGCATATGTTCCAAAAGGGCTAGTAAAGGTAGTTTTCTCTTGATCCTCTTTTGACATAGGTATTTGGGAAAAAATAGAATATCCATCAAGAAAACAAAAGTGTGTGTGCTTAGATAATCTTTCTAGCATTTGATCGATAAAAGGCAAAGGGTAGTGATCTTTCCTAGTAGATTTGTTTAATTTCCTGAAATCGATCACCATCCTATAACCAGTTACTATTCTTTGTGGGATAAGTTCATTTTTATCATTAGGAACAGCAGTTATACCTCCTTTCTTAGGAACACAATGATCAGGACTTACCCATCTACTATCAGCAATATGATAAATTGTACCTGCCTCCAGAACCTTTAGTATTTCAGTTCTTACCACTTCCTTCATCTTAGGATTTAAGCGGCGTTGATGATCAACGACATGTTTGGCATCCGGTTCCATATTAATCTTGTGCTGACATAGAGTGGGATTAATGCCCTTGAGATCAACAAGAGAATATCCAATAGCAGCCCAGTGCCCCTTCAGAGTTTTAAGTAATCTGTTTTCTTCATGCCTTGAAAGGATAGCACTGATAATAATAGGATATATCTTCTTTTCATCAAGGTAAGCATATTTCAAAGTATCGGGTAAAGTTTTTAACTCAAACACGGGATCTCCCTTGGGTGGAGGAGGATCCCCTGAAATATCAACTGGTAAGTTGTGTTTCAGAATAGGCCTTTGTTTAAGAAATATGTCGTCTATTTCATTTCTCTCATTCATATGCATATCATTTTCATGGTCTAGTAAATATTGTTCTAACGGATCTGTAGGAGGTACGGCAATAGAGGAAAGACCAATTATTTCATCCTTACTAGATAATTCCTTCTCATTTGGTTGTCCACTAAACTTGGAGAAGTTAAATTCATGAGACACACCGCCAAAGCTTACTTTGACCTTCTCAGTAGCACAATTAATTTCAGCATTAACAATATTTAATAAAGGTCTCCCAAATTTAATGGGACAAAAGTTATCTTGTGTTGAACCAAGCACTGAGAAATCAGTGGGGTACTTGACTTTTCCACACAGGACTTCAACATCTCTAACAATCCCAAGTGGTGTAATAGTGTCTTTGTTTGCAAGTTTAATAGTGACATCAATATCTTCAATTTCAACGGGTGCTATGTCATTCATAATTTCTTGATATAAGGTAAAAGGTATGGCACTAACACTAGCACCCATGTCACACAAGCCATGATAACAATGGTCTCCAATTTTAACACAAACAACGGGCATGCCAACAACTGGTTTATTTTTGTCTAACTCATCCTGCTTACATCTAACTGGTTTTACAATTCTAGTAGTTTCATCACAGAAGTAAATAACCTGTCCATCAACATTATCGACTAGAAGATCTTTGACCATAGAAATTTTAGGCTCAACATTTATTTGTTCAGAAGGTGTAGGTGTCCTAGCATGACTCTTATTAACCACAGTTAGCTTTAGCATGTTCCTTAATTCTAACAGGGAATGGTGGCCTCTCAATGTAAGCAGTAGGAACAATTGGATAAACATGGCTAACAATTATTTCTTCCTTCTTAGTTCTAATAGGTTTCTCTAATTGATCTTCAATGGGTGGCTAGTATTTAAACCACTTCTCCTTAGGGATATCAACATGAGTAGCAAATGATTCACAGAAAGAAGCTACTATCTCAGAGTCAAGGCCATATTTATTACTCAACTTATAGCAAGCATCGGTTTCCATAAAAGATTTAACACAATCGAACTTAAGCATTATACGTGACTCTTTACCTTTGTCGAGTTCCCAATCTTCAGAGTTGTGCATAACTCTTTCCAGAAGATCCCATTTGAATTCAATGGTCCTATTCATGAAGGAACCAGTAGAAGAAGAATCGAGTAGTACTTGATCATCATGAAAAAGCCGAGCATAAAATTTTTGTACAATAGTGTTTCTAGAGATCTCATGGTTGGGGAAGGTGTGAATCATAGATTTAAGCCTCCCCCAAGCTTTGGCGATACTTTCTCCTTCACGAGGCTGGCAATTATAAATAAAGTTCCGATCACGATGAACTAGATGCATAGGATAAGACTTCTGATGAAATTCCAACTTCAAGCGATTCCAGTACCCTGATCCAATATCGCCCAATAGCATGTACCACATTAATGCCTTTCCCTCCAAAGATAAAGGGAAAACTTTCTTCTTAACTTTGTCTCCAGACAACCCTTCAAGTTGAAATAATCCACAAACTTCATCGACAAATATCAAATGATAATCAGGATGAGTTGTTCCATCATATGGATTAGATAAGAGTTTTTCAAGCATACCCGAAGGAATCTCATAATAAATATTTTCAGTAGGTTTAGTAGGTTGAGGAACAGTTTCCTCATGTTCAGTTCGATGCGAAGATGTCCCGAACAAGCAACTTAAAGGGTGACCATTCATAGCGACAAGCAACAGTAAATTTCAGCACATATAGAAAATGTTTCCTTACCAATTCCACTTACCAAAGGTGCTTCACTCCCCGGCAACGGCGCCATAAAAGAGTCTTGATGACCCACAAGTATAGGGGATCAATCGTAGTCCTTTCGATAAGTAAGAGTGTCGAACCCAACGAGGAGCAGAAGGAAATGAGAAGTAGTTTTCAGCAAGGTATTCTCTGCTAGTGTTGTAAGTAACGATAGTTAGATAGTTTTGTAGCAAGAATATTCATAACAAGTGACAAGTAAAAATAGTAACAAAGGTGCAGCAAGGTAGCCCAATCCTTTTTATAACAATGGACGGGTCAGAAAGTACTCTTATATTAAGCAAGCGCTCTCGGGGACACATGGGATTTTCTATCTAGTCATGTTCATCATGTTGAGTTGATTCGCATTCGCTACTTTGATAATTTCATGTGTGGGTGGACCGGTGCTAAGGTGTTGTTCTTACTTGAACTAACAACCTACTTATGATTACCCCCTCTCGCAAGCATCCGCAACTACGAAAGAAGAATTAAGATAAATCTAAACATAGCATGAAACATGTGGATCCAAATCAGCCCCTTATGAAGCAATGCATAAACTGGGGTTTAAGCTTCTGTCATTCTAGCAACCCATCATCTACTTGTTACTCCACAATGACTTCCCTTAGGCCCATAACATGGTGAAGTGTCATGTAGTCTATGTTCACATGAAACCACTAAGAGAAGTAACAACATACATATCATCAAAATATCGAGCGAATACCAACTTCACATGATTAGTTATAACAAGACATCTCCCATGTCCTCGGGAACAATAGTAACTACTCACACCACATCAACATGTTCAACATCAGAGGTGCAATAATAATGATTAAGGATCTGAACATAATATCTTCCACCAAGTAATCCAACAAGCATCAACTACAAGATTTAATCAACACAACTAGTAACCCACAGGTACCAATCTGAGATTTTGAGACAAAGATTGAATACAAGAGATGAACTAGGGTTGGAGATGAGATGGTGTTGGTGAAGATGTTGCTGAGGATTGGTCCTCCCACGAAGGAGGAAGCGTTGGTGATGATGATGGCTTCGATCTTCGCTCCCGGAGAGGAATTCCCTCGGCAGAATCTGACTGTCGGAGTGTAAAAGGGCCTCTGCCCAGGTTTCCGCCTCGAGACGGTGGTGCTTCATCCCGAAAGGTTGCTTATGATTTTTTCTAGGGTAAAACACACCATATAGGAGAAGAGGGGCATCGGGAGGCCAGTCAGGGACCCACAAGCTATCAGGGCGTGGCCTGGGGGGGCGCCCTGTTGGCTTGTGTCTGGCTGGTGGCCCCCCTCTGGTATATTTTTGGCCTAGAAATTCTTATATATTCAATAAAAATTCCCCGTGAAGTTTCAGGTCATTTGGAGTCTGGTGATTTTTTTACCTTTTTCTCAGTTTTCCGTTCCAGAATTCCAATTTCCAGAGAATTCCCTCTTTGTGATGTACCTTGCATATTCAGAGAGAAGGAGCATAAGAATTTTATGATAATCGGGAATAATTGATAAGAATAATGTAAATATGAATAAGAAATCATGATGCAAAATGGACGTATCACTTCCTTAACGAATAAGGCTTCCAGAAGGTCCATTTGAAGATTCTTGATGTAATGCTACAGATCCTGGTTATACACCAACAGAGGTGAAAACTTCATCTTCTGTGCATTCATCAAGATGATATGGGCTCCATTGCCTTCTGCCATCCAATCTTTCCAAAGCAGTGGTCTTTAAGTTCGGCACGATGGCGATAGCATAAGCGTGTGATAGCATCATGGATGGCAGTGTTTATGCCCATATCCATGACATGAGCTATCATTCCATAGGTGATATCTCCTATCTTGGGGTCTTCTTGACGTCCAAGAAATTGAGTCTTGACGCTCAATGTTCCGGTCTTCCTTTTACACACATTGATCTCAGATATTAGCAACTTCAATGGTGTGACAAGTTCCACAAGGGATGGACCACAAAGAACGTCCTCATAGTAATGTCTTCTGTTCAGAATGATGCTGCCCATCTAAAAAAATTGACGCAGGAAGGGTTCAGCAAAGAGTTCAAAAGTTACGAGAGTAATATAAAATAAAAGTTGTTCCTATCATGGTCTTCCTGTTTCTAAGCCATTTTCTAGGGTCACGTAATACATTCAACATCTGCTCTGATACCATCTCTGTAGCGACCCAACCCAAATGGATCGATGCCTCTATGTTTTTAGTGATATCCCTGGATCAATATGCTAGCACACATAGTACATCGATGAAATACCATAACATCACATCTTTACCTACTAATAAAAGACTGATCGCTTCTGCCCATCCGTCATTAGTAAATTTAGGGAAAAGACCCTGCTATTTTGCATATTCAACCCACAGTCCTCATTAAGTGAAGAAAAAATGGTTCAAGGATTTTTTGGGCCTGCAGATCGAGTGACGCTGGATCGGGAGGCTACAGTGCTCTGGTAGGTGGGGAACGGCGGGGAAGCAGTGGAGGTCGGTGCGAGGCGGATCAGGTCGGGATCCAGTGCATCGTGTGGGCGGGGGACTGCATTACTACCTGCTCTGGCAGAGGGAACGCGACAGTGGTGGTGGCGACTGGCGAGGAGGCGGAGGCAGCCATCGTCATGGGGGCAGGTGGTGGGCTGGCAGCATCGACGTGGTGCCTGATGGTGGAGGGGAATGTCGCACCACGAGCCTCGCGTCGGTACCTGTCGTGGTTTTATCAACCCGACAGATGTCCTCGTAACAGGACTTAGCTGTGAGGCCATCGCCGCTTGGTGGCGACTCGAAGGGGTTAAGCGAGAGAAAGAGTCGGGTTTACCTAGGTTCGGCCCCTCCTATGGAGGTAATAGCCTACGTCCTGCTTTTTGTGTATTGGATGAATAGATCTTGATTACAAGGGTGCGGAATCGCTAACCTAGCTCTCGAGAGGTTGTGACTTAGTCTTTTTTGGCCTAGGAGCCTGCCTTTATATACAGGTCAATCCCTAGGGTTCACAACAGAGTCCGGGTCATATTATGACCCGTGATCTACTACATCTCTAACTTGTCTTCCACCTTAAGGAAACTTTGACTGGCGTCCTTAGCTTCATGGGCTGCGAGCCACCGTCTTCTGATACTGGGCCGCCACCTTACTCATCTTGTACTCAGGACACGGCCCACTCAATCTTGGTTGCAGAGTCGTTGATACGTCTAACCCGGCCGAGTATGGCGGGTTACACCGTGAAGTTATATCCCCGACATTAGGCCCCAGATTGACTTGAATTCATTCATGTCAATAGATCTTTCCTTCCTGTGGCGGCTCATCTTTGAACTAGTATCTTCAACAGATTTCATAATACCAGCTTGTTATGCTCCCACACTTGTCATTTTCCCAACGTTCATTTATTATGACGTCATCTTTGCTGACCGTTGTTCTTCAAAGTCATCATAATATATCCCGTCGAAGACAGCGCCAAATCTAGGTGGGTGCAAAAATCGAGGTGTGCTTCTAGCCACAAATTTACCATGGTCGCTTCATTTTTCGCGGTGCTGCTCCACTTACTTCTTCTTATAAATTGGCCCCGCTGGACCCCACTGGAACCTTTCCTCATCGTCTTCCTCCTCCTGCTTCCCCATTGACTGAACACAAGCAAAGCTCCCAGGGCGACTTCGAGGTCCTTCGACTCCATTGCCGGCATCGTCAAGCCCTCTCGCGACCATCGAAGCGAACTCGATCATCTTCGTCCCCGCTCCAACGCCATCTTGTATGAATCCCCGCCATTTAGGGTTTCAGTATTTTTCGGTGTTCTTGTCGTCCTCATAGCGTTCATCCGAAACTTCATTAGTAGATCCACATATTATCCGCTCATTGCAGTGTATTCGTAGAACATCCTCCGTTCCATTTTCCTTTAAAGTAGATCTAAAACAAACCATCAAGGGTTACCCGTTGGACTGCTGCAGTTTCGGTCATTCCGTCGGCTAGAACATATATACCACTATTTTTTCTTCATTTAATTAGATCCGCCCAGAGAGGAACTTTCATAGAAACTTGTTCGCGACCCAATGTTGCTACCAAGTGTTGAAGATATCCCTTTGACCTTCTCAAATTTCGTCGGCTCATAACAATACTTTAATATAGGCGACTTATAATCTGCTCCGGCTTATTCTCCTTACTACTCTTGTAGCTACTGCATAACCTGCCATGGCTTCGAAAAGCTCCAAAGTTTGTAACTCGACAAAAAGCAAAGAGTCCAAGCTCACCTTGGAGAACCTTGTGGATCAGGGCCTTTTGCCGGCTCGAAAGACCATAACATGGCGAGCTCCTAAAGAAGAGTTGTCCCCACAACCGCAACTAGGGGAGGTTGTAGTATTTACTGATCATCTGCGCAGGGACTTCCGCCCTCCGGGCTCAAAATTCTTCAGAGACCTCTTGCACTTCTTTCAGCTCAGGCATCAAGACATCAGTCCGAACTCCATGACAAATATTTGTCAATTCCAAGTGTTATGTGAAGTGAGCCTCCAGGTTGAGCCGTCATTTACTCTGTTCATAGAGTTCTTTTATCTTAACCATCAAATAGAAACAAAGAACGGTGCTTCCTGCGATCTTGGTGGCGTTTCCATTCAGAAGAGAAAGAAAAACGGCTTCCCAGAATCAAAGTTGGCGAGTCATCCCAAAGGGTGGAACAAAACCTGGTTTTATTGCAGAGATACTTCACCTGAAGGGGAAAATTGTTGGAAATATGCCCTAGAGGCAATAATAAAGTGGTTATTATTATATTTCCTTGTTCATGATAATCGTTTATTATCCATGCTATAATTGTATTGATTGGAAACTCAATTGCATGTGTGGATAAATAGACAACACTGTGTCCCTAGTATGCCTCTAGTAGACTAGCTTGTTGATCAAAGATGGTCAAGGTTTCCTGGCCATAGACATGAGATGTCATTTGATAACGGGATCACATCATTAGGAGAATGATGTGATGGACAAGACCCAAACTATGAACGTAGCATATGATCGTGTCAGTTTATTGCTATTGTTTTCTACATGTCAAGTATATGTTCCTATGACCATGAGATCATGCAACTCACTGACACCAGAGGAATACCTTGTGTGTATCAAACGTCACAACGTAACCGGGTGACTATAAAGATGCTCTACAGGTATCTCCAAAGGTGTCTGTTGAGTGGGCATGGATCAAGACTGGAATTTGTTACTCCGTGTGACGGAGAGGTATCTCAGGGCCCACTCGGTAATACAACATCACAACAAGCCTTGCAAGCAAAGTGACTAAAGTGTTAGGAACGGGATCTTATATTACGGAACGAGTAAAGAGACTTGCCAGTAACGAGATTGAACTAGGTATAGAGATACCGATGATAGAATCTTGGGCAAGTAACATACCGAAGAACAAAGGGAACAGTATACGGGATTAACAGAATCCTTGACATAGAGGTTCAACCGATAAAGATCTTTGTAGAATATGTAGGAACCAATATGGGCATCCAGGTCCCGCTATTGGTTATTGACCGTAGAGGTGTCTCGGTCATGTCTACAGAGTTCTCGAACCCGCAGGGTCTGCACACTTAACGTTCGGTGACGTTTCGGTAGTATTGAGTTATGTATGGTGGTGGCCAAAGGTTGTTCGGAGTCCCGGATGAGATCCCGGACGTCACGAGGAGCTCCGGAATGGTCCGGATGTAAAGATTGATATATAGGAAGTCCTGTTTTGGTCACCGGAAATGTTTCGGGTATTTCCGGTAGTGTACCGGGAGTGCCGGGAGGCCATCGGGAGGCAACGTTCCCCAACAAAAATCCCTTCCCGGGTTAAAGATTGGAAAGACTTGGTAAATCGGAATTCCCGAGTTGGCCAACTGACGAAGAGAGAGTAAATTTGGCACCTCTTCATGCAAAACTGAGAGCCCTGACCGCACATGGCCTGACCGGGATAGATTTGATTCGTTGCTGGTTAAAGTGGCGGATCCAACCCGTCAGCCTAAGGGACGGCCTGATGTGTGATTATTTGGGTGCCTTAAACGATCCTCAACGGTTTTCCCATGAAAATCTTACCGATAGTGTTCTTACCAAGGAAACAAAGAAGTTCTTCTCTGTCTCAAAAGAGTTGTGCAGTGTCACCGGCTTGGGTCCATTTTACCTTCTCAACCCGCGGCCTCAGGTATTAACTATTTCCATTGTCACTTATCCATGCTCTTCTCGACTTTCCATTTACTCATTATATGTTTCATATATCTACAGGCGGACTCTAACTTTTGGAAAGTTGAACCTCAAGCCTCCCTTCCTGCTACGGGGAAAAAGAATGCCCCAGTCTCCATGTCATCTTCGGAGGAGGAATCTGAGTTAGAACTTGCTTCTCTCGGCCGCCTGTTTAATGAACTTGCTGACGCACCTTCTTGTCAGGACGACTCGGATTGTAGCCAAGCCGGCGAAACTAAGGTAACTCCAATTTCCCTCAATCCTTCGGAAATGCTTGCTCCTTGGAAACCAAGACAAGCCGTTCGGAAAGTTAAATTATCACACCCAGAAGCTCATTTGGCTCCTGACTTTCTTTTGAAGAACACACAGTTTGCGGGCTCATCGAAACGCAAGACTCGGGATGATGAAGACCCTAGTTTGTCTTATGCGACGTCGGCTCGCAAACCACGCCATGAGGTGCCCCATAGTCCAACTGATTGTTGCCCTAGAGCCGGCTTGTTTAAACAACCTCTTAGTCCTTCAGATTCCCTTTATCAGGATTCTCCTTCATCGTCAGGTGTCGGGGCATGGGTACTCACGATCACCTATGAGACCAGAGATCCCTTGTGGTTCGGCAAGGGGAGTCACGTTGCACGAAGAGCGGAGAGCATGAGACGGCACGACGATCAGGACACAGGCATTTTACCCAGGCTCGGGCCACTGCTAAGCGTAAAACCCTACTCCTGCTTTTTGGTGGATTGATTGGAGGAACACAAAGAACGCATAGTGCCTAACCCCGGCAAGGACTGCTGCCGGGGGAAGAGCTACTATGCGAGTACAAGTGTTCGGGGGTTCCAGTCGCTAACCTTGAGCTAGGTTGCCTTGGGCCTCCTTTTATAGTGCAAGGGGCTACCACGATGGCAAAATAGTCATTATCTATCGATTAGATAGCTAAGCAGAGCTATCATACCTAACTCTGGCATTTAGGACAAAATGCCATGATTACCTGCCTAGTGGCGCTTGGGGGTGCATCCCCGGCAAGCTCTTGCCACCGCTTGGCTGGCCGTTGCTTATGGTCTTGACACGCTGCAGGGCGGGTGTCAATTGAGCGTAACTTGCATTCCGATGTGTCACCACGTGCTTAGAGAGAGCTGATTAGCTGCCTGAGGGCTCAACACCGCATCGATAAGTGACAGGCGTAGCGATGCGGTGGAGCGGTGGCTGGTGGCTCGCGCCTGCCGGGGAGTAGCCTGCCGGGTCTTCTGGGAGGTGTGCATGTCTTGGTCCCCAGCAAACATCGGGGACGTGCTTGGCGCATTGCAGTCCAGGCTTGGGCTGCCGCGTTAAGCTTGTTGTAATCCTGTCTTGATTGTTGCCGGGTTTTTGCTTCTACCGCCTGTGCATAAGTCAGGGGCACTGGGTACCCCTGTTCTAGTGCACCGATAGGAGCCCCCTGGACTGGCCCACACGTGCTCGCCAAGTGCCGTTGGGTCAGGCCCAAGTTTCATGCACAGGCGCGCAATGTGAGGGAGTAACTGCCAATTTATTGGTCAGAACTGACCCACCACCTCAGGCCGTTTCCGCCACGCGCGCCGCATGCATAGCAGAGAGTTAGCGACGGGCACGCGTGACTTAAAGTCCTGATCGTGGCAGAAACCACAGCGCCATGGATTGGAGCAATGGGGCAGTTACCTGTTTGCCTGTGATCATGGACGATGGAATTGGTGGAGATGGGCGGCGACCCTTGGAGTGGAGGAGAGCCAGCCCCCGCGCTCTCCCCTATAAATTGGGGGTCGCGAGGGGCGATGCTCATCCATCCTTTCTTCCTCCTTGAGTGCAACCCCACAGAGCTCGCCCTTCTGCTTCTTTGTTTTGAGCTGCGCTCGCTCTCCCGATGCTTAGGAGGAGGGGGCGAGCGAGCGTGTTTGCAGAGCCTTCCTCCCGGACCCATGCTCAGTTCTCTTCATGGACAGACGGTTTTGAAATGAAATCCGGTCAGGGAAGCCTCGGACGGGGGAGCGGGCAGCGTGGTGGCCGTATCGGGAACGGCCATGGTGGTACGCCTGCCGCTGCGCTGTCCGCTTCTTTGGTCTTGACGGAGTTCTATGCGGTTGACGTCATGCTGAGATCTATGTCGGAGGTGCAGCACCGCGGCAGTCCGCGGTCTCTGCATTCCTTATTCAAGGTGATGGAGAAAAAACACCCACGTGGCCACCACGACCGTGTGCGTGGTTGCAACCGCGCGTCGTCATTTACCGCGGTGAAGCTCTCCTCCCACCGTACTTTGGATGGAGCGTACGGGAGGGGGTCCTTCATCTTCGCGTGTTCTTCTAAGGCGGGGGACGGAATTCCCCGCCTTTGGCCACCGGGGACGACCATGCTCTCTGTGGGGTCCCCGGATCACCACGCCTGGAGCTTGGGCGACAGCGGGGCCATCTCCTTGGGTGGTGGCGATGAGGAAGACGATGGTGGTTGGGGATCCACGACGCATCAGGAGCACGGATGAGGTCTCCGACGCGTCGCGTTCCCCGGCAGCGCCATCATCACCAGCTAGGCTCCGGCAGCGCCACCATCTGCACCTGCCCTCCACCTTCTTTCCCCTTATCGGTCTTGTCCGCTCCATCGGCTTCGTCCGCCCTGCCTGGGAGCAGGGCCCTTCTGCTCGCTGGTCGCGTCCCTCTGGTCCTGGCTGGGAAGCGTCGAATCCCGGCCAGGCGCTCCTTTTGCCCTCTGTTCCTTCTCCACTTAATCCCTAAGAGGAGAGGGACAAGAAAGGGATTACGGGGCACTTATCTTTTTTTATGTCAAAAAGATGTAGGCGCTTGTCGAGTTTTACTTAATCATAATATAATCTCTATCTATTTTGTATCGAAAATGAATGAGAACAAGTGCTGTCTTTCTTTTACAAGTACCATCCCTTTCTTTTCCTTATTTATACTACATTAGTACGCTTTGTCTTTGCCGCACGGAGCTACTTGTCGGGTCATCATTCAAACCACGAGTGCCAGAGTGGGGGAACGAGCCCCGGCAACAAGTTGGCATTGTTCCCCGGCAGAGCTCCTTGTCGGTATCGGTGCCGTCACCCCTATAAACGAAGACAGGGGGACAGCTCATCCCGACAATGGTTTTCACCACGTGGATGACTCCACAACCCATAGTAAGGAAGATACTAAGGGTCTCCTTGAGAAATCGAGAAGTACTGAATTGGAAATATGCGATATACTTATCTTTTCCAAGCAGTATCTTCTTTTTGAGCATGATGGGCCGCCATCCTTGTTTCTCTGTTCCTCTCCCCTGTTTTCTTGATGGTAAAACATGTAGGGTGAGAACAAATAACAAAGCTTACGGTTTTCATCAAGTATTCTAGCAAATCTTAATATCTTAAAAGCAATAACATTGCTGTCATAAAGAAATGCGTAATGAGCATGTAAGGATGATGATATGATGCAATGCCTAGCTTTATTATTTGTTGCATAGGGTCTGCGCCTGGCTTTGTACAAAGGGTTACATGCAACATCGGCAAGGCTTGTACAAAAGGTGGTTGCCGGGGACTGAGCCCGGCACCGCTCCTTACGGGTAGAACTTACGAAGATGCTCAATGTTCCATGAGTTCTACACCTTGGTGCCATCTTCGGTCACCAGACGGACTGCGCCAGGTCTGGTGACTCGTACTACCCGGTAAGGGCCTTCCCACTTCGGCGTCAACTTGTTTGTACCCTTGGCGGACTGAACACGCCGAAGGATAAGGTCGCCTTCCTCAAAGCTCCGAGCGTGAACCCTGCGGCTATGGTCGCGGCGCAGGGCTTGCTGATAGCGTGCGGCACGAACAGCAGCCCGGAGACTGTCTTCCTCGAGGAGCGCAGCATCGTCATGCCGCAGCTGCTGTTGCTCTACTTCATCGTAGGCAAGCACTCGAGGTAACCCGTATATGAGTTCCGTGGGAGCACTGCTTCCGCCCCGTACACTAGGGAGAAGGGCGTCTAGCCGGTAGCTCGATTTGGTGTCGTCCTGAGGGACCAAAGAACCACCGGCAGCTCATCTATCCAGCGCCTGCCGCTCTTCCGCAGCTTATCAAAAGTCCTTGTCTTGAGTCCTCGCAGCACTTCAGCATTCATCCTCTCGACTTGCCCGTTGCTCCTCGGGTGAGAAACAGAGGCGAAGGAGACCTTGCTTCCAAGGCTTTGGATATATTGCATGAAGGCACGACTCGTGAACTGGGTGCCGTTGTCGGTGATCACTCTGTTAGGCACTCCAAAGCGGCACACCAGTCCATTCATGAACTTGATAGCTGCTTGTGCGGTCACCTTTCTCACTGGTTCCACCTCAGGCCACTTTGTGAACTTGTCGGTTGCCACGAACAAGAACTCAAACCCCCGACAACACGGGGGAAGGGGTCCAAGATGTCGAGCCCCCAAACCGAGAATGGCCAGGATAGAGGGATTGTTTGCAGGGCTTGTGCTGGTTGATGGATGTTCTTGGAATGGAACTGGCAGGCTTCACACTTGGTGACCAGCTCAGTAGCGTCCTGGAGGGCAGTGGGCCAATAGAAACCCTACCGGAAAGCTTTCCCGGCAAGGGCCCTTGATCCAATGTGGGAACCACATACTCCTCCGTGAATCTCCGCCAACAGCTTCAGTCCATCCTCCTGGCAGATACACCTTAATTTCACACCGTTCGGTCGTCTTCTGTACAGGGTGTCATCGACAAACTGGTACATACTTGACCGACGGGCTACTTTTTTGGCTTCTTCTTGCTCTTCGGGGAGTTCTCCTGTTTGAAGGAAATGGACTATATGTTGTGCCCAGGTTGGAGCCTGTGGCAAGACAACAAGGACTAAAGGCATCTCCTCATCTCTGGGAGTGCTTGCCTCGACCGCCGGGCCCTGAGGTCCTGCGGGAGGGAGCTGCTCGTCAACTGGAGGGGGGTTTTCCCTGGCAGCTTCTCTACCAGCGGCTTCGGGAAGCTCTGCCGGGAAATTCTTGCCAGAGTTCAGCTTTCTTCTCTTCTTGGACATCGCTGATGGGGATACTGATGGTTGAGTGAGGCGGAGAACAAAGGTTCCTGGTTCCACAGGAAGCTTCTGCGCAGCGCACTTCGATAGATGGTCAGCAATGATGTTTGCCACTCGCGGCACATGCTCTGTTTGCAGTCTATCGAAGTGCCCCACCAATTTCCTCACTTCTTCCACATAGGCCTCCATCAGCGGGCTCTGGTAATCCTTGTTTACCTACTTTATCACAAGCTGAGAATCTCCTCAGATGATCAGCCTCTTTATTCCCAATTCCACCGCAATTCTGAGTCCGGCAAGGAGCCCCTCGTACTCAGTGGTGTTGTTGGTGGCTTCCTCCCATGGAAAATGCATCTGGACGACGTACTTGAGGTGCTCTCCGGTAGGGGCAATGAGGAGCACACCTGCTCTAGCCCCCTGGAGTGAAAGCACCGTCAAAGTACATGATCCAATCCTTGGGTGCTTCTTTGCCGGGGAGGATTGTCTCTGGAGCTTCATCATCTGGCGTGGGTGTCCATTCTGCAATAAACTCCGCCAACGCCCTGCTTTGAATGGTGGAAGTGCTCTCATATTTTAATCCGAAGCTTGACAATTCCAATGCCCACTCAACTATCCTGCTGGTGGCTTCGGGGTTTCTCAGTATGCGTTGCAATGGGAAACGGGTGACAACTGTTATCTCATGGGTTTGGAAGTAGTGGCGCAGCTTCCTCGAGGCCATGATGAGGCCGAAGATTAGCTTTTGTACTCCAGAGTACCTTGATCTAGCCCCCTGTAGCAGGGAACTGACAAAGTACACGGGCCGCTGCACCACTTTCTTCTTTGCCACTTCTTTGGATCCGCTATCAACCATTTGCTGAGGTTCCCCTTGATCTGTGTCGAGTCTTGCCGCGGTTGTTCCTTTCCCACTCCCGGCGGCATCAGCAGCGACTGCTGAATCCTCATCCACTTCCCGCTGCGCCACCAGCGCTGCACTAACCACTTGATTCGTCGCTGCCAAATATAGCAGCAATGGCTCTTGTGGTTTAGGAGCGACCAAGGTGGGAGCAGAGGATAGGTATTTCTTCAGATCTTGCAGCGCTGCATCTGCCTTCGGGGTCCACTTCATCGGGCCAGCCTTCTTCAGGATTTTGAAGAATGGCAAGGCGCGCTCAGCGGACTTGGAGATGAACCTACTCAGTGTGGTAACACATCCGGTCAAGCGTCTGATATCCTTGATGGTCTTGGGTGCCTGTATTTGTTCGATCGCCTTAATCTTATCGGGATTGGCTTCTATTCCTCGCTGAGATATGAAGAACCCAAGCAGCTTGCCGGATGGGATGCCGAACACACACTTCTTAGGGTTGAGCTTCAGGTTGATCTTGCGCAAGCTTGCGAAAGTCTCCTCCAGATCTTGTATGAGAGTGGCTTCATCCTTGGTCTTGACCACGATGTCATCCATGTAGGCTTCCACATTTCTGTGCAGCTGAGGTCCAAAACCAATTTGAACAGCCCTGGCGAAGGTCGAACCAGCACTCTTTAACCCGAAGGGCATACGCACAAAGCAGTACGTGCCATAGGGAGTTATGAATGCGGTCTTCTCCTCGTCTTCCTTGGCCATAAATATCTGGTGGTAACCGGAGTAGGCATCCAAAAAGGAGAGCAAGTCACATCTGGAGGTGGAATCAACAATTTGATCTATGCGCGGCAAGGGGAAAGGGTCCTTCGGGCAAGCCTTGTTCAAGTCAGTGAAGTCTATGCAAAGCCTCCATTTCCCATTTGCCTTTCGTACCACCACCGGGTTTGCCAGCCAAGTTGGATGCAGCACCCCTCTGACCAAACCAGCTGCTTCAAGCTTCTTGATTTCCTCGGCAATGAACTGTTGTCGCTCCAAGGCCTGTTTCCTAACCTTTTGCTTGACGGGCCGGGCATGAGGACAGACAGCAAGGTGGTGCTCAATTACCTCCCTGGGAACACGGGGGATGTCAGATGGTTGCCAGGCAAACACATCGATGTTCTCCCGCAGGAAGGCAACGAGCGTGATTTCCTATTTGTCAGTAAGGGTAGCACTGATGGTGAAGGTACCACCAGTGCCATCCTCCCTTGCCGGGACTTTCTTCGTCTCAGGATAGGCGACCCTGGTCTTCTTGCTAGCGGAACTCTCCGGCAGGTCATCGTCGGGTGCAGCGCACTCCGAAGAGGCGCGCTTCCCGGAGTTCTTGCTAGTCTTCTTTATTTTCTTTGTGTCTTTGGCGGGAGCTGGGATTTCTGTGGCCTCAGCTGCTACCGCGTCATGGTACATCTTGTCTACGCAGATAAATGCGTTCTTCTTGTCGGATGGGATGGAAATGACTCCAATGGGCCCTGGCATCTTCAAGGTGTTGTAAGCATAGTGGGATGCTGCCATGAATTTTGCCAAGGCTGGGCGACCGAGGATTCCGTTGTAAGGCAAAGGGATCTCAGCCACGTCGAACACTATCCTCTCTGTCCGGAAGTTCAGCTCTTTGCCGAACGTTACCGGCAGAATGATCTTTCCCTTGTGTCGGCTCCTGTCGGGGTTGATTCCTTGGAATGTACCCGTAGCTTCGAGCTCTTCATCAAGGATCTGCAGTTTCTCAGCCACTCTAGGGGAGATCAAGTTCAATCCGGCCCCACCGTCAACTAACATCTTAGACACCTTGAGGTTGCGGATTGTCGGGGAAACCAACAATGGCAAACATCTGACCATAGTGGTACGGTCAGGATGATCCTCTTCTTCAAAGATGATAGGCGTGCGGGACCATTTGAGTGGCTTCCTAGATTCTGTAGTTGGTTCCACAGCATTGACTTCGCGTGCCCACTGCTTGAGCTGGCGGTGAGAGGAATGCAAGGATGCACCTCCATCAATGCACATGGCTTCGGTTGCTTTCTGAAACTCCCTATCGCTACAATCCTCATCATCATCCTCATCTTCACTCATGTCATCTGTTTCCTTCTTCTCTCGGCCTCTGGTGGGTTTTTCATTTTGCTGTGGGGTTTTGCCGCTGCGACCTCCTCTGTCGCCACGGCCTTTCCCGGCAGCACCGTCTTGGCCGTTTTCCTTGTCGCACTTCTCGTAGTCGGCCCTCTGTTTCTCAACAAGTTGCTCGACCTGTCGGCATTCTTGGAGATCATGGCCCTTGGTGCGGTGGATTTTGTAGTACGGCCCATCGGACTTCCCGGTCTTCTCAGCGGCAGCGGCAGCTCCCTTGCCGGGGGCCTCGGCTTTCGTTTTCTTGCCCGTACTGAGGTCTCCGGAGCTCTCAACAGCCAATACTACTTTTCCCTTACGCTTCTTGTTGCGCTTCCTGCTCCTTCCCTTCGGGTCGGGGGCGTCGTCGTCATCATCAGAGTCCACTGCACTGCCCGCCTCTTCCCCGGGGAGTCGTCTTCCTTCTTCAGCTCGAGCACACTTATCCACCAAGGTGTAAAGCTCATTAACAGTCTTGGGGAGCTTGACATTCATCTTGGCTCGCATCCTCCTGTTGCGCACATTCGAGTGGAACGCGGCAATCACCGCTGCAGGATGGATCTCTGGGATGTTGCGGTGTACTCGACTGAATCTCTGGATATACTTTCTCAAGGTTTCTCCCTCCTTTTGCAAGAGGACTTGGAGATCGCTGGGCTGGCCTGGTTCTTGATGACCACCGGTGAAGGCGCCAACAAACTCATTGCATAGATCATCCCAAGACGAAATGGAGTTCTCCGGCAGGTGCATCAGCCATGATCTCGCATTTGGCTTGAGTGCCAAAGGGAAATAGTTGGCAAGCACCTTTTCATCTCTTCCTCCTATAACTTGAACAGCTATCGTGTATATGCCCAAGAACTCTGCCGGGTTCAGCTTCCCGTCGTATTTCTCTAGTAGCTCAGGCTTGAAAGCTCGGGTCGACGGCCAGCGGACCCGTCGCAGCTCGCTAGTGAAGGCAGGGCAACCAACCTCGTAAGGAAGGTACCCGCCAGCACTGGGCGCGGGGTCACCGACGTCTGGACTGTTGAGCTTGTCAGATTGACGGTGCGCTTCCCGGCGTCGCTCGATGGTGATGCGCGTGTCTTCTTTCCGCCGGTCTTCAAGGACATGTCGTTGATCCTGGAGGTCGCGCGGCCCAGACGAGACTATGGACGCCTCGTCGTGCTCATCAGCATGTGAGGCTTGCTGCGGCTGCCTCTGGGCATGTTGTCTCGGAGGGGACTACATCGTTGGGGTGGCCCCCTCGACGCGCTCGCCGCCTCGGGCTGCCACTGCTGTTTGCGTACGCCGCGATGGCTCTGCATGCTGGGTCTTGTTGGCTTCAACGAAAGAGATCAAACTCTGAATAGTGGCTCTCCATTCATCCATTTTATCAGCCGCTGGCATGAAGTTGAGCAGCATCTGGACTCGCGCCATGGCCTCCTCTGTGATGCTCGGCATGGCGAAAGAGGCGGACCGCGACATCGCTCGACTCTTGGTAGGACCAAGAGAAGCGTCGTCGCATCCTTGATGCCGTGCGCCACTCGCCGGAGCTTTCTGGTGGGCAGTGGGCTGATCCTGCAGGGCTGCGGCTCCGCTGGGTGCCCTGTCTTGCTCCGCCCGAGGTGCATGCCCAACAATCTCGCTGGCGACGGGTGCGGCCGGAAGGTCACGGCTCGCACCGGACCGGGTGCCGCTGAGGCGGCCTCGGCCATCCGCATGGCCGGGAGGTGATGAACGGTTATTTCCCTCGCCCGCGGCGTCGGGGCCGAGCACGCCATGTTGTTGTTGTAGTTGCTCCTCCCCGGCGCCTCCTGCTCCATCTCCGGCCGCGAAGGACTGGACGGGGGCGCCGCCTGCGCCGGCCGCGTCGTCCATGATGCCCGCCTCGCCCGTAGCCGCCGTGGCGCCTATGGTGCTGGCGGCCATGTGTGAGGGAGCCTTCGAAGTGGAGGGATGCGTGGCCGCACCGGATTTCTTCTTGGGAACCATCGTTGAAGAAGATGATGATGGAGATCAATCCGCCATTCATGAACTCAGGTTCGCGCAAATGATGCACGCGCCCCCTACCTGGCGCGCCAAAGATGTCGGGGCACGGATGCTCACGATCACCTATGGGACCAGGGGTCCCTTGTGGTTCGGCAAGGGGGGTCACGTTGCACGAAGAGCGAAGAGCATGAGACGGCACGACGATCAGGACACAGGCATTTTACCCAGGTTCGGGCCGCTTCTAAGCGTAAAACCCTACTCCTGCTTTTTGGTGGATTGATTGGAGGAACACGAAGAACGCACAGTGCCTAACCCCGGCAAGGACTGCTGCCGGGGGAAGAGCTACTATGCGAGTACAAGTGTTCGGGGGTTCCAGTCGCTAACCTTGAGCTAGGTTGCCTTGGGCCTCCTTTTATAGTGCAAGGGGCTACCACAATGGCAAAATAGTCATTATCTATCGATTAGATAGCTAAGCAGAGCTATCATACCTAACTCTGGCATTTAGGACAAAATGCCATGATTACCTGCCTAGGTGGCGCTTGGGGGTGCATCCCCGGCAAGCTCTTGCCACCGCTTGGCTGGTCGTTGCTTATGGTCTTGACACGCTGCAGGGCGGGTGTCAGCTGAGCGTAACTTGCATTCCGATGTGAGAGCTGATTAGCTGCCTGAGGGCTCGACACCGCATCGATAAGTGACAGGCGTAGCAATGCGGTGGAGCGGTGGCTGGTGGCTCGCGCCTGCCGGGGAGTAGCCTGCCGGGTCTTCTGGGAGGTGTGCATGTCTTGGTCCCCGGCAAGCGTCGGGGACGTGCTTGGCGCGTTGCAGTCCAGGCTTGGGTTCACGCGTTGAGCTTGTTGTAGTCCTGTCTTGATTGTTGTCGGGTTTTTGCTTCTACCACCTGTGCATATGTCAGGGGCACTGGGTACCCCTGTTCTAGTGCACCGACATCAGGCGACTCAAGTGCGTCACAGCTTCCCCCTTTCAATGTCAATCGTGGGTAAGCGTTTCATCTTTTGCGAAGTCTGTGTTGTATCTTTCATTGTCTTGATCTCAACTTGTGATAACTTTTGTTGTACTAATAATTCAGGGCCAAAGCCGTTGTGTCCAAACGGAATGGCGAGTCATCCTTTGGACCGACAAGACAAAAGACGCCAATTCTACTAAAGATGACTCCAATGGTTGACTCCTTTGTTGAAAAGGAACTTGACGCGAGGGTAGAGCCGGAGGCTGCCACTGAGATGCCTGGAATAGGTGAGCCGGCTTTTATGGATGCTGCTCCTGAGATTGAGTCATCCCTCTTTCCTTCCAAATCAACTTGTGTAGATAAACTTCTTGCGTCATTTCACCACAACGTTCAAGATGTTGTATTTGTCAAAGAAAATTTGCAAGCCCCCACTGCTTCCACTTCCTTAGCGAAAATCATGAGCAAGGATGAATCAGCAACTTTGGATAAGGGAAAGGCCAAAATGGAATTCCTTGATTTATCCATACTTGGTGTTGAAGACCTGTATCAAGAGTACTTGACCCGGCTGTCTGAGAGTCGAGAAATTGAAACAAGCATGATAAATGCCATGAAGGAAAAATATGAGGTAATCTCCTCCTTTTACCATTATCTTGCGTACTATCATTAGCTTCCAAAGACCAGCTTGTTATGATAAGCCGGTTTTACAGAATAACTAAAACCCTGTAATATCCATATAGCCCCCAAGGGCCGACTCAACTGCTTGAGATGAGTCAGGTCTTTTAAGATAAAAGAAACTTCGACCTATAGCCCCCAAGGGCCGACTCAACTGCTTGAGACGAGTCGGGTCTTTTAAGAGAAAAGAAGTTTGACATGTAGCCCTCAAGGGCTGACTCATCTTCTTGAGATGAGGCGGGTCTTTTAAGAGAAAAGAAGTTCGACTTGTAGCCCCCAAGGGCCGACTCAACTGCTTGAGATGAGTCGGGTCTTTTAAGAGAAAAGAAGTTCGACCTGTAGCCCTCAAGGGCCGACTCATCTTCTTGAGATGAGGCGGGTCTTCTCCATTCTTTTATTTGAAGAGAGCTAAATTACATTAGCCCCCAAGTGTCAAGGATATTTGCTTGCAATCTTCTTGAGACTTGTAAACCATACTTGCTGATGTTTGTTATTCATCCATCAGGGATATTGTGAAGGTGCTGAGTCTGTTGCTGTGAGACTGCAGAAACGGCTCAAGGAGGAAAGGAGATTGAAAACCGAAGCCGAGTCCATGGTGGCGCACTTTGAAAATTCTGCCCACGAGGCCAACGAACGTCTAGAACGGGCCATAAAACTGTTCGAGGCGGAAAAAACTATCTTGACCAAACGTGCAGAGAAAGCTGAAAAGAACTTTGGCCCGATGAAAGAAAAATATGCCACCCTCGTAAAGCAGATCAATGATATGTTGACAGCAATCTTCGGTACGTGTTCTGACCCGTCTTTGTTAAATTGCCGGTTTTTGTACCTTGTGGCGACTTATTATGCTTTCTCTTATGCGCAGGGCGAAAAAACCACAACCTTGTAGAGCTGCCAATTGTAAAATTGAAGACCATTTTCACCTACGTAGAGCAGCTGTTTACGGGCTCCACATATTCCATCATGGTTGTGAAAAACTTTAAGTATCCTCCGAGAAGTATCAAAGACATGTTGAAACAGCTCTCTATGGTACCACAATGGGTGATTGAAACTCAAAAATCGACGGCTCGTGTTGGAGCGAACATGGTGCTTTCTCGGGTGAAGGCTTATCTGCCAGAATTGGATGTGGAGCAGCTGAAAGGCGGCTTCCTAGAGTTTAAACTTGACGGGTCATCCTTCACTCATGAAGATTATGCCAAGTGTCTTTTGGAGACCCGGCCACTGGCGTCTTTGATAGCCGACGAGGTAGATCTTTCAAAGTATCACCCAGCCTACAATGTTGATAATGAACGCATCAGCGCACCCAAGGACGAGCCGTCTGACCTGGTGACGCCTCGCCGTAAGACAACTTTTGCTCCTGACATTGACGCGTCAGCTCTTGTTGAAGGGACTGCAAATTTTGAATCTTTGCTCTCAATTCTTTGGCAACAAAAAGGCCAGTAGGTTGAGGATGATGACGAGCCGGCGGGGTCAGGTCCAGAGGCGGCCGATGATACAGCTTGAAGACGGCTTAGAGGCTGGATGAGTCGCTTCGTCAGACGAGCCCCCCAGGTGTAAGACAAACTTTTTGTGAAGGATCATGTGGATCCACTATGGGCCTGTAATAGGAGTAGTACTCTTCATGACCTTGAATTTTGTCGTGCCATCGTGCACGTTTGGTGTCTTTTGGCCAGTGCCGAACTCTAATTTGACAAGCTTCTTGTTAATATGCTCATAGCTTTGTTTACTCCCGCACCTTCCTTGCTTAATATCTGGCCATTTTTGTTCATAAAGCAAATCTGGAGTAAGCCGGCACCATAGCCTGCTTGTAAGTCATCGAGTTTTTCCTTAAATAATATTGAAGACAGATGATCCAGAAACTGGTCATGATATGTACTCAGTTATTTAACCCGGCCATCCAAATATAAGCCGGTGGCAAGGATAATATTGCACCTGAAAAACTGTAAGCACATATATATATAATCCGGCTCAATGAGACTCAGAAAAAGGAGACTGGCTTTCGAGGCTCAAGTCTTGCTTCCATGAAGCGGGTATAATAACACATGGTTTGTCCTAGCTTTCTGTATGTCGGCTCTCACATGACTCAAGCCAATGTTTTAACCTTAAAAGTTCAGGGTCCGGAAAAGGATTAACTTTTAAGAGTACATGGGGTCATCTGATCGGAGTCGCATCAAACATACAGGCAGGTTTAACCATATTTTAGTGGCGTCTTTGCCAGGTCAAGAGGGTGAGAAAGCTAAACTCGATGAGTTGGAAGCCCCCAAGTGACCTATGTTTCAAACAATAAAGACTCATGCCCAATTTATAGGTGTCACAGCCCTAGCTAGCCATTGCTTGTCATTGCATTAACCATCATGGCATCATGTTTAAATTCTAATGAACTTGAAATAGGGATTAACAAACCCTAGCACTTCATTCGGTTAAACCAAAATTCCAACACTTGTGATTTTCAATAAATCCAAAATGGCCTTCAAAATGTCCACCATGTCTGATAAATGTTGGAAACAACATATCAGTGGTGCATCTTATTTTCACAACAATTTGGGCATTTTAAATAATCCAGCAAAGTTGCTGCAAATGACAAATAAAAGCACTATGAACATTTTAGTTTCTTCAAAATTTCTGAAAACTTTTTGTGGAGCTTGGAAATATTCCAACTATATCCCAGAAATAATTTCAGGATTTTTGTGCTAAGGAATTTTGCCCAAACTAAATAAAACAGAGGGCATCTAATAGAAAACAGAAACAAAAGTTAAAGAAACTTACCTGGAACCATACCTGGCAGCCCAGCCGGCCCAACTGGCCCGTGTGCCAATCGTCTTCAACCTCTGCCAGTAGGCAGAGGCGAGACAGCACACGACGCCGGACGCGCCAGCTCCTACTTCGCGCTGGCGGCCTCCCCTGCATCCCTATCCGCTCTAGACGACCGCCAGGAGCCCCTCGAGATCATTCCCTCTCTCTGCTGCTCTCTCCCTCCCTCCGATGCTCTCTCCCTCAGACCCGTTACCACGGTCGCCGCCGTTCGCCACCACAGCAACTACCGGCCACCCCTAGCACTGCCAGCGTGTCCGCAGTCGCCGCCACCTCACCCTGCTCCTCCGTGCCGAAGGAATCAAGCCCGCACGCGCTGCATCACCGGCGTCAACCCCTTCTTCAACCTTCGGTCGCCGGATTTCCGCCGCCGAATTCACGAGCTACTGGACCGCCCCGAGCTCACCGTTGCTGCTGCTAGCACCGCGGTGAGCCACTGTTGTGCCCCCCCTTTTCCCGTGGTCCTTCCCGTCCTCTAGCTGGCCTCCCCACCTTAGCCGTGAGCACGCCGCCGTCGTGCTTGATGCTGCTGTCGCCAGAGCCTTCATTCACCGCAGTAGAGCCTGCAGTCGTGCTCAGCGCATGCCTAGGAGGCCGAAGCGCCTAACCTTCCCCTATAGTGCACCACAACCCCGCGCCCGTGCACGGCCGAACGCCGGTCGCTGCCAAGCTCGTCGTGGCCATCATCTCCGGCCACCCCGCAGCCTCTAGTTGGGTCCGTTGGATGCGGACGAGCGAGAGCTCCCTCTAGGTGGCCTCCGCGCGTTGAATGGGCGCCGGAGCAGCCATTCCGGCGTGCCTCCGCCGTCTGTTGTGGTCGTCGCCGACAAATCACCGGCCGGCTGACGTGCCCGAATTAGGTTAAGTGCTAAGCACCCACTAGAGACAATGACAGGTGGGCCCAGGCACCCTAGTTAACCCCTGTTTAATTAAATAAAACAGGATTAGCCCCTGAGTGTATGACAGGTGGGTCCTACGGTCAGGTTTGACACTGGAGGGCCCTGTTGACCTGCTGACGTCACAGTGACCTCAGGCTGATGCAATAATGCTTTTCTGGAATTAAAATAAATAAGAAATTATTTATTAATTTCAGAAATGTTCAAAACTTCTAAAAATCATAGAAAATAATCTGTAACTCAGATGAAAATAATTTATATATGAAAAATGATCAGACAAATGCAAGGAATTTGTTTATGACATGGTCATGCATGTTTGAGCAAGTTAACATCACCAACTAGGACATTTCATGATTAGGACAAATTTGATAAATAGTTTGGAGTTGGAATTTGATGCCTATTTGAATTCCACTTCAATTAATATGATCAAATATTGAACTAGGTCAATTCAGTACCTTAACATGCCATAGCATACATCATATTTGTTGCATCACATTGAATGTGTTCATTTCTCTGTTTGCCGGTGTTGTTCCCTCTCGGTAGACGTTGTTCCGACGATGTGATCGTTGTCACCGATGAAGAGTCGCAATATCTTCAAAAGTGTCAGGCAAGCAACCCCTCCTTGAGCATCCCGACAATATCCTACTCTCTTGCTCATTCTCTCTTTTACTGCATTAGGACAACAACGATTCAACTGTTACATGTTCTCGGTAGTTGAACCCATTCCTTTGCATGACCTGTCCTTGTCACAGTAAATAGATGAAACCACTTAGCATGAGTAGCAACTGCTTGAGCCTTGTTGTGCTTACTCATCCATGCTTGCTTACTGTGCCTGCTATGCTTAGAGTCGTGTCGGGTCTGATCCATCTTGGTGATGAATCGGAATGGATGTGTTCATGTCCTGCTGTGTGAGAGCTAAGTGTGTGAATCCGATTTGGTAAAGGTAGCGATGAGAGGCCATGTAGGAGTACATGGTGGGTTGTCTCATTGGGACCGTCCTTAAGAACTGAAATTTGTGTATGTTATCCAAGACAAGATACTACCGCACATTGGGATCCTTAATTGACCCTCTCGGCTTATTAATCGCCTTGGTCTCTGTCCAGGAGTTGCAGCTAGTTTCTGGTGTTTGTAGGATGTGCTGGCGGCCGTGCATAGCGCTTAACGGAGGGGTAGGCTATGGCGCGTAGATGCACCGTGGCCCGGTGTACCAAGCGTAGTACCATCCGTCGAGGTGGGCTTGGGAACCCTGCACACATCCTTTGGGGTCGTGATGGAAACTTTGGCCGGACTTCCATTGCGGGTTCAGTCTCAAATAGGCGATAAACCTGGACTAGAGTCTTGTGTGGTTAACGGTCGTGGCCGACTCCCTCGCTGGGCTTCCGCTTGAAGGTTGCCGAGGTGCCTTTTTACGTGCACATGGCGGTAAGTGGCGGGAGCGTGTGTGAAGAAGTATACCCCTGCAGGGTGAATTAATCTGTTTGAATAGCCGTGTCCTCGGATATGGACTACTTGGAAAACTTATGTGGTTCATAGACAAGTGAAATGGATACTCTAAAATGCGCAAGATAAGTGTGAGTGCTATGGATGGCCTTCTCGTAGGGAGACGGAAGTGGATCCATAGTGGTGTATTGATTTGGTGAATATGTGGACTCGTGTGTGCTATCCCACCTCAAAGAAAGTACTTGTAGTCGTAGTATAGGCTAGCCAAGAGTCAAAGCTGGCTTGCTGCAATAAACTCCACAACCCGCTTCATTGATACTGATGCATATGTAGATAGTTCTGATGTAAGTCTTGCTGAGTACCCTTGTACTCATGTTTGCTTAATTTATGTTTTTTGCATAGGAGACGCCAGTCTCATTAGTGATTCTTACGACGTGAAGTTCGATGTTGACCGGGTTAGCTTGGGAATCCCAGACAGAGGTCTGGTTCCTTTGGTAGGGTCGTTGTAGCTTTTCAGGCTCTTCTATCCTCTTTTAATAGATGTCTGTACCCAGACATGTATCTTCCGCTTGTTGATTGTATGCTCTGAATGATGGGTCATGTGACTCTCTGCTTGTAACATCATATTATGTAAGGCTCTTCTGAGCCTTCTAAATAAATGTTGTGTTGTTGTATGGTTATGTTGTGATGACATAGTTGTATCTATGCATATCGGACATGTCGTGCGTACGTGTGACGTGTAATGGTATGTATGGGATTCGACACCTAGTTGTGTGCCTCTAGTAATACTCTTTACGGGGAAATGCCTCTTTGTGTTTCCACCGAGCCTTGGTAGCTTGCTACTGCTCCGGACACATTGATTGACCGGCGTGTATCTTTCTTTGCTGCTGTGTCTGTCCCTTCGGGGAAATGTCTCGCAGTGTAATGGAGTCCATGTAGCCTGCTATGACTCGTCTACGCGCAGTTGATGACATTTATGTCCCACGGCGTAATGGAGTCCCTGTAGCTTGCTATGACTCGTCTGCACACGCTAAGACCGACACCTGCATTGTTGGGTTATGTATGCATGTCCCTGTACGGATGTCCCACTTGGGTTCTACGACTAGTCATGTCGACCCGGGTTCTTGGACATTTGAATGCTAGCGACATATTCACATTCATGAGCCAAAAGGTGCAAACTGTCCCGGCCCAGGTAAGGTGGCAGCCGTGGAGATAACCATGCGTGAGGCCGCAAAGTAATGTGAACTGTTACATGCTAGATTCTCATGGCTTAGGATCGGGTCCTGACAGCGTTGGTATCAGAGCTTGATTGCCTGTAGGATTACCAAGCCAAACTGGTCGATGTTGAGTCTAGAACTGCTCTAGTTATATAAGGGAATTGCTTGTTGAAGGGAACGTAAGACTCTTTTTACTCCTTTCCTTGTGTCATTCTAATTCTGAGCCACCCTCTTCTTTATTCTACGGGGTTAAGAATTAGGCTTCTCATCTATCTATCAGGGTGACGAGTTACTATGCTAGAGACTTATAGGAAAGTTGTTGTCTTCCTGGAGCAGTGTCTCCATAAGAAATTCAGTGTGATGTTGTCAGTTTTCATGCAGGTTAACTCATATTTCATGCCCGTACAGCCGTTTTGTTGTCCGAGTTATCCAAGAACACCAAATAATCTGATGCAATTGCAAACTCGTTCATCTCGAATCGATGTCTTTTGGGCCAGGCAAAGCACACTAATCGTTGAGTTGAGGTACTCCATTACCTCGACGTGTGAGTTGAAGTGGTAGGAAAACCAGGTTATTCCAGTGAACCACCCAACAGTCTAGTTATCTTTGTGTTTCCAGTGTGATAATTCTGGCCATCATTATTGAAAGCATCATGTGATGCCACTTAGTCAGTAGGTATTCTATTTCTGGGTTTTTGAACCCAAGCATCATTCTACTCACTCCTGTTGGTAGTGTTTGCTCGTTCCTTTAGGGTGATTAGTAACCTTGTTATAGTCTTCAAGGTTCGTGGTTTATCATTCTTCCAATACCATGATCCAGTCATGGCAGGAGTTCCTCGTAAACTAAAGATCACAACAAGAGTGCTCTTCATGAGTTCTCCATTCCATCGTTGTGACCCTGCCAATTCCTTCCTTCTGCATGGGTTATCTGGAAGAATTATGTCGAACTTGTTCGACTTGCCAACCTATGCATCTACAACTCAGAAAAATCATGTGCTCTTGAGTTGCCCCTCTTCATTTGTATTCTGACCTTTATCTATCCGTGGTAGTCAAGAGTAGTTGTGCATTCGTGTTCATCGATGCCTATTATTCTTGTGGTCCGTCAAGTCATTCTATCTCAGACTGACTAGGATAAACAAACTCCAGTACCTTATCCATTTCTTGGATTGGGTCAAAGTAGCTGTAACCCGCAGATCAAAATGCCAATCCAGCTTTTGCTCTGTTCTACCTTGAAGTATTACCCTCTTCATGTCGAGAATGTTATGAGAATTGCACGGCCTCTTATGCATTCTTGATACAGTGGTACTTCTCGCCATCATTATTCATTCCTCGGTATCCATGTTGGTTGTAACTGGAATGCCGACAAGTGAACCATGATGTGTGAAATCAATACTCCTAGCAACTCTATTGCTTGGAAGTTAATGGATAATAATTTCATTCTTGGTGTGTTGGTTATTGAATCACCATTCTAAGATTGATTGTGCTACCTAGTCCATCTTTCATGGTGCACTCTTCGATCAATGAGTTCGGATTGTGTCAATCCTTCACTCTTTTGATCATATCGTCTTGCCCCGAAAAGCAAGACTGCTCTCGGGCTCAATAGCATATCGGTGGTTTGCGATGTTCTGAATATCTTCTCGGAAGTATTACCAGGTCGTTCCCTGACCGGTATGTTGAGTTTGTGATCAAGTTGGTTTCCTGTAAGCCACCCCTTCTCCAAGACTCTGTGTTGGATACCCCTGAGCTAGTTGGTTAAGCTAAACAACAACTTGGAGAGTTGGAAGATAAAAGCTTGATCTAACTTAGGTCATGTCAAAGGGATATCTTTTGTGTTGTGTGTGCTGAAGAAGGATGATACTACATCGATTGATCCTTGCGATCAATTGTTGCATCTGGTATCCTGTCCAATCTTTGATTTGAGCATGGGTTATCATCAAATCAAAATCAGAACCATCGATCGTCGTAATGTGGTCTTACTCGTGGATGCCTCCTCGAGCTTGCACCATTATATCCTTGGGTCTGACCAATGCTACTACCTTGCTCACATAAGTTGTGGAATTCCATCTATATGGATATTTCGATGAAATGTTGTTGAGTCCATCGGCAACATTTTCATTTGTTCCATGATTCATGTTGGACATTAAGCTAGTGTTGGAAACTTGGTACGCAATATCTTCATGTTCCGTACATGAAGCATATGTTGATGTAAGTAGTGACCTTCATCTAAGTTCACGGGTGTTCGATGCAAGTTGCCGCCATGAATTCGAGAAAAGTTGTTTTGCCTCCTTCGGAATCATGTCAAGTCTGTCATGTAGGTGCGAAGTATTCTATGGTTTGATAGACTGATCATCTCCATTCCCTATGTATCTCCTAGCACACCAAGCCATTGATTGACTTGTTAAGGAAAAGAAGTTATGTGCTATTCCTGAAGGTACCAGACGGACTTGCACCCGGCTTCGCTATCCGCAATGATGGTTCCCAACAAGAACTCGGTAGTGTTTTGTTGTAAGTTTTCATGTGGACACGACCATCCTAGACATTTTGTTCACATGTATTTTGCAATCCAGCTCATGTTTTGGAGTTGGCTCCCGTAGTTCAGTTCCTGAGAATCCTGCAACGTCATCTCGTTGATTTGTATTGCGAACTTTCACTTTCAGACATGCTGAGTCTGGAATAGCCTAACATCAACCATATCTGAATCTCAGGCAGATGTAATGGTTGGAACATTACCCAAGAATTATAATATTGGTCTCTCTGCAACCCGGTAAAGTGGATGTTGTGGCCAACACACCTAGCCGGAAGACCTATTATTATAGTTTCTTCATTCAGCAACTTGGCCACTTCCCCATGAGGATTTCGTATGACTTATTTTAGAAGTGTTCTTCATGGACCCCTTGAACCCCCGAAGTCCGACCTTTACTTGATGTTCTAGATACCAAACGTCACCTATAATTGGGTTACACTAGTACATCAAGGAGAACATTAGAAGCGGAGTGCTAAATGTCTCTCGGTCGATCATCCAGATTTCGTTCCCTTGGCGTAGCTAAGGTGAAATCTGGGAAAGTGTTGTTTTTCCTTTGCATCTGCATCCTCCATCATTATTCATCATGGTAGTATGATGTGTTGCCAGGATCCTTGGCATGGATGTTGGTAAAGCCTTGATGAATATGGAAATGCTAAAGTTCTTGAGAGCACGCTCAGACACTAGGTTATATCCTCGGTATCAATTGGAATATGCCTTCTGTTTGCCAAGTTGTTCCATAACTCTGGTTTCCTTTCTGATCTGAGAATGCCATTTCTTTCGGACTCCTTCAAACAATCGTTATGAATTGCCTTAACGTGGTATGAAGAGTTTCAATGATCTCTGTATCAAAAGTAATTCTTTTTGCCACTTAAGGGATAATCCTATGAGTCACCTTCCCTAAGGTGCCCGCTATGGTATGAAGGGCAATTGACTCCTCGCTACTTTGAAACCTCTTCACCATCTGTATTAAGCGTGGAATTGTTGCCTACCAATTGAACCTTCATCATCTACCTCGTTCCATTCCTCTTGATATGTGTTTTGTGTCTCAGCTCGAGAGATGTTTTGGCGTCTCATTCCACGAGTTGATCATGAGTTGCTCGATCTTCGAGAAGATCGATTCTTGTAGGGTTTTCCATTCCTTTTGTCGTTATGCTTGGATGAAGATCCCAAAGGAAAAGATGTCAAGATTGTCATGATGCCATGAATCAACATCTTCGAGAAGGGCAATTGGATC
This sequence comes from Elymus sibiricus, assembly GCA_039707655.1. Classification (NCBI taxonomy): domain Eukaryota; kingdom Viridiplantae; phylum Streptophyta; class Magnoliopsida; order Poales; family Poaceae; genus Elymus; species Elymus sibiricus. The sequence goes on from CM077671.1 coordinate 249,567,542, forward strand.
ATGAAGATTATGTTAGCTTAGTGTCCCCTCTGTCCTCTTACCCTACGCCTGAATCTCGGGACGAGATTCTTGTTTAGTGGGGGTGAGTTGTCATAGCCCTAGCTAGCCATTGCTTGTCATTGCATTAACCATCATGGCATCATGTTTAAATTCTAATGAACTTGAAATAGGGATTAACAAACCCTAGCACTTCATTCGGTTAAACCAAAATTCCAACACTTGTGATTTTCAATAAATCCAAAATGGCCTTCAAAATGTCCACCATGTCTGATAAATGGTGGAACAACATATCAGTGGTGCATCTTATTTTCACAACAATTTGGGCATTTTAAATAATCCAGCAAAGTTGCTGCAAATGACAAATAAAAGCACTATGAACATTTTAGTTTCTTCAAAATTTCTGAAAAAAAATTGTGGAGCTTGGAAATATTCCAACTATATCCCAGAAATAATTTCAGGATTTTTTTGCTAAGGATTTTTTCCCAAACTAAATAAAACAGAGGGCATCTAATAGAAAACAGAAACAAAAGTTAAAGAAACTTACCTGGAACCATACCTGGCAGCCTAGCCGGCCCAACTGGCCCGTGTGCCAATCGTCTTCACCCTCTGCCAGTAGGCAGAGGCGAGACAGCACACGGCGCCGGACGCGACAGCTCCTGCTTCGCGCTGGCGGCCTCCCCTGCATTCCTATCCGCTCTAGACGACCACCAGGAGCCCCTCGAGCTAATTCCCTCTCTCTGCTGCTCTCTCCCTCCCCACCAATGCTCTCTCCCTCAGACCCGATACCACGGCCGCCGCCGTTAGCCACCACAGCAACTACCGGCCACCCCTAGCACTGCCAGCGTGTCCGCAGTCGCCACCACCTCGCGCTGCTCCTCCGTGCCGAAGGAATCGAGCCCGCACACGCTGCATCGCCGGCGTCAACCCCTTCTTCAACCTTCGGTCGCCGGATTTCCGTCGCCAAATTCGCGAGCTACCGCACCGCCCCGAGCTCGCTCTTGCCGCTGCTAGCACCGCGGTGAGCCACTGTTGTGCCGACCTCCCCCTTTCCCGTGGTCCTTCCCGTCCTCTAGCTGGCCTCCCCGCCTTAGCCGTGCGCACGCCGCTGTCGTGCTTGATGCTGCAGTCGCCAGAGCCTTCATCCACTGCAGCAAAGCCTGCAGTCGTGCTCAGCGCACGCCTAGGAGGCCGAAGCGCCCCTAACTATCCCCTATAGTGCACCACAGCCCTGCGCCCGTGCACGGCCGAACGCTGGTCGCCGCCAAGCTCCTCGTGGCCATCATCTCCGGCCACCCCGCAGCCTCTAGCTGGGTCCGTTGGATGCGGACGAGCGAGAGCTCCCTCTAGGTGGCCTCCGCGCATTGAATGGGCGCCGGAGCAGCCATTCCGGCGTGCCTCCACCGTCTGTTGTGGTCGTCGCCGGCAAATCACCGGCCGGCTGACGTGCCCGAATTAGGTTAAGCGCTAACCACCCACTAGAAACAATGACAGGTGGGCCCAGGCACCCTAATTAACCCCTGTTTAATTAAATAAAACAGGATTAGCAACTGAGTGTATGACGGGTGGGTCCTACGGTCAGGTTTGACTCTGGAGGGCCCTGTTGACCTGCTGACATCACAGTGACCTCAGGCTGACGGAATAATGCTTTTCTGGAATTAAAATAGATAAGAAATGATTTATTAATTTCAGAAATGTTCAAAACTTCTAAAAATCATAGAAAATAATCTGTAACTCAGATGAAAATAATTTATATATGAAAAATGATCAGACAAATGCAAGGAATCTGTTTATGCCATGGTCATGCATGTTTGAGCAAGTTAACATCACCAACTAGGGCATTTCATGATTAGGACAATTTTGATAAATAGTTTGGAGTTGGAATTTGATGCCTATTTGAATTCCACTTCAATTAATATGATCAAATATTGAACTAGGTGAATTCAGTACCTTAACATGCCATAGCATACATCATATTTGTTGCATCACATTGAATGTGTTCATTTCTCTGTTTGTCGGTGTTGTTCCCTCTCGGTAGACGTTGTTCCGACGATGTGATCGTTGTCACCGATGAAGAGTCGCAATATCTTCAAAAGTGTCAGGCAAGCAACCCCGCCTTGAGCATCCCGACAATATCCTACTCTCTTGCTCCTGCTCTCTTTTACTGCATTAGGACAACAACGATTCAACTGTTACATGTTCTCGGTAGTTGAACCCATTCCTTTGCATGACCTATCCTTGTCACAGTAAATAGTTGAAACCACTTAGCATGAGTAGCAACTGCTTGAGCCTTGTTGTGCTTACTCATCCATGCTTGCATACTGTGCCTGCTATGCTTAGAGTCGTGTCGAGTCTGATCCATCTGGGCGATGAATCGGAATGGATGTGGTCATGTCCTGCTGTGTGAGAGCTAAGTGTGTGAATCCGATTTGGTAAAGGTAGCGATGAGAGGCCATGTAGGAGTACATGGTGGGTTGTCTCATTGGGACCGTCCTTAAGAACTGAGTTATGTGTATGTCAGGACCCCGATCCTAAGCCATATGAATCCAGCCTGTAACATGTCACACCACTTTGCGGCCTCACGCACGGTAACCCATGGCTGCCACCTTACCTTGGCCAGGACCGTTTGCGCCTTTTGGCTCACGGATATGAACGTGTCGCTAGCATTCACATGTCAAAGAACCCGGGTCGACATGACTAGTCGTAGAACCCAAGTGGCACATCCGTACAGGGACAGGCATACGTAACCCAACAATGCAGGTGTCGGTCTCAGCGTGTGTAGACGAGTCATAGCAAGCTACAGGGACTCCATTACGCCGTGGGACATAAATGTCATCAACTGCGCGTAGACGAGTCATAGCAGGCTACATGGACTCCATTACACTGCGAAACATTTCCCCGAAGGGACAGACACAGCAGCAAACAAGGATACACGCTGGTCAATCAATGTGTCCGGAGCAGTACCAAGCTACCAAGGCTCGGTGGAAGCACAAAGAGGCATTTCCCCGTAAAGAGTACTACTAAAGGCACACAACTAGGTGTCGAATCCCACACATACCAATGCATTTCAAACATACATGCAATATGCACGATATGCGTAGATATAACATGGCATCACAACATAACTCTATGACTCAAGTATTCATTAATGACTCATAAGAGCCAACATAGTGTGATATTACAAACAGGAGTCACATGATCCAACACTCAAGTCATACAATCAACAAGCCAAAGATACATGTCTGGGTACAGACATCTATTAAAAGTGTCTAAAAGAGCCTGAGAAGCTACAACGACCCTACCAAAGGAACCAGACCTCTGTCTGGGATTCCCAAGCTAATCCGGTCAACATCGAACTTCACGTCGTAAGAATCACTAATGAGAGTGGCGTCTCCTCTACAAAAACATAAATGAAGCAACCGTGAGTACAAAGGTACTCAGCAAGACGTACATCAGAACTAGCTACATATGCAACATTGTCAACAAAGGGGGTTGTGGAGTTTATTGCAGCAAGCCAGCTTTGATTATTGGCTAACCTGTACTATGACTACAAGTACTTTCTTTGAGGTGGGGTAGCGCACACGAGTCCACATATTCACCATATCAATACACCACTATGGATCCACTCCCGTCTCCCTACAAGAAGGCCATCCATAGCACTCACGCTTATCTTGCGTATTTTAGAGTATCCATGTCAAATTGTCTATGAACCACATAAGTTCTCCAAGTAGTCCATCTCCGAGGAAGCGGCTATTCGAACAGATTCATAACCCTGCAGGGTGCACTTCTTCACACACGCTCTCGCCACTTATCGCCATGTGCACGTAAAAAAGGCACCTCGGCAACCTTCAAGCGGAAGCCCAGCGAGGGAGTCGGCCACGACCGTCAACCACACAAGACCCTAGTCCAGGTTTATCGCCTATTTGAGACTGAACCCGCACGGAAGTCCGGCCGAAGTTTCCGCTACAGACTCAAACGATGTGCGCAGGGTTCCCAAGCCCACTGTTCGGGTGCCACTTGGTACACCGTGCCACTGTGTATCTACCGCACCACAGCCCACCCCGTCGGGCAGCGCTATGCACGGCCGCCAACACTTTTCCTGCAAACACCAGAAACTAGTTGCAACTCCTGGACAGAGATCTAGGCGGTTAATAAGCCGAGAGGGGTCGAGTTACCGGAACCCAATGTGTGGTAGTATCTTGTCTTGGATAGCATACACAGAACTCAGTTCTTAAGGACGGTCCCGATGAGACAACCCGCCATGTACTCCTACATGGCCTCTCATCGCTACCTTTACCAAATCGTGTTCACACACTTAGCTCTCACACAGTAGGACATGAACACTGCCATTCCGATTCATCGCCCAGATGGATCAGACCCGACACAACACGACTCTAAGCATAGCAGGCACAGTAAGTAAGCAAGCATGGATGAGTAGGCACATCAAGGCTCAAACAGTTGCTACTCATGCTAAGTGGTTTCAACTATTTACTGTGACAAGGACAGGTCATGCAAAGGAATGGGTTCAACTACCGAGAACAGCTAACAGTTGAATCGTTATTGTCCTAATGCAGTAAAAGAGAGCAGGGGCGAGAGAGTGGGTTCATATCAGAATGCTCAAGGGGGGGTTTGCTTGCCTGACACTTCTAAAGATAGTACTTCTCTTCATTGGTGTCAACGATCACAACGTCATAACCATCGTCTATCGGGAAGGAACACCACCGACAAACAAGAAAAGAACACATTCAATGTGATGCAACAAACATGATGTATGCTATGGCATGTTAAGGTACTAAATTCATCTAGTCCAATATTTGATCATATTAATTGAAGTGGAATTCAAATAGGCATCAAGATCCAACTCCAAACTATTTTTCAAATTTGTCCTAATCATGAAATGTCCTAGTCGGTGATGTTAACTTGCTCAAACATGCATGATCATTGCATAAACAGATTCATTGGATTTTTCTGATCATTTTTAATGTATAAATTATTTTCATTGGAGTTACAGATGAATTACTATGATTTTTTTCAATGTTTCTATTATTTTCTGGAATATAATAATTCATTTAGTATTTATTTAAATTCCAGAAAAGGTTAACTACGTCAGCATTGCGTCTGGGTGACGTCAGCAGGTCAACAGGGACGGTCCAGGTCAAACCTGACCAGTGGGGCCCACTGGTCAGTGTCCCATCTAGTTAACAGGGTTAATTAGCTTTAGGTTAATCCTAACTAAACCTATTAGCAGGCCTGGGGCCCACTGTCAGTGGCACATTATGTTAATTAAACAAATTAATTAATTAAAATCTTAAACCAGATTTGACCAGGGCCTGGCCCCACCTGTCGGTGACCCCAGGGGTCAAACATGTGGTCAACCGGGGCTAACACGCCGGCGTTGAGCCGCCGGCGACATCAGACGCGGCGGAGGGGGTCGAAAACCCTCCTCCAGGGACCATTTCAACGGCGGTTGGCACCTACACGGAGCTGGGGCTTGCACGCATCCATCTGAGCTAACGGGAGGGGCTACGGTGGCTTGAGGCGACGGCGGCGAGCAACTTGGCGGCGGCCGGAGCTACGGGTGCGACGGCGTCGGCACTACGGTGCACGGCAGGGGCAGCGTCTAGCACCAAATGAACCTACGCCCTCACACGAGCCCAACGGACGCGCGCACGGGACCGATAGGTCACCGGAGCTGCGCCGGCGACGAGCTCGGGCGGCAACGTGCTACGGTCAGCAAGGGGGCGACGGCTATGGCATGAAATCGGGTGCGAGGAGTGAGGGGAGAGGAAGAACAGCTCACGGAGAGGCCAAGGAGAGGCACATCGTGCTCGTTGACGACCTGGAGGCGACGAATTTGACGGCTGCATCCGGCGGGTCCAAGGTTGAAGACGGCGGCATTGGCGGGTGAAAGAACATGTGCTGCCCCCATGTTTGGTTTTGGTAATTGATGACAATCTCTATGGAAAATCTCTATGGACTAATGGTTGCCTTGAGTTATATTTGAAGGGTTTGTCCATAGGCATTGCTTGAAGACCATTTGTTGGTTTCAAGGTTATTAGAAGAAGAATATGTGTTGACCAAGGTTATTCATGGAGTTATCCAATGATTGGTCATGTTGATCAACACACAAAGCGTAGAAGATGTACCGAGTGGGATCAAGTGATCTCACGGTATGGTAAGCATTGTCCATTACGCTTTGTGTACTAACCCATGTTCTATGCGAGAGTTTTATGTGGGGTTAGGTATGTTTCCATGGGCTTGCGTCAAGAGGAAGATCTCATTCAACCCATGGAGGATGACATCAAGTGGTGATCGTCATCAACATTGCGGTGTGCAAGTTCAAGTGGAGCATCACGAAGAGATCACATGCTTGAAGCTTGCCGTCCATTGTGGTGACAATGGACTTGTGAAGATGTGCCAAAGAGTGGCTCACCCATAGTGGAGTATGGGGGAGCAATCAACTAGTCTTCATCGAGCCGGCGCAATCAAGAAAGGTGGTCCAACTTGAGGAGGTCAAGATCGTCATCATCTAGCTCAAGTGGACTATGCGCAAGGCAAAGGTTTGCCCTTGATAGGTTTTCTATTTTACCGGTCTCATGGTGGTAGTTGGGAGACCGGGTTTTAGGATCGATAGCCGTACTATCAAGGGGGGCTCTCAAGTGAGTAGCTTTATCGTATCATTCGTAGAGAGCTCAAACCATTGCATCCTTGCATCATCTTTCTTGGTTTGTGTTTGGTGTTTCTCTTTGTGAGTCTTTGAGCTTTTGGTCATCTTCATGACAAGCTCGAGTTCATCGAAAACGGAGTTCATATATGCATCTTCTATGATGTTTTCGATGTTGGAGTTTATGCCGGTTCTTCATTCATAGAGGTTTCTCATCTCTATATGTTAGGCATATCTCCCCTGCCACTTCTTATTATAACCAGTCGCTGTTTGGATAGTACTCGTTGTCTTCTATCCAACAAGCTTGAGTTTGCTCAATTCGGAGCTCATTTGCAGAAGTTATGGCAGTTCTGGTTTTATTTGTATCCTCTGTTTTCTGTGGATTTTCAGTAGCTTGCAAGCGGTAGTACCGCTGGTGCCCACGGTAGTACCGCTTATGCGGTAGTACCGCTGGTACTTCCGTGGCACTACCGCTTGGGGTTTCCCCGAGCGTGCAACTCTCTGTTGCCAGTTTGCCATTCACGGTAGTAGAGCGGTAGTAGCACGGTAGTACCGCTCTGGCGGTACTACTGCCCTTACTACCGCCGCCACTACCGCTTGCGGGGTTTCCTTCTGTGCACGTCTCTGTTTCCGTTTTCTGTTAAACGGTAGTAGTGCGGCAGTAGTGCGGTAGTACCGCTCAGGGCGGTAGTACCGCTCTGCTGGGCGGTAGTACCGCTTGGTGCGGTACTTCCGCCCTCCACTACCGCTGCTACTACCGCTTGTTTTTCGCAGAGTGTGCAAGCTTCTGTTGCTCTTTTCGCTTTAGCGGTAGTACCGCTTAGTTGAGCGGTAGTACCGCTTGGTGCGGCACTACCGCTCCAGTCCCGTGTTCTCGCCTGCTGTTTTTGAATTACTACCGCTTAAGCGGTAGTACCGCTCGCAAGAGCGGTAGTACCGCTTGTACGCGTCCAGCACGGGTAACGGTTGGATTTGGGGTGGCCCTATAAAAGGGGTCTTCTTCCCCAACGGTTCTTTTATCCTTTGAGCTCATTTCTCCCCCCATTGTTGACCTTCTTGAGCTTGCCTATCTCTCAATCCCTCCAATGATTCTTGCTCCTTCTTGAGGGAAAAGAGAGAGGAGATCTAGATCCACATTTCCACCAATCACTTTCTCCTCTAAGTGAGGGGAACCCCTTGGATCTAGATCTTGGAGTTCTTGGTGTTCTCCTTGTTCTTCCTCTCACTTTCCTCCATAGCTTTTGTTGCTTTGGTGGGATTTGAGAGAGAGGGACTTGAGCACTTCGTGTGTTCTTGCCATTGCATTAGTTGCATCGGTTTGAGTTCTCCACGGTGATACGTGGAAGTTAGTAGTTGAGAAGCTTATTACTCTTGGGTGTTTGAGCACCCTAGAGCTTGTTCCTCTTGGGTGCCTTGGCGCCCTAGACGGCTTGGTGGTGCCTCGGAGCTCAATCATTGTGGTGTAAAGCTCCGGGCAAGCGTCGGGGTCTCCAATTAGGTTGTGGAGATCGCCCCGAGCAATTTGACGGGTACCGGTGACCGCCCCCAAGGGTTGCCAAAGTGTACGGGTTCGGTGACCGCCCTCAAGGGTTGCCATTTGTACGGGTTCGGTGACCACCCTCAAGGGTCCCTTAGTGGAATCACGGCACCTTGCATTGTGCGAGGGCGTGAGGAGAATACGGTGGCCCTAGTGGCATTGTTGGGGAGCATTGTGCCTCCACACCGCTCTAACGGAGATTAGCATCCGCAAGGGTGTGAACTTCGGGATACATCGTCGTCTCCACGTCCCTCGGTTATCTCTTACCCGAGCCCTTTACCTATGCACTTTACTTTGTGATAGCCATATTGTTTCTTGTTATATATCTTGCTATCACTTAGTTGTTTATTTTGCTTAGCATAAGTTGTTGGTGCACATAGGTGAGCCTAGTCGATTTAGGTTTTGTGCTTGTCAAATTAAACGCTAGTTTTATTCCGCATTTGTTCAAGCCTAAACCGTAATTATTTTAAAGCGCCTATTCACCCCCCCCCCCCTCTAGGCGACATCCACGATCTTTCAGCGGGGAAGCAGATCGCCCGGCGTCTCGTGGATCGTCGGAAACGAAGAAGATGACGACGAGGTTCTTCTAGACACGTCAGAGGGGTGAGGGGGCTGGTGGCTACGGCAGGCGGCGTCGGCGCGGCCATGGAGGGGATCGAGCGAGGAGCGAGAGGGGGCACAACTAGGGAGGTCAGGCCGATCCGGACGTCTCCCGCGGCTAACCGAGGCGACGCGCTGGCCAGGGGAGGCCCAGGCAGGCTGCTTGCGTGGTGCTCACGCACGCTCGCCGTCCTCTGCTTCTCCTCTGCCTTCTGGCAAGAGGTAGAAGACAGGGGTGCCCCTGGTGGGTTGGGCTGCTCTACTAGGCCGGCTATAGGTAATCCACAGTTAACCCTTTCCTTTTTATTTTCGGTTTTCTATTCTGTCCTTTGTGTTAATTTTATTTGGGCTCCAAATACCTAGCACAAAAATATTGAAATATTTTAGAGAGCATAGTTTGAATATTTCAAACCTCCACAAAAGATTCCAGCATTTTTGAAACATCTAAATAATTATAATGCATTATTTATTGATTTCAGTAGCATTAAAAGGTTATTTTAAAATGCTATAATTGTTGTGAAAATTAAAATGTCCCATGATATGTTTTTGCCAACATTTATCAGAAATAGTGAACATTTTTTAAGGGCATTTTGGATTCATTGAAAAATCACAACTATTTGAATTGTTTGGTTAATCCCCATTTCATTTTGATGAAATTTAAACATGATGCCATGATGGTTAATGCAATGACAAGAAATGGCTAGCTAGGGCTGTGATAACTCACCCCCACTAAACAAGAATCTCATCCCGAGATTCAAGCGTAGGGCAAGAGGATAGAGGGGACACAACTATCACAATCTTCGCGATCCAATTTCTCTTCTCGAAGATGTTGATTCATTGCATCATAATGATCTTGACCTCTTTTTCTTTGGTATATTCATCCAACACGACAATAAAAGAATGAAAAGCTCTACTAGAATCGATCTCCTCGAGATCGAGCAACTCATGATCAACTCATGGAATGAAACGTAAGAACGTCTCTTGAGCTGAGACTCAAAACACACATCGAGAACAATGGAATGAGGCAGATAACGGAGGTTCAATTTGTAGGCAACAATTCCATGCTTAGCAAGGATGGAGCATGGGTTTCAAAATAGCGAGGAGTTAGTTGCCCTTCATACCATAACGGGCACCTTAGGGAAGGTGACTCGTAGTATTATCCCTTAAGTGGCAAAAAGAATTACTTTTGATCCAGAGATCATTGAAACTCTTCATGACAGCCTAAGGCAACTTACAAACGATCGTTTGAAGGAGTTAAAGCGAATGGCAGACTCAGTTTGGAAAAGAAGCTGGAGTTATAGGACAGCTCGGTAACGGAAGGCACTTTCCAATTGATACCGAGATATAACCCAGTGTCTGAGCGTGCTCTCAAGAACTTGAGCATTTCCATATTCACCAGGGTTTTACCAACATCCATGCCAAGGATCCTGGTAACACATCATACTACCATGATGAATGATGGAGAATGAAGATGCAAAGGAAAATAACACTTTCTCGGATTTCACCTTAGCTATGCCAAGGGAACGAAATCTGGATGATCGACCAAGAGGCATTTAGCACTCCGCTTCTAATGTTCTCCTTGATGTACTAGCATAACTTGATTATAAATAATGCTTGATATCTAGCACATCAGGTATAGGTCGGACTTCGGGATCACAAAAAGGGTCCATGAGGAACAACTTCTAAAATAAGTCATACGGACTCCTCATGGGGAAGTGGCCAAGTTGCTGAATGAAGAAACTATAATAATAGGTCTGTTGGCTAGGTGTGTGTTGGATACAACATCCACTTTACCGGGTCACAGAGAGACCAATATTACATTTCTTGGGAAATGTTCCAACCATCATATTTTCCCGAGATTCGGATATGGTTTGTGTTAAGATATTCCAGACTCAGCATGTCTGAAGGTGAAAGTTTGCAACACAAATCGACGAGATGGCGTTGCGGAATTCTCGGGAGATGAACTGCGGAAGCCAACTCCAAAACATGAGCTGGATTGCAAGACCCACATGAAAACAGTGTCCAAGACAATTGTGGTCATATGGAGAACTTACAACAAAACACTACCGAGTTCTTGATGGAACCATCATTGGAGGTAACGAAGTATTGTGTATGTCCGCCTGAGCTCTTCAGGAATAACACCTAACTTCTTTTCCTTAAACAAGTCAATCAGTGGCTTGGTGTGCTAAGGATTGCATATGGAATGGAGATGATCAGTCTATCAAACCATAGAATACTTCGCACGGGCATGACTGACTTGGGATGATTCCAAGAAAACAAATGACCTTTCTCGAGTTCACGGCGGCAACTTGCACCATATGCACGTAAACTAAGAGTAAGTCACTTCGTTCACCAGATATATACTCCATGTACGGAACACGAAGATATTTCCTACAAAGTTTCCAACACTAGCTTTATGTTCATCATGAATCATGGAGAGGATAAACAATGTTGTCGATGGGTTCAACAACAGCTCATCGAAACATCCATATAGATGGAAGCCAATAACTATGTGAACAAGGTGATAGCATTGGTCAGACCAAAAGATATAACGGTGTATGCTCGAGGATACATCCACGAGTAAAACAACATTATGAAGATCTTTGGTTCTGATTTGATTTGACGATAGCCCACACTCAAATCAAAGATTGGATAAGATAATAGATGCCACAATTGATCACAAGGATCAATCCATGAAGGTATCATCTTTCCTCTACACACACAAACACATACAAATATATCCCTTTGGAATGAACTAAGTCAGGTGAAGCATTTATCTTCCAACTCTCCAAGTTGTTGTTTAGCTTAACCAACTAGCTCAGGGGTATCTAACACAGGGTCTTGGAGAAGGGGTGGTTTATAGAAAAACCAACTTGATCACGAACTCAACATAACGGTCAGGGAACAACCTGGTGATACTTCCGAGAAGATATTCGGAAAATCACGAACCACCAATATGTTATTAAGCTCGAGAACAATCTCGCTTTTCAAGGCGAGACGATATGATTAAAAGAGCGAGGGATTGACACAATCCTAACTCTTTGATCGAAGAGTGCACCATGGAAGATGGACTAGGTCGCACGATCAATCTTAGAGTGGTGATTCGATAACCATCACACTAGGAATGAGATTATTATCCATTAACCTCCAAGCAATCGGATTGCTAGAAGTTTTGATTTCAAGCATCATGATTCACTTGTCGCTATTCTGGTTACAACAACACAGAGAGCAAGGAGTGAATGATGATGGCGAGAAGTATCACTGTATCAAGAAGTCATAAGAGGTGGTGCAATTCCCATGACAATCCTGACTTAAAGGGGGTAATACTTCAAGGTGGAACAGAGCAAAAGCTGGATTGGCATTTCGATCTGTAGAATACAACTGCTTTGACCCAATCCTAAAAATGGATGAGATACTGGAGTTTGCTTCTCCTAGTCATTCTGAAATAGAATGGCTTGACAGACCACAAGAATAGTCAACATCGATAACACAAATGAATGACATACTCTTGACTATCCACTGATAGATGAAGGTCGGAATACAATTGAAGAGGAGCAACTCAAGAGAACATGATTTTCTGAGTTGTAGATGCATAGATTGAATACGTCGAACAACGTTCAACATGTTTCTTCCAGATAATCCATGCAGAAAGTTAGGATTGGCAGAGTCACAATTATGGAAGGGAGAACTCATGAAGAGCACTCTTGTTGTGATCTTAAGTTCACGGGGAACTTCTGCCATGACTGGTTCATGGTATTGGAAGAATGATAAACCACGAACCTTGAAGACTATAACAAGGTTACTAATCATCCTAAGGGAACGAGCAACACTATCAACAGGAATAAGCAGAATGATCCTTGGGTTCAAGAACCCAGAAACAGAATACCTATTGTCTAAGTAGCATCACAGCATGCTTTCTATAATGATGGCCAGAATTATCACACTAGGAACAAAAGACACAACTAGACTGTTGGGTGGTTCACTTAAATAACATGGTTTCCCAAACACCTTTATCATATACGTCGAGGTAGTAGAGTACCTCAACACAACAATTAGTGTGCTTTGTCTGGCCCAAAGACATCGGGAACAGGGGAAAGGAATTTGCAATTGCATCAGATAATTTAGAAACCCTGGTTAACTTGGACAGCATAACGGTTGTACGGGCATGAAATATGAGGCAACCTGCATGAAAACTGACAACAAAACTACTGAATTCTTATGGAGACATTGATCCAGGAAGACAACAACTTTCCTATAGGTCTCCAACATAGTAACTCGTCATCCTGATAGACAGAGGAGAAGCCTAACTCTTAAACCCCGAAGAATAAAGAAGAGGGTGACTCAGAATTAGAATGACACAAGGAAAGGAGTAAAAAAGAATCTTACGTTCCCTTCCACAATCAATTCCCTTATATAACTAAAGCAGTTCTAGACTCAACATCGACCAGTTTGGCTTGGTAATCCTACAGGCAGTCAAGCTCTGATACCAACGCTGTCGGGACCCCGATCCTAAGCCATATGAATCCAGCTTGTAACATGTCACACCACTTTGCGGCCTCACGCACGGTAACCCACGGCTGCCACCTTACCTTGGCTGGGACCGTTTGCGCCTTTTGGCTCACGGATATGAACATGTCGCTAGCATTCACACGTCAAAGAACCTGGGTCAACATGACTAGTCATAGAACCCAAGTGGCACATCCGTACAGGGACAGGCATACGTAACCCAACAATGCAAGTGTCGGTCTCAGCGTGTGTAGACGAGTCATAGCAAGCTACAGGGACTCCATTACGCCGTGGGACATAAATGTCATCAACTGCGCGTAGACGAGTCATAGTAGGCTACATGGACTCCATTACACTGCGAGACATTTCCCCGAAGGGACAGACACAGCAGCAAACAAGGATACACGCCGGTCAATCAATGTGTCCGGAGCAGTAGCAAGCTACCAAGGCTCGGTGGAAGCACAAAGAGGCATTTCCCCGTAAAGAGTACTACTAAAGGCACACAACTAGGTGTCGAATCCCACACATACCAATGCATTTCAAACATACACGCAATATGCACGGTATGCATAGATACAACATGGCATCACAACATAACTCTATGACTCAAGTATTCATTAATGACTCATAAGAGCCAACATAGTGTGATATTACAAACAGGGGTCACATGACCCAACACTCAAGTCATACAATCAACAAGCGGAAGATACATGTCTAGGTACAGACATCTATTAAAAGCGGCTAAAAGAGCCTGAGAAGCTACAATGACCCTACCAAAGGAGCCAGACCTCTGTCTGGGATTCCCAAGCTCCGGTCAACATCGAACTTCACGTCGTAATAATCACTAATGAGACTGACGTCTCCTCTGCAAAAACATAAATGAAAAAACCGTGAGTACAAAGGTACTCAGCAAGACTTACATCAGAACTAGCTACATATGCAACATTGTCAACAAAGGGGGTTGTGGAGTTTATTGCACCAAGCCAGCTTTGACTCTTGGCTAACCTGTACTACGACTACAAGTACTTTCTTTGAGGTGGGGTAGCGCACACGAGTCCACATATTCACCATATCAATACACCACTATGGATCCACTCTCGTCTCCCTACAAGAAGGCCATCCATAGCACTCACGCTTATCTTGCGTATTTTAGAGTATCCATATCAAATTGTCTATGAACCACATAAGTTCTCCAAGTAGTCCATATCCGAGGACGCGTGTATTCGAACAGATTCATAACCCTGCAGGGGTGCACTTCTTCACACACGCTCTCGCCACTTATCGCCATGTGCACGTAAAAAAGGCACCTCGGCAACCTTCAAGCGGAAGCCTAGCGAGGGAGTCGGCCACAACCGTCAACCACACAAGACCCTAGTCCAGGTTTATCGCCTATTTGAGACTGAACCCGCACGGAAGTCCGGCCGAAGTTTCCGCTACGGCCTCAAACGATGTGCGCAGGGTTCCCAAGCCCACCGTTCGGGTGCCACTTGGTACACCGTGCCACTGTGTATCTACCGCACCACAGCCCACCCCGTCGGGCAGCGCTATGCACGGCCGCCAACACTTTTCCTGCAAACACCAGAAACTAGTTGCAACTCCTGGACAGAGATCTAGGCGGTTAATAAGCCGAAAGGGGTCGAGTTACCGGAACCCAATGTGTGGTAGTATCTTGTCTTGGATAGCATACACAGAACTCAGTTCTTAAGGACGGTCCCGATGAGACAACCCGCCATGTACTCCTACATGGCCTCTCATCGCTACCTTTACCAAATCGTGTTCACACACTTAGCTCTCACACAGTAGGACATGAACACTGCCATTCCGATTCATCGCCCAGATGGATCAGACCCGACACAACACGACTCTAAGCATAGCAGGCACAGTAAGTAAGCAAGCATGGATGAGTAGGCACATCAAGGCTCAAACAGTTGCTACTCATGCTAAGTGGTTTCAACTATTTACTGTGACAAGGACAGGTCATGCAAAGGAATGGGTTCAACTACCGAGAACAGATAACAGTTGAATCGTTATTGTCCTAATGCAGTAAAAGAGAGCAGGGGCGAGAGAGTGGGTTCATATCAGAATGCTCAAGGGGGGGGTTGCTTGCCTGACACTTCTAAAGATAGTACTTCTCTTCATCGGTGTCAATGATCACAACGTCGTAACCATCGTCTATCGGGAAGGAACACCACCGACAAACAGGAAAAGAACACATTCAATGTGATGCAACAAACATGATGTATGCTATGGCATGTTAAGGTACTGAATTCATCTAGTCCAATATTTGATCATATTAATTGAAGTGGAATTCAAATAGGCATCAAATTCCAACTCCAAACTGTTTTTCAAATTTGTCCTAATCATGAAATGTCCTAGTCGGTGATGTTAACTTGCTCAAACATGCATGATCATTGCATAAACAGATTCATTGGATTTTTCATGTATAAATTATTTTCATTGGAGTTACAGATGAATTACAATGATTTTTTTCAAAGTTTCTATTATTTTCTGGAATATAATAATTCATTTAGTATTTATTTAAATTCCAGAAAAGGTTAACTACGTCAGCATTGCGTCTGGGTGACGTCAGCAGGTCAACAGGGACGGTCCAGCTCAAACCTGACCAGTGGGGCCCACTGGTCAGTGTCCCATCTAGTTAACAGGGTTAATTAGCTTTAGGTTAATCCTAACTAAACCTATTAGCAGGCCTGGGGCCCACTGTCAGTGGCCCATTAGGTTAATTAAACAAATTAATTAATTAAAATCTTAAACCAGATTTGACCAGGGCCTGGCCCCACCTGTCAGTGACCCCAGGGGTCAAACATGTGGTCAACCGGGGCTAACACGCCGGCGTTGAGCCGCCGGCGACATCAGACGCGGTGGAGGGGGTCGGAAACCCTCCTCCGGCAACCATTTCAACGGCGGTTGGCACCTACATGGAGCTGGGGCTTGCCCTCATCCATCTGAGCTAACGGGAGGGGCTGCGATGGCTTGAGGTGACGGCGGCAAGCAACTTGGCGGCGGCCGGAGCTATGGGTGCGACGGCGTCGGCACTACGGTGCACGGCAGGGGCAGCGTCTAGCACCAAATGAACCTACGCCATCACACGAGCCCAACGGACGCGCCCACGGGACCGATAGGTCCCCAGAGCTGCGCCGGCGACGAGCTCGGGCAGCAACGTGCTACGGTCAGCAAGGGGGCGACGGCTATGGCACGAAATCGGGTGCGAGGAGTGAGGGGAGAGGAAGAACAGGTCACGGAGAGGCCGAGGAGAGGCACATCGTGCTCGTTGACGACCCGGAGGCGACGAATTTGACGGCTGCATCCGGCGGGTCCAAGGTCGAAGACGGCGGCATTGGCGGGGAAGCAGATCACCCGGCGTCTCGTGGATCGTCGGAAACGAAGAAGACGACGACGAGGTTCTTCTAGACACGTCAGAGGGGTGAGGGGGCTGTTGGCTACGGCAGGCGGCGTCGGCGCGGCCATGGCAGCTTCGGCCATGGAGGGGATCGAGCGAGGAGCAAGAGGGGGCGCAAATGGGGAGGTCAGGCCGATCCAGATGTCTCTCGCGGCTAACCGAGGCGACGCGCTGGCCAGGGGAGGCCCAGGCAGGCTGCTTGCATGGCGCTCACGCACGCTCGCCGTCCTCTGCTTCTCCTCTGCCTTCTGGCAAGAGGTGGAAGACAGGGGTGCCCCTGGTGGGCTGGGCTGCTCTACTGGGCCGGCTATAGGTAATCCACAAGTAACCCTTTCCTTTTTATTTCCTGTTTTCTATTATGTCCTTTGTGTTAATTTTATTTGGGCTCCAAATACCTAGCACAAAAGTATTGAAATATTTTAGAGAGCATAGTTTGAATATTTCAAACCTCCACAAAAGATTCCAGCATTTTTGAAACATCTAAATAATTATAATGCATTATTTATTGATTTCAGTAGCATTAAAAGGTTATTTTAAAATGCTATAATTGTTGTGAAAATTAAAATGTCCCCTGATATGTTGGTGCCAACATTTATCAGAAATAGTGAACATTTTTGAAGGGCATTTTGGATTCATTGAAAAAGCACAATTATTTGAATTGTTTGGTTAGGAGAGGTGCTAGGGTTTCTGTTAATCCCCATTTCATTTTGATGAAATTTAAACATGATGCCATGATGGTTAATGCAATGACAAGAAATGGCTAGCTAGGGCTGTGACAGTGTATGTTATCCAAGACAAGATACTACCGCACATTGGGATCCTTAATTGACCCCCTCGGCTTATTAATCGCCTTGGTCTCTGTCCAGGAGTTGCAGCTAGTTTCTGGTGTTTGTAGGATTTGCTGGCGGCCGTGCATAGCGCTGACCGGAGGGGTAGGCTATGGCGCGGTAGATGCACCGTGGCCCGGTGTACCGAGCGTAGTACCATCCGTCGAGGTGGGCTTGGAAACCCTGCACACATCGTTTGGGGCCGTGATGGAAACTTCGGCCGGACTTCCGTTGCGGGTTCAATCTCAAATAGGCGATAAACCTGGACTAGAGTCTTGTGTGGTTAACAGTCGTGGCCGACTCCCTCGCTGGGCTTCCGCTTGAAGGTTGCCGAGGTGCCTTTTTACGTGCACATGGCGGTAAGTGGCGGGAGCGTGTGTGAAGAAGTATACCCCTGCAGGGTGAATTAATCTGTTCGGATAGCCGCGTCCTCGGATATGGACTACTTGGAAAATTTATGTGGTTCATAGACAAGTGAAATGGATACTCTAAAATGTGCAAGATAAGTGTGAGTGCTATGGATGGCCTTCTCGTAGGGAGACGGAAGTGGATCCATAGTGGTGTATTGATTTGGTGAATATGTGGACTCGTGTGCGCTATCCCACCTCAAAGAAAGTACTTGTAGTCGTAGTATAGGCTAGACAAGAGTCAAAGTTGGCTTGTTGCAATAAACTCCACAACCCCCTTCATTGATACTGATGCATATGTAGATAGTTCTGATGTAAGTCTTGCTGAGTACCCTTGTACTCACGTTTGCTTAATTTATGTTTTTGCATAGGAGACGCCAGTCTCATTAGTGATCCTTATGACATGAAGTTCGATGTTGACCGGGTTAGCTTGGGAATCCCAGACAGAGGTCTGGTTCCTTTGGTAGGGTCGTTGTAGCTTTTCAGGCTCTTCTAGCCGCTTTTAATAGATGTCTGTACCCAGACATGTATCTTCCGCTTGTTGATTGTATGCTCTGAATGATGGGTCATGTGACTCTCTGCTTGTAACATCATATTATGTAAGGCTCTTCTGAGCCTTCTAAATAAATGGTGTGTTGTTGTATGGTTATGTTGTGATGCCATAGTTGTATCTATGCATATCGGACATGTCGTGCGTACGTGTGACGTGTAACGGTATGTATGGGATTCGACACCTAGTTGTGTGCCTCTAGTAGTACTCTTTACGGGGAAATGCCTCTTTGTGTTTCCACTGAGCCTTGGTAGCTTGTTACTGCTCCGGGGAAATGTCTCGCAGTGTAATGGAGTCCATGTAGCCTGCTATGACTCGTCTATGTGCAGTTGATGACATTTATGTCCCACGGCGTAATGGAGTCCCTGTAGCTTGCTATGACTCGTCTACACACGCTGAGACCGACACCTGCATTGTTGGGTTACGTATGCGTGTCCCTGTACGGATGTGCCACTTGGGTTCTACGACTAATCATGTCGACCCGGGTTCTTGGACATTTGAATGCTAGCGACATATTCACATTCGTGAGCCAAAAGGCGCAAACGGTCCCGGCCCAGGTAAGGTGGCAGCCGTGGAGATAACCGTGCGTGAGGCCGCAAAGTAATGTGAAGTGTTACATGCTAGATTCTTATGGCTTAGGATCGGGGTCCCGACAATAGGCTGAAATGGCAGAGGCCCCGAGTTTCGAGGATGCCGGCTTTATTATATTTGAACATAAAGAAGTATATACAGAATTTTGCAGGGGGGGAAGAATTACTAAATGGTGAGCCGGTGGCTCCTAAGTGTAATAAGGCCGCAAGTGTGCGATATTCCAGGGCCGGGTTGTTTCCTCCTGAGAAGTATATGAATCCTCTCGTAAGTCGACCAGGTAATATGAACCATTGTTGAGGTTTTGACTGATGACGAAAGGAGCCTCCCAAGGCGGGGAGAGCTTGTGCATCCCCGTTTGGTCTTGAATCAGACGGAGAACTAAGTCGCCTTCTTGAAAGGTACGGCTTCGGACTCTACAGTTGTGGTAGCGACGTAGGTCTTGCTGGTATATCACAGATCTGGCCGCTGCTAAGTCAGGCTCCTCTTCCAAGGCATCCAAGGAGTCTTGGCGTGCTTGCTCATTATCCGCCTCAACATAAGCAGTCACCCGAGGCGAGTCATGACGAATATCGCTTGGGAGAACCGCCTCAGCCCCGTAAACCAGGAAGAATGGAGTGTATCCTGTGGATCTGTTGGGCGTTGTTCGAATACTCCAAAGTACTGAAGGGAATTCTTCAACCCAACAACCCGGTGTTCGCTCGAGGGGCACCATGAGCCGGGGTTTGATCCCTCTCAAGATTTCTTGGTTGGCTCTCTCAGCTTGCCCGTTGGACTGCGGATGTGCTACCACTACTAAGTCGAGCCGAATGTGCTCCCGCTGGCAGAATTGCTCCATGGCTCCCTTGGACAGATTTGTACCATTGTTAGTAATGATGCTGTGAGGGTAACCGAAACGGAAAATCAGTTTCTTTAGAAATTTGACTGCGGTCTCCATGTTGCAATTGCTGGCCGGCTCTGCCTCAATCCGTTTGGTAAACTTATCAACCGCCACCAGTAAGTGGGTCTTTTTATCGGAGGACGGCTTGAATGGACCAACCATATCTAGCCCCCAGACTGCGAACGGCCAAGTAATTGGTATCATGCGCAATTCCTGAGCCGGTACGTGAGCCTGTCGACCAAACATTTGGCACCCATCACACTTGCGTACGATCTCCTCAGCGTCGGCATGAGCCGTCAGCCAATAAAACCCATGCCGAAAAGCCTTGGCGACCAACGATCATGAGCCGGCATGGTGTCCGCAATCGCCAGAGTGGATTTCATTAAGTATTTCCTGGCCTTCCTCAGGCGAAACACACCGTTGAAACACGCCGGTGCTACTTCGGCGATGTAACTCGCCTTTGACGATTGTCATGGACTTTGATCGCCGGATGATCTGACGAGCCTCGACTTCGTCTTCTGGGAGCTCTCCTCGGGTCAGATAAGCCAAATATGGCACAGTCCAATCAGGGGTGACACGCAGAGACGCCACCAGCTGTGCCTCCGGGTCAGGGATAGCTATGTCCTCCTCCGATGGTAACTTGACTGATGGATTGTGAAGGACGTCCAAAAAGACGTTAGGTGGCACCGGTTTTCTCTGGGAGCCAAGTCTAGACAAAACATCACCAGCCTCATTGAGTCGGCGGTCTATATGGTCGACCTGATAACCTTGGAAATGACCCGCCACAACGGAGACCGCTCGTCGGTAAGCCGCCATAAGAGGATCCTTAGAGTCCCAAGTCCCTGAAACTTGCTGTGCCACTAGATCTGAGTCGCCCAAACACTTGACCCGGCTAAGATTCATCTCTTTGGCTATCCGAAGCCCATGTAGGAGTGCTTCATACTCAGCTGCATTGTTAGTACACGAGAACATGAGCCGTAAGACATAACAAAATTTGTCACCTTTGGGAGAAGATATCATGACTCCAGCCCCCGAGCCTTCCAGCTGCCTAGACCCATCAAAGTGTATAGTCCAGTACGTGGTATCTGGCCTATCCTCTGAAACATGTATCTCCGTCCAGTCATTGATGAAATCCACCAATGCTTGAGATTTGATGGCGGTCCGGGGCATGTACTTCAAGTGGTGGTCACCAAGCTCAATGGCCCACTTGGCTATTCTACCCGTGGCCTCTCAGTTTTGTACAATATCACCAAGAGGTGCCGAACTAACCACAGTTATCGGGTGCTCCTGGAAATAATGCTTCAACTTCTGGCTCGCCATGAAGATCCCAAAAACCAGCTTCTGTCAGTGTGGGTACCGCTGCTTAGATAAGGTTAAGACTTCGCTGACGAAATAAACCGGATGTTGAACCTGATATTCCTTTCCCTCTTCTTTTCGCTCGACCACAATTGCAAGACTTACCACCTTGGAGTTGGCAGCAATGTACAGGAGCATAGGCTCCTTTTCCATGGGAGCAGCCAAGACGGGCGGGTTAACAAGTTGTTGCTTGAGCGCTTCAAAAGCTCTGCCGGCTTCGTTCGTCCACTTGAAGTCGCCTGATTTCTTCAATAACTGGTAAAAAGGGGTCGCCTTCTCCCCCAGGTGGCTTATGAACCGGCTTAAAGTTGCGATGCGTCCTATGAGCCTCTGAACTTGATTCACGTTCGCCGGCTCGGATAATGACGTTACGGACGTGACCTTGTCCGGGTTGGCCTCGATGCCTCGCTCAGAGACCAGAAACCCTAACAATTTACCCACAGGAACGCCAAAAACACACTTCGCCGGGTTAAGCTTCATCTTGTATACTCGAAGATTGTCAAAAGTTTCCTTGATGTCATCCAGTAGTGTTTCTTTCTTCTGAGATTTCACCACGATGTCATCAACATATGCATGAACATTACGCCCGATCTGCGGCTTGAAGCAATTCTGGACACAGCGCTGGTAAGTCGCCCCAGCGCTCTTGAGCCCAAAAGGCATGGAGACATAGCAAAAAGCCCCAAAGGGAGTGATAAAAGCCGTCTTCTCTTGGTCCTCAACAGCCATCTTGATCTGATGATACCCAGAGTATGCATCCAAAAAGCATAAATGCTCACAACCCGCCGTAGAATCAATGATCTGATCAATACGCGGAAGGGCAAAAGGATCCTTGGGACAGGCCTTGTTGAGATCTGTGTAGTCGACACACATGCGCCAAGTGCCATTCTTCTTCAAAACCAGCACCGGGTTAGCCAACCACTCAGGATGAAAAACTTCCACAATGAACCCGGCAGCTAGGAGCCGGGCCACTTCTTCTCCAATGGCCTTGTGTCTCTCCTCATTAAAACAACGGAGGTACTGGTGCACTGGTTTCATCTTGGGATCTACGTTAAGGTGGTGCTCAGCAAGTTCTCTCGGGACTCCAGGCATGTCAGATGGCTTCCATGCAAAGATGTCCCGATTCTCACGGATGAACTTGATGAGCGCGCTTTCCTATTTAGGATCCAAGCCGGTCCCAATGGTGAACTGCTTGAATGAGTCGCCGGGAGTGAAGTCGATCTGCTTCGTATCTTCAGCCGGCTTGAACTTGAGCTCAGGTTCTGACTCGGTGTTGGGCTTCTTGAGAGGGCTCATATCAGCCGGGTCTACATTGGCAGTGTAGAACTTCAACTCCTCTACGGCACGAGTAGACTCAGTGTAGGCTGCGTCTCCTTCCTCGCACTCCTGGGCTATCTTCCGGTTTCCGTCCACGGTTATGGTCCCTTTAAGTCCTGGCATCTTGAGCTTGAGATAGACGTAACACGGGTGGGCCATGAAACGAGCGTAGGTCGGCCGCCCAAAAAGAGCATGATAAGGGCTTTTGATCTTGACCACTTCAAACATCAATGACTCGCACCTGTAGTTGGACTCATCTCCAAAGGCCACATCGAGCTTAATCTGCCCGATTGGATAAGCCGACTTTCCAGGGACGATCCCATGAAAAACTGTCGTTGAAGGAAGCAACGTGCTTTCTGACAGATTCATTCAACGGAACGTCTCGTAGTACAATATGTTTATGCTGCTGCCTCCATCGATGAGAACCTTGGACAGAGTGTATCCTTCAACTTGCGGTGCCACCACCAACGCCAAACCGCCTGGATTGTCAACCCGGGGGGGGAGGGGGGGTGATCCTCTCTGCTCCAGGTGATCGCGTGCTCGGACCAGTTAAGGTACCTAGGGACCGCCGGCTCAGCCATATTGACATCCCTGCTCTTGACCTTACTGTCCCGCTTGCAGGTATTGGTGGTGAACATGTGGTATTGACCGCAACTTAGCCGCCTCGGATTCTTCTGAAAAACACCTTGTCCATCATGCCGCTGGAGCTCCTTCCGTGAGTCGCCGTGCGCTTCATCAGAGCCGCCAAGGGCTCCGGACGTGAGTGGTGGCTGCGCCGCCGTGCTTACCATAGCATGAGCTGGGACCCATTGAGGGGGGTCACGGCGCTCCTCGTGAGTCTCCACTCCGAGCGAGACTCCAAGTTTAGAGTCCGGGTTGATGACGATCGCTTCTTCGACGGCCGACTCGTCCAGAGGATCGACCTGCCGAGAAGATCCGACAGCGTCATAGCTTCGGCCGGCTCGACGCCGGCCGGATTGGGTATGCCGAGCCGGCTCGACGATGTTGGAGCAGATGTCCGGCTCGGGCACCGTCGCGCCGATCTTGCCGATGAAGACTTGGATCTTGCCGAAGGGGACCCGGTAACTGTACTCAATCGAGTCGACGTCGGGGCCCCAGCCAGAGTCGTCGATGTAGATCTTGCCGCGGCGGCTCTTGGTCATGCGACCGATCACGTAACTCCCAAACCCTGGAAGGGCTCCCTTCGAGAACTCAACTCCACCGAGCGAGAGCCCCACGGTGGGCGCCAACTGTCGTGGTTTTATCAACCCGGCAGATGTCCTCGTAACAGGACTTAGGTGTGAGGCCATAGCCGCTTGGTGGCGACTTGAAGGGGTTAAGCAAGAGAAAGAGTCGGGTTTACCCAGGTTCGGACCCTCCTATGGAGGTAATAGCCTACGTCCTGCTTTTTGTGTATTGGATGAATAGATCTCGATTACAAGGGTGCGGAATCGCTAACCTAGCTCTCGAGAGGTTGTGACTTAGTCTTTTTTGGCCTAGGGACCTGTCTTTATATACAAGTCAAGCCCTAGGGTTTACAACAGAGTCCGGGTCATATTACGACCCGTGATCTACTACATATCTAACTTGTCTTGCACCTTAAGGAAACTTTGACCGGCGTCCTTAGCTTCATGGGCTGCGAGCCGCCGTCTTCTGATACTGGGCCGCCACCTTACTCATCTTTTATTCAGGACACGGCCCACTCAATCTTGGTTGCAGAGTTGTTGATACGTCTAACCCGGCCCAGTATGGCGGGTTACACCGTGAAGTTATATCCCCGACAGTACCTGCTCTGGGAAGAGCAGTAGGGGTGCTGGGGCAGTGGTCGCCGCGTCCCCGGGTGCCTCCCCGGGCACATGGTCGCGTCCGCCACCCTCCTCCCCCTCCCCCATCTCCCCAAATCTTCTTCTTCTCCGACCACCCGTTGCCCTCCTCAAATCCCGCGGAGTTCGCCGGAGGAAGAACATCCGCCTTCCGATCGTGCTACACCAGAGGTATGTATCAGCTTTTCCCAAATTAGTTCAATGTCGTTGGATATTGCTTCGAGATTTTACTTGAATCAATATCAATTTGTGTAACCTGGGTGTATACTAATGTTGCTACTTTTTTCCTCTTTAGTCTGAGCGTTCAATCTCTGTAAGATGGGTGCTGGGTGATCACATTATATTAGTCTAATGTTTGCCAAACTATGACAAATTCATGCGTCGTGTGTCGTTTTTAGATACTTTAAGTTTAATTTGAGACATCAGTAGTTAATCCATTGTTTATTTTCCTTTCTGGATCAGGGAACAAATTGCTTGATCATAATTGTTTGTTCTTCTTTCGGTTTCAGGGAAGCACCGGAAAGAGGATGTTTCTATGCAACACTAGATCGTGAATGGCGCGCGTTGCTGCGCCTGTGAATTTTGGCAATAGAATGGTTAGAAGTTTACATAAATACGTATTGTATATTAGACATACTACAAAACAATGAACTGGATGCATGCTTACCAGCAGATTAGCTGATATATCTAATAGGGATGTTAACGTTCATATCTGCCATTGTAGTGAATATTGTATAGAAATATGTTATATGATGAAATATGTTATATGATCAAAAAAGAAATACAGAGCGCTGTGATCAAAGCATAGAATAGAGATTTCAATTTGCAAGTCAGTATTAATTAGCATATGGCATTTATCAAAGCTCAAAACCAAGGAAGGCTATGTTTATTTATTTTTGACATGAAAGGCTACGTTTATTTATTTATTTTTTACCTGAAAGGCGATGTTTCTTGTTTCCTTAAAGGGTGGCAACACTTTGTCTTTCATTCATACCGAAGATTGTCACCTTGTCCGTTTCATAAAATCTTACGATATATTTTCAAGGAAACAATGAATCTTCTTTCTTGACCAATCAATGAAAGCTGAACAAAGGAATAATAACATATCGTCAAACTCGAATCACTGATAGCATCTATAAATAATCCATAGTAGTTAAAGACCACTGGCTACAAAATTGCAAGGACATTCTACAATACTAAAAAAAAATCGCTTTGACTGACAGCCTGCACCCATTCTCATCTTTCAAGTACAATAGTTCAAACTGGCACTCATTGTTGAGGAAATCGTTAACTGGTAGCTGCTCGGTTGGCTGGCGAGTAGGGGATTAATCGGCTAATCGGCAAGTTAATCGGCCATTTAATCAATTAATCGGCCGATTTATCAGTTTATCGGCTACTCGGTGACCCTATGAGTAGAGATTAATCGGCAAGTTAACTGGTTAATCGGATGAATTCTTGAACAGGGCTGACACTGTAGTACAAACATTGGTTCAAAATGGATACTACTCCTAAACATTTGTTTTTGCTTTATCTTTGTTTCCGACTATTAAGCACAACCTGCAAAGTACACGTGAGTTAATCTAGGCAGAATACCATGAATAAACTACAGATCAATGCATTAGAAGAAAATATGGAGATCACACATGGCAATTTCATTTGGCTATATAAGTAACATATGCCTGTCTGGCTGGTCAAGACGACTGAGTGTGACTTGCTCATGCATCATTTCTTGAATGTTGCTTAAGCATCATTACAGAAACACATACTTGAGAATTAGAAAATTGAGATGTCCGGTTAATATGAGTAATGGTAGCTTTCTCACACATCATTAGAAACAAAATCAACCAAGCATCATTAGAGAGACTATCATATTTAGTTTGGACAAAGATGAACTGCAGCAGATCATGCAGCCCAATTGTTCCAAAAAAAAAAATGGGTAGATCACGATGGCGCACCTTGACGCGCCCATCCATTTTTACAATAGAGTGATAGTAATTTCTATAATATACAACAACACAAAACATATACAAGTTAAATTTGTAAAAAGTGATGTAAAGTAGTGAGGTAGTGGGAGAGGATATCTTATGGGATTAAACTTGGTTTGAGGTGGCGGCAAGTGTGTACACTTTTAATTAGGATAGTTAATGGTAAATGTAGGCGTTCGGGCAGATGCCCATATGTACAATCTAAGATGTAGGGGAACTGAGGATCGCAATCAAATAGAGTCGTTGCATAAGTGGTAAGTTAGATGGTTGTAGCAAGTGGGAACAGACCGATGCATAAGTGGTAAGTTAGATGGTTGTAGCAAGTGGGAACAGACCGATGCCAATCTTTCTATTGAAGCCAGTTGGGCTAGTTAAACAGCAAGTCCTCCCTACAATGTAGCAAATGGAGCACGGTTTATGTACAGGACATCGTGGCTTCAGGTTTTATTATCGAGCCACTGAGCCGCAATTTTTTTTTACAGAGTACAATGCAAAATTTGCAGTTCCAAATGGGTGAGTTTACGGTCTCCAAAAAAATAATTTAATTCAGTTGCTTCAAATATAATGGCCCAGAAGTTTAGTACAGAAGCCACAGTGTTGTTAGCTCCAACATAGGAGTAAATATCATCAATGTGTCATGCCACTTAGTGCTAAATTTCATATGAGATGTTGCTTTTAACTTTCTCCACAATAGGTTATTGTATTAAACATCAGCATGCAAGATAGTTATTAAAGTGGTGTAGAATATTACCATCAATTTATGTAATTTCCTAAATCAAATGAAAGAAAAGTAACATATGCGTAAGTACGAAAATAATCTTCCCGCTCACTCCGCACCTGGTCAGGTGATGAACAGAATCAGAACATGAGCAGAGCAAAACATGGATAAAGGGAATTCTCTTGCATGCTGCACACCAGGCAAAGAGAGGAAATCATTGGCTACCCGTGTACATGACAAAGAACATAAATAACAATCACAGTCTGCCATTACAAAGCATTGCACAGACCACAAAAGGACAGGAGATGCCAAACATATGATACATATCACTCCTCTTTCATTGCACTACATGAGTAGATGATTAGAAGTCAACACCCAAGAAAAACATGAAGCGTCTTATTTGGATTTTGTACTAATGAACCATCCAATTGTGGAGTAATAAGTCGTAGCAAATGTCAAGATTACATATTCAATGTGTTTATTAGAGAGAGGTTCATTGACCATCTGTGTTCTTATATACAGAATGGAAATAGCATTTTTCTATCATTACAACACTTTGAGGACAAAAAAATATAAAGGTTAAACAACAGCAAGTATCAGATCGGGAAGTGGTTGTCTGAGCTGACATCAATTCATCTTCTAAACATAAAAAAAAATGCAAGATGGTGAATGCTTGTGTAAGCTAGTCGGTTTTAGGGTGAGAGCTTGAGGTGCAGGGAGCGACCAACCTGGTGGTGCTGGCCAAGGAAGAGGCGTGTGAGGAGTAGACAACGACTGACGCCTGTTGTGGCTTGTCCGAAAAGTGGAGTGGGGAGGCACCGCTGGCCTGGTTGCCGGATGTGTGGCCGCTGGCGCCGCTTTGTCACCATCACAGAGGAGGTATTGTTCCTGCAATGTGGTGGAAGAGGAGACGATAAGTTAGCCACAGGCCAAACCCCGCCCGATTAAGAGGAATTCAGGTGCGTACGGCAAATCCGGCGCACGGATTCGCGAGCAGGAGGGCATGGCGGAGGCACCTATGGATTGGCTGAGTAGCACGAGGGAGCGCGGACACGCGGCCGCGATCTGACGGCACCGCGGCTCAAGATGCTGGTTTTGGTAGCGTCGCCGCCTGGCAAGCGGGAGCTTCGTGGTGAGCACCGCCACTGGAGGTCGAGGACGGGCGAGGGGCGCCACTGCTCGAGGTCGCGGCCGGTGGCGGCTCTGGCAAGAGATCGGCGGCATAGTAGGATTCACCCGGCTTCGTGGTGAGCACCGCCACTGGAGTGGTCGGGGTCGGGGACAGGAGGAGTCGGGGTTGAGGCGACCCGACTTGGGCTGTGCTTACGGCCCAATCAACCAGACTAGCCCGACTTGTCCGTCGGAATATGTGATCATTATGGCCCAGTTTACCACAGTGCTTCGTTTTTTCTACCGGAGCAGCAGCCCCTTAGGACAGGATCGGACGACCAAAAACATCCAGATCGGCAAAACGGACGGCCAGAAATGCAAAACGCTGAGAGGGCAGCGATTAGGCTCAGTTTTACTGTCCTAAATAGCCCAACAGTTTAATTTGAGTTATTCCAGCAAACGTATGTTCTATATATAGCATCCTGTAGTTTATTTCCTTTTTTTCAGGTTGTACATAGGATTTTCTTTGTTTCAGGTTGTACAGAGGAGCTCAACGACAACTGAGATGCTGCTAGAATTACACCAGCTACTAATTTACGTACATATCTAAAAAACTACAGATCTAGCTCCATGTAGTAATGACTAAGTATATTCTAATGCTCATATGTACTGATTACTATTGTTTTACAGGTTAATTTAATCAATTCCATTGGCGTACTTTAGGAAACGGGGCTGTATTGGGTGGTCTCCGACTACCCGACGACCATACAGAGTCGCCGTGGTTGGGTTGTGTTCATGTAACACTGAAACTTGACATAGTATAAGAAGGTTTGGTTTACTTCCACTATGTTACTGTGCAGTCTATTTTATAAACATGTTGATTAGCCATTCTGGCAAAGAGGCATCTTCAATATTTCACAAATCTCTTTTCCAGAAACTCCAATTCTGCTCATAGGAATTGACATGCCGAATATTTCTCAATTTGCTGACAAGGCTGTAATATATGTATGATTTACACATGTCGATCATTGGAAGAGTATTTTCAAGGATTATGTTGCTTACTAATTGTTTACATCCATTGTACAAACTAAGCGGTAGGGTGAATGTTCCCTCTCATTAGAACTAAAACATATCTTCGTATTTTTATAAGTTTTTCTCCCCAAAATTTTAGCCAAACGTCTCCCATGAAGTAATATATTTCAAAATGTTTTTAAACTTCTAATTAGGTACAATACATTATTGTGGTAGTGTTCATATCAACCACGAAACAAGGTTTACAGTTGTTTGAGTTTTTATCCTCTAATGATATAGCATCCACAGGACTGGAGCACAATGCTAATTCATAGAAAGCATCTCTTGCTTGCGTTAATTTGGCCTAGAGTTTTATGTTTACATGATGCTCCAAAAGAATTGTACATTGTTCACATAGGCCATGTGCAGGGTTATACTGCCAATTTTGTGTGCATAATTTTCTTGCAGCTATACATTCATGTCAAGGTATTAATATTTTCCTGGAAAAAATAAATAAATAAAAGGTATTAACATTTTTCTTTCATGAAAAAAATTCGAGCATTTCCAATTCTATTTAATTTTTTATTTATTTTACCATAATTTTATTTACAACTGGTGTAGGAAAAAACAGGTTGAGGATAAACGCGTAGAAATGACAAAAAAAATAGCTACTCTAAAATCCTCGGATTCGACTACAGAAAGTCAAACTATTTTGGCATTTTAATTATACAAGTATTTCCTACATTTATTATAAATATACTGAGTGTTTTTTTTCTTGGGAGATCTTAAGAAAACAGTTACAGATGAGGCAATATAAAACAAATACAAGTTGGAGAAATAACGTTGCATGGTAGCTTCTTTTCAGGTATAGTTTCATGTGATATTTGATTGAAGGGGTCCGCATCGACCGATTAGCAAAGTGCAAATTTTGTTACTTCAATACAACTGACTATTTCGTTACAAGATTAAAATGAGAAAATCTTAGCCCGTCATATTTGAGCACATGCATGGCGAGTGAGACGGGGGAACGACTGCTCGATTGGTTATGTCATGATGATAGAATTTTTCCCAAGAGTATTTAACTAATATAATCTCAAAATTAATAAAGTTGCCATGATGGATTTTCCTCAAAAAAAATCTCAAAATTAAGTACTAGCCCGTGCAGATGAACACAACAGGAAGGGAGGCTAAGGAGGGGTAGATTCTTTTTATTAGCCAGGTTGTGGTGGGAACATAAGAGAGAGAATTGGGGTGTGTCTCGTTTCTTCATATGCTGCTACTGATATATGTATGTTGCTGATTGCTTCATATGCTGCTACTAATATATGTATGTTGTTGATTGGTCCTGATATACACTACCTATTGCTGCTAATAGTAATATTGCTACTCAATTTGATTGGTAGAGTGGTAATAGATGGCGAGATTGGATAGTGCTCATATGCCAGTCGAACCATTGTCCTTTCTATGATGAATTAGAGAATATTGCTCATATGTCAATCAGCTGCTCCTCCTTAGCCTTGCCGTGGTCTGAACTTCAAAGTTTTCATCCACTCAATGCTGATTCAGTCAAAGATCTCTGAGAAGAAACTTATTTCAACAAGATTCACTCTACTGTGTTATTGCGGTCCTCTGGAATATATGGAAGCGCAGGAACTCCAAGCTCTTCCGGGATGTTTTTGAGGAATTGCATATTACTGCTAGCAAGATTGCTGATGATCTTATGTTGTGGTCTAACAGGTATTCAAATGAAATTAAGAAAGGGCTCAATATGGATTGTAGCACTATGTTGTATCACCTATCTATGAGATTGTAATTTTCCCTCCTTTTCATTTATATTAATCCCACTGTACATTTATCTTTGTATAGTTCTTAGTTTTATGAAGTGGTTCAGGTCGGCGTAAGCGCACTGTAGTCCCTGGAAAAAAACGGCGAGTGATGCCTCGCCCTCTCTGAACTGAATATTATGTGCTTTTGTACTACTCGAAGAAGGTAAATAATCTTTTATGTGGTTCATTTTTCCATTTGAATGCACTCAATTTTTTATGGATTAGTTAAAACAACAAACCTGTAATTCTTTCTAGAGTCCTGATGTGTTATTTTTTCAGCCTAACACAATGAAGCTTCTCTGTTGGCTAGCATCCCTGATGGGAAATTTGTTGTCTTGCCGATGGAGAGATGGAGTTGGAGTGGTGGCTCAAAACTAAATCTTGTTGTCTTGTTCGGTTGAAGTGATTGTAGCATTGTTTTTTTCTGTTTTATGCATGCTTCATGCCGGTTGAAGTGATTCTGTCAATCAATTGTATGAACTTAAGTTATCTGTGTTATATGAGAGTGCTTCTACTAAGAACTTTTTTAAGTTATCATTTATTTCTATGGGTATACTGATGTCCTGATGCACTATATGGCTCTTATTTGTGTCAACTTTAGTGTTACTACAATGTTTATTTTTGTTGTAAATACAGAAAATAGATGACCGAACTGAACATTGCAGAGGATTTTGATAACCGACCTTAAAAAAAGCAAATTTTTCCGAATCAGGTGTTTTGGAGCCATCACCTACGTCACCAACTATGTAACAGTATCTCCAGTTTCTAAATGTTTTGGATCGATTCTGCCGGGATCAGATAATCAAATAGATCATGATCCATTGCCATTAATTCCGTACGCAACTATCTCGACAGTACCTCCGATTTTGGAATTGATGCATGAAAGAAAAGTTTCATTACATGATGATAAGGAACAAGATGTGAACATAAAAAAATCAATGTTGATGAGACATATGATTATCTCCCACAAGGTATTTTTTTGATTTTTTATGTGTACTTTTGTATTCAATATTTTCTTAAATTATTTGACTTTTTGCACATTATGCATTGACTGACCATGATCTATGTGCCCATATAGCAATAGAATCATCTTTGGAAAAACAATTACTTGTGAAAATAAATGAAGTTCCGTCTTACAAAATCAACTGATGTGTTGTTTGAAATTATCATGTTGGATAATATTGCTTTTACTAGCAGTTGCAGTGCTCTTGTTATTTTATTTCCACAAATATCATCACATTTTTCTATTGACGTAATGCTATATTCCTTGACTGAAAGCAAACCCTTTAATCTCAGGAACACTTTGACCATGTATTTGATTCTGTTAAAG
Source organism: Elymus sibiricus (assembly GCA_039707655.1). Lineage (NCBI taxonomy): Eukaryota > Viridiplantae > Streptophyta > Magnoliopsida > Poales > Poaceae > Elymus > Elymus sibiricus. The sequence continues at coordinate 249,599,989 of CM077671.1, forward strand.
ACCCAATATATGATGAGGTCCTACATCTCCTGATGTTGAACTATAGACTGGTATTTCCAGTAAATTTTATTGACAGGCACTTTGGTGTCTCGGCAACCAGATCGCAACCGACCACTATGGTGGCTCGCCGTGATGCCCTGCCGCCACCCTATGTATGACGCCAGCGGCGAAATGGGCGGGAACTCTTTGGCGTGCCAGCACACAGGAACGACACGCTCCGTACACCCTGAAGGACACTTTCGTCAGGCTTCACCTGACCCTCTCAAATGCCACCTTGCCGCCTCTGTTGTTGAAGATCAGCCAAAGAGTTAGCTTGTTGCCGATTTGCTTCAATGGTTGCGTCAATGCTCTTCGACTCTCCGTAATGAGCAGATGATGGTGCTTGGATGAAACAATTGATCGGAAAATGGGTAGTGATGTACCAGTGGTCATGTGTCCGCCCACTAATTGTAAAACACCTAAGATGATTCTTCAGGACTTGATACATTCCAATTACTCATTTGGGTCTTCTTCTTACTGTGATACTTGGTTTTACATAGTAATCTTAAGATCAATTCTTTCGATTTATATACGTAGAGAACATGACCCGATCTAGCATGTGGCCGGTTTAATTTGTTTACTGAAGAAATTAGTTTATTTTTTTTCACAGTTTTACACATATTCACATTATTTTGTTTCAAAAAAAATGTTTGCACTTTTTTAAAAATCAGAAAAAATCAGAAAAAAATCATTTTACTAAAAAAATTATGTAGAAATGTACAAGAAAAATCAAAACATTCTTTAATGAAAAAACATCTGCTAAAAATGTGTTTTTTAGAGAAATACTCTATTTTTCATAAACATTTAAGATTCTTAAAGAAGTGTTCCAATTTTTATGTAAACCTTAACTTCTATTAAAAATAAAGAAATTTTCATGTTTTCCAAAAAAGCCAAAAAAAACGATTGACAAACTATTCCATGCAAAACTTCTCTTGCATCTGATGAGGAACGCTATGTTGGCTTCTTCACGTCCAAACTTGATTCTACAAAAAGCAATAATCAGTTTTACCTTATTATCGATGTTTATTAAATTTGGATATATAAAATGGTGCACAATGGAATATGAAGCTGGTTGTGTCTTTTTTTCACGCGTTGCAACGCACGGGCATTTGTACTAGTGTTAAAAACATAACATAGTTCTAGTTTATACCTCAAATAACACAACGGAAAACAATCATAAGGGTGTGGAGTCCCATCAATGCCAATGGCAAGCTGAGTGTAGACCGTAACCCTACAACGTAACTCTTACTCGTCGTAGAAAATTCATGTAACATGAGATATTGCAACCGTGTAGGTCAGTACATTGAATGTGCTGGCAAAATCACCGATAAAAGCAGATGAAAAATAACTCTATCACTATATGCAATATGGGTGTGGAGGCTCTATGTCTGAGTTTCTGCATAAAAGCTAGTTTTTCCCTACTACAAAGGAGTCAATTTAACTGCTACAACATTAAGTCATCAATGAGATGGGTCCGCCAACCAAAATCACATATCCCAAAGTCATCATTAAAACCCATTAGTCGATTTATCCAATAATCCATTTATGGTGTGGTGTTGAGAGTTTCGAGATAGATCCAATTCCAGAGGCTCAAATCGTCCGTAACCGGGGACACGACTAATCGATTAGGTTAATACTCAGCAGAGTATTGTGCACTTTACCCACAAAATTTGATCCGTCCCTTTATGTCCTCGCTAATGTTGAGTATATCGCTTATCGTTAGCGTCTCGGTCGCTCGGGGTTAGAGATTAATCGGAAATTAGATGATTAATCGATTTTTTCGCTTGACTATTAATCGAACATTTTTTAACAAATACCAGGTTTACAACATTAAAATATGCTATATTCAACAAAAACAATATGGAACAAAAATACCTTGACTCCTTGCATTTGAATCCTTGTACAATGACAAACAAAACATGACAACTGTACATATTACATAACAAGGTCTGTGAGACACAAATAAACATAGTTCTTGCACACATGGTGCTAGAAATAGGCCCGATTTATCGTTATATTCCCGATAAATTGCTTGTCAGAGCGATAAATCGGTCCAAACGATAAATGGTGATGATAAGGTGAAATCTTATCGGTCACCCACCGATTAGTGATAAATGGGACGATAAATTGCAGAATTGGATGATTTGTTGAACATTGGTCCTCGCACTACCTGGTGTTTGAGAACTGGATGACCGAAACATGGTATTTCCAAGAGTTTCCTTGACCACTGACAGTGCCCATCCAATCCTACTGTTTGTCTACATTTCGTAGCACTGTGCTGCCAGAGTCACAACTAAGATCAACCAAGCCAGAGCCCATATTGACTTGTGTCTGCACAGGTAAGCTTCCGGTCATGAAGTATTCACCCGTCTCTTTGAACCTGGGTGGAACTTTCCACGTGATTGACTAACACTTCTCTAGCAACACCTAGGCTAACCATTGGGTCCTCCGGGGCGCCGTTCTTCCATTTCCACCCAGACATACTTTGAAATCTTGGCTTGAGTCTTGAAGTCTTGAATTTGTCATCAATTATTTAAGAGTCATCACTCTCACATCTTTCATGAACACTCATACCAATCCCTGTCTACTAAGCATAGCAATTGATAAATATATTGTTCCCTGGGCTTAACAACAAGGACATGGGTGTCTACCTCATGATACTACTCAAGAACCAAGTTTCCAAATTACCTACTTTGCATGCATGGTGGAAAAGGAAATTGCTAGAACCAATAAAACGTGGTTATAATCTTAACATGATCAAAGTGAACTTGCCTAGTACTTGTTGGTGAAGTTCATCGCTCTGAGGAATCCTGATAGTTCTATTCGTCACACTTCGTGAACATCTATTGTAAACAAGCAATTGCGTTCACAAAAGCAATCATACTATCAATCAATCAAATGAGATAACAATAAAAACTACAAACAAACAAAGAGTAATCCAAAAGAAACACCATTAAAACATAAAGGAAAACTCAAGTTCTTAAAAAACGGAAATAGAAATACCTCTCTGATCAAAACAACTTTTTAACAGAAAACAAAATATTAAAGTTTTATTTTAACACAAAGTATTTTTAGTAAACATTCATTAGAAAAAAGAATCAACTAAAAAGCTATTATAAAACTCAAGTTATGATAAAAACAAGATCTAACAAAAATATGAATAAAACATTTTCTATAAATTATAAAATTTTGTTCCTGATAACTAACAGAAACTTTAGAGTAACTTAAATTAAAGTGGCAAAAGAATTACTTTTAATAAAAGAAAATGATTTTCTCTTTAGGAAAATAAGCATAAAGTAGTTCAAAAAGAATCTGTTTCAAAACAGATTTAAACAATTTTAAAATTTACATTTATTAAACCATTGGATAAAGAAAACCAAGTTTCTGTTGAGTTTTGTGTGCTGAAGTTTTCAAGTTTTGGGTGGATCGCGATGGTTGAAGGAATAAGGAGCGGAAAGACCCTAAGATTTGGGATTCGTAAGGCACCCAAGGTAATATTCTAGGAATGCCCAAGCGTCTAAGCTTGGGGATGCCCCGGAAGGTATCCCCTCTTTCGTCTACTATCCATCGGCAATTTTCCTTTGAGCTGTATTTTGTATTCATCACATGATATGTGTTTTGCTTGGAGTGTCATGTGCCATAGTTTTGTTTGCTTTCAGTTTGCCACAATCATTGTTTTCTAGACAAACCTATTATGAGAGACACATATTCATTGGGATTTGTTAGAATGCTCTTTATGCTTCACTTATATCTTTTGAGTCAAGGCAAGTTTGCTCATGTGCTTCACTTATATGTTTAGAGCACAACAGAAATTATATTTTATAGAAATAATTATGCACTCTCATGCTTCACTTATACCTTTTTGAGAGTTTAATTATAAATTGGTAATTTGCATGGGTTATACGTTTAATCGGAAAATTATAGGTATACAAGACGGATATAATAAAAACTTTCATGTAGATCACTTAAAAAGAAACGTATGATCAATGGTATTGAAGTTGTAATATGGAGGCTTACTAGTATGTAAACATTAATTGAAGCATGAGAGTTTGTGTCCAACGACCAGACTAAGACCGCTTTCGGAACCCCACCTTTATCAATACTTCATCTATATTTGCAATATTCAGATTGCTTTATCATATTCTTGCTTGTTCTTCGATTGCTTGCAGGAATAGACCTTCGTGGTCAGGTTGATCGTGCTCCGGCGTGGTCAATAACCTCTTGGGGTTGGTTTAGCGATTGCTATGGCGCAACGTCATGCACGTTTGTAGTCGGATCGTCAAAGTTGTCTCCACCAAATCGATAGTTATCATCTCATCGAAAGATTGGGACAACTTCGCCTCTATCAAGTGGTATCAGATTTCCAGGTTGCTCGGTGAGATTTTACCAGTTATTCGTAGTTTAGTCTTCGGAATATTCCCCATAAGCCTAGGGTCATTTCGCAGTCCGGCCTTCCCGAAGATGCCATAAGGCGGCCCATCGGGCCGGACTATAAGAGATAAGTCAGCGAACCGAGGACCCCTTAATCCCGGACTCCCTCAGTAGTCCCCGAACTAGCCTCCAACGCCGGTCTTTAGGACATCAGTTATTCCGCACGTCCAGAGTGCTCGGCTTGAGGTGCGAGTTCTTTTCTTCCTTTCATGCTTTGGCAATCCTTAGCTCGGCCACCGATGACACCTCTCTATCCGAACATACCTTGCTTAGCCTTGAAGGTCAAACGCCCAAGTGTAAATAGTACCCTTCCTGACAACCTTCCTGACAAAAGGCTCAGACGGGTCGTGGCCATTCAACCAGTTACAAAAACTTGATTCGCGGTTCGAGGCCGCCTTTTTATTGGCACGTTCAATCGACATGAAGATCGTGCTCCATTTTTTACGGGATGTGATCAATGATTCGGGCTATCCCACGCGCGCATAATGGGGCGGTCGCTTTGGGAACTGCCGTAGCTCACGGCGCAGTAAGGGGGTGCGTGGTGTTACGGCCTTCCATAAAAGGGGAAAAGCACCTTCACAGTCCTTCCACGCTCCCCAGACTCGCTCTCTCCAACCTTCCTTGCTCCGAGCGCGCAGATCTAATCTCACACCAGCCCTTCCTCCAACACCCCTTCTTCTTCCCCGAGCACGGCCATGGCTGGTTCGGGCTCGCAAGGCAAGTGGGAGGCATCGTGCGTCACCGAGGACGACATCCAAGAGCTGAAGCACTGGTTACCTCTCGGTCGACGTCGCCCACCGCGCCCCCGAAGAGGGCCAAGTGATCCCCACGCCACGGCCTAAGGAGCGGGTAGTGTTCATCCCCCATTTCATCCGGGGACTGGGCTTCCCGCTGCACCCCTTTGAAAGGGGCCTGATGTTCTTTATGGGCTGGACTTCCACGACCTTCCCCCAAACTCCATTATGTACATATCGGCCTTCATCATCGTCTGCGAGGCCTTTCTGCGGGTCCAGCCGCACTTTGGCTTATGGCTGAAGGTCTTCAACGTTGTTGGGGATATAACCCCGTGGTGAGACCCGTCCAGGTGGGGCTGGGTCATGAGGTTGGCGGCTTAGCAATAAGGTTTGGAAGAAACTTCCTCAATAGGCCTGGAGGCCAAGAGGGAGAAGACAATGTATGACTCGGTGGCGTAAGCCGCCGGTGGCGGCTTGTCCGACAAGGCAGGAGTAGTTAGAGGCAAGGTCGGTTATCAAGTATGACCCGGCCCGGACTCTTGTAAGCCCAGGGCCTCGACCTGTGTATATAAAGGCGGGTTACCTGGGCGGCTTAGGCCACGAAAACCTTTGATCGAGTACTAGGTCTAGCGAATCCTCTCCCTTGTAATCGATATCCAATCAATCAATACAACTCAAAGCAGGACGTAGGCTATTACCTCCTTCGAGAGGGTCCGAACCTGGGTAAACCTGTGTCTTTCGTCCCGACCAACCCCTTCGAGTAAACCGCCGTAGCGATGGCTTCACACCTAAGTCCTGGCACTAGGACATCTGCCGTGACAAAACCACGACAGTTGGCGCCCACCGTGGGGCGGATGCTCGGTGGTTTGGAGTACTCGAAGGGCTCTCTCCCAGGGATCGAGGGATACGCCGTTGGCAGGATGACCAAGAGTCGCCGCGGCAAGCTCTACATCGACGACGCTGGCTGGGGCCCCGAGGCCGACTCAATCGAGTACGGGTATCGGGTCCCCTTCGGCGGAATTCACGTCTTCATTGGCAAGATCAGCGGATCTAAGCCCGGGCCGGACATCTGCACTGACCTCGTCGAGCTGGCCTGGCACGCGCAACCCGCCCGGGTTAACCCGGGCCGGAAGCACGTCTTCGTCGGCTTCACCCAAGGCACGGAGCTTGAAGGTTCTATGTCGCGGGAGGAAACCCTCATCTACTCGGAGGATGGATCCTCGAGCGGGGAGGCGAAATCAATCTACCAGCTTCACAACGGCGGGCTTGGGGGCTACTTCGAGGGCTACCATGACCCGGAATACTATGAGCCGCCAAGCCGAGCCACTGTCTTCATGGCAGGATCAGCACCAGCTCCTGGTAGCACGGCCGCTGGTGCGACCGGATCTGGATCAGGCAGGCCGTCGGCTCAAGTTTTGCTGGATCTGATGAATGAACTTATGACTCTAATGGGAACCGAGGTCTGCTACTTCTTGAGCATGCGTTGGTTTTCCCTTGAAGAGGAAAGGGTGATGCAGCAAAGTAGATAAGTATTTCCCTCAGTTGTTGAGAACCAAGGTATCAATCCAGTAGGAGATACAAGCAAGTCCCCAATAGATGTACCTACACAAATAATCAAACACTTGCACCCAACGCTATAAAGGGGTTGTCAATCCCTTCACGGTTACTTGCAAGGATGAGATCTGATAGAGATAGATAGATAGGATTGCTAAAACGAAAAGTAAACTAAAAGTAAAAAGATTGCAGCAAAGTACTTTTGGTATTTTTGGTTTATAGATCTGAAAATATAATATGGAAAATAGACCCGGGGGCCATAGGTTTCACTAGAGGCTTCTCTCATGAAGGAAAATAATACGGTGGGTGAACAAATTACTGTCGAGCAATTGATAGAAAAGCGAATAATTATGAAGATATCCAAGGCAATGATTATGCATATAGGCATCACGTCCGTGTCAAGTAGACCGAAACGATTCTGCATCTACTACTATTACTCCACACATCGACCGACTCCTGCCAGCATCTAGAGTATTAAGTTCATGAAGAACAGGGTAACGCATTAGGTAAGATGACATGATGTAGAGGGATAAACTCAAGCAATATGATGAAAACCCCATCGGTTTATCCTCGATGGCAACAATACAAATACGTGCCTCGCTACCCCTACTTTGTCACTGGGTGAGTGTTGGGGAACGTTGCATGGGAAACAAAAAATTTCCTACGCACACACAAGATCTATCCATGGTGATGAGCATCTACGAGAGGGAGAGTGAATCTACATACCCTTGTAGATCGCTAAGCGGAAGCGTTAAGAAACGCGGTTGATGTAGTCGAAAGTCTCCGCGGTCCAAATCGCAAGTCGTCCCTCGAACCGATCATGAACTAGTGCCGAACGGACGGCACCTCCGCGTTCAACACACGTACAGCTTGATGACGCCTTCACCTCCTCGATCCAGCGAGTGATGGTGAAGTAGTAGATGAGTTCCGGCAGCACGACGGCGTGGTGATGGTGGTGAGGAACAATCTCTGCAGGGCTTCGCCAAGCGCTACGGAGATTATGACGGAGGAACTAGAGGGTTAGGGTTGCCGGCACACGGCTTGGGGAATTCTTGATGTGTTCCGGGTGCTAGCCCTACCCCTCTATTTATATGTTGAGCCCTGGGGTCGAAACTTGGAGAAAGAGCCTCCTCAAAGTCGGTTTGGCCCGCAAGGCAAGAGTCCTGCTCGGACTCCAGGACCAGACGCCAGGGTCCTCGGCGTCTGGCCCCAGACGCCAGGGTTCCTGGCGTCTGGCCCCTGGCCTCCGCAAAACTCCTTTTGCACCTTCCTTAAAGCCTCGTGGGCTTTACCCCTTGGCCCAAATAAAGTGTTCTCGTACCCGAACATTTCGGGAAACATCCGAAACTCCTTCCGGTGAATTCCGGAACCCTTCCGGAGACCAAACACTATTATCCCATATACCAATCTTTACCTCCGGACTATTCCAGAGCTCCTCGTCATGTCCGGGATCTCATCCGGGACTCCGAACAACTTTCGGTCACCAACATAACAACTCAACTATACTTATATCGTCACCAAACGTTAAGTGTGTAGACCCTGCGGGTTCGAGAACTATGTAGACATGACCGAGACACCTCTACGGTCAATAACCAATAGCGGGACCTGGATGCCCATATTGGCTCCTACATATTCTACGAAGATCTTTATCGGTTGAACCTCTATGTCAAGGATTCAGTTAATCCCGTATGATGTTCCCTTTGTTTATCGGTATGTTACTTGCCCGAGATTCGATCGTCGGTATCTCTATACCTAGTTCAATCTCGTTACCGGCAAGTCTCTTTACTCGTTCCGTAATACAAGATCCCGTGGCTAACACTTTAGTCACATTGCTTGCAAGGCTTATAGTGATGTTGTATTACTGAGTGGGCCCTGAGATACCTCTCCGTCACACGGAGTAACAAATCCCAGTCTTGATCCATGCCAATTCAACAGACACCCTCGGAGATACCTGTAGAGCATCTTTATAGTCACCCAGTTACGTTGCGACGTTTGATACACACAAGGTATTCCTCCGGTGTCAATGAGTTGCATGATCTCATGGTCAAAGGAACAGATACTTGACACGCAGAAAACAATAGCAATAAACTGACACGATCATATGCTACGTTTACAGTTTGGGTCTTGTCCATCACATCATTCTCCTAATGATGTGATCCCGTTATCAAATGACATCTCATGTCCATGGCTAGGAAACTTTCACCATCTTTTGATCAACGAGCTAGTCAACTAGAGGCTTACTAGGGACACAGTGTTGTCTATGTACCCACACATGTATTTGAGTTTCCAATCAATACAATTATAGCATGGATAATAAACGATTATCATGAACAAGGAAATATAATAATAACCAATTTATTATTGCCTCTAGGGCATATTTCCAACAGTCTCCCACTTGCACTAGAGTCAATAATCTAGTTCACATCACTATGTGATTTACATTGTAATGAATCGAACACCCATACAGTTCTGGTGTTGTTCATGTTTAGCCCTTGGAAGAGGTTTAGTCATCGGATCTGCAACATTCAGATCCGTGTGTACTTTGCAAATATTTATGTCGTCCTCCTTGATGTAATCGCGGATGGAATTGAAGCGTCGCTTTATGTGTCTGGTCCTCTTGTGAAATCTTGGTTCCTTGGCTAGAGCAATGGCACCAGTGTTATCACAAAACAGAGTCATTGGGTTAAGCGCACTAGGCACTACTCCAAGATCTGTCATGAACTCCTTCATCCAGACACCTTCCTTCGCCGCCTCCGAGGCAGCGATGTACTCCGCTTCGCATGTAGAATCAGCTACCACGCTCTGCTTGGAACTGCACCAGCTAACCGCACCCCCATTAAGAATAAATACGTATCCGGTTTGCGACTTAGAGTCATTCGGATCAGTGTCAAAGCTTGCATCGACGTAACCTTTTACGACGAGCTCTTGATCACCTCCATAAACGAGAAACATGTCCTTAGTCCTTTTCAGGTACTTCAGGATATTCTTGACCGCCGTCCAGTGTTCCATTCCTGGATCACTTTGAAACCTTCCGACCATACTTATGGCAAGGCTGACATCGGGTCTTGTGCACAGCATTGCATACATGATAGAGCCTATGGCTGAAGCATAGGGGATGACACTCATCTTTTCTCTATCTTCTGCAGTCACTGGGCATTGAGTCTTACTCAACTTCACACCTTGCAATACAGGCAAGAACCCCTTCTGGGACTGATCCATTTTGAACTTCTTCAAAACTTTGTCAAGGTATGTGCTTTGTGAAAGTCCTATCAAGCGTCGTGATCTATCTCTATAGATCTTGATGCCTAATATGAAAGCAGCTTCTCCTAGGTCCTTCATTGAAAAACTCTTGTTCAAATATTCCTTCACGCTTTCCAACATTTCTATATTGTTTCCAATCAGTAATATGTCATCCACATATAATATTAGAAATGCTATAGAGCTCCCACTCACTTTCTTGTAAATACAAGCTTCTCTGTAAACTTGTATAAACTCGAACGCTTTGATCACCTCATCAAAGCAAAGATTCCAACTCCGAGATGCTTGCACTAGTCCATAAATGGATTGCTGGAGTTTGCAAACTTTGTCAGCATTCTCTGGATCGACAAAACCTTCTGGTTGCATCATATACAACTCTTCCTTAAGGAAACCGTTAAGGAACGCTGTTTTGACATCCATCTGCCAAATTTCATAATCGAAAAAGGCAGCTATTGCTAACATGATTCTGACGGACTTAAGCATCGCTACGGGTGAGAAGGTCTCATCGTAGTCAACTCCTTGAACTTGTGAAAAACCCTTTGCCACAAGTCGAGCTTTATAGACGGTGACATTACCGTCCGCGTCCGTCTTCCTCTTAAAGATCCATTTGTTCTGAATGGCCTTACGCCCTTCAGGTAATACTTCCAAAGTCCACACTTTGTTTTCATACATGGATCCCATCTCGGATTTCATGGCCTCTAACCACTTCTCGGAATCCGGGCCCATCATCGCTTCTCCATAGCTCGTAGGTTCATCGTTGTCCAACAACATGACTTCTAAGACAGGGTTGCCGTACCACTCAGGAGCAGTACGCGTCCTTGTCGACCTACGAGGTTCGATAGCAACTTGATCCAAAGCTTCATGATCATCATCATTAACTTCCTCTTCAGCTGATGTAGGCTCTACAGAAACATCTTTCTGTGTTGCGCTACTCTCAGGTTGAAGTAAAGGTTCAACAACCTCATCAAGTTCTATCTTCCTCCTACTCAATTCTTTCGAGAGAAACTCTTTCTCAAGAAACGTTCCGTTTTTAGCGACAAACACTTTGCCTTCGGATCTGAGGTAGAAGGTATACCCAACTGTCTCTTTTGGGTATCCTATGAAGACGCATTTCTCCGCTTTGGGTTCCAGCTTTTCAGGCTGAAGCTTTTTGACATAAGCATCACATCCCCAAACTTTAAGAAACGACAGCTTTGGCTTCTTGCCAAACCAAAGTTCATATGGCGTCGTCTCAACGGATTTCGACGGTGCCCTATTTAAAGTGAATGCAGCTGTCTCTAATGCATAACCCCAAAACGATAGTGGCAAATCGGCAAGAGACATCATAGATCGCACCATATCCAATAAGGTTTGATTACGACGTTCGGACACACCATTACGCTGTGGTGTTCCAGGCGGTGTTAGTTGTGAAACAATTCCACATTGTCTTAAGTGACTGCCAAACTCATAACTCAGATATTCTCCTCCTCGATCAGATCATAGGAATTTAATCTTCTTGCTACGATGATTCTCAACTTCACTCCGAAATTGTTTGAACTTTTCAAACGTTTCAGACTTGTGTTTCATTAAGTAAATATACCCATATCTACTTAAGTCATCAGTGAAGGTGAGAAAGTAACGATAACCACCGCGCGCCTCAATGCTCATCGGACCGCACACATCAGTATGTATGATTTCCAATAAGTCACTTGCCCGTTCCATTGTTCCAGAGAACGGCGTTTTAGTCATCTTGCCCATTAGGCATGTCTCACATGTGTCAAGTGATTCAAAATCAAGTGACTCCAAAAGTCCATCAGCATGGAGCTTCCTCATGCGTTTTTACGCCAATATGACCTAAACGGCAGTGCCACAAGAAAGTGGTATTATCATTATCAATCCTACATCTTTTGGCATCAATGTTATGAACATGTGTATCATTACTATCGAGATTCAATAAGAATAAACCCCTTACATTGGGTGCATGACCATAAAAGATATTACTCATATAAATAGAACAACCATTATTCTCTGATTTAAATGAGTAACCATCTCGCAATAAACAAGATCCAGATATAATGTTCATGCTTAACGCAGGCACTAAATAACAATTATTCAGGTTCATCACTAATCCCGATGGTAATCGAAGAGCGAGCGTGCCGACGGCGATCACATCTACCTTGGAACCATTTCCCACGCGCATCGTCACTTCGTCCTTTGCCAGCCTCCGTCTATTCCGCAGTTCCTGTTTTGAGTTGCAAATATGAGCAACCGCACCGGTATCAAATACCCAGGCACTACAACGAGAGTTGGTAAGGTACACATCAATAACATGTATATCATATATACCTTGTTTGTTGTTGGCCGCCTTCTTGTCAGCCAAATACTTGGGGCAGTTCCGCTTCCAGTGTCCAGTTCCCTTGCAATGAAAACACTCAGTTTCTGGTTTGGGTCCAGCCTTGGGTTTCTTCACGGGAGGAGCAACTGCTTTGCCACTCTTCTTGGAGTTACCCTTCTTACCCTTGCCATTTTTCTTGAAACTAGTGGTTTTATTGACCATCAACACTTGATGCTCCTTCTGAATTTCAGACTCAGCGACTTTCAGCATCGCAAACAGCTCGGCGACTGACTTGTTCATCCCGTGCATGTTATAGTTCAACATGAAGCTCTTGTAGCTAGGTGGCAATGATTGAAGAACTCTGTCAGTGATAGCCTCTGGCGGAAGGGGCATCCCCAATTCAGCCAGACGGGTGGAGTACCCAGACATTCTGAGTACGTGATCACTGATAGACTCGTTCTCCTCCATCTTGCAAGCATAGAACTTATCGGAGATCTCATATCTCTCGATCCGGGCATTCTTCTGAAAGATAAACTTCAACTCCTGGAACATCTCATATGCTCCATGACGTTCAAAACGTCTTTGAAGTCCCGGTTCTAAGCCATACAATATTGCACATTGAACTATTGAGTAATCTTCAGAACGAGCCTGCCAGGCGTTCACAACGTCTAGAGACTCAACTGGAGCGGGTGGATCACCAAGCGGTGCATCAAGGACATAAGCCTTCTGGGAAGCCGTAAGGATAATCCTTAGATTACGGGCCCAGTCCACAAAGTTACTTCCATCATCTTTCAACTTAGCTTTCTCTAGGAACGCATTAAAATTCAGGGGTGCTACTGCGCGAGTCATGATCTACAACATAAATATAGCAAAGACAACTTAGACTATTGTTCTAGATAATGAGTTTAGTTAATCATATTACTTAAAAAACTCCCACTCAAATTGACATCCCTCCGGTCATTCGAGCGTAACATGATCCAAATCCACCAACTCAAGTCCGATCATCACGTGAGTTGAGGTGGTTTCAATGGGGAACATCTTCATGTTGATCATATCTACTATATGACTCATGTTCTACCTTTCGGTCTCTTGTGTTCCGAGGCCATGTCTGTACATGCTAGGCTCGTCAAGTTTAACCCGAGTGTTCCGCACGTGCAACATGACTTATACCCGTTGTATGTGAACGTAGAGTCTATCACACCCGATCATCACGGCGTGTCTCGAAACGACGAACTTTCGCAACGGTGCACACTCGGGGAGAACACAATTTATCTTGAAATTTAAGTGAGGGATCACCTTATAATGCTACCGTCGTCCTAAGCAAAATAAGATGCATAAAAGGATTAACATCACATGAAAATCATAAGTGACATGATATGGCCATGAACTCGTGCTTTTGATCTCCATCTCCAAAGCACCGGCATGATCTCCATCGTCACCGGCATGACACCATGATCTCCATCATCTTGATCTCCATCAACGTGTCGCCATGAGGTTGTCGCGCCGACTGTTGCTTCCACGACTATTGCTAACGTTTAGCGATAAAGTAAAGCATTACATAGTGCTTAATGATTGACACGCAGGTCATACAATAATTAAAGACAACTCTATGGCTCCTGTCAGTTGCCGTACTCATCGACATGCAAGTCGTGATATTCTATACAACACATGATCATCTCATACATCACATATATCTCATCATGTAATTGGCCATATCACATCACAACATACCCTGCAAAAACAAGTTAGACGTCCTCTAATTGTTGTTGCAAATTTTACGTGGCTGCTACAGGTTTGCAAGAACCGTTCTTACCTACGCAAAACCACAACGTGGTGTAGTGATTGCTTTTTGATCTTCTAAAAGAACCCTCTTCATTGAAATTGATTCAACTAAAGTGAGAGAGACAGACACCCGCTAGCCATCTTTATGCAACGAAGTTACATGTCAGTTGAAGGAACCTGTCTCGCGTAAGCGTACGCGTAATGTCGGTCCGGGCCGCTTCATCTCACAATACCGCCGAATCAAGTATCAACTAGTAACGGCAAGCAATATGTATACACCCACGCCCACAACTCGTTTGTGTTCTACTCGAGATCTCATCTACGCATAGACATGGCTCTGATACCACTGTTGGGGAACGTTGCATGGGAAACAAAAATTTTCCTACGCACACACAAGATCTATCCATGGTGATGAGCATCTACGAGAGGGAGAGTGAATCTACATACCCTTGTAGATCGCTAAGCGGAAGCGTTAAGAAACGCGGTTGATGTAGTCGAAAGTCTCCGCGATCCAAATCGCAAGTCGTCCCTCGAACCGATCACGAACTAGTGCCGAACGGACGGCACCTCCGCGTTCAACACACGTACAGCTTGATGACGCCTTCACCTCCTCGATCCAGCGAGCGATGGTGAAGTAGTAGATGAGTTCCGGCAGCACGACGGCGTGGTGATGGTGGTGAGGAACAATCTCTGCAGGGCTTCGCCAAGCGCTACGGAGATTATGACGGAGGAACTAGAGGGTTAGGGTTGCCGGCACACGGCTTGGGGAATTCTTGATGTGTTCCGGGTGCTAGCCCTGCCCCTCTATTTATATGTTGAGCCCTGGGGTCGAAACTTGGAGAAAGAGCCTCCTCAAAGTCGGTTTGGCCCGCAAGGCAAGAGTCCTGCTCGGACTCCAGGACCAGATGCCAGGGTCCTCGGCGTCTGGCCCCAGACGCCAGGGTTCCTGGCATCTGGCCCCTGGCCTCCGCAAAACTCCTTTTGCACCTTCCTTAAAGCCTCGTGGGCTTTACCCCTTGGCCCAAATAAAGTGTTCTCGTACCCGAACATTTCGGGAAACATCCGAAACTCCTTCCGGTGAATTCCGGAACCCTTCCGGAGACCAAACACTATTATCCCATATATCAATCTTTACCTCCGGACTATTCCAGAGCTCCTCGTCATGTCCGGGATCTCATCCGGGACTCCGAACAACTTTCGGTCACCAACATAACAACTCAACTATACTTATATCGTCACCAAACGTTAAGTGTGTAGACCCTGCGGGTTCGAGAACTATGTAGACATGACCGAGACACCTCTACGGTCAATAACCAATAGCGGGACCTGGATGCCCATATTGGCTCCTACATATTCTACGAAGATCTTTATCGGTTGAACCTCTATGTCAAGGATTCAGTTAATCCCGTATGATGTTCCCTTTGTTTATCGGTATGTTACTTGCCCGAGATTCGATCGTCGGTATCTCTATACCTAGTTCAATCTCGTTACCGGCAAGTCTCTTTACTCGTTCCGTAATACAAGATCCCGTGGCTAACACTTTAGTCACATTGCTTGCAAGGCTTATAGTGATGTTGTATTACCGAGTGGGCCCTGAGATACCTCTCCGTCACACGGAGTAACAAATCCCAGTCTTGATCCATGCCAATTCAACAGACACCCTCGGAGATACCTGTAGAGCATCTTTATAGTCACCCAGTTACGTTGCGACGTTTGATACACACAAGGTATTCCTTCGGTGTCAGTGAGTTGCATGATCTCATGGTCAAAGGAACAAATACTTGACATGCAGAAAACAATAGCAATAAACTAACACGATCATATGCTACGTTTACAGTTTGGGTCTTGTCCATCACATCATTCTCCTAATGATGTGATCCCGTTATCAAATGACATCTCATGTCCATGGCTAGGAAACCTTCACCATCTTTTGATCAACGAGCTAGTCAACTAGAGGCTTACTAGGGACACAGTGTTGTCTATGTACCCACACATGTATTTGATTTTCCAATCAATACAATTATAGCATGGATAATAAACGATTATCATGAACTAGGAAATATAATAATAACCAATTTATTATTGCCTCTAGGGCATATTTCCAACAGTGAGGACACCGCAAGATTGAACCCAAAACTAAGCACTTCTCCCATTGCAAGAATTACCAATCTAGTTGGCCAAACCAAACCAATAACTCGAAGAGACTTGCAAAGATATGAAATCATGCATATAAGAATTCAGAGAAGATTCAAATAATATTCATAGATAATCTGAACATAAACCCACAATTCATCGGATCTCGACAAACACACCGCAAAAGAGTATTACATCGGATAGATCTCCATGAAGATCATGAAGAACATGGTATTGAAGAACAAAGAGAGAGAAGAAGCCATCTAGCTACTAGCTATGGACCCGAAGGTCTGTGGTAAACTACTCACGCATCATCGGAGGGGCAATGGAGTTGATGTAGATGCCCTCTGTGATCGAATCCCCCTCCGGCAGATTACCGGAAAAGGCTCCAAGATTTGATCTCACGGGAACAGAGGCTTCCGGCGGCGGAAAAGTATTTTCATGGCTCTTTTTGGTATCCAGGGAATATTTGGGAATTTATAGGCCGAAGAATAGGGTTAGGAGGGCTGCCGTGGGGCCACAAGCCAGGGGGGCGCCCCCCCCCCCCTAGGGCGCGCCCTGGTGGCTTGTGACGCCATGGCAGGTCTCCTGCCTTCATCTCCAAGTTTGATGGGTTTCTTCTGGTCCAAGAAAAATCATTCCGAAGATTTTATTCCGTTTGGACTCCGTTTAATATTCCTTATCTGCAATACTCAAAAACAAGAAAAAAAACAGAAACTGGCACTAGGCTCTAGATTAATAGGTTAGTCCCAAAAATAATATAAAATAGCATATTAATGCATATAAAACATCCAAAACAGATAATATAATAGCATGGAACAATCAAAAATTATAGATACGTTGGAGACGTATCAAGCATCCCCAAGCTTAATTCCTGCTCGTCCTCGAGTAGGTAAATGATAAAAACAGAATTTTTGATGTGGAATGCTACCTAACATATTTATCCATGTAATATTCTTTATTGTGGTATGAATATTCAGATCCATAAGATTCAAAACAAAAGTCTAATATTGACATAAAAACAGTAATAGTTCGAGCATACCAACAAGGCAATTGTGTCCTTTCGAAATAACATGGCCTTAGAAAGTTATCCCTACAAAATCATATGGTCTGGCTATGCTCCATCTTCCCCACACAAAGTATCTAAATCATGCACAACCCCGATGACAAGTCAAGCAATTGTTTCACACCTTTTATGTTCTCAAACCTTTTCAACTCTCATGCAATACATGAGCGTGAGCCATGGATATAGCACTATAGGTGGAATAGAATATGGTGGAGGTTGTGAGGAAAAAGGAGAAGATAGTCTCACATCAACTAGGCGTATCAACGGGCTATGGAGATGCCCATCAATAGATATCAATGTGAGTGAGTAGGGATTGCCATGCAACGGATGCACTAGAGCTATAAGTGTATGAAAGCTCAAAAAGAAACTAAGTGGTTGTGCATATGATGAAAAATTCCACTAGCTATATGAAAGTGACAAAATAGGAGACTCTCTATCATGAAGATCATGGTGCTACTTTGAAGCACAAGTGTGGAAAAAGATAGTAGCATTGTCCCTTCTCTCTTTCTCTCATTTTTTTTCTTTTTTTTATTTTTATTTTGGTGGGCATCTTTGGCCTCTTTTTTTTATTTGGGCTTCATTGGCCTCTTTTATTATTTATAAAGTCCGGAGACTCATCCCAACTTGTGAGGGATTCATAGTTTCCATCATCCTTTTCTCTCACGGGACAAATGCTCTAATAATGAAAATCATCACACTTTTATTTACTTACAACTCGATACCTAGAACAAAATATGACTCTATATGAATGCTTACGAATGCAAGGCAATATGAAAATGATGGTGCATGTCATGAAAAACGGAACGGTGGAAGTTGCATGGCAATATATCTCGGAATGGCTATGGAAATGCCATAATAGGTAGGTATGGTGGCTGTTTTGAGGAAGGTGGGTTTGATGCACCGGCGAAAGTTGCGCGGTACTAGATAGGCTAGCAAAGGTGGAAGGGTGAGATTGCGTATAATCCATGGACTCAACATTAGTCATAAAGAACTCACATACTTATTGCAAAAGTCTATTAGTTATTGAAACAAAGCATTAGACCCATGCTCCTAGGGGAGAGGTTGGTAGGAGTTAACCATCGCGCGCTCCCGACCCTCACACAAAGGTTGACAATCATTAAACAAATCATGCTCCGACTTCGTTACATAACGGTTCACCATACGTGCATGCTACGGGAATCACAAAATTTAACACAAGTATTTCTTCCAATTCACAATTACTCACTAGCATGACTCTCATATTACCATCTTCATATCTCAAAACTATATGCAAGGAATCAAACTTCTCATAGTATTCAATGCACTTAATATGAAAGTTTTTATTATATCCCTCTTGGATGCCCATTATATTAGGACTAAATTCATAACCTAAACTAATTACCATGCTGTTTTAAAGACTCTCAAAATAATATAAGTGAAGTACGAGAGTTCAATAATTTCTATAAAATAAAACACCACCGTGCTCTAAAAAGATATAAGTGAAGTACTAGAGCAACATTGCCTAGCTCAAAAGATATAAGTGAAGCACATAGAGTATTCTAATAAATTCACGATTAATGCGTGTCCCCCTCAAAAATATGTGTGCACCAAGGATGATTGTGGCAAACTAAAAAGCAAAGACTCATATCATACAAGACGCTCCAAGCAAAACACATATCATGTGGTGAATAAAAATATAGCCTCAAGTAAATTTACCGATGGATTGAAGACGAAAGAGGGGATGCCTTCCGGGGCATCCCCAAGCTTAGGCTTTTTGGTATCCTTGAATATGGCTTGGGGTGCCTTGGGCATCCCCAAGCTTAGGCTCTTGCAACTCCTTATTCCATAGTCCATCAAATCTTTACCCAAAACTTGAAAACTTCACAACACAAAACTCAACAGAAAACTCATGAGATCCGTTAGTATAAGAAAAATAAATCACCACTTTAGGTACTATTGTGAACTCATTCTTTATTTATATTGGTGCAATATCTACTGTATTCCAACTTCTCCATGGTTCATACCCCCCGATACAACCCATAGATACATCAAAATAAGCAAACAACACAAAGAAAACAGAATCTGTCTAAAACAGAACAGTCTGTAGAAATCTATAGACTTCGAATACTTATGTAACTCCAAAAATTCTGAAAAATTAGGACAAACAGGGAAATTTGTATATCAATCTTGTGTAAAAATTTCAGATCAAAAGCACGTTCCAGTGAATTTAAAAAATTCCTGGACTGAGAGCAAAAGCTTCTATTTTTCAGCAAAATCAAATCACAAACACTGTAAACCATCCCAAAGGTCTTACTTGGCTCAAACACTAAATTAAACAAGAAAACACAATTACTACAGAGGTAATAATGTGTGTAAAACTCAAAAATAGAAGCAAAAACAAAAGCATAAAAATAAAATTGGGCTGCCTCCCAACAAGCGCTATTGTTTAACGCCCCTAGCTAGGCATAACGCAATAGATCTAGGTATTGTCATCTTTGGTATGCAAATCTTCAATTGCACACTTGTAAACCCTAGGAGATTCTTTGGTTTTATCAATAATCATACTCCTAGGCAAGAAGTCAAGAAATTCACTTGTAGCAATTGGTTCCCGAACAATATTAATAAAGTTAGGGTGAACACTTATCATCTTAAGATCTTCATCCCCTCTAATAGAGGATTCACCCTTATTCTTAGGAACATAAACAAACTTGGCAGTCTTAGAAAGAGGAAATTTTGGAGTGGTTTGAACAGAGGCAAAAAGCGGAACCCAAGTTGGTAATAATGTCCTCTAGCTTTCCAATTCTAGAGGAATCTTGATCCAATTTTTCATTAACTATGGGTTCTTTTTCCCTTAGGTTTTTTAGAGTAACTCCTACCTTAGATCCATATTGAGTGATATGATTATGGATCTTTTTATCCAAGTTTTCAATGAGCTCTATAGTAGCAACTTTATTTTCAATGATATCAAGCCTTCGCATCACATGTTCCAAAGTTAAGATTGTTTCATTAACCATGAGCGGGGGTGAACCTACCAAATTTGTCATAGCATTATAGGAATCAAAGAATTCCCTCCCGTAATGGTATCCAAAACATATCTAATCCAAGGAGAAACACCCACATAAAATTTGCGAAGGAGAACGGTAGTAGATTGCTTACGAGTAGATCTATTTTGAGCATTGCAAATTCTATACCAAGCATCTTTTAAGTTTTCTCCCTCCCTTTGCTTAAAATTAAGAACTTCATTCTCGGGAGTACTAGTGATAGTAGCAAGGCTAGCCATGAGTTTAAGCGATCTAACACACAAGCAAACAAAAAGCAAACGAAAAGTCGAATGGAAGAAGGGCGAATAAAAAGGTAAATTTTTCTGAAAATCGTTTTAGAAGTGGGGGAGAGGAAAACGAGAGGCAAATGGCAAATAATGTAAATGCAAGAGATGAGTCTGTGATGGGTACTTGGTAGGCTTCATGTAGATCTCCCCGGCAACGGCGCCAGAAATCCTTCTTGCTACTTCTTGAGCATGCGTTGGTTTTCCCTTGAAGAGGAAAGGGTGATGCAGCAAAGTAGATAAGTATTTCCTTCAGTTGTTGAGAACCAAGGTATCAATCCAGTAGGAGATACAAGCAAGTCCCCAATAGATGTACCTACACAAATAATCAAACACTTGCACCCAACGCTATAAAGGGGTTGTCAATCCCTTCACAGTTACTTGCAAGGATGAGATCTGATAGAGATAGATAGATAGGATTGCTAAAACGAAAAGTAAACTAAAAGTAAAAAGATTGCAGCGAAGTATTTTTGGTATTTTTGGTTTATAGATCTGAAAATATAATATGGAAAATAGACCCGGGGGCCATAGGTTTCACTAGAGGCTTCTCTCATGAAGGAAAATAATACGGTGGGTGAAAAAATTACTGTCGAGCAATTGATAGAAAAGTGAATAATTATGAAGATATCCAAGGCAATGATTATGCATATAGGCATCACGTCCGTGTCAAGTAGACCGGAACGATTCTGCATCTACTACTATTACTCCACACATCGACCAACTCCTGCCTGCATCTAGAGTATTAAGTTCATGAAGAACAGAGTAACGCATTAGGTAAGATGACATGATGTAGAGGGATAAACTCAAGCAATATGATGAAAACCCCATCTTTTTATCCTCGATGGCAACAATACAAATACGTTCCTCGCTACCCCTACTTTGTCACTGGGTGAGGACACCGCAAGATTGAACCCAAAACTAAGCACTTCTCCCATTGCAAGAATTACCAATCTAGTTGGCCAAACCAAACCAATAACTCGAAGAGACTTGCAAAGATATGAAATCATGCATATAAGAATTCAGAGAAGATTCAAATAATATTCATAGATAATCTAAACATAAACCCACAATTCATCGGATCTCGACAAACACACCGCAAAAGAGTATTACATCGGATAGATCTCCATGAAGATCATGAAGAACATGGTATTCAAGAACAAAGATAGAGAAGAAGCCATCTAGCTACTAGCTATGGACCTGAAGGTCTGTGGTAAACTACTCACGCATCATCGGAGGGGCAATGGAGTTGATGTAGATGCCCTCCGTGATCGAATCCCCCTCCGGTAGATTACCGGAAAAGGCTCCAAGATTGGATCTCACAGGAACAGAGGCTTCCGGCGGCGGAAAAGTATTTTCGTGGCTCTTTTTGGTATCCGGGGAATATTTGGGAATTTATAGGCCGAAGAATAGGGTTAGGAGGGCTGCCGTGGGGCCACAAGCCAGGGGGGCGCCCCCCCCCTAGGGCGTGCCCTGGTGGCTTGTGACGGCACGGCATGTCTCCTGCCTTCATCTCCAAGTTTGCTGGGTTTCTTCTGGTCCAAGAAAAATCATTCCGAAGATTTTATTCCGTTTGGACTCCGTTTAATATTCCTTATCTGCTATACTCAAAAACAAGAAAAAAAACAGAAACTGGCACTAGGCTCTAGATTAATAGGTTAGTCCCAAAAATAATATAAAATAGCATATTAATGCATATAAAACATCCAAAACAGATAATATAATAGCATGGAACAATCAAAAATTATAGATATGTTGGAGACGTATCAATGTCACGGCCGAAAACCAAGCAGCCCGTAACACGGAGATCGCGAGGTTGAAGGACCAGGTGGCTGGAGCCCAAGAGGAAATCAATGCACTGAAAGCTCAGATGGATGCTGAGTCGGAGCGCCTCAGGGCGGAAGCTTTTCGTCTGGACCTAGATCAACAGACCGCAGATGCAGTCCGGCGGATGAGGCACCAGACCCGCCTGCCGGATCAGTATGAGCCTAGGAATCTTTTCAACACGCCAGGGACAGGACGGAATGCACCTCTGACCATAACCCGGACGGCGGAAGTACCTGGGAGTAGGGCGGCGGTTCAGCATCGGTAGCCAGACCCGCCCCGCAGGAACCAGACCCCGCCGCAGCACTTTCCGACACCACCCGGTCATTATTCTAACCCGATGGAGAACATGGTGGCAGCGGCAGTCAGACTTGGCACGCTCCCCATCCCTTATGGAACGCCTTTTGCGGAAGAAGCGCGGAACGCCATTGGATATTTGCAGACAACGGTGGCACAACAGGAGAAGTATACCTATAGCCGGAGCTGTGTGCACTCGACCCCTATCCCAAGCCGCAGTTAAAGTCGGCGTATAGAGTCCCCTGCGATTTCTAGCAGCGATCGACGTCGGAATCCGGCACGGGATGACCCGTCTGCTGTTGATGCCCAGGCGCTGGTAGATCGTGCGAGAGAACAGCGAGAGGCGGTAGCGGCGGCGGCTTACCAAGAACCCATAGTAGCACCTTCTATTTTGGTAGGAGCCGGAGTAACCTCCAGGGCTGTGGGAGTGCCGTGCTTGGTGCCGGCTTTACGAAATGAACGCCTACCGAAGGATTTCAAGGGTCCCCGCAAGGTGCCAAATTATACTGCCGATCTGCCTTCGGAAGCTTGGATTGAGAGTTATGAACTAGCCATGGAGATGTTAGACGTCAGTGATGCCGTCTGCGCCAAGTATTTCATCATGATGTTGGAGGGGCCGGCTCGCACGTGGTTGAAGGGTTTGCCACCCAATACCATTAATTCCTGGGCCGAGTTGAAGGCGAAATTCATCAAAAAAAATTCAAGGAACGTGCAAGCAGCCCATGATAATCATGGATTTGGATCATTGTGTGCAGCGGGAGGATGAGTCGGCCCATCATTGGGTCCGGCGGGTCTCAACCATTATCCACTCCTCTGATAATATCATGGCGGCTCAGGCGGTTCTAATTCTGGAGAAGAATTGCCACTTTTTGCCCCTCAAGCAGAAGCTTGGACGGCTCAAGCGTTCATGCCAGGATATGGAGGAGCTCATGGCGGCTCTCACCAAATATGCAGATTCTGACAGTACGAAGGATCCTGGGACTGATGAGGAGAAATTAGCTAAGGGTAAGAAGAATGGCAATGGCAAGGGCCAGCAGCAGAGTGGGGCAGGAAATAATAATAACGGTAATGGCAGTAAGCGGAAACACCCGGACGGCGGGTCAGATCTGGTGGCCAACACTAGTGCTGGGAGCAACCATGGCAAGGGCAATGGTAAACCGCCTTTCGGCAAGTCTAAGCCTTTCAATACGGAAGCGATGTTGAATGCCCCCTGTCCAAAACATAGTGTTCCCGATAAACCATCCACTCATGCCTGGAAGGATTGTTGGGTCATGCGGGAGTTCCGGAATTACAGCATTAACCAGCATCACGGTGGCGGCAGTGGACCGTCCGGCGGGTCAGGATCCGGCTCTCCTGGGTTCGGCTTTGGGGCGGGTGGCTCAGGTTCTGGTTATCAATGTCAGGGAAACCATGGAGGTCACCATCCACAGTCTGGCAATGGAGGTCAGCAACAAAACAACCAGTCCGGGTATCAGAGTAATCCAAAACAGCTTAATGGAGGTTAATACCACATCTTTACAACAAGCCTTGACAAGCGGGATCAGAAGGTGCGCAAGCGGGCGGTTAATGCGGTCATGCCGGCTCTCCCGCAGTACTTGAAGTGGTCTGAGTATGACATAACTTGGAGCAGGGAGGATCACCCGCCGCGTGTGGATAACCCGAGGCAGTTGGCCTTAGTAGTAGCCCCCCAAGTAGGAGGCTACGTGTTCACCAAGGTGCTTATGGATGGTGGCAGCAGCATCAACATCCTGTATTATAACACGTTCCGCCGGATGAACTTGCTTGACAAGGATCTCAAACCATCTTTGACGGTTTTTCACGGTGTGGTGCCTGGGAAGTCGGCTTATCCAGTTGGAAAAATTTCCCTGGAGGTAGCCTTTGGTGATGAGTTCAACTACAGGGTGGAGACCTTATGGTTTGAGGTGGTCAAGATCAAGAGCCCATACCACGCTTTGTTTGGGCGACCGGCTTATGCCAAGTTCATGGCTAGGCCTTGCTATGTTTACTTGCAGCTCAAGATGCCCGGATTAAACGGAACGATTACAGTGCATGGTGATCGGAAGATTGCGCTTGAGTGCGAGGAAGGCCATGCTGCGTATGCAAAGTCAAGTTGTGCTGAGGCGGAGCTCAAGTTTTATAAGGAGAATGTTGACCCGGCAGATATGACCCCATTGAAGAAGCCCAGTACGGAATCTGAGCCGCCCCTTAAGTTTGTGGCAGAACATACCAAGCTGGTGGATTTTACTCCTGACGACTCATCACAGCAGTTCACTATTAGGGCCAATATGGATCCCAAATAGGAAAGCGCGCTCATCGAATTCATCCGTGAGAATCGGGACATCTTTGCATGGAAACCTTCTGACATGCCGGGTGTGCCGAGAGAATTCGCTGAGCACCACCTTAATGTGGATCCTAAGTTTAAGTCGGTCAAACAGTTCCTCCATCGTTTCAATGAGGAGAGGCGTAAGGCTATCGGAGAAGAGGTGGCCCGGCTCTTGGCAGCAGGGTTTATCGTCAAAAATTTTCACCCGGAATGGTTAGCTAACCCGGTGTTGGTACTCAAGAAGAATGGCACGTGGCGCATGTGTGTGGATTACATCGATCTCAAGAGGGCATGTCCGGTTGATCCGTTTGCTCTCCCCCGTATCGACCAGATCATTGATGCAACGGCGAGTTGTGAGAGTTTATGTTTCCTGGATGCTTATTCGGGTTATCATCAGATCAAGATGGCAGTCAAAGACCAATAGAAGATGTCTTTTATTACGCCTTTTGGAGCTTTCTGCTATGTGTCTATGCCTTTCGGGTTCAAGAGTGCTCAGGCGACTTATCAGCGTTGTGTGCAGAACTGTCTTCGTGGTCAAATTGGGCGCAATGTTCATGCTTATGTGGATGATATTGTGGTCAAATCAAGGAAGAAGGAGACTCTGTTGGCTGATTTGAAGGAGACTTTTGATAATCTGCGGGTTTACAAGATGATGCTTAACCCGGCAAAGTGTGTGTTTGGTGTACCTGCAGGAAAGCTCTTGGGATTCTTGGTCTCCGAGCATGGCATTGAGGCTAACCCGGACAAGATAAAGGCCATCACTTCTTTTTCTAAGCCGGCGTGTATTAATGGCGTTCAGCGCTTGGCGGGTCGTATCGCCGCTCTGAGCCGGTTCATAAGCCGCCTGGGTGAGAAAGCTATTCCTCTATATCAGATGATGAAGAAGACAGATGACTTCGTCTGGAGTGATGTGGCTAATGAGGCGTTTGAGGCTCTCAAGAAGCAGTTGGCTGAGCCGCCCGTTTTGGCTGCTCCGGTGGAAAAGGAGCCTTTGCTCTTGTATGTGGCGGCTAACAACAGAGCTATCAGTGCTGCAGTTGTGGTGGAGCGCAAGGAGGCGGGTAAGGAGTACCCAGTCCAGCGGCCGGTTTACTATGTCAGTGAGGTCTTGACGGAGTCCAAGCAAAGATATCCGCATTGGCAAAAACTGGTGTTTGGGGTATTCATGGCCAATCGCAAGCTGAAACACTATTTCCTTGGGCATCCAATCACAGTGGTTAGCTCTGCTCCTTTGGGAGATATCATTCAAAACAGAGAAGCTACTGACAGGATTGCTAAGTGGTCAATTGAGCTTGGGCCTCTCAATCTGAAATATGTGCCCCAGACGGCTGTGAAATCACAAGCTCTGGTGGACTTTATCAATGATTAGACAGAATGTCAGGCACCCGAGGAGAAGCCGGATAATACATATTGGACAATTCATTTTGATGGCTCCAGGCAATTGGAAGGCTCGGGGGCTGGAGTTGTTTTAACTTCCCCGCGAGGTGACAAATTCTGTTATGTTTTGAGGTTAATGTTTCCTTGTACTAACAATGTAGCTGAATATGAGGCTTTGCTTCATGGGATCCGTGTGGCCAAGGAGATGAATTTGAGCCGGGTCAGATGTCTTGGTGACTCAGACCGAGTAGCTCAGCAAGTCTCTGGCACATGGGACTCTAAGGACCCTCGCATGGCGGCTTATCGCCAGGCGGTTGATGTTATCGCTGGCCACTTCAAGGGTTATCAGGTGGATCATATTGATCGGCGGAAGAATGAGGCGGCTGATGCGTTATCAAGACTGGGATCTCAGTGTAAGCTAGTGCCGCCTAATGTGTTCCTGGACGTATTGCATCACCCGTTGGTTAAGTTACCGTCGGAAGAGGATTTAGCTATACCTGACCCGGAAGGACAATTGGTGGCGGCTCTCTGCGCAATCCCTAATTGGACATTGCCTTATCTGGCATATCTGACCCACGGCGAGTTACCTCAAGATGAGAACCTGGTGCGGCAGATCATAAGGCGGTCTAAATCCATGACTATTGTCAATGGCGAGTTACACAGGCGCAGTGTGACTGGCGTCTTTCAGCGATGTGTTTCTCCTGACGAGGGCCGTGAAATACTGCAAGAGATACATGCCGGCGATTGTGGTCATCACGCCGGGTCAAAATCTTTGGTGGCCAAGGCTTTTCGACACGGTTTTTACTGGTTAACAGCTCATAAAGATGCGGAGTACTTGGTCAGTAAATGTGACGGGTGCCAAAAATTTGGACGATGTGCCCATGTGCTGGCTCAAGAGTTACGGATGATTCCCATCACCTGGCCGTTTGCAGTCTGGGAGCTTGATATGGTGGGACCTTTTAAGAGGTCTAAAGACAAGAAGACCCACCTCTTGGTGGCGGTTGACAAGTTTACTAAGTGGGTTGAAGCTGAGCCGGTCAGCAAGTGTCATGCAGCAACAGCAGTTCAGTTCATCAAAAAGTTGATCTTTCGGTTTGGTTATCCTCATAGTATCATTACTGACAATGGCACAAACCTGTCCAAGGGGGCTATGAAGGATTTTTGTGATGGTGAGCATATCCGCCTCGATGTATCTTCTGTGGCTCACCCACAGTCTAATGGTCAAGCAGAGTGTGCTAACCAGGAAATTTTGAGAGGGATAAAACCCCGGCTTATGGTTCCTTTGGAGCGCACGCCGGGTTGTTGGGTGGAGGAGTTACCTTCAGTTCTTTGGAGCATAAGAACCACCCCCAACAGGTCAACAGGCTATACGCCTTTCTTCATGGTTTATGGCACAGAAGCTGTTCTCCCCAGTGATATTCGTCATGACTCGCCCAGAGTGGCGGCTTATGTGGAAGCTGATAATGAGACGGCGCGTCAGGATGCTTTGGATGCCTTATACGAAGAACGAGATCTTGCAGCATCACGGTCCGCGATTTACCAGCAAGACTTGCGTCGCTATCATAGCCGCAGGGTCAAGACCCGGACGTTCCAAGAAGGCGACTTGGTACTCCGTTTGATTCAAGACCAGTCAGATATGCACAAGTTATCACCTCCTTGGGAAGGACCATTTGTGATCAGCAGAAATCTCAACAATGGTTCCTACTATCTCATCGATATACGGGAGAGTGACAAGTCACACACTTCTGGTGAAGAGACTGCAAGGCCGTGGAATATTGCTCACCTTCGGCCATACTATACTGGAGCCGTCGGTCCGGCTCTCATCAACGTACATACCCATGTCATTGTATATACCATCTTTTATGATATAATAAAGTTGGCATCCCCATAATTCGGGGCCTCAGCCATTTTCTTGCACCAAGTTTTGTGCAAAGAGTTGATTCTTCATCCGGTCACTTGGGGGCTTCCAACCCACTGGGTTTAGCTTTCATACCCTCTTGGCCAGGCTTTATATGCCATGTTCGAGTTAAACCTGCCTGTTTGCAACTTGCTACTCCGCCATGTGACCCGCCGAACTCTTGACAGTCAATCTTGCTCAGAGACCCTGAACTTTCATAGTCAATCTCGCACAAAGACCCTGAACTTGTCAAGGTTTAAACGGCGGCTTTCGTCACGAGAGAGCCGGCTTACAGTGAGCTAGGATAAAGTCGCCTTGTCAGCTGTAGTCTCTCCGCTATGTGGCCCGTTCATACTCTTAGCAATGTCAATCTTTTAAAGACCCTGAACTTGCTAAGGTTTAAACGATGGATTTATGTCACGTGAGAGCCGGCTTATGAGGTTTTCAGGCTTTTATGCCTAGCTTCTTCGGAAGCAATACAAAAAAAAATCTTGCAAAAATAAAGTTTCTTGTCTTGCTGGGCCTTTAAAGCCGGCTCATAAGGCAAGAGATATGCACAAGTATATTGCTTGTTTTTGGCAGGTATTTTCCATGATGAAATTCCAAGTTTTTTTCGGTAACTCCGGCTTAGCATTGCTCATGGAATATAACCCGCCGGGCGAGTTAATACAGTCAGATGATTATATTAAGACATTCTTGTTAAGTCGCTGGCGTATGGACTGAAAGATGTTTAAAAAGTGCACGAAGGCACAGGTGCAGATGATCAAGTTTTTTCTACTGCTATTACAAGGCCTCACAGGGCCCAAAATATGTTGCTTAAAGTTTTTCACAAGTTAAAACCTGGCGGCTCAGTTTCGCCCGGGTCAGAATCTTTGAAGAACGGCTCTTCGCCTAGCTTGTCGACGGGTCACCGTGCGCCGGGTCTTCGGGCTCCTGGATCTGAAGGTTGTCCACATCCCAGTTGCAGTTGAGTAGAGCTTCAAATTGAGCTTCATCATTCAAGATGGGAGATGGGTCAACGTCAGGGGCAAAGATATGCTTACGCCGTTGAGGGGTCAGATCCTTCGGCTCAAAGGTAGGCGCCCATACTCGAGTGTTGCTGTCGTCATAAGCCGCCTGGTATTTTGACAGATCAGCTTCTGTGGCTAACCGGCTGGCCAACACTCGAGACTCTCGGTGGCAACGGGCGTAGTCATCCTGGGTGAATTCTGACCCGTCGTCCTTGAGTTGCGGGAAGCCGCCCATCATCTCTTTCGGGTGAAGTTCTGGTGCATATGCTAGCGCCCGACTTAAGGCAGAAATTGCACCCTTGCGGGTGGCTGATCTCTTTATTTCCTCGAAGTGCCTGGGAACAGTGCAGAGATAGTTCAAAACATCCTTGATCAGTTTTGGCACACCCTTCTCACCAAAGACTGCTCTGATAGTGAAGAGGCTTCCGGAGTATAGTTGCTCAGTGAAGGCGTATAAGGCCTTCAGCTTCAACAGGCTGTCATCCGGAAGTTGGCGAGTTTGTTGGCCTGCAAAAGAGATTGAGGTTGTAAGTCGCCGAGCGAGTCTCCATGGGATCATGTCAAGCATAATTACAAGTTAACAAATACTTACCAAAGATGGCTTCGATCATCCGGCTTATGTGCCACTTCAGGCCGGTCAGCTCTTCAGTCACCGTTTTAAGACGGCCCTCTGCGTCTTCTGCACGCTTGGTTAGGGCAGCTTGGCTCATTTCAGCAGATTTCTTGAATGTCTCGATCTCAGTCTTGATTACCTCCAGCTCAGTCAAAGCGATCTAATACTTGGCGTTGGCTTCCGCTCGGCCTTCTTGTTGTAGTGCTAGACTCTTCTTAAGGTTCGACACGTTAGACTCAGCGGCATTTAAAGATTCCTACACAAGACAAGTCACAACAAGGCAAGATTGTCAGGTTTAAGCCGCCTGTCCAGCTCATACCGGTTTTTAGAAGTTTGGCAGAGAATTATTACAAGTCCCAAGCAGATTGCAAGCAATATACTTGACACTTGGGGGCTAATGTGTCTGAGTTCTTTCTTATATTTACAAGCCAAATAAGACCCGGATCATCTCCATAAAGATAACCCGGCCCTTGGGGGCTACACGTTGCTCTACAAGTCTAAGGATCAGGTTTATAAAAAGTCCCGGCTCATTATTGGTATAATGATCCGGCCCTTGGGGGGCTACACTTGGCATTTCTTGCATTTACTAAAGCAATAAGTGTCGGCTCATTATTGGTATAATGACCCGGCCCTTGGGGGCTACATCGTTGATCTATTCAACACTACATATTATTGAAGACCCGGCTTATTTTCGAGAATATAAGCCGGCCCTTGGGGGCTAAGTAAGGGTATGCAGAGAACAGAGAAGGGGAATACCTCATATTTCTTTTTCATCATGTCTACCAGTCTGGCTTCCATGTCCCGGCTGGCGGTCAGGCGACGCAAATAGCCCGAGTGCAACTCGTCAGCGGTCAGCTTCTCCAAATTCGACAGGTCAAGTTTGTTTTTCTCCTTCTCAGGAGAAGGTGTCTCGGCCTTTTGAATATGCTTGGTTAGCACATTGGAGGGGGCCGGAGCGGCATAGGCTGAGCCGGTAATGGTGACTTCTTCTTCTTGAACCAGCACCTCTTGGGTTGTCGGCAAGGGGCTGGGCGGCTTAGGATCTGTCTCCGGAGAAGCTTCAGTGATCACAACGTCAACATCCACTGGCTCGTTGGGCTGGGGAGTGTCATCATGAGCGCCTTGGTCGGCATCGGATGGCTCCACTTGAGTTTCAGGAGCATCAAGCTTTGGGTCTTCTGGCTCTGAGGCATCCGGACGGGAAGATGACCCGCTCTGTTTCCTTTTCTTGGCATGGGCCCTGCAAGACATGGACTTCATTATCAGTTATATGCAAAGACATTATAGTAATAAGCAGGGAAAGGATATAAGAAAGTTACCCTGGGTTGATGACAAGGGGAGGCAGCTTGGAGGCGGTTGAGTCGCCAGACGAAGGAGGAGTTTCCTGATACAATTAGAAGCAGTATGAGTAAAGGGCAACACAAGAGTAATATGCAGCAGTATAGATATAAGCCGGAAGTACCTCGTTGTGACGTTTTCGGCGAGCAGGAGTGTCAGGCAAGCCGGCCACCAGGTCTTCAGAGCCGCCGCTCCGGGTCTGATGTCTGGCGCCATGTTGCTGTTTCTTCAAAAGAAAGTCGGGGTCCAAGTGAGCAAGAGGGTGTGAAAACTTAACTTTTCGGATGACCCGCAGGATTCTCTCTGTTGGCAGAGGTTCTGAGTCAGAGGAGATGATAGTTACCTCTGCAGCCCCGGCTTCACTGGCCTCCGCCTCTTCCTGAGAAGAGTCAGCGTCAATAAGTTGCATAAAAAGACGACCAAGGGAATCAAGTTCTACCTTTGAGTCATCCAGGCCGAATAATTCTTCGATTGATTGTTTCCTTTTACGAGCCGGAGCTTTGGCCTTGGTTGCTTTGTTTGCTTTTCTTTTCTTTTTGGAGGTAATGGTTAACCTCTTGTTCCAGAAGGAAGAGCCAGCCTACATATAAATATATGCATTGACAGAATGGTTAAAATAAAAGACAAGAAATAAGGCGTTTAAGGAAAGGGTGAAGATTAGGGTGGAAAGATTCACCTCTGGAGCCGGGTTAAGTGCATAAAAGAGACTTAACCCCATCTTGCTTCAGGCGGCTTGAGGTTCTCCCAACAAGGACTTGACAATTGTATTGAGATCCTGGTCTGTCAAGGGAGTCTGGTTGAAGCGTTGAGGGTCGTTCACTTCACCGGTATATTGGCACATTAAAGCGCTGCGGCAGCTCAACGGCAGAATCCTCCAAGAGACCCAGCAGCGGGTCAGATCAACACATGTTAACCCGTTGGCTAACAGGGCCCTTATTTTTGAGAAGGTTGGGCCATATTGAGCGCGCTCTGCAACGGACATCCGGTCTGGGAGTTCCGTGTCAATGCTGAGCCGGTAAGGGCGATAACCCGGCAGTGGATTCTCTCCTTCTGGGGAAGTGTCTTTGCAATAAAACCAAGTTTTATTCCATTCTTTGGGATGACTCGGAAGAATTGCTGCTGGAAAGAGTACATCCCTCCGTCTTTGAAGAGTGACACCTCCGAGTTCAAGACTTAATCCATCCGCCATTTCTGTTTGGCGGTTGGTGTCGAAATATTCCTTGAAGAGGTCAACAGATGGCTCTTCTTGCAGATAAGCTTCACAGAGGGTTTGGAACTGACACAGGTTGGTGACAGAGTTGGGGCCAATGTCTTGGGGGTGCAGGTTGAATGAGTGTAAGGTGTCTCGGAAAAATTTAGACCCGGGTGGAGAGAAACCGCGGAGAAGATGGTCTGTGAACACAATAACTTCCCCATCCTTGGGCTTAGGGGTGGTTTCATTGCCCGGAACCCGCCAGTGGATAACGCCCTGAGCCGGCAAAACTCCCATGGTGACAAAATCCTTGAGTGATTCCTCAGTCACCCCGGACCTTACCCAGTTGCAGAAAGCTGGGACTTTAGACATGGTGGCGGCTTAAAAGACTGCAGAAGGGCATGAATATATGGCGGGTTAAAAACGTATTATGACCAAGGCAGTTATGACTCTAAAAATGGTGATGGTATTTGGTGGATCAGTATAAAATTATGAGCCGCCGAAGCAGGCCGTAATATGACAACATGAGCCGGCAGTACGACGGCGGGTCAAGTTTGCCAGTGAGTATTGAAAAAATTGCTAAGTGTGGAAAAACAGATTTCAACAGCTACAGCTACCGAATCAAGATCTACGGGCGAGATAAAAGAAAAATATTCCTAAACCTAAAAAGCCAGTGGAAGAAGAGGCAGTTCCTATACGGATTAGAGTGAGCCAGCAATCTATAATGAACATGGCATGCCTATTGAGCGGATGGCCGCATGATTCGAGCAGCATTATAAAGCCTAAGGAAGTGTTCTTTCTCTGATCTATGAAGAATGCTCCGATGAGCGGTGATGAACACGAAGAAAACCCAATGAACTCGGGGGAATCTGAAAAACTAGTGCAGATCTAAACAAGGGGCAAAGATGGAACCTTGAAGATGCGGGCGAACGCGGGAGTGCTCTGGATGTAATCAGGGTGATGCAGCGGCCAGTGTCGGAGACGACGGCGAGGCCCAGACGGCGCGGCGAGCTTCGGCGGCACGGGCGTCACGAGGAAGAAGAAGAAGACGGCAGCGAGGGAAAGTGAAAATGATGGGGGCCCCCGCACCTATTTATAAGGGGGTGATGGAATAGCAACAGTCTGGTGCGGGAATCGAGGAGACACAATGACGGTTGACCAAGAAAGTGCCTCGATTCTCGGGCTGGTCATATTAATGAAAAAGATCCGTTGTGACGTCAGGGGAATCTATTTTATTTTCCTAAGATGACGTTATGGTGGGTCATGAAGATTTGTCAAAAAATGCAAGATCGGCCAACCAGAAGACTTGAAGATTGACATGAACCGGTTCAAATCAATCTGGGGCCTAATGTTGGGGATATAACCCCGTGGTGAGACCCGCCCAGGTGGGGCCGGGTCATGAGGTTGGCGGCTTAGCAATAAGGTTTGGAAGAAACTTGCTCAATAGGCCTGGAGGCCCAGAGGGAGAAGACAATGTATGACCCGGTGGCGTAAGCCGCCGGTGGCGGCTTGTCTGACAAGGCAGGAGTAGTTAGAGACAAGGTCGGTTATCAAGTATGACCCGGCCCGGACTCTTGTAAGCCCAGGGCCTCGACCTGTGTATATAAAGGCGGGTTACCTGGGCGGCTTAGGCCACGAAAACCTTTGATCGAGTACTAGGTCTAGCGAATCCGCTCCCTTGTAATCGATATCCAATCAATCAATACAACTCAAAGCAGGACATAGTCTATTACCTCCTTCGAGAGGGGCCAAACCTGGATAAACCTGTGTCTTTCATCCCGACCAAACCCTTCGAGTAAACCACCATAGCGATGGCTTCACACCTAAGTCCTGGCACTAGGACATCTGCCGTGACAAAACCACGACAAACGTCAAGCCGAAGACCATGAGCAGCCAGCACGCGGACTGTGGGGGAGTGGTGATCAGCAAGCTCCCTTGAGTGCAGTGGGCGGATGGCACCTTCATCGACACCATCAAGACCTGGCAGAAGGAATGGTCTATATTACCGAACCGCGTGCCGCGGATTGGGCGGCCCCTCCCGAATTCAGATCTGGTCCTCCCGCAAGGCTGACCTCGTGGATCAAGAAAGGGCTGGATTGGGGGTCGGCCACAGAGGTAAAGGCGCTGTAGGAACGCATTGGAAAGATGCTGGAAGCAAACATCGGCCTAACCAATGTGGTCCAGGTCATGCTTTGTCGCTGCCTCCTTCCCTGCCAACTCCGGGCCACACCGATGTGGGCCCATAAGTCCGATAACTCCCCCACCGTGCGCAAGCTCTACCGCACTACTCGGGAGAAGTTATGGAAGGCACTGTTCAAGCCCCAGGAGGAGTGGCCGGCCAAAGAGGAGGACACCGGCCTGGACGCCGAACACCCTCCGCTTAAGGTAAAGCTTCAATCTTCAATTTTTTATCTCCAGGTTTGATCTTTTTAGCAAGGATTCTAAACTCTCATTTCCTGGTTTCTGTAGGGCTGTCTAGTTAAGGCCATGCGGATCAACGGCCCTGCCCCGCTGCCTGAAGCCCCCAGGTCGTCCCTCTTGACGATGATGCTGGTCGAGGCGTCGTATTCGGCGCCAGAGAAAAAGGACAAGCAGAAGAAGGGCAAGAAGAAGGAGATCCGAGCTGGTCTCCACCCAAGAGGCCCACCGGACGCTAAGTCTGGGGAGACCCGGGCCTCCTCTTCTCATGAGGAGGAGCAGACAGAGGAAGGGGAGAAATCGATTCCCCCGGCCAAGGAAAAGGGCGGCATCTATGGATGCCGAGGAGGACTCAGATCCCCCTTCTCTGAAGAGGCCCTGCCGGGTCAAGGTGACCCTGCCCGATGTCAGCCCGGATTCCGACGAGGAATCCGAGGCATTCGAAAGGGTCCCATGGAGGGTCCCTAGGGCCAAGCCTGCGGCCCAGAGGTACGGTTTCCGAATATATTGCTTATGCAGGATTTTTGTTGCTGACCGAACTAATGCCTCCCATGTTGCAGCCCGGCCCACGATCTCCCGACCGAACAGGTCTCCGAGGGAGATCCCCCGCCAGCCGAGCTAGCAGAAAGCGGGACTGCGTCCCGCACATCCCCTCAACAAGCCGCCGACGAAGCCATGGAGGTGATATCCCGACGGACGCCTCCTCGGCCGAATACCGAGGGCAAGGAAGTCATGACCGAGGCTCAGACCTCGGCGGCCGAGGACCAGGAGACCGGCCCCCTCCTGGTAAATAAAGAGGGAGGTTGTGAGTCATCGGGACTCCCTCCGAAGACGGCTCCGGAGACTGACGAGGCTCCAATATCGACTACTCTCCCTTCGCAAGAAGGAGGAGATGTGGTGCCGCCACCGGTGCCGCCCGTAACGGGTCAGGCCACAACCGGGTGGCCAACCGCCATGGAGGATGCCTTGCGTAGCTCTGTCATCGCCGAAGACCACCTCATCCTTATGGGTGCGGTCCTGAAAGGCATTCAGTCCGTTGATAGCGGACTGAAGGAGGCCTTCGGCAGTCTCTTGACGGGCTTCCAAGTAAATCATGTAATGCACCTCTCTCTAAGCAGAATTTGTTCGTGAGGTATATATATTCCGGATAGGTATAGTAGCCCCCGAGCCCTGGGTACGTTTAGGAAACTTACCTGGGGATCAGAGGATCTCAAGTTCTGAGTAAAAATCGATATTTTGACTGTTGTCGGAGATGGTCTGGAAAGGAGGGTCTAGGACCAACAGTTCCGATGTGTGTCTCACATAATCTTTGATGTGCAGGCCTCGTCATCGGCAGCAGTTGTTCACGATGTGGAGCTGGCTAAGCTCAACCGGAAGCTCAAGAGCTCCGACGAGGAGCTGGACCGTCTGAACAAGCGGTTTGATGAAATACAAGGTGAGTTGGAGTTTTGGAGACCTTGTCCAATCCACATTGATTGAGGTTCTTGAGTTTATGAATCCTGAATGTTGGTCTTCCCTTGCATTTGCAGCCGTTTCATCCGAGGTCGAAAACCTCAAGGCCGAGCTGGAGAAGGCCAAGTGGGAGGCTGCCGATCATAAGGAGGCAGCCGACCAGGCGGCGGCCGAACTGAGCTCCTTGAAGGCGGTCAGCGAAAAGCACGAAGCTCGGGTGGTCGAAGTGCAGCAAGAGCTCCAAGATGCTAGCGCTAAGTGCGAGGCTCTTGAGCAGAAGACCAAGGATCAGGCGGCCGAACTATCCACATTGTCTTCCGATCTTAAATCAGAGCGTGTGGATAGGCGGTCTTATGAGGAAGAACTCCGCCAAGTTAGGATGATCGCGAATGGTAAGCCATACTTACTTCAATGCGCCTTTGGTGGTAACAGGTTTGCTCATCTTACACGGCTATGGCGTTCCTCAGGCACCTTCACGGACCTTCCGAGGAGTGCGGCGGACGCGGCCAAGCACTTTGCGGCTCGGGACGGGGATGCAGAACAGAGGTTGTTCTGGGCGCAATTTCAGAACCCCGAGCCCCGTCCCGTCCTTAGCCAGCAGATGAAGCAGCTGATGGAGCTGCATCAAATGGCGGAGCCGGCCTTAAAGGACCTCTGCATTCGGTTGTGGCCTTCCGAGACCCTACCAAGCAGTTACTTTGGCCTGGTACAGAAGCTCTGCGACGCCTCCTCCCGTATTGAGGCCGTGAAGCGTTTTGTGTGTATTGAGGGAGCGCGGATGGCTTTTGCGAGGACAATGATGCACTGGCAAGGGATGAAGCCGCTCGAGATGGCTACAGCGCCCCTGCCGCCCGGGAAGGAGCATAGGCACCCCGAGTTGTATTTCGCTGCTGCAATGGAGGGTGCTCGGTCGGTAGAGACCCAGTGCCCTAAAGATGTAATTTTTGAGTGAACATGTTATTGTATGCCCGATGAATATTGTATTTTGATAATACGTATGCATGGTTTATCATGCTTTGGCGTTCTGATTATTTTGACTCCTATGTGGCTGTTTTTGGAACTGGAAGTTGCCAGTCGTCGGCTTTAGCCCCCAAGTAATTATTACAAGAGGTGTTCCGCCATCCGCAGTATTATCCTTAGCTGAATTATCGGAACCCGGAGGCGGTAGTGCGAGAGGTGGGAACAAGGCAATCAGACTATGCGGCTTTACTGCTTTCACTTAGCCGGAGGAGCTTGACTGCGGGGGCTGATTACTAGCCCCCGGTGTTGTGTGGTGCTCGGGTGAGCCGAGGTAGAAACCATTACCACGTGGCTTGCAATTATGCAAACCCCTCGTATGACACGGAATAATCTCTATCGATTTTTAGTTTGACACTTGTGTTCGGATTGCAGACCAGTCCGCGCCTATTATGATGGTCGATTTTCGGCTTTCTCCACTGAGGTACTTGACCAGGCAAGCTGGAAGTACAATCGCAGTGGTTCTCCCTTTACCCTTTTAGCCAAACGAGCGGAACGTAAGAGGGTAAGCATAGGAGCCGGGCAACCCAACCTTTGACCCAAGACACAATTCGGAACCGATGCATATAATGCAAAAAATCGGACACGCCGAACATATAAAGGATAATGCCGGGACGATGCTTTGGACGAGCTTTATGGCTTAGCCCCCAGTTTATTAACCGGGTGCATCGAAATTTTACCGAACAGTTTCGCTTCCAGAGGCAAGGAGTTGGAAAGCATTATAAAATGCCATAATCGAACAGTAAAAGATGATCTCCATTTATTATGAATTTTTACAATTCATACTGCGGGCATAACTATTACAGGTATGTTTAGAAACAAATGCGTACAAAGGGGAGGATCGATCGGGGCTCGTGGTCTGCGGCTTGATGTCCTTGACGTGTCCCTTTGCACCTCCATTCCTTTGCTCTTGATGAGTGGTATGCTCCTTAAAAGGTGTTTATAATCGGCAAACAGACCTTTGGGGGAGGTACATGTTTAAATCGCCAGGTCATGCATGAGTTTGACGCCTGCTGTGCCGAGAGTAGTTCGGTCAAACTGACCACTCTGTTGTGATGAGGTGTCCCCCCCCCGCAGCTACCCATGGTATTTTAAGTGCGAAGTTGTGCCTTCTCGGTACATACCTAATGGGTAGCGGGGTTGTGCTGTGGGGGGGCGCGTCCCTATTTGTGCTGAACGGGAGGCTGCTCCGGGAGATCGGGTCATGCTCGGATCCGCTTGTTTGCCTATCGCAGCTTGTCGCCTAGTTGGGGTCCTGGTGCGTCGATGCCAGACTGGAATTCGGCCGCTAGAGCCGCTGTGTGTTCTTCCGTCCGGAGTGAGCGCTCTATATTGCCGTTGATGGTGATGACCCCCTTTGGCCCGGGCATCTTCAGCTTTAGGTATGCGTAGTGGGGAACGACGTTAAAGCGAGCGAACGATGTACGGCCGAGCATTGCATGATAGCCACTACGGAAAGGCACTATATCGAAGATCAAGTCTTCGCTGCGGAAGTTATCGGGCGAGCCGAACACTACTTCTAGCGTTACGGTACCCGAGCACCGTGCTTCCACACCGGGGATGACTCCCTTGAAGGTAGTGTTGCTAGGTTTAATTCTTGACTGGTCGATACCCATCTTTTTTATTGTATCTAAGTAAATCAGATTAAGGCTGCTTGCTCCGTCCATAAGGACTCTAGTGAGGTGGAACCCATTGATAATGGGGTCTAGGACGAGGGAGGCTGAGCCTCCATGACGGATGCTGGTAGGGTGATCCCTACGATCAAAGGTGATTGGACAAGCCGACCACGGGTTGAACTTCGGAGCTATGGGTTCTACGGCGTAGACCTCCCGAAGTGCGCGTTTCCTCTCCTTTTTGGGTATATGTGTGACATATATCATGTTCACAGTTTTGACCTCGGGAGGGAACTGCTTTTGCCCGCCATTGTTCGGCCCACGAGGTTCTTCATCATCCTCGCTTCGTAGGCTCTTGCTCTGTTCCTCGGCTGCGATCTTGCCTGCTTGCTTGAACACCCAACAATTTCGGTTGGTGTGGGTGGTCGGCTTCTCTTGCGTGCCGTGGATTTGGCAGGGCCTATCCATGATTCTGTCCAAAGCGGTAGGTCCATCCCTGTTCCCTTTAGGGGGCTTCTTCCGTTGTCCGGGTTTTGAGTTGCAGAAGCCGGCGTTTACGGCCGTGTCTTCTGAGTTGCCATTGCTATGGCGGCGTTTATTTTTGTTCCGCCTTGGCTTTCCGTTACCGTCCCGCACTTCAGAGGTGTCGGGGTCTTCGGGATTGTGGCTTCGGCGAGCTAGCCAATTGCCTTCGCCCGCGCAAAACCGGGTCATAAGGGAGGTGAGGGCAGACATTGTTCTCGGCTTATCCTGACCGAGCTAGCGAGCTAGCCATTCGTCCCGAATGTTGTGTCTGAACGAGGCTATCGCTTCGGTGTCCGGACAGTCGACTATCTGGTTCTTCTTAGTCAAGAACCGATTCCAGAATTGCCTGGCCGATTCGCCTGCCTTCTGGACGACGTTGCTTAGGTCGGAAGAGTCCGGGGGCGGACGTAAGTGCCTTGGAAGTTAGACCGGAAGGCGTCTTCGAGTTCCTCCCAGCTCCCAATGGAGTTCTCGGGGAGACTGTTTAGCCAGTGCCGAGTTGGTCCCTTAAATTTGAGTGGTAGGTATTTGATGGCATGGAGATCGTCTCCTCTGGCCATATGGATGTGGAGGAGGAAGTCCTCGATCCAGACGGCCGGGTCCGTCGTTCCGTCGTATGATTCTATGTTGACGGGTTCAAATCCTTCGAGGAACTGGTGCTGCATGACCTCGTATGTAAAACACAGCGGGTGTGCGGCGCCTCTGATCCGGGCTACGTCACGCCGGAAATCAGCTATTGGGTGAGCCCGGTATTGTCCTCGGTTTCTATGGTTGCGGTCGAGCCTTGATCGGTAGCCCTCCTGTCTAACGGGGGAGCGTCCCCTAGATCCGTAAACGGATCTGGCGTGACCTGACCTATAGTCCAGGTCCTGCCGAAGATCGTATCGATCCTTAGGTTGTGCTGGTCCCTTTCCTCTCCTACGGGGTGACGTGGGCCAGTACTCTGCGTCTTGAGCCTCCCTGTCCCGTCCTCGAGGGGGGCTGTCCGGCTGGTCATACTGAGTATGCCTGGGAGATTCAGGCTCAAGGGCCTCGTCGTCGAATTGTGGCAGCAGGCGCCAGCAAGGGTAACTCCTCTTTTGGTCTGGCCGCTCAGTGTCGAACTCTTCTTTGGCCGCCAGAACTTTTGTCCAACTGTTGTTGATGGTGTCTTGTTCGGCTTTGAGCTGTTGTTGCTTTGCCTTTAAGGTCCGAGTTGTAGCTATGAGTTGTTGCCTGAATCGTTCTTGGTCCTCGGGGTTTTCGGGGACGGTGAAGTTTTCGGCTTCGAGGTTTTCTTCCTCTGCAGCATGCAGGAAGTAGTCATCATCCTCGGAATCATTGAGGTCCTCGGCGTCTTGCTGATTCGTGAGCCTTTCCGGGTCCTCCAACGGCTTCGCGGGGGCTTCAGGGTCACCGAGGTCCTCCGGGGTATCTATTTCCCCGGTGCATGTAACGGCTTCCCTTCCCTTGTTGGTCTTGGATCGCTTGCGTTGTTTCTGGCGTTTTGATGCTTCGCTAGATTTTTCACCGTTCTTCCTAGGGGTGTGGTTCTCCCTATCGTTAGGGGTGTCCACCATATAGACATCATAGGTCGAGGTGGCCGTCCACCACCCGATGGTTATGGGGGCGGGGTCGCCGATCTCTTCATCCATGTGTTAAGTCTTCGATAGTGGCTACTAGATCGGCAGCGGGTGGGCCATAGAATTCTCCTTAAGCGGCCTCTAGGTCGACCGGAACGTGGGTCGAGGTAAGATTGTCCTCGATCACCATCGACTAGATCTGGTCTAGAGCCTCGTTCAACCATGAGAGGGCGACCAGCTCCGTTTCCTGAGGGCCCTTGGAGTTGAGCTCCAGGGCGTCTTCGGGATGGGCATATTAGGCGAAGGCCGAACCTTGATATTCAGGCAGCATCACCGAGTCCGGGCTTGAGGCCGGACCTTCGGCGGAGATAGATCTGAGGGTCGAGCCGGATAGTGGGCCCGAAGTTGAAGCTCCGGGGTATCCGGGACCGTCGGCCGAAACCGAGAGTTCGGCAAGGAATAGATCTCCAAGGGAGTCGGCGGTGAACTCTAGGTTCCCGAACCTGATCTCCTGACCGTGGGAGAAATTTTTGATCCGGCCTAGATGGCCGGTCGAGTCAGCATGCAGCACGACGCTGCCAAACGCGAAGACCTGTCCGGGGACAAAAATGTCCTCATTTCGGGCCTGTTCGCTGATGATAAGGCGAGCCATCAATCCACAAGTGATCTCACAGTGGAACTCTCAATGAAAGTACCAATGTCGGTGTCGAAACCGGCGGATCTCGGATAGGGGGTCCCGAACTGTGAATCTAGGAACGATGGTAACAAGGGACGAAGGGGACAGTGTTTACCCAGGTTCGGGCCCTCGTGAGGAGGTAAAACCCTACGTCCTGCTTGATTATATTGATGAATGAGATGGTTACAAAGTTGATCTACCTCGATATCAAAAGAGCTAAACCCTAATGAGTTGAGTCCTCGCCTCTCTACGAACTAAGACCCCTGGTTTATATAGACACCTGGGGTCCCTAGGGTTACAAATGGTCGGGTTTCCATCCGGGCATAGATACACCCATCCTTTCTTGGAGGACGCACCAAGTCTTCGGAATATTCCCCATAAGGCTAGGGTCATTTCGCAGTCCAGCCTTCCTGAAGATGCCATAAGGCGGCCCATCGGGCCAGACTATAAGAGATAAGTCAGCGGCCCGAGGACCCCTTAATCCCGGACTCCCTCAATCGTCGCTGCCATATACCACCACCACGCCATTTTCATCGCCTCTGCCATATACCACCACCACGCTACCATCATCGCTGCTGCCATATATACCACCACATATCCGCCACCAATTTGAGTCGACATACCACCACCATATATTTGCCATCAATCCGTATACATATATACCACCACATACCCACCACCAATCCGAGTCCATCCCATATTAGGTTTGATTTCGAGATCCCTTTGTTTTTAGATTCGTGTTTCCTTGCCTGAGTAGGTTTTGGAAAAAAACAAGTCTGGCACAATTTTCAGAGCAGTTTTTAGGCCAAAATTTTGGCGAGTGAAAATATTTTTTCCCTAT
This sequence comes from Elymus sibiricus, assembly GCA_039707655.1. Classification (NCBI taxonomy): domain Eukaryota; kingdom Viridiplantae; phylum Streptophyta; class Magnoliopsida; order Poales; family Poaceae; genus Elymus; species Elymus sibiricus. The sequence continues at coordinate 249,642,576 of CM077671.1, forward strand.
CCTATTTTTAGGCTTTTCGGAGCGTTTTGAGACACTCGCCATCATAGTGATTTTTTTCGCAAATTTTGGTCGTCGCAGCCCCGAATCGCTCCTGAAAAAAATTGTCAAATTTTTTTGTGCCTATCATGTTTATACGTCTCGGGAAGAGTTTTGAGACACTCGCCATTATAGTAATTTTCTGAGCACAAAAAAGAGGCACCAAAAAATCGAAAAAAAAAATCAGAGCATGCTCTTCCCTTGATTACGTGTAGCGTCGTGATTTTGTTGGTGTTCTAGGCTCGCGTCTCTAGCACGGTCTAGCCTAGGACCAGCACAGTACCGTCGTTGAGCGTTTATTTAACTTTGCATCTCTGAATTGATTATTGCTGACCCCTTTTGCTACCATATTATAAGCCATCCCAGCTACACATACATCTATGTTGTGTGTTGACACCACCTGGCAATCGCTCTATCCAAGCTTCGAGAGTTTTTGACTACAACGGTTGTCGATCACTGCCTGCTGGTGGGTAAGAACTGGTAAGAATTTGAGATTTGCTTGACGGATTTGTGACACACCACCACCACCACTTCCTAGTAGTCTGTAGGTTCATATTATTGTGTGTTCCTATTGCTGCTAACCATGACAGGATCACAAGCCGACAAGATCAACTGGGACTGCATGACGAACAAGGAACTTCACGATAAATTTCAACAAATGATGGGTGAACAGGTGCACAACTTGGTGACGAGTCTTGGAGAGGCTATGGAGAAGCTAGATGGTTTCGAGAAGACGGTCGACGCCAAGCTTGATGCTAAACTCAATGAGGTGCTTGCACGTTTACCTCCACCAGCTGTACCTGTCGTACCTCGGCAACATAAACAACGGCCGAATTTCGCGGGACGAGCACGGCGTGTGCCTCTTGACCAAGACCAGAATTCTGGTGCCGTTGCTACTCCTAAGACTTCTGTGGCTACTGCTGCTACTATTGATCAGGATGCAGATTATGATGGTGATTACGATGATGAGGGAGAGGTTGCTCCAAATCAGCCCCAGGGGCAACCACCACCACATGCACCAGGTCGTCCACATGGCTACATTCGCAATGGTAGGGCTGCACCACCCCCTCAGGTACGGGATCATGACCATCTCCCTAAACTTAAATTGAATATTCTGACATTTGAGGGTAGATATGTTCCTAATATATATCTTACTTGGGAGTTAGAAACTGAACAACGTTTTACATGCTTACAATTTCCTGAGGATAGACGTGTTGCTGCTGTTGTCGGTGTCAAAACCGGCGGATCTCGCGTAGGGGGTCCCGAGCTGTGAGACTAGGATCGATGGTAACAAAGGGACGAAGGAGACGATGTTTACCCAGGTTCGGGCCCTCCTATGGAGGTAAAACCCTACGTCCTGCTTGATTATATTGATGGTATGAAGGTTACAGAGTTGATCTACCTCGAGATCGATTAGCTAAAACCCTAGATGAGTTTCCATGTCCCCCATTCTAAAACCCTCCCGGTTTATATATACACCGGGGGGTGCCTAGGGTTTACACATGATGGGCCTCCTGTCGGGGATGGAAATGTCGATTTCCTCATCTTGACTTGGAGTGCACGACGCGCCTTCAGGGCTTCCATCTAGAACGTGGAGTCTTGATGTAACCGGCCTTTCCTGTGATAGCCAGAGAACGGCTCCTCGAGCCGGCCTATTAAGAGATGGGCCAGCGGCCCGAGGACCCCCTAGTCTGGGACTCCCTCAGTAGCCCCCGAACTAGCCCCCAACGCCAAGAGTCTTAGCTCCAGCTGCTTCATATGATCAGAGTCTTCGGATTGCGGGGTGAGTTCTTCTTCCTTTTCAATGATCGGCTGAGACTAGTTCGGCTTCCAATGACACGTACTTCATCCGATCATATAATTGACCGAATACCATGAATTGCTTAGCCCCGAAGGCCACTCGTCAAAGTGTAAACAGTGTTTTCTGACACCCCCCTCTAACGAAGGGTCGTGGCCTACCATGACCGCTGAACCAGTTATGAGAACTCGATTCACGGTTCGAGGCCATTTTTACGGTGACACGACTTATCAATGCGCAGATCGTGCTCCATTTCACACGGGATATGATTAATCTTCATGTGCGCATAACGACACGCATGTCTTGGGAAGCGGAGGGATTTGCGGCGCGATAAAGGAGGCTAATCGGCGGCACGTCTCATAAAAAGGGAAAAACCAAGGCCTATTCACGCTTCCCATTCGCATCCTCCGCCTCCTCAATCTCCCCAAGCTTCGAGAGCCCAGATCCAGTTCTTCCTCGCCCTCTCCTCCGAGCTTAGCCATGGCGGGTTCGGGCTCCAATGGCAAGTGGGAGGCCTCCACGGTCACTGACCAGGATATTCGGGACCTAAAGCAGGCCGGCTACCTCCCCGCCAACGTCTTCCACCGCGCCCCGGAGAAGAACCAGGTGATTCCCACCCCCAAGGTAGGCGAGAGGGTGGTGTTCGTCCCCCACTTCATCCGGGGACTGAGCTTTCCGCTCCACCCCTTTGTCAGGGGTCTCATGTTTTTCTATGGGCTGGACTTCCACGACCTTCCGCCGAACTCCTTCATGAACATATCGGCATTCATCATCATCTGCGAAGCCTTTCTGCGGGTCGAACCGCACTTCGGCATGTGGCTCAAGGTCTTCAACGTCAAGCTGAAGACCGTGGCAAGCGAGCACACGGACTGCGGAGGGGCGGTAATCAGCAAGCTCCCCCGCGTCTAGTGGCCATCCGGCACCTTCATCTACACGATCAAAATCTGGCAGAAGGAGTGGTTCTACATCACCGAGCCAATGGACGAGAGCTGGGCGGCACCTGCCGAATTCAGATCCGGACCCCCCACGAGATTGACCTCGTGGCTCGGGAAGGGCCTCGACTGGGGGTCGGATGCTGAGGTTAAGCTGCTGCAGAAGCGCATCACCTCGGTGATCGAAGCCAAGGTGGAGCTGGTTAACGTAGTCCAGGTTATGCTCCACCGCCGTGTTCTTCCCTGCCAGCGCCGGGCATCCCCCATGTGGGCTTACCGGCCTGATGACGAGCCTACCATGCGCCAATTCTTCCGCACCACCTCTGAGGAGCTATGGAAGGCTTTGTTCAAGCCTCAGAAAAGCTGGCCAGCCACGAAAGAGGATTCGGGCCTAAGCACCGATAACCCCCCCCCCCCCCCCCCGCCACCACCAAGGTATGGCATAATTTTAATCCGCTGACTCTGTTTCTTTGACAAAAAGACTAAACGATTTCTCCCTTATTTTCGCAGAAGTGGCTGAGCAAAGCCGCGAAGGTTAACTGCCCAGCTCCACAACCCGAAGACCCCAGGTCGGAGCTATTGGCGGTGATGCTTGTTGTGGCGCCATACTCGGCGCCCGAGAAGAAAGAGAAGAAGAAGAAGGCCAGAGAGAGTCTCCGCATCAAGGACCAGCCGGACACTGCGTCTGAGGAAACCCATGCCTCCTCGAGTCACGAGGAGGAGCATGAAGATGGAGGGGAAGGCGTTTCCCCCCTCCCAAGGAAGAGGGCGGCGTCATCGGATGCCGCGGAGGACGCAGCTCCTCCTGCCCTGAAGAGGGTGCGCCGGGCGAGGTTGATCTTGCCCGATGACAGCTCGAATTCTGACGCAGAATCCGAGGAATTTGAGAGGGTTCCCCGAATGAGCTTAAGGGTCAAGCCCCCCGCTCAAAGGTATGAATTCGAAGACTCCCGGGTTATTTATGCAGGGTTTTTCAATGCTTTAAACACAAGCGCGTCTTTTGATTTGCATCCCACTGCGCGTTCTCCCCACCGACCAAATATCGGACGGGGAGTCCCCACCCGCCGAGCTGGCGGAGAGTGGGACATCATCGCACTCCACACCTCCAGGGGTCACGAAGGATGCCGCGGAGGTGTCATCCCGCTAGGCTCCGTTGGAGCCGAACACGGGCGGCGGGGTCGACCACACCATGGCTGAGGCTGACGCCACGGCTGCCGAAGGCCAGGGAGAAGACATTCCCCAGGCTGCTGAGGACCAGGGGGAGAATTATCCCCTGGCCACTGAAGGGGAAGGGCGAAGAGTTGCCCAATCCCCTCCGAGGAGGTCTCCGGAGCACGCTGTGCCTCCGGAGATACCGGCTCAGTCCCCGGTCATAGATCGGACTGTCCGATCACCACCGATGCCACCAACGGCTGGGTGGCCGGTTATGGAGGAGGCGCTAGCAAGCGCCTCCATCTCCGAGGATCACCGCACTCTTATGGGTGCAGTTTTACAAGGATTTCAGTCCTGTCATCGTTTTGTCACGACAGATGCCATGGGGTGACTTATCGAGAGTGGTTGGGGCCGAAGGACGCCGACGGGCTCCGGGAGCAGGATTAGGCACAAGCGGTGAGGGGCACGCGATGTACCCAGGTTCAGGGCCCTCCGTGGGAGGTAATACCCCTAGTCCTGCTGGTCTAGTTGGATGGGGAGAGGTGTTACAATGGTGATCCTCGAGCTGTTTGTCTATAGGTAGAAGAAGGAGCAGCCGGCTCCTCTTCCCTTGCTGTGTGTGATTGTGAGAGGGGGACGAATGCCTCTGTGCGTGTGTTCTCTGCCCGATGCATGGGGGCCTCGGGGGGTTTTATAGGCCAACCCTCCAGTGTACAGCATTCTTAAGATATTACAACGGGGGGGACCCGGCTGGCAGCCTCTCCAGCCGGCCAGGGGGCCCGCCGGCTGGGTCGTCTTGTCGCCCGTAGGGCCCGCCGGCTACGCGGTCCCATCGCCAGCTGGGGCCCGCCAGCCGGCTCTTCTATTGGCTCGCGCTCACCTGCTGCGGCACGGGCTGCCCCGCCCGGCGTCGTCTTGCGCCAGCCGGCCGAAGTTAGCGGTACGGCCGGCAACGCTGTAGCCACGCCGGGGCAGGTAACGGAGTGGACGGCGGGGCAGAGGTACTGTGGCTCCGCCGGGTCCAAATCAGTTCTTGGTCAGCGATACGGTCGTCCGGACTGTAGCCATGAGCGTCCGTGCGTCAGCGGCCGCTGTAGCTACATCGGAGTCCGTCGTGGGGGTCGCGTCCCGTCAGCGTACCCGGCCGCAGTAGGAAGGGACGGATACCCGCCCGTCCAGAGGTCAGCGGGTCGAGCTAGTCGTGTAGCGGCCGGGTGCGCCCGGCCGGGGGCCAGACGGCCGGCTCATGTTCAGCCGGCCGCGAGCCAGCCGGCCCCCCTCTGCCGGTCACGGACCAGCCGACAGCGGACCAGCCGGCCTAGGGGCCCGCCGGTCATTGGGCCAGCCGGCCCTTGGCTAGCCGGCCATATAGAGTTTCAGAAAGGGGCTGGAACTCCCTCTTCCTGGCATACCCAGGGGTAATAACCCCGTCAGTAGTCCCCGAAGCCGGCGGGGGCCCGCGTTCGCCTGACGAGGGGCAACCGGCGGTTTCATCCGGCGACGCTCGCCTGTCGTGCGGGACCGGCCGGGCAGCCGCGCCGGCCACCGCCTCCGACGCCTCGAGCTCTGACGCGCCGCCTCGGGCCTCGTGCCGGACCGCGGCGCACCACGCGGGGCGTGATGATGCCGTGGGTCCCGCACCTGTGGCTTGACGGGACGCCTTCCCGGGCCTAGCCCGATAGGCCGCAGGCCTAGCCTGGTAGGGCTCGGGCCGCAGGCCGGGATCCTCTGCGCCTGGACCCCAACGGCCACGGCACACGATGCCCATGTCCCGCGGATTCCCCGAGGGAGTGGGCGCAGTTAATCCCCACGTCCCCCGGGCGCCGCCCCGTGTTTATAAGGGGAGGGGGAGGGGCGGAGGCAGCTCACGCACCCCTTCCCCCTTCGTCTTCCTTCTCGCGCGCGGCCCGTCACTTCTGCTTGCCCCACTGCTCCACCCATCTTCTTCCTTGCGCTCGATCGCCGCAGAGATGGCCGACGGACCCTCCGGCAGCTGGGGCAGATCCATCATCACCGAGGAGATATCGCGCACGTCCGCCGCGCCCGGATGCTGCCGTCGGAGGACCGCATTGCCGCCCGTCCGCCGGGCGGCGAGGTGGCACCCGAACCCCAGGAGGGGGAGTTCGTGGTGTTTGCGTGGCATTTCTCGCGCGGCTTTGGTCTGCCGGTGAGCCAATTCTTTCGCTTCTTCATGGACACGTTCGACCTCCAGCCGTACCACCTTGGGCCCAACTCTATCCTCTAGCTCTCGAGATTCGTGACGCTCTGCGAGGGCTACCTCGGGCTTCTCCCCTTCGTGGAGTTGTGGAGGAAACTCTTCTACCTCAAGGCCCTGAGGAACGAGGACGAGCCGTACGCCTGCGAGGGCGCGGTGATATGCGTCCGGGGCCCATTGTTCCCCCACATCACCCTCATCGAATCTGTCAAGAGGTGGAACCGGACGTTCTTCTATGTGAAGAACGTCGACCCGGCGCGGGACTACATCCGACTACCGGCTTTCGTCAACGCCCCGTCCTCCGGGATCAACTGGACGGGCGACGGGCCGTTTGCGGACGTCCTCGCGGAGCTGGGCCGGCTCAAGACCATGAGAGCCGGAGAGGGGCTGGTCGCTACCGATTTGGTGGCCGCCTTCATCGACCGCCGGGTGCTGCCTCTGCAACAGAGGCCGCACCGGATTTGCGACATGTAGGGCCGGCGGGACCCCTGCTGGCTGTCCACCTTCGACCTGTCGACGTCTCAGGTGGCGAAACGGGTGAACGCCATCACCAATTTCAAGCTGACGCTGGGGACATGGAGGTTCGGCAAGCTGACATACAGCCGGCACGACCCGGCGCCCCTGGTAGGCCTGCTGTGGTAATTCCCTCCTCCCTTTGATTCTCCAGCCGGCCTTTCCCCGCTCACGCGCCATGCTGACCGCAGCACTCCGTGCGACAGAACACGCCGGACGGCCCGCACCCCAGGTATTCCAGGCGGAGCGTGCCGAGTCCGACCCGGAGGACTTCGAGCTGGGGGCGGCGTCGAAGAGGGGGCCGATTCCTCGGGAGAGGTCGAGGCGGATGCCACGATGGGCGACCCGGGGGCCGGCGGGTCCAGAGTGGCTGGTGAGTTCCCCTTCGGACCCTCGATCAAAGATTGGACTGATGACGATGATGATGATGATGTCCGGATCTTGGACGCGCCTCCACCCACAGCTCGGCGGGAGCCACGCGGATGGAGCGAAGAGCGTCCGGCCCGTGGCCAGACGGCCGAGGGCTCTCGCCGGGAGAAGAGGCCGGCCGCGGGGCAGCCGTCGACACAGTCGCCGGCTCGCAAAAGAGCGCGAGCGGCTGTGGCGAAGCCGCCGGCCCGGGCCAGGCGGGTCCTCCCCGTCGTCGCCGGGTAAGTACTTCTTCTTATCTCTTATTGTTTTTTCGGGTTTGTGAGCCGGCCGACGCTTGAGGCCCTACTTCTTGTCCGCTCCAGGGACGCCCTCGAGCTCCATGACACGGAGTCGGCTGCCGGCCCGGTGGATGCCGCCACCCTGCAGGCGCAGGAGCACGCGGCTACGGCGCGAGAAGAGAAGAGGCGGCTCACGGAGATGCGAGCCGCGAAAACGGGGGCAAAGGGCACGCCCTCGCGTTCGGGGGCCTCGAGCGGCGGGAGGCGGAGGCGGTCCACCGACCCGGAGCGTGCGACGGACTCTACGGCGGAATCGACGCGGAGGTCGAGGCCTCCGTTGAGCGAGCCGCTAGAGCCGGCCGTGGCCCCACCCGCGGCGGAAGTGACCCGGCCGGTGGGAACGGTCCCCGAGCCGGCTCCGGAGATGGCCCAGCGGGGGGAGGCAGTGGTGACTTCTTCCGTCATCGAGCCGGTAGCAGCGGGCGTGCCCGTCGCCCCGGCTGTGCCGGAGGCGGCACCGGAGGCACCGGCCGGAGGGAGGAGTGAGCCGGCCCAGCCGGCCCTCGGGCCGGCCCGGCAGGAGGTGGAGCCGGCGGCGGCGGTCGTGGAAGGGCCCGAGGCCAGCTCCCGAGCCTTGGTGGTCACCGCCAACCCTCCACCGGCTGCTGCGGTGGTGGACGCCGGGTCGAGCGGCGGGTCGAGCCGGTCGAGGCGGACCATGCTGGACGTGATCCGGGACTGGGAGACGCCGGCACTCGTCCCAGCCGATCCGGCCCCTCCAGCCGGCGCCCCGGCCCTTGCGCCTGGGGAGCCAGGCCGCATCATGGCGCACTGCCATGAGGGGCTGGCCAGGTTCGCGGAGGCCGCCGAAAGCAACTTTCGGCGCGTGGAGGCGGCGGTGGAGGTGAGACTCTTCTGCCTTGTGTTGAATTTCCAGTGGGGGCGCGCGAGCGCACCCACTGGGTGTAGCCCCCGAGATTCGGGCCGGCTGCACGGCTGCGTGGCAGCCGGGTCGGATCTAACCCTCTTTCCTTGTCTGACTTCTTGTTTCTTGGCGCGGGGCAGGCCGAGAACTCCAGGCTGCAGGCGCTCTTCGATGAGGCGGTCCTCATCCACAACCGCGGCAAGCTCGGCTAATACCGGGTCCAGGAGGAGCTGAAGAAGGCGCAAGGTATGTTTATTCCAGTGGGGGCGCGCGAGCGCACCCACTGGGTGTAGCCCCCGAGAGTCGGGCCAGCTGCTCGGCAGCCGGTCCGGGTCTTCTGCGTTTGAGTGGCTTATGCTTGGTTTTTATGCAGAGGAGCTGGTCCCAGTTCGGCTGAAGAGGGACGAGCTGGCCTCCGAGCGGGACCGGCTGGGGCAGGAGCTCCAGGCAGCCACGTCGGAGCGAGACCGGCTGGGCGGCCTGGTCACTGATGGTCAGGCGGCGCGGGAGCGCCTGACCGCGGGGCTGCAGCGGGAGGTGGCGGCCCGGGAGGACGCCGCCAAGCAGGCGGCCGACGCCATCCAGCGGGCCACTGCTCTTCAGGACGAGGTGGATCGCCTCAAGGGGGAGCTTGAGACGCGCGGGGTCGCTCTTGCTCAGATGGAGGAGGCGCTGGAGAGGGAGAAGAGCGCAGGCCTTCAGTTCGCCCTTGAGATGGATGAGGCCTTCCAGCGTAAGTTCTGTTTTCGAGTTTCTTCCTTTGCCGACCAGCTTCGACTTGCTTTTTGTCTTGTTTGTTGATTCCTCTCTTTCCCTCTAGACCGGTTCCTGGAGACCCAGCGCCGCGCCGAGCGGGCCGTCGCGGGGCACCGGGAGTGCCTGCGGCGGCATGGGCAGGAGGTCGAGGAGCACGCCGGCTGGGACATGCCGGAGCTTGCGCTGGCCATCGAGAACCGGCTGATCCATGTCCAGCGCTGCATGGAGCGGCTCCTTACGGCCGGCAAGGAGGTGATTTCGGCCCTCTGGCCGGGTCGTGGGGCCTCGGAGGGCCACGTGGCGCTGTGGCTGGAGAATGCAGCCGCCCGGATCGAGGTGTGGAAGGCGTCGGCGGCCCGCTCCGGGGCACAAATGGCCCTCTGGTTTGTCACCTCGTGGTACCCCGGCGTCAACCTGGACCGGCTGGTCACGATGCGCGAGGTTCCGGAGGCGGAGCAGGCCGCCCGTGAAGGCGCCCTGGTCCGCCGAGCCAACGAGCTGGCATCGTACGTCGACCCGGACGAGCTTCTGCCGGCGCTGGGCGAAGACGGCGAGCCGGTCGCCGAGGACTCCTTCGGCAACCCTCAGGGCCCTGAGGACAATGAGGTCGCCGACGAGAGCACCGACTCCAGCACCGGCAGTGACACCGAGGCCATGGAGGAAGAGCCGGCTGGTGATGCGCCGGAGGCCTAGGCGCCCCTCCTTTTCTTTTTGCTGTATCAGCTCCCTTTGCTGCAAGACTTGTTTAATATGCATTTCCACCCACTGGGGGTGTATTGTAAAGAATCCTTGGCCTGTGGCCTTTTGCTTATGAATTTGCTTGAAGTCCAAAACGTTTGCGTGCCGGCTCCTCCCATTCCTTTTACCTTTCGACTCTTGTTTTACGCACAGGTTCCTTCCGGCATCCGCCCCGCCTGTCAGCCAGCCGGGAGCCGGTCTGGGACAGGGACGGGGCATCGTCCTTGGGGAAAATGAGCGGTCCTTAGAGTCGTCCGGCTAGGGTTGGGGCGAGCCTGCAGAGGCTGGGTTCTAGAGGTAACATGGTCCGGTTGGACCCGTCCGGCTGTTACTCCTAAGGTGGCGTTCGCGTGGTAAGTTTCTTTCTACCCCATGGTTCCGCCAGCCGGACAGCCAGGGGCCGGTCTGTGGCTGGGTAGGGAGGGTAGGAAAGGGTTGCTTGCCCACGCTACTTGCCTGCTTTGGAGAAGAGCCAGGGAGCCGGACCCAGGTGCTCAGTTTAAAGAATGACAAGCCTTTGAAGGTAATTGAAAAGGGGCGTGCCCCAAGTGCCGGCTTGGGGCCCCCATTGCATTCATTGAGTTCCAACAGAAGGGAAGATACATACATACATGGGTTTTTTCTTAACAGTAGAATGGTCGGAGGAGTGTTGCGTTCCATGGGCGCTCTGTTTCCTCGCCAGAGGCATCTCTCTTGCGTTTCTGTGACTTCTGGGCATCTATCAGGTAGTAGGCGTTGTTGTGCAACGCTTTGCTGACGATGAACGGGCCCTCCCATGGGGAGGACAGCTTATGCTGGCCGGTAGTTCGCTGGATCCGTCTGAGCACCAGGTCCCCCTCACGGAAAGAGAGGGGCTGGATCCGCTTGCTGTAGTAGTGCCGGAGCTTCTGCTGGTAGATGGCCGTCCGGCTCAGGGCCAGCTCGCGTGCTTCTTCGAGTAGGTCGACGTCGTCTTCTCTTGCTTCTTCGCATCTTTTTCCGTGTACAGGGTAACCCGAGGTGAGTCGAACTCGATGTCAGTGGGGATGATCGCCTCGGATCCGTATACCAGAAAGAAAGGGGTGTAGCCGGTCGACCGGTTGGGCGTGGTCCTGAGGCTCCAGAGGACGACCGGCAACTCATCGACCCAGCAGCCGGCCGACCGTACAAGGGGTGCCACCAGCCGAGGCTTGAGGCCGGCCAGGAGCAAGCCGTTTGCCCTCTCCGCCTGGCCATTGGACTGTGGGTGGTACACCGATGCGAGGTCAAGCCGGATGCCCTCCTGGGAGCAGAAACGCGCCATCGCGCCTTTGGCGAAATTCGTGCCGTTGTCGGTGATGATGCTGTGGGGAACGCCGTAGCGGACCGTGACATCCTTGACGAACCGGACGACTGTGGGGCCGTCCAGTTTCTTGATGGGTCTGGCTTCGATCCACTTGGTGAACTTGTCGACAGCCACCAGCAGATGCGTCATGCCGCCTCGGGCGGTCTTGAAGGGTCCCACCATGTCCAGCCCCCAGACGGTGAAGGGCCACGAAAGTGGGATGGTGTGGAGGGCTGTGGCCGGCAGGTGGCTCTACGTGCTGAAGCGTTGACACTCCTCGCACGTGCTGAAGGGTTCTAGAGGCGGCGTGATGCCCGCACTCGCCCTGGTGAATGTTGAGGAGGATTACTTGCCCCTTCTCCGGCTCGACGCAGCGTTGGAACACGCCGGTGGTGCTGCGATGGACGAGCTCGTGGTTGATGATGCTATAGTCCGGGGCGCGGCGTTGGATCTGCCGGGCCTTGTCTTCGTCAGGGGGGAGCTCTCCGCGCAAGAGAAAAGCCAGAATGGGCTGGGCCCACGAGGGGGCCGAGACGGGAGCCGGCTCGGGCTCGAGTGGGGCGCCGGGGGCAGCCGGTGCCGGCCCGTCAGTCCCCGGGACCGGCTCGCCAGTCCCCGGGACTGGGACAGCGGGGGGCGCGGCGATCGCCGTCGGGACGGCCGTAGAGTTGGAGCCAGCCGCCGCGGGGGTGCCAGATGCCGGAGCCGGCGGCATGGGGGTTGTCGCCAGAGCTGATGGCGCCGGCAGGGCAGCCGGAGCCGGTGGTGCCGGTAGAGCTGCCGGAGCAGCCGGTACGAAGATAGACTCTGATTCGGGGGATGGCTTGATAGAAGGCTTGAGCAGCCGTTCGAGGGAGACGCCGGCTGGGATGGCCTGCCGGGTGGAGCCGATTTTTGCCAATGTATCGGCTGCCTCGTTGTCCGCTCGAGGGACGTGGTGGAACTCACAGCCCTCGAAGGAGCCGGTGAGCTGCTGGACGAGGAAGCGGTAGCTGGCCATGTTGGCGTCCCTGGCGTCCCATTCGCCAGAGACCTGCTGTACTACGAGGTCGGAGTCGCCAAAGCAGATGATGCGCTGGATCCCGGTCTCCTTGGCGAGCCGGAGGCCGTGGACGAGCGCCTCGTACTCGGCCACGTTGTTGGAGGCGCCAAAGAGGATCTGGAGCGCGTACTTGAGCTGGTCCCCCTTAGGGGACGACAAGACGATGCCGGCACCCAAGCCGGTTCGCATCTTCGAGCCGTCGAAGTGCATGCGCCAATGTGTGGAGTCCGGGGGAGGCGGCACGAACTGGGTCTCGGCCCAGTCGACGAGGAAATCCGCCATGGTCTGTGACTTGATGGCGGTGCGCGGCTCGTACCGGATCTCGTGGTCGGCGAGGGCGATGGCCCATTTGGCGATCCGGCCGGTCGCGTCCTGGCCGCTCATGATCTCGCCGAGCGGGGCCGTGCTCACCACGGTGATGGTGTGCTCCTGGAAGTACTGCTTGACCTTCTTGGCGGCGAAGTATATGCCGTAGCACATCTTCTGGTAGTGGGGGTACTTTTGCTTGGAGGCGGAAAGGACCTCGCTGAGGTAGTAGACGGGGCGCTGGACCGGCAGTGCTTTGCCCTCTTCCGGCCGCTCTACCACCAGTACGACGCTGACCACATGGGTGGTGGCAGCGATGTATGTGAGCATCGGCTCCTTCTCAGCCGGCGCCGCCAGGATGGGGGTGCTGGAGAGCACGCGCTTGAGGTCGCGGAACGCTTCGTCCGCCTGGTCGGTCCACTCGAACTTGGGTGACTTCCTCATGAGCTGGTAAAGAGGTAGCGCCTTCTTGCCCAGTCGGCTGATGAACCGGATGAGCGAGGCAAGACAGCCGGTGAACTTCTGGATGTCGACGAGCTTGGCTGGCTTGTGCATGCGCTCGATGGCCCTGATCTTCTCCGGGTTAGCTTCGATGCCGCGGGCGGACACGAAGAAACCCAGGAGCTGGCCGGCCGGCATGCCGAACACGCACTTCTCCGGGTTTAGCTTGATCTTGTACTCGCGCAAGTTAGTGAAGGTCTCCCGCAGGTCGTCGAGGAGGCTGAAATGCTTCTTGGTCTTGACGACGATGTCGTCCACGTAGACGTAGATGTTCCTGCCGATCTGCGGTGGGAGGCACTTCTGCATGCAGCGCTGGAAAGTGGCGCCCGCATTCTTCAGGCCGAAGGACATGGTGATGTAGCAGTAGGCCCCAAAAGGGGTGATGAAGGAGGTCTTCAGCCGGTCGGCCGGGTCCAGTTTGATCTGGTGGTAGCCTGAGTAGGCGTCCAGAAAAGACAGCAGGTCGCAGCCGGCCGTGGAGTCGATAACTTGATCGATCCGTGGCAGGGCGAACGGGTCCTTGGGACATGCCTTGTTCAGGCTCGTGTAGTCGATACACATGCGCCATGTCTTGTTCTTCTTTAGCACCAGGACTGGGTTGGCTAGCCAGTCCAGGTGGAACACTTCCATGATGAAGCCGGCTGCGAGCAGCCGGGCGATCTCCCCTCCTATGGTACGCCGCTTCTCCTCAGAGAAACGGCGCAGGGGTTGCTTGACCGGCTTTGCATCCGGCCGCACATGAAGTTTGTGCTCGGCGAACTTCCTCGGAACACCCGGCATGTCTATTGGAGACCATGCGAAGATGTCCCGATTCTCACGGAGGAAGTCGACGAGCTCGCCTTCCTATTTGCTGCTGAGGTTGGCGCCGATGGTGACGCACTGCTTGGGGTTGGCCGGGTCGAGCGGCACCTGCCTGGTGTCTTTGGACGGCTGGAACGACGCCTCGCCGGTCGTCTGGGACGGGGGAGCCGGCACGGCCGGCATGTTAGAAGCGTGAGCCACGAGCCGGTCGAGTTGCCGCTTCTCCTTCGCTATCTCCAGGGCCTCGGCCAGCCGGCTGCCGTCACGAGCGCATTCGATCGACATCTTGTAGTTGCCGGCGACGGTGATGATGCCCTTGGGGCCCGGCATCTTGAGCTTGAGGTAGGCATAGTGGGGGATCGCCATGAACTTGACGAGGACCGGCCGGCCCAGCATCGCGTGGTAGGGGCTGTCAAGATCCACCACCTCGAACCAGACCAGTTCACGGCGGAAGTGGCTCTGGTCGCCGAAGAGGACGTCGAGCTCGATCTTGCCGATGGGGGTGCAGGACTTTCCCGGTACGATGCCGTGGAAAACCGTCCGGCTTGCGGGCAAGTCTTTCTCCTTGAGCCCCAGCTTGAGCATTGTGTCGGGATAGAGGATGTTGATGCTGCTGCCTCCGTCGACCAACACCCACGAGAAACGGCAGGTGCGCCTCTCGGAGACGATGGTGGGATCGAGGATGAGGGCATGACTGCCCGGGTTTGGCATCACGGCCGGGTGGTCCGCCCGGCTCCAGGTGACCGGCTTCTCGGCCCAATGCATGAACTGGGGGACCGAGGGGGCGACGGCGTTCACCTCGTGCCGGCGCTGGCGCACGCTGTGCTTGTCGGTTACTTCACTGGTGAAGACGACGTAGGACCCGTCCTGGCGAGGGAATTGGTCATGGAGACGGCTGTTGTTGGCCGCCGGAGCCGGAGCAGGCGGCGTGGCCTGGGCCGGAGCCGGCTCGCGGGGAGCCAGAGGTGGAGGAGCCGGGAGGCCCTCACCTCGGGCGAGCCGCTAGGAGAAGCTGCACTGCCGGAGCGTATGGGTGGCCGGCTTGGCCCTGGAGTGGTGTTTGCAGGGTAGGTAGAGCATCTGCTCGAAGGTAAGCTTGGGCTGCCAGGCAGCCTTGCCGGTGCGCTGACGCTGGCTGGGGGCCTGGGCAGCCGGTTGCTCCTCTTCGATGGTGGCGACCTGCCGGCTCCCGTAGCGGGGGTCCGGTTGGTCGGGCTTGCGTTTGTTGTTGTTCTGCTGCTGCCGGTTGTCGGCGGCCGCCCGCGGCGCGGCGGCCGGCAGAGCCGGCTTGGCTGGCGTGGCGACCTTCATCCGCATTGCGGAGTCGGCCGTGGCATATTTGTCTGCCTTGGCCATCAGGTCCGCCAGGGTAGCCGGCTCGGATCACAAGAGCTTGTGCTTGAGGTGGGTGCCGTCGCGGCAACCCTCGATGAAATACTAGATGGTCTGCACCTCGTGCACTCCCTCGCAGGAGTTGCGAAGTTCGGTCCAGCGCGTGAGGTAGTCGCGAAGGGGCTCCTCCGGCCCCTGGACGCACATGGCCAGCTCGCGGGGCCGGCCAGGCCGCTTGAAGGTGCCGGTGAGTTGCGGACGAACGCTTCCTTGAAGTCCGTGCAGGTGTTGATGCTGCCGGCCGACAGGCTGTTAAGCCAGGTCCGGGCCGAGCCGGTCAACATCAGGGGGGCGTAGCGCACGGCTACGCATTTGTTCCCCCTGGCGATACCGACCGCGGTGGTATAGTCGACCAGCCAGTCCTCCGGCTTGGCGGAGCCGTTGTACTTCGGGGTGTCGCGAGGGAGACTGAAGCCGGCCGGAAACGGCTCGTTGCGAATCCGGGGGCCGAAGCACGCTGGGCCGATCGAGCCCTCCTCCTCGAGGAGGGCCGACTGTTCCAGCCGCTCGATGCGGGTCCGAGCGTCGTTCTCGCTCCGCGGGACGCGCGGGCCGAGCCGAGCGGCGAGCTCGGGGCGACCAGTTGGGGCAGGCGAGCGGGCACGTTCTCGCCGCGAAGGCGGGGTATGGTCCCGGCTGCGCCGGCTGCCGCCAGCCGGAGCGTCGTTCTGCCGGCTGGTGACAGCCAGCTGCTCGTCTCGCAGCCGGGTGGGTCCGCTGTGAGACCCAGCGCCCCGCCGGCCGGATCCGCGGGGGGAAGAGGCCTGCTGCACCGGTCGGCGCTGGCCAGCAGTAGGCGGAGCGTCCCCCTCAGGGACGGGGACTTCAGAGCCGGCATTGATGCCATCGAGTCGGGCCTGCTGGGCGTTGGCGGTGGCGATGAGGTCTCGGATGTGTTGATCCTGCAGTTCTCGCTCTTCGCCCTCCAGGCCAGCGAGGTCGGCGTAGGCCACGTGGGCCGCCCTTAGGTTGGCGGCCGGAGTGTCGTAGGTGTGGAGCCTGCCACCGAGGATTTCCGCGACCACGCGGCCGCGGTCGCGGACGTCACCGCGCCGGCTGGGCGCGTTGCCGGCGGGGGTGAGGCCGTAGGCGGAGTTATACTCGCGCTACGCGGACTCCATCCGGTGCTTGGTGGTGGCAAGCATGGTTGCCTCGTCGAACAGCTGCCGGCGAGCAGCTTCCAGCTCGGCCGTAGCCGTGGCTGGATTTGCCGTCGGCGCGACGGGGGTGCTGAGGCCCCGAAGCACGGCGCCGAGGGGGTCGGAGGTGCCAGCGCGAGCGGCCGCGGCGGCCGCGTCCGCCTCCGCCCTGGCGCGGCCGGAGGTCATGGAGGAGCCGGTTGCCATTACCCCCACGAGGACGCGGGAGCTGCCGGCCTCGCCCGAGGCGAGTGCGCTCACGGACAAGGGCGGGTCGAGGCAGTCGAGCACCTGGCTAGGGTACTCGTCGGCAGCTGGCTCGTCGGAGAGGCTCAGCTTACCGACGCGCTCGGTGAGGATGGTGATGTTGATCCGAGGGTCGCCGCCGAGCCACTCAACGGAGAGGCCGGCGGCGTCGCTCGCAGGGCCAGTGGGGGCGGGGTTCCACCCCGCAGGAGCAAGCCCCACGAGCGTGCAGTTCCGACCGGACGTGGGGCGGCCGAGGGAGGTGGTGAAGGGTCCCGCCCGGAGTGTTACTCCGGCCGGCGCCGCGGACGGCCCCACGGTGGGCGCCAACTGTCGTCGTTTTCTCATGACAGATGCCATGGGGTGGCTTATCGAGAGTGGTTGGGGCCGAAGGACGCCGACGGGCTCCGGGAGCGGGATTAGGCACAAGCGGTGAGGGGCACGCGATGTACCCAGGTTCAGGGCCCTCCGTGGGAGGTAATACCCCTAGTCCTGCTGGTCTAGTTGGATGGGGAGAGGTGTTACAATGGTGCTCCTCGAGCTGTTTGTCTATAGGTAGAAGAAGGAGCAGCCGGCTCCTCTTCCCTTGCTGTGTGTGATTGTGAGAGGGGGGCGAATGCCTCCGTGCGTGTGTTCTCTGCCCGATGCATGGGGGCCTCGGGGGGTTTTATAGGCCAACCCTCCAGTGTACAGCATTCTTAAGATATTACAAACGGGGGGACCCGGCTGGCAGCCTCTCCAGCCGGCCAGGGGGCCCGCCGGCTGGGTCGTCTTGTCGCCCGTAGGGCCTGCCGGCTGCGCGGTCCCATCGCCAGCTGGGGCCCGCCAGCCGGCTCTTCTATTGGCTCGAGCTCACCTGCCGCGGCACGGGCTGCCCCGCCCGGCGTCGTCTTGCACCAGCCGGCCGAAGTTAGCGGTACGGCTGGCAACGATGTAGCCACGCCGGGGCAGGTAACGGAGTGGACGGCGGGGCAGAGGTACTGTGGCTCCGCCGGGTCCAAATCAGTTCTCGGTCAGCGGTACGGTCATCCGGACTGTAGCCATGCGTGTCTGTGCGTCAGCGGCCGCTGTAGCTACATCGGAGTCCGTCGTGGGGGTCGCGTCCCGTCAGTGTACCCGGCCGCAGTAGGAAGGGCCGGATACCCGCCCATCCAGAGGTCAGCGGGTCGAGCTAGTCGCGTAACGGCCGGGTGCGCCTGGCCGGGGGCCAGACGGCTGGCTCCTGTTCAGCCGGCCGCGAGCCAGCCGGCCCCCCTCTGCCGGTCACGGACCAGCCGGCAGCGGACCAGCCGGCCTGGGGGCCCGCCGGTCATTGGGCCAGCCGCCCGTATAGAGTTTTAGAAAGGGGCTGGAACTCCCTCTTCCTGGCATACCCAGGGGTAATAACCCCGTCAAGTCCGTTGATAACGGACTGAAAGAGGCCTTCAATGGTCTCTTGGCGGGCTTCAAGGTGAGTCACGTAATACCCTTTTCCCGAACAACGTTAATTTTAAGTTTGTACTATCTTTAGATATGTAGTAGCCCCCGAGCCCCGAATGGGTTTGCAAAAGCGCATCCAGGGGTCAAACAATAAGGAATGAACAATGATGCACAAGGCACCATGTAGTCCTGCCATGTTCTAAGAGCCCTTTAGAGGACCGAGCAGAGAGTCATATCCTTGACAGTTCGGAGGTTGGAATGTACATAACTGGATGCATATCTTTTGTTCTTTGTAGGCCTCGTCATCGGCGGCGGCCATTGATGCCGCTGAGCTGACCGAGCTAAATCGGAAGCTCAAGATCTCCGAAGAGGAGCTTAATAGCCTGAACAAGAGGTTCGACGAGGCACAAGGTAAGCCGAATTCTAATATCCGAGCTATATGTTGGTAATGATTCGCACTGGCAACCCAGCATGGCTGTTTATTTATTGCTTCCACAGCTTCAGCTACAGAGGTTGAAAAACTCAAGGCCGAGCTCCAGAAAATGAAGCAGGGGGCCGTGGAGGAGAAGACGGCTGCCGAACAAGCAGCAGCCGCGCTTTCCATTTTGAAAGCTGCCAGTGCCAAGCATGAGGCCCGGGTGGAGGAGGTGCAGCAAGAGCGCAAGGATGCCGGCACAAAGTGCGAGGCCCTTGAGCAGAAAGGCAAGGAGCAAGCCACCGAGCTAGTGGCGCTAAAATCCGAGCTCCAAAAGGAGCGGGTGGAGAGGAGGTCCTTTGAAGAGGAGCTTCGCCAAGTCAAGGCTGTCATCAATGGTAAGCCATATTCACTGCAATGCACCTTCGGTGGTAGCAAGTTTGCTTTGCTCACCCAGGTGTGGCATTCCTTAGGCGTCTGTGCGGATCTCCAGAAGAGTGCAGCGGACGCGAACAAGCTTTATGCTTCGCGGGCAGAGGATGATGAGGCCCGGCTATTCTGGGCGCAGTTTGAGTCCCCCGAGCGCTCTCCTCTCCTCATCGAGCAAATGAAGCAACTGATGGAGATGCACAGAGTGGCGGAGCCGGCCATGAAGGACCTCTGCATCCGTCTGTGGCCCGATGAGCCGTTGACGAGCAGCTACTTTGGCTTAGTGCAGAAACTATGCGAAGCTGCGCCTCGGGTCGACGTGCTGAAGCGTTCTACGTGCATCGAGGGCGCGCGGATGGCCTTTGCGAAGACCATGGTGCATTGGCCGAAGCTCAAGCCAACCGAGATGGCTACCGCACCTCCGCCTCCTGGAAAGGAGTATAGGCGCCCCGAGCGATACTTCCCCGCAGTGATGGAGGGTGCTCGGTCAATAGAGGCTCAATGCTCCAAGGACGTTTTGTATGAATGAGCGCGTTGTAATATGTCCGAAGACTTTTAACGCTTTATAACTAGTGATGCATGGTTTATCAAGTCTTATAAGTATTTGATTTTTATTTTGACTCCTGTGTGGCCGGTTTATCTAAAAGTTGCGAGTCGTCAGCTTCAGCCCCCACGTAGATACTACGCGGGGTGTCTCTGTATCCGCACCGTGACCCTTAGCCGAGGTATCGGTGCCCGAAGGCGGTAGTGCGGGGGGGGGGACAAGGCAATCGGACTATGATGCTTTATCGCTTTCACTTAGCCGTAGGAGCGTAGAAAAAATGCGGGGGCTGATAACCAGCCCCCAGTGTGATGTTCGGGGCCGAAGCTAGCATCACATGGTTTGTACAAGAACGAAACCCATCGTATGACACGGAATAACCACTATCGATCTTTTAGTATGACACTTATGCTCGTATTCGCAGATCGGTTCTCGCTTACTATGACAGTCAGTTTTTGGCTTTCTCCCCTGAGGTGCTTGACCAGGTGAACTGGAAACACAATCGCAGTGGTTCTCCCTTTGCCCCTTTAGCCGAACGAGCGGAACGTAAGGGGGCAATCATAGGAGCCGGGCAACCCAACTATTGACCCAAGACATAGTTCGGATCCGATGCATATAAAGCAAAATCCAAGACACCGAACACACGACCAGTTGTGCTGGGGTGATGTTCAAGGCGATTTTTTAAATTCAAGCCCCCGGTCTATTAGCCGGTTGCATCATAATATATACCGAACAGTTTTCGCAAGAAGCGTTACCAAGGGAAGAACAAAGGATGTATAAAAGACAACGAAGTGGCCATATATGATGGTCTTGTACTTGCTCAATAATTCTTATAACTTGGATTGCCGATGCAACTGTTTACAGGTTTTTGAAGATGAAATATAAAATTTACAGAGGGGAGGCTATACCAGGGGTCTTCGATTGGTGACATGACGTCCTCGATGTGTCCTGTCGCCTGTCCGTTCATATTCCTCTGTGGGGGTTGCATCCCTTTAAGGGTGATGTTGTCGCCGAGCGGACCTTGGGAAGAAGGTCTTGAGAAGCCGCCGAAGTGTGGATGAGCTTTACGCTTTTAGCAGGTCCTTGATGGTACCTGTATTTTGTCCGAGGACGTGTACTAATGGTTCGGTCCGGCCGAACACTTACCCTTTGATGGTGGTTCCCCATTGCTGCCCATGGAATCTTGAGTGCGAAGTTGTGCCTTCTTGGAACGTATTTGGTGATCGTTGGGGCTGTGCAATGGGGGGCGTGTCCCTATTTCTGGGGAGAAGAGGAACCTGGGAGTTCAGATTCAAACCGAACTCGTTTGTCGACCTTACGAGCCTTTATGGCAGATTTAGGTGTTTGCCGACCGTCCTCGTAGTGGAATTCAGCCGCCATGGCCAATGCATGTTCCTCAGTTCGGAGGGAACGCTCTGTGTTGCCGTTGACGGTGATAACTGTCGGTGTCAAAACCAGCGGATCTCGGGTAGGGGGGTCCCGAGCTGTGAGACTAGGATCGATGGTAACAAGAGACGAAGGGGACAAGGTTTTACCCAGGTTCGGGCCCTCCTATGGAGGTAATACCCTACGTCCTGCTTGATTATATTGATGATATAGGTATTACAGAGTTGATCTACCTCGAGATCAA
Organism: Elymus sibiricus; assembly: GCA_039707655.1. Lineage (NCBI taxonomy): Eukaryota > Viridiplantae > Streptophyta > Magnoliopsida > Poales > Poaceae > Elymus > Elymus sibiricus. Next base: position 249,663,455 of record CM077671.1, read on the forward strand.
GTAGCTAAATCCCTAGATGAGTTCTGTTGGCCTACAACCTAAAACCCTCCGGCTTATATAGACGCCGAGGGTACCTACGGTTTACACATGGTCGGTTACACGTCGAAGGGATAAACATGCCTATTCACTACTCCAAACGTGGAGGACAAGCCACGATTCTCGAAGCTTCCTTCTTAGAGACAGGGTCTTCAATCCATCTAGTATTCGGCAAGTGGCCCATATAGTCTGGCCCATAAGCAATAGGTCGTCCTCCCGAGGACCCCTTAAACTAGGACTCCCTCAGTAGCCCCCGAACTAGCCTCCAACGCCAAGGGTCCAAGCTCCAGCTGCTTCAAATGATCAGAGTCTTCGGCTTGCGAGGCGAGTTCCTTTCTCCGAACAATGATCGGCCGAGTTTAGCTCGGCCTCCGACGACGTGTAATTTTTTCCGATCATAGATCGTCCGAACATCAGGAATAATTTGGCCCTGAAGGCCAAACATCAGGGAGTCAATAGTGCTCTCTGACAACCTTACAGATGAAAGGTCACGGCCCACCACGACCACCAGACCAGTCGTAGAGACTCGATTCGCGGTTCGAGGCCATTTTCATCAGCACGATCCATCGATGCACAGATCGTGTTCCGTTTTACACGGGATATGTTTAATCATGCGCGTATAACGGCACGCACGTCTCGGGAAGCGGAGGGATTCCCGGCACAGCGAAGGGAGGCTAAACGGCGACAAGCCCAATAAAAGGGGAAGAAAACCCCAAGGCTTATCCGCACTTCCCATTCGCACCCCTGCTTCCCCAATCTACTGAGCCTCCAGAGCCCAGATCTAGGTTTTCCACCCATTCCTCCTCCGAGCTCAGCCATGGCCAGCTCAGGCTCTAGCGGCAAGTGGGAGGCTCCCTCAGTCACAGACCAGGATATCCGGGACCTCAAGGAGGCCGGGTACCTCCCCGCCAACATCTTCCACCGCGCCGCAGAGGAGGGCCAGGTGATCCCTACCCCCAAACCAGGCGAGAGGGTGGTCTTCGTCCCTCACTTCATCCGAGGACTAAGCTTCCCGCTCCACCCCTTCGTGAGGGGCCTCATGTTCTTCTACGGCCTCGACTTCCACGACCTCCCGCCGAACTCTTTCATGCATATATCGGCCTTCATCATCGTCTGCGAGGCTTTCTTGCGAGTTGAACCACACTTCGGACTGTGGCTCAAGATCTTCAACATCAAGCCGAAGTGTGTCGCCGGCGCACATGCGGACTGCGGCGGGGCGGTCATCGGCAAGCTCCCGCGTGCAGTATGGCCATCCGGCACCTTCATCGACACCATCAAGACTTGGCAAAAAGAGTGGTTTTATATCACCGAGCCAAAGGAGGAGAGCGGAACTGTTCCTGCCGAATTCAGGTCTAGCCCCCTGGCCAGATTGACCTCATGGGTCCGAAAGGGCCTCGACTGGGGGTCGGACACAGAGGTGGATGACCTGCAGAGGGGCATCGCCTCCATGATCAAGGAGGGAGTCGGGCTGACCAACGTGGTCCAAATTATGCTTCGGCGGCGCATCCTCCCCTGCCAGCGCCGGAGCTCTCCCATGTGGAATTATCGGACTGACGATGATCCTACGATCCGTCAACTCTTCCGCACCACACGGGAGAAGCTATGGAAGGCGTTGTTCAAGGCGCAAGAGAACTGGCCGGCCAAGAAGGAGGATCTGGGCTTACGCGCCGATAAGCTCCCTTCCGAGGTATGATATAGTTCTATTAGATCGGCTCTTATCTTCCCGAAGAAAAACTAAGTGCTTTCCGATCACTTCCACAGGAATGGCTGAGCAAGGCCACGGGCATCAAGTGCCCGGCTCCACAGCCCGAAGACCCCAGGTCCCAGCTGCTGTCGGAGATGCTCGTCGTGGCGCCTTACAAGGTGCCAGAGAAGAAGGAAAAGAAGAAGCCAGGCCGAACAGGCCTGCGCAACAGGGACCAGCCAGGGGCTGTGTCCGAAGAAACCCATGCCTCCTTGAATCAAGAGGAGGAGCATGAGGCTGAGGGGGGAGGCGATTCCCCCCTCACGGGAAAGAGGGCGGCGTCATCGGACGCCTCAGAGGATGTACTTCCTCCCGCCTAGAAGAAAGCGCGCCGGACACAGGTAGCCCTGTCTGGTGACAGCTCGGACTCGGATACTGAGTCCAAGGACTTCGAGAGGGTTCCACGAAGGAACCTCAGGGTCAAGCCCCCACCTCGAAGGTAAAGATCCGAAGACCTCCTGAGCCATTAATGCTAAGTTTAGAATGTTACTGACATATGAATGCCTATTGTCTTGCAGCCCTCCGCGTGTTCTCCCCACCGATCAAGTTTCGGATGGGGAGACCCCGCCTGCCGAGCTAGCGGAGAGCGGGACCGCGTCGCACCACTCTCCTCCGGACGCCACGAAGGACGCCGCGGAGGTGTCGTCCCAACAAGCTCCTCTGGAGTCGGGCACCGGAGGCGGGGGCGACGACGTCATGGCCGAGGCTAACACCTCGGCAGCCGAAGACCTGGGGGAGAGGCCCCTCCCGGATACTGAGGAGACCGGACGAGAAGATGTCCAGTCACCTCCAAGGCGGTCTCCGGAGCGCACCATGCCTCCAGAGGTACCGGTTCAATCTCCGGTCGTAGATCGGGTCAACCGATCCCCACCGGCGCCACCGACCAATGGGTGGCGGGCTATGGGGGAGGCTCTGTCAAGCGCCTCCATCTCCGGGGAGCACCGCACCCTTATGGGTGCGGTATTGCAGAGCATTCAGTCCGTAGACCACGGACTGAAGGAGGCCTTCAATGGTCTCCTGACGGGCTTCTAGGTAAGCCATGTAATGCTCTATTTTGTGAAATATTATTTTCTGTGAGTTATGATTATATACATGGCAGCCCCCGAGCCCTAGGTGAGTTTGAAAAAACTTACCTGGGGGTCAAACATAGATCCTTATCCGAACTGTGCATAGGCCAATATGTGTTCGGATCGTTCTATCAGCCCTTAAGAGGACCAGACACAGGATCATTTTAATGACAGTTCGGAGGTTGTAAACCCCTGTAACGTTATATGTTTTTGTTTGTTTACAGGCTTCGTCGACGGCAGCGGCAACTAACGCTGCCGAGCTAGATGAGCTAAATCGGAAGTTCAAGAGCTCCGAAGACGAGCTTGACGCTCTAAACAAGAGATTCGACGAGGCGCAAGGTAAGCCAGATGAGAGTATCAAAACTCTTCTTTACCGTACTATCAACATGGTTTCTTGATATAAGTCTATGCTTACGCAGCCTCGGCGAAGGAGATTGAGAATCTCAAGGCCGAGCTTGAGAAGGCGAAGCAGGAGGCTGCGGTGGAGAAGGCGGTGGCCAAAGAAGCTGCTACCGCGCTCTCTGCCCTAAGAGCCACCAAGGACAAGCACGAGGCTCGGGTGGAGGAAATCCAACAGGAGCTCAAGGACGCCGGCCAAAAGTGCGAGGACCTTGAGCGGAAAGGCAAGGAGCAGGCCACCGAACTATCCACCCTGAAAACCAATCTTCAAAAGGAGCGGGTGGATAGGCGGTCTTTTGAAGAGCAAGTCAACCAAGCCAAAGCTATCATGGATGGTAAGCCATATTTATTGCAGTGTGTCTACGGAGATAGCAAGTTCGAGTTGCTTACCCAAGTATGGCGTTCCTCAGGCGCCTGCTCGGACCTCCATAAGAGCACAGCGGACGCGAACCAGTTCTACGGTTCGCGGGGAGAAGGAGATGAAGCTCGTCTATTCTGGGCGCAGTTCGAAGCCCCCGAGCGCTTCTCCTCTCCTTATTGAGCAGCTGAAGCAGCTGATGGAGCTACACCGGCTGGCGGAGCCGGCTATGAAGGATCTCTGCATCCGGCTATGGCCCAACGAGCCACTGTCGGGCGGCTACTTCGGCCTCGTGCAGAAGCTGAGTGACGCCTCGCCCCGGATCGACGCGCTAAGGCGGTCCTCCTGCATCGAGGGAGCTCGGATGACCTTTGCGAAGGCCAAGGTGCACTGGCCGGGGCTGGATCCAATGAAGATAGCCACCGCCCCTCCGCCGCCTGGGAAAGAGCATAGGTGTTGGGGAACGTTGCATGGGAAACAAAAATTTTCCTACGCACACACAAGATCTATCCATGGTGATGAGCATCTACGAGAGGGAGAGTAAATCTACATACCCTTGTAGATCGCTAAGCGGAAGCGTTTAAGAAACGCGGTTGATGTAGTCGAACGTCTCCGCGATCCGAATCGCAAGTCGTCCCTCGATCCGATCACGAACTAGCGCCGAACGGACGGCACCTCCGCGTTCAACACACGTACGGCTTGATGACGCCTTCACCTCCTCGATCCAGCAAGCGATGGTGAAGTAGTTGTTGAGTTCCAGCAGCACGACGGCGTGGTGATGGTGGTGAGGAACAATCTCTGCAGGGCTTCGCCAAGCGCCACGGAGATTATGACGGAGGAACTAGAGGGTTAGGGTTGCCGCACACGGCTTGGGGAAATCTTGATGTATCCCGTGTGCTAGCCCTGCCCCTCCATTTATATGTTGAGCCTTGGGGTCTAAACTTGGAGTAAAAGACTCCTCCAGGTCGGTTTTGCCCGCACAAGGTCGGTTTGGCCCGCAGGGAAAGAGTCCAACTCGGATCCCTGCAGTACCGCGCACAAGCGGTAGTACCGCTTAACACAAGTGGTAGTACCGCTTGGGCGGTAGTACTGCTTCACACAAGCGGTAGTACCGCTTGGGCGGTAGTACCGCTTCACAAAACGGTAGTACCGCTTACGCGGCAGCAAAACTACTTTTTGCACTTTCCAATACCTCGTGGGCTTTATCCCTTTGGCCCATATAAAGTGTTGCTGCACCCGAACACTTCGGTAAACATCCGGAACCCATTCCGGTGAACTCCGGAACTCTTCCGGAGATCAAAACACTATTATCACATATATCAATCTTTACCTCCGGACTATTCCGGAGATCCTCGTCATGTCCGGGATCTTATCCGGGACTCCGAACAACTTTCGGTCACCAACAAAATAACTCAACTATACTAATCGTCACCAAACGTTTAAGTGTGTAGACCCTGCGGGTTCGAGAACTATGTAGACATGACCGAGACACCTCTACGGCCAATAACCAATAGCGGGACCTGGATGCCCATATTGGCTCCTACATATTCTACGAAGATCTTTTATCGGTCGAACCTCTATGTCAAGGATTCAGTTAATCCCGTATGCTATTCCCTTTGTTCTTCGGTATGTTACTTGCCCGAGATTCGATCGTCGGTATCTCTATACCTAGTTCAATCTCGTTACCGGCAAGTCTCTTTACTCGTTCGGTAATACGTATCCGGTTTGCGACTTAGAGTCATCCGGATCAGTGTCAAAGCTTGCATCGACGTAACCCTTTACGACGAGCTCTTGATCACCTCCATAAACGAGAAACATGTCCTTAGTCCTTTTCAGGTACTTCAGGATATTCTTGACCGCCGTCCAGTGTTCCATTCCTGGATCACTTTGAAACCTTCCGACCATACTTATGGCAAGGCTGACATCGGGTCTTGTGCACAGCATTGCATACATGATAGAGCCTATGGCCGAAGCATAGGGGATGACACTCATCTTTTCTCTATCTTCTGCAGTCACTGGGCATTGAGTCTTACTCAACTTTACACCTTGCAAAACAAGCAAGAACCCCTTCTTGGACTGATCCATTTTGAACTTCTTCAAAACTTTCTCAAGGTATGTGCTTTGTGAAAGTCCTATCAAACGTCTCGATCTATCTCTATAGATCTTGATGCCTAATATGAAAGCAGCTTCTCCTAGGTCCTTCATTGAAAAACTCTTGTTCAAATATTCCTTTATGCTTTCCAGCATTTCTATATTGTTTCCAATCAGTAATATGTCATCCACATATAATATTAGAAACGCTATAGAGCTCCCACTCACTTTCTTGTAAATACAAGCTTCTCCGTAAACTTGTATAAACTCGAACGCTTTGATCACCTCATCAAAACGAAGATTCCAACTCCGAGATGCTTGCACCAGTCCATAAATGGATCGCTGGAGTTTGCAAACTTTGTCAGCATTCTCTGGATTGACAAAACCTTCTGGTTGCATCATATACAACTCTTCCTTAAGGTAACCGTTAAGGAACGCTGTTTTGACATCCATCTGCCAAATTTCATAATCGAAAAAGGCAGCTATTGCTAACATGATTCTGACGGACTTAAGCATCGCTACGGGTGAGAAGGTCTCATCGTAGTCAACTCCTTGAACTTGTGAAAAACCCTTTGCCACAAGTCAAGCTTTATGGACTGTGACATTACCGTCCGCGTCCGTCTTCCTCTTAAAGATCCATTTGTTTTGAATGGCCTTACGCCCTTCAGGTAATACTTCCAAAGTCCATACTTTGTTTTCATACATGGATCCCATCTCGGATTTCATGGCCTCTAACCACTTCTCGGAATCCGGGCCCATCATCGCTTCTCCATAGCTCGTAGGTTCATCGTTGTCTAACAACATGACCTCTAAGACAGGGTTGCCGTACCACTCGGGAGCAGTACGCGTCCTTGTCGACCTACGAGGTTCGATAGCAACTTGATCCAAAGCTTCATGATCATCATCATTAACTTCCTCTTCAGCTAATGTAGGCTCCACAGAAACAACTTTCTGCACTGCGCTACTCTCAGGTTGAAGTAAAGGTTCAACAACCTCATCAAGTTCTATCTTCCTCCCACTCAATTCTTTCGAGAGAAACTCTTTCTCAAGAAATGTTCAGTTTTTAGCGACAAACACTTTGCCTTCGGATCTGAGATAGAAGGTATACCCAACTGTCTCTTTTGGGTATCCTATGAAGACGCATTTCTCCGCTTTGGGTTCCAGCTTTTCAGGCTGAAGCTTTTTGACATAAGCATCACATCCCCAAATTTTAAGAAATGACAGCTTTGGCTTCTTGCCAAACCAAAGTTCATATGGCGTTGTCTCAACGGATTTCGATGGTGCCCTATTTAAAGTGAATGCAGCTGTCTCTAATGCATAACCCCAAAACGATAGTGGCAAATCGGCAAGAGACATCATAGATCGCACCATATCCAATAAAGTTTGATTACGACGTTCGGACACACCATTACGCTGTGGTGTTCCAGGCGGTGTCAGTTGTGAAACAATTCCACATTGTCTTAAGTGACTGCCAAACTCATAACTCAGATATTCTCCTCCTCGATCAGATCGTAGGAATTTAATCTTCTTGTTACGATGATTCTCAACTTCACTCTGAAATTGTTTGAACTTTTCAAATGTTTCAGACTTGTGTTTCATTAAGTAAATATACCCATATCTACTTAAGTCATCAGTGAAGGTGAGGAAGTAACGATAACCACCGCGCGCTTCAATACTCATCGGACCGCACACATCAGTATGTATGATTTCCAATAAGTCACTTGCCCGTTCCATTGTTCCAGAGAACGGCGTTTTAGTCATCTTGCCCAAGAGGCATGGCTCACATGTGTCAAGTGATTCAAAATCAAGTGACTCCAAAAGTCCATCAGCATGGAGCTTCCTCATGCGTTTTACGCCAATATGACCTAAATGGCAGTGCCACAAGAAAGTGGTATTATCATTATCAATCCTACATCTTTTGGCATCAATGTTATGAACATGTGTATCATTACTATCGAGATTCAATAAGAATAAACCGCTTACATTGGGTGCATGACCATAAAAGATATTACCCATATAAATAGAACAACCATTATTCTCTGATTTAAATGAGTAACCGTCTCGCAATAAACAAGATCCAGATATAATGTTCATGCTTAACGCAGGCACCAAATAACACTTATTTAGGTTCATCACTAATCCCGACGGTAATCGAAGAGCGAGCGTGCCGACGGCGATCACATCAACCTTGGAACCATTTCCCACGCGCATCGTCACTTCGTCCTTCGCCAGCCTCCGTCTATTTCGCAGTTCCTGTTTAGAGTTGCAAATATGAGCAACCGCACCGGTATCAAATACCCAGGCACTACAACGAGGGTTGGTAAGGAACATATCAATAACATGTATATCATATATACCTTGTTTGTTGTTGGCCGCCTTCTTGTCAGCCAAATACTTGGGGCAGTTCCGCTTCCAGTGTCCAGTTCCCTTGCAATGAAAGCACTCAGTTTCTGGTTTGGGTCCAGCCTTGGGTTTCTTCACAGGAGCAGCAACTGCTTTGCCACCCTTCTTAGATTTACCCTTCTTACCCTTGCCATTTTTCTTGAAACTAGTGGTTTTATTGACCATCAACACTTGATGCTCCTTCTGAATTTCAGACTCAGCGGCTTTCAGCATCGCAAACAGCTCGGCGACTGACTTGTTCATCCCGTGCATGTTATAGTTCAACACGAAGCTCTTGTAGCTAGGTGGCAATGATTGAAGAACTCTGTCAGTGATAGCCTCTGGCGGAAGGGGCATCCCCAATTCAGCCAGACGGGTGGAGTACCCAGACATTCTGAGCACGTGATCACTGATAGACCCGTTCTCCTCCATCTTGCAAGTATAGAACTTATCGGAGATCTCATATCTCTCGATCCGGGCATTCTTCTGAAAGATAAACTTCAACTCCTGGAACATCTCATATGCTCCATGACGTTCAAAACGTCTTTGAAGTCCCGGTTCTAAGCCATACAACATTGCACATTGAACTATTGAGTAATCATCAGAACGAGCCTGCCAGGCGTTCACAACGTCTAGAGACTCAACTGGAGCGGGTAGATCACCAAGCGGTGCATCAAGGACATAAGCCTTCTGGGAAGCCGTAAGGATAATCCTTAGATTACGGGCCCAGTCCACAAAGTTACTTCCATCATCTTTTAACTTAGATTTCTCTAGGAACGCATTAAAATTCAGGGGTGCTACTGCGCGAGCCATGATCTACAACATAAATATAGCAAAGACAACTTAGACTATTGTTCAAGATAATGAGTTTAATTAATCATGTTACTTAAAAACTCCCACTCAAATTGACATCCCTCCGGTCATTCGAGTGTAACATGATCCAAATCCACCAACTCAAAGTCCGATCATCACGTGAGTCGAGGTGGTTTCAATGGTGAACATCTTCATGTTGATCATATCTACTATATGACTCATGTTCGACCTTTCGGTCTCTTGTGTTCCGAGGCCATGTCTGTACATGCTAGGCTCGTCAAGTTTAACCCGAGTGTTCCGCGTGTGCAACATGGCTTGCACCCGTTGTATGTGAACGTGGAGTCTATCACACCCGATCATCACGGCGTGTCTCGAAACGACGAACTTTCGCAACGGTGCACACTCGGGGAGAACACAATTTATCTTGAAATTTAAGTGGGGGATCACCTTATAATGCTACCGTCGTCCTAAGCAAAATAAGATGCATAAAAGGATTAACATCACATGCAAATCATAAGTGACATGATATGGCCATGAACTTGTGCTTTTGATCTCCATCTCCAAAGCACCGGCATGATCTCCATCGTCACCGGCATGACACCATGATCTCCATCATCTTGATCTCCATCAACGTGTCGCCATAAGGTTGTCGCGCCGACTGTTGCTTCCACGACTATTGCTAACGTTTAGCGATAAAGTAAAGCATTACATAGCGCTTAATGATTGACACGCAGGTCATACAATAATTAAAGACAACTCTATGGCTCCTGCCAGTTGCCGTACTCATCGACATGCAAGTCGTGATATTCTATACAACACATGATCATCTCATACATCACATATATCTCATCATGTAATTGGCCATATCATATCACATCATACCCTGCAAAAACAAGTTAGACGTCCTCTAATTGTTGTTGCAAATTTTACGTGGCTGCTACGGGTTTGCAAGAACCGTTCTTACCTACGCAAAACCACAACGTGGTGTAGTGATTGCTTTTTGATCTTCTAAAAGAACCCTCTTCATTGAAATCGATTCAACTAAAGTGAGAGAGACAGACACCCGCTAGCCATCTTTATGCAACGAAGTTACATGTCAGTTGAAGGAACCTGTCTCGCGTAAGTGTACGCGTAATGTCGGTCCGGGCCGCTTCATCTCACAGTACCGCCGAATCAAATATCAACTAGTAACGGCAAGCAATATGTATACACCCACGCCCACAACTCGTTTGTGTTCTACTCGAGATCTCATCTACGCATAGACCTGGCTCATGATGCCACTGTTGGGGAACGTTGCATGGGAAACAAAAATTTTCCTACGCACACACAAGATCTATCCATGGTGATGAGCATCTACGAGAGGGAGAGTAAATCTACATACCCTTGTAGATCGCTAAGCAGAAGCGTTTAAGAAACGCGGTTGATGTAGTCGAACGTCTCCGCGATCCGAATCGCAAGTTGTCCCTCGATCCGATCACGAACTAGCGCCGAACGGACGGCACCTCCGCGTTCAACACACGTACGGCTTGATGACGCCTTCACCTCCTCGATCCAGCGAGCGATGGTGAAGTAGTGGTTGAGTTCCAGCAGCACGACGGCGTGGTGATGGTGGTGAGGAACAATCTCTGCAGGGCTTCGCCAAGCGCCACGGAGATTATGACGGAGGAACTAGAGGGTTAGGGTTGCCGCACACGGCTTGGGGAAATCTTGATGTATCCCGTGTGCTAGCCCTGCCCCTCTATTTATATGTTGAGCCTTGCGGTCTAAACTTGGAGTAAAAGCCTCCTCCAGGTCGGTTTTGCCCGCACAAGGTCGGTTTGGCCCGCAGGGAAAGAGTCCAACTCGGATCCCTGCAGTACCGTGCACAAGCGGTAGTACCGCTTAACACAAGCGGTAGTACCGCTTCACACAAGCGGTAGTACCGCTTGGGCGGTAGTACCGCTTCACAAAACGGTAGTACCGCTTACGCGGCAGCAAAACTACTTTTTGCACTTTCCAATACCTCGTGGGCTTTATCCCTTTGGCCCATATAAAGTGTTGCTGCACCCGAACACTTCGGTAAACATCCGGAACCCATTCCGGTGAACTCCGGAACTCTTCCGGAGATCAAAACACTATTATCACATATATCAATCTTTACCTCCGGACTATTCCGGAGATCCTCGTCATGTCCGGGATCTTATCCGGGACTCCGAACAACTTTCGGTCACCAACAAAATAACTCAACTATACTAATTGTCACCAAACGTTTAAGTGTGTAGACCCTGCGGGTTCGAGAACTATGTAGACATGACCGAGACACCTCTACGGCCAATAACCAATAGCGGGACCTGGATGCCCATATTGGCTCCTACATATTCTACGAAGATCTTTTATCGGTCGAACCTCTATGTCAAGGATTCAGTTAATCCCGTATGCTATTCCCTTTGTTCTTCGGTATGTTACTTGCCCGAGATTCGATCGTCGGTATCTCTATACCTAGTTCAATCTCGTTACCGGCAAGTCTCTTTACTCGTTCCGTAATACAAGATCTCGTGGCTAACACTTTAGTCACATTGCTTGCAAGGCTCATTGTGATGTTGTATTACCGAGTGGGCCCTGAGATACCTCTCCGTCACACAGAGTAACAAATCCCAGTCTTGATCCATGCCAACCCAACAGACACCCTCGGAGATACCTGTAGAGCACCTTTATAGTCACCCAGTTACGTTGCGACGTTTGATACACACAAGGTACTCCTCCGATGTCAGGGAGTTGCATGATCTCATGGTCATAGGAACAGATACTTGACATGCAGAAAACAATAGCAATAAACTGACACGATCAAATGCTACGTTCTTAGTTTGGGTCTTGTCCATCACATCATTCTCCTAATGATGTGATCCCGTTATCAAATGACATCTCATGTCAATGGCTAGGAAACCTTAATCATCTTTGATCAACGAGCTAGTCAACTAGAGGCTTACTAGGGACACAGTGTTGTCTATGTACCCACACATGTATTTGAGTTTCCAATCAATACAATTATAGCATGGATAATAAACGATTATCATGAACAAGGAAATATAATAATAACCAATTTATTATTGCCTCTAGGGCATATTTCCAACAATAGGCGCCCCGAGATGTACTTCTCCGGAGTAATGGAGGGTGCTCGGAAAATGGAGGCGCAATGTTCGAGAGAAAATGTGTATGAGTAAACGCTTATGTAATATGTCCGAAGACCTTTTAACGCGTTTATATTAAAGCTGCATGGTTTATCATGTCTTTCATGTTTTGCATCCTTTATAACTCTTGTGTGGCCGTTGAAACTGAAAGCTGCGAGTCGTCGGCTTCAGCCCCCACGTAGATACTACGCGGGGTGTCTCTGCCAATCGCACTAAGACCCTTAGCCGAGCTATAGGTACCCGAAGGCGGTAGTGTGAGGCGGACAAGGCAATCAGACCATAATGCTTTATTGCTTTCACTTAGCCGTAGGGGCGCGAGAAAGGAGTGCAGGGGGCTGATGACTAGCCCCTAGGTGTTTGTGATATTCGGATGAACCGTGGCCAAAGCCTATATCACCTGGTTTGTACTAATACCAAACCCATCGTATGACACGGAATAACCTCTCACGAGATTTAGTTAAGCTCGGATTCGCAGACTGGTTCTCGCATACCATTACAGTCAGTTTTCGGCTTTCTCCGCTGAGGTGCTTGACCAGACTAGCCGGAAGCACAATCGTAGCGGTGCTCCCTTTGCCCTTTTAGCCGAACGAGCGGAACGTAAAGGGGCAAGCACAGGAGCCGGGCAACCCAACTATTGACCCAAGACATAGTTCGGAACCAATGCATATAAAGCGGAATCCCAAGACGCCGAACACGAAATCAGTTGTGCTTAGGGCGATTTTAAGGTCGAGCCCCCGGTCTAATAGCCGGTTGCGTCGTAGAGTGTACCAAACAGGTTCGCAAGAGGAGAGGGAAAATAGAGAGTGTGCCAAAAACAGCGAAACGATCATGCAAGATACATCTGTATTTTACTCAACAACTCTTATTATTCAAATTGCGGATACAACTGTTTACAGGTATTAAAAATGAAGTATAAACCTTACAGGAGGGGCTGTACCAAGGGTCTTCGATAGGTGACCTGACATCTTCGATGTGCCTTGTCGCTTATCCGCTCCTACGTCTCTCAAGGAGTTGTATACCGTGATGTGTGTAATGTTCGGCGAGCGGACTTTGGAAAAAAAAAAGTCTTGAGAAGTCGCCGAGATGTGAATGAGCTTTACGCCGTAGCAGGTGCTTTATGGTACCTGTAGTGTGTCCGAAGACACGTTAATGGTGATAGTTCGGTCTAGCCGAACACCTATCCTTTAATAATTTTTCCCCACCGCTGCCCATGGAATTTTGAGCGCGAAGTTGTGCCTCTGCGGCACGTACTATGCTGGTTCTAGGGCCGTGCGATGGGGGCGAGTCCCTATTTATTGGGAGAGGAAGGTGCTTCGAATTGAGACCGAGCTCGCTTCCCAGCCTTGGGTGCCTTTACGGCAGATGTCGGCGCTTGCCAATCATCAGAGTAATGGAAGTCGGCCGCCAGGGCCAACGCATGTTCCTCAGTTCGGAGGGAGCACTCTGTATTGCCATTGACAGTAATGACCCCCCTAGGGCCGGGCATCTTGAGCTTGAGGTATGCGTAGTGCGGGACGGCATTAAAGCGAGCGAACACTGTATGGCCGAGCAGGGCGTGATAGCCGCTGCGGAAAGGTACGATGTCGAAGATCAAGTCCTCGCTTCGAAAGTTATCGGGCGAGCCGAACACTACTTCTAGGCTCACAGAGCCTGTGCACCGGGCTTCGACGCCTGGTATCACTCCTTTGAAGGTAGTGTTACTGGGCTTGATCCTTGACGGATCTATGCCCATCTTTTTCACCGTATCTGAGTAAATCAGATTGAGGCTACTTCCACCGTCCATTAGGACTTTAGTGAGGTGGTACCCGTCTATGATCGGGTCTAAGACGAGTGCGGCCGAACCCCCATGACGGATACTGGTTGGATGGTCACGTCGATCGAAGGTGATCGGGTATGCCGACCATGGGTTATACTTCGGGGCTACAGGCTCTATGGCGTAGACGTCTCGAAGGGCGCGCTTCCTTTCCTTTTTGGGTATATGGGTGGCGTATATCATGTTTACTGTTTTTACCTCTGGAGGAAATTTCTTTTGTCCGCCACCGATCGGACCACGGGGTTCATCCTCGTCCTCGTTGCGTGGACTCTTGCCTTGGTCCTCGGATGCGAGTTTGCCGGCCTGTTTGAAGACCCAACAGTTACGGTTGGTGTGATTGGCGGGCTTCTCTTGAGTGTCGTGGATCTGGCAAGGCCTCTCCAGGATCTTGTCCAGCGGGGTGGGTCCGTCATGTTTGCCTTTAGGAAGCTTCTTCCGCTGCCCAGGCCGGGAATTGCGGAAGCCGGCGTTAACGGCCGTGTCATCGACATCACTATTATTGTGCCGGCGCTTGTTCTTGTTGCGCTTTGGTTTCCCGTTTCCATCCCGAACTTCGGAGGTTTCGGGGTCTTCGGGGTTGTGGCTACGTCTAGCTAGCCAGTTATCCTCGCCCGCGCAAAAGCAAGTCATGAGTGATGTGAGGGCGGACATTGTTCTTGGTTTATCCTGGCCGAGCTGACGAGCCAGCCATTCATCCCGAATATTGTGCCTGAAAGAGGCTATTGCTTCGGCGTCCGGGCAGTCCACGATCTGGTTTTTCTTAGTCAAGAAACGATTCCAGAATAGCCGCGCGGACTCTCCTGGCTTCTGGACGACGTTGCTTAGATCGGAGGAGTCCGGCGGCCAGACATAAGTGCCCTTGAAGTTAGATCGGAATGCCTCTTCTAGGTACTCCCAACACCCAATGGAGTTTTCGGGGAGGCTATTTAACCAGTGCCGAGCTGGCCCCTTGAGCTTCAGGGGTAAGTACTTGATGGCGTGGAGGTCATCTCCTCGTGCCATGTGGATGTGGAGGAGGAAATCTTCGATCCATACGGTTGGGTCAGTTGTCCCATCGTATTGCTCTATGTTTATGGGTTTAAACCCTTCCGGGAACTGATGCCGCATCACCTCGTCCGTGAAGCACAGTGGGTGGGCAGCGCCTCTGACCCGAGCTATGACGCGCCGGTGATCGGTGTCTGTCCTAGCTCGGGTTCGTTCCCGATCTTCATTGTCGCGGTCGAACCAAGGCCGGTACCCTTCCCGTCTATCGGGTGAGTATCCTCTGGATCCGTAGATGGATCGCGTACGACCTGCTCTGTGGTCCAGGTCGTGTCGCAGGTCGAACCTGTCATCGGGCTCTAGTGGCTCCTTTCCCCGTCTACGGGGTATCGTCGGCCTATAGCCGGTATCGTAAGCCGCCCTGTCTCGTCCATGAGGAGGGCGGTCTGGCTTGTCGTATGGGGTATGCTTGGGAGACAGCGTATCAGTGAGCTCGTCATCGAATTGTGGCAGCAGCCTTCTACGTGGATAGCTCTTAGGTTGGTCCGATAGACCGGTGCCGTATCCTTCCTCAGCTGAGAGGACTCTTGTCCATCGGTCGTTGAGGTCGTCTTGTTCGGCTTTGAGTTGCCGCTCTTTTGCTTTCAGGCTGCGGGCTGTGGATATGAGCTGTTGCCTGAACAATTCCTGATCTGCTGGATTGTCGGGGATGGCAAAGTCATCGGCTTCCACATTGTCCTCCCCCTAGATAGAGCGGAGGTAGTCGTCGTCCTCGGGATCATCTGGATCATCGGGGTTGCGACGGTCTTCGGGCCTCTCCTGACCCTCTAACGGGTGTTCGGGGATTTCGGGATCACCGAGGTCTTCCAGGGTGTCTCCGTCCCCGGTGCCATCGGTAGCTTTTCTTCCCTTCTTTCCTTTTGACCGTTTATGCGGCTTTCGGTGTCTCGATGGCGCGTCATCCGATTTGTCGCCATCGTTTTTCGGAGTGTCCACCATGTAGACGTCGTACGTGGAGGTGGCAGTCCATCGCCCGGTGTTAACGGGGGTGAGGGCGTGATCCTCCTCATCCATGTAATCTGCCTCCTCAGAGGCGTAGTCCAACATGTTAGTTAAATCCTCGACAGTGGCTACTAAGTGGGTGGTGGGTGGGACAAAAAATTCATCCTGACCCGTCCCTAGCCCGATCCGAGCTCAGATCGGGGTTGGGTCGTCGGTAATCTTCATCGACGAGATCCGATCTAGAGCCTCGTTGAGTATTGAGAGCTCGATCGGGTCGATCTGCCCAGAGCTTCCGGAGTGAACCTCCGATGCGTCCGCGCAGGGTGAGTGTTCGGCAAGAACAGATGTCCGGACATCTGGCACTATGACCGGGTCCGGACTGAGAGTCGGGCCCTCGCCGGGGTAGATTCCGTGGGCGGGGCCGAAAGATGGGTCTGAGATTAAAGCCTCGGAGTCTTCGGGCGTGACAGGCGAGACTGCAAGCCCGGTTAGCGATAGATCGCCCCGAGAGTCTACGGAGAACTCTAAGTTCCCGAATCTGACCTCTTGATCAGGGGCGAAACTTCCGACACGGCCTAGATGGCCGGTCGGGTCGGCGTGCAGCACAATGCTGCCGAAGGCGAAGATCTGTCCGGGGACGAAAGTGCCCGGGTTGCGGACCTCTTCATTGATGACAAGACGAGCCATCGATTCCTTTGGTGATCACAGCGGAACTCTCAATGAAAGCACCAATGTCGGTGTCAAAACCGGCGGATCTCGGGTAGGGGGTCCCGAGCTGTGAGACTAGGATCGATGGTAACAAGAGACGAAGGGGACAAGGTTTTACCCAGGTTCGGGCCCTCCTATGGAGGTAATACCCTACGTCCTGCTTGATTATATTGATGATATAGGTATTACAGAGTTGATCTACCTTGAGATCAAGTAGCTAAAACCCTAGATGAGTTCTGTTGGCCTACAACCTAAAACCCTCCGGCTTATATAGACGCCGAGGGTACCTAGGGTTTACACATGGTCGGTTACACGTCGAAGGGATAAACATGCCTATTCACTACTCCAAACGTGGAGGACAAGCCACGATTCTCAAAGCTTCCTTCTTAGAGACAGGGTCTTCAATCCATCTAGTATCCGGCAAGTGGCCCATATAGTCCGGCCCATAAGCAATAGGTCGTCCTCCCGAGGACCCCTTAAACCAGGACTCCCTCAATAACCCCCTTGGGCCCCGGCATCTTGAGCTTGAGGTATGCATAGTGTGGGACGGCGTTAAAGCGAGCGAACGTTGTACGGCCCAGCAGGGCGTGGTAGCCGCTGCGGAAAGGTACGATGTCGAAGATCAATTCCTCGCTGCGGAAGTTATCGGGCGAGCCGAACACCACTTCCAGGCTCACAGAGCCCGTGCACCGGGCCTCGACGCCTGGGATCACTCCTTTAAAGGTAGTGTTGCTGGGTTTGATCCTTGATGGATCTATACCCATCCGTATCTGAATAGATCAGATTGAGGCTACTTCCTCCGTCCATTAGGACTTTAGTGAGGTGATACCCATCGATAATGGGGTCTAAGATGAGGGCCGCCGAACCTCCATGACGGATACTAGTCGGGTGATCTCGTCGATCAAAGGTGATCGGGTAGGTCGACCATGGGTTAAACTTTGGGGCTACATGCTCTACGGCGTAGACCTCTCGAAGGGCGCGCTTCCTCTCCTTTTTCGGTATATGAGTGGCGTATATCATGTTCACAGTTTTTACTTCTGGAGGGAATTGCTTCTGGCCTCCATTGCTCGGACTGTGGGGCTCCTCGTCGTCCTCGCTGCGTGGGCCTTTGCCCTGCTCCTCGGCGGCGAGTTTGCCGGCCTGTTTGAACACCCAACAGTTACGGTTGGTGTGGTTGGCGGACTTGTCCGGAGTGCCATGGATCTGGCAAGGCCTCTCCATGATCTTGTCCAGCGGGGTGGGTCCGTCGCGGTTGCCTTTAGGAGGCTTCTTCCGCTGCCCGGATCTTGGGTTCAGGAAACCGGCGTTAAGGGCCGTGTCATCGGCGTCGCTAGTGCTGTGCCGGCGTTTGTTTTTGTTGCATCGTGGTTTCCCGTTTCCATCCCGGACTTCGAAAGTGCCGGGGTCTTCGGGGTTGTGGCTTCGCCTTGCTAGCCAGTTATCCTCGCCCGCGCAAAAGCGGGTCATGAGTGATGTAAGGGCGGACATGGTCCTAGGTTTATCCTGACCGAGCTGGCAAGCCAGCCACTCGTCCCGAATATTGTGCCTGAAAGAGGCTATAGCTTCGGCATCCGGGCAATCGACGATCTGGTTTTTCTTGGTCAAGAACCGATTCCAGAATTGTCGAGCGGACTCTCCTGCCTTTTGCACGACATTGCTTAGGTCGGAGGAGTCCGGGGGCCGTACATAGGTGCCCTAGAAGTTAGATTGGAATGCATCCTCGAGGTCCTCCTAGCTCCCGATAGAGTTTTTGGGGAGACTGTTTAACCAGTGTCGAGCTGGCCCCTTAAGTTTAAGGGGTAGGTACTTGATGGCGTGGAGGTCGTCTTCTCGTGCCATGTGAATGTGGAGGAGGAAATCCTCGATCCACACTGTTGGGTCAGTTGTTCCGTCGTATTGTTCGATGTTCACGGGTTTAAACACTTCCGGGAACTGATGCTGCATCACCTCGTCAGTGAAGCAGAGTGGGTGGGCAGCTCCTCTGACCCGGGCTATATCACGCCGATAGTCGGCGTCTGTTCTGGCCCGGTTTTGGTCCCGAACTTTGTTGGTTCGGTCGAGCCAGGGCCGATACTCGTCCCTTCTACCGGGGGAGTACCCTCTAGATCCGTAGATGGATCTCGTGCGGCCTGTTCTATCATCCAGGTCCCGTCGCAGGTCATACCTGTCCTCAGGCTCCATTGGCTCTTTTCCCCTTTTGCGGGGTATCGCCGGCCTATAACTGGCCTCGCCAGCCGTCCTATCTCGTCCTCGGGGAGGGCGGTCCGGCTGGTCGTATGGAGTGTGCTTGGGGGATGGCGTATTGGGGAGCTCGTCGTCGAATTATGGTAGCAACCGCCGGCGGGGGTAACTCTTGGGTTGGTCCCATAGACCGGCGCCGTGTTCTTCCTCGGCTGATAGAACCCTTGTCCATCTGTCGTTGAGGGTGTCTTGTTTGGCCTTGAACTGCCGAGCTTTTGCCTTTAGGCTTCGGGCAGTGGCTAAAAGCTATTGCCTAAACCGTTCCTGATCCTCAATGGTTTCGGGGACGGCGAGGTCCTCGTCTTCCGGGCTATCCTCCTCTACAGGGGGGGGTAGTTGTCATCCTCGGAGTCGTTCGGATCTTCGGGGTCGCGCTGGTCCTCCGGCCTTTCCTGGTCCTCCAACGGATACTCGGGGATATCAGGATCGCCGAGGTCTTCCGGGGTATCGTTTTCCCCGGTGCCGGTAATAGCTCCCCTTCCCTTTTTTGTCTTTGATCGCTTACGCGGTTTCCGGCGTCTTGACGGCGCCTCACCTGAGTCATCGCCATTGTTTGCTGGTGTGCGCTCGCCGTTACCGGCTGGCGTATCCACCATGTAGACGTCATAGGTGGAGGTGGCGGTCCATCGCCCGGTGTTGACAGGAGTGGGAGCGTGATCCTCTTCCTCCATGTCTTCTGCCTCCTCGGAGGCGTAGTCCAACATATCGGTTAAGTCTTCGATAGTGGCTACTAAGTGGGTGGTGGGTGGGACGAAAAATTCTTCTTGACCCGCCTCAAGACCGATCTGAGTATGGATCGGGGCTGGGTCATCAGTAATTTTCATCGATGAGATCCGATCTAGAGCTTCGTCGAGTGTCGAGAGCGCGATCGGGTCAATCTGCCCGGCGCGTTTGGAGTTAACTTTTGACGCGTCCGCATGAGAAGTGTATTCAGCAGGAGTTGATGTCCGTCCATCTGGCACTATAGCCGGATCCGGATTAAAGTCCAGATCATCATCGGGATTGGCCCCGTGAGCGGGATTGAAAACGACATCCAAGGTTAAGGCCTCGGAGTCCTCGAGCGCGTCAGACGAGACTGCGAGCCCGGTGAGCAAGAGATCGCCCCGAGGGTCTACGGAGAACTCTAAGTTCCCGATTCTGACTTCTTGATCAGGGGCGAAACTCCCGACTCGGCCAAGGCGGACGGTTAGGTCAGCGTGCAGCACGATGCTGCCGAAAGCGAAGATCTGTCCAGGGACGAAGGAGTCCATGCTACGGACCTCTTCGTTGATGACAACACGAGCCATCGATTCCTTTGGAGATCACAACGGAACTCTCAATGAAAGCACCAATGTCGGTGTCAAAACCGGCGGATCTCGGGTAGGGGGTCCCAAGCTGTGAGACTAGGATCGATGGTAACAAAGGGACGAAGGAGACGATGTTTACCCAGGTTCGGGCCCTCCTATGGAGGTAAAACCCTACGTCCTGCTTGATTATATTGATGGTATGAAGGTTACAGAGTTGATCTACCTCGAGATCGATTAGCTAAAACCCTAGATGAGTTTCCGTGTCCCCCATTCTAAAACCCTCCCGGTTTATATATACACCGGGGGGTGCCTAGGGTTTACACATGATGGGCCTCCTGCCGGGGATGGAAATGTCGATTTCCTCATCTTGACTTGGAGTGCACGACGCGCCTTCTGGGCTTCCTTCTAGAATGTGGAGTCTCGATGTAACCGGCCTTTCCTGTGATAGCCAGAGAACGGCTCCTCGAGCCGGCCTATTAAGAAATGGGCCAACGGCCCGAGGACCCCCTAGTCCGGGACTCCCTCAGCTGTTGTTTGTGCATTCACTAGTTTTGCTTGTGTTTGGTGGTCTGAACATTGTAGAATACATCATGATAATATCCCTACTACTTGGGCTACTTTGAAAACTGATATGCGTAATCATTGGGTTCCACCATATTATCAACGTGAATTGCTTCAAAATTTTCAGCGTTTAAGACAAGGAAAAAATTCTGTAGAGGAATACTATCAGGAATTACAAACTAGCATGATTAGATGTGGTATTGTTGAGGAGAATGAAGCTATGCTTGCATGTTTTATGGGTGGATTGAATAGAGAGATCCAGACTATTCTAGAGTATAAGGAGTATAACACTATCACTCGTTTATTCCATCTTGCTTGCAAAGCTGAACGTGAAGTGCAGGATCGACAGGCAATGGCGAGAACTAATTTTTCTGCGGGTGGAGCTTCATCATGGACACCACGCACATCATCTGCTTCCACACGTCCTACTACAACACCACTTACTTCAGCCGCCAACTCCAACAGAGATACAAGGAAACAGGCACCGCCACCAACCACCAGCAAGGGCACACCTTCGGGGCCTGCACAGAGCTCTTCTTCATCCATGGCATCTACAGGGCAAACACATGAGGTTATTTGTCGTCGTTGCAAGGGTGGAGGTCACTATGCGAGAGAATGCCCTTCCAAACGTGTGATGATTGTTACTGAGGATGGTGGATATGCGTCCGCTATTGATTATAATGAGGAGACTTTGGCTCTTATTGCAAGTGAAGAACAGGGTGCTGAGGATACTGAACAAGAGACACACTACATGGCTGCTGACTATGCTGACAGGTATGAAAGTTTAGTTGCTCAACGTGTTCTGAGTGTGCAGGTTACACTGGCTGAGCAAAATCAAAGGCACAACTTGTTCCATACAAAAGGAGTTGTGAAGGAGCATTCTGTTCGCGTCATCATCGATGGAGTTGCAACAACTTGTCTAGCATGGCGATGGTGGAGAAGCTGTCTCTAACCACCAGACCACATCCTCATCCTTATTACATCCAATGGTTCAACAACAGTGGCAAGGTTAAGGTAACACGTATTGTTCGTGTGCACTTTAGCATTGCTACATATTTTGATTATGTGGATTGTGATGTGGTACCCATGCAAGCATGCTCCGTTTTACTTGGTAGACCATGGCAATTTGATAAAAAAATTGTACACCATGGTAGGACAAATCAGTATACTCTTGTTCATAAGGATAAAAAATATAACTTTGCTTCCTATGCCTCCGGAACATATTATGAAAGATGACATTGCTAGAGCTAGTAAAGCAAAACAGAAGCAAATTGAGAGTGAAAATCAGATTGTGGCAAAGGAATTTGAGCAACATAATAAGCCTAATAAACAATCATCTAGTGTTACATCTGAAATAAAACTGAAGAGTGGTTGCTTACTTGCCACTAAATCTGATATTACTGATTTGGATGTCACTACATCTGTTTGCTATGCTTTTGTATGCAAAGAGGTATTATTTTCATTCGAGGACATGCTTACCTCTTTGCCTCCTTCTGTCGCTAATATTTTGCAGGAGTTCGTTGACGTCTTTCCACAAGACGTGCCACCGGGATTACCACCTATTCAAGGGATTGAGCATCAGATTGACTTAATTCCCGGTGCATCGCTACCCAACCATGCGCCATACCGTACCAATCCAGAGGAGATGAAGGAGATTATGCGTCAAGTACAGGAGCTGCTCGACAAAGGTTATATACGCGAATCTCTTAGTCCTTTTGTTGTTCCTATTATTCTAGTACCAAAAAAGGATGGTACATCTCGTATGTGTGTTGATCGTAGAGGCGTAAATAATATTACTATTCGTTACCGTCATCCTATTCCTAGGCTAGATGATATGATTGATGAATTAAGTGGCTCTACAATTTTCTCCAAAGTTGATTTGCGTAGTGGATACCATCAAATTCGTATGAAATTGGGAGATGAATGGAAAACAGCATTTAAAACTAAGTTTGGATTATATGAGTAGTTAGTCATGCCTTTTGGGTTAACTAATGCACCTAGCACTTTCATGAGATTAATGAATGAGGTTTTACGTGCTTTCATTGGATGATTTGTGGTAGTCTACTTTGATGATATACTGATTTATAGTAGATCTTTGGAGGAACACTTGGATCATTTGCATGCTGTTTTTATTGCTCTACATGATGCACATTTGTTTGGTAACCTTGGGAAGTGCACCTTTTGCACTGACCGAGTATCATTTCTTGGCTATGTTGTTACTCCACAGGGAACTGAAGTTGATAAAGCCAACAGGAAGAAGCCTTCACGGTATTGAAAGATAAGTTAACACATGCTCCATTACTCCAACTTCCTGATTTTAATAAGACTTTTGAGCTTGAATATGATGCTAGTGGAATTGGATTAGGAGGTGTGTTATTACAAGATGGTAAACCTGTTGCATACTTTTCTGAAAAATTGAGTGGGCCTAGTCTGAATTATTCTACTTATGATAAGGAATTATATGCTCTTGTTCGGACTTTGGAAACATGGCAACATTATTTATGGCCCCAAGAATTTGTTATACATTCTGATCATGAATCTTTGAAACATATTAAAAGTCAAGCAAAACTGAACCGTAGACATGCTAAATGGGTTGAATTCATTGAGACTTTCCCTTATGTCATTAAACACAAGAATGGTAAAGAAAATGTTATTGCTGATGCATTGTCTCGTCGTTATACTATGCTTTCACAACTTGACTTTAAAATATTTGGTTTGGAGACCATCAAATATCAATATATGCATGATGCTGAATTTAAAGATGTGTTGGAGAATTGTAAAGAAGGGAGAACATGGAACAAGTTCGTCATTAATGATGGATTTGTGTTCCATGCTAACAAGCTATGCATTCCAGCTAGCTTCGTTCGTATTTTGTTGTTACATGAGGCGCATGGAGGAGGATTAATGGGACACTTTGGCGTGAAGAAGACGGAGGACATACTGGCTACACATTTCTTTTGGCCAAAGATGAGACGGGATGTTGAGCGTTTTGTTGCTCGCTGCACTACATGTCAAAAAGCTAAGTCACGACTCAATCCTCATGGTTTATATATGCCTTTGCTTGTACCTAGTGTTCCTTGGGAGGATATATCTATGGACTTTGTTTTAGGTTTACCTCGAACAAAGAAGGGAGGGATAGCATATTTGTTGTCGTGGATAGATTTTCGAAAATGGCACACTTTATACCATGTCATAAAAGTGATGATGCTGCTAATGTTGCTGATTTGTTCTTTCGTGAAATTATTCGCTTGCATGGTGTGCCAAATATAGTTGTTTCATATCGTGATGCTAAATTTCTTAGCCACTTTTGGAGATGTTTATGGGCTAAGTTGGGGACTAAACTGCTTTTTAGTACTACATGTCACCTCCAAACTGATGGACAAACTAAAGTAGTGAATAGATCATTGTCTACTATGCTTAGGGTTGTTTTGAAGAATAACCTGAAAATGCGGGAAGAATGCTTGCCTCATATTGAATTTGCTTATAATCGTTCGCTGCATTCTACTACTAAGATGTGCCCTTTTGAAGTAGTGTATGGTTTCTTACCTCGTGCACCTATTGATTTGTTGCCTCTTCCATCTTCGTAGAAGGTTAATTTTGATGCTAAAGAACGTGCTGAATTGATATTCAAGATGCATGAGTTAACTAAGGAGAACATTGAGCGTATGAATGCTAAATATACACTTGCTAGAGATAAGGGTAGAAAACATGTTGTCTTTGCACCTGGAGATCTTGTTTGGTTACATTTGCGTAAGGATAGGTTTCCTGGATTGCACAAGTCCACTACTGGAATCAGGGCATTTGTCGTCTGTCATTTCTTTGCCGTCTGCCAGCGGACGACAAAGAAGGTCTTTGCCGTCCGCTTATAAAAAGCACGCGGCAAAGAAATGGATGATGGCAACTATACAGTTTGCCATCAGCCTGATCTTTGTCGTCCGCCAGCCGACGGCAAAGGGCCTGAAGGCAAACGGCAAAGAGCCCAGATGGGCCCCACTGGACCGTGGAGCGGGCTAGGTCAGGTGGATGGCCTGGATGCCGTCCGTTGGATCTTTGCCGTCCGCTTTAGCACTCTTTGCCGTCCGCTAGCGGACGGCAAAGAAGCTGCCTAACTAACGGACGTGCCCAACGGCCCCACCCCCTCTTTGCTGTCTGCTAGCAGACGTCTTTGTCGTTTGCTAGCAGACGGCAAAGAGGCTGCCTAAGTAACCGCGTGTCATGCCCCCCTCTCTCTCCCCCCCACCTCACCCACCCCACCCGCCGGCCCCTGCTACCGCCCCGCCCCCCGGCCCCTGTGCTCGCGACGCCGCACCGCCGCCCCCTCCCCGGGACGCCGCACCGCCTCACTAGCCCCGCCCGACGCCGCCGAGCCCCACCGCCAGCCCCTGCGCCCAGCACCGCCGCCGGCCCCTGCTACCGCCCCGCCCCCCGGCCCCTGTGCCCGCGCGCTGCACCGCCCCCTCCCCGCCGCCCCCTCCCCGCGACGCCGCACCGCCCCCTCCCCGCGGCGCCCCCTCCCTGCGGCCCTTCTCCAGCACCGCAGCGCTGGCGTCCTCCCTGCAGCGGCCCTCCTCCACCGCCCCCCTCCTCCACCGGCCCCTCCAAGGTGAGTTTTTTAGGTTAGTTTAGGTTTAGGTTTAGGTTAGTTTAGGTTTAGGTTTAGGTTAGTTTATTAGTTTAGGTTTAGGTTTAGGTTAGTTTAGGTTTACGTTAGTTTAGGTTTAGGTTTAGGTAAGTTTAGGTTTAGGTTAGTTTATTAGTATAGTTTAGGTTTAGGTTAGTTAGTTTATTAGAAAAGAAAAAACCTAGAAGAAAATAAAATGACATGACACCCCGACACGACGCCCCGACACGTCCCCCGACACCCCGACACGACGCCCCGACACCCCGACACGACGCCCCGACATGACACCCCGACACGACACCCCGACACCCCGACACGACACCCTGACACGACGCCCCGACACCCCGACACCCCGACACCCCGACATGACACCCCGACACCCCGACACGACGCCCCGACACCCCGACACGACACCCTGGCGACGCCCCTCCCGTGAGCCCCCTGCACGACACCCCCGACACGACACCCCGGCACGACACCCCGGCATGACACCCCCGACGACGCCCCTCCGGTGAGCCCCCTGCATGACACCCCGGCATGACACCCCCGGCGACGCCCCTCCGGTGAGCCCCATGCACGACACCCTGGCACGACACCCCGGCGCCACTGACCCCCGACCCCCGACACCTCTTCGGCCTCCTGTTGACCGAAAAGGTGCTCTTCGGCCTTCCAGAGGCCGACGGGGTCATAGTTTTGTAAATTATGAGTTAGCTCATATATTTTCCGATTTTGTTATAAAAAACATCATATTTGTGTTGATCGGGTGGATTTCAATGTGCAATTGTTTCGTCGCTGCGAGGGTCTGGTGTTCGACGACCTCCCTGTGCGTTGGACGAGCCCCGCCCCTGCGTTCGTGGATGAGCACAAATGACATCTCCTCCTCCCCCTTCATTTGCTCTGTTTCGGTCTTCGTGCCGATGAAACTTGCTAGCTATAGGTAGACTGAATCATCAGTATGCGTGACCAGTATGCGTTTCCCGTTCGAAAGGGTTACAGTTATAAATATGCATGCATTTGCATATTTATAACCGTGATTCTTTCGAATTGTCCAACGTTATCCATGGACACCCCGAGTATGTGTAGATTGGGTTCGTTTTCCCATATGCTCTGCTCCGGATCCGATGCAGAATTTCGTCAGTGCCTCCCTGTTGTTCTCCGGGTACACATCCTCTCTGCTTATTGTCGAGACATGTATCAGGAGAACAGCGGGGAGGTGCTGCCGAAATTCTGCATCGGATCCGGAGCAGAGCATGGAAAACGAACACAATCTACACATACTCGGGTGGGATTAGGACCTATCTTTACCTATTAGCGTGTAGGTTGCATGGACGTAATAAAACTGGCAAACTTGATTAACCGATGAAAATATATGCTGAATTATATATATATTTTTTGTGTGTCCAGTAGCTAGGCAAGATGAGTGATCGTGCGTCGATGTACACCGGTCACACTAGTCAGAAAGACATGACCAATGAATGGTTAACAAAAACCAAGGGGTTTGTGAGAGCCGCATTTGCAAATGGCCAGGAAAGAACCTGGTGCCCCTGTGTCTGGTGCGACAACTTCAAAAAGAGGACAGAGGGTGAAATGGGTAAACACCTGCAGAAGTGGGGTTTTACGCCTGATTATACGTTGTGGACTTTTCATGGTGAGTCTGCCTAACGTGCCAGAGCTGAGGTGGTTCATCATCGCACCGACGAGCATGGTACCGGGATCGAAGACATGGTGCAAGACTTTGATGATGCTCGGGATTCGGACGATGAGATGGAGGAATCTGCAAAGGCCTTCTATGAAATGTTGGAGTCTTCAAAACGTCCTCTCCACGAGCACACTGAGCTTTGTCAGTTGGATGCCATCGCGCAAGTAATGGCTCTGAAGGCTCAATTCAACCTAGGAAGAGAATGCTACGACGCGATGATGACAATATTTGGACGCTTTCTACCCAAAGGCCATGTAATGCCTGCAAACCTGTACCAGTCGGACAAAATCCTCCGTGTACTTAAGATGCCCTATGAGAAGATAGATGCCTGTGAGAATGGATGTGCCTTATTTAGGCTTGAGTATGCAGACTTGAACTATTGTCCCATTTGCAAGTCTTCCAGGTATATTGTGGTAGACAACGGTATGGGTGAGAAGATTCAGACCAAAATCCCCGTTAATGTTCTTCGGTATATGCCAATCATACCAAGACTTCAACGTCTTTTCATGGTCAAAGAGACGGCCAGACAAATGACATGGCACGTGGTGGGAGGGGTACTTCCATTCCACCCGATTCTCTCCAGAGAGCGTTGCTCGACAGTTTGTAGACACAGGCGGGTGCTTCTTCGTCGGTGCCGATGCCCACCGGGAGAGGAGGTCGGGGAGGAAGAGAAGAGGAGGTAGAGGTACACGTGCCCGCGAGAGAGGTACGCAGGCTACTACGCCTTCCTTGCCGCCACCCCCAGCTGATTCGCCCGAGCACAGGACTGCTAGGGTGGACCCGTCTGAGGTGGAGGCTACACGGACTCCTATCCATGAGCCTCGGGTCGACGATCCTTCGACCCACAAGATTCCTGTCCCAGATGCTTCGTCCCACGAGACTCCGAAGCAGAGTAGGGATCGGGCTACATCCCAGCAGACCCCATGGGATACCTGGCCGGATTTGCGTCAGCAGGAGCCGAGTGGCCATGCTGATGGTGGCGGGGATCGGTTTTCTAATAGCGAGGACGAGGTGGTTGAGGGGCCACCGTCTACCAGCGTGGTAGTACACGGCTCCCGCCCGTGCCGGCGACTCGCGAGCAGAGGCCGGTGATTAGGCCTAATGGGGATAAGTAAGTGCATTTACTCTTTTTTAATCTTTTGCCTTCATGTTTCTTCAAATATATAATGTGTTGTCTTTGTCATACTGCAGGGGTTGGAAACACGGCAGGGATGTCCGCAGGCCCAACACCGTCCTTGGTGTGATTTGCCGGCAAAAGTTCCCGGGGTTTGTCACGTTGCCCGGTGAGGGTCAGCTTCCAGAGCTAGGATTGACCTGGGAGTACTACTTGGCTGTCCCGGCCCCATCGGAGGAGATGATCGACGGTGTCTTGTGCCACACGAGGGCCAACATGGTGATCAGACAGTTTTGGGTAATTTCTCCTTTACACAATTAAAAATCAACAATAGCTAGTTATTGTACTAATCAGTGTTGTCTCGTTTGATTGCAGACCTTCTACAGGTGTGAGGAGGGACACGAGGAGGCCGCGGCAAAGGTTATCGATGGCGAGTGCAGGCGCCTACTACACAACTTACGGCACGAGGCTTGACCGCAGGCTGTTCGAGACTACTACGCCTCGCGTGGTGTTAAGAAGGACAAGTCGTCGTGCCGTGGAAAGTTTCTGCAGAACGAGCAGTACATGAAGGTAATTACCTATTCTTAAGGCCTTGTACTTAGTTTCCTTGATTTGATTCGTAGGCATAGCGCTCAAATTTCTCTTTACTAACTTAGGTGCCCCCGAGATGGTGTGCTGATAAGATGGATTGTTGGGAGGCGTTGGTGGATGAGTGGTGCTCAGACGAATGGCTAGCCGTCCACAACAATGCCAAGGAGCAGCGTGCCCAAATGGTTGGTGTGCCACACCATCAAGGCAGCGCCAACTTATATCAGTTCGGGCGGAACTGGGTATGTGGTTTGCTTCATGATTCATGCAATTCATTCTTGATGCTAGCTTGAGCCCTTTACTAATACTTTGTTCCTCTCTCTCTCTCTCTCTTTTAGGCGCACTACAATAACACGGAGGTGCCAGAGGTGTACGACCTCTATGCCATGGCCCATACTGCCTCGTACAAGAAGGCCAAGGCATTCTCTGAGTCTGACCTCGATCATCCCGAGAACTTCACCAACATCTCCTCCCACGACAAGCTCGTGAGGTACAAAGATGAGGGGAAGGCGAGGAAAGGGCAGGACTTTAACCCGAGCCAGCATCCTATTGATCCAGAGCCGGTGATGATAGCTGGTGGCGGGAGGCCCCATGGCTCGATAGCCATTGGAGATGGACTTATACGGTCTTCTCGCACTCTCCGGGAGATCAAGGCGCGCCAAACGAGATCCTGTCCTGAGATAAGACCTCGTCCACGGCCAGTCGAGCTCGCCATTGAGGTTAGTCATACGGACTCAGATAGCTTTCCTCCATTACATTGTGTGTGCGAACAAAGATGATTACAATGCTAACGAGGAGTTGTGTTGCAGGCTGCTCTTCAGAAAGAGAGAGAGGCAACCCAGGCGCTTCTGGAGGATATGCAGGCGGCGAAGAAGGAGAGGGAGTTCGAGGAGAGGACGGCTAGGTTGTTAGAGGAGGAGAGGGCATGGAATGAGGCGTCTCACCGGGCCATGTATGAGCTCTTCGTGGTAAGTTTCTTCTTCATATTAGCCAAATCATGCATGTAATGTTCGTTTCATTAATAAATAATATGATTGACTTGTCAAAATCAAATGTGCAGTCTATGTATGAGAAGTCCGGCCAGACCCCTCCGCCGATGTCAGTCATTACCACGGCAGGAACGGTGAGTTTCATTTGAATGGTCATTAGTTACTAGTCTTAACATTTCAGTGTCATCATGCTAACGAGACATTGCAAATGATCTTTGGTGCAGCATAACTCCCGAGCCGCATCGCACGACCCTTCTCCAGGGCATCCTTCTCCAGGTGAAACCAACCCGAGCAACCCCGGTGCTTCACCTCCGTGATGACGAGGACGGTAAGTTTTCTCTAGTGTTTTGCTTAACAAATGCATAATGACCTATACTTAGCTTATTTAGTTCATTTATGACATAATTAGCTTACTTAGGTCAAAAATGGCATAATAACCTTGGTTAGCTCATAAATGTCATATACTTAGCTTATTTTTCTCCAAAGGGACATAATAAGCTTACTTAGCTCCAATATGACCTAGTTTACCTAAGTTAGCTCTAAAATGACCTATACTTAGCTTTGTTTCCTCCAAAATGACATAATAAGCTTACTTAGCTCCAAAATGACATATTTTACCTAAGTTAGCTCTAAAATGACCTATACTTAGCTTTGTTTCCTCCAAAATGACATAATAAGCTTACTTAGCTCCAAAATGACCTATTTTACCTAAGTTAGCTCTAAAATGACCTATACTTAGCTTTGTTTCCTCCAAAATGACATAATAAGCTTACTTAGCTCCAAAATGACCTATTTTACCTCAGTTAGCTCTAAAATGACCTATACTTAGCTTTGTTTCCTCCACAATGACATAATAAGCTTAGTTAACTCAAAAATGGCATAATTACCTAGGTTAGCTCAATAATGACTTGTACTTGGCTTACTTATGTCAAAAATGGCATAATTAGCTTACTTAGGTCAAAAATGGCATAATAACCTTGGTAACCTCATAAATGTCATATAATTAGCTTATTTTCTTGCAAAATGACACAATAATCTTAGTTAGGTCAAAAATGGCATGATTACATAGGTTAGCTCTAAAATGACACAAATAAGCAATAAGAAGAAGAAAAACAAGAGGAGAAAGAGAAGAAAAACGCTTCTTCTTCTGTTGCTGCTTCTTCTTCTTCCTCTTCTTCTTCTTCTAGATCTTCTTCTTCTTCTTCTTCTAGTATTCTTCTTCTAACTTTCTTATTTTCCATTTTGCAGATTTGATTCACTTCACGGAAGCTTGCATTGATGGAGTTCTTGTGTTTACTTTCTGTTTTGATTTTGTATCGATGAACAATGTGAAACTTGCTACCTATGGATGAAACTATTGTAATATGGATGAAACTATGCATGTATGGATGAAACTTGCACTTTTGATTTGGTATGTTTGTTGGATAATCATATCCATATGGCAGGGATATAGTTTCGGTGAATTTTATATATATCATATATTTGCTTGTGAAAATGATTGGATATAACAAAAAACAGAATAAAAGGGGCAATACAGGCTCTTTGCCGTCTGCCACCGACGGCAAAGGTGTCACATGGCAGCAACCTGTGCAACCTGGGAGCACCAGGTCTGAGCCATTTGGTCACTTTGCCGTCCGCTGGCAGACAGCAAAGGAGCTGCTCACTTTGCCGTCGGCTGGCAGACGGCAAAGAAGCCCATCTGTCCAGCTGGCCCATCCTGCCACTTTGCCGTCTCTGGCGGACGGCAAAGGAGCTGCTCTCTTTGCCGTCTGCCAGCGGACGGGAAAGGCTGACGTTAGCCACCTAACGGGGCTAACCTGATTCCTGTGTCGTCCACTATCTTTACCGTCTGCAGGTCCTAGATGGCAGACGGCAGATATGTTTGCCGTCCGCTATTCAAAAGCCGACGGCAAAGAGCCCCTTTACCGGAGTTTTCTGTGCCGGACGTGGGGCCGTCTGCTGGCAGACGGCAAAGGATTTTGCCGTCCACAAGCCTATCCTTTGCCGTCTGCCATGGCAGGCGGCAAAGTACTTGATTCCTGTAGTGGTCAAAGCTAATGCCACGTGTTGATGGTCCTTTTAAGGTGTTAGAGAAAATAAATGATAATGCATATAAACTTGAGCTGCCTGCAGATTTTGGGGTTAGTCCGAGTTTTAACATTGCAGATTTGAAGCCTTATTTGGGTGAGGATGATGAGCTTCCGTCGAGGACGACTTCAGTTCAAGAAGGGGAGGATGATGAGGACATCCCTACTAATGTTACACCCACATCCCCACCAGCTACACATATTGGACCAGTTACTAGAGCCCGCGCACGCCAACTAAATTATCAGGTACTTTCATTTCTTGGAAATCCTTCTAATGTTCATGAACATATGATGCTGCATAAATTAGATACTTTTGTTTTACTTATGAATGAAGGACCTAGCATGGACAAGAAGGATGGCCATTGGAGCGGGATCAAGCATGGAGAAGAAGGTGTGCGCGCGGGAAGGAACAATGGACTTTCCAGTGGTGATTTTCGCACTTTGAAGCCACCATAAGGAGTGCTTGGAGGCTTGGACGAAATATACAACATGCCACTTCATAAATTTCGTCCATAGGCTATTATAGGTGATGCGCCACCTTATTTTTGGGCCAGGCCCATGTAATTTCGAAATACCATATTATAGGCTGTTTTTAGAGTCCGTATGTGTAGGGAAACTAGGTTAGGTCTGGTTTCGGACCCCTCCTGCAGGGGGCCACAAAATCCCCCTCTATTCCCCCATATATACAGCCCTTAGGGTGTCGTTTTAGACTTGGGTTTTGTTTAGTTAAAAGTTAGCCATTGCAACTTCGTGTACTTCGTTTGTGTCCAATGACCAGACTAAGGCCACTTTCGGAACCCCACCTTTATCAATATTTCATCTATATTCGCAATATTCATATTGCTTTATCATATTCTTGCTTGTTCTTCGATTGCTTGCAGGAATAGACCTTCGTGGTCAGGTTGATCGTACTCCGGCGTGGTCAATAACCTCTTGGAGTTGGTTTAGCGATTGCTAAGGCGCAACGTCATGCACGTTTGTAGTTAGATCGTCAAAGTCGTCTCCACCAAATCGATAGTTATCATCTCATTGAAAGATCGGGACAACTTCGCCTCTATCATTAAATGAGTAGGGATAACGTTCTTTAGCATTGTTATTTTGAAAGGTGATGTTTATTTGCTAGTATTCATCTATATTATTGATTCGATATTTACTAAGTCATCGGTTCTTCACATTCATACCTAAAAGATTACATGATTAGACATGTTAGGTAGCATTCAACATCAAATTTTTTTTTTATCATTTACCTACTCGAGGACGAGCGGGAATTAAGCTTGGGGATGCTAATATGTCTCCAACGTGTCTATAGTTTTTGATTGCTTGATGCTATTATTTTAACAATCTTCTATGCTTTATACACCATTTTGTATAATTTTTTTTGGAGATGACCTATTAATCCAGTGCCCGGTGCCAGTTGTTCTTTTCTTCTTGTTTTTGGTTTTACAGTAAATCCATACCAAACAAAGTCCAAACACGAAGAAACTTTTTGACATTTTTTTCTGGACCGAAACGGACCCCGAAAGCTTCGGGAGGAGTCCAAACGACAGACGAGGCAACGACAAGGAAAGGGGGTACGCCATGAGAAGGTAGGCGCGTCCTTCCCCCTTGTGGGAACCTGCCACTCCATTTGACCTAAACTCTGGCCTATAAATTCACATATATTCCAAAACCCTCGGGGGAGCATCCGAAACTATTTTTACGCTGTCGCAAGCCCCTGTTCTTCTGCAATCCCAGCTGGATGCCTTTTTCGGTACTCTGCCAGATGGGAAATCCATCACGGAGGCCGTCTTCATCAACATTGCCACCTGCCCCGTTATATGTGAGTAGTTCCCACAGGACCTACGGGTCCATAGAAGTAGCTAGATGGCTCTCTCTCTTTTCGATTGATCTTCAATTCAATAATCTTCAAGGAGTCTGGTGTGTCCTTTTGGGGACGCCCCATCCTCTCTCTATATATGTGGAGGGGCGTGGTGGCCAGCCCTTCAAGCCCTAGGGCTGGCGCACCAAGGAGGAGGAGTTGTACTCTTAGTCCAATTCCCTGCTTTCCATACACAGGTGGACTTTCCACCTTTCCCAGCCGCATGGGCCTTGAGGGACTTGTGCGCCTGGCCCAATAAGGCCAGTGCACCTCCCCTCACTCCATGATGAACCTTGGGACGTGGTGGAACCTTTAGTGGACTTCCGGACTCCTCCAGAAGTCTTCGGAACCTTTTGGAAGCTTCCTGGTAAAATACCGGAAAAACCTGAAACTTTGCCGGTAGCCAAAATATGACTTCAAATATATAAATCTTTACCTCTGGACCATTACGGAGCTTCGCATGACGTCCGGGATCTCATCCGACACTCCAAACAACGTTCGGTCACCAACATACATATCCCAATATTACTCTAGCATCACCAAACGTTAAGCATGCGGACCCTATGGGTTCGAGAATCATGTAGACATGACCGAGACACCTCTCCAGTCAAGTTGATCATTCACTTGTTTGGTGTGATGTGCTTATGCAATTCATTCATATTAATTTTTGCGCACCACCAAGTTGTATGTGAAATGGAAGAGTGACCCATGATCCTAATCGATTGTGCATTTGCATTCAAACACAAATTTAAAATAATGCACAAATTTAGGGGGGCTCTTGCTTATCACATACTTCTCAAAGCGACAATGCTATTCATTGATTATATGTCTCATCGAAGCTTTGATCTATATGTTGTCATCAATTACCAAAAAGGGGGAGATTGAAAGCACAACTTCTCCCTAGGTGGTTTTGGTAATTAATAACAACATATATTTCATTGGACTAATGTTTCCACTAAGTGTATCTTAGGAAAAAGTTCAATGATGGATTGGCTAAAAATTTGTGTGGAGAACCTCACCAAGGAAAGGGGGGAATAGGATTGGCCATGCTTCAAGGTCAAGGACTCTATATTTCACATTTTGTGAGAAATCACTTTTGAGTCCATAGGAAAGCCAATACTATTAAAAGGGGGTGAGGTAAATATGATGATCTAGTTGCTCAAGTGCTTAGAGATAGCCACCAAAAATACTCACCCACTTTCTCACACATATCATCTGTCCAAAGCCTAAAGTCAAAATTCGGTGACACCAATATTCCATTTCGGATCCACCGAGTTTATCCATGACAGAAGCCAAACCAAACCCTAGCATCTCGGTACTACCAGCTTTCCATTCGGTACCACCGAAAACAGTGACCAACTTCCTGGTTAGCCAGTTTCTAGATTCGGTCCCACCGAGTTTGGCAAATCGGTACCACCGAGAAGTTGGACCAACTTTCTGTTAGCCCATTTCTCTAAATTGATCCCACCGAGTTTGAGAAATCGGTCTCACCAAGATTTGGTAACTGCCTAGGTCACTCATATCGGTACCACCGAGATTCATATATCGGTTCCACCGAAAAGCCTAAAGTTGCCACATTTTGAACTAGTCGGTGCCACCGAGATTCATTTCGGTTTCACCGAGTTGGGCAATAATGTTGTAACGGTTGGATTTTTGGAGAAGCCTATATATACTCCTTGACCACCACTCACTTGCATGAGAAGCACTCAGAACACACATCCACTTGCCATATCCAATTTTCTGAGAGAGAACCACCTACCCTTGTGTTGAGATCAAGATCATCCACTCCAACCATATGGATCTTGATTTCTAGCCTCCCCAAGTTGCTTTCCATCCAATCAATCTCTTCTACCCATGCCAAATCTGTGAGAGAGTGATTCAGTGTTGAGGAGACTATCTTTTGAAGCACAAGAGCAAGGAGTTCATCATACTACCATATCTATTACCTTTTGGAGGGTGGTGCCTCCTAGATTGGTTAGGTGTCGCTTGGGAGCCTCCTTCTTCGTGATTGTGGAGTTGAACCAAGAGTTTGTAAGGGCAAGGAGATCGCCTACTTCGTGAAGATCTACCCCGAGTAAGGCTAGTCCTCCGTGGACGTAGGCCATCATGGAATAGACGAGGTTGCTACTTCATGGACCCTTCGTGGGTGGAGCCCTCCGTGGACTCTCGCGACCGTTATCCTCCGTGGGTTGAAGTCTCCATAAACGTGGACGTACGATAGCACCACCTATCGGAACCACGGGAAAAAATCTCCGCATCTCCAAATTGCGTTTGATCTTCCAATCCCTACCCTCTTACATTTGCATGTCTTTACTTTCCGCTGCTATACTCTTAGACTTGCATGTGTAGGGTGAAGTTGACTTGCAACAATTGCTAAAATCTGCCCACAACTAAAATTGGGAAAATGTTAGATTTTTATTTGGTCAAGTAGTCTAATCACCCCCCCTCTAGACATACTTTTGATCCTACAGTCTTACAAGGTGTGAAGTTGAGTAAGACTCAATGCCAAGCGACTACAGAGGATAGAGAAAAGATGAGTGTCATCCCCTATGCTTCAGCCATAGGCTCTATAATGTATGCGATGTTGTGCACAAGACCAGATGTCGGCCTTGCCATAAGTATGGCCAGAAGGTTTCAAAGTGATCCAGGAATGGAACACTGGACAGCGGTCAAGAACATCCTTAAGTACGTGAAAAGGACTAAGGAAATGTTTCTCGTTTATGGAGGTGATCAAGAGCTCGTCGTAAAGGGTTACATTGATGCTAGCTTTGACACAGATCCGGATGACTCTAAGTCTCAAACCAGATACGTATTTATTTGAGCAGTAAGCTGGTGTAGTTCCAAGCAAAGCGTGGTAGCAGATTCTACATGTGAAGCGGAGTACATAGATGCTTCAGAAGCAGCGAAAGAAGGTGTCTGGATGAGGCAGTTCATGACGGATCTTGGAGTTGTGCCCAGTGCACTGGACCCAATGACCCTCTTCTGTGATAACACTGGTGCCATTGCTCTAGCCAAAGAGCCCAGGTTTCACAAGAGGACCAGACACATAAAGCGCCGCTTCAATTCCATCCGCGATTACATCAAGGAGGAGGACATACATATTTGCAAAGTACATACGGATCTGAATGTTGCAGACCATTGACTAAGCCTCTTCCACGCGCAAAACATGATCAGCACCAGAACTCTATGGGTGTTAGATTCATTACAATGTAAATCACATAGCGATGTGAACTAGATTATTGACTCTAGTGCAAGTGGGAGACTGTTGGAAATATGCCCTAGAGGCAATAATAAAATAGTTATTATCACATTTCCTTGTTCATGATAATCGTTTATTATCCATGCTATAATTGTATTGATTGGAAACTCAGATACATGTGTGGATACATAGACAACACTTTGTCCCTAGTGAGCCTCTACTAGACTAGCTCGTTGATCAAAGATGGTTAAGGTTTCCTGACCATGGACATGAGTCATCATTTGATAACGGGATCACATCATTAGTGGAATGATGTGATGGACAAAGACCCAACCGTAAGCATAACATGTGATCGTTCTAGTTTATTGCTACTGCTTTATCCATGTCAAGTATATGTTCCTACGACCATGAGATCATGCAACTCCCGGACACTGATAACCCACAAGTATAGGGGATCGCAACAGTTTTCGAGGGTAGAGTATTCAACGCAAATTTATAGATTCGACACAAGGGGAGCCAAAGAATATCTGAGAGTATTAGCATCTGAGTTGTCAATTCAACCACACCTGAAGATTAAATATCTGCAGCAGAGTGATCAGTAGCACAGTAGTATGATAGTTTGATAGCAGCAGTAACAGTAACAGTAACGGTAGCAGTGATAGCAATAGCTTTGTAGCAGTTGTAACAGTAGCAACAACAATAGTAATTTAGCAAGAACAATAAGTGGAAAACTCGTAGGCACTGGATGGTGAGAACTAGTGTCAAACCCGTCACTTTTATCTCCATTTCGACCTATCAGTCTTTGCAATGTGTTTTATAAGACTTTTAACACAAAAAAGACCGTAGGAGAGTCTCCTACAACCATTCACCGTGCAAAAACAAGTGTTTTATAAGATAGCTTCAAAGGTTCTCGCCAATCGTTTGAAGCTGATTCTACCCGAGGTTATTTTGTAGGAACAATCTACTTTTGTTCTAGGAAGGCTGATTACAGACAATACTATTTTAGTCTATGAATGTTTTTTATGAAGAGAAGTAGATAAAAATAAATAACAACTATTGTGCGTTGAAGTTGGACATGATGAAGGCTTATGATAAAGTTGAGTGAAACTATCTTAAATCAATTATGAAGGAACTGAGCATTGCATCACACTGGATCCCGGTTATCATCACTATGGTGAGCTCTGTTTCTCTGTTCTTTTTAATGACAAGAAATTGGAAGAGTTTAAGCCTACTCCGAGTATCTGTCAGAGAGATCCATCTCTCCATGGGTGCTCTTATGTCTCCATTATAGTGAGACGTAGGGAAGCTTCGTTGAAGGCAAGAGCGACAAGGGCCGCCCAGGTGCATACCTGGCCAAACGGGCCGGCCCAGCAGCACGGGGCGCCGGCACGCTTCGGGTCGGGCCCGACCCGAGTTAAACGGGCCGTGCCAGGCACGCATCCCGCCTTGGGCCGTGCCTGGGCCGCTACCCCCAGCCGGTGGGCCATCACGGCACGACCCGATTAGCTCGTGCCGGCCCGAGGCACGACCCGGCACGGCCCGGCAGGCCCGATTAGGAGGAGCGGGGGGAACGTCCGAACGGGGGGGGGGGGGGCAGCGCTCGGTGCCTCGCTGCCTCGCTGTCGCTGGGGTGAGGGCGTGGGGATCGAGCGGGGGAGACCGGCCTCGATCGGTGGGGGAGCGGGGGGCGGGGTAGCCGTTGGGAGCTGGTTAGGGGGGTTTAGCATGGGTTAGGGGGGTTTAATAGGGATTAGGGTGGTTTTTTTTAATAAAATGCATATATTCGAAATTTTGACCGTTGGAGGGTTAAATTAGTCCGAAAATTGTCAAATTTTAGCTATAAATAGGGCTGCCCAGCCCACATATTTCTCACACTCAAACATGGATGACCATCCCAATACTAGCTTCCCACTCTCCGATTTCGGTCTTGAGGATATGGATTATGGCCTCTTCCCTCCGAGCACCGATCCCACTACCATGCCCCCACCCATGCATCATGCCTATACCGAAAATCCCACTCTCGACCCCCCTCCCGAACCCGAGGCCGAAGGTCCAAACAATTCTAGTAGCGGGACGGGTTCCTCCACCAGCCTAGGTGCAAAGAAAACTCGTCGTAGAACCTCTCCGGTGTGGGAATATTTCGATGAAGAAATATCCATGGTGGACGGTGTCCGGAAGGTGGTGGCAAGGTGCAAAAGGTGCAAAAGTGCACTAACCGGAGAAGCGAGGGCGGGAACCGGCCACCTGAAGAGGCATGCGGACATCCACATCAGGGCGGATGCAACAAGCGCGTCGAGCTCGGCAGCTGTGCAAACTCAACTCAGGTTCAACCCTGATGGTACGGTAAGCAATTTCGTCTACGATGCCAATGTTGCGCGAGAAGGTTTATGCCGTTTTATTGCTTCTAATGATTTACCACTAGGCATTGGTGAATCTGACGGTTTCGTAGAATATATTCAAACTTGTCATAATCCTAATTATAGACCAGTTTCTAGACAAACTACAAGTAGGGATATTAAAAAGCTATACCTAACTGGTAAAGAGAAAATAAAAGAAGAATTTTCTACGTGCACTTTTTCAGTTTCGTTAACATCTGATATCTGGACTGGTCGGGCAAAGCAAGACTACATTAGTGTAGTAGCTCATTATGTTAACGAACATTGGCATCTACAAAAAAGAGTCATAGGATTTGAATTAATAGATGTATCACATAGTGGTGTAAACATTGCTGAAGCTGTACTCAAAGTTGTGAATGATTTTCATCTTGCCGACGAGGTTTTCGCAATAACTTTGGATAATGCTTCAGCAAACACGAGTGCAATGACCACCCTCACTCCTATATTCTCCGTATATGCTGCATCCTTTTTAATGCATCAACGTTGTGCTTGCCATATCATTAATCTTATTGCTAAAAGTGCTTTACATTTATGTGAAACACACGTTGAATGCATACGCACTGCAATATCTTATCTTTCAAATTCAACTCAACGAATTTCAAACTATAAGAGATATTGCATTGCTATAGGCGCAACTCCTCATAAGTTTAATTCAGACATGCCTGTTAGATGGAACTCTACATATTTGATGCTTAAGGCTGTTATTCGAGATAGAGTTCCGTTCAATGGTTTTATTAATGCAAATTATGGGGATGATCCTCTACTCACCACTGAGACTTGGCATGTTATTACAGCATTGTTTGGATGACCATCCCAATACTAGCTTCCCACTCTCCGATTTCGGTCTTGAGGATATGGATTATAGCCTCTTCCCTCTTCCCTCCGAGCACCGATCCCACTACCATGCCCCCACCCATGCATCATGCCTATACCGAAAATCCCACTCTCGACCCCCCTCCCGAACCCGAGGCCGAAGGTCCAAACAATTCTAGTAGCGGGACGGGTTCCTCCACCAGCCTGGGTGCAAAGAAAACTCGTCGTAGAACCTCTCCGGTGTGGGAATATTTCGATGAAGAAATATCCATGGTGGACGGTGTCCGGAAGGTGGTGGCAAGGTGCAAAAGGTGCAAAAGTGCACTAACCGGAGAAGCGAGGGCGGGAACCGGCCACCTGAAGAGGCATGCGGACATCCACATCAGGGCGGATGCAACAAGCGCGTCGAGCTCGGCAGCTGTGCAAACTCAACTCAGGTTCAACCCTGACGGTACGGTAAGCAATTTCGTCTACGATGCCAATGTTGCGCGAGAAGGTTTATGCCGTTTTATTGCTTCTAATGATTTACCACTAGGCATTGGTGAATCTGACGGTTTCGTAGAATATATTCAAACTTGTCATAATCCTAATTATAGACCAGTTTCTAGACAAACTACAAGTAGGGATATTAAAAAGCTATACCTAACTGGTAAAGAGAAAATAAAAGAAGAATTTTCTACGTGCACTTTTTCAGTTTCGTTAACATCTGATATCTGGACTGGTCGGGCAAAGCAAGACTACATTAGTGTAGTAGCTCATTATGTTAACGAACATTGGCATCTACAAAAAAGAGTCATAGGATTTGAATTAATAGATGTATCACATAGTGGTGTAAACATTGCTGAAGCTGTACTCAAAGTTGTGAATGATTTTCATCTTGCCGACGAGGTTTTCGCAATAACTTTGGATAATGCTTCAGCAAACACGAGTGCAATGACCACCCTCACTCCTATATTCTCCGTATATGCTGCATCCTTTTTAATGCATCAACGTTGTGCTTGCCATATCATTAATCTTATTGCTAAAAGTGCTTTACATTTATGTGAAACACACGTTGAATGCATACGCACTGCAATATCTTATCTTTCAAATTCAACTCAACGAATTTCAAACTATAAGAGATATTGCATTGCTATAGGCGCAACTCCTCATAAGTTTAATTCAGACATGCCTGTTAGATGGAACTCTACATATTTGATGCTTAAGGCTGTTATTCGAGATAGAGTTCCGTTCAATGGTTTTATTAATGCAAATTATGGGGATGATCCTCTACTCACCACTGAGACTTGGCATGTTATTACAGCATTGTTTGCATTTCTTGAGTTGTTCTATGATGCAACAATTACTTTGTCTGGGGTTTATTACCCCACATCTCCTTTGATGGTGCATACTTATTACACATTGCTAGTCATCTGAAATCATATGAAGGTGATGCATTGTTACTTAATGTTGTTGCTGACATGAAAACCAAGTATTTAAAATATTGGGAACATATTCAACTGTTGTATGCATTTGCATTTATCTTGGATCCCAGAGCTAAACTTGAAGGGTATCGTAGTGCACTCAATGTACTATCTGCATCCCTAAGTTTAGATTATACTGATGACTTCAACATGGCTCGTGAAAAGCTTTATGATGTTTTTGCTAAGTATGAGCAAAAATATGCCGGAGTTCGAATGCAACGACCTCCACCAGCACCTGCTGCAGGTAAAAAGAGAGGAGCATGGAGCAAGATCTTTGGTTCTTCCTCGTCCTCTTCCGTCGGAAGCTCTTCCACATCAACATCTGTGATTCAAGGTGGCAGGGAGTTAGCGAAATACCTCAACAGTGACAAAGTCATGTTCGATTTAGAAAGTGAGGAAGACTTCAACATACTGCAGTGGTGGCAAGAACACAAACTTACATTTCCGGTTCTTTCCATATTAGCACATGATGTGTTATCGGTACCCGTCTCTACGGTGTCATCGGAGTCTGCTTTCAGCCTTGCTGGAAGAATAATTGAGGACAGAAGAACTAGTCTCACCCCTGATATGGTGAGAACACTGATGTCCGTGAAAGATGGGGAGCTATCAAGAAGGAGAGGCCAACACACTGCAGAAAACATAGAACTACTGAAATGTTTGAAGATATGAACCTTGAAGAAGACGACACGACATCGGAACTATCAGTAGATTAGTAGTGTAGTCCCTTTTCTATTTCTTTTGTCATTTTTCTTATCTTTTTGTAATTCTAGAGCGTGGCTTTGTACTCTTTTACTTCCCAGGGATGGAAGGTTTTAATGAGGCAACCACTAATAAAGCTCAAGATTTATCCCAAATGCTACATTGTCTCAATTTTATTATGCACATTTTTTTTTTACATATTTTTACATATTTTTTTGGCATTTTTTCCTGTTTTCCGGCGAAAATATGCGCATAGTCGTGCCAATCGGGCCGGCGTGCCTAATCGTGCCGCGGGCCGGCCCAGTTATCTCCCGTGCCGTGCCTGGGCCGGGACCCCGAGCACGCGGGCCGGCCCGGCCCGGCCCGACTAGTAAACGTGCCTCGGCGGGCCGTGCCGTGCTGGGCGGTCCGTTTGGCCAGGTATGCCCAGGTGCACGAAGGCCACAAACTCGTCTTTTTGTTCTTTTCACGTTTTTTGTTTTTGCTTTTTTTCTTTTTATTTATTTTTATACTTCCAAATATTCTACATAAATATATTTCAAGAAACACTTTACATAAAACACTGGAAAATATATTGATCAAGCATTTGAAAAATATTAAATGTGTATAAAGAAAATGTTTCTCATGTATAAGCAAAATGTATACAAAAAATATACAATGTGTGTGAGAAAAAATTGATCATGTATTTAGAAAATGTTAATCAAGCATTAGAAAAAAATGTTAAACAAGTAACTGAAAAATGTTAATCAAGCATTTGAAAAATGTTAAATGTATATAGAGAAAATGTTGATCATGTATTCAAAAAATGTAAATCTTGTATTTAAAAAATATTAACCAAGATTTTTAAAAATGTTAATTATGTATAGAATTTTTTT
Source organism: Elymus sibiricus (assembly GCA_039707655.1). NCBI lineage: Eukaryota > Viridiplantae > Streptophyta > Magnoliopsida > Poales > Poaceae > Elymus > Elymus sibiricus. The sequence goes on from CM077671.1 coordinate 249,706,505, forward strand.
GACCTTGTATTCATTTTTTTATCTTCTATTTTTTTTAAACACAGTACAGAAACAATCGCTCATATATACGCGCATACACTCACCCCTATGAACGCACACACGTACACCCTACCTTTATGAGCACTTCATAGAGACTGAGTCGGCATATCATTTTGAGATTTACAAAGTCACTATAGACGCCTCATCGTTGACGGGAACGTCTCTTCCCATTAAATGTGCATCGCCGGAAATCCTAAAATAAATCCAGAAATAATGCAAGCATCACGACTTGAACCCTCGTGGACTGAGAATACCATTATCTCTCTAACCATCCAACCACATGTTGGTTTGCTGTTAATCTTGTACTTAAAAAATGTTCAAACATGTGAAAAAGTTAAATGTGTCTAAAATATATTAACCATATATTAAAAAGATATTAAACTTGTATTTGAAAGATGTTATGTGTATTAGAAAAATGTATCAGATATATATACCCAAAATGTACATGTGTATGGAAAAAAATAGACATAAAGAAAGTTTTTAAAAAATATTAATCATATATTTACAAAATGTTAAATGTCTATATAAAATACATTTCTTTTTTGAACACATAAATACGTTTCTAATGCATAAGAAAACCGTTGACTATGTACTAAAAAAGTTAACACATGTTGAACAAAAAAAACTTATAAAAATCAACAAAAAAACAACTAAATACGAAGTAAATCAATGGAAAAAGACGAAATAATGAAAAACCAAAGAAATCAATGCAAAAGAATGAAACCAAGAAAACCGAGAAAAACAAAGAAAACCTACGAAAACCAAATAAAACGAAGAAAAATAAAAAACCGATAAAAACCAAGAAAGAAACAAAGAAAACCAATGGAAAAGCAAAGAAAACAAAAAACTAACGAAAAATGGTGAATAAAACAAAGAAAACCGATTATGAAAATGAAGGAAACAAACCCCAAAGTAAAACAGAGAAGAACCGGAAAACCAACAAATAAAAAACACGGATTCAAACCAGCAAGACCGTCGCTTTTTATTTTTTGGGATAAGGCAAACTTTATTAATCAAAGTCCTGCAATTTGCGTCATGTGGTTAGCGATCGAAAAGTAGAAGACAAACGGGCCGGCCCTGTCCTATGCGAGATGAAGATTTCCTTCAACGAGAGAAGCTCTCTTAGGATTTGCAGTGGGCCTCGCCGGCAACCGAAGCCCACGAGGCCGAGCTTCCAGAACCAGAGAGGTACCAGAAGAGATATCGCCCCCTCACCGCTCACCGGCCTCGCGCACGCACGAAGAACCACCAACAGAGTAGCGCACCTGACGAGGGGGAGGGGGAGAGAAAACCCTATGCCCTAGCGGCCGGCGGCGACCTCTCACCCTCACCGACCTCACGCACGCGCGAGGAGCAAGAGATACGAAAAGCCCTAGGCTCTAGCGTCCGGCGGCGACCGGCGAGGCGCGCGCGGAGGCGGGGCGGGCCGTTCTCCTGGCCCCCGTCGTGACGGCTGCAGGTTCGGTCGCCACTAACTCGCTCACTCGCGGAATCTTTAGCCCGATAGAGGTAGCGCCGTTGCCGCCGTACTGACCTTCCCTGCCCCCCGGATTCTCTCCCCTTTCCGGTAGCAATGATGATGATGTCCGACGACGACGATGACTCGGAGCCGCAGTTCAGTGTGGTGGCGGATTACTTCTTTGTCGACGCGGAGAAGAACGCCATCTGTCTCTCAGCCTTGCCAATTCGGTTCGAGCAAGACACGGACGAGGCCCCTCAATGCAAACGGAGCGTCTTCTTGAGGGGAATCGCTGACCCTGGCATCGCAGTCCACAAGCATGTGGTTGCCTGGAAGCTGGGGCTTGAAGGCAAGCATCCCGTGATCGCCGTGCTGTCCGTGGAAGGCAGCTGGATAAATCTCGCCAAGCCCAGGAACATCTACGAAGAAAAGTTCCGAACAATTTTCATCACAGTGCAGATGCTTCACTTCCTCAAAAGAAAACCTGAGGAGCCTGAGAAGAACTTGTGGAGTCATCTTCGCAAAGTTTTTGAGTAATCTACCCTTGCACTCTCTGCTCTTTTCACTCAAATGATAAACTCTGATATTTACAGAGCGCTTGCCATATTTTCAGCAAGTTTGATCTTAGACCCTCCAAGGACGATTTCAGGAACCACCGTTCGCTATTGAAGATGTTTGCTGAGAAAGATTCAAACTTGGCAAAATCACTGGTACACATTTTCTGCTCCCTCATATGGACAGCTTTTCTTGATAACTGATAAGAATAAGATTGTCCACACTACACCATAAATGTCCATAGGTTTAAATCCATCAAATCTGAGGGCTTCACTACATGATTAACCTTTTGGTGTTTGAGCTGCCTTATGTTGCAATACTTCTCCAATTTGAAATAAACGCTCTGTTCATTTTTCTTTTTGAATTGAATGCTTCATTCTTCTTGATCATTACTAGTTCTCTTGACATAATGCTTGAACTCATGAGCCTGTTTAGTCACCTGTTTCCTTTCAATTTGTTGTATTGCCCCATGAATTCCTTTGTGTAAAAACCAATTTTGTCTTATTTTGATTAGCAATTAAGCATATCAGTTGGGTCATAGATATGTGAATGGAATGGTATGAGTGAATGGTAGGGATCTCTCTGTCCGTTCTGGGAAAAAAAACCGGAACAAAGTGCAAATCTGGAAACAGAAATGGATTTTTTGTGGTACAGAGCACGGAAGCAGTGTTTCGGGCAGAACACCCGTGGAACTAAAATTTTGGTAACCATAAGTGCAGAAATTTCTGTACGTGTATGTAGCCCACTTCGATAGCTCATAGACTAGAGTTTTGGCCCAACGTACTATGGCCAGGTTGTTGATTCGTCTATAGGCTGTAGCTGCTGCTTCATGTTTTTTTTTGCGTGGTTCAGGGGGGGTTTTGTGTTCCGGGAGACATGCACCTTTGTATCTGTGTCCGCATCATATTTGCTCTGTATTCATTTCTGACAGTATTTGCTTCTTCTGTATTTGTTTATGAGATTTCCGTATTTGCTTCTGCTTCTGCTAAAAAAGTACGGAAACAAATGTGATAGCACTCAATTCCATCAGTTTCTGCTTCATTTTCATACGTAGTCTTAGCTATGTAGTCCGTATTCCTTGTCAACTCTAAATAACTTTACTGATTGTAATAACTCTTGGCTGGCTCTAATAAACAAAATATTACTCTTGAGTGCCGCGGTTCTTATATCTCTTATGATGAATGTTATCACAGGTTTTGCGAGCATTTTTTGAAGAAGGATCTAAGAAGCAAATTAGCGAGGTATGTGTGGGACTATGAATTCTCTCGAATTTTTTGTCAGGAAACTGATCATGAAGTTAACCATTTTTCTTATTATCATTTCAACTAGGTTGAGTCAGATAATATTGAAATGAAGCAGTCATTTATTGCCTCTGATGAGGAGATAGAGGATATGGTTTCTGATGGAAATTCTGAATCTGATGGAAATTCTGAATCTGATGAAGAGGATGATTTGTTTGATTTTACTTGTGCCATATGTGACAATGGAGGAGACTTGTTAGGGTAGGTGCAAATCTTCTACCGGATGAGTTGGTGACCTAAAATTCCCTATCCATAGTCAGCTTGAAGTTTAATTAGTATTTAGTTGCTCATGCCTTCAGTTGAACTTACACAAGCAAGATATTTGACTGCATGTATTAGCCCATTAGCTCTTAGATTTATGAATACTTGGTTGTATCATGACTAGGAACGGAAACGGGCTAAAATGATTATATCTGATTGTATAAGTTCAACTATGTAGCTGAAGCTACAGAAATCGGGGTAGATGAACAGGATTTGGTGCTATCACAACAATCGATTTATTGAGTGGTACACACAGTGAAACTAACCAGGACAAATACCCATGGTTAGAATTTTTAGCTATAGCAAGTTAGCAACTAAGTATTTATTTTAGTAATAACCTAACAAGGACTAATTAATACCCATAGTTAGAATCATGAGGGCACATTGCTAGATCATATACTGATTACCATGCTGGCTCAACTTCTGCTGATATAAGTTGAGTAAGATTTGATTGCACATCAAGTTCCTACTCCCTCCGTAAAGTAGTGATCTGAATGCTCTTATATTTCTTTACGGAGGGAGTATTTTACAATTAATTTTGTATATTTATTTAGAGACAAAAGTGTCAAACATTACATTGGCGGTTGTGGTATTTGAGCCATGACCAAGGAGCTGTGTTAAGACTATTAGGCAACAAGGCTATAGCCTCCTTTTCCTTCTAAATAGTTTTCGGTTGTGGAGCTGCTAGACTGTATGCCATGGACTTAACAGGCTACTTTTTATAAGCCATCACCTCCAATAAGCTGTAAACATCTTTAAAGATAAAACTACATTCCCTTGTTAAATGGTGGCCACATAGCTCATCCAGATGCTAGGTGACACCATCACACCTCGTAGTGTGTGCCCCATGATGTTTATATCAAATCCAGGTCATGAGCATAGCATGTGTGCCACTATGTTTTACCTTCTTAAGACTGCAACCTTTGCCAACATTTTCAGTTATTGATTCTTCTCATTTCATCACTGTCATGTAAAATTTTCTATGGTCATCTGTAAGTAGTCATTTAGTGCCAATATTCTAATACTTCTCTGTATTCTGTTTATTGTATTATTCTATTGTAGGTGTGATGGCCCATGTATGAGGTCCTTCCATGCCAAAGTAAATACAGGTGAAGATTCATATTGTGATACCCTTGGGTTCACTGAGGCAGAAGTTGAGGTAGCTTTTGAAATTCTGAGTGGTAAAGATAGCATGAATTTCAAACTTGCTTCTGTTTTCTTTATTGAGTTTTCTCTTTCGATGTGTTTTAGGCAATGAAAACTTTTCTGTGCAAGAACTGTGAGTATAAGCAACACCAGTGTTTTATTTGTGGAGTATTAGAGCCTTCGGATGGACCAACTGCTAAGGTACATTGCCATTGTTTTAGCTTTTTTCACTCTGGTTTCATTGTTCATTAACAATAATGTGATTTTCGGAGCTGATCGACAACACTTAATTACTTATTATGCATTAATCTTGCTGTTACATGACTTTAAAGCTGCACTCGTTATTTGCAGTTTTAGGCTTTCAACCACTATACAGCCAGCATTACCTAGGAATACAGAACTAGAAGTAGTACTATGAAAGAGTGTCTAGTTGACATTTCATAAAGTAGATAATCTGAATGTTATGAAATAGTTTAGTTGTTCTAGCAGTTACGTACTAGGGGCATTTAATACCATTTTATCTGTATAAAATTTGGCTATTACAATAAGCCAATAACTAACGATTAGGTAATTAAATTGTGACTATGACCGTATTTCAGCGATACGAATGGAGTAATTGCATCATTCTATCTGTTAGAAAGTGCATCTACTTGAGTATCAATATGAATCATATTTTATTCAGTGCTTTATGGTTATGTAGTTTTGCTAATTATGATATCATTCTTTAGGTGTTTCTTTGTAACAATGCTACATGTGGGTACTTTTACCACCCCAAATGTGTTGCAAGAAAACTTCATCCTAACAACAAGATTGAAGCCTTAGAAAAGGAGAACAAGATAATAGGTGGATCTTCATTTACTTGCCCCATTCATTGGTGTTTTCACTGTAAAGGCTTGGAGGATAGATCACAAGAACAATTGCAGTTTGCTGTTTGCAGACGCTGTCCAAAGTCATATCATAGAAAATGTTTGCCGAGGTGCTAATGCCTCTTCTCTTTTAAGATTTTTTAATCCATATATGGTCTCTTCTGTTCTTCTCATACTCGAGATATTTCAGAGAAATACCCTTTGAAGATAGCGATGAGGACATTGTTACGCGAGCCTGGGACCTTTCAAAAAGAATTTTGATCTACTGCTTGTATGTAGTAACTTCTTCACTTATTCTGTTAAATGCTGTCTACATTGTTCATATACTGACTTGTCGTAAACTGTTCAGGGACCATGAGATAGCTAGTGACATTGAGACACCTGTCAGAAATCATATAAAGTTTCCTGGTATTCCAAAAATTGTAAAACCAGCAGATTACCTAAAGAGAAAAAACAAGGTGTTGATTAACAAGAGAAAGAGAGATTTTGATGAATCATTTCCTGATCAACCTTCAAATAAAGCTGCAAAGTTGCCAGTCAAGGTTCGTGTGCAAGAAGATGAACATGCCAGAAAATTTGCTGTGAAGAGTTCATCAGAGCAATTTGTTGACAAGCCCGAGAAGAAAAAACCAAAGGTCAATGATACTTCTGCAAGCAGTTCAAGGACTGCAAATGAGCAGGAAAAATACTTGGCAACTTCACCCTTATCTACTATGGGGAACTTGCCCCAGAGTTCATTTCCTAGGGTGGACAGTGAAACAGAGAAGAGGTTAGTCACTTGATATAATTACTTGAGGACTCCAGTCACTACAAGTCTACACACCCATACATGACCATTTGCTAATTGTACTACGTACTAGAAGTGTACGCTTGGTTTGTATCCAAAATGTACCCTACATATTTTTTGTCAACGACAACCAAAAAAATGGCCTTTGTTTTGGATGGTTGCAGTTTTCTGGCGTGCCCACTTCTACTCTAGTGCAGTTTTTTTGGCAATATTGGCCAAGCCATAGGCAAGAAAAACCTTGGCCAAAGTTTTGGCTAGCCAAATCTTTGGTAAGGTAGACTTGGGCTCATACAAAACACTAAAACTTACCAGAACGCCTGACTCTAAAACCAAACACACACGGAAATGTAGTTCTCCTGGACTTAACCAGGGCCTAAAAGCTTACTACCTCCGTCCTGGTTTACAAGTCCCCTTCATATTTAGGGTCATACTTCGACCATGGTTTTAAGTAATAAAATAGAAGTTATACATAGCAAAAATACTCTTTTCGGAAACAATGTTCAAATATGAATCCACCGTTATAATTTTTTATGACATACATTAACATTTTGTTAGTTAAATCTATGGTCAAAGTTTGACACAATATACGAAGGGGATCAATAAACCAGGACAGAGGTAGTACTTGTTTATCTTGCTACAATTTTCTTCTTGCGTCCTGTGTTTAGCCTTTTTCGTTCAGTTTTATTGACACGGATGTGCAAAGTATAAGTTGATCAAACATTATTTAGAACTTAGATTTTAGAGTCCTCATGGAGTCATGGTACTACCTGATATATTCTCAATCTTACTTGCAGGGTAATTGCTTTGGTGGGGAAAGAAGGCTCTTCCTTGACACTAAAAGATATATCAAGCAGGTGCCTGGTGCCCTCAACTCATGTATACGCTGGCAGGCAAACTGATAAGATTGTTGCGACGGGCAAGCTTGAGCGTTCTGTTCAGGTCCATTCACCGTTCAGTATTTCCAGCAGGAAATGCAACTTTTCATACTAGTTATTATTTGTTCAACGTTTTCTGAATGATGGGCTTTTTAGGCTGTAGGAGCAGCTCTAAAAGCGCTGGGTAATGGAGGTAATGTTAATGAGGCTAAAGCAGTATGTGAACCTCAAGTTTTGAAGCAGCTAACAAAGTGGCATGTATGTATATTCTAATCATATATTGTTCTTTTCATATACTGTTGTTTTTGTAGAAACTTGCATAAATATAGCATTCCTATGAGATTTATGTCACGCTCTTTCCTTGCGCGAAGAAGATTCACTGTCAGTATATCTTGATAATTATGATGTATCTATTCATAATTATGATTCAAGTGGTACTTTGATAGTTTTATTAATGCCATTATAATTTTTTTTTTAGTGTTATATCCTCAGAATTCAGTATACTTTGTTTTAATCCCGTTAGTTCCAACACTTGAGTTAACCCATTATTGGTTACAGTAAAAAGATGTCAATCTTCTCATGATCTATGAAAGTTGCAATGGCACTTTTACCCCGTCTTCATCTTAGTGTTTCTCCTGAAATTGTTGTTGGCGGGAATGAGCCATTTATTTCCTGAGCATACTGTGATGTTGGGCGGAACATTTTCCCTTCAATGTTATGGTAGCCAATCGGTTTCTAACTTCAGATTGTTTTTCTCGTTCCAGACTAGGCTCAGAGTATATATTTCACCTTTCATTTATGGATCACGCTACAGTTCTTTTGGTCGACATTTCACAAAGGTGAAAAGGCTTGTTGAGGTATGTTTTTATCCAGAAATTATGTTGACACAGCATGAAACGCTAACGAGTTGTATATAAATCCTTAGGCTTCGGGGCTGTTTGTTTCTAGGCCTAGTAATGCCACACATTTCTTCTCAAACTATCCTATAGTTATTTCAATAAAATTGGAGCCACAAGTTGGCAAGCCTAAGAGAATCTTGCCACACTAAGTGTATATGATGTGGGGCCTGGTCTGGCAAAAAGCATCTTACCTAAGGTATGGCTTGAACAAAACAAACTAATTAGTTAAACTTGCCTTATCTTAGGTATGGCAAACTTTGGCAAAGTTAGTCTCAAACCAAACAACCCCTTATATTCGGTTGTGGACTATGAATTATTCGTATCTTTAGAGAGACAAGGAAATTTCTAGTTTCCACTGTTAGAAAGATATTTGTATTTGTACTAGGTCTCATGTATTTCTTTCTGTATTTTCAGATTCCTAGTTTATATATACCCCCTCCGTTCCTAAATATAAGTCTTTTTAGACATTTCAATACGGGACTACATACGGAGCAAAATGAGTGAATCTACACTCTAAAATATGTCTATGTACATCCGTATGTAGTCCAATAGTGGAATCTCTAGAAAGACTTATATTTAGGAACGGAGGGAGTAGATTAAGTTGCTATTCCTCTTAACATGGTATCAAGAGCTGATTAGGTTTTAGATCGTTTTTTCCTTCCCTCCACCGCGTGCCAGCAACTCACACTCTCCCTCCCCCTCCCTGCACGCACTGATCTTTTCCCTATCACACGCTAAAAGCTATGTCGAAGACCAAGCTCCAATTTAATTTTCATTTTGTGGTGCCTACTGGAAACTGATGTTATGGTCTGTTTTTTTAATCTTCCCCTACTTTGTGGAAGTCTGCCCACTTGTCAATTTGACCTTTTGGTTGACAATAATATCCTGTCTCTTGAAATTCTTACTTGAATGCACTTCACCGAGAAGCTCTTTCTGCCAATTTTTTTGCTCTATAGACCAGGGATCAAGAAACCAGCATCAGGAACTGTTTTTCACCCTCTTTGGTTTTAGAACAAAAAGGGGCCAGCTCCATGGCCTAATTGTCACCTTTTGATCTCCCCTTTATATTGGAATATACGTATTTCTTGTGCATGTTCCAAATGTTTCTCTCGTGAGTTAGAACCAAAAAAGGTTGGCCAGCTGGAAATCACCTTGGGAAATTTCTGGCCAAGAGCTATTAAAGGATCATGAATTTGGAAAGGAAATCATAGAATATGACTGATTGCTCCCATTCATTGCCCGCTGAGTGCTTCAAACTACCTATTTGTTTGTTATTTCTCTTTTTTTACCTGGTGTTTGTTATTTCTCTGTATTGAATAATTTACTTATAGTTCTATACAATTACACCTCATTAGCAGATTGTTGATAAACTTCATTGATATGGTACAGATTGTTGATAAACTTCATTGGTACGTGGAACCTGGTGACACGGTATACTCTCTCTCTAGTACATGAGGCACATACTTGTGTCATTGATTATGCCCTCTATTGAAGCAGTGTTCTAGTTATTTTAAAAAGGCTAAATATGTGTAACCCGCCATTACATATGCTATCTCTGCTCACTGCTCACTAATGAATGATAATGAAAACGATATTTTACAACATGTTACATGCTATGGGTCTCTGCTCAGTGCTCACTAATGAACGGTAACGAAAATTTATGATAATGTTTGCTGTGATAACCAATCTCAACAATAGTACAAACAAGAGCTTAACTACCGGGAGTAGAATGGAGGTTTTGTACTAAGTTACAGCCTATTGTTGAGCTGTATGAAGTACCCATTTTTTTAATCGTGGCAGGTTATTTTAGTACCAGTAGGAGTCTCCCGTACTGTCCTTCTAAAATGCTTTCATTTTATCATAGCCGCCACACACAGTATCACCGATTCAATGCATTTGCATCATGCCTTGATATCTTGAATTCTGTTGAACTTGCAGATAGTGGATTTCTGCTGTGGCGCAAATGATTTCAGTCGATTGATGAAAGAAAAACTTGATGAAGTTGACAAGAAGTGTCATTTCAAGAATTATGATCTTATCCAACCACAGGTAAACTACCGAGTCCTTTTGAATTGATAGCGCAGTCCTTTTTTATCTTGTTTAATTTTCTTCAGGAACATAAAATCCTTGTTTTATTTATCCTCTGGTACTTTGTTGCTTTGTTCCCGATAATTGGTTTTAAACGGCAAATCGTAACCTGGGCCAGTGGCCCACTTGACTAGAAGGGGTACTTGCATGGCTGGGTGACTAGTCGATGATTTGCGGTGGCTAATTGAATCTGCCTGGTAGTGCGACTTAAGGCCCACTGCCAGTTTTTGAGATATATAGACTGTGTTCAGAGGCAGTTTGAGGCCACACTACACCACACGGTGCCAGGCGAAGAGAGGGATGAGCACCACACTAACCACACAGCAGTGCCATGGCCACTGGTTATCGCCCCAGCTCGTTGGAACCGTCAGCAAACATTATCTAAGACGTCTTATATTTGTTTACGGAGGGAGTAGCAACTAGTCGGTACCGCAACAGTCAAGATTTAACGACTTGTAAACCTTCCCATCAAATAGAGCTCTTGAAGTAAATGCATTAGGACTTACCTATTGTGATCTGTTTATTCCATGGCCTGAAAGTGCCCTTACTGGAGTTCCAATTGCTTTCCCACTTTCATGCTTACTCCGAATATTTATGCCCTTCCCAGAATAGCTTTTGCTTTGAAAGGAGGGATTGGATGACTGTGCAGTCAGACGAACTGCCTAGTGGAAGCCAACTGGTATACTTTATGCGATGCAGATACTAGCGTTTTATACAAAATAATTCCTACTGCTGGTTAACATCTATTAATACTTGATTAGATAATGGGGCTTAATCCTCCTTTTGGAGTCAAAGCATCTCTGGCGAACAAATTTATCGACAAAGCATTGTCTTTTAAGCCAAAGCTTGTTATACTAATTGTCCCAAAAGAAACTAAAAGGTAACCGCCATATTCCTTTCAGTTAACCTTTGTGTTGAATTGTTAAGACTGTTACATTGACATCTCTTTTTCACACTTCCTTTGGACTCTGTTCATGCTCCTCTCATTTTCTGGTGTTGCCAGGTTAGATCAAAAGAAGACACCTTATGATTTGGTTTGGGAGGATAGTAACTGTCTTGCTGGGAAGGTAAAGGGCTTAAGAACTTCAATAAATCTTATTTACATTTGAGTGTTTATTCCCTTGTTGTTTTGCCTTGTTGTTTTCCCTTGTTTTGCCTTATATATTTATTTGAATTTGCAGTCGTTTTATTTGCCTGGTTCTCTCGATGTCAATGACAAAATAGTTGAAGGGTGGAATGCATCTGCACCACCCCTCTATTTGTGGAGTCGTTCTGATTGGACAGAAAAGCATAAGGAAGTAGCCAAGGCGCATAATCACACAAGCGTGGGGAAAATCACTCGCCGTGTTGAGCAGGGTAATCTGTCAGATGATGGCCCTGCGAAGAAAGAAGCTGAATCTTCTGATGTGCATAATTCAAGATCAGGGAAAGAAAAGGAGAATATAGGAAATACCTCATGCCACCCAAGAGAGGTCAATCTATCAGATAATGTGCCTGCACGGAGAAAAGCTGAACCTAAGAGTGAACAAAATGCTAGATCAGGAAAAGCTAAAGAGACTAGAGAGAAGGCTACATGTGATTTCAGAGAGGATAGTTCATCAGGAAAAGCAGAAGAGAAAAGGCATAAGGCGTTATGCTCTGTCAGAGAGGTTAGTCCATCAGATGACCACCTTGTGAAGAAACAAGATAGACCTGGAGAAGAGAAAGCAGCCAGAAAGGCCAACTTCCCGGTGAAGAAGCAAGCTAGGCCTAGAGAAAACAAAGAAGCTAATCTATCAGGTAACCGCCCCCTGAAGAAACAAGCTGAAGCTACCTCTCAACAAATCTCTCGACCAGGGAAACAGAATAGCAGGGATGGAAGCAATAAGAGCTTTGATGACAGGAGCAGGAAAAGGATCCCTGACGAGGCAGACAGCCTCCCTCCAGAAAAGCAAGTGGAAGTTGCCTATGAGGAGACGAGAGCTATTCCAAGTAAAAGGAGTATGCACCAAGGGCAGAGCAATGGAACTAATGCCCGTGTAAAGGAATCGAAAGGGAGTTCAGACATGAGTATGTCATCATCCCTTGAAAACAGCACTGCTCGTCACAGATCCAGAAGCAATTCTCCTTTTGTACCAACTGAACAACCCTCTGATTATACAAGAGCACACCGTGATAGTAATATGAAGTATCATGTGAAAGAACCTCGTGTCTCTACATTCAACAACGCTACTACTTATCAGGGAAGTTATTTGTCAAGCAGTGATGGGCACAAGGATGCACTCGGAGAGAGGAATGATCACGCTTTTTACACGGGTGCTGATGATAGATCAAGTGCGTACAACTCCAGCATTGAAGAGCTGACCAAAATGTATGCTCCTGCCCGAGCTGGGGATGTGTTCAGCCCGCAAGGTCAAGGAAATGGTGGCAGCTTGTACAAGAGGCAGGATGATCACCTTCAGACCAATCATTACTCCCTTGGTTTTTCAGGTGCTAGATATGACCAGATTGGTTCTTCAGGGGCAAGATATGACCAGCGCTCTTTAACTTCGCCGTCTTACGGGCTGTTGAGTACAACTCCAGCACGGAGCTCAGTCATGGACATGTACAGTCCAGGGTTCTCGGGTTCCAGTGAATCTGGAGCCTCGCTCGACAAGTATGGTTCTGGTGGATCTGGACCCTCGGGCATGAACAACCATGCTCCTGGTTACTTGGGCGCCAATGCACCAGTAAGCTCGGTAATGGACAGATATGCCCTACCCCTCGATGAAACGAACGCAATGCGAGGTGTTCATGATGTCCCTGGATATGGAAGGGACGTGCCTCCACAGTACCCCTACAGAGGGCCACATCCTTCTGGCAGAGGGCCGCCTCATATTTGATTACTGAAGCTTCTTCAAGTTACCCTAGCCATGCAGTTATTATTTCTGACCCGACTTGGTCAAAGTGACTTCTGTAATTAGGTTGTCACGGATGAATGGGGATGCAGATGATGACTCGCTGTTTTGTCAATGCCAATGCTGCGATGCCTGCTGTTTGAAAATCTCTGCCATGCTTTTCTTTGCGCCCGCGTTCCCAGCAGCAGCATCACTCTAAAATATGTCTATATACATCCGTATGTAGTTTCTAATGAAATCTCTAGAAGGTCTTATAATTAGGAACGGAGGGAGTACTTTGCTATATGTATGGTCAGAAACCGTGGCTGGCAGGGTATTTCATGGCACCGTGGCCCTTTGGATTCGGATAACGAACATCTGCTGTCGATGATGGTTTTTTATGATCAGCATCCTATTTTACTGACATTTTTTGAATTGTTTGGGTTTGGCAAAAACTTTAGGAAAACATACAGCGATTCCTTGTAGAAATAAAATATCACTTCATCAAGTTTAACACATTAGCTTTAAGACGGTAGGGGCGTGGGCGTACCATGATCAAATGCCCCCGCACAGCATCAGCAGGGCGTTCCCTGATAAAAAATCAGTCATGCTTTTTTTTTTTGAGAAAAAAAAAATCAGTCATGCTTGGAGCAGCGTTAGCGGCAGTTGGTGGAGGTGCTCCTATCAGAAGATCTTAACCTTGACGCTGAAATTGCAAAGCATGGTGACAAGTATGGTGCTGCAATAGATATTACGCTTTAGACAGAAGTAGCTCTAGTCGTGGTCCAGCACGATCTCGTCGCTGAAAGACCTGCACCCACAGAAGTAGCTCTAGTCGTGGTCCAGCACGATCTCGTCGCTGAAAGACCTGCACCCAGCAGCAGCATCGCTCGCAGGCGGCGATCGACAGGACACGTGGCAGCCTGACGATGAACGACATGCTCAGGATCGTCTGGAAAACCTTTGGGAGTACGAGGAAGGACCAGTCGTCCAGGTTCTTAATCTGCGCATAGAACCGGTTGTACTGCAATATGCCCCTGCTTTGGCTGTTCTAGGGGATGACGTCCTCGAGCCCTTCCGGTGGAGGGCCGCGACCATCGATGACCTCCGACTCTGTCTTCGTGACCTTGTCAGTTTAGAAGACACGGATGAACACATGTAGGCATGCACACATAGAAAAATGGAGCCTATCCACCATTGCAGTGCACATGTATGGACCGATTATACCAATGTGCATTGCCTTGATCAATGCACTGATCATACCAATGTGCATTGCCTTGATCAACGAACTAATCAAGGCAATGCGATCTTACACTCCTACAGTCAGTCTAAGCATGCACACAAAGCAACCCCACATAGCAATCACTGTAAGCATGCAATCAGTCTAAGCATGCCACTCGACTAAAATTGCATGTTAAATTTGGTCGTGTGTCAAACTTCCATGTACTTCCGACTTTGGAAGGATTCTTTCATAAATTACCGAGAGCTACCCAATGAGTTTAACCTGGCCCCACTAGTCGTCTCCGTGGGACCTCGTTGCTAATCATGCAATTCCAGTCTTTGTAGCTCCACCTGTAATAGTGCACCTTTGCAACTTGTAAATATGCAAAGTCGTCCTCTCACAAACGGAGCTATGTGTAACACAGGCCCGCTGCCCCCTTGGTTGGACAAATTTTGTGAAGAAAATTAGAATATGACGTTTTAGATTGAAACAAATATACCCCCCCCCCCCCCCCCTCCTTTCTCTTTTGCCCCATCATCACGGTCATCTCATCCTTTATGGTCACATCATCCTTCATGATTCTCATGGTCTGATCACAACGTAACACCATACCACCATCATGAAGAATTCCAAGCAAAATTATGTTCCTCCTTAGCCTTGGCACATGCTGACTCTCCAAAGCAATCACGGTGGATCACCTTGTCTTCTGGTGTTCTTTTGCCCGTTCCTTTTGGTTGACGGTGGGGGTCGACGTCGACAGAGCCGACTACCATGTGGGGGCGCTGCATGCCCTTGAGGTCGATACGGCGGTTGGGGGGTCCTCAGCTTCCACTTTCACGCTTCTGTGTTGCTGGCAGCTGTGGAAGCATCGGAACTCTGTTGTGTTCCGCGGAGCGACGCCTTCCATCGTCCGGGTGCTTAGCTGCTATAGGGAAGATTCTGTCCTCTGACGTGGACGTCTGAAGGGGGCGGCATGCTCGGACGCCGATGTGTGGCTTCGGCCGCTCTCCCCTCTGCGCTAGATGGGCTGTGACGTGCCCCACAAGGGATGGTCTCTCCCCCTCTCTTCCCCCCCCCCCCCCCCCCCCCCCTTTTTTCTTCTTCTTCTTCTCGGTTGTGTAAAACTCTTGGTCCTTGTGACTAAACATCCATAGAAAATGAAATACATTCAAAAATGAAATATATTCAGGTGGAGGGCTTTGCCCTCCCCCGGTGACCTTAAAAAAAACATCTTGATTTTGATGTCACCTACTCCAGCAATATGGTAGCCACTATCATCAACTATATTGGTAAACCAAACTCGCTAGACTTGTACGAAAAGAACCACTCCCAATTGGATGGCACATGAAAAAAGCTAGTTGAATCCAACATCCACACTTCAACTTCTATTAGTTGAGCACATGTTTTATACTACAATGACATCAGTCATCTCCATAAGCTACAATGTTAGCACTTGGCCCACCGTTGAGATCTGGACAGTCCTTCCTCACATGTCCCCGCTGCTTACACTACACAACACTTTTTTTTGTCCTTCCCTATCCCATGTCTTTTCCTCCCTAGCTCACCCTTGACCAAAAGACCTTCACCATGACTCCATGAGAGACTTTTAGTGCGTTCTTCTTTCTCATATCATAAGATACTGGAATATCACGTTTTTCAAACTACATTCAGTTACAAACTGTTTTCCAATAACAGAAAGTATGCCCAATCTGTATTTGTTCCCATATGCAGTGCTTACAAATATGAGAAGTGGCAAAGGAACTGCAAACAAATTAAGGGACATGCAGTGACTGGTTGAGGTATTTAGTTAAAATTTTCAAGTCGGAAAGCTGGATTTCATCTGTCCTTACATCAAGCTAGCACTACCAAAATAACTACACAGCATGCCACTGATCCAAATGATCTCACATAATTCAGGGGAAACAACTTAAAAGATAAAACAAACCAGAGGTTTTTGTTGTTGCCAGGAACTGCACATCTACAAAGCATCATATGACTAGTGAAGAACAAAAAGTTTAGCCGTTTTTGCGTTCTCACAGGTAGCAGACACACTGTTTCAGTCATTCTCCAATCTTGCAATGTACTCATCGTAGAACTTGCCTGCCTTCTCGAGCTCACCAACTTCGGTGTAGCAATCGGCTATTGCCCCGTATGCCTCAGTGACACCTGAATCCTCTCCAGTCATCTTGGAGATGCTGAGAACCATGGAGTGGTACTTTATTGCTTCCTTGTAATTCCCTTGTCTTTGCAATGATGCTCCTGATGAACGTAAAGGACTTCCATCAGTTGGATTTCACAAAAGTAAAATATAATGGGCATCACAATGTTTGCAGTTAGTAATGCTACTCTGTTTATGCAATTCAGTTTGTTATGGTGAAATTGTATTTACATTATCATGTTCAAACTACCATTGGCATGTTCAGGAGGGAAACAAATTCTGCTGAGCTCTCTAGGCAACGAAGGACACATCAAAGCACAGTCAGTTTCAAATGTGCGTACGAGCAAATGATAAATGAAATTCATGCCAAACAATGACGGACCTAATCCTCGTGCCGCCTTCTTCTCTTCAACATGATCACCCAAAGATTGTGCAAGGTCAAGAGCTGCCTTAAACTCGGAAAATGCCTTGTCTGGAGCTTGGTTTCTCAGGTAGTTCTTCCCAGTCCTCAGATATGTGAGCAGGCGCTGTTTGTGAGGATCAACAATGACTTCTGATTCTGGTATCTTACTAGCAGCCGGTGCATAGCTCAAAGCAGGAGCGTAGGATTCAATCTTGGCTTGTCTTCTCAGTGAAGCATTTATCTGACGTAGCTGATCGTTAAGCTTTTTAAGTTCCCCTTTCCTTTGTCTCGCAAGCAGCCCTACAGGGTTTCTGAATCATTCAATCTAAAGTAGGAAATGTTGCACCTCCAAAGAGAAAAACATATTACAGAAATTTGCACAATAACCAAGGGATAATAAACAGTATGAAGTAACTACCGAATATGTCATTTTCTGTACAAACAAGAGCAGGATTGGAAACGGCCATCACAAAAGAAACTGTCATTGGCGGAAATAGTCATATAGGCAAACGCTAACTGCACCATGCTTGAACAAGCTGAAAGAATTCAGGTCTCTACGGATACATACACATTTTTTTCATGTAATAAATAACAAGCAAAAAGACAAACGTGAATGTGAGTTTGTCTTTGGTTTTCTTGAGTTGTACTTGCGCCATGTCTTTGGTTTCGTTGAGTTGTAGTTTGTGCCTTCTCGGTGCTGTCCTTCTAATACAATACGACTCACACTTTGGGGCACTTTTGGAGAAAAAAAACTTTATAAGGCTATAGATTAGATTTCTACGCCTCCCAGAAGTTGTCAGCAGTTCAAGTTTTGCGTATTTTTTTAATGATTCAGATATTCATAATCACTTAAGATGTTCATTAAGTATAAGAAAAAAAACATATACAAGGAAAAACAATTGTGTAGTGTTGGGCTAAAACTTAAAGCTACTTTGCTAGCCACAAACGCTTTCCTACGTGCTAATATCCTTTTAGCTCACAATGTGATATTACCTCCAACTGTAGCACCAACCATGGCTATCGCAAACAGCAGCGGCATGTTAGGAAGAGAGTACCCGGGGTCACATTGTTCTGCCAAGCAACTGGGCGGCGTCACAAGCATGACAGCGCTGCTGGTCACCAATGCTTTCCCTAAACAAGAAGATACAGCTTTCTGCAAAGAGATGTAAGTTGTATAACGTTATAGCCGAGACATCAACAAAACTGTATCCGCAAGCAGTTGAAATGGAGCTCTACTGATAATTGAAATAACACTATGCTATCCGTTGAAAACCAAGGGACATTTCAGCTTTTATTTATGCTCAACCGACGGCCTGTCTCGATTATTCGGTGATACACGCTAAAAATAGACCAAGGGACTCACCATCATACCTGAAGATCAGATGTAGACTTGATAAGGAAAGGACCATGTCCATTAGCTATATCGAAGTCGTCGCTCCTAGGACGCGCCGGATCAGTTGACGACGAGGCATATCTAGCTACCGGAAACATTCGCTCTGTGGGACAAAATTTCATCACATGTCAGCCATCGTTAAATGACATGTAGCATTAGAATAAGAGACAATCGATGTAGTAATGGTCTAATAGATTGTGCTAATGACAAGGTTTCTGACCAAAACATTTTGCACCTTAAGCGTTTGTAGGAAGTTGAATTGATGACCAGCATACCGAAATCGAACATAATAAAGAAAAATGCGTCTCCAATCTAAAGCCGGAAAGCATTAGAGGCATGGAGGTCAAGGGGACAGTCGCCATCGCTCAGGGATGCCCCAACATTACGGTAACGAGAGAGATACAAGCAATAATGTAGGTGGATGGGAGGAGATGAACACTCACCTGAGGTCTCGGGGAGTACGGCGTTGAATCTCCTGGTAGAACCTCCGTGGCTTCGCCGGTACGGCGGCGACGGCGCCGCCGCCGGTGGGGAGAGACGCATGAGAAGCGGCATCCAGGAGGATAAGGAAAATCTCCTCCCCTTTGCCTCGTTGGGTGTCGCTTCGGGAAGATGATAAAGCGCCTCAGTTGTTTATTTTGCACATAAGGCCCCGAAATATTGAAATAATACGTCTTGGTTTCAATCCTCGGCACCCCGATTTTAAGCAAAGAACCGCCGTATAAACACGTATTGACCGTGTATTTAATTGCATGGAACTATCACATTTGGTCAATCAGTTGTTCATTTAGAGTTGGCGGCTGCACTTTTTTCCTCTCTTCCCTGGCGGCTGGAACCCTAGCCGCCGCCAGGAGGGGACAATCTTCCAGCGCCGTCCTCCGGCGGCTCTCCTCCGCCGGCGACCTCGGTCGCCGGTGGTGAGGGGGGCGCCGGATCCACGTGTGTGGATCGTTTTTAGTCCTCGTAGTCTAGGTTTTTAGGTTGTTCATCGTCTTGTCTTCGGCAGCGGCGATGGCGGTGCTGAATAAAGATTATTCGAATCCTTCCCTGACGAGGCCATCGGTCCTATGGTTGGGATGGATTTGGAAACCAGACTGTTCAAGCAAGGATGGTGTGGCGGCGGCGGCATCCTTGTGGTGGACCTGTGTCCTCGGGTTCCGCCGTTGCGACGGCGTTTGCTCCAGCGTCGGCGTGGAGCTTGGGAGGTAGTCCAGGAGCGGATGTAGATTGTGGTCTGCATCGACGACATCTGGAAGACGGAACGTGTGCTAGGTTCGTGGTTCGTGGATGGCAGGTATGGTTTCCTCCTTCGACGTCTTAGTCGTGGTGGGGTGCCAGATCTGGAGTTCGATGGCGTGTCCGGGTGTTGCCCCAGTATGATTCGTTCAACGACAAGTGCTTCACTTTTGGTGAGCCACCTTGAAGGTCCGCAAAGCTGCATATCAGTGATTTGAGCCGCGTCGAGCTCGGGTGAGGAGGTGATTCGTCATTCTTTTCTTCGGTGGCTGCTGTGGTGGTGCCGGAGGCAGGTGACGGACGTTGGTGTCAAACTCAGAGATGTTCTTCTATCTTTTCAGTTTTGTCATGTCGGTCTTTATGTGACTTGTACTTTGATCTTTATGATATGAATGAGACACATATTACCAAGCAAAAAAAAAGTTGTTCATTTAGAGTTAATTAATTGCATGAAACTATCACACTTTAGCACGTTGTAACGAATCAGTACCATTAGTCATATTTTTTGCAAGTCAGTACCAACTCTAAGCCTAAGTGTTGCAATATGGTCTGACAGCCGTATAAACACGTATTGACCGTGTATCTGACCGCACACCTGGCAGGTGCTGACGTGGAACATTCTTTTGCGAAAAAGCATCTTAGTTTATATTTAATCCTGCGTATATCCTTTGTCATAAGAAAAAAGGTTCCGGCCGGAAAAAAAATTTGCGTGCGAACCCGCGACGAAGCTTGCGCAGGCCGCGCTCGCTACCGCTGCGCTACACTTTCTTTCGTTCGCATACAACGCGTACATTGGTTTATACTAGCACAAATGCCCGTGCGTTGCAATGGGAAAATAAGTATTGATGTACCATATTGTAAAATAAACAATGTAAATCATTGTTCCCTAATAATCTAAGGCATACACTTAAAAATATAGAGTACAAACCAAAACTTTAATTTTTTGGTGCATATGAACATCATAAGCTGAAAGAAAAAGTTTGACCATTCAAAATTCATGTGCACTGATAAAACAATGAATTTCAAAATTGCATTTACTCCTTTTTTTTTAGCAAAATTCACTACATGATATAGCAGTGGCAATTTAAAGATACAGGAGTATAACGGGAGAGCATTGTCACCCATGAGTTCAAAGCGTGAACCTGTGTCTAATAAATCCCCACAAAAAGCTCTCTCTGTAGTATAAAAGATTCAGCCGCAAACTATCTCTGTACTCCACTGCATCATGCATGGCCCCAATAGTCCCTCGCACATGCACAGCTCCAAATGCTCTACCAATCAATCATCGTTCGTCGTCCTCTACATACCAATCCATGAGATCCAAAACAATGGCTACCGCCCCGGCTCGAGCTTCGAGCTCCACCACCACGGGAGCATAAAAAATGAGCGAGCTCGACACCAGGCTAGCCACAGATGTTTCGATCGACGTGCTTCCAATCGCGTCAAAGGATTATGGATATATTTTCTGGGCGACGGATCTGACGACTACGACTGACGTCCTGGACGATAACACTGCTCCTGTAAAAATCCATCTGATTGGTCATGTTGTATGTACAAACCACTGATGGATTCCTTGCTCGGGACTCAAGAGCACGACGGCTCGCGATGCATCGCCGGCGCTGGCTCCGGCCGCAACTTCACTGGCCTTCAACTTTGCCGTGCACGTACAGACGGACCATGTCGATGAGATGTGCCATGGCGGTGGTGGCGTCGTCGTCTCCTACACGGTCGTTTCCCTCTCGTGTGGGCGCACACACGCAACTTCGCTGGCCTTCAACCTCACTATGCATGTACAGAACGACCACGTCGATGAGATGTGCCATGGCGACGACGGCGGCGTCGTCTCCTACACGGTCGTTGCCCTCGCGCACGCCCAACGTCCGGCTGCGGATTTGTCTCGCCTCATGAGTCATGAACAAGCTTGCAGGCTCCGTTTATATTAGCGGGAGTTCTGAGTCCACACGACTAATCGAGGATTTGGAAGTCTATAGAAGGGTTTCTTCGGCCGAACGTTTTTGTATGAATTTAGTACCACCTTGAATAGCGAAAATAATGCGATACGGTGAACAGATGACGGTAAACCCAACGGAAGCAATAGCCACTTCTTTCCCTATTTTTTTTTAATAATAATATCTTTTCCTAATAATAACGTCGCGCCCTTTTTTTAAAAAAGTCCCTATGTTTCTTGTTAATTTGGCCCGCAGTCCTCGTGAAAGTCAACCGAACCGGTACAGGGGAGAGAAAAGAAAAAAGAAAACCCAGGTACCCTCACGACCCGGCCTTCCGATCCCATCTCCGCCTCCATCGCGCCACCACCTCCTGCTGCCCCCCATCGCCGCACGCCGCCGGCCCCTGCCCCCCATCGCCGCGCGCCCCCGCCTGTCTAACTCCTCCCATAAATCGGCTCGGGAGAGAGGAGGGGAGGGGCAGATCCCATGGAGGCGGAGGAGCACCAAACGTCTAGAATCTTCCTTGCCTGCGGCGCACCCATGAGATCCAATTGCTGACAGCGGGCCGGGGCAAGTTCAGGGGAGGCGCTTCCTGGGCTGGTCGGCTGACATCCCGTGTGGGGCGGCGACGGCATGAGCAAGCCATCGGGCAAGGAAGCTGTAAGGAGGACGTCCAGCCTCAGCCTTCATGTTGGTTATTGTAGCCTGTATGTATATCTCCGTCAGATCGATCTCTATTTTGATAGGAATCCGCTTCCCGGTGATAGTTTGTTCCTTCCCGTACATCATTCATGTGTGCAGATAAGCAAGTAATGCCACCATGGTTCAGGCATCTGTTAGTTACTGAAAAAAAACCCGGACAACCGCAGGAGAAGAGGAGCTGCAGATTCAGAGTGTATGTGATATCCCTGCCAGATGAGTCCTGCCAGATTGCTACAGCATTCATGCAGGCACGCTTGCTTCCTTTTGCACAGTAGCAGGCAATGCAACCACAGGTTTGTAATGCTATATTCCTACTGCGTCTTCACTTTCATATCAGTGGAGACTGAAAATCAAAACCATGTCATCATGTAGTTAGAAATTTCAAATCCCTCCCTCCCTCAGTCATTCATGTCTGTTTGTATCCACAAGGGAGAATGCTCCTGCCAGATGGGCTCCATGGCACCGCATCAATATTATAGTGGAATGATGTGTTGATCGATTCATAGATGGTTTGTGATATAATCATATAAAGAGTCTCGCGTTACTTTTCTAGCTCTATGCTCTCTTCTGTACAGGGGTCAATGGTTCTCAGCCTAATGTTATTCTTATCATTGTGTATGCTCTATGATGCAGGTGTTGAGGCAGGGAAAAGGCAACAGGAGAGGTATTGGCACATCAGAAAAGGGTGTTGGCTGTTCTGATTGAGGCCAGGCATGAAATCTCTTATTTCATTGTTTGTTCTTTGTTGAAGCTGTACTTATTTTGCATAGTATTTCAGGCAATGTTTAGACTTTAGATAACACATGTCCCTAGATTACATAGTATGCATGCCCTCTGTTACCTGCTGAATGTCTCTGGGGTTTCTAAAAATGTTCAGAATAATCTAATTTTCAGAAATTCTTCGTGGATTATGATTGGCAGTTATATGCCACCAGATAGCAAGACTGCTACTTGAACAGTTTGTTATCCATGAAGCTTAGGCGTGTTACACGAACTAAATTTGCTATCATTTTCCACCATTTTCTAAGGCCATCAGAGCCATAGACACACTTTGGCTACCCTAAGGAAGTACTTTTACCCTTTTTTTAGTCCCACCAGTCACCACAAGTGCAAATGGTTAGTTTATTAAAATTCATTAACAGTACATATTTACTGATGTTTATTTGCATATGTGATATCTCAATTTCACTTCTCAACATGATATTTGCAGCTTACTCATTACTCAACCGACCTGCTTTTGTTGTAATTTTTTATTCGCTTTGTTCAGATTTATTTGATGTCCAATGCTATATTATGTGCATCTCTGAACCATAATTTGATTGTGGTTAGTGCGTCCTGCACGATTGGTTTGAAAAGTACCTCAATGCAGCCTTCTGAGTCATATGTATGGTGCATTTAGTTCCTTTTCCATTTATTATACACTTTGTACTATTTTGACATACCCCTTAAGATGATTGAAACAACCCCCTTAAGATGATTGAAACAACATTGTTATGCATGATTATTGATAACTCGGCTGATTAGGTAGTAAATGGTAACTATACCATGTACGATGCATTTTCCCCTTCAAATGTAGCATATGTTTTTATGGATTTTTGGATGCGAAACCATCTGCACACTAGCATGCATCCACCCTGTCAAAGAAAAGAATAAAATGATATCAGTAGTTCAGCACGATGGGAAGATATCAGTAGTTCAGCACACCATGGCAGCACGTGCGTGGCCAGCAAATGTACGCTCACTACTAGCACCATAGTGAATTCCAGCGACCTACGGCTAGGAAGTGCATGAGCTGATGCTAGCATGCCCTGACAAAACATGAAAAAACTGGCTCTCTGATGTAACTACCGCCTAAGAGATTGTTTCGATACAGTTACCGTATTTTAGAAAATAATTACCAGGTTCTCTGATGTAGTTGACAGGTTCTCTGATGTATTTTAGAAAA
This sequence comes from Elymus sibiricus, assembly GCA_039707655.1. NCBI lineage: Eukaryota > Viridiplantae > Streptophyta > Magnoliopsida > Poales > Poaceae > Elymus > Elymus sibiricus. The sequence continues at coordinate 249,730,644 of CM077671.1, forward strand.
TAATTACAACTAACTCGGCGACAAGGGCTCTGGGTCATCAGCTTCGGCAAGTGGAGGTACAAGTTCGGGCACGACGAGCTTTTTTTTGTAAAGACGTGACTTTGATGTTTGAATCTTCCTTCTGATCCTGATAATGATAACGAGGCTCTCTTGATAGAATGTGAATTTGTCCCTTTGTTTTGTTAGCTTTTGCGCTATATTGTGTTCTTCGTCAAACACAAATCGCTACCGACAGGGAGTGGTGTGGACCCGTCGACTTCCATGATACAGCCTTCAGCACTGTTCCAACATGCTCTGGTCCTGGGACTCATCTGTTTGTACAACGTCAACGACAGCGTGATGGTTGCCTCCGGGCCATGGCAGGCATTCTTCCTGAAGCAGGAGGACATGCATGTCCTGATTCAATGGCGACGTGTAGAGGTGCTGGCCTGTCACATGAGCAGCCCCATGGTGACTGTCTTCACGGGACTTTTTCTTTCTACCAAGAGCACCGGCTGCCTGAAGAGACAAAAATATGGAGGGGCGGTGAACAGATGATGTTGGGAGTACAACATGTGGTGAGTTCCAGCAGCACAAACATGGTAGCCACGTCTAGCTCCGTCTCGGTGCTTCCTCTACTCGTTAATTTTGCTTTGTGCATGATATCTCCCATGTTCTTTGAATTATATATGTGCTTATTCATAATTCATAATGCTTCGATTATTTCTACTATGACGAGTATTTGATATGATTAATGCAGAAAGTTCTTCTCAAACCTTAACTAATTATTTATAAAGTCAGTGTGATTAAAAAAACAAAAGATCAAGAAATCACACACATATTGGACAGAATTTGTAAGCTAGATTTTATAAAGTTATACAGTTTGTTTTGTTTTTATGCACTTAGCAAATTTCATGAGCGCAATTAGCAGGTCTGAATGCATGTCCAATATAAAGGGTTGTTCACCAGGATCACGTTAAGTTTTTAACCCGTTGCAACGCACGGGCATTTGTGCTAGTAATAATAATACCCTTGGAGACGAGGTAACCCACGGTCCGCTATCCATCGTCGTCCGTTGTCCCACCACATGATTGCCACGATGGGAGTCACCGTGTAGGAATAGGATTGGTTAGGCTTAGGTCGGTTTGTTTCATCAATATAAATGTCCATGTAACATCACCTTTAAAATTAAGTTCAAAGCAATAAAACTCCCAGGCACGACACGCACCTGTTGCAGTTGCGATCATCCCTGTGTCTTGCGTGCGGCGGGTTCGTGTGTTTCTCGCCGGAACGGATCGGATTATCGGAAGCAACGTACGCGTACGTGTGCATCGGGCTGGGAATCAGCAGCCTGCTTGCTTCTTTAGGAGGCTAGCTTCTACTTCTACGTACATGAAGGTTTTCAGCCTAGCTTGCGTGTTTGTGCGTCTCGCCGGAAGTACCGGCTCGTACGTGTTTATCTCGCCGGAAAGCACTCGATGAGTTTCGCAGTTCAGGTCGGGATCTGTGCCAACAGCCGGCTAAGAGCACGTAGCCCGGCGTCATCGCGTCGCTATGGCTGCTGGGAACGCTCATGTGTGTGCTGCCATCTTGGCAGAAATCTGCAGGTCATCGATCCAGATAGTTCAAAAGTGATGTCAGTGTGGTTTCTTTTCCTTAAGTATTTTGTCAGTGATGTGCACGAGGATATTGGTGACAGTGACACTGGTAGTGACTCGCTGGAAGATTCCGATGATGATTTCTTGGCTTACGATGATGATGATGTGGTCATTCCAATATCCCATGGGCAGATGAACACAAGTACGCTTTTAGATTTTATCCCATTGTGCAAGCTATGCCGTTCTCTTATTGATTCTGACGCTGTGAGAAGTTCAGACAACGAAGATGATTCGGATGGTGATGAGGATTTGATGTACAAACAGGGTAGAGGAAAGAGTTCAGGTAATGCTTCCATATGTTGATGAGAGGAGGGAAATAAACATGGAAAGAAGGGAAGGAGAGAACGTAAGTGGGGTTAGCTAAAGGAAAGAGTTCTTAAGGAGTAGTAGATTATTTTTGGCGTTAATACATATAAGGACTGATTTACACCATTGTTAGCGCCTGAAGTTTCTGCCTTTGAGTTCGCGTAAACTGAACAGATATATAGATCAAGGTTTTTTCTCTCTCTAAAAACATGAAAGATTTTTTTACATCTAAGATCAACAATGAAGTTAAGAATCAAAAACATGTAACACTTTACCTGAGTAATAAAGAACTCACATCACCTTGATAAATATGTTAATCTGATTCTTTTGACCTGGCGTGTGCATGCAAGTTTTTTTTATGGTGTATGTTCTTTTGTTTTGATGGAAATATCATGTCTTCTTAATGTTGCTTGGTGAACAGAAAAAATTCCCAGCTAAACTAGACTTTTTTTGTTTCTTCGGCTTGGGCCTACTATTGGCTCGAGCTTGAAAGTTCAAGATTGAGCTACCTAAACTTGGTTGTCTGGAGTAATGCCCAAGTTTAACCCCAATGCACAACATCACTGGGAAGAGGGCGAGGTCGCCCAACGGATATGGCACCGAAGAAGAGGACGAGGGAACTTAGCCATGTCCATGTTGTCTTCTGTCGGCGTGAAGACATGCGGACGCATGGGCGTTCACGTCTAGCTACTGTAGTTTACGCCACCCCGGTTGAGTCCAGCGACACCGGTCCCCGCGGTTGACAACGATGAAGTCACGGTTGCCTTGGGGCGTGCACAAAGTGCAGATGAAGGAGGCACATGTGTGGGTGGAGACGTGTGCACAAAACACTCGTGGAGAAGGTACGTGTATCATGTGGGTGGGGTTCTTGAGGCATGCTTATTCTGCTAGGGCATTTGAGCTTATAATTTTCTTTTCTCCAGTTGCAACGCACGGGCATTTTTGCTAGTAATAATAAAGCACGGATTGACTCCGTGGGTTCACCGTCACAATACGCTTCTTCCCGTGAGTTTACGCCTTCAGTTTGAATTTATAAAACATATACGTGAGGTGGTACTAAAGCACGCATTGGTTGGCTATTGCTTCCGTCGGGTTCACCGTCGCGTATATCTTTCCCTAATAATAAAGCACTCCCTAATAATAATAATAAAGCACGGATTGACTCCGTGGGTTCACCGTCACAATACGCTTCTTCCCGTGAGTTTACGCCTTCAGTTTGAATTTATAAAACATATACGTGAGGTGGTACTAAAGCACGCATTGGTTGGCTATTGCTTCCGTCGGGTTCACCGTCGCGTATATCTTTCCCTAATAATAAAGCACGGATTGACTCCGTGGGTTCACCGTCACAATACGTTTCTTCCCGTGAGTTTACGCCTTCAGTTTGAATTTAAAACATATACGTGAGGTGGTACTAAAGCACGCATTGGTTGGCTATTGCTTCCGTCGGGTTCACCGTCGCGTATATCTTTCCCTAATAATAATAAAGCACGGATTGACTCCGTGGGTTCACCGTCACAATACGCTTCTTCCCGTGAGTTTACGCCTTCAGTTTGAATTTATAAAACATATACGTGAGGGGGTACTAAAGCACGCATTGGTTGGCTATTGCTTCCGTCGGGTTCACCGTCGCGTATATCTTTCCCTAATAATAAAGCACTCCCTAATAATAAAGCACGGATTGACTCCGTGGGTTCACCGTCACAATACGCTTCTTTCCGTGAGTTTACGTCTTCAGTTTGAATTTATAAAACATATACGTGAGGTGGTACTAAAGCACGCATTGGTTGGCTATTGCTTCCGTCGGGTTCACCGTCGCGTATATCTTTCCCTAATAATAAAGCACGGATTGACTCCGTGGGTTCACCGTCACAATACGCTTCTTCCCGTGAGTTTACGCCTTCAGTTTGAATTTAAAACATATACGTGAGGTGCTACTAAAGCACGCATTGGTTGGCTATTGCTTCCGTCGGGTTCACCGTCGCGTATATCTTTCCCTAATAATAATAAAGCACGGATTGACTCCGTGGGTTCACCGTCACAATACGCTTCTTCCCGTGAGTTTACGCCTTCAGTTTGAATTTAAAACATATACATGAGGTGGTACTAAAGCACGCATTGGTTGGCTATTGCTTCCGTCGGGTTCACCGTCGCGTATATTTTCAAAATAGTCAGATACGAGGTGGTACTAAAATTACTTCACGTTCTTCTGTTATGTTCGCCCGTGCAGAACTGTTGGGCTGCCGGGCATGATCGGACTAATACTAATCACAAACCAAAAAGGAAACGGATTGGACGTGGAAGATGAAAAGCAAACGAAATAAATCCCTACACCAAGTCGGACTGCCAAAGGTTGAAGTAATATAAAGTCCCCAGCTTCCAGAGATTGGACGCCCAGATTAAACACGAAAAGGTACAGGCAACTTCGTACACGCTCACGTTACACAGATTGGTAGACCAGGATTACACGTTTTCTTTTTCAATGTACAAGCAACCGAGTCAACCAGAGCCAACGAGCCACCCCAATAATTACGAGAACTAACCCGCAGTAAAAACTTCTCTGTTCGAGCACGCCCAAAAGACTCGAGTCTGGAAGCATCACGGCCTGATCCACGACTATATAAATTCAACACCAATCAATCAAGTCTGGAAAAATAATCAAATTTCATAGTTATTCTCGACGCCCATCAGTATCATGGCCATTGGAGTTACATATCACCATTTGGCCAGCTCTATCTCTTCTGCATCTCTTCGTCCGTGGCAAAGGGATGAAGCTTTGGTGTTGAAATGTGGAACACATGTCTGAAGTTGGCACCAACGAGGTTAGCTTTTACATGGCTTTTGTTACAGAACATGTATCACAGAAGCACTTTATTATAAATCCATAATCCTAGCAGCAACTTTTGTTCAGCACTCATGCTTATAATCATTAGCAAGACCGTGTTAAGAAAAGGAAATATTTTTATTGGTGTATGCTGCAAAGAGTGGACTGGCATGTTATCAATGCTTTTGGTGGACGGGCCTGGCATGTTTCCTCTCTCTATATATATCGTCACAGTGATGGACTGCTAAAATGTATATGCATATCTGATGCCATTTTTAAATATTTGCATACATCAATGGCCAATACTGCATTTTCCCATTCTCTTACACACATTTACATCTTACTTTGGATTTTAAAAGATACAAATGCTTTTCTCTGTGCAGATCATAAAGAGATGCATCTCAGAGGACAAGCAATGCCATTGTTTTCATTGTACTGAGAAAACTTAGTTTCCTGGTATGTTGTTGCAAATTATAATTATATTTCTTATTGATTTTCTCTGCAGACCATAAAGGGATGCCAAGACAAGCATTCTCATATTTTCATTGTACTAAAATATGTAGTCTACTCGTCATTTTTGTTATTAAATATGTATGTGACTATATATTATGAGGTGAAAATATTCCGAGGATTCTTTAAAGTATTTAATTATATGTATATTCAGCTTCTGCTTACACTTTCGTTAGTTCAATGTATTCATTACATCATACCACCAACAGTGCTATTTTGACTTACTTCCATTAATAGTCATGTACTCCAGTAAAGAAATATAAGATCTTCTAGATCAGTAATATAGCGATCTAAAAGATATTGTACTGTATTTGTTTACAGAGGGAGTAGCAATTAATTCTGCCGTGTTATATCCTGGCCAATGACATATTTGTGCCTTTTTGAGTTAGATTAATTAGCTATTGTATTATGAGAACAGAGACATGCTATTAGTAATTTGACCTTTTGCTTTCACTGTTTGTTATCATTCATGCATCGATTGTACAAATGCCAATTAACTACGCATGGATAAAGAGTCCAAATGTATATATATTTTTAGCAATTTGAAGGAGCTGGGAATGATAAAAGCTTGGATGTTTTTTCATTGAATGATACTTTTACATTAACAATGCCGTTTGATTAGACTTTGGAGCGCATATTTTCTTTAAAACTTAATACATGTCACTTTTCTCTCCCGTTGTAACGCACGGGCATATGTTCTATTATTATTAATTAGGGAAAGATTTGTTATCGTTCCGTTTTTAATCTATACCTACTATTAAAGTACGGAGTGCTTCTGCCCGTACGTCATTAAAATTGCCCCCGAAGTTGCAAAATATTATCCACCAATGCCACCTATAAGTTATAAAAAACGTTGCACACAGAAAAATCCGGACTGGGCCGGCCCATTTAAGAATCTCCTATACTACGCCCAGCGCGTTAGAAAAAGACACAGCTCGCCTGGACCGGCCCATATATGGGTGATCAATTTTTTATTTTTAGTTTTTCTTTTCAGTCGTTGTTTTTTTCTACTTTAAATAATTTGTGAATTAAAAAAAGTTTCCAAAATTAAAAACTGGGAATTTTAAAATAATATTTAATAATTCATAAATGTTTGTGGCTTCAGAAATTGTTTGTGATTTTTTAATAAAATTAGCAAATTTTCTAATAAATGTCCGGGAAATAAACATACATTCATGAGTTTTTCTAAAAAAGTTCATGTATTAAAAATGTTTTAAAATTTCACAAAATCGCCAATTCAAAAAATATTCATGTATTAAAAAATAGCATAAAATAAAACTGTTCATAAATTCAAATATATAGTTTATTGATTCACAAAATATACGCTGATTCAAAAAAGATCATGCTGTTCAAAAAATGTTCATTAATTTAGAAAATTATTTCATCAAATCCCAAAAAAATGTTAGTCAATTCTGGAAATTTTCGCCGATTAAACAAAATGTTTGCAAATAGTATAATATGTTCATGAATTCAGAAAACGTTCTTGATTTTACAAAATGTCCGTGAATTTAAAAAATGTTCACAATGTCAAATATGCTCACGAGTTTAAAAAAATGTTCATAATTTTTAAAAATTGTCATGTTTCATAAAAATGAGAGTGATACTGTATATCGATGATGTAGTAAAATGTGATCATTGCCATTCGAAATTATGATTTTTTTTCTCCCGTTACAACGCACGGGCATGTTTGCTAGTATAATATAAAAAAAAAAAGCACGACGGCAGGAGTCGAACCCGCGAAGAATGCGCACCACACGCTCTTTATCGCTGCGCTATGTTTTGTTTGGGTTGAACAACACGCGTATTACCTTTTATACTTTTATAATCATTCCGCTTTTAATAAAAAAAGATCATGCTGTTCAAAAAATGTTCATTAATTTAGAAAATTATTTCATCAAATCCCAAAAAAATGTTAGTCAATTCTGGAAATTTTCGCCGATTAAACAAAATGTTTGCAAATAGTATAATATGTTCATGAATTCAGAAAACGTTCTTGATTTTACAAAATGTCCGTGAATTTAAAAAATGTTCACAATGTCAAATATGCTCACGAGTTTAAAAAAATGTTCATAATTTTTAAAAATTGTTCATGTTTCATAAAAATGAGAGTGATACTGTATATCGATGATGTAGTAAAATGTGATCATTGCCATTCGAAATTATGATTTTTTTTCTCCCGTTACAACGCACGGGCATGTTTGCTAGTATAATATATAAAAAAAAAAGCACGACGGCAGGAGTCGAACCCGCGAAGAATGCGCACCACACGCTCTTTATCGCTGCGCTATGTTTTGTTTGGGTTGAACAACACGCGTATTACCTTTTATACTTTTATAATCATTCCGCTTTTAATAAAAAAAGAAGTTTAAACGAGCGCGACGGTCGGGACTCGATCTCGCGGCGCGCGAATATCCCCGCGCACTAGCTACTGCTGCGCTACTAATTCTTTTGTGTAAGTACCACGCGTACGTAGCTTTATAATATCGTTCGGCTTTTAACAAATAAGAAAAACGCGCGCAACGGCCGGCACTCGATACTGCGCCGAACGAATAATACCGCGCGCTCGCTACCGCCGGGCCATTGAATCTTGCATGCTAATTTTTTAATATACAATTATCTTATTTAAATGTAAGACGAGCATTTAAAAAAAATACGATGACCGTTTTTCCTTTTTATTGAACATTTGTTTTAAATAGTTCATCATATAAAAACGTAGCGTATAATTAAAAAGATATTCATTGCATCATATATTGAAAAGTTCATCGTATAAAAGTGTATCGTACATGAAACAGATGTTCATCACATCATTTAGTATATATATTGAACATTTTTAATATACAATCATCTTATTGAAATATATAAGATGTTGTAAAAATACAATGACCTTTTTTCCTTTTATAAAAATGTAATATACTATGTATAACTTTTCAACATATGATACACACAATGCATAAGGCCTGAAGAATACCCATGATACGAAAAAAGACAAAAGAAATCTGAAAAACAAAATACAAAAAAAACCCGGAACGGGCAAAGTATAAATAAGAATACGCTTGCTGACAGACGTGAAAGGTTCAGTTGCGCGGCGTTAGAGAGTGCTCGGTTTTAACCGCTGGCTCTCTGCGCGCGCTTTTTAATCTTTTCGATAAAAAGCGCAAGTATATAGAAGTTATAAAAGGGAATAAGAACAAAACTTGTCGTAGCCCAGCGGTAGCGACCGCGCTCTGCAGTACGCGCGTCTCGTGTTCGAATCCCGGCCCTGCTTGGCGTGCGCGTGTTTTTATTTTTATTTTCGACCGGGCCCTTTTTCTTGTAATAAAGGACATATGAGGGATTAAATAAAAACTAAGGGCCTTTTTTTGTAAAAGAACATGCCACGTCAGCACCTGACAGGTGGGGCCACGCGGTCAGATACAGGTCAACACATGCTTATACGGCTGTCGGCCCGTTTTGCAACACTTAGGCTTAGAGTTGGTATTGACTTGCAAAAAATATGACCAGTGGTACCAATTCGTTACGACGTGCCGAAGTGTGGTAGTTTGATGCAATTAACTCCATTCCACGTCTTACTCGTGCCAAGATTTAGCCAAAAATCTATGAAACCACATGCACTGCCCTAAATCCAATATTCAAACAATAGAATCGTAGAAGAGGAAAACGAGGGCAATACCAGCGTCCATGGCAAGAGAAGAGGGTGGGGATCGATCCCACTGGTCGGAAGCGCGGAAGACGACATGGAATCTGAGGGCCGGGGTTGGCCTCCGAGGCAGTTCTTGGTCGCCTGAGAGAGAGGACTCAGGGAGGGGGGGGGAGAAGTGAATGGGTATGGGGGAGTTAGAACTCCACGTGCCCACCACTTAACCCGTCCAAGAAGCCTCGAAGCGGTAGTACCATGGGTGGTAGCGGTAGTACCACTTGCGTAGTAGTACTGGCTGACACCGATGGTAGTACCGCCCCACTGCAATGGTTGAAGTCCATATGCACTGCTCTCAGTGGTAGTACCGATGGCTCGCACGATAGTACCGCTTGCGCTGTAGTACCGCCCACAACCAACAGTAGTACCGCTTGCACCCCAGAAAACTGCTAAGATCAAGTTGAGAAGGAGGCTTATGCAATTTTAACAGGTTTGAGAGGGAGAAGGCTTGGGTTGGAAACAAGAAAACCAACAAAAGGGAAGGGATACTCCATGGTTAAACACAAAAACGAGAGCACACATGGAGTAGTCCAACAACCTAAAGCCGATAACCAAGAGAGCACAACTCAAACCAAACAGAACCACACCACTCAAAGAGTGGGCGTGACCGAAATCACCTATGTTTGAGTCAATTGGTATGGCACCGCGAAGATTTTAACCTTGGGTCCATGACCAAAACTCGTCTTTGAAGCACAAGTACCATAAAAAATGGATAATGTGAAAGATTTGGTCTATTTCTGCTTAATAAGGAGAGGGAGAGCTCATTCCGAGAACAACAAGCCCTATATGTCTGTGCCTACACCAAAATAAAATGATGAGCGCGGTGGGGTGTGCAATGCTTCAAGCCACATTGCTCGAATCAATGATATTTAGCTAATGCATTAACTCGCGAAATCTTGCTTCATCTAATGGCTTCGTGAAAATATCTGCAAGTTGATCATGAGTGTTGACATAAATAAGATCAATTTCTCCATGCTTGATATGATCCCGGATGAAATGATGGTGAATCTCAATATGCTTCGTCTTGCAATGTTGAACCGGGTTGTGGGAGATCTTGATGGCACTTTCGTTGTCACAGAAAAGAGGCACTTTGTCACAAGTGACACTGTAATCCTTTAAAGTTTGCCTCATCCATAGCAATTGAGCACAACAACTTGCGGCGACTACATACTCGGCCTCGATGGTAGAGAGAGAAACACAATTTTGTTTCTTTGAAGACCACCTCACCAAAGAGCGACCAAGGAATTGGCACCCTCCGGAGGTTGACTTCCTACCCACACAGTCTCCCGCCCAATCCGAGTCCGAGTATCCCATGACATTAAAAGATGCACCTTTGGGGTGCCATAAGCCAAAGTTTGGGATATGAGCCAAATATCGAAAGATTCACTTGACCGCCACATAGTGGCTTTCCTTAGGTGCGGATTGAAACCGTGCACAAATTCCCACACTCAACATAATATCTGGCCTAGATGCACAAAGATAAAGCAAGTATCCAATCGTGGAGCAATATACCTTTTGATCCACGACTTTACCATTCAGATCAATGTCAAGTTGGCACTTGAGTTGCATAGGAGTCTTAGCCGGCGTGACATCATCCAACTTGAATCTCTTGAGCTTGTCTTGAGTGTATTTTGCTTGGTTGATGAAGGTTCTTTCTCTATGTTTCTTGACTTCGAACACAAGAAAGAACTTCAACTCTCCCATCATAGACATCTCAAACTCTTTGGTCATGAGTGCGGCAAACTCATCATTAAAAGATTCGTTAGGAGAACAAATCCCCTTTAACCCTCTTAGTAAAAGAATGGGATCGATTTTCCCAATTTCAAACCCACGATTTTGTAACAACTCCATAAGGTGGTCATACCATGCACGTGGGGCTTGTTTAAGGCCATAGAGTGCCTTATCGAGCTTGTACACATGATTGGGGAACTTGGGATCCTCGAACCCGGGGCTTGTTTGACATATACCAACTCATTAAGAGGACCATTTAAAAAAACACTCTTCACATCCATTTGTTGTAACTTGAACTTATGATCAGAAGCATATGGAAGCAACATGTGAATAGATTCAAGGCAAACAACAAGGGCAAAGGTTTCACCGTAGTCGATACCCTCGACTTGGGAGTATCCTTGAGCCACCAATCTTACCTTGTTTCGAATGACAAATCCATTCGCATCTTGCTTGTTCTTGAAGGTCCAGTTGGTCCCAATGACATTGTGGTTCTCCTTCGACCTTGGAACCAATTGCCACTCCTTGTTGCGCTCGAAGTTGTTGAGTTCATCATGCATGGCTTCAAGCCAATCTGTGTCCTCGAGCGCCTCTAGTACCTTTAGGGGTTCAATACAAGAAACAAACATGTGATGCTCACAAAAGTTTGTTAATTGTCTATGAGTGGTTACCTCTTTACTCAAGCTTCCATTGACATTTTCCAAGACATGTTCTTGGTGTTTTAGAGTGGAAGCAGTCTTGGCGGTGCAACGCTCCAAAAGCTCCTCCATAGAAAGTTGAGGAGCATCCTTTTTGTTACCATGAGCATCGTCTTGAGATTGCTCTTGATCTTGAGCTTGCTTGGAATCATGAACGTGATCTTGGGCATCACTTGGCGAATCACCATCACCATGAGGTTGATCTTGCCCTTGATCTTGTTTTTTTGGTCAAGGGTCATCACTTCGTTGTTCGAAAGTGTGTGGTCAAGTGTTGGTGAGGGTTCCACTTGAGTAGAACATTGTCCTTCTCCTCCAGCCACAAGGGGTTCCTAAACGGGTAGGAAGTTTCCCACACCCATTCTTCTTATGGCTTGGGGAGGAATTTCATCACCTACATCACAACCACTTTGCTCCACTTGGGAGCCATTATTTCCATCAAACTCTACGTTACACGTCTCCTCAGTGAGTCATGTGGACTTGTTGAGGACACGGTAAGCATGAAAGTTTGTAGCATAACAAACAAATATGCCCTATTGAGCTCTATAATCAAATTTATCTAAATGAGCTCCCTTTTTGAAAATGAAACACTTACACCCGAACACGAAAAAGTACTTGAGGTTGGGCTTGTTAACAAAAAGTATCTCATATGGAGTATTGTTCAAGCCTTTGCGGAGGTAGAGCCGATTGTATGCATGGCATGTTGTGTTGATGGCTTCAGCCCAAAAGTTGTACGGAGATTTGAATTCCGCCATCATGGTCCTTGCCGCGTCCATCAACGTTCGATTCTTCCTCTCTACTACACCGTTTTGTTGAGGGGTATAGGGTGCGGAGTATTGGTGCTTGATCCCCTCATCACTTAGAAACTCATCCAAGGTGAAGTTCTTGAACTCGGAGCCGTTGTCACTTCTAATCATCAATGTATTTGCATCATTTTGGCGTTGAGCTTCATTTGCAAAGTCGATGATGGTTTGTTGGGTCTCACTCTTCCTCTTCAAGAAGTATACCCATGTGTATCTTGAATAATCATCCACAATCACCAAGCAATATTTTCTTCCTCCAAGACTATCAAAATATGGAGGACCAAAGAGATCCATGTGGAGGAGCTCTAAGGGCCTCTTCGAGTAAATAGTAGTCATGGAGCGGTGAGGCGTCTCATGTAGCTTTCCTTCAATACAAGCACTACAAGCATGATCTTTGGAAAAACTAACACTTGTTAGTCCAAGAGATCCGCATTGAGGAGACTTTGCAGAGATCTCATATTGACATGGTATAAACGGCAAAGCCAAAGCCATCCCACATCAACTTTAGCCATTAAACATGTTGCGGTTTTAGTGGGCTTCTCCGAGAAGTTGACCACATAGAGACCGTTCTCAACATGTCCAACATAGGCTACTTTAAGAGTCTTGCTCCACAATAGGGCCACGGTATTAACATCAAACAATGTAGAAAAGCCCATGAGTGTAAGTTGACGAACGGAAAATAAATTGTATGCAAGGGTCTCAACAAGCATGACTTTCTCAACGGTTAAATTCAGAGAGATCACCACCTTGCCAAGACCCAATACCTTTGATGTTGTAGCATCACAAAATTGGACTTGAGTGGCCATAGATGAGTTAGTTTGAACGTCCACCACCAAGTCCTTGCTTCCGGTCATATGATTTGTTGCTCCAATATCAAGCAACCATGAACCTCCTCCGGAAGCAAACTCCTACATAAGATCAATGCTTGGTTCTAGGTGCCCATTATTGAATGGATCCTTTGATGTTAGTAAGAAGGGTCTTAGGAACCTAAATAGACCATACAATGTACTCATAAATAGAACTAGGAAATTTGGCATAAACATGCCCATCACTAGCATGACATAAAACATAGGAAGGGTTAAAATCGTCGGCTTTGTTGGGATGAGTGGCATTGCCCCTCTTGGCATTACCACCCATCACCTTGTTCTTCTTCTCCTTAGGAGCACCCTCTCCCTCTTTGAAAAATGTTTCTTTGAGAGGGATAGCTTGCTTGGTCTTGTCTTTCTTCTTGGATTTCTTCGTCTTTGACTTGGGTACAAACCCAAATCCCTCTTTTGACACTATTTCCTTTTGATTGCTCAAAAGGTCATTGAGGTTCTTCTATCCTTGTATAAAAGTTACAAGGCCCTTCGCAAGTTGCTCTTTCAACTTGGCATTTTCCTCCACAAGGTGCACATGCTCACCACAAGGGTTAGAGGCATGAACATTATCAATTAACACAAAAGGAGGGCAAGTGGCTATTTCCTTAGTGAGTTTCGCTTGGAGTTGATCATGAGAAACCTTGAGGGAGGCATGAGCACTTTTAAAGGCCTTATGAGCCTTGTCAAGTAACTCAAACTCCATGTTGAGTTTCCCATTGCCAACCCCAAGTTTAACATTCTCGGCCTTAAGCATACGAGCAAGAACTTGAGCATGATCATGATCTTTCTTTAACCTAGCAAGATCAATGTTGTGTGACTCCTCAAGAGCCAAACGAAAACCTTGCTCTTCCTCAAGAGCATGAGAAAGATCCGTGATCTCATCGGCATACTCATGGCTATGCCCTTCCATCTTAGTGATGGTGTCTTCGTGAGACTCAATGCCATCATTGGCCTCACCCAATTGTTCCAAGAGAGCGATGAACTGCTTCTTGGTCTCATCTTTGAGTTTACGCAAGAACTTATTAAAGGCATTCTCATCTATCTTTACCTCCTCTTGTTCATCCACACTATCCGTTGGAGATGGAGTAGTGGAGATGGTAGATTTGATCTTGGAGGTTACCTTGTTGGTGGATTTGGCCATTAGGCACTTGTCGATGGGGATGTGGTCCTCGTCGGGGGAGTCGAAGAGCGACACCGTGGTTGGGGAAGAGGTGGCAATGGCCACGAAGGTTGTTGCCATACCTTCACCACTAGCATCATCATCATCATCGGAGTTGTACTCTTCTTGCACCATCTACCCCTTTTGAGGCGCCCTCTTCGTGAAGTTGTTCTTATTAGGGAAGGACTTGGTCTTGTCCTTGCGAATGAGACCGCGTCCATTGTGTTCATGCTTCTCATAGGGGAAATCTACAACAAAGTGACTTACATTGCCACAACTGTAGCATTTCCTCACTCGTTGCTTGCCCTTGGAACCATTTTAGCTATTCTTGGAGAATTTGGGCTTGGTGTTTCTCTTGTTGCCCCCAAATTGTCTTGACGCAAGAGCCATGTGCTCGTGGTAAGCATATTTGGTGTCTTCAGGACAACACTCATCTTCTTCTTCCTCCTCATCTTCCGAGAAAGCCTTGGCCTTCAACGCAAGGTTGGGCTTCTTTGACCGTTGGGCACGAGCTAGTGCGTTGTCGGCGGTCTTGTTGAAGATTTTCATATCAATAAACTCATCCAACACTTCACTTGAGGTCAAGGCATTTAAGTCTGTCCTTTGTCGGATCAGGGAGGACATGCCTTTGTTAAATGGCATGATGGCTTTGAGGAACTTGCACTTCACCCAATTGTCATTCGTGTCCTTGCTCCCATGGTCTCGAATAGAGACGACAAGGGTGTTCAATCTCCGGTAGAGCTCCCGTGGGTCATCATCTTCATTCATCACAAACTCATCGGCTTCGTCAAGAACCACCTCAAAGTTGCCTCGTTGAATGCTTGATCTTCCTTTGTACAAGGGGTTGATGTGCTCCCATGCATCTTTGGCAATGGTGAAGGGGTGCAAGTGTGCAAGCTGGTGGCATGGCGACTTGAATAATGAACAAAGATAATGCATTTAGTTGATTGTCCACTTCTTCTCTTGGAGTCATGTTGTTGGGACCATGAGGGTGAAAGCCTTGCTCGATCACCGTCCACAATTGTGTTGAGTTGTGATTCAAATAAGACTTGACATGAAAAACCCAATTAGGAAAGTTAGTCAAATCAAGTTTGGGTGGAGGCCCATGAGAGTTAAAATGAGGCGAAGGGACCTGTCAACCATAGGACAGGGAGGGGCAACCGCAGCATTGGTGCCTCTAATCCATTGTTTCCTTGAGAGGAATTAGGGATAGCGGCACTAGCAAATTCCTTGGTGGAATCGGCATTCGTTTCAGAAGAGAAGGGGTTAACCATTTCCTTTGGATCGGTGAGAAGTTTAAAACTCTCAAGGAATTTATTTAGCGTCTCCTTGACCTCGCCCACCATGGCCGATTTGAGAGAGGCGATGGCCTCATTCAAATCATTGCGGGTGACCATGGTCTTGGACACGGCCGCGGAGTTATCTTCTTCCCGAACCTTGTCGTCAGCCATACTCTTCAGGCGGTTAAGCCTTTAAAAGAGACGTAGCTATGAGACCAATTGAAAAGATATATGTGATCGACTAGAGGGGGTGAATAGGCAACTACTAATTTTAGCTCTTTTAATCCAATTAGGGTTAGCAACAAAAAGGTTGTCTAGATATGCAACTAGGTGAACAACCTATATGATGTTAACAACAACACTAGCAAGCAAACAAAGGATACACCACAATAAATACTTGCACAAAGTAAAGGTAAGAAGTAACCACAAGTGAAATCGATGGAGACGAGGATGTGTTACCAAAGTTCCTTCCCTTTGAGGGGAAGTACGTCTTCGCTGGATCGGTGTGGAGGCACAATGCTCCCCAAGGTGCCACTAAGGCCACCGTATTATCCTCACGCCCTCACACAATGTGAGGTGTCATGATTCCACTAGTGGTGCCCTTGAAGGCGGCGACCGAACCTTTACAAAGAAGGTGGGGACAATCTCCACAACTTAATTGGAGGCTCCCAACACCACCACAAAGCTTAACCACAATGGATTATGGCTTCGAGGTGACCTATTCCGTCTAGCACTACTGGAATTAGGTACTTTGCCGTCTGCCATAGCGGACGGCAAAGGGTAGGACCACCGACGGCAAATCCTTTGCCGTCCGGCAGCAGACGGCCAAATTTTCGACACTGAGAACCCCGGTAAAGGAGGGCTTTGCCGTCTGCCTTTGTACTGCGGACGACAAAATGTTTTTGCCATCAGGCAGCAGACGGCAAAGCGACTGGACGGCGTAAACTTGAGTTAACCCCGTTAGTGGCTAACGGAGCCTTTGCCGTCTGCCACCATCTCCTTTGCCGTCCGCAGCCTTTGCCGTCTGCCTCCCTCTCCTTTGCCGTCCGCAGCCTTTGCCGTCTGCCTCCCCTCATTTGCCGTCGTCCCCCCGCCACCCCCTCCTTTGCCGTCCGCGCCCGTTGCCGTCCGCCCCCGGACGGCAAATGTACCATATGTCATCAGGCCTGGCACTCCCAGGGTGCACAGGTGAGTGCCACGTGTCACCTTTGCCGTCGGTGCTAGACGGCAAAGTGGCAATATTGCCCCAGTTTTTTCTGTTTTTTCTTATATCCAACAATTTTCACAGGCAAAATATGCTATATATGTATATATTTCACAATAACCCTACTGATCATCATCCAACAACAAGCACAAGCAGAAGTATCCAACAAACATACCAAAACAAATGTCACATTGTTCACCATATTACAATAGTAACAAGTTTCACATATGTAGCAAGTTTAACATTGTTCATCGATACAAAATCACAAGCACTCCATCAATGCAAGCTTCCGTGAAGTGACTCTAATCTGCAAAATGGGAAATACGAAAGTTAGATGAAGAAGACTAGAATAAGAAGAAGAAGATGAAGAAGCGGTTTTCTTCTCTCTATCTTTCTCCTCTTGTTTTCTTCTTCTTATTGCTTATTTGTGTCATTCGGGCAAAATTGGAAGAAGGATAGGTCTTTCGAGGTTTGCCTCATGGTGTGTATGGTGCGCACTCACTCACACTTATATGGTGGTGTATGTTGGTGGACAGTACCTAACACTAATATTTCGACAGTTGGTGATGGTCGTTTCCCCTAACACTAATATTTCGGAAGGAGCTAAGTTTGTCTAAGTGCTAAGTTTGTCTTTCTTTGAGAAAACGAGCTAAGTTTGGGGCTTACCGTCCTCATCATCACGGAGGAGAGGCACCGCGGTTGCTCGGACCGGTTTCACCTGGAGAAGGCTGCCCTGGAGAAGGGTCGTGCGATGCGACTCCGGAGTTAAGCTGCACCAAAGATGATTTGCAATGTCTCGTTAGCATGATGACACTGAAAAGATCATTGCATTGAAATGAAACTCACCGTTGCAGCCGTGGTAATGACTGGCATCGACGGAGCGGCCTGGCCGGTCTTCTTGCACATAGTCTGCACATTTGGTTTTCACAAGTCAACGATATTCATTATTAATGAAAGGAACATTAAATGCAAGATTTGACAAATATGAAGAAGAATCTTACCATGAAGAGCTCGTAGATGGCCCGGTAAGACGCATCGGACCGTGCCCTCTCCTCCTCCAACAACCTTGCCATCCTCTCCTCCATCTCCTTCTCCTTCGCCGCCATAAACACCTGTGTTGCCTCTCTCTCTTTCAGAATAGCAGCCTGCAACACAACTCCTCGTTAGCATTGTAATCATCTTTGTTCACACACACAATGTAATGAGGAAAGATATCTAAGTCCGTATAACTAACCTCGATGGCGAGCTCGACTGGCCGTGGACGAGGCCTTATCTCAGGACAGGAGCTCGTTTGGCGCGCCTTGATCTCCCGAAGGTTGCTAGGACAACGTATAAGGCCATCTCCAATGGCAATCGAGCCATGGGGCCTCCCGCCGCCAGCTATCATCACCAGCTCTGGATCAATACGCTCCTGGTTCGGGTTAAAGTCCTCCCCTTTCCTCGCCCTCCCCTCATCTCTGTACCTCACGAGCTTGTTGTGGGAGGAGATGTTGCTGAACTTCAAGGGATCATCGAGGTCAGACTCAGAGAATGCCTTTTTGAAACGTTTTTTGGAAATACGTGTTTCTTGGAAGAATTCTCCTTCATATGTGTCTTGGTTAATGTGAGGTTCATAATCCTCTTCATTGAGGGGAGGTGGTCTAAAATGTGGCGGCACTTCATAAATGACATCCCAACCTTTCAGATTTGGATCAGTTTGGCAGGCCCACGGTAGATAGAAAACTTGGGTCGCCTGTTGAGCCGTAATATAGACATCGGGCACATCTAAATAGGTGCTTTGTTTGATTTCGACTAGCCCTATATGTTCATGAGTCCTTCTAGTCTCCTTAGGATGGAACCAATGACATTTGAAGACTACGACGTTCGGTGGGTTTTCACCATAGAATAGAAGTTCATAAATTGCTTCAACTCTTCCATAGTACTCTGTACCTCCTTCGCCGATAGCAGAGACACAACAATTTGTAGTCTTCAGGTCGGGCATAGATAGCTCTTTGCCAAAGGTACGAAAGCGATACCCGTT
Organism: Elymus sibiricus; assembly: GCA_039707655.1. NCBI lineage: Eukaryota > Viridiplantae > Streptophyta > Magnoliopsida > Poales > Poaceae > Elymus > Elymus sibiricus. Next base: position 249,749,364 of record CM077671.1, read on the forward strand.
GATGTCGTATCTGTCAAATAAACGGACCTTATAGTCAAAACCATTAGCGACTTGTCTCAGCTCGGCGTCCATAGACTCTGAATTAGCCTACAAGTTTAATACGAAAGGATTGTTGCATTAGCCGCAAATAAGACGAAGAAATGAAATGGTCCATTAATGGTAATTACCGTTTGTTTGAACCAAGAGATGAAACCGGGATAGCCGCCTCCATGCTTCGCCAGGAGCTCATACTCTTCGACGGAATCCTTTTGGATGACCACTCCATCCGAGAATTTGGCGACGTATTGACTATATCAAATATCCGGGAATAAGAGCAGTTCTAAGGAATTACAAGTTGCGAAACAATAATGTACCGACAACTTACTCGATGTACGGCCGCACTTCTGTTAGGTTGTTGAAGATATACAATGAAATGGTCCGCCATTCATCGACATCCAACGCTTTTGCTTTAGAAGCACCGGCTGGTGCGAGCTTCCCTTTGAATAGGCTGAGGTTGGATCGACTTTTTTTTGGGTCGCCATCATTGTACCGAGGCTTCGGATTATGCAAATGACGATTTTTGGCTTCGTAGTGTGCTGTCACGAAGTTTGCCGCCTCCTCAGTAATGAATGCCTCGGCCATCGATGCTTCAATTCTACGTTTATTTTACATTTTGCTCGAAGCGTCTTCTGCATCCTCTCAGTTGCGAAGCACCAACGATTTTGCACGCCCCCGCCCCCCCAATCTTGCCTCGGTCGCGAGATGCAAAATCAAATGCTGCATTGGATTAAAGAAGCCCGGTGGAAAGATCTTCTCTAACTTGCATATCAACTCCGACGCCAACTCTTCCATTTCATCTACACGCCAGGCGATAGTTCTTTCGCACAAAGAGAACGGAAGAAATAGCTCAGCTCTGCCAGTACTAGCCATTCATCCTCAGGGATAAAGCCACGCAGCATCACCGGCATTACCCGCTCAAGCCATATGTGCCAATCATGACTCTTGAGACCAAATATCTTCAGTTTTTGACAACTCTACCTTTGATGAAATTCTTCTTGTCTTTTCTGAACTTATGGCGAGGATCCAGGAACTGTCTATGCATGTCGAAGCAAGAATACTTGCGACCCGCCTGCAGCCAACGGAACTGAAGAGCTGCCTTGCATGTGGGGCACGGGAACCTTCCATGCACACACCAACCAACGAATAGGGCATACGCTGGCAAGTCATGCGTCGAGTACATGTACCACACATGCATTTTGAAGGTTTTTTTGGTAGCGGCGTCGTATGTCTTGATCCCATTATCCCAAGCTTGTTGCAATTCATCCTTAAGCGGCTGCATGTACACATTCATATTCTTCCCCGGATAGTTGGGCCCTGGAATTATCAACGTCAAGAAAATGTTCTTTCTTTTCATAATCTCTCCGGGGGGGGGGGGGGGGGGGGAGATTGAGTGGAATGACAAATACAGGCCAACAACTGTATTGGGTTGCCGTCATACCAAACACATTGAACCCATCCGTGCTTATGGCGACTCGAGGATGCCTTGGATCTGCTGCTTTATCGTTATGTAATGCATCGAAGTGCTTCCACGCACAAGCGTCTGAAGTGTGTACCAACATCTGATTCCCATCTGCATCTAGTTCGGTTCTTTTGCCCAATTTATGCCACGTCATCTGTCTGGCCGTCTCTTCGACCATGAAAAGACGTTGAAGTCTTGGTATGATTCGCATATACCGAAGAACATTAACTGGGATTTTGGTCTGACTCTTCTCACCCATACCGTTGTCTACCACAACATACCTGGAAGACTTGCAAATGGGACAATAGTTCAAGCCCGGATACTCAAGCCTAAATAAGGCACATCCATTCTCACAGGCATCTATCTTCTCATAGGGCATCTTAAGCGCGCGTAGGATTTTGTCCGACTAGTACAGGTTTGCAGGCAATACATGGCCTTTGGGTAGAAAGCGTCCAAATATTGTCATCATCGCGTCGTAGCATTCTCTGCCCAGGTTGAACTGAGCCTTCAGAGCCATTACTTGCGCGATGGCATCCAGCTGACAAAGCTCAGTGTGCTCGTGGAGAGGACGTTTTGAAGACTCCAACATTTCATAGAAGGCCTTTGCAGATTCCTCCATCTCATCGTCCGAATCCCTAGCATCATCAAAGTCTTGCACCATGTCTTCGATCCCGGTACCATGCTCGTCGGTGCGATGACGAACCACCTCAGCTCTGGCACGTTGGGCAGACTCACCATGAAAAGTCCACACCGTATAATTAGGCCTAAAACCCCACTTCTGCAGGTGTTTACCCATTTCATCCTCTGACTGCCTTTTATAGTTGTCGCACCGGGGACAGGGACACCATGTTTTTTCCTGGCCATTTGCAAATGCGGCTCTCACAAACCCCTTGGTATTTATTAACCATTCTTTGGTCATGTCTTTCTGACTGGTGTGACCGGTGTACATCCACGCACGATCAGTCATCTTGCCTAGCTACTGGACACACAAGAAATATATATATATTTCAGCATATATATTCATCAGTTAATCAAGTTTGTTAGTTTTATTACGTCCATGCAACCTACACTCTAATAGGTTAAGATAGGTCCTAATCCCACCCGAGTTTGTGTAGATTGGGTTCGTTTTCCCATGCACTGCTCCGGATCCGACGTAGAATTTTGACAGCACCTCCCCGCTGTTCTCCTGATACACGTCTCGGCAATAAGCAGAGAGGATGTGTACCCGGAGAACAACAGGGAGGCACTGACGAAATTCTACATAGGATCCGGAGCAGAGCATACGGGAAAACGAACCCAATCTACACATACTCGGGTTGTCCATGGATAACGTTGGACAATTCGAAAGGACGGCGGTTATAAATATGCAAAGACATGCATATATATAGATGTTGTCCTTTCGAACGTGAGACGCCTAGGTTACGAAACTTGACATGAAAATAAAATTAAGTGACAACGGCATGACAACAAGAACAGAGCAAATAGGGGAGGGTCGGGGAGGAGATGACAGTAGTGCTCACCACTAGACCTTGTAGGGGACGTAGTCGCACGGGGAGGCCGTCGAACACCAGACCCTTCAAGCGACGAAAAACTGCACATTTAGATCCACACGATTAAAACGAATATTCAATCCCGATAGAAAAATCTCTCTATGTATGACTACTTTTCCACTTCTATTTTCATCTTTTTCTCCTCTATTTCTTCTTCTCCTCCTCTTCTTCCTTTTCTTCTCTTCTTCTTCTTCTTCTTCTTCTTCTCTTCTTCTTCTTCTTCTTCTTCTTCTTCTTCTTCTTTTCTTCTCCTCTTCTTCTTCTCCTCTTTTTCTTCTACTTTCTCCTCTTCTTCTGTTTTTCCTTTTCATCTCCTCCTCCTCCTCTTCTACTTCTTCTTCTTATTTTCATTTGTCCTTTTTCCTTCTTCTTTTCTTCTTCTAACAGTAGCTAGCTAGCTAATTTCTAATCTAAAAAATAAAAAAAAACAGAAAAAATGCGGAAGAGGGGGGAAGGGAGGAGGCATAGAGAGCTCACCGGAGGGGGCGTCCGGGCGGCGGGGGCGTCTGGGGTGCCGGGGCGGCGGGGCGGTGGTGCACAGGGGCACGGGGGTGGCGGGGCGGCCGGTGGGTGGTGGCGGCGAGGCGGGGGGCGGTCGGTGGGGGTGGCGGGGCGGGGGGCGGCCGGTGGGTGGGGCGGCGGGGCAGCCGGTGGGTGGGGGCGGCAGCCGGTGGGCGTCGGGGGGAGGGAGGGAGGCGGGGGTGGGCGTCGGGGCAGCGGGTGGGTGGGGGTGGCGGGGCGAGGGGCGGCCGGTGGGTGGGGGCGGCGGGCGGCGGGGCGGCCGGTGGGTGGGGGCGGCGGGGCGGCGGGGAGAGTGAGGGGAGGGATGAGGGAGGGAGGGAGAGAGGGAGAGGACAGATGGGTGGGGGACGACCGTTATTAGGGCGTCGCCTTTGCCGTCTGCCAGCCTGCCTTTGCCGTCTGCTGGTAGACGGCAAAGAACTGACCTAAGCGGCGCCAGCCTGCCTTTGCCCTTTGCCGTCCGCCAGCTGCCCTTTGCCATGGGCCGTTCCTTTGCCGTCTGCCCTGCTGGCCCTTTGCCGTCAGCTGGCTGACGGCAAAGACCCAGCCTACGGCAAATCCATTCTTTGCCGTCAGCTCACCCTTTGCCGTCAGCTTTCTGCCAGCACACGGCAATGACTTTCTTTGCCGTCCGCCTGCTGACGGCAAAGAGTCGGCTGACGGCAAAATCCCTGATTCCAGTAGTGTAGGGTGCTCAAACACCCAAGAGTAACAAGATCCGCAATGGATTAGTGGGGGGAATCAAATATCTCTTGGTGGAAGTGTAGATCGATGCCTTCTCTTCCAAACCCTAGAGCATCAACAAGTTTCGATGGCTAGGGAGAGAGATCGGGTGAAAATGAGCTTAGGGGCAACAATGGAGCATGGGGGAAAAGAGGTAGGTCAACTTGGGGAAGAAGAACCCCTTATATAGTGGAGGGGAAAATCTGACCGTTTTTTGCCCACAAATCATGCATAAGCGGTAGTACTGTTCACGGGGGTGGTACTACCGCCCAGCGCCAGCAGTTCTAGGCTCAGCGTGCAACTGACTCAGTCAGGGACACGGTAGTGCCGCCGAAGCGGTACTACCGCTCCTACCAGCGATAGTAGAGGTAGGTAGGGTGGCAGTATCGCACGGAGCGGTACTACCACTGGATACTACCGTTCTACTTCTGCTCGAGTGGTGAGGGACTGCAAAGCAAAAACTAAGCAGTAGTATGCGCGGATGTGGAGGCCGGTAGTACCGCCCGGTACTACCGCTCCACAACAGCGACACTTCCGCTTAACACATTGATGTTCGGTGGTTCTGCAGGAGTGGAGTGGTAGACAGAGCCGCAGTATTGCATGAATGGTACTGTAGCTGTGTACTACCACTTAACGAATGCCAGACACTAGAGCCCAAAACGTAAGCGGTGGTGCCCTTAGCACTGGTGGGCGGCAGTACCGCTGGAGCGGTACTACTGCTCCCGAGCGCAGTACTTCTGCTTAAGTGCTTCTGAAAGTTCCTGAGCAGAAGACAGTAGCTCCAAAGTGTCGGGAAGGAAGGAGGGTGCAAATGTGTATGTGTTGATTCCACCCTAACCTTTCCAAATGCGGGCCCGTGTTGATAGTATAGATTTCCTACGACTCAAAACCACCAAAATCAAATCGTCGAAAAATAACCGTCTTGTCTTTAAACACCAAGGGGACATAAGCCGTCTCGTGCCATCTGATAATCTTTGAAATCTAAATGCACACGGTTAGTCCACAAAGCGCATTGTCATCAATCACCAAAACTACTTAGGGAGAAATATGCTCTAACACATGTTGTGATCTGACGCGCAAAACTTTCATTGATAACAATGCAAATTTGGAAAATCATAATGATTTTAGAACGTATTATTTATCCAAACCATGCATAGGCATGGTTTTAATAATTCACAGTAACGCATAGCGTTTCTTCCTAAAATAACAACGCCAGTTGTACGTCTACATGTATATATTGCCATCCAAGTAAAAAACAAATCATTCTATTAATGTTGCCATTTTATTACCTTTTGTCTTCCTCGACTCAAAACAATTGATAGATCTGGAGAAGGCAATGGACAAAAATCCAGATGGTTCTATCTATGTTACCAAGGAAGCAAAGGAATTAGGAAGCCAGATGAAGCCAAATCCACAAGATTCAAGTGATTTGCCTGAAACAACCTTGAGTGATAGTGAGAGGACACTTACAGATAGTTTTGGAGAGATCCAAGAGATGGATCTTGGTGGTGAATCAGAAGTAGATTCTGTACTGGTGCTTTCTCAAGGAATAGAGGAGAGATTGGTTGATACTTCTGCAACAACACATGCTAGAAGTACCAGAAGCATCCAAGAGAGCGATCTTGGTGGTGAATCTAAAGTTGTTTCTACAAAGATTGTTTCTATCGGGAAACAGGTACACTCTAACGGCAAATACATTGATGTTAGAGTGATAACTCCAGCAAAGTTCATACCTGGACATGAACAAAGTGCTACAATTTTTTGTAGGAAAACTCTTCCAAAATCCAAAGTGGAAAGAAAGTCAAGAAAAGATCGCGTGGAGATAATAATGGGCACAAAACTAAGGTTAGTACATTTATATCCTTTAAATTACGTACCCCCTTTTCCCGTCTTCCATCTAGAGAAAATATAATAGTTTAGGTAATACTATATGTGTCCTCTCACAGATCAAGTCGCCAACAAAACAGAACAAATAGTTTTACTGCTACTATGGTGATCACGTTTAGCAATGGTTAATGTTGATTACTAATCATGCTCTGTGACTATACTGCTTATAACTAATTCTTTTTTAGAAGAATACACTAGTTCATTAGTGATGTTTTGCGGATGAATATTCTTTGATATATGTGCTTGTGTGAGATTATTCCATTTTTACCGTAAAGCAAATATATTATAGTGTGTTATGTGTGTCTATATTGCGTATGCCTTTCAATTCTATTTTTTATACTAACATATTCTTTATTCCCTTGCAGAAATCAAGAAATCCTAATTTACAAGGAGATGGTATGTATGAATACGATCGTGCAATGTTCGACACATTTTTGTATATACAAAACTTATCCATGTGTTCACTTTTTTATGTAATACTCTCCTATTTTAAATTGAGACTGTATTTTTTGCTCCCAAGCTCCATGGAGTTGTGTTTTTGAAAAATTCAGTAATGAAAATTTTTTGATAAATACAATGAACATTGAGATGTATACTACATTTATGTAAAGTTTCATCATCAAATGTGCTTTGGTATGATCCTTATAAAAAACCATAAACTTTTATAATGAGTAGTACTTGTGCTAGAAATACATGATTTTTTGTGTGTAGCTTGAACCCCAACGCATTTCATCGTGACAATTTACAGAGATGTAATATACATCCCTAGATTCATGTGTAACTATTATTAAAAAATATTAAATGTGGTATATATATATATATATATAATAAAATCTGGGGTCGATGGCGTCTGAGATCCAAAAGTAATTTTTGGAAGATTAAAGGGTAAGTGGGTAACATATTCACAATAAATATTTATGTGTTGATTTAGTTAACATCTCTAACTTGTTCAACCTTCAAGTTTATAGTTTTAGACCCATGGCATTTACTTGTTCTCTTTAACATGTACAGGCACTAGTGAGTCCAAAAGAGGAAGGACAAATGGCCAAGGTTAGATACTTATATCCTAAGTGTCTCATATGAATATGGTTTATCATTAGGATATCATTACACAGAAGAGCATTATTCCATTGGGATGTTTGGGATTGTAAATCAGTTCAACACTTCTGGTATTACGTCTATTATTATCATACCACCCAACCCACATGTTAGTGTGCTAAAGTATTTGGGATGTGTGAAAGTTTTCTAAGAATAATGTTTTACATTTTTCAAAGTGCACCTCTCATTTTCCAAAGCTCTTGAAAATTCAAGAACCTTGAGTGATAGTGAGAGGACACTTACAGATAGTTTTGGAGACATCCAAGAGATATATCATGGTGGTGAACCAGAAGTAGATTCTGCAATGGTGCTTTCTCAAGGAGAAGGGAGCAAATTGGTTGATACTTCTATGAGAACACATGCTAGTAGTATGAGAAGCATCCAAAAGAGCGACCTTGGTGATGGATCTAAAGTTGTTTCTAAAGAGATTGTTGCTATCAGGAAACAAGAAGTACACTCTAACGACAAAGACATTGATGTTAGAGCGATACCTCCAGCCAAGATCATACCTGAACATGAAGAAAGTGCTATTACAATTGTTTTTAAGGAAAACTCTTCCAACATCCGAAGTGGAAAGAAAGTCAATAAAAGATCTCGAGAAGATAATGATGGGCATAAAACTCAGGTTAGTATATTTATATCCTTTAAGTTTCGAATGTTTATTTGTGAGGACAGACGTACCCCCTTTTCCCGTATTCCATCTAGAGAAACTATAATGAGTAGTTTAGGTAATACTACACGTGTCCTCTCACAAATCAAGTCACCGACAAAATAGAACATATAGTTTTATTGATACTATGGTGATCACGTTTAGCATTGGTCATGGATGGTATGCTATGTGACTATATTGCTTATAACTAGTTCTTCTTCTAGAGGAATAAAGCAGTGATGTTTTACGGATGAATATTCTCTATATCTGTGCACGTGCGATATCATTCCTTTTTTTACTATAACTCGAATATATTACAATGTGTAATGTGTATCTATATTTCTTATGCCTTTCAATTTTTATTTTTATACTGACATATTCTTATATTCCCTTGCAGAAATCAAGAAATCCTAATCTACAAGGAAATGGTATGCATGAATATGATTGTGTAATTTTTTATGCATGCTTGTGTATACAAACCTTATCATGTGTAAAATATTTTTATTTTGTACTCTGCTATTTTTATTTGAGAGTGTATTTCTTGCTCCCAAGCTCCATGGAGCCATGTATTTTAAACATTCAATAAAATAATGTTTTGAAAAAATAAACATTCACATTGAGATGTATACTTTGTGTTAAGTTTAATGATCAAATGTGGTTTTTTGTGATCCGTATAAAAAATAAAATCATAAACTTTTATAGTGAATAGTACATGTGCTAGAAAAGCCATGCTTTTTTGTATAGCTTGAACCACAACAGAATTCATCGTGAAAATTTACGAGATGTAATCGTGAAAATTTACGAGATGTAATATACATCCCTAGGTTCATGTGTTACTTTTTCATAAAATATGAAACTTTAAATGTGATTTTTGTATATTTGTTTTCAAAATTCTAGGCTCCATGGAGCCCGAGATCCAAAAGTATTTTTTGGAAGATTAAAGGATAAATGGATAAAATATTCAAATACATTTTTTTATGCTTTGATTTAGTTAACATTTCTAACTTATTTCAATCTTCAAGTTTATAGTTTTAGACCCATGGCATTTACTTGTTCTTGCTAACATATACAGGCACTCGTGAGCCCAAAAGAGGAAGGACAAATGGCCAAGGTTAGATACTTTTCCTTCTAAGTTTCTCATATCAAATATGGATATTATTAAGATGTCATTACACAAAAGAGTATTATTCCTTTGAGGTGTTTGGGGTTGTAAAGTAGTTTAAAAGTTCTCGTATTATGTCTATTATTATCATACTGCTCAACCCACATGTGAGTGTGCTAAATATTTGGGATGTGTCAAAGTTATCTAAGAACAATGTTTTACATTTTTTAAAAGTGCACCTCTTGTTTTCCAAAGCTCTTGAAAATTTAAACCTACGTTCAAAGCAATTTTCACCATGAACTTTTTATTATGTATGCAGATCAAAGTCAGATCATCGGAGGAAGGAGGGTGCCAACTTCAAACAATCTTCCACATGGTTTTGTGTAATACATCTTGGAGGATTTCATTCCTCGGACACAACTCAAAATTTAAAATTCTAATATCTATCGTGTGGTATACTAGATATTAGTTATGTTAAAGTTATAATTTTGCCTGGATGTGTGCAATTTTCCTAGTCATGTTGGTTGTCTTAACAAATTCAATGTATTTATTCTATTGTTTTTTCTTGGACACTAATGTTGTTCAGTTTTGGATTTTTGGCAATAATCTTGTTTACTTTATGAGGTTTATTATATCTAGTTGTGCTCCTTTATAATTTACAATGGTTATAAATTAGAGTTATGTCTCATAAAATAATATGTCGTGTAAGTTCCATGGGATTCACGAAGTCTATCAAGAATGATGAGGAGAATACCTAGCCTAGTTTTCTAAAGGAGTAACCTTCCATATTGTTGCAAGTACCTAGTAGCAAAAAAATAGGGGAGTTTTGATCAAAATATTAGAAAAAATCACTAAAGGGGGATGTTTTTGTGTTACCCTTACATCTATATCATGTTGTCAGATTTGGAGTCTCACATCTAGCATAGAAATACGGTGACACTATTTTATTTCCAGGATTAGAATAGTTATTATGATAACAATCAGCCCTATATAGGGGCCCGATGGGATCTTCCTGAGATTCAGATAAGAAACAACCCCCACCCGTGCAATCGGCCCACCCCACCACCCCACCCCTGCGACCGGCCGGCCTGACCACCCCCACCTTCCCCGCCCAACATCCCCACGGGCTCCCGCCGCAGCTAGCCTCCCACCTGCCAAGGCCAGTCTCCCACCCGTCGCCGCGCCCCGCCTCCCTCCCCCGTCGTGCCCCGCCTCCCACCAGCCATTGCGCCCTGCCTCCCTCCCCCGTCGCGCCCCGCCACCCTCCCACGTCGCTGCTGCTCTCAATCGCCTACAACCGCCGTCACCATGGCTCCCATCACCTTCAACCGCCGCCTCCATGGATCCCCAGTGCCTCCATCTCGTAGCGGCCCAGCGTCTTCCCCATCTCCTACGGCGGCGCTGCTCCTCCTACCCGGCGAGGATCTAAATTGGGGGTCATCCCCGACGCCTTGTGTTATGGTGAGCGGCCCTGCCGGTGCTCGCCGAGGAAGAGGATGACCACCAATACCATGGCTACAGCCTTCCGCCTCCGCGCCACTCGTGCAACTTCCCTGCTCAGGCTGTGACCCTGTGCGCGCCACTAGCATGCGCCATGGATGTCCCTCGCGTGATCTAACGAAGCGCCTCCGTCGCAAACAAAGGGCGCCGGTCCTCTCATGTCGCTGATTGACCACCATCCCTCCCCAACTAGATGTCGCATGTGTGCCATCTGCACCGCCTCTCCGATCTGCACTATCCACACGCGTCTGCCCCTCCATTCTGTGCATGCAGTCCATCACCTCGCTCGCGAGAAGTCCATGCGTGCAGTCTGTCCCCTCCTCGCGAGAAATCTGTGTGGGCAGCCATCCCTCCTTGCTGTTTTGATTTCTTGCGGTTCTTGCAAGATTTGTGTGTTGGGGCAGTGAACTTTGCAAAAAATGATTGTTGCACTTTGACTGTTTAATTTTTCTAATTTTTGTGAACATCCCCAGGTCGTTCAAACTAGAGTGCTTGTACAACTGTGTAATTTTTCTGATTTTTTATTTGTTTTTGTGAAGGTCAGAATATTGTGTCCAAAAAGTTCAAGTATGTTTAGTATATATATTATTAAACATATGGATGAGTTCCCACAAAAAGGAATGTTCGGCAGGTCAGATACAAAAACAACTGAAGTTCAAAAATGATAGCAGACTGGGATGAAAAGAATAAGAGAACTCAGTAACAAAAAAAAAGTAGTTGAAGCAAAGTGTTTGTGGCATATGCATAAATAGATCAAGAAGAAATAAGATAACACTGTGTGTGTGATGTAGTCAGAGTACTAGTTGTACATAGTAGCTCCCCACGACACTTACATGGATGTAATACAACAACCAACACAGCTCCGCCGCAACCCTCATGACGCCACGTGCATGAGAATTCCCGTCATGCATGAAAAACTGTTAAAATGTCTTTGCAAAAATTGTTCAGTTTTTATTGTCCCCATTCATAACAAAAAGAATCTCATAAGTTCGAATTTAACAAAAAGAACAGTTCACATTTAACTATCATCGAAAAACATTTTAGTTGCATGTTTCATAACTGATGCAATTTGTTCGTTAAATGCCACTTAAAAATTATGCTCTATGATGTATGATTAGTAAAAAAGATTAAAAAGCTGTAAAGTGAAACAAAGACATGGGCAAGTTAAAAAATGCAACAAGCGAAACTGAGTACTTATATGAAAATAAAATAGAATGAAAATAATAAACGGGGAACAAATTTTTTTTAGAACGAAACGATGCATAGGAATTTAATGGCAAACACCAGAAGTTCACATAGTTAAAAACAGAAAACATGTGGTGAGCCATATAAAACTTGATTTTTTATAAACATTGAAATTTCCCTATTTCTAAAAAAACTAGAAGTTCAAAGTTAAAAAAAAGGAGCAGGTCAATGTTGATTGCGAAACTCAAAATCCCCAATTAAGAATAAACCAAGAAGTTCAAATTAAAATAATTGAGTAATGCGATGTTTATATAGCATGAAGGAAAAAGCGTCACCTACACAAAATGTTAACTCTCGAAGTTCAAATTTAATAAATTGAAGAGTTCAAAGAAATTGTTATGGGTGTACACAAAAAAAATCCCCAACAAGTTCATATAATAAAGTACTTCAAAAATCTTTATAAAACAGGATTTCCCCATTTATAAAAAAATTAAAAAGAGGAACATTTCAAAATAGTGTATAAAAAAATATTTTCCCCATTGTTAAAAAACTAGAAGTTCAAATTAAAATAATGCGGTTCAATCTTTGTTAAAACAAGGATTTCCCCGCTACTAATAAATAAAAGTAAGAAGTTCAAATTAAAAAAATGATGAAGTTCGATGTCTATAAAAATTCGAAATTTTAAAAGAGGTTTAGGTGCTCGGCGCGGGGAAGTTCAGAAACTTCTTTCGAGAGAGGTTCACTATGTATTGACATGTTCAAAAAACGCAAAAATGTTGTTTGTGTGTTTTTAAGTAATTCTCTCAATCCATGAAAAATTGGTGTACGTTGTTCGAAAAGAAAAGTTTAACCATAGTAAAAAAATGTTGTTTCTTTTCAACAGGTTTTTCTAATGGTATATTATTTGTGCAACTCCGAGGAGGAATTGAGGAATTACGAACAAAAAAGCGTGGTAGAAGTTCATAGTGAAAACAACGAGAAGTTCAAGCTCTACAAGGAATGCGTTTCAGGTGAGAATAAAAGAATATAAAAATAAAATCCTAAAAGGTTTGTTGAAAGAAGTTCACGTGCTCTGCCCGGGGAAGCTCAAAAATTCTTGCAAGAGAGGTTCACCTTGTATTTCCATGTTCGAAAACACAAAAAAATAAATTGTTTTTTGTGTTTTAAAATAATTCTCTCAATCCACATAGAAGTTCAGTTATTATTTGGGAGCAATTCGATTTCAAAAAAGATAAATAAAAAATTCAAATTATATAAAAAAGAAAGTTCACGTACTACATGGTGTGTGTTTAATATGAGAAAAATGAATAGAAAGGCAAGGTCCAATTTTTCTTTGCTATAAGTTCAAGTCCTCGGGTCGGAGAAAGTTAAAAAATTATTGTGAGGGAGGTTTCTTCAAAAAGGAATATCATTTGTGTAACACCGACGAATGAGTGAGAAATTACAAACGAAAATATGTGACAGAAGTTCAACGTGAAAAGAGCGGGAAGTTCGACTACTATACTAAATGAATGTTAGATAAATTTTTTAAACCGTCGCGAGTATGAAAAAAAGATGAACAGGGAAAAGTTGCGTGTTTACAGCAGCTTTCCATTCGTATATTGTTTGCTGAATTCTGATAAGTGGATGGAGAGTTACGAGCAAAAAACACCACGTGAAGAACAGAATCAAGTTTAAGTAGACGTGCCAAGAAGTTCAAGTTCTTCACGCGGGGCATTTTCGAAGAATCTGTTTCGCGATAAAAGACAGAACGCGTGATCTCGCCGTTTTCAAGATTGCTTGAAAACGGCTAGGAATCAGAGAAAACCAACTACATGAAAAAGTTTCGTATTTTCCATAGCTTTTTAACGGTATATTATTTGCCCCATTCCGATAAGTTTTTAGAAATTACGACCAAAAAGTGTTTTTAGCCATTTTCAAAATTGACTTAAAACCGTAAAGAATTAGAAAAAACAATCTACATATAAAAGTTTCGCATTTCTTCAAGCTTTCCAACGCCATATAATTTGTTGCATTCTGACGAACCGTTGAGAAATTAGCGCGAAAATACGAACTCGGTACAACTTCTACCGTTTTCTAAATTACTTTTAAACCTTTCATAGTTGGAAGAAACTTTTTATATGAAAAGATGCACATTCTCATAAGCATTCCGACGCCATATCATTTGCGTTGATCGAACTAGCCATTTTCAAATTAACCCTGAAATACGAACCCGGCTATTCGGTTTCAGAAATTCCGCCATTTTTGAAATTCCTCTTTAACCGTAGGGAATTTGGGAAAACGTTCAACATGTGAAATGCGCGGATTTGCGGCAGCTATCCAACGCCATTTCATTTGCCTCATTCTGATAAACGGTTTAGAAATAGGCTCAAAAATACGATTCACGTTTTTATGTATGAAGAAAAACGGTTTTCAAAACTGCTCTTAAACCGTGTACATTTTGCCAAAAATTCGACCTAGGTTGTTATTCTGGTGTCCATAGCTTTTTAACGGTATATCGCAAGACCAATTTGTACACTTTTGCCGGAAGTTTAACCTAGCACTCGGGGAAGTTCAAGTGCTACTGCTGGGACGAGTCAAGTAGTTATCAGAATATTATTCTCATCCCGTGATAAATATAGTGTTTATGTATATATATACATATATATATACATACATACATATATATATATATATACATACATACATACATATATATATATATATATATATATATATATATATATATATATATATATAAGTGGAAACTTAGGAGCAGGTTCTAGGTTGTAGAGTATCGTGATGTAATCCTGACATTACTTTGGGGGGTTTGTATGTAGAGGCGATCATATCTATAGAGCGGTGTAGATGGAAGTACGCGCAAGGGCTTATATAGGTTCAGGCCCTCTTCGGTGGAGGCAATACCCTACTCTTTTGTTGGTCTTAGCTCTTAGCGTAAGGTACAATGTGTGAATGCTCAACCTTCAGCCTCGTGCTTCCCTCCCGACTTATATAGGGTGTGCTAGGAGGGGGTACATTCTGGGATGGTATTAATGCTATTCATGGCTTCATGTTTAGCTAATTGTTTCCTGGCCATTGCTACCGTTGACTATAATATTAACTAGATTACTCCAACGTTGGGTAACAACTGCCATTAAGACATCGTGCTCGAGGGATATCCTATGTAGCCACCCACTGTAGGTCTAGTCGACTGCTCCCGTCATCATCATGATCGACTGTTGGGGCTCATCCGTCAGCCGGCTCCAGATCCGACAGTAAGTACTTAGCCTACTCCCGAGCCACCTTGCTGTTCTTTGATTAGCTGGCGGTGGTGCCCCTCAACCTGCAATCTCCTCGGCCTTACCTTCAATGGGCTATGGCCTTTTGGTGGGCCAATCTTGTACTTGGGCTTACACCGTATTTGTATCCCCGATATTTGCCCCTGAGTTAGTAGAGGTCTCGCTGGAGAGAAATACTCGTGTTTTTTTTGTTGGCGAGGTTCTTGACCGATCGAAGAGATGTTCGATTTACAGACCTCAGCGGACTCAGTTATTCATGCATTCAGATGGCAAAAAGGTGAGCAATTCGGTAGAAGACTTGGTGATACCCATTTTTCAATCTCTTCAGGAGAGGAGGGCTCGTGTCCCTATGGGCCTATCATCAAATTATGAGTGGTGATCCATAGGGCATGGGCTTGATAAGATCAAGTGTCTCCAATTAGTATCCATCATGAGTAATGCCAACAAGATACCTTTCTTTGAAACCATGTCTACGTAGACGGATATTCAATTCTCTCTTAGAGAATTCGACTCGTGCCACTAGGGATATTGCCGGTGATCCTTGCTCTCGCACCGAGCGAATCTGTGATGAGTGTCACTTCAGTCAATTTCCATTGAGTGTTGTACACGCAGATTATAAATGTATACTATGCGCACAGCTTCCTCAACTCGGGAATGACCTTGATGGACGGATGTGTGTTGGGGTTCTCAGCCGAATGAAGGTTTCCACCAAATGGAAGGTGAGATGTTATGTCAAGATCTTTCGCGTGTCTGTCAGACCCGTGACAGGACCGTGGATCAGAGTGGAACCCTCAAATCCCGTGAGCCGACTAATAGAGAATTCGATTGACGCTTCGCAAGATAGTGGGTTCTAAATCTTGACCATCTGGATTCCCACACGCTTGACTGGAATTTTGGGTCCTTTCCTATGCGTGTATCACATGTTACTCGCGGTGGTTCGTCGTCTCCTCCACTATAAATAGCCGACTGTATGTGGGGAGGGTTTTTGCACGTCCTCACACTCCTTTTGCAACCTCTAGCTTAGTTTCTTCTTCTTCATTCCTCCCGAGCACGTAGATCGAATGTCGTCATCCACTAGAGAGCTCGAGATGGCCAAAGTGGCTAGTTCTTCCTCCACGGTGGGGAAGATCTCCATGATTGTGGCTGCTGTCTCTGTCCCCGAGGGATGGGAGTGTAGAGACCGGCTTCCATTGATAGTAACAAAGGGAGTTGCTATGTCCGTCACGGTCGTCTCCCAAAGGCTGGTCGGTGGGTGCCGAATCCCGATGAGCAAGTGTCTATGACACGGGAAGGCAAACGAGTGATCCTTGCTAGTTTGTAGTTGCGTTGGGTTTTTCACCGAAGAGGAAGGGATTGATGTAGTAGAGTAGCAACAAGTAATTCCCTTAGTGAGGACAAAGGTTTATTGAACCAATAGGAGAAGCACGCAATCAAACATCGACAGTTACCGCACAAACAAGAGCAAATACTTGCACCCAACGCGGGCAAGAGGGTTGTCAATCCCCTTGTGCTCGTTAATTGCAAGGATCAAATCTAGTAATGATAGATAGATAAAATACAAAATAAATAAAAGGTAAATAAATTGCATCAAGTAAATGGAGCTTAGGTAAATATGTGGCATAGACCCGGGGGGCCATAGTTTTCACTAGAGGCATCTCTCTCAAGAACATAGCATACGGTGGGTAAACAAATTACTATTGGGCAATTGATAGAAAAGCGCATAGTTATGATGGTATTCATGGCAATGATCATGCATATAGGCATCACATCCATGACAGGTAGACCAAAATGATTGTGCATCTACTACTATTACTCCACTTCGAGAGTGCTTCTATGCTTTCCTATCTAGGTATTAAGTTCATAACAAACAGAGTAACACATCAAGTACGATGACATGATGTAGACAAAGTATGACAAGCAATATGTTCAGACCCCGTCATTTTATCCTTATTAGCAACAATACAAATATGTGACTCGCTACCTCTTCTATCACTAGGTGAGGACACTGCAAGATTAAATGCACTACTATGAACCACTCCCTTTGAAGATCTACTCATCCAATTGGCCAAAGAAGACTCATAGATCGGAAAGCATACATAGCTATAATTATCATGCATAATAAAGTTCAAAAAAGACTCAATTACTTTTAATGAATAATCTAATCATAAACCCACAATTCATCGAATCCCAACAAACACACTGCAAAACAAGATTACACTGGATAGATCTCCAAGAGGATCGAGGAGAACATGGTATTGAAGATCCAAGAGAGAGAGAGAGAGAGAGAGAGAGAGACATCTAGATACTAGCCATGGACTCATAGGTCTGTGGTGAACTATTCACACATCATCATGGAGGCCGCAAGGTTGATGTAGAAGGTCTCCGTGATCGATTCCCCCTCCGGTAGATTATCGGAAAAGGCCTTCATATGGGATCATAACGGAACAGAGACTTGCAATGATGGAAAAAGTGTTTAGGGGCTCCCTCCGATGTTTTGGGAATATTTGAGAATATATAGAGGTTGAATAAGGTCAAAACATGTTACAGGGGAATCACGAGCTCAGGGGGGGCGCCCTGTGAGGTCATAGCTCTCTCGTAGGTCTTCTGGTCTCCTGTCGAACCTTCTAGGGTCCCTTTTGGTCCAAAACACCGTAAAGTTTCGTCACGTTTGGACTTTGTTTGGTATTGATTTTCTAGAAATGAAAAAACAAGCAAATACAAGAACCGGCATTGGGTAATGGGTTAATAGGTTAGTTCCCAAAATGATATAAACTGACCTCTAAAGTATATAAGATTGATATAAAAGTAGCATGAAACCATAAAAAAATATACATACATTGGAGATGTATCAATCCTTACATCTTATCTCGATCGGGGATTGTCCCTCCTGATCCATCCTTTTCTCTAGTGGATGCTCGAGCACTTCAGGGTGCAGCTCCATGACCTACCTCCCAACACATTCGCCCACCTCTCGGGCTTCACGATGATGTGTGAGGCGTCCCTTGGCATCCCACCGGATTGGGCGATCTTCAAACACTTCTGATACACCAAGCCGCAGACGGCGACGAAGGATGTCTACCAGATTAGCATCTAGATGAAGCGCAGCTCGAGCTACATCGAGATGAAATGGCCCAACTCGCTGAAGGGGTGGACCTCCACGTGGTTTTACTGCGCGGAGCTGTTGACTCTAGTAAGCGATGATGTCCTGCGGTCGTACTCTCCTACGCCCGCCTCCTGGAACAAAGGGTGGGCTATAAAGTCCACTCGGGTAGAGGCGGCGTAGGCGACATTCCTAGTGGCACGGGTGGTGGCACTCTCGGCGAATAGGCTCACCGGCAATGACATAGTTGATGAGTGTTATTTTTACACTCCTCTAACCTGAATTTAAACCGAAATATTTCATTAAAACCGAGATATTCAGTGTGATATTGCCACTAATGACTAATGAGTGCGAATGATTCCAAATATCCGGTCTTTATTTTGTTTCCATGGAAAATGGGCTATTTATGGACGAAATCAAGCCAATAAATGAAAAGGAGTAAACTGGAGATAGTGGAGATCAAGTGGGAGGCATAGATGATAGGACCATGTCTACCGCTACTATACTTGATGGGGATAGAACTGCCTGATCCAAGATATGTTTATTTGTGTTTTCGCCAAAGTGCATAGGTGTTTTTCCATGCTCATATGCATCATACAATCAAGGGGAATACATGCATACAAGTGGGTCCAGTCAAAGATCAATTAGGCTCTACCTAGCTATGTCTGTGCAAGAGGAATTACCTCAAGACATGTTATGTCCGGTTTCAAAGAATTGGAGAGGATACATGGATGAGTCCTACTACTTCACGTGCACATCAAAACATATCTTGTTCAAATAGAAAGCACTTGAGACAATATTTCAGTGCTAGTTTATATTTTTACCACGAAGGAAAGAAAAGGCAAGTCTGATTTTCTTCCATGGAGATCTTTGTGTTTGAAGGCAACTGGATGGGGGCCATCAAGAGAGCACCACATGATTGTAGTCCAGATCACGTTAGGAACCTACTAGACAATACCCCGCATGTTGCAGCGGGGTGGTAGTGTAATAAACAATGTAAAGCGAGGGGCATGGTAAGGAGAAAAAGAGCAAGAAAATAAAAAATAAAATATGTTTTGCAGTAGAAGATGGCTTGGATGTAATGTGTAGCTCTGATACCAACTTACTTAGTACGATCAGTTCTCTAACAAAATTTGCAAAGGATCTTACTTTTGATCATCTCAATGGAAAGAAGAGAATACATCTGATGTGCTACTAATAAAAAAGTACCAATTAATACTGCAATACCAATTACATGTCAACACCTTGAATGAAATCCCAACACTAATCTTTCTCGGGTATGTGACTTCGCTAAACTTACATGGTGCTATATGTATGTATAGCATCTAGATCGTAAAATAGACGTCATGGCAGTTTATGCTAGAAACAGTACAAAGGAAGCATGTGATTTGAGAGCGAGAAAGTTGTTTCTCCCCTTTATAGCAACTGTATGTAATGCAGTTGAATCAACAGATGTTGTGAGGAGTATCAGCAGCGTTGATGCAATGCAATGACCTGCTCATGTAGCAGATTGAAATCAGACTGATGATGAGTGGTGGATAAATAGTAAGAGATGTGGGACGCGTGCATGCCTAACTGCGGGAGAAGGCATGCCACATGGCCTGATCAAGGTGGCTTCATGGTGTTGCCCGCGGCAACATCCTCAACGGCAGTGCACCCCGTGACCGCGGTGCCCCCGACCAATTTGGCCAGCATGGTCGATGACATGTAGCACTTCACCCTATCATTCTGCCTCATTGTTGTCCTATCTCGGCACCAATGATGTCCCCGGCCATAGCGAAATCGGTGACATCATCTTCCTGCACAAACGTCAGCCTCTGAACCTCTAGGTATGTACAGCCATACATTACCCATGTTGGTCTGGGTTCCGTGGAAGAGATCAAGCAAGGAAGGAAAGAAATGATGAATCCTCATCATGCTATGAGATTGTTGCTATTTATTAGAAGAACTCATGTGAGAAGGACATGTTATGAGGGAATGATGTGATGCCTTCGACTATTACTCCTATACTTGTTTCTTGGAGAAGTTGAATAATAATGGGATAGTGGGGATGTGAATAGCCAACCGCTTCTGCTGCTTCTTTTTGCATGGAGGAGATAATGGACTCACGGTTAGTAAACTAAAGCAAAGAAACAAAATGAAAACATAAGTGATGACATGGCATAACGGTAGAGAAGGGAAATTCAGTAGTTTAGTTGCATGCTTGATGATATGGCATTAGCTGATGACCCACAAGTATAGGGTATCAATCGTAGTCCTTTCTATAAGTAAGAGTGTCGAACCCAACGAGGAGCAAAAGTAAATGATAAGTAGTTTTCAGCAAGGTATTCTCTGCAAGCATTGAAAGTAACGGTAATAGGGAGTTTGAGAGCAAGGTACTTTGTAGCAAGTTGCAAGTAACAATAGTAACAAGGTGCAACAAGGTAGCCCAGTTCTTATTATGCAAAGGACATGCCAAAGGTGTTTCTTATACGAGTAAATGTTCCCGATGACACATGGGAATTATGTCTGGTCATGCTTATCATGTTTGAGTTGATTTTCGTTCACTACTTTGATAAATTATAATGTGGGTGGATCAGTGCTAAGGTGTTGTTATTACTTGAACAAGAAACCTTCTTATGATTACCCCCATTCGCAAGCATCTGCAACTATGAACGAAGAATTAAGATAAATCTAACCATAGCATGAAACAAGGGGATCCAAATCAGCACCTTACGGAATAATACATAAACTAGGGTTTAAGTTTCTGTCACTCTCGCAACCCATCATCTACTTCCTATTCCACAATGATATCCTCTAGGCCCAAATATGGTGAAGTTTTAGTTAGTCGACGTTCACATGACACCACTGGAGGAAACAAAACATACATGTCATCATAATATTGAACGAATACCAACTTCACATGGTAGTTTATAAAAGGACTTCTCCCATGTCCTCAATAACAAACGGAAATACTTAGAAAGAATATTTATGTTCATGATCAGAGATGATAAATATGTAACTGACAATCTAGAGTCGTTTCGGAGGGCTTCGCCCCGCCCCGGTCGTTCCCGCGAGCGATGGGGGCCAACCCTAACCGCCACTCCCCCCGTACCCACCCCCCCTTCCCTCTCCTCGCCGCCGCCGAAGCTCGCCGACGGGCAAAGCCCGGTCGGTGGCGGCGGCGGCAGGGCCTTCTCTCCCCTTCGCGCGGTGGTGGGCGGCGCGGGACGGCTACCCCGGGCTGGGGCGCTGCGCTGTGGAGGGCAAGGCGGCGCTGGCGGCGGGGACGTGGCATGGAGGGCTCCGAGCGGTGGGCCGGCGCGTGGCCGTGCTGGCGGCGGTGGTGCACCCGTGGTGGCGGCGGTGCGCGTTTGGCTGCGGTGCGCTGGGGCGTCGGGCGGCGCGGGGGCTGGCTACATCCTGGTGGGGCATGGCTCTGGCCATGGTCCCGGCGGAGCATCGGCTACTGCTGCTGGCGGTGCTGCCGGCCGGCCAGATCATCGGATCTGGCCCATGGCCGCCAGCGAGCGGTTTGGGCATGGCCCTCGGGTCCTGGCGAGGATGTGGGCTACCACGGCGTGGTGGTGGCTCATAGCGGTGGTGTGGGTCATCTCACGGCGGCGTTGGGCCCGCCCGTGCGCGGCTCGCGAGGGGGCAGGTCGGTTACGGCGGCGGCTGGCGTGTTCCGGCGTTGGCCCGCCCGTAGTCGATCTATGTCGGCCTTTGTCCTACCCCCTCCTCGGCGTTCGGTCACTACTTCTATCAAAGGGTTGGTCCGCTCCCAGATGTGGTCCATCACCCGTCTCGCGCCCGGTGCAGCAGGACCGAGCTCCTGTCGCGCAAGGTGGGTAGGACCAAGCTCGTCTCGCGCACGGTGCAGCAGGACCGACCTCGTCTCGCACACGGTGCCACAGGACTGAGCTCGTCTCGCACCCAGTGCTGCAGGACGAGTCGATGGAGGCCAGCGTTGGCCGACCTTTGGGTCTCGGCGCTGGGGCCTGCCCAGGGGTGGAAAAGGCGGATCCTTTTCGCTCGTCTCTTTGGCTGTGGTAGCGGCGGATCTTGGGCGAGGTGGTGTCAAGGTCTTGGATGCCGGTGCGACGGCCCTGGAGGGGTTGCGCGGTGCTCATGGGCAGAGCCCGTGGCCTGGCGCTGCCTGGTGGCCATGGCCATGTGGGCGGCGTGGTAGCCAGGGTGTGGCGATCGGTGGCGGTGAGTGTTGGCCGGGATGAAAACCTGCTCTATCTTCGGGCGGACCGGCGGCGGCGAAGTTCGTTCCCTTCTTGAAGGTGCTGTCGCGGCTCTCATAGCACGTCGTGCTGCTCCAGGGGAAACTCTGATCCTCGGATCGGGCGGTGGCGGCACTCCGGTGTCGTATCCTTCCTGAAGGCGCCGCCTTGGAGCCCACAGTTCATCGTATGCGGCTTTATCTCTTCGCCGTGGCGTCTTCCCGGTTGAGTCCCCGATTGCTCTTGTAGTTCTAGGGGTGATGTTGCTGCAATCAGCGGCTAGGTATCTTGCCTTGGGTGTGTGCGTGTGTTGTGTTGGCGTGCGTTTGTATCAGGTTGTTGTCGATCATTGCTTTATATATAAAGTGGGGCGAAAGCCTTTTTCGGTAACTGACAATCTAAACATATAATCTTCCACCAAGTAAACCAACTAGCATCAACTACAAAATGTAATCAACACTACTAGCAACCAACAGGGACTAATCTGAGGTTTGGGGACAAAGATTGGATACAAGAGATGAACTACGGTTTGAGATGAGATGGTCCTGGTGAAAATGTTGATGGAGATGAGTCCTCCCATGATGGAGGAAGCATTGGTGATGACGAAGGCTTCGATTTTCCCCTCCCGAAGGGAAGTATCCCCGGCGAAATCGCTTCACCGAAGAACAAAAGTGCTCCTGCCTAGGTTCCGCCTCGAGACAGCGGTGCTTTATCTCGAAAGTGATCTCTTTATTTATTTTTCTAGGGTAAATGCCACATATAGGAAAAGGAGGGCCACAAAGGACTTCTAGGGTCGCACAAGATCACATGGCGCGCCCTAGGGGGGCGCCACCTGGGCTTGTGGCCCATTGACAACTGCCTTTCCGGTGATTCTTTTTCTAACATTTTTATTTATTCCAAAACAATTCTCCGTAAATTTTCATGTCATTTGGAGCTCCGGAGAATATCCATCTGTGTTGTAGATTTTTCAGGTCCATAATTTTAGCTGCCTGTAATTTCTCTGTTCAGATAAAGCTTGCAAACTAAGAGAGAAAAGGCATAAGAATGACATCATAACAATAAATAACATTATAAATAGGGTTTTCTATTTCGTGCCCCTTGTTCCTTAGTTCTCATCGGTTTTGCCCCGCCCATTTGTTGTGCTCACTTTCCCCCTCCTCCACTCGCCCGCGCCTCACAAAAGGCCAACCGGGGCCTTGCCGTCGGGTCAAAGCCTTTGACCGTCACACCAATGGTGCTGACGTGTGGGACCACCACGTGAGGCCATCATTCACATCGCCGGTGCTGACGCGTGGGACCGCCATGTAAGGCGCATGCATTCACATCGCCGTTCCTGACGCATGGGACCACCATGTAAGGCCGACATTTGCATCGCCGGTGCTGACGCATGAGATTGCCATGTAAGGTGCTTGTGTTCGCATCGCCGTTGCTGACGCATGGGATCGACATGTAAGGCCGCATGCATTTGCATTGCTGATGTTGACGCATGGGACCGCCATGTAAGGACGCATGCATTCACATCGCCCGGTGCTGACGCGTGGGACCGCCATGTCATGCATTCGCGTCGCTAGTGCATACAGCCGCGTGGGACCCACATTTGGCCGCATGCATTACTGATTTCACGTCGCCAGTTGATCGTACATAGTCGGCGGCTGACGTCTTGGACCCACCGATAACCCACAAGTATAGGGGATCACAACAGTCTTCGAGGGAAGTATTCTACCCAAATTTGTTGATTCGACACAAGGGGAGCCAAAGAATATATATTGGTCTTAGCAGTTGAGTTGTCAATTCAACCACACCAAGGTTATCTCTCTGTAGCAAAAGTTTAGTAGCAAAGCAGAACAACAGTAGTAATAGTAACAGTTGTAGCAACAGTTTTGTAGTAGCTGTAACAGTAGAAGTAGCAATAGTAACTTATGAAGACTGAGTATACGAAAAGCGTAGGCCATGTATCAGCGATGGATAGATATGGATGGCATTCATCATGTAACAGTTAAACACTAGAGCGACACAAAACTAGCTCCAATTCATCAATATAATTTAGGCATGTATTCCGTATATAGTCATACGTGCTTGCGATAAGAACTTGTATAACATCTTTTGTCCTACCCTCCCATGGTAGCGGGGTCCATAAGGAAACTAAGGGATATTAAGGACTCCTTTTAATAGAGAACCGGAACAAAACATTAACACTTAGTGAATACATGATGTCGGGGATATACCCCGCGGGTATGACTCGCCAAAAGTATAACCCGGCGTTCGGCTGCAGCCCATAGAAGGATCCACGCAGAAGACACAAGGCCCAAGTCCCAGGAGACGGCTCAACTCAAGGCCGGCTCGATGACATCACCGCTATGGTCAGCTTAACGTGAATACATAAGGAATCCTCTTTTCCTTGAGGAGCAAGGGAAGGAGGAATTAGATTAGGTCACGGGTTGTTTTACGACCCGGACTCTGTTGTAAACTCTAGGCCTCCACCTATATATAAAGGGAGCCCTTGAGTTAGAGAGATCAAGTAAGAAGGAAGCAAACCCTCAAGAGCTAGGTTAGCGATTCCACACCTTTGTAATCGAGATCATCATCAATATACACAAAGCAGGACGTAGGCTATTACCTCGATCGAGAGGGGCCGAACCTGGGTAAACTCGTCTCTCGTTCCCGATCAACCCCTTTGAGTCGCCACCTAGCGGCGATGGCCTCACACTTAAGTTCTCCTATGAGGACATCTGTCGTGACAAAACCACGACAGATGACGCCCACCGTGGGGCCCTTGCCCGGTGGAGTTGAGTTCTGAAAGGGAGCCCTTCCAGGGTTCGGGGAATACGCGGTTGGTTAGATGACCAAGAATTGCCGCGGTAAGCTCTACATCGATGATCGGGTTGGGGCCCCGAGGCCGGCTGAATCGAGTACGGGCACCGGGTCCCCTTCGGCAACATCCACATCTTCATCGACAAGATTGGCGCGCCTGGGCCCGAGCCGGACACCTGCACCGACATCATCGAGCCGGCTCGACGTGCGCGACCCGACCGGCGGCTTACCGGCCAGCGTCACGTCTTCGTTGGTTTCATGCAAGGGGTCCACCTTGGAGATGACGCGCCAAACATCGGAGGCACCTTCATCAACTCAGATGGTGACTCTTCAACGTGTGAGACCGACTCAATCCGTCCGCTTTCCGATGGCGGGCTTGGGGGCTGCCCTGAAGAGGAGCTCACCAGGGAGTCCTGCGAGTCACCACATCAAGTCGCCGTGTTCATGGCAGGAACGATGGCGGCTCACACTTCGGCAACGGCGGGGGCGGCTGCTGGGACAAACCCGACTGCAGGAGCCGCCGGGACCAGCAAAACGCTGGCTCAGGCTATGACGGACTTGATGGCAGAGATGACCAAACTCCTGGAATCGCCAGTCACCGCGGAAAATCAAGTGGAGCGCAATACCGCGTTGACGACACTTCACGAGCAGATGACCAAGATTCAGGAGGAGATCGATGCTGAAAACACTCGCCTGGCAGAGCTTCAAGCTAATATCCAGGGCGAAGCCGAACGCCTGAAGGCAGAGGCCTGGCGGCTTGGTCTTCGCCAGGATGCTTCAAACGCAGTTCATCAGCGAAGGCATTCGAGGCGGCTTCCCGTTGACCTGCAACCTTCGTGCTTATTTGCCACGCCTCAACCTACGCCGGCGGTGGGTCAGCCACATCCAGATCAGCCGGGAGAGCCGTGCTACCAAACATCGGCTCAGACGCCACCTCAACGTTTCCATACGCCCCCGGGACACTTCTCCAACCCGGTGGACAACATGTTAGCGGCGACCCGGAATCGTGAGGCACTTCCCATCCAAGAAGACTCACCGATTGAGGTGGAGGCCAGAAACGCCATCGAGAGGTTGAAGACCGCGGTGACTCAGCAGGCGCAATACTCCTACAACCGTGATCGGATGCACTCAACGCCCTACGCCAGTCATGGTAAGAGCCGGCATGCGGAGTCCCCGGTGGTCTCTAGAAGTGGGCGAAAGAGCCCGCCCAAAACTCCCCCGTAAGGCCAAACTTGTCAGAAGCACAAGCCGTGGTCGACGCGGCCCGGGCAATGCGGCAGGCCGAGGCAGACGCAGCGGCTGCAAGGGCGGGCCAGTAGACCCCCCCAACCCCATCCGACGGCTTTGGGAGCTAGGGTCAACAACAGGACGATCGGCATCCCCTGTTTATCACTGGCTCTTCGCAGTGAGCGCATGCCCAAAGACTTCAAGGGGCCTCAGAAAGTACCCAATTACACAGCAGATCTCGAGCAGGCGGCCTGGATCGAAAGCTACGAGTTAGATATAGATATGCTCGATGTCAGTGACGTTGTGTGTGCAAAATACTTGACAATGATGCTGGAAGGGCCGGCTCGAACGTGGTTGAAGAATCTTCCTCCTAACTCCATCAACACTTGGGCAGAGCTGAAGGAGCGATTTATCAAGAATTTCCAGGGAACGTGCAAACGGCCAATGACGATTGTGGATCATCAACATTGCGTCCAGCGCGGGGACGAGTCGGCTGATCATTGGACTCGCCGGGTTGCGGAAATCATCCACTCGTCAGACAACATCACAACTGCTCAAGCCGTCCTGATCTTGGAGAAAAATTGTCATTATCATCCGCTGGTCCAAAGCTTGGCCGCCTGAGCGAAAGGTGCAGGATATGGGCGACTTGATGGACGTTCTCACCAGGTACGCCGAGTCAGACAACACAAAGGACCCCGGCTCAGATGAGGACAAAACTGGCAAGAATAAGAAAGGTGAAGGTGGTAAGGGACACCAGCAGAACCATGGGCACAATGGAAACCTAGGGGGTCAAGGCAATATCAGCAAACGGAAGCAGCCCGAAGGCGGGTCAGACTTCGTCGGTAACATCAACACTGGTTTCAAGAACCAGTGCTGCAACAACCACCCTGGTGGGGCTTATAATGGAAATAAACCGCGCAACTACGAGGAAGCGCTCAAGGCGCCTTGTCCCAAGCAGAGTACCTAGGACAAGCCGACTACCCACTCATGGGAAAACCGTTATATCATGCAGGAGTTCCGTAACCAAGCTTTCCAGAATCACCAAGGAGGCAGTGGTGGGGGACATCCGGGTCAGCATGGTCCTGGCGGGTCACAGGGCGGCTCATCTGGTGGATTTTCAGGATCAGGCTTTCATGGACAGGGCGGCTCAGGATCATGATTTCAGCACCAAGGAAACAATGGCAATGGGCAGCGTTCAGGCCAAGGCAATCAACATCATAATAATCAATCTGGGTTTCATAGTAATCCTAAGCAGTTGAATAGCGACCAGTACCATGTGTTCACCACCAGTACCTACCGGCGAGACATGAAACTCAAACAAAGAGCCTTCAACATGCTTGAGCCGGCGGTTCCCAGATATCTCAATTGGTCCGAGCAACCAATCACCCGGACCAGGGAAGATCACCCCCCGGGTTGATAACCCAGGTGGCTGGCCTTAGTGGTGGCCCTCATGTGGGTGGCTATACCCTCACAAAAGTCCTTATGGATGGAGGTAGCAGCATCAACATTTCGTATTACGACACCTTGCGGCGGATGAACCTCCCTGAAAGCAGATTACAAACTTCAACCACAATATTTCACGACATTGTTCCTGGGAAGTCAGCATACCCAATTGGGCGGATTAAGCTTGACGTTGCTTTCGGTAACGAGTTTAACTTCAGATGCGAGCCTTTAACTTTTGAGGTGGTAAAGATAAAGAGCCCTTACCACGCCCTCTTTGGAAGGCTGGCTTAAGCTCGTTTTATGGCTCGCCCCTGCTATGTCTACCTCAAGCTTAAGATGTCGGGTCCCAATGGTACTATAACTGTGGGAGGTAGCAAAAAGATAGCTCAGGAGTGCGAGGAAGGGGATGCAGCCTATGCTGAATTGGCCTACGCAGCTGAAGAGCTAAAATTCTATACGGTCAACTTTGACCCAGCTGATATGAGTCCCCTCAAGAAGCCAACTACTGAGTCTGGATCATTGCTCAAATTCATGCCAGCTGAAGATACCAAGCAGATTGACTTCACAGAAGGCGACTCATCCCAGCAGTTCACTATTGGGACCGGCTTGGATCCTAAATAGGAAAGCGCGCTCATCAAGTTCATCCGTGAGAATCGAGACATGTTTGCATGGAAACCTTTTGACATGCCTGGAGTGCCGAGGGAACTTGGTGAGCACCACCTTAATGTGGATCCGAAAATGAAACCAGTACGGCAATACCTCCGTCGTTTTAACGAGGGGAGACGCAAAGCTATTGGAGAAGAGGTAGCCCGGCTCCTAGCTGCCGGGTTTATCGTTGAAGTTTTTCACCCCGAGTGGTTGGCTAACCCGGTGCTCGTTCTGAAAAAGAACGGTACTTGGCGTATGTGTGTTGACTACACAGATCTCAACAAAGCTTGTCCCAAAGATCCTTTTACTCTCCCCCACATCGATCAGATCATTGATTCTACGGCGGGTTGCGAGTGCTTGTGCTTCCTGGATGCATACTCTGGTTATCATCAGATCAAGATGGCCATTGAGGATCAAGAGAAGACGGCTTTCATAACTCCCTTCGGTGCTTTCTGCTATGTCTCTATGACTTTTGGGCTCAAGAGCGCGGGGGCTACTTATCAACGTTGCGTTCAGAATTGCCTTCACCCACAGATTTGGCGCAACGTTCATGCCTATGTTGATGATATCGTGGTGAAATCTCAGAAGAAGGAGACGCTCTTGGATGACCTCAAGGAGACGTTTGATAATCTTCAAGTATACCAGATGAAGCTTAACCTGGCAAAGTGTGTCTTTGGTGTTCGTGCAGGCAAGCTACTGGGATTTCTGGTTTCTGAAAAAGGCATCGAAGCTAATCCAGATAAAATCAAGGCAGTAACTTCGCTTGGTAAGCCGGGTAATATAAATCAAGTCTACCGCATGGCCAGCCGTATCGCGGCGTTGAGCCGGTTTATAAGCCGCCTTGGAGAAAAGGCGATTCCTCTTTATCAATTGTTGAGGAGGACAGACAATTTTGTCTGGACAGACGCGACTAACGAAGCCTTCAAAGCACTTAAGAAGCAGCTAGCTGAGCCGCCCGTCTTAGCTGCCCCCATTGACAAAGAGCCCATGCTCCTGTACATTGTTGCCAATTCAAAGGCAGTAAGTGTCGCAGTTGTAGTTGAGCGCAAAGAGGCAGGAAAGGAGTATCCGATACAACGGCCGGTCTATTTTGTCAGCGAAGTCCTGACTTTGTCCAAGCAACGGTATCCCCACATTGGCAGAAGTTGGTTTTTGACGTCTTTATGGCAAGCCGGAAATTAAAACACTACTTCCAAGAGCATCCAATCACTACGGTCAGTTCAGCACCTCTTGGCGATATCTATTATATACTTAAAACAATAGAAAAGGAACGGTGAAGATTAATTATTCTAAAGTTATGTTATTTGAACGGTTGAGATCTATCTAGTCAAAAGTGTACATGTATGATTTAAAACGTTACATACAATAAAAATATGTGCAGGTTTTAGATTATGACACGTACATGATACAACAGCCTTAATTTGGCGGAAGAAGTTTCCGGGAAAAAAAGTGGCAAACGAGGTGTGCACGTATATGTGTTTCCTAGAAAAATAATATTAGTATCGGACTCCATGTAGGCTCCGGCTGGTGTGTGCACGTATATGTGTTTCCTAGAAAAATAATATTAGTATCGGACTCCATATAGGCTCCGGCTGGTTGCAGCTTATATAAGTACAAAAGATTTAGTCTGTAGGAGAGTCCTATTAGACAAACGAGAAGGCATCACGTGTGTGTATAACAAACAGTGGACCCTAGAATTAAATGGTGGAAAGCTTCACGTAAAAGGAAGTTTAGAACCCGGAAGGAACAAAAAGTTGTACGTTCTTGCAACTGAATTTGACTCACAACCAGCCAATACTAATACTAAATCCAGCAAAGTTGAACCAGTCAGCAGATAATTTCATACACTATATTTTGTTGAGATCACATATACTAGCCAGCCAGACAACCAATTAAGTGTCCGGTTCAAAAATAAAACAAGGAAGGGTCTGATTCAGAAAATAAAATAAGGAAGCATCCGAATAGAATACGTTCTCTGACTTCTTAGATTTCTTCTTTAAAAAAGATTGTCCAGAGTCTAGATTTTTGGGTTTTGAGTTTTAAAAGAAATGACTCTTAGTTAGTGCTTCATGTTAGGATTACACACGTCCGCTTGCCTCCATAAAAAGTACCGTACATAAGATGTGTACATATGCAGAGCAAAAATGTGAACAAAATGTTTCTGTTTAATAATAAAAGTATGCTTACAACAGAATCTTGCTGTAATAAATTTTGTATGGTCCACCGAGACACATCTAAGTGACAACAATTTATATTCCATTCTCGCAAAATAAAATACTAATAATTTAAATGAAGTATTGTTCATGAAAAATAGTCATGAGAATGACCATGTGAAAGCATGTAGAATGTACATGCGTAAGCAATATACATATCCGTTGCAAAATATAAAGCACATAAGTGAACATGCAGTCATTGCTTACAACCTTTGACCACTAATATGGGCAAAAGTATATGGGTTGTTACCCGCAAAAACAAGTATATGGGTTGGACATGTAAGAATAACAATTGTTGTATTGACCGCAAGTTGTTTTTCTGCTATATGCCATTTTACTATCTTTTTGATGTATGATAAAAATAATAATGGCTAAATTCGTGAATTGAAAATCAAATAATAAAATACGGTATTTGTTTGAAATATGGAAGATTGTGTACTTATAGTTGAACGATTACCATCATGGAAAAGTCGCACAACTCTTCGAGAACCTATAATTGCATTAGGAAATTTGTCATTGTTTCGATTACGTATTTTCATGAAAAAAACAGGCATTTAAAATGTAAATGCATTAGAAAAATACCCCAACCATAAGGCACACAAGTAA
Source organism: Elymus sibiricus (assembly GCA_039707655.1). NCBI lineage: Eukaryota > Viridiplantae > Streptophyta > Magnoliopsida > Poales > Poaceae > Elymus > Elymus sibiricus. Next base: position 249,780,615 of record CM077671.1, read on the forward strand.
ATTCATTCATTGTCTAAAACCTTTGACCACTAATAGATAAAAAGTATATGGGCTGGGCATATTAGAATAACATTTTTGTATCGACCACGATATTTTTTCTCATAGGTTATTTTGACTAATTTTTTGATGTATAATAATAAAATCTGAGCTAAAATAGATAACTACACCATATACAAGAGAGTATTCTTACAAGGGAAGAATGTAAAAAATATTATTTATATACGATGATAAAATAATTCTAGAAAACATATTGAGAAAAAGATAAATGTCATGATAAAAGGAGTGGAGACTACAATGCAAATGATAATACGACTTTGTAATATTAAAATATAAATGCTTTGACTAAAGACAAGATAACATTCTACCAGCTTAATTAATGTGCCATGGAATATAAATTTTAAAGAAATTTATCTGTATTTGACATATGTAGAACTGAATATAAACGCGTAAGAATTAGTATCGAAGGACATATTAGCGATGGAAAGCAGCATGACAATTTGCAATAAATTTGCGGGCACGAACGAATGAACCACCACAATCCTAAACATCACGTGATGTAGGAACAAAAATACATGGTTAGATGTAAGATATAGATATGTAGATTTTTTCTTCGTCAAAATTTGTTTCTAAAGTTTGAAAATAGCACAAATTACTATGCTCCTTGGGTGCCATTGCCAACTCATGATGTATAATAAAAATTAGACCAAGAAGAATTTGCCAATTGGTATAATTGGGAGTGTACAAACTAATAATATTCATATTGTCCTGTTGAATCAGTATGAGTACATATCGACGACTTACTTCCGGAACTAACATTCTATAAAGCATATTGATATGAAAATAGTGATCAAGCTATTGATCATGAGACACTATTATAATCCAATTTGCATGTGTAAATATATGCCGAAAGTCTAGCCGCGCAAATGCGCGGGTGACCCAGCTAGTTATACAAAACTGAGAAGCTACTGGTCGGATCGTTAAGTGGGCAATTGAGCTTGGTCCTCACGAGATGAAGTATATGCCCCGTACAGCCATCAAATCCCAAGCACTGGTGGATTTCATCAATGATTGGACAGAACTACAAATCCCAGAAGATAGGCCAGACATTAAAATACATATTGGACTATACACTTTGATGGATCCAGACAATTGGAAGGCTCGGGGGCTGGAGTTATTTTGTCTTCTCCACGAGGTGACAAATTCTGTTATGTTTTACGGCTCATGTTCCCTTGTACTAATAATACAGCTGAGTAGGAGGCCCTCCTACACGGGCTCAGAGTGGCTAAGAAGATGAATCTTAGCCGAGTCAGGTGTTTGGGCGACTCAGATTTGGTGGCTCAACAAGTGTCGGGGACTTGGGATTCAAAGGACCCCTTGATGGTGGCTTATCGACGAGCAGTCACCGACGTGGCGGGTCATTTTCAAGGCTATCAAGTTGATCATATTGATCGCCAGCTCAATGAGGCGACATATGCTCTATCATGACTCGGCTCTCAGCGAAAGCCGGTCCCTCCTAATGTTTTGTTAGACGTCCTTCACAACCCTTCGGTTAAGTTGCCATCTGAGGAGGACATAGCTATTCCTCACCCAGAGGCACGCTTGGTGGCGGCTCTCCATGCTGTCCCTGACTGGATAGTACCCTATTTGGATTATCTAACTCGAGGCAAGCTCCCAGCAGAGGAAATCATCGCCCGACAGATAATTCGGCGGTCCAAGTCCATGACTATCGTCAATGGCGAGTTACATCGACGAAGCAGTACTGGTGTTTTTCAGCGTTGTGTTTCCCTGAGGAAGGCCAGGAGATTCTCAATGAAATACATGCCGGCGATTGTGGACATCACGCCGGCTCACGGTCCCTGGTGGCAAAGGCTTTTCGTCATGGGTTTTATTGGATAACAGCTCACGCAGACGCGGAGGACATTGTGCGGAGATGCGATGGATGTCAAAAGTTTGCTCGACAGGCTCATGTGCCGGCTCAATAATTGCGCACGATCCCAATTACTTGGCCGTTTGCAGTCTGGGGGCTTGACATGGTTCGCCCGTTCAAGCCGTCTTCTGACAAGAAAACTCACCTATTGGTGGCAGTGGACAAGTTCACCAAGTGGGTTGAGGCGGAACCCGTCAGTAATTGTGATGCGGAGACAGCAGTCAAATTTTTGAAAAAGTTGATCTTCCGTTTTGGCTATCCTCATAGCATCATTACTGACAATGGTACTAATTTATCCAAAGGAGCCATGGAGCAGTTTTGTCAGCGCGAGCATATCCAGCTTGACTTGGCAGCAGTTGCACATCCATAGTCCAATGGACATGACGAACGAGCTAATCAAGAGATTCTCAGAGGGATAAAACCCCAGCTCATGGTTCCACTCTAGCGCACTCCAGGCTGTTGGGTTGAAGAACTCCCCGCTATACTTTGGAGCATCCGCACAACTCCAAATAGATCCACTGGATATACACCATTCTTCCTGGTCTATGGAGCCGAGGCGGTATTACCAAGCGATATTCGCCATGATTCTCCTCGAGTTACGGCTTACATCGAGGCGGACAACGAGCAAGCACGTCAAGATTCCTTGGACGCCTTGGAGGAAGAACGTGACTTAGCAGCAGCCAGATCTGCTATCTATCAACAAGACCTACGTCGCTATCACAGCCGTAGAGTCAGAAGCCGTACTTTCCAAGAAGGCGACTTACTGCTCGGTCTGATTCAAGATCAAACAGGAATGCATAAGCTTTCGCCGCCTTGGGAAGGTCCTTTCGTCGCAAGAACCTCAATAATGGTTCATATTACCTGATAGATTTACGAGAAGGATCATATACCTCTGAAGAGGAAATAACCCGGCCTTGGAACATTGATCATCTTCGGCCTTATTATACTTAGAGTCACCGGCTCATTCCCTTTTGTACCCCCCAATTTCTGTACATACTTCTTTATGTTCAAATATAATAAAGCCGGCACCCCTGAAACTCAGGGTCTTTGTCGTTTCAGCCTATCAAATTGAGCATGAGTCTTTATTTTCTGAACATAAGTCACTTGGAAGCTTCCAACTCAATGAGTCAGCCTTTAATATCCCTCTTTACTCGGCTATAAGCCAATAAAATATGGTTAAACCTGCCTGTTTGCTTGATGCGACCCTAATCAGGTGACCCCGTGTACTCTTGACAAGTCAATCTATCTGGACCGTGAACTTATCAAGGTTAAAACACCGGCTTGAGTCACGTGAGAGCCGGCATACATAGAGCTAGGATAAACAATGAGTTGTCACACCGCTTCATTGATGCAAGACTTGAGCCTCGAAAGCCAGTCTCTTTACCGAGTCTCACTGAGCCAGCTTATTAATAGTTTTTTAACAATTATTACGATATTCGATTCCCTCATGACTTTTTTCAGGTACACTATTATTCTTATCACCGGCTCATAAGTGGGCGTCCGGGTTGCAAACTGCAGTCATCTCATGACCAGTTCAATCATATATATATATATATATATATATATATATATATATATATATATATATCTTCTGCAAATTATTATTGCGGAACGATTCAAGTTTGCTGGCTCATATTTGAGTCGCCCACACTGATTCAAGCAGTAGCTCACTGAGCAAAACAGCAGAAAAATTCAAAGACAAAGAAGAACTCATATTTTGGCAACTCAACAGAATGTCAAAAGTTTAAAGACAGGACTGACCACAATAAAACGAGTATAAACATGCACGATGGCATGACAGAACATCTCAAAGTTTTACTACTCCTATTACAGGCTCACATCAGGAGCCACAAAATATTCAAGTTTTTTGCCCAACACTTGGGGGCTAGTTTCTGCTTGGCGACTCATCTACCTCCGAGAAGAGACCCGCCTTTACTCTTCTTCGCCACCGGCCGCCTCAGGATCTGACTCCTCTGGCTCATCATCATCGTCAACCTGCTGGCCCTTCTGAAGCCATCAAATTGATTTCAGTGACTCAAAATTTGAAGTCCCAGCAACAATAGCTGATGCATCAACATCAGGGGCAAAGGTTTTCTTACTTCAGGGAGGCACTAGCTCAGAGGGCTCATCTTTGGGCATCGGGACGTGTCGGGGATATTACCCTGCGGTATAACCCGGCCTGGAGTATGATCCGGCCGGGACTTGGCGGCTCATTGGTGACCCAGCAGGCGGGTCGGACGAACGACAAGACCGAACGGCCCAGAAGGCGGCTCATGGGAGGGCCGACTCATGTTATGGTGGGCCGACTCACAGAGAAGGCCCAAGATGAGGAAGGATTCCCTCACAAAGAAAACAAGACCCGGATTAGGATTCAAGAGAGACTAGTCCTAATCCTACTCCCAGTAGGACTCTACATGTAAACCTACACCTTCCACTTATATCAGGAGGGGTAAGGCACCCCTAGAGGGACAAGTTCAAGTCATTAGAGATAGACAGATTAGAGACTCTCGAGACTAGAGGTAGCGATTTAGCACCCTTGTAATCGAGCTCGTCATCATCATCAATATAGACACAAAGCAGGACGTAGGCTTTTACCTCCATCGGAGGGGCCGAACCTGGGTAAACCCGCGTCTCTCGATTCCGACCAACCCCTCTCAAGCCGCCACCTAGTTGCGTTGGCCTCACACCTAAGTTCTCTCATAAGGACATCATGCCGTGACAAAACCACGACAGTTGACGCCCACCGTAGGGCCCTCACACGGTGATGTTGTGTTGTTGGAGGAAATTCTTCAGGAATCAAGAAGTTCACGATTAACTGGATGAAGAAAAGTTGACACGGAACAATCATGCAGGATAACCCGGCATGGAACAACCGCGAACAGGGCCGGCAAATTTATAAAGTCATGAATCGCCAAACTCTCCGCAGCCAACCGAGTTAATTGGTTCATATGGTCAAGTTTGGAGTTGGTATACAAGATTAGATCGAGGCGAGTTAAGGTTTCACGGTCGTACATCGCTCCAATCGTCGAGATGAGACCGTCCAGAATTTCTATTGCAGTCTCGATCTATGCGATGACCTTGTCGTAGTCTTACTACGTTTTCCTCGCCCACGTGCAAGGTGGGGGGTCAAATCAAGGCGGCGAGAGCAAGCTCAATCCACAAAGGCATCTATTTGTGCTGCTGTTTTTCACGTCATTACACCATGTGTTAACGGAGTTGCGGTTGCCCGCTGCTACTCATTTCAAAGTTCCAAGAAAATTTCCACCGCTGCATATCGAATTTGCAATCCAGCGGACATTAATCGTGAAGTGGCCATATGATACTAATTGAGGAAAGTCAAACTCAGTTACGGAGTAGTACAAGTTGTGTACGTTCACGTGAAGGCCAAGGGGACATAATACTTCAGATTTTTTATTCTTTACATGGCTACATGCACGCGAGGAAGGCGGCCAGAAAACGAAAAAGACCAGCCCACCTTGCGAGACAGGAACGTTCGGACTCAGCCTCAATAAAAAACAAAAGTAACAACAACCGCGCTGGCGATTGGCCTGTTGATTTTGCCTGAACAAAGCTGGACTCCCTTCGCGTGTTTGACTAATTTCTGAGACAGGTTTGGAAACATGGACACATCTTTCCATCCACGGATTGAGTCTCAAGGAGATTACCATCTACTGCATATTTGTACTCTATGCGTGATATATTTCTGGATTAAGGACCGAGGCAGACAAGCGATCTGTTGCTGCTATTTTTTGGCAGGAGTACCAAATGAAACCAAAGCGGTCATCAAGTTGTACATCCATTACCACTACATCACGAGAAGGCTCAAACAAATACTAGTATACATCAATTACTAGCACTATTGCATGGCGTGGCTCCCAAAGTGTGATGGAAACCCTACTTCCGTTGAAATCAAGCGAGCTCGCCGTGTCCATCGCCGCCTCCTTGAGCTGATAAATTCCGAGCCCGACCTGGCCTCCGCGTTCGCCCACCAGAAGCTCCTCGTGTTTACCTGGCTGGCCTACACGCCGGCTCGCCGCTCCTCGCGCGCCCGCCGTTGTGGCCGCCACTACCGCCTGCGCCTGCCGCCGTGGATCACCTCGCTCGCTTCTGCTGCCATGCGGCACCTCGGCCGGCTCCGCCGCACCTTGTGCGCCCGCGCCGCTCGGCCGCGCCCCGTCATGAGCCGCCACCGCACCTTGGTCTCCCGCCGCGTCCGGAGCCGCCGTGGCGTCGGCCTCCGCCTCGCGTCCGAGCCGGATCGCCCCGCTGCGCGGCCTCGCAACATCACCTCGCCTCCGCCACCACAGACTCGCCCCGCTCGCCGAGCTGGCCCACTGCTGCGTCGCACCGCCCTCGTCCTGTCGCAGCCGTCGTGGCTGGCCTCGCTTCTCCCGCAGTCGCGCGCCTCGCTCAGAGCTGGGTTCGCTCCGCCACCGTGCGTCCGAGCCGCCCCGGCTCCGCCTCCGCCATGTCCTCGCCTCTCCCCTGACGGCTGAACAAGAAGATAAGAGGGGCCGGTTGGAAGAAAATTTTCAGTGGACAGTAATATTGAAAAATTATTTACGGACCCTATATACGGATCATATGTCGCCCGGACGAATCAGGTGAAGTCCATCTGGTCTATTTTGTTGATACAATTTTTTCTTCCGAGAACAATTACTCTTGCCTGTGATGTCTTTTGCGCAGGACAAATATTCACTACAAGAGCGATTATCGCACCACGGATACGGCGTGTACGCTGCTGACATCATTCTGCGCCGGCGTTCGTCCGTGCCGCACTACTCAACGGACGCTCGTGAGTTGCCGCCCCTTGCGGTCTGGTCTACATCGACGCACTGGTGCCGCGCTTGCTCACTAAAGCCACCCAACGGACGCTCGTGAGTCGCCGTCCCCACGGTCTGGTCTACATCGACACACTGGTGCCGCGCATGCTTTTTTGAGCCGCCCGATGGGCGCTCGTGAGCCGTTGCCCCCACGGTCCGGTCTACGTCAAAACATGCCGGGTCTACATCAACAATGTCGCGGACGCCTCGTGCCTCCACACCGGCTTACAATGCGGCGACCGACTCCCGCGTCCACGCCAGTTTACAACGCCGTGGCCGACTCACATCCGCGTCGGTTTTCAATGCCGCGGTCGACTTTCGCATCTATATCAACATGTTAGGGCGGTGTCCGCCCGTATAAGTCGTCCTACGGACGCACGCAAGCAGCCCCCATGGCTCGTCTCCTCCAACAACATTAGAGCAAAGGAACAAATGACATTCGGAATCATGTCTTACGCAACATCGCGAAAATAAGTGTCAGCCGTTACCTGCACCAGGAAAGCTTGCCATGAAGGAAACATCCCTGGAGAAGCCACAATTTGAACCGACCATTATTGAGCCGGCAATTCAAAGCCGGCGGGAAAAGAAAATGAAAAATGGCCCTGAAGGAGCCAGGAGAGAGGGATTACATAAGAATAAAGCATGGGTCAAGAGGCATATGCACTCAATTTGGCCACGACAGTTGGCGCCCCTTTCAAGGACATACGATGAGCATCACGAAGATCATGAACTCATCACATCGTATCCAGTTTGAAAAAAATCCTTCGTTCAACTATCAACCTTATGCCGGTTTATGCCACAGTCAAGTATGAAGACTCTCAAGCCGCCACCTCGAGTCGACTTAAGACTCAGGGGCTACATAGTCATGACTCGACAGATTCAACCGAGCTCAAATATTCTGGAACCCCGGGTCATTGCAGGGAAGATAACCCTGTCCCGGGGGCTGCTGCCTTATTGGCAAAAGATTTAAAGTCGCCCAAGAGGACGAGCCGCCATGATGCGACCGTTCAAACATGGGTGCCCTACCTTATTGGCGGAAGATTTAAAAGTCGCCCAAGAGGACGAGCCGCCATGATGCGACCGTTCAAACATGGGTTCCCTGATTTATTGGATCATCATATTATGATCAATGGTCAAGCTTTTTCATGATCATAGGTCACTTGGGGGCTTCCAACTCAATGAGTTTAGCTTTCATACCCTCTTGACCGGCTTCCATGCCATATATGGGTTAAACCTGCCTGTTTGCAACTTGCTACTCCACCAAGTGACCCGCCGTACTCTTGACAGTTAATCTTTCAATAAGACCCTGAACTTGTCAAAGTTAAAACGGCGGCTTATGTCACGAGAGAGCCGGCTTACAGAGAGCTAGGATAAACTCACCTGTCTGCTGCAGTCTCTCCGCTATGTGGCCCGTTTGTACTCTTAACAGTCAATCTTTTTTAAGACCCTGAACTAGTTAAGGTTAAAACGACGGATTTATGTCACGTGAGAGCCGGCTTACGGGATTAAAGGCGTTCATGCCAAGCTTCTTGGAGGCAAAAACCTTGAGTTTTTTCAAAATAAGAACAAGAGTTGATCTCTTTTGGTTGTGCCTTCCAGGCCGACTTACAAATATTTGAGATATACATGTATATATTCTCTGTTAGTTGTTTTTATCATATACATACATCATCCTGCATTGCATCATGCATCATACATGCATATCTAGCCGTTCATCAAACCGGGTTACATCGTAACCTCTGCAGGAACAAATAGATCTTTGATAGCCAAAATGGCTGGATCTTCATCATGGTTTATCATAACCAATATTAAATGATTGGGGTTTTTCAAGCCAGCTTGGAACAATTGACTATTCTCGAAGAGCCGCCCTATCACATATAATGCCGTGTCATCTAATTGACCGGCCCTTGGATTTTTTCAACTTGTGCTCGGTAGTAAACTACAACACTTATGGATTTCTCAAACATATATTTGCTAGGTTGCACCGCAACCACGAGCAAGGATTTCATTTGAAAGACAAAGGCATTATTCCAGGATATTCGTATCGGGTTACATTACAACCACGGTTAAGGATTCATTAAAGTCATATCAGTATCAGTTCAAGAGAACTTTTGAAGTACATTATGATGGGTTATATTATCCTCACACAGTCCCAAGTCGCTGCAGGCATACGACCCGACACTTGGGGGCTACATCATATGATGTTTTTCTTTTCAAAAGAGAAGGGCATATGAGTCCCGAGACGCTGCGGGCAAACGACCCGGCACTTGGGGGCTACACCGCTCAGATAAAAAAAAATTAAAGTCCCAAGTCGCTGCAGGCGTGCGACCCGGCACTTGGGGGCTACAGTATTCAGCTGTTCAAATAGATTACAAGGTCCAAATTGAAGACCCGACCCATCACATACTGATGAGCTGACCCTTGGGGGCTACACATTGCTCCTCAAGTCTATATGATCAGATCTACAAAAAGTTCCTGTTCATTGTTGCATAATGACCCGGCCCTTGGGGGCTACACTAGATGAAGTTTTATGAGCATAAGACATTTACAAGTCCCAGGTTGCTGCAGGCAAGACAACCCGATACTTAGGGGCTACATATGTGGAACATTCAACTTATGACTGGTGACTCAGATGAACAATCTGGATTTCTCTAGGGTGGCAATATTTATATTGAAGCAAGTCTTAAAGCTATCACTACGTTCCCCTCTTAAGACTTGGGGGCTACAGGTAATATGGATATATCAAGAAATACAAGAGCACTTTGAAGATGTCAATTGTGAGCAAGACCGCCTTAGCATTATCAAAAGATCATAACCACGGCAGAGTCTATATAAGCAACCCGGCTTCACAAGTTGAAAGTGGTTTAACAATGGACAAATTTCTATTCCTAATCGAAGCAATGGAAAGCCGGCTCAACATCATGTGGATTTCTCATTCCCAAAAGTATCTTTAGGCCAAAGCATTGGAGGTCGACTCAACGACATATGGGTGTTTTATTCCCAATATTTTGCAAAGTATACGGACCTGCAAGATGTTTGTGAAGACGGCTCATTAATATGAAGAAGAAACCCCGAATATTTCAGGAGCTGCTTCATTGAGCCAGCCAGTGGAGCAAGCCGGTCCCTTAACATATTTGTTATTCTTATTTCAGGAGCTTACCATGAATAAATTCAAGCTAACCCGGGGGCTAATGTCGGGGATATTACCCCGCGGTATAACCCGGCATGGAGTATGACCCGGCCGGGACTTGGCGGCTCATTGGTGACCCATCAGGCGGGTCAGACGAACGACAAGACCCAACGGTCCGGAAGGCGGCTCATGGGAGGGCCGACTCATGTTATGGTGGGCCGGGTCACAGAGAAGGCCTACGATGAGGAAGGATTCCCTCACAAAGGAAACAAGACCCAGATTAGGATTTCAAGAGAGACTAGTCCTAATCCTACTCCCAGTAGGACTCTACATGTAAACCTACCCCTTCCACTTATATAAGGAGGGGTAAAGCACCCCTAGAGGGACAAGTTCAAGTCATTAGAGATAGATAGATTAGAGACTCTCGAGACTAGAGGTAGCGATTTAGCACCCTTGTAATCGAGCTCGTCATCATCATCAATATAGACACAAAGCAGGACGTAGGCTTTTACCTCCATCGGAGGGGCCGAACCTGGGTAAACTCGCGTCTCTCGATTCCGACCAACCCCTCTCAAGCCGCCACCTAGTTGCGTTGGCCTCACACCTAAGTTCTCTCATGAGGACATCATGTCGTGACAAAACCACGACAGGACGCGCTCATTTTCAATGGTATACTGTCGGAATCGGGGCTTCGTAAAACCCAACAAGGTTCGAACACTGGGGCGTGTGCGAAGATCTTAACCGATTCGGAGTCCCAAACCTGTCGCCCTATGGCCTAGCTGCGTCAAGTGGAATGAGCGAGGAAGGAGATGGACACAGAGGTTTACCCAGGTTCAGGCCACCTTGCGGTGTAAAACGCTACTCCTGCTTTGTGGTGGATTGGCCTCACGAGGGGTCTGAGGATGAACTAGTATAGTGGTTGGGTGGCCTCGCGAGGGCTCTTGGTAGTGATGAACTGGTGGGTTCAACCTGCCTTCTACGATGGGAGATCTTCCCTCTTTATATGGGCCACTGTCCTCTTCCTTCATCGCACAGGCGGGAAGGGATCCCACAACGGCCAAATTTGAAAGGGGACAAGAAGTACATCCTATCCTGACTAAAGGTGGTATTCGCCTGCAAAGCTTCCGGGTGTGACGCAACGGTGGGCTCGGCGATGACATCCGTCCCGCCGAGCTCGTGGTCTTGGTCCTCTTGCACTAGGAAGGAAACCTTTGGGGGGTTCCTTGGGAACCCGCGTACTTCCTTGCCTTCTTATCACGAAAGAGGAAACTGTCCTCCATCTGCGCCTGCTGGCACCCGCCTGGCTCTGCCGTCAGAACCCACGTCACCCCGGCCTCAGGTGGCCGGGTACTTGCATAGGAATCTCTGCTCCTCGGAAGGCAGCCTGGGGGGATGCCTCTTCTTCGGAGGTCTTGACGTTGCTCTCCCCCCGAGGTGGGCCACGCGCTGGACCGCATGCAGGCGTGTTCGGGCTAGCTTCGAGGCGGAGCCAAGGGGGAAGACTGAGGCGCCGCGGGCCCTAACCGCCCGCGGGTCAGGATCGTCGCGTGGCACGCGATGAGGCGCGCACGCCTCCACTTCCCCACGTTACCTTGGTAACTGCTCTGAACGACATGGGCTGGTGCGTGCCGCGGGGTCATCATTGCCCAGGATGTGGAGGGACGCCGGCTGGCTTCCGATCGGCTATAAATGGGCGAAGGGGGCGAAGCCTCCAGTCCATCTTTATCTCCTTGCACCCTTCCTTCAAGCCGACACCTCCATAGCTATGACGCCGGTGAGGAGGTTTCCCGCTGTCGAGAAAGGGAAGGCCCCCCTGGAGGGACTGGGCTCACCGCTGCCCAAGAGGGGTCGCGACCACCCCTGGAAGTACTTCGCGACGCCAGCGGTGGCCCCCCAAGGGCGTGGGCGCACTCCCGCGCGGGCCGGCGGCACTCCCGGTAGCCGTGGGCAGGTTCCCTCCTACGTAGGCGGCCGTAGTGGCCGCGGTGGCCGCGCCCGAGGGCTGAGGCTTGCTCCGGCCATCTGGCCGCCTCGTCCGCGACTCCATTTGTCCGACACCATCCAGGAGTTCGTGGTGTGGGTGGAGAGGCCGGCGATCACCTGGCTCTCGCTCCCGCGCTTCTTCGCAGAGGTGCTGCCAGCCGGGGGACCTGTTGGCCTATGGCTGCAGGCCGGCGGCTGCTGCAGCGCGGCTTCGTGGGTGGAAGTCGAGGTCACCCCCGCGGGCGACGCGCTCCTGACCCGCGGGTGGCAGGCGTTTGCCCATGCCCGCGGCCTGGGAGGGAGGTGCACCCTCCACTTCAAGTACGACGGGGCGGCAACGCTCTTCGTCAGGATCTTCAGTGGAGATGGAAGGCGCTTGGGGTCCTGCCCAGAGGGTGACGATGGCGGCGTCGACCGCCTTCCCGCCGGCAACGGCCATTGTGACGGCGGCGCCCTTGGCAGTGAACTTGCCCTTGGCGACGGCCGCAGCTCCTCCAGCGGCGACGGCACCTCCTCCGGGGGAAGCTCGAGTGACGATGACTACGACGAGCCGCCATGCCGCCGCACCCGGATCAGGGAGGACGTCGAGCCGCCCCGTCACTGTGGCTACGTCAAGTAGGACTCTGACTCTGACTGAGCGCAGGCGGCGCCGGAGCCAGGCCTCGGGAGTGACGGTCCTCGGGAGGCTGTCTTTTGCTTTTGTTTCTTACACGAAAAACCATGAAGGACCCCGCGGGGGGGGGGGGGGGGGGTGTAATGAACAGCGGCGCTTGCGCCTTTATGTTAGCATTTTTCTTCTTGCATCGCAGTTTTTGTGTCGCTGCAAATTGGAATGTCACTGCTCGCCGAGATTAGAGTAACTTGTGTTTAGGATACTTAGCTTGGCTCGCCCGCGGTAGGCTTCTGTGTCGCGGGGGCGCGTCCCTCCGGAGCTTCTTTCTTTAGCCGTAGAGCACCCAAGCCCCCTTGCGAGGGTCGATCGCCGCCGGTGTGTTGGGTCATGATGCCCCGGCAGGGCCAGGAGGTGGGCGTTCCTGAGGCCGGGGTTCGGGGGTGATGTTGTGCGCTAGCTCGCCTCGAGAGCGTCGCGCGAGGATTAGGATGACAAAGTTTTGGCGAGGTATGTGCGCGGCCCGGAGCCTGCATAGCGTACCGTGCCCAGCCCCCGCTCGCGGGGTGCGCGTGAGAGAGCTGGCGGGTGCCAAACCCTTTAGAAAGAACTCAGAACAAGAAAACGCTGCAAGAAGAAAGTTCCCACCCAATTTCCGAATAAGACGCGAAAACTTCAAACTTCATTAAAAAAGACGGCAAATTTGGTTACAAAAGAGAGCAAATAATAGCCGCGTCCGGCGCCTAGTCTAGTCTTCGTCTTCCCCCGGCGTGGAGCATGGGGCATCCACTGGGCGTGGGCATAGTCGTTGAATGACAGTGTCGTCCACCAGCGCGGAGCATGGGGCTTGCACTTGGGCGTGGGTGGGAACCCCTCTGCGTCCTCGGGGGGCTCCGAGCGTATACATCCCACTCATTATTACGTGAGAGTGTCACGGGTAGAACTTGCGGAGGTGCTGGATGTTCCAGGCATTCTGGATGGGGACCCCGTCCTGAGTCTCCAGGCGCACGGCGCCAGGCCTGGAGACGTGGGCGACCCTGAATGGGCCCTCCCACATGGGCGAGAGCTTGTGCAAGCCCTCCCTGGAGAGGACCCGCCTCAGGACGAGGTCTCCGACTTCCAGGGTCCTGAAGCGGATGCTGCGGCAATGGTTTCGCCGCAGCGCCTGCTGGTACCTTGCAGCACAGAGCGAGGCCTGGCGGCGGGCCTCCTCCCCGAGCACAAGGTTTGTCCCCCGCGTGGCATCCTGACGCTCCTCGTCGAATGCCAAGACCCGCGGTTAACGATGATTGACCTCGTGCGGGAGGACCGCCTCGGCTCCGTAGACGAGGAAGAATGGGGTCTCGCCGGTGGGCTTAGTCACAGTGGTACGGATGGACCACAACACAGACTGGAGCTCTGTAGGGACCCCGACTCATAAGTCGTGATCACCGAATGCACGTGTACAGTGATCCCAGAGATCAATGCTCACTGAACACACAGAAGCTGAATAACAAAAGTCTACATCCACATTTAGCATCTTACACAAATAAGGACCATGAAGGTCAAGTCTTACATAGATAGGGCCACAAGGGCCAAACACTTAAACATAACAAGCAGCAGAAATCTTGATCGAAAGCGTGAACCCATGCCATCTACCTTAAACCTACAGGCATTCTGACTGGGAAGCGTCCTAGTTCGCATGTTCGTCACCAACGAACTCTTCCCCATATTCATGCTCTTCCATGCCTGGCCAATTAAATAACCAGTGGAAGCCAATGAGTACTTTGAATGTACTCGCAAGCAACCCAAGTTGTGGAACGAGGTATAACAATGCATGATATAGCACTAAGTAGGTAAGTTTTGCAGAAAGCTAATTTTTAAATGCAATGACATGATCAAGTAACTTGAGTAAGCATGCATCAACTGCCAACAGGTACTCATGTGAACAAGTCTCAGTTATCATCATAAGCAGGGGTTGAACATCTCATGTTCATCATCATGCCAAGTCATCGGACTTAGCTCAAGCATCACCTTTATTACCAACACACTCACACCGAGTTTATGAAAACCCAGGACATAGTTTAAGCAGCACCACCCAACTGTCCTTGACTGTGGACACGGCTATTCGAATAGTTTTACACTCTGCAATGGTTGCACACTTTACCCACAAGACTCGGGGAACTTCCGTGTCATCCACGACTCGCGGTACATCACATACCCGAGGTAAGCACCCGAACAATGCCTTTCCCCTGACGATACTAAACAAAGAGTCCACTCGATTGGTACACAGCCCTCATGATGTACATCATACGAGCCTCGCTCCAGATCGTACCATCCATGAAGGGACCAACGGTGTGCCCGGTGCCTGTGAAGACAGCGCATGATCATCCATTCCGGTACGACCCCGTATCGAGAGTGACCACTTCACTCCCGCCACTAGTAATGCAGGCTCTATGCTAGTACCCATCAAAGTAATCAACAAAGCCCCGTCCCATAAGGGGTATCATGGTTGTGCATGTAAGGTTGAGACGGTCGACAAATCTTAAATCTAATCTGTTTTCGAAAACACACACACTCACTTGATCCGGTACACCACTTCTTTATCAAGTGGTTACCTAGCCCATCATCATCTACCTCGGGCATTAGTGGCACCCGACGGGGTTTTCGAAAAAGTCTTTGAAATCACTTTGTTTCCATCACCATGCATATTCCCGTCCCATTTTGCGTAGCAACTACTTAGCAACCTAACTACTCCCACCCGCACAACCCTCATAAGGAGGTAGGGTCATGCACGATGCAAGTATCAACAAGAAGGTAACGGAGGCACCCCACCGAAGGGGGTACCACAATAACATGATCATCATCCAGAAATAGTGTGCTATATGCCATGCAAAAAGAGGTTTCATAGTCATGGTCAAAGGGCTGCTTGCCTGGCTCAACAAAGTCTTCGGGGTCTTCGAAGTCTTCGGGTCCAATCCCTTCGTCAACAACGCAATCTATCGTCGCGGAATAAACGGGCAAAAATAAGCATCACAACAAAACAGAGCACAAATGCCACTTTAAAAATGTTACTCTATTCTGATAATTACTACTAGACATTCTAAAAATGTTTGTCTAAGGCTTTGTTGTGAAAAACATCTTGAAAACCACTTAAACAGAGGCAATAAAATAATAAAAACTAGGCTTTAAATAGAATCAACAAATAAAACATTTCCAAATTTTTTAAAAGTGGCACTGTTAAATACTACATATTATTCTAGGAATTTAGGTGGAAATATATTTGGCATTGGATTATTATTTAATCCTGTGGGATTTTTGGAAAACCTATAGAAAAAGAAAAAGAGAAAGGCCTCAGTGCCTTGGGCCAAATGCCCAGCCGTACCGGGCCCAACCGGCCAGGTCGGCCTAGCTGAGCTGCGGGCGCGTGCGCGCGGCCAGGTTCGAACCTGACGCGCGGACCCCAGCGTCAGCGAGAGCGAGGGAGAGGGAGAGAGGTGTGGGGTTGACGGGGGGGGTCCCACCTGTCATCTCCCACCTCCGGACAGGGGGCGGCAATGCTCACCGGCGGCGGTGCGGGGCACGGCGATGGCAGGCGAATGCGGGAATGGGCTCGGGGCTGAGTCACATATCTCGTGGAGGTGGAGCTGGTCGCCGGGGAGCAGGGTGTCACCGGCGACGAGGAAGCAGGGCGGCGGCGCTTCGGGAGGAGGACGAACCCGACGCCTCCTGCTGTAATAAGCACGGGGAATGGGGGAAAAGGGTCAGGAGGGAGCAGAGGTTCCAGATCGGGAGTGAAAGAGGGCGGAGGAGGTCGTTTACCTCGCGAACACAGGTGGCCCGCGGCGGCGAGCTCCGGTTCGATCCTGGGCGCTCGGGCTCCAAAATGAAGGGGGCGAGGTGCGGGAGCACGATTGGCAGGTAGAAGAGGGGTCCAAAGAGGAGAGAGAGATGCGAGGAGGCCCTTTTATAGGGGAGCCGCGGTCCACCGAGCGCTCCTGCGCCGGCGAGCTTGTGGCCGAGGCCAGAGGCCACGGGAGGGGGAGAGGGCGTGTCTGGGGTGCTCGTGGGGCAGGTCTAGGCCAGGGGAGCGAGGGAGAGAGAGGGAGAAGCGCGTGCGTGTGAGCCCCCGCGTTGGCCGGCTCGGGCGGCATCGGGCACGCGTGGTCAGGGGAGAGAGGGAGCGAGGAAGGAGGGGACCGACCACCTGCCGTGCTGCGGACGTCGAGGCCGACTAGGGGGACAAGCTCCCGCCTCCCTAGGCTGTCGGGAAGGGGGATTGGGCGGCGGCTACAGTGCGGGAGTACACTGTAGCGCGCTCCAGAGCGCCGTTTTGGCATGCCATGGCATGCCTTTGGCGGTTTCTGCGTGGCCTCCCGTGTCCAGGGGATCTAGGGGGAGTAAACAATCAGGGTTGAGGCATTGGATGCCCTGGAGAGTCAAGGGAGAAGGAGAGAGGCCAAGGAAGAGAGAGAAAGGGGCTGTCCAGAGGGAAGAAATGAGGTTTTACCCCTTGTAAACATTGAGCTGAGCCCTGGGTTTCTTGCTGGGGGTGAAGTACCTCAGTAAGAAGTTGTGGTAAAATTTTGGAGGCAAGGAGAATAGAGGAAGGGGGTCAAACTGGGCTTTTACCACCTGGGCAAAAAGTGTTTGATGATGGTTTGGCTAAGCAAATGGTGTTTGCTTGTAATGACATTTAACAGGGTCAAATGGTGGTTAGCAATAGGGTTGACCACCAAGTTTGAGCTTGATTGAAGAAAGTTCACAATGTAACTTTGTGAAACCCTAGAAATCAACAGAATCAGATTTCTGTAGATCTAGGCATGCATTTCACTTCCCACAAATCCACCACTTGGTGTGGTATCATTATTTGTGGTTTAGAACATGCCCACAAAGTTTGAGGTCAATAGGACAAACTTCACAATGTAAAGTTGTTCAAATTTGAATATGTACAGAGAGGGTTTTGGAATAGTTTGATGAATCAAAACAATTGGGATTGAGATGAAACTTTGCGAGATAATCACATATGACAATTGTGACTTGCTGGAATTTTCTTGGAATTTATTGAGAATATTTCTTATAGAAATATTTCAAAAGCTTGATTTGGACAGAAAGGGTTTTGAGGGGTTTTGCCCATGTTTTTGAACATGACCATGTGTTGAAACTCATATATATGGAAAATATATGTCCATTGAGTTTCCCTAAATTTTCTCAAATATTTTTAAAGCATTTAAATAATTTTTCCCTATAAAAGACCATTTCTGGCCTTAAGAAAAAGCCTTTAAATAAAATAGTAAAATAATCTTTAAAAATAATATTTGGTGGTTTTGGGAAGTCATATATATAGTAGGTTTCAAATAAAGCATTTGGGGAGAAAGGATCCACCCAATTTGAGGTCTTGTAGTACAAACCTCAATTCAGGGGTTTTTGAAAACCTAATTTGAAGAAATCCTTTTTGGCCAAAATAATATTTGATAAAAATAGTTTTGGGTACTATTCACATGGCATGATCAATGGGCAAGAAGTTTGGATCAAGGAAGATGAATATGGAGAGGAGTAGAACCTAAGAGTGCCATACACAATCATCCAAGCAAGCAAACAAGCAACAATTCAAACAAGCACAAGCACTAAAAAAGTTTTAATTGGTTCCAAATTTTGTAAATCCATCATAGCAAAGTGACACAAACACAGGGTGTGACAGACCTACCCCCCTTACGAGAATCTCGTCCCCGAGATTCCTAGGCTAAGCGCTAAAAAGATAAGGGAACTCAGATCTAAAATTGTCTTCACGCTCCTAGGTTGCTTCTGCTTCTGTGTGGTTGCTCCATTGAACCTTGAAGTACTTGATGGTGCGGCTTCGGGTGCAACGCTTAGCTTCATCCAAAATGCGAACTGGCCTCTCACGATAAGTGAGGTCTGGCTGAAGGTCGATGGCTTGATGGTCGATGTCCCTGTAGAGGTCGGGGCGGTTGGGTACTTGAAGACACTTCCGGAGTTGTGACACGTGGAACACGTTGTGCACATCGGAGAGCTCAGAGGGTAACTCTAGTTGATAGGCAACTTCTCCTCGTCTTGCGGTGATCTTGAAGGGGCCTATGTATCTTGGTGCAAGCTTTCCCTTGACGTGGAAATGCTTGGTTCCTTTAAGAGGTGTGACCCGAAGATAGACATGATCTCCATTGTCGAAGCTCACTTCTCGGCGGTGAGAGTCGGCGTAGCTCTTCTTTCGGGTCTTGGCGGTCTTGAGACGCTCTTGGACGAGTTGAACTTACTCCTCTGTTTCGCGGAGGATGTCTGGGCCAAAGACTAGCCCTTCTCCAGTTTTCGACCAGTTGAGGGGAGTACGGCACTTGCGTCCATACAACACCTCAAATGGTGCCATCTGAAGACTCGACTGATAGCTGTTGTTGTAGGAGAACTCGGCAAATGGCAGGCAGTCCTCCCACTTGGCTCCGTACGCTAGTACACAAGCACGGAGCATATCCTCGAGTATCTGATTTACTCGCTCGGTCTGCCCACCGGTCTGGGGGTGAAAAGCAGTGCTGAAGGAGAGCTTGGTTCCCATCGCTCCTTGGAACTTCTTCCAGAATCTTGAGGTAAACTGGGTTCCTCGATCTGACACAATCTCCTTTGGAACTCCGTGAAGACTCACGATGCGGTTGATGTAGAGGTTTGCCAGCTGGCTCCCATCATAGGTGGTCTTGACGGGAATGAAGTGGGCTACCTTGGTCAGGTGATCGACAATGACCCAGATAGAATCATGTCCCTTGCTCGACCTTGATAATCCGGTGATGAAGTCCATCCCGACTTTGTCCCAGTTCCATTCATGCACTTTGAGAGGTTGCAATAGTCCAGTGGGTCCCTGATGCTCAGCTTTGACTCTCTGGCATATGTCACACTTAGCAACAAAGGTGCCTATCTCCCGTTTCATGCCATGCCACGAGAATCTTGCCTTGAGGTCTTGGTACATCTTGGTTCCTCCAGGATGGATGGAGTATGGAGTGTCATGAGCTTCTTGCAAGATCAAGTTCTTGAGCTCTTCTTTGTTGGGTACGCAGATGCGATTCCCGAACCATATGACTCCTTGTTCATCCACTGAGAATCCCGGAGCCTTGCCTGCCTTGATCTTCCTCTTGATACCTTCAATGCTCTCGTGTCCCTTCTGAGCTTCTTTGATATCATCCATCAAGGTAGGCTTTGCTTCAAGGCTGGCTAGGAATCCAGGTGCAACTAGTTCCAAGCCGAAGCTTTCAAGCTCTTCATACAAGGCGGGTAGCCTTTCCTTAATCATAGCATTCAAGGAACACATCTTTCTGCTTAAGGCATCAGCTACCACGTTAGCCTTTCCGGGGTGGTATTGAACACTGAGGTCATAGTCCTTGATCAACTCCAACCATCTTCGCTGCCTCATGTTCAATTCCCTCTGAGTGAAAATATACTTCAAACTCTTGTGGTCTGTGTATATTTCACATCGCTTCCCCAGAAGGTAATGTCGCCATGTCTTCAAGGCGTGAACTACGGCTGCCAACTCAAGGTCGTGGGTAGCGTAGTTCTCTTCGTGAGGACGTAGCTGTCTGGACAGATATGCTACGACTCTGCCTTCTTGCATCAGAACACCTCCAAGCCCGGTTCTCGATGCATCACAATATATCACAAACTCCTTGTGAATATCGGGGGTGGCCAAAACTGGGGCTGTGGTCAATCTCTTCTTGAGCTCTTGGAAGCTTTCTTCACACTTCGGCATCCATTCGAACTTCTTGTCCTTCTTCAAAAGCCAAGTCATGGGTCGGGCAATGCTCGAGAATCCTTCGACGAACTTGCGGTAATATCCCGCGAGTCCGAGGAAGCTTCTTACTTCCTTCACATTGGTTGGGGATTGCCATTCTGTCATGGCTTCAATCTTGGCAAGATCTACTGACAATCCTTCTGCAGTCAACACATGACCCAAGAATCCAACTTCATGCAGCCAGAATTCACACTTGCTGAATTTGGCATAAAGCTGGTGCTCTCAAAGCTTGTCTAGGACCAACCTCAAGTGTTGCTCATGCTCTTCTTCAGACTTGGAGAAGACGAGTATGTCATCAATGAAGACGACAACAAACTTGTCCAAGTACTCCATGAAGACTTTGTTCATGAGGTACATGAAGTAGGCAGGGGCATTGGTCAACCCAAATGACATGACCGTGTATTCATACAGGCCATACCGGGTTACAAATGCCGTCTTCGGAATGTCTTGGGGCCTGATCTTCAACTGATAGTACCCCGACCTGAGATCGATCTTTGAAAACACCTTAGCTCCATTCAGCTGATCGAACAAGTCTTCAATCTTGGGGAGTGGGTAGTTGTTCTTTATTGTGACCTCATTGAGAGAACGGTAATCGACACAGAGTCGGATAGTCCCGTCCCTCTTTGACACAAATAGAACAGGTGATCCCCAAGGAGAGGCACTAGGGCGAATGAATCCTTTCCTGAGCTGCTCTGCCAGTTGCTTCTTCAGTTCAGCCAACTCTTCGGATCCCATTCTATAGGGCTTCTTATAGATGGGCCCTGCTCCGGGCATTAGCCCAATGATGAACTCAATGTCGCGGTCAGGAGGCATTCCGGGCAGCTCATCAGGAAAGACATCGGGGTATTCACATACCACCGGCACTTGATCCAACTCAATTCCCGCCAGACAGTTAACCTGAGGGGCTTGAGTGGAGGCACAACTGAGGACATACTTGACTTCCACTCCTTGGCTATTGGTTACGGTAACGGTCCTCTTGGCACAGTCCAAGTAGCCTTGGTTCTTGATTAGCCAGTCCATTCCTAGGATCACATCCAAGCCTTCCGACTTCAGGATGATAAGGTCTGCTAGGAAGTCTACCCCATTGATGTTAATCTCAACTCCTTTACAACCTATCCCAGACTTCATAACTGATCCCGGGGTCTGAATCAACATACGACTACCCAGGGGTGTAGGCTTCATACCACTCTCTAGTGCAAACTTTTGAGTGACAAAAGAATGCGAAGCTCCACAATCAAACAGTACAGTTGCTGGGGTTGAGTTGACGAGGAACGTACCCAGTATGACGTCCGGGTCTTCCTGGGCTTCCTCAGCGGTAACGTGATTCACACGACCCTTGCCATTGTTGGGCTGGTTGCGGGGAGCGGGGTTCCTTGGTGGTGCTCCACGGCCTTGACCTTGGTTCGGCGCATTGGGGCGCGGTGCATCTGGCTTCTTGTTGGGGCACTGCCTAGAGATGTGTCCTGGCTGACCACATCCAAAGCAAGTGACTTGTCCAGGGTTGTTGTTGTAGTTCCCGCCGCCGTTGTTGTTATTGGGGTTGTTGTAAGCTGGCCTGGGATTGGCATACTGCTGAGGCTGGTAGCACGGACGAGGTGCAGGAGGTCTAGCCTGCTGCGGCTGATAGGTTGGTTTGGCTGGGGCTGGCTGCCAGGGGCGAGGCTTCTGGTTGCTGGAACTACCCTTGCTGATCATCTTGCGCTTGCGAGTGTCGTCTATGGCACGACGCTTGTCTTCCAGCATGAGAGCCTTGTTCACCAGGTCGAAGAAGGTCCGACAGTCGCAGACTATGAGCTGATACTGCAGGGTCTGCTGAAGTCCTTCCATGAAGCGTTCTATCTTAGCAGCCTCCGTGTTGACATCTTCAGGTGCATACCTTGACAGCAGGTTGAACTTCTGCAGGTACTCCTTGACAGAGCCACTTCCTTGCTTCAGCGCTCGGAATTCTCTCTTCTTGATAGCCATGATCCCAGAAGGAATGTGGGCGGTGCGGATCCTTCCTTGAAGTTATCCCAGGTGATCACATGATCGCCCTGCATGACCTTGAATCCATCCGACCATGCTCTGGCGGTACCTCCGAGGCAGTGAGAGGCATACAACACCTTCTCATGATCCTCATTGCAATTGACCAGTGCAAGGAGGTCCTTGATGGTGCGGATCCAGTCATCGGCATCCAGTGGTTCAGCAGTCTCGGTGAAGGTTGGGGGCGAATTCCTCATGAACTCAGACAGAGTGGAGCGGCCATTGCCGTTCCTGCCTTGCTGCTGGTTGTTCACGAGAACTTGAGCCATCTGCTGGATGGCAGCAGTGTTGGCTTGGCGTTCCTCCCGGAGAACTTGCAGAAACTGAGCTATGGTCATGTTCTCCGGTGGAGGTGGTGGCGGGGGAATGTCGCCTTGTGGCTGCTCCGGGTGATCTCCAGTGCAAGCAGCCCCACCAGCTCCCTGTTGATGGCTGGAGTTGCCGGCTTCAGGGTTGGTGAAGAAGCTATTGCGGGTTGCAGTCACCATCCTGTTTGGAGTAGCCAAGTCAAATAACTGGGATAAACGAGAGGGAAAGCAGTACTGGAGAAAACGCGCCTAAGGGGGTTGGTATAGTGCAAGTGTGGTAAAACGAAGGTCGAAAGACCGATACATATATTAAGATAAGATAGACGATGGAGTCGCTTACACGTTGCCTAAGGCAAAAGCGCGACTTGCATCGGATCACAAACAACAAAAGCAAACAACAAGCACACATGGTTTCATATGGACCATTACACGAACTCGATTTCGCATGAGGGGTACATGACTGATCCTACCCTAGGGGTTCTCGGACTCAGGTGGTGGAGTGCTCGGTCCCGTAGCCACGCTCCTCTAGGTCTTCCTCCTGTTCATCATCTGAACGGGCATCGTTCCCGGTTGAAGGGGTCGAAGAATGAGGAGGTCCATCCCGACGACGCTTCGTCGGTGGGTCAGTGAAAAGCTCACGGTACTCCTTCGCACTCATGCAACGACGACGTGTGGGTGCACCACTAGCTGGGGGTACTCCTCCTCGGTAAGCGACAGCTGGTCGTCCCTCAGGGGCTCCATCCTTCTTGATCTTGTCTGGCTTCGTCTTGGCTTGAGGAAGTAGTTCTCGGGTGTGGTGAAGTTTCTCGCGGAGCTTCACGGACTCCTTAATCATGTTGTGAACCAGACTATCGGCGGAGAGGCTGAAGTAGGTCTGGAACCTGAGTGGTGTGCCATCCTCCTTGGATGGAATCAGCGTCCAACTCTCGCCAACCATCCTTTCTGAAGGGTAGGTAGCGAGTAGCTGGCTCGTCAGCCATCTCGGGAATGATATCTCGAAGGTGTAGGAGTGCCTTGCACGCAGCTGTCTCGACTGCGAGTGCCATGGCCTCCATCTTTGGTCCTTCAAAGAACCAACTAGTCGGGGAGTCGTTTGCCTTCACGACCACATCCACGTGGTACTCCTTCGTGACGGCATCGACCCAGTGCTCATGGTAGAGGAAAATGGGTGGTTTGCGGAACTGGCACTTCTCCAGGCTATCCTCAAGGAGTAGGGGAAAGCCGGATGTCAGGAAGGCTTCGGGAACGACGGCCATCTACAAAGGTTTGAAGGGAGGAGAGTCAGTAGAGTGCTGTGTGAAGAATAGAAGAGGTTATAAGTGCAGAAACTCCTAAGTATAGGTGCTAGGTGTAGTTTTGAAAATGGTTTCATCCTAACTAACGTCCATGCTAACTAAGGGCTTCCTACAGTCAGGATGGCTCTGATACCAGCTCTGTGGGGACCCCGACTCATAAGTCATGATCACCGAATGCACGTGTACAGTGATCCCAGAGATCAATGCTCACTGAACACACAGAAGCTGAATAACAAGAGTCTTACATCCACATTTAGTGTCTTACACAAATAAGGACCATGAAGGTCAAGTCTTACATAGATAGGGCCACAAGGGCCAAACACTTAAACATAACAAGCAGCGGAAATCTTGATCGAAAGCGTGAACCCATGCCATCTGCCTTAAACCTTCAGGCATTCTGACTGGGAAGCGTCCTAGTTTGCATGTTCGTCACCAACGAACTCTTCGCCATATTCCTGCTCTTCCATGCCTGGCCAATTAAATAACCAGTGGCAAGCCAATGAGTACTTTGAATGTACTCGCAAGCAACCCAAGTTGTGGAACGAGGTATAACAATGCATGATATAGCACTAAGTAGGTAAGTTTTGCAGAAAGCTGATTTTTAAATGCAATGACATGATCAAGTAACTTGAGTAAGCATGCATCAACTGCCAACAGGTACTCATGTGAACAAGTCTCAGTTATCATCATAAGCAGGGGTTGAACATCTCATGTTCATCATCATGCCAAGTCATCGGACTTAGCTCAAGCATCACCTTTATTACCAACGCACTCACACCGAGTTTATGAAAACCCAGGACATAGTTTAAGCAGCACCACCCAACTGTCCTTGACCATGGACACGGCTATTCGAATAGTTTTACACTCTGCAGAGGTTGCACACTTTACCCACAAGACTCGGGGACCTTTCGTGTCATCCACGACTCGCGGTACATCACATACCCGAGGTAAGCACCCGAACAATGCCTTTCCCCTGACGATACTAAACAAAGAGTCCACTCGATTGGTACACAGCCCTCATGATGTACATCATACGAGCCTCGCTCCAGATCGTACCATCCATGAAGGGACCAACGGTGTGCCCGGTGCCTGTGAAGACAGCGCATGATCGTCCATTCCGGTACGACCCCGTATCGAGAGTGACCACTTCACTCCTGCCACTAGTAATGCGGGCTCTATGCTAGTACCCATCAAAGTAATCAACAAAGTCCCGTCCCATAAGGGGTATCATGGTTGTGCATGTAAGGTTGAGACGGTCGACAAATCTTAAATCTAATCCGTTTTCGAAAACACACACACTCACTTGCTCCGGTACACCACTTCTTTATCAAGTGGTTACCTAGCCCATCATCATCTACCTCGGGCATTAGTGGCACCCGACGGGGTTTTCGAAAAAGTCTTTGAAATCACTTTGTTTCCATCACCATGCATATTCCCGTCCCATTTTGCATAGCAACTACTTAGCAACCTAACTATTCCCACCCGCACAACCCTCATAAGGAGCTAGGGTCATGCACGATGCAAGTATCAACAATAAGGTAACGGAGGCACCCCACCGAAGGGGGTACCACAACAACATGATCATCATCCAGAAATAGTGTGCTATATGCCATGCAAAAATAGGTTTCATAGTCATGGTCAAAGGGCTGCTTGCCTGGCTCAACAAAGTCTTCGGGGTCTTCGAAGTCTTCGGGTCCAATCCCTTCGTCAACAACGCAATCTATCGTCGCGGAATAAACGGGCAAAAATAAGCATCACAACAAAACAGAGCACAAAAGCCACTTTAAAAATGTTACTCTATTCTGATAATTACTACAAGACATTCTAAAAATGTTTGTCTAAGGTTTTGTTGTGAAAAACATTTTGAAAACCACTTAAACAGAGGCAATAAAATAATAAAAACTAGGCTTTAAATAGAATCAACACATAAAACATTTCCAAAATTTTTAAAAGTGGCACTGTTAAATACTACATATTATTCTAGGAATTTAGGTGGAAATATATTTGGCATTGGATTATTATTTAATCCTGTGGAATTTTTGGAAAAAGCTATAGAAAAAGATAAAGAGAAAGGCTTCAGTGCCTTGGGCCAAATGCCCAGCCGTACCGGGCCCAACCAGATAGGCCGGCCCAGCTGAGCTGCGGGCGCGCGCGCGCGGCCAGGTTCGAACCTGACGCGCGGGCCTCAGCGTCAGCGAGAGCGAGGGAGAGGGAGAGAGGTGTGGGGATGACAGGGGGGTCCCACCTGTCATCTCCCACCTCCGGACAGGGGGCGTCGATGCTCACCGGCGGCGGTGCAGGGCACGGCGATGGCAGGCGAATGCGGGAATGGGCTCGGGGTTGAGTCGCCGATCTCGTGGAGGTGGAGCTGGTTGCCGGGGAGCAGGGTGTCGCCGGCGACGAGGAAGAAGGGCGGCGGTGCTTCGGGAGGAGGACGAACCCGACGCCTCCTGCTGTAATAAGCACGGGGAATGGGGGAAAAGGGTTAGGAGGGAGCAGAGGTTCCAGATCGGGAGTGAACGAGGGCGGAGGAGGTCATTTACCTCGCGAACACCGGTGGCCCGCGGCGGCGAGCTCCGGTTCGATCCTGGGCGCTCGGGCTCCAAAATGAAGGGGGCGAGGTGCGGGAGCACGATTGGCAGGTAGAAGAGGGGTCCAGAGGGGAGAGAGAGACGCGGGGAGGCCATTTTATAGGGGAGCCGCGGTCCACCGAGCGCTCCTGCGCCGGCGAGCTTGTGGCCGAGGCCAGAGGCCACGGGAGGGGGAGAGGGCGTGTCTGGGGTGCTCGTGGGGCAGGTCTAGGCCAGGGGGAGCGAGGGAGAGAGAGGGAGAAGCGCGCGCGTGTGAGCCCCCGCGTTGGCCGGCTCGGGCGGCGTCGGGCACGCGTGGTCAGGGGAGAGAGGGAGCGAGGAAGGAGGGGGCCGACCACCTGCCGTGCTGCGGACGTCGAGGCCGACCAGGGGGACAAGCTCCCGCCTCCCTAGGCTGTCGGGAAGGGGGATTGGGCGGCGGCTACAGTGCGGGAGTACACTGTAGCGCGCTCCAGAGCGCCATTTTGGCATGCCATGGCATGCCTTTGGCGGTTTCTGCGTGGCCTCCCGTGTCCAGGGGATCTAGGGGGAGTAAACAATCAGGGTTGAGGCATTGGATGCCCTGGAGAGTCAAGGGAGAAGGAGAGAGGCCAAGGAAGAGAGAGAAAGGGGCTGTCCAGAGGGAAGAAATGAGGTTTTACCCCTTGTAAACATTGAGCTGAGCCCTGGGTTTCTTGCTGGGGGTGAAGTACCTCAGTAAGAAGTTGTGGTAAAATTTTGGAAGCAAGGAGAATAGAGGAAGGGGGTCAAACTGGGCTTTTACCACCTGGGCAAAAAGTGTTTGATGATGGTTTGGCTAAGCAAATGGTGTTTGCTTGTAATGACATTTAACAGGGTCAAATGGTGGTTAGCAATAGGGTTGACCACCAAGTTTGAGCTTGATTGAAGAAAGTTCACAATGTAACTTTGTGAAACCCTAGAAATCAACAGAATCAGATTTCTGTAGATCTAGGCATGCATTTCACTTCCCACAAATCCACCACTTGGTGTGGTATCATTATTTGTGGTTTAGAACATGCCCACAAAGTTTGAGGTCAATAGGACAAACTTCACAATGTAAAGTTGTTCAAATTTGAATATGTACAGAGAGGGTTTTGGAATAGTTTGATGAATCAAAACAATTGGGATTGAGATGAAACTTTGCAAGATAATCACATATGACAATTGTGACTTGCTGGAATTTTCTTGGAATTTATTGAGAATATTTCTTATAGAAATATTTCAAAAGCTTGATTTGGACAGAAAGGGTTTTGAGGGGTTTTGCCCATGTTTTTGAACATGACCATGTGTTGAAACTCATATATATGGAAAATATATGTCCATTGAGTTTCCCTAAATTTTCTCAAATATTTTTAAAGCATTTAAATAATTTTCCCCTATAAAAGACCATTTCTGGCCTTAAGAAAAAGCCTTTAAATAAAATAGTAAAATAATCTTTAAAAATAATATTTGGTGGTTTTGGGAAGTCATATATATAGTAGGTTTCAAATAAAGCATTTGGGGAGAAAGGATCCACCCAATTTGAGGTCTTGTAGTACAAACCTCAATTCAGGGGTTTTTGAAAACCTAATTTGAAGAAATCCTTTTTGGCCAAAATAATATTTGATAAAAATAGTTTTGGGTACTATTCACATGGCATGATCATTGGGCAAGAAGTTTGGATCAAGGAAGATGAATATGGAGAGGAGTAGAACCTAAGAGTGCCATACACAATCATCCAAGCAAGCAAACAAGCAACAATTCAAACAAGCAAAAGCACTGAAAAAGTTTTAATTGGTTCCAAATTTTGCAAATCCATCATAGCAAAGTGACACAAACACAGGGTGTGACAAGCTCACCGAGCCAACCCCTGCCGCAGGCCTCGAGTTTCTTCTGGAAGCTCCTCGCCTTGAGGCCCCTCAGGATCTTCGCATTGGCGCGCTCGGCCTGGCCGTTGCCCCGCGGGTGTGCCACCGAAGCGTAACATATCTGCGTCGCAAGGTTAGCACAATATTCCTTAAAGAGGTTGCTTGTGAACTGTGAGCCATTGTCGGTAATGATACGGTTGGGGACACCGATGCGGCTCACGAGGCCCCGGATGAACTTGACTGCTGAGCCGGCGGGGATGGTGCGCACGGGCTCCACCTCCGCCCACTTGGTGAACTTGTCGATGGCGACATAGAGGTAGCGGTAGCCTCCGGCCACCCTAGGGAAAGGACCCGGTATGTCCAACCCCCAGACCACGTAGGGCCAGGAGAGCGGGATGGTCTGGAGACCTTGCGCGGGTTGATGAATCTGCTTGGCATGGAACTGACATGCCTCGCAAGATCGGACCAGTTCAGTGGCGTCGTTGAGCGCCGTGGCCAGTAGAAGCCGCTGCGGAACGTCTTTCCCACTAGGATGCAAGATGAGGAATGGTGCCCACAGTCGCCACCATGGATATCGGCCAGCAGCTCGCGCCCCTGCTCTTCAAATATGCACCGCAGTGAGATGTCATTTGGGCGCTTGCGGTACAACTCGCCGTCCCTCAGGCAGTAGGCAGTGGCTTGGCGAACCACGCGCTCCGCGTCCTCCTCCTTCTCCGGCAGGGCACCGCTGAGCAGGTACGCCTTGAACTCCTCCGTCCAGTCGCCGACCTGGGGTTCCAGCGCCAGGAGCAATCGTGCTCTCGAGGCCGGTCCACAGGCCGTGGCGCCTGAGAGCGGGGCCGGTGACAGTTCCTCCCGAGGTTATGCCGGGCCCGTGGTCGGTGGCGCCGCCGATGGTTTGAAGAGCCTTTCCTTGAAGACGCCAGGCTCCTGAGGCTCGCGGCGCGACGCCCTCTTGGCGATGTCGTCCGCCTCCTTGTTCGCGCCACGTGGGACGTGCTGCAATTCCAAGCCCTGGAAGCGCTTTTCAATTTTGCGTACCTCTTCCAAGTATGTCTCCATGTGCTCGTCCTTCGGGTTGTACTCCTTGTTGGAGAAGTTGACGAGGAGCTGGGAGTCGCCCTTGACAGTGAGGTGCTTGACCCCCATGGCCACGGCGGCCTTGAGCCCCGCGATCAGGCCCTCGTACTCCGCGATGTTGTTGGAGACCTTCTCGCCATGCTGGAAGCAGAGCTGCACGGAGTAGTAGAGCTTGTCCTGGGTCGATGAGATGAGCACGACTCCAGCCCCTGCGCCCTGTCATGCAAAGGCGCCATCGAAGTGCATGACCCAGCCGTTAGGCGCCTCATCGCCGGGCGCAAGGGACCGGCCCTAATCCAGCCCCCGGTCGCGGGCATCTGTCCATTCCGCCATGAAGTCAGCGAGGGTTGCGCCCTTGATGACCCTGGTTGTGCTGAACTCCAGGTGGAAGGCTTGCAGCTCAATGTTCCACTCCGCCACCCTTCCGGCAGCGTTGGGGTTGCGCAGTACCTTCTCCAACGGGTACGCAGAGACGACCTTGATGGGGTGGCCTTGGAAGTAGTGACGCAGCTTCCTTGATGCAACGAGGAGCGCGAGCAGGAGCTTCTGCTGCATGGGGTAACGCGAGTGCGCATCCCGCAGCACGGTGTTGACGTAGTACACCGGGTGCTCGACGAGGCGCGAAGCATCGGCGCCGCCCTGCTCCTCAGGGGGCATGCATGACTCTGGTGCCTCACGAGTCGGTGAGGAGACGAGGGCCTCAGGAGCGCCATCGTGGGGGGTCGCTGCTAAGTAGAGCAACAAAGGCTTGCGAACGCGTGGCCCCACCATGATGGGAGGGTTCGTGAGGTACTGCTTGAGTTCTTGGAAGGCCGCCTCAGCTTCTAGGGTCCACTCGAAAGGGCCCTTCCTCTTCATGAGCTTGAAGAAGGGGTGGGCTCGCTCACCGAGCCTGGAGATGAAACGCCCCAAGGCGGTCGTGCAGCCCGCCAGCTTCTGCATTTCCTTGAGGGTCTGAGGCAGGCTCATCTTTTCAATTGCCTTGATCTTTTCTGAGTTCGCCTCGATCCCTCGGTGCGATACCAGGAAACCGAGCAGCTTGCCGGATGGGACCCTGAAGACACACTTCTCCGGGTTGAGCCTCAGGTTCACCCGACGTAGGCTGGCGAATGTCTCTTCAGGTCTTCGATCAAGGTCCTCGCCTCCCACGATTTAACCACGATGTCGTTGACGTATGCCACGACATTCCTCCCGAGCTGTTTCCCCAGGGCGATGTGCATCAATCGCTGGAAGGTCGCACCTGCATTCCGCAGCCCAAAGGGCATGCATGTATAGCAATACACGCCGCACGGGGATAGGAATGCCGTCTTCTTGTTGTCTTCCACTGCCATCTTGATCTGATGGTAACCTGAGAAAGCATCCAAGAAGCACAACAGATCGCACTCGGTGGTGGAGTCCACGATCTGGTCGATGCGCGGGAGCGGGAAGGGGTCCCGCGGACAAGCCTTGTTGAGACTCGTGAAGTCGACGCACATGCGCTCCTTCCCACCCTTCTTGGGGACAACCACGAGGTTGGCCAGCCAATCAGGGTACCGCACTTCCCGAATAACGCCGGCTTCCTGCAGCTTGCGGACCTCTTGAACGATGAAAGCTTGCTTTTCTTGCGCCTGCCGCCGTGCCTTCTGCTTTACCGGGCGTGAGTGAGGGCACACCATCAGGTGGTGCTCGATCACGTCCCTCGGGACGCCCACCAGGTTTGTCGGCTCCCATGCGAACACATCCTTGTTTGAGCTGAGAAAGTCGACCAACGCCTTCTCCTGCTCCGGGGGGAGGCCAGTGCCGATGGTGAAGGTGGGGCCTGAGCTTCCGCCGTTAACAAACACTTGCTTTGTCTCAGCTCGGTCCTGAGAAAACAGCTGTTTCTTCTTTGTGGGCCCGGCCTCCAGAGCCCGTACCGCTCCCTCTGCACCGGGGCTAAGGGACGCTGCGGCCCCAGGAGCGGAAGTGTCGCCCTCATCGTCGAGGCACGGGGCCGCCCCAGCCCCCGAGGCCTGGGCGGCGCCCTCGGCGCCTGGGCATGCGGCTGCCGCCGTCGATGAGCATCTTGGAAACCGTGACATTGCTGATGGTTGGGGTGCACAGCATGGGGATTGCACCTACGGCAACCGTAGCCCTGGGGTGGTCCTTTGAGTCGAAGGTGATGTCGGCCGCCGGCCTCATCTTACCCCGCGGGGCCTCAGGTTGCGACTGAGTTGCGCCCTCCTGGCGGAGGAGCTGCTTGATGTGGCGGCCGAACGCGGGTGCCTGCGATCCAACGAGGATGCAAGCGACCGTGCGAGGCCCGGGGGCTGCAAGACGCGCGACTAGACGACTGCAAGATCTTTTACGCGCTTTGAGTAGCGCGGCCTGCGCGCTTGCCGGCCTAGGGCGAGCGTGGGGGGTCGACGTCGTGGCGGAAGCAGGGGTCGGGGAAGCAGCACGGCCGCCGTGCTGTCCGGGGGGAGACAACGACAAGTTCTGCTGCCCTCAAGCAGCTCGGCCGGAGGCGGCGTTGGCTGCCGAAGGGATGGAGCGGCGGGGGGCACCACGGCCCACGGGCGCCGTCTGGGCGACGCGAGCGGCCGGGCGCCCGGCACGAACCCGACGGGCGTCGGCCATGGGAGCGACGGAGCTGAGACGGGGTGGAACCGGAGAAAGATTTCAACACGCCCCTACCTGGCGCGCCAAATGTCGGAATCGGGGCTCCGCAAAACCCAACAAGGTTCGAACACTGGGGCGTGTGCGAAGATCTTAACCGATTCGGAGTTCCAAGCCGGTCGCCCTATGTCGGGGATACTCATAACAGGTAGGCCCATGAAGGGTCAAAATATCATAATACCATGGGGTCCACACATCAGGTGGGTCCTGATAAATACATACATACTGGTCACTCGGACGAGTATGTTCATCCACTCGGACGACGGTAAACCACTCGGCCATATATCTCACTCGGTTATGCGAAGACCAACAAGGTAGTCGAAGCATCATACTCACAGTGGAGGTTTCGTAGTGGGCTGTCATCATGGCACTAATGCTCCATCTTGTAACATAGGAGGTGAGGGGGCGACGCACTCTATATAAGCCACCCCCCACCACATAGCTCGGGGGCCCTCATTCTTCTTCTCTCTCTCATCTCTCTCACCATTAGGCTCAGACATAGCTCAGGCATGGAGATCGGTTCTCCCCTCTCTTTCAAATACACCATGTAACCCATGTCCATGACCAATAAAACAAAGCCTCTCCGGAGCACGAGACGTAGGGCTGTTATCTCCACTGTGAGAGGCCCGAACTCGCTAAAACCACCGTGTCACCCATTTGCATGTCGATAGATCATGCTCCATTATCCTACCCCTTTCTAATGTCGGAATCGTTCCCACGACATTTGGCGCCCACCGTGGGGCATGGCGTTTATCGAGCCATGATGCATATGGTTTTTTATTTATTCATCTATGTTTAATTTCTTGTTCTTACAGTTCATACTGTTTGTCTCCACAGCGAGTAACTGAAGCATCACGAAAAGAAGGGAAAAAGATACGTCTTCACCCGACGGATCACAAACGGATCGATCATGAGTTTTCTCTCTGCTGAGTACTATCCGCTTATGATCTAACAATTAATTGATGATGTGCTACTTGGTTTTTGCTTCTTTTTTGCATGTCCACACGTTCGTGCACTCATGTCGATCGATACATGCATGTACAAGAATCAAAGGAACAAAAGACGCTGGTCCGGCGGCAGATCGATTCCCGCTGAAGGAAACAGACATCAATCCAAGCACTTACAAGAAACCGGCTGCACCTTTGCGCAACCAATTGCACCTCGTCTGCGACGTCGTCGTTGAGTCTCCTCGCATGGTCGCCGGCGCCGTCCGCCTCGTCGTCGTCACGCACGGCCGCCGGCGTCATCCGCTTCATCGTCGTCTTCAACCTTGTCGTTGAGCACCCGCGCACGGCTGTCGACTCCGCCTCGTGTTCTCGGCCTCCGCGGTGGAGGCGCAAGCCTGACGCGGCACTGGCGCACATTGCTCCTTCCTCCGACGTCAGTCGGCAGCGACGGTCTCCGCGGCGGATGCGCGCTGCAACGACGACCTGCAAAACAGCTACAACCTGCAACCAATGGCCGTTCGGGATCAAAAGAGTCAATGCCTCATAAACTCCCTCGTAAGTGCATGCATAACATGGCCACGTCCATGGTCAATTGACTGCATGCAGGGAAAAAAGGAAACGGAAGGACGACTCCCACCAATAGGCAACCCCGCTGGCTCCGCTTTGTCAAGGTATAATCGCCTCATTAAGCGGCCAAATTGGTGAGGATTTACAACGTCAGTTATCTAATTATTTCGGCCATAAGTGCGTTGCTTCAGTGCTAATTAATTAGTGCATGCATGCATGCCGTTAACTCCGTGACTATACTGGCTATACTTGCTAACTTGCAGGGAAGTGCTGGTAGGGCGAAAAATATTCATGCCTATACTTGCTAACTTGCAGGGTCACTTGGCTCGTCGTCGTCGACGACCTTGCGTACGATACCTTCGTCAAGCATGCATGCGCGACGACCACCGGCGTCATTCGCCCCGTTGTCGTCTCTGGTCTCGTCTACAAAGACGTCAGCGTGTCCCCACGCAAGGCACTTCCTCCCCGCCTCATTGATATACTCGGGCAGGTCCAGGTTCACTCGGACGGGGTTAAAGTTCAGCCGAACGAACTCGTCAACTCGGACTTCATTCATTCGGGTTCCAGACGGAGGGGTCTAGCACTCGACGAACCTTCGTTCGGCCACTCATTGTCTTCATCCACTTGCCCGACTCGGCCGCTCCATGCGCCGTCATTTGGTTGGGCAGGTCATCATCAACTTGCCTGATTCCGCAGCCCCGCGCGACGTCACTCTACTGGACGCGTCGTCATCACTCGACAGCTCCGCGCGCCGCCACTCGGCGAGACACGTCGTCATCACTCGGAAGCTCCGCGCATCGCCACTCGGCGAAACACGTCTTCGCCACTCGGCAGCTCCGCGTATCGCCACTCAGCCGGACGCTCCATCGTCACTCGGCGGCCCCGCGCGCCGCCACTTGGCAAGACACGTCGTCATCACTCGGCAGCTCCGTGCATCTCCACTCGGCGAAACACGTCTTCGCCACTCGGCAGCTCCGCGCATCGCCACTCAGCCGGACGCTCCATTGTCACTCGGCCGCCCCGTGCGCCGTCACTCTACTGGACGCGTCGTCATCACTCGGCAGCTCCGCGCATCGCCACTCGGCGAGACACGTCTTCGTCACTCGGCAGCTCCGCGCGTCGCCACTCGGCGAGACACGTCTTCGTCACTCGGCGGCTCCGTGCATCGCCACTCAGCGGGACGCTCCATCGTCACTCTGCCGCCCCGCGTGCCGCCACTCGGCGAGACACGTCGTCATCACTCGGCAGCTCCGCGCATCGCCACTCGGCGAAACACGTCTTCGCCACTTGGCAGCTCCGCGCATCGCCACTCAGCCGGACGCTCCATCGTCACTCGGCCGCCCCGCGCGCCGTCACTCTACTGGACGCGTCGTCATCACTCGGCAGCTCCGCGCATCGCCACTCGGCGAGACACGTCTTCGTCACTCGGCAGCTCCGCGCGTCGCCACTCGGCGAGACACGTCTTCGTCACTCGGCGGCTCCGTGCATCGCCACTCAGCGGGACGCTCCAACGTCACTCGGCCGCCCCACGCGCCGCCACTCGGCGAGACACGTCGTCATCACTCGGCAGCTCCGCGCATCGCCACTCGGCGAAACACGTCTTCGCCACTTGGCAGCTCCGCGCATCACCACTCAGCCGGACGCTCCATCGTCACTCGGCCGCCCCGCGCGCCGTCACTCTTCTGGACGCGTCGTCACTACTTGGCAGCTCCGCGCATCGCCACTCGGCGAGACACGTCTTCATCACTCGGCAGTTCCGCGCATCGCCACTCAGCCGGACGCTCCATCGTCACTCGGCCGCCCCGCGCGCCGTCACTCTACTGGACGCGTCGCCATCACTCGGCAGCTCCGCGCATTGACACTCGGCGAGACACGTCTTCGTCACTTGGCCACCCCGTGCATCGCCACTCAGCCGGACGTGTCTACTTCGCTCGACCGCCCCGCGCGTCATTAGACAGCTAAGTCATTCTTCACAGACTGCATTCAATTAAATAGTTATTTCCGCATTATCGAGTAGTACGTAAGTCGCGCATGACGTCCACTCGGAGGCCACGCCACCGAGTGTACCTCTGCGCTCGGTTGTTTATTTTCATGTCGGAACACTACACTTCCGCTTCATTTGGGTCTAATACTCAAAACGAGTTCAGTCGGATCCTTCACTTTCACAAGTTCAGTCGGATCCTTCACTCTTTTAGACTCTTGCTGGTTCCGGACCAGCAAGAACCTGACACGCCCAGTGGGTGTCTAGGGGTGTAATTTACACAAATCGTTTCAACAAACATCAAATTACTTCGAGAATTTTTTAAGTGCGCCATTCTCGACGACCTGCTCGATTCGGCCGCCCCGCGCGCCGTCACTTGTTCGGACGCCTCCTCGACGACACGCTGGACTCGTACGCCCCGCGCGCCGTCACTTGGTCGGATGCCTCCGCGACAACATTCTTGACTAGGCCGCCCCGCGCGCCGTTACTTGACCGCCCTTTGCTTCGCCACTCAGTGAGATGTATCTACCTCACTCGGATGCCCCGCGCATCGCAACTGTGCTGGACGCGTCTACATCACTTGGCCGCCCCGCGCATCGCCACTCAGCCAGACGCGTCTACTTCACTCGGAAGCCCCACGTATCGCCACTTCGTGCGGCCCGTCTTCATCACCCGGGCGCTCTGCGCGCCATCGCTCAGCTGGACACATATACAACATAACCCTCGGTGGGTGAACGACTTAGCTGCGACTCCGTATCGCCTAAGTTAAAAACTACTCCGAGTGAGGACATTGTCCACACTCGGGGGCTAGCTGCGACTCCGTATCGCCTAAGTTAAAAACTACTCCGAGTGAGGACATCGTCCACACTCGGGGGCTTAGCTGGGACTCCGTATCGCCTAAGTTAAAAACTACTCCGAGTGAGGACATCATCCACACTCGCGGGCTTAGCTGCGACTCCGTATCGCCTAAGTTAAAAACTACTCCGAGTGAGGACATCATCCACACTCGGGGGCTTAGCTACGACTTCGTATCGCCTAAGTTAAAAACTACTCCGAGTGAGGACATCATCCACACTCGGGGGCTTAGCTGCGACTCCGTATCGCCTAAGTTAAAAACTACTCCGAGTGAGGACATCATCCACACTCGGGGGCTTAGCTGCGACTCCGTATCGCCTAAGTTAAAAACTACTCCGAGTGAGGACATCATCCACACTCGGGGCCTTAGCTGCGACTCCGTATCGCCTAAGTTAAAAACTACTCCGAGTGAGGACATCGTCCACACTCGGGGGCTTAGCTGCGACTCCGTATCGCCTAAGTTAAAAACTACTCCGAGTGAGGACTTCATCCACACTCGGGGGTCTTAGCTGCGACTCCGTATCGCCTAAGTTAAAAACTACTCCGATTGAGGACATCATCCACACTCGGGGACTTAGATGCGACTCTGTATCGCCTAAGTTAAAAATTATTCCGAGTAAGGACATCATCCACACTCGGGGGCTTAGCTGCGACTCTGTATCGCCTAAGTTCAAAATTATTCCGAGTAAGGACATCATTCACACTCGGGGACTTAACCTTGATCCAGAAATCATATAGGGAAGACTCAATAAGCATTCAACATGCCAAGCACACGAAGATTTACCTGACTGGCCCAGTTCCAGGCTAACTTATTTACCGTGCCCAGCGCACAAAGATCAGTCCGACTGATTCGACTCCAGATTGCAGAAATTTATGACGCC
Source organism: Elymus sibiricus (assembly GCA_039707655.1). NCBI lineage: Eukaryota > Viridiplantae > Streptophyta > Magnoliopsida > Poales > Poaceae > Elymus > Elymus sibiricus. The sequence goes on from CM077671.1 coordinate 249,817,864, forward strand.
AAGCGCATGATAGTTCACCTGTTCAGTTCAGTTCCGCACTAGGATACTTAAACCCTCTGCCAGACTCATCTAGTCTGACAGAGGCTCGGGGACTACACCTAGTGGGTGCACTCAGCGTGCCCTCACTGGAAGAGAAATATCAAAAAGAAACATTCTGCTCGGTCAGGTCCGGCAACAACATTCAAGTTCGACAAACTCTATAGACTCCAACCGACTACCAGCAATCAGTCGGAGTCTCAAGTTCGATCAGTACCAGATAAGAAGATTTTTAGTTCTCTCAGACCCCCGCCGACTGCCCGCAGTTGACGGCGGTCTCGGGGACTACACCCAGTGGGTGCACTCAGCGTGCCCCCACTGGAGTAATCTCCACTCGGTATGGCCTGACCAGTCCGAGTGACGAACAACAAACAAACAAGTTCTAATGCTCCCGTCGGCTACCAAAAAAATTGATATAAGGTGATTTAACGCTCCTCCGTGGACCTGTTTTGAGCCTTCTTCTAGGACTCAAAGCGTGAAACTCATAAGTTTGGATCTAGAACCGACTCGTTTTGACGTTCCTCAGGGATAAGAATGGCATCTCTCCGAGAGAACAGTCCATGCGTCAATCTTGTTCCCCGAATTTAATGACACACCCATACTCTGATCACGAGTTAACCTCTTCCGAGAGATGAACGAATGTCACCAAGTTGCTCCTCGCGGGCACTTATCCCAGATCAGTCGAGAAGCGCAGTGCCAGAATCCATTGAGATTTTGTTCAAACCTTGGTTGTCTGAAAGCATGATGACGGGTACCGAGTATTTCCGTAATCACTCGGGCCAAATTGTGTATTTCACAAACTCGTTCTACAAAATCACAATCGATTCGGGGGCTACTGTCGGGGATACTCATAACAGGTAGGCCCATGAAGGGTCAAAATATCATAATACCATGGGGTCCACACATCAGGTGGGTCCGGATAAATACATACATACTGGTCACTCGGACGAGTATGTTCATCCACTCGGACGACGGTAAACCACTCGGCCATATATCTCACTCGGTTATGCGAAGACCAACAAGGCAGTCAAAGCATCATACTCACAGTGGAGGTTTCGTAGTGGGCTGTCATCATGGCACTAATGCTCCATCTTGTAACATAGGAGGTGAGGGGGTGACGCACTCTATATAAGCCACCCCCCACCACATAGCTCGGGGGCCCTCATTCTTCTTCTCTCTCTCATCTCTCTCACCATTAGGCTCAGACATAGCTCAGGCGTGGAGATCGGTTCTCCCCTCTCTCTCAAATACACCATGTAACCCATGTCCATGACAGATAAAACAAAGCCTCTCCGGAGCACGAGACGTAGGGCTGTTATCTCCACCGTGAGAGGCCCGAACTCGCTAAAACCACCGTGTCACCCATTTGCATCTCGATAGATCATGCTCCGTTATCCTACCCCTTTCTAATGTCGGAATCGTTCCCACGACACCCTACGGCCTAGCCGCGTCGAGTGGAATGAGCGAGGAAGGAGATGGACACAAAGGTTTACCCAGGTTCGGGCCACCTGGCAGTGTAAAACCCTACTCCTGCTTTGTGGTGGATTGGCCTCACGAGGGGGCTGAGGATGAACTAGTACAATGGTTGGGTGGCCTCGCGAGGGCTGTTGGCAGTGATGAACTGGTGGGTTCAACCTGCCTTCTACGATGGGAGCTCGTCCATCTTTATAGGGGCCACAGTTCTCTTCCCTCATCGCACAGGCGGGAAGGGACCCCACAATGGCCAAATTTGAAAGGGGACAAGAAGTACATCCTATCCTGACTAAAGGTGGTCTTCGCCTGCAAAGCTTCCGGGTGTGACGCAACGGTGGGCTCGGCGATGACATCCGTCCCGCCGAGCTCGTGGTCTTGGTCCTCTTGCGCTAGGAAGGAAACCTTTGGGGGGTTCCTTGGGAACCCGCGTACGTCCTTGCCTTCTTATCACGAAAGAGGAAACTGTCCTCCTTCTGCGCCTGCTGGCACCCGCCTGGCTCTGCCGTCAGAACCCACGTGCCCAGGCCTCATGAGGCTGGGTACTTGCATAGGAATCACCGCTCCTCGGGAGGCAGCCTGGGGGATGCCTCTTCTCCGGAGGTCTTGACGTTGCTCTCCCCCCGAGATGGGGGCTCTCACGAGGGCCTTGACTTGGGGGGGCTTGTTGCTGGGCAGTACGTGCCTTTGAGGTGGGCCACGCGCTGGACCACAGGCAGGCGGGTCTAGGTACTCCTGGCCCCAGAATGCCGACATATACGCAGAGTGATAATGAGACAGGTCAACTTCCTTAGCTAGAAGAGTCGCCAACGGCCGGGTCTCCCTCATTAAGCTGGCAAAATCCTCATGTGTGAATTCTGAGCCGTCCAATTTGTACTCGGGGAATCCATCTCTTAGAGTCGCCAGATCAAGCTCAAGCTGTAGATTTTCTGTCCCCAGAATCCATCTCTTAGGGCCCCAGAATGCCGACATATACGCAGAGTGATAATGAGACAGGTCAACTTCCTTAGCTAGAAGAGCCACATGAGAGTGATTGAAACACATGCAATAATGGCCTATATTTTCTGTCCAGAACTGTAGATTTGCAAAACTTGCACTAGCAAGTTTTTGTTTTTGCCAAGATAACCTTGCCATCATGTTGTGCATCTAAGATAACATCGCCTGCCTATAAGAAGCCACCCCGAGATTGCCGCACCACACGGTCACCTCTATTCCACCTCCTGAAAGCCTCTCCAGGCAGCAGCACGACCAGAGGAGGTCATCTTCTCCGATTCCGGTAGTTACTGCCGCCGCCACCGTTCGGATGGTTCCGACGCCGTCCGACCATCCCTCTCCAAAATCTCACCACCACGAGCCTCCTGGAGCATCCACAAACCCATCCCCATCTTCAATTCCACCGGAGATGCACCGTAGTCGGAATCCCTCTTTCAATCGACGCCGCCGTCCGTCGGGTGAGCTAGTCGCCGGCAGCTCTGTGCTCCCCGTCGACCATCTCGCCCACCGGAGGGACCGCCTGGGCCTCCTGAACACGACGGTGAGCTTAGCTCGCCGAGGGGCGCCTCCAATCGCCGGCGCCGGTCGCCGGAGCGCCGCCTCTGTTCGGCTACAGGAGGAAGGAGACGGGGGAGTACCAGTCAAACCTGACTGGTGGACCCGCAGGTCCACCGTCAGTGACTCCATGGCCCCGCCGAGGCGCTTAAGTGGAAGAGCAAAGCCGCGGAGTACGTTTCCCCCTTCTCAAAAACGTATTCCATCCGAATCGTTTTCTTTTACTGATATTTATTTAAAAACAGATTTTGACCAAAGCTTTGACTGGCTCTAACTTTTAAAATAAAAGTCCAACTGAATTGATTCTTTTTCCCACCTCTCTCAAATTTAACCTAGTTTATTTTCATAATTATTTTAAAATTTTCCAAGACAACTCTTTGTACTGTTTTTAAATTGTGTGTTAATTAGAATATTTTCAAAAATAGGGATTTGGAGTGAAGATTAAGACTTTTAAAAGTTTTATAGTGCACCTCAACTACCTACACATTGAAGGCAAGCATCTTGAACACTTGATATGGTGAATGCTTAGTTGTTTGGTTGCAGGAATAATTGAATCATGCTTTCGTTGAATTTAAATAAAATTTTGCAAGCATATAGTGTTGGCATGTTTCCTCGTACCATGCATCGTATGCTTGTCATGACTAACTTGCAGGAGCAGGCATAAGTAAAATACCATTGCTAGCAGAAGGGTGATCACATTGGAGCGTGATCATGCTTTGTTGGTTATGCATGTTAAAGCATGCAAGGGTTGTGGCCCTGTCCTGGTGTTACTATTGAAGGAATACTTTGTTGCTAATCACTGCAGGAAAACTTAACCTCCTGAGTCGACCGTAGATCGAGTCTTGTTCCGGTAACCTCCATACTTGATCTGTGCTGCCACGGGTCCTTCCGCAAGGAAGGTATGGTTCAGTAAGTTGATAACCCCTGTCCATGTACACACTACATAGAGGGCCACGATGAGGGTTTCCACGATCATGGACTAAATCCTGTCATCGGGTCAGGGGGCATGGGTGTTTCCGGTTGGTAGCCGAGAGGGGGGCACCCCTTGTAATCCGCGCATATGAATAGTGATCCCATGCAGGACGTTGGTCTCCCCGTCTTAGAGTTTTACCGAACAGATACCCTGGGTGATTCCTGGCATCCGGACGGTTAAGTTGGTGTGTGCTGGTCAGGTGTGTTTCAACCTAAAGACCGTAATGGGAATTAGCCAACGTCTTGGTGCTGGCTAAAGAAATCCTTTACTTGTGGGTAAAGAGTACACCCTCTGCAGAGTTATATGTATTCGAATAGCCGTGTCCGTGGTTAAGGACTACAGTCTGGGTTGGTCAAGTGTCGTTCTTAGAGTCGGTCTCCGGAGGAAATAATGAAACTGGGCATGGTCTATATTGCAGAATAACTATTGCTGCTAGTGTTACCATGAATATTATTGATGCTATGATTATCATTGTGGACTAACCCAATTCTCTTATTTTATTTTCTGAGTGTCTCAGGGGCTGGCTAGACTACCCCGGGCATTCAATTTTATTTTCAAGACCTTACGAGGCGTCTCTCGAGTTATCGGGCGGTTCTGTCTCGCCCGACACTCTTGTAGATACCCGTCTGGCATTTCTTTTCAAGACCTCTCGTGGGGTTGCTTGAGTTCTCGGATGGTTCTGTCTCGTCCGATTACTCTTTTAGACACCCGTTTGGCATTTCTCTTCAAGACCTACCGTGGTGTCACTTGACATCCAACCGGCATTTCTTTTATATTTTCTTTGGAATCTCGGATGGTTCTGTCTCGTCCGATTTTCCATCAACCTTTTTTGTTTGTCGCTAACACGTTACTTCTGCACATGCTAATATGTCATCATGCCATGATTTAATTCCTGTCAGCATGCATATAATATAGTCCAGCATGAGCATAAGAAAATAGTTTAGTTCACCATGATCATATGTTATCTGCTGCATTCGGTATATCATTTGTCCATAATGTTTGCGAGTACATTCAAACGTACTCACTGGCTTGTCCCTGGTTATTTCATTGGCCAGGTCAGAAGAGTATTATGACGACGACCATACGGAGCCTAGGATAGTAACCACGCGGGATAGGAGTTATCCAGGTCAGCCGTTCCTGTGGAAATGGAGCCCCATCGACATTGGAGAGATTCACGAATCGCTTCTGTCATCCACCACCAGAAATCATTATTGTATCATTAGACCTTTGCAGTCTTGTATCCAATTCATATAATTGCTTGGAATTCTGTATCAAGGAAGTGTCCACCAGCAAATAGAAATCCTGGGGCTCGTGATGACACGAGGGGTTAATTTCTGGGATATTGTGCCCCGGAAATCCGGCCCCGACAGCCTTGGTATCAGATCCAGGCTAACCACTGGCTAATCCTATCTTAGCCTGGTCATTATCCTTAGGTTCCCCCACCGTCCAAATCTTCTCTGTCCGTAGCCAAGCCCATCTCATCCGATAAGCCTGCACAGTGGCAGCCGACATCTTTTGATAGTCGGTGCCCAACCTAGCAGCCGGTCCATAGGCCGTGTACCTGTGGCCGACACCTGAGTTGTCCCATCCGCAAGCGTGCGATGGAAGACTCCGATGGCTTATAAAGAAAGCCTTGCTCCAAACACATCACATCACAGCCTCACTCCCAGTTCGATATCCAACCACCAAGATGCCATGCCCCATTGTTCACAACAAGACCACCAGCAGTCGAGCTTGAAGGCTTTGTAGCCGTCCTTGCCAATCTCACCCGTCGTGCTTTCAGCAACCAAGAGCCGCCGGAGTATGTCGCGTACCAGGAGCACACGAGTGATTCCATCCATCACTTCTGGGCCACGGTGCACATCTATGGGAGGAGCATCACATCGGAGCGCCCCTACCGGTTCACCGGGAGAACGACCTCCGACGAACCCCAAGCCATCCAACTTGCAGCCCGAGAGGCTGTAGTTCACCTTCGGCATCTGTCGCCGAGGGTTAACTGCCGCTCTTTCTACTACTACCCTAGTCGTGAAGGCTATGGTAGACCGACCCAAGTCGCCAATGGAGACCAAGAGTAGGATCCTGCCCTGGTGCATCTGGTGTGCTACCTGAGAGCGCAAGAGGCACTGTTCGATCAGATCACTTTTGACCTGATTGAGACCCGCAGGACGCTCGCCCTCCTGACCCCGGCAAGAAGTGAAGCTGCACCCGCCACCAACACCCCGATAGTGCTGCTTGGGAGGCCTGTTGAACCCCCAAGTTCCGCCCATGTTATCCACCCGGGCAGTGCCATCGCCTCACCCAGGGAACTTCGTCGTCTCTTGGAGACCTACTCCAACGGGACGGTGACCTCAACACCCCGTGAAGGACACCACCGCTACTCCAGCCCTGTAGCTCCCCATCCGACCCCGGCCAGCTCCGACGCAGAAGCCCACGAGGAGGACTCGGCATCCACAAGACGAGCCCGGCTGGATGTCAACGAGGTGGACTGAGTCCACTGGATCCGTGTCAAGCCCTAGTGGCTCTGTCACCCTGTAATTTTTGGTAGTAGCAGCCGTATGATGTAGCAGGTTTGTGATTTACTGGTGTACCACTGTTTTAATAGTACCATTTGTGAACCAGCGTAATTTAATTAACATATGGTTGTACAGTAAATTCTAGACGTAACTACTATAGTCACCCTGGCCGACACACACAATAACACATCACATTCCTTTTGGGGATTGAGGACCGAAACTTTAATCCCATGACAGGACCAATACACAAGTCGTATTGGCGCCGCATCATGTCTCATAACCCAGGCACTCTATAAGAAGCCACATCCAGCACTAGCCCCCGTCAAACTAGAACACCACTCCTTCCCGACCTGCACTCCATGCCTCACCCCGGTATCCACCTGAGAACTCCAGATGCAAGTCCTGGCAGTTTTGTAAAAGTTTTGTGGGATTTTACCCGCAACACTTTTGGTTCCAGCCAACCACCCCAATATGAGTTGTTCAAATTGAGGATCACCTCTGACTCCTCGAAATACTAGGCAGTTGTGCACATCCCACCAGCAGACCCAGACCAAGGCCCTCCATATGTTGTCTACATCGGGAGATCCATGCCAACCCCAGGCATGGCCATTGAAGCTGCTGCTTATGATGCAGTTACCCGTCTCCGATTCGCGGTACCCACTGCCAGCGAAAGGAGATACTGCTATTTTCCGAGCCGTGCAGCATCAGGGGTTAATGCAACGTTCCGCTGTGAACGTATAGAAAGGGATCTAGCTCTGGCCAATCTCATTCAATATGTGATGGCTCAAGAGCGTCTGACCCAGCAACTAATGGATTACCTCTCTTATCTTGCTTTTCTGAACCCTCAGATAGCCATTGGCGGGCCACCTTTGCTAACCTTGGAAGGGCACGTTCTACGCCTGCTTCCACCACTCTCCCCGGAAGAAGAAGAAGGTGCTCCAGCACCCGGAACTTTTCCGCAAGACCCTGTAGATCACTTTCGAACCATAGACGATCATGAGTGCATTTATGTAATGTGTAGAGCTTGTTTGCATGATGTAATCTTTGTAGTGTTCTTAGGGTGTATGTCATGAATATATTATCATGATTGCATTTTGCATATGAGTGTTTTATTTGTTGTGATATGCATTTAATTCTTCCGTCCTTAACAAATCTCGAGGACGAGATTTTCTTAAGGGGGGTAGAGTTTGTAACACCCCAAAAATTTAACCACATTTTTATTAAGTAAAATTTGGCCAGAAATAAATTTTTGAATTGTAATAAGTTCCTTAATGATTTTTAGAGCCTTTCCTATTCCTGTCTTTCAAAATTCTTCCCTCCATATAGGAATTTTAGGAAATATTATTGTGGCCTTTGGGAGTTTTATTAAACCATCTCATTATTACTTTAATAATAGTAGGAATTAATCTCAAAATAAAATTTGCCCCAAAATAATTCTTTTAATAGCATTTTCGATACTTTAAATGCTTCTGTTGCACTACAACTACTTTAAATAATTCTTTAAAAATTCCACAAAAATTATGGGAGGTCATGTGAGGCCTAAAAATCACTTTTATGCACAAACCCAACTTTGTGTTTTGGAAAATTTGAGCAAACCATCCTCATCTTCATTCTGGTCCAGTTTGGTAGTTTGTACTGTAACCCATCTTTATTTTGCCCTAATGCCCTTGGGATTTTTCCTACTATCTGTGAGCCCTACCAAACCCTTAAGTCCAGGAGATCAGCCACATGAGAGTGATTGAAACACATGCAATAATGGCCTATATTTTTTGTCCAGAACTGTAGATTTGCAAAACTTGCACTAGAAAGTTTTTGCTTTTGCCAAGATAACCTTGCCATAATGTTGTGCATCTAAGGAGACCACCACCTGGTGATTTTGGTGGCCAGAGAAGTCCCCTCGGTGGCCTTGGCATTATGTCAAACACCTAGAGTGCATGGCCAGATTTGGCATGATCCAAAGATTACTTTGGGAAGTTGCATTCCTGTCCAAACCAGCATGTCTATTAGACTTATTTAACCCCAATAAATGATCCTGTTAAGTTTCATGCCCATATAAGCCCCTTAGCTACCCCTGGCATTTTGTCAAGCACCTATCGTGTGTGCACTGGGCGCGGCCTGAGCGTGCGTTTTGCACGCGTCGGCACCAAGCTTCTGCCGCCGCTCTGTTGCCTCCCCCTCTCATCCTGATCCTTTTCTGGATCAGCCCGACCACCTGGACCTTCGCCGACATCTCCCCTTGGCCCCTAGCGCCGCCCATCGCCGTCCACGATGACCACCACCGCCGCCGTAGTCGGCAGCTCGGATACGCTGCCGCCCAGGCCACCTGAGACTAGTCCTAGGCCGCTAACGCACCACTCCTCCAACGCCCAACCGCTTGAGCCTATCCGCAGCGTCGACCAGGCCACCGACCTCACCTGCCGAAGTAATGGCGTCGCCACCATGTCCGCGTTCGGGAAGCTGCGGCACCGGCCTCGCCTGCCTATAAGAAGCCACCCCGAGATCGCCGCACCACACGGTCACCTCTATTCCACCTCCTGAAAGCCTCTCCAAGCAGCAGCACGACCAGAGGAGGTCATCTTCTCCGATTCCGACAGTTACTGCCGCCGCCACCGTTCGGATGGTTCCGCCGCCGTCCGACCCTCCCTCTCCAAAATCTCACCACCACGAGCCTCCTGGAGCATCCACGAACCCATCCCCATCTTCAATTCCACCGGAGATGCACCGTAGCCGGAATCCCTCTTTCAATCGATGCCGCCGTCCGTCGGGTGAGCTCGTCGCCGGCAGCTCCGTGCTCCCAGTCCACCATCTCGCCCACCGGAGGGACTGCCTGGGCCTCCTGAACACGACGGTGAGCTCAGCTCGCCGAGGGGCGCCTCCAATCGCCGGCGTCGGTCGCCGGAGCGCCGCCTCTATTCGGCTACATGAGGAAAGAGATGGGGGAGGACCAGTCAAACCTGACTGGTGGACCCACAGGTCCACCGTCAGTGACTCCATGGCCCCGCCGAGGCGCTTAAGTGGAAGCGCAAAGCCGCGGAGTACGTTTCCCCCTCTCAAAAACGTATTCCATCCGAATCGTTTTCTTTTACTGATATTTATTTAAAAACAGATTTTGACCAAAGCTTTGACTGGCTCTAACTTTTAAAATAAAAGTCCAACTGAATTGATTCTTTTTCACACCTCTCTCAAATTTAACCTAGTTTATTTTCATAATTATTTTAAAATTTTCCAAGACAACTCTTTGTACTGTTTTTAAATTGTGTGTTAATTAGAATATTTTCAAAAATAGGGATTTGGAGTGAAGATTAAGACTTTTAAAAGTTTTGGAGTGCACGTAAACTACCTACACATTGAAGGCAAGCATCTTGAACACTTGATATGGTGAATGCTTAGTTGTTTGGTTGCAGGAATAATTGAATCATGCTTTCGTTGAATTTAAATAAAATTTTGCAAGCATATAGTGTTGGCATGTTTCCTCGTACCATGCATCGTATGCTTGTCATGACTAACTTGCAGGAGCAGGCATAAGTAAAATACCATTACTAGCAGAAGGGTGATCACATTGGAGCATGATCATGCTTTGTTGGTTATGCATCACTAGTAGAAAACAGACCTTTTGTCCAAAGCATTAGTCCCAGTCTGGTTTTGAATCGGCACTAATGTGACCGTTAGTCCCGGTTCGGGACGGGCATCATTAGTCCCGGTTCGTTCCGGACCTCTAGTCCCGGTTCGTAACACGAACCGGGACTAAAGGGGTGGTGGCAGGCTCGTGTCAGCCTGGGGCCCCACGATCACCTTTAGTCCCGGTTCGTGGCACGAACCGGGACTATAGGCTCACCTTTAGTCCCGGTTTGTGTCATGAACCAGGACTAAAGATCCCCTATATGAACCCTTCGGCCAGCCCGAGCACACTCCTCCCTGTTTTTCCCCTTCTTCCTCTCCTTTGTTCTTCCCCTTGCTCGAGCTCACCTCCATTTTTGTCAAAATTTGTCAAGATTTGGAGGCACCCCATCCATCCAAGTGTTCACAAAGGTTAGCAACTTTGTCATTTCATCTCTCATTGCTAGATTAGCTCTTGCAATGCTCTATAAGTATAGTGATTTGTGGGTTTTAGTTTGGGAGTATTTATATGTGGCAGTTTATTTGATTTATATGCAATTTGAGCTCAAATTAACTTCTCACTTTGCATGTGTAGGTGTGGTTTACTTAGTGCCTTCCCGTCCCCGTCCTAACCACCGTCGATCGCCCGTACCGTCCCGTCGCCGGCACCACCTTGGTGAGCCTCTTGTTCTTATCCTTTTTATAAAAAAAATCATGTTTGTAAGATTTAGATAGTTACTTGTATAGTTTTCTTACCTATATGGTTGTTTGTTATACATAGTGGCATGGTTTTGATATCCGTCCCCATCGGCCCTCGTCCTGTTTATGATTCGGATGTGGTATATACTCTCTTTTATAACTATTTGTTGCATTTCGTGTTTATGACAATTATGCCCATCAAGTTGACATAGATATTTTTATCTAGGAGGTATGTGAACCGGAAATTGCAACCGACATAGATATTCTTGTCAAGAAGTTAAATTTAGTTGAAAAAGAAAACGAGTATTTGAAAGAAAAATTGAAAAGTGTTGAAGAAGAGAAGATGAAACTGGAGTTGTATGTTGCCGATGTCGTCGATGATCACAAGATTAAGATGGATGCAATGCGCTTGAAGATTAGAAAATTTAAAAATATGCCATTGATAGTGAGGCTTGGTATCACTATGCTGTTGGATCAATTGTTACCTTAGTTGCGATCTTGATCGCATTTGTTGTTGCATTTAAATGCTTTAGCTAGAGAGTTTGTATGTTGTTTTATGAGAACAAGTGTGTATGAACATTATGTGTGAACTTGTATTAATTTGGTCTTTTCGGTGTTGTGTAATGAAGATGAGCCGACAATGGATGTACGATGACCGATGCTCTCCCCAGTTCATTAATGGCGTGCATACTTTTCTGGTTGCGGCCGAGGCAAACAAGCGGGCGGATGGTTTTATGTATTGTCCATGTGCTGGCTGTAAGAATGATCGAAATTACTCTAACTCAAGAACCATTCATGTCCACTTGTTTGAGTCCGATTTCATGTCTGGCTATAACTGTTGGACCAAGCACGGAGAAAGAGGGGTCCTAATGGAAGAGAATGAAGAAGAAGAGGATGACGACAGCTATCCTGGCCATGGGTTCCATGAATACGATGGTACAACAATGGGGGAAGAAGCTGAGCCGACAATGCGGGAAGGAGCTGAAGAAGAGGCATCAGATGAGCCGCTGATGATCTTGGTCGGGCCATTGCCGATGCAAAGAGAAACTGCGCAAGTGAAAAGGAGAAGCTGAAGTTGCAGCGCATGTTAGAGGATCACAAGAAATTGTTGTACCCAAATTGCGAAGATGACAAGAAAAAGCTGGGCACCACACTGGAATTGCTGCAATGGAAGGCAGAGAATGGTGTATCTGACAAGGAATTTGAAAAGTTGCTGATAATGTTAAAGAAGAAGCTACCAAAGGACAACGAATTGCCCAACAGTACGTACGAAGCAAAGAAGGCTGTCTGCCCTCTAGGATTAGAGGTGCAGAAGATACATGCATGCCCTAATGACTGCATCCTCTACCGCGGTGAGTATGAGGATTTGAATGCATGCCCGGTATGCTGTGCATTGCGCTATAAGATCGGCCACGATGACCCTGGTGATGTTGAGAGCGAGCGCCCCAGGAAGAAGATTCCTGCCAAGGTGATGTGGTATGCTCCTATAATACCACGGTTGAAAGGTTTGTTCCAAAACAAAGAGCATGCCAAGTTGATGCGATGGCACAACGAAGACCGTAAGAAAGACGGGAAGTTGAGAGTACCCGCTGACGGATCGCAGTGGAGAAAAATCGAGAGAAAGTGGAAGGACTTTGCAAAGGACGCAAGGAACGTATGGTTTGGTTTAAGTGCAGATGGCATTAATCCTTTTGGGGAGCAGAACAACAATCATAGCACATGGCCTGTGACTCTATGTATCTATAACCTTCCTCCTTGGTTGTGCATGAAGCGGAAGTTCATTATGATGCCATTGCTCATCCAAGGCCCCAAGCAACCCGGCAACGACATTGATGTGTACCTAAGGCCATTAGTTGAAGAACTTTTACAGCTGTGGAATGGAAAAGGTGTACGTGCGTGGGATGAGAAAGAACAGGAGGAATTTGACCTACATGCATTGCTGTTTGTAACCATCAATGATTGGCCTGCTCTCAGTAACCTTTCAGGACAGACAAACAAGGGATACCATGCATGCACGCACTGTTTAGATGATACCGACAGTATATATTTGGATAAATGTAAGAAGAATGTGTACCTGGGGCATCGTCGATTTCTTCAGAGCAGGCATCCCGTAAGAAAGAAAGGCAAGCATTTCAAAGGTGAGGCAGATCACCGTACTGGTGATGATATACTTGATATGGTCAAGGATTTAAAAGTAATCTTTGGAAAGGGTCCTGGCGGACAATCTGTTCCGAATGACGCTGACGGACGCGCACCCATGTGGAAGAAGAAATCTATATTTTGGGACCTACCCTATTGGAAAGACCTAGAGGTCCGCTCTGCAATCGACGTGATGCACGTGACGAAGAATCTTTGCGTGAACCTGCTAAGCTTCTTGGGCGTGTATGGGAAGACAAAAGATACACCGGAGGCACGGGAGGACCAGCAACGTATGCACGGAGAAGACGGCATGGATCCAAAGCAGTTTCAGGGTCATTCCAGCTACACTCTTACCAAAGAAGAGAAGGAAATCTTCTTCGAATGCCTGCTCAGTATGAAGGTTCCGTCTGGCTTCTCGTCGAATATAAAGGGAATAATAAATATGGCAGAGAAAAAGTTCCAGAACCTAAAGTCTCATGACTGCCACGTGATTATGACGCAACTGCTTCCGGTTGCATTGAGGGGGCTTCTACCGGAAAACGTTCGATTAGCCATTGTGAAGCTATGTGCATTCCTCAATGCAAATCTCTCAGAAGGTAATCGATCCAGAAATCCTACCAAGGTTAGAGAATGATTTGGTGCAATGTCTTGTCAGTTTCGAGTTGGTGTTCCCACCATCCTTCTTCAATATCATGACGCACGTTCTAGTTCACCTAGTCGAGGAGATTGCCATTCTGGGTCCTGTATTTCTACACAATATGTTCCCCTTTGAGAGGTTCATGGGAGTCTTAAAGAAATATGTTCATAATCGTTCTAGGCCAGAAGGAAGCATCTCCAAGGGCCATGAAACAGAGGAGGTCATTGAGTTTTGTGTTGACTTTATTCCTGACATTACGCCGATTGGTGTTCCTGAATCGCGGCATGAGGGCAGACTGGGTGGAAAAGGCACGCTAGGAAAGAATTCAGTAATATGCCGGGACGGGCATTCTTTGGCGCAAGCACACTACACAGTTCTACAAAGTTCCGCCTTGGTGGCTCCGTATATCGAGCAACACAAGAATATTCTACGCTCCAAACACCCGGAGCAGTCTGACGACTGGATTACAGATGAACAAACGGTGACTTTCGCCGGTTGGTTGCAGACACGTCTCATGAATGATGACACTGTTGCAGATGACCTGTACTTGATGTCCAAGTTACCATCTTCGACTATATTGACTTTCAAAGGGTACGAGATAAATGGGAATACATTTTACACGATCGCCCAAGATAAAAAGAGCGCCAACCAAAACAGTGGTGTCCGCTTTGATGCAGCAAACACCAATAGGACAAAGGACACATATTATGGTTACATAGAGGAGATATGGGAACTTGACTATGGACTTGGTTTGAAGGTCCCTTTGTTTCAGTGCAAATGGGTCAATCTGACAGGAGGCGGGGTAAAGGAAGACCCGCAGTACGGAATGACAACAGTGGATCTCAACAATCTTGGGTACGCAGACGAACCATTCGTCCTAGCCAATGATGTGGCGCAGGTTTTCTATGTGAAGGACATGTCTACCAAGCCGAGAAAAAGAAAAGATAAGGAAGCAAATACATCATACGATGAGCCAAAGCGCCACATAGTTCTTTCAGGGAAAAGAAACATCGTGGGAGTGGAGGACAAGACAGACATGTGAGAAGATTATGAAAAGTTTCATGAAATTGCTCCCTTCAGAGTGAATATTGACCCGAGCATCAAGTTAAACGATGAAGATTGTCCATGGTTACGACGCAAAGGGACACACGCGAAGAAAAAGTTTTATACCCAAAGATCCCACTCTGGGATGTGACCGGCTTCTCTAGTTAGTTTCCGGACTTATATATCTTGAAAGTCCCACTTCGGACAAACCGGAGGGAATCTTTGTAATAGTAGTGTACTTATGTGTTTTGGCATTTGAAACGCGTCGAAATATTATGTCCAAAGCCACGTCATCAATTTTCAACCCTTTCTGACTTCATTTGCAATTTTTCATGCATTTACTGATTTTTTTGAGCTAAATGACCCTGAAATTGAAAAGCACTACAAATGAACTCTGAAAAGGTTGAAAGTTGGCATGGTATCATCATTTCACCCACATAGCATGTGCTAAAAAGTTGAGAGGGTTACGGCAAAAACTGGATACACTTCGTGTACAAAATGGACAATCTCTTTCGAAGTATCAGGATTTAAGACGAAAACTCGTCTGTTACTAAGGCATTTCATTTTTTTAAACTTATTTCAACTCCAGACTTTTTGTGTGTTCAGTATGCACCATTCGAAGCCACGCCATCAATTTTCAACCCTTTCTGACTTCATTTGCTATTTTTCATGCATTTACTGATTTTTTTGAGCTAAAGGACCCTGAAATTGAAAAGCACTACAAATGAACTCTGAAAAGGTTGAAAGTTGGCATGGTATCATCATTTCACCCACATAGCATGTGCTAAAAAGTTGAGAGGGTTACGGCAAAAACTGGATGCACTTCGTGTACAAAATGGACAATCTCTTTCGAAGTATCAGGGTTTCAGACGAAAACTCGTCTGTTACAAAGGCATTTCATTTTTTAAATAACCTAAGAATTACCAAATTGAATATAATGATAAAACACACTAATATTAAACAGCAGAAAAAAGAATCACTGCAAAATCTATTTTCAAAGTGAAGTTATTCACAAACTAGTGATTCACACAAATTTCAAATAATTCGAATTTAAACTATTCAAATTTGAAAACTACTGCCACTAACAGAAAGTTTATAATTTTTTTGACCTAACGCAAAAAGATTCACTCATTAACTCTAAATAAAGCAAAAAAAAAACTCAGAAACAAAAGAAAATAAATAAAACAGAAATTAAAAAAACTGAAAAGTAAAAAAAAAGCCCGCCTAGTGGGCCCCAACCGCAGGCTCACAAGGCCTAGTAGGCCCAACAGGGCAGCACAAGTACAATAGGCCCACATAGGCCTGCTTAGAGAGGAGCTCGAGGGAGCTGCCGCAGCGAGGCTTATAAGCTGGTGCGGGCGCCCCTCGGTGGGCGAGGTGGGACTAAACTTGCGCGGCACCTTTAGTCGCGGTTGGAGCCACCAACCGCGACTAAAGGTGAATTTCATCTAGTCCAAGCGGCGGGAAGCCAGACCTTTAGTCGCGGTTGGTGGCTCCAACCGCGACTAAAGGTGGCCTTTTGTCGCGGTTGGAGCCACCAACCGCGACTAAAGGCTCTCATATATATATATAGCCACTTACGAAAAATCCCCCATCCTCTCCATTCTCTCGACGCCAAACACAGATGACGCCGCCAGGCTGCTGCGCGCCGCCGCCTGCCCCGATCGACGCCGTCGCCGCCCCCGACGCCGGCCGCCCGCGCCGCCCCCGACGCCGGCTGCCCGTGCCTCCTCGTCGACCCCTACTCCGGACGCGCCCTCCTCGCCGATCCCCGATGGCGCCGCCCGCACCCGCTCCTCGCTGCGCCGCCTGCCCCGACGCCGTCGCTGCCCCCGACTCGCCTCGCCTCGCCATCGTCCCGCTGTGAGCACAGTTCCTCCCTCTCCCCCCTCTCCCTCGCCCCCTGCTGCCATGGCTGCCCCTCCGGCCCCGAGCCCCCCCCCCACACACACATGCATGAACACACACACACACACGCACACACACATTTTCTATTTAGATGTTTTAGTTGTTTTTCACTAGTATATATGTATGTATGAATGCATGTTAGATGGATATAATTAGTGTTTAATTAGTATAGATTTTTTTATATAATGTTGTTTTTCTGTTTTTTAATGGATGTATAGAAGTATGCTTAATTAGTGTTTATTTCTGTTTTTTAATTTTATATAATGTTGTATATCATAGTATAGAAAAAATTTGCATATAAAAAAGTTGCATAGGAAAAAGTTGACCATATATATATTTGTTAGAAGGACTATATATAAGTGGGAAAAGTTTTGGAATTTTTTGAGAAAGGAATATTATTAGGGTAGTTATAACCTAGGAATGGGACATTATAATTGAAAAGAGGATATTTTGCTCAAAATTTCCTAATAAAATGACATTGCATATATAGGAAATTTTTTTCATAAGAATTTCTTCTTGGAGTCAACGATGCCCGGCCCGCATCCTCGTCATCAACTCGTTCGCGACGACGTCCTGCTTCAGAGGGGCAACGTTTGGGACTGGGCTCCGCCGGGCTGGCACTGGGAGGTGCTACCTTCAGGGGCGCGCAGCTTGGTGAGGAACCCGGCCCCGGGTCCCATCGTCGACCCGGGGCTTCTTTGGTGGCATTGGCGTGGGCCACTTTCGGTGCGGAGGCAGCCGGCCCCGCCGGAGGTGGTACGTCGCCATGTCACGGAGGAGGACGAGCACGTCCGTCACTACATGGATGCGTTGGACGTCAGGTTCTCCAATACCTGGCAGGTTCTTCAGGGATCTCACCCGAGCTATGATCCTGTGATGGTTCCTTCTCTTTGGGTGTCCACCGCCCACGCCTCAGGAACCGCGAGTGAACTAGATTCTTCGATAATATTCGATCTGTATTAGCTAGTGATGTTATATATATGATAATATTCGAGATGTATTAGTAATAAAACTCGAGATTATATTCGATAATATTCGAGACGATTTATTCGAGATTATATTCGATGATGCATATTATATGAATTATTCGAGATGCATATTATGTACTATGATTCAGTTTTTCCTTATTGATTGCATGCATTCTAATTTGAATACTAAATTGTTTTATCTTTCTTCTGGATTAGTTAAACAAAAGCTATGGACAATACCGGCAGAGAAGGAGAAGAGGCTTTGTTCGACATCATACGCTCCCCGAGCCCAGAGCATGAACCTGAAGATGATGACGGCTCGCAATATCTGAACAATTCCGGTGAGGGTTGTATGATATTTGATGAAGACGAACGAATAGATGAAGGCGACGACAACGATGTTGACGAAGAAAATGTTCTTCAAATAACAAAGACCGGCGAGGTATATTTATTATATAAGCCATCCGGTGATCATTACATGTCTTAATTGATTTGTATGTATTAACGAATCGATCTTTCTTCTTTTAGGCCTCCGAATCGAGCAAATCTTCTACAAGCGACAAGGTAGTTCGAGGCCCGGCCAGAAAGTTGGATCCTGGCGTAAAGTTCAACATCGATTCCATCAAAACATCAAATGGCGAACCGCTTGAACCTAGGAAAAATGCAACCAAGTTCAATAATCAATGCGGAGTTATTGTCAGGGACCAAATCCCGATCTCTGTTCAAGAATGGAAAAAGCCAGCAAAGGGAGATCGAGCAGGAGTTACTTTTGTCGACGAAAGAGCAAAAGATGTGCTTTGGACATCGCTCATGGAACATTTCACCCTACCAGATAATTTGACAGATGCAGATCTGAAGAAAGTCAGAAACTATGCTCTTAAAAAGATGGCGATCGCATTCAACACCTTCAAGAAAAATGCATGGACTAAGTACGTCAAATCAAAAAAGAAGACTCCAGAATTCACGGGAGCACTGGTGAAGGTAAAAGATCACTGGGATGCTTTCGTGAAGTTCAAGGAATCGGAAGAAGCTAAGGAACGGTCGAGAAAAAACAAGATTAATGCTGCGAAAAAGAAGTGGCACCATACTCTGGGGCCAGTTGGCCCTGCCTAAGTGGGATCAATCTGAGCAAGAGATGATTAGTGCAGGGGTCACTCCAGTTACATTGTCCTGGCCCCCCAGGTGCAGGACATGGTTTTATGCGCATGGGGGGAAGTTGGACCCAGAGACAGGGCTGGTTATGGTGAAGGCAAGTCTTAAAGAAGCGACAGACGAAATACTTATTGCAATAGAAGAAGCTCGAACGGGGGTGTTCACGCCCAACAGAGAGAACGACGAGCTTACGCGCGCCCTAAAGAATCCTGAACACCCGGGAAGAACACGAGGCAAAGGCGTTGTTCCGTGGTTTGAGGGGTTTGCGGATTGGAACGACGACTACAGAAGCCGTGCGAGAAAGAAGAAGCAGGAGGAGCAGAAGAAGAAGGAGGAAGCACTCCGCCTTGAAGGCCTAGAATCAAAGCACCTGGAGTTGGAACGCGCTTTCAGGCGGCAGCAGGAGCAGATCGACTCACTCAACCAGGAAAGGGCGTCTCAGCGGCAGCATGAGCAGATCGATCCAGCATTGGATAGCACTGTCCCATCTATGCCGAGAAGCAGCGTGGGTTCCACCCTGGCCGATATCGATGATGCACTGCTAGCTAGCTACCCTGTGGATGATATCAAAGACAGGACTAACTGTGAGCTACACATGAAAGTGAAGAACTTATCCATGAAGGTGGCGGACGGCTATGCTTTAGCAAATCCCCCTGAAGCAACCTTCCATTGCAATCCCATTCCAGCTGGCTATGCTCGTGTCGGGGTTGATGAAGTGATGTCAGGATACCACGAGCTACAACTTGACATTCTTGGAGGTGACGAGGAGAGAACACTGGGAGAGGCCATACATCGTATCATTCTATGGAAAAAGGATTGCATCGTCTTTCCAAGGCCACCGACTCCTCCTCCTCCAAGTCCGCCGCCGCGTCAGTCGAC
Organism: Elymus sibiricus; assembly: GCA_039707655.1. NCBI lineage: Eukaryota > Viridiplantae > Streptophyta > Magnoliopsida > Poales > Poaceae > Elymus > Elymus sibiricus. The sequence continues at coordinate 249,837,427 of CM077671.1, forward strand.
TCCTCCTCCTCCAAGTCCGGCACCGCGTCAGCCGACTCCTCCTCCAAGTCCGGCACGGCGTCAGCCAACTCCTCCTCCTCCAAGTCCGGCACCGCGTCAGCCGACTCCTCCTCCAAGTCCGGCACGGTGTCAGCCGACTCCTCCTCCTCCAAGTCCGGCACCGCATCTGCCATCTCGGCCGACTCAGCGTGCTCCGTCGCCTAAGCAACAGCGGAAGAGAGAGGCCGCAGCTACGACGGCTAGTGGTACAACAGGCAAGAAATTCAAATATGGTCCAAACCTCAAGCCTCTTCCGAAGTTGTCTTACCACCTGACTGAGGAGGAACTCAACACCGTAGTGGATGCCCAATTGAAGGCCCATTTTGGACCGAAACAGCCCTCGCCGCCAAAGGAGAAAGTACCTGAGCATGTCTCACAACACTTTATTGATATGGCTCGACCGGCTGACAATCAGAAGGACTCCGACTATGTGCGGTCTATCAAGAAGTCATATTTTGCAGGACAAAAGGAGTCGAGCTCGAGCTCGAGCCAAGCAGTTGGCAAAAAAGTGGGAAAACTGTTCCCTAGCTGGGAGAACAGGCAGTGCAATCGACCCCCCCCCCCGCTCATTGTACAAACACCTGTGAGTACCGCCGATCGGCTGGTAATAACCGACGATCATAAAAGGCAGGCTAAAGAGGCCGGTGTCACTGGTGAACAACTCCTAGGCCTTGAGGAAATCCCCGGGATTACAGAGGAGGAAGTAAAATACCAATATGTCCGCGGCAAACCTCTAGTCAAGCCTGACGATGTCAAGCTTCTATCAACGAGATTGTACAATTTGCATACGTGGTACATGCAAGAAACAGAAAATACCAATCAAGAGTCCCTCATGGTGAAAGTCAAGAGAAAGCATTACTTCCATAAAAAAGATTTGTGGATTCATTATTCAGAGTTGTTTCAGTTATTCAATCAAGACGCACTCGACAAATCTATCATCAGTTGCTATTGTCTGTAAGTGATTTCTTTCTGTAATTTAAGTCTCTAGCTAGCTAGCTGTGCTCTCATTCATTACCTGTAATTATCCTCACTATATTGTTTTCTGTGGTATTATGCAGAATGAAGATGTATGAAATGACAAAAGCTGGACGCTATGGCATTGGGTTCATTGACCCAAATACGGATAATCAAACGATATGGGAAGATGAATATTCGAGAAAAGACACAGAGAGATTCCTGCTAGAGTTTTTGAAGCAACTAAACACCCAACCAGAAATACTGCTTCCTTACAACTTCGGGTGAGTGTTACTATATCTTGTACTACAAATTCTATTTTTTGCTTACTAGATGTTAATAAGTGTAGTTGATGAGTTATGCACATGCCCGCTTAATTATACAAAACGTGTGCGCATGCAGTTACCACTGGATCTTGTTAATCATTTAAGTTGACAAGGGAAAAGTTGAAGTACTGGACTCACTATATAAGAATCCATCCGAATACGCAACCGTGAGGGGGATGGTCGACAAGTAATTTCAATCATTATCGCACTATGTCGGCCTCTTTACTTCATTTCCTGATATCAACTAGTTAATAACTCCTTTATTCATTTTCTTTGCTGGCGGGTAGGGCTTGGGCCAAGTTCGTCAAACTGGTCCCAGGCGACTGGGAACAAAAGCTGACATGGGTGCGACCCAAGGTAATTAAGTAGTACTAGCTAGTTACGTCCGTGCATCTCTTTAATTCTAGTTTCAATACCATTATCATGCTTGATTAATTATTACCTGATTGAATTTTATTCTCGTAAAGTGCATGAGGCAGGAGCAGGGGAATAGTTTATGCGCATACTACGTTTGCGAGAACATTCGCATGATCACGTCTGAAAGGAGCAGAAACGAAAGAAATCTTTGGGTACGTTTGCCAGAACACTATCCATAATTTTTTTATCATGATCTAGCTAATATATATACACACAACTAATATATTCATCTTGATCTCCTTCTTATAGCTGATGGAGATGCGGGGCCAGCTCCTACCAACGGCTCGCTTACGAGCAATTCAAGAGGAAATAGCTGGATTTCTGCTCGACCAGGTCATAGATTCCAAAGGAGAATACCATTACAAGATCAAGCAGTAATGCCCTGCATATGTGATGATCCGCAAATTGTAGGAGAAATTGTATATATCAAATTGTATATATATATGTAGGTGAATGGTCGTCGTACGAGAAATTCGATGATATATATATATATATGATCGGTTTTACGAGAAATTCTATTTATATATATATGCACAACGTGTACAGTATGTAGTAGCGTAATATATGTTTGAAATGAAAAATAATTAAATGGAAAACACAAAATTAAAAGGAAAAATAAACCATAATTAATTCATAAACCCCTAAAGGATTAAAAGGAAAAATAAACCAAAATTAAAAGAATTAAATACTTTTTAGTCCCGGTTGGTGTTACCAACCGGGACTAAAGGTCCCCCAGCCCACGGCGCCGGCAGGTGCCACGTGGTGGGCCATTAGTGCCGGGCCGTGTTGAACCGGGACTAAAGGGGGGGGGGGACTTTAGTCCCCACCCTTTAGTGCCGGTTGGAGAACCGGCACTAAAGGCCCTTACGAACCGGCACTAAAGGTCTGTTTTCTACTAGTGCATGTTGAAGCATGCAAGGGTCATGGCCCTGTCCTGGTGTTACTGTTGAAGGAATACTTTGTTGTGCTAGTCACTGTAGGAAAACTTAACCTCCTGAGTCGACCGTAGATCGAGTCTTGTTCCGGTAACCCCCATACTTGATCTGTGCTGCCACGGGTCCTTCCGCAAGGAAGGTATGGTTCAGTAAGTTGATAACCCCTGTTCATGTGCACACTACATAGAGGGCCACGATGAGGGTTTCCACGATCATGGACTAAATCCTGTCATCGGGTCAGGGGGCATGGGTGTTTCCGGTTGGTAGCCGAGAGGGGGGCACCCCTTGTAATCCGCGCATATGAATAGTGATCCCATGCAGGACGTTGGTCTCCCCGTCTTAGAGTTTTACCGAACAGATACCCTGGGTGATTCCTGGCATCCGGACGGTTAAGCTGGTGTGTGCTGGTCAGGTGTGTTTCAACCTAAAGACCGTAATGGGAATTAGCCAACGTCTCAGTGCTGGCTAAAGAAATCCTTTACTTGTGGGTAAAGAGTACACCCTCTGCAGAGTTATATGTATTCGAATAGCCGTGTCCGCGGTTAAGGACTACAGTCTGGGTTGGTCAAGTGTCGGTCTTAGAGTCGGTCTCCGGAGGAAATAATGAAATTGGGCATGGTCTATATTGCAGAATAACTATTGCTGCTAGTGTTACCATGAATATTATTGATGCTATGATTATCAATGTGGACTAACCCAATTTTCTTATTTTATTTTCTGAGTGTCTCAGGGGCTGGCTAGACTACCCCGGGAATTCAATTTTATTTTCAAGACCTTACGAGGCGTCTCTCGAGTTCTCGGGCGGTTCTGTCTCGCCCGACACTCTTGTAGATACCCGTCTGGCATTTCTTTTCAAGACCTCTCGTGGCGTCGCTTGAGTTCTCGGATGGTTCTGTCTCGTCCGATTACTCTTTTAGACACCCGTTTGGCATTTCTCTTCAAGACCTACTGTGGTGTCACTTGACATCCAACCGACATTTCTTTTATATTTTCTTTGGAATCTCGGATGGTTCTGTCTCGTCCGATTTTCCATCAACCTTCTTTGTTTGTCGCTAACACGTTACTTCTGCACATGCTAATATGTCATCATGCCATGATTTAATTCCTATCAACATGCATATAATATAGTCCAGCATGAGCATAAGCAAATAGTTTAGTTCACCATGATCATATGTTATCTGCTGCATTCGGTATATCATTTGTCCATAATGTTTGCGAGTACATTCAAACGTACTCACTGGCTTGTCCCTGGTTATTTCATTGGCCAGGTCAGAAGAGTATTATGACGACGACCATACGGAGCCTAGGATAGTAACCACGCGGGATAGGAGTTATCCAGGTCAGCCATTCCTATGGAAATGGAGCCCCATCGACATTGGAGAGATTCACGAATCTCTTCCGTCATCCACCACCAGAAATCATTATTGTATCATTAGACCTTTACAGTCTTGTATCCAATTCATGTAATTGCTTGGAATTCTGTATCAAGGAAGTGTCCACCAGCAAACAGAAATCCTGGGGCTGGTGATGACACGAGGGGTTAATTTCTGGGATATTGTGCCCCGGAAATCCTGACCCGACAGGTCGCTGGCTCAACCCTAGCTTCCGTCACATCTTCTTTAGAAGGATCAGCCTCGGCTTGTCTCCTCCGCTGGAGGGTTTGGAATGTCTTGGGCTGCAACACCCGAAGATGACCAGGTATCACGCTTCGACAAAATAGCTTTGGCCCTATGAGTGCCAGAAATCAAGCATTACACTGAGGAAAAATACAGCCCAAAGTTGAAATACTTAATCGGTACAAATTCAAGACTTACCCGCGAATGACGTTGAAAGCGGGGAGTTGTGTCACCGTTGAGTCGCCCGAAGACGGAGGTGATTCCTGATAAATTGAGTTTGAAGGGCTAAGTGGCTGCTTAAAGAGACCGGCTTTAGGACGAGAGGTGGTTGGACTATGCGGCACCTCAATACATGGCCTGCGAGGCGGCGGCGCATGTGACACACCAGGATCTAAGTCACCCGAATTGGTTCGAGTCTTGTGCTTTCATGGACCGGCGAATTGAGCTTTCTTCAAAATAAAATTGGGATCTAAGTAAGCAGCTGGATGTGAAAACTTAACCTTCCAGACGGCTTGCCTTGGTTTTCTTGGGATAAAAGTTTCCGAGGAGCTGGAGGAAATTGGAATTACCTCAACATCGCCGGCTTCACTAGACTCTGAGTCATCCTGAGGAGAAGGCGCATCAGCAAGCTCAATAAATAAACGGCCAAGTGAATCAAGTTCTACCTCAGACTCCGCTCTTGAAGACGAGTCTTCAGCCGCCTCTGGAGCAGTTCCTGGAGCCGTTTCCTCCATCCGGCTTGAAGAAGGGGCGGCAGTTTTCAAAGAAACCTTCCAGAAATCGGAGTTAGCCTGCAGAAAAACAAACCAGTTAATTAACATGGGACTTCAAACAAAAGTAAAGAAGAAAATTAAAAGTTCAAGTTTGTACAAGTACATACTGGAGGAACTGGGTTCTTCAAGTTGAATGGGGCCAAGCCGGTCAGTTTGCACTTTTCCTTAGAGTTGGAAAAGAATTTCTTGGTCTGCTTGTTAATAGTGGCCTCCCTCAGATTTTTGGCGCTGAAGTGCAACACATCTTTTGACTCGCCTGAATAATTGCACATCAAATCGCCTCTCATACTGACAGGTTGAATATGCCATGTTATCCAGCATCAGATCAAATCAATTCCAGTAAGGCCATTGGCATTGAGGGCCTTTACTTTCAGCAGCACGGGGGCCAGCAGTTTCCTCTCTTCGTCAGTAGACCAACCCGAAAAGTTGATAATACCAAGCTGGTCTAATCTGAAACCCGACAATGGGGCCTGGCCTTCGGAGGCAGTATTTTTATAGTAGAACCAAGTTTTGTTCCATCCTTTCGGATGACTCGTCAACTTGGTCTCAGGGAAAAGACTGTTTCTTCTCTTCTGCATAGAGACGCTACCGAGTTCCACACTAGGACCATCCTTGGTTTCTGTTTGTCGGTTCAAGTAGAAAAGTTCTCTGAAGAGAGTCAAGTACGGATCGATTTGGAGATACGCTTCACATAACACTTGAAATTGGCAGAGGCTGGTCATCGATTTGGGGCCAATGTCTTGTGGTCGGAGCTTGAAAAATTCAAGGAAATCTCTATAGAATTTTGACCCAGGTGGCCGGAAACCCATTCGCACATGATCGGCAAAACATATTACTTCCCCCACGCTAGGTTGCGGGGCTGGTTCTTCTTCAGGCGCTCTCCAGCCTATTTCATCTTGAGCCGGTAGCAGGCCCTGAGTCGCGAGGTTCTCTAGGGTAAGCACCGACTCGTGGGACCTGACCCAGCCAGAGGCCTTGCTAGCATTGGGAGGCATCGTAATGCTTTTCAGTTTGGACTACAAATACAGAAAGGAAAAAACAATCTTATGAGCTGGAGTTCAAGCCGACTTGTAACACAATAAAATTGACTTTGATGAGGGTCAAAAAGCAAAAGGGCGGCTCAAGCAAACCCGGTATTTATTGCGTCTTTGAGAAACAGTACAATTTCGACTAAGTCTAAAGGTATGAATGATTGAAGAGTTTCCTTCAAATCAAGCCGGTATTCAAGCATGTCATATGGGCTGAAACCATGGATTTTAAAGCCGGCGCTATAACGACAGGCTAATAAGCAATAAAGTTAAACCGGCCTTAGTATGTGGAAGTAAAGGGACAATAAAAGTGCCTGGAAGGACTTAGCTAAAATCTCCCATGGACAAACAACTTTCTGCAGAAGATGGAAATCATCTGGATCTAATATATGCATGAAAATTAAAGCTAACAATACCCTAAGTCTGCGGAGGAGACGAAACCGAAACTCTATAAGGCTCTACAGAAGGGATATCCTAGATCTACTTCGCGGAAAATGAAATGCGGCAACCAAACTAGGACATTGGTCACTAGATGAACATGGGAGCTTTGGATCTATGGTGGTCGTGCGAAGGAGGGATGAACGACGAACAATCAGAAGCATTGAAACCCTAATGGGTAGAGGAGGAATACCAAATCTTGTTAAGGAAGAAGATGTCGATGACCGCGTTGAGGGAGTCCGGGATTAAGGGGTCCTCGGACTACCGGTTTATTTCTTATGGACCGGACTCATGGGCCTTTCATTGGAGATTGGACTGATCGAAGGCCTCATCGCCAGGGAGGAGACCTCAGGAGGCATGGCGTGCCTTCCAAGTTTAAGGTAGTCAATAGGCATGTTTTTCCCTTCGGTGCGCAACCGACTATGTGTAACCCTAGGGACCCTTGGCGTCTATATAAGCCAAAGGGTTTTAGCTTGTAAGACAGAGAAACTCATCTAGGGTTTTAGCTATCTGATCTCGAGGTAGATCAACTCTGTAACCTTCATACCATCAATATAATCGAGCAGGACGTAGGGCTTTACCTCCATAGGAGGGCCCAAACCTGGGTAAACATCGTCTCATTCGTCCCCTTGTTACCATCGATCCTAGACTCACGGCTCGGGACCCCCTACCCGAGATCCGCCGGTTTTGACACCGACATTGGTGCTTTCATTGAGAGTTCCGCTGTGATCACCAAAAGAATCGATGGCTCACCTTGTCATAAGCAATGGGATCTGTAGCCAGGATGCCCCCATCCCTGGTCAGATCTTCGCAGGCGGCAACACCTTGTCGCGTGCCGACCCGACTGACCATCTCGGCCAGATCGGAAGTTTCTCCCCCGATCAAGAAATCAGATTCGGAACCTTAGAGTTCGTCGCCGATTCACGGGGAGAGCTTGTTTGGATGGAGCCCTCAGCTCTCATGGAGGAGCCCGCGGATCCCGACGCCTCGATGCCGGGAGCATCGGGCCCCACCTCTGAGGCGGCCTTTACCCCCGGGCTGTCTAGAACGCCCAACCCAGTCGCCATGCCTGGACCCGCCGTGGCCGAACATAATATGGATTCGCTGTCAAGCGGCTCAGGAACCACGACGCTGCGGATTGACCCCGTGCGCTTCGGCGACACGCACTCCGCCGATGTCTCATCCCTGAATGAGCTACTAGATCGGATTCGAACCATGGGCGTGGCCGACGACCAGACCCCGGTCTATGACCGGATCAGGCTTAAACCCGATGACAGGGAGATTCACACTCCCTCTGTCACTCACTTAGTCACCACCGTCGAGTGTCCGGCTGGAGGCTCGTCCCTCCAACAACCGGAACTAAAAACGGTTTATATCCCAATTTCCGATCATCAAGATCTCTCTTGTAACCCAGACTCTGGAGTTCGCTCTGGAAATAGTTCGGGATCGATCCCCGATCTAGCGCGCAACTCGAACCCCGTGATTCTGGACTCACATCGTGGCACGGAACTAAATTTTTTCCCACCCACCACCCAAGTCGAGCACTCAAGCATCGCAGGAGAGTCCAAGTCTTCGGACTTACGGGATGTCAAACAATTACCAGGGGAGTCGGTTCATCATTTTTGGGCTAGACTCCTCCTCGTTAGAGACAGAGTACCAGGCTCTAGTGACCAGGAGATAATGGCAACCTTCAGTCACAATTGTCATGATGAAGGGATCCTCAATGCACTATCCCGTCGACACATTCGCGGCTTCACCGAGCTAGCAGATCTGGTACAAAAATACTGTGCCATGGAGAGCACCTGGCAAGCCAAACGGCTACTTTCGGAATCAGACTTTACCGAACACCCTATAGGAGATCGGAAAAAACGGATACCTCCGAAGCGGCTAGCCGAACACGAACCCGCCGAAAAGAGAAATAGACCCCCTACGGGGGCCAGAACTGTCCTTGACGGACTATTGGACAAACCATGCCCTATACATTCTGTATTACTGAACACAAGCCCGACTCACAGCCTCAGAGCTTGCTGGGTCGTCAGGCAGGTCGCAAAAAGTGGAGAGGCCATCCTCGAGGCACTATCGCCGAACAGGCGCTCCACAACGCCACCAGAATACAATGCTGAAGTCCTGACGATCTACGAAACGTTCCCCTCTAGGAACAGGAGGAAAAGAGCTCTTAGAGAACTCGAACAGGTCTACCATGTGGCGGCAACAAGTTCATGGGCAGACGTACCCATCACCTTCGGAGATACTGACCAACCAACCATCCGTCCCGGTCGAACACCGGCCGCACTGGTCCTAAACCCCATCGTCGATGGTTTCAGGCTACAGAAGGTGCTAATGGATGGTGACAGTGGTTTAAACCTCATCTACGAAGACACACTGGAAAAAATGCAGTTCGACCGATCTCGCATCGAGCACAGCAACACAACCTTCCGGGGGATCATCCCTGGGAAAGAGGCGCGTTGTTCAGGACGTATCACCCTGGACGTAGTGTTCGGCACGCCCAAAAACTACCGATCTGAAGAACTTCTCTTCCATATCGTGCCCTTCCCCAGTGGCTACCATGCCCTGTTGGGGCGTGACGCCTTCACAAAATTCCAGGCTATACCCCATTACGGGTATATGAAGCTCAAGATGCTAGGCCCAAACAGGGTAATCACAATTGACAGTGATCCGACTATAGCCCTTCGAGCTGAGAACAAAACAGCAGCGCTCGCCCTCGAGGCACTTGCTGAGACCTTTGCTGCAGAGGAATTGACTGCACTCCGGTCAACAGTGGACAAGGACTATGTGATCCTTAGCAAAAGGCCCAAACCCATGTCCTTTAAACCTGCAGAAGAAATTGTTAAATTTCAGGTACACCCAACGGACCCTAATAAGACAGCATCCATCGGAGCTCAGCTCGACCCCACGGTGGACGAGGCGCTACGAGCATTCTTACGAGAAAACTGGGACATCTTCGCCTGGCATCCTTCCGATATGCCAGGAATCCCACGGCGGCTGGCAGAACATAGTCTGAATATAATCCCAGGCTTCAAGCCCATCAAACAGACTCTACGCCGCTTTTCCGAGCCTAAGCGACAAGCTATGGGTGAAGAACTAGCCAAATTGCTAGAGGCTGGATTCATACGGGAGATCAAGCACCCCGAATGGTTGGCAAACCTGGTGATGGTACCGAAGAAAGACAAATCCTGGCGGCTGTGCGTTGACTTCAAAGACCTTAACAAGGCCTGCCCCAAGGACCCTTTCCCCTTACCACGCATAGACCAGATTATTGACGCCACAGCCTGACACGACTCACAGTGTTTCCTCGACGCTTATTCCGGATACCATCAGATCAAAATGAAGGAATCCGATCAATCTGCAACCGCATTCATCACCCCCTACGGGCTATTCTGCTTCAACACAATGCCTTTCGGGCTAAAAAACGCTGGGGCTACATACCAGCGCATGATCCAGACTTGTCTCGAAAAACAGGTTGGTAAAACAGTCGAGGCATACGTAGACGACGTGGTCATTTAAACCAAACACGTCAGCCAGTTGATCGACGACCTAAGGCAAACCTTTGCCAGCTTACGTGAGTACGATATACGACTCAATCCGGAGAAATGTGTCTTCGGAGTTCCCGCTGGTAAACTGCTCGGATTCATTGTTTCCAATAGAGGAATAGAGGCGAATCCGGCTAAGATCCATGCCCTATCGGAACTTGCAATTCCCATAGAGCTAAAGCATGTGCAAAAGTTGGCGGGTTGCGTGGCGGCGTTAAGCCGCTTTATTTCCCGTCTCGGTGAAAAGACTTTACCGCTCTACAGGTTGCTGAAACGGACCAACAGTTTCAAATGGACCGATGAAGCAGCTACTGCGTTAGAGGAAATTAAAACACTGCTGGCATGCAACCCCATACTCACAGCACCAGGCGCCGGTGAACCAATGTTATTGTACATATCGGCCACCAACCAAGTGGTTAGCGCAGTGCTCGTCGTCGAACGAGAGGAGGAGGGTCACAAATTCCGGATACAGAAGCCGGTCTACTATGTGTCAGAAGTGCTAACGCAATGCAAGTCCAGATACCTGCATTACCAGAAGCCTATACAGTATTTATGGCATCAAGGAAACTAAGACTCTACTTTCAAGAGTGTTCGGTCACGGTGGCATCTGAAGTACCCCTGAACGATATAATCAATAATAGGGACGCCACCGTCCGCATAGCCAAATGGGCCATTGAACTCCTTCCTTTCGAAATCGCCTATAAGCCACGACAAGCTATTAAATCTTAGGTGTTGGCAGATTTCCTCGCCGAATGGACAGAGGCCGAGCTCCCCAGGGAATATAGTACATACTCCCATTGGACGATGTACTTCGACGGATCCAAAAGATTGGCCGGACTGGGGGCTGGAGTTATTCTCACATCCCCCACAGGCGACAATGTCCGATACGTGTTGCAAATCATGTATGCCGATTCCAACAATGCAGCCGAATACGAAGCACTTTTGCACGGTGTTCGGATGGCAGCTTCAATGGGCATACAACGGCTGGAGGTACGGGCAGACTCCAACTTGGCCATCTCTCAAATCAACGGCGAATTCAATGCCAAAAACCTGAAGATGGCGGCATATAGGAACGCCGTCCTTAAAATATCCGCACGGTTCGAGGGGCTGGAATTCCATCACGTTGCTAGAGACAACAACCAGGCCGCTGACATACTGGCCCGCATGGGGGCTAAACGCGACCCCGTCCCGAAAAACACTTTCCTTGAACGGCTCTTCAAGCCATCGGTGGTTTGGCAGGACGATAATAAGGGCGTCGGATCCATCAGCGTGGAGGAGGTCGTTCCCCCTATAAACGAACCAGACGACCAAATCATCGGCGGCTCCGTAATGGATGAAACGCCTTCGGCTCATGAGGTCATGGCAATAATCGCACCATGGACCGAGCCCTTCCTCGCTTACCTTCTCCGCCAAGAACTCCCCGACGATCAGACAGAAGCGAGACGCATAATTCGGCAATCCAAGGCTTATAAAGTCCATGAGGGTGAGTTATACAAGAAAAGCACCACCGGAGTACTCCAGCGGTGCATATCTGAGAAAGAAGGAAGGCAGCTCTTGGCCGAAATCCACGCAGGAATGGGCGGCCATCACGCCGCGGCAAGGGCCTTAGTAAGCAAGGCCTTTCGGGCTGGTTTCTTCTGGCCCACCGCTCGAGCGGACGCCCAGTCACTTGTCCAGCATTGCGTGGGATGTCAACTCTTTGCAAATCAAAGTCACATGCCCCCAACAGCTCTTCGGACTATTCCGATTACCTGGCCTTTTGCGGTCTGGGGGCTGGATATGGTCGGACCACTTAAATGGGGGACCAAGAAGAATAAATATCTACTGGGCATGGTGGACAAGTTCACCAAATGGATCAAAGCAAAACCTGTCAAATCAGCCAAGTCCAGACCAGTAATCGACTTTATATCCGGCGTGGTACACCGTTACGGCGTCCCACACAGTATAATAACGGACAATGGATCCAACTTCACCGCCCAGGACGTAAAGGACTGGTGCGCAAAAATGGGCATCAAGCTCGATTATGCATCGGTGTATCACCCGCAGACCAATGGACAAGTCGAACGGGCCAACGGCGTCATCATGAGTGGTATTAAACCACGTCTGATCCGATATCTTCATGAGTCCGACTACCATTGGGTAGAGGAGCTTGACTCCATTCTGTGGGGCCTGCGTACCACCCCGAATCGATCAACGGGATACACACCGTTCTTCATGGTCTACGGGGCAGAAGCAGTGCTTCCTTGTGATATTATTCACGACGAACCAAGGGTGCGCATGTACGAAGAAAAGGAGGCTGAGTTAGATCGGCAAGACGACTTGGACGCCTTAGAGGGAGAGCGCGACATAGCTCGGGCTCGCTCTACTTTTTACCAACAGCAGGCCCGGCGTTACCAGAGCAGGGAGGTCAGGGCAAAAGCATATAATGTGGGTGAACTCGTCTTACAGCTCCCGGAGAAGCAGAAGCATAAACTCAATCCCAAATGGAAGGGACCCTTCATAATTGACGAAGTACTCGCAGGAGGGGCTTACCGTCTGCGAAACCCGCCGGATAACCGCCTCGAACCAAACCCATGGAACGCAGCTCGTCTTCGGCGATTCTACGGCTAGACCGGTGTCATCTTACTTTTTACCTCCTTTTTTCTTTTCTTTCTTATTTTGCATTTCCCTTCCCTCCCACATTGATTTTTGGCAGGTTCGGATTTTTCTTCCCAAGTCTACGTTCGGCTAAACCGAGCTCGTGTTAAGATTTTTGGCATACATCTTCAAATGTTAAATCCGAATAAAACACCTGGGGGCTTCTTCCCGAAGCCGATGATTATATATTTTAAGCATCTATTCAAATTTATTATGCATGTTTCCCTTGTCGATTTTTTAAGCCATTATATTCATCAATTCGAACTAAGATTTTTGCCAAGCTGGGTTGCCTCGCTCCTGTGTTTACCTTCTACGTTCCCGATTTTTCGGCTAGAGGGTAAAGGGAGCACCTCTGCGATTGTTACGACTGGGTCATCTGGACGCGTACCTCAGACGGGTGAAGCCAAAAGCTAGCTATCTTCAGCAGAAAATTGGTCGGCTACGATGGAAGCAACAAATAAAATTATGGATGTTCTCACCATTACATGGGCTTCTTTTCTCACAAAAGCCATTAGTCACATACTAGCAGTATACGGCCTTACCATCTATGATTTACGTAGCAGCCTAAAGGAAGGTACCGATAGAGGTACTATTTTCTTTAGAAGATGTTTCTTACGCTAAGCAGTAATATAACATATCTCCCTGTGCATTTTTTGTCTGTTCGTACCAAATGGCCGGATTACCTGGTTCCTCGCAAGAATTCCCTCTTATCAGGAACACTCCCAAGCTCTTAGCGCGGGAGGTCGAAGCCGATGGCCGGTTAAGACAAAGTCTGCGACACAGACGGAGCAAATTTTTGATTTAAAAGGACATAGTTACATAAAATCACACATCTGGCTGCCGGTCAAGATTGTCTATTAAGGCATCCAGGGCGCAATCTTCCTGCGAGAGACGAGCGGCAGGCATCACTTGGTCGTACACTAAGTGAAGTGGCACTTCTTGCCCATCAGGCCCTGCTGGCCCAACCCGAGCCATATGCTCGGGGTTAAGGCCGGTATAACGGGTCTTGATCATCGCCCTCCCGGCAGGCTGATGTCTTCCATAGCTCGAACCGACTCCGGGCTTCCTTGAACCGATCAGCTAGTTCGGTCATCCCCTCCGGAGGCTTCTCGGCAGGCCATAGCGCCTTTATCATGCTCCTCATAGCCTTTCGAGCCCGCTCATGCACGGCGGATAGTTCCTTCAAAAGGCTCCCTGATAACCCACAAGTATAGGGGATCGCAACAGTTTTCGAGGGTAAAGTATTCAACCCAAATTTATTGATTCGACACAAGGGGAGCCAAAGAATATTCTCGAGTATTAGCAGCTGAGTTGTCAATTCAACCACACCTGAAAGACTTAATATCTGCAGCAAAGTATTCAGTAGCAAAGTAGTATGGGAGTAACGGTAACGATGGCAAAGTGACAGTAGCAGTGTTGTAGTGATTGTAACAGTAGCAATGGAAAAGTAAATTAGCAAAGATCAATATGTGAAAAGCTCGTAGGCAATGGATTAGTGATGGATAATTATGTCGGATGGCGTTCATCATGCAACGGTTATAACATAGGGTGACACAAAACTAGCTCCAATTCATCAATGTAATGTAGGCATGTATTCCATATATAGTCATACGTGCTTATGGAAAAGAACTTGCATGACATCTTTTGTCCTACCCTCCCATGGCAGCGGGGTCCTAATGGAAACAAAGGGATATTAAGGCCTCCTTTTAATAGAGAACCGGACCAAAGCATTAGCACTTAGTGAATACATGAACTCCTCAAACTATGGTAATCACCGGAAAGAATCCCAGTTATTGTCACCCTGGGGGATGCGGATCATAACTCGTAATAGGTGTCTACAACTTGCAAGATAGGATCAAGAACACATATATATTCATGGAAACATAATAGGTTCAGATCTGAAATCATGGCACTCGGGCCCTAGTGACAAGCATTAAGCATAGCAAAGTCATAGCAACATCAATCTCAGAACATAGTGGATACTAGGGATCAAACCCTAACCAAACTAACTCGATTACATGGTAAATCTCATCCAACCCATCACCGTCCAGCAAGCCTACGATGGAATTACTCACGAACGGCAGAGAGCATCATGAAATTGGTGATGAAGGATGGTTGGTGATGACGACGGCGTCGATTTCCCCTCTCCGGAGCCCAAATCAGACTCCAGATCTGCCCTCCCGAGGAAGAACAGGAGGTGGCGGCGGCTCCGTATCGTAAAACGTGATGAACTCTTCTCTCTTATTTTTTTCTCCACAAATAGGAATATATAGGATTGGATTGGAGGTCGGCGGAGCTCCAGGGGTCCACAAGACAGGGGGCACGCCCTAGGGGGGGTGCCCCCTGGCTTGTGGCCAGGTGGTGGACCTTCTCCGGTTGATTCTTTCGCCAGTATTTTTTATTAATTCCAAAAATATTCTTCGTAAATTTTTAGGTCAATCCGAGAAATTTTATTTCTGCACAAAAATAACACCAAGGCAATTCTGGTGAAAACAGCGTCAGTCCGGGTTAGTTCCATTCAAATCATGCAAATTGGAGTCCAAAACAAGGGCAAAAGAGTTTGGAAAAGTAGATACGATGGAGACGTATCAACTCCCCCAATCTTAACCCATTGCTTGTCCTCAAGCAATTCAGTTGACAAACTAAAAGTGATAAAGAAAAACTTTTACAAACTCTGTTTGATCTTGCTGTTGTAAATATGTCTAACCGATGTTCAGATTTTCAGCAAAGATTATAGAATAACCACATTCACAATAACATTTAGGTCTCACATTTACTCATATCAATGACATAATCAACTAGCGAGCAATAATAATAAGTCTCGGATGACAACAATCTTATCAAAACAATCATGATACAATATGATATAATGGTATCTCGCTAGCCCTTTCTGAGACCGCAAAACATAAATGCAGAGCACCTCTGAAGAACAAGGACTGACTAGACATTGTAATTCATGGTAAAAGAGATCCAGTCACACTCATACTCAATATCAATTAATAACAAAGCATACAAATGACAGAGGTGCTCTCTAACTGGTGCCTTTTATAAGAGGATGATGACTCAACAGAAAAGTAAAATAGATAGGCCCTTCATAGAGGGAAGCATTGATTTACAGAGGTGTCAGAGCTCGAGCTTTTAAAACAGGGATGAATAATAATTTTGAGAGGTATGCTTTCATTGTCAACATAACAACTAAGAGATCTCGATATCTTCCATGCTAGATACATTATAGGCGGTTCCCAAACAGAATAGTAAAGTTTTTACTCCCCCTCCACCAATCGATCACACTCCACGGCGGGCCGAATCCACGGGTACTGTCCATACAAACAACAATCCTGGGGGAGTTTTGTTTTATTATATTTTAATTTGAATTTTGAGCATGGAACTGGGCATCCCGAATACCAGCCACTTTCTCATGAATGAGAGTGAATCAACACATATCGTGAGAATAACCCACCTAGCATGGAAGATACTGACAGCCCCCAGTCGCTACATGAGCGATTCGGGCATACAAAACGGAATATTTATTTGAAGGTTTAGAGTATGGCACATGCAAATTTACTTGGAACGGCAGGTAAATACCGCATATAGGTAGGTATGATGGACTCATGTGGAACAACTTTGGGTTTATGGAAATGGATGCACAAGCAGTATTCCCGCTTAGTACAAGTGAAGGCTAGCAGAAGACTGGGAAGCAACCAATTAGAGAGCGACAACAATCATAAACATGCTTTGAGATTAACCAACATTGAATACAAGCATGACTAGGATATAAATCACCATGAACATAAACATCATGGAGGCTATGTTGGTTTTGTTTCAACTACATAGTGAACATGTGCCAAGTCAAGCCACTTGAATCATTCAGAGGAGGATACCATCCTATCATACTACATCACAACCATTTTAAAATGCATGTTGGCACTCAAGACAAACCATTATACACTCTTAGCTAATTAAGCATGGCATGAGTAACTATAATCTCTAATTGTCATTGCAAACATGTTTCATCCATAATGAGCTGAATCCAGAACGATGAGCTAATCATATTTACAAAAACAAAATAGGTCGAGTTCATACCAGCTTTTCTCCATCTCAATCACTTCATCATATATCGTCATTATTGCCTTTCACTTGCATGACCGAATGGTGTGAATAATAATAAGAGTGCACGTGCATTGGACTAAGCTGGAATCTGCAAGCAATAACTCAAAGGAGAAGGCAAAGTAACATGGGCTCTCTGATAGATAAACAATAATGCATATGAGAGCCACTCAACATGTCATTGTGGTGTTCTCCTTACGACCCAAAGAAGAAAGGAAAACTATTTACACGGGAAAGCTCCCAACAAGCAAAAGAAGAACGAGAAATCTTTTTGGATTTTCTTTTTAATACTACAACTAAACAAACTAGAAGGTAAAGCTAGAACTAATTTTTTTTGGATTTTCTCAAGGTTAATTAAACACACAAGAAGAAAGCAAAAAGAAGAAATAAACTACCATGGATGGTACAATGAAAAAGTATGAACACCGACAACTGGAATGAGTGTGTGAACATGAATATAATGTCGGTGAGAAATACGTACTCCCCCAAGCTTAGGCTTTTGGCCTAAGTTGGTCTAGGGCCATGGCTGAAAATAAACATCTCCTGGGTACTCCGGAAGATACTGAGGGTTCCACTAGTTGGCGAGCTCCTGTGGCTCCCACTGAAAAACTGGATTCTGATACGGATCGAGGGCTGGTGCCGGCTCAGGTGCTGGGGGTTGCGACAAGCCCCAATATCTGTAAATGTCCTCGGGCATAATAGTGTACCTGCCTGAATGAATATCGAACAAAGAAGAAGCAGGCAAAGCAATCATCTCACAAGTGCCCTGACTAAATACTAAGTTGTAAAGCAGCCTCTTATTATTATCTTTTCTAATAAAATCATGTGCTACCATGCTGTCATAGTCTAAATATCTCGTAGGTAGCAGCATTTCTTCTTCCTCATCAAGCCTAATGGGTATCTCGAAGTGTTCGGCTAGACGAGATGCATAGATACCTCCGAATATGGGGCCCTTAGAACGGTTTAAGTTCAACCGTTGGGCCACTATAGCGCCCAGACTAAAAGTTCTATCAGCAAGTAAAGCGTGGCGAAGAATGGCGGGGTCGGGAGCACTAAGGCTTCCACTCTCCCCTCGACCAACGAGACATCTCCCCGCAAATAAAGAATAATAGCGTAGAACTGGAAAATGCAAACTAGCTGCTCTGGCCTTTGACACCCCTCTCTCTTCCCCCACGGTGATTGCGGCAATAAAATCCTCCATGTCTCTAGGACGTGGTTCACTGATACTGCCCTCATAAGGTATTTTGCAAACATTGCAAAAATCATAAAGTGACATTTCCTTAGGCACATCATATAAGTAAAATTCTTCCATGGGAGGATTCTTCCTAGGATAAAAATGAAAATTTTGCACGAAAATATTAGTGAGTAGGAGGTCCTGGGGCTTTTCCAAACAGTTCTTTCCCTAAAAACACAACCAACACAACTATCTAGGAAATCCCTAGAAGCATTAGTTAATCCATTATAAAAGATATCAGGTATTTCATTCTTCTTAAGAGGATGATCAGGCAAAGCTCTAAGTAACTGGAGAAGCCTCCCCTAAGCATGAGGAAGATTCTCTTCTTTAATTTGCGCAAAGTTAAATATCTCCTATAAAGCAGTTTGTTTCTTATGAGCAGGAAAATATTTTTTAGAGAAGTAATATATCATATCCTGGGGGCTACGCACACAACCAGGAGCAAGAGTGAGAAACCATTTATTAGCATTTCCTTTTAGCGAGAAAGGAAAAAGCTTAAGGATATAGTAATAACGCATCTTTTCCTCATTAGTAAACAGAGCGGCAATATCATTTAATTTAGCAAGGTGTCCCACAACAATTTTAGTTTCATAACGATGGAAATGATCAAATTCTACTATGCCGATTAATTCAGGATCAACACAAAATTCATAATCCTTATCAGTAACACATATAGGAGAAGTAGCAAATTTAGGATCATGTTTCATTTTCCCCAACTTAGATTTTTCTTTCAGTTTGCATAGTAGTTTATTCACATCATCTCTATAATTACAAGCAAGAAAGTCTCTAGCTATTTCCCCATCCATAACATAACATAACATAACCCTCAGGTATAGCAGTCAATTCAAATCTATTAGGAGAGCTAGGCAAAATAGGTGATTCATAGTCTTCTTCAGTTTCAACATTTTCAAGTTCTCTAGCTTTAGCAAGATGAGCATCAAGTAATTCATTCAGTGGCAAAGATTTATTTTTATCAAGCATAGCAGTAGCATCATCATAAGTTTTAGAAGTAGCATCATCAAGTAATTGCGATATATCAGAATGAGTATCAAGTGGTGGTGTCATAAGCTGATTCAAAACAGTAGGTGAATCAAAAGCAAAGCTAGATGGCAGTTCCTTACCTCCTCTCTTGCGAGAGGGGACGATCTTGGTTCTAGTGTCTTTCAGATTCTTCATAGTGACTATAGGATATCCTTGGTGAACATAATAAATAAATCCATGCTCCCAGCAACGGCGCCAGAAAAGGGTCTTGATAACCCACAACTATAGGGGATTGCAACAGTCTTCGAGGGGAGTATTCTTTCCAAATTTGTCGATTCGACACAAGGGGAGCCAAAGAATATTTATTGGTCTTAGCAGTTGAGTTGTCAATTCAACCACACCAAGGTTATTCCTCTGTAGCAAAAGTTTAGTAGCAAAGCAGAACATCAATAGTAATAGTAACAGTAGTAGCAACAGTTTTGTAGTAATTGTAATAGTAGCAATAGCAATAGTAACAGGACTCAGTATATGAAAAGCGTAGGCCATGGTTGAGCGATGGATAGATATGGATGACATTCATCATGTAATAGTTACACACTAGAGCGACACAGAACTAGCTCCAATTCATCAATATAATGAAGCCATGTATTCCGTATATAGTCATACATGCTTGCGATAAGAACTTGTATAACATCTTTTGTCCTACCCTCCCGTGGCAGCGGGGTCCATAAGGAAACTAAGGGATATTAAGGCCTCCTTTTAATAGAGAACCGGAACAAAGCATTAACAATTAGTGAATACATGAACTCCTCAAACTACGGCTATCACCGGAAAGAATCCCAATTATTGTGACCTTGGGGCATGGGGATCATGACACGTAATAGGTGCATACAACTTGCAGACAGGTTCTAAAGCACTCTCATATTCATGAAAACAAAATAGGTTCAGATCTGAAATCATGGCACTCGGGCCCTATTGACAAGCATTAAGCATAGCAAAGTCATAGCGACATCAATCTTAGAACATAGTGGATACTAGGGATCAAGCCCTATCAAAATAACTCGATTACATAATCAATCTCATCACACCCATCACCGTCCAGCAAGCCTACAAAGGAATTACTCACTCCCGGCAGAGAGCATCATGGAATTGTTGATGGAGAAGGGTTGGTGATGACGACGATGACGAATTCCCCTCTCCGAAGCCCGAAACGGACTCTAGATCAGCCCTCTCGAGGAATAACAGGAGGTGGCGGCGGCTCCGTTTCATAAAACGTGATGAAACTTCTCTCTGATTTTTTTCTCCGAAGATGTGAATTTATAGGACTAGAATTAGGGTCAGGGGAGCCACATAGGCCGCACAATCTAACAGGGCGCGCCAAGGGGGTGGGCGCACCCTGTTGGCTTGTGGCCCACAGGCAGCCCCCCTCCGGTGGTTCTTCGCACCATAATTACTCATATATTCCAGGAATAATTCACCAAAAGTTTCGTCTGATTCTGAGAATTTTTATTTCTGCACAAAAATAACACCATGGCAGTTTTGCTGAAAACAACGTCGGTCATGGGTTAGTTTCATTCAAATCATGCAAATTAGAGTCCAAACCAAGAGCAAAAGTGGTTGGAAAAGTAGATATGTTTGAGACGTATCACCCGAAGGCAAGCAAAATTGAATCAATGTCGCCTGTTGTTTCTGCTTGCGTTTTCACAAAAAGGGAGATGCACCAACGCACCCATTGATGGTGGCTTAACGCCATGAACCCACCCCTTCCCGTGCCATATATGCAGCCCCCCATCCCATCTCCCCGCTCACCTCCACAACCCTATCCGCCGCCAGTGCCACTGCAGCACAAACCCTAGCATCTCCTCGCCCTCCTCCCCTTCCGCATCCATGGCATGGCTTTCGTGCAGGTCTAACACCGGGGGAGAGGGTGCATCCATGCTTCAATCCTAACAGCCCGACATGGCCGCAGATCCTCGAGTAGGACCGCGCCGCACGGATGCAGCGCTTCGACGGCCTCGTCGCGATGTCGCACTTCAACATCATCGGGCCGCGGGCCGCTTGTGGGTTGAACATGAAGATTTAGTTTAGGGTTTGGGAGTAGGGCCGCGCCAAATTTGTCATACTACATTAAATAAAATGTGTATGAAATCATATGATTGTATTTTGAGTTGTTTGCATGCACTTTAATGTATTTACATTAAGTTTGTATGATTTTACATGAAGTTTTTCTCGCAATTCTAGTTTGGTAGCGCTGTTTGGTAGCACTGTTTTTAGTATCCGGCCCGCCCAATATTTTTTGTAGCTCCGACACTGTTTGATAGCACATCGAAATATTACAACATAAATATTAGGAAATAGATTTAATATATTACATAGATAGATGGATATCCCTTGAAATATAGGGAAAACACACATTACATAACTAGAAATTAATGTTAGGGCTTATAGTAGCGTCCTTACAAATAACTTAACACGTCCTAGCCCCTCCACCACCAAGTTCATGTTGGAACACGCGGTACGCTACGCTAGCGCCAAATAAAATTTTCTACCACGCACCCAAGAACATGCTGCTGGAAATAGATCACGGGATCGGGTTTACCACTAGACGCACAGTCACCGCAGCGGAAGTAGAGTTGGTGATGCGTGTAGTCGATCAGCCAATTCATGTCCTCCTCGTGTAGCCGATCTCCCATGAATAGTGATTTCCCACGAACAGTGATCTCCCACGAGCAGCTCCTCGCGAATCCCTCGAACGGTTCGTCCAAGCACCATAGATGCGATGCCTCCAAGGTATCCACACATACGGGGGTAGCGTTGGGCGGCGGACTACTAGGTCCGATCACACGGCATGGTGGCGTGGGGAGTGGCGGTGGCTATCGACGAGAGAAAAAGGATCAACCATGAAAGGTGCGCCCACTTCCCTTTATATAGACCTCCGAGGTGGGCTCAACACTTGAGGCCCATGACGAGTCTAGTACCATTTTCCATTTGGATCCAATCTGAATGGGCTGCAATCCCTTAAGTGTGCGACCCTATAGGTTCACGTACAGATGGACACGACCCGAGTCAATAATCGGTAGCGGCTCCTAGCAGAACGTGCCAACTCCCATGTGTGCGTAGAGTTGTTAGACGGATCTCCACAATGTGTCATATACAACATTCGTTTTGCCTCATGATATAGGTTGTCGAGCGCAAGGGGAGTACTTGTCACCCTTATGGTAGCTCGACATGTCTTCTCGAAACTGTGATACAGATTCCCGAACCAGGTTAACACTTAACCCATGTCGCATGGCCATGCTTTCCGAATCTGATCACTCGAGAGGGCCCAGAGAATATCTCTCCTCACGGAGGGGCAAATCCCATCTTGGTCAACCATGTCTTGCGGCATGTCTCACGACTCACCCGACATCTACCTTTATAACTACCCAGTTATGGAGTAGCATTTGATAGTCCCTAGGTAAGTCGATCCTCATCCCGAGAACATGTGAGTACCCCAGGTCTAGGACATGGCATACACATTGTACTTGAGACTAACAGATGACATTATCTCGCTGTGTCGCAAAGTGGGTCTGTCCAACTCGGTGATCTCAATCCCCGAGTCCATACTATCGGTTTAGCATCTCTATGCACATGACTTGTGAAACATAGTCATCAACTGAATCGTATACTAGTAAAGGATATGTGTCCACATAACCTTAACAACTAGGGACTATTAGAACAATAATCATACAATATATAGTCTCACAAATAAGTCACATACTTATTGATACATATCACTGATGATGTTCAAGGACAATACAAAATACTCATGAATACATAGGAAATGAAATCATCACATGATTGCCTCTAGGGCATATTTCCAACAGTCTCCCACTTGCACTAGAGTCAATCTTCTAGGCATCATATGCCCATGGACCTGATGTGCACCTCATGCTTCGACTACGGGAGAGGCTTCGTTAATGGATGCGCAACATTTGCATCTGTGTGTATCTTGCATATGTTTACATCGCCTCTCTCGACAATGTCGCGAATAAGGTTAAATCGCGAGTATGCGTTGGGTTTTATGATGGTTTCGTGGTTCCTTGACTTGTGCGATAGCACCACTATTATCACAATAGAGGTCCAACGGGTTGGACGAGTCCTGAACCACTCGAAGATCAGAAATGAAATTCTTCACCCAAACACCTTCTTTTGCAGCTTCAGAAGGCGCAATGTACCCAACCTCCATTGTAGAATCAGCTGCCGTATCTTGCTTGGCACTCCTCCAGCTCACTGCTCCTCCATTCAGAATGAACACAAACCTAGATTGTGATCGACTATCATTCCTATCGATTTGGAAACTAGCATTAGTGTAGCTCTTTACAACGAGCTCATCCTCACCTCCATAAACAAGGAACATATCCTTTGTCCTTCTCAAGTAGTTAAGGATATTCTTTATCGCTGTCTAGTGACTCTCACATGGATGAGCCTGGTATTAGCCTACTGCGCTTAGAGCAAAGCTAACATCGGGACGAGTACATACCATAGCATACATGATGGACCCGAGAGCCGAAGCATACGGAATCCCATCCATGCATCTTCGCTCATCAGGTGTTGAGGGACTCTGAGTCTTGCTAAGACTAATTCCATGTGACATGGGCAAGAACCCTTTCTTGGCATCTTGCATGTTGAACTGCTTCAACACCTTGTCTATATATGTACTTTGGCTTAATCCAATAAGCCTTCTCAATCTATCTCTATAGATCTTGATTCCAAAAATATAAGCTGCTTCTCCTAAGTCTTTCATCAAAAAACTATTTTTCAATGAGTCCTTGACAGATTCAAGCATTTGAACATCATTTCCAATCAACAATATGCCATCCACATACAGGATCAGAAATGCAACTGAGCTCCCACTGACCTTCTTGAATACACAATGATCATAGTCGTTCTTGATGAAGCCAAACTCTTTGACTGCTTCATTAAAACGAATGTTCCAATTCCAAGATGCTTGCCTCAATCCATAAATGGATCTCTGAATCTTGCATACCGTGCTAGCATTCTTTGGATCGACAAAACCCTCGGGCTGTGTCATATACACGTCCTCAGTTAAATTTCCATTAAGGAAAGCCGTTTTGACATCCATCTGCCATATCTCATAGTCGAAATATGCAGCTATAGCAAGAATGATCCGAATTGATTTAGGCATCGCTATCGGTGAATAAGTATCACCGTAGTCAACTCCTTGAACTTGTCGATATCCTTTAGCGACAAGTCGAGCCTTATGGACTGTAACATTTCCATCCATATCAGTTTTCTTCTTGAAGATCCATTTGCACTCAATGGCTCGAACGCCATCTGGCGGATCAACCAAGTTCCAAACTTGATTGTCATCCAGACTTTAATTGGATCTCATGGCCTCAAACCATAACTCGGAATCAAGGCTCACCATCGCTTCCGCATACGTGGTCGGTTCGTTGTTCTCGAAGAACAACACATTGCAGTCGTGCATATTGCGCAACCTTTCTGACCTACGTGGAACCGGCGCCGATTCCACAATGGGTTCCCTGACCAACTCCGATGTGATTGAATCACTTGTCAGAACGTCCCCGTGTGGCTCTCAAATTTCTTCGAGTTGGACCGACCTCCCACTAGCCTTACGATTGAGAAACTCTTTCTCAAGGAAAACTCCATGTCGAGCGACAAACACTTTGCCCTCTTCACGGTTGTAGAAGTGATATCCCAAGGTTTCCCTCGGATATCCCACGAATATGCACTTGTCCGATTTGGGTGTGAGTTTGTCTGACTGAAGTCGCTTGACATATGCTTCACAACCCCAAATCTTTAGAAAAGATAAACTATGACTCTTTATTGTCCATATCTTATATGGGATCTTATCTATGGACTTCGATGGTACCCTTTTTAGTGTGGAAGTTGTGGTTTCTAAAGCGTATCCCCAAAATGACAAGGGTAAATCAAACCAACTCATCATCGATCGGACCATGTCTAACAAAGTCCGATTCCTCTGTTCCGACACACCATTTCTCCGTGGCGTACCTGGAGGAGTGAATTGTGGAACTATTTCGTGGCTCTTCAGATGATCATCAAACTCCTGGCTCATATACTCACCGCTACGATCAGATCGTAGAAGCTTGATTGTCTTGCCGAGTTAATTTTCCACTTCGTTTTGAAACTCCTTGAACTTTTCAAAAGTTTCTGACTTGTGCCTCATCAAGTAGACATATCCATATCTACTAAAGTCATCGGTAAAAGTCACGAAGTATTGGAAACCACCTCTAGCTGTCGTGCTCATTGGTCCACATACATCACTATGTATAAGTCCCAATAGCTCAGACGCCCTCTCACAACTCTTTGCAAAAGGAGTCTTAGTCATCTTGACGAGTATGCAGGACTCGCATGTCTCAAATGATTCAAAATCAAATGAAGTTAGAATTCCATCATCATGGAGCTTCTTCATGCGCTTTTGACTAATGTGTCCTAGTCGACAATGCCAGATGTAAGTCGGATTTATCTCGTTAGGCTTATGCCTCTTGACAGTTATGTTATAGACCGATTAACCTTCAAGATCTAATATAAATAACCCGTTCACAACAGGTGCAAAGCCATAAAACATTTTATTCAAGTACATAGAACAACCATTGTCCTTAATACTGAATTCATAACCTTGCCTCATCAAACATGAGGCCAAAATAGTATTTTGACTTAATGCAGGAACATAATAACAATTATCAAGTTCCATTACAAATCCTGAAGGTAAATTAAGTTGCATGGTGCTGACAGCTAACGCAACAACTCTTGCTTTATTCCCGACGCGTATGTCAACTTCTCCTCTTGCAACATTCCTAGTCCTTCTTAGCCCCTGCATCGAGTTGCATATGTGAACAACCGATCCGGTTTCATATACCCAAGAGCTACTAGAAATATCAGCAAGAAAAATGTCTATAACATATACAACAAGTGCACCTGAAGAAGAAGTCACACTTCCAGTCTTCTTGCCTATCTGGGCAAGCCACTTGCTGCAGTTCCTCTTCCAGTGACCGGTTTCCTTGCAGTGAAAGCAAACGGTCCCCGTGTTTGGTCCGGACTTGGGCGCGGCGGCGATAGTAGGAGTTGCCTCCTGGCCCTTTGCCTTAGTCTTTTTCTTGGACCAGCTCTTCATGAACTTTGACGTGTTCTGCACCATCAACACTTGATGCGTGCCTTTCTTGATATCCTGCTCTTCCACTTTTAGCATCCCATGCAATTCACTAAGCTTCTTTTCCATGCCGTGCATATGGAAGTTCGAGATGAACGTCCCATAGCTAGTCGGAAGAGAAGCCAGAATTGTATCCGTGGACAATTCGTCCCCAAGTGGGAAGCCTAACCGATCCAAAGCTTGCATGTATCCGATCATCTCGATCACATGCGGGCTCAATGGATCACCCTCTTTCAACTTACAATCCATCTAGGATCGCCAGACGTTGAACCTTTTGGTCCTTGCCTGCATCTGAAACATGCTCTTGAGGTTCGCGATCATATCGAAAGCATCAATGTTTTCGAAATGCTGCTGCAGATCGGGCTCCATAGAAGCCAGCATGAGATAGCTGATCTCGTTTGTCTCATCAACGAGTTTGTGGTGGGCATTCCTGGACGTGGCATTAGCATTCTCGGCAAGTTCCTCTGGATGGGGTTCCTCCAGAACATGTTCCTTTTTATCATGTGTGAGAACAATTCTCAGATTTCTATACCAGGTGGTAAAGTTTGTTCCATTCAGTTTATCCTTCTCTAGGATTGATTTCAACAAAAAACTGGGTTGAGCAGGTGGTGCCATTGATCTACAACAGAAATATGCAAAATACTAAGACATATATTCATAAAGAGTAATTAAAATTAAACATTTAAATAAGAAAATTACTCCCACTAAAATCAACATCCCTCTGTTGATTCATAGCGATTCAAGATCCAAGATCCACATGTCAACTAGTGAGCTTTTGCATCACCGATAGAAGACTAGATCACTCGGTAAGCAACATTTGCTAATCGTATCTCTATACGACTCTTGTTTGTTGGGGACATCTCATGCCACGCCAACTCTTATGCCTCGGGGCCCAAAACTGTTTTGATAGCCATGACAAGTTAACCAATGCTTCACTCGTAAGTGTCCGACACAAACACACCACGTTAAGGACAATTAGCAGCACTCTAATTTTATAGGCCCGCCACTAAAAATACTTAACATGTGATGGTGCAACAATTGGGGAGGCAATTTTACTTGGCATTCTTTGAGGAATCGCCCTACTTAAAACATCTATCATGCAAAACAAGGGCACATAAAAGGGATAAACTTTCACATGCCGTTTATATATGTGTGATATGGTATAGCCCTTTCATTAACGCATGGTGATCTCCATCTCCACGTGCGCTGCATGCCCATGGCGATCTCCATATCCATGCATGGTTGCCCTTGTGGTGATCTCCATCTCCACACATGGTGTCAACCGCCAAGTGTTACATAAGATACTATGCTATCACAAACTAATAGATATGAGAGTAAATTACATTACAAGGCATCTCATGTTGACACGCAGGTCATTAATACAATAACGGGACAACCATATGGCTCCAGCCGGTTGCCGCACTCATGACATGCAGGTCATGATTTAATAATTTACAAGGAACATTCATGGGCTATACCAAATCACAAGCATTCCCTGCAAAAACAAGTCAGACGTTCTACCGCCGAAAATAAAACTGTCTGAAACTCTATTTTCCAAGAGGATTTTGACCTCAAATTTTTTGCCGAAAACGGCTAAGCCGTTGAAGGTCAAATTAATCTTTTAGTGCTGTTCAGTTTGACAGGTCGTGGAGCAAAAACGGAGTTCGTATGGAAAAGTTATGCCTGTTTTACTATGACTACTCCAACAGATTTCAGCACTGCGGAAATCACATTGATCTTCGCGTGCTGCATCTGGATTTACGTTCCATTGTCTACCCCAATGACGAAAACCGACCGATAGGAGTAATTCGTGTCACAACCTCTGCATCACGATCACGAAAGCAAGATCACAAAACCAACCTTCAACACTGACGTGCACGGCCGATCTCATCGACCCGCACCTAAACCGATCTACATATCTCATATGCAAATCACCGAATCTACCACCACACATCGGAGGCTCTAATACCACTGTTGGAACACACGGTACGCTATGCTAGTGCCAAATAAAATTTTCTACCGCGCACCCAAGAACATGCTGATGGAAATAGATCACGGGATTGGCTTTACCACTAGACGCGCAGTCACCGCAGCGGAAGTAGAGTTGGTGATGCGTGTAGTCGATCAGCCAATTCGTCTCCTCCTCGCGTAGCCGATCTCCCACAAATAGTGATCTCCCACGAGCAGCTCCACGCGGATCCCTCGAACGGTTCGTCCAAGCACCGCAGACGCGATGCCTCCAAGGTATCCACACATACGGGGGCAGCGTCGGGCAATGGATTGCTAGGTATGATCGCACGGCATGGTGGCGTGGGGAGTAGTGGTGGCTATCGATGGGAGAAAAAGGATCAACCCTGAAAGGTGTGCCCACTCCCCTTTATATAGACCTCCGAGGTAGGCTCAACACTTGAGGCCCACGACGAGTCTAGTACAATTTTCCATTCGGATCCAATCTGAATGGGCTGCAATCCCTTAAGTGTGCGACCCTATAGGTTCACGTACACATGGACACGACCCGAGTCGATAATCGGTAGCGGCTCCTAGCAGAACGTGCCAACTCCCATGTGTCCGCAAAGTCGTTAGACGAACCTCGACAATGTGTCATATACAACATTCCTTTTGCCTCATGATATAGGTTGTCGAGCTCAAGGCAAGTACTTGTCACCCTTGTGCTAGCTCGACATCTCTTCTCTAAACCGTGATACAAATTCCCAAACCGGGTTAACACTTAACCCATGTCACATGGCCATGCTTTCTGAATCTGATCACTTGAGAGGGCCCGGAGAATATCTCTCCTCACGGAGGGGCAAATCCCATCTTGGTCAACCATGTCTCGCGGCATATCTCACGACTCACCCGACAGCTAACATTATAACTACCCAGTTACGGTGTAGCATTTGATAGGCCCTAAGTAAGTCGATCCTCATCCCGAGAACATGCGAGGACCTCAAGTCTAGGACATGGCATATAGATTGTACTTGAGACTAACGGATGACGTTATCTCCCTATGTCTCAAAGTGGGTATGTCCGACTCGGTGATATCAATCCCCGAGTCCATACTATCAGTTTAGCATCTCTATGCACATGACTTGTGAAACATAGTCATCAACTGAATCTTATACTAGTAAAGGATATGTGTCCGCATAACTTTAACAACTAGGGACTATTAGAACAATCATCATACAATATATAGTCTCACAAATAAGTCACATACTTATTGATACATATCACTGACGATGTTCAAGGACAATACAAAATACTCATCAATACATAGGAAATGAAATCATCACATGCTTGACTCTAGGGCATATTTCCAACAGTTCACTCATCGTCCTTGGTGTTGTAGGGGAGAGTGTGCATGTCGTTGGTGGTGGGGAAGACGCTGTTGAAGTTGGTGTAGATGTTGTGGGTGGTGAGGGCGATGAACTCGCACCCACACCAGAAGATTTTGCCAAGGAGTAAGTGGGCGTCGAGGCGGTTAGTGAAGCGAGCAGTGAAACTGAAAGCACAACTTCTCCCTAGGTGGTTTTGGTAATTAATAACAACATATATTTCATTGGACTAATGTTTCCACTAAGTGTATCTCAGGAAAAAGTTCAATGATGGATTGGCTAAAAGATTGTGTGGAGAACCTCACCAAGGAAAGGAAGGAATAGGATTGGCCATGCTTCAAGATCAAGGACTCTACATTTTATATTTTGTGAGAAATCAGTTTGAGTCCATAGGAAAGCCAATACTATTAAAAGGGGATGAGGTAAATATGATGATCTGGTTGCTCAAGTGCTTAGAGGTAGCCACCAAAAATACTCACCCACTATCCCACATATATCATTTGTCCAAAGCCTAAAGTCAAAATTCGGTGCCAACAATATTCTCATTCGGATCCACCGAGTTTATCCAAGACAGAACCCAAACCAAACCCTAACATCTCGGTACTACCAACATTCCTTTCGGTGCCACCAAAAGCAGTGACCAACTTCCTGGTTAGCCATTTTCTAGATTCGGTCCCACCGAGTCTTGAGAATTGGTACCACCGAGAAGTTGGACCAACTTTCTGTTAGCCCATTTCTCTAAATCGGTCCCACCGAGTTTGAGGAATCGGTCTCACCGAGATTTGGTAACTACCTAGGTCACCCATATCGGTACCACCGAGATTCATATATCGGTCTCACCGAAAATGCCAAAGTTGCCACATTTTGAACTAGTCGGTGCCACCGAGTTTCACTTCAGTTTCACCGAGTTGGGCAATAATGTTGTAACGGTTGGATTTTTGGAGAAGCCTTTAAATAACCCTCCACCACCGTTCACTCGCAAGAGAAGCACTCAGAACATACACCCACTTGCCATATCCAATTTTCTGAGAGAGAACCACCTACCCTTGTGTTGAGGTCAAGAACATCCACTCCAACCATATGGATCTTGATTTCTAGCCTCCCCAAGTTGCTTTCCATCCAATCAATCTCTTCTACCCATGCCAAATCTGTGAGAGAGTGATTGAGTGTTGAGGAGACTATCTTTTGAAGCACAAGAGCAAGGAGTTCATCATACTACCACATCTATTACCTTTTCGAGGGTGGTGCCTCCTAGATTGGCTAGGTGTCGGTTGGGAGCCTCCTTCTTCGTGATTGTAGAGTTGAACCAAGAGTTTGTAAGGGCAAGGAGATCGCCTACTTCGTGAAGATCTACGTCGAGTAAGGCTAGTCCTCCATGGACGTAGGCCATCATGGAAAAGACGAGATTGCTACTTCGTGGACCCTTCGTGGGTGGAGCCCTCTGTGGACTCTCGCGACCATTACCCTCCATGGGTTGAAGTCTCCATAAACGTGGACGTATGATAGCACCACCTATCGGAACCACGGGAAAAAATCTCCGCGTCTCCAAATTGCGTTTGATCTTCCAATCCCTAACCTCTTACATTTGCATGTCTTTACTTTCCGCTGCTATACTCTTAGACTTGCATGTGTAGGGTGAACTTGACTTGCTACAATTGCTAAAATCTTCCCTCAAATAAAATTGGGAAAAGGTTAGATTTTTATTTGGTCAAGTAGTCTAATCACCCCCTCTAGACATACTTTCGATCCTACAAGTGGTATCAGAGATTTGGTCTCCATTGCATTGGTCTCACAACCTAGCAGAGTATGGCGTCTAGTGAGGGAAGTTATCACCGTAGAGGTCCATATTTTGATGGTACAAACTTTGCTAGTTGGAAGCATAAGATGAAAATGCATATTCTTGGTCACAACCCCGCCGTATGGGCTATTGTTCGTGTTGGCTTGCAAGGTGAATTCTTTAGTGATGGAA
This sequence comes from Elymus sibiricus, assembly GCA_039707655.1. Taxonomy (NCBI): domain Eukaryota; kingdom Viridiplantae; phylum Streptophyta; class Magnoliopsida; order Poales; family Poaceae; genus Elymus; species Elymus sibiricus. Next base: position 249,868,959 of record CM077671.1, read on the forward strand.
AGGTACCAGATCATGAAGCGACCGCGGAAGAATTGAAGATGTTGCAATACAACGCTCAAGCATGTGACATTCTATTCAACTGCCTATGCCCCAAAGAATTCAACAAGATTAGCCGTCTTGAGAATGCAAAGGAAATTTGGGATAATTTGGTTGATATGCACGAAGGTACCGAATCCGTGAGGGAATCGAAGTTGGATGTGCTACAAAGTCAACTTGACAAGTTCAAGATGAAGGATGATGAAGGAATTGCGGAAATGTACTCTAGGATTGCTCTCATCACCAATGAGATTGCCGGCTTAGGAAGGGAAGAAATGACCGACAAATTCATCATCAAGAAGATCATTAGAGCCTTGGATGGAAAGTACGACACCGTGTGCACATTGATCCAAATGATGCCAAACTACAAAGATCTCAAGCCCATGGAAGTCATTGGAAGGATTGTTGCTCATGAGATGTCACTCAAGGACAAAGAAGAACTTCACACCAAGTTAACCGGTGCTTACAAAGCTACAAGTGGCACTCCCGCTACATCAAGTGACAACCTTGTAACCAATGAAGAGATAAGCCTCATGGTCAACAAATTCAACAAGTTCTACAAGAGTAGAGGCAAAGAAAGAAGCTCCAATTCAAGACATGAAGAGAAGCGTTCATCTAGTCATGACCAGAATTGTTACAATTGTGGAAGGCCCGGACACTACTCAAATGAATGCATGGCCCCCCACAAAAGTAGAGAAGAGTCACATAGAAGAAAGAGCTCAAGAGACGAGTTACCTCGAAGAGAGAGAAGGAGTAGAGATGATCGTTATGAACGAAGACCCTCAAGGAGAAGTAGGGACTCGGAGAAGAAGGACAAGTACACCAAGAGCTACACAGGAAGAAGACATCAAGCTCATGTTGGTGAATGGGTTTCCGGCTCCGAATATGACAATCAATCCGAGAGAAGCTATCACTCCGACACCGACTATAGTCAAGATAAAGGTGTTGTCGGATTTGCACTCATTTCCTCCAACTCCTACGACATATTTGATTCACCAAATGAAGGGAGTGGAAGTTGCTTCATGGCTAAAGGCCCCAAGGTATCACACCCCGAATACATTGACTTCAATAGTGATGAGGATGACTTACTTGGAGATGATGACTTGCTATTTGACAAAACTAGTGATATTAGTCAAAATGAGCTAGATAATGATCGCTAGTCAAGATAAGTCATGTGATGATGATAAGAAGGAAATAGAACGGCTAACTAAAGAATTAAGTACTCTTAAGTTAGCCCATGAATCTACTTTAGAATATCGTAGAGAGCTTGTAAGAACTCATGAGAAGCTACGCTTCGAGAAGCTCAATTTGGAGCAAGAACATGAGTTTCTCAAGGCAATCAATGACGATCTCCGAAAGAAGACTTCTTCTTATCTAGACAAACGACTACTCTTGTCTACATTTATTCCACAAGTTAAGACTAAGCAATCTAGTAACAAAGGCAATAAAGGTTCTTCAACTTGTAGCAATAAAAAAGATAAATCTAATGATATTGTTTCTAGTAGTTCTATTGATTCCACTAATGATACTCTTAGCCATGTTACACTTGAGCAAGAAAATGATCTATTGAAAGGGATTATACAAAAGGGTATCTACAAAAGTCTTGCTGGATGTAAACAATTCGAGGAGATTGTACGCAAGCATGGAGGATACCGGAAGAACCAAGGCATTGGCTACTTCAACGCCAATGGAGTTGAATGGGAAGAAGGTCAATACCCCAAGCCGAAGTTTGTTCCTCAAAAGGAGAAGTATGAACATTCTCTTCCCAAGGGAACAAAAGCTCAAGATGACCTTCCACCACAAGACCACAAGCTCAAGGGCAAGAACAAGCTTCAAGAGGAGATTGACACATTCGAAGATGAGTCCGAAGCTTTGGTCAAGTGGGTTCCCAAGGCTACTCCAAGATCTACTTCAACAAGTGCTACTTCAACTCCAAGGATCCCCATCAACTTGATGTGGGTCCCCAAAAAGAAGAACTAGAGAAGTTCTTGAGGGGTGACTCCTCCAATGAAATTCACTCACACTCATTATTGGCAAGGACTATTTGCAGTCAACTCCAACCTTATGCAATAGTTCAAGGAGTCACACAATCCCTCAAAAGGTAAGCAAGGGACAAGGTAATGAAAGAATCCATGGACATCATCATGTATGCATTGCACTCCATGTCCATAGATATCCTTGTATTTGTCTCTTGTGTGGGACTAACCCATGTAGGTGAGAAGAGTAAGAAAACAACGAGGATTGCTCCAAACTCAAGATGATCTTCATCAACAATGAGCATCCACTACTACCTCACCCACATGAAGTCTTCTATGAAAAACCCAAGGTTATTTTATCCTTCTTAGGGGGGATGTCACATCAAGGGGGAGCTTTACTCTAAGACTTGAGTTAAAGCATCTCTTAAAGATGTGAACACATTAAATGCTTTATGTAAAAGTGGTAACCCCACTTGTGCTTAAACGATGAGTATGACCTATGATCAAGTACTCTTACTTGGCTCCTAAGTCAATATACTCATATATAGATGACTCCGTCATCGCCAAAGTGCTTTATGTAAACACATTAAATGCTTTATGTAAAAGTGGTAACCCCACTTATGCTTAAACGATGAGTATGACCTATGATCAAGTACTCTTACTTGGATCCTAAGTCAATATACTCATACATAGATGACTCCGTCATCGCCAAAGTGCTTGGTAGATACTAGAGTGGTTTTGCATGTTTGCCATATTTCATTTGACAATTAATTGTGTTATCATGTTGGTATGCATATCTTCACTCATTCAAGGATATCCAATTGTTGTTATTTGGCTTTCATTTTCTCTTTGGCCAATTGGATATACAAGAATGCCTAAGTACCTCCCTCTAGCTATCTATGCTTTCTCGTCTCAAACTCTATTCATGCTACATCACAAAATTTGAGCAAGCACTTCTCGAACCCTCTGTGTGAGGAGCACTCGGAGTTCCGTTTCGTTAAGAGTTGACTTCCAAAACCTCCCAAGTGCAATCTCGGTGTAACCAACTCCAAAATCTCGTTTCACCGATGCCTAGGGTTGATCTGGTTTTAGAATCTCGGTAGCACCGATTCCACAATCTCGGCTTCACCGAATTTCCCTGTCAACAGACTGTAGAGGAACTCGGCGGCATCGATATTTTAGAACCGATGTCACAAACAGCTACGGGTACTTATACTCCGCGGAACCGGTTTTTGAAATTCACTTCTTCAAAGCCGTGGTCCCCGCAATCCCTAGCTACCGCTCACATCTTTGGACTTCACCCTCGACTCCCCGTGCGCCCTCGCCTCTAGGATCCTCGCCGTCGACGGAATCTTCACCGCCATCGTCGCCGTAGCGGGCTCCTCACCGAGTTAGGGTGAGATTCCGATCCCCTCTTGCGCTCCCTTTCTAATTTCTTGCGCATTAGGTTTTCCTCATCTATAAGCCACGGTTTGAAATTGATCTATCCACGAAAAACTTCCATTAGAATAGAAGATCGGATTTTTTTAGGGTTGGACGTCTGCCAGATGTGTCTTGGTGACACCGAGTTGGAAATATTGGTCTTACCAATATGTGATTTAGGGCAACCAAGAACACTCTCGATGAAACCAACTCTCTCATTTTGGTCTCACCGAAAAGAGTTGCCAGGTTTCTGTAATATGAGAGTGTCAGTCTCGGTGGCTCCGAATTCTCTAACTCGGTGGTACCGAAACCCATTTCGCAGAAATCCAAAACTAAGAATTTAAGTTCACTTTTGAGAAAATCTTCTGCATTTTGTGATGCTCAACCCCTCTGCTCTTCTATACTCTATTCATAGGGTCAACATGTCAGGTTCTGATGATAGCCAGGATGACTTTAGAGAGAGGGAAGTGGACTTGAGTCCAGGCACAAGCCCCAAAGCCAGTTCATCTTCTTCAGAGGATCCAGGCACTCCAAGTTGGAGAAGAATGTATATGCACTTGATCGTCCTCATATGCCACTATAGCCAGACTTCAAGGACAATGATGTGGTGATGGATCCCAGTCATCCCACTTCATCTACTGCACATGCAGAGGCAGTGGCAGCTAGAGCCACTAGTGCTCAGGTTCCCAGGTCCAAGAGAAAGCAAATGGATCTACTCTTTAGCACCATTCAGAGCATGCAGAAGGATATCAAGACCATCTTGCTGAACCAAGAAATCCTTGAGAGGAATGTGGAAGACAAGTTCACCACGATGAACAACAAGGTAGATGGGCTGATGAAGACTGTGGATAAGCTTAAGATGGAAGTGGATGCAGTGCCTAGCCCTCATTCCTCCGATGATGACGATAGTCCACCTCTCAGGACGAGCATCGAGTTCAAGACCCAAGCCAAGACTCCTATCGTGCCAGTTCCAGAGACGAGGCCTACCTCATCAGCACCTGCCGCAGCTCCATCAGCTCCTCGAGCACCTCCAGTGTCTACACCACCGCCTCAGAGGACGTCAGCTGAACTCTTCGCGGATGCTCTTCTCTCGACTCTTTGACAGCCACCAGAGCAGCTTCATCATCTCATGGAGGAGATCATGTCTAGAGCGACGAGTAGCTTTATAGCCTTGAACTTTTTGGTAACTTGTTGCCAAAGGGGGAGAGGTTATAGATCATAGGGCTTCGAGAGAGAGTGTGTTGCATTTTGATTCCTCTCTACTCTTTTAAAAACACTTGGTTTATCGTTTGGTTGAAACTTTGTTGGTGATTGATCATATACTATTGTGTGATGCTACTATTTCCTACCTTTGTGATATCTATGTGATGATCATTCACTTGTTTGGTGTGATGTGCTTATGGAATTCATTCATATTAATTTTTGCGCACCACCAAGTTGTATGTGACATGGAAGAGTGACCCATGATCCTAATCGATTGTGCATTTGCATTCAAATGCAAATTTAAAATAATGCACAAATTTAGGGGGAGCTCTTGCTTATCACATACTTCTCAAAACGATGATGCTATTCATTGATTATATCTCTCATCGAAGCTTTGATCTATATGTTGTCATCAATTACCAAAAAGTGGGAGATTGAAAGGACAACTTCTCCCTAGGTGGTTTTGGTAATTAATAACAACATATATTTCATTGGACTAATGTTTCCACTAAGTGTATCTCAGGAAAAAGTTCAATGATGGATTGGCTAAAAGATTGTGTGGATTACCTCACCAAGGAAAGGAAGGAATAGGATTGGCCATGCTTCAAGATCAAGGACTCTACATTTTATATTTTGTGAGAAATCACTTTGAGTCCATAGGAAAGCCAATATTATTAAAAGGGGATGAGGTAAATATGATGATCTGGTTGCTCAAGTGCTTAGAGGTAGCCACCAAAATACTCACCCACTTTCCCACACATATCATCTGTCCAAAGCCTAAAGTCAAAATTCGGTGCCACCAATATTCTCATTCGGAACCACCGAGTTTATCCAAGACAGAAGCCAAACCAAACCCTAGCATCTCGGTACTACCAACATTCCATTCGGTGCCACCAAAAACAGTGACCAACTTCCTGGTTAGCCATTTTTTAGATTCGGTCCCACCGAGTCTTGAGAATCGGTACCACCGAGAAGTTGGACCAACTTTCTGTTAGCCCATTTCTCTAAATCAGTCCCACCGAGTTTGAGGAATCGGTCTCACCGAGATTTAGTAACTGCCTAGGTCACCCATATCAATACCACCGAGATTCATATATCAGTCTCACCGAAAACGCCAAAGTTGCCACATTTTGAACTAGTCGGTGCCACCGAGTTTCACTTTGGTTTCACCGAGTTGGGCAATAATGTTGTAACGGTTGGATTTTTTGAGAAGCCTATATATACCCCTCCACCACCATTCACTCGCAAGAGAAGCACTCAGAACATACACCCACTTGCCAAATCCAATTTTCTGAGAGAGAACCACCTACCCTTGTGTTGATGTCAAGATCATCCACTCCAACCATATGGATCTTGATTTTTAGCATCCCCAAGTTGCTTTCCATCCAATCAATCTCTTCTACCCATGCCAAATCTGTGAGAGAGTGATTGAGTGTTGAGGAGACTATCTTTTGAAGCACAAGAGCAAGGAGTTCATCATACTACCACATCTATTACCTTATGAAGGGTGGTGCCTCCTAGATTGGTTAGGTGTCGCTTGGGAGCCTCCTTCTTTGTGATTGTGGAGTTGAACCAAGAGTTTGTAAGGGCAAGAGCTCGCCTACTTCGTGAAGATCTACCTCGAGTAAGGCCCGTCCTCCGTGGACGTAGGCCATCATGGAATTGACGAGGTTGCTTCTTCGTGGACCCTTCGTGGGTGGAGCCCTCCGTGGACTCTCGCGACCATTACCCTCAGTGGGTTGAAGTCTCCATAAACGTGGACGTACGATAGCACCACCAATTGGAACCACGGGAAAAAATCTCCGCGTCTCCAAATTGCGTTTGATCTTCCAATCCCTAACCTCTGACATTTGCATGTATTTACTTTCCGTTGCTATACTCTTAGACTTGCTTGTGTAGGGTGAACTTGACTTGCTACAATTTCTAAAATCTGCCCGCAACTAAAATTGGGAAAAGGTTAGATTTTTATTTGGTCAAGTAGTCTAATCATCCCCCCTCTAGACATACTTTCGATCCTACAGAAACCAATCACAACACCTCCCATGGCAAGAACCTCTTCCACGTGGAACATCACAGGAGAGCCGTGTGGTAGGTGCCGGTAGCCGGCAGCGAGGAAGAAGTTCATCATCTCCCTCGATGTAACACCCCAAAAATCGGGTTATCGATTTTTGTGCTGTTATTCCTTCCTAGCTTTTCTCTCCCGAAAATTTTCTCTGGAATCTGGTAAGTAACCAGGTGAATCCAGACAATCCCCAACCTCTCAGTGCCTTTCCCATGCTCTTGGGCCAGCCAACCCTTCCGTCAGTAAACCCCGAATCTCATTCAAACCCTAGTTCCAAAATATTGGAACTGGAAATACTGCCTTTGTGTTTACAAAGGAGCTATCATTTCCCTTGCTCTGTTAATTCTCCCAAAATTTCCAGAGATCCTCCTTCTCTTATAAACCCTAGATGTACAAAAATATTGCCAAGTCATATGCAATATTTCTCATCTAGAATTAATTCCTTTTTCTGCCTTTCCGAGGAATTAAATCCAGAAAAATGTCTACCCATCTCCAAAGCTCATCAAAACTTGTGGAGATATTCTTTGTGATCATATTGAGATCTCATAAAAATATTGGCCATAAGTAAATAAGGTAAATTGCATTTTCCTATTTAAAGCCAATATTTCAATTTGGGGCCTTTCCAAAGAAACTACCATTTTCGTAGCTAGGAAAAATCCCAAATAATTTGTGGAGCTTCTCATATCCATATCTTCTCCATTTCCATCAAAATATCAAGTTCCACAATTCAAAATTTGAGCACAACACCCCTTTGCAAATTCTGTCCAGATTTTCAGTTTGCAAAGGAAGTGCTTGATTCCTTGATCTTCTTGGGCTGAAATTTTGCAGGGTGATTCATTATGATAAATTACTCTTATCCACAAAAAACCAGACCATTTTATCTAGCCAATCTTCCTCAGCAAATTATCCAAGTTTCTGTCCAGATTGGAGCACTGTGAGGGAAGTACCATTTTTACTTATGCAAATGATATGAAATTTTTACAGTGCCTCCATATGCCTAATTCATTGGTCTCCTCCAAATTTTAGCCAAATCCATATAGCCATTTTTCCCCAGCATCCTCATCTTCATTTCTGGCCAGAATGCCAAGTTACAAAGGAAGTACTATCTAAACCTGTCCATTGGTGCTGAAACTTTGCCAAGTTGGTCACCTTAGTAGATGTTTCACCCATGCCCAAGATCAGGCCAATAGGTGCACTGTGATGGCCACTGCACATGTCAAACACATTGCTGCCAGCTGTTGTTTGACTTAGGATCAGTCACACCAGAGCTTCACTATCGTGCTTGATGGGTCAAGTCAAACCAGGGAAGGATGGAGAAGACCCCAGACATGATTTGGCTCTAAGTGCGGCGTGGCAATGTTGTGGCCACGCGGTGACCACGTGCAGAGCACGCCAAAACCGCGCTCTGTGCATTGGACTCGTCGGGAGCGCATCTCCAGCAGGTTCTAGCTTGTCCTCGAGTGTCGGAGAGCTCCCCACCGCGTGCGGGATCCCTCTGGAGCCCTCTCCCCCTTGTCCTCTAGCCGTGGCCGCCTCTGCCGCCGTCCCGAAGCTCCGGTCGCCGTCCCGAAGCTCTGGCCGCCGTCCCGCTCCTTCCCGAGCCTTCCCCCAAGCCTATTTAAGGTGCCCCGAGCTCCCCTCCTCTCCACCATCAAGCCCATTCCCATCCGAATCGAGCCCTTGAGCTCCCTCCCCACTGCAATGGCCGAAGCCCGCCGCCTTAGTCCTGGCCTTCTGTCGAAGCCGAGCAAGGGAGCCTTCCCCGCGGCCCACGCCCGGTCCAGAAGCTCTCCCAGAGCCGCCGCATCATTTTCCCCCACCGCAATCCGGCCGGAGGAGCCCGCCATGCTCGCCCCCAACCATGGCCACGGCGGTTGCCCGCCTCAAATTGCCATCGCCTTGGTCGTCTCTCGCGACTACGGGCTGCCCCCACGGATGCGGCAGGGCCCGGCGGCCACTTCCCACTCGCCGGCGAGCGCAGCTGAGCCGAGGAGCGCCGGCGGCGAGCGAGGCCCGAGCCGCTGCGGCCTTCTCCTGCCCCTGTCGGGAGGAAGGGGATGAGTGACTGGGAGGAGAGAGAGAGATAAGGTGGGCCCGCTCGTCAGCCAGAGAAAAAGTCAACCCGGGCCTCCAGTCACATTTAAGTGGAAACGTATTTTGGTAAATACGCTTTCCAAGTTAGAAAGCGTACTCAGTCCTTTTTCGGCCAAAAATACGTTTCCATTTGGTGAAATCGTACTTTCAACCCACTTCGGTTAAAAAGGCGCTTTCCAGTTCAGGACGCGTACTCTGCCCGGAGGCGCGTTCTGTTTTGCAGCCAGGTGCCTGTTTGTAGGAATTTTTTTACAGATTGGTCCCTGGTGTTCAGACGCCCATATCTTCGCGATCCTAACCCCGATTGAGGTAAAACCAACGCCCACTTCTTCGTCTCGTCGAGCCCGTTCTGCCGGTACCATTTCCATAATGTTTTCACACAGTGAAAATGACCATTTTGCCCTTGCCCTATATCTGGCCCCTTTGTGAGGGAACCCTTTCCGGCGAATTCTTCCGCGAGGTGATCGCACTTCTTCCCGGCGTATTCATCGACCCCCAGGAAAGCCAACCTCTTATCATGAGCTCCAGACTTGCATGATGACTTTGCTTGCACCCTGTGTGTTTATTATATTACATCCGTATCACCTGTTAGTCCGCATTTGCATACACTTGTTGTGCCACCCGCATTAGATGTTAGCACTACTTTTCATCTAAGGTTATGACTTGTTCTCATACTTTGCCTTGCTAGTAATAATACTGCTAATGACATAGTCATGTTAGTACCATGGTTGATCTCATGCCATCAGTACTACGATCTTGCTATGCTAGCACTTACAGTTGTCGGTGAAATGGTACGATGATGGATATGTTGAGTTGGACTAATAAACTAAACGTAGTTGGTTGATCTTGAGTCACCTGTCCGGGCTTACCCGTGCAACCACATTTGCCGGTATGGGACGGCCTTGACTTGGTCTGATCGCGTCCTCTTTCACCGGTACCTCCAAAGAGGGAGGTTTATTCGTGCGTGCTACCCTGATCAGGTAGGCGGAGATAACCTTGTGAGCCCAGTTGAGTTATGTGGGTACCCGTTCCCATTTGGGACAATTTAGTTTGGCCACGACGGTGGCAGGTGTCATGAGGACACAGGGGCCACCCAGGGCAGGACTCCGACGGAGGATGAATGCCGGTGGTACGATGGGAGAGTCACGGGTCAGGCAGGTTTCGTTGGAGCAACACTGGTCCACCCGAATGGGATCACGAGGCCAGGTGCTTCATGGTGTGGGTAAAGTGCGCAACCTCTGCAGAGTGAAAAATCTATTCGAATAGCCGCGTCCACGGTATTGGACAGCCCGTCCAGACCTCACTAGGTGGTTAACCGTAATGATGATAACAAGGATGGAGGAACTTGTCTTGTGTTCGAAAGTACCATTGAGCCATGAGTATTCCGAGGGTTGTGGGACAACCCAGAAGAGAGTAAGTTGGTATTCGGTAACAGTAAGCACTTTAAGCATCTAGTATGATCATTGCCATGCTATGTTATGCCTGATCCATGTTATGCCATGCTTGATCCATGTTTTCCAGTTAATTCCATGCCATGTTTAGAATAGCTATTATATAAGCATAGGGCTTGCTTTGTCATTTGCTTGCTTGGATGCTATGTATTTGGTTGTCTTGCGAGTACATTCAAAGTACTCACCTGGCCTTGCACGTGGCCAGTTGCAGGAGAAGGTTCGTCGTGCTAGATCGTAACCCAGCCAGTCCTGTGAGTTATGGAGCCCAGCCAGAGACGTTGTTGCCGCTGAACCAAGATCTTCGCTGCCATTTAGTTAGCCTTAGAGCTATGTAATATTGTTGTAAGCAACAGTATTGTAATACTCCATTTCATACAATAAAGCCATTTTTGTGCCTGGAATTGCTGTATCATGTCTTTGACGTGCGCCAGGTCTTATCCTGGGGCTGGCGTGCGTCGGCCCTCTATCGGGGTGCCACACTCGAGCCCCTCTACCTTGATATGCCCCACAAGCAAAGGGTGTTCTCCACGATGACCCCGACGGGGTACCGCATCTCCAGCACAGTGACCGGGAGATGGTAGGTTGGAGCGTAGAACTGCATCTTGTATTGGATGGTTGGTTGGACGGTAAGTTGCTGAAGATGGATGAGATCGAGTTGAGATGAAGACGTGGACGAGAGGTGTTTAAATAGCCGCAGTGCGACGCGCCCGTTTCAATGCATTCCATGGTGCGACGCATCCGTTTGAATGCGTTCATCGGAGCCTCCACACTGAATCGAGGTGTGGCGATTGGTAAAGTTGCATCCCGATTCTCGTGGTTTTCTCACGGCAGATGTCCTAGTGTGAGGACTTTGTCGTGAGGCCATCACAACTAGGAGGTTAGCTTGTCGGGGTTGATCGGAATCGAGAGACACGACTTACCTAGGTTCGGCCCCTCACAATCGAGGTAATAGCCTACTCCTGCTTTCTGCTTATTGCTTTGGTGATCAATACAAGGGAGCGGATTCGCTGGACCTAGCTATTGATCGATTGTAACTTAAGTCTATTGGCCTCAGGGGCTCGCCTTTATATAAAGGTCGAGACCCTGGGCTTACAAGAGTCCGAGTCATGCTATGATTCGTGACCAAGTATGTCTCTAACTCGCCTTGCCTCTCTAGCAAGGAAACTCCTGGCGACTTCCACCTCTTGGGCCTTGAGTCGCCGTCTTCATGTACTGGGCCGCCAACCGGCTTACTTGGTAAGCCGCCTTGCCAGCATTGTCCTCAACGTCACGTCCCACCTTGAGTATGATTTACAAGCCGCCAACATGCTGACCCGGCCCAGTAGGGCGGGTTATACCGCGGGGTCATATCCCAAACATTAGGCCCCAGATTGATTTGAATTCATTCATGTCAATCTTCATCACCTTAATCCGGCGGCTTATCCTCTGTTCGTATCTGCATCTTCTCTGGGTCATGAAATGTCAGCTTTCGAAGCTTCCAAAACTGTATTTTTTTGTTCTATCCATCTGTGACATCAATCGCCGGAAATCCAGGAAATCAATGATGACATCACAACGGATCTTTGCATGTATCCGTTTAGCCCGAAAATTGAGGCATCTCTGGCTCCAAGATTTACTGTGCCTCCTTGATTCCCGCTCCTGCCAGTTGCCTTTTCGGCTTTTTACCTTATAAATATTCGCGAGGGGCCCCCTCATTCACTTTTTACCTTGCCCCTTCGCTTCTTCTTCTTCCTCGAGCCCGAGCCTTTCACTGCGCCGCCGCTGCCGTTCCTCCATCGCCGCCTGACCATTCCAGGACCGCGGCGTCACTTCATCTTCACCAAGATCTGGCCAAACGTCTCCGCCGTCCCCCGCAACTGTCAGGTACATCATTTTCCTTCCCCAGATCTGTCTTAGTTCATCAGAGTTCGTCGGAGCTATCAAAGTGTATTATCCATTCATCACCATTGCTAGTTCTCGCATAGCTCGATGAACTTTCCCAGAGGAATAGAGCGGTATGAACAACGACTCCATTTCATGCATAGTATACTCGATCCCCCCTTAATAATATGTAAACTAGGCCACCACTGCTTCTATACTCTGTCATTAGGTTTAGTAAATATTTTCCTTTTTTGAACCATTTGTAGATCCGTAATTATAGCCGCTTCGGTAGAAACTTGTTTGTTCCACACTTAACAAAAACCAAAAAATCCTGACGGGCATAAGACGCCCTTATGTGTGCTGGCTCGCCATGACAGCTGTAAGCCGCCATGTTTATAGACTGCTTCAATTAGGTGCCGGCTCATCACAAGGCGACTCCACTGCTAGAATATTGCTGTCTGATCACATAGCTTATTTAAACGAATTGTTGTTTCTCAAGTAACTCTCCATATATGCTTCTACAGCTCCTTTCTCTTTTACTTAAACGATTCATCACGTCAAAAACCACCACATGCAACTGGGTGCCTTTCCAAGTCTCTGAACTTATGCTCAAGGACTATGAAGATCAAGGTCTTCTGTCGTCTAAAGAGGCAATTGGCTGGCGGGTTGCTCTCGGAGATGAACTTCCACGACCCGGTGAAGCAGAAGTGATGGTGTTCATCAATCACCTTCTTCGGGGCTTTTCTCCCCCCGGGTCAAAATTCTTCCAGGATGTTCTAAACTTTTTCAACCTTCATCCTCAAGATCTGGCTCCCAATTCCATAACCAACCTATGCCAGCTCCAAGTGTTCTGCGAGGTGTATCTGCAAATGGAGCCCACCGTCCCTCTTTTCATGGAATTCTTTTATCTGAACCGCCAGACTGAGTGTGCAGATGGCCTCAGTCTAGAGCTTGGCGGGGTCTCAATTAAAAGGCGCCGAGATGGTTCTTTCCCTGCAGCTGCTCTACTAAGCCACCCCAAAGGATGGGTCAAGACTTGGTTCTACTGCCGGAACACGCCCCCTGCTGATGAAAATCCCCTGCTGGGTTACAGACCGTATCGTCTTAACATGACATTTGAACTTCCTGGCCAGGCTTCGGAAGCAGAACGTGCTCAACTCGCCCCCATATACCCAAAACTATAGGCCTTGCTAGCCCATGGATTGACTGGGGTTGATCTAACCCGGTGTTGGGTAGCTTGGAGGATCTTACCATTGAGCCACCGCAACGGTTTAATGTGCAATTATTCTGGTGACTTGGATGACGCTCAAAGATACAGCAAACATGATTTGGAAGCTGTAGATATAAGCCGGATTGTGAAGAAACTGCTGGGAAAGACTCAAGTAGTTTGCAATCAAGTTGGGTTGAATCCCTTCTACGTTCTCAACCCGGCTCCTCCAGTAAGAATCCTTAATAGCCACTTATCCGTCTTATGGAACTTTTTTAACTTGAAAGTTTACTTGTTATTTTTATCATCAACCTTACAGGCAGATTCTCCATTTTGGAAGAAGAAGAGGAAAACTCTGGCTAGCAAGCCTAAAGCCGCCCCAATCAAGAAGAAAAGTAAGGCGGATGTGGAAGAGCCGTCACTTAGGGGTGAGTCACCAATGGCTGATGCATCTATGGAGGTAGAACTTGACTCCCTCGGCCGTCTTTTTATTGAACTTGATGACGCCTCTTACTCTCAGGGTGATGCTACAACAAGCCGGGCCGACGATGTTGAGGTAATTTCCATCTCCTCTGTCTCAGAACCCTTGTCTCCAAGGAAAACAAGGCGGGTCATTCGGAAATTTAGTTTTTCTCACCCGGATGCTTATTTGGATCCCAATTTTATTTTGAAGAAGACTCAGCAGGAATGAAGGCGCCAGACTCGAAGCAGCTCCGATGACCTTATGGCTGGCTTACCCGACGAGTCAGCCACCCGGAAGCAGCAAAATGAGGTGCCTCATAGTCCAACCCCTTCCCTTCCAAAAGTTGGCCTCATCCGGCAACCTCTTAACCCTCTGATTCAAATTACCAGGAGTCTCCGCCTTCATTGGGCGACTGAACTGCCACCAAGCTGCCACCTCTCGTTATCAATCACGGGTAAACCTTTCTTCCTTATACCATATATTACTTATTAAACTTTACCTTGCATATGCCTCATTCTGCTATCTTGTTTACAGGGCCAAGGCTAAGACCAAGAAGAGGAAAGTTGGCGAGTCGTCCACTAATCCTGAGGCCCCTGAGCCGGAAAATCCCACCTTGGTGTCTCCTAAAGCCCATACTGAGCACACTGAAGATCATCAGGAGGCCCAAGCTGACTTGCCCCCACATACTGAGCCGGCGAGCACTGAGGCTGTGGATGCTGAAAGTGACCCAACAGCAAACCTTAACCCGCCCAGTCCTCAAAAGGCAGCTGAAGATGCTCCTTCTTATGACAAGGATGCAGAGTTCGCCATCACTGGGACGGGTTATACCGCTCCCAAGCTCTCCAATGTGGTAACCAAGCTTATTGCCAAGGATGAAACAACACTACCTGAGAAGGGGAAGGCTAAGCTAGAGCTTCCCAATTATGAAGACTTCAGTGCTGAAGAATTGCACGCTGGTTACTTAGACCGCCTCTCTACAAGCTGGGAGATGGAAGCCAGCCTTGTTAGTATGATGAAAAGAAAATATGAGGTATGCTCAACTTTACTTTGTATTCTATATATCCTTATGTAGCCCCCAAGGACCGGCTCATCTTCATGAGATGAGGCGAGTCTTGTAAATATGACACTGCTGTAGAATCAATCTGTAGCCCCCAAGGGCCGGCTCATCTTCATGAGATGATCCGGGTCTATATAAATATAGAACTTCTGAATAATCAACCTGTAGCACCCAAGGGCCGTCTCATCTTCTTGAGATGAGCCGGGTCTTATTAAATATTGTTCAAGAATCGACCTTGTAGCTCCCAAGGGCCGGCTCATCTTCTTGAGATGAGTCGGGTCTTATTAAATATTGTTCAAGAATCGACCTTGTAGCTCTCAAGGGCTGGCTCATCTACTTGAGATGAGTCAGGTCTTCTTAATATTTTTGAAGAGTCCACCTGTAGCCCCCAAGGGCCGGCTCATCTTCTTGAGATGAGCTGGGTCTTCCCGTATTATATGCTAGAAAAAAACAAACATGCATTAGCCCCCAAGTGTCAAGTATATTGCTTGCAATCTGGTTGGGTCTTGATATAATTTTTTATGTCATAGCCTCTTAAGGTCATACTGCATCTTGTTGCTGGCTTATGACTGAATAATATTATAACTCCCATTGTGCAGGAAGCTCTGAAAATAGCCGAGTCAAATTGACCGGTTTGAAAAAAGATCTTGAAGTGGGGCAAGCCACCCGAGCAGATGCTGAATTGAAACTTTGACTGTCATTGGAAGATTCGGATAAAATCAAGGCAGGCTTCGAGCTAGAAAAGAAGTCTTTCGGGACGGAGAACGTTGCCTTGATTAAGCGCGCAGAAAACACTAAAGGTCGATTGAAGACCATTACTGAAGAGCTTACCGGGGTGAGGCGGCATATTGCCCACATGACTCAAGCCATATTTGGTAAGTGCCTTTATGAGGTCATGCTAACCCGCTCAAATAATCATCTATGAAGAAAGTCGCCTGGCGACTCATATGCTTGAATTGCTTGCAGGCCCCCGAACTCGCAATCTCCAGGATAACAGCTTAATGAAGCTAAATGTATATGCTTTGACTGAACAACTATACGCTGGAAGCCTTTGCACCATCAAGGATGTCACGGGGGATAAGGAGCCTATAAAGTTCATCAAGGATGTACTGAGACGCCTCTCTACAATCACAAAGCAGATTGAGGAACTTAAAAGATCAGCCGCCAGAGCCGGCGCAATATCCTCTTTGAGCTGGGCGTTGGCTTATTCAGCGGACCTTGATCCTGCAGACATGGCCGGAGGGTTTCCCAAGTTTAAGGATGATACGTACATTTTGCATCATGATTTCCTACTGCTATTTATAATGTTTTCACGCATAATAATGCTTTAGAGAGTGATTCTAATGCCTTTTCTCTCATAATATGCAAGGTTTACACAAAGAGGGAGAATACCGGTAGCTGGAATTCTGGACCTGAAAAAGCACATCAGAGATACCTATTCTGCACATCTCCAAATAAGCTAAAACTTGAATTATTTTGTAATATATAAAAAATACTGGAGCAAATAACTACAGGAGGGAGGCCACCTGGTGAGCACAAGACACTAGGGCGCGCCAGGCCCCCCAGGCGCGCCCTGGTGGGTTGTGCTCAGCACGGCCCACCTCCAGTGCCCATCTTCTGGTATTTAAGGTCTTTTGACATAGAAAAATAAGGAGAGGAATTTCAGGATGGAACGCCACCGTCTCGAGGCGGAACTTGGGCAGGAGCACTTTTGCCCTCCGGCGGAGCGATTCCGCCGGGGGAACTTCCCTCCCGGAGGGGGAAATCGAAGCCATCGTCATCACCAACACCCCTCTCATCTTTGGGAGGCCAATCTTCATTAACATCTTCAACGCACCATCTCCTCTCAAACCCTAGTTCATCTCTTGTGTTCAATATTTGTACCGGAACCTTAGATTGGTACCTGTGGGTGACTAGTAGTGTTGATTACATCTTGTAGTTGACTACTATATGGTTTATTTGGTGGAAGATTATATGTTCAGATCCATTATGCTATTCAATACCCCTCTAATCTTGAGCATGGATATTATTTGTGAGTAGTTACCTTTGTTCTTGAGGTCACGGGAGAAGTCATGTTGCAAGTAATCATGTGAATTTGATATGTGTTCGTTATTTTGATGATATATATGTTGTGATTCCCTTAGTGGTGTCATGTGAACTTTGACTACATGACACTTCAACATCCTTGGGCCTAAGGGAATGCATTGTGGAGTAGTTATTAGATGATGGGTTGCTAGAGTGATAGAAGCTTAAACCCTTGTTTATGCGCTACTTCGTAAGGGGCTGATTTGGATCCAAACATTTAATGCTATGGTTAGATTTTATCTTAATACTTTTCTCGTAGTTGCGGATGCTTGCGAGGGGTTTAATCATAAGCGGTAGGTTTTTTCAAGTAAGAACAGCACCCAAGCACCGGTCCACCCACATATCAAATTATCAAAGTAGCGAACGCAAATCAAACCAACATGATAAAAGTGACTAGATGAAATTCACGTGTACCCTCAAGAACACTTTGCCTATTATTAGAGACTGTTCTGGCCTGTCCTTTGCCACAAAAGGATTGGGATACCTTGCTGCACTTTATTTACAGTTACTATTACTTGCTCGTTACCAATTATCTTGCTATCAAACTATCTGTTACCTACAATTTCATTGCTTGCAGAAATTACCTTGCTAAAACCGCTTGTCATTTCCTTCTGCTTCTCGTTGGGTTCGACACTCTTACTTATCGAAAGGACTATGATTGACCCCCTATACTTGTGGGTCATCAAGACTCTTTTCTGGCGCCGTTTCCGGGGAGTGAAGTGCTCTTGGTAAGTGGAAATCGGTAAGGAAAAACTTGTACTACGTGCTGAAATTTATTGTCACTTGCTACTATGGAAAACAATCCTTTGAGGGGTTTGTTTGGGGTATGTTCACCTCGACCGGAACCACAATTAGTTTCCCCTCAACCTGCTGCACCTATTGCAAATAATGGTTATGAAATCCCTTCGTGTATGGTATAACAACTGCTAGCTAAGCCTTATGCAGGAGATGGAACTGAGCATCCTGATATGCACCTAATACATGTGAACGAAGTTTGTGGATTATTTAAGCTTGCAGGTTTACCCGGAGATGAAGTTAAGAAGAACGTTTTCCCTTTATATTTTAAGGGAAAATCATTGACATGGTATAGGCTATGTGATGATATTGGATCATGGAACTGGAATCGATTGCAATTAGAATTCCACCAAAAGTTTTATCCTATGCATCTAGTTCATCGTGATCGGAATTATATATATAATTTTTGGCCTCGTGAAGGAGAAAGCACCACTCTAGCTTGGGGGAGGCTTAAGTCAATGTTATATTCATGCCCCAATCATGATATCCCGAGAGAAATTATTATTCAGAATTTTTATGCTTGGCTTTCTCATAATGATCAATCCATGCTCGATACTTCTTGCACTGGTTCTTTTATGAAGAAGACTATTGAATTCAAGTGGGATCTCTTAGAAAGAATTAAATGCAACTCTGATGATTGGGAACTCGACGAAGGTAATGAGTCAGGTATTAAGCTTAAGTTTGATTGTGTTAAATCTTTTATGAATACCGATGCCTTTCACAAGTTTAGCACTAAATATGGCCTTGACTTTGAGATAGTAGCCTCTTTCTGTGAATCTTTTGCTTCTCATGTTGATCTCCCTAAGGAGAAGTGGTTTAAATATCACCCCCCTATTAAAGAAGAAATTAAAGAACCGGTAAAAGATAAGGATGAAACCATCATTTACAATGTTGATCCAGTTGTGCCTACTTCTTATATTGAAAAACCACCTTTCCCTGTTAGGATAAAGGAACATGCTAAGGTATCAACTGTGGTTCGCAAGAGTAATATTAGAGCACCTAAGACCTCTGAACAAATTAAAGTAGAACCTAGTGTTGCTATGGTTAAAGATGTCTTGGTAGAAAATATTGATGGGCATGTTATTTACTTCTGTGATGAAGCTGCTAGAATTGCCAAACCTGATGAAAAAGATAAACATAGACCCATAGTGGGCATGCCTGTTGTCTTAGTCGAAATAGGAGATCATTGCTATCATGGCTTATGTGATTTGGGTTCTAGCGTGAGTGCTATTCCTTTTACCTTATACCAAGAAATTATGAACGAAATAGCACCTGCTGAAATAGAAGACATTGATGTTACTATTAAACTTGCTAATAGAGACACCATACACCACTTGGGATTGGTAGAGATGTTGAAATCTTGTGTGGGAAAGTAAAATATCCTACTGATTTTCTAGTTCTGGGTTCCCCACAAGATGACTTTTGTCGTATTATCTTTGGTAGACTTTTCTTGAACACCGTTAATGCTAAGATAGATTGTGAAAAACAAACTGTCAGTGTTAGTTTTGGTGATGTGTCTCATGAGTTTAACTTTTCCAAGTTTAGTTGACAACCTCGTGATAAAGAATTATCTAGTAAGGATGAAAACATTGGTCTTGCTTCTATTGCCATACCTCCTACCGATCCACTAGAATAATATTTGCTTGACCATGAAAATGATATGCACTTGCGTGAAAGAAATGAAATAGATAAAATTTTCTTTGAACAACAACCTCTCCTAAAACACAATTTGCCTATTGAAACTCTTGGAGGTTCTCCTCCACCTAAATGTGATCCTGTGATTGAATTAAAACAATTGCCTGACACTTTGAAGTATGCTTATCTGGATGAGAAAAAGATATATCCTATTATTATTAGTGCTAACCTTTCAGAACATGAAGAAGAAAGATTATTAAAAATTCCGAGGAAGCACCGGACTGCTATAGGATATACTCTTAATGATCTTAAGGGCATTAGTCCCACTCTATGTCAGCACAAGATTAATATGGAACCTGATGCCAAACCCGTTGTTGATCACCAACGACGATTGAATCCTAAGATGAAAGAAGTGGTAAGAACTGACATATTAAAGCTTCTTGAAGCAGGTATAATCTATCCCATAGCTGATAGTAGATGGGTAAGTCCCGTTCATTCTGTCCCTAAGAAGGGAGGTATTACTATTGTTCCTAATGATAAAAATGAACTCATCCCACAAACAATTTTCACTGGCTATAGAATGGTAATTGATTTTAGAAAATTAAATAAAGCTACTAGAAAAGATCATTACCCTCTGCCTTTCACTGATCAAATGCTAGAAAGATTATCTAAGCACACACACTTTTGTTTCTGGATGGATATTCCGGTTTCTCTCAAATACCTGCATCACAATCTGATCAAGAGAAAACGATCTTTACTTGTCCCTTTGGAACCTATGCTTATAGACGTATGCCTTTTGGTTTATGCAATGCACCTGCTACCTTTCAAAGATGTATGACTACTATATTCTCTAATTTCTTCGTTTACGGAATTTCTTTTGATGATTGCTTAAGCAACCTTGATCGAGTTTTGCATAGATGTGAACAAACTAATCTCGTCTTGAATTGGAAGAAGTGCCACTTTATGGTTAATGAAGGTATTGCCTTGGGGCATAAAATATCTAAACGAGGTATTGAGGTGGATAAAGCTAAAGTTGATGCAATTGAGAAAATGCCATGTCCTAAAGATATTAAAGGTATTCGGAGTTTCCTTGGTCATGCTAGTTTCTATAGGAGATTCATTAAAGACTTCTCTAAAATTTCTAGGCCTCTTACTAATCTTTTACAAAAGGATATTCCATTTGTTTTTTATGATGATTATGTAGAAGCCTTTGAAACACTCAAGAAAGCCTTAACTTCTGCACCTATCGTTCAACCACTTGATTGGAACTTGACTTTTGAAATTATGTGTGATGCTAGTGATTATGCTGTTGGTGCTGTTCTAGGACAAAGAGTTGATAAGAAATTAAATGTTATCCATTATGCTAGCAAAACTCTAGACAGTGCCCAACTAAATTATGCTACTACTGAAAAAGATTTTTTAGTAGTTGTGTTTGCTTATGACAAATTTAGATCTTACATTGTTGACTCCAAAGTTATTTTTCACACCGATCATGCTGCTATAAAATATCTTATGGGAAAGAAAATGCTAAACCTAGACTCATTAGGTGGGTTCTCTTGCTTCAAGAATTTGACTTACATATCACTGATAGGAAGGGAGCTGAGAACCCCGTAGCTGATAACTTGTCTAGGTTAGAAAATATTCTTGATGACCCACTATCTATTGATGACAGTTTTCCTGATGAACAGTTAGCTGCAATAAATTTTTCTCAAAACACTCCTTGGTATGCTGATTATGCTAACTATATTGTCGTTAAATATATACCACCTAGTTTCACATACCAACAAAAGAAAAAATTCTTCTATGATTTAAGACATTACTTCTGGGATTACCCACATCTTTATAAAGATGGGGTAGATGGTATTATTAGATATTGTGTACCGGAGCATGAACAGGAACAAATCCTACGGAAATGTCATTCCTAAGCCTACGAAGGACATCATGCGGGAGATAGAACTTCTCACAAGGTATTGCAATCTGGTTTTTATTGGCATACTCTCTTCAAGGATGCCCGTAAGTTTGTCTTGTCTTGTGATTTATGTCAAAGAATTGGTAATATCGATAAGCGTCAGGAAATGCCTATGAATTATTCACTTGTTGTTGAACCATTTGATGCATGGAGTTTTGATTATATGGGACCTTTTCCTTCCTCCAATGGGTACACTCATATTTTGGTTGCTATTGATTATGTTACTAAGTGGGTAGAAGCTATTCCAACTAGTAGTGCTGATCATAACACCTCCATTAAAATGCTTAAAGAAGTTATCTTCCCGAGGTTTGGAGTCCCTAGATATTTAATGACTAATGGTGGTTCACATTTTATTCATGGTGCTTTCCGTAAGATGCTTGCTAAATATGATGTTAACAATAGAATTGCATCACCCTATCACCCTCAATCTAGTGGTCAAGTTGAACTTAGCAATAGAGAAATAAAATTAATATTACAAAAAAATGTCAATAGGTCTCGAAAGAATTGGTCTAAGAAACTAGATGATGCACTTTGGGCCTATAGAACAGCTTATAAAAATCTTATGGGTATGTCTCCATACAAAATGGTATATGGAAAAGCTTGTCATTTGCCTCTAGAGTTAGAACATAAAGCATTTTGGGCAATTAAAGAACTCAATTATGATTTCGAACTTGCCAGTGAGAAGAGGTTATTTGATATTAGCTCACTAGATGAATGGAGAACCCAAGCTTATGAAAATGCCAAACTATTCAAAGAAAAAGTTAAAAGATGGCATGACAAAAGAATCCAAAAGCGGGAATTCAAAGTTGGAGATTATGTTCTTTTCTACAACTCTCGTTTAAGATTTTTTGCAGGCAAGCTTCTTTCCAAATGGAAAGGGCCATATGTTATCGAAAAGGTTTATCGTTCTGGAGCTATCAAGATTAATAATGCCGAAGTTACTAACCCGAAGGTGGTCAATGGACAAAGAATTAAACACTATATCTCAGGTATGCCTATTAATGTTGAAAGCAATGTTATTCGAACCATGACACCAGAGGAACACATAAAAGAAACCTTTCGGAACACTCCAGAATTCTGAAAAAGAGGAGGTACGTGATACGGTAAGTAAACAGACTCCGAAAAAATCTGCAAAAATATTTTCTGTCAGTTTTGGAATACAAAAATTAGGAAAATAAGAAATAAGCGGGAAAGCAACCGAGGTGAGCACGATACACCAGGGCGCGCCAGCCCTGCCAGGCGCGCCCTGGTGGGTTGTGCCCACCTCGGACACCTTCCCGACTCCATTTTCCTTCCATATCCTTGCTTCCCAAGATAAAAAATTCTTTATATATACCCCCGATTGTTTTGACGACCGCATCGCAGAAAAATCCACTGTTCTTGTTTTGTGCTGTTTTTTCGTCAGATCTAGATCTCCATGGCTCCACCAAGCTCCCCCAAGGACAAGTTCTTTGAGAAGTTCATCAACCCATACTTGCCGGAGGTGGTGAAGCACCCTCAAACCATTGAGATGCGTGAGGGGGTGCTCCACATCCGCGATGTTCAGGGACCCAAGAGGACGGGAAGCATGGAGGCTAGGCTCGAGGCGGTGGAACAAGACATCTTCAAGTGCCAAAAGATGGTGGAGCATGGACTTAGTGCCAATCACTCCATGATCACGGAATTCACCCGTGATCAGGGGGTGGATGGACGGTCTATGAAGGACATCGTCTTCACCTTCAACGAGCAAATCAATTTTCTCCAAAGTCAAATCTATGATATTCAAAACCAAGTTTTTGAATATGAAGCAAGATTTAAAGGTATGAGTTTAGCAGCCAGTTGCAGGATTCGGGGGACTCGTGCGTCAACTTTTGATGGTGAGCCCTTGCCCTGAAATCCGGAGGACAAACCTACCACCTCATCACCACCACCTTCATCATCTTCACCACCAAAGGAGACTTGAGTACACGGGTATGGGCACTCCCCTAGGCTTGAGCCAAGCTTGGGGGAGATGCCCCGGTATCGTATCACCATCACTTTTATTTACCTTTGCCTATTTTAGTTCGATCTTTAGCTGTTCCGTGATTTAGTTGAATAAAAGTTTAGTATGATCTATTTTCGAGTGTTAGTTTCGTGATCTATCTATCTATGTAATCGAGTGAGAGTTATATAATAAAGTTTAGTTTGAGCTTTTGCTTCTTTACTTTCTTGTTGCAATCAAAATAGAAAGGAAATAAATGAAAAGAATCATATGATAATCTTATGGTAAGTAATACCTACCTATGGATCAAGTAAGATCCTTCAAGTAAATTGTCATCGGTGCACTAAGGCAATAAAAATTGCTTCTAAATGTGTTTGATCAATTAGTGTAAGGGAAAATTGAGCGTTGTACGAACTTATGATGGCAAAGTAATAAAAGCGATGGACTGCATAATAAAGGTTGCTATCATAGGGGGAAATATAGCGTGACGTTCTTTTACATTAAGGGATTTGGCATACAAACCAATAAGCGCATGACAACCTCTGCTTCCCTCTGCGAAGGGTCTATCTTTTACTTTTATGTATTTACTTTTATGCAAGATTCAAAGTATTCTTCCCTATTCCTTTTTACTTTTTCTTTTTGCAAGCATCATGTGGTGAGGAAATATCTAGGCACATATATCTAGTTGGATGTGAGTGAGCATGAGTTATTATTGTTGACATCACCCTTGAGGTGAATACATTGGGAGGCGAAACTATAAGCCCCTATATTTCTATGTGTCTGGTTGAAACTTTTTGCTCATGGGTATGCTGTGAGTGTTAGCAATCATAGAAGACTAAATGATGGTTGAGTATGTGGACTTGCCAAAAGGCTCCGACACGAGACCCTTCCTAAAAATATGATGAATTGTAGTTTCAAAGTTGACTGAGAACATAGTTCATTGGTTTTCAATAAGGTTTATGCTTTATACTTCTATGTTGTGATGAATTGTTACTTGTTCATGAGAAGTTATATGATGAAGTTATATGAATAAGTTCTATGATAAACTTTGTTGCTGCTATGATAATATGCATGATGCTACTATGTTCGTATTTTGTTTTTATCGACACCTCTCTCTCAAACCATGTGGACATGTTTTTCAATATCAGCTTTCGCTTGAGGACAAGCGAGGTCTAAGTTTGGGGGAGTTGATACGTTCATTTTGCATCATGATTTCCTACTGTTATTTATAATGTTTTCATGCATAATAATGCTTTAGGGAGTGATTCTAATGCCTTTTCTCTCATAATATGCAAGGTTTACACAAAGAGGGAGAATATCGGCAGCTGGAATTCTGGACCTGAAAAAGCACATCAGAGATACCTATTATGCACATCTCCAAATAAGCTGAAACTTCACGGAGAATTATTTTGGAATATATAAAAAATACTGGAGCAAATAACTACCGGAGGGGGGCCACCTGGTGAGCACAAGACACCAGGGCCCGCTAGGCCCCCCAGGCACGCTTTGGTGGGTTGTGCTCAGCACAGCCCACCTCCGATGCCCATCTTCTGGTATTTAAGGTCTTTTGACCTAGAAAAAATAAGGAGAAGACTTTCGGGACGGAATGCCACCGTCTCGAGGCGGAACTTGGGCAGGAGCACTTTTGCCCTCCGGCGGAGCGATTCCGCCGGGGGAATTTCCCTCCTGGACGGGGAAATCGAAACCATCATCATCACCAACACCCCTCTCATCTTTGGGAGGCCAATCTTCATCAACATCTTCAACGGCACCATCTCCTGTCAAACCCTAGTTCATCTCTTGTGGGTGACTAGTAGTGTTGATTACATCTTGTAGTTGATTATGTGTTGAGATCCATTATGCTATTCAATACCCCTCTGATCTTGAGCATGAATATTATTTGTGAGTAGTTACCTTTGTTCTTAAGGTCACGGGAGAAGTCATGTTGCAAGTAATCATGTGAATTTGATATGTGTTTGATATTTTGATGATATGTATGTTGTGATTCCCTTAGTGGTGTCATGTGAACGTCGACTACATGACACTTAACCATCCTTGGGCCTAAGGGAATGCATTGTGGAGTAGTTATTAGATGATGGGTTGCTAGAGTGACAGAAGCTTAAACCCTAGTTTATGTGCTACTTCGTAAGGGGCTGATTTGGATCCAAACGTTTAATGCTATGGTTAGATTTTGTCTTAATACATTTCTCGTAGTTGCGGATGCTTGCGAGGGGGTTAATCATAAGTGGGAGGTTTGTTCAAGTACGAACAACACCCAAGCACCGGTCCACCCACATATCAAATTGTCAAATAAGCGAACGCAAATCAAACCAACATGATAAAAGTGACTAGATGAAATTCCCGTGTACCCTCAAGAACACTTTGCCTATTATTAGAGACTGTTCTGGCCTGTCCTTTGCCACAAAAGGATTGGGCTACCTTGCTGCACTTTATTTACCGTTAACGTTACTTGCTCGTTAACAATTATCTTGCTATCAAACTATTTGTTACCTACAATTTCAGTGCTTGCAGAAATTACCTTGCTGAAAACCGCTTGTCATTTCCTTCTGCTCCTCGTTGGGTTCAAAACTCTTACTTATCGAAAAGGACTACGATTGACCCCCTATACTTGTGGGTCATCAAAGGACGACGGGTCAGAATTCACAAATGCTGACTATGCTGGTTGAGTCAAGGCGACTCGAGTGTTAGCCAGCCAACTGGTTGTCGAAATGGAGCTGAAGACCTATCAAGTGGCTTATGACGACAACAATTCGCGAGTTCAGCCGCCCACTTTTTAACTGGTGGATGATGTCTACTACACAACTTTATTCTTGTAGACTCGTGTTGGGCCTCCAAGCGCAGAGTTTTGTAGGACAGTAGCAATTTTCCCTCAAGTGGATGACCTAAGGTTTATCAATCCGTGGGAGGTGTAGGATGAAGATGGTCTCTCTCAAACAACCCTGAAAGCTAATACAAGAAATCTCTTGTGTCCCCAACACACCCAATACAATGGCAAATTGTATAGGTGCACTAGTTCGGCGAAGAGATGGTGATACAAGTGCAATATGGATGATAGATATAGGTTTTTGTAATCTGAAAATATAAAAACAGCAAGGTAGCAAGTGTAAAACAGCGAGCAAAACGGTGTATAAATGCTTGGAAATAAGGCATAGGGTTCATACTTTCGCTAGTGCAATCTCCCAACAATGCTAACATAGTTGAATCATATGATCATCCCTCAACGTGCAACAAAGAATCACTCCAAAGTTCCTATCTAGCGGAGAACAATAAGATGAAATTGGTGTAGGTACTAGAACCATGATACGTCTCCAACGTATCTATAATTTTTGATTGTTCCATGCTATTATATTATCTGTTTTGGATGTTTTATATGCATTAATATGCTATTTTATATTATTTTTGGGACTAACCTATTAACCTAGTGACTAGTGCCAGTTTCTATTTTTTCCTTGTTTTTGAGTATTGCAGATAAGGAATATTAAATGGAGTCCAAATGGAATAAAACCTTCAGGATGATTTTTCTTGGACCAGAAGAAACCTACCAGACTTGGTGATGAAGGAAGGAGATCTGCCGGGAGGCGACAAGCCTGCAGGCCCTCCAACCCTAATCTTCGTCCTATAAATTCCCAAATATTCCCCCAATACCAAAAAGAGCCACGAAAATACTTTTCCGCCGCCGGAAGCCTCTATTCCCGTGAGATCCCATCTTGGAGCCTTTTCTGGTAATCTGTCGGAGGGGGATTCGATCACGGAGGGCATCTACATCAACTCCATTGCCCCTCCGATGATGCGTGAGTAGTTCACCTCAGACCTTCGGGTCCATAGCTAGTAGCTAGATGGCTTCTTCTCTCTCTATGTTCTTCAATACCATGTTCTTCATGATCTTCATGGAGATCTATCCGCTGTAATACTCTTTTGCGGTGTGTTTGTCGAGATCCGATGAATTGTGGGTTTATGATCAGATTATCTATGAATATTATTTGAATCTTCTCCGAATTCTTATATGCATGATTTCATATCTTTGCAAGTCTCTTTGAGTTATTGGTTTGGTTTGGCCAACTAGATTGGTAATTCTTGCAATGGGAGAAGTGCTTAGTTTTGGGTTCAATCTTGCGGTGTCCTCACCCAGTGACAAAGTAGGGGTAGCGAGGCACGTATTTGTATTGTTGCCATCAAGGATAAAAAGATGGGGTTTTCATCGTATTGCTTGAGTTTATCCCTCTACATCATGCCATCTTTCCTAATGCGTTACTCTGTTCTTCATGAACTTAATACTCTAGATGCAGGCAGGAGTCGGTCGATGTGTGGAGTAATAGTAGTAGATGCAGAATCGTTTCGGTCTACTTGACACGGACGTGATGCCTATATGCATAATCATTTCCTTGGATATCGTCATAACTATGCGCTTTTCTATCAATTGCTCGACAGTAATTTGTTCAACCACGGTATTATTTTCCTTCAAGAGAGAAGCCTCTAGTGAAACCTATGGCCCCCGGGTCTATTTTCCATATTATATTTTCAGATCTATAAACCAAAAATACTTAGCTGCAATCTTTTTTTACTTTTGTTTTACTTTTTGTTTTAGCAATCTTTTATATCTATCTCTATCAGATCTCATCCTTGCAAGTAACCGTGAAGGGATTGACAACCCCTTTATAGAGTTGGGTGCAAGTGTTTGATTGTTTGTGTAGGTGCAAAGATTGGGGCCTTGCTTGTACCTCCTACTGGATTGATACCTTGGTTCTCAACAACTGAGGGAAATACTTATCTACTTTGCTGCATCACCCTTTCCTCTTCAAGGGAAAACCAACGCAAGCTCAAGAAGTAGCAAGAAGGATTTCTGGCGCCGTTGCCGGGGAGGATACATAGCAAGTCAAGACAAGTACTCTCCCGTCAACTTGTCAATTTCTAACATGGTTGTCGGAGGGATCTGCATCAAGCCTACCAAGTACCCATCACAAACTCATCTCTTGCATTTACATTATTTGCCATTTGCCTCTCGTTTTCCTCTCCCCCACTTCTAAAACGATTTTCAGAAAAACCAAAAAGATTTGCCTTTCTATTTGCCCTTCTTCCGTTCGTCTTTTCATTCGCTTTTTGCTCATGTGTAAGAACGTTTAAACTTATGGCTAGCCTTACTACTATCGCTAGTACTCCCGAGAGTGAAGTTCTTAATTTTAAGCAAAGGGAGGGAGAAAACTTAAAAGATGCTTGGTATAGAATTTGCAATGCTCAAAATAGATCTACTCGTAAGCAATCTACTACCGTTCTCCTTCGCAATTTTTATGTGGGTGTTTCTCCTTGGAATAGATATGTTTTGGACACCATTACGGGAGGAAACTTCTTGGGTAGCCATACCTTTGATTCTTATAATGCTATGACAAATTTGGTAGGTTCACCCCCACTCATAGTTAATGAAACAATCTTAACTTTCGAACATGTGATGCGAAGGCTTGATATTATTGAAAATAAAGTTGCTACTATAGAGCTCATTGAAAACTTGGATAAAAAGATTCATAATCATATTACTCAATATGGATCTAAGGTAGGAGTTACTTTAAAAAACCTAAGGGAAAAAGAACCCATAGTTAATGAAAAATTGGATCAAGATTCCTCAAGAATTGGAAAGCTAGAGGACATTATTACCAACTTGGGTTCCGCTTTTGCCTCTGTTCAAGCCACTCCAAATTTTCCTCCTTCTAAAACTGCCAAGTTTGTTTATGTTCCTAAAAATAAGGGTGAATCCTCTAGTAAAGGGGATGAAGATCTTAAGATGATAAGTGTTCACCCTAGCTTTATCAATATTGTTAGGGAACCTATTACCACAAGTGAATTTCTTGAATTCTTGCCTAGGAGCATTGTTATTGATAAGAGCGAAGAACCCCCTAGGGTTTATAAGTGTGCAATTGAGGAATTGCATACCAAAGATGACAATACCTAGATCTATTGCGTTATGCCTAGCTAGGGGCGTTAAACAATAGCGCTTGTTGGGAGGCAACCCAATTTGATTTCTGTTTTTGAGTGCTTTACACATTATTACCTCTGTAGTAATTGTGTTTTATTGTTTTAATTAGTGTTTGAGACAAGTAAGACCTTTGGGATGGTCTACGGTGATCGTTGATTTGATTTTGCTGAAAAACAGAAACTTTTGCGCTCAGTCCAGGAATTTTATAAATTCACCAGAGCGTCAAATGAGTCTGAAATTTTTACACAAGATTGATATACAAATTTCCCAGATTTTCCTAATTTTTCAGAATTTTTGGAGTAACAGAAGTATTCGAAGTTTATAGATTGCTACAGACTGTTCTGTTTTCTTTGTGTTGTTTGCTTATTTTGATGTATCTATGGGTTGTATCGGGGGGTATGAACCATGGAGAAGTTAGAATACAGTAGATATTACACCAATATAAATAAAGAATGAGTTCACAACAGTACCTAAAGTGGTGATTTATTTTTCTTATACTAACGGATCTCACGAGTTTTCTGTTGAATTTTGTGTTGTGAAGTTTTCAAGTTTTGGGTAAAGATTTGATGGACAATGGAATAAGGAGTGGCAAGAGCCTAAGCTTGGGGATGCCCAAGGCACCCCAAGCTATATTCAAGCATACCAAAGAGCCTAAGCTTGGGGATGCCCCGGAAGGCATCCCCTCTTTCGTCTTCAATCCATCGGTAAATTTACTTGAGGCTATATTTTTATTCACCACATGATATGTGTTTTGCTTGGAGCGTCTTGTATGATATGAGTCTTTGCTTTTTAGTTTTCCATAATCATCCTTGCTGCACACATCTTTAGAGAGGGACACGCATTAATCGTGAATTTATTAGAATACTCTATGTGCTTCACTTATATCTTTTGAGCTAGGCAATGTTGCTCTAGTGCTTCACTTATATCTTTTTAGAGCACGGTGGTGTTTTATTTTATAGAAATAATTGAACTCTCATACCTCACTTATATCATTTTGAGAGTCTTTAAACAGCATGGTAATTGGTTTAGGTTGTGAATTTAGTCCTAATATAATGGGCATCCAAGAGGGATATAATAAAAACTTTCATATAAAGTGCATTGAATACTATGAGAAGTTTGATTCCTTGCATATAGTTTTGAGATATAAAGATGGTGATATTAGAGTCATGCTAGTGAGTAATTGTGGATTGGTAGAAATACTTGTGTTAAATTTTGTGATTCCCGTAGCATGCACGTATGGTGAACCGTTATGTAACGAAGTCGGAGCATGATTTGTTTATTGATTGCCATCCTTTGTGTGAGGGTCGGGAGCGCGCGATGGTTAACTCCTACCAACCTCTCCCCTAGGAGCATGCGTCTAATACTTTGCTTCGATAACTAATAGACTTTTGCAATAAGTATGTGAGTTCTTTATGACTAATGTGAGTCCATGGATTATACGCACTCTCACCCTTCCACCTTTGCTAGTCTCTCTAGTACCGCGCAACTTTCGCTGGTGCATTAAACCCACCTTCCTCAAAACAGCCACCATATACCTTTCCTCAAAACAGCCACCATACCTACCTATTATGGCATTTCCATAGCCATTCCGAGATATATTGCCATGCAACTTCCACCGTTCCGTTTATTATGACACGCACCATCATTTTCATATTGCTTTGCATGATCGTAAGACAGCTAGCATGATGTTTTCATGGCTTGTCCGTTTTTTGATGTCATTTGCTATGCTAGATCGTTGCACATCCCGGTACACCACCGGAAGCATTCATATAGAGTCATATTTTGTTCTAGATATCGAGTTGTAAGTAAATAAAAGTGTGATGATCATCATTATTAGAGCATTGTCCCATGAGAGGAAAGGATGATGGAAGCTATGATTCCCTCACAAGTTGGGATGAGTCTCCGGACTTTAGAAATAATAAAAGAGGCCAATGAAGCCCAAATAAAAAAAAAGGCCAAAGATGCCCACCAAAATAAAAAAATAAAAAAAATGAGAGAAAAGAGAGAAGGGACAATGCTACTATCTTTTTCCACACTTGTGCTTCAAAGTAGCACCATGATCTTCATGATAGAGAGTCTCCTATTTTGTCACTTTCATATAGCTAGTGGTAATTTTTCATTATGATGCACACCCACTTAGTTTCTTTTTGAGCTTTCATACACTTATAGCTCTAGTGCATCCGTTGCATGGCAATCCCTACTCACTCACATTGATATCTATTGATGGGCATCTCCATAGCCCGTTGATACGCCTAGTTGATGTGAGATTATCTTCTCCTTTTCCTCACAAGCTCCACCATATTCTATTCCACCTATAGTGATATATCCATGGCTCACGCTCATGTATTGCGTGAAAGTTCAAAAGGTTTGAGAACATAAAAGGTGTGAAACAATTGCTTGACTTGTCATCGGGGTTGTGCATGATTTAAATACTTTGTGTGGGGAAGATGGAGCATAGCCAGACCATATGATTTTGTAGGGATAACTTTCTTTGGCCATGTTATTTTGAAAGGAAACAATTGCCTTATTAGTATGCTTGAAGTATTTTTTTATGTCAATATTAAACTTTTGTTTTGAATCTTACGGATCTGAACATTCATGCCACAATAAAGAATATTACACGGATAAATATGTTAGGTAGCATTCCACATCAAAAATTCTGTTTTTATCATTTACCTACTCGAGGACGAGCAGGAATTAAGCTTGGGGATGCTTGATACGTCTCCAACGTATCTATAATTTTTGATTGTTCCATGCTATTATATTATCTGTTTTGGATGTTTTATATGCATTAATATGCTATTTTATATTATTTTTGGGACTAACCTATTAACCTAGTGCCTAGTGCCAGTTTCTGTTTTTTCCTTGTTTTTGAGTATTGCAGATAAGGAATATTAAACGGAGTCCAAACGGAATAAAACCTTCGGGATGATTTTTCTTGGACCAGAAGAAACCTACCAGACTTGGAGATGAAGGAAGGAGACCTGCCGGGAGGCGACAAGCCTGCAGGGCGCGCCCTAGGGGGGGCGCCCCCCTGGCTTGTGGCCCTGCTGCAGGGCCTCCAACCCTAATCTTCGTCCTATAAATTCCCAAATATTCCCCCAATACCAAAAAGAGCCACGAAAATACTTTTCCGCCGCCGGAAGCCTCTGTTCCCGTGAGATCCCATCTTGGAGCCTTTTCCGGTAATCTGCCGGAGGGGGATTCGATCACGGAGGGCAGCTACATCAACTCCATTGCCCCTTCGATGATGCGTGAGTAGTTCACCTCAGACCTTCAGGTCCATAGCTAGTAGCTAGATGGCTTCTTCTCTCTCTATGTTCTTCAATACCATGTTCTTCATGATCTTCATGGAGATCTATCCGATGTAATACTCTTTTGCGGTGTGTTTGTCGAGATCCGATGAATTGTGGGTTTATGATCAGATTATCTATGAATATTATTTGAATCTTCTCTGAATTCTTATATGCATGATTTCATATCTTTGCAAGTCTCTTCGAGTTATTGGTTTGGTTTGGCCAACTAGATTGGTAATTCTTGCAATGGGAGAAGTGCTTAGTTTTGGGTTCAATCTTGCGGTGTCCTCACCCAGTGACAAAGTAGGGGCAGCAAGGCACGTATTTGTATTGTTGCCATCAAGGATAAAAAGATGGGGTTTTCATCATATTGCTTGAGTTTATCCCTCTACATCATGTCATCTTTCCTAATGTGTTACTCTGTTCTTCATGAACTTAATACTCTAGATGCAAGCAGGAGTCGGTCGATGTGTGGAGTAATAGTAGTAGATGCAGAATCGTTTCGGTCTACTTGACACGGACGTGATGCCTATATGCATAATCATTGCCTTGGATATCGTCATAACTATGCGCTTTTCTATCAATTGCTCGACAATAATTTGTTCATCCACCGTATTATTTTCCTTCAAGAGAGAAGCCTCTAGTGAAACCTATGGTCCCTGGGTCTATTTTCCATATTATATTTTCAGATCTATAAACCAAAAATACCAAAAATACTTAGCTGCAATCTTTTTACTTTTGTTTTACTTTTCGTTTTAACAATCTTTTATATCTATCTCTATCAGATCTCATCCTTGCAAGTAACCGTGAAGGGATTGACAACCCCTTTATAGCGTTGGGTGCAAGTGTTTGATTGTTTGTGTAGGTGCAAAGATTGGGGCCTTGCTTGTACCTGCTACTGGATTGATACCTTGGTTCTCAACAACTGAGGGAAATACTTATCTACTTTGCTGCATCACCCTTTCCTCTTCAAGGGAAAACCAACGCAAGCTCAAGAAGTAGCAAACCACCTCAAAGTTATTCTTTCCGATCAATCTATTGGGCTATTCCTATAAGTGTCACAAGCAGCCCTAGAGCTCCTACTAGAATAACACCAATGATACATATCAATCAACCCTAATGTCACCTAGATACTCCAATGTCACATCAAGTATCCATGGGTAAATTATACGACATGCATCAAACAATTTCAGATCTATCATATTCAATCCAACACAAAGAACTTCAAGGAGCACCCCAAGATTTCTATCGGAGAACGTGGTATGAAAACGGGCAATCAACCCCTATGCATAGATCCCCTAGGTCACCGGAATTCGCAAGTTGATGCCTCAACATATATCAAGTGAATCAATAGAATACCCCAATGTCACTACGGTTATCCCACGCAAGACGTACATCAAGTGTTCTCAAACCATAATATTCAATCCAACATAACGTGATCTCTAAGGTAAAGATTCAATTCATCACAACAAGGTAGCAAGGGAATAACATCATATGATCCGACTATATTAACAAAGCCCGTGATACATCAAGATCGTGACATCTCAAGAACACGAGAGAGAGATTGAACACATAGCTACTGGTACATACCCTCAGCACCGAGGGTGGACTACTCCCTCCTCGTCATGGCCTCCGCCGGGATGATGAAGATGGCCACCGGAGATGATCTACCCTCTCTGGCAGGGTACTGGAATGCCTCTAGATTGGTTTTTCATCGATACAGAGAGTTGCGGCGGCGGAATGAGGAGTCTCTCTTGATTTCTGGGGTTTCTAGTATTTATGGGATTTTTCAGCGTTGGAATCACGCCAAACGGAGCCACGTGGGCCCCACCAGATATCTCACCGCGCCACTAGGGGGGCACATTCTATTGCGTGGTGGCCCACTGGCACACCCCTTCCGATAGGTCCTCACTCCAATGTTGCTTATTTCCTCGAGAAAAAATCACTAAAAAGTTTCAGGCGATTCCGAGAACTTTCATTTTCTGCACAAAAACACCACCACAGTAATTCTGCCGAAAACATCGTCAGTCCGGGTTTGTTCTAAATAAACCATATAAAGTGCATCAAAACCATATAAAAGTATTGTAAACATATGTGAATATGGCATGAATACTTCATAAATTATCGATACGTTGGAGACGTATCAGCATCCCCAAGCTTAATTCCTGCTCGTCCTCGAGTAGGTAAATGATAAAAGAAATAATTTATGAAGTGTGAATGCTAGCTTAGTGAATAGTTTTTATCATTGATAATTTTAGTCAGTTTTCTAGCATCATAACCAGCGACTTTTTCTCATAAAAATCATCAAGATAGAGTAGCAATCAGTTCACATGTCATGGTTCAAACAATGCATTCTATTGAAACTTAACAATCTATATTCTTGGTCACCAAACAATTTCAATACATCATCAAGTCTAAGTAAGAGCTCCACATACTCAATTATCATATGGTCTTTTGTGATTGCTAATACTCAAGGCATATTTTTAGAACAAACAACATCCATCGAACACAGAGAAAGATAGGGGCTTGATGTTTCGCCTCCCAACACACTTATCATAAAGATAAATGTCAACAATAATGAATCATGATCAAATATATTTGAGTGGATATATATGTTTGGGTCTTTCCCCACCACATGGTGCTTGCCAACTAATAGATTGAGGTTGGAATAAGAAGTTGACTCAACATGAAAGTAAGTAACATGAAAGTAAATAGATTGTCCCTTCGCAGAGGGAAGCGGGGATTTGCATATGTGCCAGAGCTCATTGTTTAAAACAGAGATGAGTATGTAATTTTGAGTGGTGTGCCTTTCCTGTCAACGTCACACCAGAGTATTCAATATCTTCCATGCTAATCACATTATTGGCGGTACCCAAACAGAATTTAAATTTGTACTGCCCCTCCACCATTCAAACACATTCCATGGCTGGCCGAATGCACGGTTGCCCTCCAAACAATCAACATTCTAGAGGGAGTTTTGTTTATTTATTTTTGTATTATGCAGGACTGGGAATCCTTTTTACCAACCTCTCTCGTGCAATGACAAGTGAATAAACACTCATCTTGAGAATAACTCGCTTAGCATGGAAGATAATGACCGCCCCGTCGCTCCATGAGCGGTACGAGCACACAAAATGGATTTTTATTTGAATGTTTAGAGGTGGCACATGCAAATTTACTTGGAATGGCAGTGAAATACCATATATAGGTAGGTATGGTGGACTCTCATGGAAATAACTTGGCTCAAGTATATGGATGCACAAGTACTATCTCTACTTAGTACGAAATTTTCGCTAGCAAAAGGTTCTAAACAAGCACCACATGCTGGAGGATCCATAACAATGTAACTTCTATGCAAATATACCCAAACATAACCATTACGTTGTATTCCTTGTCCAACTTCAACTATTTGATCAAGGTTGAAAATAATGGATGGGTATTAACAATCATAAAAGGTGTCCAAGATAATATATTTATATGTGAAAGTTCTCTTTCTTATACTAATCATTCATGAATTGCTTGTATGACCAATTTGATGATTGCCAAACTTCAATAGATTTTACTTTATAAACCAGATGTGAAGCTACTACTAAGAATAAAACACATTGATAATTTCATATTTATGATATTCAATTCATTCACAATTTACTCTCCGGATATAAGTGAAGCACATGAGTAAACCTCAAACTACTCTCAAAAGATATAAGTGAAGATCAATGAGTAGGTAAACAATCAAGTAGCTATGTGAGGAATCTCTCTCACTAAAGATTTTAAGATCTGAGTATTTTATTTAAACAATGATCAAAAGAAAAATAGCACATATCATGTGGACAAATAAAAATTTAGGCTCAACATAGGCTAACCGATAATTGTTGATGAAGAGAGGTGGGTTGCGTAGCATCCCCAAGCTTAGATGCTTGAGACTTCTTGAAATATTTACTTGGGGTGCCTTGGGAATCCCCAAGCTTGAGCTTTTGTATCTTGTTCAATCCTCTCATATCATGGTTTCACCTATTCTCAAAAACATCATCCACGCAAAACTCGAAAAGAACTCGTGAGATAAGTTAGTACACATAAGAATAAATCCACACTTCATGTAATGCCAAGACAAGTTGCAAAATAATTTTCAAACATCATCTACTGTTTACTATCGTTTCCACAATTTATATCTACCAATATAGGCTATGGAAACTATAGGATAAGTAGATAACAAAACTATGACAGCAATCTGTCCAAACAGAACAGTCTGTAGCAATTTATGAAAACAGTGTACTTCTGTAACTCAAAACATTATGAACATTTAGGACGTGATAAAGAATTTATATGACAACACTGTGTAAAAGTTTCAGAAACTTTCCACGTTCCAGTAAAATATGAAAATTCGAAGACTACAGCAAAAGTTTCTGTTTTTACACAGCACATATCAAACATGTAACTCAAGCATCCTAAGAGGCAACTCTTGGAACTTTTTATTGAAAAAAAGATTATAAATAACACCTAACAGAAAATAACAAAATATAATGACGATCCAAGCAAAACACATATAATGTGACAAATAAAAATATAGCTCCAAGTAAGATGTACCGATAATGTGGGAGACGAAAGAGGAGATGTCTTCCGGGGCATCCCCAAGCTTAGACGTGTGAGTCTTCCTTGGATATTACCTTGAGGGTGCCTCGGGCATCCCCAAGCTTAGGTTCTTGTCACTCCTTATTCTCCTCATATCGGTGTCTCACCCAAAACTTGAAAACTTCAATCACACAAAACTTAACGGAACTTCGTGAGATGGGTTAGTATAACAAATAAAGATCATTCAGTTAGGTACTGTCAAGACAAGATTCATAATTGTTCTCACATAATACCTAATGTATTCTACCATTCCCATAATTTATATCACTGAATATAAGCTATGGGAACACTAAAACAAGCAAACTATGCATGCAAAACAGAATCTGTCAAAAACAGAACAGTCTGTGAAGATCTGTAGTATAGCCATACTTCCCTGTCTCTAAAAATTCTGAAAAATTAGGAAAACGCATAGAATTTGCATATAAAGTTTGTGTAAAAAATTTCAGAATTTTTTGATGCTCCAGTAAAATCAGAGAAATTCTGCACTGGACGTAAAAGTTTCTGTTTTTGCACAGAATCAAACCAACAAGTTTCCACACTATCCCAAAGGATTTACTTGGCACTTTATTGAAATAAAAGACACAAAACATGATTACTACAGTAGCATAATCATGTGAACACACAAAACGGAAGATAAAAGAGTTGGGTTGTCTCCCAATAAGCACTTTTGTTTAATGCCTTTTAGCTAGGCATGATGGTTTCAATGATGCTCACATAAAAGTAAAGGATTAAAACACAACGGGAGCATCATGAAGCATATGACAAGCACATTTAAGTCTTACCCACTTCCTATGCATAGGGATTTTGTGAGCAAACAAGTTATGGGAGCAAGAATCAACTAGCATAGGAAGGCAAAACAAGCATATCTTCAAAAAATTGAACACATATTTCTTCAAAAATTTGAACACACAATATCTTCAAAACACTTGATATTATTCAATTCCTACAAGCATATGTTCCTCCCTCATAATAATTTTCAGTAGCATCATGAATAAATTCCACAATATAACTATCACATAAAGCATTCTTTTCATGATCTGCAAGCATAGAAAATGTATTACTCTCCACATAAGCAAAGTCCTTTTCATTCATGGTAGTGGGAGCAAACTCAACAAAATAGCTATCACGAGACACTTGATTGGCATAATCCAAATGAAAATTAAAATCATGATGACATGTTCCATGGTTATCATTACTCTTCATAGCATATGTGTCATCACAATAATCATCATACATTGGAGGCATGCTATAATCATAGTAAATATCATCATCACAAGTAGGGGGACTAAAAATATCATCTTCATCAAACATAGCATCCCCAAGCTTGTGGCTTTGCATATCATTAGCATCATGGATATTCATAGAATTCATACTAATGCTTTTCATTCAAGGAACTATCATGAATCACTTTATAAATTTCACAATTTTTAGATTCATGATTTTCAAGCAAGACCTCATAAAGATAATCTAGTGAACTCTCACTAGCAATTGTTCCAACATAATCGGGTCTTTTGAAAAGATTAGCAAGTGGGTGAGGATCCATTTATATTTATTTTGTAGTTTTCTTTTATAAAACCAAACTAATGAAAAACAAGAAACTAAAAGACTTAATTGCAAGATCTAAAGATATACCTTCAAGCACTCACCTCCCCGACAACGGTGCCAGAAAAGAGCTTGATGTCTACTACGAAACTTTATTCTTATAGACTCATGTTGGGCCTCCAAGCGCAGAGTTTTGTAGGACAGTACCAATTTTCCCTCAAGTGGATGACCTAAGGTTTATCAATCCGTGGGAGGTGTAGGATGAAGATGGCCTCTCTCAAACAACCCTGCAATCAAATACAAGAAATCTCTTGTGTCACCAACACACCCAATACAATGGCAAATTGTATAGGTGCACTAGTTCGGCGAAGAGATGGTGATACAAGTGCAATATGGATGGTAGATATAGGTTTTTGTAATCTGAAAATATAAAAACAGAAAGGTAGCAAGTGTAAAACAGCGAGAAAAACAGTGTATAAATGCTTGGAAATAAGGCCTAGGGTTCATACTATCGCTAGTGCAATCTCCCAACAATGCTAACATAGTTGAATCATATGATCATCCCTCAATGTGCAACAAAGAATCACTCCAAAGTTCCTATCTAGCGGAGAACAATAAGATGAAATTGGTGTAGGCAGTAGAACCACCTCAAAGTTATTCTTTCCGATCAATCTATTGGGCTATTCCTATAAGTGTCACAAACAACCCTAGAGTTCCGACTAGAATAACACCAATGATACATATCAATCAACCCTAATGTCACCTAGATACTCCAAAATCACCTCAAGTATCCGTGGGTAAATTATGCAACATGCATCAAACAATTTCAGATCTATTATATTAAATCCAACACAAAGAACTTCAAGGAGCACCCCAAGATTTCTATCGGAGAACGTGGTATGAAAACGTGCAATCAACCCCTATGCATAGATCCCCTAGGTCACCGGAATCCGCAAGTTATTGCCTCAACATATATCAAGTGAATCAATAGAATACCCCAATGTCACTATGGGTATCCCACGCAAGACATTCATCAAGTGTTCTCAAACCATAATATTCAATCCAACATAAAGAGATCTCCAAGGTAAAGATTCAATTCATCACAACAAGGTAGCAAGGGAATAACATCATATGATCTGACTATATTAACAAAGCCCGTGATACATCAAGATCATGACATCTCAATAACACGAGGGAGAGAGATTGAACACATAGCTACTGGTACATACCCTCAGGCCCGAGGGTGGACTACTCCCTCCTCGTCATGGCCTCCGCCGGGATGATGAAGATGGCCACCGGTGATGATCTACCCTCTCCGGCAGGTACTGGAAGGCCTCCAGATTGGTTTTTCATCGATACAGAGAGTTGCGACGGCGGAACAAGGAGTCTCTCTTTATTTCTGGGGTTTCTGGTATTTATGGTATTTTTCAGCGTTGGAATCACGCCAAACGGAGCCGCGTGGGCCCCACCACTTATCTCACCGTGCCACTAGGGGGGC
This sequence comes from Elymus sibiricus, assembly GCA_039707655.1. NCBI lineage: Eukaryota > Viridiplantae > Streptophyta > Magnoliopsida > Poales > Poaceae > Elymus > Elymus sibiricus. The sequence continues at coordinate 249,909,185 of CM077671.1, forward strand.
GCAGCCAGTTGCGTGGTGTCCCACGGGCACACCCCCTCCGGCAGGTCTTCGCTCCAATGTTGCTTATTTCCTCCAGAAAAAATCACAAAAAAGTTTCGGGCGATTCCGAAAACTTTCATTTTCTGCACAAAAACAACACCACAGTAATTCTGCTGAAAACAGCGTCAGTCCGGGTTAGTTCTAAATAAATCATATAAAGTGCATCAATACCATATAAAATTATTGTAAACATAGGTGAATATGGCATGAATACTTCATAAATTATCGATACGTTGGAGACGTATTAATGGACCTGACTCCTCAACGTCGTAAGCATATCTTTGCTTCTGATGTTGACCCGTCCCCCATCTTGCATGAAGAAGCCGTTTTCCAAGCCTTAACCCATTGCAACTGGGTGGTGGACAACCTTCAGATCCAAGACCCAAAAGACCCAGCGTAGGATAACCCGGTGGCGGCTCAGGCGGTAGGTCAGCCCGAGGCTAACCCGGATAGCTCAGAGGCCGGGTTACAAAAATGACTGTAAAAACTTTGATTTGACCTTCTGGGCTCAATGCCGCCTTGTAATATCCTTAAGCCAACAGTTGTTTGCCTGTGCCGTGCCTTCGTGCACTTTTTCAACTTTTGATCTTCTCTTGACGATGAGGGATTTGTATATCAACAAGCCTTGTCAATTCGCCCTTATTCTTTTGCTTTGGAATCGTACAGCCTGTGGCTTGTACTTATTTTTGATAAATCACCTGTAGCAACATGTATGCGTAGAAAGTATACCTGCAAAACAAATTCCACCAAATAATATTGGAAGTGGAAAAAATCTGGCGACTCATCAACCGGCGACTTATAGTCGTTTAATAATGTACTTTAAATTAATAATCTGGTGACTCATGGTCAATAAAGACTCAATGATGAGCTTGAATAACCCGGAGTTTAGAAAAAATTCACGAAACAGAAAAAATCTCCACATATCTATGGGGTGGTTTATAAGTCGACTTTTGAGGCTTGATAGAGAGACTGGCTTTCGAGGCTCAAGTCTTTGCTTTCAATGAAGCTGGCATGATAGCCCTGGTTTATTCTCGCTTTCTGTAAGCCGGCTCTCACGTGACTTAAGCCGTCGTTTTAACCTTAACAAGTTCAGGGTCATAAAGATTGACTTGTTAAGAGTACGGCTGGTCACCTTATTGGAGTCGCATCAAGCAAACAGGCAGGTTTAACCAATATATTGTGGCGTTTTTGTCGTATAAGAGGGTGAGAAGCAAAACTCGGTGAGTTGGAAACCCCCAAGTGACCAATGATCAGAAATAAAAACTCATGCACATTATATGAGATGAAACGACAGAGGCCCCGAGTTTTGGGGATGCCGGCTTTATTATACTTGATCATAAAGAGGTATATACACGATGTATGTATGTACAATGATTGAAGCCAGTGGCTTAAGTGTAGTAAGGCCGAAGATGAGCAATGTTCCAGGGCCTGTTGGTCTCCTCCTCCGAGGAACGTGACTTATTGAGTTCACATATGTCAACAAGATAATATGACCCATTGTTGAGATTTTTGCTAACCACAAAGGGCCCTTCCCAAGGAGGTGAAAGCTTATGCATGCCTATCTGATCTTGAATCAAATGGAGCACTAAGTCGCCCTCCTGGAAACTGCGGCTGCGAATTCTTCGACTATGATAACGATGAAGATCTTGTTGATAAAATGCAGAGCGAGCCGTCGCGAGATCGCATTCCTCCTCCGAGGCAGCAATGGAATTCTGCCGAGCCATCTCATTGTCTTTCTCAACATAAGCCGCCACTCGGGGCGAGTCATGACGGATGTCACCTGGAAGAACCGACTCTGTGCCGTAAACCATGAAGAACGGCGTGTAGCTTGTTGATCTGTTGGGGGTAGTCCTTATGCTCCAAAGAACTACAGGAAGCTCTTCAACCCAACAACCTGGAGTACGTTCCAAAGGAACCATGATCCGGGGTTTAATCCCCCGTAATATCTCCTGGTGAGCACGCTCTGCTTGGCCATTAGACTGTGGATGAGCCACAACTGAAACATCAAGCCGGATATGCTCCTTCTGACAGAGCGTCTTCATAGAATCTTTAGACATATTTGTCCCATTATCAGTGATGATACTATGAGGATAACCAAAATGAAAGATCAGTTTTTTCACAAACTGAACTGCAGTTGCTTCCTCACAATTACTGACTGGCTCTGCTTCAACCCACTTGGTGAATCTGCAGTGTCTTTTTATCCTTAGACCTCTTGAATGGTCCAACCATATCAAGCCCCCAGACCGCAAACGGCCAAGTTATTGGGATCATCCGTAATTCTTGAGCCGACACGTGAGCTTGTCGTGCAAATTTCTGACAACCATCACACTTACGAACGATTTCTTTTGCGTCAGCGTGAGCAGATAACCAGAAAAAAGCCATGCCTGAAAGCCTTGGCCACCAAAGATCTTGACCCGGCGTGGTGACCACAATCTCCTGCATTAATTTCTTGCAAGATCTCCCTACCCTCGTCAGGGGAATCACAATGTTGAAACACGCCATTAACGCTGCAGCGATGTAACTCACCGTTGACAATAGTCATGGACTTAGATCGCCGGATGATCTACCGGGCCAGGACTTCTTCCTCTGGATGCTCACCCAAGGTTAAGTGAGCCAGATAAGGTACCGTCCAATCTGGAGTTGCATGTAGAGCCGCCACCAGCTGTCTTTCCGGGTCTGGGATAGCCAGATCTTCCTCCGAAGGTAACTTCACAGAAGGATTATGCCACACATCTAGGAACACATTGGGGGGAACCGGCTTACACTGGGAACCTAGCCGAGATAAAGCATCGCCGCTTTGTTAAGCCGCCGGTCTATGTGATCCACTTGATATCCTTTAAAGTGACCAGCAATATTAGTCACTGCCTGACGATAAGCCGCCATGAGCGGGTCTTTAGAATCCCACATCCCTGAAACTTGCTGTGCAACGAGATCTGAGTCGCCCAAGCATCCGACTCGGCTTAAGTTCATTTCCTTAGCAATACGGAGCCCATGTAATAGAGCCTCATACTCAGCTGCATTATTAGTATAGGGAAACATAAGCCGTAGGACATAACAAAACTTGTCACGTGCGGAAGATAAGATAACTCCAGCTCCCGAGCCTTCCAACTGCCTGGATTCGTCAAAATGTATCGTCCAATATGTATTATCTGGTTTTTCCTTGGGGCTTTGCAACTCTGTCCAATCATTAATGAAATCCACCAAGGCTTGAGACTTGATAGCAGTCCTGGGCACGTATTTCAAAAAATGAGGCCCAAGTTAAATTGCCTACTTAGCAACCCGACCCGTAGCTTCTCTGTTTTGAATGATATCGCCCAGAGGAGCCGAACTGACCACGGTGATTGGATGTCCAAGGAAGTATTGCTTAAGTTTGCGACTAGCCATGAACACTCCAAACACCAATTTCTACCAATGTGGATACCTCTGCTTGGACTCTGGTAACACCTCACTGACATAACAACCCGGCCGCTAGACTGGATACTCTTTCCCTTCCTCCTTGCGTTCCACGACAACTTCCATGATAACAACCCGATTATTAGCCGCCACATACAGGAGCATAGGCTCTTTGTCGATCGTAGCCGCTAAGACGGGCGGCTCAGCCAACTGTCTCTTGAGTGATTCAAAGGCCTCATTAGCAGCATCGCTCCAGGCAAAATTATCAGTCTTTTTCATCATCTGGTACAGCAGAATTGCCTTTTCACCCAGGCAGCTTATGAACCGGCTCAGGGCCGTAATGCGACCCGCCAGGTGCTGCACATCATTGATACATGCCTGCTTAGACAAGGAAGTGATAGCCTCAATTTTCTCCAGGTTATCTTCTATGCCCCTCTCCGAAACTAGAAAACCTAGCAGTTTTCCTGCCGGTACCCCAAAAACGCACTTGGCCGGGTTAAGCATCATCTTGTACACCCGGAGATTGTCAAAGGTTTCCTTCAAATCCTCAAGCAATGTTTCCTTCTTCCTTGACTTGATCACAATGTGATCAACATAAGCATGAACATTACGCCCAATCTGTCCATGGAGGCAATTCTGAACACAATGCTGGTAAGTCGCCTGAGCACTTTTAAGCCCAAAAGGCATAGAAACAAAACAGAAAGCTCCAAAGGGTGTGATAAAGGCTATTTTCTCCTGGTCTTTCACTGCCATCTTTATCTGATGATATCCAGAGTAAGCATGCAGTAAGCACAGGCTCTCACAACCCGCCGTTGCATCAATGATCTGGTCAATACAGGGGAGTGCAAAAGGATCAGGTGGACAAGCTTTATTGAGATCCATGTAGTCCACACACATAATCCATGTTCCATTTTTCTTTAGCACAAGCATCGGGTTAGCCAACCACTGAGGGTGAAAAACTTCTACTATGAACCCGACAGCTAGGAGTCGGGCCACTTCTTCTCCAATGGCCTTACTGAAAGCACAACTTCTCCCTAGGTGGTTTTGGTAATTAATAACAACATATATTTCATTGGACTAATGTTTTCCACTAAGTATATCTCAGGAAAAAGTTCAATGACAGCTTGGCAAAGGATTGTGAGGAGATACCCCAAGATGCAAGGAATTTATTGGCAAAGCTTCAAGCTAGAAGACTCTACATTTTACTTTGTGAGAAATCACTTTGAGTCCATAGGAAAGCAAATACTATCAAAAGGGGGTAAGGTATTAATGGTGAATGAAATACTCAAGAGATCAAGTGTTAGACACCAAATACACTCACAAGCTCTCCCACAAATATTCTGTCTTTAAGCCATCCACTCAAAATCGGTGTCACTGTAGGATCGAAAGTATGTCTAGAGGGGGGGTGATTAGACTACTTGACCAAATAAAAATTCTACCTTTTCCCAATTTTAAGTGTTGACAGATTTTAGCAATGATAGCAATTCAAGTACACCCTACACATGCATGTCTAAGAGTATAGCAGCGGAAAGTAACAACAAGCATGTATAGTAGAGGGTAGGAAGGAAGATAAAACGCAATTTGAAGACACGAAGATTTTTCCCGTGGTTCCGATAGGTGGTGCTATCGTACGTCCACGTTTATGGAGTCTTCAACCCACGGAGGGTAACGGTTGCGAGAGTCCGCGAAGGGCTCCACCCATAAGGGTCCACGAAGTAGCAACCTTGACTATTCCATAACGGCTTCCGTCCACGAAGGACTAGCCTCACTATGGGTAGATCTTCACGAAGTAGGCAATCTCCTTGCCCGTACAAACTTCTTGGTTCAACTCCACAACACGAAGTAGGAGGCTCCCAAGCGACACCTAACCAATCTAGGAGGCACCACCCTCCAAAAGGTAATAGGCTCGGTAATCTCGGTGAACTCCTTGCTCTTGTGCTTCAAGATGATAGACTCCTCAACACACAATCACTCTCTCACAGATTTGGCTTTGGTGGAAGAGATTGATTTTGTGGAAAGCAACTTGGGGAGGCTAGAGATCAAGATTCATATGGTAGGAATGGAATAGCTTGATCTCAACACATGAGTAGGTGGCTCACTCTTAGAAAATAGGATGGGGCAAGTATGGAATAGTTCTGAGTGCTTCTCTTTCGAGTGGGTGGTGGTGAAGGGGTATATATAGGCACCTCCAAAAATCCAACCGTTACACCTTAAGTGACCAACTCGGTGACACCGATGTGTGAATATCGATGGTACCGAGTTGCTCCAAAGGCAGCAACTTTTGAATCTCGGTGAGACCGATATATAAATCTCGGTTGCACCGATTAGGTGACCAACAGTCAGATTGCCAAACTCGGTGACGCTGATTCAACAAACTCGGTCGGACCGATTTTGTGAAATTGGGTAATAGAATGTTGGCAACCTAAACTCGGTGGCACCGAATCAGAATCGGTTGCACCGAAAGGTTAGGGTTTGGCTTGGGTCTGTCTGAGTTTGGGAATCGGTGGCACCGAGTGGAAAGTGTTGGTTGCACCGATTTTGAATATTTGGCTTTGGACAGACTTTTGTGGAAGAGCTTGTGGGTGTATTTGGTGACTATCACTTGTGCACATATGAGCATTTTGTTCACCAACAGTACCTTACCCCCTTTTAATAGTATTGGCTTTCCTATGGACTCAAAGTGATTTCTCACAAAGTAAAATGTAGAGTCCTCTTGCTTGAAGCTTTGCCAATCTATTTCCTTGCATCTTGGGGTTATCCACAATCCTTTTGCCATCCCTATCATTGAACTTTTCCTGAAATATGCTTAGTGGAAACATTAGTTCAATGACATATATGTTGTTATTAATTACCAAAACCACCAAGGGAGCAAATGTGCTTTCAATCTCCCCCTTTTTGGTAATTGATGACAACATATAGATCAAAGCTTCGACATATGATATAATCAATCAATATAATCGTCGCTTTGAGAAGTATGTGATAAGCAAGAGCTCCCCCTAAATTTGTGCATTATTTTGAATTTGCGTTTGAATGCAAATGCACAATCGATTAGGTACGTGGGGCACTCTTTCATGTCACATACAACTTGGTGGTGTGCGAGAATAATAAGAATGAATATCATAGCACAACACAATCAAGCAAAGGTGAATGATCATTTCATAAGCATCACAAGGATAGGAAATAGTAGAAATACACATCAAGTGTATGATCAAACACCAACAAAGTTTAACACAAGCAAACCAAAAGATATCAAATGTTTTAGAAAAAGCGATAAAAAGTAGCGCGCTCTCTCTCGAAGCCTTAAGATCTATATACATCTTCTCCCCCTTTGGTAACAAGTTACCAAAAAGTTCAAAGGTATATAACTAAGCGCTCTTCTGGGGCTGATCTCCTCCGGTGGCTGATGAAGGAGTCAAGAGAACGGCGTCGGCGAAGACCTCTGCAGACGTCATGGATGGAGTTGGAGTAGCAACAGGAGGCACTGGAGCTGATGGAGCTGAAGTGACTATAGAAGGTGCTGATGAAGAAGGCCTCAAATCTGGAGCTGGCACTGTGGCTGATCTGTGCCTGGCCTGGGAGGAGAGTCATCATCATCATAATCATCATCATCTGTAGAGTGAGTAAGAGGCACAGAGTCAACTTCCTTCTTGAGCTCATTCACGGTCTTGGTCAGCCCATCCACCTTGTCATTGAGGGTCTTAATCCTGTTCTCAAAGATCCTCACAAGACTGTTCTGGTTCTCCAGTATGTCCATGATGTCCTTCTGCATGCCTTGAACGGTTGAGATCAAAAGATCCATTTGCTCGTTCCTGGATCTGGGGACCTGAGCACTAGTGGCTCTGGCTGCCTCTGCCTCTGCCTGTGCGTGAGCTGCAGCTGATGTGGGATGTTCTGGGTCCATCACCACAACGTTGTCCTCTAAATCTGGCTGTAGGGGCAAATGGGGTCTGTCCAGAGCAAAGATGTGCTTCTCCAGCTTGGAGTTGATGAGCATGTGAATGTAGGGTGCATAGCAGCATGAGCGCTTCTGATCAGCAGCAACCCTCTTCACTGTCTCCACAATCAGATCCATCACTCTGAATCTCTGATGCTGGTCAATATGAAGCAGCAAGTTGATGGAGTAGCCTCGGATCATCTTCTCGTCTCCTGACTTAGGCATCAAAGTATGCCTCAGAATGGTGTTAGTGGTACGGAGACCTGCCTGGAGGTAATAGATATATCCTAGCTTGTGGGACTGGAGATGTGCAGCTGGAATAGCATTGTACATGTCCTTCATGGCATTGTGGCTAGCCTTAGACTCTGAGTACACATAGATATCTCCATCATGTACCTCTGGGACTCCTAAGATGGAAGCCCATTCATCAACAGTAGACTCATATCTTGCTCCTTCTGTCATCCATACAATCCTACCATCTCCATAGAAGTGAGCAGTGGAGTAGAATTGCATGATCATCTCATCGTTCCATGCAGTGAATTCTTTGCCAACAAACTTGTCTAGGCCAATGAAGTGGAAATTGTCTTGCACACATGGGAAGTAGTCTTCATTCTCCTTGATATACTTCCAATCAACATATCTCATATCACTGACAGCTGGGCTCTTGTCAAGCAACACAGTCTCATAGAAATCCTGTTGCTCCTTGGTATAGAAACTATAGTCCACAGCTGTTTTCCTTCTCTGAGAGTAAGGATCAATGGCTCTCCACTCTCTCAAACCCGCATCCTTCTTCTTCTTCATATCTGCAGCAAGTGGATGGCTGGCATTGTGCTCTGGAAGGTGTGGTCTGAGCTTCATCAATGCAGACATGGCATCCTCATCCATATCTCTGGAGGTAGTTCCCTTTTTCTTCTCAGAAGCAGGAATCTGTCAGGATGACCTCTTGGACTTTTCAGCAGCAGCCTTCTTGGGGGCAGACTTGGTGCTCTTGGAGGAACCTTGCTTTGGCATAGCATCTGCCAAAAGCTTCTTTTGCTTCTTCTTGGGAGGGGCCTTGACAATTTGCTCTTCCTCCTCCTCAGCAGCAGCACCAGCAGTTTCCTCTGGGTCCTCATACATGGATGTAGCCCTGCCAGTGACATAGACAATCCTCTTTCTGGCATGCTTCTTCTCTCCTGCCTTTTTAGGCAATGACCTCCTTGGGGGCTCAATGGTCATGGTAGCCCTAGCACTCTCAGGTGCTCTCATAGCCTCTAGAGGGGCATATGTCTTGCTGACAGTTCTCCTGGAAGAGGTGGCTTCATTTGCAGACTTCCTGGCAGCTTTGTCTTGCTTCTTGGCAAGAACTTCCTCTGGAACAAAATCAGAATCCTCCTCATCTGAATTCAGCTTCTTCCTGGCCCTAGTAGCAGCCTTGGGCAACCCATGAGAGCTGGGGGTGCCTGGATTTAAAGAGGAAATAGACTTGTTGTGAAGCTCTTCTTTGTCTTTGAGTGTCATCTCATGAGCAACAATCCTTCCAATGACTTCCGTAGGCTTGAGATCTTTGTAGTTAGGCATCATTTGAATCAATGTGCACACGGTGTCATATTTCTCATCCAAAGCTTGAAGTATCTTCTTGATGATGAATTTGTCGGTCATTTCTTCGCTTCCTAAGCCGGCAATCTCATTGGTGATGAGAGCTAGCCTAGAGTACATCTCCACGACTCCTTCACCATCCTTCATCTTGAACTTGTCAAGCTGACTTTGAAGAACATCCAACTTGGATTCTCTCACGGACTCGGTTCCTTCATGCATATCAACCAAAGTATCCCAAATCTCTTTTGCATTCTCGAGACGGCTGATTTTGTTGAATTCTTCGGGGCATAGGCAGTTGAAGAGAATGTCGCATGCTTGAGCGTTGTATTGCAACATCTTCAATTCATCCGCGGTCGCTTCACGATCTGGTTCCTTTCCATCACTAAAGAATTCACCTTGCAAGCCAACACGAACAACAGCCCAAACAGTGGGGTTATGACCAAGAATATGCATTTTCATTTTGTGCTTCCAACTAGCAAAATTTGTGCCATCAAAGTACGGACCTCTATGATGATAATTTCCCTCACTAGACGCCATATTCTCCTAGGTTGTGAGACCAATGCAATGGAGACCAAAGCTCTGATACCACTTGTAGGATCAAAAGTGTGTCTAGAGGGGGGTGATTAGACTACTTGACCAAATAAAAATTCTACCTTTTCCCAATTTTAAGTGTTGACAGATTTTAGCAATGATAGCAATTCAAGTACACCCTACACATGCATGTCTAAGAGTATAGCAGCGGAAAGTAACAACAAGCATGTATAGTAGAGGGTAGGTAGGAAGATCAAACGCAATTTCAAGACACGAAGATTTTTCCCATGGTTCCGATAGGTGGTGCTATCGTATGTCCACGTTTATGGAGTCTTCAACCCACGGAGGGTAACGGTCGCAAGAGTCCACGGAGGGCTCCACCTATAAGGGTCCACGAAGTAGCAACCTTGACTAGTCCATAACGGCTTCCGTCCACGAAGGACTAGCCTCACTATGGGTAGATCTTCACGAAGTAGGCGATCTCCTTGCCTGTACAAACTTCTTGGTTCAACTCCACAATATGAAGTAGGAGGCTCCCAAGCGACACCTAACCAATCTAGGAGGCACCACCCTCCAAAAGGTAATAGGCTCGGTAATCTCGGTGAACTCCTTGCTCTTGTGCTTCAAGATGATAGACTCCTCAACACACAATCACTCTCTCACAGATTTGGCTTTGGTGGAAGAGATTGATTTTGTGGAAAGCAACTTGGGGAGGCTAGAGATCAAGATTCATATGGTAGGAATGGAATAGCTTGATCTCAACACATGAGTAGGTGGCTCTCTCTCAGAAAATAGGATGGGGCAAGTATGGAATAGTTCTGAGTGCTTCTCTTTCGAGTGGGTGGTGGTAAAGGGGTATATATAGACATATCCAAAAATCCAACCGTTACACCTTAAGTGACCAACTCGGTGACACCGATGCGTGAATCTCGGTGGTACCGAGTAGCTCTAAAGGTAGCAACTTTTGAATCTCGGTGAGACCGATATATAAATCTCGGTTGCACCGATTAGGTGACCAACAGTCAGATTGCCAAACTCGGTGACGCCGATTCAACAAACTCGGTCGGACCGATTTTGTGAAATTGGGTAACAGAATGTTGGCAACCTAAACTCGGTGGCACCGAATCAGAATCGGTTGCACCGAAAGGTTAGGGTTTGGCTTGGGTTTGTCTGAGTTTGGGAATCGGTGGCACCGAGTGGAAAGTGTTGGTTGCACCGATTTTGAATATTTGGCTTTGGACAGACTTTTGTGGAAGAGCTTGTGGGTGTATTTGGTGACTATCACTTGTGCACGTATGAGCATTTTGTTCACCAACAGTACCTTACCCCCTTTTAATAGTATTGGCTTTCCTATGGACTCAAAGTGATTTCTCACAAAGTAAAATGTAGAGTCCTCTTGCTTGAAGCTTTGCCAATCTATTTCCTTGCATCTTAGGGTTATCCACAATCCTTTTGCCATCCCTATCATTGAACTTTTCCTGAAATATGCTTAGTGGAAACATTAGTTCAATGACATATATGTTGTTATTAATTACCAAAACCACCAAGGGAGCAAATGTGCTTTCAGTCACCAACTTTGATTTGGGCCACACCGAGTTCCTATCCAAGACTGAAACCCTAGCCACTTCCCATTCTCGGTACAACCAAGATTCTCATCGGTGCAACCGAGTTTTGGTGACCAACATTCTGTTGCCTCGATTTATAAAATCGAAATTTCCGAGTTTTGTAAATCGGTGCCACCGAGTTTTGGAAACTGCCCTCGGCCACTCACTTCGGTACCACTAAGAATGATATATCGGTCTCACTGAGATTCCTAAAGTTGCCACATTTTGAACAAATCGGTACGATCGAGTTTCATATCGGTTTCACTGAGTTGCTCGATAATGTTGTAACGGTTGGATTTTTGGAGATGCCTATATATACCCCTCCACCACATCCCACTCGTAAGAAAGCACTCAGAACTATTCTATACTTGCCCCATCCAATTTTCTGAGAGAGAACCACCTACCCTTGTGTTAAGGTCAAGATCATCCACTCCAACCATATGGATCTTGATTTCTAGCCTCCCCAAGTTGCTTTCCACCCAATCAATCTCTTCCACCCAAGCTAAATCTATGAGAGAGTGATTGTGTGTTGAGGAGACTATCATTTGAAACACAAGAGCAAGGAGTTCATCATTACTATCGAGCCTATTACCTTTTGGAGGGTGGTGCCTCCTAGATTGGTTAGGTGTCGCTTGGGAGCCTCCTACTTCGTGTTGTGGAGTTGAACCAAGAAGTTTGTACGGGCAAGGAGATCACCTACTTCGTGAAGATCTACCCATAGTGAGGCTAATCCTTCGTGGACGGAAGCCGTTATGGAATAGTCAAGGTTGCTACTTCGTGGACCCTTATGGGTGGAGCCCTCTGTGGACTCTCGCGACCGTTACCCTCCGTGAGTTGAAGACTCCATAAACGTGGACGTACGATAGCACCACCTATCGGAACCACGGGAAAAATCTTCGTGTCTCCAAATTGTGTTTGATCTCCTCTCCCCCTCTATTTACATATGCTCGTCTTTACTTTCCGCTGTAATACTCGTAGACATGCATGTGTAGGGTGAACTTGACTTGTTCTAATTGCTAAAATCTGTCCACAAATTAATTTGGGAAAAGGTTAGGTTTTTATTTGGTCAAGTAGTCTAATCACCCCCCCTCTAGACCTACTTTCGATCCCTACAAGTGGTATCAGAGCTTTGGTCTCACAACCATGGAGAGTATGGCATCTAGTGAGGGAAACTATCACCGTAGAGGTCCATATTTTGATGGTACAAACTTTGCTAGTTGGAAACATAAAATGAAAATGCATATTCTTGGTCATAACCCCGCCGTATGGGCTGTTGTTCGTGTTGGCTTGCAAGGTGAATTCTTTGGTGATGGAAAGGAACCGGATCGTGAAGCGACCACGGAAGAATTGAATATGTTGCAATACAATGCTCAAGCTTGTAACATTCTTTTCAATTGCGTATGCCCCAAAGAGTTCAAAAAAATCAGCCGTCTTGAGAATGCAAAATAGATTTGGGATACGTTGGTTGACATGCACGAAGGTACCGAGTCCGTTAGGGAATCTAATTGGATGTGCTTCAGAGTCAACTTGACAAGTTCAATATGAAGGATGGTGAAGGAGTTGCGGAGATGTACTCTAGGCATGCTCTCATCACAAATGATATTGCCGGCTTAGGAAGCGAACAAATGATCGACAAATTCATCATCAAGAAGATTCTTAGAGCCTTGGATGGAAAGTATGACACCGTGTGCACGTTGATCCAAATGATGCCAAACTACAAAGATCTCAAGCCTACGGAAGTGATTGGGAGGATTGTTGTTCATGATATGCCACTCTTAGACAAGGAAGAACTTCACAACAAGTCAAGCGGTGCTTACAAAGCTACAAGTGACACTCTCGCTACTTCAAGTGACAACCTTTTTACTAATGAAGAGATAAGCCTCATGGTCAAGAAATTCGACAAGTTCTACAAGAGTAGAGGCAAAGAGAGGAACTCCAATTCAAGATATGAAGAAAAGCGTTCGTCTAGTCGTGACCGAAACTGCTACAATTGTGGAAGGCCCTGACACTACTCAAATGAGTGCATGCCCCCCCACAAGAGAAGAGAAGAATCACCTAGAAGACGAAGCTCAAAGGATGAATCATCTCAAAGAGAGAGAAGGAGTAGAGATGATCGTTATGAACGAAGATCCTCAAGGAGAAGTAGGGATTCAGAGAAGAAGGACAAGTACACCAAGAGCTACTCAAGAAGAAGACATCAAGCTCATGTTGGTGAATGGGTTTCCGGCTCTGACTCCGACGACCACTCCGAGAGAAGCTATCACTCCGACTCCGACTATAGTCAAGATGAAGGTGTTGCCGGACTTGCACTCGTTTCCTCCAACTCCTACGACATATTTGATTCACCAAATGAAGGGAGTGGAAGTTGCTTCATAGCTAAAGGCCGCAAGGTATCACACCCCGAATATCTTGACTTTGATAGTGATGAGGATGATTTACTAGGAGATGATGACTTGCTCTTTGATAAAATTAGTGATGTTAGTCAAAATGAACTTGATGATATTCATGCTAACCAAGATAAATCGAATGATGATGATAAGAAGGAGATTGAGCGTCTAACTAAAAAATTAAACACTCTTAAGTTAGCTCATGAATCTACTCAAGAAGATCATAGAGAGCTTGTAAGAACTCATGAGAAGCTACGCTTCGAGAAGCTCAACTTAGAGCAAGAGCATGAATTTCTTAAAGCTATCAATGACGATCTTCGAAAGAAGAGTTCTTCTTATCTTGCCAAACGATTACTCTTGTCTACATTTATTCCACAAGTTAAATCTAAGCAAGCTAGTAACAAAGGCAAGAAAGGTTCTTCATCTAGTAACAAGAAAGCTAATGCAAAATCAAATGATGTTGCTCCTAGTAACTCTATTGATTCCACTAATGATTCTCTTAGCCAAGTTACACTTGAGCAAGAAAACAATTTATTGAAAGGAATTATAGAGAAAGGTGTCTACAAAAGTCTTGCCGGATGTAAGGAATTCGAGAAGATTGTGCGCAAGCATGGAGGATACCGGAAGAACCATGGCATTGGCTACTTCAACGCCAATGGAGTCGAATGGGAAGAAGGTCAATACCCCAAGCCAAAGTTTGTTCCCCAAAGAGAGAAGTATGATCCTACTCTTCCCAAGGGAACGAGCTCTCAAGATGACCTACCTCCACAAGACCACAAGGGCAAGGGAAAGCTTCATGATGACATTGACACATTTGAAGATGAATCCCTAGCCATGGTGAAGTGGGTTCCCAAGGCTACTCCAAGCTCTACTTCAACTAGTGCTACTTCAACCCCAAGGATCCCCATCAACTTGATGTGGGTCCCCAAGAAGAAGAACTAGAGAAGTTCTTGAGGGGTGACTCTGCCAATGAAATTCACTCACATTCATTATTGGCAAGAACTAGTTGCAATCAACATCAACATTATGCAATAGTTCAAGGAGTCACACATTCCCTCAAAGGTAAGCAAGGGACAAGGTAATCAAAGAATTCATGGACATCATCACATATGCTTTGCACTCCATGTCCATGGATAAACTTGTATATGTCTCTTGTGCTTGGGACTAACCCATGTAGGTGAGGAGAGTAAGAAACACAAAGGATTGCTCCCAACTCAAGATGACCTTCATCAACTATGAGCATCCACTACTACATCACCCACATGAAGTCTTCCACGACAAAACCCAAGGTTAGTTTATCCCTCTTAGGGGGATGTCACATCAAGGGGGAGCTTTACTCTAAGACTTGAGTTAAAGCATCTCTTAAGAATGTGACAACATTAAATGCTTTATGTAAAAGTGGTAACCCCACTTGTGCTTAAACGATGAGTATGACCTATGATCAAGTACTCTTGCTTGGCTCCTAAGTCAATATACTCATATATAGATGACTACGTCATCGCCCAAGTGCTTGGTAGATACTAGAGTGGATTTGCATGTTTGCCATGATTTCATTGGACATCTTATTGTGTGAGCATGCTGGTATGCATATTTTTCTCATT
The DNA here is from genome assembly GCA_039707655.1 of Elymus sibiricus. Classification (NCBI taxonomy): domain Eukaryota; kingdom Viridiplantae; phylum Streptophyta; class Magnoliopsida; order Poales; family Poaceae; genus Elymus; species Elymus sibiricus. The sequence goes on from CM077671.1 coordinate 249,924,252, forward strand.
CGAGGACATACAATTGTTGCTATTTGGACTTTGATTCTTCTTTTGCCAATTGGATGGACAAGAGTGCCTAGGACCCCTCTCTAGATATCTATGATTTCTTGTCTCATATTCTATTCATGCTACATCACAAAAACTTGAACAAGCACTTCTCGATCCCTCTGTGTGAGGAGCACTCGGAGTACCGTGTCAACAAGAGCTGCATTCCAAAACCTCTCATGTGCATCTTGGTGAAACCAATTCACAAATCTCGGTTCCACCGAAGCACTGAGTTGATCTGGTTTTCGCATCTCGGTAACACCGATTCCTTTTTCTCGGTTACACCGATTTTCCTAGCCACCTGATGGTTGTGAAACTCGGTGACACCGATAAATAAGAATCAGTTTCACCGACAGTCAAGGGTACTTAATCCAGGCGGACCCGATATTTGAAATGTCATCTTCAATCGCCCGTGTCCCCAACCCTAAACTGCCACTCCTGGCCCCTCTGGTCGGCGCCTTTGCTTCCCCGTGCGCCTCTGCCGTTGGGATCCTCGCCGTCGACATAAATCTTCACCGCCATCTTCGCCGTAGCGGATCTTCACCGAGTTAGGGTTAGAATCCGACCCCCTCGTGCGCTCCTAAATCTAATTCTTGCGCATTAGGCTAGATTTATCGATAAGCCTCAGTTTGCAATCTTCCTATCCCACCAGAAATTCCTTTAGTATAGCGAACGAGAAAATTTAGGTTCAGCCGTCCGCAAAATGCATCTCGGTGACACCTGTTCACAAAAATCGGTTCTACCGATTTTGGTCCTAGGGTTCCTGAGAATGGTCTCGGTGAAACCGAGTTGTAATTTTCAGTGACACCGAAGTGACTGCCAAGTTTCTGTAAAGCAGACCATATGTCTCGGTGGATCCGAAAAATTTGACTCGGTGGTACCGAAATTCATTTTCCAGAAAGCTAAAGCTAAGTTTTTCATTGTTCAACTTTAAAAAAAAATATCTCTGCATTTTGTGATGCTCAGCCTTTCTACTCTTCTATGCTCTATTCACAGGGTTAGCATGTCAGGCTCAGATGATAGTTAGAACAATTTCAGAGAGGAGAATGTGGATATGAGCTCAGGCACTAGTCCTGAGGGCAGCTATGATGATGTGCCCAGCTCACCTGATTTTCCCAAGGCTGCTACCAGGACGAGGAGGAAGTTAAACTCAGATGAGGAGGATGAAGACTTTGTGCCTGAGGAGCCACCCAAGAAGGACAATATTGCCAAGAGCACTGCTGCTGCTATTACTTCAACCAAGAAGAAGGCAGTAAACAAAGTATATGCCAAAGCTGATTCTACCAAGGCACCTGAGAGTGCCAGGGCAAGCATGATCATTGATGCCCCTATGAGCTCCAAGCCCAAGAAGGCAGGTGACAAGAAGAGGACCAGGAAGAGGATTGTCCATGTTGTTGGCAGACCTACCTCTATGTATGAGGATCCAGAAGCTGCTGCTGAAGAAGAGGAAGAGGAACCAACTGCCAAAGCCCCTCCATCTAAGAGGAAGAAACTGTTGGCTGATGCTATGCCCAAGGATACATCATCCAAAGGCACCAAGACTGCCCCCAAGAAGGCTGCTACTCCTTCCAAATCCAAGAAGTCTACCAGAGACATTCCTTGTGCTTCCAGGAAAAAAGCAATCAACCATGCCAGAAGAAAAAGAATATTTGCCAGTTTTGAGGAAACTAAGGCCACACATGCCATTGCATAATGATGATCATCCAGTTGCTGAGGACATGAAGTTGAGGAAAGACTTAGGTCTGAGATTGTGGAGGTCAAAGGACCCCTATGCCTCCAGAAGAAGGACTGCTGTAGATGTCAGATTTCACACCAAGGAACAGGAAGACTTCTATGAGACTGTCCTGTTGGACAAGAGCCCAGCCGTCAGTGACATGAGATATGTTGACTAGGACTTCATAAAGAAGAATGAAGATTTCTTTCCCATGTGCAAGAGAACTTCAGATGCATTGACATTGAGAACTTTTTTGGTAGAGAGTTTACTCCCTGGAATGATGAGATGATCATGCAATTTTATTCCACTGCTCATTTTTATGGAGATGGCAGGATTGTCTGGATGACAGAAGGTGTCAAGTATGAATCCACTATTGAAGAGTGGGCTACCATCTTAGGAGCCCCACAGGTAGAAGATGGTGATTTGGATGTGTACTCTGAGTCCAAAGCAAATCACAACTCCATGGCTAATATGTACAAGGAGATCCCTGAGGACTATGTGCATTCACATAAGCTTGGCTCCGTGTACTTTCTGCAGGCAGGTTTGCAAACCACCAACACCATCATGAGGTACACATTGATTCCCAAGTCAGGAGATTAGAAGATGATTCGAGGCTACTCAATCAACATGCTGCACCACATTGACCTTCACACCAGATTCAGAGTCATGGATCTTATTGTAGAGACTGTGAAGAGGACAGCTACAGATCAGAAGAGATCTTGTGGTTACGCACCATACATTCAAATGCTAATCAACTCCAAGATTGAGAAGAATGTGTATGCCCTTGATCGACCTCATATGCCACTCCAGCCAGAATTTGAGGATAATGAGGTAGTGATGAATCCAGATCATCCTACTGCAACTACAGGAAGAGAAGCAGCTGAGTCAGCTAGAGCCACTAGTGCTCCTGTGCCAAAGTCCAGGGCTGAGTAGATGGATATGCTTTTTAGCAATATTAAGAGTATGCAGAAGGATATCAAGGACATTCTTGAAAATCAGCACAGTCTTGTGAGGATAATGGAGAACAGAGTCAAAATGCTAAACGACAAGGTAGATGGGCTAACTAAGACAGTCAATGAGCTCAAGAAGGAAGTAGATGATGCTCCTATCTACCACTCTACAGATTCAGATGAGGATGACACTTCACCTCTCAGGCCATGCACTCATTTTAGGACCCAAGCCAGGAATCCTACAGTGACTGTTCCAGAATTGAGGCCGTCTTCTTCAGCACCTGCTACAGCTCCTTCAGCTCCATCAGATCCAGTAGCAACTCCACCACCTCAGAGGACTTCAGCTGATGCTTTTGCAGATGCTCTTCTCCCGACTCCATCGACAGCTACAGGCGCAGCGTCATCATCTCATGGAGGAGATCCAGCCCAGAGCGACGTTTAGCTCTATAGCTTTGAACTTTTTGGTAACTTGTTGCCAAAGAGGGAGAAGTTGTAGATCATAGGGTTTCGAGAGAGAGTGTTGCATTTTGATCCCTCTCTGCTATTTTCAAAAAACATTTGGTTTATCATTTGTGTTGCAAACTTTTGTTGGTATTTGATCATATACTTTTATGTGATGCTTCTATCACCTATCTTTGAGATTTCTATGAGATGATCATTTACTATTGTTTGGTGCGTTGTGCTTGTTATTCACTCATATTAATTCTATTGCACCACCAAGTTGTATGTGACGTGGAAGAGTGACCCATCATCTTAATCGATTGTGCATTTGCATTCAAACGGAAATTTAAAATAATGCACAAATTTAGGGGGAGCTCTTGCTTATCACATACCTCTCAAAGCGACGATGCTATTCATATCTTATATCTCTCATCGAAGCTTTGATCTATATGTTGTCATCAATTACCAAAAAGGGTGAGATTGAAAGCACAACTTCTCACTAGTTGGTTTTGGTAATTAATAACAACATATATTTCATTGGACTAATGTTTTCCACTAAGTATATCTCAGGAAAAAGTTCAATGATAGCTTGGCAAAGGATTGTGAGGAGATACCCCAAGATGCAAGGAATGGAATGGCAAAGCTTCAAGCTAGAAGACTCTACATTTTACTTTGTGAGAAATCACTTTGAGTCCATAGGAAAGACAATACTATCAAAAGGGGCTAAGATATTAATGGTTAATGAAATGCTCAAGTGATCAAGTGTTAGCCACCAAATACACTCAAAAGCTCTCCCACAAATATTCTGTCTTTAAGCCATCCACTCAAAATCGGTGTCACCAACTTTCATATCGGCCACACCGAGTTCCAAGCCAAGACTAAAACCCTTGCCACTTCCCATTCTCGGTACAACCAAGATTCTCATCGGTGCAACCGAGTTTCGGTAACCAACATTCTGTTGTCTCGATTTATAAAATCGGAATTTCCGAGTTTTATAAATCGGTGCCACCGAGTTTGGAAACTGCCCTCGGCCACTCACTTCGGTACCACCGAGAATGATATATCGGTCTCACCGAGATTCCTAAAGTTGCGACATTTTGAACAAATCGGTACGACCGAGTTTCATATCGGTTTCACCGAGTTGCTCAATAATGTTGTAACGGTTGGATTTTTGGAGATGCCTATATATACCCCTCCACCACATCCCACTCGTAAGAGAAGCACTCAGAACTATTCCACACTTGCCCCATCCAATTTTCTGAGAGAGAACCACCTACCCTTGTGTTGAGGTCAAGATCATCCAATCCAACCATATGGATCTTGATTTCTAGCCTCCCCAAGTTGCTTTCCATCCAATCAATCTCTTCCACCCAAGCCAAATCTGTGAGGGAGTGATTGTGTGTTGAGGAGACTATCATTTGAAACACAAGAGCAAGGAGTTCATCGTTACTATCGAGCCTATTACCTTTTGGAGGGTGGGGCCTCCTAGATTGGTTAGGTGTCGCTTGGGAGCCTCCTACTTCGTGTTGTGGAGTTGAACCAAGAAGTTTGTACGGGCAAGGAGATCGCCTACTTCGTGAAGATCTACCCATATTGAGGCTAATCCTTCGTGGACGGAAGCCGTTATGGAATAGTCAAGGTTGCTACTTCGTGGACCCTTATGGGTAGAGCCCTCCGTGGACTCTCGCGACCGTTACCCTCCATGGGTTGAAGACTCCATAAACGTGGACGTACGATAGCACCACCTATCGGAACCACGGGAAAAATCTTCGTGTCTCCAAATCGCGTTTGATCTCCTCTCCCCCTCTATTTACATATGGTCATCTTTACTTTCCGCTGCAATACTCGTAGACATGCATGTGTAGGGTGAACTTGACTTGTGCTAATTGCTAAAATCTGCCCACAAATTAATTTGGGAAAAGGTTAGGTTTTTATTTGGTGAAGTAGTCTAATCACCCCCCTCTAGACCTACTTTCGATCCCTACACTTACGCCTCTCCTCGTTAAAACGACGGAGGAATTGCTTAATTGGCTTCATCTTAGGATCAACATTAAGGTGGTGCTCAGCGAATTCTCGCAGTACACCTGGCATGTCATAAGGTTTCCATGCAAAGATGTCCCAGTTCTCACGGATGAATTCGATGAGCGCGCTTTCGTATTTGGGATCCATCCCTGTCCCTATAGTGAACTGTTGAGAAGAGTCGCCAGGGGTGAAGTCCACTAACTTTGTATCTTTAGCTGACTGGAATTTGAGGGGAGGGTCTTTCTCCGTAGTGGGCTTCTTGAGAGGGGTCATATCAGCCGGGTCAACATTGGCCATATTAAATTTTAACTCGTCAGCTGCGCAGGCTGACTCAGCATAGGCCGCATCCCCCTCCTCGCACTCTTGAGCCAATTTTCTGCTGCCTTCCACAGTTATAGTGCCATTTGGGCCTGGCATCTTGAGCTTGAGGTAGACATAGCAGGGGCGAGCCATAAAACGAGCATAACCCGGCAAAGAGGGAATGATAAGGTCTCTTTATCTTTACCACCTCAAAGGATAAGGGCTCACATTTGAAGTTAAACTCGTCCCCGAAAGCAACATCAAGTTTAATCCGCCCGATTGGGCATGCCGACTTGCGAGGAACAATGCCGTGAAATACTGTGGTTGAAGTTTGTAATCTGCTTTCAGAGAGATTCATCCGCCGGAAGGTATCGTAATACAAGATGTTGATGCTGCTGCCCCCATGAGGGTATAGCCACCCACCTGAGGTGCCACCACCAAGGCCAGACCACCTGGGTTATCAACCCGTGGGGTGATCCTCCCTGCTCCAGGTGATTGGCTGCTCAGACCAATTGAGATATCTGGAAACCGCCGACTCAACCATGTTGATGGCTCTTTGTTTGAGTTTACTTTCTCGCCTGTAGGTGCTGGTGGTGAACACATGGTATTGACCGCTATTCAACTGCTTGGGATTACTCTGAAATCCAGTCTAATTATTATTCTGTTGATTGCCTTGGCCAGAACGCTGCCCATTGCCCTTATTTCCTGGATGCTAAAAACCTGATCCTGAGCCGCCCTGCCCATGAAAGCCTAATCCTGAAATTCCGCCAGATGAGCCGCCATGTGACTCGCCAGGACCAAATTGACCCGGATGCCCCCCACCATTGCCTCCTTGATGACTCTGGAAAGCCTGGTTATGGAACTCCTGCATGATATAACAATTCTCCCATGAGTGGGTAGCCGGCTTATCCTGGGTACCATGCTTTGGACAAGGCGCCTTCAGTGCTTCCTCGTAGTTATGTGGCTTATTCCCATTGTAAGCTCCACCGGAGTGATTGTTTCGACGCTGGTTTTTGAAACCAATATTGGTGTTAGCTAAAAAGTCTGACCCACCATCGGGGAACTTGCGTTTTCCACCATTGCCCTGGTTATTATTATGTACCGGGGCGTTCTGCTGCTGGCCCTTACCACCACCGTTTTTCTTTCCTTTTCCAGACTTGTCATCATCTGAATTTGAATCCTTCGTTCCACCAGAGTCGGCATACATGGTAAGCGCATCCATGAGATTGCCCATATCCTGGCACTTACGCTTAAGCCGCCCTAACTTTTGCTTTAGAGGCTGGAAGTGACAGTTCTTCTATAGAATCAGAACAGCTTGAGCCGCCACAATGTTATCCGAGGAGTGGATAATGGTAGCGACCCGGCGAGCCCAATGATGGGCCGACTCATCCTCACGCTACACACAATGCTACAAATCCACAATTGTCATAGGCTTCTTACAAGTCCCTTGAAAATTCTTGATGAAGCGCTCCTTCAACTCTGCCCAGGTGTTGATGGAATTGGGAGGTAAAATTTTCAACCATGTACGAGTCGGTCCCTCCAACATCATGGTGAAATACTTAGCACAAACTACATCGCTGAAATCCAACATGTCCATAGCCAGTTCATAACTTTCAATCCAAGCTGCCAGCTCAAGATCCGTCATATAATTTGGTACCTTACAACGTCCCTTAAAATCCTTAGGCATGCGCTCGTTGCGTAAAGACGGCACCAGACACGGTACTCCGATCGTTCTGGCGTTTGATCCGACGGCCACCGAAGGTGAAGGAACTACCGGGGGCGGCTGACCAGCCCCCTGGTTTGCTGCCTCTGCATCTCGACGGACCCTCGCCTCATCTACGATTGCTTGAGCATCCGTAGGCGCAACACGAGGCGGGTCATTCTGTGGCGGGTTACGACGCCGCTCGCTGATGGAGACTGCTGGCGACTCTACACCCCGGCTGTAGCTGCGGCTTGGTAAAGGAGTTGAATGCACACGCTGTTGACTATATGAATAATTAGCTTGCTGGGCAATTGCTGTTTGTAATAGTTCGATGGCGTTCCGGGATTCAACCGCAATCGGCGACTCACCTTCAATAGGGAGTGTGGTAAGCCGGGTTGCTGCTGCCACCATGTTATCCACCGGATTGGAGAAGTGTCCTAGTGGTGTCAAGAACCATTGTGGCGTCGTCTGGATGAGGGGCGGGTCTAGCCCTGGCACTTCCCTCCGGAGCGGCTCTGGCTAATGAGGTTGAGCCGCCCCTGCCCCCAGGCATCTCAGAAGTCAACTGGGGTATAACTGGCGCTCCTGGAGTACTTGGGCCTGCTCCTGGTGAGTTAAACAAATGCTTGGGTTCATAGACTAAGGGTAAACGGCTCTGGTGCCTCCTCCGAAAAACTGCATTGGACGTGTTTTGATCGAGGCTAAGCCGCCACGCATCCGTCTTCAGACGCTCTGATGACCCACAAGTATAGGGGATCAATCGTAGTCCTTTCAATAAGTGAGAGTGTCGAACCCAACGAGGAGCAGAAGGAAATGATAAGCGGTTTTCAGCAAGGTATTCTCTACAAGTGCTGTGAGTAACAGTGGTAGATAGTTTATAGCAAGATAATTCGTAACAAGTGACAAGTAACAATAATAGCAATGGTGCAGCAAGGTAGCCCAATCCTTTTTGTAGCAAAGGACATGCCTGAAAGTACTCTTATATTAAGCAAGTGCTCCCGAGGAGACATGGGAATTTCTGTCTAGTCATATTCATCATGTTGAGTTGATTCGCGTTCGCTACTTTGATAATTTGATATGTGGGTGGACCGGTGCTAAGGTGCTGTTCTTACTTGAACTAACAACCTACTTATGATTAACCCCTCTCGCAAGCATCTGCAACTACGAAAGAAGAATTAAGATAAACCTAACCATAGCATGAAACATGTGGATCCAAATCAGCCCCTTATGAAGCAACGCATAAACTATGGTTTAAGCTTCTGTCACTCTCGCAACCCATCATCTACTTGTTACTCCACAATGACTTCCCTTAGGCCCATAACATGGTGAAGTGTCATGTAGTCAATGTTCACATGACACCACTAAGAGAAGTAACAACATGCATATCATCAAAATATCGAACGCATACCAACTTCACAAGATTACTTATAACAAGACTTCTCCCATGCCCTCAGGAACAATAGTAACTACTCACACATCATCAACATGTTCAAGATCAGAGGAGTAATAATGATAATTAAGGATCTGAACATAATCTCTTCCACCAAGTAATCCAATAAGCATCAACTACGAGATGAAATCAACACAACTAGTAACCCACTGGTACCAATCTGAGGTTTTGGGACAAAGATTGAATACAAGAGATGAACTAGGGTTGGAGATGAGATGGTGCTGGTGAAGAGGTTGATGAATATTGGTCCTCCCACGAATGAGGAAGCGTTGGTGATGACGATGGCTTTGATCTCCCCCTCCCGGAGAGGGATTTCCCTGGCAGAATCTGTCTGCCGGAGTGCAAAAGGGCCTCTGCCCAGGTTTCTGGCTCGAGAGGCGGCGCTTCGTCCCGAAAGGTTGCCTACGATTTTTTCTAGGGTAAAACACACCATATAGGAGAAGAGGGGCATCGGAGAGCCAGCAGGGGGCCCACCATCTGGTCGTACCCCCGGGGGGTGCGGCCTGTTGGCTTGTGGCCTCCTGGCAGCCCCTCTCCGGTATATTTTTGCTCCAAAAATTCTTAAATATTCCAAAAATATTCTCCGAAATTTTCAGGTCATTCTGAGACTGATGATTTTTCTGCCTTTTTCTCGGTTTTCCGGTCCAGAATTCTAGTTTCCAGATATTTCCCTCCTTGTGATGTACCTTGCATATTCACAGAGGGTAAACATAAGAATTGTATGATAATGTGGAATAATGGACAAAAATAAGGTAGATAGTAATAATCATGATGCAGAATGGACGTATCAACTTCCCCAAGCTTAGACCTCGCTTGTCCTCAAGCGAAGCCGAACTCTAAAATAATGACCACATAATTTGAGAGAGAGGTGTCGATAAAAACATAATATGGACATGCGAGCATCATGAATATTATCATAGCAGCAAGTTTTCAATCATATAACCTCCATGAACAAGTAACAATATATTCACAACTCAAGAAATATAGGGCAAAATCTTTATTGAGAACCAACAAGCAATGCAATTAGTCCTTGAGATGATCATAGATTTTGCAATCGAGAGAAGAGTCTATGTAAGAGCTTATATTTCTAGCACGTTCACATATTCAACTATGATGTAACCTTCTATGATTGCTAAAATACATTGCATATTTTTGGAACAAGTGACTCCGCGGGACACATAGGAAGATGAGAACTTTAATGTTCTTGCCACCCAACCTTTTTACCTCAAGGATAATGTCAACAATAATGGAACATGATCATTTACATTCAGCTGCATATATATTTGTTTGAATCTTTCCTCAACATATAATGATTGCCACTAAATAGTTTGGAGAATAAGAACAAGGGAAATATTATTGACTCTTGCATGAAAATAAACTTGTAGGAAAGTAAAAGATAGGCCCTTCGCAGAGGGAAGCAGAGGTTGTCATGAGCTTTTATTTGTTTGACATGTTTAATCTCTTAATGCAAAAGAACATCACTTCATATTGCCCCTTGTGATAGCGAACTTTATTATGCATTCCGTCGCTTTTATTACTTCACCATCACAAGATCATACAAAGCTTACATTCCCTTACAATAAAAGATCTTACATGATTAGAGGCAACTTTTATTGCCTTTTGCAACAATGACAACTTACTTGAAGGATCTTATTCAATCCATAGGTAGGTATGGTGCACTCTCATGGCAAGAAACCGGGTTTAATGGTTATGGATGCACAAGTAGTATCTCTAGTTAGTGCGAATCTTTGGGCTAGCAAAAGGTCCTAAGCAAGCATCACATGTTAAAGGATTCAATACCATAGAACTTCTATGCAAATGTAAACAAACATGATCATTATGTTGTCTTCCATGTCCCATTTCAACACTTGATCATTATGTAATATTTTGATGGAAGCTCACAATCATAGAAGTGGTTCATGATAGTATATTTATATGTAAATCTCCTCTTCTCTACCACACTTTTGCTTAGATCATATCAATTACTAAGATTATGTTTGTTGGTTTCCAACACTTCTTATTGCGTATACCTCCTTTTCTATGTGAAGTCATTACTTCTCAAGAGATAGGCATATGATTTTTCTTTTCTATTCTTTTTATTGCCTTGCTAAGATGATGGGTGCAAGTGAAGAAGGGACACACGATCTCAACTAACTTTATTATACAACTCTCACACTCGATTACAAGGATAGGTAGAACTCAAAGCAAAAACGCTAAACAAAGCAAATCTGAAATTTAACTCCCTAAATCACGAAACGCTAAGGATAGAACTAAGATAGATAATGGTGGTAAAAAGTGATGGTGATACGATACCGGGGCACCTCCCCCAAGCTTGAAACAAGCTAGGGGTTGTGCCCATACCCATGTACTCAGGTTTTCTTCGGTGATGGTGGTGATGTGCGGTAATCTTCCATCTTCCAAGGCATAGGCTCCCCATCATGGAAAGAAACTGTGGTCTCCGGGATCCTGAAATCAGCAGCTAGGCTCATCCTTTTAAACCTGGATTCATACTCACAGTTTTGGAGTTGGAGTTGATAGAGTTGATCCTGGAGGTATTCAATCCGATCTTGAAACTTGGCGATAGCCTCCCCCATGCTTTTGGTGTCCATCTTGTTTTCACGGATGAAGTCTGTGATCATCGAGTGATTAGCACTCAAGCCACGTTCAACCATCCCTTGACACTTGAAGATTTCTTGCTCCACTTATGCAAGCATGGCCTTCTCGCTTCCCTCCTTCTTGGGGACTTGAACATCCCGGATGGTGAGCACCCCCTCACGCATCTCAATAGCCTGAGGGTGCTTCATCACCTCCGACAGGTAGGGATTGATGACCGTCTCGAAGAACTTGTCCTTGGTTGGTGAAGGGGAAGTCATAACGATCTAGATCTGTCAGAAAAACAGCCCGAAACAAGAACAGAGGAAAATATCGCGATGCGGTGGTCAAAACGTCCGGGAGTATATATAATGATTTCTCTAGGTCAGAATACGTGTTCCAAAAGAAATCGGAGTCCGGAGGCCACACGAGGGCTCCACAAGCCATCTGGTCGCGCCCCCAGGGGGCGCGACTTGTTGGCTTGTGCCTCCCTCGTGGGTCCTTTGGACTCCGTTTTATTTTTGTAATTTTTCTAAAATACCAAAAACGATAGAAATTATTTTTATGGAATTTTTGGAGTTGGTTTACTTATCGTACCACATACGTACTCCTTTTTAAGGTTTCTGGAGTGTTCCGGAAGACTTCCTTGATGTGCTCTTCCGGTGTGATGACTTGGATGACATTTGTTTCTTCATTAATGGGGGCACCTGAAATATAATGCTTAATTCTTTGCCCATTCACCACTCTCAGGCTCTTGCCTTCAAAGTTGTTGATTTTTATAGCACCGGAGCGATAAACTCCAGAACAACGTATGTGCCTTCCCATTTGGAGAGGAGTTTTCCTGCAAAAAAAACTAAAATGAGAATTGTATAAAAGTACTAAGTCTCCTACATTGAATTCTCGATTTTGAATCCTTTTGTCATGCCATCTTTTAACATTTTCTTTAAATAACTTAGCATTTTCATAGGCTTGTGTTCTCCATTCATCAAGTGAGCTAATGTCAAATAACCTCCTCTCACCCGCAAGTTTAAAATCATAGTTAAGTTCTTTAATAGCCCATTAAGCTTTGTGTTCTAACTCGAGAGGTAAATGAAAATCTTTCCCGTAGACCATTTTGTATGGAGACATACCCATATGATTCTTACAAGAAGTTCTATAAGCCCAAAGTGCATTATCTAGTTTCTTAGACCAGTTCTTCCTAGATCTATTAACAATCTTTTGCAATATTAACTTATTTCTCGATTACTCAATTCAACTTGACCACTAGACTGGGGATGATAAGGTGATGCAATCCTATGGTTAACATCATATTTAGCTAGAAGCTTACGGAAAGCACCATGAATAAAATGTGAACCACCATCAGTCATTAAATATCTAGGAACTCTAAACCTCGGGAAAACAATATCTTTAAGCATTTTAATAGAGGTGTTATGATTAGCACTACTAGATGGAATAGCTTCTACGCATTTAGTAACGTAATCAAGAGCAACTAGAATATGAGTGTACCCATTTGAGGAAGGAAAAGGTCCCATAAAGTCAAAGCCCCAGACATCAAATGGTTCAATAGCAAGTGAATAATTCATAGGCATTTCCTGACGCTTACCGATGTTGCCAACTCTGTGGCATTCATTACATGAAAGGACATACTTACGAGCATCTTTGAAAATAGTAGGCCAATAAAAACCAGATTGTAATACCTTGTGTGCAGCTCGGTCACCGGCATGGTGTCCTCCATAAGCTTCGGAATGGCATTTCCGAAGAATCTGTTCCTATTCATGCTCAGGTACACATCGTCTAATAATACCGTCTACTCCCTCTTTGTAAAGATGTGGGTCATCCCAAAAGTAATGTCGTAGGTCATAAAAGAATTTTTCTTTTGTTGATATGTGAAACTAGGTGGGATGTATTTAGCAACAATATAATTAGCATAATCAGCATACCAAGGAGCACTACGTGAAGTATTTATAGCAGCAAGTCGTTCATCAGGAAAGCTATCATCGATAGGAAGTGGGTCATCAAGAACGTTTTCCATCCTAGACAAGTTATCTGCTACGGGATTTTCAGCTCCTTTTCTATCAATGATATGCAAGTCAAACTCCTGAAGTAAAAGTACCCACCTAATAAGCCTAGGTTTAGCATCTTTCTTTTCCATAAGGTATTTAATTGCAGCATGATCGGTGTGAATAGTTACTTTGGAATCGACAATGTAGGGTCTAAACTAATCACAAGCAAACACAACTGCTAAAAATTCCTTTTCAGTCGTAGCATAATTCCTTTGAGCAGAATCTCAAGTTTTACCAGCATAATGGATAACATTTAACTTCTTGTCTACTCTCTGCCCTAGAATAGCGTCAACAGCATACTCACTAGCATCACACATAATTTCAAAAGGCAGGTTCCAATCAGGTGGTTGAACAATAGGTGTAGAAATTAAAAAAATTCTTAAGTATTTCAAAAGCTTCTACACAATCATCATCAAAAACAAAAGGAACATCTTTTTGAAGAAGATTAGTTAACGGCCTAGATATCTTAGAGAAATATTTAATGAAGCGCCTATAAAAACCAGCATGACCAAGGAAACTTCTTATACCTTTGATATCTTTCGGGCATGGCATTTTCTCTATCGCATCAACTTTAGCCTTGTCTACCTCAATGCCTCGTTCATAAATTTTATGCCCAAGCACTATGCCTTCATTAACCATAAAGTGGCACTTCTCCCAATTCAAGACAAGACTAGTTTCTTCACATCTCTGCAAAACTCGATCAAGATTGCTCAAGCAGTCATCAAAAGAAGTCCCATAGACGGAAAAATCATCCATAAAAACCTCAACAATCTTTTCACAAAAGTCAGAGAATATATCAGTCATACATCTTTGAAACGTAGTAGGTGCATTGCATAAACCAAAAGGCATATGTCTATAATGATAAGTTCCAAAAGGACATGTGAAGGTAGTTTTCTCCTGATCTTCGTTTGACACAGGTATTTGAGAAAACCCAGAATATCCATCAAGAAAACCAAAGTGGGTGTGCTTGGATAATCTTTCTAACATTTGATCAATAAAATGCAAGGGGTAATGATCTTTCTTAGTAGCTTTATTTAATTTTCGAAAATCAATTACCATCCTAGAACCAGTTACAATTCTTTGTGGAATAAGCTCATTTTATCATTAGGGACAACAGTAATACCTCCTTTCTAAGGAACACAATGAACAGGACTTACCACCTACTATCAGCAATAGGATAGATTATACCTGTCTCCAGAAGCTTTAGTATTTCAGTTCTTACCACTTCCTTCATCTTAGGATTTAAGCGGCGTTGATGATCAACAACAGGTTTAGCATCTGGTTCCATATTAATCTTGTGCTGACATAGAGTGGGGATTATGCCCTTTAGATCATCGAGAGTATATCCAATAGCAGCCCTGTGCTTCCTCAGAGTTTTAAGTAATCTTCTTTCTTCATGCTCTGAAAGGTTAGCACTGATAATACCAGGATATATCTTCTTTTCATCAAGATAAGCATATTTCAAAGTATCAGGTAAAGTCTTTAATTAAAACACGGGATCTCCTTTAGGTGGAGGAGGATCCCCTAAAATATCAACTGGTAAGTTGTGTTTGAGAATAGGTGTTTGTTCGAGGAGAATCCTATCTATTTCCTTCCTTTCATTAATCTGCATATCATTATCATGGTCTAACAAATATTGTTCTAGAGGATCAGTAGGAGGTACGACAATAGAAGCAAGACCAATCATTTCATCTTTACTAGGTAATTCCTTCTCATGCATTTGATTAGTGAACTTGGAGAAATTAAATTCATGAGACACATCACCAAATCTTATTTTAACCTTTCCAGTACCACAATCAATTTCATCATTAATAGTGTTCAAGAAAGGCCTATCGAATATAATGGGACAAAAGTTATCTTGTTTTGAACCAAGAACTAAGAAACCAGCGGGGTACTTGACCTTTTCACATAAAACTTCAACATCTCTAACAATCCCAAGTGGCGAAATAGTATCTCGGTTTGCAAGTTTAATAGTAACATCAATATCTTCAATAGTAGGGTGTGCTATGTCATTTATAATTTCTTGATATAAGGTGAACATTATATCATTGAAACTAGCACCTAAGTCACACAAGCCATGATAACAATGATCTCCAATTTTTACTGAGATAGCCGGCATGCCTATGACTTTTTTATTCTTATCGATCTCATCTCGCTCGTTTCTAACAGGTTTTGCGATTCTAGCAGCTTCATCACAGAGATAAATAACCTGACAATCAATATTATCAACTAAGATATCCTTAATCAAAGCAACTTTAGGTTCAACATTTATTTGTTCAGGAGGGGTAGATGTCCTAACATGACTTTTATTGACCACAGTTGTAACTTTAGCATGTTCCCGAATTCTAACAGGAAAAGGAGGTTCGCAATGTAATCAGTGGGAACAACAGCATCAGCATGACTAACAATTATCTCCTCTTTCTCAATTTTAATTGGTTTCTCTAATGGTGGTTCGATGGGAGGATGATATTTAAACCACTTCTCTTTGGGAAGATCGACATGAGCAGCAAATGATTCACATGAAGTAGCTACTATTTCAGAGTCAATACCATATTTGTTGCTAAACTCATGAAAGGTGTTGGTTTCCATAAAATATTTAACACAATCAAAATTAAGATTTATACCTGACTTGTTACCTTTGTCGAGCTCCCAATCTTCAGAGTTGCATTTAATTCTTTCCAAAAGATCCAATTTGGATTCAATAGTTTCATTCATATATGAGCCCGAGTAAGAAGAATCCAATAATTTTTTATCATCCTGAGAAAGTCGAGCATAAAATTTTTGTATAATCATTTCTCTTGGAAGCTCATGGTTGGGGAAAGTGTGCATCATAGATTTAAGCCTCCCCCAAGCTTGAGCGATGCTTTCTCCCTTGCGAGGCCAAAGGATATATATATAATTCCGATCACGGTGAACTAGATGCATTGGGTAAAACTTCCGATGAAATTCCAGCTTCAAGCGATTCCAATCCCATGATTTAATTTTGCCCAATAGCCTATACCACATTAATGCTTTTCCCTCCAACGATAAAGGGAAAAGTTTCTTCTTAACTTCGTCCCCAGACAAACCTGCAAGCTGAAATAATCCACAAACCTCATCGATGAATATCAAATGGAAATCAGGATGAGTCGTACCATCATAAGGATCAGACAATAGTTTTTCAAGCATACGAGAAGGAATCTCATAAAAAATATTTTTAGTGGGTGCAGTAGGTGGAGGAACAATTTCCTCATCTTTCATTTGGGGAGAAGATGCCCCGAACAAGCCACTCAAAGGGTGACTGCTCATAGTGACAAGCAACAGTAAATTTCAGCACGTATAGAAAATGTTTCCTTACCAATTTCCACTTACCAAAGGTGCTTCACTCCCCGGAAACGGCGCCAGAAAAGATTCTTGATGGCCCACAAGTATAGGGGATCAACTGTAGTCCTTTCGCTAAGTAAGAGTGTCGAACCCAACGAGGAGCAGAAGGAAATGATAAGCGGTTTTCAGCAAGGTATTCTCTGCAAGTGCTGTGAGTAAAAGTGGTAGATAGTTTTGTAGCAAGATAATTCGTAACAAGTGACAAGTAACAATAGTAGAAATGGTGCAGCAAGTTAGCCCAATCCTTTTTGTAGCAAAGGACATGCCTGAAGGTACTCTTATATGAAGCAAGTGCTCCCGAGGACACATGGGAATTTGTGTCTAGTCATATTCATCATGTTGAGTTGATTCGCGTTCGCTACTTTGATAATTTGATATGTGGGTGGACCAGTGCTAAGGTGTTGTTCTTACTTGAACTAACAACCTACTTATGATTAACCCCTCTCGCAAGCATCCGCAACTACGAAAGAAGAATTAAGATAAATCTAACCATAGCATGAAACATGTGGATCCAAATCAGCCCCTTATAAAGCAACACATAGACTGGTGTTTAAGCTTATGTCACTCTCGCAACCCATCATCTACTTGTTACTCCACAATGACTTCCCTTAGGCCCATAACATTGTGAAGTGTCATGTAGTCGACGTTCACATGACACCACTAAGAGAAGTAACAACATACATATCATCAAAATATCGGATGCATACCAACTTCACAAGATTACTTATAACTAGACTTCTCCCATGTCCTCAGGAACAATAGTAACTATTCACACATCATCAACATGTTCAATATCAGAGGAGTAATAATGATAATTAAGGATCTCAACATAATCTCTTCCACCAAGTAATCCAACAAGCATCAACTACGAGATGTAATCAACACAACTAGTAACCCACAGGTACCTGTCAGAGATATAACTCCACGGTATAACCCGCCATACTGGGCCGGGTTAACATATCAACAACTCTGCGACCAAGTTTAGATGGGCCGTATCATGAAGACGAAGACAAGCGAGGCGGTGACTGACTAGAGTCGCCAGACGACCCAATACCTGAAGACGGCGGCTCAAGGCCCATGAAGCTAAAGACGCCGGCTTAATTTCCTTAAGATGCAAGACAAGTTAGAAATATTGCAGGTCACAAGTCATGATATGACCCGGACTCTATTAGGAACCCTAGGGCATGACCTGTATATAAAGGAAGGTCCCTAGGGCCCGAAGAAGTTAAGTTACAACCTCTCGAGAGCTAGGCTAGCGATTCCGCACCTTTGTAATCGAGATCTACCCATCAAATACACACAAAGCAGGACGTAGGCTATTACCTCCGTAGGAGGGGCCGAACCTGGGTAAACCCGACTCTCTCTCTCGTTCAACCCCTTGGAGTCGCCACCTAGCGGCGATGACCTCACACCTAAATCCTGTTACGAGGACATCTGGCGGGTTGACAAAACCACGACAGTTGGCGCCCACCGTGGGGATGTCGCCCGGTGGAGTTGAGTTCTCGAAGGGAGCCCTTCTAGGGTTCGGGAGCTACGTGGTCGGTCGTATGACCAAGAGCCACCGCGGCGAGATCTACATCGATGACTCTGGCTGGGGCCCCGACGCCGACTCAATTGAGTATGGTTACCGGGTCCCCTTTGGCAAGATCCAAGTCTTCATCGGCAAGATCGGCGCGACGGTGCCCGAGCCGGACATCAGCTCCAACATCATCGAGCCGGCTCGGCGTACTCAATCCGGCTGGCGTCAAGCCGGTCGAAGTCACGACGTGGTCAGATCTTCTCGGCGGGTCGGTCCTCTGGACGAGCCAGCCGTCGAAGAAGCAATCGTCATCAACTCGGACTCTAAACTTGGAGGCTCGCCCGGAACAGAGACTTGCGAGGAACGTCGTGATCCCCCCTGCAGGTTTTGGCTCATACTATGATAGGCACGGCGGCGCAAGCGTCACTCGCATCCGGAGCCCTTGGCGGCTCTGATAAAGCGCACGGCGACTCAGGAACGGAGCTCCAGCAGCATGATGGCCAAGGTACTTTTCAGAAAAATCCGAGGCAGCTAAATTGTGGTCAATACCACGTGTTCACCACCAATACCTGCAAGCAGGACAAGAAGGTCAAGAGCAGGGCTGTCAACATGGCTGAGCCGGCGGTCCCTAGGTACCTTAACTACTCCAAGCACGCGATCACCTGGAGCAGGGAGGATCATCCCCCCCCCCCCGGGTTTACAATCCGGGCGGCTTGGCTTTGGTGGTGGCACCGCAAGTTGGAGGATACACTCTGTCCAAGGTTCTCATGGATGGAGGCAGCAACATAAACATATTATATTATGAGACGTTCCGTCGAATGAATCTGTCGGAAAGCACGTTGCTTCCTTCAACGACAATTTTTCATGGGACCATCCCTGGAAAGTCTGCTTATCCGATCGGACGGATCAAGCTCGATGTGGCCTTTGGAGACGAATTCAACTACAGATGCGAGCCTTTGATGTTTGAAGTTGTTAAAATAAAGAGCCCTTATCATGCCCTCTTTGGGCGTCCGGCTTACGCTCGTTTCATGGCCCGCCCGTGCTACGTCTACCTTAAGCTCAAGATGCGAGGGCTCAAAGGCACCATAACCGTGGACGGGAACTAGAAGATAGCTCAAGAATGTGAGGAAGGAGATGCAGCCTATGCCAAGTTAGCCTGTGCGGCAGAGGAGCTGAAGTTCTACACATCCAATGCTGACCCGGCTGATATTAGCCCGCTCAAGAAACCCAATACTGAGTCGGAACCTACGCTTAAGTTTAAACCGGCCGAAGATACGAAGCAGATTGACTTCACGCCGGGCGACTCATCCAAACAGATTACTATTTGGACTGACTTGGATCCCAAATAGGAAAGCACGCTCATCAAGTTCATCCGTGAGAACCGGGACATCTTCGCATGGAAGCCATCTGACATGCCTGGAGTCCCGAGAGAACTTGCTGAGAACCACCTTAATGTGGATGCCAAGATGAAACCAGTGCACCAATACCACCATTGTTTTAATGAGGAGACGCATAAGGCCATTGGAGAAGAAGTGGCCCGGCTCCTAGCTGCCGGGTTCATCGTAGAAGTTTTTCATCCTGAGTGGCTGGCTAACCCCGTGCTTGTTTTGAAAAAGAACGGCACTTGGCGCATATGTGTTGACTACACAGATCTCAATAAAGCTTGTCCCAAAGATCCTTTCGCCCTTCCACGGATCAATCAGATCATTGATTCTATGGCGGGTTGTGAGCGTTTATGCTTCTTGGATGCGTACTCTAGGTATCATCAGATCAAGATGGTTGTTGAAGACCAGGAAAATACGGCATTCATCACCCCTTTTGGAGCTTTTTGCTATGTGTCCATGCCTTTTGGGCTCAAGAGCGCTGGGGCGACTTATCAGCGTTGCGTCCAGAACTGCCTTAGTCCACAGATCGGATGTAATGTTCATGCCTATGTTGATGACATCGTGGTGAAATCTCAGAAGAAAGAGACACTCTTGGATGATATCAAAGAAACCTTTGACAATCTTCGAGTGTATAAGATGAAACTTAAAACGATGAAATGTGTCTTTGGTGTTCACGCGGGCAAGTTGTT
This sequence comes from Elymus sibiricus, assembly GCA_039707655.1. Classification (NCBI taxonomy): domain Eukaryota; kingdom Viridiplantae; phylum Streptophyta; class Magnoliopsida; order Poales; family Poaceae; genus Elymus; species Elymus sibiricus. The sequence goes on from CM077671.1 coordinate 249,944,478, forward strand.
AGGGTTGCTGGTCTCTGAGCGGGGCTAACCCGGACAAGATCAAGGTGGTAACGTCGTTATTCGAGCCGGCAAACATGACTCAAGTTCAACGGCTTACTGGACGCATTGCGGCCTTAAGCCGGTTCATAAGCCACCTAGGTGAGAAGGCGATCCCTTTCTACCAGTTGTTGAAGAAATTAGGCGACTTTAAGTGGACAGACGAAGCAAGCCGGGCCTTTGAGGCACTTAAGCAACAACTTGTTAACCTGCCCGTCTTGGCTGCTCCCATGGATAAAGAGCCTATGCTCCTGTACATTGCTGCCAACTCCAAGGTGGTAAGCGTTGCAGTTGTGGTCAAGCGGAAAGAAGAAGGGAAGGAATATCCAGTCCAGCATCCAGTTTACTTTGTTAGCGAAGTCTTAAGCCTGTCCAAGCAGCGGTACCCGCATTGGCAGAATCTGGTTTTCGGAATCTTCATGGTGAGACAGAAGTTGAAGCATTATTTCCAGGAACACCCGATCACCGTGGTTAGTTCGGCGCCCCTTGGTGATATCATACAAAACCAAGAGGCCACAGGCAGGATTGCCAAGTGGGCCATTGAGCTTGGCGACCACCATTTGAAGTACATGCCCCGAACCGCCATCAAGTCTCAAGCATTGGTGGATTTCATCAACGATTGGACAAAGATACAGATTCCGGAGTACAGGCCAGATACCACGTACTGGACTATACACTTTGATGGGTCTAGACAGCTGGAAGGCTCGGGGGCTAGGGTCGTGTTATCTTCTCCAAAAGGTGACAAATTTTGTTATGTCTTACGGCTCAGGTTCCCGTGTACTAACAATGCAGCTGAGTACGAGGCCCTCCTACATGGCCTTCGGATAGCCAAAGAGATGAACCTTAGCCGGGTCAGATGTCTGGACGACTCAGATCTAGTGGCACAACAAGTTTCAGGGACTTGGGACTCTAAGGACCCTCTTATGGCGGCTTACCGACGAGCGGTCTCTGATGTGGCGGGTCATTTTCAAGGTTATCAGGTTGATCATATAGATCGCCGGCTCAATGAGGCGGCTGATGCTTTGTCTAGACTTGGCTCACAGAGAAAGCCGGTAACGCCTAACGTTTTTCTGGACGTCCTTCACAATCCATCAGTCAAGTTACCGTTGGAAGAGCATATAGCTATCCCTGACCCGGAGGCACACCTGGTGGCGGCTCTGCGTGTCACCCCTGATTGGACTGTGTCATATTTGGCTTATCTAACCCGAGGAGAGCTCCCAGAAGAGGAAGTCGACGCTCGTCAAATCATCTGGCGATTAAATTCCATGACAATCGTTAATGGCGAGTTACATCGTCGGAGCAGTACTGGCGTGTTTCACCGATGTGTTTCACCTGAGGAAGGCTAGGAAATTCTTAACGAAATTCATTCCGGCAATTGCGGACATCATGCCGGCTCATGGTCACTGGTCGCCAAAGCTTTCTGGCATGGATTTTATTGGCTGACGGCTCATGCCGACGCTGAGGAGATTGTGTGCAAGTGTGATGGGTGCCAAAAGTTTGGACGACAGGCTGTGTACCGGCTCAGGAGTTGCATATGATCCCAATTACTTGGCCGTTCGCAGTCTGGGGGCTAGATATGGTTGGTCCATTCAAGCCATCTTCTGATAAAAAGACCCACTTATTAGTGGCGGTTGATAAGTTTACCAAATGGGTTGAGGCAGAGCCGGTCAGCAATTGCGACGCGGAGACCGCAGTCAGATTTCTAAAGAAGCTGATTTTCCGTTTTGGCTACCCTCACAGCATCATTACTGACAATGGTACCAATCTGTCCAAGGGAGCTATGGAAAAATTCTGCCAGCGGGAGCACATCCGGCTCGATTTAGCAGCGGTAGCGCACCCGCTGTCCAATGGGCAAGCTGAAATAGCCAATCAAGAGATTTTGAGGGGAATCAAGCCCCGGCTCATGGTGCCCCTCGAGCGAACGACGGGTTGTTGGGTTGAAGAACTCCCCTCAGTGCTTTGGAGTATTCGAACAAGGCCAAACAGATCCACAGGATACACTCCTTTCTTCTTGGTTTACGGAGCTGAGGCTGTCCTCCCAAGCGATATTCGTCATGACTCGCCTCGGGTGACTGCTTCTGTCGAGGCGGATAATGAGCGAGCACGCCAAGATTCCCTGGATGCCTTGGAAGAGGAACGTGACCTAGCAGCGGCCAGATCTGCAATATACCAGCAAGACCTACGTCGCTATCACAGCCGTAGAGTCCGAAGCCGTACTTTTCAAGAAGGCGACTTAGTTCTCGGTCTGATTCAAGACCAAACGGGGATGCACAAGCTCTCCCCGCCTTGGGAGGGTCCTTTCGTCATCAGTCGAAACCTCAATAATGGTTCATATTACCTGGTCGACTTACGAGAGGGTTCTTACACTTCTAAGGAGGAAACAACCCGGCCCTGGAATATAGCACACCTCGGCCTTATTACACTTAGGAGCCACCGGCTCACCTTTTGTAATTTTTTCTTACTCCCCTCTACAAAATTCTGTATATACTTCTTTATGTTCAAATATAATAAAGCCGGCATCCCAGAAACTCGGGGCCTCTATCGTTTCATCCTATAGATTGAGCATGAGTCTTTATTGTTTGAAAAACATAGGTCACTTGGGGGCTTCCAACTCATCGAGTTTAGCTTTCTCACCCTCTTTACCCGGCAAAGACGCCACCAAAATATGGTTAAACCTACCTGTATGTTTGATGCGACTCCAATCAGATGACCCCATGTACTCTTAAAAGTTAATCATTTTTTGGACCCTAAACTTTTAAAGGTTAAAACATTGGCTTGAGTCATGTGAGAGCCGGCATACAGAAAGCTAGGACAAACCATGGGTTATTATGCCCGCTTCATGGAAGCAAGACTTGAGCCTCGAAAGCTAGTCGCCTTTTTTCCGAGTCTCATTGAGCCAGCTTATTTAAAAATATATATATACTCACATTTTTTTAGGTACAATATTACCCCTACCACCAGTTTATATTTGGGTGGCCGGGTTACACAACTGAGTTCATATCATGACCAGTTTCTAGATCATCCGTCTTCAATACCTTTGGAGGAAAAAATCGATGGACTTAGAGTTTTGAAAGACCAAGCTATATTGCAGGTTTATTCCAGATTTGCTTTATAGACAAAATTCGCCAGGCATTAAGCAAGGAAGGTACGGGGATAAACAATAAAAAGAGTGCCATGAGCATATTAACAGAAGCTTGTCACATCAAAGTTTAGCACTGGCAAAAGGCGCCAACATGCACGATGGCCTGACAAAGCAAATTCAAAGTTATGAAGAGCACTACTCCTATTACAGGCTCATAGTGGAGCCACATAATCCTTCACAAAAGTTTCTTACACCAGGGGGCTCGTCTGAAGAGGCAATTCATCCGGCTTCCAACAAGGTCATCAGTCGCCTCTGGATCTGACCCCGCCGGCTCGTCATCATCATCAACTTGCTGGCCTTTCTGTTGCCAACGAATTGAGAGCAAAGATTCAAAATTTACAGTCCCTTCAACAAGAGTTGGCGCGTCAATGTCAGGAGCAAAAGTTGTCTTACGGCGAGGGGGCACCAGGTCAGACAGCTCATCTTTGGGCGCGTTAACGCGCTCGTTATCGACGGTGTATGTTGGATAGTATTTTGAAAGGTCTACCTCCTCGGCTATCGACGGTGTACCAGTGGACGAGTCTCCGCAAGGCACTTTGCGTAATCCTCACGGATGAATGTCGACCCATCGAGTTTAAACTCCGGGAAGCCGCCTTTCAGAAGCTCCACATCCAATTCTGGCAGATATGCCTTTGCCCGAGCAAGTGCCATGTTCGCTCCTGATCGAGCCGCCGATTTTCAGGTTTCAATCACCCACTGTGGCACGGTAGAGAGCTGTTTCAACATATCTTTGATGCTTCTTGGTGGATGCCTCAGGTTCTTCACGGCCATGATGGAATATACAGAGCCTATAAACAGTTGCTCTACGTACGTGAAAATAGTCTTCAACTTTACGATTGGCAGCTCTACAAGGTTGTGGTTTTTTTTCCCTGCACATAAAAGGAAAGCATAATAATACGCCACAAGGTTCATAAGCCGGCACATTGACAAAGGCAGGACGGACGACATACCAAAGATTGCTGCCAACATCTCGTTGATCTGTTTCATGAGAATAGCATATTTTTCCTTCACAGGGCCGAAGTTCTTCTCAGCTTTCTCTGCACGTTTGGTCAGGACAGCCTTTTCCGTCTCAAACAGTTTTATGGCCTTTTCCAGGCGTTCATTCGCCTGACGTGCAGAATCTTCAAAATGAGCCGCCAGGGACTCGGCTTCAGTTTTCAATTTTCTTTCTTCCTTGAGTCGTTTCTGCAGCCTCACATCAACAGACTCAGCATCTTCACAATATCCCTGATGGACGAGCAACATGCATCAGCAGTTATTTTTTACAAGTCTCAAGAAGATTGCAAGCAATATCCTTGACACTTGAGGGCTAATGTATATCAGTTTTTCGAAACTAAGATATGGAGAAGACCCGACTCATCTCAAGAAGATGAGTCGGCCCTTGGGGGCTACAGGTCGAACTTCTTCAGTCTTAAAAGACCCGACTCATCTCAAGAAGATGAGTCGGCCCTTGGGGGCTACAGGTCGAACTTCTTCAGTCTTAAAAGACCCGACTCATCTCAAGAAGATGAGTCGGCCCTTGGGGGCTACAGGTCAAACTTCTACAGTCTTAAAAAGACCCGACTCATCTCAAGAAGATGAGTCGGCCCTTGGGGGCTACATGGTTACTATAGGCTTTCGCTATTCTACAAAACCAACTTATCATAACAAGCTGGTTTTTCGAAGCTAATGGTGGTATGCAGGATAAAGGTAAAATAAGAAGATTACCTCATATTTCTCCTTCATAGCATTTATCATGCTCTTTTCAATTTCCCGGCTCTCAGACAGCCGGGTCAAGTACTCTTGATACAGATCTTCCACACCAAGTACAGATAACTCCAGGAATTCCATATTGGCTTTTCCCTTATCCACAGTCACTGATTCATCTTTGCTCATGATTTTAGCTAAGGAAGTGGAAGCAGTGGGGGCTTGCAGATTTTCTTTAATAAACATAATGTCTGGAACGTTGTGGTCAGATGACGCCATAAGTTCATCTACACAAACTGGTTTAGAAGGAAAGATGGATGATTCAATCTCAGGAGGAGCATCCATAAAAACCGGCTCATTTATTCCAGGTATCTCAGTGGTAGCCTCCGGCTCTACCTTCGCATCAAATTCCTTTTCAACAGAAGAGTCAACCATTGGAGTCATCTTCAGAAGAATTGGCGTCTCTTGGCTTGTTGGTCCAGCGGATGACCCGCCTGCCCGTTTGGACATAACAGCTTTGGCTCTGGATTATCAATACAACAAACTGTATTATAAGTTGGATTCAAGACAAATGAAAGATATAAGACAGACTTTGAAAAGATAGAAGCTTACCCGCGATTGACATTGAAAGGGGGAAGCTGTGACGCGCTTGAGTCACCTGATGATGAAGGAGAATCCTGATAAAGGGAATTTGAAGGACTGAGAGGTTGTTTAAATAAACCGGCTCTAGGACGAGAATCAGTTGGACTATGGGGCACCTCAAGGTGTGGTTTGCGAGCCGGTGGCGCGTGAGATAAACTAGGGTCTTCATCATCCCGAGTCTTGCGTTTTGACGAGCCGGCAAACTATGTGTTCTTCAAAAGAAAATCAGGAGCCAAATGAGCTTCTGGGTGTGATAATTTAACTTTCCGAACGGCTTGTCTTGGTCTCCGAGGAACAAGCATTTCCGAAGGACTAGGGGAAATTGGAGTTACCTCAGTTTCGCCGGCTTGGCTAAATTCCGAGTCGCCCTGATAAGAAGGTGCGTCAGCAAGTTCATTAAACAGGCGGCCGAGAGAGTCAAGTTCTACCTCAGATTCCTCCTCTAAAGATGACACGGAAACTGGAGCATTCTTTTTACCCATAGCAGGAAGGGAGGCTTCAGGTGCAACTTTCCAAAAGTTAGAATCCGCGTGCAGATACATAAAGTATATAATAAGTAAATGGCAAGTCGAGAGAGACATGGACAAGAGACAATGGAAATAGTTAATACCTGAGGCGGCGGGTTGAGAAGGTAAAATGGACCCAAGCCAGTGACGCTGCATAGCTCTTTTGAGTCAGAGAAAAGCTTCTTTGTTTCCTTGGTAAGAGCATTGTCAGTAAGATTTTCACGAGAAAACCGCTGAGGATCATTTGAGCCGCCTGAATAATCACACATCAAGCCGTCCCTCAAGCTGACGGGTTGGATCCGCCACTTTAACCAGCAGCGAATCAGATCTATCCCGGCCAGACCATGTGCGGTCAGAGCTCTCAGCTTTGCATGAAGAGGCACTAAAAGAGTTCTCTCTTCGTTAGTTGGCCAACCCGAGAATTCCACTTTACCACTAAGTCTTTCCAATCTGAAACCCGGCAAGGGATTTTCCCCTTCAGGTGAAGTATCTCTGCAATAGAACCAGGTTTTGTTCCACCCTTTTGGGTGACTCACCAGCGTCGATTCTGGGAAGGCACTTTTCTATCTCTTCTGGATGGAAACACCACCAAGCTTGCAGGCAGCACCGTTCTTTGTTTCCGTTTGGCGGTTGAGATAAAAGAACTCTCTAAACAGAGTCACGGACGGCTCAACCTGAAGGTACAGTTCACACAACACTTGAAATAGACAAATATTTCTCATGGAGTTTGGACCAATGTCCTGAGGCCTGAGCTTGAAGAACTGCAAGAGGTCTCTAAAGAATTTTGAGCCGGGAGGGCGGAAGCCCCTACGCAAATGATCAGTAAATACTACAACCTCTCCTAGTTGTGGTTGTAGGGACAACTCTTCTTCAAGAGCTCGCCACTTTATAGTCTTTCGAGCCGGCAAGAAGCCTGATATGTCTCCAACGTATCTATAATTTTTGCTTGTTCCATGCTGTTATATTATCATTCTTGGATGTTTTACAATCATTTTAGTACAACTTTATATCATTTTTTGGGACTAACCTATTGACATAGTGCCAAAGTGCCAGTTGCTGTTTTTGCTTGTTTTTTACTTCGCAGGAAATCAGTACCATGCAAAGATGAAATGCTGCGGGGATTTTTGTGGGTTTTTTACGGACCAGAAGAAACCAGATGGGACAAAGAACACCAGAAGAGGGGGCCCAGGGTGGCAAGCACCCAGATGGGCGCGCCAGAGGCCCCCTGGCGCGCCCTGGTGGGTGCTGGGCACCTTCGGCACCCCCTCAACCGACTATCGTGCCTATAAATTCCCTGGAAATCTAAAAACCCTAGGGGAGTCGACGAAACAAAATTCCGGCCGCCGCAAGTTCCAGAACATCGAGATCCAATCTAAACACCATCACGGAGGGGTTCATCTTCCTCATAGGTGCCTCTCCGATGATGCGTGAGTAGTCCACCATAGACCTACGGGTCCGTAGGCAGTAGCTAGATGGCTTCTTCTCTCTCTCTCTTATGATTCTCAATACAATGGTCTCTTGGAGATCTATTTGATGTAAACTTTTGCGGTGTGTTTGTTGGGATCCGATGAATTTTGAGTTCATGATCAGTTTCTATCCATGAATATTATTTGAGTCTTCTTTTGATCTCTTATATGCATGATTACTTATAGCCTCGTATTTCTTCTTCGAATCTTTGGTTTAGTTAGGCCAACTAGATTGATTTTTCTTGCCATGGGAAGAGGTGCTTTGTGATGGGTTCGATCTTGCGGTGTTCTTTCCCAGTGACAAAAGGGGCAGCAAGACACGCATGTATCGTTGCTATTAAGGATAACAAGATGGGGTCTATTCCTACATGAATAGATATTGTCTACATCATGTCATTGTTCTTATTGCATTACTCCGTTTTCCATGAACTTAATACACTAGATGCATGCTGGATAGCGGTCGATGTGTGGAGTAATAGAGGTAGATGCAGGCAGGAGTCGGTCTATCTATCTTGGACGTGATGCCTATATAATGATCATCGCCTTGGATATCGTCATGACTATTCGATTTTCTATCAATTGCCCAACAGTAATTTGTTGACCCATCGTGCTCTATACTCATGAGAGAAGCCACTAGTGAACCCTGCGGCCCCCGGGTCTACTTTTCCTATCATATTGCTTTCCGATCTACGTTTTTTGCACTCTTTGTTTTCAGATCTACAAAACCAAAAACCCAAAAATATCTTGCTGCATATTTACTCTTTTTATTTGTGTTCTCGAGAGATCTATCTCTCCTATCTATCACTACCTAATCTACCTTATTACCGTAGAGAGATTGACAACCTTTCTTTCGCGTCGGGTTGCAAGTATTTGTTGTTTGTGTGCAGGTGCTGCTTATTGGGTGGTGGTGATCCTCCTACTGGTTCGATAACCTTGGTTTCATAACTGAGGGAAATACTTACCGTCGCTGTGCTACATCATCCCTTCCTCTTTGGGGAAATACCGACGCAGTCCAAGCCACGTCAAAGGAATTTCTGGCGTCGTTGCCGTGGCGGAAGCAGTCTCTTCTACGTGCCTATCGTAGGCGCCGAGGGGACTACATCATCATCTACCAGGTTCCTAATCACAAATCTCATCTCCTTGCAATTACATTATTTGCCATTTGCCTCTCATTTTCCTCTCCCCCACTTCACCAATTTGCCATTTCATTCGCCCTCTTTTTCGTTTGCCCTTTTTCGCGTCAGATCTCTCATTTGCTATCTTTGCTTGTGTTGCCATGTGCCTTCTATTTGCTTGCAAAAATCTATTGATATGGATTCTCATCCACTTGCTAATCTTTTCAAAAGGCCAAATTATGATGAACCAATTGCTAGTGAGTTGAGTGCACTTGATTATATCTATGAAGTTTTGTTTGAGAATCATGAATCTAAATTTTTTGATGAAGTGTTGAAAGAAGAAATTTATAAGGTGATTCATGATAGATCCTTGAATTATGAGCATGATTGAAATGTTGCTAGTATGAATTCTCTAAATATCCATGATGCTAATGATATGCAAAGCCACAAGCTTGGGGATGCTATGTTTGATGAAGATGATATTTCTAGTCCCCCAAGTTTTGATGAGCAAATTTATTATGATGATTGCATGCCTCATATTTATGATGATGGTGATGACACGTATGCTATAATGAGTAATAATAACCATGAAACTTATCATCATGGTGTTAATTTGCAATGTGTTTATGTCAATCAAGTGTCTCATGATAGTTATTTTGTTGAGTTTGCTCCCACCACCATGGATAATAAGGAATTTGCTTATGTGGAGAGTAATAAAAATTCTATGCTTGTGCATCATGAAAAGAATGATTTATGTGATAGTTATATTGTTGAATTCCTTCATTATGCTACTGAAATTTATTATGAGGGAGGAACATATGCTTGTAGGAATTGCAATAATATCAAGTTTCCTCTCTATGTGTTCAAAGTTTTGAAGTTATGCTTGTTTTGCCTTCCTATGCTAGTTGATTCTTGTTCTCATAAATTGTTTGCTCACAAAATCCCTATGCATAGGAAGTGGGTTAGACTTAAATATGCTTGTCATGATATTAATGATGCTCTCTTGCATATTTCAATTACTACTTTTTTATGCGAGCATCATTGAAATCTATGCATTATGCCTAGCTAGGGGCGTAAAACGATAGCGCTTGTTGGGAGGCAACCCAATGAATAAATATTTTTTTTTGATTTTTCCTTTCTGTTTTTGAGTGTTGACACACTTATTCCTCTGTTATGATTGTGTTTTTATGGTTTATTTAGTGTTTGTGCCAAGTAGAACCGTTAGGATGATTCATAGGATGCGTATAAGTGATGCTGAATCTGAAACAGAAACTTTGTGTCCAGTATATGAATTTTAATTTTTCGCTGGAACGTGATATTGAGCTGAAATTTTAACACAGTGCTTCTATACAAATTCCTTACGTTGTCCTAATTTTTCAGAATTTTTAGAGTTACAGAAGTATGGGTATGGTACAGATTACTACAGACTCTTCTGTTTTAGACAGATTCTGTTTTCGTTGCATTGTGTGCTTGTTTTGATGAATCTATAGTTTGTATTGGAGGGTATAAGCCATGGTAAAGTTAAAATACAGTAGGTATAATGCAATTATAAAATTTGAATGGGTTTAAACAACAGTACCTAAAGTAGTGATTTGCTTTCTTATACTAACGGATCTCACGAAGATTTTGTTGAGTTTTGTGTGATTGAAGTTTTCAAGTTTTGGGTGAGATCACGATGGATGAAGGAATATGGAGTAGCAAGAACCTAAGCTTGATGTTGCTACCGCACCAAAATATATATCCAAAGAGTAACAAGCAACTAAGCTTGGGGATGCCCCCGAGTGGCATCCCCTCTTTCTTCTAACGACCATCGGTATTTTACTTGGAGCTATATTTTTATTCGTCACATATCATGTGTTTTGATTGGAGCGTCTTGTATCTTTGCTTGCTTTGTTTGTTAGTTTTTCCTTTGTATACTTGCTGTACACATCTATTTGAGAGAGCCACAATCATGCTATGATTTGTTAGAATTGCTCTATGTGCTTCACTTAAACTTTTTGAGCTATAGGAATTGCTTTAGTGTTTCACTTATATCTTTTTGAGCACGGTGTGCTTGGAAACTTTTGTAGAAATACTCTCATGCTTCACTTAGATTAATTTGAGCGTTAGTAAATTTTTAAAGAAATCCTCTCATGCTTCACTTATACCTTTTTGAGACATGAAATCTTTATGCTCATGTGCTTCACTTAAATTTGTTTGAGCTTGCCAAAAAGCAATGGCAATATATGAAACTAGTCCCAAAGTGATAGATATCCAAGGAGGATATAATAAAAACTTTCATGAAGATCATTGGGCAAATTAAACTTGATTCCTTTTAATAGTTTTGAAACATGATGATAGTAATATGTGAGTCATGTTAGTGAGTAATTATGCTTTAGTAGGAATATTGGTGTTAAGGTTTGTGATTCCCTATGCATGCACGAAACTCAATAATTATGCAATGAAATTACATCCTACTTGTGGTGCATTATTCGGTGTTAGTTATGCTCAATGCTCACTTATGTGAATTGTCGTTTCTTGGTTTGGTTGCTTCCCAATCTATTTGCTAGCCTCCATTTGTATTAAGTAGAAATACTACTTGTGCATCCACAATCCTTAAATCAAGTTTTGCCTTATGAGTCCACCATACCTACCTATACGCGGTATTTCCATGCCGTGCCAAGCAAATTTGTATGTGCCATCTCTAAAATTTTCAAAATAAAATTTCTCTTTTGTGTGCTCGTACCGCTCATGAAACGGTGGGGAGTGTCCAATATTTTTCCATGATAGATGTGTTATTCTGAAGATGAGTGTTTATTCACTTGTCATTGCACGAGAGTGCGGCGGTAATAGGGATGCCCATTCCCGAAATGAAAAAGAAAAAAATATTTACTTTATGTTGTCAAATAATAAATTCCTTGGAAAGTGTTGGTATGGAAGGCAACCGTGGATATGGCCCGCCATGGAAAGTGAAAGTTTGGTGGAAAAAGGAATAAGCTTTATTTTCTGTTTGGGAACCGCCTATGATATATCTAGCATGGAAAGTATTGTGAGCTACTTTGTCATTTTCATTGACAGAAAAAGCATGCCACCCAAAATATTTTTCTCTCTCAATTTAAAACTTTGAGCTCTAGCACCTCTACAAATCCCTACTTCCCTCTGCGAAGGGCCAATCTATTTACTTTATGCAATTTTTTTTTACTTTGAGTCTCCATCTTCTCTTATAAGCACCAACTAGGGGGCACTATGATCGTACTTGAGCATTGGGTATAGCTAATATTTGAGTGTGTTTCATGAATGGATCAATGATTGAGCATGATGGGCTAGGGATAACTTTCTTTAGTGTTGATATTTTGAAAGACATGGTTGCTAGTTGACATGCTTAAGTATTGAAGTCATTATGTTAAAACTAGACTATTCCTTTGAATCATTATAAGTCCAAATGTCCATGCTATACAAAAGAAAAGAATATGATGAACATATTAGGCAGCATTCCACATCAAAATTTCTGTTTTTATCATTTACCTACTCGAGGACGAGTAGGAATTAAGCTTGGGGATGCTGATACGTCTCCAACGTATCTATAATTTTTGCTTGTTCCATTCTGTTATATTATCATTCTTGGATGTTTTACAATCATTTTATAACAACTTGGAATGATAATAGGTTTATCATTTTATATAAAGTTGTTATAAAATGATTGTAAAACATCCAAGAATGATAATATAACAACATGGAACAAGCAAAAATTATAGATACGTTGGAGACGTATCAGCATCCCCAAGCTTAATTCCTACTCGTCCTCGAGTAGGTAAATGATAAAAACAGAAATTTTGATGTGGAATGCTGCCTAATATGTTCATCATATTCTTTTCTTTTGTATAGCATGGACATTTGGACTTATAATGATTCAAAGCAATAGTCTAGTTTTAACATAATGACTTCAATACTTAAGCATGTCAACAAGCAACCATGTCTTTCAAAATATCAACACTAAAGAAAGTTATCCCTAGCCCATCATGCTCAATCATTGATCCATTCATGAAACACACTCAAATATTAGCTATACCCAATGCTCAAGTACGATCATAGTGCCCCCTAGTTGGTGCTTATAAGAGAAGATGGAGACTCAAAGTAAAAAAAAATTGCATAAAGTAAAAGGATTGGCCCTTCGCAGAGGGAAGTAGGGATTTGTAGAGGTGCTAGAGCTCAAAGTTTTAAATTGAGAGAGAAAAATAGTTTGGGTGGCATGCTTTTCCTGTCAACGAAAATGACAAAGTAGCTCACAATACTTTCCATGCTAGATATATCATAGGCGGTTCCCAAACAGAAAATAAAGTTTATTCCTTTTTCCACCAAACTTTCACTTTCCATGGCGGGCCGTATCCACGGTTGCCTTCCATACCAACACTTTCCAAGGAATTTATTATTTGACAACATAAAGTAAATATTTTTTCTTTTTCATTTCGGGAATGGGCATCCCTATTACCGCTGCACTCTCGTGCAATGACAATTGAATAAACACTCATCTTCAGAATAACACATCTATCATGGAAAAATATTGGACACTCCCCACCGTTTCATGAGCGGTACGAGCACACAAAAGAGAAATTTTATTTTGAAAATTTTAGAGATGGCACATACAAATTTGCTTGGAACGGCATGGAAATACCGCGTATAGGTAGGTATGGTGGACTCATAAGGCAAAACTTGGTTTAAGGATTGTGGATGCACAAGTAGTATTTCTACTTAATACAAATGGAGGCTAGCAAATAGATTGGGAAGCAACCAAACCAAGAAACGACAATTCACATAAGTGAGCATTGAGCATAACTAACACCGAATAATGCACCACAAGTAGGACGTAATTTCATTGCATAACTATTGAGTTTCATGCATGCATAGGGAATCACAAACCTTAACACCAATATTCCTACTAAAGCTTAATTACTCACTAATATGACTCACATATTACTATCATCATGTTTCAAAACTATTACAAGGAATCAAGTTTAATTTGCCCAATGATCTTCATGAAAGTTTTTATTATATCCTCCTTGGATATCTATCACTTTGGGACTAGTTTCAAATATTGCCATTGCTTTTTGACAAGGTCAAACAAATTTAAGTGAAGTACATGAGCATAAAGATTTCATCTCTCAAAAAGATATAAGTGAAGCATGAGAGGATTTCTTCAAAATTTACTAACTCTCAACTTAATCTAAGTGAAGCATGAGAGTGTTTCTACAAAAATTTCCAAGCACACCGTGCTCAAAAAGATATAAGTGAAGCACTAGAGCAATTCTATAGCTCAAAAAGTTTAAGTGAAGCACATAGAGCAATTCGAACAAGTCATAGCATCATTTTGGCTCTCTCAAATAGGTGTGTACAGCAAGGATACAAGTGAAAAACAAACAAACAAAGCAAGCAAAGATACAAGACGCTCCAAGCAAAACTCATGATATGTGATGAATAAAAATATAGCTCCAAGTAAAATACCGATGGTTGTTAGAAGAAAGAGGGGATGCCACTCGGGGGGCATCCCCAAGCTTAGTTGCTTGTTACTCTTTGGATATATCTTGGGGGTGCGGTAGCATCCCCAAGCTTAGGCTTTTATCACTCCTTATTCCTTCATCCATCGTGATCTCACCCAAAACTTGAAAACTTCAATCACACAAAACTCAACAAAATCTTCGTGAGATCCGTTAGTATATAATAAAGCAAATCACTACTTCAGGTACTTTTGAAAACTCATTAATATTTTATTATTTTATTATACCTACTGTATTTTAACTTTACCATGGCTCATACCCTTCAATATAACCCATAGATTCATCAAAACAAGCACACAATGCAACGAAAACAGAATCTGTCTTAAACAGAACAGTCTGTAGTAATCTGTACTCTAACCATACTTCTGTAACTCTCCAAATTCTGAAAAATTAGGACAACCTAAGGAATTTGTATAGAAACACTGTGTTAAAATTTCAGCTCAATATCACGTTCCATAAATAAATGAAAATTCATATACTGGACGCAAAGTTTGTGTTTCAGATTCAGCATCACTTCTACTCATCCTATGAATCATCCTAAAGGCTTTACTTGGCACAAACACTAAATAAACCATAAAAACACAATCATAACGGAGGTATAATTTTGTCCACACTCAAAAACAGAAAGGAAAAATCAAAAATTTATTTATTCATTGGGTTGCCTCCCAAAAAGCGCTATCGTTTTACGCCCCTTGCTAGGCATAACGCATAGATTCAAGTATTGTCATCTTTGGTTTTGGATCCATAGGATGCCCTCATGATTCATTCATCTGGTGGCTTAATTCTTGTTCTAGGGAAGTGTTCCATACCCTTTCTCAAGGGAAACTGAAAACAAATATTGCCTTCTTTCATATCAATCACGGCACCTATAGTGCGTAAAAACGGTCTACCAAGTATAATGGGACAAGACGGATTGCAATCAATATCAAGCACAATAAAATCAATGGGCACATATTTTCTATTTGCAAGGATAAGAACATCATTAATTCTTCCCAAAGGCTTTTTAATAGTAGAATCCGCCAAGTGCAAATTAAGATTACATTCTTCAATATTGGTAAGACCAAGCACATCACATAGAGATTTCGGAATCGTGGAAACACTAGAACCCAAATCACACAAAGCAAAGCATTCATAATTTTTAATCTTGACTTTAATGGTGGGTACCCACTCATCATGTAATTTTCTAGGAATAGAAATCTCCAATTCCAACTTTTCTTCAAAAGATTTCAT
Organism: Elymus sibiricus; assembly: GCA_039707655.1. Lineage (NCBI taxonomy): Eukaryota > Viridiplantae > Streptophyta > Magnoliopsida > Poales > Poaceae > Elymus > Elymus sibiricus. The sequence continues at coordinate 249,959,832 of CM077671.1, forward strand.
CATGGCATCAACGATATGTTTAGTAAAAGCTTTATTTTGCTCATAAGCATGGGGTGAATTTTACATGGATTGCAGCAAAGAAATACATTCAATTAAAGAGAAACTATCATAATTAAAATCTTTGCAATCCAAGATAGTGGGCACATCACTAGTTAAAGTTGTGACCTCTTCAAACCCACTTTTATCAAAAATTTCATCAAGATTTTCACCCTCCAAATTATTGAGACGCCTTCTAGCTAAATTTAACTCTACTTCAGTCCCTTAATTATCAATTTTAATATTACTAAACAAGGAATCAATACAAGAAACACCAATCACTTTAATATCTTCATCTTTTTTATGAAGGCAATCACTAGAAAACGATTTTTCTAAGATTTCTCTTTTAGCTCTAAGCATAGCGGTTCTTTTCTTACTTTCATCCATAGAGACATACAAAGATTTAATAGATTCATCAATCTTAGGCACAAAAGCTTTCAACTTGAGATTTTCAACATCATGAGAAATTCTATCAATGCTTCTAGACATATCATCAATCTTATTCAACTTTTCTTCTATCGTAGTATTGAAAGCCTTTGCGCATTGATAAATTCTTTAATATTACTCTCAAGATCAGAGGTGTTCCTATTATTATTGTAAGAAGAATTACCATAATTATTAGAGGAATTTCCAGGAAAAGGCCTAGGATTAAAATTACCTCTATAAGCATTGTTAATGAAATTTTTTCACGAGACAAAGTTCACATCTACGGAATCACTATTTTGCTCAATCAAGGTAGACAAAGGCACATCATTAAGACCAATAGGAGCATTTTTACTAGCAACCAATTTCATCAAAGCATCAACCTTATCCCTCAAAGTACTAATTTCCTCAACAGAATTAACTTTTTTACTAGTAGGTGCTCTTTCAGTATGCCATTGAGAATAATTAGCCATGGTATTATCTAACAATTTAGTAGCTTCACCCAAAGTAATCTCCATAAAAGTACCACCCGCGGCAGAATCTAAAAGATTTCTAGAGACAAAATTCAATCCCGCATAAATTTTTTGTATGATCATCCAAAGATTTAAACCATGAGTAGGACAATTTCTTAGCATCAACTTCATTCTTTCCCAAGATTGTGCAACATGTTCATGCTCAAGTTGCTTAAAATTAATGATTTGCGTCCTAAGGGAAATAATTTTCACGGGCAGAAAATACTTAGTGATAAAAGTATCTTTGCACTTATTCCAAGAATCAATACTATTGTGTGGCAAAGAAGAAAACCAAAATTTTGCACGATCCCGCAAGGAAAAGGTAAATAGTTTCAACTTAACAATATCATTGTCCACATCTTTTTTCTTTTGCATATCACACAATTCTACGAACGTGTTTAGATGGGACGCAGCATCCTCATTAGGAGTACCGGCAAATTGATCTTTCATGACAAGATTCAACAAAGCGGCATTAATATCACAAGACTCCGCACTAGTGGTGGGAGGAGCAATCAGAGTACTAATAAAATCATCGTTATTAGTATTGGAAAAATCACACAACTTGGTGTTCTCTTGAGTCATCGTGACTACGCAAACAAGATTGCAAGCAAGGAAGAGATCCGGCAAGAAAAAGGGCGAACGAAAAAGAGGGCAAATAAAACGGCAAATTGGTGAAGTGGGGGAGAGGAAAATGAGAGGCAAATGGCAAATAATGTAATTGCAAAGAGATGAGGTTTTTGATTAGGAACCTGGTAGATGATGATGGAGTCCCCTCGGCGCCTACGATAGGCACGTAGAAGAGACCGCTTCCTCCCCGGCAATGGCGCCAGAAATTCCTTTGACGTGGCTTGAGACTGCGTCGGTATTTCCCCAAAGAGGAAGGGATGATGCAGCACAGTGACGGTAAGTATTTCCCTTAGTTATGAAACCAAGGTTATCGAACCAGTAGGAGGATCACCACAACCCAATGATGGGGAATGTTGCATGGGAAACAAAAAATTTCCTACGCACATACAAGATCTATCCATGGAGATGAGCATCCACGAGAGGGGAGATCGGATCCACATACCCTTGTAGATCTCTAAGCGGGAAGCGTTAAGAAACGCGGTTGATGTAGCCAAACGTCTTCGTGATCCAAATCGCAAGCCGTCCCGCGATCCAATCACGATCTAGCGCCGAACGGACGGCACCTCTGCGTTCAGCACACGTACATGTCGATGACGATCTCCGCCTTCTTGATCCAGCAAGGGAGAGCGGAGAGGTAGATGAGTTCTCCGGCAACACGACGACGTGGTGGCGGTGGTGGTGGTGCTATCCCGGCAGGGCTACGCCTGGCGCTACCGAAACCGCGAACGAAGGAGAAAACGATCTAGGGAGAGAGAGGGGCGGCAAGGGCTTCGTGTGTCCTCTTGGGGCACCCCCTCCCCTCTATATATAGGTGGAGGGGCGTGGAGATCAGGCCCTCCAAGCCCTAAGGCACAGCCAAGGGAGAGGAGTTGGACTCCTAGTCCAATTCCCTCCCTTTCCATAAACAGGTGGACTTTCCACTTCTCCCAAGCCACATGGGCCTTGAGGGACTTGTGCGCCTGGCCCAATAAGGCCAGGGTGCCTCCCCTCAGCCCATGCAAACCCTTGGGACGTGGTGGAACCCTTGGTGGACTTCCGGACTCCTCCAGAAGTTTGCGGAACCTTCTAGAAGCTTCCCGGTACAATACTGGAAAAACCCGAAACTTTTCCGGGCGCCAAAATATGACTTCCCATATATAAATCTTTACCTACGGACCATTCCAGAGCTCCTCGTGACGTCCGGGATCTCATTTGGGACTCCGAATAACCTTCGGTCACCAACATACATAACTCAATAATACCAAAACGTCACCGAACGTTAAGTGTGCAGACCCTGCGGGTTCGAGAACTATGTAAACATGACCGAGACACCTCTATGGTCAATAACCAATAGCGGGACCTAGATGCCCGTATTGGTTCCTACATATTCTACGAAGATATTTATCGGTGGAACCTCTATGTCAAGGATTCAGTTAATCCCGTATGCAGTTCCCTTTGTTCATCGGTATGTTACTTGCCCGAGATTCGATTGTCGGTATCTCTATACCTAGTTCAATCTCGTTCCCGGCAAGTCTCTTTACTCGTTTCGTAATACAAGATCCCGTGGCTAACTCTTTAGTCACTTTGCTTGCAAGGCTCATTGTGATGTTGTATTATCGAGTGGGCCCTGAGATACCTCTTCGTCACACGGAGTAAAAAATCCCAGTCTTGATCCATGTCAACTCAACAGACACCCTTGGAGATACCTGTAGAGCACCTTTATAGTCACCCAGTGACATTGCGATGTTTGATACACATAAGGTACTCCTCCGGTGTCAGTGAGTTGCATGATCTCATGGTCATAGGAACAGATACTTGACAAGCAGAAAACTATAGCAATAAAGTGAAACGATCATATGCTACGTTCATAGTTTGGGTCTTGTCCATCACATCATTATCCTAATGATGTGATCCTGTTATCAAATGACATCTCATGTCCATGGCTAGGAAACTTCGACCATATTTGATCAACGAGCTAGTCTAGTGGAGGCTCACTAGGGACATAGTGTTGTCTATGTATCCACACATGTATCTGAGTTTCCAATCAATACAATTCTAGCATGGATAATAAACGATTATCATGAACAAGGAAATATGATAATAACTAATTTATTATGCCTCCAGGGCATATTTCCAACAGTCTCCCACTTGCACTAGAGTCAATAATCTAGTTCATATCACCATGTGATTAACACCCAATGAGTTCTGGGGTTTTATCATGTTTTGCTTGTGAGAGAGGTTTTTAGTCAACGGGTCTACAACATTCAGATCCGTGTGCACTTTGCAAATATTATGTCATACTGTAGATGCTGCTACCATGCTCCACTTGGAGCTATTCCAAATGGTGTTCTACTATACGTATCCGGATTGCTACTCAGAGTCATCTGGATTGGTGTCAAAGCTTGCATCGACGTAACTCTTTACGACGAACTCTTTATCACCTCCATAATCAAGAATTATTTCCTCAGTCCTCAAGTTACTAAGGATAATTTTGACTGATGTCCAGTGATCCACTCCTGGATCACTCATGTACCCCTTGATAGACTCATGGCAAGGCACACACCAGGTGCGGTACACAGCATGGCATACTATATAGAGCCTACGACTAAGGCATAAGGGACGACCTTCGACCTTTTTCTCTCTTCTGCCGTGGTCGAGCTTTGACTCTCACTCAACTTCACACCTTACAAATCAGGCAAGAACTCCTTCTTTGACTGATCCATTTTGAACTCCTTCAAAATCTTGTCAAGGCATGCACTCATTGAAAGTCTTATCAGGCGTTTTGATCTATCTCTATAGATCTTGATGCCCAATATTTAAGTAGCCGTTTATCCAGGTCTTCCTTTGAAAAACACCTTTCAAACAACCTTTTATGCCTTCCAGAAATTTCTACATCATTCCCGATCAAAAATATGTCATCCACATATACTTATCAGAAATTCTATAGTGCTCCCACTCACTTTCTTGTAAATACAAGTTTCTTATAAACTTTGTATAAACCCAAAAGCTTTGATCACCTCATCAAAGCGTATATTCCAACTCCGAGATGCTTGCTCCAGTCCATAGCAGGATCGCTGGAGCTTGCATACCTTTTAGCATCCATAGGACCGACAAAACCTTCTGGTTGTATCACATACAACCTTTCCTCACAAAAACCGTTAAGGAAACTCTGTTTTGACATCCGTCTGCCAGATGTCATAATCCGAAAATGCAGCAACTGCTAACATAATTCCAACAGTCTTTAGCATCATTACTGGTGAGAAAGTCTCATCATAGTCAACTCCTTGAACTTGTCGAAAACTACTTTGCGATGAGTCGAGCTTTATAAATGGTGACATTTACCATCAGCGTCTGTCTTCTTCTTAAAGATCCATTTGTACTTAATGGCCGGCCGTTCATCGGGCAAGTCTACCAAAGTCCATACTTGGTTTTCATACATGGATCCTATCTCGGATTTCATGGCTCCTAGCCATTTGCTGGAATCCGGGCCCACCATCGCTTCTTCATAGCTCGTAGGTTCACTATTGTCTAACAACATGACCTCCAAGATAGGATTGCCATACCACTCAGGGGCGGTATGGTTTCTTATCGACCTACGAGGCTCGGTAGTAACTTGATCCGAAGTGTCATGATCATCATCATTAACTTCCTATTCATTCGGTGTAGGCACCACAGAAAACATCTTTCTGCGTCGTGCTACCATCCAACTGAAGTGACGGTTCAATAACCTCATCAAGTTCTAGTTTTCCTCCCACTCAATTCTTTCGAGAGAAACTCTTTCTCTAGAAAGGACCCGTTTTAGCAACAAACACTTTGCCCTCGGATCTGAGATAGAAGGTATATCCAACTGTTTCCTTAGGGTATCCTATGAAGACGCATTTGTCCGCTTTGGGTTCGAGCTTATCAGGTTGAAGTATTTTCACATAATCATCGCATTCCCAAACTCTAAGAAACGACAGCTTTGGTTTCTGCTAAACCATAATTCATATGGTGTCATCAAAACGGACTTAGATGGTGCCCTATTAAAGTGAATGTAGTTGTCTCTAATGCATAACCCCAAAATGATAATGGAAACTCGGCAAGAGACATCATAGACCGCACCATATCCAATAAGGTTTGATTAGGACGTTCGGACACACCATTATGTTGTGGTGTTCCAGGTGGCGTCAACTGTGAAACAATTCCACATTGTCTTAAGTGATTGCCAAACTCATAACTCAGATATTCTCCTCCTCGATCAGATCATAGGAATTTAATCTTCTTGTTATGATGATTGTCAACTTCACTCTGAAACTGCTTGAACTTTTCAAATGTTTCAGACTTATGTTTCATTAAGTAAATATACCCATATCTACTTAAGTCATCGGTGAAGGTGAGAAAATAACGATATCCACCACGTGCCTCAATGCTCATCGGACCGCACACATCAGTATGTATGATTTCCAACAAGTCACTTGCCCGTTCCATTGTTCCAGAGAACGGTGTCTTAGTCATCTTGCCCATGAGGCATGGTTCACATGTGGCAAGTGATTCAAAATCAAGTGACTCCAAAAGTCCATCAGCATGGAGTTTCTTCATGCGCTTTACACCAATATGACCTTAGCGGCAGTGCCACAAGTATGTGGTACTATCATTATTAACTTTGCATCTTTTGGCATAAATATTATGAACATGTGTATCACTACGATCGAGATTCAATAAACCATTCACATTGAGTGTATGACCATTGAAGCTATAATTCATGTAAACAGAATAACCATTATTCTCTGACTTAAATGAATAACCGTATTGCAATAAACACGATCTAATCATGTTCATGCTCAACGCAAACACCAAATAACATTTATTTAGGTTCAACACTAATCCCGAAGGTAGAGGGAGCGTGCGATGGTGATCACATCAACCTTGGAAATACTTCCAACACACATCGTCACCTCGCCCTTTAGCTAGTCTTCGTTTATTCCGTAGCTTTTATTTCGAGTTACTAACACTAGCAACTGAACCGGTATCTAATACCCAGATGCTACTAGGAAATACTAGTAAGGTACACGTCAATAATACGTATATCAAATATACTTCTGTTGACATTGCCAGCCTTCTTATCTGCCAAGTATCTGGGACAGTTCCGCTACCAGTGACCATTCCCCTTATTATAGAAGCACTTAGTCTCGGGTTTGGGTTCAACCTTGGGTTTCTTCACTGGAGCGGCAACTGGCTTGCCATTCATGAAGTTTCCCTTCTTCCCCTTGCCCTTCTCGAAATTAGTGGTTTTACTAACCATCAACACTTGATGCTCCTTCTTGATTTCTACCTTCGCGGTGTCAAACATCGCAAATAGCTCAGGGATCATCTCCATCCCTGGCATGTTATAGTTCGTCACGAAGCTCTAGTAGCTTGGTGGTAGTGACTTGGAGAACTCTGTCAATCACTATCTTATCTGGAAGATGAACTCCCACTTGATTCAAGCGATTGTAGTACCCAGACAATCTGAGCACATGCTCACCTGATTGAGCTATTCTCCTTCATCTTGTAGGCAAAGAATCTTGTTGGAGGTCTCATATCTCTCAACAAGGGCATGAGCCGGAAATCCCAGTTTCAGCTCTTGGAACATCTCATATGCTCCGTGACGTTCAAAACGTCTTTGGAGCCTCAATTCTAAGCTGTAATGCATGACGCACTGAACTATCAAGTAGTCATCAGAACATGTCTGTCGGATGTTCACAACATCCACAGATGACGCTTGAGGGGGTGGCGCACCGAGCGGTGCATCAAGGACATAAGCCTTATGTGCAGCAATGAGGACAATCCTCGGATCACGGACCCAGTCCGCATAACTGCTAGCATCATCTTTCAACTTACTTTTCTTCTAGGAACGTATCAAAATTTAAGGGAGCTACAGCGCGAGCTATTGATCTACAATATAATTTTGCAAATACAACTTTAGACTATGTTCATGATAATGAGTTCAATTAATCATATTACTAAAGAACTCCCACTCAAATTGACATCCCTCCGGTCATCCGGGTGCTACATGATCCAAATTCACCAACCCAAGTCTGATCATCACCTGAGATGAGGTGGTTTCAATGGTGAACATATCCATGTTGATCATATCTACTATATGACTCATGTTCGACCTTTCGGTCTCTTGTGTTCCGAGGCCATGTCTGTACATGCTAGGCTCGTCAAGTTTAACCCGAGTGTTCCGCATGTGCAAAACTGGCTTGCACCCGTTGTATGTGAATGTAGAGTCTATCACACCCGATCATCATGTGGTGCTTCGAAACGTCGAACTTTTGCAATGGTGCACACTCGGGGAGAACACAATTTTATCTTGAAATTTTAGTGAGGGATCACCTTATAATGCTACCGTTGTCCTAAGCAAATAAGATGCATAAAAGGATTAACATCACATGCAAATCATAAGTGACATGATATGGCCATGAACTTGTGCTTTTGATCTCCATCTCCAAAGCATCGGCATGATCTCCATCGTCACTGGCGTAACACCATGATCTCCATCATCTTGATCTCCATCAACGTGTCGCCATGAGGTTGTCGCGCCAACTATTGCTTCTACAACTATTGCTAACTCATAGCGATAAAGTAAAGCAAAAAAGGCGAAAATAAATTAAAGACAACCCTATGGTTCCTGCCGGTTGCCGTACTCATCGACATGCAAGTCATGATAATCTATACAAAACATGATCATCTCATACATCACATATATATCATCATGTTTCTGGCCATATCATATCACATCATACCCTGCAAAAACAAGTTAGACGTCCTCTAATTTGTTGTTGCATGTTTTACGTGGCTGCTATGGGTATCTAGCAAGAACGATTCTTAGCTACGCAAAACCACAACGATGATATACAAGTTGCTATTTCACATTCTACAAGGACCTCCTCTGTCGAATCCGATTCAACTCAAGTGGGAAAGACAGACACCCGCCAGCCATCTTATGCAAGAAAGTTACATGTCAGTCGATGGAACCGGTCTCTCGTACGTGGACGAGTAAGGTTAGTCCGAGCCGCTTCATCCCACAATACCGCCGAATCAAGATAAGACTAAGGAGGGAACCAATCTGAATATCAACGCCCACAAACTCCTTTGTGTTCTACTCGTGATCTCATCTACACATAAACCTGGCTCTAATACCACTAATAGGGAACGTTGCATGGAAAACAAAAAATTTCCTACGCACATATAAGATCTATCCATGGAGATGAGCATCGACGAGAGGGGAGATCGGATCCACATACCCTTGCAGATCTCTAAGCGGGAAGCGTTAAGAAACGCGGTTGATGTAGCCGAACGTCTTCACGATCCTAATCGCAAGCCGTCCCGCGATCCAATCACGATCTAGCGCCGAACGGACGGCACCTCCGCGTTCAGCACACGTACAGCTTGATGACGATCTCCGCCTCCTTGATCCAGCAAGGGAGAGCGGAGAGGTAGATGACTTCTCCGGCAACACGACGGCGTGGTGGCGGTGGTGGTGGTGCTATCCCTGCAGGGCTACACCTAGCGCGACCGAAACGGCGAACGGAGGAGAAAACGATCTAGGGAGAGAGAGGGGCGGCAAGGGCTTCGTGTGTCCTCTTGGGCAGCCCCCTCCCCTCTATATATAGGTGGAGGGGTGTGGAGATCAGCCCCTCCAAGCCCTAAGGCGCAGCCAAGGGGGAGGAGTTGGACTCCTAGTCCAATTCCCTCCCTTTCCATAAACAGGTGGACTTTCCACTTCTCCCAAGCCACATGGGCCGTGAGGGACTTGTGCGCCTGGCCCAATAAGGCCAGGGCGCCTCCCCTCAGCCCATGCAAAACCTTGGGACGTGGTGGAACCCTTGGTGGACTTTCGGACTCTTCTGGAAGTTTCCGGAACCTTCTAGAAGCTTCCCGGTACAATACTGGAAAAACCCGAGACTTTTCCGGCCGCCAAAATATGACTTCCCATATATAAATCTTTACCTCCGGACCATTCCGGAGCTCCTCATGACGTCCGGGATCTCATCCGGGACTCTGAACAACCTTCGGTGTCGTCGTTTTCTCACGACAGATGCCATGGGTAGGCTTATCGAGAGTGGTTGGGGCCGAAGGACGCCGACGGGCTCCGGGAACGGGGTTAGGCACAAGTGGTGGCGGACACACGATGTACCCAGGTTCGGGGCCCTCCGTGGGAGGTAACACCCCTAGTCCTGCTTGGTCCAGTTTAGACAGTGGTGAGGTTACAATGATGCTCCTGGAGCTGTTTGGCTAGAGGAGGAAGAAGGAGTTGCACTGCCTTCGTTTCAATACGAATAAAAGGCTTTGGGAGGGCCCCAGCCGGCAACCTCTCTGGCCGGCTGTGGGGGCCCCCGGCTGAGGGGTCTTGTCGCTGGTAGGGCCCACCGGCTGCAGGGTCCCGTCGGGAGCCGGCAGGGCCCGCGTGGTAGGTCCCGACGTCGGTCACGTCGCGGCACGGATCATCCTTCGGGGCGTCGTCTTGTGGCAACCGGCCGAGGTCAGCGGTACGGCTGGCCGCACTGTAGCCACGCCGGGGCAGGTAATGGAGTGGTTGAAGGCGTGCCGGCACTGTTGGGAGCCCGGTCGCCATCGGCCAGAGTCAGAGGCACCGTCACCTCCACTTTGGCCACACGGGCGCTGACCCCCGATGGGATGGGGGCCACTGTTGCCATGCGTACCCAGACCACGGCATCCAATGTGTGGCCGGCTAGGGGGCCAGGCGTCTCCGCCCCTTGCCGGCCGGCTCGTCGCAGCCGGCAAGGCATAGCCGGCGGGGCGTAACCGGCGGGGCGTAGTCGGACTGTAGGGGGAAGCGGCTCGTCCTTCAGTCACATTAGAAAGTTGGAGTAGTGGGTCGTTTGAGGCTACCCCGGGGTTATCCTCCCGACAGCAGTCCCCGAAGCAGAGGAGGCCTGCCGACGAACCATGGCGGTCCTCGCCGGCTTGAATATCGCCTTTGTACCGCAGCGCGCCTCAGAAGCCAGACGACGCGGGCAAGCGGCGGTCGGCTCCGCAGCCGACCGACGCTTTGCACGCCGCCTCGGGCGACCCATCGGGCGGAGAAGCTGCGCACGTGGGAGACGTAACGGGCTGTGGCCTGACAGTCCGCGTGGCGGACAAGACCGGGCCGTGGGGTGGGGCCCTCCACGGTCGCGACCTCGGCCCACGCGCATGGATCTTTTACGGCTCGGACCGTCGGTTGGCGTTCCCGAGCACAATAACTTCCATCCCGCACGCGGCGGGAATCGCGGGGGTCGCGCGCAATGAATCCACCCCCACGATCGACCGTGCGGGGTTTAAATGGAGGGGGGAGAGGAACAGAATGGCACATTCGCTCCTCCCGCCCCAGTCGTATCGTCCTCGTCGCCCTCCTCCTGCTTCGAGAGAGAGAGAAAGAGGGTAAAGCCCACACGGTCGTCGTGCCGCCGCCCACCGCCGCCGAAGTCCCGCACCGTGGTCGAGCATCCGCGCCTGCCGCCGCGACCGCAAGCCTCTTCAGAAACCATGGCGAGCAAGGGCGCTTGGGACGGCAGCGACGCTGATGAGCAATTCATCGAGCACCTCCGCCACCGCCGCAATCTTCCGTCGGAGGCGCAATTGGAGGCGCGCATCGCCGGGCCAGAGAAGTCCCCGACCCCGCGGGAGGGCGAGGTGGTCATCTTCGCCGAGCATTTCCTCCGCGGGCTCGGGCTGCCGGCGAGTACGTTCTTCCGGCGGTTCCTGACGCGGTTCGGTCTGCAGCCGCACCACCTCGCCGCCAATGCCGTCTTGCAGTTGGCGGCGTTCGTTACCCTCTGCGAGGGGTTCTTGGGGGTGGATCCGAGGCTTGACCTCTGGTTCCGGCTGTTCTTCCTCAAGCGGCAGACGGTGAAGGACCCGGCGACGCAGGAGAAGGTCATGACCGCCTGCGGGGGCGCCCTGATCCACATCCGCAAGGGAGCCAGCTTCCCGAAGCTCCCGCTGCAGGAGTCGGTGAAGAATTGGCAGCGGGGGTTCTTCTACGTGAAGAACGTTAAGCCAGAGGAGGACTACATCAACCTCCCCGACTTCGTCAACCAGCCGCCGGTGGCGATGCTGAACTGGCGGACGGCTCCGCCCCAGGCGCCTGAGACGGCGGATCGGCTCTGCGAGCGCCTGCTGGTGATGACAGGGACGGAGGGGCTGAAGGCCTCCGACCTGTTGGCCGCGATGGTGGCGCGCCGGGTGCAGCCGCTGCAGAGCCGGTCGCACCTCATCTGCCAGATGGGAGGGTGGCATGACCCCTGCCGGCTCTCCACCAAGGAGCTGAAGCCAATTCAGGTGGCGAGAAGGGTGAACGCCATTTCGACGGCGAAGCTGAACGAAGAGGGGTGGCAACGGGGGAAAACTCCGTATAGCCGGAGCCATCCGGTGCCGCCGGTAAGTGACTAGCCGTCTCCCCCTCCCCTCCTTTTCAGAGACGGCGCCTCCCCTTGGCTTGACGGTGAGGTGCTTCGCCCGTCCGCAGGTTTTCCCGCAGCTGCAGGACTACGGGGAGCCGGCTGCCGACGTGGCGGATTCGGACCCCGAGGAGGTCGAGGACGCTGATGACGTGGAGCCGGCGGACTCGGAGCAAGCCGGCGCGGTCGAAGCCGGCGAGGCAGAGACGGAGACGGAGGCGACTGAGTCGACAGGTGAGTTCCCTCCCCCGTCGCGTCTGCGGGATTGGACCGATGATGACGCTGAGTCGGAGGAGTCGCGTGATGCAGAGGCTCCGAAGGACCCCGGGGCCTCGGAGGGCGATGTCACGGCGCTGAGGAGGCGCCCACGCCGAGCCGGCCACGAGCCCAGCCGGGGCGGCATGGCCGCGAGCGACAAGGGGAAGCAGCCGGCTGCCACCAAGCCGGCGGCCAAACGGGCGGCCGCCGCATAGCCGGGCGGCAGCCGCGGAGGCGGTGGGAAGAAGCAGCGGGTCATCCATACGTGACCCGCGAGGAGGGCGGTCCCCGTCGTCATCGGGTAAGCCCGTCTCCCCCTCGTCATGCCTCGTTTGTCTTTTCCATGTCCCCCCTTTTCCTTATTCTGCCCGATCAGGGAGGCGCGCGCCCTAGGGAGGACCCCGGGCGGCGAGGCCATGAGGACGGCGCCGCCGAACACCACCGAGGAGAGGGAGCGCCAGGCATGGCGAGATCTCGAGGCGGCCGAGCAAGAGCGGCGCGCTGAGGAGCGCCATCCCTGGGAGAAGGCGGTGGAGAAACTGCAACCGGCGGAGGCAGCCGGCCAATCGTGGGAGCCGTTCCCCCGTAGCCGGGAAAGGAGGTCGAAGGACCACCATGATGCCGAGCGGCGGGCGGAGGCGGACGCGAAGGCCGCGGAAGACGCACGCGCGGCAGCAGGCGCGGGCGCGGCCAGCGCTGGAGGAAGGGAGGAGATGGATCGCGACGCAGCCCCGTCAGGGGCGGATGATGTGCCGCCGGGGGCAGAGGAGCCCCCGGAAGTTGAAGTCCTGAATCCAGAGGTGCCGACTCCGGATGTGCCAGCCCCGGAGGCGCCGGCTCCGGAAGCGCCAGCACCGGAGGCGAGCCGGCCAGGAGCGGCCGGAGGCGGAGCGCCGGGGGTGATGGTCGTGACGACCGGAGAGGCGGCCGCCGCGAGCTCGTCGTCGGGGGCCCCTGGCACGATGCTGCCGGGAGGGGCAGGTGCCATGGTGACCTCCGGCAAAGGGGGGCCCGCAGACGGGGGCCGGCCGCAGCAAAACAGGGCCGCGGCCGGCCGTCTGGCCATTGGTGATGCGCCGAGCGCCCTTGGGGCGGCGGTGGCCGCCGTTGTCGAGGCGTTTGTTGCCTGCCGTGCCCAGACGTCGCAGGATGCTCGAGCCGCCAATGACCGGCTGGTGCAGCTGGAGCAGTCTGTTGCGGTAAGCTCTCAGCTTTTCTTCTTTTCTTGCCTTGGTGTTTTTTCCAGTGGGGGCGCGCGAGCGCACCCACTGGGTGTAGCACCCGAGGCTCGAGCCGGCTGGTGCGCAGGCGGGTCGAGTCTAATGCCGCTTTGCATCTTTGTCAATTGCAGGCAGCGCATGACCGCCGGGTGGCCGTGTACAACACCCTGCTGGGCTTGTACCGGGAAGCCGAGGGCCGGCTAGCCACACTGTCCGCGGACCTGCAAGGTGAGATCCTTGCAACTTTCGGGTGGGGGTGTAGCCCCCGGGATTCGAGCCGGCTGCCGCGGAGGCGGGCCGAATCCCATTTCTCTTCTTATCTTCTAACAGAAACTTCTTTGTCCAGGGCAGCCGCCCACACCGAGACGGTCAAGCTCCGTCGCCAGGTGGTGGAGTTCAGCGATGAGTGGAGTTTTCTGACCGCAGAGTGCGAACGACTCGCCAGGAGGCGAGCCGGGCGCAGGCGGAGACGGCCGAACGTGAGGCGGCCCACCGCCAAGAGCTGGTGGACCGCGAGGCGGCTCTTCGTTGGGAGGCGGAGGAGTGGGAGAATGTCCTCCGCCAGGAGCTGGAGGCCAAGGGCGCCGCGCTGGCCAAGGCGGCCGAGGAGGCGCAGGCGGCCCGGGATGAGCACGAGCGCCGGCTCCAGGAGTGGTCGGCCAGGGAGGCGGCGCTGGAGGAGCAAGGGCACGGGGTGGACCGGATGCTGCGTGGTAAGTTTTCGCCGTCTAGTTCCTTCCGCGCGTTGCTTCTGGGTTTTTGGCTTGCTTCTTTGCTCATCCCGCGTCTTCTTCTCTTCTTAGGGCTTTTCCCTGGTACGCAGGAGGCCGCGGAGGCGGCCGTCGAGGCCCACCGTGAGGGCCAGCGGGCGCAGGTGGAAGCCATTGGGCAGCTTGCCCCCGGGACCTTGGACGAGGTGGGGCTCGCCGCCAGGGTGCGGCTGAAGGAGGTGGTTCGGGCCCTGAAGCGGCTCCAGATGGCCGGCAAGGCGCTGGTGCGCGTCCTTTGGCCGGACGCGGTGGAACCGATCGCAATGAGCCGGCTGTCGAGGTTGCTGGAGTTCGGGACCGCGCGGGTGAACGCCTGGAGGGCCTCCGCAGCGCACGTCGGTGCGGGCATGGCGCTTCTGTTGGGTAACGTTGCATGGGAAACAAAAATTTTCCTACGCACACACAAGATCTATCCATGGTGATGAGCATCTACGAGAGGGAGAGTGAATCTACATACCCTTGTAGATCGCTAAGCGGAAGCGTTAATAAACGCGGTTGATGTAGTCGAACGTCTTCGCGATCCAAATCGCCGAGCGTCCCGCGATCCAATCACGATCCTTCCGATCTAGTGCCGAACGGACGGCACCTCCGCGTTCAACACACGTACGGCTTGATGACGCCTTCACCTCCTCGATCCAGCGAGCGATGGTGAAGTAGTGGTTGAGTTCCAGCAGCACGACGGCGTGGTGATGGTGGTGAGGAACAATCTCTGCAGGGCTTCGCCAAGCGCTACGGAGATTATGACGGAGGAACTAGAGGGCTAGGGTTGCCGGCACACGGCTTGGGAAATCCTGATGTGTCCCGTGTGCTAGCCCTGCCCCTCTATTTATATGTTGAGCCTTGGGGTCTAAACTTGGAGTAAAAGCCTCCTCTAGGTCGGTTTTGCCCGCACAAGGTCGGTTTGGCCCGCAGGGAAAGAGTCCAACTCGGATCCCTGCCGAACCGTGCACAGCCGCACACAAGCGGTAGTACCGCTTCACACAAGCGGTAGTACCGCTTGGGCGGTAGTACCGCTTCACACAAGCGGTAGTACCGCTCGGGCGGTAGTACCGCTTCACCAAGCGGTAGTACCGCTTACGCGGCAGCAAAACTACTTTTGCACTTTCCAATACCTCGTGGGCTTTATCCCTTTGGCCCATATAAAGTGTTGCTGCACCCGAACACTTCGGTAAACATCCGGAACCCCTTCCGGTGAACTCCGGAACCCTTCCGGAGATCAAAACACTATTATCACATATATCAATCTTTACCTCCGGACTATTCCGGAGATCCTCGTCATGTCCGGGATCTTATCCGAGACTCCGAACAACTTTCGGTCACCAACATAATAACTCAATTATACTAATCGTCACCAAACGTTAAGTGTGTAGACCCTGCGGGTTCGAGAACTATGTAGACATGACCGAGACACCTCTACGGCCAATAACCAATAGCGGGACCTGGATGCCCATATTGGCTCCTACATATTCTACGAAGATCTTTATCGGTCGAACCTCTATGTCAAGGATTCAGTTAATCCCGTATGCTGTTCCCTTTGTTCTTCGGTATGTTACTTGCCCGAGATTCGATCGTCGGTATCACTATACCTAGTTCAATCTCGTTACCGGCAAGTCTCTTTACTCGTTCCGTAATACAAGATCTCGTGGCTAACACTTTAGTCACATTGCTTGCAAGGCTCATTGTGATGTTGTATTACCGAGTGGGCCCTGAGATACCTCTCCGTCATACGGAGTAACAAATCCCAGTCTTGATCCATGCCAACCCAACAGACACCCTCGGAGATATCTGTAGAGCACCTTTATAGTCACCCAGTTACGTTGCGACGTTTGATACACACAAGGTATTCCTCCGGTGTCAGTGAGTTGCATGATCTCATGGTCAAAGGAACAGATACTTGACATGCAGAAAACAATAGCAATAAACTGACACGATCAAATGCTACGTTTACAGTTTGGGTCTTGTCCATCACATCATTCTCCTAATGATGTGATCCCGTTATCAAATGACATCTCATGTCCATGGCTAGGAAACCTTAACCATCTTTGATCAACGAGCTAGTCAACTAGAGGCTTACTAGGGACACAGTGTTGTCTATGTACCCACACATGTATTTGAGTTTCCAATCAATACAATTATAGCATGGATAATAAACGATTATCATGAACAAGGAAATATAATAATAACCAATTTATTATTGCCTCTAGGGCATATTTCCAACAGTCTCCCACTTGCACTAGAGTCAATAATCTAGTTCACATCACTATGTGATTTACATTGTAATGAATCGAACACCCATGCAGTTCTGGTGTTGTTCATGTTTAGCCCTTGGAAGAGGTTTAGTCATCGGATCTGCAACATTTAGATCCGTGTGTACTTTGCAAATATTTATGTCGTCCTCCTTGATGTAATCGCGGATGGAATTGAAACGTCGCTTTATGTGTCTGGTCCTCTTGTGAAATCTTGGTTCCTTGGCTAGAGCAATGGCACCAGTATTATCACAAAACAGAGTCATTGGGTTAAGCGCACTAGGCACTACTCCAAGATCTGTCATGAACTCCTTCATCCAGACACCTTCCTTCGCCGCCTCCGAGGCAGCGATGTACTCCGCTTCGCATGTAGAATCAGCTACCACGCTTTGCTTGGAACTGCACCAGCTAACCGCACCCCCATTAAGAATAAATACGTATCCGGTTTGCGACTTAGAGTCATCCGGATCAGTGTCAAAGCTTGCATCGACGTAACCCTTTACGACGAGCTCTTGATCACCTCCATAAACGAGAAACATGTCCTTAGTCCTTTTCAGGTACTTCAGGACATTCTTGACCGCCGTCCAGTGTTCCATTCCTGGATCACTTTGAAACCTTCCGACCATACTTATGGCAAGGCTGACATCGGGTCTTGTGCACAGCATTGCATACATGATAGAGCCTATGGCCGAAGCATAGGGGATGACACTCATCTTTTCTCTATCTTCTGCAGTCACTGGGCATTGAGTCTTACTCAACTTCACACCTTGCAAAACAGGCAAGAACCCCTTCTTGGACTGATCCATTTTGAACTTCTTCAAAATCTTATCAAGGTATGTGCTTTGTGAAAGTCCTATTAAGCGTCTTGATCTATCTCTATAGATCTTGATGCCTAATATGAAAGCAGCTTCTCCTAGGTCCTTCATTGAAAAACTCTTGTTCAAATATTCCTTTACGCTTTCCAGCATTTCTATATTGTTTCCAATCAGCAATATGTCATCCACATATAATATTAGAAACGCTATAGAGCTCCCACTCACTTTCTTGTAAATACAAGCTTCTCCGTAAACTTGTATAAACTCGAACGCTTTGATCACTTTATCAAAACGAAGATTCCAACTCGGAATCCGGGCCCATCATCGCTTCTCCATAGCTCGTAGGTTCATCGTTGTTTAACAACATGACCTCTAAGACAGGGTTGCCGTACCACTCAGGAGCAGTACGCGTCCTTGTCGACCTACGAGGTTCGATAGCAACTTGATCCAAAGCTTCATGATCATCATCATTAACTTCCTCTTCAGCTAATGTAGGCTCCACAGAAACAACTTTCTGCGCTGCGCTACTCTCAGGTTGAAGTAAAGGTTCAACAACCTCATCAAGTTCTATCTTCCTCCCACTCAATTCTTTCGAGAGAAACTCTTTCTCAAGAAATGTTCCGTTTTTAGCGACAAACACTTTGCCCTCGGATCTGAGGTAGAAGGTATACCCAATTGTCTCTTTTGGGTATCCTATGAAGACGCATTTCTCCGCTTTGGGTTCCAGCTTTTCAGGCTGAAGCTTTTTGACATAAGCATCACATCCCCAAACTTTAAGAAACGACAGCTTTGGCTTCTTGTCAAACCAAAGTTCATATGGCGTTGTCTCAACGGATTTCGATGGTGCCCTATTTAAAGTGAATGCAGCTGTCTCTAATGCATAACCCCAAAACGATAGTGGCAAATCGGCAAGAGACATCATAGATCGCACCATATCCAATAAAGTTCGATTACGACGTTCGGACACACCATTACGCTGTGGTGCTCCAGGCGGTGTCAATTGTGAAACAATTCCACACTGTTTTAAGTGACTGCCAAACTCATAACTCAGATATTCTCCTCCTCGATCAGATCGTAGGAATTTAATCTTCTTGTTACGATGATTCTCAACTTCACTCTGAAATTGTTTGAACTTTTCAAATGTTTCAGACTTGTGTTTCATTAAGTAAATATACCCATATCTACTTAAGTCATCAGTGAAGGTGAGAAAGTAACGATAACCACCGCGCGCCTCAATGCTCATCGGACCGCACACATCAGTATGTATGATTTCCAATAAGTCACTTGTCCGTTCCATTATTCCAGAGAACGGCGTTTTAGTCATCTTGCCCATGAGGCATGGCTCACATGTGTCAAGCGATTCAAAATCAAGTGACTCCAAAAGTCCATCAGCATGGAGCTTCTTCATGCGTTTTACGCCAATATGACCTAAACGGCAGTGCCACAAGAAAGTGGTATTATCATTATCAATTCTACATCTTTTGGCATCAATGTTATGAACATGTGTATCATTACTATCGAGATTCAATAAGAATAAACCCATCACATCGGGTGCATGACCATAAAAGATATTACTCATATAAATAGAACAACCATTATTCTCTGATTTAAATGAGTAACCGTCTCGCAATAAACAAGATCCAGATATAATGTTCATGCTTAACGCAGGCACCAAATAACACTTATTTAGGTTCATCACTAATCCCGACGGTAATCGAAGAGCGAGCGTGCCGACGGCGATCACATCAACCTTGGAACCATTTCCCACGCGCATCGTCACTTCGTCCTTTGCCAGCCTCCGTCTATTCCGCAGTTCCTGTTTTGAGTTGCAAATATGAGCAACCGCGCCGGTATCAAATACCCAGGCACTACAACGAGAGTTGGTAAGGTACACATCAATAACATGTATATCATATATACCTTGTTTGTTGTTGGCCGCCTTCTTGTCAGCCAAATACTTGGGGCAATTCCGCTTCCAGTGTCCAGTTCCCTTGCAATGAAAACACACAGTTTCTGGTTTGGGTCCAGCCTTGGGTTTCTTCACGAGAGGAGCAACTGTTTTGCCACTCTGCTTGGAGTTACCCTTCTTACCCTTGCCATTTTTCTTGAAACTAGTGGTTTTATTGACCATCAACACTTGATGCTCCTTCTGAATTTCAGACTCAGCGGCTTTCAGCATCGCAAACAGCTCGGCGACTGACTTGTTCATCCCGTGCATGTTATAGTTCAACACGAAGTTCTTGTAGCTAGGTGGCAATGATTGAAGAACTCTGTCAGTGATAGCCTCTGGCGGAAGGGGCATCCCTAACTCAGCCAGACGGGTGGAGTACCCAGACATTCTGAGCACGTGATCACTGATAGACCCGTTCTCCTCCATCTTGCAAGCATAGAACTTATCGGAGATCTCATATCTCTCGATCCGGGCATTCTTCTGAAAGATAAACTTCAACTCCTGGAACATCTCATATGCTCCATGACGTTCAAAACGTCTTTGAAGTCCCGGTTCTAAGCCATACAACATTGCACATTGAACTATTGAGTAATCATCAGAACGAGCCTGCCAGGCGTTCACAACGTCTAGAGACTCAACTGGAGCGGGTGGATCACCAAGCGGTGCATCAAGGACATAAGCCTTCTGGGAAGCCGTAAGGATAATCCTTAGATTACGGGCCCATTCCACAAAGTTACTTCCATCATCTTTCAACTTAGCTTTCTCTAGGAACGCATTAAAATTCAGGGGTGCTACTGCGCGAGCCATGATCTACAACATAAATATAGCAAAGACAACTTAGACTATTGTTCTAGATAATGAGTTTAGTTAATCATATTACTTAAAAACTCCCACTCAAATTGACATCCCTCCGGTCATTCGAGTGTAACATGATCCAAATCCACCAACTCAAGTCCGATCATCACGTGAGTTGAGGTGGTTTCAATGGTGAACATCTTCATGTTGATCATATCTACTATATGACTCATGTTCGACCTTTCGGTCTCTTGTGTTCCGAGGCCATGTCTGTACATGCTAGGCTCGTCAAGTTTAACCCGAGTGTTCCGCACGTGCAACATGGCTTGCACCCGTTGTATGCGAACGTAGAGTCTATCACACCCGATCATCACGGCGTGTCTCGAAACGACGAACTTTCGCAACGGTGCACACTTGGGGAGAACACAATTTATCTTGAAATTTAAGTGAGGGATCACCTTATAATGCTACCGTCGTCCTAAGCAAAATAAGATGCATAAAAGGATTAACATCACATGCAAATCATAAGTGACATGATATGGCCATGAACTTGTGCTTTTGATCTCCATCTCCAAAGCACCGGCATGATCTCCATCGTCACCGGCATGACACCATGATCTCCATCATCTTGATCTCCATCAACGTGTCGCCATAAGGTTGTCGCGCCGACTGTTGCTTCCACGACTATTGCTAACGTTTAGCGATAAAGTAAAGCATTACATAGCGCTTAATGATTGACACGCAGGTCATACAATAATTAAAGACAACTCTATGGCTCCTGCCAGTTGCCGTACTCATCGACATGCAAGTCGTGATATTCTATACAAAACATGATCATCTCATACATCACATATATCTCATCATGTAATTGGCCATATCATATCACATCATACCCTGCAAAAACAAGTTAGACGTCCTCTAATTGTTGTTGCAAATTTTACGTGGCTGCTACGGGTTTGCAAGAACCGTTCTTACCTACGCAAAACCACAACGTGGTGTAGTGATTGCTTTTTGATCTTCTAAAAGAACCCTCTTCATTGAAATCGATTCAACTAAAGTGAGAGAGACAGACACCCGCTAGCCATCTTTATGCAACGAAGTTACATGTTAGTTGAAGGAACCTGTCTCGCGTAAGTGTACGCGTAATGTCGGTCCGGGCCGCTTCATCTCACAGTACCGCCGAATCAAATATCAACTAGTAACGGCAAGCAATATGTATACAACCACGCCCACAACTCGTTTGTGTTCTACTCGAGATCTCATCTACGCATAGACCTAGCTCATGATGCCACTGTTGGGTAACGTTGCATGGGAAACAAAAATTTTCCTACGCACACACAAGATCTATCCATGGTGATGAGCATCTACGAGAGGGAGAGTGAATCTACATACCCTTGTAGATCGCTAAGCGGAAGCGTTAATAAACGCGGTTGATGTAGTCGAACGTCTTCGCGATCCAAATCGCCGAGCGTCCCGCGATCCAATCACGATCCTTCCGATCTAGTGCCGAACGGACGGCACCTCCGCGTTCAACACACGTACGGCTTGATGACGCCTTCACCTCCTCGATCCAGCGAGCGATGGTGAAGTAGTGGTTGAGTTCCAGCAGCACGACGGCGTGGTGATGGTGGTGAGGAACAATCTCTGCAGGGCTTCGCCAAGCGCTACGGAGATTATGACGGAGGAACTAGAGGGCTAGGGTTGCCGGCACACGGCTTGGGAAATCCTGATGTGTCCCGTGTGCTAGCCCTGCCCCTCTATTTATATGTTGAGCCTTGGGGTCTAAACTTGGAGTAAAAGCCTCCTCTAGGTCGGTTTTGCCCGCACAAGGTCGGTTTGGCCCGCAGGGAAAGAGTCCAACTCGGATCCCTGCCGAACCGTGCACAGCCGCACACAAGCGGTAGTACCGCTTCACACAAGCGGTAGTACCGCTTGGGCGGTAGTACCGCTTCACACAAGCGGTAGTACCGCTCGGGCGGTAGTACCGCTTCACCAAGCGGTAGTACCACTTACGCGGCAGCAAAACTACTTTTGCACTTTCCAATACCTCGTGGGCTTTATCCCTTTGGCCCATATAAAGTGTTGCTGCACCCGAACACTTCGGTAAACATCCGGAACCCCTTCCGGTGAACTCCAGAACCCTTCCGGAGATCAAAACACTATTATCACATATATCAATCTTTACCTCCGGACTATTCCGGAGATCCTCGTCATGTCCGGGATCTTATCCGGGACTCCGAACAACTTTCGGTCACCAACATAATAACTCAATTATACTAATCGTCACCAAACGTTAAGTGTGTAGACCCTGCGGGTTCGAGAACTATGTAGACATGACCGAGACACCTCTACGGCCAATAACCAATAGCGGGACCTGGATGCCCATATTGGCTCCTACATATTCTACGAAGATCTTTATCGGTCGAACCTCTATGTCAAGGATTCAGTTAATCCCGTATGCTGTTCCCTTTGTTCTTCGGTATGTTACTTGCCCGAGATTCGATCGTCGGTATCACTATACCTAGTTCAATCTCGTTACCGGCAAGTCTCTTTACTCGTTCCGTAATACAAGATCTCGTGGCTAACACTTTAGTCACATTGCTTGCAAGGCTCATTGTGATGTTGTATTACCGAGTGGGCCCTGAGATACCTCTCCGTCATACGGAGTAACAAATCCCAGTCTTGATCCATGCCAACCCAACAGACACCCTCGGAGATATCTGTAGAGCACCTTTATAGTCACCCAGTTACGTTGCGACGTTTGATACACACAAGGTATTCCTCCGGTGTCAGTGAGTTGCATGATCTCATGGTCAAAGGAACAGATACTTGACATGCAGAAAACAATAGCAATAAACTGACACGATCAAATGCTACGTTTACAGTTTGGGTCTTGTCCATCACATCATTCTCCTAATGATGTGATCCCGTTATCAAATGACATCTCATGTCCATGGCTAGGAAACCTTAACCATCTTTGATCAACGAGCTAGTCAACTAGAGGCTTACTAGGGACACAGTGTTGTCTATGTACCCACACATGTATTTGAGTTTCCAATCAATACAATTATAGCATGGATAATAAACGATTATCATGAACAAGGAAATATAATAATAACCAATTTATTATTGCCTCTAGGGCATATTTCCAACAGCTTCGTATTGCGAAGTCATGGTACCCCGAGCTGGACCTGGGTCTGCTCACGGCCTAGCGTGCCGAGACCGACGCGTAGTTGGAGGCAGTGGCCGATGCGATGGCCGTGAGGGCAAGCGACCTTGCGTCCTTCGCCACGTGGGACGAGTACGTCCCAGAGAGCGGGGCGGACGGCGTGGTGATCCCGGAGGACCCGTACACGCTCGCCCTGGACGACCCGGAGGGTAGCGCCGCCGAGGCGGACGAGGAAGAATCCGGCTCCAGCACCGACGCCTACGCCGACTCCGAGCTGGCTCCGGACTTGGAGACAGGAGCCGACGTAGACCGCACCGTGGACAAGGACGGGGCCTGTTCGTCGGCCGCTGCAGGTGGTGCCGGAGGACGAGACGGTGTTGCCGCCATCTAGGGCTTTTTCTTTTTGCATTGTTAGACTTCAATTCCACCCACGGGGGGTGTAGATGTAATGAACTTGTGGCCGTGGGCCTTTTAAATTTTATGAAGCTTTTGGTTGCTGAAATGTTGTTTTATGCGCGCCGGCTCGGCCTTACCCTTTTTTTGCCCTTTTGGTTCCGTTTGCTCAAAGCCTTGTCCCCCTTGGTTTCGGCCCCGCCAGCCGGACAGCCGGGAGCCGGTCTGTAGCTGGGACGGGACGTCCGCCTCGAGGGAGCCGGTCGTGAGTTTGGAAACTGTGAGAGTTTTTTGGGTAAGGTGAGTGACGGAGGCTATAAGAAAGCGTTCCGGCTAGCCCTAGCCGGCAATCCCTTTGCGATCGATTTTTCATGTGAGCTAAGCTTTGCCGTCTCGAGGGACCATCAGCCGGACAGCCGGGAGCCGGTCTGTAGCTGGGAGGGGTGGGAGGGCTCTTTTTAGTTCACATTACTTGATCGGATTCGGGGGAGGAGGGCAGGACTAGCCGGCGAGCCCCCGGGACCGGGAGCCGGGCCCAGGAGCCAGCGAGCGAGGCGAAGAAAGTCTATTTGAAAGGAACGAAAGGGCGTGTCCCAAGAGCCGGCTTGGGGCACCCGTTGCATTCATAAGCCCAAAAGGGAAGGATACATACATACACTGGTCCTTAGCAGTAAAACGGGCGGAGGAGCGCCGCGTTCCATGGGCGCTCCGTCTCTTCGCCGGAGGCGTCTCTCTTGCGCTTCTGCGACTTCTGGGCGTCTATTAGATAGTACGCGTTGTTGTGCAGCGCCTTGCTGACGATGAACGGGCCCTCCCATGGGGAGGACAGCTTGTGCTGGCCGGCGGTTCGCTGGATCCGCCTGAGCACCAAGTCTCCTTCGCGGAAGGAGAGTGGCCGGATCCGCTTACTGTGGTAGTGCCGGAGCTTCTGCTGGTAGATGGCCGTCCGGCTCAGGGCCAGCTCGCGGCCCTCCTCGAGGAGGTCGATGCCGTCTTCTCTCGCTTCCTTTGCCTCCGTCTCTGTGTACAGGGCAACCCGAGGCGAATCAAACTCGATGTCGGTGGGGATGATTGCCTCGGACCCATACACGAGAAAGAAAGGGGTGTAGCCGGTCGACCGGTTGGGCGTGGTCCTGAGGCTCCAGAGGACAGCCGGCAGCTCTTCGATCCAACAGCCGGCTGACCGGATCAGTGGTGCCATGAGCCGGGGCCTGATGCCGGCCAGGATCAGGCCGTTTGCCCTCTCAACCTGGCCATTTGACTGTGGGTGGGTGACGGACGCCAAATTGAGCCGGATGCCCTGCTTGGCGCAGAAACAGGCTAGCGCGCCCTTGGCGAAGTTTGTGCCGTTGTCGGTGATGATGCTGTGGGGGACGCCGTACCGGACCGTGATGTCTTCGATGAACCGGACGGCCGTGGGGCTGTCCAGCTTCTTGATTGGCCTGGCCTCGATCCACTTGGTGAATTTGTCGACGGCTACCAGCAAATGTGTCATGCCGCCTCATGCGGTCTTGAAAGGTCCCACCATGTCCAGCCCCCAGACGGCAAAAGGCCACGAGAGGGGGATGGTTTAGAAGGTTGTAGCCGGTAGGTGGCTCTGCGTGCTGAAGCGCTGGCAGCCTTCGCACTTGTCGACCAGCTGCTTGGCCGCCTCCAAAGCAGTCGACCAGTAGAAACCGTGGCGGAATGCCTTGGCCACCAGGGTCCTGAAGGCGGCGTGGTGCCCGCACTTGCCCTGGTGGATGTCGAGGAGGATCTCTTGCCCTTTCTCCGGATCGACGCAGCGTTGGAAAACGCCGATGGTGCTGCGATGAACCAGCTCGTGGTTGATGATGCTATAGGCCGGGGCTCGGCGCTGGATTTGTCTTGCTGTGGCCTCATCAGGGGGGAGCTCGCCGCGTAGGAGGAACGCCAGGATGGGCTGGGCCCATGAGGGAGCCGAGACGGGAGCCAGCTCGGGCTCAAGTGGGGCGTTGGTGGCGGCAGGAGCCCCCGGGTCCGGAAGACCAGTCCCCGGGTCCGGCTCGCCAGCCCCCGGGGCTGAAGCAGTGGAAGGGGCGTCGATTGTCATTATGACGGCCACGGATTCGGAGCTGGCCGGCGCAGACGCGGCCGGCTCGACGGCTGGAGCTGGTGGTGCCGGCAGAGCCACCGACGCTGATGGTGCCGGCCGCACAGCTGGATCTGTCGATGGGCTGGCTGCGTTGGCCGGCACAAAGATGGACTCCGATTCAGGAGAGGGCTTGATCGAAGGCTTGAGCAGCTGCTCGAGGGAGACGCCGGCTGGGATGGCCTGCCGGGTGGAGCCAATCTTCGCCAGCGTATCAGCCGCCTCGTTGTCCGCACGGGGGACGTGATGGAACTCACAGCCCTCGAAGGAGCAGGTGAGCTGTTGGACAAGGAAGCGATAGCTGGCCATGTTGGCGTCCCTGGCGTCCCATTCGCCAGAGACTTGCTGCACCACGAGGTCGGAGTCGCCGAAGCATATGATGCGCTAGATGCCGATCTCCTTGGCGAGCCGAAGGCCGTGGACGAGGGCCTCGTACTCGGCCACGTTGTTGGAGGCGGCGAAGTGGATCTGGAGTGCGTACTTGAGCTGATCTCCCCTCGGGGACGACAAGACGATGCCGGCCCCCAAGCCGGCTCGCATTTTCGAGCCGTCGAAGTGCATACGCCAATGTGTGGAGTCGGGTGGAGACGGCACGAACTAGGTTTCGGCCCAGTCGACGAGGAAGTCGGCCATCGCTTGTGACTTGATGGCGGTGCGCGGCTCATACCGTATCTCGTAGTGGGCGAGGGCAATGGCCCCTTTGGCTATCCAGCCGGTGGCGTCCCGGCCGCTCATGATTTCGCCCAGCGGCGCTGTGCTCACCACGGTGATGACATGCTCCTGGAAGTACTGCTTGATCTTCTGGGCGGCGAAGTATATGCCATAGCACATCTTCTGGTAATGGGGGTAGTTCTGCTTGGAGGCGGAGAGGGCCTCGCTGAGGTAGTAGACGGGGCGCTGGATCGACAACGCTTTGCCTTCCTCTGGTCGCTCCACCACCAAGACGACGCTGACGACGCGCGTGGTCGCCGCGATGTAGGCGAGCAAAGGCTCCTTCTCAGCCGGCACGGCCAGGATGGGCGCGCTGGTGAGGGCCCGCTTGAGGTCGCGGAAAGCCTCGTCCACCTCGTCGGGCCAGTCGAACATGGCCGGCTTCTTCGAGGAGTCGGGGCGCGGCTCGACCAGAGCCATCTTCCGCAGGAGCCCTTAGAGGGGCAAGGCCTTCTCGCCCAGCCGGCTGACTAACCGGCTGAGGGAGGCGAGGCAGCCGGTGAACTTCTGGACGTCGCAGAGCCGGGTCGGCTTGGGCATGCGCTCGATTGCCCTGATCTTCTCGGGGTTAGCTTCGATGCCGCGAGCGGACACAAAGAAACCCAGGAGTTGGCCGGCTGGGACGCCGTAGACACACTTCTCTGGGTTGATCTTGATCTTGTATTCGCGCAAGTTGGCGAATGTCTCCCGAAGATCGTCGAGGAGGCTGAAATGCTTCTTGGTCTTGACGACGATGTCGTCAACGTAGACGTGGGCGTTCCTGCCTATCTGAGGCAGGAGACACTTCTGCATGCAGCGCTGGAAGGTAGCACCCATGTTCTTCAGGCCGAAGGACTTGGTGATGTAGCAGTAGGCCCCGAAAGGGGTGATGAAGGAGGTTTTCAGCCGGTCGGCCGGGTCCAGCTTGATCTGGTGGTAGCCGGAGTAGGCGTCCAGGAAGGACAGCAGGTCGCAGCCGGCCGTGGAGTCGATGACTTGATCGATCTGCGGCAGGGCGAACGGGTCCTTGGGACACGCCTTGTTCAGGCTCGTGTAGTCGATACACATGCGCCAAGTTTTGTTTTTCTTCAGCACCAGGACTGGGTTGGCCAGCCAGTCCGGGTGGAATACTTCCATGATGAAGCCGGCTGTGAGCAGTCGGGCGATCTCTTCTCCTATAGTACGTCGTTTCTCCTCGGAGAAACGGCGCAGGGGTTGCTTGACCGGCTTCGCATCCGGCCGAACGTGAAGCTTGTGCTCGGCGAACTTCCTCGGAACACCCGCCATGTCCTTGGAACACCCGGCTCACGGAGGAAGTCGACGAGCTCACCTTCCTATTTGCTGTCGAGGCGGGAGCTAATGGTGACGCATTTCTTGGGGTTGGCCGGGTCGAGTGGCACTTGCATGGTGTCCTTGGACGGCTGGAACGAGGCTTCGCCGGCCGACTGGGATGGAGGAGCCGGCATGGCTGGCTGGCCAGAGGTGTGGGCCACGAGCCGGTCGAGCTGCCGCTTCTCCTCTGCTATCTCCAGGGCTTCGGCCAGCCGACTGCTGTATCGCGCGCACGCGATCGACATCTTGTAGTCGCCGGCGATGGTGATGATGCCCTTGGGACCCAGCATCTTGAGCTTGAGATAGGCGTAGTGGGGGATTGCCATGAACTTGGCGAGAGCCGGCCGGCCCAGCAGCGCGTGGTAGGACCTGTCGAGGTCCACCACCTCGAACCATACTGGTTCGCGGCGGAAGTGGTTGTGGCCGCCGAAGAGGACGTCGAGGTTGATCTTGCCGACGGGGGTGCAAGACTTTCCCGGCACGATGCCGTGGAAAACTGTCCGGCTCGCTTGCAGGTCCTCCACTTTGAGCCCCAGCTTGAGCATCGTATCGAGGTAGAGGATGTTGATGCTGCTGCCCCCATCGATCAACACCCGCGAGAAGCGGCATGTGCGCCTCTCGGAGGCGATGGAGGGATCGAGGACGAGGGCGTAGCTGCCAGGACTTGGCATCACGGCCGGGTGGTCGGCCCGGCTCCAGGTGACCGGCTTCTCGGACCAGTGCATGAACTGGGGAGTCGCGGGCATGGTGGCGTTCACCTCGCGGTGAAGCCGGCGCTGAGCGTGCTTGTCCGTCTCTTCACTGGTGAAGACGACATAGGAACCGTCTTGGTTGGCGAATTGGTCGAGCAGGCGGCCGTCGTTCTGGGCCGGAGCGGGAGCCGGAGCCGGCGCCGGCGCGCGGGGAGGCAGCGTGGGGGGAGTCGAAAGGCCCTCCCCCCGGGCCAGCCGCTGCGAGAAGGTGCACTGCCGGAGCGTTTGCATGGACGGCTTGGCGCCGGAATGGTGTTTGCAGGGAAGGTCGAGCATCTACTCGAACGTGAGCTTGGGCTCCCAGGTAGCCTTGCCGGTGCGCTGACGCTGACCGAAAGCCTGGGCAGCCGGCTACTCTTCCTCGATGGTGGCAACCTGCCGGCTCCCGTAGCGGGAGTCGGGCTGGTCGGCCTTGCGCTTGTTGTTCTGCGGCTTCCAGTTGTCGGCAGCCGGTCGTGATGGAGCTGGCGGCGGAGCCGCCTTGCCGGGCGTGCTGACCTTGACCCGGATTGCGGAGTCGGGCGTGGCGTACTTGTCCGCCTTGGCCATGAGGTCTCCCAGCGTAGCCGGCTCGGAGCACAGAAGCTTGTCCTTGAGGTAGGTGCCGTCGCGACAGCCCTCGATGAAGTACCGGATGGCCTGCACCTCGCGCACTCCTTCGCAGGAGTTGCGGAGCTCGGTCCATCGGGTGAGGTAGTCGCGGAGGGCCTCGTCCGGGCCCTGAACGCACATGGCTTGTTCGCGGGGGCGGCCGGGCTGCTTGTAGGTGCCGGTGAAGTTGCGGACGAACGCCTCTTCGAAGTCCGTCCAGGTGTTGATGCTGCCGGCCGCCAGGCTGTTCAGCCAGGTGCGGGCCGAGCCGATCAGCATAAGGGGGGCGTAGCGAATGGCTACACGCTTGTTCCCCCTTGCGATGCCGACCGCGGTGGTGTAGTCGATCAGCCAGTCCTCTGGCTTGGCAGCCCCATTGTACTTCGGGGTGTCGCGGGGAAGCGTGAAGCCGGGCGGGAACGGCTCGTTGCGGATCCGGGGGCCGAAGCACGCCGGGCCAATCGAGCCCTCCTCCTCGAGGAGGGCCGACTGCGCCAGCCGGTCGAGGCGGAGCCGTGCGTCGTTCTTGCTGTGGGGGACCCGCGGCCCGAGCCGAGCCGCGAGTTCGGCGCGGACGACTGGCGGGACGGACCGTGCCGGGTCCTGCCGTGGAGGCGGAGTGTGTCCGCGGCTACACCGGCTACCGCCAGCCGGCGCCTCGTCGCGGCGGTTGCTGCCAGCCGGGTTGTTGCTGCGCCGGCTATTCACAGCCGGCTGCTCGTTCCCGCGCAGTTGGGAACGCCGAGCGTTGCTTCCCTCGGCCCGCCGGCCGGAGGGGCGGGGGGAACTGGAGTGCTGAGCCAGCTGACGGTCAGCAGCCCCAGCACCCTCGCCCTTGGGACGGGGAACCTCGGAGACGGCCCCATCGGGGGTGAGACCGACTTGTTGCGCGTTGGCGGTGTCGATGAGGTCCTTGATGTGCCGCCCGCGCGCGGCGCGCTCTTCACCCACCAAGGTAGCCAGATCCTCGTAGGCTACCTTGGCAGCCCGTAGGTTGGCCGCGGGGGTGTCGTACGCGGGAAGGCGGCCGCCGAGGATTTCCGCGACCACGCGGCCGCGGTCACGCACAGCCCCACGCCGGATGGGCTCGGGGCCAGCCGGGGTGAGACCATACGTGGAGATGTATTCCCACTGCATGGCTTCCATCCAGCGCCGCTCGGTCACGAGGGCGCTGGCGTCTTCGAATAGTAGATGGCGGGCCGCCTCCAGCTCAACTGTGGCGGTGGCCGGGTTCGCCGTCGGAGCGATGGGGGTGCTCAGACCCCGGAGGGTAGCGGCGAGCGGGTCGGAGGGACCGGCGCGGGCGGAGGCGGCGTCGGCCTCAGCCTGCACTCGGCCCGAAGTGGTGGAGGAAGCGGTGACCATCACTCCTACGCAGGCGCGGGAGCCGTTGGCCTCACCCGTGGTGAGTGCACCCACGGACGAGGGGGGATCGGTGCAATCGAGCACCTGGCTAGGGTACTCGTCGGCCGCCGGCTCGTCGGCGAGACCCAGCTTGCCGAAACGCCCGGTGAGCGCGGCGACGTCGAGCGCGAGGTCGCGGCCGAGGCACTCATCGTAGAGGCCGGCAGCGTCACCCCACGAGCAAGCAGTTCCGCCCGGACGCGGGGCGGCCGAGGGAGGTGGTGAAGGGTCCCGCCCGGAGCGTGACTCCGGCCGGCGCTGCGGACGGCCCCACGGTGGGCGCCAACTGTCGTCGTTTTCTCACGACATATGCCATGGGTAGGCTTATCGAGAGTGGTTGGGGCCGAAGGACGCCGACGGGCTCCGGGAACGGGGTTAGGCACAAGCGGTGGCGGACACACGATGTACCCAGGTTCGGGGCCCTCCGTGGGAGGTAACACCCCTAGTCCTGCTTGGTCCAGTTTAGACAGTGGTGAGGTTACAATGATGCTCCTGGAGCTGTTTGGCTAGAGGAGGAAGAAGGAGCTGGACTGCCTTCGTTTCCTCTCTACGTGAGTGTGGTGTGTGGAGAACTGATCGCCCTCTGCATGGGGGGGGCCCGGGGGGGTTTTTAGGCCAACCCCCCGGGTTACAATACGAATAAAAGGCTTCGGCAGGGCCCCAGCCGGCAGCCTCTCTGGCCGGCTGTGGGGGCCCCCGGCTGAGGGGTCTTGTCGCTGGTAGGGCCCGCCGGCTGCAGGGTCCCGTCGGGAGCCGGCGGGGCCCGCGTGGTAGGTCCCGATGCCGGTCACGTCGCCGCACGGATCGTCCTTCGGGGCGTCGTCTTGTGGCAACTGGTCGAGGTCAGTGGTACGGCCGGCCGCACTGTAGCCACGCCGGGGCAGGTCATGGAGTGGTTGAAGGCGTGCCGGCACTGTTGGGAGCCCGGTCGCCGTCGGCCAGAATCAGAGGCACCGTCACCTCCACTGTGGCCACACGGGCGCTGACCCCCGATGGGATGGGGGCCGCTGTTGCCATGCGTACCCTGACCGCGGCATCCAATGCGTGGCCGGCTAGGGGGCCAGGCGTCTCCGCCCCTAGCCGGCCGGCTCATCGCAGCCGGCAAGGCATAGCCGGCGGGGCGTAACCGGCGGGGCATAGCCGGACTATAGGGGGAAGCGGCTCGTCCTTCAGTCGCATTAGAAAGTTGGAGTAGTGGGTCGTTTGAGGCTACCCCAGGGTTATCCCCCCGACATTCGGTCACCAACATACATAACTCAATAATACCGAAACGTCACCAAACGCTAAGTGTGGAGACCCTGCGGGTTCGACAACTATGTAGACATGACTAAGACACCTCTACGGTCAATAACCAATAGCGGGACCGAGATGCCCGTATTGGTTCCTACATATTCTACGAAGATCTTTATCGGTTGAACCTCTATGTCAAGGATTCAGTTAATCCCGTATGCAGTTCCCTTTGTTCATCGGTATGTTACTTGCCCGAGATTCGATCGTCGGTACCTCTATACCTACTTCAATCTCGTTCCCGGCAAGTCTCTTTACTCGTTCCGTAATACAAGATCCCGTGGCTAACTCTTTATTCACTTTGGTTCCAAGGCTCATTGTGATGTTGTATTATCGAGTGGGCCCTGAGATACCTCTCCGTCACTCGGAGTAACAAATCCCAGTCTTGATCCATGTCAACTCAACAGACACCCTCGGAGATACCTGTAGAGCACCTTTATAGTCACCCAGTTACGTTGCGACGTTTGATACACACAAGGTACTCCTCCGGTGTTAGTGAGTTACATGATCTCATGGTCATAGGAACATATACTTGACATGCAGAAAACTATAGCAATAAACTGACACAATCATATGCTACGTTCATAGTTTGGGTCTTGTCCATCCAATCATTCTCCTAATGATGTGATCCCGTTATCAAATGACATCTCATGTCCATGGCTAGGAAACCTCGACCATCTTTGATCAACGAGCTAGTCTAGTGGAGGCTCACTAGGGACATAGTGTTGTCTATGTAACCACACATGTATCTGAGTTTCCAATCAATACAATTCTAGCATGGATAATAAACGATTATCATGAACAAGGAAATATGATAATAACTAATTTATTATTGCCTCCAGGGCATATTTCCAACACCCAATAAGCAGCACCTGCACACAAACAACAAATACTTGCACCCCGACGCTAACGAGAGGTTGTCAATCTCTCTACTGTAAAAAGATAGATTAGGTAGTGATAGATAGGAGAGATAGATCTCCCAAGAACACAAAATAGAAAAGACAAATAAAATATGTAGCAATATGTTTTTGGGTTTTTGGTTTTGTAGATCTGAAAACAAAGATGCAAAAAGATAGATCTGAAAGCAATATGTTGGAAAAGTAGACCCGGGGACCATAGGGTTCACTAGTGGCTTCTCTCATGAGTATAGTACACGGTAGATGAACAAATTATTGTTGGGCAATTGATAGAAAATCGAATAGTCATGAAGATATCCAAGGCATGATCATTATATAGGCATCACGTCCAAGATAGGTAGACCGACTCCTGCCTGCATCTACCTCTATTACTCCACACATCAACCGCTATCCAGCATGCATCTGTCGGCGTTCTGGGAACGAGGGTACCCAGACCTGCCTGCCTGCGGCCCAGGACATGGCCCACCTCATCGGCCAAGCATGGCCTGGCGGGCCCAACCCAAGACAAGGCCCTCGCGAGGGCCCTGAGCTCGAGAGGAAGAACAACAGCAAGACCGGCGAAGGATCGGCCTCCTCAGGCCCCCTCCGGAGCGGCGGAGATCTCTATGCAGAACCCGGCCTCCGGAGTCAAGGATGACGCAAGGAAGGACAAGCAGGCGCCAGCGCGCCAGGCGGAGCAGTTTGCCCTTTGGTGCAAAGGGAGCAAGGACGTACGCGGGTTCCCAAAGCGCCCCCCAAAGGTATCCATTCCGGTGCAACAAGACCACGACCACGAGCCCAGCAGGACGGATGTCATCGCCGAGCCCACCTCTGCATCATCGACAACCACTTTGCAGGCGAAGACACCCTTTGGACAGGGCGGGGATGTACACCTGTCCCCCTTCGAATTTGGCCGTTGTGGGATCCCTTCCCGCCATTGCGATAAGGGAAGAGGACCCGGGCTGCTGATATATATAGAGGGTAGGTTCCACCGTAGAGGGAGGAACATAAGCGAGAGAGAAGACAACACCCAACAGGGCAGAGAGCTAAGAACACCACTCGAGCGCCCTCGCGAGGCTCCTCACCACTGTACTAGTTCATCCACCGCACCTCCTCGAGAGGCAATCCACCAAAGCAGGAGTAGGGTATTACGCTTCGCAGTGGCCTAAACCTGGGTAAATCACCGTGAGCATCTTCTTTGTCGTCATCGTGCGAGTTCGTCATAGTAATCATCGAGTAGCGAGCTAGGCAGGGCGAGGCTGCAGGGAAGCTTCGCACACGCCCCAGTGTTCTAACTTCTTTGGGTTTTGCGGAGCCCGAAATCTAACATTTGGCGTGCCAGGTAGGGGGCATGTCGAAGTCTTCCTCAAGCCAAGCTCTTCCTCCGCCTCGCCACTCAAATGTCTGACCCTCGCCGAGCCCGCGCCGAGCGCCGAGCTGCCCGCGTCGCCCAGACGGCGCCCATTGGCCACACCGCCGGGCGCCGGTCACCCTCACCTCTGGCCAATGCCGCCACGGGCCCGTAGGCCCACGAGCAACAAGACTCCTCCCAGCCGGTCACCGCATGGCGCAACGGCCACACCGCCACTCCGTCGATCGTTCCGGCTACCGGGTCGCCCTCACATGCTCGACCCGAGCCGCCACGCGGCTCAGGTGTACTCGCCATGGCGCACAAGCTGCTCCGCTACCGCCCTGCCGCCGACCGCCATGACGACTGGCTTCGACGCATCGCGGAGCTCGTCAGTGCTGCCGGCGACGCTTCAGCGCTCTCCTACTCGTTTCGACCCCAGCCTTCCCTGGCAGACGACGTGGCCCACGATGCGCCGCCGCCTCCTCCGCAACGCGATGTCGACCCCGAACCCAGGCGTGAAGCGCGCCCGCGCGACCAGCCCCGTGAACCGCGGGGAAAAGGGCGAGAGATGAAGTAAGCTGCCAGGTGGTGCCCCGGCCGCGCGTTGACGCGCGTGTGCTCCCCGCGCTGCCGAGCCAGCGCCCTGACCGGGCACCACTCGAGGCGGCCCCTCGGGAGCATCAAGACCGGGTCCCTCTCGCACACGCAGCACCCGTCGAGCCGGTGGGGTGCGTCGCCATTGCCCCGGAGCTCCATCCAACCACATGGCCCTACAAGTTCAAGCCTGACCTACCCCCTCGCTACGATAGCACCCCGGATCCCGCCGAGTTCCTACAGCTCTACTCGCTGAGCATCCGGGTGGCGGGTGGAGACGACAAGGTCATGGCGTGCTGGTTCCCCATGGCACTCAAGGGTGGCGCGCTCTCCTGGCTCCTCAACCTCCCGGAGGGGTCCATCACCTCCTGGGACGACCTGCGCAAACGCTTCGTCGCCAACTTCCAAGGTACCCGCGACCGTGCGCTCACCGTGAACGACCTGCGGCGTGTGAAGCAGCAGGATGGAGAGACCCTGCACAAATTCATACAACGCTTCACGACTACATGCCTCAAGGTCCCGAGGGCGTCGGATGAGGCTATCATCTCCGCGTTCACCGACGGCGTCACGGACCTCAAGATGAAGGAGGAGCTCGCCATGAACGACGAACTGTGCTCAGCTCTGGAGATGTTCAACTTGGCGAACAGGTGCGCCAAGGCCGAAGAGGGCCGCCTGTCGCTCCGCGAGCCTCCGGCGGCAGAGCCAGAGGAAAAGAAGACCAAGGCCAAGGAAGCGAAGCGCAAGGCCCCAGCAGTACTTGCGGACGAGCCAGAGGCGAAGCGCAGCCGAGGTGAGGAACACCCCGCAGGAGGAAGACCGACCTGCATCTTCCACGGCACCAACAACCACGACACCATCGACTACCAAGAGCTCAGGCTGGTCCGCGACGAGCACTTCGGCCGGCGCCGTGGACGTGTGGACCGTGGCCTCGGACGTGGCGGAGGCCGCGGTGGAGGCCGATGGGACAACCGGGAGCCGCGTCAGGAGTGGCGAGACTGGCCTCGGGAGGACCGCTGGCGCGATCAAGCTCGGGAGGACCGCTGGCGTGACGACCCTCCGGAGGGGTCACGCCGTGGCCAGCCTCGTGAGGCCCATCCTCGTGATGCCGGCCTACCACCACTACCACAGCCACCCAGACGGAAGGAAGAGGATAGGCAAGATGATGGGGCTGGGGGCTTCCAGGAGGTCATGGCGG
Source organism: Elymus sibiricus (assembly GCA_039707655.1). Taxonomy (NCBI): domain Eukaryota; kingdom Viridiplantae; phylum Streptophyta; class Magnoliopsida; order Poales; family Poaceae; genus Elymus; species Elymus sibiricus. Next base: position 249,995,655 of record CM077671.1, read on the forward strand.
TAGCCTGTATCCTGGGCGGCAACCAAGCCCCAGCGTCGAACCGCATCTTCAAGCAGTTCACGCGGGAGGTGAACGCAGCTCTCCCAAAGCCCGAAGCCATGCGCCCCCTCAAGTGTTCCCAGACCGCAATCACCTTCGACTCGAGGGATCAGCTCAGGTGCTCGGCCATGGCCGGCACGTTCCCCATGCTGTGCACTCCGACCATCAGCAACGTCCTCGTCACCAAGACCCTCATCGACGGTGGAGCGGGGCTCAATGTCCTCTCCATCGAGACCTTCGAGACACTCCAAGTACCGTATGACCAGCTCATGCCGACCAAGCCCTTCTCGGGAGTCACCGATGGGTCCACCGTCCCCATTGGGCAAGTGTGCCTGCCCGTCACCTTCGGCGGACGCAAGAACTACCACACCGAGATCATCGTCTTCGACGTCGCACACATCCACCTCCCGTACAACGCGATCCTTGGGTACCCGGCCCTCGCCAAGTTCATGGCGGTGACACTTCATGGCTACAATGTCCTCAAGATGCCAGGGAGTGGCGGCGTCATCACCGTCGCCTGCGATGAGAAGGATGCCGTCTGCTCCCTCGAGCGTGCTTACCGCACTGCGGCGGCTGAGCGCTCGGACGACGAGGCAGATGCCCTGCCTTGTGAGGATGCACGCAAGAAGTAGAAGCAGCTCCTTCCCGCGGGGCGCCAGGGGGCTGGAACCTCCAAGGGCAGAGCCTCAGGCTCTGATCCCCGGGACGTGGCCCAACCTTCCATCGCATAGGAAAGCGCGCTCAGCGCCTCCCTTAGGTCGCGCTCGGGGGCTTCCATCCGGGGAGTCTCCGGCCTGACCGGTGAGACAAGGGAGGCGCTCGGGCACAACCTGAAGGCGCCTCCTGACGCGCGTCTGCCTGAGCCAGGAGCATGGTGCGAGGCGCCGAGCTCGCAAGATTCCATCATCAGAGCGATCTAGGAGCTTCAGGAGGCACAGGCCATGCGAGGCGGGAGCTGCCCTGCACCACCAAGCGCAGCCCCCATCGTCGGCCCGGCCAACAAGCCACGCGTCTGCGTCAACGCGCTCGCAATCAACGGGGCCGCGTCCCAGGGCCTCTTCTGGCCGACACGCGCTGATCGCGGATGGGTCTACCCACACAACTACGTCCCCTTGCCCTTCGGCCTGGCGAACGCAGGCGCCACGTTCCAGCGCCTTGCCCTGGCCATGCTCGTACCTTGCCTAGCGAGGCACGACGAGGGGTTGGAGGAGATGCCCGGACCGAGCATGGGTCCCGAGCCCTGGGAGACGACGGGCTCGTGAAGGTCACGATCGCGGAGGTACAAGATCAGGCTACGACGGCAGCTTCGACTCTTCTGCGGCGTGGCCGCCAGGTGATTTTTTGGTTTGTGCCAGGTAACTTTTTGGTTCACTCTGTTTGAGGGCACCCACCGGGCCGCATTATCCTCAGGTGACCAGGGCACACCCCTGCGGCCGTCTCATTTATGCATGTTTCAGTAACTTTTCATGCATGTGATCTATTTCCTAACGTTTCACCTTACCCGCTCGGCTCTTTACCGGCATGAATGTCGATGTAATCGAATGATCCTACCTTTGACCGCCTCATGAAAGGACTGGGCACGGCGTCTGTGCTCGGGTCCGTCCCTGCAGCGTCGCTAAATCCAGTGGCTGCGCTTTGTCTGGCGGGCCGGCCCCGCTCACGTCACCTCCTGGGGTCACTAGTGCTTGGCCCCCTCGTGCGATGGTCCTCGGGAGCACATTCGGCGTAGGCTTCTCCAAAATTTGCAGGACCTTGGACGGCGCTATCTACGAGAAGATGCAGGCGCAAACCGCCTTTGAGGTAGGGACCTCGCGAGGCCAAAGCGCCCTCGCAAGCTCCCAGATACACCTCCCAGTTCTACCGTGCCAGCCACGCATACGAACTCAATGGGCTGTACACGCCCGGAGCCCCCCGAGGACGCGGAGGGGTTCCTTCCCACGCAATGTGGAAGCCCCATGCTCCGCGCTGGCGGACAACACGGTCCACCAATGACTATGCCCACGCAAGGTGGAAGCCCCATGCCCCGTGCTGGCGGACAACACGGTCCACCAATGACTATGCCCACGCAATGTGGAAGCCCTTCGCTCCGTGCTGGGGATAAACAACTAAGGGCGCCCCAGCGGCTGCATCCAACCTCAGGAAGGCCCCTTGCGGCCCCATCTCGCTGCGTTCCCCTAGGATGTACGCGTGAGGGGGCTGCATGGGGGCTACTACCGGGCCAAGCCTGGTAGATGCCACCTCCCCAGGTCTGCCAAACCTGGTCTTCATGCGCCCCTCTCAGGAAAAGCTAGCGTGGAAAGGTATGGGAGCTGCTCGTACGTCAAGGGGGACTCCTGAGCATCGCGACTCAGGAGCCTCACTAGCCACGTAGCCCCTCACCCCTTGGAACCGTCTTGGTGATCCGGACGGCCCAACGGCGGCTGAGGTATGCGCAGGCCCGGGCCCTGCCGACGCAGAGCTCAAAAGCGCTCAAACCCCTAAGGAGGACGCTCGAGCTCGTACGTCAAGGGGGACTCCTGAGCATCGCGACTCAGGAGCCTCACTGGCCACATAGCCCATCACCCCTTGGAACCGTCCTGGTGATCCGGACGGCCCAACGGCAGCTAAGGTATGCGCGGGGCCGGGCCCTGCCGACGCAGAGCGCAAGGTGTTCGAAATTTTCAAGGTAACCCAATCTTCACCATGTTCCCTTCATGAGGGCTGCTCATACGTCAAGGGGGACTCCTGAGCATCGCGACTCAGGAGCCTCACTGGTCCTGTAGTCCCTCACCTCTTGGAACCGTCCTGGTGATCCGGACGGCCCAACGGCGGCTGAGGTATGAGTGGAGCCAGGCCCTGCCGACGCAGAGCATCACAGCAAGCAAGAAGGAAACAAGGCGAAGAAAGCAATCACATAGTTCAACAGTTATTACAAGCATTAAAAGTTTTCGCAAATACAAACAAGTTTAACGCCTCCGTGAGGCACGATGAACGTCGCAGGAAAGGAACAAGGAGGAGGAGTTAGGAGGAGCCGCCGCCATCACTCGTCCTGGCCGCGGGGAACTCGTCGTCGACATCGCTGGCGTCATCTCCTTCGCCGCTAACCCTTGCAGCTTCAAGAGGCGGAGGAACAGTGACGCAGGTGAACCTCTTCACCAGCGCCTCCACAGCGCCCTTCACCGCCGCCGCAGCACTGGCGCGGACCTCGGGGGAGACCGGGCGGATCACGGAGTCAAAGTCAAACCCCGGCTCGCGAACGTGAAGATGGCTGAAGACGCGCGTCGCGGCCTCAGAAAGGAGGTCGCGGCACTCGCTCTCCAAGACTCCCTCCACCTTGGCAACGACGCCCTCCAGTACCTCGACGAGCTTCGAAGCGAGTCCCGCGAAGCCGCTCTCCGGAGCCACCAGGGGCTCTGCAAACCAATCCCGGCAGAGGGAGTGGAATGCTTGGCGAAGCCTGAGCTCGACGGAGGGAAAGGCGCTGAGCTCCGCGGCCTTTTTCTCCTCAGCTGCGGCAAGAGCCTTCTCCCTGGTGTCGAGCCGGGCCTTCTCCGAAGCGACTTCCCCCTCCCGCGCGTCTAGGCGCTCTCGCTCCGCGGCCTGGCTGGCCGCCGCCAGGGACAGCTCAGAGTCCCGAGCGGCAAGGTTGGCATCGCGGGTCTTGAAGGTTTCCTCCTGCTGACGCAGTTGCTCCGCAAGCAAGGACTTCTCCTCCTGAAGAACCTTCAAGTGGGCCTCCGCTTTGCCACAACGCCTTGTAGCAGACGCCGCGTCGATCACTGCCGCCTCGCGGGCTGCCTTGGCTGACGCGGCCTCCTTCTCGCTCCCCGCCGCGGTGGCCTTGGCCTGGCCCCAAACCGCCACGACAGAGGCGTCGGCCTGAAGCCACCCGAAGAGGAACCCCAGGCGCCCACTCGCATGGCGATCGTCAGCGACCCCGAGGGCGTCCCGAACCTGACCCAGAGTAGTGTAGGCCCCGTCCAGGACGCCGCAGCCGCGCAATGCGGACACCAAGGCCTCGTTAGGGGGAGTCTCGTGCGCCATCACAGGAGACGCCCCTGGGGCGGCAGAAGCACGAGGAGCGGGAGGCACCAGAGGCTCCGCCACGACCACAGGTAAGGTGGATGCACACGAGTCCAAGAGCAGCTGGCCCTCGGGGGCTGGCTCCCGGGGGAGCGGCACCGACATGCCCTCGAGGGCAGGAGCGGCCACGTCAACAGGCACCGGCGGCTTGGGAGGCTCCGCGGTAGCGGCCAGGAGGGTCGCCTCATGAGCCCCCGCACCCGCAGCGCCAGGCGCCTCTACAGGCGACGACCGGACGACAGGAGCGGGCGGTGCATCGGAAGGCGTCTTCGGCTTGACGCCTGCCTTCTTCTTCCTCATCTTCAGCACGGCGGCATTCCTGGCCACCAAGCAAAGGAAAAATCATCAGCACACAAGCTACCGGCAGGCGACCAAGGCCGAGCCGTATTACTTACTCTTCAATGTCGACCCACTTCCTCTTCCTCTCTGCTCCGACGGCAACGGCGGCGCCCTCGCCTTTCTCCGGGAGGGCATCACCACGCGGGGGAGCAGGAGCGCTGTCGACAAGGGCGGCAACTGGAGGGGTCACCATGGCCCCGGCCTCGTCCGCCTTGCCCGCGAGCTGCGATTCGGGCGGGGGCGAGGCCGGCGCTTCAACCGCCTTGCCGGCAGAGGCAGGGCACACCGAAGGGGACTCCGCCCCGCGCTTCCTGGGGGTCGCCAGGCAGGCGGACCGAGTGGCACGAGGGACCAGTCCTGGCCCCCGGAGGACCTTGGAGGGGCGCGGAGAGCCTACAGCAGAAGCTTCACCAACATCGTCGTCGTCCTCAAGGTCACGCAAGAGCATGCTCTGCGACGGGGGAGACGCCTCCGCCAGGTCGTCGTCCGCTGTCTTCTCCGAATCTTCCCCGCCTGTGGTGTCACCGGAGGACACCATCACCAGGGAGCCAAGGCCCTCAGCTGGGGAGAGCCCCAATTCGTTGAAGACAGGCATCGCGGCGACCAGATCGGCTCCGTCGTCGCGGCGGTACAGCGGGGCATAGGCGTCGGGGAGATCGTCGGGGTCGCCGTTGAGCAGGGTCGACACAGCCCTGTTCAGTTCCTCGGGGGTTATGCGTGCGGACCGAATCCTGAGGTTGTCGCCGCTGCCCTGATAGTCCCACAAGGGCCTAGAATGAGACTGGAGGGGCGCCAGGCGCTGCATCAAGAACTCCTTCACTATCATCCCCCCAGTCAGCTTCCTGGCGCTGATGTCGCGAGAGATCCGCTCCAGGACAGGCTTAGCCCGGGGGTCGGAAAGCTTCGCAGAGCTCCACGCGGGGGTCTTCTCCGGCAGCCCCTTCGGCAGATCCAAGCGGGGGTTGATGCTCTTGAGATCCATGAAGACCTAGCGGTGCCTGAAGTTCTCCACCTTCTTCCCGGCCTTCAAGAGCATGTTACCGCTCTGGACCGCGACGAAAGAAACGCATGCCGACCACTGAGCGCCGTCATGCACCCGCAAGCTAAAGAAATGACGGAAGAGGGCCACCGAAGGCTCCACGCCTATGAAGGCCTCGCAGTAGAAGGCAAAGACGGACAAGAGCAGAATGTAGTTGGGCTGGAGATGAAGAGCTTGGACCCCGTAATGGTTGAGGATGACGGTGAAGAACTTGGAGAAAGGCGGGACGAGCCCAGCGAAGATGCTATGGAGGAAGAAAGGATAGGCCGACCTAGACGAGGGCCGCTTCTCCGAAGAGCTGCCCCATATCAGGGTCCGCTTCTCCGAAGAGCCGCCCCATATCAAGGTCCTCCCCCACTCGTTGGTCCCATATGCCGTCGACGGGAGCACCGGGACGAGGTCTCCATCCTTGGCAATGGTGGACTCCGAGAGCACCGGTGAGATGGGAGCGGAGGCTGAGCCCTGGGCCTCTGGCTTCGACTTGCCGGCGGGGGCAATCGGGCAGTTCGCGAGGCCGGCACGGCAAGGAGGAGGACGGAACGGCGCCAGGATCTGGAGAGGTCGCTGCTAAGGCCGGGGATCTGGGAGTAAGAGCAGGTGCGCAGAAGAGGAAAGCAGTAATGACTCAGCGCTGGAAGTCAGGCTTTTGTCGATTCGAGCGGTGGCCGAAGGGGCGTCGGACGCCCGACATCAACCGCACGACGCGCGCCAGTCCTGGCCCGCAAGCGTTTGGGGCCGGCGGTGCTTCGGGCCCTCCTCAAGGCTTCGCCCAGAAGCCGGCACGAGCGCGCCTTGGGCCCGGGGGCTACTGTCGGCATTCTGGGAACGGGGGTACCCAAACCTGCCTGCCTGCGGCCCAGGGCATGGCCCACCTCATCGGCCAAGCACGGCCTGGCGGGCCCGCACCCAAGACAAGGCCCTCGCGAGGGCCCTGAGCTCGCGAGGAAGAACAACACCAAGACCGGCGAAGGATCGGCCTCCTCAGGCCCCCTCCGGAGCGGCGGAGATCTCTATGCAGAACCCGGCCTCCGGAGTCAAGGATGATTTAAGGAAGGACAGGCGGGTGCCAGCACGCCAGGCGGAGCAGTTTCCCCTTTGGTGCAAAGGGAGCAAGGATGTACGCGGGTTCCCAAAGCGCCCCCCAAGGTTTCCATTCCGGTGCAACAAGACCACGACCACGAGGCCAGCAGGACGGATGTCATCGCCGAGCCCACCTCTGCATCATCGACAGCCACTTTGCAGGCGAAGACCACCTTTGGACAGGGCGGGGATGTACTCCTGTCCCCCTTCGAATTTGGCCATTGTGGGATCCCTTCCCGCCATTGCGATAAGGGAAGAGGACCCGGGCCGCTGATATACATAGAGGGTAGGTTCCACCGTAGAGGGAGGAACAGAAGCGAGAGAGTAGACAACAACCAACAGGGCAGAGAGCCAAGAACACCACTCAATCACCCTCGCGAGGCTCCTCACCACTGTACTAGTTCATCCACCACACCTCCTCGAGAGGCAATCCACCAAAGCAGGAGTAGGGTATTACGCTTCGCAGCGGCCCAAACCTGGGTAAATCACCGTGTGCATCTTCTTCCTCGTCATCGTGCGAGTTCATCATAGTAATCATCAAGTAGCGAGCTAGGCAGGGCGAGGCTGCAGGGAAGCTTCGCACACGCCCCTGTGTTCGAACTTCTTTGGGTTTTGCGGAGCCCGAAATCTGACAGCATCTAGTGTATTAAGTTCATGGAAAAACGGAGTAATGCAATAAGAACGATGACATGATGTAGACAAGATCTATTCATGTAGGAATAGGCCCCATCTTGTTATCCTTAATAGCAACGATACATGTGTGTCTTGCTGCCCCTTCTGTCACTTGGAAAGAACACCGAAAGATCAAACCCATCACAAAGCACCTCTTCCCATGGCAAGAAAAATCGATCTAGTCGGCCTAACTAAACCAAAGATTTGAAGAAGAAATACGATGCTATAAGCAATCATGCATATAAGAGATCAAGGAAGACTGAAATAATATTCATGGATACAAACTGATCATGAACTCAAAATTCATTGGATCCCAACAAACACACCGCAAAAGTTTACATCAAATAGATCTCCAAGAGACCATTGTATTGAGAATCATAAGAGAGAGAGAGGAAGCCATCTAGCTACTTCCTATGGACCCGTAGGTCTCTGGTGGACTACTCACGCATCATCGGAGAGGCACCTATGAGGAAGATGAACCCCTCCGTGATGGTGTTTAGATTGGATCTCGTAGTTCTGGAACTTGTGGCGGCTGGAATTGTGTTTCGTCGACTCCCCTAGGGGTTTTGGAATATTTGGGAATTTATAGGCATCAGAGACGGTGGAGAGGGGTCCCGAGGAGGGCACAACCCATCAGGGCACTCCGGGGCCCCCCTAGCGCGCCCTGGTGGGTTGTGGTCTCCTCGACCCACTCCCCCGGCACTTCTTTGGCCCACTGGGTGTCTTCTGGTCCAGAAAAAATCTCCAAAAAGTTTCATCGTGATTGGACTCTGTTTGGTATTGATTTTCTGCGAAGTAAAAAACAAGCAAAAACAGCAACTGGCACTTTGGCACTATGTCAATAGGTTAGTCCCAAAAAATGATATAAAGTTTTTATAAAATGATTGTAAAACATCCAAGAATGATAATATAACAGCATGGAACAAGCAAAAATTATACATACGTTGGAGACGTATCATTTTGTCATGGCAGATGTCCTAGTGTGAGGACTTCGTCGTGAGGCCATCGCAACTAGGAGGTTAGCTTGTCGGGGTTGATCGGAATCGAGAGACACAGTTTACCCAGGTTCGGCCCCTCACGATCGAGGTAATAGCCTACTTCTGCTTTCTGCTTATTGCTTTGGTGATCAATACAAGCCAGCGGATTTGCTTGACCTAGCTATTGATTGATTGTAACTTAAGTCTATTGGCCTCGAGGGCTCGCCTTTATATACAGGTCGAGACCCTGGGTTTACAAGAGTCCAAGTCGTGCTATGATTTGTGACCAAGTATGTCTCTAACTCGCCTTGCCTCTCAAGCAAGGAAACTCCTGGCGACTTCCACCTCTTGGGCCTTGAGTCGCCATCTTCGTGTACTGGGCCGCTAACCGGCTTACTTGGTAAGCCGCCTTGCCAGCATTGTCCTCAACGTCACGGCCCACCTTGAGTATGATTTACAAGACGCTAACATGCTGACCCGGCCCAGTAGGGCGGGTTATACCGCGGGGTCATATCCCTGACACCGATGGTGCACTAATTTCCCTAATCTGACGACACAGCGTGGCGGAGGGCATGCATGGGCAGGCTACGTCGTGTGCACTACTTCAAGATGGTCCAAAGACGACACATCAATTAGAGACCCTTCGACCAAACTGTGTGCGATCCATCAATCGCAAACGATATAGTTCTAGCTCCGTCGCCAATAACGAGAACTGCGTGCGATGGCAGATCCATCAAATACGATTTAGAAAAGACATAAGTGTGCGATACGTGGCATACAGTTGGTTGTTAGGAAATGTTTGTGATAAACCAAGATAACACAAACGGTTAACAAAATACGTATGTGTGCGAAGTACGACATATAGTTCACTCGGATAGACTGTTTGCACTGATCCAGCAGAACACAAATGAGTTAGCATAGGAAGGTGTGTGTGATACCGAGAAAACAGTTCATTCATTTGAATTGTGTGGGAAGACCAATAATAACCCAAACGATTCATCCTGGCAAGCTCTGTGTGTTGTGGGCAGACGGTTGCTTCTAAACAGTTGTATGAGATGTGATTTGTTCTGTTTGCACAACATCTATGCTCTGTCTATAGAACACCAACATTGTTGCATAACCAACTTGAACATCCAATTACATAAGTGACTACACAACACATGTACATTCCTTAATATAAATTTACAAGAAGTAGACGATCACCAAATCATATTGTTCTTCTAACGGCGGTTGCCGCCACTGCTCTGCTTGTGGCTATCCCTCACCGTATGCAGAAAGGAGGCACTTCCTCATGTCAACGATCCTCCTGCACATCCCATAGCTTGTGTATGCGTCCTTGGACGCGTACTTGATGTGTTCTTCATCCTGTTCGTTCCCAGGCCTTGTGCCAGACAAACTTGTCCTTATCGCACTCAGCCTTCATGTTTCTGTAGTAGGGGTCGATGATGGCTGCAACGAGGTCAACCAGGGAGTCCTTCTGCTTCTTCTTCTCGCCGCCCCAGACCCTTTACTAACCTTGGATGTTGACAAGCTTCTGGCAGGACAAGCCCAAAGTCTTGAGCACCTCTAGATCGTTGGTGGTGTCCATCGTTGTGAACCTGTAGTCGGGGTTGTTGACAAACCTGGCAAAACGCTCGCAAGGCCTAGTGGCCAGGCAATAGTGGTAGACGAGCACGTGATGGCGCACACACAACTAGGCGACGACAACCTTCTGATCATGCCCGGCACGATCGCCGGTGTACTCGAGGTCGAGGCCGACCACTTTGTACTTGTCATCCTCAGCAAGCAGCTGCTCCAAAGTGTTGATGGAGTTCTCCACTATGACCGGGTCACTGGTGTATACCACCGAGAGGCCCGTCTTCCTGATGTGTGTGTCCACTTTGAAAATACTGGCGAACTGTCGCTCAGCGCCGACAACCGCCATTGGATCCGCGTGGGAAGCTTGAAGCAATGAAGAGATGTGCATCCTCTCTCTATTATTTGTCGTCGTGGGTGTACTTCTTGTGTTGTGTGGCATGATCGGAAGGTGGAAGAGATGAAAGTAAATGGCCACGGGAATAAATGGGTGGGCGCCGGACGGCCTGGAATTTCGGCACGTCTGCATGGCAGTTTTTGCAGCGGCTAACTGCATGGTGGCCCACGTATAACTGCATGGTGGCACCGGGTGCGGTACAACCGCATGCATATGGCAACCTAAACGTACGTGATCGTTCGCGCATGGAGGGAAGCCGGCGGAGCGCGTGCGCATGGACACAAGCAGAGCGCACTGCGGCCGCCTCAACTGCCTCATGCGTAGAGAAGTTCGCGATGGTGTGTACAGAACGGTCGTTTGCTATGTAATAAAACGCAAACGCTTTTTTATTATTAACTACTTGTGTACTTGTCCTTTCTTCCTCCTCTGTCCCGTCTTGTCACCGCGTTGTCGCCCGAGATTCCAGTGCAAGTTTCGCAATCGTGTAGGCGTTTGTTTTGGCCTACCCGTTCCCGCGCAACCGTGTAGGTTCCTGCGCAAGCTTCCCGCCCAACTTACCGAAATCCCCCAAACCCCCAATGCTTGGCCGCCTGCTTTATAAACCCTCACGGCTGGTGACTCCACATCGCATTCATCCCCTCCCTGCCCGTAGCTTCTCTAGTTTGCTTCTCCCGATCACAAATGGCACCTGTCCGTCGTCGTCGCTTCGCCACTCCGCCAAAGGACATCTCCAATTAGGAGGTTGCACCACGTCGGTGGCGCTGTCCCCGGAAGCGTGCAGTGCGCGTGGCATCCTTGTTGGGTGTGTGCACGTAACCCACCACACGCTCTGCCAGCTTTGCTCGAAGGCAGCTGCTATCGGCGACCGCCGTGGCCGCTACCCCATCGCCGGCCACCGTTGTCGCTACCCCACCAGCAGCCACCTTGGCCGCAACCACACCATCGTCCGCCTTGTCAGCCACCCCACCGTCAGCCGCCGGGGCCATCACCCGCTCCGCCATCGCGGCCTGAAGGTGGGAGGAGGAGGCCACCGCCGAACCCTAGCCGCTCGGCTTTTGTGTCAGCGGCCTTGCGTGCGACATCAACTTGCTACAGGAGGAGGAGGAGCGCTAGGTCTATCACGCAAAGAGGCTCACCACCGCCGTGGCTGTAGCAGACGCCGCAGCTGTGGCGTGAAATGAGGAGATCTACGCCGAGCCCTGCCGCTTCAAGGAGGCGTGTCAGAAGCGGCGGAGGGCAGCAGCGGCAGCCAACGAATTCGACTCCTCCAGCTCGTCGGTAGGCTCCTCCTCCTCTACCTCTTACTAAACGTGCTCGGCAGAGGAGAGGCTGCTGGAAGAAGTACAAATCCCCTCCGTAGTAGTATTTAGGGGCTATTTTGTTCAGTTCATCAGACTATAGATATGGTTGAACTGTACCACGTACTTTAAATTAGCTATTATATATAGTTGAACTGGCTATTTCAGTACGTGGTTGGCAACAATTGGGGAAAAGTTTGTTCCATTCAGCTGTCGAATTGAATTGTTTTGTACAAAGATCACTGCTTAATCTATGAATGAAATATATGTTTACTGAATTTCAGTTGCAAAATTGCACCGTAATAGTGATTTAGTTCCTATAAAATTTGACAAATGTCAGTGTTACAATGATGTTAAATGTCCATGTTACTAGATCAACAAATGCCAATGTTTCCAATTTGACAAATGGCAATTTACCCAATATGACAGATGCAAATCTAAACTCATTGTCTCTACTAAGCACACGGGCCATCATCCACAAACATTTGCGATGACGCAATGAAAAAATCCTTCGCGCCAGATTTTGGCTTGGCTTAGTAGTGAGGGAACCATTGCCCTCGGTCTGCATACGTGTATTCAATCTGAAACGTTTGTGATGACGGTCAAAGGACATGCCTCCCCGATGAGCGTGCGGAGGACTGCTCGCATGCCTCCCGTATACTCAAACACCTGTCCGCATGCTACCTCCTAGCCAATACAGAGTGGGACGCATGGCAGCACATAAATGGTCAGCAGAACGTCCACGATCTGTAATTAATACGTCCATTTGTGATGGTAATGTGACAACTTTTTGTTACAAAATGCCTTTGTTGGCTATTAATAATGTTTGCGCCTTCTCTGAAAGTGGACACAAAAAATACCACAACATATTTGTGCTATATGATGAGGCCCTGGCCAACATAGACCTTGTGATTGTAGTTCAAATTTGATATGTACACTAAATCCACATAAAACTCAATTAGTGCATAAAAAGGCAGATGAACCCTTAATAATTTCATATTTTTGTAGTACACACATATTTGTCTATGTTGTTTCTAGGAAAAAATTGAGATAAGAGGCATCGAATGTCGTTTCACCTGCAGATGTGACATGCATGTTCCCTATCGGAACCACGTAGCTTATTATGAGAAGCTCTGGTTTGTAAGAGGCTTGTGCCAAAACATGTCCAAGTTGGTATATTTCTTTACCACGGCATATGTGTACCTTTTCATGTGACCATGCCAAGTTTCATGAATTTCTGACGAGTTTTGGATTTACGAGAATTTAAAAACCAAGTTTCTCGATGTTTGCGGTCAAGCCAACTCGCTAAGATGTTTGAAATTCATTCTCACTTCTTGAATGGGACCTAACACATGCATCCAGGGACACATATATGATTTTCAACCCATTTTGGTGCACTGGACCTTGTGATTGTAGATCAAATTTGAATTATGCACATTAAATGCACAGAAAACTCAATTAATGTATTAAAAGCAAGATGATCCCTTAATTATTCATATTTTTGCACTTTACACCTATTTGTCTATGTTGTTTCTATAAAAAAATCAAGGAGATAAAAGACATCGGATGTCGTTTCACCCGCAGATGTGACATGCATAATGTTCCCTATTGAAACCACACAAAGCTTCTTGTGAGAAGCTCCGTTTTGTAAGAGGCTTGTGCCAGAACATGTCCAAGTTGGAAAAAATTTTACCACAGCATATGTGTGCCCTTGTCATGACACCATGCCAATTTTCTTGAATTTCCGACGAGTTTTGGATTTACGGGAATTTGAAAACCAAGTTTCTCAATTTTGCGGCCAAGCCATGACACTGAGATGTTTGAAATTCATTCCCATTTCTTGTATGGGACCTAAACATGCAACGTGGTACTCATATATGATTTTTCAACCACTTTTCGTGCACTCGACCTTGTGATTATAGTTCAAATTTGAATTATGCACATTAAATGGCTAGAACACTCAATTAATGTAATAAATGGGCCAAACGAACCCTGGAAAATTCCATAGTTTAGCACGACAGACATGTTGCTCTATGGTGACTCTAGAAATAAATTCAAGGCGAGAAGAGACAGCGGATGTTGTTTCGCACATAAAAGGTGAATGTTCCTTATCGGAACCACATGGCTTTCTTGTGAGAATCTCTAGTTTGTAAGAGGCTTGTGCCAAAACTTGTCCAAAATTGGGCAATTTTTTTACCACAACACACAACAACCAAGGTCATGACACCATGCCCAAGTTTCATGAATTTCTAACGAGGTTTGGATTTACAGGAATTTAGAAACCAAGTTTCCCAATGTTTGCGGTCGAGCCAAGACGCTGAGATGTTTGAAATTTATTCCCACTTCTTGCGTCAGACCTAAACATGCATCCAGGGAAACGTATATGATTTTTAAACCTATTTTCATGCGCTGGACCTTGTGATTGTAGTGCAAATTTGAATTATGCACATTAAATGCCTAGAAAACTTGATTAATGTATTAAAATGGCCAAACGAACCTTGGAAAATTCCATAATTTAGCATGATAGTCATGTTGCTCTATGGTGACTCTAGAAATAAATTCAAGGCAAGAAGAGACAGCGGATGTTGTTTCGCACATAAAAGGTGAACATTCCCTATCAGAACCGCGTGGTTTCTTGTGAGAATCTTCGGTTTGTAAGAGGTTTGTGCCAAAACTTGTCCCAAATTGGGCAAAAAAATACCAGAACACATGAGCCATGACATGACACCATGCAAAGTTTCATGAATTTTAGATGATATTTGGATTTACTCGAATTTGAAAACAAAGATTCTCAATATCTACGGCCGAGCCAAAATACCGAGAGGTTTGAAATTGATTTCCATTTCCTGCATGGGACCAAAACATGTATCTAGTGGCACATATAAGATTTTTCAACCCATTCAGGTGCACTCTAACATGTGGTTAACTGCAGTTCATATTTGAACTATGCACATGAAATGTCTAAAAACTCTTTAAATAATTTAAAAGGCCTAAACAACTCTGAATAATTCCATATTGAACAGACACTCCTATAGTTGCACTTTCACTGCAGATAAATGTTATTGCAATCCAAACACCATCAGTTGTCAATGTAACCTCATTTTTCATTTCAAAACAATATAAAAATCAAGTACATCGCAAACAGTTCTTGATCATGAAACACGTGTGATGTGGTATAAAATATCTTGGGCCAATCCTTATCTATGGCCTACGTCGGAAGCTTCATCGGCTACAGTCCACCACCGGCGCGTCAACCACACAGTCACACTTGCTCCCCAAGACCACTGTACTGTTCAAACATCACCGGTGAAAGATGGGGATGTTGATCCGCATCGTGAAGGCAACTTCGGCGACCCACTCCGTCCCGAGCGCGGCCGCATCAGCCATGAACGTGCTCACAACATCCATGAGCGGTCACAATCTCCGACATGGCGGCTGCAGCTGCAGAAAGGACAGCTGTTGCAGCTAAGATGGCGACAGCAACGTCCGTGACCAGGATAGAAAATGGCGAGAATGGCACAGTAGTTGTCCGTTCCTCGGAGGCCGTCGTAGCCCTGATGGCAGCTGCCCATGCCTATGTCGAGGCCGCCCACTCCCAGGTCGTGTCGGTCACCGCACAAATAGCAGTGGCCTTCTCCGACATCGATCGGCAACCTACATCCGAAGAGTTGGCAATCGCCGAGAGCGCTCGGGCAACTGTCCATTCGTCGACTGCCTCCCTAGCCGAGATGGAGGCCGTCAACACCCGGACCGCGGCTGCCCACACCCGGCTCATGGCGGCCTTTTCCAAATATATGGCGACACGGACTACGAGATGCTTGCAGAGTATGTGGTAATGGATGCCATGGAGCCCCTTCCGCTAGAGGTCGTCAAGCGCGAGATGCTCATGGAGGATGCGGTGGAGATCGACGAGCATCAGGCGGAACATTGGTCTTTGTTTAGAGCACTAGTCTTTTGTTAGAGTAATGTTTAGGTCAACAAGCTCTGTTTAATTGCTTGATTAAGTAAGTGCAGGCTGTGGTGTAGGCTCTTTTGTGTGGTACCCAAATTAGCAATTGATGTTAAATTATGCGACAATGTGAATGACCATTGTAACCAGGGAAATTCGGACCAAAATTTGCTGGCATATCCCCATTTCGTCTTCCAATTCTAAATTAAATTCAAGTTCATTACACACAATTTGTTGGCACGAACTGTGTGCACTGTAGTATCCAATCTTACATCAGAAGCTTGGAGACAAAAGTTTGCATGTTCAAGCTCATCACACACGAGGCATAGCACAGGCTTCGTTTGTGATGTTTACATATTGCAAACTATTCTGAATAATTTGCACGTTCAATATCATCACACATGGGGTAAAGTACATGATTCGTTTGTGATATTTAGATATCGCACACAGTTCTGAATAAGGGACTGTGTCCGATGAAACTTTTCGCGCCAGTTTTTCACTACACCGAACGAAATTTTGGCCTACCATGGAAATATCTACCTCCCTCACGCCCCCGGCACCAAGAAAAAGCCACATTTCCCCTTTTTCCTCGTTCCTTTCCTAGTTCAAACATTCACTGCTTGCTTGAAGCACCGCCTCCTTGCCGGGAACGCTCCTTCCTGCTGCTCGGCCTCGTCCATCTAGTCAGGTATCGACACCTCCCCACTACCCCCACTCTCCCACCCCCTCCTCCTCCATCCCACATGGTACGACTGTCGGCGCAATACCTTCCACCCAAATCACCGCCCCATCCTCCAAATAATCGCTGCCGAAAGCCATGGTGCATGCAGTATAGCCAGGATCCCAAGGAGCATTTGGCACCAGAGAAACAAATCGCGGCTGCACGCATGGATAAGGCAGCGATGGCTCCCATGCGTGCCGACCCCCAGATCTTGGAGGACCACCTCACCGTCAACGCCACCGTCGACGCCTTGCGGTTGGCTGCTATAAACGACAGCTCATGGTCTTTTCTTGAGGGCACCGCCGGTGCGTTCGACGAAGACTATGATGTATTTTCTCAGCATGCCCGTGCTTACCTCAGCTCCAGGGATGACATGTTGGTGCCGGGGCAGGATCAGGCCACTCACCACTACGAGGGGTGCACCCACGGTGTGAAGGCCTCGCCCTCTTCCAAGTTGAAGGAGCCCACCATCATCGATATCTCCGACGATGAGGAATAGCTTGTTTTTTCTTAGCTTTATCACTAAGGACCTATGTTCAACTAGCAACGCCGATTAAGCATGTTTGATTTACCTGTTGCATGTGCTGCTCCTGCCTTTCATTTAGAAATTCCAGTGAAAAGTCCAATGTAATGCTACTTGCAATCTAACCTTCTAGTATGTTCTATTGTGCAATTTGGTGCTTAGTTAGCGGTTCGTTCATTTGTTGTGGTGATCATTTAACTATTTAGTTCAATTCAACAATGTGATGTTCGATTGTTGTTGGTACAATTTTGTATTGTTATGCATGTGAGAAATAAATCGAATTTAGATGTACTAAATACATGTGAAACATATACAATTGCTATATTTCCTAGTTCTTAGCACGCTTGGTTTAGATAACTGGCTTTTCCATGTGGCTCGAATTAATCGGTTGGATCTGCATTGTGTTTATTTTTCATTAACATATTTCACTGATAGTATACCAAATATCACTTATAACCAAATCGATATCTATGTTAAATATGTTACAGGGGAAACAACGAGAGACACTGAAGTTTACCATCGAGGTTTGCACATCCATGGTCCTTTGGCTAATAGCACATTATTGTGCAATTTCAAGAACCATTCTAATATTAATGTTTTTAATAATTTGTTCTTGCACATGTAAGTACTGTTGTAAGATGTTTAGACCCACTGTTCGACCCTTTTTGCATATGGGGAAATGAGGTGTCCTTGAATGTTGGTCAAATCAAGAAACTCGGAAAGATTGTTAAGATAAAGAAACTAGCTATGAAAAACAACAAGGTGTTTGTCTGCACAATGAAGAAGACATTATTCAATTATAGGATGGTACCATCTCTTTCACCTTAGTCCTTTTCCCTTTGCGCCATTTCAAATTTTAGAAAAGATATTTATGCATATGTTTGTTTTCAGTCCTTTTCAAGGCAGTTCATCGATGATTACGTCTCAAACCACCTATATGGTCAAGAGGCGAGGAAGGTATTCATACAGCACCCACGGTATAATCTTGAAGTCTTCCTCAAGAGGACGAAGGATGGGCGAGCAATCATCCACATGCACTGGCCTAAAGTTGCGAGGACCTACAACATCATTGAAGGTTCAATATTCGCCTTCCACTTCAACAGTTTTCTAGACGAGACTCGTCTGTCTATTTACCGTCTATGATGATACTTAATATCAAAAGGTTTTAGATGTTACATTTGAAACTTTGTCCTGTTGTGCAATTGGGTAGCTAGTTAGTATATGCCTATATGATGTTGTACCCTGATGTAATTCAATTATGAAATCCTGGTTGTTGTAATATGAATAAGAAATATATTGTGTGCTTGATATGAAATGTTAATTTGATTACTAAATGGATTATAAATAATAAAGAAATTATGCTAATTATTGGGGTTCCTATTGCAGACGGTTTCTAAGAGAACACCATGGGCGATGACCTCAACAAACCCACACGGTTTCTAGAAAGTTGGCATGTTGGATCAGTGAACAATCACACACGACTTCCGGTCGACAACCGTGTGTGTTAGGCCACCCTATCACAAATGTTTTGACATAACAAGTGTGTGTGATGGATAGCCCAATGCCAAACAGTTTCTTCTAGGCACCATGAGTGATGTATTGAATAACGCAATCGACAGAATTATAACTATCGTGTGTGATAGCCAACCCTATCACAAACATGTTATGCGGAAAATTGTGTGTGATGTGCAATACGAATGGAGACGTATCTATGGGATTCCCTGTGTGGGAAGCTAGGCACATCTCACACGACTTCTGCAATATGTATGTTTGTGATGGTCCTCCCAATCGCACACGCTCTATTTTTGCCCGGCGTGTGTGACCGGACGGAGACATCACCGACGATTTATCTGTGTCGTGTGGTATAGGCCCCCCTATCGCCCACGGTGACGGTTTAAAACTGCGTCATGGAAAGGGAGTAAAAAGCGGTTGAATAGCACGCGACTGCACTAGTGGTGGCTGCGTGCACGCATGGGCAGGCTGCGTCGGGTGGCTGCACACATGCATGGGCACGCTAAGACGTTGGCCTATCTACGACGGCCCATTGGTTCGATGAGCGTCCCGCCCCAATTGAATGCGTTTTAGAAAAGGCGTCAAGCACGTGGCCCACGGTCGCTGTCGTGTGTCCTTGTTTCCCCGCTCCCAGGTGGGCCAACCATGTCCATAGCCACTGAACAACCGCCCCATCCAGTCCGCAGCCAATTAGGTCAAATCTCGAGGATCGACGATGCCAAACCCTAGCACCTGATCTAAACCATTCCCGGACAGCGATCCAACGGCCCTGATAATGCGGAGTTTCGAGAGGGGTTTGAGGGGTTTTGGGAGGGATTTGAGGGGTTTTGAGAAGGGTTTGAGGGCTAGGGTTAAGCATAGCTAATTTTAAAAAACATCAAAAAATATAAAACCTACGCACATCTTCATTTTATGTTACTAAGTTGCTAGGAAAAATTAGAAACCACCATTACAGATATTTTCATAAAATTCCTTTCACATAACTTAACTATCACGAACAAGGTTGCATGGTTTTAGGGGATTGAGCTAGGGTTTAGGGTTAACCATGGCATAGTTTGTCCAAACGATCCAATATTGGGCATGGACCCTATATTTGCAAACTAGATGACATGTTTTTTAGCTCACTTAGATAAGTTCAAAAAAAGTGCTTAGAAATAGGGCCCGCTTTGCAGCACATTTTTCATTAATATGAGTTTTACTTCACAAAAGTGCTCGGATTGAGCACCTAACATTCATAAAACTTAAGAATGCACTAGAAATCATACAAGTGCAAATTTCAAATGTACGTCACATTTGATACGGCTCAAATTTGAATTCTGGCTCAAATTTGGATTATGTCACATAGTTCTCAAAGTACATCACACATCAAAATACAAGTAGCATTACATCACACAAAATAAGACCTATAGACTAATATTTTTCACTTCTTCTTGCGACAGCTTGCTTTTGATTTCACAGCACAAAGCTCACTAATGGTCTTGGTTTTATTCACCGGATTAGCTTCAGTCTGCAATGTTTCAGCAACCAGGGGCTGGCATGCATGCTTCCTCCTAACATACAAAGCATTTCATTTGGTTAGCAATAAAAAATAGTAGCCAAATAAAAAACATCACAAACATGAACATACTTTGGCCTTTCAGGAGTGTAACGGTATTTTCGAGATCCTTTTTGGTGCCCAAGTTCCTGGCACAACTTGCATCTATTTTTGTTACCCTTATGTGACCTCTTAGGCTTTGCATCTTTCTCCCCCTTCTTACTACTCTCAGCTTTCCCAAACGATCCCTTGAATGTACTCTCCTTAGGCCTGCCAACCTTTCTTTTTGTTAAGGGAGGACACATGGAAAACTCGATTTCCACTTTAGGCCACTGAGACTGGTCTGTAAGTGCTGGAATCGGAGCTGCATGCGCAGCCTTGAATCTTGCTACTGAGTAATATTCATGGAAATATTGGTGCATGTTGATACATCCATTTTGCATCATGAATTCTTACTATTATTTACATTATTCTTGTCCATTATTCCACAATATCACACAATTCTTATGTCTTTTCTCTCTGAATATGCAAGGTACAACATAAGGAGGGAAATATCTGGAATCTGGAATTCTGAACCGGAAAACCGAGAAAAAGGCAGAAAAATCACTAATCTCACAATGACCTGAAACTTCGCGGAGAATATTTTCGGAATATTTAAGAATTTCTGGAGCAGAAATATACTGGAGGGGGGCTGGCAGCAGGGCACAAGCCAACAGGGCGCCCCCTAAGTGGCGAGCCCTGATGGCTTGTGGGCCCCTGTTGGCCCTCCGATGCCCCTCTTCTCCTATATGGTGTGGTTTACCCTAGAAAAAATCATAAGCAACCTTTCGGGATGAAGCGCCGCCGTCTCGAGGCGGAAACCTGGGAAAAGGCCCTTTTGCACTCCGGCAGTCAGATCCTGCCGGGGAAATCCCTCTCCGAGAGGGGAGATCGAAGCCATCGTCATCACCAACGCTTCCTCCTTCGTGTGAGGACCAATCTTCATCAACATCTTCACCATCACCATTTCATCTCCAACCCTAGTTCATCTCTTGTATTCAATCTTTGTCCCAAAACCTCAGATTGGTACCTGTGGGTTGCTAGTTGTGTTGATTACATCTTGTAGTTGATGCTTGTTGGATTACTTGGTGCAAGAGATTATGTTCAGATCCTTAATCATCATTATTATACCTCTGATATTGAACATGTTGATGATGTGTGAGTAGTTACTATTGTTCCTGAGGACATGGGAGAAGTCTTGTTATAAGTGATCTTGTGAAGTTGGTATGCGTTCGATATTTTGATGATATGTATGTTGTTACTTCTCTTAGTGGTGTCATGTGAACGTCGAATAGATGACACTTCACCATGTTATGGGCCTAAGGGAAGTCATTGTGGAGTAACAAGTAGATGATGGGTTGCTAGAGTGACAGAAGCTTAAACCCCAGTTTATGCGTTGCTTCATAAGGGGCTGATTTGGATCTACATGTTTCATGCTATGGTTAGATTTATATTAATTCTTCTTTCGTAGTTGCGGATGCTTGCGAGAGGGGTTAATCATAAGTAGGTTGTTAGTTCAAGTAATAATAGCACCTTAGCACCGGTACACCCACATATCAAATTATCAAAGTAGCGAACACGAATCAACTTAACACGATGAACATGGCTAGACAGAAATTCCCATGTGTCCTCAGGAGCACTTGCTTAATATAAGAGTACTTTCAGGCCTGTCCTTTGCTACAAAAAGGATTGGGCTACCTTGCTGCACCTTTGTTACTATTGTTACTTGTTATTTGTTAGGAATTACCTTGCTACAAAACTATCTACTATTGTTACTCACAGCACTTGCAGAGAATACCTCGCTGAAAACTGCTTATCATTTCCTTCTGCTCCTCATTGGGTTTGACACTCTTACTTATCGAAAGGGCTATGATTGATCCCCTATACTTGTCGTTCATCAAGACTCTTTTCTGGCGCCGTTGCCGGGGATTGAAGCACCTTTGGTAAGTGGAAATTGGTAAGGAAACATTTTCTATATGTGCTGAAATTTACTGTTGCTTGTCACTATGAATGGTCACCCTTTGAGTGGCTTGTTCGGGGCATCTTCGCCCCAAATGGAAGATGAGGAAATTGTTCCTCCACCTACTGCACCTACTAAAAATATTTATTATGAGATTCCTTCAGGTATGCTTGAGAAACTATTATCTCATCCTTATGATGGTACGACTCATCCTGATTTTGATTTGATATTCGTCGATGAGGTTTGTGGATTGTTTCAGCTTGCAGGTTTCTCTAGGGACAAAGTTAAGAAGAAAAATTTCCCTTTATCTTTGGAGGGAAAAGTATTGATGTGGTATAGGCTATTGGATAATATTGAATCATGGGATTGGAATCGCTTGAAGTTGGAATTTCATCAGAAGTTTTATCCAATGCATCTAGTTCACCGTGATCGGAAATATATATATAACCTCTGGCCTCGTAAAGGAGAAAGCATCGCTCAAGCTTGGGGGAGGCTTAAATCTATGATGCACACCTGCCCCAACCATGAGCTTCCAAGAGAAATGATTATACAAAAAAATTATTCTCGGCTTTCTCATGATGATCGGATATTATTGGATTCTTCTTCCTCGGGCTCATATATGAGTGAAACTATTGAATTCAGATGGGATCTTTTGGAAAGAATTAAATGCAACTCGGAAGATTTGGAACTCGGCAAAGGTAACGAGTCAGGTATAAAACTTAATTTTGATTGTGTTAAATCTTTTATGGAAACTAATACCTTCCATGAGTTTAGCAATAAATATGGTCTTGACTCTGAAATAGTAGCTACTTTCTGCGAATCATTTGCTACTCACGTTGATATTCCCAAAGAGAAGTGGTTTAAATATCATCCTCCCATTGAACCACCATTAGAGGAACCAATTAAAATTGAGAAAGAAGAAATAATCGTTAGTCATGCTGATCCAGTTGTTCCCACTGCTTACATTGAGAAACCTCATTTCCCTGTTAGAATTAGGGAACGTGCTAAGACTACGACTGTGGTTAATAAAAGCCATATTAGAACACCTATACCTTCTGAACAAATAAATGTTGAACCTAATGTTGCCATGTCAAAGATCTTTTAGATAATAATGTTGAGGGCCAGGTTCTTTATTTGTGTGGGGAAGCTTCTAGGATTGCGAAACCCGCTAGAAACGAACAGGATAAGTTAGACAAAAATAAACTGGTGGTTGGCATGCCTGTTGTTTCAGTTAAAATTGGAGAACACTGTTATCATGGTTTGTGTGACCTTGGTGCTAGTGTCAATGCTATACGTTTCACCTTATATCAAGAAATTATGAACGACATAGCACCTTCTACTATGGAATATATTGATGTTATGATTAAACTTGCAAACTAAGACACTATTTTGCCACTTGGGATCGTTGGAGATGTTGAGGTTCTGTGTGCGAAGGTCAAGTACCCCGCTGATTTCTTAGTACTTGGTTCAAAACAAGATAACTTTTGTCCTATTATATTTGGTATGCCTTTCTTGAACACCATTAATGCTGAAATCAACTGTGTTACTGATAAGGTTAGAGTAAGCTTTGGTGATGTGTCTCATGAATTTAATTTCTCCAAGTTTACTAATCAATCACATGAGAAGGAATTACCTAGTAAGGATGAAATGATTGGTCTTCCTTCTATTGTCGTACCTCCTACTGATCCTTTAGAACAATATTTGCTAGACCATGAGAATGATATGCAAATAAATGAAAGGAATGAAATAGATAAGATTCTCCTTGAACAAACACCTATCCTTAAACACAACTTACCAGTTAATATCCTAGGGGATCCTCCTCCACCCAAGGGAGATCCCGTGTTTGAATTGAAAACTTTACTTGATACTCTGAAATATGCTCATCTCTTCATGAAAAGAAGATATATCATGTTATTATCAGTGCTAACCTTTTAGAGCATGAAGAAAGAAGATTACTTATAACTCTGAGGAAGCACAGGGCTGCTATTGGATATACTCTTGACGATTTAAAGGGCATAAGCCCCACTCTATGTCAGCACAAGATTATTATGGAACCAGATGCTAAACCTGTCGTTGATCATCAACGCCGCTTAAATCCTAAAATGAAAAAAGTGGTAAGAACTGAAATACTAAAGCTTTTGGAGGCAGGCATAATCTATCCTATTGCTGATAGTAGGTGGGTAAGTCCTATTCATTGTGTTCCTAAGAAAGGAGGTATTACTGCTGTTCCTAATGATAAAACTGAGCTTATTCCACAAAGAATCGTAACTGGTTATAGGATGGTAATTGATTTCAGGAAATTAAATAAAGCTACTAAAAAGGATCATTACCCCTTGCCTTTTATTGATCAAATGTTAGAAATATTATCTAAGCACACACACTTTTGCTTTCTTGATAAATATTCTGGATTTTCTCAAATACCTGTATCAAAAGAAGACCAAGAGAAAAGTACCTTTAATTGTCCTTTTGGAACTTATGCTTATAGACATATGCCTTTTGGTTTATGCAATGCACCTGCTACATTTCAAAAATGTATGACTGCTATATTCTCTAATTTTTGTGAAAAGATTTTTGAGGTTTTCATGGATGATTTTTTTTACGGGACTTATTTTGATGATTGCTTGAGCAACCTTGATCGAGTTTTGCAGAGATGTGAAGAAACTAGTCTTGTCTTGAACTGGGAGAAGTGCCACTTTATGGTAAATGAAGGTATAGTGCTTGGGCACTAAATTTTTGAACGAGGCATTGAGGTAGACAAGGCTAAAGTTGATGCGATAGAGAAAATGCCATGCCCAAGAAAATTTCCTTGGTCATGCTGGTTTTTATAGGCGTTTCATTAAAGATTTCTCAAAGATTTCTAGGCCATTAAAAAATCTTCTTCAAAAAGATGTTCCTTTTGTTTTTGGTGATGATTGTGTGGAAGCTTTTGAAATACTTAAGAAGGCTTTAATTTCTGCACCTATTGTTCAACCACTTGATTGGAAACTAACATTTGAAATTATGTGTGATGCTAGTGATTATGCTGTTGGCGCTGTTCAAGGGCAAAGAGTAGACAAAAAATTAAATGTTATTCATTATGCTAGTAAAACGCTAGACTCTGCTCAAAAGAATTATGCCACCACTAAAAAGGAATTTTTAGCAGTTGTTTTTGCCTGTGACAAGTTTAGACCTTACATTGTCGATTTCAAAGTAACTATTCACACCGATCATGCTGCTATTAAATACCTCATGGAAAAGAAAGATGCTAAACCTAGACTCATTAGGTGGGTACTTTTACTTCAAGAGTTTGACTTGCATATCATTGATGGAAAAGGAGCTGAAAACCCCGTAGCAGATAACTTGTCTAGGATGGAAAATGTTCTTGATGACCCACTTCCTATCGATGATAGTTTTCGTGATGAACAACGTGCTGCTATAAATACTTCACGTAGTGCTCCTTGGTATGCTGATTATGCTAATTATATTGTTGCCAAGTACATTCAACCTAGCTTCACATATCAACAAAAGAAAAAAATTATTTTATGATTTATGACATTACTTTTGGGATGACCCACACCTTTACAAAGAAGGAGTAGACTGTATTATTAGATGATATATACCTGAGCATGAATACGAACAGATTCTTCGGAAGTGTCATTCCGAAGCTTATGGAAGACACCGTGCCGGTGATAGATCTGCACACAAGGTATTACAATCTGGTTTCTATTGGCCTATTGTTTTCAAATATGCTCGTAAGTATCTCCTTTCATGCAATGAATGCCAGAGAGTTGGTAACATCGGTAAGCGTCAGGAAATGCCTATGAATTATTCACTTGCTATTGAACCATTCGATGTCTGGGGCATTGACTTTATGGGACCTTTTCCTTCCTCAAATGGGTATACTCACATTCTAGTTGCTGTTGATTACGTTACTAAGTGGGTAGAAGCTATTCCAACTAGTAGTGCTGATCATAACACCTCTATTAAAATGCTTAAAGATATCATTTTCTCGAGGTTTGGAGTTCTTAGGTATTTAATGACTGATGGTGGTTCACATTTTATTCATGGTGCTTTCCGTAAACTTCTAGCTAAATATGATGTTAACCATAGGATTGCATCACCTTATCATCCCCAGTCTAGTGGTCAAGTTGAATTGAGTAATCAAGAAATAAAATTAATATTGCAAAAGACTGTTAATAGATCTAGGAAGAATTGGTCTAAGAAACTAGATGACGCACTTTGGGCTTATAGAACTGCTTATAAGAATCCTATGGGTATGTCTTCGTACAAAATGGTCTACGGGAAGGCTTGTCATTTACCTCTTGAATTAGAACACAAAGCTTATTGGGCAATTAAAGAACTTTACTATGATTTTAAACTTGCCAGTGAGAAGAGGTTATTTGACATTAGCTCACTTGATGAATGGATAACACAAGCCTATAAAAATGCTAAGATATTTAAAGAAAAGGTTAAAAGATGGCATGACAAGAGGATTCAAAAACGAGAATTTAATGTAGGAGACTTAGTACTTTGTAACATCCCAAAATTCTAAATTTTGGAATGTTATATTAAATTATAATTAGAATTGTTTGCTTGGATGTTGTGTGATTGATTGTGTGAAATTGTGTGGAATTTGAATTTTTTTTAAAATTTAATGAGAGGGGATAAAAGGACTTTCCCAAAATTTTCCATTTTGAATCCCTATTCAATTTTGAATTTTGAATCCTTTCAAAACCCTTTGATAAACAAATAAAATGAGAGGAGGAAAATGACACTCCAAAATCATAGACAATGTTTTGATTCAAGTTCTAAAATAGAAACTATTTGTAATTTATTTGAAATCCAAATTCCTTTTCATTTTGGAGTTATTGCAAAAAATGATTTTTAAGACGTATTTTATTTGGCCTTAGAAAAATGTTCACGTTGTAGGAAATGCTTTTATGAAAATTCTGATATATAATATTCCCATATAAAATGTTTTACTGTTTTGTTTATTTGTTTGTTTCCTCGTTGTTTTATAAAAAAACAGAAAACACTATTCACGGACAAGCACTGTTCATCCGGTTTTAAATTTTGAGAAACAAAAACAAAACAGCCCACGCACTGTTCATATGCGGCCGGCCGGAGCAAAATTGGCCCATGGGGCGCTTTCTTTTCCTTTTCCCATTTTTCGTATATGTTTAATCCCACATCGCCTATCCTTAGACCTTTGGACCTCTTTTCTACCTATAAATATAGACCCATATGGACTCAAAAATCATCCAATTCGGGTTAAATCAATTTTATTAGTTTGACTCGGTTTATTAAATAAAAATATTTTCTTTTCTCGGCGCGGGATTTCTGAAAGTCGTCTCTTTTTTGAATTATCTCTTCTCTGCATTTTAAAGGTATTTTCTTTTATACTCTTGTAGTTTATTATTCCTAGACTAGTATTCCTAAACTAGTATACGGTAGAGTAATTAGATTATCAATTAGTCTCCGTATTTACACATTAGTACTAATTTTTTTTTAGACATAGCACTTTTTTCTTCTGTGAAACAACTTGGCACTGATTTTTCAAATAGCCATAATTTTTTACTCGTTCATCCGAATTAGATGAAATCAACGCCTACAGTTTTGTCTTGATCCCACCTATCCAATGAACCTATCACATCAACTTTTTCAAATTTTCAAATTTCAAAATTTGTTCAAATTCATATTCAAACTTCTTTTGATCATATCTTTTTATCCGTACCTCCGTTTCCGATGAATCCAATTGCGTCGGATTCATATCAAAGTAATCTTTCCATTCATACCATTAGTGTTATCATTTCAACATATAATTTTGATCATACTCAGATTTCTCTATTAGTACTTCAAAGTGTTCACACACCGTTCTAAGCTGATTCAATGTCATATTGAAATATTTGTATCTTTTGATCTGTTATTCCAAGTCTATTGATTCTTTTTCCTAGATATTCATATTGACATTCCATATCCAGTAACATCATTAGTTTAAACCTTTGAACCTTTCAAATTTGAGCGATTCAAATTTGAATTTGAACCTTCATTTGATCATATCTTGCAAACTGTAGCATTTTTCAATTGATTCCTTTTGCACCTAAACACTTGTGTTATGTACTTTCTGTTCATAAACACCATGTTCCAATTCAAATACTTTTGACCCTTCCGAATTCAAATTCAATACATACTTCAATTCGCTATAACTTGTGTTATAGTGCTCCATTTCAATTAATTCTTTTTGCAAATGAATTCTTATGCCATATGCTATTTGTCAAACAACATTCATGTTGTTCTCCCCATACTTTGGATCGTCTTTCGTAGCATGTCAAACCTAAGCTTATACATCAATAGTTCATCGTCTAGTGACTCTTTTGAGTTGATCCCTTCACCTTTCACTTTACAACTCCATAAGAACCTAACCTTATCTTATTAAACCTTAGTATGTTGTTATTTTCGCTTTGAGACATATTTTGGTCTTGCGTTATTTTGGTTCTTCCTTTTTGCAAGATTATTTATTGAATGTTGTTTGCTTACGCTAGATTACTCGGAGTGTGACGAGTAGAATTATCAGGATTGTGAGTGCGACTATCTTCATCAAGTAATACCAGGCAAGTTCACATTGATCGTGTATTTTACCTATGATTTTATTTGCATTAGTTCAACCTCTTCACCCATTGCATGCAAAGTAGGTACTTGGAAATTTTAGTTCTTGAGTAGTATCATGTGGTAGACACCCATAAACCTTTGTTACTTGGGTCCGGGACGTTATTTTTATTTGGCTATGCTTTTAATAGACGGGGTTTGGATGAGTGTTTACCATGAGAGTTGTGAGACTTAATTGATGATCAAGACCTCAAGACTTCAAGAATGATTTTGCAAGACCTCATGATGCAATATACCTCTGGGTGGATGATGGTTGAACGGCACCATGGAGAAACCAGTGGATTTGCCTAGGTGATGCTGGAGAAGCGCCAGTATTCACGCGGAAAGGTCCACCCAGGCACAAAGAGATGGATGGATACTCCAAGACCCGAGGCTTACCTGCACAGCCACAAGCCATTATGGGCTCTGGCTTGGTTGAACATCGTGGTGACTCTGGACGGGCGGTGCTACAAGATGTAGAAGAACGGTAGGAAAGGATGGGCACCGACAGTGGCTCAGAGGAACCCTTTGGAAGACCATGTTTTGATCATCCGGTTCTCAAACACCCTGAAGTGCGAGGACTTCAACGGAGGCGATCAAATCTTGTGGGGAACGTGTGCAAAACTCTGCAGAGTACCAAACCTAATCGATTAGCCGTGTCCACGGTTACAGACAACTTGAGCCAAAGGAACTGAAACTATCAGGAACTCTCAACACAAATAATATTAATGATGTGGGTGTTATTGTTAACTTGGGTATGAGAAATGGTTGGTGGAACCTTCTCATTAAACAACCAACTTTGTAGTAACAATTTTTGCTTTGATCCTCTTGTTGTAGGAAAAATCAGCTTTATGCAAAAAGTTTAACTTACAGCCCCACCTGCCATATATGCATATATTATAGAAGATATTTTCACCCCTCCCTTTTTGTGACTTGCCGGTACATTCAATGTACTGACCTACACGGCTGCAACGTCTTATGTTGCAGATACTTTTCTACGACGAGTAAGAGTACGATTCAGGGTTACGGTCTACACTCAACCTGCCGTTGGTGTTTATTTGGGACTCCACTCCGGTTGACTGTTTCCGCTGAGATTTTGAGGTATATATATCAAATTTTACGTTATTACATGTGATTGCACTTTTATATATACATTGATGTACTGTGTGTGCCAGCATACTGATCCAGGGATGGCACGGAACACACAGAGGCTTGACTCGTTTTGAGTCGGGACGCTACATACTTTTATACAATTCTCGTTTCTGATTTTTTGCAGGAAAACTCCTCTCCAAATGGGAAGGCACATACGTTGTTGAGGAGGTTTATCGCTCCGATGCTATAAAAATCAATAACTTCGAATGAAAGAACCCGAGAGTGGTGAATGGGCAAATAATTAAGCATTATATTTCAGCTGCACCCATTAATGAAGAAACCAATGTCATCCAAGTCATTACACCGGAAAAACACATCAAGGAAGTCTTCGGGAACACTCAAGAAACCTGAAAAAGGGTTAGGTATGTCGTACGGTAAGTAAACCGACTCCAAAAATTCCATAAAAATAATTTCTGTCGTTTTTGGTATTTTAGAAAAACTACTAAAATAAAACGGAGCCGGAAGGACCCACATGGGAGGCACAAGACAACAGGGCGCCCCCCTAGTGGTGCGCCCTAATGGCTTGTGGGTCCCTCGTGTGCCCTCCGGACTCCGATTTCTTCCAGAACATGTATTCGGACCTAGAAAAATCATTATATATACTCCCAGATGTTTTGACCACCGCATCGCGAGATTTTCCTCTGTTCTTGTTTCGGGCTGTTTTTCTGGTAGATCGGAAAATATGTCGTCCCAAGATTCGGATGGAGAGAGCTATGTATCCCACTATGTTGCCAAGCCAAAGATCTTTGGGGATATTTACCCCTACCTATGGTCCACGGATGAGGAAGAAGACACCGATTTGGAGGAAATAGAAGATGTTGGTCCGGATGCGAGTTCAGATGAAGACGAAGCTCCACTACCTCAACTTGGAGATATGCACGTGGAATTCAAGAAGTCAAGCCTCCCTAATGGAGGGAACAAACCCAATACCCAATTTATCCCTTCTCGTTTTCTGCGGGAGAGCAAGGCGGCTTTATGCAAAAGGATATTGAAGCTTGAACAAGAGAACGATGGTCTAAGGGAAGAAAACTTCATCCTCAAGCATAAATTGGAGAAGAAGAAGATCATTACAACACCACCGACATCGATGAACACTTGAGTACATGGGTAAGGGACCATCCTTGGCTTGCTCCAAGCTTGGGGGAGGTGCCCCGGTATCGTATCACCATCACTTTTTATCACCACCATCTATCTTAGTTTGATCTTCAGGTTTTCATGATTTAGAGAGTTAAAACTGCAGATTTGCTTTGTTTAGAGTTTTTGCTTTTAGTTCTACATATCCTTGTAATCGAGTGAGAGAGTTAAGTAATAAAGTTAGTTGGGATCGTGTGCCTCTTCCTCACTTGCACTCATCATCTTAGCATGGCAATAAAAAGAATAGAAAAGAATCATATGCCTATCTCTTGAGAAGTAATGACTTCACATAGAAAAGAGGTATAAGCAATAAGAAGTGTGGAAAACTAACAAATATAATGTTAGTAATTGATATGATCTATGCAAAAGTATGGTAGAGAAGAGGAGATTTACATATAAATATACTATCTTGAACACCTTCTATGATTGTGAGCTTCCATCAAAATATTACATGATGACCAAGTGTTGAAGTGGGACATGGAAGACAACATAATGATCATGGTTGTCTACATTTGCATAGAAGTTATATGGTATTGAATCATTTAACATGTGATGCTTGCTTAGGATCTTTTGCTAGCCCAAAGATTCGCACTAAGTAGAGATACTACTTGTGCATCCATAACAATTAAACCCAGTTTCTTGCCAAGAGCGTCCACCATACCTACCTATGGATTGAATAAGATCCTTCAAGCAAGTTGTCATTGTTGCATAAGGCAATAAAAATTGCCTCTAACCATGTAAGATCTTTTATTGTAAAGGAAAGTAAGCTTTGTATGATCTTGTGATGGTGAAGAAATAAAAGCGATAGAGTGCATAATAAAGTTTGCTATCACAAGGGGCAATATGAAGTGATGTTCTTTTGCATAAAGAGATTGAACATATCAAACAAATAAAAGCTCATGACAACCTCTGCTTCCCTCTGCGAAGGGCCTATCTTTTACATTCTTACAAGTTTTATATTCATGCAAGAGTCAATAATATTTCCCTTGTTCTTATTCGTCAAACTATTTAGTGGCAAGCATTATGTGTTGAGGAATGATTCAAACAAATATATCTAGCTGAATGTAGATGATCATTTTCCATTATTGTTGACATTATCCTTGAGGTAAATAAGTTGGGTGGCAAGAACATTAAAGCCCCCATCTTCCTATGTGTCCCACGGAATCACTAGTTCCAAAAATATGCAATGTATGTTAGCAATCATAGAAGGCTACATCATAGTTGAGTATGTGAACTTGCTAGAAATATAAAGCTCTTACATAGACTCTTCTCTCGATTGCAAAATCTATGATTATCTCAAGGACTAATTGCATTGCTTGTTGGTTCTCAATAAAGATTATGCTTCGTATTTCTTCAGTTGTGAATAGATTGTTACTTGTTCATGAGAGGTTATATGATTGAAAACTTGCTGCTATGATGATATTCATGATGCTCTCATGTCTGTATTCTTTTTTTATCGACACCTCTCTCTCAAATTATGTGGTCATTATTTTAGAGTTCGGCGTTCGCTTGAGGACAAGCGAGGCCTAAGCTTGGGGGAGTTGATACGTCCATTTTGCATCATGAATTCTTACTATTATTTACTTTATTCTTGTCCATTATTCCACAATATCACACAATTCTTATGTCTTTTCTCTCTGAATATGCAAGGTACAACATAAGGAGGGAAATATCTGGAAACTGGAATTCTGGACCGGAAAACCGAAAAAGGCAGAAAAATCACCAGTCTCAGAATGACCTGAAACTTCACAGAGAATATTTTTGGAATATTTAAGAATTTCAGGAGCAAAAATATACCGGAGGGGGCTGCCAACAGTGCACAAGCCAACAGGGCGCCCCCTAGTGGCGCGCCCTGAAGGCTTGTGGGCCCTCCGTTGGCCCTCCGACGCCCCTCTTCTCCTATATGGTGTGGTTTACCCTGGAACAAATCATAAGCAACCTGATGAGGTCACCTACCCTAGGTAGGGTCATAGACCTCTCATCTAGGACACACCTGGGGTCCTACAAGTTTACAGAAGTTCCTGGACTACCTTAGCACTCGGACGAATGTACAAGATGCACTCGGATCCTTGGAAGTCACTCGGATGCTATCAACCACTCAGCTTAGCTCTGACACCCAGACGTGAAGAAGCAGAGGCAACGTGGGAGCTACAACGTTCGAGAGACTTAATTAGCATTGAATATTGTAGACGTTGCGTTACGTGTAACGCTCGTAGTTAACACGGCAGTTTCCAGTAACTCCGTCAGTTACTAGCATTAATGACCCTCGTAATGGCACTCGGCTGGCAGTGGGACACTCTATATAAGCCACCCCTCGGCACCAGAAGGGGGGTTACGAACTCTCTCTAATCAGAACACATACTAAGCAACACTTAGCCCCAGGGCTCGAGACGTAGGACTTTTACCACTTCCGAGTGGGGTCCGAACTCGTAAACACCGAGTGTTACACTTGCTCCATAGCTAGGCTTCGCCCTACTCATACATACCCCCCGTACTATTGTCAGGTTTACTCCCACGACAGTTGGCGCCCAACATGGGGCGGTAGTTCTAGCAAACTCCGACGCAAGTGGATTCCTTTCTTTTTCCGGCCATCATGCTGGCACTCGGCAGAGAGAGGCTCTTCGGCAGCCTCCACTTCATCGCTGACGGTTCGGCCTGGCTGCATGACGCACTGCTAGACCCGGATGCGTTCCCCGCTCGTGGGGCTGTGCATTTCAGCACAGCGGCGCACGGGGTTCTCCTGCGACAGTCTTCAGAGCCATACGGCTCAGGGTCGATCCGTTTGACCTCCGGCCGCCGCAAGCATTCCGGACGCTCACGGTTGCAGCGGTGGCTCAAGCATGTCGTAGCGTGGCAACCTACCTCCGAGCAGGTCGCGGTGCTCAACTCTGGTGAGCCTACTCCTAGCTTGTCTCCCACATCGGGTGATGAGCTCTCCGATGAATCCGAGTGTGAAAGCAGAGGAAACGCTGCTAAGATACTGATGGCACACTCCACCGATCATGGTGCCCCTGGGTACTCGATGGGTGGTTCTCATGACCGAGGCGGATGTCGTCTCGATGACGGTCCTTCTGATGGTTATTTTCCCCAACCTCTCTCTCGGGAGCAGTGGGAAGAGAGGAGAAGGAGGGACGACGAAGTCCTTCTTATCCCTATCACAGGAATGTCACCCGAGGAGATAGCCTTGGAGGCCACACGCCAGGCCACCTTGGCTGAGCATGAGCGTTTAGAGAGGCTCCAACGAGCACTCGACGAACGCGCAGCAAGAGAGCAACCAAGCTCAAGGTACGCCAGGCGGCGGCCGATCCCGAGTGATAAGCCTCCCAAGATCTGAGTCATGCATACTCCTATAGAGAACCTAGCCGCAGCCACTCAGATAGTTGAATCTATTCAGCCGTCCGGTTCTGCGGCTGGAGAAGGCATTCGGCAGATTCAGACTCTGCTGAAGACGGCGATGAGACAGAATGCAGAAGTGTCTCAGTCGAATCAACGTGTTTACAGCAAGTCCTTTCGGGCTGACACTGTCCAGTCTATGCATAGTCCGCATGCTTATGGGAAACACTTATACTCTCCTCCTCCTCCGAGAGGTCGGCACGGAGGGCATTGGCGTGACGATCATGACATCAGTCGGACGCCCCCTCCGAGGGGTGGTTCACACGGCAAGCGCCCCTATGATGACGGTCGACCTCACAGAGAAGACCGCAATCGGACTCCCCCTTGCCCCAGAGGTTATGAGGAAGCAGGTCGACGCCCCCCGTTGCTCAATGCCAGGTCTACCATCACTCAGATATTGGTGGACAAAAGCCAAGTGCTCAGGGACCGAGTGAGCGGATGGGGGACGTCAGGTCTCGAGTGTTTTTGCAGATATATCCGAGAGGCCGAGATTCCTCCCAACTATAGGTTGGCGATGGGGATCGGGAAGTTCAACGGCAAATCCAATCCTGAAACTTGGCTCGAGGATTACCGAGTGGCAGTTCAGATTGGGGGTGGTGATGACTTCGTGGCAATGAAGCATCTTCCCCTCATGCGGGAAGGATCTGCTCGGGCATGGTTGAACTAGTTACCTTTCAGCAGCATCTATTGCTGGGAGGACCTGGTGCAAGTGTTCATCAAGACATTTGAAGGCACTTACAAGCGTCCGGGTGGATTGAAAGAGTTGCAGCATTGTGTCCAGAAGAACAATGAAACTCTCCGGGAGTACATACAGCGATGGACCACTCTGCACAACATGGTCGAGAATGTCATCGAGCACCAGGCCGTGTGCGCCTTCAAGGCAGGCACTCGGTACCAGGAGCTCATCCTGAAGTTGGGCCGATCGGGAGATTTGTCTCTTAGTCGGGCCATGGATATCGCTAATAAATACGCCAATGGCGAAGAGGAATAACGCCTCCGCAGCAGCAAAGGGCGAGCTGGCATTGCCCCTCAATCGGCAGGGAACGCAGGCAAGAAGCAGAAGCGGAAAGCCGATCCTTCGGGAAAGGCGGAAGTGTTAGGGAACGTCGCATGGGAAACAAAAAAAATTTCCTACGCACACACAACATCTATCCATGGTGATGAGAATCTACGAGAGGGAGAGTGAATCTACATACCCTTGTAGATCGCTAAGCGGAAGCGTTAAGAAACGCGATTGATGTAGTCGAACGTCTTCGCGATCCAAATCGCAAGTCGTCCCTCGATCCGATCACGAACTAGTGCCGAACGAACGGCACCTCCGCGTTCAACACACGTACGGCTTGATGACGCCTTCACCTCCTCGATCTAGCGAGCGATGATGAAGTAGTAGATGAGTTCCGGCAGCACGACGGCGTGGTGATGGTGGTGAGGAACAATCTCTGCAGGGCTTCGCCAAGCACTACGGAGATTATGACGGGAGGAACTAGAGGGTTAGGGTTGCCGGCACACGGCTTGGGAAATCTTGATGTATCCCGTGTGCTAGCCCTACCCCTCTATTTATATGTTGAGCCTCGGGTCTAAACTTGGAGAGAAAACCTCCACAAGGTCGGTTTTGCCCGCACAAAGTCGGTTTGGCCCGCACGGAAAGAGTCCAACTCGGATTCCAGCAGTATCGCGTACAAGCGGTAGTACCGCTCACGAGCGGTAGTACCGATTCACACAAGCGGTAGTACCGCTTACGCGGTAGTACTGCCTTACCAGCGGTAGTACCGCTTATGGCAGCAGCAAAACTTCCTTTTGCACTTTCCAATACCTCGTGGGCTTTACCCCTTTGGGTCATATAAAGTGTTGCTGCACCCGAACACTTCGGTAAACATCCGGAACCCCTTCCGGTGAATTCCGGAACCCTTCCGGAGATCAAAACACTATTATCACATATATCAATCTTTACCTCCGGACTATTCCGGAGATCCTCGTCATGTCCGGGATCTTATCCGGGACTCCGAACAACCTTCGGTCACCAACAAAATAACTCAACTATACTAATCGTCACCAAACGTTAAGTGTGTAGACCCTGCGGGTTCGAGAACTATGTAGACATGACCGAGACACCTCTACGATCAATAACCAATAGCGGGACCTGGATGCCCATATTGGCTCCTACATATTCTACGAAGATCTTTATCGGTCGAACCTCTATGTCAAGGATTCAGTTAATCCCGTATGTTGTTCCCTTTGTTCTTCGGTATGTTTACTTGCCCGAGATTCGATCGTCGGTATCTCTATACCTAGTTCAATCTCGTTACCGGCAAGTCTCTTTACTCGTTCCGTAATACAAGATCTCGTGGCTAACACTTTAGTCACATTGCTTGCAAGGCTCATTGTGATGTTGTATTACCGAGTGGGCCCTGAGATACCTTTCCGTCACACGGAGTAACAAATCCCAGTCTTGATCCATGCCAACCCAACAGACACCCTCGGAGATACCTGTAGAGCATCTTTATAGTCACCCAGTTACGTTGTGACGTTTGATACACACAAGGTACTCCTCCAATGTCAGGGAGTTGCATGATCTCATGGTCATAGGAACAGATACTTGACATGCAGAAAACAATAGCAATAAACTGACACGATCATATGCTACGTTCGTAGTTTGGGTCTTGTCCATCACATCATTCTCCTAATGATGTGATCCCGTTATCAAATGACATCTTATGTCCATGGCTAGGAAACCTTCACCATCTTTTGATCCACGAGCTAGTTAACTAGAGGCTTACTAGGGACACAGTGTTGTCTATGTACCCACACATGTATTTGAGTTTCCAATCAATACAATTATAGCATGGATAATAAACGATTATCATGAACAAGGAAATATAATAATAACCAATTTATTATTGCCTCTAGGGCATATTTCCAACAGGAAGTGGCTGCGGTTCCTGGTCAGGGGAAGCCGAAGCTCAAAA
This sequence comes from Elymus sibiricus, assembly GCA_039707655.1. Lineage (NCBI taxonomy): Eukaryota > Viridiplantae > Streptophyta > Magnoliopsida > Poales > Poaceae > Elymus > Elymus sibiricus. The sequence continues at coordinate 250,032,640 of CM077671.1, forward strand.
AGAATAAGAAGAAAAATTGCGCTAACAAAAAGAAGCCCGAGTACAATTCTGAAGTGTTGGATCAGCCCTGTGCTATCCACACTAAAAAGGATGAAGAGGGCAATCTCATTTACCCAAAGCACACCACGCGGGAGTGCCAGATGCTCAAGCATGAGATGGGTAAAGAGGCTTCCACAGAGAAGGACGATGACGAAGAAGGCGAGCACGATTCCGAGTACCCTCACGTCGACAAGGTCCTGAACATGATCTTCGCAGATGTCGAAAGCAAGAGCCGATTGAAGGTCATCAATCGGGAGGTGAACCTGGTGGCCCCGACTACCGTCAAGTACCTCAATTCGACAGAAACTCCTGTTACTTTCGATCAGTCTAATCACCCAACCCACGTAGCCACCCCCGGGAGGCAGGTGCTGGTGGTCGATCCGGCTGTCAATGGAGTCCGACTGCGCAAAGTTTTGATGGACGGAGGCAGTGGGTTAAACATAATTTACGCGGATACACTCAGTGCAATGGGCATTCCGATGTCCCGCCTGAGTAAGAGTAACATGCATTTCCATGGGGTCATCCCTGGAAAGAAAGCTGAGTCACTCGGTCAGATCGCTCTGGACGTTGTCTTTGGCGGAGAGAAGAACTTCCGGAAGGAACGCCTGACGTTCGAAGTGGTTGATTTTCGGAGTGCGTATCATGCTATCCTGGGTAGGCCTGCCTACGCGTGTTTCATGGCCTGACCATGTTACGTGTATCTTAAGCTAAAGATGCCAGGACCGAATGGTGTGATCACGGTTACCGGTGATCGGAAGGTTGCTGAAGAGTGCCTCCAGCAGGGCTCTAAAATTGCAAATGAGCAAGTACTCACCGTCGAACTCGACGGGTATAAGAAGGCAGTGGACGTTGCAGACTTGCTAAAGTCCAAGCGACCGGTGATGGAATCAGCTTTCCAGTCGGCCGGCGAAACTAAGAAGGTTCACATTCATCCCACCGATCTGAGTGCGGCTCCGACCAACATCTCGACGACACTCGGTGAAAAATAGGAAGCCGAGCTCATCCAGTTCCTCCGTGAGAACTGGAATATCTTCGCATGGAAGCCGTCTGACATGCCGGGGGTTCTGAGGGGACTGGCTGAGCACCGACTCCGAGTGGATCCTAAAGTCAAACCGGTCAAGGAGCACTTGCGCCGATCCTCCGTAGAGAAGCGCAAGGCGAATGGTGAAGAGATCGCTCGGCTCCTAGCTACTGAATTCATTCGCGAAGTCTTCCATTCCGAGTGGCTGGCCAACCCCGTGTTGGTGCCCAAGAAGGACAAGTCCCTCCGGATGTGCATTGACTTCAAGCACCTTAATCGGGCCTGCCCGAAAGATCATTTTCCCCTTCTGTCGTGGTTTTGTCAACCCGACAGATGTCCTCGTAACAGGACTTAGGTGTGAGGCCATCGCCGCTTGGTGGCGACTCGAAGGGGTTAAGCAAGAGAGAGAGTCAGGTTTACCTAGGTTCGGCCCCTCCTATGGAGGTAATAGCCTACGTCCTACTTTTTGTGTATTTGATGGATAGATCTTGATTACAAGGGTGCAGAATCGCTAACCTAGCTATCGAGAGGTTGTAACTTGAGAGTTTCAGCCCTAAGGACCTGCCTTTATATACAGGTCAAACCCTAGGGTTTACAATAGTGTCCGGGTCATATTATGTCCCGTGTACTATGACATCTGTAATTTGTCTTGTATCTTAAGGAAACTTTAACCGGCATCCTTAGCTTCATGGGCTTCAAGCCGCCGTCTTCTGGTCTTGGGCAGCCCGACGCCTTGGTCAGCCGCCACCTTACTCATCTTGCACTTGGGACACGGCCCACCATGAACTGGGTCAGAATATTGCCGATACGCTGACCCGACCCAGTAGGGCGGGTCATATTGTGGAGTTATATCCCCGACATTAGGCCCCAGATTGATTTGAATCCGTTCATGTCAATAGATCTTTCCTTCCCATGGCGGCTCATCTTTTCCTGCGGCGACTCATCTTTGAACTGGTATCTTCAGCAGATTTTACAACACCGGCTTGTTCTGCTCTCACACTTGTCATTTTCCCACCGTTCATTTATCGTGACGTCACCTGTCGTCAGTCTAAAAAAACAATAATGATAGCATGGCGAATCTGGTCGTCTTCATTTATCCCGAAAATCGAGGCGTTTTTGTTTCCCGAAATTTACTATTTTCCCTCGATTGTCGCGCCTGTCAGTTGCCTCTTCGGGCTTCTTCCCTTTAAATATTCACCGAAGGGCCCTGGATTCACTTTCCACTTCCCTTTCCTGCTTCTTCTTCTTCTTCGAGTCCGGGAGCTCCTTGCGCCACCGCCGCAACTTCCTCATCTCGTCGAGCTTTCTCGAGGTCATCGCGGCACTCCTTTGTCGGTCGATCCTTTGCGCGCTTTCCCCGTCACCGGTCGACCGCTTTGAGTAAGTCACCTTCCTTCCGGCTAGATCCATTATAGCACCTCGAGGTTCATCGAGTTCTTCGACAACTTTCCTCCGGTTCATCGCCATTGCTAGCTCTGTGGGTAGATCTCACGAACACATTCACCCAAGTAGGGCGGTAGAGACACCAACTTCATTTTGCGTATGGCATGTCTTAATCTTTCTTTAAATGAACCGTACTGTCACTGCTCCCATGCCCTCTTGCTGGGGCTAGCGATTATTCTCGCCTTTTTGAGCTATTTTTAGATCCATAATTGTTGTTGCTTCGGGAGAAACTTGTTTGTCTCATACTTAGCAAAATTCCCAAGAACCTATTGTCTTAACGAGCCGCCCTTACTTCTGTCGGCTCAGTATTTGTAACTCGCCATGCATTTAGGCCATTGTAAAGATTCTGGTCTTTTACCAGACTTGCCCTTTTTTATTGCAAACACTTATATCATTTTACTTGAACAATTTACTTAAGCCACCCTGTTTTTACTTTATTTGTCGGATTTCGGGCTCCGCAAAACCCAAAGAGGTTCGAACTCAGGGGCGTGTGTGAAGATCTCCACCTTCTTCGACCACAAGCTCATAGCTCCACGGCCTAGCCAGATCGAACTCACTCAATCGCGGGGAAGAAGACTAACACACGGATTTACCCAGGTTCGGGCCGCTGCGAAGCGTAAGACCCTACTCCTGCTTTTGGTGGATTGCCTCCCGAGGAGGTTTGTGGATGAACTGGTACAGTGGTGAGTAACCTCGCGAGGGCGCTCGAGTGGTGTTGGATCCCTCCTCTTCGATGCAGCCTAACCTCTATTTATAGTTGCCTGGGTCCTCCTCCCTTATCGCACTGGCAGGAAGGGATCCCACAACGGCCAAATTCGAAGAGGGACAAGGAGTTCTCCTTATCCTGACGAAAGGTGGTCTTCGCCTGCAAAGTAGCCGGTGGTGATGCAGAGGTGGGCTCGGCGATGACGTCCGTCCTGCGGGGCTCGTAGTCTTGGTCTCGTTGCGTTGAAGTGGAAACCTTTGGTGGGACGCCTCGGGAACCCGCGTACGCCCTTGCCTCCTTTGCACCAAAGAGGAAATTGTCTTCTCTGTGCGCGCTGGTGCCCGCCTGGCCTGACTTGCGCCCCCAACCTCCCAAGGCCGAGTGCTGCATAGGAATCTCCACCCCTCAGGAGGCAACCTGTGGTGGCCTCTTCCTTCCAAGGGTCTTGGTATCGTCCTCCTCGCGAGGGTGGGACTCTCGCGAGGGCCTTGTCTTGAGTGAAGCCGCACCGGGCCGTACTGGCCGTCGAAGCGGGCCACGCCCTGGGCCGCAGGCAGGCAAGTCTGGGTACCCCCCGTTCCCAGGACGCCGACAGTAGCCCCCGGGCCCAAGGCGCGCTCGAGTTGGCTTCGGGGCGAAGCCGAAGAAGATGGCCTGAAGCGCCGAGGGCCCCAATCGCCTATGGGCCAGGCCTGGCGCGCGGTGCGCGGTTGGATGCGGACGTCTCCGCTCCCGTGTCTCCTCGGCAACTGCCCGAACTGACAAAATCCTGACGCCCGGTATCGAGCCATTATTGCTTTCCTTCCCTGTACTCTTGCTCCTTAGCCCAGATCCCCATCCTTTGTGAGAACTTCTCCAGATCTCAGCGCCGCACCGTCCTCCCCCTTGGTCCCTCGTTCTCAAGGACTTCTCGATGGCACCTGCCGACAAGTCGAAGCCCGAGGCTCAGGGCTCAGCCTCCGCTTCCACCACGCCGGCGCTCTCGGAGTCCGCCATAGCCAAGGACGGGGACCTCGCCCCGGTGCTTCCGTCGACGGCGGACGGCACCAATGAGTGGGAGCGGACCTTGATATGGTGTGGCTCCACGGAGCAGCACAACCTGGCCAAGTCAGCCTACCCTTTCTTCCTCCACAACATCTTCTCTGAGCTCGTTCCGCCCTTCTCTGGGTTCTTCACCGCCATCCTCGAGCACTACGGGATTCAGGCCCTCCATCTTCAACCCAACTCCATCGTGCTCTTGTCCGTCTTTGCCTTTTACTGCGAGGCCTTCGTGGGCGTGAAGCCTTCAGTGGCCCTCTTCCGCCATTTCTTCAGCTTGCAGCTGCATGACGGCGCTCAGCGGTCAGCACGCGTCTCCTTCGTCGCGGTCCAGAGCGGGAACATGCTCTTGAAGGCCGGGAAGAAGGTGGAGAACTTCAGGCACCGCTGGGTTTTCGTGGACGTCCGGGGCCTCAACCCCCGCCTGGAGCTCCCGAAGGGGCTGCTAGAGAAATCTCTTGCGTGGGGCTCCGCGAAGCTCACCAACCCCCGGGCCAAGCCCGTCCTGGAGCAGATCTCCCGAGACATCAGCGCCAGGAAGTTGACCGAGGGGATGATAGTGAAGGAGTTTCTGGCGCAACGCCTGGCGCCGCTCCAGGGTCACTCGAAGCCCATGTGGGACTACCAGGGTGGTGGGGATGGCATCAGGCTCCGATCCGCTCGCCTGACCAACGGGGAGCTGAACAGGGCCGTGGTGACCCTGCTCAACGGCGACCCCGGAGACCTCCCCGAGGCCTACGCCCCGCTGTATTGCCGCGACGACAAGGCCGATTTGGTCGCCGCCATGCCCACCTTCGACGAGCTGGGGCTCTCTCCGGCCGAGCGCCCTGGCTCCCTAGTAACGGTGTCCTCTGATGACACCGCGGGCGAGGAGGACTCGGAGGAGACCGCGGACGACGGTCTAGAGGAGGTGTCTCCTCCGTCGCGAAGCGCGCTCCTCCGCGGCTTTGAAGACGACCACAATGCTGGCGAACCCCTGGCTCCAAGTCCCCCGCGGTTCGCCATGGTCCCCAGGGGACCAGCACCCACTCCTAGGGCCGCGCGGACTGCCGGCCGGGCGACTGAAAGCACGTTTGCTCCCTTGGTGGTTTTGGTAATTAATAACAACATATATGTCATTGAACTAATGTTTCCACTAAGCATATTTCAGGGAAAGTTCAATGATAGGGATGGCAAAAGGATTGTAGATAACCCCAAGATGCAAGGAAATAGATTGGCAAAGCTTCAAGCAAGAGGAATCTACATTTTACTTTGTGAGAAATCACTTTGAGTCCATAGGAAAGCCAATACTATTAAAAGGGGGTAAGGTACTGTTGGTGAACAAAATGCTCATACGTGCACAAGTGATAGAAACCAAAAATACCCACAAGCTCTTCCACAAAAGTCTGTCCAAAGTCAAATATCCAAAATTGGTGCAACCAACACTTTCCACTCGGTGCCACCGATTCCCAAACTCAGACAGACCCATGCCAAACCCTAGCACCTCGGTGCAACCGATTCCACTTCGGTGCCACCGAGTTTGGGTTGCCAACTTTCTGTTACCTCGATTCACAAAATTGGTACCACCGAGTTTGTTGGATCGGCGTCACCGAGTTGCGCAATCTGACCGTTAGTCACCTTATCGGTACCACCGAGAATTACATATCGGTCTCACCGAGATTCAAAAGTTGTCACCTTTTGGTCACTTCGGTACCACCGAGATTCACACATCGGTGTCATCGAGTTGGTCACTTTAGGTGTAACGGTTGGATTTTTGGGGATGCCTATATATACCCCTTCACCACCACCCACTCGAAAGAGAAGCACTCAGAACTATTCCATACTTGCCCCATCCAATTTTCTGAGAGAGAGCCACCTACTCATGTGTTGAGATCAAGCTATTCCATTCCATCCATATGAATCTTTATCTCTAGCCTCCCCAAGTTGCTTTCCACCAAATCAATCTCTTCCACCATAGCCAAATCTGTGAGAGAGTGATTGTGTGTTGAGGAGTCTATCATCTTGAAGCACAAGAGCAAGGAGTTCATCGACATTGCCGAGCCTATTACCTTTTGGAGGGTGGTGCCTCCTGGATTGGTTAGGTGTCGCTTGGGAGCCTCCTACTTCGTGTTGTGGAGTTGAACCAAGAAGTTTGTACGGGCAAGGAGATCGCCTACTTCGTGAAGATCTACCCATAGTGAGGCTAGTCCTTCGTGGACGGAAGCCGTTATGGAATAGTCAAGGTTGCTACTTCGTGGACCCTTATGGGTGGAGCCCTCCGTGGACTCTCGTGATCGTTACCCTCCATGGGTTCAAGACTCCATAAACATGGACGTACGATAGCACCACCTATCGGAACCATGGGTAAAATCTTCGTGTCTACAAATTGTGTTTGATCTTCCTTCCTACCCTCTACTACATATGCTTGTTGTTACTTTCCGCTGCTATACTCTTAGACATGCATGTGTAGGGTGTACTTGACTTGCTATCAATGCTAAAATCTGCCAACACTTAAAATTGGGAAAAGGTAGTATTTTTATTTGGTCAAGTAGTCTAATCACCCCCCCTCTAGACATACTTTCGGTCCTACAAGTGGTATCAGAGCTTTGGTCTCCATTGCATTGGTCTCACAACCTAGGAGAGTATGGCGTCTAGTGAGGGAAATTATTACCGTAGAGGTCCGTACTTTGATGGCACTAATTTTGCTAGTTGGAAGCACAAAATGAAAATGCATATTCTTGGTCATAACCCCGCCGTATGGGCTATTGTTCGTGTTGGCTTGCAAGGTGAATTCTTTGGTGATGGAAAGGAACCGGATCGTGAAGCGACCGCGGATGAATTGAAGATGTTGCAATACAACGCTCAAGCATGTGACATTCTCTTCAACTGCCTATGCCCCGAAGAATTCAACAAAATCAGCCGTCTTGAGAATGCAAAAGAGATTTGGGATACTTTGGTTGATATGCATGAAGGTACCGAGTCCGTGAGAGAATCCAAGTTGGATGTTCTTCAAAGTCAGCTTGACAAGTTCAAGATGAAGGATGGTGAAGGAGTCGCGGAGATGTACTCTAGGCTAACTCTCATCACCAATGAGATTGTCGGCTTAGGAAGCGAAGAGATGACCGACAAATTCATCGTCAAGAAGATACTTCGAGCTTTGGATGAGAGATACGACACCATGTGCACATTGATCCAAATGATGCCCAACTACAAAGATCTCAAGCCTACGGAAGTCATTGGAAGGATTGTTGCTCATGAGATGACACTCAAAGACAAAGAAGAGCTTCACAACAAGTCTAGCGGTTCTTACAAAGCCACAAGTGATGCTCCCGCAACTTCAAGCGACAACCTTGTCACCAATGAAGAGATAAGCCTCATGGTCAAGAAATTCAACAATTTCTACAAGAATAGAGGCAAAGAACGAAGCTCCAACTCAAAATATGAAGAGAAGCGCTCGTCAAGTCGTGACCGCAACTGCTACAATTGTGGGAAGCCCGGACACTACTCCAATGAGTGCACGGCTCCTTACAAACGAAGAGAAGAATCACCTAGAAGACGAAGCTCAAGGAATGAATCACCTCAAAGAGAGAGAAGGAGTAGAGATGACGTTATGAACGAAGACCCTCAAGGAGAAGTAGGGATTCGGAGAAGAAAGACAAGTACACCAAGAGCTACACAATAAGAAGACATCAAGCTCATGTTGGTGAATGGGTTTCCGGCTCCGACTCCGATAACAACTCCGAGAGAAGCTATCACTCCAACTCCAACTATAGTCAAGATGAAGGTGTTGCCGGACTAGCACTAGTGACTACCAACTCCTATGATCTATTTGACTCACCAAATGAAGGGAGTGGAAGTTGCTTCATGGCTAAAGGCCCCAAGGTATCACACCCCGAGTATCTTGATTTCAATAGTGATGAAGATGATTTACTTTGTGATGATGACTTGCACTTTGATGAAACTAGTGATGTTAGTCAAAATGAACTTGATAATTCTCATGCTAGGAAAGATAAGTCATTTGATGATGATAAGATGAAAATAGAACAACTAACTAAAGAACTAAACACTCTTAAGTTAGCCCATGAATCCACTCTCGAAGATCATAGAGAGCTTGTAAGGACTCATGAGAAGCTACGCTTCGAGAAGCTCACCTTGGAGCAAGAGCATGAGTTTCTCAAAGCTATCAATGACGATCTTCGAAAGACGACTTCATCTTATCTAGCCAAACGATTACTCTTGTCTACATTTATGCCACAAGTTAAACCTAGACAAACTAGTAACAAAGGCAAGAAAGGTTCTTCATCTAGTAGCAACAATAAAAATGCTAAACCTAATGATGTTGCTTCTAGTAGTTCTATTGATTCCACTAATGATGATTCTCTTAGCCAAGTTACACTTGAGCAAGAAAACGCTTTTTTGAAAGGAATTATAGAGAAAGGTATCTACAAGAGTCTTGCCGGGTGTAAGCAATTTGAGGAAATTGTACGCAAGCATGGAGGATACCGGAAGAACCATGGCATTGGCTACTTCAACGCAAATGGAGTTGAATGGGAAGAAGGTCAATACCCCAAGCCCAAGTTTGTTCCTCAAAAAGAGAAGTATGAAAATACTCCTCCCAAGGGAACAAACACTCAAGATGACCTTCCACCACAATACCACAAGCTCAAGGACAAAAACAAGCTTCAAGAGGACATTGACTCATATTAAGATGAATCCCAAGCTTTGGTGGAGTGGGTTCCCAAGGCTACTTCAAGCTCAACTTCTACAAGGGCTACTTCAACACCAAGGATCCCCATCAAGTTGATGTGGGTCCCCAAGAAAAAGAACTAGAGAAGTTCTTGAGGGGTGACTCCGCCAATGAAATTCACTCACATTCATTATTGGCAAGAACTAGTTGCAATCAGCATCAACAACATGCAATAGTTCAAGGAGTCACATATTCCCTCAAAGGTAAGCAAGGGACAAGGTAATCAACAAATCCATGGACATCATCATGTATGCTTTGCACTCCATGTCCATAGATATCCTTGTATTTGTCTCTTGTGTGTTGGGACTAACCCATATAGGTGAGAAGTGTAAGGAAACAACAAGGATGCTCCCAACTCTTGGTGACCTTCATCAACTTTGAGCATCCACCACTACCTCACCAACATGAAGTCTTCATCGACAAAACCCAAGGTTAGTTTATCCCTCCTATGGGGGGATGTCACATCAAGGGGGAGCTTTACTCTAAGACTTGAGTCAAAGCATCTCTTGGTATGTGACAACATTAAATGCTTTATGTAAAAGTGGTAACCCCACTTGTGCTTAAACAATGAGTATGACCTATGATCAAGTATTCTTACTTGGCTCCTAAGTCAATATACTCATATATAGTTGACTCCGTCATCGCCAAAGTGCTTGATAGATGCTAGTGTGTATGTGCATGTTTACCATGATTTCATTTGACATCTTATTGTGTGAGCATGTTGGTCTGCATTTATTTATCCATTCAAGGACATCCAATTGTTGCTATTTGGTTTTTGATTTCTCTTTTGCCAATTGGATGGACAAGAATTCCTAGGACCACTCTCTAGCTATCTATGCTTTCTCACCTCATATTCCATTCTTGCTGCATCACAAAACTTGAACAAGCACTTCTCGATCCCTCTGTGTGAGATGCACTCGGAGTTCCGTGTCGAAAAGGGCCGCACTCCAAAACCTCCCAAGTGCATCTCGGTGGAACCAACCAAAATTCTCGGTCTCACCGAATGCCTAGGGTTGATCTGGTTTTCCAAACTCGGTAACACCGATTCCTTATTCCCGGTTACACCGAATTTCCCTGTCAGCTGACAGTTGAGAAACTCGGTGACACCGAAAATTTCGAACCGGTGTCACCGACAGCAAGGGGTATATATGTTGTGGACCCGACGCTTTGAAATTGACTCGTCAAACTGTCGCGCTCCAAAACCCTAAGCTGCCAAAAGGGACACACCGGTCGTCGCCCTTGCCTCCCCATGCTCCTCCGCCGCTGGGATCCTCGCCGTTGACGGGCATCTTCGCCGCCGTCTTCGCCATAGCGGACCGTCACCAAGCTAGGGTACGGATCCGATCCTCTCTTGCGCTCCATCGTCTAATTCTTGCGCATTGAGATGTTCTTATCTATAAGCCACTGTGTGCAATCCTCTCCATCCACCAGAGTTCTCGTAGATTAGCGAACAATGAAAATTTTAGGGTTAGCTGTCCGCAGATTGCATCTCGGTACCACCGAGTTGAAAAAATCGGTTCCACCGATTGTGTTTTAGGGTTACTGAGAACCAAATCGGTGAGACCGAAGCAAACTTTTCGGTTCCACCGAAAAGGCTGCCAGGTCTCTGTTGATGCATATGGTCAGTCTCGGTGACTCCGGAAAATACCACTCGGTGACACCGAAATACCTTCTGCAGAAAGCTAAAACTAATGTCTTCCTTGTTCAAATTTTTAAAAATCTCTGTGTTTTGTGTTGCTCAACCCCTCTGCTCCTCTATACTCTATTCACAGGGTCAGAGATGTCTGCTTCAGATGACAGTGAGAACAACTTCAGATAGGAGAATGTTGTCATGAGTTCAGGCACTAGTCCTGAGGGAAGCTTTGATGATGTGCCTAGTTCCCCTGATCTGCCCAAGGCTGCTACAAGGACTAGGAGGAAGCTCAATTCTGATGAGGAGGATGAAGACTTCATCCCTGAGGAGCTGCCTAAGAAAGATGTTGCTGCCACTTCTTCCAAGAAGAAGAAAGCTATCAGAAAGGAGTATGCTAGCTCTGAGACAGTGAGAGCACCAGAGAGCTCCAGAGCAACCATGATTGTTGTGCCTCCCAAGAAATCTATGCCTAAGAAGGCAGGGGAGAAGAAGAAATCCAGGAAGAGGATTATCCATGTGGTTGGCAGGCCTACCTCCATGTATGAGGATACAGAGGAGGCAGTTGCTGAAGAGGAGGAGGTAGAGCCAGCTGCAAAGGCCCCTCCCAAGAAGAAGAAGAAGCTTATGGCAGATGCTATGCCTAAGGCTACCACTTCCAAGAGCACCAAATCTGCTCCAAAGAAGGCTACTGCTGCTGACAAACCCAAGAGGTTTTCCAGAGAGATTCCAGCTTCTTCCAAGAACAAGACCTCCACTTTCAGGGAAGCTGATGATGATGATGACATGACTGCTTTGATGAAGCTCGGACCACACCTTCCAGAGCACAATGACAGCCACCTGCTTGCTGAAGATATGAAGAAGATGAAGGATTCTGGTTTGAGGGCATGGAGAGTGATTGATCCATATGCTCAGAGGAGAAAAACAGCTGTGGACTACAGGTTCTATACCAAGGAGCAACAGGATTTCTATGAGACTGTGTTACTTGACAAGAGCCCAGCTGTCTGTGATATGAGATACGTTGACTGGAAGTACATCAAGGCGAATAAAGATTACTTTCCAAATGTTCAAGACAATTTTCATTGCATTGGCCTAGATGAGTGTAACAGCCTGAGACCGATGCTCCAGAAGATTCCCCTTTTATTCCCATTGTCGTCGTGTGATCCGTTCGGTTGTCGCATTCATCATCGCATCATTTGCATCATCCGCATTGCATCGGCACTCCGTTGTCGTCAATTTTCAAAACTGCATCCCTTCATAGTCGCCGGTTCTCTCCGTTCTTGTTGTTGACCGTTTCGAGACCAACCACACTCGCACGCGCCCGCGGCATCAATAAAATATTGTTTTCAAAAGTGCGTATAAAACTTTCTCGGATTGGGTCGAAACTTGGCGTGCGGTCTTATTATAGTGTAGGTAGACCGCCTGCCAAATTTTCGTCGCAATCGGAGGTCGTTTGTTACCCGAACGGTCGACCGTAGCGGCTCCGTCATCGGTTTATTATCGCGGACGTTTTGGTGTTTCAAAATCATGTCACGGGTTGCTCATCTCCCTCTCTCCTCGGCCCACTACCGCTCTACACAGCCCACTAGCCCAGCCTAGCCCCTCCCGCTGGTCGGAACCGTCGGATCGGGATCCGAAGGTCCGAGAACGCCCAAAATCCCCCTAACCCTAATCCCATGCTATAAATAGGAGGTCTCCCTGCCTATTTTGGCCTTCTCCCACCTCCAGCATCGAAATCCGTGCCCCTCCAGCCCCTGCCCGCCACTTGATGCCGCCAATCAGCCGCGCCGCCGCGAGCCTGCCTCCCGGCCAACCCGATCTCGCCACGTGTCCCCGCGCCGCCTCCCAGCCGCCCGCGGCCCGCCGAAGCCCATCTCTGGCCCGCCTTGGGCCGGAGCGGGCCCGAGCCGCCAGCGTGCGCCGCCGCCCGCCTCCCGCTGCCAGGCGCCGCCCCGCACCCGCGCCTCCGCGGCTCCACCGGAGCTCCGAGCCGCCGCCGCGCCTCCACGCCAAAGGGCCTCGACGGGCGCCCGACCCCGCCGCCGTGCGACCTCGCCGCCCCGTCGCCGGATACCCTCGCCGCCGCCTTGCCCCGTCGGGTGCCGGCCGAACCATCGCCGGCCGCCTCGAGCTCCTGGCCGTGCCCAACCGCCAGCCGCCGCCGCCCTACTCCGGCAAGATCCGGCCACCTCTGGCCAGATCCGTCGGCCACAACCCCGCCTGCGTCCGGATCGGCCCCGTCCTCGCCTTTCCCGTCGCTGGAGGGCCGCCCCGCTTGCCTCGCCGCTCTGCCGGCGCCGTTGACCCGAATCTGGACGGCCTCGTCCGGCCCGTCCCTGGAGTTCGCCGGCCCTCGAACCAAACGGAGCGCCTGGACCATTCCATCCCGCTCCGCTTCGTCCCTGCCCGCATCCCTGCACAGCCCCGACCTGGACCGCATCAACCTCCGAACCAAACGCGAGGCCGGAACCCCGATATCCCGCTTCGCGTCGTCCAACCGGCCCACGGGCCCTCTAGTGAGCGCCGCCTTGCTATCCCTTGCCCAGTGAGCATTTTAGTTATATTGTGCCCCATGTCCGTTTAGCCCAGTTCCAGATTAGGCCCGTGCTACGTTTTTTCTCACAAGACGATTTAGGTAATTATCCATGACATTTTTATTTACAGAAAAAGGCATCATTTTGCATAGCTCATAAATTAAATAACCGTGCATCGGATGCAAATGTTTTATATATGAAAAACGTGTAGAATTTTGTGTAGATTCATAATATGCCACTTTCATTCATGTTTTAAAATGTTTAACATGTTGTTTTCCTTATTTTTGCATAAATATCATGTTGTTGCATTGCGCATAATTATTTAATCGTGTATCCAAATTAATCAAATCTTGCATGTAAAATGTGTAGCATTTTTATAGGCATTTGTCATGCATGCTAAAAATATTTCATGTATCGGTTGCATTTATTTTGCATACATAACGTTGCTAATAGGTTTATGCCATAAACTTGCCTAATTAATTGTGACATATTTTCCTACATGAACCTATGCATTTTATATATGATTTTATGGTAGAAAAATCCATAGAATTTACCTGTTTAATTAGTTTTGTCATTTGAGCGTTTTTGTGTGCATGATTATTTTGTTAGGATGCCCTTTTGTTTATTTGGTGTGATTTAATCCATTCATATTTTGGGATAGTTGCAAACATGAGATATGCCCTTGGACATGTGTGCTAGGCCCTGGTATTTTTGGTTGCTATAGAAATCCATGTGTAGGTGTTATTTTCTTGTTGCCAACATGCTATAAAATACTGCTGTTTTGAGGGTCCAAAATATTTCTAAGTCTGAAACTGAGTTATTATGTTGCCATGTTGCCATGTGATTTGCTATTGATCTAGGAGTCTTTTGTGGTTGCCACCAAGGAGTCTCTTGTTAAGCATGTTGTTGCCTATCATGTTGTGCCAATAGTTTGCATGAATAGGTTTAGCATTATAATTAATTCTGTTGTTCAATATGTCAATCTGCTAAAAACTGGTGCACATGTCTACTCTTATTTTCACAAAGTCTGAGAATCTGTTTTCTTCAAAATGCCATGTTGTGATGATGCTAGCCATGATTCTATGCATAATTAGACCTTGCTACCATGGAGTGATTTGTAGTGCATCATGTCTACTACCGTGCTGTTAATTTTCATGCCATAATATGCCCTGTAGCATATAGTTTTGCTGCTGCCAATATGCCTTCATGAAAATCTACTATGCAAAAAACTATTATTTTCACGAAGTCCTAATCTGCTATATTTTGTTGCCATGTTGTGAGCTTCCTACCATGTGATCCATGACTCTTTTGAGTATGATATGTGAAGATGAAATGAAGTGTGTGTTATATGATACTGCCCCATGCTTAGTTTGTGCATTTTAGAATCTTGTAGCTTGCTGTTTTAATGCGTGCGATATGCTATCTTGCTGTTTTGGGCAGATTTCAACTAAAACTTGTGTTGGTTGTATATGTTGAACCGTAGCTCCGTTTTGAACATGTTGCATATGTAACTTGACTAGAATTTCATGTAGTTTCATAATATCTTGTTGCATACATGATTTGAGATGTTTATGGTTGAGGTTTGCATGCATTTTGCATTCATGACATATGCATCTTGTGTTGATCATATCTTTTAGGCCGTAGCTCCGTTTTATATGATCTATATATGTAAATCGACTAGAATGATGAGTAGAATCACATGGTGCATTTTGTTTTGCTGTTTAACAAATATACACTTGATTAATTCAGATCTGGACCAATTTCGAAATTAACATATGGGGTCATTTCGGAAATGTTATAAGTTGTTTCCGGCCTCATTTAAACTTGCCTAGATGTGCAGTTTACTTATGCTTCACCTCTTGCCATGTTTAACAACATTTAATATTGTCGTGTACCTAAACGAGAGTGAACTAAATATTCGAATGTGGAGTTTCGTCAATATGCAACTCGTTGCATATTGAGCTTCACTTAATGTGTAGAAGTTGATTGTGGTGCTTGCCATGCCATGCATAACATGCATCATACTTGAAGAGCATCATGTCATGCATATGTTGTGGTGTTTATCATGTGTTGATTGTTTGTTCCGGATTGCTTCTTCTCGATAGAGTTCCGAAAGCGTTCGGAGTGTGAGGATTCGTTCGACTACGTCCCGTTCGTCTACTTCACGGATCGCCTGCTTCACAGATTCGTTCTTCTTCCAAGCGGGATCTCAGGCAAGATGACCCATTTCCCTGGATACCATTACTATCATTGCCATGCTAGTTGTCTCGTTTCTATCGCTTGTCACGCTACCTACCACTTGTATGTCAAGCCTCCCAATTGCCATGAAAAGCCTCTAACCCCTCCACATCCCAGCAAAACATTGTTTGGCTTTGTTACCACTTGCTCAACCCTTCTTATATCGTTGCTAGTTGCAGGTGCAATTGTTTCTAGCTATCACAATATTATTGCTATTTAATTTAATGCACATATATACTTGGTAAAGTTTGGAAGGCTTGGCCTTTTGCTCGGTGTTTTGTTCCACTCTTGCCGCCCTAGTTACTTGTGTACCGGTGTTATGTTCCATAATTGAGCGCTCCTAACATGCTCGGGGTTGTTATGGGGACCCCCTTGATTTTCATTTTAGGATAAAACTTGTCTGGCAAGGCCCAACATTGATACTATATTTGCCAAACATAATAATATTGAACACCATTACTAAAGCATAGGGCGTCATGAACCCGAGGAGTTAATTCAACATAATACAGGGGGGCAGTGTTGCTGGTGCTGGTACAAAACAGAGCCACTTGCGGGGCCACCTCGGGGCAACTCGAGGGATTTCTATCAGGTCGCCGTACGTAGTGTTCATCCGGTTGTGCCCTGAGAACGAGATATGCGGCTCCTATCGGGATTGTCGGCACGTCGGGTGGCCTTGCTGGACATGTTTTACCTTTCTCGAACGTCTTGTGAGAGGAATTCCGAGAATACCTCGGGCTATCTCGAGGTTGCGGTTTTCCAGTGGAATTGCCTAGGAAGATCACGAGACTCGTAGTCGAGGTTATTCCCGCGGCGTGTGGTTAGTTTGTGATGGATGAGTTGGAGCACCCCTGCAGGGTTAAATCTTTCGGAAAGCCGTGCCCGCGGTTATGTGGCAACTTGGAAACTTTGTTTAACACCCGGTCATAGCAAACTTGAAGTAAACTCAAATAAAATACACCAACCGTGTGCGTAACCGTGACTGTCTCTTCTCGTGAGTCCTTATCCGAGAGAGAACACGGTGGGGTTATGTTTGTTCGTAAGTAGGTGTTCAGGATCTCTTTGAGATCATTACTAGTTCACGTCCGTTTATGCGACAATCATCCCCCTTTATTCTTGTACTCGTAAGTTAGCCACTCAAATAAATGCTTAGTCGCTTGCTGCAGCCTCACCACTTAACCATACCTCACCCATTAAGCCTTAATAGCCTTGATACCCTTGGAAATGAGATTGCTGAGTCCCTGTGGCTCACAGATTACTACAACAACAGTTGCAGGTGCAGGTAATGCGTTGATTTGACGTGAGAGCGATGCTTGTTTCATTTGGAGTTCTTCTTCTTCTTCATCGATCCTAGGACGGGTTCCAGGCGGCAGCCTGGGATAGCAAGGATGGATGTCATTTTATCATTTGTTTTCGTCCGTAGTCGGACCCTACTCTTCTGTATGATGTTTGGATATGTTATTGTATTGATGTGATATTGATGTAGCTTGTGGCGAGTGTAAGCCAATTCCATATACTCATCTCTTCTTTACATGTACTTGTAATGATATCCATTCTTGCAAAACGACGAGATACGCTTCTATCCCTGTCGAGGCCCTCGTGCCAAAATAAGGATAGGATCGCATCTTGGGCGTGACAATGAGTTCGTTGGCAAAGAATTCACTGCATGGAACGACGAGATGATCATGCAATTTTACTCCACTGCTCACTTCTATGGAGATGGTAGGATTGTGTGGATGACTGAAGGAGCAAGATATGAATCCACTGTTGAGGAATGGGCTGCCATCTTAGGAGTCCCAGAGGTGCAAGATGGTGACTTGGATGTCTATTCTGAATCCAAGGAGAGCCATGATTCCATGAAGAATATGTACAATGAGATCCCTGCTGCCAACTTGAAATCTCACAAGTTAGGATCCATTTACTTCCTCCAGGCTGGCCTCCGCACCATGAACACTATCTTGAGGCACACATTGATGCCTAAGTCTGGAGATGAGAAGATGATTCGAGGCTATTCCATCAACATGCCGATCCATCTTGATAGACACATCAGGATACGAGTGATGGACTTGATAGTAGAGACTGTGAAGAGGGTTGCTGCTGATCAGAAGCGCTCATGCTGCTATGCACCCTATATTCAGATGCTCATCAACTCCAAGCTGGAGAAGCACATTTTTGCTCTTGACAGGCCCCATTTGCTCCTACAGCCAGATCTTGAGGACAACGTTGTGGTGATGGACCCAGATCATCCCACATCAGCTGCAGCACAGGCAGAGGCAGAGGCAGCTAGAGCCACTAGTGCTCAAGTCCCTAGATCCAGGAACGAGCAAATGGATCTCTTGATCACCGCCGTTCAGGGCATGTAGAAGGACATCAAGGACATACTGGGGAATCAGAATAGTCTTGTGAGGATCTTTGAGAATAGGATCAAGACCCTAAATGACAAAGTGGATGGGCTGACAAAGACAGTGAATGAGCTGAAGAAGGAAGTTGATAGCATGCCCAGTCCCGACACTTCAGATGATGAGGATGACTCTCCTCTCAGGCCAGGCACTCACTTCACTACCCAGGCCAGATCAGCCACAGTGCCAGTTCCAGAGTTGAGGCCTTCTTCATCAGCACCTGCTACAGCCTCCTCAGCTCCATCAGCTCCAGTACCTCCAGTTGCCACTCCAACTCCATCCATAACATCAGCAGAGGTCTTCGCCGACGCAGTTCTCTCGACTCCTTCATCAACAACTGGAGGAGATCAGTCCCAGAAGAGCGCTTAGACATATACCTTTGAACTTTTTGGTAACTTGTTGCCAAAGGGGTAGAAGTGTATATATATCTTTAGGCTTCGAGTGAGAGAGCGTTGGTTTTTATCGCTTTTTCAAAAACATTTGATCTTTTGGTTTGGATGTGTTAAACTCTTGTGGTGTTTGATCATACGCTTAATGTGTGTTGCTACTATTTCCTATCATTTTAATGCTTATGAGATGATCATTCACCTTTGCTTGATTGTGTTGTGCTATGATGTTCATTCTAACTATTCTCGCACACCACCAAGTTGTATGTGACATGAAAGAGTGCCATATGTACCTAATCGATTGTGCATTCACATTCAAACGCAAATTTAAAATAATGCACAAATTTAGGGGGAGCTCTTGCTTATCACATACTTCTCAAAGTGACGATTATATTCATTGATTATATCATATGTCGAAGCTTTGATCTATATGTTGTCATCAATTACCAAAATGGGGGAGATTGAAAGCACATTTGCTCCCTTGGTGGTTTTGGTAATTAATAACAACATATATGTCATTGAACTAATGTTTCCACTAAGCATATTTCAGGAAAAGTTCAATGATAGGGATGGCAAAAGGATTGTGGATAACCCCAAGATGTAAGGAAATAGATTGGTAAAGCTTCAAGCAAGAGGACTCTACATTTTACTTTGTGAGAAATCACTTTGAGTCCATAGGAAAGCCAATACTATTAAAAGGGGGTAAGGTACTGTTGGTGAACAAAATGCTCATACGTGCACAAGTGATAGTCACCAAAAACACCCACAAGCTCTTCCACAAAAGTCTGTCCAAAGTCAAATATCCAAAATCGGTGCAACCAACACTTTCCAGTCGGTGCCACCGATTCCCAAACTCAGACAGACCCATGCCAAACCCTAGCACCTCGGTGCAACCGATTCCACTTCGGTGCCACCGAGTTTGGGTTGCCAACTTTCTGTTACCTCGATTCACAAAATTGGTACCACCGAGTTTGTTGGATTGGCGTCACCGAGTTGCACAATCTGACCGTTGGTCACCTTATCGGTACCACCGAGAATTGTATATTGGTCTCACCGAGATTCAAAAGTTGTCACCTTTTGGTCACTTCGGTACCATCGAGATTCACACATCGGTGTCACCGAGTTGGTCACTTTAGGTGTAACGGTTGGATTTTTGGGGATGCCTATATATACCCCTTCACCACCACCCAGTCGAAAGAGAAGCACTCAGAACTATTCCATACTTGCCCCATCCAATTTTCTGAGAGAGAGCCACCTACTCATGTGTTGAGATCAAGCTATTCCATTCCATCCATATGAATCTTTATCTCTAGCCTCCCCAAGTTGCTTTCCACCAAATCAATCTCTTCCACCATAGCCAAATCTGTGAGAGAGTGATTGTGTGTTGAGGAGTCTATCATCTTGAAGCACAAGAGCAAGGAGTTCATCGACATTTCCGAGCCTATTACCTTTTGGAGGGTG
Organism: Elymus sibiricus; assembly: GCA_039707655.1. NCBI lineage: Eukaryota > Viridiplantae > Streptophyta > Magnoliopsida > Poales > Poaceae > Elymus > Elymus sibiricus. The sequence continues at coordinate 250,052,258 of CM077671.1, forward strand.
GTGCCTCCTAGATTGTTTAGGTGTCGCTTGGGAGCCTCCTACTTCGTGTTGTGGAGTTGAACCAAGAAGTTTGTACGGGCAAGGAGATCGCCTACTTCGTGAAGATCTACCCATAGTGAGGCTAGTCCTTCGTGGACGGAAGCCGTTATGGAATAGTCAAGGTTGCTACTTCGTGGACCCTTATGGGTGGAGCCCTCCGTGGACTCTCGCGACCGTTACCCTCCGTGGGTTGAAGACTCCATAAACGTGGACGTACGATAGCACCACCTATCGGAACGACGGGTAAAATCTTCGTGTCTACAAATTGCGTTTGATCTTCTTTCCTACCCTCTACTACATATGCTTGTTGTTACTTTCCATTGCTATACTCTTAGACATGCATGTGTAGGGTGTACTTGACTTGCTATCAATGCTAAAATCTGCAAACACTTAAAATTGGGAAAACGTAGGATTTTTATTTGGTCAAGTAGTCTAATCACCCCCCCTCTAAACATACTTTTGGTCCTACAGCGACCTCGAGGAAGCGCGAGGCCGGGACTCCTCCGGAGTGCCCCCCTCGTGCCAGCAAGGCGGCTGAGGCGCCTGCCTCGCCCCTGCCCGAACCGCAACCTGCTGGTGAGGTGGCCGTGGCCGGGACAGGTACGGCTTCCCCGGCCACGACCCTTGTGGGCGACGCCTCTGCTTCCCGGAATGGTGGGGCCTCCCCAGAGAAGGGCGAGGGCATTCCTGTCTTTGCCAAGGTGGAGAAGAAGAGGAAGTGGGTTGACATCGAAGAGTAAGTAGTCCTGCTTGGTTTTTGGCCGCCCACCGGTGGCTCGCGTGCTCACGGTCCCCTCTTCGCTTGGTAACCAGGAGCGCCGCCGTGCTGAAGGTGAAGAAGAAGAAGGCGGGCGTCAAGCCGAAGGTGCTCTCCGACGCGACGCCCGCTCCTGGCGCCCTACCGGCGCCTGATGAAGAGCTGGATGTCGTGGGCGAGGAGGCTCACGGGGCGACTCTCCTTGTCGTGGCCGCGGAGCCCCCGACGCCCGTTGGAGAGGCTGCTTCTGCCCCTGGGGTGCATCTACGCTGCTGCCTAAGGGGCCAGCCCCCGAGGGCTGGGTGGTCGAGGGACCGTCCGTCCCTGCCTTGTTTGTGGTGGTACCGCAGCCTCCGGCGTCCTCAGCCTTTCATGCTTCTGCCCCCTTGATGGCGGCGCCCGCTGCTGCGCAGACTTCACCTCCGGGCCAGGCCCTGGCGCCTCTGAGTCGTGGCCCTCTGGTCGAGTCAGGCACCCTGGAGGGGGCCTACGCCGCTCTGGATCAGGTACGGGACAATCTCCGGAGCGCCGACGGTCGCCTTGTGAAGGAGCGCTTGGGGCTCCTTTCTGGGTGGATCCAGGTCGACGTCGCTGCCATGGCACTTTGGGGCCAAGCCGAGGCCACCGCTGCTGAGAGCAGGAAGGAAACCGCATTAGCCCAGGCGGCTCGTGATGCGGCGCTGGCCGATGCAGCGTCCGCTGTGAAGCACTACAGTGAAGCGGAGGTTAGCCTGAAGGCTCTTCAGGAGGAGAAGACTGCGCTCGTTGAACAGCTCCGCCAGCGGGATGGAGACCTCAAGGCCTGCGAGGCCAAACTTGCCGATTGCGACTCCGCGCTGTCTAAGGCGATGGCTGACCAAGCCCCGAAGCGCGAGCACCTGGACAAGTTGAAGGAGGAAGTAGTTGCGGAGAAGGCTCGGCTCGACGCCAGGGAGGAAGCCTTCGCTGCGGCTAAGGAGAGAAAAGCTGCGGAGCGCGATGCCCTCCCTTCCGTCGAGCTCAGGCTCTGTCGGGCGCTGCACTCCATCTGCCGGGGGGGGGGGGATTCACGGAACCCCTGGTAACTCCTGAGAGCGGCTTCGCAGGACTCTCTTCAAAGCTTGCCGAGGTGCTTGAGGGTGCCATTGCCAGGGTGGAGACCGTCTTGGAGAACGAGTGATGCGACCTCTTCTCCGCGGCCGCGACGCGCGTCTTCAGCCACCTCTACCTTCGCGAGCCGAGTTTTGACTTTGGCTCCGTGATCTGCCTGGTTGATCCTGGGGTTCGCGCCGCTACGGCGACGGCTGTGGAGGGTGCCGTGGAGGCGCTGATGAAGAAGTTCGCCTGCGTCCCCGTTCCCTCGCCTCCTGCAACTGCGAAGGTCAACGACAATGACGACAACGGCAGCGATGTCGATGACGAGCTGCCCGCGGTCGGGGCATGCAGCAGTGCCAGCTCCTCCTCCTAGGTCCTTTCCTGCAACATTTATCGTTCAATGTTTGTAATGACTGATTAGATTATGTGGTTTCCTTCCTCGCCTAGCTTCCTTCCCGTTTGCTGTAGTGCTTTGCGTCGGCAGGGCCCGATCCCGCGCATACCTCGACCGCCGTTGGGGCGTCCGGATCACCAGGACGAGACCAAGGGATGAGGGGCTACGTAACCAGTGAGGCCCTTGAGTCGCGATGCTCAAGAGTCCCCCTTGATGTACGAGCAGCTCTCATGAAGGGAACATGGCGACGACCGGATAATTGGGAGATTTGAAGCGCCTTAGGCTCTGCGTCGGCAGGGCCCGGTCCCGCGCATACCTCAACCGCCGTTGGGGCGTCCGGATCACCAGGACGAGACCAAGGGGTGAGGGGTTACGTGACCAGTGAGGCCCCTGAGTCGCGATGCTCAGGAGTCCCCCTTGACATACGAGAGACTCCCATACCTTTCCTCGCCAGCTTTCGCCTGAGAGGGACGCAGGAAGACCAGGTATCAGGGACCTGGGGAGGTGGCGTGCGCCAGGCCCGGCCTGAGCATAGCCCCCGTGCAGCCCCCTCGCGCGGGCATCCCAGGGGAATTCTACGAGACGGGGCCATGAGGAGTCGTCCTGAGGTTGGATGCAGCCGCTAGGGCGCCCTCAGTTGTTTATCCACCAACGCGGAGCATGGGGCTTCCACGTTGCGTGGGCATAGCCGCTGAGCGACAGTGTCAACCGCCAGCGCGGAGCATGGGGCTTCCACTTGGACGTGGGAAGGGGGGCTCGGCTCCTGAGCCCCCCGGGCGTGTACAGCCCATTAAGTTCGCACGCGTGGCCTGCACGGTAGAACTGGAGGTGTATTTGGGCACCCGTGAACCAGTGCGGGTCTCACGGGGCCCTACCTCAAAGGCGGGTTGCGCCTGAAACTTCTGGTAGGAGGCGCCATTGCAATCCCTGTACATTTTTGGAGAAACCTGCGCCTGTCGGCATTCTGGATACCAGGGTACCCAGACTTGCCTGCTTGCGGCCCAAGGCGTGGCCCACCTGGCGGTCCGTACGACCCTGTGCGGCATCGCACAAGACAAGACCCTCGCGAGGAAACCACCCCAGTGAGGAGGACAGCGCTAAGGCGGAAGGGGAAGGCCTCCTTAGGCCTCCTCAAGAGTGGCGGAGATCCCTATGCAACGCCGGGCCTCAGGAGGTCAGGGGTAACGACAGCCAGGCCAGGCGGGCGCTAGCGCGCCAGAAGGAGCAGTTTCCTCTTTTGTGCAAAGGTGACAGGGACCAACGGGGGTTCCCAAGGAGCCCCGCCAAAGGTTTCCATTCCGGTACAACAAGACCGGGTCAGCGGGCGCAGCAGGACAGATGTCACCGGTGAGCCCACCACCGCGTCACCACCACCAACTTTGCAGGCAAAGACCACCTTTCGTCAGGATAAGATGTACCTCCTGTCCCCTTTCAAATTTGGCCGTTGTGGGATCCCTTCCCGCCATGGCGATAAGGGAAGAGGACCCGGGCCGCTATAAATAGAGACCGGGTAGCTCGGTAGAGAGGAGAGAGCAACCACTCCGCAAGCACACCACTGTACCAGTTCATCTACAAACCTCCTCGCGAGGCAATCCACCAAAAGCAAGAGTAGGGTTTTACGCTTCGCAGCGGCCCGAACCTGGGTAAACTCTTGTGTGCCATCGTCTTACTTGCCATCGAGCGGGGTACTATGTTGTGAGCTTGGGAGGGGCAAGCTGTTGCGGAATCTTCGCACACGCCCCTGGGTTCGAATTCCTTAGGGTTTTGCGGAGCCCGAAATCCGACATTTGGCGCGCCAAGAAGGGGGCGTGTCGGAGTCTTCCTCAAGCCCCACTCATCCTCCGACTCACCGCTCCAATGGCCGACGCTCGCCAAGCCCGCGCTGAACGATGTGCTGCCCATGTCGCCCAGACGGCGCCCGTGGGCCACACCGCCACGCGCCGCTCTCCCTCTCCTGTGGCCAACGCTGCCACGGGCCCGGAGGCCCATGAGCAGCAGGATTCATTTCAGCCGGTCACCGCGCGGCACGACGGCCGCACCGCCACTTCGTCAATCGTTCCAGCTACTGGGTCGTCCTCCCACTCCCGCCCAGGACCGGCGTGTGGATCGGGCGCACTGAACATGGCGCGTGAGCTGCTGCGCTACCGCCCCGCTCCCAACCGCCTCGACGACTGGCTCGGGCGCGTCGCGGAGCTCGTCAGCGCGGCCGGCGACACTTCGACATTCACCTACTCGTTCCGGCCCCAACCCTCCCTGGCAGGTGATGAAGCTCATGGTGCGCCGCCTCCTCCTCCACAGCGCGATGTCGAACCCGAGCCCAGGCATGAAGCACGACCGCGTGACCAGCCGCGTGGGCCCCCGGCGAGGGTGAGAGAAGAAGTGAGCTGCCAGGTGGTGCCGCGGCCGCGCGTTGACGCGCGTGCGCTCCCAGCGCCGGCGCGCCAGCGGCGCGACCGGGCACCCCTGGAGGCAGCCATGCAAGAGCATCAAGACCAGGCTCCCCCCGAGCGCGCACCGCCCGTGGGCCCGGTGGGCTGCTGTGCCATCGCCCCGGAGCTCCATCTGGTCATGTGGCCCTACAAGTTCAAGCCTGGCCTGCCTCCTCGCTACGACGGCACCGCAGACCCCGCCGAGTTCTTGCAGCTCTACCCGCTGAGCATCCAGGCGGCCGGCGGGGACGACAAGGTCATGGCAACCTGGTTCCCCATGGCGCTCAAAGGAGGTGCGCTTTCCTGGCTCCTCAACCTCCCGGAAGGGTCAATCACCTCCTGGGAAGGCCTGCGTGAGCGCTTCGTCACAAACTTCCAAGGCACCCGCGACCACGCGCTGGGAGTGGGAGACCTCCGTCGCATGAAGCAACAGCCTGAAGAGACCCTGCACAAGTTCATACAGCGCTTCACGACTACCCGCCTCAAGATCCCAAGGGCTTCCGATGAGGCCATCATCTCGGCGTTCACCGACGGCGTCAGAGATCAAAGGATGAGGGAGGAGCTGGCTATCCACGACAACCTGAGCTCGGCCTTGGAGATGTTCAACTTGGCGAACAAGTGCACGAAGGCCGAGGAAGGCCGCCTCTCCCTCCGCGAGCTTCCGGAGGCGGAACCCGAAGACAAGAAGATCAAGACCAAGGAGCCAAAATGCAAGGCACCCGTGGTGCTGGCGGTTGAGCCCGAGACAAAACGCGGCTGAGACGAAGAACCCATCGTGGGCAGGTGACCATTCTGCATCTTCCATGGCACCAACAGCCGCAACACCATCGACTGTCAGGAGCTCAGGGTCGTCCGTGACGAGCACTTTGGCCGGCGCCCAGGGCGCAGTGACCGAGGCTATGGACGTGGCGGAGGCCGCTGGGACAATCGTGACCCGCGTCAGGAGTGGCGAGACCAGCCTCGGGAGGACCGCTGGCGCGATCAAGCTCGTGAGGACCGCTGGCGCGACGAGCCTCCGGAGGGGTCATGCCGGGGCCAGCCTCGTGAGGTCCGCCCTCGCGAGGCCGGTCTTCCCCCGCTGCCGCCTCCACCTAGGGGGAAGGAGCAGGACAGGCAGAACGACAGGGCTGGGGGCTTCCAGGAGGTCAGGGCAATAGCTTGCATCCTGGGCGGCGCCCAAGCCCCGGCCTCGAACCGCGTCTTCAAGCAGTTTTCGCGGGAGGTGAACGCGGCTCTTCCGAAGCTCGAGGCCGCGCGCCCCCTCAAGTGGTCCCAGTGCGCCATCACCTTCGACTCCAAGGACCAACTCAGATGCTCAACCATGGCGGGCGCACTCCCCATGCTGTGCATGCCCACCATCAGCAACGTCCTCGTCACCAAGACCCTCATCGACGGTGGCGCCGGACTCAATGTCCTCTCCATCGAGAAGTTCGAGATTCTCCAAGTGCCTTACGACTAGCTCATGCCAACCAAGCCCTTCTCAGGAGTCACTGACGGCTCCACGGTCCCTATCGGGCAGGCGTGCCTGCCCATCACATTCGGCGGGCGCAACAATTACCACACCGAGATCATCACCTTTGACGTCGCCCACATCCACCTCCCGTACAACGCAATCCTTGGATACCCAGCCCCTGCCAAGTTCATGGCGGTGACCCACCACGGCTACAACGTGCTCAAGATGCCGGGAAGTGGCGGCGTCATCACCATCGCCTGCGATGGGAAGGACGTCGTTTGCTCCCTCGAGCGCGCCTACCGTGCCACGGCGGCCGAGCACTCGGACGACGAAGGAGGTGCCCTGCCACGTGAGGACGCCCCCAAGAAGAAGAAGCAGCTCCTGTCCAAGGGGCGCCAGGGGGCTGAAAACCCTAAGGACGGCGCCTCAGGATCCGCGCCTGGAGCACAGGCCCCTTCCTCCCTCACATAGGGAAGCGCGCCCGGCGCCTCTCTTGGGACGGGCTTGGGGGCTTCCACCCGGAGGACTACCAACCTGACCAGTGAGACAAGAGAGGTGCTCGGGCACAACTCGGGGGCGTGCGCCGGCATGCACCTGTCCAATCAACGAGCACGGCGCGAGGCGCCAAGTCCGCGGGAGTCCATCACCAAAGCAATCGAAGAGCTTCAGGAAGCACAGGCTGTGCAAGGAGGGCGCGACCCAGCGCCCCCCGACGCCGTCACCGTCGTCGGCCCGGGCGGCACGCCGCGCATCTGCGTCAACGTACCCAGCATCAATAGGGATGCATCATCGGACATCTTCTGGCCGACGCGCGTCAGTCACGGCAGGGCCTACCCGCGCAAACACGTCAGCATGCCCTTCGGGCTGGCGAACGCGGCTGACACGTTCAGCGCCTTGCCCAGGCCATGTTCGCGCCATACCGGGCCATGCACCATGAGGAGTTGGAGGAGGTGCCGGGCCCGAGTGGGAGCCCCGAGCCTCTAGAGGCGACGGGCTCATGAAGGTCGAGCTTGCGGAGGCACAAGGCCGAGCTCCTGCGACTACCTCCATGCCCCAGCGGCATCGCCGCCAGGTGATCCATTTGCCCAGTACCAGGTAACCTTTCGGTTTGCTTAGGTAACTTTTTAGTTTGCTAAGTTCAGAGGGTGCCCATCAGGCTGCATTATCCTCGGACGGCTAGAACTCATCCCAGCCACGTTTTTCCGCATGATTAGGACTTTTACATGCTTTCAATCTATTTCCCTAAGTATTTCGACATGCGTGCTTGGCGCTTCGCCGCCATGAATGTCACTGCGCCCTAATGAGCCGGCACTCAACCGCCTCATGATTAAGAGCAGGCACAACGTCTGTGCTCCGGTCCGTCCCTGCAGCATCGAAAAACCCAAGTGGTCGAGCTCTGTCTCGCGGGCCGGCCCCGTGTACGTCACCTCGCATGGCCCTTGGTGCTTTGCCCTCACGTGAGCAAATCGGGGGTGGGTGAGTCAGGGCACGCGGCACGGTTCCGATCGGCCTTTCGCCGCCCTAAGGGCCGCGCGCCAGGTGTTTTCTCCTCGGAGCTGTCGCATGAGAAGACTGGGCACGGCGTCTGTGCTCGGGTCCGTCCCTGCAGCGTCGATAAATCCAATGGCTGAGCTCTGTCTGGCAGGCCGGCCCCGTTCACGTCACCTCCTGGGGTCATTGGTGTTTGGCCTTCTCAAGCGATGGCCCTTGGAAACCCATTTGGCGCAGGTTTCTCCAAAATGTACAGGACTTGAAGCGGCGATTCACACCGGAAGATTTAGGCGCAACCCGCCTTTGAGGTAGGGCCACGTGAGACCTGTGGGGACCCCGACTCATAAGTGGTGATCACCGAATGCACGTGTACAGTGATCCCAGAGATCAATGCTCACTGAACACACAGAAGCTGAATAACAAGAGTCTTACATCCACGTTTAGCGTCTTACACAAATAAAGACCATGAAGGTCAAGTCTTACATAGATAGGGCCACAAGGGCCAAACACTTAAACATATGAAGCAGCGGAAATTTTGATCAAAAGCGTGAACCCATGCCATTTGCCTTAAACCTACAAGCATTCTGACTGGGAAGCGTCCTAGTTCGCATGTTCGTCACCAATGAACTCTTCACCATATTCCTGCTCTTCCATGCCTGGCCAATTAAATAACCAGTGGCAAGCAAATGAGTACTTTGAATGTACTCGCAAGCAACCCAAGTTGTGGAACAAGGTATAACAATGCATGATATAGCACTAAGTAGGTAAGTTTTGCAGAAAGCTAATTTTGAGTGCAATGACATGATCAAGTAACTTAAGTAAGCATGCATCAACTATTAACAGGTATTCATGTGAACAAGTCTCAGTCATCATCATAAGCAGGGGTTGAACATCTCATGTTCATTATCATGCCAAGTCATCGGACTTAGCTCAAGTATAACCTTTATCACCAACACACTCACACCGAGTTTTATGAAAACCCAAGACATAGTTTAAGCAGCACCACCCAACTGTCCTTGACCGTGGACATGGCTATTCGAATAGTTTTACACTCTGCAGAGGTTGAACACTTTACCCACAAGACTCGGGAATCTTCCGTGTCAAGCCACGACTCGCGATATTGTTCATACCCGAGGTAAGTACCCGAACATTGCCTTTCCCCTAGCGATACTAAACAAAGAGTCCACTCGTTGGTGCCATCCCTCATGATGTACATCACACGTATCATCCATGAGGGCACGCAACGGTGTGCCCGGTGCCTGTGAAGACAGCGCATGATCATCCATTCCGGTACGACCCCGTATCGAGAGTGACCACTTCACTCCCACCACTAGTAATGAGGGCTCTATGCTAGTACCCACCAAGGTAATCAACAAAGCCCCATCCCATAAGGGGTATCATGGTTGTGCATGTAAGGTTGGGACGGTCGACAAATCTTAAATCTAATCCGTTTTCTAAAACACACACACTCACTTGCTCTGGTACACCACTTCTTTATCAAGTGGTTACCTAGCTCATCATCATCTCCCTCGGGCATTAGTGGCACCCGATGGGGTTTTCGAAAAAGTCTTTGAAACCATTTTGTTTCCATCACCATGCATATTCCCATCCCATTTGCGTAGCACTACTAGCAACCTAACTACTCCCACCCGCACAACCCTCATAAGAATGGTAGGGTCGTGCACGATGCAAGTATCAATGGTAAAGTATCGGAGGTATCCCACCGAAGTGGTCACCACATCAACATGATCAACATCACGGAAATAAGTGCTATATGCCATGCAAATAAAAGGGTTCTTAGTCATGGTCAAAGGGCTGCTTGCCTGGCTCAACAAAGTCTTCAGGGTCTTCAAAGTCTTCGTGTCCAATCCCTTCCTCAACAACGCAATCTATCGTCGCGGAATAAACGGGCAAAAATAAGAGTCACAACAAAACAGAGCACAAAAGCCACTTTAAAAATGTTACTCTATTCTTATAAATACTACAAGATATTCTAAAAATGTTTGCCTAAGGTTTTAGGGTGAAAAAGGTTTTTAAAACCATTTGTAACAGTGGCTAAAAATGCCAAAAAGGGGTTCTAAAATAAAACAGTACATAAAAGGTTTTCAAAAATTTATAAAAAGGCTCTATTAAATTCTACACAATATTTCAAGATTTTTGGTGGAAAAATAATTGGAATAGGAATTTTATTTGGAGCTGTGGGGTTTTTGGAAAACCCCACAGAAAAAGAAAAATAAAAGGAAAAGAAAAGGCCTCTATGCCTGGGCCAGAGGCAGCCAGCAGCTGGGCCAGCCCAGCTGGCCAGCCAGCCGCGCGTGCGGCCAGGTTCAAACCTGACGCGTCGGGCCCGGCTGTCGGCGACAGCGAGGGGAGAGAGGGAGGCGAGGCAGAGGCCGACAGGTGGGGGCCACCTGTCGGGTACTTCTTCCTCCTCTGGACAGAGGGAGGCGGGCTCACAGGCGGCGGTAGGAGGCGCGGCAGGGTACGGCGATGATGGGAATGGAACCAGGGGGCTTCCGCCGTTCGGGTGGAGGTGGAATCAGTCGCCGGGGTGGTCGGAGTCGCCGGCGACGAAGGAGCAGGGCGGCGGCGCTACAGGAGGACCTCGCACCGGTCGCCTCCGGCTGTAAAACGAACGGGGGAAAGAGGGAGACGCATCAGTGGATAGCTGCGGTTCCAGATCGAGAGAGAATGGGGGCCAAGGAGGCTCACCGTGGCCAGACGGTGGCGGACCCGATGCGGCGGAGCTTTGCTAGATCCCGAGCGCTCGAGCTCTAAAGCGAAGGGGGCGGGGCTCGGGAGCTCGATTGGGAGAGAGAGGGAGGTTCCAGAGAGGGAGAGGGGGTCGGGGAGGCCCATTTTATAGGCGTACGGCGGTCCACCGATTGCCCATGCGCCGGCGAGGTCAATGCCGCCGCTGGGGGCCACGGGAGGGAGAGTGGGGGTGTCTGGGGTGTTGCTGGGCGTGGTCCACGTCCAGGGGAAGCAAGAGGAGGAACGGGGTGTGTGCGCGTGCGAAGCTCGGGGTTGGCCGAGCCGGCGAAGTCGGGCGCGCGTGAGGGGAGGCCGCTGGAGGAGGAGAGAGGAGGGGGCCGACAAGGTGGCGTGACACGGACGCCGAGGGCGTCTCGGGGGACACAATGGGGAGACCCAAAGCTGTCGGGAATAGCCATTGGGCGGCGGCTACAGTGCGGGAGTGCACTGTAGCGCGCTCTGGAGCGCCCGTTTGGCATGCCATGGCATGCCAATGGCGTCTTGTGCGCGGCCATTAGTGTCTAGGGGGTCTAGGGGGATCTGGGCTTGGGGACACTGGCATTGGATGCCCTGGGAGGTTGATAGAATAATAAGGGAGGGGAGAGAGGAGTGTTTTACTGCTGTCCAGGGGGTAAAAATGGGGTTTTACCCCACTTAACCATCGAGTACTGGCCGGAGAAAGTTACTGGGGGTAGGAGGGGCATGCAAGTGACTGTGGTAAAAATTTGGACTTAAGGAGAATAGAGGAAGGGGTCAAACAGGGCTTTTTATAGCATAAGCAAAAGTGTTTGATGATGGTTTGGCTAAGCAAATGGAGTTTGCTTGCCCAGAAATTTAACAGGGGCAAATGGTGATTAGAAATAGGGTTGATCACCAAGTTTGAGCTTGATTGAAGAAAGTTCACAATGTAACTTTGTGAAACCCTAGAAATCAACAGAATCAGATTCCTGTAGATCTAGTCATGCATTTCACTTCCCACAAATCCACCACTTGGTGTGGTATCATTATTTGTGGTTTAGAACATGCCCACAAAGTTTGAGGTCAATAGGACAAACTTCACAATGTAAAGTTGTTCAAATTTGGCTCTGGACAGGAATGGTTTTGGAATATTTTGATGAAGCAAATCAATTGGGATTGATTTCAAACTTTGCAAGATCATCACATATGACCATTGTGACTTGCTGGAATTTTCTTGGAATTTATTGAGAATATTTCTTATAGAAATATTTCAAAATCTTGATTTGGACAGAAAGGGTTTTGAGGGGTTTTGCCCATGATTTTGAACATGACCATGTGTTGAAATTCATATATATGGAAAATATATGTCCACTGAGTTTCCCTAAATTTTCTCAAATATTTTAAAAGCATTTAAATAATTTTTCCCTATAAAAGACCATTTTTGGCCTTAAGAAAAAGCCTTTAAATAAAATAGTAAAATAATCTTTAAAATTAATATTTGGTGGTTTTGGGAAGTCATATATATAGTAAGTTCCAAATAAAGTCTTTGGGGAAAAAGGAACCACCCAATTTGAGGACTTGTAGTACAAACCTCAATTCAGGGGCTTTTGAAAACCTAATTTGAGTAAATCCTTTTTGGTCATAATAATATTTGATAAAAAGTAGTTTTGGGTACTGTTCACATGGCATGATCATTGGGCAAGAATTTTGGGTCAAGGAAGATGAATATGGAGAGGAGTAGAACCTAAGAGTGCCAAACATAATCAACCAAACAATCAAACAAGCAACAATTCAAACAAGCATGCACTCAAAAAGTTTTAATTGGTTCCAAATTTTTGTAAATCCAAGCATAGCAAAGTGATACAAACACAGGGTGTGACAGACCTACCCCCCTTACAAGAATCTCGTCCCCGAGATTCCTAGGCTAAGCGCTAAAGATATAAGGGAACTCAGATCTAAGATAGTCTTCACGTTCCCATGTTGCTTCTGCTTCAGTGTGGTTGCTCCATTGGACCTTGAAGTACTTGATGGTGCGGCTACGGGTGCAACGTTCAGCTTCATCCAAAACGCGAACTGGCCTCTCACGATAAGTGAGGTCTGGCTGAAGTTCGATGGCTTGATGGTCGATGTCCTTGTAGAGGTTGGGGCGGTTGGGAACTTGAAGACACTTCCAAAGCTGTGACACGTGAAAGACGTTGTGCACATCTGATAGCTCGGAGGGTAGCTCTAGCTGATAGGCAACTTCTCCTCGCTTTGCGGTGATCTTGAAGGGGCCGATGTATCTTGGTGCAAGCTTTCCTTTGACGTGGAAACGCTTGGTCCCTTTAAGAGGTGTGACTCGGAGATAGACATGATCTCCATTGTTGAAGCTCACTTCTCGGCGGTGAGAGTCGGCGTAGCTCTTCTGTCTTGTCTTGCTGGTCTCGAGGCGCTCTCGGACAAGTTGAACTTGCTCTTCTGCTTCGCGGATAATGTCCGGCCCAAAGACTAGTCCTTCTCCGGTTTCTGACCAGTTGAGGGGAGTGCGGCACTTGCGTCCATACAACACCTCAAATGGTGCCATCTGAAGACTTGATTGATAGCTGTTGTTGTAGGAGAACTCGGCAAATGGCAGGCAATCTTCCCATTTGGCTCCATATGCCAAAACACAAGCACGGAGCATATCCTCGAGTATCTGATTTACTCACTCTGTCTGCCCACCGGTCTGGGGGTGAAAAGCAGTGCTGAAGGAGAGCTTGGTTCCCATAGCTTCTTGAAACTTCTTCCAGAATCCTGAGGTGAACTGGGTCCCTCGGTCTGACACAATCTCCTTTGGAACTCCATGAAGACTCACGATGCGGTTGATGTAGAGGTTTGCCAGTTGGCTTCCATCATAGGTGGTCTTGACGGGAATGAAGTGGGCTACCTTGGTCAGGTGATCGACAATGACCCAGATGGAATCATGTCCTTTGCTTGCCTAGGTAATCCGGTGATGAAGTCCATCCCGATCTTGTCCCACTTCCATTCAGGCACTTTGAGAGGTTGCAGTAGTCCAGCGGGTCGTTGATGCTCAGCTTTGACTCTCTGGCATATGTCACACTTGGCAACAAAGGTGCCTATCTCCTGTTTCATGTCATGCCACCAGAATCTTGCCTTGAGGTCTTGGTACATCTTGGTTCCTCTAGGATGGATGGAATATGGAGTGTCATGAGCTTCTTGCAAGATCAAGTTCTTGAGCTCCTCTTTGTTGGGTACGCAGATGCGCTTCCCAAACCATACGACTCCTTGCTCATCCACTGAGAATCCTGGGGCCTTTCCTTCCTTGATCTTCCTCTTGATGCCTTTGATGCTCTCGTGTCCCCTCTGAGCTTCTTTAATATCATCTATCAAGGTAGGCTTCGCTTCGAGGTTGGCTAGGAATCCCGGTGCAACTAGTTCCAAGCCGAAGCTTTCAAGTTCTTCATACAGGGCGGGTAGCCTTTCCTTCATCATAGCATTCAAGGAACAAGCCTTTCTGCTTAAGGCATCAGCTACCACGTTAGCCTTTCCAGGGTGGTATTGAACACTGAGGTCATAGTCCTTGATCAACTCCAACCATCTTCGCTGCCTCATGTTCAATTCCCTTTGGGTGAAAATATACTTCAAACTCTTGTGGTCTGTGTATATCTCATATCGCTTCCCCAGAAGGTAGTGCCGCCATGTCTTCAAGGCGTGAACTACGGCTGCCAACTCAAGATCATGAGTGGCGTAGTTCTCTTCATGAGGACGTAGCTGTCTGGATAGATATGCTACGACTCTGCCTTCTTGCATCAGAACACCTCCAAGACCGGTTCTCGATGCATAACAATATATCACAAACTCCTTGTCAATATCGGGGGTGGCCAAAACTGGGGCTGTGGTCAATCTCTTCTTGAGCTCTTGGAAGCTTTCTTTGCACTTCTCCGTCCATTCAAACTTCTTGTCCTTCTTCAAAAGCTGAGTCATGGGTCGGGCAATGCTCGAAAACCCTTCGACGAACTTGCGGTAATATCCCGCGAGTCCGAGGAAGCTCCTGACTTCCTTCACATTGGTTGGGGGTTGCCATTCAGTCACGGCTTCAATCTTGGCAGGATCCACTGACAATCCCTCTGCAGTCAACACATGACCCAAGAATCCAACTTCATGCAGCCAAAATTCACATTTGCTGAATTTGGCATAAAGCTGGTGCTCTCGAAGCTTGTCTAGGACCAATCTCAAGTGTTGCTCATGCTCTTCTTCAGATTTGGAGAAGACGAGTATGTCATCAATGAAGACGGCAACAAACTTGTCCCAGTATTCCATGAAGACCTTGTTCATGAGGTACATGAAGTAGGCAGGGGCATTGGTTAACCCAAATGACATGACCGTTTATTCATACAAGCCATACCGGGTTACAAACGCTGTCTTCGGAATGTCTTGGGGCCTGATCTTCAACTGGTAGTACCTAGACCTGAGGTCGATCTTGGAAAACACCTTGGCTCCATTCAGCTGATCGAACAGATCTTCAATCTTGGGAAGTGGGTACTTGTTCTTTATTGTGACCTCATTGAGAGAACGGTAATCGACACAGAGTGGGATCGTTTCGTCCCTCTTGGAAACAAATAGAACAGGTGATCCCCAAGGAGAGGCACTAGGGCGAATGAATCCTTTTCTGAGCTGCTCTGCCAGTTGCTTCTTCAATTCAGCCAACTCTTCGGATCCCATTCTATAGGGCTTCTTATAGATGGGTCCTGCTCCGGGCATTAGCTCAATGATGAACTCAATGTCGCGGTCAGGAGGCATTCCGGGCAGCTCATCAGGAAATACATCCGGGTATTCACATACTACTGGCACTTGATCCAACTCAATTCCCGACAGACAATTAACCTGAGGGGCTTGAGTAGAGGCACAGCTCGGGACATACTTGACTTCCACTCATTGGCTATTGGTTATGGTGACGGTCCTCTTGGCACAGTCCAAGTAGCCTTGGTTCTTGATTAGCCAGTCCATGCCTAGGATCACATCCAAGCCTTTCGACTTCAGGATGATAAGGTCTGCTAGGAAGTCTACCCCGTTGATGTTAATCTCAACTCCTTTACAACCTATCCCAGACTTCATAACTGATCCCGGGGTTTGAATCAACATACGACTACCCAGGGGTGTAGGCTTCATACCACTCTCTAGTGCAAACTTTTGAGTGACAAAAGAATGCGAAGCTCCACAATCAAACAGTATAGTTGCTGGGGTTGAGTTGACGAGGAACGTACCCAGTATGACGTCCGGCTCTTCCTGGGCTTCCTCAGCGGTGACGTGATTCACACGACCCATGCCATTGTTGGGCTGGTTGCGGGGAACTGGGTTCCTTGGCGGCGCTCCACGGCCTTGACCTTGGTTCGGCGCATTGGGGCGCGGTGCATCTGGCTTCTTGTTGGGACACAGCTTAGAGATGTGTCCAGGCTGACCACACCCAAAGCAAGTGACCTGACCATAGTTGTTGTTGTTGTTGTTCCTGCCGCCGTTGTTGTTATTGGGGTTGTTGTAGGCTGGCCTGGGATTGGCATACTGCTGAGGCTGGTAGCTTGGACGAGGTGCAGGAGGTCTAGCCTGCTGCGGCTGATAGGTTGGCTTGGCTGGGGCTGGCTGCCAGGGGCGAGGCTTCTGGTTGCTGGAACTAGCCTTGCTAATCATCTTGCGCTTGCGAGTGTCGTCTACGGCACGACGCTTGTCCTCCATCATGAGGGGCTTGTTCACCAGGTCGAAGAAGGTCCAGCAGTCGCAGACGATGAGCTGATACTGCAGGGTCTGCTGAAGTCCTTCCATGAAGCGTTCCATCTTGGCAGCCTCCGTGTTGACATCTTCAGGTGCATACCTTGACAGCAGGTTGAACTTCTGCATATACTCCTTGACAGAGCCACTTCCTTGCTTCAGCGCTCGGAATTCTCTCTTCTTGATAGCCATGATCCCAGAAGGAATGTGGGCGGTGCGGAATCCTTCCTTGAAGTTATCCCAGGTGATCACATGATCGCCTTGCATGACCTTGAATCCGTCCCACCAAGCTCTGGCGGTACCTCCGAGGTAGTGAGAGGCATACAGCACCTTCTCACGATCCTCATTGCAATTGACCAGTGCAAGGAGGTCCTCGATGGTGCGGATCCAGTCATCGGCATCCAGTGGTTCAGCAGTCTCGGTGAAGGTTGGGGGCGAATTCCACATGAACTCAGACAGAGTGGAGCGGCAATTGCCATTCCTGCCTTGCTGCTGGTTGTTCACAAGGACTTGGGCCATCTGCTAGATGGCAGCAGTGTTGGCTTGGCGTTCCTCCCGGAGAACTTGGAGAAACTGAGCTATGGTCATGTTCTCCAGTGGAGGTGGTGGCGGGGGAATGTCGCCTTGTGGCTGCTCCTGGTGTCCTCCAGCCTGAGCAGTCCCACCAGCTCCCTGTTGCTAGATGGAGTTGCCGGCTTCAGGGTTGGTGAAGAAGATGTTGCGGGTTGCAGTCACCATCCTGTTTGGAGCAGCCAAGTCAAATAACTAGGATAGACGAGAGGGAAAGCAGTACTGGAGAAAGCGCGCCTAAGGGGGTTGGTTTTGTGCAAGTGTGGTAACACAAAGGTCGAAAGACCAACACATATATTAAGATAAGATAAATGATGGAGTCACTTACACGTTGCCTAAGGCAAAAGCTCGACTTGCATCGGAACACAAACAACAAAAGCAAACAACAAGCACACATGGTTTCATATGAACCATTACACGAACTCGACTTCGCATGAGGGGTACATGATTGATCCTACCCTAGGGGTTCTCGGACTCAGGTGGTGGAGTGCTCGGTCTCGTAGCCACGCAACTCTGGGTCTTCCTCCTGTTCATCATCCGAACGGTCATCGTTTCCGATCGAAGGGGTCAGAGAACGAGGAGGTCCATCCCGACGACGCTTCGTCGGTGGGTCAGTGAAGAGCTCACGGTACTCCTTCGCACTCATGCGACGACGACGTGTGGGTGCATCTCTAGCTGGGGGTACTCCTCCTCGGTAAGCGACATCTGGTAGTCCCTCAGGGGCTCCATCCTTCTTGATCCTGTCTGGCTTCGTCTTGGCTTGACGAAGTAGCTCTCGGGTGCGGTGGAGTTCCTCGCGGAGCTTCATGGACTCCTTAATCAGGTTGTGAACCAGACTATCAGCAAAGAGGCTGAAGTAGGTCTGGAACCTGAGTGGTGTGCCATCCTCCTTGGATGGAATCAACATCCAGCTCTCGCCAAGATCATCCTTTCTGAAAGGTAGGTAGCGAGTAGCTGGCTCGTCAGCCATCTCTGGAATGATATCTCGAAGGTGTAGGAGTGCCTTGCGTGCAGCTGTCTCGACTGCGAGTGCCATGGTCTCCATCTGTGGTCCTTCAAAGAACCAACTAGTCGGGGAGTCGTTTGCCTTCACGACCACATCCACGTGGTACTCCTTCGTGACGGCATCGACCCAGTGCTCGTGGTAGAGGAAAACGGGTGGTTGGCAAAACTGGCACTTCTCCAGGCTATCCTCAGGAGTAGGGGAATGCCGGATGCTAGGAGGGCTTCGGGTACGACGGCCATCTACAAAGGTTTGAAGGGAGGAGAGTCAGTAGAGTGTTGTGTGAAGAATAGAAGAGGTAATAAGTGCAGAACTCCTAAGTATAGGTGCTAGGTGTAGTTTTGAGAACGGTTTTATCCTAACTAACGTCCACGCTAACTAAGGGCTTCCTACAGCCAGGATGGCTCTGATACCAGCTCTGTGGGGACCCCGACTCATAAGTCGTGATCATCGAATGCACGTGTACAGTGATCCCAGAGATCAATGCTCACTGAACACACAGAAGCTGAATAACAAGAGTCTTACATCCACGTTTAGCGTCTTACACAAATAAAGACCATGAAGGTCAAGTCTTACATAGATAGGGCCACAAGGGCCAAACACTTAAACATAACAAGCAGCGAAAATCTTGATCGAAAGCGTGAACCCATGCCATCTGCCTTAAACCTACAGGCATTCTGACTGGGAAGCGTCCTAGTTCGCACGTTCGTCACCAACGAACTCTTCGCCATATTCCTGCTCTTCCATGCCTGGCCAATTAAATAACCAGTGGCAAGCCAATGAGTACTTTGAATGTACTCGCAAGCAACCCAAGTTGTGGAACAAGGTATAACAATGCATGATATAGCACTAAGTAGGTAAGTTTTGCAGAAAGCTAATTTTGAGTGCAATGACATGATCAAGTAACTTAAGTAAGCATGCATCAACTATTAACAGGTATTCATGTGAACAAGTCTCAGTCATCATCATAAGCAGGGGTTGAACATCTCATGTTCATTATCATGCCAAGTCATCGGACTTAGCTCAAGTATCACCTTTATCACCAACACACTCACACCGAGTTTTATAAAAACCCAGGACATAGTTTAAGCAGCACCACCCAACTGTCCTTGACCGTGGACACGGCTATTCGAATAGTTTTACACTCTGCAGAGGTTGCACACTTTACCCACAAGACTCGGGAAACTTCCGTGTCAAGCCACGACTCGCGATATTGTTCATACCCGAGGTAAGTGTTGGGGAACGTTGCATGGGAAACAAAAATTTTCCTACGCACACACAAGATCTATCCATGGTGATGAGCATCTACGAGAGGGAGAGTGAATCTACATACCCTTGTAGATCGCTAAGCGGAAGCGTTAAGAAACGCGGTTGATGTAGTCGAACGTCTCCGCGATCCAAATCGCAAGTCGTCCCTCGATCCGATCACGAACTAGTGCCGAACGGAAGGCACCTCCGCGTTCAACACACGTACGGCTTGATGACGCCTTCACCTCCTCGATCCAGTGAGCGATGATGAAGTAGTAGATGAGTTCCGGCAGCACGACGGCGTGGTGATGGTGGTGAGGAACAATCTCTACAGGGCTTCGCCAAGCACTACGGAGATTATGACGGGAGAACTAGAGGGTTAGGGTTGCCGACACACGGCTTGGGAAATCTTGATGTGTCCCGTGTGCTAGCCCTGCCCCTCTATTTATATGTTGAGCCTTGGGGTCTAAACTTGGAGTAAAAGCCTCCTCCAGGTCGGTTTTGCCCGCACAAGGTCGGTTTGGCCCGCAGGGAAAGAGTCCAACTCGGATCCCTGTAGTATCGCGTACAAGCGGTAGTACCGCTTACAATAAGCGGTAGTACCTCCTGTAGCGGTAGTACCGCTTACGATAAGCGGTAGTACCTCCCGTAGCGGTAGTACCGCTTACGATAAGCGGTAGTACCGCCCCAGACGCCAGCAAAACTTCCTTTTGCACCTTGCCTAAGTCTCGTCGGCTTTACCCCTTGGCCCAAATAAAGTGTTCTCATATCCGGACATTTCGGGAAACATCCGGAACACCTTCCGGTGAATTCCGGAACTCTTCCGGAGATCAAAACACTATTATCACACATATATCAATCTTTACCTCCGGACTCTTCCGGAGATCCTCGTCATGTCCGGGATCTTATCCGGGACTCCGAACAACCTTCGGTCACCAACACAATAACTCAACTATACTAATCGTCACCAAACGTTAAGTGTGTAGACCCTGCGGGTTCCAGAACTATGTAGACATGACCGAGACACCTCTACGGCCAATAACCAATAGCAGGACCTGGATGCCCATATTGGCTCCTACATATTCTACGAAGATCTTTATCGGTCGAACCTCTATGTCAAGGATTCAGTTAATCCCGTATGATGTTCCCTTTGTTCTTCGGTATGTTACTTGCCCGAGATTCGATCGTCGGTATCTCTATACCTAGTTCAATCTCGTTACCGGCAAGTCTCTTTACTCGTTCTGTAATACAAGATCTCGTGGCTAACACTTTAGTCACATTGCTTGCAAGGCTCATTGTGATGTTGTATTACCGAGTGGGCCCTGAGATACCTCTCCGTCACACGGAGTAACAAATCCCAGTCTTGATCCATGCCAACCCAACAGACACCCTCGGAGATACCTGTAGAGCATCTTTATAGTCACCCAGTTACGTTGCGACGTTTGATACACACAAGGTACTCCTCCGATTTCAGGGAGTTGCATGATCTCATGGTCATAGGAACAGATACTTGACATGCAGAAAACAATAGCAATAAACTGACACGATCATATGCTACGTTTATAGTTTGGGTCTTGTCCATCACATCATTCTCCTAATGATGTGATCCCGTTATCAAATGACATCTCATGTCTATGGCTAGGAAACCTTCACCATCTTTTGATCAATGAGCTAGTTAACTAGAGGCTTACTAGGGACACAGTGTTGTCTATGTACCCACACATGTATTTGAGTTTCCAATCAATACAAGTATAGCATGGATAATAAACGATTATCATGAACAAGGAAATATAATAATAACCAATTTATTATTGCCTCTAGGGCATATTTCCAACAGTCTCCCACTTGCACTAGAGTCAATAATCTAGTTCACATCACTATGTGATTTACATTGTAATGAATCGAACACCCATGCAGTTCTGGTGTTGTTCATGCTTAGCCCTTGGAAGAGGTTTAGTCATCGGATCTGCAACATTCAGATCCGTGTGTACTTTGCAAATATTTATGTCGTCCTCCTTGATGTAATTGCGGATGGAATTGAAATGTCGCTTTATGTGTCTGGTCCTCTTGTGAAATCTTGGTTCCTTGGCTAGAGCAATGGCACCAGTATTATCACAAAACAGAGTCATTGGGTTAAGCGCACTAGGCACTACTCCAAGATCTGTCATGAACTCCTTCATCCAGACACCTTCCTTCGCCGCCTCCGAGGCAGCGATGTACTCCGCTTCGCATGTAGAATCAGCTACCACGCTTTGCTTGGAACTGCACCAGCTAACCGCACCCCCATTAAGAATAAATACGTATCCGGTATGTGACTTAGAGTCATCCGGATCAGTGTCAAAGCTTGCATCGACGTAACCCTTTACGACGAGCTCTTGATCACCTCCATAAACGAGAAACATGTCCTTAGTCCTTTTCAGGTACTTCAGGATATTCTTGACTGCCGTCCAGTGTTCCATTCCTGGATCACTTTGAAACCTTCCGACCATACTTATGGCAAGGCTGACATCGGGTCTTGTGCACAGCATTGCATACATGATAGAGCCTATGGCTGATGCATAGGGGATGACACTCATCTTTTCTCTATCTTCTGCAGTCACTGGGCATTGAGTCTTACTCAACTTCACACCTTGCAATACAGGCAAGAACCCCTTCTTGGACTGATCCATTTTGAACTTCTTCAAAACTTTGTCAAGGTATGTGCTTTGTGAAAGTCCTATTAAGCGTCTCGATCTATCTCTATAGATCTTGATGCCTAATATGAAAGCAGCTTCTCCTAGGTCCTTCATTAAAAAACTCTTGTTCAAATATTCCTTCACGCCTTCCAACATTTCTATATTGTTTCCAATCAGCAATATGTCATCCACATATAATATTAGAAACGCTATAGAGCTCCCACTCACTTTCTTGTAAATACAAGCTTCTCCGTAAACTTGTATAAACTCGAACGCTTTGATCACCTCATCAAAGCGAAGATTCCAACTCCGAGATGCTTGCACCAGTCTATAAATGGATTGCTGGAGTTTGCAAACTTTGTCAGCATTCTCTGGATCGACAAAACCTTCTGGTTGCATCATATACAACTCTTCCTTAAGGAAACTGTTAAGGAACGCTGTTTTGACATCCATCTGCCAAATTTCATAATCGAAAAAGGCAGCTATTGCTAACATGATTCTGACGGACTTAAGCATCGCTACGGGTGAGAAGGTCTCATCGTAGTCAACTCCTTGAACTTGTGAAAAACCCTTTGCCACAAGTCGAGCTTTATAGACGGTGACATTACCGTCCGCGTCCGTCTTCCTCTTAAAGATCCATTTGTTCTGAATGGCCTTACGCCCTTCAGGTAATACTTACAAAGTCCACACTTTGTTTTCATACATGGATCCCATCTCGGATTTCATGGCCTCTAACCACTTCTCGGAATCCGGGCCCATCATCGCTTCTCCATAGCTCGTAGGTTCATCGTTGTCCAACAACATGACCTCTAAGACAGGGTTGTCGTACCACTCAGGAGCAGTACGCGTCCTTGTCGACCTACGAGGTTCGATAGCAACTTGATCCAAAGCTTCATGATCATCATCATTAACTTCCTCTTCAGCTAATGTAGGCTCTACAGAAACATCTTTCTGCGCTGTGCTACTTTCAGGTTGAAGTAAAGGTTCATCAACCTCATCAAGTTCTCTCTTCCTCCCACTCAATTCTTTCGAGAGAAACTCTTTCTCAAGAAATGTTCCGTTTTTAGCGACAAACACTTTGCCTTCGGATCTGAGGTAGAAGGTATACCCAACTGTCTCTTTTGGGCTTCCTCATGCGTTTTACGCCAATATGACCTAAACGGCAGTGCCACAAGAAAGTGGTATTATCATTATCAATTCTACATCTTTTGGCATCAATGTTATGAACATGTGTATCATTACTATCAAGATTCAATAAGAATAAACCCCTCACTTCGGGTGCATGACCATAAAAGATATTACTCATATAAATAGAACAACCATTATTCTTTGATTTAAATGAGTAACCGTCTCGCAATAAACAAGATCCAGATATAATGTTCATGCTTAACGCAGGCACTAAATAACAATTATTCAGGTTCATCACTAATCCCGATGGTAATCGAAGAGCGAGCGTGCCGATGGCGATCACATCAACCTTGGAACCATTTCCCACGCACATCGTCACTTCATCCTTTGCCAGCCTCCGTCTATTCCGCAGTTCCTGTTTAGAGTTGCAAATATGAGCAACCGCACCGGTATCAAATACCCAGGCACTACAACGAGAGTTGGTAAGGTACACATCAATAACATGTATATCATATATACCTTGTTTGTTGTTGGCCGCCTTCTTGTCAGCCAAATACTTGGGGCAGTTCCGCTTCCAGTGTCCAGTTCCCTTGCAATGAAAGCACACAGTTTCTGGTTTGGGTCCAGCCTTGGGTTTCTTCACGAGAGGAGCAACTGCTTTGCCACTCTTCTTGGAGTTACCCTTCTTACCCTTGCCATTTTTCTTGAAACTAGTGGTTTTATTGACCATCAACACTTGATGCTCCTTCTGAATTTCAGACTCAGCGGCTTTCAGCATCGCAAACAGCTCGGCGACTGACTTGTTCATCCCGTGCATGTTATAGTTCAACACGAAGCTCTTGTAGCAAGGTGGCAATGATTGAAGAACTCTGTCAATGATAGCCTCTGGCGGAAGGGGCATCCCCAATTCAGCCAGACGGGTAGAGTACCCAGACATTCTGAGTACATGATCACTGATAGACCCGTTCTCCTCCATCTTGCAAGCATAGAACTTATCGGAGATCTCATATCTCTCGATCCGGGCATTCTTCTGAAAGATAAACTTCAACTCCTGGAACATCTCATATGCTCCATGACGTTCAAAACGTCTTTGAAGTCCCGGTTCTAAGCCATACAATATTGCACATTGAACTATTGAGTAATCTTCAGAACGAGCCTGCCAGACGTTCACAACGTCTAGAGACTCAACTGGAGCGGGTGGATCACCAAGCGGTGCATCAAGGACATAAGCCTTCTGGGAAGCCGTAAGGATAATCCTTAGATTACGGGCCCAGTCCACAAAGTTACTTCCATCATCTTTCAACTTAGCTTTCTCTAGGAACGCATTAAAATTCAGGGGTGCTACTGCGCAAGCCATGATCTACAACATAAATATAGCAAAGACAACTTAGACTATTGTTCTAGATAATGAGTTTAGTTAATCATATTACTTAAAAACTCCCACTCAAATCGACATCCCTCCGGTCATTCGAGTGTAACATGATCCAAATCCACCAACTCAAGTCCGATCATCACGGGAGTTGAGGTGGTTTCAATGGTGAACATCTTCATGTTGATCATATCTACTATATGACTCATGTTTGACCTTTCGGTCTCTTGTGTTCTGAGGCCATGTCTGTACATGCTAGGCTCGTCAAGTTTAACCCGAGTGTTCCGCATGTGCAACACTGGCTTGCACCCGTTGTATGTGAACGTAGAGTCTATCACACCCGATCATCACGGCGTGTCTCGAAACGACGAACTTTCGCAACGGTGCACACTTGGGGAGAACACAATTTATCTTGAAAATCAAGTGAGGGATCACCTTATAATGCTACCGTCGTCCTAAGCAAAATAAGATGCATAAAAGGATTAACATCACATGCAATTCATAAGTGACAAGATATGGCCATGAACTTGTGCTTTTGATCTCCATCTCCAAAGCACCGGCATGATCTTCATCGTCACCGGCATGACACCATGATCTCCATCATCTTGATCTCCATCAACGTGTCGCCATGAGGTTGTCGCGCCGACTGTTGCTTCCACGACTATTGCTAACTCATAGCGATAAAGTAAAGCAAAACGGCGAAAATAATTAAAGACAACTCTATGGCTCCTGCCAGTTGCCGTACTCATCGACATGCAAGTCGTGATATTCTATACAACACATGATCATCTCATACATCACATATATCTCATCATGTAATTGGCCATATCACATCACAACATACCCTGCAAAAACAAGTTAGACGTCCTCTAATTGTTGTTGCAAATTTTACGTGGCTGCTACGGGTTTGCAAGAACCGTTCTTACCTACGCAAAACCACAACGTGGTGTAGTGATTGCTTTTTGATCTTCTAAAAGAAACCTCTTCATTGAAATCGATTCAACTAAAGTGAGAGAGATAGACACCCGCTAGCCATCTTTATGCAACGAAGTTACATGTTAGTTGAAGGAACCTGTCTCGCGTAAGCGTACGCGTAATGTCGGTCCGGGCCGCTTCATCTCACAATACCGCCGAATCAAATATCAACTAGTAACGGCAAGCAATATGTATACACCCACGCCCACAACTCGTTTGTGTTCTACTCGAGATCTCATCTACGCATAGACCTAGCTCAGATGCCACTGTTGGGGAACGTTGCATGGGAAACAAAAATTTTCCTACGCACACACAAGATCTATCCATGGTGATGAGCATCTACGAGAGGGAGAGTGAATCTACATACCCTTGTAGATCGCTAAGCGGAAGCGTTAAGAAACGCGGTTGATGTAGTCGAACGTCTCCGCGATCCAAATCGCAAGTCGTCCCTCGATCCGATCATGAACTAGTGCCGAACGGACGGCACCTCCGCGTTCAACACACGTACGGCTTGATGACGCCTTCACCTCCTCGATCCAGCGAGCGATGATGAAGTAGTAGATGAGTTCCGGCAGCACGACGGCGTGGTTATGGTGGTGAGGAACAATCTCTACAGGGCTTCGCCAAGCACTACGGAGATTATGACGGGAGAACTAGAGGGTTAGGGTTGCCGACACACGGCTTGGGAAATCTTGATGTGTCCCGTGTGCTAGCCCTGCCCCTCTATTTATATGTTGAGCCTTGGGGTCTAAACTTGGAGTAAAAGCCTCCTCCAGGTCGGTTTTGCCCGCACAAGGTCGGTTTGGCCCGCAGGGAAAGAGTCCAACTCGGATCCCTGTAGTATCGCGTACAAGCGGTAGTACCGCTTACGATAAGCGGTAGTACCGCCTGCAGCGGTAGTACCGCTTACGATAAGCGGTAGTACCTCCCGTAGCGGTAGTACCGCTTACGATAAGCGGTAGTACCGCCCCAGACGCGAGCAAAACTTCCTTTTGCACCTTGCCTAAGTCTCGTGGGCTTTACCCCTTGGCCCAAATAAAGTGTTCTCATATCCGGACATTTCGGGAAACATCCGGAACCCCTTCCGGTGAATTCCGGAACTCTTCCGGAGATCAAAACACTATTATCACACATATATCAATCTTTACCTCCGGACTCTTCCGAAGATCCTCGTCATGTCCGGGATCTTATCCGGGACTCCGAACAACCTTCGGTCACCAAGACAATAACTCAACTATACTAATCGTCACCAAACGTTAAGTGTGTAGACCCTGCGGGTTCCAGAACTATGTAGACATGACCGAGACACCTCTATGGCCAATAACCAATAGCGGGACCTGGATGCCCATATTGGCTCCTACATATTCTACGAAGATCTTTATCGGTCGAACCTCTATGTCAAGGATTCAGTTAATCCCGTATGATGTTCCCTTTGTTCTTCGGTATGTTACTTGCCCGAGATTCGATCGTCGGTATCTCTATACCTAGTTCAATCTCGTTACCGGCAAGTCTCTTTACTCGTTCTGTAATACAAGATCTCGTGGCTAACACTTTAGTCACATTGCTTGCAAGGCTCATTGTGATGTTGTATTACCGAGTGGGCCCTGAGATACCTCTCCGTCACACGGAGTAACAAATCCCAGTCTTGATCCATGCCAACCCAACAGACACCCTCGGAGATACCTGTAGAGCATCTTTATAGTCACCCAGTTACGTTGCTACGTTTGATACACACAAGGTACTCCTCCGATGTCATGGAGTTGCATGATCTCATGGTCATAGGAACAGATACTTGACATGCAGAAAACAGTAGCAATAAACTGACACGATCATATGCTACGTTTATAGTTTGGGTCTTGTCCATCACATCATTCTCCTAATGATGTGATCCCGTTATCAAATGACATCTCATGTCTATGGCTAGGAAACCTTCACCATCTTTTGATCAATGAGCTAGTTAACTAGAGGCTTACTAGGGACACAATGTTGTCTATGTACCCACACATGTATTTGAGTTTCCAATCAATACAATTATAGCATGGATAATAAACGATTATCATGAACAAGGAAATATAATAATAACCAATTTATTATTGCCTCTAGGGCATATTTCCAACAGTAAGTGCCCGAACTTTGCCTTTCTCCTAGCGATACTAAACAAATAGTCCACTCGTTGGTGCCATCACTCATGATGTACATCACACGTATCATCCATGAGGGCACGCAACGGTGTGCCCGGTGCCTGTGAAGACAGCACATGATCGTCCATTCCGGTATGACCCCGTATCGATAGTGACCACTTCACTCCTGCCACTAGTAATGCTGGCTCTATGCTAGTACCCACCAAGGTAATCAATAAAGCCCCGTCCCATAAGGGGTATCATGGTTGTGCATGTAAGGTTGGGACGGTCGACAAATCTTAAATCTAATCCATTTTCGAAAACACACACACTCACTTGCTCCGGTACACCACTTCTTTATCAAGTGGTTACCTAGCTCATCATCATCTCCCTCGGGCATTAGTGGCACCCGACGGGGTTTTCGAAAAAGTCTTTGAAACCATTTTGTTTCCATCACCATGCATATTCCCATCCCATTTGCGTAGCACTACTAGCAACCTAACTACTCCCACCCACACAACCCCCATAACAATGGTAGGGTCGTGCACGATGCAAGTATCAACGGTAAAGTATCGGAGGTATCCCACCGAAGTGGTCACCACATCAACATGTTCAACATCACGGAAAAAAGTGCTATATGCCATGCAAATAAAAGGGTTCTTAGTCATGGTCAAAGGGCTGCTTGCCTGGCTCAACAAAGTCTTCGGGGTCTTCAAAGTCTTCGTGGCCAATCCCTTCGTCAACAACGCAATCTATCGTCGTGGAATAAACGGGCAAAAATAAGAGTCACAACAAAACAGGGCACAAAAGCCACTTTAAAAATGTTACTCTATTCTGATAAATACTACAAGATATTCTAAAAATGTTTGCCTAAGGTTTTAGGTTGAAAAAGGTTTTTAAAACCATTTGTAACGGTGGCTAAAAATGGCAAAAAGGGGCATTAAAATAAAACATTACATAAAAGGTTTTCAAAATTTTATAAAAAGTCTCTATTAAATTCTACACAATATTTCAAGATTTTTGGTGGAAAAATAATTGGAATAGGAATTTTATTTGGAGCTGTTGGGTTTTTGGAAAACCCCACAGAAAAAGAAAAAGAAAAGGAAAAGAAAAGGCCTCTGTGCCTGGGCCAGAGGCAGCCAGCAGCTGGGCCGGCCCAGCTGGCCAGCCAGCCGCGCGCGCGGCCAGGTTCAAACGTGACGCGAGGGGCCCGGCTGTCGGCGACAGCGAGGGGAGAGAGGGAAGCGAGGCAGAGGCCGACAGGTGGGGGCTACCTGTCGGGTCCTTCTTCCTCCTCTGGACAGAGGGAGGCGGGCTCACCGGCGGCGGTAGGAGGCGCGGCAGGGTACGGCGATGATGGGAATGGAACCAGGGAGCTTCCGCTGTTTGGGAGGAAGTGGAATCAGTCGCCGGGGTGGTCGGAGTCGCCGACGACGAAGGAGCAGGGCGGCGGCGCTACGGGAGAACCTTGCACCGGTCGCCTCCGGCTGTAAAATGAACGGGGGAAAGAGGGAGACGCATCAGTGGATAGCTGCGGTTCCAGATCGAGAGAGAATGGGGGCCAAGGAGGCTCACCGTGGCCGGACGGTGGCGGACCCGATGCGGCGGAGCTTTGCTCGATCCCGAGCGCTCGAGCTCTAAAGCGAAGGGGGCGGGGCTCGGGAGCTCGATTGGGAGAGAGAGGGAGGTTCCAGAGAGGGAGAGGGGGTCGGGGAGGCCCCTTTTATAGGCGTACGGTGGTCCACCGATTGCCCATGCGCCGGCGAGGTCGATGCCGCCGCTGGGGGCCACGGGAGGGAGAGTGGGGGTGTATGGGGTGTTGCTGGGCGTGGTCCACGTCCAGGGGAAGCAAGAGGAGGAACGGGGTGTGCGCGCGTGCGAGGCTCGGGGTTGGCCGAGCCGGCGGCGTCGGGCGCGCGTGTGGGGAGGCCGCTGGAGGAGGAGAGAGGAGGGGGCCGACAAGGTTGCGTGACACAGACGCCGAGGGCGTCTCGGGGGACACAAGGGGGAGACCCAAAGCTGTCGGGAACAGCCATTGGGCGGCAGCTACAGTGCGGGAGTGCACTGTAGCGCGCTCTGGAGCGCCCGTTTGGCATGCCATGGCATGCCAACGGCGTCTTGTGCGCGGCCATTAGTGTCTAGGGGGTCTAGGGGGATCTGGGCTAGGGGACACTGGCATTGGATGCCCTGGGAGGTTGATAGAATAAGAGGGGAGGGGAGAGAGGAGTGTTTTACAGCTGTCCAGGGGGTAAAAATGGGGTTTTACCCCCACTTAACCATTGAGTACTGGCCAGAGAAAGTTACTGGGGGTAGGAGGGGCATGCAAGTGACTGTGGTAAAAATTTGGACTTAAGGAGAATAGAGGAAGGGGGTCAAATAGGGCTTTATATAGCATAAGCAAAAGTGTTTGATGATGGTTTGGCTAAGCAAATGGAGTTTGCTTGCCAAGAAATTTAACAGGGGCAAATTGTGATTAGAAATAGGGTTGATCACCAAGTTTGAGCTTGATTGAAGAAAGTTCACCATGTAACTTTGTGAAACCCTAGAAATCAACAGAATCAGATTCCTGTAGATCTAGTCATGCTTTTCACTTCCCACAAATCCACCACTTGGTGTGGTATCATTATTTGTGGTTTAGAACATGCCCACAAAGTTTGAGGTCAATAGGACAAACTTTACAATGTAAAGTTGTTCAAATTTGGCTCTGGACATGAATGGTTTTGGAATATTTTGATGAAGCAAATCAATTCGGATTGATTTGAAACTTTGCAAGATCATCACATATGACCATTGTGACTTGCTGGAAGTTTCTTGGAATTTATTGAGAATATTTCTTATAGAAATATTTCAAAAGCTTGATTTGGACAGAAAGGGTTTTGAGGGGTTTTGCCCATGATTTCGAACATGACCATGTGTTGAAATTCATATATATGGAAAATATATGTTCACTGAGTTTCCCTAAATTTTCTCAAATATTTTTAAAGCATTTAAATAATTTTTCCCTATAAAAGACCATTTCTGGCCTTAAGAAAAAGCCTTTAAATAAAATTGTAAAATAATCTTTAAAATTAATATTTGGTGATTTTGGGAAGTCATATATATAGTAAGTTCCAAATAAAGTCTTTGGGGAAAAAGGAAACACCCAATTTGAGGACTTGTAGTACAAACCTCAATTCAGGGGCTTTTGAAAACCTAATTTGAGTAAATCCTTTTGGTCAAAACAATATTTGATAAAAAATAGTTTTGGGTACTGTTCACATGGCATGATCATTGGGCAAGAAGTTTGGGTCAAGGAAGATGAATATGGAGAGGAGTAGAACCTAAGAGTGCCAAACATAATCAACCAAACAATCAAACAAGCAACAATTCAAACAAGCATGCACTCAAAAAGTTTTAATTGGTTCCAATTTTTTGTAAATCCAAGCATAGCAAAGTGATACAAACACAGGGTGTGACAAGCCCTGAGCTGTCTCATGTCGCCCATATACACCTCCCAGTTCTACCGTGCAGGCCACGCGTACGAACTTAATGGGCTGTACACGCCCAGAGCCCCCTGAGGACGCGGAGGGGTTCCATTCCCGCACCCAAGTGTAAGCCCCATGCTCCGCGCTGGCGGACGACACGACCCACCAATGGCTATGCCCACGCAACGTGGAAGCCCTATGCTCCGCGCTGGGGATAAACAACTGAGGGCGCCTCAGCGGGTGTATTCAACCTCAGGATGGCTCATCGCGGCTCCGTCTCGCGACATTCCCCCGCGATGCACGCGTGAGGGGGCTGCGAGGGGGCTACGCCACCTCACCAGGTCCCTGGCACCTGGTCTCCACGCGTCCCCCCGGACAAAAACGAAGGTATGGGAGCCGCTCGTACGTCAAGGGGGACTCCTGAGCATCGCGACTCGGGAGCCTCACTGGCCTCGTAGCCCCTCACCTCTTGGGACCATCCTGGTGATCCGGACGCCCCGACGATGGTCGAGGTATGCGCGAGGCCGGGCCCTGCAGACGCAGAGCTCAAAGCGCTCCAAATCCCCAAGTCAACCCCGTGGGAGCCGCTCGTACGTCAAGGGGGACTCCTGAGCATCGCGACTCAGGAGCCTCACTGGCCTCGTAGCCCCTCGCCTCTTGGGACCGTCCTGGTGATCCGGACGCCCCAACGACGGTCGAGGTATGCGCGAGGCCGGGCCCTGCCGACGCAGAGCTCAAAGCGCTCCAAATCCCCAAATCAACCCCGTCTTCGCCACGTTCCCTTCATGAGGGCTGCTCGTACGTCAAGGGGGATCCCTGAGCATCGCGACTCAGGGGGCTCACTGGTCTCGTAGCCCCTCACCCCTTGGCGTCGTCCTGGTGATCCGGACAACCCAACGGCGGTCGAGGTATGCGCGGGACCGGGCCCTGCCGACGCAGAGCGCTACAGCAAGCAGGAAAGAAACGAAGCGAGGAAACAAAATCACACAGCTTAGCAGTCATTACAAGCATTTAAATGTCTCTGGAAATGTTCAACAAATCTAACGCCTCCACGAGGCACGATAAACATTACAGGGGAAGACCCAGGAAAAGAAGCTAACAGGAGCCGGCACCACCGCTCGCCCCGGTCGTGGGAAACTCGTCATCAACGTCGCTGCCGCTGGCATCGTCATCCACAACCCTCGCAGTTGCAGGAGGAGCCGAGGGAACGGCGACGCAGGCGAACTTCTTCATCAGCGCGCCCACGGCGCCCTTCACAGCCGTCGCCATAGTGGCGCGAACCCCAGGATCGACCGGGTGAATCACGGAGCCGAAGTTGAAGCTCGGCTCATGAAGATAGAGGTGGCTGAAGAAGCGCGTCGCGGCCTCGGAGAAGAGGTCGTGGCACTCACTCTCCAAGACGTTCTCCACCATGGCGACGGCACCCTCAAGTGCTTCGGCGAGCTTTGAAGAAAGTCCGACGAAGCCACCCTCAGGAGCCGCCAGGGGCTCTACGAATCCCCCTCGGCAGATGGACTGCAGCGCCCGGCGGAGCCTGAGCTCGATGGAGGGGAAGACCTCGAGCTCAACAGCCTTCTTCTCCTCGGCCGCGGCAAGGGACTCCTCCCTGGAGGCAAGCCGGGTCTTCTCCGCAACCACTTCCTCCTTCAACTCGTCCCGCCGCCCGCGCTCGGCGGCTAGGTCGGCCGCCGCCCTGGACAGCACGGAGTCACAATCGGCGATCCTGACCTCGCAGGCCATGAGGTCCTCCTCCCATTGGCGGAGCCTCTCCACAAGCATGGACCTGTCCTCTTGAAGGGCCTTCAGGCGGGCCTCCGCCTCGTCACAGCGCTTCATGGCGGACTATGCGTCAGCCAGTGCAGCGTCTCAGGCTGTCCTGGTCGACGCGGCCTCCTCCCTGCTCGCAGCCTTGGCGGATGCGGCTTGGCCCCAAAACGCCACGGCCGAGGCGTCGGATTGGAGCCACCCAGAAAGAAGACCCAAGTGCTCCCTCGCGAGGCGATCATCGGCGCCACCCAGAGAGCCTCGGACCTGATCCAAGACGGTGTAGGCCCCGTCGAAGGCGTCTGGCTCGACTGGAGGGCCACGAGACGGTGGCACTAGGGCACGGCCCGGAGGCGGAGTCAGGGAGGCAGCAGGGGCCGCCCTCGGACGAGCGGAAGCATGAAGTGCAGAAGGCACCGGCGGCTGGACCGCCACCACAGACAAGGAAGGGGCGGGCGACCCAACACCCGGCTGGCCCTCGGGGGCTGGCCCCTCGGGCTGTGGAACGGGCGTGCCCCCAAAGGCAAGGACGGCCTCTGCAGCAGGCATCGGGGGCTCCGCGGCTGCGACAAGGAGAGTCGCCCCGCGGGCCTCCTCGCCCCCAACGTCCGGCGCCTCGTCAGGCGGCGGCAAGGCACCAGGAGCGGGCGTCGCGTCGGAGGGCGCCCTTGGCTTGATGCCGGCCTTCTTCTTCCTCGACTTCGGCACGGCGGCTCCCCTGATTAACAGACAAAGGGAGGCCCGTTAGTACATAAACCACTGGAAGGCAACATGAAACCAAGCGGGACTACTTACTCCTCGACGTCAACCCACTTCCTTTTTCTCTCCACATCGGCAAAGGCGGAGAGGCCGCCGTCCTTCTCTGAGCAGTTGCCGCTGCGTGGAGGAGCGGAGGAACTGCTCGAAGCAGCCACGACCGGCAAGGTCATGACAGCCCCGGATGCGGACGCCTCACCCGCGAGCTGCGGCTTGGGCAGGGGTGAGGCGGGCACTTCGGTCACCTTACCAATGCGAGCTGGGGGCTTTGGAGGAGGCCCAGCCTCGCGCGTCCTCGGGGTCACCCGGCAGGCAGATTGGGCGGCCCGAGGTGTAGGGCCTGGTCCCCTGAGGACCCTGGCGAGTCACGGAGGACTCGCAACAGGAAGCTCACTGGCGTCGTCGTCATCGAAGCCGCGGAGGAGGGCGCTCCGCGACGGAGGAGACACCTCCTCTAGGTCGTCGTCCACCGTCTCCTCCGAGTCCCCTCCATCGACGGCGTCATCGGACCACACCGCCACAGGGGTGCCGGGGCTCTCGGCCGGGGAGAGCCCCAACTCGTCGAAGCTGGGCATCGCGGCGACCAAGTCAGCCTTGTCGTCGCGGCAGTGTAGCGGGGCGTAGGCCTCGGGAAGATCCCCGGGATCGTCGTTGAGCAGGGTCGCCACAACCCTGTTCAACTCCGCGGGGGTCTGCGGTGCAGAACGGAGCCTCATGTCGTCACCGCCACCCTGATAGTCCCACATGGGCCGTGAATGAGCCTGGAGGGGCGCCAGGCGCTGCACCAAGAACTCCTTCCGGGTGCCTGCCTTCATGGAGGACCCGCTGATGTCTCGAAGGACCCGCTCCAAAACGGGCTTGGCTCGGGGGTCGGAGAGCTTCACGGAGCTCCACGTCGGGATCTTCTCCGGCAGCCCCTTGGGGAGCTCCAGGCGGGGGTCGATGCCCTGGAGATCCAAGAAGACCCAACGGTTCCTGAAGTTCTCCACCTTCTTCCCGGCCTTGAAGAGCATGTTCCCACTCTAGACCGCGACGAAGGAGACACATGCTGACCGCTGAGCCCCGTCATGAAGACGCAAGCTGAAGAAATGATGGAACAGGGCCACCGACGGCCTCACGCCCATGAAAGCCTCGTAGTAGAAGGCAAACACGGACAGGGGCAGGATGGAGTTGGGCTGAAGGTGGAGGGCCTGGATCCGGTAGTGCGCGAGGACGGCGGTGAAGAACGAGGAGAAAGGTGGGACAAGCCCGGAGAAGACGCTGTGGAGGAAGAAAGGATAGGCCGACTTGGCCAGGCGACGTCCCTCCGTGGGGCCGCACCATATCAAGGTCCGCTTCCACTCATTGGAGTCATCGGCCGTCGACGGGAGCACTGGGACAAGGTCCCCGTGCTTGGCTATGGTGGACTCTGAGAGCGCCGACGAGATAGGAGCAGACGCCGAGCCCTGGGCCTCAGGCTTCGACTTGCCGGCGGGAGCCATCGAGAAGCTTCAGAGGACAAGGGAGCAAGAAAGAGGATGGAGCGGCGCTGAGATCTGGAGAGGTTCGCGCAAGGGATGGAGATCTAGAAAGAAGAGCAAGGGCGCGGAAGAGGAAAGCAATAATGGCTCAGCGCTGGACGTCAGGCTTTTGTTGGTTCGGGCAGTTGCCAAGGAAACACCGGGCGGGACGCCCGCGCCCCACCGAGCGCCACACGCCAAACCAGGCCCGCAAGCACTAGGGGCCCGCGGCGCTCCGGGCCACCCCTTCGACTTTCCCCTCGAAGCCGGCTCGAGTGCGCCTTGGGCCCGGGGGCTACTGTCGGCGTTCTGGATACCAAGGTACCCAGACTTGCCTGCTTGCGGCCCAAGCCGTGGCCCACCTGGCGGTCTGTACGGCCCTGTGCGGCCTCACACAAGACAAGACCCTCACGAGGAACCCACCCCTGTGAGGAGGACAGCGCTAAGGCGGAAGGGGAAGGCCTCCTCAGGCCTCCTCCCGAGTGGCGGAGATCCCTTTGCAACGTCGGGCCTCAGGAGGTCAGGGGTAACGACAGCCAGGCCAGGCGGGCGCTAGCGCGCCAGAAGGAGCAGTTTCCTCTTTTGTGCAAAGGAGACAGGGACCAACGCGGGTTCCCAAGGAGCCCCGGCAAAGGTTTCCATTCCGGTACAACAAGACTGGGTCAGTGGGCGCAGCAGGACGGATGTCACCGGCGAGCCCACCACCGCGCCACCACTACCAACTTTGCAAGCGAAGACCACCTTTCATCAGGATAAGATGTACTTCCTGTCCCCTTTCAAATTTGGCCATTGTGGGATCCCTTCCCGCCATGGCGATAAGGGAAGAGGACCTGGGCCGCGATAAATAGAGACCGGGTAGCTCGGTAGAGAGGAGGGAGCAACCAGCCCGCAAACACACCACTGTACAAGTTCATCTACAAACCTCCTCGCGAGGCAATCCACCAAAAGCAGGAGTAGGGTTTTACGCTTCGCAGCGGCCCGAACCTGGGTAAACTCTTGTGTGCCATCGTTTTCCTCGCCATCGAGTGGGGTACAGTGTTGTGAGCTTGGGAGGGGCAAGCTGTTGGGGAATCTTCGCACACGCCCCTGGGTTTGAATTCCTTAGGGTTTTGCGGAGCCCGAAATCCGACAGCGCCGAATGAATTTCCGGGGGCCATCGCATGAGAAGGCCAAACACCAATGACCTCTGGAGGTGACATGAGCGGGGCCGGCCCGCCAGACAGAGCTCAGCCATTGGATTTGTCGACACTGCAGGGACGGACCCGAGCACAGACGCCGTGCCCAGTCTTCTCATGCGACAAACCAGAGGAGAAAACACCCTGCGTGCGGCTCCCGTGTCGGCGAAACGCCAACTATGGTGGCAGGAACCTTGCCGCGCGCCCTGACTCACCCACTCCCAATTAGCTCATGCGAGGACGTAGCACCAAGGGCCACGGGAGGTGATGTGCACGGGGCTGGCCCGCAAGACAGAGCTCGACCGCTTGGATTTGTCAACGCTGCAGGGACGGACCCAAGCACAGACGCCGTGCCAGCCCTTAATCACGAGGCGGTCGAAGGCGGGATTGTTAGGGCGCGGCTGCATTCATGGTGGCGAAGCACCGAGCATGCAGTTTGGAATACTTAGGAAATGTATCAAATGCATAAGAGGTTCTGATACAAGCGCAAACGACGCGGCTGCAGGGACGGGTGTCGGTGTCAAAACCGGCGGATCTCGGGTAGGGGGTCCCGAGCTGTGAGACTAGGATCGATGGGTAACAGGGGACAAAGGAGACGATGTTTTACCCAGGTTCGGGCCCTCCTATGGAGGTAAAACCCTACGTCCTTCTCGGTTGTATTGATGTGTATGAAGATTATAGAGACGATCTACCTCGAGATCAAGTAGCCAAAATGCTAGATGAGCTTGTCTGCCCTCTAGCATCTAAACCCTCCGGTTTATATAGACACCGGGGGTACCTAGGGTTTACACATGATAAGTCTCCAGCCGGAAGTAAAGACGCCGATCCTCTCATCTTGACTTGGAGTGCATGCCGCGTCTTCGGAGGTTTCCTTCTAGGATACGGGGTTGCCGTATATCCTGGCCCTTCCTGCATTAACCAGAGTGCGGCCCACCAAGCCAGCCTATGAGAGATAGGCCGCCGGCCCGAGGACCCCTTAGTCCAGGACTTCCTCAGTAGCCCCCGAACTAGCCCCCAACACCAGGGGTCATGAAACTAACAGCTTCGAGTGATCGGAGTCTCCAGATTGCGGGGTGACTTCTTTTCCCCCTTTATGATCGGCTGGTTCTAGTCCGGCCGCCGATGATATGTAGTTATCCGAACATATAGTTATCCGGGTGCCATAAGTCGCTTAACCTCGAAGGCCAAGCGTCAAAGTGTGAACAGTATTTCCTGACAACCTTTCTGACGAAGGGTCGTGGCCCGTCACGACCGCTGAGCTGGTTACAAAAACTCGATTCACGGTTCGAGGCCGTTTCTTCATTGGCACGTCTTATCAACGTGTTGATCGTGTCCCGTTTATTACGGGATACGTTCAATGCCCTGGGTTATCCCACGCGCGCATAACGGCACGATTATTTCGGGAAGTGGCGAGGCCTGCGGCGCAGTAGAAGGGATGCTCTTGGTATTACGGCATCCCATAAAAGGGAGAAAACCCCCAAGGCCTATTCACGCTCCCAATTTGCATCCTTTGCCTCCTCGACCTTCCCAAGCTCCGGGAGCCCAGATCCAGTTCTTCCTCAATCTTCCCTCCGAGTTCGGCCATGGCGGGTTCAGGCTCCATGGGCAAGTGGGAAGCTTCCTCCGTCACCGACAACGATATTCGGGAGCTAAAGCGTGCCGGCTACCTCTCCGCCAACATCGCCCACCGCGCTCCAGAGGCGAATCAGGTGGTTCCCACATCGAAGCCGGGCGAGAGGGTGGTGTTCATCCCCCATTTCATCCGGGGACTGGGCTTCCTGCTCCAACCCTTCATCAGGGGCCTCATGTTCTTTTACGGGTTGGATTTTCATGACCTTCCCCCGAACTCCTTCATGCACATATCGGTGTTCATCATCGTCTGTGAAGCCTTCCTGCGGGTTCAGCCGCATTTTGGCATGTGGCTCAAGGTGTTCAACGTCAAGCCGAAGATAGTTGTGGGCGCGTACGCAGATTGTGGAGGGGCGGTAATCAGCAAGCTCCCCCGTGTCGAGTGGCCGGACGGCACTTTCATCGACACGGTCAAGATCTGGCAGAAGGAGTGGCTCTACATCACCGAACCAAGGAGCGCGGATTGGGCGGCACCTGCCGAGTTCAGATCTGGACCCCCCGTGAGGCTAACCTCGTGGCTCAAGAAGGGCCTTGACTGGGGGTCAGCCGCAGAGGTAAAATCGCTGCAGAAGCGCATCTCCTCAATGATTGAGGCCAAGATCGAACTGGTCAACGTGATCCAGGTCATGCTCCACCGCCATCTCCTCCCCTGCTAGCATCGGGCCTCTCCAATGTGGGCTTATCAACTCGAGGACCCAGCCACCGTGAGTCAATTCTTCCGCACTGCCCACGAGAAATTGTGGAAAGTGCTATTCAAGCCCCAAAAGAGCTGGCCAGCCGAGGAGGACACCGGTCTAAACGCCGAAACCCCTCCTACCAAGGTATGACAAAACTTTAATTCTCCGACTCTGTTTTTGACAAAGAGCTGAACCTCTTCTTTCTCATCTTCGTAGAAATGGCTGAGCAAGGCCGTGCAAATTGACTGCCTGGCCCCGCAACCCGAAGACCCTTGATCGGATCTGTTGAAGGAGATGCTCGTCGTGGCACCGTATTCGGCGCCAGAGAGAAAGGAGAAGAAGAAGAAAGGGGAGAAAAAGGAGGCCCGAGAGGGTCTTCGCCAAAGGGGTCTCCCGGACTCTAAGTCCGAGGAGACCCATGCTTCTTCCACTCACGACGAAGAGCACGAGGACGAAGGGGAGTGCGGCTCCCCCCTCGCAAGAAAAAGGGCAGCGTCAGCGGACGCCACGGAGGATCTACCTCCTCCTGTCCCGAAGAGGACGTGCCGGACAAAGGCAGTCCTAGCCGATGATAACTCGGACTCCGATAAGGAGTCTGAGGCTTTTGAAAGGGTTCCCTGAAGGAACCCCAGGGTTAAGCCCCCAGCCCAGAGGTATGAAACCAAAGACCCCCTGGGTAATTTATAGAGAGTTTTTAATGCTAAATGGGCGAACGTCTTTCAATTTGCAGCCCACCACGTGATCTCCCCACCGACCAAATCTCGGACGGGGAGTCTCTGCCCGCCGACCTAGCAGAAAGTGGGACCGCGTCACATCCTACGCCTCCTGAGGTCTCGAAGGAGGTCGGGGAGGTGTTATCGCACCAGGCTCCTCCCGAGCCGAACACCGGCGGTGGTGGTGATGACGTTATGGCCGAGGTTAATACCTCGGTCGCCGAAGACCAGGAGAAGGAAACTCCCCTAGCAACTAAAGAGGGGGGACCAAGTCTGGTCCAGTCCCCTCCGAGGACATCTCCGGAGCGCTCTATGCCTCCAGGGCCGCCGGCCCAATCCCCCACCGGAGGGAGGGCTGGCCGGTCACCACCGGTGCCGCCCATGACTGGGTGGCAGTCCGAGATGGAGGAAGCTTTATCCGGCTCCTCCATTGCCAAAGATCACCGCGCCCTTATGGGTGCGGTTTTGCATGGCATTCAGTTCGTTGATAGCGGACTGAAAGAGGCCTTCAACGGTCTCTTGACGGGCTTCAAGGTGAGCCACGTAATACTCTTATTTCTAGAAGAAGTTAATTTTCCTAGTTTATGCAATCCTTATAAGTGTAGTAGCCCCCGAGCCCTGGGTGAGTTTGAAAAACCCACCTGGGGGTCAAATGTCCAAATACTAGTAACGATGCTTACGTCACCGGAGAGTACTTAGCAGAGGGTCTGAATCCGACAGCTCAGGAGTTTTAATGCGCATAAGTTGTTTTTGCAGGCCTTGTCATCGGCGGCGGCCGCCAATGTAGGGGAGCTTGCTGAGCTAAACCAGAAGCTCAAGAGCTCCGATGAGGAGCTCGATTGCCTGAACAAGAGGTTCGATGAGATGCAAGGTGAGTCCGAACTGTATCATCCGGGTCTATTTGTCCATCCTCATTGATTGAGATATCCGGATTGTTATCCCTAAGTGCTAATTACTCATTGTTGCCACAGTTGTGGCCGCGTAGGTCGAGAACCTCAAGGCCAAGTTGGCGAAGGCGAAGCAGGAGGCCGCAGATGAGAAGGCGGCGGCCGAACGCGCGGCAGCCGACCTGTCGGCCTTAAAGGTCGTGAGCGACAAGCATGAGGCTCGGGTGGTAGAGGTGCAGCTGGAGCTCAAGGATGCCAGCACGAAGTGCGAGGCCCTTGAGCAAAAGAACGAGGACCAGGTCACCGAACTATCCTCGCAGAAATCCGAACACAAATCGGAGCGAGTTGATAGGCGGTTCTTTGAAGAAGAACTCCACCAAGTCAAGGCGATCGCGGATGGTAAGCCGTACTTACTGCAGTGTGCCTTTGGTGGTAACAGGTTTGCATTGCTCACCCGGGTGTGGCATTCCTCAGGCGCCTTTACAGACCTTCCAAGGAGTGCAGCGGACGCGAACAGATACTTCACCTCTTGGGATGGGGATGTCGAGTCTCGGCTGTTCTGGGCGCAATTTCAAGCCCCCGAGCATCCTCCCCTCCTGGGCAAGCAGATGAAACAATTAATGGAGCTGCACAGGATGGCGGAGCCGGCCATGAGGGACCTCTGCATCCGGCTATGGCATGCAGAGCCGTTGTCGAGCAGTTACTTCGGCTTGGTGCAGAAACTGTGCGACGCTGCGCCTCAGATTGATGCTCTAAAGCATTCTACGTGCATCGAGGGAGCTCG
The DNA here is from genome assembly GCA_039707655.1 of Elymus sibiricus. Classification (NCBI taxonomy): domain Eukaryota; kingdom Viridiplantae; phylum Streptophyta; class Magnoliopsida; order Poales; family Poaceae; genus Elymus; species Elymus sibiricus. Next base: position 250,092,785 of record CM077671.1, read on the forward strand.
GATGGCCTTTGGGAGGACCATGGTGCACCTGCCGGGGCTCAAGCCGACCGAAATGGCCACCGCACCTCCACCCCCTGGGAAGGAGCATAGGCGCCCCGAGAGATACTCTGCCACCGTGATGGATGGTGCTCGGGCGATAGAAGCTCAATGCCCTAAAGATGTAATGTATGAATGAATGTTTTGTCATGTATCCGATGACTGTTCCGCTTTATCATGCGGTTGCATAGTTTATCATGTCTTTAAGCTTTATATTATTTTGACTCCTGTGTGGCCGTTTTATCTGAAAGTTGCGAGTCGTCGGCTTCATCCCCCATGCAGATACTACACGAGGTGTTTCTTCCTCCACACCGTGACCCTTAGCCAACGTATCGGTGCCCGAAGGCGGTGGTGCGAGGGGAACAAGGCAATCGGACTATGATGCTTTAGTGCTTTCACTTAGCCATAGGAGCTTGACTGCAGGGGCTGATGACGAGCCCCCAGTGTTTTGTGATATTCGGATAAACCGAGGTTGAAACCAGCATCACATGGTTTGTAATAGTACAAACCCCTCGTATAACACGGAATAACCTCTATTGATTTTTAGTTTGACACTTATACTCGGATTGTAGACTGGTTCTCGCTTATTATGACAGTCAGTTTTCGGCTTTCTCCACTGAGGCACTTGACCAGGCGAGCTGGCAGCACAATCGTAGTGGTTCTCCCTTTACCCTGTTAGCCGAACGAGCGGAACGTAAGAGGGCAAACACAGGAGCCGGGCAACCCAACCATTGACCCAAGACATAATTCGGAACCGATTCATATAAAGCAACATCCGAGACACTGAACACGTAAACAATAGTGCCGGGGTGATGCTTGGGGCGATTTAGAGTCAAGCCCCCGGTCTATTAGCCAGTCACATCGTAACATGTACCGAACAGCTTTGCTATCGACATCAGTGAGTAGAGAACAGAGTATGTGACATAAAATACAGCAAGGAGGCCGTAAAGGATGGTCTTTATTTCTGATGAATTCTTACAACTTGAACTGCCGAAGCAACTGTTACAGGTATTTTGAAATGAAAAATAAAGTTTACAAACGAGAGGTTTTACCCAGGGTCTTCGATAGGTGGCCTGACGTCCTCGATGTGCCCTGTCGCATGTCTGCTCCTTTGCTCCCGAGGGCGTTGTGTTCCTTTAAAGGTGATTGTTTAGCGGCGAACGGACCTTGGGAAGAAGATCTTGAGAAGTCGCCGCAGTGTGTATGAGCTTTACGCTTGGAAGGTCCTAGATGGTACTTGTGGTTTGTCCGAAGACATGTGTTGGTAGTAGTTCGGTCCAGCCGAACACTTTCCCTTTGATAGTGGGTCCCCACAGCTGCCCATGGTATTTTGAGCGCGAAGTTGTGCCTTCTTGGCACATGTTTCACGGGAACTAGGGCTGTGCTGTGGGGGGGCGTATCCCTATTTTTGTTGGGCAGAAGATGATTCCGGGGCTCGGGTTGAGACCGAGCTCGTTTACCATCATGCCGTGCCTTTATGGCTGACTTGGGCATCGGCCTATCATCGCCATACTGGAATTCGGTTGCCAGGGCCGCTGTGTGTTCCTCAGTTAGGAGAGAGCGCTCTGTGTTGCCGTTGACAGTAATGACCCCCCTGGGCCCTGGCATCTTGAGCTTCAGGTACGCGTAGTGGGGGACGGCGTTAAAGCGAGCGAATGATGTGCGGCTGAGTAGGGCGTGGTAACCGCTGCGAAAAGGGACAATGTCGAAGATCAAGTCTTCGCTGCGGAAGTTGTCGGGCGATCCGAACACTACTTCCGGATTCACGGTGCCCGAGCAACGGGCTTCGATGCCTGGGATTACTCCTTTAAAGGTAGTGTTGCTGGGTTTGATCCTTGACGGATCTATACCCATCTTTTTCACCGTGTCTGAGTAAATCAGATTGAGACTGCTTCCTCCGTCCATTAGGACTCTATTGAGGTGATACCCATCGATAATGGGGTCTAGGACGAGGGCTGCCGAACCTCCATGACTGATATAGGTCGGATGATCCCGTCGATCAAAGGTGATTGGGCAAGCCGACCATGGGTTGTACTTCGGGGCTACGGGTTCTACGACGTAGACCTCCCGAAGGGCGCGCTTCCTCTCTTTCTTTGGTATGTGAGTGGCATATATCATGTTTTTACCTCTGGAGGGAACTGCTTTTGTCCTCCATTGCTTGGACCGCGGGGCTCGTCATCGTCCTCGCTGCATGGGCTCTTGCCTTGCTCCTCGGCTGCGAGTTTGCCAGCTTGTTTAAATACCCAACAATTACGGTTGCTGTGGTTAGCGGACTTGTCTTGGGTGTCGTGGATCTGGCAGGGCCAATCCATAATTTTGTCCAGCGTGGTAGGTCCGTCTCGATTTCCTTTGGAGGGTTTCTTCCGCTGTCCAGATTTCGGGTTGTGGAAATCGGCATTAATGGCCGTGTCCTCCGCATCGCCGTTGGTGTGCCGGCATTTATTTTTGTTACGTCGTGGCTTCCCATTTCCATCCCAGACTTCGGAGGTGCCGGGGTCTTTGGGGTTATGCCTTCGTCGAGCTAGCCAGTTATTCTCAACCGCGCAAAAGCGGGTCATAAGTGAGGTAAGGGCGGACATTGTCCTTGGCTTGTCCTGGCCAAGCTGACGAGCTAGCCACTCGTCCCCGATATTATGCCTGAAGGAGGCTATTGCCTCGGCGTCCGGGCAGTCAACAATCTGGTTTTTCTTGGTCAGGAACCGATTCCAGAATTGCCGAGCCGATTCACCTGCTTTCTGGACAACATTGCTTAGGTCGGAGGAGTCCGGTGGCCGGACATAAGTGCCCTGGAAGTTAGATCGGAAGGCATCCTCGAGCTCTTCCCAGCTCCAGGTAGAATTCTCGGGGAGACTGTTTAACCAGTGTCGAGATGGCCAGTTAAGTTTTAGGGGCAAATACTTGATGGCGTGCAGATCATCTCCTCATGTCATATGAATGTGGAGGAGGAAGTCCTCAATCCACATGGCCGGGTCTGTTGTCCCATCGTATTGCTCTATGTTAACGGGTTTAAACCCTACAGGGAACTGATGCTGCATCACCTTGTCTGTGAAGCATAGCGGGTGGGCAGCACCTCTGACCCGAGCTATGTCATGCCTGCGATCGGCGGTAGATCGGGCCCGGTTTTGTTCCCGACCTCTATTGTTACGGTCGAGGCCGGATTGGTACTTGTCCCGTCTAGCGGGGGAGTACCCTCTGGATCCGTAGATGGATCTTGTGTGGCCTGCTCTATAATCCAGGTCCTGTCGTAAGTCGTACCTGTCCTCAGGCCCTGCTGGCTCTTTTCCTCTCCTGAGGGGTATCGCAGGTCTGTACTCGGCCTCGCCAGCCATTCTATCCCGTCCTCGGGGAGGGCGGTCCGGCTGGTCGTACGGAGTATGCCTGGGAGGCGATGTTTCAAGGGCCACATCATCGAACTACGGCAGCAGCCGCTGGCGAGGGTAGCTCTTGGGTTGGTCCGGTAGATCGGTATCATACCCTTCTTCGGCAGCCAAGACCCTCGTCCATCTATCATTGAGGGTATATTGTTCGGCTTTGAGCTGCTGTTGTTTTGCCTTCAGGCTTCAGGCCGTGGCTAGAAGCTGCCGCCTAAACCGTTCCTGATCCGCACGGTTTTCGGGGACGGTGAAGTCTTCGGCTTCCAAGATGTCTTCCTCCTCGACAGGGGGGAGGTAGTTGTCATCCTCGGAATCATTAGGATCATCAGTGTCGCGCCGATCTTCGGGCCTTTCCTCGTCCTCCAGTGGCTGTTCGGGGGCTTCAGGGTCGCCGAGGTCCTCCGGGGTGTCATTTTCCCCGGTGCCTGCAATGGCTGCAATTCCCTTGTTTGCCTTAGATCGTTTGCGCTATTTCCGGTGCCTTGACGGTGCCTCACCAGATTTATCGCCGTTCTTCTTAGGGGTGCGATCGCCCTTATCGTCGGGGGTGTCTACCATGTAGACATCGTAGGTGGAGGTGGCAGTCCATCGCCCAGTGTTGACAGGGGCGGGGGCGCCGTCCTCTTCATCCATGTCTTCTGCCTCCTCGGAGGCGTAGTCCAGCATATTGGTTAAGTCTTCGATAGTGGCTATCAAGTGGGTGGTGGGTGGGTAAAAAAATTCCCCATGACCCGCCTCCAGACCGATCTGAGCATGGGTCGAGGTCGGGTCGTCTGAGATTTTTATTGATAAGATCCGATCCAGCGCCTCGTTGAGCGTCGAGAGTTCGACCGGATCGATCTGCCTAGGACTTTGGGAGTTAACCTCCAAAGTGTCCGTACGAGGGGTGTGTTCGGCAGAGGCCGACCTCTGGCCTTCAGGTACTGCGATCGGATCCGTACTAGTAGCCAGACCATCGGCAGAGATAGACCCGAGGGCGGAGTCGAGAAGGAGATCCAAAGTTAAGGCTTCGGAGACTTCGGGCTCGTCGGATGAGGTTGCGAGCTCGGCGAATGAAAGATCGCCCCGGGAGTCTATGGAGAACTCTAGGTTCCCAAATCTGATGTCTTGATCGGGGGCGAGACTCCCGGTCCGACCAGGGTGGCCAGTCGGGTCAGTGTGCAGCACGATGCTGCCGAAAGCGAAAATCTGTCCGGTGGTGAAGGAGCCCCCGTTACGGACTTCATCGCTAATAATTAAGCGAGCCATCAATTCCTCTTGCGATCCCACAGCGGAACTCTCAATGAAAGCACCAATGTCGGTGTCAAAACCGGCGGATCTCAGGTAGGGGGTCCCGAGCTGTGAGACTAGGATCGATGGGTAACAGGGGACGAAGGAGACGATGTTTTACCCAGGTTCGGGCCCTCCTATGGAGGTAAAACCCTACGTCCTGATCGGTTGTATTGATGTGTATGAAGATTACAGAGTCGATCTACCTCGAGATCAAGTAGCCAAAAACCTAGATGAGCTTGTCTGCCCTCTACCATCTAAACCCTCCGGTTTATGTAGACACCGGGGGTACCTAGGGTTTACACATGATAAGTCTCCAGCCGGAAGTAAAGACGCCGATCCTCTCATCTTGACTTGGAGTGCACGCCGCGTCTTCGGAGGTTTCCTTCTAGGATACGGGGTTGCCGTATATCCTGGCCCTTCCTGCGATAACCAGAGTGCGGCCCACCAAGCCGGCCTATGAGAAATAGGCCGGCGGCCCGAGGACCCCTTAGTCCAGCACTCCCTCAACGGGCCCTGACTGCCTGAGGATAATGTAGCACGATGGGCGCCCTCAAACTGAACAAACCAAAAAGTTACCTGGTACGAACCAAAAAGTAACCTGGCAGCGGTACCGCTGAAGTGTCGAGGTAGTCGTTGGGGCCTGGCCTTCATGAGCCCGACACCTCCGGAGTCTCGGGGTCCTTGCTAGGACCTGGCATCTCCTCCAGGGCCGCGCTGCACCGGGGCTCGTAGGGCGCGAGCATGGCCTGGGCGAGGCATTGGACCGTGGCACCCGCGTTCGCCAGGCCGAAGGGCATGCGGATGTAGTTGCACCGATAGACCCCACCGCGGCCGACGCGCGATGGCCAGAAGAGATCTTGGGACGCGGCCCTGTTGATGCCCGGTACGTCGACGCAGACGCACGGCATGCCGCCCGGGTCAAGGACGGCGGCCACGCCAGGTGATGCGGGGCGACTCCCACCTCGCATGGCCTGCGCCTCCTAAAGCTCCTCGATTGCTTTGGCGATGAACTCCCGCTAACCTGGCGCCTCGCGCCATGCTCCTTGCTTGAGTGGCCGCGCGCCGAAACACGCCTCCATGTTGTGCCCGAACACCTCCCTCGTCTCACTGGTTAGGTCGGAAGCTTTCCAGATGGAAACCCCCGAGCCCGACCTGAGGGAGGTGTCGAGCGCGCCTTCCTATGCGAGGGGCAAGGGGCCTTGGCTCCAGACGCGGAGCCTGAGGCGCCCGCCTTGGAGGTCTCAGCCCCCTGATGCCCCTTGGAGAGGAACTGCTTCTTCTTCCTGGGGACATCCTCAGGAGGCAGGATGCCGCCTTCGTCGTCAGAGTTTTCCGCCGCCGCGGTCCGGTAGGCACGCTCGAGGGAACAGACGGCGTCCTTCTCATTGCAGGCGACAATGATGACGCCACCACTCCCCAGCATCTTGAGGACGTTGTAGCCATGGTGAGTCACCGCCATGAACTTGGCGAGGGCAGGATACAAGAGGATCGCGTTGTATGGGAGGTGGATGTGAGCAACGTCGAAGTCGATGAGCTCAGTGTGGTAGTTGCTACGCCCACCGAAGGTGACCGGCAGGCGCACTTGCCTGATGGGGACGGTGGAGCCATCGGTGACCCCTGAGAAAGACTTGGTTGGCATGAGCTGGTCATAGGGCACTTGGAGCGTCTTGAACGTTTCGATGGAGAGAACATTGAGCCCAGCACCACCGTCGATAAGGGTCTTGGTGACGAGGACATTGCTGATGGTCGGCGTGCACAACATGGGAAGCGCGGCCGCCGTGGCCGAGCACCTGAGTTGATCTTCGGAATCGAAGGTGATGGCGCACTGTGACCACTTGAGGGGACGCGCAGCCTCGAGCTTCGGGAGAGCCGCGTTACCTCCCGCGAGAACTGCTTGAAGATTTGGTTTGATGAAGGGGCCCGAGCGCCGCCCGGGATGCAAGTGATTTCCCTGGCTTCCTGGAAGCCCCCAGCCCCGTCGTTCTGCCTGTCTTCCTCCTTCCTCCTGGGTGGTGGCGGCAGAGGGGGAAGGCCGGCCTCACGAGGGCGAGCCTCACGAGGCAGGTCGCGGTGGGGCCCCTCATGAGGCTCGTCGCACAAGCGGTCCTCCCGAGGCTGGTCATGCCACTCCTGACGCGGGTTGCGACCGTCCCAGCGGCCTCCACGGCGGCCTCCACCGTGACCGTAGCCACGGTCGCCGCGCCCAGGGCGACGACCGAAATGCTCGTCGCGGAGCACCCTGAGCTCTTGGCAGTCGTTGGCGTTGTGGCTGTTGGAGCGGTGGAAAATGCAGAATGGTCGTCCACCCCTAGGGGGCTCCTCATCTCTACTGCGCTTTGCCTCAGGTTCCGCCGCCAACACCGCGGGGGCCTTGTGCTTCGTTTCCTTGGCCATGGTCTTCTTGTCTTCGGGGTCCGCCTCCGGAAGCTCGAGGAGGGAGAGGCGGCCCTCTTCGGCCTTTGCGCACTTGTTCGCCAGGTTGAACATTTCCAGAGCAGAGCACAGGTCGTCGTGGATGGTGAGCTCCTCCCTCATCCTGAGGTCCCTGATGCCGTCGGTGAATGCCGAGATGATGGCCTCATCCGATGCCCACGGGATCTTGAGGCGGACAGTTGTGAAACGCTGTATGTACTTGTGCAATGTCTCGCCCGGCTGTTGCTTCACGCGGCGCAGGTCAGCCACGGCGAGGGCACGATCACGGGTGCCTTGGATGTTGGCGAGAAGCGCTCTCGGAGTTCGTCCCAGGAGGTGATCGACCCCTCCGGGAGGTTGAGGAGCCAGGAGAGCGCACCACCCTTGAGGGCCATGGGGAACCAGTTTGCCATGACCTTGTCGTCTCCACCGGCCGCCTCAATGCTCAGCGAGTAGAGCTGTAGGAACTCTGCAGGGTCTGGGGTGCCGTCGTAGCGAGGAGGCAGGTCCGGCTTGAACTTGCCGGGTCAGGCGACCCGACGCAGCTCCGGGGCGATGGCGCGGCAGCCCACTGCACCCACGGGCGCCGCGCGCACGGGAGGGGCCCGGTCTTGGTGTTCTGGAGCAGCAGCCTCCAGAGGCGCGCGGTCGTGACGCTAGGGCACTGGCGCGGGGAGCGCGAGCGCATCAGCACGCGGCCGTGGCACCACCTGGCAGCTTACTTCATCCCTCACCCTCGCCGGGGCCCCGCGCGGCTGGTCACGTGGGCGTGCTTCACGCCTGGGCTCGGGGTAGGCGCCGTGCTGGCGAGAAGGAGGTCGCGCACCATGGGCCACGTCGCCCGCCAGAGAGGGCGAGGGACGGAGCGAGTAGGAGAGCGTCGGAGCGTCGCCGGTAGCTCTGACAAGCTCCACGATACGCCCGAGCCAGTCGTCGTAGCGGTTGGGGGCAGGACGGTAGCGCAGCAGCTCGCGCGCCATGAGCAGCGCGGCCGGCCCGTGCACCTGCCCGGGGCGAGCGTGGGAGGACGACCCAGTAGCCAGAACGATGGAGGGGGTGGCAGTGCGGCCGTCACGCCGTGTGGTGACCGGGTGCGACGAGTCCTGCTGCTCGTGGGCATCTGGGCCCGTGGCGGCGTCGGCCGCGGGAGAGGCGGACCGGCACGTAGCAGCGCGGCCCACTGGCGCTGTCTGGGCAACACGAGCAGCCCGGCGTTCGGCGCGGGCTCGGCGAGCATCAGCCATCGGAGCGGTGGAGCAGAGGGGGAGCGAAGCTTGAGGAAAGACTTCGACATGCCCCCTACCTGGCGCGCCAAATGTCGGATGTCAGGCTCCGCAAAACCCAAAGAGGTTCGAACTTAGGGGCATGTGCGAACATCTCCACCTTCTTTGACCACAAGCTCACAGATCCATGGCCTAGCCAGATCGAACTCACTCAATCGCGGGGACGAAGACTAACACACGGATTTACCCAGGTTCGGGCCTCTGCGAAGCGTAAAACCCTACTCCTGCTTTTGGTGGATTGCCTCCTAAGGAGGTTTGTGGATGAACTGGTACAGTGGTGAGTAACCTCACGACGGCGCTCGAGTGGTGTTGGATCCCTCCTCTTCGATGCAGCCTAACCTCTATTTATAGTTGCCCGGGTCCTCCTCCCTTATTGCACTGGCGGGAAGGGATTCCACAACGGCCAAATTCAAAGGGGGACAAGGAGTACTCCTTATCCTGAGGAAAGGTGGTCTTCGCCTGCAAAGTAGCCGGTGGTGATGTAGAGGTGGGCTCGGCGATGACGTCCGTCCTGTGGGGCTCGTGGTCTTGGTCTCGTTGCGCCGAAGTGGAAACCTTTGGTGGGACGCCTCGGGAACCCGCGTACACCCTTTCCTCCTTTGCACCAAAGAGGAAACTGTCTTCTCTGTGCGCGCTGGTGCCCGCCTGGCCTGACTTGCGTCACCCCCGACCTCCCGAGGCCGAGTGCTGCATAGGAATCTCCGCCCCTCGGGAGGCAACCTGGGGTGGCCTCTTCCTTCCGAGGGTCTTGGTGTCGTCCTCCTCACGAGGGTGGGACTCTCGCGAGGGCCTTGTTTTGAGTGAAGCTGCGCTGGGCCGTACTGGCCATCGAAGCGGGCCACGCCCTGGGCCGCAGGCAGGCAAGTCTGGGTATCCCCGTTCCCAGGACGCCGACATTATCCAGGCGACTCATTATGTCGGAGTCAAAAGCCTGCAACTGGGTGGCGACTCATGTTTCTGATATCCATTTAAAGGATTATGAGGATCATGGGTTTCTGCCGCCTCAAAATGTGGTTGGCTGACGAGTCGTCCTCGGAGAGGAGATCCCACACCCCCAGGAGGGAGAAGTGGTGATATTCTTGGATCACCTACAGAGGGGTTTTTCACCTCCTGGGTCGAAATTCTTCTGGGACGTCTTACACTTTTTCAACCTCCACCCTCAAGACTTGGCTCCTAATTCCATATCGAACCTTTCCCAGTTCCAAGTATTTTGCGAGGTGTATCTTCAGACGGAACCCACTGTCTCCCTTTTCAGGGAGTTTTTCTATCTGAACTGGCAAACAAAGTGCGTGGATGGTCCCGGCTTAGAACTTGGCGGGGTTTCAATCCAAAGGCGAAAGGATGTCATTTTTCCTACTGCCACCCCAAAGGGTGGAACAAGACTTGGTTTTATTGCCGAAACACCACGCCTGCCGAAGAAAATCCTTTGCCGGGTTACAGGCCCAACCACCTTCCAATGGATCTCGAGCTTTCGGGTTGGGCCCCTGCCGAGGAACGCTCCGAACACGCACATGTCTATCCAAAGCTGAGGGCTCTGCTAGCCAATGGGTTGACTGGGGTCGACTTAACCCGGTGTTGGGTATCTTGGAGAATTCTGCCGTTAAGCCTACGCAATGGCTTAATGTGTACTTATTCCGGCGACTTGAACGACGCTCAGCGGTATAGCAATTTTTCCTTGGATGCCGACGAAATAAACCGGATGGTGAAGAAGCTGCTAGGTGAAAACCAAGAGACTTGTAGCAAAGACGGGTTGAAACCCTTCTATGCCCTCAACCCGTCTCCTCCGGTAAAAAAACTTTTTAAGACATTGACCCAGCTTTTTGAACAGACTTTGAGCTTTCGCTTCCTTGGTCTGAGTGTTTGATTTCGCGGGCTACCTCTTCTTTCTGGAATCGGAAGCGTACCAAGACAGCGGCTAACAAATCCAAAGCCGCCCCGAGCAAGAAGAAAAGTAAGGCAACTGCAGAAGGGTCGTCTCATATGGACGAAACAGCCGCCACTGATACCCGATCATAGGTAAAATTAACCTTTTGCTTATATTTCCTTGAATTTATCTGAAGCATTTTCCTTCTTAGGGTGATGTTGAAACAAGCCATGCAGGCGGTGTTGAGCTAATTTCCATATCTTCCAACTCAGATCCTCCGCCTCCGTTGAAAACAACGTGGGTTGTTCGCAAGGTAGGCTTTTCTCACCCGGACACTCATCTGGATCCTTGCTTTATTTTGAAGAAAACCCAGCACCAGTCTAGGCGTCAAACCCGAAGTGGGAGTGGCGATCTTGTTGAAGATTTACCCGATAAATCAGTCGCCAGGAAGCGATCAGCCAAGGTACTTAATATTCCAAACTTTCCAAAGAAAATTCCGGCTTGATTTGTCAATGTTTTGACTCATATGCCTTGGTTAATCAGGAGACGCCACCTTCGTCGGATGACTCGACTGCGTCCAAGCTGGCGCCCTTTGTCATCAATCAAGGGTAACTTTCCTCATCAATTCATCTGTTTGAGTAAGCTATTGCTTTTTCCATTTTTCATATCATACTTGTGTAACTTGGCAGGGCCAAAGCTAAGAAGAGGAAGACTGACGGGTATTCTGTTAACCCGGAGGCCCCTGAGTCGGAGCTTCCTGAGCCGGCGGCTCATGAAATCCATGCTGATCACCCTGAAGACCCTCAGGATATCCAAAACGATTTACCCCCTTCATCTGAACCGATCAATATTGATGTCGTAACTATTGAAGCTACATCAGCAGTTAACCTTGACCCACCCAATCCTTCAGTGACAAACACAAACAATCCTGAAGTTATTATTACTGGGATGGGTTATACTGATCAAGGACTTCCAGTGTATTAACAAAGGTTGTTGCTAAGAATGAAGCGGTACTGCAAGAAAAAGGGAAGGCCAAGTTAAACTTCCAAATTATGAGAGCTTTAGTGTTGAAGATCTTCATGCTGCCTGCTTAGACCGCCTGATGACAAGCCGTGAGATGGAAATCGGCCTTGTTAGCATCATGAAAAATAAGTATGAGGTATGTTCTCCTTTTCATGCTATCATGTATCCTTTTGTAGCCCCCAAGGCCCATCTTTGTCTTTCCAAGACAAGCTGGGTCGTGCAAATGTTAGTCCGACTCAACCTGTAGCGCCCAAGGGCCAGCTCATCTCTTTGAGATGAGTCGGGTCTTTTTGTACTAACTTTCGACCTGTAGCCCCTAAGGGCCGGCTCATCTCCTTGAGATGAGTCGGGTCTTTTTGTACGAACTTTCGACCTGGAGCCCTCAAGGGCTAGCTCATCTCCTTGAGATGAGTCGGGTCTAGTTCACATCTTTAATGTCAAAAAAGAGTTGAGATACATTAGCCCCCAAGTGCCAAGCATATTGCTTTGCAATTTACTTGGGACTTGATGTAAACTTCATTCATGATGCAGGAAGCTTTGAAGACAGCCAAATCCAACGCGGCCAATTTGAAAAAATACCTGGAAAAAGGGCAGACTTCCCAGGCGGAAGTTGAAGAAAAACTTCGCCTTTCTTTGATCGAGCTGGAAAACACCAAAGCAGGATTCTTGAAAGAGAAGAAATCCTTTGAGGATGAAAAGACAGCTTTGCTTAAGCGTGCAAAGGATGTTGAGGGCCGGCTCAAACCCATTACCGAGGAGTTGTCCGGGTTAAAAGGCATATTGCCCAGATGGCCCAAGCTATTTTTGGTAAGTGTATATATCCTCCTATTTTCTTGAAACATAGATATGATGCGGCTGGCGACTTATGCATTAATTCTATTTTGCAGGCCCCCGGACTAGTAGTTTCTATGATAACAGTCTGCTCATGCTCAAGGTTGTTTATTCTCTGACGGAGCAGCTCTATACTGGGAACCATCTCGCAATTAAGGCGACACTTGGGGATAAACAACCCTTAAAGTACATCAAGAATGTATTGGAAAATCTCTCCATCATCCCTCAGCATATTCCAGATCTAAAGAGACCAGCCGCCCGATCTAGCGCAATATATGCATTGAACCGGGCTCTAGCTTACGGAGAAGAGCTTGATCTGGCCGAGCTGGCAAAAGGCTTCCCCGAATTTAAAAATGACGGGTCAGAATTCTCCCAGGAGGATTACGTGGCTTGTGTCAAGGATGCTCAGATTCTGTCGACTCAGCTGGTCTCTGAGATGAAGCTGAGGAGCTACCAGGCGGCTTATGGTGCCAACCATACTCAGATTCCACCACCTGATTTTATAACAAAAAATCTGGCTCCTCAACGGCGCGAGCATGTTTTTGCCCCAGAAGTTGACCCGTCTTCAATTCTTGATGACGAGGCTGTGTTCCAAGCTTTATCTCATTGCAACTGGGATGCGGACAACCTTCAGATTCAGGAGCCAGAAGACCAGTCGGTATATAACCCGGAGGCATCTCATGCGCAAGATTAGCTGCCACTGACCCGGATCATGTGGTCGGTGACTTGAACTTCCTGAACTGTTACCTTGTCAATTTAAGCCCCCATGTATGGGCAGAAAAACAATTTGTGGCTTCCTTAAGCATGTAATAGGGATAGTTGAACACTGTTGTCATGCCATCATGCACGTTTTGCACCTTTGATGCTAGGTACTTTATTTGCTGTTTCATCCATTGACGGTCCTTTTGATAAGATACAGCTGGGCAAAATGACCCGACCCTTAATTTTGATTTTAACAACCTATTCTTCTTCCAACAATGTTGAATTTGTAGGATAGCTTGTCGATTGGCTGCTCACGCATACTCAATCGTTTAACCCGGTCTTTGAAGCATGAGCCGGTAATAATTTTGAACCTGAAACTTGTTGTAATAAACAAGCCAAATAAAACAATATTGATAAGCCGACTCAATGAATCTTGGCCAAAATTGATGTCCAAGCTTGAGGTCCTTTGTTAGCCTCTTAAGCAATAACATAATTTGTTGCTGTCATGCAGCCGATAACCTGGTTACTTCATACAAAAACCGGTAAAAACAGGGTCGTGCCCAGAATGTTTTTGTGTGATGACTTTCATCACATAATATTCATGTTGGGGATTGTTTCCCGAAGTTTAGAAATATAAGGTAGCCCCCTTTAAAGGCACCTTTACTAGCCTTAATGCAAAGGACACATGATTATAATGCCGGCTTTCGAGGCTCGACAGAAAAAGACTGGCTTTCGAGGCTCGGGTCTTGCTTCAATGAAGCGGGTATGATAACCCATGCTTTATCCTAGCTTTCCGTGTGCTGGCTCTCACATGACTCAAGCCGGTGTTTTAACCTTAACAAGTTCAGGGTCCAAAAAGGATTGACTCGTCAAGAGTTCACGGGGTCATCTGATCGGAGTCGCGTCAAGCACACAGGCAGGTTTAACAATATATGGCGTTTATTTTTCCGGGTCAAGAGGGTGAGAAAGCTAAGCTCGATGGGCTGGAAGCCCCCAAATGCCCTTGAAGAGGTGGCATTGCTATGTCGGGTCACAAGGGTGAGAAAGCTAGACGCGATGAGTCGGAAGCCCCCATGCGCCCTTTGTCTAAAAAAGAAAGACTCAAACTCATCTTGTAAGTTGAAACGACAAAATACGTCGGCTTTCTTCATACTTGAAACATAAAGAAGTATATACAGAAGTCTGCAAGGGGGGAAGAAATTACATAAAAAGAGCTGGCAGAGCTAGGTTTTGATAAGGCCACTGGTGTTTCAGGGCCGACTTATTTCCCTCTTGGAGACATAAGATTTCTTTTCTGATCCTCTCCAGAATTATGAATTTCATTCAGGGATTCAAGGGCTAGTTATACTGACTGTTATTCAACTGCTTAGGATTACATTGAAATCCCCCTTGGTTATTATGATGATTTCCCTAGCTAGGATGTTGCCCATTGCCATGATTTCCTTGATGTTGAAAACTAGCTCCTGAGCCACCTTGTGACCCGCCAGGTCCATGTTGACCCAGATGTCCTCCACCATTGCCTCCTGAGTTATTCTGGAAAGCCTGGCTACGGAACTCTTGCATGATATAACAATTCTCCCAAGAGTGGCTAGCCGGCTTATCTTGGGTGCTATGTTTAGGACAAGGTGCTTTAAGCGCCTCCTCATAATTGCGAGGTTTATTCCCATTGTAAGCTCCTCCGGGTCGACCGTTCTGGCGCTACTTCTTGAAACCTGTATTGGTGTTGGCCACAAAGTCTGACCCACCATCTGGTTGCTTCCGTTTATTTTGAGCCCCCTGGTTGCCTCCTGGACCGTGCTGACTTTTCGCTCCTTCAGCTTTTTTGTCTTTGGAGGTCTTGTCCTCGTCTGAGCCGGGGTCTTTCATGCTATCTGACTCGACATACCTGGTGAGGCCGTCCATCAAGTCGCCTATGTCTTGCACCTTCTGCTTGAGCCGCCCAAGCTTCAGAACCAAAGGCTGGAAATGACAGTTCTTTTCCAATATTAGGACTTCCTGAGCCGCCGTGATGCTGTCCGATGAGTGGATGATTTTCGCGACCGGGCAAGTCCAGTGGTGAGCCGACTCGTCTACTCGTTGAACGCAATGTTGTAGATCCACTATCGTAATAGGCTTCTTGCAGGTTCCTTGGAAATTCTTGATGAATCGCTCTTTCAGCTCAGTCCATGAGTTCACGGAGTTAGCCGGCAAGTTTTTCAACCATGTCCGATCTGGTCCTTCCAACATCATGGTTAAGTATTTAGCACACACAGCGTCACTGACATCCAGCATGTCCATCGCCAACTCGTAACTCTCGATCCATGACGCTGGCTCAAGATCTGCCTTGTAGTTTGGCACCTTACGAGGTCCCTTGAAATCTTTGGGCATGCGCTCTGCGTGGAGCGCCGGAGATAAACATGGTATACCAATCGTCCTACTGTTGGACCCAGCCCGCAAACTCGCCGGTTGAGGGTGATGCTGCTGGATCGCCCGTGCCACTACTTCTGCTTCTGCCTGTCGTGCACCTCTCGCACCATCTACAACTGCCTGGGCGTCTGATGGCACGGGACGAGTCGAAGAGACCTGATGTTGCTGTCTTCGCCCACTGCTAGAGACGGCCGGGGACTCCACATGGCAGCCCTTGCTAGCATAGGGAGTGGAATGCATCCGGTCCCGACTATAGGAATATTGTGCCTGTTGTACCACAGTAGTCTTCAGCATCTCGATGGCGTTCCTGGCTTCAACCACGAGCGGAGAGTTTCCATTAATGGGCAATGCTTCCAAATTCTGGGTTGCCGCCAACATGTTATCAATAGGATTGGAAAAGTGGCCCCGCGGCGTCTGAAATCGCCGAGGGGGAGATTGAGCCGGCGGGGGTTGAGCCGGTTCCTCTTGCAGATTCCCAGGTTGCTGAACAGTCCCTGGTGTCTGTTGTGGGGTGTTAAAAAGTTGTTGAGGCTCAAGGTTCGGGGGGAGTCCACGGTGGCGTCTTCTCTCATAAACCGCCTCTAACGCTTCTCTCTGAACCCCCAACTGCCAGGCCTCGGCCTTAAGGTGTTCCATTTCTTGATGTATGCGCGTCTGCAGATTTGCCTTCCGTGCATTCTCAGCATCTATCTCCTTTTGTACCTCGATTATTTGACTACGCAATTTGGTTAGCTCCACATTGTGCTCTTCCTAATTTTCCGCAGTGACTAGGGTTTCTACGAGTTTTGCCATCTCGGCCATGAGTTCAGCCATGGCTTGAGTCGGCGTTTTAGTTGAACCGCCAGAACCTCCAGCTACGGCTGGGTCCGGAACCGCCATAGCCCCTGCCATGTAGACGGTGACTTGTCTAGGCGACTCATTGTATTCTTCAGGGGGCTTCGGTCTCCAATGAGCCCCCAAGTCTGTCGTCGTAAAGAGGGCAGATTGACTTCGTGTCTCATGTGGATGATGTGCCGTCCGAATTGATGAGGGCGTCCCCGCTAGAGGCCGGCTCATATGAAAGGCTGACCCCTTGTGTGAAGCCAACGAACACATGGCGAAGACCGCCCTGGTGCTGATTGGATCGGGTACTCCGAGCCGGCTCATCGATGTTGGTGTAGATGTCCGACTCGGAAGTTCCTAACCCAATCTCTCCTGCGGGATCTTGAAACCCACGTCCGATCGTGTCGTCCTTGATGCTCCAGGTTGACTCGTGGACCTTGTCACGGCGGCTCTTGATCATTTGGTTCACCGCAAACTTCCCGAATCCTGATTGGATTCCCTTCGAAAACTCAACTCCACCAGGCGAGAGCCCCACGGTGGGCGCCAACTGTCGTGGTTTTATCAACCCGGCAGATGTCCTCGTAACAGGACTTAGGTGTGAGGCCATCGTTACTTGGCGGCGACTCGAAGAAGTTAAGCAAGAGAGAGTCGGGTTTACCCAGGTTCGGCCCCTCCTATGGAGGTAATAGCCTACGTCCTGCTTTTTGTGTATTGGATGGATAAATCTCGATTACAAGGGTGCGGAATCGCTAACCTATCTATCGAGAGGTTGTAACTTGAGAGTTTCAGCCCTAAGGACCTGCCTTTATATACTGGTCAAGCCCTAGGGTTTACAATAGAGTCCGGGTCATATTATGTCCCGTGTCCTATGACATCTCTAATTTGTCTTGTATCTTAAGGAAACTTTAACTGGCGTCCTTAGCTTCATGGGCTTCAAGCCGCCGTCTTCTGGTATTGGGCCGCCCGGTGCCTTGGTCAGCCACCACCTTACTCATCTTGTACTTGGGACACGGCCCACCTTGAACTGGGTAACAATATTGCCGATACGCTGACCCGGCCAAGTAGGGCGGGTCATATCGTGGAGTTATATCCCCGACACCTTCCCCGCATAGATCAAATAGTAGATTCCATCGCCGGATGTGAACCCTTGTCGTTCTTAGATGCGTACTCCGGGTACCGTCAGATACGAATGTATGGGCCAGATGAAATAAAAACAGCTTTCATCACCTCATTTGGGTGTTTTTGCTACATCACTATGCCATTCGGCCTCAAGAATGCTGGGGCAACTTTTATGCGCATGATTCAGAAGTGTTTGCAAGAGCAAATCAGTTGGAATGTAGAGGCTTACATGGATGACATTGTGTTCAAGTCCAGGAAAGGTTTCGACCTCCTGGCTGACCTCGCTGAAACCTTTGCCAACCTCCGCCGTTTCCAAATAAAACTCAATCCTTCAAAATGCACATTCGGAGTGCCCTCGGGTAAGTTACTCGGTTTTCTCGTTTCTGAGCGAGGAATTTATGCTAATCCGGACAAAATTGGCGCCATCGTCTGAATGAAGAAACCTGTCCGACTGCATGACGTTCAGAAGCTCACGGGATGCCTTGCAGCCCTGAGTAGATTCATATCTCGACTCGGTGAAAAGGCCTTACCTCTTTACCGATTGATGAAGAAATCTGATACTTTTGAATGGACTCCTGAAGCGCAAGCCGCATTCGATCGGCTCAAGGCCTTGCTTTCCACCCAGCCGGTGTTAGCTGCTCCGAGCAGCCGAGAGCCTTTGCTCTTGTACATCGCGGCTACTAGCCAGGTGGTCAGTACTATCGTCACTGTGGAGCGCGAGGAATCGGGAAAAACAATCAAAGCACAAAGACCCGTTTATTATATATCAGAGGTCTTGACTCCTTCCAAACAAAGGTATCCACACTATCAGAAGCTAGTTTATGGCATTTACCTCACCGTGAAGAAGGTAGCTCATTACTTCCAAGAGCACTCGGTCACAGTTATCAGCGATGCTCCCCTGTCGGAGATCCTGCATAACAGAGACGCCACAGGCCGAGTGGCCAAATGGGCGATTGAGCTCCTCCCGCTGGAGATCAAGTTCGAAGCCAAGAAGGCGATCAAGTCTCAGGCACTTGTGGACTTTCTAGCCGAGTGGATAGAGTAGGAACAGCCGGCTCCTAGTGCTCCTGAACACTAGACCATGTTTTTTGATGGATCTAAGATGCTTCAAGGGTCTAGAGCTGGAGTAGTTCTTGTTTCCCCTAGAGGAGACTGATTGAGCTATGTCCTTCGAATTCATTTCGATTCGTCAAACAATGAGGCCGAGTACGAAGCCCTCCTGTATGGGCTCCGAATGGCTATCTCGCTCGGTATCCGACGCTTGATGATATTCGGCGACTCGGACCTCGTAGTTAATCAGGTGATGAAGGAATGGGATATACGGAATCCGGCCATGACTGGTTACTATAATGCAATCCGGAAGTTGGAAAAGAACTTCGAAGGCTTAGAGTTGCATCATATACCCCGAGCGAAGAACCAGGCCACCGATGACTTGGCTAAAATCGCCTCTACTCGGCGGGTTGTCCCGAAGGGCATATTTCTTGAGCACCTGCACTCTCCTTTCGTCAAAGTAGACCCTTTTACTGAAGAGCCCCTGCAGGCAGTCGGACCCTCAGATCCGACTGAAGTTGACATTCCGGCTATAGTGGATCTCATTCAGGAAATGTTGGTGATCACTCCCGAGTGGACCCAACCTTACTTAGATTACTTGCTCCGGCAAGAGCTCCCTGAAGATGAAGAAGAAGCCAGAAGGATCATCCAGTGCTATACTGCAGATTTTGCATGAAATTCATTCGGGAACCTGTGGTCATCATGCGTCTTCTCGGACGTTGGTCGCAAAGGCGTTTCGTGTAGGGTTTTATTGGCCCCGATGTAGGATCGAAAGTATGTCTAGAGGGGGGGTGATTAGACTACTTGAGCAAATAAAAATTCTACCTTTTCCCAATTTTAAGTGTTGGCAGATTTTAGCGATTATAGCAATTCAATTACACCCTACACATTCATGTCTAAGAGTATAGCAGCGGAAAGTAACAACAAGCATGTATAGTAGAGGGTAGGAAGGAAGATCAAACGCAATTTGAAGACACGAAGATTTTTCCCGTGGTTCCGATAGGTCGGGCTATCATACGTCCACGTTTATGGAGTCTTCAACCCACGGAGGGTAACGGTCGCAAGAGTCCACCGAGGGCTCCACCCATAAGGGTCCACGAAGTAGCAACCTTGACTATTCCATAACTGCTTCCGTCCACGAAGGACTAGCCTCACTATGGGTAGATCTTCACGAAGTAGGCGATCTCCTTGCCCGTACAAACTTCTTGGTTCAACTCCACAACACGAAGTAGGAGGCTCCCAAGCGACACCTAACCAATCTAGGAGGCACCACCCTCCAAAAGGTAATAGGCTCGGTAATGTTGATGAACTCCTTGCTCTTGTGCTTCAAGATGATAGACTCCTCAACACACAATCACGCTCTCACAGATTTGGCTATGGTGGAAGAGATTGAATTGGTGGAAAGCAACTTGGGGAGGCTAGAGATCAAGATCCATATGGTAGGAATGGAATAGCTTGATCTCAACACATGAGTAGGTAGCTCTCTCTCAGAAAATTGGATGGGGCAAGTATGGAATAGTTCTGAGTGCTTCTTTTTCGAGTGGGTGGTGGTGAAGGGGTATATATAGGCATCCCCAAAAATCCAACCGTTACACCTAAAGTGACCAACTCGGTGACACCGAAGTGTAAAACTCGGTGGGACCGAAGTGACCAAAAGGAAGTAACTTTTGAATCTCGGTGAGACCGATACATAACTCTCGATGGTACCGACTAGGTGACCAACGGTCTGATTGCACAACTCGGTGAGACCGATTCTCAAATTTTGGTGGTACCAATTTTTGACAACGGCTAACCAGAGAGTTGGTCCAAAAACTCGGTGAGACCGATTCACAAAACTCGGTGATACCGATTCTTGAGAATGGCTAACCAGGAAGTTGGTCCAAATCTCGGTGAGACCGATTGACGAAACTCGGTGCTACCGAAGCTTGAAAATAGCTAACCAGAAAGTTGGCAACTGAACTCGGTGGCACCGATGCAGAATCGGTTGCACCGAAGGGCTAGGGTTTGGCATGGGTTTGTCTGAGTTTGGGAATCGGTGGGACCGAGTGGGAATTGTTGGTAGCACCGATTTTCAAGATAGGCTTGGACAGACCTTTATGGACGAGTTTGTGGGTGTTTTTGGTGACTATCACTTGTGCATGTGGAGCATCTTGTTCACCAACAGTACTTTACCCCCTTTTAATAGTATTGTCTTTCCTATGGACTCAAAGTGATTTCTCACAAAGTAAAATGTAGAGTCCTCTTGCTTGAAGCTTTGCCAATCCATTTCCTTGCATCTTGGGGTATCTCCATAATCCTTTTGCCAACCCATCATTGAACTTTTCCTGAAATATACTTAGTGGAAACATTAGTTCAATGACATATATGTTGTTATTAATTACCAAAACCACCAAGGGAGCAAATGTGCTTTCAATCTCCCCCTTTTTGGTAATTGATGACAACACATAGATCAAAGCTTCAACATATGATATAACCAATGAATATAATCGTTGCTTTGAGAAGTATGTGATAAGAAAGAGCTCCCCCTAAATTTGTGCATTATTTTGAATTTGCATTTGAATGCAAAGGCACAATCGATTAGGTACATGGGGCACTCTTTCATGTCACATACAACTTGGTGGTGTGCGAGAGTAATAAGAATGAATAACATAGCACAACACAATCAAGCAAAGGTGAATGATCATCTCATAAGCGTCACAATGATAGGAAATAGTAGCAATACACATCAAGTGTATGATCAAACACCAACAAAGTTTAACACAACCAAACCAAAAGATATCAAATGTTTTGAAAAGCGATAAAAAGCAACGCTCTCTCTCTCTCGAAGCCTAAAGATCTATCTACATCTTCTCCCCCTTTGGCAACAAGTTACCAAAAAGTTCAAAGGTATATAGCTAATCGTTCTTCTGGGGCTGATCTCCTCTGGTAGCCGATGAAGGAGTCGAGAGAACGGCATCAGCGAATATGTCGGCAGACGCCATCGACGGAGTTGGTGTAGCAACTGGAGGAGCTGATGGAGCTGAAGAAGTTGTAGCAGGTGCTGATGAAGAAGGTCGCAACTCTGAAGCTGGCACTGTAGCTGATCTAGCATGAGTAGTGGACTGAGTGCTCAGTCTGAGAGGTGCACGATCATCATCATCATCATCTGTAGAATGAGGGCTAGGCACAGCGTCAACTTCCTTCTTGAGCTCATTCACAGTTACTGTGAGCTCATCCACCTTGTTGTTGAGAATATGAAATTTGTTGTCAACAATCCTCGAGAGGCTCGCCTGGTTCTTCAAAATCTCGCTGATGTCCTTCTGCATGCTGAGCACAGAGCTAAGTAGGAGATCCATCTGCTCACTCCTAGACCTGGGCACCTGAGAACTGGAGTCTCTGGCTGCCTTTGCATGTGCCTGTGATGTAGCTGAAGTGGGATGATTGGGTCCATCACCACAACGTTGTCTTCTAGATCTGGCAATAGTGTCAAATGTGGTCTGTCAAGTGCAACTTAGAGTTGATAAGCATCTAGATATATGGTGCATAGCAACATGAACGCTTCTGATCAGCAGCAACCCTCTTCACAGTCTCCACTATCAAATCCATCACTCTGAATCTCGTATGTTGACCTAGATGGAGCAGCATATTGATGGAGTATCCTCGAATCATCTTCTCATCTCTAGACTTAGGCATCAAGGTATGTCTTAAGATAGTGTTGATAGTGCGTAGACCAGCTTGGAGGAAGTAATTGGATCCTAGCTTGTGAGACTTCAGATGTGCAGCAGGAATCTCATTGTACATGTTCTTCATGGCATTGTGGCTTGCCTTGGGCTCATTGTAGACATTGATGTCACCATCTTCCACCTCTGGGACTCCTAAGATGGTAGCCCACTCCTCAACAGTTGATTCATACCTTGCTCCTTCAGTCATCCATACAATTCTACCATCTCCATAGAAATGAGCAGTGGAGTAGAATTGCATGATCATTTCATCGTTCCAAGCAGTGAATTCTTTACCAACAAACTCATCAAGTCCAATGCAATGGAAGTTGTCTTGTACACTTGGGAAATAGGCCTCATTCTCCTTGATGTATTTCCAGTCCACAAATCTCATGTCACTCACAGCAGGGCTCTTATCAAGCAAAATAGTTTCATAGAAATCTTGTTGCTCCTTGGTATAGAACCTGTAGTCCACAACAGTCTTCTTCCTTTGTGAATATGGATCAACAGCTCTCCATTCTCTCAAACCAGAGTCCTTCCTTTTCTTCATATCCTCAGCAAGCAAGTGGCTGGCATTGTGCTCTGGAAGGTGTGGTCTTAGCTTCATCAAAGCTAACATAGCATCATCCTCAGCTTCCCTGAAAGTGGAGGTCTTGTTCTTGGAGGAAGCTAGGATCTCTCTGGAGAACCTCTTGGGTTTGTCTGCAGCAGCCTTCTTGGGGGCAGTCTTGGTGCCCTTGGATGAGGTGGTCTTAGGCATAGCATCAGCCATGAGCTTCTTCTTCTTCTTAGGAGGGGCTTTGGCAACTGGCTCTTCCTCCTCCTCAGCAGCAGCCTCTGCTGGGTCCTCATACATTGAGGTAGGCCTGCCCATGACATGAATGATCCTCTTCCTGGACCTTTTCTTTTCTCCTGCCTTCTTAGGCATGGACTTCTTGGAGGGCTCAACAGTCATTGTTGCCCTAGAGCTCTCTGGTGCTCTTGCTGTCCCTGAGCTAGCATACTCTTTCCTTATAGCCTTCTTCTTCTTGGATGAAGAGGCAGCAGCAGTGCTCTTGGCAGCAGCATCCTTGTTGGACAGCTCCTCAGGAATGAAATCTTCATCCTCCTCATCTGAGTTGAGCTTCCTTCTTGCCCTGGTTGCAGCCTTGGGCAGATCAGGAGAGCTAGGAACATCATCATAGCTCCCCTCAGGACTAGTGCCTGAGCTCATGTCAACACTATGCTCTCTGAAGTTGTTCTCACTGTCATCTGAGCCTGACATATCTGACCCTGCGAAATAGAATATAGAAGAGTGGAAGGGTTGAGTCATCACAAAATGCAGATATTTTTCAAAGGTTTGAACTTAGAAATTCTGAGATATAGCTTTCAGCAAAAAGGGATTTCGGTGTCACCGAGTCAAAAGTTTCGGTACCACCGAGACGCACAGGCCTCTTTACAGAGACTTGGCAGTAATTTCAGTCGTATCGAAAATTGCCACTCGGTTTCACCGAGACTGTCCTCAGCGGCCCAAAACAAAATCGGTAGAGCCGATTTTTCTGACTCGGTATCACCGAGATTCGGTTTTGCGGATGGCTAGACCTAAACATTTTCGGTTCGCTAAGCTAATGAGATTTCTAGAGGATTGAGAGGATTGCAATCGGTGGATTATCGATAAAAGTTACTCTAATGCACGTGAATTGGAAGGGGAGCGCAAAAGAGGGCCGGATCCATACCTTAACTCGGTGAAGGATCTGCTAAGGCGACGACGAGGTGAAGATTCCGTCGGCGGCGACGATTCCCAACGGCGGAGACGCACGGGGATGCAAGGGCGATGACCAGGGGTCCGGAGCGGTAGCTTAGGGTTGGAGGAAAACGGACTTTTGCGATTGAATTTCAAAAGTCGGGTCCGCCAGGTAATATACCCTTCACCGTCGGTGACACCGGTTCAAAATTATCGGTGCCACCGAGTTTCTCAACTGTCAGTTGACAGGGAAACTCGGTGTAACCGAGAATAAGGAATCGGTGTTACCGAGATTGAAAACTAGATCAACCCTAGGCATTCGGTGAGACCGAGATTTTGGTATTGGTTCCACCGAGATGCACTTGGGAGGTTTTAATGGTCAGTCCTTTGTCGATACGGAACTCCGAGTGCTCCTCACATAGAGGGATCGAAAAGTCCTTCTTCAAATTTTGTGATGCGGCAAGAATAGAATATGAGACGAGAAAGCATAGATAGCTAGAGAGTGGTCCAAGGCATTCTTGTCCATCCAATTGGCAAAGAAAAATCAAAAGCCAAATAGCAACAATTGGATGTCCTCGAATGAGTAAAGAAATGCAGACCAACATGCTCACACAATAAGATGTCAAATGAAATCATGGCAAACATGCACATACATACTAGCATCTATCAAGCATTTTGGCGATGACGGAGTCATCTATATATGAGTATATTTGACTTAGGAGCCAAGTAAGAATACTTGATCATAGGTCATACTCACCGTTTAAGCACAAGTGGGGTTACCACTTTTACATAAAGCATTTAATGTTGTCACATTCTAAGAGATACCTTAACTCAAGTCTTAGAGTAAAGCTCCCCCTTGATATGACATCCCCCCATAGGAGGGATAAACTAACCTTGGGTTTGTCGTAGAAGACTTCATGTGGGTGATGTAGTGGTGGATGCTCAAGGTTGATGAAGATCACCAAGATTTGGGAGCATCCTTGTTGTTTCCTTACTCTTCTCACCTACATGGGTTAGTCCCAACACACAAGAGACAAATACAAGGATATCTATGGACATGGAGTGCAAAGCATACATGATGATGTCCATGGATTTGTTGATTACCTTGTCCCTTCCTTACCTTTG
Organism: Elymus sibiricus; assembly: GCA_039707655.1. Taxonomy (NCBI): domain Eukaryota; kingdom Viridiplantae; phylum Streptophyta; class Magnoliopsida; order Poales; family Poaceae; genus Elymus; species Elymus sibiricus. The sequence goes on from CM077671.1 coordinate 250,117,525, forward strand.
AGGGAATGTGTGACTCCTTGAACTATTGCTTGATGTTGACGTTGATTGCAACTAGTTCTTGCCAATAATGAATGTGAGTGAATTTCATTGGCGGAGTCACCCCTCAAGAACTTCTCTAGTTCTTCTTCTTGGGGACCCACATCAACTTGATGGGGATCCTTGGTGTTGAAGTGGCACTTGTAGAAGTTGAGCTTGAAGTAGCCTTGGGAACCCACTCCACCAAAGCTTGGGATTCATATTCATATGAGTCAATGTCCTCTTGAAGCTTGTTCTTGCCCTTGAGCTTGTGATCTTGTGGTGGAAGGTCATCTTGAGTGTTTGTTCCCTTGGGAAGAGTATGTTCATACTTCCCCCTTTGAGGAACAAACTTGGGCTTGGGGTATTAACCTTCTTCTCATTCAACTCCATTTGCGTTGAAGTAGCCAATGCCATGGTTCTTCCGGTATCCTCCGTGCTTGCGTACAATTTCCTCAAATTGCTTACACCCGGCAAGACTCTTGTAGATACTTTTCTCTATAATCCCTTTCAATAAATCGTTTTCTTGCTCAAGTGTAACTTGGCTAAGAGAATCATCATTAGTGGAATCAATAGAACTACTAGAAGCAACATCATTAGATTTAGCATTTTTGTTGTTGCTACTAGATGAAGAACCTTTCTTGCCTTTGTTACTAGTTTGTCTAGGTTTAACTTGTGGCATGAATGTAGACAAGAGTAGTCGTTTGGCTAGATAAGATGAAGTCTTCTTTCGGAGATTGTCATTGATAGCTTTAAGAAACTCATGTTCTTGCTCCAAGGTGAGCTTCTCAAAGTGTAGCTTCTCATGTGTCCTTACAAGCTCTCTATGATCTTCTAGAGTAGATTCATGAGCTAACTTAAGAGTGTTTAATTCTTTAGTTAGTTGTTCTATTTTCATCTTATCATCATCAACCGACTTATCTTGACTAGCATGAAAATTATCAAGTTATTTTGACTAACATCACTAGTTTTATCAAAGAGCAAGTCATCATCACCAAGTAAATCATCTTCATCACTATTGAAATCAAGATACTCGAGGTGTGATACCTTGGGGCCTTTAGCCATGAAGCAACTTCCACTCCCATCATTTGGTGACTCAAATAGATCATAGGAGTTGGTAGTCACTAGTGCAAGTCCGGCAACACCTTCATCTTGACTATGGTCGGAGTTGGAGTGATAGCTTCTCTCGGAGTTGTTGTCAGATTCGGAGCCGGAAACCCATTCACCAACATGAGCTTGATGTCTTCGATCTTCTTGTGTGGCTCTTGGTGTACTTGTCCTTCCTCTCCGAGTCCCTACTTCTCCTTGAGGGTCTTCATTCATAACGATCATCTCTACTCCTTCTCTCTATTTGAGGTGATTCATTCCTTGAGCTTCGTCTTCTAGGTGACTCTTCTCTTCGTTTGTAGGGAGCCATGCACTCATTGGAGTAGTGTCTGGGCTTCCCACAATTGTAGCAGTTTCGGTCACGACTTGACGAATGCTTCTCTTCATATCTTGAGTTGGAGCTTCGTTCTTTGCCTCTATTCTTGTAGAACTTGTTGAATTTCTTGACCATGAGGCTTATCTCTTCATTGGTGAGAAGGTTGTCGCTTGAGGTTGCGGGAGCATCACTTGTGGCTTTGTAAGCATCGCTAGACTTGTTGTGAAGCTCTTCTTTGTCCTTGAGTGTCATCTCATGAGCAACAATCCTTCCAATGACTTCCGTAGGCTTGAGATCTTTGTAGTTGGGCATCATTTGGATCAATGTGCACACGGTGTTGTATCTCTCATCCAAAGCTCGAAGTATCTTCTTGATGATGAATTTGTCGTTCATTTCTTCGCTTCCTAAACCGGCAATCTCATTGGTGATGAGAGCTAGCCTAGAGTACATCTATGCGACTCCTTCACCATCCTTCATCTTGAACTTGTCAAGATGACTTTGAAGAACATCCAACTTGGATTCTTTCACAGATTTGGTACCTTCGTGCATATCAACCAAAGTATCCCAAATCTATTTTGCATTCTCAAGACGGCTGATTTTGTTGAATTCTTCGGGGCATAGGCAGTTGAAAAGAATGTCACATGCTTGAGCGTTGTATTGCAACATCTTCAATTCATCCACGGTCGCTTCACGATCCGGTTCCTTTCCATCACCAAAGAATTAACCTTGCAAGCCAACAAGAACAACAACCCAAACGGCGGGGTTATGCCCAAGAATATGCATTTTCATTTTGTGCTTCCAACTAGCAAAATTTGTGCCATCAAAGTACAGACCTCTACGGTGATAATTTCCCTCACTAGACGCCATACTCTCCTAGGTTGTGAGACCAATGCAATGGAGACCAAAGCTCTGATACCACTTGTAGGATCGAAAGTATGTCTAGAGGGGGGTGATTAGACTACTTGAGCAAATAAAAATTCTACCTTTTCCCAATTTTAAGTGTTGGCAGATTTTAGCGATTATAGCAATTCAAGTACACCCTACACATGCAGGTCTAAGAGTATAGCAGCGGAAAGTAACAACAAGCATGTATAGTAGAGGGTAGGAAGGAAGATCAAACGCAATTTGAAGACACGAAGATTTTTCCCATGGTTCTGATGGGTGGTGCTATCGTACGTCCACGTTTATGGAGTCTTCATCCCACGGAGGGTAACGGTCGCGAGAGTCCACTGAGGGCTCCACCCATAAGGGTCCACGAAGTAGCAACATTGACTATTTCATAATGGCTTCCGTCCACGAAGGACTAGCCTCACTATGGGTAGATCTTCACGAAGTAGGCGATCTCCTTGCCCGTACAAACTTCTTGGTTCAACTCCACAACACGAAGTAGGAGGCTCCCAAGCGACACCTTACCAATCTAGGAGGCACCACCCTCCAAAAGGTAATTGGCTCGGTAATGTCGATGAACTCCTTGCTCTTGTACTTCAAGATGATAGACTCCTCAACACACAATCACTCTCTCACAGATTTGGCTATGGTGGAAGAGATTGAATTGGTGGAAAGCAACTTGGGGAGGCTAGAGATCAAGATTCATATGGTAGGAATGGAATAGCTTGATCTCAACACATGAGTAGGTAGCTCTCTCTCAGAAAATTGGATGGGGCGAGTATGGAATAGTTCTGAGTGCTTCTTTTTTGAGTGGGTGGTGGTGAAGGGGCATATATAGGCATCCCCAAAAATCTAACCGTTACACCTGAAGTGACCAACTCGGTGACACCGAAGTTTAAAACTCAGTGGTACCGAAGTGACCAAAAGGCAGTAACTTTTGAATCTCGGTGAGACCGATACATAACTCTCGGTGGTACCGACTAGGTGACCAACGGTCAGATTGCACAACTCGGTGAGACCGATTCTCAAATCTCGGTGGTACCGATTCTTGACAACGGCTAACCAGAGAGTTGGTCCAAAAACTCGGTGAGACCGATTCACAAAACTTGGTGATACCGATTCTTGAGAATGGCTAACCAGGAAGTTGGTCCAAATCTCGGTGAGACCGATTGACAAAACTCGGTGGTACCGAAGCTTGAAAATAGCTAACCAGAAAGTTGGCAACTGAACTCGGTGGCACCGATGCAGAATTGGTTGCACCGAAGGGCTAGGGTTTGGCATGGGTCTGTCTGAGTTTGGGAATCGGTGGGACCGAGTGGGAATTGTTGGTAGCACCGATTTTCAAGATAGGCTTGGACAGACTTTTGTGGAAGAGTTTGTGGGTGTTTTTAGTGACTATCACTTGGGCACGTGGAGCATCTTGTTCACCAACAGTACCTTACCCCCTTTTAATAGTATTGGCTTTCCTATGGACTCAAAGTGATTTGTCACAAAGTAAAATGTAGAGTCCTCTTGCTTGAAGCTTTGCCAATCCATTTCCTTGCATCTTGGGGTATCTCCACAATCCTTTTGCCAACCCATCATTGAACTTTTCCTGAAATATACTTAGTGGAAACATTAGTTCAATGACATATATGTTGTTATTAATTACCGAAACCACCAAGGGAGCAAATGTTCTTTCACCCGAGCCAATGCAGCTGCTAAAGACATGGTCGACCTCTGTCTTGGACGTCAGTTTTCAAGAATCAGACACACAAGCCTCCATCTACACTCAAGACCATCCCGCTCACCTGGCCGTTTGCTGTGTGGGGCCTCGACATGGTCGGCCCCCTGCGTACAGGGTCGAGTGGGTTTACCCATCTATTAGTTGCAGTGGATAAGTTCACCAAGTGGGTCGAAGCTAAGCCCATCAAAAGCTTGGATGGAGCTACCGTAGTCAGTTTCATTCGGCGGATTATCTTCAGGTTCGGAGTGCCCCATGATATCATCACCGACAACGGGAAGAATTCGATTCGGATGAATTCCGTGAGTTCTGTTACACTCAAGGGACTCAGGTCAATTATGCTTCCGTAGCTCACCCGCAGTCGAATGGACAAGCAAAACGAGCTAACGGGATGATTCTTCAAGGATTGAAGCCCCAATTGATGAGGGATCTGAAAATTGTTGTTGGCGCTTGGGTTGAAGAGCTACTGACTATCCTCTGGGGCATTCGGACGACTCTGAACCATTCGACCAAGCGCAGTCCTTTCTTTATGGTATATGGGTCCGAGGCGGTTCTACCGAGTGACGTTCGCCACAACACTCCCCGAGTGGAACTTTACAATGAAGATGAAGCAGAAGTGGCATGCCAGGACGGTCTGGACCTCTTAGAGGAACAGAGAGAGTTAGCCTTGATCAGGTCGACGCTGTATTAGCAAGACTTGTGGCGCCTTTACGACAAACGAGTCAAAAGGCACGCTTTTCAAGAAGGTGATCTTGTTCTCCGATTGGATCAGCAGAAGCCTCACAAGTTAGCGCCTCCGTGGCAAGGGCCTTACGCAATCTCCAAAGTCTTGAACAATGGAGCTTACCGGTTGTACAATTTCTATACCGATGCAGAAGAGCCCCGAGCATGGAACGCGGACCTGCTCCGCAAGTTCTACACTTAGTTCAAAAACACCCTGTCATTCCTGTAATGAACTTCCGAGTGAATCCAATAAATAAAAGTCTTTACTTTCTTTAAACCTTGTCGAAACTTTCTTAATTTTGTTTGTTTTCCTCACCCCCAGCGGGTGCGTGGATAAAACTTAGCAGCAAACCTGATTTCGCCTAAGTTACAAACTACTCCGAGTGAAGACATCATCTACACTCGGGGGCTTAGCTGCGAACCTGATATCGCCTAAGTTAAAAACTATTCCGAGTGAGGACATCATCCACACTCGGGGGCTTAGCTGCGAACCTGATTTCGCCTAAGTTAAAAACTACTCCGAGTGAGGACATCATCCACACTCAGGGGCTTAGCTGTGAACCTGATTTCGCCTAAGTTAAAAACTACTCTGAGTGAGGACATCATCCACACTCAGGGGCTTGGCTGCGAACCTGATTTCGCCTAAGTTAAAAACTACTCCGAGTGAGGACATCATCCACACTCGGGGGCTTCGCTGTGAACCTGATTTCGCCTAAGTTAAAAACTACTCCGAGTGAGGACATCATCCACACTCGGGGGCTTAGCTGCGAACCTTATTTCGCCTAAGTTAAAAACTACTCCGAGTGAGGACATCATCCACACTCGGGGGCTTAGATGCGAACCTGATTTTGCCTAAGTTAAAAACTACTCCGAGTGAGGACATCATCCACACTCAGGGGCTTAGCTGCGAACCTGATTTCGCCTAAGTTAAAAACTACTCCGAGTGAGGACATCATCCACACTCAGGGACTTAGCTACGAGCCTGATTTTGCCTAAGTTAAAAACTACTCCGAGTGAGGACATCATCCACACTCGGGGACTTAGCTGCGAGCCTGACTTCGCCTAAGTTACAAACAATTCCGAGTGAGGATATCATCCACACTCGGAGACTTAGCAGCGAACCTGATTTTGCCTAAGTTTAGAATCAAGACGAACGTTCAAAACGCTCAAGTAAAGGCATTCGAATGTCAAGCAGTTCAAAGCAAAAGTGCAGATAGTTGTGACCGCAAGGCCACAGCAAATGTAGGGATACAGAAATCACTCGGCATACCGAGGCAAATATGGCTTAAAAGTTTTTTATCCGAGATTCACTCGGCTGATGTTGGGGATGCTGCGTCGGTGAAGTTGTCAAGGTCGATAACCTCTGTGATCCGAGTGGCCGCCGGCAGGAAGGTCTCCATGAAATCTTCAATCTTGGCGCTCTTTCGGTTGACGACCTTCAGCGTCTTCAGCTTCTCCTCGTCTACGCCCTTGCATTGCACACGGACAAGGGAGAGTGCAATGTCTGCCCCCACGCGAGCCGCAGATTTCTTCCATAATTGCACTCGGCGTGGAATGTCCTGCAGATGGTTGATGAGGGCGTCCAAGTCACTCGGGGGCTCCTCGTCAAGGGCGACTTCCTTGTTGATCTCCTTGGCCGCTTCGCCTAAACGGTTGAGGAAGATAGCCACCTCCGAAGTGCGCTCATCGAGTTGAAGCAGTGCAAGAGCCGAGCTGTCACGAAGAAGACCCGCACTCGGATCTAGCTCCTTCTCGATTTTGGAGGTTTCCTCCTCGGCATCCCAGCATAGATATGGTGATCATTCGGGAGAAGGAAGTTAAGGGAGGAGAAGACTTGGGATGAAATGACTCGGAACTTGGCTATGCCTGATGCGTACCTTTGAGCTTGTCGTTCATTTCGTTGCAGTGGTCCTTGATGAGCTTCTCCAGCTCCTGCCTCTTCAACTCGACTTGCTTCAGTTTCGCCTCAGCCTCGACCGCCTCCGCAGTGCTCCTCCTAGCAACTTCCTCCAGTGCCTTCTTCTCCTCCTCCCACTTCTCAAAGGATTTCAGCTTGTCTTCAGCTTCCTTTGCCTTCCGACTGGCCTCCTTCTGAGCGGTTGCCAGTTCGCGGTCCTTCTTCTCCAAAGCCTCCTTCATGATCTCTATAGAAATAGAAGCCCGGAGCCTCTTAGTAAGTTGAAAAGTCTCACTACATACATCTGATGAAATACTTTCAGTCGGACAAGGAAAAGGGTTCAAGTCCAAAAGTACTCGGTCAAGATTCGATTACCTCCGAGTGATCGCTTTTCTTGTTCTAGACGCATACTCTTGGTCTTCTCAATCTCCAGACTGCGACGCAGCTTTTGCACTTCCTTCTCAAGGGCATTATAGCGAGTCCCAAGCTCACACATGCCCTGTCGTCAAGAAACAAGGAAAAATCAGTGATAACAGTCAAACATCAAGACAAATAGCATTCGTATTTTGAGACTGTTGCCGACTGCTTCAGTCGACGGGAGCCTTGGGGACTACACCCAGTGGGTGCGCTCAGTGCGCCCCCACCGGAGAACTACAGGTTCTACACCCCGACGGTCAACGTTGAGAGGCTCTGGTCCATGTGGGTGCGCTCAGCGCGCCCCCACCGGAGAACTACATGTTCTACACCCCGACAGTCAATGTCGAGAGGCTCTGGTCCATGGACCATCACCACATCCTCTTCGACAAGTATCTCATCATTCAGATCCTACTATATTCGGATTTTGAGACTATCGCCGACTGCTTCAGTCGACGGCAGCCTCGGGGACTACACCCAGTGGGTGCGCTCGGCGCGCCCCCACCGGAGAACTACAGGTTTCACACCCAAACGGTCAATGTCGAGAGGCTCCGGTCCATGGACCATCACCGCATCCTCTTCGACAAGTATCTCATCATTCGGATCCTACTACATTCGGATTTTGAGACTGTCACCGACTACTTCAGTCGACGGCAGCCTCGGGGATTACACCCAGTGGGTGCGCTCAGCGCACCCCCAGCGGAAAACTACGGGTCCTACACCCTAACGGTAAATGTTGAGAAGCTCTGGTCCATGGACCATCACAGCATCCTCTTCGACAAGTATGATTACAAGATCTCCTACGAATAACATTCGGAAGTCTTGGAGACTACACCCAGTTGGTGTGCTCCGGACGCAAACCTATTCGGAACATCAAAAACATCTACGACGCGCAAAAACTTTGTCTAAAGAAGGTACTTACAAGAGTACTTACTCGGACATTCTTCTCGAAAGCCTCGCCGGCGTCACGCGCCTCCTTCAGCTTGCCGTTCATCAGTCTCAGTTGGATCAGAGCCTCCTTACTTGCTCCCGCTTGGTCCTCCGAGACGCGCTGCAGTCTGATGGCGCTAGACGCAGGTGGGGTGGTTAGAGGCATTCCAAGTGCCGATCCAGTTCCCGAGGAGGTTCCCCGAGCTGGTGCTGGCACTTGAACAGGTGAGACGTCCCGCATTACAACATCCACACTGGAGATGGGATTTGGTGGTGCGACCCGATCGTCCACGTCAATCTCAATCACTTCGCGTGGCTCTGCGAGTATTCGAAAACCATTCGGAAATAAGTTCAAAAAGGAAATAAAGTATTCAAAGATTACATACGAGTAGGATTGAGTGCTACCTTTCGAAGTTGCGGCGTCGACCTCGACCTTGTCCTTCTCTAGGGAAGCAGTCGACGTGCCAGGCCTGCAGAAGAATCACTCGGAATGTTGTTGCACTCGATTAGTCATTCGGAATGATAATTGGAGTGTAGATACTTACGCAGAATCCACCGGCACGTTCATCTTGGTCTTGGGCAGAACTGCCTTCCGAGGTTTGCTGGAAGTGATCTTTGGCTGCTTGGTGCTCTTCTCTGGAGATGGAACAAGCTCGGCATGCCCGCGCTTTGAGGTCCGAGTGGGAGGAATAGCCGCGGAGGACTTGGCGGCACTCGTCCCCCTACGTTGCCTCCACGGACCCCAGGGTCTTGGCGCGTCCTCTTGCGGGGTTCAGGAAGTATCTCCTCCGAAGGAGAAGAGTCCGCCTCGTCCCCTAGTTCCGACTCCTTCTCGTCCCCCCCCCCATCTTCACTATCTTCCACGTACTCCTCCTCTCCGTCTGAGTCATCATGACGCTCATTGTCGCTGGCCACGTCATTAGGAGCATGGTCGCCAGCAGGTATCAAGCTCACCATGCCTCTGAAGGCCTGTGAAAACAAAAGTTACTCCAATCAAGATTTGATAATTGAAAGTTGCATCACTCGGAAACAGTAATGGCACTCGAAATTTACCTCGTTTGCCGGATTCTCCACCGAGTACGGTGGAACGCGCCTCGTACCCCTAGGGTTATCCCGAACTGGGGTGATGGCCTTAAGCTTGTTAGCCACAGCCTCCTCGCTAAGCTCCTCCGGGTGTGTACGCGTAAGGTCATCCGGACCCAAGTATAGCCACATGGGGTGGGCTCTGGCATGCAACGGCTGAATCCTTCTCCGGAAGAAGACCTCCAGCAGGTCTAGTCCGTTGATCCCATGGTTCACTAGAGATACCAGCGCAATCACGAGGATGTCTACATCTACCTTCTCGTCCTTGGACACGGTCAGCTTGGGGAGTCGCCGAATGCGCTCAACCGAATATGGAGGGAGACCCGACTAACCCTCTCCGACTGGGATGTCCTCGCAGTAAAACCAAGACGACTGCCAACCCTTAACAATGTCTGGGAAAGTCATAGATGGGAAACTACTTTTGCATCTCAGCTGAATACCCAGGTCCCCGCACAACTGAACTACGTTTGTCTTCTCCTCCGTCAGATTGGTTTTCTTTACACGCATCGCTCGGCATGTGAATAAGTGTTTGAACAAACCCCAGTGGGGGTGGCAACCAAGGAAGTTCTCACAGAGCGAAACAAAAGCGGACAGATAGGTGATGGAATTGGGGGGAGATGATGAAGTTGAGCTCCGAAAAAATCCAAGAAAGTACGGAAGTAAGGATGCAGGGGCAAAGAAAAACCTCTGTCGAGGTGAGTGGTGAGGAGGAGCCTCTCGTTCCCGCATGGCGCGGGCTCTGTCTCCCCCTTTTCTGGCAGCCTCCAGCTTCCGGCGACTAGGAGACCCTGGCTCTCCAGGTCCTCCAACCGACTGGCTGTGACCTGAGAGGCCAGCCAATCGCCTTGGACGAAGCTGGCTGGGGCGCCCGCGCTCGAGGAGGACTCGCAGGAGGTCTTCTTCGCCCTCTCAGCTCTCACATTGGCGCTCTTCGTCATCTCCGGCGAGGAGCGGCAGCAAATCGGCGGGAAGCGGAGCTTTCAGTGGAGCGGAGGAGCGAATCGGGAAAGCAGAGAATGGAGATGTTTTTCCTATCTCCCTCCCTGCCTGCTTTTATACTCTAGCTCAGCGAAATTTCAGTTGTCGGATCTGCAGCGGCCGCGCAATCAACGGGCACCTGCAGATCCGCTATATATCTCGGGCAGAGATGTGGGGACGCGTGGCAAAATTCCTGGCATGAAAATCGAGGCGCCGCGGCCACTTTCCCCACTTTCCTGACACAACCATCACGATCGCCCACGCGTGCCTCCCCACGATTTCGAAATCGCCGGAGATTTCGCGGAACCGCTGTCCGAATAAACTCTGTGTTCTCTGAAGCATTCCAACGCATCAAAACTGCTCGAGTTAACTCTGTGTTCACTGGTGCATTCCGGTGCGTCAAAACTGACCGAGTGGGCCCCATGCTCACTGGTGTGTCCCGATGCACCAAAATTGACCGATTGAGCCCCGTGCTCACTAGTGCGTTCCTATGCACCAAAACCAACCGAGTGAGCTCCGAGCTCACTAGCACGTTTCGATACGCCAAAACTCACCAAACGAACCAAAAAGGACCATTGAGCACTCGGTTGAATCTTACACCAATTCAAGAGCTTTCGAGTGAAGGTCAAATGAAAGGTTCGGTAATCTTATCTCTAAGTCGTAAGGCTGTTCTCCCGAGAACGGATCCGCACCGGGTCGAGTGGCTTGAACAGTAGGGCTGTTCGAGTCATTCAGAAGTTACTTAACCTGAACCGGTCGCGGTTTCGATGCTGAGTGAGGAACAATTCGCTTCGCTCCCTAGCATCCCCGAAACGCTATGAACGGCTCAGTGCGTTGATCACTCGGCTCCCAAAAACCTCAACCGATTCGGGGGCTACTGACAAGGTCACCTACCCTAGGTAGGGTCATAGACCTCTCATCTAGGACACACCTGGGGGGCTACAAGTTTACAGAAGTCCCTGGACTACCTTAGCACTCGGACGAATGTACAAGATGCACTCGGATCCTTGGAAGTCACTCAGATGCTATCAACCACTCGGCTTAGCTCTAACACCCGGACGTGAAGAAGCGGAGGCTACGTGGGAGCTACAACGTTCGAGAGACTTAATTAGCATTCAATATTGTAGACGTTGCGTTACCTGTAAAGCACATAGTTAACACGGCAGTTCCCAGTAACTCCGTCAGTTACTAGAATTAATGACCCTCGTAATGGCACTCAGCTAGCAGTGGCGCACTCTATATAAGCCACCCCCCGGCACCAGAAGGGGGGTTATGAACTCTCTGTAATCAGAACACATACTAAGCAACACTTAGCCGCAGGTCTCGAGACGTAGGACTTTTACCACTTCCGAGTGGGGTCCGAACTCGTAAACACCAAGTGTTACACTTGCTCCGCAGCTAGGCTTCACCCTACTCATACGTACCCCCCCGTACTATTGGCAGGTTTACTCCCACGACACAACCTTTCGGGATGAAGTGCCGCCATATCGAGACGTAGGACTTTTACCACTTCCGAGTGGGGTCCGAACTCGTAAACACCGAGTGTTACACTTGCTCCGCAGCTAGGCTTCACCCTACTCATACGTACCCCCCGTACTATTGGCAGGTTTACTCCCATGACACAACCTTTCGGGATGAAGTGCCACCGTCTCGAGGCGGAAACCTGGGCAGAGGCCCTTTTGCACTCCGGCAGTCAGATCTTGCCGGGGAAATCCCTCTTCGGGAGGGGGAGATAGAAGCAATCGTCATCACCAACGCTTCCTCCTTCATGGGGGGACCAATCTTCATCAACATCTTCACCAGCACCATCTCATCTCCAACCCTAGTTCATCTCTTGTATTCAATCTTTGTCCCAAAACCTCAGATTGGTACATGTGGGTTGCTAGTTGTGTTGATTACATCTTGTAGTTGATTCTTGTTGGATTACTTGGTGGAAGAGATTATGTTTAGATCCTTAATCATCATTATTATACCTCTGATCTTGCACATGTTGATGATCTATGAGTAGTTACTATTGTTCTTGAGGACATGGGAGAAGTCTTGTTATAAGTAATCTTGTGTAGTTGGTATGCGTTCGATATTTTGATGATATGTATGTTGTTACTTATCTTAGTGGTGTCATGTGAACGTCGACTACATGACACTTCACCATGTTATGGGCCTAAGGGAAGTCATTGTGCAGTAACAAGTAGATGATGGGTTGCGAGAGTGACAGATGCTTAAACCCCAGTTTATGCGTTGCTTCATAAGGGGCTGATTTGGATCCACATGTTTCATGCTATGATTAGATTTATCTTAATTCTTCTTTCGTAGTTGCGGATGCTTGCGAGAGGGGTTAATCATAAGTACGTTGTTAGTTCAAGTAAGAACAGCACCTTATCACTGGTCCACCCACATATCAAATTATCAAAGTAGCAAACGCGAATCAACTTAACATGATGAACATGACTAGACAGAAATTCACATGTGTCCTCGGGAGCACTTGCTTAATATAAGAGTACTTTCAGGCCTGTCCTTTGCTACAAAAAGGATTGGGCTACCTTGCTGCACCTTTGTTACTATTGTTACTTGTTACTTGTTACGAATTACCTTGCTACAAAACTATCTACTACTGTTACTCACAGCACTTGCAGAGAATACCTTGCTGAAAACTGCTTATCATTTCCTTCTGCTCCTCGTTGGGTTCGACACTCTTACTTATCGAAAGGACTATGATTGATCCCCTATACTTGTGGGTCATCACATGCTTATATTCGGGCAGGAGGCCAAGAGAATCATGGCATGCTCACATGGTTTCCCAGTGTGTTGCCACTCGAGGCAAGTGTAGTCATGCATTTCAGTGTTAACAACATGCCGCTTCCCAGTCTTGGTATCTCTAACTTCAGCACCACACATTGTAGATTTTTCAAAAGAAAAATGTGTAACATTGCTGCTCCTGTTGACCACCTGTTGTACCACTACAGGTAGCTTATCCCCCTGCAGAAAATCACCAATCCTTCTTCTCAATTCCCACAATCGCATGATCATGATCCTTATTTGTTCAACCATGTCATGCACAAGCAAGTTTACAAATGGCTTCACCTTGTTGTTAAAACACTCTACCAAGTTGTTGTTGATATAATCACACTTGATGGCAGTGTTAAATCATGACCTGTACCATAATAGAGAATGGTAGGTGTTCATCCATGGACCAAACTCACTACATGCTGCCATTATTTTACCAAGATGATGTGAATGTGTCTGATTAGTGTAAGATCTTGCTGCTGGCCACATGTGCTCATATTCCTCCCGACTGAATTCTTTGATCAAATTTGTCCACATATGGCCGAAGCACTCCCTCTGCTCAGCAAGTGGAAAACATTCTTGACTGCAATTTCTAGCTCTTTACATGCATCTATGTGGAATGCCAAAGGTGACACTGGCCCTATGCATCTTTTCAGCCGCATCATGAACCATGTCCATGAAACCTCTGTCTCTAACTGAAACAAGCCAATAGCAACAGGGAACATCCAATTGTGGCCATCTACAGAATTGCATGCTGCCAATTGAGTATTCCACTTCCCAGTCAAAGAAGAAGAGCCTATGCTCAAATATGGACGGCACCCTGCTTTGAAGCCATCGATGCAAGGCTTTAAAGCCATAAAGAACTTAGAGAAAATGACTTTGCCTTCCTCTATTACCTCAGTATCTATCTCAACAACACTGCCAGGCGACCTCTTCTCCACCTCTGCTTTGAAGTTATGAAGCATCCTAAAGGTATTTGCCCAATCACCATATAATTATTCCATTGCCCTCTATTTTGCCTTCCACACTATGGTATATTTCAGCTTAATGAGGTACTGGTTTTCTAGGTTTACTAGAAGTTTCTTTGCGGTAGTGTTTGGTATCTTGGATAAAATAGGAGTAATCTTTTCTGTAACCCAAATGTGTGATGTCATTGTTAATACTCTCTGTGAACTTGTAATACACGTATGTTGATGTGAGATTTGATTAACCCTGATGGTACTGCCATCAGATTGGCGTCTAGCAGATATGTACTACTTGCTAGGCTTGGCGTTTTCATCAAAACCTCTGCACATCGCATAAAACTTCTTTCTATCAGTCCACCTAGTCTTGGCATCAAACTTATGCTTGACAGCATAAGTCTTCAAACACATTCTAAATTCAGCCATGTTTGGCCACAACGACCCCACTTCAATAATAGGGTTTTCTTTGTCATAGACATTCACTAGCTCATCATCGCGTGCATCATCAACACCATCAACACCGTCTTCCATCAACTGTCCGTCCACATCTTTAGATGAATCTCTGTCAGCATCAGTAGACAAACTAGATTCATCCCCCTCCTTATATCTATCATCTACTAGAATGCCAATAAAATTTGCCATCTCAGTGTCGGCCATTTGTGAATTGAACAAATCTGTTGGGTCATCTAATTCTACCGAATTCCAATCAACGAAAGCAACCCTTGAAGCACAACCCCCTTGTTTGTGAACGCCGGCTCCATCTCGTTCAGCCCACCCGCACCCCACACAATCTAGACTCCAAATCCGCCGAAAAACTGAGGCGATGCGGTCAGATCTAAATCAACACAGAGTATGGTTTCAAATTCACTCACCTCATCCGCGATGCAGTCGAGAATGATAGCTCCGGCACCCGCAGCCCGTCACCGAGAACGAAGAGGGGAGCAGGGAGGGTTTGGTCTGGCACGGGGCCACATCTCACTTGATGCACCGCCAAATTAAGTTGGACCCACCTGCCTTAACAGAAGCTCATTCCATTGACGGCCATTTTATCGCCCAGTAGAACCTTGGTTATTTCTGCCTTAAAACGTCACACAACGACTTTTTATGTTAACAACTGTGTCGTCGTCCTTCCATTACACGTTTAACAACATCGCGTTGGAGGTATGTTGCCCCACATGTTAGGATGTCAGGCCGGCCCACTAGTCAGGAGCTAGTGGTCAAAGGTTTTGACTGGACGGTGGCGCTCCGTTTGGCCTTTTGTGAGCAGGTGGTAGAGGGGGAGGGCAAAAGAGAGCAAAGTTAGTTGGCTTGGGCAAAACTGAGCGCAACTAAGGAACCAGGGGCACGAAAATAGAAATCCCTTATAAATAACATTAGGAAATAATGATGCAAAATGGACGGATCAACTCCCCCAAGCTTAGACCTTGCTTGTCCTCAAGCGAATACGGAACTCGATAATATGGCCACATGTTTAGAGAGAGTGAAAGTTGATAAAACAAAATGCGGACATGGTAGCATCATGGTCTTTATTATAACATCAAGTAATTATCATAAACTTCGCATATCGAAGTAACAATTCATTCACAACATCAAAAGTATAAGCAATACACTTTCTTGAAAACTAACAAATTATGTTCTTAGTCATCGAAACAATTACAATTCATCATCTTTACGGGCAGAGTCTATGTAAGAGCTTTTTGGTTTTTCAAATTCCACATATTCAACCATCATATAACCTTCCATTGTTGTTGGCACTTAAAGCATATTTTTAGAACAAACAGCCTCAATCAAACACAGACGAAGATAGGGGCTTAATGTTTTGTCTCCCAACTTATGTATCTCAGGGATATCGTCAACAATAATAACTTATGATTGCATACATTCAACTGGATATATATGCTTGGCCTTTTTCCCACCACATGATCCTTGCTAGATAGAGAGTTACTAAGAGATGAATATAACTGACTCTTGCATAGAAATTAAATCCTTAAACATAAATAAAAACATTATAAAATAGGCCCTTCACAGAGGGAATTAGCGGTTGTCATGCACTTTTAGTTTTTGGGTGTGCAATCTCTTAATACAAGATATTATGCAGTCTATATCTACCTTTATTATGCAGTCTATCACTTTTATTTCTTTGCCATCACAAGTTTGTACAAAGCTTATTTCCCTTTCAATGAAGGATCATACATATTTAGGAGGAATTTTTATTGTTTTTTGCACTGATGACAACTTACTTGAAGGATCTTATCCAAAACATAGGTAGATATGTGGACTCTCATGGCAAGAAACTGGGTTTAAGGGTCTTAGTGTGGAATTTTGGCTAGCAAAAGATGGGGGAAAGCACCACATATTAGAGGATCCATGACAATATAACTTCTATGTGAATGTAAACAAGCATAACCCATTACTCTATCTTCCTTGTCCAACTTCGACTACTAACTCAGGTTTGGAAATAATTAATGGAGGTTCAAAATCATAGAAGATGTCGAAGATGTTATATTTACATGTGAGATCTCTCTCCCTTCATTACTCTTTCATGAATTCCATCAATCACTAATACTATGTTTGTTAACTTCCAATGAATTTTATCAATTATACTTTTCATATGTGAAGTCATTGGTTCCTATGGGATTAGCATATGATCCCTTTTTATTTTATTTTATGTTTGTCATGATTGCAACAAAGGGTAAAGCACTCAAACTCAACTAAACTTTAGTATATAACTCTCACACACGATTACATATATAGATAGATCACGAAATAAGCACTCAAAACTAAATACATACTAAAATTTTATTCTTCTAAACCATGAAAACTATGGATCAAACTATAGGATAGGTAATGATGGTAAAAGTGATGGTGATACAACACCGGGGCACCTCCCCAAGCTTCGAACAAGCCAGGGGTGGCGCCCATACCCATGTACTCAAGTTTCCTTCTTGAGCGATGGTGGTGATGAAGTAGTGGCCTTGTCTTCCATCTTCCACTTGAGGGTACCGATTTCCTCTTTTCGCTTAACTTCTTGATCCAAGTCCCAAATTCGGTGTCATAGCTGAGTGGTGTCTTCCAACACATGGCAAGAAGGGGTAAAGTGATTCTTGGAGCTTTTCACCGAGTTTGGGAGACTTGACTTCTTGAATTCCACATGCATATCCTTAGGTTGAGGCAGGGGAATTTCTTCCTCCTCCTCGCTTCAGTCCTCTATCCACATCATCTCAGCTTCTTCTTCCTCGTCGGTTGGCCATTCATACGGCTCCACATCATCATAGATCCTCGAGTTTGTGATCAAGTGAGAGACATAGCTCTCCCCATCTAGATCTTGTGACGACATGACGATCTAGATCTGTCGAAAAACAGCCCAAAACAAGAACAGAGGGGTAACTTGCGATCCGGGAGTCAAAATAGTGAGGAATATATATAATGATTTTTTGTTGTGCAGGACAAGTCTATGGAAAGAAAGCGGAGTCTGGAAGGTACGAGGGCCCCACAAGCCTGGGTGGCGCGTCCCGGGGGGGTGGGCACGCGACCTGAGCTTGTGGCCCCTCGTGCACTTTCCTGGCTGGTTATTATTTTCTGATTTTTTTAATATTCCAAAACACACAAAAAGTATTTTTATGGAAGTTTTGGAGTCGGTTTACTTACCATATCACACTATTCATTTTTCAGGATTTTTGAGTGCTTTGGTAGGTTTTATTTATGTATTTTTTTAGAGTAATTACTTGAACAATATTTGTCTTCAACTTTAAAGGGTGTACCTACAATATAATGTTTAATTCTTTGCCCATTAACAACCCTCGGACTTGTGCCTTTGGCATTATTGATCTTGATAGCTCTAGAGCGATAAACTTCTTCGACAACATATGGACCTTCCCATTTAGAGAGAAATTTTCCCGCAAAGAATCTAAAACATGAATTGTATAATAGAACTTTCTCACCAAATTTAAATTCTCTCTTTTGAATTCTTTTACCATGTCATCTTTTATCTTTTAATTTAAATAACTTGGCATTCTCATAAGCTTGTATTCTTCACTCATCGAGGGAGCTAATATCAAATAACCTTTTTCGCCAGCAAGTTTAAAATCAAAATTAGGATCTTTAATTGTCCAGTAAGCTTTATGTTATAACTTTAGCTTTTAGCCTTCTAGACAATTTAATTTACACTGAGTTACATTGAGGTGGACGATGGATCGGTGATGCACAGAGGGCATCCAACCCCTCGGGGGCGCGAGTACATGATGATAGATGGGCTACATAGATTATCTTGGATGTCGCTGTCATAGGATTGTGGCGGGGTCACCATGACTATCTTCCTACTCAATGCTTGTCGGCCACGGCCAGAAGGACATAGGAGACATATGGTGTATATATGTTAAACTATGGTGGCATTTCAAGAGACTAGAAAGAGCTCGTAATTTCCACACCCTGCATGCCCGACCAGCTTGTTGCCACTCACAAAACACAAAATTATGGATGATGACACGACAGGGATAAGTCCATCTCGCTGGACCCGCTGGCATCAGGACTTAGATTCTAGTGTGTGAAGCATGGGCGTTGTCCTAGTGATTTTTTCATTTCTTGCAAATAATTTAGGTCATAAAGGCATAAGCTACCATGCGCCACCTGAAATTCCAAATCAAGGCTTAAAATAATCACCTCAAGACTCCAGATCTTTGCGCCTTACAGGGGGGATGCAAGCGGGCGTCCCGCATATTATTTTTTAGAGGAAAGGCCTAAGCCCGACTTAAATTAATACAGCCAACAGGTAACCAAGTATCACAAGGAGAAACAGATCCAAGACCAGCAAACCCAAAATGAAAGTATTGACATGGACACAATCGGCTAAGTATGAAGATCAGGGCGACACAGGTCAAACTCCTCCCAGCATACCAGTCGCCGCGGTGCGCACACGAGAGTTGAGAAGATCCACGGTCGCCTTGTCGTCCTCCTCAATTAGATATGTCCACTGCAGCAAAAGGATCAAAATTTTGAAAATAGCGTCAACCGCCTTGTTTGGGAACACCTGTTCGATAGTAAACTTGCTTCTGGTAGTCCAAAGGGTCCAACACATGGCTGAAAACCAAACCGAAACAGCCTCTTGGACAGACCCGTCTGAGAGGCAACAAGCGGCCTCAGCTTCTCGAAATTAGAAGGGATCCAGGACACTCCCATCCAATCTCTGAGGCAGCTCCAAAATAGCAAGGCTAAAGGGCATCAAAACAGGATATGAGCTGTATCCTCGGGCTGGCCACGCAGAGCACAAAATTCGGAGCCCGGAGCCTGCCTCTTTTTAATCTGATCCATCGTAGGCAGGCAAACCCTAATAGCCGGCCACATGAAAATCTTAATCTTTGGAGGCACCCTCGCCGCCCAGATGGGCTTAAACTTCACAATAGCATGGCCTCCAGACAAAACACGATAACGGGACATAACCGAGAATCTACCAGAGGAAGAGTGAGGCGAAGAGACCCCATCCTGGGTCTCCAAGAGCATGGAGCGGAGAGCAGCAAGGCGGTGCCAGTCCTCCAACTCTATAGGAGACAGGACCCGACGAAAGCCAAAGTCCCAACCCCAAGCCGCGAGCTCCACGATGGAGGCCGCGGGGGAAGCAACAAAATAAAAAAAGCACCGGGAAGGTGATACGTCTCAAACTTATCTACTTCCCCAAACACTTTTGCTCTGGTTTTGACCTCTAATCTGCATGATTTGAATGAAACTGGCCCGGATTGACGTTGTTTTCAGCAGAATTACCTTGGTGTTATTTGTGTGTAGAAATAAAAGTTCTCGGAATTGGACGAAACTTTTTGTGAATTATTTCTGGAATATATGATGAATTATGGAGCGAAGACCTGCCGGAGGGGGTGTGCCAGGGGGCACAAGCCAACAGGGCGCCCCCCCTAGCGGCGCGCCCTGATGGCTTGTGGGGCCCTCATGGCCCCTCCGACCCTAATTCCAGTCCTATAAAATCACATCCGTTGAGAAACAAATCAGAGAGAACATTTCAGCATGTTTCACGAGATGAAACCGCTGCCACCTCCTGTTCTTCCTCCGGAGGGCTGATCCGGAGCCTGTTTTGGGCTCCGGAGAGGGGAAATTGTCGTCGTCGTCATCACCAACCCTTCTCCGTCAACACCGCCATGATGCTCACCACCGGGAGTGAGTAATTCCTTTGTAAACTTGCTGGATGGTGGTGGGATTGGATGAGATTGATCATGTAATCGAGTTAAGTTTGATAGGGCTTGATCCCTAGTATCGACTATGTTCTGGGATTGATGTTGCTATGACTTTGCTATGCTTAATGCTTGTCACTAGGGCCCGAGTGCCTTGATTTCAGATCTGAAACTATTATGTTTTCATGAATATAAAAGTGATTTGGATCCTATCTTGCAAGTGGTATGCACCTATTACGTGTCATGATCCGCATACCCCAAGGTGACAATAATTGGGATTCTTTCCGGTGATTGCCGTAGTTTGAGGAGTTCATGTATTCACCATGTGTTAATGCTTTGTTTCGGTTCTCTATTAAAAGGAGGCCTTAATATCCCTTAGTTTCCAATACGACCCCGCTGCCACAGGAAGGTAGGACAAAAGATGTCATGCAAGTTCTTATCGCAGCACGTATGACTATATACGGAATACATGCCTACATTACATTGATGAATTGGAGCTAGTTCTGTGTCGCCCTAGTGTGTAACTGTTATATGATCAATGTCATCTAAATCATTATCCATCACCGATCCACGTGCCTACGCGTTACATATATTGAATCTTTCTAAGTTACTATTGCTATTGCTACTGTCACACCTGCTACTGTTACTACTAATGTTACTTTTGCTATTACTACTTGCCGTGCTACTAAATCTTTGCTGCAGAGAGATATCCCAGGTGCGGTTGAATTGACAACTCAACTATCAAGGCCAATAAATATTATTTGGCTCCCCTTGTGTCGAACCAATAAATTAGGGTGAAATACTACCCGTGAAGACTGTCGTGATCCCCTACACTTGTGGGTTATTAAGACCTTTTTCTGGCGCCGTTGCCGGGGAGCATACCTCTATTTATTGTGTTAACTTGAAGGACATCCAATTGCTACTATGAGAAATCTGAAAGACAATCGAACTAAGATCGTCCCCTCTCGCACTAGAGGAGGTAAGGAACTGCCATCTAGCTCTGCTTTAGATTCACCTACTGTTTTGGATCAACTTGCTACACCACCACCTGTTGATCGTCCTGATATGTCACATGAACTTCATGATGCTACTTCTGAAATTAATGATGAAACTATGGCTACACATGTTGAAACTTAACATGTGCCATTGAATGAATTACTTGATGCTCATATTGCTAAAGCTAGAGAACTTGAAAATGCTGAGATTGAGGAAGACTTTGAATCACCTATTACCCCTCGCTCACCTAATAGACATGAATTGCCTTTCTTACCTAAAGGTTATGTTATGGATGGTGAGGTAGCTAGGGACTTTCTTGCTTGTAAGGATAGATATGACGTGAAGTAACTATTATGCAAACTAAAAGAAAAATCTATGATGGAGAATATGAAACATGATCCTAAATTTGCTACTTCTCCTATATTTGTTACTGATAAGAATTATGAATGCTCTGTAGACCCTGAGTTAATTCCTATAGTAGAGTCTGATCCTTTCCATGGTTATGAAAATGAAACTGTTGTCAAACACCTTATGAAACTGAATGATATTGCTGCTTTGTTCACCAATGATGAAAAGATTCGCTAATATTATATCCTTAAGCTTTTTACTTTCTCGCTAAAAGGCAAGGCAAAGGAATGGTTCCTTTCACTTGCTCCTGGTTGCATACGTAGTCCCCAGGATATGCTTCACCACTTTTCTGCAAAATATTTTCCTGATCATAAGAAACAAGTTGCCTTACAGGAAATATTAAACTTTGCTCAAATTGAAGAAGAGAATCTCCCTCCAGCTTGGGGGAGGCTTCTCCGGTTACTACGAGCTTTGCTTGATTGTCCTCTTGAGAAGAATGAAATACTTGATATTTTTATAATGGAGTAACCGATGCCTCTAGGGATTTCCTAGATAGTTGTGTTGGTTGTGTTTTCAGCGAAAGAACTGTTGGACAAGCTGAAGACTTATTGAATAACATAATGCAAAATGCCGATGATTGGACACTTCCTGAACCACCTCCAGAACCTATTCAAAAGAAGAGAGGTATTCTATTCCTTAGCCCCGAAGACATGCAAGAAGCAAAAAAGATCTATGAAAGAGAAAGGTATTAAAACTGATGATGTCAAGAAATTACCGCCTATTGAAGAAATACATGGACTTGACACCCCGACACACGTAGTAGAGGTTAACTCTCTCCGTTCCTTTAACAACAGTGATATACCTTATACTAAGACTCCTGAACAATGCTTGGATGAATTTGATAATTACGTTGTTAAGCAAGAACACTTCAATAATTATGTTAAGAATCAATTGCGGCGTAATGCTATGATGATAGATCGCTCAAGTGACTTGATGTTTAGAATTGCAAATGATGTGAAAGGTCTAGGCAAACATGCTTCTATGGTTCACACCCAATTAGACCAAGTTGCTAAATCACAGAATGATTTGCTTGCAGAAATGAATAATATAAATGATCATGTTGTTAGAGTAGTGACTAGAGGAGGTAGAATGACCCAAGAACCTCTTTATCCTGAAGGTCACCCTAAAAGAATTGAACAAGATTCTCAGAAACGTAATGAAGATGCACCTAGTTCATCTAAGAAGAAGAAGAAAAAGAAACATGATAGGAACTTGCATGCTTCTAGTAAACCTGTTATAGAAAAAACCTACTGAGAAACATACTGAAGTTTCTGTTTCTGATGCTGAGACACAGTCTGGTAGTGAGCATACACCTAGTGACAATTAAAATGATAATAATGATGATGCTCACGTAGATGCTCAACCGGATGATAACAAGGAAAATGATAATGATGTGGAAATTGAACCTGCTGAAGATCATGATAATCCACCTTCTAAAAATAAACGTTATGATAAGAGAGACTTTGTTGCTAGGAAACACAGAAGGGAAAGAGAGCCATGGGTTCAAAAACCTATGCCATTCCCTCATAAGCCCACTAAAAGTAAGGACGATGAAGATTTTGAGCGCTTTGCTGAAATGATTAGACCTATCCATTTGCGCACTCGTTTGACTGATATATTGAAAATGCCTCTGTATGCTAAGTATATGAAAGATATTATTACCAACAAAAGAAGGTACCTGAAACTAAAATTGCCACCATGCTTGCTAATTATTCTTTTGATGGTGGAGTACCTAAGAAGTTGGGAGCCGGTGTGATTGATTGCAATACCTTGCTCCATTAAAAGAAACTATGTCAAAACTGCTTTATATGATTTAGGAGCCGGGGTTAGTGTTATGCCTTTCTCTCTTTATAAAATACTTGAATTGAGTAAACTCACTCCTAATGAGATATCTTTGCAAATGGCTGATAAATCCACTGCTTTACCTATTGGAATTTGCGAGGACGTTCCCGTTGTGGTTGCAAATGTTACTATATTAACAGACTTTGTTATTCTTGATATGACTGAGGACGACAATATGTCGATCATCCTTGGTAGACCCTTTCTAAATACTGCAGGGGCTGTTATTGATTGCAATAAAAGCAAGGTTACCTTTCATATCAATTGCAAGCAACATACCGTGCATTTTCCGAAGAAGCAAACTTTGGTTAATAATATTAATGTCATTGATCCTATTCCCACGATTATCATTGGAGATATTATAATTCTTCTACCTACTCCCAAGAAGATGAAATATTATAATCTCATTGTTGGGGAAATACATATCCCTATTGAGGTAACCTAGTGGTAGACAAAAATTCTTCGGTTTCATGTTGGTCGAAAACGGTTATTAAAAAGACTTGATCAACCTTATTAATGAATCCTTTTCGAATGACATGTGATTGATGAATTGAGTATCCACAGCTCTCTGTATCACAAGTTTATTCTCTGTTTTTCTTCGTTAAATAAAAATAAATATCATGAAATTACTGTTTCTTGTTTTTCCCGTGCATGAAAAATACCCCAAAAATAAAAAATCTCAGATTGCCACAAAATTTTGTAATGAATTTTTCCAGAATATTTTGGAATTTTTGGCGTAAAAATTACTGCAGGGGGGTGTGCCAGTGGGCCACCACATAACAGGGTGCCCGCCCCCCTAGTGGCGCGCCTTGTTGGCTTGTGGGGCCCACAGGGCCCCCTGCCTGATCTCTTCGTCCCACTCCTTCTCCTACCTCCAGCAAAAATTCCCTATCCATCTCTCTCCCGTGTTTTTCACCCAGAAAGTGAAATTTTCGATCTCTTTGCTCGAAACTCCGTTTCTGAAACTGTTTTGAGGAATTGCTCCTTGGTATGTGACTCTCCCATTCCTCCAATTAGTTTTTGTTTTAGTGGTTTATATTTTGCATACATTGTTGTACTTGGTGCTATAGAAAATGAGCTTGCGTGTTGAATTCTTTGAGTTCCCAGTAATATGAATGATTGATATGGCCTCTAGGCATCACTATGAGTAGTTGCTACCATTCTTACAAAGTTTTGTTGACATAAATTTGTGGCCCCAAATTTCAGAAATTTGTTCTTAGGAGAATGAACCTTCTAAGGAAAGGTTCTTCGAGGCGGAGCCCCAAGGGAGTTTCTAGGATGATTCAGGATAGCGACATCAACCTCCCTCGCAATGCGGAGGTTAGGATGTCACAGCCCTAGTTTAACCTTGATTGTGTTTGCACTCATGCATGCATTTTTAATTTCAATGAAAATGAACTAAGGAATGGTCAAGCCTCGGAATTCATTTTTTGTCAAATAAGCAATATAAAAATTGCTTCAAAGTGATCCAAGAAAATGTCCCTGGTGTTCTAATAAAATATTGGACTGAGGTAAATTTGCCAACCATATTTTATAATCACGGAATCTTTTTATATTGAGCATTTGAGTGAATCCAATAATTATTTTCCTTGGATTTATATTTCTTATATATAAAATGTAAGTCCAATTAATCTGAAACTTTTTATGTGGCAGTGGTAACATCCAATAAGCTCACATGATAATTTTCAAGTTTTGCAAAAATGGTTTAGTATTTTATCTAAATCAAAACAAACGACAGAAATTAGAAAAGAACAGGAAAAGGCTGAGGCCACACTGGGCCACTTACCTGGCCCAGGAGAGAGCCGGCCCAGCCAGCCTAATTGCCAGTCGTCCCTGTCCTCCAGCCAGAAGGACAGGGCACGAGCTCGACATGCGCGGCCACACGCCCAGCCAGCTCCACCCTGCTTGCCTGCACCCTCTCGACGCCCTGGTCTTCCTGCGATCTCCATGCAACCCACTCGGACCTCGTCCACTTCTCTCGTTCTCATCTCCCTCTCCTCTGTTCTCTCTCCCCCGGACCCAAGAATGCCGCCGCCGTCACTCGCAGCCGCCGCGGCCATCGACCTCGAGAAGCCCCGCCGACGTGTTCCCTCGCTCTGTGCTCCTCCTCCTTGTCTCCTCGCCATCCGAATCGAGCCCGGACGCCTCCTTCCTCGCCGTCTTCGTTGTCTTCAACCTCGGATAACCGAGCTCACCCCCGCCGATTCGCCGGTTACCGGACCTCCCCAAGCTCGTCGTTGCCTCTGCTAACACCAAGGTGAGCTGTAGCGCCGTTTCCACCTCTTGCCCGGCCTCCCCGCGCTCTCTAGCTGGTTTCCCCACCATGGCCGAAACCTCTTCACTGCTGACTTTGACCCCACCGTGGACACAGCAGCCTAGGCTCACGTCCGAGCATTGCCGCGTGCTCAGGTGCTCCACCGCAAGCTAACGTCACCACCCTTAGCCCTTGTCAAGCTCCCCAGGTCCAACCCCTTGAAGCCGCAGCCCCGGGCGCTGCCGTGAGCTTGCCTTCGGTGAGCCAAGGCCTTCCTAGCCCCCTACGACTGCCTAGATGGATGCGGGATTGTCCCCGCTTCGCGTAGGTACCCTCCGCCGGCCATTTGGTCGCCGGAGGAGGTGTTCCGGCGCTCCTCCGCCGCGTCGGGTGATCGCCGCCAGCCCAACCCCGACGGAGGTGACGTGGCTAGGCTAATTAACCCACTAGCCACCATCCTCACTCACTAACACCGGGACCCAGAGCTAATTAACCACGGTTTAGCTAATTAAACCCCCTGGTTAACCCTGTTTCATTGATAGGTGGGTCCAGGTCGTCAGGTTTGACCCAGACTTGGCGCCTTTGACCAATCACGTCAGGATGACGTCAGTCTGATGCAGTTAATGTATTTGATTTAATATAAATCAGGAAATTCCAGAAATTAGTATAAACTTCAAAAATTCTTAGAAAATAATCTGTAACTCAGATTGAAATAATTTATATATAAAAAATTATCAGAAAAATACAAGGAATCTGATGGTATCATTTTCATACATGTTTAAACAACCTAAAGTTGCTGGATATGACAATTCAATAAATGGCAATTGAAATGCCTTATGCGGAGTTTGAAATTGATCTACATTGGTCAAAATAACTTCCATTTAATTTGTGGTCACTTGCATTAGACAAAACGAGCAACATGTTAACATGTCGTGCTCATGCATCATTGTGAAGCATTTGTCGTGCTTAAATTGTTCTCTGTTTAACTTTGTCGATAGACTTGCGAGACGTAGTTATCTACGACATCGAAGAACAGTTGAGTTCTTCCGATCTTCAGGCAAGCAACCCCCCCCCCCTTGAGCATTTCGATATAATCCCACTCTCTCACTCTTGCTCTCAATTCAATGCATTAGGACAAACGATTCAACTATTACTTGTGTTCCGGTAGTTGAACCCACTCCTTTGCATGACCTGTCATTGTCACAGTAAATAGCTGAACCAAGCAACCTAGCATACCTGGTAGATGCTTGAGCCATGTTGTGCTATTACCCTGTTATGCTTGCTATGCTCAGAGTTGTGTTAGGTCTGATTCATCTGGGTGATAAACCGGAGTGAAATGGATGTGTTCTGGTGATGAGAGTTAAGTGTTGAACCTGTTTTGGTAAAGGTAGCGATGAGACGCCATGTAGGAGTACATGGTGGGTTGTCTCATTGAAACCACTCATAGGAACTAAGTTCCGTGTTTGTGTTCCAAGGCTAGCTACTACCGCACGTTGGGTTCCGGTAACTCGACCCCTCTCGGCCGATTAACCTACCCTATTCTCTGCCCAGGAGTCGCACTAGTTCGAAACGTTGATAGAATGTGGCTGGGCCTGCGAAGTGAATGAACGGCCCAACCGGGATCGGCTTGGGGCCCCGCACACAACTTCTGAGTCCGAATCGTGAAACGTGGCCGGATTCTCGATTGTGGTAACCAACTCAGTTAGGCGACTGCCTTGGGCTAGAATTGTTGTAAGTTAACGTCCGTGGCCGACTCCCTAGTTGGGCTTCCGCTTGAAGGTTGCCGAGGTGCCTTTTTACGTGCACGTGGCGATAAGTGACGGGAGCATGTGTGACGAAGTACACCCCTCCAGGGTAAACTATCTATTCGAATAGCCGCATCCGCGGATATGGACTACTTGGAGACTTGCATTGTTCATAGATAACTTTAAATGGATACTCTAAAATGCTCCAGATAAGTGTGAGCGCTATGGATGGCTTCTCGTAGGAAGACAAGAGAGGATCCATAGTGATGTATTGATGTGGTGAATATGTGGACTCGTGTGCGATATGCCACCTCAAGGAAAGTATTTATGGTCGTAGTACAGGTTAGCCAAGAGTCAAAGTTGGCTTGCTACAATAAACTCCACAACCCCCTTTGTTGATAATGTTGCATATGTAGATAGTTCTGATGTAAGTCTTGCTGAGTACCTTTGTACTCACGGTTGCTTAATTTATGTTTTTGCAGATGAGACTTCAGTCTCACTTCTGATTTCGATGACATGTTCGATGTTGACTGGATTAGCTTGGGAATCCCAGATAGAGGTCTGCTCCTTTGGTAGGGTCATTGTACCTTTTCAGGCTCTTCCAGCCATTTTTAGTAGATGTCTGTACCCAGACATGTAACTTCCGCTTGTTGTTTGTATGCTCTGAATGTTGGGTCATGTGACCTCCTTGGTTGTAACATTATGCTATGTTGGCTCTTTGGATCCTTCTAAATAAATGTCATATTGTAGAGTTAGGTTGTGATGCCATGTTGTATCTACACATATCGTGCATATTGCGTGTATGTTTGAAATGCATTGGTATGTGTGGGATTCGACACCTAGTTGTATGCCTTTAGTAGCCTTCTTTACGGGGAAATGCCTCTTTGTGCTTCCACTGAGCCTTGGTAGCTTGCTACTGCTCCAGACACATTGATTGACCAGCGTGTATCCTTCTTTGTTGTTGTGTATATCCCCAAGGGGGAATGTCACGCGGTGTAATGGAGAACTTGTAGCTTGCTACGACTCGTCTACACACGCTGATGACCGACACCTGGATTGCTGGGTTACGTATGCCTGTCCCTGTACGGTTGTGCCACTTGGGTCTATAACTAGTCATGTCGACCTGGGTTCTCTGACATATGGATGCTAGTGAAATAATCATATACGTGAGCCAAAAGGCGCAAACGGTTCGGCCAAGGTAAGGTGACAACCGTTGTGTACCGTGCGTGAGGCCGCAAAGCTATATGATGTGTTACATGCTAGATCTGTGTGGCTTAGGATTGGGGTCCCGACATCGTTGGTATCAGAGCTTGACTGCCTATAGGATTACCAAGCCAAACTGGTCAATGTTGAGTCTCGAACTGCTTTTATTATATAAGGGAATTGATTATGAAAGGGAACGTAAGATTCTTTTACTCCTTTCCTTGTATCATTCTAATTCTGAGTCACCCGCTTCTTTATTCTACGGGGATTAAGAATTAGGCATTTTATCTATCTATCAGGATGACGAGTTACTATGCTAGAGACTTATAGGAAAGTTGATGCCTTCTTGGATCAGTGTCTCCATAAGAATTCAGTTGTTATGTTATCAGTTTTCATGCAGGTTGCCTCATATTTCACACCCATACAGCCGTTATCCTGTCCAAGTTATCCAAGGGTTATAAATAATCTGATGCAATTGCAAACTCTATCATCTCGAATCAATGTCTTTTGGGCCAGACAAAGCACACTAATTGTTGTGTGGAGGTACTCTTTTACCTCGACGTATTTGTTGAAGTGATAGGAAACCAGGTTACTTCAGTGAACCACCCAACAGTTTAGTTGAGTTTTGTGTTTGCGGTGTGATAATTCTGGCCATTGTTATCGAAAGCATCCCGCGATGCTAATTAGTCAGTAGGTATTCTATTTCTGGGTTCTTGAGCCCAAGAATCATTTAGCTCACTCATGTTGATAGTGTTTGTTCATTCCTTTAGAATAATTAGTAACCTTGTTCTAGTCTTCGAGGTCCGTGGTATATCATTCTTCCAATACCATGAACCATCATGACAGAACTTCTTTGTGAACTAAAGATCACTACAACAGTGCTCTTGATGAGTTCTCCGTTTCATAGTTGTGACTCTGTCAATCCTACCTTTCCTCATAGGTTATCCAGAAGAATTTTGTTGAACTCGTTTGACGTGCCAACCTATGCATCTACAACTCAGGAAAATTATGTGCTCTTGAGTTGCCCCTTTTCAATTGAACTCTAACCATTATCTATCAGTGGATAGTCAAGAGTAGTTGTGCATTCGTGGTCGTCGATGCCTATCATTCTTGTGGTCCGTCGGGTCATTCTATTCCAGAATGCCTAGGAGTAACAAACTCCAGTACCTCATCCATTTCTTCGATTGGGTCGAAGTAGTTGTATTCCGTAGATCAAAATACAAATCCAGCTTTTGTTGTGTTCTACCTTGAAGCATTACCCTCTTTATGTCAAGAGTATTGTGAGAATTGCACCACCTCTCATGAATTCTTTATAACAGTAATAATTCTCGCCATCATTATTCATTCCTCGGTCTCCGTGTTGGTTGTTACCAGAACGCTGACAAGTGAACCGTGATGTGCGAAATCAATACTCCTAACAACTCTGTTGCTTGGTAGATACTGGACGATATCTTCATTCTTGGTGTGTTGGTTATCGAATCACCATTCTAAGATTGATCGTGCTACCTAGTCCCTCTTTCAGGGTGCACTCTTAGATCAATGAGTTCGGATTGTGGCAATCCTTCACTCTTTTGATCATATCACCTTGCCCTGAAAAGCAAGATTGCTCTCGAGCTCAATAGCATATCGGTGGTTCATGATTTTCCGAATATCTTCTCGGAAGTATTACCAGGTTGTTCCTTGACCGGTATGTTGAGTTCGTGATCAAGTTGGTTTTCTCCATAAACCACCATTTCTCCAAGAATCTATGTTGGATATCCCTAAGCTAGTTGGTTAAGCCAAACAACAACTTGGATAGTTGGAAGGTAAAAGCTTTGACTAACTTATTTCCCCCAGAGGGATATCTTGTGGTGTGAGTGTGTTAAAGAAGGATGATATCTTCACCGATTGATCTTCGTGATCAATTGTTGCATTTATTGTCTTGTCCAATAACTGATTTGAGCATGGGCTATCGTCAAATCAAAATCAGAACCAACGATTATCGTAATGTTGTTTTACTCATCGATGTTTCCTCAAGCATGCACCATTATATCTTTTGGTCTGACCAATGCTATCACCTTGTTCACATAGTTTTGGAATTCCATTTATATGGATATCTCGATGAATTGTTGTTGAGCCCACCGGCAACATTTTCATTTGTTCCACGATTCATGCTGGACATTAAGTTAGTATTGGAAACCTTGTAAGCATCATCTTCGTGTTAGCACATGAAGTATATGTTAGGTGAAAGAAGTGACTTCCTCAATTCACGTGTACTTGATGCAAGTTGCCGCCGTGAATTCGAGATAGGTTATTTGGTTCCTTTGAAATCATCCCAACCCAATCATGCATGTGTGAAGTATTCTATGGGTTGATAGACTAGTCATCTCCAGTCCATATGTATCCCTAGCACACTAAGCCACTAATTGTCTTGTTCAAGGAAAATAACTTCTTCTTAAGAACATGCCTTATGCAAGGACTTCGATATCCCCGAAGTTGGTTCCCAACCAGAACTCGGTGGTTTTTTGTTGTAAGAATTCCATGTGGTCACGATTGTCTTGGACGGTGTGTTCACGTGAGTCTTGCAATCCAACTCATGTTTTGGAGCTTGCTTTCGTAGTTCATTTCCCGAGAATCTCGCAACACCATCTCGTTGATTTATGTTGCAAACCTTCTCTTTCAGACCTGCTGAGTCTGAAGTAGCCTGTCACCAACCAAATTTGAATCTCAGGTAGATATGATGGTTGGAATTCTTCCAGGATCTATGATGTAGGTTTCCGCTAAGTTGATGTTTTGACCGACACACCCAACCGGAAGATCTATCATTGTAGTATCTTGATTCAGCAACTTGGCCATTTCCCCATGAAGACTTTGTATGATTTTTTTAGAAGTTGTTCCTCATGTACCCCTTGTGTTTCCGAAGTCCGAACTTTACCTGATGTTCTAGATACCAAGCAGTACCTATAACTTGGCTATGTCAGTACATCAAGGAGAACATTAGAAGCGGAGTGCTAAATGTCTCTCGGTCGATCATCCAGATTTCATTCCCTTGGCATAGCTAAGGTGAAATCTGAGAAAGTGTTGTCTTCCTTTGTATTTGCATCCTCCATCGTTATTCTTCATGGTAGTATGATGTGTTCCTAGTCCTTGGCATGGATGTTGGTAAGACCCTGATGAATATGGAAATGCTCGAGTTCTTGAGCACGCTCAGACACTGGGTTATATCTTCGGTATCAATTGGATTATGCCTTCTGTTTGTCGAGTTGTTCTATAACTCTAGTTTCTTTTCCAAACTGAGTATGCCATTCACTCGAATTCCTTCAAACGATCGTTTGTGAATTGCCTTAGGCTGGTATGAAGAGTTTCAATGATATTTGTATCAAAAGTAATTCTTTTTGACACTTAAGGGAATAACTCTACGAGTCACCTCTCCTAAGGTGTCCCGTTGTGGTGCAATGGGCAATTAACTCCTCGCTACTTTGAAACCTCATCACCATCAGTTTTGGCGTGGAATTGTTGCCTACCAATTGAACCTTTGTCATCTGCTTCGCTCCGTCACCCCTGATATGTGTTTTGTGTCTCGGCTCAAGAGACGTTCTTATGTCTCACCCCATGAGTTGATCGTGAGTCGCTCGGTCTTCGTGAAGATCGATTCTTGTAGAGTTTTTTGTTCCCTTGTTGATGTGTTGGGTGAAGTTTCCAAAGCAAAGATGTCAAGATCAACATGATGCAAGGAATCAACATCTTCGAGAAGGCAATTAGATCATGAAGTTTGTGATGGTTTAATGTCCCCTCCTGTCCTCTTACCCTACGCCTGAATCTCGGGACGAGATTCTTGTTTAGTGGGGGTGAGTTGTCACAGCCCTAGTTTAACCTTCGTTGTGTTTGCACTCATGCATGCATTTTTAATTTCAATGAAAATGAAATGAGGAATGGTCAAGCCTCAGAATTAAATTTTTGTCAAATAAGCAATATAAAAATTGCTTCAAAGTGATCCAAGAAAATGTCCCTGGTGTTCTAATAAAATATTGGACTGAGGTAAATTTGTCCCTGGTGTTCGAATAAAATATTGGACTGAGGTAAATTTGCCAACCAATATTTGCAAATGTCGGGCTAACAAACTTCCTCGCAGATAAGTGTGACCAGCACTATCTCCTCACTAATTCCTTCGTGCAAAACTTTTACTTCATTAATACGCCCGGTGCTCCCATGGTGCACTTTGCTCTATGTGCCACGAACTATGAGTTGCCTCTGCATGAATTCTGTGAAATTAACCTGCTTCCCTCTGACGGGGGAGTGCGTGAACCTAAACCTGAGGAGTTGGAGGATTTTCTCCATACCTTAACTGTGGGAGAAACCAGGGGTGTATCAAACGCCAGAGCCACTAGTCTCATTTTCCATCGGTGCATTACTTTTCTCTATTTATAGGAAAATGCATAACTGCTATGGAGCAGGGTGGTGGCCTCAGTGCTCCCACCCTCGCTATTTTGCGCCGCGCACTTTATGGTGATAATGCTTACAACTTAGGAGTTATTGTTGCGCGCCGCTTACATCTTAACCGAACTAGAGGCAAGATTCATGGTGGTATTTATGCTACGCGCTTGGCCAAGTGCTTTGAGGTGGCTATACGCCCTAGTGATTATTTGTTGCCCGAGGTGCACCTCTGTAACATCCCAAATTTTGGAATGTTATATTAATCACTAGAATGATTGATTGTTTGATTGAGTGATTGAATTTGAGTGAAATTTGAAACTTTTTGAAACTTTTGAATGAGAGGGAATAAAATGAATTTCCCCTTTTGTTTTGAGTTCAAATTCATCCAATGCAAATCATTGAGAGAAGATGACATGACTTCTTTATAAATAAAGGATTTGGAATTTTGGATTTGAAAACCACTGGAAATTTTCTATTTGGAATTCACTTCATATTTGGTTCTCTTTTAAAAGTTGGAATGAATTCAAACCCCTTGCCCAAAATTCAAATCTTGAGAGGAGCAATATGACACTCCAAACCAGGGGCCATTTGATTTATACTTGAATTTATAAAACTCAGAAGACTATTTTGAAAATATTTCATAATAGGATTCAAAGCCATTTTTTAAGTGGTTTTCAATATTTATTTTTCTCCAAAAATAAAATACATGGAAAAAGGGTAAAATGATTCCCTTCAATATAAAAATGGAGAGAAATGAATTTGAAGCCATTTTGGTATTTTCAAAATGTTTTATTTGCATTTTATTTAAAACAGTAGCACTGTTTGAATTATTTGAATTTTTGAGAATTTTGTTTGATAGTGCAAATATGTTCATTTTGTAGAGTTTCTTTTTCTGAAAATTTTGATATATAATACTCCTATATTCGGAGTTATATTCATTTTTTCCTTTTTGATTTTAGTTTACTGTTTTGTATTAAAAAGGAAAGTAATTCTTTTTAAATGGAAACGAACCACTCGGCCCACCGCGGATCAGGCCCAGGATCTTTCCGCCCGCGCCCGAATCCCCTTCTGAGCGGCCACCGCCACTTTTCCTTTCTCTCCCTCTCTCACTGACCCATGGGACCCGCGCCCGATATGAATCGCCCGCAAGGTCACCTTCCTTCCCCGCCCCGATTTGCTTCCCGTCGCCGGAGATCGCCGCCGCGTCCTCGGATCTCTCGATTCCTTGCCGTTTGAACGCCCTCTCACCCTCCTATAAATACCCAGCCCTACCCCGTACCCGTTCCCCCTAAAACCCCTCTCTCCAGCGCCCCCCTCTCCTCGCAATCGCTCGCCGGAGTTCTAAGCGCCGCCGCCACGCCATTGCCTCGCACTGTTCGCCCCCGACGCCTTCGACCACCATCGCCACCACCACCGGATCCGCCTCGCCACACTGCACCTCCCTGTGCCCTCTCCCAAGCTCACGGACCCCCGGAGCTCCCTCGTCGTCGACACCCGAGCGCCACCGCCGCTCACGAGCTCGCCGCCGTCCACCCCGTCGTCCCCAACCTACCCCGAGGCCACCAACGTGCTCGCCGTCGTGGACTGCTTCGCCTGAGCACCTCGCCGTTGCCGGAGAACCACTGGAATGCCGTTTCCCGTCGACCTCGCCATCTTGGACTCACCGGAACCTCGCCGGAGAACTGCTCCACCGCGGTAAGCCATCGGAGCCCCCCCCCCCCCTCACCGTTAGATCTCGATCCTAAGGCGACGATTAGATCACTTATATCGCCGAAGCATTTTCTTCTAAGGCCCGGCCGTTCGCTCCTAATGCTATGTCATGCACACCCCTAGT
The DNA here is from genome assembly GCA_039707655.1 of Elymus sibiricus. Taxonomy (NCBI): domain Eukaryota; kingdom Viridiplantae; phylum Streptophyta; class Magnoliopsida; order Poales; family Poaceae; genus Elymus; species Elymus sibiricus. Next base: position 250,152,210 of record CM077671.1, read on the forward strand.
CCAATCAGATCTCGCCACGTGTACACCCTGTCCGTTAGTTAGATTCTTTCTTTTTGTTTTCTGTTTTAAAAACAGAATAGAACCTGATTTTGTTTTTGCTTTAACTTTTATGTTTTTAATTATTTTTGAGTGATTATTTTTGCATTGTGTCACAAATGTATTCTATTTTCTGTACATATAAACTTTGACCCTGTTTGAAAATTTTAAATTTGAATTCAAACAGATTTGCTTCAAACACTAAATTGCTTATATCTTGAGTTTTAAAATAGATTTTTAGTTGATTCTTTTTACTAATGATCACTAGTAACCTTATTTATCAGTAGGAAAAATTTGAGAATTTTTCGAATATTTTAAATTAGGATTTCGAGCAAAACAGATTCTGTTTTAGTTCTTTTTAGGTTTATTTCTATTTCTTTTGTTTTAAATTGTTTTAAAAAAAATTATGTTAGTTGACAAGTCTTATTTTGTTTTCTGTTAGTTAATAGTAGTATTTCAAAAAAAACTATTTTTATTTTATTTATTGTTATTGGATAGTATGAAATCAATTCTAGTTCTTTTATAACTTGCCATTGATTTCCATTGCTAGTTTGATTTCCTATTTGAAAATATTTTTCTATAAATTGTTTTATAAGTTTTACTTTCTGTTAACTTAGTTGTTTTATATTTTGTTTTCTCTTATTTTAGTATTTTATTGTTTTTCTTGTTGTTAAGTTTATTAGACAAAAACTTATGTTGTTTAGTGTGTTGTTTTCATAGTTCTTACTTGTTCTTCAAAAGTAATTATTTTTGCCAGTAAAATATTTGCTAAAATATTTGCTAAAATATTTCTTGTTAGATTATACTTTGAATATAGGATTATTTGTAGGGAAAACTACCTTTGGTTGTTTCGCTGAAGTTTTGTTGTTTTAACTTTTGTCTTAAGTATTTCCTTCATCACAACCCTTTTGTGTTTGGTTTTTGTGTTGATTTTTGATTGATAGTATTGATTGCTAGAAGTGTTTGCTTATGAGTGCAATGTTTGATTATATAGATTTCATCGGAGAGTGACGAATAGTTCTATCAAGTTATTTCTGAGAGCGATATTATCTTCTTCAACTTACCAGGCAAGTTCACATTGATCGTATTACATTACCTATGTTTTATTTGCATTAGAATAAATCTCTCCACCATACATCCAGTAGGATATTGAGCTTGAACTTGTGGTAGTATCATGAGGTAGGAGAAACTCAACACCGTGTTACCATTTGCCCGGGAAGGGACGTTACTTCACAATTGCTACGCTTTAGTAGACGGGGTTTGGTTGTGAGATTCAGGAGTGTTGTGAGGTTAATTAATTATTTCAAGACCTACATGATGATCAAGACTTCAAGACTTCAAGGACTCAATATACCTCTGGCTGGATTGGACATGCATCTGCCAGCCTGATATCTATCATGGTTAGGCCCGGGAATCCTGGTATCTACCTGTGATCATCCCGACGGAATGCCACCCAGGCTCAAAGAGATGGATGGATACTTCAAGGCCGGAAAGCTTACGTGTGCAACCGCAAGTCAATATGGGCTCTGGCTTGGTTGACCCTAGTCGTGACTCTGGTAGGTCTGTTGCTACGAGATGTAGAAGAATGGTAGGATTGGATGGGCACTGACTTTCTATCGGAGGATCGCTTTGGAAGACCATGTTTCGATCGTCCCGTTCTCAAACACCAGGCAGTGCGAGGACACAACGGGAGGGATCGATTCTTGCGGGTAAAGTGTACAAACCCCTGCAGACTGTCAAACTAATCGATTAGCCGTGTCCCCGGTTACGGACAACATGAGCACCGGAGATGATACTATCAGCCAGTCTCAACATAATTAATAAATTATGATGAGTGGGTCTATTAATAATTTTTGGGACATGACAATTGGTTGGTGGAACCATCTCATTAACAACCAACTTTTGTAGTGATATTCTATTTGACTCCTTTGTTGTAGGGAAAATAAAACCAGCTTTTCTGCAAAAACTCAGACACAGAGCCACAAAGCCTTTTGCATATAGAATAGTCTTATCATTTTATCCGATGGTGATCTTGCCGGTACATTCAATGTATTGACCTACACGGCTGTAACGTTTCATGTTGCAGGAATATTTCTACGACAAATAAGTGTACGATTTAGGGTTACGGTCTACACTCAACCTGTCGTTGGTGTTTATTGGGACTCCACTCCCGTTGATTGTTTCCGCTGAGATTTAGGAGGTATATATTAGTTTTACATTATTTACATCTGGTTGCACTTTGATATAAACATTGATGTACTGTGTGTGCCAGCATACTGATCCAGGGATGGCACCGACACACAGAGGCTTGACTCGTTTTGAGTCGGGACGCTACAAAAATGGTATCAGAGCACATGTTGAATGTAGGACGTGACCCTAGAAACTGGAAAGCCCATAGGACAGGATATCTCTCAAACTTCATTTTCAAAAAGATCGTTTACTTCTTGTCCTTCTGAGTTTTATCAAAATATTCCTCTTACCCCAAATAGTTAGACAACACCCTTGTCCCTTTGACCACTCGGAGGAATCAACTCATGTCACTTCAACCAGGACAAGATATCAGACAACTGATGACCAACTCAGACAAAAAAAATGTATTTCACTATGGAAAGAGCTACAAAAATTGAATACTATACAGACCCTGAAGAAATCCCAAGATTTTATGACCCCTAGAAGACCAAACCCCTGTTGTATACTCACATTAGATACGATGATTTGTGAGCCGTCAATTGTGTGTATTTTTGCGACAGCCACAGATAAAAACTTATTTTCAAAACTATTATTTTTATTGTGTGTATCTCCCCCATCTCTCTTCTGTATCTCATCCCAAAACCCTTGGACCCAATAGATGGTAAATGACGATGGACCTACATTCTCTTGACCATTGACACAACTGGAAGTAGCACAGTAGGTACAGAACATGGAAGATCGCATGAAGGAGTACCGTATCGAAGGAGAGTATATGGTTCCATACACTCTACGACGCATCACACAAGGTGCTGCAACATGGCGAGAGATACAACAAGCTATACAGGGATGGAATGGAGCAAATGCTTGGGAAGAACTCAAGACGATTCTACTAAGATCTCATCCCATACAGAAGCCCTGTGATCGTGAAGTGAAGAAGCCTTGTGCATGCAAAATATGTGGAGAAATAGGACACACCCATGAAGAACACAAGGATGGATGCCCTCATTGTGAAGAAAATCACCCAGCTGAGGAATGCCCAACTAGTCTGGTGACTTGTTTCTTGTGTGAAGGAACCACCCACTACCTGTCTCAGTGCCACATTTACCCCAAGGTACAACAAGTTGTCAAGCAGTGGAAAGAAGCAATGAAGGATACCTTCAAGAAGATTTTAGAAGAACCTACGATGAAGGAAGATGTTGAAGACCCTGATGGACAAGGCCTAACCAGATTTTTCTCCAATGCCTGCTACTCGTGTGGAGAAGAAGGACATCTTTCACAAGATTGCACGAAGGAAAGCCAAGGGAATCCGGGAGGCTTCCTGACAGAAAAAGTGGAGATTGATCCACATGAAATAGAAGAATTGATCGGAATGAAGAAGACCAGGAAGAGAAAGAGCGTGCATTCCCAGAACAACCCAAAGCCAACAAAGGATAAGAGTCATATTACCTGTTTTGAGTGTAAGAACAAAGGCCACTACGCCAGTAAATGCCCAGAAAGGAAGCCAAGAACCCAAGGAAATTACGAAATCACAAAGAAGCCCCGACACATGTCGGAAGTCATTTGTTTGCGCTTCAGGGAAGCAGGACATTTTGCTAGGGAATGTTCAGAAGAGAAGAAAGCTTGTAGCGAGTAATTGAGATCTTGGGTATTGGAATAAAGAATAGCGGGAAGCACTCTTATTTTTCATATGGAGTTGAACTATGTAATGGAAGACTCGGAGATTGTAATAGTTCATGAAAGTTGATATGTTCTATGTTGAAAGGCTCTATGAGGTTTTATGTTATTGACAATTATTTTGAACTACTTATGTGTGTAAACATGGATGAAAATGAGTTGTTGATGCATAAACTGGGATTTTGCTAAAGTACAAGGATACAATAGAATTTGGTCAATGGATAACCCATTACATTTTGTTTTAAGGATGACAATACCCTGTAAGATGTTGGGAAGTGAAATTGAAGCTTGGTTTGGATGATATGGATGTTTATCCAAGAAGAATACATACATTAGTCTGAATACCCTTTTCTGACATCTGCAGATGACAACCCTTTATGAGTCTTTCGTCAAGGGCCCAGAGACGATCATGACCCTGACTAGTGATCATGATTACCCAAGGATCCTGAGGGATATGATGAAGCACATTCATCTTGAAGGAGATGCAGTCTACAAAGGCTACCCATTCATGGAAAATGGAGTGGAACACTGGTATGTGGAGGTACACCTCCACCGTGTGAAAGGAGTTTGCCCAAAGACTATGGGGCAATAATTTTTCATCTCTCGTGTATCCCGAGCAACTTTCTTCGACGCTATTCGTGAAGCTGCCATGGAAGCCATAAGACAGATTGGAGAAATACTTGAAGCAAGACTCCGTCATACTCAGGAATACCTACGGGAGGTGCATACAGAGATGATGGAGATGAAGCTCATGTCCACCCTGATAAAGCAAAAGATGGATGATTTCAAGGAGCACACCGCAAAGTTCCAGTGGACTAAAATATATCCAAGGGGGCCAAATGAATAAAGTTGGAAGTGATGCTTGACCATACCAAACTATGCGGATGGCAGCATTTGTAATAAAGTATTTTTAAATTTGGAGTTTTGAGGAGTGATTGAGGATGTAATAAAGGATTGAATATGAGAAGAATATGACTTTTGATGAACCAACACCTGTATTGGTAAAACAGACCAATGGAAAGGAAAATGAGTTCCACAAAGTGGAGTCTGTATCAAGAATAAGTCTGTGATTTATTTTTGATTACCCAAGGGTATGATGGAATGAAGTAATGTTGGAATATGAAACGCTAGTAACCCCAAGGGTGAGTTAAAACCGTACAAGTATTGAAGTGAGCCACGACCTCAAGATTGATAAGGAGCAAGCCCTACCTTTATGAAGGAAGGAACTTGGAAGAAGCTATGACAGATGAACAGACGTTTTCTTAGCAGTATACGATAACCTGAGAGTTGTGAAGGAACACTAGATCTTTTGTTTAGCTTGCAGAATCAATGGATTTAACCGAACTTCGTTCGTGGACAAGAGAAATTCTGCAGTGCTTGTGAGAATGCCCAAGTGTTAGAATACGAGATTCACTAAACCTTATACAAGGTAATGATTTGGGTGCGGAATGGATTGATCACCATGACGACTTACTCTTATCATTTCTCTTGCTATTTGGAATGGTAAATCTGAGAGACTTACCCATAGTAAAGAGGCGACGTTCTTTGAAGCTTTTATTTTAAGCCTTAGAATGGTATGATGTAGACCCTTGTACTTGGCAGTTGTGGCCAAAACGTAGGAATTTTACGGTGAGGATAAAGCCAAGACCCATTTCACTGCAGGATAACCACAAGTGGTAGACCACCATGAGATCATCAATAAGTTATTTAGAATGGTCACGAGGCCTGTCAGTTGAGAAGACCCATTATCGGAACAAATCTACTTTGATATGAGAACACAAGATTTTGAATGAAACGGAAGAGCATCACCAAAGGAGCTATTGCAAGGAATGTGAAGCGACAAATGCCAAGACCCCAGAGGATTGTCATGATTTTGAGGGACCAGTAACCCTCATTTTAAGCGTGGTAGCACCCACACTTTCTCCGGTCAATGGATTGGTTAGAAGACCCCCAAACCCTAACCTTTTCTTTCTAGCCCTTTCGAATCTTGAGGACGAGATTCATTTTAAGTGTGGTAGGTTTGTAACATCCCAAATTTTGGAATGTTATATTAATCACTAGAATGATTGATTGTTTGATTGAGTGATTGAATTTGAGTGAAATTTGAAACTTTTTGAAACTTTTGAATGAGAGGGAATAAAATGACTTTCCCCTTTTGTTTTGAATTAAAATTCACCCAATGCAAATCATTGAGAGAAGATGACATGACTTCTTTATAAATAAAGGATTTGGAATTTTGGATTTGAAAACCACTGGAAATTTTCTATTTGTAATTCACTTCATATTTGGTTCTCTTTTAAAAGTTGGAATGAATTCCAACCCCTTGCCCAAAATTCAAATCTTGAGAGGAGCAATATGAAACTCCAAACCAAGGGCCATTTGAATTATACTTGAATTTATAAAACTCAGAAGACTATTTTGAAAATATTTCATAATAGGATTCAAAGCCATTTTTGAAGTGGTTTTCAAAATTTATTTTTCTCCAAAAATATAATACATGGAAAAAAGGGTAAAATGATTCCCTTCAATATAAAAATGGAGAGAAATGAATTTGAAGCCATTTTGGTATTTTCAAAATGTTTTATTTGCATTTTATTTAAAATAGTAGCACTGTTTGAATTATTTGAATTTGTGAGAATTTTGTTTGACAGTGAAAATATGTTCATTTTGTAGAGTTTCTTTTTCTGAAAATTTTGATATATAATACTCCTATATTCGGAGTTATATTCATTTTTTCCTTTTTGATTTTAGTTTATTGTTTTGTTTTCAAAAGGAGAGAAATTCTTTTAAAGGGAAACGAACCACTCGGCCCACCGCGGATCAGGCCCGGGATCTTTCCGCCCGCGCCCGAATCCCCTTCTGATTGGCCACCGCCCCTTTTCCTTTCTCTCCCTCTCTCACTGATCCGTGGGACCCGTGCCCGATACGAATCGCCCGCACGGTCGCCTTCTTTCCCCGCCCCGATTTGCTTCATGTCGCCGGAGATCGCCGCCGCGTCCTCGGATCTCTCGATTCTTTGCCGTTTGAATGCCCTCTCACCCTCCTATAAATACCCAGCCCTACCCCGCACCCGTTCCCCCTAAAACCGCTCTCTCCGGCGCCCCCCTCTCCTCGCAATCGCTCGCCGGAGTTCCGAGCGTCGCCGCCTCGCCATTGCCTCGCACTGTTCGCCCCCGACGCCTTAGACCACCATCGCCACCACCACCGGATCCGCCTCGCCACACCGCACCTCCACGTGCCCTCGCCCAAGCTCACGGACCCCCCGAGCTCCCTCGCCGTCGACACCCGAGCGCCACCGCCGCTCACGACCTCGCCGCCGTCCACCCCGTCGTCCCCCACCTACCACGAGGCCACCAACGTGCTCGCCGTCGTGGACTGCTTCGCTGAGCACCTTGCCGTCGCCGAAGAACCACTGGAACGCCGTTTCCCGTCGACCTCGCCATCTCGGACTCGCCGGAACCTCGCCGGAGAACTCCTCCGCCGCGGTAAGTCATCAGAGCCCCCCCTCACTGTTAGATCTCGATCTTAAGGCGATGGTTAGATCACTTATATCGCCGAAGCATTTTCTTCTAAGGCCCGGCCGTTCGCTCGTAATGCTAAGTCATGCACACCCCTAGTCCAATCAGATGTCGCCACGTGTACACCCTGTCCGTTAGTTAAATTCTTTCTTTTTGTTTTCTGTTTTAAAAACAGAATAGAACCTGATTTTGTTTTTCCTTTAAATTTTATTTTTTTAATTATTTTTGAGTGATTCTTTTTGCATTGTGTCAAAAAATTATTCTATTTTCTGTAGATATAATGTCTGACCATGTTTGAAAATTTTAAATTTCAATTCAAACAGATTTGCTTCAAACACTAAATTGCATATATCTTGAGTTTAAAAATAGATTTTTAGTTGATTCTTTTTGCTACTGATCACTAGTGACCTTATTTATCAGTAGGAAGAATTTGAGAATTTTTCGAATATTTTAAATTAGGATTTCAAGCAAAACAGATTCTGTTTTAGTTCTTTTTAGGTTTATTTCTATTTCTTTTGTTTTAAATTCTTTTATATTATTATTTTTATGTTAGTTGACAAGTCTTATTTTGTTTTCTGTTAGTTAACGGTAGTATTTCAACCAAAACTGTTTTTATTTTATTTATTGTTATTGGATAGTATGAAATCAATTCTAGTTCTATTATAACTTGCAATTGATTTCCATTGCTAGCTTGATTTCCTATTTGAAAATATTTTTCTATAAATTGTTTTATAAGTTTTACTTTCTGTTAACTTAGTTGTTTTATATTTTATTTTCTCTTATTTTAGTATTTTATTGTTTTTCTTGTTGTTAAGTTTATTAGACAAAAACTTATGTTGTTTAGTGTGTTGTTTTCATAGTTCTTACTTGTTCTTCAAAAGTAATTCTTTTTGCTAGTAAAATATTTGCTAAAATATTTTTTGCTAGATTATACTTTGAAGATAGGATTATTTGTAGGGAAAACTACCTTTGGTTGTTTTGATGAAGTTTTGTTGTTTTAACTTTTGTCTTAAGTATTTCCTTCATCACAACACTTTTGTGTTTGGTTTGTGTGTCGATTTTTTATTGATAGTATTGATTGCTAGAAGTGTTTGCTTATGAATGCAATGTTTGATTTTATAGATTTCATCGGAGAGTGACGAATAGTTCTATCAAGTTATTTCTGAGAGCGATATTATCTTCACTACTGGAATTAAGTAATTTGCCGTCTGCCAGCTCTTTGCCGTCGGCTGGCAGACGGCAAAGAATGTCTACGCCGTCAGCTGGGAACGACCGGACGGCAAAGAGCAGGCTGACGGCAAAGACACATATTGCCATCCGCCAGGGCTTTGCCGTCAGCTAGCTGACGGCAAAGAGCCCGAAGGCAGACGGCAAAGGACACACCTGGGCCCCACAGGCCTTGTGGGGGGGTGGCGGGGCGTCTGCAGGCTCTTTGCCGTCTGCCGTGGGCTCTTTGTCCTCCGCCAGCAGACGGCAAAGGCGCCCTATACCTAACGGCGTCAACGGCCACCCCACCGTTTCTCTTTCATTCTCTCTCTCTCTCCCTCTCACACCCCGCTGCACCGCCCCGCTGCGCCGCCCCGCCCCACCGTTGCCCCGCCGCCCCGACGACCCTGCCCACTACCATCACCGCCGCCCCACCGCCCCTGCGCCCCTGCCCCCCGCCGCCCCTGCCCCCCACCGCCCGGCCGCCACCGCCGCCCCACCCCCCTCCCCCGGCCGGACGCCCCCGGCGACCCTGCCCCCGCCGCCGCGACGCCCCCAACGCCCCGCGCCGCCGCCGACGCCCCTGCCATCCATCGTCAGGCCGCCACCGCCGCCGCGGCGCCCCCGGCCGCCACAGCCTTCCCCGGCGTCCCTGCGCCGCCCCCGTCCACCGCCGCCCACGTCGCCCCCGCCGCCCCCCGCCAGTGAGTACCACTGTCGGCCGCCCTTTTTTTCATTTTTTCTATTTTTTATTTCGGTTAATTTAGTTAGTTTATAATTAGGTTCGTTTTATTAGTTTATTAGGTTAGTTTATTAGGTTAATTAGGTTAGTATTATTAGTTTATTAATTTGGTTTATTAGGTCAATTAGGTTAGTTAGTTAGGTTAGAAGAAAAAAACGAAGAAAAGAAGAAGGAAAAAATGAAAAAGAAAAAAGGAAAAGAAGAAAAGAATAAGAAGGAAAAGAAGAAGGAAAAGAAGAAGGAGAAGAAGAAGAAGAAGAAGAAGAAGAAGAAGAAGAAGAAGAAGAAGAAGAAGAAGAGGAGCAGGAGGAGGAGGAGGAGAAAAAAAGAAGAAGAAGAAGAAGAAGAAGAAGAAGAAGAAGAAGAAGAATAAGAAAAAGTGGAGAGGAGGAGATGAAGAAGAGGAAAAAGGGAAAGAAGAAGAAGAAGAAGAAGAAGAAGAAGAAGAAGAAGAAGAGAGGACCCCCGACCCCCGACGCCACTGACCCCCGACGCCACCGACCCCCGACGGCACTGACCCCACTGAACCCCGACGCCACTGACCCCCGACCCCACCGACCCCCAACGCCACCGACCCCCGACGCCACCGACCCCCGACGCCACCGACCCCCGACGCCACTGACCCTCGACGGCACTGACTCCCGCCCCCCGACACCTCTTCTGCCTCCTGTTGACCGGGAAGGTGCTTTTCGGCCTTCCAGAGGCCGACGGGGTCATAGTTTTGTAAAATAAGAGTTAGGTCACATATTTTCCGATTTTGTTATAAAAAACATCATATTTGTGTTGATCGGTTGGATTTCAATGTGCAGTTGTTCGACGACCTCCCCGTGCATTGGACGAGCTCCGCCCCTACGTTCGTGGGTGAGCACAAATGACTTCTCCTCCTCCGCCCTTAATTTGCTCTGTTCCGGTCTTCGTGCCGATGAAACGTGCTAGCTATAGGTGTCTTCAATCATCAGTATGCGTGACCAGTATGCGTCTCCCGTTCGAAAGGACGACATCTATAAATATGCATGTCTTTGCATATTTATAACCGCCGTCCTTTCGAATTGTCCAACGTTATCCATGGACAGCCCGAGTATGTGTAGATTGGGTTCGTTTTCCCGTATGCTCTGCGCCGGATCCTATGCAGAATTTCGTCAGTGCCTCCCTGTTGTTCTCCGGGTACACATCTTCTCTGCTTATTGCCGAGACGTGTATCAGGAGAATAGCGGGGAGGTGCTGTCGAAATTCTGTGTCGGATCCGGAGCAGTGCATGGGAAAATGAACCCAATCTAAACATACTCGTGTGGGATTAGGACCTATCTTAACCTATTAGCGTGTAGGTTGCGTGGACGTAATAAAACTGACAAACTTGATTAACTGATGAATATATATGCTGAAATATATATATATATATTTCTTGTGTGTCCAGTAGCTAGGCAAGATGACTGATCGTGCGTGGATGTACACCGGTCACACCAGTTAGAATGACATGACCAAAGAATGGTTTACAAATACCAAGGGGTTTGTGAGAGCCGCATTTGCAAATGGCCAAGAAAAAACATGGTGTCCCTGTCCCCGGTGCGACAACTTTAAAAGGCAGACAGAGGGTGAAATGGTTAAACACCTGCAGAAGTGGGGTTTTAGGCCTAATTATACGGTGTGGACTTTTCATGGTGAGTCTGCCCAACGTGCCAGAGCTGAGGTGGTTCGTCATCGCACCAACGAGCATGGTACCGGGATCGAAGACATGGTGCAAGACTTTGATGATGCTCGGGATTCGGATGATGAGATGGAGGAATCTGCAAAGGCATTCTATGAAATGTTGGAGTCTTCAAAACGTCCTCTCCACAAGCACACTGAGCTTTGTCAGCTGGATGCCATCGCGCAAGTAATGGCTCTGAAGGCTCAATTCAACCTAGGCAGAGAATGCTACGACGCGATGATGACAATATTTGGACGCTTTCTACCCAAAGGCCATGTACTGCCTCCAAACCTGTACCAGTCGGACAAAATTCTCCGTGTACTTAAGATGCCCTATGAGAAGATAGATGCATGTGAGAGTGGATGTGCCTTATTTAGGCTTGAGTATGCGGACTTGAACTATTGTCCCATTTGCAAGTCTTCCAGGTATGTTGTCGTAGACAACGGTATGGGTGAGAAGATGCAGACAAATATTCATGTTAACGTTCTTCGCTATATGCCAATCGTACCAAGACTTCAACGTCTTTTCATGGTCGAAGAGACGGCCAGACAGATGACATGGCATAAATTGGGCAAAAGAACCGAACTAGATGCAGATGGGAATCAGATGTTGGTACACACTTCAGACGCTTTTGCGTGGAAGCACTTCGATGCATTACATAACGATAAAGCAGCAGATCCAAGGCATCCTCGAGTCGCCATCAGCACGGATGGGTTCAATGTGTTTGGTATGACGGCAACCCAATACAGTTGTTGGCCTGTATTTGTCATTCCACTCAATCTCCCCCCCCCCCCCGGAGAGATTATGAAAAGAAAGAACATTTTCCTGACGTTGATAATTCCAGGGCCCAACTATCCGGGGAAGAATATGAATGTGTACATGCAGCCGCTTAAGGATGAATTGCAACAAGCTTGGGATAATGGGATCAAGACATACGACGCCGCTACCAAAAAAACCTTCAAAATGCATGTGTGGTACATGTACTCGACGCATGACTTGCCGGCGTATGCCCTATTCGTTGGCTGGTGTGTGCATGGAAGGTTCCCGTGCCCCACATGCAAGGCAGCTCTTCAGTTCCGTTGGCTGCAGGCGGGTCGCAAGTATTCTTGCTTCGACATGCATAGACAGTTCCTGGATCCTCGCCATAAGTTCAGAAAAGACAAGAAGAATTTCATCAAAGGTAGAGTTTTCAAAAACTCTGCACCACCCGCGTTGACAGGCCAACAGCTCCTGGATCAGTTAAACGCTCTCGAGCTGGATCCAAAACGTCCTGGGTATTTCAAAGGGTATAATACGGAACACGCATGGACTCACAAGTCATGCTTATGGGATCTGCCTTACTTCAAAGACCTCCTTTGCCCACACAACATCGACGTGATGCACACTGAAAAGAATATCGCCAAGGCCATTTTTGGTACATTGTTCGGCACAGAGGGGAAGTCAAAGGATAATCCTAAGGCTAGAATCGATCAGGGGGATCTATGTGACAGACCGTTACAAAACATGCGACAAGGGAAAGGAAAGCAGAACTGGACTAAGCCAAAGGCATGGTTCAATCTTAAGGCCGGCTATGAGGGAAATGATCTTGTGGGTGGAAATTCAGTTGATGTTCCCCGATGGTTATGCAGCGAATCTAAAGAGGGGAATGAGCCTTCGACCTACACGACTCCTGTCCCAGAGGCTTCGTCCCACGAGACTCCGGAGCAGAGTAGGGATGAGGGCACGTCCCGGCAGACCCCATGGGATACCTGGCCGGAGGAGCCTAGTGGCCATGCTGATGGTGGCGGGGATCGTTTTTCTGATAGTGACGAGGAGCTGCCTGAGGGCGCCACCGTCTACCAACGTGGTATGACACGGATCCCGCCCGTGCCGGCGACCCGCGAGCTGAGGTGGTTGATTAGGCCTGATGGGGAGAGGTAAATGCATGTACTCTTTTTTAACCTTTTGCCTTCACGTTTTTCCAAATATCTAATGTGTTGGGTTTGGCCTTACTGCAGGGGTTGGCATCAACCCAAGGATGCCCGCAGGCCCAACAGCATCCTTGGTGTCCTTGTCAGGCAAAACTTCCCGGGGTTTGTCACGTTGCCCGGTGAGGGTCAAATTCGAGAGTTAGGACTGACCTGGGAGCACTACTTGGCTGCACCGGCCCCGCCTGAGGAGAGGATCGATGGTGTTTTGTGCCACACGAGGGCGGAGATGGTGGTCAGGCATTTTTGGGTAATTTCTCCTTTACACAATTAAAAATCAACAATAGCTAGTTATTGTACTAATAAGTGTTGTGTCGTTTGATTGCAGACCTTCTACAGCTGTCAGGAGGGATACGAGGAGGCAGCGGCAAAGGTTATCGATCAGCAATGCAAGCGCCTACTGCAAAACTTTCGGCACGAGGCTCGGGTGCAGGCTGTTCGAGACTACTACGCCTCGCGGCGTATTAGGAAGGAGAAGTCGACGTGCCGTGGAAAGAAGATGGAGAAGGAGCATTACATGAAGGTAATTACGTATTCTTAAGGCCCTGTACTTAGTTTCCTTCATTTGATTCCTACGCGTAGCGCTCAAATATCTCTTTATTAACTTAGGTGCCCCCGAGATGGTGTGCGGATAAGATGGATTGTTGGGAGGCGTTGGTGGATGAGTGGTGCTCAGAACAATGGCTATCCATCCACAAGAATGCCAAGGACCGGCGTAACAAAATGGTTGGTGTGCCACACCATCAAGGGAGCGCCAACTTAAATCAGTTTGGTCTGAACTGGGTATGTGGTTAGCTTCATGATTCATGCAATTCATTCTTGATTCTAGCTTGAGCCCTTTACTAATACTTTGTTCCTCTCTCTCTCTTTTAGGCGCATCACAATAAAACGGAGGTGCCACAGATGTACGACCTCTATGCGATGGCCCATACTGCCTCGTACAAGAAGGTCAAGGCATTCTCTGAGTCTGACCTCGATGATCCCTTGAAGTTCAGCAACATCTCCTCCCACAACAAGCTCGTGAGGTACAGAGATGAGGGGAAGGCGAGGAAAGGGGAGGACTTTAACCCGAGCTAGGAGCCTATTGATCCAGAGCTGGTGATGATAGCTGGCGGCGGGAGGCCCCATGGCTTGATTGCCATTGGAGATGGCCTTATACGTTGTCCTAGCAACCTCCGGGAGATCAAGGCGCGCCAAACGAGCTCCTGTCCTGAGATAAGGCCTCGTCCACGGCCAGTCGAGCTCGCCATCGAGGTTAGTTATACGGACTCAGATATCTTTCCTCATTACGTTGTGTGTGTGAACAAAGATGATTACAATGCTAACGAGGAGTTGTGTTGCAGGCTGCTATTCAGAAAGAGAGAGAGGCAACACAGGCGCTTATGGCGGCGAAGGAGAAGGAGATGGAGGAGAGGACGGCAAGGTTGTTGGAGGAGGAGAGGGCACGGTCCGATGCGTCTTACCGGGCCATCTACGAGCTCTTCGTGGTAAGATTCTTCTTCATATTTGTCAAATCTTGCATTTAATGTTCGTTTCATTAATAATGAATATCGTTGACTTGTGAAAACCAAATGTGCAGACTATGTGCGAGAAGACCGGCCAGGCCGCTCCGGCAATGCCAGTCATTACCATGGCTGCAACGGTGAGTTTCATTTCAATGCAATGATCTTTTCAGTGTCATCATGCTAACGAGACATTGCAAATCATCTTTGGTGCAGCTTAACTCCGGAGTCGCATCGCACGACCCTTCTCCAGGGCAGCCTTCTCCAGGTGAAACCGGTCCGAGCAACCGCGGTGCCTCTCCTCCGTGATGACGAGGACGGTAAGCCCCAAACTTAGCTCGTTTTCTCAAAGAAAGACAAACTTAGCACTTAGACAAACTTAGCTCCTTCCGAAATATTAGTGTTACGGGAAACGACCATCACCAACTGTCGAAATATTAGTGTTAGGTAGTGTCCACCAACATACACCACCATATAAGTGTGAGTGAGTGCGCACCATACACACCATGAGGCAAACCTCGAAAGACCTATCCTTCTTCCAATTTTGCCCGAATGACACAAATAAGCATTAAGAAGAAGAAAACAAGAGGAGAAAGATAGAGAGAAGAAAACCGCTTCTTCATCTTCTTCTTCTTATTCTAGTCTTCTTCATCTAACTTTCGTATTTCCCATTTTGCAGATTAGAGTCACTTCACGGAAGCTTGCATTGATGGAGTGCTTGTGATTTTGTATCGATGAACAATGTTAAACTTGCTACATATGTGAAACTTGTTACTATTGTAATATGGTGAACAATGTGACATTTGTTTTGGTATGCTTGTTGGATACTTGTGCTTGTTGTTGGATGATCATCAGTAGGGTTATTGTGAAATATATATACATATATAGCATATTTTGCCTGTGAAAATTGGATATAAGAAAAAATAGAAAAAAACTGGGGCTATATTGCTACTTTGCCGACGGCCACCGTCGGCATAGCTTCTTTGTCGTCTGGCACCGACGACAACGGCGACACGTGGCACTCACCTGTGCACCCTGGGAGTGCCAGGCCTAATGCTATTTGGTACATTTGCCGTCCGGGGGCGGACGGCAAAGAAGCTATGCCGACGGTGGCCGTCGGCAAAGGAGTGGCCGTCGGCAAAGGAGGGGTGGCGGGGGGCGGACGGCAAAGAAGCTATGCCGATGGTGGCCGTCGGCAAAGGAGTGGCCGTCGGTAAAGGATGGGTGACAGACGGCAAAGGGTGCGGACGGCAAAGGAGGGGTGGCAGACGGCAAAGGCTCCGTTAGCCCCTAACGGGGCTAACTCAAGTTTACGCCGTCCAGCCGCTTTGCCGTCTGCTGCCGGACGACAAAAAACCTTTGCCGTCCGCTGAGTAATGGCAGACGGCAAAGCACTCCTTCGCCGGAGTTCCCAGTGACGGAATTTTTGTCGTCTGCTGCCCGTCGGCAAAGGCTTTGCCGTCGCTGGTCCTACTCTTTGCCGTCCGCTATGGCAGACGGCAAAGTACCTGATTCCAGTAGTGCTTCTTCAACTTACCAGTCAAGTTCACTTTGATCGTCTTACATTACCTATGTTTTATTTGCATTAGAATAAAT
The DNA here is from genome assembly GCA_039707655.1 of Elymus sibiricus. Classification (NCBI taxonomy): domain Eukaryota; kingdom Viridiplantae; phylum Streptophyta; class Magnoliopsida; order Poales; family Poaceae; genus Elymus; species Elymus sibiricus. The sequence continues at coordinate 250,168,328 of CM077671.1, forward strand.
CTCTCCATCATACATCCAGTAGGATATTGAGCTTGAACTTGTGGTAGTATCATGAGGTAGGAGAAACCCAACACCCTGTTACCATTTGCCCGGGAAGGGACGTTACTTCACAATTGCTACGCTTTAGTAGACGGGGTTTGGTTGTGAGATTCAGGAGTGTTGTGAGGTTAATTAATTATTTCAAGACCTACATGATGATCAATACTTCAAGACTTCAAGGACTCAATAATCCTCTTGGTGGATTGGACATGCATCTGCCAGCCTGATATCTATCATGGTTATGCCCAGGAATCCTGGTATCTACATGTGATCATCCCGACGGAATGCCACCCAGTCTCAAAGAGATGGATAGATACTTCAAGGTCGAAAGCTTACGTGTGCGACCGCAAGTCAATATGGGCTCTGGCTTGGTTGACCCTAGTCGTGACTCTGGTAGGTCAGTTGCTACGAGATGTAGAAGAACGATAGGATTGGATGGGCACTGACTTTCTATCGGAGGATCGCTTTGGAAGACCATGTTTCGATCGTCCCGTTCTCAAACACCAGGCAGTGCGAGGACACAACGGGAGGGATCGATTCTTGCGGGTAAAGTGTACAAACCTCTGCAGAGTGTCAAACTAATCGATTAGCCGTGTCCCCGGTTACGGACAACATGAGCACCGGAGATGATACTATCAGCCAGTCTCAACACAATTAATAAATTATGATGAGTGGGTCTATTAATAATTTTTGGGACATGAGAATTGGTTGGTGGAACCATCTCATTAACAACCAACTTTTGTAGTGATATTCCGTTTGAGTCCTTTGTTGTAGGGAAAATAAAACCAGCTTTTCTGCAAAAACTCACACACAGAGCCACAAAGCCTTTTGCATATAGAATAGTCTTATCATTTTATCCGATGGTGATTTTGCCGGTACATTCAATGTACTGACCTACACGGTTGCAACATTTCATGTTGCAGGAATATTTCTACGACGAGTAAGTGTACGATTTAGGATTACGGTCTACACTCAACCTGTCGTTGGTGTTTATTGGGACTCCACTCCCGGTGACTGTTTCCGCTGAGATTTAAGAGGTATATATCAGTTTTACGTTATTTACATGTGATTGCACTTTGATATAAACATTGATGTACTGTGTGTGCCATCATACTGATCTAGGGATGGCACTAACACACAGAGGCTTGACTCGTTTTGAGTCGGGACGCTACAACCTCGACCACCTATCCATGGAGGAGCACCAATTTCTTGAGAAACCTAAACCACCGATAAACCTTCGTTACAGCCTAGTGTTTAGCGAGAATACTTGTGATATTATTCCTTTGCCTGCACCTTCTTTGTTTAATTATCATGCCAGGAACGGATTCAGAATAATGCCAGAGGACATCATTGCTTACCGGAACGAGCTTGCTGCTGCGGAAGCCAAGGCCCAGGCATGGGACGCTCGGGTACCTCAGCAGAAGTACTTTCCCGGACCTGATGGCTACAACAAATGGTGATTACCAAGCTAGGCAAAAGCGTAAGCTTGGGGGAGTACGTATTTCTCACCGACATTACATTCATGTTCTCACACTTCATATAAATTGTCAGTGTTCATCCTCTTTCATTATATATCCATGTTAGCTTTATTTTTCTTGCTTTCTTCTTGTGTGTTTGAAAAACCTTGAAAATCCAAAAATATTTCTCGCTTCTTTTCGGTTTTTCATTTCCTCATTTTCCTAGTTGTAGAACTAAAAATAAAACCCAAAAGATTTCCTTTGCTTGTTGGGAGATTTCCCGTGTAAATAGTTTTTCTCGTTCTTGTTTTCCCTTAGTTTGTTTCCTTGCTTGAGAAAAACAAAAACTCCAAAACTATTTTAGTGTGTTTCTCTGAATTTCTTTTCTTTTTGTTGAATCCTTGAAAGGGGAAGACCACGATGAAAATGTTGAGTGGCTCTCATATGCTTTATTAATGATCTAACAAAGAGCCAATTTTACCTTGTCTTCTCCTTTGTCTTAAACTGCCCTGCAGATTTTAGCTTAGTCCACGGCATTCTCGCACTATTATTATTATCACAACATTCTATTATGAAAGTGAAAGGCAATAATTACGACATTTGATGAAGTGATTGTGTCAAAGGAAGCTGGTATGAACTCCTTTTGTTTTCCGTTTTTTGTAAATATGTTTAGCCAGTTTGATCCCGATTCAGTATATCATGAGTAAACATGTTTGTGATGATAATTAGAGATTATAGCTTCTCATTCCATGCCTAAATAGCTAGGAGTTAATAATGATTTATCTTGTGTCTCAACATGCATTAAAGTGGTTATCATATGGTATGGTAGTATGGTATTTCCCTCTGAGAAATTGGTTTGACTTGGCCCATGTGCAAACATGTAGTTGAATCAAAACCAATGCTGCCTTCATGATGTTTAAATTCATAGTGTTCATATCCTACTCATGGTACGTCCAATGTTAATTATTCAAAATGCATGTTCATGACCGTTGTTGCTCTCTAGCTGGTCGCTTCTTAACCTATTGCTAGCCTTCACCTGCACTAAGCAGGAATGCTGCTTGTGCATCCAAAACCCTTAAACCAAGTTATTCCACATGAGTCCACCATACCTACCTATATGCGGTATTACCCTGCCGTTCCAAGTAAATTTGCATGTGCCATCTCTAAATATTCAAATAGACATCTATTTTGTGCACGCGTCTCGCTCATGGAGCGGCGAGGCGATTGATATTTTCCATGCTAAGCAAGTTATTCTCAGGACGGTCATTTATTCGCCATCATTGCACGAGAGAGGCTGGTAAGAGGGATGCCCAGTCCCACATAATCAAAATAAATTAAACAAACTCCTTGGGACAGTTGTATGTTGGCAGGCATCCGTGAATTCTGTCAGCCATGGTTTGTGTATGGATGGTGGATAGGAGTAAAACTTTACTATTCTGATTGGGAACCGCCAATAATGAGTTTAGCAAGGAAAATGTTGAAAACCTTTGTCGTAACGTTGACAAGAAAAGAGTACAACTCAAAAATTATATTTTCACTCTTGTTTTAAGCTTCGAGCTCTGGCACCACTGCAAATCAATGCTTCCCTCTGCGAAGGGCCTATCTATTTACTTTTATGCCGAGTCATCATCCTCTTACTAAAGCACCAGACCCGAGAGCACTATTGTCATCTTTATGCATTGAGTCTAGTTAATGTTGGATATGAGCATGACTGAATCTTTTCTACCCTGAATTATAATGTTTAGTCGCTGCTTGGATCTCAGAGGTGCTCTGCATTTATGTTTTGCGGTCTCAGAAAGGGCTAGTGGAATACCATGTCACCATATTGTATTATGATTGTTTTGACAAATAATTGTCATAGGAAATATTTTATTATTGCTTTCTAGCTGGTTATGTATTGCCAAGAGTTAACATAATATCTATTTGTTGTCATGGACGTGTCTATTTATTATTTATGCTGAAAAGTTGAGCATTAGCTAAGCATGTGTATAATAACGAGAACAAAAGAGTTTGTAAAAGTTTTCTTTATCACTTTCAGTTTAGCTTGGGGGAGTTGATACGTCTCAAACGTATCTACTTTTCCAAACACTTTTGCTCTGGTTTTGACCTCTAATTTGCATGATTGAATGAAACTAACCCGGACTGACGCTGTTTTCAGCAGAATTACCTTGGTGTTATTTTTGTGCAGAAATAAAAGTTCTTAGAATTGGAAAAAAAAATTGTGAATTATTTCTGGAATATATGATGAATTATGGAGCGAAGACCTACCGGAGGCGGTGTGCCAGGGGGCACAAGCTAACAGGGCGCCCCCTAGTGGAGGGCCCTGATGGCTTGTGGGGCCCTCGTGTCCCCTCCGACCCTAATTCCAGTCCTATAAAATCACATCCGTGGAGAAAAAGTCAAAGAGAAGATTTCATCGCGTTTCACGAGACAGAGCCGCCGCCACCGCCTGTCTTCCTCCGGAGGGCTGATCTGGAGACTGTTTTGGGCTCTGGAGAGGGGAAATCGTCGTCGTTGTCATCACCAACCCTTCTCCATCAACACCGCCATGATGCTCACCACCGGGAGTGAGTAATTCCTTGGTAGGCTTGCTAGACGGTGGTGGGATTGGATGAGATTGATCATGTAATTGAGTTAAGTTTGACAGGGCTTGATCCCTAGTATCCACTATGTTCTGAGATTGATTTTGCTATGCTTAATGCTTGTCACTAGGGCCCGAGTGCCATGATTTCAGATCTGAACCTATTATGTTTTCATGAATATAAGAGTGATTTTGATCCTATCTTGCAAGTTGTATGCGCCTATTACGTCTCATGATCCGCATACCCCAAGGTGACAATAATTGGGATTCTTTCCGGTAATTGCGGTGGTTGAGGAGTTCATGTATTCACCATGTGGTAATGCTTTGTTCCGGTTCTCTATTAAAAGGAGGCCTTAATATCCCTTAGTTACCAATAGGACCTCGCTGCCACGGGAGGGTAGGACAAAAGATGTCATGCAAGTTCTTATCACACGCACGTATGACTATATACGGAATACATGCCTTGTGAAGCCCCCGATCTCGACCGTACGCTAATCAAACACGCAATGCATACGGCCAAGATTAGGGACTCACTGATCGATATCACAACACAACACTAGACACAAATTAAAGTCATACAGCTTCATATTACAAGCCAGGGGCCTCGAGGGCTCGAATACAAAGCTCGACAAAGCACGAGTCAGCGGAAGCAAATAATATCTGAGTACAGACATAAGTTAAACAAGCTTTGCATTAAGAAGGCTAGCACAAACATAAGCAACGGAGCGAAAGAGGCGAGGCCTCCTGCCTGGGAACCTCCTAACTACTCCTGAGCGTCGGCACTCTCCACGTAGCAGTAGGCTCCAGCGGTGGTGTAGTAGTCGTCTCCGGCGTACTCCATCTCCTGGGCTCCATCGTCTGAATGCAGAAATCGTATCGAAGGGGAAAGAGAATGCAAAGCAGCGGTGAGTACTCATCCAAAGTACTCGCAAGACTGACATCAGAACTATGCTAAGTATGCATCATTATCAAGGGGAGGGGTTATATCTGGACTGACTGCAGAAAGCAAGAATAGGGAGAAGGCCTAGTCCTATCGAAGACTAGCATCTTCAGCATCTTGCAGCATTAGGAGAGAGTAGACTGGTATCTCATATATAATCATATTATTGTAGCAATTTTATTAAGTAACCACGCCCAGAGATTCTTCCTCGACTCCCTGCGAGGAAGCAATCCCGGAGCCACATTCATTTCAAATTAAATCACAATTATAGTTGTATAAGGTCAAGGCACAACTCCAAGTCGTCCTGTTACCGTGGACACGGCTATTCGAATAGATTATTCATCCCTATAGGGGTGCACCACATATTCCCCAACACGCCTGAGTCACCTCCGGCCGGACACACTTTCCTGGGTCATGCCCGGCCTCGGGATATCAGCACGTCGTCACCCCACCTAGGCTCAACGAAGAGGCCAGCCCGCCGGTCTAAATCCTAAGCGCGCAGGTTCATGGGCCCACTTGCCCTTGCACTCCTGCACGATGCGAAGGCGGCCGGAAGCAGACCTAGCACACTCCAGTCCAAGAGCTGTACCGTCCAGTCCAATCCGGCGCGCGCCGCTCCATTGCTGACGTCCGAAGAGCTTCGGCTGATACAACGACGCTGAGTACCCATAACTTCTCCCACGTGAAGGTTAGTGCGTATTAAGGCCAACGACCTAACTCAGATCAAGTACCCAACCCATTAGCATTTTATTAATGCGGGAAAAGCGCGACCCATGAAGTGCGGTCCGTCGCCCCGTCTCGAGGATGTGTGGCAAAGGCCTCTCTCGCCAGTCCGCGCCTCATCATCATCAAACCGTCGGTACCCCTCAGGGCCGACCCATCACCAACATGTTTCAGTAACCCGGTCATAGTAACTGTGTGTATAAAACATCAAGGAGGAACCTGAGGAATCACCCTCAAGGGGCCTCGCTCGATGAAACCGTCAAGGTGGACTTAGAGGAATCACCCTCGAGGGTCCCACACTTGAGGGGTTGCACGACAGAGTCATCGTCGGGAGTGGTGAAGGAGGAATCACCCTCGATATCCACGACCGACTAGCTGCACTGCAGAGCTAGCATCATGAGTACTTCACGAGGTGTCACCCTCGGTACTCGATAGTAGCGCTGCAGAGTCGTACAACTAAGGGGGTGCGGTGATGTGAGGGGCCTAGCTTGTCGGTCGGTTGACCGAGTCTTCAAGTCTTCGAGTCGTCGAGTCGTCGATGAAGAAGCAGGGGCAACTGGGACTAAGGGGTCACTGGGGGTTCATTGATCAACCTATACTAAGCAGTTGATATGATTGCAGGTATGATAGCAGTTTATCAAAAACAGGCTATGCATCATAATAGGAGCTAACTAATACAGTAGCAAAAATCTAATGCAAGAATAAGAGGTAAAGGAATAGGCGATATCGGAATGCTCAAGGGGGGGTTGCTTGCCTTGCTGCTCTGCGGCAAAAGGCTGATCGTCAACGATGTAGTCGTACCCGGCAGCACCGTCAGTCTCTGGGTCTACCGGAGAGAAGAGGGGGGAAGAAACAATAAATATAAAGCAGACAAATGCATCACGATGCATGACATGGCAATATGCAGGGCTAGGCATGCACTAACGCAGTATTATACGTCGCAGACGGGTCGGAAGAATATCTGACGATATTTCCCGGGTCTCTGGCTTTTACCGGACAGATGAAATCGATGAAAAAGTTCCAAGTTTGTATGCTAGAGGCATGTGACAGACTAACGGGCAGCGTAGTCGGATCCGTAGAATTATTCTGAGCAACTTTCATGTTCAAAACTTTTTAATCCGGACTACGGTTTATTTTATATTAATTTTTAAAGATTTAATAATATTCTAAAATTAATTTAATTATTAAATTCGAATTATCCAAAACAGTAATTATTGTTTAAATTTAATTAATTAACAGTTTAATTAATTAATCTAATTAAACTTAATCATCTAATTAACTAATTAATTACATAATTAATTAATTCACTAATTAATTAAATAATTAAATTAACTAATTGTTTTTATTTATTTATTTTTATTTTTAATTTTATTTATTTTTATTTTTTGCTTTTAGGGCGTGGGTCCCGTTTGTCAGTGGGCAGGCCGGACAATGTCCGGGCGGCACCCATTCGGGCGCCGGACACGTCCGGCAGTGGGCTCGTCCACGCCCGCACGCGCGCGCACAGCCGCACAGCGCGGCGGCGCGACGGTCGCCGGCGGCGCCGGGGGGGGGGGGGGGGGAAGGGGGCGGCGGACGGAGCTCACAGGGGGAGGCCGGCCGGCGCGATGGTGCTGTGACGGTGCAGCGAGCGGTGGCGGGGCGGCGGTCGGCGAGAGGCGGCGGGGCGGAGCGACGAAGCGGGCCGGCGGAGGCGGACGACGGCGGGGCGGCGCGGCGCAGGGGCGGCCGGCGCGGCCGGTCGAGGCGGCCGCGGGCGCGGGCGGGCGCCGCGTCGTCGGGGGGGAGGGACGGGCGAGGCGGTCGGGGCAGGCCCGTCGGCGGGGGGGAGGAACGGAGCGGGCGGGGCCGGCTCGGGTGAGCCGCACGGCGAGGGGGGGGAATCGAGGGACGGGGGCTGGGGGGCGCTAGGGTTACCCCTGGCCCCCTTATAGACGTCGGCTGGGCCGGCCCTTTTCGGCCTAGTTAGGCCTTTTCTTTTTCTTTTTATTTATTTATTTTTCTTTTCTTTTTTTTATTTTAGTTTCTAATTAATTGAGCTTTATTAAAATACATAAATAGCACCTAAATTAGTGTTTTAATTTAGCCTACTGCCATAACCAATTTTGACGCATAATTAATTAGTTTGCAATTTCCTATAATTTAAAGGCTTTAAAATAATTGTTTAAACCACTGTTTTTAAATATTTCTATGACTCCAAACACTTCAGAAAAATGTGGTTTCTCCACCACAATTACCTATGAATTATTTGTCACAATTTGAACATTTTAGTTTTGATATTTGAAAACTTTTATCGTTTGACTTGGTTTTGAATTTCGAATTCGCACGGGATTGAATCATCGCGAGATTAACAACAGTAATCGCGGTGACGTGGCATCATTAGCGTGGGATTACTGTAGCCTAATTATCCGAGCGTCACAATTCTCCTCCACTACAAGAAATCTCGTCTCGAGATTAAGCGGTGGAGTAAGGGGGGAAGTTCTGGTTACGAAATTCTAACGAGTCTTCTTGTCTTTGTTGTTCTTCTCGAAGAAGTTGATCCCTTCCGTTGATATATTCATGTTTCTGCTTCAGGTCATCATGATGAAGTCGTCATCCTTTCTTCGGGATCTTCATCGTCCTACGAATGCGATGAGAGGGAAAACTCTGGAAGAACGTATCTCCACAAAGTTGGGCACCTGACAGTGAACTCAAGGAAGAAGACATGAATTATTTCTCGGGTTGTTACTCAGGGAATTTATTGAGAGCAAAATGCGGTGGTACCAAAGTTTCAAAAGGGTAGTCAATCATTTGATGGCTGATCAGAAGGTGAAAGGGGCTCAGAGCAACGAGAATAATTATTGCGTCTGATACCAGAATAGATCATCTCTTGGTCGGTGGCTCGGAAATTACGTACGAAGCCAAGTGCAAAGGATACTTTGGAATTAAAGATGTACAGGAGAGTCAGGTTTTGATCCTGTGGAACTATGGGTTAAGGGCCCATCATGTGGGTTAAAATATGGAGAGCGGTGACATCTTGTACGGTCATGGTAGCAAGACATGTCGGAGGAAAATCTGTCAATTATGTCGGCAACAACTTCGGTACCAAGGGCGGGGGACGAAGAGAACCATCTTCCTGCTCGTTGAAACGAGGCAGACCAATAGGCAAAGTTCTCGTCCACCGGCGATTACCGGAATGTTAACAACAATAGTAACAGGGTCTTACTGACAGAGTTGTACACCGAGGTGTTTACCTAAGCAGGGAATTATCACTGCTCAGATCAAATAAATCTCAAGAAAGGTTAAACAGATCATTGGAAAGGAGAATGTGATTACCACTTTAAACAGACCAATAGAAAGGAAACTGTGTACACACGAGCATTAGGTGTATATCCTTTCCAAGAGCAAGCAGAGTGAGATAATCATGACAAGGCTCCATGTAGGTAACCATTAAGACATAGGGTAATGAATTTATGAAGTTTACCCATACAACGGTGTTAGGAAAATTGATCAAGAAACATTTTAGCACTATTCCCCCAATGTCCTTGACGAAATTCGGGATACCACAGTCATGCTTCGAGGTAGCATCGACATGGTCATCAGGTAAGGGCCGGAGTTTGGAATCAGAAATGATCTATTAGGAACAACTTATAAAATTAAGTCATACAATTTTTCTCATGGAAGAATGGCTAATCTTGCTGAACAAGATACTATAACCATAGGTCCACCTGCAAGGCATGCTAGCCATGACATCACTTTACCGAGTATAAAGGGACCAAAATTATAATCCTTGGAAAAAGTCCCAACCATCATATCTGACTGAGATTCAGATCTAGCTGAGTAAACAGATACTTCAGATGCTTGGTACTACAACAATGGGGATGCGAGATCCACGGAGGTGTGGATGTGGGCACGGTTACTTCTTATTGCGGGGAGGTGGGGGGTGGAGATAGTTGATTCTTATCTGCGTGAGAACGAGACGGTAAACACCACCCATCCACCGACCCACGAGCTAGGTAGAGAGTTTCACTATGCGCACCATTGTTGCATGCATGGCACGGAGGGACACGGGTGACACTTACCGTACCGCCGCATGCATGGACAGACCGACCAGGCTGTGTTTAACAGTGGTGCCTCTCCACTTTGGATAAGAATAGCTGAGAGGTCACCGTGGACGATAGACCTGGGACTGACCACCGATCGACCAGGACATATGGCACGTGGCCATGGATGGAGGTCTCTGCAAGACGGGACACTGCTACGCGCGAAAGGGGTCAAGATCTCAGCGTCGGCTGCAGTATCAACTCCAACAGGAACATACAGGATGTATCTGTATGTCGTCTCCAGTATAAGACGAAGATGTTCAGCATGCTCTTCTTTATTCCTGGAGTAAACCAGGATATCATCCAGATAAACCACGACTAATTTATCGAGGTAATCCATGAATATATAGTTCATCAGGCGAGAGAAGGTTGCTGGAGCATTGGTTAAGTCAAAGGACATGACGGGGTACTCGTATGAACCATAGCGAGTAAGGAATGCAGTCTTGGGAATATCCTCTTCACGAACCCGGATCTGATGGTAACCCAACCTCAAGTCGAGTTTTGAACACACCGATGAACCGGCAAGTTGATCATACAGATCGTTGATCCGGGGAAGCGTATATTTGTTTTGAATTGTTGCTTGGTTGATAGGACGATAATCTTGGACCAATCGATTCATACCATCTTTCTTCTTGACAAAGAGAGAAGGTGCTCCCCAAGCAGAGGAACTTGGACGAACGAAACTCAGACGAAGCGAATTGTCAATTTCTTGCTTAAGTTCAAGGAGTTCATGTGGTGGCATCTTATACGGACGCTTGGCTATAGGAGTGGTACCAGGTACCAAGTCGATGACAAACTCGACAGCTCTAGCAGGGGGAATCCGTGGAAGTTCTTTCGAAAAATCATCTTGCAAATCCCGGACAACTGAAATGTTTTCAATCCCTTCAAGAGGTGACTCATTTAATGCATTCAAGGCATTTAGCCAGGCTTCAGTAGCTAACAGCTTGGAATGACAAGATCGGGTACAATTCATAATCAAAGTACATTACCAAGAGTTGTTGATTTGTAATGCGTAATCAATTCAGATATCAACATCCTTGATTGTCCAACAACTCAGAACACGAGGAAACTGGAGTCAGTGAAATATCATAGTTGATGAGGAGCTCATAAGAAGTTATAAAGCTCCGTGATATTTATCAAGATACCAAGGATAATACCCGGAGGTAGGTCAGAATTAAAGCTTGGACCGATGCATTGATCTGTGGAGGACAAGCACTTTAACTTGTCTGAGAATGAAATCAAAGTAGTACAACCTGGTCGGAACCACGATTGCAAAGGACAAGATCAAAGGTACAATATCAAATCATACAATGAATGATTATATGAAAGGAGAAGCTTCTATGATAAGATCAACATCGTTTCCATGGGCATGAACATAAGGTTCAAGGTCGACTCCCACTTCATTAATGCATCACCTTCCATTTACACCTCGCCTTTGGAGAAATTATAGTTTTGAAAGATTATCTGGCAAAACACCAGAAAAGTATGACTCGTGAAAACTGTCGGGTTCCCACGGATTAAGGAAGGCATAGGTTCAACCCATCGGGGCATCTTAGGAACATATACCACAAGCTTCAAGAGTAATTAACACATGCTTGACAACAGAGCATGGCTGACAAAAGCATAGGATACAACTTATCAGAGGGAGAAGACACAAATTACCAATGGCATCATGTATCAGGGGAAGAACATCACAATAATTTTGAATGTGGAGGACGCTATCAGACCATAACCCAACAATGGGTCTGGCTGTCCACAAAATACCTGATGTGAGTATCGGTACCCAATCAGAGAGAGAAAGAATGCAAGGCATCAGATCCTAGACCGTCCAAATAATTTGATGCTTAAATAACCAAAGGAATTAAGATTTCCAATTTGGTGTATCGGAAACAGATGTTCCGATCAAATACAAGTAAGATGAAAGGACTTAGATGGGCAATCAATCAAGGTTGATTTGTCGGGAAACAACTCATGTTAGGAAAGACGTCTAAGCCAGACGGATAATTTATGATAAACAACTGATGACTGCGTGCATTCACACACAGGTTGAATCAATAAAATCAAATGAAAACCACAAAGGATTTACTAAATATTGCTAGACATATGGAATTAACCATAATGCAAGAGGGTGAGAAAGGTCAAGAACAAAAGGCTACAGAGGATTACGGAAGATCGAATAGCGTTTCAAAGAATTCTATGAAACACATGATCAACCGAGGAAGAACGAATCTCCGGTAAGATAATTCGATATACCTTGTAATAACAAGAGCAACTGGATATGAAAGTATGAGCGACAACTGCATGTAGTCATCCATAGGGGTTGACGGCGGAAGGGAATCGCAAAAGCGATGAGCACAAGTTCTCGGGAGAACATCGGAGAGTATCTTCGAAGTCTTCTGATGAATCGAGCCATCATCTGAAATGAGGGGCTCTCCGGGAGGAGTAGTTACGAGAACCTAGAGTTAGAGTTAATAAAATCTTTAACCCAAAAGAGAAGAGAGATCAGAACCCACAGTATAGATGAGGAATAAAAGATCCTAATACCACCCGATTGAGATGTGGGCCCGTAAGCCACACAACAATGTTAGTAAAAGTTTTTCAAGTACTAGACTCAACTTCGGCCAAGGAGTTGGAAAGGGGGCTACCTACAGGCAGTCCACTCTGATACCAACTTGTGAAGCCCCCGATCTCGACCGTACGCTAATCAAACACGCAATGCGTACGACCAAGATTAGAGACTCACTGATCGATATCACAACACAACACTAGACACAAATTAAAGTCATACAGCTTCATATTACAAGCCAGGGGCCTCGAGGGCTCGAATACAAAGCTCGACAAAGCACGAGTCAGCGGAAGCAAATAATATCTGAGTACAGACATAAGTTAAACAAGCTTTGCATTAAGAAGGCTAGCACAAACATAAGCAACGGAGCGAAAGAGGCGAGGCCTCCTGCCTGGGAACCTCCTAACTACTCCTGAGCATCGGCACTCTCCACGTAGTAGTAGGCTCCAGCGGTGGTGTAGTAGTCGTCTCCGGCGTACTCCATCTCCTGGGCTCCATCGTCTGAACACGGAAATCGTATCGAAGGGGAAAGAGAATGCAAAGCAGCGGTGAGTACTCATCCAAAGTACTCGCAAGACTGACATCAGAACTATGCTAAGTATGCATCATTATCAAGGGGAGGGGTTATATCTGGATTGACTGCAGAAAGCAAGAATAGGGAGAAGACCTAGTCCTATCGAAGACTAGCATCTTCAGCATCTTGCAACATTAGGAGAGAGTAGACTGGTATCTCATATATAATCATATTATTGTAGCAATTTTATTAAGTAACCATGCCCAGAGATTCTTCCTCGACTCCCTGCGAGGAAGCAATCTCGGAGCCACATTCATTTCAAATTAAATCACAATTATAGTTGTATAAGGTCAAGGCACAACTCCAAGTCGTCCTGTTACCGTGGACACGGCTATTCGAATAGATTATTCATCCCTGTAGGGGTGCACCACATATTCCCCAACACGCCTGAGTCACCTCTGGCCGGACACACTTTCCTGGGTCATGCCCGGCCTCGGGATATCAGCACGTCGTCGCCCCACCTAGGCTCAACGAAGAGGCCAGCCCGCCGGTCTAAATCCTAAGCGCGCAGGTTCGTGGGCCCACTTGCCCTTGCACTCCTGCACGATGCGAAGGCGGCCGGAAGCAGACCTAGCACACTCCAGTCCAAGAGTTGTACCGTCCAGTCCAATCTGGCGCGCGCCGCTCCATTGCTGACATCCGAAGAGCTTCGGCTGATACAACGACGCTGAGTACCCATAACTTCTCCCACGTGAAGGTTAGTGCGTATTAAGGCCAACGACCTAACTCAGATCAAGTACCCAACCCATTAGCATTTTATTAATGCGGGGAAAGCACGACCCATGAAGTGCGGTCCGTCGCCCCGTCTCGAGGATGTGTGGCAAAGGCCTCTCTCGCCAGTCCATGCCTCATCATCATCAAACCGTCGGTACCCCTCAGGGCCGACCCATCACCAACATGTTTCAGTAACCCGGTCATAGTAACTGTGTGTAGAAAACATCAAGGCGGAACCTAAGGAATCACCCTCAAGGGGCCCGCTCGATGAAACCGTCAAGGTGGACTTAGAGGAATCACCCTCGAGGGTCCCACACTTGAGGGGTTGCACGACAGAGTCATCGTCGGGAGTGGTGAAGGAGGAATCACCCTCGATATCCATGACCGACTAGCTGCACTACAGAGCTAGCATCATGAGTACTTCACGAGGTGTCACCCTCGGTACTCGATAGTAGCGCTGCAGAGTCGTACAACTAAGGGGGGGGTGGTTATGTGAGGGGCCTAGCTTGTCGGTCGGTTGACCGAGTCTTCGAGTCGTCGAGTCGTCGATGAAGAAGCAGGGGCTACTGGGACTAAGGGGTCACTGGGGGTTCATTGATCAACCTATACTAAGCAGTTGATATGATTGCAGGTATGATAGCAGTTTATCAAAAACAGGCTATGCATCATAATAGGAGCTAACTAATACAGTAGCAAAAATCTAATGCAAGAATAAGAGGGAAAGGAATAGGCGATATCGAATGCTCAAGGGGGGTTGCTTGCCTTGCTGCTCTGCGGCAAAAGGCTGATCGTCAACGATGTAGTCGTACCCGGCAGCACCGTCAGTCTCGGGGTCTACCGGAGAGAAGAGGGGGGAAGAAACAATAAATATAAAGCAGACAAATGCATCACGATGCATGACATGGCAATATGCAGGGCTAGGCAGGCACTAACGCAGTATTATACATCGCAGATGGGTCGGAAGAATATCTGACGATATTTCCCGGGTCTTTGGCTTTTACCAGACAGATGAAATCGATGGAAAAGTTCCAAGTTTGCTATGCTAGAGGCATGTGACAGACTAACGGGCAGCGTAGTCGGATCCGTAGAATTATTCTGAGCAACTTTCATGTTCAAAACTTTTTAATCCGGACTACGGTTTATTTTATATTAATTTTTAAAGATTTAATAATATTCTGAAATTAATTTAATTATTAAATTCGAATTATCCAAAACAGCAATTACTGTTTAAATTTAATTAATTAACAGATTAATTAACAGTTTAATTAATTAATCTAATTAAACTTAATCATCTAATTAACTAATTAATTACCTAATTAATTAATTAATTAATTAAAATAACTAATTGTTTTTATTTATTTATTTTATTTTTAATTTTATTTATTTTTATTTTTTGCTTTTAGGGCGTGGGGCCCGTTTGTTAGTGGGCAGGCCGGACAATGTCCGGGCGGCACCCATTCAGGCGCCGGACACGTCCGGCCGTGGGCGCGTCCACGCCCGCACGCGCGCGCACAACCGCATGGCTCGGCGGCGCGACGGTCGCCGGCGGCGCCGGTGGGGGAAGGGGACGGCGGACGGAGCTCACAGGGGGAGGCCGGCCGGCGGCGATGGTGCGGCGGCGGTGCAGCGAGCGGTGGCGGGGCGGCGGTCGGCGAGAGGCGGCGGGGCGGAGCAACGAAGCGGGCCGGCGGAGGTGGACGACGGCGGCGGGGCGGCGCGGTCGGTCGAGGCGGCCGCGGCCACAGGCGGGCGCCGCGTCGTCGGGGGGGGAGGGACGGGCGAGGCGGTCGGGGCAGGCCCGTCGGCGCGGGGGGAGGAACGGAGCGGGCGGGGCCGGCTCGGGTGAGCCACGCGCCGACGGGGGGGGGAATCGAGGGACAGGGGCTGGGGGTGCTAGGGTTGCCCCTGGCCCCCTTATAGACGCCGGCTGGGCCGGCCCAGTTAGGCCTTTTCTTTTTCTTTTTCTTTTTATTTATTTTTCTTTTCTGTTTTTATTTTAGTTTCTAATTAATTTAGTTTTATTAAAATACATAAATAGCACCTAAATTAGTGTTTTAATTTAGCCTACTGCCATAACCAATTTTGACGCATAATTAATTAGTTTGCAATTTCCTATAAATTAAAGGCTTTAAAATAATTGTTTAAACCACTGTTTTTAAATATTTCTATGACTCCAAACACTTCAGAAAAATGTGGTTTCTCCACCACAATTACCTATGAATTATTTGTCACAACTTGAACATTTTAGTTTTGATATTTGAAAACTTTTATCGTTTGACTTGGTTTTGAATTTCGAATTCGCACGGGATTGAATCATCGCGAGATTATCAACAGTAATCGCGGTGACGTGGCATCATTAGTGTGGGATTACTGTAGCCTAATTATCCGGGCATCACATGCCTACATTACATTGATGAATTTGAGCTAGTTCTGTGTCGCCCTAGTGTGTAACTGTTATATGATCAATGCCATCTAAATCATTATCCATCACCGATCCACGTGCCTACGCGTTACATATACTGAATCTTGCTAAGTTACTATTGATATTGCTACTGTCACACCTGCTACTGTTACTTTTGCTATTACTACTTGTCATGCTATTAAATCTTTGCTACAGAGAGATATCCCAGGTGCGGTTGAATTGACAACTCAACTGTCAAGGCCAATAAATATTCTTTGGCTCCCCATGTGTCGAACCAATAAATTAGGGTGAAATACTACCCGTGAAGACTGTCGCGATCCCCTACACTTGTGGGTTATCAGAAGGACACCGCCAACGGGCCCTCCCTAGTCCACCAATCAAGCCAGAACCTAATACCCGAACCATCACCAACTGAAAACTTCACCAAGGATCTGAAGTCGTCTCGCACATTAAGCAATTGCCGCCAGAACAAGAGAGAGAGACACCACTAGATGGATTGCAGATGAGGGGGAGGAGTGAGGGAAGTATTTAGCCTTAAGGATATGGAGACAAAGAACATCCGGGTGTGAAGAAAGAATACACCACCACCATTTAATGATCGGGCACTTGTTCATAATAGCGGTGTTGAGGATCCCCAAACCCCCAACACCTTTCAATAGGCACATCAACTGCCATTTGACCAATCTATGTTTCTTTTTTTATCCGTTGTGTTCCAATAAAAACTGCTCTTGTGCTTGTCAAAACCCACGTGAGTCCCTGTCAGAAGGTGGTATAATCCCATGAGGTACATAGGCAGGGAGGACGGGCAGACATTAGTTAAACAGACCCTCCCAGCATTGGAGTTGTAGCGGCCTCTCCAGGGTGTAACCCTGTTGCCAACTTTCGTCACCAAGAAGTTAAAGTCATTAGTCACGAGCCTATACGGGGATATAGGCAAGCCTACATATTTAAAGGGGAAAGAGCCCAAAGAGCAATTCAAAAGGGCAGCCACCCGCTTGGCCTCCTCATGTTGTGCACCCAGCACAATAACCTCGCTTTTAGCAAAATTAACCTTAAGCCCAGACATTTCTTTGAAACAAGGCAAAAGAAATTTCAGGTTAGCAATGCAGCGGTCCGAGTTTTGGACCAGGATAATCGTGTCATCCGTGCATTGAAAGTGGGTAACACCAGAGGGCACCGGGTCAGAGGCCACATGGGTAATATGGCCCACAGCTGTAGCCTGATTAAGGATATAGGAGAAGGCATCCACAATAAAATTGAAGAGGAGAGGGGAGATGGGGTCACCCTGACGTGGGCCCCTGTCGTTCTTAAAATACTTGGTCACCGAACCGTTTACCAAAATCGTTGTATGGTCCCCCGCAGACCGTCTGCATAATACGATGCACATATGTCCCATCAAAACCCTTGGCTAGCAGCACGTCATGAAGAAAAGACCAACTAACCGAGTCATAAGCCTTCTCAAAATTCAACTTGAGAATAATGGTGTTGCAGTTTAACCCTAAGATCATGAATAGTTTCATGTAGGCTAAGGAAACCATTGAGGATAAAGTGTCCGTTAATGAACGCCGATTGTTGTAGGCTGGTAACATTATGGGCAACGGGGGAAAGGCGCATGGCAAAACCCTTGGAGAGGAATTTGGCACTATTGTTAGTGAGAGAGATTGGCCTGAAGAGTTTGATAGAATCGGCCCCTTTAACTTTGGGAAGAAGAGAGATGACCGCATAGTTCAATCTAGAGATGCCTATCGTACCCAAACAGAAGCAAGATATGATGGAATAAACCAAGAATTTAAGGACATGCCAAAAAATTATGCAAAAGGAGATGGAGAACCCATCCGGTCCGGGAGCGGAGTTTGATCTGGACGAGGAGACCACCGGGTCTATCTCATCATGAGACTGGGGAACCATAAGAGCTGAATTGTCCTCCTTCGACACCCTACTAGCCTCGTCCCATAGACTGGGGGAAATACGAATATCCACCTGAGGTTTAGCTGCAAGAAGATCCGAGAAGAAGGAGAAAATGTGTCGATTAATGACCTCAGGATCGGTCACAACCTCTCCGTTAACGCACAGCCTAAAAATAGAACACCTTCTACGATGCCAATTAGCAATAGCAAAAATAGTAGGCCGTAATCGAATCACGCTTGAACAACCAAGAAAGACGGCAGTGCTGTTGCCAGTAGGCTTCATCCTGTCTGAGGATGCCCAACGGAGCTTCTTCCAATTTGTACCTATGGGTCCAGTCACCCATGTCCAGGCCCACCGAATCTGCGGTCACATCCAAGTTCTCAATGCAGGAGAGGATCCTCTCGTTTTCTTTGCATGAGTCAGCAACTCTATTCTGGTTCCACCCTTTCAAAAAATAGTCAAAAGTTAGAGGAGAGGACATGCCAGTCATCAACAGGACCATATGAGCGGTGTGGCAAGGCGAAGAAATCCAAGATCTTGTTAGAAATCATCTAGGGCACCCTGGCAATAAGGAGCCAAGACGCGTCAAATCTAAAAGGGAAAGCGCAGGGCGGCGAAGATAATCCAGAGTATAGGAGAAGAGGGGTGTGGTCGCTACCAATGGACAATTCCGACAAGAGAGACGAATGGGGAAACAGGGCATCCCAATCCGACGAGGCATAAACCTGTCTAACACGGACCTAACGGGGTCAGGCTGATGATTGGATCAGTTGAAACCTGCCCCAGATCTATGCAACTCCCACAGAGCAAAGCTGGACACTAAATCATTGAAGCTCTCAGCCCTGTACCAAGAGAAGTTGTCATTTTTTTGTCCCCGGGGAACCTGAGAAGATTAAAATCACCGCGAGTAAGAAGGGAACAGTCACAGATACCAGTTTGCCAACCAGCTTCAACAGGAAAGCAGGAGAAAGAGAGTGATTGGTAGGCCCATAGACCCCAATGAATTCCCAAATCTTGTCAATAGTACGATGGTGAAGTACCATGTTGGCAAAGAACGAGCACGAGTCAAAGGAAACAAAAACAAAAACATCCTGCCTGGCACCCAATAGGATCCCCCCAGACTGGCCAATGGTTGAAAGCCACTTCCATACAAAATACCATCCCCAGCAATAGAAGCTAGCTCTAGGTGGGAGAAAGAGGCCTTAATGGCTTGTCAACAAATCAAGTTGATGTGATTAGAGCATATATAATCTCTAAGAAGGTTACGATGCCCCCAAGCCCCAAAACCCCGCTGTCGGGCCATTGGGACAGGAGGTACCCAGGCCCGTCTGCCTGAGGCCCACGGCGCGACGCGAGGCTTAGGCTCGGTACAGTCAGCTCGGAAGACACCGCGAAGCGGGTCCTCATGAGGCCCCCGTCTCATGAGGGGGGGGGGCAGAGGCGCACCCCTCACCGGCTCCCAGAGCCACTCTCGCGATGGCGGCCTTTGGGAGCATCCCGGTGGGCCACACAGAAACCCGACGGGGTCGCGAAGCCTGCCGCACTTGGAGGACGGCACGCACGCTGCCCATCGCTGCCTGGAGGTACAGCACGGGGGCTACAGCTGGAGGACTTTCCTCTTTGGTGCTAAGGGGGCGTGGCAGGCCCACCGTTTCCCAAAGCAACCCCCAAAGGTTTCCAGTTTGGTGCTAGGCGGCTAAGGCTGGGGGCTCGGCAGGACGGAGATCATCCCCGAGCCCACCAATATGTCATGACACGAGGCCTTTTGTAGGCGAAGACTACTTTTGTCAGGATAGGTCGCAGTCCTGTCCCCCTTCAAACTGGCCAATTGTGGCGACCCTTCCCGCTGGGTGTTTTCGGGGGAAGAGGGTCGTGGCCATATAAGTAGGAGGAAAGGGGCATCAGAACGAGACAGGTTGTATTCTCCTCTCTCCAACCAAGAAATTCAGACAAGCAGGAGTAGGATTTTACACCGCAAGGTGGCCCGAACCTGGGTAGATCGTGGTGTCCTTGTTCTTCCCCAAGCTCGAGCACGCCGGAGCATTGCAATAGGCTAGCGAGAGTGAGCGTAGTTGGAGAGTCGGCGCACCCCTGAGTTCGAACCTCTTTTGGGTCCCCGGAGCCCTGATTCCAACATTTGGGGCGCTAGGTAGGGGTGCGCCGTCGTCCTTCGACCCCCGTTCAAGTCCCGCTGACCCCATGGCGGAAGCTCTTCGTGTGTGCACCGAGCGTCAAGCGGCCGGCGTCGTGCAGACTGCGCCCGCAGGTTGCGATGGTCGCCGCCACTCCACCGACGTCGAGGCTGCCGCCGCCACCGACCCCGCGACACGCGAGCAGCAGGACTCCTCCGTGCACCCGTCCATGCAAAGGGATGGTCGCACCGCTACAGCCTCCTCCTCCTGCGCTCGCCTGGGGTACTTGAACACGCAGGTCGCACTGCTCATGGCACGCGAGCTGCTTCGCTACCGCCCGGCGGATGCCGGCTACGACGCGTGGCTAGGCCGCATCACCGAGCTCGTCATCGCCGCCGGGGAAGCCCCGGCACCCTCTCGTTCTCTCCGCCCCCCCCCCCCCCCCCCCGCCGCCATCTCAGGCTAGAGACATGGCGCATGGGGCGCCGCCGCTGCCTCCCCTGCATGACGGACCGGCCAAGGCTCGACGCGATGCACGTCAACGCGACCTGCCCCATGAACCACCTCCGCCAGCCCAGGACAAGGCCAGCTGCCAAATCATCCGTAGCGTGCCGCCTGATGCGTGGGTGATCCTCGAGCAGCAGCGCCAGTGCCAGGACAGGATTGTCTAGGATGTCGCGGCCGCGGGACGCCAGAACCGGGCCGCCCTCGCAAACGGCTTTCCCACCTCCACCGTGGGCTGCCGAGCGTTCACTCGCAAACTGCAAAAGGTGGTTTGACCCGTCAAGTTCAAGCCCGAGCTACCCTCGCGCTACGATGGAGTCCCCGACCCCATAGAGTTCCTCCAGCTCTATGTGTTCAGCATCAAGGCGGCGAACGGCGACGACAAGGTCATGGCAAACTGGTTCCCCATGGCCCTCAAGGATGGCGCTCGCTCCTGGCTCATGAACTTGCCCGAGGAGTCGATCTCTTCTTAAAGTGAGCTTTGCGAGCTATTCGTCGCCAACTTCAAGGGCACGCACGACCGCCCACTCTCCGTCCACGAGCTGCGACGCGTGAAGCAGCGCCCGGGGGAGACCCTACGCAAGTACATCCAGCGCTTCAGCAAGGTGTGCAACAAGATCCCGAGGGCCTCGGACGAAGCCATCATCATGGATTTCACCAACGGCGTCAAGGACATTCGGATGTGTGAGAAGCTCGCCATCAACGACGGCTTAAGCATGGCTCTGGAGCTGTTCAACATCACCGACAAATGCGCCAAGGCCGAGGAGGGTCGCCTCTTCATCCATGATGACCACGACGCCACGCCTGACGACAGCTAGGCGAAAGCCAATGAAGTCAAGCACAAGGGCCCGTCCGTTCTCGTGGCAGAGCCCGAGAAGAAGCGCGGTCGCGATCACGACGTGCCCGAGAAGGACCGTCGCCCGTTCTGCATCTACCATAACATGCACACGCATAACACTGAAGACTGTCAGGAGCTTAAGTCCCTCCGCGACGAGTGTGTCGGGCGCCGCCCGGAACGCAGCGATCGCGGCACTGGCTGCGGGGCCGGCCGCAGCGGGGCTAGCTGGGAAGGATGCGGCGGCATTCCATGCCAAGGCTGACGTGGGCAGCGTCGCGAGGACGGCTGGCGCGGCCAGCCTCGCGAGGACACCTGGCGTGAGCAACCTCGCGAGGCGCGCCCTCAAGACAACGCCGCTCTTTTGCCACTGCCTCCGCCGCCCAGAAGGAACGACAACGCCCAACTGGACGAAGGAGTCGGGGGCTATCAGGAGCCTCGCATAGTAGCCTGTATCCTTTGCGGAGCCCACACCATGGCATCCAACCGCTTGTTCAAGCAGTTCTCTCGCGAGGTGAACGACGCCCTCCCGAAGCCTGAAGCCACATGACCTCTCAAGTGGTCGCAGTACGCCCTCTGCTTCGACGCCAGGGATGGCCTCAAGACCACGGCAACCGCAGACGCACTCCCCATGTTGTGCTCCCCCACCATCAGCAACGTCATGGTCACCAAGACCCTCATCGACGGGGGTGCGGGCTTCAACGTGCTCTCCGTGTAGACCTTTGAGACGCTTCAGGTGCCTTACGACCAGCCGATGCCCACGAGACCGTTCTCCGTGGTGACGGATGGCTCCATCGTCCCCCTGGGGCAGGTCCGCCTCTCGGTCACCTTTGGCTCGCGCAACAACTACAACACCGAGCTTATCGACTTTGACGTGGCGCACATCGGTCTCCTGTACAAAGCAATCTTGGGGTACCCAGCGCTTGCCAACTTCATGGCGGCGACTCACCACGGCTACAACGTCCTCAAGATGCCAGGCTGCAGCGGCGTCATTACCATCGCCTGTGATGAGAAGGATGCGGTTTTCTCCCTCGAGCGCGCCTACAAAGCGGCCGTGGCTGAGCATTCCAACGACGAAGGGAATGCTGGACCCCGTGAGGCCGCGCCCCCAAGGAAGAAGCAGTCACTGTCCACCCAAGGCCAGCCCGAGGTGAGGAACGTGGCGCCCGGCGCAGGCGTCGTAATCCCCATTCACATCGCAGGATTGCGCCTCCCCCCAGCATAGGAAGGCACGTCCAGCGCCTCCCGCGGGCCGGGCCCGGGGGCTTCCGTTTGGAAGGCATCCGACCTGACCCAAGTGACTAGGGAGGAGCTCGGGCACCACCTAGAGGCGTGCTTCGACGCGCACCCCCGTGAGCAAGGGAAGCAGCACCAGGCACCAGGGGCGCAGGAGTTCATCGCCCGGGAAATCGGTAGGCTGAGGGAGGCACGGGCCATGCGCGGTGTGCCCCGCCCGGCGCAGCCCGACAGGCCGACGGCTGCTCCCGAGGACGACGTCGAGGTGCGCATGTGCGTCGACATCGCGGAGCTTAACGATGCCAGTTCATGGGGCCCCGTTTTGCCGCCGCCGGCGGAGCGAGGCGGAGGTGCCGCCACAAGCCGCGCTCGCATGCCCTTCGGCCTGGAGGACGCTGCCGCCACCTTCCAAAGACTCATGCGGCTGGCGATGGCGTCTCGCGAGGCGCCGGATTTGCGCGGGCCCCCAAGGCCTCAGGAACTATCCGGTCCCTGAGAGGTGAGTCCTCGCCACAGGCTCCGCCAAGCAGCTGGATGCTCCCGCAGCAGCGCAATTGCCAGGTGACTTTTTGGTTGTTTAAAATTGAGGACGCCCTTCGGGCTGCATTATCCTCGAGCGGGCAAGGGTTCCCTCTGTGGCTTCCACACCTTTTGGTTGTGAAGCAAATTTGGTTATCATCTGATAAACTTAAGACGCTTGCTTAAGCCTTGCGTCTGGTGCTTCGCCACCACCTGCATTTGCCACGCCCTCACGACCCTTCATCCGGACGCCCCATGACGGGGCAGGACACGGATCTGTGCTCAGGTTCGTCCCTGCAGCGTCACCAAATCCAAGCGATCGAGCTCTGTCTCGCGGGCTCGCCCCCATGCACGTCACCTCACGAGGTCCTTGGTGTCTTGCTTTTTTAATGGAACAACCGCGAGAAGAGGAACGAGTGCGCGGCCTGATATTGCATAACTGCCAGCAGGGTGTTTTGCCACCCCGGGTGCTATGCTTCGGGCGAATCTTCCCTTGGTCATTATATGAGGAAACTCGACACGGCATCTGTGCTTAGGTTCGTCCCTGCAATGTCGCTAAATCCGAAAGGCCGAGCTCTGTCTAGCGGGTCAAGCCTGTGCACGACACCTCAATAGGCCTTCGGTGTCCAACCCCTTCATATGGTGGCCTCGGGACGGCCATCCGACGTGCATCACCCCCGTATTTCAGGATCGCATGAGCGCGCAGCCGCGCTGAGAAGACTAGGCGCAACCCGCCTGAAAATGGAGGAAGGAATTCCTGAGCCTAGTGCCTGGAATGTCCGACCTCTCCTTATCGCCGCTCGTGAACCTGTCACGTAATAATGAGGTTGGGGATGTACACACCCCGGGGCCCCCTGGAGCGCCGCCCCTCGGCCTTAGGAGGACCCCCGCCCACGCCCAAGTGGAAGCCCCACGCTCCGCGCTGGCGGAGGAACTGTCGAACCGCGACTATGCCCACACCCAGTGGAATCCCCACGCTCCATGCTAGTGATCGAGCGGGTCGCCGCCCCACTCACTAGCCAGTTTTCCCCTCGGGCCTTGTGCGAGCGGGGGCTGGGCATGGTGCCTATGCTCGGGTTAGTCCCTACAGCGCTGAAAAACCAAAGGGACCGGGCTGTGGCTCGCGGGCTTACCCCCGTGCACGTCACCCCGCTAAGGCCCTTGGTGCCTAGTTTCCTCACGCAACGCCCGGGTACGAACTGGCTAGCATGTTTTCCTCTCGAAGGCCGCTTGCACGTCAAGGGGGGGCTCTTGAGCATCGCGCCTCAGGATCCTTCACTAGTTCCCGAAGCCCCTCACCTCTTGGTCTTGTCTAGGCATCGCGACCTGACGGCCCAGTGGCGGTTGGGAAATGCGCGGGACTGGGCCCTGCCGATGCAGAGTACAAAGGCAAGCCAGAGGAAAACCAGGCATGAAAGGAAGGCATGTGGGCGGCCGACAGTCATTACAAGCTTATGATGTCCCGCACATTAAAACCAGTGTCTTACACTGCCGCAAGGCAGATTCAGTCTCGCAGGACATCGAAGGGAGTACCGTCGGTGCCATCACCATCGTCGCAACTGTCGCAGGTGAATTTCCCAAGCAGCATGTTCACGGGGCCCTCCACGGCTGCCTCCAGGCGGTCGCGAGACTCTTCTGGGACGGGACCTATCACCTCGTCGAAGTTGAAGCCCGGGTTGCGGAGAAGAAGGTGGCTGAACACTCGGGTCACGGCCACGAAGAACAGGTCTCGGCATTCCTCCTCCAGGAAGCGTCGGGAGCAACAAGGGGGCATCGAAGCCTCCTCGACATAAGGATTGGAGGGCCTTACGGGCCCTGGGCTCAAGAGAAGAAAGGGTAGCGCTGGACGTCACTGCCATCACGTCGGCACCGGCCTGGGTCTTCTTCTTCGTGGCATCCAGCGTGGCGGCACATTTTGCTTGGGCTTCATGGGCCTTGGTCACCTCGCGTTGCAGCACCTCCAGGCGCTCGCGTTCCGCGGCCTGCTGGGTCGCCACCCTCGTCAGCTCAGCATCTCAGTCGGTGAGCTGCGCTTCGCAGGTCCCGAGGCCATCCTCCCGCAGCTGGAGCTGCTGCGCCTGCGCGTTTTGCTCGTCCCGGAGCGCCTTCAAGGTGGCCTCTGCCTCCTCGCGGCACTTGGTGGCCTCCACCTTCTCGGCAAGGGCGTCCTCGCGGGCCTCCCCTGCTTTGACGGCATCCTTATCACTCTCCGCAAGGGCGACGGAGAGCCGCTTCAGCGGGGTGGCGAGCTGCAGGCGCTCCCCAGCAAGGTGCTCTTCGACGTCCCGGGAGGCTCCCACGAACCGGTTGAGCATGGCCTAAGCATTGGACAGGACCCCCTGCCCTAGCGAGGCGCGGGGGTCGAGGAGTGCAAGGTCCAGAACGAGCGCCGGTGCCTCAGCGCAGGTCGCAGTCCCGGTCGGAGGGGCCCCAGTGTTTTCCGCCTGGGGCGTCGGGGGGTCCGGCTTTCCCTCAGCACCCGACCCCCGCGGCGCATCAGGCAGGGCCGCCGCATCGGCCCCAGAAGCAAGCCCAACTTGGAGAGGCCCCGGGAGGTTCCCCGCGTCGCTCCCGACCGTGAGAGTGAGAACGCCTGGTGTTGGCTACCGCGTCGGCTCCGGCTCCATGGGCCGGGGGGTTGTGGCTACGACGGCAGGTGCCGGGGGCTGGCCTCCCGTCGCCTCGGCAATCAGGCCCCGCGGCTGCGCAGGAGAGAGGCTAGGTGTCGCCGCGATTCCCGCCCGACCGGGTGTGGCGCCGGCCTGGTGCGGGGCGCGGGCTCGAGATGCCGGCCCAGCGTCGACGCCGCCTCCGCGGCGCGCGTCACCGTCGCCCCGACGGCGGTATCCTTCTTCTTCTTCTTCTTCCCGTCGCCGCCGCCCTGGGGCCTGCGCAGATGAAGAACCAGAATGGGTGAACAATTCACGGGCCCAAAGGTAGGCGGAAGCTCGAGCGCTTACTCGTCCCCGGCGGCCCACTTCCTCTTCTTCTCGGTGGTAGGAGGCGCGCCCCCGCCGCCTCCAGACGGCCCCTTGGCGTCACCCGAGGAGCGCTCGGCGCATCCCTGGGCGGACCCAGCTGGGCCCCCACCCCTCTCGAGGGCCTGGGGGGCCCACGAAGGCTGGCGGAGGCTTCAGGAGTGTCGACCACCTCACCGATGGGGCCCCCGGCGCTCGGCGCACAGGAGCTGGAGGTGCGGGCCTGCGTCTCCGCGGCCAAGTCAGAGGGCCGAGGAAGCGTCGCTCGAGGCGGCTCAACGGCATCGTTATCGTCATCACCAAAGTCGCGCAGGGACTAGCGGTGGCCGGACGGCGGCCCCCGACCGACGTCCTCCTCCTCCTCCTCTTCCCCGTCGGTCGTCGCCGAGTCCTCGCTACCGCTGTCTTCGGCGGAGGACGACCTGTCGACGGGGGAGCTCCCCTGTGATCCTTCACCGCCGCTCTGTAAGAGCCCCAACTCGTTGAAGGCAGGCATGAGGGCGACCAGATTTGCCCGGTCGTCCTGGTTGTACAATGGCCCTATGCCCTCAGTAGGGTTGTCGGGGATGGATCCGAGCAGGGCCATCACGGCCCCTTCGAACTCGGCACTCGACAGGCCGGTGGGGTGCAGCATCATCGGGTCCCTTGAGCCCTCGTACTCCCACATGGGCCGCGAGTGCACCTGGAGCGGCGCGATGCGATGCCCCAGGAATTCCTTGACGATTACCGCCCCGGACAGTTGGGTGTTCCTGTGCGAGGCAATCCGCTCCAGGACGGGCTCCGCCCCTGGGTCGAAGAGCGTCGCATGGCCCCACCCAGCGTGCTGCACCGGAGGGGCAGTTGGGATCCTCAGGAGCGGGGGGACTTGGAGAGCGTCCAGATACACACAGCGCTGCCGGTAGCCCTCCACCTTCTTCCCGGCCTTCAGGCGTGTGCTGGCACCTTTGACATCAACAAAGGAGACGCACGCCGAAAGCTGGTCCCGGGCGGTGAACCGCAAGCTGAAGAAATGGCGGAGGAACGCCATCGAGGGCTTTACGCCCATGAATGCTTCACGGTAAAAAGCGAAGATGGACAGGAGGAGGATGGAGTTGAGTTGGAGGTGCAGCGCGTGTATCTTGTAATGCGCGAGGATGGCGTTGGAGAAATCGGAGAACGGCGGGACCAGCCCGACGTACACGCTGTGGAGGAAGAAGGCATAGGCGGACGCCCCCAGGGGAGATCATGGTTTCCTTCCCCTTGTTCTGGTCACCCGCTATCAGTGGGCGCACCGGGTCCAGGTCCTTTTCCTTGGCGACGGAGGAGCACAGGAGAGCAGCCCCGATCTTCTGGGGGCTCACGGTCGGAGCCTTGGCCTTTGCCTTCTTCCCTCCCAGAGCCATACATGCGACGGAGCGGCGAGCAAGGGGGGCAAGAAGGGAGTCCAGCTCGGGGCTGGATCTGGTGGAGTTTGGGCGGAGGAAGGAGACGCAGTGGGACGGACGCCAGGCAAGGAAAGATAATAATGGCCCCGTACCGCGGGCAAGCTTTATGCCGGCCTGGGCAGTTGCCAAGGCATCGCGTGAAGGTGGGGGCACCCCGCGCCCCGGCGTACGCCACGCGTCGCGACTATCACCCAGGCGATTGGAGCCCGCACCGCTCCGCCCCTTCAGCTGGAGAAGTCGAGCGCGATGTAGGCTCGGGGGCTACTGTCGGGCCATTGGGACAGGGGGTACCCAGGCCCGTCAGCCTGAGGCCCACGGCACGACGCGAGGCTTAGGCTCGGTACAGCCCGCTCGGAAGACACCGCGAAGCGGGTCCTAATGAGGCCCCCGTCTCATGAGGGAGGGGCCAGAGGCGCACCCCTCACCAGCTCCCGGAGCCGCTCTCGCGATGGCGGCCTTCGGGAGCATCCCGGTGGGCCACGCGGAAGCCCGACGGGGTCGCGAAGCCTGCCGCGCTTGGAGGACGGCATGCACGCTGCCCATCGCTGCCCGGAGGTACAACACGGGGGCTACAGTAGGAGGACTTTCCGCTTTGGTGCTAAGGGGGCGCGGCGGGCCCGCCGTTTCCCAAAGCAACCCCCAAAGGTTTCTAGTTTGGTGCTAGGCGGCTAAGGCTGGGGGCTTGGCAGGACAGAGGTCATCCCCGAGCCCACCAGCACGTCACGACAGGAGGCCTTTTGCAGGCGAAGACTACTTTCGTCAGGATAGGCCGCAGCCCTGTCCCCCTTCAAACTGGCCAATTGTGGCGACCCTTCCTGCCGGGTGTTTTCGGGGGAAGAGGGTCGTGGCCATATAAGTAGGAGGAAAGGGGCATCAGAACGGGACAGGTTGTATTCTCCTCTCTCCAACCAAGCAATTCAGACAAGCTGGAGTAGGATTTTACACCGCAAGGTGGCCCGAACCTGGGTAGATCGTGGTGTCCTTGCTCTTCCCCAAGCTCGAGCATGCCGGAGCATCACGGTAGGCTAGCGAGAGTGCACATAGTTGGAGAGCCGGCGCACCCCTGTTTTCGAACCTCTTTTGGATCCCCAGAGCCCCGATTCCGACACCCGCATATTCCAAATTAGAGCCCTCATTTAAAAGAACGATTTTTAATGCGAAGACTACTATGGGACGGGGCAACGGGGGCACCACCCTCCTTAGACACGGCCTCCCAGATGTGGACGGCACCACCGCCGATGCTCCACCCGCGTTCCCCTCGGCCACTACCGAGGAAGGGCTCGTTGAAGTGGCCCGTTCCCTAGCACTCGCCAGAGCAACTTGGGCCAATTTGTGCGCTCGCACAACTGAGAGAAGGCGAGAGGGAGAACCAGAGGAAGAACCGAGCACAAAATCAGAGTCTACTGCTACCTCAAGAAAATGTTCATCGGGAAAATCAGGAAAGATAACGCGCTTGGGGGAGATGTAGGCCATACCTTCAAGAACTTGGTCACGCTCATCCTCCCTCCGGGAGGCCCTGTCCAGCATCGATTCCCCCGCGTTCTTGGTACGCCGGCTCTTACAAGTAGTGGAGGTGGGGGTGCGGGCATGAATGAAGCGACCGAGTAGGGAGACACCACAGTCACTCGAGGGGACGTCGCAGCAGACCTGGGCGAGGCCACCTTTCCCATGTCCCCCTCAAGCCGATGGAAGAACCCCGTAATAGAGTGCTTGGACGCACAGGAGCCACGGCTCATGGCAGAGAACTTCCAGACCGCCGACTTGTGACATGAGGTCGCACCAACAAGGGATGGGGCCACCACAGGAGGGACCAGGCCGTCAACCACCCCCGAAAGGGAAGGGGAGGCGGCTCGGGCCAACAGGTTGGAGCAGACGGCCGAGAACAGGCTAGGGAAGCTAGCCTCCCCCAGATAAGGCAGCACCGACAGCCGAGACGACACCTGCAGGGACCTCACCCACAACCTCCTTCCCACCCCCAGCACCCCGCGGGGCCCGCTCCTTGAAGAGGTCCTGAAGGTGGGGGCTGAGCGCATCCCACTCATGTTGCGCAAAGGGAGGCCTCGAGTCATGGATTCATCCCTGCTGTCGCCGTCCCGACCACCGTCGCTGGATGGGGACGGCAGAAGGGAGGAGGGGGTAAATCAGTAGAGAACGGGGGAGCACCTTTCAAGACGCACAAAGACACGATAAGCAGACGAGCCGGGAAAAACCTGCACATGTCCAAGCACACAGGGGGGTTGGAGCACTTGATCAGCATGCGAGCCGAGCCAGGGTGCGAGAGGGAAGAAGTATCGACAGAAACCTGAATGCCCACGAGTTCCCCAAAAGCCATGAGGGTTGCGGGGCTGCGCATAACAGGAGGAACATCATCGAGGAGGACCCAAGATTCCACCAGCGTCGCAGAGATTTTGCCCGCCTCCTCAGCCTCCTTAATAGAAATCACTAATTGGTTACGGGGAAGGGTAAAGATAGTGCATGAAGCAATCATCATGTGGCTGTCCTTGGAAGGGAAGATAACGCCGAAGGAGGACGGGGACAGCTGTTGGATCTGACGGTCCCAACCCTCCGCACCCCATGCAATGAGCTCATTGGAGAGCATGGACAAGGAAAAATCTTTGGAAAGCACCGAAATGACTGTCGCATTCTGGATGGTGGTGACAGGAGTGATGGTGTCCAAAGCACCCACCAGGGTGAAGAACTCACGGCCCGGTAGGCCAAGGTCGAACTACTTGAGCAATGGCGGGGGGGGGGGGGTTGATGCATTCCATAGTAAGATGGTCGTCTTGGCGACAAATGAGGCATAAAGGAGGGAACTTGCAGTGGGACTGAAAATGGCTAGGGCGATGGCAGGCAAAGCAGGACATGGAGCCAGGCGAGGAGGAAGGCTCAGACGAGGCAGGAGGAGTGAAACCAGGAGAGGCACCCGGGGGGAGGAGGAAGAATACCGTCACCGCAGGTCGCCGGTCCGAACTTGCGCGATTTGTTGGGGTAGGAGGGGTTAGAGGAGAAGTGTTGATTCAGGCGAGCCCCGCCCGGGCCAGCGCCCGCATCGGGGTCGGGTACCCCAGATATGGGCGCAGCGAGCGGAGGAGACGAATGGTCCAGCCCAGGGGCGGCAGCCCCGGCGGGCGACGCCGCCACCTCCTAGGGATCTACCGACACCCCGCCGCCCTCATGGACAAACGAAGCCCCCCAACCAGCCGACGAGCGGGGCGCACCATGTTCACGCGCCGCTTGTGCCTCCTGCAGTTTGGCCCGGAGCGACGCCTCATAAGCCGTCGAGTCAGATTCCCCGGCCCCATGCGACCCCACCATCCTCTTGCCATTGGAGTTGCGATCCGAGGACGAGCCACGAGACCGTTCCATGACCACAACGTCAACAAAGGGGCGGAAGATAGGGGGAGGTGACGGGTGGAGGAAGAGAGTACGGGGAGTGGATCTAGATCTGAGAAGGTCGCGGTTTGAGGCAAGAAACCCTAACCAGGGGTCTGGGTTTGTCTTAAGTACCCACAGCAAGCCACGGGGAGGGGGCGCGATGGGCCAACCCCAACAACCGGCGGAATAGGGTGGGCTGGGCCGGTACGACCCACCAAAGGAGGAAATGACGACTTGGACAGAACCAGCCCCACCCCGGGCCCAGCAGGACACCACACATGCCTCGATCCACCAGCCAAGGCACGCGACCCAGGAACCGGGACATGCCCGAAAGCCACACCACCTAGGGTTAGGATAGGTACCTCCGCCGCCGCCGCCCGAGAACCACGGATCCCCAGATCCGATGTTGGCAAGGCCACCGACGACAAAGGCGAGATCAGCACGGAGCGGGGAGAGGACGAGGGAGAAGGAGATGAGCCACGGCACAAGATGCCAGCCTCGGGGGAACGGCGGGCGAACTTACCAGAGCGGCGGGCACGGTGGGGCACGACCACATCCCATTCCAGATCCGGGACCCCGGACGGGGCCGCCGCCCGCCAAGCACCCCCACGGCCACCAGGGGCGAAGCGGCGACGGCGACGGGCGACCAGAGCAGGACCCCTCCCCCCCTCCGCGCAACCAGCTGCCAGGAGATACGGGGAGACGGGCTCGTCAGGATCCGAGTCCGACACACCATCCCCCAACGCCCAGAAGCGGCTGCCAAGCGACCCAGAGGAGGGGGCCTCCGCGGCCAGGGGTGAGGGAGACCGCGCACCGGGCAACAAGGAGGGACGCCGGCCGCAGCGGATGGGGAGGGGGTGAGGAGGAGGACGGCGGGGAGGGGAGCTGGGATGCAGGGAGAGAGGGGGAGAAGGGCGCCATCCGTCCTCGGTTCCTCGGTCCCGCATATCCGGCATAAGTAGGGAATTAGTTCAATCTAAGCTAAATCTGGATGGGGAAGTTAGAACTAACGTGGTCTGTTTTGACTATGAAGTGGGGCGGATCGGGCACCGCTCTACACCCCTACTTACAGCTAGGCTTCTTTCGAATCCAAGCCTGGTGAACATTTTCTTGAATAATCTCTCAAATCCGCTTCTTCTTTTAGATGGTGTTTCTTTTCATTGTTGGGAAAATCTAATCTGTAGCGTGCGCACGACTGCGTTGGTGTGCGGCGGGCGCACCGACCCGTCCGATTCAAGCATGTCGTGTGGAGTCGTTGGATTAGGCCAACTCCAACGCTAGACCCCAAACGGACGTTCGTTTTGTCCGGATTTCGTCCGTTTGGGGTAGCAAAACAGATGTCCGTGTCCGCAATTGTGCGTCCGTCCACGAGTGCACCCAACTCAGCCGACCCATCCTAAAATGTGTCCAATTTTGCCCGGCTGCGTTATTTCATCAAACACCTCATCGGCGGCCGCCGCTGGCATCGACGTCGCGCCGATCGTCCGCGAGCTCGTGTGCCCGCCTCGCCGGCTGCACCTCGCCGCCTCCTCGCCTGTGCTCGCCAGTCGCGGGGCAACGCCCACCTACGCGCACGAGCCTGCGAGCCCTGAGCACCAGCCAGCCACCCATGCTAGCTCCAAACGCCGCGCGCAAGCACACAATGGCGCCTGGCTAGCTAGCTAGCACGCACGCACACGCGGCTGGCTAGCTAGCACGCGCGCATGCCTGCCTGCAGCCGTGCCGCAGCTCGTCACCGCCGTCCTGCCGCTTGGCTCGCCGCGCGCACCTGACTACTTGCATGGCTCGCCGCAGCGCCCTGCTCCAGCCGATGCGCGGCGTCTGCGCCCGCGCCTCGATCCTGCGTCCGCGCCCGCGCCGCGCTCCGGCCGACGCCGCGCCTCGTCCCCTTCTCGCGACGTAGCCACGCGCCCGCTCGCCCGCAGGCCACGCGCCCGCCCGAAGCTCGCCGCGCCCGCGCACTCCGCCTTGCCGTCCTGCTCCGGCCACGCCGCGCCGCCCTGCCGCCTGGGCCTTGCACCCCGCGCCCGCCCCGCCTCGCGGCCTTGCCGCCTGCGCCCTGCACCCCGCGCCCGCGCACGGTCGCCTCCTGCGTGCCATGCTCGCGCATGGGTCAAACGGACGCGAAGCGGACGGATTTTGCGGATGGGTCACGCGTTGGGTCGTTTCATGTGTCCGTTTTGATTCAAACGGACGTACGCGGATGATTTGGAGTCTAGCATTGGAGTTGGTCTGGAGGAGAGTTTTGCATGCTACAGGGAACAGCAGGGACTACATGCGGCAGAAGGACAGCGTGCAGCACTTTAGCAGTGTTTTTGTCCTTACCTGCTACAGTAGCATATACGGGTGAACGAACTTTCATCTCAATTCTTGATTCATGCCGGAACATGAGGCTTCTCTGGGCGTTTGGAATTCTGGCCGTTCGATCTGGTCCTCTTGGCTGTCGTGTCCCGATCCTAGCCGGTCGTTCGTTCCAGCTGTTTCTTCTGTATCGTTTCTCACTTTTATATATTGGTCGTAAGGCACTGATTCGTGGGGCCCAGCCACCTGTGGGCCGCGCCCGTCAGCGACCGTGGCTAGAACGGTATTTGGTGGGCTTCTTATCCGGTAGAAAAAGAGTGCCATCGCCTGTAGTTTTGACCGCCCACTAGGGGCAATAGAGGAATTTCAGTTGAACCGACACTACGTGGATCGCCCCGATTCATTGCTCCATCCCCAATCGGATAGATGCTAGGTTTTGGCTCTCTCATCTCATCTCACTTCTTTCTCTTCCTCACACCTCTCTCGCGCCGCCGTCGCTCCTCCCTCGTCGCTCTCTTCGGCCCCAGCTGCTACCACTCCCGTGCGCCCCCCTCCTCCCCACGAGATCGCCGCCGGCCCTCCCTTCTGCTCGAGTCGTGGAGGAGCAGCAGCACCGGTGTGTAGAAATCTGCCCATGGGCTTAAGGCCCATATAGAATTTCAGAAAATCCCTAAGGCCCATGTGGGTGTGAGAGGTGGTGGGAAGTTTAGTACCACCTTGCTAGTGGAGAGGGAGTTGGAGTGGTTTATAAGGGATTCTCTTCCACATGCTATTGGAGCATGAGAAGAGAAAAGTCCCTCGCGCACTCCTCCTCCGCCGCCCGCCTCGCCTCGTCACGACGCGCCGCGGGTTGCGGGATTGAGCCGAGCCGAGCTCACACCTATGTGCTTTATTTTTACCGGTCAGGAACGGAGAAGTCTTGACAGACAAGCCACGATCTGAGACGTCAGATCGTGGGCTGTTACCGACTCGGACGTGGGTCCAGCCCACGTCTCTCCGCCCGGCCACGCCTACATATTGGAGGCGTTGGCCAACCCTAGCCGTCACGGAACAGATCGCATCTGCCTCCACGCGCTCCGCCCCTGTCCACCGTTCCACTGCTGCTGCCGCCGGTGATCCCATCCCGTCCGCCGCGTACACGGTCGACGGGAGAGCAGGCCTCCGAAACCCCGCCTCTCTAGATCCTGTACGGGAGAGGGGCGATTAGGTTTTTGGGGAGCGACTACGCGACTGCTCGCTGCCGTTCCGTCCGTCTACTTCCTCTATGTCTGCATCGCCATGTCCACCGACGCCGACCGTGCCGCTGCCGAGAAGGCCGAAGCTGACAAGAAGGCGGCCGAGGACGCCGTCGCCGCCAATGCCGCTGCTGCGGCCAACTGGCCTACTGGAGGGTATACCTTGTTTATTCATCTCCTGTTCATTACTGTTTCCTACTTGCTTGCTGTATGCGTAGATGAATCTGTTATTTGCGTAGTACGAGCTTGCATGGTTAGGTACCAGTACGAGATTAATACTGTCAGCGTCATGTTAGTGATTTATTCCTGGATTAAATTAATCAAAAAATTGCCTATTTACTCAGCAATCCAAAAACCTAATTTGTGTAGGAATTTTTCGGCTAGTGGTTTTGCTGCTGCACTGAAACCGGATAAGTTTACCGGTACGTACTTTAAGCGTTGGCAGACCAGAACCACCTTATGGCTCACGGCTATGAACGTGTTCTGGGTCGCCGGTGTCCCTTCCACGGGAACGATTGCTCCTGAACAGGAGAAGGTGTTCAGGGAGGCCACCGTCGTATTCCTCGGAGCAGTTCTAAGCGTGATCGGAGATAAGTTGGTTGACGCATATTTACATGTGCGGGTTGCCAAGGACTTGTGGGAGGCGCTCGAATCTAAATTCGGGGCCACCGATGCTGGGAGCGAGATGTATGTTATAGAGCAGTTCCACGATTACAAAATGGTTGAGAACCGTTCTGTATTGGAACAGGCTCATGAGATAATATGCATCGCTAAGGAGCTTGAGCTTCTGAAGTGCGATTTACCGGGCAAATTTGTCGCGGGCTGTATAATCGCTAAGCTTCCTAATTCCTGGAGGAATTTTGCTACCACTCTGAAACATCAGAGGCGTGAATTCTCAGTAGAGGATGTCATCGGCCATCTGAGTGTTGAGCAGAACTCGAGAGCAAAAGACTCGCATGGAAAAGGGGTCGAAGGAACTTCTGTGGCCAATATGGTGCGTCAGAAGAACTTCAATTCCCACAAGCCCAAGGGAAAGAATTATGTCCAACAGAATACCGACTTTAAGAAGAAGGGTAAGAAGACCTTCAAGAAGAACAAGAAGGGAGATGGCTGCTTTACTTGTGGTTCGGAGGAACATTGGGCTAGCAGCTGCCCAAACAAGTACAAGAAGCCAGGGCAGGACTCCAAGTCTGCCAATATGATTGTGGGCAACAATGAAAGTGGTGCATCTGGGTACGGTAATTTATTTGCTGTATTTTCAGTTTGTCAGTCCACCGATTGGTGGGTGGACACAGGTGCAGGTGTTCATGTGTGTGCTGACATTTCATTGTTTTCTTCTTACCAGGCCACAGGTCACGGGTCCGTATTGATGGGGAATGGCGCGAGTGCTTCTGTTCATGGTGTTGGCACGGTCGATCTGAAGTTTACTTCGGGAAGGATCGTGCAGCTGAAGAACGTGCAGCATGTCCCCGCCATCAAGAAGAACCTCGTTAGTGGCTCCCTTCTATGTAGAGAAGGGTTTAAGTTGGTCTTCGAGTCTAATAAAGTAGTTGTTACGAAATATGGACTATTTTTTGGAAAGGGTTATGAATGCGGAGGAATGTTCCGCCTTTCTCTCGCTGATTTTTGTAATAAAGTCGTGAACAATATTCATTCGAGTGTTAATGAATCTGAAGTTTGGCATTCACGTCTTTGTCACATTAGTTTTGGTGTTATGACGCGGCTAGCAAAACTGAATTTAATCCCGAGTTTCACTTTAGCCAAAGGTTCTAAGTGCCTTACGTGTGTGCAAGCTAAGCAACCTCGCAAGCCTCATAAGGCTGCGGAGGAGAGACACTTGGCGCCATTAGAACTCATACATTCTGATCTCTGTGAGATGAATGGTGTGTTGACTAAAGGTGGAAAGAAATACTTCATGACATTGATAGATGATTCCACTAGATATTGCTATGTGTACCTGTTAAATACTAAAGACGAGGCTCTACACTACTTTAAAATCTATAAGGCAGAAGTTGAGAATCAACTTGAAAAGAAAATTAAACGAGTCCGGTCTGACCGTGGTGGAGAGTACTTCTCAAATGAGTTTGATTCTTTCTGTGCAGAACACGGTATTATTCATGAGAGGACACCTCCCTATTCGCCCCGGTCGAACGGGGTTGCCGAGCGGAAAAACCGTACTCTAACTGATTTGGTTAACGCCATGTTAGATACATCGGGTTTATCCAAGGCATGGTGGGGGGAGGCTATATTGACTTCGTGTCATGTCCTGAATAAGGTTCCGATAAAAGATAATGAGGTCACTCCATATGAGCAGTGGTCGAAGAGAAGGACGACGCTCTCCTACTTACGTGCTTGGGGTTGTTTGGCGAAAGTCAATGTGCCGATTCCCAAAAAGCGTAAGCTTGGACCAAAGACCGTGGACTGCGTTAATTTGGGCTACGCGAAGAATAGCGTTGGCTATAGATTTCTAGTAGTGAAATCTGAGGTACCTGACCAGAAGGTCGGTACAATTATGGAGTCTAAGGATGCTACATTCTTTGAGGACATTTTTCCTATGAGAGATATGCAAAGCACTTCTAGACAGGAATCTGAGGAGACTCCTGAACCTGCCATTCCGATGGAATATTATGAACAAACACACGATGAAAATCCTGAGGAGGATGACGAGGAAACCCTTGGTAGGGGGAAGAGACAATGGACTGTAAAGACCTTTGGTGATGATTTCCTTGTGTACCTCGTGGATGATACTCCCACTTCTATTTCAGAAGCATATGCATCTCCAGAAGCTGATTACTGGAAGGATGCGGTCCGTAGCGAGATGGATTCCATCATGGCTAACGGGACTTGGGAGATTACTGAGCGTCCCTATGGTTGCAAACCATTGGGATGTAAGTGGGTGTTCAAGAAGAAGCTTAGGCCCGACGGTACGATTGATAAGTACAAGGCTAGGCTTGTGGCCAAGGGCTATGCCCAGAAAGAAGAAGAAGATTTCTTCGACACTTATTCACCTGTGGCCAGACTGACCACCATTCGAGTATTACTCTCGTTGGCGGCCTCGCATGGTCTTCTCGTCCATCAAATGGACGTCAAGACGGCTTTCCTGAATGGAGAGTTAGACGAGGAAATTTATATGCAACAGCCAGATGGCTTTGTAATAGATGGTCAGGAAGGAAAGGTGTGTAAGTTGCTGAAATCTTTATATGGCCTGAAACAAGCGCCTAAGCAATGGCATGAGAAATTTAATGAAACTTTGACATCTGTTGGCTTCTTTGTTAATGAAGCTGACACATGTGTATACTATCGCTATGGTGGGGGCGAAGGAGTTATACTGTGCTTGTATGTTGATGACATACTGATATTTGGAACTAGCCTCAAAGTGATTGAGGAAGTTAAGTCCCTTTTATCTCAGAACTTTGAGATGAAGGACCTTGGAGTGGCTGATGTTATCTTGAACATCAAGCTTTTGAGAGATGATGAGGGTGGGATTACACTTCTGCAATCCCATTATGTTGAGAAGGTGTTGAGTCGTTTTGGATATTCGGACTGCAAACCATCTCAAACACCATATGATCCTAGTGTGCTGATTCGAAAGTTCGAAGGTATACCTAAAGATCAATTGAGATACTCTCAAATTATTGGTTCACTCATGTATCTAGCGAGCGCAACGAGGCCTGACATCGCGTTTGCTGTGAGCAAACTGAGCCGGTTTGTTTCCAAACCGGGTGATGTACATTGGCATGCTATTGAAAGAGTCATGCGCTATCTGAAAGGTACTATGAACTATGGACTTCACTATACCGGATACCCGTCGGTACTTGAAGGGTATAGTGATGCAAATTGGATCTCTGATGCTGATGAGATGAAGGCCACAACAGGGTATGTGTTTACTCTTGGAGGTGGTGCTGTTTCCTGGAAGTCTTGCAAGCAAACGATCTTAACGAGATCAACAATGGAAGCAGAATTAACAGCATTAGACACATCTGGTGACGAAGCAGAATGGCTTCGAGATCTTTTGATGGACTTGCCAGTGGTTGAGAAGCCGGTTCCGGCCATCCTTATGAACTGTGACAATCAAACAGTTATTGTCAAGGTGAAGAGTTCAAAGGACAACATGAAGTCCAACAAACACATAAGAATGAGATTGAAAGCTGTCAGAAAATTAAGAAACTCCGGAGTGATAGCGTTGGATTATATCCAAACGGCTAAGAATCTGGCAGATCCCTTTACTAAAGGGCTATCACGTGTTGTGATAGATAATGCATCGAGGGAGATGGGTATGAGACCCACATGAGTTGCCATGGTAGTAACCCAACCTATGTGATCGGAGATCCCGTGAAGTAGGACCTGGGAAAACAAGTCAGTGGTGAACTGAGGAGAGTAACTTTACTAACCCACTCCGTTGGAGATGCAATACTCTCGGAAACTGTATGGTAGGTTGACTACTGTCTTAATATGTTCCAAGGCTTATGTGTATAAGCAAGATGTTGTCCTACAGAGCAATCTTTGGAGGAACACACCTATATGAGCCCGACTACTGGTCACAGTCTATGAGATTGGGGTGATCTCTAGCAAGCTCATGAATAGGCCAGGAGTGTGACTAATATGCTCCACCCGAGGGGTCAGCCTTCGGCAGTCCAGTACTAGTAAGATCTGTGGTGAAACTTCTTTACGCCAAACTGACAATTCAAGGCATAGTCCATTGTTCAGTTGTGAAGGAGTGTAGCTACTTGCTCTAGGTGAAGTTCAACCTTAACCGGTCTTCACTGAAATACTGGTATATCAAAACAGTGTTTGGAACAAAGGACAACACTATGGGCCCGATCTGGTGGGGGATTGTAGAAATCTGCCCATGGGCTTAACGCCCATATAGAATTTCAGAAAATCCCTAAGGCCCATGTGGGTGTGAGAGGTGGTGGGAAATTTAGTAGCACCTTGCTAGTGGAGAGGGAGTTGGAGTGGTTTATAAGGGATTCTCTTTCACATGCTATTGGAGCATGAGAAGAGAAGAGGCCCTCGCGCACTCCTCCTCCGCCGCCCGCCTCGCCACGCCTCGTCACGACGCACCGCGGGTTGCGGGATTGAGCCGAGCCGAGCTCACACCTATGCGCTTTATTTTTACCGGTCAGGAACGGAGAAGTCTTGACAGACAAGCCACGATCTGAGACGTCAGATCGTGGGTTGTTACCGACTCAGACGTGGGTCCAGCCCACGTCTCTCCGCCCGGCCACGCCTACATATTGGAGGCGTTGGCCAACCCTAGCCGTCACGGAACAGATCGCATCTGCCTCCACGCGCTCCGCCCCTGTCCACCGTTCCACTGCTGCTGCCGCCGGTGATTCCATCCCGTCCGCCGCGTACACGGTCGACGGGAGAGCAGGCCTCCGAAACCCCGCCTCTCTAGATCCTGTACGGGAGAGGGGCGATTAGGTTTTTGGGGAGCGACTACGCGACTGCTCGCTGCCGTTCCGTCCGTCTACTTCCTCTACGTCTGCATCGCCATGTCCACCGACGCCGACCGTGCCGCTGCCGAGAAGGCCGAAGCTGACAAGAAGGCGGCCGAGGACGCCGCCGCCGCCAACGCTGCTGCTGCGGCCAACTGGCCTACTGGAGGGTATACCTTGTTTATCCCTCTCCTGTTCATTACTGTTTCCTACTTGCTTGCTGTATGCGTAGATGAATCTGTTATTTGCGTAGTACGAGCTTGCATGGTTAGGTACCAGTACGAGATTAATACTGTCAGCGTCATGTTAGTGATTTATTCCTGGATTAAATTAATTGAAAAATTGCCTATTTACTCAGCACGGTGGACAAGGAGATCCACGGCCAGCCGCCGATGATGGGCGCACCGGGGAGGAGCTCTCCACTGGGAAGCCACCTCTTCACCACCACGCGCTAGTCAGCGCACGAGGCGGCGCCGTCAAGCGGGAGCACGGACACGGCGCAACCCATGCGTGTGCGTGTGCGTATGAAGTCGAGCACGACCTCTCTGATGGTCGCCGTCGACGAGAGAAGTGCAGTCGCGGCTCACGCCGCTGCTCCGTCGGGGTCACCATCGCGCGTGGTCGTCGTACTCGAGTTGTGCGTGCGCTCTGGTGCTGCATCTCAGGTTCCACACTTCCAGTCTCTCATAGATATCCATACATACACAGTTCTGATCTTTTTTCTGCTGCTCCATACAGCAAACAACAGAGTCATCAATGTAGTGAGAGTCCTAGCGTTCAGCTTCTAACCGATCGAAGACCAGCGCGGCGCTTCAGAGCTCATAGCTGCACGAACGTCCAGCCGGCCGACCGCATGGCCACTCAGCAGCATGAGCGTCAACGACGCTAGGTATTTTTGCTCCCGTCTGTAATTCCCTGCTGGATTACTCTGTCTCGTTGGCTAGCCGTACCTCATCTCCAAATACTAGATTGATTTCTTTTTTGTGAACAATATTAGATTGACGTGCTCTTACTGTCTCCCAGATATTTTTGCAGAGTCCATGTGAACTTCGGAATTGAAGTGGTTAACTATTTAGTATTTACATGTGGTTGGCTGATTGCACTTTAGTTACTACCTCTGTTTCTGAATATAAGATGTTTTGGCAGTTTAAATTGAACTGCCGAAACATCTTATATTTATGAACATATGGTTTACGATTAACTGTTTCAGTTATCCCTCATTGTATATTATCTGTTAAAGTGTGATCATGCTTATTTTGAGTTGCGAGGGCTTTCATTGCTAATATTTGAACTGGGAAAATCTGTCTGGAACTTGATTTTCTTGTTTACAAGAAGAAATTAAAAACTTGATTTGCATGATTCCTTACAGGACAGTGCTAGAAGGGTACATGACCAAGGATGTAATGGGAATCCGACATTTGCAAAGCTAACAAAATTAGGACTTGCTCCTCTTGTTTGGTGTATGTTGTTGTATTGCTTGCTACATATATACATTCTGTTATAGCAGGTAAGTATAGTGCTTCTAATGCCTTTTCACTCGCCCGGCTCTTCCGCAATGCGGCGCTTACTATATTTCCTTGTTATCAGGACAATATACCATGGGTATGGCAATAGCATTTGGGCTGTTTGCATGGTCAGGAGTTCTCGTTGCATCTGTTGGATTGGTCATGTTCTATAAATGTAGCAGGTACTGAAGCATTTGGTTAGTTATGAGAAAGTTGAATCCAGCAAGCATGTTGATTCTTCTCATTTACTACTTACTTGGCAATACTTTGAGTCAGTGACAGAGTTCATTGTGTGTCTGCTTGCATATTTGCACTCATATATGACATCCTGTTTATCCCAATTCTTGTAAGTGTTACATACATGGAAAATTATTTAAACCATTATTCTGTTGCCATTGCAAGGTATATATGTGTTGAAAATTTGCTCTATTGAAATATGGTGCTACTTTCCTATTACCACCCAGTTAGAGATAGGCGACCTAATTATCATTAAGCAACACTACAATGATGTGAAATTTGCTTTTACTGTCTGCAGGAAAGACCCTGCTACATCAGTACGAATACAAGAGACTCACATAATCAAAGGGATGACGTAAGTTTGAAAGATTAGTTGAGTTAGTTTGGTTTTCTGCAAGCACCTTTGCGGTCATTTGCTATTCTAGACGCACTTCCAAATTTAAGGTTTAATCATATTCCAAAATGTTGCAATCCCATTGTGCCATTAGGTTCACACTTTGGGTTGTGTTCAGAATTCAGATGCAGGAATTGAGAGAGCACTTACGTGTCGCCACGAATGCTGGGTGCTGCTCCAAAACGTTACCAAATATCTTCCAGCTATCTCTTAAGTGATCTTACTTCTCAGTAATGTTTACAGTACACTACCTTAATCCTAAGCTAAGGTTTGTCAGTAATTAGAGATACTTAGTTAAGTAAAACTGTAGTAGGGTAATAATAAAGGCTAAGTGGGGACTCTTCCATGTACATGATCTCTTTTTTTGTTGGCCTTCCTTTTTCTTTTCCTCCACTGAACCTGGACATAGCAGTCTTTCTTCCCTTGATTGAGTGGCTTTGATCATTTGGTGTCAACTCTCAAAGGTTGGTATCTCCAGCAAACAATAAAATCCTACACTGTAGATTTGTAGACTAAAATAGTTACTCATCCTCACTATTCGGTCTTGGGTGTGCTTCTTAAAGTTACTCCAGCTAGCTATGCAGTTGCTATTGTTTTAGTTGCTTTTTCAGATAATCATTTTGTTGAATGTTGGAGAATAGCGAAAGGGATGCATTTCAGTTTTAATATTCTTACATATGTTTTGATTGGAGTCTTTAAGAGAATATTCAGTTCATCTCTTTATCCTCAATGGTTCAACATTCTTTTATTATGTGG
Source organism: Elymus sibiricus (assembly GCA_039707655.1). Taxonomy (NCBI): domain Eukaryota; kingdom Viridiplantae; phylum Streptophyta; class Magnoliopsida; order Poales; family Poaceae; genus Elymus; species Elymus sibiricus. The sequence continues at coordinate 250,211,206 of CM077671.1, forward strand.
CAACATTTTGGAAAACTGGTGCTGCAAGACTGACAATCTGTACAAAACAGTAAGCTAAGATAGTAATAGGTACTTGAAAAATGGAAAGGCTGGCTCTGCTTATTTGAAATTTCATTACTAGCATGTTATATGTACTTATGTTATGTATGTGAGCCATAACTAAAATGGCTCCTTTGAAAATTTATGTACTAAAACTGAAAAACAATATTTAAGTGTGCATCACTTGACATTATATCATGTATAGATCCTTTGAATACATATGTTGCTCCCTATCTTTTTGGATCTGTACTTTTTATTAGTACACATGAAAAAATGAAGATTATAAGTCAAGTCTCTAGCAGTTTTAGTCATGAGATACTTACTTGCTTCCTTGATTTTATAGTTGGATACATTTTATCACTCCATTTTTTTCTATTGTAAGCACAAAATGAAGAAGGTTAGTGATGAAAGGACGTGGATGTCGCCTAGAGGGGGGGGGGGGGGGGTTTGAATAGGCGCTTTAAAATAATTACGGTTTAGGCTTGAACAAATGCGGAATAAAACTAACGTTTAATAAGTCAAGCACAAAACCTAAAACAACTAGGCTCACCTATGTGCACCAACAACTTATGCTAAGCAAGATAAACAACTAAGTGGTAGCAAGATATATAGCAAGAAACAATATGGCTATCACAAAGTAAAGTGCATAAGTAAAGGGCTCGGGTAAGAGATAACCGAGGCATGCGGAGACGACGATGTATCCTGAAGTTCACACCCTTGCGGATGCTAATCTCCGTTCGGAGCGGTGTGGAGGCACAATGCTCCCCAAGATGCCACTAAGGCCACCGTAATCTCCTCACGCCCTCGCACAATGCAAGATGCCGTGATTCCACTAAGGGACCCTTGAGGGCGGTCACCGAACCCGTACAAACTAGGTTGGGGCAATCTTCACAACTTAATTGGAGGCTCCCAACGACACCACGAAGCTTCACCACAACGGACTGTGGCTCCGAGGTGACCTCAAATGCTCAGGGCAATCTCCACAACCTAATTGGAGACCCCGACGCTTGCCCGGAGCTTTGCACCACAATGATTGAGCTCCGAGGCAACACAAGCCGTCTAGGGCGCCAAGGCACCCAAGAGGAACAAGCTCTAGGGTGCTCAAACACCCAATAGTAATAAGCTTCTCAACTTCTCACTTCCACGTATCACCGTGGAGAACTCAAACCTATGCACCAAATGCAATGGCAAGGGCACACGGAGTGCTCAAGTCCTTCTCTCCCAAATCCCACCAAAGCAACTAATGCTAGGGAGGAAAATGAGAGAAAGAACGAAGAAGAACATGAAGAACTACAAGATCTAGATCCAAGGGGTTCCCCTCACTTAGAGGAGAAAGTGATTGGTGGAAATGTGGATCTAGATCTCCTCTCTCTATTCCCTCAAGAACTAGCAAGAATCATTGGAGGGATTGAGAGTTAGCAAGCTCGAAGAAGGTCAACAATGGGGGGCAAACTCGAGCTAAAAGATAAGATGCATTGGGGAAGAAGACCCCCTTTTATAGGTGGGAGAAAATCCAACCGTTACCCCCACAGCCCGCACACAAGCGGTAGTACCGCCCCTGGGAGCGGTACTACCGCCCACCAGCAGAACTGAGCAGCAATAGAAGGGACGGCGGTAGTACCGCTTAGTACTACCGCCACTACTACCGTTGCGGCTGGAGGGCTGGCGCGGGACACCAGACAAGTGTCTGGAGCTGTCTGGTGCCTCACGCGAGTTCCCCGAGCCACCCCACTTCCCCCCAGCGGTACTACCGCTGGCCAGGGCGGTAGTACCGGCTATAAGCGGTATTACCGTGCTGGCCAGAGCGGTACTACCGCGGGAGAGAAACAAAGAACCCAAGCAACCAGATGGAACCAGTAAAACCAGAACTGCCATAACCTTCGCATATGAGCTCCGAATTGAGCAAACTCAAGCTTGTTGGACTCAGGACGACAAGAGCTATCCAACAGCGAAACCTCTATGAATGAAGAGGCAGTATAAAAATGCCAATGATATAAAGATGCGAAACCTCTATGAATGAAGAACCGGCAAAAACTCCAACATCGAAAACATCATAGAAGATGCATATGTACTCCGTTTTCGATGAACTTGAGCTTGTCATGAAGCTGACCATAAGCTCAAGAACCCACATAGAGAAAAGCCAACCAAGAACCAAGAAAGATGATGATGCCAAGAATGCAATGGTTTGAGCTCTCAACGCACGATACGATCAAGCTACTCACTTGAGAGCCCCCCTTGATAGTACGGCTATCGATCCTATAACCCGGTCTCCCAACTACCATCATGAGACCGGTAAAATAGAAAACCCTATCAAGGTCAAACCTTTGCCTTGCGCATAGTCCACTTGAGCTAGATGATGACGATCTTGTCCTTCTCAAGATGGACCACCTTTCTTGATTGCGCCGGCTTGATGAAGACTAGTAGATTGCTCCCCCATACTCCACTACGGGTGAGCCACTCTTCGGTACATCTTCAAAAATCCATTGTCACCCCAATGGACGGCAAGCTTCAAGCATGATCTTTCCGTGATGCTTCACTTGAACTTGCACACCGCAACCTTGATGACGATCACCACTTGATGTCATCCTCCATGGGTTGTATGAGATCTTCCTCTTGACGCAAGCCCATGGAAACATACCTAACCCCACATAGAACTCTCACGTAGACCATGGGTTAGTACACAAAGCGTAATGGACAATGCTTACCATACCATGGGATCACTTGATCCCTCTCGGTACATCTTGTACGCTTTGTATGTTGATCAACTTGATTCACTCTTTGACTTAGTCTTGATCAACCTTGTATTTTATCTTCTCTCTTCATAAAGATAATGTCTTGAAGGTAAACATGAATGCTCACACAATCTTATTCTTCAAGACATGCTTGCGATAAGATCAACTCTCACATGACCAATCTTTGGATAAAACCTTGAATACCACCTTGGTCACCATATACACTCCTTGAAACCAACAGATGGACTTCAAGAAGTACCTACGGACAAATCCTTCGAATATAACTCAAGGCAACCATTAGTCCATAGGGGTGTCATCAATTACCAAAACCACACATGGAGAAATGTGCTCTTACAAGTGACATGTTAGCAAGATTATTTACTGTGTGATTTTTCCACAGTTGTGTTTCAATGACATTAATAATTCAGAATGATTTTTTCTTACATGCTTGCATATCCTACATATATGTAATGTATCTAATATATTTGTGCAAAAGATTTGAGACTCAAAGCAAGGCTAGCTCTTTCGAATAAATTCATGTTTTACTTTTATACTCATGAGTGTTCCCTATATATCATTGATCGTGATCAATTAAGAGGTGAACACAATTTCAGGCCATGTTATTTGCATGGGCGCATAAGAATCAGAATTTGATCTACTTTCTGCAAATGTGAATTAGATTTATCATTTATGGTTTGCTGAGATGTCACTTTCTCAAATGCAATGGGACCCCATGAAGATTTGTCATTATTCTTATAGTTCAAGAGAACGAATACACGTAGGCGTACATATCTACTTTCCGCAAATGGGATATAAACGTATGGTTTGCTGAGATATCACTTACTAAAATGCAATGAAACCTCATGAAGATTTTTCACCGTTCTTATAGGTTTAGAAAACCGATACACATAGGCATAGGTTTTGTTGCACCCTCTATGATTTGCTTATGTTAGCTGTGTTGCCCACTATGATTCAGTATAATGACAACGGATCTTACTGTGTGCTACATTGTCAAGACCCCTTTGTTTGAAATTATGTTGAAATGAAATTAGGTCGAGTCAATAAGAAGATTGTTTTTTTATTTTTTATTATATCCACCACCTTATGCTGTTTCAATCTATTTAAAAGTCAAAGTTGAACCTTTAATTGGTTACTTGGTACCAATCTCTATCTCCATTTTATTGATTGGCATTATTGGCTTCAAAGATCAACCTATGATCTAGAAAATGACTATGTTGACGAAGGGATCTTCTATCTTCTATAGGTTGAAGCATCATCAAACAATGCTGCCTCAAAAGGTTTGTTCAGCTTGCATCTGGATACAGCAATGATTAGGTAATTCACCAGGACATGACTTAGCATGCTCTCATTTTAGCATTATCGTCTGCACCATGACTTAAATTTGCTAAAATCTACATTAGATAATGATAGTGCATCTGCTCAGGAACTGTATTAGAGGTTGCTTTTCGTATTTTCACAACTAATGGAACGATCACTATCCTGCTAATATTAGTCATTGCTTTAATTCGGTAACAATGGCTATGTTTCATCATTTCCTTCTTGAGTGCTCTGACATGTGTCGTCTTGATGGCTTTGATGGTGAGACATTTGTTGTTTTCACGAGCTTAGGATTTTGATATAGTGGCAGAGCTCAAGTCACCCTAATTGTTTAGACAAACTTTTCTGTAAGAGCATGGTGCTAACGTATGACAAATTGATGTAAGAGCTCATTTATTTGGTATTTGCTAATTGGTACAGTTAACTGAATTCATGGGTACCGATTTAGTTATTATTATTAAAGCTGAAATACAACATGTTTTTGTCAAATGATTTTTAAGTAAAGCCTCCAACTAGCATAAGCAAAACCATATTCTATAGATTTATCATCTATTGAAGCATCATGTAGAGCCCTGCAATATTAATAAAGGGCATGTACAATCTTAAATTATATGAGAGCCAAATCAAATGAGCTCTATGCACTTCCCATTTAACATAGAACAGAAATAATCATGTATATTTTGTATGCACCTAGATATACTCATCAGCAAGGCTGAGGTTATAGGGCACTCGCCCACATTGTCGATATCTCCGTCACCCACATTGTCGATATCTCCGTCACCATGATTGCCCTCATGATGGATAATTCCCTTCTTCCCTTCTCCATGGCTATTGAATCTTATTGTTATTATTGTGTGCATACATGTATTGTGATCCATTCTTTTTCTTCACATCTTGAGAAACTACTTTGAGATACTCGTGTCTGTGTTTCGGAGAAATCCTATTCTACGATGAATATATCGAGTATGGGTGACGTGATATCTCCTCTCTTTATGATTTTTCTACAGAGTCTATATGTAAAGAAAAAAATTATTCTCAATGATGATAAGATTTCATTGTGCATATTGTCTATCCTCTGTCATCAATAGACACGTTGTCTGCTAGCCTGTTTTGCTAATGTAAATTTCTATCTGATTATTTTTGTCTCCACAACTGGTCTTCAACCCTTTGTTGGAGCAATACCATCTGGCGCATCCGTGTGTATGTGTCAACGTTGTCTTACCACCGCGGTGGAACTGACAATGGACCCATTAAATATACATATCTGGTCCTTTTGGATACCCAAGTATGATCCTCTCATTGGTTTGTCCACCTTATGATTTCCTTGCATAACTCTCATACATGGTTGCCGATTTCTTGTATTTGTCCTGAATTAATTGACCCAGATTTGTCTAGATACGGATGTATCTTAAAACGTGTCTAAGCTAACTAATTTGGGACGTAGGGAGGTCTTCCTCCGCCAGGATTTTTTTTATTGAAAAATGCTTAGCCTGAGGCATTTGTTGTTGATGTAGGGGGTCCAGTGAACGCAGCCTGATGATGACGATTAAGCCTAAGAATGGAGATCTGAATCCAATTCTACATTGAAGCCCACTTGGCGGCTGTGCTTGATGCCTTGCTTCCTTTCTTTCTTGTCTGGGTTTCTCTTAGGCATAAATGACAAAGGTCCCAACATGCATGCATGGTTGCTTGCTCACGCACGTGCGCGCACACAGCAGGCTGAATGGGCCCTAAGAAGGGATGTGTAGAAGTAAAAGTTATAAAGGCACAGATCAGATGACTGCCCCATAGGATTCATGATATGCTTGTGTAAGGAGTACGGAGTAGTACTATCTTAATTTGCTTTATGAAATGTTCTATTCAATTTAGCCCACCACCATTCATATACAAACCCTGTATCCGAACTGTTTTTCCAGCTTACCCTCATCGTTACAACTGAATGGAGGAAGCCCTTCGTCTTACTACCGTGCATCGAAATTTCTCACACTTAGATACTACACTTACCTGCACAAGGCTTATTGTTAGCCTCATGTATCTACCGTGGTCATGCCCATCCTCTATGTATGCTAGATAGACCAATTTCTATATGTAACTGAATGCATTTTGTGTGCAAACTTTATTCATATGTATGATGTATATTTACAACACGCTAAAGTCATATCCATTACCATTTGAGTGTCCTATCTGCTGGCCCGCCGTTCCGCAGGCAACGCGCGGCTTGCCGCGCCCCCTATCTAGTACTAATAATTTCCTCTGCATGCAAAGATTCTCTAGAAATGATATTTATTTCCATGGAGCAATTTATATTTACTAACGACTTGAACGACCTTTCATACCAACGATTTTTGTCTTTCAGAAATGTATACACTAAACACTCTCATATTTTTTTAAGGAGGAAGTACTTCCTATTTGTTTTTCCGAGGGGACGCAAGTGGATATACACAACAAATGACCGTGGTATCTAGATATTTTGCAAGCAATCACATTTATGAAAGAATATGACAACTTAGAAGAATTAAATCTGACAACTACTTTTTATAACCAACTGAACACTTTATAAAATAATGTGGTAACTCGATAGAATTAATCTGACAACTATGACAAAACGCCCAACTAATAATGTTGTAACTTGATAGAATTAATCTGGCACGTATCGACCAAACGGCCAACCGAAAGCTTTACGAGATAATGTGGTAACTCGATAGAATTAATCTGACAAGTACGACAAAACACCATGACAGCTTGTAATACAATGGATTGCAAAGGTCTAAATCTGGCAACCAAAACTTAGAATGGACAAAATAACCACTTTATATAACATGGCAATTAAAGTATTTTTAAAATTTGGCAACTGAGTATTTGGGATCTGAGCCGAGCACTTATAATCTGCAATTAAGCTTTATTTTCAACTGTTTTGTAATATGGCAACTAAGTATGTTTAAATTAGCAACTATTTTTTAAATCTGACAACTGATCCTTTATCTAATAACTAAATAAATATAACTTTGGTAGTTAAGTATATATCAAACCTAATCTAAAAAAAGTATGTGTTAAATCTGACAACAAATCCTAAGCATATGCATGTGGCTAGTTCTTGGCTATGTATTGAACATTGACTGCCTACTTGTATTTGTAGCTAGTGCTGTCAGTGCATGCACCTCTTTTTCCTGCTTTTGTGCTACGCTTTGCATGCATGCAGTGGGTCCTAGGAGTATTTTTTTATACCTTTTACGATTCCCTACATGCATGCACTCCCAGCCTGACATACTACACTACGTTGCCTTTTTTGAGAGAAACGTCGGTTCTATTGATCACTTAAAACAAAGTTACAAAGAGTCTCTCGGATATATTCCGAAGCAGAATGGAAAACAACAAAACCAGATGCATTCTTACAAGACTTAACTAAAATATGAGCAGCTATATTAACTTGCCGACGAACATATTTAAACACCACCGAGTCAAAGCTTCTCAAAGCAACTTTGAGTGAGAGTTGAGTTCACTTCTTTTGCAGGGTATGCAGGCTAAACCCATGCTCACGATGAAAAGAATATCCATGGTTTAAGGGTTCATGGTTTAGAGATGTATATACACATTTTAATTTTATATTACAAAGCCCCATTTAAAACAAAATGTATGTTTTAGTTAAGTATATTTATATATACTTAAAACCATTTGGTGGTATAAACTCCCATTTAAAACCATGTCATGTTGAAAATATGTGTATCTCTTTAGTTATCTTCTTGTTTTCATTCTTGTTTGGTGTTCCTATCATTCTTGTTTTTCATATTTCAAAGCAGTTGTATGGTGCATAATGGCACAAAAGCCCAATTCAAACCAAGAACTAAATGCAAGTATTTTCCTTAACTTAAGAATATCCCAAGAGCATATCTTCAACAGTTGCATGACTATATATCTTCAAATGTTGTGCCACTTAATGTATATTTCAAAGCAGTTGTATGGTGCATAAGGCCAAGTATATCCAATTGCCTCAAACATACAAAAAAGGCCAAATATATCTTCAACTGTGGCAGGACTGTACAATTCTGTTGGTAGGGCATGCACCCCAATATTATTAACTTTTTAGTGTTTCATCCACAGCCCTAAAGAGAGGTTCCATGTAACATGCGAGTACTTCTTCAGTGTTACAACACCAACACCAACACCAGCATCTTTAATTTCTTTAGCCACTGTTTTCACATTTTTGCGCTTCAATGGGAGAGAAGCTTAAAAATCTACAAAACGTGAAACCGAACACTGGCATCCCTTACAAAACTAAAAGAACAAAATCTAGCAGAGTAACAGAAACATATGATCTACAACAAATTAACTGGAGCATCTATGCAAAGAGGAAACTCATATTCAAATAAGCAAAATTGGTCCAAATAATTTCACGGTATTCCAATTTATACAATACATAGCCGAAAGCTACATGATACAACCTCAACAGACACTCTGCGAGAGGAACTCCAGGAAACATGGCAATATCAAGGAAAGAAACCGAGAAATACGGTAATGACTACTAATACAGGGAATTATCAATTCGAGTGCTTTGTTTCAATATGGACATCCACTGACCCACATTGTTGATTAATGCCCGTAATATCTTACACCATCCAGGCTATCATATGCGACTAAATTTTGCTTCACAAATATGTTAGACAATGAAACCCTGCAAATTTCCTGATGTAGCCATGCTGAAATCACCCCCTGTCCAGGATTGTTGGGTGTGTTTCATAGCCAATTGGCGCTTGAGGCTTCAGAGTTCACAGGTTGATATACACTCCTAATAAAATCAAAGTAAAACCAAATAGAACCGTTGCCTCCATATCTATTAAGTACATGATGGGGTCGAAATCCAACATTATCGCCAACATCCAGATTCACCAGTACCTCTACCTAATAAAGGATATGCTGGAAAATATAATCAAATGCCATCACATGTAGGCAGCACCACGAGCACAAACACACATACGGAATATGTAAACAACTCACAAGTAGAATATGCAAACTTAAAAAATGAAGGCAAGGTGCATGTCATAGATAAAACGCCACTTCTCAAAGTAGCATCGAAATGAGAATATCATGTATCATTGATAGTAGACTTAGGAAACTAACCAAGAGACGTACCGAACACATCTAATAGGACATGATCAACTAATAAAGAAATCAATTATCAAAAGCATGTATTAACCATAAATCACGTAATCAAAATCAGAAGACCAGAACCTTCATAAGCTTATTCATTTTCTTTTCTTTCTCAGGTCTACACACACTATGGCAATGATGAATTAAGATGCACATTTATAACTACAAAAATATATAAACCACAAATACTTTATGTACACGCATATTTACCAAAACAGGAAGTTATTTTTCTTTTTGAGAAGTTGGTAGCAAACTAACTTGCAATGCACCAATTGTTTTGGCTTTAGGGCAACCTAACATGTATAAAATCTGATGGACGGGTAGGTGTAGAAGTTCCTCCGAGACTCAAATTAAAAAACATAGATGGACTGAAAGCTTTGCCAAGAATAATAACAATACATAGATCACAAAACAAATGCAGCAGCTAGAAAATAAGGAAAGGAAGAAACCTTGATCAACAGAACCAAGCAGAAATCTTGATGAACAAAACAAGGAAGCAGCAACCCCCAAGATGTGTACCTTGCAAAACAAAACAAAAGGATAAATCATGGCACTGGCATTCCACTAAACATTTTTTGTATGTAGTCCGTAGTGAAATCTCTAAAAAGGCTTATATTTAGGAACGGAGGAAGTACTATCAGGTCCTGCATGCACACCTAGTGTAATCCAGCAAGTTTGCATATTATGCACTAACCAAGGAAAAAACAACTAATGAAACCGTTAACATTTTAAGATTCTATTTAGAGAATAAATTGCGATATGACATAGAATAATCCAGGGACAAATAAAACACGGGAACTAAAAAACTGATTCATCCATGATGTGCATGCATCGCATATCGGGGGGCCTTTCAAACTTCAACTTCGGTCGTATTAGGCCTTGTACAATGCAAGGTGCTTAGGGGAGGTGCTTAGAGAAATAAACCAGGCTTTTTATAAGCACCAGTGCTTATTTGTACAGCGTAGACGCTTAATTAGGCACCCCTCCTGTAGAGATAAGCACTGGTGCTAAAGAAAAACTCGGTTTATTTTACTAAGCACCTCCCTAAGCGTCTTGCATTGTACAAGGCCTTAGATGCTTATAGCAAGCAGCACAAACCTGGGAGCCTTTCAAAATTCCTAATCGCAACCTTTGATTTGATTATCTATACAGAGTGCACACCTATAATCGCAACCTTTCAAAATTCCTAATCGCAACATTCGAACGCATGAGAACAACAGAGGTCCAGAGCACGCAGCCACAAATGAATGGCATGACAACAACCCAACACGTGAATACGACCTGCTATTCAACCAGGGCAACGATGGTCCTCTTAAAGTCCTAAATTCCTAGCAGCAGTAAGAACCAAACAATCAGTTCCTAGCAGCAGCAATATGAAACGAAAGACAAAGAGATTCTGACTACATAGGCATTGTATCGAACAACTTGAAGGCAAGCATGGGAAAAGGCAGCACAGCTGAATGTAAAAGGTAGGAACCACATGAATGGCAACGCAGATTAGACGAGCAACAAAGTAAATCTGCGGACGAGCAGAACACAGTTAGCAAGGCGAAGGATGAGCACGACGAAGAAGACAATGCGGAAGTGGAAAAGGATCCGAACCTCAACCACATGGATTGAATCAGCGTAGCAGCGCCATCGCAGCAGAGCCTAACGAAACACCGGCGAGCCTAGCAAAACACCGGCGAGGAAGGAGAGACTGTCATACCAGCGAAGAGCAGAGCAAGATGAAAAATAAGGAAATGGAGGGAACGGCTGAACCGAAAGATAAAGGGGGGGACTACTCGTACCAGCAGGGGCAGAGCGAAGACATGAAGGGGAAAGCGTTCTCTCCCCAGAAACCCCCGACATCCAACGGCCACACAATTACGGCACACAAGTCTGCTGGTCCGGCAAATCTTCACCCGTTGGCGCTCTCCATCGACGGCGGATCCATGGTCTGCGGGGAGGAGTCGGGGCAGTGGCGAAGTGGTAGCTGCGACACGTCGACCCGCTGCTCCAGATGCGTGGCAAGCTGGTCATCGCCCGGTGGCGACGGGCGGGGACTGGCGATGTCCCAACGGCTCGTCGGCTCCCAACCGGCGGCACTGGGATGGCACGAGAGCTGCGTTGGCCGTCGCGCATGAAGAAGACCGCGGAGCTGGCGGCGCCAAGGGAGGGAAGGAGGAGATCGGGGGAGGGAGGACGCGAACGAGGAGAGCACGGGAACAGACGGTCTGGCGGCGGAGGCGGAAGGATGGTGATATTTTCATCCACTTCTGTACAGTTGTGAGCGTGAAGAAAAAAAACATTGGGACCAGACGGACCCACGAGCAGAGACGGGAGTTGGACACCCACACACGCATCGTGCACACACACCTTCCATCACCCTGTCGACCGACACACACCCGCGGGGCCCAACGTACAGTGCTCGCACGCATCGTACACAGGGGCCTGCCGCTGCGCTCGCACGTCCCATATTTCCCGGCCCACGTCATCCACAAGAAGAGACGAGACGAGGAAAAAAGCGCAAGCGATAACCCACCTCACGAGCGAGTGGGCCATTCCCCAACCTGGCCCATTCGTCATTGTGTGAAAACGAGGGGGCAGGTGTACACCCGTCAGTACACCTCCTCTCTCTCCCTTATTAAAACAGTTGAGGACACCGGGTCAAAAAAGACACAACTGAGGTGACAACGGCACCACGCAACCCACAGTGCAGCCCAACTACTCCCTCCAACCCCGGAATAAGCGACTCGACACGATCCGAACGAACACCACCCGCCGACGTGTAGGACCACATACAAACCTGGCCTACAGGTCATAAGATGAAAAGAACCAGCGGGTGTGCCTCCATCAGCCAACCCTTTTCTCCAACGCAAATTATGACGCAGAGGTAAACTAAAAAGGAGACGGGATGGGGCCTGCCACGAGCCTGAGCCACACGCAAAGGAGAGTAGTCGACCCGCCCTGCACGCGAGGGCCCTACACGCGACAACAACGCACGACGCCTTGACCCTGATGAAATGGCATCCAGGGCAGCCGACGAGAGGGACCAGGATCGGCACTGGCCCACCCGTCATCGTGGCAGGTCAAAGGTGAGTGCAGAAGTCGGGTACGCATGCACCGGCCGACCCTTCCGCAGCTGCTCCCCAAGCCCCACCAACAGCAGTTGACCAAATAAATTCTAGCCTACACCCTACACCACGGGACGTGCCTCCAGTGCAACCGACGAGCGGGACCAGGGGCAGCACTGGCCCACCTGGCATTGGCACATCATAGGCGCGGGTGCATACTCGCCGGCCAACCCCTCTTTGGCGCCCTGACGACGCATGATGCAGTATGCGCGGAGACGCGCGGTTCAGCGGAAATGGTTCACGCGAGGAAATCTAACCCAACCAATCGAATGCCTCGTCGAGCCCACCAGTCATCGTCCAGCACGAAGCAACGTTCAGTCAAAAAACACAGTCAAAATCAAACGGCAGTGCAGCAGCGTTGACCGGACCAGGCCCAATCGAACGGCAACCAAGGACGTGAAATCGAGGGACGCTCGAGAGGGAGGGTCGCCCAGCCACCTTATATGTTAAGAATGCGCCTCACCTTTTGTCATGTGGTTTATATATACATCCGACATGTACACACCAATAGTCCTTGGCCCCGCAGACATCTACGAGGGCGATCCGGAAACCACGCTCGACCCCGTGTCGCCTTGCCTAGGGCGGCTCGGGAGTAAATCCACGAACCCTAGCGCCGCCGCCCCTCCTCCATCCTCCTCCTGTCGTGCCATCGCCGGAGGACGCCGCCGAGCGAAGCTCGTGCGGCCGATGGCGGCGGTGGGGTTTCCTCTCGCGGCGGCAACCTGATCTGTTGGGCACGGAGACAGGCGGTGCGTCGGCGCGTGCTGGGACGCGAGGTCCTGACGGTCAGTGGTGGGGCTCGGCGGCTGGCAGGACACGTCCCTGGCGGCTGGTTCATGCTGCGACGGTGGGTGCATGCATGCGTGCATGGGTGGCCGTTGGTTGGGGTGCTGCTGCACCGCGTGGACTTGTTCCAGCAGATGCGGTGGATGCGTGTGTCCTCCGTCGGCACTTCGGCCGGGCTTTGCTAGTTGGCATCTTGGTCTCCCGTCGTAGGCACACGGTACCTCGCGGCGCTGACGGTGATCCGGAACTTTGTCGGCCTTGTGGTGGTGGTTGCATATTATGATTTTGCAACGACCTCCTGTGGCTCCACGACAGCGATCGACATCGAAAGATCTTCTGTGAGTTCATCTCTTCATATTCGATGGTTGACCCCGGCGATGAGATGCAAACTATGATGACGGCTTGACGCAAAGGAAAGGTTTTGCAATGGCGCATCACATGTAGTTGCTGGGATCATGAAAAAGTGATGGTGACAATACATTTGTGACGTCGTTGATGGTGCTTCTTGAGTACTCGGTATCGAGTTCCGGGGTGAAAGCCTATATCTGATGTCTGGCAATGGCGATGGTTATACGTCGTTACCTTGTTGAAGTCATTGCTCGAATATGTTCGGACTGTTTTTTCATGATGAAAACCTAGATTCTGTCCTTGACTGGCAGGATCCGGTGACGACGGTGATTAAACGTCGCTCCTTTCTTGAAGGCGTTGCTGTCGAAGAATCTCGTCGTCCATATGGTGTCTTAAGATAGTTGGTGCGGATATGGTTTTTCCTGTAGTTTGTCGATCACGGATCTGACCACTCTGAAAAATTTTTCTCTCTCGCATATGCATAGCTTTGGTCTTATATGACTTTGCTATTAGCAAGCGTGTTTTATGTGCGTTGGTATTGGTTATGTGCATCCTAGTTATGCAGAGGCCGGGTGTGTGCTCATCATGTTTGTATTCTCTTGATGCTTCATTTTGAGCTAATAAAATCCACTCTTTTTCGAAAAAACAGTCCTTGGCCATTGGCCATTTTGATCCTGGTCAATGTGACAAGCTAGAGAGCAGTGAAGGTTCCATACACAGCAAAAACAAGGCCAAAAAGAAGGAAACCGTAGTCCAGCAGGTGTCGCCACAAGCTCATCGAAGACCCCACGATGCTGAGATGGAAGGCAGTAGGCAGCACGAAAGCGAGCAGAGCACACACCGTGCTCCCGACGAAGGCGCCAAATGCAAGCATGTAGGAGGCCACCACAGCAAGGATGATCACCACCACGATGCGGCTTGTGTGCAAGGCTAACCAATTGGCGCCACCGACATTCTGCGAAAACTTCTGAAAGCACCGACTCAATCTGATTCTTGCCTCAACAATCTCATGGATCGGGTGCATCATGACCGGGAATGTGAATGCTAGTGCAATGCATAGGCCAATCTATAAATTTAAAATCATCAAATTGTTAGCTTGGATACAAATGTGATTACTTCAGCAAATCAAATCTGATTACACCAAATAAGTTATGAAAAGTGCACCAACCTTAACTGCCGAAGAAGACCAGCTATTGGGAAGATTAAGTGTTACGATGTCCTTGGTGGCTTCACCATAAGCCAAGTATCCACACACTCCAAAACACGCATACACAAACATGATACATACAAGTGCTTGATAAAGCACCCATTTGAATTTTTTCCGTTCCACCATCGATGCTTCCAGTGACAGGGTCATGCTGAATCCTTCAAAGCAGAAAAGTGCAACCCCAAAAGAGAAAGGTATCGCCCAAAGCCCATTAAAAGCACTTCTATCTGCAAATGGATGATCGAAAAGACGTATGTCCTCTTTGATAACTATGGCCATCGCTAGGACATTGCATGCATATGCAAATATGCTGAAAGGTGAAAGGGAGGACAGCGAGCGAACGAAGGAGAGTGCAATTTGCATAGGCAGGAGGACAACAAAGATGAAGCCGTCTGGTGACATGAACTGGGTAAGCATGGAGTGGAGATTCTGAGCAATGAATATCAGGTAAGCAACAGAACCGCCGGCTTGAGAAAGGAAGATGAGGATTTCTGTCAAGTATCGACCGATTGTCCCAAAACACTTCTCACCCAAATCCCCGTATGTGTAGAGAACATCACATGGCTCTTCTTTTTCTTCGTCTTCCAGTTTATCTCTACACTCTACCTTCAGACAGAAAATACACCAAGTAAGTTACACAGCTGAAAAATAGTAATGCATTCGTCAAAGTTGGTCGGTTTATAAGAGTAAAAGATTGTCATATATAGTGCACATTTTTTTTCCTTTTCACCATAAAAGTAGTGCCAATTATTTGGTGAAGGAAGCCAAATAAAGTTCTTAGGTTCAGTCCAACTGAAAGCATTGAGCATGCTCAACAAGCAACAAAAAAAGTAGAATACACATGTTTAACCATTTAGGACCTGTTCAGAAAAATAAAAAATAAAACTTTGGCTCTCGGGATCACATGACCGCTTTATAAAAACAAAAAACAAAAATGTACTCATCCCAAAAAGTTCAACACGAATCTCAAATGCAAATGACTCAATATTGTTTCTAAATTTGATGTTTTGGGAAAATCACAACAGATGGGTGAACTGTGGATAAATAACAAAGAAAAGTTTTTTTAAGTGAAAATGCTGTTCTAGCTCCTTAGTTTTTCTTAAACCCGGTTTGAATTTATCTTTACAAAAAACTTGTTACATGACTCACTCTAATATAAAACTTTTAAACTTAGTTTTTGAAATATTTGGAATAAAAAGATCATGCGACCCTGAGAGCAAAAAATCCACTATCCTACTACCTCATTTATTTTTATTTTTGCACACATGGCAGATAATCATACTCATTAACCAAAATTTACACGTTGACATCTCATCTCGTAGCATACATGTATGAGTTTTTTTTGTATATATGCACGTTTTTGTCCTTTTAGAAACCAACTAGGGGTTAAATCCTAAGACATGATACTTTCAAGGGTACAAAATAGCGTGTTATGACAAAATAGCGCAGCCCTTAAAATCCACTATAGTGACGGTATATCATGTTATAGCGAATGATTGTACACTGATTTCATTTAACTTAGAACACTATAGCGCACTATTTTTTTCATTGGATACTTTAGGGGTTAAGCGAGCTCAAAAAGAATATTAGAGGAACAGAGCCACACAAATAATCTGTGGGAAAAGTTTATTTTCTGCACTACTAATAGCGATTGAGATCTTCAAATCATCAGAATTCTTGGAAGTTTAAGCACGGATGTCATCCAGTTTTTCATGAGCAGTTCACCCAATCTGTACATAGACTGAACGCATTGCAGGCTGCAGCAGCTCCAGAATTTTATTATATTTTTGGCTTTAACCCAGATAATCAGTGGGAGAAAAACTAAAGAGGAAGATGCAAAGCAAATTTGGGTAGATACTGACGAGGAGGAGCATGCAGTAGAGCGTGGCGCAGCCGGCGGCGGCGACTCCGAGGGTTCCCGCGAGCCAGCCGGCGGCGCGGAAGGCGTAGGGCAGGCCCAGCACCCCCGTGCCGACGATGGACACCACCACGTTGCCCAGCGTCTGCGCCCACGTCGCTCCGCCGCCGCGCCCGGATCCCTCGGCGGCAGCACCCCCGTCCTCCCGCGCCAGCAGCGGCGCCGCCTTTGCCTCCGCCATCCCCTGGCAGCAATCGCGTACGTGGCGAGAGGCAGAGCTAAATTTGGGCTTTGGAGTTGTGTTTAGGTGCGCGACGCAGCGACACGTACGACTCGCTAGCTATATATGTGCCCTGCTTTTGTCCCGGGGTGAGTGAGTGAGTGTGACGTGTAAAGCGCACATGATTTCTGCACAGGGATCGTAATACATCGTTCTACCATAACGCAGCCACGACTAGAAAAAAAAAATATAAAGAAATTACTAGATGATTCAGGGATCTGGAGGGAAGAAAAGGAGCTGAAGGATCATATCACTGGTTATTTTTCAAAACTCTTCACTTTGGAAGTTCAATATCCAAATCAGGAGGTTTTGTCCCTTGTTCGTAGGAGAGTTTCTACTGAAATGAACAATGCTCTTCTTGCCCCTTGTACTGCCGATGATGTTCGTAAGGCGTTATTCGATATCGGGGACCTAAAAGCTCCAGGACCAGACGGACTCCATGCTGTCTTCTATAAAAGATTTTGGTCCATGTTAGGGGACGATCTAATTGAGGAGGTTTTGCAAGCAATCAATACATGCACTATCCCAGCCGGTTGGAACGATACCGCGATCGTGATGATTCCAAAGGTCAATTCACCGGAAAAGGTAACCCAATTTAGGCCGATCAGTTTATGTAATGTGATATATAAGATAATTGCAAAAATGGTGGCTTCTCGTTTGAAGGTGTTCCTGCCAGATATTATTAGCCCAACTCAAAGTGCCTTCGTGCCCGGCAGACTGATAACGGATAACATTTTAGTAGCGTATGAATGCTTTCACACAATCAAGAATAAAAGAGAAGGTAGAGAAGGCTTATGCGCTATAAAACTTGATATGCACAAAGCTTATGACAAAGTCGAATGGCCTTTTTTGAAGGAGGTTATGTTGAGACTGGGTTTCGGTCAAGATTGGGTGAATTTTATTATGCAATGCGTCTCAACAGTTGAATACAGAGTAAGGTTTAATGCGGAGGAAAGTGAGAACTTCAAGCCTACAAGGGGTTTGAGACAGGGAGACCCGTTGTCACCATACCTTTTCTTGTTGTGTACCGAGGGTTTGAATGCTCTACTTACACATGTAGAGGAAAATGGAAAGATCCAAGGGGTAAGAGTCTGTAGAGACGCACCACCTATAACAAATCTTCTCTTTGCGGACGATTCATTGATCCTTATGAAAGCCAACCAACAAAGTGCAGAAGCTCTGAAAGCAGTATTGGATCTATACTGTGAGGCATCGGGTCAATTGGTAAGCGTTGAAAAATCTAGCATATTCTTTAGCCCTAACACAAAAGTGGAGAGAAGAGAGCAGATGTGTACAACACTGGATATAATGACGGAGGCCCTCAGTGATAAATATTTGGGCTTGCCAGCAAATGTGAGAATAGATAAAACAGATTGTTTCCAATTTCTGATTGAGCGAATTGTTAAAAAGATTAGTGGAAAAATTACTGTCTACCGAGGGAAAGGAAATCCTCCTCAAGGCTATGATCCAAGCCATACCCACCTATGCAATGTCGGTCTTTAAAATTCCTAAAAAAATTGGTAAAGGAATCATTGACGCGATAGCTCACTTCTGGTGGGGAGATGAGGAGAACCAGAAAAGGATGCACTGGATGTCCTGGTGGAAAATGTGCGTACCTAAAAATCAAGGAGGGATGGGATTTCGTGATATTCACTGCTTCAATTTGGCGTTGCTCACCAAACAGGCCTGACGTCTTCTGGATAATCCCGATTTCTTGTGTTCTTCTATACTAAGGGCAAAGTATTACCCCGATGGTGATTTGCTGAACGCTAAGCTAAAGAAAGGCTCCTCCTTTACATGGCAAAGTATTATGGCAGGCGTAAACTCTATGAAACGGGTTTACATTTGGCGAGTGGGGAATGGAAAAAATATCAATATTTGGGAAGATGCGTGGATCCTAGGTTGTGCCACAAGGAAAATCGTAACGCCTAAGGGGGGACATCTGTTAACGAAGGTAGGTGATCTCATTGATCCCGCTTCTAATAGTTGGGATGAAGACCTGATTACACAAACTATGTGGCCCATAGATGTACAACGCATTCTTTCAATTCCACTCCCACAACATGATATGCCAGATTTTATTGCTTGGAGTTATACAAAAAATGGGATGTTTTCGGTTCGGTCAGTTTATTCTGTGGAGTGGTACCACCAATATGGTAGCAAGCTAAAACACTCTAATGGGATGGGGCGAACCACAGTTAATCCTATTTGGAGTAAGATATGGAAGTTATCTTGCCCGTCAAAAGTTAAAAAAATTATATGGCGTACGCTACATGGTACACTCCCATGCCGGGTTACGCTCGCTAATAGACATATGAAGGTCTCGCCCATTTGCCCCACTTGCTCTGAGGGTTTAGAAGATACAAAGCATATGCTTTTCCGTTGTAATAAAGCAAAAGAGGTCTGGGAAAGGCTGGGGATGGATGAGATTATTGATAAAGCGTGCGAGGTTGACTGTGCTGGAAAGGCGGTGCTGGAGTACCTTCTACTTCTTCCAGATAAGGACTTGTGGATACTGGGTTCCCATAATGTGCGTGAGATGATTGCTGTCTCAGCATGGTATCTATGGTGGGAAAGACGGAAGTTGGTGCACAAGGAGAAAACTCAAAATGCAATTCAGATTTCAACGGGAGTTCTAGCCCTTACCACAAATTTCGTAAATGCATTATCCCCCAAAGCTTCTATGAAAAAGGAGGGTTGGTCTTGTCCACCTAGAGGTTTTGTGAAACTCAACGTTGATGCTTCTTTTGACCATGATCTGCTTAGGGGTACAATGGGGGCGGTCCTGAGAGATAACAGAGGCAGGTTTATTACTGGAGGGAATGGGAAGATTGAATATTGCGCGGATGTGTTGATGGCGGAAGCTTTTGCTCTCAAATTCGGTCTATCACTGGCGCAAAGGACGGGATGTAATCGTCTTATTATTAACTCGGATAATCTGGAGGTAATTGATACTATGCAGGATGGAAGGCAGTCAGCGGGCGCGGCGACAACAATTTTCGACGATTGTTTTCATTATGCGTGTGATTTTGTTACTACTCGATTTGAACATTGTAATAGAGAAGCAAATAAAGTAGCTCATGAGCTTGCTAGATTAGCTAGATTTTCTTTGACTTCTGATTGGTTTGAGGAACCTTTAAATGAAATTGTAACGATCCTCACAAACGATGTACTAATTATCTCTAATGAATAAAGCTTCGGGTTTTTTCAAAAAAAAACTCTAGCAGATGCGGTATAACCTCGTCGGTTGCATAATTCCGGTTAATATAGTGTTTTTGTGTTTTTTACGGCTTTAACATGTTCGCTATATCTAGCCCGCCGTAAAAATTATACAAGCAGACCGCAAAACCGTCCCTCCGTCGCTATATCTATCGGACCACCATAGTTTTAGGGTTCGTGTCTCGCATTTCCTTTGCCGCAATCCGCCTCCTCCATCGCCTCCCTTCTTATCTTCGGCAAGCAATTCTACCTGGTGCATATCCTTTCTTTGGCGAGCGATGACGGGTTCTACACACGGGCATGATGGTCGTGGATGTGGCCGGTCGCCGCCCTGCAAGATCTCGCGCAACAACACGGAGGCCGGCAGCTCCGACCGAACCCCCGTCGAGATTTGGAGCTCCAAGCAAGCGCGACCGTCTCTCCCATAGCGGCGGGCGGTCCCCTTGGGCCAACTTCAACCGCCTCCACGAATAGCTCTACCCAGCACCGTGGCGTGCCGCAAGGCGGATGCAGAGCTTCTCGCCGCGGAGCGTGTCGTCGTGGCCAGAGAAGAAGGGACCGACGACAGGCTTGCCATGGCGAAGGAGGAGCACACATACGCCCACACTTGCCGCAGGTCTGTAGAGGCGTTCTTCCTCGACGTCGACCACTTAGCCACCGCCTCCCTATCTGTTAGATCTAAGTTTATCTATGTATAAACTCTGGTGTGTGTGTGTTTTTGAACGGGAAACTCTGGTGTGTTGTGATGAACTTTGTAGTGGCAACTACATATGATCTATGCTTTCATTAAATTTGCAGTATGTTATAGCGGACATGTTCTGCCGGGGCGCATCAGTAAATATAATGTATCTGCTAGAGTTGCTCTTATACTGAAATTAGGATGGATGTATAGATAGTATTTTTCTGATTTGATCTTTGGTTGAGAAGGATATCTATAACTACTAATAAAGTACGAATTGCTTCTTTCCGTTCACCGTCGCGGCAATTTTGCAGAAAAGTTCCTTACGTTTTTGAAGAATCAACCCGCATTACATCTTTAAATGAAAAAAAAAGAATCGTTTCTCTGTTTATATGAAAAAAAACTATAGTTTCGGGTAAGTAACCCGTAGTTCACTTTTAAATGACAAAATGAATCATTTTTTCTTTTTACAAAAATAACTACAATTTCTGGTTACACCCTTACTTCAATTTTAACATGTAAAATATGAAATTTCATTAAAAAAGTATAGAATTCGAATATGATGTTATTTTACATATTAACTATTTTTAAAATGCTATTTGCAATAAAACCTTAATTGATAGAGTGTGATTCGTCTTTTCTTCGTACGAGCGCCGATCTCGATTGCAAATGAACACCTCGACAAACAAAATTGGAGACGAAAGAAACAATCGATAACCATGCATGCACGCCTTGGCAAACCTAGCAAGGAAAAAATATTCTCGTCTTATGTCGAGAGAGACAACTTAGGATTGACCACACTCAAACACGTTGAGGTTCTGTAGGCACTAAGATCATCGTAGGCAGTGATGGGACGAAAGACAAACGACAACATAGATGGGATGGGATGTTTAAATAAAGAACGTAGACCTATTGGGATCATGACTCATGATTGGGCATGTGATGTCTTTTTATCTCATTGAAACACACAGTCTCTTTTGACAATACTATTTATTAAAGTATACGAGGATGCACACATGATTTTCGGATCTTTTTTATAAATAGAGCTCATTCTCTGGTTTCCATTAATAGAAATCTCATTGTCTTGTAGCAAAAAATTATTCTCTTCTTACAGAAACTAAAACAAGGAAGCATAAAAGATGACGATGCATGATCTAAGTGGTCGTTCGATGGTCTCGAGATTTCAAAGTTATTTCTATTACGTTTAAGATGCTTTGTACTGCCGGTGAACTTTCCGCAAAAGAAAAATGGGATACACCCATCAACCCCAAAAGACCACAAGGGGTTATATCGGATATAACTACCGATAACCTTCAAAAGCTTGTGACATCATTGCTATTTGTAAACTATGTTGGGATTTTTTCCAAAGAGGAGGGGAGATGCAGCATAGTAAAGATAAGTATTTCCCTGAGTGAGAACCAAGGTTATCGAACCAATAGTAGGACCACGCAAACGCCCATCTTCAACGCATGCACACAAAAGAGCACGCACTTGCACCCAACGCGGGCAAGAGGGTTGTCAATCCCCTTGAACTCGTTAGTTGCAAGCGATAAGTACTGATAGGTAGATAAATAGATAAATATAAATTTAAAATAAATAGAAAGTAAATAATGGCAGCAATATTTTTAGTGTTTTTAGAATTTGATTTGTGAAGACCCGGGGGCCATAGTTTTCCCTAGTGACGTCTCTCTCGAAGATAGCATACGGTGGGTAAACAAATTACTGTTGGCAATTGATAGAAAAGCGCATAGTTATGCAATATTTATTCATGGCAATGATCATTACATATAGGCACCACGCCCGTAAGCAAGTAGACTGACTCCTACCTGCATCTACTACTATTACTCCATTCATCGACCGCTATCCAGCATGCATCTAGAGTATTAAGTAAAACAGAGTAACGCCTTAGGCAAGATGACATGATGTAGACAGAGTAAATCCAACTAATATGAATAAACCCCATCGTTTTATCCTTAATGGCAGCAATACAAATATGTGGCATGTCCCTTTCTGTCACTGGAATTGAGCACCGCAAGATTGAACCCATTACAACGTGGGAATCGTGGTGATCTTGGCAAGGAAGAACAGAGAGAGAGATAGCCATCTAGGTACTAACTATGGACTCGTATGTCTGTGGTAGACTACTCACACATCATCACGGGAGCAGCAAGGTTGATGTAGAGGCCCTCTGTGATTGATCCCCCTCCGGCAGGGCACCGGAACACGGCTTCAGATGGGATCACGGCAGAACAGAGACTTGCGGTAGTGATAACCCACAAGTATAGGGGATCGCGACAGTCTTCACGGTTAGTATTTCACCCTAATTTATTGATTCGACACAAGGGGAGCCAAAGAATATTTATTGGCCTTAACAGTTGAGTTGTCAATTCAACCGCACTTTGGATATCTCTCTACAGCAAGGATTTAATAGCACAGCAAATGATAGTAGTAATAGTAACAGTGATAGCAGCAATTTTGGTAACATTAGTAACAGTAACAATTGAGTAGCAGGTGTGACAGTAGCAGCAACAGTAGTAACTTAGCAAGATTCAGTATATGTAAAGCGTAGGCACATGGATCGGTGATGGATAATGATTTAGATGACATTGATCATATAACAGTTATACACTAGGGCGACACAGAACTAGCTCCAATTCATCAATATAATGTAGGCACGTATTCCATATATAGTCATACGTGCTTGCGATAAGAACTTGCATGACATCTTTTGTCCTACCCTCCCGTGGCAGCGGGGTCCTATTGGAAACTAAGGGATATTAAGGCCTCCTTTTAATAGAGAACCGGAACAAAGCATTAACACATGGTGAATACAGGAACTCCTCAAACTACGACAATCACCGGAAAGAATCCCAATTGTTGTCACCTTGGGGTATGCGGATCAACACACGTAATAGGTGCATAAACTTGCAAGATAGGATCCAAGTCAATCTTATATTCGTGAAAACATAATATGTTCAGATCTGAAATCATGGCACTCGGGCCCTAGTAACAAGCATTAAGCATAGCAAAGTCATACCAACATCAATCTGAGAACATAGTGGATACTAGGGATCAAGCCCTATCAAACTTAACTCGATTACATGATCAATCTCATCCAATACCACCACCGTCCAGCAAGCCTACAAAGGAATTACTCACTCTTGATGGTGAGCATCATGGCGGTGTTGATGAAGAAGGGTTCGTGATGATGACGGCGACAATTTCCCCTCTCCGGAGCCCAAAACAGGCTCTAGATCAGCCCTCCGGAGGAAGAACAGGAGGTGGCGGTGGCTACGTCTCGTGAGACGCGATGAAAACTTCTCTCTGGGTTTTTTCTCCGAAGATGTGAATTAATAGGCCTGGAATTACGGGCGGAGGATCCACGTGGGCCCCACAAGCCATCAGGGCGCGACCTAGGGGGGCCGCGCCCTGTTGGCTTGTGGCCCCCTGGCAACCTCCCTCCGGTAGTTTTTTGCTCCAAAATTCATTATAAATCCCAGAAATAATTCACAAAAAGTTTCGTCCAATTCCGAGAACTTTTATTTCTGCACAAAAATAACACCAAGGTAGTTCTGCTGAAAACAGTGTCAGTCCAGGTTAGTTCCATTCAAATCATGCAAATTAGAGGTCAAAACCAGAGCAAAAGTGTTTGGAAAAGTAGATACATTGGAGACGTATCAACTCCCCCAAGCTTAACTCATTGCTTGTCCTCAAACAATTCTGTTGATAAACTGAAAGTTATAAAGAAAATTTTTACAAACTCTTTTGTTCTCGTCGTTATACACATGCTTAGCTAGTGCTCAAGTTTTCAGCATTAATCATAAATAAGCACATCCATGACAACAACTAAACATTATGTTAACTCGTGGCAATACATAACCAACTAACAAGCAATAATAAGATATTTCACATGCCAACAATTTGTCAAAACAATCATAATATAATATGGTGACATGGTATTTCGCTAGCCCTTTCTGAGACCGCAAAACATAAATGGAGAGCACCTATGAGGTTCAAGCAGTGACTAAACATTATAATTCAGGGTAGAAAAGACCGAGTTATGCTCATATCCAACAATAACTAGACTCAATGCATAAGAATGACAATAGTGCTCTCTAGTCTGGTGTTGTTAGTAAGAGGGTGATGACTCAGCATGAAAGTAAATAGATAGGCCCTTCGCAGAGGGAAGCATTGATTTGCAGAGGTGCCAGAGCTCAAAGCTTAAAACAAGAGTGAAGATATAATTTTTGGGTGGTGCACTTTTCTTGTCAACGTTACGACAAAGGTTTTCAATATCTTCCATGCTAAACTCATTATTGGCGGTTCCCAAACAGAATAGTAAAGTTTACTCCTGTCCACCATCCATACACAAACCATAGCTGACCGAATCCACGGATGCGTGCCAACATACAACTGTCCCAAGGATTTTTGTTTAATTTATTTTGATTAAGCAGGACCGGGCATCCTTTTTACCAGGCTCTCCCGTGCAATGACGGTGAATAAACGACCGTCTTGAGAATAACTCACTTAGCATGGAAGATACTGGCCGCCTCGTCGCTCCATGAGCGAGACGAGTGCACAATTCAGGTGTTTATTTGAATATTTAGAGGTGGCACATGCAAATTTACTTGGAACGGCAGGGTAATACCGCAAATAGGTAGGTATGATGGACTCATGTGGAGTAACTTGGTTTAAGGGTTTTGGATGCACAACCAACATTCTCGCTTAGTACAGGCGAAGGCTAGCATTAGATTGAGAAGCGACCAGCTAGAGAGCAACAACGGTCATAAACATGCATTGTGAATAATTAACATTGTGCGTAGCATGAGTAGGATATGAACACTGAATTTAAACATCATGAAGCCTGCATTAGTTTTGAATCAACTACATGTTTGCACATGGGCCAAGTCAGACCGCTCGAATTACTCAGAGGGAAATACCATACTACCATACCGTATCATAACCATTTTAATGCATGTTGACACACAAGATAAATCATTATCCACTCCTAGCTATTAAGCATGGCATGAGAAACTATAATCTCTAATTGTCATCATAAACATGTCTACTCATGATATACTAAATCAAGATCGAACTGGCTAAACATATTTGCAAAAACGGAAAACAAGAAATGTCCATACCGGCTTCCCTTGCCACGACCACTTCATCAAATATCGTCATTATTGCCTTTCACTTGCATGACCAAATGGCATGATAATAATAATAGTGCAAGAATGTTGTGGACTAAGCTGAAATCTACAGGGCAGTTTAGACAAAGGAGAAGACAAGGTAAAATTGGCTCTCTGTTAGATTAACAATAAAGCATATAGGAGCCACTCAACATTTTCATCGTGGCCTTCTCCTTTCAATGACTCACTCAAAAGGAAAAGAAATTCAGAGAAACACATTGAAATATTTTTGGAGTTTTTGTTTTCTTCTTCTCAAGTAAGCAAAATAAGAAGGAAAAAAAACGAGAAAAACTATTTACACGGGAAAGCTCCCGACATGCAAGAGGAAATATTTTTTGGGTTTTCTTTTTAGTACTACATCTAATTAAATGAGGAAAGGAAAAAACCAAAAAGAAGCAAGAAATATTTTTTGGATTTTCAAAGTTTTTCAAACACACAAGAAGAAAGCGGAAAAATAAAGTTAACATGGATATACAATGAAAGAGGATGAACATCGACAATTTACATGAAGTATGTGAATATGAATGTAATGTCGGTGAGAAATACGTACTCCACGAAGCTTAGGCGTTTGCCTAACTTGGTAATCACCACTGATAATAGCCGTCGGGTCCAGGAAAGTGCTCTTGCTGGGGTACCTGAGCATCCCATGCCTGGACCTCGGCCTCCGTAGCAGCCAGCTCGTTCTGATAAGCAATTATATCTTCTGGCATGATGGTGTATCCGTTCCTGGCATGATAATTAAATAAAGAGGGTGCAGGCAATAAAATAATATTGCAAGTCTTCTCGCTAAATACTAAGTTGTAACGAATGTGATGCGGTGGCTTAGGTTCCTCAATGAATTGGTGTTCTATCATAGACTGATGATCGAGATAAACCTTAGGCAATAAATAATCAGTAGGACGTATAGCAACATTAAAACGCTTTGCCAAGCGCGTGGCATAAATACCATTGTGGACCTTGCCTTTGGTTCGGTTAAGATGTAAGCGACGCGCGACAATAGCTCCTAAGTTGTAAGTATTATCACCATAAAGTGCGCAGCGCAAAATAGGAAGGGTGGGGGCACTGAGGCCACCACCCTGCTCCATAGCAGTTATGCATTTTCCTATAAACAGTGAGAAATAGTGCACAGATGGAAATTGCAAACTAGTGGCTGTGGCGTTTGATACGCCCCTAGTTTCTCCCACAGTTAAGGTGAGGAGGAATCCCTCGAAATCCTTGGGTTTAGGTTCACGCATTCCCCCGTCAGAGGGAAGCAAACATATTTCAGCAAATTCATGTAGAGGCATTCCATAGTTCGTGGCATATAAATCGAAGCGTACTGTGGGAGCACCGGGCGTATTTGTGAAGTAAAAGTTTTGCACGAAGGAATTAGTAAGGAGATAGTATTGGTCACACTCATCTGCAAGGAAGTTGGTCAGCCCGACATTTGCAACGAATTGCATGAATTCTTCATAGAAACATGCTTCATTCATGAAGGGTTTATGTGGCCATTCACAGAGCCTAACTTCCGTGTTGCGAAAAAAGTTGATGTCGCGATCCTGAGTTCTCCCAACAACTCCCTTGGGGCTCCGGCTTGAAGAACCTTTCCTTAGAAAATTCATTTTCCTAAGCACAAATTTCTGAAATTTTTGAGCCATAATTTTATGTCAATAAAACTTCGCAAGAATGATAGCAACTACTCATAAGGATGCCTAGAGCCTATATCAAGCATTCATACTACTTAGAACTCAAAGAATTCAACATGCAAGCTCATTTTCTGTAGGACCAAGTGTAGCAAAATATGCAAAATATAAAACACTAAAGCAAAAACTAATTGGAGGAGCGGGAGAGTTACATACCAAGTAACAATTCCCCAAAACAGTTTTGGAAATGGAGTTCCGAGCAAAGAGATTGAAAATTTCAGTTTCAGGTGGAAGAACACGAGAGAGAGAGAGAGCTAGAGAATCTTCGCTGGATAGGAGACGAGGTGAGCTGAAGGGATAAGGCAGGGGGGCATGTGGGCCCCATAAGCCATCAGGGCGCGGCCCAGGGGGGCGCACCCTGTTGGCTTGTGGCCCACAGGTGCATCTCCCTGCTGTTATTTTTATGTCAAAAATTCTAATATATTCCAGAAAGATTCATGTTAAAATTTTGTGGCAATCTGAGATTTTTTATTTTTGGGTCATTTTTCATGCACGGGAAAAACAGAAAACAGGAAATTCATGGCATTTTATTTCATAATAACTAAGAATAACAGAGAATAAACTTGTGACACAGAGAGTTGTGAATACTCAATTCATCAATCACATGTCTTTCGAAAAGGATTCACTAATAAGGTTGATCAAGTCTTATTAATAACCGATTCCGATTAACATGAAACCGAAGAATTTTTTTGTATACCACTAGGTTACCTCAATGGGGATTTGCATCTCCCCAACAATAAGATTATAGTATTTCTTTTTCTTGGTAGTACGTAGAGGGATTGTAAAATCTCCAATGATGACCGTGGGGGTAGGCTCAATGACATTAATATTGTTAACCAAGGTTTGCTTCTTCGGAAAATGCAATGTATGTTGCTTGCCATTAACATGAAAAGTCACCTTGCTTTTGTTGCAATCAATAGTAGCCCCTGCAGTATTTAGAAAGGGTCTACCAAGGATGATCGACATATTATCGTCCTCGGGCATATCAAGAATAACAAAGCCTGTTAAGATAGTAACATTTGCAACCACAACAGGAACGTCCTCGCAAATTCCAAAAGGTAAAGCAGTGGATTTATCAGCCATTTGCAAATATATCTCAGTAGGTGTAAGTTTATTCAATTCAAGTCTTTTCTAAAGGGAGAAAGGCATAATACTAACACCGGCTCCTAAATCACATAAAGCGGTTTTAACATAATTTCTTTTAATAGAGCAAGGTGTAACAGCCCAAGACTGACGCTCCAGAAGAATCCCGATTTATTTTGTTGTCATCGTGTGATGTATTCGTTTGTCGCATTCATCATCGCATAATTCGCATCATCTGCATAGCATTGTCACTTTTTTTTGAAAACTTGCATCCGTTCGTAGTTGCCGGTCCTCTCCGTTCTCGTCGATGACCGTTTCGAGACCAACCACACACGCACGCGCCCGCGACATCGATAAAATATTGTTTTTAAATGCGTGTATAAAATATTCTCGGATTGGGTCGAAAGTTGGCGTGCGGTCTTGTTTTATTGTAGGTAGACCACCTGCCAAATTTCGTCACAATCGGAGGTCGTTTGATACCCGAACGGTCGACCGTAGCGGCACCGTCATTGGTTTATTAGCGGACGTTTCAGTTTTCAAAAAACGTGTGTCACGGGACACAACTCCCCTCTCATCTCATCCCAACCCCTCTTCACAAACCCATCAACCCACCTAGCAACCCCCTCCGCTTCCGGACCGTTCGATCGTGATCAAACGGTCCGAAAACGGACTGACGAGGTCACCTACCCTAGGTAGGGTCACATACCTCTATACTAGGACACCCTTGGGGTCCTACAAGTTCATGGAAATCCTTGGTTCACCTCGACTCTCGGACGAATGCATAAGCAGCACTCGGCCCCTAGAAAGTCACTCGGACGTTACTCATCACTCGGTGCCTTTTGTAACACTCGGATAGAAAGGAGCAGGACCGTCATGGGAGAGGCAACGTTCGAGGGACTTAATACGCCTTAAGTATTGTAAAGACCACGTTACCTGTAATGGCTGTAGTTACCTTAGCAGTTTCTGGTAACCCCCGTAGTTACTAGCATTAATGACCCTAGTGATGGCGCTCGGTTGATGGAGGCGCACTCTATATAAGCCACTCTCCGATGCCAGAGCAAGGGTTACGAACTCTCTATAATCATATACCCATACAAGGAAAACACACAGCCCCAGGGCTCGAGACGTAGGACTGTTACCACTTCCGAGTGGGGTCCGAACTCGTAAATTCGGAGTGTGACACTTATTCCGTAGCTAGGCTTCCCCCTACTCATTCGTAACCCCCCTGTACTATTGTCAGGATTACTCCCACGACAGTTGGCGCCCACCGTGGGGCGGAGGGACTAGCGAATTCCGGTGTAAGTGGATTCAAGCCTTTTTACATTCACCATGTTGGCACTCGGCGGTGAGATTCTCTTCGGCACCTTGCGTTTCGTCGCTGACGGTTCTGCTTGGTTGCACGAGGCACCGCTGGATCCTGACTCGTTCCCCGCGCGGGGAGCGGCGCACTTCAGCGCCGTGGCCCACGGCGTCCTCTTGCGGCAGCCATCGGAGCCTTACGGCTCCTCGTCCGTTCTCGGCTCTGGGAGTCACCGCAAGCGCTCCGGGCGCTCTCGGTGGCAGCGGTGGGTTGAGCATGCCATGGCTCGCCAGTCGTCGGTCGCCCAAGTGGTTGTGATCGTCTCCAACGAACCCACCGCCGATTTGTTCCCCTCTTTGAGGGACGAATTGTCCGATGAGTCAGAATTCGGAAGCAGCGGAGACGCTGCAGAAGTCATGATGGCCAACACCACCAACAACGGGCCTCCCGGGTACTCTAGGGGTGGTCCTCATAGTCACGACGGCGATCGTCACGCTGGCGACATAAGCGGCTATGTCCCCCGGCCTCTCACTCGGGAGTAGCGGGAAGATAGGAGGAGGAGGGACGACGAAGTTCTCCTCACTCTGATCACCGGGACCACTCCAGAGGAATTGGCCCAGGAGGCAACGCGTGTGGCCACTTTGGCCGAGCGCGAACGACTCGAGCGCCTCCAGCAGTCGCTCGACGAGCGCAGCACGGGATAGACCGAGTTCCAGCAACCTGAGGCGTCCGCTGTTCCAGAGCAGCCGGCACCCCAAAGTCCCTGTGATGCGCACGCTAATAGAGAACCTGGCTGTGGCCACCCGGATCGCTGAATCTATTCAGTTGTCTGGGTCGACAGCTGGCGAGGGCATTCGGCAGATCCAAGCTCTGCTGAAGACTGCTCTGAAGCAGAATTCGGAAGTTTCGCAGTCGTCACTGCGGATTCACGGCCGGTCCGTGCAGGCAGACACGGTGCAGTCTGCTCACAGCCCGCAGGCATACGAGAAAGGCATACGCTCTCCCCTCTTCCGAGAGGTCCATACGGGGGGCGTTGGTGAGATGAGCGCGACGTCAGTCGGACCCCTCCTCCGAGAGGTGGTTCGTACGGCAAGCGGCCATTCGATGAAGGCTGCCATTATGGAGAAGATCGCAATCGGACTCCCCCTCGACCCCGTGGCTATGAGGAAGCTGGCCGGCGGCCTCCGTTGCGCAACGCCAGGTCTACCATCACACGAAAGATGGTAGATAGGAACCGAGTGATCAGAGACCGAGTGAGTGGTTGGGGAACATCGGGTCTTGAGTGCTTCTGTAGGTATATCCGAGAAGCCGAGATACCCCCCAATTACCGTTTAGCAACCGGGATCGGAAAGTTCAACGGTGAATCCAAGCCGGAGACCTGGCTCGAAGATTACTGAGTGGCTGTTCAGATTGGGGGTGGTGACGACTTCGTGGCCATGAAACACCTCCCCCTCATGCTGTAAGGATCTGCTCGGGCGTGGTTGAACCAGTTACCTTCTAGTAGCATCTATTGCTGGGAGGATCTGGCCCGAGTGTTCATCAAGACGTTTGAAGGCACGCTAAAGTGGTTTGACTGAATTGCAGCACTGTGTCCAGAAGAACAATGAGACTCTCCGAGAGTATATTCAGCGATGGACTATGCTGTACAACACGGTAGAGAATGTCACTGAGCATCAGGCTGTTTGTGCCTTCAAGGCAGGTACATCATACCGAGAGCTCGTTTTGAAGTTTGGCCGATCGGGAGATCTGTCTCTCAGTCGAGCCATGGAAATCGCCAATAAGTATGCCAACGGCGAAGAAGAAGACCTCCTCCGAAGCGGCAAGGGTCGAGCAGGCGACAACCGACAGTCGGCTGGGAACGCTGACAAAAAGCAGAAGCGGAAAGCTGATCCTCCAGGAAAAGCTGAAGTGGCAGCTGTTCCTGGCCAAGGGAAGCCGAAGCCTAAGAAAAATAAGAAAAAAGATTGGGTTAACAAGAAGAAACCCGAGTATAACTCCGAGGTGATGGATCAGCCCTGCGCGATCCACACGAAGAAAGATGAAGAGGGCAACGTCATTTACCCGAAGCACACCTGTCGGGAGTGCCGATTGCTCAAACATGAGACGGGAAAATAGACTTCTGCAGAGAAGGACGCCGACGAAGAAGAAGAGGGCAATCTGGAATACCCACACGTCGACAAGGTCCTAAATATGATCTTTGCACACGTTGAGAGTAAGAGCCGATTGAAAGTCATCAATCGGGAGGTGAACATGGTAGCTCTGACTGCCATGAAGCACCTTAATTGGACAAAGACTCCTGTCACTTTTGATCAGTCTGATCACCCAGCCCACATAGCCACCCCTGGGAGGCAGGCGCTGGTTGTCGATCCAGCTGTGAATGGGGTCCGACTGCGCAAGGTCTTGATGGACGGTGGCAGCGGACTCAACATAATCTACGCGGATATACTCAGTGCAATGGGCATTCCGATGTCCCGACTGAGCAAGAGTAACATGCATTTCCATGGAGTCATTCCTGGGAAGAAGGCCGAGTCACTCGGTCAGATTGCTCTGGATGTTGTATTCGGAGGAGAGAAGAACTTCTGGAAGGAACGCCTAAGATTTGAAGTGGTGGATTTTCGGAGTGCCTATCACGCCATCCTGGGTAGGCCCGCCTACGCACGTTTCATGGCCCGACCATGTTACATATATCTTAAACTTAAGATGCCAGGGCCGAATGGTGTGATCATGATAACCGGCGATCGGAAAATTGCCGAGGAGTGCCTCCAGCAAGGCTCCAAAATAGCCAATGAACAAGTTCTCGCAGCCGAACTTGATGGCTACAAGAAAGCGGTGGATGCTGCAGACTTACTCAAGTCCAAACGCCTGGCAACAGAATCAGCGTTTCAGTCGGCCGGCGAAACCAAGCAGGTTCACATTCATCCCAACGATCCGAGTGCGGCGCCGACCAACATCTCGACATCGCTTGATGATAAATAGGAAGCCGAGCTCATCCAGTTCCTCCGTGAGAACTGGGATATCTTCGCATGGAAGCCATCTGACATGCCGGGGGTACCCAGGGGACTGGCTGAGCATCGACTCCGAGTGGATCCGAAGATCAAGCCAGTCAAAGAGCACTTGCGTCGATCCTCCGTAGAGAAGCGCAAGGCGATTGGCGAAGAGATCGCTGGGCTCCTACCTGCCGAATTCATTCGTTAAGTTTTCCATTCCGAGTGGCTTGCCAACCCAGTGTTGGTGCCTAAGAAGGACAAGTCTCTCTGAATGTGTATCGATTTCAAACACCTCAATCGGGCCTGCCCGAAAGATCACTTTCCCCTTCCCCGCATAGATCAGATAGTAGATTCCACCGCCGGATGCGAACGCCTGTTGTTCTTAGATGCGTACTCCGGGTACCATCAAATCCTAATGTATGGACCAGATGAAATAAAAACAGCTTTCATCATCCCATTCGGGTGTTTCTGCTACATCACTATGCCATTTGGTGTGAAGAATGCTGGGGCAACATTTATGCGCATGATTCAGAAATGCTTACAGGAACAAATCAGTCAGAACGTCGAAGCCTACATGGATGACATCGTGGTTAAGTCTAGGAAAGGTTCCGACCTCCTAGCTGACCTCGCCGAGACCTTCGCAAACCTCCGATGCTACCAAATAAAACTCAAACCTCCAAAGTGCACATTCGGAGTCTCTTTGGGTAAGCTTCTCGGTTTCCTTGTTTCCGAATGAGGGATCGATGCTAATCCTGATAAAATTGGAGCAATCATCCGAATGAAGAAACCTGTCCGCTTGCACGATGTCCAGAAACTCACGGGATGCCTCGCTGCCCTGAGTAGATTCATCTCTCGTCTCGGTGAGAAGGCCTTGCCTCTTTACCGATTGATGAAAAAGTCCGACACGTTCGAGTGGACCTTTGAAGCGCAAGAGGCATTCGATCAGCTCAAGGCTTTGCTTCCCACCAAGCCGGTGTTAGCTGCTCCAGGCAGCCGAGAGCCCTTGCTCTTGTACATCGCCGCTACTAGCCAAGTGGTCAGCGCAGTCCTCACTGTGGAGCGTGAAGAATCGAAAAAAACTTTCAAGGTGCAAAGGCGTGTGTATTATATTTCGGAAGTCTTGACTCCCTCCAAGCAAAGGTATCCGCATTACCAAAAGTTGGTTTATGGCATTTACCTCACTGTCAAGAAGGTAGCTCATTATTTTCAAGAGCATTCGGTCACAGTTATTAGCGACGCTCCTCTTTCGAAAATCCTAAATAACAAAGACGCCACTGGCCGAGTGGCAAAATGGGCAATTGAACTCCTCCCATTGGAGATCAATTTTGAAGCTAAGAAGGCAATCAAGTCGCAAGCCCTAGTTGATTTTCTGGCCGAGTGGATTGAACATGAACAGCTAGCGCCGAGTATCCCTGAACACTGGACCATGTTCTTTGATGGATCTAAGATGCTCCAAGGATCCGAAGCTGGAGTAGTTCTCGTTTCCCCCAGAGGAGACCGACTGAGCTACGTCCTACAGATTCATTTCGACTCATCCAATAATGAAGCCGAGTGCGAAGCACTCCTCTATGGACTCTGAATGGCAATCACACTTGGCATTCGGCACTTGATGGTATTTGGTGACTCGGACCTTGTTGTCAACCAGGTGATGAAGGAATGGGACATAAGGAGTCCTTCCATGACTGGATATTGCAATGCAGTTCGAAAACTAGAGAAGAACTTTGAAGGTTTAGAGTTGCATCATATCCCCCGAGCGAAAAATCAGGGAGCTGATGACCAGGCTAAAATTGGCTCCACTCGGAAAGTCGTGCCAAAAGATGTATTCCTTGAACACCTTCATTCCCCTTCGGTCAAAGAAGATCCTTTTACCGAAGAGCCCCCACAAGCAGTCGGTCCCTCAAATTCGACTGAAGTAGACATCCCAGCTGTAGTGGATCTCGTCCAAGAGATGTTGGTGATCACTCCCGAGTGGACCCAACCGTATTTAGCGTACTTGCTCCGGCAAGAGCTCCCTGAAGATGAAGAGGAAGCCCGAAGGATCGTCCGACGATCCAAATCCTTCGAAGTGATGGGTGATCAGCTGTACAAAAAAGCACTACTGGCGTGGCTCAGAGATGCATATCCCCGGAAGAAGGATTACAGATCCTACATGACATTCACTCGGGAACCTGTGGTCATCATGCGTCCTCTCGGACGTTGGTCGCAAAGGCTTTCCGTGCAGGTTTTTATTGGCCCCGAGCCAATGCAGCAGTGAAGGACATGGTAGATCTTTGTGTTGGATGCCAGTTCTACAAGAATCAGACACACAAGCCAGCATCCGCTCTGAAGACTATTCCTCTCACCTGGCCATTCGCTGTATGGGGTCTTGACATAGTCGGACCTCTACGCACAGGGTCGAGTGGTTTTACCGATCTGCTGGTCGCTGTGGATAAGTTGACCAAGTGGGTCGAGGCGAAGCCCATCAAAAGTTTGGATTCAGCTACCGCTGTCAGCTTCATTCGGCAGATCATATTCAGATTCGGAGTCCCTCATGACATCATCACAGATAATGGGAAGAATTTCGATTCGGATGAATTCCGTGAGTTTTGTTATTCTCAAGGTACTCGGGTCAATTATGCTTCCGTAGCTCACCCGCAGTCGAACGGACAGGCAGAACGAGCAAACGAAATGATTCTTCAAGGATTGAAACCCCGATTGATGAGAGATCTCGAGATCACTGCTGGTGCGTGGGTCGAGGAATTACCTTCTGTCTTGTGGGGCATTCGGACGACCCCGAATCGTTCCACCAAGCGCACTTCTTTCTTTATACGGATCCGAAGCTGTTTTACCGAGTGACATTCGCCACAACGCTCCCCGAGTGGAGCTCTATAACGAAGATGAAGCCGAAGTGGCATGCCAGGATGGCCTTGACCTTTTGGAAGAGGAAAGAGAGCAAGCCCTGATCAGGTCGACGCTTTACCAGCAAGACCTGAGGCGTCTTTATGACAGACAAGTCAGAAGACGTGCTTTCTAGGAAGGTGACCTCATTCTCTGACTGGATCAGCAAAAGCCGCACAAGCTAGCGCCTCCGTGGCAGGGGCCCTTTGTCATCTCCAAAGTTCTCAACAATGGAGCTTATCGGTTGTACAACATTGTTGACGATAAGGAAGATCCACGAGCGTGGAACGCGGATCTGCTCCGCAAGTTCTATACCTAGTGTTAAGACACTCTACCATCCTTGTAATGCACTTCCAAGTAAACCCGATGAATAAAGTATCTACTTTCTCGGTTCTTTGTTGAAACTTTTTGTTACTCGTTCGTTTTCGCCACACCCAGTGGGTATGCGGATTCGCTTAGCTGCGATCCTGTATCGCCTAAGTTAGAAACTACTCCAAGTGAGGACCTCATCCACACTCGGGGACTTAGCTGCGATCTTGTATCGCCTAAGTTAAAAACTACTCCGAGTGAGGACTTCATCCACACTCGGGGGCTTAGCTGCGATCCTGTATCGCCTAAGTTAAAAACTACTCCGAGTGAGGACTTCATCCACACTCGGGGGCTTAGCTGCGATCCTGTATCGCCTAAGTTAGAAACTACTCCGAGTGAGGACCTCATCCACACTCGGGGACTTAGCTGCGATCCTGTATCATCTAAGTTAAAAACTACTCCGGGTGAGGACTTCATCCACACTCGGGGGCTTAGCTGCGATCCAGTATCACCTAAGTTAAAAACTACTCCGAGTGAGGACTTCATCCACACTCGGGGGCTTAGCTGCGATCCTGTATCGCCTAAGTTAAAAACTACTCCGAGTGAGGACTTCATCCACACTCGGGGGCTTAGCTGCGATCCTGTATCGCCTAAGTTAAAAACTACTCCGAGTGAGGACTTCATCCACACTCGGGGGCTTAGCTGCGATCCTGTATCGCCTAAGTTAGAAACTACCCCGAGTGAGGACTTCATCCACACTCGGGGGCTCAGCTGCGATCCCGTATCGCCTAAGTTAGAAACTACTTCGAGTGAGGACTTCATCCACACTCGGGGGCTTAGCTGCGATCCTGTATCGCCTAAGTTAGAAACTACTCTGAGTGAGGACTTCATCCATACTCGGGGGCTTAGCTGCGATCCTGTATCGCCTAAGTTAGAAACTACTCCGAGTGAGGACTTCATCCACACTCGGGGACTTAGCTGCGATTCTGTATCGCCTAAGTTAAAAATCCGCATTCGGCAAAAATGGATACAAGCATCTAAAATGATCAAGTAAAGGCATTCAAATGTCATGAAGTTCAAAGCAAAAGTGCACATAATGAGAGCCACAAAGTCATGGCGAGAGTATCGGTACAAGACCACTCGGCATTCCGAGGCAAATGTAATTTAAAGTTTTTTCCTGACGATCACTCGTACGATGGTGGAGATGCTACGTCAGTGAAGGTGTCCAAGTCGATGACGTCCGCAATCCGAGTGGCGATTGGCAAGAAAGTCTCCATGAAGTCGTCGATCTTGGCATTCTTTTTGTTGACAACCTTCAGCGACTTCAGTTTTTCCTCATCCACGCCTCTGCAGTGCACACGAACAAGGGAAAGAGCGATGTCTGCCCCAGGCCGAGCTGCGGATTTTTTTCCATAACTGGACTCGGCGTGGCACATCCTTCAGACAATTGACGAGGACGTCCAAGTCACTCGGGACCTCTTCCTCAGGGCCAGTCTCTTTGTGATCTCCTTGGCGGCTTCACGCAAACGGTTGAGGAAATGGGCTGCCTCCGTGGTGCGCTCGTCTAGGCGAAGCAACGCAAGTGTCGCACTGTCACAGAGGAGTCCAGCACTCGGGTCCAGTTCTTTCTCAATCTTGGAAGTTTCTTCTTCCTCATCCATACACAGATCTAATAGACATTCGGGAGGAAAAAGTAAGAGGGGGAGCAAGATAAGTTGGAAAGGTTTGAAGTTTGATCGGGCCGAGTGTGTACCTTTGAGCCTCTTGTTCATTTCACCACAGTAGTCCTCCACAAGCTTCTCAATCTCGGCCTTCTTGGCTGTGACGCCCTTCAGCTTTGCTTCGGCTTCAACAGCCTCCAGGGTGCTCCTCTAGGCGACATCCTCCAACGTCTTCTTCTCCTCCTCCCACTTCTCGAATGCCTTCAGTTTGTCCTCCGCCTCCTTAGCTTTCCGACTGGCTTCCTTCTGGGCAAGTGCCAGATCATTGTCCTTCTTCTCCAAGGCTGTCTTCATGGTCTCTATAGAAATGGAAACCCGCAGTCTCTTAGCAAGCTGGAGATTTTCACTACGGACATCTGGCGGAGTACTTTCAGTCGGACAGGGAAAAAGATCGAACTCAAAGTAGTCGGTCGAAATGTGATTACCTCCGAGTGTCAGTTTCTCCTTCTCCAGACGTGCACACTTGGTCTTCTCAGCTTCGAGGCTACGATGCAGCTCCTGCACCTCCTCTTCAAGAGTTTTAGAGCGAGATCCGATCTCGCACACACCGTACATACGACGACAACAATAGCAAAGAGTATCAGAGCTGACAATCGGATACAATGTAGAGGTACAATGGCATTCGGATTTTGAGACTGACACCGACTGCTTCAGTCGACGGCAGCCTCGGGGACTACACCCAGTGGGTTCGCTCAGCACGTCCCCACTGGAGAACTACCGGTTCTACACCCCGACTGTCAATGTCGAGAGGTTCTGGTCCATGGACCATCACCGCATCCTCTTCGACAAGTATCTCATCATTCGGATTCTACTACTTCAACACTTGGATTTTGAGACTGTCGCCGACTGCTTCAGTCGACGGCAGCCTCGGGGACTACACCCAGTTGGTGCGCTCGGCGCGCCCCCACTGGAGAACTACAGGTTCTACACCCCGACGGTCAACGTCGAGAGGCTCTGGTCCATGGACCATCACCGCATTCTCTTGGACAAGTATCTCATCATTCGGATTCTACTACTTCAACATTCGGATTTTGAGACTGTCGCCGACTGCTTCAGTCGACGGCAGCCTCGGGGACTACACCCAGTGGGTGCGCTCAACGCGCCCCCACTGAGAACTACATGTTCTACACCCCGACGGCCAACGTCGAGAGGCTCTGGTCCATGGACCATCACCGCATCCTCTTCGACAAGTATCTCATCACTCGGATTCTACTACTTCAACATTCGGATTTTGAGACTGTCGCCGACTGCTTCAGTCGACGGCAGCCTCGGGGACTACACCCACTGGGTTCGCTCAGCGCGCCCCCAGTGTAGAACTACTGGTTCTACACCCCGACGGTCGACGTCGAGAGGCTCTGGTCCATAGACCATCACCGCATTCTCTTCAACAAGCATCTCACCATTCGGATTCTACTACCTAAAACACCCAGTGGGTGTGCCCCCGCTCCTGACGTAAACCCACTCGGAACTCTAACTCTACATAAACTCACTCAGGATTCTACAGGATTCTGAAAACATCTCCAACGCAAATATTATGTTTAAAGAAGGTACTTACGAGAGTACTTACTCGGACAGTCTTCTCCAAAGCCTCGTCGGCATCGCGGGCCTCCTTCAGCTTGTTGTTCATCAACTTCAGCTGGATCAGCGCCTCCTTGCTCGCTCCCACCTGGTCCTCCGGTACGCGTTGCAGACCGATGATGCTGGTCACAAGGGGAGTTGGAGGGGGAGTTCCGAGTGTTGATCTTGCCCTTGAGGAGGTTCCTCGGGCCTGAGGCATCTCCTGGTTGGCGAGACATCTCGCATCACAACGTCCGCGTCAACTGCAGGATTTGGCAGGTCAACTTATTCGTCTGCGTCAATCTGGATCACCTCACGCGGCTCTGCAAACAGGCGATAGTCATTCGGACGTGAGCCGAGAGGAGAGACTAAGGACCCAGAATTCACAAATAGACAAAGCCGAGTGATACCTTTTGAAGTTGCTGCATCAGTTTCAGCCTTGTCCTTCCCTAGCGAGGCAGATGAAGTGTCGGCCCTACATCAAAGTCACTCAGATTGTTTATCTTAATTGGCTAATCACTCGAAACATCAATCGGCATGAAGATACTTACGTGGAGTTCACCGGCACATTCATCTTGGTCTTGGGCAGCGCCGCCTTCCGGGGTTTGCTGGTAGAGATCTTCGCTTGCTTCGCACTCTTCTCTGGAGATGCGACGGGATCGCTACGCCCACGCTTCGAAGTCCGAGTGGGGGGGGGGGTGCTCGCGGGAGGCTTGGCAGCACCCGGACCACCCGTACGGCCTCCACGGACTCCAGGGTCCTGGCGGGCCTTAGAACGGGCCTCGGGAAGCACCTCTTCTGAAGGGGAAGATTCCGCCTCATCTCCCGGTCGGACCCCTCCTCGTCCTCTTCGTCGCCGCTTTCATCTTCAGACTCTTCTTCATCGCCCGAGTCGCCACGGTGCTCGTTGTCGCTGGCCATGTCCGCAATCGTGTTGACTCCAGGGGGTATCAAGCTCGCCATGTTCATGTAACCCTGTTGAAACGGAGGTTGCGATGATCAAAATTCGTCAAAGGAAACTCACATCACTCGGAATTAATGGTGGC
Organism: Elymus sibiricus; assembly: GCA_039707655.1. NCBI lineage: Eukaryota > Viridiplantae > Streptophyta > Magnoliopsida > Poales > Poaceae > Elymus > Elymus sibiricus. The sequence continues at coordinate 250,251,704 of CM077671.1, forward strand.
ATTCGGAGTTTACCTCACTCGGCAGGTGATCGGCCGAGTACGGCGGCACTAGCCTGGACCCCCTGGGGTTGTCCCGAGCTGGAGTTATGGCTTTCAGTTTGTTCGCCACCGCTTCAGCACTGAGTTCCTCCGGATGCATCCGAGTGACATCACTCGGACCCGAGTACCGCCACATGGGATGGGCTCTGGCCTGAACCGGCTGGATCCTTCGCTGGAAAAAGACCTCTAGCAAATCTAGCCCGTTGACGCCCTGGTTCACGAGAGCTACCAGTGCGATCACGAGAAAATCTACGCCGACCTTCTCCTCCTTGGACACGGTCAGCTTTGGAAGCCGCCGAATGCGTTCCGTGGAATATGGAGGGAGGCCCGACTGACCCTCACTGACTGAGACATCGTCACAGTAGAACCATGTGGATTGCCAACCCTTGACCGTGTCGGGAAAGTTCAGTGTGGGAAAGCTACCTTTGTCCCTCAACTGGATTCCCAAACCCCCGCACAATTGAGCTACATTCGTTTTCTCTTCCGAGAGAGCGGTTTTCTTTATCGTCATCATTCGGCAAGTGAACAAGTGTTTGAAAAAGCCCCAATGCGGGTGACAGCCAAGGAAGTTCTCACACAGGGAGACGAAAGCAGCTAAGTACGTGATGGAGTTGGAAGGGAGATGATGCAGTTGAGCCCTAAAGAAATCCAAAAAAGCCTGGAAGAAAGGATGAGGCGGGAGCGAAAACCCTCGGTCGATATGAGTGGTAAGGAGTACCCGTTCACCTCCGCGCGGCGCAGGCTCGACTTCTCCCTTCTCCGGCAGCCGCCAGCTCCCCGGGGCGAGGAGGCCTTGTCTCTCATACTCCTTCAATCGGCTGGTGGTGACTCGGGATGCCAACCATTCGCCCTGGACAAAGCCAGCCGAGCCACTCGCGCTCGAGGAGGAGTCGCGCGAAGCCCTCTTCGCCTTCTCGTCCTTGGCAGTGGAGTTCCTTGACATCTTCGGCGAGAGGTGGTGACGAATCGGTGGTCCGACGGTGCTCGCGGAGCTCGCGGTAGAGCAACAGTGGAGATCGGGAGGGGAAAGAGAGGATACCTTCTCCTTACCTCCCCCCGGTCCTCTTTTTATACCCCAGCTCGGCTGATTTCCAGTCGTTGGATTTGGAAAGGCCGCACAATCAACGGGCGAGCCCGGATCCGCCAAATCTTTGGGGCAGAGTAGTGGGGACGGGTGGCGAAATTGGCGGCGCGGAAATCGAGTAGCCGCGGCCACCTCCCCCACGCCTCTGACACAACTGTCACAATCACGCGTGCGCGCTTCCCCGCGATTTTGAAATCGCTGGAGATTTTGCGACGTCGCGTTTTGAGTGGACTCTGCATTTGCTCGGGCGTTCCGATGTACCACAATTTACCGAGTGACTAATGACTGGACAAATTTCCACTGAGTGGAGAAAATCTAATCGGACACTTGGATAGATCTCCAAACACTACTGAAACCTCCGAGTGAGGATCAAACGAGAGATTTAACGACGACACCAGGCATAAGGATCGTCTCTCCCGAGAGCTGATGAACATTGAACCGAATGGACCGGGCAGTCCAGACTGTACGAACTAGTCGAAAGACATTAAACCTTGAATCGATTGCGGCTCGAACACCGAGTGGGAAATGATCCGATCCATTTCAAATCGTCCTCGAGATGGTTCCAGCATCACGACATGCAGGCCACTCTTTCCCCTGAGACTCAACCGATTCGGGGGCTACAGACGAGGTCACCTACCCTAGGTAGGGTCACATACCTCTATACTAGGACACCCTTGGGGTCCTACAAGTTCATGGAAATCCTTGGTTCACCTCGACTCTCGGACGAATGCACAAATAGCACTCGGCCCCTAGAAAGTCACTCGGATGTTACTCATCACTCGACGCCTTTTGTAACACTCGGATAGAAAGGAGCAGGACCGTCGTGGGAGAGGCAACGTTCGAGGGACTTAATACGCCTTAAGTATTGTAAAGACCACGTTACCTGTAACGGTTGTAATTAACTTAGCAGTTTCTGGTAACCCCCGCAGTTACTAGCATTAATGGCCCTAGTGATGGCGCTCGGTTGATGGAGGCGCACTCTATATAAGACGCTCTCTGATGCCAGAGCAAGGGTTACGAACTCTCTGTGATCATATACCCATACAAGGAAAACACACAGCCCCAGGGCTCGAGACGTAGGACTGTTACCACTTCCGAGTGGGGTCTGAACTCGTAAATTCCGAGTGTGACACTTATTCCGTAGCTAGGCTTCCCCCTACTCATTCGTACCCCCCGTACTATTGTCAGGATTACTCCCACGACACGGACTAAAATGCCCCCCTTAGCCCCCCTTTCCTATTTAAACAGTCCCCCCTAGCCATTTTTGGACGAAACCCTAGCCTAACCCTTCCCCTACCTCTAGCCGCCGCCACCACGCCTCAAATTCCGTGCCCGCCAGCCCCTGGCCGCCACATGGCGAGCCGCCACCATCACCTGAGCCAACCCGCGCTGCCGGCTCCAAGCTGAACCACCACCGGCTCGGGAGCCTCGATCCCGGGCGTCCGTCGCCGGATTGGACGGCCAGGGACCCCCGCAGCAAGCCGCCAGCCGCCTTCCCACCCCCGCAGCCAGGTGTGGCCCGCCGAGGCCCAGGCGCGGCCCACCCAGGCCCGGGTCAACTGCCCGCGCGCCCGCGAGCCACGGCGTCGGAACCCTAGCGCCGCTAGGGAGCTCTGCCCATGCCGACCGCCGCCGTGCCGCCCGATGGCCGGAGCACGCCGGAGCTCCGCCCCGCTGCCCTGCTCCGCTTCCTCGACCGCCGCCGCTGGTGCCCCGCGCTGCCCGACCTCGCCGCCCGCACCGGCCAGCCGGAGCTCGCCCGCCGCCAGCCGGCCCCTTCGGCCTCGTCCAGCCACGCCGTCGGCCAGATCCGGGGATGCCGCGCCGGATCCGGCCATCCCTAGCCATGCCGTCGCCCATCGGCGTCCCCAGCGCCGGAGCCGCCGCCGGCCACGGCCGTCCTCAACCGCCGCCAGGAGATCGTCGTCCCACTTCGTCCCGGTCCAGCCCGTCCCCGGACCCGCGATCCAAACGGGATCTCCGGATCCCCGGTACGGAGCCGTCCCAAATGCCTTAGTTGTTTTTTTCTAAGTCCTTGAATTGTCTGTTTTATCATCATATTAGCATTTTAAACCGCTTGTAGTGTTCAAACCGTACATCGTATAAAAAAATTATATATGTGAAATGTTCTACTCATTGTGCTCTACATCATGGCATCAATTGCATCCGTATTAGAGGTCATCTACATGCTCATATCTGCGTTGCAAAAGTGCATCTCATCGTTATCGTCTGAATGTGAAATCTGTTAATGAAGAGTTCCGTTTTTGTGGGCATCATATTAAGCAAACCATGCATCCTATGTAATTGTGCCAATGGAATGATTTGAAGTGTGTCTTGTCTACTTGCTGTTAGAGTCCTTGTCATGCCTATAAGTATTTGCTATGCTACTGCTATGTCAACATGCCTAGTCAAACTGCAGTTTTGGAAGATAGTTAAATCTCACCAAGTCTGAAACTGTTATTTTGTTGTGATGTTGCCATGTGATTTGCTAGTGTTCTAGGACTCTTTTGGTGTTGCCACAATGGAATGCTTTGTTAAGCTTGTTATGCTCTATCATGTTGTGCCAATAGTTTGCATGAATAGGTTTTGCATCATAATTTTTTCTGCTGTCCAACATGCCAATCTGTTAAAAAAAAACTGCTGCTCATGTCTACTCTAATTTTCACTAAGTCTGAGAATCTGTTTTCTTCAAAATGTCATGTTGTGTTGATGTTTGCCATGAATCTGTGCATAATTTGATGCTGCCATAATGAAATGAATTGTAGTGCATCATGTCCTCTACCTTGCTGTAAAATTTCATGTCATTCTATGACCTGTAGCATATAGTTTTAGTGTTGACAATATGCCATCAGGTTAACACTGGTTGTGAAAAACTGTTATTTTCACTAAGTCCCTAATGCCATGTTGTGAGCTTCCTACCATGTGATCCATGGCTCTTTTGGGTATGATATATTGAGGTGAAATGAAGTGTGTGTTATATGCTACTGCCCCATGCTTAGTTTGTGCATTTTAGAATCTTGTAGCTTGTTGTTTTCATGTGAGCAAAATGCCATCTTGCTGTTTTGGGCAGATTTCTACTAAAACTTGTATTGGTGTTTGTGGTTGAACCGTAGCTCTGTTTTGGGCATGCCATATATGAATCTTGCCTAGAATTGCATGTGGTATCATATAATCATGTTGCATCCATGTTTTGAAGTGCTTGTGGTTGTCTTTTTCATGCATTTTGCATTCATGACATGTTCATCTTGTGTGTGTTGTAACTTCTAGACCGTAGCTCCGTTTCGTATGATCCATATATGTAAATCGACTAGAATGACGTGTAGAATCTCGTGGAGCACTTTATTTTGCTGTTTAACAATATAAAACATGATTAGTTCAGATCTGGACCAGTTTCGAAATTAACACATGGGGTCATTTCGGAATTGCTATATGTTGTTCCGACCTCATTTAAGATGCCTAGATAGTGTAGTTTCATTATGCTTCACCTCTTGCCATGTTTAACAACATTTAATATTGTCGTGTACCTAACAAGAGTGAACTAAATAATTCGAATATGGAGTTTCGTCAATATGCAACTCGTTGCATATTGAGCTTCACTTAATGTGTAGTATTTGTTTGTTGTGATTGCCATGCCTTGCATAATTAAACCGGAGATGCATCATGTTTGTTTGCGCATCATGTCATGCATATGTTGTGGTGTTGATCATGTGTTGATTGTTGTTTTCGGATTGCTTCTTGTCGACAGAGTTCCGAAAGCGTTCGGAGTGTGAGGATCCGTTCGACTACATGGTTCATCTACTTCACGGACTCATTCTTCTTCCAAGCGGGATCTCAGGCAAGATGAACATTTCCTTGGATACCACTACTATCATTGCTATGCTAGTTGTCTCGTTTCTATCGATATGTCTCGCTACCTACCACTTGTTTGTCAAGCCTCCCAAAATGCCATGAAAAGCCTCTAACCCCTCCACATCCCAGCAAACCATTGTTTGGCTATGTTAACACTTGCTCAGCCCTTCTTATAGCGTTGCTAGTTGCAGGTGCAAATTGTTTTCCATGTGCCAACATGGATATCCTTTTTGATATATCACAATATTATTGCTATGTAATTTAATGCACATATATACTTGGTAAAAGGTGGAAGGCTTGGCCTTTTGCTCGGTGTTTTGTTCCACTTTTGCCGCCCTAGTTACTTGTGTACCGGTGTTATGTTCCATATTGAGCGCTCCTAACATGCTCGGGGTTGTTATGGGGCCCCCTTGACTTTCGTTTTGGGATAAAACTCTTCTGGCAAGGCCCAACATTGGTACTACATTTGCCTAATAACTAATGAAAATGCATAGGGACCCACCGACATCCGAGGATAATTAATCAACCCCCGGGCCAGTGCTCCTCATGAGTGTTGGTCCAAAATAGAGCACTATGCGGGGCCAACCCGGGGCAACTCGGGAGATTTCTATCAGGCCACTGTACGCGCAGCTCATCTGCCGTGCCGTGAGAACGAGATACGCGGCTCCTATCGGGATTGTCGGCACGTCGGGCGGTCTTGCTAGATTTGTTTTACCTTTCTCGAATGTCTTGTGCGCGGGATTCCGAGGATACTTTGGGCTATCTCGAGGTTGAGGTTTTCCAACGGAATTTCCAAGGAGATCACGGGTTTCGTGGTCTAGGTTATTCCCGCGGCGTGTGGTTAGTTTGTGATGGATGAGTTGGAGCACCCCTGCAGGGTTAAATCTTTCATGAGAGCCGTGCCCGCGGTTATGTGGCAACTTGGAAACTTTGTTAACACCCGGTCATAGCAAACTTAAAGTAAACTCAAATAAAATACACCAACCGTGTGCGTAACCGTGACTGTCTCTTCTCGTGAATTTCTGATCCGAGAGAGAACACAGTGGGGTTATGTTTAACCGTAAGTAGCTGTTCAGGATCACTTAGTGATCATTACTAGTTCACGTCCGTTTATGCGACGATCATCCCCCCTTATTCTTGTACTCGTAAGTTAGCACTCAAATAAATGCTTAGTGTCTGGTGCAGCCTCACCACTTAACCATACCTCACCCATTAAGCTTTAACAGTCTTGATACCCTTGGAAATGAGATTGTTGAGTCCCTGTGGCTCACAGATTACTACAACAACAGTTGCAGGTACAGGTAATGCGATGCTTTGACGTGAGAGCGATGCTTTGTTTGATTTGGAGTTCTTCTTCTTCATCAATCATAGGATGGGTTCCAGGCCGGCAGCCTGGGATAGCAAGGATGGATGTCATTTTATCGTTTGATTTCGTCCGTAGTCGAAATGTATATGTTGTTGTATTGGTGTGATCTTGATTTAGCTTGTGGCGAGTGTAAGCCAATTCCATATACTCATCTATTCTTTACATGTACTTGTAATGATATCCATTCTTGCGAAACGATGAGATGCACTTCTATCCCTGTCGAGGCCCTCGAGCCAAAATAAGGATAGGATCGCATCTTGGGCGTTACACAAGGTATTGTGGGTATACCCGGATCTCCCAACTTCTTAGGTACTCCACCATCAAAGGAATAATTAGCAAGCATGGTAGCAATTTCAGTTTCAGGTATTTTTCTTTTGTTGGTAATAATATCCTTCATGTACTTAGCATACGGAGGCATTTTCAATATACTAGTCAAGCGAGTACGCAAAAAGACAGGCCTAATCATTTCAGTGAAGCGTTCAAAATCTTCATCGTCCCTACTTTTAGAAGACTTTTGAGGAAATGGCATGGGTTTTTGAGCCCATGGTTCTCTTTCCCTTCCATGTTTTCTAGCAACAAAGTCTCTCTTATCATAACGTTTATTTTTAGGAGGTGGGTTGTCAAGACCCTCAGCAGGTTCAATTTCCACATCATTATCATTTTCTTTGTTATCATCTGGTTGAGCATCTACGTGAACATCATCATTATTATCATTTTCATTATCACTAGGTGTATGTTAACTACCAGATTGTGTCTCAGCATCAGAAATAGAAACTTCATTATGTTTCTCAATAGGTTTTTCTATAACAGGTTCAGTAGAAGCATGCAAGTTCCTATCATCTTTCTTTTTTCCTTCTCTTCTTAGATTAACTAGGTGCATCTTCATTAATTTTTTGAGAATCTTGTTCAATTCTTCTAGGGGGACCTTCACGATAAAGAGGTTCTTGAGTCATTCTACCTCCTCTAGTCACTACTCTAACAGCATGATCATTCATATTATTATTATTTATTTCAGCAAGCAAATCATTTTGTGACTTAGCTACTTGGTCTAGTTGGGTGTGAACCATGGAAGCATGTTTACCTAGACCTTTCACATCATTTGCAATTCTAAACATGAAGTCACTTAAGTGGTCTATCATCATGGCATTGTTTCTCAATTGATCCTTAACATAGTTGTTGAAGTGTTCTTGCTTAACAATGTAATTATCAAATTCATCCATGCATTGACCAGGAGTTTTAGTAAAAGGTATATCGCTTTCATTAAAGGAACGGAGAGAGTTTACCTCTACTACCTGTGTCGGGGTATTAAGTCCATGTATTTCTTCAATTGGCGGTAATTTCTTGACATCCTCGGTTTTAATACATTTCTCTTTCATAGATCTTTTTGCTTCTTGCATGTCTTCAGGGTTGAGGAATAGAATATCTCTCTTCTTTTGAATAGGTTCCGGCTGTGGTTCAGGGAGTGTCCAATCATCGGCATTTTGCAATAAGTTAATCAATAATTCTTCAGCTTGTACAATAGTTCTTTCCCTAAAAACACAACCAGCACAACTATCTAGGAAATCCCTAGAAGCATCGATTAGTCCATTATAAAAGATATGAAGAATTTCATTTTTCTTAAGAGGGCAATCTGGCAAAGCTCTAAGTAACCAGAGAAGCCTCCCCCAAGCTTGAGGGAGATTCTCTTCTTGAATTTGCACAAAGTTAAATATTTCCTGTAAGGCAGCTTGTTTTTTATGAGCAGGAAAATATTTTTTAGAAAATAGTAAAGCATATCCTGGGGACTACGCATACAACCAAGAGCAAGTGAAAGGAACCATTTCTTGGCCTCACCTTTTAGCGACAAAGGAAAAAAGCTTAAGGATATAATAGTAGCATATCTTTTCATCATTGGTAAACAAGGCAGCGATATCATTCAGTGTCATAAGGTGTTCAACAGCCGTTTCATTTTCATAGTCATGGAATGGATCAGACTCTACTATAGGAATCAGCTCAGGGTATATAGCAAATTCATAATCCTTATCAGTGACAAATATAGGAGAAGTAGCAAATTTAGGACCATGTTTCATTTTCTCCATCATCGATTTTTCTTTTAGTTTGCATAGTAGTTTCTTCAAGTCGTCTCTATTTTCACATGCAAGAAAATCCCTAGCTACCTCACCATCCATAACATAACCTTTAGGTACATAAGGCAATTCATATATATTAGGCGAGCGAGGTGTAACAGGTGATTCAAAGTCTTCATCAGTTTTAGCATTTTCAAGTTCGCTAGCTCTAGCAATATGAGCATCAAGTAATTCACTCAGTGGCACAGTTTTAGTTTCATTGAATGTAGCAATAGTATCATGATTAATTTCAGAAGTAGCATCATCAAGTTGATGTGACATATCAGGACGATCAATAGGTGGTGGTGTAACAAGCTGATTCAAAACCGTAGGTGAATCAAAAGCAGAGCTAGATGGCAGTTCCTTACCTCCTCTCGTGCGAGAGGGGACGATCTTAGTTCGATTATCTTTCAGATTTCTCATAGTAGCAATTGGATACCCTTCAAGTTAACACAATAAAAAAAAGCTATGCTCTCCGACAACGGCGCCAGAAAAAGGTCTTGATAACCCACAAGTATAAAGGATCGCGACAGTCTTCACGGGTAGTATTTCAACCTAATTTATTGATTCGACACATGGGGAGCCAAAGAATATTTATTGGCCTTAACAGTTGAGTTGTCAATTCAACTGCACTTTGGATATCTCTGTACAGCAAGGATTTAATAGCACAGCAAATGATAGTAGTAACAGTAACAGTGATAGCAGCAATTTTGGTAACATTAGTAACAGTAACAATTGAGTAGCAGGTGTGACAGTAGCAGCAACAGTAGTAACTTAGCAAGATTCAGTATATTTAAAGCGTAGGCACATGGATTGGTGATGGATAATGATTTAGATGACATTGATCATATAACAGTTACACACTAGGGCGACACAGAACTAGCTCCAATTCATCAATATAATGTAGGCACGTATTCCATATATAGTCATACGTGCTTGCGATAAGAACTTGCATGACATCTTTTGTCCTACCCTCCCGTGGCAGCGGGGTCCTATTGGAAACTAAGGGATATTAAGGCCTCCTTTTAATAGAGAACCGGAACAAAGCATTAACACATGGTGAATACAGGAACTCCTCAAACTATGACAATCACCGGAAAGAATCCCAATTATTGTCACCTTGGGGTATGCGGATCAACACACGTAATAGGTGCATAAACTTGCAAGATAGGATCCAAATCAATCTTATATTCGTGAAAACATAATATGTTCAGATCTGAAATCATGGCACTCGGGCCCTAGTGACAAGCCTTAAGCATAGCAAAGTTATAGCAACATCAATCTCAGAACATAGTGGATACTAGGGATCAAGCCCTATCATACTTAACTCGATTACATGATCAATATCATCCAATCCCACCACTGTCCAGCAAGCCTACAAAGGATTACTCACTCCCGGTGGTGAGCATCATGGCGGTGTTGATGAAGAAGGATTGGTGATGACGACGACGATGATTTCCCCTCTCCGGAGCCCAAAACAGGCTCCAGATCAGCCCTCCGGAGGAAGAACAGGAGGTGGCGGCGGCTCCGTCTCATGAAACGCGATGAAAACTTCTCTCTGATTTTTTTCTCCGAAGATGTGAATTTATAGGACTGGAATTAGGGTCGGAGGAGCCACGTGGGCCCCAAAAGCCATCAGGGCGCGGCCTGGGTTTGTCTTGTTGGCTTGTGGCCCCCTGGCAACCTCCCTCCGACACTTCTTTGCTCCAAAATTCATTATAAATCCCAAAAATAATTAACAAAAAGTTTCGTCCAACTCTGTGAACTTTTATTTCTGCACAAAAATAACACCAAGGTAGTTCTACAGAAAAACTGCGTCAGTCCGGGTTAGTTCCATTCAAATCATGCAAATTAGAGGTCAAAACCAGAGCAAAAGTGTTTGGAAAAGTAGATACGTTGGAGACGTATCAGGTAGTGAAAAAAGTATTTCGGGTGGCTCTCTAGTGTTTTTCTATGAAAGAGAATTTATAGGAGCGGAGATAGGGGTGGAGGAGCTGGGAGGTGGATCCAAGCCATCAGGGCGCAGCCACCCCCCTGGGCGCGCCCTGTTGGCTTGGGGGCACCTCGTGTGCCCTCCGGTCTTGTTCTAAAGCTTCCAAGTCTTATGTTTGTCCAAAAAAACTCATCAAAACGTTTCATTGCATTTGGACTCCGTTTGGTACTGTTTCTCTAAAAAGCCAAAAACACGCAGAAAATAGCAACTGGCACCGGGCATTGGGTTAATAGGTTAGTGCTCAAAAAAGATATAAAATAGCAAATAAATGCATATAAAGCATTCAAGATTGATAATTTAATAGCATGGAACGATAAAAATTTATACGTATCAGCATCCCCAAGCTTAATTCCTGCTCGTCCTCGAGTGGGTAAATGATAAAAACAGAATTTTTGAGGTGACATGCTACATAACATGTATCTCTTTCACATATAATCATTGAGAAACAATGAATCAATAAACATCATCATAGTAATATCCATAAACATAAGTAACATAATCATCAACTTTCAAAATATACGATCCCTAAAAAATCTTTACTCCCCATTCATTTTATCATATTAGCACGGCATGGCTGCGTCTTCACCACATAAATACAAATGTCAAGCACCACAGTGTTAAGCCAAGAAATTGGATCGTACTTTTTAACGCGCTTCATCTTTTTATACCTCACTCATTATATGAGTGTGAACCATGGACATAACATATAGGTGGAATAGAATATGATGGTACGTTTCAAAGGAGTAAAAGTGGAGAAGAAAGTCTCGCATCAACTAGGCGGACCAACGGGCTATGGAGATGCCCATCAATCGATATCAGTGCGAGGATTAGGGATTGCCATGCAACTGATGCACCAGAGCTATAAGTGTATGAAAGCTCAACGGAAGCTAAGTAGGCGTGCATCCAACTTGCTTGCTCATGAAGACCTCGGGCATTTGAGGAAGCCCGTCATCGGAATATGCAAGCAAAGTTCTATAATGTAAAAAAATCCCACTAGCATGTGAAAATGACAAAACATGAGACTCTCTATATGAAAAACATGATGCTTTCACTAAGCACAAGTGTGGAAAAGGAAGTAGTAACATTGTCCCTTCTCTTTTTCTTTCTTTCTTTCTTTCTTTCTTTCTTTCTTTCTTTCTTTTTGTCTGGAGTCTCATCCCGACTTGTGGGGGAATCATTGTCTCCATCATCCTTTCCTCACTCAGACAGTGCTCTAATAATTAAAAAGGACACACTTGTATTTACTTGCAACTCGATATGAAAAACTACTAAACAAGATGACTCTATATGAATGCCTCTGGCAGTGTACCAGGATATGCAATAATCTGGTGTAACATGTAAAGAATGATGAACGGTGGCTTTGCCACAAATACTATGACAGCTACATGAACATGCAAAGCAATATGATGATGAACACACAAGTCATGAGACGTAAGGGTGGAAGTTGCATGGTAATATATCTCGGAATGGCTATGGAAATGCCATGATAGGTAGGTATGGTGGATGTTTTGAGGAAGACATAAGGTGGCTTATGTGCAACAGAGTGTATCATGTTGCGGGGTTTGGGTGCACCGACGAAGTTTGCACCGATCCTCGAGGTGAGAATGGGCAATGCACGGTACCAAAGAGGCTAGCAAATATGAAAAGGTGAGATCGCATACATCCACGGATTCACATTAGTCATGAAGAACTCACATACTTATTGCAAAACTTTATTGGCTCTCTCGAAGCAAAATACTACTCGCATGCCCCTAGGGAGGAGGTTGGTAGGAGTTAACCACCGCACGCCCCCGACCTAAACAACACTAGGATTTCCACGAGGAATAAGAATGCTCCACACATCATCACCATGCCATAACCAATATCTAGATGAACAACAAGTTAACACCCTTTAACTATCGATATTTGTACTAACCAACAACCATGCACTCACGCCCTTTCATATTACCACATCAATATCATTAACCCACAATTTCTATTTTATGTGCTAAATGAAAGTTTTTATTATATCAACCTTGAATACCTAGCCTTTTTGGACTAGTCTTATAACCCATGCAAATTACCATTACCCCCTATTAGATTCTCAAACAAATATAAATGAAGAACGAGAGTGCAATTTTTCTATAAAATCTACACGCCACTGTGCTCAAAAAGATATAAGTGAAGCATATAGAGTATTCTAACAAATCAAGATGAACATGTGTCTCTCTCAAATAGGTGTGTCAATAAAACAATGATTGTGTAAAACTAAAACAAAAGCAAACTATAATACACGACGCTCCAAGCAAAACACATATCATGTGATGAATAAAAATATAGCTCCAATTGACATACCGATGGAATGGAGACGAAAGAGGGGATGCCTTCCACGGCATCCCAAGCTTAGACGCTTGAGTCTTCCTAGGACATTACCTTGGGGTGCATTGGGAATCCCCAAGCTTAAGGTCTTGCTACTCCTTATTCCTCATCCATCGTGATCGTACCCAAAACTTGAAAACTTCAGCACATAAAACTCAATAGAGAACTCATGAGATCCGTTAGTACAATAGGCAAATCATAAACTTTAGGTACTGTTATAAATTGATTCATATTTAATTATTGCATAAGGTACTATATTCTAACTTCTCCATGGATTATACCCCCACCCCCCCGATACAATCCATAGCATCATCAAAACAAGCAAACTATGCAAGCAAAAACAAAATCTGTCTAAAATAGAACAGTCTGTAGTGATCGGCACTTAAACCGTACTTCTGTAACTCTGAAGATTCTGAAAAATTTGGACAACCTGGGGAAATTGTATACCAATACTGTGTAAAAAAATCAGATCAAAAGACGTTCCGGTAAAATCAAAGAAATTCTGCACTGGACGTAAAAGTTTCTGTTTTTTGCACCGTATCAATTCTACTTATCATACAAATCATCCCAAAGGCTTTACTTGGCACAAACACTAATTAAACATAAATCACAATCATTACATTAGCAATCATGTCAACTCAAAATACCAGAAAGTAGAACACAAAACTAAGATAACTATTGGGTTGCCTCCCAACAAGTGCTATCGTTTTATGCCCATAGCTAGGCATAATGCACGCTTTCAAGTTATATCATCCTTCTTATCAAGCTCCTCAATCACACAACCGTGCTTCTTAGGAAAAATAGGAGGCTTGATGATAGGGTCTATTAGCATGTTTATAAAATTGAGATGCACACTAATCATTTTAAGATCCTCGTTTCTTTTGATAGGAGTGATACTAGTATTCTTAAGGACATACATAACCTTGGAACTTTTCCCTTGAGAGGTACTAGCATTAGTTTTGGAGGGAGTAAAAGCGGAACCTATTTTATCAATGACTTCCTCCATTTTATCAATTCTACTAAAACCTTGCTCTACCCACTCATTAATAATTGTATCTTTCTCCTTTAATGCTTTCAAAGTAATTCCTAGCTTTTATCCAAATTGAGTGATATGATTATGAATCTTTTTATCCAACTCCTCAATTTGTTATTTAGTGGCCATTTTATTTTCAATAATCTCTAGCCTTTGCATAACATGCTCCAAAGTTAAAGTAGTATCATTAATAATGATAGGTGGTGATCCCACTAAATTTTCCATGGCCTTGAAAGCATCCGAATTGTGACTCATTAAGAAATTACCACCGGTAATAGTGTCAAGCATGAATCTATACCAAGTAGTAATACCCACATAAAGCAAGATATTGGTGGATTGCTTATGAGTTGATCTATTTTGAGATTTGCAAATCCTGTGCCAAGCATCTTTTAAACATTCTCCTCCCCTTTATGTAAAGTTAAGCACCTCATTCTCGGGAGTACACGAAACAAAGGAAGAACTTGCCATAGCAACAAGCAAACAAGTAAACTAGCAAAGATAAATATTTTTGTGTTTTACATTTTTAGGCAAGCAAATATAACAGCAAATAAAAATTAGAACAAGTGAATGATAATTTGTGTGAAGGTACTTGATAGGTATTTGGTGATACTCCCCGGTAGCAGCGCCGGAAATTCTTACTGCTACTTGTAAACTGCATTGGGATTTTCCCCGGAGAGGAGGGGAGATGCAGCATAGTAGAGATAAGTATTTACCTCAGTGAGAACCAAGGTTATAGAACCAATAGGAGGACCACACAAACGCCAGTCTTCAGCACCTGCACACAAAAGAGCACGCACTTGCACCCAATGCGGGCAAGAGGGTTGTCAATCCCCTTGAACTCGTTACTAGCAAGCGATAGGTAGTGATGGATAGATAAATAGATAAATATAAATACAAAATAAAAATAAAGTAAATAATGGCAGCAATAGTTTTAGTGTTTTTAGAATTTGATTTGTGAAGACCCGGGGGCCATAGTTTTCCCTAGTGGCGTCTCTCTCGAAGATAGCATACGGTGGGTAAACAAATTATTGTTGGGCAATTGATAGAAAAGTGCATAGTTATGCAATATTTATTCACGGAAATGATCATTACATATACGCATCACGTCCGTAAGCAAGTAGACCAACTCCTGCATGTATCTACTACTATTACTTCACTCATCGAACGCTATCCAACATGCATCTAGAGTATTAAGTAAAACAGAGTAACGCCTTAGGCAAGATGACATGATGTAGACAAAGTAAATTCAACTAATATAAATAAACCCCATCGTTTTATCCTTAATGTCAGCAATACAAATATGTGTCATGTCCCTTTCTGTCACTGGGATTGAGCACCGCAAGATTGAACCCATTACAACGCACCACTCCCGCTGAAGATATTGGCCAAACCAAACCGATAGATCGAAGAGAAATACGAAGCTATCATAACCATGCATATAAGAATTCAAAGATAACTCAAATACTTTTCATGAATAATCTAAACATAAACCCACAATTCATCGGATCCCAACAAACACACCGCAAAAGAGTGATTACATAAGATAGATCACCGTGGGAATCACAGTGATCTTGGCAATGAAGAACATAGAGAGAGAAATAGCAATTTAGGTACTAATTATGGACCAGTAGGTATGTGGTAGACTACTCACACATCACCATGGGAGCAGCAAGGTTGATGTAGAGGCCCTTCGTGATCGATCCCCGCTCCGACAGGGCCCAGAACAGGGCTTCAGATGGGATCACAGCGAAACAGAGACTTGCGGCAGTGGAAAAAGTATTTCGGGTGCCTCTCTGGTGTTTTTCCCATGAAAGATAATTTATAGGAGCGGAGATAGGGCTGGAGGAGCTGGTAGGTGGTCCTAAGCCATCAGGGCGCGGCCACTACCCCCTGGGCGCTCCATGTTGGCTTGGGGGCACCTTGTGTGCCCTCCGGTCTTCTTCCGAAGCTTCCAGGTCTAATTTTTGTCCAAAAAAATCATCAAAAAGTTTTGTTGCGTTTGGAATCCATTTGGTACTGTTTCCCTGAAAAGCTAAAAACATGCAGAAAACAACAATTAGCACTAGGCACTGGCTAATAGGTTAGTGCTAAAAATGATATAAAACAACAAATAAATGCATATAAAGCATCCAAGATTGATAATATAATAGCATGGAACAATAAAAAATTATAGATACGTTGGAGTCGTATCACCGATCATCTTGGGAGTCTACAAGCTAGAACTCCAGGAGATGGTTATAAGGAAGTGTCGGGAACCTCTAACAAAACGCTAATACATCATTGTTTTATAAGATGGTAAGAAATGAAAATCTTCAGCAGCCGCCAAAAAGCAAGAGAGACGGACAACATCTCCCTGAACATCATCCGGTCATTATCATGTTAGTCCCTATCCTCCAACCGTGCATCGCCTTGAAGAATTCACTTGTAATCAACTCAACCATTCTTACGCCCCCACTTTAATGTTCTTTGTCTTTTTTGTTGTTCCACATAATATTCCAATCACAAAGACTTTTGACAATCATGCTAATAGGAGTACAAGGATCAATCGCCTTTTTCTATAAAAATGATACTTCCTTCAACCTTAGTTCAAAACTATGACACTTGCTTCCTCTGTTCACAAATATAAGACGTTCTATACTGAACATACAAGTCTCTACAACGTCTTATATTTATGAACAAAGGGAGTATTATGGATCGGAGGGAATACTATTTTCAATTTCCAAATAGTTCAGAAAATAGAAGATATTCCAGCCTCAACTAGGTTTTTTCTATTTAATTAAATCTCAACAACCAAATGTTGAATAGATCATCTGCAATGTCAGGCATATCATGCAAATTGAAAGCATATTTCGTTATGTTCCAAAGCAATTCTGCAATGGAACATTGTAAGAACATATGGTTGCATCTCTTCCGCAATATGAGACAGATGGTTGCTAGATTCATTTCTTCCGCAATATGAACATGTATTATCACCAATTCATCCTCTTTTAATAAGATTGCTTTTACTAATGATACTATTCTAAGAAGCAGCCAAATAAACACTTTTCACTTTGGGGGGGGGGGTGATCTTAACTCTGTAGTATGATTTGACTGAATACACATCATTCTTAGTAAGTGTCCATCTAGTGGAGTCTTGTTTAACTGTCGAAACTACTGCAGCACATATACTTCTTTAAATATGGTCCCACCAAATTTTCGCGCACTATAAGTTTGGTACTTTTGAACTATCACTTAGCTCTTTTTGCCGCTGATTTCTCAAACCTTGCAACGACTATTTTCTGCAGTTCTTCTGAGCAATTTGTTTTTTAACTTCTAAGGCATTATGTTTCACCAACAACGGTGTTATAGTTTTTGCTTATAACATTGTTCATCTTCCATTGGTACTTTTGATTACTGTATTTTACATGGTTTACGTACAGTACCCTCATTGTTCATTGTTCAAATTTATTTTACCAGCTCTGTAGTTTTGCTAGTTTTGTACCAGTGCTTCTGAATTAGCCATATTTCGAATCTCTCTCTCTAGGGATAATAAACGTTTATCATGAACATGCTCACTAGGGACACAATGTTATTTATGTATCCACACATGTATCTAAGTTTTCCAGTCAATACAATTCTAGCATGGATAATAAACGTTTATCATGAAGAGGGAAATATGATAATAGCCAATTTATTATTGCCTCTAGGCCATATTTCCAACAGCCTCCCACTTGCACTAGAGTCAATAATCTAGTTCACATCCCCATGTGATTCACACCCAATGAGTTCTGGGTTTCATCATGTTTTGCTTGCGAGTGAAGTTTTAGTCAACGGGTCTGCAACATTCAGATCCATGTGTACTTTGCAAATCCTTATGTCATACTGTAGATGTTGCTATGACGCTCCACTTGGAGCTATTCCAAATGACTGCTCCACTATACGTATCCGGTTTGCTACTTAGAGTCATCCGGATCGGTGTCAAAGCATGCATTGACGTAACCCTTTACGACAAACTCTTTATCACCTCCATAAACGAGAAATATTTACTTTTTCCTATAAGGATAATTTTGACCGATGTCCAGTGATCCACTCTTGGATCATTCTTGTACCCCCTTGCCAGACTCATGGCAAGGCACACACCAGGTGTGGTACACAACATGACATACAGTATAGAGCCTATGGCTAAGGCATAGGGGACGACCTTCGTCCTTTCTATTTCTTCTGCCATGGTCGAGCTTTGAGTCTTAATCAACTTCACACCTTACAATACAGGCAAGAACTCCTTCTTTGGTTGATCCATTTTGAACTCCTTCAAAATCTTGTCAAGGTATGTGCTCTGTGAAAGTCTTATCACGCGTGTTGATCTATCTCTATAGATCTTGATGCCCAATATTTAAGCAGCTTTACTCAGGTCTTCCTTTTTAAAAACTCCTTTCAAATAACCCTTTATGCTTTCCAAAAATTCTACATCATTTCAATCAATAATATGTCATCCACATATACCTATCAGAAATGCTATAGTGCTCGCACTCACTTTCGTAAATACAGGTTTCTTCATAAACTTCGTATAAACTCAAAATATTTGACCATCTCATCAAAGTGTATATTCCAACTCTGAGATGCTTGCACCAATTCATAGAAGGAACGCTGGAGCTTGCATGCCTTTTAGCGTCCTTAGGATCGACAAAACCTTCTGGTTGTATCACATACAACCTTTCCTTAAGGAAACCATTAAGGAAACGTTGTTTTGACATCCATCTGCCAGATTTCATAATCGAAAAATGCAACAACTACTAACATAATCCCAACAGGCTTTAGCATCGCTACAAGTGATAAAGTCTCATTGTAGTCAACTCCTTGAACTTGTCGGAAACCTCTTTGCGACAAGTCGAGTTTCATAAATAGTGGCATTACCATCAACGTATGTCTTCTTCATAAAGATCCATTTGTACATAATGGCCTGTCAGTCATCGGGCAAGTCTACCAAAGTCCATACTTAGTTTTTATACACGGATCCTATCTCAGATTTCATGGTCTTAGCCATTTGTTAGAATCCGGGCCCATCATCGCTTCCTCATAGTTCGTAGGCTCGTCGTTGTCTAACAACATAACTTCCAAGACACGATCACCGTACCACTCAGGGTAGTACGTGTCCTTGTTGACCTACGAGGTTCGGTAGTAACTTGATCTGAAGTTTCATGATCAACATCATTAGCTTCGTCTTCAATTGGTGTACGCATCACATGAACACCTTTCTGTGCTGTGCTACTTTCCAGTTCAAGTGAAGGTTCGATAACCTCATCAAGTTCTACCTTCCTCCCACTCACTTCTTTCGAGAGAACCTCCTTATCTGGAAAGGATCCATTCTTGGCAACAAAGACCTTGCCTTTAGATCTGTGATAGAAGGTATATCCAATTGTTGCTTTAGGGTATCTTATGAAGATGCTCTTTTCCGCTTTTGGTTTGAGCTTATCAAACATAAGTGTCGCATCCCCAAACTCTAAGAAACGACGGATTAGGTTTCTCGCCAAACCATAATTCATATGGTGTCATCTCAACGGATTCAGATGGTGCCCTATTTAAAGTGAATGTAGTTGTCTCTAATGCATAACCCCAAAACGATAGTGGCAAATCGACAAGAGACATCATAGAACGCACCATATCCAATAGAGTATGGTTACGACATTCGGACACACCATTACACTATGGTATTCCAGGTGGCGTGAGTTGTGAAACAATTTCCAGGCTATCTTGCATACCAAACTCGTAACTCAGATATTCACCTCCACGGTCATATTGTAGAAATTTTATCTTCTTGTCACGCTGATCTTCAACTTCACTCTGAATTGCTTGAACTTTTCAAAATTTCAGATTTGTGTTTCATCAAGTAAATATACCCGTATCTACTCGAATCATCTGTGAATGTAAGATAATAACGATGTCCACCGCGTGCTTCGACACTCATTGGACTGCATACATCAATATGTATTATTTCCAATAAGCCAATGCCCGCTCCATCATACCGGAAAATGGGGTCTTAGTCATCTTGCCCATGAGGCATGGTTTGCATGTCTCAAGCGATTCAAAATCGAGTGAGTTCAAAGATCCATCAGCATGGAGCTTCTTCATGTGCTTTACAACAATATGACCTAAGCAGCAGTGCCACAAGTATGTGGTACTATCATCGTCAACTTTGCATCTTTTGGCATCAATACTATGAACATGTGTATCACTACGATCGAGATTCAATAAACCATTCACATTGGGTGCATGATCATAAAAGATATTATTCATGTAAATAGAACCACCATTATTCTCTTAAATGAATAATCATCTCGTAATAAACAAGATCTAGATATATTGTTCATGCTTAACGCAGGCACCAAATAACATTTATTTATGTTTAATACAAACCTCGAAGGTAGAGAGAGTGTGACGATGGTGATCACATCAAACTTGGAGACACTTCCAACACGCATCGTCACCTCGTCCTTAGCAAGTCTCGTTTATTCCGCAGCTCCTGTTTTGAGTTACTAATATCGCCAACTTAACTGGTATCAAATACCCAGGGGCTACTACGAGCACTAGTGAGGTACACATCAATAACATGTATATCAAATATACTTTTGTTGACGTTGCCAACCTTCTTGTCTGCCAAGTATTTGAGGTAGTTCCGCTTCTAGTGACCATTGCCCTCACATTAGAAGCACCCAGTCTCGGGTTTGGGTCCAACCTTGGTTTCTTCACTGGAGCGACAACTGGCTTGCCATTCTTGAAGTTTCCCTTCTTTCCCTTGCCCTTCTTGAAACTAGTGGTCTTAACTGTTGGAGATATGCCCTAGAGGCAATCATGTATGATGATATTTCCTATGTGTTTATGAATAAAGATAGTCCTTCGACATTATCAATGATGTGTATTAACAAGTACGTGACTTGTTTGTGAGACTATGCATTGTATGATGACTGTCCTAAAATGGTCCCTAGTCGAAAGGGTTGTGTGGACGCGCAACCAGTTAGACTAACATATGACACGGTGGATTGTCTGATCTCACTGACCATGTAGCATTGGATGCTAGCCGGATAATATGGACTCATAAAGATTTGATCGGATTTGACGTAGTCGGATCCGAGTCGAGATAAGCTCTGAGTTGGACAGACTCAACTATGAGACGCAGCGATAGGTCATCTGTGAGTCTCTAGTACAACATATGTTCTATGTCCTAAGACCTGAGCTGGCTCATGTACTCGGGATGGTGATAGGCTTGCTTTAGACCGACCAAACGCTACTCCGTGACTGGGTAGTTACAAAGGTAGGTTTCGGGCTTGTCCAGACCCATGCTGCAAGACATGGTTGAGCAAGATGGGATTTGCCCCTCCAACCAGGAGAGATATACTCTGGGCCCCTCGGGTGATCTGACCTAGATAAGCATGGCCATGCGATGAGGATTATGAGATAATCCGAATATTGGTCGGATTCACCGGAACGAGAAAGGGGTCGTGCTGCAACAAGGATGACCATGTCGCCTTATGCACGGCAACATATATCATGTGGCAAAGGGAACAGAAGTGTGAAGTACAGGTTTGCCGAACCACCTTCATCGAACACTTGGAGTCGGCACGCTTTGCTAGAGGCCGCTACTGACTGGTCGAGCCGGATGTGATCTAACTCGCGACCAAGTGAACGAGAACCTAAGGGGTCACGCGCTTAAGAGAAGGAACCCGTGGGCTTTAGGATCCGTGCGAGGCCCAAGAGTTGAGCCCGCGACGGATGCCTATATATAGTGGAGGTGCGGCACACCCATCTGGTTGATCGCTTCGGCGCCATCATTAGGGCTTTGCATGTGTTGCAACTAGCCACCTCCACCCGCCGCCGACTGTGTGATCGGACCTAGCAGTCTGCCGCACGGTGTTCCTCCTGCACGCGCGGATACCGTTGGAGGCAGTGCACTTGCACCGCTCCGGCGAACCTGTACGTGGGATCCGGCGACCGACTGTTTGAGGGAGAGGATCCGGTGATTGGCGGTTCGAGGGAGATCGGACGAGGAGGAGACGGACCACGCGAACGCGCTGCCCCAACTCTACTTCCGCTACGTGGCACTGCGCGTCTAGTGTTTATGATCTGTGATCCATCTCCGTAGCATGTTCTGCGCGTAGGAAAATTTTAGTTTGCATGCGATGCACCTACGGCAGAACCCAACAGTGGTATCAGAGCCTCTGCTATAGGTTTTGGTTTCAGATCAGATGCATATTTGATATGTGGAGGCGGCGGATGAGATCTGTCGTCGTTAATGAGATCGGTTATGTGCACGGTTGATAAGATCAACTGCACATTGGGATCGCTTGAGGCTATGTTTTCTGTCAATCGGAATCGATGAGGTCGTGACACAACCTACCCCTACCGGTCGGTTTCCGTCATCGGGGTTAACACTGAAACGCAAATCCGAATTGTGTTCACGATGATCGATAAGATCGGCCAGATCAGAAAATTCGGCGTGATCGGAGTACAGATTCGATCTGTGATTTTCGAAAACGTCGGGCGCGATCAGACCGCCATGTGCGTAGCGCCGTGTATTTCGTACACGATCACACAAACCCGGTAGAATGTGATTCTATGCATATCTGTTTTGCAGGTTTGATGTGAATAGTATGGATCATATGTATGTGATGCATGTGTGTAATTTAACATGACCTGCGTGTCATGATTGTCAGCCGACAGGAGCCAAGGTGTTGTCATTATATTGTATAACGACTTGCGTGTCGACTTGTGATTCTCTGTAAATTCATTACTAGTTGTAGTAGTCGGAGGACAGAGATCAAGTTCGAGGCTTTGGTGTCCCGGTGTGACGAACAAGATGGAGTTCCGCCCTGGTCATCGGAGTTGGAGCCGGCCTGGATGGACGTCCATGAAGGAGACATACTATTTCACATATTTATGTTTATATGTGATTGATATTGCTTCTCGTTTCTATGCATGTTATAAAGGTAGAAAGATGCCTCATTAATATCAAGCACATTGCCATTCCGGATGTTGCACCTTCGCACGTCAAGTACGTCTAGTAGTGGGCTCATAAAATTGAGGTGCTACTAGGTGTCCTTGAACTGGAGGGTTCATGTCGGACACGGACATGCACTTCATCAGGTTAACTTGACAAGGCTATCAAAATGGTTTTGGGCCTTGTGGCAAAGAAGTTCGGCAGTCGGGGTATAAGATACCTACCCGCCCGACAGGATTTGTATAGAGATACAATTAGCAAGGTGTTTCTTACCGAATAGGCAATTTGGCTAACAGTGATGCTAAAGCTCACTAGTCGCTTGTGCTAGTCGGATCCTAAATCACTGAGAGTTTGTAGTGGGATGCCGACTTCAGTGGGAGTAGTTCTATTTAAGGCTTGAATTACTATACATAAACACATTGCTTAGTGATTGCATATTTTCTGTTGTAGATCAATGGCACCACCTGCTCAAAACTTTGCATTGAAATCAATTCTGGAAAAGGATAAACTGAATGGAACAAACTTTACCACCTGGTATAGAAATCTGAGAATTGTTCTCAAGCACGATAAAAAGGTACATGTTCTAGAGGATCCACTTCCAGAGGTACCTGCCGATAAAGCTAATGCCACAACCAAGAATGCCTACTAGAAACTCGTTGATGAATCGAACGAGATCAGCTGCCTCATGCTGGCTTGTATGGAGCCCGATTTGCAATAGCATTTCGAAGATATTACGGCTTTCGATATGATCGAGAGTCTCAAGAGCATGTTTCAGGTGCAGGCTAGGACCGAAAGGTTCAACGTCTGGCGATCCTTGATGGATTGTAAGCTGAAGGAAGGTGATCCACTGAGCCCGCATGTGATCAATATGATCGGATACGTGCAAGCTTTGGATCGGTTGAGCTTCCTGCTCTTGGATGAGTTAGCTACTGATGCAGTTCTGGGTTCTCTTCTAGCTAGCTATGGGACGTTCATCTCGAACTATCATATGCATGGCATGGATAAGAAGCTCGCTGAATTGCATGGGATGCTCAAGGTGGCAGAACATGATATTAAGAAAGGCACGCATCAAGTGTTGATGGTGCAGAAATCGACAAAGTTCAAGAAGAGTTGGTCCAAGAAAAAGGGTAAGGCAAAGGGCACGAAGAAGGTTGTCTCCGCCGCTGAGCCAAAGTCCGGACCGAACTCAAAGACCATTTGCTTTCATTGCAAGGAAGCTGGTCACTGGAGGAGGAACTGTAGCAAGTGGCTTGCTGAGCATGGCAAGAAGGCCGGAGATGCTTCTTCGGGCAAAGGTACACTTGTTACATATGTTATAGACATTTACCTTGCTGACATACCTAGTAGCTCTTGGGTATTTGCTACCGGATCGATTGTTCATATTTGCAACTCGATGCAGGGGATGGTAAGAACCAGGCATGTGGCGCAAGGGGAGATTGACGTCAGGGTCGGCAACAAAGCAAGAGTTGCTGCGTGGAGGTCGGCACGATGCAGCTCTAACTTCCTTCTGGATTTATTTTGGAATTGAATAATTGTTATTACATTCCCGCACATAGTCGGAACATTATTTCTGCCTCGTGCTTGATGAGTCAGGTTTATGAATTCAATTTAAAGGACAATGGTTGTTCATTTTATTTGAATGGAATGTTCCACGGCTATGCTCCCATTATAGATGGGCTATTTATTTTGAATCTAGAAACGGAACCAATCTATAACGTGAATGTCAAGAGGCATAAGCCTAATGAGATAAATCCGACATAGTTCTAGCATTGCCCTCTTGGACACATTAGTCTGAAACGCATGAAGAAGCTCCATGATGATGGACTCCTAACTTCGTCTGACTTCGGGTCGTTCGAGACATGCGAATCATGCTTCTTAGGCAAGATGACTAAGTCTCCTTTTGCAAAGAGTTGCGAGGGGGCGTCCGAGCTGTTGGATCTTATACACAGTGATGTGTGCGGTCCAATGAGCACAACGGCCAGAGGTGGCTATAAGTACCTCGTGACTTTTACCGACGACTTGAGTAGATATGGATATATCTATTTGATGAGGCACAAGTCGGAAACTTTTGAAAAGTTCAAAGAGTTTTAGAACGAGGTTGAAAATTAGCTCGACAAGACAATAAAACTTCTACGATCAGGTCGTGGAGGTGAGTACATGAGCCAGGAGTTTGATGATCATCTGAAAAGCCGAGGTATAGTACCTCAGCTCACACCTCCGGGTACGCCGCAGAGAAATGGTGTGTCAGAACGGAGAAATCGAACCTTGTTGGACACGGTCCGATTGATGATGAGCAAATCAGATTTACCCTTGTCATTCTGGGGATACGCTCTAGAAACTACAGATTTCACACTTAACAGGGTACCATCAAAATCCGTAGACAGGACACCACATGAGATGTGGACTGGGAAGAGTCCTAGTTTGTCTTTTCTAAAGATTTGGGGTTGTGAAGCAGTTGTCAAGCGACTCATGTCGGACAAGCTTACACCCAAGTCGGATAAATGCATATTCGTGGGATATCCGAGGGAAACCTTGGGATACAACTTCTACAACCAAGAAGAGAACAAAGTGTTTGTTGTTCGGAACAGGGTTTTCCTAGAGAAAGAGTTTCTCAGTCGGGAGGCCAGTGGGAGAACGGTGCGAATCGAAGAAATTCGAAATCCACTCGGGGATAACTCGGCTCGTGATAAGATCATACCGGAGTCGGTCAGAGAACCCGTAGTGGAGTCGGCACCAGAGCCACGGAGGTCGGAAAGATTGCGCAGAGTGCGCAATGTGTTGTTGCTAGAAAGCGACAAGTCGGCCACGTATGCAGAAGCGATCGTGAGCCCAGATTCCGAGGCATGGCTGGAGGCCATGAGATCTGAGTTAAAGTCCATGGATGACAATCAAGTCTGGGACTTGGTTGATCCGCCGCCTGGCGTAATAGCCATTGGCTGCAAATAGGTCTTTAAGAAGAAAACCGATGTGGATGGAAATGTTCAGACCCACAAAGCTCGGCTTGTCGCTAAAGGTTGTGGACAAGTTAAAGGAATTGATTACGACGAGATCTACTCGCTGGTAGCGATGCTAAAGACGGTAAGGATCATACTAGCTATAGCTGCATATTTCGATTACGAGATATGGCAGATGGATGTCAAAACGGCTTTCCTTCATGGAAATTTAAAAGAGGATGTATACATGATACAACCCGAAGGTTTTCTCGATCCAACTAACACTGGTAAAATATGCAAGCTCATGAGATCCATTTCTGGATTGAGGCACGCAGCTCGGAGTTGGAATATTCGTTTTGATGAAGTCATCGTTGACCTTGGTTTTATCAAGAATGAAGAGGACTATTATTTATACAAGAAGTCTAGTGGGAGATCGGTAGTATTTTTGATCTTGTATGTGGATGACATACTGGTGATCGGAAATGATGTTTCGATGCTGAACTCAGTCAAGGGATCATTGAATGGCAAGTTTTCAATGAAAGACCTTGGAGAGGCAGTGTACATTTTAGGCATCAAGATCTATAGAGATAGATCGAGGAGGCTACTCGGCTTGAGCCAGAGCACGTACATAGACAAAGTGTTGAAGAGGTTCAACATGAGTGAGGCCAAGAAAGGGTTCTTGCCCATCTCACATGGTATAAGGCTAAGCAAGACTTAGAGTCCTACAATTTATGATGAGCGAAACCGGATGATTAGGATTCCGTATGCCCCGACAATAGGATCCATCATGTATGCCATGCTATGTACACGGCCTGATGTTGCCTATGCAATAAGCTTAACAAGCAGATACCAGGCCGACCCAGGTGAGAGTCACTGGGCAGCGGTGAAAACTATTCTGAAGTAGCTGAAAAGGAGTAAAGAGATGTTCCTAGTTTATGGAGGTGAGGAGGAGCTCTGCGTAAGGGGTTACGCTGATGCTAATTTCCAAACCAACGGGGATGATTGTCGATCGCAAACTGGATTCGTGTATGTCATGAATGGAGGAGCAGTGAGGTGGACAAGTTCCAAGCAAGATACGGTGGCCGACTCCACAACAAAGGCTGAGTACATTGCGGCTTGTGAAGCCGCAAAGGAAGGAGTTTGGATTCGGAAGTTCCTGGAGGATCTTGGTGTGTTCCCGGGCTGGTCAAAACCGTTGGGCCTTTATTGCGATAATTCAGGTACCATCGCACAGGCCAAGAAGCCGAGACAACACCACAAGACGAGGCACATAGACCGAAAATATCACTTGATACGAAAGCTCGTAAAGAATGGTGATACTAATTTATGCAAGATTCACACGGATGCAAGTGTTGCCGATCCATTTACTAAGGCACTTCCACAACCCAATCATGAGGGGCACGTTAGAGCTATGGGCATTCGATGACTATTTGATTGACTCTAGAGCAAGTGGGAGACTGCTGGAGATATGCCCTAGAGGCAATCATGTATGATGTTATTTCCTATGTGTTTATGAATAAAGATAGTCCTTGGACATTATCAATGATGTGTATTAACAAGTATGTGACTTGTTTGTGAGACTATGCATTGTATGATGACTATCCTAAAATGGTCCCTAGTCGAAAGGGTTGTGTGGACGCGCAGCCAGTTAGACTAGCATATGACATGGTGAATGGTCCAGTCTCACTGACCATGTAGCATTCACTACTGTAGGATGGTCCAAAGATGACACATCAATCAGAGACCCTTCGACGAAATTGTGTGAGATGACCAAATCACAAACAGTATAGTTCAAGCTCTGTCACTAATGACACGAACTGTGTGCGATGGCGGATCCATCAAATACGATCCCAAAAAAATTTGTGTGTGTGATCTGTGGCAAACAGTTGGCCTAGATAAACTATTTGCAATTGGACAATATAATGCAAACGGTTAGAAAAATACAAGTGTGTGCGATGTACGACATACAGTTCACCCTGACAAACTGTTTGCGCTGATCCAGCAGAACACAAGCGATTGTGCAGATTATTACGTGTGCGATAGATGGCATCAGGTCACTCGGATGAACTGTTAGTGATGAGATAAGATAACATAAACGGTTACATAGATCAAGATGTGTGTGATAGACAACATACAGGCAACCGGGATGAACTGTGTGCGATAAGCAAAAATAACACAAACGGTTGCTCAGATCAAGATGTGTGTGATGTACAACATACACAGGCCATTCAGATGTGTTGTGGGCAAAGGTTCCGGATAAACAACTGTCAGGGACTGATGAAATCATCACCGACGGATTTGGTTGTTTATTCCGCATGCGATGTGATTTGCTCAATCTGCCCACAAACATCTATGCTTCTGCTTAGAAGAACATGATTGCAGAACCAAATTAAACATCCAAATACATAAGTGACTACACACATAACATTGGCACACCTCAATAAACAATTACACTCATAACAAAATGATTGCCATAACCTAATTAAGCATCCAAATACATAAGTGACTACACACATGACATTGGCGCACACCTCAATAAATTATTACATGCATAATAAACTTATCCCCCTCAAACTACGAATATTTCGGCATAGAGGGAGTATGAGAATTGAGAAACAATCATAAAATCATCAACCTCTTGTGATGCTTGCCGCCACCGCTCAGCTTGTGGCTCGATCCCTCGTTGTCTTCAGGTAGGAGGCACTTCCTCATGTCAACGATCCGCCTGAACATCTCGTAGCATGTGTACGCTTCCTTGGCCGCGGTCTGGAGGTGATATTCATCCAGTTTCTTCACCCAGGCCCTATGCCAGACAGGCTTGTTCTTGTCGCACTCAGCCTTCATGTCAGCGTAGTAGGGGTCGATGATGGCCTCGGCCAGGTCAACATGGGAGTCCATGTTCTTGTTGTTGCCCCGGACCTTGTAGTGGTCGCGGATGACGACAAGCTTCTGGCAGGCCAAGCCCAAAGTCTTGAGCACCTTTGGATCGTTGGTGGTGTCCACCATAGCGAACCTGTAGTCAGGGTTGTTGACAAACCTGGTAAAACGCTCGCAAGGCACTGTGGCCAGGCAGCAGTGGTAGAGGAGGATGTGATGGCCCACGCACAACTGGGCGACAGCAACCTTCTAATCATGCCCGGCATGACCGCCGGTGTAAGCGAGGTCGAAGCCGACCACTTTGTAATTTTCATCCGCATCAAGCAACCGCTTCATGGTGTCGATGGAGTCCTCCACCATGCCTGGGTCGTTGGTGTACACCACCATGAGATCCGTCTTCCTCATGTGGGTCTCCACATGATGCACGCCGAACTCCATTGGAGCGCCACTGGACATCCTCTCTGTATGCGTCATCCAGGGTGTGCTTATTGTGTTGTGGGGCACGATCAAAAGCATGAAGAGACTATGGTTAATGGTCGTGGGTATAAATGGGGGCCGGACGTCCTGGAAAACTGGCACATCCGGATGACATTTTTTGCAGCGCGTGATTCAGTCGTGGAGCACGTAACTGCATGGGGCGACGCGCATGACGCAACCGCATGCATATGGAGCCCCGAACGTGATCGTGGGCCAGCCCCAACCGCTAGCAGAGCGCGCGCCGAGGGGCACAAGAGTAGAGCACGCGGTGGGACGCGAGATCGAACCAGACCACTATGTACTTGTCCTCGTCAAGTAACAAGCCCATGACGTTGGAGTTCTCCACCCAGATCGGATCTTTGGTGTACACCACCGAGAGCCCTGCGAACTGACAGGGCGTGTCCACTACGACATGCATGGTGAACTGGCGCTCGTCGTCGGCAGCCACTGGGAGCGTCATTGGAGCCGCGTAGGATACCCTCGGTCGTGGTTCTGCTTCTTAAGGTCCGGATATTAATCGTCAATTGCATATTAATGTACAGATATTAATCGTCCATTGCATACTAAGGGAAAGATAGTACTACCAAAATACGAGTCTCCCTCATAAGATGCCATTTGCATGATTGTATGTGATACCCGGCAAACAGGTCGTTCAGACGAACTGTTTGCGTTGATCAAAAGTAACACAAACGATTCTGCGTAACAAGATGTGAGTGATACCCAGCAAACTTGTCAGTACTTGGAACTATGTGGGAAGACCGATAAAAAGACAGACGATTCCTGATAATAAGCTGTGTGTGATGTGGCCTATGGGCAAACACTTGCTCGCACCCAATTATCTGTGATTGTTGAAATCATCACCGACGTGTTCCTTTCTATAATCGTAAGTGATGTGATTTGTTATGTCTGCATATAGCATCTATGCTCTGTCTACAGAACAACATCATGATTGCATAACCTAAATAAACATCCAATTACATTACTGACTACAGATAACATTTGCAAACATCAATTAACAAGTACATGCATACTAAACTAGTAGTGACGATCATCAAATCATTCATCTATACTTCTTGTGACGAGGGGTGCCGATCGGCGCAGGACGGAGGCACTTCCTCATGTCAACGATCCGCCTGCACATCTCGTAGCTTACGTACGCGTCCTTGGCCGCGTACTTGACGTGATCATCATCCAGTCTTCAGACCCAGGCGCGGTGCCTGGCAACCTTCTTCTTCTTGTAGACATCCTTCATGCCTCTGTAGTAGGGGTCGATGATGGCCATGGCGAGGTCAACCAGGGAGTCCTTATGCTTATCCTCGCCACCCAAGATCTTGTACAGGCATTGGATGACCACAAGATTCCGGCAGGCCAAGCCCGTGGTCTTGAGCACCTTTTCATCGTTGGTGGTGTCCACCATACCGAATATGTAGCCGGGGCTGTTGACAAACTTGGCAAATCGATCGCAAGGCCTTGTGGCCAGGTAGTAGTGGTAGACGAGGACGTAATGGCCCACACATAGCTGGGCAACGACAACCTTCTGATCATGCCCGACACGACCGCCGGGGTACTCAAGGTCGAAGCCGACCACTTTGTACTTGTCATAGGCAAGTAACTGCTCCATGGTCTGGATGGAGTTCTCCACCCAGACCGGGTCGTTGGTGTACACCACCGTGAGGTTCTTGAACCTTACGTGGGTGTCCACGTAGGCACGAATGGTGAACTGTCGCTCGTCGTGGGCAGCCGCTGGGAGTTCCGCCATTGGAGCCGAGCAGGATATCCTCTCTGTATTTGGAGTGTGGGTGTGCTTCTTGCATTGTGGGAAAAGGTTGAAGAGAGACAATAGGTTAAATGAGCGGTGGAGTAAATGGGGGATGGGCGGGCTGTAATTGGCACATCTTGTCACTGTGTTCCCGACGGAGGATTGCTGTGCAAGCTTGACCAGTGCACGAACAAACGTTCCCGGCGGTTCATTTGGCCATGCGGCGGCTCGAAGTGCCGCCAACGTATCGTTGGTGAGCCCGTTCCCACACGCAGCCGCGCACAGCCTCCCGCCCGGCTCGGTTGGCCACGCGTTGGCTGGAAGAAGCTTCCATTATTTGGGGCGTTAAATGGCAAACAGTTAGCAAAAATGATGTGTGTGCAATGACTTAAAGCAGCGTACACGTTCAACACTAAGCAACGGTGTGATATATGCAGTGCGGGTGTGACTGGGAAGGACAGTGAGGGGTTTTGTTAAGTGGGGATGATGATGAGGGTTTTCTCGGCCAGAATAATAATGCGCTTCGGAGGCGACGGTTTAGTAGACACAACCATTTGCGATAAGTATCACTATGGTGTAACTGGACTGCCGTGGTCTGTGTAAATCCTACATCCGTAGACGTGCGATGCGCGGGAATGCGTTCAGGACACACGCGTGTCGCGGCACAATGTTAGTCCTCGCACCCGGTTTCAATCCGGGAAAATAACCAAGTTTGTGGGTTCCAAATTTCATCTTACGTGTGACACCTGAATTTTTTACCGCATTCAACAAGTTTGTAGGTAAGTCAAGCATTTTTTTACCGAAATATGCATAGTGTAAAAAAACTGCCAACACTCAAACGTAGTTGTGCGTGCTGTGGGCAAACAGTTGCTAGTAGTAAATTGTGTGGGGACTCTAAGATAAGCATAAATATTCCATCAACCAAACTGATTGCAGCTCAAGACTGCAATTACATTGCTCTACGTATTAGTTCATAAAACAGGGTCTCACCGACATCTAGATCAACACATAATAAACATACTCAAGCAGAGATATAAGACGCACAAACTATAGATAGCTAGGATAGTGATGGCATCAGGACATGTATATATAACTCAATCCTAATCGTACCCACCAACAACGTAAACTTTCTCCAGGTACTCCGCGTATGCGGCGTGCGCCACCCTCCGAGAATACTTCTGCTTGAAGGAGCCAACGGCTCGTCCTCTAGCATGTGCCAGAACACTTGCAAACGCGGGGTTAAGCCTTTGGGCGCAGAACGGGCATCTGAAGCCCCCATTTCGGGTCCTGATACGACGATTATGCGTTCCCACATAGAGCTCCCTGGGCTTTTGTTTCTTGTACCTTCTCTGGTCGTATTTATCGCTGCAAACGTCGTCAGATAGCACCTATACATATAATAAAAAATCATGACATTGATGAATAAAATGAATAAAATGATATCACAAACAACTTAGTGCAACAAAATTATTAACTAATGACTTTAAATGCATGAACCGATTATTGTCAAACAAAGAAGGAACTTTGAAGTAAGCACTACTCCCTATTATCACTAAAGTAGAGATCTACATGCTCTTATACAGTGTTTATTTACAAATGGGTACATGTACAATCATCTATGTAGATGGATTATTAGCAAAATGATCATTTGTACAGGTCAATTATTAAATCACTGTAAAACCTTAGACATAATATTAGCATAATCGTATGTACGGATGTCACTTATCCAAGTCACTTATCATTTACCTAACAAACAATCAATACGTACACACTAACACGGATCTATCGAATCTTACTCTGATTACATGGATTGTAACATGAACCCCGGGTTAATTCCAAAAAAAGGCGGAAATAGAACTAATCAGAGATACCCTATGATATAGTAACCAAAATAGAGGGGTTTAACCTTTTCTCCATCGTCGTCGGAGTTGTTGCCGTCGGAGTCGTCGGAGTCGTCGTCGGTGGAGTGGTCATCAAAGAGGTCGTAGTAGTCTCTGTGCAGTACCACCTCCTGCTGGGGGGACAGAACGGGGCTTACGATGTCATGGTCGTGCTTCTGTCCGTGCGAGACCTCATTGGCGGGGAGGGCAACCTCGTCACCCAGCATCAAGAGATGCTTAGTTGCTTCGCCGGCCCCGGCTTCGAACCCCGCGTCACCACTCCCTCCGATGGTGCACTTGGTCGCCATCTGATACACTTCCGAGAGTGTTTACGACTGGGAACGGCGGCGAGGATGCAGGCGCGGTGTGTGGAGAGAGGGGAGTGTGGCCGCCTGCTATAACTAGCGGCACAAGCGCGATTAATATAGACTGGTTGGGAGCTAGGCGGGAGGCGGTTAAAAGGCTCGCCTCCCCATGAGCCTGTGCATCGGTCTTCTCGCATGCCTCACCCCTGCTCGCACGTCTCCCGGTTAGCCTGCGCAGAGGACTGCTTGCACGTCTCCCGGTTAGCCTGCACAGATGACTGCTCGCACGCGTCCCATCAATTCACACACCAGCTCGCACGTCTCCTGGTGAGCTAGAGCGGCCTGCTCGCACTCCTCCCGTCAACTTACACACCTGCTCGCACGCCTCACGGTCAGCCTGAGCAGCGAACTGCTCGTATGCGTCCCATCAACTCATGTCCGCTCGGACGGCACACGGGGCTCGTGGTGGTACGTAATATTTTGTTGGGACCAACGCACACGGTTGAATACTGTAATCGTTCGTGATGGTAACGTGACAAGTGTGTGTACCAAGTACCAGCCTTTAATAAGCTCCCGTTTGTAAGAAAAGTATATCAAAAACTTGTCTCCGATTAGGCCAAATATTAGCACAATATATATATATATATATATATATATATATATATATATCATGAAACGGAATCCCAAGTTTCATGATTTTCAGTTGATTTTTGTATTTACTTCAATTTAAAATGATTTTTTCGATGTTTGAGGCCGAGCTGTCTAAAAACCAAGATTTTCAATGTTTTCCACGGCACCAAGATGTTTGAGGTTCCTTACTATTTATTGCATGGTGACTAAACATGAACCCAAGGGGACATATGATTTCCCCCAATGAATTCCTGGAAACTCAATTATTCCATATTTTTCGAATGATATATGAACATTTTATAATTATAACACGGACTGATGTGTCACGTGTTTTCTGCATAAAAATACTTTGACGCGCCTCAAAGTGGTGTTTCCGGTGGTGGCCGAGCGGGGGGTGGGGGGTTCTTTCTGTTTCACTTGTTGCATGAGCCTTTATGTGTGGGATTGTCCGTTTTTTGAGGCAGTTGCCACCCCAAATTATCAAAATTGTGCATTGAAATGTTTAAAACAAGGCACACCTCTAACGTCATGCATGTGTTTAGGACACATGCACACGGTGGTGGTGGTCCCTCGGACAATAATCCTTCGTGCGTTATTAGTGACGCGCACATTCGTGGGTCCACGTGGTCTATCACTTTTGAGCCGCACCGGTAGGGGTTTGACCAAGGTGGGTTCAGTTAATCTGCTCTGTGTTGCGGTAGATCATGGTGAGATTCCACACCAAAGATTGACGCGACGTACTCATGAGTACCTCCTATCGCTCAAAGTTGAGGGGTGGGTGGGAGGAGATATACATATTGCGCGCAACTTTCTTTAGCGTGGGGACTTTCCAATTTGTGAAGCACGCACTGGATGAAAGTCGTGTAGTTGGCATTTTGACATCAAAAAACTAACCCATGCATATGCTTGTGTCACATATAATTGATGGTGGTCCTAAGTGGTTCCCTCACATGGTAATCGGTGACGCGTCAATCTATGGGGCCCATGTGTAGTCACCTATATTATATATCGTTTTGACCAATGTGGATCCTTTTCGGTATGCCTGTTACCATATGCCATGGTCAGACATCGAGACAAATGTTTTTTGATATATATATATACCCATGAACCCATCCTACCACCATCTCGAAATCGGGGGTTGG
Source organism: Elymus sibiricus (assembly GCA_039707655.1). Classification (NCBI taxonomy): domain Eukaryota; kingdom Viridiplantae; phylum Streptophyta; class Magnoliopsida; order Poales; family Poaceae; genus Elymus; species Elymus sibiricus. Next base: position 250,286,505 of record CM077671.1, read on the forward strand.
GCCGGGTGGGGAGGCATACATATACTATGGCCCTGTTTGGATACTCTAACTTAGCTAGAGGTTGGAGTTAGTTTCTAGCTCATGACTAACCCTAAACTAACTCTATCCAAAGAGGTGTTTGGATGACAGGGTTAGATTGACAATAGATGCACTTGATGGAGAGAGAAAAGTGATTTTTCAGTGGGTCCCGTGAGAACTAGATCCAATTAGCACCTCTTGGCTGGTGGGATAGAGAGGGACCCATGAGAACTAGCTCCAATTAGCACCTCTTGGGTGGGATAGTTTTTTTGGGTGGGTTAGATGCAACTAGCTCCAATCTAACCCTCATGTTTGAATACTTTAGGGCTATTTGAGCCCCAACTAGCTCAAACTAACTCTAACCCATGGATCCAAACAGGGCCTATATGCGTTGTGATCGATCCTCTTCGTAAGTCGACTTACAGTTTCTAAGGCAAGTGACATTAAAGTTCCATTGGGTACTAACTAAAAAAACACTTAATTACATATATACATATATGTGTGGGTCTAATGCAGTGGTCGTTTGTTTTGTCAAACACTCTCTCACGTGGTCATCGGCATCACACTGGCACAACCATGTGCATGTGGGTCGTCACTTTGACAGGCGGTTGTAGAGATGTTAATTTGACCAAGGTAGATTCTTCTTGTTGGTATATGTGGTATATATTATACGTAGTTGATATATGCATCGACATTTCAGTTCTAACAAAAAATCAAACGCAACGTACACACAGAATCCCTCCTACCGGCTCGAACTGTGGACGCGCGTGGGGCTATATATGCATGGGTCATTAACCTCAGTACAGGGCCATTCTGGTCCGGGAGACACACATGTGGCGGCGAAAGTTGTTCATTTGGTATTTGAAAACATCGCACAAACGCTTTCATACATATGTGCCTAGGGCCATGCATGTGTGTTGGTGTTGTCTACAAACACTCGCGTGGTTATGGACGACATGCCAAATTTGTGGACCCGTGTGGTCTATCACTTAAACCGGCCCATATATACAACATGTTAATTCGACCAAGGTAGATATAGTCTTCTCCTTATTTGTTACGATATAGTTCATGGTGAGATAGGAGACAGAAGTTTGAGCGCATACATATATATAAGTCGTGGTGTCTGTTCGAAGCATGTGTGTGTGTGGGGCAGGGGAGGGGCAACACAATAGTACGTATACATGAAACCTATTTATGAGGTGAGGTACTACATACCGTTCGACTTTTGAGCCACATCAAAAAGTTATGCACGCACGAAATATCACACCACCTTAATTAATTAGTTGAGCCACACACATGTGGTTGCGGTCTCACCCATCTTGTGAAGTTTCCGAGACGCGCCCATCAGTGGGCCCGCGTAGTCGTAGTATAAGTTCATACGTTCATATATATACTGTAGCTACCATCCCCCCCCCCCCGCCGACTCGAAGGTGTGTGTGGGGGGGGAGGAGGGGGCATAAGCCAACATTACTGTGTGCTCTGCAAGACATTGTGTGTCACATGAAAGTTGTGCATTCCATATTTGAACACCACAACAACCTTTCCATACATACATTTGGTCCACAAGCAGGTATGTTTGTGCTATGACCCTAGATTTATTGTGTTTATTTTCCAATGTTGTTATATAAATGGCAGGGTAGTCTTTTTTTTAAACTTAAATAGCAGGCGAGTCGAAGGAGACAACTGTGTGCGATTGTGTACGCAGTAGACACGGTTCCCACATGCTAACTACGTGCCACGCCCGACCCGTGGTTGTCACGTAACTATAGACCACCTTGCACCAACCCGCATAGAGAAATCTTAAAAATAGCTACCCGCATTGATCAATTGAAAAATTGATGGTTCCGCGGGTTTATCTCTTTGAATTGCACACGGGTATTATGTTTGGGCCGTGTGCGATGTTTGTTCCTCCGACGCTACTTCAAACCCTTCATAAAAATTTCAGTTTGTCCCGGCTTTTCATTCCCTCCAAGTAAAATTCAAAGTAGCCGCGGCATTTCCTCAAACATCACCTAGGCCATTCCCACCCCCACCCCCACGCAACTCCCTTGCTCGAACCCTAGCTACCTCGCTGTCACTGCCGCTGCCCCCGATCCCGCTCCGCGTTCCACAGTCAACCTCTCGTGCTCTCCCCGTCCAGGGTACGAACCCATCTCCGTACCCTCGCCGCCCTGAATTTCTTATATGCCGCCTGCTAAACACCCCCTTCCTCACAGATCCGCACTGATCCCCACCGCAGACTGTCGCAGCCTAATCCTAGCTACACTTGCAGGGGAGATCGAGGAGCGAACGGCCAAAAGGAGGTATATCACGGCCTTTCTGCTGGACGATACCGAGGTGGCCGCCGAGGCTGCTGGGGAAGCTGACTACGATGACGAGGTGCCCGCCGGGATCGCCGGGGAAGCTGACTATGATGCCGAGGTGACCGCTGGGGAAGCTGTCTACGATGACGAGGTGGCCGCCGAGACCGCCGGGGAAGCTGACTATGATGACGAGGTGGCCTCCGAGGCCGCCGGGAAATCTAACGACTACGAGGTTGTAAGACAGCGGTTTCCCGTATGGATGTGATACGTCTCCAACGTATCTATAATTTTTGATTGTTCCATGTTGTTATACTATCATTCTTGGATGTTTTATAATCATTTTATAGCAACTTTATATCATTTTTTGGGACTAACCTATTGACATAGTGCCCAGTGCCAGTTGCTGTTTTTTGCTTGTTTTTTACTTCGCAGAATATCAGTACCAAACAGAGTCCAATTGCCATGAAACTTTTTGGAGATTTTTTTGGACCTGAAGACAACTTGGGAGCCAAGGAAGCACCTGAGAGGAGGCCCGTGTGGCCCACGATACACCAGGGCGCGCCAGAGGCCCCCGGCGCGCCCTGATGTATTGTGGGGCCCATGGAGGTCCTTTCCACCGCCTCTCAGCTCTATAAATCCTCAGAAATTCTAGAAACCCTAGAGGAGTCGACAAAACACAATTCTAGCCGCCACAAGTTCCAGAACTGTGAGATCCAATCTAACACCATCACGGAGGGGTTCATCATCCACATTGATGCCTCTCCGATGATGTGTGAGTAGTCCACCATAGACCTACGGGTCCGTAGGCAGTATCTAGATGGATTTCTCTCTCTCTCTTTTGATTCTCAATACAATGGTATCTTGGAGATCTATTTGATGTAATGACTTTTTGCGGTGTGTTTGTTGGGATCCGATGAAGTTTGAGTTCATGATCAGTTTCTATCCATGAATATTATTTGAGTCTTCTTTGATCTCTTATATGCATGATTATTTATAGCCTCGTATTTCTTCTTTGAATCTTTGGTTTACTTAGGCCAACTAGATCGATTTTTCTTGCCATGGGAAGAGGTGCTTTGTGATGGGTTCGATCTTGCGGTGTCCTCTCCCAGTGACAGAAGGGGCAGCGAGGCATGCATGTATCTTTGCTATTAAGGATAACAAGATGGGGTCTATTCCTACATGAATAGATCTTGTCTACATCATGTCATCGTTCTTATTGCATTACTCCGTTTCTCCATGAACTTAATACACTAGATGCATGCTGGATAGCGGTCGATGTGTGGAGTAATAGTAGTAGATGCAGAATCGTTTCAGTCTACTTATCTTGGACGTGATGCCTATATATTGATCATCGCCTTGCATATCGTCATGATTATTTGATCTTGTATCAATTGCCCAACAGTAATTTGTTTACCCACCGTGTTCTATACTCATGAGAGAAGCCACTAGTGAAATCTACGGGCCCCGGGTCTAATCTTTTATCATATTGCTTTCTGATCTATATTTTTCGCATTTGTTTTCAGATCTATTATTCCAAAAACCCAAAAATACCTTGCTGCACTTTTTATTTGTATCTTTTATTTTGTGTTCTTGTGCGATCTATTTATCCAATCTAATACAATCCAATCTATCTTTTTACCGTGGATAGATTGACAACCTCTCTTGTGCGTCGGGTTGCAAGTATTTGTTCTTTGTGTGCAGGTACCGTTTACATAGCGTTGCATGGTCCTCCTCCTAGGTTCGATAACCTTGGTTTCATAACTGAGGGAAATACTTACCGTAGCTGTGCTGCATCATCCCTTCCTCTTTGGTGAAATACCGACGCAGTCTCAGCCACGTCAGGATGCATATCGACGCAGCCGGCTACGACGTCGAGCTCGTCGACAGTGACGGCTTATCGCGGGCTATATCACAGGTTAGGTGGCCCAACCCCGACCCCTTGGGTTCAACCCCAGTCGACCTCAGGCAAGGCCCAGCCACTGATCTACTATGCTTCGCTCTCAAGAATTTGCCTTCCTTCATCTCCATGGAGCCTCTTTTGTCATTTCTGAAGGACACGTTCTATGGCGGTGGCTCGGCATCATCAGCTGCCAAGTCAGACCTCATCGACGACGCCGACGCCGACAATGGCACCCTATCCGTCTCTTCCAAGGGGAAAGAGCCCATCCATGACATCAGGGAGGGCACCCTGCATCCCTGCTCTTCCAAGGGGAAGGAGCCCATATGTGACAACAAGGAGCACACCCATAATCCGCGCTCTTCTAATGGGAATGAGCCCATCTATGATAGGTGAGGAAACCCATCGCATGTTAAATTACTTCACTCATGCTAAATGTATGGGCTCTGCAGTTGAATTTCATCAATACCTGTTTCAGGAGACATATATGGTTCTTGTTAAACCTGGTGCAGTGAACACATGCACTGTTTATTTTAGTTCTTTTGCATGTGATGTTCAGTTATACAATTTCATGTTTAAGCATCGGTTATGTTCTATGCAATTTCAATAGTACTGTAAGAATGACTATTTTAGGTTGCTATCAAGCCTGTTGTAGTGAGCATATGCCTTGTTTAACTGTCTTTCCTAGCTCGGTTGTTTGTACTGGGCATATGTCCTGATTCAATTGCTATATAGTATGCCTTGTTTATTTCAGTTATTCACATTGTGAAGTTCTATATCTGCAAGTATGTACTTTCCAGTTCAATTTCATCATACCAGTTTCAACGGCCATATGTGGTTCCTATTAAACCTGGTGTAGTTAACACGCCCACTGTATATTTCTGTTTTTTCACAATGTGATGTTCAGTTATACAATTTGATGTGTAAACACGAGCTACATTCTATGCAATTTCAAAAGTACCACTATGAATGACTATATTTGGTTGCTGTTAAGCTTGTTGTAGTGAGCACAAGCCTTTCCATTTTTGTGTAACTATAACTACTTTGGTAAATAGCACATTGAAACCGAAGTCGACAAGTCTAGATACGAAAAGAAGATTGTAGCCAAGGGATTCAACAAGCATGACGTTTTGAATAGAGCTATCATGGGATATGGCCACCTTATCGAGACCAAGTACCTTACCCTTGGAGTTATCTCCAAAAGTCACATACCTTCGCGGTCCATGGTTTGGTGTGATCTCTTCAAACATGTCTCTATCTCCGGTCATATGATCGGTCCATCCACTATCGAGAATCCACTCTTTTCCTCCGGACATGTAATCCTTGAAGTTTGCCATGAGACTTAGATTCTTAATTGTCTTCTCATACTCGATTTTGAACAGATCATCTTCATCATAGTAGCCATGTTCCACATTGTCATCATCAAGTGGGAAATCCTCGTCATAAGAAACAAGAGATTTGTTAGGGTTGTGATTATGACAATGTTCAAGATTGTGAATGCGAATGGCTTCAACAATGATGTTGTTGATAGTTATGACATCTCCTTTAGCACGCATGAGGTCTCTAAGCTCAAATAGATAGTCGTCAAACTTGGGATCACTAGGCATCATTTTGTGAAAGGCAATAGTTTTATGAAGAATTTCATCAAGATTACTCAATGAATAATTTGGATATCGTTTCTCCAAATCTTCCACAAAGTATAAGCACATTCAAAATTCTTCATTTGATTAAGCACAATTCTAGGCAATCCTCTAATAATAAGATTGACAGTTCTAAGATTGCATAGCATATCAATTTCCTCTTCGTATGTGGGATGTAAAGGATCAATGGGATGTACATAGGGGGTTCTTAACATACTTGCTCAAATGAAATTCATTGAATAGCTCAAGCATCTCATATTTCCATTGACTATAGTACTCCCCATCGAGAACGGGCACTCTTCAACTAATACTCCTCAAACTAGACACATCCATCTTCCTCCACGGTGATGAAACCGAAGCTATGGAGACCAAAGCTCTGATACCAATTGTAGGATCACTAGAAGTGTGTGTCTAGAGGGGGGTGAATAGACTACTAGCAAGAATTAAAACCTAACCTTTTCCCAAGTTAATTGGTGGGCAGTTTTAGCAATTATAACAAGTCTAATACACCCTACACATGCTAGTCAACGAGTATGGCAACGGAAAGTAAGACAAGCATATGTAAGAGAGTAGAGATAGGAAGATCAAACGCAATTTGGAGACATGGAGATTTTTCCCGTGGTTCCGATAGGTGGTGCTATCGTACGTCCACGTTTATGGAGTCTTCAACCCACGGAGGGTAACGGTCGCGAGAGTCCACGGAGGGCTCCACCCATAAGGGTCCACGAAGTAGCAACCTTGACTATTCCATAACGGCTTCCGTCCACGAAGGACTAGCTTCACTATGGGTAGATCTTCATGAAGTAGGTGATCTCCTTGCCCTTACAAACTTCTTGGTTCAACTCCATAACACGAAGTAGGAGGCTCCCAAGCGACACCTAACCAATCTAGGAGGCACCACCCTCCAAAAGGTAATAGGCTCGATAATGACGATGAACTCCTTGCTCTTGTGCTTCAAGATGATAGACTCCTCAACACTCAACCACTCTCTCACGGATTTGGCTTTGGTGGAAGAGATTGATTGGGTGGAAAGCAACTTGGGGAGGCTAGAAATCAAGATTCATATGGTTGGAGTGGAATGGCTTGATCTCAACACATGAGTAGGTGGCTCTCTCTCTGAAAACTGGATGGGGCAAGTATGGAATAGTTCTGAGTGCATCTCTTTCGAGTGAGTGGTGGTGAAGGGGTATATACAGGCATCTCCAAAAATCCAACCGTTACACCTTTACTGACCAACTCGGTGACACCGAAGTATAAAACTCGGTGGTACCGAGTTGCTCAAAAGGTAGAAACTTTTGAATCTCGGTGAGACCGATATATAGTTCTCGGTAGTACCGACAAAGGTGACCAACGGTCAGAAACCAAACTCGGTGGCACCGATCCAAAAACTCGAAAATTCCGAATCAAAGAAAAGGGGCAACAGAAAGTTGGCAACTGAAACTCGGTGGTACCGATGCAGAATCGGTTGTACCGAAAACTTAGGGTTTGGCTGGGATATGTCTGAGGTGAAAATCGGTAGGGCCGAGTGGGAAATATTGGTGGCACCAATTTTGCATGATAGGCTTTTGACAGACTTTTGTGGAAGATCTTGTGGGTGTTTTTGGTGACTATCACTTGTGCACATGGAGCATTTTGTTCACCATCAATACCTCACCCCCTTTTAATAGTATTGGCTTACCTATGGACTCAAAGTGATTTCTCACAAAGTAAAATGTAGAGTCTTCTTGCTTGAAGCTTTGCCAATCCTATTCCTTGCATCTAGGGGTCTCTCTGTTAGGGAACGTCGCATGGGAAACAAAAATTTTCCTACGCACACGCAAGATCTATCCATGGTGATGAGCATCTACGAGAGGGAGAGTGAATCTACATACCCTTGTAGATCGCTAAGTGGAAGCGTTAAGAAACGCGGTTGATGTAGTCGAACGTCTTCGCGATCCAAATCGCAAGTCGTCCCTCGATCCAAACACGATCTAGCGCCGAACGGACGGCACCTCCGCGTTCAACACACGTACGGCTTGATGACGCCTTCACCTCCTCGATCCAGCGAGCGATGGTGAAGTAGTGGATGAGTTCCGGCAGCACGACGGCATGGTGATGGTGGTGAGGAACAATCTCTGCAGGGCTTCGCCAAGCACTACGGAGATTATGACGGGAGGAACTAGAGGGTTAGGGTTGCCGGCACACGGCTTGGGAAATCTTGATGTGTCCCGTGTGCTAGCCCTGCCCCTCTATTTATATGTTGAGCCCTGGGGTCTAAACTTGGAGAGAAAGCCTCCACAAGGTCGGTTTTGCCCGTACAAGGTCGGTTTGGCCCGCACGGAAAGAGTCCAACTCGGATTCCAGCAGTACCGCGTACAAGCGGTAGTACCGCTCACGAACGGTAGTACCGCTTACGCGGTAGTACTGCCTTACCAGCGGTAGTACCGCTTAAGGCAGCAGCAAAACTTCCTTTTGCACTTTCCAATACCTCGTGGGCTTTACCCCTTTGGTCCATATAAAGTGTTGCTGCACCCGAACACTTCGGTAAACATCCGGAACTCCTTCCGGTGAATTCCGGAACCCTTCCGGAGATCAAAACACTATTATCACATATATCAATCTTTACCTCCGGACTCTTCCGGAGATCTTTGTCATGTCCGGGATCTTATCCGGGACTCCGAACAACCTTCGGTCACCAACACAATAACTCAACTATACTAATCGTCACCAAACGTTAAGTGTGTAGACCCTGCGGGTTCGAGAACTATGTAGACATGACCGAGACACCTCTACGGTCAATAACCAATAGCGGGACCTGGATGCCCATATTGGTTCCTACATATTCTATGAAGATCTTCATCGGTTGAACCTCTATGTCAAGGATTCAGTTAATCCCGTATACTGTTCCCTTTGTTCTTCGGTATGTTACTTGCCCGAGATTCGATCGTCGGTATCTCTATACCTAGTTCAATCTCGTTACCAGCAAGTCTCTTTACTCATTCCGTAATACAAGATCTCGTGGCTAACACTTTAGTCACATTGCTTGCAAGGCTCATTGTGATGTTGTATTACCGAGTGGGCCCCGAGATACCTCTCCGTCACATGGAGTAACAAATCCCAGTCTTGATCCATGCCAACCCAACAGACACCCTCGGAGATACCTGTAGAGCATCTTTATAGTCACCCAGTTACGTTGTGACGTTTGATACACACAAGGTATTCCTCCGGTGTCAGTGAGTTGCATGATCTCATGGTCATAGGAGCAGATACTTGACATGCAGAAAACAATAGCAATAAACTGACACGATCATATGCTACGTTTACAGTTTGGGTCTTGTCCATCACATCATTCTCCTAATGATGTGATCCCGTTATCAAATGACATCTCATGTCCATGGCTAGGAAACCTTCACCATCTTTTGATCAACGAGCTAGTTAACTAGAGGCTTACTAGGGACATAGTGTTGTCTATGTACCCACACATGTATTTGAGTTTCCAATCAATACAATTATAGCATGGATAATAAACGATTATCATGAACAAGGAAATATAATAATAACCAATTTATTATTGCCTCTAGGGCATATTTCCAACAGTCTCCCACTTGCACTAGAGTCAATAATCTAGTTCACATCACTATGTGATTTACATTGTAATGAATCGAACACCCATGCAGTTCTGGTGTTGTTCATGTTTAGCCCTTGGAAGAGGTTTAGTCATCGGATCTGCAACATTCAGATCCGTGTGTACTTTGCAAATATTTATGTCGTCCTCCTTGATGTAATCGCGGATGGAATGGAAAGGTCGCTTTATGTGTCTGGTCCTCTTGTGAAATCTTGGTTCCTTGTCTAGAGCAATGGCACCAGTATTATCACAAAACAGAGTCATTGGGTTAAGCGCACTAGGCACTACTCCAAGATCTGTCATGAACTCCTTCATCCAGACACCTTCCTTCGCCGCCTCCGAGGCAGCGATGTACTCCGCTTCGCATGTAGAATCAGCTACCACGCTTTGCTTGGAACTGCACCAGCTAACCGCACCCCCATTAAGAATAAATACGTATCCGGTTTGTGACTTAGAGTCATCCGGATCAGTGTCAAAGCTTGCATCGACGTAACCCTTTACGACGAGCTCTTGATCACCTCCATAAACGAGAAACATGTCCTTAGTCCTTTTTAGGTACTTCAAGATATTCTTGACCGCCGTCCAGTGTTCCATTCCTGGATCACTTTGAAACCTTCCGACCATACTTATGGCAAGGCTGACATCGGGTCTTGTGCACATCATTGCATACATGATAGAGCCTATGGCTGAAGCATAGGGGATGACACTCATCTTTTCTCTATCTCCTGCAGTCACTGGGCATTGAGTCTTACTCAACTTCACACCTTGCAAAACAGGCAAGAACCCCTTCTTGGACTGATCCATTTTGAACTTCTTCAAAATCTTATCAAGGTATGTGCTTTGTGAAAGTCCTATTAAACGTCTTGATCTATCTCTATAGATCTTGATGCCTAATATGAAAGCAGCTTCTCCTAGGTCCTTCATTGAAAAACTCTTGTTCAAATATTCCTTCACGCTTTCCAACATTTCTATATTGTTTCCAATCAGTAATATGTCATCCACATATAATATTAGAAACGCTATAGAGCTCCCACTCACTTTCTTGTAAATACAAGCTTCTCCGTAAACTTGTATAAACTCGAACGCTTTGATCACCTCATCAAAGCGAAGATTCCAACTCCGAGATGCTTGCACCAGTCCATAAATGGATCGCTGGAGTTTGCAAACTTTGTCAGCATTCTCTGGATCGACAAAACCTTCTGGTTGCATCATATACAACTCTTCCTTAAGGAAACCGTTAAGGAACGCTGTTTTGACATCCATCTACCAAATTTCATAATCGAAAAAGGCAGCTATTGCTAACATGATTCTGACGGACTTAAGCATCGCTACGGGTGAGAAGTGTTGGAAATATGCCCTAGAGGCAATAATAAATTGGTTATTATTATATTTCCTTGTTAATGATAATTGTTTATTATCCATGCTATAATTGTATTGATTGGAAACTCAAATACATGTGTGGGTACATAGACAACACTGTGTCCCTAGTAAGCCTCTAGTTGACTAGCTTGTTGATCAAAGATGGTTAAGGTTTCCTAGCCATGGACATGAGATGTCATTTGATAACGGGATCACATCATTAGGAGAATGATGTGATGGACAAGACCCAAACTGTAAACGTAGCATTTGATCGTGTCAGTTTATTGCTATTGTTTTCTGCATGTCAAGTATCTGTTCCTTTGACCATGAGATCATGCAACTCACTGACACCGGAGGAATACCTTGTGTGTATCAAACGTCGCAACGTAACTGGGTGACTATAAAGGTGCTCTACAGGTATCTCCGAGGGTGTCTGTTGGGTTGGCATGGATCAAGACTGGGATTTGTTACTCCGTATGACGGAGAGGTATCTCAGGGCCCACTCGGTAATACAACATCACATTGAGCCTTGCAAGCAATGTGACTAAAGTGTTAGCCACGAGATCTTGTATTACGGAACGAGTAAAGAGACTTGCCGGTAACGAGATTGAACTAGGTATAGTGATACCGACGATCGAATCTCGGGCAAGTAACATACCGAAGAACAAAGGGAACAGCATACGGGATTAACTGAATCCTTGACATAGAGGTTCGACCGATAAAGATCTTCGTAGAATATGTAGGAGCCAATATGGGCATCCAGGTCCCGCTATTGGTTATTGGCCGTAGAGGTGTCTCGGTCATGTCTACATAGTTCTCGAACCCGCAGGGTCTACACACTTAACGTTTGGTGACGATTAGTATAATTGAGTTATTATGTTGGTGACCGAAAGTTGTTCGGAGTCCCGGATAAGATCCCGGACATGACGAGGATCTCCGGAAGAGTCCGGAGGTAAAGATTGATATATGTGATAATAGTGTTTCGATCTCCGGAAGAGTTTCAGAGTTCACCGGAATGGGTTCCGGATGTTTGCCGAAGTGTTCGGGTGCAGCAACACTTTATATGGGCCAAAGGGATAAAGCCCACAAGGTATTGGAAAGTGCAAAAAGTAGTTTTGCTGCCGCGTAAGCGGTACTACCGCTTGGTGAAGCGGTACTACCGCCCGAGCGGTACTACCGCTTGTGTGAAGCGGTACTACCGCCCAAGCGGTACTACCGCTTGTGTGAAGCGGTACTACCGCTTGTGCGCGGCTGTGCACGGTTCGGCAGGGATCCGAGTTGGACTCTTTCCCTGCGGGCCAAACCGACCTTGTGCGGGCAAAACCGACCTGGAGGAGGCTTTTACTCCAAGTTTAGACCCCAAGGCTCAACATATAAATAGAGGGGCAGGGCTAGCACACGGGACACATCAGGATTTCCCAAGCCGTGTGCCGGCAACCCTAGCCCTCTAGTTCCTCCGTCATAATCTCCGTAGTGCTTGGCGAAGCCCTGCAGAGATTGTTCCTCACCACCATCACCACGCCGTCGTGCTGCTGGAACTCAACCACTACTTCACCATCGCTCGCTGGATCGAGGAGGTGAAGGCGTCATCAAGCCGTACGTGTGTTGAACGCGGAGGTGCCGTCCGTTCGGCACTAGATCGGAAGGATCGTGATTGGATCGCGGGACGCTCGGCGATTTGGATCGCGAAGACGTTCGACTACATCAACCGCGTTTATTAACGCTTCCGCTTAGCGATCTACAAGGGTATGTAGATTCACTCTCCCTCTCGTAGATGCTCATCACCATGGATAGATCTTGTGTGTGCGTAGGAAAATTTTTGTTTCCCATGCAACGTTCCCCAACAGTGGCATCATGAGCTAGGTCTATGCGTAGATGAGATCTCGAGTAGAACACAAACGAGTTGTGGGCGTGGGTGTATACATATTGCTTGCCGTTACTAGTTGATACTTGATTCAGCGGTATTGTGAGATGAAGCGGCCCGGACCGACATTACGCGTACGCTTACGCGAGACTGGTTTTACCGCTGCGTGCACTTGTTGCATAAAGGTGACTGGCGGGTGTCTGTCTCTCTCACTTTAGTTGAATCGGTTCAATGAAGAGGGTTCTTTTAGAAGATCAAAAAGCAATCACTACACCACGTTGTGGTTTTGCGTAGGTAAGAACGGTTCTTGCAAACCCGTAGCAGCCACGTAAAATTTGCAACAACAATTAGAGGACGTCTAACTTGTTTTTGCAGGGTATGTTGTGATGTGATATGGCCAATTACATGATGAGATATATGTGATGTATGAGATGATCATGTGATGTATAGAATATCACGACTTGCATGTCGATGAGTACGGCAACTGGCAGGAGCCATAGAGTTGTCTTTAATTATTGTATGACCTGCGTGTCAATCATTAAGCGCTATGTAATGCTTTACTTTATCGCTAAACGTTAGCTATAGTCGTGGAAGCAACAGTCGGCGCGACAACCTTATGGCGACACGTTGATGGAGATCAAGATGATGGAGATCATGGTGTCATGCCGGTGACGATGGAGATCATGCCGGTGCTTTGGAGATGGAGATCAAAAGCACAAGTTCATGGCCATATCATGTCACTTATGATTTGCATGTGATGTTAATCCTTTTATGCATCTTATTTTGCTTAGGACGACGGTAGCATTATAAGGTGATCCCTCACTTAAATTTCAAGATAAATTGTGTTCTCCCCAAGTGTGCACCGTTGCGAAAGTTCGTCGTTTCGAGACACGCCGTGATGATCGGGTGTGATAGACTCTACGTTCGCATACAACGGGTGTAAGCCATGTTACACGTGCGGAACACTCGGGTTAAACTTGACGAGCCTAGCATGTACAGACATGGCCTCGGAACACAAGAGACCGAAAGGTCGAACATGAGTCATATAGTAGATATGATCAACATGAAGATGTTCACCATTGAAACCACCTCAACTCACGTGATGATCGGACTTGAGTTGGTGGATTTGGATCATGTTACACTCGAATGATCGGAGGGATGTCAATTTGAGTGGGAGTTTTTTAAATATGATTAACTAAACTCATTATCTAAGAACAATAGTCTAAGTTGTCTTTGCTATATTTATGTTGTAGATCATGGCTCGCGCAGTAGCACCCCTGAATTTTAATGCGTTCCTAGAGAAAGCTAAGTTGAAAGATGATGGAAGTAACTTTGTGGACTGGGCCCGTAATCTAAGGATTATCCTTACGGCTTCCCAGAAGGCTTATGTCCTTGATGCACCGCTTGGTGATCCACCCGCTCCAGTTGAGTCTCTAGACGTTGTGAACGCCTGGCAGGCTCGTTCTGATGCTTACTCAATAGTTCAATGTGCAATGTTGTATGGCTTAGAACCGGGACTTCAAAGACGTTTTGAACGTCATGGAGCATATGAGATGTTCCAGGAGTTGAAGTTTATCTTTCAGAAGAATGCCCGGATCGAGAGATATGAGATCTCCGATAAGTTCTATGCTTGCAAGATGGAGGAGAACGGGTCTATCAGTGATCACGTGCTCAGAATGTCTGGGTACTCCACCCGTCTGGCTGAGTTAGGGATGCCCCTTCCGCCAGAGGCTATCACTGACAGAGTTCTTCAATCATTGCCACCTAGCTACAAGAGCTTCGTGTTGAACTATAACATGCACGGGATGAACAAGTCAGTCGCCGAGCTGTTTGCGATGCTGAAAGCCGCTGAGTCTGAAATTCAGAAGGAGCATCAAGTGTTGATGGTCAATAAAACCACTAGTTTCAAGAAAAATGGCAAGGGTAAGAAGGGTAACTCCAAGAAGAGTGGCAAAGCAGTTGCTCCTCTCGTGAAGAAACCCAAGGCTGGACCCAAACCAGAAACTGTGTGTTTTCATTGCAAGGGAACTGGACACTGGAAGCGGAATTGCCCCAAGTATTTGGCTGACAAGAAGGCGGCCAACAACAAACAAGGTATATATGATATACATGTTATTGATGTGTACCTTACCAACTCTCGTTGTAGTGCCTGGGTATTTGATACCGGTGCGGTTGCTCATATTTGCAACTCAAAACAGGAACTGCGGAATAGACGGAGGCTGGCAAAGGACGAAGTGACGATGCGCGTGGGAAATGGTTCCAAGGTTGATGTGATCGCCGTCGGCACGCTCGCTCTTCGATTACCGTCGGGATTAGTGATGAACCTAAATAAGTGTTATTTGGTGCCTGCGTTAAGCATGAACATTATATCTGGATCTTGTTTATTGCGAGACGGTTACTCATTTAAATCAGAGAATAATGGTTGTTCTATTTATATGAGTAATATCTTTTATGGTCATGCACCCAATGTGAGGGGTTTATTCTTGTTGAATCTCGATAGTAATGATACACATGTTCATAACATTGATGCCAAAAGATGTAGAATTGATAATGATAATACCACTTTCTTGTGGCACTGCCGTTTAGGTCATATTGGCGTAAAACGCATGAGGAAGCTCCATGCTGATGGACTTTTGGAGTCACTTGATTTTGAATCACTTGACACATGTGAGCCATGCCTCATGGGCAAGATGACTAAAACTCCGTTCTCTGGAACAATGGAACGGGCAAGTGACTTATTGGAAATCATACATACTGATGTGTGCGGTCCGATGAGCATTGAGGCGCGCGGTGGTTATCGTTACTTTCTCACCTTCACTGATGACTTAAGTAGATATGGGTATATTTACTTAATGAAACACAAGTCTGAAACATTTGAAAAGTTCAAACAATTTCAGAGTGAAGTTGAGAATCATCGTAACAAGAAGATTAAATTCCTACGATCTGATCGAGGAGGAGAATATCTGAGTTATGAGTTTGGCAGTCACTTAAGACAGTGTGGAATTGTTTCACAATTAACACCGCCTGGAACACCACAGCGTAATGGTGTGTCCGAACGTCGTAATCGAACCTTATTGGATATGGTGCGATCTATGATGTCTCTTGCCGATTTGCCACTATCGTTTTGGGGTTATGCATTAGAGACAGCTGCATTCACTTTAAATAGGGCACCATCGAAATCCGTTGAGACAACGCCATATGAACTTTGGTTTGACAAGAAGCCAAAGCTGTCGTTTCTTAAAGTTTGGGGATGTGATGCTTATGTCAAAAAGCTTCAGCCTGAAAAGCTGGAACCCAAAGCGGAGAAATGCGTCTTCATAGGATACCCAAAAGAGACAATTGGGTATACCTTCTACCTCAGATCCGAGGGCAAAGTGTTTGTCGCTAAAAACGGAACATTTCTTGAGAAAGAGTTTCTCTCGAAAGAATTGAGTGGGAGGAAGATAGAACTTGATGAGGTTGTTGAACCTTTACTTCAACCTGAGAGTAGCGCAGCGCAGAAAGTTGTTTCTGTGGAGCCTACATTAGCTGAAGAGGAAGTTAATGATGATGATCATGAAGCTTTGGATCAAGTTGCTATCGAACCTCGTAGGTCGACAAGGACGCATACTGCTCCTGAGTGGTACGGCAACCCTGTCTTAGAGGTCATGTTGTTAAACAACGATGAACCTACGAGCTATGGAGAAGCGATGATGGGCCCGGATTCCGAGAAGTGGTTAGAGGCCATGAAATCTGAGATGGGATCCATGTATGAAAACAAAGTATGGACTTTGGAAGTATTACCTGAAGGGCGTAAGGCCATTCAGAACAAATGGATCTTTAAGAGGAAGACGGACGCGGACGGTAATGTCACCGTCTATAAAGCTCGACTTGTGGCAAAGGGTTTTTCACAAGTTCAAGGAGTTGACTACGATGAGACCTTCTCACCCGTAGCGATGCTTAAGTCCGTCAGAATCATGTTAGCAATAGCTGCCTTTTTCGATTATGAAATTTGGCAGATGGATGTCAAAACAGCGTTCCTTAACGGTTACCTTAAGGAAGAGTTGTATATGATGCAGCCAGAAGGTTTTGTCGATCCAGAGAATGCTGACAAAGTTTGCAAACTCCAGCGATCCATTTATGGACTGGTGCAAGCATCTCGGAGTTGGAATCTTCGCTTTGATGAAGTGATCAAAGCGTTCGAGTTTATACAAGTTTACGGAGAAGCTTGTATTTACAAGAAAGTGAGTGGGAGCTCTATAGCGTTTCTAATATTATATGTGGATGACATATTGCTGATTGGAAACAATATAGAAATGCTGGAAAGCGTAAAGGAATATTTGAACAAGAGTTTTTCAATGAAGGACCTAGGAGAAGCTGCTTTCATATTAGGCATCAAGATCTATAGAGATAGATCGAGACGCTTAATAGGACTTTCACAAAGCACATACCTTGACAAAGTTTTGAAGAAGTTCAAAATGGATCAGTCCAAGAAGGGGTTCTTGCCTGTATTGCAAGGTGTGAAGTTGAGTAAGACTCAATGCCCAGTGACTGCAGAAGATAGAGAAAAGATGAGTGTCATCCCCTATGCTTCGGCCATAGGCTCTATCATGTATGCAATGCTGTGCACAAGACCCGATGTCAGCCTTGCCATAAGTATGGTCGGAAGGTTTCAAAGTGATCCAGGAATGGAACACTGGACGGCGGTCAAGAATATCCTGAAGTACCTGAAAAGGACTAAGGACATGTTTCTCGTTTATGGAGGTGATCAAGAGCTCGTCGTAAAGGGTTACGTCGATGCAAGCTTTGACACTGATCCGGATGACTCTAAGTCGCAAACCGGATACGTATTTATTCTTAATGGGGGTGCGGTTAGCTGGTGCAGTTCCAAGCAAAGCGTGGTAGCAGATTCTACATGCGAAGCGGAGTACATCGCAGCCTCGGAGGCGGCGAAGGAAGGTGTCTGGATGAAGGAGTTCATGACAGATCTTGGAGTAGTGCCTAGTGCGCTTAACCCAATGACTCTGTTTTGTGATAATACTGGTGCCATTGCTCTAGCCAAGGAACCAAGATTTCACAAGAGAACCAGACACATAAAGCGACGTTTCAATTCCATCCGCGATTACATCAAGGAGGACGACATAAATATTTGCAAAGTACACACGGATCTAAATGTTGCAGATCCGATGACTAAACCTCTTCCAAGGGCTAAACATGAACAACACCAGAACTGCATGGGTGTTCGATTCATTACAATGTAAATCACATAGTGATGTGAACTAGATTATTGACTCTAGTGCAAGTGGGAGACTGTTGGAAATATGCCCTAGAGGCAATAATAAATTGGTTATTATTATATTTCCTTGTTAATGATAATTGTTTATTATCCATGCTATAATTGTATTGATTGGAAACTCAAATACATGTGTGGGTACATAGACAACACTGTGTCCCTAGTAAGCCTCTAGTTGACTAGCTTGTTGATCAAAGATGGTTAAGGTTTCCTAGCCATGGACATGAGATGTCATTTGATAACGGGATCACATCATTAGGAGAATGATGTGATGGACAAGACCCAAACTGTAAACGTAGCATTTGATCGTGTCAGTTTATTGCTATTGTTTTCTGCATGTCAAGTATCTGTTCCTTTGACCATGAGATCATGCAACTCACTGACACCGGAGGAATACCTTGTGTGTATCAAACGTCGCAACGTAACTGGGTGACTATAAAGGTGCTCTACAGGTATCTCCGAGGGTGTCTGTTGGGTTGGCATGGATCAAGACTGGGATTTGTTACTCCGTATGACGGAGAGGTATCTCAGGGCCCACTCGGTAATACAACATCACATTGAGCCTTGCAAGCAATGTGACTAAAGTGTTAGCCACGAGATCTTGTATTACGGAACGAGTAAAGAGACTTGCCGGTAACGAGATTGAACTAGGTATAGTGATACCGACGATCGAATCTCGGGCAAGTAACATACCGAAGAACAAAGGGAACAGCATACGGGATTAACTGAATCCTTGACATAGAGGTTCGACCGATAAAGATCTTCGTAGAATATGTAGGAGCCAATATGGGCATCCAGGTCCCGCTATTGGTTATTGGCCGTAGAGGTGTCTCGGTCATGTCTACATAGTTCTCGAACCCGCAGGGTCTACACACTTAACGTTTGGTGACGATTAGTATAATTGAGTTATTATGTTGGTGACCGAAAGTTGTTCGGAGTCCCGGATAAGATCCCGGACATGACGAGGATCTCCGGAAGAGTCCGGAGGTAAAGATTGATATATGTGATAATAGTGTTTCGATCTCCGGAAGAGTTTCAGAGTTCACCGGAATGGGTTCCGGATGTTTGCCGAAGTGTTCGGGTGCAGCAACACTTTATATGGGCCAAAGGGATAAAGCCCACAAGGTATTGGAAAGTGCAAAAAGTAGTTTTGCTGCCGCGTAAGCGGTACTACCGCTTGGTGAAGCGGTACTACCGCCCGAGCGGTACTACCGCTTGTGTGAAGCGGTACTACCGCCCAAGCGGTACTACCGCTTGTGTGAAGCGGTACTACCGCTTGTGCGCGGCTGTGCACGGTTCGGCAGGGATCCGAGTTGGACTCTTTCCCTGCGGGCCAAACCGACCTTGTGCGGGCAAAACCGACCTGGAGGAGGCTTTTACTCCAAGTTTAGACCCCAAGGCTCAACATATAAATAGAGGGGCAGGGCTAGCACACGGGACACATCAGGATTTCCCAAGCCGTGTGCCGGCAACCCTAGCCCTCTAGTTCCTCCGTCATAATCTCCGTAGTGCTTGGCGAAGCCCTGCAGAGATTGTTCCTCACCACCATCACCACGCCGTCGTGCTGCTGGAACTCAACCACTACTTCACCATCGCTCGCTGGATCGAGGAGGTGAAGGCGTCATCAAGCCGTACGTGTGTTGAACGCGGAGGTGCCGTCCGTTCGGCACTAGATCGGAAGGATCGTGATTGGATCGCGGGACGCTCGGCGATTTGGATCGCGAAGACGTTCGACTACATCAACCGCGTTTATTAACGCTTCCGCTTAGCGATCTACAAGGGTATGTAGATTCACTCTCCCTCTCGTAGATGCTCATCACCATGGATAGATCTTGTGTGTGCGTAGGAAAATTTTTGTTTCCCATGCAACGTTCCCCAACAAGAAGGTCTCATCGTAGTCAACTCCTTGAACTTGTGAAAAACCCTTTGCCACAAGTCGAGCTTTATAGACGGTGACATTACCGTTCGCGTCCGTCTTCCTCTTAAAGATCCATTTGTTCTGAATGGCCTTACGCCCTTCAGGTAATACTTCCAAAGTCCACACTTTGTTTTCATACATGGATCCTATCTCGGATTTCATGGCCTCTAACCACTTCTCGGAATCCGGGCCCATCATCGCTTCTCCATAGCTCGTAGGTTCATCGTTGTCCAACAACATGACCTCTAAGACAGGGTTGCCGTACCACTCAGGAGCAGTACGCGTCCTTGTCGACCTACGAGGTTCGATAACAACTTGATCCGAAGCTTTATGATCAACATCAACTTCCTCTTTAGCTGATGTAGGCTCTACAGAAACATCTTTCTGCGCTGCGCTACTCTCAGGTTGAAGTAAAGGTTCAACAACCTCATCAAGTTCTATCTTCCTCCCACTCAATTCTTTCGAGAGAAACTCTTTCTCAAGAAATGTTCCGTTTTAGCGACAAACACTTTGCCTTCGGATCTGAGGTAGAAGGTATACCCAACTGTCTCTTTTTGGTATCCTATGAAGACGCATTTCTCCGCTTTGGGTTCCAGCTTTTCAGGCTGAAGCTTTTTGACATAAGCATCACATCCCCAAACTTTAAGAAACGACAGTTTTGGCTTCTTGCCAAACCAAAGTTCATATGGCGTTGTCTCAATGGATTTCGATGGTGCCCTATTTAAAGTGAATGCAGCTGTCTCTAATGCATAACCCCAAAACGATAGTGGCAAATCGGCAAGAGACATCATAGATCGCACCATATCCAATAAGGTTCGATTACGACGTTCGGACACACCATTACGCTGTGGTGTTCCAGGCGGTGTCAGTTGTGAAACAATTCCACATTGTCTTAAGTGACTGCCAAACTCATAACTCAGATATTCTCCTCCTCGATCAGATCGTAGGAATTTAATCTTCTTGTTACGATGATTCTCAACTTCACTCTGAAATTGTTTGAACTTTTCAAACGTTTCAGACTTGTGTTTCATTAAGTAAATATACCCATATCTACTTAAGTCATCAGTGAAGGTGAGAAAGTAACGATAACCACCGCGTGCCTCAATACTCATCGGACCGCACACATCAGTATGTATGATTTCCAACAAGTCACTTGCCCGTTCCATTGTTCCAGAGAACGGCGTTTTAGTCATCTTGCCCATGAGGCATGGCTCACATGTGTCAAGTGATTCAAAATCAAGTGACTCCAAAAGTCCATCAGCATGGAGCTTCCTCATGCGTTTTACGCCAATATGACCTAAACGGCAGTGCCACAAGAAAGTGGTATTATCATTATCAATTCTACATCTTTTGGCATCAATGTTATGAACATGTGTATCATTACTATCGAGATTCAATAAGAATAAACCCCTCACATCGGGTGCATGACCATAAAAGATATTACTCATATAAATAGAACAACCATTATTCTCTGATTTAAATGAGTAACCGTCTCGCAATAAACAAGATCCAGATATAATGTTCATGCTTAACGCAGGCACCAAATAACATTTATTCAGGTTCATCACTAATCCCGATGGTAATCGAAGAGCGAGCGTGCCGACGGCGATCACATCAACCTTGGAACCATTTCCCACGCGCATCGTCACTTCGTCCTTTGCCAGCCTCCGTCTATTCCGCAGTTCCTGTTTTGAGTTGCAAATATGAGCAACCGCACCGGTATCAAATACCCAGGCACTACAACAAGAGTTGGTAAGGTACACATCAATAACATGTATATCATATATACCTTGTTTGTTGTTGGCCGCCTTCTTGTCAACCAAATACTTGGGGCAGTTCCGCTTCCAGTGTCCAGTTCCCTTGCAATAAAAGCACACAGTTTCTGGTTTGGGTCCAGCCTTGGGTTTCTTCACGGGAGGAGCAACTGCTTTGCCACTCTTCTTGGAGTTACCCTTCTTACCCTTGCCATTTTTCTTGAAACTAGTGGTTTTATTGACCATCAACACTTGATGCTCCTTCTGAATTTCAGACTCAGCGGCTTTCAGCATCGCAAACAGCTCGGCGACTGACTTGTTCATCCCGTGCATGTTATAGTTCAACACGAAGCTCTTGTAGCTAGGTGGCAATGATTGAAGAACTCTGTCAGTGATAGCCTCTGGAGGAAGGGGCATCCCCAATTCAGCCAGACGGGTGGAGTACCCAGACATTCTGAGTATGTGATCACTGATAGACCCGTTCTCCTCCATCTTGCAAGCATAGAACTTATCGGAGATCTCATACCTCTCGATCCGGGCATTCTTCTGAAAGATAAACTTCAACTCCTGGAACATCTCATATGCTCCATGACGTTCAAAACATCTTTGAAGTCCCGGTTCTAAGCCATACAATATTGCACATTGAACTATTGAGTAATCTTCAGAACGAGCCTGCCAGGCGTTCACAACGTCTAGAGACTCAACTGGAGCGGGTGGATCACCAAGCGGTGCATCAAGGACATAAGCCTTCTGGGAAGCCGTAAGGATAATCCTTAGATTACGGGCCCAGTCCACAAAGTTACTTCCATCATCTTTCAACTTAGCTTTCTCTAGGAACGCATTAAAATTCAGCGGTGCTACTGCGCGAGCCATGATCTACAACATAAATATAGCAAAGACAACTTAGACTATTGTTCAAGATAATGAGTTTAGTTAATCATATTACTTAAAACTCCCACTCAGATTGACATCCCTCCGGTCATTCGAGTGTAACATGATCCAAATCCACCAACTCAAGTCCGATCATCACGTGAGTTGAGGTGGTTTTAATGGTGAACATCTTCATGTTGATCATATCTACTATATGACTCATGTTTGACCTTTCGGTCTCTTGTCTTCCGAGGCCATGTCTGTACATGCTAGGCTCGTCAAGTTTAACCCGAGTGTTCCGCATGTGCAACACTGGCTTGCGCCCGTTGTATGTGAACGTAGGGTCTATCACACCCGATCATCACGTGGTGTCTCGAAACGACGAACTTTCGCAACGGTGCACACTCGGGGAGAACACAATTTATCTTGAAATTTAAGTGAGGGATCACCTTATAATGCTACCATCGTCCTAAGCAAAACAAGATGCATAAAAGGATTAACATCACATGCAAATCATAAGTGACATGATATGGCCATGAACTTGTGCTTTTGATCTCCATCTCCAAAGCACCGGCATGATCTCCATCGTCACCGACATGACACCATGATCTCCATCATCTTGATCTCCATCAACGTGTCGCCATGAGGTTGTCGCGCCGACTGTTGCTTCCACGACTATTGCTAACTCATAGCGATAAAGTAAAGCAAAACGGCGAAAATAATTAAAGACAACTCTATGGCTCCTGCGAGTTGCCGTACTCATCGACATGCAAGTCGTGATATTCTATACAACACATGATCATCTCATACATCACATATATCTCATCATGTAATTGGCCATATCACATCACAACATACCCTGCAAAAATAGTTAGCCGTCCTCTAATTTGTTGTTGCAAATTTTACGTGGCTGCTACGGGTTGCAAGAACCGTTCTTACCTACGCAAAACCACAACGTGGTGTAGTGATTGCTTTTTGATCTTCTAAAAGAACCCTCTTCATTGAAATCGATTCAACTAAAGTGAGAGCGACAGACACCCGCCAGTCACCTTTATGCAACGAGTGCACGTAGCGGTGAAACCTGTCTCGCGTAAGCGTACGCGTAATGTCGGTCCGGGCCGCTTCATCTCACAATACCGCCGAATCAAGTATCTACTAGTAACGGCAAGCAATATGTATACACCCACACCCACAACTCGTTTGTGTTCTACTCGAGATCTCATCTACGCATAGACCTAGCTCAGATGCCACTGTTAGGGAACGTCGCATGGGAAACAAAAATTTTCCTACGCACACGCAAGATCTATCCATGGTGATGAGCATCTACGAGAGGGAGAGTGAATCTACATACCCTTGTAGATCGCTAAGCGGAAGCGTTAAGAAACGCGGTTGATGTAGTCGAACGTCTTCGCGATCCAAATCGCAAGTCGTCCCTCGATCCAAACACGATCTAGCACCGAACGGACGGCACCTACGCGTTCAACACACGTACGGCTTGATGACGCCTTCACCTCCTCGATCCAGCGAGCGATGGTGAAGTAGTGGATGAGTTCCGGCAGCACGACGGCGTGGTGATGGTGGTGAGGAACAATCTCTGCAGGGCTTCGCCAAGCACTACGGAGATTATGACGGGAGGAACTAGAGGGTTAGGGTTGCCGACACACGGCTTGGGAAATCTTGATGTGTCCCGTGTGCTAGCCCTGCCCCTCTATTTATATGTTGAGCCCTGGGGTCTAAACTTGGAGAGAAAGCCTCCACAAGGTCGGTTCTGCCCGTACAAGGTCGGTTTGGCCCGCACGGAAAGGGTCCAACTCGGATTCCAGCAGTACCGCGTACAAGCGGTAGTACCGCTCACGAGCGGTAGTACCGCTTGAGCGGTAGTACTGCTTCACACAAGCGGTAGTACCGCTTATGCGGTAGTACTGCCTTACCAGCGGTAGTACCGCTTAAGGCAGCAGCAAAACTTCCTTTTGCACTTTCCAATACCTCGTGGGCTTTATCCCTTTGGTCCATAAAAAGTGTTGCTGCACCCGAACACTTCGGTAAACATCCGGAACCCCTTCCGGTGAATTCCGGAACCCTTCCGGAGATCAAAACACTATTATCACATATATCAATCTTTACCTCCGGACTCTTCCGGAGATCTTTGTCATGTCCGGGATCTTATCCGGGACTCCGAACAACCTTCGGTCACCAACACAATAACTCAACTATACTAATCGTCACCAAACGTTAAGTGTGTAGACCCTGCGGGTTCGAGAACTATGTAGACATGACCGAGACACCTCTACGGTCAATAACCAATAGCGGGACCTGGATGCCCATATTGGTTCCTACATATTCTACGAAGATCTTCATCAGTTGAACCTCTATGTCAAGGATTCAGTTAATCCCGTATACTGTTCCCTTTGTTCTTCGGTATGTTACTTGCCCGAGATTCGATCGTCGGTATCTCTATACCTAGTTCAATCTCGTTACTGGCAAGTCTCTTTACTCGTTCTGTAATACAAGATCTCGTGGCTAACACTTTAGTCACATTGCTTGCAAGGCTCATTGTGATGTTGTATTACCGAGTGGGCCTCGAGATACCTCTCCGTCACACGGAGTAACAAATCCCAGTCTTGATCCATGCCAACCCAACAGACACCCTCGGAGATACCTGTAGATCATCTTTATAGTCACCCAGTTACGTTGTGACGTTTGATACACACAAGGTATTCCTCCGGTGTCAGTGAGTTGCATGATCTCATGGTCATAGGAGCAGATACTTGACATGCAGAAAACAATAGCAATAAACTGACACGATCATATGCTACGTTTACAGTTTGGGTCTTGTCCATCACATCATTCTCCTAATGATGTGATCCCGTTATCAAATGACATCTCATGTCCATGGCTAGGAAACCTTCACCATCTTTTGATCAACGAGCTAGTTAACTAGAGGCTTACTAGGGACATAGTGTTGTCTATGTACCCACACATGTATTTGAGTTTCCAATCAATACAATTATAGCATGGATAATAAATGATTATCATGAACAAGGAAATATAATAATAACCAATTTATTATTGCCTCTAGGGCATATTTCCAACACTCTTGCAAACAATATGTGCAAGAGGCAAGAGATCATCTTGATCAAGGATATGATGCATATACTTACCTTGAGTTCTTGAGCATTCTAGTAGTATAAACACACTTGAGAAAACAATGTTAGGAAACACAAGAGTATTCTACCAATCAAAAAGCAATAGAACTCAATAGTACCAAGATGTGGAGAACATATGGAAGAAAATATTCCTTAAGATTGATATGTCTCCAAGAACATTTAGAACTTTCTCCCCTAGAGTCATAGCATGTAGATATTGAGATTAGGTAGGGCTGAGAAAAGTCTAAAACAGATAAGAATCAAATTCAATCAGATATTCTGCTCTCTTCTCCTGAAGAAGTGTTTCTGAGATGAGGGATCCTTGATATTTCTCCCCCTTTATCTTGTTAAGTGTACACTTCTACTTTTGATGATCATCTCTCCCCCTGAAGCATGAATGCTTAGATATATCTCCCCTTTAATATGATATCTCCCCCTTTGGTATGAGTATCTCCCCCTTTGGTATGAGTATCTCCCCCTTTGGTATGAGTAAAAGCTTTGAAGCTTTGATATTTCTCCCCCTTTGGCATTAATTTCCAAAAAGGGTCACACAAAGGGTCAGATAACTGGGATCATTGAGTGGGAAGGGATCCTAGAGAGTAAGGGTCATTGAGAGCATTTGAGACAAGGGTTCCTTGAAAGCTATTTTCTCCCCCTTAAGATCTGAAAGCTTTTAAGATTTCTCCTCCTTTGATGTAGAGATCCTTGAATATTTGAGATTATTCCTCTTGATGTTTCTCTTGATGGTTCTCCCTCTACATCATTGTGGGATCATTAATCTGACCATAAGACCAAAACAGACAAAATGCATAGAGGTTTTTGAAAAATTCGGTGGCTCCGAGGCAAGAGGTGTCGGTAGCACCGATGAGTGGTTATGCAGCATAACTGCTTCATCGGTGAGACCGAGATTCTTTGATTGGAGGCTCCGAGTTGTGAAACAGAAACTTGGCAAAATTGTTCTTGGCTATTTTGTCAAATGCAGTTTTTCAGAAAGTCTCAAAAAATCACAAGGAGTTTCAATGAATTCTCAGAAAGATTTGCAATGAATTTTTAGAAGGATTTGCAATGAATATTTAGAAGGATTTGCAATGAATTTTTCATCCAGGTTAGAGTTGAATGGAAATGTCAATGATCAACAAAGCAAAAATTCTTCATTCAATTCTTATAACTAGATGATGGGCGGTGACTGGGTCACCTATGTTAGAGTACATTGACTTAAGGAGTCAAGCAAGAATACTTGATCATAGGTCATACTCATCGTTAAGCTCGAAATGGGGTTACCATTTCTCGTTTAAACATTTTAATGTCTTCATATCGCTTGAGTTTTTATCCCATGACTTGGAGTAAAGCTGTATCAAGGATATGAGTACATACCTTTGAGTGATGTTGATGATGTGGCTTGTAGGTAAACTTGATGAGGATGCTCGAGGTTGATGAAGTTCATCTTGAGTTGGGAGCAATCCTTCTTGTTTTGGTTCACTTATCACCTACATAGGTTAGTTACGCAAGGAAGAACATGATAGGTCAAAATGACACGATACCAGTTGTGAGTTGATAACAATTGAGAAATTCAAATATGTGTCAATGATATGTTTTTTTGTCTTCTTCTTTCCATCACCAAGAGGGGTTGTGGATACTTGGCCATGACAAGATTGCTTAAGATATAAGTTGATGGCAATCTTGTGGAGTGTTGTTCTTCCTAGTTCCTACAAAGGGTTAGATGCTGTAAGGGCATTCTCTTGCCCTAGTGTTTTGGTGATGATGACAACTCACTATGATTCTAACCGGGTGTCAAGTTATTCAGGTACTTCATGAGAGACACAAGACGGTTAGATATTCCCTCCAAACTGAAAAGATCGAAGACGGTGTTCTCTACGTGTTTATTCTCTTTGGTCGTAGGGATCTCGTACTATTAAGAGGGAATCCACATTGGAAAGTCTTGGGTGAATCAGTTCTTTCGCACATCCATCTTCACCCAACTCTCTCCTCCGCATCATAGAGAGAGAGGCCCCTCTTTCCTTAGTTGCTTGCCAGGTGCACCGCTGTCCCGACCTAATGCAATGCTCGCTCCAAGCTTTCGGTTTGACCACCACTTCAGGGGTGATACCCTGGAGGTGCTGCCACCGTGTTATCCCCAGCGGTTGTACCGCTGCCCCCGGGCGGTTGTACCGCCAAATGCTGGGTGACCCAGGGTGGCAGCTCTGGGCGGTTGAACCGGCCCAGCACCGGGCTACAACCGGACTTGGTTCTGTTTAGCTCCGGTTGTTGGGTGGACCTGGACCGGTTGTACCGCTATATTCATATAGCCCGGTACAACCGGGGTCCCAAGCAGTTGTACCGCTTAGGACTTTGCCTGGTCCGGGGCTCTGGCCGGGCTGCTGCATCCGGGCCACCTTTCTGTTGTGGTCCGGTGGTAGGGCGGTGGTTGGCCGGTTGTACCGGTCTTACCGGTCATACCGGTTGTACCGCCCGCCACTCTGGTTGTACTGCTCCATGCGATTCTGGCAGTAACGGTTGGAAAAGGGCGGGCCTATATAAGGAGGTGCTTCTTCCACCTCTCCCTTATCTCTTACCTCTCTCTCCACCATTGATGCCCCTTGAGCTTTCTTGCCCGATCTCTCTCTCTAGCCACCCAAACTTGTTGTCTTGCTAGGGATTGAAGGAGGAGATCTAGATCTACACTTCCACCAAAGGAAAATTGATTCCCCCATACTTTCTTGTGTGGATTTTGTTACTCTTGGGTGTTTGAGCACCCTAGACGGAAGAGGTCACCCCGAAGCCATATTCCATTGTGGTGAAGCTTCATGGTTTCGTTGGGAGCCTCCAATTAAGTTGTGGAGAGAGCCCCAACCTTGTTTGTAAAGGTCCGGTTGCCGCCTTCAAGGGCACCACTAGTGGAATCATGGCATCTCGCATTGTGTGAGGGCGTGAGGAGAATACGGTGGCCCTAGTGGCTTCTTGGGGAGCATTGTGCCTCCACACCGCTCCAACGGAGACGTACTTCCCCTTACCGGGAAGGAACTTCGGTAACACATCCTCGTCTCCATTGGTTCCACTTGTGGTTACTTCTTACCCTTACTTTGTGCAAGCTATTTGTATTGTTTATCTCCTTGCTTGTATGGTTATTGTTGTTAGCATCATATAGGTTGCTTACCTAGTTGCATATCTAGCTAACCTATTTGTTGCTAAGCCTAATTTGTTAAAGAAAAGTTAAAAAGTGGTAGTTGCCTATTCACCCCCCCCCCTCTAGTCAACCATATCGATCCTTTCAATTGGTATCAGAGCTACGTCTCTTTATTATGGGTTTCACCACCCGAACAGTATGGTTAACGATGGGGACCGGCCAGTTGAACTCCCCGAGGCCATGGGTGTGAACACAGTCTCTCGTGAGGATTTAAATGAGGCCATGTCCTCACTTAAATCCTCCATGACGACCGAGGTCAAATCCATGTTTAAAGAATTCCTTGATACTCTTAAACTTTCCACCGATGCGGTGCAAGTGGTTAATCCCACTAACTCGACATTGGATGTCAACTCCAGTAAGGAGGGGGCTAGTGCTGATAAGGACACTCGTTCTCAAGGAATTAATGGGTCGGGGACCTTTGCCTCAGTTCCCCCTGCCTTGGTCTATGGAGGACCGGTGCACCCACCTCATATAGTTAATCTCGGTCCTCCTCCTAAACTTGTTAAGAATGATTTTGCTAATTGGGTTTTTCGTATCAAGTCTCATTTGGATCATAGCTCAATTCAACTTATGAGAGTCATTGAAGAAGGATACTATCCTCGTGATCCACGCAACGTCACTCCAAGAGAAGAAGCTGACAAACAGCTAAATTCCTCCGCCTTGTTCATACTCCAAGCTGCAGTTCCTACCGAAGACCTACCTCACCTGCAACCCTTCACTGTTGCCAAAGAGTGTTGGGAACACATTGTCTCCATGTACAAGGGTAGCTCAAGAATTCAACGGTCGAACTATGAGGTCGTGCTTGATCAGTCAGATGAGTTTGTAATGATAGAAGATGAGGAACCGCGTGATCTCTATAGGAGGGTAACTACTCTTGCCGTTGCCCTCCGAGATCACGGCAGCAAGGATGTGGATGACACCTGGATCAAGCGCAAGTTTTTGAAGGCCATCATGCCCTTCAACAAGGCCATGTCTGCCGTCATCCGCCAAAGACCAGACTTCCACAACTTGTCCTCTAGCGATGTGTTGGATGAATTTATTGCAATGAACATCTTGAACACGACCGCAGATAATGCTCTTGCTCGTGTGCAACGGTCAAAGAAATCATCTCCCAACCTTGCTTTGAAGGCCAAGGTCAGTCAAGAGGAAGAAGAAGAAGAAGAAGAAGAAGAAGAAGAAGAAGAAGAGGGTTGCCCCGAGGACACCAAATATGCTTACCATGAGCATATGGCTCTAGCGTCTAGGCAATTCTGGGGCAATAAGAGAAATGCAAGGCCAAATTTCTCCAAGAACAACTCAAGCGGGTCAAAGGGCAAGCAACGTGTGAGAACCTGCTACAACTGTGGTAATGTGAGTCACTTCGTGGTGGATTGTCCTTATGAGAAGAGGGAAGACAATGGTGGCAAGCTCATCCGCAAAGATAAGGCCAAGTCTTTTCCCAACAAGTCCAACTTCACCAAGAAGGCTCCTCACAAAGTGTTGGTGGCTTAAGACGAGTATGCCTCCGATGATGATGTGGATGACGGAGACACAAGTGGTGAAGGAATGGCAATGGCATCTGTGGCTATTGAATCGATTACCCCAACAAAGGTGTCACTCTTCGACGCTCCCAACGAGAACCACATTGCTAGGTGTCTCATGGCCAAAGGTATCACCAAGGTAACCTCCAACGCCAAAACCTCAAACATTAAAATTGCTATTTCTTCCACTCCGTCGTTGTTAGATTGTGTGGATGAAAATGAGGAGGCAAAAGAGGGCGAGAATGAGTTTGACAAGTTCATGTGCAAACTCAAGGGAGAATCCAAGAAGCACTTCGTTGCTATCTTGGAACAACTTGGTGAGGCCAATGACACGATTGAGTCTCAAGAAGAATATCTTGAGGAGATGAGAGGGCATAGTCGTGATTATGCCGACGAGATAGCACATCCTTCTATTGCTCTAGAGGAAGAGCGAGGTATTCATTTGACTCTTAAGGAGTCACAAAATGACGACCTTGCTAAATTACGTAAAGATTATGATCATGCTATCGTTCTTAACCGTGTTCTTAAATCTAAAAAGGTTGCACTTGGGGTTGACCATGCTCGACTCAAGGATGAGTTTGACACTCTTGACAATGCTCACAAGGCATTGAAGAGCGTTCATGCCTCTCTTAAAGAGTCGCATGATCAACTCCAAGTAAAACTCACTAAGGAAATTGCCACGTGTCCTCCTTTTGTTTTAATTGACAATGCATCTGCTACTAACCTGTGTTGTGAGCATGCACATCTTGTGGAGGAAAATGCCAAGCTGAAGGAGCAGCTTGAGAAAGGCCTTGTGACATGTATCCAAGGTGAGAAGAATCTCAATGACCTTTTGAGTAATCAAAAGGAAGTGGTTGCAAAGGAAGGAGTTGGGTTTGCACCCAAGTCCAAAAAGAAGAAGAAGATGAAGACCACGCAGGTTCCTCCGCTCAAGGAAACATTTGTCAAAGCGGGGAACATTACTCATGAGAAGAAGAAAGATAAGGCTGTGAGTGATAGTGCCAAGAAGGGAAAGATCACTCCCTCCTGTGACACCCTGGTTTTTGACAACCTTTTCTTTTCAAAATCATTGGGATTTTATTTGCAAACTTGGAGGATTTTCAAACTTGTTCCAGTTGATGTGGATCTATGCTTCTTTGAATCTTTCTCCAGCAACACAAAACCTTCCTCATCTTGCCAAAAACCTTTCTTCATACCTCCTGGATCAATTTCCAAAATTTTATCTTTTTCAATAAACCCTTTTCCATATTTGGGAATTAAGGCCATCACTATGGGTTGTGAAGCAACCTATAGTTTGGATGATCAAATAATTTCCAAATTTTTCCCACATCTTCTCATCATCCTATGATTCCATATTCTCCAAAAATATTCTATTGCCCAATGGAAAGTTTTGGCCAGAATAATTATTTTATTTCTGACCAGAATCCATCCATTGTGAAGCAACCCCATTTTTCCTAACTCAGAAAATTCCCAATAAATTCCTCAAGCTCCTAGGGATCCTATCTAGCTCCAATATCCAAAAACATCATCTAGTCCAGTACAATTTTTGAGCAGCAGGACTCTGCCAAGCTTCTGCTTATTTTGAACCTTTGTGAAGGAAGTATAAGCTAGGGGTGCACATTTGGTCTACAATTTTTATGGCATGTGTGCACTA
Organism: Elymus sibiricus; assembly: GCA_039707655.1. Taxonomy (NCBI): domain Eukaryota; kingdom Viridiplantae; phylum Streptophyta; class Magnoliopsida; order Poales; family Poaceae; genus Elymus; species Elymus sibiricus. The sequence goes on from CM077671.1 coordinate 250,318,508, forward strand.
CCAAGTAACTCCTCTCCACCAAGTTTCATCAGTAGCAGAGCAAATATGAGAGTGCCACAAGCTCATTTTTATTCTGGAACAGAATGGTGGTTTTCAAAGCAACCATGTTCATTTCTTCTTCAAACTTTCTCAAATTTTGCCAGATTGTAGTCCTTCCAACCTAGATGACCCTAGACATCTCCTCTGGTTCCATCCCTATCTCTTTTCCCCTCCAGAATCTCCTCAAGATGGCTGGCAGAAGCTGTAGCTGAGGCTACACTTCACAGCAGGGTGAACCTGGAAGAGCCAGTGACCCAGGGAGGCTAAATGGACAAGGGTCGACCCCATGGACAAGGTGCGCCGGGCAGGCGTGTCCTCCTGGTGGCAGCAACCGTGGTGAGCACGGCACTGGCATGCATGTGCGCGCGCTCTGCGCGGCGCCAGAACCAGATAAGCTCGCCCGAGTAGTCCATCGTTGCCCCCCCTTGTCCCTTGGTGCCGACGTCGCTCTTGCTAGCCGCGTGGCTCCTCTCGAACTCTCCTGGTCGCCGGAGAAGGCCGTCGTCGCTCCCGGCCAAGCGTCGCCATGGGCACAACAGTGAGCTTCGGCCACTGTGATCGTCCGCAAGCCATTAATGGCGCTGGACCCGTCCCGTCGCTCCCTCCTGCTCTCTTCCATCCCGTCGACGCTCCGGGCCAGCCAGCGCATCGTACTAGCGCCGGTGATGTGGCCGAGCCTCGCCGCTTCGGAGAGATCGCCGCACTCGCCCTCCGCCTATTTAAGGCCCTCCTCGTCCCTCCAAAGCTTCTCACCCCACTCCTCTACCTCTCAATCGTCTCCTCGAGCAGCGAGCCAAGGCCGAGAGGCCCTCTGGCCTCGAACCTCGCCGGAGACCGCCGCTTGATCGAGCTCTGTCGCCAGCTTGCTCCTCTCCTCCCCAGCTTCAATTGACTTCACCCTCGAGCTCAGAGTAGCTCCCTGGTGCTCTTCGACCTCCTGCCCAAGCCAACCGTCGCCGGAACCGCCGTCTCCGATCTCACCCGAGCGTCGCCGCCGCCGGAGACGAAGGGGACGACGTCGTCCGACCATCTCTTGGCATTCCACGGGTACGTACGTGCTCGCCGTTGAGCGCCCGTTCCATTCCCGTAGTTCCCTGACCCCACCGCCGCCTCTGTCGCCGGCGACCATTGCCGGAGCGCCGCAGTGCTCGGCTCCCTCCTCCCTCTCTCTGTTTTAAAAGGGCGACCCCACCCGTCAGCGGCTCAGCCTGTGCGCGCGCGAGGGGGTAAGTGGAAGCGTACTCCGAAAATACGCTTTCGACGTAAGCCCGATGGAGATTTTCTGATTTTCTGTTAAATTCATTTTAAATCAGAATTTTGACTGAACTTTGACCTTGAATAACTTTTTATTTATAACCCCAATTGAGATGATTCTTTTTGCATTGTTTTGGTGTTAAACTCCTTTAATTTCTGACCAGGTTTGGTGTTTTTATCATATACACAAAATATCTGGTAAATAAAAATGCTTTATGTGACATTTTCAATTGTATTTTGAAAATACTTTCAGAGGGAGATTGTGGTGCTTTTGAAGACCAAGAGTGTTTGACCCACCCAACAGAGCAAGGCAAGCCATGATACCCATTTCATGCATGCATTTCCATAGCATTGCATCTTTATATGCATTAGGTTGATTTAATTGATATAGATAATTCCTAGTAATATTTAAATATTTAAGTATTGTGTTGAACCACTATAGTTGACAAATGAACTTAGTGGTTGATCTTGAGTCACCTGTCCGGGCATACTCGTGCAACCACATTTGCCGGTATGGGACGGCCCTGACCGGGCCTGACTGCGTGATCTTTCACCGGTACCTCCAAAGAGGGAGGGTTATGCACGCGCGCTACCCTGATCAGGTAGGCGGTGATAACCCTGTGAGCCCAGTTGATAGTTGAGTTTGTGCCGGCGTCCCCGTTTGGGACAGTAGCCCCCGTTTGGGTCTACATAGTTTGGCCACGACGGTGGCAGGTGTCATGAGGACACAGGGGCCACCCAGGGCATGCCTCCGGGGGAGGATGAGTGCCGGTGGTACGATGAAAGAGTCACGGGTCAGGCAGGTTTTGTTGAAGCAACGCTGGTCCACCCGAGTGGGATCACGAGGCCAGGTGCTTCATGGTGTGGGTAAAGTGCGCAACCTCTGCAGAGTGAAAAATCTATTCGAATAGCCGTGTCCACGGTATTGGACAGCCCGTCCAGACCTCAGTAGGTGATCAATCATACTACTGACAGTAATGATGGAAGAACTCGTCTTGTGTTTGGAAGTACTCAAGGGTTATGAGTACTCCGATGGTTGTGGAACAACCCGGAAGAGAGTAAGTTGATGATCGGTAACAGTAAGTAAATTACTTAAATGATATTGTGTTGATTGCCATGCTATTGTTTGCTGCATTACTTGGTTGTCGTGAGCTTGCGAGTACATTCAAAGTACTCACCTGGCGTATCATGCCAGATGCAGGAGAAGCCGAGGACGAATGTCCCGATGAGTCGTGCTGCGATAACTAGGATGTGTCCACAGCAGTGTCCCTGTGGATGGAGTTGCGCTATTTTCCGCTACGCCGTAGAAGTACTTAGTATTCCGAGGCCCTGCTATGTGACATAAATAATGTAGATATTGTCATAGCACCGAGGGTGCCTTTGGCCTCGTCATCATTGTAAGATATGCGCTTGTACTCGACTCCTATCAATAAAATTCAGTTCTGTTCTATACCATGTTGTTGAGTGTTTCCAGAAGACATGATCTCTGGGTTGGAAACACTGGTAATCCAGTTCTCTGAGCCGGGGTGCCACACCTCCAACAGGGCCGGCGATTTTAACCCCTCCTATGTTTTGTGCCGTGCTAGTGATGGGCATGTTTATGCCAAATATGTTGGTTCTTCTTATGAGTACATTGAGTGGTCTATTTGGGTTCCTAAGACCCTTGTCACTAACATGAAAGGACCCATTCAAGAATGGGTACCTAAATCCAAGCATTGATCTATTGTAGGACTTTGCTTCCGGGAGAGTCTCATGGTTGCTCGATAGCGGAGCAACAAATCATATGACCGGAAGCAAGGACTTGGTGGTGGATGTTCGACTCGATGCATCCGTGGCCACCCAAGTCTCCTTTGGCGATGACGCAACCTCAAAGGTATTGGGTCTTGGCAAGGTGGTTATCTCTCCAACCTTAACCATTGAGAAAGTCATGCTTGTTGAGACCCTTGCATACAATTTACTTTCCGTTCGTCAACTTGCACTCATGGGTTTTAGTAACTTCTTTGGCATTGATACCGTGACCCTTTTGTGGAGCAAGACTCTTAAAGTAGCCTTTGTTGGGCATGTCGAAAATGGTCTCTATGTGATTAACTTCTCGGAGCGACCCACTAAGACCGCGACATGTCTAATGGCTAAAGTTGATGTGGGATGGCTTTGGCATCGCTGACTAGCCCATGTCAATATGAGATCTTTGCAAAGTCTCCTCAAAGGGGATCACATTCTTGGACTAACAAATGTGAGTTTTGCCAAAGATCGTGCTTGCAGTGCTTGTATCGAAGGAAAGCTACATGAAAAAGCTCATCATCCAACTACTACAATCTACTCAAAGAGGACCTTAGAGCTCCTTCACATGGATCTCTTCGGGCCTCCATCTTTTGACAGCCTTGGAGGAAGAAGGTATTGCTTGGTGATTGTGGATGATTACTCGAGATACACATGGGTATATTTCTTCAAGAGGAAGAGTGAGACCCAACAGACCGTCATCAACTTTGCAAATGAAGTCCAACATCAACATGAAGCAAAGATTTTGATGATTAGAAGTGACAACGGCACTGAGTTCAAGAACTACACCCTAGATGAGTTTCTCAGTGATGAGGGGATAAAACACCAATATTCCACACCTTACACCCCTCAACAAAACGGTGTTGCGGAGAGGAAGAACCGGACGTTGATGGATGCGGCAAGAACCATGATGGCAGAGTTTAAATCTCCGTACAACTTTTGGGCTGAAGCCATCAACACCGCGTGTCATGCATCAAATCGGCTCTATCTCCGCAAAGGCTTGAACGAGACACCTTATGAGATTCTTACCGGGAACAAGCCCAACCTCAAATACTTCCGGGTGTTCGGTTGTAAGTGTTTCATTCTCAAGAAAGGTGTTCGTTTGTCTAAATTTGAATCTAGAGCCCATGAGGGCATATTTGTTGGTTATGCTGCAAACTCTTATGCTTACCGTGTCCTCAACAAGTCTACTGGACTCATTGAGGAGACAAGTAACGTAGAGTTTGATGAAAATAATGGCTCCCAAGTGGAGCAAAGTGGTCTTTGTGATGTAGGTGATGAAATTCCTCCCCAAGCCATAAGAAGAATGGGCGTGGGATACTTCCTACCCGTTGAGGAACCCCTTGTGGCTGAAGGAGAAGGATAATGTTCCACTCAAGTGGAACCATCACCGATGCACGACCCACATGCTTCCGAAGAACAAAGTGAAGGCCCTCAACCCCGTGATCAAGATCAAGGGCAAGATCAACTTGCTAGTGATGTTTCTACTTCACATGATGCTCAAGATCTGGTTCACACACCCGTGCAAGCTCAAGATCAAGATGAAGCTCAGGACCAAGATCAACTTAAAGATCAAGGTCAAGCTAAAGATCAAGATCATGCTCAAGATCATGAGCAAGACGGTGCTAGTACCGAAGCTCGTCAAGTTACCAAGCCTCAACTTTCCATGGAGGAAATTCTTGAAAGACGAGCTGCCAAGATTGCTTCCAAGCTTAAGACCAAGCAACACCTCCTAGAGAACGTCTACGGAAGCTTGAAAAGAGGGGTAACTACTCGTTGTCAATTAACAAACTTTTGTGCACATCATTTGTTTGTTTCTTGCTTTGAACCCCTCAAGGTACAAGATGCGCTCGAAGACGAGGATTGGCTTGAAGCCATGCATGATGAAATCAACAACTTCGAGCGCAACAAAGTGTGGCGATTGGTGCCAAGACCGAAAGAGAATCACAATGTCATTGGAACCAAATGGATCTTTAAGAACAAGCAAGATGCACATGGCATTATTATTCGCAACAAGGCAAGACTAGTGGCTCAAGGCTACTCCCAAGTCAAGGGTATCGACTACGGTGAAACGTTTGCCCCTGTTGCTCGCCTTGAATCTATTCGCATGCTGCTTGCTTATGCCTCTCATCATGACTTCATATTATATCAAATGGATGTAAAGAGTGCTTTTCTTAATGGTCCTCTTAAGGAGTTGGTGTATGTCAAGCAACCCCCAGGGTTTGAGGATCCCAAGTTCCCCAATCATGTATATGTTCTCGATAAGGCACTCTATGGCCTTAAACAAGCCCCACGTGCGTGGTATGAGCACCTTACCGAGATGTTGCAAGATCGTGGGTTTGAAATTGGGAAAATTGACCCCACTCTTTTTACTAAGAGGGTTAACGGGAACTTGTTTGTATGCCAACTATATGTAGATGATATTATCTTTGGTTCTTCTAACAAAGCTTTTAATGATGAGTTCGCCGCACTAATGACCAACGAGTTTGAGATGTCTATGATGGGAGAGTTGAAGTTCTTCCTTGGATTCGAAGTCAAGCAACGAAGCCAAGGAACCTTCATCAACCAAGCCAAATACACTCAAGACATGCTCAAGAGGTTCAAGATGGATGAGCTCAATCCTCCCAAGGCCAACACTCCAATGCCACTCAAATGCCAACTTGACAGTGAACCCAATGGTAAAGCTGTGGATCAGAAGGTATATCGCTCCATGATTGGATCTCTGCTTTACCTTTGTGCATCTAGGCCGGATATCATGTTGAGTGTGGGAATTTGTGCACGATTTCAATCCGCGCCTAAGGAGAGTCACTATGTAGCTGTCAAGCGAATCTTTCGATATTTGGCTCATACCCCAAACTTTGGCTTATGGTACCCCAAAGGTGCTTCATTTGATCTCATTGGATATACTGACTCGGATTGGGCGGGAGACCGTGTGGAAAGGAAGTCCACTTCCGGAGGTTGCCAATTTCTTGGCCGCTCTCTGGTAAGTTGGTCTTCCAAGAAACAAAATTGTGTTTCCCTCTCGTCCATCAAGGCCAAGTATGTAGCCGCCGCAAGCTGTTGTGCTCAGATTCTTTGGATGAGGCAAACCTTAAAGGATTATGGGGTCAACTGTGACAAAGTGCCTCTTTACTGCGACAATGAAAGCACGATCAAGATCCCCAACAACCCGGTTCAACACTGCAAGACAAAGCATATTGAGATTCGTCATCACTTCATCCGGGATCACATCAAGCGTGGAGACATTGATCTTATTCATCTATATACTAAGGAACAGCTTGCAGATATATTCACGAAGCCATTGGATGAAGCAAGATTTTGCGAGTTAAGGCATGAGCTAAATATCATTGATTCGAGCAACGTGGCTTGACTTAGTGCACACCCCACCACACTCATCATCATGTCTTGTTTAGGTGTAGGCATGGACATAGGGGGAGTCTAGTTCTCTCAATGAACTATCCCTCCTCCTATTATGCATAAATTGATCAAGTCTTTCACATTAGTCATTTTTGATGACACTTGTACTTCAAAGACGAGTCTTGGTCATGGGCCCAAGGTTCAAATCTTCGCGGTGCCATACCAATTGACTCAAACATATGTGGCCTCGGCCACCGCCCCCTTTTGCTCTTCTTTTTATCTTAAGTTTGTGTTTCTGATGTTTTTGAGTCCTAGGTGTGGGCATTCTTCATGGTATTCTATTTGCGTTTTGTTTTCTTCCAACCATGGAGTTTTCCCCCACCATACTCCCTTGATTTTGTTTTCTATCCCAAGCTTTTCTCATCCCGAAACCCATCTTTTCCAATTGTACGCTTTGATCTCCTGGTGGTGGTGCCTGTGGCCAGGCGGTACAACCGGTGTGAAAAGAGGTTCAACCGCTAATCCACCAGTTGTCCCGTCCCAGCGGTACAACCGGGGGTGTCAGCGGTTCTACCGCTAATCCCCAGGCCCTGTACCTGGACCGGTACAACCGCTCCTCGGAGCGGTACAACCGGTCGCGCAATCGGTACTTAGTTCGGGAGGGCCGGGCCGAAGGGGTATTCAGTTTTCCCCTTCATGCCCGACTCCTCCCTGGTGCCCTAGTCGCCGGCCGCCGCCACCACCGCCCCGGAGTGCCTCGGCGCCCCGGATCCGTGGCCTCCTCCCGGATCTGCTCCATGGAGGCCCTTCCTTTCCCTGATCTTCTTCCATGGATGCCGGTAATGCCTAGTTCCTCCCTGTTCTTGGATTTCCTTTGAATCCACCATTGTTAGGGCATTGCTCGGTTCCCGCGTTTTCTAGTCAAAACTATTGACGGGATAAGATCATATACTATAGTTTCAATTAGCTGTGATACTTAGAGACCTCAAAGAGGGGTGCATGTCTCAGAATCCGGATCCACCGGTTTCCCAACAGCGGTACAACCGCTCTAATTAGCGGTACAACCGTTGTTGCGGTACAACCGCGAGGGTAACCGGTTCAACCGGACTCCCTGAGTCCTGCCCCCTTTTTCTTGTTTCTTATCTTCGCACCTAATTTATTCCTACTTTTGCGTACAATACTCTCATCCTTTCTGGGTTTCCCTTCTGTGTTTCTCGTGTGCGTGTCTGCAGGTGGTTCCAGCTCTCGTTCTGCTCCTCGGAAGAAGACCAAGAAACATGCCCGCAGGTGCAGGATTGTCGAAGAGTCTGATAATGAGGAAGTTGTGATCCCCACCAATCCCACTCGCCGTGAGAAGTCCTTGGCCGCCAAGCAGAAAACTGCCAAGCCCGTGCATTCCTGGAAGCAAGTTGATTGGGAGCGGGTCCGACTTCAAAATCCGTATGAGGTTCCTGTTGCTCCCAGGTGGACCACCCCTCAGTTCAGGAATGAGTTGCAATTGCGGATCATGCATGAGCTCTATGACCATCACAAGAACAAGTATGCCAAGCAATGGACAATTGACATCGAGCACTGGAGGAACAACATGGATTACTTTGGCGAGGCTTTGGCATTGTGCAAAGAATTTTACCTGATCAAGCTCATGACTTTCAACTGTGCCTTTGATGTGCAGCTCATTCACCAGTTCTATGCCACGGTCCACTTTGGCACTGATGCAGATCGTCATCTTTCCTTCATGTGTCGTGATGAATTCTTCCATGTTCCGTGGCGCGCTTTCTGCAATACCCTTGGCTATAATGATACTGGGTTCACTGGGAATGGCGACATTCGTCCTCATGATCGGGCTACATCTATGGATAAGAACAGGTTAGCCCCCTTGTACATTCCCGGGCGGGGGATTATGGGAGCCTCTAAGAACCTGCAGCAGGTCTATGATATTATACACCGTGTGTTCCGGAATGTTCTTCTGCCCAAGGTTGGAAATCAAGATGAGATTCATGGGTACTTTTTTGATCTGCCCATTGCCATGAAGACTAAAGCTGGCTCTGGAGCTACTTTTGATGTTTCCAAATGGATGTGGGAGGAGATGTACTCCACGGTCGTCTACCGGAAGGTTCCCACCTATGCTCCTTATATTATGAGTCTCCTCAACTCTGTGTGGGTAGTTCGTCGGCCTGGCGAGCCTCTCACTTCTCCAGACAACCTCATTGTGCATGAGGTCAAGCAACTCCAGAAGAAGAAACATCTTGCACCTCGCTTCCCTGATGTCAACCCTGAGGATGTCTTTGCTACTTCCAATGACAGTGATTTTGAGCTCCCTGCAGGAGCCAAGCCATCTTGGGTCTCCAAGCTCTCTGAAAAGATTAAGAAGACCTTCTGCCTCCAGACTCATGTTTAGCACAAGCTCTATGAAGCCCATGTCAACGAGAAGCTTGCCCGACGCAGACAGATTCAGATTATGCGGGCTCTCCATCTTGAGGCCGCCAGTGGTTCTGAGAAGACCATCACTCCTGAGGAACAGTGGATCTATGCCCATAGCTCTTGGACTGATGATGAGATCCCGAACCAGCCTGCTCCCTCATCCTCTCCTGCTGCTGCTCCTGATGCTACTGATGATGATGATGATGATGATGATGATGATGGGGATGGATCTGAAGATGATTCCGAGGAGTATGATACCAACGAGGAGATCTAGTGAGTTCCGGGGCGTTAGCATTACTCTTTTCCTTTTTGGTGTCTTGATGCCAAAGGGGGAGAAAGTACATTATGACGGGATTTGCATGGGTGTTGCGTGGTTGTTTATTGTTCTCTTTGTTGCGTCTTCCAGTTGAACTCTTATTTGCTTTTATGGAGACTATTTGTGATTAAGTAGAGTCTAAGACTAATCGTGCCCTTACTATTAAAAGCTCTACTTATTATCTCGTTCAAATTGCTCTATAATGATTCATCTTATATTTTCTCACTGGTTGGTCTATAAAATCAATGGGGGGCTTCAATTCTTGCACAGGTCTCATCTGTTGCACACATTGAGGGGGAGCTCCACTTTGGTTTTATAGATCATCAATGCAAATCGTGTTGTTGTCATCATCCACAAAAAGGGGGAGATTGTAAGGGCATTCTCTTGCCTTAGTGTTTTGGTGATGATGACAACTTACTGTGATTCTAACCAGGTGTCAAGTTATTCAGGTACTTCATGAGAGACACAAGACGGTTAGATATTCCCTCCAAACGGAAAAGATCGAAGACGGTGTTCTCTACGTGTTTATTCTCTTTGGTCGTAGGGATCCCGTACTATTAAGAGGGAATCCACATTGGAAAGTCTTGGGTGAATCAGTTCTTTCGCACATCCATCTTCACCCAACTCTCTCCTCCGCATCATAGAGAGAGAGGCCCCTCTTTCCTTAGTTGCTTGCCAGGTGCACCGATGTCCCGACCTAATGCAATGCTCGCTCTAAGCTTTCGGTTTGACCACCACTTCAGGGGTGATACCCTGGAGGTGTTGCCACTGTGTTATCCCCAGCGGTTGTACCGCTGCCCCCGGGCAGTTGTACCGCCAAATGTTGGGTGACCCAGGGTGGCAGCTCTGGGCGGTTGAACCGGCCCAGCACCGGGCTACAACCGGACTTGGTTTTGTTTAGCTCCGGTTGTTGGGCGGACCTGGACCGGTTGTACCGCTATATTCATATAGCCCGGTACAACCGGGGTTCCGAGAGGTTTTACCGCTTAGGACTCTGCCTGGTCTGGGGCTCTGGCCGGGCTGCTGCATCCGGGCCACCTTTCTGTTGTGGTCCGGTGGTAGGGCGGTGGTTGGCCGGTTGTAGCGGTCTTACCGGTCATACCGGTTGTACCGCCCGCCACTCCAGTTGTACCGCTCCATGCGATTCTGGCAGTAACGGTTGGAAAAGGGGGGTGGCCTATATAAGGAGGTGCTTCTTCCACCTCTCCCTTATCTCTTACCTCTCTCTCTCCACCATTGATGCCCCATGAGCTTTCTTGCCCGATCTCTCTCTCTAGCCACCCAAACTTGTTGTCTTGCTAGGGATTGAAGGAGGAGATCTAGATCTACACTTCCACCAAAGGAAAATTGATTCCCTCATACTTTCTTGTGTGGATTTTGTTACTCTTGGGTGTTTGAGCACCCTAGACGGAAGAGGTCACCCCGAAGCCATATTCCATTGTGGTGAAGCTTCGTGGTTTCGTTGGGAGCCTCCAATTAAGTTGTGGAGAGAGCCCCAACCTTGTTTGTAAAGGTCCGGTTGCCTCCTTCAAGGGCACCACTAGTGGAATCACGACATCTCGCATTGTGTGAGGGCGTGAGGAGAATACGGTGGCCCTAGTGGCTTCTTGGGGAGCATTGTGCCTCCACACCGCTCCAACGGAGACGTACTTCCCCTTACCGGGAAGGAACTTCGGTAACACATCCTCGTCTCCATTGTTTCCACTTGTGGTTACTTCTAACCCTTACTTTGTGCAAGCTATTTGTATTGTTTATCTCGTTGCTTGTATGGTTATTGTTGTTAGCATCATATAGGTTGCTCACCTAGTTGCATATCTAGCTAACCTATTTGGTGCTAAGCCTAATTTGTTAAAGAAAAGTTAAAAAGTGGTAGTTGCCTATTCACCCCCCCCCCCCTTCTAGTCAACCATATCGATCCTTTCAGATGCAATACAAGGGAGCATGGAATTCCAAGATATATGAAATTCATGGTAATGATAGCATGGAATGGTCAAGTAAGCTCATCCCCTTGCATGCATCCGAGTGAGTCTAGCTCAAGTTTGAAGCATCAATGATGTTCAACTCACTCCTCAAGTAACAAAACACTTTCTCATTAAGTGGTTTAGTAAAGATATCGGCCAATTGCTTGTTAGTACGAACATGCTTAAGATTAATATCTCCTTTGGCAACATGATCACGAATGAAATGATGTCGAACTTGAATATGTTTAGTTCGAGAATGTTGCACGGAATTATGACCAATCTTAATAGCACTTTCATTGTCACAAAGTAATGGAACATTTTTCACATGGATTCCATAATCCTTAAGCGTTTGTGTGATCCATAGCAATTGTGCACAACACGATCCGGTGGCAATATACTCAGCTTCGGCGGTAGATAGAGATACCGAGTTTTGTTTCTTGGAGGACCAAGACACAAGAGATCTACCAAGAAATTGACATGTACCCGAGGTGGATTTTCTATCAACCTTGTCACCAGCATAGTCCAAATCGGAATAGCCAACAAGGTTAAAAGAAGATCCCTTGGGATACCAAATGCCAAAGTTTGGTGTTTGTATCAAATATCTCACAATACGTTTCACGGCCAAAAGATGACATTCTTTAGGTGCATCTTGATATCTAGCACACATGCAAACATTAAGCATAATATCGGGACGGGAGGCACATAGATATAACAACGAACCAATCATAGATCGATAAACCTTTTGGTCAACCGGTCCATCCTCCTTGATAAGATCAACATGTCCACTAGTAGGCATAGGAGTTTTCATACCTTTACACTCTTGCATGTTGAACTTCTTGATCAAGTCCTTGGTATACTTGGTTTGAGAGATGAAAGTTCCTTCTCTCGTTTGCTTGATTTGCAAACCAAGGAAAAATTTCAGCTCACACATCATGGACATCTCATACTTCTCGGACATCAACCTTCCAAAACTTTCACTAAATTGTGGGTTAGTAGATCCGAAGATAATATCATCCACATAAATTTGGCACACAAATAGTTCACCATTAACTCTTTTAGTGAATAAGGTTGCGTCAATTTTACCAATTTCAAAACCCTTTTCAATGAGAAACTTCGTTAAGCATTTATACCAAGCACGAGGAGCTTGCTTAAGACCATATAAAGCTTTGCGAAGTTTGTAGACGTGGTTAGGTTTCTTAGGATTCACAAATCCGGGAGGTTGTTTAACATAGACCTCCTCCTCTATTTCTCCAATTAAAAATGCACTTTTAATGTCCATTTGGTTAAGAGTGATATCATGATGATTGGAATAAGCAAGAAGAATTCTAATAGCTTCAAGTCTAGCAACGGGGGCATAGGTCTCACCGTAGTCCATACCTTCGACTTGCGTATCTCCTTGGGCTATGATACGCGCCTTGTTGCGTACAACTTGACCGTCTTCATCTTGCTTGTTTCGAAACACCCATTTTGTGCCGATGATGTTGTGCTCGTCTTTGGGCTTCTCCACGAGTCTCCACACTTCGTTCCTCTCGAAGTTGTGAAGCTCTTCATGCATAGCGTTCACCCAATCCGGGTCTTCAAGTGCTTGTTCAACCTTCAAGGGTTCAATGCTAGAGATGACAGAATAATGCTCACAAAAATTTGCTGAGTTTTAGAGCGAGTGATTCTCCCGGTTTGTATGTCACCGAAGATTTGGTTTAGAGGATGGTTCTTGGTCACTCTTGCTCGAACTCGGGGTAGCTTTTGCTTGTTGGATGGTGGAGCTTCTTCATCGTCATCTCCTTCATCTTCGTTGTTGTTGAAGGTGTCGTTTGCTTGAGGTGGTGGTGAAGGAGGTTGTGGTGGATCTTCATGATGTACTTCCTCCTCCTCTTCATCTTGTCGTGTACCACTTGTGGATGCCTCCATGTCGTTTTGTGGGTCGCCTTGACGTGAGGTAGGAGCTTCCACTTGGGTTGAAGAAGTACTTTCCTTCACCTCCTTGGGACAAATCTTGTCTATGGACAAGTCTTGGATAGCTTCCGAAGGATCCTTATCTCCTACATCATTTGGCAATTGTTCGACTTGCGAACCATTAGATTCATCAAACTTCACATCTACCGTCTCTTCAACTTTTCGAGTGAAGTTGTTGTAGACACGGTAAGTGTGAGAGTTCGATCCATAACCAAGTAGGAATCCTTCATGAGATTTAGGAGCAAATTTAGTACGATAATGCTTATCAAGAATGTAGCACTTAGAGCCGAATACCCGAAACTATCCAACTTGGGGTTTGTTACCAGTGAGTAGCTCGTATGCCGTTTTACTGAGAAGCTTGTGCAAGTAGAGTCGGTTTGTGGCATGACATGTTGTTTCCACGGCTTCTGCCCAAAAGTGTCTTGGCCTCTTGTATTCGTCAAGCATCGTTCTTGCCATCTCAATAAGAGTTCGGTTCTTCCTCTCAACAACTCCATTTTGTTGAGGCGTGTACGTAGCCGAGAACTCATGTGAAACACCTTCTTCGTCAAGAAAGGTATCTACATGGGTGTTCTTGAACTCTGATCCATTATCGCTCCGAACCTTCTTGATCTTCACCTCAAATTGATTTTGCGCTTTGCGAGCGAAGTTCTTGAAGATCTTTTGTACCTGCGACTTATCATCAAGAAAGAATACCCACGTAAATCTGGAAAAATCATCAACTATAACTAGACCATAGGAATTTCCACCGAGGCTCTTGTAAGCATTGGGACCAAAAAGATCCATATGAAGTAACTCGAGTGGTCTCCTAGTGGTCATGATGTTCTTGACGGGATGACTGCCACCTACTTGCTTTGCAGCTTGACAAGTGCTACAAAGCCTATCTTTGTCAAAGATAACATCTTTAACACCAAGAATGTGATTGCCCTTGATAAGCTTATCTAGATTGCGCATGCCTACATGTCCTAGCCTTCTATGCCATAGCCAACCTTTAGATGATTTTGCAATAAGACAAGTACGAGGTTTGGACCTTTTAGTGAAATCGACAATGTATAGATCACCTCTACGGAAACCGGTAAAGACCATGTTATGATTAACTTGACGAAACACTTGGCAATCTACTTTGGTAAATAGCACATTGAAACCAAAGTCGGCAAGTCTAGATACGGAAAGAAGATTGTAGCCAAGGGATTCAACAAGCATGACGTTTTGAATAGAGCTATCATGGGATATGTCCACCTTACCGAGACCAATTACCTTACCCTTGGAGTTATCTCCAAAAGTCACATACCTTCGCGGTCCATGGTTTGGTGTGATCTCTTCAAACATGTCTCTATCTCCGGTCATATGATCGGTGCATCCATTGTCGAGAATCCACTCTTTTCCTCCGGACATGTAATCCTTGAAGTTTGCCATGAGACTTAGATTCTTCATTGTCTTCTCATACTCGATGTCGAACAAATCATCTTCATCATAGTAGCCATGTTCCACATTGTCATCATCAAGTGGGAAATCCTCGTCATAAGAAACAAGAGATTCGTTAGGGTTGTGATTATGACAATGTTCAAGATTGTGAATGCGAATGGCTTCAACAATGATGTTGTTGATAGTTATGACATCTCCTTTAGCACGCATGAGGTCTCTAAGCTCAAATAGATAGTCGTCAAACTTGGGATCACTAGGCATCATTTTGTGAAAGGCAATAGTTTTATGAAGAATTTCATCAAGATTACTCAATGAATAATTTGGATATCGTTTCTCCAAATCATTCCACAAAGTATAAGCACATTCAAAATTCTTCATTTGATTAAGCACAATTCTAGGCAATCCTCTAATAATAAGATTGACAGTTCTAAGATTGCATAGCATATCAATTTCCTCTTCGTATGTGGGATGTAAAGGATCAATGAGAGGTACATAGGGGGTTCTTAATACCAATTGTAGGATCACTAGAAGTGTGTGTCTAGAGGGGGGGTGAATAGACTACTAGCAAGAATTAAAACCTAACATTTTCTCAAGTTAATTGGTGGGCAGTTTTAGCAATTATAGCAAGTCTAATACACCCTACACATGCTAGTCAACGAGTATGGCAGCAGAAAGTAAGACAAGCATATGTAAGAGAGTAGAGATAGGAAGATCAAACGCAATTTGGAGACACGGAGATTTTTCCCGTGGTTCCGATAGGTGGTGCTATCGTACGTCCACGTTTATGAAGTCTTCAACCCACTGAGGGTAACGGTCGCGAGAGTCCACGGAGGGCTCCACCCATAAGGGTCCACGAAGTAGCAACCTTGACTATTTCATAACGGCTTCCGTCCACGAAGGACTAGCCTCACTATGGGTAGATCTTCACGAAGTAGGCGATCTCCTTTCCCTTACAAACTTCTTGGTTCAACTCCACAACACGAAGTAGGAGGCTTCCAAGCGACACCTAACCAATCTAGGAGGCACCACCCTCCAAAAGGTAATAGGCTCAATAATGACGATGAACTCCTTGCTCTTGTGCTTCAAGATGATAGACTCCTCAACACTCAATCACTCTCTCACGGATTTGGCTTTGGTGGAAGAGATTGATTGGGTGGAAAGCAACTTTGGGAGGCTAGAAATCAAGATTCATATGGTTGGAGTGGAATGGCTTGATCTCAACACATGAGTAGGTGGCTCTCTCTCTGAAAACTGGATGGGGCAAGTATGGAATAGTTCTGAGTGCTTCTCTTTCGAGTGAGTGGTGGTGAAGGGGTATATATAGGCATCTCCAAAAATCCAACCGTTACACCTTTACTGACCAACTCGGTGACACCGAAGTATAAAACTCGGTGGTACCGAGTTGCTCAAAAGGTAGCAACTTTTGAATCTCGGTGAGACCAATATATAGTTCTCGGTAGTACCGACAAAGGTGACCAACGGTCAGAAAGCAAACTCGGTGGCACCGATCCAAAAAACTCGGAAATTCCGAATCTAAGAAAAGGGGCAACAGAAAGTTGGCAACTGAAACTCGGTGGCACCGATGCAGAATCGGTTGTACCAAAAACTTAGGGTTTGGCTGGGATCTGTCTGAGGTGAAAATCGGTAGGGCCGAGTGGGAAATATTGGTGGCACCGATTTTGCATGATAGGCTTTTGACAGACTTTTGTGGAAGAGCTTGTGGGTGTTTTTGGTGACTCCTCACCCCCTTTTAATAGTATTGGCTTTCCTATGGACTCAAAGTGATTTCTCACAAAGTAAAATGTAGAGTCTTCTTGCTTGAAGCTTTGCCAATCCTATTCCTTGCATATAGGGGTCTCTCCGCAATCCTTTTGCCATCACTCTCTATGGATTTTATCTGAAATACACTAGATAAGAGCTTTAGTCCAAGAGACAATGTATGTTATCATGAATTATCAAAACCACCAAGGGAGCATATTGTGCTTTCAGTACAGCTGCCAGAGTGTCTTTCGCCTCTTCCTTTACCGTATTTAATACAAGTATGCAACCGTGTTCATCATTATTTATCTGGTCCTAATGTAATTATTATTCTTGATGTAATTCTTGAACATATGTACCTGTGAATGGAATAATGCATTGGTTGTTGAACCTATGTCTATATAAGATGGATATGAAAAATGTTATAGCCTACTATCAAATTGAAATCCTGTAGAATTTTAAATTATGGTGATTAAAATAGCGGAAAAATAAGCTCTGCAGGTCATTACACCGCACACGGTTTGTAAAGCAGAACTTATGTCATATACCTCATGATTCGACACGTTTCACAAAGAGAAACCGTGTGCGACAATGCACACAATTGTCGTCTGCAAACCGTGTGTGATGTTAGACAATGTTAGAAAACGGTTAAACGGATCTAAATGTTTTGTGACAGTCTCCTTATCATACACGATTTATAATGTTTAACTGTTTGTTATGTCATATGCATCCGACACGAGTATGACAGTTGAAGCGTTTGCGAATCTTGGTATATCGCAAACGACGCTGTAGGACAAAATGTGTGTGATTGTCTCCTTATCATACACGCTTTGCAATTATGAATTGTTTGCGATTCGACACATATCGTAAACGATGCGCTATAGAATAGCGCGTGCGATGTGAGTGTGATCTCACACGAGTTGCAAGGATGGGCCGTATGGGTAGGATGCCATATCTCAAACGGTTGACAGGTGACTCTTGTTTGTGATAGATGCGGAAATCCCATCAATCAATCAATCAATACCTATACTAATTAGAGACTCCCCAGAAATTACCACGTTAGTTAGAATTTACGAGCCGTTCATCTGGTGGGACTAAATTATTACGGTCTAGATCAATCTATGAAATCCCGGGAAAAAACGCTCAAAAGGCACAAAATCCTTTCTCAGTAGTAAAAAAAAGTAAGAAAAAACCCTAACCCAATCTATCTACAACTCCACGTCCGTGCAGTCTCCTTCCCGTCCCGGCGTCGCCGCTACCGCGCAGCCGCCGCCTGGTATAACTACCTCGATCCAATCTAGACTCTCTGCATCGGTACTGTTCCTCATCTCCGCCTCACTGGGTTGTCTCTCCTTTCCATCCTTAATCTAATGCTCAATCCATGCTGCAGTTCAATCTACAAGGCGACCACAATCCAATCTAGCCTCTCTACTTGATCCCTTTCTTCTCTAACCTTTGAATCTTCTTCGGTTCCAAGTGAGAGTCTGCGACCATGCTAGGATGTAGCCTCTATTTTCTCGATTGTCAATGAATTGGAGGAAAAGGTGTGTACCCACGGCTGTGTTAAGAAGATCAGGGGACCATGGGCACTGGTCAGGCTGCTGAGTCAATATCCCCCACTCAGCACGCATGTAACCCATTATTCTAGAATATTTGTTCTCTATTCTCTAGCCGGATCC
Organism: Elymus sibiricus; assembly: GCA_039707655.1. Lineage (NCBI taxonomy): Eukaryota > Viridiplantae > Streptophyta > Magnoliopsida > Poales > Poaceae > Elymus > Elymus sibiricus. The sequence goes on from CM077671.1 coordinate 250,336,450, forward strand.
CTAGATTACCTTGATCACTAACAACCTGATCAAGACAAATTCGTTTTTTGTGCATGTGTATTGTCTATCTATGAATGTTGTAAACAACAGATGCGAACTAGCTGTTTGGTGTTCTTCAGGTCCTTCAGGAGCACCTCCAGGAGCACGGTGGGATCTCATAGATCACGCTTGGTCTTTGTTTGCTACATCAACAGTTAAAACATTGGCCTAACAGTTTACTTTGATGCCAGGTCACTTTGATGCTAACAGAAGGCTCAGTTTATCAAGGGTTTTCCATGCCATCTCATCTTAGCTAAAGGATTTAATTGTTTCATATATATGTAGACGATATGGTCGTTGCCTAATGTTACTTTCAAATGCATGGTAAATGTTCAATCATATGCATGGTATGCATTCTCCTTCCGTCTTACAGTATTAACCGAAGGATCTGGATATTTTGAGGATTTGGATATCGGGTGTTGTTTCTTCTGAATACATCCTATTTTTTTATTATCTCAATGGTATATCATAACATTCTTTTTTTCATTCATTATTAAGCATCTGTGGACTCTGAATATTTTCTTACAGGTTGTGTGCCAGCACGACAAGAACACTCGAGCTCCGCTCTATACTATAGTTACTGATTGCTGAATGGCAGAAAATTTAGGTTGTCATCGTAATTTATGTATGGACACTATAATCATCATGCAGTATTTTTGACCATTGGATATCTACTCTGCAGGTAATTTTTTATTCAGTTTGATAGTTGCATCCGTACTTCTTCTTGGTAATATTTTAATCAGTTTGATAGCGGCGTCTATACTTCTTCTTTAGACAATCCGTTCTCTCTCTGGTATTTGTATGTGCCAAGTGACGTGGCGTATGCGTGAAAACTGATACTGGTGATTGTGTGCGTCTCCATTGGATTTGCCTCCATTCTCTATTCAATTACCCGTACTACATACTCTGTTTTAGATTATCAAGAATGCTACCACCAGTGCCACGAGAATTTCTACTGATGACTACCTACAATCTGGTAAGAAGTAGAAACAATAACCTTAATTCATTAGTACAGTATTTGTACTGACATGCACGGAAAGAGATAGCGGGAAGCAACCTAGGACCTTGGCTCTCGAAAAAGTGTTTGAACCGCGTAAGATATCAGTAGGATTACACTACAACTAATTTTTATTTACATCCTGGCAATATATAGTACATGTGCTCTTTGGTTGATTCGCTCCCAAAGTATAAATTTCCGTGTTCCATCCTTGCTGACAAGTAGACCTTCGTAGTAGGCAGTTTGGTAGTTGAGAAATTTTATTCACGTGTGTGGACAAATCGATGTTTAAATCAGATATTGATGTTCCTAGAATGCATGATTTGGTACAGTTGTTGTCGTTAATTATTTGTTTTCATATTAATTAAGCAGAGGCTTTCCATTTTTCATTCAGTGTTTGCAGTTAGTTGAATTTTCAGATGCATCTGCATTGGAGTTTCTTATAAAAAGAAAACGCACATGCACCAAAAAAATTAACTCTTGGAAGGTAAGTATTATGTTAAGCGGAATGATTGGGCCCATCACTAATTGGATCAAATGAGGATTGAGTAGTTAAGAGTGAAGGACCAGCCAATGAAATTTGTTGTTTGAGGTGATAGAACGGAGCATGCTCTATGTTGCTTGAGGAGATGCATTAGTGGCAAGGTTGTGAGAAGATGTGTATGGCTGAACAAGATGCAAGTTTTATTCATGAATAAATTATACTGAGTTGTTCTGTTAGTACATGGATCGCAAACCCTCTATGTTAATACTGTTATGGTTTGTTTTTAAAGCTCAATACTTCTAAGAGCTTCATTGGTTTGGTAGAAAGCTGTACACCTACGTGTCTTTACATCTATCAATATTGATGGGGCCAACTTACAAATACTGAACGTGGAAAATTTGTAATAATAAAATTACTTTAATTTGCATAAGCAAATGAGAAAAACACTGCATACAATTTGACTCGACTGGGCGAAAATAGTAATTGGGTGCTTTCCTCGCCGGGTTACATAATTTGTATATAATCACTGATTCACTTTTTGCGTGTTTAAAAAAAGCCTCATGTAATCATCTAGCATATATAGACATGGACACCATATTTGAGCTTTATTAGTGCTGCAACAACTTATGTGTATGTGAGCTTTATTTTCTCTGTATATGTGAACTGGTTGTTATTGGTTTATAATTATAACACTGTAGTCCACGTCTGCAAACTCACCAGCAGTACATTTTGTTATTATAACTCTGCACACTACCTTAGATACTATCTGTGTGCGAGATATGCTTCATATCTAGATTGAAGCAGAGACATCGGAGGATGTAACTGGAAAAAAACTAATATATTTTGCCCCCAAAAATTCTAATGTATTTGCGAAAATCAGTTCATAGCTAATATTGGCTTTTGCGGCGAGAACTCCAAAGCTACATTGTTTAGTGGATCGAACAAAAGTAGTTGAACTTCTGTTTAATTTCTACTATTTAGTTTTCTTATCTAATATGCACAGGTTGCAGACCTGAACTGGCAGTTTTATGCTTTATGATAATTATAATTATAATAATACACATGATTTTGAGATAAGATTGCAGTAGAGCGGGAGAGATGCCAATTTCCTTTTTGACCTTTTACCCTTTTAACGCATCTATCTATCCATAGGAGTACTAAATGAGAGAAAATGTTTTTTGACTTAATAAAGTTTCTAACATATTATGTTCCATTTTATAACTAGCCATATTGTCAGCTATTTTTGCGGATGATTGTGCTGCTGACTGTAGGAATAAATTAAGAGTAATGAGTGTTTCTTGAGAAAGAAAGTGCATTGCAACTGACATAGCTTATTGTCGATCACGGTCGGTTGCCATTGCATTTTGATAAACTGTAAACTATCACACTTTAATTTCCGCAGGTGCTCTGTTTTGTGACATGGTGGTAATACCGTAATAGACGATCCAAAAGTGCCTAGAGTAGCTGTTGATAGTGGTGCCATCTGAAATCAATTGAGAAACTTTCGGTTCCTTCCGAGGTTCTAAGGATAATGATCAAATATGAAACACTGCATAAATTGCATCATTTTTAGATTATTCTGAAGATTAGAATATCTTTGCCAGTCTTCTCCTAATTTGTGGTTAGCATGATTATTTTAAAACTTTATGTGTGACATAAAGTTTGATTTGAATATTGTCCAGTGAGACTGATGTCAACGAAGTGTTATTGTTTGCCTGATGTGTTGTAAAAAAGGCTTGGTGTACTATTCAATTTACTCTCTCCTATCTTCGGTTTGTAAATTGGAATTAATATTTTAGATACACGAAGGAGTTTCTTTTAATTACTAAATAAATATTCAGTAACTAAGACTTATTGCAGTTTAGGAATTTATTTGTAGCAAAAAACTTGAAAAACATCTTGGTTGTAGTCTCCCTAGGCTTAACTTGGAGGTTGCGCATCTCCCGTTCTTGAAATGGAAATGTAATGGACACCACATCCATCATAAGTATGTCAGTGTTCTTCGAGCATACTAATTTTACGGTTAAATGATGATGTTTTATATTGCAGTCAGAATAAAAATGTGACCCTAATTAGTAACGTTATTATCATTATTGTGTATTTATTCTTTAGGAACTACTGGATCATGACGAATTATGTACGGCGTGGTTCTAATTGAAGAAATATTGTACCAATTTATTCTACATCTGCACATGCCATAATTGTCCTCAAGTAGCTAGCCCGTGCATGTGCACGGGTTGTCGACTAGTACGCTTAGTTTTGCCAAACATTTGCGTTCGTTGGCCACCATCGCAGACGATTTTGTTGTGTCGTGTGGGATGGACCCCCCTATCGCCCACACAGGCAAGGCGACGGTTTAAAACTACGTTGCGGAAAGGGGCTAAAAAATGTTTGTATAGCACGTCGCTGCACCAGTAATTGGATGCTAGCCGGATAATATGAACTCAGAAAGATCTGGTCGGATTCGACGTAGTCGGATCCGAGTAGAGATAAGCTCTGAGTTGGACAGACCCAACTATGAGACGCAACGATAGGTCATCTGTGAGTCTCTAGTACAACATACGTTCTATGTCCTAAGATCTGAGCTGGCTCATGTACTCGGGATGGTGACAGACTTGCTTTGGGCTGACCAAACGCTACTCCGTGACTGGGTAGTTACAAAGGTAGGTTTCGGGCTTGTCCAGACCCATGCTGCGAGACATGGTCGAGCAAGATGGGATTTGCCTCTCCTACCATGAGAGATATACTATGGGCCCCTCGGATGATCTGACCTGGATAAGCATGGCCATGCGATGAGGATTATGAGATAATCCGAATGTTGGTCGGATTCACCGGAATGAGAAAGAGCTCGTGTTGCAACAAGGATGACCATGTCGCCTTGTGCAGGACAACATATATCGTGTGGCAAAGGGAACCGAAGTGTGAAGTACAGGTTCGCCTAACCAGCTTCATCGGACACTTGGAGTCGGCATGCTTTGCTAGAGGCCGCTATCGACTGGTCGAGCCGGATGTGATCTAACTCGCGACCAAGTGTATGAGAACCTAAGGGGTCGCACGCTTAAGGGAAGGAACCTGTGGGCTTTAGGATCCGTGCAAGCCCCAAGAGTTGAGCCCGCGACGGATGCCTATATATAGTGGAGGTGCGGCACACCCATTTGGTTGATCGCTTCGGTGCCGTCATTAGGGCTTTGCATGTGTTCCAACTAGCCACCTCCACCCGCCGCCGACTGTGTGATCGGACCTAGCAGTCCGCCGCACGGTGTTCCTCCGGCACGCGCGGATACCGTTAGAGGCGGTGCACTTGCACCGCTTCGGCGAACCTGTACATGGGATCCGGCGATCGACTGTTTGAGGGAGAGGATCCGGCGATTAGCGGTTCAAGGGAGATCGGACGAGGAGGAGACGGACCACTCGAACGCGCTGCCCCAACTCTACTTCCGCTACATGGCACTGCGCGTCTAGTGGTAATGATCTGTGATCCATCTCCGTAGCATGTTCTTGGATGTTCTGCGCATAGGAAAATTTTAATTTGCATGCGATGCACCTACGGTAGAACCCAACATTATTAGCCATCAACACTTGATGCTCCTTCTTGATTTCTACCTCCGCGACGTAAAACATCGTGAATAGCACAGGGATCGTATTCTCCATCCCTTGCACGTTATAGTTCATCACAAATCTCTTGTAGCTTGGTGGCAGTGACTGGAGAACTCTGCCGATCACTGTCTTATCTAGAAGATTAACTCCCACTTGATTCAAGCGATTTTAGCACCCAGACATTCTGAGCACATGCTCACTGACTGAGTTGTTCTCATCCATCTTGCAGCTAAAGAACTTGTCGGAGGTCTCATACCTCTCGACACGGGCGTGAGCCTGAAATACCAATTTCAGCTTTTGGAACATCTCATATGCTCTCTGGTGCTCAAAACGTTTTGGAGCCCCGATTCTAAGCCGTAAAGCATGCCGCACTAAACTAGCGAGTAGTCATCAGAACATGCCTGCCAGACGTTCACAAGATCCATAGACGATGCTTGAGGGTGTGGCGCACCGAGCGGTGCATCAAGGAAATAAGCCTTTTGTGCATCAATGAGGACAATCCTCAGATTATGGACCCAGTCCACATAATTGCTACCATCATCTTTCAACTTAGTTTTCTCTAGGAACGTATCAAAAAATTCACCAGAGCTATAGCGTGAGCTATTGATCTACAACCTTATTTGCAAAGATATTTTGACTATGTTCATGATAATTAGTTCAGTTAATCAAATTACTAATGAACTCACACTCAAATCAACATCCCTCAGGTTGTCTAAGTGTGACATAATACAAATCCACCAACCCAAGTCCGATCATCATGTGAGATGAGGTGGTTTCAATGGTGAACATCTCCATGTTGATCATATCTACTATATGACTCATATTCGACCTTTCGGTCTCCTGTGTTCCGAGGCCATGTCTGTACATGCTAGGCTCGTCAAGTTTAACCCAAGTATTCTGCATGTGCAAAACTAGCTTACACCCGTTGTATGCGAACGAAGAGTCTATCACACCCGATCATCACGAGGTGCTTCGAAACGACGAACTTTCGCAACGGTGCATACTTGGGGAGAACACAACTTTATCTTAAATTTCGTGAGGGATCATCTTATAATGCTACTGTCGTCGTAAGTAAAATAAGATGCATAAAAAGATAAACATCACATGCAAATCAAATAAGTGGCATGATATGGCCATCATCATCTTGTGCTTTCGATCTCCATCTTCAAAGCACCGGCATGATCTCCATCGTCACCGGCATTACACCGTGATCTCCATCATCTTGTTGTCATGTGGTTGTCGCGCCAACTATTGCTTCTACAACTATTGCTAACTCATAGCAATAAAGTAAAGCAAATGGCATAAAATAAATTAAAGAAAACCATATGGCTCCTGTCGGTTGTCGTACTCATCGACATGCAAGTCGTGATAACTATTACAAGACATGATCATCTCATACATCACATATATCATATCACGTCTTGGCCATATCACATCACATTATGCCCTGCAAAAACAAGTTAGACATCCTCTACTTTGTTGTTGCAAGTTTTACGTGGCTGCTATGGGAAACTAGAAAGAACCGTTCTTACCTACGCAAAGCCACAACAGTGATAATCAAGTTACCCTTTAACCTTCTACAAGGACCGCCTTCGTCGAATCCGCTTCAACTAAAGTGGGAGAGACAGACGCCCGCCAGCCACCTTTATGCAACCAACACAGGTGCAGCGACGTGCTATACAAACGGTTTTTAACCCCTTTCCGCGACATAGTTTCAAACCGTCGCCTTGCATGTGTGGGCGATAGGGGGTGCATCCCACACGACACGGAAAACCCGTCGGTGATGATGACCAACGAGCACAAACGATCTACCAAACGTAATCTTGTGCGATGCAGGAATATATCGCACATGCTATATTTTGTGCATACGTGTGGGATTTGGGATCAATCACACATGTCTATCACGAGTCAAACGCGTCTAATTGCTCATGGAAAACAAATGGTGTTTGACCTTTTACCGTTTGTGAAACATTACCTAATCCACACGGGCCATGGTATAAACTGTGTGTGATATCTTCATCATCGCACACGGGGATTACCTGGAAACCGTCGGCCATCCATGATATCATCGCACATGTTTCCCGAAAAATTTACGCGTGGATCGTATTTGCATCGGGCACGGTTTCCTTTTGGCTCACGTGTGAGATAAGTTGCTATCGCAAACGATTGAGGAGCTCCTACTCACACGTACAAGTGCTGCAAATCATCTGCGATTTCTTATGTATCACCAACATTTTAGTTTATATCTCGTGTGCTTTTCCTGTAGATCACAGGCGGTTGCGCTATGAGTTGTGTGTGTTTTTCCTGTAGATCACAGGCGGTTGCGCTATGAGTTGCATGTGATTTCCGTTTTTGAATCGCAGACGCTTAGTTGCTTGAACCGTGTGCGCTGGAAAAGCCAACTTATTGTAAAATATCGCATTTGAATCACCCTCCAAATAGCAAATTCGCCACAATATGCAATCGACAAATAGTGTCCACATGAAGACATTCATCATAATTCGGCACAATATGCAATTGAACGGATAGTGACCACGGGAAGAACATTCATCATAATTCGCGACAATATGCAATTGAGCAAATGCTAGCTAAATTCCACATATGTAAGACCGACATATGCAGTACATAATCATAGTGTACGGAAAACGTAGACATGATCACTCGGAAAACAATGCATCCATGCGTGTATGTTTAGCTGATAACACTATATGAATGCGTACTTATTATTGGGGATAACGAATCCTGAAATCGTCGAGGTCTTTAGAGGGCTTGATATAGTGTTTCACAAAGAAGATGCTGATAAATTTCCTAACAGACACCAATTCTTCAGCGGCGAGCGGTTCAGAGGTCATCGGTCCGAAGATCAGCTGCAGGACTTTTAGATCAGAATGTGACATGCGTGTGGAGTAGAAGATAGTAATTAAGAAATAGACTTACTGAGGATATTTTGTCAGCATCAATCCCACATTCAACTTGTCTGCATAGGCTAATCATGTGTGAGCAAACGTAGTATCCACATAGGTTGGTCCCTTGTTGTTGCTGAGGACACTGTAATTTTTTGTACAGTATTAGTCATTTATTTGCCTTGTTAGGAACAACCTAACCTGTGTAAGTTGTTCCTTTTTATTTCTGTGGAGAGAAATAGAAAGAGGTTTACTTAGAAACTTGAACTATGATTAGCGTTTTCTGAAAATAACGGATTTCGTTGTCTTACCGGAGAAACGATCAAGTGCTGCAGAGGTAGTTGGGCATCGAACCGTCTCCCTCCTAAAGTTATGGTCTTACACAATACACTGCGAATGAAGATGAATTTTCACATGCTCAATTCTTGAACCAGATATGAACACAACATATTAATATCAAAGAATTCAATACATATCCATGAAATCCTGAAGATGACTCAGATCCTAAGGCGCATTTGACCCTCTGAGAGAATCTAGGTAGTAAACTGTGTTGTGTTTTGGAACAATGACCACCAAGATCCAGTGATTTCTACAGTTTAAGAAAACCTCGAACTTACGAACTATGTCGAAAACTGAAAGATGATCAATGTATGTGTGGTTGTATATTTAACTTACCCTTCATGATATGGCCACATGAAGAATTCTGCTATCTGTAACTCCCACAAGATCTTGGCGACATGCAAGATGGAAGCCTCGCGTGTCTCATTGTTACTTAACAAAATGCTGTTTGCTAAATCAGGATCTATGAAATGCGCGCGCACCCTTATTGCTCTCTGCACCATCAATCCCCTGAGAGGAATACAATACAGTTAGCTTTTTTTTCATGTACAGCCTTCTATGGAGAAGTTGATCATAGTTTGTGAAGTACTTACAACATCAAGCATTTGACAAGAGTGGCATCAAGCTTATCGAAGTTGAAGAAGACATGAAAGTCCTTGAATTCCATACTGATGGTACCTGTGGCGTGAGAGAAATGATGACGGTCGTAGTGCAATTCCACAATGTTATGATCTTCTCCTTTTGACAGTATGTCCATGCAATATTTATGTAACTTGAGACAACTGGAATTGCACTCCTCAAAGTAATCACCAACAAGAAATGGCTGGCCATGCTTATACTTGCGTGCTTCAAATGGGTTTACTTTCTGACTAGAAAGTAGCTTTTCAACTTCTGCTTCATACATTTTCTCAAAACCGGGATTAGCCATCCCTTCGAAAAACTTGTTCTTAATTTGGTTATGGGAGATGACTCTTTCTAGTAGGAGGCTCTTGGTCCCGTCCCTCCACGGTTTTGGGGGCCCCATCTTCCTTTGTGCAACCGTGCCCGCTTTCCTCTTGTTAGCTAAAGAACTTCTTATTTGACGTTCGGTTTCATGAACGACGTGCTGCTAAGAAGCCTGTGAAGGTACAATGGAGTGCTGAACAGATGATGCCACTGTGACGGACTGCTGAGTTGTAGTACAAGAGGCGACAGACAGTTGACCAGCCGTTGAAGCTATGCCGGGGTTCTGAGCAGCTGTTGCGAACGTGTCGGTGTGTTGATGCGTCTGTGACAACGCGTTGGTTTGCTGAGCAGGCAGTCCCGACACATCGGTATGCTTATCTGGCGGCTGTGAACCGCTGGACTGTTGAGAAGGTGATTCCTGACTTTCGGACTTCTTAGCAGGCGGTTCCGGACTTTCAGACTGCTTAGCAGGCGGTTCCGGACTTTCAGACTGCTTAGCGGGTGGTTCAACTGGGTTTGTCTGCTGAGCATGCAGTGCCGATGTGCCTGCACTATCTGCTTTAGTGGCCGGCATCTGAACCGATGATACGTCTTCAGCAGTTGTAGGCCTTGCCACATGCTGCTCAGGAGCGGCCGATGACCTGGCCTGTACGGCAGGAAGTCGGGTGGGCTGATCACAGGTTGATGCCTCGGGCATCGGATTCCCAAGAGTATGTTCATCGGGGGAGTCACACAAGATCCGATGTGGCGAGAAGAGAGTCGCCTGTTCGAGGGCGACATTGGTTGTTGTTGGGGGGCCTGGAGGGATCTCATCCAGGAAGTCTATTTCTTTCCGTGGCTATTGGATATGATTTAACCGTGTTTCTTCCAAGGTCCTCTGCTCATCAGGGTCCCCAAGGACATTCTTCAGGGCAAATTACTGAATCCAGGCTTTATTTCAGTCACGTAGCACTTCACACAACCTGGCTTCAATGGCACATTGTCCAACAAGAGAGCCCCGTCAAAGTCAGGGTTGTAAACCCACGTTGTTGCACATTTTAAAGTACCTTCATAATGTGTAAGCACGACCTTCACTCTCTCCCCCTGTCCATATAGATCAGATATAGCACCATCATGTCCAGCTGCAGCATCATTGTCGCGGGGGTCAGCTGATGCACAACTACTCTTGTGCGGTGTTGTCATACAATAAGTGGCATCATCCATGCCGACATCCCCTTGCGTATACTGGCTATCTCTCAGCATTAGTGTCTTCTCCTGCATATATGACTCCTCAACTTCCTTTCGAACTCCAGGATACATGTCCCTCTTAATCCTTTCGCGCAAGTCTCTCTGCTTACCATCACTCCTGGCTTTTTTCATGCTGAGCCTCTCTTCTTTGCTTAGTGAGAAAGCCCACTTGTGTGGTACATTGACCCCAATACCCCTAGCATGGACAGGGGGCTTTTTGGTAGCCAGAGCCTCGGACAGAATGTCACATGGCCCTGAGTTCCTATAGAACCTTCTAGTGTTTTTGGAAGCCTTTGCCATCACATCATACAGTTCTTGGTCTGCTGAGTTTTCAAAGTAATAAGAACCGTCTCCATGCCTCTTTGCACGTGCCCGCAAGTAGTCCCTAGCGCGAGTGCCCCTAATTTCACTAAAGGTCGGGTTGCCACCCGCAGCTACTGCTTCTTTGTCCTCCTGCTCCCATATCAGTTTCATGTCGTAGTATCCTGCCACACCCATACGGTGGGGGTGTGTGTTCTTCTTCTGAAGTTCTGATTGCATGGCACTCTTCTTAATAAACTCTTCACTGGCCCTGACCCTTTTGAATTCTATCCAATCTTCCTTTGTAATTTGGGGGTATGAGGGGATTGGTTCCTTGCCTTGACTCAAGAACTTCTTGTACAACACATGCTTCCAGTTTCTCCAAGCATCCCTGGCCTTCTTCAGTCCAGCGTGTTGCACCTGCTCTCTCCACTCCTCAGGAACGTTGAAGTGCGCCATGATCTCACGGACTATCCTCTGCTGTGTTTCTGTACCAGCCTTCCGAAACCCCGGCAGATTAATGTTGAGCCTTGCCCTGCCAACAAATCCACACACACTCCTAAACCTCGTGCGTGCTTTATCAGGTTTAGTTGGAGCCCAAGACTTCAAATCGATGTCAGTTACTTCGTATACACCTTTAGGCTGGTTTTTTTTTTTAGAAAAGGAGGATGACCCCCGGCCTCTGCATCTGGGAGATGCATGCGGCCACTTTATTGATTATTCTCGAGGACCTTGCAAAGTATTACAACAATATGCCTGAATCCGCCATCTTGGCAACATTTGCCGCTACTCCTATCCAAATGATGAAGGGGTGCTAGCTGGGCCACTACCCAGATCACTCACCTAAGCCTAACATCAAAATGATGAAGGGGTGCTAGCTGGGCCACTGCCCAGACCACTCACCTAAGCCTAACATCAAAAGCCGGAAGCCCCAGCCGAGCCACATACCGGGTCTGGGGTACAAACTAGTCCGACGCACTCGTGTGTCGTCGCCGCCATCTTCCACAGGTCCGTCTTCAGAGCAAATATTGAGGTTTCTACCTTGTCTGGCCACTCTGCCATCGACGTCACCACGACACCAGACAGCTTCGTCCTCCTGCGCGAGTCCATCGCCACACATCGGACGCCGAATCTCCACTGCGCCACGCCGCCGAGATACGCCACCATCAATGAGTAGGATGAAGCACCGCTCCACCGAGTCCGGCAGGGCTGCTGAAGACCAAGCACCGTGGAAGAAGGACTCCGAGGCTGAGCACATAGGCGGCAGAGCGCCAACACACCGCCACCAGACGAACTCCGACCACACCACCAACCGCCGCCAAGCAACCAAAGCATCACATCCACCCCAAGCTCACCACGAACGACACCCCCAAGAGGGTGACGACGCCCGGAGCGCCGCTGTCGCTCAATCCGGCAAGGATTTGGGCTTTCGCCCGGCATACAAGCTGGGTGGAAGGAAGAGGGGAAGGAGGCAGCCTGGACGGTGCCTACAAGAAGGGTACGGCGCCCTCGGGCGTCGCCACCGTCGTGGCCAGCACTGCTAGCCTCGGATTTCTCCGGAGCCACCTCCCACCTCCAGCCGCCAAACAGGTACAACTCCGGCGACAAAGGCCGCCCAAAGCAGGACCATCGGAGGCAGCCCTGGTTGAAGTAGACGGAGGCCTCCAGATCTGGATCGGGCGCCGCCGAGACGCCCGCACCACAGCCGCCACCCGCCGCCGCCTCGCCGCCCCCGCGGCCGAGGAAGAACGGCCAGCACCAACGAGCACCGGTCACCGAAGACCCGGCGTCGATCCACCAGCCGAGGCCGCCGCCACGGATCCAAAGCCCCCCGAGGAAGAACGGGGCTGCCAGATCCTCGCCGCCACCTTCACCGGCGGCCGCGGGCGAGCCGGCGGCCACCTCCGGTGGCGACGAGGGAGAGGAGAGGTGGGGGAGAGGGCCGGCGGCGGGCTAGGGTTACGCCGCCCGAGTCGCCCCTGCGGGAGCGACGCGGGGGCAGAGCAGTGCTTTTTCCATATGGCCTCAAAAAACACCACACCTTTAGGCTGGTGTGTGGGCTTTCTTGGAGCGCTCTTCCGGCTCTTGACTGGAAGGCTGATTGTGGCAACTCTATCCCGTTCATCATTTCTTGATACACGATCATCTGTTGCAGACATGTTGGCTTCGGACTCATATGAATATACATCGCTAGAAGTATGACTGTCGTCACTGCTAATAGACATCTACAAAGGACACATGCGAAATTCAGAAAAGGGGATAATCATAAAAAAATGAAACAGCTTGGCAGCTAGCTGTCTAAACATGGCATGTGATCATTTGGAAATGTACGGCTAATCTGTTCATTTAGTGTGACTCGTGCGCACATGATATGTAACTCGACAATAACTAATTGGAACAAATACAGCTTATATGTTAGAAGGTAGGTGATGAACATAAATATGCTCTCCATTATTTTATAATCATTTTGGGGACAAACCAAACCAAATAGGAAAAGGGATCGTGAGATAATAGACATCACCGCGATGGAGGTCAGCAATTGACCATTTTTTTTGCAAATCCGGCAGGAGAGGCGAGGGTACATGATTGATATGCTCGACGGCGGCTGGCGAGCAAATGAAGATGGTGAGGCGTGGGTAGCCGCGTGTCCGGAGCGGCAGTGAAGGGTAGGGTTGACGCCGGGAAGCGGGTACACGGCCGGGTTGAGCACGACGGCGTCGGAAAGGGTTCTGGTGTGGATCTGGGGGACGGGAGGGGGAGGGAGCTATCTGTCGATGGTGTTTGGGTAGAATATGCGGACAGATGAGCGAAACAGGGGAGGGCGCGGGTTTGGGGGGAGGGGAGAGGGCATGTTGGCGGATTCGGTGAAAAGGGTGAAAAAATATCATCGTGCGCCCCCGCGTAAAGGGCTGTGCAAAGGGTTTCATATAGTAACCTGTGTGCACAAGTAGCACAAATTTGTTCGAAATGAAAACCTGAAAACTTTGAAATGTAGACGTGACCTCATCGTTTTGTCTCGAAATTTTTCCCACGGTATGCAGCTATCGTTGTACCCTAATATTGATTTTGTGCCGCATTTCTGGGCTCGCCTGCTATATTTAAGTCATTTTTTGCATTTACTAGTCATTTAGTGCATATAAATCGAATCCCAACTTCAACAACGTGTGTTGGCGAGAGGGATAAGGACTGTCGTTCGATCTGGGTGAATCCTATGGTGCAGACGTATGACCCATGTGGTTTGGGTTTTGGCCAATCAGAACGCACGACTAACTTTGCGCGCATTAGGTGTCATCGGCCACGGTTTAGAAAGCAGACGGTATTAGTGAATCAACCGTGTGCTATTTGTTTATGCACAGCAATCATATTTTTATTTCAAATGAATTAGTGACTTCATCATTTCCCCTCGAATTAATTTCATCGGCATACAATCACCTATTAACCCATGTATTGATTTTGGGCCGCATTTCATGACTTGTTTGCTAATTTTAAGACATTTTTTCTACCAACATTGGGCTTGTTAGTAATATAATTGGAGGAAATGCAGATGTATTCCGAAAATCACGAAAATGGGTGTGTCACCGTGGGGAAAAAATTGGTAATGTCTGGAGGAAGTTGTGATGTACGACCCTTTGAAAACTTAGGCATCTCACACGAAGGATCATAGTTTCCAAACGTAGAGTTGCCATTTCGGACTCTCCAATCAGTGTCTACCTCATCCTTTCGACTCGATTTTTCCCATGGAACACAAACATTATTGTACTCCTATTATTGATCTTCTGGTGGATTACATGGCTCATTTGCTATATCTAAGGCATTTTCTGCTTTTACCATGCATTAGTGCATAAATAAAATCCTAACATGAATTACGTGTGGATGCTGCCAAAGAATCTCTTACAAATCATTTGTGTGTCACTTTTGCATGATTTTCGTCATAGTGCAAGGAATGAGAGGAATTTTCAAGCATTTCGGATCGGAGATGCGTAAATGTCCGTAATTTAATTACAAGAAATGCAAAATGGACTCAGAAAATCACGAAAATCGGTGTGTCATCGTGGCGTGATCTCGAGACACCGTGGAAAATTTTTGGTGAATTTTTGCACAAGTTACGATGATCGCTCCTTGGAAACCGTTGCATCTCACTAGAACCGTTCCAATCGACGGTGTCTTCATCGCCTCTTCGACCATTTTTATCTGACGGTAGTCAATCATCATTATACATCAGGTTTGATTTTCTGGCGCATTTATGGGCTCGTTTTATATTTTCAGCATTTTTTATCATTTACAGGGCATTTATTGCATATAAATCAAATCCCAACTTCAACAGCATGTGTTGACGAGAGGTATAAGGACCGTCGTTCGATCTGGGTGAATCCTACGGTGCAGACGTACGATCCGTGTGGTTTGGGTTTTGGCCAATCAGAAAGCAGGACTCACTTTGCGTGCATTAAGTCTCATGGGTCGCGGTTTATAAAGCATACGGTTCTAGTGAATGAACCGTGTGCTATTTGTTTAGGCACAACAATCATATTTTCATTTCAAATGAATTTGTGACTTCATCATTTCGCCTCGAATTATTTTCATCCGCACACAATCAACCATTAGCCCCTGTATTGATTTCCGGCCGCATTTCATGATTTGTTTGCTAATTTGAATACATTTTTCCACCAACATGGGGCTTGTTAGTAATTTAATTGGAGGAAATGCATATGTATTACGAAAATCACAAAAATGGGTGTATCACCGTGGCATGATGTGAAGACACTGTGGGAAAAATTGGTAATGTCTGGCGGAAGTTGTGATGGCCTGCCCTTTGAAAACGAATGCATCTCACACAAAGGATCATAGTTTATGAAAAGTAGAGTTGGCATTTCGGACTCCAATCGGTGTCAACCTCATCCTTTCGCCTTGGTTTTTCCCATGGTATGCAAACATCATTGTACTCCTAATATTGATCTTCTGGTGGATTGCATGTCTCGTTTGCTATATCTAAGTCATATTTTGCAGTTACCATGTTAATTAGTTCTTATAAATAAAATATCCCAACATGAATTACGTGTGGATGGTGGCAAAGAATATCTTGCAAATCATTTGTGTGTACACGAATGAGAAGAATTATCAAGCATTTTGGATGGGAGATGTGTCCACCTAAATAAATTGTCAGTAATTTAATTACAGGAAATGCAGATGGACTCAGAAAATCATGAAAATCGGTGTGTCATCATGGCGTGATCTCGAGACACTGTGGAAAAAATTTGGTAAAATTTGGCACAAGCTACGATGATCGCTAATTGGAAACCATAGCATCTGAGTAGAAGGATCATAGTTCCAAGGGGAGAAGTGGCAAATCGAACTCTAATCGACGGTGTCTTCATCGCCTCTCCTCCAAATTTTATCCCACGGTAGTCAATCATCCTTATACGCCAGGTTTGATTTTTTGGCGCGTTTCTAGGCTTGCCTGCTATATTTAAGCCATTTTTGCATTTACTGGTCATTTAGTGCATATAAATCGAATCCGGACTTCAACAACGTGTGTTGGCGAGAGGGATAAGGACTGTCGTTCGATCTGGGTGAATCCTACGGTGCAGACGTACGATCCGTGTGGTTTGGTTTTGGCCAATCAGAACGCATGATATGTCTCCAATGTATCTATGATCTACGAAGTATTCATGCCATATTTACAACAATTTTATATGGTTTTGGTATGATTTGCATGGAACTAACCCGGACTGGCGCTGTTTTCAGCACAACTACCGTGGTGTTGTTTTTTGTACAGAAATAAAAGTCCTCCAAATGCAACGAAACTTTTTGACGATTTTTTTGGAACAAAAGAGGCACTAGAAGCTTCGTGGGAGGGCCAGAAGAGACACGAGGTGGCCACAACCCACCAGGGCGCGCCAGCCCCCTCTAGCGTGCCCTCGTGTCTTGTGGGCCCCTCGTGGCCCATCTTCGCGTGAAACCGACGCCCAAAAATCCTATATATTCATAAACCCCCAGAAATAACCCTAGATCAGAAGTTCTGCCGCCGCAAGCCTCTGCCACGAAAAACCAATCTAGACCCCGTTCTGGCACCCTGTCGAAGGGGGAAATCATCACCGGAGGCCATCTTCATCATCCCCATGGTCTCCATGATGAGGAGGGAGTAGTCCACCCTCGGGGCTGAGGGTTTGTACCAGTAGCTATGTGTTTAATCTCTCTCTCTCGTGTTCTTGATTTGACACGATCTTGATGTATCGCGGGCTTTGTTAATATAGTTGGATCATATGGTGTTTTCCCCTCTCTATCTTGTTGTGATGAATTGAGTTTTCCCTTTGATATTTCGTTATTACCGAATTCAATACTTTTATGGATTTCAGAGCACTTGATCTATGTCTTCGCAATCAACTCGCGGATTCCCGAGGTGACATTGGGTTAATCTATGCATAGGGGTTGATGCACGTTTTCGTCCTACTTTCTCCGGTAGAAATCTTGGGGAACTCTTTGAGGTTCTTTGTGTTGGATCGAGTATTATGAGCCTGAGATTGTTTGATGCGTATCATATAATTAACTCATGGATACTTGTGGTGACATTGGAGTATCTAGGTGACATTAGAGTTGGTTGATGCGTATCATATGGTGTTATTTTAGTACAAACTGTTGGGGAACATAGTAATAATTCAAAATTTTCCTACGTGTCACCAAGATCAATCTAGGAGATGCTAGCAATGAGAGAGAGGGAGTGCATCTTCATACCCTTGAAGATCGCTAAGCGGAAGCGTTGCAAAGAACGCGGTTGATGGAGTCGTACTCGCGGCGATTCAAATCGCGGAAGATCCGATCCAAGCGCCGAACGGACGGCGCCTCCGCGTTCAACACACGTACAGCCCGAGGACGTCTCCTCCTTCTTGATCTAGCAACGGGGGAGGAGAAGTTGAGGGAGAGCTCCGGAAGCACGACGGCGTGGTGGCGGTGGAGCTCGTGGTTCTCCGGTAGAGCTTCGCTAAGCACTATGGAGGAGGAGGAGGTGTAGGAGGAGGGAGGGCTGCGCCAGGGGCAAGGGGTGCAACTCCCATGCGCCTCCCACTATATATAGGGGTGGAGGGGGCTGGTTTCTTGCCCTCCAAGTCCATTGGGGCGTTGGCAAAGGTGGGAGGAAAGAAATCCCATCATTTCCCTTCCCCACTGATTGTTATCCCCCCTTTTTAGGGATCTTGATCTTATCCCTTCGGGATATGATCTTATTCCTTCTAAGGAGGGATCTTGGTGCGCCTTGACCAGGGGTGTGAGGCCTTGCCCCCACTACCCACGTTCATGTGGGTCCCCCTATGCAGGCGGGCCCCACTCCGGAACCTTCTAGAACCTTCCCGGTACAATACCGAAAAATCCCGAACATTTTCCGGTGGCCAAAATAGGACTTCCCATATATAAATCTTTACCTCCGGACCATTCTGGAACTCCTCGTGACGTCCGGGATCTCATCCGAGACTCCGAACAACTTTCGGTAACCACATACAATTCCCATTACAACTCTAGCGTCACCGAACCTTAAGTGTGTAGACCCTACGGGTTCGGGAACCATGCAGACATGACCGAGGCACCTCTCCGGCCAATAACCAACAGCGGGATCTGGATACCCATATTGGCTCCCACATGTTCCACGATGATCTCATCGGATGAACCACGATGTCGGGGATCCAATTAATCCCGTATACAATTCCCTTTGTCCATCGGTATGTTACTTGCCCGAGATTCGATCGTCGGTATCCCTATACCTTGTTCAATCTCGTTACTGGCAAGTCTCTTTACTCGTTCCGTAACACATGATCCCGTGACTAACTCCTTAGTCACATTGAGCTCATTATGATGATGTATTACCGAGTGGGCCCAGAGATACCTCTCCGTCACACGGAGTGACAAATCCCAGTCTCGATTCGTGCCAACCCAACAGACACTTTCGGAGATACCTGTAGTGCACCTTTATAGTCACCCAGTTACGTTGTGACGTTTGATACACCCAAAGCATTCCTACGGTATCCGGGAGTTGCACAATCTCATGGTCTAAGGAAATGATACTTGACATTAGAAAAGCTCTAGCAGACGAACTACACGATCTTGTGCTATGCTTAGGATTGGGTCTTGTCCACCACATCATTCTCCTAATGATGTGATCCCGTTATCAACGACATCCAATGTCCATGGTCAGGAAACCATGACCATCTATTGATCAACGAGCTAGTCAACTAGAGGCTCACTAGGGACATGGTGTGGTCTATGTATTCACACATGTATTACGGTTTCCGGTTAATACAATTATAGCATGAACAATAGACAATTATCATGAACAAGGAAATATAATAATAACCATTTTATTATTGCCTCTAGGGCATATTTCCAACAGTCTCCCATTTGCACTAGAGTCAATAATCTAGTTACATTGTGATGAATCGAACACCCATAGAGTTCTGGTGCTGATCATGTTTCGCTCGTGAAAGAGGTTTAGTCAACGGATCTGCGACATTCAGATCCGTATGTACTTTACAAATATCTATATCTCCATCCTGAATGTAACCACGAATGGAGTTGAAGCGGCGCTTGATGTGCTTGGTCTTCTTGTGAAACCTGGGCTCCTTGGCAATGGCAATAGCTCCAGTGTTGTCACAGAAGAGAGTCATCGGGCCCGACGCATTGGGAATCACTCCTAGGTCGGTGATGAACTCCTTCATCCAGACTCCTTCCTGCGCTGCTTCCGAAGCAGCTATGTACTCCGCTTCACATGTAGATGCCGCCACGACGCTTTGCTTGCAACTGCACTAGCTGACTGCCCCACCATTCAAAATATACACGTATCCGGTTTGTGACTTGGAGTCATCCGGATCTGTGTCGAAGCTAGCATCGACGTAACCCTTAACGACGAGCTCTTCGGCACCTCCATAAACGAGAAACATATCCTTAGTCCTTTTAAGGTACTTAAGGATATTCTTGACCGCTGTCCAGTGTTCCATTCCGGGATCACTTTGGTACCTCCCTACCAAACTTATGGCAAGGTTCACATCAGGTCTGGTACATAGCATGGCATACATAATAGAGCCTATGGCTGAGGCATAGGGGATGACACTCATCTTTTCTCTATCTTCCGCCGAGGTCGGGCATTGAGCTGTGCTCAATCTCACACCTTGCAATACAGGCAAGAACCCCTTCTTGGACTGATCCATATTGAACTTCTTCAATATCTTGTCAAGGTATGTGCTTTGTGAAAGACCAATGAGGCGTCTCGATCTATCTCTATAGATCTTGATGTCTAATATGTAAGCAGCTTCTCCAAGGTCCTTCATTGAAAAACACTTATTCAAGTAGGCCTTTATGCTTTCCAAAAGTTCTATATCATTTCCCATCAACAATATGTCATCCACATATAAAATGAGAAATGCTACAGAGCTCCCACTCACTTTCTTGTAAATACAGGCTTCTCCATAAGTCTGTATAAACCCAAACGCTTTGATCACCTCATCAAAGCGAATGTTCCAACTCCGAGATGCTTGCACCAGCCCATAGATGGAGCGTTGGAGCTTGCATACCTTGTCAGCATTCTTAGGATCGACAAAACCTCCCGGCTGCATCATATACAATTCTTCCTTAAGGAAACCGTTAAGGAATGCCGTTTTGACGTCCATTTGCCAGATCTCATAATCATAAAATGCGGCAACTGCTAACATGATTCGGACGGACTTGAACATCGCTACGGGTGAGAAAGTCTCATCGTAGTCAACTCCTTGAACTTGTCGATAACCCTTAGCGACAAGCCGAGCCTTATAGACGGTCACATTACCATCCGCGTCAGTCTTCTTCTTAAAGATCCATTTATTTTCTATGGCTTGCCGATCATCGGGCAAGTCCACCAAAGTCCACACTTTGTTCTCATACATGGATCCTATCTCGGATTTCATGGCTTCAAGCCATTTGTTGGAATCCAGGCCCGCCATGGCTTCTTCATAGTTCGAAGGTTCACCGTTGTCTAACAACATGATTTCCAGGACAGGGTTGCCGTACCACTCCGGTGCGGAACGTGTCCTCGTGGACCTACGAAGTTCAGTAGTAACTTGATCCGAAGTTTCATGATCATCATCATTAACTTCCTCTCTAGTCGGTGCAGGCACCACAGAAACATTTTCTTGCGCTGCGCTACTCTCCGGTTCGAGAGGGGGTACAATTACCTCATCAAGTTCTACTTTCCTCCCACTTACTTCTTTCGAGAGAAACTCTTTCTCTAGAAAGTCTCCATTCTTGGCAACAAAGATCTTGCCTTCGGATCTGAGGTAGAAGGTATACCCAATAGTTTCCTTAGGGTATCCTATGAAGACGCACTTTTCCGATTTGGGTTCGAGCTTTTCAGGTTGAAGTTTCTTGACATAAGCATCGCATCCCCAAACTTTCAGAAACGGCAGCTTAGGTTTCTTCCCAAACCATAATTCATACGGTGTCGTCTCAACGGATTTAGACGGTGCCCTATTTAAAGTGAATGCGGCAGTCTCTAATGCATATCCCCAAAATGATAGCGGTAAATCAGTAAGAGACATCATATATCGCACCATATCCAATAGAGTGCGATTACGACGTTCGGACACACCATTACGCTGAGGTGTGCCAGGCGGCGTGAGTTGTGAAACAATTCCACATTTCCTTAAGTGCGTGCCAAACTCGTGACTCAAATATTCTCCTCCGCGATCAGATCGTAAGAACTTTATTTTCTTGTCACGTTGATTCTCTACCTCACTCTGAAATTCCTTGAACTTTTCAAAGGTCTCAGACTTGTGTTTCATTAAGTAGACATACCCATATCTTCTTAAGTCATCAGTGAGGGTGAGAACATAGATAGCCACCGCGAGCCTCAACGCTCATTGGACCGCATACATCGGTATGTATTATTTCCAACAAGTTGGTTGCTCGCTCCATTGTTCCGGAGAACGGAGTCTTAGTCATCTTGCCCATGAGGCATGGTTCGCACGTGTCAAATGATTCATAATCAAGAGACTCCAAAAGTCCATCTGCATGGAGTTTCTTCATGCGTTTGACACCAATATGACCAAGGCGGCAGTGCCACAAGTATGTGGGACTATCATTATCAACCTTACATCGTTTGATATTCACACTATGAATATGTGTAACATCACGTTCGAGATTCAATAAAAATAAACCATTGACCAGCGGGGCATGACCATAAAACATATCTCTCATATAAATAGAACAACCATTATTCTCGGATTTAAATGAGTAGCCATCTCGCATCAAACGAGATCCAGATACAATGTTCATGCTCAAAGCTGGTACTAAATAACAATTATTGAGGTTTAAAACTAATCCCGAAGGTAGATGCAGAGGTAGCGTGCCGACGGCGATCACATCGACCTTGGAACCATTCCCTACGTGCATCGTCACCTCGTCCTTCGCCAGTCTCGGCTTATTCCGCAGC
Organism: Elymus sibiricus; assembly: GCA_039707655.1. Lineage (NCBI taxonomy): Eukaryota > Viridiplantae > Streptophyta > Magnoliopsida > Poales > Poaceae > Elymus > Elymus sibiricus. The sequence goes on from CM077671.1 coordinate 250,358,724, forward strand.
TCCTGTTTTGAGTTACAAATGTGAGCAACCGCACCGGTATCAAATACCCAGGAGCTAGTACGAGCGCTGGTAAGGTACACATCAATAACATGTATATCATATATACCTTTGACGTTGCCGGCCTTCTTATCCGCTAAGTATTTGGGGCGGTTCTGCTTCCAGTGACCGGTTCCCTTGCAATAAAAGCACTCAGTCTCAGGCTTGGGTCCATTCTTGGGCTTCTTCCCGGCAACTGATTTACCGGGCGCGGCAACTGCTTTGCCGTCCTTCTTGAAGTTCTTCTTACCCTTGCCTTTTTTGAAACTGGTGGTCTTATTCACCATCAACACTTGATGTTCCTTTTTGATCTCCACCTCCGCTGATTTCAGCATTGAATATAACTCAGGAATGAACTTCTCCATCCCTTGCATATTGAAGTTCATCACAAAGCTCTTGTAGCTAGGTGGAAGCGACTGGAGGATTCTGTCAATAACCGAGTCATCCGGAAGATTAATTCCCAGCTGAGACAAGCGGTTGTGCAACCCAGACATTTTGAGTATGTGCTCGCTGACAGAACTATTTTCCTCCATCTTACAACTGAAGAACTTGTCGGAGACTTCATATCTCTCGATCCGGGCATGAGCTTGGAAAACCATTCTCAGCTCTTGGAACATCTCATATGCTCTGTGTTGCTCAAAACGCTTTTGGAGCCCCAGTTCTACGCTGTAAAGCATGCCGCACTGAACCAGGGAGTAATCATCACTACGCGACTGCCAGACGTTCATAACGTCTTGAGTTGCTGGGAAAATGGGTGCGTCACCTAGTGGTGCATCAAGGACATATGCTTTCTCGGAAGCTATGAGGGTGATTCTCAAGTTACGGACCCAGTCCGTATAGTTGCTTCCATCATCTTTCAGTTTGGTTTTCTCTAGGAACGCGTTGAAGTTGAGGGCAACATTAGCGTGGGCCATTGGATCTACAAGATAGATTGTAAAGACAATTTTACACTAAGTTCATGATAATTAAGTTCATCTAATCAAATTATTTAATGAACTCCCACTCAGATAAACATCCCTCTAGTCATCTAAGTGATACATGATCCATATCGACTAGGCCGTGTCCGATCATCACGTGAGACGGACTAGTCATCAATGGTGAACATCTCCATGTTGATCGCATCTACTATACAACTCATGTTCGACCTTTCGGTCTCTCGTGTTCTGAGGCCATGTCTGTACAAGCTAGGCTCGTCAAGTCAACCTAAGTGTTTCGCGTGTGTAAATCTGGCTTACACCCGTTGTATGCGAACGTTAGAATCTATCACACCCGATCATCACGTGGTGCTTCGAAACAACGATCCTTCGCAACGGTGCACACTTAGGGGGAACACATTTCTTGAAATTTTAGTGAGGGATCATCTTATTTATGCTACCGTCGTTCTAAGCAAATAAGATGTAAAAACATGATAAACATCACATGCAAATCATAAAGTGACATGATATGGCCAATATCATCTTGCGCCTTTGATATCCATCTTCGGGGCGCGGCATGATCACCATCGTCACCGGCACGACACCATGATCTTAGTCATCATGATCTCCATCATCGTGTCTTCATGAAGTTGTCTCGCCAACTATTACTTCTACTACTATGGCCAACGGTTAGCAATAAAGTAAAGTAATTACATGGCGTTTTTGATTGACACGCAGGTCATACAATAAATTAAGACAACTCCTATGGCTCCTGCCAGTTGTCATACTCATCGACATGCAAGTCGTGATTCCTATTACAAGAACATGATCAATCTCATACATCACATATATTTCATCACATCCTTTTGGCCATATCACATCACATAGCATACCATGCAAAAACAAGTTAGACGTCCTCTAATTGTTGTTGCAAGTTTTACGTGGCTGCTATGGGTTTCTAGCAAGAACGTTTCTTACCTACGCAAAAGCCACAACGGTGATATGCCAATTTCTATTTACCCTTCACAAGGACCCTCTTCATCAAATCCGATCCGACTAAAGTGGGAGAGACAGACAACCGCTAGCCACCTTATGCAACAAGTGCATGTCAGGTGGTGGAACCAGTCTCACGTAAGCATACGTGTAAAGTCGGTCCGGGCCGCTTCATCCCACAATGCCGCCGAATTAAGATAGGACTAGTAACGGCAAGCAAATTGACCAAATCATCGCCCACAACTACTTGTGTTCTACTCGTGCATAGAATCTACTCATAGACCTAGCTCATGATGCCACTGTTGGGGAACGTAGTAATAATTCAAAATTTTCCTACGTGTCACCAAGATCAATCTAGGAGATGCTAGCAACGAGAGAGAGGGAGTGAATCTTCATACCCTTGAAGATCGCTAAGCGGAAGCGTTGCAAAGAACGCGGTTGATGGAGTCGTACTCACGGCGATTCAAATCGCGGAAGATCCGATCCAAGCGCCGAACGGACGGCGCCTCCGCGTTCAACACACGTACAGCCCGGGGACGTCTCCTCCTTCTTGATCTAGCAAGGGGGGAGGAGAAGTTGAGGGAGAGCTCCGGCAGCACGACGGCGTGGTGGCGGTGGAGCTCGTGGTTCTCCGGTAGAGCTTCGCTAAGCACTACGGAGGAGGAGGAGGTGTAGGAGGAGGGAGGGCTGCTCCAGGGGCAAGGGGTGCAACTCCCATGCGCCTCCCACTATATATAGGGGTGGAGGGGGCTGGTTTCTTGCCCTCCAAGTCCATTGGGGCGTTGGCAAAGGTGGGAGGAAAGAAATCCCATCCTTTCCCTTCCCCACCGATTGTTATCCCCCCTTTTTAGGGATCTTGATCTTATCCCTTCGGGATATGATCTTATTCCTTCTAAGGGGGGATCTTGGTGCGCCTTGACCAGGGGTGTGGGGCCTTGCCCCCACTATCCACGTTCATGTGGGTCCCCCTATGCAGGTGGGCCCCACTCCAGAACCTTCTAGAACCTTCCTGGTACAATACCGAAAAATCCCGAACATTTTCCGGTGGCCAAAATAGGACTTCCCATATATAAATCTTTACCTCCGGACCATTCCGGAACTCCTCGTGACGTCCGGGATCTCATCCGAGACTCCGAACAACTTTCGGTAACCACATACAATTCCCATTACAACTCTAGCGTCACCGAACCTTAAGTGTGTAGACCCTACGGGTTCGGGAACCATGCAGACATGACCGAGACACCTCTCCGGCCAATAACCAACAGCGGGATCTGGATACCCATATTGGCTCCCACATGTTCCACGATGATCTCATCGGATGAACCACGATGTCGGGGATCCAATTAATCCCGTATACAATTCCCTTTGTCCATCGGTATGTTACTTGCCCGAGATTCGATCGTCGGTATCCCTATACCTTGTTCAATCTCGTTACCGGCAAGTCTCTTTACTCGTTCCGTAACACATGATCCCGTGACTAACTCCTTAGTCACATCGAGCTCATTATGATGATGTATTACCGAGTGGGCCCAGAGATACCTCTCCGTCACACGGAGTGACAAATCCCAGTCTCGATTCGTGCCAACCCAACAGACACTTTCGGAGATACCTGTAGTGCACCTTTATAGTCACCCAGTTACGTTGTGACGTTTGATACACCCAAAGCATTCCTACGGTATCCGGGAGTTGCACAATCTCATGGTCTAAGGAAATGATACTTGACATTAGAAAAGCTCTAGCAGACGAACTACACGATCTTGTGCTATGCTTAGGATTGGGTCTTGTCCACCACATCATTCTCCTAATGATGTGATCCCGTTATCAACGACATCCAATGTCCATGGTCAGGAAACCATGACCATCTATTGATCAACGAGCTAGTCAACTAGAGGCTCACTAGGGACATGGTGTGGTCTATGTATTCACACATGTATTACGGTTTCCGGTTAATACAATTATAGCATGAACAATAGACAATTGTCATGAACAAGGAAATATAATAATAACCATTTTATTATTGCCTCTAGGGCATATTTCCAACACAAACTCTTTGATAGATCGATCGGAAAGGATAACTTTAAGGCGGTTTCGTACCCTACAAACAATTTCTTCTTATGTTCTCCGCTAGATAAGAACTTTGGAGTGATTCTTCATTGCAAGTTGAGGGATGGTTATGTGATCCAATTATATTAGCATTGTTGAGAGATTGCACTAGCGAAAGTACGGACCCTAGGCCTTGTTTTCAAGCCTTGCAATACCATTTGTGCTCACTTTTGTTACTTGCTACCTTGCTGTTTTTTATTGTTACTATTACAAAAATCAATATCTACTATCATTACTACACTTGTATCACCATCTCTTCGCCGAACTAGTGCACCTATACAATTTACCATTGTATTTGGTGTGTTGGGGACACAAGAGACTTTTTATTATTTGGTTGCAGAGTTGTTTGAGAGAGACCATCTTCATCCTATGCCTCCCACGGATTGGTAAACCTTAGGTCCACTTGAGGGAAATTTGCTACTATCCTACAAAACTCTGCGCTTGGAGGCCCAACACGAGTCTACAAGAACAAGTTGTGTAGTAGACATCAAGTTCTTTTCTGGCGCCGTTGCCGGGGAGGTGAGTGCTTGAAGATATATCTTTAGATCTTGCAATTAAATCTTTTAGTTTCTTGATTTTCGCTAGTTTGGTTTTATAAAAGAAAACTACAAAAAAATGGAGTTTGTTGCCTCAATTGTTTCGTCTTTTTAATGTCTTTCGTGAAAATGATGGTTCGGAAAATTGTGCTCAATTGGTAGAGGCAGAAATTATGAAAATACTTAATGAGAATTCCTTGAATGATGAGCATGATAGCAATATTGTTAGCATGAATTCTCTGAATATTCATGATGCTAATGATATGCAAAGCCACAAGCTTGGGGATGCTATGTTTGATGAAGATGATATTTTTAGTCCCCCAAGTTTTGATGAGAAAAATTATTATGATGATGGCATGCCTCCTATCTATGATGATTATGATGATGACATGTATGCTATAAAGAGTGATAGTAACCATGAAACTTTTTGTCATGATTTTAACATTGAATGTGGTTATGTCAATCAAGTGTCTCATGATAGTTATTTTGTTGAGTTTGCTCGCACTACCATGGATGAAAAGGAATTTGCTTATGTGGAGAGTAATGAAAATTCTATGCTTGTGCATCATGAAAAGAATGATTTATGTGATAGTTATATTGTTGAATTCCTTCATTATGCTACTGAAATTTATTATGAGGGAGGAACATATGCTTGTAGGAATTGCAATAATAGCAAGTTTCCTCTCTATGTGTCCAAAGTTTTGAAGTTATGCTTGTTTTGCCTTCCTATGATAGTTGATTCTTACTCCCATAAATTGTTTGCTCATAAAATCCCTATGCATAGGAAGTGGGTTAGACTTAAATGTGCTTGTCATGAGATTCATGATGCTCTCTTGTATGTTTCAACTACTATTCCTATGTGAGCATCATTGAAATCATCATGCCTAGCTGAAAGGCATTAAAGAAAAGCGCTATTTGGGAGACAACCCAACACTTTTCCTTTCTGTTCTTGTGTGTTCACGTGATTAATCTACTGGAGTAATCATGTTTTGTGCCTTTTATTTCAATAAAGTGCCATGTAAAGCCTTTGGGATGACTCACAAGATGAGTAGAACTGATGCTGAACCAAAACGGAAACTTTTGACTCCAGTACAGGAATTTTCATTTTGTACTGGAGCGTGATAATGATATGAAATTTTTAGATAGTGTTGATATACAGATTCTTCAGGTTGTACTAATTTTTCAGAATTTTTGGAGACAGGGAAGTTCGGTTTTTGATAAATTTTGTTTTGCATGCATAGTTTCCTTGTTTTAGTGTTCCCATAGCTTATATTCAGTGATATAAATTATGTGAATGGTAGAATACAGTAGGTATTATGTGAGAACAATTATTAATCTTTTCTTGATAGTACCTAAGTGAATGATCTTTATTTATTATACTAACCCATCTCACGAAGTTCCGTTTAGTCTTGTGTGGTTGAGTTTTCAAGTTTTGGGTGAGACACCGATATGAGGAGAATAAGGAGTGACAAGACCCTAAGCTTGGGGATGCCCAAGGCACCCCCAAGGTAATATCCAAGGAAGACTCAAGCGCCTAAGCTTGGGGATGCCCCGGAAGGCATCCCCTCTTTCGTCTTCAACATTATCGGTATATCTTACTTAGAGCTATATTTTTATTCGTCACATAATATGTGCTTTGCTTGGATCATCATTATATTTTATTATTTTCTTTTAGGTGTTATTTATAATCTTGTTTTTCAATAAAAAGTTCCAGGAATTGCCTTAGGATGCTTGCATTGCATGTTTGATGTGTGCTGTGTAAAAACTGAAACTTTCTCTGTAGTGTTTGAATTTTCATATTTTACTGGAACGTGGAAATTTTTTTGACATTTTTACTCAGTGTTTTCATATAAATTATTTATCACGTCCTAAATTTTCATATTTTTTTGAGTTACAGAAGTACACTGTTTTCATAAATTGCTACAGACTGTTCTGTTTGGACAGATTGCTGTCATAGTTTTGTTATCTACTTATCCTATAGTTTCCATAGCCTATATTGGTAGATGTAAATTGTGAAAATGGTAGTAAACAGTAGATGATGTTTGGAAATTATTGTGCAACTTGTCTTGGCAGTACAAGAAGTGTGGACTTATTCTTATGTGTACTAACCTATCTCACGAGTTCTTTTCGAGTTTTTGTGGATGAAGTTTTTAAGATTTACGGAAACCGTGATATAAAAGGAATTAAGGAGACACAAAATCTCAAGCTTGGGGATGTCCAAGGCATCCCAAGATAACATTTCAAGAAGTCTCAAGCATCTAAGCTTGGGGATGCCCCGGTAGGCATCCCACCTTTCTTCATCAACAACTATCGGTTAGTAGCGGTTGAGCCTAAGTTTTTGCTTCTTCACATGATGTGTGCTATTCTTGGAATGTCATTTTATTTTGTTTTGCTTGCTGTTTTAATAAAATACTTAGATCTGAAAGTTTTTACATGAGAGAGAGAGAGAGTTCTCAAATGGCTACCCATTTACTTAACTACTCGCTTGATCTTCACTTATATGTTTTTGGAGTAGCTTGTCATTTACTCTTGTGCTTCACTTATATCCTATGAGTAAATTATTGAATGAATTGAATACCATGAAGTTGAAATTATATGTTCATATCATGCCTAGTAGTAGCTTCACATTGGGTTTAGAAAGTGAAATCTTTTGAAGCTTTACAATCACAATATTGGCCATACAAGCAATTCGTGAATGATTAGTATAAGGAAGAGAACTTTCACATACAAATATATTATCTTGGACATCTTTTATGATTGTGAATGCCCATTAATTATTTTAAAACTTGACCAAATTAGTTGAAGTTGGGCAAGAAAGACAACGTAATGAGTTATGGTTGTGTATATTTGCATAGAAGTTATATTGTTATGGATCCTCCAACATGTGGTGTTTGCTTAGGATCTTTTGCTAGCCAAAAATTTGTACTAAGTACAGATACTACTTGTGCATCCAAAAACCCTTAAACCCAGTTTCTTGCCATGAGTGTCCACCATACCTACCTATGGATTTAATAAGATCCTTCAAGTAAGTTGTCATCAGTGCAAAAAGGCAATAAAAATTGCTTCTAAATGTGTTTGATCATTTAGTGTAACAGAAAATTGAGCGTTCTACGAACTTGTGATGGCAAAGTAATAAAAGCGACGGACTGCATAATAAAGGTTGCTATCATAAGGGGCAATATAACGTGACGTTCTTTTGCATTAAGGGATTGTGCATACAAAACCAAAAAGCGCATGACAACCTCTGCTTCCCTCTGTGAAGGGCCTATCTTTTACCTTTTAGTATTTACTTTTATGCAAGAGTCAATAGTATGCATTCTCATTTCAAGCTCAATTATTCTCTAGTTGGCAAGCATCATGTGGTGGGGAAAGATCTAGGCACATATGGCTAGTCAAATATATTTGATCATGACTTATTATTGTTGACAATTATCTCTATGATAAATGAGTTGGGAGGCGAAACATTAAGCCCCTATCTTTCTCTGTGTTCGATGGATGCCATTTGTTCTAAAAATATGCTTTGAGTACTAGCAATCATAGAAGACTAAATGATGATTGAGTATGTGGAGCTCTTGCTTAGACTTTGTTGAGAATAAGTTGAATCGCAATTGTTTGGTGACTAAGAACATAGGTTGTTAAGTTTCAAGAGAATTCATTGTTTGAACCATAACATGTGAATTGGTTGCTACTTCATCATGATGAGTTTTATGAGAAAGAGTTGCTGTTATGATGCTAGGAAAAGTGGTTGAAATTATCATTGATCAAACTTATCCACTATGCTAGCATTCACACTTCATAAATTATTTCTTTTATCATTTACCTACTCGAGGACGAGTAGTAATTAAGCTTGGGGATGCTGATACGTCTCCAACGTATCTATAATTTATGAAGTATGCATGCCATATTTACAACAATTTTATATGGTTTTGGTATGATTTGCATTGAACTAACCCGAACTGACGTTGTTTTCAGCAGAACTACCGTGGTGTTGTTTTTTGTGCAGAAATAAAAGTCTTCCAAATGCAACGAAACTTTTTGACGGTTTTTTTGGAACAAAAGAGGCACTAGAAGCTTCGTGGGAGGGCCAGAAGAGCCACGATGTGGCCACAACCCACCAGGGCGCGCCAGCCCCCTCTGGCGTGCCCTGGTGTCTTGTGGGCCTCTCGTGGCCCATCTTCGCGTGAAACCGACGCCCAAAAATCCTATATATTCATAAACCCCCAGAAATAACCCTAGATCAGAAGTTCCGCCGCCGCAAGCCTCTGTAGCCACGAAAACCCAATCTAGACCCCGTTCCGGCACCCTGCCGGAGGGGGAAATCATCACCGCAGGCCATCTTCATCATCCCCATGGTCTCCATGATGATGAGGGAGTAGTCCACCATCGGGGCTGAGGGTTTTTACCAGTAGCTATGTGTTTAATCTCTCTCTCTTGTTCTTGATTTGGCACGATCTTGATGTATCGCGGGCTTTGTTAATATAGTTGGATCATATGGTGTTTTCCCCTCTCTATCTTGTTGTGATGAATTGAGTTTTCCCTTTGACATTTCGTTATTACCGGATTGAATACTTTTATGGATTTGAGAGCACTTGATCTATGTCTTGGCACTCAACTCGCGGATTCCCGAGGTGACATTGGGGTAATCTATGCATCGGGGCTAATGCACGTTTTCGTCCTACTTTCTCCGGTAGAAATCTTGGGGCACTTTTTGAGGTTCTTTGTGTTGGATTGAGTATTATGAATCTGAAATTGTTTGATGCGTATCGTATAATTAACTCATGGATACTTGTGGTGACATTGGAGTATCTAGGTGACATTAGAGTTGGTTGATGCGTACCATATGGTGGTATTTTAGTACGAACTCTTGGATAGATCGATCGGAAAGGATAACTTTAAGGTGGTTTCGTACCCTACAAACAATTTCTTCTTATGTTCACCGCTAGATAAGAACTTTGGAGTGATTCTTCGTTGCATGTTGAGGGATGGTTATGTGATCCAATTATATTAGCATTGTTGAGAGATTGCACTAGCGAAAGTACAGACCCTAGGCCTTGTTTTCAAGCATGCAATACTGTTTGTGCTCACTTTTTTTACTTGCTACCTTGCTGTTTTTTATTGTTACTATTACAAAAATCAATATCTACTATCATTACTACACTTGTATCACCATCTCTTCGCCGAACTAGTGCACCTATACAATTTACCATTGTATTTGGTGTGTTGGGGACATAAGAGACTTTTTATTATTTGGTTGCAAGGTTGTTTGAGAGAGAACATCTTCATCCTACGCCTCCCACGGATTGATAAACCTTAGGTCATCCGCTTGAGGGAAATTTGCTACTATCCTGCAAAACTCTACGCTTGGAGGCCCAACAAGAGTCTACAAGAACAAGTTGTGTAGTAGACATCAACACACGACTCACTTTGAACGCATTAGGTGTCATCGGCAGCGGTTTAGAAAGCACATGGTTTTAGTGAATGAACTGTGTGCGATTGGTAAACCAAACTACATATGTTCAGTTCGTACATACCGGAGTGAGATCAACTGAGTGTTCTAGCTATACGGTAAATTATTATAAATATTCCAAATTAATTGCTACAGGTGACAACATATTAATCTAGATCAACATAAGGCCGTGCATACCTCGCAATACAGTACATGCAAAACTTATAACAGAACGAACTCAGGACACATCGCTCACGATTTAGTACATGCAACAATTCAGTACAGTAGACATAATGATTAGTTTTTTCAATCAATTCCCATATACATGGGGTGATCGTGATCATTAGGTTGACCCCTAATGAACTTAGGATTTCTGATGATTTTACGCTTCTCCTCTTTTAAGTCACGTGGCCCCTCAGGTGGCAACTCATCATATTGATTGTACTCCTCCTCATTACCAACATTCTCGACGCCTAGTACCCTCCTTTTCCCATACATCACTACATGGCAGTGCATATGCAACATGTCTGGCACAAAGAAAATATGGGTAGCATCGCTGGCAAGAATAAATGGGTCCTTGTGATATGCCATAACTCTACGGTCAACATATGTCTTCCTGCTATAAGCATCAACCTTTATGCTACTAAGAGGGACCCATCTGCACTTGAATAATGCCACCTTCATTGGCACATAGTTAAGCTCCCAAATCTCTTCAATGGTTCCATAGTACACTTGTTTATCATCTTCCTCTACAGTCAGGCATTCTATTAGAACAGAGTTGTTCTGATACAAGGTCTTAGCATCGCGTTCTTGGTGTAGAACGTGTTGCCATTTATGTCGTACGCTTGGTACTTCATAATCGTCATTGATGGCTTTTGTGCCAACCACGTTGCAAGGTCTTGATTGGATCCACTTGCCAAACGATCCTTCAGCCATCTTACATAGTCCTTATTGTGTGCATTTGTCTTGGCAGCTGGTGACAGCACATTGGGTAAGTTGCTTCGTCGTATCTCCTCCATGTGTTCTGCAGCATAAGCGTCGAGTATCGGGCTGTTAAGCAGTACCGTCAAATGGGCTTGATCGGCCATATCTCTAGGTGCACAAAACTGCGAGCCAGCAAGGACCGGCTTACCAGCCAGCCTTCCCTCATGGTGAGAGAGGGGCACACCTATAGGTCTAAGTTTCATGTATTCGGTGCAAAACTCAACCAACTCCTCCGCGGTATAACCTTGTAGGATGCTTGCCTCTGGATGACATCAGTTCTAACAATAGCGCTTCAATATTCCCATGTACCACTTGAAGGGATACATGTTGCGAAGAAACACATGACCACAATACTTTATCTCGTCCACAAGGTGCACGGTGAGATGGACCATGACATCAAAGAATGACGGTGGGAAGAACACCTCTAAGTTTGACAATATCCTTGCAATATCAGCTTGCATATTATCCAGCTCTTCAACATCTACCACCTTCCGCCATAGTTTGTTGAAGAAATCACAGAGATCAATCAATGTGTTTCTTATGTCTGTGTCCATCATATTCCTTATGGCCACCGGGAGGATTTGTGTCAACATTACGTGGCAATCATGTGACTTCATGTGAGACAACTTCTTTTTACCCAAGCTGTCATCCACGAGACTTCTGATGTTTGTGGAGTAGGAAGAGGGTGTCTTAATTGAAAACAAAAATTTAAGAACCATTTTACTTCTGCTGTAATGAAATTGTAACTCTGGGGTTGGTGGAGCAATTTGTCATCATCTTCTGGTTCATTCATGCGTTCTGACTGATCACCAAGCATATCGAGTAGTGCATGATACGTCTCCAACGTATCTATAATTTGTTATTGTTCCACGTTGTTATATTATCATTTTTGGATGTTTTATAATCATTTTATAGCAACTTTATATCATTTTTTGGGACTAACCTATTGACATAGTGCCCAGTGCCAGTTGCTGTTTTTTGCTTGTTTTTTATTTTGTAGAATATCAGTACCAAACGGAGTCCAATTGCCACGAAACTTTTTGGAGATTTTTTTGGACCAGAAGAGAACTTGGGAGCCAAGGAAGCACCTGGGAGGAGGCCCATGTAGCCCACGATACATCAGGGCGCGCCAGAGGCCCGGCGCGCCCTGATGTATCGTGGGGCCCACGGAGGTCCTTTCCACCGCCTCTCAGCTCTATAAATCCTCAGAAATTCCAGAAACCCTAGAGGAGTCGACGAAACACAATTCCAGCCGCCGCAAGTTCCAGAACCGCGAGATTGTAGGACCGAAAGTGTGTCTAGAGGGGGGTGATTAGACTACTTGACTAAATAAAAATCTTCTTTTCCCAATTTTAAGTGTTGGCAGATTTTAGCACTCATAGCAAGTCAAGCACATCCTACACATGCATGTCTAAGAGTATAGTAGCGGAAAGTAAAGACAAGCATGAGTAGTAAAAGAAGGGTAGGAAAATCAAACGCAATTTGTAGACACGATGATTTTTCCCGTGGTTCCGATAGGTGGTGCTATCGTACGTCCACGTTTATGGAGTCTTCAACCCACGGAGGGTAACGGTCACGAGAGTCCACGGAGGGCTCCACCCATAAGGGTCCACGAAGTAGCAACCTTGACTATTCCATAACGGCTTCCGTCCATGAAGGACTAGCCTCACTATGGGTAGATCTTCACGAAGTAGGCGATCTCCTTACCCATACATACTTCTTGGTTCAACCCCACAACACGAAGTAGGAGGCTCCCAAGCGACACCTAAACAATCTAGGAGGCACCACCCTCCAAAAGGTAATAGGCTCGGTAATGTCGATGAACTCCTTGCTCTTGTGCTTCAAGATGATAGACTCATCAACACACAATCACTCTCTCACAGATTTGGCTTGGTGGAGAGATTGAATTGGTGGAAAGCAACTTGGGGAGGCTAGAGATCAAGATTCATATGGTTGGAATGGAATGGCATGATCTCAACACATGAGTAGGTGGCTCTCTCTCAGAAAATCAGTTGGTATGAGTGGGGATCTGTTCTGAGTGCTTCTCTTTCGAGTGGGTGGTGGTGAAGGGGTATATATAGGCATCTCCAAAAATCCAACTGTTACACCTAAAGTGACCAAGTCGGTGACACCGATGTGTTAATCTCGGTGGTACCGAAGTGAACAAAAGGTGACAACTTTTGAATCTCGGTGAGACCGATATATAATTCTCGGTGGTACTGATCAGGTGACCAATGGTTGGATTGCGCAAACTCGGTGACGCCGAAATTCATATCTCGGTGGTACCGATTCTTGACTAAGGCTTACCAGAGAGTTGGTCCAGAAACTCGGTGGTGCCGACTCACAATTCTCGGTGGTACCGATTCTTGTGAATGGCTATCCAAAGAGTTGGTCCAGAAACTCGGTGAGACCGACTGGCAAAACTCGCTGGTACCGAAGACTGAAAATAGCTAAACAGAGAGTTGGCAACCTAAACTCGGTGGCACCAAAGTGGGATCGGTTGCACCGATGTGCTAGGGTTTGGCATGGGTCTGTCTGAGTTTGGAAATCGGTGGCACCGAGTGGAAAGTGTTGGTTGCACCGATTTTGGATATTTGACTTTGGACAGACTTTTGTGGAAGAGCTTGTGGGTGTTTTTGGTGACTATCACTTGTGCACGTATCAGCACTTTGTTCACCAACAATACCTTACCCCCTTTTAATAGTATTGGCTTTCCTATGGACTCAAAGTGATTTCTCACAAAGTAAAATGTAGAGTCCTCTTGCTTGAAGCTTTGCCAATCTATTTCCTTGCATCTTGGGGTTATCCACAATCCTTTTGCCATCCCTATCATTGAACTTTTCCTGAAATATGCTTAGTGGAAACATTAGTTCAATGACATATATGTTGTTCTTAATTACCAAAACCATCAAGGGAGCAAATGTGCTTTCAATCTCCCCCTTTTTGGTAATTGATGACAACATATAGATCAAAGCTTCGACAATTGTCGTCGTTTTGTCATGACAAGATGTCCTCGCGAGAGAACTTAGGTGTGAGGCCATCGCAACTAGGTGGCAGCTTGAGAGGGGTTGGTCGGAATCGAGAAACGCGAGTTTACCCAGGTTCGGCCCCTCCGATGGAGGTAAAAGCCTACGTCCTGCTTTGTGTCTATATTGATGATGATGACGATCTCGATTACAAGGGTGCGGAGTCGCTACCTCTAATCTCGAGAGCCTCTAATCTGTCTATCTCTAATGACTTGAAGTTGTCTGTCTAAGACCTGTCTATTGAGACGTCTAAAAACTTGACCCTCTTGGGGTGACCCGCCCCTCCTTATATAAGTTGAAGGGGCGGTTTACATGTAGAGTCCAAGTCGGATTAAGACTTAACCTATTATGACTTCCCATCGCGGGCTTCTCTTCGTGGGCTTCTGAGTCTCGGGCGGCTTACAACCGGGCGGCTTACAGCCGGATTTATCTCCAAGACTCATCTTCAGGATTCATCTCTGGGTCTCATCTTCAGGCACTGTGTGTCTGCCAGGTCATAACTATTCCAGGTCATAACTGTCTGCCGGTTCATAAATGTTCCGGGTTATAACTGTCTGCCGGGTCATAACTGTTCCGGGTCACTACTGTCTGTCGGGTCATAACTGTTCCGGGTCACAACTGTCTGCCGGGTCATAACACGGGGTATATCCCTGACATTAGCCCCCAGTTTAGCTTTGAATTTATTCATGCTAAACTCTTGAAATAAGAATATGTAAAGGGACCAGCTCACTCAAAAAGACCAGTTGACCAGCTCCTCAAAATTCTGAAACTCTGTCATACCAATGCACTGACGCTGGCTCCTTCCTCATATCCATATTACCTGTAGCCCCCAAGTCTTAAGAGGGGAACGTAGTGATAGCTTTAAGACTTGCTTCAATATATATATTTGCAACTCTAAAGAAAGTTGGATTGTTCGTCTGAATCACCAGTCATAAGTTGAATGTTCCACATATGTAGCCCCCAAGTACCGGGTTGTCTTGCCTGCAGCAACCTATGACTTATAATTGCACGATGCTCATAATACTTCAGCCAGTGTAGCCCCCAAAGGCCGGGTCATTATGTAATAATGAGCAGGGACTTCTGCAGAGCTGGTTTATGTAGACTTGATGAGCAATGTGTAGCCCCCAAGGACCGGCTCAGTAAAACAATACTGGGCTAGGACTTAGAAAAAGATAGAAAGGTCAGCTCATCTCCTTGAGATAACAGGGTCTTGTTGACAATGTAATTATTTGAAAAACAACTTGCATTAGCCCCCATGTGCCGTGGTGCATGCTTGCAGCGACATGGGACTTGCATACTTAAGAAAAACTGGACTTGAATAATGTAGCCCCCAAGTGCCGGTCGTATGCCTGCAACGATTCGGGATTATTCCTTTCATTGCAGAATAAAATCATATCCACTGTATAGATGATATTGCTGAAAGCCTTGCATATCAATGTTGAACCATGCTCCTTGTTGTAAGCTCGTATTTTTTGGATGAAGGAATAATAGCCATTACTCTAAAGGGGCTTTTGAAAACCTCAATCATCCAATACTGGTTATGACAACCATAATGAAAATCCAGCCATGTTGGCTATTTAAGATAATAATATAACTTGGTTTGAGAACCTCAATTATTCAATATTGGTTATAACAACCATAATGGAAATCCAGCCATGTTGGCTATTAAGGATTGGAATATGTATCCCGGTTTGAAAACAGGTTCCTGCAATACAAACCAGGATATCCATGCATATATGATGCATGGTAAGATGATGCAAGGATGATGCAATGTATGATGCAATGTATGATGATGTATGTGTATGATAACAGAGTATAAAAAGGTCGGCTTTCAAGGCTCGACAAAAAGAGACTAGCTCTATTTCGTTTTTGAAAAACTCAAGTTTTTGCTTCCGAAGAAGCTAGACATAAAAGCCTGAAAACCTCGTAAGCCGGCTCTCACGTGACATAAATCCATCGTTTAAACCTTAGCAAGTTCAGGGTCTTTAAAAGATTGACATTGCTAAGAGTACGAACAGGCCACATAGCGGAGGGATTACGACAGACAAGGCGAGTTTATCCTAGCTCGCTGTAAGCCGGCTCTCTCGTGACAAAAAGCCGCCTTTTAAACCTTGACAAGTTCATGGTCTTTGTGCGAGAATAACTTATAAAAGTTTAGGGTCTCTTAGCAAGATTGACTGTCAAAAGTTCGGCGGGTCACATGGCGGAGTAGCAAGTTGCAAACAAGCAGGTTTAACTCGAACATGGCATATAAAGCCGGGCCAAGAGGGTATGAAAACTAAACTCATAGAGTTGGAAGCCCCCAAGTGACCATATGATGATCCAATAAATCCGGGCACCCATGTTTGAACTGTCGCAACATGGCGGCTCGTCCTCTTGGGCGACTTTAAATCTTCCAACAATAAGGTAGTGCACCCATGTTTGAACGGTCGCATCATGGCGGCTCGTCCTCTTGGGCGACTTTAAATCTTCCGCTAATAAGGCAGCAGCCCCCGGGACCGGGTTATCTTCTTCGCAATGACCCGAGGTTCTTGTTGAAAACAACTAAATGTGTGGAGCCATGTCTGTAGCCCCCGAGTCTTAAGTCTTCTCGAAGAGGCGGCTTGAGAGTCTTCATTGTTGACTGTGGCATAAACCGGCATATGGTTGACGGCTGATAACTGAAATTTATTAAAGCCAAAAGCGTGTGGCGAGTTGATGATCTCCGCGACACTCATCGTATGTCCTTGGCGTTGATAACGCAACATGAACCCGCGGAAGGTTGAGATGGCGGGTTATAAATGATCCCATATGATTTTTGTCAGTAATCCGGCCAGCGGTTCATCCCTGCTGGTTGTTGAAGTTAACCAAAACGCAGTGGCAGCGACTTGCACGCCTATCCATTGAGCCATCCGGTGGAGGCAGAGGCTGATAATATATCATGACTTGCTTCAGAATTGTTGGAATAGATCGGATCGCAGGGCGGTGACTCATAAGCGTCCGTTGGGCGGCTTGAACGAACAATCACAGCATCAGCATGTCGATGTAGACCGGACCGCAGGGCAACGACTCATGAGCGTCCGTTGGGCGGCTTGAACGAGCAAGCACGGCACCTGCATGTCGATGTAGACTGGACCGCAGGGACAGCAGCTTGAGCATGTCCATTGGGTGGCTCTTCCGACTGTATGTGGCCCCGACGTGTTGATATAGACGTAGAAGTCAGTCGCGGCGTTGTAAGCCGGTGCGGTCGCGAGAGACGGCCGCGGCGTTGTAAGCCGGTGCGATCACGAGAAACGGGCGCGGCGTTGTAAGCCGGTGCGGACGGCGAGTCGGCCGTGGCATTGTTGGTGAAAACCATACCGCGGATGCGGCGGCTTGCCGCGTCCATTGGGTGGCTCATACTGGTGGGTGAACGCGTGCGGTACCGTCGAGTTGATGTAGACCAGGCCGCGACGGCGGCGACCCACGCGCATCCGTTGAGCATGCGACTCGGACGAACACCAGTACGGAACGATGCTGGCGTGCGCTCCACCTCCGTGGTATAATGCCACATAAATAAATGTCCTGCGTAAAAATATTTCAAGCCAAAGTAATGTCTTCAAAGAAATTAACATGTACTGAAAAATAGGTGAAACAGATAGCACCTGATTTCTTTTTTGTTGTCGGATGGATACGGATACAGGTAATCTTTTGAAAATCTGCCATCACTTCACGCCTCTGGGAATATGAAGTCATGGGTGCAGAGGAAGAGCTTGCACAGCGGGGCGGCAAGCCGGCGGGCGGAATCGGAGGCGGCTCCGGAGCGAGCGAAGGCAAACCGGCCCAGCACGGCTGGCTGCTCGTGCGGGTAAGCAGAGAAAACGCGGACGGTAGAGGCAGGCGCAACAGGGCGAGTCTGGCTTGAATATGCAACAGCGCGAGCTGAGGTGAGGCGACGCCGTTGCAAGGTGAAGCGGAAACGGGCGATGTGCGGCGGATGCGGCGGCTCGAGGCGCGGCGGAGGGGCAGCAAACCGGCAGTGGAGATGAGCCTGCGGCGGAGGACCGGCTCGTAGTTCCTCAGAGGGCAGCGGAAGAAACGGCCAGCAGCTCGTCGGCGGTGGCTTCGTGACTTGACACGGAGAGGCTCCAAGGCGAGGGTGGCCCACCCGCGGCGGGCCACAGCGGTGGACGAGGCACAACGGCGGCTCGCAGCGGCAACTTGGAGAGGCCTGGGCGAAGCCGGCGGCCGGGGGCGCGGCGCGCGGTCGGAGCAGAGGCGGCTCGTGGCAGCGGCTTGGAGAGTCCTAGGTGAAGCCGGCGGTCGGGGGCGCGGCGCGCGGTCGGGGCAGAGGCGGCTCGCGGCGGCGGATTGGAGAGGCCCCCGGCAGCTCGGTGGAGGCGCGGGATGAGCCAGTTGCAGCGTGGTGCGGCAACAACGGAGATGCGGTGCAGGGTGACTCGCGGAGGTAGGCCGGCTTGAGGCGGGGCGTTTGGCGCGGCGTCGAAGCCGGCGCAGCAGGGCGACGAAACGGCGGGCGGCCGGCTCGGAGACAAGCCGGCCTGCAAGGGAGGTGGGTCGCAGCGGATCCCGGCAGCTCGGCCGGTTGAGGCGAGGCGCTGCCATGGCATGGGCGGATCAGCAGAGGGCCGGCTTGACGTTGATGCAGCGGAGCGACGGATCACAAAGGGCGGCCCGCGGCGGCTCGCAGTAGTGGAGACCGGGGAGAGACGGCCGGTGTGAAGCGGCGAGCCGGCTGGCGGCTCACGCGGCGCGGGAGGAGCAGTCGTCGTGGGATGCCGGGTCGTAGGCAGAGGCACGCGGGGGCGTGACCGGCGGGTGTCGAGTCCGTGGTTTACCCATTTTCGGCCAGATGGATCCACATGAGTAGTAGCACATATCTGATCTGATCCCGTCGAGATTACTTTTTGACTTTGATCCGATTTAGGATGTCGCTGCAATTTTTTCAACCCCAACTGGTGAACTTGGGATCGGTGTAGATCCTTCCGTGCTGGCTCTTTTATTCGAACAATCGCGAGCTTCTCGGTCCTTGAAGAATTTCGTTCAAGAACACAACACCACCGTGCGCTGGCCCCACGGTGGGCGCCAACTGTCATGGTTTTGTCATGGCAAGATGTCCTCGCGAGAGAACTTAGGTGTGAGGCCATCGCAACTAGGTGGCGGCTTGAGAGGGGTTGGATGGAATTGAGAAACGCGAGCTTACCCAGGTTCGGCCCCTCCGATGGAGGTAAAAGCCTACGTCTTGCTTTGTGTCTATATTGATGATGATAACGATCTCAATTACAAGGGTGCGGAGTCGCTACCTCTAATCTCGAGAGCCTCTAATCTGTCTATCTCTAATGACTTGAAGTTGTCTGTCTAAGACCTGTCTATTGAGACGTCTAAAAACTTGACCCTCTTGGGGTGACCCGCCCCTCCTTATATAAGTTGAAGGGGCGGTTTACATGTAGAGTCCAAGTCAGATTAAGACTTAACCTATTATGACTTCCCATCGCGGGCTTCTCTTCATGGGCTTCTGAGTCCCGGGCGGCTTACAACCGGGCGGCTTACGCCGGGCGGCTTACAGCCGGATTTATCTCCAAGACTCATCTTCAGGATTCATCTCCGGGACTCATCTTCAGGCACTGTGTGTCTGCCGGGTCATAACTATTCCGGGTCATAACTGTCTGCCGGTTCATAACTGTTTCGGGTCATAACTGTCTGCCGGGTCATAACTGTTCCGGGTCACAATTGTCTGCCACGTCATAACTGTTCCGGGTCACAACTGTCTGCCGGGTCATAACGCGGGGTATATCCCCGACAAAAATGATATAATCAATGAATATAATCGTCGCTTTGAAAAGTATGTGATAAGCAAGAGCTCCCCCTAAATTTGTGTATTATTTTAAATTTGCGTTTGAATGCAAATGCACAATCGATTAGGTACATGGGGCACTTCTTCCATGTCACATACAACTTGGTGGTGTGCGAGAATAATTAGAATGAACATCATAGCACAACACAATCAAGCAAAGGTGAATGATCATCTCAGAAGCAACATAATGATAGGAAGTAGTAGCAACACACATTAAGCGTATGATCAAACACCACATAGTTCAACACATCCAAAGCAAAAGACCAAATGTTTTTGAAAAAGCGATAAAAACCAAACGCTCTCTCACTCGAAGCCTAAAGATCTATATACACTTCTCCCCCTTTGGCAACAAGTTACCAAAAAGTTCAAAGATGTATATCTAAGCGCTTTTCTGGGGCTGATCTCCTCCGGTAGTCGAGGTAGGAGTCGAGAGAACTGCGTCGGCGAACACCTCTGCTGATGTCATGGATGGAGTTGGTGTAGCAACTGGAGGAACTGGAGCTGATGGAGCTGAGGAGGTTGTAGCAGGTGCTGATGAAGAAGCCCTCAAATCAGAAGCTGACACTATGGCTGATCTGGCCTGGGTAGTGAAGTGAGTGCCTGGCCTAAGAGGAGAGTCCTCCTCATCATCTGAAGTGTCGGGACTGGGCACGCTATCAACTTCCTTCTTCAGCTCATTCACAGTCTTTGTCAGCCCATCCACTTTGTCATTGAGGGTCTTGATCCTGTTCTCAAAGATCCTGACAAGACTACTCTGATTTCCCAGTATGTCCTTGATGTCCTTCTGCATGTCCTGAACGGTTGAGATCAAAAGATCCATTTGCTCATTCCTGGATCTAGGGACTGGAGCATTAGTGGCTCTAGCTGCCTCTGCCTCTGCCTATACTGCAGCTGATGTGGGATGATATGGGTCCATCACCACAACGTTGTCCTCAAGATCTGGCTGTAGGGGCAAATGGGGCCTGTCAAGAGCAAAAATGTGCTTCTCCAGCTTGGAGTTGATAAGCATCTGAATGTAGGGTGCATAGCAGCATGAGCGCTTCTGATCAGCAGCAACCCTCTTCACAGTCTCCACAATCAGATCCATCACCCTTATCCTGGTGTGTCTATCTAGATGGATCAGCATGTTGATGGAATAGCCTCGGATCATCTTGTCATCTCCAGACTTAGGCATCAGTGTGTGCCTCAAGATGGTGTTCATGGTGCGGAGGCCAGCCTGGAGGAAGTAAATGGATCCTAACTTGTGAGATTTCAAGTTAGCAGCAGGGATCTCATTGTACATATTTTCATAGAATCATGGCTCTCCTTGGATTCAGAATAGACATCCAAGTCACCATCTTCCACCTCTGGGACTCCTAAGATGGTAGCCCATTCCTCAACAGAAGAATCATATCTTGCTCCTTCAGTCATCCATACAATTCTACCATCTCCATAGAAGTGAGCAGTAGAGTAGAATTGCATGATCATCTCGTCGTTCCATGCAGTGAATTCTTTGCCAACAAACTCATCTAGGCCAATGCAATGAAAATTGTCTTGGACATTTGGAAAGTAATCTTCATTAGCCTTGATATACTTCCAGTCAACGTATCTCATGTCACTCACAGCTGGGCTCTTGTCAAGCAAGATTGTCTCATAGAAATCTTGTTGCTCCTTGGTGTAGAACCTATAATCCACAGATGTCTTTCTCCTTTGGGCATATGGATCAATTGCTCTCCATGCCCTCAAACCAGAATCTTCCTCTTCTTCATGTCTTTAGCAATTAGGTGGTTGGCATTGTGCTCTGGAAGGTGTGGTCTGAGCTTCATCAAGGCAGTGATATCATCATCATCCGCAGCTTCCCTGAAAGTGGAGGTTTTGTTCTTGGAAGAAGCTGGGATCTCTCTGGAGAACCTCTTGGGTTTATTGAAAGCACATTTGCTCCCTTGGTGATTTTGGTAATTAATAACAACATATATGTCATTGAACTAATATTTCCACTAAGCATGTTTCAGGAAAAGTTCAATGATAGGATTGGCAAAAGGATTATGGAGATTGTGGAAATACCCCAAGATGCAAGGAAATGGATTGGCAAAGCTTCAAGCAAGAGGACTCTACATTTTACTTTGTGAGAAATCACTTTGAGTCCATAGGAAAGCCAATACTATTAAAAGGGGGTAAGGTATTGTTGGTGAACAAAATGCTCATACGTGCACAAGTGATAGTCACCAACAACACCCACAAGCTCCTAAGTCAAATATCCAAAATCGGTGCAACCAACATTTTCCACTCGGTGGCACCGATTCCCATACTCAGACAGACCTAAGCCAAACCATAACCTTTCGGTGCAACCGATTCTGCTTCGGTGCCACCGAGTTTGGTTGCCAACTTTCTGTTATGCAATTTCACAAAATTGGTCCGACCGAGTTTGTTGAATCGGCGTCACCGAGTTTGGCAATCTGACCGTTGGTCACCTAATCGGTGCAACCGAGTTTTATATATCGGTCTCACCGAGATTCAAAAGTTGCTACCTTTGGAGCAACTCGGTATCACCGAGATTCACATATCGGTGTCACCGAGTTGGTCACTTTAGGTGTAACGGTTGGATTTTTGGAGATGCCTATATATACCCCTTCACCAACACCCACTCGAAAGAGAAGCACTCAGAACTATTCCATACTTGCCCCATCATATTTTCTGAGAGAGAGCCACCTACTCATGTGTTGAGATCATGCCATTCCATTCCAACCATATGAATCTTGATCTCTAGCCTCCCCAAGTTGCTTTCCACCAATCCAATCTCTTCCACCAAGCCAAATCTGTGAGAGAGTGATTGTGTGTTGAGGAGTCTATCATCTTGAAGCATAAGAGCAAGGAGTTCATCGACATTGCCGAGCCTATTACCTTTTGGAGGGTGGTGCCTCCTAGATTGGTTAGGTGTCGCTTGGGAGCCTCCTACTTCGTGTTGTGGAGTTGAACCAAGAAGTTTGTAAGGGCAAGGAGATCGCCTACTTCATGAAGATCTACCCATAGTGAGGCTAGTCCTTCGTGGATGGAAGCCGTTATGGAATAGTTAAGGTTGCTACTTCGTGGACCCTTCGTGGGTGGAGCCCTCCATGGACTCTCGCGACTGTTACCCTCTGTGGGTTGAAGACTCCATAAACGTGGACGTACGATAGCACCACCTATCAGAACCACGGGAAAAAATCATCGTGTCTACAAATTGCGTTTGATCCTCCTACCCTTCCTTTACTACTCATGCTTGTTGTTACTTTCCGCTGCTATACTCTTAGACATGCATGTGTAGGGTGTACTTGACTTGCCATGAATGCTAAAATCTGCCAACACTAAAAATTGGGAAAAGGCTAGATCTTTATTTGGTCAAGTAGTCTAATCACCCCCCCTCTAGACATACTTTCGGTCCTACATTTATCAGCAGCAGCAGCCTTCTTAGGAGCAGATTTGGTGCTCTTGGAAGTGTTAGTCTTGGGCATAGCATCTGCCATAAGCTTCTTTTTCTTCTTGTGAGGGGCCTTTGCAGCTCGCTCTACCTCCTCTTCTTCTTCCTCATCTAGATACTCTGGAGTAGATGGCAGAAGTTTAGCCTTGACAAACCTTGTCCTCTCTCTCTTCTTCTTCTTCTCCCCTGCCTTCTTAGGCATAGACTTCTTGGGAGGCTCAATGGTCATGGTTGCTCTGGAGCTCTCAGGTGCTCTCAATATCTCAGAGCTAGCATACACCTTTCTGACAGCTTTCTTCATCTTGGAAGAAGTGGCAGCAGCAGTGTCCTTGACAGACTTGTCCTGCTTTGACTTGGGAGGCACTTCATCGGGTATGAAGTCCTCATCTTCCTCATCAGAATTGAGCTTCCTCCTAGTTCTTGTAGCAGCTTTGGGCAAGTCAGGGGAACTAGGCACATCATCAAAACTTCCCTCAGGACTAGTGCCTGAGTCCAAGTCAACACTCTGCTCTCTGAAGTTGTTCTCACTGCCCTCAGCCTCTGACATATCTGACCCTATGAAAAGAGTGTAGAAGAGTCGAGAAGATAAGTCATCACAAAATGCAGACATTTTCAAAAGTTTGAACTAAGATTTCTCAAATTTTGCATTCTGCCAAATGTATGTCGGTACAGCCGAGGCAAAATTTTCGGACCTACCGAGACAACCAACCTTCTTTCCAGAAACTTGGCACTATTCTCGGTCACACCGAGAATTAGTACTCGGTTCCACCGAGGTGTTCTCAGCTGGCCAGAAAAACCGAATCGGTGCTACCGATTCTTTTGCATCGGTTCTACCGAGATTCATGTGGCGGACGGCAAAACCTAAAAAATCGATCGTTCGCTATTCTACTGGAATTTCTAGAGGAAAGGGAGGTTTGCAATCCGTGGATTATCGAGAAATTTAACTCCAATGCTCAAGATTTGGACGGGGAGCGCAAGGAGGGCCGGATCCATACCCTAGCTTGGTGACGGATCCACTACGGCGAAGACGGCGGTGAAGATGCCCGTCGACGGCGAGGATCCCAGCGGCGGAGGAGCACAGGGAGACAGGGGCGACGACCAGGGGGTCCTTTTCGGCAGCTTAGGGTTTTGGAGCGCAATGGTTTGCGGAGTGAATTTCAAAGCATCGGGTCCACAGCATATATACCCCTTGCTGTCGGTGACACCGATTCTAAATTTTCGGTGTCACCGAGTTTCTCAACTGTCAGCTGACAGGGAAACTCGGTGTAACCGAGAATATGGAATCGGTGGTACCGAGATAGAAAACCAGATCAACCCTAGGCATTCGGTGAGACCGAGAATTTTGGGTTGGTTCCACCGAGATGCATCTTGGGAGGTTTTAATGGTCAGTCCTTGTCGATATGGAACTCCGAGTGCTTCTCACACAGAGGGATCGAAAAGTACTTGTTCAAGTTTTGTGATGCAGCAAGAATGGAATATGAGGTGAGAATGCATAGATAGCTAGAGAGTGGTCCTAGGCATTCTTGTCCATCCAATTGGCAAAAGAGAAAACAAAAGCCAAATAGCAACAATTGGATGTCCTCGAATGGATAAATAAATGCAGACCAACATGCTCACACAATAAGATGTCAAATGAAATCATGGCAAACATGCACATACATACTAGCATCTATCAAGCATTTTGGCGATGACGGAGTCATCTATATATGAGTATATTGACTTAGGAGCCAAGTAAGAATACTTGATCATAGGTCATACTCATCGTTTAAGCACAAATGGGGTTACCACTTTTACATAAAGCATTTAATGTTGCCACATACTAAGAGATGCTTTGACTCAAGTCTTAGAGTAAAGCTCCCCCTTGATGTGACATCCCCCCATAGGAGGGATAAACTAACCTTGGGTTTTGTCGATGAAGACTTCATGTAGGTGAAGTAGTGGTGGATGCTCAAAATTGATGAAGATCACCATGAGTTGGGAGCATCCTTGTTGTTTCCTTACTCTTCTCACCTACATGGGTTAGTCCCAACACACAAGAGACAAATACATGGATATCTATGGACATGGAGTGCAAACCATGTGTGATGATGTCCATAGATTTGTTGATTACCTTGTCCCTTGCTTACCTTTTAGGGAATGTGTGACTCCTTGAACTATTGCATAGAGTTGATGTTGATTGCAACTAGTTCTTGCCAATAATGAATGAGAGTGAATTTCATTGGCGGAGTCACCCCTCAAGAACTCTCTAGTTCTTCTTCTTGGGGACCCACATCAACTTGATGGGGATCCTTGGTGTTGAAGTAGCCTTTATAGAAGTTGAGCTTGATGTAGCCTTGGGAACACACTCCATCAAAGCTTGGGATTCATCTTCATATGAGTCAATGTCCTCTTGAAGCTTGTTCTTGCCCTTGAGCTTGTGGTCTTGTGGTGGAAGGTCATCTTGTGTGTTTGTTCCCTTGGGAGGAGTATTTTCATACTTCTCCTTTTGAGGAACAAACTTGGGCTTGGGGTATTGACCTTCTTCCCATTCAACTCCATTTGCGTTGAAGTAGCCAATGCCATGGTTCTTCCGGTATCCTCCGTGCTTGCGTACAATTTCCTCAAATTGCTTACACCCGGCAAGACTCTTGTAGATACCTTTCTCTATAATTCCTTTCAATAAAGCATTTTCTTGCTCAAGTGTAACTTGGCTAAGAGAATCATCATTAGTGGAATCAATAGAACTACTAGAAGCAACATCATTAGGTTTGGCATTTTTATTGTTGCTACTAGATGAAGAACCTTTCTTGCCTTTGTTACTAGTTTGTCTAGATTTAACTTGTGGCATGAATGTAGACAAGAGTAATCGTTTGGCTAGATAAGATGAAGTCTTCTTTCGGAGATCGTCATTGATAGCTTTAAGAAACTCATGCTCTTGCTCCAAGGTGAGCTTCTCGAAGCGTAGCTTCTCATGAGTCCTTACAAGCTCTCTATGATCTTCGAGAGTAGATTCATGGGCTAACTTAAGAGTGTTTAATTCTTTAGTTAGTTGTTCTATTTTCATCTTATCATCATAAAATGACTTATCTTGACTAGCATGAGAATTATCAAGTTTATTTTGACTAACATCACTATTTTCATCAAAGTGCAAGTCATCATCACAAAGCAAATCATCTTCATCACTATTGAAATCAAGATACTCGGGGTGTGATACCTTGGGGCCTTTAGCCATGAAGCAACTTCCACTCCCTTCATTTGGTGAATCAAATAGATCATAGGAGTTGGTAGTCACTAGTGCAAGTCCGGCAACACCTTCATCTTGACTATAGTCGGAGTTGGAGTGATAGCTTCTCTCGGAGTTGTTGTCGGAGTCGGAGCCGGAAATCCATTCACCAACATGAGCTTGGTGTTTTCTTCTTGTGTAGCTCTTGGTGTTCTTGTCCTTCTTCTTCGAATCCCTACTTCTCCTTGAGAGTCTTCGTTCATAACGATCATCTCTACTCCTTCTCTCTCTTTGAGGTGATTCATTCCTTGAGCTTCGTCTTCTAGGTGACTCTTCTCTTCGTTTGTAGGGAGCCGTACACTCATTGGAGTAGTGTCCGGGCTTCCCACAATTGTAGCAATTGCGGTCATGACTTGACGAATGCTTCTCTTCATATCTTGAGTTGGAGCTTCGTTCTTTGCCTCTATTCTTGTAGAACTTGTTGAATTTCTTGACCATGAGGCTTATCTCTTCATTGGTGACAAGGTTGTCGCTTGAAGTTACGAGAGCATCACTTGTGGCTTTGTAAGCACCGCTAGACTTGTTGTGAAGCTCTTCTTTGTCTTTGAGTGTCATCTCATGAGCAACAATCCTTCCAATGACTTCCGTAGACTTGAGATCTTTGTAGTTGGGCATCATTTGGATCAATGAGAACACAGTGTCGTATCTCTCATCCAAAGCTCGAAGTATATTCTTGATGATGAATTTGTCGGTCATTTCTTCGCTTCCTAAGCCGGCAATCTCATTGGTGATGAGAGCTAGCCTAGAGTACATCTCTGCAACTCCTTCACCATCCTTCATCTTGAACTTGTCAAGCTGACTTTGAAGAACATCTAACTTGGATTCCCTCACGGACTCGGTTCCTTCGTGCATATCAACCAAAGTATACCAAATCTCTTTTGCATTCTCGAGACGACTGATTTTGTTGAATTCTTCGGGGCATAGGCAGTTGAAGAGAATGTCGCATGCTTGAGCGTTGTATTCAACATCTTCAATTCATCCGCGGTCGCTTCATGATCCGGTTCCTTTCCATCACCAAAGAATTCACCTTGCAAGCCAACACGAACAACATCCCATACGGTGGGGTTATGACCAAGAATGGGCATTTTCATTTTGTGCTTCCAACTAGCAAAATTAGTGCTATCAAAGTACGGACCTCTACGGTGATAATTTCCCTCACTAGACGCCATACTCTCCTAAGTTGTGAGACCAATGCAATGGAGACCAAAGCTCTGATACCACTTGTAGGACCGAAAGTATGTCTAGAGGGGGGTGATTAGACTACTTGACTAAATAAAAAATTACTTTTTCCCAATTTTAAGTGTTGGCAGATTTTAGCATAAATAAGCAAGTCAAGCACACCCTACACATGCATGTCTAAGAGTATAGCCGCGGAAAGTAAAGACAAGCATGAGTAGTAAAGGAAGGGTAGGAAGATCAAACGCAATTTGTAGACACGATGATTTTTCCCGTGGTTCCGATAGGTGGTGCTATCGTACGTCCACGTTTATGGAGTCTTCAACCCACGGAGGGTAACGGTCGCGAGAGTCCACGGAGGGTTCCACCCATAAGGGTCCACGAAGTAGCAACCTTGACTATTCCATAACGGCTTCCGTCCACGAAGGACTAGCCTCACTATGGGTAGATCTTCACGAAGTAGGCGATCTCCTTGCCCGTACAAACTTCTTGGTTCAACTCCACAACACGAAGTAGGAGGCTCCCAAGCGACACCTAACCAATCTAGGAGGCACCACCCTCCAAAAGGTAATAGGCTCGGTAATGTCGATGAACTCCTTGCTCTTGTGCTTCAAGATGATAGACTCCTCAACACACAATCACTCTCTCACAGATTTGGCTAGGTGGAGAGATTGAATTGGTGGAAAGCAACTTGGGGAGGCTAGAGATCAAGATTCATATGGTTGGAATGGAATGGCATGATCTCAACACATGAGTAGGTGGCTGTCTCTCAGAAAATCAGTTGGTATGAGTGGGGATCTGTTCTGAGTGCTTCTCTTTCGAGTGGGTGGTGGTGAAGGGGTATATATAGGCATCTCCAAAAATCCAACCGTTACACCTAAAGTGACCAACTCGGTGACACCGATGTGTTAATCTCGGTGGTACCGAAGTGACCAAAAGGTGACAACTTTTGAATCTCGGTGAGACCGATATATAATTCTCGGTGGTACCGATCAGGTGACCAACGGTCAGATTGCGCAAACTCGGTGACACTGAAATTCATATCTCGGTGGTACCGATTCTTGACTAAGGCTTACCAGAGAGTTGGTCCAGAAACTCGGTGGCGCCGACTCACAATTCTCGGTGGTACCGATTCTTGTGAATGGCTATCCAGAGAGTTGGTCCAGAAACTCAGTGAGACCGATTGGCAAAACACGGTGGTACCGAAGACTGAAAATAGCTAAACAGAGAGTTGGCAACCTAAACTCGGTGGCACCGAAGTGGGATCGGTTGCACCGATGTGCTAGGGTTTGGCACGGGTCTGTCTGAGTTTGGGAATCGGTGGCACCGAGTGGAAAGTGTTGGTTGCACCGATTTCGGATATTTGACTTTGGACAGACTTTTGTGGAAGAGCTTGTGGGTGTTTTTGGTGACTATCACTTGTGCACGTATCAGCATTTTGTTCACCAACAATACCTTACCCCCTTTTAATAGTATTGGCTTTCCTATGGACTCAAAGTGATTTCTCACAAAGTAAAATGTAGAGTCCTCTTGCTTGAAGCTTTGCCAATCTATTTCCTTGCATCTTGGGGTTATCCACAATCCTTTTGCCATCCCTATCATTGAACTTTTCCTGAAATATGCTTAGTGGAAACATTAGTTCAATGACATATATGTTTTTATTAATTACCAAAACCACCAAGGGAGCAAATTTGCTTTCATAGATCCAATCTAACACCATCACGGAGGGGTTCATCATCCTCATTGGTGCCTCTCTGATGGTGCGTGAGTAGTCCACCATAGACCTACGGGTCCGTAGGCAGTAGCTAGATGGCTTTCTCTCTCTCTTTTGATTCTCAATACAATGTTCTCTTGGAGATCTATTTGATGTAATGAATTTTTGCGGTGTGTTTGTTGGGATCCGATGAAGTTTGAGTTCATGATCAGTTTCTATCCATGAATATTATTTGAGTCTTCTTTGATCTCTTATATGCATGATTATTTATAGCCTCGTATTTCTTCTTCGAATCTTTGGTTTAGTTGGGCCAACTAGATCACTTTTTCTTGCCATGGGAAGAGGTGCTTTGTGATGTGTTCGATCTTGCGGTGTCCTCTCCCAGTGACAGAAGGGGCAGCGAGGCACGCATGTATCATTGCTATGAAGGATAACAAGATGGGGTCTATTCCTACATGAATAGATCTTGTCTACATCATGTCATTGTTCTTATTGCATTACTCTGTTTCTTCCTGAACTTAATACACTAGATGCATGCTGGATAGCGTTCGATGTGTGGAGTAATAGTAGTAGATGCAGAATTGTTTCGGTCTACTTATCTTGGACGTGATGCCTATGTATTGATCATCGCCTTCGATATCGTCATGATTATTTGATCTTCTATCAATTGCCCAACAATAATTTGTTTACGCACCGTGTGCTATACTCTTGAGAGAAGCCACTAGTGAAATCTATGGCCCCCGGGTCTAATCTTTTATCATATTGCTTTCCGATCTATCTTTTTCGCATTTGCTTTCAGATCTATTATTCCAAGAACCCAAAAACACCTTGCTGCACTTTTTATTTGTATCTTTTATTTTGTGTTCTTGTGCGATCTATTTATCCAATCTAATACAATCCAATCTATCTTTTTACCGTGGAGAGATTGACAACCTCCCTTGTGCGTCGGGTTGCAAGTATTTGTTCTTTGTGTGCAGGTACCATTTACATAGCGTTGCGTGGTCCTCCTCCCAGGTTCGATAACCTTGGTTTCATAACTGAGGGAATACTTACCGTAGCTATGATGCATCGTCCCTTCCTCTTTGGGGAAATACCGACGCAGCCTCAAGCCACGTCAAAGGAATTTCTGGCGCCGTTGCCGGGGAGGAGGTACGGAAGTAGTATCCCTTCAACTTGCCAATTTCTGGCGCTGGGGAGACATCATCAACATCTATCAGGTTCCTAATCACAAATCTCATCTCCTTGCAATTTACATTATTTGCCACTTGCCTCTCGTTTTCATCTCCCCCACTTCACAAAAATTTGCCGTTTTATTCGCCCACTTTTTCGTTTGCCTTTTTCTCGTCTGATCTCTTGTTTGCTTGCAATCTTGTTTGCATAGTCATGATGCCGAAAGTATTATGATGTTCCTTACCCCCAATGTTTTTCTTGAGATTGAGAAAAGCACCGAGGAATATATGACTACACAATTTGAGCATAATAAGTATTTTACCGAGGAGCTTAAAGAACACTCTACCGTACTAGATGCCATAACAAAACAACTTGATGATATTAGTAGAGAAGTTTCTAATCTCCAATCTAAGTATGCTCATGCTGAAAATCTACTAGGTAAAATATCTGACGCACAAGCTACTTTATAGTAAATCAAATGGCCGCTAAACCAGTTTCTCTAGAGGATAAAAATGATGAAGATCTTAAAGTGATTGGTGTTTCTTCTATTGATTCCTTATTTAGTAATATTAAAATTGATGATAAAGGGACTGAAGTAGAGTCAACTTTAGCTATAAGGCGTCCCAATGATTTGGAGGGTGAAAATCTTGATGAAAAAATTGATGAAAGTGGGTTTGGAGAGGTCAAAACATTAACTAGTGATGTGCCCACTATTTTGGATTACAAAGACTTTAATTATGATATTTGCTCTTTGATTGAATGTATTTCTTTGTTACAATCCATGATAAATTCACCCCATGCTTATGAACAAAATAAAGCTTTTACTAAACATATTGTTGATGCCATGATGAAATCTTTTGAAGAAAAGTTAGAGTTAGAGATTTCAATTCCTAGAAAAATACATGATGAGTGGGAACCTACCATTAAAGTCAAGATTAAAAATTATGAGTGCTTTGCTTTATGTGATTTGGGTGCTAGTGTTTCCACAATTCCGAAATCTCTATGTGATGTGCTTGGTCTTACCAATATTGAAGAATGTTCTCTTAATTTGCACTTGGCGGATTCTACTATTAAAAAGTCTTTGGGAAGAATTAATGATGTCCTTATTCTTGCAAATAGGAACTATGTGCCCATAGATTTTATTGTTCTTGATATTGATTGCAATCCGTCTTGTCCCATTATACTTGGTAGACCATTTTTACGCACTATAGGTGTCGTGATTGATATGAAATAAGGCAATATTAAATTTCAATTTCCACTAAGAAGGGGTATGGAACACTTCCCTAGAACAAGAATTAAGCCACCATATGAATCAATCATGAGAGCATCCTATGGAGCAAAAACTAAAGATGACAACACTTGAATCTATGGATTATGCCTAGCTAGGGGCGTAAAACGATAGCGCTTGTTGGGAGGCAACCCAATGAATATATTTTATTTTTGACTTTTTATTTCTGTTCTTGAGTGTTTGCACAATTATGCTACTGTTATTATTGTGTTTTTATGTTTTAATTAGTGTTTGTGCCAAGTAAAGCCTTTGAGATCATGTTGGGTGATAGTTGATTTGATCTTGTTGAAAAACAGAAACTTTTGCGTCCAGTAAAAGAATTTTCAAAAATCACAGAAGTGACGAAATATTCTGAATTTTTTACACAAGATTTATATACAAATTTCTGAAGTTTTCCTATTTTTTCAGAATTTTTAGATATAAAGAAGTATGGTTAGAGTACAGATTACTACAGAATGTTCTGTTTTAGACAGATTCTGTTTTCGTTGCATTGTGTGCCTATTTTGATGAATCTATGGTTTGTATTGGAGGGTATAAGCCATGGTAAAGTTAGAATACAGTATATATAATGCAATAACAAAATATGAATGGGTTTTAAATAGTACTTTGAGTGGTGATTTGCTTTATTATACTAACGGATCTCACGAAGGTTTTGTTAAGTTTAGTGTGATTGAAGTTTTCACGTTTTGGGTGAGATCACGATGGATGGAGGAATAAGGAGTGGAAAGAGCATAAGTTTGGGGATTCCCATGTCACCCCAAGATAATATCCAAGGAGAAACAATCAACTAAGCTTGGGGATACCCCGA
Source organism: Elymus sibiricus (assembly GCA_039707655.1). Taxonomy (NCBI): domain Eukaryota; kingdom Viridiplantae; phylum Streptophyta; class Magnoliopsida; order Poales; family Poaceae; genus Elymus; species Elymus sibiricus. The sequence continues at coordinate 250,391,449 of CM077671.1, forward strand.
GTGGCATCCCCTCTTTATTCTAACGACCATCGGTATTTTACTTGGAGCTATATTTTTGTTCGTCACATATCATGAGTTTTGCTTGGAGTGTCTTGTATTATATGAGTCTTTGCTTGATTTGCTTTTTAGTTTGTCACAAGTATCCTTGCTGGACACGCCTATTTGAGAGAACCAAAATCATGCTATGATTTGTTAGAATTGCTCTATATGCTTCACTAAAATTTTTGAGCTATGGAATTGCTTTGGTGCTTCACTTATATCTTTTTGAGCACGGTGTGCTTTGATTTTTGAAGAAATACTCTCTTGCTTCACTTAGATTAATTTGAGAGTTAGTAAATTTTGAAGAAATTATCTCATGCTTCACTTATATTATTTTGAGAGATGAAATTTTTATCCTCATGTTCTTCACTTAAATTTATTTGAGCTTGTCAAAAGCAATGGAAACATATGAAACTAGTCCCAAAGTGGTAGATATTCAAGAGGGGTATAATAAAAACTTTCATGAAGATCATTGGACAAATTAAACTTGATTCCTTGTAATAGTTTTGAGACGTGATGATAGTAATATGTGAGTCATGTTGGTGAGTAATTATGCTTTAGTAAGAATATTGGTGTTAAGGTTTGTGATTCCCTATGCAAGCACGAAAGTCAATAGTTATGCAATGAAATTACATCCTACTTGTGGTGCATTATTCGGTGTTAGTTATGCTTAATGCCGTTTATGAGAATTTTCGTTTCTTGGTTGGTTGCTTCTCAATCTATTCGCTAGCCTTCACTTGTATTAAGTAGAAATACAACTTGTGCATCCAAAATCCTTAAACCCAGTTTTGCCATATGAGTCCACCATACCTACCTATATGTGGTATTTCCATGCCGTTCCAAGCAAATTTGCATGTGCCATCTCTAATTTTCAAAATGAATTTCCTTTTTGTGTGCTCGTACCACTCATGAAGCGGCAGAGGGTGGCCAATATTTTTCCATGCTAGATGTGTTATTCTTAAGATAAGTGTTTATTCACTTGTCATTGCATGAGAGCACGGCGGTAATAGGGATGCCCAGTCCCAAAATAAAAAAGAAATTTACTTTATGTTGTCAAATAATAAATTCCTTGGAAAGTGTTGGTATGGAAGGCAACTGTGGATACGGCTAGCCATGGATTGTGAAATAATGGTGGAAAAAGGAATAAACTTTATTTTCTATTTGGGAACCGCCTATGATATATCTAGCATGAAAGTATTGAGAACTACTCGGTCGTTTTCGTTAATAGGAAAGGCATGCCACCCAAAATATTTTTCTCTCTCAATTTAAGCTTTGAGCTCTGGCACCTCTACAAATCCCTACTTCCCTCTGCGAAGGGCCTATCTATTTACTTTATGCAATTTTTACTTTTATTTGAGTCTCCATCTTCTCTTATAAAGCACGAACTAGAGGGCACTATGATCATACTTGTGCATTGGGTGTAGCTAATATTTGAGTGTGTTTCATGAATGGATCAATGATTGATCATGATGGGCTAGGGATAACTTTCTTTAGTGTTGATATTCTAAAAGACATGGTTGCTTGTTGGTATGCTTGAGTATTAAAGTCTTCATGTCAAAACTAGACTATTGCTTTGAACCATCTAAAAGTCCAAATGTCCATGCTACAAAAGAAAAGAATATGAGATGAACATGTTAGGCAGCATTCCACAACAAAAATTCTGTTTTTATCATTTACCTAATCGAGGACGAGCAGGAATTAAGCTTGGGGATGCTGATACGTCTCCAACGTATCGATAATTTTTGATTGTTCCATGCTATTATATTATCATTCTTGGATGTTTTATAATCATTTTATAACAACTTTATATCATTTTTTGGGACTAACCTATTGACATAGTGCCCAGTGCAAGTTGTTGTTTTTTGCTTGTTTTTTACTTCGCAGAATATCAGTACCAAACGTAGTCCAATTGCCACGAAACTTTTTGGAGATTTTTTTGGACCAGAAGACAACTTGGGAGCCAAGGAAGCACCTGGGAGGAGGCCCGTGTGGCCCACGATACATCAGGGCGCGCTAGAGGCCCCCGACGCGCCCTGATGTATCGTGGGGCCCGCGGAGGTCCTTTCCATCGCCTATTAGCTCTATAAATCCTCAAAAATTCCAGAAACCCTAGAGGAGACGACGAAACACAATTCCAGCCGCCGCAAGTTCCAGAACCGTGAGATCCAATCTAACACCATCACGGAGGGGTTCATCTCCTCATTGGTGCCTCTCCGATGATGCGTGAGTAGTCCACCATAGACCTACGGGTCCGTAGGCAGTAGCTAGATGGCTTTCTCTCTCTCTCTCTTTTGATTCTCAATACAATGGTCTCTTGGAGATCTATTTGATGTAATGACTTTTTGAGGTGTGTTTGTTGGGATCCGATGAAGTTTGAGTTCATGATCAGTTTCTATCCATGAATATTAGTTGAGTCTTCTTTGATCTCTTATATGCATGATTATTTATAGCCTCGTATTTATTCTTCGAATCTTTGGTTTAGTTAGGCCAACTAGATCGATTTTTCTTGCCATGGGAAGAGGTGATTTGTGATGGGTTCGATCTTGCGGTGTCCTCTCCCAGTGACAGAAGGGGCAGCGAGGCACGCATGTATCATTGCTATTAAGGATAACAAGATGGGGTTTATTCCTACATGAATAGATCTTGTCTACATCATGTCATCGTTCTTATTGCATTACTCCGTTTCTCCATGAACTTAATACACTAGATGCATGCTGGATAGCGGTCGATGTGTGTAGTAATAGTAGTAGATGCAGAATCGTTTCGGTCTACTTATCTTGGACGTGATGCCTATATATTGATCATCGCCTTCGATATCGTCATGATTATTTGATCTTCTATCAATTGCCCAACAGTAATTTGTTTACCCACTGTGTGCTATATTCTTTAGAGAAGCCAGTAGTGAAATCTACGGCCCCCGGGTCTAATCTTTTATCATATTGCTTTCCGATCTATCTTTTTCGCATTTTCTTTCAGATCTATTATTCCAAAACCCCAAAAATACCTTGCTGCACTTTTTATTTGTATCTTTTATTTTGTGTTCTTGTGCGATCTATTTATCCAATCTAATACAATCCAATCTATCTTTTTACCGTGGAGAGATTGACAACCTCTCTTGTGTGTCGGGTTGCAAGTATTTGTTCTTTGTGTGTAGGTACCGTTTACATAGCGTTGCGTGGTCCTCCTCCCAGGTTCGATAACCTTGGTTTCATAACTGAGGGAAATACTTACCGTAGCTGTGTTGCATCATCCCTTCCTCTTTGGGGAAATACCGATGCAGTCTCAAGCCACGTCAGTGCACCGTCACCATCCTTTCTTTTGCCTTTAATCTTGAGCAGAGTACCAAGGATGCTTTCACAGACATTCTTCTCTACGTGCATTGTTGGGGAACGTTGCATGGGAAACAATTTTTTTTCCTACGCACACGCAAGATCTATACATGGTGATGAGCATCTACGAGGGGGAGAGTGGATCTACGTACCCTTGTAGATCTTTAAGCGGGAAGCGTTAAGAAACGCGGTTGATGTAGTCGAACGTCTTCGCGATCCAAATCGCAAGCCGTCCCGCGATCCAATCACGATCCGTCCCGATCTAGCGCCGAACGGACGACACCTCCGCGTTCAGCACACGTATAGCTCGATGACGATCTCCGCCTTCTTGATCCAGCAAGAGGGGGCGGAGAGGTAGATGAGTTCTCTGGCAACACGACGGCGTGGTGGCGGTGGTGGTGGTGCTATCCCGGCAGGGCTACGCCTAGCGCTACCGAAACCGCGAACGGAGGAGAAAACGATCTAGGGAGAGAGAGGGGCGCCAAGGGCTTCGTGTGTACTCTTGGGGCGCCCCCTCCCCTCTATATATAGGTGGAGGGGCATGGAGATCAGCCCCTCCAAGCCCTAGGGCGCAGCCAAGGGGGAGGGGTTGGACTCCTACTCCAATTCCCTCCCTTTCCATAAACAGGTGGACTTTCCACCTCTCCCAAGCCACATGGGCCTTGAGGGACTTGTGCGCCTGGCCCAATAAGGCCAGGGCGCCTCCCCTCAGCCCATGCAAACCCTTGGGACGTGGTGGAAACCTTGGTGGACTTCCGGACTCCTCCGGAAGTTTTCGGAACCTTCTAGAAGCTTCCTGGTACAATACCGGAAAAACCCGAAACTTTTTCGGTCGCCAAAATATGACTTCCCATATATAAATCTTTACCTCCGGACCATTCCGGATCTCCTCATGACGTCCAGGATCTCATCCAGGACTCCGAACAACCTTCGGTCACAAACATACATAACTCAATAATACCGAAACATCACCGAACGTTAAGTGTGCAGACCATGCGGGTTCGAGAACTATGTAGACATGACCGAGACACCTCTACAGTTAATAACCAATAGCGGCACCTGGATGCACATATTGGTTCCTACATATTCTACGAAGATCTTTATCGGTTGAACCTCTATGTCAAGGATTCAGTTAATCCCGTATGATGTTCCCTTTGTTCTTCGGTATGTTACTTGCCCGAGATTCGATCGTCGGTATCTCCATACCTAGTTCAATCTCGTTACCGGCAAGTCTCTTTATTCGTTCCGTAATATAAGATCCCGTGGCTAACACTTTACTCACTTTGCTTGCAAGGCTCATTGTGATGTTGTATTACCGAGTGGGCCCTGGGATACCTCTCCGTCACACGGAGTAACAAATCCCAGTCTTGATCCATGCCAACTCAACAGACACCCTCGGAGATACCTGTAGAGCATCTTTATAGTCACCCAGTTACGTTGTGCCGTTTGATACACACAAGGTACTCCTCCGGTGTCAGCGAGTTACATGATCTCATGGTCATAGGAACACATACTTGACATGCAGAAAACAATAGCAATAAACTGACACGATCATATGCTACGTTCATAGTTTGGGTCTTGTCCATCACATCATTCTCCTAATGATGTGATCCCGTTATCAAATGACATCTCATGTCTATGGCTAGGAAGCCTTAACCATCTTTGATCAACGAGCTAGTCTAGTAGAGGCGTACTAGGGACACTTTGTTGTCTATGTATCCACACATGCATTTGAGTTTCCAATCAATACAATTATAGCATGGATAATAAACGATTATCATGAACAAGGAAATATAATAATAACCATTTTATTATTGCCTCTAGGGCATATTTCCAGCAGTCTCCCACTTGCACTAGTGTCAATAATCTAGCTCACATCGCTATGTGATTTACATTGTTATGAATCTAACACCCAATGAGTTCTGGGGTTCGATCATGTTTTGCATGTGAGAGAGGTTTTCAGTCAACGGTCTGCAACATTCAGACCCGTGTGTTCTTTGCAAATCTATATGTCATACTGCAGATGCTACCACGCTCCACTTGGAGCTATTCCAAATGGTTGCTCCACTATACGTATCCGGATTGCTACTCAGAGTCATCCAGATAGGTGTCAAAGCTTGCATCGACGTAACCCTTTATGACGAACTCTTTATCACCTCCATAACCGAGAAACATTTCCTTAGTCCTCTAGTTACTAAGGATAATTTTGACCGCTGTCCAGTGATCCACTCCTGGACCACTCTTGTACCCCTTGACAGACTCATGGCAAGGCACAAACTAGGTGCGGTACACAGCATGGCATACTATATAGAGCCTATGGATAAGGCATAGGGGACGACCTTCGTCCTTTCTGTTTCTTCTGCCGTGGTCGAGCTTTCAGTCTCACGCAACTCCACACCTTACAAATCAGGCAAGAACTCTTTCTTTGACTGGTCTATTTTGAACTCTTTCAAAATCTTGTCAAGGTATGTACTCATTGAAAGTCTTATCAGACGTCTTGATCTATCTATATAGATCCTGATGCCCAATATTTAAGCAGCTTCATTCAGGTCTTCCTTTGAAAAACTCCTTTCAAACAACACTTTATGCTTTCCAGAAATTCCACATTATTTCCGATCAACAATATGTCATCCACATATACTTATCAGAAATTCTATAGTGCTCCCACTCACTTTCTTGTAAATACAAGTTTCTTATAAACTTTGTATAAACCCAAAAGCTTTGATCACCTCATCAAAGCATATATTCCAACTCCGAGATGCTTGCTCTAGTCCATAGAAGGATCGCTGGAGCTTGCATACATTTTAGCATCCTTAGGACTGACAAAACCTTCCGGTTGTATCACATAAAACCTTTCCTCAAGGAAACCGTTAAGGAAACGATGTTTTGACATCCATTTGCTAGATTTCATAATCGAAAAAATGCAGCAACTGCTAACATAATTCCAACAGACTTTTAGCATTGCTACGGGTGAGAAAGTCTCATCCTAGTCAACTCCTTGAACTTGTCGGAAATTCTTTGCGACAAGTCGAGCTTTATAAATGGTGAAATTTACCATCAGTGCATGTCTTCTTCTTAAAGGTCCATTTGTACTCAACGGCCTGCCGTTTAACGGGCAAGTCTACCAAAGTTCATACTTGGTTTTCATACATGGATCCTTTCTCGGATTTCATGGCTCCTAGCCATTTGTTGGAATCCGGGCCCACCATCGCTTCTTCATAGCTCGTAGGTTCACTGTTGTCTTAAGAACATGACCTCCAAGACAGGATTGACGTACCACTCAAGGGCGGTATAAGTTCTTGTCAACCTACGAGGTTCGGTAGTAACTTGATCTGAAGCTTCATGATCATCATCATTTGCTTCCGCTTCACTTGGTATAGGCGTCGTAGAAACATCTTTCTGCGTCGTGCTACTATCCAACTGAAGTGACGGTTCAACAACCTCATCAAGTTCTACTTTCCTCCCACTCAATTCTTTCGTGAGAAACTTTTTCTCAAGAAAGGACCCGTTTTAAGCAGCAAACATTTTGCCCTTGGATCTGAGATAGAAGGTATACCCAACTGTTTCCTTAGGGTATCTTATGAAGATGCACTTTTCCGCTTTGGGTTCGATCTTATCAGACATAAGCGTCGCATTCCCAAACTCTGAGAAATGACAGCTTAGGTTTCTGCCAAACCAAAATTCATACGGTGTCATCTCAACGGACTTAGATGGTGCCCTAATTTAAAGTGAATGTAGTTGTCTCTAATGCATAACCCCAAAACGATAGTGGCAAAACAATAAGAGACATCATAGTATGCACCATATCCAACAGAGCACGACTACGACGTTCGGACACACCATCACACTATGGTGTTCCAGGTGGCGTAAGTTGTGAAACAATTTCCACATTGTCTTAAGTTGCATACCAAACTCGTAACTCAGATATTTACCTCCACGATCATATCGTAGACACTTTATCTTCTTGTCACCATGATCTCAAACTCCACTCTGAATTTGTTTGAACTTTTCAAATGTTTCAGACTTGTGTTTCATTAAGTAAATATCCCCATATCTACTCAAATCATCAGTGAAGGTAAGAAAATAGCAATATCCACCGCACGCTTCAACATTAATTGGACCGCATACATCAACATGTATCATTTGCAATAAGTCACTTGCCCGCTCCATCAAGTCGGAAAACGGGGTTTTAGTCATCTTGCCCAAGAGGCATGGTCCGCATGTCTCAACCGATTCGAAATCGAGTGTGTCCAAAGATCCATCGGCATGGAGTTTTTGCATGCATTTTAGACCAATATGACATTTAGCGGCAGTGCCACAAGTATGTGGTACTATCATTATTAACTTTGCATCTTTTGGCATCAATATTATGAACATGTGTAACACTACGATCGAGATTCAATGAACCATTCACATTGGGTGCATGACCATTGAAGGTATTATTCATGTAAACAGAATAACCATTATTCTCTAACTTAAATGAATAACTGTATTGCAACAGACACGATCTAATCACGTTTATGCTCAATGCAAACACCAAATAACATTTATTTAGGTTCATCACTAATCCCGAAGGTAGAGAGAGCGTGCGATGGTGATCACATCATCCTTGTAAACACTTCCAACACATATCGTCACCTCGCCCTTAGCTAGTCTCCGTTTATTCTGTAGCTTTTATTTCGAGTTACCAACATTTAGCAACTGAACCGGTATCTAATACCCAGGTGCTACTAGGAGTACTAGCAAGGTACACATGAATAAAACGTATATCAAATATACTTCTGTTGACATTGCAAGCCTTCTTATCTACCAAGTATCTAGGGCATTTCCGCTTCAGTGACCGTTCTCCTCATAATAGAAGCACTCAGTCTCCGGTTTGGGTTCAACCTTGGGTTTCTTTACTGGAGCAGCAACTGGCTTGCCATCCATGACGTATCCCTCCTTGCCCTTGCCCTTCTCGAAACTAGTGGTTTTACTAACCATCAACACTTGATGCTCCTTCTTGATTTCTACCTTCGCGGTGTCAAACATCGCAAATAGCTCGGGGATCATTATTTCCATCCCTGGTATTTTATAGTTCATCACGAAGCTCTAGTAGCTTTGTGGCAGTGACTTGGAGAACTATATCAAGCACTATCTTATCTGGAGGATCAACTCCCACTCGATTCAAGCGATTGTAGCACCCAGACAATCTGAGCACATGCTCACCGATTGAGCTATTCTCCTTCATCTTGCAGGCAAAGAATCTTGTTGGAGGTCTCACACCTCTCAACACGGGCACGAGCCTGAGATCCCAATTTCAGCTCTTAGAACATCTCATATGTTCCGTGACGTTCAAAAATGTTTTGGAGCCACAATTCTAAGCCGTAATGCATGACGCACTGAACTATCAAGTAGTCATCAAAACGTGCCTGTCAGATGTTCACAACATCTACAGACGATGCTTGAGGGAGTGGTGCACCGAGCGGTGCATTAAGGACATACGCCTTCTGTGCAGCAAATGAGGACAATTCTCAGATCAAGGAGCCAGTTCGCATTATTGCTACCATCATCTTTCAACTCTATTTTCTCTAGGAACGTATAAAAACACAGGGGAGCTACAGCGCGAGCTAGTGATCTACAACATAATTTGCAAAGACATTTCGACTATGTTCATGATAATGAGTTCAATTAATCATATTACTAAAGAACTCCCACTCAAATTGACATCCCTCTGGTCATTCGAGTGTCACATGATCCAAATTCACCAACCCAAGTCCGATCATCACGTGAGATGAGGTGGTTTCAATGGTGAACATCTTCATGTTGATCATATCTACTATATGACTCATGCTCGACCTTTCGGTCTCTTGTGTTCCGAGGCCATGTATGTACATGCTAGGCTCGTCAAGTTTAACCCGAGTGTTCCGCACGTGGAATACTGGCTTGCACCCATTGTATGTGAACGTAGAGTCTATCACACCCGATCATCACGTGGTGTCTCGAAACGACGAACTTTCACAACGGTGCACACTCGGGGAGAACACAATTTTATCTTGAAATTTTAGTGAGGGATCACCTTATAATGCTACCGTCGTCCTAAGCAAAATAAGATGCATAAAAGGATTAACATCACATGCAAATCATAAGTGACATGATATGGCCATGAACTTGTGCCTTTGATCTCCATCTCCAAAGCACCGGCATGATCTCCATCGTCACCGGCATGACACCATGATCTCCATCATATTGATCTCCATCAACGTGTCGCCATCGGGGTTGTCACGCCGACTATTGCTTCTACAACTATTGCTAACTCATAGCTATAAAGTAAAGCAAAACGGTGAAAATAAATTAAAGACAACCCTATGGCTCCTGCCGGTTGCCGTACTCATCGACATGCAAGTCGTGATTATCTATACATAACATGATCATCTCATACATGACATATATCTCATCATGTCATTGGCCATATCATATCACAACATACCATGCAAAAACAAGTTAGACGTCCTCTAATTGTTGTTGCATGTTTTACGTGGCTGCTATTTTTTTTATCTAGCAAGAACGATTCTTACCTACGCAAAACCACAACGGTGATACACAAATTGCTATTCAACCTTCTCAAGGACCGCCTTTGTCGAATCCGATCGAACTAAAGTGGAAGAGACAGACACCCGCCAGCCATCTTTATGCAACAAAGTCACATGTCAGTTGATGGAACCGGTCTCTCGTAAGCGTACGAATAAGGTTGGTCCGGGCCGCTTCATCCCACAATACCGCTGAATCAAGAAAAGACTAAGGAGGGAAGCAATCTGAATATCAATGCCCACAAACTCCTTTGTGTTCTACTCGTGATCTCTTCTACGCATAGACCTGGCTCATGATGCCACTGTTGGGGAACGTTGCATGGGAAACAAAAAAAATTTCCTAGGCACACGCAAGATCCATACATGGTGATGAGCATCTACGAGAGGCAGAGTGGATCTACGTACCCTTGTAGATCACTAAGCGGGAAGCGTTAAGAAATGCGGTTGATGTAGTCGAACGTCTCCGCGATCCAAATCGCAAGCCGTCCCGCGATCCAATCACGATCCGTCCCGATCTAGCGCCGAACGGACGACACCTCCACGTTCAGCACACGTACAGCTCGATGATGATCTCCGCCTTCTTGATCCAGCAAGAGGGGGCGGAGAGGTAGATGAGTTCTCCGGCAACACGACGGCGTGGTGGCGGTGGTGGTGGTGCTATCCCGGCAGGGCTATGCCTAGCGCTACCGAAACCGCGAACCGAGGAGAAAACGATCTAGGGAGAGAGAGGGGCGCCAAGGGCTTCATGTGTACTCTTGGGGCGCCCCCTCCCCTCTATATATAGGTGGAGGGGCGTGGAGATTAGCCCCTCCAAGCCCTAGGGCGCAGCCAAGGGGGAGGGGTTGGACTCCTAGTCCAATTCCCTCCCTTTCCATAAACAGGTGGACTTTCCACCTCTCCCAAGCCACATGGGCCTTGAGGGAGTTGTGCACCTGGCCCAATAAGGTCAGGGCGCCTCCCCTCAGCCCATGAAAAACCCTTGGGACGTGGTGGAACCCTTTATTGACTTCTGGACTCCTCCGGAAGTTTCCGGAACCTTCTAGAAGCTTCCTGGTACAATACCGGAAAAACCCAAAACTTTTCCGGTCGCCAAAATATGACTTACCATATATAAATCTTTACCTCCGGACCATTCCGGAGCTCCTCGTGACGTCCGAGATCTCATCTGGGACTCCAAACAACCTTCGATCACCAACATACATAACTCAATAATACCGAAACGCCACCGAACGTTAAGTTTGCAGACCCTGCGGGTTCGAGAACTATGTAGACATGACCGAGACACCTCTACGGTCAATAACCAATAGCGGGACCTGGATGCCCATATTGGTTCCTACATATTCTACGTAGATCTTTATCGGTTGAACCTCTATGTCAAGGATTCAGTTAATCCCGTATGATGTTCCCTTTGTTCTTCGGTATGTTACTTGCCCGAGATTCGATCGTCGGTATCTCCATAACTAGTTCAATCTCGTTACCGACAAGTCTCTTTACTCATTCCGTAATACAAGATCCCATGGCTAACACTTTAGTCACTTTGCTTGCAAGGCTCATTGTGATGTTGTATTACCGAGTGGGCCCTGAGATACCTCTCCGTCACACGGAGTAACAAATCCCAGTCTTGATCCATGCCAACTCAACAGACACCCTCGGAGATACCTGTAGAGCATCTTTATAGTCACCCAGTTACATTGTGACGTTTGATACACACAAGGTACTCCTCCGGTGTCAGCGAGTTACATGATCTCATGGTCATAGGAACACAAACTTGACACGCAGAAAACAATAGAAATAAACTGACACGATCATATGCTACGTTCATAGTTTGGGTCTTGTCCATCACATCATTCTCCTAATGATGTGATCCCATTATCAAATGACATCTCATGTCTATGGCTTGGAAACCTTAACCATCTTTGATCAACAAGCTAGTCTAGTAGAGGCTTACTAGGGACACTTTGTTGTCTATGTATCCACACATGTATTTGAGTTTCCAATCAATACAATGTTGGAAATATGCCCTAGAGGCAATAATAAAATGGTTATTATTATATTTCCTTGTTCATGATAATCGTTTATTATCCATGCTATAATTGTATTGATTGGAACTCAAATGCATGTGTGGATACATAGACAACACCATGTCCCTAGTATGCCTCTAATAAACTAGTTCCTTGATCAAAGATGGTCAAGGTTTCCTAGCCATAGACATGAGATGTCATTTGATAACGGGATCACATCATTAGGAGAATGATGTGATGGACAAGACCCAAATTATGAACATAGCATATGAACGTGTCAGTTTATTGCTATAGTTTTCTGCATGTCAAGTATCTGTTCCTATGACCATGATATCATGTAATTCACTGACACCGGAGGAGTACCTTGTGTGTATCAAACGTCGCAACGTAACTGGGTGACTATAAAGGTGCTCTACAGGTATCTTCGAGGGTGTCTGTTGAGTTGACATGGATCAAGACTGGGATTTGTTACTCCGTGTGACGGAGAGGTATCTCAGGGCCCACTCGGTAATACAACATCACAATGAGCCTTGCAAGCAAAGTGACTAAAGAGTTAGCCACGGGATCTTGTATTATGGAACGAGGAGACTTGTCGGGAACGAGATTGAACTAGGTATAGAGATACCGACGATCGAATCTCGGACAAGTAACATACTGATGAACAAAGGGGACTGCATACGTGATTAACTGAATCCTTAACATAGAGGTTCAACCGATAAAGATCTTCATAGAATATGTAGGAACCAATATGGGCATCCAGGTCCCGCTATTGGTTATTGGCCGTAGAGGTGTCTCGGTCATGTCTACATAGTTCTCGAACCCGCAGGGTCTGCACACTTAACGTTTGGTGACGTTTCGGTATTATTGAGTTATATATGTTGGTGACCGAAGGTTGTTCGGAGTCCCGGATGAGATCCTGGACATCACGAGGAGCTCCGGAATGGTCCGGAGGTAAAGATTTATATATGGGAAGTCATATTTTGGCGACCGGAAAAGTTTCGGGTTTTTCCGGTATTGTACCGGGAAGCTTCTAGAAGGTTCCGGAGGAGTCCGGAAGTCCACCAAGGGTTCCACCACGTCCCAAGGGTTTGCATGGGCTGAGGGGAGGCGCCCTGGCCTTATTGGGCCAGGCGCACAAGTCCCTCAAGGCCCATGTGGCTTGGGAGAGGTGGAAAGTCCACCTGTTTATGGAAAGGGAGGGAATTGGACTAGGAATCCAACTCCTCCCCCTTGGCTGCGCCCTAGGGCTTGGAGGGGCTGATCTCCACGCCCCTCCACCTATATATAGAGGGGTGGGGTGCCCCAAGAGAACACACGAAGCCCTTGGCGCCCCTCTCTCTCCCTAGATCGTTTTCTCCTCCGTTCGCGGTTTCGGTAGCGCTAGGCGTAGCCCTGGCGGGATAGCACCACCACCACCGCCACCACGCCGTCGTGTTACCGAAGAACTCATCTACCTCTCCGCCCCCTCTTGCTGGATCAATAAGGCGGAGATCGTCATCGAGCTGTACGTGTGCTGAACGCGGAGGTGCCGTCCGTTCGGCGCTAGATCAGGATGGTTCGTGATTGGATCGCGGGACGGATCGTGATCAGATCGCGGGACGGCTAGCGATTTGGATCGCGAAGACGTTTGACTATATCAACCGCGTTTCTTAACGCTTCCTGCTTAGCGATCTACAAGGGTATGTAGATCCACTCTCCCTCTCGTAGATGCTCATCACCATGGATAGATCTTGTGTGTGCGTAGGAAATTTTTTGTTTCCCATGCAACGTTCCCCAACAGTGGCATCATGAGCTAGGTCTATGCATAGATGAGATCACGAGTAGAACACAAAGGAGTTTGTGGGTGTTGATATTCAGATTGCCTCCTCCCTTGGTCTTTTCTTGATTCAGCGGTATTGTGGGATGAAGCGGCCCGGACCAACCTTACTCGTACGCTTACGAGAGACCGGTTCCATTAACTGACATGTGACTTTGTTGCATAAAGATGGCTGGCGGGTGTCTGTATCTCCCACTTTAGTTGGATCGGTTTCGACAAAGGCGGTTCTTGAGAAGGTTGAATAGCAATTTGTGTATCACCGTTGTGGTTTTTGCGTAGGTAAGAATCAGTCTTGCTAGATACCCGTAGCAGCCACGTAAAACATGCAACAACAATTAGAGGACGTCTAACTTGTTTTTGCAGGGTATGTTGTGATGTGATATGGCCAATTACATGATGAGATATATGTGATGTATGAGACGATCATGTTTTGTATAGAATATCACAACTTGCATGTCGATGAGTACGGCAACCGGCAGGAGCCATAGGGTTGGCTTTAATTTATTTTCGCCGTTTTTGCTTTATTTTATCGCTATGAGTTAGCAATAGTCATAGAAGCAACAGTTGGCGCGACAACCTCATGGCGAAATGTTGATGGAGATCAAGATGATGGAGATCATGGTGTCATGCTGGTGACGATGGAGATCATGCCGGTGCTTTGTAGATGGAGATCAAAAGCACAAGTTCATGGCCATATCATGTCACTTATGATTTGCATGTGATGTTAATCCTTTTATGCATCTTATTATGCTTATGACGATGGTAGCATTATAAGGTGATCCCTCACTAAAATTTCAAGATAAAATTGTGTTCTCCCCGAGTGTGCACCGTTGCGAAAGTTCGTCGTTTCGAGACACCACGTGATGATCGGGTGTGATAGACTCTATGTTCCCATACAACGGGTGCAAGCCAGTGTTGCACATGCGGAACACTCGGGTTAAACTTGACGAGCCTAGCATGTACAGACATGGCCTCGAACACAAGAGACTGAAAGGTCGAACATGAGTCATATAGTAGATATGATCAACATGGAGATGTTCACCATTGAAACCACCTCATCTCACGTGATGATCGGACTTGGGTTGGTGAATTTAGATCATGTAACACTCGGATGACCGGAGGGATGTCAATTTGAGTGGGAGTTCTGTAGTAAAATGATTAACCGAACTCATTATCAGTCAAAATGTCTTTGCAAATTATGTTGTAGATCAATAGCTCGCGCTGTAGCTCCCCTGTGTTTTTTATACGTTCCTAGAGAATATAGAGTTCAAAGATGATGGTAGCAATAATGCGGACTGGGTCCGTGATCTGAGGATTGTCCTCATTGCTGCACAGAAGGCTTATGTCCTTAATGCACCGCTCGGTGCGCCACCCCCTCAAGCGTCGTCTGTAGATGTTGTGAACATCTGACAGGCACGTTCTGATGACTACTTGATAGTTTAGTGCGTCATGCATTACGGCTTAGAATTGAGGCTCCAAAACGTTCTGAACGTCACGGAACATATGAGATGTTCTAAGAGCTGAAATTGGGATTTCAGGCTCGTGCCCGTGTTGAGAGGTATGAGACCTCCAACAAGATTCTTTGCCTGCAAGATGAAGGAGAATAGCTCAGTCGGTGAGCATGTGCTCAGATTGTCTGGGTGCTACAATCGCTTGAATCGAGTGGGAGTTGATCTTCCAGACAAGATAGTGATTGATATAGTTCTCCAAGTCACTGCCACTAAGCTACTAGAGCTTCGTGATGAACTATAAAATGCCAGGGATGGAGATGATCCCTGAGCTATTCGCGATGTTTGACACCGCGAAGGTAGAAATCAAGAAGGAGCATCAAGTGTTGATGGTTAGTAAAACCACTAGTTTCGAGAAGGGCAAGGGCAAGGAGGGAAACTTCATGGATGGCAAGCCAGTTGCTGCTCCAGTGAAGAAACCCAAGGTTGAACCCAAACTCGGGACTAAGTGCTTCTATTATGAGGAGAACGGTCGCTGAAGCGGAACAACCCTAGATACTTGGTAGATAAGAAGGCTGGCAACGTCAACGGAAGTATATTTGATATACGTATTATTCATGTGTACCTTGCTAGTACTCCTAGTAGCACCTGGGTATTAGATACCGGTTCAGTTGCTAAATGTTGGTAACTCAAAATAAAAGCTACGGAATAAACGGAGACTAGCTAAGGGTGAGGTGACGATGTGTGTTGGAAGTGTTTCCAAAGTTGATGTGATCACCATCGCATGCTCTCTCTACCTTTGGGATTAGTAATGAACCTAAATAAATGTTATTTGGTGTTTGCGTTGAGCATAAACATGATTAGATCGTGTTTATGGCAATACGGTTATTCATTTAAGTTATAGAATAATGGTTATTCTGTTTACATGAATAATACCTTCAATGGTCATGCACTCAATGTGAATGGTTCATTGAATCTCGATCGTAGTAATACACATGTTCATTGATGCCAAAAGATGCAAAGTTTATAATGATAGTACCACATACTTGTGGCACTGCCACCAAGGTCATATTGGTGTAAAGCGCATGCAAAAACTCCATGCTGATGGATCTTTTGACTCACTCGATTTCGAATCGGTTGGGACATGCAGACCATGCCTCTTGGGCAAGATGACTAAGACCCCGTTTTCTGATATGATGGAGCGGGCAAGTGACTTATTGGAAATGATACATGTTGATGTAGCGATCCAATGAGTGTTGAAGCGTGCGGTGGATATCGCTATTTTCTTACCTTCACTGATGATTTGAGTAGATATGGGGATATTTACTTAATGAAACACAAGTCTGAAACGTTTGAAAAGTTCAAACAAGTTCAGAGTGAAGTTTGAGATCATCGTGACAAGAAGATAAAATGTCTACGATATGATCGTGGATGTAAATATCTGAGTTACGAGTTTGGTATACAAATCAAGACTATGTGGAAGTTGTTTCACAACTCACGCCACCTGGAACACCATAGTGTGATGGTGTGTCCGAACGTCGTAGTCGTGCTCTATTGGATATGGTGCATACTATGATGTCTCTTATCGATTTGCCACTATCGTTTTGTGGTTATGCATTAGAGACAACTACATTCACTTTAAATAGGGCACCATCTAAGTCCGTTGAGATGACATCATATGAATTTTGGTTTGGCAGAAACCTAAGCTGTCATTTCTCAGAGTTTGGGAATGCGACGCTTATGTCTCATAAGCTCGATCCCAAAGCGGAAAAATGCATCTTCATAGGATACCCTAAGGAAACAGCTGGGTATACCTTCTATCTCAGATCCAAGGGCAAAGTGTTTGTTGCTAAAAGGGGTCCTTTCTCGAGAAAGGGTTTCTCTCGAAAGAATTGAGTGGGAGGAAGGTAGAACTTGATGAGGTTATTGAATCATCATTTCAGTTGGATGGTAGTACGACGCAGAAAGATGTTTCTGTGGCGCCTACACCGAATGAAGAGGAAGTTAATGATAATGAGCATGACACTTCGGATCAAGTTACTACCGAACCTCGTAGGCCGACAAGAACTCGTACCGCCTCTGAGTGGTACGTCAATCCTGTCTTGGAGGTCATGTTGTTAGACAACAGTGAACCTACGAGCTATGAAGAAGCGATGGTGGGCCCGGATTCCAATAAATGGCTAGGAGCCATGAAATTCGAGAAAGGATCCATGTATGAAAACCAAGTATGGACTTTGGTAGACTTGCCCGTTGAACGGCAGGCCGTTGAGTACAAATGGACCTTTAAGAAGAAGACAGACGCTGATGGTAAATGTCATCATTTATAAAGCTCGACTTGTCGCAAAGAAGTTTCCGATAAAGTTCAAGGAGTTGACTACGATGAGACTTTCTCACCCGAGCGATGCTAAAAGTCTGTTGGAATTATGTTAGCAGTTGCTGCATTTTTCGATTATGAAATCTGGCAGATGGATGTCAAAACATCGTTTCCTTAACGGTTTCCTTGAGGAAAGGTTGTATGTGATACAACCGAAAGGTTTGGTCAGTCCTAAGGATGCTAAAATGTATGCAAGCTCCAGCAATCCTTCTATGGACTGGAGCAAGCATCTCAGAGTTGGAATATACGCTTTGATGAGGTGATCAAAGTTTTTGGGTTTATACAAAGTTTATGAGAAACTTGTATTTACAAGAAAGTGAGTGGGAGCACTATAGAATTTCTGATGAGTATATGTGGATGACATATTGTTGATCGGAAATGATGTAGAAATTCTAGAAAGCATAAAGGGTCATTTGAAAGGAGTTTTTCAAAGGAAGACCTGGAATGAAGCTACTTAAATATTGGGCATCGGGATCTATAGAGATAGATCAAGACGTCTGATGAGACTTTCAATGAGTACATACCTTGACAAGATTTTGAAAGAGTTCAAAATGGATCAGTCAAAGAAAGAGTTCTTGCCTGATTTGTAAGGTGTGGAGTTGAGTGAGACTCAAAGCTCGACCACGGCAGAAGAAAGAGAGAGGACGAAGGTCGTCCCCTATGCCTTATCCATAGGCTCTATATAGTATGCCATGCTATGTACCGCACCTGGTGTGTGCCTTGCCATGAGTCTGTCAAGGGGTACAAGAGTGGTCCAGGAGTGGATCACTGGACATCGGTCAAGATTATCCTTAGTAACTAGAGGACTAAGGAAATGTTTCTCGATTATGGAGGTGATAAAGAGTACGTCGTAAAGGGTTACGTCGATGCAAGCTTTGACACCTATCCGGACGACTCTGAGTAGCAGTCCGGATACGTATAGTGGAGCAGTCATTTGGAATAGCTCCAAGTGGAGCGTGGTAGCATCTGCAGTATGACATATAGATTTGCAAAGAACACACGGATCTGAATGTTGCAGACCGTTGACTAAAACCTCTCTCACAAGCAAAACATGATCAAACCCCAGAACTCATTGGGTGTAAATCACATGGTGATGTGAACTTGCTTATTGACTCTAGTGCAAGTGGGAGACTATTGGAAATATGCCCTAGAGGCAATAATAAAATGGTTATTATTATATTTCCTTGTTCATGATAATCGTTTATTATCCATGCTATAATTGTATTGATTGGAAACTCAAATGCATGTGTGGATACATAGACAACACCATGTCCCTAGTATGCCTCTAATAGACTAGTTCGTTGATCAAAGATGGTCAAGGTTTCCTATCCATAGACATGAGATGTCATTTGATAACGGGATCACATCATTAGGAGAATGATGTGATGGACAAGACCCAAATTATGAACGTAGCATATGATCGTGTCAGTTTATTGCTATAGTTTTCTGCATGTCAAGTATCTGTTCCTATGACCATAAGATCATGTAACTCACAGACACCGGAGGAGTACCTTGTGTGTATCAAACGTCGCAATGTAACTGTGTGACTATAAAGGTGCTCTACAGGTATCTTCGAGGGTGTCTGTTGAGTTGACATGGATCAAGACTAGGATTTGTTACTCCGTGTGACAGAGAGGTATATCAGGGCCCACTCGGTAATACAACATCACAATGAGCCTTGCAAGCAAAGTGACTAAAGAGTTAGCCACGGGATATTGTATTACGGAACGAGTAAAGAGACTTGCCGGGAACGAGATTGAACTAGGTATAGAGATACCGACGATCGAATCTCGGGCAAGTAACATACCGATGAACAAAGGGAACTGCATACGGGATTAACTGAATCCTTGACATAGAGGTTCAACCGATAAAGATCTTCGTAGAATATGTAGGAACCAATATGGGCATCCAGGTCCCGCTATTGGTTATTGGCCGTAGAGGTGTCTCGGTCATGTCTACATAGTTCTCGAACCCGCAGGGTCTGCACACTTAACGTTCGGTGACGTTTCGGTATTATTGAGTTATGTATGTTGGTGACCGAAGGTTGTTTGGAGTCCCGGATGAGATCCCGGACATCACGAGGAGCTCCGGAATGGTCCGGAGGTAAAGATTTATATATGGGAAGTCATATTTTGGCGACCGGAAAAGTTTTGGGTTTTTCCGGTATTGTACCGGGAAGCTTCTAGAAGGTTCCAGAAACTTCCAGAGGAGTCCGGAAGTCCACCAAGGGTTCCACCACGTCCCAAGGGTTTGCATGGGCTAAGGGGAGGCGCCCTGGCCTTATTGGGCCAGGCGCACAAGTCCCTCAAGTCCCATGTGGCTTGGGAGAGGTGGAAAGTCCACCTGTTTATGGAAAGGGAGGGAATTGGACTAGGAATCCAACTCCTCCCCCTTGGCTGCGCCCTAGGGCTTGGGGGGCTGATCTCCACGCCCCTCCACCTATATATAGAGGGGAGGGGCGCCCCAAGAGAACACACGAAGCCCTAGGCGCCCCTCTCTCTCCCTTGATCGTTTTCTCCTCCGTTCGCGGTTTCGGTAGCGCTAGGCGTAGCCATGCCGGGATAGCACCACCACCGCCGCCACCACGCCGTCGTGTTGCCGAAGAACTCATATACCTCTCCGCCCCCTCTTGCTGGATCAAGAAGGCGGAGATCGTCATCGAGCTGTACGTGTGCTGAACGCGGAGGTGCCGTCCGTTCGGCGCTAGATCGGGACGGTTCGTGATTGGATCGCGGGACGGATCGTGATCAGATCGCGGGACGGCTAGTGATTTGGATCGCGAAGATGTTCGACTACATCAACCGCGTTTATTAATGCTTCTCGCTTAGCGATCTACAACGGTATGTAGATCCACTCTCCCTCTCGTAGATGCTCATCACCATGGATAGATCTTGCGTGTGCGTAGGAAAATTTTTGTTTCCCATGCAACGTTCCCCAACATACAATTATAGCATGGATAATAAACGATTATCATGAACAAGGAAATATAATAATAACCATTTTATTATTGCCTCTAGGGCATATTTCCAACATGCATGACATCAATGCAGTGACATACACTTAGGAACTCCCAGTAAGGTAATTCACAGAACACTGATTTCTTCTTAAACACTTGGTATTGTGGTGTTATTTTTTACGTCGAACCGGATCCCTTGCCAAGCACAACTTTAATTTCTTTAACCATGTTGTGGACTTCTTTCCCATCATAGGGTCTTGGGCCCGTTCCTTTCTCTACCGTACCATCAAATTCAGCTGTCATTTTTCGGTAAGGGTGATTTTTTCCTTAAGAACCTACGATGACGCAAATACACGGTTTTGCGCGAGTTGGAAAGAAATCTACTCGCTGTCCTATCCATGCATGTGACACATCCTACTGGTCCCTTTATTTTCTGCCCCGAACTGTTGCCTAATGTCGGCATATCTTGAATGGTGTGCAGCAGCAACGCATGTTGCCGGAAAAACTCCTTAGCGTAGGCCTCATAACAGTTCACACCAGACCTCCACAATGTCTGCAGTTCTTCTACCGGTAGCTGAAAGTAAATGTCGATATCATTTCCAGGTTGCTTCGGGCCTTGGATAATCATCGAAATCAAGATGTATTTTTTCTTCATACACAACCAAGGAGGAGGGTTATATATGCACAGAAGCACCGGCCAAGTGCTGTGTTTGGTGTTCATATCGCCAAATGGATTAAATCCATCAGTACACTCCCCTAGCCATATATTTCTAGGATCCTTTGCAAAATCTTTAAACATGTCCACAATTTGTTCCCACTGAGCCCCATCTTTCGGGTGCCTCATATATTTATCCGCAGTTCGCTCATCATGATGCCACCGCAACCTCTTTGCCTCTCTAGGGTTTGCAAACAAACGCTTCAACCTTGGAATTATAGGCAAGTACCAAACAACCTTGAACGAGATTCCTGTCTCGATCTCTTCGTCCATTTTGTACTTGTCCTTTGCTCTCCTGCGCTTGTATTGTGTGTGCTTGCATATGCGACATGAACGCAAATCTTTGTAATCACTGCGGTACAACATACAATCATTCACACAAGCGTGTATCTTCTGGACTTCAAGTTCCAATGGACAAACAATTTTCTTCGCTTCGTTCGTGCTTTTGGGGATTATCTTCTGGAAGAATGTCTTTGAAAAGATTCAACAACTGTGTGAAGGCCTTGTTTGATAGACCGCTTTCTGCTTTAAATCTGAGAAGCGTCAGTGTGACACTCAACTTGGAATATTTATTTTTGCAACCTAGATACAAATCTTTCTTGGAGGCCGCATCAATGCTTGGCAGCTCCTTGTACCCAGCTATATCTTTTTCTAGGCCCTGGAAATCTGCAATCATAGCAGCAAAATCTGGCATATCATCAAGGTCGCTGTTGTCTGCTTCACACTCTTGGTTTTTCTTTGGGTTTTTTGGCATGCCAGTCTTCTGTCTGTAGCTTGACGTCTGAGCCCCGAGGTTAAATTCATCACCCATGCGACTCTGATCGGGGTTTGGCACCTCACCGACAGGCAGGTTATTACCTTCATCCATAATCGTCTCTTCACCGTGTTTAGTCCATCTTGTGTATCCACTCATGAATCCCCTTTTGTATAAGTGTAACTCGACCTAATCAATTGGAATGGACATCGTATTGCTACAATCCTTGCATGGACAGAGGACGTAATATTCTTTGCAAATTCTCTTCTTTGTCCGTTCAGCCAAAGCCATGAACTCCTTCACGCCATCCCTATACCTTGAGCTTGTCCAATCCCCCATCCATTCAGATCGTTCCATCTGCACACGTTGCATCCTTAATGGATGCACAAAGACGGGTGGATAAATCACAAGATTTTATTTTCAAAATTTATGGAGGGCGCTGCATAATGTTACCCAGTCGTGCAATGACACTAATCAACCAGTCAATTTACACGCATCATCAGCAGTGCCATTATATGAATTTAATACCTTAATTAGGCCACTCAAGGAAAAGAATACCTTAATTAATGAGCAGTGGCACGGCGAGACAGCAGGGGAGCAGAGCTTAGAGGGGCACCTGCCTATAGTCCGGGCTCCACTATCCCGCCTACGACCGCGAGGGACGTGCTCCAGTCATGCCGGTGCCGACCACGAGGATTGAGCTCCTCCTATATCTCCCGCCGCCGACCGAGGATTGACCTCCTATCACGCCGCCACCACCAACCGACAGAGGATGGACTCCCTATAACGCCGACACCACCGACTGACCGGGGATTGACCTCCTATCCGTCAGCCGCTGCATCGGTCGCCGCCGACATCTCTATCAGCATAATGTTTTTTTGGATTTCCGGAGAGCGGCTGTTTACCGCACCCACATGTACCGGGAAGCACATCACAAACGGTCATGTTACGGAAACCGCGTATCACACACGTTTCCATCTCACACGATTTGATTTGGAAAACCGTGTGTCGTATACAACAGAATGCGATAAATAGTTCCCCCGACCGTTATCATCAGATCCCCATAGTTTCCCCGTCTTCCCCAAATCCCTAAATAGCTTCCAAATCCCTAGCGCCCAAATTCCCTAGCGTGGCGTGATGACCCACAAGTACAGGGGGTCAATCGTAGTCCTTTCGATAAGTAAGAGTGTCGAACCCAATGAGGAGCAGAAGGAAAGGACAAGCGGTTTTCAGCAAGGTAATTTCTGCAAGCACTGAAATTGTAGGTAACAGGTAGTTTGATAGCAAGATAATTGGTAACGAGCAAGTAACGGTAATGGTAAATAAAGTGCAGCAAGATAGCCCAATCCTTTTGTGGCAAAGGACAGGCCAAAACGGTCTCTTATAATAAGCAAGCGTTCTTGAGGGTACACGGGAATTTCATCTAGTCACTTTCATCATGTTGGTTTGATTTGCGTTCGCTACTTTGATAATTTGATATGTGGGTGAACCGGTGCTTGGGTGCTGTTCTTACTTGAACAAACCTCCCACTTATGATTAACACCCTCGCAAGCATCCGCAACTAAGAGAAAAATATTAAGATAAAATCTAACCATAGCATTAAACATTTGGATCCAAATCAGTCCCTTACGAAATAGCGCATAAACTAGGGTTTAAGCTTCTGTCACTCTAGCAACCCATCATCTAATAACTACTCCATAATGCATTCCCTTAGGCCCAAAGATGGTGAAGTGCCATGTAGTCGATGTTCACATGACACCACTAAGGGGATCACAACATTCATATCATCAAAATATCGAACACATATCAACTTCACATGATTACTTGCAACATGACTTCTCTCGTGACCTCAAGAACAAAGGTAACTACTCACAAATGATATTCATGCTCAAGATCAGAGGGGTATTAAATAGCATGATGGATCTGAACATATAATCTTCCACCAAATAAACCATATAGTAATCAACTACGAGATGTAATCAACACTACTAGTCACCCACAGGTACCAATCTGAGGTTCCGGTACAAAGATTGAACACAAGAAATGAACTAGGGTTTGAGAGGAGATGGTGTTGTTGAAGATGTTGATGAAGATTGGCCTCCCAAAGATGAGAGGGTTGTTGGTGATGACGATGGCTTCGATTTCCCCCTCCGGGAGGGAAGTTCCCCCGGCGGAATTGCTCCGTCGGAGGGCAAAAGTGCTCCTGCCCAAGTTCCGCCTCGAGACGGCAGCGTTCCATCCCGAAAGTCCCCTCTTGATTTTTTTTCTAGGTCAAAAGACCTTAAGAACCAGAAGATGGGCACCGGAGGTGGGCCGGGCTGGCCACAACCCACCAGGGCGCGCCTGGGGGGCCTGGCACGCCCTAGTGTCTTGTGGTCACCAGGTGGGCCCCCTCCGGTAGTTATTTGCTCCAGTATTTTTTATATATTCCAAAATAATTCTCTGTGAAGTTTCAACTTATTTGGAGATGTGCAGAATATGTGTCTCTGATATGCTTTTTCAGGTCCAGAATTCCAGCTGCCGGCATTCTCCCTCTTTGTGTAAACCTTGCATATTATGAGAGAAAAGGCATTAGAATTACTCCATAAAGCATTATTATGCATAAAAACATTATAAATAACATTAGGAAATCATGATCCAAAATGGACGTATCAACTCCCCCAAGCTTAGACCTCGCTTGTCCTAAAGCGAAAGCTGATATCGAAAAACATGTCCACATGGTTTGAGAGAGAGGTGTCGATAAAAACAAAATACGGACATAGTAGCATCATGCTTATTATCATAGCAGCAACAAACTTTGTCATAGGACTTTTTCATATAACTTTTATTATATAACTTCGTCATTTAACTTCTCATGAACAAGTAACAATTCATCACAACATAGAAGTATAAAGCATAAACCTTATTGAAAACCAACAAACTATGTTCTCAGTCAACTTTGCAACTAGGGTCTCGTGTCGGAGCCTTTTGGCAAGTCCACGTACTCAACCATCATTTAATCTTCTATGATTGCTAACACTCACAGCATACCCATGAGCAAAAAGTTTCAACCGGATACATAGAAAGATAGGGGCTTATAGTTTTGCCTCCCAACGTATTCACCTCAAGGGTGATGTCAACAATAATAACTCATGCTCACTCATATCCAACTGGATATATGTGCCTAGATCTTTCCTCACCACATGATGCTTGCAAAAAGAAAAAGTAAAAAGGAATAGGAAAGAATACTTTGACTCTTGCATAAAAGTAAATACATAAAAGTAAAAGATAGGCCCTTCGCAGAGGGAAGCAGAGGTTGTCATGCGCTTTTTGGTTTCTATGCCAAATCCCTTAATGCAAAAGAACGTCACGTTATATTGCCCCTTATGATAGCAACCTTTATTATGCAGTCCATCGCTTTTATTACTTTGCCATCACAAGTTCGTACAACGCTCAATTTTCTCTTACACTAATTGATCAAACACATTTAGAAGCAATTTTTATTGCCTTAGTGCACCGATGACAACTTACTTGAAGGATCTTACTCAATCCATAGGTAGGTATGGTGGACTCTGAAAACATGAGTTTGGGTTTAGGGTTTTTGGATGCACAAGTAGTATCTCTACTTAGTGCGGAATTTTTGGCTAGCAAACATATTGAGCAAGCACCACATGTTGAAGGATCTATGACAATATAACTTCTATGTGAATATGAACAAACATAAATTATTACATTGTCTTCCTTGTCCAAAGTCAACAATTTTGGCATATAATATTTAATGGGGGCTCACAATCATAAAAGATGTCCAAGATAGTGTATTTGCATGTGAATCTTCTCTTCCCTTATTAATTTTTTCATGAATTGCATCATTGACCAATGCTATGTTTGTCAATCTCCAATAAATTTTACCACTTATACTTTTTCTTATGTGATGTCATTACTTACCATAAGATTAGCATATGATCCTTTTCATTTATTTCCTTTTTATTTTGATTGCAACAAGAAAGTAAAGAAGCAAAAGCTCAAACTAAACTTTATTATATAACTCTCACTCGATTACATAGATAGATAGATCACGAAACTAGCATTCGAAAATAGATCATACTAAACTTTTATTCAACTAGGTCACGAAAGAGCTAAGGATTGAACTAAAATAGGTAAAGGTAAATAAAAGTGATGGTGATACCATACCGGGGCATCTCCCCCATGCTTGGCACAAGCCAAGGGGAGTGCCCATACCCGTGTACTCAAGTCTTCTTTGGTGGTGAAAATTATGTAGGTGGTGATGATGAAGTGTCACACTTTAGCCTCAATAGGTACTCCAATTTACGAATGACGCTCCGAAGGGTGATGATGTGCTCCTCTAGCAAAATATTTTCATGAGTGAGAAATTTATTCTGAAGGCGAACCACTTCGAAAGCCCTAAAAGCTTCAATTTCAGTGGGGGTGAGATGATTGTAATAAGGTCAAAGGATGTCTTCTTCTTCCTCCTCTTCTATTGGCATGGATTGCCCTCCTTCTTGAGCTTAATCCCTCATAGCTTCCTTGCCCTTGTCTTCATTGTTGGCTTCTTTTGGCTCCTCTCTCTTCAGCTCCATCTTCATCAACCAAGCATCCTCTTCTACGTTATTGGAGGAGGGAGAAGACATGACGCCTGGCTTGATAGATCTGATAGGAAAACAGCACGAAACAAGAACAGGGGATTTTTATGTGATGCGGTGGTCAAAACAATTGGGGGTATATATAAAGATTTTTTTTATCTTGGGAAGCAAGTGTTGGGGAATGTTGCATGGGAAACAAAAAATTTCCTACGCACATACAAGATCTATCCATGGAGATGAGCATCTACGAGAGGAGAGATCGGATCCACATATCCTTGTAGATCGCTAAGCGGGAAGCGTTAAGAAACGCAGTTGATGTAGTGAAACGTCTTCGAGATCCAAATCGCAAGCCGTCCCGCGATCCAATCACGATCTAGCGCCGAACGGACAGCACCTCCGCGTTCAGCACATGTACAACTCGATGACAATCTCCGCCTCCTTGATCCAGCAAGCGAGGGCAGAGAGGTAGATGAGTTCTCCGGCAGCACAACGGCATGGTGGCGGTGGTGGTGGAACTAATCCGACAGGGCTTCGCCGAGCTCTACCGAACTAATCTAGAGGAGGGAGACGATCTAGAGAGGAGAGGGCAGCACATGGCTTTTTCTGTGTTGGGCTGCCCTCAAACCTCCACTATATATATAGGGGGAAGGGGAGGGGGAGGAAGCCCTAGCCCCTCCAAGGAGGGGTTTGGCCGACCCTAGGGGGAGGAGTCCTCCTCCAACAAGGGAGGTGTGAACCCTAGGGAGGAGTCCCTCCCCTCAAAGGCACCTCCACCCTTTTTTCCCTTTGCTTTGGGCGCATGGGCCCCTATGGGGTCGGCTGCCCAGCCCACCAGGGGCTGGTGCGCCACCTCTTGGGCCCATGTGGCCCCCGGGGTGGGTGGGGCCCTCCCGGTGGACCCCCGGAACTCATTCGTCACTCCCAGTACACTACCGGGAGTGCCCGAAACTTTTCCGGAACCCAAATACCACTTTCCTATATATAAATATTTACCTCCGGAGCTCCTCGTGGTGTCCGGGATCTCATACGGGACTCCGAACAACCTTCGGTCACCAACATACATAACTTGATAATACCGAAACGTCACCGAACGTTAAGTGTGCAGACCCTGCGGGTTCGAGAACTATGTAGACATGATCGAGACACCTCTACGGTCAATAACCAATAGCGGGACCTGGATGCCCATATTGGTTCCTACATATTCTACGAAGATCTTTATCGGTTGAACCTCTATGTCAAGGATTCGGTTAATCCCGTACGTTGTTCCCTTTGTTTATCGGTATGTTACTTGCCCGAGATTCGATCGTCGGTATCTCTATACCTAGTTCAATCTCGTTACCGGCAAGTCTGTTTACTCGTTTCGTAATACAAGATCCCGTGGCTAACACTTTAGTCACTTTTCTTGCAAGGCTTATTGTGATGTTGTATTACCTAGTGGGACCTGAGATACCTCTCCGTCACACGGAGTAACAAATCCCAGTCTTGATCCTTGCCAACTCAACAGCCACCCTCGGAGATACCTGTAGAGCATCTTTACAGTCACCCAGTTACATTGCGATGTTTGATACACACAAGGTACTCCTCCGGTGTCAGTGAGTTACATGATCTCATGGTCATAGGAACATATACTTGATATGCAGAAAACAATAGCAATAAACTGACACGATCATATGCTACGTTCATAGTTTGGGTCTTGTCCATCACATCATTCTCCTAATGATGTGATCCCATCATCAAATGACAACTCTTGTCCATGGCTAGGAAACCATAGCCATCTTTGATTAACGAGCTAGTCCATTAGAGGCTTACTAGGGACACATTGTTGTCTATGTACCCACACATGTATTTGAGTTTCCAATCAATACAATTATAGCATGGATAATAAACATTTATCATGAACAAGGAAATATAATAATAACCATTTTATTATTGCCTCTAGGGCATATTTCCAACAGTCTCCCACTTGCACTAGAGTCAATAATCTAGCTCACATCACTATGTGATTTTACATTTTAATGAATCTAACACCCATACATTTCTGGTGTTGATCATGTTTCCCTCGTGGAAGAGGCTTAGTCAACGGATCTGCAACATTCTATTCCGTGTGTACTTTGCAAATATTTATGTCTCCTCCCTCGATGTAACCGCGGATGGAATTGAAGTGTCGCTTTATGTGTCTGGTCCTCTTGTGAAACCTTGGTTCCTTGGCTAGAGCAATGGCACCAGTGTTGTCACAGAACAGAGTCATTGGGTTCAGTGCACTGGGCACAACTCCAAGATCCGTCATGAACTGCTTCATCCAGACACCTTCCTTCGCCGCCTCCGAGGCAGCGATGTACTCCGCTTCGCATGTAGAATCGGTTACCATGCTTTGCTTGGAACTGCACCAGCTAACTGCACCCCCATTAAGAATAAATACGTATCCGGTTTGCGACTTAGAGTCATCCGGATCAGTGTCAAAGCTTGCATCGATGTAACCCTTTACGACGAGCTCTTGATCACCTCCATAAACGAGAAACATGTCCTTAGTCCTTTTCAGGTACTTCAGGATATTCTTGACCGCCGTCCAGTGTTCCACTCCTGGATCACTTTGAAACCTTCCGGCCATACTTATGGCAAGGCTGACATCGGGTCTTGTGCACAGCATTGCATACATGACAGAGCCTATTGCAGAAGCATAGGGGACGACACTCATCTTTTCTCTATCTTCTGCAGTCACTGGGCATTGAGTCTTACTCAATTTCACACCTTGCAATACAGGCAAGAACCCCTTCTTGGACTGATCCATTTTGAACTTCTTCAAAACTTTGTCAAGGTATGTGCTTTGTGAAAGTCCTATTAAGCGTCTCGATCTATCTCTATAGATCTTGATGCCTAATATGAAAGCAGCTTCTCCTAGGTCCTTCATTGAAAAACTCTTGTTCAAATATTCCTTCACGCTTTCCAACATTTCTATATTGTTTCCAATCAGTAATATGTCATCCACATATAATATTAGAAACGCTATAGAGCTCCCACTCACTTTCTTGTAAATACAAGCTTCTCCGTAAACTTGTATAAACTCGAACGCTTTGATCACCTCATCAAAGTGAAGATTCCAACTCCGAGATGCTTGCACCAGTCCATAAATGGATCGCTGGAGTTTGCAAACTTTGTCAGCATTCTCTGGATCGACAAAACCTTCTGGTTGCATCATATACAACTCTTCCTTAAGGAAACCGTTAAGGAACGCTGTTTTGACATCCATCTGCCAAATTTCATAATCGAAAAATGCAGCTATTGCTAACATGGTTCTGACGGACTTAAGCATCACTATGGGAGAGAAAGTCTCATCGTAGTCAATTCCTTGAACTTGCGAAAACCCTTTGCCACAAGTCGAGATTTATAGACGGTGACATTACCGTCCGCGTCTGTCTTCCTCTTAAAGATCTATTTATTCTGAATGGCCTTTCGCCCTTCAGGTAATACTTCCAAAGTCCACACTTTGTTTTCATACATGGATCCTATCTCGGATTTCATGGCCTCTAACCATTTGTCGGAATCCGGGCCCACCACCGCTTCTCCATAGCTCGTAGGTTCATTTTTGTCCAACAACATGACCTCCAAGACAGGGTTACCGTACCATTCAAGAGCAGTACGTGCCCTTGTCGACCTACGAGGTTCGATAGTAACTTGATCCGAAGCTTCATGATCACTATCATTAGCTTCCTCTTCAACTGATGTAGGATCCATAGAAACATCTTTCTGCGCTGCGCTACTCTCTGGTTGAAGTGAAGGTTCAACAACCTCATCAAGTTCTATCTTCCTCCCACTCAATTCTTTCGAGAAAAACTCTTTCTCGAGAAATGACCCGTTCTTAGCGACAAACACTTTGCCTTCGGATCCGAGATAGAAGGTGTACCCAACCGTCTCTTTTGGGTATCCTATGCAGACACATTTCTCCGCTTTGGGTTCCAGCTTTTCAGGCTGAAGCTTTTTGACATAAGCATCGCATCCCCAAACTTTAAGAAATGACAACTTTGGTTTCTTGCCAAACCATAGCTCATACGGCGTCGTCTCAACGGATTTAGATGGTGCCCTATTTAAAGTGAATGTAGTTGTCTCTAATGCATAACCCCAAAACGATAGTGGCAAATCGGCAAGAGACATCATAGACCGCACCATATCCAATAAGGTTCGATTACGACGTTCGGACACACCATTACACTGTGGTGTTCCACGTGGCGTCAACTGTGAAACAATTCCACACTGTCTTAAGTGATTGCCAAACTCATAACTCAGATATTCTCCTCTTCGATCAGATTGTAGGAATGTAATCTTCTTGTTACGATGATTCTTGACTTCACTCTGAAATTGCTTGAACTTTTCAAACGTTTCAGACTTATGTTTCATTAAGTAAATATACCCATATCTACTTAAGTCATCGGTGAAGGTGAGAAAGTAACGATATCCACCACGCGCCTCAATGCTCATCAGACCGCACACATCAGTATGTATGATTTCCAACAAGTCACTTGCCCGTTCCATTGTTCCAGAGAACGGGGTCGTGGTCATCTTGCCCATGAGGCATGGTTCACATGTGTCAAGTGATTCAAAATCAGGTGACTCCAAAAGTCCATCAGCATGGAGTTTATTCATGCGTTTTACACCAATATGACCTAAGCGGCAGTGCCACAAGAAAGTGGTACTATCATTATCAACTCTACATCTTTTGGCATCAATGTTATGAACATGTGTATCGTCACTATCGAGATTCAATAAGAACAAACCCCTCACAATGGGTGCATGACCATAAAAGATATTACTCATATAAATAGAACAACCATTATTCTCTTATTTAAATGAGTAACCGTCTCACAATAAACAAGATCCAGATATAATGTTCATGCTTAACGCAGGCACTAAATAACAATTATTCAGGTTCATCACTAATCCCGATGGTAATCGAAGAGCGAGCGTGCCGACGGCGATCACATCAACCTTGGAACCATTTCCCACGCGCATCGTCACTTCGTCCTTTGCCAGCCTCCGTCTATTCTGCAGTTCCTATTTTGAGTTGCAAATATGAGCAACCGAACCGGTATCAAATACCCAGGCACTACAACGAGAGTTGGTAAGGTACACATCAATAACATGTATATCATATATACCTTGTTTGGTGTTGGCCGCCTTCTTGTCGGCTAGATACTTAGGGCAGTTCCTCTTCCAGTGGCCAGTGCCCTTGCAATGAAAGCACTCAGTTTCTGGCTTGGGTCCAGCCTTGGGTTTCTTCACGGGAAGGGCAACTGCTTTGCCACTCTTTTTGGAGTTACCCTTCTTGCCCTTGCCATTCTTCTTGAAACTAGTGGTTTTATTGACCATCAACACTTGATGCTTGATACGTCTCCAATGTATCTATAATTTTTGCTTGTTCCATGCTATTATATTATCATTATTGGATGTTTTACAATCATTTTATAACAACTTTATATCATTTTTTGGGACTAACCTATTACATAGTGCCAAAGTGCCAGTTGCTGTTTTTGCTTGTTTTTTACTTCGCAGAATATCAATACCAAACGGAGTCCAATCGCAACGAAACTTTTTGGAGATTTTTTCTAGACCAGAAGACACCCGGTGGGCCAAAGAAGAGCTAGGAAGGTGGGCTGTAGAGAGCACAACCCACCAGGGCGCGCCAGGGGGCCCCCGGCGCGCCCTGATGGGTTGTGCCCTCCACGGGGCCCCTCTGCACCGCCTCTGATGCCTATAAATTCCCAAATATTCCCAAAACCCTAGGGGAGTCGACGAAACACAATTCCAGACGCCGCAAGTTCCAGAACCGCGAGATCCAATCTAAACACCATCACGGAGGGGTTCATCTTCCTCATAGGTGCCTCTCTGATGATGCGTGAGTAGTCCACCATAGACCTACGGGTCCGTAGGCAGTAGCTAGATGGCTTCTTCTCTCTCTTATGATTCTCAATACAATGGTCTCTTGGAGATCTATTTGATGTAAACTTTTGTTGTGTGTTTGTTGGGATCCGATGAATTTTGAGTTCATGATCAGTTTCTATCCATGAATATTATTTGAGTCTTCTTTGATCTCTTATATGCATGATTGCTTATAGCATCGTATTTCTTCTTCTAATCTTTGGTTTAGTTAGGCCGACTAGATCGATTTTTCTTGCCATGGGAAGAGGTGCTTTGTGATGGGTTCGATCGTGCAGTGTTCTCTCCCAGTGACAGAAGGGGCAGCAAGACACGCATGTATCATTGCTATTAAGGATAACAAGATGGGGTCTATTCCTACATGAATAGATCTTGTCTACATCATGTCATCGTTCTTATTGCATTACTCCGTTTTTCCATGAACTTAATATACTAGATGCATGCTGGATAGCGGTCGATGTGTGGAGTAATAGAGGTAGATGCAGGCAGGAGTCGGTTTATCTATCTTGGACGTGATGCCTATATAATGATCATCACCTTGGATATCGTCGTGACTATTCGATTTTCTATCAATTGCCCAACAGTAATTTGTTCACCCACCGTGCGCTATACTCATGAGAGAAGCCACTAGTGAACCCTACGACCCCTGGGTCTACTTTTCCAACATATTGTTTTCAGATCTCTCTTTTTGCAATCTTTGTTTTCAGATCTACAAAACCAAAAACCCAAAAATATATTGCTGCATATTTTATTTTCCCTTTTTATTTTGTGGTCTTGAGAGATCTATATTTCCTATCTATCACTACCTAATCTATCTTTTTACCGTAGAGAGATTGACAACCTCTCTTTCGCGTCGGGTTGCAAGTATTTGTTGCTTGTGCGCAGGTGCTGATTATTGGGTGGTGGTGATCCTCCTACTGGTTCGATAACCTTGGTTTCATAACTGAGGGAAATACTTACCGTTGCTGTGCTGCATCATCCCTTCCTCTTTGGGGAAATACCGACGCAGTCTCAAGCCACGTCAATGCTCCTTCTGGATTTCAGACTCAGCGACTTTCAGCATCGCAAACAGCTCGGCGACTGACTTGTTCATCCCTTGCATGTTATAGTTCAACACAAAGCTCTTGTAGCTAGGTGGTAGTGATTGAAGAACTCTCTCAATGATTGCCTCCGGCGGGAGGGCAATTCCCAACTTAGCCAGACGGTTGGAATACCCAGACATTCTGAGTATGTGCTCACTAACAGACCCGTTCTCCTCCATCTTGTAAGCATAGAACTTATCGGAGGTCTCATACCTCTTGATCCGGGCATTCTTTTCAAAGATAAACTTCAACTCTTGGAACATCTCATATGCTCCATGACGTTCAAAACGCCTTTGAAGTCCCGGCTCTAAGCCATACAACATAGCACACTGAACTATTGAGTAATCATCTGAACGCGACTGCCAGGTGTTCGCAACATCTGGAGATGACACTGGAGCGGGTGGCTCACCGAGCGGTGCATCAAGGACATAAGCCTTTTGGGAAGCCGTGAGGGTAATCCTCAGATTACGGGCCTAGTCTACAAAGTTACTTCCATCATCTTTCAGCTTAGCTTTCTCTGGGAACGCATTGAAATTCAGGGGAACTACTACGCGAGCCATTGATCTACAACATAAAATTTGCAAAGACAACTTAGACTATTGTTCAAGATAATGAGTTTAGTTAATCATATTACTTAAAAAACTCCCACTCAAATTGACATCCCTCCGGTCATCCGAGTGCTACATGATCCAAATTCACCAACCCAAGTCCGATCATCACGTGAGATGAGGTGGTTTCAATGGTGAACATCTCCATGTTGATCATATGTACTATATGACTCATGTTCGACCTTTCGGTCTCTTGTGTTCCGAGGCCATGTCTGTACATGCTAGGCTCGTCAAGTTTAACCCGAGTGTTTCGCATGTGCAACACTGGCTTGCACCCGTTGTATGCGAACGTAGAGTCTATCACACCCGATCATCACGTGGTGTCTTGAAACGACGAACTTTCGCAACGGTGCACACTCGGGGAGAACACAATTTTATCTTGAAATTTTAGTGAGGGATCACCTTATAATGCTACCGTCGTCCTAAGCAAAATAAGATGCATAAAAGGATTAACATGACATGCAAATCATAAGTGACATGATATGGCCATGAACTTGTGCTTTTGATCTCCATCTCCAAAGCATCGGCATGATCTCCATCGTCACCAGCATGACACCATGATCTCCATCATCTTGATCTCCATCAATGTGTCGCCATCGGGGTTGTCACGCCAACCATGCTTCTACTACTATAGCTACCGCTTAGCGATAAAGTAAAGCATTACATAGTGCTTAATGAGTGACACACAGGCCACATAATTAATTAAAGACAACCCTATGGCTCCAGCCGGTTGCCGTACTCATCGACGTGCAAGTCATGATAATCTATACAAAACATGATCATGTTATTGGCCATATTGCATCACATCATACCCTGCAAAAACAAGTTAGACGTCCTCTAATTTGTTGTTCATGTTTTACGTGGCTGCTATGGGTATCTAGCAAGAACGATTCTTACCTACGCAAAACCACAACGGTGATATACAAGTTGCTATTTCACCTTCTACAAGGACCGCCTTTGTCGAATCCGATTCAACTAAAGTGGGAGAGATAGACACCCGCCAGCCATCTTATGCAACAAAGTTACATGTCAGTCGATGGAACCGGTCTCTCGTACGTGGACGAGTAAGGTTGGTCCGGGTCACTTCATCCCACAATACCGCTGAATCAAGAAAAGACTAAGGAGGGAAGCAATCTGAATATCAACGCCCACAAACTCCTTTGTGTTCTACTCGTGATCTCATCTATGCATAGACCTAGCTCATGATGCCACTGTTGGGGAACGTTGCATGGGAAACAAATTTTTTCCTACGCACGTACAAGATCTATCCATGGAGATGAGCATCTACGAGAGGAGAGATCGGATCCACATACCCTTGTAGATCGCTAAGCGGGAAGCATTAAGAAACGCGGTTGATGTAGTCAAACGTCTCCGAGATCCAAATCGCAAGCCGTCCCGCGATCCAATCACGATCTAGCGCCGAACGGACGGCACCTCCGCGTTCAGCACACGTACAGCTCGATGACGATCTCCGCCTCCTTGATCCAGCAAGTGAGGGCGGAGAGGTAGATGAGTTCTCTGGCAGCACAACGGCGTGGTGGCGGTGGTGGTGGAACTAATCCGGCAGGGCTTCGCCGAGCTCTACGAACTAATCTAGAGGAGGGAGACGATCTAGAGAGGAGAGGGCAGCACGTGGCTTTTTCTGTGTTGGGTTGCCCTCAAACCTCCACTATATATAGGGGGAAGGGGAGGGGGAGGCAGCCCTAGACCCTCCTCCAAGGAGGGGTTCAGCCGACCCTAGGGGGAGGAGTCCTACTCCCACAAGGGAGGTGGGAACCCTAGGGAGGAGTCCCTCCCCTCAAAGGCACCTCCACCCTTTTTTCCCTTTGCTTTGGGTGCATGGGCCCCTATGGGGTCGGCTGCCCAGCCCACCAGGGGCTGGTACGCCACCTCTTGGGCCCATGTGGCCCCCGGGGTGGGTGGGCCCCTCCCGGTGGACCCCCCGGAACTCATTCGTCACTCCCGGTACTCTACCGGGAGTGCCCGAAACTTTCCAGAACCCAAATACCACTTTCCTATATAAAAGT
Organism: Elymus sibiricus; assembly: GCA_039707655.1. Taxonomy (NCBI): domain Eukaryota; kingdom Viridiplantae; phylum Streptophyta; class Magnoliopsida; order Poales; family Poaceae; genus Elymus; species Elymus sibiricus. The sequence goes on from CM077671.1 coordinate 250,427,695, forward strand.
CTTTACCTCTGGACCATTCCGGAGCTCCTCGTGATGTCCGGGATCTCATCCGGGACTCCGAACAACCTTCGGTCACCAACATACATAACTCAATAATACCGAAACGTCACCGAACGTTAAGTGTGCTGACCCTGCAGGTTCGAGAACTATGTAGACATGACCGAGACACCTCTACGGTCAATAACCAATAGCGGGACCTGGATGCCCATATTGGTTCCTACATATTCTATGAAGGTCTTTATCGGTTGAACCTCTATGTCAAGGATCCAGTTAATCCCGTACGTTGTTCCCTTTGTTTATCGGTATGTTACTTGCCCGAGATTCGATCGTCGGTATCTCTATACCTAGTTCAATCTCGTTACCGGCAAGTCTCTTTACTAGTTCCGTAATATAAGATCTTGCGGCTAACACTTTAGTCACTTTGCTTGCAAGGCTTATTGTGATGTTGTATTACCGAGTGGGCCCTGAGATACCTCTTCGTCACACGGAGTAACAAATCCCAGTCTTGATCCATGCCAACTCAACAAACACCCTCGAAGATACCTATAGAGCATCTTTATAGTCACCCAGTTATGTTGCGACGTTTGATACACACAAGGTACTCCTCCGGTGTCAGTGAGTTACATGATCTCATGGTCATAGGAACATATACTTGACATGCAGAAAACAATAGCAATAAACTGACACGATCATATGCTACGCTCATAGTTTGGGTCTTGTCCATCACATCATTCTCCTAATGATGTGATCCCATCATCAAATGACAACTCTTGTCCATGGCTAGGAAACCATAGCCATCTTTGATTAAGAAGCTAGTCCATTAGAGGCTTACTAGGGACACATTGTTGTCTATGTACCCACACATGTATTTGAGTTTCCAATCAATACAATTATAGCATGGATAATAAACATTTATCATGAACAAGGAAATATAAATATAACCATTTTATTATTGCCTCTAGGGCATATTTCCAACAGCAAGAATATGGAAGGAAAATGGAGTCGGGAAGGTGCCCGAGGGGGGCACAACCCACCAGGGCGCACCAGGGAGGGCAGGCGCGCCCTGGTGTATCGTGCTCACCTCGGTTGCTTTCCTGTTTATTTCTTATTTTCCTAATTTTTGTAATATTCCAAAACTAACAGAAAACATTTTTGCGGATTTTTCAAAGTCCGTTTACTTATCGTATCACGTGCCTCCTCTTTTTTAGGATTCTGGAGTGTTCCGGAAGGTTTCTTTTATGGGTTCCTCCGGTGTCATGGTTTGGATAATATTGCTTTCAACATTGATAGGCGTACCTGAGATATAGTGTTTAATTCTTTGTCCATTGACCACCTTCGGGTTAGTACCTTCGGCATTATTAATCTTGATAGCTCCAGAACGATAAACCTCTTTGAGAATATATGGTCCTTCCCATTTGGAAAGAAGCTTTCCTGCAAAAAATCTAAAACAAGAGTTGTACAAAAGAACATATTCTCTAACTTTGAATTCCGCTTTTGGATTCTTTTGTCATGCCATCTTTTAACTTTTTCTTTGAACAGTTTGTCATTTTCATAAGCTTGGGTTCTCCATTCATCTAGTGAGCTAATATCAAATTACCTCTTTTCACCGGCAAGTTTGAAATCATAATTGAGTTCTTTAATTGCCCAAAATGCTCTATGTTCTAACTCTAGAGGCAAATGACAAGCTTTTCCATATACCATTTTGTATGGAGACATACCCATAGGATTTTTATAAGCTGTTCTATAGGCCCAAAGTGCATCATCTAGTTTCTTAGACCAATTCTTTCGGGACCTATTGACAGTTTTTTGTAATATTAATTTTATTTCTCTATTGCTAAGTTCAACTTGACCACTAGATTGAGGATGATAGGGTGATGCAATTCTACGGTTAACATCATATTTAGAAAGCATTTTACGGAAAGCACCATGAATAAAGTTTGAACCACCATCAGTCATTAAATATCTACGGACTCCAAACTTCGGGAAAATAACTTCTTTAAGCATTTTAATGGAGGTGTTATGATCAGCACTACTAGTTGGAATAGCTTCTACCCACTTAGTAACATAATCAACAGCAACCAAAATATGAGTATACACATTAGAGGAAGGAAAAGGTCCCATATAGTCAAAACCCCAAACATCAAATGGTTCAACAACAAGTGAATAATTCATACGCATTTCCTGACGCTTACCGATATTACCAATTCTGTGACATTCATCATAAGACAAGACAAACTTACGGGCATCCTTGAAGAGAGTAGGCCAATAAAAACCAGATTGTAATACCTTGTGAGCAGTTCTATCTCCCGCATGATGTCCTCTATAGGCTTTGGAATGACATTTCCGTAGGATTTGTTCTTGTTCATGCTCGGGTACACAACATGTAATAATACCATCTACCCCTTCTTTATAAAGATGTGGGTCATCCCAAACGTAATGTCTTAAATCATAGAAGAATTTTTTCTTTTGTTGGTATGTGAAACTAGGTGGTATATATTTAGCAACAATGTAGTTAGCATAATCAGCATACCAAGGAGTGTTTTGAGAAAAATTTATTGCAGCTAACTGTTCATCAGGAAAACTATCATCAATAGGTAGTGGGTCATCAAGAATATTTTCTAACCTAGACAAGTTATCAGCTACGGGGTTCTCAGCTCCTTTCCTATCGGTGATATGTAAATCAAATTCTTGAAGCAAGAGAACCCACCTAATGAGTCTAGGTTTAGCATCTTTCTTTTCCATAAGATATTTTATAGCAGCATGATCAATGTGAACAATAACTTTGGAATCAACAATGTAAGATCTAAATTTATCAGAAGCAAACACAACTGCTAAAAATTCTTTTTCAGTAGTAGCATAATTTCTTTGGGCACTATCTAGAGTTTTGCTAGCATAATGGATAACATTTAATTTCTTATCAACTCTTTGTCCTAGAACAACACCAACATCATAATCAATAGCATCACATATAATTTCAAAAGGCAAGTTCCAATCAGGTGGTTGAACAATAGGTGCAGAAGTTAAGGCTTTCTTAAGTGTTTCAAAGGCTTCTACACAATCATCGTAAAAAACAAATGGAATATCATTTTGTAAAAGATTAGTAAGAGGCCTAGAAACTTTAGAGAAGTCTTTAATAAACCTTCTATAGAAACCAGCATGACCAAGGAAACTCCGAATACCTTTAATATCTTTAGGACATGGCATTTTCTCAATTGCATCAACTTTAGCTTTATCCACCTCAATACCTCGTTCAGATATTTTATGCCCCAAGACAATACCTTCATTAACCATAAAGTGGCACTTCTCCCAATTCAAGACGAGATTAGTTTGTTCACATCTCTACAAAACTTGATCAAGGTTGCTTAAGCAATCATCAAAAGAAGTTCCGTAAGCGGAAAAATCATCCATGAAAACCTACACAATCTTTTCACAAAAATCAGAGAATATAGCAGTCATACATCTTTCAAAGGTAGCAGGTGCATTGCATAAACCAAAAGGCATATGTCTATAAGCATAGGTTCCAAAAGGACAAATAAAGGTGATTTTCTCTTGATCGGGTTGTGATACAGGTATTTGAGAGAAACCAGAATATCCATCCAGAAAACAAAAGTGTGTGTGCTTGGATGACCTCTCTAGCATTTAATCAATGAAAGGCAGAGGGTAATGATCTTTTCTAGTAGATTTATTTAATTTTCTAAAATCAATTACCATTCTATAGCCAGTGACAATTCTCCGTGGGATAAGTTCATTTTTATCATTAGGAACAACACTAATACCTCCCTTCTTAGGGACATAATGAACGGGACTTACCCATCTACTATCAGCTATGGGATAAATTATACCTGCTTCTAGAAGCTTTAATATTTCAGTTCTTACCACTTCTTTCATTTTAGGATTCAAACCTCGTTGGTGTTCAACAACGGGTTTAGCATCAGGTTCCATATTGATCTTGTACTGATAGAGAGTGGGACTGATGCCCTTAAGATCATCAAGAGTATATCCAATAGCAGCCCGGTGCTTCCTCAGAATTTTTAATAATCTTTCTTCTTCATGTTCTGAAAGGTTAGCACTAATAATTACAGGATATATCTTTTTCTCAACAAGATAAGCATACTTCAAAGTGTCAGGCAATTGCTTTAATTCAAACACAGGATCACCTTTAGGTGGAGGAGGACCTCCTAGAGTTTCAATAGGCAAATTGTGTTTTAAGAGAGGTTGTTGTTCAAAGAAATTTTTATCTATTTCATTTCTTTCATGCAAGTGCATATCATTTTCATGATCTAGCAAATATTGTTCTAGTGGATCAGTAGGAGGAACGACAATAGAAGCAAGACCAATTATTTCATCCTTACTAGATAATTCTTTATTACGTGGTTGTCTACCAAACTTGGAGAAAATAAACTCATGAGACACATCACCAAAACTAACACCGACAGTTTGTTTTTCACAATCTATCTTAGCATTAACAGTGTTCAAGAAAGGTCTACCAAACATAATGGGACAAAAGTAATCTTGTGGGGAACCAAGAACTAGAAAATCAGTAGGATATTTTATTTTCCCACACAAGACTTCAACATGTCTAACAATCCCAAGTGGTGTGATGGTGTCTCTATTAGCAATATTAATAGTAACATCAATGTCTTATATTTCGGCAGGTGCTATATCATTCATAATTTCTTGGTATAAGGTAAAAGGAATAGCACTCACACTAGCACCCGCATCACATAAACCATGATAGCAATGATCTCCTATTTTAACTGAGACAACATGCATGCCAACTACGGGTCTATGTTTATCTTTTTCATCGGGTTTGACAATTCTAGCAGCTTCATCACAGAAGTAAATAACATGCCCATCAATATTTTCTACCAAGAGATATTTAACCATAGCAACACTAGGTTCTACTTTAATTTGTTCAAAGGGCTTAGGTGCTTTAATATTACTTTTGCGAACCACCGTTGATACCTTAGCATGTTCCTTTATCCTAACAGGGAAAGATGTTTTTTCAATATAAGCAGTAGGCACAACTGGATCAACATTGTAAATGATAGTTTCATCTTTAGCTATGACCGGTTCTTTAATTTCTTCTTTAATAGGTGGATGATATTTAATCCACTTCTCCTTAGGGAGGTCAACACGAGTAGCAAATGATTCACAAAAGGAGGCTACTATCTTAGAGTCAAGTCCATATTTAGTGCTAAACTTGTGAAAAGCATCGGTATTCATAAAATATTTAACACAATCAAACTTAAGCTTAATACCTGACTCATTACCTTTGTTGAGTTCCCAATCTTCAGAGTTGCGTTTAATTCTTTCTAAGAGAACCCACTTGAATTCAAAAGTCTTCTTCATAAAGAACTAGTACAAGAAGTATCGAGCATGGATCGATCATTATGAGAAAGCCGAGCATAAAAAATCTGAATAATAATTTCTCTCGAGAGCTCATGATTGGGGCATGAATATAACATTGACTTAAGCCTCCCCAAGCTAGAGCGATGCTTTCTCCTTCACGAGGCCAAAAATTATATATATATAATTCCGATCACGATGAACTAGATGCATAGGATAAAACTTTTGGTGTAATTCTAATTTCAATCGAGTCCAGTTCCATGATCCAATATCATCACATAGCCTATACCATGTCAATGCTTTTCCCTTCAAAGATAAAGGGAAAACCTTCTTCTTAACTTCATCTCCGGGTAAACCTGCAAGCTTAAATAATCCACAAATTTCATCCACATGTATTAGATGCATATCAGGATGTTCAGTTCCATCTCCTGCATAAGGATTAGCTAGCAGTTGTTCTATCATATCCGAAGGAATTTCATAACCAATATTTTCAGTACATGCAGTAGGTTGAGGGGCAACTAATTGTGGTTCCGGTCGAGGTGAAGATACCCCGAACAAATCCCTCAAAGGATTGTTTTCCATAGTAGCAAGTGACAATAAATTTCAGCATGTAGTATAAATTTTTCCTTACTGATTTCCACTTGCCAAGAGAGCTTCACTCCCCGACAACGGCCCCATAAAAGAGCCTTGATGACCTACAAGTATAGGGGGTCAATCGTAGTCCTTTCGATAAGTAAGAGTGTCAAACCCAACGAGGAGCAGAAGGAAATGACAAGCGGTTTTCAGCAAGGTAATTTCTACAAGCACTGAAATTGTAGGTAACAGGTAGTTTGATAGCAAGATAATTGGTAACGAGCAAGTAACAGTAACGGTAAATAAAGTGCAGCAAGATATCCCAATACTTTTGTGGCAAAGGACAGGCCAAAACGGTCTCTTATAATAAGCAAGTGTTCTTGAGGGTACACGGGAATTTCATCTAGTCACTTTCATCATGTTGGTTTGATTTGCGTTCGCTACTTTGATAATTTGATATGTGGGTGGACCGGTGCTTGGGTGTTGTTCTTACTTGAACAAACCTCCCACTTATGATTAACCCCCTCGCAAGCATCCGCAACTACGAGAAAAGTATTAAGATAAAATCTAACCATAGCATTAAACATTTGGATCCAAATCAGCCCCTTACGAAATAGCGCATAAACTAGGGTTTAAGCTTCTGTCACTCTAGCAACCCATCATCTAATAACTACTCCATAATGCATTCCCTTAGGCCCAAAGATGGTGAACTGCCATGTAGTCGACGTTCACATGACACCACTAAGGGAATCACAACATTCATATCATCAAAATATCGAACACATATCAACTTCACATGATTACTTGCAACATGACTTCTCCCGTGACCTCAAGAACAAAGGTAACTACTCACAAATGATATTCATGCTCAAGATCAGAGGGGTATTAAATAGCATAATGGATCTGAACATACAATCTTCCACCAAATAAACCATATAGTAATCAACTACGAGATGTAATCAACACTACTAGTCACCACACGTACCAATCTGAGGTTCCGGTACAAAGATTGAACACAAGAGATGAACTAGGGTTTGAGAGGAGATGGTGCCGTTGAAGATGTTGATGAAGATTGGCCTCCCAAAGATGAGAGGGCTGTTGGTGATGACGATGGCTTCGATTTCCCCCTCCGGGAGGGAAGTTCCCCCGACGTAATCGCTCCGCCGGAGGGCAAAAGTGCTCCTGCGCAAGTTCCACCTTGAGACGGCGGCGTTCTGTCCCGAAAGTCCCCTCTTGATTTTTTCTAGGTCAAAAGACCTTAAGAACCAGAAGATGGGCACCGGAGGTGGGCCGGGCTGGCCACAACCCACCAGGGCGTGCCTGGGGGGTCTGGCACGCCCTGGTGTCTTATTGTCACCAGGTGGCCCCCCCTCCGGTAGTTATTTGCTCCAGTATTTTTTATATATTGCAAAATAATTCTCCGTGAAGTTTCACCTTATTTGGAGATGTGCAAAATAGGTGTCTCTGATATGCTTTTTCAGGTCCAGAATTCCAGCTACCGGCATTCTCCCTCTTTGTGTAAACCTTGCATGTTATGAGAGAAAAGGCATTAGAATTACTCCATAAAGCATTATTATGGATAAAAACATTATAAATAACAGTAGGAAATCATGATGCAAAATGGACATATCATGGTGCTGACATTGGGGAAATGCGGATGAGTTGTGCTGATGGTTTCAGTGCGGCTGCACCGGTTCGTACAGTCGCTCTTGGCAGCGCAACCACGACGGCGGTCACCGCCGAGCACTTGCCTAAGGTCACCAGGAGGCCGGTGTACTACGTATCCGAATCGTCTTGTCAGGTCCCAATCATTCCTCATCTTTTTAGCATGACCAAAGCAAGCAACTCACTCAGTCCCCCCCCCACACACACACATGAAGTCGATCAAATGCCGGATCCAGAGTTTGACTCCAGCAGACTCCCGCAACATGAGTTTGATTCTGAGTTTTGCGCCACCAAGAAGTACCAAAAGCTGAGTTGTGTGCACGGGCACACTCCCGCTCGACGCGTATGCACGGAGGGATTCGACATTGGCACACGGTTTCTCGGTTGCCCCTTAGAGGTTAGTGATAAGTTCATCCCTTAAGTTCAGTTAATGCCCCCACTCATCCTGATTATTTAACATTCGCAGGGATATGAGGCTTGTGCCTTTGTTAACTGGCTGGATGATGAATGGCATGGGCGGGCTCGGAGTGTTATCACCAAGCTTGCAGAAGATAACGTAAAGCTGAAGAAGAAACTGACTAATCTGGAGTGTACAATCACTACAATGAAGCAAGAAAGAATCAATCACATGCAACATATGAAAGCAAGAGACAAGAAGGAACTATCATGTGTAGTTGTAGTTGCCGCATTAGCCATCTTCTATGCGCTGTTTGCAATGATCATTAGGGGTTTCGTTTGATTATTAATGGCTACATCAATAAGCAGAGCTCATCTATTGCTTACCAACTGTCCTATGTTAAATGCTTACTATTTCACACCCGTTGTGTTTCATATAAGCGTGTGGGTAGTTAAACAAAGCATCTAGCGAACCATGTGAACTCCTAAAATGTACACATGTGAAACATTTGGCATATTGAGAATTGCACAATAGCGGGAATTTAGAGCGACGGGCCGGGTGCACACAATTGCGGTTGATTATATCGGAATTCTAACTGCCTACCAAGGCGCCAATATAATCCGTCAACCCCCCGCTTCAATTGCCATTCCTCTTGTCTTCACACCACGCTTCAGTTGCCACCATCTTCATCGTCCCGGCCGGCCACTCTACACTTCCACACACTTTGCAATCTCGCTTTCTCGCCGGTTGTTTAATTACATAGCGCAGCAATGTTGAGCGACAACGAGGACGACATTTCCGCCAGTCTGGGGTCAACCACAGAATCATCGCACTCGTCTTCCATGAGTCCGGCATCAAGCCCTGGCCTCCATTTTATCCGGCTCATGGAAGGGCCGCCGCCGCCGGAGTCATCGGACGATGACCAGACGGATGAGGAGCCGCCGAAGGACGAAGAAGACGACAACGATGATGAGGAGGAGGAATGGTCGGACAAGGAGGAGGACGACGAGGAGCCGCCAAAGGACGAAGAAGACGACGGCGATGATGATGAGGAGGAATGGTCGAACAAGGAGGACGACAAGGAGGACATCGACGACGATGGCGATGAAAATCCAGCGGTCAACGGCAAGAAGCGTCCATGTCAATACGATGGCATGGGGCCATCTAACAACAACAAGAAGAAGTAAAACAGACTGTACTCCTTAAATTTGTTGTCGTTTGCTCATATTTATTCCTTGACTCTGTCTACCCTCTCGATCTCATCGCAAACGGTTAAGAATACAGATTCGTCAGTGGTCATTCACAATATCGCACACATTTGGTTTCTTGAATTGTGTGCCCTGTCGAGCACACAATTCAGAACAACAAATCATATGTGTTGTCCAGAATTATAGCACACAGTTCTGATTATCGAACTGTTTGCAGCCTATCACACACACCTTGCCGAACCGTTTGTGTTCTTTCATATCATCGCAAACAGTTCATCTAAGGGATCTGTATGCCGTACATCACACATATCTATGTTTGATTAACCGTTTGTGCCATTTCGCCTCATCACAAACAATTCTTAAAAGTCAATTGTCTGCCATAGATCGCACACGCAAATATTTTCTGAATCGTATTTGATGGATCCTCCATCGCACACAGTTCATGTCATTGGCAACGGAGCTTGAACTATACTGTTTGCGATTCATGCATCGCACACAATTTCGTCGAAGGGTCTCTGATTGTAGTGTCGCGTTAGCAGCATCCAGCAGTAGTGCAAGTTGCATGTCAGTCGGTGGAACTAGTCTCCCGTGCGAGGACAGGTAAGGTTGGTCTGAGCTGCTTCATCCCACAATACCGCCGAATCAAGATAATATAAAGGAGGTAAGCAATCCGAACATCAACGCCCACAACTTCTTTGTGTTCTACTCGTGCATATCATCTACGCATAGACCTAGCTCATGATGCCACTATTGGGGAACGTTGCATGGGAAAAAAATCCTATGCACACGCAAGATCTATCCATGGAGATGCATATAAACTAGAGGGGAGAGTGTGTCTACATACCCTCATAGACCGTTAAGCGGAAGCGTTAAAAACGCGGTTGATGTAGTCGTACGTCTTCATGATCCAATCGCGATCCGTCTTGATCAAGCTCCGAACAGACGACACCTCCGCGTTCAACACACGTGTCGCTCGATGACGTCTCCACCTCCTCGATCCAGCGAGAGAGGGCGGAGTAGTAGATGGTTTCTCAACCAGCACGACGACATGGTGGAGGTGGTGGTGGAGCTAGTTCAGCAGGGCTTTGCGAAGCGCTACTAGAACGAGGACGAATGAGCTACGGAGTAACGGGAGAGAGAGGGGCACCAAGGGCTTGGTGTGTCCTCTTGGGGCGCCCCTCCCCTTATAGGTGGAGGGGTATGGTGTCCAGCCCCCTCCAAGCCCTAGGGCCGGCGGCCAAGGGGGAGGAGGCGGAATCCTAGTCCTCCTCCTTCCCTTCCATACAAAGGTGGACTTTCCACCTTTCGCAACCGCATGGGCCTTGAGGGACTTGTGCGCCTGGCCCAATAAGGCCAGGGCGCCTCCCCTCAGCCCATGCAAACCCTTGAAACGTGGTGGAACCCTTGGTGGACTTCCAGACTCTCCGAAAGTTTCCAAAACCTTCTGGAAGCTTCCGGTACAATACCGAAAAAACCAAAACTTCTTTCGGAACCCTAAAAACAACTTTCCATATATAAATCTTTACCTCCGGACCGTTCTGGAGATCCTCGTCATGTCCGGGATCTCATCTGGGACTCCGAACAACATTCGGTCACCAACATACATAACCCAATAATACTATATCGTCATCGAACGTTAAGCATGCAGACCCTACGGGTTCAAGAATCATGTATACATGACCGAGACACCTCTCCAATCAATAACCAATAACAGGACTTGGATGCCCATACTGGTTCCTACATATTCCACGAAGATCTTCATCGGTCAAACCATGATGCCAAGGATTCAATCAATCCCATATGCAGTTCCCTTTGCCCATCGGTATGTTACTTGCCCGAGATTCGATCGTCGGTATCTCCATATCTAGTTCAGTCTCGTTTCTGGCAAGTCTCTTTACTCGTTCCGTAATACAAGATCTTGTGACTAACTCCTTAGTCAGATTGCTTGCAAGCTTCTTGTGATGTTGTATTACTGAGAGGGCCCAGAGATACCTCTCCATCATACGGAGTGACAAATCCCAGTCTTGATCCATGCCAACCCAACAGACACCCTCAGAGATGCCTTTAGAGTACCTTTATGATCACCCAGGTACGAAGTGACGTTTGATACACACAAGACATTCCTCCGATGTCAGTGAGTTGCATGATCTCATGGTCTTAGGATCAGGTACTTGACACAAAGAAAGCAGTAGCAACAAACTAAGTGATACGATCAAATGGTATGCTTACGGTTGGGTCTTGTCCATCACATCATTCTCCTAATGATGTGATTCAGTTATCAAATGGCAACTCATGTCTATGGTTAGGAAACCTTAACCATCTTTGATCAACGAGCTAGTCTAGTAGAGGCTCACTAGGGACACAATGTTGTTTATGTATCCACGCATGTATATAAGTTTCCAGTCAATACAATTCTAGCATGGATAATAAACGTTTATCATGAATAGGAAAATATGATAATAACCAATTTATTATTGCCTCTTGGACATATTTCCAACACCACCTCCATGACCACTAGTGCTATTTGACGGAAGGTCTGACTATGCCCATTGACCATGCATGGAACATACACCATGCATGCAAGACACGCCCACAACGAACTAAATTTACGTCGACATGGTCGCCTCATGATCGCCTTGAGCGACCGCATCGCCTCCTCAGCGATGAAGATGTTTATGTCAGTAAGATGTCTTGTTAACCGCGCGAGAGAACTTGACGTGTAGTGGAGCTATGAAAGGGGAGGGTGGCGTTGGCTGTGGACAATGGCGGATGTCGATATCACTTGGAGCCAAAACGTTCACAATCATTATCGTGCTTGAAGGAGTAGTTTGGTTGGCGTCCAGAGTTCCATGCCCCGACGAAAAGTGCTGCTTGGTGTGGCTCAGAAATTCAGATGATGTTTGCCTAGTCAGACAGCTCACGAGAAGAGGTGTTTGGTTGGACGTGTGCCTGGAGAGTTATCGGGCCTAGAAGACCACGCCATAAACTCGTTTAGTGAGAGGACTTTTTATCTAACTGCAGCCCAGACAACTTTTAGCCGTTGCCACACGTCCTATCTCCTCCGTCTGGGCATGCTGGTTGCGAACCGCGTTTGCGATACTACATACGAGGCTACATCAGGCTTTTCCAGGCCATCAACCAAACAACTCAGAAAAATTTCTAATACAGCTCCAGGACAGACATAGCAACACTAGGACACAATCCAAACTACCCTAAAGTGCGCATGTCGATGTTGTCGATACACTCTTTGGAACGTCTTAAAAGATTAACACACCTTTGAAGGGACATCTTTTGGGGCAAACGCAAAGAGAGGGAGCAAGAAACACACCGCATAATATCCAGTAAAGATGAGCATGACACCATCACTCGTTCACTAACTTTCCTTTTACTATTATAATAAAAACTATTATTTCTAACTATAGTTTATGATTTATGAAGGAAATTAGCATAGTTCACGACGATACCTTTGATCGATTTTAAAATAAAAGGTAATATCTACCATTAAATCTGGAGAAAAAGACATGAGCATGAGATTAGCAGAAGTTTTTTAGCAGAAGTTGAGAACCTGACATGTCAAAAGAAAACACAGGCAGGCAAAAGAGAAAACGGGGCAGGGAAATCAAAAATGTTCCCCGGCGACGGGAACCGAAAGTGAGGTAACCTTACCGGCCCCGAAACGCTCGCCCCCACATGCCACCACGGCCCGCACGCGCCTCCCCCCTCCTCCCCCTCCCTAACCCTAGAATCTTCGAGAATCAGCGGGAAGCAGGGAGGGCGAGGCGCGCGCCGCGCTTCCGGAAGCTTCTAGAAGCTCGAGGGGGGGGGGGGGGGGGTGGGGGGTGGGGAAGGAGCCGAGATGGGGACCTCGGATCTGGACCGGCAGATCGAGCAGCTCAAGCGGTGCGAGCCGCTGGCGGAGGCGGAGGTCAAGGCGCTCTGCCTCAAGGCCATGGAGATCCTCGTCGAGGAGAGCAACGTCCAGCGCGTCGTCGCCCCCGTCACGGTACGTGCTCGCGCACAGCTCCCTCTTCTCCTCGATTGGAAGCGGTCTGGGCGCGGTTCAATGGGGGAAATGGCGCGCTCTCGAAGCGACTCGGGGTCGCTTCTCGAGGTCCCGGCGAAGATTGCGGGTGCTTAGGAGATGTACTGATGTGCGGGAAGGCTTCGATTCCGTTCGTCTGGGCAACCAAATTTCACTGCGTTCTGATTGAGATTAACTGGTGTTTGAATTAGGGCTCTAGGGTTTCGTTGTTGAGGTGATGCCAGATTTCCTGTGTCATTGTCTTCTGGAGATGGTCTGGGGAAAATATTTCTCATTGCTGTCAGTTCTTTCGAGGAAAATGATGTAATGTGTATATTCATTGGTTGTGCTTTTGCCTGATTGATATATCCAGTTATCCACGCGTGTTCAAATAATTGTGACTTAAGAAACTAATATTTGCTTCTTGCACTCAGATATGTGGAGACATTCATGGACAGTTCTACGACATGAAAGAACTTTTCAAAGTTGGAGGTGACTGCCCAAAGACAAACTACTTGTTCCTTGGGGATTTTGTTGACCGAGGATTTTATTCTGTTGAAACATTTTTGCTTCTTTTGGCCTTGAAGGTATGCTGTTGATAAATGACACTAAGATGTTTTGTACGCATATCTATTAATGATGCATCTTTTAATATGTATCGATGCCTCTGTTCCAAAACGGTAATGACCATTTTCTTGGTCAACTGACCCAGTAGTGACTCTGACTACACTGCCTTACCAGACTATTTTACTTGTACGGCCAAGCCCTTACTCCTTATATACAGACTGGTATATGGTATAGCAGACCTGTTTGTACGACAGTGGTCAAAGACTGGCGCTCAGCTTGCTGCCCTGATGTGCACATGAAAGCTAATATTATGAAGCCTGTATGACACTAGACTGTGCAATAACATTAACTAGTAGTTCAAATGAATTGTGTCTATTTACCCTTTTCTTTGTTGCTGGAATGGTCACACATGTGTACCTATAACTCTTTAGTTTTGCAATAATTCCTACCTAGAATTGGAAACTATTTCTAACTTGTTTTGACTGGGTCAACTATGAAATCCAAGTAGCCTATTGTGAACATAGTCTAGGCAGCTCCGTCAGCACACACATGCTAGGGTAAGATAAAATTAATACTACCTGCTGCCCAGTAAACTGCTCATAAGAAATTTGGCATCCAAGTTGTAGTCCAGGGAGTAGAAGAATAGGGTGATTGCAGAGTCAGTAAGGAAATAAAGTGAACTGCTTAGGAGACAATCGAGGAGAATTAGGAAGTTGATTTTGAAGCTAGTATGGAAGTATTAGAGTAGGAGTCCAGAAAGGACACAAGCATATCCTCCATTTATGGATGTACTGTATCTATGACCTCTCTTTTTTAGCAAAGAAGATTAAAGATTTAGCTTTTTCTTATAGAAGTTCTTGCCTAGTTATCCCCTCCTCAAGATTTCCTTCAATCCATGCCTTCTGGCCACCTCTAGGTTCACATCATAGCCGTCAACGTTCCAGTCATTATAGTGACCGAAATGATTGAATGGAATAGAACTATAGCAAGTCTTGTAGAAGGAGCTGCTTTCTTCCCACGCCTCTCATGAAAAGGTGCAATGTGGGAAGTGTGGCAAGAAACAGGGTTCTACATGTCAACAGAATTGTAATCTGGTCTGGTATGCTCACACTTAAAAAAGTGCTAAACGTTAATTCTTAATTGTGCATTTTGGCACCGCCTTGCGCTTTTCTTACCAAAGCGCATGCTTAAGCGCAATTATGCACACACTAACTGCATGTTCGGTTCCTCTCCGCTCCGTTGACTGCACTCCCGGAGCGGAGCAGGCTACAGCTTATTTTGACGGAACGGCTCAAACCGAGCTCTACAGCTCCGCGGAGTGGAGCGGGGTGGGGAGATTCCAAACAGGGCCTAAGTGCTAGGTGTTTTGCTACCACCTAGAGCCTAGCCATGCCTTCTCTAACTATGGGTATGCTACATTTCTAAGTTATCAGCCAAATGACCCTGGAGATTGTTAGGTATATACACATACTCTTGTCATTTAATGATGAGTAAGGATGTGTTTGGGTTGAGCCCAATGTTGCCCTACCAGAAAATTGGCAAGTCGCCAATTTTTTTGTCAAGATTTTCCTTGCCCCTGAGTTTAGCAAACATTGGCTAGAAAATGAACTAGAGTTGGTAAAGGGGCATTAGCTTGCCAAAAAACTGGCAACTGTCCAAACAATAAACTTCTGGTCATATCCAAAAAATGGTAAGGTATGTTACCAAACATAATCTAAATTCTGGTGCCTAACTTCAGAGAGTGCCTGGCCTGTTTCATAACCGAGGATGCCATATAAGATATATTGTATCACATTTTGCTGTAAAAAGGTCACCTAAAGTCAGCATAACTCTACACCTTGCTGAATGGCTGAAAGGGTTATCTTATGGTTGTTGTAAAATACGAGAATTCTGCATGCTTGTTTTTACTTTGTAGAGAGGCCTTGTGCTCATTCACAATTTATCCTGCCGTTTATCTTGGTTCCTCACATTCAAATTCCCTAATCCAACTTCAATAGGTAAACACCTAAAGTCAGCATAACTCTACACCTTACTGAATGGCTGAAAGGGTTATCTTATGGCTGTTGTAAAATACAAGAATTCTGCATGCTTGTTTTTTACTTTGTGGATAGGCCTTGTGCTCATTCACGATTTATCCTGCCGTTTATCTTGGTTCCTCACATTCAAATTCCCTAATCCAATAGTTAAACACTTCGAGTTGTTCTTCAATTTACATTCTGTGCCATTTAATTTCCTGTCCTAACTGTTACGATCAAATTTTCTCCAGGTTAGGTACCCAGATCGTATAACTTTAATACGAGGAAATCATGAGAGCAGGCAAATCACACAAGTGAGGGACATTTTTCAAGTTGGATATTCTGTAGTGATGTTGCGATAGTTTTTATTTATTCTTTGAACCCATGCATTGCTGCAGGTTTATGGCTTCTATGATGAGTGTCTTCGTAAATATGGCTCGGTGAATGTCTGGAGATATTGCACAGAAATATTCGACTATTTAAGGTAATATTTCTATGTTGCTTTTATATTGCATGCGGTAATGCTATGAAGATGCTACTGTGTTTCTTTGAGTTAAAACCATAATCTACAGGAGCTGATGTATTTGTTATTTTCAGTTTGTCTGCACTTATCGAGAACAAAATCTTCAGTGTCCATGGAGGCCTTTCCCCTGCTATTACGACACTGGATCAGGTAAATTATTCTCCAGTGTTATATTTTGTAGTTCATGCATTTGATTTCTAATATTTTATTATCATGTGCCCCCCCAACAGATCAGAGTAATAGATCGCAAGCAAGAAGTGCCTCATGATGGTGCCATGTGTGACCTTCTTTGGTCTGATCCAGAGGATGCTGTAGACGGCTGGGGATTAAGTCCTCGAGGTGCAGGGTTCCTCTTTGGTGGAAATGTTGTTTCTTCATTTAACCACTCAAACAACATAGATTATATTTGCCGTGCTCATCAACTAGTCATGGAAGGATTCAAGTGGATGTTCAATAACAAGATTGTTACTGTATGGTCTGCTCCTAACTATTGCTACAGGTACTTGAAAATTCAACTTCTGTCATAATGTTCCTTTTGAAGTATAATGATGATTCTGTAGAGTTTAGCTGTTGACAGTATTGAATAAGATTGTGTGTGGAAATTAAGAGAATGGAAGTGGGTGTGGGGTTTATTTCAAGCCATAAAAGATTGCTGACATAAGATGTTATATATTTCCCCACCTGTTCAAAGCTTTTGATTGTCTGCTACTGTGATGCTGTTTTGTATGTAATTATGTTCAGGCTACCGTGTAATCTAAATTTTGAGTACATGTGATGAAACTTAGAATTTGATATTTTTGCAACTCGTACCACCTGCAGAGGTTTAGCAATTGTACTGCAATTCTTCTAGTTGCTATAAAAAAAGCTTACTGCGATTGTTTGGATTTTGGGAGTTATGCAAGAGGAATATGTTACTTAGTGTGATTTTTTTCTGGCGGCCTTTTTATCAGCGTGCTATGATCTCTGATAGCTATGCTCTGCTGTATTTGTTATAGTACACCCTCTGTCCACTAATGTAATGCGTTTTAGCAGTTCAATTTAAACTGCCAAAATGTCTTACATTAGTGGACAGAGGTAGTACCTCAACAATAATATTCTTACCTCTTTCCAAATTATCTGACTTGCAGGTGTGGCAATGTCGCTGCAATCCTAGAGCTTGATGAGAACCTGAATAAGCAGTTCCGTGTATTTGAAGCCGCTCCACATGTTTGTGCTCATGACTTACACCATTACCTTTGTAATGTGTTGGACCTGGCTTCTAATTTGTCTGCCTACCTCTGTAGGAATCAAGAGGTGTTCCTGCCAAGAGGCCTGCCCCAGATTACTTTCTTTGAGACTGCACACATGGCATGTGACATGCTGTCTTTTCATGCCCTTGAGCACCGGCGGGCGGATAGGGGGTATTGAAGGCGTGCCATGTTGGGCAGATGAGCGCGTGCTTTGCAAGAGCCAGGAGGTGCTTTCGGGATGTATAAATCGATTGTTCTGTGTCCGTCCAGGTCTATTGTTTGTAACAAAGTTGATGTCGGTATCCACTTCTCCCCAAAATAGCTCCAATTTGAGCTTTTGAGAAAATGCCTCCGCGAAGGGAGTGGTGTAGATGAAGCCACTCTGGGCCCATGATGTAAAATTTTGATGCCAGTCCCTTCCTCCCCTGGGAATCCGTACATTTTCTAGAATGTAGAATGGTATGCAAATGTGTGCCTTGAGTTTACCTTTTCGTTGCATTGCAGGCAGCTGTAGGAAATCTTGTAGTTTTGATGTTTTGCATGAAAGTATTCTGAGGATGCACACGCCAAAGGGCATCATTGTTGCTGCCGGTGCAGTGGAACCGGAACGTATTGCCATTTTATGATGTTGTGGAAGTGTGTTCTAGTTGAGCTTGGACTCTTTTGCAACCTGTTTGCTTGTGATTTTGCTTGAGCACGAAATTCGAACGAGAGCTCTTTATTAGGCCCCGCGTATTTTGGATTAAACTTTGACCATCTTCTATATAATGAAAAAAATATATTTTATATGTTATGCAAAATATACCACTGGATTTGTATATGAAAAGAGGACCCACGTCGTACAATTTTTGTGCCATATAATCTTAGTTAAATTTATGATCGAAGTTTAACGTACGAAGATGCCCAATAAATCTGGTCGGAGGGAGTACCGTTTACGTATTTATAGACTACCAAATTAAGAGGTGAGCATTAGCCTCAGTTCTTTTTTACTTTCTTTTTTGATGGAAGAGCACTGGTCTTAATTGATTTGTTCACTTTACATATCAAAATATAAGACGTTATCATAGTGTAAAAAAACGTCTTACATTTTGATACCGAGGGAGTGCAATTGAACTATTACTCTAGATCTAGTTTGAGACCAACTACAGGAATATTGAACGTACTCAGCCACCAGGGGCCGCCGCTAGGGTTTCTTCTGTCTCCCTCCGGCGTCGATGCCGGTCTCCTTGTCTCCTGTGGCCTAAGGGCCATGGAGGCGTGGTGGATCCCGGCCCTTGCCGACGGGAGAGCTTTGTTTTTTGGATGTTTTTCTGAGTTTCTTAGGGTTTATGTCCTACTCAGAGAGACGAGGCAGCGACGGCTCTCTGGAGATGGAATAAGGTTCTCCCCGCCTTGCCCCCATCCCAGTGGTGCTTCCAGCGTCATCGGAGGGCGTGTATAGATTTGTCTCCAGCGGATCTCGCTGGTCAGCATTTGTCTTCGGTGGATCCACGTGGATCCGGTATTTGTTTGTCTATGTTCGTGTGTATATAGGTTGTATCCCTTCGATCTAAGCTTTTCTTCAATGGTGGCGGCTGCTGGTGTGTTGATTCTATAGGGCCTTAATATGATACTTTCCGATTGTCTACCACAACAAGTTTTGACCAGCTCCAGTGAGGAAGGGGCGATGACGACAACGCGTCTTCGGCTTGCTTTAGTAGTCGTTGCTAGGTGACCTATAGATCTGGATGTAGTTTTTATTATGTTTGTTATTTATTGTACTATCATGATGGATAAATTAAAAGTTTTACCGCCAAAAGAAAACTTTTACTCTACGTTGTGTGCTACAACCTGTTAGGGAAAAGGCATCAGAACATATAGCTCGTATTTTAATCCTTGTACGTACTTTTTATATTCAAGGTGTATTTATTTTTTCCATTCACCCTTAGAGCAACTCTAGCAGACCCCGCATTCCGCGAAACTGTAAACTGCGTTTACAGTTCGCACGAGGGCGTTTATGCAGGCTCAAAATCGCCGCGGCAGAACAGAAACTGTATCCAAACCCGTAAAATTTAAAAAACTTGTTTCGCGCGAGAAATTTAAGCAAAAGCTCGCCGGAGCTCGCTCGCATAGATAGTTCTTCTTCACATAAGTTCGTACACAGCATGCATATATTACATATAAGTTCACCGGAGCTAGACCGGGCCTACGCTACCGTACCACTACACAAAATTGAGCTCACCGGAGCTCGTGCGGTAGCTGCCCAGCGGCGGCGCTCAATCGGAGTCGGAGGAGTCGAGGTCGATGTAGAACTTCGCCTGCTCCGCCTTCATCAGTCGCAGGTCAGCCTTCTTGGACGCTTGCGCCTGCGACGCGGCGACGCCCGTCTGGAGGAAGAGCCGCTCGTACTCGAGCTCGCGGCGGATGCGCTCTTCCATCTCCTCCTGCTCCCTCGCCGACCGCTCGAGGACGACGCGCTCGAGGAGCTCCTCCTGCCCCGGGGGGAGGTAGTCCTCGGGCCCGATGACGCCTCGGCGCGGCGGCGCATCGGGCTCTACGGCGCGAGGCGAGAGCTCCTCCTCCGGATCCCTCTTCACCGGAATGAGCCGCGAGCTCGATGCGCCCACGGATGAGCTCCCCGCGGACCAGGAGCCGGAGGCGGCGTGGCGGCGGCGGGCGAGCTCGCGATCGAACTCGTCCAGCTCGCGGCGGTCGAACGCCGGCGGCGGCCGGCTACCACGGTTGAGCCAACGACGCACCCCCCGCTTGCGCGCGGCGTCAGATCTGGCGCGGCGGCGGCGCTCCGCCTCATCCCCAGAACTGTCCATGGCTTTCGCAGGCTTGCCGGCAGCGAGAAATCGAGCGGCGCGGTGGGGAATCAGGGGGAAACGCGGCTGCGGGGGGATAGGGTTTCGACCCGCATTTGCCCCGCAAACCCGTAGTTATACTGCTTTGGGGGTATCGTTTGCGGGCTGCGGTAAAAATATTTACGGGCCGGACGAGTATACGGGCTCTGTTCTGGACAGAAAATTGGGCCGAGCCCGTATACTCGCCGGAATTATGCGGGTTCGCGCGTTATGCGGGGTCTGCTAGAGTTGCTCTAATGCACATGAAAAGGACTGAAGATACCATTGTCTTCCTAACCATTCAACCATATGTTTAGTTCGCTTTTGTTAACCCACTAGTATCGAATATGGTGGGTCATTTTATTCGAAGTACATGCACGTGCGCACGTAAGCGTGGCACTGCATATCCGCGCTAGACCTACCATATGAAAATTGAAGGAATTTTCCTCGGGATTGAGTTTCAAAGGAGAACAAAGGAATTTTATAATCTACTCAAACTTTTCTTTATACATTCCTATACACAAAGGATAAGGCAAATGTGATCCTAATAAAAGTAGTAAGGGCCTCTTCGGTTCGCAGAATTTTCAAAATACAGGACTAGAAAAATGCAGGAGGAGCCTCCCCAAAGAAAAAGAAAAGGAATGCTAAAACGCCCCTGCATTGCTCGCGCATTGCTCGCTACGGGTGGCTTGCAACCCTTTTGCCGCCGGCCCTCGCACACCTCCTGAGTCCCTCTTGTCACCGCCTGAGGAGGCTGCTCGGCGAAGCCAGGGTGGCGAACGGTGGAGGCGAGGACATACCTGCTCGTGTCGCCACGGTTGGGGGCATTCTAGTCGTGCGGTGGTGTAACATGGACGGGGTGGCATGGCTCAGCGGTGATCCTATCTGAGCGACGGCTGGGGGTTTATTCTGGTGCGGGTGTCTTCAGATCGGATCGAGGTGTCATTTCGGGCCAACTACGCTTCGTGTGCGTCCGCACTTATGGGTGCCGCCATTGCCCACTCATGGCCTTCTCCTACCGCGTCCATTGTTGTTGACCTTCGGATCGCGGTCAGTGGCATTGGGGCTCCACGACTGTTGTTGGATCCCGCTAGATCCATAAGACTATGGTGGTTGGTGGTGGCTCGGGGGTCGGCTATGGCAGCGACTATGTGGCATGAAGGACGGTGGCGGCTAAAAGTAGTGCAATGGTGGAGCAACGATGATGTGGCTACGACTTTCCGCGTCTTCGCACCGTCGTTGCCATCCAAATTTTCCACACTAGCTCTCAAGAACCTCCATGCAAGTTGTTGAAGCTCGCGATGATGTTTGGCTCTCCGCGTTGTGTAGCAATTCATGATTTGCAAGCATGGCCTTGGTTGCATGGTGATGTCTTCTATGGGCATGGGTGCAATGGACATTTTGTATTTCAATTTCCCGTCATCATGATGTGTGGGTGTGCACCTCCATGCAACATCGTATTCCTCTGCGAGTGGTTGCGACAACACACACGTCTTTTGTTTGGTGGCGCTCTCTTAAGTACCAGCTCCGGGGTGAAAACCCTAAGTCCAATTTTTGTTAGCTGCACTTGGCAATGGTGGTGTTTACGCGACATCTCCTTGTTAAAGTTATTGGTTTGGAGATTTCTTATGCATGCTCTCCGTGGTGAAAACCCACAATCTGATCTTCAGCATTTGGATCTGGCGACGGTGGGTGTTGTTGTCGAAGAGCTTTACTCGTAGCTCGTGTGTTGTCAAGTATGTTAATGGTGTTTGAAGCTCTTGCCGGGTGTCTTTATTTTTCTTTCTTTTAATCCTTTTGTTGTTGTGTGCATTCTCATTCCCTCGACTAGGTTTTGATATTATGGGGCTAGGTGTAATTGGTACCATGTTGATATTAATATGTTACCATTTGTGGAAAAAAAAACCATAGAAATAGATTATCATGTCCTCCTATATCATGTATAAGATTATAAAATTATAGGAATTTGAATGAAAGAGTCTTTGATAGCCTATCAAAAGGTTTGAGCAAATGATTTTTTTTCTATAAAATAGAGTATAAATAAATCCTATGGAAAAACTTTGTCCTACGTACATCCACCCCAATAAGGATTGTCCTACGAATCAAGCGAAAATTTCGTAATGATTCAAACCCTCCAAAAAGTTCTACGAATTCATTTGCTTCATTTTACCTTTGGTATGCTTTGACCTTAATTTGACCATTGGTTTCATGTATTTTTTTGATTTCATTTTGCTGAACCTTTTGTACTAGATCTACGCCTTTTTCGCGAAAAGAAAGAAGAAAAATACGCCTCTCCAGACTTCGAGAGTTCGCATCATCCACAAGGGTGGAAGGAACACATCAGTAACCCCTGCACCCTACTGTCTACCCACCTCACCGGAGGAGAACCGAAGCCGCCGCAGCTGGCCCCCGTAAAATGGACACCGTGGGCGCCCGGCTGAGCCGCTCCTCCACGCGCTATGGCCCCGTCGGCAGCAGCAACGCCTCCTTCAGCGGGCCCGTCAGGAAGTGGCGCAAGGCGTGGGCCCCTCTCGCCGGCGGCGGGGCGGGGTCCGCCTCCGCCGGTATGGGTCCCATTGGGTGCCCCAGGGGTAACAAGGTGGTGCTGCTCAAGTGGGCGCCAGTGAGCGGCGCCGGCGACGGTAACGGCAAGGAGGTCGCCGCGGCGGCCACCAGACGGCGATACGTCCCGGTGAGGCTTCTTGGCTTCAAAGATTAGGTGTTGGCGACTGTTCGGTTGCTTTATTTTGCTCTGGTGGGTTCGATCTGCTTCGGAGGTCGGATATTTCGCCGTTCTTGGCTTCTCCCGGCTCTAGTTTTGGGCACAATGTAGGAGGGGATAGGAGACCACGCGGGTTCTTCTTGGATGGATTTGGCGCTAGCATGAGCAACTAGGGTCTCTACGCCTGCAGATGTAGAATTTTTTCGGGTCATCCTTCACTTCAACTTGGGTTGTTCTAGGGTTTTGGTGGCGAAATCACTGTATATGATGGGAATTCAGTTGATGATAGTAGCAGGAGGCCATTTTCCGCAAATAATGATAATAGTAGGCCTTGCAATTCTTCAGTGCAGCTCGTTCAAGACTGCTCATGGTGGTTCACCATTGTGGAGATTTCTGAGTGATTGCTTGTGCGGCTGTGCCTCTGCCTCAAAGCTTGAGGTTTAGCCATGTGGTTAGAATTTGAGTATTAGTGGCACTCCTCAATTAGTCAATTTAGTGGTTGCACTGATAGTTAAACACGGAATATGGGGTCATTTGATTGATTATTTGATTACCTAGTGTTCTTATTTTTATTCTCATTCGTCACCTGTATTCAGATATGTTTTTGAAAGAAAGTCCATCTGATCCCTGAACTATTGTGATTGGTTTGATTTGAACCATAAAGGCTTAAATTATGATACCATACCGTCTATATTAAACCCTCAACTTCCAAAAACCATCCAGTTTAGACTCTGAATTTCTTAACATTCTCATTCGCCCTGGGTTCGAACCTGCCTCTCTGCATTGCACTTCGCAGGGGTAAGACTAGGTTCCTATAATCCCTCCCCAGACCCCACCTTGTATGGGTGCTTCTATGCACTGGGTCTGTCCTTTTTGTCCTACATCTACAAAAAAAAAAATCATTTTTTTGAAGACCCTGAAGTGCAAAACCACTATCCAAAACCGAGGTAGGCAGTAAACGGTTTTCGAAAGTTCAGGCTTTAATATGGACAGTTTCATAGTTCAGGGTTTAACACCAGAGTCTAGTTTAAAATGGACCTCTTGTATGTTTTACAATTGTTGTGTTCTTATATGATAGCCTGTTGTGGATGCAACTATTTCTTGCATAGGTCTTGGTGCTCTTTTACTACTTTGTTCCTGCAGTCGACCGTCAGTGATGTTGAGCTTCAGGTTTGCTTTACATAGAGACTTAGAACTGGTGGATGCAATTAATTTGTGTAGAAGTATGTGTGCGCTGGAAATATTGCCATCAGTGACTGTCTATTTGAATCTAGTTGCCGCACTTCTGACAATGCAACTTCCAATTCGAGGATAAGGCCAATAATACAGATTCGTCATCTGATGGTAAAAGTAATGGTGCAAGGAAATTTCACCCAACGGAGCCAAAATAATGGACGATTTCAGTTTCATCTATTTTGGATTGGTTGGGCATTCATTTGGCAAATGGATACAGCTGAATAAACGGAATTGATACATCAAGTACAGTAATAGTTTTTCAATCATTTTATTTGGAAGCTCAGCAGTACTGTTTCTCGTTCATTTGTTAGATCTATTGTGCTAAACTGATTTTCTCTTGTGCCAAGTAACTGGGAAAGGACCCCACTAGAAAAGAAAAAAAATACCCGACAACATCAGTTTCTGTTTTCCTGGTTGTCAATACAACATTGTCTTTGCCAGAGAGATAACACAACATTCTGCATACCATAGTGATAAAACTTACATGTGTCTCTGTATCCTCTTTCAGGTTTCGGGTGTGCCACAGAACCCTACCAGAAAAGGCGGCAGCACCGAGCTGAACCTGAACCTTGGTTTGGAGGATCCGGATGATGACAGTGACGCTGATTTGAGCCCAGACGAACAGCGCGACACGGGCAGCACCCCGCGTTCGGAAAACCGACTGAAGAGGAAAGTGTTTTAACCGTCGACCTCGGATACTAGAACCTAAGCAGCAGCAGCTTCCGTGTTCTGCACCATCTCTGCGATGCGAGGTCCCTGGAGTAGCCTTATTATTAGTGTGTAGCTTGTATCTGCCATCTTACCGTGTTTCAGTAGATGAATTAATTGGGAGGCTTATCGCCTTTGTTCTTGTTGTATTAATGTCATGAACTTGTGAGGAAACTGGTAGTGTACCAGAATGCTGTTCTACGGAATCCTTTTCAGTCGTGCATCGGTCGTGAGAGGTGGTCGGCGCCCTCAATGGCCAACACAGAACGGGACCCACAGTTTCTTTTTGTTCCTTTTTCTTTTATTGAGATTAACCTACATTTTTTTAGGAGTTGAGAGTAACCCTTTTTTTTATCAGGGAGTTGAGAGTAACCTACATGGTTCAAGGTAGGAGCAGCACATCTCCAAGGCGAATTACCAGACGGACCTCATCAAATGTCTCGGACACGTTCGGACGTGTTTGCGGACATCTGGCCGGGCCGAGGCCATTCAATAGTGTCCTTCAATTTTAATCTACTCGTCCGGCTCCTCTATTTGTAAAATTTATTTAGATCAATAGCAATTCGAACATAAATTTAAATAATTGCAAGCAAATGCAACTATTAGCAAAAGGACCGAATGTTCTACAAGTTGTTTACATTCATCGAACTGAAAATCAAAATAACCGGCTGTCCGAGCCAAATGCCTCAATATTCGGCCTCTTTTTCTCTCTTCTTTTGCACAAAGCAGGCATACATGCTATCACGCAAGTGTGAACAAAGTTGTCTGCATGAGGATCCAAGTTGCCGGAAAATCAAAGTAACCAGCTATCCGAGCCAAATGCCTCAATTTTAGGCCTCTTTTCCCTCTCCTTTTGCGCAAAAGCGTGCAAACATGCTATCACACGGCTGGCGCAAGTCCTCCAACGGTTGGATCACCACCCACATCACTTGCTTTGGTGTGATAGCTGGCGACTTGGAGCCCAATGCGCCAAGTTTGCCGCCCCTTCTCGCTTCTCGTTATCGTTCTCCCATCCCCCCCTCGACCTAACCACACGGCTGGCTGGCGCAAGTCCTCCAACGGTTGGATCACCACCCACATCACTTGCTTTGGTGTTGGCGGTGTTGGCGGTATGGGCAATGTTGTTCCACTTGCTTTGCTTATTCAACTTGTACCAACAATGCATCATCGTGAATGGCATGCCTTCGGTCGTGTGGTACATGGCGACAATTTGGACGGGCTAGCAAACCAAGACGATGACATGATCAACAAGTTGCAACATACATCAAATCAATCAAATGACCTACACATAGGATAACACGAAGCAAACCATATGGGCTCGAAGATGACATGCCACTTGGCCACTGCTTTTTTGTTTGTGTAAATGCAGTGCAATACTTGTTGATGGCGTCTTGAATGGTGTACCATCGATGGCTTAGGGACTTCAGATTGCGATCGTGCATCACTTTCTTGTTGTAGGGGTCAAAGTACTTTTGCTCATAAAACCAATTATGCACACTCGTGCCCAACCACCCCAACCACAACAATTCATCGTCCTTGTTCGAGTACGACAAAACCCTCTTCTTGTTTGCGTCCGCATTGGGCACGACCGTCTGCCGGTTGTCTGTTGGCGTCTCTTGCTCCGACTGCGGTGAGTCGTGGTGATTGACTCGTTCATCTTCGTGATCGCTGTCGTGGTGGATCATGTTCATCATCGCCTTCTCGCCCGCCAAGCTTGGGAGGCATCCCGTCAAACAGTGATCGGGCACCGCGGGACAAGAGCTCCTCGGAGGAAAACCACGACTGGACGCGACTCGGTGAACACGTAGTCGGAGTTGAGGTCGGTGGTGTATGGTGGATGGTGGTGGGAGGTGAAGGAGGCGGCAGAGTGATGCGGTGATTGCTGCATGTCAGGATGACCGTACTAATGTGTGGCGTAGTAGTATAGCAGCTTGTACTGGGCAGGCCAGGGTGGTGATTGCTGTTGGAAATATGCCCTAGAGGCAATAATAAATTGGTTATTATCATATTTCCTTGTTCATGATAATAGTTTATTATCCATGCTAGAATTGTATTGATCGGAAACTCAGATACATGTGTGGATACATAGATAACACCGTGTCCCTAGTGAGCCTCTACTAGACTAGCTCGTTGATCAAAGATGGTTGAGGTTTCCTAACCATAGACATGAGTTGTCATTTGATAACGGGGTCACATCATTAGGAGAATGATGTGATGGACAAGACCCAAACCGTGAGCATAACATTTGATCGTATCACTAAGTTTATTGCTACTGCTTTCTTCATGTCAAGTATCTGTTCCTAAGACCATGAGATCATGCAACTCCCTGACACCGGAGGAATGCCTTGTGTGTATCAAACGTCACTTCATAACCAGGTGATCATAAAGATGCTCTACAGGTATCTTCGAGGGTGTCTGTTGGGTTGGCATGGATCGAGACTGGGATTTGTCACCCCGTTTGACGGAGAGGTATCTCCGGGCCCTCTCGGTAATACAACATCACAAGAAGCTTGCAAGCAATGTGACTAAGGAGTTAGTCACGGGATCTTGTATTACAGAACGAGTAAAGAGACTTACGGTAACGAGATTGAACTAGGTATGGAGATACCGACGATCGAATCTCGGGCAAGTAACATACCGATGGACAAAGGGAACTACATACATGATTGATTCAATCCTTGACATCGTGGTTCGACCGATAAAGATCTTCGTCGAATATGTAGGAACCAATATGGGAATCCAAGTCCCGCTATTGGTTATTGACCGGAGAGGTGTCTCGGTCATGTCTACATGATTCTCAAACCCGTAGGGTCCGCATGCTTAACGTTCGATGACGATATGGTATTAATGAGTTATATGTATTGGTGACCGAATATTGTTCGGAGTCCCGGATGATATCCCGGACGTGACGAGGAACTTCGGAATGGTCCGGAGGTAAAGATTAATATATGGAAAGTTAGAATTCGGGCTCCGAAATAGTTCCGGGAGTTACCGGGTGTTGTCGGGGGAGCCGGAAGGGGTTCCGGGGGTCCACCGGGGAGGTCCACCTGCCCTAGAGGGCCCCATGGGCTGAGAGAGGAGGCGCACTAGCCACTTGTGGGCTGGGCGCCGCCCCTCCCAAAGCCCAAGGCGCCCTAGGGTTTGGGGAAACCCTAGAGGGGGTTGCCCCACTTGCCTTGGGTGGCAAGCCACCCCCCTTGGTCGCCGCCCCTCCCTTGGGGAGGCCCTAGGGACGGCGCACCTCCTCCCCTTCCCCCTATATATATATGAGAGGAGAGGGAGGGCAGCCGCACATCAAGTCTTGGCGCAACCCTCCCTCTCTCCCTAGATCGTTTTCTCCTCAGATTGCATCGCGACAGCGCTTGGTGAAGCCCTGCTCCGATTGCTCCACCACCACCGCCACCACGCCATCGTGCTGTCGGAGAACTCATCTACTACTCTGTCCTCGCTCGCTGGATCGAGGAGGCGGAGACGTCATCGAGCTGCACATGTGCTGAACGCGGAGGTGTCGTCCGTTCGACACTTGATCGGGACGGATCATGATTGGATTGTGAAGACGTACGACTACATCAACCGCGTTTCTAAACACTTCCGCTGAGCGATCTACAAGGGTATGTAGATGCACTCCCCCTCTCGTAGCTATACATCTCCATGGATAGATCTTGCGTGTGCGTAGGAATTTTTTTGTTTCCCATGCAACGTTCCCGAACAGTGGCATCATGAGCTAGGTCTATGCGTAGATGATATGCAAGAGTAGAACACAAAGTGTTTGTGGGCGTTGATGTTCAGATTGCTTACCTCCTTAGTCTTATTTTGATTTGGCGGTATTGTGGGATGAAGCGGCTCGGACCAACCTTACCTGTCCTCGCACAAGAGACCGGTTCCACTGACTGACATGCAACTTGTTTGCATAAATGTGGCTGGCGGGTGTTTGTCTCTCCCACTTTAGTTGAATCGGATTCGACGAAGGCGGTCCTTGTAGAAAGTTAAAAGGAAACTTGATTATCACCGTTGTGGCTTTGCATAGGTAAGAACGGTTCTTGCTAGTTGCCCATAGTAGCCATGTAAAAACTTGCAACAACAAAGTAGAGGACGTCTAACTTGTTTTTGCAGCGCATGTTGTGATGTGATATGGCCAAGACATGATTTGATATATGTGATGTATAAGATGATCATGTTTTGTAATAGTTATCACGACTTGCATGTCGATGAGTACGGCAACCGGCAGGAGCCATATGGTTGTCTTTAATTTATTTTATGCCATTTGCTTTACTTTATCGCTATGAGTTAGCAATAGTTGTAGAAGCAATAGTTGGTGTGACAACCACATGACGACACGATGATGGAGATCATGGTGTCATCCCGGTGACTATGGAGATCATGCCGGTGCTTTGGAGATGGAGATCAAAAGCACAAGATGATGATGGCCATATCATGTCACTTATATGATTTGCATGTGATGTTTATCCTTCTATGCATCTTATTTTGCTTAGGACGACGGTAGCATTATAAGATGATCCCTCACTAAATTTCAAGATAAAATTGTGTTCTCCCCAAGTATGCACTGTTGCTAAAGTTCGTTGTTTTGAAGCACCTTGTGATGATCGGGTGTGATAGACTCTTCGTTCGCATACAACGGGTGTAAGCTAGTTTTACACATGCGGAATACTTGGGTTAAACTTGACGGGCCTAGCATGTACAGACATGGCCTCGGAACACAGGAGACCAAAATGTCGAACATGAGTCATATAGTAGATATGATCAACATGGAGATGTTCACCATTGAAACCACCTCATCTCACGTGATGATCGGACTTGGGTTGGTGGATTTGGATCATGTCACATTTAGTCAACCTGAGGGATGTTGATTTGAATGGGAGTTCATTAGTAATTTTATTAACTGAACTAATTATCATGAACATAGTCAAAATGTCTTTGCAAATTATGTTGTAGATCAATAGCTCGCGCTGTAGCTCCCCTGTATTTTGATACATTCCTAGAGAAAACTGAGTTGAAAGATGATGGTAGCAATAATGCGGACTGGGTCCGTGATCTGAGGATTGTCCTCATTGCTGCACAGAAGGCTTGTGTCCTTGATGCACCACTCAGTGCGCCACCCCCTCAAGCACCATCTGTGGATGTTGTGAACATCTGACAGGCACATTCTGATGACTACTTGATAGTTCAGTGCGTCATGCATTACGGCTTAGAATTGAGGCTCCAAAGACATTTTGAACGTCACAGAGCATATGAGATATTCGAAGAGCTGAAATTGGAATTTCAGGCTCATGCCTGTGTTGAGAGGTATGAGACCTCCGACAAGTTCTTTGCCTGCAAGAGGGAGGAGAATAGTTCAATCGGTGAGCATGTGCTTAGAATGTCTAGGTGCTAGAATCGCTTGAATCAAGTGGGAGTTAGTCTTCCAGATAAGACAGTGATTGACAAAGTTATCCAAGTCACTGCCACC
The DNA here is from genome assembly GCA_039707655.1 of Elymus sibiricus. Taxonomy (NCBI): domain Eukaryota; kingdom Viridiplantae; phylum Streptophyta; class Magnoliopsida; order Poales; family Poaceae; genus Elymus; species Elymus sibiricus. Next base: position 250,458,200 of record CM077671.1, read on the forward strand.
AAGCTACTAGAGCTTCGTGATGAACTATAACATGCAAGGGATGGATAGAATGATCCCTGAGCTATTCGTGCTGCTTAAGGCTGCGGAGGTAGAAATCAAGAAGGATCATCAAGTGTTGATGGTTAATAAGACCACTAGTTTCAAGAAGGGCAAGGGCAAGAAGGGAAACTTCAAGAATGGCAAGCCAGTTGCCGCTCCAGTGAAGAAACCCAAGGTTGGACCCAAACCCGAGACTGAGTGCTTCTATTGTATGGGGGAACGGTCACTAGAAGCGGTATCGCCCCAAATATTTGGCAGATAAGAAGGCTGGCAATGTCAACAAAAGTATATTTGATATATATGTTATTGATGTGTACCTTACTAGTGCTCGTAGTAGCCCCTGGGTATTTGATACCGGTTCAGTTACTAATATTAGTAACTCGAAATAGGAGTTGCGGAATAAACGGAGACTAGCTAAGGGCGAGGTGACGATGTGTGTTGGAAGTGTCTCCAAGGTTGATGTGATCACCATCGCACGCTCCCTCTACCTTTGGGACTAGTGTTAAACCTAAATAACTGTTATTTGGTTTCTACGTTGAGCATGAACATGATTGGATCGTGTTTATTGCGAGATGGTTATTCATTTAAGTTCGAGAATAATGGTTGTTATGTTTACATGAATAATACCTTCTATGGTCATGCACCAATGTGAATGGTTTATTGAATCTCGATCGTAGTGATACACATGTTCATAACATTGATGCCAAAAGATGCAAAGTTAATGATGATAGTACCACATGCTTGTGGCACTGCTGCTTAGGTCATATGGGTGTAAAGCGCACGAAGAAACTCCATGATGATGGATCTTTGGAGTCACTCGATTTTGAATCGCTTGAGACATGTGGACCATGCCTCATGGGCAAGATGACTAAGACCCCGTTTTTCGGTACGATGGAGCGGGCAAGTGACTTATTGAAAATGATACATACTGATGTATGCGGTCCAATGAGTGTTGAAGCACGCAGTGGATATCATTATTATCTTACCTTCACAAATGATTTGAGTAGATACATGTATATTTACTTGATGAGACCCAAGTCTGAAATTTTGAAAAGTTCAAGCAATTTCAGAGTGAAGTTGAAAATCATCATGACAAGAAGATAAAATGTCTATGATATGATCGTGGAGGTGAATATCCGAGTTACGAGTTTGGTATGTATTTAAGACAATGTGGAAATTGTTTCACAACTCACGCCGCCTGGAACACCATAGTGTAATGGTGTGTCCAAACGTCGTAGCCGTACTCTATCAGATATGGTGCATTCTATGATGTCTCTTACCGATTTGCCACTATAGTTTTGGGGTTATGCATTAGACGAAACTACATTCACTTTAAATAGGGCACCATCTAAATCCGTTGAGACGACACCGTATGAATTATGGTTTGGCGAGAAACCTAAGCTGTCGTTTCTTAGAGTTTGGGAATGCGACACTTATGTCTGATAAGCTCGAACCCAAAGCGGAAAAGTGCATCTTCATAGATACCCTAAAGCAACAATTGGGTATACCTTCTATCACAGATCCGAAGGCAAGGTCTTTGTTGCCAAGAATGGATCATTTCCAGAGAAAAAAGTTCTCTCGAAAGAAGTGAGTGGGAGGAAGGTAGAACTTGATAAGGTTATCGAACCTTCACTTGAATTGGAAAGTAGCGCAACGCAGAAAGGTGTTCCTGTAATGCGTACACCAATTGAAGAAGAAGCTAATGATGATGATCATGAAACTTCGGATGAAGTTACTACCGAACCTCGTAGGTCGACAAGGACACGGACTGCCCCGAGTGGTACGCTGATCCTGTCTTGGAAGTCATGTTGTTAGACAACGATGAGCCTACAAACTATGAGAAAGCAATGCTGGGCCCGGATTCCAACAAATGGCTTAAAGCCATGAAATCCGAGATAGGATCCATGTATGAAAACCAAGTATGGACTTTGGTAGACTTGCCCGTTGACCGGCAGACCATTAAGTACAAATGGATCTTTAAGAAGAAGACATACGATGATGGTAATGTCACCATTTATGAAGCTGGACTTGTCGCAAAGAGGTTTCCGACAAGTTCAAGGAGTTGACTACGATGAGACTTTCTCACTCGTAGCGATGCTAAAGTCTGTTGGGATTATGTTAGCAGTTGCTGCATTTTTCGATTATGAAATCTGGCAGATGGATGTCAAAACTGTGTTTCCTTAACGGTTTCCTTCAGGAAAGGTTGTATGTGATACAACCAGAAGGTTTTGTTGATCCTAAGGATGCTAAAAGGCATGCAAGCTCTAGCGATCCTTCTATGGACTGGTGCGAGCATCTTGGAGTTGGAATACACACTTTGATGAGGTGATCAAAGCTTTTGGGTTTATACAAAGTTTATGAAGAAACTTGTATTTACAAGAAAGTGAGTGGGAGCACTATAGCATTTGTGATAAGTATATGTGGATGACATATTCTTGATTGGAAATGATGTAGAATTTTTTGAAAGCATAAAGGGTTGTTTGAAAGGAGTTTTTCAAAGGAAGACCTAGGTAAAACTGCTTGCATATTGAGCATCAAGATCTATAGAGATAGATCAAGACGCTTGATGAGAATTTCACAGAGCACACACCTTGACAAGATTTTGAAGGAGTTCAAAATGGATCAATCAAAGAAAGAGTTCTTGCATGTATTGTAAGGTGTGAAGTTGAGTACGACTCAAAGCTCGACCATGGCAGAAGAAAGAGAAAGGACAAAGGTCGTCCCCTATGCCTCAGCCATAGGCTCTATACTGTATGCCATGCTGTGTACCGCATGTGATGTGTGCCTTGCCATGAGTCTGGCAAGGGGGTACAAGAGTGATCTAGGAGTGGATCACTGGACAGCGGTCAAAATTATCCTTAGATACCTCAAGAGGACTAAGGAAATGTTTCTCGGTTATGGAAGTGATAAAGAGTTTGTCATAAAGGGTTACGTCGATGCAAGCTTTGACACCGATCTCGATGACTGTGAGTAGCAAACCGGATACGTATAGTGGAGCAATTATTTGGAATAGCTCCAAGTGGAGTGTGGTAGCAGCATCTACAGTATGACATATAGGTTTGCAAAGTACACACGGATCTAAATGTTGCACACCCGTTGACTAAAACCTCTCTCACAAGCAAAACATGATCAAACCCCAGAACTCATTGGGTGTGAATCACATGGCGATGTGAACTAGATTATCGACTCTAGTGCAAGTGGGAGACTGTTGGAATTATGCCCTAGAGGCAATAATAAATTGGTTATTATTATATTTCCTTGTCCATGGTAATCATCTATTATCCATGCTAGAATTGTATTGACCGGAAACTCAGATACATGTGTGGATACATAGATAACACCGTGTCCCTAGTGAGCCTCTACTATACTAGCTTGTTGATCAAAGATGGTTAAGGTTTCCTAACCATAGACATGAGTTATCATTGATAACAGGGTCACATCATTAGGAGAATGATGTGATGGACAAGACCCAAACCGTGAACACATCATTTGATCGTATCACTAAGTTTATTGCTACTGCTTTCTTCATGTCAAGTATTTGTTCCTAAGACCATAAGATCATGCAAATCCCTGACACCGGAGGAATGCCTTGTGTGTATCAAACATCACTTCGTAACTGGGTGATCATAAAGATGCTCTACAGGTATCTCCGAGGGTGTCTGTTGGGTTGGCATGGATCGAGACTCGGATTTGTCACTCCGTTTGATGGAGAGGTATCTCTGAGCCCTCTCGGTAATACAACATCACAAGAAGCTTGCAAGCAATGTGACTAAGGAGTTAGTCATGGGATCTTGTATTACAGAACGAGTAAAGAGACTTGCCGGTAACGAGATTGAACTAGGTATGGAGATACCGATGATCGAATCGCAGGCAAGTAACATACCGATGGACAAAGGGAACTACATACGGGATTGATTGAATCCTTGACATTGTGGTTCGAACGATAAAGATCTTCATGGAATATGTAGGAACCAATATGGGCATCCAGGTCCCGCTATTGGTTATTGACCGGAGAGGTGTCTCGGTCATGTCTACATGATTCTCGAACCAGTAGGGTCCGCACGCTTAATGTTCGATGAAGATATGGTATTAATGAGTTATATGTATTGGTGACCGAATATTGTTTGGATTACCGGATGAGATCCCGGACGTGATGAGGAACTTCGGAATGGTCCGGAGGTAAAGATTCATATATGGGAAGTTAGAATTCGGGCTACAGAATAGTTCTGGGAGTTACCAGGTGTTGTCGAGAGAGCCGGAAGGGGTTCTGGGGGTCCACCTTCCCCGGAGGGCACCATAGGCTGAGAGAGGAGGCGCACCAGCCCCTCCCAAAGCCCAAGGTGCCCTAGGGTTTGGGGAAACCTTAGAGGGGGGCGCCCCACTTGCCTTAGGTGGCAAGCCACCCCCTTGGCCGCCGCTCCTCCCTTTGGGAGGCCCTAGGGCCGGCGTACCTCCTCCCCTTCCCCCTATATATATGAGAGGAGAGGGAGGGCAGCCGCACATCAAGTCTTGGCGCAGCCCTCCCTCTCTCCCTAGATCGTTTCTCCTCAGATTGCATCGCGGCAGCGCTTGGCGAAGCCCTGCTGAGATTGCTCCACCACCACTGCCACCACGCCATCGTGCTACCGGAGAACTCATCTACTACTCCGCCCTCGCTCGCTGGATTGAGGAGGCGGAGACGTGATACTTGTGATCTGCGTTGGGTTTTCCGTGAAGAGGAACATGTAATTGGAGCACAATACGAGTAAGTATTTCCCTCAGTTATGTAACCAAGGTTTATCGAACCATTAGGAATATCAATCCACAACCGTCTTCAGCGGCTGCACACAAAAGAGCAAACAACTTGCACCCAACACGGCAAGAGGGTTGTCATTCCCCTTGATCTCGTTATTTTCTAGCAAGTGAAGTGTGTAGATAATAGTAGATAATTGTGTCGGGCCTTTGGGACTGGGGGTACCCAGGCCCGTTTGCCTGAGGCCCATGACACAACGCGTGGCCTGGGCCCAGTACGGCCCACTATTAGGTGCCGCGAGAAGGGCCTTCATGGGGACCCCCGCCTCGTGAGGTGATCGGCTGGAGGCACCCCCACCAGCTTCATGAGGACGCCCTCGTGAGGTCACCTCCCGGGGCTTCTCGGGGCGCATAGGTCAAGGATGAGCTAGCAGGGTCGTGCGGCCTGCTCCGTCATAAGGGCAACGCGCGCCTCGCCTAGCGACGTTCGGAGCCGTGGCAGGAGGCTTCGCTCAGAAGACTTTCCCCTTCGGTGCTAGGAGAATGGGACCAGCCCGCTGGTTCCCAAAGCGCCCCCAAGGGTTTAACGTTTGGTGTAAGAAGGCAAGGCTAGGGGCTCGCCAGGACGGAGGTCATCCCCGAGCTCACCAGCACGTCACGAAGGGAGGCTTTTGCAGGCGTAGACTACTTTTGTCAGGATAAGGTGCAGTCTTGTCCCCCTTCGAACTGGCGCTTGTGGCAACCCTTCCCGCCGAATATTTTCGGGGGGAGGAGGACCAAAGCTAGGATAAAAGGAGCAGGGCAGCCACAATAGAAACGATCGACCCTTCTATATTCACTCTCGCCCCCAAGAAATCCAGACAAGCATGAGTAGGTTTTTACACCGCGAGGTGGACCGAACCTGGGTACATCACCGGGTTCTTTGTTCTTCCCCCATGCTCAAGCACGCCGGAGCATCGCCGTAGGTTAGCAAGAGAGAGCAGGGTTGGAGAGCTGGCGCACCCCAGAGTTCGAACCGTTCTTGGGTCCTCGGATCCCCGATTCCAACATTTGGCGCGCCAGGTAGGGGTGCGCCGCTGTTCTTCAAATCCGTTTCGGCTCCGCCCTTGCCGACGCCATGGACGAAGCCCGTCGTGTGCGTGCTGAGCGCCGAGTGGTCCGCGTCATCTATACTGCGCCTGCGGGCCGTGACGGCCGCCACCACTTCGCCGACGCCGAAGCTGCCACCGCCACCGACCCTGTTGCGTGCGAGCGGCAAGACTCCTCCATGCGCCCTTCCGTGTGGCGAGGTGGCCACGTTGCCGTCGCCTCCCCCTCCCCCGCTCGCCTAGAGCACGTGAACGCGTGGGCCGCGCTGCTCATGGCGCGTGAGCTGCTTCGCCTCCGCCCGACGGGCGCCGAACAAGACGCCTGGCTGGCCCGCATCACCGAGCTCGTCGCCACCGCTGGAGGGGCCCAGACGCCTCCTCGCCCGCCTCGCCCTTGCCGCACCGTGCTAGGGGCACGGGTCGTGGAGTGCCCCCTCTGCCTCGCTCGCGCGGTAGCCCGCCCGGGCCTCGGCATGGCTCGCGCCCGCTAGGCGGGAGCGCCGGAGTTCATGAGGAGTTGCGCGCTACAGCGTGCATCCTCGGTGGGGCCCAAGCCCCCGCCGACGGCCGTCACCTCAAGCCAGATCTCCGCGAGGCAAACGCCGCCCTCAGGGAGCGCGAGCCTGTGTTGCCACCGAGTTGGGCGCAGCGCGACATCACCTTCGACGCGGGGTCCACCCTAGGTCCACAGCCGTTGCGGGCGCCCTCCCCATGCTGTGCACCCCAACCATTAGCAACGTCATGGTCACCAAAACCCTCATTGATGGGGGTGCTGGGCTCAACGTTATCTATCGGTGTTCTGGGATCGAGGGTGCCCAGACCTGCCTGCCTGCGGCCCAGGACATGGCCCACCTCGACGGCCCAGTACGGCCTGGCGAGCAACCCCCCAAGACAAGACCCTCGCGAGGGTCTTGGCCTCGCAAGGAGAACGATGCCAAGACCTCCAGGGGAACGGCCTCCCCAGGTTGCCTCCCGAGGAGCGGAGATTCCTATGCAGGTACCCGACCTCATGAGGCTAGGGTGACGTGAGCCATGACGACCAAGGCTTGCAGGCACCAGCGGGCACAGAGGGGACATTTTCCTCTTTGGTGCTAAGGAGGCAAGGACGTACGCGGGTTCCCAAGGGATCCCCCAAAGGTTTCCATTCCGGTGCAACAAGACCAAGACCACGAGCTCGGCATGACGGATGTCACCACCGAGCCCACCTCTGCGTCACAACCAGGAGCTTTGCAGGCGAAGACCACCTTTAGTCAGGATAAGCTGTACCTCCTGTCCCCTTTCAAATTTGGCCGTTGTGGGATCCCTTCCCGCCTGTGTGATGAGGGAAGAGGACCAAGGCCACTATAAAGAGGGACGAGCCTCCACTATAGAAGGGGGATCCATCGGCAAGAGACCGAATCCATCCTCACCCGAGAGCCCTCGTGAGGTCGCTCACCATTGTACTAGTTCATCCTCAAACCTCCTCGTGAGGCCAATCCACCAAAAGCAGGAGTAGGGTTTTACACTGCAAGGTGGCCCGAACCTGGGTAAATCTCCGTGTCCATCTTCTTGCCTGCCCGCATGCATTCGGCGAGGCTTGGCGGTGGGATGGCAGGCTTGAGACTTGAGCTGGTTGAAATCTTTTCACACGCCCCAGAGTTAGAACCTTCTTGGGTCTGCGGAGCCCTGATTTCCGACATTTGGCGTGCCAGGTAGGGGCGTGTCGAAGTTCCTTCTTCACCAGCTGCACTCCGCCCTCACCTCGTCGTCTCCATGGCGGGCGCCGCTCCCCAGGCTTGGCGGCCCACAGCCTATGTGGACGCTGTGGGTCCCCCAGCCGTGCCCGCGGTCGCTTGTATCCTCGGCGGGTCGCAAGCGCCCGCGTCAGGTCGCCATGTCAAGCAGCTGTTCCGCTCGGCGAGCGCAGCTCAGCCGCGGCCCGAGGCCCCGCCGAGCAAGGCGAGGCGGGAGACCGACATCACCTTCGACTCCAGGGACCATCCCCGGACGTCAGTTGCTGCTGGTGCGCTCCCCATGCTGTGCACACCCACCATCAGCAACGTCCTCATCACCAAGACCCTCATCGACGGCGGTGCCGACCTCAATGTCCTTTCCGTGGAGGCCTTCGACATGCTCTAGGTGCCCTACGACCAGCTCGCGCCCTCCAGGCCCTTCTCAGGGGTGGTCAGAGGCTCCACCACCCCTTTGGGATAGGTGCGCCTTCCCGTCACCTTCGGCACTCGCGACATTTACCGCACCGAGCTGATCGACTTCGACGTGGCCCGCATCGGCCTCCCGTACAACGCCATCCTGGGGTATCCGGCCCTCGCCAAGTTCATGGCGGTGACACACCCAGGCTACAACGTCATCAAGATGCCTGGCAGCAGTGGCATCATCACCGTGGCCGGAGACACCAAGGACGCGGTTCGAGCCCTCAAGCTCGTCTACAAGGCCGCAACGGCCTCGCGCCCTGACGCCGAGAGCGTCGCACGCGAAAAAGAAGGCATCCTGCTCCGGGAGAGCATCAAATAGGCTCCGGAGGCCACACCTGTGAAGAAGAAGCAGATGTTCTCTCAGGACCGGGTTGAGATGAAGCAGGTGCTAGCTGACGACGGGAGCCCGGGCCACACCTTCACCATTGACGCCGGTCTTCCTTCGGAGCAGGAGAAGGCGCTGGTGGACTTCCTCCGCACGAACAAGGACGTGTTTGCATGGGAGGCGCGCGACCTAGTCGGCGTCCCGAGAGAGGTGATCGAACACCACCTAAGGGTGCGCCCCGATGCGCGCCCGGTGAAGCAAAAGGAAAGGCGACAAGCACAAGAGAAGCAAGCGTTCATCGTTCAAGAGGTCGGCAAGCTGTGGGATGCTGGTGTTGTTCGGGAGGTACGGCACCCGGATTGGCTGGCCAACCCAGTGATCGTCCCCAAGAAGGGCGGGAAGGAGTGCATGTGCATCGACTTCACGGGCCTCAACAAGGCTTGTCCTCAGGACCCCTTCCCGCTCCCGCGCATCGATCAGATCGTGGACTCCACCGCCGAGTGCGATCTGTTGTGCTTTCTGGATGCCTTCTCAGGTTACCACCAAATCAAGATGGCGATGGAGGATGTCGAGAATACGGCCTCCCTCTCCCCGTGCGGTGTGTACTGCTACGTTTGCATGCCCTTCAGGCTACGGAACGCCGGTGCGACCTTCCATCGGTTGATGCGCATTGCCCTGGGGTAGCAGCTCGAAAGAAATGTGGAGGCGTACGTCGATGACATCGTGGTCAAGTCGCGAGAGGCGAAGACCCTGATCGAGGACCTGGAGGAGATGTTCGCCAGCCTGCATCAAGTGAACCTGAAGCTCAACCCGGAAAAGTGCGTTTTTGGGGTCCCGTCCGGGAAGCTACTCGGTTTCTTGGTATCGCACCGAGGAGTCGAGGCCAACCCAGAGAAGGTCAAAGCAATCGGGAAAATGCGCCCGCCTCAGACCCTCAAGGAAATGCAGAAGCTTGCGGGTTGCGTGACCTCTTTGGGACGTTTCATATCCAAGCCGGGCGAGCGCGCCCTCCCCTTCTTCAAGCTCATGAAAAGGAAGGCCCCCTTCGAGTGGACTCCTGAAGCGGAAGCGGCTTTTGAGGACCTCAAGCGGTATCTCACGAGCTCACCCGTCATGGTGGCGCCTCGTCATCGTGAGCCCCTGGTGCTCTACTTGGCAGCCACCCCCACTCGGCCAGCGCATCGCTCGTGGCAGTCCGAGAGGAGCGCGCTGGCGCAGGCGCAAAACAGGGCGGCCCGTGCGGGGCCGCGCAACGCTCGACGCCTCGAGACGTCGCTCCTGAGGCTCATGATGCTTCATCAACCCACGGAGCGCCCGAGCCACCCACGCCTTATGAGGAGCAGGGCGACGCCAACATCTCGTCCCTCGTCGAGCACCCGGTGTACTACGTCAGCACCGTGCTGCGGGACGCGCGTGCCCGCTACCCTATGCAGCAGAAGCTCCTGCTTGCACTCCTCATCACCTCAAGGAAGCTGCGCCATTACTTCCTGGGCCACTCCATCAAGGTCGTCTCCACATATCCCCTGGAGAAAGTGCTGCGCAGCCCCAACGCTGCCGGAAGGGTTGCGGAGTGGAACATCGAGCTGCAAGCCTTCCACCTGGAGTTCAGCACAACCAGGTTCATCAAGGGCGCAACCCTCGCTGACTTCGTGGTGGAGTGGACATACGCTCCCGACCAGGGGCTAGATGAGGGCCAGTCCCTCGCGCCAGGCGATGAGGCGCCCGATGGCTGGGTCATGCACTTCGACGGAGCCTTCGCGCGGCGGGGTGCGGGGGCTGGAGTGGTGCTCATCTCCCCGACCCAGGACAAGCTTTACTACGCCGTGCAGCTTTGCTTCCAACATGGCGAGAAGGTCTCCAACAACATCGCGGAATACGAGGGCTTGATCGCTGGCCTCAGGGCCGCTGCCGCTCTGGGGGTCAAGCGCCTCACCATCAAGGGTGACTCCCAACTCCTCGTCAACTTTTCCAACAAGGAGTACAAGCCGAAGGACGAGCACATGGAGGCATACCTGGAAGAGGTACGTAAAATTGAAAAGTGCTTCCAGGGCTTGGTACTGCAGCACGTCCCGCGCGGCATGAACAAGGAAGCAAATGACATCGCCAAGAGAGCATCGCGTCGCGAGCCTTAGGAGCCTGGAGTCTTCGAGGAGAGGCTCTTCAAGCCATCAGCGGTGCCCTTGGCCGCAGGCCCGGCACCGCTTCAGGAGGAGCTGCCACCGGCCCTGCCCTCAGGCGCCCCGGCCTGTGGTCCGGACTCAGGAGCCCGCCTACTCCTGGCGTTGGAACCCCAGGCCGTCGATTGGACCGAGGAGTTCAAGGCATACCTGCTTAGCGGTGCCTTGCCGGAGAAGGAGGACGTGGAGCATGTGGTCCGCCAGGCCATTGCTTACTGTTTGCAGGACGGCGAGCTGCACCGCAGGTGCCCCAATGACGATTCGCTGCGGTGCATATCTGAGGAGCAGGGGCGCGAGCTGTTGGCTGACATCCACGGTGGCGATTGCGAGCACCACTCCTCGTCTCGCACCCTTGTGGGGAAGGTGTTCCCTAGTGGCTTCTACTGGCCCACGGCGCTCCGCGACGCCACCGAGCTGGTACGATCCTGCGAGGCCTTCCAATTTCACGCCAAGAAGATTCAACAGCCCGCGCAGGGTCTCCAAACCATCCCGCTCTCCTGACCTTTCGCAGCCTGGGGGCTGGACATTTCCCTCGGGCAGCCGGCGATTACCCCTACCTCTACGTCGCCATCGACAAGTTCACCAAGTGGGCGGAGGTGGAGCCCGTGCGCACCATCCCTGCTGGCTCGGCCGTCAAGTTCATCAAGGGTCTTGTGAGCCGCTTCGGCGTCCCCAACCGTATTATTATCGACAATGGCTCATAGTTCACAATCAACCTCTTTAGAACCTATTGTGCTAACCTTGGAACGCAGATATGCTACGCTTCAGTGGCGCACCCACGGAGCAACGGCTAGGCTGAGCGCGCCAACGCGGAGGTCCTGAGGGGCCTCAAGGCAAGGAGCTTCAAGTAGAAGCTTGAGGCCTATGGCAGGGGTTGACTCGGTGAGCTTCAGTTTGTGTTGTGGTCCATCCGCACCACCGCGACTAAGCCCAGCGGCGAGACCCCATTCTTCCTCGTCTACGGGGCAGAGGCAGTCGTCCCGCACGAGGTCAAGCATCGCTCCCCGTGGGTCTTGGCATTCGACGAGGAGCGTCAGGATGCCTCGCGGGGGACAGATCCGCCAAGCCCCGCTCCGAGCAGCGAGGTACCAGCAGGCGCTGCGGCGCTACCACTATCGTAGCATCCGCTCCAGGACCCTCGAGGTGGGTGACCTCGTCCCGAGGCGGGTCCTCTCCAGGGATGGCTTGCACAAGCTCTTGCCCGTGTGGGAGGGCCCGTTCAGGGTCGCCCGTGTCTCTAGGCCCGGCGCCGTACGCTTGGAGACGCAGGACGGGGTCCCCATCCAGAATGCCTGGAACATCCAGCACCTCTGGAAGTTCTACCCGTGACACTCTCACGTAATAATTTGTGGGCTATATACGCCCGGGGTCCCCCGAGGACGCGGAGGGGCCCCCACCCAAGCCCAAGTGGAAGCCCCATGCTCCGCGCTGGCGGACGACACGGTCCTGCAATGACTATGCCCACGCCTAGTGGAAGCCCCATGCTCCGCGCTGGTGGGAAGACTAGCTTAGGTGCCGGACACGGCTGTTCTTTGCTCTCTCTTTTGTAACCAAATTTGCCATTTTCTTTGGAATGAAACTTGAAGCTTTCGCGTCTTTGTTTGAAAAGGGGTGGGAATTTTTCTCCTTTGCAGCGTTCCTCGTTTTAACGTCTCGTTTTTAAGAGGTTTGGCACCTACCGGTTTTCTCTCTCGCACGCGCCCCGCGAGCGGGGGCTCGACGCGGTGTGCACCTCGCCAAAGCTTTGGCGTTCTAATCCTCGCGTGACGCTCTCGAGCGAGCCAGCAGGTGCATATTGCCTCAGGCCCCCGGCCTCAGGAGCGCTCATCTCCTGGCCTTGCCGGGCATCGCGACCCGACATACCAGCGACGATCGACCCTCGCTCGGGGGCTCCAACCAACAATAGTCGCTAGGAGGAGGGCGACCAAGGAAAGGGAAGTCACGATTCGGAGCTCCGCGAGCGGCAGGTACCTCTCGAGGCTACGAAGCTGCCTGGTCCGCAAGGAAGAAGCCCCCTCGACAATACCTCTAAGCTGCCCCGGCGCCCCGGCTGCACCTCGCGACGCAGGATCCCGCCACGAGTACACCAAGCTAAGTTATCCTAACTACGATAAGCAAGAACTTTCAATTGATAGCAACATGAGTACTGGAGTATGGGACGAAAACGCTAACATAAAGGCGCAAGTGCCATAGTTCATTATGCGCCCCCGCGGGGCCCTCCATGATTCTTGAAGCAGGAAGTAAAAGAAAACAACAACAAAAGATGGCCTCCCGAGGACCACGACTCCTGAGGCCTGGCTCCGGCGCCGCCCGCGCTCAGTCGGAGTCCTCCTCCTCCTTGACGGTGGCAAGGCGGCATGGCGGCTCGACGGCCTCCGGGGCAGGGGCACGGCGCGGCGGCGGCTCGCCGTCCTCCTTGGTCCGGGCCCGCCGATGTGGCGGCTCGTCGTAGTCATCGTCGCTCGAGCTTTCCCCGGAGGAGGCGTCGCTGCTGCTAGAGGTGCTGCGGCCGTCGCCAAGGGCAAGCTCACCGCCGAGGACGCCGCCGCTACGATGATCGTCGTCGGTGGAGAAGTGGTCGCTGTCGCCGCCGTCGCCCTCCGAGCAGCACCCCAGGCGCCTGCCGTCTTCCCCAAAGACCCTGACGAAGAGCGTCACCGCCCCGTCATGCTTGAAGTGGAGGGTACACCTCCCCTGCAGGCCGCGAGCGCGGGAGAACGTCTGCCACCCGCGGTTCAGGAACACGTAGCCCGCGGGAGTGACTTCGACCTTCACCCACGAGGCCTTGCTGCAGCAACCATCGGCCTGCAGCCATAGGCTAACAGGCCCTCCGGCTGGCAGTGCCCCTATGAAGAAGCACAGGAGCTGGAGCCAGGTGATGCCCGGCCTCTCCACCCACACCACGAACTCTTGGACCGCCTCGGCCAAGTGAGATCGTGGGCGGGGCGGCCGGGCGCCCGCCGCGAGCTTCCCCCCTCGGCCACGAATGCCACGGCTACCGCTGCCGCCTGCGCGGGAGGGAGCTTTCCCACGGCTGCCGGAGGCAGCGCCGGCCCGCACGGGAGTGCGCCCGCGTCCCTGGGGGGCCACCACCGGCGTCGCAGTGTACTTGCAGGGATGACCGCGGCCCCTCTTGGGCGACGGCAAGTCCGGTCCCTCCAGGCGGGCTTTCCCTTTCTCAGCGGCGGAGAACCTCCTCACTGGTGCCATGGCCATGGGAGCAGCAACTTGGAATGAAGAGGCGAGAAGATGAAGGCGGGTTAGGGGGTTCATCTCCCTCGCCCACTTATAGCTGATCGGAGGCCAACCGGCGTCCCTCCGTATTCTGGGCAATGATGGCCCCGCAGCACGCGCCGACCGTTGCCAGTCGGGGCGGTTGCCGAGGCGACATGGGGAAGTGGAGGCGTCCGCGTCCCGTCGTGCACCACGCATCGAGCCTGGCCCACAGGTGATTGGGGCCCGCGGTGCTTCGGCCTTCCTTCCTAGGCTTCGCCCCCGAAGCCAGCCCGAGCGAGCCTTGGGCCCGAGGGATACCGTCGGCAATCTAGGATCGGGGGTACCCAGACCTGCCTGCCTGCGGCCCAAGTTGTGGCCCACCTCGATGGCCCAGTACGACTTGGCGACAAACCCCCCAAGACAAGACCCTCGCGAGGAGAACGACGCCAAGACCTCCAGGGGAGCGGCCTCCCCAGGTTGCCTCCCGAGGAGCGGAGATTCCTATGCAGGTACCCGGCCTCATGAGGCTAGGGTGACGTGAGCCATGGCAACCAAGGCCTGCAGGCACTAGCGGGCACAGAGGGGACAGTTTCCTCTTTGGTGCTAAGGAGGCAAGGACGTACGCGGGTTCCCAAGGGATCCCCCAAAGGTTTCCATTCCGGTGCAACAAGACCAAGACCACGAGCTCGGCAGGACGGATGTCACCACCGAGCCCACCTTTGCGTCACGACCAGGAGCTTTGCAGGCGAAGACCACCTTTAGTCAGGATAAGCTGTACCTCCTGTCCCCTTTCAAATTTGGCCGTTGTGGGATCCCTTCCCGCCTGTGCGATGAGGGAAGAGGACCAAGGCCACTATAAAGAGGGACGAGCCTCCACCATAGAACGGGGATCCATCGGCAAGAGACCGAATCCATCCTCACCCGAGAGCCCTCACGAGGTCGCTCACCACTGTACTAGTTCATCCTCAAACCTCCTCGTGAGGCCAATCCACCAAAAGCAGGAGTAGGGTTTTACACCGCAAGGTGGCCCAACCTAGGTAAATCTCCGTGTCCATCTTCTTGCCCGCCCGCACGCATTCAGCGAGGCTTGGCGGTGGGGTGGCAGGCTTGAGGCTTGAGCTGGTTGAGATCTTCGCACCCGCCCCAGAGTTCGAACCTTCTTGGGTCTGCGGAGCCCCGATTTCCGACATTATTTATGTCGCGACCTTCGAGGCCCTCTAGGTGCCCCGCGACCTGCTGAAGCCCACTAGGCCCTTCTTCGGAGTAGTCGACGGGGTTACGGCCCCCCTCGGGAAGATACACGTGCCGTCACCTTCGGCACCCGCAGGAATTACCGCACCGAGCTCATCGACTTTGATGTGGCGCCCATCGGCCACCCGTGCAATGCCATCTTGGGTTACCCGGCACTCGCCAAGTTCATGGCGGCCACCCACCCGGGCTACAATATCGTCAAGATGCCCGGCTGCGGTGGTATCATCACCGTCAAGTGCGATGAGAGGGACGCGGTCATCTCCCTCAATCTTGCATACAAAGCCACCGCGGCCGCACACCCAGCTGCTGGGGGCGAGGCGAAGCCTCCCGAGGCGAGGCCGACAAGGAAGAAGCTGATGTTCTCCCAAGACCGAACTGAAACAAAGAAGGTACTATTCGGCAGTGTCGACCCAAGCCACACTTTCACCATTGGCGTTGGGCTCTCCCCCGAGCAAGAAAGTCTCAGCTTATCGCGTTCCTTCGGCCGAATGCCGACGTGTTTGCATGGAAGCCAACCGACTTGACTGGAGTCCCAAGGGAAGTGATTGAGCACCACTTGGAGCTGTGCCCCAATGCGTGCCCCGTTAAGTAGAAAGCACGGCGTCAGGCGCCGGAGAAGCAACATTTCATCGTCCAGGAGGTGTAGAAGTTGCAAGAGGCTATGGTCATCCGCAAGGTGCGATACCCCGAATGGCTCACTAACCCGGTCATTGTCCCCAAGGGGGCGACAAGGAGCGGATGTGCGTTGACTTCACTAGCCTCAATAACACTTGCCCTCAGGACCCCTTCCTGCTACTGCACATCGACCAGATCGTGGACTCCACTGCTGGCTGTGACATCCTGTGCTTCTTGGATGCCTTCTCAGGCCACCATTAGATCAAAATGGCGGTGAAGGATGTGGAGAAGACGGCGTTCACCTCCCCTATGGGATATTTTGCTACACCTGCATGCCTTTCGGTCTGAAGAGTTCCGGCGCCACCTTCCAGATGCTGATGTACATCACGCTGGGCCCCCAGCTAGACAGGAACGCAGAGGCTTACGTGGACGATATCGTGGTCAAGTTGCGCGAGGCAGAACGCTCATCAGAGATCTAGAGGATACTTTTGCCCGCCTGCGCAAGGTCAACTTGAAGCTCAACCCCGACAAGTGCGTCTTCGGGTTCCCTTCGGGCAAGCTCCTCAGATTCCTCGTATCTCACCGAGGAATTGAAGCCAACCCGGAAAAGGTCAAGGCCATCGAGCAAATGCGCCCCCCGCGGACAGTCAAGGAGATGCAAAAGCTAGCGGGATGCTTGGCCTCCCTGGGGCGCTTCATCTCCCAGTTCGGCGAGCGAGTGTTGCCATTCTTAAAGCTCATGAAAAGGTCTGACCCATTCAAATGGACCCCTGAAGCGGATGCGGCCTTTGCGGATCTCAAGAGGTACCTCACAAGCCCCCTCGTCATGGTCGCGCCGCGCCCCCAAGAGCGCCTGCTGCTGTACTTGACGGCCACCCCCAGACAGCCAGCGCAGCCCTCGTGGTGGAGTGGGAGGAGCAAGTCGGCCCTAAGAGGGGGGGCCGGGACCCCCGTGAAGACGTCGCATGGGGTCGCGCCGATCGAGGGTACGCCTCAGGGGGCCTCCGCCATCCCTCAGGAGGCCCTGATGGCCTCAAGCAAGGTGCCTCAGGAGGCCCTGATGGCCTCGGGTGACGCGCCTCCGGAGGTTCCCGCGGCCCCCGGCGCCATGCTTTCAGAAATCCCCACGGTCGTTAACGCCGCATCTCCGGGAGACACCACGGCCCCACCCCTTGAGCCTTCTAGCGAGGGCGATGTCGACACCACGGTCACGCGTCACCTCCAGCGGCCTGTGTACTACGTCAGCACGGTGCTAAGGGGCGCGCGCGAGTGCTACCCCATGCAGCAGAAGCTCCTGCTCGCGCTACTCATCGCCTCCCGGAAGCTACGCTACTACTTCCAGAGCCACCCCATTAGGGTCGTTTCCGCCTACCCCTGGAGCAAATCCTGCACAACCCCAACGCTGCTGGCTGGGTCGCCGAATGGAACATCGAGTTGCAAGCTTTCCAACTGGAATTCTACACCACCAGGGTCATCAAAGGCGCGGCTCTGGCTGACTTCGTAGCAGAATGGAAAGACCCGTATGAGGAGGAGCCTCGGGGCGATGAGCCCCTCCTGCCCGGGGATGAGGCACCTAGGGGATGGCTCCTACGCTTCGATGGCGCTTTCTCCAAACAGGGAGTGGGGGCTGGCGCCGTACTCACCTTGCCAGTGGGGGACAAGCTCCTCAATGCAGTCCAGTTGTGCTTCGGGCATGACGAGAAGGTCTCCAACAACATTGCGGAATACGAAGGTCTGATTGCCGGCCTCAAGGCTGCCTCCGCCCTCGGCATCAAGTGCCTCGTCATCAAGGGTGATTCCCAGCTCCTCGTCAACTTCTCCAACAAAAAGTACAAGCCCAAGGACGAGCACATGACGGCCTATCTGGAGGAGGTACGCAAACTTGAGAAGCGCTTCCTTGGTTTAGAGTTGCAGCACATCCCGCGTGGCGCCAACCAGGAGGCCGACGACATCGCTAAGCGAGCATCACGCCGGGAGGCCCAAAGCCTTGGCGTCTTCGAGGAAAGGCTCCTCAGGCCGTTTGCCATGCTGCCTGCCATCGGCGCCACACAACAGCGTGAGGAGCTGCCACCCGCACCGTCAACAGGCGCGCCGGACTGTGGCCCGTCCTCGGGGGACCGCTTGCTGCTGGCGCTAGAATTTGAGGAGGGCGGCTGGGCCGACGAGTTCAAGGCTTACCTGCTTCGCGGCGACCTCGCAGCGAAAGATGAGGAGGCAGAGTGCGTCGTCCGATAAGCCACTGCCTACTGCCCGCGGGGCGGTGAGTTGTACCGGCGGTGGCCTAACGACGTCTCGCCGCGGTGTATCTCGGAGGAATAGGGGCGCGAGCTGCTTGCCGACATCCATGGGGGAGATTGTGGACACCACTCCTCGTCACGCACCCTTGCCGGTAAGGCGTTCTGCTGCGGTTTTTATTGGCCAACTTCTCTTCGCGACACCGCCGAGCTGGTCCAGTCCTGCGAAGCCTGCCAGTTCCACCATGGGGACCCCGACTCATAAGTCGTGATCACTGAATGTACGTGCATAGTGATCCCAGAGATCAATGCTCACTGAACACACAGAAACTGAATAATGAGTCTTACATCCATTACGTACCTTTTTACTTAAATATGGCCTTTATGGCCAAGTCTTCATATGATTGCAGCGGAAATCTTCAACGATAGCGTGAACCCATGCCATCTACCTTAACCCTACAGGCATTCTGACTGGGAAGCGTCCTAGCTCGCATGTTCGTCACCAAGGTATTCTTCATCGTATCCTGTTCTTTCATGCCCGGCCAATAAAATAACCAGTGGCAAGCCAATGAGTACTTTGAATGTACTCGCAAGCAACCCATGTTTGGAACAAGTTTCAACAGAGCATGTTATAGCACTAAGTAGGTAAGTTTTGCAGAAAGCTAATTTTGAGTGCGATGGCATGATCAAGTAACTTGTGTAAGCATGCATCAATAGTTGGCATATACCCATATGAACAAGTTACAGATATCATCATAAGCAGGGGTTGAACATCTCATGTTCATGTTGGGGAACGTTGCATGGGAAACAAAAATTTTCCTACGCACACACAAGATCTATCCATGGTGATGAGCATCTACGAGAGGGAGAGTGAATCTACATACCCTTGTAGATCGCTAAGCGAAAGCGTTAAGAAACGCAGTTGATGTAGTCAAACGTCTCCGCAATCCAAATCGCAAGTCGTCCCTCGATCCGATCACGAACTAGTGCCGAACGGACGGCACCTCCGCGTTCAACACACGTACGGCTTGATGACGCCTTCACCTCCTCGATCCAGCGAGCGATGGTGAAGTAGTAGATGAGTTCCGGCAGCACGACGGCGTGGTGATGGTGGTGAGGAACAATCTCTGCAGGGCTTCGCCAAGCACTACGGAGATTATGACGGGAGAACTAGAGGGTTAGGGTTGCCGACACACGGCTTGGGAAATCTTGATGTCTCTCGTGTGCTAGCCCTGCCCCTCGATTTATATGTTGAGCCTTGGGGTCTAAACTTGGAGTAAAAGCCTCCTCCAGGTCGGTTTTGCCCGCACAAGGTCGGTTTGGCCCGCAGGGAAAGAGTCCAACTCGGATCCCTGCAGTACCGCGCACAAGCGGTAGTACCGCTCACAAGCGGTAGTACCGCTTGAGCGGTAGTACCGCTATCACACAAGCGGTAGTACCGCTTGCGCGGTAGTACTGCCTTACAACGGTAGTACCGCTTAAGGCAGCAGCAAAACTTCCTTTTGCACTTTCCAATACCTCGTGGGCTTTACCCCTTTGGCCTATATAAAGTGTTGCTGCACCCGAACACTTCGGTAAACATCCGGAACCTCTTCCGGTGAATTCCGGAACCCTTTCGGAAACCAAAACACTATTATCACATATATCAATCTTTACCTTCGGACTATTCCGGAGATCCTCATCATGTCCGGGATCTTATCCGGGATTCCGAACTACCTTCGGTCACCAACAAAATAACTCAACTATACTAATCGTCACCAAACGTTAAGTGTGTAGACCCCGCGGGTTCGAGAACTATGTAGACATGACCGAGACACCTCTACGGTCAATAACCAATAGCGGGACCTGGATGCCCATATTGGCTCCTACATATTCTACGAAGATCTTTATCGGTCGAACCTCTATGTCAAGGATTCAGTTAATCCCGTATACTGTTCCCTTTGTTCTTCGGTATGATACTTGCCCGAGATTCGATCGTCGGTATCTCTATACCTAGTTCAATCTCGTTGCCAACAAGTCTCTTTACTCGTTCCGTAATACAAGATCTCGTGGCTAACACTTTTAGTCACATTGCTTGCAAGGCTCATTGTGATGTTGTAATACCGAGTGGGCCCTGAGATACCTCTCCGTCACACGGAGTAACAAATCCCAGTCTTGATCCATGCCAACCCAACAGACACCCTCAGAGATACCTGTAGAGCACCTTTATAGTCACCCTGTTACGTTGCGACGTTTGATACACACAAGGTACTCCTCCGATGTCAGGGAGTTGCATGATCTCATGGTCATAGGAACAGATACTTGACATGCAGAAAACAATAGCAATAAACTGACACGATCATATGCTACGTTCGTAGTTTGGGTCTTGTCCATCACATCATTCTCCTAATGATGTGATCCCGTTATCAAATGACATCTCATGTCCATGGCTAGGAAACCTTCACCATCTTTTGATCAACGAGCTAGTTAACTAGAGGCTTACTAGGGACACAGTGTTGTTTATGTACCCACACATGTATTTGAGTTTCCAATCAATACAATTATAGCATGGATAATAAACGATTATCATGAACAAGGAAATATAATAATAACCAATTTATTATTGCCTCTAGGGCATATTTCCAACAGTTCAGTCATCATGTCAAGTCATCCGACTTAACTCAAGTATCATGTTTCTCCCACACATACACACACACACACACACACACACACACACGCCAAGTTTGTGAAAACATCGGACGTAGTTTAAGCAGGACCTCCAACTGTCCATGACCATGGACACGGCTATTCGAATAGTTTTACACTCTGCAGAGGTTGCACACTTTACCCACAAGACTCGGGGAACTTCCATGTCATCCACGACTCGCGGTATATTACATACCCGAGGTAAGCACCCGAACAATGCCTTTCCCCTGATGACACTAAACAAAGAGTCCACTCGTTGGTCCATGTCTTCATGATGTACAAACACGAGCCTTGCTCAACATAGTACCATCCATGAAGGAACACAACGGTGTGCCCGGTGCCTGTAAAGACAGTGCATGGTCGCCCTACCAGGCACGACCCCGTATCGAGAGAGTAACTCATACTCTCTCGCCACTAGTAATGCAGGCTCCCTGCTAGCATTGACCAAAGTAATCAACAAAGCCCCGTCCCATAAGGGGTAGAGTGGTTGTACATGTAAGGTTGGGACGGTCAGCAAATCTTAAATCTCTCCGTTTTCGAAATCACACACACACAACTTGCTCATGTACACCACTTATTTATCAAGTGGTTACCTAGCTCATCATCATCATCTCCCTCGGGCATTAATTAGTGGCACCCGACGGGGTTTTCAAAAAGTCTTTGAAAACACTTTTGTTTCCATCACCATGCTTATCCCCATCCCGTTTGCGTAGCATCTACTAAGCATCCTATCTACTCCCACCTGCACAACCCTCATAAGGAGGTAGGGTCATGCACGATGCAAATATCAATGAAAAAAGTATCAGAGGCATCGCACCGAAGTGGTCACCACATCATCATGATCAATATATCGAAAATAAAGTGCTATATGTCATGCAATAAAAATGGTTTCTTAACATGGTCAAAGGGCTGCTTGCCTGGCTTAGCAAAGTCTTCGAGATCTTCACACGCTTCTCGTCCAACTCCGAGCACTTCATCTACTTCGTCAACTATCGCCGGAAACAACCGCAATAAGCAACACAACAAGCAGGAAATAAAAGTGCTGTATAAATAGGAGTTTTATTTTTCTAGGATGTCTCTGGTCATAAGAAAAATAACCGAGGAGGTTTCATTGGATGTGGATCATGGGGGATTTTTGAATGGTGGAAATGGGGAAATTATTGATCCTATAAGGAGTCTACAGAAAACATTTTTATAAAAATGGGTGGATGTACCCAAGAAACAGGGCATGATTTTAGAAGGTCTTAGGAAGTGGATCCACTGGATTTGGAGTTGGGATGATTTCCCTATGAATTTCTTAAGATGGAATAAATGGAAAATGGGCCATTTATTAGATCCAACAGAATAGGTGCATGGTAAAAATGTTCAACATGGATAGACAAATAGGGCATGCCATTTAGAGCCTCTGGAAATTTGAATCACTCCAAGTGGAGTTGATATGAATGCCCTAGGGATTTTATAAGTGGGGCATTTGCTAGTTCAAATTCAAATTTAAATTTGAACTAAACAAAAAAGTTTGCAGGAAAAATGTGCAAAGCATCTATTTGGTTAGGACATGATTTTAGGAGTCTGTAGAAACTTGAATCACCAAATTTGGAGTTCAAATGAATTATCTATGAATTGTTTTGTTTATCTGAAAAAAGAAAAAGGAAAAAGGAGCTATACCTAAACGGGCCAAAACCTCTGGGCCGCACAGCGCACCGGCGCGGAGCCGTTGCTGGGCCGGCCCAGCATTTCAGCCGCGCAGGAGGCCGGCGCGACGTCGAAGGCGTAATCGCCTTAGGGCGTTTTCCCCGCAGGGAGGCGGGAAACGGCAGGAGCCGTCTCCACTTAACACCGGGCCCGAACGGATGGACGCTGACAGGAGGGGCCCGCCTGGCAGGTTCTTCTTCCTCCTCGCGCGCTTGTTCATGGCCGGGGAGAGAGGGCTGCCCCGACGGCGATCGCCGGCGATTCCGGCCACCGATCGAGACGCCCGTCCTACCGGGGTGCTCAGGGGACCGAGGTGGTTCTTCCTGTGCTTGACATGGCCGCCGGGGGATCTGAGCTGAGCAGGGCATCAGCCGCGGCAGAGGTCCACGACGGCGATGATGGATCCGACGTTTCGAGCACGGGAGGAAGGAGTAGACGCGTGGGAAAGATCCCTCGTGGCGTGGGCATCCTGCTGGTCCTGCTAAGGGGAGAGGAGGAGCTGGGGAGAGCTTGAATTTGAGGAGTGGCCCACAGGAGAGTTCTGGCAATAGAGGTGGAGGGAGGTCACAGGGAGATGAGGGAGCCGGTTCATGAGGTCTCTGGGAGGGAGAGGGAGTGAAAGGAGCCGAGAGAGGGGGCTCGGGGGAGAGGTAGAAGTGGGCAGGCACCGAAGCACCATGGGCGGCGTCCATGGCGATGGCACGGCTG
This sequence comes from Elymus sibiricus, assembly GCA_039707655.1. Classification (NCBI taxonomy): domain Eukaryota; kingdom Viridiplantae; phylum Streptophyta; class Magnoliopsida; order Poales; family Poaceae; genus Elymus; species Elymus sibiricus. Next base: position 250,481,153 of record CM077671.1, read on the forward strand.
CCGCTAGGGCCAACGGGGGTGCCCCGGGACGTGTCTACGGGCTTCGTGGACGTGGCCTATGTCCAGGGGAGGAGCGGGAGGCCGGCAGGGCTCGCGCGTGTGAGCTCTGGGATTGGAGCTCTCGGGCGGTCTAGTGCGCCTGCGAGAGGGCCCGGCAAAAGGTAGAGAGAGGAGGGGGCCGATCGTCCGGCGTGTCCCGGACGCCGAGGCCAGCCAAGTGGAGAGAGGAGGGGAGCCCGAGGCTGTCGGGGGCATGCATAGGGCGGTGGCTACAGTGCGGCTGGGCACTGTAGCGCGCTCCAAAGCGCCCATATGGCCGGCATGGCCATGCCACCACGCGCTCTGGGCCACCATACCTTGTCCACTAGCTCCTAGGGTCTTCTGGAGATGCCCTTGTGCACAAGGAATCTAGGAGAGAGGTGGGGGGGAGAGAGTAGAGGTGAAGAAGAGCTAGGCAGGGGCTGACCAAAGAGGTAAATGGGGGGTTTTACCCCATAAATCCTTGAGAAATGGCCATGTAAGCTTTGCTGGAGGTAGAAGGGCACTATTAGGAAGTGTGGTAAAAATTTGGGATCAAGGAGAAACAGGGAAGTGGGTAAAATAGTATCTTTTGGAAATGGCCAGAAGGTGTTTGATGCAAGTTTGAGCTAGCTAGACAGATTTACTTGGCATGAAACTTAACAGGATTAAATGATAGGTAAGAATGATCTTGACCACCAATTTTGAACTTATTTGAAGAAAGTTGCCAATGTAACCTTGGCAAACCCTAGAAATCAACAGGAATAGGTTTCTATAGATCTGATCATGCCAAGCCATTCTCCTTGATGCTCCACTTGCTGTGGTGGCATAATTTGGGTATTAGAGCTTGCCCAAAAAGTTTGGGACCAAATGGGGGGAAACTTGACAATGCAATATTACCCAATTCTAGAAATCAGCAGAAATAGGTTTGGGGGGATTTGGACAAGTGGAACTGTTCTCCTTGATGCACCACTTGGTGTGGATGCATCATTAGGGTATTAGAACATGTCCACAAAATTTGAGCACAATAGGAGACAGTTGGCAATGTAGAGTTTCTCAAGTTTGGATCTGGCCAAAGAGGGTTTTGGATTATTTTGGTGAATCAAAATAATTTGGGTTGGGTTAAAACCTGGCAATATCATCACATATGGCATATGTGAGATGCTAGTATTTTCCTGGATTTATTTGAGAATATTTCTTACAAAAATATTTCAAATGCTTGATTTAAGCAGGGAAGGTTAGGAAGGGTTTTGTCCAATATTTTGAACATGACCATGTGTTGAAACTCATATATATGGATATCATATGTCCACTGAGTTTCTCTAAATTTTCTCAAATATTTTCAAAGCATTTAAATAATTTTTCCCTATGAAAAACCATTTCTGGCCTTAAGAAAAAGCCTTTAAATAAAATAGGAAAATAATCTTTAAAATTAATATTTTGTGGTTTTGGGAAGTATTATATATATTAGGTTTCAAATAAATCCTTTGGGGCAAAGCAACCCACCCAATTTAAGGACTTGTAGTTAAATCCTCAACTCAGGGTTTTTTGAAAACCTAATTTGAATAAATCCCTTTTGGCCAAAATAGTATTTGATAAAAATAGTTTTAGGTCCTATACACATGGTATGATCATTGGACAAGAGTTTGGATCAAGGAAAATAGTTCTTGAGGGTAGGAGGAAGTTTTATGAATATAGAGCACAAGCAAGCAATCAGACAATCATCAATCAAGCCAAGCATCACAAGCACACAAAAGTTTTAATTGGCCCTGATTTTTGAGTCATGGTAACTTAGTCATGAGGCAAAACACAGGGTGTGACATCCACGCCAAGCAGATCCACCAGCCCATGCAACGGCTCCAAACAATCCTGCTCTCTTGGCCCTCCGCGGTGTGGGGGCTCGACATACTAGGTCCTTTCCCTCGCGCGTGTTGGGCCCATGGGACTGGGGGTACCCAGGACCGTCTGCCTGCGGCCCAAGGCACGACACGTGTCTCGGCCCGGAGAGTTTCCCCGCCAAGCCTCGGAACCAAACCCTCGCGAGGGACCCCTCCTCGCGAGGTGCACGCCGGCGAGCGTCGCCAGGAGGCCGATGGATTTCCCCCTTCGGGTTGCCTCCCGGAGCCTCGTCGTTGGGCCCTCTCTTGAGGCTGTCCGCGGGAGCCTACGCGGGGCATGCTAGCCAAGGACGGCGTGGCGGGGATGTTGGAAATATGCCCTCGAGGCAATAATAAATTGGTTATTATTATATTTCCTTGTTCATGATAATCGTTTATTATCCATGCTATAATTGTATTGATTGGAAACTAAATACATGTGTGGGTATATAGACAACACTGTGTCCCTAGTATGCCTCTAGTAGACTAGCTCGTTGATCAAAGATGGTTAAGGTTTCCTAGCCATGGACATGAGATGTTATTTGATAACGGGATCACATCATTAGGAGAATGATGTGATGGACAAGACCCAACCATAAGCATAGCAGTTGATCGTGTCAGTTTATTGCTACTGCTTTATCCATGTCAAGTATCTGTTCCTACGACCATGAGATCATGCAACTCCCGGACACCGGAGGAATGCCTTGTGTGTATCAAACGTCACAACGTAACTGGGTGACTATAAAGGTGCTCTACAGGTATCTCCAAGGGTGTCTGTTGGGTTGGCATGGATCGAGACTGGTATTTGTCACTCCGTATGACGGAGAGGTATCTCTGGGCCCACTCGGTAATACAACATCACAAGAATCTTGCAAGCAATGTGACTAAGGAGTTAGTCACGGGATCTTGTATTACGGAACAAGTAAAGAGGCTTGCCGGTAACGAGATTGAACTAGGTATGGAGATATCGACGATCGACTCTCGGGCAAGTAACATACTGATGGACAAAGGGAACTGCATACGGGATTATCTGAATCCTTGACATAGAGGTTCAACCGATAAAGATCTTCCTAGAATATGTAGGAACCAATATGGGCATCCAGGTCCCGCTATTGGTTATTGACCGTAGAGGTGTCTCGGTCATGTCTACATAGTTCTCGAACCCGCAGGGTCTGCACACTTAAGGTTCGATGATGTTTCGGTAGCATTGAGTTATGTATGGTGGTGACTGAAGGTTGTTCGGAGTCCCGGATGAGATCCCGGACGTCACGAGAAGCTCCGGAATGGTCCGGAGGTAAAGATTGATATATAGGAAGTCCCGTTTTGGCCACCGGAAAAGTTTTGGGTATTTCCGGTAGTGTACCGGAAGTGCCGGAGGGCCATCGGGGGGGGGGGGGGCACCCACGCCGGGAGGCCACATGGGCCTTAAGGGTGTTGCACCAGCCCTTAGTGGGCTGGGCAAACCAGCCCTACAAGGCCCATGCGGCTAGGAAAGAGTGGGAAAGGAAAAACCCCAAGTGGGGGAAGGAAAATCCAAATTAGGAAGGAGTCCTAATAGGATTCCACCTCCCTTGTGGGAGGTGGATTCCTCCCTTGTTTGGTTCGGCCGAACCTACTTGGAGTAGGGGCCAAGGCTGCCTCCTCTCCCCTTCCTCCTATATATATTGAGGGATTTTGAGGGCAGCCCCTAACCCTAATGGCCACGTGCTGCCCTCTTCTTCCTCTAGATCTGTTCTCCACTAGATTTGTTCGGTATAACTTAGCGAAGCTCTGTCGGATCAACTCCACCACCACCGCCACCACGCCGTTGTGCTGCCGGAGAACTCATCTACCTCTCCACCCTCACTTGCTGGATCAAGGAGGTGGAGATCGTCATCGAGCTATACGTGTGCTGAACGGGGAGGTGCCATCCGTTCGGCGCTAGATCGGAAGGACCGTGATTGGATCGCGGGACGGATCGTGATTGGATCGGGTGACGGGTTGCGATTTGGATCGCGAAGACGTTCGACTACATCAACCGCGTTTCTTAACGCTTCCCGCTTAGCGATCTACAAGGGTATGTAGATCCACTCTCCCTCTCGTAGATGCTCATCACCATGGATAGATCTTGCGTGTGCGTAGGAATTTTTTTGTTTCCCATGCAACGTTCCCCAATAGTGGTATCAGAGCTAGGTCTATGCGTAGATGAGATCTCGAGTAGAACACAAAGGAGTTTGTGGGCGTTGATATTCAGATTGCTTCCCTCCTTAGTCTTTTCTTGATTCAGCGGTATTGTGGAATGAAGCGGCTCGGACCAACCTTACTCGTCCACGCACGAGAGACCGGTTCCATCGACTGGCATGTAACTTTGTTGCATAAAGATGGCTGGCGGGTGTCTGTCTCTCCCACTTTAGTTGAATCGGATTCGACAGAGGCGGTCCTTGTAGAAGGTGAAATAGCAACTTGTGTATCACCGTTGTGGTTTTGCGTAGGTAAGAATCGTTCTTGCTAGATACCCATAGCAGCCACGTAAAACATGCAACAACAAATTAGAGGACGTCTAACTTGTTTTTGTAGGGTATGATGTGATATGATATGGACAGAAACATGATGAGATATATGTGATGTATGAGATGATCATGTTTTGTATAGATTATCACGACTTGCATGTCGATGAGTACGGCAACCGGCAGGAGCCATAGGGTTGTCTTTAATTATTTTTGCCTTTTTTGCTTTACTTTATCGCTATGAGTTAGCAATAGTTGTAGAAGCAATAGTTGGCGCGACAACCTCATGGCGACACGTTGATGGAGATCAAGATGATGGAGATCATGGTGTCATGCCAGTGACGATGGAGATCATGCCGGTGCTTTGGAGATGGAGATCAAAAGCACAAGATCATGGTCATATCATGTCACTTATGATTTGCATGTGATGTTAATCCTTTTATGCATCTTATTATGCTTAGGATGACGGTAGCATTATAAGGTGACCCCTCACTAAAATTTCAAGATAAAATTGTGTTCTCCCCGAGTGTGCACCGTTGCGAAAGTTCGTCGTTTCGAGACACCACGTGCTGATCGGGTGTGATAGACTCTACGTTCACATACAAAGGGTGCAAGCCAGTGTTGCACATGCGGAACACTCGGGTTAAACTTGACGAGCCTAGCATGTACAGACATGGCCTCAGAACACAAGAGACCGAAAGGTCGAACATGAGTCATATAGTAGATATGATCAACATGAAGATGTTCACCATTGAAACCACCTCAACCCACGTGATGATCGGACTTGAGTTGGTGAATTTGGATCATGTGACACTCGAATGACCAGAGGGATGTCAATTTGAGTGGGAGTTCTTAAGTAATATGATTAATTGAACTCATTATCTTGAACAATAGTCTAAGTTGCTTTTGCAAAATTTATGTTGTAGATCATGGCTCGCGCAGTAGCACCCCTGAATTTTAATGCGTTCCTAGAGAAAGCTAAGTTGAAAGATGATGGAAGTAACTTTGTGGACTAGGCCCGTAATCTAAGGATTATCCTTATGGCTTCCCAGAAGGCTTATGTCCTTGAGGCACCGCTTGGTGATCCACCCGCTCCAGTTGAGTCTCCAGACGTTGTGAACGCCTGGCAGGCTCGTTCTGATGATTAATCAATAGTTCAATGTGCAATGTTGTATGGCTTAGAACCGGGACTTCAAAGACGTTCTGAACGTCATGGAGCATATGATATGTTCCAGGAGTTGAAGTTTATCTTTCAGAAGAATGCCCGGATCGAGAGGTATGAGACCTCCGATAAGTTCTATGCTTGCAAGATGGAGGAGAACGGGTCTATCAGTGATCACATACTCAGAATGTCTAGGTACTCCAACCGTCTGGCTGAATTGGGGATGCCCCTTCCAGCAGAGGTCATCACTGACAGAGTTCTTCAATCATTGCCACCTAGCTACAAGAGCTTCGTGTTGAACTATAACATGCACGGGATGAACAAGTCAGTCGCCGAGCTGTTTGCGATGTTGAAAGTCGCTGAGTCTGAGATTCAGAAGGAGCATCAAGTGTTGATGGTCAATAAAACCACTAGTTTCAAGAAGAACGGCAAGGGTAAGAAGGGTAACTCCAAGAAGAGTGGCAAAGCAGTTGCCCCTCCCGTGAAGAAACCCAAGGCTGGACCCTAGCCAGAAACTGAGTGCTTTCATTGCAAGGGAACTGGTCACTGGAAGCGGAACTGCCCCAAGTATTTGGCTGACAAGAAGGCGGCCAACAACAAACAAGGTATATATGATATACATGTTATTGATGTGTACCTTACCAACTCTCGTTGTAGTGCCTGGGTATTTGATACCGGTGTGGTTGCTCACATTTGCAACTCAAAACAGGAACTGCGAAATAGATGGAGGCTGGCAAAGGACGAAGTAACGATGCGTGTGGGAAATGGTTCCAAGGTTGATGTGATCACCGTCGGCACGCTCGCTCTTCGATTACCATTGGGATTAGTGATAGACCTGAATAATTGTTATTTAGTGCCTGCGTTAAGCATGAACATTATATTTGGATCTTGTTTATTGCGAGACGGTTACTCATTTAAATAAGAGAATAATGGTTGTTCTATTTACATGAGTAATATCTTTTATGGTCATGCACCCAATGTGAGGGGTTTATTCTTATTGGATCTCGATAGTGATGACACACATGTTCATAACATTGATGCCAAAAGATGTAGAATTGATGATAATACCACTTTCTTGTGGCATTGCCGTTTAGGTCATATTGGCGTAATACGCATGACGAAGCTCCATGCTGATGGACTTTTGGAGTCACTTGATTTTGAATCACTTGACACATGTGAGCCATGCCTCATGGGCAAGATGACTAAGACGCTGTTCTCTGGAACAATGGAACGGGCAAGTGACTTGTTGGAAATCATACATACAGATGTGTGCGGTCCGATGAGCATTGAGGCGCGCGGTGGTTATCGTTACTTTCTCACCTTCACTGATGACTTAAGTAGATATGGGTATATTTATTTAATGAAACACAAGTCTGAAACGTTTGAAATGTTCAAGCAATTTCAGAGTGAAGTTGAGAATCATCGTAACAAGAAGATTAAATTCCTACGATCTGATCGAGGAGGAGAATATCTGAGTTATGAGTTTGGCAGTCACTTAAGACAGCGTGGAATTGTTTCACAATTGACACCGCCTGGAACACCACAGCGTAATGGTGTGTCCGAACGTCGTAATCGAACCTTATTGGATATGGTGCGATCTATGATGTCTCTTGCCGATTTGCCACTATCGTTTTGGGGTTATGCATTAGAGACAGCTGCATTCACTTTAAATAGGGCACCATCGAAATCCGTTGAGACGACGCCATATGAATTGTGGTTTGGCAAGAAGCCGAAGTTGTCGTTTCTTAAAGTTTGGGGATGTGATGCTTATGTCAAAAAGCTTTAGCCTGAAAAGCTGGAACCCAACGCGGAGAAATGCGTCTTCATAGGATACCCAAAAGAGATAGTTGGGTATACCTTCTATCTCAGATCCGAAGGCAAAGTGTTTGTCGCTAAAAAACGGAACATTTCTTGAGAAAGAGTTTCTCTCGAAAGAATTGAGTGGGAGGAAGATAGAACTTGATGAGGTTGTTGAACCTTTACTTCAACCAGAGAGTAGCGCAGCGCAGAAAGATGTTTCTGTAGAGCCTACATCAGTTGAAGAGGAAGTTAATGATGATGATCATGAAGCTTCGGATCAAGTTGCTATCGAACCTCGTAGGTCGACAAGGACGCGTACTGCTCCTGAGTGGTACGGCAACCCTGTCTTAGAGGTCATGTTGTTGGACAACGATGAACCTACGAGCTATGGAGAAGCGATGATGGGCCCAGATTCCGAGAAATGGTTAGAGGCCATGAAATCTGAGATGGGATCCATGTATGAAAACAAAGTTTGGACTTTGGAAGTATTACCTGAAGGGCGTAAGGCCATTCAGAACAAATGGATCTTTAAGAGGAAGACGGACGCGGACGGTAATGTAACCGTCTATAAAGCTCGACTTGTGGCAAAGGGTTTTTCACAAGTTCAAGGAGTTGACTACGATGAGACCTTCTCACCCGTAGCGATGCTTAAGTCCGTCAGAATCATGTTGGCAATAGCTGCCTTTTTCGATTATGAAATTTGGCAGATGGATGTCAAAACAGCGTTCCTTAACGGTTTCCTTAAGGAAGAGTTGTATATGATGCAACCAGAAGGTTTTGTCGATCCAGAGAATGCTGACAAAGTTTGCAAACTCCAGCGATCCATTTATGGACTCGTGCAAGCGTCTCGGAGTTGGAATAAGCGCTTTGATGAGGTGATCAAAGCGTTTGGGTTTATACAAGTTTACGGAGAAGCTTGTATTTACAAGAAAGTGAGTGGGAGCTCTATAGCGTTTCTAATATTATATGTGGATGACATATTGCTGATTGGAAACAATATAGAAATGTTGGAAAGCATGAAGGAATATTTGAACAAGAGTTTTTCAATGAAGGACCTAGGAGAAGCTGCTTTCATATTAGGCATCAAGATCTATAGAGATAGATCGAGACGCTTAATAGGACTTTCACAGAGCACATACCTTGACAAAGTTTTGAAGAAGTTCAGAATGGATCAGTCCAAGAAGGGGTTCTTGCCTGTATTGCAAGGTGTGAAGTTGAGTAAGACTCAATGCCCAGTGACTGCAGAAGATAGAGAAAAGATGAGTGTCATCCCCTATGCCTCAGCCATAGGCTCTATTATGTATGCAATGCTGTGCACAAGACCCGATGTCAGCCTTGCCATAAGTATGGCTGGAAGGTTTCAAAGTGATCCAGGAATGGACCACTGGACAGCGGTCAAGAATATCCCGAAGTATCTGAAAAGGACTAAGGACATGTTTCTCGTTTATGGAGGTGATCAAGAGCTCGTCATAAAGGGTTACGTCGATGCAAGCTTTGACACTGATCCGGATGACTCGAAGTCACAAACCGGATATATATTTATTCTCAATGGGGGTGCGGTAAGCTGGTGTAGTTCCAAGCAAATCGTGGTAGCTGATTCTACATGCGAAGCGGAGTACATCGCTGCCTCGGAGGCGGCGAAGGAAGGTGTCTGGATGAAGGAGTTCATGACAGATCTTGGAGTAGTGCCTAGTGCACTGAACCCGATGACTCTATTCCGTGACAACACTGGTGCCATTGCTCTAGCCAAGGAACCAAGGTTTCACAAGAGGACCAGACACATAAAGCGACGTTTCAATTCCATCCGCGATTACATCAAGGAGGACGACATAACTATTTGCAAAGTACACACGGATCTGAATGTAGCAGACCCGTTGACTAAACCTCTTCCAAGGGCTAAACATGATCAACACCAGAACTGTATGGGTGTTCGATACATTACAATGTAAATCACATAGTGATGTGAACTAGATTATTGACTCTAGTGCAAGTGGGAGACTGTTGGAAATATGCCCTAGAGGCAATAATAAATTGGTTATTATTATATTTCCTTGTTCATGATAATCGTTTATTATCCATGCTATAATTGTATTTTTTAAACTAAATACATGTGTGGGTATATAGACAACACTGTGTCCCTAGTATGCCTCTAGTAGACTAGCTCGTTGATCAAAGATGGTTAAGGTTTCCTAGCCATGGACATGAGATGTTATTTGATAATGGTATCACATCATTAGGAGAATGATGTGATGGACAAGACCCAACCGTAAGCATAGCAGTTGATCGTGTCAGTTTATTGCTACTGCTTTATCCATGTCAAGTATTTGTTCCTACGACCATGAGATCATGCAACTCCCGGACACCGGAGGAATGCCTTGTGTGTATCAAACGTCACAATGTAACTGGGTGACTATAAAGTTGCTCTACAGGTATCTCCAAGGGTGTCTGTTGGGTTGGCATGGATCGAGACTGGGATTTCTCACTCCGTATGACGGAGAGGTATCTCTGGGCCCACTCGGTAATACAACATCACAAGAAGCTTGCAAGCAATGTGACTAAGGAGTTAGTCACGGGATCTTGTATTATGGAACGAGTAAAGAGACTTGTCGGTAATGAGATTGAATTAGGTATGGAGATATCGACGATCGAATCTCGGGCAAGTAACATACCGATGGACAAAGGGAACTACATACGAGATTATCTGAAGCCTTGACATAGAGGTTCAACCGATAAAGATCTTCGTAGAATATGTAGGAACCAATATGGGCATCCAGATCCCGCTATTGGTTATTGATCGTAGACGTGTCTCGGTCATGTCTACATAGTTCTCGAACCCGCAGGGTCTGCACACTTAAGGTTCGATGATGTTTCGGTAGCATTGTGTTATGTATGGTGGTGACCGAAGGTTGTTCGGAGTCGCGGATGAGATCCCGGACGTCACGAGAAGCTCTGGAATGGTCCGGAGGTAAAGATTGATATATAGGAAGTCCCGTTTTGGCCACCGGAAAAGTTTCGGGTATTTCCGGTAGTGTACCGGAAGTGCGGGAGGGCCATCGGGGGGGGGGGGGCACCCATGCCGGGAAGCCACATGGGCCTTAAGGGTGTTGCACCAGCCCTTAGTGGGCTGGGAAAACCAGCCCTACAAGGCCCATGCGGCTAGGAAAGAGTGGGAAAGGAAAAACCCCAAGTGGGGGAAGGCAAATCTAAATTAGGAAGGAGTCCTAATAGGATTCCACCTCCCTTGTGGGAGGTGGATTCCTCCCTTGTTTGGTTCGGCCGAACTCCGGTGGCCAAAACGGGACTTCCTATATATCAATCTTTACCTCCGGACCATTCCAGAGCTTCTCGTGACGTCCGGGATCTCATCCGCGACTCCGAACAACCTTCGGTCACCACCATACATAACTCAATGCTACCGAAACATCATCGAACCTTAAGTGTGCAGACCCTGCGGGTTCGAGAACTATGTAGACATGACCGAGACACGTCTACGATCAATAACCAATAGCGGGACCTGGATGCCCATATTGGTTCCTACATATTCTACGAAGATCTTTATCGGTTGAACCTCTATGTCAAGGCTTCAGATAATCTCGTATGTAGTTCCCTTTGTCCATCGGTATGTTACTTGCCCGAGATTCGATCGTCGATATCTCCATACCTAATTCAATCTCATTACCGACAACCAATATGCACATCCAGGTCCCGCTATTGGTTATTGATCGTAGACGTGTCTCGGTCATGTCTACATAGTTCTCGAACCCGCAGGGTCTGCACACTTAAGGTTCGATGATGTTTCGGTAGCATTGAGTTATGTATGGTGGTGACCGAAGGTTGTTCGGAGTCGCGGATGAGATCCCGGACGTCACGAGAAGCTCTGGAATGGTCCGGAGGTAAAGATTGATATATAGGAAGTCCCGTTTTGGCCACCGGAGTTCGGCCGAACCAAACAAGGGAGGAATCCACCTCCCACAAGGGAGGTGGAATCCTATTCTAGATCTGTTCGGTATAGCTTAGCGAAGCTCTGCCGGATCAACTCCACCACCACCGCCACCACGCCGTTGTGCTGCCGGAGAACTCATCTACCTCTCCACCCTCACTTGCTGGATCAAGGAGGTGGAGATCGTCATCGAGCTGTACGTGTGCTGAACGCGGAGGTGCCGTTCGTTCGGCGCTAGATCGAAAGGACCGTGATTGGATCGCGGGACAGATCGTGATTTGATCGCGGGACGGCTTGCGATTTGGATCGCGAAGACGTTCGACTACATCAACCGCGTTTCTTAACGCTTCCCGCTTAGCGATCTACAAGGGTATGTAGATCCACTCTCCCTCTCGTAGATGCTCATCACCATGGATAGATCTTGCGTGTGCGTAGGAAAATTTTTGTTTCCCATGCAACGTTCCCCAACAGGGGTCATGCCGCCCTGCCCCTTCACGTGGCTGACGCGGCCCGCACAGGGCGCCCCCCGGGATCGCACCAGCTGGCACGGACAGAGAGGGTTTTTTCTTTGGTGATAGAGGAGCAACGCTAGCTCGCGGGCTCCCAAAGCAATCCCCAAAGGTTTCCCTTCTTGTGCAAGAAGACCAAGACCGGGGACTCGGCAGGACGGAGGTCACTCCCGAGCCCACAAGCACATCATGACGAGGAGCTTTGACAGGCGAAGACCACTTTTGTCAGGATTGGCTGCAATCCTGCCCCCCTTCAAACTAGCCGTTGTGGCAACCCTTCCCGCCTTGTCTTTTCGGGGGGAAGAGGACAAAGCCCAGTATAAGAGTAGGGAGACAGCCACCATAGAGGGGATCGAACCCTGGGCAAGAAAGAACACACCTTGTACTCATCCTCATCCTCAAGCAATCCAGACAAGCAGGAGTAGGGTCTTACACCGCGAGGTGGCCCGAACCTGGGTAAACCGTGTGTCCTTTGTTCGTCTTCCTTAGCTCGAGCCGCCAGAGAGTTGCCATGAGGTTGTGAAGCAGAGTAGGGCAGGAGAGCGAGTGCACCGCAGTGTTCGAATCTTTTTGGGACCCCGGAGCCCCGATTCCGACATTTGGCGCGCCAGGTAGGGGTACGCCGATGTTTTCCAGCTCCGTTTCGGCTCCGGCTTCACCAACCCCATGGCCGAAGCTCGCAGTGTGCGCGCTGAGCGCAGGGCGGCCCAGGTCATTCAGACCACCCCAGTTGGCCGAGGTGGTCGTCGCCACTCCACCGGCGCCGAGGTCCCTGTGGCCACCGACCCCGCTGCCCGCGAGCAGCAGGACTCCTCCGCGCACCCCTCTCCGCAGAGGAAGGGCCGCACTGCTACGACTTCTTCTTCCCACGCTCGCCTTGTGCGGGTGAATGCGCATGCGGCGCTGCTCATGGCACGCGAGCTGCTTCGCTACCGCCCCGCGGATGCTGGCTATGATGCGTGGCTGGGCCATATCACCGAACTCGTCACCGCCGCCGAGGAGGCCCTGGCGCCCTCTCGTTCGCTTCGCCCCCCGCCGTCTCGCGTGGGCGATGTGGCTCATGGAGCGCCTCCGCCCCCTCCCCTGACGATGATCAGGTCAAACCCCGGCATGACGTGTGCCCCTACGACCAGCCCCATGAAGCACCCCCACGGGACCAGGACGAGGCTAGCTGCCAGATCATCCGATGTGCGCCGCCAGACGCGTGCACGGTCCTTGAGCAGCAGCGCTAGCGCCAGGACCGGGTCGTGCATGATGTGGCTGCGGCTGGGCGCCAGAACAGGGCTGCCCTCACGCGCGGCTATTCTTCGAGCACTGTGGGCTGCCGAGCCTTCACCCGCGAGCTCCACAGGGTGGTTTGGCCTGCCAAGTTCAAGCCCGAACTGCCCCCGTGCTACGATGGCACCCTCGACCCCACGGAGTTCCTCCAGCTCTACGCATTGAGCGTTGAGGCAGCAGGTGGCGACGACAAGGTCATGGCGAACTGGCTCCCGATGGCCCTCAAGGATGCCCTCGATCCTGGCTCCTGAACCTGACCGAGGGTTCGGTTTCTTCGTGGAGCAAACTTTGCGAGCTGTTCATCGCCAAATTCAAGGGCACGCACGACTGTCCCCTCTTCATCAATGACCTGCGACGTGTGAAGCAACGCCCTGGGGAAACCCTATGCAAGTACATCCAGCGGTTCAGCCAGGTGTGCAACAAGATCCCGTGCGCTACGGATGAAACCGTCATCGTGGCGTTCACCAACGGCGTCAAGGACCTCAAGATGTGCAAAAACCTCGCCATCAACGACAACATTAGCCCAGCCTTGGAGTTGTTCAACATCGCCGACAAATGCGCCAAGGCTGAGGAGGGCCGCCTGTTCGTCCACGACGACCCTGACGCCGCGCCAGACGATGGCAAGGCCAAGGGTAAAGAGGTCAAGCGTAACGGCCCCACCGTACTCGCGGCGGAGCCTGAGCAGAAGCGCGGCCGCGACCATGGCACACCTGAGAAGGATTGCCGCCCATTCTGCATCTACCACGACGTGAATACGCACAACACTGAAGACTGCCAAGAACTCAGGATCCTCCAAGACGAGCATGTTGGCCGGCGCCCGGAACGCAATGACCGTGGCGCTGGCCGTGGAGGCGGCGACAGGTGGGATAGTCGCGGCGGAAATCCTCGCCAGGGCTGGCATGAGTAGCCTCGTGACAACGGCCGGTGCGATTAGCCTCGTGAGGCGCGTCCTTGGGACAACGTTGCGCTCCCACTGCTGCCGCCGCCACCAAGGAGGAATGACGACAGCCAGCACGATGAGGAGGCCCGGGGCTATCAAGAGCCTCGTGCGGTGGCTTGCATCCTTGGCGGGGCCCACACCCCTTTGTCGAACCGCCGGTTCAAGCAATTCTCTTGCGAGGTGAACGCCGCCCTCCCAAGGACGAAAGCCGCGAAGCCCCTCAAGTGGTCCTAGTACGCCATCTCCTTCGACGCCAGGGACAGTCTCAAATCCACGGCCGTCGCGGGCGCACTCCCCATGACGTGCACCCCCACCATCAGCAATGTCTTCGTCCCCAAGACCCTCATCGACGGAGGCGCGGGCCTCAACGTGCTCTCTATGGAGACCTTTGACACGCTCCAGGTACCCTACGACCAACTGATGCCGACCAGGCCGTTCTCTGGGGTGACCAACGGCTCCACCACTCCGTTGGGGCAGATCCACCTCCGTGTCACATTCGGCACATGCGACAACTACCACACCGAGCTCATCGATTTCGACATGGCGCACATCGGCCTCCCGTACAACGCCATCCTGGCATACCCGGCGCTGGCCAAGTTTATGGCAGCAACGCACCTCAGTTACAGCGTCCTCAAGATGCCGGGATGCAGCGGTGTCATCACCGTCGCCTGTGACGAAAGGGACGCGGTCTGCTCCCTTGAGCGTGCCTACAAGCTTGCCGTAACAGAGCATTCCGATGACGCGGGGGATGTTGGGCCTCGCGAGGCTGCGCCCCCAAGGAAGAAGCAACTGTTGCCCGTCCCAAGTCTTTCCAAGACGAAGAATGCTGCCCCTGCCGACGCGGGTCCCGCGCCCATTGCCGGTGTAGACCGCCTCCCGGCATAGGAAGGCGCGCCCGGCGCCTCCCTCAGGCTAGGCTCGGGGGCTTCCACCTGGAAAGCGTCTGAGTTGGCCGGTATGACGAGGGAGGTGGTCGGGCACAACTTGGAGGCATGCCTCGTCGCGCGCCCCCGCAAAGAAGGAGCGTGGCGCCGGACGCCGGCTTCGCAGGAGTTCATCGACCAAGAAATCGGCGGGTTGCAGGAGGAACGTCGCCCAGAGCGCTCCGGCGGCCAGGCTGTCACCCCCAGGAGGGGCGGCGGGGAGCGCATGTGTGTCGACATCGCGGGCCTTAACAGGGCTGGATCCCAAGGCCTCTTCCGATCACACATCGCCACCAGCCACGTTCGCATGCCCTTTGGCTTTGTGAGCGTGAGTGTCGCCTTCCAAAGGCTGGCACTGTTCATGATGGCGCCTCACGTGGCGTCGAGGCCCCGCGAGCCTCTAGAACCTCAGGAGCTGGCTGACCCCTGAGGAGCAAACCTCCGCGGGACGCTCCATTGGGCAGCGAGACACTTCCGCAGCAGCACAATTGCTAGGTGACTATTTGGTTTGTTCAAATTGTGGGCACCCTTCGGGCCGCGATACCCTCAGGCTGGCATGGGTCCATCCCTGTAGCATGCTCACTTTTTGGATGTGTAGTGAACCTTGTTATCTCTTTCGGAGTTTATGTTATTTGCTTAAGCCTAGCGTTCGGTGCCTCGCCACCGTTTGAAATCGCCGCGCCCCGCGACCCGTCTTTCGAATATCCCTTGGCCGGTGTTGGACACGGTGTGTGTGTGCTCGGGTGCGTCCCTGCAGCGTTGATAAATCCAAGCGATCGAGCTCTGTCTCGCGGGCTTGCTCCCATGCATGTCACCTCCTGAGGTCCTTGGTGTCTCGCCCCTTCAGGGGATTGCTGAGAGTAGGTGAGTAAGGGCACGGCTTAATATGTATGACTTCCAGTTGGGTGTTTCATCACTTCGGGTGCCATGCATCGGGTGGCTTTCCCCTGTTCATCCCATGAAGGAACCCGACACGGCGTCTGTGCTCGGGTCCATCCCTGCAGCGTTGCTATACCTGAGTGACTGAGCTCTGTTTGACGGGTTGCCCCCATACACGTCACCTCCTGGGGTCCTAGGTGTCAAACCTCTTCGTGCGGTGGCCTCGGGACGGTCACCCGACGCGCGTCGCCCCCCCCATGTCACATGTTTCATGCGCACACAGTTGCGTGAAAAGTGAGGTGCAACCCCCTGAAGAACTGAGGAAGGAGCTCCTGAGACATGTGCCTGGGGCGTCCGACACCTCTTTAATCACCGCCCGTGACCCTCTCATGTAATAATGAGGTTGGGGTTGTACACGCCCCGAAGCCTCCCGAAGGGCCACTGCTTGGCCTCAGGAGGACTCCCGCCCATGCCCAAGTGGAAGCCCCATGCTCCGCGCTGGCGGAGATACGGTCGAACCGCGACTATGCCCACGCCCAAGTGGAAGCCCCATGCTCCGCGCGGGTGGATGATCGACTGAGCTCCACGCTCGCCAGTTTCCCCTTGTACCTCGCGCGAGCGGGGGCTGGACACGGTGCCTGTGCTCGGGTTCGTCCCTGCAGCGCTGATAAATCCAAGCGATCTGTGGCACCCCGGCTCAGAGAACCGGATTACCAGTGTTTCCAACCCAGAGATCATGTCTTCTGGAAACACTCAACAACTAGGTACAGAACAGAACTGAATTTTATTGATAGGAGTCGAGTACAAGCACATATCTTACAATGATGACGAGGCCAAAGGCACCCTCGGTGCTATGAAAGTATCTACATTATTTATGTCACATAGCAGGGCCTCGGAATACTAAGTACTTCTACGGCGTAGCGGAACATAGCGCAACTCCATCCACAGGGACACTGCTGTGGACACATCCTAGTTATCGCAGCACGACTCATCGGGACATCCGTCCTCGGCTTCTCCTGCATCTGGCATGATACGCCAGGTGAGTACTTTGAATGTACTCGCAAGCTCACGACAACCAAGTAATGCAGCAAACAATAGCATGGCAATCAACACAATATCATTTAAGTAATTTACTTACTGTTACCGATCATCAACTTACTCTCTTCCGGGTTGTTCCACAACCCTCGGAATACTCATAACCCTTGAGTACTTCCGAACACAAGACGAGTTCTTCCATCATTACTGTCAGTAGTATGATTGATCACCTACTGAGGTCTGGACGGGCTGTCCAATACCATGGACACGGCTATTCGAATAGTCTTTTCACTCTGCAGAGGTTGCGCACTTTACCCACACCATGAAGCACCTGGCCTCGTGATCCCACTCGGGTGGACCAGCGTTGCTTCAACAAAACCTGCCTGACCCGTGACTCTTTCATCGTACCACCGACACCCATCCTCCCCCGAAGGCATGCCCTAGGTGGCCCCTGTGTCCTCATGACACCTGCCACCGTCGTGGCCAAACTATGTAGACCCAAACGGGGGCTACTGTCCCAAACGGGGACGCCGGCACAAACTCAACTATCAATTGGGCTCACAGGGTTATCACCGCCTACCTGATCAGGGTAGCGCGCGTGCATAACCCTCCCTCTTTGGAGGTACCGGTGAAAGATCACGCAGTCAGGCCCGGTCAGGGCCGTCCCATACCGGCAAATGTGGTTGCACGAGTATGCCCGGACAGGTGACTCAAGATCAACCACTAAGTTCATTTGTCAACTATAGTGGTTCAACACAATACTTAAATATTTAAATATTACTAGGAATTATCTATATCAATTAAATCAACCTAATGCATATAAAGATGCAATGCTATGGAAATGCATGCATGAAATGGGTATCATGGCTTGCCTTGATCTGTTGGGTGGGTCAAACACTCTTGGTCTTCAAAAGCACCACAATCTCCCTCTGAAAGTATTTTCAAAATACAATTGAAAATGTCACATAAAGCATTTTTATTTACCAGATATTCTGTGTATATGATAAAAACACCAAACCTGGTCAGAAATTAAAGGAGTTTAATACCAAAACAATGCAAAAAGAATCATCTCAATTGGGGTTATAAATAAAAAGTTATTCAAGGTCAAAGTTCAGTCAAAATTCTGATTTAAAATGAATTTAACAGAAAATCAGAAATTCTCCAGCGGGCTTATGTCGAAAGCGTATTTTCGGAGTACGCTTCCACTTACCCCCTCGCGCGCGCGGGCTGAGCCGCTGACGGGTGGGGTCGCCCTTTTAAAACAGAGAGAGGGAGGAGGGAGCCGAGCACTGCGGCGCTCCGGCGATGGTCGCCGGCGACAGAGGCAGCGGTGGGGTCGGGGAACTACGGGAATGGAATGGGCGCTCAACGGTGAGCACGTACGTACCCGTGGAATGCCAAGAGATGGTCGGACGACGTCGTCCCCTTCGTCTCCGGCGGCGGCGACGCTCGGGTGAGATCGGAGACGGCAGTTCCGGCGACAGTTGGCTTGGGCAGGAGGTCGAAGAGCACCAGGGAGCTACTCTGAGCTCGAGGGTGAAATCAGTTGAAGCTGGGGAGGAGAGGAGCAAGCTGGCGACAGAGCTCGATCAGGCGGCGGTCTCCGGCGAGGTTCGAGGCCAGAGGGCCTCTCGGCCTTGGCTTGCTGCTTGAGGGGACGATTGAGAGGTAGAGGAGTAGGGTGAGGAGCTTTGGGGGACGGGGAGGGCCTTAAATAGGCGGAGGGCGAGCGCGGCGATCTCTCCCGAAGTGTCGAGGCTCGGCCACGTCGCCGGCGCTAGTACGATGCGCTGGCTGGCCGGGAGCGTCGACGGGATGGAAGAGAGCAGGAGGGAGCGACGGGACGGGTCCGGCGCCATTAATGGCTTGCGGACGACCACAGTGGCTGAAGCTCACTGTTGTGCTCGTGGCGACGCTTGGACGGGAGCGACGGCGGCCTTCTCCGACGACCAGGAGAGTTCGAGAGGAGCCACGCGGCTAGCAGGAGCGACGTCGGCACCAAGGGACAAGGGGGGGGGGCAGCGATGGACGACTCGGGTGAGCTTATCTGGTTCTGGCGCCGCGCAGAGCGCGCGCACAGGCATGCCAGTGCCGTGCTCACCATGGTTGCTGCCACCAGGAGGACACGCCTGCCTGGCGCACCTTGTCCATGGGGTCGACCCTTGTCCATTTAGCCTCCCTGGGTCACTGGCTCGACCAGGTTCACCCTGCTGTGAAGTGTAGCCTCAGCTACAGCTTCTGCCAGCCATCTTGAGGAGATTCTGGAGGGAAAAAGAGATAGGGATGGAACCTGAGGAGATGTCTAGGGTCATCTAGTTTGGAAGGACTACAATCTGGCAAAATTTGAGAAAGTTTGAAGAAGAGATGAACAAGGTTGCTTTGAAAACCACCATTCTATTCCAGAATAAATTTGAGCTTGTGGCACTCTCATATTTGCTCTGCTACTGATGAAACTTGGTGGAAATGAGTTACTTGGTAGTGCACACATGCCATAAAAATTGTAGACCAAATGTGCACCCCTAGCTTATACTTCCTTCACAAAGGTTCAAAATAAGCAGAAGCTTGGCAGAGTCCTGCTGCTCAAAAATTGTACTGGACCAGATGATGTTTTTGGATATTGGAGCTAGATAGGATCCCTAGGAGTTTGAGGAATTTATTGGGAATTTTCTGAGTTAGGAAAAATGGGGTTGCTTCACAATGGACAGATTCTGGTCAGAAATAAAATAATTATTCTGGCCAAAACTTTCCATTGGGCAATAGAATATTTTTGGAGAATATGGAATCATAGGATGATGAGAAGACGTGGGAAAAATTTGGGAATTATTTGATCATCCAAACTATAGGTTGCTTCACAACCCATAGTGATGGCCTTAATTCCCAAATATGGAAAAGGGTTTATTGGAAAAGATCAAATTTTGGAAATTGATCCAGGAGGTATGAAGAAAGGTTTTTGGCAAGATGAGGAAGGTTTTGGGTTGTTGGAGAAAGATTCAAAGAAGCATAGATCCCACATCAACTGGAACAAGTTTGAAAATCCTCCAAGTTTGCAAATAAAATCCCAATGATTTTGAAAAGAAAAGGTTGTCAAAAACCAGGGTGTCACACGATCGAGCTCTGTCTCGTGGGCTTGCTCCCGTGCATGTCACCTCCTGAGGTCCTTGGTGTCTAGTCTCCTCGCGCGACACCCAAGTATAAATTGGCAAGCATGCGACGCTCCAAGCATGGTTACCTGTGCGTAGGATTCTTCCTCACGAGGGCTGCTTGCGCGTCAAAGGGGGGCTCCTGAGCATCGCGCCTCAGGAGCCTTCACTATCGCCCATAGCCCCTCACCTCCTGGTTCAGTTCAGGCATCGCGACCTAGCATTCCAGAGACGGCTGAGGTACGCGCGGGGCTGGGCCCTGCCGACGTAGAGCACAAGGACTCTCAAGCAGGCCGCTTGCGCGTCAAAGGGGGGCTCCTGAGCATCGCGCCTCAGGAGCCTTCACTAGCGCCCGTAGCCCCTCACCTCCTGGTTCGGTTTAGGCATCGCGACCTGGCGTTCCAGCGATGGCTGAGATATGCGCGGGGCTGGGCCCTGCCGACACATAGCACAAAGGCAAGCAAGAGAAAAACCAAGCCAAGGAAGGGAAGTCACAGATCACAAACAGTTATTACAAAGTCCAAAATATTCCCTACAATTTAAACTGTCATCTTACGCCCCCTCGAGGCAAGTTCAATTTATTGCAGGACGGTAAAAGGAGGCTTGCCGCTAGACTCTTCGCCGCCGTCGTTGCAGAAGAGCTTCTCAAGAAGCACACTCACGTGGCCCTCCACAGCTACCGCCAGCTCACCGCGAGATTCTTCGGGCTCGAGGCCCGTAACCTCGTCGAATTTAAAGCTAGGATCACGAAGGAGGAGATGGCTGAAGACGCGGGTCACCGCCACGGAGAAGAGATCGCGGCTTTCCTCTTCTAGGATGCCATCCACCTCCCGGGCTGTGCCCTCGATTTCCTTCACGAGCTTGGAGGAGAGTTCGCCGTAGCTGGCGCCTTGAGGGACAAGAGGAGTCTCGAAACTCAACCTACAAATAGAGCCCAGGGCCTCGCGGGCCCTGTTCTCAAGGGAGGAAAGCGCGACGTGGTCCGAGGACGCCCTCGCATCGGCAGCGGCCTGAAATTCCTTCTCCTGGGCGTCAAGCTTGGCGTTTGCTTTGGAGACCTGCTTGGCATGGGCTTCTTGTGCCTCGGCCACCTCACGTTGCAGCGTCTCCAAGCGCCCGCATTCCGTGGCCTGCTCAGTCGTCACCTTCACAAGCTCAGAGTCGTGGTCCGCGAGCCTCGCCTCGCGGGCCTTGACGTCTTCTTCCTGCAGCTGGAGTTGCTGCGCTTGCGCGGCCTGTTCCCGAAGCGCCTTTAGGCCGGCTTGTGCTTCCTTGAAGCCCTTGGTGAGCACCGTTTTCTCGGCAAGAGCGCTCTCACAAGTAGCCTTCGCCGCAGCGACCTCCTTCTTGCCTTCCGCAAGGATGGCCTCGGCCCTGCTATGAGCCTCTCTGGCGGAGGCGTCAAGCTCACGCCACCCCGCGGCAAGCCTCAAGAGCTCGGCGGAGAGGCGTGCCTCGGCGTCTTGAAAATCCACCCTGAGTAGATCGAGCGCGCCTCGGAAGCCTGCCCTGAGCCGGTCGAGCGCGTCTTGGGCTTCGGTTAGAGCTCCGCGCCTAAGCAAGGCGCTCTGGTCCTTCAGGGCGAGAGCTTGCCCGGGGGCTGGCGCCCCGGTGCTTGCTCCTGCCGTAACAAGAAGGGCCCCGACGCCCTTCGCTTGAGATGTCGGGAGCTCCAGGTTCTCCCCCGCATTTGGCTCCCGCGGTTCACCTGGGAAGACTGTCGCACTGACCTCTGGGGCCCCCGGGGTGACCACCGCTTGAGAGCGGCCTGAGTCGCGCCCCGCACCGTGGCTGGCTGCGGGGGCCAGGACCGCCGGCGAAGGTCGAGGCGCCCTACCTTCCCCGCTGGCTGAGAAGCTGCAGCCTCGACAGGTGGCGCCGGGGGTTGAGCAGCCGCGGCCTCAGCAGGTGGCGCCTGAGGCCAGACCGCCGCGGCCCTGGCAGGCGGTGCCGGGGGCTGGACCATCGCGGCCCTGGCGCAAGGGCCCCCTCGCCGCGCCGGGGAGACGCGGGGCACCCGCACGACCAAGCACAGCGCCAGACTGGCGCAAACCGCCCCCGCTCCCGCCGAGGCTTCGACTGAGGGTTGAGGTCGCCTTCTGGATGGGCACTACGTTTGCCCCAGCATTCGCCTTCTTATTCTTCTCCTTCTTCTCCTCGCCGCCACCGGAACACCTTCGCTGGCGAGAGGATTAGCTTGAGCAAACCGGTCACAGACTCGCAACACGGGAATGGATTGAGGCACTTACTCGTCCGCGGTGGTCCACTTCCTGTTCTTCGTGGTGGCGGATGGCGTGCCCTTGACGCCCCCGCGCGTCATCTCAACGCCGCCTGGAGGGCGCTCGGCGTGGCCCTCGGCGGGTCCGGTCTGGTTCCCCCCTTCCTTGGGGGCCTGGGAGGCCTCCTGAGGAGGTATGGCCGCCGCTGGGGTGGGCACCGCGCCTTCGGCGTGGGCCACCATCACCGGTGCAGGAGTGGCCGTGGGGCCTGACCCCTCTCCGTCTTCCGCGACTGCGGGCCCGGGGGGAGTAGCCCGGTGCTGCTCGTCTACGGCGTCGCTGTCATCCCCGAGGCCGTGCAAGGACGTGTGGAGACTGGGCGATGGCACCCGGCCGGCACTACCCTCTCCTTCCGTCGCCTCCGAGTCCTCGCTGCCATCACCCTCGCCGGAGGACGTCACCACAGTGGAAGGGATCCTGCACGACCCGACGATCCCCCACTCGTCGAAGACGGGCATCTCCGCGACTAGCTCCTCCATGTTGATGCAGCCATACAGCGGCGACGCTACCTCTGGAAGGTCCTCGTGGTCGTAGCCGAGTAAAGCCCCCAGGGCCCCATCCAGTTCATCGCACGTCAGGCCACTGACGTGCAGCCTCATCGGGTCCCTCGAGCCGGTGAACTCCCACAGGGGCCGCGAGTGCACCTGGAGCGGCGCGATGCGCTGCCCCAGGAATTCCTTAATGACCATCGCCCCCGTCAGGAGGGTGTCCCCGTGCGCGGCGATGCGCTCCAGGACGGGCTCCACCCTCAGGTAGGTGAGCTTCTCGTGGCTCCACCCGGGAATCTGCGCGGGCTGGCCCGTGGGGGCCGTCAGGAGCGAGCTGACCTAGCGCGCGTCCATGAAGACCCAACACTGCTGGTAGACCTCCACCTTCTTCCTGGCCTTCAGGCGGATGCTCGTGCCCGTGACGTCAACAAAGGAGATGCACGTGGAGCGTTGGTCCGGGGCGGTGAACCGCATGCTGAAGAAGTGGCGAAAGAGCGCCACGGAGGGCCTCACGCCCACAAAAGCCTCGCAATAGAAGGAAAAGATGGCCAGGAGGAGGATGGAGTTGGGCTGAAGGTGCAAGGCGTGGATCTGTTAATGGGAGAGGATGGCGTAGAAGAACTTGGAGAATGGCGGGACCAGCCCGGCGCAGATGCTATGGAAGAAGAAGGGGTAGGCGGACTTCGGCAGCCGCTCGACGCCGCCGAGCCCGGCCAGATTTCAGTCCACTGCCCCTCGTTCAGCCCGCCGGCCACCAGCGGGAGCACCGGGCCCAAGTCGTCCTCGTCAGAGATAGTGGAGGGCAAGAGAGCCGGCCCGACGGTGACCGGGCTTGCGGCGGAGGCCGTGGCTTTCCCCTTCTTGCCGGCGGGTGCCATCTGAGTGCCGAGGCCGCAGGAGGAGCAAAGGAGGTACCTCGCGAGAGGATGGATCTGGAGCGGTTCCGCGCAAAGGAGGAAGGTGCAGGGAGATGGAGACAACGTAAAGGATGGCAATGATGACTCGGCCCCGCGTGCCCGCTTTATGTCATCACAGGCGTTCACCGAGGCAACGTGGGGAGGAAGGGTGCCTCAAGCCCCGCCACGCGCCACGCGTCGAGCCTGGCCCACAGGCGTTTAGAGCCCACATCGCTTCTCCCCCCGTCGGCCGGGTCATGCGCGCCGCGGGCTCGGGGGCTACTGTCGGGCCCATGGGACTGGGGGTACCCAAGCCTGTCTGTCTGCGGCCCAAGGCGCGACACGTGTCTTGGCCCAGAGAGTTTCCCCGCCAAGCCTCGGAACCAAACCCTCGTGAGGGACCCCTCCTCGCGAGGTGCACACCGGCGAGCGTCGCCAGGAGGCCGATGGAGTTCCCCCTTCGGGTCGCCTCCCGGAGCCTCGTCGTGGGCCCCTCTCTTGAGGATGTCTGCATGAGCCTACGTGGGGCATGCTAGCCAAGGATAGCGTGGCAGGGTCACGCCGCCCTACCCCTTCACGTGGCTGACGCGGCCCACACAGGGCGGCCCCCAGGATCGCACCAGCTGGCACGGACAGAGAGGGTTTCCTCTTTGGTGATAGAGGAGCAACGCCAGCTCGCGGGCTCCCAAAGCAATCCCCAAAGGTTTCCCTTCTTGTGCAAGAAGACCAAGACCGGGGGCTCGGTAGGACGGAGGTCACTCTCGAGACCACAAGCACGTCACGACGAGGAGCTTTGACAGGCAAAGACCACTTTTGTCAGGATAGGCTGCAATCCTGTCCCCCTTCAAACTGGTCATTTGTCACACCCTATGTTTGTATCACTTTGCCATACTTCTATTTTCTACACAAAAACAACACCACGGTAATTCTGCTGAAAACAATGTCAGTCCGGGTTAGTTCTAAATAAATCATTTAAAGTGCATCAAAACCATATAAAAGTATTGTAAACATAGGCAAACATGGCATGGATACTTCATAAATTATCGATACGTTGGAGACATATCAGCATCCCCAAGCTTAATTCCTACTCGTCCTCGAGTAGGTAAATGATAAAAGAAGTAATTTATGAAGTGTGAAAGCTAGCATAGTGAATAGTTTTGATCATTGATAATTTCAGTCACTTTTCTAGCATCATAACCAGAAACTTTTTCTCATAAAAATCATCATGATAAAGTAGCAATCAATTCACACGTCATGGTTCAAACAATGCATTCTCTTTAAACTTAACAACATATGTTCTTAGTCATCAAACAATTTCAATGCATCATAAAGTCTAAGTAAGAGCTCCACATACTCAATTATCATATAGTCTTCTATGATTTCTAATACTCAAAGCATATTTTTAGAACAAACAGCATCCATCAAACACACAGAAAGATAGGGGCTTAATGTTTTGCCTCCCAACATACTTATCATGAAGATAATTGTCAACAATAATGAATCGTGATCAAATATATTTGACTGGATATATGTGTTTGGATCTTTCCCCACCACATGATGCTTGCCAACTAATAGATTGAGGTTGGAGTAAGAAGTTGACTCAACATGAAAAGTAAATAACATGAAAGTAAATAACATAAAAATAAATAGATTGTCCCTTCACAGAGGGAAGCAGGGACTTGCAGAGGTGCCAGATCTCGTTGTTTTAAAACAGAGATGAATATGTAATTTTGAGTGGTATACTTTTCCTGTCAATGTCACAACAGAGTTTTCAATATCTTCCATGCTAAACACATTATTGGCGGTTCCCAAACAGAATTGAAATTTTACTCCCCCTCCACCATTCGAACACATTCCATGGCTGGCCGAATCCACGGTTGCCTTCCAAATAATCAACTTTCTGGGGGGAGTTTTTGTTCATTTATTTTTGTATTATGCAGGACTAGGCACCCTTTTTACCAGCCTCTCTCGTGCAACGGCAAGTGAATAAACACTCATCCTGAGAATAACCTACTTAGCATGGAAGATAATGACCGCCCCGTCGCTCCATGAGCGGTACGAGTACACAAAACGGGTGTTTATTTGAATGTTTACAGGTGGCACGTGCAAATTTACGTGGAATGGTAGTGAAATACCATATATAGGTAGGTATGGTGGACTCTCATGGAAGAAGCTTGGCTCAAGTATTTGGATGCACAAGTAGTACTCTACTTAGTATGAAGTTTTGGCTAGCAAAAGGTTCTAAACAAGCACCACATGTTGGAGGATCCATAGCAATATAACTTTTATGCAAATATACCCAAACATGACCATTATGTTGTCTTACTTGTCCAACTTCAACTATTTGATGAAGGTTGAAAATAATTAATGAGTATACACAATCATAAAAGATGTCCAAGATAATATATTTGTATGTGAAAGTTCTCTTTCTTGTACTAATCATTCATGAATTGCTTGTATGACCAATATTGTGATTGTCAAACTTCAATAGATTTTACTTTCTAAACCAAATGTGAAACTACTACTAAGCATAAAGCACATTGATAATTTTAGATTTATGAAATTTCATTCATTCACAATTTACTCTTAGGATAAAAGTGAAGCACATCAAACTAGTCTCAAAAGATATAAGTGCAGAACAATGAGTAGTTAAACAATCAAGTAGCTATGTGAGGATTCTCCCTCTCAATAAAGATTTCTAGATCTGATATTTTCTTCAAACAACAAACAAAACAAAAATATACTCCAAGAATAGCACATATCATGTGGAAAAATAAAAATTTAGGCTCAACATAGGCTAACCGATATTTGTTTGATGAAGAGAGGTAGGATGCGTAGCATCCCCAAGCTTAGATGCTTGAGAATTCTTGTATATTGTTTTGGGGTTCCTTGGTAATCCCAAAGCTTGAGCTTTTGTATCTCGTTCATTCCTCTCATGTCCCGGTTTCACCTATGTCTCAAAAACTTCATCCACACAAAACTTGAAAATAACTCGTGAGATAGGTTAGTACACATAGGAATAAATCAACTCTTTATGTACTGCCAAGACAATTTGCATAATAATTTTCAAACATTATCTACTGTATAATATCATTTCCACAATTTATATCTACGAATATAAGTCATGAAGACTATAGAAAAAGTAGATAGCAAACCTAGGACAACAATCTGTCTAAACAGGATAGTCTGTAGCAATTAATTTACAAAGTGCACTTCTGTAACTCCACAAATTCTGAACATTTAGGACATGATAAAAAATTTACATGAAAATATTGTGTAAAAATATCAGAAACTTTCCACGTTCCAGTAAAATATAAAAATTCAAACACTACAGCAAAAGTTTCTGTTTTGACACATCACACATCAAACATGCAATTCAGGCATCCTAAAAGGCAATTCTTGGAGCTTTTTATTGGAAAACAAGATTATAAATAACAGAAAGAAAATTTTAACAAAAAAAATGACACTCCAAGCAAAACACATATTATGTGACGAATAAAAATATAGCTCTAAGTAAGATATACCGATAGTGTTGAAGACGAAAGAGGGGATGCCTTCCGGGGCATCCCCAAGCTTAGACGCTTGAGTCTTCCTTGGATATTACCTTGGGGTGCCTTGGTAATCCCCAAGCTTAGGGTCTTACAACTCCTTATTCTACTCATATCGGTGTCTTACCCAAAACTTGAAAACTTCAATCACACAAAACTTAACGGAACTTCGTGAGATGGGTTAGTGTAATAAAGATAGACCATTCACTTAGGAACTGTCAAGACAAGATTCATAATTGTTCTCACATAATACCTACTGTATTCTATCATTCCCATAATGTATACCACTAAATATAAGCTATGGAAATACTAAAACAAGCAAACCATGCATGCAAAATAGAATCTGTCAAAAATAGAACAGTCTCTGAAGATCTGAATGAAAACCATATTTCCATGTCTCTAAAAATTCTGAAAAACTAGGACAACATATAACATTTGCATAGAAAGACTGTGTAAAAATTTCAGATTTTTTTACTCTTCAGTAAAATCAGAGAAATTCTACACTGGACGTAAAAGTTTCTGTTTTTTGCACATAATCAAACTAACAAGTATCCACACTATCCCAAAGGCTTTACTTGGCACATTATTGAAATAAAAGAAACAAAACATGATTACTACAGTAGCTTAATCATGTGAACACAGAAAAACAGAAAGTATAAATATTGGGTTGTATCCCAACAAGCGCTTTTCTACAATGCAACTTTATTCTTGTAGACTCTGTTGGGCCTCCAACCACAGAGTTTTGTAGGACAGTAGCAATTTTCCCTCAAGTGGATGACCTAAGGTTTATCAATCAGTGGGAGGTGTAGTATGAAGATGGTCTCTATCTCAAACAACCCTGCAATCAAATACAAGAAATCTCTTGTGTCCCCAACGCACCCAATACAATGGTAGATTGTATAGGTGCACAAGTTCGGCGAAGAGATGGTGATACAAGTGCAATATGGATGGTACATATAGGTTTTTGTAATATGGAAATATAAAAAAAACAAGGTAGCAAGTGGCAAACAGTGAGCAAAACATTGTATAAATGCTTGGAAATAAGGCCTAGGGTTCATACTTTCACTAATGCAATTTGTAAGAGCACATTTCTCCATGTGTGGTTTTGGTAATTGATGACACCCCTATGGACTAATGGTTTCCTTGAGTTATATTCGAAGGATTTGTCCATAGGTACTTCTTGAAGTCCATCTGTCGGTTTCAAGGAGTTTATATTGTGACCAAGGTGGTATTCAAGGTGTTATCCAAAGATTGGTCATGTAAGAGTTGAGCTTACTGCAAGCATGTCTTGAAGAAGAAGACTGTGTGAGCATTCATGTTTACCTTCAAGACATCATCTTTATGAATAGAGAAGATAAGATACAAGGTTGATCAAGACTAAGTCAAAGAGTGAACCAAGTTGATCAACACACAAAGCGTACAAGATGTACCGAGAAGGATCAAGTGATCCCATGGTATGGTAAGCATTGTCCATTACGCTTTGTGTACTAACCCATGGTCTACGTGAGTGTTCTTTGTAGGGTTAGGTATATTTCCATGGGATTGCATCGAGAGGAAGATCCCATACAACCCATGGAAGATGACATCAAGTGGTGATCGTCATCAAGGTTGCGGTGTGCAAGTTCAAGTGAAGCATCACGAAGAAATCATGCTTGTAGCTTGCCATCCATTGTGGTGACAATGGACTTGTGAAGGTGTGCCGAAGAGTGACTCACCCATAGTGGAGTATGGGGGAGCAATCAACTAGCCTTCATCGAGCCAACGCAATCACGAAAGGTGGTCCAACTTGAGGGAGTCAAGATCGTCATCATCTAGCTCAAGTGGACTTCGTGCAAGTCAAAGGTTTGCCCTTGATAGGTTTTCTATTTTACCGGTCTCATGGTGATAGTTTGGAGACCGGGTTATAGGATCGATAGCCGTACTATCAAGGGGGGCTCTCAAGTGAGTAGCTTGATCGTATCGTTCATCGAGAGCTCAAACCATTGCATCCTTGCATCATCTTTCTTGATTCTTATTTGTATTTTCTCTTTTTGAGGTTTTAGAGCTTGTGGTTATCTTCGTGACAAGCTCTAGTACATCGAAAACGGATTTCATATGCTTCTTCTATTGCGTTTTCGGTGTTGGAGGTTTTACCGGTCTTATCCGAGGAAGGGTTCTCACCATTTTCTTATGGGACTTTTCACATTTTCTTCTTATTGATATTTCTATCAAGAATGTTTTATCCCATGTCGTTAGCTTTCCAACAAACTTGGTTTCGTTGAATTCGGAGTCCGTTTGCAGAAGTTGTGGCGGTTTTGGTGTTCTTAAAAGGCTGCAGCGGTACTACCGCGGCTACTACCGCTTGGAGCGGATGTAATTTTTTACTACCGCTCCAGAGCGGTACTACCGTGGCTACTTCCGCTCCGGACCAAAATCTCGTGTTAAGTCCAGCGGTGGTAGGCACGGATATATTTTTTTAATACCGCTCGCAAGCAGTAGTACCGCTATCCCTAGCGGTAGTACCGTGAGGACGAGTGGTAGTACTGCTCTGGCGGTTCTACTGGCCTTTTGCCTCCTCACTGTTGTTTTTCAAAGGGCTTCCACCTCCCTAGCGGTAGTACCGCTCCTGTGAGCGGTAGTACCGCTCTGTGCGGGCTGTGAGCATAACGGTTGGATTTTTCCCCACCTATAAAAGGGGGTCTTCTTCCCCATTGAACCTTATCCTTTGAGCTCGAGTTTGCCCCCCATTGTTGACCTTCTTTGAGCTTGCTAACTCTCAATCCCTCCAATGATTCTTGCTAGTTCTTGAGGGAAAAGGGAGAGGATATCTAGATCCACATTTCCACCAATCACTTTCTCCTCTATGTGAGGGGAACCCCTTGGATCTAGATCTTGGAGTTCTTCGTGTTCTTCTTTGTTCTTCCTCTCATTTTCCTCCCTAGCATTAGTTGCTTTGGTTGGATTTGGGAGAGAAGGACTTGGGCACTTCGTGTGCCCTTGCCATTGCATTTGGTGCATAGGTTTGAGTTCTCCACGGTGATACGTGGAAGTGAAGTTTGAGAAGCTTATTACTCTTGGGTGTTTGAGCAGCCTTGAGCTTGTTCCTCTTGGGTGCTTTGGCGCCCTAGACGGTTGGTGGTGCCTCGGAGCTCAATCATTTAGGTGCAAAGCTCCGGGCAAGCTTCGGGGTCTCCAATTAGATTGTGGAGATTGCCCCGAGCATTTGAGGTCACCTCGGAGCCACAATCCATTGTGGTGAAGCTTCGTGGTGTTGTTGGGAGCCTCCAATTAAGTTGTGGAGTTTGCCCCAACCTTGTTTGTACGGGTTCGGTGACCGCCCTCAAGGGTCCCTTAGTGGAATCACGACATCTTTCATTGTGCGAGGGCGTGAGGAGATTACGGTGGCCCTAGTGGCTTCTTGGGGAGCATTGTGCCTCCACACCGCTCCGAACGGAGATTAGCATCCGCAAGGGTGTGAACTTCGGGATACATCGTTGTCTCCGCGTGCCTCGGTTATCTCTTACCCAAGCCCTTTACTTATGCACTTTACTTTGTGATAGCCATATTGTTTCTTGTTATATATCTTGCTATCACTTAGTTGTCTATCTTGCTTAGCATAAGTTGTTGGTGCACATAGGTGAGCCTAGTTGTTTTAGGTTTGTGCTTGACTAATTAAAGGATAGTTTTATTCTGCATTTGTTCAAGCCTAAACCGTAATTATTTTAAAGCGCCTATTCACCCCCCTCTAGGCGACATCCACGTCCTTTCAATTGGTATCAGAGCTAGGTCTCTCATTATTAGGTTTAACCACCTAGAGAGTAAGGATGTCGACTAGGGGATTAGGATTCTCTGACACTCTTAGTTTCGATGGCACAAATTTTGATGTTTGGGTAATTCGCATGCTTAATCTCTTTAGGGTCATGGACCCAAATTTGGAGCGAATTGTAGATATGGTTTTTTCTCCTCCAAAGGATTCTCAACACATATCTTTAGAGGATGAGAAAAACTCTTATCTCAATGCTCAAGCTTCTAATGTGTTTTTTGATGCTTTGAGCAATGTAGTTATATTTCAACTCATGCCATTCCGGGATGCTCATGAGTTGTGGACAAAGCTTCAAGATAAATATGGTGTGTCCAAGATTTCTAGGGATGATTGTTCTCCCTCCACCTCCGGTCGTGTTGCCTTCTCAACTTCATCTACTTCACCTACATCTGGATTGCCACAAGGTAATGTTATGGTGAGTAGTGGTGTTCATTGTAATGATGATAGTGGGCTTATTGTTGATGATTCTTCATCACTATCTTATTGCAATGCTTCATCTTTGGACTTCAACACTTCGAGCACTCTAAATGTTTCACATGCTTGTGTTGATAGTCCTTGCATATCATGTAGAAATTGCTTGACTAAATCTCATGATGATATGCTTGCCATGTCTTGTTATCGTGATAAAAATGCATTGCTTTCCTCGAGTTGTTGTGCTAACAATGTAGAGGAAACCCAACACTCCATGGAACAAGATGTGGTCTTGAATGGTGCGTCAAGGGATCCTACATCATCATCTATTATTTCTCACTTTTGCCTTATGGCTAAGGCTTCAAAGGTATCTCCTACTTTGAATCCCAATATATCCCATGATGATGATGTTGATGATGATGAAGAGAGTGATAATATTGCTTCCTTAAAAATTAAGGGAGAAATGGTTTTTAGAGCTGTTCATAAGAAGAAAATTGCTCGTTCCAACTTCATGGAAATCATGTCTATTGCAATTGAGGGCAAGAAGTATATTGAGGAGTTGGAAGCTCATCTCGAGGAGCATGAGGCCACCATTGATAAAATGGAAGGTCATGAGTGTGATTATGCTAATGAGATCGCGGAGCTATCTCAAGCTCTTGAAAATGAACAAACCACTAAGGAATCTCTTGAGGAGACCTTTGCTTTAGAATTATCTAGATTAAAGGAATCCCATGATAGAGCTCTCGAGGTGGCTAATGATTTTAGAACTAAAAATGATAAGCTTGCAGTTGCACATGCTAAACTCCTTGAGGACTTTGAGCACCTCGAAAATGGCTCAAGGGTCATTAAGAGTTCGCTCATTGAACTCACCGAGTCTCATGCTCAACTTGAAGCTTCATATGCTAAAGAGCTTGCCAAGTTGCCTTCTCCTTTTGTTGTTAATGATGATGCTTGTGCTACTAACTCTATTTCTTGTGAAGCATCCATTTTGAAGGAGAATGTTGAGCTAAGGGCTCAACTTGAGTTGCTATCTAGCAATTATGGGATATTGGAAGAAAGTCATGAAAAGCTTTCTATCTCTCATGGTGATCTTCTAGTATTGCATAATGTGCTAAAAATAGCTCATGAGGCTAGTACTACTAAGGTAACATCTAGTGAGCCTCATGTGGACATTAGCACTACATCTAGTAGAAATGCTTTATTGCCATGTGCTAATCCTCGTAGTTCATCTACTCATAATGTTGCTACATCTTGTGATGAATTACTTCCATTGCCTTGTTACTCTAACGATGAAGCTTTTACTTCCTCTAGTACTTGTGTTGATACTAACCATGTAGAGGAAATCAAAGAGCTCAAGGCCCAAGTCACTTCTTTGAAGAAAGACTTGGAAAAGAGTCATGAAGGGAAGTCCACACTCAACAATATCATGAGTGTGCAAAAAATCCCCAAATGACAAGGGTGGACTTGGATTCAACTCCAATAAGAAGAAGAAGTCCAAAAGCTACAAGAAGAAGGGCCAAGAACAAGTCAAGATTTCGGCCAAGATTATTTGCTTCAAGTGCAAAATAGAAGGGCACCATGTTAGATCTTGCCCATTGAAGAAGAAGCCTCATAGCGACAAGCAACAAGGGAAGCAGCCACAATCTCATGCTCAACGTCAAGTTGAAGAAAGACCACTTCCAAAGAAGACCCAAGTCAACACTCCTCAAGTTGAGAAATCAATGGAGAAGAAATTAAAGGGTAGATGTTGCTACTTATGTCGTGAGAAGGGTCACTTTGCTTCTTCATGCACTAATGGTAAAGTATCCAACCCAATAATCATTGATGATGTCTATTCTCTTGGGAAGGATAAGGTTGGCAATGTGTTTGCCAAGTGTGTTGGTACTCAAAGTGGTGTCAAGAAAAGAACCATTTGGGTAGCCAAGCCTATTGTGACTAACCTCTTAGGACCCAACTTGGTTGGGGACCAACAAGCTCAAACTTGATCAATAGGTATTGTTGGAGGGCATTGGTGACTTGGCTACATCATGAAGAATTAAAGGATCTTCATCATTCATATTATCTCAAGCCAAGTCATTTGGATTATCAAGTTTCTATCTTATATCCAATGTGCCTCCTTACGGTAACTTGTACTTAAATTGTTTACATTGATAGTTACTTGCCCCTTCGCATGTTGTGGTTTTGTACCTTGCATGTGTTTGTATATGTTGTGCTTCCTATTTGTTTATCTTGAGTAATCAAGTATGTATGATGGGTTGCACATCATGTATGTGTGAGTCTTGTGTTGAGCCTTTTTGCTTTTTGGCTGTATCTTAGTTGGCTCTTTTGAGAGATTAATGGATTATCCCATTTTGGGGGAGTGATGTGCTTTGTGCACTTTACGACCCTAAAAATGTGTGTACATGAGGAATACCACTTAGTATTGATATTACAAGATTATCTAGCTTCTATGTGGTATGTCTTCTCATGAGAAATTAAGATTCTAAATGGTTAATTAATCATCTCTTGTTGGATTTCATTTGCCACTTGTTATTAACGTTGGGTTATCACATTATGGGGGAGTAATATGCTATGTGCATATTACAAGCCCAGAGAATGTGTACATTTGAGATATTGCCACTTAGATTAGATATTATAATTTATCTTGTTCCTAGGTGGCATGCTAGCTCTACAAGTGTCATTTGCTTGTGATTTAGGAGTAAAGATGATGTTGGATCTATTTGCAATCTACCAATGGGAATTATTTCCAAATACTTCTTGTCCTTTGACAATTGGTATTCCTTTTAAGTGGTAGAATTTGCTAATCATCTTTACATAGGTTTTTATTTATCGTTTGTCTTCCTTGCCTCTTGTGGATCTTTTTGAGCATTTCTAGTGTTTCTATAGATATAGGGAAAGTGATGATCCCATCGTGTGCATTTTGTATTCAAATGCAAATTCTATATAATGCACATCTCTTGGGGGAGCTATCCTATTTTCTTTAGAACACTCTCTTTATGTTTTTATCATAAAATCTTTCGATCTTCATCAAGTGTGTGTTGGTGGGAGGCAAGCCTTTTCTCTATGGTGCTTTGTGCCATCATGAAAATTTGCGGAGGGTTTGGTTTGTTTGGAACCTAGCTCTCTTTTGGGATTTTAATACCTCTTGTTTTCCTTCAATTGGTATCTTGTTTCCTTCTATTTGGCATGTGTCAATGGATATCTCATTCCTTGATGTATCTTTTAGTTGGTATCCGTCAAGTGATAATTTTTCATTTGGTATCTTATTTTCACTTGATACCTTATCTTTTGGTATCTTATCAACTGTGTGTTGATTTGATTCTTGAAATCCTTGAGCATGCATATTTACTACATGTACTTTCGTTGGCATGTTCTCTTTCCTTGACCCAATATATAGGGGAAACTCCACTATGACATAAATTGGCTAAAGTGTGCATGAAATTCAATTTCATATCTATATGCACATATTTATGTGGAGTTTGTCCTATGTGTTGTTGGTCCTCTAACTCTTTGGTCCCAATAAGTTTGGGTACCACTTTGTTTGTGGTGTTGTTCTAGGAACAATTGGAGATACATTGGACACTCGGCTCACTTACAAGGAAGGTGTTGACACCATGTGCTTATTGGAGCCATGCTAGGATGATCGAAGAACCATTGTCTACTACATCAATCCAATGCTATCTCGGTAACAAGTATCTACTTCATGCATACATTTCTCGCATTCAACCTTTTATAGGTTGCATCATGGCATGAATTTCTTGAGTCTTTCTTGTGGTACTTGTTTCCTTTCTCAAAGCGTCTCAACGATGATGTCATATTGCTAGTTGTGATGTCTTTGATGTTTGTGTATTGGGAGTTCATTTATGTACAATAAGAAAATATTAGGCTATGTGCTATGCTTTCAAGCAAAGATCTTATTGGTATATTTATGACTTCCTTTTGGATATCTTGTTTGTTCCTTCTTGTAACTATTTCGTGTGTACATCATTCTTTGTTGATATATCATCATGATTGCCCTCTACCTAGAATCTTCTACACATGAGAGAAGTTACATCTCTAGTTGATATCCTCTTTTCTTTCACGTTCACCGTTGCATTTCCTTTTTATTTACTTGGTGGTTTAGTGAAAGAATCTGTCTTGAGTGCGGATCTTATATCCTTGTATCTTGATGCACTCTTTGGTGGTGAAGATTATTTTCCTCATGCTTGTCTTCATGAGGGTTTTGCCATTTCGATTGGTATCCCTCCTCCTGACAATGCTATTATTTCCTATCTTCACCAGGGGTTGTCACAAGTGTTGGTTTTTAATTCTCTTATTAGTAAGCTTGTGGACCCATTTGCCAGTGGTTTGTGTATGTGTGAAGGATATGGCTTGCAGTTTGTGTCTCATTTCATCAAGACTATGGTGATGCTTAATGCTCATCCTTATACTAGTCTTCTCAAGTGCTTTGCCATGACTCACACACATCATTTTGGTTGAGCCTATTCTTAAGATTGCTTCTTTTTACATGTTGCTCAACCATATGTTTAGTGCAAGTACTATGCTCATTGTCTTATCTACTTGCTTGCACTTGTTGTGTGTTTATATTGATTTTGGGGGAGTCATGATCCTATTTTGTGCACTTGTATTCAAATACAAAAATTCTTATTTGTGCACAAATCATGGGGAGCTCCTCTAGTTTCTTTATAAACACTCTTTTGCCCATATCATAATATCTTTTATTCATGTGGCTGGTAGGACCATGTGATTGATTGTTCCAATTGGTATCTTTTGATTGCTTGCTTCACTCTGGTGTATGTCTTTGTGACATATGATCCTTTTTGCAATCTTTGGATCCTCAATATAGTTTGTTTTCCTCCAACTACTTATCATTGGATATGTGTATTTCATTGCACTCATATTTTGAGAAATACAAACCTTTTGGAGGAACACCTATTATATTGGCTTTCTAAGCTTTTCGCCCATTTTAGCAATCGATGCCAATGGGGGAGAAGTTTAGAGAGTTTAGTTTGGAAAGCTTAGAGAGTTTTGCTTTTATTGCTTAAGCAGTTGCATCTCACACCCATGCACTGCTCTGCATGTGTGTGTGCTTGGTTGTGCTTCTTTCCTTATATAAACTCTCTTGAAAGTGGTTGTCATCAATTACCAAAATGGGGGAGATTGTAAGAGCACATTTCTCCATGTGTGGTTTTGGTAATTGATGACACTCCTATGGACTAATGGTTGCCTTGAGTTATATTCGAAGGATTTGTTCGTAGGTACTTCTTGAAGTCCATCTGTTGGTTTCAAGGAGTTTATATGGTGACCAAGGTGGTATTCAAGGTGTTATCCAAAGATTGGTCATGTAAGAGTTGAGCTTACTGCAAGCATGTCTTGAAGAAGAAGACTGTGTGAGCATTCATGTTTACCTTCAAGACATCATCTTTATGAAGATAGAAGATAAGATACAAGGTTGATCAAGACTAAGTCAAAGAGTGAACCAAGTTGATCAACACACAAAGCGTACAAGATGTACCGAGAAGGATCAAGTGATCCCATGGTATGGTAAGCATTGTCCATTACGCTTTGTGTACTAACCCATGGTCTACGTGAGTGTTCTTTGTAGGGTTAGGTATATTTCCATGGGATTGCATCGAGAGGAAGATCCCATACAACCCATGGAAGATGACATCAAGTGGTGATCGTCATCAAGGTTGCGGTGTGCAAGTTCAAGTGAAGCATCACGAAGAAATCATGCTTGTAGCTTGCCGTCCATTATGGTGACAATGGACTTGTGAAGGTGTGCCGAAGAGTAACTCACCCATAGTGGAGTATGGGGGAGCAATCAACTAGCCTTCATCGAGCCAACGCAATCACGAAAGGTGGTCCAACTTGAGGGAGTCAAGATCGTCATCATCTAGCTCAAGTGGACTTCGTGCAAGGCAAAGGTTTTCCCTTGATAGGTTTTCTATTTTACCGGTCTCATGGTGATAGTTTGGAGACCGGGTTATAGGATCGATAGCCGTACTATCAAGGGGGGCTCTCAAGTGAGTAGCTTGATCGTATCGTTCATCGAGAGCTCAAACCATTGCATCCTTGCATCATCTTTCTTGATTATTATTTGTATTTTCTCTTTTTGAGGTTTTAGAGCTTGTGGTTATCTTCGTGACAAGCTCTAGTACATCGAAAACGGATTTCATATGCTTCTTCTATTGCGTTTTCGGTGTTGGAGGTTTTACCGGTCTTATCCGAGGAAGGGTTCTCACCATTTTCTTATGGGCCTTTTCTCATTTGCTTCTTATTGATATTACTATTAAGAATGTTTTAGCCCATGTCGTTAGCTTTCCAACAAACTTGGTTTCGTTGAATTCGGAGCCCGTTTGCAGAAGTTGTGGCAGTTTTGGTGTTCTTAAAAGGCTGCAACGGTACTACCGCGGCTACTACCGCTTGGAGCAGATGTAATTTTTTACTACCGCTCCAGAGCGGTACTACCGTGGCTACTTCCGCTCCGGACCAAAATCTCGTGTTAAGTCCAGCGGTGGTAGGCACGGATGTATTTTTTTAGTACCGCTCGCAAGCAGTAGTACCGCTACCCTTAGCGGTAGTACCGCTATCCCTAGCGGTAGTACCGTGAGGATGAGCGGTAGTACCGCTCTGGCGGTTCTACTGGCCTTTTGCCTCCTCCCTGTTGTTTTTCAAAGGGCTTCCACCGCCCTAGCGGTAGTACCGCTCCTGTGAGCGGTAGTACCGCTCTGTGCGGGCTGTGAGCATAACGGTTGGATTTTTCCCCACCTATAAAAGGGGGTCTTCTTCCCCATTGAATCTTATCCTTTGAGCTCGAGTTTGCCCCCCATTGTTGACCTTCTTCGAGGTTGCTAACTCTCAACCCCTCCAATGATTCTTGCTAGTTTTTGAGGGAAAATGGAGAGGAGATCTAGATCCACATTTCCACCAATCACTTTCTCCTCTATGTGAGGGGAACCCCTTGGATCTAGATCTTGGAGTTCTTCGTGTTCTTCTTTGTTCTTCCTCTCATTTTCCTCCCTAGCATTAGTTGCTTTGGTGGGATTTGGGAGAGAAGGACTTGGGCACTTCGTGTGCCCTTGCCATTGCATTTGGTGCATAGGTTTGAGTTCTCCACGGTGATACGTGGAAGTGAAGTTTGAGAAGCTTATTACTCTTGGGTGTTTGAGCACCCTTGAGCTTGTTCCTCTTGGGTGCTTTGGCGCCCTAGACGGTTGGTGGTGCCTCGGAGCTCAATCATTGTGGTGCAAAGCTCCGAGCAAGCTTCGGGGTCTCCAATTAGGTTGTGGAGATTGCCCCGAGCATTTGAGGTCACCTCGGAGCCACAATCCATTGTGGTGAAGCTTCGTGGTGTTGTTGGGAGCCTCCAATTAAGTTGTGGAGTTTGCCCCAACCTTGTTTGTACGGGTTCGGTGACCGCCCTCAAGGGTCCCTTAGTGGAATCACGGCATCTTGCATTGTGCTAGGGCGTGAGGAGATTACGGTGGCCCTAGTGGCTTCTTGGGAAGCATTGTGCCTCCACACCGCTCCGAACGGAGATTAGCATCCGCAAGGGTGTGAACGTCGGGATACATCGTTGTCTCCGCGTGCCTCGATTATCTCTTACCCGAGCCCTTTACTTATGCACTTTACTTTGTGATAGCCATATTGTTTCTTGTTATAGCTATCACTTAGTTGTCTATCTTGCTTAGCATAAGTTGTTGGTGCACATAGGTGAGCCTAGTTGTTTTAGGTTTTGTGCTTGACTAATTAAACGATAGTTTTATTCCGCATTTGTTCAAGCCTAAACCGTAATTATTTTAAAGTGCCCATTCACCCCCCCTCTAGGCGACATCCACGTCCTTTCACAATTTCTCAACAATGCTAACATAATAGAATCATATGATCATCCCTCAACGTGCAACAAAGAATCACTCCAAAGTTCATAAGTAGCGGAGAACTTAAGATGAAATTATTGTAGGTAGTAAGAACCACGTCAAAGTTACCCTTTTCGATCAATCTATTGGTCTATTCCTATGGATGTCACAAACAGCCCTAGAGTTTGTACTAAAATAACACCAATGATACATATCAATCAACCCTAATGTCACCCAGACACTCCAATGTCACCTCAAGTATCCGTGGATTAATTATTTGACACGCATCAAACAATTTTAGATTCATCATATTCAATCCAACACAAAGAACTTCAAAGAGTACCCCAAGATTTCTATCGGAGAAAGTAGGACAAGAACGTGTATCAACCCCTATGCATAGATTACCCCATTGTCACCATGGGAATCCGCAAATTGAGTACCAAGACATACATCAAGTGATCTCAAATCCAATATTGAATCCGACATAACAAAATCTCAAAGGGAAAGATTTAGATCATCACATCAAGATAGCAAGGGAAGAACACCATATGATCCAACTATATTAACAAGGCCCATGATACATCAATATCATGACATCTCAAGAACACGGGAGAGAGAGATCAATCACATAGCTACTGGTACATACCCTCAGCCCCGAGGGTGAACTACTCCCTCCTCGTCATGGACACCGCCGGGATGATGAAGATGGCCACCAGTGATGATTTTCCCCTCGGAAGGGTACTGGAAAGGATCCAGATGGGTTTTTCTTTGATACAGAGAGTTACGGTGGTGGAGCGGAAGTTCTAGGTTAATTTATGAAGGTTTTTGTATATATAGGATTTTTCCGAGTTGGAATCATGCCAGCCGGAGCCACGTGGGCCCCACAAGCTAACAGGGCACGCCTAGGGTGGTGGGCACGCCATGTTGCCTTGTGGCCCACAGATGACTCCTCTCCGCTGGTTCTTCGCTCCTGTAGTTCTTATTTTCTCCAAAAAAAATCATAAAAAAGTTTCAGGCGATTCCGAGAACTTTTATTTTCTGCACAAAAACAACACCATGGTAATTCTGCTGAAAAAAACATTAGTCCTAGTTAGTTCTAAATAAATCATTTAAAGTGCATCAAAACCATATAAAAGTATTATAAACATAGGCAAACATGGCATGAATAATTCATAAATTATCGATACGTTGGAGACGTATCGGATCCACATACATCCATGTTTAATAATCTTCCAAGATAGTGGGATTAATATCAACTAAAGTCATGACCTCTCCAAAGCCACTTTTACAAAAACAATTCATAAGATTGAAAGTTCTCCAAAGTAATGGGTTTCCTTTTAAAATTTGACGCTCTACGAAATCCACTTTCAATAGTATTGCAAATTTTGTTATCAATAATATATTCATTTTGAGGCTCAAATAAATTTCCTAGATCAAAAGAAACATCATCACCCCAATCATGATCATTAGTACAATTGACTTTCATGGAATTCATATTAACATCAATGCAGTAATGCTTTTCATTCAATAAATGTATCCCAATTGCATTTTGATTTACCACTTCTTCATTATTAGCTATTAGTTTACAACAAGCAAGTTTGAAAAGATCAGCAAGTGGATGAGGATCCATAAGTCTTTATTTTATTTTTTGTTTTGTGAGTCAACAATAAAGATAACATAACTAGGCGAGAAATAAAACAAGCAAATAAGGTGTGTGTGTGTGTGTGTGTGTGTGTGTGTGTGTGTGTGTGTAGGTACCTCAGTTGTTTGGTGAAGCCTCCCCGGTAACGACGCCCGAAATCCTTCTGCTACTTTGCGTAGATAATTGGTTTTCCCTGAAAAAGAAGGATGAAGCGGTATATCACCAGATAGTATTTCCCTCAGTTAAGAACTATTGTTTATCGAACCAATAGGGGACATCACAATGATAACTTAAACAACACCTGCACACATACAAATCAAATTCTTGCACCCAACAAAGGCAAAAGGGTTGTCAATCCCATTGTTCCCGCCAATTGTGAGGATTAAATCTGATAGTGATAGGTAGATAAAAAGTAAAATAAAAATTAAATAAGAAATACAAGGTAATTGTGTTCTTGGTATTTAATAGGAAAAGTGGACCGGGGGCCATAGCGTTCACTAGAGGCATCTTTCTCATAAGCATGATACGGTGTGTAAAACAAATTACTATTGGGCAATTGATAGAAAAGCGCATAGTTATGTGTTTCTTCATGGCATAATTCATATATAGAAATTACGTACGTGACAAGGAGACCATTAATCTTACTAAATCTACTACTATTACTCCACGCCTCGACCGCTATCGAGCATGCATCTTGAGGTACTAAGTTCATAACAAACGGAGTAATTCTTGGAGCATGATGACATAATGTTGACAAAGTGAAACTAATTAATATCATTGAACCCCGTCATTTTACCCTTAGTAGCAACAATAAAATATGTGCCTTGCTACTCCTACCACAAGGTAAGGGCACTGCAAGATTGAACCTACTACTATGCACCACTTTCTCTGAAGATCTACTCATCAACTTGGCCAAAGAAAACTCATTGATCGGAAAGCATACATAGCTATCAAATTCTGTGATCTGAAAAGATTCAATTACTTTCAATGAATAATTTGAACATAAACCCACAATTCATCGGTATCCCAACAAACACACCGCGATGATTACATCGAATAGATCTCCGAATAGAACATGGTATTGAAGATCAAAGAGAGAGAGAGGCATCTAGATACTACTATGGACTCATAGGTCCTGTGGGGAACTACTCACACATCATCATGGAGATAGCAAAGTTGATGAAGATGTCCCGCGTGATGGATTCCCCCTCCGACAGAACTCCGAAAAAGTTTCCAGAAGGGATCGTAGAAGAACGAAGGCTTGCGGCGACCATAAAATTGTTTCAGGTCTCGCTCTAGCGGTTTCTAGATTTTAGGGAATTTATAGAGGTGGAATTAGGCCAAGAGGAGCCACGAGGGGCGCACAAGCCTGCCTGATGTGCCCCCTGGGGGCGCGCCGTGTGAGCTTGTGCCTTCGTAGTACATCTTCTGGCACCACCCCAAAGCTTCTAGGGTCTCTTCTGGTCCATAAAAAAATCACCGTAAAATTTCATCTTGTTTGAACTTTGTTTGGTATGGTTTTTTTGCGAAACATAGAAATATGCAAAAAAAAAAGAAACTGACACTAGGCACTAAGTTAATAGGTTAGTCCATAAAAGGAATATAAAATGGCACATAAAGCATGTAAGATTGATAATATAATAGCATGAAACAAACAAAAATTATAGATACGTTGGAGACGTATCAAGAAGCACCAGAAGGAATGGTGCAACAAGAACCGTGACAGAGACAAGCGCGAGGTCGGCACAGGAGGTGGACGCACCAACAAGCGTGGAGGCAAGCATGACCGACCTCCTTGGGGATGCAATAAGGAGGATGCCGACGATGAGAGTGACGACCAGGACTCCGATAAGGAGAGCGAAGGGGGCTTCTAGGAGCCCAAGGCGGTGGCCTACATTCACGGAGGGCCCGAGGCCACCCACTCTAACTGCCACTTCAAGCAGCTTGCCCGAGAAGTTTATTCCTTCCCTCAAAACCCCTGAAATGGTCGGGGGTACCGGTAACCTTTGGCTCAACAGACCACCCTTCTAGAGCGAAGACCATGGGAGTCGTCATACTGGTGGTCTCACCAACCATCCACAATCTCAAGGTCACTAAAACCCTCGTCGATGGAGGAGCGGGACTAAATGTGCTCTCTTCGGAGGTCTTCAAGAAGATGCAGACTCCTTACGAGCACCTCATGCCAACCAAGCCACTAATGGGCGTGACTTCGGGAAGCACCATGCCCATCGGGCAGGTATCACTTTGTGTCACCTTCAGAACCTGCAAGAATTAGAGGACGGAGAATATCATCTTTGACGTTGCCCACACCGGTCTTGACTACAATGCAATTATCGGCTATCAGACGCTAGCAAAGTTCACGACCGTGACACACCATGCTTACAACACCGTCAAGATGCCGGTCCCCAAGGGCATGATCACCATTTAGGCCAACCGCGAAGATGCGGTCAGGTGCATCGAGCATTTTTACAAGGCAGCGGCCTCCACGACCCCTGACGACCACGACGCTCCCAGCACTTCGTCCGCCCCACCTCCATAGAGGCAAAGGTTGATTATGGAAGAAAAGACATCGACCAAGAGGGTGTCACTCTACGAAAGCAAGGGATCCTCCTTCCTAATAGGCGGAAGCGTGCTCGTCACCTTCCTACATCCACACTCTAACTTGTTTGGTTGGACAGCGTCAGATATGCCCGAC
This sequence comes from Elymus sibiricus, assembly GCA_039707655.1. NCBI lineage: Eukaryota > Viridiplantae > Streptophyta > Magnoliopsida > Poales > Poaceae > Elymus > Elymus sibiricus. The sequence goes on from CM077671.1 coordinate 250,524,760, forward strand.
GTTCCTAGGGAGGTGACTGAGCTCCACTTGGCGGTGTGCCCACCCTGTCAAGCAAAATATTCACCGACAAGCGCCTGAAAAACAAGAGTTCATTGTTCAAGAAGTTCGGAAACTCAAGGAAGAAAGTTTGTTCGAGAGGTGATCCACCCGGAATTGGTCGCCGACCCCGTGGTGGTGCCAAAGGCCAACGACAAGCTACGGTTATGCATGGACTTCACGGATGTCAATAAGGCCCGCCCCAAAGAACCCTATCCTTTGTCAAGGATCGATCAAATCATGGATTCAATAGGTGGTTGCGACCTTCTTTGTTTCCTCGACGCTTTCTTTGGATACCACCAGATCATGATGGCTGCTACTTGTAAACTGCATTGGGTTTTCCCCTGAAGAGGAGAGGAGATTTAGCACAACAGAGATAAGTATTTCCCTCATTGAGAACCAAGGTTATTGAACCAATAGGAGAATCATACAAACTCACGTCAATAGCACCTGCACACAAAGAATAAAACACTTGCACCCAACGCGGGCAAGAGGGTTGTCAAGCCCCTTGAACTCGTTACTTGCAAGGATTAAATCTCGATAGATATTATAAATGAAAAATAAAAGAAAAGTAATAAAAGGACAGCAAGGTAAATAAGTTTTTTAGTTTTTATATTTAAGTAGACCTGGGGCCATAGTGTTCGCTAGAGGCTTCTCTCTCGAAGAAAGCATACGGTGGGTAAACAAATTACTGTTGGACAAATGATAGAAAAGCACATAGTTATGACAATCATTCAAGGAAATGATCATGTATATAGGCATGACATCTATAAGCAAGTAGACCGACTCCTTCCTGCATCTACTAATATTACTCCACCCATCGACCGCTATCCAGCATGCATCTAGAGTATTAAGTATGAAACAGAGTAATGCTTTGAGCAAGATGACATTATGTAGACAAAGTAAACTCAACTAATATGAATAAACCCCATCGTTTTCCCCTTAATGGCAGTAATACAGTATGTGTCTTGACCTCTTCTGTCATGAGGATAGAGCACCGCAAGATTAGACCCATCACAATGCACCACTCCAACTGAAGATAAATCAATCTAGTTGGCCATGATAACCCACAAGTATAGGGGATCGCAACAGTCTTTGCGGGTAGTATTTCACCCTAATTTATTGATTTGACACAAGGGGAGCCAAAGAATATTTATCGAGCTTAGCAGCTGAGTTGTCAATTCAACCACACCTGGGATATCTCTCTGCAGCAAAGTTTTAGTAGCACGACAAGTAATAGTAGTAACAGTAGCAGTAATAGGGACAACAGTAATTTTGTAGCAGTTGTGACAGTAGCAACATCAATAGTAACTTAGCAAGATTCAGTATATGTAAAGCGTAGGCATGTGGATCGGTGATGGATAATGATTTAGATGACATCAATCATGTAACAGTTACACACTAGGGCGACACAGAACTAGCTCCAATTCATCAATGTAATGTAGGCATGTATTCTGTATATAGTCATACGTGGTTGCGATAAGAACTTGTATGACATCTTTTGTCCTACCGTCCCTTGGCAGCGGGGTCCTAATGGAAACTAAGGGCTATTAAGGCCTCCTTTTAATAGAGAACCGAAACAAAGCATTAACACATGGCGAATACCTAGACTCCTCAAACTACGGCAATCACTGGAAAGAATCCCAATTATTGTCACCATGGGGTATGCGGATCAAGACACGTAATAGGTGCATACAACTTGCAAGATAGGATCCAAATCACTCTTATATTCATGAAAACATAATAGGTTCAGATCTGAAATCATGGCACTCGGGCCCTAGTGACAAGCATTAAGCATAGCAAAGTCATAGCAACATCAATCTCAGAACATAGTGGACACTAGGGGTCAAGCCCTATCAAACTTAACTTGATTACATGATCAATCTCATCCAATCCCATCACCGTTCAGCAAGCCTACAAAGGAATTACTCACTCCCGGTGGTGAGCATCATGGTGGTGTTGATGAAGAAGGGTTGCTGATGACGACGGCGACGAATCCCCCTCTCCGGAGCCCCAAACGGACTCCAGATCAGCCCTCCCAAGGAAGAACAGGAGGTGGCAGTGGCTCCGTCTAGTGAAACGCGATGAAATCTTCTTTCTTAATTTCTTCTCCAAATATGTGAACTTATAGGACTGGAATTAGGGTCAGAGGAGCCACGTGGGCCCCACAAGCCATCACGGCACGCCTAGAGGGGTGGGCGCGCCCTATTGGCTTGTGGCCCACAGGCAGCCACCCTCCGGTGGATCTTCGCTCCATAATTCATTATTTATTCCAAAAATAATTCACAAAAAGTTTTGTCCAATTCCATGAACTTTTATTTCTGCACAAAAATAACACCAAGGTAGTTCGGCTGAAAACAACGTCAATCCGGGTTAGTTCCATTCAAATCATGCAAATTAGAGTTCAAAACCAGAGCAAAAGTGTTTGGAAAAGTAGATACGTTTGAGGCGTATCAGGCCAAACCAAACCAATAGATTGGAGAAAAATACGAAGCTATAACAATCATGCATAAAAGTAATCTGATCATAAACCGACAATTCATCGGATCCCAACAAACACACCGCAAAGAGGATTACATCGAATAGATCACCGCGGGAATCGCGGTGAACTTTGTGTTGAAGATCATAAAGAGTGAGTGAGCTATCTAGGTACTAGCTATGGACTTGTAGGTCTGTGGTGAACTACTCACACATCATCATGGGAGCAGCAAGGTTGATGTAGAGGCCCTCCGTGATCGATCCCCCTCCGGCGAAGTACCGGAACAAGGCTTCAGATGGGCACAGGGCAGAACAGAGACTTGCGACAGCGGAAAAAGGGTTTCGGGTGGCTCTGTGTTGATTTCCCGATTCTAGAGAATATATAGAGGTGGAGGTAGGTTAAAAGGAGCCATGATGTGGTCCCACGGCAAGGGGGCGCCCCCTTGGGGCACGCCCTCTTGCCTTGGCACCGTTTTGTGCGGCCTCCAAACTCCCTCCAAAGCTTCCAGGTCTCATTTTTGTCTAGAAAAAATCATCAAAAAGTTTTGGGTCATTTGGACTTCGTTTGGTACTCGTTTCCTGAAAGGACAAAAACAAGCAGAAAACAACAGCTGGCATTGGGCACCAGGTTAATATGTTAGTGCACAAAAATGATATAAAATAGCATATAAATACATATAAAGTATCCTAGAATGATAATATAACAACATGGAACAATCAAAAATTATAGATACATTGGAGACATATGAATGGCCAAGGAGGATGAAGAGAAAACTGCCTTCATCATGCCTTGCAGAGTATATTGCTTTGTATGCATGTCGTTCGGGTTGAAGAACAAAGGAGGCACCTTCCAGAGGCTCATGCGCCTCTCCCTTGGCACTCAAATGGGAAAAATGCGGAAGCCTATGTCGACAGCATCATCGTGAAGACCGACAACAAGGACACACTGATCGCGGACTTGGAAGAAACCTACGCAAGGCAAATAGAAAGGTCAACCCTGATAAGTGTGTCTTTGTGGTGCCTTCTGGCAAGCTCTTGGTGTTCTTGGTATCCCATCGGGGCATCGAGGCCAATGATACGTCTCCAACATATCTATAATTTTTGCTTGTTCCATGCTGTTATATTATCAATCTTGGATGTTTTATAATCATTTTATAACAACTTTATATCATTTTTTGGGACTAACCTATTGACAGAGTGCCAAAGTGCCAGTTGCTGTTTTTGCTTGTTTTTTACTTCGCAGAAAATCAATACCAAACGGAGTCCAATCGTGACGAAACTTTTTGGAGATTTTTTTTGGACCAGAAGACACCCAGTGGGCCAAAGAAGTACCAGAGAAGTGGGCCGAGGAGACCACAACCCACCAGGGCGCGCCAGGGGGGGCCGGCGTGCCCTGACGGGTTGTGCCCTCCTTGGGGCCCCTCTCCACCGCCTCAGATGCCTATAAATTTCCAAATATTCCAAAAACCCTAGGGGAGTCGACGAAACACAATTCCAGCCGCCACAAGTTCCAGAACCTCGAGATCCAATCTAAACACCATCACGGAGGGGTTCATCTTCCTCATAGGTGCCTCTCCGATGATGCGTGACTAGTGCACCATAGACCTATGGGTCCGTAGGCAGTAGCTAGATGGCTTCCTCTCTCTCTCTCTTATGATTCTCAATACAATGGTCTCTTGGAGATCTATTTGATGTAAACTTTTGCGGTGTGTTTGTTGGGATCCGATGAATTTTGAGTTCATGATTAGTTTCTATCGATGAATATTATTTGAGTCTTCTTTTATCTCTTATATGCATGATTACTTATAGCCTCGTATTTCTTCTTCGAATCTTTTGTTTAGTTAGGCCGACTAGATTGATTTTTGTTGCCATGAGAAGAGGTGCTTTGTGATGGGTTCGATCTTGCGGTGTTCTTTCCCAATGACAGAAGGGGCAGCAAGACACGCATGTATCATTGTTTTTAAGGATAACAAGATGGGGTCTATTCCTACATGAATAGATATTGTCTACGTCATGTCATCGTTCTTATTGCATTACTCCATTTTTCCATGAACTTAATACACTAGATGCATGCTGGATAGCGATCGATGTGTGGAGTAATAGTGGTAGATGCAGGCAGGAGTCGGTCTACTTATCTTGGACGTGATGTCTATATAATGATCATCACCTTGGATATCGTCATGACTATTCGATTTTCTATCAATTGCCCAACAGTAATTTGTTCACCCACCGTGCGCTATACTCATGAGAGAAGCCACTAGTGAACCCTACGGCCCCCGGGTCTACTTTTCCAACATATTGCTTTCAGATCTATCTTGTTGCATCTTTGTTTTCCGATCTACAAAACCAAAAACCCAAAAATATATTGCTGCATATCTTATTTGCTCTTTTTATTTTGTGTTCTTGAGAGATCTATCTCTCCTATCTATCACTACCTAATCTATCTTTTTACCGTACAGAGATTGACAACATCTCTTTCGCGTCGGGTTGCAAGTATTTGTTGTTTGTGTGCAGGTGCTGCTTATTGGGTGGTGGTGATCCTCCTACTGGTTCGATAACCTTGGTTTCATAACCGAGGGAAATACTTACCGTCGCTGTGCTGCATCATCCCTTCCTCTTTGGGGAAATACCAACGCAGTCTCAAGCCACGTCAAAGGAATTTCTGGCGCCGTTGCCGGGGAGGAAGCGGTCTCTTCTACGTGCCTATCATAGGTGCCGAGGGGACTCCATCATCATCCACCAGGTTCCTAATCACAAATCTCATCTCCTTGCAATTACATTATTTGCCATTTGCCTCTCGTTTTCCTCTCCCCCAATTCACCAATTTGCCGTTTTATTCGCCCTCTTTTTCGTTTGCCTTTTTCTCGTCAGATCTCTTGCCTTGTCACTATGGCTAGTTCTTCCTTTGTTGCGTGTACTCCCGATAATGAGGTTCTTAATTTTAAGCAAAGGGGAGGGGAGAACTTAAAAGATGCTTGGTATAGGATTTGCAATGCTCATAATAGATCTATCCATAAGCAATCTACCATTGTTCTTCTTCGCAGTTTTTATGTTGGCATCATCACTTGGTATAGATTCGTCCTTGATACGATTACCAGTGGGAATTTCTTGATGTGTCCATCTTTGGATGCTTTTAATGCTTTGGGAAGTTTAGTGGGATCACCACCTATCATGATCAATGAAACAGCTTTAACTCTCAAACACGTTATGGAGAGACTAGATGCTATTGAAAAGAAGATGATTACTATAGAACATCTTGAAGATTTGGATAAGAAATTGCATAATCTTGCTAATAAAATTGGGGCTAAGGCGGGAGATGCCATTAAATTACTAAAGGCAAAAGAAACCATAGTTAACGAAAGGGTAGAAGAAAGTCCTTACCGTATTGATAAGTTCGAAGAGATTTTTAGTAATTTGGGTTCGGCCTTTTCTTCTATCAAAACTATTGAAAAAAAAACCCGTAAAGATTGGCAAGACCACGCAAGTCACTAAGAACAAAGTTGCTACACCTAGTGGCCACAAGGGAGATCTTAAAATGATTAGTATTCATCCCGACTTTGTTGAAATCATAAGAGATCCTATTTACAAGATTGAATTTTTTGGTTTTCTTCCTAGGAGTGTTATCGTTAAGAATATGCATGCTAAATATTTGAATAAATCTAGTTGTGTGATTGAAGAGTTGAAAACCAAAGATGACAATACTTGAATCTATGTGTTATGCCTAGCTAGGGGCGTAAAACGATAGCGCTTGTTGGGAGGCAACCCAATGAATAAATAAATTTTCGCTTTTTCCTTTCTGTTTTTGAGTGTTGACACAATTATGCCTCTGTTATGATTGTGTTTTTATGGTTTATTTAGTGTTTGTTCCAAGTAAAGCCTTTAGGATGATTCATAGGATGAGTAGAAGCGATGCTGAATCTGAAACAGAAACATTGCGTCCAGTATATGAATTTTCATTTTTTTCTGGAACATGATCTTGAGCTGAAATTTTAACAAAGTGTTGCTATACAAATTCCTTACGTTGTACTAATGTTTCAGAATTTTTAGAGTTACAGAAGTATGGGTAGAGTACAGATTACTACATACTGTTCTGTTTAAGACAGATTCTGTTTTCGTTGCATTGTGTGCTTGTTTTGATGAATCTATAGTTTGTATCGGGGGGTATAAGCCATGGTAAAGTTAAAATACAGTAGGCATAATGCAATAATAAAATATGAATGGGTTTGCAACAGTACCTAAAGTAGTGATTTGCTTTATTATACTAACGGATCTCACGAAGATTTTGTTGAGTTTTGTGTGATTGAAGTTTTCAAGTTTTGGGCGAGATCACGATGGATGAAGGAATAAGGATTGCTAAAAGCCTAAGCTTGGGGATGCTACCGCACCCCCAAGATATATCCAAAGATTAACAAGCAACTAAGCTTGGGGATGCCCCCGAGTGGCATCCCCTCTTTCTTCTAGCAACCATCGGTATTTTACTTGGAGCTATATTTTTATTCGTCACATATCATGAGTTTTGCTTGGAGCGTCTTGTATCTTTGCTTGCTTTGTTTGTTAGTTTATCCTTTGTATCCTTGATGGAAACACCTATTTGAGAAAGCCAAAATCATGCTATGATTTGCTAGAATTGCTCTATGTGCTTCACTTAAACTTTTTGAGCTATAGAATTGCTCTAGTGCTTCACTTATATCTTTTTGAGCACGATGTGCTTGGAAATTTTTGTAGAAATACTCTCATGCTTCACTTAGATTAATTTGAGAGTAGGTAAATTTTGAAGAAATCCTCTCATGCTTCACTTATACCTTTTTGAGAGATGAAATCTTTATGCTCATGTGCTTCACTTAAATTTGTTTGAGCTTGCCAAAAAGCAATGGCAATATATGAAACTAGTCCCAAAGTGATAAATATCCAAGGAGGATATAATAACAACTTTCATGAAGATCATTGGACAAATTAAACTTGATTCTTTGTCATAGTTTTGAAACATGATGATAGTAGTATGTGAGTCATGTTAGTGAGTAATTATGCTTAGTAGGAATATTGGTGTTAAGGTTTGTGATTCCCTATGCATGCACGAAAGTCAATAGTTATGCAATGAAGTTACATCCTACTTGTGGTGCATTATTCGGTGTTAGTTATGTTCAATGCTCACTTATGTGAATTTTCGTTTCTTGGTTTGGTTGCTTCCCAATCTATTTGCTAGCCTCCATTTGTACTAAGTAGAAATACTACTTGTGCATCCAAAATCCTTAAACCAAGTTTTGCCTTATGAGTCCACTATACCTACCTATATGCGGTATTTCCATGCCGTTCCAAACAAATTTGTATTGCCATCTCTAAATTTTCAAAATAAATTTTCTCTTTTGTGTGCCCGTACCGCTCATGAAACGGTGGGGAGTGTCCAATATTTTTCCATGCTAGATGTGTTATTCTCAAGATGAGTGTTTATTCACTTGTCATTGCACGAGAGTGCGGCGGTAATAGGGATGCCCATTCCCGAAATGAAAAAGAAAAAAATATTTACTTTTTGTTGTCAAATAATAAATTCCTTGGAAAGTGTTGGTATGGAAGGCAACCGTGGATACGTCCCGCCATGGAAAGTGAAAGTTCGGTGAAAAAAGGAATAAACCTTATTTTCTGTTTGGGAACCGCCTATGATATATCTAGCATGGAAAGTATTGTGAGCTACTTTGTCATTTTCGTTAACAGGAAAAGCATGTCACCCAAAATATTTTTCTCTCTCAATTTAAAACTTTGAGCTCTGGCACCTCTACAAATCCCTACTTCCCTCTGCGAAGGGCCTATCTATTTACTTTATGCAATTTTTATTTTTGCTTTGAGTCTCCATCTTCTCTTATAAGCACCGACTAGGGGGCACTATGATTGTACTTGAGCATTGGGCATAGTTAATATTTGAGTGTGTTTCATGCATGGATCATGATGGGCTAGGGATAACTTTCTTTAGTGTTGATATTTTGAAGACATGGTGGCTTGTTGACATGCTTGAGTATTGAAGTCATTATGTTAAAACTAGACTATTGCTTTGAATCATTTACAAGTCCAAATGTCCATGCTATATTAAAGAACAGAATATGCTGAACATGTTACGCAGCATTCCACATCAAAAATTCTGTTTTTATCATTTACCTACTCGAGGATGAGTAGGAATTAAGCTTGGGGATGCTGATACGTCTCCAACGTATCTATAATTTTTGCTTGTTCCATGTTGTTATATTATCATTCTTGGATGTTTTACAATCACTTTATAACAACTTTATATCATTTTTTGGGACTAACCTATTGACATAGTGCCAAAGTGCCAGTTGTTGTTTTTGCTTATTTTTTACTTCGCAGAAAAACAATACCAAACGGAGTCCAATCGCGACGAAACTTTTTGGAGATTTTTTTGGACCAGAAGACACCCAGTGGGCCAAAGAAGTGCCGGGGGAGTGGGTCGAGGAGACCACAACCCACCAGGGCATGCCAGGGGGCCCTAGCGCGCCCTGATGGGTTGTGCCCTCCTCGGGGCCCCTCTCCACCGCCTCTGATGCCTATAAATTCCCAAATATTCCAAAAACCCTAGGAGAGTCGACGAAACACAATTCCAGCCGCCGCAAGTTCCAGAACCTCGAGATCCAATCTAAACACCATCACGAAGGGGTTCATCTTCCTCATAGGTGCCTCTCCGATGATGCGTGAGTAGTCCACCATAGACCTACGGGTCCGTAGGCAGTAGCTAGATGGCTTCTTCTCTCTCTCTCTCTTATGATTCAAAATACAATGGTCTCTTGGAGATCTATTTGATGTAAACTTTTGCGGTGTGTTTGTTGGGATCCGATGAATTTTGAGTTCATGATCAGTTTCTATCCATGAATATTATTTGAGTCTTCTTTGATCTCTTATATGCATGATTACTTATAGCATCGTATTTCTTCTTCGAATCTTTGGTTTAGTTAGGCCGACTAGATCGATTTTTCTTGCCATGGGAAGAGGTGCTTTGTGATGGGTTCGATGTTGCGGTGTTCTTTCCCAGTGATAGAAGGGGCAGCAAGACACGCATGTATCATTGCTATTAAGGATAACAAGATGGGGTCTATTCCTACATGAATAGATCTTGTCTACATCATGTCATTGTTCTTATTGCATTACTCCATTTTTCCATGAACTTAATACACTAGATGTATGCTGGATAGCGGTCGATGTGTGGAGTAATAGAGGTAGATGCAGGCAGGAGTCGGTCTATCTATCTTGGACGTGATGCCTATATAATGATCATCGCCTTGGATATCGTCATGACTATTCGATTTTCTATCAATTACCCAACAATAATTTGTTCACCCACCGTGCGCTATACTCATGAGAGAAGCCACTAGTGAACCCTACGGCCCCCGGGTCTACTTTTCCAACATATTGCTTTCAGATCTATCTTTTTGCATCTTTATTTTCAGATCTACAAAACCAAAAACCCAAAAACATATTGTTGCATATTTTATTTGCCTTTTCTATTTTGTGTTCTTAAGAGATCTATCTCTCCTATCTATCACTACCTAATCTATCTTTTTACCGTAGAGAGATTGACAACCTCTCTTACGCGTCGGGTTGCAAGTATTTGTTATTTGTGTGCAGGTGCTGCTTATTGGGTGATGGTGATCCTCCTACTAGTTCGATAACCTTGGTTTCATAACTGAGGGAAATACTTACCGTCAATGTGCTGCATCATCCCTTCCTCTTTGGGGAAAAACCGACGCAGTCTCAAGCCACGTCAGTAGAGTACCGAAAAAGGCCTCCAGATGGGATTGCGGAAGAACACAGACTTGCGGCGGCGGAAAATTGTTCCAGGTGGCTCTTTGTTGTTTTCCCAATTTTAGATAATTTATAGAGGTGGAATTGGATCAGAAGGAGCAACGTGGGGCCCACAAGGCATCAGGGCGCTCCTACCCCCTGGGCGTGCCCTGTTGCCTTGCCGTCTCCTTGCTTCTCGCCTGGTCTCCTTTCGAAGCTTCTAGGGTCTCTCTTGTCTATAAAAAAATCGTCAAAAAGTTTCGTAGCATTTGGACTCTGTTTGGTCTGGCACTAGGCACTGGGTTAATAGGTTAGTCCCAAAATATGATATAAAATAGCATATTATTGCATATAAAGTACCCAAGATTGGTAATATATTGCATGGAACAATCAGAAATTATAGATACGTCGGAGACGTATCAACGCACGAGGCCCGAGAGCGGTATCCGATGTCGTAGAAGCTGCTTTACACTCTCCTCGTTGCTTCGCGGAAGTTGCAGCACTACTTCCAAGGGCACAATATCAAGGTCGTCACCAAATTTCCCCTCGAAGGGGTCCTGCGCAACCCCAACGCTACAGGCCGAGTGGCCGAGTAGTGAATCGAGCTCCAAGCCTTCAACCTAGAGTTCATGATGACCAAGACCATTAAGAGCTAAGCCTTGGCTGACTTCCTGCCGGAGTGGACACCCTCCGTCACGAACGAAGCCGAAGAGCTATCTACACTTCCCGGGCATGAAGACCCGAAACATTGGGTGTGAATCTCGACGACGCTTTCTTGCTTTAGGGTGCGGGAGCTGGATTCGGCTTCACCTTGCCCACGGGGGACCAGATCTTTGATACGTCCATTTTGCATCATGCTTTTATATTGATATTTATTGCATTATGGGATGTTATTACACATTATGGTACAATACTTATGCCTTTTCTCTCTTATTTTACAAGGTTTACATGAAGAGGGAGAATGCCGACAGCTGGAATTCTGGACTGGAAAAGGAGCAAATCTGAGATACCTATTCTGCACAACTCCAAAAGTCCTGAAAATCTACGGAGAATTATTTTGGAATATATAAAAAATATTGGGCGAAGAATATACCAGAGGGGACCCACCAGGCAGTCATAAGCCAGGGGGGCGCGCCCTACCCCCTTGGGCGCGCCCCTGTGGCTTGTGGCCCACCTGGCAGGTCTCCGGTACCCATCTTCTGCTATATGGAGGGTTTTGACCTGGAAAAAATCATAAGGGAGCTTTCGGGATGAAGCGCCGCTGTCTCGAGGCGGAACTTGGACAGAACCAATCTAGGGCTCCGGTGGAGCTGTTCTGCCGGGGAAACTTCCCTCCCGGAGGGGGAAATCGAAGCCATCGTCATCACCAACGATCCTCTCATCGAGAGGGGGTCAATCTCCATCAACATCTTCACCAGCACCATCCCCTCTCAAACCCTAGTTCATCTCTTGTATCCGATCTTTGTCTCAAAACCTCAGATTGGTACATGTGGATTGCTAGTAGTGTTGATTACTCCTTGTAGTTGATGCTAGTTGGTTTACTTGGTGGAAGATCATATGTTCAGATCCTTAATGACAATTAATACTCCTCTGATTTTGAACATTAATATGCTTTGTGAGTAGTTACGTTTGTTCCTGAGGACATGGGATAAGTCTTGTTATAAGTAATCATGTGAATTTGGTATTCGTTCGATATTTTGATGAGATGTATGTTGTCTCTCCTCTAGTGGTGTTATGTGAACGTCGACTACATGACACTTCACCATTGTTTGGGCCTATAGAAAGGCATTGGTAAGTAATAAGTAGATGATGGGTTGCTAGAGTGACAGAAGCTTAAACCCTAGTTTATGCGTTGCTTCGTGAGGGGCTGATTTGGATCCACATGTTTCATGCTATGGTTAGATTTATCTAAATTCTTCTTTCGTAGTTGCGGATGCTTGCGAGAGAGGTTAATCATAAGTGGGAGGCTTGTCCAAGTAAGGGCAGCACCCAAGCACCAGTCCACCCACATATCAAATTATCAAAGTAACGAACGCGAATCATATGAGCATGATGAAAACTAGCTTGACAGAAATTCCCATGTGTCCTCGGGAGCGCTTTGCTTTATATAAGAGTTTGTCCAGGCTTGTCCTTTGCTACAAAAAGGATTGGGCCACCTTGCTGCACCTTTGTTACATTTGTTACTTGCTATCCGTTATGAATTATCCTATCACAAAACTATCTGTTACCGATAATTTCAGTGCTTGTAGAGAATACCTTACTGAAAACCGCTTGTCATTTCCTTCTGCTCCTCGTTGGGTTCGACACTCTTACTTATCGAAAGGACTACGATAGATCCCCTATACTTGTGGGTCATCAATCTTCTACGCCATACAACTCGACTTCAAACATGATAAGGTCTCAAACAACATCGCATAATACAAGGGATTGATGGCCGGCCTAGGGGCCTCTATCTCCTCGGGATCAAGCGGTTAATTGTCAGAGGCGACTCCCAATTAGTCATCAATCAGACCAACAAGGATTACAAGGCCAAGGATCCCTGGATGACCGCCTACTTGGTGGTTGTGAGGAGGATGGAAAAACATTTCCTTGGCATGCTCTTCCAACACATATTGTGCCTCGAAAATCATGAGGCCGACGACATCGCCAAGAAGTCTGCCAAGCAGGACCAACTTCCGCTTATTGTTTTTGAGGAAGGACTCACAGTTCCATCCGTCAGGATCGCTGACTGATACTTGTGATCTGCATTGGGTTTTTCCGTGAAGAGGAGCGGCTGATGTAGCACAGTATAGATAAGTATTTCCCTCAATGAGAACCAAGGTTATCGAACCAATAGGAGGACCACGCAACTCCCATCTTCAGCGTCGACGCACAAAAGAGCAAACACTTGCACCCAACGCGGGAAACAACGTTGTCAAGCCCCTTGAACTTGTTACTTGCAAGCAGATAAGTAGTGTAGTTGATAGTTGGATAAATATAAATTGCAAAATAAATAAAAAGGAAATAATGGGAGCAAGGAAATAGTAGCGTTTGTAAATATATAAGTGAATAGACCTGGGGCCGTAGTGTTCTCTAGTGGCATCTCTCTCGAAGTAGACATACGGTGGGTAAACAAATTATTGTTCGGCAATTGATAGAAAAGCGCATAGTTATGTGATATGCACGACAATGATCATGTGTATATAGGCATAACATCCATAAACAAGTAGACCGACTCCTTCCTGCATCTAATACTATTACTCCACTTCGAGAGCGCTTCTATGCTTGCCTCTCTAGGTATTAAGTTCATGCAAACAGAGTAATGCTTGGAGAACGATGACATGACGTAGACAAAGTAAACTCAATTACTATGAATGAACCCCATCATTTTATCCTTAATGGCAGCAATACAAATACATGTTTTGTCCCTTTCTGTCACTGGGATATAGAGCACCACAAGATTGAACCCACTACAACGCACACCTCTCACTAAAGATAGATCAATCTAGTTGGCCAAACCAAATCAATAGATCGGAGAGATTAATGAAGCTATAATAGTCATGCAAATAAGAATCATATAATTCATAGAAGACTCAAATATTTTTCATGAATAATCCAAACATAAACCCACAATTCATCGAATCCCAACAAACACACCGCACAAAGTGATTACATTAAATAGATCATCACAAAGATGCGATGAACTTTGTATTGAAGAACATAGCAAGAGAGAGCCATCTAGATACTAGCTATGGACCCGTAGGTCTGTGGTAGACTACTCACACATCATCATGGGAGCAGTAAGGTTGATAAAGATGCCCTCCGGGATTGATCCCCCTTCTGACAGGGCATCGGAACAGGGCTCCAGATGGGCTCATGGCGGAACAGAGACTTGCGGCGGCGGAAAAAGTGTTTCGGGCGGTCCCCTAGGGTTTTCAGAATATATGTGAATTTATAGGCCATAGAGGGGCATCGGGAGACGAGAGGGGAGCTCACGAGCTAACAGGGAGCACCGCCCCCCCTGGGCGCGCCCTGTTGCCTTGTGGCTCCCTCATGCACCCTCCGGTCTTCTCCCGAAGCTTCCACGTATTCTTTTGGTCCAGAAAAAATCATCAAAAAGTTTCGTGGCAATTGGACTTCGTTTGGTACTGTAAACCTGAAAAGCCAAAAAACATGCAGAAAACAACAACTTGCATTGGGCACTAGGTTAATAGATTAGTGCTCAAAAACAATATGAATTGGCAAATAAATGCCCAAAAAGCATCCTAGAATGATAATATTATAGCATGGAACAATCAAAAATTATAGATACGTTGGAGACATATCAGCATCCCCAAGCTTAATTCCTGCTCGTCCTCGAGTAGGCAAATGATAAAAACAGAATTTTTGATGTGACATGCTACCCAACATGTAATCTATTGCAGGTGTGATCATTGAGAAACGGTGAATCAATAAACATCAACATAGTAATATCCATAAACATAAGTAACATAATCATCAATGTTCAAAATATACAATCCTTACAGAATGTTTACCCCTAGTCATTTTATCATATTAGCATGGCATGGCTCCGCCTTCACCACATAAATACAAATGTTAAGCACCACGGTGTTAAGCCAGGCAATTGGATCGTACTTTTTAACACGCTTTAGCTTTTTATTACTCACTCAATACATGAGCGTCAACCATGGATATAGCATATAGGTGGAATATAATATGGTGGTAGGTATAAAAGGGGTAAAAGGTGGAGAAGAAAGTCTCGCATCAACTCGGCATATCAACGGGCTATGGAGATGCCCATCAATAGATATCAATGCGAGGAGTAGAGATTGCCATGCAACGGATGCACTAGAGATATAAGTGTATGAAAGCTCGACTAAAGCTAAGTGGGTGTGCATCCAACTTGCTTGCTCATGAAGACCTCGGGAATTTGAAGAGGCCCGTCATCAGAATATACCAAGTTCTATAACGAAAAATTCCCACTAGCATATGGAAGTGACAAAACAAGAGACTCTCTATATGAAAACATGGTGCCACTTTGAGGCACAAGTGTGGAAAAAGAGGTAGTAGCACTTTCCCTTCTTTCTTTTCTCTCATTTTTTTTAATTTTTTGTCTATCTCTTTTTCTTTCTTTCTTTTTTCTTTCTTTCCTTTTCTCTTTTCTTTTTTTTCGTCCGGAGTCTCATCCCAACTTGGGAAGAGGAGTAAAAAGAGCCTTACGTTCCCTTCCACAATCAATTCTCTTACATAACTAAAGCATTCCTAGACTCAACTTCGGCCAGTTTGGCTTGGTAATCCTACAGTCAGTCACGCTCTGATACCAACGGTGTCGGGACCCCGATCCTAAGCCATAAGAATCTAGCATGTAACACCTCACATTACTTTGCAGCCTCACGCACGGTTATCTCCACGGCTGCCACCTTACTTGGGCCGGGACCGTTTGCGCCTTTTGGCTCAGGAATGTGAATATGTCGCTAGCATTCAAATGTCCAAGAACCCGGGTCGACATGACTAGTCATAGAACCCAAGTGGCACATCCATACAGGGACAGGCATCTGTAACCCAACAATGCAGGTGTCGGTCATCAGCGTGTGTAGACGAGTCATAGCAAGCTACAGGGCGCCGTGAGACATTTCTGTCATCAACTGCGCGTAGACGAGTCATAGCAGGCTACATGGACTCCATTACACTGCGAGACATTTCCCCGAAGGGACAGACACAGCAGCAAAGAAGGATACACGCCAGTCAATCAATGTGTCCGGAGCAGTAGCAAGCTACCAAGGCTCAGTGGAAGCACAAGGAGGCATTTCTCCGTAAAGAGTACAGAGGCACACAATTAGGTGTCGAATCCCATACATACCGTTGCACATCACACGTACGCACGACATGCCAGATATGCATAGATACAACTACGGCATCACAACATAACCATGCAACAACACAAAATTTATTTAGAAGGCTCGGAAGAGCCTTACATAATATGTTCATACCGGTAGGGGTCACATGACCCGACACTCAAGTCATACAAGCAAAGTCATACAAGCCATGAGGAAGCTTAAAGCTGTCTGAGTACAGACAGATGAAAGGTAAAAAGGCATAAAGCCTGACTATCTACAATTCATCCCAGGGCATCAGATCGTAGCTGGGATACCAGCTACTCGGCGTCGTCGACGTCTAGGTAGAACCCACCAGATGGGTCCTGGTTCTCATCTGCAACAGTTATTAAGCAAACATGAGTACAAACATACTCAGCAAGTCTTTAAATCAGACCTAGTCTATTCATGCTCATGTATCAACAAGGGGAGTAGTGGGGTTCATGCAGCAATGCCAGCTTTGACTCTTGGCTAACCTGTTCTACGACTACTAGTTCTTTGAACAAGTTTTGAGATAGCGCACACGAGTCCACTAACATCACATCAATACTCTACCATGGATCCGCTCCCGTCACCTACGAGAGTGCCATCCACGGTACTCACACTTGTCTTGATATTATTATGAGTAGCCATTAAATTGTCTACGAACAGCATAAGTTTCCAAGTTGTCCATATCTGAGGACGCGGCTATTCGAACAGATTCATACCCTGCAGGGGTGTACTCCTTCACACACGCTCTCGCCACTTATCGCTGAGTGCACATAAAAACAAGCATCTCGGCAACCTTCAAGCGGAAGCCCAGCGAGGGAGTCAGCCATGACCGTCAATCACACAAGACCCTAGTCCAGGCTATCGCCTATTTGAGACTGAACCCGCACGGAAGTCCGGCCGAAGTTTCCGCTACGGCATCAAACGATGTGCACAGGGTTCCCAACCCACCATCCGGGTGACCCTTGGTACACCATGCCACTGCCTACCGCGTCGTAGCCCACCCCTAAGGTCAGCGCTACGCATGACCTCCAACATAGCTACAAACACCAGAAACTACTTGCAACTCCTGGACCGAGGACTAGGCGGTTGATAAGTCCAAAGGGGTCGAGTTATCGGAACCCAATGTGTGGTAGTAACTGATAACCCACAAGTGTAGGGGATCGTTTGTAGCCTTTTTCGATAAGTAAGAGTGTCGAACCCAACGAGGAGCTAAAGGTAGAATAAATATTCCCTCAAGTTCTATCGACCACCGATACAACTCTACGCACGCTAATGCTTGCTTTACCTAGAACAAGTATGAAACTACTTTGCGGGAATAAAACTAGAAGTACTTTGCAAGATAATAAAGAACATGGAAATAAAAGTTAGGTGCTGTTTTAATAAAAGAACAATAAAAGTAAATAGACTAGTAGAAAGATTTTTGTGTAACGCAAGAGAAAGATTGTCCGTAGGCAATTGAATATGATACGATAGATACTTGTCATATGCAATGAGGGTCAGGCATATGCTAACACACTTTTCGTACTTGGATCATATGAACTTATGATTGGAACTCTAGCAAGCATCTGCAACTACCAAAGATCATTAAGGTAAAACCCAACCATAGCATTAAGTACCAAGTCCTCTTTACTCCCATACGCAACAACCCACCTACTCGGGTTTATGCTTCTGTCACTCAAGAAACCCACCATAGGCAAATCATGAACATATTGCAACACCCTACAGCGGGAATCCCTCACGTTTGCACGACACGAAGGGCACCATAGGACAACACCATATCAACATACAACTCACATCCATAACATCATACCACAATTAACCCATAGGACAAAAGAGATCTACTCAAACATCATAGGATAGCCAAATATCATTGGGAAATAATATATGGAGTTGAGCACCATGTTTAAGTAGAGATTACAGCGGGGAAGAGAGGTGTTACACCGCTGCATAGAGGGGGAGAGAGTTGGTGTTGACGGTGGCGAAGTTGTTGGTGTAGATCGTCGTCACGATGATTGCCCCGGCGGCGTTCCGGTGCCACCGGGAGAGAGGGGGAGAGAGCCCCCCTCCTTCTTCTTCTTCCTTGGCCTCCCCCCTAGATGGGAGGAGAGTTCTCCCTCTGGTCCATGGCCTCCATGGCGGCGGAGGGGCAGGAGCCCCTCCTAGATTGGATCTCCCTCTCTGTTCTCTTCTGTTTCACGTTCCTGTTTTCTGGCCGAAAATTGTTTCTTATATTCTCGGAGGTCCGTAACTCCGATCGGTTTGAAATTTTGAGGGGATTTTTATCCAAAAATTAGCTTCCTTGCGCCCAAAGGAGAGCTCCAACCGACTTACGAGGTGAGCACAACCCACCATGGCGCGCCCTGGTGTCTTGTGGGGGCTGTGGGCCTCCGTTTGCGTTGATTCCACTTCTCAAAATTCACAAATATTCCAAAAAAAAATCTCCGTAAATTTTTATCGCGTTTGGAGTTTGTTTGATAAAGATATTCTGCGAAACAAAAAACATACAACAAACAGGAACTGGCATTGGGCACTGGATCAATAGGTTAGTCCAATAAATCATATAAAATGTTGCCAAAAATATGTGAAAGTTGTATAATATTGGCATGAAACAATCAAAATTATAGATACGACGGAGACATATCAGCATCCCCAAGCTTAATTCCTGCTCGTCCTCGAGTAGGTAAATGATAAAAAAAAAGATAATTTTTTATGTGGAATGCTACCTAGCATAATCTTGATCATATATCTAATCATGGCATGAATATTAAGACACAAGTGATTCCGAGCAATAGTCTAGTTTTGACATAAAGACATTAATACTCAGGCATCCCAACAAACAATCATGTCTTTCAAAATATCAAGGCTAAAGAACGCTATCCCTACAAAATCATATAGCCTTGTCATGCTCTGTCTTCTTAACACAGAGTATAAATCATGTACTACCCCGGTGTCAGCCAAGCAATTGGTTCATACTTTTTAACGCGCTTCAGCATTTTCAACTCTCACGCAATACATGAGCGCAAGCCATGGATATAGCACTATGGGTGGAATAGAATATGGTGGTAGGTTTCAAAGGGGTAAAAGTGGAGAAGAAAGTCTCGCATCAACTCAGCGTATCAACGGGCTATGGAGATGCCCATCAATAGATATCAATGCGAGGAGTAGGGATTGCCATGCAACGGATGAACTAAGAGCTATAAGTGTATGAAGCTCAATATGAAAACTAAGTGGGTATGCATCTAACTCTATAATGAAAAATTCCCACTAGTATATGAAAATGACAACACAGGAGACTCTCTATATGAAAAACATGGTGCTACTTTGAAGCACAAGTGTGGAATTAGCATGCCCCTTTTTCTTTCTTTCATTTTCCCCTCTTTTATCTTCTTTTTCTTCTTCTTTTTTTTCTTTCTTTGTCCGGAGCCTCATCCCGACTTGTGGGGGAATCATAGTTTCCATCATCCTTTCATCACTAGGGCATGCTCTAATAATGAATAATGATGATCATCACACTTCTATTTACTTACAACTCAATTATTACAACGATAGCAGAACAAAGTATGACTCTATATGAATGCAATGATCTAGCATAGCAAAGATATCAAAAAACAGACAAGCCATGAAAACATCATGCTAGCTATCTTACGATCACGTAATGCAATATGACAATGAATGCTCAAGTCAACAAAACGGAGGCGGTGGAAGTTGCATGGCAATATATCTCGGAATGGCTATGGAAATGCCATAATAGGTAGGTATGGTGGCTGTTTTGAGGAACATATAATAAGGCTTATGTGTGATTGATGTCTACTACGCAACTTTATTCTTGTAGACTTTGTTGGGCCTCCAAGCGCAGAGTTTTGTAGGACAGTAGCAATTTTCCCTCAAGTGGATGACCTAAGGTTTATCAATTCGTGGGAGGTGTAGGATGAAGGTGGTCTCTCTCAAACAACCCTGCAATCAAATACAAGAAATCTCTTGTGTCCCCAACACACCCAATACAATGGCAAATTATATAGGTGCACTAGTTCGGTGAAGAGATGGTGATACAAGTGCAATATGGATGGTAGATATAGGTTTTTGTAATCTGAAAATGTAAAAAACAGCAAGGTAGCAAGTAACAAAAGTAAGCACAAACGGTATTGCAATGCTTGAAAACAAGGCCTAGGGTCCGTACTTTCGCTAGTGCAATCTCTCAACAATGCTAATATAATTGGACCACATAACCATCCCTCAACGTGCAACGAAGAATCACTCCAAAGTTCTTATCTAGCGGAGAACATAAGAAGAAATTGTTTGTAGGGTACGAAACCACCTTAAAGTTATCCTTTCCCATCGATCTATCCAAGAGTTCGTACTAAAATAACACCAAGTTATCCTTTCCGATCAATCTATCTAGAGTTCGTACTAAAATAACACCGTATGATACGCATCAACCAACTCTAATGTCACCTAGATACTCCAATGTCACCACAAGTATCCATGAGTTAATTATCCGATACACATCAAACAATTTCAGATTCATAATACTCAATCCAACACAAAGAACCTCAAAGAGTGCCCCAAGACTTCTATTGGAGAATGTAGGACAAGAACATGCGTCAACCCATATGCATAGATTACCCCAATGTCACCTCGGGAATCCGCAAGTTGAGTACCAAAACATACATCAAGTGAATCAATAGAACACCCCATTGTCACCACGGGTATCCATATGCAAGACATATATCAAGTGTTCTCAAATCCAATATTCAATCCACCATAATGATATCTCAAAGGGAAAGATTCAATTCATCACAACATGGTAGCAAGGGAATAACATCATATGATCCGACTATATTAATAAAGCCCGTGATACATCAAGATCGTGACATCTCAAGAACACAAGAGAGAGAGAGAGATTGAACACATAGCTACTAGTACATACCCTCAGCCCCAAGGGTGGACTACTCCCTCCTCGTCATGGCCTCCACCGGGATGATGAAGATGGCCACCGGAGATGTTCCCCTCTCCGGTAGGGTACTGCAATGCCTCCAGATTGGTTTTTCTATGATATAAAGATTTGCGGCGGCAGGGCAGAGAGTCTAGGGTTATTTCTGATGGTTTCTATATTTATAGGATTTTTGGGCGTCGGTTTCACGCCAAGATGGGCCACGAGGAGGGCACGATACACCAGGGTGCGCCTGGGCCCTCTAGCGTGCCCTGGTGGGTTGTGCCCACCTCGTGGCTCTTCTCCGTTGGTTCTTCGCTCCAATATTGCTTATTTGGTCCAGAAAAATCACCAAAAAGTTTCGGGCGATTCCGAGAACTTTCATTTTCTGCACAAAAACAACACCACGGTAATTCTGCTGAAAACAGCGTCAGTCCGGGTTAGTTCTAAATAAATCATATAAAGTGCATCAAAACCATATAAAAGTATTGTAAACATAGATGAATATGGCATGAATACTTCATAAATTATCGATATGTTGAGACGTATCAGCAGCACCAAGCTTAATTCCTACTCGTCCTCGAGTAGGTAAATGATAAAAGAAATAATTTATGAAGTGTGAATGCTAGCATAGTATATAAGTTTGATCATTGATAATTTCAGTCAATTTTCTAGCATCATAACCAGCAACTTTTTATCATAAAGTAACAACCAATTCACATGTTATGGTTCAAACAATGAATTCTCTTGAAACTTAACAACCTATGTTCTTAGTCACCAAACAATTGCAATTCAACTTATTCTCAACAAAGTCTAAGTAAGAGCTCCACATACTCAATCATCATATAGTCTTCTATGATTGCTAGTACTCAAAGCATATTTTTAGAACAAATGGCATCCATCAAACACAGAGAAAGATAGGGGCTTAATGTTTTGCCTCCCAACTCATTTATCATAGAGATAATTGTCAACAATAATAAATCATGATCAAATATATTTGACTGGATATATATGTTTGGATCTTTCCCCACCACATGATGCTTGCCAACTAATAGATTGAGGTTGGAATAAGAAGTTGACTCAACATGAAAGTAAGTAACATGAAAGTAAATAGATTGTCCCTTCGCAGAGGGAAGTAGGGATTTGCAAAGGTGCCAGAGCTCATTGTTTAAAAACAGAGATGAATATAGTTTTGGGAGGTATACCCTTCCTGTCAACGTTACGACCAAGAGTTATCAATATCTTCCATGCTAAACACATTAGCGGCGGTTCCCAAGCGGTAAAAGTAAAGGTTTGCTCCCCCTCCACCAACAAACACACTCCATGGCTAGCCGAATCGACGGGTACCGTCCATACCAACAACATTCCTGGGGGAGTTTTGTTTAATTATCTGCATTTTTTCGGGACTGGGAATCCCTATTACCGCCCCTCTCGTGCAAGGACGAGTGAATAAACACTCATCATGAGAATAACCCGCTTAACATGGAAGATACTGACTGCCCCCCGTCGCTCCATGAGCGGTCCAGGCACACAAAACAGATGTTTATTTGAATGTTTAGAGGCGGCACATGCAAATTTACTTGGAATGGCAGCGAAATACCATATATAGGTAGGTATGGTGGACTCTTATGGAAGAAACTTGACTCAAGGATTTGGATGCACAAGTAGTATCTCTACTTAGTACGAAGTATTGGCTAGCAAAAGGTTCTAAACAAGCACCACATGTTGGAGGATCCATAACAATATAACTTCTATGCAAATATACACAACCATAACTCATTACGTTGTCTTCCTTGTCCAAATTCAACTAATTTTCTCAAGTTTGAAAATAATTAATGGGTATTCACAATCATAAAAGATGTCCAAGATAATATATTTGTATGTGAAAGTTCTCTTCCTTATACTAATTATTCACGAATTGCTTGTATGACCAATATTGTGATTGTCAAACTTCAATAGATTTTACTTTCTAAACCAGATGTGAAGCTACTACTAAGCATAAAGCACATTGATAATTTCAGATTTATGATATTTCATTGATTCACAATTTACTCATAGGATATAAGTGAAGCACAAGAGTAAGCATCAAACTACTCTCAAAAAGATATAAGTGAAGATCAAGCGAGTAGCCAAACAATTAAGTAGCTATATGAGGACTCTCTCTCATCAAATATTTTCAGATCTGAGCATTTTATTCAAACAGCAAACTAAGTAAAGATGCATTCCAAGAATAGCACATATCATGTGGAAAAAATAAAAATTTAGGCTCAACATAGGCTAACCGATATTTGTTTGATGAAGAGAGGTGGGATGCATAGCATCCCCAAGCTTAGATGCTTGAGACTTATTGAAATATTTACTTGGGGTTCCTTGGGCATCCCCAAGCTTGAGCTATTGTATCTCGTTCAATCCTCTCATATCATGGTTTCGCCTATTCTCAAAAACTTCATCCACACAAAACTCGAAAAGAACTCGTGAGATAGGTTAGTACACATAGTAATAAATCAAATCTTTATGTACTGACAAGACAAGTTGCATAATAATTTCAAACATCATCTACTTTTTACTATCATTTTCACAATTTATATCTACCAATATAGGCTATGGAAACTATAGGATAAGCAGATAACAAAACTATGACAGCAATCTGTCCAAACAGAACAGTCTGTAGCAAATTATGAAAACAGTCTACTTATGTAACTCAAAAAATTATGATAATTTATTAAATGCTAAATAATTTATATGAAAATACTGTGTAAAAATTTCAGAAACTTTCCACGTTCCAGTAAAAGATGAAAATTCAAACACTACAGAGAAAGTTTCTGTTTTTACACAGCACACATCAAACATGCAATGCAAGCATCCTAAGGCAATTCTTGGAACTTTTTATTGAAAAACAAGATTATAAATAACACCTAACATAAAATAACAAAATATAATGACGCTCCAAGCAAAACACATATTATGTGACGAATAAAAATATAGCTCTAAGTAAGATATACCGATAATGTTGGAGACGAAAGAGGGGATGCCTTCCGGGGCATCCCCAAGCTTAGGCGCTTGAGTCTTCCTTGGATATTACCTTGGGGGTGCCTTGGGCATCCCAAATCTTAGGTTCTTTTCACTCCTTATTCTCCTCATATCGGTGTCTCACCAAAAACTTGAAAACTTCAATCACACAAAACTTAACGAAACTTCGTGAGAACGGTTAGTGTAATAAAGATAAATCATTCACTTAGGTACTGTCAAGACAAGATTCATAATTGTTCCCACATGATACCTACTGTATTCTACCATTCACATAATTTATATCTCTGAATATAAGTTATGGGAACACTAAAACAAGCAAACTATGCATGCAAAACAGAATCTGTCAAAATCAGAATAGTCTGTGAAGTTCTGTAGTGTAACCATTTTCCCTGTCTCTAAAAATTCTTAAAAATTAGGACCACCTGAATAATTTGTATATCAATACTGTGTAAAAATTTCAGATCATTATCACGCTCCAGTAAAAAATGAAAATTCCTGTACTGGAGTCAAAAGTTTCTGTTTTGGTTCAGAATCAATTCTACTCATCTTGTGAGTCATCCCAAAGGCTTTACTTGGCACTTTATTGAAATAAAAGACACAAAACATTATTACTACAGTATCTTAATCATGTGCACTCAAAAACAGAAAGTAAAAGTGTTGGGTTGTCTCCCAACAAGCGCTTTTCTTTAAAGCCTTTTAGCTAGGCATGATGATTTCAATGATGCTCACATAGGAATAGTATTTGAAACATGTAAGATAGCATCATGAATCTTATGACAAGCACATTTAAGTCTAACCCACTTCCTATGCATATGTATTTTGTGAGCAAACAATTTATGGGAGCAAGAATCAACTAGCATAGGAAGGCAAAACAAGCATAACTTCAAAGATTTGAACACATAGAGAGGAAACTTGATATTATTGCAATTCCTACAAGCATATGTTCCTCCCTCATAATAAATTTCAGTAGTATCACGAAGGAATTCAACAATATAACCATCACATAAAGCATTCTTTTCATGATATACAATCATAGAAAATTTGTTACTCTCCACATACGCAAATTTCTTCTCATTCATAATAGTGTGAGCAAACTCCATGAGACACTTGATTGACATAACCACATTCAATATTAAAATCATGATGACAAGTTTCATGGTTACTATCACTCTTTATAGCATACATGTCATCATCATAATCATCATATATAGGAGGCATGCCATCATCATAATAAATTTGCTCATCAAAACTTGGGGGACTAAAAATATCATCTTCATCAAACATAGCATCCCCAAGTTTGTGGCTTTGCATATCATTAGCATCATGGATATTCAGAGAATTCATACTAGCAATATTTCTATCATGCTCATCATTCAAGGAATTCTCATCAAATATTTTCATAATTTCTTCCTCTACCAATTGAGCACAATTTTCTAAATCCTTATTTTCACGAAAGACATTATAAAGACGAAACAAATGATGCAACCTAAACTCCATTTTTTTGTAGTTTTCTTTTCTAAAACCAAACTAGTGAAAAACAATAAACTAAAAGATTCAATTGCAAGATCTAAAGATATACCTTCAAGCACTCACCTCCCCGGCAACGGCTCCAGAAAAGAGCTTGATGTCTACTACGCAACTTTATTCTAGTAGACTTTGTTGGGCCTCCAAGCGCAGAGTTTTGTAGGGAAGTAGCAATTTTCCCTCAAGTGGATGACCTAAGGTTTATCAATCTGTGGGAGGTGTAGGATGAAGATGGTCTCTCTCAAACAACCCTGCAATCAAATACAAGAAATCTCTTGTGTCCCCAACACACCCAATACAATGGCAAATTGTATAGGTGCACTAGTTCGGTGAAGAGATGGTGATACAAGTGCAATATGGATGGTAGATATAGGTTTTTGTAATCTAAAAATATAAAAAAACAGCAAGGTAGCAAGTAACAAAAGTGAGCACAAATGGTATTGCAATGCTTGAAAACAAGGCCTAGGGTCCGTACTTTCGCTAGTGCAATCTCTCAACAATGCTAATATAATTGGACCACATAACCATCCCTCAACGTGCAACGAAGAATCACTCCAAAGTTCTTATCTAGCGGAGAACATAAGAGGAAATTGTTTGTAGGGTATGAAACCACCTTAAAGTTATCCTTTCCCATCGATCTATCCAAGAGTTCGTACTAATATAACACCAATTTATCCTTTTCGATCTATCTATCTAGAGTTCCTACTAAAATAACACCATATGATACGCATCAACCAACTCTAATGTCACCTAGATACTCCAATGTCACCACAAGTATCCATGAGTTAATTATACGATACGCATCAAACAATTTCAGATTCATAATACTCAATCCAACACAAAGAACCTCAAAGAGTGCCCCAAGATTTCTATCGGAGAACGTAGGACAAGAACATGCATCAACCCCTATGCATAGATTACCCCAATGTCACCTCGGGAATCCGCAAGTTGAGTACCAAAACATACATCAAGTGAATCAATAGAACACCCCATTGTCACCACGGGTATCCATATGCAAGACATATATCAAGTGTTCTCAAATCCAATATTCAATCCAACATAACGATATCTCAAAGGGAAAGATTCAATTCATCACAACATGGTAGCAAGGGAATAACATTATATGATCGACTATATTAACAAAGCCCGTGATACATCAAGATCGTGACATCTCAAGAACACGAGAGAGAGAGAGAGAGAGAGATTGAACACATAGCTACTGGTACATACCCTCAGCCCCGAGGGTGGACTACTCCCTCCTCGTCATGGCCTCCGCCGGGATGATGAAGATGGCCACCGGAGATGGATTCCCCTCTCCGGCAGGGTACTGGAACGCCTCCAGAATTGTTTTTCATTGATACAGAGAGTTACGGCTGCGGAGCGGAGAGTCTAGGGTTATTTCTGATGGTTTCTATATTTATAGGATTTTTGGGCGCCGGTTTCACGCCAAGATGGGCCACGAGGAGGGCACGATACACCAGGGAGTGCCTGGGCCCTCTGGCGCGCCCTGGTGGGTTGTGCCCACCTCGTGGCTCTTCTCCGGTGGTTCTTCGCTCCAATATTGCTTATTTGGTCCAGAAAAAATCACCAAAAAGTTTTGGGCGATTCCGAGAACTTTCATTTTCTGCACAAAAACAACACCACGGTAATTCTGCTGAAAACAGCGTCAGTCCGAGTTAGTTCTAAATAAATCATATAAAGTGCATCAAAAACATATAAAAGTATTGTAAACATAGATGAATATGGCATGAATACTTCATAAATTATCGATACGTTGGAGACGTATCAGTGATAGAGCGTATCATATCACGGGGTTTGGATACACCGGCGAAGTTTGCACCGACTCTCAAGGTGAGAAAGGGCAATGCATGGTACCGTAGAGGCTAGCAAATTGCGAAAAGGTAAGAGTTCATATAATCCATGGACTCACATTAGTCATAAAGAACTCACATACTTATTGCAAAAGTTTATTAGCCCTCGAAGCAAAGTATTACTACGCATGCTCCTAGGGGGGAGGTTGGTAGGAGTTAACCATCGCGCGCCCCCGACCTTCACACAAAGATAGACAATCAAGAATAAATTGTGCTCCAACTTCCTAGCATAACGGGAGACTATACGTGCATGCTTCGGGAATCACAAACCTTAACACCAATATCTTACTAAACATGGTCATCCACTAGTACCTCCCACATATTATCATCACTATATCGCAAAACTATTGCAAGGAATCAAACATATCATATTCAGTGATCCCTAAGTTTTATGTAGGATTTTATGATTAACCATGTGAATGACCAATTCCTGTTGACTCTCTAAATAGATATAAGTGAAGCAAGAGAGTTTAATTCTTTCTACAAAAGACCATGCTCTAATAAATATAAGTGAAGAAAAAGAGCATTTTACGAATAACGGTTTTCTATGTGAAGAGAAACAGGCAATCCAAACTTCAAATGATATAAGTGAATCACATGAAGCATTCTATAAAGCCATACTCAAAAAATATAAGTGAAGTGCAATGAGCATTCTATAAATCAACCATGGACTATCTCATACCAGCATGGTGCATAAAAGAAAAGTAAAAACTAAACACAAAAGACGCTCCTAGATTTACACATATCACATGAACAAAACGAAAACGAAAACATACCCATACTTGTTGAAGAAAGATGGGATGCCTTCCGGGGCATCCCCAAGCTTAGACGCTTGAGTCTCCTTGGATATTTACTTGGGGTGCCTTGGGAATCCCCAAGCATGAACTCTTGCCTCTCCTCCTTCTCCTCATATCGAGACCTCCTCGATGTTCGAACACTTCATCCACACAAAACTTAACAGAAGACTGGTGAGATCCGTAAGTATAATAAAGCAAATTTCTACTTTAAGTACTATTGCAAACCCATTCATATTTTATATTTGCATTATCCCTGATGTATTATAACTTTTCCATGGCTTATACCACCGATAAAATCGATAGTTTCATCAAAACAAGCAAAACAATGCATCAAAAACAGAATCTGTCTTAAACAGGACAGTCTGTAGTAATCTGAACTTTGACCATAGTTATGTAACTCCAAAAATTCTAAAAAAATTGTATAGAAATATTGTGTAAAAATTTCAGAAACTTTTGACGTTCCAGTAAAAAATGAAAATTCACGCACTGCAGCTAAAGTTTCTGTTTTTACACCGCACATACCAACAAGCAATCTAATCATCCTAAAGGCAAATCTTGGCACATTATTTTTATAATACAATGGATGTACAAGGGGATAATTATTTTTGTTGGAGAAGTTTACGTGATTCAAAACTCACAAAGTTTCCATGGGCATGAACAAAGTTCAAGGATATCCCCCACTTCAACGATGCTCATCATCTCTCTCACTTTCACCTTTCGTTTTGTGAAGTTTTAGGTTCCCCTCTATATTTGATATACATTAATTTAGTAGTGAGCACAAAGTGATATATATCATGTGACAACGAAGTCTAACTCTCTTCCAATGCATCGGCATGTCATACAAGAACAATTCATGCACATTAAGTAAAGGCCAATGCATAGTATAAACAGTTTCTTGCAATTTCATAATATTGGAAACATAAAGAGGTGGAGATGTAGTTCCTCTCTCATAATAATTGCAAGTAGGAGCAGCAAGCACATGCATATTATATTCATCAAAATCATCATGTGTAGTAGCAAAACGCAACCCATCAATATAATCCTTAATAAGAGCAAACTTCTCTGATATAGTGTAGTTAGGAGAATTCAAAAAGATAATAGGACTATCATGTGTGGGTGCAATAGCAACAATTTCATGCTTAACATAAGGAACTATATCAAGTTCATCTTTATAAGCATAATTCATATTGGCATCATGGCCACAAGCATAGCAAGCATCAAGTTCATCAAAAAGGGATATTTCAAATGAATCCAAGGGATCATAGCAATCATCATAGCATTCATCATAGCATTAATCATAGCATTCATCCTTCGGTATGTGCGAAGGGAAGTTAAATAATGTATGAGTTGAAGAGTTACTCTCATTAGAAGGTGGGCACGGGTAGCTAATCCGCTCTTCCTCCTTTTGTTCTTCTCTCTCCTCCTCATCTTTTTCATCTAATGAGTTCACAGTTTCAGCAATTTCTTCTTCCATAGATTCCTGCAAAATATTAGTCTCTTCCAAGGCAGCGGACATTCTTTCAATAAATTCAATAATATCAGCATTGCAATCATAATTATCATAGCAATATTTAAGTATGGCAAGATTTTCAGATTCGTAAGAAACATCATCATACTTTTCCATCAAAGAAGCAACTTCATAAGCACCTTTAAAAACAACAAATTCTTCTATTCGTTCCACATCATAGTAATCATAAATACCTTTAGCATAAGAAGCTAAGGTTTCATTATCATTAAATTTGCATGAAAAGGGAAGGTGTGGAGCATTCATCCTAGAGCAACAAGTAATATCATATCTCAAGCATAGCTCCCGAGCATACCAATGCAACATATGAATTTGATCCCATAACAATTTCCCTTTTTGAGTCAAGCGATAATCTCTAAAGTATTCACGTTGATCCAACATTACTCCCACTATCAAGTTGATTGGGGTCTTCTCGGGATTATCAAAGTAGTATTTAATACTTTGCACATAACTAGCATCGAGGGTTTTAGGAGGTTCCCATCTCCATGAGAAGCAAGTACCACTGATTTTTTTGGTGTTTCGTGTTCCATATCCATAACTAAAGATATAAAACAACTAATAACAGAAAATAAAAATTACTTAGTGATAAAGCAAACAAGCACACACGAGAATATCCACCCCACGCTATTGCTCCCCGGCAACGGCGCCAGAAAAAGGTCTTGATAACCCACAAGTGTAGGGGATCGTTTTTACCCTTTTTCGATAAGTAAGAGTATCGAACCCAATGAGGAGCTAAAGGTAGAATAAATATTCCCTCAAGTTCTATCGACCACCGATACAACTCTACGCACGCTAATGCTTGCTTTACCTAGAACAAGTATGAAACTACTTTGCGGGAATAAAACTAGAAATACTTTGCAAGATAATAAAGAACGTGGAAATAAAAGTTAGGTGTTGTTTTAATAAAAGAACAATAAAAGTAAATAGACTAGTAGAAAGCTTTTTGTGTAACGCAAGAGAAAGATTATCCGTAGGCAATTGAATATGATACGATAGATACTTGTCATATGCAATGAGGGAGAAGCATACACTAACACACTTTCCGTACTTGGATCATATGCATTTATGATTGGAACTCTAGCAAGCATCCTCAACTACCAAAGATCATTAAGGTAAAACCCAACCATAGCATTAAGTATCAAGTCCTCTTTACTCCCATACGCAACAACCCACCTACTCGGGTTTATGCTTCTGTCACTCAAGCAACCCACCATAGGAAAATCATGAACATATTGCAACACCCTACAGCTGGAATCCCTCATGTTTGCACGACACGGAGGGCACCATAGGACAGCACCATATCAACATACAACTCACATCCATAACATCATACCACAATTAACCCATAGGACAAAAGAGATCTACTCAAACATCATAGGATAGCCAAATATCATTGGGAAATAATATATGGAGTTGAGCACCATGTTTAAGTAGAGATTACAGCAGGGAAGAGAGGTGTTACACCGCTGCATAGAGGGGGGAGAGTTGGTGTTGACGGCGGCGAAGTTGTTGGTGTAGATCGCCGTCACGATGATTGCCCCGGCGGCGTTCCGGCGCCACCGGGAGAGAGGGGGAGAGAGCCCCCTCCTTCTTCTTCTTCCTTGGCCTCACCCCTAGATGGGAGGAGAGTTCCCCCTCTGGTCCATGGCCTCCATGGCGGCGGAGGGGCAGGAGCCCCTCCTAGATTGGATCTCCCTCTCTGTTCTGTTCTGTTTCACGTTCCTGTTTTCTGGTCGAAAACAGTTTCTTATATTCCCGGAGATCCGTAACTCTGATCGGGCTGAAATTTGGAGGGGATTTTTATCCAAAAATTTTCTTCCTTGCGCCCGAAGGAGAGCTCCAACCGACTTACGAGGTGAGCACAACCCAGCAGGGCGAGCCTGGGCCCCCTAGGCACGCTCTGGTGTCTTGTGGGGGTTGTGGGCCTCCGTTTGCGTTGATTCCACTTCTCAAAATTCACAAATATCCCAAAAAAATCTCCATAAATTTTTATCGCGTTTGGACTTCGTTTGATATAGATATTCTGCGAAACAAAAAACATACAACAATCAGGAACTGGCACTGGGCACTGGATCGATAGGTTAGTCCAATAAATCATATAAAATGTTGCGAAAAATATGTGAAAGTTGTATAATATTGGCATGAAACAATCAAAAATTATAGATACGACGGAGACGTATCCGTAACTAGTCTTGGATCACAAACACGAAACTCAGTTCCTAAGAACGGTCCCAATGAGACAACCCGCTATGTACTCCTACATAGCCTCTCATCGCTACCTTTACCAAATCAGGTTCATCATCGAGTTCATCACATTAGAACAACACAGTTTCACTCCGGTTCATCACCCAGATGAATCAGACCTGACACAACTCTAAGCATAGCAAGCATAGCTGGTAAAGCACATCAAGGCTCAAGCATCTACCAGGTATGCTAGGTTGCTTGGTTTAGCTATTTACTGTGACAATGACAGGTCATGTAGAGGAATGGGTTCAACTGCCAAAACAGGTAACAGTTGAATCGTATAGTCCTAATGCAACAAACGAGAGCAGGAGCGAGAGGGTGGGATGTTAACGGAATGATCGATGGGGTTGCTTGCCTTGCAGGTTGGCAGAGAGGTACTCTCCTTCAGGGGGATACTCGAGGGTATCCGATGGAGCAGAGCCTACCGCAACAGATATAAGGGCAATCAATACACGGCAGGTGCAACAATATGATGCATGATCATGACATGGCAGCATGATATGAATGAGCTAATGCACAAAGCATCAAGTTTAAATGAAGCTGATTTGAAACTAGGTTCAAATTCAACTCCATGTATTATGCCACATATTGCATCTTATGCAAAATGTCAATGTTCTCCTATTTAGGTTGCTCTACCATGCATGATAATAGCATCAATGGATTCATTGGATTTTTCTGATGATTTTTCATATATAAATTATTTCAATCTGAGTTATAGATTAATTTGTATGAATTTTAGAAGTTTTATCCATTTTCTGGAATTATTAAAACATTGGAAATTCATTATTGTGTCAGCATGACGTCAGCAGGTCAGCTGGCCGTTGCCAAGTCAAACCTGACCAGTGGGGTCCACTGGTTAGTGACACAAGCACTAACAGGATTTAAATTAACTTCTAATTACTAATTAACAATGTTGGGCCCATTGTCAGTGGGTCATTAGGTTAACTAGTCAACAACCCGTGCGTGTGCACGGGCTAGCTACTTGAGGACAATTATGACATGTACAGATGTAGAATAAATTGGTACGATATTTCTTCAATTAGAACCACGCCGTACATAATTCGTCATGATCCAGTAGTTCCTAAAGAATAAATACACAATAATGATAATAACATTATTAATTAGGGTCACATTTTTATTCTGACTGCAATATAAAACATCATCATTTAACCGTAAAATTAGTATGCTCGAACAACAGTGACATACTTATGATGGATGTGGTGTCCATTACATTTCCATTTCAAGAAAGGGAGATGCGCAACCTCCAAGTTAAGCCTAGGGAGACTACAACCAAGATGTTTTTCAAGTTTTTTGCTACAAATAAATTCCTAAACTGCAATAAGTCTTAGTTACTGAATATTTATTTAGTAATTAAAAGAAACTCCTTCGTGTATCTAAAATATAAATTCCAATTTACAAACCGAAGATAGGAGAGAGTAAATTGAATAATACACCAAGCCTTTTTTACAACACATCAGGCAAA
Source organism: Elymus sibiricus (assembly GCA_039707655.1). Lineage (NCBI taxonomy): Eukaryota > Viridiplantae > Streptophyta > Magnoliopsida > Poales > Poaceae > Elymus > Elymus sibiricus. The sequence goes on from CM077671.1 coordinate 250,558,303, forward strand.
CAATAACACTCGTTGACATCAGTCTCACTGGACAATATTCAAATCAAACTTTATGTCACACATAAAGTTTTAAAATAATCATGCTAACCACAAATTAGGAGAAGGCAGGCAAAGATATTCTAATCTTCAGAATAATCTAAAAATGATGCAATTTATGCAGTGTTTCATATTTGATCATTATCCTTAGAACCTCGGAAGGAACCGGAAGCTTCTCAATTGATTTCAGATGGCGCCACTATCAACAGCTACTCTAGGCACTTTTGGATCGTCTATTACGGTATTACCACCATGTCACAAAACAGAGCACCTGCGGAAATTAAAGTGTGATAGTTTACAGTTTATCAAAATGCAATGGCAACCGACCGTGATCAACAATAAGCTATGTCAGTTGCAATGCACTTTCTTTCTCAAGAAACACTCATTACTCTTAATTTATTCCTACAGTCAGCAGCACAATCATCCGCAAAAATAGCTGACAATATGGCTAGTTATAAAATGGAACATAATATGTTAGAAACTTTAAGTCAAAAAACATTTTCTCTCATTTAGTGCTCCTATGGATAGATAGATGCGTTAAAAGGGTAAAAGGTCAAAAAGGAAATTGGCATCTCTCCCGCTCTACTGCAATCTTATCTCAAAATCATGTGTATTATTATAATTATAATTATCATAAAGCATAAAACTGCCAGTTCAGGTCTGCAACCTGTGCATATTAGATAAGAAAACTGAATAGTAGAAATTAAACAGAAGTTCAACTACTTTTGTTCGATCCACTAAACAGTGTAGCTTTGGAGTTCTCGCCGCAAAAGCCAATATTAGCTATGAACTGATTTTCGCAAATACATTAGAATTTTTGGGGGCAAAATATATTAGTTTTTTTCCAGTTACATCCTCCGATGTCTCTGCTTCAATCTAGATATGAAGCATATCTCGCACACAGATAGTATCTAAGGTAGTGTGCAGAGTTATAATAACATCGCAAAACTGTAAGAAAATGTACTGCTGGTGAGTTTGCAGACGTGGACTATAGTGTTATAATTATAAACCAATAACAACCAGTTCACATATACAGAGAAAATAAAGCTCACATACACATAAGTTATTGCAGCACTAATAAAGCTCAAATATGGTGTCCATGTCTATATATGCTAGATGATTACATGAGGCTTTTTTTAAACACGCAAAAAGTGAATTAGTGATTATATACAAATTATGTAACCCGGCGAGGAAAGCACCCAATTACTATTTTCGCCGAGTCGAGTCAAATTGTATGCAGTGTTTTTCTCATTTGCTTATGCAAATTAAAGTAATTTTATTATTACAAATTTTCCACGTTCAGTATTTGTAAGTTGGCCCCATCAATATTGATAGATGTAAAGACACGTAGATGTACAGCTTTCTACCAAACCAATGAAGCTCTTAGAAGTATTGAGCTTTAAAAACAAAGCATAACAGTATTAACGTAGAGGGTTTGCGATCCATGCACTAACAGAACAACTCAGTATAATTTATTCTTGAATAAAACTTGCATCTTGTTCAGCCATACACATCTTCTCACAACCTTGCCACTAATGCATCTCCTCAAGCAACATAGAGCATGCTCCGTTCTATCACCTCAAACAACAAATTTCATTGGCTGGTCCTTCACTCTTAAACTACTCAATCCTCATTTGATCCAATTAGTGATGGGCCCAATCATTCCGCTTAACATAATACTTACCTTCCAAGAGTTAATTTTTTTGGTGCATGTGCGTCTTCTTTTTATAAGAAACTCCAATGCAGATGCATCTGAAAATTCAACTAACTGCAAACACTGAATGAAAAATGGAAAGCCTCTGCTTAATTAATATGAAAACAAATAATTAAGGACAACAACTGTACTAAATCGTGCATTCTAGGAACATCAATATCTGATTTAAACATCGATTTGTCCACACACGTGAATAAAATTTCTCAACTACCAAACTGCCTACTACGAAGGTCTACTTGTCAGCAAGGATGGAACACGGAAATTTATACTTTGGGAGCGAATCAACCAAAGAGCACATGTACTATATATTGCCAGGATGTAAATAAAAATTAGTTGTAGTGTAATCCTACTTATATCTTACGCGGTTCAAACACTTTTTCGAGAGCCAAGGTCCTAGGTTGCTTCCCGCTATCTCTTTCCCTGCATGTCAGTACAAATACTGTACTAATGAATTAAGGTTATTGTTTCTACTTCTTACCAGATTGTAGGTAGTCATCAGTAGAAATTCTCGTGGCACTGGTGGTAGCATTCTTGATAATCTAAAACAGAGTATGTAGTACGGGTAATTGAATAGAGAATGGAAGCAAATCCAATGCAGACGCACACAATCACCAGTATCAGTTTTCACGCATACGCCACGTCACTTGGCACATACAAATACCAGAGAGAGAACAGATTGTCTAAAGAAGAAGTATAGACGCCGCTATCAAACTGATTAAAATATTACCAAGAAGAAGTACGGATGCAACTATCAAACTGAATAAAAAATTACCTGCAGAGTAGATATCCAATGGTCAAAAATACTGCATGATGATTATAGTGTTCATACATAAATTACGATGACAACCTAAATTTTCTGCCATTCAGCAATCAGTAACTATAGTATAGAGCGGAGCTCGAGTGTTCTTGTCGTGCTGGCACACAACCTGTAAGAAAATATTCAGAGTCCACACATGCTTAATAATGAATGAAAAAAAGAATGTTATGATATACCATTGAGATAATAAAAAAATAGGATGTATTCAGAAGAAACAACACCCGATATCCAAATCCTCAAAATATCCAGATCCTTCGGTTAATACTGTAAGACGGAAGGAGAATGCATACCATGCATATGATTGAACATTTACCATGCATTTGAAAGCAACATTAGGCAACGACCATATCGTCTACATATATATGAAACAATTAAATCCTTTAGCTAAGATGAGATGGCATGGAAAACCCTTGATAAACTGAGCCTTCTGTTAGCATCAAAGTGACCTGGCATCAAAGTAAACTGTTAGGCCAATGTTTTAACTGTTGATGTAGCAAACAAAGACCAAGCGTGATCTATGAGATCCCACCGTGCTCCTGGAGGTGCTCCTGAAGGACCTGAAGAACACCAAACAGCTAGTTCGCATCTGTTGTTTACAACATTCATAGATAGACAATACACATGCACAAAAAACGAATTTGTCTTGATCAGGTTGTTAGTGATCAAGGTAATCTAGGGATCCGGCTAGAGAATAGAGAACAAATATTCTAGAATAATGGGTTACATGCGTGCTGAGTGGGGGATATTGACTCAGCAGCCTGACCAGTGCCCATGGTCCCCTGATCTTCTTAACACAGCCGTGGGTACACACCTTTTCCTCCAATTCATTGACAATCGAGAAAATAGAGGCTACATCCTAGCATGGTCGCAGACTCTCACTTGGAACCGAAGAAGATTCAAAGGTTAGAGAAGAAAGGGATCAAGTAGAGAGGCTAGATTGGATTGTGGTCGCCTTGTAGATTGAACTGCAGCATGGATTGAGCATTGGATTAAGGATGGAAAGGAGAGAGAGTCTAGATTGGATCGAGGTAGTTATACCAGGCGGCGGCTGCGCGGTAGCGGCGACGCCGCGACGGGAAGGAGACTGCACGGACGTGGAGTTGTAGATAATTTTGGGTTAGGTTAAAATAATTAATTAAGTTAATCAATCAATCAATCAATACCTATACTAATTAGAGACTCCCCAGAAATTACCACCTTAATTAGAATTTACGACCCGTTCATCTGGTGGGACCAAATTATTACGGTCTAGATCAATCTATGAAATCCCGGGAAAAACGCTCAAAAGGCACGAAATCCTTTCTCAGCAGTAAAAAAAAGTAAGAAAAAACACTAACTTTAACCTAACCCAAAATTAACCAGGGGCTAGGCCCCACCTGTCGGTGACCAGGGGGGTCAACCCCGTGGTCAAAACGGTCGGGCTCGCCGGCGTTGAGCCGCCGACGACCACAGACACGGCGGAGGGGGTCGGAAACCCACCTCCGGTGACCATTTGGCCGGGGGAAAACGTCTATCGAGCGAGCACACTCGCGCGCTTCAATCTGGACACACCCAGGGGCTGAGGTGGACCGGAGCGTCGCCGGCGACGACCTAGGCGTAAGCCGGAGTTCGGGCGTCGTCGAGTTCGACGATATGGCGCGCAACAGGGCACATGCTTGGCTCCTACCGCATCTACGCAGCTCCACAAGCTCAATGGTGGCCTCAGAGGGACCACAAGGACACCGGAGCGTCGGCGGCGTCGAGTTCGCACGGCGGAGCTTCTTGGTCTTGATGGATTCGGGAGCTACCGCTACCAATCGATAGGGGAAAGAGGGATGATCGATCAGTGGCCTCACAGCGGTGTCGTGGCCGTTGAAAGCGGGCTCGGGGAGGCTCTGAATCGACGGCGGCCTTCGGTTCCTTGCCGGCGGCCGAAGGTTGAAGACAACGGCGGCCCTGGCGTTCTACGGCGTCTGGCCTCGAACGGCTTGGAGGAGAGGGTGAGGGGGATGAGACGGAGCTCATAGGCTGGTCAGCGAGGCGAGGGAGCGGCTATGGCTATGCAACGACGGCGACGAGCTCTCGGGCGCAAGCGGCCATGGCGAAACAGAGGCGAGGGAGAGAGAAGAGGGAGCGAATGGAGGAGGGGCCGATCCAAACGGCTCCCTGGGCTTATCCCCGATGTCGACGTGGCCCGGGAGGCAGGCAGGCAGCTGCAGTCGTGGCGGCACGGCCGTGCGCGCGCGTCGGCCACACGCTCGGTCGACTGGCGCCAGGAGGACGACGACCTGGCTGGGCCAGCTGGGCCAGCCTGGCCTGGGCCTCAGGTGAGTCCTCTCCCTTTTCTATTTCGATTTTGTTTCTGTTTTTCTATTACTGACATTTGTTTTATTTATTTGGGCAAAATCCTTAGCACCAAAAATCCTGAAACATTTTATGAGATGTAGTTTGAATATTTCAAACTCTAACAAAAAGTTTAAGCAATTTTGAACAACTAAAATAATTATAGTGCTTTATTTATTATTTTCAATAGCATTGAAAGGTTATTTAAAAATACTATATCTGTTGTGAAAAATAAAATGTCCCCTGATATGTTGTTGCCAACATTTATCAGAAATAGAGAACATTTTTGAAGGGCATTTTGGATTCATTGAAAATCACAAATTTTTGAATTGGTTTAGTTAGGTGAGGTGCTAGGGTTTCTGTTAATCTCCATTTCATCTTGATGAAATTTAAACATGATGCACACTCTAGCTAGCACAATGCAAGGGGGAAACTAGGGATGTGACAACTCACCCCCCACTCAAAAGAATCTCGTCCCGAGATTTAGGAGTCGGGAAGAGTGCAGGGTACTCTAGTCGAAGACGGTCCTCTCTTTCCCATGTGGCTTCCTTCTCGGAGTGGTGTGACCAGTGAACCTTGAGAAACTTGATGTTTGGACGTCGAGTGGTACGCTCAGCTTGATCGAGGATACGAACAAGGTATTCTCGATAAGTAAGGTTATCTTGGAGATCAACCGTTTCGTGGTCCACTTCGCGGACATGGTCCGAGAAGCAACGCCTGAGTTGCGAGACGTGGAAGACATCATGAACCTTGGCAAGATGCGGTGGTAGTTCCAATTGGTAGGCAAACTTTCCTCGTTTGGCAAGAATGTGAAAAGGACCAATGTAACGAGGAGCCAACTTGCCCTTGATACCGAATCGTTGGGTACCCTTCAGAGGTGTAACCCGAAGGTAAGCCTTCTCGTCAACTTCAAAGGTCACAGCCTTATGATGGCGATCATATTGGCTCTTTTGACGAGATTGGGCTGTTTTCAACTTTTCACGAATAATGCGAACTTGCTCTTCTGCATCCTGGATCATATCTGGGCCAAAGAGTTGCCTCTCTCCGGTTTCTGACCAGTTAAGAGGTGTTCGACACCTTCGTCCATAGAGAACTTCAAAAGGGGCTTTGCCCAAGCTTGACTGATAACTATTGTTATAAGCAAATTCGGCGAACGGAAGACATTTCTCCCAATTCATACCGAAAGAGATAACACAAGCTCTGAGCATGTCTTCCAGGATTTGATTGACTCGCTCTACTTGACCACTTGACTGCGGATGGAAAGCAGTGCTAAAGGAGAGATGAGTCCCCATAGCATTCTGGAAGCTTTCCCAGAATCGGGAAGTAAAGATACTTCCACGGTCTGAGTTAATCTACAAAGGAACACCATGAAGAGACACTATTAGAGAAATATATAACTCTGCTAGCTTGCTAGCAGTTATACTTTTGCGAACAGGAAGAAAATGAGCCACCTTGGAAAGGCGGTCAATGACCACAAAGATAGCATTATTCCCTCTCTTGGTCCTGGGAAAACCGGTGATGAAATCCATACCGACCTTATCCCATTTCCATTCAGGAATAGCTAAGGGTTGAAGGGTGCCAGCAGGACTTTGATGTTCTGCTTTAACGTGACGGCAGACGTCGCAGTTATCAACGAACTGAGCAATTTCTCTCTTCATTCTAGTCCACCAGAACCTCTGGCGTAGGTCCTAATACATTTTGGTACTATCAGGATGAATCGTGAGAGGGGAATCATGAGACTCCTTAAGGATCAATGACGTGGCTTGAGACTGCATCGGTTTTTCCCCAAAGAGGAAGGGATGATGCAGCACAGCGACGATAAGTATTTCCCTCAGTTATGAAACCAAGGTTATCGAACAGTAGGAGGATCACCACCACCCAATAAGCAGCACCTGCACACAAATAACAAATACTTGCAACCCGACGCGTAAGAAAGGTTGTCAATCTCTCTACGGTAAAAAGATAGATTAGGTAGTGATAGATAGGAGAGATAGATCTCTCAAGAACACAAAATAGAAAAGGCAAATAAAATATGCAGCAATATGTTTTTGGGTTTTTGGTTTTGTAGATCTGAAAACAAAGATGCAAAAAGATAGATCTGAAAGCAATATGTTGGAAAAGTAGACCCGGGGGTCGTAGGGTTCACGAGTGGCTTCTCTCATGAGTATAGCGCACGGTGGGTGAACAAATTACTGTTCGGCAATTGATAGAAAATCGAATAGTCATGACGATATCCAAGGCGATGATCATTATATAGGCATCACGTCCAAGATAGATAGACCGACTCCTGCCTGCATCTACCTCTATTACTCCACACATCGACCGCTATCCAGCATGCATCTAGTGTATTAAGTTCATGGAAAAACGGAGTAATGCAATAAGAACGATGATATGATGTAGACAAGATCTATTCATGTAGGAATAGACCCCATATTGTTATCCTTAATAGCAACGATACATGCGTGTCTTGCTGCCCTTCTGTCACTGGGAAAGAACACCGCAAGATGGAACCCATCACAAAGCACATCTTCCCATGGCAAGAAAAATCGATCTAGTCGGCCTACCTAAACCAAAGATTCGAACAAGAAATGTGATGCTATAAGCAATCATGCATATAAGAGATCAAAGAAGACTCAAATAATATTCATGGATAGAAATTGATCATGAACTCAAAATTCATCGGATCCCAACAAACACACCGCAAAAGTTTACATCAAATAGACCTCCAAGAGACTATTGTATTGAGAATCATAAGAGAGAGAGAGAAGAAGCCATCTAGTTACTGCCTACGGACCCGTAGGTCTATGGTGGACTACTCACGCATCATCGGAGAGGCACCTATGAAGAAGATGAACCCCTCCGTGATGGTGTTTAGATTGGATCTCGAGGTTCTGGAACTTGCGGGGGCTGGAATTGTGTTTCGTTGACTCCCCTAGGGTTTTTGGAATATTTGGGAATTTATAGGCATTAGAGGCGGTGGAGAGGGGCCCCGAGGAGGGCACAACCCATCAGGGCGCGCCGGGGCCCCCCTGGCGCGCCCTGGTGGGTTGTGGTCTCCTCGGCCCACTCCCCCGGCACTTCTTTGGCCCACTGGGTATCTTCTGGTTCAGAAAAAATCTCCAAAAAGTTTCGTCGCCATTGGACTCCGTTTGGTATTGATTTTCTGCGAAGTAAAAACAAGCAATAACAGCAACTGGCACTTTGGCACTATGTCAATAGGTTAGTCCCAAAAAATGATATAAAGTTGTTATAAAGTGATTGTAAAACATCCAAGAATGATAATATAATAGCATGGAACAAGCAAAAATTATAGATACGTTGGAGACGTATCAGCATCCCCAAGCTTAATTCCTACTCGTCCTCGAGTAGGTAAATGATAAAAACAGAATTTTTGATGTGGAATGTTGCCTAACATGTTCATCATATTCTTTTCTTTAATATAGCATGGACATTTGGACTTATAATGATTCAAAGCAATAGTCTAGTTTTAACATAATGACTTCAATAGTCAAGCATGTCAACAAGCAACCATGTTTTTCAAAATATCAACACTAAAGAAAGTTATCCCTAGCCCATCATGCTCAATCATTGATCCACTCATGACACACACTCAAATATTAACTGTGCCCAATGCTCAAGTACGATCATAGTGCCCCCTAGTTGGTGCTTATAAGAGAAGATGGAGACTCAAAGCAAAAATAAAAATTGCATAAAGTAAATAGATAGGCCCTTCGCAGAGGGGAGTAGGGATTTGTAGAGGTGCCAGAGCTCAAAGTTTTAAATTGAGAGAGAAAAATATTTTGGGTGCCATGCTTTTCCTGTCAACGAAAACGACAAAATAGCTCACAATACTTTCCATGCTAGATATATCATAGGCGGTTCCCAAATAGAAAATAAAGTTTATTCCTTTTTCCACCAAACTTTCACTTTCCATGGCGGGCCATATCCACGGTTGCCTTCCATACCAACACTTTCCAAGGAATTTATTATTTGACAACAAAAAGTAAATATATTTTTTCTTTTTCATTTCGGGACCGGGCATCCCTATTACCGCCGCACTCTCGTGCAATGACAAGTGAATAAACACTCATCTTGAGAATAACACATCTAGCATGGAAAAATATTGGACACTCCCCACCGTTTCATGAGCGGTACGGGCACACAAAAGAGAAAATTTATTTTGAAAATTTAGAGATGGCACATACAAATTTGCTTGGAACGGCATGGAAATACCGCATATAGGTAGGTATAGTGGACTCATAAGGCAAAACTTGGTTTAAGGATTTTGGATGCACAAGTAGTATTTCTACTTAGTACAAATGGAGGCTAGCAAATAGATTGGGAAGCAACCAAACCAAGAAATGAAAATTCACATAAGTGAGCATTGAACATAACTAACACCGAATAATGCACCACAGGTAGGATGTAACTTCATTGCATAACTATTGACTTTCGTGCATGCATAGGGAATCACAAACCTTAACACCAATATTCCTACTAAGCATAATTACTCACTAACATGACTCACATATTACTATCATCACGTTTCAAAACTATTACAAAGAATCAAGTTTAATTTGTCCAATGATCTTCATGAAAGTTTTTATTATATCCTCCTTGGATATCCATCACTTTGGGACTAGTTTCATATATTGCCATTGCTTTTTGGCAAGCTCAAACAAATTTAAGTGAAGCACATGAGCATAAAGATTTCATCTCTCAAAAAGGTATAAGTGAAGCATGAGAGGATTTCTTCAAAATTTACCTACTCTCAAATTAATCTAAGTGAAGCATGAGAGTATTTCTACAAAAATTTCCAAGCACACCGTGCTCAAAAAGATATAAGTGAAGCACTAGAGCAATTCTATAGCTCAAAAAGTTTAAGTGAAGCACATAGAGCAATTCTAGAAAATCATAGCATGATTTTAGCTTTCTCAAATAGGTGTGTACAGCAAGGATACAAAGGAAAAACTAACAAATAAAGCAAGCAAAGATACAAGATGCTCCAAGCAAAACTCATGATATGTGACGAATAAAAATATAGCTCCAAGTAAAATACCGATGGTTGTTAGAAGAAAGAGGGGATGCCACTCGGGGGCATCCCCAAGCTTAGTTGATTGTTACTCTTTGGATATATCTTGGGGGTGCGGTAGCACCCCCAAGCTTAGGCTTTTATCACTCTTTATTCCTTCATCCATCGTGATCTCATCCAAAACTTGAAAACTTCAATCACACAAAACTCAACAAAATCTTCGTGAGATCCGTTAGTATAATAAAGCAAATCACTACTTTAGGTACTGTTGCAAACCCATTCATATTTTATTATTGCATTATACTTACTGTATTCTAACTTTACCATGGCTTATACCCCCCGATACAAACCATAGATTCATCAAAACAAGCACACAATGCAACGAAAACACAATCTGTTTTAACACAGAACAGTCTGTAGTAATTTGTACTCTACCCATACTTCTGTAACTCTTAAAATTCTGAAAAATTAGGACAACGTAAGGAATTTGTATAGCAACACTGTGTTAAAATTTCAGCTCAAGATCACGTTCCAGCAAACAATGAAAATTCATATACTGGATGCAAAGTTTCTGTTTCAGATTCAGCATCGCTTCTACTCATCCTATGAATCATCCTAAAGGCTTTACTTGGCACAAACACTAAATAAACCATAAAAACACAATCATAATAGAGGCATAATTGTGTCAACACACAAAAACAGAAAGGAAAAAGAAAAAAAATTATTTATTCATTGGGTTGCCTCCCAACAAGCGCTATTGTTTTACGCCCCTAGCTAGGCATAACGTATAGATTCAAGTATTGTCATCCTTGGTTTTGGATCCATAGGATGCCCTCATGATTGATTCATATGGTGGCTTAATTCTTGTTCTAGGGAAGTGTTCCATACCCTTTCTCAAAGGAAATCGAAAACGATTATTGCCTTCTTTCATATCAATCACGACACCTATAGTGCGTAAAAACGGTCTACCAAGTATAATAGGACAAGACGGATTGCAATCAATATCAAGCACAATAAAACCAATGGGCACATAATTCCTATTTGCAAGAATAATAACATCATTAATTCTTCCCAATGGTTTTTTAATAGTAGAATCCGCCAAGTGCAAATTAAGAGAACATTCTTCAATATTGGTAAGACCAAGCACATCACATAGAGATTTCGGAATCGTGGAAACACTAGCACCCAAATCACACAAAGCAAAGCATTCATAATTTTTAATCTTGACCTTACTGGTAGGTTCCCACTCATCATGTAGTTTTCTAGGAATAGAAATCTCCAACTCCAACTTTTCTTCAAAAGATTTCATCATGGCATCAACGATATGTTTAGTAAAAGCTTTATTTTGCTCATAAGCATCGGGTGAATTCAACATGGATTGCAACAAGGAAATACATTCAATCAAAGAGCAACTATCATAGTTAAAGTCTTTGCAATCCAATATAGTGGGTACATCACTAGTTAAAGTTTTGACCTCTTCAAACCCACTTTTAGCAAAATTTTCATCAAGATTTTCACCCTCCAAATTATTGGGACGCCTTCTAGCTAAAGTTGACTCTACTTCAGTCCCTTCATTATCAATTTTAATATTATTAAACAAGGAATCAATAGAAGAAACACCAATCACTTTTAGATCTTCATCTTTTTTATGAAGGCAATCACTAGAAAACGATTTTTCTAAGATTTCTCTTTTAGCTCTAAGCATAGCGGTTCTTGTCTTACTTTCATCCATAGAGACATATAAAGCTTTAATAGATTCATCAATCTTAGGCACAAAAGCTTTCAACTTGAGATTTTCAACATCATGAGAAATTCTATCAATGCTTCTAGACATATCATCAATCTTATTCAACTTTTCTTCTATCGTAGTATTGAAAGCCTTTTGCGCATTGATAAATTCTTTAATATTACTCTCAAGATCAGAGGTGTTCCTATTATTATTGTAAGAAGAATTACCATAGGAATTACCATAATTATTAGAGGAATTTCTATAAAATGGCCTATGATTAAAATTAACTCTATAAGCATTGTTATTGAAATTGTTTCGCGAGACAAAGTTCACATCTACGGAATCACTATTTTGCTCAATCAAGGTAGACAAAGGCACATCATTAAGATCAATAGGAGCATTCTTACTAGCAACCAATTTCATCAAAGCATCAACTTTATCACTCAAAGTACTAATTTCCTCTACTGAATTAACTTTTTTACTAGTAGGTACCCTTGGCGGACTGAACGCGCCTAAGGACAAGGTCGCCTTCCTCAAGGATCCGAGCATGTACCCTATGTCTATGATAGCGGCGCAAGGCTTGCTGGTAGCGTGCAGCACGCACAACAGCCCGGAGACGATCTTCCTCGAGGAGCGTGGCATCGTCTTGCCGCAGCTGCTCTTGCTCTACTTCGTCGTAGGCAAGTACTCGAGGTGACCCGTATATGAGTTCCGTGGGGAGCACTGCTTCCGCCCCGTAAACCAGGGAGAAGGGAGTCTGGCCGGTAGCTTGATTCGGTGTCGTTCTGAGGGACCAAAGAACCACCGACAGCTCATCTATCCAGCGCTTGTCGCTCCTCCACAATCTATCAAAAGTTCTTGTCTTGAGTCCTCGTAGCACTTCAGCATTCATCCTCTCGACTTGCCCGTTGCTCCTTGGATGGGCAACATAGGCGAAGGAGACCTTGCTTCCAAGGTTTTGGATGTACTGCATGAAGGCGCGGCTCGTGAACTGGGTGCCGTTGTCGGTGATCACTCTGTTGGGTATTCCAAAATGACACACCATCCCTTTCATGAACTTGATAGCTGATTGCGCGGTCACCTTCCTTACTGGCTCTACCTCAGGCCACTTTGTGAACTTGTCGGTTGCCACAAACAAGAACTCAAAGCCCCCGACAGCGCGGGGGAAGGGGCCCAAAATATCGAGCCCCCAGACCGAGAAGGGCCAGGATAAAGGGATCGTCTGGAGAGCTTGCGCTGGTTGATGGATGTTCTTGGAGTGGAACTGACAGGCTTCGCACTTGGTGACCAACTCAGTTGCATCTTGGAGGGCAGTGGGCCAATAGAAACCCTACCGGAAGGCTTTTCCGGCAAGAGCCCTAGATCCAATGTGCGAGCTGCATACACCTCCGTGAATCTCCGCCAACACCCTTAGTCCGTCCTCCCGGCAATACACTTCAATTTCACGCTGTTGGGTCTTTTTCTGTACAGAGTGTCATCGAAAAACTGGTACATACTTGACCGACGGGCTACTTTTTTGGCTTCTTCTTGCTCTTCGGGGAGTTTTCCTGTTTGAAGGAAACGGACTATGTGTTGTGCCCAAGTTGGAGCTTGGGGCTCGACAACTAGGACTAAAGGCATCTCCTCATCCATGGGAGCGCTTGTCTCGACCACGAGAACCTGGGGTTCCGTAGGAAAAAGCTGCTCACCATGTGGAGCGAGACTGCCTCCGGTAGCCTCTCCACCAGCAGCTTCGGGAAGCTCTGCCGGGAAATGCTTGCCGGAGTTCAGTTTTCTTCTTTTCCTGGCCATCGTTGAAGGGGATACCGAAGGTTGAGTGAGGTGAAGAATAAAGGTTCCTGGTTCCACAAGGAGCTTTTGCGCAGCGCACTTTGATAGATGATCAGCGATGGTATTTTCTGCACGGGGTACATGCTCTGCTTGCAATCCATCAAAGCGCTCCTCCAGTTTCCTTACTTCTCACGGCCTCTGGCTGGCCTTTCTTTCTGCTACGGGGTCTTGCCGCCACGGCCCTTCCCGGCAGCAGCGTCTTGGCCTTTCTCCTTGTCACGCTTCTCGTACTCCGCCTTCTGCCTCTCAACAAGCTACTCAACCTGGCGGCACTCTTGGAGGTCATGGCCCTTGGTGCGGTGGATCTTGCAGTATGGCCCGTCGGACTTTCTAGTTTTCTCTGCTGCTGCGGCCTCCCGGCAATCAGCGCATGCTATAGCTTCCTTGTCGGGGGTCTCGGCCTTGGCCTTCTTGCCGACAGTAAGATTACCAGAGCCCTCCACAGCCAATACCGCCTTTCCCTTGCACTTATTGTTGCGCTTTCGGTTCCTCCCTTTCGAGTCGGGGGCGTCGTCGTCGTCGTCTGAGTCGACTTTGATGCCAGCCTCCTCTCCAGGGAGTCGCCTTCCTTCCTCAGCACGGGCACATTTGTCCGCCATTGTGTACAGCTCATTGACAGTCTTGGGGAGTTTCACATTCATCTTGGCCCGCATCCTCCTGTTGCGCACGTTCGAATGGAATGCGGCAATCACGGCTACGGGGTGTATTTCTGGGATGTTGCGGTGCACTCGACTGAATCTCAGAATGTACTTCCGCAAGGTTTCTCCTTCCTTTTGCGGCAGGGCTTGCAAATCGCTGGGCTGTCCTGGCTCCTGATGGCCTCCTGTGAAGGCACCGACGAATTCGTTGCACAGATCAGCCCAGGATGAGATGGAGTTTTCTGGCAGGTGCATCAGCCACGACCTCACATTTGGCTTAAGTGCCAAAGGGAAGTAGTTGGAGAGCACTTTCTCATCTCTTCCTCCGGCAGCCTGAACGGCTATCGTATAGATGCCCAGGAACTCCGTCGGGTTCAGCTTTCCGTCATATTTCTCCGTCAGCTCTGGTTTGAAGGCTCGGGCCGATGGCCAACGGACCTGTCGCAGCTCGCGAGTAAAGGCAGGGCATCCCACCTTGTAAGGCAGGTACCCGCCAGTACTGGGCACGTGGTCGCCAGCGTTGGGGCCATTGCGCCTGTCAGACTGACGGTGTGCTTCTCGACGCTGCTCGATGGTGATGCGCGCATCTTCTTTCCGCCGATCCTCCAGGACACGTCGCTGGTCCCGGCGATCGCGTGGGCCGGACGAGGCCATAGATGCCTCGTCAAACTCGTCAGCACGGGAAGCTCGCCGCGGCTGCTCTTGGGTTTGTTGTCGCGGAGGGGACTGCACCGTTGGTGTGCCCCCCCTCGACACGATCGCCAGCCCGAGCCGCCGTGGCCGTACGCGCATGCTGCGATGGCTCCGCGCATTGAGATTTATTGGCTTCGACAAAAGATATCAAGCTCTGGATGGTAGCTCTCCACTCATCCATCTTGTCAGCCGCCGGCGGGAAGTTAAGCAGGAGCTGGGCTCGTGCCATTGCTTCCGACGCTGTATCCGGCATGGCGAAAGAAGTGGACCGCGACGTCGCGTGGCTCCTGGTGGAACCAAGAGGGGCGTCACAGTGGTCTTACGCCGTGTGCCGCCCGTCGGGGCGGTTCGACGTGGGGGAGGCCGAGTCCGCGGGTTCGCGGCTCCGCTCAGCGCTCCGTCTTGCTCTGGACGAGGCGTGCGCCCAGTAGCCGTGCTGGTAGCCGGCGCGGACGGGGGTCGTGGCCTGCTTCGGATTCCGCGCCGCCGTGACGACCACGGCCATCCGCACAGTGGGGAGGCGGTGATCGGTCGTCCTCTCCATTCGCGGCGCTAGGGGCGCGCTCGCCAGGGTGTTGTTGCTGTTGCTCTTCTCCCGCGCTCCCGGCTCTGACCTCGGCCGCGGGGGGACACGACGACGGCGCTGCCTGCGCCAGCCACGTCGCCCATGACGCCTTCCCCACTCGCAGCCGCCGTGACGCCCGCTGTGCCCGCGGCTGCATGCGAGGGAGCCTTCGAAGTGGAGGGATGCGTGGTCGTGCTGGGCTTCCTCTTGGAAGCCATGGATGAAGAAGATGATGATGAAGATCGATTCGCCATTCACGAACTCGGGTTCACGCAAATGATGCATGCCCCCCCTACCTGGAGCGCCAAAGATGTTGGGGCACGGATGCACATGATCACCTATGGGACCAGAGGACCCTTTGTGGTTCGGCAAGGGGGGTCACGTTGCACAAAGAGCGGAGAGCATGAGACAGCGTGACGATCAGGACACTGACATTTTACCCAGGTTCGGGCCACTGCTAAGCGTAAAACCATACTCCTGCTTTTGGTGGATTGATCAGAGGAACACGAAGAACACACAACGCTTAACCCCGGCAAGGGCTGCTGTCGGGGTGAGCTACTACGCGAGTACAAGTGTCCAAAGGTCCGAATCTTGAGCCAGGTTGCCTTGGGCCTCCTTTTATAGTGCAAGGGGTTACCACAATGGCAAAACAGACATTATCTATCGATAAGATAGATAGCTCTTTTTATAGTGGAAGGGGTTACAACAATGGCAAAACAGACATTATCTATCGATAAGATAGCTTAGCATAGCTATCATACCTAACTCTGGCATTTAGGACAAAATACCATGATTACTAGTCTAGGTGGCGCTCGGGGGTGCATCCCCGGCAAGCTCTTGCCACCGCTTGGCTAGCCGTTGCTTACGGTCTTGACACGCTGCAGGGCGGGTGTCAACTGGGCATAACTTGCCTTCCAGTGCGCCGCCACGTGCTTAGCGAGAGCTATTTAGCCGCCTGAGGGCTCGACACCGCATCGATAAGTGACTGGCGTAGCGATGCGGTGGAGCGGTGGCTGGGTAGCTCATGCTTGCCGGGGGGACGACTTGTCGGGTCTTCTAGAGATGCGTGCGCCTCGGCCCCCGGCAAGCCCCAGGGCATGGCTGGCGCGCTTTGGGCCCCTCCTGGGCCGTTGTGCTGGTGCTGCCGGCGCTTGCTTGCCTTTCTGCAGGTTGTTGTTGCCGGATGTTGGATCTTGAATGCTTGCTTGGTGATGTGGTAGCCTTCCCAACGGGTTTTGCTACTACCGCCTGTGCATAAGTTAGGGGCACTGGATACCCCTACTCTAGTGCACAGACAGTTTGCAATTTATATATCTATCACTATCAGAATTAATCTTTGCAATTAACGAGTACAAGGGGATTGACAACCCTTTTGCCCGCGTTGGGTGCAAATATTTTCCTTGTGTGTGTGCAGGTACTGTCGACTGTTTGTGTGACTCCTATTGGTTCGATAACCTTGGTTCTCTACTGAGGGAAATACTATCCGCTACTACATTGCTTCGCCTTTCCTCTTCAGGGAAAATCCCAACGCAACTCACAAGTAGCAGAAAGAATTTCTGGCGCCGTTGCTGGGGAGACATCATCAAACAAAGCAAGGTCCGTACATACACATTATCAATTACCAATTCTACTTTTTATTTGCTTTTATTAGTTGATACGTCTCCGTCGTATCTACTTTTCCTCACGCTTTTGCTCTTGTTTTGGACTCTAATTTGCATGATTTGAATGAAACTAACCCGGACTGACGTTGTTTTCAGCAGAACTACCATGGTGTTGTTTTTGTGCAGAAATAAAAGTTCTCGGAACTGAACAAAACTTTTTGGAGATTTATTTTATAATAAATAAAAATTACTGGAGCCAAGAACCACCGGAGGGGGTGCCCTGGTTGGGCACGATACACCAGGGCGCGCCACCCCCTCCAGGAGTGCCCTGGTGGGTTGTGCCCACCTCGGGGCCCCACTGACCCTAATTCCAACGCTATAAAATCCTATTTTTGGAGAAAAAATCGGAGAGAAAGTTTCATCGCGTTTTACGATACGGAGCAGCCGCCACCTCCTGTTCTTCCTCGGGAGACCAGATCTGGAGCCCGTTTGGGGCTCCGGAGAGGGGAATCTTTGGTCTTCGTCATTATCAACCCTTCTGCATCGCCAATTCCATTATGCTCCCCACCGGGAGTGAGTAATTCTTTCGTAGGCTTGCTGGTCGGTGAGGAGTTGGATGAGATTCATCATGTAATCGAGTTAGTTTTGTTAGGGCTTGATCCCTAGTATCCACTATGTTCTGAGATTGATGTTGCTATGACTTTGCCATGCTTAATGCTTGTCACTAGGGCCCGAGTGCCATGATTTCAGATCTGAACCGTTTATGTTATCACTATTATATCTATGTTCTTGATCCGATCTTGCTAGTCATACGCACCTATTATGTGTTATGATCCGTAAACCCTGGAGTGACAATAGTCGGGATACTTTCCGGTGATGACCGTAGTTTGAGGAGTTCATGTATTCACTATGTGTTAATGCTTTGTTTCGGTTCTCTATTAAAAGGAGGCCTTAATATCCCTTAGTTTCCTTATGGACCCCGCTGCCACGGGAGGGTAGGACAAAAGATGTCATGCAAGTTCTTTTCCATAAGCACGTATGACTATTTACGGAATACATGCCTACATTACATTTATGAACTGGAGCTAGTTCTGTGTCGCCCTAGGTTATGACTGTTATATGATGAACATCATCCAACGAGTTCACCGATCCAGTGCCTACAAGTTTTCCACTTATTGGTCTTGCTGAGTTACTATTGCTACTGCTATTGTTACACTTGCTACAAAACTATTGCTATCACTGCTACTGTTACTGTTACTGCTACTACTGCTATCCAAACTATCATACTACTGTGCTACTGATCACTCTGCTGTAGATATTTAATCTCCAGGTGTGGTTGAATTAACAACTCAACTGCTAATAGTCGCAAATATTCTTTGGCTCCCCTTGTGTCGAATCTATAAATTTGGGTTGAATACTCTACCCTCGAAAACTGTTGCGATCCCATATACTTGTGGGTTATCAATACCTTTTTCTAGTGCCGTTGCCAGGGAGCATAGCTATATTTGTTGAGTCACTTGGGATTTATATTAATTGATCACTATGAAGAATCTGAAGGATCCAAAAACCAAGATTTTTCCCTCTAAGACGAGGGGAGGTAAGGAATTTCCATCTAGCTCTGCGCTTGATCCACCTTCAGTTATGAGTAAGTTTGCAACACCACCACATGCTATTAATCCTGATATGTCGCAAGTTATTGATGATGCTACTTCTGATATGAATGATGCTTATGATGATGATGCTAGTACCATGCTTGATGATAATGTGCCACTAGGTGAATTTCTTGATGAACAAATTGCTAGAGCTAAAGAGAATGAAATTACTGAAACTGATGAGATTGCTGAAACTGATGAAGCCTTTGAAACTGAGAACTATGAAACACCTATTAGACCTAGCTCTCCTAGATTTGAAATGCCTAAGATACCCGAGGGTTATGTTATGGATGAGGAGATAACTAGAGAAATCCTCTCTTGTAAGGATAGATATGATCTTAAGAAATTGCTACGCAAGTATACGGAAAAGACTTTGAATGCTAGAATGAAATGTGATCCTAAGTTTGCTACTTCACCTATCTTTGTTACTGATAAGGATTATGAATTCTCTGTCGACCCAGAGTTAATTACTTTGGTTGAATCTGATCCTTTGCATGGCTATGAAACTAAAACTGTAGTGGCACATCTTACTAAACTGAACGATATAGCCACCCTCTTTGCTCATGATGAGAAGATCCACTACTACTATATTCTAAAATTATTTCCGTTCTCATTAAAGGGTGATGCTAAGATATGGTACAATACTCTTGCTCCTGGTTGTGTGCGTAGTCCCCAGGATATGATTTACTACTTCTCTGAAAAATATTTTCCTGCTCATAAGAAACAAGCCAACTTACAGGAAATATTTAACTTTGTGCAAATTGAAGAAGAGAGTCTCCCAAAAGCTTGGGGGAGACTTCTCCAATTGCATAATACTTTGCCTGATCATCCTCTTAAGAAAAATGAAATACTTGATATCTTCTATAATGGACTAACTGATGCTTCTAGGGACTTCCTAGATAGTTGTGTTGGTTGTGTTTTCAGGGAACGGACTGTTGAACAAGCTGAGAAACTATTGAATAATATATTGAAGAATTATGATGATTGGACTCTCCCTAAACCACCACTTAAACCCACTCTAAAGAAGAGGGGTATCTTATTTCTCAGTCCCGAAGATATACAAGAGGCAAAGAAATGTATGAAGGAAAAAGGTATTAAAGCTGAGGATGTTAAGAATTTACCACCTATTGAAGAAGTACATGTCCTTGACACACCATCACCTCCACAGGTGGTAGAGGTAAATTCTTTATTAAAGTTTGATGAAAGTGATATCCCTTACAATAAACATCCTAGTCAATGCTTATAAGAGTTTTACAGCTACATTATGAAACAAGATCACTTCAATGCAAATGTTCTGAAACAATTGAAATATAATTCTGATATGATTGCTCGCTTGAGTGACTTGTTATTTAGAATCAGTAATGATGTTAGAGGTATAGGAAAACATGCCTGTATGGTTCAAACCCAGTTAGAACAAGTTGCTAAATCTCAAAAGGAATTGCTTGATGAAATGAATAATAATATGAATGATTTTGCTGCTAGAGTAGTTACTAGAGGAGGTAGAATGACCCAAGAACCTCTTTATCCTGAAGGTCATCCTAAAAGAATTGAACAAGATTCTCAAAGAATTAATGCTGATGCACCTAGTCCTTCTAAGAAGAAAAATGAAAAGAAAAATGATAGGACTTTGCATACCTCTAGTGAACCTGAGATACAAAAA
Source organism: Elymus sibiricus (assembly GCA_039707655.1). Lineage (NCBI taxonomy): Eukaryota > Viridiplantae > Streptophyta > Magnoliopsida > Poales > Poaceae > Elymus > Elymus sibiricus. The sequence goes on from CM077671.1 coordinate 250,578,592, forward strand.
CCTCCTGATGATAATGATGTCTCTATTTCTGATGCTGAAACTCAATCTGGTAATGAACATTCACCTAGTGATCATGAAAATGATAATGATAATGTTCATGAAGATACTCAACCGAACAATGGTAAAGAACCAGATAATGATGTTGAAATAGAGCCCGCTGTTGGTCTTGATAACCCACAACCTAAAAATAAACGATATGATAAAAGAGACTTTGTGGCTAGGAAACATGGTAAAGAAAGAGAGCCATGGGTTCAGAAACCCATGCCCTTTCCACCTAAACCATCTAAGAAAAAGGACGATGAAGAATTTGAACGCTTTGCTGAAATGATTAGGCCAGTCTTTTTGCGTACCCGCTTAACTGATTTCTTAAAGATGGCCCCTTATGCAAAATACATGAAAGACATCATCACTAATAAAAGAAAGATACCTAAAGCTAAAATCTCCACCATGCTTGCTAATTATTCTTTTAAGGATGGAGTACCTAAAAAACTTGGAGATCCGGAAATACCAACTATACCTTGCTCCATTAAAAGAAATTATGTCAAAACTGCTTTGTGTGATTTGGGAGCTGGTGTTATTGTTATGCCTTTCTCCTTATATAAAAGACTTGATTTGAATAAACTCAGACCTACTGAAATATCATTGCAAATGGCTGACAAATCAACTGCCATACCTATCGGTATTTGTGAGGATGTGCCCGTTGTTGTTGCAAATGTTACTATCCTAACAGACTTTGTTATTCTTGAGATGCCCTAGGACGACAACATGTCGATTCTCCTTGGTAGACCCTTTTTGAATACTGCAGGGGCTTTTATTGATTGCAATAAAAGCAAAGTCACTTTTCATATCAATGGTAATGAGCATACGGTGCACTTTCCGAAGAAACAATTCCAAGTGAATGGTATAAATGTTATTGAAGAATCTCCGACAATCACTATTGGAAGTTTTCAGCTACCTCGACCTACTGCCAAAAAGAAATATGACATACTTGTTGGGGATATGCATATCCCCATTGAGGTGCATATCCCCATTGAGGTAACTTAGTGTTTTACGAAAGTTCTTCGGTTGCATGCTAATCGGAAGTGGTTGTTAATAAGACTTGATCAACCTTATTAATGGATCATTTTTGAGAGGTATGAAGTTGATGAATCTAGTAGGCACAATCTTCTGCTCCCACCTTTTATTTTCTGTTTTACTTAGTCAAATAAAATAAAATGCCATGGTTATCCTGTTTTCTGTTTTCTCCATGCAATAAAAAATGACCCAAAAATAAAAGTTCTCAGAATGTCCTGAAAATTTGATAAGATTTTTTTCTGAATATTTCTGAATTTTTGGTGCAGATAACATCAGAGGGGGTGCACCTGGTGCCCACAAGACACCAGGGCGCGCCAGCAACCTCAGGCATGCCCTGGTGGGTTGTGGCCCCCCTCACTTATCCCTTTAGCCCATGTCATCTCCTACCTCCAGAAAAAATCACCATAGCTCTCACTCCCGTGTTTTTTCTCACAAACCCGCGGATTTCGATCTCTTTGCTCGAAGCTCCATTTCCGAAACTGTTTTGGGGGATTGCTACTTGGTATGTGAATCCTCCATTGCTCCAATTAGTTTTTGATTTAGTGGGTTATTTCTAGAATAATTAGCTACTCTTGGTGCTACTATAGATGAGCTTGCATGTTGAATTCTTAGAGTTCTAAGTAGTTTGAATGCTTAATATGGCCTCTATGCTTCCTTAGGAGTAGTTGCTATCAATCTTACGAAGTTTTGTTGACAAAAATTTCTAGAAATTTAATTTTAAGAATAAGATGGATTTCTTTAGGAAGTTTTCCTCCAAGAAAAATGCTAAAGGAGTCATTGGGGAATCATCAGACAATGACCTCCACACTCCGACAACGGCGGAGGTGCGGCCGTGCGAATGGCCGCATGATGCCTTCATGGAGGAGGCCGGGTTCCATCAAGAGTTTGCCCAATTCGTTGCAAATGCCGGGCTGACCGATTTCCTCGCAGCTAAATGTGACCAGCACCACATCCTTACAAATTCCTTTGTGCAAAGTTTTCATTTTCTGAGTAGGAATAATCCTTGTGAGGTGCAGTTTAAGTTATATGTTGAAACTCACAAGATACCGCTCACTGACTTTTGTGACATATGCTTGATTCCTTCTGATGGGGAATTAAGAGAGCCTAGACCAGCAGAGTTTGAGGATTTTCTCCTCACTTTAAAAGTGGGTGAAGATAGAGGCGTGTCAAAAGCCACTGCCGCCAGTTTGCAATTTCCTTCTGTGCGTTACTTTGCTTTGTTCATCGCGAAGTGTTTAACCGCTAGGGAGAAGGTTGGTGCACTGAGTGCCCCCGACTTCGCCATTTTACGCCATGCACTACACAATGATCACACCTTTAACATGGGGGCCATTATTGCACGTCGCCTACACCTTAACAGGACTAAGGGAAAGATACATGGAGGTATTTATGCCACTCGCTTAGCGAGGCACTTTAATGTTCAGATTCACCCACATGATTATCCCTTGTCCCAAGTTTATCTAGATCACAAGGCATTGCAGGATCACCAATTTATTGATGCAGCTGACTCTTTTCATAACATTCTCTACAACTTAGTATTGAGCGTCGAAACCCGTGATGTTATCCCATTGCCTGCACCTGCTCTGTTTGATTCTATTGCCAGGAACGGATACAGGATCATGCCAGAGGACATTACAGCCTACCGGAACAACCTAGCAGCTGCTGAGGAGGAGCCCTAGGAGTGGGACGCTCAGGTGCCATCTCCACCTCACTTCGACTTAGGACCGGATGGTTATTATGGATGGTGATTACCAAGCGGGAGTACGTATATCCACCGACATTATATTCATGTTTAAACATTTCATTCCAGTTGTCGGTGTCTACACTTTTTCATTGTACTACCCATGATAGATTTATTTTCTCGCTTTCTTCTTGCGTTTTTGAAATACTTTGAGAAAACCCAAAAATATTTCCTACTTCTTTTCAGCTTTTCTTTCTAGCTTAAATTAATTGTAGTATCAAAAGAAAACCCAAAAGATTTCTTGTTTCTTCTTTTACCTGTTGGGAGCTTTCCCGTGTAAATAGTTTTTCTCATTTTTGTTTTCCCTCTTTAATTTGCTTTCTTCATGAAAAAACAAAAACTCCAAAAATATTTCAGTGTGTTTCTCTGAAATTCTTTCCCTTTTATTTGAGTCGTACTAAGGAGAAGACCACGATGAAAATGTTGAGTGGCTCTCATATGCACTATTGTTAATCTAACAAAGAGCCCATGTTAGTTTGTCTTCTCCTCTTGAATAAAATGTTTGCAGATTCCATCATAGTCCACGACACTCTTGCGCTATTATTATTTTCATATCACTCGGTCATGCAAGTGAAAGGCAATAATGAAGATATTTGATGAAGTGGCTGTGGTAGAGAAAAGCGGGTATGAGCTCAACTTGTTTTTATTTTTGTAAATATGTTTAGCCTAGTATCCTTGATTTAGCATATTATGATCAAACGTGTTTGCAATGACAATTAGAGATTATAGTTGCTCATGACATGCTAAAGTAGCTAGGGGTGGATAATGATTTATCTTGGATGTCAACATGCATTAAAATGATTGTGATGTGGTATGATGATATGGTATCCTCTGAATGTTTCAAGTGTGGCACATGTTCACGCATGTAGTTGAATCAAAACCAACATAGCCTTCATGATATTTATGTTCATGGTGTCCATATCCTACTCATGCTAGTATTCAATGTTGATTATGCATAATGCATGTTCATGACCGTTTTCGCTCTCTAGCTGGCCGCTTCTCAACCTATTTGCTAGCCTTCACCTGTACTAAGCGGGAATACTGCTTGTGCATCAAAATCCTTAAACCAAAGTTATTCCAGATGAGTCCACTATATCTACCTATATGCGGTATGACCCTGTCGTTCCGAGTAAACTTGCATGTGCCACCTCTAAAAATTCAAATGAACATCTGTTTTGTGTGCTTGGACCGCTCATGGATCGACAGGGGACGGTCAGTATCTTCCATGTTAAGCGGGTTATTCTCATGATGAGTGTTTATTCACTCATCCTTGCACGAGAGGGGCGGTAATAGGGATTCCCAGTCCCGAAATCAAAAATTACAAATAATTAAACAAAACTCCCCCAGGAATGTTGTTGGTATGGATGGTACCCGTGGATTCTGCTAGCCGTGGAGTGTGATTGTTGATGGAGGGGGAGTAAACCTTTACTTTTACCACTTGGGAACCGCCGCTAATGTGTTTAGCATGGAAGATATTGATAACTCTTGGTCGAAACGTTGACAGGAAGGGTGTACCTCCCAAAATTATATTTATCTCTGATTTAAGCTTTGAGCTCTGGCATCTCTGCAAATCCCTGCTTCCCTCTGCGAAGGGACTGTCTATTTACTTTTATGTTGAGTCATCACCTTCTCAAATAAGCGCCAGACCTGAGAGCACTATTGTCATCCTCATGCATTGTGTATGGTTAATGTTGGGTGCCGCATGACTGGATCTTTTCTACCATCAATTACAATGTTTAGTCGCTGCTTGAACTTTGGAGGTGCTCTGCATTTATGTTTTGCGGTCTCAGAAAGGGCTAGCGAGATACCACTGTTGTCATATTATATCATGATTGTTTTGACAAAGTGTTGGCGCTTGAGATATTTTATTATTGCTCGCTAGTTGCTTATGTCATTGATATGAGTTAATATAATTTTTAGGAGTTATTGTTGACATGGTTAGTCATAATCTTTGCTGAAAACCTGGGTGCTACTTAAGCATATATATATATATATATGTAAACAAGAACAAAAGAGTTCGTAAAAGTTTTTCTTTCTCACTTTCAGTTTGTCAACTGAATTGCTTGAGGACAAGCAATGGGTTAAGCTTGGGGGAGTTGATACGTCTCCGTCGTATCTAGTTTTCCTCATGCTTTTGCTATTGTTTTGGACTCTAATTTGCATGATCTGAATGAAACTAACCCGGACTGACGTTGTTTTCAGCAGAACTACCATGGTGTTGTTTTTGTGCAGAAATAAAAGTTCTCGGAACTGAACGAAACTTTTTGGAGATTTATTTTACAATAAATAAAAATTACTGGAGCCAAGAACCACCGGAGGGGGTGCCCTGGTTGGGCACGATACAACAGGGCATGCCACCCCCTCCAAGCGTGCCCTGGTGGGTTGTGCCCACCTCGGGGCCCCACTGACCCTAATTCCAACGCTATAAAATCCTATTTTCAGAGAAAAAATCGGAGAGGAAGTTTCATCATGTTTTACGATACGGAGCCGTCGCCACCTCCTGTTCTTCCTCGGGAGGCCAGATCTGGAGCCCGTTTGGGGCTCCAGAGAGGGGAATCTTCGGTCTTCGTCATCATCAACCTTCTCCAGCACCAATTCCATGATGCTCCCCACCGGGAGTGAGTAATTCTTTCGTAGGCTTGCTGGTCGGTGAGGAGTTGGATGAGATTCATCATGTAATCGAGTTAGCTTTGTTAGGGCTTGATCCCTAGTATCCACTATGTTATGAGATTGATGTTGCTATGACTTTGCCATGCTTAATGCTTGTCACTAGGGCCTGAGTGCCATGATTTCAGATCTGAACCGTTTATGTTATCACTATTATATCTATGTTCTTGATCCGATCTTGCTAGTCATACGCACCTATTACATGTTATGATCCGTAAACCCCTGAGTGACAATAGTCGGGATACTTTCCGGTGATGACCGTAGTTTGAGGAGTTCATATATTCACTATGTGTTAATGCTTTGTTCCAGTTCTCTATTAAAAAGAGGCCTTAATATCCCTTAGTTTCCTTATGGACCTCGCTGCCACGGGAGGGTAGGACAAAAGATGTCATGCAAGTTCTTTTCCATAAGCACGTATGACTATTTACGGAATACATGCCTACATTACATTTATGAACTGGAGCTAGTTCTGTGTCACCCTAGGTTATGACTGTTATATGATGAATATCATCCAACGAGTTCACCGATCCAGTGCCTACGAGTTTTCCACTTATTATTCTTGCTGAGTTACTATTGCTACTGCTACTGTTAAACTTGCTACAAAACTATTGCTATCACTGCTACTGTTACTGTTACTGCTACTACTGCTATCCAAACTATCATACTACTGTGCTACAGATCACTCTGCGCAGATATTTAATCTCCAGGTGTGGTTGAATTGACAACTCAACTGCTAATACTCGCAAATATTCTTTGGCTCCCCTTGTGTCGAATCTATAAATTTGGGTTGAATACTCTACCCTCGAAAACTGTTGCGATCCCATATACTTGTGGGTTATCAAGACCTTTTTCTAGCGCTGTTGCCGGGGAGCATAGCTATATTTGTTGAGTCACTTGGGATTTATATCAATTGATCACTATGAAGAATCTGAAGGATCCAAAAACCAAGATTTTTTCCTCTAAGACGAGGGGAGGTAAGGAATTGCCATCTAGCTCTGCACTTGATTCACCTTCGGTTATAAGTAAGTTTGCAACACCACCACATGCTATTAATCCTGATATGTCGCAAGTTATTGATGATACTACTTCTGCTATGAATGATGCTTATGATGATGATGCTAGTACCATGCTTGATGATAATGTGCCACTAGGTGAATTTCTTGATGAACAAATTGCTAGAGCTAAAGAGAATGAAATTACTGAAACTGATGAGATTGCTGAAACTGATGAAGCCTTTGAAACTGAGAACTATGAAACACCTATTAGACCTAGCTCTCCTAGATTTGGAATGCCTAAGATACCTGAGGGTTATATTATTGATGGGAACCACATTAATGATGTTAAAGGAAATGAACCAATAATTACGAGAGAATTGAACAAAGTCCCACTAGAATTGATAAACTAGCAGAAAATATTAATAACTTGGGTTCGGCCTTTTCTTCCATTAAAACCATTGAAAGGACTCCCACAAACAAGAATTCTAAACTTATGTATGTCCTAAAAACAAGGGTGCTTCAACTAGTAAAGAGAAAGAGGACTTGAAAATGATTAACATGCACCCCAACCCCATCAAAATAATAAAGGAACCTATGATTGAAAACAAATTCCTCAATTTTGTTCATTGGAGTGTCATTATTAAAAACATGTTTGCTAAACCTCCTAGAAAGACCAGATGTATGATTGAGGAATTGGATGTGAAGGATGATAATATTTAAAACTATGCATTATGCCTAGCTAGAGGCATTAAACAATAGCCCTTGTTGGGAGGGAATCCGATACTCATCTTTATTTCTCCTTTTTCCTTTTTGTGTGATGATATGATTATTGCTATTGTAATGATTGTTTTCTTATATTTTAATTAGTGTTTGTGCCAAGTAATGCCTTTGGGATGATTTAAATGATAGTAGAATTGATGCTGTTTGAAAACAGAAAATTTTGCACCCATTGCTGGAATTTTAATTTTGTACTGGAACGTGGTCAATTGCTGAAATTTTTACACAATATTGGTATAATAATTTTCTACATTGTCCAAATTTTCAGAATTTCTGGAGTTACAGAAGTATGGATAAATATTCCGTCATTACAGACTGTTCTATTTTAGACAAATTCTGTTTTTATTGCATAGTATGCTTATTTTGATGATGCTATGGATTATATCCGGGGTGGGGGGTATAAGTCATGGAGAAGTTAGAATACAGTAGGTATTATGAAAGAACAATTATGAATCTATTTATAACAGTACCTAAAGTGGATGATTGATTTATTATAGTAACGGATCTCACGAAGTTTCTATTGAGTTTTGTGTGCTGAAGTTTCCAAGTTTAGGGTGAGATCACGTTGGATGAAGGAATAAGGAGTGACAAGGCCCTAAGATTGGGGATGCCCAAGGCACCCCAAGGTAATATTCAAGGAAGATCCAAACGTCTAAGCTTGGGGATGGATGGCATCCCCTCTTACGTCTACAATTCATCGGTATGTTACCTGGAGCTATATTTGTATTCATCACATGATATGAGCTTTACTTGGAGCATCTTATGCCATAGTTTTATTTTTGTTTGCTTTGCCACAATCATTGCTTGCTGGACACATCTTTTGAGAGAGACACACATTCATCATAATTTGTTAGAATACTCTATGTGCTTCGCTTATATCTTTTGAGTTATGCAGTTGCTCATGTGCTTCATTTATATCTTTAGAGCACGACGGTGGTTATATTTTATAGAAATGATTTGCACTCTCATGATTCACTTATGACTTTTTGAGAGTCTAAATAGGAAGTGGTAATGTGCACGGGTTATAATACTAGTATGAAAATGATAGGTATACAAGACTGGTATCATAAAAACTTTCACGTGAGATCACTGAATGTGAAAAGATTTAATTATATTGATGTAGTAATATGACAGAGTATTCGTTCATAACCATTGGTTAGTAAAAATAGCGATATTAAAGCTTGTTATGTATTACTCATTTAAGTGTCCGTTATGGCATGGTGGGGATCTTGGAGCATTTTTATTCCTCTATGAAATCCTTTGTGGTGTTCGAATCGTGGGCGCACGATGGTTAACTCCTACCAACCTCCTCCCTAGGGGCATGATAGTAGTACTTTGCTTCGAGGGCTAATAAAACTTCCACAATAAGTATATGAGTTCTTTATGACTAATGTGAGTTCATTGACTAATACGACACTCCCACCTATCCATATATTGCTAGCTTCTTCGGTACCGTGCATTGCCCTTTATCACTTCGAGAGTTGGTGCAAACTTCGTTGGTGCATCCAAATCCCGTGATATGACATGCTCCATCACACATAAGCCTCATATACCGTTCCTCAAAACAGCCACCATAACTACTGATAACCCACAAGTATAGGGGATCGCAACAGTTTTCGAGGGTAGAGTATTCAACCCAAATTTATTGATTCGACACAAGGGGAGCCAAAGAATATTCTCGAGTATTAGTAGCTGAGTTGTCAATTCAACCACACCTGAAAGACTTAGTATCTGCAGCAAAGTATTCAGTAGCAAAGTAGTATGGAAGTAACGGTAACGATGGCAAAGTAACAGTAGCAGTTTTGTAGTAATTGTAACAGTAGCAACGGAAAAGTAACTTAGCAAAAATCAATATGTGAAAAGCTCGTAGGCAATGGATCAGTGATGGATAATTATGTCGGATGGCATTCATCATGCAACGGTTATAACATAGGGTGACACAGAACTAGCTCCAATTCATCAATATAATGTAGGCATGTATTCCATATATAGTCATACGTGCTTATGGAAAAGAACTTGCATGACATCTTTTGTCCTACCCTCCCGTGGCAGCGGGGTCCTAATGGAAACTAAGGGATATTAAGGCCTCCTTTTAATAGAGAACCGGACCAAAGCATTAGCACTTAGTGAATACATGAACTCCTCAAACTACGGTAATCACCGGAAAGAATCCCAGTTATTGTCACCCTGGGGGATGCGGATCATAACTCGTAATAGCTGTCTACAACTTGCAAGATAGGATCGAGAACACATATATATTCATGAAAACATAATAGGTTCAGATCTGAAATCATGGCACTCGGGCCCTAGTGACAAGCATTAAGCATAGCAAAGTCATAGCAACATCAATCTCAGAACATAATGGATACTAGGGATCAAACCCTAACAAAACTAACTCGATTACATGGTAAATCTCATCCAACCCATCACCGTCCAGCAAGCCTACGATGGAATTACTCACGAACGGCGGAGAGCATCATGAAATTGGTGATGAAGGATAGTTGGTGATGACGACGGCGTCGATTTCCCCTCTCCGGAGCCCAAATCAGACTCCAGATCTGCCCTCCCGAGGAAGAACAGGAGGTGGCGGCGGCTCCATATCGTAAAACGCGATGAACTCTTCTCTCTGATTTTTTTCTCCACGGATGTGAATATATAGAAGTGGAATCGAGGTCGGAGGAGCCACAGGGGGCCCACAAGCCACCAGGGCGCGCCCTAGGGGGGGGCGCCCTCCTGGCTTGTGGCCAATAGGTGGGCCCCCCTGACTTGATTCTTTCGCCAATATTTTTTATTAATTCCAAAAATATTCTCCGTAAATTTTCAGGACGATCCGAGAACTTTTATTTCTGCACAAAAATAACACCAAGGCAATTCTGCTGAAAACAGCGTCAGTCCGGGTTAGTTCCATCCAAATCATGCAAATTAGAGTCCAAAACAAGGGCAAAAGAGTTTGGAAAAGTAGATACGACAGAGACGTATCAACTACCTATCATGGCATTTCCATAGCTATTTCGAGATATATTGCCATGCAACTTCCACTGTTACTAGTCACATGACTTGTGTGTTCATCAGCATATTGCTTTGCATGGTCATATAGAGCCGACGTGATATTTGTGGCAAAGCCATTGTTCATCATTGTAATACATGTTACGCTAGATCATTGCACATCCTGGTACACTACCAGAGGCATTCATATAGAGTCATGTTATTTCAGTTTATCGAGTTGTAAGTAAATAAAAGTGTGATGATCATCATTATTAGAGCATTGTCCCAGTGAGGTAAAGAATGATGGAGACTGATGAGTCCTCCAAAAAGTGGGGATGAGGTCCATGATATTGTTCTAAAAAATGAGAAAAATGAGAAAAAAAGAAAAGTGAAATAAAAATGAGAGAAAAAGTGAGAAGGGGCAATGCTACTATCCTTTTACCACACTAGTGCTTCAAAGTAGCACCATGTTCTTCATATAGAGAGTCTCCATGATTTTTCATTTTCATATACTAGTGGGAATTTTTACATTATAGAACTTGACTTGTATATTCCAATGACGGGCTTCCTCAAATGCCTGAGGCCTCCATGAGCAAGCAAGTTGGATGCACACCCACTTTGTTTCAGTAGTGAGCTTTCATACACTTATAGATTTAGTGCATCCATTGCATGGCAATCCCTACTCGTCACATTGATATCGATTGAAAGGCCTCTCCTTTGCCTAACGATCCGCCGAGTTGATGCAATAATTTCTCAACTTTTTTCTTCCCTTATAAACCTCTACCAACATATTCTATTACACCTGTAGTGCTAAGTTCATGTCTCACGCTCATATATTGAGTGAAGTTGAAAATTCTGAAGCGTGTGAAAGGTACGATACAGTTGCTTGATTTGACACCGGGGTGCTCATGAATTGTACTTATGTTAGGAAGACAGAGTCATGCCATGCTTACATAATTAAATGGGTAGGGATACCATTCGTTAAGCATTGTATATTTTCAAAATTAATGGTTATTTACTAGTATTCATGGATATTATTACGTCAATTACTTCTTCGTTTCCTAGTATTCTTACCATAAGAGATACATGATAAGACATGCTAGGTAGAATTCAACATAAAAAAGTCCATTTTTTTCATTTATCTACTCAAGGACGAGCATGAATTAAGCTTGGGGATGCTGAAATGTCTCCAACGTATCTATATTTTTCGATTGTTTCATGCTAATATATTATCAATCTTATATGCCTTGTATGCAATTTTATATTATTTTTGGGAACTAATCTATTAACCTACTGCCCAGGGCCAGTTTTTGTTTTTGTCTATTTTATTGTTTCGCAGAAAAACCATACCAAACGAAGTCCAAACACGATGAAACTTTACGGTGATTTTTTTTGGACCATAAGGGACCCTAGAAGCTTCGAGAGGAGGTCAGAAGATATACAAGAGAGCCACAAGCTCACACGGCACGCCCCCAGGGGCGCCACTTGAGCTTGTGAGCCCCTCGTAGCTCCGTTTGACCTCATTCCAGCGCTATAAATTCCCATAAATCAAGAAACCACCAGAGCAAGACCTGAAACAATTTTTTCGCCGCCGCAAGCCTCTGTTCTTCCGTGATCCCATCTGGAGGCCTTTGCCGGTACTCTGTCGGAGGGGGAATCGATCGCGGAGGGGTTCTTCATCAACCTTGTTGCCCTTCCGATGATGTGTGACTAGTTCCCACAGGACCTACGGGTCCATAGTGATTAGCTAGATTGCTTTCTCTCTCTCTCTTTGATCTTCAATACAATGTTCTCCTCGGAGCTTGATTCGATGTAATCTTCTTTTGCGGTGTGTTTGTTGGGATCCGATGAATTGTGGGTTTATGATCAGATTATTCATTGAAAGTAATTGAGCCTTTTCTAAACTTTATTGTGTGTGATTGTTATAGCTTTGTATTTCTCTCCGATCTATCCGTTTGGTTTGGCCAACTAGATTGATTTATCTTGAGCGGGAAGGTGCTTGTGGTAGGTTCAATCTTGCGGTGTCCTCACTCTGTGACAGGAGGAGTAGCGAGGCACGTATTTGTATTGTATTGTATTGTATTGCATTGTATTGTATTGTATTGTATTGTATTGTATTGTATTGTATTGTTGCTACTAAGGATAAAATGAAGGGGCTTAATCATATTGGTTTGTTTTATGTCATCATACTTCAAGCATTACTCTGTTTGTTATGAACTTAATACCTTGAGATGCATGCTGGATAGCGGTTGAGGGGTGGAGTAATAGCAGTAGATGTAGAATTGTTTTGATCTACTTGTCACAGACGTAATGCCTATGTACTGATCATGCCATGAATAATGTACTAACCCTCTTGCCCGTGTTGGGTGCAAGTATTTTGTTTGTGTGTGTGCGGGTACTGTCGAACTTAGTTTGTGTGAGTCTCCTATTGGTTCGATAACCTTGGTTCTTTATTGAGGGAAATACTATCCGCTACTATATTGCTTCACCCTTCCTCTTCGGGGAAAATCCCAACGCTGCTCACAAGTAGCAATCCACGGCGGGGAATGCGACATCCACACTTCATCCCACACCTTGGTGGGAAAAGACTATTGACAGGGTTTCTTCTCGCCCACATCCCTCCAAGATGTAGCTGAAATGGTCAGGAGCTGTGAAGCATGCCAGTTCCACGCCAAGCAGATCCATCAGCCCGCTCAAGCGCTTCAACCACCCCCTCTCATGGCCCTTTGCGGTCTGGGGGCCTTCCCACGATCCGTTAGTGGCTAATAGTACCTCTATGTCGTCATCAACAAGTTCAGCAAGTGTATGTAGGTAGATCCATTCCACACCATCCTCGCGCAATCCGCTGTCAAATTCATCAAAGGGCTGGTGTGCCGTTTCGGAGTGCCTAACCACATAATCACCGAAAATGGCACCCAGCTCACCAGCGGCGCTTTCCGGGACTACTAACGTCGGCACCAAAATCTGCTTCACTTCCGTTGCTCACCCGCGTAACAATGGTCAAACTAAACATGCTAATGCCGAGGTGCTCAAGGGACTCAAGACCAGGACCTTCTATAGGTTGAAGAAGAGCAGAAAAAACTGGATCGAAGAACTTTCGTCTGTGCTATGGTGTATCCGAATATAGCGACTAAACCCATCGGCAAAACACCCTTCTTGCTCATTTATGGGGCAGAAGCGGTCCTTCCCACAGATCTCTCTCACGGGTCTCCTCGAGTGCTGGCCTAAAACAAAATTGATCAGGGCCGGCTGAGGGTTGATGAAATTGCGCTTCTCGAAGAAGCCTGGTGCCAGGACGTTCGCGCACCACGATATCAACAATGATTACGATGCAATCACATCCGCCACATCCGCTCCCGCTCGCTCGAAGTCGGCGACCTTGTGCTTCAATGGGTCCAGTCCCGTGAAGGCCTCAACAAGCTCTCGCCATATGGGAAGGACCATTCAGGGTCGTGCACGTTTCCAGGCCTGGAGTAGTGCGGCTCGAAACGGAGGATGGGATTCCCGTTCTCAACGCGTGGAACATCCAACATCTCCGCATGTTCGATCCATGAACTTAAATCCTTGTAAAAACTAGTAGAACGCCCGTGCGTTGCCACGGACATTTACAAAAATGTAAGATGCAATTCACGGAGCTAAAATAACCAAGAACAATGTTGTCTCAGCTAACACGCATCTCTTTTTTTACAATCAACTAACATAAATCATAGTATCAAATCGGTGGTGTGCGTACATTGTTATCCGTATTTCTTAAAAAATTATCAAGACATACATCATTTTTTATTATCTTGCCCTTTTCTTATTTTAAATACAAACACTACAAACATTTGGATTTCATGTCGCTATTCTCATTCCCTAGCCGGTCGATTTTCCATGGGGAGAGTTAATGCACACTTCCTAATATGTAAACGTTCAACCTTTCTACACATGGAGACTGCCCAAAGAAATTATTATTTTTTACCATTATCACTTCTTTATCTAGTAGAAGATCCTTTTTTTACAGAATTATGACATAATTTTTGGAGCACATACAATGATATTATTTTCATTATGAATAATGCATTTGTACGTCAAGTCATACAAGTTTGATTGCATACTCGTGGAACATTCAATGAATTCTCAAGATTCAGTTACAAACCAAGTATGACATGACATGAGAAAACCCAACAATGATGTGTGCCTGAGCATCTTTCACCATGTAGTGACCCCTAAAAGAATCAGACGGATGTCATGCTTATTTTGAAATAAGCTCACTGGATGTTTGGCCCACCTAAACTGGCAACCTTCAAATACACCAGACGACGTTGGAAATCTGGCAGTTGAGGTGAACATTTACAATGTTATAAATCAAAATGAGCAAATCTACTATTCATACAGATCAAATCTAAGAAGCTGGCCAAATGTTGCTTCTAGGAAACTGTAAAGTGCTACCCATCTTGGTAACGAATTATGATAAAGCCTTTATGCAAAAGTTATATTAATTATTGGTAAATAAAGTGCTCCTAGGTTTGGTTTGGTTTGGAACCTGATGGAATCCCAACTACGAGCATTGTCATCAGAAAAGTTCAGGGACATACCACAAGATGAACTCGGCATATCTGTCAGTCTCCAGGAATTCTATGTGAATTGGTCTATCAATCATGGTATTGAGGTTCCGTCCATGGGCAGACTGGTTAAAATTAACGTCACACCAAATGAATACATGGGTTTCAGATGATGGTGCATGGATTGGTCCTAGCAATTACTCCCTTTATTTCAAAATATAAGGTGAATTAATTTTCCAAAAGTTAAAGTTTTCTATGTTAGATCAAATCTGTAACTAAATACATCTAACACCACAATACTAAATAAATCAAATATGGAAAAATATTTCATCATGAATCTAATGATACTGATTTTCTACAGTAGATATTTATGTTTTGTTCTATAAACTTGGTCAAATTTAGGCAAGTTCGAATTTTTCAAAAATTAACACACCTTACAATTTCAAACTGAGGGGGAATTAGGCATTTCTGTAAAGACATGACCTTTCCTTGAATTATCAAATGATGCATCATCCTAACCATTAGATCATTATCAATGTACGGTCCATAATCGTTTGGGCACATCTTAAAATTTATCAACAACAAAACAATATCTGCATTTCGTGTTTCTACCTGTACATGGGTTAAATACCAAATACGAAAAATGGTCAAAGTAAGTAGATATTCCTATAATATTTTGCATTAGTGCATCATATCTTGGTGGTCTCCACTACCACTAAGACGTTACACTCTGGTCAGCAACTTCTCATTTTTCTTGCTGCTAGATGCGAGCATGACAAGAAGCTACCTAAATGGCTGCTAGCTCAAAATTACTGGGAGCAAGGCATGGTTACTGGTTAGAGAAGCAAATGAAAAACAATGTGTGACCAAAGAAATTGGCTTCCGCGGACCCGACAACACTGGTGTACATGTTTTCCCGTGCTTGCAAGTTGTATTTGGCTGCCCAATAGAAGTGGTAGTATTTGTAGTGCAATGGAACCAACCTGATATGGCTTATCCGAGGAGGCGACAACAGCAGCCAAGGCGGCGGCGGCAAGGAGGAAGTGCTCGAAGTCTGACCAGGGAAGCATCTTGGTAGGTACTCGACACGAGTGTGCCATTGCTCATGCTCACTGAGACACACTGTCATCTTTGTTGCCAGGGCTGGTGTTGGTCTCTTCCTCCTTCATAATTGATTCTATCACCGAACCACATTTAACATTTTTAAAGTTTTGGTCGACCCCCAAAAGCATTGCACCGGTAACAGTTGGGTCAGTCGTATTATCCCTGAAATGTCAGTATAAGAATTCAGTGAACTTCAACTAAAAGCCCGACGGCAGGTTGATTAGCTAAAGTAATGCACATGCAATAGCAAGGTAAATCTCTGGACTCAAAACTTGATTTTTCTGTGTTATACCAAAAGATGGTATTGGCACTTAAATATCTACATAAAAGTTCAGAAGTTGCTTTACATGCTTATCATAAGAATCCTTTTTACAGGATAACTTAGGGACTTCAGAGGCCTTATCAAACTTAGTTCAAAAGCAAACAAATTAAGTGCCTATCACTGCATTGTGCCTCAAAAGTTCTTCGGCTTTAACCAATCAATTAGCTTGTGGTAAAAAATCACCGGATGGTAGAATGCAAAGATGCATTTTGATTATTTGTATGTCTCTTCAGAAGAGAGAACATCTAGTCCCAAGCTATACAAATTAATGAAGTAAAGTCTTCACAAGGGCATAAACTTTCTTAGCCACCAACATCCCCACTGTAAACATTACACTCTTTGACTAAGCTTTCTCAACACTGAACCCTAGTGGTAATTCCAGAAAAGCATCATCAGTCCGTGTGCATGCAAAGTGAAACAACATTTTGTTTTCAGTTAATCATCATAGAAGCTAGAATATCACATATGCGAAGGCCGACAACTACGTTAGGATGGGTGCTTGGTTAATTAGAAAGAAAGCTTACATGCGAGTGCATAGCTAGTTAACGACATTTACATAAGCAAGTTAGTAATCTTCAACTAGTGAAACCATGCAAAGTTAGTAAATTTCTTCCTCTATTACCAACAGCAACAACTTTGTTACCTCATTGACAGTTTGACTATTCAACACATCAGTAAATTTCAATTCGACACCAGACCTAAAAAACAAAGCTCAGATGCCACAAAAATAGCCAATAACCTATCAATTGTAGGAACAGTCGAGACAACCTCCTGATGTGTAGCGTGTACAATATGGTGGTTTTGCCAGTTGCGCCGACACAAGCATCAGGACCTACAAATCAGAGTGACACTCAATAAAAATAAATTACAATGGTGCAACAGAAGGAACAAACACATGCAACTCTTAAATAGTGCATGGAGGGAAGTGATTTTCTATTTAACTAAGATACCGCCATACACTCATCTCACTACTGCCAAAAAAGACCACCAATCATGATGATTAATCATGGAACAAAAAAAAAGATACATAAAACTAATTTATCTATAGTATCAATAACCAAAATTGTAACTTTGAAACCAGTGCAAGCAATGTGATGATTATTCTCGGTGGAGAATGGGCATTGAAGATTACAAGGATAATAATACCATAAACAGTGGCATGTCCATGGGATACAATAGAAAATAGTAATCTCAAGAACCAGTAAGTTTCAGTTGGGAGGAATTTCAGTTATGTCCTTGATATATCCGAAGTTGTGTGCTCATCCAGTCTAATGCACAAAGAAAGCATGTTTCAACCTACAAGGACACCAAAATAATTTGAGATGCGGTACACAAAAAGAGGATTGTGCCATATATATCAGCAACACTGAAGTAGAATCCAAATACATTAGGACAAATAGCTACAAACAAATGGAGTATATCGTGCTTCCTTCTTTTTCTATTAAAACTCCCTTCAAGAGAATTTTTTCCAGAGGATAGTAGCAAATGTAGGACAGTAAATTATTATTCTTCTGATTATACGGCTGGGATGGTACATATCAAAGGCATGATCTGTATCATCTTTCTTCAGGCGTGCTACATCAGAAACTGCTGCATCCGGAAGTATGTGTATCCTGTCAGAGATGCCCTCCAAAATATTGTATTTTCCCACAAATAGCAGCCTTGAAGAATTGTAACATGGAATTTTACTCAGTAGTGGCAATGCCCCTTATAAAGCAAATTATGTACAATACTAACTCTCGATAATCCAATAACTCTCGATAATTGTCAGTCTTCCATCTCCTTCCAGCTGCATCACGGAGCCTCAAAAATTAGTGAAACCTTACCGAAGTGTAACCCGTGACAAGAAATGCCAAACCCAAGTAACTGCTATTAGAAAGTTAGAAACTGAAGTGTAACATCTTTAAAACCATGTGGAAAAACTTGTGACAAGTCATATGTTACCTTCGCTCCACGAACTGATCAACGCCTCAAGTAAGGTATCAAACAATCCCAACAATAAGTTTTCTGTTGCAGAAATACAATGATCGTCTATTTTCTGGTACAATAATTACAAGTATCATCTGGTTTCTGCAGAAAATGAACAGCAGAATCAATCTAATTTATAAATTTAAGCGTACAACAATCAAAAAAGAACTTCAAGTATGAGTACGATCATGATATGCTAATATGATATTGTGCTAGAAAACGAAATTATCTTACATTAGATTTATAGCTATTAAGTAAATTCACCGCAAGAACATGAAGCTTGGCATGTTAAGAGTAAAAGAACTTCAACCTCCCGTGTAACACAATCAGTTTCATCAATTCACCCATTTTAAAACATGAGTGTGAGTATATGTATGGGTACAAATTGGTGATTACAACTTGTTCTAGATGGTTGAGGGGCATTAGAAATGTTAGACAAAGAATGTATTTCTTTTTCTCTCAAAACTTTTAAAAGGATAAAGACATCTGATTTCCAGCAAGGCCATACAATGCGTGTGGAAGCTGTGATCGGACAAGCTCAAATTGGCAACTTAAAACATCGAATCTACAACTGGAAGCGAACAGTTGAGAAAAGAAAAATTCTCAGTCTGAAATTACAACACGAACAACCCCCCTTCCTGTGGTGAATTAAATTTTACACAAAAAAGGCCAGCCTTACGATCAAACTGGAGCTCCTCTACCTCCTCTAGACCTAGGGCGCAAACACAATTTTAATCATTTGAGCAACTCAACTCGGCAGCCACATAACAATGGATTAGTGCTCACACACCTTTGTCAATGCAGTTTGTGATTAAACTAAGGCATTGACAATGTGCTACGTCTGAGGGCGTCCAATATCCGGATCAGCAAACAAAAAAAAAACAGGCATGAATCGAGGGGAAAAGAAGTAGGGCATGAGGGGTTGGGACCCTAACCTGAGCGTTAGGTGCGGACAAAGATGATGGCGTTGAACCCTGCGCCGGCATGGTTGACATCCTCGGAAGTGGGTCTCACGAAGGATTCATGGAGATCCATGACTCGAGCGACACATGGAGGTGATGGAAGCATGTGCTGCAACGACTCGCGTGTATTTTGAAGGCGCACAAGCACTCCTCCTGCCCGGCGGCGACGAACGGAGCCCAGGAGGCGCCTCGCTCGATGCGTGCGACGGGTCCCTGGAGGCGCTCGAGCACGGCCGTGGATCCGTTCCATCTGGTAGCGCCGGATCTGGATGTGCCTCGTGGGGATGGGGGATTGGGCATGACCCGTCGCCGCAATCGCAGACAGGCGGATGGCGACGGAGCCCATGCCGGCGGCAGCGTATGTAAAGGAGAGATGGGTATGTGGTGAGGGGGCGAGATACCGGCGGCGGCGTATGGAACCCTAGCCCAGGGTCGGGACTCGGGAGGAAGAGATGGAGGGGAGGGGGGCACGGGCGGGTGGGGATGCAAGGGGGCCTCGCTACCTCGCTCCCTGGTTCGTCTGGTTTATTTTGTCCGAGGGGCATCGCTACAGTTTTCGTCCGTTTTTTTTCGTGCGAAGGGCCTCGCGACGTGGTTTTGGTCCCTTTTTTTTCTTGCGTTACGTGCATGGGTTAGATGGTAGTGAGAGGAAAAACGAAAAAACCAGACGAGGGGGAGGGGAGACGAAAAAACCGGACAAGGTGGGAGGTGAGACGAAAAAAAAAACCGGAACGGAAGCTACCAACTAATTGGGGTAGAGATTAGGAGTAGAGATGTATCTGGGCCTCCCACGTTAAGTAGGAAGACTAGTGTGTTGTTTCATACTGGTCTTTTGTCCTGCGCTCGCTTTTTTTACCCTGTCAAACACGTGCGCAGAGTGCCACATGCCTCGGGGTCCCTCCCCCAACTGGCGTGGAAGCAGTGTCTAGCTCCAACCCGAGGGTGGTTCGTTCCAAACGAACTGACGACATCACCGACAAGATAGGGGGGTCTCCTGCTCAGTTGTGTCCTCCGCCTCATCCCGGTCCCCCCCATAGCCGACTAGGCGCTGAAGATGCCCCGAATGAGCCGACTTAGCCCCACCATGGGTGTCATAGAAGGTGCAAACCCCTTGTCGGCAGGCACAACTACTGTCCCAGTAGGTTGCTTATCGTGATCCATGGTGTCATCATTCTGATCTCCATCTACCTCAGTCATATCCTCACCGTTGCTTTTAGCAACCTCCCCGGTCTCCATGAATCCCTCAACTTCGACTTTGAGATCATAAGTCATGCCACTATAGATCCAGGGTACGTAAGCAGGCGCAAACTCGATCTCAAGCACATTGACCTATAGTCTCGTAATACCATCTGTGCGAGTGAAGGGCATATTCACCTGTTATGTCTTATCGATCAGTGAACCCAGCCTCCAAGTAAGAAGAAAATCATTAAGGGGCTGAGATGGCCCCCCCAAGAGCCGAACCCATATCCAATGAAGTGGTATTCCCCATTCCCACTAGCTCCTGTTTTTTGCACTAATCAAACTCTAGGAAACACGATGCAACTAGCGTTTGCACAATACTCCTACATAAGCAGGAGCCTTTTGAATTTGTTATCCTACAAGTATATCAGAGATATCCAAAATTCACTATTTCATATATGTTCCTCATATCTGAAGACGTATCGACTTAGATGTGGGCTCGTGGCATATAAACCGATACTATAAATTTTCTTCCTTTTCTTTGAAAATCAAGTGCCAAATTTATAACTACAAGTTTTTTGTACTCTATGGTTTGGTGCTTTAGCAGGTTTATTGATAGAAATTATTTATTTATTCCCAGACGCTTTGTCATTTTTTTAAACTCTAGTTATTGCTAATGTAGAGATAGATTTTTTCGACAAAAAATGTACCCTTTTCAATCCTTTTCTAGTATCGGAAGGAAAAAAAGATGGATTGGGTTCAACCTTAGAGTCATAATTTTTTTGGTAAACCCCATTTTTTAAAATAGCTATTCAATTTAAAGGGGCACCCAAGCTAAATCAGACCTCATAAATCAGAGCATAGAAACAGCTGGGAATGGCTAATTAAACGAAAGGATTTCGAATCAAAATCTTTTAGTAGTTTGCACCATTGTACTAACTACTAAGCATGATAAACTCTACGAATATAGTCCAATATTGTTGTATTGTGAATATTTAGCAATGCACGAGACCCACACGCCATAGGGTAGCACCTCGCTCAACGAAAAATATATTCTTTCTATATCCGTTATTGCTATCGCAGAAATTTAACAACAATTTAATTTAGTTGTTAGTTTTAAGAAAATGACAGTGTATCATATGTTTGCACCATTATATTCAACAACAATTTAGTTTAGTTTTTAGTTTTAAGAAAACGATAACCTATCATAGGCAGAACTTTTATTAGGGGGCACGAAATTTACAAGGGCAGCTCCTCAGAAAACAGAGCTGGACAACTCAAAAAAGAAAAAGAAAAATGTAATGTGGTACAGGACATGAGAAAGCGCCCAGGCTAAAGTACGCTACAGCAAATAGGAAAGCAGCGCGATTGCCTGGGAAGAGAACTAGAGAAGACACACACCGAGCTGGCCCTACGGCATTGAATTTCTTCAATGGATCTCCAGCCCGGGCCATGGATGGAGATGGCGACTTCAACGCCGCAAGGGGCGGAAGGGGAAGCGCGGGTCGAAGGCGTGGGGGCCCAAGTGCAAGGCAGCCGCGGGCGGGAGACGCCGAGCGGCGCCCCGGCCCGAAGGTCGCGGCAGGAGTTGGTCGCCGAGGGTCTGAGGCACGGGGTCGGCAGGCGCGGCGCCGGCGAGTTGGTGTAGTACGGGAGGCACCGTAAGGATTGTGCAGCGGAGAGGAGGCTTCCGCGCCACGAAGGCGACGATGTGCTTCGTCCAGATCATCCATCGCCAGGCAAGCTGAGATCCTCCCTCCTCTCTGTTCCAAATCCTAATGCTTTGATTTGCTACTGATTTTTCACCAAAAACGCTAATTATGGCTTAGGTCCGCTAAACATCTTCTCCCGCCCCGCTATTTTGAATTTATCTCAAACTGAAACGGTCACTTCTCTGTTCCTTCCTCCACCATTTTCCCCATCTGCTCTGCAAGCTGCGTGCCGACGCGGTTGAACCTTTGTTTGGAGGCTTTCTCTCCACCAGCGCAAGCTCGACACACACCGGACTCTATGAAGGATAGCCTTGTGTGCTTTGCAGGGACTAGCAGATATGATGATCTTAGCTTTCTGTCTCTACTACTTCCCTGTCGTGGCTGCAGCTGGCAATAACGGACCCAAGTCTTTTATTGCTAATTCTGCACCATGGTTGCTCACAGTCGCAGCTGGCTCGGTGGACCGAAGCTTCGAGACTGTTGTGCAGCTTGGGAATGGCAATCGCATCAATGGAGAAGCTTTTAATCAGATTTCAAACTCAAGCTTCAAGCCCAAGCCCTTTCCTCTCTATTTGAACAAGAATTGCAAGTCACTGCCTGGAAGAAATGTGGCTGGCAAAATTGTGATTTGCCATAGCACAGGACCAATGAATGACACTGGGCCGTCAATCAACAAATCTGACATCAGTGGCATCATGAGTGCCGGGGCGGCCGGAGTAGTTCTGGTCAACAGGAAAGCTGCTGGTTTCACCACCCTTCTCGAGGACTATGGCAATGTTGTGCAGGTGACCGTGGCTGATGGCAACAATATCATAGAGTATGTGAAGACAACAAGCAAAGCCAGTGCCAAAGTCATATACAAGAACACTGTGCTTGGTGTCCGTCCTGTTGCATCTCTCCAGGATCAATAGCATAATCTTGAGCCACAAAATACTTAGGAGATGGAATTACCTTGATCAGCAGGTGCTGCCATCTCCTTCTTTTAGTCCTGCACCACCACCAGCTTGATCTAGTGGTTGTGTACTGCCCTTCCCGGTGTTTCAGTGCTTGGCTTGATCAGCAGCCTTGTTCTTGAGTTCTTGAGAGAGAGAGAGAATAAAATGGATAGCTGAGAGCAGCAGCTAATAGCAGCCGTGGCTGCTTTCCTCTCCTCCCTCTTTCTTTTATAAAACACCTGGTTGGAGAGGAGCTGCCCCTGATCAGGACAGCTCAGCTGGCAGCTACAGTGGCCACCGCCTACTGTAGCAATCGCCCCACTGTAGCTCTTCAGATATTTTCACTTAATGATTTATCCTTATCATTAAACATAATGGCCACAGTTTAGTCTTTAAGATCACAATATCCAACACGTCCATCTCCCACTGTCGCGGCATTCTCATCCCGCGGTCCTGGCACGTTCAGCCCTGGTGTGCTAAAAGCCAGATATATTAGCACCTGGGCTCAACGTCATTGCTGCATGGCCACCACTCACCATGCTTGGATCTGGGCCATTCCACATTAAATCCGGGACGTCCATGTCGACTCCACATGTCAGTGGCGTTGCTGCACTTGTCAAGAGCTCCCATCCTGACTGGTCTGCTGCTGCTATCAAGTCAGCCATCCTCACCACAGCTGACATCACGGACAGCACTGGTGGCCCAATCTTGGATGAGCAGCATCATAGGGCAACCGCGTATGCCATGGGTGCTGGCCATGTCAATCCTATAAATGCTATCGATCCAGGCCTCGTGTATGACCTTAGCATTACCGAATATGCCGGCTACATATGTGCTCTCCTTGGTGATCAAGGCTTGGCAGTCATTGTGCAGTACCCGATGTTGTCCTGCAAAATGCTTCCCAAGATACCATAAGTACAGCTCAACTACCCTACCATAACGGTGCCACTCAAGAAAAAGTCATTCACAGTGAACAGAACTGTGACAAATGTGGGGCCAGCGAATTCCATATACACACTGAAGATGGAGATTCACAAGTCTCTCACAGTGCGAGTCTACCCAGAGACGCTGGTGTTCTCCAAGGCTGGACAAAAGATAACTTACAGCTTGACGGTGAGCAGGCATCGCAATGGCAGGGAAAAGTCTCTGGAGGGAAGTATCAGTTGGGTGTCCAGCAAACATGTCGTGCGTAGTCCAATTGTCGCAGTGACCGGTCTAGTCTCTCCACTGCTGTAATCTGGAAGAGTATCACATATCTTAAGTTATGTTCTAGATCAATGACTCTCTTAACTAGTAGGGTTTCCATGTCTGTAATATAATTTTAAGTTTGGACTTGTAACATACATGTAGCATCCATTACTCTATAACTCTGTTACGTTGAAAACGTAAATGATTTGGTATCGGATCATTTCATTTATCATGTTTACTTACATCTGTATGGAAACATGCAACGGTATGTTGTTTGGATACTGAACTGTGGGTTTGTAACCTATTGTCTTATGATTCGTATTATCTGTGGATTCAGCCATGTGGTCATGTTCTTAGCTGCAAATATTCTGATTAAGGATGTGCCAAACTAAAATGACTGTTTCACTGAATTAGATGCAGATAAGATCTGGAAGGTATTGAGATTTGTGCTTATTTTACGCCCATATGCTCCGAAGGTGTTGGTGTTTCAAGAATGTGGCATCCTAGTCCACGACATGAAACAAGGGATGAGTTGAATTCCTTGCCTTGTAACAGGTTCAGTTGCTTGCCTTCTCCCGAACTATTTGTATCCTGCTCAGATTCCATGGTTGTGTAATGATGATTGTTCTCTCCTTTCACTATGTGTTTTAGCAGAGGTTTGATCAATGATTGTTGTTGACCTCTAACGGTTGCGAGTGCATCCCTGCAACTATAGGTAGAAAGTTCAGTTTTTTTTACTTAATTTGGATTCTTTTACTTATAGTTGTGAATCTGTGCATGCCATGCCAATCTATAATGTTCACTAGCTTCCTGTCCATATCACACATTGGATACAGAGTCGGAATGAAAACTATCTTGACATAATTATCAAGGTCTGAATTTTGCCATTTACATGATAATGAGCAATGCCCTCGAATGACACCTAACTGAGATTGGACAGTAAAAGATCTTTGAATTAGTGGTGATTGTGTCTACCTTGGTGTAGCATGCTGCCAGCGAAAGGTTGTGAGCTGTTACCATATTCAAAAGTGTTATGGCATGCAATTTTGCATCTTCTTTTTATAACAAGAAGGCAGGGTGCCCAATAGAAATCTTTAATACAGCAAAGGTAAATGCTCTCAGTTCTAGCTCGTTGTAGACCTGGATTATCCAGCTACCTGAAACTATCAAAGTCCAAAAATCCAAACCTGGGTTCCAAGTAACATTTGCCATATAGAAGAGCATGTGAGAGGGGGGCCAGTATAGTCATTGTGCAAGAGAAGGTTTTGAAGTAATTCATGTTGCATCTGTCCCTGATAGTTGGAATATTCGAAAATTTCAGAATAAAATCAGGAATCCTAGGTAGCAAATATGGAAACCTGCAGAGGCCGGGTGTAATACTCCTTTTAAAAAAAGAAAATATGGAAACCAACAACAAGCTATCATGATGACAAATTTTGATACACGGTTTATGATCTTGTGACGAAATGCATATCAATTGCATATGTAATTTGGAAGCCAATAAATGAAATAATCTTGTTATGGAATACTAATCATTTTCGTTTGTAATTTTTCGGTGATAGTAAATGGCATAACCTTGTTATGGAATGCAAAATAAATCTGTAGTGTGTAATTTTTGGGAACCAATAAATGCCATAATGTTGTCTTGGTAAACTAATAAATTTCGTATGGTAAATTTTAGGAGCCAATAACTGACATAATATGTTACGGGATAGTACTAGTAATTAATTTTGTATGGTATATTTTGGAGCGAATAAACGATGTCCAGAGGATATTCCATGATGTGCCTATTATTGGAGGATCTTAATTAATTACGGCGAACCATACAAAGGAAACACTAATGCAGGAAGTAATAAAACGGCAAAAAATGGTACTCCAAGGCGCCTCTATATCTATATAAACAGCAGCAGAAGGATCCAACTGAATACCACAAGCACGACCAAAAATACAATAGGAGAAGGAATCAAGGAAATAGTAAAAAACTTCGTTATGGCTCTAATCAACTCAAGGTTTTCGTGCTTGATGGCTCTTCTGCTGATTTCGACCACTTGCTTGTCGAATCAAGTATCAGGGAGGAACAACAAAGGTACATCTCTTTCCAGGAGAGCTTATCAACTTTATAGGAACGGTTTTGCTAAAACACATCTAGATATGAGATAAGTATTGCACATCTAAGTGCTATATCATTGATCTTACATGGAGATTCGTATGGGTATTTTCTTTTCCTTTTTCTTTTTCTTTTTGTGCTTGATTTAATCATTTAGATGTGCAACTATGTCACATCTAGATGTGACCTAGACGCACCCACTTATAGGAAATTTGTGGTTTTCGGGAGCCAGGTTTTATCCTTATGCTTGATTCTCCTGTTTCAAATGATATTTCGTTGGAAATAATATTTCTACCAGTTTTATAATTAAAGGTCGATTTGTATCTTTGAGGGTCACTTATGAATTACAGAGAAGTCTAAATCTATTGCATGGCCTGCTGCACCCACGGATACAGAGAAGTCTCATTCTATTGCATGTTTTTGTTGGATGGTACATTCTGTCGCTTGTAGTTGTCTTCAACTTCAAAGTTGACATTCCTCATACTGCAAATATATACTGCTTACTCAAGTTATACGATATAAATTTTAACAATGACTTGATTGTTTTGCTCGTGTTTTATAATTAGCACTCCTTTACTGCCGCGCTACATATCTTAATACATGTTTTTGATATAACATACCACTGGTTGTTGTGCCCGTTTTTGTATTTGCGCACCTCTTCTATCTTGATATTTGTCTAATACATCTTTTCCATAGTATCTGAGTTTAATTACGAACTGCTATCGGCTCTGATTCACTTTTTTTTTTACTTTCATAGGTATAAAAGCCAACACATGCGCGGGCCGTGAACCCTACCAGTACAATTGTACGCCTGAAGGCTGTGTTATTGCCTGCAAAAAACTGGGCTGCGGAACAGGGGTTTGCCATAAAGATGGTAGTTGCTATTGCAGCTAGATTAGGCTGCTCAGTCCTCGGTTGCTCTAATTTGTAGCAAGAAAAAGACCGAGAATAAGCTTAGGTCATAATGTTGCTTTGTTTTCAATTCCTGGAATAAGTTAGATGGAGATTCTTTATTTTCTTGTGCTCTCCCTTATCATGGTTCTTTTTACTGAAAAAAAATGGTGGTCTTCTGGCTTCTCGTTTAAAAAGTCCACCACCTGTGTTCAAGTACTTTGATGTTGTGGAAAAGCATATTTTGTAAACCAGGAAGGCCACATGAGGCAGTGCCAAATCACTTAGAAAATTATCATATCTTGCGCAGAACTTGATTTATAAGAACATAAGAATGGACCAAATCGTTTCACTGATCCAAACACGCAAAAATCACCATCGGCACAATCAACATCCGGAGTTCCGGGCGGCCGCGCCCTGGTTGCGCATTCAACGCGCCCGGCGCCCGCGGGGCTCGAGGTTGCAGACGCGGAGGGATGGCTCCCCGCCAAGTCCCGTCGGCAGCGACGAGCGGCTTTTCCAGACGCGCCATTGAAGCCCCGCCAGCCCACACCGGAGTGGATTAAAAACCTCTATTTCCGATGTCTTATGCCTCGCCATCGCCAAGCCAAGTGCTCTAACCAGATTGTCTGCCGTCGCTGCTTCCAACCAGGCCACCGTGCAAAGTTCTGCTCCAACAAGCCGGCTCCGCATCTTCGGCCGGGTGCCTCGTCCGCACGTCCTCTGCGCCCGACCCCTGTGCGTGCGCCGCCCAGCCGCCACCCCCTGCCTGCGGCGAAGCCCCGCCCTGCCCCAGCCATGGCCTGGTCCGGCGACCACTCGCAGAGGCCTGCGGAGGTGTTCACGGTGATCCACGGGTCGCCGGCCATGCACCAAGAGGCCGCGCTCCTGGGCTCGCATGGGATGGTTGCGTGGCTGGACCGAGACCTGCGGGCCAGCCCGCAAGACATTGCCGTGGCCATCGCATCCGAGCTGGGCGCGCTGCCGGATGACGTCTCCGTCGTCATGCACTTCCCGGAGGCCCACCTCGTCAGGTTCTTCCACCAGCACCACTGCGTCAACGTGACGGGGCGCCGGGACATGCCGTTCCGCGGGACGAGGCTGCAGCTGCGCCCGTGGAGCCTGGAGGCTCACTCCAGGAGTGTTGACCTTGTCCACCATGTTCGTTTGTGCCTGGACGGACTGCCGCTGCAGGCGTGGGACGACCACGCCGTCGCGCAGGCCATCTGGCCGGGCTGCTCTATCGACTACATCGAGCCAGCCTCGAAGCTCAAGACGAACTGCGAGATGCTGGGGGTCTGGGCATGGACTGCGTTGCCGGCCAACATCCCGCGCGTTAACTGGGTGACCCTGCTGGCGCGCGCGGACGACCAACCGGCTTTCGGTCGGCGTGGCCGGGAGCGGTGGGTCATCATCCACCTCGCGATCCATGAGGACCCGACGAAAGGCCCCAAGATCGTGTCCAAGGGATACAGCTTCGCGAAGGGCGTCATTGACGGCGAACGGCAGGCTCGCGACCCGGACAACAACCACCGGCATGACCGCGACGATGACCAAGACAGGCGCCGCGACGACAGGGACCGTAGGGGTCGCAACGGCTCGTGCAACGGGGAAGGGGTGTGGCGCGCGCATCAGGCGCAGCCTATCCAGGCAGTCGCGGGGCGCCTCACGGGACCATGGTTGCGGTGGTGGGCGTGACAACCGCCGGGATGATGCTGGTCGTGACCGCGACGGCCGTCGTCGGGCCGTTGATGCGACACCGCCTGCACCTGCAGTCCTGTTGGGCTCCGGCTCCTCGACTGCGAATGCGGCCCGTGCCATGGAGATGCAGCCCCTGCTCACCTTGCCGTTGGATGCTCAACGCGGTCGCAGCGTCGCGCGGCACCCCTCACCGCGCGTTGCCCGACGTCGGTCTCAGGAGAGCCTCACGCCGGCGGTCTCGCCTCCGCTCTCGCCAACGACCGTCCTCCCGCCGTCTTCGAGGTGCAAGAGGAATGAAGCCCGATCGTCTACGCTCCTGCCGTACGTGCCGAGCCAGGCGCTGCTCGAGCTCTGCTCGCCCCCGGGGCTGCTGCTGCCTATTCCGTCGCCTTCCAGGCCTCCGGGGTTTGAGGCCTCCCCAACACCGCCCCTGCTGTCCAGTGGGCCGTTGCGTCGCACTCCCTCGCCCGTGCGACATCGTAGGGCTGCTGCCGGTGCGGTCGGCCTCCAGTGCCTCGCACCCCTGTTCGAAGACCGCCAGGAGGCCATCCTGCCCACACCTACCCCTGCTCCAACCCCACCCCGAGAAAACCATGGCTGGTGTGACCATCTCCAGGACTGGCGGCGCTCTTTCGCTGCACAGGACGCGGGCGGCAAGCCGCCCCAGGGCCACACCAGTGGCTAGAGCGGCCGAAATTCTGGTCTGTCGCTCTCTCGACATCGTCAAGGATGGTGAGGACGTAACTACTGCAGCCCTCGATAGCCATGAGGGGACTTTTCAAGCTCGACGACGCCAATGCGCATGCCGTGGAAGAGGCCCTCCTGGCGCATGGGTGGGGGGGGGGGATGAGGAGGCCGAGCTGCAGCAGGCAGCAACCTGAGCAACTGCTGCTCAAAATCTGGGTTGTTCTTGTTTCAATGTTAGTACAACCAAATGCATGTCCAGGGATGTTCACGTACTGGTTCAATGTATCCCTAGAATAGAAGTGTGTGTCACTACTGGAATCAGGCACTTTGCCATCTGCCATAGCAGACGGCAAATGATAGGACCGCGAACGGCAAACTCCTTTGCCGTCCGCCAGCAGACGGCCACATGTTCGGCACTGTAAACTCCAGTAAAGGGGTTCTTTGCCGTCTGCCTATGCTCAACGGACGGCAAAGGAGTTTTGCCGTCAGCCGGCTGATGGCAAAGAGGGTGGACGGTGCATAACTGACGTTAGCCCCGTTAGGTGGCAACGGCATTCTTTGCCGCCTGCCCCCTGACGGCCATGTCACAACGTCTTTGCCGTCTGTCCCGGACGGCCAAGGCACAATGTCTTTGCCGTCTGCCCCGGACGGCCAAGGCACAAGATCTTTGCCGTCTGCCCCGGACGGCCACGTCACAAGGTCATTGCCGTCTGCCCCAGACGGCCACATCACAAGGTCATTGCCGTCTGCCCCCAGACGGCAAAGAGGCCAAATGGTCCCAGGCCTGGAGTTCCCAGGTTGCACAGGCGGCTGCCACGTGCCACCTTTGTCGTCGGTGGCAGATGGCAAAGTGGTCTTTGCCGACGGTGGTAGACGGCAAAGAGCCACTATTGCCTCTTTTTTTCCCTGTTTCTGTTATATTCAAGAATTTTCACAAGCAAACAAATGATATGTATATATATATTTCACAAAAACAATATCCCTGCCATATGGATATGATCAACCAACAATTATACCAAATTAAAAGTATCAAATGTCACATTGTTCACCATATTACAATAGTTTCATCCATACATACATAGTCTCATCCATAGGTAGAAAGTTTCACATAAGTTCATCGATACAAAATGAAAACAGAAAGTAAACACTAGCACTACATCAAAGCAAGCTGCCGTGAAGTGAATCAAATCTGCAAAATTGGAAATAAGAAAGTTAGAATAAGAATACTAGAAGAAGTAGAAGAAGATCTAGAAGAAGAATAAGATGAAGAAGCATTTTCTTCTCTCTCTCTCTCTCTTTCTCCTCTTGTTTTTCTTCTTCTTATTGCTTATTTGTGTCATTTTAGAGCTAACCTAGGTAATTATCCCATTTTTGACCTAACTAAGCTTATTGTGTCATTTTGCAAGAAAATAAGCTAAGTATATGGCATTTATGAGGTTACCAAGTCTATTATGCCATTTTGAGTTAACTAAGCTTATTATGTCATTGTGGAGGAAACAAAGCTAAGTAGAGGTCATTCTGGAACTAAGTGACCTTATTATCTCATTTTGTAGGAAGCAAAGCTAAGTATAGGTCATTTTAGAGCTAACTTAGGTAAAATAGGTCATTTCGGAGCTAAGTAAGCTTATTATGTCACTTTGGAGAAAACAATGCTAAGTATAGGTCATTTTAGAGCTAACCTAGGTAAAATAGGTCATTCTAGAACTAAGTGAGCTTATTATCTCATTTTGTATGAAGCAAAGCTAAGTATAGGTCATTTTAGAGCTAACTTAGGTAAAATAGGTCATTTCGGAGCTAAGCAGCTATGTAAGCTTACTATATCATTTTGGAGAAAACGATGCTAAGTATAGGTCATTTTAGAGCTAACTTAGGTAAAATATGTCATTTTGGAGGTAAGTAAGCTTACTATGTCATTTTGAAGGAAACAAAGCTAACTTAGGTAAAATATGACATTTATGAGCTAACCAAGGTTATTATGCCATTTTTGACCTAAGTAAGCTAATTATGTCATAAATGAACTAAATAAGCTAAGTATATGAGCTAACTAAGGTTATTATGCCATTTGTTGAGCTTGACTTTCGGTCTTTCGAGGTTTTCCTTAGAAAAACTCTCATGCCTCATGGTGTGTATGGTGCGCACTCACTCACACTTATATGGTGGTGTATGTTGGTGGACACTACCTAACACTAATATTTCGACCGTCGGTGATGGTCGTTTCCCCTTCTCCTCTCTCGCAATATACCAAGGTATATATCGAGAGAAGGAGAAGAAGAAACGACCCCCACGACAACAGTCGGGATTCCTCCATCAAGAAGAGACATGAAACTCTCACAAGGAGCTCCGACAGACCGAAAGTACGTAATTTTGTCTAAGTGCTAAGTTTGTCTTTCTTTGAGAAAATGAGCCAAGTAAGTGGCATATTAGGGCTTACCGTCCTCGTCATCACGGAGGTGAAGCACTGGGGTTGCTCGGGCCTGGAGAAGGATGCCCTGGAGAAGGGTCGTGCGATGCGGCTCGGGAGTTATGCTGCACCAAAGATCATTTGCAAAGTCTCGTTAGCATGATGACACTGAAATGTTAAGACTAGTAACTAATGACCATTCAAATGAAACTCACCGTTCCCGCCGTGGTAATGACTGGCATCGGCGGAGGGGTCTGGCCGTTCTTCTCGCACAGAGACTGCACATTTGGTTTTGACAAGTCAATCATATTTGTTATTAATGAAACGAACCTGTAGTGCATGATTTGGCTAATATGAAGAAGAAACTTACCACGATGAGCTCGTACATGGCCCGGTTAGACGCATCGTTCCGTGCCCTCTCCTCCTCCAACAACTTAGCCGTCCTCTCCTCCAAATCCCTCTTCTCCTCCGCCGCCTGTCGGGCCTGTTCCTCCAGAAGCGCCTGGGTTGCCTCTCTCTCTCTCTTTCTGAAGAGCAGCCTGCAACACAACTCCTCGTTAGCATTGTAATCATCTTTGTTCGCACACACAATGTAATGGAGGAAAGCTATCTGAGTCCATATGACTAACCTTGATGGCGAGCTCGACTGGCCGTGGACGAGGCCTTATCTCAGGACAGGAGCTCGTTTGGCGCGCCTTGATCGCCCGAAGAGTGCGAGAAGACCGTATAAGTCCATCTCCAATGGCTATCGAGCCAAGGGGCCCGCCGCCGCCAGCCATCATCACCAGCTCTGGATCAATAGGATGCTGGCTCGGGTTGAAGTCCTCCCCATTCACCGCCTTCCCCACATCTCTGTACCTCACGAGCTTGTGGTGGGAGGAGATGTTGGTGAAGTTCTCAGGATGATCGAGGTCAGACTCAGAGAATGCCTTCGCCTTCTTGTACGAGGCAGTATGGGCCATGGCATAGAGGTCATACATCCCTGGCACCTCCGTGTTATTGTGATGCGCCTAAAAAAGAGAGAGAGGAACAAAGTATTAGTAAAGGGCTCAAGCAAGCATCAAGAATAAATTGCATGAATCATGAAGCAAACCACATACCCAGTTCTCCCCGAACTGATATAGGTCGGCGCTGCCTTGATGGTGTGGCACACCAGCCATTTTGGCACGCCGGTCCTTGGCGTTGTTGTGGACGGCTCGCCATTGCTCTGAGCACCACTCATCCACCAACGCCTCCCAACAATCCATCTTATCCGCACACCATCTCGGGGGCACCTAAGTGAGTAAAGATTAATTTGAGCGCTACGCCTACGAATCAAATCAAGGAAACTAAGTACCAGGCCTTAAGAAAAGGTAATTACCTTCATGTACTGCTCCTTCTCCAGAAACTTTCCGCGGCACTTCGTCTTTTCCTTCTTAACTTTCAGCGAGGCGTAGTAGTCTCGAACAGCCTGCGGTCGAGCCTCGTATCGTAAGTTCTATAGTAGGCGCTTGCACTCGCCATCGATAACCTTTGCTGCGGCCTCCTCGTACCCCTCCTCACACCTGTAGAAGGTCTGCAATCAAACGAGACAACACTGATTAGTACAATAAATAGCTATTGTTGATTTTTAATTGTGTAAAGGAAAAATTACCCAAAACTGTCTGATCACCATGTCGGCCCTCGTGTGGCACAAGGCACCATCGATCCTCGTCTCCGGCGGGGCCGGGGCAGCCAAGTAGTGCTCCCAGGTCAATCCTAGCTCTCGAACCTGGCCCTCACCGGGTAACGTGACAAACCCCGGAAAGTTGTGCCGGCAAATCACACCAAGGACGGAGTTGGGCCTGCGGGCACCCTTGGCATGAGTCCAACCCCTGCAGTATGACAAAGCCAACGCATTAGATATTTGAACAAACGTGAAGGCAAAAGGTTAAAAAAGAGTAAATGCACTTACTTCTCCCCCTTAGGCCTAATCAACCACCTCTGCTCGCGGGTCGCCGGCACGGGGGGGGGGGAGCCGTGTACCACCACGCTGGTAGACCTTCCCCCCCTCAACCACCTTGTCCTCGCTATCAGAAAACCCATCCCCGCCACAATCATCATGGCCACTTGGCTCCAGCCAGCTATCCCATTGGGTCTGCTGGGACGTACCCTGATCCCTGCTCTGCCCCGGAGTCTCGTGGGACGAAGCCTGTGGGACAGGAGTCTCGTGGGACGAAGGCTCGTGGACCGGAGTCCGCCTAGCCTCCTCCTCAGACGGGTCCACCCTAGGCTCGTGGACCGGAGTCCGCGTAGCCTCCTCCTCAGACGGGTCCACCCTAGCAGTCCCGTGCTCAGGTGAATCAGCTGGGGGTGGCGGCGAGGAAGGCGTAGTAGCCTTCCTACCTCTCCCAGCACGGGCACATGTACCTCTCTTCTTCCCCCGACCTCCTCTCCCGGTGGGCAACGACGCCGACGAAGAAGCTCCCGCCTGTGTTTGCATACAGTCGAGCAACGCTCTCCAGAGATGCTGTGGTGGAATGGAAGTACCCCTCCCACCACGCGCCGACGAAGACTGAGCCGCGGAACGCTCTGGACCCGCGCCCACCATCTTTCAACACCTGCCATGACAAAGAGTGAACGAAATTAGTACAACATAAAAAAATTGAATACCAACATGAATAATAAAAATTGAATACCGATATGTATATAATTTAAGTGTATCATCATCATGTATATAATAAAAATCGAATACCGACATGTATATAATTTAAGTGTATCATCATCATGTATATAATAAAAATTGAATACCTGACATGAACTACTAATAATCTTGATCGTCTATATATGCTCTGGGATCATCATCATCACTATCATCAATAAATGCATCATCATCACTATCGGGAACAACATGTGGAAGACCTCCTTTATGTAATCGGTCAAGCATTGACAGGTCATCCGCAGCAGTAACCTCTTCTTGTTCCGACTCTTCTTGTTCCGGCTCAGGGGTGAAGTCGGATTCACAGTTGCTGTCTACTTCAATGTTCTAGGGTGAAGTAGAGCGGTTATTGAAACGTTTTTTTGGAAAGACTTGTTTCTTGGAAGAATTCTCCTTCATATGTGTCTGGGTTAATGTGAGGTTCATAATCCTCTTCATTGAGGGGAGATGGTCTAAAATGTGGCGGTACTTCATAAACGACATCCCAACCATTCAGATTTGGATCAGTTTGGCAGGCCCACGGTAGATAGAAAACTTGGGTCGCCCGTTGAGCCGTAATATAGACATCGGGAACATCTAAATGGGTGCTTTGTTTGATTTTGACTAGCACTATATGTTCATGAGTCCTTCTAGTCTCCTTCGGCTGGAACCAATAGCATTTGAAGACTACGACGTTCGGTGGGTTTTCACCATAGAATAGAAGTTCATAAATTGCTTCAAATCTTCCATAATACTCGGTACCTCCTTCGCCGATAGCAGAGACACAACAATTTGTAGACTTTCGGTCGGCCATAGATAGCTCTTTGCCAAAGGTACGAAAGCGATACCCGTTGATGTCGTATTTGTCAAATGAATGGACCTTATAGTCAAAACCATTAGCGACTTGTCTCAATTCGGCGTCCATAGACTCTGAATTAGCCTACAAGTTTAATACGAAGGGATTGTTGCATTAGCCGCAAATTAGATGAAGAAATGAAATGGTCTAATGGAAATTACCGTTTGTTTGAACCAAGAGATGAAACCGGGATAGCCGCCTCCATGCTTTGCCAGAAGCTCATACTCTTCGATGGAATCCTTTTGGATCACCACTCCATTCAAGAATTTGGCGACGTATCGACTGTATCAAATATCCGCTAATAAGAGCAGTTCAAAGGAATTAGAAGTTGCGAAACAATGTACCGAGAACTTACTCGATGTACGCCGCACTTCTGTTAGGTTGTTGAAGATATACAACGAAATGGTCCGCCATTCTTCGACATCCAACGCTATTCCTTTCGAAGCACCGGCTGGTGCGAGCTTCCCTTTGAATAGGCTGAGGTTGGATCGACCTTTTTTAGGGTCGCCATCATTGTACCGAGGCTTCGGATTATGCAAATGACGATTTTTGGCTTCGTAGTGTCCTGTCACGAAGTTTGCCGCCTCCTCAGTAATGAATGCCTCGGCCATCGATGCTTCAATTTGTCGTTTATTTTTACATTTTGCTCGAAGCGTCTTCTGCATCCTCTCAGTTGCGTAGCACCAACGATTTTGCACGGGCCCCCCCAATCTTGCCTCGGTCGGGAGATGCAAAATCAAATGCTGCATTGGATTAAAGAAGCCCGGTGGAAAGATCTTCTCTAACTTGCATATCAACTCCGGCGCCAACTCTTCCATTTCAGATAGCACGACAAGCGATAGTTCTTTTGCACAAAGAGAACGGAAGAAATAGCTCAGCTCTGCCAGTACTAGCCATTCATCCTCAGGAATAAAGCCACGCAACATCACCGGCATTACCCGCTCAAGCCATATGTGCCAATCATGACTCTTGAGACCAAATATTTTCAGTTTGTCAAGACTCGCTCCCCTCTTTAGATTAGCTGCATACCCATCGGGGAACATCAACTGCATTTTCACCCACAAGATCATTTCCCTCATAGCTGGCCTTCCAAGATTGAACCATGCCTTTGGCTTTGTCCAGTTCTGCTTTCCTTTTGGTTGTCGCATGTTTTGTAACGGTCTATCACATAGAGCCTCCTGATCGACTCTAGCCTTAGGATTATCCTTTGACTTCCCCTCTATGCCGAACAATGTACCAAAAAGGGCCTCGGCGATATTCTTTTTAGTGTGCATGACGTCGATGTTGTGTGGGCAAAGGAGGTCTTTGAAGTAAGGCAGATCCCATAAGCATGTCTTGTGAGTCCAGGCGTGTTGCGAATTATACCCTTTGAAATACCCTGGAAGCTCTGGATTAGGCTCGAGAGCATTTAACTGATCCAAGGTCTGTTGGCTTGTCAATGCAGGTGGTGTAGAGTTTTTGACAACTCTACCTTTGATGAAATTCTTCTTGTCTTTTCTGAACTTATGGCGAGGATCCAGGAACTGTCTATGCAAGTCGAAGCAAGAAAAATTGCGACCCTCCTGTAGCCAACGGAACTGAAGAGCTGCCTTGCATGTGGGGCACGGGAACCTTCCATGCACACACCAGTCAATGAATAGCGCATACGCCGACAAGTCATGCATCGAGTACATGTACCACACATGCATCATGAAGTTTTGTTTTGTAGTGGCGTCGTATGTCTTGATCCCATTATCCCAAGCTTCTTGCAATTCATCCTTAAGCGGCCGCATGTACACATTCATATTCTTCCCCGGATAGTTGGGCCCTGGAATTATCAACGTCAGGAAAATGTTCTTTCTTTTCATAATCTCTCCGGAGGGGGGGGATTGAGTGGAATGACAAATACAAGCCAACAACTGTATTGGGTTGCCGTCACACCAAACACATTGAACCCATCAGTGCTGATGGCGACTCTATGTGTCAGGGTGTCGGGGTGTCAGGGTGTCGGGGCGTCGGGGTGTCGGGTCGGGGTGTCGGGGCGTCGTGTCGGGGTGTCGTGTTGGGGTGTCGTGCGGGGTGTCGGGGCGTCGTGTTGGGGTGTCGTGCGGGGTGTCGGGGCGTCGTGTTGGGGTGTCGTGTCGGGGTGTCGGGGCGTCGTGTCGGGGTGTCGGGGTTTCGGGGCGTCGGGGTGTCGGGGTGTCGTGTCGGGGTGTCGGGGTGTCGGGGCGTCGAGGTGTCGGGGCGTCGTGTCGGGGTGTCTGGGCGTCGTGTCTGCGTGTCGGGGTGTCGTGTCGGGGTTCTTGGCGGGGCGTCGTGTCGGGGTCTCGTTTTCTTCTTCTTCCTCTTCTTCTTTTTTTCCCTCTTCTTCCTTTTCTTCTTCTTCTTCTTCTTATCTTCTTCTTCTTCTTTTCCTTTTTCCTCTTCTTCTTCTCCTCTTTTTCTTCTTCTTTTCCTTTTTCCTCTTCTTCTTCTCCTCTTCTTCTTCTTCCTCTTCTTCTTTTCTTCTCCTCCTCCTCTTCTTCTTCTTCTTCCTCTTCTTCTTTTTCTTCTTCTTTTTGCACTAACCTAATTAACCTAAACTAACACTAACCTAATTAACACTAGCCTAATTAACACTAACCTAACTAACCTAATAAACTAACCTAACTAACTAATTAACTAACCTAATAAACTAACCTAACTAACTAATTAACAGAAAAAAGGGGGCGACCGGTACTCACCGGAGGTGGTGGCGGCGGCCAGGGCGGCGGGCAGCGGCCGGGGCGGCGGGGGCGGCAGGCGGCGGCCGGGGCGGCGGGGCGGACGGTGGCGGGGCGGCCTGGGTGGCAGGCGGCGGCCGGTGACGGAGGCGGGCCCTTCTGGCGGCGGGGCGGCCGGCGACGGGCCGGCCGCTGGCAGGGGCAGGGTCGTCTGGCGGCGGGGCGGCCGGTAGCAGGGGCGGGGGCGGCCGGCGGCGGGGCTTCTGGCGGCGGGGCGGCCGGTGGCAGTGGCGGAGGCTGCCGGCGGCGGGGCGGCCGACGGCGGGTGCGGGGGCGGCCGGCGGCGGTTGCGGGGGCGGCCGGCGGCGAGGCGAGTGGGGCGGCGGGGGGGTGGGGGATCGGGGCGAGAGAGAGAGAGAGAGAAAGAGTGAGAGGGGATGGGGTGGGGGTCGGGCCGACTTCGTTAAGCTAGCCGTCCGCTTTGCCGTGTGCTGGCGGACGGCAAAGACTCCCCAGGTAGACGGCAAAGAGCTGGCAGACGGCCCACCACCCCCCACGGGCTAGTGGGACCGAGGTGGGCTCTTTGCCGTCAGCTGGCAGATGGCAAATAGTATCTTTGCCATCTGCCTGGGCTTTGCCGTCTATTTCTGTTGAGCTGACGGCAAAGCCCATCTTTGCTATCTGCCAGCAGACGGCAAAGAGCTGGCAGATGGCAAATCCATAGATTCCAGTAGTGTGTGCGTACTGACTATATGCCTTGTGTGCGGACTGGCTTTATGCCTTGTATCAGGTCTGTGGGGTTGCTACTGCAACTTATAGTGTTCGTGTCCACTGCTGTAACCGGGTGTAAGCAGCCTGCTGTTGCTCTTGCCATTTCGCCAAGTGCTGTTGTGGTTGCCCTTGCTCATGATCTGTGCATATGCTCCAGGGAATTCAACGTTAAATCATGTCAGCACAACCAATAAACTTCTTGAGTTGGAATGTTCGAGGCCTTAATTGCCCGGATCGGCGGTCAACAGTTAACGCAACCATTGCTTCCTCCTCCTGCCATGTGGTATGTCTTCAGGAGACGAAGCTTGACGATATTGATCAGTTCACGGCCGCCTTTTTGGGGGCCATAGGCTGCGCAGCTTCGCGCAACGACCGGCAAATGGCACCAGGGGCGGTATCCTCCTTCTGTGGGATGATATCTTGGTGGAGATGTCCAACATAACCTTTACAACCTTTTGCCTCTCGGCCATGGCTCGTGTCAGGGACTCGGGCATGAGCTTTAAGATAACAACCGTTTACGGTCCCACCGACCCATCGATTAAAGATGCGTTCTTTGCCGAGCTCATTAGCCAAAAGCCACCTGTTGGGGTAGCTTGGCTCGCCTCCGGGGATTTCAACCAGATCTATCGGGCAAGGGATAAAAACAAGAGGAACGTTAATACCAGTCGAATTAACCGGTTCCGTGCAACCCTCAATAGTTGTGAGCTTAAAGAAATCCACCTCCAGAATAGGAGATTCACCTGGAGCAACGAGAGGGCTAATCCAACACTCAGCAAGCTTGATTCTTTCTTTTGCAATGCCGAGTGGGACACGACCTTCAACGACCACTTGCTCCATGCACTCTCTTCATCCCTATCTGACCATTGCCCACTCCTTCTTTCCGATGATCAAGGGCCTAGGAGGCCTAAGACATTCAAATTCGAGAACTTCTGGACTTCTATGCCCGGCTTCAGTGACGTGGTCCAAAAGGCCTAGGCCGAGCCCGTTGTGCACACTGATCCACACATTACCCTTTTCCACAAGCTCAAGAAAACGGCGACGCGCCTCTCACAGTGGAGTAGGAGTCTCTTCTCTAAAGCTAAGGTCCATCTTCATGCCGCCCTCTTGGTGATCCTTCGCCTCGACATTGCTCAGGAGGGAAGGCTTCTATCCCCTGAGGAGCTCGACCTTCGGGCTAGGCTCAAGAGAAGGGTCATTAGCCTGGCCGTGCTCGAGAAAGCACGCAAGAAGCAATGTGCCAGAATCGCAAACATCAAAGAAGGGGATGCCAACACCAAGTTCTTTCACCGTCGGGTCAATGCGAGAAGGAGGAAAAACCACATTCACCGAATAATGAATGACCAAGGGTGGGTGACCGAGCACAACGCCAAGGAGAAAATAATTCATGACCACTTCTCGCATGTAATGAAACGGGGAAGCGCGAGTACAAAAGATTTCAATTGGGGGGAACTAAACCTGGAGTCGCATGACCTACACGAGCTTGACTCTCCCTTCTCTGAGGAGGAAGTCATCGAGGCGATAAATAGCATGCCTAGCGACAAGGCACCGGGGCCAGATAGCTTCACCGGTCTCTTCTTCAAGAAGTGTTGGGGAACCATCAAGCACGACCTCATGAGGGTGATTCAATGCTTTGACTCTCTCCACACAAGAAATCTTCACTGGCTCAACTCTTCAAATATTGTGTTGCTTCCCAAGAAGGATGGGGCGGAGACCATCATCGGCTATAGGCCCATCAGTCTCATTCATGCAATCGCCAAGATTATTGCGAAAGTGCTTTCCCTCAGGCTTGGACCGCACATGTCCGCCCTCGTCTCCAACGCTCAAAGTGCTTTCATCAAAACGCGGAGCATCCACGACAACTTCATGTATGTCCGAAACCTAGCAAGACGCCTTCACAAGAGCAAGACCCCTTCTCTCCTATTCAAGTTGGACATTCGCAAGGCCTTTGACTCTGTCAAATGGGAGTACCTGCTTGACCTCCTTTGGAGACGTGGTTTCCCAAGCAAATTTCGAGAGTGGATCGGGGCTATCCTATGTTCCTCCTCTTCGAGGATCCTCTTGAATGGGGTTCCCGATGCACCCATCAAGCATGGCCAGGGACTGCGGCAAGGGAACCCCATTTCTCCACTCTTGTTTGTCATAGCTATTGACCCTCTGCAATGAATCCTTGACGTTGCAACAAGGAAGGGCCTGCTCCATAAGATCCGTGGGAGAGGGGTCATGGTGCGTGCCTCCTTCTATGCGGATGACGCAGCCATGTTTGTAGCTCCGATCAAACGTGATGTGGACAACCTCGCCATTATTCTGAGAGGTTTTGGGGACGTCACAGGTCTGCACACCAACTTTCATAAGAGCTCGATGGTTCCCATTCGGTGCGGTAACCTTGACTTGGGGCGCATCACCCAAGGGTTGCCGGTTGTTAGGGCCTCCTTTCCGCTGCGATATTTGGGCCTATCACTCTCCGTGTGGAAGCTAAAGCTCGTTGACCTGCAATTCCTCGTGGATAAGGTGGCAAACAGATTGACAACATACGAGGGCCAAAACATCACCACCATTGGACGCACGGCTCTTGTCAAGTCAGTGCTTGCTTCCCAAGTGATCTACTTCATCACGCCGCTTGTCATACAGCCCACCATCCTTCAAAACATCGACAAGCTTGAGAGGGCCTTTCTGTGGTCCGGGTCGGATAAGACAACTGGGGCAAAATGCAAGGTCAATTGGGACATTGTCAGTCGGCCGCTTGCTTATGGTGGGCTGGGAGTTCTCAACACCAACAAGTTCGTGCGGGCTTTGAGATTGCGGTGGCCTTGGTATGAATGGAAGGAGCTAACAAAGTTATGGGTTGGGAGAGGGAACCCGTGTGACAAGGAAGATCTCAGCTTCTTCTACGCTTGTACGACAATCACGGTCGGCAATGGG
Organism: Elymus sibiricus; assembly: GCA_039707655.1. Classification (NCBI taxonomy): domain Eukaryota; kingdom Viridiplantae; phylum Streptophyta; class Magnoliopsida; order Poales; family Poaceae; genus Elymus; species Elymus sibiricus. The sequence continues at coordinate 250,620,415 of CM077671.1, forward strand.
GCGAGGACACCCTTTTGGGAATCCCCTTGGCTTCTCGGGCGCAAGCCCAAGGATATAGCTCCGCTCATTTACGAGTCTTCCTCACGAAAACATTGGAAGGTACGGGAGGCCCTCAGGGAAAACGCGTGGATCCTAAAAATAAGGCCGCCTGCGGTCGCTTCCACCGAACATGTTACACAATTCTTCACCCTTTGGATGCTTCCGCACGAGGTGCATCTCGATGAGCTTGTTGAGGATGACATAATATGGAAGCACTCAGACTCCGGGCATTACTCCGCGGCCTCTGCTTATAGGGCGCAATTTTTGGGCTTGGTCCTCTCCCCTATGGACCAAATGGTTTGGAAGGCTTGGGCCCCACCGAAGGTCAAGTTCTTTGCTTGGCTCGCGCTGCAAGATAGGATTTGGACTGCTGATAGATTGGCCAAGCGAGGTTGGCCAAATTGTGGCACTTGCCCCTTGTGCAGGGGAGTGCAAGAATGTGGAACCCATCTATTCTTCAAGTGCCGCTTCACGCTGAGGCTTTGGAACTTGGTTATCCAAAAATTTCTCATCCACGACATGGACACGTTCACGTGGAGCTCATTTGACTCAGTCGAGGCTTGGTGGGCGGGCATGAGCACCGCGGGCACCACCAACCGAAAAGCAAAGGCCTCGATCACTATGCTTGTGTCGTGGGTCATTTGGAATGAAAGAAATGCAAGAGTGTTCCGACACAAGAGCGCACCTCCACCAACCTTGCTCAACATCATCGTCGACGAGACCAACATTTGGATCACCGCCGGGGCAAAGAAGTTAGGGTCTTTTTATTACGAGAATAATTATCATGTCGTAATCTGGATGTGTGTTGTAACAAACTCTTCTCTCCTTATTTAATATATGAGGCAAGCCTCCGTTTCAAAAAAACAAAACATCCGGAGTTCCGGACGCTTCCAACACAGCGCGAGGTGTTTACCTTCCAGAGGTTTATTTAGCTTTAATGGAGTACTCGTAGCTGCTCTTTTCTTCCCTTGCACATGCGAGCTTCAGATGGGGTTGCTTTTCAAGTAGGGATTCAGCGTAGCTTTCCAGCAATCCACACCAGCCTTGAATCATGTTTCTAATGTACCAAAAAAATATCAAAAAAATACTGTTTTTTGAATGCCGTCCAGTTGTTTTAGCAGGCAGAGTATCCATTCCTCCTCTCTTCCACACACAGGAAAGGTATCAAATTTCTCCATATGCCAGTGTTTCTTGAGGCTTCCAGTAGGTAGGGTGCCACGCAAACATACCAACATTTTTGTTCATTGTCAGATATAAGTCCCAAACTAACGGCGCAATCCATCCATCTGTAACAAGGTGCCAAATAGAGCGTTACTTTTCTTTTCTGAGGATAAAATAGAGCGTTACATTTTTTTAGAACTAAATGGACTCTTACTTTTTTTGAGCAAAAAATACAGCTTCACTAGAAAAGGAGGCCCACCCCTGTGTCTAACGGGCAGGCCCATGTAGACTATAATAGTGGGCTTTCTGGTTTTGAGAACATTCTAAAAAGTTTCCCTAGGTTTTTCGGCTAGTTTTTTCATATTTTTTGAAGTTTTTCTTTACCATTTTCTAAAATAAGTTAATATTGTTTAATAAATATTTGTATTTTTCAAAATTAGTGATTTATAAATTCATGGCATATTCTTTAAATTAGCAAACTTTTTAAAAAAATCATGAACATTTTCAAATTCACATAGATTTTTTAATTCCCAAATATTTTTTCAAATTTGTAATTTTTTAACTTGAAATATTTTTTAAATTTGTGAACATTTTTATATTCACTAATTTTTTTTAAATTTTATGTTTTTTTTAATTCTTGAAGGTATTTTTAATTCGTGAAGGTTTGTAAATTCACGAATATTTTTTAAAGTTGTGAAAATAAATAAATCTGTGAACATTTTTAATTTCACCATATCTTTTAAGGTTAACAGAAAAAATGTCTTTTTTTCGCAAGACGACAAAAACCCTCGGCACAAGACGAGCAAAGAAAAAAAGCAAACCAGTGTGAGCGAGTTATCGAGTCTGTCCACCTTGCTCGACGTGTGCACCATAGCAACATTAAGGTGCGATAGACACTGAGTAGGAGCTCCCGTCAATTGCCGTCGAAGGGTTTTTCTTTCGCAATAGGCATCATGATCATTGCATAAACATCTAGTTTAAAATGTGAAATTGAGGATAACTCAAAACCTCCTAAAATGCTCCAGGGAAATCAATACACCAATGTATGTCCTTTAGAAATCCTGAAATATTCATCATAGCTTCACCTATATGTGAGAAGTCTCCCAGTAAAATTTCATGAACCCTACATGGACGAAACTCCAGAACTAATATTTCAACCCTTAATAACTTTATAACAGTAGATTAAATGTATATTAAATTGAGGGACTTTTAGTTTGTGAAATATCTTGAAAACTTATGAATAGTCTTCCAATAATATTTGGAAGCTACAATAATTTTTCGTATTTTTTGGAATAAAAAATTACAATCTTGTAGTTTAAGCCCCATTTAAATCAAGGGTTAATTGGATAAATGCCACTCGAATTCTGGCAATTCCGAGAAACGCCACTGTAATTTCCAAACTTTGAAAAATGCCACTGCAAAATTTGCAAAATTTGAAAAATGCAACTGCAGACTTTGAAAAGTGCCACTGAAAATGACATTTTTCAAAGTTTGGAAATTGCAGTAGTGTTTCTCGGAATCGTCAAAATTCGAGTGGCATATATCCAATTAACCCTTAAATGAAATCTGAGTTATAATTTTAGAAATAAAAGTATAACCTATAAATCACTGGATAATATTTTATTTGGGTTTGGATTAAACCCATGAACCCATGTAAAAGTTTCTAGATGATTGGGCCACATTTAAATCTTTAAAAAAATTGAAAGTTGTTTGAAAGTATTTTAAAAATAAAATAATAGAAAGAACATATAACCCCCCTCCCCCCTCTCCTTCTCGGCCCAGCCCAAGTGTCAATAGTGCTAGACTAGCCGAGCGAGCACAACAACTAGATAATGAAGGCCCATCCACACCACAACCCAGCAAACCACCTCCGGCTGAGTCACTCACGTATGCGCCGACACATCATTTTCTGCTAGCAGACAGAGCACGTGTCACCATGGCCACACCCTGCCACCATCGTTTTTGACTTCCTGTTGAGCTAATATTCAACAATTGTGATTGCAACTCCACGTAAATATCCATCGTACCCTGAATGAAGTGTGTGTACGTCCACACCGTCGTTTTCGTCCTTGAAACCGATCTGAGTCTTAGACCATGTTGGTTGTTGTCACTGCCTCAGGCCATATCAATCCCTCCTACCTATTGCATTGGAACCGCCTTGGCGTGTCGCTCCCATTCCTTCTCCCTCCCTCCCTCCCTCTCTCTCTCCCCCCTCTCTCTCAACCGCGTCTAGAACATGCAACTATCGCCACTTTGCTCGTCGGCGCGACCAACGTCCTATGGGAGACAAGAAAGCATGTCTAGAAGCTCCGCCAATCCTGTTTCGTCCACCCCACCGACGAAGATGATGGATAAAGCATCAAACGTAGCACACCAAGTTCGTCTTCATCGGATGTCATGGAGCTCTGCCGCCACACTATCTCCTCTACAGTGTAGTGAATGACCTCTCTGACTTCTTCCTCGGCTCTATGACTTCCCCGCGAAGTGAATTGGAGCATCCCACATCATACCCGTTTCCCAGAGCAAAATCTCCGTCGCCGCCTCGCTGCGGTCGTGTAAGTCATCGCTCCTGTTCAACCTCGTCCCTCCCCAACCACATGGTCATCTTGGTGACCTCCTGAATCTATTCATGCTTTTTTTGTGTGCATGAAGCTTTCTATTGGACAATGCATGACGTGTGGCTACTTTGAAACATTGTTGTGCATGTATACTAAAAAGGATAATGGTATTTATCCTTCTCTCTCACACATTTTTTTGCGGCACCTCTGTGGTGCATCTTTAGTTCAGTCTTTTTTTGTGTGGAAGCAACACCTTACAATGAACAATATACTTTCTTTTGATACACTCCAACTGAATGCAATCATAACGCAATCTCAAAACATGAGAGAAACTCTATGTCAATGCATCTGGCAATGTACCAGTATGTGCAATAATCTCTCGTAGCATAGACATAAAAAATGGACATGCCACAAAAATACCATTTTTTCGAACCGGGCTTTACCCCTTTCCATTACTAACGAACGGAAATACATCAGTTCTAGAAAAACAGGGGGAGGGAAAGGAGAAAAGTGAGTTCGACGCATCACGCAGGAAACCCACTGTGATCGCTCGACATCGAAACGACCACTATGGGACTAAAACCTGGTGACACCTAGCTCAAACTAACTACCAACTAACAGTCCAGATAGGAAACCACAGATTACACTTCGGCTAGACCAAAAGAGGACTAAAACAACCAGAGAAAGCCAAGTTTCTCAACGCAAAAGCACTCCATCCTGAACACAGGACTCGCCAACGATCTCTCTCCGGGGTCCTTCATTTGCTTTCAACAGATTTAGCTGCATCACATATTCTCATCACCGCCATGGCACCCTCTCGGATCATCTGCGTCCCGCTCCTCATCTTCTTCGCTTCTTTGTCGAGTTGGAGACCTACCTAGTATAGCAAGAAATAACATGCAGTGAACACAATCTCAAAAGGAGATTTTATCAGTTTTTTCTCAAATGTGGCCTGGTTTCTAGCCAGCCATATAGCCCAGGTAATAGCTGCTAAGCCAACAGTATAGAAACTCTCTTCACCAGGAATGAAAGCATAACACCAGGAAAAGAATTGCCAATGGTTGTTTGGGCACAAATCAGTACCCATAGCTACCCCAATAGATCGCCAAACCACCCGAGCTACAGGACATGTAAACATCAGATGTTGTACAGTTTCCCGGGAAGTACGGAAAGAGCAAGATGGATTTCCCGGCCATCTTCTGCGTTTCATAGCATCACGAGTTAGAATTGCATCTTGGAACATCTGCCAAAGGAAAATTTGGATTTTGAGAGGAATTTTAGCCTTCCAAATCCATTTGAAATGGCAGCCACTGAGAGGTTTCTCCAGCCACTTGTACAAAGATTTTGTTGTAAATTTACCAGATTTGTGAAACCCCCAAAAGACCTGATCAGGACTAGGTGATCTTGGCAGATTTTCCACCAGGGAACAAATCTTGCCCCATTGATCAGATAGCTCCGGATTTAGTCTTCTACGGAAAAAGGAAGAAGGGGAGATCTCCTCCCACTTGTTCACAGTGCAGTCCTGATCATTGCAGATCTCAAAAAGGCTAGGATATAGTTTGCAAAGAGGAGCATTACCATCCATGGGGTCTTTCCATAACCTAACCAAATCACCTATTCCTAGCTTAAGCCTTCTACCCATCATATAGATATCTTTTACTTTTAACAATGCTTTCCAGCACGGGGAGTCAGAAAACTTAGGTTTGACCGTGGCCACTGTTTGATTAGTAAGGTATCTAGCCCTCACAATTTTTTGCCAAACCCTTCTTGTGTATCTAATTTCCACCACCATTTCACCATGAGGCTGATATTTTGTTTACGCAGGTCTTTAACCCCCATACCCCCTTTATTTTTGGATCTACAAATCCTGCTCCATCTCACCAGATAGTACCTTCTCTTTTTATTACAACCTTGCCAGAAGAAACGTCTCCTGTGTTTGTCCAGTTTCTCAATGAAAGTTTTGTTCATGAGCCACATCGACATGTGGTACAACGACAACTGTGTCACAACAGAAGTCAGGAGTGCATGCCTTCCACCCATGGAGGCAGCATTGCCCACCCAAGCATCAAATTTCTTGAGATATTTCCCGTCAAGGAAATCCCAGTCTAAAGACTTTAAGGAGGTGAAACTCACTGGCATGCCTAGATATTTAAGGGGAAAGTTACCCACTTCACAATTGAATAGATCAGCGTAGACTTGGTTGATAGTGTCATCACCACCAACCGTCAGGATTTCGCTTTTCTGAAAGTTGACTTTAAGACCTGACATCTTTTCAAAAATATGCAAGAGCAGTTTCAGATTACGTGCTTTATCAATATCATGATCAAGACAGATGATAGTCTCATCAGCGTATTGTAACACTGCCACCCCGTTAGGAATTAGATCCGAGGCCAGCCCCATCAGGAGACCGTTTTTTAGCGTTATTAATCATTTTGGATAGGCAGTTTGCCGCAAGGTTAAACAGGAAAGGAGACATAGGGTCGCCCTGGCGGATCCCCTTTGCGCTTTGAAAGTAAGGACCCACACAATTATTCATCTTGATACTAACAGTGCCATTGAACAAGATTTTCCTCACCCAACCACACCAGGTTTCATTAAAGCCTCTCATCTTGTGACATTCTAGAAGAAAATCCCAGTTAACCTTATCATACGCTTTTTCGAAATCTATCTTCAATACCACACCAATTTTTTTTCTTAGTATGAGTATAGTTAAGCAGCTCATGAAGGGCCAAGATGCCATCCATAATGTTGCGTCCTTTAACAAAAGCATTCTGGGTGGGACTGGTCAGCTTGTGGGCATAGATCCCAACACGGCGATCAAGGACCTTAGTAACTAGTTTATAGGGGACCCTAAGGAGACAAATGGGGCGGAACTGCTGAATGCGGTCAGCACCCAACACTTTAGGCAAGAGAGTGATAACACCATAATTGAGGCATTGAATGTCAAGCTTCCCCGCATGGAAGTTCTCAAACAGATTCATAATATTTGCCTTGACAGTTTCCCAGCAACATTGATAAAATTCCGCAGGAATATTATTAGGCCCATGAGCTCTGTTAGGTTCCATACTAAACAGAGCAGCCTTCACCTCTTCCTCGGTGAACTCCCTAGTTAGATCTTTTTTATCCTCATCATTGAGCTTCTCATTTTCCTCCCACGTATTAGGATCCATTTTAAAAAGGTTACCAAGGGCAGGCCCAAACAAATCTTTGTAATAAGCCGTGGCATGAGATAATAAATTATCAGTACCCTCGATATCAATGCCCCCGCACTTCAAAGAGTGAATTGTATTTTTCCTCTTGCGACCATTAGCTATTTTGTGAAAGTATTCTGTGTTGCGGTCCCCTTTAAGCAGCCATCGCTCATGGGATTGTTGCAACCAGAAGATCTCCTCAGAGATTAAAAGCTCATGAAGTTAAACATTAACATCAATTTTTCTATCATACAGCTCAGGAGCAAGGGGTCCTTCTTCTTCTAGCTCTTCCAACATGGACAATTCCATGCAAAGTTCTTTTTTTTCATCATGACCATATTTGTTAGACCCCCATCCTTTGAAGTATGTTTTGATCCTTTTCAGTTTGATATTAAGCCTATCAATAGGATCAAAGGCAGCGACCTTCCTATTCCAAATCTAATCAACCAGCCGCAAGAAGTCCTTGTTCTTGAGCTAGGAAAGATCAAGACGAAACTCTCGGGGTTTAGGAGTATCTCCCATCTCCCCCTCTAAAGAAATCAGGAGTGGGTTGTGATCAAAAAGCTCTCTCACCAGTTTCCTAGCCGTAACCAAAGGAACAACTTCTCCCATTCATCAGACATAAGATGCGGTCTAATTTTTCTAGGGTCGAATGGGCTTGATTATTGGTCCAGGTAAACTTGCCCCCACTGACATAGATTTCACGAAGGCCCAGAGAGTTGATAACAGAATTAAACATATCAAAAGATTTGATATGGTTCATCCTTTTGTTCTTCTCTCCCCCGTGTCTAAGGATGTTAAAATCTCCACCAACAATATAAGGAATAGTCATATGGCCAAAAAACGTAGCTAGTTCAATCAGAAACCCTTCCTTGAGTTCTTCATGAGCTGAGCCATAAACTACCAGGAGCCCCCACGTGCGTTTAAATTTAATATCTAGCAAGTTAAGTTGCAAGATATATTTGCCTTTAATAAAGGCAACTATCTCAAAGCTGTCCTTCTTGGCCCCACAAATGATACCTCCAGATCTACCACAAGACGGAATCCAATCCCATTTGAAACAGTCAAATGGGTCCAGTCTGCGTAGCATCTTAGGAGTAAAATCTTTCTTCAAGGTTTCTTGTAGACCAATAAAGTCCAGGGAATGGTCATGTATGAGATCAGAGAGGCAGGAAGCCATTCCCTTCTTACCCACCCCTCTGCAGTTCCAAATGAGACCTCTCATTTGGAACGATCTTTTTATTTGCGGGTCCTGGTAACCCTGCCAGGAGGCTAGGCAGAGTTACCACTTTCCAAATTAATTTTCTTCTGACTTCTAGTCATAGGCCTGAAAGATTTGACATTAGATTTTTTCTTCTTATTTTTACTGTTAGATATGGGCTGATTAAGAATCTCATCTTCTTGGTCCAGCCAAGTGAGATTAACAGGCAAAGTTTTCCCTAACCCAGTAACAACAACTATATCATCTAATTCCCGCTCCTCTTCCTCGTTGTTTTGTTTATCTCGAAGATTCTCCTGGACTAATTCTAATTCTCTAAGGATATCAACGCATTCAAAGTCTGCATCAGGAATAGCTATACCCATCTTAGATGCCTTATATAATAATTCAGTATTAGACAAGGCGGTGAAAGAATTGCTATTACAGGGCATAGATGTACCTTCTAGATCTCTTTTCTTGGCCAGATTTGCCGCTTTTTGATCCATCTTCATCAAAAAATCTGCCCCTTTTTGACGACTGAATCGCAAGGAAGTTTCAAAAGCAAGAGGAGGAGTGGGTATGATATCCTCATTACTCTCTAAAGGAAGATGTACCACATAGTTATTGGATGTCTTGAGCTCAGGATCCACCTCCCCCTCGACCTCCTGGATCTGATTGATATTAGTACCCGCTTGTATAAGTGGCAAAAGAGGATTGAATGTATGAAAAATATTCACCTTCAGCTCAAGTCCAACAGGGACTTTTCCAGTTGGTGAAAACTTCACTGAGTTAACAGGGACTAGCCATTTGTCACAATCTTGTTGCACCATCACCCCCTGAGTTCTGGTGACTTGCTCGATAAGAAGAGAGTTATCATCCTCACCACTCTCAGAAGAGGCTGATATATCATCTTTCTCAGGGGAAAGGCAACAGGCTTTTCCACCTCCAGTTTTTGAAGATCCAGGTTTGTTACAGACAAAACTCTGGTGCTTCTCCTTCTTCTCCTCATTAGGACGTTTACGCTTAGGAGTCTGAGTAGGGCTATTTTTCTCATCATTGTCGACAACAATTCCCTCCTCCTCCTCTACCACAGGGTTGCATACCAGCACCTCATCGATCTCATAAGTAAATCTGTAAAATTTTCCTCCCAGGCAACCTTCAGCAGTGGCAAGGATCATGTCAACAGAGCCACAAAATACCATGTCATCCATATTTTGGTTATGCAAAGCAAATGACAATAAAGGATGTCTCTACGCATGTAAAGTAATATGATGGTAGTCATCGACGAAGTTATGTGGATAACTGTAGGGGCCATGGCCCCCCAACTCTTGGGTTTTTTTGTGAAGAAACTCTATATTTGGGTGTCACAAATATAGAGAAATATAGTTTTTGGTTCCTTCAGAAAATTATATTTTGTCATTTGCCCCCTCAGTCATCTGTCGCTAGCTCTGCCACTGATGGTAGTGCATTGCGATATACTTGGAAGGACTATGAAAATGACATGATAGGTAGGTATGGTGACTATTTTGAGGAGATGCTGGGCTTATTTGCAGGAGAACAAGAGGAAGTCCACCCATAGGTTTGGATGTCCGGCAAAGTATGGACCAAGTCTCAATGTAAGAGTGGGTAATGCTCGATACCAAAGAGGCTAACAATATAAGATGAAGTGGAAGTGTAAAAGCTTCAAACTTGCATTAGTCATAAAGAACTCAAACACTACACAAGAGTGTCACATCCTCATATTACATAAGACTCAAAAACTAAGCACCCCGAGGGGATAGTGTGGTAGGGGTTACCCGTTGTGTATCCCAGGTCAACCAAAGTCGGTGGGTTTATCAGCAAAAGCATCCACAACATTCTAGCACTACTCAAGTCACTACTAGAGTCCCCAAAACTTGTAATTAGGTGAAAGAAAAACAACAGTTCAAAGGACTCCTTATTGTTTTCTATAAAATGAGAACACAATAATGTCTGTCGGAGGATAAGAATATTTAATCACGTAGGTAAAACTAATGCAAGGAAAGCATGTTAAAACAGTGGGACACATGATTGGATGAAAAAACTTTGATAAAGCACATTGCACAAAACTCTACACATACAAAAATAACCTCCCCAAGCTTAGAACTTTGCAATAATAAACTCGAGAAAATTATGGAACGAAAAGAGGAAATGCAGTTATTAAAAGAGAGTGTGAGAAGTGGTTAGCTCCCCAAGCTTAAGATTAAGAAAGGGTAAAACAATTTTACCATTAAGGTGTAAATGACCTCTCTTTTAATGGACACGGACCTTTGCTTCAATTTTAATAGTCAGTTCAAATATATCCTCTTGCTTAGCGGGTAGCTTACCATATAACTTCATTGCTTCAGCATCTAATTCACATACTATCGTGGTTTTGTCACGGCAGATGTCCTCGTGCAAGGACTTAGGTGTGAGGCCATTGCCGCTAGGTGGCGACTCAAAGGGGTTAAACGGGAACGAGAGGCAAGTTTACCCAGGTTCGGGCCCTCCGATGGAGGTAATAGCCTACGTCATGCTTTGTGTCTATATTGATGATGATCTCGATTACAAGGGTGCGGAATTGCTAACCTAGCTTTCGAGGGTGTCTAACTTGAGTCTTTCGGTCCTAGGGGCTCGCCTTTATATACAGGTCGAGACCCTAGGGTTTACAACAGAGTCCGAGTCATATTACAACTCGTAACCTATCATGTCTCTAACACGCCTTGCCCCTCAAGCAAGGAATCTTCCGGCGTCTTCTGCCTTGTGGGCCTTGAGTTGCCGTCTCCACATGCTTGGGCCGCCCGGCGGCTTACTTAATCATCGCCGTGCTCGCCTCATCTTCACGACGTGGCCCATCTTGAATATAATTCCAAAGCCGCCATTACATTGACCCGGCCCAATAAGACGGGTTATACCGCGGGGTTATATCCCCGACATTAGGCCCCAGATTGATTTGAATTCATTCATGTCAATTTCCCTTAATTTCTCTTGACGGCTTATTACCTGTCTGCATCTGTGTTCTTCGTGGATCTCGAAGTGCCGGCTTGCACTACTTCTAGACTTGTTATCTTTCTTGTGCCGTCCATGTAGTGACGTCACCCGCCAGAAATCCAGGGAACCAATGATGACATCACAACAAATCTGAGTGTATCCACATATCCCGAAAATTGAGGCATCTTTGTTACCCAAAATTACGGCATCTCCTTGATTTTCGCGCCCGCTGGTTGCCTCTTCGGGTTTCTCCCTTTTTAATATTCACTGGAGGGTCCCTTCTTTCACTTTCACCCCGTTTCTCGCTTCGTCTTCCTCGCGCCCGCAGGTTTCGTCGTGCCAGTGCCGCTGTTCATCTGTCGCCGGTGACCACTCTCGGGACTACAGCGACATCGCGTCTTCATCGAGGTCCAGCTGATCGTCTCCGCTGCCCCCGGCCTCCTTCAGGTAAATTGTTCTTATTCCCTAGATCCATAGTAGTTCATCGGAGTTCTTGAGCATTCCGGTAGTTCCTTATTCGTTTATCACCATTGCTCGTTCATACGTAGATTCCATGAATCTTATTATAGAAATAGAGCGGCTTTGAATGGTAGATTCATTTCTCGCATAACGTCTTTAAACCTACCTTAAGAATCGGTACATTAGACTGCTACTGCTCCCATGCCTTGTTGTTAGGTTTAGCAAATATTTTCCTTTTCCGAACCACTTGCAAATCCGTAATTGTAGCCAGTTTGGTAGAAACTTGTTTGTCCCACACTTAGCAAAAACCAGAGGTCTTTGATTTAGCGTAAGTCACCCTTATTTTCGTCGGCTCAATAGTTGTAACCCGCCATGTGATAGACTGCTGTACCAAGACACTGGCTTCCCATGAGGCGATTTACCCATTGTAAATGATTAGGCCGTCTTATTTTTAACCATATGCTTAATTCGCCCTTTTTTACTTTATCCAGGAAACTTATTATGTTGAAATCCAACACCTGCAACTGGGTGGTTGATGACCCACAAGTATAGGGGATCAATCGTAGTCCTTTCGATAAGTAAGAGTGTCGAACCCAACGAGGAGCAGAAGGAAATGACAAGCGGTTTTCAGCAAGGTAATCTCTGCAAGCACTGAAATTGTAGGTAACAGGTAGTTTGATAGCAAGGTAATTTGTAACGAGCAAGTAACGGTAACGATAAATAAGGTGTAGCAAGGTAGACCAATCCTTTTGAGGCAAAGGACAGGCCAGAACAATCTCTAGTAATAAGCAAAGTGTTCTTGAGGGTACACGGGAATTCATCTAGTCACTTTTATCATGTTGGTTTGATTCGTGTTCGCTACTTTGATAATTTGATATGTGGGTGGACCGGTGCTTGGGTGTTGTTCTTACTTGAACAACCTCCCACTTATGATTAACCCCCTCGCAAGCATCCGCAACTATGAGAAAAGTATTAAGATAAAATCTAACCATAGCATTAAACGTTTGGATCCAAATCGGCCCCTTACGAAGTAGCGCATAAACTAGGGTTTAAGCTTCTGTCACTCTAGCAACCCATCATGTAATAACTACTCCACAATGCATCCCCTTAGGCCCATGAATGGTGAAGTGTCATGTAGTCGACGTTCACATGACACCACTAAGGGAATCACAACATACATATCATCAAAATATCGAACACATTTCAAATTCACATGATTACTTGCAACATGACTTCTCCCGTGACCTCAAGAACAAAGGTAACTACTCACAAATAATAAACATGCTCAAGATCAGAGAGGTATTGAATAGCATAATGGATCTGAACATATAATCTTCCACCAAATAAACCATATAGTAATCAACTACGCAAGGTATTAAAAAGCATGTCCACATGAGTTCATTCTTATCATTAGGAACAACGGTAATACCTCCTTTCTTAGGGACACAATGAACGGGACTTACCTGCTTCCAGAAGTTTTAATATTTCAGTTCTTACCACTTCCTTCATCTTAGGATTCAATCGCCGTTGGTTATCAACAACGGGTTTAGCACCAGGTTCCATGTTAATCTTGTGCTGACATAGAGTGGGACTAATGCCCTTAAGCTCATCAAGAGTATATCCAATAGCAGCCCGGTGCTTCCTTAGAACTTTTAATAATCTTTCTTCTTCATGTTCTGAAAGGTTAGCACTAATAATAACATGATATATCTTTTTCTCATCAAGATAAGCATACTTCAAAGTGTCAGGCAATTGCTTCAATTCAAACACAGGATCACCTTTAGGTGGAGGAGGACCTCCAAGAGTTTCAATAGGCAAATTGTGTTTCAGGAGAGGTTGTTGTTCAAAGAAAATTTGATCTATTTCATTTCTTTCACGCAAGTGCATACCATTTTCATGGTCAAGCAAATATTGTTCTAATGGATCAGTGGGAGGCACATCAATGGAAGCAAGACCAATTATTTCATCTTTGATAGGTAACGCTTTATCACGAGGTTGTCTACTAAACTTGGAAAAATTAAACTCATGAGACACATTACCAAAACTGACACCGACAGTTTGTTTTTCACAATCTATCTTAGCATTGACGGTACTCAAGAAACGTCTACCAAAGATAATGGAACAAAAGTCATCTTGTGGAGAACCAAGGACTAGATAGGGTATTTTACTTTCCCACACAAGACTTCAACATCTCTAACAATCCCAAGTGGTGTGATGGTGTCTCTATTAGCAAGTTTAATAGTAACATCAATGTCTCCTATTTTTGCAGGTGCTATTTCATCCATAATTTCTTGGTATATCTAGCATGGAAAGTATTGTGAGCTACTTTGTTGTTTTCGTTGACAGGAAAAGCTTGCCACCCAAAATATTTTTTCTCTCTCAATTTAAAACTTTGAGCTCTCGCACCTCTACAAATCCCTACTTCCCTCTGCGAAGGGCCTATCTATTTACTTTATGCAATTTTTATTTTTTACTTTGAGTCTCCATCTTCTCTTATAAGCACCAACTAGGGGGCACTATGATCGTACTTGAGCATTGGGCATAGCTAATATTCGAGTGTGTTTCATGAATGGATCAATGATTGAGCATGATGGGCTAGGGATAACTTTCTTTAGTGTTGATATTTTGAAAGACATGGTTGCTTGTTGACATGCTTGAGTATTGAAGTCATTATGTTAAAACTAGACTATTGCTTTGAATCATTTACAAGTCCAAATGTCCATGCTATACAAAAGAAAAGAATGTGATGAACATGTTAGGCAGCATTCCACATCAAAAATTCTGTTTTTATCATTTACCTACTCGAGGACGAGTAGGAATTAAGCTTGGGGATGTTGATACGTCTCCCACGTATCTATAATTTTTGCTTGTTCCCTGCTGTTATATTATCATTCTTGGATGTTTTACAATCATTTTATTACAACTTTATATCATTTTTTGGGACTAACCTATTGACATAGTGCCAAAGTGCCAGTTGCTGTTTTTGCTTGTTTTTTACTTCGCAGAAAATCAGTACCAAATGGAGATAAAACGCTGCGGGGATTTTTGTGGATTTTTTACGGACCAGAAGAAACCAGACGGGCGAAAGAACAACAGAAGAGGGGGCCCAGGGTGGCCAGCACCCACCAGGGTCCGCTAGAGGCCCGCTGGCGCGACCTGGTGGGTGCTGGGCACCTCGGGCACCCCCTCAACCGACTATCGTTCCTATAAATTCCCTGGAAATCTAAAAACCCTAGGGGAGTCGACGAAACACAATTCTAGCCGCCGCAAGTTCCAGAACCTCGAGATCCAATCTAAACACCATCACGGAGGGGTTCATCTTCCTCATGGGTGCCTCTCCGATGATGCGTGAGTAGTCCACCATAGACCTACGGGTCCGTAGGCAGTAGCTAGATGGCTTCTTCTCTCTCTCTCTCTTATGATTCTCAATACAATGGTCTCTTGGAGATCTATTTGATGTAAACTTTTGTGGTGTGTTTGTTGGGATCCGATGAATTTTGAGTTCATGATCAATTTCTATCCATGAATATTATTTGAGTCTTCTTTGATCTCTTATATGCATGATTGCTTATAGCATCGTATTTCTTCTTCGAATCTTTGGTTTAGTTAGGCCGACTAGATCGATTTTTCTTGCCATGGGAAGAGGTGCTTTGTGATGGGTTCGATCTTGCGGTGTTCTTTCCCAGTGACAGAAGGGGCAGCAAGACACGCATGTATCGTTGCTATTAAGGATAACAAGATGGGGTCTATTCCTACATGAATAGATCTTGTCTACATCATGTCATCGTTCTTATTGCATTACTCCGTTTTTCCATGAAATTAATACACTAGATGCATGCTGGATAGCGGTCGATGTGTGGAGTAATAGAGGTAGATGCACGCAGGAGTCGGTCTATCTATCTTGGACGTGATGCCTATAGAATGATCATCGCCTTGGATATCGTCATGACTATTTGATTTTCTATCAATTGCCCAACAGTAATTTGTTCACCCACCGTGCGCTATACTCATGAGAGAAGCCACTAGTGAACCCTACGGCCCCCGGGTCTTTCCTATCATATTGCTTTCCGATCTACGTTTTTTGCACTCTTTGTTTTCAGATCTACAAAACCAAAAACCCAAAAATATATTGCTGCATATTTACTCTCTTTATTTGTGTTCTTGAGAGATCTATCTCTCCTATCTATCACTACCTAATCTATCTTATTACTGCAGAGAGATTGACAACCTCTCTTTCGCGTCGGGTTGCAAGTATTTGTTGTTTGTGTACAGGTGCTTCTTATTGGGTGGTGGTGATCCTCCTACTGGTTCGATAACCTTGGTTTCATAACTGAGGGTAATACTTACCGTCGCTGTGCTGCATCATCCCTTCCTCTTTGGGGAAATACCGACGCAATCCAAGCCACGTCAGTTCCGTAAATGGAAAAATCATCCATGAAAACCTCCACAATCTTTTCACAAAAATCAAAGAATATAGCAGTCATACATCTTTGAAAGGTAGCAGGTGCATTGCATAAACCAAAAGGCATACGTATATAAGCATAGGTTCCAAAAGGGCAAGTAAAGGTGGTTTTCTCTTGATCGGATTGTGACACAGGTATTTGAGAGAAACCAGAATATCCATTTAGGAAGCAAAAGTGTGTGTGCTTAGATAATCTTTCTAGCATTTGATCAATGAAAGGCAGAGGGTAATGATCCTTCCTAGTAGCTTTATTTAATTTTCTAAAATCAATTACCATTCTATAGCCAGTAACAATTCTTTGTGGAATGAGTTCATTCTTATCATTAGGAACAACGGTAATACCTCCTTTCTTAGGGACACAATGAACGGGACTTACCTGCTTCCAGAAGTTTTAATATTTCAGTTCTTACCACTTCCTTCATCTTAGGATTCAATCGCCGTTGGTTATCAACAACGGGTTTAGCACCAGGTTCCATATTAATCTTGTGCTGACATAGAGTGGGACTAATGCCCTTAAGATCATCAAGAGTATATCCAATAGCAGCCCGGTGCTTCCTTAGAACTTTTAATAATCTTTCTTCTTCATGTTCTGAAAGGTTAGCACTAATAATAACATGATATATCTTTTTCTCATCAAGATAAGCATACTTCAAAGTGTCAGGCAATTGCTTCAATTCAAACACAGGATCACCTTTAGGTGGAGGAGGACCTCCAAAAGTTTCAATAGGCAAATTGTGTTTCAGGAGAGGTTGTTGTTCAAAGAAAATTTGATCTATTTCATTTCTTTCACGCAAGTGCATACCATTTTCATGGTCAAGCAAATATTGTTCTAATGGATCAGTGGGAGGCACATCAATGGAAGCAAGACCAATTATTTCATCTTTGATAGGTAACGCTTTATCACGAGGTTGTCTACTAAACTTGGAAAAATTAAACTCATGAGACACATTACCAAAACTGACACCGACAGTTTGTTTTTCACAATCTATCTTAGCATTGACGGTACTCAAGAAACGTCTACCAAAGATAATGGAACAAAAGTCATCTTGTGGGGAACCAAGGACTAGAAAATCAGTAGGGTATTTTACTTTCCCACACAAGACTTCAATATCTCTAACAATCCCAAGTGGTGTGATGGTGTCTCTATTAGCAAGTTTAATAGTAACATCAATGTCTCCTATTTTTGCAGGTGCTATTTCATCCATAATTTATTGGTATAAGGTAAAAGGAATATCACTCACACTAGCACCCAAATCACATAAACCATGATAACAATGATCTCCTATTTTGACTGAGACAACAGGCAGGCCTTCTATGGGTCTATGTTTATCTTTTTCATCGGGTTTAGCAATTCTAGCAGCTTCATCACAGAAGTAGATAACATGCCCATCAGTATTTTCTACCAAGAGATCTTTAACCATAGCAACACTAGGTTCTACTTTAATTTGCTCAGGGGGCTTAGATGTTTTTAGAATACTCTTACGGACCACAGTTGATACCTTAGCATGTTCCTTTATCCTAACAGGGAAAGGTGGGTTTTCAATATAAGCGGTAGGCACAACTGGATCAACATTGTAAATGATAGTTTCTTCTTTAGCTACGACAAGTTCTTTAATTTCTTCTTTCATAGGGGTGTGATATTTAAACCACTTCTCCTTAGGGAGATCAACATGAGTAGCAAATGCTTCGCAGAAAGAGGCTACTATCTCAGAGTCAAGTCCATATTTAGTGCTAAACTTGTGAAAAGTATCGGTATTCATAAAAGATTTAACACAATCAAATTCAAGCTTTATACCTGACTCATTACCTTCGTCGAGTTCCCAATCTTCAGAGTTGCGTTTAATTCTTTCTAAGAGATCCCACTTGAATTCAATAGTCTTCTTCATATAAGAACCAACACAGGAAGTATCAAGCATGGATTGATTATTATGAGAAAGCCGAGCTTAAAAATTCTGAATGATAACTTCTCTCAGAATGTCATGATTGGGGCATGAATATAACATTGACTTAAGCCTCCCCCAAGCTAGACCGATACTTTCTCCTTCACGAGGCCAACTATTATATATATATAATTCCGATCACGATGAACTAGATGCATAGGATAAAACTTTTGGTGGAATTCCAATTGCAAATGATTCCAGTTCCACGATCCAAGATCATCACATAGCCTATACCATGTCAATGCTTTTCCCTCCAAAGATAAAGGGAAAACCTTCTTCTTAACTTCATCTCCGGGTAAACCTGCAAGCTTAAATAATCCACATATTTCGTTCACATATAATAGATGCATATCAGGATGTTCAGTTCCATCTCCTGCGTAAGGTTTAGCAAGCAGTTGTTCTACCATACCCGAAGAATTTCATAAGCAATATTTTCAGTAGGTGCAGTAGGTTGAGGGGCAAAAAATTGTGGTTCTGGTCGAGGTGAAGATACCCCGAACAAACCCCTGAAAGGAGTGATGTCAACAATAATAACTCATGCCCACCCATATCCAACTGGATATATGTGCCTAGATCTTTCCTCACCACATGATGCTTGCAAAAGATAAAAACTAAAAAGGAATAAGGAAGAATACTTTGACTCCTTGCATAAAAGTGAATACATAAAAGTAAAATATAGTCCCTTCGCAGAGGGAAGCAGAGGTTGTCATGCGCTTATTGATTTGTATGCCTAATCCCTTAATGTAAAAGAACGTCACGCTATATTGTCCCCTATGATAGCAACCTTTGTTATGCAGTCCGTCGCTTTTATTACTTTGCCATCATAAGTTCGTATAGCGCTCAATTTTCTCTTACACTAATTGATAAACACACTTTTAGAAGCAATTTTTATTGCCTTATTGCACCGATGACAACTTACTTGAAGGATCTTTCTCGATCCATAGGTAGGTATGGTGGACTCTCAAAAATGAGTTTGGTTTTGGGTTTTTGGATGCACAAGTAGTATCTCTACTTAGTGCGGAATTTTGGCTAGCAAAGATATTGGGCAAGCACCACATGTTGAAGGATCTATGACAATATAACTTCTATGTGAATATGAACGAACATAAATCATTACGTTGTCTTCCTTGTCCAACGTCAACAATTTTGACATATAATATTTGATGGGGGCTCACAATCATAAAAGATGTCCAAGATTGTGTATTTGCATGTGAATCTTCTCTTCCCTTATTAATTCTTTCATGAATTGCATCATTGACCAATGCTATGTTTGTCAATCTCCAATAAATTTTACTACTTATACTTTTCCTTATGTGATGCCATTACTCACCATAAGATTAGCATATGATTCTTTTCATTTATTTTTCTTTCCTTTTATTTTGATTGCAACAAGAAAGTAGAGAGACAAAAACTCAAACTAAACTTTATTATATAGCTCTCACACGATTACATAGATAGATAGGCCACGAAACTAACACACGAAAATAGATCATGCTAAACTTTTATTCAACTAAAGCAAAGGGAAACTAAAGATCGAACTAAAATAGGTAAAGATGAATAAAAGTGATGGTGATACGATACCGGGGCACCTCCCCCAAGCTTGGCTCAGGCCAAGGGGAGTGCCCATACCCGTGTGCTCAAGTTTCCTTCGGTGGTGGTGATGAAGAAGGTGGTGGTGACGATGCATCACACTTCAACTTCAAAAGGTCCTCCAATTTCTGGATGACTCTCCAAAGGTTATTGATATGCTCCTCTAGCAAGATATTTTCACGGATGAGAAATTTATTCTGAACACAGACCGCTTCGAAAGCTCTAAAAGCTTCGATTTCAATAGGGGTGAGATGACTGTAATAAGGTTGAAGGATATCTTCTTCTTCTCCCTCCTTTGTTGGCATGGATTGCTCTCCTTCAGGGGGCTGATCCACCATAGCCTCCTTGCCCTTCTCTTCCCTGTTGGCTTCTTCTAGCCCCTCCCTCTCCAGCTCCATCTTCATTAGCCAGGCATCTTCTTCCACATTGTTAGAAGAGGGAGAAGACATGATGCCCGACTTGACAGATCTGACAGGAAAACAACACGAAACAAGAACAGAGGATTTTTCTGCGATGCGGTCGTCAAAACAGTTAGGGGTATATATAGAGAATTTTTATTCTTGGAAAACAAGCATATGGGAGGAAAACGGAGACGGGGAGGTGTCCGAGGTGGGCACAACCCACCAGGGCGCCTGGCGCGCCCTGGTGTATCGTGCTCACCTCGATCACCTTCCGGTTTATTTCTTTATTTCCAAAATTCTATAATATTCCAAAACTGACAAAAAATATTTTTCCGGATTTTTCGGAGTCCGTTTATCACATACCTCCTATTTTTAAGAATTCCGGAGTGTTCCGGAAGGTTTCTTTTATGTGTTCCTCTGGTGTCATGGTTTGGATAACATTGCTTTCAACGTTAATAGGCGTACCTGAGATATAATGCTTAATTCTTTGTCCATTGACCACCTTCGGGTTAGTACCTTCGGCGTTATTAATCTTGATAGCTCCAGAATGATAAACCTCTTCAATAATATAAGGTCCTTCCCATTTGGAGAGAAGCTTACCTGCAAAAAATCTTAAACGAGAGTTGAACAAAAGAACATAGTCTCCTATTTTGAATTCCCGCTTTTGGATTCTTTTGTGATGCCATCTTTTTACTTTTTCTTTGAATAGCTTGGCATTTTCATAGGCTTGGGTTCTCCATTCATCAAGTGAGCTAATATCAAATAGCCTCTTCTCACCGGCAAGTTTGTCATAAAATAAATTCCTTGGAGAGTGTTGGTATGGAAGGCAACCGTGGATGCGGCCCGCCATGGAAAGTGAAAGTTTGGTGGAAAAAGGAATAAACTTTATTTTCTGTTTGGGAACCGCCTATGATATATCTAGCATGGAAACTATTGTGAGCTACTTTGTCGTTTTCGTTGACAGGAAAAGCATGCCACCCAAAATATTTTTCTCTCTCAATTTAAAACTTTGAGCTCTGGCACCTCTACAAATCCCTACTTCCCTCTGCGAAGGGCCTTTCTATTTACTTTATGCAATTTTTACTTTTGCTTTGAGTCTCCATCTTCTCTTATAAGCACAAACTAGGGGGCACTATGATCGTACTTGAGCATTGGGCATAGTTAATATTTGAGTGTGTGTCATGAATGGATCAATGATTGAGCATGATGGGCTAGGGATAACTTTCTTTAGTGTTGATATTCTGAAAGACATGGTTGCTTATTGACATGCTTGAGTATTGAAGTCATTATGTTAAAACTAGACTATTGCTTTGAATCATTTACAAGTCCAAATGTCCATGCTATACAAAAGAAAAGAATATGATGAACATGTTAGGTAGCATTCCACATCAAAAAAATTGTTTTTATCATTTACCTACTCGAGGACGAGTAGGAATTAAGATTGGGGATGCTGATACGTCTCCAACGTATCTATAATTTTTGCTTGTTCCATGCTGTTATATTATCATTCTTGGATGTTTTACAATCATTTTATAAAAACTTTATATCATTTTTTGGGACTAACCTATTGACATAGTGCCAAAGTGCCAGTTGCTATTTTTGCTTTTTTTTACTTCACAGAAAATCAATACCAAACGGAGTCCAATCGCGATGAAACTTTTTAGAGATTTTTTCTTCTATTGATTGGTGTTTCTTCTATTGATTCCTTGTTTAGTAATGTTAAAATTTATAATGAAGGGACTGAAGTAGAGTCGACTTTATCTAGAAGGCGTCCCAATAATTTGGAGGGTGAAAATCTCGATGAAAATTTTGTTGAAAGTGGGTTTGAAAAGGTTAAAACTTTAAATAGTGATGTGCCCACTATCTTGGATTGCAAAGATTTTAATTATGATAGCTGCTCCTTGATTGAATGTATTTCTTTGTTGCAATCTATGTTGAATTCACCCCATGCTTATGAGCAAAATAAAGCTTTTACTAAACATATCGTTGATGCAATGATGAAATCTTTTGAAGAAAAGTTGGAGTTGGAGATTTCTATTCCTAGAAAATTACATGATGAGTGGGAACCTACCATTAAGGTCAAGATTAAAAATTATGAATGCTTTGCTTTGTGTGATTTGGGTGCTAGTGTTTCCACGATTCCGAAATCTCTATGTGATGTGCTTGGTCTTACCAACATGGAAGAATGTTCTCTTAATTTGCACTTGGCGGATTCTACTATTAAAAAGCCTTTGGGAAGAATTAATGATGTTCCTATTCTTGCAAATAGAAATTATGTTCCCATTGATTTTATTGTGCTTGATATTGATTGCAATCCGTCTTGTCCCATCATACTTGGTAGACCGTTTTTACGCACTATAGGTGCCGTGATTGATATGAAAGAAGGCAATATTCGTTTTCAGTTTCCCTTAAGAAAGGGTATGGAACACTTCCCTAGAACAATAATTAAGCCACCATATGAATCAATCATGAGGGCATCCTATGGATCCAAAACCAAAGATAACAATACTTGAATCTATCCAATATGCCTAGCTAGGGGCGTAAAACGATAGCGCTTGTTGGGAGGCAACCCAATGAATAAATAAATTTTTGCTTTTTGATTTCTGTTTTTGAGTGTTGAAACAATTATGCCTCTGTTATGATTGTGTTTTTATGGTTTATTTAGTGTTTGTTCCAAGTAGAACCGTTAGGATGATTCATAGGATGAGTAGAAGTGATGCTGAATGTGAAACAGAAACTTTGCGTCCAGTATATGAATATTCAATTTTTGCTGGAATGTGATATTGAACAGAAATTTTAACACAGTGTTTCTATACAAATTACTTACGTTTTCCTAATTTTTCAGAATTTTTAGAGTTACATAAGTATGGGTATGGTACATATTACTACAGACTGTTCTGTTTGAGACAGATTCTGTTTTCGTTGCACTGTGTGCTTGTTTTGATGAATCTGTGGTTTGTATTTGGAGGTATAAGCCATGGCAAAGTTAAAATACAGTAGGTATAATGCAATTATAAAATTTGAATGGGTTTACAACAGTACCTAAAGTAGTGATTTGCTTTCTTATACTAACGGATCTCACGAAGATTTTGTTGAGTTTTGTGTGATTGAAGTTTTCAAGTTTTGGGTGAGATCACGATGGATGAAGGAATAAGGAGTAGCAAAAGCCTAAGCTTGGGGATGCTACCGCGCCCCAAGATATATCCAAAGAGTAACAAGCAACTAAGCTTGGGGATGCCCCGAGTGGCATCCCCTCTTTCTTCTAACGACCATCGGTATTTTACTTGGAGCTATATTTTTATTCGTCACATATCATGTGTTTTGCTTGGAGCGTCTTGTATCTTTGCTTACTTTGTTTGTTAGTTTTCCCTTTGTATCCTGGCTGTACACACCTATTTGATAAAGCCAAAATCATGCTATGATTTGTTAGAATTGCTCTATGTGCTTCACTTAAACTTTTCGAGCTATAGAATTGCTCTAGTGCTTCACTTATATCTTTTTGAGCACGGTGTGCTTGGAAATTTTTGTAGAAATCCTCTCATGCTTCACTTAGATTAATTTGAGAGTTAGTAATTTTTTGAAGAAATCCTCTCATGCTTCACTTATACCTTTTTGAGAGATGAAATCTTTATGCTCATGTGCTTCACTTAAATTTGTTTGAGATTGCCAAAAAGCAATGGCAATATATGAAACTAGTCCCAAAGTGATAGATATCCAAGGAGGATATAATAAAAACTTTCATGAAGATCATTGGACAAATTAAACTTGATTCCTTGTAATAGTTTTGAAACATGATGATAGTAATATGTGAGTCATGTTAATAAGTAATTATGCTTAGTAGGAATATTGGTGTTAAGGTTTGTGATTCCCTATGCATGCACGAAAGTCAATAGTTATGCAATGAAGTTACATCCTACTTGTGGTGCATGATTCGGTGTTAGTTATGTTCAATGCTCACTTATGTGATTTTTCGTTTCTTGGTTTGGTTGCTTCCCAATCTATTTGCTAGGCTTCATTTGTACTAAGTAGAAATACTACTTGTGCATCCAAAATCCTTAAACCAAGTTTTGCCTTATGAGTCCACCATACCTACCTATATGCCATATTTTCATGCCGTTCCAAGCAAATTTGTATGTGCCATCTCTAAATTTTCAATATCAATTTTCTCTTTTGTGTGCCCGTACCGCTCATGAAAGGGTGGGGAGTGTCCAATATTTTTCCATGCTAGATGTGTTATTCTCAAGATGAGTGTTTATTCACTTGTCATTGCACGAGAGTGCGGCGGTAATAGGGATGCCCATTCCGGAAATGAAAAGAAAAAAATAAAAAAAATATTTACTTTATGTTGTCAAATAATAAATTCCTTGGAAAGTGTTGGTATGGAAGGCAACCGTGGATACGGCCTGCCATGGAAAGTGAAAGTTTGGTGGAAAAGGGAATATACTTTATTTTCTGTTTGGGAACCGCCTATGATATATCTAGCATGGAAAGTATTGTGAGCTACTTTGTTGTTTTCGTTGACAGGAAAAGCTTGCCACCCAAAATATTTTTTCTCTCTCAATTTAAAACTTTGAGCTCTCGCACCTCTACAAATCCCTACTTCCCTCTGCGAAGGGCCTATCTATTTACTTTATGCAATTTTTATTTTTACTTTGAGTCTCCATCTTCTCTTATAAGCACCAACTAGGGGGCACTATGATCGTACTTGAGCATTGGGCATAGCTAATATTCGAGTGTGTTTCATGAATGGATCAATGATTGAGCATGATGGGCTAGGGATAACTTTCTTTAGTGTTGATATTTTGAAAGACATGGTTGCTTGTTGACATGCTTGAGTATTGAAGTCATTATGTTAAAACTAGACTATTGCTTTGAATCATTTACAAGTCCAAATGTCCATGCTATACAAAAGAAAAGAATGTGATGAACATGTTAGGCAGCATTCCACATCAAAAATTCTGTTTTTATCATTTACCTACTCGAGGACGAGTAGGAATTAAGCTTGGGGATGTTGATACGTCTCCCACGTATCTATAATTTTTGCTTGTTCCCTGCTGTTATATTATCATTCTTGGATGTTTTACAATCATTTTATTACAACTTTATATCATTTTTTGGGACTAACCTATTGACATAGTGCCAAAGTGCCAGTTGCTGTTTTTGCTTGTTTTTTACTTCGTAGAAAATCAGTACCAAATGGAGATAAAACGCTGCGGGGATTTTTGTGGATTTTTTACGGACCAGAAGAAACCAGACGGGCGAAAGAACAAAAGAAGAGGGGGCCCAGGGTGGCCAGCACCCACCAGGGTCCGCTAGAGGCCCGCTGGCGCGACCTGGTGGGTGCTGGGCACCTCGGGCACCCCCTCAACCGACTATCGTGCCTATAAATTCCCTGGAAATCCAAAAACCCTAGGGGAGTCGACGAAACACAATTCCAGCCGCCGCAAGTTCCAGAACCTCGAGATCCAATCTAAACACCATCACGGAGGGGTTCATCTTCCTCATAGGTGCCTCTCCGATGATGCGTGAGTAGTCCACCATAGACCTACGGGTCCGTAGGCAGTAGCTAGATGGCTTCTTCTCTCTCTCTCTCTTATGATTCTCAATACAATGGTCTCCTGGAGATCTATTTGATGTAAACTTTTGTGGTGTGTTTGTTGGGATCCGATGAATTTTGAGTTCATGATCAATTTCTATCCATGAATATTATTTGAGTCTTCTTTGATCTCTTATATGCATGATTGCTTATAGCATCGTATTTCTTCTTCGAATCTTTGGTTTAGTTAGGCCGACTAGATCGATTTTTCTTGCCATGGGAAGAGGTGCTTTGTGATGGGTTCGATCTTGCGGTGTTCTTTCCCAGTGACAGAAGGGGCAGCAAGACACGCATGTATCGTTGCTATTAAGGATAACAAGATGGGGTCTATTCCTACATGAATAGATCTTGTCTACATCATGTCATCGTTCTTATTGCATTACTCCGTTTTTCCATGAAATTAATACACTAGATGCATGCTGGATAGCGGTCGATGTGTGGAGTAATAGAGGTAGATGCACGCAGGAGTCGGTCTATCTATCTTGGACGTGATGCCTATAGAATGATCATCGCCTTGGATATCGTCATGACTATTTGATTTTCTATCAATTGCCCAACAGTAATTTGTTCACCCACCGTGCGCTATACTCATGAGAGAAGCCACTAGTGAACCCTACGGCCCCCGGGTCTTTCCTATCATATTGCTTTCCGATCTACGTTTTTTGCACTCTTTGTTTTCAGATCTACAAAACCAAAAACCCAAAAATATATTGCTGCATATTTACTCTCTTTATTTGTGCCTATCTATCACTACCTAATCTATCTTATTACTGCAGAGAGATTGACAACCTCTCTTTCGCGTCGGGTTGCAAGTATTTGTTGTTTGTGTACAGGTGCTTCTTATTGGGTGGTGGTGATCCTCCTACTGGTTCGATAACCTTGGTTTCATAACTGAGGGTAATACTTACCGTCGCTGTGCTGCATCATCCCTTCCTCTTTGGGGAAATACCGACGCAATCCAAGCCACGTCAGTTCCGTAAATGGAAAAATCATCCATGAAAACCTCCACAATCTTTTCACAAAAATCAAAGAATATAGCAGTCATACATCTTTGAAAGGTAGCAGGTGCATTGCATAAACCAAAAGGCATACGTATATAAGCATAGGTTCCAAAAGGGCAAGTAAAGGTGGTTTTCTCTTGATCGGATTGTGACACAGGTATTTGAGAGAAACCAGAATATCCATTTAGGAAGCAAAAGTGTGTGTGCTTAGATAATCTTTCTAGCATTTGATCAATGAAAGGCAGCGGGTAATGATCCTTCCTAGTAGCTTTATTTAATTTTCTAAAATCAATTACCATTCTATAGCCAGTAACAATTCTTTGTGGAATGAGTTCATTCTTATCATTAGGAACAACGGTAATACCTCCTTTCTTAGGGACACAATGAACGGGACTTACCTGCTTCCAGAAGTTTTAATATTTCAGTTCTTACCACTTCCTTCATCTTAGGATTCAATCGCCGTTGGTTATCAACAACGGGTTTAGCACCAGGTTCCATATTAATCTTGTGCTGACATAGAGTGGGACTAATGCCCTTAAGATCATCAAGAGTATATCCAATAGCAGCCCGGTGCTTCCTTAGAACTTTTAATAATCTTTCTTCTTCATGTTCTGAAAGGTTAGCACTAATAATAACATGATATATCTTTTTCTCATCAAGATAAGCATACTTCAAAGTGTCAGGCAATTGCTTCAATTCAAACACAGGATCACCTTTAGGTGGAGGAGGACCTCCAAGAGTTTCAATAGGCAAATTGTGTTTCAGGAGAGGTTGTTGTTCAAAGAAAATTTGATCTATTTCATTTCTTTCACGCAAGTGCATACCATTTTCATGGTCAAGCAAATATTGTTCTAATGGATCAGTGGGAGGCACATCAATGGAAGCAAGACCAATTATTTCATCTTTGATAGGTAACGCTTTATCACGAGGTTGTCTACTAAACTTGGAAAAATTAAACTCATGAGACACATTACCAAAACTGACACCGACAGTTTGTTTTTCACAATCTATCTTAGCATTGACGGTACTCAAGAAACGTCTACCAAAGATAATGGAACAAAAGTCATCTTGTGGGGAACCAAGGACTAGAAAATCAGTAGGGTATTTTACTTTCCCACACAAGACTTCAATATCTCTAACAATCCCAAGTTGTGTGATGGTGTCTCTATTAGCAAGTTTAATAGTAACATCAATGTCTCCTATTTTTGCAGGTGCTATTTCATCCATAATTTATTGGTATAAGGTAAAAGGAATATCACTCACACTAGCACCCAAATCACATAAACCATGATAGCAATGATCTCCTATTTTGACTGAGACAACAGGCAGGCCTTCTATGGGTCTATGTTTATCTTTTTCATCGGGTTTAGCAATTCTAGCAGCTTCATCACAGAAGTAGATAACATGCCCATCAGTATTTTCTACCAAGAGATCTTTAACCATAGCAACACTAGGTTCTACTTTAATTTGCTCAGGGGGCTTAGATATTTTTAGATTACTCTTACGGACCACAGTTGATACCTTAGCATGTTCCTTTATCCTAACAGGGAAAGGTGGGTTTTCAATATAAGCGGTAGGCACAACTGGATCAACATTGTAAATGATAGTTTCTTCTTTAGCTACGATAGGTTCTTTAATTTCTTCTTTCATATGGGATTGATATTTAAACCACTTCTCCTTAGGGAGATCAACGTGAGTAGCAAATGCTTCGCAGAAAGATGCTACTATCTCAGAGTCAAGTCCATATTTAGTGCTAAACTTGTGAAAAGTATCGGTATTCATAAAAGATTTAACACAATCAAATTCAAGCTTTATACCTGACTCATTACCTTCGTCGAGTTCCCAATCTTCAGAGTTGCGTTTAATTCTTTCTAAGAGATCCCACTTGAATTCAATAGTCTTCTTCATATAAGAACCAGCAAATGAAGTATCAAGCATGGATTGATTATTATGAGAAAGCCGAGCTTAAAAATTCTGAATGATAACTTCTCTCAGAATGTCATGATTGGGGCATGAATATAACATTGACTTAAGCCTCCCCCAAGCTAGAGCGATACTTTCTCCTTCACGAGGCCAACTATTATATATATAATCCGATCACGATGAACTAGATGCATAGGATAAAACTTTTGGTGGAATTCCAATTGCAAATGATTCCAGTTCCACGATCCAAGATCATCACATAGCCTATACCATGTCAATGCTTTTACCTCCAAAGATAAAGGGAAAACCTTCTTCTTAACTTCATCTCCGGGTAAACCTGCAAGCTTAAATAATCCACATATTTCGTTCACATATAATAGATGCATATCAGGATGTTCAGTTCCATCTCCTGCGTAAGGTTTAGCAAGCAGTTGTTCTACCATACCCGAAGAATTTCATAAGCAATATTTTCAGTAGGTGCAGTAGGTTGAGGGGCAAAATATTGTGGTTCTGGTCGAGGTGAAGATACCCCGAACAAACCCCTCAAAGGATTGTTGTCCATAGTAGCAACTAGCAATAAATTTCAGCACGTAGT
This sequence comes from Elymus sibiricus, assembly GCA_039707655.1. Classification (NCBI taxonomy): domain Eukaryota; kingdom Viridiplantae; phylum Streptophyta; class Magnoliopsida; order Poales; family Poaceae; genus Elymus; species Elymus sibiricus. The sequence goes on from CM077671.1 coordinate 250,649,517, forward strand.
ATAAGTTTTTCCTTACCGATTTCCACTTACCAAGAGCGCCTCACTCCCCGGCAACGGCGCCAGAAAAGAGTCTTGATGACCCACAAGTAGAGGGGATCAATCGTAGTCCTTTCGATATGTAAGAGTGTCGAACCCAACGAGGAGCAGAATGAAATGACAAGCGGTTTTCAGCATGGTAATCTCTGCAAGCACTGAAATTGTAGGTAACAGGTAGTTTGATAGCAACGTAATTTGTAACAAGCAAGTAACGGTAACAATAAATAAGGTGCAGCAAGGTAGCCCAATCCTTTTGAGGCAAAGGAAAGGCCAGAACAATCTCTAGTAATAGGCAAAGTGTTCTTGAGGGTACACGGGAATTCATCTAGTCACTTTTATCATGTTGGTTTGATTCATCTTCGCTACTTTGATAATTTGATATGTGGGTGGACCGGTGATTGGGTACTGTTCTTACTTGAACAACCTCCCACTTATGATTAACCCCCTCTCAAGCATCCGCAACTACGAGAAAAGTATTAAGATAAAATCTAACCATAGCATTAAACGTTTGGATCCAAATCGGCCCCTTACGAAGTAGCGCATAAACTAGGGTTTAAGCTTCTATCACTCTAGCAACCCATCATGTAATAACTACTCCACAATGCATCCCCTTATGCCCATGAATGGTGAAGTGTCATGTAGTCGACGTTCACATGACACCACTAAGGGAATCACGACATACATATCATCAAAATATCAAACACATATCAAATTCAGATGATTAGTTGCAACGTGACTTCTCCCGTGACCTCAAGAACAAAGGTAATTACTCACAAATAATAAACATGCTCAAGATCAGAGAGGTATTGAATAGCATAATGGATCTGAACATATAATCTTCCACCAAATAAACCATATAGTAATCAACTACTCAAGGTAATCAACACTACTAGTCACCCACAGGTACCAATCTGAGGTTCCGGTACAAAGATTGAACACAAGAGATGAACTAGGGTTTGAGAGGAGATGGTGCTGTTGAAGATGTTGATGAAGATTGGCCTCCCAAAGATGAGAGGGGTATTGGGGATGACGATAGCTTCGGTTTCCCCCTCCGGGAGGGAAGTTCCCCCGGCGGAATCGCTCCGCCGGAGGGCAAAAGTGCTCCTGCCCAAGTTCCGCCTCGAGGCGGCGACGCTTCATCCCAAAAGTCCTCCTCTGATTTTTCTAGGTCAATTGTGACTATATACCAGAAGATGGGCACTGGAGGTGGGCCGAGGTGGCCACAACCCATCAGGGCGCTCTCAGGGGGGTTTGGCGCACCCTGGTGGGTTGTGCCAACCAGGTAGGCCCCCTCTGGTACTTTTCTGCTCCAGTATTTCTTATTTAACTCAAAAATAATCTCCGTAAAATTTCAGCTTCATTAGAGTTGTGTAGAATAGGTATCTCTGATGTGCTTTTCTTAGGTCCAGAATTCCAGCTACCGGTATTCTCCCTCTTTGTGTAAACCTTGCATATTATGAGAGAAAAGGCATTAGAATCACTCCCCAAAGCATTATTATTCAACACAACATAATAAATAATAGTAGGAAATCATGATGCAAAATGGACGTATTGACGTGGCTTGAGACTGCGTCGGTTTTTCCCCAAATAGGAAGGGATGATGCAGCACAGCGACAGTAAGTATTTCCCTCAGTTATGAAACCAAGGTTATTCAACCAGTAGGAGGATCACCACCACCCAATAAGCACCACCTGCACACAAATAACAAATACTTACAATCCGACGCGTAAGAGAGGTTGCCAATCTCTCTACGGTAAAAAGATAGATTAGGTAGTGATAGATAGGAGAGATAGATCTCTCAAGAACACAAAATAGAAAAGGAAAATAAAATATGCAGCAATATGTTTTTGGGTTTTTGGTTTTGTAGATCTGAAAACAAAGATGCAAAAGATAGATCTGAAAGCAATATGTTGGAAAAGTAGACCCGGGGGCCGTAGGGTTCACTAGTGGCTTCTCTCATGAGTATAGCGCACGGTGGGTGAACAAATTACTGTTGGGCAATTGATAGAAAATCGAATAGTCATGACGATATCCAAGGCGATGATGATTATATAGGCATCACGTCCAAGATAGATAGACCGACTCCTGCCTGCATCTACCTCTATTACTCCACACATCGACCGCTATCCAGCATGCATCTAGTGTATTAAGTTCATGGAAAAACGGAGTAATGCAATAAGAACGATGACATGATGTAGACAAGAACTATTCATGTAGGAATAGACCCCATCTTGTTATCCTTAATAGCAACAATACATGCGTGTCTTGCTGCCCCTTCTGTCACTGGGAAAGAACACCGCAAGATCGAACCCATCACAAAGCACCTCTTCCCATGGCAAGAAAAATCGATCTAGTCGACCTAACTAAACTAAAGATTCGAAGAAGAAATACGATGCTATAAGCAATCATGCATATAAGAGATCAAAGAAGACTCAAATAATATTCATGGATAGAAACTGATCATGAACTCAAAATTCATCGGATCCCAACAAACACACCGCAAAAGTTTACATCAAATAGATCTCCAAGAGACCATTGTATCGAGAATCATAAGAGAGAGAGAGAAGAAGCCATCTAGCTACTGCCTACGGACCCGTAGGTCTATGGTGGACTACTCACGCATCATCGGACAGGCACCTATGAGGAAGATGAACCCCTCCGTGATGGTGTTTAGATTGGATCTCGCGGTTCTGGAACTTGCGGCGGCTGGAATTGTGTTTCGTCGACTCCCCTAAGGTTTTTGGAATATTTGGGAATTTATAGGCATCAGAGGCAGTGGAGAGGGGCCCCGAGGAGGGCACAACCCATCAGGGCACGCCAGGGCCCCATTGGGGCGCCCTGGTGGGTTGTGGTCTTCTCGGCCAACTCCCCCGGCACTTCTTTGGCCCACTGGGTGTCTTATGGTCCAGAAAAAATCTCTAAAAAGTTTCATCGCGATTGGACTCCGTTTGGTATTGATTTTCTGTGAAGTAAAAAAAAGCAAAAATAGCAACTGGCACTTTGGCACTATGTCAATAGGTTAGTCCCAAAAAATGATATAAAGTTTTTATAAAATGATTGTAAAACATCCAAGAATGATAATATAACAGCATGGAACAAGCAAAAATTATAGATACGTTGGAGACGTATCAGCATCCCCAAGCTTAATTCCTACTCGCCCTCGAGTAGGTAAATGATAAAAACAATTTTTTTCATGTGGAATGCTACCTAACATGTTCATCATATTCTTTTCTTTTGTATAGCATGGACATTTGGACTTGTAAATGATTCAAAGCAATAGTCTAGTTTTAACATAATGACTTCAATACTCAAGCATGTCAACAAGCAACCATGTCTTTCAGAATATCAACACTAAAGAAAGTTATCCCTAGCCCATCATGCTCAATCATTGATCCATTCATGACACACACTCAAATATTAACTATGCCCAATGCTCAAGTACGATCATAGTGCCCCCTAGTTTGTGCTTATAAGAGAAGATGGAGACTCAAAGCAAAAGTAAAAATTGCATAAAGTAAATAGAAAGGCCCTTCGCAGAGGGAAGTAGGGATATGTAGAGGTGCCAGAGCTCAAAGTTTTAAATTGAGAGAGAAAAATATTTTGGGTGGCATGCTTTTCCTGTCAACGAAAACGACAAAGTAGCTCACAATAGTTTCCATGCTAGATATATCATAGGCGGTTCCCAAACAGAAAATAAAGTTTATTCCTTTTTCCACCAAACTTTCACTTTCCATGGCGGGCCGCATCCACGGTTGCCTTCCATACCAACACTCTCCAAGGAATTTATTTTATGACAAACTTGCCGGTGAGAAGAGGCTATTTGATATTAGCTCACTTGATGAATGGAGAACCCAAGCCTATGAAAATGCCAAGCTATTCAAAGAAAAAGTAAAAAGATGGCATCACAAAAGAATCCAAAAGCGGGAATTCAAAATAGGAGACTATGTTCTTTTGTTCAACTCTCGTTTAAGATTTTTTGCAGGTAAGCTTCTCTCCAAATGGGAAGGACCTTATATTATTGAAGAGGTTTATCGTTCTAGAGCTATCAAGATTAATAACGCCGAAGGTACTAACCCGAAGGTGGTCAATGGACAAAGAATTAAGCATTATATCTCAGGTACGCCTATTAACGTTGAAAGCAATGTTATCCAAACCATGACACCAGAGGAACACATAAAAGAAACCTTCCGGAACACTCCGGAATTCTTAAAAATAGGAGGTATGTGATAAACGGACTCCGAAAAATCCGGAAAAATATTTTTTGTCAGTTTTGGAATATTATAGAATTTTGGAAATAAAGAAATAAACCGGAAGGTGATCGAGGTGAGCACGATACACCAGGGCGCGCCAGGCGCCCTGGTGGGTTGTGCCCACCTCGGACACCTCCCCGTCTCCGTTTTCCTCCCATATGCTTGTTTTCCAAGAATAAAAATTCTCTATATATACCCCTAACTGTTTTGACGACCGCATCGCAGAAAAATCCTCTGTTCTTGTTTCGTGTTGTTTTCCTGTCAGATCTGTCAAGTCGGGCATCATGTCTTCTCCCTCTTCTAACAATGTGGAAGAAGATGCCTGGCTAATGAAGATGGAGCTGGAGAGGGAGGGGCTAGAAGAAGCCAACAGGGAAGAGAAGGGCAAGGAGGCTATGGTGGATCAGCCCCCTGAAGGAGAGCAATCCATGCCAACAAAGGAGGGAGAAGAAGAAGATATCCTTCAACCTTATTACAGTCATCTCACCCCTATTGAAATCGAAGCTTTTAGAGCTTTCGAAGCGGTCTGTGTTCAGAATAAATTTCTCATCCGTGAAAATATCTTGCTAGAGGAGCATATCAATAACCTTTGGAGAGTCATCCAGAAATTGGAGGACCTTTTGAAGTTGAAGTGTGATGCATCGTCACCACCACCTTCTTCATCACCACCACCGAAGGAAACTTGAGCACACGGGTATGGGCACTCCCCTTGGCCTGAGCCAAGCTTGGGGGAGGTGCCCCGGTATCGTATCACCATCACTTTTATTCATCTTTACCTATTTTAGTTCGATCTTTAGTTTCCCTTTGCTTTAGTTGAATAAAAGTTTAGCATGATCTATTTTCGTGTGTTAGTTTCGTGGCCTATCTATCTATGTAATCGTGTGAGAGCTATATAATAAAGTTTAGTTTGAGTTTTTGTCTCTCTACTTTCTTGTTGCAATCAAAATAAAAGGAAAGAAAAATAAATGAAAAGAATCATATGCTAATCTTATGGTGAGTAATGGCATCACATAAGGAAAAGTATAAGTAGTAAAATTTATTGGAGATTGACAAACATAGCATTGGTCAATGATGCAATTCATGAAAGAATTAATAAGGGAAGAGAAGATTCACATGCAAATACACAATCTTGGACATCTTTTATGATTGTGAGCCCCCATCAAATATTATATGTCAAAATTGTTGACGTTGGACAAGGAAGACAACGTAATGATTTATGTTCGTTCATATTCACATAGAAGTTATATTGTCATAGATCCTTCAACATGTGGTGCTTGCCCAATATCTTTGCTAGCCAAAATTCCGCACTAAGTAGAGATACTACTTGTGCATCCAAAAACCCAAAACCAAACTCATTTTTGAGAGTCCACCATACCTACCTATGGATCGAGAAAGATCCTTCAAGTAAGTTGTCATCGGTGCAATAAGGCAATAAAAATTGCTTCTAAAAGTGTGTTTATCAATTAGTGTAAGAGAAAATTGAGCGCTATACGAACTTATGATGGCAAAGTAATAAAAGCGACGGACTGCATAACAAAGGTTGCTATCATAGGGGACAATATAGCGTGACGTTCTTTTACATTAAGGGATTAGGCATACAAATCAATAAGCGCATGACAACCTCTGCTTCCCTCTGCGAAGGGACTATATTTTACTTTTATGTATTCACTTTTATGCAAGGAGTCAAAGTATTCTTCCTTATTCCTTTTTAGTTTTTATCTTTTGCAAGCATCATGTGGTGAGGAAAGATCTAGGCACATATATCCAGTTGGATATGGGTGGGCATGAGTTATTATTGTTGACATCACTCCTTTCAGGGGTTTGTTCGGGGTATCTTCACCTCGACCAGAACCACAATTTTTTGCCCCTCAACCTACTGCACCTACTGAAAATATTGCTTATGAAATTCTTCGGGTATGGTAGAACAACTGCTTGCTAAACCTTACGCGGGAGATGGAACTGAACATCCTGATATGCATCTATTATATGTGAACGAAATATGTGGATTATTTAAGCTTGCAGGTTTACCCGGAGATGAAGTTAAGAAGAAGGTTTTCCCTTTATCTTTGGAGGGAAAAGCATTGACATGGTATAGGCTATGTGATGATCTTGGATCGTGGAACTGGAATCATTTGCAATTGGAATTCCACCAAAAGTTTTATCCTATGCATCTAGTTCATCGTGATCGGAATTATATATATAATAGTTGGCCTCGTGAAGGAGAAAGTATCGCTCTAGCTTGGGGGAGGCTTAAGTCAATTTTATATTCATGCCCCAATCATGACATTCTGAGAGAAGTTATCATTCAGAATTTTTAAGCTCGGCTTTCTCATAATAATCAATCCATGCTTGATACTTCCTATGTTGGTTCTTATATGAAGAAGACTATTGAATTCAAGGGGGATCTCTTAGAAAGAATTAAACGCAACTCTGAAGATTGGGAACTCGATGAAGGTAATGAGTCAGGTATAAAGCTTGAATTTGATTGTGTTAAATCTTTTATGAATACCGATACTTTTCACAAGTTTAGCACTAAATATGGACTTGACTCTGAGATAGTAGCCTCTTTCTGCGAAGCATTTGCTACTCACGTTGATCTCCCTAAGGAGAAGTGGTTTAAATATCACACCCCTATGAAAGAAGAAATTAAAGAACTTATCGTAGCTAAAGAAGAAACTATCATTTACAATGTTGATCCAGTTGTGCCTACCGCTTATATTGAAAACCCACCTTTCCCTGTTAGGATAAAGGAACATGCTAAGGTATCAACTGTGGTCCGTAAGAGTAATCTAAAAACATCTAAGCCCCCTGAGCAAATTAAAGTAGAACCTAGTGTTGCTATGGTTAAAGATCTCTTGGTAGAAAATACTGATGGGCATGTTATCTACTTCTGTGATGAAGCTGCTAGAATTGCTAAACCCGATGAAAAAGATAAACATAGACCCATAGAAGGCCTGCCTGTTGTCTCAGTCAAAATAGGAGATCATTGCTATCATGGTTTATGTGATTTGGGTGCTAGTGTGAGTGATATTCCTTTTACCTTATACCAATAAATTATGGATGAAATAGCACCTGCAAAAATAGGAGACATTGATGTTACTATTAAACTTGCTAATAGAGACACCATCACACCACTTGGGATTGTTAGAGATATTGAAGTCTTGTGTGGGAAAGTAAAATACCCTACTGATTTTCTAGTCCTTGGTTCCCCACAAGATGACTTTTGTTCCATTATCTTTGGTAGACGTTTCTTGAGTACCGTCAATGCTAAGATAGATTGTGAAAAACAAACTGTCGGTGTCAGTTTTGGTAATGTGTCTCATGAGTTTAATTTTTCCAAGTTTAGTAGACAACCTCGTGATAAAGCGTTACCTATCAAAGATGAAATAATTGGTCTTGCTTCCATTGATGTGCCTCCCACTGATCCATTAGAACAATATTTGCTTGACCATGAAAATGGTATGCACTTGCGTGAAAGAAATGAAATAGATCAAATTTTCTTTGAACAACAACCTCTCCTGAAACACAATTTGCCTATTGAAACTCTTGGAGGTCCTCCTCCACCTAAAGGTGATCCTGTGTTTGAATTGAAGCAATTGCCTGACACTTTGAAGTATGCTTATCTTGATGAGAAAAAGATATATCATGTTATTATTAGTGCTAACCTTTCAGAACATGAAGAAGAAAGATTATTAAAAGTTCTAAGGAAGCACCGGGCTGCTATTGGATATACTCTTGATGATCTTAAGGGCATTAGTCCCACTCTATGTCAGCACAAGATTAATATGGAACCTGGTGCTAAACCCGTTGTTGATAACCAACGGCGATTGAATCCTAAGATGAAGGAAGTGGTAAGAACTGAAATATTAAAACTTCTGGAAGCAGGTAAGTCCCGTTCATTGTGTCCCTAAGAAAGGAGGTATTACCGTTGTTCCTAATGATAAGAATGAACTCATTCCACAAAGAATTGTTACTGGCTATAGAATGGTAATTGATTTTAGAAAATTAAATAAAGCTACTAGGAAGGATCATTACCCGCTGCCTTTCATTGATCAAATGCTAGAAAGATTATCTAAGCACACACACTTTTGCTTCCTAAATGGATATTCTGGTTTCTCTCAAATACCTGTGTCACAATCCGATCAAGAGAAAACCACCTTTACTTGCCCTTTTGGAACCTATGCTTATATACGTATGCCTTTTGGTTTATGCAATGCACCTGCTACCTTTCAAAGATGTATGACTGCTATATTCTTTGATTTTTGTGAAAAGATTGTGGAGGTTTTCATGGATGATTTTTCCATTTACGGAACTGACGTGGCTTGGATTGCGTCGGTATTTCCCCAAAGAGGAAGGGATGATGCAGCACAGCGACGGTAAGTATTACCCTCAGTTATGAAACCAAGGTTATCGAACCAGTAGGAGGATCACCACCACCCAATAAGAAGCACCTGTACACAAACAACAAATACTTGCAACCCGACGCGAAAGAGAGGTTGTCAATCTCTCTGCAGTAATAAGATAGATTAGGTAGTGATAGATAGGCACAAATAAAGAGAGTAAATATGCAGCAATATATTTTTGGGTTTTTGGTTTTGTAGATCTGAAAACAAAGAGTGCAAAAAACGTAGATCGGAAAGCAATATGATAGGAAAGACCCGGGGGCCGTAGGGTTCACTAGTGGCTTCTCTCATGAGTATAGCGCACGGTGGGTGAACAAATTACTGTTGGGCAATTGATAGAAAATCAAATAGTCATGACGATATCCAAGGCGATGATCATTCTATAGGCATCACGTCCAAGATAGATAGACCGACTCCTGCGTGCATCTACCTCTATTACTCCACACATCGACCGCTATCCAGCATGCATCTAGTGTATTAATTTCATGGAAAAACGGAGTAATGCAATAAGAACGATGACATGATGTAGACAAGATCTATTCATGTAGGAATAGACCCCATCTTGTTATCCTTAATAGCAACGATACATGCGTGTCTTGCTGCCCCTTCTGTCACTGGGAAAGAACACCGCAAGATCGAACCCATCACAAAGCACCTCTTCCCATGGCAAGAAAAATCGATCTAGTCGGCCTAACTAAACCAAAGATTCGAAGAAGAAATACGATGCTATAAGCAATCATGCATATAAGAGATCAAAGAAGACTCAAATAATATTCATGGATAGAAATTGATCATGAACTCAAAATTCATCGGATCCCAACAAACACACCACAAAAGTTTACATCAAATAGATCTCCAGGAGACCATTGTATTGAGAATCATAAGAGAGAGAGAGAGAAGAAGCCATCTAGCTACTGCCTACGGACCCGTAGGTCTATGGTGGACTACTCACGCATCATCGGAGAGGCACCTATGAGGAAGATGAACCCCTCCGTGATGGTGTTTAGATTGGATCTCGAGGTTCTGGAACTTGCGGCGGCTGGAATTGTGTTTCGTCGACTCCCCTAGGGTTTTTGGATTTCCAGGGAATTTATAGGCACGATAGTCGGTTGAGGGGGTGCCCGAGGTGCCCAGCACCCACCAGGTCGCGCCAGCGGGCCTCTAGCGGACCCTGGTGGGTGCTGGCCACCCTGGGCCCCCTCTTCTTTTGTTCTTTCGCCCGTCTGGTTTCTTCTGGTCCGTAAAAAATCCACAAAAATCCCCGCAGCGTTTTATCTCCATTTGGTACTGATTTTCTACGAAGTAAAAAACAAGCAAAAACAGCAACTGGCACTTTGGCACTATGTCAATAGGTTAGTCCCAAAAAATGATATAAAGTTGTAATAAAATGATTGTAAAACATCCAAGAATGATAATATAACAGCAGGGAACAAGCAAAAATTATAGATACGTGGGAGACGTATCAACATCCCCAAGCTTAATTCCTACTCGTCCTCGAGTAGGTAAATGATAAAAACAGAATTTTTGATGTGGAATGCTGCCTAACATGTTCATCACATTCTTTTCTTTTGTATAGCATGGACATTTGGACTTGTAAATGATTCAAAGCAATAGTCTAGTTTTAACATAATGACTTCAATACTCAAGCATGTCAACAAGCAACCATGTCTTTCAAAATATCAACACTAAAGAAAGTTATCCCTAGCCCATCATGCTCAATCATTGATCCATTCATGAAACACACTCGAATATTAGCTATGCCCAATGCTCAAGTACGATCATAGTGCCCCCTAGTTGGTGCTTATAAGAGAAGATGGAGACTCAAAGTAAAAATAAAAATTGCATAAAGTAAATAGATAGGCCCTTCGCAGAGGGAAGTAGGGATTTGTAGAGGTGCGAGAGCTCAAAGTTTTAAATTGAGAGAGAAAAAATATTTTGGGTGGCAAGCTTTTCCTGTCAACGAAAACAACAAAGTAGCTCACAATACTTTCCATGCTAGATATATCATAGGCGGTTCCCAAACAGAAAATAAAGTTTATTCCCTTTTCCCCCAAACTTTCACTTTCCATGGCAGGCCGTATCCACGGTTGCCTTCCATACCAACACTTTCCAAGGAATTTATTATTTGACAACATAAAGTAAATATATTTTTTATTTTTTTCTTTTCATTTCCGGAATGGGCATCCCTATTACCGCCGCACTCTCGTGCAATGACAAGTGAATAAACACTCATCTTGAGAATAACACATCTAGCATGGAAAAATATTGGACACTCCCCACCGTTTCATGAGCGGTACGGGCACACAAAAGAGAAAATTGATATTGAAAATTTAGAGATGGCACATACAAATTTGCTTGGAACGGCATGAAAATATGGCATATAGGTAGGTATGGTGGACTCATAAGGCAAAACTTGGTTTAAGGATTTTGGATGCACAAGTAGTATTTCTACTTAGTTCAAATGAAGCCTAGCAAATAGATTGGGAAGCAACCAAACCAAGAAACGAAAAATCACATAAGTGAGCATTGAACATAACTAACACCGAATCATGCACCACAAGTAGGATGTAACTTCATTGCATAACTATTGACTTTCGTGCATGCATAGGGAATCACAAACCTTAACACCAATATTCCTACTAAGCATAATTACTTATTAACATGACTCACATATTACTATCATCATGTTTCAAAACTATTACAAGGAATCAAGTTTAATTTGTCTAAGGCGATGATCATTCTATTTGTCTAATCGCCTTGGGTTAACTGGAAGAAGCCATCTAGCTACTGCCTATGGACCCGTAGGTCTATGGTGGACTACTCACGCATCATCGGAGAGGCACCTATGAGGAAGATGAACCCCTCCATGATGGTGTTTAGATTAGATCTCGCGGTTCTGGAACTTGCGGCAGCTGGAATTGTGTTTCGTCGACTCCCCTAGGGTTTTTGGAATATTTGGGAATTTATAGGCATCAGAGGCGGTGTAGAGGGGCCCCGAGGAGGGCACAACCCATCAGGGCGCGCCGGGGCCCCCCTGGCGCACCCTGGTGGGTTGTGGTCTCCTCGCCCACACCCTCGGCACTTCTTTGGCCCACTGGGTGTCTTCTGGTCCAGAAAAAATCTCCAAAAAGTTTCGTCGCGATTGGACTCTGTTTGGTATTGATTTTCTGCGAAGTAAAAAAACAAGCAAAAACAACAACTGGCACTTTGGCACTATGTCAATAGGTTAGTCCCAAAAAATGATATAAAGTTGTTATAAAATGATGGTAAAACATCCAAGAATGATAATATAACAGCATGGAACAAGCAAAAATTATAGTTACGTTGGAGACGTCTCACGTATCAGTGGCCTCCCAAGTCTCTGAACTCATTCTTAAAGATTACCAAGATCAGGGGGTTTTGCCGCCTAAAGAAGTAATTGGCTGGCGGGTTGCCCTTGGAGAGGAAACCCCAAATCTGAAAGAAGGAGAAGTAGTAGTATTCTTGGATCATCTTCTCAAAGGCTTTTCTCCTCCCGGGTCAAAAATCTTTCGAGATGTTCTGCATTTCTTCCATCTTCATCCTCAGGATCTGGGCCCGAACTCCACATCCAATCTTTGTTTGTTCCAAGTGCTCTGTGAGGCGTATCTGCAGATAGAGCCTTATGTCTCCCTCTTTAGGGAATTTTTCTACTTGAATCGCTAGACTGAATGTGCTGATGGCCCCAGTCTAGAGCTCGGCGGGGTCTCAATCCAGAGGAGGAGAGATGTTGCCTTTCCTAGTGCCATTCTGCCAAGCCACCCTAAAGGGTGGAATAAAACTTGGTTCTATTGCCGGAATACGGCCCCAGCTGATGAGAACCCTTTGCCGGGTTACAGACCAAATCGTCTTCCCATGGACCTCGAATTTCCTGGCTGGGATCCTCCAGAAGAACGTGCTCAACACGCTCCTGTATATCCAAAGCTGAGGGCTTTAGTAGCCAATGGGTTAACTGGAATTGATTTGACCCGGTGTTGGGTATCCTGGAGTATCTTGCCGCTAAGCCGCCGTGACAGCCTGATATGCGCTTACTCCGGCGACTTAGACGACGCCCAAAGATATAGCAATTTAACTTTGGGTGCTGATGAAATAAATCGGATTGTGAAGAAGCTACTGGGTGAAAGTCAAGACGATTGTAGCAAAGACGGATTGAAGCCCTTTTATGCTCTTAACCCGGCTCCTCCAGTAAGAATCTTTGGCAACTTTATGCCTGATTTGTATAAATGTCTTCTTCTAGATTCCAAATCCTTACCTGTTATTTTTTATCATCAACTTTGCAGGCTAAGTTTTCATTTTGGGGCAAGAAGTGAGCAAAAACTGCAGCCAAGAAAACTAAGGCCCTTCCAAGTTCAAAGAAAGATAAGGCGGTCGTAGGAGAGCCGTCACTTATGGGCGAATCAGCAGCAGTCGATGTTCAATCGGAGGTAGAAATCAATTTCCTTTAACTATATTGTATTGAATCTAGCTAATGCCTTCTTTTCTTAGGGCGATGTTGAGACGAACCGGGCCGATAATGTTGAGGTAATTTCCATTTCCTCCGGCTCAGAATCCTTGCTTCCAACAAGAACAAGGCGGGTTATTCGGAAAGTAAGCTTCTCTCATCCGAATGCTTATTTGGATCCCAATTTTGTTTTGAAGAAAACTCAACATACATCAAGGCGCCAAACTCGGAGCGGTAATGGTGGTCTTACAGCCGGCTTACCCAATAAACCAGTCGCCCGTAAGCGACCAAATGAGGTACCTTTAAGTCCAACTCCTTTTCTTCCGAAGCTGGTTCAATATAGCAGTCTTTTAATCATTCTGATTTTGTTTATCAGGAGTCACCACCTTTGTCAAGCGACTCAACCGCCTCCAACCTGCCACCCTTAGTCATCAACTCTGGGTAAATTCTCTTTTGTCATATGTTTGCCTATGCAAAGTTTTAAGCTTTCATATTTCTTATTCTGTTTTCTTATTTTGTAGGGGCCAGGCCAAGGCCAAGAAGAGGAAAACTGGCGAGCCATCCACTGATCCTGAGACTTTTGAGCCGAGAAACGCAGATTTGGTGCCTCCTGAAACCCATGCTGATCAACCTGAAGATCATCGGGGGGCCCAAACTGATTTACCCCTTCAACCTGAGCCGGCAACTACTGATGTTATGGACACTGAGGCTCACCTGGCGGCCAACCTTAACCCGCCCAGTCCTCCAAAGATAAATGAAGATGCTCCTTGCGATAAGAATGAGGAGGTCACCATTACTAGGTCGGGTTACACCGTTCCTGAGGTCTCCAGGGTGCTGACAAAACTTGTTGCTAAAGATGAAATAGTACTGCCTGAGAAGGGGAAAGCCAAGCTGGAGCTTCCGAGTTATGAGAACATGAGTGCTGAAGAATTACACGCTGGTTATTTAGACCGTCTTGCTACAAGCCGGGAAATGGAAGTCGGCCTTATCAGCATGATGAGAAGCAAATACAAGGTATGCTCCTCTTTGTTGTATACTCCATATACCCTTTCATAGCCGCCAAGGGCCGGTTCATCTTCTTGTGATGAGGCGGGTCTTGTTAATAATCTCTAAATAATTCGACCTGTAGCCCCCAAGGGCCGACTCATCTTCTTGGGATGAATCGGGTCTTCTTAGTAATTGTGAAGTTCGTCCTGTAGCCCCCAAGGGCCGGCTCATCTTCTTGAGATGAGTCGGGTCTTCTGTGTAATTTTTAAGTTCGACCTGTAGCCCCCAAGGGCCGGCTCATCTTCCTAAGATGAGTCGGGTCTTCTGTGTAATTTTGAAGTTTGACCTATAGCCCCCAAGGGCTGGCTCATCTTCTTGTGATGAATCGGGTCTTCTTCATATCTTTGCTTTGAGAGAACTGAGATGCATTAGCCCCCAAGTGTTAAGTATATTGCTTGCAATCTGCTTGAGACTTGCTATAATTTATCTTGGTCACATGATATTGCATCTTGCAGCCGGCTTATGACTGTTGAATATGATAACTCCTATTGTGCAGGAATCTCTAAAAGCAGCCAAGTCAAAAGTAACCGGCTTGGAGAAAGATCTTGAAGTAGGGCAAAACGCCCGAGCAGTTGTTGAGGAAAAGCTTCACCTTGCCTTGGAAGAATTGGAGATGGCCAAGGCACATATTCAAAAACAAAATAAATCTTTTGAAGCTGAGAAAGCAGCCTTGTTGGAACGTGTAGTAAATGCTGAAGGCAATTAAAACCCATCACAGAAGAGCTATCCGGGTTAAAGCGGCACATTGCTCGTATGACCCAGGCTATCTTCGGTAAGTATCTTGTAGGAATTCTTGCTTACCCGCAAAAAATACCTAGGTATATAGATGAGTTGCCTGGTGACTTATATGCTTAAATTGTTTTGTAGGCCCACGAACATCCAGCCTCCAGGATAACAGCTTGCTTATGCTGAAGGATGTATATACACTGACTGAGCAGCTCTATGCTGGAAGCTATCTTGCAGTCAAGGCAGTCATGGGGAAAAAGAGCCGGTGAAGCTCATCAAGGATGTGCTAAGGTTTCTTTCAACGATCCCCAAACAAGTTGAACAGCTGAAAAGATCAGCCGCCCGAGCTGGTGCAACATCTTCTTTGAGTCGGGCTTTTGTTTACTCAGAGGATCTTGATCCGGCTGAAATGGACAAAGGGTTTCCAGAGATCAAGGATGCTGACTATGCTAAATGTGTCAAAACATCTTGAGTATTGGCCAAAACGCTTGTCGCTAAAATGGAGCTGAAGAATTATCAGGCGGCTTACGATGCGAACAACTCACGAGTTCGGCCACCCTCCTTTGTGCCGGTGAACTTGACTCCTCAGTGTCGTAAGCACATTTTCGCCCCTGACGTTGACCCATCTTCCATCCTGAATAAAGAAGTTGTCTTCCACGCCTTGACCCATTGCAACTGGGATGTGGACAACCTTCAGATCAAAGAGCCAAAAGACCCAGTGGAGGATGACCCAGAGGCGACTCAGACGAGAGGTCAGCCCAAAGTTAACCCGGGCGGCGCAAAGGGCGAATCATAGAAGTGATATGTAAAAAACAATTTAAGTCGCCTGATATTTCTAGCCCCCAAGTGTTGGGCAGAACATGAATATTTTGTGGCTCCGGAGACGAGTCTATAATAGAAGTAGTTTTGAAAACTTCTTGGAAAACTCTATCATGCCTTCGTGAGTGATTGCTTTTGTGAAGGTACTTTGATCCTTTTGATCTGTTTGATAATTGACAATCGTGCTGCTCTTTTGCTTGCCCTTGAATATCTCTACTGTGCTTGACGAGTCCTTTGATTGGGACAAAGAAGACAAGTCAAAGAATGAGCCGGCAAACGAAACTTGGCTTTTCGAAGCTCAAGTCTGGTTGGAATAATTTTGAAGAAGATAATGATTGAACCGGTCATAATACGACGACGGTTGATAACCCGGACGCTCATGTGTGAGCCGGTAATAAACAGTGTTGTACCTACAAAAATTATGAGGTAGTAATAATAGTGTTATAACAATATCAAGTATTGTTAATACGCCGGCCTAGTGATACTTCGGCAAGAATAGACTGGCTTTCGAGGCTCAGCAAGGTAGACCAGCTCTTCTGAGCTGGTTTAGAAATTGCAATTATTTAATCCTGGTCATGATAAACCAGAAAGATTATTTTTTGCAAAAGTTTATGACGTAACCTGGTTCTGAAGACCGGCTTCCCGTTACATAAACAAATATAAATATGCATGTATGATGTATGATGCAATGATGCCATGTATTTATGTGATAACGGGATATAAAAAATGCCGGCTTTCGAGGCTTGACATAAAGACCGGCTTTTGAGGCTCGAGTCTTGCTTCAATGAAGCGGGTATGATAACCCATGGTTTATCCTAGCTCTCTGTATGTCGGCTCTCTCGTGACTCAAACCGATGGTTTAACCTTGGTAAGTTCAGGGTCCAAAAGGATTGACTTGTCAAGAGTACACGGGATCACCTGATCGGAGTAGCATCAAGCATACAGGCAGGTTTAACCATATGTGGCGTTTTTTGCTGGGTCAAGAGGGTGAGAAAGCTGAACTCGATGAGTTGGGAGCCCCCAAATGCCCAATGGATTGTGGCATTTTTTTGCCTGGTCACAAGGGTGAGAAAGCTGAAATCGGTGAGTTGGAAGCCCCCAAGTGCCCAATGTTTTATAAAATAAAGACTCATGCTCAGTTTGTAGGCTGAAACCACATAAACTCCGACTTTCGGGTATGCCTGCTTTATTATATTTGAAACATAAAGAAGTATGTACATAATCTGCAGGGGGGATTACAAAAAAACTTAAAGAGCCGGTGGTTTCTAAGTATAATATGGCCGCAGGTGAGCAGTGCTCCAAGGCCGGGTTGCTTTCCCCTTGGAGGTATATGATCCTTCTTGTAAATCCTCCAGACAATATGAATTATCATTTGAGGAATCAGGTACTAGTGGTACTGACCGCTATTCAATTGCTTGGGATTACTCTGGAAACCACTTTGGTTATTATGTTGATTACCCTGGCCAGGATGCTGTCCATTGCCATTATTTGCCTGATGCTGGAAACCAACCCCTGAGCCGCCCTATGACCTGCCAGGACCGTGCTGAACCGGGTGTCATCCACCGTTGCCTCCTTGAGGATTCTGGAAGGCTTGGTTGCGGAATTCCTGCATGATGTAACAGTTTTCCCATGAATGGGTAGCCGGCTTATCCTGGGTACTATGTTTGGGACACGGTGCCTTGAGCGCCTCCTCGTAATTACGAGGATTATTCCCATTATAAGTCCCTCCAGGGCGACCATTACGGCGTTGGTTTTTGAAACCAATATTGGTGTTGGCAACAAAATCTGACCCGCCCTCTGGCTGCTTCCGTTTACCGCTGTTATTCTGGGCTCCCTGGTTACCACCATGATTATGCTGGCCTTTACCACCTTCGCTTTTCTTGCCTTTGCTAGTCTTGTCCTCATCTGAGCCTGGATCCTTCGTGCTGTCTAACTCGGCATATCGGGTGAGGACATCCATTAAGTCACCCATGTCCTGTACTTTTCGCTTGAGCCGCCCGAGTTTCTGGACTAGCGGCTGAAAGTGGCAGTTCTTTTCTAGGATCAGGACGGCTTGAGCCGCCGTGATGTTGTCTGACAAGTGTATTATTTCTGCAACCCGGCGAGTCCAATGATGGGCCGACTCGTACGCACTAGACGCAATGTGTCGTGGTTTTGTCAACCCGGCAGATGTCCTCGTGAAAGGATATGGTGTGAGGCCATCGCCGCTAGGTGGCGACTCAAAGGGGTTGAACGAGAGAGAGAGTCAGGTTTACCCAGGTTCGGCCCCTCCGATGGAGGTAATAGCCTACGTCCTGCTTTGTGTGTATTTGATGAGTAGATCTCGATTACAAGGGTGCGGAAACGCTAACCTAGCTATCGAGAGATTGTAACTTAAGTCTTTCGGTCCTAGGGGCCGACCTTTATATACAGGTCAAGCCCTAGGGTTTACAATAGAGTCCGGGTCACATCGTGTCCCGTAACCCACAATGTCTCTTCTTGCCTTGTGCTTTAGAGAAATTCGACCGGCGTCTTCAGCTTCATGGGCCTTGAGCCACCATCTTCAAGTGGTGGGCCGCCTGGCGACTCGGCCAAACATCACCTTGTTGTCCTCGTCTTCCTGACACGGCCCATCTTGAACTTGATCACAAAAACTGTCAACAAGCCAACCCAACCTAGTAGGGTGGGTCATACCATGGAGTTATATCCCTGACATTAGGCCCCAGATTGATTTGAATTTATTCATGTCAATTTCTCTTTCCTTCCTTTGGCGGCTCATCATTGGACTTGTACCTTCCATGAATCTCATAACGCCGGCTTGTACTACTTCCATACTTGTCATTTCTCTAGTGTTCGCTTATCGTGACGTCATCCATCATTAGTCCGGAAAAATAATAATGGCATCATGGCGAATCTGGTCATATCTATTTATCCCGAAAATCGAGGCATTTTTGTTTCCTGAAAATTACTGTATTCCCTCGATTGTCGTGCCTGTCAGTTGCCCCTTCGAGCTCCTTCTCTTTAAATATTTATTGAAGGGCCCCTGATTCACTTTCCACTTCTTCTCTTTGCTTCTTCTTCTTCCTCGAGTCCCGAAGCTCCTCATGCCACAGTCACGGTTTCCTCATCTCCGGCAATCATCCTCGAGGTCGTCACGGTATTTCTTCTTCGTCAGTCAAACCTCCGCGCACTTCCGCCGCCGCCGGTGACCACTCAAGTAAGTCATTTCTTCTGACCTAGATCCATTAGAGTACCCCGAGGTTCTTTGAGTCCTTCGGTAGCTTTTCTCCAGTTCATCACCATCGTTAACTCCGTGAGTAGATCCCGCGAACATAATCACCAAAGTAAAATGGTAGAAATACCGATCCCGTTTCGTGTATGCTATGTTTTAATCCTCCTCAGCATTAGATGAACTGTACTGTCAGCTCCTCCGCTAGGGCTAGGAAATATTTTCGCTTTTTTGAACTATTCTTAGATCCAAAATTGTTGCTTCTCCGGGAGAAACTTGTTTGTCTGACACTTAGCAAAACTTTCAGAAATCTTTGGTCCTTAGCGCAAGTCGCCCTTACTTCTGCCGGCTTAATAATTGTAACCCGTCATGCGTTTAAGCTACTGTATAAAGACTCTGGCTCTTTACAAGGCAGCCTTTCCATTGCAGATAATTAGATCATTTTATTTGATCCATTTACTTAAACCACCCTCTTTTGCTTTATCCAGGCGACTCATTTTGTCGGATTCAAAAGCCTGCAACTGGGTGGCCACTCAAGTTTCTGACGTTCACTTAAAAGATTATGAGGAACATGTGTGTCTGCCGCCTCAAAATGTGGTTGGTTGGCGAGTCGTCCTTGGAGAGGAAATCCCAAACCCCGAGGAGGGAGAAGTGGTGATATTCTTGGATCACCTTCAGAGGGGGTTTTCACCTCCCGGGTCAAAATTCTTTTGAGACGTCTTACACTTTTTCCATCTTCATCCTCAAGACCTGGGCCCTAACTCCATATCGAACCTTTGCCAGTTCCAAGTATTTTGCGAGGTGTATCTTCAAATGGAACCCACCGTTTCCCTTTTCAGGGAGTTCTTCTATTTGAACCGGCAGACAGAGTGTGCGGACGGTCCCAGCTTAGAACTTGGTGGAGTCTCAATTCAGAGGCGGAAAGATGTCCTTTTTCCTGCTACCACCCTACCAAGCCATCCCAAAGGGTGGAACAAGCCTTGGTTTTATTGTCGGAATACCACTCCTACGGGCGAAAATCCCTTGCCGGGTTATAGACCCAACCACCTCCCCATGGATCTTGAACTTCCTGGTTGGGCTCCTCAAGAGGAACGCTCCCAACACGCCCATGTTTATCCGAAGTTGAGGGCTCTGCTAGGCAACGGGCTAACTGGGGTCGACTTAACCCGGTGTTGGGTATCTTGGAGGATTCTGCCGTTAAGTCTGTGCAATGGCTTAATGTGTGCTTACTCTGGTGACTTAAATGACACCCAACGGTACATCAATTTTTCCTTGGAGGCCGGCAAAATAAACCGGATTGTGAAGAAACTGCTGGGTGAAAACCTAGAGACTTGCAGCAAGGACGGGTTGAAACCTTTCTACGCCCTTAACCCGGCTTCTCCAGTATAAAACCTTTAATATATTAATCCAGCCTTTTGAACAAACATTGAGCCTTTGCTTCCTTGCTCTGATTGTTTAATTTTGCAGGCTACATCTCCTTTCTGGAGTAGGAAACACGGCAAAACCACGCTAACAAGCCCAAAGCTGCCCCAAGTAAGAAGAAGAAGAATGCGGTTGTAGAAGGGTTGTCTCACATGGACGAAGCAACTTCCACTGATACCTGATCAGAGGTAAATTTAATCTTTCATTTGTATATCATTGAATCTATGTGATGCCTCTTCTTCTTAGGGCGATGATGAAACAAGCCGTGCAGGTGATGTTGAGGTAATTTCCATCTCTTTCGACTCAGAACCTTTGCCCCCGTTGAAAACAAGGTGAGTTGTTCGGAAGGTAGGCTTTTCTCACCCGGACGCTCATCTCGACCCTCACTTTGTTTTGAAGAAAACTCAGCACCAGTATAGGCGTCAGACCCGAAGTGGGAGTGGTGATCTTGTTGTGGGCTTACCTGATAAATCAGCCGCCCGGAAACGACCAGCCAAGGTATTTAACACTCTCCTCTTCCAAGGAAGCTCTGACTTGATATGTCAACTTTTGTTCTTATGCCTTGGTTTGTCAGGAGTTGCCACCTTCGTCGGATGACTCAACTGCATCCAAACTGGCACCCTTTGTTATCAATCATGGGTAAATTCCTCATCATTTTCCCTGTTAGAGTAGACTATTGTCTCTTACCACACTTCATACTATACTCTTTAACTTGGCAGGGCCAAAGCCAAGAAAAGGAAAACTGACGGTTCTTCTGTCAACCCGGAGGCCCCTGAGCCGGAGATTCCTGATCCGGTGGCTCCTGAAGTTCGTGTTGATCAACCTGAAGGCCCTCAGGAGATCCAAACTGATTTACCTCCTTCATCTGAACCAGCCAGTACTGACGCCGTAACCGTTGAAGCTACATCAGCAGTTACCCTTGACCCGCCCAAGTAACAAACAAAGATGCCCCTGAGGTTGTTATTACTGGGACGGGTTATACCGCTCCTGAAATTTCCAGGGTGTTAACAAAGGTTATTGCTAAAGATGAAGCAGTACTGCAAGAAAAGGGGAAGACCAAACTGGAGCTTCCAAATTATGAGAACTTTAGTGTTGAAGATCTTCATGCTGCCTGTTTGGACCGCCTGGCTACGAGCCGTGAAATGGAAATTGGTCTTGTTAGCATGATGAAGAATAAATACGAGGTATGTTCTCCTTTATATGCTCACATCATATATCCTTTGTAGCCCCCAAGGCCCAGCTTTGTCTTTCTAAGATAGGCCAAGTCTTGCAAATGCTGTGATTGACTCAACCTGTAGCCCCCAAGGGCCGACTCATCTCCTTGAGATGAGTCGGGTCTTTTAATAACTTTGGGGAACTTCGATCTGTAGCCCCCAAGGGCCGTCTTATCTCCTTGAGATGAGTTGGGCCTTTTAATAACTTGAAGAATTTCGACCTGTAGCCCCCAAGGGCCAGCTTATCTCCTTGAGATGAGTCGGATCTTTTAATAACTTGAAGAACTTCGACATGTAGCCCCCAAGGGCTGGCTTATCTCCTTGAGATGAGTCGGGTCTTGTTCACATCCTCACTGTCAAAAGAACTGATATGCATTAGCCCCCAAGTGCCGAACATATTGCTTAGAATTTGCTTGGGACTTGACATAGATTTATTCATGATGCAGGAAGCTTTGAAGACAGCTGAATCCAGCATGGCCAGCTTGAAAAAAAAATCTAGAAAAAGGGGAAACCTCCCAGGCAGAAGTTGAAGAAAAACTTCGCCTCTCACTGATCGAGCTGGAAAACGCCAAGGCAGGCTTTTTGAAGGAGAAGAAATCTTTTGAAACTGAAAAGGCGACTCTCCTGAAGCGTGCAGAGAATGCTAAGGGCCAGCTCAAACCCATCACCGAGGAGCTGTCCGGGTTAAAACGACATATTGCCCAGATGACCCAAGCTATTTTTTGGTAAGTGTATATAACCTCTTGTCTTCTTGAAATATAGATATAATGCGCCCGGCGACTTATGCATTGATTTCATTTTGCAGGCCCCCGGACTAGCAGCTTTTATGATAATAGCCTGCTGATGCTTAAAGATTTTTATTCCCTGACAGAGCAACTCTACGTTGGGAGTCATCTTGCGATCAAGGCAATGATGGGAGATAAGCAGGCCTTAAAGTTTATCAAGAATGTGTTGGAGTGTCTTTCAACCATCCCTCAACACATTCCAAAGCTAAAAAGACCAGCCGCCCGATCTGGCGCGATATATGCATTGAGCTGGGCTTTAGCTTATGGAGAGGAGCTTGACCCAGCTGAGCTAGCAAAGGCCTTCCCCGAGTTCAAGAATGACGGGTCAGAATTTTCCCAGGAGGATTGTGCTGCCTGTGTCAAGGATGCTCAAATATTGTCGACTCAGCTGGTATCTGAGATGAAGCTGAGGAACTATCAAGCGGCTTATGACGCCAACCATACTCGGATTCCACCACTTGATTTAATATCAAAGAATCTGGCTCCTCAATGGCGCGAGCATGTCTTTGCCCCTAAAGTTGACCCGTATCCTATTCTTGATGACGAGGCTATGTTCCAAGCCTTATCTCACTGCAACTGGGACGCGGATAATCTTCAAATACAGGAGCCAGAAGACCAAACAGTGGATAACCCGGAGGTGTCTCACGTGCAAGATTAGCCGCCAATGGCCTGGATGATGTGGTCGGCGATTCGAGTTTTATCAATCATCGCTTAAGCCCCCAAGTATGGGTGGAAAAAACAATTTGTGGCTTCCTTGAGCTTGTAATAGGGATAGCCGAAAACTGTCGTCATGCCATCATGCACGTTCGCGCCTTTGTTGACGCAAGATACTTATTTTTCCGGGCTTGATCCCTTTTCCGCTATTTTACCGCCCTGTTATTCACATAATCCTTCTATTGATGAGTGCTTTTGGTAAGATAGAGCTGGAAAAAATGAGCCGACAGAAGGTCTTGATCTTCAAGATTTTGACAATCTGTTTTTCTTTCAACAATGTTGAAGATTCGCCTGTCTTGTCAATTAGCCGCTTATGCGAATCTCAATCATTCAACCCGGCCTTTCAAGCGCAAGCTGGTAGTAACTTTTGAACCTGAAACTTGCCATAATGAACAAAGCCAATTGAGGTAATATTGATAAGCCGACTTGATGAGATCTAGCAAAAACTGATATTCAAAAGTTAAGGTCTTTTAGCCTTTTAACCAATAATATAATTTTATGCTGGTCATGCAGCTGATAACCCGGTTATTTCATATATAAACCGGTAATGAAAATAAGGCGTGCCCAAAACATTTTACGTGATGAATTTCAGCACATAGTACCATTTTAGGTAGGCCTTCGAAGCTTGGAAATATAAGTCAGCTCCTTTTGAAGTTTTTAATCGCACGATCCTGGTTAGTTTAACCGAGGCGTTGGTCGGCCAAAAAGGCTTCGTAAGAAACCACAAAATATCTTGTGATATATTCTGATCTGAAAATCAGCTTTCCGCATAAGCATGACATGATGACGATGCGAAGGATGTAATAACACATGCTCATAATGTCAAGATAACTCGTCGGCTTTCGAAGCTCGACAGGGAAAGACCGGCTTTCGAGGCTCGAGTCTTGCTTCAATGAAGCGGGTATGATAACCCATGGTTTATCCTAGCTTTCTGTATGCTGGCTCTCTCATGATTCAAGCCAGTGTTTTAACTTTAACAAGTTCAGGGTCCAAAAAAGGATTGACTTGTTAAAAGTACACGGGGTCATCTGATCGGAGTCGCATCAAGCGTACATGTAGGTTTAACCATATATGGCATTTATCTTTGCCGGGTCAAGAGGGTGAGAAAGCTAAGCCCGATGGGCTGGAAGCCCCCAAATGCCATTTATATTGTGGCGTTATTATGCCGGGTCACAAGGGTGAGAAAGCTAAACTTGATGAGTTGGAAGCCCCCAAGTACCTTTTTTCGGAAAATAAAGACTCAAGCTCAATTTGAAGGTTGAAATGACAAAAATATGCCGGTTTTATTCATACTCGAAACATAAAGAAGTATATACAGAATTTTGCAAGGGGGGGAGAAATTACAAAAAAGGAGTCGGCGGAGCTAAGTTTAATAAGGCCACTAGTGTTCCAGGGCCGGCTTGTTTCCCTCTTGGAGGCATAAAATTTCTTCTTGAGACCCTCCAGAGCATGATTTTTATTCAGGAATTCAGGTGCTAGTGGTACTGACCGTTATTCAACTGCTTGGGATTACTCTGGAATCCTCCTTGGTTATTATGCTGATTGCCTTGGCCAGGATGCTGCCCATTTCCATGATTTCCCTGGTGTTGAAAACCAGCCCCCGGGCCGCCTTGTGACCCGCCAGGTCCGTGTTGACCCGGGTGTCCTCCACCATTACCTCCTAGATTATTCTGGAAAGCCTGGTTACAGAACTCTTGCATGATATAACAATTCTCCCATGAGTGGGTAGCCGGCTTATCCTGAGTGCTGTGCTTAGGGCAAGGTCCTTTAAGCGCCTCCTCATAATTGCAAGGTTTATTCCCATTATAAGCACCTCCGGGTCGACCGTTGCAACGCTGATTCTTGAAGCATGTGTTAGTATTGGCCACAAAGTATGACCCGCCATCAGGTTGCTTCCACTTATTATTTTGAGCCCCCTGGTTACCACCGTGACCCTGCTGACCTTTCCCTCCTTCTGCCTTTTCGCCTTTGGTGGTCTTGTCCTCATCTGAGCCGGGATCCTTTGTGCTATCTAACTCGGCATATCTAGTAAGGACATCCATCAAGTCGCCCATGTCTTGCACCTTCCGCTTGAGCCGTCCAAGCTTCTGAACCAAAGGCTGCAGGTGAAAGTTCTTTTCCCATATTAGGACTGCTTGAGCCGCCGTGATGCTGTCTGATGAGTGGATAATTTCCGTGACCCGGCGAGTCCAATGGTGGGCCGACTCGTCCACTCGTTGAATGCAATGCTGTAGGTCTACTATCGTCATAGGCTTCTTGCAGGTTCCTTGGAAATTCTTGATGAATCGCTCTTTCAACTCGGCCCATGTGTTGATGGAGTTAGGCGGCAAGTTTTTAAACCATGTCCGAGCCGGTCCTTCCAACATCATGGTTAAGTACTTGGCACATACAGCGTCACTGACATCCAACATAACCATCGCCAACTCATAACTTTCGATCCAGGATGCCGGCTCAAGATCTGTCGTGTAGTTTGGCACCTTACGAGGCCCCTTGAAATATTTGGGCATGCGCTCGGCGCGGAGTGCCGGGGATAAGCATGGTATACCAATCGTCCTACTGTTGGACCCAGCCCCCAAACTAGCCAGTTGAGGGTGAAGCTGCTGAATCGCCCGTGCTGCTGCTTCTGCTTCTGCCTGTCGTGCGCCTCTTGCAGCATCAACAACTGCCTGGGCGTCTGATGGCATGGGACGAGTTGGGGAGACCTGATGTTGTTGCCTTCGCCCATTGCTGGAAACAGCTGGGGACTCCACATGGCGGCCCTTGCTAGTGTAGGGAGTGGAATGCATCCGATCCCGGTTGTATGAGTATTGTTCTTGTTGTACCACAACTGTTTTCAACATCTCGATAGCGTTTCTAGCCTCAACCTCAACAGGGGAGTTTCCGTTAATAGGCAGCACTTCCAAATTCCGGGTTGCAGCCAACATATTGTCAACAGGATTGGAAAAGTGGCCCCACGGAGTCTGGAATCGCCGAGGTGGGGATTGAGCTGGCGGGGGTTGAGCCGGTTCCTCTTGCCGATTCCCTGGTTGTTGAATAGTTCCTGGTGTCTGTTGTGGGGTATTACAAAGCTGTTCTGGCTCAAGGTTCGGAGGGAGCCCGCGCTGGCGTCTTCTCTCGTAAACTGCCTCCGATGCCTCCCTTTGAACTCCTAACCGCCAGGCCTCGGCCTTAAGGCGTTCCGTATCTTGATGTATGCGAGCCTGTAACTCCGCCATTCGTGCATTTTCAGCATCAATCTCCTTCTGCACCTCAACTATCTGACTACGCAATTTGGTCAGCTCCACATTGCGCTCTTCCTGATTTTTTGCAGTAACTGGGGTGTCCACTAGTTTTGCCATCTCGGCCATGATATCGGTCATGGCTTGAGCCGGCGTTTTGGTTGACCCGCCAGAACCTCCAGCTGCGGCCGGATCTGGAACTGTCGTAGCCCCTGCCATGTAGATGGCGATTTGACGTGGTGATTCGTCGTATTCCTCAGGGGCATCGGTTTCCAACGAGCCCCCAAGCCCGCCATCGTAAAGAGGGCAGATCGACTCTGTATCTCATGTGGATGATCCGCCGTCCGAGTTGACGAGGGCATCGCCGCTAGAGGCCGGCTCATCCGAAAGGCTGATTCCTTGCGTGAAGCCGACGAAGACATGACGAAGGCCGCCCTGGCGTTGACTGGCTTGGGCGTTCCAAGCCGGCTCGTCGATGTTGATGTAGTTGTCCGACTCAGAGGTCTCTAAACCAATCTCTCCCACGAGACCTTGAAGCCGACGTCCGATCGGGTCAGCTTTGACGCTCCAAGCCGGTTTGTTGTCATAGATCTTGTCGCGGCGGTTCTTGACCATCTGATTAATCGCAAACTTCCCAAATCCTGGTAGGATTCCCTTCGAAAACTCAACTCCACCGGGCGAGGGCCCCACGGTGGGCGCCAACTGTCGTGGTTTTGTCAACCCGACAGATGTCCTCGTGAAAGGACTTAGGTGTGAGGCCATCGCCGCTAGGTGGCGACTCAAAGGGGTTGAACGAGACAGAGAGTCGGGTTTACCCAGGTTCGGCCCCTCCGATGGAGGTAATAGCCTACGTCCTGCTTTGTGTGTATTTGATGAGTAGATCTCGATTACAAGGGTGCGGAAACGCTAACCTAGCTATCGAGAGATTGTAACTTAAGTCTTTCAGTCCTAGGGGCTAACCTTTATATACAGGTCAAGCCCTAGGGTTTACAATAGAGTCCAGGTCACATCGTGTCCCGTAACCCACAATGTTTCTACTTGCCTTGTGCTTTAGAGAAATTCAACCAGTGTCTTCAGTTTCGTGGGCCTTGAGCCGCCATCTTCAAGTGGTGGGCCGCCTGGTGACTCGTCCAAACATCACCTTGTTGTCCTCGTCTTCTTGACAAGGCCCATCTTGAACTTGATCACAAAATCTGTCAACAAGCCAACCCGACCTAGTAGGGCGGGTTATACTGTGGAGTTATATCCCCAACACAATGCTGAAGATCTACTATCGTCATTGGCTTCTTGCATGTTCCCTGAAAATTCTTGATGAAGCGCTCCTTAAGCTCTGGCCAAGTGTTGATGGAATTGGGCGGCAGATTCTTCAGCCATATTCAAGCCGGTCCTTCTAGCATCATGGTTAAGTATTTGGCGCACACACTGTCACTGACATCTAACATATCCATTGCCAACTCGTAGCTTTCGATCCAGGCCGCCGGCTCAAGATCCTCCGTGTAATTCGGCACCTTGCGAGCTCCTTTGAAGTCTTTGGGTATACGCTCGGCACGGGGGGCCAAGGATAAGCAAGGTATACCAATTGTCCTACTGTTTGTCCCAGTCCCCACGGTCACCGGTTGAGGATGGAGTTGTTGAATCGCCCGTGCTGCTGCTTCCGCCTCTGCCTGTCGTGCGCCCCTGGCTGCATTGACAATCGCCTGGGCACCTGATGGCACAGGCCGGGTCGGGGAAACCTGAGGCTGCTGCCTGCGCCCACTGCTAGAAATAGTCGGGGACTCCACGTGGCGAATCTTGCTGTGGCTGGCATATGGGGTGGAGTGCATCCGGTCGGGGCTATAAGAATAATGTGCCTGCTATACCACCGCTGTTTTTAGCATCTCTATGCCATTCCTGGCCTCAACCTCAATAGGGGTATTTCCATGAATAGGTAGCACTTCCAGGTTTTGGGTCGCCGCTAGCACATTGTCAACAGGGTTGGAAAAGTGGCCCCGCGGCTTCTGGAAGCGTTGGGATGGTGAGTGAGTTGGTGGTGGTTGAGCTGGCTCGTTCTGTTGATTTCCGAGCGGCTGGCCAGCCCTCGGAGTCTGCTGAGGGGTATTAAAAAGTTGTTGCGGCTCAAGGTTCGTTGGCAGCCGGCTCCTTTGTCTCCTCTGGTAAATCGCCTGAGATGCATCTCTCTGAAGTCCTAACTGCCAAGCTTCAGCTTTAAGGCGCTCTGACTCATTATGTATACAAGCTTGTAGCTCCGCCATCCTGGCGTTCTCAGTGTCGATTTCCCTCTGTACCTCGGTCATCCAGTCGCGTAACTTGGTTAACTCCGTGTTGCGCTCTTCTTGATTTTCCGCAGTAACAGGGGTCTCCACGAGCTTTGGCATCTCAGCCATTAAATCTGTCATGGCTTGAGCCGGCGTCTTGCGAGACCCGCCGGAGCCACCTGCCGCCCCAGCCGCGGGCGGGTTTTGAGCCGCCGCGGTTCCTCCCATGTAGACAGCAACCTGGCGAGGTGATTCAAGAAACTTCTTAGGGGCTTCAATCAGCAACGAACCCCCGAGCCTGCCATCATAGAGAGGACAGACCGACTCAGTTTCTCCCATGGAAGACTTGCCATTTGTCGGGGATATAACCCCACGGTGTGACCCGCCTACTGGGCTGGGTCAGCAGAATGGCGGCTCTGGAAATATGTTCAAGATGGGCCGTGTTGTAAAGATAAGACAAGTAAGGTGTCTGCTAAGTGAACCACCGGGCGGCCCAAGCATGTGGAGACGGCGACTCAAGGCCCACGGGGCAGAAGACGCCGGAAGATTCCTTGCTTGAGAGGCAAGGCATGTTAGAGACATGATAGGTTACGAGTCATAATATGACTCGGGCTCTGTTGTAAACCCTAGGGTCTTAACCTGTATATAAAGGCAAGCCCCTAGGGCCGAAAGACTTAAGTCATAATCCCTCGAGAGCTAGGTTAGCGATTCCGCACCCTTGTAATCGAGATCTATCTATCAATACACACAAAGCATGACGTAGGCTATTACCTCCATCGGAGGGGCCGAACCTGGGTAAACTCGCCTCCCGTTCCCGTTTAACCCCTTCGAGTCGCCACCTAGCGGCGATGGCCTCACACCTAAGTCCTTGCACGAGGACATCTGTCATGAAAAAACCACGACAGTTGGCGCCCACCTTGGGGCAATCGCCCAGTGGAGTTGAGTTCTCAAAGGGAACCCATCCTGGGTTTGGGAAATTCGCGGTTGATCAGATGATCAAGAGTCGCCGCGACAAGATCTACGTGGACGATCCAATCTGGAGTACCAAGATCGGCTCAACCGAGCACGAGCACCAGATCCCCCTTGGTAGGATCGGGACTACTGTTGCCGAGCCGGACATCTACATCGACACCGACGAACCGGCTCAGCATGCACAACCCGGCCAGGGTCAAACCGGCCAGCGTCGGGTGTTCATCGGTTTCACTCAGGGAGTTTGCCTCTCGGATGAACCGGCAGGCACCGGCGACATCCTCGCCGACTCCGATGAAGATTCTTCCATTGGAGAAACCGAATCGATATGTCCTCTCTATGATGGCAGACTTGGGGGATTATTGGAGATTGAAGCCCCTGAGGAATTCCATGAGTCGCCTCGTCAAGTTGTTGTCTACATGGCAGGAATCGCGGCGGCTCATAACCCATCCACGGACGGAGCGGCGGGTGGATCTGGCGGATCTGGCAAGACGCCGGCTCAAGCCATGACATATTTAATTGTTGAGATGGCAAAGCTCGTGGAGAGTCCTGTCACTGCAGAAAATCAGGAAGAGCGTAACACGGAGTTAACCAAACTGCATGGTCAGATGACTGAGGTACAGAGGGAAATGGACGCTGAGAACGCTAGGATGGCGGAGCTACAGGCTCGCATACATAATGAGTCAGAGCGCCTTAAGGCTGAGGCTTGGCAGTTAGGGCTTCAGAGAGATGCATGTGAGGCGGTTTACCAGAGGAGACATCGGAGCCGGTTGCCGCTGAATCTTGAGCCGCAGCAGCATTTTAACATCCCCAAGCAGACACCAGGGGCTGGGCAGCCACCCAAAAATTAACAAAACGAGCCGCCTCAGCCACCACCAGCTCACTCGCCGCCACAACGTTTCCAGACGCCACGGGGCCACTTTTCTAATCCTGTTGACAATGTGCTGGCGGCGACCCGGCAGTTGGAAGCGCTACCTATTCTTGGAAATACCCCTGTTGATGTTGAAGCCAGGAACACCATAGAGATGTTGAAAACATCAGTGGTGCAGCAAGTGCAATATTCTTACAGTCGCGATGGGATGCACTCCACTCCATATGCTAGTCACAGCAAGAGTCGCCATCCGGACCCTCCGGCTGTTTCTAGCAGTGGGCGCAGGCAGCAGCCTCAAGTTTCCCCGACCCGACCTATTCCGTTAGGAGCTCAGGCAATTGTTGACGCGGCTAGGGATGCGCGGCAGGCAGAGGCGGAAGCAGCAGCACGGGTGATTCAACAGCTTCATCCTCAACCCGAGGCTGGGACCAATAGTAGGACGATTGGGATACCTTGCCTATCCCCGGCTCTTCGCGCCGAGCGTATGCCCAAAGACTTCAAGGGGCCATGCAAGGTGCCAAACTACACGGCGGATCTTGATCCGGCGGCTTGGATCGAAAGCTATGAGTTAGCAATGGATATGTTGGATGTCAGTGACGTCTTGTGTGCCAAGTACTTGACCATGATGCTGGAAGGACCGGCTCGAACATGGTTGAAGAACTTGCCACCCAAGTCCATCAACACTTGGGCAGAGCTTAAAGAACGTTTCATCAAGAATTTTCAGGGAACATGCAAAAAGCCAATGACGATTGTGGACCTTCAACATTGCGTCCAGCGTGTAGATGAGTCGGCTCATCATTGGACTCGCCGGGTCGCAGAAATCATACACTCGTCAGACAGTATTACGGCGGCTCAAGCCATCCTGATCCTAGAAAAGAATTGCCACTTCCAGCCGCTGGTCCAGAAGCTCGGGCGGCTCAAGCGTAAGGTACAGGACATGGGTGACTTGATGGATGTCCTCACCAGATACGCCGAGTCAGACAACATGAAGGATCCTGGCTCGGATGAAGACAAGACCGGCAAGGGAAAGAAAGGTGAAGGTGGAAAGGGCCAGCATAATCATGGTGGTAACCAGGGAACCCAAAATAACAATGGCAAGCGGAAACAGCCAGACGGCGGGTCAGATTTTGTGGCCAACACTAATGTTGGCTTCAAAAACCAACGCCGTAATGGTCGCCTTGGAGGGACTTATAATGGAAATAAGCCTCGTAATTATGAGGAAGCGCTCAAGGGACCGTGTCCCAAACACAGCACCCAGGACAAGCTAGCTACCCACTCATGGGAGAACTGTTACATCATGCAGGAATTCCGTAATCAGACTTTCCAAAATAATCCAGGAGGTAATAGTGGAGGACACGGTCCTGGCGGGCCGCAGGGCGGCTCGGGGGCTGGGTTTCAGCATCAGGGAAATCATGGCAATGGACAGCATCCTGGCCAAGGCAGTCAGCATAACAACAAAGGTGGATTCTAAAGTAATCTCAAGCAGTTGAATAGCGGTCAGTACCACTAGTACCTGAATCCCTGAATAAATTCATACTCTGGAGGGTTTTACAAGAGAAATTCTATACCTCCAAGAAGAAAACAAGCCGGCCTTGGAACACCTGCGGCCTTATTATACTTAGAGCCATCGGCTCCCTTTTTGTAATTTCCTCCCCCCCCCCCCCCCTTGCAAATTATGTGTATACTTCTTTATGTTTCGAATATAATAAAGCCGGCACCCCGAAACTTGATTTTTTTCCGTTTCAGCCTACAAATTGAGCATGAGTCTTTATTTTTTTTCGAAACAATGGGCACTTGGGGCCTTCCAACTCATCGAGTTCAGCTTTCTCACCTTTGTGAACCGGCAAAGAAACGCCACAATGCTTTGGGCATTTGGGGGCTTCCAACTCATCGAGTTCAGCTTTCTCACCCTCTTGACCCGACAAAAACGCCACATATTGTTAAAGCTGCCTGTATGCCTGATGCGACTCCGATCAGATGACCCCGTGTACTCTTGACAAGTCAATCCTCGTTGGACCCTGAACTTACCAAGGTTAAAACATCGGCTTGAGTCATGTGAGAGCCGGTATACAAAGAGCTAGGATAAACCATGGGTTATCATACCCACTTCATTGAAGCAAGACTCGAGCCTCGAAAGCCAGTCTTTACGTCGAGCCTCGAAAGCCGACAATTTTTATATGTTTCTGATATCCTATGCATACATCATTTGCATTGCATCATCGCATCATTACATCATACCTGCATATTCATACTTGCACAGAAAGATGGTCTTCATACCGGGATACATCACAAACATCATACCTGAATATTTATGTTGAACAAATAAAAGTTTTTGGCCGATCCACATCATGGTTTATTATGACCAAGATCAAATGATTGGAGCCCTTAAAGCCGGCTCCAAAGAGTTGGTCTGTATTTCTGAGCCTCGAAAGCCAGTTTATTTTTGCCGAGTCCCACTAGGCCGGCTTACAATGACCAACACAAAACTCTTGCCTTCCTCAATGTTATTGGGGAAAAACTCAAGACTTGAGCCGCGAAAGCCAGTCTCTCTTTGCCGAGTCTTACCGAGCCGGCGTATCAAATCGTATTATTTTACATTTTTTATCATAGTAATTTTTCAGGTACAATATTGCAACTATTGCCAGCTCACACTTGAGAAACTGGGTTAAGCAACTGAGTTCACATTGTGAGCAGTTGTCAAAACATACATCTTCAACATCGTTGAAGAGAGAGTTGACAGAACTTGAGTCTCGCAAACCAGGACCTTCTGCCGGCTTATTTTGATCCGACTTTTCTGTCAAACAGACTCATTGATCACAACAATAGAGATGTACAAAGACAGGCCAAAAGAGTAGCAAAATGATATTGGGCCCAAAAGATTGGTGTCTTGCACCAACAAAGGCGCAAACGTGCACGATGGCATGGCAAAGCATTTCAGAAGTTTTTTAAACTATTCCTATTACAGGCTCAAGAAGCCACAAAATGTTCTGCCCCATGCTTGGGGGCTCAAGCCGTCAGGCTGGCGACTTAAAAAGCTCATATCATCATTTGGGCAACTCGCCTTCTGTGCCATCCGGGTTGGCAGCAGACAGATCCCTCGCTTGAGCCGTCTCCGGGCTATCCTCCACTGGGTCTTCTGGCTCTTCTATCTGAAGATTATCCGCATCCCAGTTGCAATGGATTAAAGCATGGAATATGGCTTCATCATCAAGGATGGGAGGCGGGTCAACATCAGGAGCGAAGATGTACTTACGCCATTGAGGAGTCAGATTCACCGGTTCGAAGGAGGATGGTGGAACTCGTGAATGGTTGGCATCATAAGTCGCCTGATAATTCTTCAGCTTCATTTCGGAAACCAGCTGGGTGGACAACACTCGAGCCACCTTGACGCAAGAGGTGTAGCCGCTTTCGGTAAAAGCTGACCCGTCGACCTTAAACTCTGGGAAGCCTTTGGCCATTTCTGTTGGATCAAGTTCCACTGAATAGGCTAGGGCCCGGCTCTAAGCATATGTTGAGCCAGCTCGGACGGCTGATCTTTTCAGCTCTTGAATATGCTGTGGAATTGTTGAAAGGCACTTCAGCACATCCTTGATAAGCTTTACCGGCTCTTTATTCCCCATCACAGCCTTGACCGCGAAGTGGCTTCTAGCGTAAAGTTGCTCAGTTAATGAGTATACAGCCTTCAACATCAGCAGGCTATTATCCTGAAGGCTGCTAGTCTGGGACCTGCAAAGTAGCATCAATACATGAGTCGCCAGGCGATTTATATTCATATTTCAAGAAAGAAAGAAATCGTCAAGATACTTACCAAAAACAGCCTGGGTCACATGGGCAATGTGTCGTTTCAACCCGGATAGCTCTTCAGTGATGGGCTTTAGCTGACCCTCAGCATCCTCTGCACGCTTCAGCAGAGCGGCTTTTTCAGTCTCAAAGGACTGCTTGTCTTTATCAAAATTTTCCTTGATCTTCTCCAATTCTGCCAAGGAGAGTCGAAGGTTTTCCTCAACATCTGTTCGGGTTGTTTGCCCCGCTTGGAGATCTTTTCGTAAGCCGGCCGCATTTGACTCGGCTGTTTTCAAAGCTTCCTGAATGAATTTTTTTTACCATATTAATTGATCATGAGTCGGCAACAGGGTGTAGCTTGGTTATGGTGCAAAATGTTAAAACGAAATCCCAAACAGATTGCAAGCAATATACTTTGCACTTGGGGGCCACTACACCACGACACTCAATGCAGCGTCGAACAATCTGTCGGAATAGGTCACGTAAGGCGACACATTTAGTGTCGGCAAAGACTTATGGCGACAAAAAGGAGTTGTCGCCTATAGTCTTGCCGGGAATGGTCTTTGCCGACAGATAGTGTGGCGACGTTTGTGAGATCTATGGCGACAGACATTACTACAGCGACAGACTATGCTATGCCGACAGACCATCTGACAATGTGCTACGCCGACAGATTGTGCGACGTCTAATGCTACGCCGACAGTTTGCCTGTCAGTGCGCTATGCCGACACATGGTGCAACGTCCAATACTTGGACTTCTCCCGACACATTTACTGCCATGGTTCTACATTTCAACACAAATGCAAATACACCATATTTTGACTGAAATTACATCCATAATATGCAATTCATGTTATGTGCGCAATACATATACAAACAATTGCACTCTTGTATTCATCAAAAGATACCATTGATCAATACAACCACTAAGATACAATTGCACTCTTGTGTTCAACATATAGAAGATTCATTAGCTTACTTCACTCAAGTTAGCTACAACCACTAAGGAAATACATATGCTGATATACGGTGGCCTCTTACAAAATATGGGCCAAGTTCATAAAAGACCAAGTGTTCGGCCACTATACAAATGACTATGGAACAGACCAAGTCTTTGATCACAGAAACAACACCAACTTCCATATGAAGAAAATAGGTCGACCATGCATTCCATGAACAAAAGCCATAACATCTTCGACTTGCTACTTTTTGCCATTTGACCCTTCAAAAGCACTCATATGTTTCAGCAATATTATCATAGTAGCATTTGTTCAAACTTCTAAGTTTGCTCTTGAGTCCAAAGATCTAAAAACAGAAGATGTACAACAAACTACTGGCTTGTTTAAATGAGAAGTAAATAAATACTTGATTACGCAACCTCTCTAATTTTTAAAATTTAATTTGGCAGCATATATGTCAAAGCCCAAAACATACTTATTTAAATGTAGTGAAAAAACCCAGTTATATGCACAGTTATCAGGAAGCAGCCGTGAATATACAACCCAGCTTTGGAGAAAATAAAGCATCAACCCAACATTCAAGTTCTTACAAACAAACACATACAGATTCATGAGTTTGCATGTTACATGAGTGTTTTCCATTGGCATTTTCCACCCCAGAAACCTGCATAGTGCAATGTGGTTAGAGATCATTAAATGGTAAAGCATGACACTCAATCAAACTACACGTTTTTTTCTTCATATTACACACTACACATTGAAACAAGCTATCATATAAATGGCTAAAGTAGCAGATTATCCTCCTTTTGATTTGATGGTCTGATGCAAACTCTCTGATAGTTTGATGAATCATATACATAGTGACATTACAAACTAGTGTATATGTGTGTAATTATATGCTTACATACACAAGATATGAGGCATGAAACATGACAAGAAAAATGCAAAGGATACCCAGAAGAAAAACAATAGACTTTAGTTCACGGGGATCTAAACAATTTTATATTAGTTTACGGAGGGAGTACTTCACACCAATGACACTTCTTCCCATTCTAGCCCTTTATATTTTTGAACCAAGCATCATACCACAAAGAGTAGTGAGCAAACAACTTTCAACAAAAAAATCCTTTTCAGTTCTGACCTCTCACCTTCCTCTCGCTTTTAGCAATATTTGAGAGCCGCTATTGTTCATCATTGGCTGAGTTCGCTTCATCCTATTGTTCTCGCCATATTTTCTGCTGCAAATAACACATTGTTGAACATGATGTTTAAGAGACAATCGTAGAAAAGAAGATGCATACCAAGCAAATTATGTAATGAGTTAAAGGTTGGGCAGCAACAAACTAAAATCCAAACAACCATCAGTTTCTAGATCTTTTCACAATTCAAAGCTGCAGCAAGATAATAAGAATCTGGGCGGCAATTATAAATGGCCATGGCACGATGGCCGCCGACACATAGAGCATGAGAAGGCGAGAAAGAGGACCAATGGCTTACCACTAGCTATTCCTGAGTGGAAGAAAAATTGGGGCCACCGGACACACGGTGTGGAAGGCATCAGAGTGGAAGAAGAATCACCGCACACACCTGTGTGCGTGAGGAAACGCATTGATACAATAGTGATAATTAGATCAATAAATAAAGGAACAGAGATATCCTCAATGTAGCATCAACCTTATGGGAGCACAATGTCAAGAAAAGGATAGGCAAGTAGGTCAACATACAATGGAAGCAACTAATGGCCAGCACACCTCATAATCCCTCTCTTCATTTTTCAGCCTCTAAAAATAAATAAATCTTGATTGTGAAATCTGAGGCACAACTGAAGAAAAAAGTAGATTCACATAATCACTTAAACTTCCATACACTACATGCATAGTCCAACTTTTAGTGTTAATATTGATCTTATAACATGTTCTATTACAAAGATGCAAACTGTACTACTGATTTCACAATTTTCCACCGGCACTTTCGGAACGTGAGTTGCTAATTAACAAGCACAACAACCTTCTAGGAAACTAAAGGTGCATGCTACATAGGGTAAATTTTCCAAATACAGGTGGCCAACATAAATTATTCAGTCTGAAACTTAGGGTAAATTTTCCAAAAACAATTGTCTGAGTAGCTTAGGAACAGTAGCTGTATATATATACACGAGTTTCAAAAAAAAGCTGTATATATATACACGGAGTAGCATATCTAGGATACAACAGTTCAGGCAGTATCAACATGTTTTGTTAATTCAGATATCTTCAATGTGTAGACAGTAAACGGCTATGTAGAAGGAAGATGAGATTACAAAAGTATCTCTGTATCAACATATTTTAGTTTTTGGACTTTGTATCTCTGGTTTCGTTCAAGTAATGGAACCGGTGGGCTTTGGCCCTCCTAATAGTCTAAAAATATATATTTGCAGATTTCCTATTATTGGTTTGCTTGCATGCTTATAAGAACCAACTGTGTTCCTAGCAAAAACTGAACTTGAGGGTTTCACAAATAAAACATAAAACAACCAGTAGTCCATCAATAAGAATTGAAGTATGTCTCACAGTAATATTGCTTGCACAGTTAAAGGAGCAGAAGAAACTGAATGAAAGCTTGCAAGTAGCATCAAGGCTCAAAGAAAGAACGCTATGTGCGAGAAAAACTGTGGAGGCCACCCGTTACAGAAGTTGGAAACAAGAGAGAGCGTAATGAATATTTACAGAGGATCTCTGATGATTTTAGTGCCACTAGGTATATGGTTTCTCTTGGCAAACATGGAATACACCATATTGATGTAGCTACCGAAAGTGCTAACAATAAAACTTCTAAAAGAGAAGCTGAAGCGGAAGAACTATCTGCAAGCAAGGGATCTATCAATGATGAACCACCAATTCACTAAGCATTAACATATCACAACAAGCAAGATTCATAGAAAAAAAATCTGCAACTATATAATGCATAAACTGAAAAATAAAATCACGCAGCATGCCATCAGGTTATAAGCCATTCACAATAAAATGTGAACTGCATATACCAACATACGAGAAGATAGGTAAGGAAAAAGAATCGCATCTTACTTGTTGAGATCTGGAGGGAAGGGGAGTCAACCGGGACAGGGATCACCGGTGGAGGAAGAAGAACGACGGGGCTCCGCAACAGCAGTTGGCGCGCGGATCCTCCGGCGTATGGTGCTGCTGTTCCGGCGCGCGGCGGATCCTTGGTGGCGGACGGCGCTGTTGTTCCTCGGCGGCGGACGGCGCTCCTCCGTCCCAGACGCTGCTGCTGCTGCCGCCCCTCCGTCGGAGACGACGCTGCTGCTACTGTGGGCTAATGGACGGGAGGCCGGGGTCCGATATGTGGTGGCGCGAGGGGACCGACGGGTGGGTTGGGGCGGCGGCGCAGTCGAGCTAGGTTTAGGGTTTGTGGGTAGCGAGAGAGAGGGTTTGTGGGTAGCGAGAGAGAGCCGGGGGGGTGAGATTGGGGATCGAACAGGGTAGGGGCGGCACATAGAACGGGTCGGGGCCCGGGGTGTTTTTTCTAAAATTTTGCTGATCTGTTCCGAATAATTGGGTGTTTCACGTGGTGCGCGCATGCTCTCTTTCCGCGCCATATTTTTCGGGTGTGGGCTGAAGCAAACAACGCCGACACTTTTTGTGTTCCAAAGAATCAGTGACACATAAAGAATCGGTAATGTTTCTATCTACCGACAGAAAATTTGTCGGTGTTTATGTGGTGCTTTGGCGACAGATAATGTATCATGCGCTCATACAACACTAACATATTGTGTGTCGGTATAGTTTGGGACAAAAAGAGTGTCGGCAATGCTCACTTATACCAACAGATGCATGTCGTTTTTGTAGTGTCGTGGCGTAGTGGGCTAATGCAAAGCAGTTCTTCAAATACAAAAAAGACCCGACTCATATCAAGAAGATGAGCTGGCCCTTGGAGGCTAAAGGTCGAACTTTCTCAATTATCAAGATCTGACTCATCTCAACAAGATGAGCGGGCCCTTGGGGGCTACAGGTCGAACTTTCTCAATTATCAAGATCCGACTCATCTCAACAAGATGAACCGGCCCTTGGGGGCTACAGGTTGAATCATCCATAATATTCAGAAGACCCAACTTATCTCAGAATGATAAGCTGGTCCTTGGGGGCTAAGTAAGGATATATGGTATGTACAGCAAAGATGAGCATACCTCGTATTTTTTCTTCATCATGCTAACAAGGCCGACTTCCATTTCTCGGATCGTAGCAAGGCGATCCAGATAGCCGGCATGTAGCTCTTTAGCACTGGAATTCTCACAGTTTGGGAACTCCAGCTTGGCTTTCCCTTTCTCTGGCAATATTGTTTCATCCATAGCAATTTTTTTTGCTAGCACCCTGGAGACTGCAGGAGGGGCGTAACCCGACCCAGTGATAGTGACCTCCTCATTTTTGTCGCGAGGGGCATCTTCAGTTGTCTTTGGAGGACTGGGCGGATTAAGATGGGCCGCCTGATCAGTTTCAGTATCAATGGCATTGGTGCTTGCCGGCTCAGGAGGAGGGGGTAAATCAGCCTAGTTTTTCTGATGATTCACAGACTGATCAATATGAACTTCAAGAGCCGCCATATCAGGGTTCTCCGGCTCAGGAACATCAGGGTCGGCGGATGACCCATCAACTTTACTTTTCTTGGCCTTGGCCCTGCAAAATAAGAGAGCAGTATAAGGCGTAAGCAGAGACAAAAGCTTATTTAGACAAGCGTATGAAAAAAGAGAAATTTACTCGGGATTGATAACAAAGGGTGCTAGTTTCGAGGCCGTTGAGTCGCCCGATGAAGGTCGCGACTCCTGATAATCCGAAATATAAAGATTAATAGTCGACATATTAAGTCGGTTTTTCTTTGAAGAATTAGAACGTCAAGTACCTCAGTTGGTCGTTTGCGGGCGGTTGGCTTATCAGGTAGCCGGCAGCAAGATCACCATTCCCACTCCGGGTTTGATGCTTTGACTTGTGCTGAGTTTTCTTCAAAACAAAAGTGGGATCCAGATAAGCATCCGGGTGAGAGAAGCTTACTTTCCGAACAACCCGCCTTGTTTTCAATGGAGGCAAGGAGTCTGAGTCGGAGGAGATGGAAATTACCTCAACATCACCCGCACGGCTTGTTTCGACATCACCCTAAGAAGAGAAGGCATCAGCCAGATTCAATGAAACATGGACAAAGTTAAATTCTACCTCTAATTGAATATCAGTTGCAACTGTTTCGTCCATCTGAGACGGTCCTTCAGTGGCCGCCTTATTCTTTTGCCTACTTGGGGCGGCTTTGGGTTTATTAGCCAGAGGTTTGCCTCGTTTCTTGCCCCAAAATGAAGACTTGGCCTGCAAAATAGACAATCAGAGCAAACATGTGAAGATCTAGAAGCTCAAATAAAAGACAATATATATAAAGCTGGATAAAACTATTGAATACTTTTTACCGGAGGAGCCGGGTTAAGAGCATAGAAGGGCTTCAACCCGTCTTTGTTGCAAGCTGCTTGGTTTTCGCCTAACAACTTCTTCACGATCCGGTTTATCTCCTCAGCATCCAAAGAAAAGTTGATGTATCTTTGGGCATCATTTAAATCCCCAGAATAAGTGTGCATTAAGTTGCTGCGGTGGCTCAGTGGCAAGATTCTCCAAGACACCCAGCACTGGGTTAAGTTGACTCCAGTTAGCCCGTTTGCTAGTAGAGACCTCAACTTTGGCTAGATGGGGGCGTGTTGAGAACGCTCCTCTTAAGGAGCCCAGCCAGGAGGATCGAAATCTATGGGAAGGCAGCTGGGTCTGTAACCCGGCAAGGGGTTCTCGTCGGCAGGAGCAATGTTCCGACAATAAAACCAAGTTTTATTCCACCCCTTAGGATGACTTGGTAGAGTGGCAGCAGGAAAGAGGACGTCTTTTCGCCTCTGGATTGAGACCCCGCCAAGTTCTAGGCTAGGGCCATCTGGGTATTCGGTTTGCCGGTTCAAGTAGAAGAATTCCCTAAAGAGGGAAATAGAGGGTTCCATTTGCAGATACACATCAGAAAACACTTGGAATTGGCAAAGATTGGATATGGAGTTGGGACCCAGGTCCTGAGGATGTAAGTGAAAGAAATGTAGAACATCTCGAAAGAATTTTGACCCGGTAGGTGAGAAACCTCTGAGAAGATGGTCCAAGAATATTACTACTTCTCCTTCCTCCGGGTGTGGAATTTCTTCTCCAAGAATAACCCGCCAGCCAATTACTTCTTGAGGCGGCAGAAACCCCTGATCTTGGTAATCCTTTAAAATGCCGTCGAAAACTTGAGTGGCCACCCAGTTGCAGGTGGTGGATTTTGACATGATGAGTTGCCTGAATAAGATAAAGGGGTGACTGAAAACGTGTGGCTAAAGTAAAGACGACTTAGCTATTTCTTATGGGTAAAATTGCTTTATAAGGATCCAACATCTTTACTCGGTAGTTTATTACACGGCGGGTTAAGTCCATGCTGACGAGCCGGCCAGAACATATGGGCGGCTCAGACTAATTCAGAGGCTTCTGGTTTCTTCGCTAAGTATGAGACAAACAAGTTTCTACCGGAAGAGCTACGTTTATGGATCTAAAAATAGTTCTAAAAACAGGATATTCGCTAAACCTAATGGAGAAGCAGGGAAGCAGTGGTGGCACCGTTTATGAGTTCTCAAGGGAGATTGAAATGTGCTATATGCGAAACGGTGCCGTTCTTTTCTTGCCGCTCTATTTTTATGATTAAACTAACGGGATCTACATAAGAAACTAGCAATGGTGATGAACCAAAGAAGAACTACCGAAGAGCTTCAGAACTCCGATGAACTACAATGGATTTAGGTAAAAGGAAGTGACTTACCTAAGTGATTGCCGATGGCAGGAGAGACGCGCGGATGGTTCCTGATGAAGAAGAAATGCCGCTACGATCTTAGGAGTGGTCACCGGCGATGAGCAGGTTGCGGCGGTGGCACTAGGAAGCTCCGGGCTCAAGGAAGAAGAAGCAAAAAGATGAAGTGAAAAATGAGAAGGGGATCCCCGGTAAATATTTAAAGGGAAGGAGCCCGAAGAGGCAACTGACGAGCGCGACAATCGAGGAAACGCAGTAAATATTGGGAAACAAAAACACCTCGATTTTCGGGATAAACGGATACACTCAGATTCGCCATGATGTCATTTTTGGCCTCCTAAATTAATGGCGGGTGACGTCACTAATGGACAGCGTCAGAGAACTGCAAAGGCTGGAAATACTGTAAGCCGGCATTATGTGATCCATGAAAAACACAAATCACATGATGAGCCGCCAAAGAAGGGAAGAGAAATTGACATGAATGAATTCAAATCAATCTGGGGCCTAATGTCGGGGATATAACCCCACGGTGTGACCCGCCCTACTGGGCCTGGTCAGCAGAATGGCGGCTCTGGAAATATGTTCAAGATGAGTCGTGTTGTAAAGATAAGACAAGTAAGGCGTCTGCTAAGTGAACCGCCGGGCGGCCCAAGCGTGTGGAGACGGCGACTCAAGGCCCACGGGGCAGAAAACGCCGGAAGATTCCTTCCTTGAGAGGCAAGGCGTGTTAGAGATATGATAGGTTACGAGTCATAATATGACTCGGGCTCTATTGTAAACCCTAGGGTCTTGACCAGTATATAAATGCAAGCCCCTAGGGCCGAAAGACTTAAGTCATAATCCCTCGAGAGCTAGGTTAGCGATTCCATACCCTTGTAATCAAGATCTATCCATCAATACACACAAAGCAGGACGTAGGCTATTACCTCCATCGGAGGGGCCGAACCTAGGTAAACTCGCCTCCAGTTCCTGTTTAACCCCTTTGAGTCGCCACCTATCGGCAATGGCCTCACACCTAAGTCCTGGCACGAGGA
Source organism: Elymus sibiricus (assembly GCA_039707655.1). NCBI lineage: Eukaryota > Viridiplantae > Streptophyta > Magnoliopsida > Poales > Poaceae > Elymus > Elymus sibiricus. The sequence continues at coordinate 250,692,529 of CM077671.1, forward strand.
CATCTGCCGTGACAAAACCACGACACCATCCGAGTTGGCGAAGGTGTTCCTGCTACTTGCCGGCTCATCCGGGAGGTAAACTCCCTAGGTGAAGCCGACAAAAACGTGACGCCGACCGTCTTGATCTTGGCCAGGTTGGACGTTCCGAGCCGGCTCGTCGATGTTGGTGCGGATGTCTGGCTCAGAAACCGTATCGCCGATCTCGCTGAAGGGGATCCGGTACTGGTGCTCAAGGGGGCCGGCCTTGCCGCCCCTGACTAGATCGTCGATGTAGATCAATTCGCGGCGGCTCTTGATCATGTGAGCAACCGCAAATCTCCCGAACCCTAGACAGGTTCCCTTCGAGAACTCAACTTCACCGGGCGAGGGCCCCACGGTGGGTGCCAAGTATCGTGGTTTTGTCACGGCAGATGTCCTCGTGCAAGGACTTAGGTGTGAGGCCATCGCCGCTAGGTGGCGACTCAAAGGGGTTAAAGGGAATGGGAGGCAAGTTTACCCAGGTTCGGCCCCTCCGATGGAGGTAATAGCCTACGTCCTACTTTGTGTCTATATTGATGATGATCTCGATTACAAGGGTGCGGAATCGCTAACCTAGCTTTCTAGGGTGTCTAACTTGAGTCTTTCGGTCCTAGGGGCTCGCCTTTATATACAGGTCGAGACCCTAGGGTTTACAACAAAGTCCGAGTCAAATTACAACTCGTAACCTATCATGTCTCTAACACGCCTTGCCCCTCAAGCAAGGAATCTTCCGGCGTCTCCTGCCTTGTGGGCCTTGAGTTGCCGTCTCCACATGCTTGGGCCGCCCGGCGGCTTACTTAATCATCGCCGTGCTCGCCTCATCTTCACGACGCGGCCCATCTTGAATATAATTCTAGAGCCGCCATTACATTGACCCGGCCCAATAAGAAGGGTTATACCGCCGGGTTATACCCCCGACACATACCTTGATTGCAACTTGATCAACGAAGAATTTATGCACCTCATCATACCTCAGATATTGGATACTTTTTGTGTCAACATCTTTGCGAAATCTGCAAGAGAGTAAGATTGTTTGGGTATGTGGCTCCTATCGGTCTCCTTTAAAGCTTCTTCTCTACATCTCATCATTTTGACACTCTCAACTGGATTAGGTTCTGGCTTTCCAATGATCTTTGCTAGAATCAATGTTTGACTCATGACAATTTTAGCTATTTGTGCTTCCATGTTTTGAGTTCTTCCTTCTAAAACCTAGGTAGCCGAGCCTGAAGATTTGCCTGAAGAAGAAGAGGCAGGCACGGTCGCACGATCTTTTCTCTAATGGAAAACCAAGGAAAGGTGGTCGTGGGCAGGAAAATGGTACCGACATGAAAATGTTTGGAAGAAGTACCAGATTCTATTCGCTTTCACTCCACCGTGGAAGGACTGCATTGTAGAAGGCTGCATTCAAGAAGGTGATGAGAGAGTGAGCCATCCACAGCCTCTAAATGCTCACCTAAGCTCTCTCACCACATTTACTGACTTCCTCGAGGAAGTAGCAAAGAGGGCCAAGACGAAAGCTAAGCGAGAAGGACGAGATGTCAAGGCCAAGCAAACCGAGGGAATATATGTTGAACTGACACAACAAGATGTGCTGAAAAAAAGGAGTGTGCCTCTGCTTCCAAATCAAGCTGCTCGAAGAAGGATGAACTTTCAAGTGTTGGAAAGCCACGAAGGAAATTATCTCAAAGAGAAACATGAAGGTTGCTTCTGACACTTTTGAGCCCTCATCAAGCTACGAAGAGGATGCTGCTGAAGAAGTGCAATATGACAAATTGGATATACTTTAAAAGCCCTCATAGAGTCCTTCGCCAGAGAAAGGTTGGCCATCCCCAAGGAGACATCCCAAACACGTTGTGGAGAAAACAGTTGAAATTCCTTCGGTCGTTGTTCCTCCGAAGAGTTTGACCAAGACTGCTGTAATAAGAAAGGTGCAAGCTGCAGAAGGAGTTGAAACTCCTGCGAAGAAGACAAGATCTGAGATTCCTACTATCACAGAGGAATCGAAGATATATGATCTCCACTACTTCATAGACATCATTGACAGTGTTGCTTATGATGTGAAAGTTTAAGACTTGAGCAGTTTAGGTCTACAAGAGGACCTCATCAAGCTGGTGACCAAACAATTCGCCGAGTTCAATTAAATCTCCAAGGAGCTCAACAAAGCTGTGAAGGATAAGCAAGCGCTTGAGAGTATGCAGAGAGAAGCCAAGACCGAGTTTGAAGCAAAAGGTCTTGCGAAGGAAATTGTAGCTGCCATGAAAGATCACAATGTTATCCGCTCAAACAAAGTTGAGTGGCACTCCGAATGCATATGGAGGTCTCTCAGCTCTGTGACGGGAGAAACAAAGAGATTAATCGGTATGCTAATCTTTCCAGGAGAAGGGTTGCAGCAGAAAAAGCCAAAAGGCCAGGGCCAGGGCTAGCAAGCCAAAGGATAACGAGGACCGGCGCATGATGACTGTCACCACAGATGCAATTCCTCAGAGCCAAAGCGCTCCTCTTGAGACGGCTCCACCATCTCAAGTACATGAAGAAGAAGCACACCAATTTTCCAGTGCTGATGAGGTTGTCATACCAAGGCCAGAGGGCCATGAAGAAAGATTTCAGGACTCTGAAGTCCTTTTGGAAACACCAGTCGATGAACATGCACCACCAGAGCAGCAGGCTCCTGAAGAACAAACAGACGAAGAAATTGAGGTTGAGAAGGCCATTCTGTCTCCTTCGAGGAATATGCCTGTTGTGCCCTCCAAGCCCAGCGCGCAGGAGAAAGAGAATGTTGAGGGGGAGCATGTTGCTCGCCGAAAGGAAACAACCATGGTCTCGTCCTCCGCAGTTTCTACTCGAATGGATATCGACCCTGCTCCTCGTTCCACTGATTTTCAGTCGGAAGAGGAAGAGAAGAAGAACGATGAGCCGATGGCTCAAGTTGAAGTACCACCAGTTGTACCGGTCCAAGTCTCATCAATCACCGTGGAAAAGGCCCTTGTGCCTCCGAGCACAGAGAAGAAAGCTTAAGAAAAGGCTCTAGCTCCGAAAGAAAAGAAATCTATTGAAGGAGTTCCAGCGAGCAAAAATGATGGTTCGTCAAGTTCTTTGAAGCCATCTACAAAAGGAAAATCAAGGCAAACAAATGCTCCCCTCAAACCTATCGATGAGGATGTGTATGTGCCAGATGATGTTCATATTAGGCACATGGAAGATGAGCTACCAATTCCATTGGAAACCTTTCCAATGTTTCCAATGAAACGGGTCAGAATGGGTTGGCCTTCAATAAGAAGCTTCACAAGTGCAAACTTGCATTTTTAGGGGTCATCCCGTATGAAGGAGAAACGACTTCTCTATCACCCATATTCTGGACTCATGAACGGGTAGTTTATTATGCTCAGATTCTTTACTTTCAGAAGCACATCTTCAAGCACAAAGTTCTTGGTTTTTTCAGCTCAAAGAACCGCCATGTTTTCATCACACCATCGAACAGCTTGACCAAGTACACCTAAAGAGATTTCTTCCTTTCAACCATGGGTGGAATTGGGAACTCATTCTGCAATTTTATGCCACTCTCTATATCTTAGGAAACTTGGAGGAGAGCAGTACATGGGTCCTCGAATGGATGACTGAAAATGATAAAGTCAGTTACTTGGATGAACAGTTCACTGCTATTCTTCATTTACCTCGCTTCGATTTTGATGAATCTCGTGAGCACAAACTGCACTTCTGGGAAACATCCGAAGCTCAACTGCATCTGCTGATGGATCCTGAAAAAGTCGGAGACGCCTGCACCGAAATTTATCCAAAGACCTTAGCCTACGAGAACAAAGTTATGTTCTATATTATGTGTAACTCCATCACCCCAACGAACAAGCCTGAATCTACTTTGGGGATTGTGGCAAATACTCTTCAGGCCATATCTATTGGCATTCCGTTTGATCTGCCTGATCTTTTCATTCGGAACCTGGCATACGCTGCCGATTCCTCTCAAGCCTTGAAACCATATGCTCCTTGGGTTCAATATGAAATAGAGAAGATCACTCGGAAGAAGTTCTTTTTCCCCAATGTGCCGACAACTTTTATTCCACTTGTCCGCGATACTCTTTGGATCATCAAGGACAACGATAATGGTAAGGCTCCAGTTGATGATGCAGCTGCTCCTACGAGTGCATCGAAGGTTAAGCAAGCAACGGTTAAAATTTCAAAGTATGAAAATTATTCGTTGCATGAAATTTGCCTTCGTACTCAACAATCTTTAGAGAGTCGCATCAAACTGGATTGAAAGGAAAAAAATCACATGATGGTTAAGTTCAATATACTTCACAATTACGCTTGCCAAACCCTACCGATGGCAAAAAGAACAGAAGAAGTGCTCATGGACACTATTGTGCAAGCACTACTCGCGAGCTCAACTCCTAGCCAAGGGCATTGATAAGTGCTACTTGTGAGTTGCGTTGGAATTTTCCCCAAAGAGGAGAGGAGATGCATCACGGTAGAGATAAGTATTTCCCTCAGTGAGAACTAAGGTTATGGAACCAACAGGATAATCACACAAACTCCCGTCAACAGCACCTACACACACAGAATCAAACACTTGCACCCAACGCGGGCAAGAGGGTTGTCAAGCCCTTGAACTCGTTACCTGCAAGGATTAAATATTGATAGATAGATATTGCAAACAAGTAAAGTAAATAAAAATATAAAAAGGCAGCGAGGTATTTTTAGAGTTTTAGTATTTATGTTTAAGTAGACCCTGGGGCCATAGTGTTCGCTAGAGGCTTCTCTCTCGAAGAAAGCATACGGTGGGTAAACAAATTACTGTTAGGCAATTCATAGAAAAGCGCATAGTTATGACATGTTATTCATGGCAATGATCATGTATATAGGCATCACATCCATAAACAAGTAGACTAAAGCGATTCTGCATCTACTACTATTAATTCACCAATCGACCACTGTCCAGCATGCAACTATGGTATTAAGTTCATAACAAACGAAGTAGTGCTCGGAGCAAGATGACATGATGTAGACAAAGTAAGACAAGCAATATGTTTAGACCCCATCGTTGTATCCTTAGTGGCAACGATACAAATACATGTAATGACCCCTTCTGTCACGAGGATAGAGCACCGCAAGATTGAACCCACTACAACACACCACCCCCATTGAAGATAAACCAATCTAGTTGGCCAAACTAAACCAATAGATAGGAGGGAAATATGAAGCTATAATATCATCCATATTGAAATTCAGAGGGGACTCAATAACTTTTCATGAATAATCTAATCATAAACCCACAACTCATCGGATCCCAACAAACACACCGCAAAAGAAGATTACATCGAATAGATCATCACGAACCTGCGATGAAGTTTGTATTGAAGATCAAAAGAGAGAGGAGAATCTATCTAGGTACTAGCTATGGACCCGTAGGTCTGTGGTGGACTACTCACACATCATCATGGGAGCAGCAAGGTTGATGTAGAGGCCCTCCATGATCGATTCCCCTTTGACAGAGTGCCGGAACAGGGCTCCAGATGGGCACATGGAGGAACAGAGACTTGCGGCGGCGGAAAAAGGGTTCCGGGTGGCTCTCTATTGGTTTTCGAATATTTGAGGATTTATAGACGTGGAATTAGGTCAGGAGGAGCCATGAGGGGCTCACAAGGCAGGTCGGCGCACCTACCCCCCTGGGCGTGCCGAGGAGCCTTGTGGCCCCCTTATGAGGCTTCTTCACACCTACCAAAGCTTCTTGGGTCCATTTTTGTCTAGAAAAATCGTCAAAAAAATTCGTAGCATTTGGACTTTGTTTATTACAGATTTCCCTGAAAACCAAAAACAGGCAGAAAACAACAACTGGCACTGGGTTAATAGGTTAGCTCCTAAAAATGATATAAAATAGCATATAAATGCATATAAAGTATCCTAGAATGATAATATAATAGCATGGAACAATCAAAAATTATAGATACGTTGGAGACAATCATGTGATGAATATCATTAACCCGCGGTTTCTTCTTATAGCGAGCAACATGAAGGTTTTATTATACACTCCTTGAATACCTATCCTTTTTGGACTAGTCTTGTAACCCGTGCAAATTACCGTTACTATTTATTTAGACTCTCAAACAAATTTATTTGAAGCACGAGAGTTTGCTTATTTCTATAAAATCTACACGCCACCATGCTCCAAAAGATATAAGTGACGCACTAGAGCAACTGCTAAGCTCAAAAGATATAAGTGAGGCATATAGAGTATTCTAACAAATTATGTTAAACATGTGTCTCTATAAAATAGGTGTGTCAAGCAAACAATGATTGTGGCAAACTAAAAATAAAGCAAACTATAATACACGACGCTCCAAGCAAAACACATATCATGTGATGAATAAAAATATAGCTCCAAGTGACATACCGATGGAATGGAGACGAAAGAGGGGATGTCTTCTGGGCATCCCCAAGCTTAGACGCCTGGGTCTTACTAGAATTTTACCTTGGGTTGCCTTGGGAATACCCAAGCTTAGGGTCTTGCCGCTCCTTATTCCTTCATCCATCGTGGTCTCACCCAAAACTTGAAAACTTCAACACACAAAACTCAACAAAACCTTGTGAGATCCGTTAGTATAATCAACGTATCAAATACTTTAGGTACCGTTATAAATTGATTAATATTTTGCATAATAGGTACTGTATTCTAACTTCTCCATGGCTTATACCCCCTGATACAATCCATAGCATCATCAAACAAGCAAACTATGCAAGCAAAAACAGAATCTGTCTAAAACAGAACAGTCTGTAAAGATCTGTTGAAAAACTATACTTATCTAACTCTGAAAATTATGAAACATTAGGAAAACCTGGGAAATTTTTGTACCAATACTGTGTAAAAATTTCAGATCAAAAACACGTACCAGTAAAATTAGAGAAATTATGCACTGGACGCAAAAGTTTCTGTTTTTGCAGCGTACCAATTCTACAATCTTCCAAATCATCCCAAAGGATTTACTTGGCACAAACACTAATTTAAACATTAAAACGCAATCATTACAAAGTTAATAATCATGTAAACATGCCAAAATAGAAATCAAAACAAAAAATTTAAAGATAACTATTGGGTTGCCTCCCAACAACGCTATTGTTTTATGCCCCTAGCTAGGCATAATGCATAGTATCAAGTGTTCTAATCCTTAGTTGCAAGGGATCTATTCCCTTTTACTATTTTGCTCTCTTTTCCATTATCAATGATGTGGGAAAATTGATTAAGTTTGGCATTGAGAATTTTCATTTCTTTTTTTTAAAACACATGGAGCATCAATCTTTTGTTCTATGGCATCAAGTCTTTTATTTTGTAACACAACATTGCTATTGATTTTAGTAGCAAGATTAAACAACCCTTTAAAGTTGGATTCCATACTAGCTTTAATTTCTTTTTTTAGCTCAGTTTGACGATAGCTCACTAGTATGATGGGTTCAATAGTTTCTACTTTTGGTTGTCCAAATATACTTTTCATCTTTTCATAGGTGTCAAACGGGTTGTTTCCAAGGAAATAATTTTCAAACATAGAATCTAGGACACGTCTATGAGCAAGGATAAACCAACATAAATACTTCTGAGGAGCAATTTAATGTGACTCTTGGGGTTAGCTCTCAACCTAGCGGTTCTCTCCCTACTTTCATCAGTAGATATTTGAATGGATGTAATAGACTCATTAATATCATGCTTGGGTGGCAAAGTTTTACTTTTAGGAGTTTCCACATCATGAGGAATTCTATCAATGTTTCTAGCCATATCGTCAACTTTATGGAATTTTTCATCTACCGTGGTGTTGAAAATCTTTTGAAAACTAATACATTCTTTAATGGTGTTCTCAAGATCAGAGGGTATCCTATTATTATTATTAGATGAATTTCCATAGGAATTACCATAATTATTGCTATATTATTAGAGGAATTATCAGGGTACGACCTAGCATTGAAATTACCTCTATAAGCATTATTGTTGAAATTATTTTGAGAGATAAAGTTCATATCAATAGCATCATTATTTTGCTCAATCAAAGTAGACAATGGTATATCATTAGGATCAACTTCAGTATTCTTATTTGCAATCATATTCATAAGAGCATCCATTTTATCACTCAAAGTAGCAATTTCTTCGACACAATTTACCTTCTTACCAGTTGGAGCTCACTCGGTGTGCCATTGAGAATAATTTGTCATGTTGTTGTCCAGAAGTTTTGTAGCTTCTGCTAATGTCACCTCCATAAAGGTACCACCTGCAGATGAATGTAGAAGGTTTCTCGATACAAAGTTTAGTCCCGCGTAGAAATTTTGTATAATCATCCATAGGTTTAAGCCATGAATGGGACAATTTCTAATCATCATTTTCATTCTCTCTCATACTTGTGCAACATGTTCTTGCTCATGTTTTTTAAAATTCATAATTTGGTTTCAGAGAGATATAATCTTAGCGGGAGGAAAATACTTAGCAATAAAAGCATCTTTACACTTATCCCATGTTCCAATACTATTGCATGGCAAAGATGAGAACCAAGTTTTAGCTTTATCTCTTAGTGAAAAAGGAAATAATTTCAATTTAACCACATCATTATCCATATCCTTTTTCTTTTGCATATCACATAATTCAACAAAGGTATTAAGATGCATGCGAAGTGGGATCCTCATTAGGACTTCCCCAAAATTGTTCTTTCATAACAAGATTCAATAATGCAGCATTAAGATCATAAGCTTCCGCACTAGTGGCGGGTGGTATAGGGGTACTAATAAAATCATTATTATTAGTAATTGAGAAGTCACACAACTTAGTAGTATCTTGAGACATGGTGACAAAACAAGTAAACTAGCAAGCAAACGAGTAAACTAGATAGTAAACTAGATAGCTAAGCAAACAAGCAAATAGAAATATTTTTATATTTTTTATTTTTATATAAAATAAAATTAGAAAAAGTGAATGAAAATTTACGTAAAGGTACCTAGAAGAAATTTAATGATGTCTCCACGGCAACGGCGCCAGAAATTCTTCTTACTACTTGTGAGTTGCGTTGGGATTTTCCCAGAAAAGGAGAGGAGATGCAACATAGTAGAGATAAGTATTTCCCTCAGTGAGAACCAAGGTCATCGAACCAATAGGAGAATCACACAAAATCCCGTCAATAACACCTACACATATAGAATCAAACACTTGCACCCAACGCGGGCAAGAGGGTTGTCAAGCCCCTTGAACTTGTTACTTGCAAGGATTATATAGTGATAGATAGATATTGCAAACAAGTAAAGTAAATAAAAATATAAAAAGGCAGCGAGGTATTTTTAGGGTTTTAGTATTTATGTTTAAGTAGACCTTGGGGCCATAGTGTTCGCTAGAGGCTTCTCTCTCGAAGAAAGCATACAGTGGGTAAACAAATTACTTTTGGGCAACTGATCGAAAAGTTATGACATGTTATTCATGACAATGATCATGTATACAGGCATCACATCCATAAACAAGTAGACCGAAATGATTCTGCATCTACTACTATTACTTCACCAATCGACCGCTATCCAGCATGCATCTATGGTATTAAGTTCACAACAAACGAAGCAATGCTTGGAGCAAGATGACATGATGTAGACAAAGTAAGACATGCAATATGTTTAGACCCCGTCGTTTTATCCTTAGTGTCAACAATACAAATACGTGTCTTGACCCATTTTGTCATGAGGATAGAGCACCGCAAGATTGAACCCACTACAACGCACCACTCCCACTGAAGATAAACCAATCTAGTTGGCCAAACTAAACTGATAGATCGAACAGAAATACAAAGCTATAAGATCATGCATAATTAAATTTGGATGATACTCAATAAATTTTCTTGAATAATCTGATCATAAACCCACAATTCACCGAATCCCAACAAACACACCGCAAAAGAAGATTACATCGAATAGATCATCGTGAAGATGCGATGAACTTTTTATTGAAGATCAAAAGAGAGAGAAGAAGCCATCTAGGTACTAGCTATGAACCCGTAGGTCTGTGGTGGACCACTCACACATCATCATGGGAGCAACAAGGTTGATGTAGAGGACCTCCGTGATCAATCCCCCCTCCGGCAGAGTACCGTAACAGGGCTCCAGATGGGCACATGGTGGAACAGTGACTTGCGACGACGGAAAAAGAGTTTCAGTTGGCTCTCTGTTGGTTTTCGAATATTTGAAGATTTATTGAAGTGGATTTAGGTCAGGAGGAGCCACGAGGGGCCCACAAGGCAAGTCGGCGCACCTACCCCCTGGGCGCGCCGAGGTGCCTTGTGGCCTCCTCGTGAGGCTTCCTGACACCTCCCGAAGCTTCCTGGGGTCCCTTTTTTGTCCAGAAAAAATCGTCAAAAAATTTCGTAGCGTTTGGACTTCGTTTGGTACAGATGTCCTGGAAAACCAAAAATAGATAGAAAACAACAACTGGCTCTTGGCACTGGGTTAATGTGTTTTTCCCAAAAATGATATAAAATAGCATATAAATGCATATAAATTATCCTAGAATGATAATATAATAGCATGGAACAATCAAAAATTATAGATACGTTGGAGACGTATCAATAAGGACCATGACTATCTCAAGTTGTTTGAAGTTCCTCGCATCCGAAGACAAACTCCTGTGCTGCCCCAGAGATCAGCCTCAAAAGATATGATTTTCGTTGAGCCAGATGACGAGTTGGAAGACACTGCTAGCACTGAAGTATATCACCCTGATGAGCCACGCAACATGAAGCCAGAAGCTACTCCCGAAGCAAAAGTCGGAAGCCCCATTGCTGCTCCAGGCTCGGCTTCCACCATCGCCCATTCTATTTCTCGGAACAGTTTGACCTCTGAGGGTTCTTCGGACGAGCAGTTCCTCATGTGGTCTCATTCTTCTTTGCCACTAATTGACAAAAAGGGGGAGATGAACATCGAGAGGATAGTTATGGAGGTCATTTGCAAGGGGATTTCCATTCGCCATTTGCTTTTCCTTAAGACTTTTTGGTTTTTCAGTGCTTTGTGAACAGTTTCTCGTTTGGTTGTTAAAACTTTAATGTGTCGCATGTGGTACTCGTGAACATATCGTCATGTAACTTGAATAACCCCCCTGCAATGCTACTTGCTTTCGTATCTTTTCTTGCAGGTGCAGCCAATGACTTACATCAATCCCTTGCAATGATTATCCTTGTTCATCTAACTTGCACGAGAAAAATCCTCAAAGAGGATTGTGATAACCTTCATTTCTCTAAAAAGAAACTAAGAGATAATCGATGATTTCTCTTCACTGATCTATCATGATTAGCTATCTAACTTGCAGGAGAAATATCTTTTGTATTCATTGATCTCAAGTCATATCTCTCTAAGTTCCTTCGATTCCCTTGTTATGTTTTCACTCGCTAACTTACATGAAGGGAACATAAGAATCAAAGAATGGATCTAAAAACCAGGATCTGAGAAAACCGCATGCCTTGTTTAGCTGACAAATCATTTCAAAGTATTTGAACTACATAACTAATCTTTTTAAAGATTTTGTGGTGCAGGAAAATCTTAGATATCACTGAGTGCATTGATCGAATCTTTGTTTTATATCACATCTCAATGTCATCCCGCTGAAGATTCATCTCACCCCTCCTGCTTATTCTCTGTCTATGCAGAACTTAAGTTGTCAAACTTTCACCAAGATGCATACATTTAGGGGGATTGTACATCATCTTCAGATAATCTCTCGTTACTATATTCTCTTTCATAAACATTTGTTTACCCACACCTCTATCCTTCGACGTGTTCTATTTTGTCAACGATCATCCAAAAGGGGGGAGATTGTTGGTGCAATTATTCCCCCCTTGTGTTTGGCAAATTGTTGTCAGAAACAGGCATGAACTGATTTGTTTGCTAGTGCACTCGGAGATAATCCATGCAAGCCCGAGAAGAATGTTGTGTTTGGTGTGAAGTTCGAGAAACTTCACTGAAGATTATCTGCATTACAAAGGAGGAAGAGCTACATTTTGAGAATAAATGAAGTCGAGAAGAATGTGTAGAAGGAATTGACACTCTTAAAATTATTGCTGATGTGAAGCAATATTCACTAGGTGTGTCCGAAGAAGAATGACTTCGAGAAGATTGAAGGTGAAGTGAATATGTAGCTTTCGGTTCGTTGTTCTTCTTTCTCTTATTTGAATCATAAGATCACTGTACTATTAAGAGGGGTATAGGTTTTCGAAGCTTAGGTCCGCTGTGATGCTTAGCTTAAACCTATGAAAGACTGAGAGAAATCTCTTTGCGCTCCAGATGATTACTTGTCAACAGAAGTGTATGATCGAAAGTATGTGTAGAGGGGGTGATTAGACTACTTGACCAAATTAAAACTTAACCTTTTCCCAATTTTATCGGTTGGCAAGTTTTAGCGATTTTACCAAGTCTAGCACACCGTACACATGAAAGTCTACAAGTAGTGCAGCTAAAAGTAATGACATTCCAAGTGTAAGTAAAGGGAGGGATAGGAAGATCAAACACAATGAAGTCACGAAGATGTTTTGTGTGGTTCCGGTAGGTGGTGCTATCGTACTTCCACGTTGATGGAGACTTCAACCCACGGAGGGTAACGGATGCGCGAGTCCACGAAGGGCTCCACCCACGAAGGGTCCACAAAGAAGCAACCTTGTCTCTTCCACCATGGCTTACGTCCACGAAGGACTAGCCTCACTCGGGGTAGATCTTCACAAAGTAGGCGATCTCCTTGCCCTTACGAACTTATTGGTTCAACTCCACACGATTAGGAGGCTCCCAAGCGAAACCTAACCAATCTAGGAGACGCCACCCTCCAAAAGGTAATAGATGTTGCGTTGATGATGAACTCCTTGTTCTTGTCCTTCAAAAGATAGTCTCCTGAATACTCAATCACCCTTTCATAGATTTTGGCTTGGTAGAAGAGGATGATTGGGTGGAAAGCAACTTGGGGAGGCTAGAAATCAAGGATCTATTGGTTGGAGTGGAATCCCTTGATCTCAACACATGAGTAGGTGGTTCTCTCTCAGAAAATAAATGGTGGAAGTTTAATTTCGTTCTGATGGCTCTCTCAGTGAGTGAGAGGGGGTGGAGGGGTATTTATAGCCTTCTCCAAAAGCCAATAGATACAACATTATTGCCCTACTCGGTGACACCAAAGTTAAAATTTGGTTCTACCGACTAGTGCAAAATGTCATAACTTTTGGCTTTTTGGTGAGACCAAAAGGTACATCTCGGTGAAACTAATTCGACTTAACCTAGGCAGATCCAGTACTTCGGTGACATTAAAACATAAAACTTGGAAGTTCCAAAATTAAATACTTCGATCACAGAAGGTTGGTCACTGCTTTTCGGTTGCACCGAATGCAATGTCGGTTCTACCGTGGTGCTAGGGTTTGGCTTAGGTCCTGTCTCGGTGGGACCGAAGTGAAAAACTTGGTGGCACCGAATATGGACTTAAGGGTTTAAAACAGATGGTTTTGTGAGAATTTGATTGAGGCTTTTTGTGGCATATCTCTATGCACTTGAGCAACCAGATCTCCATCAGTACCTCATCCCCTCTTAATAGTATTGGCTTTCCTATGGACTCGATTGTGATCATATCACATAAAATGAAATGTAGAGTCTTGAAGCTTATGCTAATAAGAGTTCTTTGCATCTTAGGGGATCCTCCTCATAATTCCTAGCCAATCTGTTCATTGAACTTTCCTGAAATATACTTGATAGGCTCATTAGTTCAATGAACTATATGTTGTTGTTAATTACCAAAACCACCTAGGGAAAAGTTGTGCTTTCACCCCCTTTTTCGTAATTGATGACAACATAAAGATCAAATGTTAGACAAAGGATATAATCAATGCATAATATCATCGCTTTGAGAAGTAAGTGATAAGCAAGAGCTCCCCCTAAATTTGTGCATTATTTTTAATTTACGTTTGAATGTAGGATCATGGGTAACTCTTCCATGTCACATACATCTTGGTGGAGCACATAAATGATACGGATGAATGATCATGACAATGCACACAACACCAAGCATATAAGTGAATGATCATGACATATATCACAATGATAGGCAATAGTATCATCAACCATAAATGCTTCGGCTAAGGTCTGCTGAGCTGGTGGAGTGGATACTGGAGGCACTGATACGTCTCCAACGTATCTATAATTTGTGATTGTTCCATGCTGATATATTATCATTCTAGGATACTTTTTGGGTCTTTATTTACCAATTTAAAATATTTTTGAGCACTAACCTATTGACCCAGTGCCCAGTGCCAGTTGCGGTTTTCTCCATGTTTTTTACTTTTCAGGTTTACAATATCAAACGAAGTCCAATTGGCATGAAACTTTTTGATGATTCTTTATGGACCAAAAGAATACCTGGAAGCTTTGGGAGGAGTTAGGAGGCCACACGAGGGCCCCAGCACAGAACAGAGCGCGCCCTGGGGGCCGCGCCCTGTTATGTGCTGGCCCCCTCGGGCGCCGCCCGATGCCCCTCTCTGGCCTATAAATTCTCTAATATTCCAAAAAACCTAGAGGCAGTCCAGAAACTCTTTTTACGCTGTTGCAAGTCTCTGTTCCATCGCGAGGCCATCTGGAGCTCCGTTCCGGCACCCTGCCGGAGGGGGGATTGATCACGGAGGGCCTCTTCATCAACCTTGCTGCCCTCATGATGATGTGTGAGTAGTTCACCACAGAACTACGGGTCCATAGCTAGTACCAAGATGGCAATCTCTCTATCTCTTGATCTTCAATACAATGGTCATCACATCTTCGCTTTGATCTAGCCGATGTAATCCTATTGTGCGGTGTGTTTGTTGGGATCCGATGAATTGTGGGTTTATGTTCAGATTATTCATGAAAAGTATTTGAGTCACATATGAATATTAATATTCTTATTTGCATCATCATTATAGCTTTGTAATGCTCTCCGATCTATTGATGTGCTTTGGCCAAGTAGATTGATCTATCTTCAATGGGAGTGGTGCGTTGTGGTAGGTTCAACCTGACGAGTATCCCAGTGTAAAAGTAGGGGACAAGATGCATCTTTGTGTTGTTGCTAATAAGGATAACACGATGGGGTTTATTCATATTGTTTCAGTTTACTTTGTCTACATCATGTCATCGTTCTCCATGCATTACTCTGTTTTACTTAATACTCTAGATGCATGCTGGATAGCGGTCGATGAGTGGAGTAATAGTAATAGGTGCAGGTAGGAGTCGGACTATTTGTTTATGGACGTGATGCCTATATAGACATGATCATTGCCATGAAAATCGCATAACTATCCGCTTTTCTATCAATTGCCCAACAGTAATTTGTTACCCACCGTATGCTGCCTACATGAGAGATGCCGCTAGGGAAAACTATGGCCCCCGGGTCTATTCACTTATAAATTTACAAACGCTACTATTACCTTGCTGCCTTTATTTACTTTTTATTTTATTTTGCAATTTACAATTATCTACAATTATGTACACACCTCATTTGCTTGCAAATAACGAGATCAAGGGGATTGACAACCCTCTTGCCCGCGTTGGGTGCAAGTTGTTTGTTCTTTTGTGTGCAGCCGCTGAAGACGGTTGAGGATTGATATTCATATTGGTTCGATAAACCTTGGTTTCATAACTGAGGGAAATACTTCCCACTTTCTGCTGCAATGACCCGTTCGTCTTCACGGAAAACCCAACGCAGATCACAAGTATCAGGAAGGATTTCTGGCTCCGTTGCCGGGGAATATCATCACCAACTATCAAGTAACTTCACACAAATTTTCATTCACTTGATTATATTTTTATTTGCTATTATATTTAGTTTGTTTCATAAAAATCAAAAATACAAAAATATTTATCTTTGTGTGTTACTAGTTTACTCCTTTGTTTGCTTGAAGTTGCTATCATGTCTGATTTTGAAATTAGTGGTGTTGCCGCCTCTTGTGCGGAAGCCCTTGAACATCCAACTTCACCTTGTGCTAATAATGCTAAAAGAATTTTTGATGAAGTTGCTAAGGAAAAACTTGATAATCTTGCGGATGATGATCCTTCTAAAAGTGAACCCACTATGCAAACAAAGAAACTCTGTATAGGTAGTGGAAATATTATTAGCAAAAGTGTGATTCAAGATTTTTTCACTTCTGCAGGATCATTACCATTGATAGGAGGTTCCATTGTTGCTAGAACTACAAGTTATGCGGATGCTATATCTTTGCTTATAGCACAATTGGAAAGACAATTTGTCCATATGCACCCTTTCATACAATGGTTATTTCTAGAATTCTCTAATATTCAGGAAGCTCCTACTAAACGTCTAGCCACTATATATCATGCAAGAGGCTAGGGATATATTTGCTTATTATAGGGTTAATTGTGAGTGCCCACCAATAGAAGGATTTCTTTATGAGTTGGAAGGTATAAGAAAACTAAGATCCACGGATTATGTTGCTTATGATGAAAACCTTAGAAAGAAGGTTCCACCTAATGTCTTAGTTTATAAAATCTCTGAACATAATGATCAATTTGCTATACCAAAACTTGGAATGGGTTACGAGCTTAAGCGAGAATTAATAAAATATCTTCATCCAAACTTATACAATGAGGAGATAGTTATCACCTATGAGAAACTTAAAGAGGAGCCTCCTAATCCTCCTGAAATAGATCTCTCGGATCCTTGTGTTGTGAAATTTAGTCCCTTCAATTATTTTTACCTACCTATTAGAAAACTTGCTCCTCAAAGAAGGGAATATGATTATAAAATTACGGATCGTTTCCGTGCCTATTACAATACTTGAAACTATGCATTATGCCTAGCTAGGGGCATAAAACAATAGCGCTTGTTGGGAGACAACCCAGTAGTTATCTTTATTTTTGTTTTTTTAATTTCTGTTTGTTTTTGATAACACGATTATTGCCTATGTAATGATTATGTTTTTATGTTTAAATTAGTCTTTGTGCCAAGTAAAGCCTTTGGGATGACTCACAAGATGAGTAGAATCGATGCTGAAACAAAACAGAAACTTTTGACTCTAGTACATGCATTTTAATTTTTTACTGGAGCGTGATAATGATCTGAATTTTTTTACAATGTATTGCTATACAAAATTTTGAGGTTTTCATAATTTTTCAGAATTTGTAGAGTTACATAAGTATAGGTTCTCTACAGATTTCTACATACTGTTCTGTTGTAGACAGATTCTGTTTTTACTTGCATAGTTGCTTGTTTTATGCCATGGATTGTATAGGGGGATAAGCCATGGAAAAGTTAGAATACATTACCTATTATGAATTTATGAAATAAGAATCAACTTATAACAGCACCCGCACTGTAGCCGCCCCCCAATCCAAGCCCCCGACAGCCTCGGCCCTCCTCCGCACGCCTGCCGATGTCCCTTGGCGTCCGAAGCATGCCGGGGTGTCGCCCCTCTCTTCCCTATCCCTCCTGCCGCCCCTCCTCGCACGCGCGCCGGCCGCCCGAATGCTCCAATGGACGGCCTCGCACGCGCGGGCTTCTGGCGCTTCCCCCACTTCCTGACACGGGCCTTAGAGCCCCAGAGCACGCTGGTGAGGACCACGACCTCGCCGGACTTCGGTCCAGGGTGCACCAGCGCCTGGGTTATTTAAGACCGTCCCGTGACCCCCTCTCCCTTCTGATCGCCCTCTCATGGCCCCAATTGAACAACCACATCACCCAATCTCCCTTCCCCGCTCTCTGTGCTCGACCCGAGCCAGAGCTCCGTCTCCTCGGGCTGCCGTCATCCGATCGGTACAAAGCCCCTCCGGCCACCGTTTCCGCTCCATTCACCCTACCTCATCACCAGGAGCCTGACCCCCCTCTCCATATCGCGTTCTTCCTGCAGCAGCGAGCTACCCGACCCCAAGCCGAACCTTCGCCGCACGGTTCATCCTCGACGTCGATTCCTGCAACACCGACGACCACCTCCTCCACCCACCGACGTGCGGGACGACACTAGACACGTCGGTTCCCTCCACGTGGTCTGCCCTGGCCTAGACCGACGCTAGTGAGCTCCTCTCTGCTCCCTGCCGCGAGGTGAGGGATGACAGGTGGAGCCCACCTGTCATACCATCACACTCTCCCCCTCTCGCTGCCAGGCCGGGCCCGCATGTAGGTTAAATGAAAAACCTGCCACGCGTGCTGCCTCGCACTGGGCTGGAACCCTTCTGGGCCGGCTCAGCGGCGTTGGATTTGGCCCACTGTAGCAGTGCGATTTTTTCTTTTCTTTTTAGCAGAGAGATTCCAAATTCATATTTAAATAAATACTTATCCAAATGCCATGATTCCAACTCCCATATTTTTCTAAAATCTTAGTCTATTTAATGGTAGCACTTCCATATTTTTCCATGACACTTTTGTTTACCGTTTAAATTCAAATTCAGATTTGAACTTTTAGGGGGCCACTTTGCAAAATTCCTAGATCACTCATTTTTTATCTAAATGAGATGATTAAAACTTCCAGAGACGACAAAAATGTTCCTCTATTTATCTAGCTATGATTAACATTTTTCCCCATGCTATATTTTGGATGGACCAAATAAATAGCTCCATTTTCCCATTATTCCATATTAGAAAAATCCCTAGGATATGCATCCCAACTCCAAATCTAGTGAGACCAATTTGTAAATGTCTCTAAAATCATGCCCTACTTGATGAGTGCCTCCACTCATTTTTATAAAAATATTTTCTGTGAACTTCTTATAGGATCACCATTTCCTTTATTCCCATCCTATCGGCCTTTCCAAAAATCCCTATTGATGCAACTCAAGTAGATCCTCTTTAGGTATTTTTCTTATGACCAAGGACATCTAAGAAAAATAAAACTCCTATTTATAGAGCACTTTTATTTTCATCTTGTTGTGTTGCTTATTGTGGTTGTTTACCGACGGTAGTTGACGAGATAAACGGAGTGCTCGGAGTTGGACGAGAAGCGTGTGAAGACCTCGAAGACTTTGCTGAGCCAGGCAAGCAGCCCTTTGACCGTGATTAAAGAAACCTTTTATTGCATGACATATAGCACTCTACTTTTGATATGTTGATCATGATGATGTGGGGACCACTTTGGTGGATGCCTCTGCTACTTTTCCGTTGATACTTGCATCGTGCATGACCCTACCTTCCAATGAGGGTTGTGCGGGTGGGAAGTAGTTAGGATGCTAAGTAGTTGCTACGCAAAGTGGGGCGGGGATATGCATGGTGATGGAAACAAAAGTATTTCAAAGGCTTTTCAAAAACCAGTCGGGTGCCACTAATGCCCGAGGGAGATGGTGTTGAGCTAGGTAACCACTTGAGAAAGAAGTGGTGTACCGAGGCCAGTGAGTGTGATGTTTTCGAAAACGGATTGGTTTAAGTTGCGACCATTACTCCAACCTTACATGTACAACCACTCTACCCCTATATGGGAAGGGGCCTTGTTGATTACCTTGGTCGATGCTAGTAGAGAGCCCGCATTACTAGTGGCGGGAGTGACGTGGTCACTCTCGATACGTGGTCGTGCCAGGTAGGGCTACCATGGGCTGTTGTTACAGACACCGGGCACACCGTTGCGTCCCTTCATGGATGGTACCATGTTGAGCAAGGCTCGTGTTTGTACGTCATGAAGACGTGGGCCAACGAGTGGACTCTTTGTTTAGTGTCGTCAAGGCAAAGGCATTGTTCGGGTGCTTACCTCAAGTATGTAATATACCGCGAGTCGTGGATGACACGGAAGTTCCCCGAGTCTTGTGGGTAAAGTGTGCAACCTCTGCAGAGTGTAAAACTATTCAAATAGCCGTGTCCACGGTCAAGGACAGTTGGATGACCGCTCTTGGGCTACGTCCATTGTTTACAATCTTGGTGTGTGTGTGTGTGTGTGTGTGTGTGTGTGTGTGTGTGTGTGTGGAACAAACGATGATACTTGAGTTAAGTCAGATGACTTGACATGATGAATGAACATGAGATGTTCAACCCCTGCTTATGATGATATATGTAACTTGTTCATATGGATATCTTCCAACTGTTGATGCATGCTTACATAAGTTATTTGATCATGTCACTGCACTCAAAATTAGCTTTATGCAAAACTTACCTACTTAGTGATATATCATGCTCTGTTGAACCTTGTTCCAAACATGGGTTGCTTGCGAGTACATTCAAAGTACTCATTGGCTTGCCACTGGTTATTTTATTGGACATGCATGAAAGAACAGGACATGATGAAGAATACCTTGGTGACGAACATGCGAGCTAGGACGCTTCCCAGTCAGAATGCATGTAGGGTTAAGGCAGATGGCATGGGTTCACGCTATCGTTGAAGATTTCCGCTGCAAGTTTATGAAGACTAGGCCTTAAGGGCCAGATTTGAGTAAAACGGTATGTAATGGATGTAAGACTCTTGTTATTCAGTTTCTATGTGTTCAGTGAGCATTAATCTCTGGGATCACTGTGCACGTACATTCGGTGATCATGACTTATGAGTCGGGGTCCCCACAGAGCTGGTATCAGAGCCATCCTGACTGTAGGAAGCCCTTAGCTAGCATGGACGTTAGTTAGGACAAAAATATTTTTCCAGACCCTTCAAAATCACTTACACAACCTCTTTATTTCTCACCTCTCCTAAAATTTCAAAGGAAGCGAAGGTTTTTGCCTTAGCACCTCCACCCCTTTTTCCTCTTTGCTCTCCTCATCTTATTTTTCAAAACCTTGCAAACGGTCGATAGTACCCCTATGCCCATGATCATTGGATTCCTTGAAATCCTCATGGGTAACCCGGAAGGAAGCCACCTTGCCGGACATTTGCCCACATATCTTGAACACAAGTTGGTGACAACACGACAAGACGATACCAACAGAAGATACCTTCCCGAGGAATGAGGATATCAAGACTCGGAAGATGGTGACACCCTCGAGACTGCCACAGGATGATGCCACCTTGGCCTTCGATGGCCAGGGCACAAGACATGCAATGTCATGATATGCATCACTAATAGAGCAACCCTGTCCTTTTCGTTGTTGTGTCGGCAACCACCAGTGGATGAGAACCTTGCCATTTGGTCCGCTTCACCATAGTGAGCAGGAAAACGGTTCTCTTCATCCCTCGCTCTTGGTGTCGATATTATGAACATGACCGACAAGTTGGAACTCTGTCATGCCTTGTTGATGTCATTGCATAAAGGATTGCCCACTTGGAACTCTCGACACCTTGAAGGACAAGAAGGCATTGGCACGATTACGAAGACAATAGAAGACCCGTCAACGACAGCCATGAGGAACCACCTTCGTCATCAACTCACCAGATGCGAAGTTGTCAAGGACTCTGATACGTCTCCAACGTATCTATAATTTTTGATTGTTCCATGCTATTATATTATCAGTTTTGGATGTTTTATATGCATTAATATGCTATTTTATACTATTTTTTGGGACTAACCTACTAACCTAGAGCCTAGTGCCAGTTTCTGTTTTTTCCTTGTTTTTAAGTTTTACAGAAAAGGAATATCAAACGGAGTCCAAACGGAATAAAAACTTACGATGATTTTTTATGGACCAGAAGAGACCCACGGGGCATCGGAGTTGGGCCAGAAGAGCCACGAGGCAGCCACAAGACTAGGCCCCCCCTAGGGCGCGCCCCCTGGCTTGTCGTCGCCTCGTCGCCCCCCTTGACTTGTTTCTGACGCCCAAATTTCTTATAAATATTGAAACCTCCAGAAAGAAACCTAGATCGGGAGTTTCGCCGCCGCAAGCCTCTGTAGCCATGAAAAACCAATCGGGAGCCCGTTCCGGCACCCTGCCGGAGGGGGAAACCATCACCGGAGGCCATCTTCATCATCCCGGCGGTCTCCATGACGAGGAGGGAGTAGTTCACCCTCGGGGCTGAGGGTATGTACCAGTAGCTATGTGTTTGATCTCTCTCTCTCGTGTTCTTGAGATGACACGATCTTGATGTACCGCGAGCTTTATTAATATAGATGAATCATATGGAGTTTTCCCCTCTCTATCTTCTTGTGATGAATTGAGTTTTCCCTTTGAAGTTTTCTTATCGGATTGAGTCTTTAAAGGATTTGAGAACACTTGATGTATGTCTTGCGATGGGATATCCGTGGTGACAATGGGATGTTCTATTGATCCACTTGATGTATGTTTTGGTGATCAACTTGCGGGTTCCGTGACTTTGGGAATCTATGCATAGGGGTTGGCACTCTTTGAAGTTCTTTGTGTTGGATTGAACATGATAAATCTGAAATTGTGTGACCCATGGGTACTCGTGGTGACATTGGAGTATCTAGGTGACATTAGGGTTTTGGTTGATGTGTATCTTAAGGTGTTATTTTAGTACGAACTCTAGGGCTGTTCGTGACACTTATAGGGATAGCTCATAAGATTGATCGAAAAAGATAACTTTGAGGTGGTTTCGTACCCTACAATAATTTCTTCGTTTGTTCTCCGCTATTTGTGACTTTGGAGTGAACTCTTTGTTGCACGTGAGGGATTTACATATGATTCAACTATGTCAGTATTGTTGAGAGAACTTGCACTAGTGAAAGTATGAACCCTAGGCCTTGTTTCTAAGCATTGCAATACCATTTGTGCTCACTTTTATCATTAGTTACCTTGCTGTTTTTATATTTTCAGATTACAAAAATCTATATCTACTATCCATATTACACTTGTATCACCATCTCTTCGCCGAACTAGTGCACCTATACAATTTACCATTGTATTGGGTGTGTTGGGGACACAAGAGACTCTTTGTTATTTGGTTGCAGGGTTGTTTGAGAGAGACCATCTTCATCCTACGCCTCCCACGGATTGATAAACCTTAGGTCATCCACTTGAGGGAAATTTGCTACTGTCCTACAAAACTCTGCGCTTGGAGGCCCAACACGAGTCTACAAGAAGAAGGTTGCGTAGTAGACATCAAGCTCTTTTCTGGCGCCGTTGCCGGGGAGGTGAGTGCTTGAAGGTATATCTTTAGATCTTGCAATTGAATCTTTTAGTTTCTTGTTTTATCACTAGTTTAGTCTATAAAAGAAAACTACAAAAAAATGGAATTGAGGTTGCCTCATATACTTCATCTTTATAGTGTCTTTCGTGAAAATGATGGAAAGGAAAATTGTGCCAAAGTGTTAGAAGAAGAAGTCAATAAAATGTTTGGCACTAAATCTTTGTATGATGAGCATGATTGCAATGTTGTTAGTATGAATTCCTTGAATATTCATGATGCTAATGATATGCAAAGCTACAAGCTTGGGGATGCTATGTTTGATGAAGATGATATTTTTAGTCCCCCAAGTTTTGATGAGCAAATTTAATATGATGATGGCATGCCTCCTATCTATGATGATTATTGTGATGACATTTATGCTATAAAGAGTAATGACAACCATGAAACTTGTTATCATGATTTTAATATTCAATGTGGTTATGTCAATCAAGTTTCTCATGATAGTTATTTTGTTGAGTTTGCTCCCACTATTATGAATGAGAAGAAAATTGCTTATGTGGAGAGTGACAAATTTTCTATGCATGTGGATCATGAAGATAATGCTTTATGTGATAGTTATGTTGTGAAATTCCTTCATGATGCTACTGAAAATTATTATGAGGGAGGAACATATGCTTGTAGGACTTGCAATAATATCAAGTTTCCTCTCTATGTGTTCAAAGTTTTGAAGTTATGCTTGTTTTGCCTTCCTATGCTAGTTGATTCTTGCTCCCATAAATTGTTTGCTCACAAAATCCCTATGCATAGGAAGTGGGTTAGACTTAAACGTGCTTGTCATGAGATTCATGATGCTCTTTTGCATGTTATAATTATTATTCCTATGTGAGCATCATTGAAATCATCATGCCTAGCTAAAAGGCATTAAAGAAAAGCGCTTGTTGGGAGATAACCCAACACTTTTCCTTTCTGTTTTTGTGTGATCACATGATTAAGCTACTGTAGTAATCATGTTTTGTGTCTTTTATTTCAATAAAGTGCCAAGTAAACCCTTTGGGATGACTCACAAGATGAGTAGAATTGATGCTGAACCAAAACAGAAACTTTTGACTCCAGGACAGGAATTTTAATTTTTTACTGGACAGTGATAATGATATGAAATTTTTACACAGTCTTAATATACAAATTATTCAGGTTTTTATAATTTTTCAGAATTTTTAGAGACAGGTAAGTATGGTTATACTACAGATGTTCACAGACTGTTCTGTTTTTGACAGATTCTGTTTTGCATGCATAGTTTGCTTGTTTTAGTGTTTCCATAGCTTATATTTAGTGGTATAAATGATGGGAATGGTAGAATACAGTAGGTATCATGTGGTAACAATTATGAATCTTGTCTTGATAGTACCTAAGTGAATGATCTATCTTTATTATACTAACCCATCTCACGAAGTTCCGTTAAGTTTTGTGTGATTGAAGTTTTCAAGTTTTGGGTGAGACACCGATATGAGGAGAATAAGGGGTGACAAGAACCTAAGCTTGAGGATGCCCAAGGTACCCCCATGGTAATATCCACGGAAGACTCAAGCGCCTAAGCTTTGGGATGCCCCGGAAGGCATCCCCTCTTTCGTCTTCAACACTATCGGTATATCTTACTTGGAGCTATATTTTTATTCGTCACATAATATGAGTTTTGCTTGGAGCGTCATATTATTTTGTTGTTCTCTGTTAGGAGTTATTTATAATCTTGTTTTTCAATAAAAAGTTCCAAGAATTGTCTTAGGATGCTTGCATTGCATGTTTTGATGTGTGCTGTGTAAGAACAGAAACTTTTGCTGTAGTGTTTGAATTTTCATATTTTACTGGAACGTGGAAAGTTTCTGAAATTTTTACACAGTGATGTCATATAAATTATTTAGTATATCCTATATTTTCATAATTTTTTAGTTAAGGAAGTACACTGTTTTCATAAATTGCGACAGACTGTTCTGTTTGGACAGATTGCTGTCATAGTTTTGTTATCTACTTATCCTCTAGTTTCCATAGCCTATATTGGTAGATATAAATTGTGGAAACGATAGTAAACAGTAGATGATGTTTGGAAATTATTATGCAACTTGTCTTGGCAGTACATGAAGTGTTGATTTATTCTTATGTGTACTAACCTATCTCACGAGTTCTTTTCGAGTTTTGTGTGGATGAAGTTTTTGAGAATAGGTGAAACCATGATATGAGAGGATTGAACGAGATACAAAAGCTCAAGCTTGGGGATGCCCAAGGCACCCCAAGTAAATATTTCAAGAAGTCTCAAGCATCTAAGCTTGGGGATGCTATGCATCCCACCTCTCTTCATCAACAATTATCGGTTAGCCTATGTTGAGCCTAAATTTTTATTCGTTCACATGATGCGTGCTATTCTTGGAGTGATATTTTTCTTTTACTTGCTGTTTAAGAAAATACTTAAGATCTTAAATTCTTAGATGAGAGAGTCTTCACGTAGTTATTTAATTGTTTGACTACTCATTGATCTTCACTTATATCTTTTTGGAGTAGTTTGTCTTTTGCTCTAGTGCGTCACTTATATCTTTGTAGAGCATGGCGGTGGTTTAATTTTATAGAAATTGATGAACTCTCATGCTTCACTTATATTATTTTGAGAGTCTCTAAACAGCATGGTAATTTGCTTAGGTTATGAATTTAGTCCTAATATAATGGGCATCCAAGAGGGATATAATAAAAACTTTCATATAAAGTGCATTGAATACTATGAGAAGTTTGATTCCTTATGATTGTTTTGAGATATAAAGATGGTAATATTAGAGACATGCTAGTGAGTAATTGTGGATTGGTATAAATACTTGTGTTAAAGGTTGTGATTCCCGTAGCATGCACGTATGGTGAACCGTTATGTGACGAAGTCGGAGCATGATTTATTTATTGATTGCCCTCCTTTGTGTGGAGGTCGGGATCGTGCGCTGGTAACTCCTACCAACCCTTCCCCTAGGAGCATGCGTGTAGTACTTTTGTTTTGATAACTAATAGACTTTTGCAATAAGTATGTGAGTTCCTTATGACTAATGTTGAGTCCATGGATTATACGCACTCTCACCCGTCCACCCTTGCTAGCCTCTCTAGTACCGCGCAACTTTCGCCGGTGCATTACACCCACCATATATCCTTCCTCAAAACAGCCACCATACCTACCTATTATGGTATTTCCATAGCCATTCCGAGATATATTGCCATGCAAATCCCACCGTTCCGTTTATGACACGCATCATCATTGTCTTATTGCTTTGCATGATCATGTAGTTGACATCGTATTTGTGGCAAAGCCACCGTTCATATTTTTTATACATGTCACTCTTGAGTCATTGCACATCCCGGTACACCGCCGGAGGCATTCATATAGAGTCATATTTTGTTCTAAGTATCTAGTTGTAATTCTTGAGTTGTAAGTAAATAAAAGTGTGATGATCATCATTATTAGAGCATTGTCCCATGTGAGGAAATGATGATGGAAGCTATGATTCCCTCACAGGTTGGGATGAGTCTCCGGACTTTACAAAAAAAGAGAGGCCAAAGAAGCCCACCAAAAAAAAAGAGAAAATAAAAAAATGAGAGAAAAGAGAGAAGGGGCAATGCTACTATCCTCTTTCCACACTTGTGCTTCAAAGTAGCACCATGATCTTCATGATAGAGAGTCTCCTATATTGACACTTTCATATACTAGTAGGAATTTTCATTATAGAACTTGGCTTGTATATTCCAATGATGGGCTTCCTCTAAATTGCCCTAGGTCTTCGTGAGCAAGCAAGTTGGATGCACACCCACTTAGTTTCTTTTTGGGCTTTCATACACTTATAGCTCTAGTGCATCCGTTGCATGGCAATCCCTACTCACTCACATTGATATCTATTGATGGGCATCTCCATAGCCCGCTGATATGCCTAGTTGGTGTGAGACTATCTCCTTCTTTTTGTCTTCTCCACAACCACCATATTCTATCCCACCTATAGTGCTATATCCATGGCTCACGCTCATGTATTGCGTGAGAGTTGAAAAGGTTTGAGAATACTAAAGTATGAAACAATTGCTTGGCTAAAACCGGGGTTGTGCATGATTTAATACTTTGTGTGATGAAGATGGAGCATAGCCAGACTATATGATTTTGTAGGGATAACTTTCTTTGGCCATGTTATTTTGAGAAGACATGATTGCTTTATTAGTATGCTTGAAGTATTATTGTTTTTATGTCAACATTAAACTTTTGTTTTGAATCTTATGGATCTGAATATTCATGCCACAATAAAGAAAATTACATGGATGAGTATGTTAGATAGCATTCCACATCAAAAAAATTGTTTTTATCATTTACCTACTCGAGGACGAGCAGGAATTAAGCTTGGGGATGCTTGATACGTCTCCAACGTATCTATAATTTTTGATTGTTCCATGCTATTATATTATCGGTTTTGGATGTTTTATATGCATTAATATGCTATTTTATACTAATTTTTGGGACTAACCTACTAACCTAGAGCCCAGTGCCAGTTTCTGTTTTTTCCTTGTTTTTAAGTTTTACATAAAAGGAATATCAAACGGAGTCCAAACGGAATAAAAACTTACGATGATTTTTTATGGACCAGAAGAGACCCACGGGGCATCGGAGTTGGGCCAGAAGAGCCACGAGGCAGCCACAAGCCTAGGGGGCGCGCCCCCTGGCTTGTCGTCGCCTCATCGCCCCCCTTGACTTGTTTCCGACGCCCAAATTTCTTACAAATATGGAAACCTCCAGAAAGAAACCTATATCGGGAGTTCCGCCGCCGCAAGCCTCTGTAGCCACGAAAAACCAATCGGGAGCCCGTTCCGGCACCCTGCCGGAGGGGGAAACCATCACCGGAGGCCATCTTCATCATCCCGGCGGTCTCCATGACGAGGAGGGAGTAGTTCACCCTCGGGGCTGAGGGTATGTACCAGTAGCTATGTGTTTGATCTCTCTCTCTCGTGTTCTTGAGATGACACGATCTTGATGTACCGCGAGCTTTATTAATATAGATGAATCATATGGAGTTTTCCCCTCTCTATCTTCTTGTGATGAATTGAGTTTTCCCTTTGAAGTTTTCTTATCGGGTTGAGTCTTTAAAGGATTTGAGAACACTTGATGTATGTCTTGCGATGGGATATCCGTGGTGACAATGGGATGTTCTATTGATCCACTTGATGTATGTTTTGGTGATCAACTTGCGGGTTCCGTGACCTTGGGAATCTATGCATAGGGGTTGGCACACGTTTTCGTCTTGACTCTCCGGTAGAAACTTTGGGGCACTCTTTGAAGTTCTTTGTGTTGGATTGAACATGATGAATCTGAAATTGTGTGATGCATATCGTATAATCAAGCCCATGGGTACTCGTGGTGACATTGGAGTATCTAGGTGACATTAGGGTTTTGGTTGATGTGTATCTTAAGGTGTTATTTTAGTACGAACTCTAGGGCTGTTCGTGACACTTATAGGGATAGCTCATAAGATTGATCGAAAAAGATAACTTTGAGGTGGTTTCATACCCTACAATAATTTCTTCGTTTGTTCTCCGCTATTTGTGACTTTGGAGTGAACTCTTTGTCGTACGTGAGGGATTTACATATGATTCAACTATGTCAGTATTGTTGAGAGAACTTGCACTAGTGAAAGTATGAACCCTAGGCCTTGTTTCTAAGCATTGCAATACCGTTTGTGCTCACTTTTATCATTAGTTACCTTGCTGTTTTTATATTTTCAGATTATAACAATCTATATCTACTATCCATATTACACTTGTATCACCATCTCTTCGCCGAACTAGTGCACCTATACAATTTACCATTGTATTGGGTGTGTTGGGGACACAAGAGACTCTTTGTTATTTGGATGCAGGGTTGTTTGAGAGAGGCCATCTTCATCCAACGCCTCCCACGAATTGATAAACCTTAGGTCATCCACTTGAGGGAAATTTGCTACTGTCCTACAAAACTCTGCGCTTGGAGGCCCAACACGAGTCTACAAGAAGAAGGTTGCGTAGTAGACATCAGAATCTTCAGACACAACACAGATCGTGTCGACGAACAACAACCAGAGACATAGCGACACCTAAAGAAGACCCAGAAGACTGCACGGACTCCTCTCCAAGACACGAAGCAAGCACGACTACTGAGTCCGAGAACCCCTAGGGTAGGATGAGTCGTGTATTCCCCATGCGAAGTCGATTCCGTGCGATGCTTCGAATGGAACCATGATGTGTGTTGCTTTTTTTATCTTCTTGTGTTTTGGTATGAGTCGCAATTTTCCCTAGGCAACAGGTATGCGACTATTGTTGGGGAACGTAGTAATAATTCAAAAATTTCCTACGTGTCACCAAGATCAATCTAGGAGATGCTAGCAACGAGAGAGAGGGAGTGCATCTTCATACCCTTGAAGATCGCTAAGCGGAAGCGTTGCAAAGAATGCGGTTGATGGAGTCGTACTCGCGGCGATTCAAATCGCGGAAGATCCGATCCAAGCGCCGAACGGACGGCGCCTCCGCGTTCAACACACGTACAGCCCGGGGACGTCTCCTCCTTCTTGATCCAGCAAGGGGGGAGGAGAAGTTGAGGGAGAGCTCCGGCAGCACGACGGCGTGGTGGCGGTGGAGCTCGTGGTTCTCCGGCAGAGCTTCGCTAAGCACTACGGAGGAGGAGGAGGTGTAGGAGGAGGGAGGGCTGCGCCAGGGGCAAGGGTACAGCTCCCATGCGCCTCCCCACTATATATAGGGGTGGAGGGGGCTGGTTTCTTGCCCTCCAAGTCCATTGGGGCATTGGCAAAGGTGGGAGAAAAGAAATCTCATCCTTTCCCTTCCCCACCGATTGTTATCCCCCCTTTTTAGGGATCTTGATCTTATCCCTTCGGGATATGATCTTATTCCTTCTAAGGGGGATATTGGTGTGCCTTGACCAGGGGTGTGGGGACTTGCCCCCACTACCCACGTTCATGTGGGTCCCCCCATGCAGGTGGGCCCCACTCCGGAACCTTCTAGAACCTTCCCGGTACAATACCGAAAAATCCCAAACATTTTCCGGTGGCCAAAATAGGACTTCCCATATATAGATCTTTACCTCCGAACCATTCCGGAACTCCTCGTGACGTCCGGGATCTCATCCGGGACTCCGAACAACTTTCGGTAACCACATACAATTCCCATTACAACTCTAGCGTCACCGAACCTTAAGTGTGTAGACCCTACGGGTTCGGGAACCATGCAGACATGACTGAGACACCTCTCCGGCCAATAACCAATAGCGGGATCTGGATACCCATATTGGCTCCCACATGTTCCACGATGATCTCATCGGATGAACCACGATGTCGAGGATTCAATTAATCCCGTATACAATTCCCTTTGTCCATCGGTATGTTACTTGCCCGAGATTCGATCGTCGGTATCCCTATACCTTGTTCAATCTTGTTACCGGCAAGTCTCTTTACTCGTTCCGTAACACATGATCCCGTGACTAACTCCTTAGTCACATTGAGCTCATTATGATGATGTATTACCGAGTGGGCCCAGAGATACCTCTCCGTCACACGGAGTGACAAATCCCAGTCTCAATTCGTGCCAACCCAACAGACACTTTCGGAGATACCTGTAGTGCACCTTTATAGTCACCCAGTTACGTTGTGACGTTTGATACACCCAAAGCATTCCTACAGTATCCGGGAGTTGCACAATCTCATGGTCTAAGGAAATGATACTTGACATTAGAAAAGCTCTAGCAGACGAACTACACGATCTTGTGCTATGCTTAGGATTGGGTCTTGTCCATCACATCATTCTCCTAATGATGTGATCCCGTTATCAACGACATCCAATGTCCATGGTCAGGAAACCATGACCATCTATTGATCAACGAGCTAGTCAACTAGAGGCTCACTAGGGACATGGTGTGGTCTATGTATTCACACATGTATTACGGTTTCCGGTTAATACAATTATAGCATGAACAATAAACAATTATCATGAACAAGGAAATATAATAATAACCATTTTATTATTGCCTCTAGGGCATATTTCCAACAGTCTCCCACTTGCACTAGAGTCAATAATCTAGTTACATTGTGATGAATCGAACACCCATAGAGTTCTGGTGCTGATCATGTTTCGCTCATGGAAGAGGTTTAGTCAATGGATCTGCGACATTCAGATCCGTTTGTACTTTACAAATATCTATGTCTCCATCCTGAATGTAACCACGAATGGAGTTGAAGCGGCGCTTGATGTGCTTGGTCTTCTTGTGAAACCTGGGCTCCTTGGCAATGGCAATAGCTCCAGTGTTGTCACAGAAGAGAGTCATCGGGACCGACGCATTGGGACTCCTTCCTGCGCTGCTTCCGAAGCAGCTATGTACTCCGCTTCACATGTAGATGCCACCACGATGCTTTGCTTGCAACTGCACCAGCTGACTGCCCCACCATTCAAAATATACACGTATCCGGTTTGTGACTTGGAGTCATCCGGATCTGTGTCGAAGCTAGCATCAACGTAACCCTTTACGACGAGCTCTTCGGCACCTCCATAAACGAGAAACATATCCTTAGTCCTTTTCAGGTACTTAAGGGTATTCTTGACCGCTGTCCAGTGTTCCATTCCGGGATCACTTTGGTACCTCCCTACCAAACTTATGGCAAGGTTCACATCAGGTCTGGTACACAGCATGGCATACATAATAGAGCCTATGGCTGAGGCATAGGGGATGACACTCATCTTTTCTCTATCTTCTGCCGAGGTCGGGCATTGAGCTGTGCTCAATCTCACACCTTGCAATACAGGCAAGAACCCCTTCTTGGACTGATCCATATTGAACTTCTTCAATATCTTGTCAAGGTATGTGCTTTGTGAAAGACCAATGAGGCGTCTCGATCTATCTCTATAGATCTTGATGCCTAATATGTAAGCAGCTTCTCCAAGGTCCTTCATTGAAAAACACTTATTCAAGTAGGCCTTTATGCTTTCCAAAAGTTCTATATCATTTCCCATCAACAATATGTCATCCACATATAAAATGAGAAATGCTACAGAGCTCCCACTCACTTTCTTGTAAATACAGGCTTCTCCATAAGTCTGTATAAACCCAAACGCTTTGATCACCTCATCAAAGCGAATGTTCCAACTCCGAGATGCTTGCACCAGCCCATAGATGGAGCGCTGGAGCTTGCATACCTTGTCAGCATTCTTAGGATCGACAAAACCTTCCGGCTGCATCATATACAATTCTTCCTTAAGGAAACTGTTAAGGAATGCCGTTTTGACGTCCATTTGCCAGATCTCATAATCATAAAATGCGGCAACTGCTAACATGATTCGGACGGACGTCAGCATCGCTACGGGTGAGAAAGTCTCATCGTAGTCAACTCCTTGAACTTGTCGATAACCCTTAGCGACAAGCCGAGCCTTATAGACGGTCACATTACCATCCGTGTCAGTCTTCTTCTTAAAGATCCATTTATTTTCTATGGCTTGCCGATCATCGGGCAAGTCCACCAAAGTCCATACTTTGTTCTCATACATGGATCCTATCTCGGATTTCATGGCTTCAAGCCATTTGTTGGAATCCGGGCCCGCCATGGCTTCTTCATAGTTCGAAGGTTCACCGTTGTCTAACAACATGATTTCCAGGACAGGGCTGCCGTACCACTCTGGTGCGGAACGTGTCCTCGTGGACCTACGAAGTTCAGTAGTAACTTGAACCGAAGTTTCATGATTATCATCATTAACTTCCTCTCTAGTCGGTGCAGGCACCACAGAAACATTTTCCTGCACTGCGCTACTCTCCGGTTCGAGAGGGGGTACAATTACCTCATCAAGTTCTACTTTCCTCCCACTTACTTCTTTCGAGAGAAACTCTTTCTCTAGAAAGGATCCATTCTTGGCAACAAAGATCTTGCCTTCGGATCTGTGGTAGAAGGTATACCCAATAGTTTCCTTAGGGTATCCTATTAAGACGCACTTTTCCGATTTGGGTTAGAGCTTTTCAGGTTGAAGTTTCTTGACATAAGCATCGCATCCCCAAACTTTCAGAAATGACAGCTTAGGTTTCTTCCCAAACCATAATTCATACGGTGTCGTCTCAACGGATTTAGACGGTGCCCTATTTAAAGTGAATGCGGCAGTCTCTAATGCATATCCCAAAAATGATAGCGGTAAATCAGTAAGAGACATCATAGATCGCACCATATCCAATAGAGTGCGATTACGACGTTCGGACACACCATTACACTGAGGTGTGCCAGGCGGCGTGAGTTGTGAAACAATTCCACATTTCCTTAAGTGCGTGCCAAACTCGTGACTCAAATATTCTCCTCCACGATCAGATCGTAAGAACTTTATTTTCTTGTCACGTTGATTCTCTACCTCACTCTGAAATTCCTTGAACTTTTCAAAGGTCTCAGACTTGTGTTTCATTAAGTAGACATACCCATATCTGCTTAAGTCATCAGTGAGGGTGAGAACATAACGATAGCCACCGCGAGCCTCAACGCTCATTGGACCGCATACATCGGTATGTATTATTTCCAACAAGTTGGTTGCTCGCTCCATTGTTCCGGAGAATGGAGTCTTAGTCATCTTGCCCACGAGGCATGGTTCGCACGTGTCAAATGATTCATAATCAAGAGACTCCAAAAGTCCATCTGCATGGAGTTTCTTCATGCGTTTGACACCAATATGACCAAGGCGGCAGTGCCACAAGTATGTGGGACTATCATTATCAGCCTTACATCGTTTGGTATTCACACTATGAATATGTGTAACATCACGTTCGAGATTCAATAAAAATAAACAATTGACCAGCGGGGCATGACCATAAAACATATCTCTCATATAAATAGGACAACCATTATTCTCGGATTTAAATGAGTAGCCATCTCGCATCAAACGAGATCCAGATACAATGTTCATGCTCAAAGCTGGTACTAAATAACAATTATTGAGGTTTAAAACTAATCCCGAAGGTAGATGTAGAGGTAGCGTGCCGACGGCGATCACATCGACCTTGGAACCATTCCCGACGCGCATCGTCACCTCGTCCTTCGCCAGTCTCCGCTTATTCCGCAGCTCCTATTTTGAGTTACAAATGTGAACAATCGCACCGGTATCAAATACCCAGGAGCTACTACGAGCGCTGGTAAGGTACACATCAATAACATGTATATCATATATACCTTTGACGTTGCCGGCCTTCTTATCCGCTAAGTACTTGGGGCAGTTCCGCTTCCAGTGACCGGTTCCCTTGCAATAAAAGCACTCAGTCTCAGGCTTGGGTCCATTCTTGGGCTTCTTCCCGGCAACTGATTTACCGGGCGCGGCAACTGCTTTGCCGTCCTTCTTGAAGTTCTTCTTACCCTTGCCTTTCTTGAAACTGGTGGTCTTATTCACCATCAACACTTGATGTTCCTTTTTGATCTCCACCTCCGTTGATTTCAGCATCGAATATAACTCAGGAATGGACTTCTCCATCCCTTGCATATTGAAGTTCATCACAAAGCTCTTGTAGCTAGGTGGAAGCGACTGGAGGATTCTGTCAATAACCGAGTCATCCGGAAGATTAACTCCCAGCTGAGACAAGCGGTTGTGCAACCCAGACATTTTGAGTATGTGCTCGCTGACAGAACTATTTTCCTCCATCTTACAACTGAAGAACTTGTCGGAGACTTCATATCTCTCAACCCGGGCATGAGCTTGGAAAACCATTCTCAGCTCTTGGAACATCTCATATGCTCCGTGTTGCTCAAAACGCTTTTGGAGCCCCGGTTCTAAGCTGTAAAGCATGCCGCACTGAACCAGGGAGTAATCATCACTACGCGACTTTCAGGCATTCATAACGTCTTGAGTTGCTGGGAAAATGGGTGCGTCACCTAGCGGTACATCAAGGACATTTGCTTTCTTGGAAGCTATGAGGATGATCCTCAAGTTACGGACCCAGTCCGTATAGTTGCTTCCATCGTCTTTCAGCTTGGTTTTCTCTAGGAACGCGTTGAAGTTGAGGGCAACATTAGCATGGGCCATTGGATCTACAAGATAGATTGTAAAGACAATTTTAGACTAAGTTCATGATAATTAAGTTCATCTAATCAAATTATTTAATGAACTCCCACTCAGATAGACATCCCTCTAGTCATCTAAGTGATACATGATCCATATCGACTAGGCCGTGTCCGATCATCACGTGAGACGGACTAGTCATCAATGGTGAACATCTCCATGTTGATCGCATCTACTATACGACTCATGTTCGACCTTTCGGTCTCTCGTGTTCCGAGTCCATGTCTGTACATGCTAGGCTCGTCAAGTCAACCTAAGTGTTTCGCGTGTGTAAATCTGGCTTACACCCGTTGTATGCGAACGTTAGAATCTATCACACCCGATCATCACGTGGTGCTTCGAAACAACGATCCTTCGCAACGGTGCACACTTAGGGGGAACACATTTCTTGAAAATTTAGTGAGGGGTCATCTTATTTATGCTACCATCGTTCTAAGCAAATAAGATGTAAAAACATGATAAACATCACATGCAAATCATAAAGTGACATGATATGGCCAATATCATCTTGGGCCTTTGATCTCCATCTTCGTGGCGCGGCATGATCACCATCGTCACCGGCATGACACCATGATCTCCATCATCATGATCTCCATCATCGTGTCTTCATGAAGTTGTCTCGCCAACTATTACTTCTACTACTATGGCTAACGGTTAGCAATAAAGTAAAGTAATTACATGGCGTTTTTGATTGACACGCAAGTCATACAATAAATTAAGACAACTCCTATGGCTCCCGCCGGTTGTCATACTCATCGACATGCAAGTCGTGATTCCTATTACAAGAACATGATCAATCTCATACATCACATATATTTCATCACATCCTTTTGGCCATATCACATCACATAGCATACCCTGCAAAAACAAGTTAGACGTCCTCTAATTGTTGTTGCAAGTTTTACGTGGCTGCTATGGGTTTCTAGCAAGAACGTTTCTTACCTATGCAAAAGCCACAACGGTGATATGCCAATTGCTATTTACCCTTCATAAGGACCCTCTTCATCGAATCCGATCCGACTAAAGTGGGAGAGACAGACACCCGCTAGCCACCTTATGCAACAAGTGCATGTCAAGCGGTGGAACCAGTCTCACGCAAGCGTACGTGTAAAGTCGGTCCGGGCCGCTTCATCCCACAATGCCGCCGAATCAAGATAGGACTAGTAACGGCAAGCAAATTGACCAAATCATCGCCCACAACTACTTGTGTTCTACTCGTGCATATAATCTACGCATAGACCTAGCTCATGATGCCACTGTTGGGGAACGTAGTAATAATTCAAAATTTTCCTACGTGTCTCCAAGACCAATCTAGGAGATGCTAGCAACGAGAGAGAGGGAGTGCATCTTCATACCCTTGAAGATCGCTAAGTGGAAGCGTTGCAAAGAACGCGGTTGATGGAGTCGTACTCGCGGCGATTCAAATCGCGGAAGATCCGATCCAAGCGCCGAACGGACGGCGCCTCCGCGTTCAACACACATACAGCCCGGGGACGTCTCCTCCTTCTTGATCCAGCAAGGGGGAGGAGAAGTTGAGGGAGAGCTCTGGCAGCACGACGGCGTGGTGGCGGTGGAGCTCGTGGTTCTCCGGCAGAGCTTCGCTAAGCACTACGGAGGAGGAGGAGGAGGTGTAGGAGGAGGGAGGGCTGCGCCAGGGGCAAGGGTACAGCTCCCATGCACCTCCCCACTATATATAGGGGTGGAGGGGGCTGGTTTCTTGCCCTCCAAGTCCATTGGGGCGTTGGCAAAGGTGGGAGAAAAGAAATCTCATCCTTTCCCTTCCCCACCGATTGTTATCCCCCCTTTTTAGGGATCTTGATCTTATCCCTTCGGGATATGATCTTATTCCTTCTAAGGGGGATATTGGTGCGCCTTGACCAGGGGTGTGGGGCCTTGCCCCCACTACCCACGTTCATGTGGGTCCCCCCATGCAGGTGGGCCCCACTCTGGAACCTTCTAGAACCTTCCCGGTACAATACCGAAAAATCCCAAACATTTTCCGGTGGCCAAAATAGGACTTCCCATATATAGATCTTTACCTCCAGACCATTCCGGAACTCCTCGTGACGTCCGGGATCTCATCCGGGACTCCGAACAACTTTCGGTAACCACATACAATTCCCATTACAACTCTAGCGTCACCGAACCTTAAGTGTGTAGACCCTACGGGTTCGGGAACCATGCAGACATGACTGAGACACCTCTCCGGCCAATAACCAATAGCGGGATCTGGATACCCATATTGGCTCCCACATGTTCCACGATGATCTCATCGGATGAACCACGATGTCGGGGATTCAATTAATCCCGTATACAATTCCCTTTGTCCATCGGTATGTTACTTGCCCGAGATTCGATCGTCGGTATCCCTATACCTTGTTCAATCTCGTTACTGACAAGTCTCTTTACTCGTTCCGTAACACATGATCCCGTGACTAACTCCTTAGTCACATTGAGCTCATTATGATGATGTATTACCGAGTGGGCCCAGAGATACCTCTCCGTCACACGGAGTGACAAATCCCAGTCTCGATTCGTGCCAACCCAACAGACACTTTCGGAGATACCTGTAGTGCACCTTTATAGTCACCCAGTTACGTTGTGACGTTTGATACACCCAAAGCATTCCTACAGTATCCGGAAGTTGCACAATCTCATGGTCTAAGGAAATGATACTTGACATTAGAAAAGCTCTAGCAGACGAACTACACGATCTTGTGCTATGCTTAGGATTGGGTCTTGTCCATCACATCATTCTCCTAATGATGTGATCCCGTTATCAACAACATCCAATGTCCATGGTCAGGAAACCATGACCATCTATTGATCAACGAGCTAGTCAACTAGAGGCTCACTAGGGACATGGTGTGGTCTATGTATTCACATATGTATTACGGTTTCCGGTTAATACAATTATAGCATGAACAATAGACAATTATCATGAACAAGGAAATATAATAATAACCATTTTATTATTGCCTCTAGGGCATATTTCCAACAACTATATCACCTACCTTATCCTACTGGTTGTGTTTGGCCCTCTCGGCACTTGTTTGATTGCACTTGCACTATACCATCCCCCTTAGGCACTCCCCTCTATGCTACTTTCCCCTCTCGCCTTTCTCGTCAACTGAAGACCAGCAAGAAAAGACGCACCAAGGGTCCACCTCGACAAACGACTACCGTTGAAGACTTTTGAGGGCAACCTATTCAACCAGACGCAACGCCGTAGAGTTATGCTCTTCCCCTCAAGATTGGAAACCCCTCCCTAGACCAACCTAGACCTCACAAGCTACCCCAGCTCAAACCTCTGATCACGTGTTAGATACATGGGTTTGCCAGAGTACCTGTTGAGCTTCATAACCCCTGCTTAGCACTGGGTTCATTACGGGACTAGTGATCATAGTGAACAGACACATTACATCCTTAAGCTAGCGCTTGATCTGATGATGCCATAGGGAAGATCGTTTTGAGGATACGAGATTAGTAGACTAATGGTTTGATGTGACTATAGTAGATGTTTTGAGGAAATAGTTGAGACCCTTTGGTGGATTACGAGACTTTCATGTTGGTAGAAGAACTTGGTGGATCAAATTAATATAGTTGCATAAATTCTCCCTTGAGTAAATTGGATTTAGTAGGACAAATATGATCACAAGCTGAAATTCTTGGTGGATTAATAGCTTGACTTTGGCAAGTAATATTGATAGTGGATTGATGATGATACGATAGTGACTGGAGTAACTAGTAGGGAATTCTTACTATATGTAAACCTTGGATTAAAATAGGTGATTCTAATAGGTGCTCAGGATCAATCAAACTACATGGTTTGTAGTAATTTGGATTTAGTCCGATGATCTTGATCTTGATAGCATGTTTTTCCGGTGAAAGACAAACCAGGAATATTGGATGGTTGTCAGAATTGATTCAAGGATCCATATGCACCTAACATCGGAGTTTACTAGATCATCATGATGGGAATTGCTGGTTGTACTGAGATGAGATAGATCTTTCTAGAATTCAGGGATTTTAGGAACTCTAGGGAATACATGGAACAATCACTAGTATTCGATCTGTAGCAGTAATGGATCATGTGATGTTGGATGGTATTCGTGGATCGATTAAATTGGATTCGTAGGAAGGAAACAAGATCTTGGATCGGTGTATTACGTGTTTCCTTAGCATAGAGATGCAACACCTTAGACCTTGGATAGATTAGTAGAGCACTTTCATTTGTAGCATCATAATCAAGCTTCGTGGCTTGTATGCTTTCCCGAGGATTTTTATATAGGGATATATGTGAGTCAGCTAGAGTATGCATAAGAGATCTTTGTTTAGTCCTTCCTTCAACCTTGGAGTTGTAGAGCATGCGTGATATTGGAGTTGACTTACATGAGATGATACCTTTGATGATATAGGACGATTTTGCTTGGAGTAAATGTAGGATTGGTGGCATCCAAGAACTGTGCTCGAGGATAAGGTGATAAACGTTCACTCACATCCTAAGCTCCTTGAAACCCCAAAGCTCTACCGAGCCATAACATGGTCGGATTATGACCATAG
This sequence comes from Elymus sibiricus, assembly GCA_039707655.1. Taxonomy (NCBI): domain Eukaryota; kingdom Viridiplantae; phylum Streptophyta; class Magnoliopsida; order Poales; family Poaceae; genus Elymus; species Elymus sibiricus. Next base: position 250,732,167 of record CM077671.1, read on the forward strand.
GCCTTGGACTACAAATCCTTAGACTATGGTCGATACTCCACCTCGACCACCACCAATCCTGTCCCTGAGGAAGATGGACACGAAGAACTAGATTTCGATGGACCACAAACCCCTGGACAAGTAACCATCCGGAGAAAATGCCCGCTCCTCTCACATATCCCATGAGCAATGTGCTTGTGTGATACTTGGGGAAATATGTTGTTGTCCTCACGGATGACATACTTATCTACCCAATGAGAGAAAGAAACACCTTAGTCCTATTTGGATAAGCCCCAGAAACACGAACTGCCTTGGCTCTCAAAGAGTAAGGTTATACCTTAGAGAAGTTGGACTCCTTGAAGCACCCTCCCTATAGAAGAAGACATTCCTGCCCAAGCAAGATGAAGAACTAGTACGGTTGCGAAGCAACGACGACGAAGAAGAAGAAGCAAAAGAATTCAACCACCAGTCCTCTGCCAGCTACGTCGACCAGACTATATCAAGAAGCACCGACGATCAAGCAAAATGAAGACCTTGGACATCAAGAGAAATTAAAGAGCCCCTTGTTATAAGTTGTCACGTATCAGTTCCTGACTAGGAAGGAACCGATAAGTTGATAGCACCCCTCACCGCTTTGATGGTGTACGATGGGCATGATATCCCTACTCCCTTCAGATGCCTGGAATGGAGTGAACGAGTGTCATGACCTCGTTACTAGCCCCTTTTTGGTCCAATCTAGGGCGTAAACCCTGACTGAATCATGGTAAACCACCTGTCCAAGGTAGTTCACCCCGCTTGCCAAGCCTCAGAACTTGGGGACTAGATGGTTGTTCTATACTTCTAGATAGACAACCTCTTTAGAACCCCTCAGAAACCTTCCCAGATGGTAGAACCCATTTTGGCACCAAGTCTCTAAGCTTAGCCTTAGGGACGAGACTTAGCCCAACCTTGCCACAAATGACCACAGGAAGACACGTAGACCAAACACTCGGAGACCCGCCAGAAACATGTGTCCGTGACAATGAAGTCTAATGGCCAAAGATGGATGAAGAACGTACCTGGGCAACTCACTCAAGCAGAAGACCTCGACGAGAAGCCAACGCCGACAAACTTCGACGTCCTTATTTTTTTTGAAGACCATGAGCACCGGAAGATCAAATGCTCCAACGAAGTCGACGATTCCCCGTCAACATAAGCTACACCAAGACCTTGAACCTTCTCATCTAGAGCGAGACATCTAGATGTCACTAACCAACGTGAGTAACCCCAGGACCAGCACGCAGACACACTACCTTGCCACGTATTCCGACTTTGGAATACACACGCAAGCCAGACCCTTGCTCGAACCTCGTTCACCAAACCCTGGACCTTTAGGCAAGCCTAACATATTGCAAGAACCCCGTTCATCCTCAAACGAAGCCAACGATGCACTCGAAGCCATATCATCAAGCACTTCAAGATCCAGGAGGACAACCACACCAGAGTAGAAGCAACATGGGACGTGAAGACTACCTCACCTCTGAATTTCCGTAGATTTTCAACGCCTAGCCTAGGAATCTCGGGGACGAGATTCTTGTAAGGGGGGTAGGTCTGTCACACCCTATGTTTTGCTTCTCCTGACTAAGTTAACATAGCTAAAAAATTAGGGCCAATTAAAACTTTTTGTGTGGTTGTGATGCTTGGCTTGATTGCTGATTGCTTGTTTGTTTGCTTGTGCCCTAATTCATAAAATCCCTCCTACTCTAAAAACTCATCTCCTTGCTCCAAATCTTTTCCCAATGATCATGCCATGTGTATAGGACCTAAAACTATTTTTATCAAATATTATTCTTGTCAAAAAACATTTATTCAAATTACTCTTTATAAAACCCCTGAATTGAGGTTGTACTACAATTCCTCAAATTGTGTGGATTGTTTTTCCCCAAAGGTTTTATTTGGAACCCACTATATATTGGACTTCCCAAAAACACCAAATATTAATTTTAAAGTTGATTTTCATATTTTATTTAAAGTCTTTTTCTTAAGGCCAGAAATGGTCTTTCATAGGGAAAAATTATTTTTATGCTTTCAAAATATTTGAGATAATTTAGGGAAACTCAGTGGACATATATTGTCCATATATAAAAGTTTCAACACATGGTCATGTTCAAAATATTGGACGAAACCCTCCAAAATCCTTTCTGCATATTTCAAGTATTTGAACTATTTCTATAAGAAATATTATTAAATAAATCCAATAAAATTCTAGAATGTCACATATGACATATGAGATCATATTGCCAAGTTTCATCTCAATCCCAATTGTTTGAGTTCACCAAAATATCCTAAAACCCTCTCTGCCCAGATCCAAACTTGAGCAACTTTACATTGTCAAGTGTCTCCAATTATTCTCAAACTTTGTGGACATGCTCTAATACTCTAATAATGCATCCACACCAAGTGGTGCATCAAGGAGAATAGATCCACTTGTCCAAATCCCTCAAAAGTTTTCATGGCCATAGCTCAATATTTGGGGGTAAAACCCCAAGATTCCCACCTGGACAGCCCCTTTTTCTCTTTCCCTCAACCTCTCTCCTCTTCCTTTGGCTTTCCAGGGCATCCAAGGGCACCTCCACCTTGTTTACTCCCTCCTAAGACTAGTAGGCACAAGTGGCCACGTCCAAAACGCCAATGGCATGACATGGCATGCCATTTGGGCGCTCTGGAGCGCGCTATAGTGCGCACCCGTACTGTAGCCGTCCCCAATCCAAGCCCTCGACAGCCTCGGCCCTCCCCCGCATGCCTGCCGATGTCCCTTTGTGTCCGAAGCACGCCGGGGTGTCGCCCCTCTCTTCCCTATACCTCCTGCCGCCCCTCCTCGCACGCGCGTCGGCCGCCCGAACGCTCCAATGGACGGCCTCGCACGCGTGGGCTTCTGGCGCTTCCCCCACTTCCTCTATTCCTTCCTCTAGTCCGAGACCAAGTCCACGGAAGCCACAGACATGGGCCTTAAATCCCCCGAGCACGCTGGTGACGACCATGACCTTGTCGAACTTTGGTCCACGGTGCACCAGCGCCTGGGTTATTTAAGACCGTCACGTGACCCCCTCTCCCTTCTGATCGCCCTCCCATGGCCCCAATTGAACAACCGCGTCACCCAATATCCCTTCCCCACTCTCTGTGCTCGACCCGAGCCGGAGCTCCGTCGCCTCGGGCCGCCGTCATCCGATCGGTACAAAGCCCCTCCGGCCACCGTTTCCGCTCCATTCACCCTACCTCATCACCAGGAGCCTGACCCCCCCTCTCCATCTCGCGTTCTTCCTGCAGTAGTGAGCCACCCGACACCAAGCCGAACCTTCGCCGCACGGTTCATCCTCGTTGTCGATTCCTGCAACGCCGATGACCACCTCCACCACTCACCGACGTGCGGGACGACACTGGACACGCTGGTTCCCTCCACGTGGTCTACCCTGGCCTAGACCGACGCCGGTGAGCTCCTCTCTGCTCCCTGCCGCGAGGTGAGGGATGACAGGTGGAGCCCACCTGTCATACCATCACACTCCCCCCTCTCGCTGCCAGGCCGGGCCCGCATGCAGGTTAAATGAAAAACCTGCCACGCGTGCCGCCTTGTGCTGGGCTGGAACCCTTTTGGGCCGACTCAGCGGCGTTGGATTTGGCCCACTGTAGAAGTGCGGTTTTTTCTTTTCTTTTTCACAGAGAGATTCCAAATTCATATTTAAATAAATACTTTTCCAAATGCCATGATTCCAACTCCCATATTTTTCTAAAATCTTAGTCTATTTAATGGTAGCACTTCCATATTTTTCCATGACACTTTTGTGTACCGTTTAAATTCAAATTCAGATTTGAACTTTTAGGGGGCCACTTTGCAAAATTGCTAGATCACTCATTTTTTATCTAAATGAGATGATTAAAACTTCCAGAGATGACAAAAATGTTCCTCTATTTATCTAGCTATGATTAACATTTTTTCCCATGCTATATTTTGGATGGACCAAATAAATAGCTCCTTTTTTCCATTAGTCCATATGAGAAAAATTCCTAGGATATTCATCCCAACTCCAAATCTAGTGAGACCAATTTGTAAATGTTTCTAAAATCATGCCCTACTTGATGAGTGCCTCCACTCATTTTTATAAAAATATTTTCTGTGAACTTCTTATAGGATCACCATTTCCTTTATTCCCATCCTATCGGCCTTTCCAAAAATCCCTATTGATGCAACTCAAGTAGATCCTCTTTAGGTATTTTTCTTATGACCAAGGACATCTAAGAAAAATAAAACTCCTATTTATAGAGCACTTTTATTTTCTGCTTGTTGTGTTGCTTATTGTGGTTGTCTACCGACGGTAGTTGACGAGATAAACGGAGTGCTCGGAGTTGGACGAGAAGCGTGTGAAGACCTCGAAGACTTTGCTGAGCCAGGCAAGCAGCCCTTTGACCATGATTAAAGAAACCTTTTATTGCATGACATATAGCACTCTACTTTTGATATGTTGATCATGATGATGTGGGGACCACTTTGGTGGATGCCTCTGCTACTTTTCCGTTGATACTTGCATCGTGCATGACCCTACCTTCCAATGAGGGTTGTGCGGGTGGGAAGCAGTTAGAATGCTAAGTAGTTGCTACGCAAAGTGGGGCGGGGATATGCATGGTGATGGAAACAAAAGTATTTCAAAAGACTTTTCAAAAACCCGTCGGGTGCCACTAATGCCCTAGGGAGATGGTGTTGAGTTAGGTAACCACTTGAGAAATAAGTGGTGTACTGAGGCTAGTGAGTGTGATGTTTTCGAAAAAGGATTGGTTTACGTTGCGACCGTTACTCCAACCTTACATGTACAACCACTCTACCCCTATATGGGAAGGGGCCTTGTTGATTACCTTGGTCAATGCTAGCAGAGAGCCCGCATTACTAGTGACGGGAGTGACATGGTCACTCTCGATACGGGGTCGTGCCAGGTAGGGCGACCATGGGCTGTTTTTACAGACATCGGGCACACCGTTGCATCCCTTCATGGATGGTACTATGTTTAGCAAGGCTCGTGTTTGTACATCATGAAGACGTGGGCCAACGAGTGGACTCTTTGTTTAGTGTCGTCAAGGGAAAGGCATTGTTCGGGTGCTTACCTCGGGTATGTAATATACCGCGAGTCGTGGATGACACGGAAGTTCCCCGAGTCTTGTGGGTAAAGTGTGCAACCTCTGCAGAGTGTAAAACTATTCGAATAGCCGTGTCCACGGTCAAGGACAGTTGGATGACCGCTCTTGGGCTACGTCCATTGTTTACAATCTTGGTGTGTGTGTGTGTGTGTGTGTGTGTGTGTGTGTGTGTGTGTGTGGAACAAACGATGATACTTGAGTTAAGTCAGATGACTTGACATGATGAATGAACATGAGATGTTCAACCCCTGCTTATGATGATATATGTAACTTGTTCATATGGATATCTTCCAACTGTTGATGCATGCTTACATAAGTTATTTGATCATGTCACTGCACTCAAAATTAGCTTTATGCAAAACTTACCTACTTAGTGATATATCATGCTCTGTTAAATCTTGTTCCAAACATGGGTTGCTTGCGAGTACATTCAAAGTACTCATTGGCTTGCCATTGGTTATTTTATTGGCCAGGCATGAAAGAACAGGACACGATGAAGAATACCTTGGTGACGAACATGCAAGCTAGGACGCTTCCCAGTCAGAATGCAGGTAGGGTTAAGGCAGACGGCATGGGTTCACGCTATCATTGAAGATTTTCGCTGCAAGTTTATGAAGACTAGGCCTTAATGGTCAGATTCGAGTAAAACGGTATGTAATGGATATAAGACTCTTGTTATTCAGTTTCTGTGTGTTCATTGAGCATTGATCTCTGGGATCACTGTGCACGTACATTCGGTGATCACGGCTTATGAGTCGGGGTCCCCACATGTTGGTGGCGGGTAGTCCTGCTTGCAAATGATAGACAGAGCCAAGCTTGTGTGTGCTCACATAGGCAGCTGGGATAGGTGTGTACATGCCAGCCATGGAGTTGTGATTCATCTTGGCTTCAGCGTAAATGTCAATATCTCCTTCCTCTACTCGTGGGACACCTAAGATGGTAGCCCACTCATCCACTGTAGACTAATATCTGACTCCCTCAGTCATCCATATGATACGGCCATCTGGGTAGAAATGAGCTGTGGAGTAGAACTGCATGATCATCTCGTCATTCCAAGTTGTGAACTCTCTCCCGACAAATCTCTCAATGTCAATGCATCTGAAGTTGTCCTGCACACTGGGGAAGTAGTCCTCATTTTCCTTGATGTAGGCCCAGTCAACATATCTCATGTCACTGACTGCTGGGCTCTTGTCCAATAGGACAGTCTCATAGAAATCATGTTGTTCCTTAGTATGGAACCTGTCATCTATAGCAATCTTTCTCCTGGAGGCATATGGATCATTTTCTCTCCAAGTCCTCAGCCCTTGATCTTTTCTCTTCTTCATATCTTCAGCCACTGGATGAGCATCATTGTGTTCAGGCAAATGTGGTCTCAGCTTCCTCAAAACTGAAATATCATCCTCTTCTTCCATGGTGGAAGATCTCTTGTTCTTTGCTGCAAGAGGAATGTCCCTGGTTGTCTTCTTGGGTGCAGTAGGCTTCTTTGGAGCTGATTGCTTGCTCTTGGATGGAGCTTGTCTAGGCATAGCATCTGCAAGCAATTTCTTCTTCTTAGAAGGAGGAGGTTTGGCAACTGTCTCTTCCTCCTCCTCTTCTTCCTCTTCATCAAGATACTCTAGAGTAGAGGGTGAACAGTAGCTTTGACATATCTTGTCCTTTCCCTCTTCTTCTCTCCTGCCTTCTTGGGCATAGATTTCTTTAGAGGCTCAACAGATAGTGATTTACTTGTCCTGGCACATTCAGGTGCTCTCATTGCTTCAGATCTAGCATACTCTTTCCTCACTGGCCTCTTGGCAGAAGTGGCCTTAGTGGCAGATTTCTTGGCAGCCTTCTCTATCTTGTCCTGCTGCTTCTTGGCAAGAATTTCCTCAGGCACAAAGTCAGAGTCCTCTTCATCTGAATTTAATTTCCTTCTTGCCCTGGTGGCAGCCTTGGGCAGTCCATGAGAGCTGGGAGTGCTTGGGTCCTCAGAAGACGAGGAGCTAGCATCTGGGCTAGTGCCTGCTTCCACATCCACACTCTGTTCCCTGAAATTGTTTTGGCTGTCATCTGACCCTGACATGCTGACCCTGTGAATAGATTATAGATGAGCGGTGGGGATAATCATCACAAAAATACATAAGGTTTTTGAAAAAATTGAACTCAAAATTTTAAGTTTAACTTTTAGCAAAGAGGATTTCGGTTCCACTGAGTCAAAAAAATTGGAGCCACCGAGACACACAATCTCCTTAACAGAAACTTGGCAGCCTTTTCGCGCAACTCGGTTTCACCGAGATTGTTCTCTGTAGCCCTAAATCCCAAATCGGTAAGACCGATTTTTCTGACTCGGTGACACCAAGATTCAATTGGCGGACGGTTAAACCTAAAAATCTTTTGTTCTCTAATCTAATGGAGATTTCTTCGGGTTGAATGTATTGCAATCGTGGATTGTAGATGGACTAAACCTATTTGCGCAAGAATCAGAGTTGGGAGCGCAAAGAGGAGCCGATACCTTACCCTAACTTGGTGAAGGTCTCGCCACGACGGCGACGGTGGTGGAGATTGTCGTCGGCGGCGGAGGAATCCTATGGCGAGGGCACGCGGGAGGCAACGGCGACGTCCGGAGACTCGAGCTCGGCAGCGAGGGGGTGCGGGAGGTGACGATTGAGAAGTGAAATATCAAAAGTTGGGTCCGCAAGAATATATATCCCCTAGCTGTCGGTGTCACCGATTCGGAAATTTCGGTGCCACCGAGTTTCATAACTGTTAGGTGACAGTGAAACTCGGTGAGGCCAGATGTAGGGATCTGTTGCACCGAGGTGATAAAACCAGATCAACCCTAGGCTTCGGTGGAACCGAGTTTTTCAGGTTGGTTACACCGAGTTGCACATGGGAGGTTTTGGAAATCAGCCCTTGTCGAAACGGAACTCTGAGTGCTCCTCACACAAAGGGTTCAAAAAGTGCTTGCTCAAATTTTGTGATAAAGCATGAATAGAATTTGTGACGAGAAAGCATAGATAGCTAGAGGAGGGTACTTAGGCATTCTTGTATATCCAATTGGCCAAACAAAAAATGAAAGCCAAACAACAACAATTGGATATCCTCAAATGAGAAAAGATATGCATACCAACATGCTCACACAATAAGATGTGAAATGAAATCATGGCAAACATGCAAAACAACTCTAGTATCTACCAAGCACTTTGGCGACGGCGGAGTCATCTAAATATGAGTATATTGACTTAGGAGCCAAGTAAGAATACTTGATCATAGGTCATACTCATCTTCTAAGCACAAGTGGGGTTACCAATTTTACATAAAGCATTTAATGTGTTCACATCTTTAAGAGATGCTTTGGCTCAAGTCTTAGAGTAAATCTCCCCCTTGATGTGACATCCCCCTAAGAGCGATAAACTAACCTTGGGTTTTGTCGTAGAATACTTCATGTGAGTGAGGTAGTAGTGTATGCTCGTTGTTGATGAAGATCTTCTTGAGTTGGGAGCAATCCTGATTGTTTCTTACTCTCCTCACCTACATGGGTTAGTCCCACACAAGAGACAAATACAAGGATATCTATGGACATGGAGTGAAATGCATACATGATGATGTCCATGGATTCTTTTATTACCTTGTCCCTTGCTTACCTTTGAGGGAATGTGTGACTCCTTGAACTATTGCATAAGATTGGAGTTTATTGCAAATAGTCCTTACCAATAATGAATGTGAGTGAACTTCATTGGCGGTGTCACCCCTCAAGAACTTCTCTAGTTATTCTTCTTGGGGACCCGCATCAAATTGATGCGAATCCTTGGAGTTGAAGTAGCACTAGTTGAAGTAGAACTTGGAGTAGCCTTGGGAACCCACTTGACCATGGCTTGGGACTCATCTTCACATGTGTCAATCTCCCCTTGAAGCTTGTCCTTGCCCTTGAGCTTGTGGTCTTGTGGTGGAAGGTCATCTTGTGCTTTTGTTCCCTTGGGGAGAGTATGTTCATACTTCTCCTTTTGAGGAACAAACTTTGGCTTGGGGTATTGACCTTCTTCCCATTCAATTCCATTGGCGTTGAAGTAGCCAATGCCTTGGTTCTTCCGGTATCCTCCATGCTTGCGTACGATCTCCTCGAATTGCTTACATTCAGCAAGACTTTTGTAGATAACTTTTTCTATAATCCCTTTCAAAAGATCATTTTCTAGCTCAAGTGTAACTTGGCTAAGAGAATCATTAGTGGAATCAATAGAGCTACTAGAAGCAACATCATTAGATTTAGCATTTTTATTGTTGCTACTAGATGAAGAACCTTTCTTGCCTTTGTTACTAGTTTGCTTGGTTTTAACTTGTGGAATGAATGTAGACAAGAGTAGTCGTTTGGCTAGATAATAGGAGGTCTTCTTTCGAAGATCGTCATTGATAGCTTTAAGAAATTCATGTTCTTGCTCCAAATTGAGCTTCTCGAAGCGTAGCTTCTCATGAGTTCTTACAAGCTCTCTATGATATTCTAGAGTAGATTCATGGGCTAACTTAAGAGTGTTTAATTCTTTAGTTAGTCGCTCTATTTCCTTCTTATCATCATCACACGACTTATCTTGACTAACATGATTATCATCAAGCTCATTTTGACTAATATCACTAGTTTTGTCAAATAGCAAGTCATCATCTCCAAGTAAGTCATCATCATCACGATTAAAGTCAATGTATTCGGGGTGTGATACCTTGGGTCCTTTAGCCATGAAGCAACTTCCACTCCCTTCATTTGGTGAATCAAATATGTCATAGGAGTTGGAGGAAACGAGGGCAAGTCCGGCAACACCTTCATCTTCACTATAGTTGGAGTCGGAGTGATAACTCCTCTCAAAATGGTTATCGGATTCGGAGCCAGAAACCCATTCACCAACATGAGCTTGATGTCTTCTTCTTGTGTAGCTCTTGGTGTACTTGTCGTTCTTCTCCGAGTCTTTACTTCTCCGGGAGGGTCTTCATTCATAATGATCATCTCTACTCCTTCTCTCTCTTCGAGGTGACTCATCTCTTGAGCTCTTTCTTCTAGGTGACTCTTCTCTTCTTTTGAGGGGGGGCGTGCACTCATTGGAGTAGTGTCCAGGCCTTCCACAATTGTAACAATTCCAGTCACGACTAGATGAACGCTTCTCTTCATATCTTGAATTTGAGCTTCTCTCTTTGCCTCTACTCTTGTAGAACTTGTTGAATTTCTTAACCATGAGGCTTATCTCTTCATTGGTTACAAGGTTGTCATTTGATGTAGTGGGAGTGTCACTTGAAGCTTTGTAAGCACCGCTTGACTTGTTATGAAGCTCTTCTTTGTCTTTGAGTGACATCTCATGAGCAACAATCCTTCCAATGACTTCCGTAAGCTTGAGATCTTTGTAGTTTGGCATCATTTGGATCAATGTGCGGACGGTGTCATACTTTCCATCCAAGGCTCTAAGTATCTTCTTGATGATGAACATGTCGGTCATCTCTTCACTTCCTAACCAGCAATCTCATTGGGGATGAGAGCAAGCCTAGAGTACATTTTCGCGACTCCTTCACCATCCTTCATCTTGAACTTTTCAAGTTGACTTTGTAGCACATCCAACATAGATTCCCTGGCAGATTTGGTACCTTCGTGCATATCAACCAAAGTATCCCAAATTTCCTTTGCATTCTCAAGAGGGATAATCTTGTTGAATTCTTTGGGGCATGCTTGAGCGTTGTATTGCAACATCTTCAATTCTTCCGCGGTCGCTTCACGATATTGTTCCTTTCCATCACCAAAGAATTAACCTTGCAAGACAACATGAACAACAGCCCATACAGCGGGGTTATGACAAAGAATATGCATTTTCATCTTATGCTTCCAACTAGCAAAGTTTGTACCATCGAAATATGGACCTCTACGGTGATAATTTCCCTCACTAGACGCCATACTCTCCTAGGTTGTGAAACCAATGCAATGGAGACCAAAGCTCCGATACCACTTGTAGGATCCAAAGTATGTCTAGAGGGGGAGATTAGACTACTTGACCAAATAAAAATCTAACATTTTCCCAATTTTAGTTGTTGGCAGATTTTAGCAATTGTAGCAAGTCAAGTTCACCCTACACATGCATGTCTATGAGTATAGCAGCGGAAAGTAAAGACAAGCACATGTAAGTAGAGGGAAGGGATATGAAGATCAAACGCAATGGGGGACACGAAGATTTTTCCCGTGGTTCCGATAGGTGGTGCTATCGTACGTCCACGGTGATGGAGACTTCAACCTACGGAGGGTAGTGGTCGCGAGATTCCACGGAGGGCTTCACCCGTTAGGGTCCACGAAGTAGCAACCTCGTCTATTCCATCACGGCTTCCGTCCACGAAGGACTAGCCTCACTATGGGTAGATCTTCACGAAGGAGGCGATCTCCTTGCCCGTACAAACTTCTTGGTTCAACTCCACAATCACGAAGAAGGAGGCTCCCAAGCGACACCTAACCAATCTAGGAGGCACCACCCTCCAAAAGGTAATAGATGTGGTAGTATGATGAACTACTTGCTATTGTGCTTCAAAAGATAGTCTCCTCAACACTCAATCACTCTCTCACAGATTTGGCATGGATAGAAGAGATTGATTGGATGGGAAGCAATTTGGGGAGGCTAGAAATCAAGATTCATATGGTAGGAATGGGATGTCTTGATCTCAACACATGAGTAGATGGCTCTCTCTCAGAAAAATGAATGGAGCAAGTGTAGATCTGTTCTGAGTGCTTCCTCTGCGAGTGAGAGGTGGTGGAGGGGTATATATAGGCATCTACAAAAATCCAACCGTTACAACATTATTGCCCAACTCGGTGAAACCAAAGTGAAAACTCAGTTGCACCGACTAGTACAAATTGTGGCAACTTTGGCCTTTTCGGTGACACTGATATACACAACTCGGTCCTACCAATTTTGGTCAGACCGGGGCAGTTCCTCATCTCGGTGACACCGATTCACCAAACTCGGAAATTCCGAGTTTAGGAATTAGCTAACCAGAGAGACGGTCACTAATTCTCGGTCATAGCGAAACCAGTATTGGTTGTACCGAGTTGCTAGGGTTTGGCTAGGGTTTTGTCTAGGTTAAAACTTGGTGGATCCGAATGGGAAAGTTGGTGTCACCGAATTTTGTCTTTTGGCTTTGGACAGAAAATATTTGTGGGAGAATGGATGAGTATTTTTGGTGGCTAATCTCTAAGCACTTGAGCAACCAGATCATCATAATTCCTCATCCCCTTATAACTTTATTGGCTTTCCTATGGACTCAAAAGTGATTTCTCACAAAATATGAAATGTAGAGTCTTGTAGTTTGAAGCATAGCCAATCCTATTCCTTCCTTTCCTTGGGGAGGTTCTCCGCACAATCCTTTGGCCATCCCGTCATTGAACTTTTTCCTGAGATGCACTTGGTGGAAATATTAGTCCAATGAAATATATGTTGTTATTATTTACCAAAACCACCTAGGGAGAAGTTGTGCTTTCAGGTAAACATTCTTTGAGGATCGTATACTTTGAAAGATTGATGATTTTGTTTCTTATACTTATAAGTATTGCTATGTTAATATTTGTTGATTCATCATTTCTCAATGAGCATACATGCATAAGATTACATAATGGATAGCATGTCACATCAAAAATTCTATTTTTATCATTTACCTACTCGAGGATGAGCAGGAATTAAGCTTGGGGATGCTTGATATGTCTCAACGTATCTATAATTTTTTATTGTTCTATGTTGATATATTATCATTCTAGGATACTTTTTGGGTCTTTATTAACCAATTTATAATATTTTTGAGCACTAACCTATTGACCTAGTGCCCAGTGCTAGTTGTTGTTTTCTACATGTTTTTTACTTTTCAGGTTTGCAGTACCAAACGAAGTCCAATTGCCACGAAACTTTTTGATGATTTTTATGGACCAAAAGAATACCTGTAAGCTTCGAGAGGAGTCAGGAGGCCGCACGAGGGCCCCAACACACAACAGGGCGCGCCCTGGGGGGCACCCTATTATGTGCTGGCCCCGTCGGGCGCCTCCCGATGCCCCTCTCTAGCCTATAAATTCTCTAATATTCCAAAACCCTAGAGCCAGTCCCAAAAAAAATTATGCCGCCGCAAGTCTCTGTTCCATCGTGAGGCCATCTGGAGCTTCGTTCCGGCACCCTGCCGGAGGGGGGATTGATCACGGAGGGCCGCTTCATCAACCTTTCTGCCCTCATGATGATGTGTGAGTAGTTCACCACAGACCTACCGGTCCATAGCTAGTACCTAGATGGCAATCTCTCTATCTCTTGATCTTTAATACAATGGTCATCGCATCTTCGCTTTGATCTAGCCGATGTAATCCTATTGTGTGGTGTGTTTGTTGGGATTTGATGAATTGTGGGTTTATGTTTAGATTATTCATGAAATTATTTGAGTCACCTCTGAATATTAAGATTCTTATTTGCATGATCATTATAGCTTCGTAATGCTCTCCGATTTATTGATGTGCTTTGGCCAAGTAGATTGATCTATCTTTAGTGGGAGTGGTGCGTTGTGGTAGGTTCAACCTGTCAAGTTTCTATATCCCAGTGACAAAGTAGGGGACAAGATGCGTCTTTGTGTTGTTGCTACTAAGGATAACACGTTGGGGTTTATTCATATTGCTTGAGTTTGCTATGTCTGTATCATGTCATCGTTCTCCATGCATTACTCTGTTTTACTTAATACTCTAGATGCATGCTGGATAGCGGTCGATGAGTCAGTAATAGTAATAGGTGCAGGCAGGAGTCGGCCTATTTGTTTATGGACGTGATGCCTATATACACATGATCATTGCCGTGAAAATCGCATAACTATCCGCTTTTCTATCAATTGCCCAATAGTAATTTGTTACCCACCGTATGCTGCCTACATGAGAGATGCCGCTAGGGAAAACTATGGCCCCCGGGTCTATTCACTTATAAATTTACAAACGCTAGTATTACCTTGCTGCCTTTATTTACTTCTTATTTTTTTTGCAATTTACAATTATCTACACACCTCATTTGCTTGCAAATAACGAGATCAAGAAGATTGACAACCCTCTTGCCCGCGTTGGGTGCAAGTTGTTTGTTCTTTTGTATGCAACCGCTGAAGCCGGTTGAGGATTGATATTCCTATTGGTTCGATAAACCTTGGTTTCATAACTAAGGGAAATACTTACCCACTTTGTGCTGCAATAACCCGTTCCTCTTCATGAAAAACCCAACACGGATCACAAGTATCAGGCACTGACAACGTAGCAGTAGTAGTGACAGCAGGAGTAGTAGCTGGAGCAGAGACAATGGCTCTGGACAGTGACACGGGCACGGCTGTAGAACTAGGCATAGTGGTGGGTAGAGTCTCATCATCATCGCTGACTCCGTCCACATCCCGCCGAAGCTGCTCTACGGCAGTCTGGATCTCCATCACCTTGACATCTAGATAATGAATCTTTGTCTCAACTATCATTTCCAGGTTGGCTTGGTTCTCCATGAGATCAGCTAAGATCTTCTCAATCCTCTGTGTGGCACTAATAAGATAGGCCAACTGATCATTCTTTGTCTTGAGCACGGGAGCACTAGCGGCTCTAGCTTCCTCTGCCTGGGCCTCAGCCTCAATCTCTGCCTGAGCTATAGATGAGGTGGGATGGGAAGGGTCCATCGTCACGACATGTCTTCATACTCTGGCTAGCGGCAAGTGTGTGTGATCAAGTAGATAAACCTTACTCCCAGCAAGACATTTGTAGACACCTTTCTCTATAATTCCGTTCAATATTTTTTTTTCTTGATCAAGTGTAACTTGGCTAAGAGAATCATTTGTGGAATCAATAGAGGTACTAGGAACAACATCATTGGATTTAGCATTTTGTTGTTGTTGCTAGATGAAGAACCTTTCTTACTCTTGTTACTAGTTTGCTTAGATTTAACTTGAGGCATAAAAGTAGACAAGAGAAGTCATTTGGCAAGATAAGAAGAACTCTTGTTTCGAAGATCGTCATTGATAGCTTTAAGAAACTCATGCTCTTGCTCTAAATTTAGCTTCTCAAAGCGTAGCTTCTCAAGACTTCTTAGAAGCTCTCTATGATCTTCTTGAGTAGATTCATGAGCTAACTTAAGAGTGTTTAGTTATTTAGTTAAGCGCTCAATCTCCTTCTTAGCATCAACAAACGATTCATCTTGGCTATCATGACTAGCAAGTTCATTTGACCTAACATCACTAGTTTTATCAATGAGCAAGTTATCATCACCTAATAAGTCAACATCATCACTATTAACGTCAATGAATTTGGGGTGTGATACCTTGGGGCCTTTAGGCATGAAGCACTTTCCAATTCCTTCATTTGGTGAATCAAATAGGTCATAGGAGTTGGAGGATATGAGAGCTATACCGGCAACACCTTCATCTTGACTATAGTCGGAGTCAGAGTGATAACTTCTCTCAGATTGGTTGTCGGAGTCGGAGCCGGAAACCCATTCCCCAACATGATCTTGATGTCTTCTAATTGTGTAACTCTTGGTGCACTTGTCCTTTCTCTCTGAATCCTTGCTTCTCCGGGAGGGACTTCGTTCATATCGATCTTCTCTACTCCTTCTCTCTCCCCGAGGTGACTCATCTCTTCCACTTCTTCTTCTAGGTGATTCATCTCTCTTCTTGGAATGTGTCGTGCACTCATTTGAGAAGTGTCCGAGTCTTCCACAATTGTGGCAATTCTGATTACGACTAGAAGAACGGTTCTCATTGTATCTTGAGTTGGAGCTTCTTTCTTTGCCTCTATTCTTGTAGAATTTGTTGAAGTTATTCACCATGAGACTTATATCTTCATTGGATACTAGCTTATCTCTTGAACTTGTGGGAGCATCACTTGAAGCTTTGTATGCACCGCTTGACTTGTTGTAGAGCTCCTCTTTGTCCTTGAGTGACATTTCATGGGCAACTATCCTTCCAATGACTTCTGTGGGCTTGAGAACTTTGTAGTTGGGCATCATATGGATCAATGTGCACACGATATCATACTTTCCATCCAAGGCTCTAAGAATCTTCTTGATGGTGAATCTATCGGTCATATCTTCACTTCCTAAGCCGGCAATCTCATTTGTGATGAGAGCAAGCCTAGAGTACATTTCTACAACTCCTTCACCATCCTTCATCTTAAACTTGTCAACTTGACTTTGAAGCACATCCAACTTAGATTCCTTGACGGAGTCAGTTCCTTCGTGCATATCAACCAAAGTATCCTAAATCTCCTTGGCATTTTCAAGTCGACTTATCTTGTTGAACTCCTGGGGGCACAAACCATTGACTAGAATGTCGCATGCTTGAGCGTTGTATTGCAACATCTTCAATTCATCTGTGGTTGCTTCATGATCCGGTTCTTTTCCATCTTCAAAGAATTCACCTTGCAAGCCAACACGAACAACAAGCCAAACAATGAGGTTATGACTAAGAATATGTATTTTCATCTTATGCTTCCAATTTGCAGAGTTTGCACCATCAAAATATGGACCTCTAGGGTGGTAATTTCCCTCACTAGACGCCATACTCTCCTAGGTTGTGAAACCAATGCACTGGAGACCAAAGCTCTGATACCACTTGTAGGATCGAAAGCATGTGTAGAGGGGGTGATTAGACTACTCTTAAAATAATTGTTGATGCGAAGCAATATTCACTTGGTGTGTCCGAAGAAGAATGACTTCAAGAAGATTGAAGGTGAAGTGAAGATTTAGCGGTTCATTGTTCTTCTTTCTCTTATTTCAGTCCTAGGATCACTGTACTATTAAGAGGGGTATAGGTTTTCGAAGCTTAGGTCCGTTGTGATGCTTAGCTTGAACCTATGAAATACTGAGAGAAATCTCTTTGTGCTCCGAATGATTACTTGTCAACAGAAGTGTACGATCGAAAGTATGTCTAGAGGGGATTGATTAGACTACTTGACCAAATTAAAATTTAACCTTTTCCCAATTTTATCAGTTGGCAAGTTTTAGCAATTTTACCAAGTCTAGTACACGCTATGTCGGATTTCGGGCTTCGCAAAACCCTACGAAGTTCGAACCTAGGGGCGTGTGCGAAGATCCCCAACAGCTTCACCCCTCCAAGCTCACAACGCGATGACCCCGCTCGATGGCGAGGAAGAAGATAGCACACGAGAGTTTACCCAGGTTCGGGCCGCTGCGAAGCGTAAAACCCTACTCCTGCTTTTGGTAGATTACCTCACGAGGAGGTTTGTGGATGAACTAGTACAGTGGTGAATTGCCTCGCGGGTGCGTTCGGGGTGGTGTGTTGTCTCTGCCTTCTACCGAGCAGCCTAGCCTCTATTTATAGCGGCCCGAGTCCTCCTCCCTTATCGCAATGGCGGGAAGGGATCCCACAATGGCCAAATTCGAAAGGGGACAGGAGGTACACCTTATCCTGACGAAAGGTGGTCTTCGCCTGCAAAGTAGCCGGTGGTGATGCAGAGGTGGGCTCGGCGATGACGTCCGTCCTGCGGGGCTCGGGGTCTTGGTCTTGTTGCACCGGAGTGGAAACCTTTGGGGGCGCTTTGGGAACTTGCGTGCGCCCCTGCCTCCTTTGCACCAAAGGGGAAACTGTCCCCACTGGCGCGCTGGCACCCGCCTGGCCTGGCTGGCGTCACCCTTGACCTCCCGAGGCCGAGCACTTATTGAGATCTCCGCCACTCGGGAGGAGGCCTGAGGAGGCCTTCCCTCCCGCGGGCCTTGGTGTTGTTTCCCTCGCGAGCTCGGGATCTCGCGAGGGCCTTGTGCTGAGTGAGGCCGCACAGGGCCGTACTTGGTCATCGAGGTGGGCCACGCCCTAGGCCGCAGGCAGGCAAGTCTGGGTACCCCCGTTCCCAGGACGCCGATAGTAGCCCCCAGACCCAAGACGCGCTCGGGTTGGCTTCTGGGCGAAGCCATTGAAGATGACCCAAAGCGCCGCGGGCCCCAACCGCCTACGGGCCAGGCTTGACACGCGGCGCCCTCCGGGACACCGGCGCCTCCTCTCCCTTGCGCTGCCTCGGTGACTGCCCCGACTGACAAACCGTTTGGCGCACTCCTCCGAGCCATCACTGTTCCCCATCAATCTGGTCGCCCGTCTCCTCCCTTCCGTGGCTCACCCCTTCTCCGCCAAATCCTCCGTCCGTCCGTCTCGGCCGCCCGCCATGGCTCCCAAGAAGAGAGGGGGCAAGGCCTCGAAGGTGCCGGAACCTGTGCCGACGCCAGAGCCCGCGTTGGGTTGATCCTTGGTGGTCAATCTTGAGGGGTTGGAGAAGGTCCGCCTGGCGGTCGCCGCCGGCTCCAACGAGTGGGGGGCGACCAAGATCTGGCTGGGCTCGCGGCCTCAGGCCAAGCTGGAGGCCACCTCCATTCCCCTTCATCTCCACACCCTCCTCTCCGGCCTGTTGCCGCCGTTCTCAGACTTCTTTTCTGCCGTGCTCGCGCATTACCAGGTTCATGCGCTTCATCTTGACCCTGGATCCATCATCCTCCTTTCTGCCTTCGCGTTCTTGTGTGAGGCCTTCATCGGTGTCTCCCCTTCTGTGGCCCTGCTTCGCCACTTCTTCTCTCTCCAGTTGAACCCCGGGGGGCACTGTTCAGGATGCGTGTCCCTGCGGGCCGCCGATGCCTGGCTTTCACCGAACGCAGAAGGTTTCCGGAGGCAGTGGGTGTATGAAGACGCTGCTGAGGCCGGCTTCCTGCTCCAACCCCCGCCAGTTCCTGCAGAACCAAACCCTAGGTAGGAACACGAGGAGCTTGTCGACCCGCGGCTCGCGCCTGTTTTGGTCAAGCTGACAGAACTGAAGAAGTCCGGTGTGACAATGGCGATGGTGGTGCGGGAGTTCTCCCGCCAGCGAATTGCTCCCCTCCAACGCCATTCCCGCCCGATGTGGACCTTCGCGGGCCCTTGCGACTCCATGAGGCTCCAGGTTCCTTCTCTCCTTCCCAGCGCGCTGCGCGAGCTACTCCGTCGCCTGACCGGCGGGGATCCGGATGAGCTTCCCCGGAGCGGCCTTCCCTTGTACAACCGCCCGGACAGGGGGGCCCTTGTCGGGAAGATGGCGCGCTTCGATGAGTGGGGGCTCCTCCCTCCGATGGAGGCGGGTCCCCGGGACGATCCCTCCGCGATGGCCTCGAGGCCTGGGGGTCCTGAGGGTGCTGGGGACGTCACTCCCCCTTTGACCGTGGAGAGGCGCCCTGCGTCGCCCATCCCTCGGGCTATTGCCGAGGCCCTGCCCAAGAGTGAAGGTGATGCCCCGACGGCGGAGGCGGCCGCCATCTCTGCTGCTGGACGCCTGGGGTCAGACGCCGTCACGTCGCCCCCGGGCCCCCGCGCTTGCCGAAAGAGGAAGAGGCCTGGGGGCAGCCGCTGCCCGTCGCCGTGGGTGCCGATGAAGAGGAAGTGGGTCGCCTTGGATGAGTAAGTGTCCGAGCCCCCTCAGTCTTCCCTGGTGTACCCGCCCTGAATCTCTGTTTCGTAGGTTCCCCCCCCCTGCTGAAGAGGAAGGCGTGACGTCACCGCCGCCTCCTGAGGCCACCGGGCCATCGTGGCCTTCGCAACCGCAACCTTCGAGGCTCCTCACAAGAGGGCGCCCGTGCCCGAGCTCGCGCGGCCCTCGCGGGGTCTTGATCGCGAGTTCCCCGCGAACTTCTCCATGCTTGGCCCCCATCTTGCCGGGATGAGGCTACATCCTCCGCTGGTGGTCTTCCCCGGGAGTCAGCCGCGCCGTGCTCTAGGGCCTTCCTCGAGCGACGACACGGATCTCCGCGGGGCGCGGCCTCTGCTCGGGGGAAGAGAGGAGGAGCCCCCTACCCCCGGGCGCGCATCGGGGCCGGGCGCACCCCCGCATGCCCTTCCAACCGATCCGGGGGAAGGCGGAGATCCTGGTTGGGCCCTCGAGCCCGCATGCGACCGGAGCTCGGTGCGGCGCGGTTTGCTCCACACCGCGGTGAACGCGCTGGGGCGTCTGGGGGTGGAGCTCATCACCGCCGACACTCATCTCGAGGCAGAACGCCAGTGCCTTGCGCGCGAGTGGCATCGTCTTGAGGTTGCCGTCAACCTCGGCCGCCTGCAGTGCGAGCGCGCCCACGCCGTCGCCGAGGGGTCCCTTGCCGTGGCGAGGGAGGCCCGCGACCGCGCCCTTGCGGAGGCCCACGCCGCCGACTACCGACGCAAGGCCTCGGAGGAACTCTTGGAGGAGCTTGAAGCCTCCAACGCCGCCCTTGAAAGGCGAATCCAGGTACACAGGGCCGCTCTTGATGACATGATGACCGAGCTGCTCGCCGGCGGTGCGGGGCCCCGCATACCCGAAGATGCGCTGACGATGGAAGCGCTGGAGCAGAGCCTGGAGGACGAGAGGTTGGAGGTGAGGGAACACCAGGTGTCCCTCGCCGAGGACTCCCTCGCCTCCCGCGAGGCGAAGTTTCAGGAGGAGGTCGACGACATGGTGGCGGAGGCTTGGTGTTCCCTCCTCCAGGACTACCGCGCGAAGTTGAAGCTCCAGGAGTCCCATTTCTACAAGCGATGCGACCACCTGAAAAGCGAGGTCGATGTCCTCAGGAGAAGGTTAGATCAAGCGGAGCGACGCCAGCAAGCCGCAATGGATGCCCAGGCTGCTGCCGAGGCCGAGCTAGCTTTTATCTATAAGCAGGTGAAGGGTGTCGCTTCCCTCGCGGAGAAGGCTTCGGACGAGGCGGATCGTGCCCGCGGCCTTCAGCACACGCGCTCCAAGATGTTCCAGTCCCTCGAGAAGAGGGCCCACCGGGCCTTAAGCAACATCTGCGGCGCGAGCGTCTTGATCCCCCTGGTTCCTGACGATGCCGGGTACCTGGGCTTCTTTTCCAGGGTCGTGGAGCACCTCGAGGGGGTGCGGAGAAGATCCACGAGCTCGTGGAGGAGAAGCGCCGTGACCTCCTTGCGCGGGCAGCCTCGCACGTCTTCAGCCACCTCCTTCGCCTCGATCCGCACTTCGACTTCGGGGCGGTGCTTGCCCCAGTGCCTGAAGTGATCCAAGGCGCCCTTGCCGAGTGGGTGGAGGACCACGTGGAGGACTTGATCGCGGGATTTTCTTCTGATGAACCGGAGGACCATGACGGTGCCGGGGACCGCGAGCCCGGCAGCGGTGGTGATGATGAGGGCGATGATGACGGCATGTATCCATAAGTACTCTTCGCGTTTGCCTGTCAGGGTTACGAGCGCGTGATGAGGGCGATGACGAGGGCGATGATGAGCATATTTTTGGAGGGACCTCCGAGGATGCTCCCGTGTGACATGATGCACATCGTTGTATGTCTTTTGCCAAAAATTCCTGCCGGCCAGGGTGATCGTGTCGCGCGAGCGTCCAAGCGTTTATGCCTTGGCAGGGTATGCGCAGTAGCACATCCACTGTGCCCAGCTTCCGCTTCGGGTCACGCGTGAGAGAGGAGGGGTCCGGCAGTTGCCGAACTTCCCCAAGAAAGCGAGATATCAAATGGAAATCGTTACCAGAAAGAATGACCCCTCCCTTATTTCCAGAAGAAAATCGCAAGAACCTCAAGTTTTATTCCAAAAGATGGCAAATTCGAATACAAAATGGGCAAAGAATAGCCGCGTCTGGCACCTAGGCTAATTTCGTCTTCGGCTTCTCCCCAGCGCGGAGCGTAGGGCTTCCACGTTGCGTGGGCATAGCCATTGGTGGGCAGTGTTGTCCGCCAGCGCGGAGCATGGGGCTTCTACTTGGGCATGGGATGGAACCCCTCCGCGTCCTCGGGGGGCTCCAGGCGTATACAGCCCACTCATTATTACGTGAGAGTGTCACGGGTTGAGCCTGGGGGTGCGCTGAGAGCTCAATGCCTCCTTGACATGGAGCCCATTTCCAGCCCCCAAGCGTGATGTTGCGACATGGGGTCGGCCCCGGATGGGCCCTCGAGCACGAGGCGAGCCCCCCCACGCTCTTCACAGGTAGGGCCCGCCCCGGGGCAAGGTCTCAGGCCCTCCAAAGCCCGGGGACAGACGTCGTTGTTGTAGTGCCGCTGCCGCCCCCTGCGCTGCGAGCGGGGCCTGGCGCAGGGGCCCTCCATCGCGCGCGAGGCCGGCGCCCAAGGCGGCGCCCCAGCGCGCCTCGCTGGGGTGCCCGGGAGCCCCGTGCTGGTACCCAAACGCCCGTCCCCAGGTGGACCGAGCCGGACCCGGAGACATGGGTGAGTACGTGATCTCCTACCGCTGGTTGAGCGAGACCTGGCCCGGAGACATGGGCGTGTGTTCCACCCTCCGTCTCTGGGTAGGAGTCGCCCTGCCTGGGGACATGGGCGTATGTTACACCCTCCGTTTCCAGGCTGGGGGCACCTGGCCTGAGGACATGGGCGTGTGTTCCACCCTCCGTCTCCAGGTTGGAAGCACCTGGCCTGAGGACATGGGCGTGTGTTCCACCCTCCGTCTCCAGGCTGGAGTCGCCCTGCCTGGGGACATGGGCGTGTGTTCCAACCTCCGTATCCAGGCAGGCGACCCCCGGTCCGCGGACCCAGGCGCTTGCCAAGGGTATCCCCTCACTAGCGGGCGCGCCTCATGAGGCTGCCAGTGCCAGGCATCCTCTTGAGGCCGGCCCCGCCAGCCGCCCTCGCGAGGCTGTTCATACCAGCCCCGACGAAGGCCGCTCGCGAGGTCGCATATGCCCTTCCTGTTGTCGTGGTGGCCGGCGCTGCTCCAGTCATGGCCCGGGCGCTCGTCAACATGGTCGCGGTAGAGTTGAGCGAGCCCCCGGGTGCTGGTGTAGACGAGTCGCCGGGCGTCCTCCCCTGACGCGTCGGGTGTGCTAGGAGGCGCGTTGTGGCGTCTACCCCACGCAGCTGGCAGCTCCCATCGGCCCCCGTCTGCGCCAGGGGCTAGCTCCTGCGTGCCCGATGAGCCGGGCCGCGCTCCCAGTGGGTGCGGGTCACGACATGCTTCTTCCGTGCGTCCACACACCCTCAGCGTCTCAGCGGTTGGCTGAGTGACCTCATGGACGCGAGCCCCCTGGGCCGTCCCATAGGGAAGCGCCTGGGCCTCGCCGGCCGTGGTGGCATGCCTGGCCGCGCGACATATCCAGGTATTGTAGTGTCCGCGAGCAACGTGGAAAGGGTGCAGCTCACGGGCCACGAGGAGCGCGATTCACCCGCGTGCCGGGTCACGGCGAGCCCGGGGGGATGATGCCGCGACGCGGACGCTGAGGAGGGTCAGCGCGGCAAGGGCGCGCTGTGCGGTTGACGAGGGTGACAGCCCCCGGTGCCTATCCAAGGCCGGGCTAGAGACGGTGTCTTCCGATGGAGGAGCAAGGCGGCGCGGGATGCCGGGGTCTGCAGGCGTCGCCCGAGCAACGCGGGTAGCCCATCGTTCGGCGCGGGCTCGGCGTCCCTTGGCCATGGAAGCGACGAGCGGAGGCGAGGTGAAGCTTGAATGAGGATCCCGACATGCCCCCAACTTGGCGCGCCAAATGTCGGATTTCGGGCTCCGCAAAACCCTACGAAGTTCGAACCAGGGGCGTGTGCGAAGATCCCCAACAGCTTCACCCCTCCAAGCTCACAACGCGATGACCCCGCTCGATGGCGAGGAAGAAGATAGCACACGAGAGTTTACCCAGGTTCGGGCCGCTGCGAAGCGTAAAACTCTACTCCTGCTTTTGGTGGATTGCCTCACGAGGAGGTTTGTGGATGAACTAGTACAGTGGTGACTTGCCTCGCGGGTGCGTTCGGGGTGGTGTGTTGTCTCTGCCTTCTACCGAGCAGCCTAGCCTCTATTTATAGCGGCCCGGGTCCTCCTCCCTTATCGCAATGGCGGGAAGGGATCCCACAACGGCCAAATTCGAAAGGGGACAGGAGGTACACCTTATCCTGACGAAAGGTGGTCTTCGCCTGCAAAGTAGCCGGTGGTGATGCAGAGGTGGGCTCGGCGATGACATCCGTCTTGCGGGGCTCGGGGTCTTAGTCTTGTTGCACCGGAGTGGAAACCTTTGGGGGCGCTTTGGGAACTTGTGTGCGCCCCTGCCTCCTTTGCACCAAAGGGGAAACTGTCCCCTCTGGCGTGCTGGCGCCCACCTGGCCTGGCTGGCGTCACCCTTGACCTCCCGAGGCCGAGCACTGCATAGAGATCTCCGCCGCTCGGGAGGAGGCCTAGGGAGGCCTAACCCCCCCCCCCCCCCCCGCGGGCCTTGGTGCTGTTTCCCTCGCGAGCTCGGGATCTCGCGAGGGCCTTGTGCTGAGTGAGGCCGCGCTGGGCCATACTTGGTTGTCGAGGTGGGCCACGCCCTGGGCCGCAGGCAGGCAAGTCTGGGTACCCCCGTTCCCAGGACGTCGACACGCTACACATGCAAGTCTACGAGTAGTGCAGCGGAAAATAATGACATTGAAAGTGTAAGTAAAGGGAGGGATAGGAAGATCAAATGCAATGAAGACATGGAGATTTTTGGCATGGTTCTGCTAGGTGGTGCTATCGTGCGTCCACGTTGATGGAAACTTCAACCCACGGAGGGTAACAGATGCATGAGTCCATGAAGGGCTCCACCCACAAAGGGTAGATACGTCACAAACGTATCTACTTTTCCAAACACTTTTGCTCTTGTTTTGGACTCTAATTTGCATGATTTGAATGGAACTAACCCGGACTAACGCAGTTTTCAGTAGAACTACCGTGGTGTTGTTTTTGTGCAGAAATAAAAGTTCTCAGAATTGGACGAAACTTTTTGGAGATTTTTTATGGAATATAAAAAAAATGGAGCAAAAATCCACCGGAGACGCCCACCAGTTGCCCTCAAGGCAACAGGGCGCGTCCAGATGCCTTGTTGGGCCCACGTGGCTCTGCTGACTCTAATCTCAAGCCTATAAATTCCTATTCACTCAGAAAAAAAATAAGAGAGAAGTTTTCATCGCATTCTACGAGACGGAGCTGCCGCCACCTCCATTCTTCCTCGAGAGGGCTGATCTAGAGTCCGTTTGGGTTCCGGAGAGGGGAATTCACCGCCATCGTCATCACTAACCCTTATCCATCAACAATTCCATGATGCTCACCACCGGGAGTGAGTAATTCCTTTGTAGGCTTGCTAGACAGTGATGGGATTGGATGAGATTTTTCATGTAATCGAGTTATTTTGATAGGGCTTGATCCCTAGTATCCACTATGTTCTGAGATTGATGCTGCTATGACTTTGCTATGCTTAATGCTTGTCACTAGGGACCGGGTGCCATGATTTCATATCTGTACCTATTATGTTTTTATGAATATGAGAGTGTTTTGGATCCTATTTTGCAAGTTGTATGCACCTACTATGTGTTATGATCCGTAGACCCCAAGGTGACAATAATTGGGATCATCTTCGGTGATGACCGTAGTTTGAGGCGTTCATGTGTTCACCATGTGTTAATGCTTTATTCTAGTTATCTATTAAAAGGAGGCCTTAATATCCCTTAGATTTCCTTATGGACCCCGTGCCATGGGACGGTAGCACAAAATATGCCATGCAAGTTCTTACTACAAGCACGTATGACTATATACGGAATACATGCCTACATTATGTTGATGAATTGGAGCTAGTTCTGTGTCGCTCTAGTGTGTAACTATTACATGATGAATGTCGTCCAAATCAATTATCCATCACTGATCCATGGCCTATGCTTTTTTCTTATTGGTATCCGTTAAGTTACTTTCGTTACTACTAATGCTAGAATCAATACAATCTGTTGTTATTACTGTTCTTGTTACTATTATTACTGTGCTACTAAAAACTTTGTTAAAGAAAGAAATTCCAGGTGTGGTTGAATTGACAACTCAACTGCTAAGACCAATAAATATTGTTTTGCTCCATGATACGTCTCCAACGTATCTATAATTTTTGCTTGTTCCATGCTGTTATATTATCATTCTTGGATGTTTTACAACATTTTATAACAACTTTATATCATTTTTTGGGACTAACCTATTGACATAGTGCCAAAGTGCCAGTTGCTGTTTTTGCTTGTTTTTTACTTCGCAGAAAATCAATACCAAACGGAGTCCAATCGCAACGAAACTTTTTGGAGATTTTTTCTGGACCAGAAGATACCCAGTGGGCCAAAGAAGTGCCGGGGGAGTGGGCCGAGGAGACCACAACCCACCAGGGCGCGCCAGGGGGCCCCGGCGCGCCCTGATGGGTTGTGCCCTCCTCGGGGCCCCTCTCCACCGCCTCTGATGCTTATAAATTGCCAAATATTCCAAAAACCCTAGTGGAGTCGACGAAACACAATTCCAGCCGCCGCAAGTTCCAGAACCACGAGATCCAATCTAAACACCATCACGGAGGGGTTCATCTTCCTCATAGGTGCCTCTCCAATGATGCGTGAGTAGTCCAGCATAGACCTATGGGTCCGTAGGCAGTAGCTAGATGGCTTCCTCTCTCTCTCTTATGATTCTCAATACAATGGTCTCTTGGAGATCTATTTGATGTAAACTTTTGCGGTGTGTTTGTTGGGATCCAATGAATTTTGAGTTCATGATCAGTTTCTATCCATGAATATTATTTGAGTCTTCTTTGATCTCTTATATGCATGATTACTTATAGCCTCGTATTTCTTCTTCGAATCTTTGGTTTAGTTAGGCCGACTAGATCGATTTTTCTTGCCATGGGAAGAGGTGCTTTGTGATGGGTTCGATCTTGCGGTGTTCTTTCCTAGTGACAGAAGGGGCAGCAAGACACGCATGTATCGTTGCTATCAAGGATAACAAGATGGGGTCTATTCCTACATGAATAGATCTTGTCTACATCATGTCATCGTTCTTATTGCATTACTCCGTTTTCCCATGAACTTAATACACTAGATGCATGCTGGATAGCGGTCGATGTGTGGAGTAATAGAGGTAGATGCAGGCAGGAGTCGGTCTATCTATCTTGGACGTGATGCCTATATAATGATCATCGCCTTGGATATCGTCATGACTATTCGATTTTCTATCAATTGCCCAACAGTAATTTGTTCACCCACCGTGCGCTATACTCATGAGAGAAGCCACTAGTGAACCCTACGGCCCCGAGGTCTACTTTTACAACATATTGCTTTCTGATCTATCTTTTTGCAATCTTTGTTTTCAGATCTACAAAACCAAAAACCCCAAAACATATTGCTGCATATTTACCCTTTTTATTTGCGTTCTTGAGAGATCTATCTCTCCTATCTATCACTACCTAATCTATCTTATTACCGTAGAGAGATTGACAACCTCTCTTTCGCGTCGGGTTGCAAGTATTTGTTGTTTGTGTGCAGGTGCTGCTTATTGGGTGGTGGTGATCCTCCTACTGGTTCGATAACCTTGGTTTCATAACTGAGGGAAATACTTACTATCGCTATTCTGCATCATCCCTTCCTCTTTGGGGAAATACCGACGCAGTCTCAAGCCACGTCAAAGGAATTTCTGGCGCCGTTGCCGGGGAGGAAGAGGTCTCTTCTACGTGCCTATCGTAGGCGCCGATGGGACTCCACCATCATCTACCAGGTTCCTAATCACAAATCTCATCTCCTTGCAATTACATTATTTGCCATTTGCCTCTCGTTTTCCTCTCCCCCACTTCACCAATTTGCTGTTTTATTCGCCCTCTTTTTTTTCGTTTGCCTTTTTCTTGCCGGATCTCTTCCTTTCTTGCAATCTTGTTTGCGTAGTCGCGATGGCTCAAGAGAACACCAAGTTGTGTGATTTTTTCAATACTAATAACAATTATTTTATTAGTACGCCTATTGCTCCTCCCGCCACTAGTGCGGAGTCTTGTGATATTAATACCGCTTTGTTGAATCTTGTCATGAAAGATCAATTTGCCGGTAATCCTAATGAGGATGCCGCGTCCCATCTAAACACGTTCGTAGAATTGTGTGATATGCAAAAGAAAAAAGATGTGGACAATGATATTGTGAAGTTGAAACTATTTCCTTTTTCCTTGCGGGATCGTGCAAAAATTTGGTTTTCCTCTTTGCCTCGCAATAGTATCGATTCTTGGATTAAGTGCAAGGATGCTTTTATCACTAAGTATTTTCCGCCCGCGAAAATTATTTCCCTTAGGACGCAAATCATGAATTTTAAGCAACTTGAGAATGAACATGTTGCACAATCTTGGGAAAGAATGAAGTTGATGCTAAGAACCTACTCATGGTTTAAATCTTTGGATGATCATACAAAAAATTTATACGGGATTGAATTTTGTCTCTAGAAATCTTTTAGATTCCGCCGAGGGTGGTACTTTTATGGAGATTACTTTGGGTGAAGCCACTAAATTTCTAGATAATATAATGGCTAACTATTCTCAATGGCATACCGAAAGAGCACCTACTAGTAAAAAAATTAATTTGGTAGAGGAAATTAGTACTTTAAGTGATAATGTTGATGCTTTGATGAAATTGGTTGCTAGTAAAAATGCTCCGATTGATCTTAATGATGTGCCTTTGTCTACTTTGATTGAGCAAAATAGTGATTCCGTAGATGTGAATTTTGTTTCACGAACCAATTTCAATAACAATGCTTATAGAGGTAATTTTAATCATAGGCCTTTTCCTGGAAATTCCTCTAATAATTATGGTAATTCTTCTTACAATAATAATAGGAACACCTCTGATCTTGAGAGTAATATTAAAGAATTTATCAATGCGCAAAAGGCTTTCAATACTACGATAGAAGAAAAGTTGAATAAGATTGATGATATGTCTAGAAGCATTGATAGAATTTCTCATGATGTTGAAAATCTCAAGTTGAAAGCTTTTGTGCCTAAGATTGATGAATCTATTAAAGTTTTATATGTCTCTATGGATGAAAGTAAGAAAAGAACTGCTATGCTTAGAGCTAAAAGAGAAATTTTAGAAAAATCGTTTTCTAGTGATTGCCTTCATAAAAAAGATGAAGATCTTAAAGTGATTGGTGTTTCTTCTATTGATTCTTGTTTAGTAATGTTAAAATTGATAATTAAGGGATTGAAGTAGAGTCAGCTTTAGCTAGAAGGCGTCCCAATAATTTGAGGGTGAAAATCTTGATGAAAATTTTGCTAAAAGTGGGTTTGAAGAGGTCAAAACTTTAACTACTAATGTGCCCACTATCTTGGCTTGCAAAGATTTTAATTATGATAGTTGCTCTTTGATTAAATGTATTTCTTTGTTGCAATCCATGTTGAATTCACCCCATGCTTATGAGCAAAATAAAGCTTTTACTAAACATATCGTTGATGCCATGATGAAATCTTTTGAAGAAAAGTTGGAGTTGGAGATTTCTATTCCTAGAAAATTACATGATGAGTGGGAACCTACCATTAAGGTCAAGATTAAAAATTATGAATGCTTTGCTTTCTGTGATTTGGGTGCTAGTGTTTCCATGATTCCGAAATCTCTATGTGATGTGCTTGGTATCACCTATATTGAACAATGTTCTCTTAATTTGCACTTGGCGGATTCTACTATTAAAAAACCTTTAGGAAGAATTAATGATGTTCTTATTCTTGCAAATAGGAATTATGTTCCCATTGATTTTATTGTGCTTGATATTGATTGCAATTCGTCTTGTCCCATTATACTTGGTAGACCGTTTTTACGCACTATAGGTGTCGTGATTGATATGAAAGAAGGCAATATTCGTTTTCAATTTCCCTTGAGAAAGGGTATGGAACACTTCCCTAGAACAATAATTAAGCCACCATATGAATCAATCATGAGGGCATCCTATGGATCCAAAACCAAAGATGACAATACTTGAATCTATGTGGTATGCCTATCTAGGGGCGTAAAACGATAGCGCTTGTTGGGAGGCAACCCAATGAATAAATAAATTTTTGCTTTTTCCTTCCTGTTTTTGAGTGTTGACACAATTATGCCTCTGTTATGATTGTGTTTTTATGGTTTATTTATTGTTTGTGCCAAGTAAAGCCTTTAGGATGATTCATAGGATGAGTAGAAGCGATGCTGAATCTGAAACAGAAACTTTGTGTCCAGTATATGAATTTTAATTTATTGTGGAACGTGATCTTGAGCTGAAATTTTAACACAGTGTTTTTATACAAATTCCATACATTGTCCTAATTGTTCAGAATTTTTAGAGTTACATAAGTATGGGTAGAGTACAGATTACTACAGACTGTTCTGTTTAAGACAGATTCTGTTTTCGTTGCATTGTGTGCTTGTTTTGATGAATCTTTGGTTTGTATCGGGGGGTATAAGCCATGGTAAAGTTGAAATACAGTAGGTATAATGCAATTATAAAATTTGAATGGGTTTTCAACAGTACCTAAAGTAGTGATTTGCTTTATTATACTAACGGATCTCACAAAGATTTTGTTGAGTTTTGTGTGATTGAAGTTTTCAAGTTTTGGGTGAGATCATGATGGATGAAGGAATAAGGAGTGACAAAAGCTTAAGCTTGGGTATGCTACTGCACCCCTGATACGTCTCCGTAGTATCTATAATTTTTGATTGTTTCCTGCCAATATTCTACAACTTTCATATACTTTTGGCAACTTTTTATACTATTTTTGAGACTAACATATTGATCCAGTGCCTAGTGCCAGTTCCTGTTTGTTGCATGTTTTTTGTTTCGCAGAAAATCCATATCAAACAAAGTCCAAACAGGATAAAAACTTACGGAGATTTTTTTTGGAATATATGTGAATTTTGGGAAGTGGAATCAGCAGAAGGCGGTGCCTGAGGGGCCCACAAGCCAGGAGGGCGTGCCCTGGGGGGTAGGGCGCGCCCTGAGGGCTTGTGGCCACCTCGTAAAGCAGTTGGTGCCCTTCTTTCGCCGCAAGAAAGCTAATATTCGGATAAAAACCGTGTTAAAATTTCAGCCCAATCGGAGTTACGGATCTCCGGGAATATAAGAAACGGTGAAAGGCCAGAATCTGGGAACGCAGAAACAGAAGGAAACAGAGAGAGAGATCCAATCTCGGAGGGGCTCTCGCCCCTCCACCGCCATGGAAGCCAAGGACCAGAGGGGAAACCCTCCTCCCATCTAGGGGGGAGGCCAAGGAAGAAGAAGAAGGAGGGGGGATCTCTCCCCCTCTCTCCCGGTGGCACCGG
This sequence comes from Elymus sibiricus, assembly GCA_039707655.1. Classification (NCBI taxonomy): domain Eukaryota; kingdom Viridiplantae; phylum Streptophyta; class Magnoliopsida; order Poales; family Poaceae; genus Elymus; species Elymus sibiricus. The sequence goes on from CM077671.1 coordinate 250,763,312, forward strand.
AACGCCGCCGGGGCCATCATCGTGACGGCGATCTACACCAACAAATTCGCCGCCATCATCACCAATTCTCTCCCCCTCTATGCAGCGGTGCAACACCCCTTCTCCCCGCTGTAATCTCTATTTAACATGGTGCTCAACGCTATATGTTATTTCCCAATGATGTATGGCTATCCTTTTGTGGCACCCCGGCTCAGAGAACCGGATTACCAGTGTTTCCAACCCAGAGATCATGTCTTCTGGAAACACTCAACAACTTGGTACAGAACAGAACTGAATTTTATTGATAGGAGTCGAGTACAAGCGTATATCTTACAATGATGACGAGGCCAAAGGGACCCTCGGTGCTATGACAGTATCTACATTATTTATGTTACATAGCAGGGCCTCGGAATACTAAGTACTTCTACGGCGTAGCGGAACATAGTGCAACTCAATCCACAGGTACACTGCTGCGGACACATCCTAGTTATCGCAGCACGACCCATCGGGACATCCGTCCTCGGCTTCTCCTGCATCTGGCATGATACGCCAGGTGAGTACTTTGAATGTACTCGCAAGCTCACAACAACCAAGTAATGCAGCAAACAATAGCATGGCAATCCACACAATATCATTTAAGTAATTTACTTACTGTTACCGATCATCAACTTACTCTTTGCCGGGTTGTTCCACAACCCTCGGAATACTCATAACCATTGAGTACTTCCGAACATAAGACGAGTTCTTCCATCATTACTAACACTGATACGGTTGACCACCTACTGAGGTCTGGTCGGGCTGTCCAATACCGTGGACGCGACTATTCGAATAGATTTGTACACTCTGCAGAGGTTGCGCACTTTACCCACACCATGAAGCACCTGGCCTCGCGATCCCCTTTGGGTGGACCAGCGTCGCTTCAACGAAACCTGCCTGACCCGTGACTCTCTCATCATACCTCCGGCGTTCATCCTCCCCCATGGACGCCTGCCCTGGGTGGCCCCTGTGTCCTCATGACACCTGCCACCGTCGTGGCCAAACCAGATAGTCCCAAACGGGGACCTCAATAAGCTGTCCCAAACGGGGATCAGACTGTCCCAAACGGGGACGCCGGCACAAACAAACAACAACTGGGCTCACAGGGTTATCGCCGCCTACCTGATCAGGGTAGCACGCGCGCAGAACCCTCCCTCTTTGGAGGTACCGGTGAAAGATCACGCAGTCAGGCCAAGTCAAGGCCGTCCCATACCGGCAAATGTGGTTGCAAGGGTATGCCCGGACAGGTGACTCAAGATCAACCACTAAGTTCATTTATCAAAAATAGTGGTTTAACACAATACTTAGGTATTTAAATATTACTATGAATTATCTGTATCAAATAAGTCAACCTAATGCATATAAAGATGCAATGCTATAGAAATGCATGCATGAAATGGGTATCATGGCTTGCCTTGCTCTGTTGGGTGGTTCAAACACTCTTGATCTTCAAAGGCACCACAATCTCCCTCTGAAAGTATTTTCAAAATACAATTGGAAATGTCACATAAAGCATTTTTATTAACCAGAAATTCTGTGGATGTGATAAAAATACCCCACTTGGTCAGAAATTAGAGGAGTTCAATACCAAAATAATGCAAAAAGAAACATCTCAATTGGAGTTATAAATAAAAAGATATTCAAGGTCAAAGTCTGGTCAAAATTCTGATTTAAAACAAATTAAATAGAAAATCAGAAAATCTCCAGCGGGCCACGTCGAAAGCATATTTTCGGAGTACGCTTCCACTTACCCATTCGCGTGCGCGCGGGCTGAGCCGCTGACGGGTGGGGTCGGCCCCTTAAAACAGAGAGAGGGAGGAGGAGACTGAGGCAGGGCGGAGCTCCGGCGACTGTCGCCGGCGACAGAGGCGGTGGCGGCGCTCGGAGTAGAGGGGAATGGATTGGGCGCTCAGAGACGAACGTGCACGTACCCGCAGCTCCTCCGGGGATGGACGGACAGCGTCGTCCCCTTCTTATCCGACGGCGGCGGCGTTTGGCAATCGTCGGAGAGGTCCAATCCGGCAGCAATCCAATGGGGAGGGAGCTCTGGGATGATCAGGGGAACCTACTGGTCTCGATGGAGGGCTCAGGAGGGCTAGGAAGGAGGTGGAGGAGGCGGTTGACAGAGCTAGGGCGGCGGAGCAACTCCGGCGAAGCTCGAGGCCATAAGGCCTCTCGGCCTTGGCTCTTGCTCGGGGGAGCCGATTAGAGAAGGAGGGAGAGAGATGAGGAGCTCGGAGAAGCCGGGCGAGGCTATATATAGGCAGGGAGCGCAAGCGGCGACCTCTCTGGAACGGCGGCGACGTGGCTACGCCACTGAAGCAAGGACGGTGGGCTGGCCGTCGCGGAGCGGGATGAAGGGACAGGAGAAGGCAGGGCCATTCAATGCGCGAAGGGACGACTCGCTGGGGAAGACGACGGCGGGGAGGCCACTGTGCCCACACGGGTCTCACAGTGCGGCGCTGTGGTGGCGGCCGGCGAGGGCTTCTCCGGTGAGGGGGAAGGGTCTGGAGGGTCTAGGTGGATGTCGGGGAGCTGGTCGGCACTAGCAGACGAAGTACGGTGACGCGGGCGTCTCGCTCCGACGAGACCCGAGCCTGGCGGCGCCCAGAGCGCGGTTTTGGCAGGCTGGCTACGCGGTCACCGCATGCACAGGCACCTGTGGCGCGCGCTGTCCTACCACACCTTGTCTGGAGCATCGTCCACGCATACCACAGTCCACTAGTGGCACTAACTTGCCCAATAAGCCACTGAGATGAGAGGTATCATCACCAACAGCTTCCTGTCAGCAACTTGAGGAGCTTCTGGAGAGAAGATAGGATAGAGATGGAACCAATGGAGTTGTCTAGGGTCATCTAGGTTGGAAGGACTATAGACTGGCAAAGTTTGAGAGGGTTTGAGAAAGAAATGAATATGGTTCCTTTGAAAACCCTCATTCTGGTCCAGAATTTAAATGAGCTTGTGGCCCTCACATGGAAGCTCTGCTACTAATGAAACTTGGTGGAAAGAAGTTATTTGGTGGTGCACACATGCCATAAAAATTGCAGATCAATTGTGCACTCCTAGCTTGCACTTCCTTCACAAAGGTTCAACATAAGCAGAAACTTGACAGGGTCCTGCTGCTCAAAAGTTGTACTAGACCAGATGATGTTTTTGGATATTGGGGCTAGATAGGATCCCTAAGAGCTTGAGGAATTTATTGGGAATTTTCTGAGATAGGAAAAAGGGGGTTGCTTCACAATGGACAGATTCTGGTCAGAAACAAAATAATTATTTTGGCCAAAACTTTCCATTGAGCAATAGAATATTTTTGGATATTATGGAATCATATGATGATAAGAAGGTGGGGAAAAAGTTTGGGAATTATTTGATCATCCAAACTATAGGTTGCTTCATAACCCATAGTGGTGACATAATCTCCCAAATAAAGAAAAGGGTTTATTAGAAAAGATTAAATATGGGAAATTAATCCAGGAGCGATGAAGAAAGGTTTTGGCAAAATGAGGGAGGTTTTGGGTTACTGAAGAAAAGGTTCAAAGATCCAATCAGCTGAAAAAGTTTGAAGATCATCCCAGTTTGCAAATAAAGCCCAAATGATTTTGAAAAAAATATTGGTAAAAACCAGGGTGTCACAAACCTACCCCCCTTAGGATGAATCTCGTCCTCGAGATTTGGTTGCTCAGGGAACAAGTATGGATATGCTGATCTCAAGAAATCTTCCCTTTCCCATGTAGCCTCTTCCTCAGTGTGGTGCTCCCATAGTACCTTGTAAAACCTGATTACCTTACTCCTGGTAGTCCTTTCCATTTCATCCAGGATTCTGACAGGTTTTTCTTCGTAGGTCAGATCTTTAGCCAGTTCTAACTCACTCATATCCGTTTGCTTGACTGGTGGTGCAATGCACTTCCTTAATTGTGATATATGGAAAACATCGTGCACTTCAGACAATTCCGGTGGTAATTCCAACTGATATGCCACTCTGCCTCTTCTGGCAATCACTGGAAATGGACCAATATATCTCGGTGCAAGCTTTCCCCGCGTATGGAATCTCTCCACTCCCTTCATGGGGGTTACTCTGAGGTATGCATACTCTCCGGGTTCAAAGGTCACTTCCCGGTGCTTTGGGTCATAGTAGCTCTTCTGACGGGACTTGGCTGCTCGGAGACGTTCTTGGATATCCTTGACTTGCTTCTCAGCCTCGAGCATCAAGTCCGTACCAAAGATTCGGCTATCCCCTGTCTGTGACCAGTTCAAGGGGGTACGGCACTTCCGCCCATATAATGCCTCAAAAGGTGACATCTTCAAACTGGACTGATAGCTGTTGTTATAGGAGAATTCGGCATAAGGTAGACTGTCTTCCCATTTGGGTCCGTGGGTGAGAGCACATGACCGAAGCATATCCTCCAGTATCTGGTTCACTCTTTCTGTCTGCCCGTCTGTCTGCGAGTGGTATGCCGTGCTATGCTTCAGCATGGTTCCCAAAGCTTGATGTAGTCGCAGCCAGAATGCTGAGGTGAATAGGGAACCCCTGTCTGAGGTGATGGACTTGGGTACTCCATGGAGGCTAACTATCCGGGACATGTAGAGTTGTGCCAGCTGATTTGCGTTGAAAGTGGTCTTCACCGGAATAAAGTGAGCCACTTTCATGAGTATGTCCACAATGACCCAAATAGCATCGTTGCCTCTTGTTGACTTGGGTAGTCCAATAATAAAGTCCATGCATATGTCGTCCCACTTCCACTGGGGAACCGGTAAAGGTTGCAGTAGCCCAGCGGGTTTCTCGTGTTCTGCCTTAACCTTGTTGCAGATATCACAGCAGGCGACATAGTAGGCTATATCCCTGCGCATTCCTGGCCACCAGAATGTCTCTCTCAGATCCTGATACATTTTTGTGCCTCCCGGGTGGATGGAATATGAGGACTCATGAGCTTCTTTGAGTATTTGATCCCTCAGATTATCCTGATCGGGCACTCATATCCGCTTCTCGAACCATACGGTGCCTTGATCATCCACGTGGAAAGACTTGGCTTTTCCTTTCGGAATCAGCTCCTTGATCTTTTTGATTCCTTCATCTGGCTCTTGGGCCTTCTTAATTTCTTCCATAAGGGTGGGAGTAATTTCCAACGTATCCGAGGTAGTTGGGCCGCATAGCACCATGTTGAGCTCAGCGAACTCTTCTTGTAACCTTGGATGCATCCTTCCCATGAGTGCATTCACAGTGCCTTGTTTTCTTCTGAGAGCGTCTGCGACCACATTAGCTTTCCCCGGATGGTAATTTATTCCAATGTCATAGTCCTTGACTAGTTCAAGCCATCTTCATTGCCTGAGATTCAGGTCAGGTTGGGTGAAAATATACTTGAGACTCTTATGGTCCGTGTATATTTCACAGCGCTGTCCAATGAGGTAATGCCTCCAAATCTTCAGGGCATGAACTACGGTTGCTAATTCCAAATCGTGCGTGGGGTAGTTCTCCTCATGACGTCATAGCTATCTGGATGCACAGGCTACAACCTTCCCCTCTTGCATTAACACGCAGCCGATTCCTCGTCTGGAAGCATCGCAGTAGATGTCGAAACTCTTGTGTATGTCTAGAAGGACTAGAACAGGTGCCGTAGTGAGCCTGGTCTTTAATTCCAGGAAATTGTTGTCGCATTCCGTCATCCAGACAAACCTTTGATTCTTCTTGAGCAACTCCGTCAGGGGCTTGGCTATTTTAGAGAAGCCTTCTATGAATCGTCGATAATAGCCTGCCAATCCCAGGAAACTACGGACTTCGGTCACCGTGGCTGGTGTCTTCCAATTTAATATCGCAGTTACCTTGCTGGGGTCGACGGCTACTCCTTGTTCTGACAGAATGTGCCCCAGAAATCCCACCTCTTTTAGCCAAAATTCACACTTGCTAAATTTGGCATACATGCGGTGGTCTCTCAATCTTTCCAGGATGGCACGGAGATGCTGCTTATGCTCTTCTTCATCCTTGGAATATATCAAGATATCATCGATGAACACCACCACAAATTTATCCAGAAAGTCCATGAAGACTTTATTCATCATGCTCATGAAGTAGGCTGGAGCATTCGTCAATCCAAAGGACATGACGGTAAATTCATATAGGCCGTATCGGGTGGTGAACGCTGTCTTTGGTATATCCTCTTTTCGGATTTTCAGCTGATGATATCCGGTTCGGAGGTCAATTTTGGAGAATACCCGGGCTCCATTCAGCTGGTCGAACAAGGCATCAATGCGAGGAAGCGGGTACTTATTCTTGATAGTGACCTCGTTCAACTGGCGATAGTCTACGCACATACGTAGACTTCCATCCTTCTTCTTGACAAAGAGCACTGGTGATCCCCATGGCGAGATACTTGGGCGAATATACCCTTTTGCAACAATTCATCCAGTTGCTTCTTTAGCTCCGCCAACTCTGGACCTGGCATACGGTAGTATTTCTTGTAAATTGGGGCGATACCGGGAACCACTTCGATTGCAAATTCCAACTCCCGGTCAGGGGGCATCCCTGGTAGTTCCTCAGGAAATACATCCGGAAATTCACAGACTACCGGAATCAAGTTCATATCCGTGGCGGTAGTTTGGTATGCCATCCCCGTCCTTGTTCTCATCGTGCTGGCAAGGAATTGGACTGTTTGTCCGGTTGGGTTAACCAGTGTTACTGTCCTGTTGGCACAATTGATGCACACCTGATGCGGTGTCAACCAGTCCATTCCCAGTATTACGTCCAATCCCGAGGATTCAATGGCAATGAGTGCAGCTGGAAACTTAACTCCATGTATTGAAATTTCCAGATCTTTATAGATCAGATTTGTTCTGAGCAGGGAGCCAGGGGATTGTACCACCATTATTTTGTCTAAAAGCGACGGAGAAAAATTGTGCAAGGTGGCAAAACTCCGCGAAATAAACGAGTGGGAAGCCCCAGAATCAAATAAAATTACTGCAGGTATGTTGTTAACAGAAAACATACCAAGGACTACTTCTGGAGCTTCGCAGGCTTCCTCAGCGGAGATATGGTGGACACGTCCGTGGCAGAAGTTATGATTGGGGTGGCGTCCAATAGTGTTGACCTGCGGCTTGACGTCGGCGGATGACTTCCCATTGTTGGTGGGGCACTGTTTGGAGTAGTGTCCACTTTGGCCGCAAGTGAAGCAGGTATTGTTGCGGCGGCAGTCCTCCATCACGGGCTGTTTGCTGAAGGTCTTGGGCTGGCTCACTGTCTTATTGTTGCTACCATTGCTCCATGTAGGCTTATATTCAGCGGTGCCTGGCTGCCAGGTGCGCGGCTTCTGCGCAAACGGTTCGCGGTTGTCCTTCTTGGGTTCAAACTTCCGCTTTTGGTTATCGTGTCCGGACTTGTGCTCCCTTTCGGCTATGAAGGCCTTGTTTACCAGTGTCTGAAAGTCAGGAAAGTCTAGCATGCATAGCTGACAACGGAGGAAGTGATTCAGTCCTCCTAAGAACCGATCTATCTTTCTCTCTTCGGTGGCCACATCATAAGTAGAGTACCGTGACAGATTGTTGAACTTGTTAAGGTACTCTGCCACCAACATATTTCCTTGTGTTAAAGCAAGAAACTCCCTTTGCTTAACCTTCATTATGCCGGTAGGAATATGATATTTGCGGAATAATTCCTTAAACTTCTCCCAGGTAATTTCTTCTTCAGCAGACCATGTTGCCTTTGTGTTATCCCACCATATGGCTGCTGGCCCTTCCAGGTAGTGAGTGGCAAACGGAACCTTGTCTGAATCCTCGCAACGGGCTATTTCCAACTTCTTTTCTATGGTCCTTAGCCAATCGTCTGCTTCTATAGGGTCCACAGCTTGACCAAAATTGGGTGGCTTTTGTGCGCTGGAAGTCAGACAACCTGGAGTGTGATCCATTATGATTGTGATTCTGACCTACCATAACCTGCATACTCTTCAAGAATTCCATAAGATCCTGGTTTCTCTTTTCCTCAAACATTCTCATGATCTGATCAGTAGTAGGTGCTTGAGGTGGTGGGGGTGGTAAGTCTTCTGGTGCTTGACCTGCTTGTCTGGCGGATCGACGAACGGGGGTTCCATCGCCACCTTGGCTACAACTTCTCTTCATCCTAAATTTGTTCCCATTGCATAATACCGAATCGATGAGCAACACCCATAAGGGAAACACATTTGTATGACACCAGAAAGAAAATACGCGTAAAGGCGAATAAAGCAAACCGCATAATTATACAAGATAACCCAACATCATACATGGCAAGCTAGTAGGGGGATATCATGGCTAACTGCTCATACGACAGTTGACATATGCAAAGATGCATGCTCAACAACTCAAGCCTCCACTCTAGTGGCGCTAGTGGCACGAACACTGCCAGACCACAGACTCCTTGTCATCTGATCCGGAGTCGGAGTCGGAACTGATGATGTGGATCTCATCCTCCGGATCAAAGGAAACACGACGATGCTGCTGGGACGGTTCTCCTTATGGGGAAGAAGGAGCACGACATCTCAACATCGGAGCAGCTGGAGTGGCAAAGAGTGAGGCCCACTTAGCCGGGGTCTCACGACGGCTACCAGACGAAATGCCAGGTGGCACAGTGGAGGTAGAAGGAGCCTCAAACCTAGGTGGAGGTGGAACTGGTGGTGGATAGATAGGCTGAGGTGGAGGTGGAGCTGGAGTCACGGCTGCAAGTGCCCCTAGGACACGAGACAACTCCTCAGCCAGGGATATGATCGTACGATAACTGGCGTTCAGATAGCGAGACAGCACAGCAGTCGCACGATCACACACCGGGTCAACAGGAGCGAAAATGACTCGCCCTGTCGTAGGCGACAGGGTGGGATAGTGGAAGAAACCTGGGCGAGTCTGCATCTCAACCTCATGGAAGCGCAAGTCAGTGAGAGCCTCCATCGCGGCAAACTGGATTGCCAACTCCGGGGTGGAAGCCGTTCCGCCCTTGGAAGAGCGAGAGTAGCAACCAAGGTCCGAGCTCGCGACCAGGAAACCCTCTGCATGGTACTCGTACACCGACTCAGCAAGCTGCTCCCGAAACACCTGATACACTGGATCTTCGCCGTGAGGGTACAGTCGAAGCCAGACGTTCCGGAGCAGTACTGGAAAGGTGGATGGTGCAGGCTCAAAATGATAGTGGTATGGAACCGGTGCCATCTACACTCACAAGGCCACGGTTAGTGAAACAATGAGGTATGATGCATGCCATGCAGCAATCAAATGCAGCAAGCAAGATGCACACTCAAGATCCTATACTAATCGTAGTTCTAGCGCGGGCTAACTAGGGTGTCCTACAGTCAGCACGGCTCTGATACCAAGCGTTGTGGCACCCCAGCTCAGAGAACCGGATTACCAGTGTTTCCAACCCAGAGATCATGTCTTCTGGAAACACTCAACAACTTGGTACAGAACAGAACTGAATTTTATTGATAGGAGTCGAGTACAAGCGTATATCTTACAATGATGACGAGGCCAAAGGCACCCTCGGTGCTATGACAGTATCTACATTATTTATGTCACATAGCAGGGCCTCGGAATACTAATTACTTCTACGGCGTAGCGGAACATAGTGCAACTCAATCCACAGGGACACTGCTGTGGACACATCCTAGTTATCGCAGCACAACCCATCAGGACATCCGTCCTCGGCTTCTCCTGCATCTGGCATGATACGCCAGGTGAGTACTTTGAATGTACTCGCAAGCTCACAACAACCAAGTAATGCAGCAAACAATAGCATGGCAATCCACACAATATCATTTAAGTAATTTACTTACTGTTACCGATCATCAACTTACTCTCTGCCGGGTTGTTCCACAACCCTCGGAATACTCATAACCATTGAGTACTTCCGAACATAAGACGATTTCTTCCATCATTACTAACACTGATACGGTTGACCACCTACTGAGGTCTGGTCGGGCTGTCCAATACCGTGGACGCGGCTATTCGAATAGATTTGTACACTCTGCAGAGGTTGCGCACTTTACCCACACCATGAAGCACCTGGCCTCGCGATCCCCTTTGGGTGGACCAGCGTCGCTTCAACGAAACCTGCCTGACCCGTGACTCTCTCATCGTACCTCCGGCGTTCATCCTCCCCCGTGGAGGCCTGCCCTGGGTGGCCCCTGTGTCCTCATGACACCTGCCACCGTCGTGGCCAAACCAGATAGTCCCAAATGGGGACTTCAATAAGCTGTCCCAAACGGGGATCAGACTGACCCAAACGGGGACGCCGGCACAAACAAACAACAACTGGGCTCACAGGGTTATCGCCGCCTACCTGATCAGGGTAGCACGCGCGCAGAACCCTCCCTCTTTGGAGGTACCGGTGAAAGATCATGCAGTCAGGCCAAGTCAAGGCCGTCCCATACCGGCAAATGTGGTTGCACGGGTATGCCCGGACAGGTGACTCAAGATCAACCACTAAGTTCATTTATCAAAAATAGTGGTTTAACACAATACTTAGGTATTTAAATATTACTATGAATTCTCTGTATCAAATAAGTCAACCTAATGCATATAAAGATGCAATGCTATAGAAATGCATGCATGAAATGGGTATCATGGCTTGCCTTGCTCTGTTGGGTGGTTCAAACACTCTTGATCTTCAAAGGCACCACAATCTCCCTCTGAAAGTATTTTCAAAATACAATTGGAAATGTCACATAAAGCATTTTTATTAACCAGAAATTCTGTGGATGTGATAAAAATACCAAACTTGGTCAGAAATTAGAGGAGTTCAATACCAAAATAATGCAAAAAGAATCATCTCAATTGGAGTTATAAATAAAAAGATATTCAAGGTCAAAGTCTGGTCAAAATTCTGATTTAAAACAAATTAAATAGAAAATCAGAAAATCTCCAGCGGGCCACGTCGAAAGTGTATTTTCGGAGTACGCTTCCACTTACCCCTTCGCGCGCGCGCGGGCTGAGCCGCTGACGGGTGGGGTCGGCCCCTTAAAACAGAGAGAGGGAGGAGGAGACAGAGGCAGGGCGGAGCTCCGGCGACGGTCGCCGGCGACAAAGGCGGCGGCGGCGCTCGGAGTAGAGGGGAATGGATTGGGCGCTCAGAGACGAACGTGCACGTACCCGCAGCTCCTCCGGGGATGGACGGACAGCGTCGTCCCCTTCTTATCCGGCGGCGGCGGCGTTTGGCAATCGTCGGAGAGGTCCAATCCGGCAGCAATCCAATCGGGAGGGAGCTCTGGGATGATCAGGGGAACCTACTGGTCTCGATGGAGGGCTCGGGAGGGTTAGGAAGGAGGTGGAGGAGGCGGTTGACAGAGCTAGGGCGGCGGAGCAACTCCGGCGAAGCTCGAGGCCATATGGCCTCTCGGCCTTGGCTCTTGCTCGGGGGAGCCGATTAGAGAAGGAGGAAGAGAGATGAGGAGCTCGGAGAGGCCGGGCGAGGCTATATATAGGCAGGGAGCGCAGGCGGCGACCTCTCTGGAACGGCGGCGACGTGGCTACGCCACTGAAGCAAGGACGGCGGGCTGGCCGTCGCGGAGCGGGATGAAGGGACGGGAGAAGGCAGGGTCATTCAATGCGCGAAGGGACGACTTGCTGGGGAAGACGACGGCGGGGATGCCACTGTGCCCGCACGGGTCTCACAGTGCGGCGCTGCGGTGGTGGCCGGCGAGGGCTTCTCCGATGAGGGGGAAGGATCTGGAGGGTCTAGGTGGCTATCGGGGAGCTGGTCGGCACTAGCAGACGAAGTACGGCGACGCGGGCATCTCGCTCCGACGAGACCCGAGCCTGGCGGCGCCCAGAGCGCGGTTTTGGCAGGCTGGGTATGCGGTCACCGCGTGCATAGGCACCTGTGGCGCGCGCTGTCCTGCCACACCTTGTCTGGAGCATCGTCCACGCATACCACAGTCCACTAGTGGCACTAACTTGCCCAATAAGCCACTGAGATGAGAGGTATCATCACCAACAGCTTCCTGTCAGCAACTTGAGGAGCTTCTGGAGAGAAGATAGGATAGAGATGGAACCAATGGAGTTGTCTAGGGTCATCTAGGTTGGAAGGACTATAGAGTGGCAAAGTTTGAGAGGGTTTGAGAAAGAAATGAATATGGTTCCTTTGAAAACCCTCATTCTGGTCCAGAATTTAAATGAGCTTGTGGCCCTCACATGGAAGCTCTGCTACTAATGAAACTTGGTGGAAAGAAGTTATTTGGTGGTGCACACATGCCATAAAAATTGCAGATCAATTGTGCACTCCTAGCTTGCACTTCCTTCACAAAGGTTCAACATAAGCAGAAACTTGACAGGGTCCTACTTCTCAAAAGTTGTACTAGACCAGATGATGTTTTTGGATATTGGGGCTAGATAGGATCCCTAGGAGCTTGAGGAATTTATTGGGAATTTTCTGAGATAGGAAAAAGGGGGTTGCTTCACAATGGACAGATTCTGGTCAGAAACAAAATAATTATTCTGGCCAAAACTTTCCATTGATCAATAGAATATTTTTGGATATTATGGAATCATATGATGATAAGAAGGTGGGGAAAAAGTTTGGGAATTATTTGATCATCCAAACTATAGGTTGCTTCATAACCCATAGTGGTGACATAATCTCCCAAATAAAGAAAAGAGTTTATTAGAAAAGATTAAATATGGGAAATTAATCCAGGAGCGATGTAGAAAGGTTTTGGCAAAATGAGGGAGGTTTTGGGTTACTGAAGAAAAGGTTCAAAGATCCAATCAGCTGAAAAAGTTTGAAGATCATCCCAGTTTGCAAATAAAGCCCAAATGATTTTGAAAAAAATATTGGTAAAAACCAGGGTGTCACACCTATGATGTTTGAGTAGATCCGTTTTGTCCTATGGGTTGATTGATGATCATGATTGGTTTGGGTTGCATGTTTTATTATTGGTGCTGTCCTATGGTGCTCTCCGTGTCGCACAAGCGTGAGGGATCCCCGCTGTAGGGTGTTGCAATGTGTTCATGATTTGCCTATGGTGGGTTGCTTGAGTGACAGAAGCATAAACCCGAGTAGGTGGGTTGTTGCATATGGGAGTAAAGAGGACTTGATACTTAATGCTATGGTTGGGTTTTACCTTAATGATCTTTAGTAGTTGCGGATGCTTGCTAGAGTTCCAATCATAAGTGCATATGATCCAAGTAGAGAAAGTATGTTAGCCTATGACTCTCCCTCATATAAAATTGCAATAATGATTACCGGTCTAGTTATCGATTGCCTAGGGACAAATAACTTTCTTGTGACAAAAATCTCTCTACTAAGACTAACTTAGTTGTTTCTTTATCTAAACAGCCCCTAGATTTTATTACGTGCTCTTTATTATCTTGCAAACCTATCCCGTCACACCTACAAAGTACTTCTAGTTTCATACTTGTTCTAGGTAAAGCGAACGTTAAGCGTGCGTAGAGTTGTATCGGTGGTCGATATAACTTGAGGGAATATTTGTTCTACCTTTAGCTCCTCGTTGGGTTCGACACTCTTACTTATCGAGAAAGGCTACAATTGATCGCCTATACTTGTGGGTTATCAAGACCTTTTTCTGGCGCCGTTGCTGGGGAGCAATAGCGTGGGGTGAATATTCTCGTGTGTGCTTGTTTGCTTTATCACTAAGTAGATTTTATTTGCTGTTCTTAGTTGTTTTCTATCTTTAGATATGGGTCGGAAATGCAAAATACCAAAAAAATTAGGGGTACTTGCTGCTCCAAAAGTTGAGGAACCACTAGTGTTCCGTACTACCGAAGAATATTATTTGGATCATCTTCGATCCGTTTGTGCTCGTGCTGAAACCCCAACTAGCTTAGTTGAGGGCAAATCATTAAATGAGCATGCTTATTATGTGCGACACCGCTTATCTCAAAAAGGGAAACTTTTATGGCATCATATTAATACTTTGCAATGCTATGCTTGGAATTTATGCGAAATTTATGATTTTACTTGTTGTTCTGAAGACCCTAAAAAACACCTTCCCTATCAATGTGAGTTTAAGGATAATGGAATCGTATCTTCTTATGCCAAGGGTGTTTATAATTACTATGATATTGAGCAAATTGAAGAATTTGTTGCTTTTAAGGGTGCCTATGAAATTGCTTCTTTGATTGAAAAGTATGATGTTACTCTTTACAAATCTGAAAGTTTTGCCATACTTCAATATTGCTATGAAAAGTATGCTTCTAATGCTTATGTTAAGCCATATATTGAGGACTCCTCCGCTGTCCAAGAGGAGACTAATATTTTGCAGGAAACTATGGAAGAAGAAATTCCTGACACTGTGAGCTCATTAGATGAAAAAGATGACAAGGAGAGCGAAGAACAAAAGGAGGAAGAGCGGATTAGCTACCCGTGCCCACCTTCTAATGAGAGTAACTCTTCAACTCATACATTGTTTAATTTCCCTTCGTGCTTACCGAAGGATGAATGCTATGTTGACTGCTATGATCCCTTGGATTCATTTGAAATATCCCTTTTTGATGAAATTGATGCTTGCTATGCTTGTGGCCACGATGCCAATATGAATTATGCTTATGGAGATGAACTTGCTATAGTTCCTTATGTTAATAATGAAATTGTTGCTATTGCACCCACACATGATAGTCCTATTATCTTTTTGAATTCTCCCAACTACACTATATCGGAGAAGTTTGCACTTATTAAGGATTATATAGATGGGTTGCCTTTTACTATTACACATGATGATTTTGATAGATATAATATGCATGTGCTTGCTGCTCCTACTTGCAATTATTATGAGAGAGGAACTACATCTCCACCTCTCTATGTTTCCAATATGATAAAATTGCAAGAAACTGCTTATACTATGCATTGGCCTTTACTTTGTGTGCATGAATTGTTCTTTTATGACATGCCGATGCATAGGAAGAGAGTTAGACTTCGTTGTTGCATGATATATGTTACCTTGTGCTCACTACTAAATTACAAATCATTGTTAATTAAAATTGGCTTTGATATACCTTGGGATCCGGGTGGATCAATTACTTGAGCACTTTATGCCTAGCTTAATGGCTTTAAAGAAAGCGTTGCCAGCGAGACAACCCGGAAGTTTTAGAGAGTCATTTTATTCTGTTGTGTGCTTTTATATAGTTCAAAAACAAAAAAAATAAAGAGGGGAACCTAAAACTTTTTCAAAAAGAAAAGTGAAAGTGAGAGGGACGAGCATTGTGAAAGTGGGAGCTAGCCTTGAACTTTGTTCATGCCCATGGAAACCTTGTGAATCTTAATTACAGAAACTTTTCAACAAAAATAATTATCCCCTTGTATAAATCCATTGTATTATAAAAATATTGTGCCAAGATTTGCCTTTAGGATGATTAGATTGCTTGTTTGGTGTGTGCAGTGCAAAAACAGAAACTTTGGCTGTAGTGCGTGAATTTACATTTTTTACTGGAATGTCAAAAGTTTCTGAATTTTTTACAAAGTACTGCTATGCAAATTTTTTATTTTGTCCTAATTTTTAAGAATTTTTAGAGTTATAGAAGTATGGTGAATATTCAGATTACTACAGACTGTCCTGTTTTTGACAGATTCTGTTTTTGATGCATTGTTTTGCTCGTTTTGATGAAACTATTGATTGTATCGGTGGTATAAGCCATGGAAAAGTTATATTACAGTAGCTAAAATGCAAAAACAAAATATGAATTGGTTGGCAACAATACTTAAAGTTGTAATTTGCTTTATTATACTAACGGATCTCACGAGGGCTTTGTTAAGTTTTGTGTGATTGAAGTTTTCAAGTTTTGGGCGAGATCACGATGGATGAAGGAATAAGGAGTGGAAAAAGACTAAGCTTGGGGATGCCCGAGGCACCCCAAGGTAATATTCAAGGACTCCCAAGAAACTAAGCTTGGGGATGCCCCGGAAGGCATCCCCTCTTTCTTCTAACAACCATCGGTAATTTTACTTGGAGCTATATTTTTATTCGTCACATGATATGCGTAAATCTTGGATCGTCGTGTGCTTTTTATTTTTCTTTTAATAATGCACCATGCTGGTATGAGAAAGTCCTTGGTTGATTTATAGAAGGCTCTTTGCACCTCACTTATATCTTTTGAGTATGGCTTTGTAGAATGCTTCATGTGCTTCACTTATATCTTTTGAAGTTTGGATTGCCTGTTTCTCTACACATAGAAAACCGCCATTTGTAGAATGCTCTTTTGCTTCACTTATATTTGTTAGAGAATGGGCATATCTTTTGTAGAAAGAATTAAACTCTCATGCTTCACTTATATCTATTTAGAGAGTTAACAGGAGTTGGTCATTCACATGGTTAGTCATAAAATCCTACATAAAACTTGTAGATCACTGAATATGATATGTTTGATTCCTTGCAATAGTTTTGCGATATAAAGATGGTGATACTAGAGACATGCTAGTGAGTAATTGTGGATTGGTAGTAATACTTGTGTTAAAGTTTGTGATTCCCGTAGCATGCACGTATGGTGAACCGTTATGTAACGAAGTCGGAGCATGATTTGTTTAATGATTGTCATCCTTTGTGTGAGGGTCGGGAGCGCGCGATGGTTAACTCCGACCAACCTCTCCCCTAGGAGCATGCGTCTAATACTTTGCTTCGATAACTAATAGACTTTTGCAATAAGTATGTGAGTTCTTTATGACTAATGTTGAGTCCATGGATTATACGCACTCTCACCCTTCCACCTTTGCTAGCCTCTCTAGTATCGCGCAACTTTCGCCGGTGCATTAAACCCACCATATACCCTTCCTCAAAACAGCCACCATACCTACCTATTATGGCATTTCCATAGCCATTCCGAGATATATTGCCATGCAACTCCCACCGTTCCGTTTTTCATGACACGCACCATCATTTTCATATTGCTTTGCATGATCGTAAGATAGCTAGCATGATGTTTTCATGGCTTGTCCGTTTTTTGATGTCATTTGCTAGGCTAGATCGTTGCACATCCTGATACACCACCGGAAGCATTCATATAGAGTCATATTTTGTTCTAGGTATCGAGTTGTAATTCTTGAGTTGTAAGTAAATAAAAGTGTGATGGTCTTCATTATTTGAGCATTCTCCCGTGAGAGAAAAGGATGATGGAAGCTATGATTCCCTCACAAGTTGGGATGAGTCTCTAGACTTTACAAATAATAAAAGAGGCCAATGAAGCCCAAATAAAAAAAAGGCCAAAGATGCCCACCAAAAAAGAAAAAAAAGAAAAAAAATAAAAAAAAATGAGACAAAGAGAGAAGGGACAATGCCACTATCTTTTTCCACACTTGTGCTTTAAAGTAGCACCATGATCTTCATGATAGAGAGTCTCCTATTTTGTCACTTTCATATAACTAGTGGAATTTTTCATCATTATGCACAACCACTTAGTTTCTTTTTGAGCTTTCATACACTTATAGCTCTAGTGCATCCGTTGCATGGCAATCCCTACTCACTCACATTGATATCTATTGATGGGCATCTCCATAGCCCGTTGATACGCCTAGTTGATGTGAGACTATCTTCTCCTTTTCCTCACAACCTCCACCATACTCTATTCCACCTATAGTGCTATATCCATGGCTCACGCTCATGTATTGCGTAAGAGTTGAAAAGGTTTGAGAACATAAAAGGTGTGAAACAATTGCTTGACTTGTCATCGGGGTTGTGCATGATTTAAATACTTTGTGTGGGGAAGATGGAGCATAGCCAGACCATGTGATTTTGTAGGGATAGCTTTCTGAGGCCATGTTATTTCGAAAGGACGCAATTGCCTTATTAGTATGCTTGAAGTATTATTGTCTTAATGTCAAATGATAAACTATTGCTTTGAATCACTCGTGTCTTAATATTCATGCCATGATTAGATTATATGATCAAGATTATGCTAGGTAGCATTCCACATCAAAAATTATCTTTTTTATCATTTACCTACTCAAGGTAGAGCAGGAATTAAGCTTGGGGATGCTGATACGTCTCCGTCGTATCTACAATTTTTGATTGTTTCATGCCAATATTCTACAACTTTCATATACTTTTGGCAACTTTTTATACTATTTTTGGGACTAACATATTGATCCAGTGCCTAGTGCCAGTTCCTGTTTGTTGCATGGTTTTTGTTTCGCAGAAAATCCATATCAAACGAAGTCCAAACGGGATAAAAACTTACGGAGATTTTTTTGGGAATATATGTGAATTTTGGGAAGTGGAATCAACAGAAGGCGGTGCCCGAGGGGCCCACAAGCCAGGAGGGCGCGCCCTGGGGGGTAGGGCGCGCCCTGAGGGCTTGTGGACACCCTGTAAGGCGGTTGGTGCCCTTCTTTCGCCGTAAGAAAGCTAATATCCAGATAAAAACCGTGTTAAAATTTCAGCCCAATCGGAGTTACGGATCTCCGGGAATATAAGAAACGGTGAAAGGCCAGAATCTGGGAACGCAGAAACAGAAGGAAACAGAGAGAGAGATCCAATATCGGAGGGGCTCTCGCCTTCCGCCGCCATGGAAGCCAAGGACCAGAGGGGAAACCCTCCTCCCATCTAGGGGGGAGTCCAAGGAAGAAGAAGAAGGAGGGGGGATCTCTCCCCCTCTCTCCCGGTGGCACCGGAACGCCGCCGGGGCCATCATCATGACGATGATCTACACCAACAACTTCGCCGCCGTCATCACCAACTCTCTCCCCCTCTATGCAGCGGTGTAACACCCCTTCTCCTCGCTGTAATCTCTACTTAAACATGGTTCTCAACGCTATATGTTATTTCCCAATGATGTATGGCTATCCTATGATGTTTGAGTAGATCCGTTTTGTCCTATGGGTTGATTGATGATCATGATTGGTTTGAGTTGCATGTTTTATTATTGGTGCTGTCCTATGGTGCTCTCCGTGTCGTGCAAGCGTGAGGGATCCCCGCTGTAGGGTGTTGCAATGTGTTCATGATTTGCCTATGGTGGGTTGCTTGAGTGACAGAAGCATAAACCCGAGTAGGTGGGTTGTTGAATATGGGAGTAAAGAGGACTTGATACTTAATGCTATGGTTGGTTTTTACCTTAATGATCTTTAGTAGTTGCGGATGCTTGCTAGAGTTCCAATCATAAGTGCATATGATCCAAGTAGAGAAAGTATGTTAGCCTATGCCTCTCCCTCATATAAAATTGCAATAATGATTACCGGTCTAGTTATTGATTGCCTAGGGACAAATAACTTTCTTGTGATAAAAAGCTCTCTACTAAGACTAACTTAGTTGTTTCTTTATCTAAACAGCCCCTAGATTTTATTTACGTGCTCTTTATTATCTCGCAAACCTATCCCGTCACACCTACAAAGTACTTCTAGTTTCATACTTGTTCTAGGTAAAGCGAACGTTAAGCGTGCGTAGAGTTGTATCGGTGGTCAATATAACTTGAGGGAATATTTGTTATACCTTTAGCTCCTCGTTGGGTTCGACACTCTTACTTATCGAGAAAGGCTACAATTGATCCCCTATACTTGTGGGTTATCAACCCCCAAGATATATCCAAAGAGAAACAAGCAACTAAGCTTGGGGATGCCCCCGAGTGGCATCCCCTCTTTCTTCTAACGACCATCGGTATTTTACTTGGAGCTATATTTTTATTCGTCACATATCATGAGTTTTGCTTGGAGCATCTTGTATCTTTGCTTGCTTTCTTTGTTAGTTTTCCCTTTGTATCCTTGCTATGATTTGTTAGAATTGCTCTATATGCTTCACTTAAACTTTTTGAGCTATAGAATTGCTCTAGTGCTTCACTTATATCTTTTTGAGCACGGTGTGCTTGGAAATTTTTGTAGAAATACTCTCATGCTTCACTTAGATTAATTTGAGAGTTAGTAAATTTTGAAGAAATCCTCTCATGCTTCACTTATATCTTTTTGAGAGATGAAATCTTTATGCTCATGTGCTTCACTTAGATTTGTTTGAGCTTGTCAAAAAAGCAATGGCAATATATGAAACTAGTCCCAAAGTGATAGATATCCAAGGAGGATATAATAAAAACTTTCATGAAGATCATTGGACAAATTAAACTTGATTCTTTGTAATAGTTTTGAAACATGATGATAGTAATATGTGAGTCATGTTAGTGATTAATTATGCTTAGTAGGAATATTGGTGTTAAGGTTTGTGATTCCCTATGCATGCATGAAAGTCAATAGTTATGCAATGAAGTTACATCCTACTTGTGGTGCATTATTCGGTGTTAGTTATGTTCAATGCTCACTTATGTGAATTTTTGTTTCTTGGTTTGGTTGCTTCTCAATCTATTTGCTAGCCTCCATTTGTACTAAGTAGAAATACTACTTGTGCATCCAAAATCCTTAAACCAAGTTTTGCCTTATGAGTCCACCATACCTACCTATATGCGGTATTTCCATGCCGTCCCAAGCAAATTTGTATGTGCCATCTCTAAATTTTCAAAATAAATTTTCTCTTTTGTGTGCCCGTACCGCTCATGAAACGGTGGGGAGTGTCCAATATTTTTCCATGCTAGATGTGTTATTCTCAAGATGAGTGTTTATTCACTTGTCATTGCACGAGAGTGCGGCGGTAATAGGGATGCCCACTCCCGAAATGAAAAAGAAAAATATATTTACTTTATGTTGTCAAATAATAAATTCCTTGGAAAGTGTTGGTATGGAAGGCAACTGTGGATACGGCCCGCCATGGAAAGTGAAAGTTTGGTGGAAAAAGGAATAAACTTTATTTTCTGTTTGGGAACCGTCTATGATATATATAGCATGGAAAGTATTGTGAGCTACTTTGTCGTTTTCGTTGACAGGAAAAGCATGCCACCCAAAAAATATATTTTTCTCTCTCAATTTAAAACTTTGAGCTCTGGCACCTCTACAAATCCCTACTTTCCTCTGCGAAGGGCCTATCTATTTACTTTATGTAATTTTTATTTTTTTGCTTTGAGTCTCCATCTTCTCTTATAAGCACCAACTAGGGGGCACTATGATCGTACTTGAGCATTGGGCATACCTAATATTTGAGTGTGTTTCATGAATGGATCAATGATTGAACATGATGGGCTAGGGATTACTTTCTTTAGTGTTGATATTCTGAAAGACATGGTTGCTTGTTGACATGCTTGAGTATTGAAGTCATTATGTTAAAACTAGACTATTGCTTTGAATCATCCATAAGTCCAAATGTCCATGCTATACAAAAGAAAAGAATATGATGAACACGTTAGGCAGCAATCCACATCAAAAATTCTGTTTTTATCATTTACCTACTCGAGGACGAGTAGGAATTAAGCTTGGGGATGCTGATACGTCTCCAACGTATCTATAATTTTTTCTTGTTCCATGCTGTTATATTATCATTCTTGGATGTTTTACAATAATTTTATAACAACTTTATATCATTTTTTGGGATTAACCTATTGACATAGTGCCAAAGTGCCAGTTGCTGTTTTTGCTTGTTTTTTACTTCGCAGAAAATCAATACCAAACGGAGTCCAATCGCGACAAAACTTTTTGGAGTTTTTTTCTGGACGAGAAGACACCTAGTGGGCCAAAGAAGTGTTGGGGGAGTGGGCCGAGGAGACCACAACCCACCAGGGGGGGCCCGGCGCGCCCTGATGGGTTGTGCCCTCCTCGGGGCCCCTCTCCACCGCGTTTGATGCCTATAAATTGCCAAATATTCCAAAAACCCTAGGGGAGTCGACGAAACACAATTCCAGCCGCCGCAAGTTCCAGAACCGCGAGTTCCAATCTAAACACCATCACGGAGGGGTTCATCTTCCTCATAGGTGCCTCTCCGATGATGCGTGAGTAGTCCACCATAGACCTACGGGTCCGTAAGCAGTAGCTAGATGGCTTCCTCTCTCTCTCTCTCTTATGATTCTCAATACAATGGTCTCTTGGAGATCTATTTGATGTAAACTTTTGCGGTGTGTTTGTTGGGATGCGATGAATTTTGAGTTCATGATCAGTTTCTATCCATGAATATTATTTGAGTCTTCTTTGATCTCTTATATGCATGATTACTTATAGCCTCGTATTTCTTCTTCGAATCTTTGGTTTAGTTAGGCTGACTAGATCGATTTTTCTTGCCATGGGAAGAGGTGCTTTGTGATGGGTTTGATCTTGCGGTGTTCTTTCCCAGTGACAGAAGGGGCAGCAAGACATGCATGTATCATTGCTATTAAGGATAACAAGATGGGGTCTATTCCTACATGAATAGATCTTGTCTACATCATGTCATCGTTCATATTGCATTACTCTGTTTTTCCATGAACTTACTACACTAGATGCATGCTGGATAGCGGTCGATGTGTGGAGTAATAGAGGTAGATGCAGGCAGGAGTCGGTCTATCTATCTTGGACGTGATGCCTATATAATGATCATCGCCTTGGATATCGTCATGACTATTCGATTTTCTATCAATTGCCCAACAGTAATTTGTTCACCCACCGTGCGCTATACTCATGAGAGAAGCCACTAGTGAACCCTACGGCCCCCGGGTTTACTTTTCCAACATATTGCTTTCCGATCTATCTTTTTGCAATCTTTGTTTTCAGATCTACAAAACCAAAAAGCCAAAAACATATTGCTGCATATTTACTCTTTTTATTTGCGTTCTTGAGAGATCTATCTCTCCTATCTATCACTACCTAATCTATCTTATTACCGTAGAGAGATTGACAACCTCTCTTTCGCGTCGGGTTGCAAGTATTTGTTGTTTGTGTGCAAGTGCTGCTTATTGGGTGGTGGTGATCCTCCTACTGGTTCGATAACCTTGGTTTCATAACTTAGGGAAATACTTACTGTCGCCGTGCTGCATCATCCCTTCCTCTTTGGGGAAATACCGACGTAGTCTCAAGCCACATCACTCCCCTTGTGTTGAAACAATAAATTTGGGTGAAATACTACCCTTGATGACTGTTGTGATCCCCTATACCTGTATCAAGACATTTTTCTGGCACCGTTGCCGGGGAGCATAGCTCTATTTATTGAGTTCACTTGGGATTTTCAATTGTCACTATGAAGAATCTGAAATACACTAAGACTAAGATCGTACCCTCTAGGACGAGGGTAGGTAAGGAATTGCAATCTAGCTCTGCAATTGATTAGCCTTCTGTTTTGAGTAAGCTTGCGACACCACCACCTGCTATTCAATCTGATATGTCGCAAATAATTGATGTTGCTACTTCTGTTTTAAATGAAACTCATGGTTATGCTACTACTATGCTAGATGAAACTGAACATCTGCCACTAGATGAACTACTTGATGCTCATATTGCTAAGTCTAGAGAACTTGAGAATGTTGAAACTGATAAAAACTCGTATTCACCTATTATGTCTAGATTTCCTACTATAATTGAAATGCCTGATGTACCTGATGGATATGTTATGGATGGGGAGATAGCTAAATACTTTCTTGCTTGCAATGATAGAGAGGACCTTAAGAAACTATTGAGTAAACTGAAAGAAAAATCTATGAGGGAGAACACGAAATATGATCCTATGTTTGCTTCTTCTCCTATATGTGTTATCGATAAGGACTATGAATTATGTGTTGATCCTGAGTTGATTACTTTGGTAGAATTTGATCCTTTTCACGGTTATGAATCTGAAACTGTTGTGGCACACCTTACCAAATTAAATGATATTGCCACCCTATTTTCTAATGAGGAAAAAATTCGCTACTACTATATTCTTAAGCTTTTTCCCTTCTCACTAAAGGGTGATGCTAAGAATCGGTTCCTTACTCTTGCTCCTAGTTGTGTGCGTAGTCCCCAGGATATGATATATTACTTCTTTAAAAAATATTTTCCTGCTCATAAGAAACAAGCTGCTTCACAGGAAATATTTAACTTTGTGCAAATTGAAGAAGAGAATCTCCCTCAAGCTTGGGGGAGGCTTCTCCAGCTAGTTAAATCTTTGCCTGATCATCCTCTAAAGAAAAATGAAATACTTGATATCTTTTATAATGGACTAACTGATGCTTCTAGGGACTACCTAGATAGTTGTGCTGGTTGTGTTTTTAGGGAATGAACTGTTTGGCAAGCTGAAGAACTATTGAACAATATTTTGAAGAATGCTAATGATCGGACACTTCCTGAACCACCTCCTCAACCAATTACGAAGAAGAGAGGTATTCTATTCATCGGTCCAGAGATATGCAAGAAGCCAAGAAATTTATGAAAGAAAATGATATTAAAATTGAAGATGTCAAGAATTTACCACCTATTGAAGAAATACATGGACTTGATATCCCTACACAGGTAGTAGAGGTAAATTCTCTTCATAGATTTGATGAAAGTGATATACCATACAATTAAATTGCTAGTCAATGCATGGATGAATTTGATAATTACATTGTTAAGCAAGAACATCTCAATATGTATGTTACAAATTAAATGAAATGCCATGATGATTGATCGTTTGAGTGATTTGATGTTTATAATTGATGATGTTAGAGGTTTGGGTAAACATTCATCCATGATTCATACTCAGTTAGAACAAGTTGCTAAGTCACAAAATGATCTGCATACTGAAATGAATAAAAGATTGAATGATCATGCTGTTAGAGTTATGACTAGAGGGGGTAGAATGATACAAGAACCCCCATATCCTGAAGGACATCCTAAAAGGATTGGGCAGGATTCTCAGAACATTACTAATGATACACTTAGTCCATCTAAGAAAAAAAAAATGATAGCACTTTGAATAATTCTAGTGAACCTGTGGTAGAAGAACCTTCTGAGAATCATAATGATGTTTCTTTTTCTGATGCTGAGACACAATCTGGTAGTGAACATACACCTAGTGATAATGAAAATGATGATGTTCATGTTGATGCTCAAGCAGATAATGATAAAGAACTTGATAATGATGTGAAAATAGAACCTGCAGCTGATCTTGAGAACCCACCTCCTAAGAATAAATGTTATGATAAGAGGGGTTTCATTGCTAGAAAACATGGTAGAGAAAGAGAGCCATGGGTTCAAAAACCCATGCCATTCCCTCGTAAGCCTTCTAAAATAAGGATGAGGAAGAGTTTGAGCGCTTTGTGGAAATGCTTAGGCCAATCTTTTTGTGAACACGTTTGACTGATATTTTAAAGATGGCTCCTTATGCAAAATATATGAAAGATATTGTCACTAATAAAAGAAAGATACCTGAAGCTGAGATTTCCACCATGCTTGCTAATTACTCTTTTGAGGGTGGTGTGCCTAAGAAATTGGGAGACCCCGGGATACCTACTATACCTTGCTCCATTGAACGAAGTTATGTTAAAACTGCTTTATGTGATTTAGGAGCCGGTGTTAGTGTTATGCCTTTCTCCTTATATAAAAGACTTGATTTGAATAAGCTCACATCTATTGAAATATCTTTGCAAATGGCTGATAAATCCACAGCTATACATATTGGGATTTGCGTGTATGTCCCCATTGTTGTTGCAAATGTTACTATCTTAACGGACTTTGCTATTCTTGATATGCCCGAGGATGACAACATGTCGATTATCCTTGGTAGACCCTTTTTTAATACTGCAGGGGCTGTTATTGGTTGCAACAAAAGCAAGGTTACTTTTCATGTCAGCAGATATCAGCACACGGTATATTTTTCCGAAGAAACGAATTGTGCTGATATTCTATTGAGCAAATAGCAACAATCACTATTGAGAGTTCAAATTTTCTCTCCCTACTGTCAAGAAGAGATATGATATTCTTATTACTGGGGAAATGCATATACCCATTGAGGTAACCTAGTGGCATACGAAAAAAAATCGGTTTCATGTCAATCGAAAACGGTTCGTTAATAAGACTTGATCAACCTTATTAATGGATTATTTTTGAGAAGCATGTGGTTGATAAATTTAGTAAGCACAACCCTCTATAACCTTAGTTTACTATCTGTTATTTGTAGTTTAATAAAGTAAACTTCCATGATTATCATGTTTTCTGAATTAACCGTGCAATAAAAAATGGCTCAAAAATAAAAGTGCTCAGAATGTCGTAAAAAATGTGCATGCTTTTTTCTGGAATATTTAAGAATTTTTGGAACTAAACACATCCCAGGGGGGTGCTCCTGTTGCTCACAAGGCAACAAGGCGTGACAATCCCCCTGGGTGCGCCAAGATGCATTGTGGGCCCCACGGGACCCCACTCACTTAGTACTTCAGCCCACTTCATGTCTTACCTCTAGAAAAAAATCCTGGTTGCTCTCTCTCTCTCGTGTTCTTGCTCCAAAACCTGAGATTTTTTCGATCTCTTTGCGCGGAGCTCCATTTCTGAAACTGTTTTGGGGGATTGCTCCTTGGTATGTGACTCCTCCATTGCTCCAATTAGTTCATGCTTTAGTGGATTATATTTTGCATATTTTGTTGTTCTTGGTGCTATTGAAAATGAGCTTACATGTTGAATTATTCGAGTTCCAAGTAGTTTGAATGCTTGATATAGCCTCTAGACATCCATATGAGTATTTGCTATCAATCTTATAAAGTTTTATTGACATAATTTTGTGGTCCCAAAATTTCAAAAAATTGTTCTTAGGAAAATGAACTTCTTTTGGAGGGGTTCTTCGAGTCGGAGTCCCAAGGGAATCGTTGGGGATGCCCAGGACCATGACCTTAACATTCCGCGTAGGACATAGGTTCGACCGTGCGAGTGGCCACACCATGCCTTCATGACTGAAGTCGGGTTTCATCAAGAGTTAATGCAATTCGTTGCAAATATTGGGTTAACCGACTTCCTCGCAGACGGGTGTGATCAATACCACATCCTTAGAAATTCCTTTGTGCAAAATTTCCATTTCTTGCATAGGCTCGATATTCCCAAGGTACACTTTGATTTATATGTTGTACATTATGAGATACCGCTTAATGAGTTCTGCCAAATATGTTTGATTCTCTCTGATGGGGAATTAAGAGAGTCGCGACTTGAGGAGTTTGAGAACTTCCTCTGTATTTTAACTGTGGGAGAAAGTAGGCGCGTGTCGAGAGCCAGAGCTACTAATGACCCACAAGTATAGGGGATCTATCGTAGTCCTTTTGATAAGTAAGAGTGTCGAACCCAATGAGGAGCAGAAGGAAATGGCAAGCGATTTTCAGCAAGGTAATTTCTGCAAGCACTGAAATTGTAGGTAATAGATAGTTTGACAGCAAGATAATTTGTAACGAGCAAGTAATGGTAACGGTAAACAAGGTGCAGCAAGGTAGCCCAATCCTTTTGAGGCAAAGGACAGGCCAGAACAATCACTAGTAATAGGCAAAGTGTTCTTGAGGGTACACGGGAACTTCGTCTAGTCACTTTTATCATGTTGGTTTAATTCGTGTTCGCTACTTTGATAATTTGATATGTGGGTGGACCGGTGCTAAGGTGTTGTTCTTACTTGAAATAACAACCCACTTATGATTAACCCCCTCGCAAGCATCCGCAACTACGAGAAAAGTATTAAGACAAAGTCTAACCATAGCATTAAACATGTGGATCCAAATCAGCCCCTTACGAAGTAGCGCATAAACTAGGGTTTAAGCTTCTGTCACTCTAGCAACCCATCATCTAATAACTACGCCACAATGCATTCCCTTAGGCCCATGAATGGTGAAGTGTCATGTAGTCGACGTTCACATGACACCACTAAGGGAATCACAACATACATATCATCAAAATATCGAACACATATCAAATTCACATGATTACTCGCAACATGACTTCTCCCGTGACCTCAAGAACAAAGGTAACTACTCACAAATAATAATCATGCTCAAGATCAGAGGAGTATTAAATAGCAGAATAGATCTGAACATATAATCTTCCACCAAATAAACCATATAGTAATCAACTACGCAAGGTAATCAACACTACTAGTCACCCACAGTACCAATCTGAGGTTCCGGTACAAAGATTGAACACAAGAGATGAACTAGGGTTTGAGAGGAGATGGTCATGTTGAAGATGTTGATTTTGATGAAGATTGGCCTCCCAAAGATGAGAGGGGTGTTGTTGATGACGATAGCTTCGATTTCCCCCTCCGGGAGGGAAGTTCCCCGGCGGAATCGCTCCGCCGGAGGGCAAAAGTGCTCCTGCCTAAGTTTCGCCTCGAGGCGGCGGCGCTTCATCCCGAAAGTCCTCCTCCTAGTTTTTTTAGGTTTTTTGGGAATTTATACCAGAAGATGGGCACCGGGACCGGGCCAGGCTGGGCACAACCCATCAGGGCGCACCCAGGCCCACCTGGGGGCCCTCCTCCGGTAGTTTTCAGCTCCAGTAATTTTTATTAAATACAAAAATAATCTCCGTAAATTTTCAGCTTCATTGGAGTTGTGCAGAATAGGTATCTCTGGCGTGATTTTCTTGGGTCCAAAATTCCAGCTGCCGGTATTCTCCGTCTTTGTGTAAACCTTGCATATTATGAGAGAAAAGGCATTAGAATCACTCCCCAAAGCATTGTTATTCAACAAAACAAAGTAAATATCAGTAGGAAATCATGATGCAAAATGGATGTATTAGCTACTAGCTTGCATTTTCCTGTTGTGCACTACTTTTCTTTATTCATAGGGAAATGTTTGATTGCTAGGGAGGAAGGTGGCACGCTCAGTGCCCCTGACCTCGCCATTTTACGTCGTGCACTGCTACTTCTCGAGCATGCGTTGGTTTTCCCTTGAAGAGGAAAGGGTGATGCAGCAAAGTAGATAAGTATTTCCCTCAGTTGTTGAGAACCAAGGTATCAATCCAGTAGGAGATACAAGCAAGTCCCCAATAGATGTACCTACACAAATAATCAAACACTTGCACCCAACGCTATAAAGGGGTTGTCAATCCCTTCACGGTTACTTGCAAGGATGAGATCTAATAGAGATAGATAGAATAGATTGCTTGAACGGAAAGTAAACTAAAAGTAAAAATATTGCAGCAAGATATTTTTGCTATTTTTGGTTTTAGATCTGAAAGTATAATATGGAAAGTAGACCCGGGGGCCATAGGTTTCACTAGAGGCTTCTCTCATGATGGCAAATAATACGGTGGGTGAACAAATTACTGTCGAGCAATTGATAGAAAAGCGAATAATTATGAAGATATCCAAGGCAATGATTATGCATATAGGCATCACGTCCGTGTCAAGTAGACCGAAACGATTCTACATCTACTACTATTACTCCACACATCGACCGACTCCTGCCTGCATCTAGAGTATTAAGTTCATGAAGAACAGAGTAACGCATTAGGTAAGATGACATGATGTAGAGGGATAAACTCAAGCAATATGATGAAAACCCCATCTTTTTATCCTCGATGGCAACAATACAATACGTGCCTCGCTACCCCTACTTTGTCACTGGGTGAGGACACCGCAAGATTGAACCCAAAACTAAGCACTTCTCCCATTGCAAGAATTACCAATCTAGTTGGCCAAACCAAACCAATAACTCGAAGAGACTTGCAAAGATATGAAATCATGCATATAAGAATTCAGAAAAGACTCAAATAATATTCATAGATAAGCTGATCATAAACCCACAATTCATCGGATCTCGACAAACACACCGCAAAAGAGTATTACATCGGATAGATCTCCATGAAGATCATGAAGAACATGGTATTGAAGAACAAAGAGAGAGAAGAAGCCATCTAGCTACTAGCTATGGACCCGAAGGTCTGTGGTAAACTACTCACGCATCATCGGAGGGGCAATGGAGTTGATGTAGATGCCCTCCGTGATCGAATCCCCCTCCGGCAGATTACCGGAAAAGGCTCCAAGATGGGATCTCACGGGAACAGAGGCTTCCGGCAGCGGAAAAGTATTTTCGTGGCTCTCTTTAGTATCCAGGGAATATTTGGGAATTTAAAGGCCGAAGAATAGGGTTAGGAGAGCTGTCGTGGGGCCACAAGCCTGTAGGGCGCCCCCCCTAGGGCGCGCCCTGGTGGCTTGTGACGCCACGGCAGGTCTCCTGCCTTCATCTCCAAGTCTGGCAGGTTTCTTCTGGTCCAAGAAAAATCATTCCGAAGATTTTATTCCGTTTGGACTCCGTTTAATATACCTTATCTGCAATACTCAAAAACATGGAAAAAACAGAAACTGGCACTAGGCTCTAGATTACTAGGTTAGTCCCAAAAATAATATAAAATAGCATATTAATGCATATAAAACATCCAAAACAGATAATATAATAGCATGGAACAATCAAAAATTATAGATACGTTGGAGACGTATCATGCACTTTTCAGTGACAACACATATAGCTTATAGGAACTATTATTGCACGTCGCATGCACACTATTCGGACTAGGGGTAAAGTTCATGGTGGTATTTATGTTACTCGCTTGGCGAAACGTTTCAATGTTGGTACACTGGGTCATCACCGTCGGGGTAGAGTCAGGGCCACACATTGCGAAGCAGGTGCAGAAAAGTAGCAGGTGCCGGCTCTAGCTGATACGGGTATGGAACTGGTGCCATCTACACCCACCATGTTAGCTAGTGAGCCATAAAACAAATGATATGCATGCAATGCACAACCAAAAGCAGAAGCATCACCACAAGCATAATCTGCCGCTTTCTAATGCGTTGGCTATCTAGCGTGTCCTACAGTCAGCGCGGCTCTGATACCAAGGTTCTGGCACCCCGGCTCAGAGCAACCGGTTTACCTTGCATTGCCAGCCCAGAGATCAAGTCTTCTGGCAACACACAACAACTTGGTACAGATAATAACCGGTTTATTGATCTCTTGCGGATACAAAGGTTCGACATTACTTGATAAGCAAGGCCAAGCGGAACACACGGTGTGGCTGCACTTATGTACATTATTTAGTAGACAACTCTAGGGCCTCAAAGATGATGGAAACAACTACGCGGCAGCGGAACGACGAAGTAGCGGAACTCCACTCCTCGCCTTGTACGACTTCTCCTACAACTGGCATGATAAGCTAGGTGAGTACTTTGAATGTACTCGCAAGCTCACAGCAAACAAAGCAAATACGACAAATAACAACAAGGCATTTAACAGGTTAATGCATAGATATGGTGCCATCGTGATGTGCATGTGAAACGATCTTGGTCCCTCGGACGAACTTACCATCTCGGGGTTACCTCATAACCACTGTATTCCTCAATCATCCGTGATCCTCACTTGATCACCTTGTGTCAACTCATAAATAATTAAGTGTGCCAGTTATTATATTGTTGTTGACCCACCGAGTGAACTACTATGAATTGTGTCCCTGACCGAGGACACGGCTATCGATAGATTATACACTCTGCAGAGGTTAGTACAATGTACCCACACCACGAAAATCATGGCCTCGTGCTCCCATTCGGGTGGACCAACGACATTCCAATAAAACCAATCTATTGCATGACACTCTCCCAGCCACTCCGACAAACTCCCCTTTAGGTTATGTCATGGGTGAACCCGATGTCAACTCGTTGCATCCGCCATCTTTGTGGCCGCCACCATCGTGGCAAAACAAACTCGTCCCAAATGGGGACATCGGTACCATACAACTACGGGTACATAAGGATATGCCTGCCTACCGGGCCAGGGTAGCGCAAGCGCATAACCTTCCCTCGTTGGAGGCACCGGCGAGAGGCATGACAATAGACCGCATTAGGGCCTCCCATCCAAGCATGTGTGGTTGCACTAGTGAGCTCGATTCGGTGGCACCATGACTCGATCAACAGATTATTCAAGTTGAATTAACATCATGTTTAACTTGAAAGTAAAACGATTTGAGTCATAGCATGAAGTGAGGTGCACGTGTCATGATGAGGATGTAACTATATGCATGACGACAATATGAACATAGCCAACTAGTGCATCAAAGTAATCATAGCATGGATCAAGAATGCTACAAGTCTAGCATAACAATGTGGCATGAAAAGAATAAAACATATCTAGCATACTAAGTTAGTTAATAAACATGTATAGGAAATGATCTTTTAATTCAATAAAACCATTGCCATTGTAATGTCATCCTTGCAAATGAATGTTGTGGCTTGCCTTAGTTCAGAGGAGTGTCACAATACTCCTGGTCCTCTCCAAGGCAATTATTCTCTTCTAAAAAATAATATATTTTCAAAAAGAGAATGTCACATAAAGCATTTTATTTCACCAGAAATTCTATACAGTAGAGAAAATTCTCAAATTTTATAGTCAGAAAGGTGAGCTCAATACAAAACTAATGCAAAAAGAATCAACTCAATTGAACTTATGGTTTAAAAGTTAGAGCTGGTCAAAGTTGAGCCAAAATATTTGAATTTAACAGAAAATCATAAATCCCAAAGAAGGCCACGTCAAAGGCGTATTTTCGCTGGGTGCTTCCACTTATACCGCTTCAGTGCGCGCGAGAGATAGAGAGACTGATAGTGGGGTCCTGATACTTGTGATCTACGTTGGGTTTTCCGTGAAGAGGAACGGGTGATGCAGCACAATATAGATAGGTATTTCCCTTAGTGAGAACCAAAGTTTTTCAAACCAATAGGAGTAGCACGCAACCCCCGTCTTCAGCGACTGCACACAAAGAAGCAAACACTTGCACCCAACGCGGGCAAGATGGTTGTCAATCCCCTTGGACTCGTTACTTGCAAGCAAATGAAGTGTGTAGATGATTGTTGAATAATGTAAATTGCAAAATAAAATATAATATAATAAATGGCAGCAAGGTATTGAAAGCTTTTGTAAATATATAAGTGAATAGACATGGGAGCCATAGTGTTCTCTAGTGGCATCTCTCTTGTAGTAGGCATACGGTGGGTAAAGCAAAAAACAGGAACTCACACTGGGCACTGGATCAATATGTTAGTCCCAAAAATAATATAAAATGTTGCCAAAAGTATATGAATCTGTAGAATATTGGCATGAAACAATCAAAAATTATAGATATGACGGAGACGTATCACCCGTCCAGATCTGCATGGCCTTGTGCTCGTTGTCAACGCAGGCGGTCATGGGGATCCCCTTCTCCAACCCCTCCTGGTTGTTGATGATGGACGGCAACAAGGCAGGCTGCATCGCCACTTCGGCGACATCCTGGTTCCTTCTGGCAGGAGGAGCCATGGTGGCGGCGTGAGATTGGAAATGCGAGGAAGGCGGAGCGAGGAGCAGTGCGCACAAGGAAGGAGGAGCAGAGGGCAAGGGAGGCGAATGGAGCAGAGGAAGGCAATGACTGCACCCACGTAGCGCGGGAAGGCTTTTACCAGGCTGGGTAGTTACCGAGGCGTCGTGGGGGAAGTGGGGGCGACCCCGTCCCATCGTGTTGCCACGCGTCCCTGCCTGGGCCCCGGCAGTCCACTAAGGTGCCGCGTCATTTCGCCCCGTGTCGTTTCATTCTCAATGGGCGGAACGTGCGCACCGTGGGCCCGAGGGCTACTGTCGGTCTAGTGGAAACTAGGGTACCACGGCCCGTGTGCCTGCAGCCTAGGAAGCAACACCTGGCTGAGGGCCCAGGTGGCGGCCCATTCAGGATCTCCACAAGTCAAGCACCTCACGAGGGTCAGACCTCACGAGGCCCCTCACCGCGAGGCGAGGCTCTTCCAGGTGGCTTCGCGAGGCCCTCCGCTTGGAGGGGTCGTGCGGTGCTAGTCACACGGCTGCATGTCCACCATGTGGGTGACACACCCGCGCAGACAAGGATGACAGGACCATGCCAGTAGGCACGGACAGGGAGGATTTCCTCATTGATGATTAAAGTGCAGCGCCCGCTGCCTCCCCCAAAGCAGGTTCCCAAAGTTTGCCACTGTGGTACAAGGCGACCACGATGACGTTGCTCGCTAGGACGGAGGTCGTCATCGAGACCAGTGACACGTCATGGACGACGCCTTTGTAGGCAAAGACCACCTTTTGTCAGGATAGACTGAGCGTGTGTCCCCCTTTGAATTGCAGCCATGTGGCTGCCATTTCCTGCAGATATTTTTGGGGAAGAGGACCAAGGCAAGGATTGTTGGGGAACGTGTCTATGGAGATCCTACGAAACACCCAAGATCTATTCTATGGAGATGCTAGCAATAAGAGGGGGAGGTGTCTACATACCCTTGTATACTGAAAGCGTTAACGATCTAGAGATCGTGGTTGGCGTAGTCGTACTCGCATCGCGATCCAATCAGATTCAAGCACCGCATGTGCGGCACCTTCGAGTTTAGCACACGTCCGGCTCGGTGACGTCTCCTCCTCCTTGATCCAGAAAGAGAGGGAGAAGATTTAGATGATATTGGGTCCAACACAATGGCGTGGTGCTGGTGGCAGCGGAATTCCGGTAGGGCTTCGCCAAACGCGTACCGGAGAAACGTGGGAGGAGTTGGGAGAGCCAATGGGCAAGTGTGAAGGGGTGGCTGCCCCCATACACCTCTTGAGGGAGTCCTGGTTTAGGGGGTCCTCGGGAGGTCGACCTATTGCTCATGGGCCGGACTATATGGGCCACTTGCCGAATACTAGATGGATTGAAGACCCTGCCTCCAGGAAGGAAGCTTCAAGAATCGTGGCTTGTCCTCCACGTTTTGAGTAGTGAATAGGCATGTTTATCCCTTCGACGTGTAACCGACCATGTGTAAACCCTATGTACCCTCGGCGTCTATATAAGCCGAAGGGTTTTAGGTTGTCGGACAACAGAACTCATCTAGGGTTTTAGCTACTTGATCTCAAGGTAGATCAACTCTGTAATCCTCATACTATCAATATAATCAAGCAGGACGTAGGGTATTACCTCCATAGGAGGGCCTGAACCTGGGTAAAACCTTGTCCCCTTCGTCTCTTGTTACCAACGATCCTAGTCTCACAGCTCGGGACCCCCTACCCGAGATCTGCCGGTTTTGACACCGACATTGGTGCTTTCATTGAGAGTTCCGCTGTGATCGCCAGAAGGAATCGATGGCTCGCCTAGTCATCAACGAAGAGGTCCGCAATACGGGCACTTTTTTCCCGGGACAGATCTTCGCTTTCGGCAGCATTGTGCTGCACACCAAGCCGACCGGCCATCTAGGCCGCGTCGGAAGTTTCGCCCCTGGTCAAGAGGTCAGATTCGGGAACTTAGAGTTCTCCGTAGACTCTCGAGGCGATCTATCACTAACCGGGCTCGCAGTCTCGCCTGCCACGCCCGAAGACTCTGAGGCTTCAACCCCAGATCCATCTTTCGGTTCTGCCCACGGGATCTACCCCGGCGAGGGCCTGACTTTCAGTCCGGATCAGGTCATAGTGCCCGACGTCCGGACATCTGTTCTTGCCGAACACTCTCCCTGCGCGGACTCATCGGAGGTTCACTCCGGAAGCTCTGGGCAGACCGGCCCGATCAAGCTCTCGATACTCAGCGAGGCTCTAGATCGGATCTCGTCGATGAAGATTACCGACGACCCAAACCCGATCTGTTCTCAGATCGGGCGTCAGACGGGTCAGGACGGATTTTTTGTCCCACCCACCACCCACTTGATAGCCACTGTCGAGGATTTAACCGACATGCTAGACTGAAAGTCGGGCCCTCACCCCCGCTAAGACCGGGTAGTGGACTGCCACCTCCACATACGACGTCTACATGGTGGACACTCCGAAAAATGACGGCGACAAATCGGATGAAGCGCCGTCAAGACGCCGAAAGCCACATAAACGGTCAAAAGGAAAAAAGGGGCGAAAATCTATCGATGGCACCAGAAACGGAGATACCCCGGAAGACATCGGCGGTCCCGAAATCCCCGAACACCCGTTAGAGGGTCAGGAGAGACCCGAAGACCGTCGCAACCCCGATGATCCAGATGATGTCGAGGACGACGACTACCTCCGCTCTATCGAGGGGGAGGACAATGCGGAGGCCGATGACTTCGCCATTCCCGACAATCCTGCAGATCAGGAACTGTTCAGGCAACAGCTCATATCCACGGCCCGCAGCCTGAAAGCAAAAGAGCGGCAGCTCAAAGCCGAACAAGATGACCTCAACGACCGAAGGACGAGAGTCCTCTCAGCTGAGGAACAATACGGCACCGGTCTATCGGACCAACCTAAGAGTTATCCATGCAGAAGGCTGCTGCCACAATTCGATGACGAGCTCACTAATACGCCGTCTCCCAAGCATACCCCATACGACAAGCCAGACCGCCCTCCTCGAGGACAAGACAGGATGGCTGACGATACCAGCTATAGGCCGACGATACCCCGTAGACGGGGAAAGGAGCCACTAGAGCCCGATGACAGGTTCGACCTGCGACACGACCTGGACCACAGAGCAGGTCGTACGCGATCCATCTACGGATCCAGAGGATACTCACCCGATAGACGGGAAGGGTACCGGCCTTGGTTCGACCGCGACAATGAAGATCGGGAACGAACCCGAGCTAGGAAAGACACCGATCAACGGCGCGTCATAGGTCGGGTCAAAGGCGCCGCCCACCCACTGTGCTTCACGGACGAGGTAATGCGGCATCAGTTCCCGGAAGGGTTTAAGCCCGTAAACATAGAGCAATACGATGGGACAACTGACCCAACCGTATGGATCGAGGATTTCCTCCTCCACATCCACATGTCGCGAGGAGATGACCTCCACGCCATCAAGTACTTACCCCTGAAGCTCAAGGGACCAGCTCGGCACTGGTTAAACAGCCTCCCCGAAAACTCCATTGGGTGTTGGGAGGACCTAGAAGAGGCATTCCGATCTAACTTCCAGGGTACTTATGTCCGGCCGCCGGACTCCTCCGATCTAAGTAACGTCGTTCAGAAGCCGGGAGAGTCCGCGCGGCTATTCTGGAATCGTTTCTTGACTAAGAAAAACCAGATCGTGGACTACCCGGACGCCGAAGCAATAGCCTCCTTCAGGCACAATATTCGGGATGAATGGCTGGCTAGTCAGCTCGGCCAGGATAAACCAAGGACAATGTCCGCCCTCACATCACTCATGACCCACTTCTACGCGGGCGAGGATAACTGGCTAGCTAGACGTAGCCACAACCCCGAAGACCCCGGAACCTCTGAGGTTCGGGATGGAAACGGGAAACCGAAGCGCAATAAGAACAAGCGCCGGCACAATAATAGCGATGCCGATGACACAGCTGTTAACGCCGGCTTCCGTAATTCCCGGCCGGGGCAGCGGAAGAAGCCTCCTAAAGGCAAACACGACGGACCCACCCCGCTGGACAAGATCCTGGAGAGGCCTTGCCAGATTCACGGCACTCAAGAGAAGCCCGCCAATCGCACCAACCGTAACTGTTGGGTCTTCAAACAGGCCGGCAAGCTCGCAACCGAGGACCAAGGCAAGAGCCCACGCAGCGAGGATGAGGATGAGCCTCGTGGTCCGATCGGTGGCGGACAAAAGAAATTCCCTCCAGAGGTGAAAACAGTAAACATGATATACGCCACCCATATACCCAAAAAGGAGAGGAAGCGCGCCCTTTGGGATGTCTACGCCATAGAGCCTGTAGCCCCGAAGTATAACCCATGGTCGGCATACCCGATCACCTTCGATCGACGTGACCATCGACCAGTATCCGTCACAGGGGTTCAGCCGCACTTGTCCTAGACCTGATCATAGACGGGTACCACCTCACTAAAGTCCTAATGGACGGTGGAAGTAGCCTCAATCTTATTTTCTCAGATACGGTGAAAAAGATGGGCATAGATCCGTCAAGAATCAAGCCCAGCAACACTACCTTCAAAGGAGTGATCCCAGGCGTTGAAGCCCGATGCACAAGCTCTGTAAGCCTGGAAGTAGTGTTTGGCTCGCCAGATAACTTTCGAAGCGAGGACTTGATCTTCGACATCGTACCTTTCCGCAGCGGCTATCACGCCCTGCTCGGCCGTACAACGTTCGCTCGCTTTAACGCCGTCCCGCACTACGCATACCTCAAGCTCAAGATGCCCAGCCCTAGGGGGGTCATTACTGTCAATGGCAACACAGAGCGCTCCCTCCGAACTGAGGAACATGCGTTGGCCCTGGCGGCCGAATTCCATTACACCGATGATTGGCAAGCCCCGACATCTGCCGTCAAGGCACCAAAGGCTGGGAAGCGAGCTCGGTCTCAATCCGAAGTACCAGAACCTTCCTCTCCCCATAAATAGGGACTCGCCCCCCATCGCATGGCCCTAGAACCGGCAAAGTATGTGCCGAGGAGGCACAACTTCGCGCTCAAAATCCCATGGGCAGCGGTGGGGAAAAATTATTAAAGGATAAGTGTTCGGCTGGACCAAACCATCACCATCAACATGTCTTCAGACACACTACAGGTACCATAAAGTGCCTGCTACGGCGTAAAGCTCATTCACACTTCGGCGACTTCTCAAGACCTTTTTCCAAAGTCCGCTCGTCGAACATTACACCCGTCGCGGTATACAACTCCTTGGGAGACGCAGGAGCGGACAAGCGACAGGGCACATCGAGGACGTTAGGTCACCTACCGAAGACCCTTGGTACAAACCCTCCTATAAGGTTTATATTTCATATACCAAATACCTGTAAACAGTTGCATCGGCGATTTGAATAATAAGAGTTGTTGAGTAAAATACAGATATATCATACATTATCTCTTTGCTTTTTTCCTTTTCGGAACACTCTCTATTTTCTCCCTCTTCTCGCGAACCTGTTCGGTATACTTTACGATGCAACCGGCTAATAGACCGGGGGCTCGACCTTAAAAATCGCCCTACTCACAACTGATTTAGTGTTCGGCGTCTTGGAATTCCGCTTTATATGCATTGGTTCCGAACTATGTCTTGGGTCAATAGTTGGGTTGCCCGGCTCCTATGCTTGCCCCTTTATGTTCCGCTCGTTTGGCTAAAAGGGCAAAGGGAGCACCGCTGCGATTGTGCTTCTGGCTAGTCTGGTTAAGCGCCTCAGCGGAGAAAGCCGAAAACTGACTGTCATGGTATGCGAGAACCGGTCTGCGAATCCGAGCTTAACTAAATCTCATCAGAGGTTCTTTCGTGTCATACGATGGGTTTGGTGTTAGTACAAACCAGGTGATATAGGCTTTGGCCGCGGTTCATCCGAACATCACAAAAACCTGGGGGCTAGTCATCAGCCCCCGCACTCCTTTCTCGCGCCCCTACGGCTAAGTGAAAGCAATAAAGCATTATGGTCTGATTGCCTTGTCCGCCTCACATTACCGCCTTCGGGTACCGATAGCTCGGCTAAGGGTCATAGTGCGATTGGTAGAGACACCCCGCGTAGTATCTACGTGGGGGCTGAAGCGGACGACTCGCAGCTTTCAGTTTCAATGGCCACACAGGAGTTATAAAGGATGCAAAACATGAAAGACATGATAAACCATGCATTTTTAAACACGTTAAAAGGTCTTCGGACATATTACAACACGTTACTCATACACACTTTCTCTCGAACATTGCGCCTCTATTGCCCGAGCACCCTCCATTACGCCGGAGAAGTACAGTTCGGGGCGCCTATGTTCTTTTCCAGTGGGCGGAGGAGCGGTGGCTATCTTCATTGGATCCAGCCCCGGCCAGTGCACCTTGGCCTTCGCAAAGGTCATCCGAGCTCCCTCGATGCAGGAAGATCGCCTTAGCGCATCGATCCGGGGCGAGGCGTCGCTCAGCTTCTGCACCAGGCTGAAGTAGCTGCCCGGCAGTGGCTCGTCGGGCCATAGCCGGATGCAGAGATCCTTCATGGCCGGCTCCGCCATCCGGTGTAGCTCCATCAGTTGTTTCAGTTGCTCGATAAGGAGAGGAGAGCGCTCGGGGGCTTCAAACTGCGCCCAAAACAGCCGAGCTTCATCTCCTTCTCCCCGCGAAGCATAGCACTGCTTCGCGTCCGCTGTGCTCTTCTGGAGGTCCGAGCAGGCGCCTGAGGAACGCCATACTTGGGTAAGCAACTCGAACTTGCTATCCCCGAAGATACACTGCAATGAATACGGCTTACCATCCATGATAGCTTTGGCCTGGCTGACCTCCTCTTCAAAAGACCGCCTATCCACCCGCTCCTTTTGGAGATTGGTTTTCAGGGTGGATAGTTCGGCGGCCTGCTCCTTGCCCTTCCGCTCTAGGTCCTCGCACTTTTGGCCGGCGTCCTTGAGCTCCTGTTGGATTTCCTCCACTCGAGCCTCGTGCTTGTCGCTGGTGGCTCTTAGGGCGGAGAGTGCGGTAGCCGCTTCTTTGGCCGCCGCCTTCTCCACTGCAGCCTCCTGCTTCGCCTTCTCAAGCTCGGCCTTGAGCTTCTCAATCTCCTTCGCAAAGGTTGCGTAAACATAGACTTATATCACGAAACCGTGTTGATAGTACGGTAAAGAAGAGTTTTGATACTCTCATCTGGCTTACCTTGCGCCTCATCGAATCTCTTGTTTAGAGTGTCAAGCTCGTCTTCGGAGCTCTTGAGCTTCCGATTTAGCTCCTCTAGCTCGGCAGCGTTAGCAGCCGCTGCCGTCGATGAAACATATAACGTTACAGGGGTTTACAACCTTCGAACTGTCACTAAAATGATCCTGTGTCCGGTCCTCTTAAGGGTTGTTAGAACGATCCGAACACATATTGTCCTATGCACAGTTCGGATAAGGATCTATGTTTGACCCCCAGGTAAGTTTTTCCAAACTCACCTGGGGCTCGGGGGCTGCCATGTATATATAATCATAACTCACAGAAAATAATATTTCACAAAATAGAGCATTACATGGCTTACCTGGAAGCCCGTCAGGAGACCATTGAAGGCCTCCTTCAGTCCGTAGTCTACGGACTGAATGCTCTGCAATACCGCACCCATAAGAGTGCGGTGCTCCCCGGAGATGGAGGCGCTTGACAGAGCCTCCCCCATAGCCGGCCACCCATTGGTCGGTGGCGCCGGTGGGGATCGGTTCGCCCGATCTTCAATCGGAGATGGAGCCGGTGCCTCTGGAGGCATGGTGCGCTCCGGAGACCGCCTTGGAGGTGACTGGACATCTTCTCGTCCGGTCTCCTCAGTATCCGGCAAGGGCCTCTCTCCCGGGTCTTCGGCGGCCGAGGTGTTGGCCTCGGCCATGACGTCATCACCCCCACCCCCAGTGTCCGGCTCCAAAGGAGCCTGTTGGGAGGACACCTCCGCGGCATCCTTCGCGGCGCCCAGAGGAGAGGGGTGCGATGCGGTCCCGCTCTCCGCTAGCTCGGCGGGCGGGGTCTCCCCGTCCCAAACTTGATCGGTCGGGAGGACTTGTGGTGGGCTGCAGGTCAATAAGCGTTCACATGTTAATAGTATTCGAAACTTAGCACTAATAGCTCGGAAAGGTCTTCGGATCTGTACCTTCGAGGTGGGGGCTTGACCCTGAGGTTCCTTCGCGGACCCCTCTCGAAGTCCTCGGACTCAATATCCGATTCCGAGTTGTCGTCGGACGGGGCCACCTGTGTCCGACGTGCTTTCTTCGGGGCGGGAGGATCTAAGTCCTCCGGGGCGTCCGATGACGCCACCCTCTTTCCTGCGAGGGGGGAATCGCCTCCCTCCTCGCCCTCATGCTCCTCCTCTTGATTCGAGGAGGCGTGGGTTTCTTCAGACACAGCCTCCGGCTGGTCCCTGATGTGCAGGCCTGCTCGGCCTGGCCTCTTTTTCTCCTTCTTCTCCGGCGCCTTGTAAGGCGCCATGACGAGCATCTCCAACAGCAGCGGAGACTTGGGGTCTTCGGGCTGTGGAGCCGGACACTTGATGCCTATAGCTTTGCTCAACCATTCCTGCGAAAGGTGATCGGAAAATGCTTAGACTATCTTTAGGAAGACAGAGCCGATCGAATAAAACTGTGCTATACCTCGGATGGGGGCTTGATGGCGCTCAAACCCTTGTCCTCCTTCTTGCCCGGCCACTTCTCCTGCGCTTTGAACAGCGCCTTCCATAGCTTCTCCCGAGTGGTACGGAAGAGCTGACGGATCGTAGGATCATCGTCAGTCCGGTAAGTCCACATAGGAGAGGCCCGGCGCTGGCAGGGGAGGATACGCCGTCGGAGCATAATCTGGACCACGCTGGTCAGATCGATGTTTTCTTTTATTAGGGAGGCGATGCCCCTCTGCAGGTCCTCCACCTCGGTATCCGACCCCCAATCAAGGCCCTTTCGGACCCATGAGGTCAACCTGGTTGGGGGGCCAGATCTGAATTCGACAGGAACAGTTCCGCCCTCCTCCCTTTGCTCGGTGATGTAAAACCACTCTTTCTGCCAGGTCTTGATGGTATCGATGAAGGTGCCGGACGGCCATACTGCGCGAGGGAGCTTGCTGATGACTGCCCCGCCGCAGTCTGCGTGAGCGCCGGCGACACACTTCGGCTTGATATTGAATATCTTTAGCCATAGTCCGAAGTGTGGTTCGACGCGTAGGAAGGCCTCGCAGACGATGATGAAGGCCGATATATGCATGAAAGAGTTCGGCGGGAGGTCGTGGAAGTCGAGACCATAAAAGAACATGAGGCCCCTCACGAAGGGGTGGAGCGGGAAGCTCAATCCTCGGATGAAGTGGGGGATGAAGACCACCCTCTCGCCTGGTTTGGGGGTGGGGATCACCTGGCCCTCCTCCGCAGCGCGATGGAAGACATTGGCAGGGAGGTAGCCGGCGTCCTTGAGGTCCCGGATGTCCTGGTCTGTGACCGTGGATGCCTCCCACTTGCCGTTGGAGCCGGAGCTGGCCATGGCTGAGCTCGGAGGAGGAGGAATGGAAAACCTAGATCTGGGCTCTGGAAGCTCGGAAGATTGGGGAGCAGGGATGCGAATGGGAAGTGTGGTTAAGCCTTGGGGTTTTCTTCCCCTTTTATCGGGCTTGTTGCCAGTTAGCCTCCCTTCACGGTGCCGTGAATCTCTCTGCTTCCCAAGACGTGTGTGCCGTTATACACGCGTGGTTAAACATATCCCGTGTGAAACGGGGCACGATCTGTGCATTGATGGATCGTGCTAGTGGAAACGGCCTCGAACCGCGAATCGAGTCTTTACGACTGGTTCAGTGGTCGTGGTGGGCCATGACCTTTCGTATGAAAGGTTGTCAGAAATCATTATTTACTCCCTGACATTTGGCCTTCAGGGCCGGTTACTCATGGTGTTCGGACGATCTATGATCAGAAAAACTACACGTCGTGGGAGGCCGAATTATCTCGGCCGATCATTGTTCGGAGAAAGGAACTCGCCTCGCAAGCCGAAGACTCTGATCATTTGAAGCAGCTGGAGCTTGGACCCTTGGCGTTGGAGGCTAGTTCGGGGGCTACTGAGGGAGTCCTGGTTTAGGGGGTCCTCGGGAGGTCGACCTATTGCTCATGGGCCGGACTATATGGGCCACTTGCCGAATACTAGATGGATTGAAGACCCTGCCTCCAGGAAGGAAGCTTCGAGAATCGTGGCTTGTCCTCCACGTTTTGAGTAGTGAATAGGCATGTTTATCCCTTCGACGTGTAACCTACCATGTGTAAACCCTAGGTACCCTCGGCGTCTATATAAGCCGAAGGGTTTTAGGTTGTAGGACAACAGAACTCATCTAGGGTTTTAGCTACTTGATCTCGAGGTAGATCAACTCTGTAATCCTCATACTATCAATATGATCAAGCAGGACGTAGGGTATTACCTATTGGGGAACGTTGCATGGGAAACAAAAATTTTCCTACGCACACACAAGATCTATCCATGGTGATGAGCATCTACGAGAGGGAGAGTGAATCTACATACCCTTGTAGATCGCTAAGCGGAAGCGTTTAAAAACGCGGTTGATGTAGTCGAACGTCTCCGCGATCCAAATCGCAAGTCGTCCCTCAATCCGATCACGAACTAGCGCCGAACGGACGGCACCTCCGCGTTCAACACACGTACGGCTTGATGACGCCTTCACCTCCTCGATCCAGCGAGCGATGATGAAGTAGTGGTTGAGTTCCAGCAGCACGACGGCGTGGTGATGGTGGTGAGGAACAATCTCTGCAGGGCTTCGCCAAGTGCTACGGAGATTATGACGGAGGAACTAGAGGGTTAGGGTTGCCGCACACGGCTTGGGGAAATCTTGATGTGTCTCGTGTGCTAGCCCTGCCCCTCTATTTATATGTTGAGCCTTGGGGTCTAAACTTGGAGTAAAAGTCTCTTCCAAGTCGGTTTTGCCCGCACAAGGTCGGTTTGGCCCGCAGGAAAAGAGTCCAACTCGGATCCCTG
This sequence comes from Elymus sibiricus, assembly GCA_039707655.1. NCBI lineage: Eukaryota > Viridiplantae > Streptophyta > Magnoliopsida > Poales > Poaceae > Elymus > Elymus sibiricus. The sequence goes on from CM077671.1 coordinate 250,807,294, forward strand.
CCGAACCGTGCACAGCCGCGCACAAGCGGTAGTACCGCTCACAAGCGGTAGTACCGCTTGGGCGGTAGTACCGCTTCACACAAGCGGTAGTACCGCTTACGCGGCAGCAAAACTACTTTTTGCACTTTCCAATACCTTGTGGGCTTTTATCCCTTGGCCCATATAAAGTGTTGTTGCACCCGAACACTTCGGTAAACATCCGGAACCCCTTCCGGTGAACTCCGGAACCCTTCCGGAGATCAAAACACTATTATCACATATATCAATCTTTACCTCCAGACTATTCCGGAGATCCTCGTCATGTCCGGGATCTTATCCGAGACTCCGAACAACTTTCGGTCACCAACATAATAACTCAATTATACTAATCGTCACCAAACGTTAAGTGTGTAGACCCTGCGGGTTCGAGAACTATGTAGACATGACCGAGACACTTCTACGATCAATAACCAATAGCGGGACCTGGATGCCCATATTGGCTCCTACATATTCTACGAAGATCTTTATCGGTCGAACCTCTATGTCAAGGATTCAGTTAATCCCGTATGCTGTTCCCTTTGTTCTTCGGTATGTTACTTGCCCGAGATTCGATCGTCGGTATCTCTATACCTAGTTCAATCTCGTTACCGGCAAGTCTCTTTACTCGTTCCGTAATACAAGATCCCGTGGCTAACTCTTTAGTCACTTTGCTTGCAAGGCTCAATGTGATGTTGTATTACCGAGTGGGCCCTGAGATACCTCTCCGTCACACGGAGTAACAAATCCCAGTCTTGATCCATGCCAACCCAACAGACACCCTCGGAGATACCTGTAGAGCACCTTTATAGTCACCCAGTTACGTTGCGACGTTTGATACACACAAGGTATTCCTCCGGTGTCAGTGAGTTGCATGATCTCATGGTCAAAGGAACAGATACTTGACATGCAGAAAACAATAGCAATAAACTGACACGATCAAATGCTACGTTTACAGTTTGGGTCTTGTCCATCACATCATTCTCCTAATGATGTGATCCCGTTATCAAATGACATCTCATGTCAATGGCTAGGAAACCTTAACCATCTTTGATCAACGAGCTAGTCAACTAGAGGCTTACTAGGGACACAGTGTTGTCTATGTACCCACACATGTATTTGAGTTTCCAATCAATACAATTATAGCATGGATAATAAATGATTATCATTAACAAGGAAATATAATAATAACCAATTTATTATTGCCTCTAGGGCATATTTCCAACAGTCTCCCACTTGCACTAGAGTCAATAATCTAGTTCACATCACTATGTGATTTACATTGTAATGAATCGAACACCCATGCAGTTCTGGTGTTGTTCATGTTTAGCCTTTGGAAGAGGTTTAGTCATCGGATCTGCAACATTCAGATCCGTGTGTACTTTGCAAATATTTATGTCGTCCTCCTTGATGTAATCGCGGATGGAATTGAAACGTCGCTTTATGTGTCTGGTCCTCTTGTGAAATCTTGGTTCCTTGGCTAGAGCAATGGCACCAGTATTATCACAAAACAGAGTCATTGGGTTAAGCGCACTAGGCACTACTCCAAGATCTGTCATGAACTCCTTCATCCAGACACCTTCCTTCGCCGCCTCCGAGGCTGCGATGTACTCCGCTTCGCATGTAGAATCAGCTACCACGCTTTGCTTGGAACTGCACCAGCTAACCGCACCTCCATTACGAATAAATACGTATCCGGTTTGCGACTTAGAGTCATCCGGATCAGTGTCAAAGCTTGCATCGACGTAACCCTTTATGACGAGCTCTTGATCACCTCCATAAACGAGAAACATGTCCTTAGTCCTTTTCAGGTACTTCAGGATATTCTTGACCGCCGTCCAGTGTTCCATTCCTGGATCACTTTGAAACCTTCCGACCATACTTATGGCAAGGCTGACATCGGGTCTTGTGCACAGCATTGCATACATGATAGAGCCTATGGCTGAAGCATAGGGGATGACACTCATCTTTTATCTATCTTCTGCAGTCACTGGGCATTGAGTCTTACTCAACTTCACACCTTGCAAAACAGGCAAGAACCCCTTCTTGGACTGATCCATTTTGAACTTCTTCAAAATCTTATCAAGGTATGTGCTTTGTGAAAGTCCTATTAAGCGTCTTGATCTATCTCTATAGATCTTGATGCCTAATATGAAAGCAGCTTCTCCTAGGTCCTTCATTGAAAAACTCTTGTTCAAATATTCCTTTACGCTTTCCAGCATTTCTATATTATTTCCAATCAGCAATATGTCATCCACATATAATATTAGAAACGCTATAGAGCTCCCACTCACTTTCTTGTAAATACAAGCTTCTCCGTAAACTTGTATAAACTCGAACGCTTTGATCACCTCATCAAAACGAAGATTCCAACTCCAAGATGCTTGCACCAGTCCATAAATGGATCGCTGGAGTTTGCAAACTTTGTCAGCATTCTCTGGATCGACAAAACCTTCTGGTTGCATCATATACAACTCTTCCTTAAGGAAACCGTTAAGGAACGCTGTTTTGACATCCATCTGCCAAATTTCATAATCGAAAAAGGCAGCTATTGCTAACATGATTCTGACGGACTTAAGCATCGCTACGGGTGAGAAGGTCTCATCGTAGTCAACTCCTTGAACTTGCGAAAAACCCTTTGCCACAAGTCGAGCTTTATAGACGGTGACATTACCGTCCGCGTCCGTCTTCCTCTTAAAGATCCATTTGTTCTGAATGGCCTTACGCCCTTCAGGTAATACTTCCAAAGTCCATACTTTGTTTTCATACATGGATCCCATCTCGGATTTCATGGCCTCTAACCACTTCTCGGAATCCGGGCCCATCATCGCTTCTCCATAGCTCGTAGGTTCATCGTTGTCTAACAACATGACTTTTAAGACAGGGTTGCCGTACCACTCGGGAGCAGTACGCGTCCTTGTCGACCTACGAGGTTCGATAGCAACTTGATCCAAAGCTTCATGATCATCATCATTAACTTCCTCTTCAGCTAATGTAGGCTCCACAGAAACATCTTTCTGCGCTGCGCTACTATCAGGTTGAAGTAAAGGTTCAACAACCTCATCAAGTTCTATCTTCCTCCCACTCAATTCTTTCGAGAGAAACTCTTTCTCAAGAAATGTTCCGTTTTTAGCGACAAACACTTTGCCTTCGGATCTGAGGTAGAAGGTATACCCAACTGTCTCTTTTGGGTATCCTATGAAGACGCATTTCTCCGCTTTGGGTTCCAGCTTTTCAGGCTGAAGCTTTTTGACATAAGCATCACATCCCCAAACTTTAAGAAACGACAGTTTTGGCTTCTTGCCAAACCAAAGTTCATATGGCGTCGTCTCAACGGATTTCGATGGTGCCCTATTTAAAGTGAATGCAGCTGTCTCTAATGCATAACCCCAAAACGATAGTGGCAAATCGGCAAGAGACATCATAGATCGCACCATATCCAATAAGGTTCGATTACGACGTTCGGACACACCATTACGCTGTGGTGTTCCAGGCGGTGTCAATTGTGAAACAATTCCACACTGTCTTAAGTGACTGCCAAACTCATAACTCAGATATTCTCCTCCTCGATCAGATCGTAGGAATTTAATCTTCTTGTTACGATGATTCTCAACTTCACCCTGAAATTGTTTGAACTTTTCAAATGTTTCAGACTTGTGTTTCATTAAGTAAATATACCCATATCTACTTAAGTCATCAGTGAAGGTGAGAAAATAACGATAACCACCGCGCGCCTCAATACTCATTGGACCACACACATCAGTATGTATGATTTCCAATAAGTCACTTGCTCGTTCCACTGTTCCAGAGAACGTCGTTTTAGTCATCTTGCCCATGAGGCATGGCTCACATGTGTCAAGTGATTCAAAATCAAGTGACTCCAAAAGTCCATCAGCATGGAGCTTCCTCATGCGTTTTACGCCAATATGACCTAAACGGCAGTGCCACAAGAAAGTGGTATTATCATTATCAATTCTACATCTTTTGGCATCAATGTTATGAACATGTGTATCATTACTATCGAGATTCAATAAGAATAAACCCCTCACATTGGGTGCATGACCATAAAAGATATTACTCATATAAATAGAACAACCATTATTCTCTGATTTAAATGAGTAACCGTCTCGCAATAAACAAGATCCAGATATAATGTTCATGCTTAACGCAGGCACCAAATAACACTTATTTAGGTTCATCACTAATCCCGACGGTAATCGAAGAGCGAGCGTGCCGACGACGATCACATCAACCTTGGAACCATTTCCCACGCGCATCGTCACTTCGTCCTTTGCCAGCCTCCGTTTATTCCGCAGTTCCTGTTTTGAGTTGCAAATATGAGCAACCGCACCGGTATCAAATACCCAGGCACTACAACGAGAGTTGGTAAGGTACACATCAATAACATGTATATCATATATACCTTGTTTGTTGTTGGCCGCCTTCTTGTCAGCCAAATACTTGGGGCAATTCCGCTTCCAGTGTCCAGTTCCCTTGCAATGAAAACACACAGTTTCTGGTTTGGGTCCAGCCTTGGGTTTCTTCACGAGAGGAGCAACTGCTTTGCCACTCTTCTTGGAGTTACCCTTCTTACCCTTGCCATTTTTCTTGAAACTAGTGGTTTTATTGACCATCAACACTTGATGCTCCTTCTGAATTTCAGACTCAGCGATTTTCAGCATCGCAAACAGCTTGGCGACTGACTTGTTCATCCCGTGCATGTTATAGTTCAACACGAAGCTCTTGTAGCTAGGTGGCAATGATTGAAGAACTCTGTCAGTGATAGCCTCTGGCGGAAGGGGCATCCTTAACTCAGCCAGACGGGTGGAGTACCCAGACATTCTGAGCACGTGATCACTGATAGACCCGTTCTCCTCCATCTTGCAAGCATAGAATTTGTCGGAGATCTCATATCTCTCGATCCGGGCATTCTTCTGAAAGATAAACTTCAACTCCTGGAACATCTCATATGCTCCATGACGTTCAAAATGTCTTTGAAGTCCCGGTTCTAAGCCATACAACATTGCACATTGAACTATTGAGTAATCATCAGAACGAGCCTGCCAGGCGTTCACAACGTCTAGAGACTCAACTGGAGCGGGTGGATCACCAAGCGGTGCATCAAGGACATAAGCCTTCTGGGAAGCCGTAAGGATAATCCTTAGATTACGGGCCCAGTCCACAAAGTTACTTCCATCATCTTTCAACTTAGCTTTCTCTAGGAACGCATTAAAATTCAGGGGTGCTACTGCGCGAGCCATGAACTACAACATAAATATAGCAAAGACAACTTAGACTATTGTTCTAGATAATGAGTTTAGTTAATCAAATTACTTAAAAACTCCCACTCAAATTGACATCCCTCCGGTCATTCGAGTGTAACATGATCCAAATCCACCAACTCAAGTCCGATCATCACGTGAGTTGAGGTGGTTTCAATGGTGAACATCTTCATGTTGATCATATCTATTATATGACTCATGTTCGACCTTTCGGTCTCTTGTGTTCCGAGGCCATGTCTGTACATGCTAGGCTCGTCAAGTTTAACCCGAGTGTTCCGCACGTGTAACATGGCTTACACCCGTTGTATGCGAACGTAGAGTCTATCACACCCGATCATCACGGCGTGTCTCGAAACGACGAACTTTTGCAATGGTGCACACTTGGGGAGAACACAATTTTATCTTGAAATTTAAGTGAGGGATCACCTTATAATGCTACCGTCGTCCTAAGCAAAATAAGATGCATAAAAGGATTAACATCACATGCAAATCATAAGTGACATGATATGGCCATGAACTTGTGCTTTTGATCTCCATCTCCAAAGCACCGGCATGATCTCCATCGTCACCGGCATGACACCATGATCTCCATCATCCTGATCTCCATCAACGTGTCGCCATAAGGTTGTCGCGCCGACTGTTGCTTCCACGACTATTGCTAACGTTTAGCGATAAAGTAAAGCATTACATAGCGCTTAATGATTGACACGCAGGTCATACAATAATTAAAGACAACTCTATGGCTCCTGCCAGTTGCCGTACTCATCGACATGCAAGTCGTGATATTCTATACATCACATGATCATCTCATACATCACATATATCTCATCATGTAATTGGCCATATCACATCACAACATACCCTGCAAAAACAAGTTAGACGTCCTCTAATTGTTGTTGCAAATTTTACGTGGCTGCTACGGGTTTGCAAGAACCGTTCTTACCTACGCAAAACCACAACGTGGTGTAGTGATTGCTTTTTGATCTTCTAAAAGAACCCTCTTCATTGAAATCGATTCAACTAAAGTGAGAGAGACAGACACCCGCTAGCCATCTTTATGCAACGAAGTTACATGTTAGTTGAAGGAACCTGTCTCGCGTAAGTGTACGCGTAATGTCGGTCCGGGCCGCTTCATCTCACAGTACCGCCGAATCAAATATCAACTAGTAACGGCAAGCAATATGTATACACCCACGCCCACAACTCGTTTGTGTTCTACTCGAGATCTCATCTACGCATAGACCTGGCTCATGATGCCACTGTTGGGGAACGTTGCATGGGAAACAAAAAATTTCCTACGCACACACAAGATCTATCCATGGTGATGAGCATCTACGAGAGGGAGAGTGAATCTACATACCCTTGTAGATCGCTAAGCGGAAGCGTTTAAAAACGCGGTTGATGTAGTCGAACGTCTCCGCGATCCAAATCGCAAGTCGTCCCTCGATCCGATCACGAACTAGCGCCGAACGGACGGCACCTCCGCGTTCAACACACGTACGGCTTGATGACGCCTTCACCTCCTCGATCCAGCGAGCGATGATGAAGTAGTGGTTGAGTTCCAGCAGCACGACGGCGTGGTGATGGTGGTGAGGAACAATCTCTGCAGGGCTTCGCCAAGTGCTACGGAGATTATGACGGAGGAACTAGAGGGTTAGGGTTGCCGCACACGGCTTGGGGAAATCTTGATGTGTCTCGTGTGCTAGCCCTGCCCCTCTATTTATATGTTGAGCCTTGGGGTCTAAACTTGGAGTAAAAGTCTCTTCCAAGTCGGTTTTGCCCGCACAAGGTCGGTTTGGCCCGCAGGAAAAGAGTCCAACTCGGATCCCTGCCGAACCGTGCACAGCCGCGCACAAGCGGTAGTACCGCTCACAAGCGGTAGTACCGCTTGGGCGGTAGTACCGCTTCACACAAGCGGTAGTACCGCTTACGCGGCAGCAAAACTACTTTTTGCACTTTCCAATACCTTGTGGGCTTTTATCCCTTGGCCCATATAAAGTGTTGTTGCACCCGAACACTTCGGTAAACATCCGGAACCCCTTCCGGTGAACTCCGGAACCCTTCCGGAGATCAAAACACTATTATCACATATATCAATCTTTACCTCCAGACTATTCCGGAGATCCTCGTCATGTCCGGGATCTTATCCGAGACTCCGAACAACTTTCGGTCACCAACATAATAACTCAATTATACTAATCGTCACCAAACGTTAAGTGTGTAGACCCTGCGGGTTCGAGAACTATGTAGACATGACCGAGACACTTCTACGATCAATAACCAATAGCGGGACCTGGATGCCCATATTGGCTCCTACATATTCTACGAAGATCTTTATCGGTCGAACCTCTATGTCAAGGATTCAGTTAATCCCGTATGCTGTTCCCTTTGTTCTTCGGTATGTTACTTGCCCGAGATTCGATCGTCGGTATCTCTATACCTAGTTCAATCTCATTACCGGCAAGTCTCTTTACTCGTTCCGTAATACAAGATCCTGTGGCTAACTCTTTAGTCACTTTGCTTGCAAGGCTCAATGTGATGTTGTATTACCGAGTGGGCCCTGAGATACCTCTCCGTCACACGGAGTAACAAATCCCAGTCTTGATCCATGCCAACCCAACAGACACCCTCGGAGATACCTGTAGAGCACCTTTATAGTCACCCAGTTACGTTGCGACGTTTGATACACACAAGGTATTCCTCCGGTGTCAGTGAGTTGCATGATCTCATGGTCAAAGGAACAGATACTTGACATGCAGAAAACAATAGCAATAAACTGACACGATCAAATGCTACGTTTACAGTTTGGGTCTTGTCCATCACATCATTCTCCTAATGATGTGATCCCGTTATCAAATGACATCTCATGTCAATGGCTAGGAAACCTTAACCATCTTTGATCAACGAGCTAGTCAACTAGAGGCTTACTAGGGACACAGTGTTGTCTATGTACCCACACATGTATTTGAGTTTCCAATCAATACAATTATAGCATGGATAATAAACGATTATCATTAACAAGGAAATATAATAATAACCAATTTATTATTGCCTCTAGGGCATATTTCCAACATTACCTCCATAGGAGGGCCCGAACCTGGGTAAAACCTTGTCCCCTTCGTCTCTTGTTACCATCGATCCTAGTCTCACAGCTCGGGACCCCCTACCCGAGATCCGCCGGTTTTGACACCGACACCTTCCCCTTCTATATATAGTCAAGGGGGAAGGGGAGGGCGTCCAAAACCCTCCTAGGTCTAGCCACAAGGGAGAAACCCATTTAAACATGAAGATAACATCTTATCTCTAGATTCAACCCTTTTAAATTTAGAGATAAGATCTTAACTCTAGATTTAACTAACATGTGCCTTGGGGAATGGTGAGGCAAGCCCATGTGGGCTGTAGCCCCACCCCTCGGTCCATGTGGGACTTTCCCTGGTCATTGGGCCCCATAGTGGAACCCCTCGAACCTTCTAGAACCTTCCCGGTACTCTACCGAAAAAATCCCGAATTTTTCTGGAACCCCTAATATGACTTCCCATATATAAATCTTTACCTTCGGACCATTCTGGAGCTCCTCGTGATGTCCTGGATCCCATCTGGGACTCCAAACTAATTTTGGACTTTCCACTATTAATATCTCAAAATTACCCTATCGCTACCGAACGTTAAGTGTGCGACCCTACAGGTTTGAGAATCATGTAGACATGACCGAGACACCTCTCCGATCAATAACCAATAATGGGACCTAGATGCCCATATTGGTTCCTACATATGCCACGAAGATCTTTACCGGTCGAACCACAATGTCAAGGATTCAATCAATCCCGTATACAGTTCCCTTTGTCCATCGGTGTGTTACTTGCCCGAGATTCGATCGTCGGTATCTCCATACCTAGTTCAATCTTGTTACCGGCAAGTCTCTTTACTCGTTCCGTAATACAAGATCCTGTGACTAACTCATTAGTCACATCGCTTGCAAGCTTCTTATTGTGATGTTGTATTACCGAGAGGGCCCAGAGATACCTCTCTGTCATACGGAGTGACAAATCCCAGTATCGATCCATGCCAACCCAACAGACACCTTCGAAGATACCTGTAGAGCACCTTTATGATCACCCAGTTACGAAGTGACATTTAATAGCACACAAGGTATTTCTCCGATATCCGGGAGTGGCATGATCTCATGGTCTTAGGAGCAGATACTTGACATGAAGAAAGTGTAGCAATAAACTTAAGTGATACAATCAAATGCTAAGCTCACGGTTGGGTCTTGTCCATCACATCATTCTATTAATGATGTGATCCCGTTATCAAATGACAACTCATGTCTATGGTTAGGAACCTTAACCATCTTTGATTTGATCAACGAGCTATTCTAGTAGAGGCTTACAAGGGACACGGTGTTGTCTATGTATCCACACATGTAGCTGAGTTTCCGGTTAATACAATTCTAGCATGGATAATAGACGATTATCATGAACAAGGAAATATGATAATAACCAATTTATTATTGCCTCTAGGGCATATTTCCAGCAGTCTCCCACTTGCACTAGAGTCAATAATCTAGCTTACAATGTAATGTATCTAACACCCATAGAGTTCTGGTGTTGATCATGTTTTGCTCGTGAGAGAGGTTTAGTCAACGGGTTTGCAACATTCAGATCCATATGTACTTTGCAAATGTCTATGTCTTCCTCCTTTATGTAATCACGGATGGAGTTGAAACGGCACTTTATATGCTTGGTCTTCTTGTGAAACCTGGGCTCCTTGGCATTGGCAATGGCACCAGTGTTGTCACAAAAGAGAGTCATCTGATCTAGTGCGCTAGACACAACTCCTAGATCCGTCATGAACTGCTTCATCTAGACTCCTTCCTGCGCTGCTTATGAAGAAGCTATATATTCTACCTCACATGTAGATGCTGCTACCACGCTTTGCTTGCAGCTACTCCAGCTGACTGCTCCACCATTTAGAATAAATATGTGTCTAGATTGAGACTTAGAGTCATCTGGATTAGTGTTAAAGCTATCATCGACGTAACCCTTTATGACGAGCTCTTGGTCACCTCCATATACGAGAAATATTTCCTTACTCCTCTTCAGGTACTTAAGGATATTTTTGACTGATGTCCAGTGTTCCACTCTTGGATCACTTTGAAACCTTCTGTCCATACTTATGGCAAGGCACACATCCGGTCTCGTGCACAGCATCGCATACATGATAGAGCCTGTGGCTGAGGCATAGGGGGAGACCCTCATCTTTTCTCTATCTTCTGATGTTGTCGGGCATTGAGTCTTACTCAACTTCACACCATGCAAAACAGGCAAGAACCCCTTCTTGGACGGATCCATTTTGAACTTCTTCAAAATCTTATCAAGGTATGTGCTCTGTGAAAGTCCTATAAAGCATCTTGATCTATCTCTATAGATCTTGATGCCTCATATATAAGCAGCCTCTCTGAGGTCTTTCATTCAAAAACTCTTGTTTAAATACTCCTTCACGCTTTCCAAAAGTTCTATATTGTTTCCAATCAACAATATGTCATCCACGTATTATATTAGAAACGCTATAGAGCTCCCACTCACTTGCTTGTAAATACAAGCTTCTCCATAAACTTGTATGAACCCAAAAGCTTTGATCAGCTCATCAAAGCGAAGATTCCAACTCTGAGACGCTTGCGCCATCCCATAAATGGATCGCTGGAGCTTGCATACTTTGTCAGCATTTTTAGGATCGACAAAACCTTTCGGTTGCATCATATACAACTCTTCCTTAAGGAAATCGTTAAGGAACGTTGTTTTGACATCCATTTGCCATATTTCATAATCGAAAAATGCAGCTATTGCTAACATAATCCTAACGGACTTAAGCATCGCTATGGGTGAGAAGTCTCATCATAGTCAAATCCTTGAACTTGTGAAAACCCTTTTACAACAAGTTGAGCTTTATATACGGTGACATTACTGTATGCGTCCGCCTTTTTCTTAAAGATACATTTGTTCTGAATGGCCTTACGATCCTCGGGTAAGTCCTCCAAAGTCCGTATATACTTGGTTTTCATACATGGATCCTATTTCAGATTTCATGGCCTCTATCCACTTGTCAGAATCCGGGCCCACCATCACTTCCTCATAGTTCGTAGGTTCACCGTTGTCAAACAACGTACCTCCAAGACAGGATTACCGTACCACTTCGGGGTAGTACATGTCCTTGTCGGCCTACGAAGCTCGGTAGTAACTTGAACTGAAGTTTCATGATCACCATCATTAGCTTCCTCTTCAAGTGGTGTAGGCGTCACAGAAACATATTTTTGTGTTGCGGTACTCTCCAATTGAAGTGAAGGTTCAGTAACCTCATCAAGTTCTACCTTCCTCCCACTCGAATCTTTTGAGATAAACTCCTTCTCTAGAAAGGATCCATTCTTGGCAACAAAGGCCTTGCCTTCGGATCTGAGATAGAAGGTATACCCAATTGTTTCCTTAGGGTATCCTATGAAGACGCACTTCTCCGCTTTGGGTTCGAGCTTATCAGGCTGAAGCCTCTTCACATAAGCATCGCATCCCCAAACTTTAAGAAATGACAGCTTAGTTTTCTTGCCAAACCATAATTCATATAGTGTCGTCTCAATGGATTTAGATGGTGCCCTATTTAAAGTGAATGCAGTTGTCTCTAATGCATAACCCCAAAACGATAGTGACAAATTGGTAAGAGACATCATAGAACGCACCATATCCAATAGAGTAAGATTATGACATTCGGACACACCATTACGCTGTGGTGTTCCAGGTGGCATGAGATGTGAAACAATTCCACATTGTCTTAAATGCATACCAAACTCGTAACTCAGATATTCTTCACCACGATCAGATTGTAGAAACTTTATCTTCCTATTACGATGATTCTCAACTTTCCTCTAAAATTGCTTGAACTTTTCAAACGTTCCAGACTTGTGTTTCATTAAGCAAATATACCCATATCTACTCAAATCATCAGTGAAGGTAAGGAAATAATAGTATCCATTACGTGCTTCAACACTCATTGGACCGCACACATCAGTATGTATGATTTCCAACAAGTCACATGCCCGTTCCATTGTTCCGGAAAACGGGATTTCCGTTATCTTGCCCATGAGTCATGGTTCACATGTTTCAAATGATTCATAATCAAGTGATTCCAAAAGTCCATCAGCATGGAGCTTCTTCATGCGCTTTACACCAATATGACCTAAGCGGCAGTGCCACAAGTATGTGGTACTGTCATCATTAACTTTGCATCTTTTTGCATCAATATTATGAATATGTGTATCACTACGATTGAGATCAATAAGAATAAACCATTCACATTGGGTGCATGACCATAAAATATATTAATCATGTAAATAGAACAACCATTATTCTTTGATTTAAATGAATAACCGTCTCACAATAAACAAGATCCAGATATAATGTTCATGCTCAACGCTGGCACCAAATAATAGTTATGTAGGTTTAAAACTAATCCCTAAGGTAATCGAAGAGTGAGTGTGTCAACGGAGATCACATCAACCTTGGAACCATTTCCGACGTGCATCGTCACCTCGTCCTTAGCCAGTCTCCGTTTATTCTGCAGCTCCTGTTTCAAGTTACAAATATTAGCAACTGAACCGGTATCAAATACCCATGCACTACTATGAGCACTTGTAAGGTACACATCGATAACATGTATATCAAATATACCTTTGTTGACGTTGCCATCCTTCTTATCTGCCAAGTACTTGGGGCAGTTCCGCTTCTAGTGGTCAATTCCCTTGCAATAGAAGCACTCAGTCTCAAGTTTGGGTCCAGCCTTGGGTTTCTTCACAGGAGCGGCAACTGGCTTGCCATTCTTCTTGAAGTTTCCCTTCTTTCCCTTGCCTTTCTTGAAACTAGTGGTTTTCTTAACCATCAACACTTGATGCTCCTTCTTGATTTCTACTTTCGCGGCCTTAAGCATCACGAATAGCTCAGGAATTGTCTTATCCATCCCTTGCATGTTATAGTTCATTACAAAGCTCTTGTAGCTAGGTGGCAGTGACTGGAGAACTCTGTCAACAACCGTCTCAGGAGGAAGCTCAACTCCCAACTAATTCAAGTGATTGTAGTACCCATACATTCTGAGTATATGCTCACTGACAGAGCTATTCTCCAACATCTTGCAGGCAAAGAACTTATCGGAGGTCTCATACCTCTCAATCCTGGCATGGGCTTGAAATACCAATTTCAGCTCCTAGAACATCTCATATTATCCATGATGTTCAAAACATATTTGCAGCCCTGGTTCTAAGCCTTAAAGCATGGCGCACTGAACTATCAAGTAGTCATCGGAACGTGTCTGTCAAACATTCACAATATCCACAAACGACGCTGGAGGGGGTGGCGCGCCAAGTGATGCATCAAGAACATAAGCCTTTTGTGCAGCCGTGTGGATAATCCTCGGATTACGAACTCAGTCCGCATAGTTGCTTCCATCATATTTCAACTTAGCTTTCTCTAGGAACGCATTAAAATTCAGGGGAACTACTGTGCGAGCCATTGATCTACAACGTAATTTGCAAAGACAACTTTAGACTAGGTTCATGATAATAGGTTCAATTAATCAAATTACTAATGAACTCCCACTTAAATCAACATCCACTACACCACAACACTTAATTGGGGGCAGTTAACTATCGGGAGAAACAGCTAAACAAGGGCAAATGAACTGCTGAAACATTTGTTAATGCCGGCATAAGTACCTGAGGGCATAAAAACTACCGGCAGAACTTGAGCTAGAAGGGCACACATACTGCCGGTAAATTTAGGGGCACACTATCTGCCAGGAGAACAAAACCATGGCCCACTTTCTTACGGGAACTGTCCTTGGCAGGAGTCAGGAAAATTATCGGGCCTAAGAGCATCTCCAGCCGTTCGGCCCCCCAAGGGCCTGAAATAGCGCCGCTTGGGGGCGAACCGGCGCTAAAATCGGCTTGGGGGGATCGACTTCCTAGCCCCCCCCAAGGTCGCCCCCAGCCGGCGATTTTGGCCCAATTTCGGCGCAAATTCAGCCCAAATTCGGCGCGCTTTCGGCACAAATTCAACAAAAACTAAATTTTTATGACAAAGTTCATCACAGAAATCAATACAAATCAAATAGTTCAACGAAGCAAGCTCATAATTCCAACACAAATTAAAACAAATCGAACTAGGCATTGCCCTTGAGCCTCCATAGGTGCTCCACCAGATCGTCTTGCAGTTTTTATGCACCTATGGGTCTCGGATCTCCTGGCGCATATTGAGGAAGGCAGCCCATGTTGCCGGTACCTGGTGATCAACAACTGCAAGAGGACCCTGCCTGAAATATGGTTCAATGTCACACACTGGCTCTTCCTGCTTGCTCTCAATGATCATGTTGTGCAAGATGACACAGCAATTCATCACCTCCCACATCTACGATTTCGACCAGGTTAGAGCGGGGTACCGGATAACAGCAAATCGAGATTGGAGCACACAAAATGCTTGCTCGACATCCTTCCTGCAAGCCTCCTGACACTTAGCAAAGTGTGAGTTATTGCCTCCTGGCACAGGGTTTGAGATAGTCTTCACAAATGTGGATGATAACCCACAAGTGTAGGGGATCGTTTGTAGCCTTTTTCGATAAGTAAGAGTGTCGAACCCAACGAGGAGCTAAAGGTATAACAAATATTCCCTCAAGTTCTATCGACCACCGATACAACTCTACGCACACTAATGCTTGCTTTACATAGAACAAGTATGAAACTACTTTGCAGGAATAAAACTAGAAGTACTTTGCAAGATAATAAAGAACGTGGAAATAAAAGTTAAGTGTTGTTTTAATAAAAGAACAATAAAAGTAAATAACTTAGTAGAAAGCTTTTTGTGTAACGCAAGAGAAAGATTGTCCCTAGGCAATTGAATATAATATGATAAATACTTGTTATATGCAATGAGGGAGAGGCATACGCTAACATACTTTCCATACTTGGATCATATGCACTTATGATTGGAACTCTAGCAAGCATCTGCAACTACCAAAGTTCATTAAGGTAAAACCCAACCATAGCATTAAGCATCAAGTCCCCTTTACTCCCATACGCAACAACCCACCTACTCGGGTTTGTGCTTCTGTCACTCACGCAACCCACCATAGGCAAATCATGAACATATTACAACACCCTACAGCAGGGATCCCTCACGTTTGCGCGACACGGAGGGCACCATAGGACAACACCATATCAACATACAACTCACATCCATAACATCATACCACAATTAACCCATAGGACAAAAGAGATCTACTCAAACATCATAGGATAGCCAAATATCATTGGGAAATAATTTATGGAGTTGAGCACCATATTTAAGTAGAAATTACAGCGGGGAAGAGAGGTGTTACACCGCTGCATAGAGGGGGGAGAGTTGGTGTTGACGGCGGCGAAGTTGTTGGTGTAGATCGTTGTCACGATGATTGCCCTGGCGGCGTTCCGGCACCACCGGGAGAGAGAGGGAGAGAGCCCCCCCTCCTTCTTCTTTTTCCTTGGCCTCCCCCCTAGATGGGAGGAGAGTTCCCCCTCTGGTCCATGGCCTCCATGGAGGCGGAGGGGCAGGAGCCCCTCCGAGATTGGATCTCCCTCTCTGTTCTCTTCTGTTTCACGTTCCTGTTTTCTGGCCGAAAACCGTTTCTTATATTCCCGGAGATCCGTAACTCCGATCGGACTAAAATTCTGAGGGGATTTTTATCTGAAAATTAGCTTCCTTGCGCCCGAAGGAGAGATCCAACCGACTTATGAGGTGGGCACAAGACACCACCACGGGTTTGGGCCCCTAGGGCGCGCTCTGATGTATCGTGGGGGCTGTGGGCCTCCGTTTGCGTTGATTCCACTTCTCAAAATTCACAAAGATTCCAAAAAAAATCTCCGTAAATTTTTATCGTGTTTGGACTTCGTTTGATATGGATATTCTGCGAAACAAAAAACATGCAACAAAGAGGAACTGGCACTAGGCACTGGATCAATATGTTAGTCCGATAAATCATATAAAATGTTGCCAAAAATATGTGAAAGTTGTATAATATTGGCATGAAACAATCAAAAATTATAGATACGACGGAGACGTATCAGCATCCCCAAGCTTAATTCCTGCTCGTCCTCGAGTAGGTAAATAATAGAAAAGATAATTTTTGATGCGGAATGCTACCTAGCATAATCTTGATCATATATCTAATCATGGCATGAATATTAAGACACAAGTGATTCAAAGCAATAGTGTAGTTTGGACATAAAGACATTAATACTCAGGCATCCCAACAAACAATCATGTCTTTCAAAATATCAAGGCTAAAGAATGCTATCCCAACAAAATCATATAGCCTTGTCATGCTCTGTCTTCTTAACACAAAGTATAAATCATGTACTACCCCGGTGTCAGCCAAGCAATTGGTTCATACTTTTTAACGTGCTTCAGCATTTTCAACTCTCACGCAATACATGAGGGCAAGCCATGGATATAGCACTATGGGTGGAATAGAATATGGTGGTAGGTTTCAAAGGGGTAAAAGTGGAGAAGAAAGTCTCGCATCAACTCAGCGTATCAACGGGCTATGGAGATGCCCATCAATAGATATCAATGCGAGGAATAGGGATTGCCATGCAACGGATGCACTAAGAGCTATAAGTATATGAAAGCTCAATATGAAAACTAAGTAGGTGTGCATCTAACTCTATAATGAAAAATTCCCACTAGTATATGAAAGTGACAACATAGGAGACTCTCTATATGAAAAACATGGTGCTACTTTGAAGCACAAGTGTGGAATTAGCATGCCCCCTTTTTTCTTTTATTTTCTTTCTTATTTTTTTCCTTTTTTTCTTCTTTTTTTCTTCTTTTTTCTATTTTTTTATTTTTCTTGTCCGGAGCCTCATCCCGACTTGTGGGGGAATCATAGTTTCCATCATCCTTTCCTCACGGGGACATGCTCTAATAATGATGATCATCACACTTCTATTTACTTGCAACTCAATATTACAACTCGATAGTAGAACAAAGTATGACTCTATATGAATGCAATGATCTAGCGTAGCAAAGATATCAAAAAACGGACAAGCCATGGAAACATCATGCTAGCTATCTTACGATCATGTAAAGCAATATGACAATGAATGCTCAAGTCATCAAAACGGAAGCGGTGGAAGTTGCATGGCAATATATCTCGGAATGGCTATGGAAATGCCATAATAGGTAGGTATGGTGGCTGTTTTGAGGAAGATATAATAAGGCTTATGTGTGATAGAGCGTATGATATCACGTGGTTTGGATGCACCGGCGAAGTTTGCACCGACTCTCGAGGTGAGAAAGGGCAATGCACGGTACCGTAGAGGCTAGCAATTTGCGGAAAGGTAAGAGTGCGTATAATCCATGTACTCACATTAGTCATAAAGAACTCACATACTTATTGCAAAAGTTTATTAGCCCTCGAAGCAAAGTATTACTATGCATGCTCCTAGGGGGGAGGTTGGTAGGAGTTAACCATCGCGCGCCCCCGACCTTCACACAAAGATAGACAATCAAGAATAAATTGTGCTCCAACTTCCTAGCATAACGGGAGACTATACGTGCATGCTTCGGGAATCACAAACCTTAACACCAATATCTTACTAAACACGATCATCCACTAGTACCTCCCACATATTATCATCTCTATATCGCAAAACTATTGCAAGGAATCAAACATATCATATTCAGTGATCCCTAAGTTTTATGTAGGATTTTATGACTAACCATGTGAATGACCAATTCCTGTTGACTCTCTAAATAGATATAAGTGAAGAAAGAGAGTTTAATTCTTTCTACAAAAGACCATGCTCTAATAAATATAAGTGAAGAAAAAGAGCATTCTATGAATAACGGTTTTCTGCGTGAAGAGAAACAGGCAATCCAAACTTCAAATGATATAAGTGAAGCACATGAAGCATTCTATAAAGCCATACAAAAAAGATATAAGTGAAGTGCAATGAGCATTCTATAAATCAACCATGGACTATCTTATACCAGCATGGTGCATAAAAGAAAAGTGAAAACTAAACAAGAAAGACGCTTCAAGATTTACACATATCACATGAACGAAACGAAAACGAAAACATACCGATACTTGTTGAAGAAAGATGGGATGCCCCGTAAGGCATCCCCAAGCTTAGACGCTTGAGTCTCCTTGGATATTTACTTGGGGTTCCTTGGGAATCCCCAAGCTTGAACTCTTGCCTTTCCTCCTTCTCCTCATATCGAGACCTCCTCGATGTTCGAACACTTTATCCACTCAAAACTTAACAGAAGACTGGTGAGATCCATTAGTATAATAAAGCAAATTCCTACTTTAAGTACTGTTGCAAACCCATTCATATTTTATATTTGCATTATCCCTGCTGTATTATAACTTTTCTATGGCTTACACCACCGATAAATCGATAGTTTCATCAAAACAAGCAAAACAATACATCAAAAACAGAATCTGTCTTAAACATGACAGTCTGTAGTAATCTGAACTTTGACCATACTTCTGTAACTCCAAAAATTCTGAAAAATTAGGACGAAATAAACATTTTGTATAGAAATACTGTGTAAAATTTTCAGAAACTTTTCACGTTTTAGTAAAAAATGAAAATTCACGCACTACAGCCAAAGTTTCTGTTTTTACACCGCACATACCAACAAGCAATCTAATCATCCTAAAGGCAAATCTTGACACATTATTTTTATAATACAATGGATTTGTACAAGGGCATAATTATTTTTGTTGGAAAAGTTTCCGTGATTCAAGATTCACAACATTTCCATGGGCATGAACAAAAGTTCAAGGACGTCCCCCACTTCAACGGTGCTCATCATCTCTCTCACTTTCACCTTTCTTTTTGTGAAGTTTTAGGTTACTCTCTATATTTTTTTTGTTTTTAAACTTTATAAAAGCACTCAACAGAATAAAACGACTCTCTAAAACTTCCGGGTTGTCTCCCTGGTAGCGCTTTCTTTAAAGCCATTAAGCTAGGCATAAAGTGCTCAAGTAATGGATCCACCCGGATCCCAAGGTATATCAAAGCCAATTTTAATTAACAATGATTTGTAATTTAGTAGTGAGCACAAAGTGATATATATCATGTGACAACGAAGTCTAACTCTCTTCCTATGCATCGGCGTGTCATACAAGAATAATTCATGCACATTAAGTAAAGGCCAATGCATGGTATAAACAGTTTCTTGCAATTTTATAGTATTGGAAACATAGAGAGGTGAAGATGCAGTTCCTCTCTCGTAATAATTGCAAGTAGGAGAAGCAAGCACATGCATATTATATTCATCAAAATCATCATGTGTAGTAGCAAAACGCAACCCATCAATGTAATCCTTAATAAGAGCAAACTTCTCCGATATAGTGTAGTTAGGAGAATTCAAAAGGATAATAGGACTATCATGTGTGGGTGCAATAGCAACAATTTCATGCTTAACATAAGAAACTATAGCAAGTTCATCTACTACCCCTGTAAAAGAAAGAAAAGGGCAGATCCAAACAATCTGATCCGTCCATCTTTTAGATCTAATGGCCTCAAATGCTTCTGTGTTTAACACTAGCAAACCACGCTATTAGCCCCTGGTCCTCGAACAGGTAAATTGATCCAGGCATCACAAGTCCACGATCACCACGACCTTTCGTCCGCCTCCTCCTTCTCCCAACGGATCCGCCGGCCGACATCGCCGCCCGCCCGCCCGCCGCCTGCAGGCGCCCGCTGCTCGCAGACGCCCGCCGCCCGCCCACCGATGCCCGCCGCCACCACCATCTTCCCCGCCGCCGACCTACTCCCCCTTCCACCTATGGTGCCCCTCTCTCCGGCCGCCCCACCCTCTCCTCACCTTCTCTCCCTACCCTAAGGTCTCAGATCGAGATCGAGCAGGAGACGGCCCGCATCCGTGCCACCTCTAGTTCGCCATGGATACAGAGGTGATCGAGGTCGGCTCTTCCTCCACGGTCGAGCGCCGGGAGAGGAGGTAGCATCACAGTGGTTCTTCTACGTGACGTCGTCAAGGCTTCGAGCGGACAGGAGGCGGCCTCCATGTGCCAAGGTCGGCGACGGTAGGACGGGCGGTTGTCATCCTACTCCTCTGCTCCACCACGTCATGAACGCTCGCCCCGGACGGTACCGCCTCTCCCAGCGCTTGTTGGATTCTGTTGTGCGTGACGACGGCGCACGCGTGCTGACGCCGTGTGTTGGTTAGAGTGATTGTTGTTCATTGTTCAGTGTTAGTTTCTTCAAATCAGATATTTCAATGTTTCCACTTTTTTAGTTTTAATGCAGTGACTATGATGCTTCCTTGCATGCTTAATAAATTAAATAAAGGGATTAGAACCTGCATTTTTCTCCGGAAAATTTATGCGCTGGATAATTTTGAACTCTGAGGAACCCCTGGAAAGCATCCCACTGGCACCACCAACCCTGCCCACTAATCTCAGAGGATGTCGTTGCCAGAATAACAGAGGAAAAAGACCATGTCTTTGGTTCTTTACGAAAAATTCCACTAATTTTGTTCTTAAGCTTATTTGGTAATCACTACTTCACTTCACAAGATATAAATCCATTACTCAGTGGAGGGGACCTCTCTTCCGTTCATAGTGTGAAGGTGAACCTACTCTGCACTGAACCGAGCTAAATCCATCTATTCCTCTAAATCCATCTGAACCTACCCTGCACTGCACTGAACCTGCTGGACGGAGCGGATGGCCGACCAGACGCACCAACTGCTGCAGGTCCGAGTATTAACTCCATGGAGTCACCACAAGTGATTTCCCTTTACCCTTAGTCATCTCTTTCAGCATGCTCCTTCTATTTGAGAAGCCTAGGCAAAAATAATCCTCAACCTGCTCATTATAAGATAAATGTATAACCCAGGTTTGATTTTCTTCGTGCATGCTCATTATATTTGTAGCAGTAATCGGCAATTGTGATGATCGGTCATTTTTTGCATCAAACACATATTTCTAGATGAATATTTAGGGTTTTGTTGTGGCTTGCATTCATGTGTTGCTGTTCCTCAACATGTTTTTGTGACAAGAAGAGCATTAAACATGAGTCATGATCATCAACTCATCATCTTTGTAGATGTAATCACTCTTAACCTTCTCTTCCGTTTTGTTTGGTGATTATAGTATAAATTGTTGTAACAGTGCAAAGGTGGACAACTTAGCCGTTTAATCATAATTGTGTTACTCAATTGCGACGCTCTATATTTCAGGACTACTACTTGAACACACCCTTCCAAGTTCCAACATTAATCTTTTTATTCATGGAATGCAGAATCGCTTCTGAGTTTTCTCTGCAGGTAACCAAACTGAAACATTCTTCTCTCTGAAACTGTCCCAAGGCAACGACATTCTTCTTCATCTTTCAGCGATCAAGTGGTAGGAAAAGGCCTTCTTACTCTTTACTTCGATTTGCTATTTTTGGGAACCAGGTGAACTGGTGAAGTATCCTCCACAAAGGGCATTAAGGGTGTGTTTGGTTCTAGAACCAAGTGGAATGTCATGGAACCGTTCCATTCCAAAGGAATGGAATGATTCCATCTTGGTGTTTGGCTAGAAGAGAATCGGGTAGGATGGAATCGTTCCTGGGGTCAGAATGGCAAAAATTGATGGGATGCCAGACTTGAGGAAGAACTCCAAACTGACCACCACGGGCGGCATGACCTGGGTGTCGAGCTCAATTTGGGCAGCGGCCCGACCTGAGTCTTCGGCCCTATGGTCTCTCCCTTCGACAGCCCGGTAGAGAGGCCACACAGTCCAATTGTTTGCCCGCTAATGTGGAACGGCGGCGGCGGCTTGGTGGCGCAGAGTTGGGAGCGGTGGTCCTCGGTGGTCTTAAAGCTCGCCGGATGGACAGCCTCCTGGAGAAGACAGACGGTTACTGGCGCTACCTCCGCTGGCACGTGCTTCTCAAGCGCGCCGGCCATCTAGAGCGGATGCTCCCGACAGCGGCTCCTGGCGCTTGGAGTGGCGACGCATGGCTCCTAATGCTTGGAGCGGCTTCTCCCGACGGCGCACAAGGCGATGGTGGCTATGGGTGGGGAGGGGAGGTCGTGGGAACGAGCGGTTCCGCGTGGTCCGCTCGAACTAGAGAGACCGCTTGGGATAGCATAATCAGGGAATATGCCGTTCGCTGGAATCGAGTGGCTCCGATTCCTTCGACCATCCAAACACAGGAATGGGTCCTGGGGATAGAACCGATCCGTGTCGTTCCATTTGATGACATAAACCAAACACACCCTAAGGTAGCACTACAAGTGCACTTTTGTTTTCACTCTTACTCACACTATCCACTATGCATGGAAACTAAGGTCGTTCCACTTGATTATTTGGTGTATACTGCGTAAAATAGGAAGCGGAGCCGCCACATACTCTTGTTTCCATTCTTAAATTGGACCAGAAAGAAGCTTCTGGATGAAGCAAAAAAATCCATCCCTACTTGAGTGCCTACACTGTTGTTGAATAAATTCTTTTAAGTACAAAAGATACCACAGTAAAAACAAAAAAATGATTAGAGCATGTACGTGTTCTAAGGAGAGCATTGATTTTATTTTATTCGGCTGATATGCAAGTACATTATTCAGAATGGAAAAAGGACTAACACTTTCAGCATTTCTTCTCCCTAGCCTCGTGTACTTATGTTAGTTCAGCTCAAGATTTTAGGTATAAGGTTTGTACAATACAAAGTGAACTGACAAAGAAACCATTTGTTAGTTGAACATTCGTTTCTCATCTTATTATCGTTCTTCTGTTGTGTATGCAACACTAGCGCTGACATCATGCCTTGGTTCAAGAATGAAGAAGCCTTTGTTCTCGACGCCGATGGAGAGGTAATTACTACAAATAGCTGAATAATCATATTTTCTGATGTATATAGCCCAATGTGGCAATACTCAGGATGCATAGTATTCCATCATTGTTTCTTAGAACTGAAAATATCTACTCTCTTTTTATGGTTTGGTGTTGACATTATGGATGTTGTGGCTTCTCGGTGAGAATATATATACATAATAGTTTTCCTGGATAGCTATATGAAGGTCAGGCTGTTCATGGTCCGGGTTAGATTCTTTCATCTGCTACTCTGTATTTTCCTATTAGCTATTGCATCATGAGGTTAGCTTCCTTCGTCTTTTTCTTTTTGCGGGACATATATACCTTCCATGTTGTGTGTTTAGGTCATGGAAACATATTACATAGGATTAGAAAATCTTTTTTAGTTAGTTTGATGCTCAGTTATACAGTACATTTGATCATTATGTTCCCAATCGTTTCCTCTTGCACAAAGTACAAACTCGAATTACCTAACTCATCGTGTCCTACTTTATTTATAGTAAAAGTAAAACATCCCTGTTGAAAATGGTATGGTACCATGTTTGGCTAACCTTAACTGGTTTCTTTCAAAATATATGATGTGTGTTTGGGTCATAGGAACATATTATATAGGATGAGAAAATCTATTTTTAGTTGGTTCGATGTTCAGTTATATAGTACATTTGATCGTTATATGTTCTCAATTGTTTCCTCTTGCACTAAAGTAGTGATCTGAACGCTCTTATATTTCTTTACAGAGGGAGTATTGCATATGTTATTTTGTTGTCATTGGCTAGGAGAGCTCCAAAACCTCATGCTAATGGTTGGCTATGTCTATATACCATCTTTATTACCAGAGAGTGGTTTTTCTCTCTCATAATACTTCTACTTCTTTGTTATTTAGGTTCTACACGTTATGATTTTAGGTTTATATTATTGTCCATTGTAGATGTTACAAGTTCATATGGAAAACAGCTAGATTTGTTCAGATAGTTTGTAGACTTTGTTCATGAAGCATGACATACTTCTTTTTTCCTTTTGACTTTGTAATGACACAGTTCATACTTATACGTGCTATAGAAATTTTTATAATATTTTTCTTTATATATATTGCAACATGTTCGATACATTTTTCATTTTCTGATGTTATATAGCATTTCGCAATGATTTCCCATGTCTGATCTGTAGCAAGACCTACAATACACATATATTTCCTCCGTTCCTAAATATAAGACCTTTTAGAGATTCTACTATGGATTACATGCAAAGCAAAATGAGTGAACCTACACTCTAAAATATGTCTATATACATTCGTATGTAGTTCATAGTGGAATCTCTAAAAGATCTTATATTTGTGAACGGAGGGAGTACAATGTGTAACCATGTTTGTGCTATTGTACAAAAGAATCAATTTTGATCTAGTTATATCCACCATGTGGATGGATTACGATAAATATCATCATAATTAACTTATGATAATTCAGACGTGCATTTGCACGTGCAAGCTTACTAGTCTTCATAAGCATAATTCATATTGGCATCATGGCCACAAGCATAGCAAGCATCAAGTTCATCAAAAAGAGATATTTCAAAAGAATCCAAGGGATCATAGCATTCATCCATCGGTATGTGTGAAGGTAAATTAAATAATGTATGAGTTGAAGAGTTACTCTCATTAGAAGGTGGGCACTGGTAGCTAATCCGCTCTTCCTCCTTTTGTTCTTCGCTCTCCTCCTCATCTTTTTCATCTAACGAGCTCACGGTTTCAGCAATTTCTTCTTCCATAGATTCCTGCAAAATATTAGTCTCTTCCAAGGCAGCGGTCATTCTTTCAATAAATTCAATAATATCAGCATTGTATTCATAATTATCATAGCAATATTTAAGTGTGGCAAGATTTTCAGATTCGTAAGAAACATCATCATACTTTTCCATCAAAGAAGCACCTTTAAAAGCAACAAATTCTTCTCTTCGTTCCACATCATAGTAATCATAAATACCTTTAGCATAAGAAGCTAAGGTTTCATTATCATTAAATTTGCATGAAAAGGGAAGGTGTGGAGCGTTCATCCTAGAGCAACAAGTAATATCATATCTCAAGCATAGCTCCCGAGCATACCAATGCAACATATGAATTTGATCCCATAACAATTTCCCTTTTTGAGTCAAGCAATAATCTCTAAAGTATTCACGTTGATCCAACATTACTCCCATTATCAAGTTGAATGGGGTCTTCTCAGGATTATCAAAGTAGTATTTAATACTTTGCACATAACTAGCATCGAGGGTTTTAGGAGGTTCCCCATCTCCATGAGTAGCAAGTACCACTAATTTTTTTTGGTGTTTCGTGTTCCATATCCATAACTAAAGATATAAAACAACTAATAACAGAAAATAAAAATTACTTAGTGATAAAGCAAACAAGCACACACGAGAATATTCACCCCACGCTATTGCTCCCCGGCAACGGCGCCAGAAAAAAGGTCTTGATAACCCACAAGTGTAGGGGATCGTTTGTAGCCTTTTTCGATAAGTAAGAGTGTCGAACCCAACGAGGAGCTAAAGGTAGAACAAATATTCCCTCAAGTTCTATCGACCACCGATACAACTCTACGCACACTAATGCTTGCTTTACCTAGAATAAGTATGAAATTACTTTGCGGGAATAAAACTAGAAGTACTTTGCAAGATAATAAAGAACGTGGAAATAAAAGTTAAGTGTTGTTTTAATAAAAGAACAATAAAAGTAAATAACATAGTAGAAAGCTTTTTGTGTAACGCAAAAGAAAGATTGTCCCTAGGCAATTGAATATAATATGATAAATACTTGTTATATGCAATGAGGGAGAGTCATACGTTAACACACTTTCTGTACTTGGATCATATGCACTTATGATTGGAACTCTAGCAAGCATTCGCAACTACCAAAGTTCATTAAGGTAAAACCCAACCATAGCATTAAGCATCAAGTCCCATTTACTCCCATACGCAACAACCCACCTACTCGGGTTTGTGCTTCTGTCACTCACGCAACCCACCATAGGCAAATCATGAACATATTGTAACACCCTACAGCGAGGATCCCTCACGTTTGCGCGACACGGAGGGCACCATAGGACAGCACCATATCAACATACAACTCACATCCATAACATCATACCACAATTAACCCATAGGACAAAAGAGATCTACTCAAACATCATAGGATAGCCAAATATCATTGAGAAATAATTTATGGAGTTGAGCACCATGTTTAAGTAGAGATTACAGCGGGGAAGAGTGGTGTTACACCGCTGCATAGAGGGGGGGAGAGTTGGTGTTGACGGCGGCGAAGTTGTTGGTGTAGATCGCCGTCGCGATGATTGCCCCGGCGGCGTTCCGGTGCCACCGGGAGAGAGGGGGAGAGAGCCCCCATCCTTCTTCTTCTTCCTTGGACTCCCCCCTAGATGGGAGGAGAGTTCCCCCTCTGGTCCATGGCCGCCATGGCGGCGGAGGGGCAGGAGCCCCTCCGAGATTGGATCTCCCTCTCTGTTCTCTTCTGTTTCATGTTCCTGTTTTCTGGCCGAAAACCGTTTCTTATATTCCCGGAGATCCGTAACTCCGATCGGGCTGAAATTTTGAGGGGATTTTTATCTGAAAATTAGCTTCCTTGCGCCCGAAGGAGAGCTCCAAATGACTTACGAGGTAGGCACAAGACACCACCACGCGTTTGGGCCCCTGGGGCGCGCCGTGATGTATCGTGGGGGCTGTGGGCCTCCGTTTGCGTTGATTCCACTTCTCAAAATTCACAGATATTCCAAAAAATTCTCCATAAATTTTTATCATGTTTGGACTTTGTTTGATATGGATATTCTGCGAAACAAAAAACATGCAACAAACAGGAACTGTCACTGGGCACTGGATCAATATGTTAGTCCAATAAATCATATAAAATGTTGCCAAAAATATGTGAAAGTTGTATAATATTGGCATGAAACAATCAAAAATTATAGATATGACGGAGACGTATCAGTGGACCATCTCGAATAGATGCCATCTGCTAGATAGTATCCCTTGTTGTAGTGGCGCCCATTGACCTCGAAGTTCACCGGAGGAGCATGACCTTCAACAAGCTTGGCAAAGACATTCGAGCACTACAGAACGTTGATATCATTGTGAGTTCCTGGCATACCAAAGAAGGAGTGCTAAATCCACAGGTCATGTGTGGCCACTGCCTCAAGTACCACACCGCAACCTCCTTTGGCGCCTTTGTACATCCCCTGCCAAGCAAATGGGCAGTTTTTCCATGCCCAATGCATGCAGTCGATGCTTCCAAGCATCCCAGGAAATCCTCTTGCTACATTCTGTGCTAGGATCCGAGCAGTGTCTTCAGAATTGGGTGATCGCAAATATTGTGGTCCAAACACTGCCACCACTGCCTTGCAGAACTTGTACAAACACTCAATGGTGGTGGACTCGGCCATGCGTCCATAGTCTTCCTGTATATCACCGGGAGCTCCGTAAGCAAGCATCCTCATAGTTGTGGTGCACTTTTGGAGTGAGGAGAATCCAACCGTGCCGGTGCAATCCTTCTTGCAAATGAAATAGCTGTGGAACTCCCGGATGGCATTCACAATCCTAAGGAAGAGCTTCCGGCCCATCAGATAACGGCACCGAAATACTTTCTCGCCGTGCAGAGGAGCGTCGGCGAAGTAGTCGGCATAGAGCATGCAATAGCCCTCCATCCGATGCCTCTATTTGCTCTTGCGGCAGCCCGGCACCGAGCCACCTCGCCGTGGTTTGGCATCGTTCGCAGACAGGCCGGCCAGCGCGGCGAGGATCATGAGGTGCTCCTCGTCGGTGGTGTCGGCCTCGGCTTCCTCCTCCATCAGATCCGCGAACGCCTCCTCGTCGTCTGAGTCCATGGCCGAACAGGCAAATGGCCGAACACCTGTCGGGCGTGGTGGACTGGCAGCCACCGATACCCCGCCTGCGTGGCCGTCGGAGCCCTGGAAAAGCTCGCCCAGGAGAGCGGGATGGAGGGTGCCGTGAAACCGGCGGGAAAATGGCTTTCCTAGCAGTGAGAAAATAGCTTTTCTAGCGGCGGGGCAATGGCTATGGGCAGGTGGGCGACGCCGGGATTGGCACGGCGACGAGGCGTCCTGTGTCGCGCGAGGGCGAATCTGGGCGGGGAAAAGGCGTTTATCGCCTGACAGTGGTGTCCCACGCGCCGCTTTTGCTTCCGTCGGAGCCCCCAAGTACCCCCAGCGCGCTGGGTTCGGTCTGAGATCATCAGCCCAAAAAATGGTCCCAATCGGCGGAATTCGGCGTCCTGGGGGGCGACTGGGAGGATTTTTCGGCGCCGTCGATAAAAAATGCGTCTTGGGGGGCTGTTGGGGGCGCGGCTGGAGATGCTCTAAGCGCGCGCTAGGAGGGGAAAGCGCACGAGAGACAAAAAAAATTGGCCCATGGACGCGTCGGCCCTCCGCCCTGGCCGCAGTCGCCCCCAAATCGACGACCCTATCCACCTGTGAGGTCGTGTCCTCCACCAGGCCGCCGCCCTCGCCGCCAACCATCCCACCGCCGTCGTCCGCCCTTGACCCGACCACGGCCGCCGTCTCCCCCAACAATGACCATGGACCATGGACCTCTCTCCACCTTGACCATGGCCCCCGCCGCCAACCATCCCACCGCCGACCATGGACCTCTCTCCACCTCGACCAGCACCGCCATCGCCCCCAACTACCCCACAGCAGCACCGCCGAGCACCCTACTGACGCGGACCACTACTGTTGCCGAGCCACACTAACGGTAGATGCTGCCCTCGCCGCCTCCGGCCCTCTAGCAAGGACCCGCTAGCGGCTAGCCACTTCCGAGGACACGGAGTTGAGGTGGCCTTCGAATCACCGTGTCGCCGCTTGCAAGGATGTTGGGTCCCCGTCGCGGTTCCGCAACACGCCGACGCCATCATTTCCAAGTACACAGACAGGGATGCAAAAATAGTTGCCACCATTCCTTCGCGTGGTTGGGGAATCACGCGTCGCTGCGCTTCCTCCTTGCGCTAGGAACGCAGTCCCACCAGCGTTCCTCCTCATGGCAGGGGACGCATACGTCTCTGACCATGCCTCCGCTTGGACGGGGATGCACGCGTCGCTTCACTTCCTCCTCGCACCAGGTACACAATACCAGCCGCTCTTCCCGAGTGGAATTTCCAATCAGATTTTGACATGTTCATGATTCACACATAACCTTGTTCCTTGCACTGGTATATCAATGCTACTATTTCTATATTGTAGCCTTGTGGACATTAGTTTGCAATGTAACCTGGAGCTGGGAGGTATATAGCTTTATGATGATCTGACTATTTTTCATAAAATTGGAGTGTGTTAGATGGTCTATATGTTAGGTGCGCTAATTATTATTTTTCCTCTTTTCTCTGCTTGGTATAGTGGAATTGTATTAGATAAGAACTTATAATTTATTTGGTAAATTGGGGTTAACAGTTCCATATATATGCGAAAGTATGTAGGGCCATTATGGTGTGGTTTTTTTTTTCAATGTCAACACTGAACAAATGTGAACTATGATGAAATGAAACGTGTGGTAGTATTTATTATCTACTCCGGTTTGTATTAGCAAATTATGATGACATGAAATATGTGGTAGGATTTATTATCTTTTGTACACTTTGGTTTTTAAAATGAGCATATTCTTCTGAAAACTATTCCATATAATCTGTTGCTAGAGAGGATATGTTGATAGAGCATTTTAACCTAGCTCATTCCTGTTTTAGTTGGGATATACTCAGTGCTACCATCTGCGCTTCACGACTAGGTACACAGAGAGGAACTTCTGGGTGGAACTTTTGTAGAGCCTACGACTTCAAAACTACTCATTGTACCTTATCATCTCCCATGACATTATTATTCTCTTGCACTATATAACAAATAGGAGAACATGGAGGTTGCCTTGTTCTCTTGCATCCTGGAAAGAAAATGTAGCATAGACAGTTGCATAATTACAAATTATTTTGAATATGTCAAGGATCTTTCTAAAATGACATTTGCTCTTCTGGGGACACGATCTGTGCGTATACGCTTTTAATGTTTTCGGTATTTTTATCTCCACTGTTGTTTCATTTGGAGCTGGAAAAATATGCTTCACGACTATTATAGCTTTGGACAAAAACAATCCAAAAACATAGGTAGTTCATTCTCAATTTAAGGAACTCACTCTAGAAAAACTATGACATGATAAGTGCACCTGATAATAATTTTTTCTTTCCAAGCCAACTCCATAGCCATGACCAGCTCACCCTGCAAGAGATTGTATTCTTTGACCTTTTTTTTATTTCACAAAACAAACTAGGATAAACGTGAAAAATTAGCCTAAGATTAAACATGCATTGCACGTGCATGTTTACTAGTAACTTCATAAGAAGAACTAAGCTTATAAGATGCCTTGTTTATACTGCATGCAACTTTTTTGTGATGTTAGACAATTTAAAATTTTAAAAGAGGAAATATTGGCCATCGGAACCCTGGTCTATTAGGTTACTGCTAATATTACCTTGTAGAATCAAATTGAAAGTGAGAAACTGCAGATTTGAATGGCAGTCCATCTAGATAGTGATGCTTTGCTCATTTCCTGAAATTTTCTTTGTGAGTAGGTCTCAGATCTTGTTTATCTTCTATTCTGGGTAGTGTGATCTGCACCCTGCATTTGTTCTATGGAGATTCTTCTTCAGCTTGTTTCTCTTACAACCTACAGCCATTCCTTTATGTATGCACGTCAAAAACGATCTCTTGTAGGTTGTGCTCTTGCCTTATTGCCGGAAACAAAATTAGAGCTCTATCAACGTTATTTTCTCTGTATTCTACAAGCACAATATTTGAATGAGCCGGCATATACTGTTGGTGACTTGTTTGTATGCCTAAGAAATTTGGTGCAATGCCTATTTGGTAAAAAATTCTTCATGGGTAGGTCTATGATCTTGTTCATGCGCTAGTCTGGTTTAGGTGAACTTTACTATTGGTTGTGCACTTGCCTGGCTGTTTAGCCATGTAAATATGTAATTATGCACCCTCTTTTGTTTGTAGCGTGTATTTGAATGAGATCCCATTTAGCTACTCATGGCTTATTTTTTGTTCCCAAATTTAGCAGTACAAGTTACACATTGATGTATGGTTTTAATGCTTGTACGTGGTTACTAATGTACTAATGTATATTTGTTGGTGAGAACAATCTGTGATAGTATGGGTTTGTCATGTGTCTGTTGAAAAATCTATGCTTTGTCATGACGTGATATTTCAGACATGTATGTCGGAAGTATAAATAGGTCCAATGTATACTATCCCTATCTCATTTAACTTTTAGTTATTTGTAGAGAAAGATTTACAAAGTGAATTCACTACTGCTTGAAGTCTTGCGTATGGAAGGGAAATTGGATATTCTGCTCACTATGTATTAATCAAAACATATTTGTAGATACTCTGCTTATTCCGGTACATGGTGCTACTTAATTATAAGCGCTTCTTTTATGAGCTTCTATCTTATGCAAATAATGTGATAATTTAGCAGCCTACTTTGATAGCTTTGGATGTCACTTGAAAAACTACAAGTGGAAGTGTTTTCTTATTCTTCGCTTAGCTAGATCTCAAAGTATAAGGAACAAGCTCTTGTAGAAGATATATTTTCTTGCGAAAAGCTCATGTACAAGATGTCAAAGTATAATTAAGTAACAAGGTCATTTTCTTTGCTTAATAATAATAGCAGTTTTGCAAAACACAATTATCTATTTATAATCTGTTACTTTCACTTGTCCATTTCCCATCTGATGTTTATGGATTGTCTTGATAACCCACAAGTATAGGGGATCACAAC
The DNA here is from genome assembly GCA_039707655.1 of Elymus sibiricus. NCBI lineage: Eukaryota > Viridiplantae > Streptophyta > Magnoliopsida > Poales > Poaceae > Elymus > Elymus sibiricus. Next base: position 250,839,339 of record CM077671.1, read on the forward strand.
AGTTTTCGAGGGTAGAGTATTCAACCCAAATTTATTGATTTGACACAAGGTGAGCCAAAGGATATTCTTGAGTATTAGCAGCTGAGTTGTCAATTCAACCACACCTAAAAGACTTAATATCTGCAGCAAAGTATTTAGTAGCAAAGTAGTATGGGAGTAACGGTGACGGTAGCAAAAGTAACAGTAGCGGTTTTGTAGTGATTATAACAGTAGCAACGGAAAAGTAACTTAGCAAAGATCAATATGTGAAAAGCTCGTAGGCAACGGATCAGTGATGGATAATTATGTCGGATAGCATTCATCATGCAACGGTTATAACATAGGGTGACACAGAACTAGCTCCAATTCATCAATGTAATGTAGGCATGTATTCCATATATAGTCATACGTGCTTATGGAAAAGAATTTGCATGCCATCTTTTGTCCTACCCTCCTGTGGCAGTGGGGTCCTAATGGAAACTAAGGGATATTAAGGCCTCTTTTTAATAGAGAACCGAACCAAAGCATTAGCACTTAGTGAATACATGAACTCCTCAAACTACGGTAATCACCGGAAAGAATCCCAGTTATTGTCACCCTGGGGGATGCGGATCATAACTCGTAATAGGTGTCTACAACTTGCAAGATAGGATCAAGAACTCATATATATTCATGAAAACATAATAGGTTCAGATCTGAAATCATGGCACTCGGGCCCTAGTGACAATCATTAAGCATAGTAAAGTCATAGCAACATCAATCTCAGAACATAGTGGATACTAGGGATCAAACCCTAACAAAACTAACTCGATTACATGGTAAATCTCATCCAACCCATCACCGTCCAGCAAGCCTATGATGGAATTACTCAAGAACGGCGGAGAGCATCATGAAATTGGTGATGAAGGATGGTTGGTGATGACGACGGCGTCGATTTCCCCTCTCCGGAGCCCAAATCAGACTCCAGATCTGCCCTCCCGAGGAAGAACAGGAGGTGGTGGCGGCTCCGTATCGTGAAACGCGATGAACTCTTCTCTTTGATTTTTTTTTCTCCCCGAATAGGAATATATAGAGTTGGAGTTGAGGTCGGAGGAGCTCCAGGGGGCCCACAAGACAGGGGGCGCGTCCTAGGGGGGTCGCGCCCGCCTGGCTTGTGGCCAGGTGGTGGACCCCCTCCGGTTGATTCTTTCGCCAGTATTTTTTATTAATTCCAAAAATATTCTCCGTAAATTTTCAGGTCAATCCGAGAACTTTTATTTCTGCACAAAAATAACACCAAGGCAAATCTGCTGAAAACAGCGTCAGTCCGGGTTAGTTCCATTCAAATCATGCAAATTAGAGTCCAAAACAAGGGCAAAAGAGTTTGGAAAAGTAGATACGATGGAGACGTATCAACTCCCCCAAGCTTAACCCATTGCTTGTCCTCAAGCAATTCAGGTGACAAACTGAAAGTGACAAAGAAAAACTTTTACAAACTCTGTTTGATCTTGTTGTTGTAAATATGTCTAACTGATGTTCAGATTTTCAGCAAAGATTATAGACTAACCACATTCACAATAACATTTAGGTCTCACATTTACTCATATCAATGGCATAATCAACTAGCAAGCAATAATAATAAATCTCGGATGACAACAATTTTATCAAAACAATCATGATACAATATGATATAATGGTATCTCGCTAGCCCTTTCTGAGACCGCAAAACATAAATGCAGAGCACCTCTGAAGAACAAGGACTGACTAGACATTGTAATTCATGGTAAAAGAGATCCAGTCACAATCATACTCAATATCAATTAATAGCAAAGCATACAAATGACGGTGGTGCTCTCTAACTGGTGCCTTTTATAAGAGGAGGATGACTCAACAGTAAAGTAAAATAGATAGGCCCTTCGCAGAGGGAAGCATTGATTTGCAGAGGTGCCAGAGCTCGAACTTTTAAAACAAGGATGAATAATAATTTTGAGCGGTATGCTTTCATTGTCAACATAACAACCGAGAGATCTCGGTATCTTCCATGCTAGATGCATTATAGGCGGTTCCCAAACAGAATAGTAAAGTTTTTACTCCCCTTCCACCAATCAATCACACTCCACGGCGGGCCGAATCCACGGGTACCGTCCATACAAACAACAATCCTGGGGGAGTTTTGTTTCATTATATTTTGACTTGATTTTTGAGCATGGAACTAGGCATCCCGAATATCAGCCACTTTCTCGTGAATGATAGTGAATCAACACATATCGTGAGAATAACCCACCTAGCATGGAAGATATTGACAGCCCCTAGTCACTACATGAGCGATTCGGGCATACAAAACAGAATATTATTTGAAGGTTTAGAGTTTGGCACATGCAAATTTACTTGGAACGGCAGGTAAATACAGCATATAGGTAGGTATGGTGGGCTCATATGGAACAACTTTGGGTTTATGGAAATGGATGCACAAGCAGTATTCCCGCTTAGTACAAGTGAGGGCTAGCAAGAGACTCGGAAGCGACCAACTAGAGAGCGACAACAGTCATAAACATGCATTGAGATTAACCAACATTGAATGCAGGCATGAGTAGGATATAAATCACCATGAACATAAATATCGTGGAGGCTATGTTGATTTTCAACTACATGCGTGAACATGTGTCAAGTCAAGCCACTTGAATCATTCAGAGGAGGATACCATTCTATCATACTACATCACAACCATTTTAAAATGCATGTTGGCACTCAAGACAAACCATTATACACTCTTAGCTAATTAAGCATGGCATGAGTAACTATAATCTCTAATTGTCATTGCAAACATGCTTCATCCATAATGAGCTGAATCCAGAACGATGAGCTAATCATATTTACAAAAACAAAATAGGTCGAGTTCATACCATCTTTTCTCCATCCCAATCACTTCATCATATATCGTCATTATTGCCTTTCACTTGCACGACCGAACGGTGTGAATAATAATAAGAGTGCACGTGCGTTGGACTAAGCTGGAATCTGCAAACAATAACTCGAAGGAGAAGGCAAGGTAATATGGGCTCTCTGTAAGATAAACAATAATGCATATGAGAGCCACTCAACATTTTCATTGTGGTCTTTTCCTTACGACCCAAAGAAAAGAAAACTATTTAAAAACAAGAACGAGAAAAACTATTTACACGGGAAAGCTCCCAACAAGCAAAAGAAGAACGAGAAATCTTTTTGGGTTTTCTTTTAATGATACAGCTAAACAAACTAAAAAGGTAAAGCTAGAACTAATTTTTTTGGTTTTTCTCAAGGTTAATTAAACACTCAAGAAGAAAGCGAGAAAAAGAAATAAAATACCATGGATGATACAATGAAAAAGTATAAGCACCGACTACTAAGATGAGTGTGTGAACATGAATGTAATGTCGGTGAGAAATACGTACTCCCCCAAGCTCAGGCTTTTGGCCTAAGTTGGTCTAGGGCCATGGCTGGCCCGAATAATATCCAAAGTCATAGTTGGGGTTGTACTGGGATGCGGCGGCTACTGCCTGAACGGCTGCAGCACGGAGGCGAGCGGCTTCCACCTCTCTCTCATACTCGTTTGCGTCCTCTCTGGTTATAAAGTGTCTCCGTTTTTCCTAAAAATTAAAGAAGGCAGGAGCAGGAAGGGTAATATGGACAGCACGCTGTCTATCAAAAATTAGTCGGTACAGGAGGGACTGTTCGTTCCTCTCAAGAAACTGGTAGCGCACCATAGCCTCATAATCAAGAAAAGCAGGTGGTAACTCAATATCATTCCCTCTTATGGGTACCCCAAGATAATTAGCTACCCGAGTGGCATAAATCCCGCCAAGGAAATCTCCATCCTTAGCATTTTTATGTAGCCTCCTAGCGATAATAGCCCCCAAGTTATATCGTCTATCTCCCATTACCGCAATCTTAAGAATACTGAGATCAGGTACGCAAAGGTGGCTATGTTCATGCTTACCATTAATACATCTACCTATGAAAAGAGCAAAATAGTGTATAGCAGGAAAGTGAATGCTCCCCAAGGTGGCCTGTGTAATGTTTCTAGTTTCTCCCACAGTGATGCTAGCAAGGAAATCATTATATTCAGTTTTGTGAGGATCACTATGGCTGCCCCATTGTGGAATTTTGCATGCACAGTTAAAATCTTCTAGGTCCATAGTGTAAGATTCATCATAAAGATTGAATAGAACCGAATGCGTATACGCCTGGATGAAAATTCAAACCTTCGCACGAAGGAGTCAGTGAGTTGATAATATTGCTTGCATTGGTCTGAAACAAAATCTTCAAGGCCAGCATTTTGTATGTACGCGTAAAATTCTTCCTTGAAACCGGCATGAATCATGAATTGATCCGACGGCCATTCACAAGGCCGTACTTGAGCTTCCCTCGGTGGTTCAAAGTCGGGCTCACGTATCGCGAGTCTCGGGGTCTTCTTGCTCGAGGAACCACTTTGGTATATTCTCCTCAACATCTTTCTTTCTCTGAAAAATTTCTATAATTTTTAGTGACTCAAAATAAAGGTGAACAAAACTCAACAAAACTTATAGCAACTACTCCCACAAGTGCCTAGAGGCTATATCATGCATCAAAACTACTTGGGACCATACAAATTTAACATGCAAGCTCAAGAACAAGGTCACCCCAGCAGCAAAAATTTGCAATATATAAAGCACTAGAACAAAAACTAATTGGACCATTGGAGGAGTCACATACCGAAGAACAATCCCCCAAAACAGTTTTGCAAATGGGGCTTTGCACAAGGAGATCAAAAATGGCAGCAGAATGAGCTAGAACACGGGTTTGAGCAATGGTGGGATATTTTCTGGAGGAAGACGAAGTGGATGGTGGCTGGAATAAGTGAGGGGGGCCTACGTGGGACCCACAAGCCAGGGGGCGCGCCTAGGGGGGTGGGCGCGCCCTGTAGGCTTGTGGCCCACTGGTGCAGCCCCCTGATGTGTTCTCAGTGCCAAAAATTCTTAAATATTCCAGAAAAAATCATGCTACATTTTTAGGGCAATTGGAGAACTTTTATTTTCAGGTCACTTTTTTATTGCACGGATAAATCAGAAAACAGAAAAATAATAGCATTTTTACTTTATTTAATCTAAATAACAGAAAGTAAAAGTTGGGTACAGAAGGTTGTGCTTTCTAAATTCATCCATCTCATGCCCGTCAAAAAGAATCCATCAATAAGGTTGATCAAGTCTTATTGACAAACTTTTTTCGAATGACACGGAACCGGAGAATTTTCGAATAACACTAGGTTACCTCAATGGGGATATGCATGTCCCCAACAATAAGTATATCATATTTCTTTTTGGCAGTAGGGAGAGGGAATTCAAAATCTCCAATAATAATCGTTGAAATTTTTTAAATGGAGTTGATACTATGAACTTGAGGTTGTTTCTTCGGAAAGTGTACCATAATCTCATTACCATTCACACGAAAAGTGACATTGCCCTTGTTGAAATCAATAACAGCCCCTGCAGTATTCAAAAAAGGTCTACCAAGGATGATCGACATACTGTTGTCCTCGGGAATATCAAGAATAACAAAGTCCGTTAGGATAGTAACATTTGCAACTACGACAGGCACATCCTCGCAAATATCGATGGGTAAAGCAGTTGATTTATCAGCCATTTGCAAAGAGATTTCAGTAGGTGTCAACTTATTCAAATCAGGTCTACGATACAAAGAGAAAGGCATAACACTAACACCAGCTCCAAGGTCACATAAAGCAGTTTTAACATAATTTCTTTTAATAGAGCATGGTATAGTAGGTACTCCGGGATCTCCTAATTTCTTTGGTACTCCACCCTTAAAAGTATAATTAGCAAGCATGGTGGAAATTTCAGCTTCCGGTATCTTCCACTTATTTGTCACAATATCTTTCATATGCTTAGCATAAGGAGACATTTTCAGAATATCAGTCAAGCGCATACGCAAAAAGACAGGTCTAAGCATTTCAACAAAGCGCTCAAAGTCCTCATCATCCTTTTTATTGGATGGCATAGGAGGAAAGGGCATGGGTTTCTGAACCCAATGTTCTCTTTCTTTACCATGCTTCCTAGCAACAAAGTCTCTTTTGTCATATCTTTTATTCTTAGGTTCTGGGTTATCAAGATCAACAGCAGGTTCAATCTCCACATCATTATCATTACTAGGTTGAGCATCAACATGAACATCATCATTAATATTATCACTAGGCTCATGTTCATTACCAGATTGTGTCTCAGCATCATAAATAGAAATATCATTTGGGTTTCCATGTGTATCTATAACAGGTTCACTAGCATGCAAAGTCCTATCATCATTCTTTTTCCTTTTATTACTGGGACGACTAGGTGCATCAATATTAATTCTCTGAGAATCTTGCTCAATTCTCTTAGGGTGGCCCTCAGGATACAAAGGTTCCTGAGTCATTTTACCACCTCTAGTCACAACTCTAACATAATGATCATTGTTCTTACCATTCATCTCATTAAGCAAATCATTTTGTGCCTTAAGTACTTGTTCTACTTGAGTAGTTACCATGGAAGCATGTTTACTAATAAGCTTAAGATCATTGATAGCTCTACTCATATAATCTCCTAAGTGATCAAGCATGTAAGCATTATGTCTCAATTGTCTACTAACATAAGCATTGAAATTTTCTTGCTTAACAATAAAGTTATCAAACTCATCCAAGCATTGGCTAGCAGACTTATTATAAGGAATATCACCTTCATCAAATCTACGGAGAGAATTTACCTCTACTACCTGTGTCGGGGTATCAAGACCATGTATTTCTTCAATAGGTGGTAGATTCTTAACATCTTCAGCTTTAATACCCTTTTCTTTCATAGATTTCTTTGCCTCTTGCATATCTTCAGGACTGAGAAATAGAATACCTCTTTTCTTCGGAATTGGCTTTGGAGGTGGTTCGGGAATAGTCCAATCATTATCATTGCTCAATATATTATTCAATAGTAGTTCAGTTTGTTCAACAGTTCGTTCCCTGAAAACACAACCAGCACAACTATCTAGGTGGTCCCTAGAAGCATCGGTTAGTCCATTATAAAAGATATCAAGTATTTCGTTTTTCTTGAGAGGATGATCAGGCAAAGCATTAAGTAATTGGAGAAGCCTCCCCCAAGCTTGTGGGAGACTCTCTTCTTCAATTTGCACAAAGTTAAATATTTCCTGCAAGGCAGCCTGTTTCTTATGGGCAGGAAAATATTTTTCAGAGAAGTAATATATCATATCCTGGGGACTACGCACACAACCAGGAGCAAGAGAATTAAACCATATCTTAGCATCACCCTTTAATGAGAAAGGAAACAACTTCAGAATATAGTAATAGCGAATTTTTTCCTCATGAGTAAATAGGGTGGCTATATCATTCAATTTAGTAAGATGTGCCACAACAGTTTTAGATTCATAACCATGGAAAGGATCAGATTCAACCAAAGTAATTAACTCAGGATCGACAGAGAATTCATAATCCTTATCAGTAACAAAGATAGGTGAAGTAGCAAACTTAGGATCATATTGGATTCTAGCATTCAAAGATTTTTCCTTCCACTTGCATAGCAATTTCTTAAGATCATCTCTATCCTTCCAAGCAAGAAAGTCCCTAGCTACCTCTCCCTCCATAACATAACCCTTAGGTATATTAGGCAATTCATATCTAGGAGAGCTAGGTCTAACATGTGTCTCATAGTGTTCAGTTTCAATAATTTCATCAGATTCAGAAATATCATCAGTTTCAACATCGACTCTAGCAATTTGTTCATCAAGAAATTCACCCAGTGGCACAGTATTATCAAGCAAAGTATCATCATAAGCATCATGCATAGCAGAAGTGGCATCATCAATTACTTGCGACATATCAAAATTACTCGCAGGTGGTGGTGTCGCAAATTTACTCATAACAGAAGGTGAATCAAGTGCAGAGCTAGATGGCAGTTCCTTACCTCCCCTCGTAGTAGAGGGATAGATCTTGGTTTTTGGGTCTTTCAGATTCTTCATAGTGATCAACAGATATAAATCCCAAGTGACTCAGAGAATAGAGCTATGCTCCCCGGCAACGGCGCCAGAAAAAGGTCTTGATAACCCACAAGTATAGGGGATCGCAACAGTTTTCGAGGGTAGAGTATTCAACCCAAATTTATTGATTCGACACAAGGGGAGCCAAATAATATTCTCGAGTATTAGTGTAACACCCCAAAAATGTAACCACATTTTTATTAAGTAAAATTTGGCCAGAAATAAAATTTTGAATTATAATAGGTTCTTTCATAAAATTTAGAGCCTTTTCTGCTTCTGTCTTTCAAAATTCTTCCCTCCATATAGAAAATTATTTGGAAATAATATTGTGGCTTTGGAAGTTTTCTTAAACCATCTCATTATTACTTTAATAACAGTAGGAATTAATCTCAAAATAGAATTTGCCCCAAAATAATTCTTTTAATAGCATTTTCAATACTTTAACTGCTTCTGTTGCACTACAACTACTTTAAATAATTCTTTAAAAATTCCACAAAAATTATGGGAGGTCATGTGATGCCTATATATCACTTTTATGCAAAAACCTAACTTGGTATTTTGAAAATTTTGAATGTAACTCCCTCTTTTCAATTTTGTCCAGTTTCTAGGTTATAACTACAACCCTAATTTTCCTTGCCCAAACAATTTCCAAATTTTTCCCACTTATAGTCCTTCCAACCAAAACCTTAAGTCCAGAAGATCAGCTCCATTTGCATCTTGGAATCCACCAAATATCCCTCTGTAGTTTCTGTCCAGTACTGAAGTTTTGTAAAACTTGCATTAGAAAGTTTTCTCTTTCCACAAACCAACTCCACTAACATCTCTATCATCTAATGAGACACCATTCTGCCAAACCACCTTCATAAGAGTTTTCTAAATGGCCCTAGCATTCTGTCGAGCACCTTATGTGCATGACAGAAATTGGGCATCTCTTTAAGTTACATGTGAAACTTGATCACCTGTCCAAACCAGTATGTCCAATATCACCTCCGTCCAGGCTTTTGTAACCCTGCTAATTTTCAGCTCATTTGGGACACTCTAGATGCCACTAGCATTTCGTCGAGCAACTTCTGTGCGTGTCTAGCGCACGAGCAGAGCGCCCGGACTGCAGCCGCTGGCACCCGCGCCCCTGCCACCCCAGCTCCTCACTCCGCCCGTCCTGATCCTCTGCTGGATCAGCCCGACCAACCAGGAGCCCGCCGACATCTCTCCTTGGCCGCTAGTGCCGTCCACCACCGCCGTTCATCGCCACCCAACGAGTCCCCCTTCGCCACGTCTCTGCTCCCTTAATTGCCAACCACCGAGCTTATCCGTGGGCGGCCACCGTCCACGCCGACCTCGCCGGCCTCGCTGACCACCGCCACCGACCGCAACCACTTCAGCGGCGCCATTAATGGCCACCGCCGACGAGCCGTTCTCTAGAAGCCACGGAACTGCCTCGCCGCGCTATAAAACCCCACCCCCGAGCCCCCTCTCGTGGTCAGCACCTCCCCTCACTCCTCTGTGAGCCCCCTCGAACCGCAGACTCGCCCGGAGCCGTCGTCTTCCTCGCTTCCGGCCGAGACTTCCGCCGCCGTCCCTCTGTCATTTCCGGCCCAGCTAGAGCCTCCCCCTCTTCATGCTATCGACCATTAGCTCCACCTAGAACCCGGGAACCCATTCCCGCTTCCAATTTCGCCCGGGAGCCGCGGTGTGCAAAGCTCCCTTCATGGCCGAAGCTCCTTCCGCCATTGATGAAGCTCTGCTCACCCTAGAGCCCCCCCGAGCGCTCCCTTCCCCTCCATGCGATGCGGGTCATCCTCCTAAGCATGTGGGTATGCCGGGCGTCGAGAATGGTGCCTCCTAGCGCCGGCAATCGTCGCCGGAGTCGCCTCTGTTTCGTCCCTGGCGCGCGGGAGGTGGGGGATGAACCCGACAGGTGGGTCCCACCTGTCGGCGAGACAGCCTCCCCCTCGATCACGCAGCCGCTCGGACGTGCTTTCCCCGCGAGGAGGCGTATTTCAGTAAGTACGCTTTCCTCTTCGAGAGACGTGTTCTGAATGAACCGCTTTCTTTTTCAGGTTTTTATTAAAAACAGAGTGGACCCCTACTTTGACTGGTTATAAGTTTTAAACTAAAATTCCAATGGATTTGATTCTTTTTCCTACACTTCTCAAATTTCACCTAGTTTATTTTAGGATTTATTTCAAAAATTTCTAAGACAACTTTTTGTACTGTTTTTAAATTATGTGTTAATTGGAATTTTTTCAAAACTAGGAAAGGGAGAGGAGACCAAACTTTCAAAAAAGTGTTGGAGTGCACCCTACCTCTCTACACATTGAAGGCAAGCATTTTTGAACACTTGATATGTTGGATGTTTGATAATAGCTAGCTAGAATATTTGAAGCATGGTTTTAATAATTTTAATAGAAATTGCATATGGGTAGTAATATTGCATGAATGCATGGTCATGTATATATATTTTCTATTGCATACATTCCACTCAAGTTCTGACATGCATAAGTTGTGAGAATCCAGGAGTGTGCTCCTGCCTTGGACGTGCCGGTGGGCACGGGACATATTTGACACGGTGGTGTCACGTGATATATGTGGAGCATGCCGGTGATAATAAGTAACACCTCCTGAGTCGACCGTAGATCGAGTCTTGTCACCGGTAACCCCCATACTTGTTTCGTGCTGCCACTTGTCCTTGCCTCAGGTGGGGTATGGTTTAGTAAGTTGTTAACCCCTTTTCTTGCACACACCACATAGAGGGCCACGATGAGGGTTTCCGCGGCCGTGGACTAAATCCTGTCATCGGGTCAGGGGGCATGGGTGTTTCCGGCTAGGTAGCCGAGAGGGGGTTCCCGCTTGTAATCCGCGCGTATGAATAGTGATCCCATGCTAGTCGAGACGATGGTCTCCCCATCTTAGAGTTTTTCTGGAAAGATGCTTAGGGTGATTCCTGGCATCCGGACGGTTAATCTGGTGTGTGTGCTGTTTACGTGTGTTTTCAACCCAAAGACCGTAATGGGAATTAGCCAACGTCTCGGTGCTGGCTAAAGAAATCCTTTACTTGTGGGTAAAGAGCACACCCTCTGCAAAGTTATATCTATTCGAATAGCCGTGTCCGCGGTTAAGGACTACAGTCTGGGTTGGTCCAGTGTCGGTCTTATAGTCGGTCTCCGGAGGAAATAATTAAAATTGAGCGTGGTTTATTTTGCAGGATAATATTTGCTACTACTAGTGTTATCATGAATATGATTGATGATATGATTATCATTGTGGACTAACCCTGTCATTTTATTTTATTTCCTGAGTGTCTCAGGGGCTGGCTAGACTACCCCGGGCATTCAGTTTTATTTTCAAGACCTCTCGTGGCGTTCCTCGAGTTCTCAGGCGGTTCTATCTCGCCACCATTCTTGTGGACACCCGACTGGCATTTCTTTTCAAGACCTCTTGTGGCGTCGCTTGAGTTCTCGGATGGTTTTGTCTCGTCCGATTACTCTTTTAGACACCCGTTTGGCATTTCTCTTCAAGACCTACCGTGGTGTCACTTGACATCCAACTGGCATTTCTTTTATATTTTCTTGGATTCTCGTATGGTTCTTTCTCGTCCGATTTTCCATCAACCTTCTCTGTTTGTCGCTAACACGTTAATTCTGCACATGCTAATATGTCATCATGCCATGATTTAATTCCTATCAGCATGCATATAATATAGTCCAGCATGAGCATAAGCAAATAGTTTAGTTCACCATGATCATATGTTATCTGCTGCATTCGGTATATCATTTGTTCATAATGTTTGTGAGTACATTCAAATGTACTCACTGGCTTGTCCCTGGTTATTTCATTGGCCAGGTCAGAAGAGTATTATGACGACGTCCATACGGAGCCTAGGATAGCAGCCACGCGGGATAGGAGTTATCCAGGTCAGCCGTTCCTGTGGGAATGGAGCCCCATCGACGTTGGAGAATTCTCGAATCGCTTCCGTCATCCACCACCAGAAATCATTATTGTATCATTAGACCTTTACGGTCCTGTACCCAATTCTTGTAATTACTTGGTAATCTGTAACAAGGACGTGTCCACCAGTAATAGAAATCCTGGGGCTGGTGATGACACGAGGGGTTAATTTCTGGGATATTGTGCCCCGGAAATCGGGCCCCGACAGCCTTGGTATCAGAGCCAGGCTGACCACTGGCTAATCCTATCTTAGCCTGGTCATTATTCTTAGGTTCCCACACCGTTCAAATCTTCTTTGTCCGTAGCCAAGCCATCTCATCCGATAAGCCTGCACAGTGGCAGCCGACATCTTTTGACAGTCGGTGCCCAACCTAGCAGCCGGTCCATAGGCCGTGTACATGTGGCCGACACCTGAGTTGTCCCATCCGCAAGCGTGCGATGGAAGACTCCGATGGCTTATAAAGGAAGCCTTGCCCCAAGCACAGCACATCACAGCCTCACTCCCAGTTCGATATCCAACCACCAAGATGCCAGGCCCCATTGTTCTCAACGAGACCACCGCAGTCGAGCTTGAAGGCTTTGTAGCCGTCCTTGCCAATCTCACCCGTCGTGCTTTCGGCAACGAAGAGTCGCCGGAGTATGTCGTGTACCAGGAGCACACGAGTGATTCCATCCATCACTTCTGGGCCACGGTGCACATCTACGGGAGGAGCATCACATCGGAGCGCCCCTACCGGATCACCAGGAGAACGACCTCCGACGAACCCCAAGCCATCCAACTTGCAGCCCGAGAGGCTGTAGTTCACCTTCGGCATCTGTCGCCGAGGGTCAACTGCCGCTCTTTCTACTACTACCCTAGTCGTGAAGGCTATGGTAGACCGACCCAAGTCGGCAATGGAGACCAAGAGTCAGATCCTGCCCTGGTGCATCTGGTGCGCTACCTGAGAGCGTAAGAGGCACTTTTCGATCAGGTCACCAATGATCTGATCGCAACCCGCAGGACGCTTGCTCTCCTGACCCCAACAAGAAGAGAAGCCACACCCACCCCGACTGTGCTGTTCGGGAGACCGATCGAGCCCTCGGAACCTGCCCCTGTTGTCCACCCGGGCAATGCGTTTGTCACCCCAGGGCAACACCGTCGTCTCTTGGAGACCTACTCCAACGGGACGGTGACCTCGACACCCCGTGAAGGACCCCACCGCTACTCCAGCCCTGTAGCTCCCCATCCGACCCCGGCCAGCTCCGACGCAGAAGCCCACGAGGAGGACTCGGCATCCACAAGATGCGCCCGGCTGGATGTCAACGAGGTGGACTGAGTCCACTAGATCCGTGTCAAGCCCTAGTGGCTCTGTCACCCTGTAATTTTTGGTAGTAGCAGCCGTATGATGTAGCAGGTTTGTGATTTACTGGTGTACCACTGTTTTAATAGTACCATTTGTGAACCAGCGTAATTTAATTGACGTATGATTGCACAGTAAATTCTAGACGTAACTACTATAGTCACCCTGGCTGACACACACAGTAACACGTCACATTCCTTCTGGGGATTGAGGACCGAGACTTTAATCCCACGACAGGACCAATACACAAGTCGTATTGGCGCCGCATCATGTCTCATAACCCAGGCACTCTATAAGAAGCCATATCCAGCACTAGCCCCCGTCAAACTAGAACACCACCCCTTCCCGACCTGCACTCCATGTCTCACTCCGGTATCCATCTGAGAACTCCAGATGCAAGTCCTGGCAGTTTTGTTAAAGTTTTGTGGGATTTTACCCGCAACACTTTTGGTTCCAGCCAACCACCCCAGTATGAGTTGTTCAAATTGAGGATCACCTCTGACTCCTCGAAATACTGGGCAGTCGTGCACATCCCACCAGCAGACCCAGACCAAGGCCCTCCATATGTTGTCTACATCGGGAGATCCATGCCAACCCCAGGCATGGCCATTGAAGCTGCTGCTTATGAAGCAGTTACCCGTCTCCGATTCGCGGTACCCACTGCCAGCGAAAGGAGATACTGCTATTTTCCGAGCCGTGCAGCATCAGGGGCAAATGCAACGTTCCGATGTGAACGTATAGAAAGGGATCCAGCTCTGGCCAATCTTATTCAATATGTGATGGCTCAAGAGCGTCTGACCCAGCAACTAATGGATTACCTCTCTTATCTTGCTTTTCTGAACCCTCAGATAGCCATTGGCGGGCCACCTTTGCCAACCTTGGAAGGGCACGTTCTACGCCTGCTTCCACCACTCTCCCCGGAAGAAGAAGAAGGTGCTCCAACACCCGGAACTTTTCCGCAAGACCCTGTAGACCTCACTTTCGAACCATAGACGATTATGAGTGCATTTGTGTAGCGTGTAGTGCTTGTTTGCATGATGTGACCTTTGTATTGTTCTTAGGGTGTATGTCATGAATATATTGCCCTGATTGCATTTTGCATATGAGTGTTTTACTTGTTGCGATATGCATTTAATTCTTCCGTCCTTAACAAATCCCGAGGACGAGATTTTCTTAAGGGGGGTAGAGTTTGTAACACCCCAAAAATGTAACCACATTTTTATTAAGTAAAATTTGGCCAGAAATAAAATTTTGAATTATAATAGGTTCTTTCATAAAATTTAGAGCCTTTTTTGCTTCTGTCTTTCAAAATTCTTCCCTCCATATAGAAAATTATTTGGAAATAATATTGTGGCTTTGGAAGTTTTCTTAAACCATCTCATTATTACTTTAATAACAGTAGGAATTAATCTCAAAATAGAATTTGCCCCAAAATAATTCTTTTAATAGCTTTTTCAATACTTTAACTGCTTCTGTTGCACTACAACTACTTTAAATAATTCTTTAAAAATTCCACAAAAATTATGGGAGGTCATGTGATGCCTATATATCACTTTTATGCAGAAACCTAACTTGGTATTTTGAAAATTTTGAATGTAACTCCCTCTTTTCAATTTTGTCCAGTTTCTAGGTTATAACTACAACCCTAATTTTCCTTGCCCAAACAATTTCCAAATTTTTCCCACTTATAGTCCTTCCAACCAAAACTTAAAGTCCAGAAGATCAGCTCCATTTGCATCTTGGAATCCACCAAATATCCCTCTGTAGTTTCTGTCCAGTACTGAAGTTTTGTAAAACTTGCATTAGAAAGTTTTCTCTTTCCACAAACCAACTCCACTAACATCTCTATCATCTAATGAGACACCATTCTGCCAAACCACCTTCATAAGAGTTTTCTAAATGGCCCTAGCATTCTGTCGAGCACCTTATGTGCATGACAGAAATTGGGCATCTCTTTAAGTTACATGTAAACTTGATCACCTGTCCAAACCAGTATGTCCAATATCACCTCCGTCCAGGCTTTCGTAACCCTGCTAATTTTCAGCTCATTTGGGACACTCTAGATGCCACTAGCATTTCGTCGAGCAACTTCTGTGCGTGTCTAGCGCACGAGCAGAGCGCCCGGACTGCAGCCGCTGGCACCCGCGCCCCTGCCACCCCAGCTCCTCACTCCGCCCGTCCCGATCCTCTGCTAGATCAGCCCGACCACCCAGGAGCCCGTCGACATCTCTCCTCGGCCGCTAGTGCCGTCCACCACCGCCGTTCACCGCCGCCCGATGAGTCCCCCTTCGCCACGTCTCTTCTCCCTTAATTGCCAACCACCGAGCTTATCCGCGGGCGGCCACCGTCCACGCCGACCTCGCCGGCCTCGCTGACCACCGCTACCGACCGCAACCACTTCAGCGGCGCCATTAATGGCCACCGCCGACGAGCCGTTCTCTGGAAGCCACGGAACCGCCTCACCGCGCTATAAAACCCCACCCCCGAGCCCCCTCTCGTGGTCAGCACCTCCCCTCACTCCTCTATGAGCCCCCTCGAACTGCAGACTCGCCCGGAGCCGTCGTCTTCCTCGCTTCCGGCCGAGACTTTCGCCGCCGTCCCTCTGTCATTTCCGGCCCAGCTAGAGCCTCCCCCTCTCCATGCTATCGACCATTAGCTCCACCTAGAACCCGAGAACCAATTCCCGCTTCCAATTTTGCCCGGGAGCCACGGTGTGCAAAGCTCCCTTCATGGCCGAAGCTCCTTCCGCCATTGATGAAGCTCTGCTCACCCTAGAGCCCCCCCGAGCGCTCCCTTCCCCTCCATGCGATGCGGCCTCCTAGCGCCGGCAATCGTTGCCGGAGTCGCCTCTGTTTCGTCCCCGGCGCGCAGTAGGTGGGGGATGAACCTGACAGGTGGGTCCCACCTGTCGGCGAGACAGCCTCCCCCTCGATCACGCAACCGCTCGGACGTGCTTTCCCCGCGAGGAGGCGTATTTCAGTAAGTACGCTTTCCTCTTCGAGAGACGTGTTCTGAATGAACCGCTTTCTTTTTCAGGTTTTTATTAAAAACAGAGTGGACCCCTACTTTGACTGGTTATAAGTTTTAAACTAAAATTCCAATGGATTTGATTCTTTTTCCTACACTTCTCAAATTTCACCTAGTTTATTTTAGGATTTATTTCAAAAATTTCTAAGACAACTTTTTGTACTGTTTTTAAATTATGTGTTAATTGGAATTTTTTCAAAACTAGGAAAGGGAGAGGAGACCAAACTTTCAAAAAAGTGTTGGAGTGCACCCTACCTCTCTACACATTGAAGGCAAGCATTTTTGAACACTTGATATGTTGGATGTTTGATAATAGCTAGCTAGAATATTTGAAGCATGGTTTTAATAATTTTAATAGAAATTGCATATGGGTAGTAATATTGCATGAATGCATGGTCATGTATATATATTTTCTATTGCATACATTCCACTCAAGTTCTGACATGCATAAGTTGTGAGAATCCAGGAGTGTGTTCCTGCCTTGGATGTGCTGGTGGGCACAGGACATATTTGACACGGTGGTGTCACGTGATATATGTGGAGCATGCCGGTGATAATAAGTAACACCTCCTGAGTCGACCGTAGATCGAGTCTTGTCACCGGTAACCCCCATACTTGTTTCGTGCTGCCACTTGTCCCTGCCTCAGGTGGGGTATGGTTCAGTAAGTTGTTAACCCCTTTTCTTGCACACACCACATAGAGGGCCACGATGAGGGTTTCCGCGGCCGTGGACTAAATCCTGTCATCGGGTCAGGGGCATGGGTGTTTCCGGCTAGGTAGCCGAGAGGGGCTTCCCCCTTGTAATCCGCGCGTATGAATAGTGATCCCATGCTAGTCAAGACGATGGTCTCCCCGTCTTAGAGTTTTTCTGGAAAGATGCTTAGGGTGATTCCTGGCATCCGGACGGTTAATCTGGTGTGTGTTGTTTAGGTGTGTTTTCAACCCAAAGACCGTAATGGGAATTAGCCAACGTCTCGGTGCTGGCTAAAGAAATCCTTTACTTGTGGGTAAAGAGCACACCCTCTACAGAGTTATATCTATTCGAATAGCCGTGTCCGCGGTTAAGGACTACAGTCTGGGCTGGTCAAGTGTCGGTCTTATAGTCATTCTCCGGAGGAAATAATTAAAATTGAGCGTGGTTTATTTTGCAGGATAATATTTGCTGCTACTAGTGTTATCATGAATATGATTGATGATATGATTATCATTGTGGACTAACCCTGTCATTTTATTTTATTTCCTGAGTGTCTCAGGGGCTGGCTAGACTACCCCGGACATTCAGTTTTATTTTCAAGACCTCTCGTGGCGTCCCTCGAGTTCTCAGGCGGTTCTATCTCGCCACCATTCTTGTGGACACCCGACTGGCATTTCTTTTCAAGACCTCTTGTGGCATCGCTTGAGTTCTCGGATGGTTCTGTCTCGTCCGATTACTCTTTTAGACACCCGTTTGGCATTTCTCTTCAAGACCTACCGTGGTGTCACTTGACATCCAACTGGCATTTCTTTTATATTTTCTTGGATTCTCGTATGGTTCTTTCTCGTCCGATTTTCCATCAACCTTCTCTGTTTGTCGCTAACACGTTAATTCTGCACATGCTAATATGTCATCATGCCATGATTTAATTCCTATCAGCATGCATATAATATAGTCCAGCATGAGCATAAGCAAATAGTTTAGTTCACCATGATCATATGTTATCTGCTGCATTCGGTATATCATTTGTTCATAATGTTTGTGAGTACATTCAAATGTACTCACTGGCTTGTCCCTGGTTATTTCATTGGCCAGGTCAGAAGAGTATTATGACGACGTCCATACGGAGCCTAGGATAGCAGCCACGCGGGATAGGAGTTATCCAGGTCAGCCGTTCCTGTGGGAATGGAGCCCCATCGACGTTGGAGAATTCTCGAATCGCTTCCGTCATCCACCACCAGAAATCATTATTGTATCATTAGACCTTTACGGTCTTGTACCCAATTCTTGTAATTACTTGGTAATTTGTAACAAGGACGTGTCCACCAGTAACAGAAATCCTAGGGCTGGTGATGACACGAGGGGTTAATTTCTGGGATATTGTGCCCCGGAAATCCGGCCCCGACAATTAGCAGCGGAGTTGTCAATTCAACCACACCTGAAAGACTTAATATCTGCAGCAAAGTATTTAGTAGCAAAGTAGTATGGGAGTAACGGTGACGGTAGCAAAAGTAACGGTAGCGGTTTTGTAGTGATTGTAACAGTAGCAACGGAAAAGTAACTTAGCAAAGATCAATATGTGAAAAGCTCGTAGGCAACGGATCAGTGATGGATAATTATGTCGGATAGCATTCATAATGCAACGGTTATAACATAGGGTGACACAGAACTAGCTCCAATTCATCAATGTAATGTAGGCATGTATTCCATATATAGTCATACGTGCTTATGGAAAAGAACTTGCATGACATCTTTTGTCCTACCCTCCTGTGGCAGCGGGGTCCTAATGGAAACTAAGGGATATTAAGGCCTCCTTTTAATAGAGAACCGGACCAAAGCATTAGCACTTAGTGAATACATGAACTCCTCAAACTACGGTAATCACCGGAAAGAATCCCAGTTATTGTCACCCTGGGGGATGCGGATCATAACTCGTAATAGGTGTCTACAACTTGCAAGATAGGATCAAGAACTCATATATATTCATGAAAACATAATAGGTTCAGATCTGAAATCATGGCACTCGGGCCCTAGTGACAAGCATTAAGCATAGCAAAGTCATAGCAACATCAATCTCAGAACATAGTGGATACTAGGGATCAAACCCTAACAAAACTAACTCGATTACATGGTAAATCTCATCCAACCCATCACCGTCCAGCAAGCCTACGATGGAATTACTCACAAACGGCGGAGAGCATCATGAAATTGGTGATGAAGGATGGTTGGTGATGACGACGGCGTCGATTTCCCCTCTCCGGAGCCCAAATCAGACTCCAGATCTGCCCTCCTGAGGAAGAACAGGAGGTGGCGGCGGCTCCGTATCGTGAAACGCGATGAACTCTTCTCTCTGATTTTTTTTCCTCGAATAGGAATATATAGAGTTGGAGTTGAGGTCGGAGGAGCTCCAGGGGGCCCACAAGACAAGGGAGCGCGCCCTAGGGGGGGCGCCCCCTGGCTTGTGGCCAGGTGGTGGACCCCCTCCGGTTGATTCTTTCGCCAGTATTTTTTATTAATTCCAAAAATATTCTCCGTAAATTTTCAGGTCAATCCGAGAACTTTTATTTCTGCACAAAAGTAACACCAAGGCAAATCTGCTGAAAACAGCGTCAGTCCGGGTTAGTTCCATTCAAATCATGCAAATTAGAGTCCAAAACAAGGGCAAAAGAGTTTGGAAAAGTAGATACGACGATGGAGACGTATCAGATTGCTTATGGTAAGGAACCAGATCTTGGAACCACATGCGGATTCGTTGTTATTGTTTAAAAAGCGGAACCAGAGCAAGGACACTAATATTGCGTTGATTGCTTCATTTTTTTGCTTGTATGTATGCAGTTGGAAGTGGACAAGCCCATGGCAAAAGCAGGAATGCGACCACAAGCAAGTTGGGGAGGTAATATTCATGTTTCTCTGGCAATGATGTCGAAGTGGGTCATTCTTTTTCTTGATTGATGTCTATTCTTTGCATCTACTGCTCTACATTCTCCAGAGATGATGCTTTTTACTATTGCAATCAAGTTTCACGCTCTCACCACAATGTCGCCGGTTATGGTTGTTGATATAGTTTCTTATTCTCGCATGCCAGTTGGTTCTTCAAGTAGAGTGGTAGACGACATAATCATATTTCTCGTAGACTGGTAGGCGATTGTAGGAAAGTGAACCAATAGAAAAGTTGTTTATTCAACCAACTGTTCATACTGTTTACCTAGATTTGTAAATCTGGGGGCTTGTCCACTAATCAAATACCATTTTATGGGAAACTCATTTGTAACTAGTGCATAATCTGTCACTAGTAAGTTGTAACTTGACATTCAATTAGTTTACATTACACAAAGAGAATCATATTGTTTTGCCATGGGTTCCTGCTTATATTCACTAGGTATTACTTTTTCTACTTAGAAGTTAGCTCTTGGTCCAAATCAATTGTTTACAGATTCTTGGTTTTCCATATTTGACCATGGACGACTTTTGTATGTGTAGTGAAAATAATTCCTGGTTAATCTAATTATGTAATATTGCTTGTTGATGAAGTGCAGTACCTTTGGAAGAATTTTATTTATGCCGACGAGTTCAACTGCAACACGTCAAAACTTTTAATGTGTCAATTTAAAACCTGAAACAATGGCTCCATTTTGAGTTTCCGATCTGTTGCGGGTTTCCCAAAGGTACACAAGTTGACTTAGGTTTGGAAGATCTTCAAGTTGTTGAAGATTTGGAAGACCTACAATTAAGTTGGTTGAGTGATATTGTTGTATGCCTTATTTGTTGAACCTGGAGACTTGCTCTGCTCATTTTGGTTGTGTGGCACATTTAGAAAAGTATGCAATTTTCCTTTTGTGGTACTACTTCATTTTGGCTGTGTGGCACGTCTAGAAACATCTATATACTTCTCATTTTGTGTTACAACCTTTTAATATATGGTCCTTATGTTTATTGAATTAAGTTTGAAGTTTTTGATGAGGCCTATATGTTACTTTGATTGATGAAGTGTATGCATAAATTGTGTGATACGTCATGGTTGTATGAACATAATGAATGGATATTACATTAGGGACGCCTAGAATAGTTTGGTAATGAAATCAGCATGTTGGCATAATAACTGACGGCTAAACATGCTTGTGCAGGCAGTTGAACTGGCGGTAATTGATGTTTCATGTGCCTTGATCAATCTGCCGGGAGAAAATGGTCTGCCGGCAAATAGATGGTCAAGGGCAAAGAAACTACCGGGAAAAAAATATGTGAGGAGAACTGATCCCCGACGGCCGTTCTCGTGGCGGTTCTATAAACCGGGAGAAAAAGTGTCCCGGTAGTTTATTTGCCCTTTAAAGTACCTTCTCTTGACAGTTTTTTGTCCTTACATTAGTGTTGTGGCGTAGTGATCCCTCAGGTTGTCTAAGTGTTGCATGATCCAAATCCACCAACCCAAGTCCGCTCATCACGTGAGATGTGGTGGTTTCAATGGTGAACATCTCCATGTTGATCATATCTATTATATGACTCATGTTCAACCTTTCTGTCTTCCGTGTTCCGAGGCCATGTCTCTACATGCTAGGCTCGTTAAGTTTAACCTGAGTATTCTGCATGTGCAAAACTGACTTACACTCGTTGTGTGTGAACGAAGAGTCTATCACACCCGATCATCACGAGGTGCTTCGAAACGACGAACTTTCGCAACGGTGCATACTTGGGGAGAACACATTTTTATCTTGAAAATTACTAAAGGGGGCATCTTATAATGCTACTATCGTCCTAAGCAAAATAAGATGCATAAAAGGATAAACATCACATGCAAATCAATAAGTAAGATGATATAGCCATCTTGTGCTTTTGATCTCCATCTCCAAAGCACCGGCATGATCCCCATCGTCACTGGCATGGCACCATGATCTCCATCATCGTGTCGTCACGTGGTTGTCTCGCCAACTATTGCTTCTACAACTATTGTTAACGCATAGCGATACAGTAAAGCAATTACTGTTGGAAATATGCCCTAGAGGCAATTAATAAAGTGTTTATTATCATATTTCTCCGTTCATGATAATGGTTTATTATTCATGCTAGAATTGTATTGACCGGAAACTTAATACATGTGTGGATAATAGACAAATACTGAGTCCCTAGTAAGCCTCTACTAGACTAGCTCGTTGATCAAAAGATGGTCAAGATTTCCTGACCATGGACATGAGTTGTCATTTGATAACGGGATCACATCATTAGGAGAATGATGTGATGGACATGACCCAACCGTTAGCATAGCAAATGATCGTTCAATTTATTGCTATTGCTTTCACTATGTCAAATACACGTTCCTCTGACCATGAGATCATGCAACTCCCGGATACCGTAGGAATACTTTGGGTGTATCAAACGTCACAACGTTACTGGGTGATTATAAAGGTGCACTACAGGTATCTCCGAAAGTGTTTGTTGAGTTGGCATGGATCGAGATTGGGATTTGTCACTCCGACTATCGGAGAGGTATCTCTGGGCCCTCTCGGTAATACAGCATCACAGAAGCCTTGCAAGCACCGTGACTAAAGAGTTAGTTGCAAGATGATGTATTACGGAACGAGTAAAGAGACTTGCCGGTAACGAGATTGAACTAGGTATTGGATACCGACGATCGAATCTCGGGCAAGTAACATACCGCCAGACAAAGGGAACAACGTATGTTGACATATGAGGTTCACCGATAAAGATCTTCGTGGAATATGTAGGAACCAATATGAGCATCCAGGTTCCGCTGTTGGTTATTGACCGGAGAGTCGTCTCGGTCATGTCTACATCATTCCCGAACCCGTAGGGTCCGCACACTTAAGGTTCGATGACGATTTAGTATTATATGAGTTATGTGATTGGTGGCCGAAGTTTTTTCGGAGTCCCGGATGAGATCACGGACATGACGAGAAGTCTCGAAATGGTCGAGAGGTAAAGATTCATATATTGGAAGGCTATATTCGGACGTCGGAAAGGTTCCGAGTGATTCGGGTATTTTTCGGAGTACCGGGGAGTTACGGGAATTCACCGGGAGAAGTAATGGGCCTTATTGGGCCATACGGGAAAAGGAGAGGCAGGCCACGTGAGGAGGCGCGCGCCCCCCCTTGCCCAAACCGAATTGGACTAGGGGAGGGGGCGCAGCCCCCTCTTTCCTTTCCCTCTCCCTTCCCCCTTTCCTACTCCGTATGGGAGGTGGAATCCTACTAGGACTAAGGAGTCCTAGTAGGACTCCCCACACTTGGCGCACCCCTAGGGGGCCGGCCTCCTCCCTCCCTCCTTTATATACGGAGGAGGGGCACCCCTTGGAGACACAATTGTCCCATAGCCGTGTGCGGTGCCCCGATCTCCGTTTTCCACCTCGGTCATATTTTCGGAGAGCTTAGGCGAAGCCCTGCCGGAATCACTTCACCGTCACCGTCGCCACGCCGTCGTGCTGACGGAACTCATCTACTTCCTCGACGTCTTGCTGGATCAAGAAGGCGAGGATCGTCACCGAGCTGCACGTGTGTAGAACTCGGAGGTGCCGTACGTTCGGTACTCGATCGGTGGAGCTCGAAGGATTGTTCGACTACATCAACCGCGTTGTGAGACGCTTCCGCTAACGGTCTACGAGGGTACGTAGACACACTCTCCCCTCTCGTAGCGATGCATCTCCATGGATAGATCTTGCGTGAGCGTAGGAATTTTTTTGAAATTCATGCTCCGTTCCCCAACAGTGGCATCCGAGCCAGGTCTATGCGTAGATGTGTTTTGCACGAGTAGAACACAAGTGAGTTGTGGGCGTGGGTGTATACATATTGCTTGCCGTTACTAGTTGTTACTTGATTCGGCGGTATTGTGAGATGAAGCGGCCCGGACCGACATTACGCGTACGCTTACACGAGACAGGTTTCACCGCTAAGTGCACTCGTTGCATAAAGGTGACTGGCGGGTGTCTGTCTCTCTCACTTTAGTTGAATCGGTTTCAATGAAGAGGGTTCTTTTAGAAGATCAAAAAGCAATCACTACACCACGTTGTGGTTTTGCGTAGGTAAGAACGGTTCTTGCAAACCCGTAGCAGCCACGTAAAACTTGCAACAACAAAGTGATGTGATATGGCCAAGACATGATGTGATATAAGTTGTTGTATGAGATGATCATGTTTTGTAAATTATCAGGCAACCGGCAGGAGCCTTATGGTTGTCTCTTTATTGTATGCAATGCCAACGCTATGTAATTGCTTTACTTTACCGCTATGAGTTAGCAGTAGTAGTAGTAGCAATAATTGGCGAGATGACCACGACGCTATGATGGAGATCAAGGTGTCACGACGCTATGATGGAGATCAAGGTGTCACGACGCTATGATGGAGATCAAGGTGTCACGACGCTATGATGAAGATCAAGGTGTCACGATGCTACGATGGAGATCAAGGTGTCACGACGCTACGATGGAGATCAAGGTGTCAACCCGGTGACGATGGAGATCATGACGGTGCTTTGCTGATGGAGATCAAAAGCACAAGACGATGATGGCCATATCATGTCACATATATTGAATTGCATGTGATGTTAATCCTTTTATGCATCTTATTTTGCTTAGGACGACGATAGCATTATAAGATGATCCCTTCACTAAATTTCAAGATAAGTGTTCTCCCCTAGTATGCACCGTTGCGAAGGTTCGACGCTTCTAAGCATCACGTGATGATCGGGTGTGATGGATTCTTTCGTTCGCATACAACGGGTGTAAGCCAGTTTTACACATGCAAAATACTTGGGTTAAACTTGACGAGCCTAGCATGTACAGACATGGCCTCGGAACACAAGAGACCGAAACGTCGAACATGAGTCATATAGTAGATATGATCAACATGAAAGATGTTCACCATTGATAACTAATCCACCTCACGTGATGATCGGACGTGGTTTAGTTGATGTGGATCATGTTACACTTAGACAACTTGAGGGATGTTAATCTAAGTGGGAGTTCTTAAGTAATTTGATTAATTGAACTTCAATTATCATGAACATAGTCTAAATAATCTTTGCAATTTTATGTTGTAGATCAATAGACCGCGATGTAGTTCCCCTGTTTTTATTATGTTCCTAGAGAAAACGAAGTTGAAAGTTGATGGAAGCAACTATGCGGACTAGGTCCGTGATCTGAGGATTGTCCTCACTGCTGCACAGAAGGCTTATGTCCTTAATGCACCGCTCAGTGAAATACCCCTACGGCTTCGTCTGAGGACGTTATGAACGTCTGGCAGACAAGAAAAGATGACTACTCGATAGTTCAGTGCGCCATACTTTACGGCTTAGAACCGGAGCTCCAAATATGTTTTGAGCAACACGGAGCATATGAGATGTTCCAAGAGCTGAAAATTTGTTTTTCAAGCTCACACCCGGGTCGAGAGGTATGACACCTTCGACAAGTTCTATAGCTACAAGATGGAGGAGAACAGCTCCGTTAGTGAGCATGTACTCAGAATGTCTGAGTACTTCAAACACTTGAATCAAGTGGGAGTTAGACTTCCGAATAAAGTGGTGATTGATAGAGTTCTCTAGTCACTATCACTAAGCTATTGGATCTTCGTGATGAACTATAAACATGCAAGGGATAGAAGATCCTTAAGCTATTCGCGATGCTACAATCTGCGGATGTAGAAATCAAAAAAAGGGAGCATCAAGTGTTGATGGTTAATAAGACCACTAGTTTCAAGAAGGGCAAGGGAAAGAAAAGGGAACTTCAAGAAGAACGGTAAAACAGTTACCGCTCACGCGAAGAAACCCAAGGCTGAACCAAACCCGAGACTTAGTGCTCCCATTGCAAAGGGAAATGTCACAAGGAGCGGAACTTCCCCAAAGTAACTGGCAGATAATAAGACTGGCAATGTCAACAAAGATATTTGATATACATGTTATTGATGTGTACCTTACTAGTACTCGTAGGAGCACCTGGGTATTTGATACTTGTTCAGTTGCTTGCAACTTGAAACATGGAGCTTCGGAATAAACGAGGGCTAGCTAAAGAACGAGGTGATGATGTGCATTGGAAGTGTCTCCAAGGTTGATGTGATCACCATCGCCACGCTCTCTCTACCTTCAGGATTAGTGATGAACCTAAATAATTGTTATTTGGTGCTTGCGTTAAGCATGAACATTATATCTGATAGTGTTTATTGCAAGACGGTTATTCAATTTCAGAGAATAATTGTTATTCTATTTCGATAATATCATTGATGATCATGCACTTAAAATGAAAGGTTTATTGAATCTTGATCGTAGTAATACATATGTTCATAACACGAATGCCAAAAGATAATGATAGTACCACATACTTGTGGCACTGCCGCTTAGGTCATATCAGTGTTAAACACATGAAGAAACTCCATGCAGATGGGTTTTTGGAATCTCTTGATTATGAATCATTTGAGACATGTGAACCGTGCCTTATTGGCAAGATGACTAAAACTCCGTTCTTCGGAACAATGGAGCGAGCAACCAACTTATTGGAAATAATACATACCGATGTATGCGGTCCGATGAGTGTTGAGGCGCGCGGTGGATATCGTTATGTTCTCACGTTCACAGATGATTTGAGTAGATATGGCTATGTCTACTTGATGAAGCATAAATCTGAAACTTTTGAAAAGTTCAAAGAATTTCAGAGTGAAGTAGAGAACCATCGTAACAAGAAAATAAAGTTCTTACGATCTGATCGTGGAGGAGAATATTTGAGTTACGAGTTTGGCAATCACTTAAGACAATGTGGAATTGTTTCACAGCTCACGCCACATGGAACACCACAGCGTAATGGTGTGTCTGAATGTCGTAATCGTACTCTATTGGATATGGTGCATTCTATGATATCTCTTACCGATTTGCCACTATCATTTTGGGGTTATGCATTAGAGACAGCTGCATTCACTTTAAACAAGGGCACCGTCTAAATCCGTTGAGATGACACCGTATGAACTGTGGTTTGCAAGAAACCTAAGATGTCGTTTCTGAAAGTTTGGGGATGCGATGCTTATGTCAAAAGGCTTCAGCCAGATAAGCTCGAACCCAAAGCGGATAAATGCGTCTTCATAGGATACCCAAAAGAGACCGTTGGGTACACCTTCTACCACAGATCCGAAGGCAAAGTATTCGTTGCTAAGAATGGATCCTTTCTAGAGAAGGAGTTTCTCTCGAAAGAAATGAGTGGGAGGAAAGTAGAACTTGATGAGGTAATTTGTGACGCCCCCGACTTAATCGTGCACTAATCATACACGCAAATGCACACGATCAAGCCTAGGGACTCACTTGAAGATATCACAACACAACTCTAGACACAAATAAAATAATACAAACTTATTATTACAAGCCAGGGGCCTCGAGGGCTCGAATACATAAGCTTGCGCAAACAAGCATCAGCGAAAGCATCAGATATCTGAGTACAGATATAAAAGATAAAAGAAATGCCTGAAGAAGGCGAGGCAGAACAACGACAACGATCGAAAAGGCAAGGCCTCCTGCCTGGGAGCCTCCTAACTACTCCTGGTCGACGGGGGTCTCCACGACATAGCAGGATCCTCCAGAGGGCAGAAGTCGTCGGTGGCAGCAGCTGGCTCCCGGGGCTTCGTCATCTGGTCGCAGCAATCGGGTAGGGGGAAAAAGGGGAAGCAAAGCAACCGTGAGTACTCATCCAAAGTACTCGCAAGACTGACATCAGAACTATACTAATTATGCATTGGTATCAAGTGAAAGGCTGTATCTGTGGACTGTATAGCAGCAAAGCCAGAATAGAGAGAAAGGCCTAGCCTATCGAAGACTAGCATCTTCAGCGGTCTTGCAGCATTAGAAGAGAGCAGATTAGCATATTATAATTTAACAAGCATGTTGAAGCAAAGCCCAGAGATCCTTTCTCGACTCCCTGCGAGAAAGCAATCCCGGAGCTTACAATTAATTTAACTTGTATCCAGTTCAAGTAGTAATAGATCGGGATACAACACTGAGCGTCCTGTTACCGTGGACACGGCTATTCGAATAGATAACTTCCCTGCAGGGGTGCACTACTGTTACCCAGCACGCTCGATTACATCTGGCCGGACACACTTGCTGGGTAATGCCCGGCCTCGGGTAATCGACACGAAGCAGCGTCCTACCTAGGCTAAGCAGAGAGGTCCCCGCCGGTCTACATCCTAAGTGCTCAGGGGTCTTGGGCCATCGCCCTGTGCACTCCGGGTCGTTGTGAGGACGGTGGATACCAGCGCCACCGGCACGATCCGACCGTGCCACAATGCTGAACTGGACGTCTAACATAGCTTTCGGGAGAAACGTACGACGTAGAGGGGCCCATACCCATTATCCCACGTGGTGGTAGTGCGTATAGGGCACGACGACCCACTCAGATCAATACCCAAATCCGTTATCGCATTATTAGTAGCTCGCGGAGACGATCAGTACACCTGTCGTTCCGACTATCTCGCGGGTGCCTCCCAGGTCAACCCGACTTCACATCTCTCGCGGGTACCCCTCGGGGTCAACCCGACTTTACCCGGGGTCTGTAGTAAAAGTAAGGTATCCGTGTATCCATCACATCAAAGGGGAATCCGAGGAATCACCCTCGATGGATTCCTACTCGATGAATCCGACAAGGAGAACCAGGAGGAATCACCCTCGATGGTCCACACTTGAGGAGGTTGCACGACAGAAGCTTCACCGGAGGTGGATGAAGAGGAATCACCCTCGGTAATCCGCGTCCGATTAGCTATACTACAGAGACATCATCGGGAGTGAGTTAAGAGGTATCACCCTCGTCACTCGGGGACGACTCTGGAGAGTCAGACAACTTAGGGAGTGTGCGGTGCTGTGCTGGTCTCAGCCCGACGATCACATCGATCGGGGCACTAGTAACTAAGCGGGGCAACTAGTACAAGGTGGGGCCACAGATGGATTTTGTCCAACCTATACTAAGCATTTAGGATATCAGGTAAAGTATCAACAGAAGTTACAATAAACCGGCTATGCATCAGAATAGGATAAAACAAATGCAGTAGCAAATTCTAATGCAAGCAGGAGGGAGAAAGAATAGGTGATTGAGGCATGCGTCAAGGGGGTTTGCTTGCCTGGTTGCTCTGCGGCAAAGGCGGGGTCGTCGGGAACGTAGTCGATCACAGCGGCAGCATCGGTCTCGGAGTCTATCGGATAGAAGGGGGAGAAGAAACAATAAATACAATGCAAACAGATGCATGACGATGCATGACATGCCTAAAAGATATGCAAATGTGCTTTACTGTCTATCTATATGATTTAGATAACTCTTGGGAATTAATAAAAATTTAATTGGATTTGTTTTATTAAAGTGGTGCACTATTCATCTACTGCAAACGGCCAAAAAGTTCCGTGTTCAGATAGCTAGAGGCATGTGACAGATGAGTGGATGGCATATTTGGATTCGTGGCATTTTTCTGATCAACTTTCATATATAAATTATTTTCATCTGACTTACGGTTTAAAAGATATGATTTTCTAAAGTTTTATTAATTTCCTGGAATTATTTTAATTATTTAATTCAACATTATCCGAAACAGTGTTGGGATGACGTCAGCATGACATCAGCATTGCATCAGTAGTCAACAGTGGGGTTGACCAGGTCAAACCTGACAGTGGGTCCCACACGTCATAGACACAGGTCTAATTAACTTATTAACAGACTAATTAATCCTGTGGGACCCATATGTCAGTGGGTAATTAGGCAAAATTAATTATTTTAATTAATCCTAATTAGTAATTAGGCAACTGACAGGGGGGACCCACCTGTCATAGACACAGGGGAGAAGGGCCCCACCTGCCAGTGACTGGGCTGCCCAGTCAGCCGAGTTGACCGAGTCAACTCGGTCAACTGGGGCCATCGGGGCCCAGGGGCAGTGACCCAGAGGCGGGCCCGGCCAGGCCACGTCGGCGGTGGCCAGCGGCGAGCCGCCGGTGACCACAATTCGCGGCGGAGGCCACTGGAGGTCGCCGGAATCGCGCTACGGGCCGCCATTTCGCGCGCGGCCAGGTGCGTTCGAACGGGTGCTCACCCGCGCGTCGATTGGTGGCGGTGGCATCGCCGGAGACGGCCGGAATCGTCGCCGGCGACGAGGTTAGCGGCGGGGCTTTTCGGGCGACGACGGATCCGGCGAGTGCGGGCACGGCAAAGCCAGCGGAGAGGCTCTACGGGGTCCTAGCGACGCGTGGAGCACGAGGGTGGCCGTGGTTGGGCATGACAACGACGGAGACGACGGCGACGAGCTCATCGGCGGCGAGGCTCTCGGGCGGCAACGATAACGACGGCTACGGCGGCTATTCCACGCGCGAGAGGGAGGGGAAAGGAGGGGAGGAGCTCACCGAGCGGCTACGTAAAGCCCTTGGTGGCTTTGGAGCAGCAGAACGGCGGCAATCGCCGGAGAAGCGCCGGCAACCGAAGGTTGAAGACGAGCTTGTGGTCGTCGATGCAGAAGCTCCGGAGCTCGCGCGAGTGGACGAGGAGGACGAGGAGATCACGGCGGAGCTCGAGGACGACTCGGCGGGGCACGGGAGGCGGTGTGGCCGCGGGATCGACGGCGGCAGCGCCGGCGACACTGCGGGAGAGGAGGGGATCGAGAGAGAGAGGGCGAGGGGGAATGAATGGGTGGGCTAGGGTTGCGAGGGAGGCGA
Source organism: Elymus sibiricus (assembly GCA_039707655.1). NCBI lineage: Eukaryota > Viridiplantae > Streptophyta > Magnoliopsida > Poales > Poaceae > Elymus > Elymus sibiricus. The sequence continues at coordinate 250,870,013 of CM077671.1, forward strand.
CGAGGGTCAAGGGGACGTCTTAACGGCGACGGGGAGCCGCGGGATGGGCGACAGCGCGACGACGACGGCCGGATGCTCTCGGACGGCGACACGCAGGCGGGAGGAGGACGACGGCCGGCTGGTGGGCTGGGCTGTGCACTGTGCACTCACAGCCCAACGCCACAGTAACAGGTAGCCCCTTCTCTTTTTCTTTTCTAATTCTTTTCTTTTCTCTGATTTGCAAATTGTGAGGCCATCAAATGATTTTCAACAGATGAGTGACTTAGCCCAAAATTATCAGTAGATTATTCTTATCCAACAAAAATTGGTTTGGACAATTTACAACTTCACTTTAATTCCCATTAAATTATTTAGTGTTAGAAGTTCTGTTTTGTTACTGTTTTTAATCAGCTAGGGGCATTTCTAGAATTATGGTGATGTTGTTTTCCTCAAGACAATTAGTTATGATTTATGTGTCCTTTAATGAACATTTTAGTTGCTGGTTTTGAACAACTTTTATTTTCACTTTAGGTTTGAATTGCGAGTTTAAATTGGAATTTGAAATGAGATATGATGCAATGATGCTCAAGCACGGTTAATCATGATGACATGGCACTGTCAAAGGGGTGATTACTGTAGCTATTACATGGGGGCGTTACAATTCTCCTCCTCTAACAAGAATTCTCGTCCCGAGAATTAAGAGGACGACTGAAAGAAAGCAGGGTATTCTTCGCGAAGACGGTCCTCGCGTTCCCAAGTGGCTTCATCCTCAGAATGATTCGACCAGTGAACCTTGAGGAACCTGATCGACTTCTGACGAGTCCGACGTTCAGTTTGATCAAGAACGCGGATCGGATATTCTGGATAAGACAGATCTTCTCGCAATTCAAGCACTTCATGATCCACAGCTCGGATAGGATCCTTGAAGCAGCGACGAAGTTGCGATACATGAAAGACGTCATGCACTTGAGAAAGGTCTGGCGGCAACTCAAGTTGATATGCCACTTCTCCACGTCTTGCGAGAATTCGGAACGGGCCAATATAGCGAGGAGCTAACTTGCCCTTGATCCCGAAACGATGAGTGCCCTTGAACGGAGTAACACGAAGGTATGCCTATTCACCAGGTTGATAGACCATTACCTTGTGCTTTCGGTCATAGTTGCTCTTCTGACGAGACTGGGCAGTTTTCAGATGTTCACGGACAATGCGGACTTGTTCTTCAGCTTGTTGAATAATGTCCGGTCCAACGAGTGATCGTTCCCCAGTTTCTGACCAATTCAGAGGGGTTCGATACTTGCGTCCATAAAGAACTTCAAATGGTGCCATCTTCAGACTAGCTTGATAGCCATTGTTGTAAGAGAATTCGGCATATGGGAGAGATTCCTCCCACTTCTTACCGAATGAGATGACACAAGCTCGAAGCATATCTTCAAGCACTTGGTTAACTCTTTCGACTTGACCCTGAGACTGAGGGTGATAAGCAGTGCTGAAGGACAGATGAGTTCCCATAGCTTCTTGGAAACTGTTCCAAAATCGGGAAGTAAAGAGGCTGCCACGATCTGAACTGATCTCCAATGGAACACCGTGGAGTGACACAATTCTGGAAACATACAAGTCTGCTAACTGACTAGCAGTGATTGTCTCCTTGACAGGCAGAAAGTGAGCAACCTTTGAGAATCGGTCGATGACGACAAAGATAGCATCATGACCCTTCTGCGATCTGGGAAAACCAGTAATGAAGTCCATTTGGACTTTGTCCCATTTCCATTCCGGAATTTCAAGGGGTTGCAGAGTTCCAGCAGGCCTTTGATGTTCTGCTTTGATGCGACGGAAAACGTCACACTCAGCAACATACTTAGCAATATCATGTTTCATATCAGGCCACCAGTACCGCTGACGAATGTCTTGGTACATCTTGGTACTACCGGGGTGAATGGACAAAGGTGTGTCGTGTGCTTCTTTCATGACATCCGAACGAGAGTCCAAATTGCGCCTTCTGGGGACCACTAGGCGGCCTTTGAAGAACAAAGCACCATCCTCACCAACATGGTAGAAAGAAGGATTACCCTTGGAGAGGAATTTCTTGATCTTCTCAACTTCAGAGCAGTAATTCTGTCTCGTCTTGATTCTTTGCTCGAGATCTGGTTCGACAACCAAGGTATTAAGATAACCTTGAGGAACAATGTGAAGGTTCAATTTGCGAAGCTCTTCATATAGCATAGGTTGCGCTTCCTGAACCATGAGGTTGTTGCAATAAGCCTTGCGGCTCAAAGCATCGGCCATTACATTAGCCTTGCCAGGGGTATACGAAATATTCATATCATAATCGGCTATTGTCTCGAGCCATCTCTGTTGACGAAGGTTCAAGTCTGGCTGGGTATACAGATACTTCAAACTCTTATGATCAGTGTATATCTCGCAACGATTACCGAGAAGGTAATGTCGCCACAGCTTCAAGGCATAAATTACTGCAGCAAGCTCGAGATCATGTACTGGATAATTTTCCTCGTGAGGACGCAATTGACGAGAGCCATAAGCAATTACTCTGCGCTCTTGCATTAGGACACAGCCTAATCCTTGACGAGATGCATCACAGTAAATCACGAAGTCTTTGCGAGTATCAGGGGGAGCTAGCACTGGGGCAGATGTCAACTTATCTTTAAGCGTCTGAAAGCTTTCCTGACATTTTTCTGTCCACTCAAACTTAACGCCTTTGTGAAGCAGATCAGTCAGAGGCTTGGCAATTTTAGAGAAGTTCTCGACGAATCGGCGACAATAGCTTGCAAGGCCAAGAAAACTTCTGACTTGTTTGACATTCTTCGGAGGAGTCCATTCAAGAATAGCCTGAACTCGCTCGGGGTTAACAGCAATGCAGTGGCAGGAAGTCAGGGATGTTGTCGATGATAACATCGATATGTGATTTCCAAGGATGGCATAGCTGTTTAACAAATGTGTCAAATGACAGTGAGAAGCACAATATAACTTGGAGAGAAAGGTTAAACAAACCAATGGAAAGGGAAATGTGATTATCAGACTAATCAGATCGATGATAGGGAAACAAGCACTGATAATCCAGCTCTCCGGGTGGACGAGATTACGAGATCCTAGCGTCGGCGTTAGTAAAATTCATTTAACCCGAAAGGAAGAGAATTCAGAGTCCCAGAGTATAGAAGAGGAATAAAAGATCCTAATACCACCCATTCGCGACGTGGGCCCGTAAGCCACACAGCCATGTTAGTAAAATAGTTTCTGGAAATACTAGACTCAACTGCGACCAAGGAGTTGGAGAGGGGCTTCCTACAGGCAGTCGGCTCTGATACCAACCTGTGACGCCCCCGACTTAATCGTGCACTAATCATACACGCAAATGCACACGATCAAGCCTAGGGACTCACTTGAAGATATCACAACACAACTCTAGACACAAATAAAATAATACAAACTTATTATTACAAGCCAGGGGCCTCGAGGGCTCGAATACATAAGCTTGCGCAAACAAGCATCAGCGAAAGCATCAGATATCTGAGTACAGATATAAAAGATAAAAGAAATGCCTGAAGAAGGCGAGGCAGAACAACGACAACGATCGAAAAGGCAAGGCCTCCTGCCTGGGAGCCTCCTAACTACTCCTGGTCGACGGGGGTCTCCACGACATAGCAGGATCCTCCAGAGGGCAGAAGTCGTCGGTGGCAGCAGCTGGCTCCCGGGGCTTCGTCATCTGGTCGCAGCAATCGGGTAGGGGGAAAAAGGGGAAGCAAAGCAACCGTGAGTACTCATCCAAAGTACTCGCAAGACTGACATCAGAACTATACTAATTATGCATTGGTATCAAGTGAAAGGCTGTATCTGTGGACTGTATAGCAGCAAAGCCAGAATAAAGAGAAAGGCCTAGCCTATCGAAGACTAGCATCTTCAGCGGTCTTGCAGCATTAGAAGAGAGCAGATTAGCATATTATAATTTAACAAGCATGTTGAAGCAAAGCCCAGAGATCCTTTCTCGACTCCCTGCGAGAAAGCAATCCCGGAGCTTACAATTAATTTAACTTGTATCCAGTTCAAGTAGTAATAGATCGGGATACAACACTGAGCGTCCTGTTACCGTGGACACGGCTATTCGAATAGATAACTTCCCTGCAGGGGTGCACTACTGTTACCCAGCACGCTCGATTACATCTGGCCGGACACACTTGCTGGGTAATGCCCGGCCTCGGGTAATCAACACGAAGCAGCGTCCTACCTAGGCTAAGCAGAGAGGTCCCCGCCGGTCTACATCCTAAGTGCTCAGGGGTCTTGGGCCATCGCCCTGTGCACTCCGGGTCGTTGTGAGGACGGTGGATACCAGCGCCACCGGCACGATCCGACCGTGCCACAATGCTGAACTGGACGTCTAACATAGCTTTCGGGAGAAACGTACGACGTAGAGGGGCCCATACCCATTATCCCACGTGGTGGTAGTGCGTATAGGGCACGACGACCCACTCAGATCAATACCCAAATCCGTTATCGCATTATTAGTAGCTCGCGGAGACGATCAGTACACCTGTCGTTCCGACTATCTCGCGGGTGCCTCCCAGGTCAACCCGACTTCACATCTCTCGCGGGTACCCCTCGGGGTCAACCCGACTTTACCCGGGGTCTGTAGTAAAAGTAAGGTATCCGTGTATCCATCACATCAAAGGGGAATCCGAGGAATCACCCTCGATGGATTCCTACTCGATGAATCCGACAAGGAGAACCAGGAGGAATCACCCTCGATGGTCCACACTTGAGGAGGTTGCACGACAGAAGCTTCACCGGAGGTGGATGAAGAGGAATCACCCTCGGTAATCCGCGTCCGATTAGCTATACTACAGAGACATCATCGGGAGTGAGTTAAGAGGTATCACCCTCGTCACTCGGGGACGACTCTGGAGAGTCAGACAACTTAGGGAGTGTGCGGTGCTGTGCTGGTCTCAGCCCGACGATCACATCGATCGGGGCACTAGTAACTAAGCGGGGCAACTAGTACAAGGTGGGGCCACAGATGGATTTTGTCCAACCTATACTAAGCATTTAGGATATCAGGTAAAGTATCAACAGAAGTTACAATAAACCGGCTATGCATCAGAATAGGATAAAACAAATGCAGTAGCAAATTCTAATGCAAGCAGGAGGGAGAAAGAATAGGTGATTGAGGCATGCGTCAAGGGGGTTTGCTTGCCTGGTTGCTCTGCGGCAAAGGCGGGGTCGTCGGGAACGTAGTCGATCACAGCGGCAGCATCGGTCTCGGAGTCTATCGGATAGAAGGGGGAGAAGAAACAATAAATACAATGCAAACAGATGCATGACGATGCATGACATGCCTAAAAGATATGCAAATGTGCTTTACTGTCTATCTATATGATTTAGATAACTCTTGGGAATTAATAAAAATTTAATTGGATTTGTTTTATTAAAGTGGTGCACTATTCATCTACTGCAAACGGCCAAAAAGTTCCGTGTTCAGATAGCTAGAGGCATGTGACAGATGAGTGGATGGCATATTTGGATTCGTGGCATTTTTCTGATCAACTTTCATATATAAATTATTTTCATCTGACTTACGGTTTAAAAGATATGATTTTCTAAAGTTTTATTAATTTCCTGGAATTATTTTAATTATTTAATTCAACATTATCCGAAACAGTGTTGGGATGACGTCAGCATGACATCAGCATTGCATCAGCAGTCAACAGTGGGGTTGACCAGGTCAAACCTGACAGTGGGTCCCACACGTCATAGACACAGGTCTAATTAACTTATTAACAGACTAATTAATCCTGTGGGGCCCATATGTCAGTGGGTAATTAGGCAAAATTAATTATTTTAATTAATCCTAATTAGTAATTAGGCAACTGACAGGGGGGACCCACCTGTCATAGACACAGGGGAGAAGGGCCCCACCTGCCAGTGACTGGGCTGCCCAGTCAGCCGAGTTGACCGAGTCAACTCGGTCAACTGGGGCCATCGGGGCCCAGGGGCAGTGACCCAGAGGCGGGCCCGGCCAGGCCACGTCGGCGGTGGCCAGCGGCGAGCCGCCGGTGACCACAATTCGCGGCGGAGGCCACTGGAGGTCGCCGGAATCGCGCTACGGGCCGCCATTTCGCGCGCGGCCAGGTGCGTTCGAACGGGTGCTCACCCGCGCGTCGATTGGTGGCGGTGGCATCGCCGGAGACGGCCGGAATCGTCGCCGGCGACGAGGTTAGCGGCGGGGCTTTTCGGGCGACGACGGATCCGGCGAGTGCGGGCACGGCGAAGCCAGCGGAGAGGCTCTACGGGGTCCTAGCGACGCGTGGAGCACGAGGGTGGCCGTGGTTGGGCATGACAACGACGGAGACGACGGCGACGAGCTCATCGGCGGCGAGGCTCTCGGGCGGCAACGATAACGACGGCTACGGCGGCTATTCCACGCGCGAGAGGGAGGGGAAAGGAGGGGAGGAGCTCACCGAGCGGCTACGTAAAGCCCTTGGTGGCTTTGGAGCAGCAGAACGGCGGCAATCGCCGGAGAAGCGCCGGCAACCGAAGGTTGAAGACGAGCTTGTGGTCGTCGATGCAGAAGCTCCGGAGCTCGCGCGAGTGGACGAGGAGGACGAGGAGATCACGGCGGAGCTCGAGGACGACTCGGCGGGGCACGGGAGGCGGTGTGGCCGCGGGATCGACGGCGGCAGCGCCGGCGACACTGCGGGAGAGGAGGGGATCGAGAGAGAGAGGGCGAGGGGGAATGAATGGGTGGGCTAGGGTTGCGAGGGAGGCGACGAGGGTCAAGGGGACGTCTTAACGACGACGGGGAGCCGCGGGATGGGCGACAGCGCGACGACGACGGCCGGATGCTCTCGGACGGCGACACGCAGGCGGGAGGAGGACGACGGCCGGCTGGTGGGCTGGGCTGTGCACTGTGCACTCACAGCCCAACGCCACAGTAACAGGTAGCCCCTTCTCTTTTTCTTTTCTAATTCTTTTCTTTTCTCTGATTTGCAAATTGTGAGGCCATCAAATGATTTTCAACAGATGAGTGACTTAGCCCAAAATTATCAGTAGATTATTCTTATCCAACAAAAATTGGTTTGGACAATTTACAACTTCACTTTAATTCCCATTAAATTATTTAGTGTTAGAAGTTCTGTTTTGTTACTGTTTTTAATCAGCTAGGGGCATTTCTAGAATTATGGTGATGTTGTTTTCCTCAAGACAATTAGTTATGATTTATGTGTCCTTTAATGAACATTTTAGTTGCTGGTTTTGAACAACTTTTATTTTCACTTTAGGTTTGAATTGCGAGTTTAAATTGGAATTTGAAATGAGATATGATGCAATGATGCTCAAGCACGGTTAATCATGATGACATGGCACTGTCAAAGGGGTGATTACTGTAGCTATTACATGGGGGCGTTACATAATTGTACCTCCTCTGGATAGTAGTACGCCACAGAAAGAAATTTCTGTGACACCGACACAGACCAGAGAGGAAGTAGATGATGATGATCATGAAGCTTCGGATCAAGTTGCTACAGAACCTCGTAGGTCAACCAGGACACGCTCCGCACCAGATTGGTACGGCAATCCTGTCTTGGAGGTCATGTTGTTAGACAACGGTGAACCTACGAACTATGAAGAAGCGATGGCGAGCCCAGATTCCGACAAATGGCTTGAGGCCATGAAATCCGAGATTAGATCCATGTATGAGAACAAAGTGTGGACTTTGGTAGACTTGCCCGATGAACGGCGAGCTATTAAAAATAAATGGATCTTTAAGAAGAAGACGGACGCTGATGGTAATGTCACCGTCTATAAAGCACGACTTGTTGCTAAAGGTTATCGACAAGTTCAAGGAGTTGACTACGATGAGACTTTCTCACCCGTAGCGATGCTAAAGTCTGTCAGAATTATGTTAGCAATTGCCGCATTTATGATTATGAAATCTGGCAAATGGACGTCAAAACGGCATTCCTTAATGGATTCCTTAAGGAAGAATTGTATATGATGCAACCGGAAGGTTTTGTCGATCCTAAAGGTGCTAACAAAGTATGCAAGCTCCAGCGATCCATCTATGGACTGGTGCAAGCATCTCGGAGCTGGAATACTCGCTTTGATGAAGTGATCAAAGCGTTTGGGTTTATGCAAGTTTATGGAGAAACTTGTATTTACAACAAAGTGAGTGGGAGCTCTATAACATTTCTAATAAGTATATGTGATTGGAAATGATGTAGAATTTCTGGAAAGCATAAAGAATTAATTGAAAGGAGTTTTTCAATAAAAACCTGTTTTTGAGTTATCCACGGTTTGGGCATCGAGATCTATAGAGATAGATCAAGACACCTGATAAAAGATTTTCACACACCTTGATGAGATTTTGAAGAAGTTCAAAATGGATCAAGTCAAAAGAAATAAGTTCTTGGCTGGTGTGAAGTGGAGTAAGACTTGAAGATCTAGGTAAAGGTTGTTTACATGTTAGGCATCAAAATCTATAGAGATAGATTGAGACGCCTCATATGACTTTCACAAAACATATACTTGACAAGATTTTGAAGAAGTTCAAAATGGATCAGTCAAAGAAGGAGTTCTTGACTGTGGTGAAAGGTGTGAAGTTGAGTAAGACTCAAATCTCGACCACGGCAAAATAAATAGAATGGATGAAGGTTATCCCCTATGCCTCGGCCATAGGTTCTATAAAGTATGCCAAGCTGTGTGCCTTGCCATGTGTCTGGCAAAAGAGGTACCAAAGTGATCCAGGAGTAGATCACTGGACAGCGGTCAAGAATATCCTGAAGTACCTGAAAAGGACTAAGGAAGAATTTCTCGGGAATAGAGGTGATAAAGAGTTCGTCGTAAAGGGTTACGTCGATGCAAGCTTTAAACACCGATCCGGAAGACTATGAGTCTCATACCGGATACGTAAAGTGGGACAGTCGGTTTGGAGTAGCTCCAAGCAGAGTGTGGTAGCCGCATCTACATATGACATAGAGATTTGCCAAGAACACACGGATCTGATTATTGCAGACCCGTTGACTAAAACCTCTCTCACAAGCAAAACATGATCAGCCCTAGAACTGATTGGATGTTAATTACATGGAGATGTAAACTAGATTATTGACTCTAGTGCAAGTGGGAGACTGTTGGAAATATGCCCTAGAGGCAATTAATAAAGTGTTTATTATCATATTTCTCCGTTCATGATAATGGTTTATTATTCATGCTAGAATTGTATTGACCAGAAACTTAATACATGTGTGGATAATAGACAAATACTGAGTCCCTAGTAAGCCTCTACTAGACTAGCTCGTTGATCAAAAGATGGTCAAGATTTCCTGACCATGGACATGAGTTGTCATTTGATAACGGGATCACATCATTAGGAGAATGATGTGATGGACATGACCCAACCGTTAGCATAGCAAATGATCGTTCAATTTATTGCTATTGCTTTCACTATGTCAAATACACGTTCCTCTGACCATGAGATCATGCAACTCCCGGATACCGTAGGAATACTTTGGGTGTATCAAACGTCACAACATTACTGGGTGATTATAAAGGTGCACTACAGGTATCTCCGAAAGTGTTTGTTGAGTTGGCATGGATCGAGATTGGGATTTGTCACTCCGACTATCGGAGAGGTATCTCTGGGCCCTCTCGGTAATACAGCATCACAGAAGCCTTGCAAGCACCGTGACTAAAGAGTTAGTTGCAAGATGATGTATTACGGAACGAGTAAAGAGACTTGCCGGTAACGAGATTGAACTAGGTATTGGATACCGACGATCGAATCTCGGGCAAGTAACATACCGCCAGACAAAGGGAACAACGTATGTTGACATATGAGGTTCACCGATAAAGATCTTCGTGGAATATGTAGGAACCAATATGAGCATCCAGGTTCCGCTGTTGGTTATTGACCGGAGAGTCGTCTCGGTCATGTCTACATCATTCCCGAACCCGTAGGGTCCGCACACTTAAGGTTCGATGACGATTTAGTATTATATGAGTTATGTGATTGGTGGCCGAAGTTTGTTCGGAGTCCCGGATGAGATCACGGACATGACGAGAAGTCTCGAAATGGTCGAGAGGTAAAGATTCATATATTGGAAGGCTATATTCGGACGTCGGAAAGGTTCCGAGTGATTTGGGTATTTTTCGGAGTACCGGGAAGTTACGGGAATTCACCGGGAGAAGTAATGGGCCTTATTGGGCCATACGGGAAAAGGAGAGGCAGGCCACGTGAGGAGGCGCGCGCCCCCCCTTGCCCAAACCGAATTGGACTAGGGGAGGGGGCGCAGCCCCCTCTTTCCTTTCCCTCTCCCTTCCCCCTTTCCTACTCCGTATGGGAGGTGGAATCCTACTAGGACTAAGGAGTCCTAGTAGGACTCCCCACACTTGGCGCACCCCTAGGGGGCCGGCCTCCTCCCTCCTTCCTTTATATACGGAGGAGGGGCACCCCTTGGAGACACAATTGTCCCATAGCCGTGTGCGGTGCCCCGATCTCCATTTTCCACCTCGGTCATATTTTCGGAGAGCTTAGGCGAAGCCCTGCCGGAATCACTTCACCGTCACCGTCGCCACGCCGTCGTGCTGACGGAACTCATCTACTTCCTCGACGTCTTGCTGGATCAAGAAGGCGAGGATCGTCACCGAGCTGCACGTGTGTAGAACTCGGAGGTGCCGTACGTTCGGTACTCGATCGGTGGAGCTCGAAGGATTGTTCGACTACATCAACCGCGTTGTGAGACGCTTCCGCTAACGGTCTACGAGGGTACGTAGACACACTCTCCCCTCTCGTAGCGATGCATCTCCATGGATAGATCTTGCGTGAGCGTAGGAATTTTTTTGAAATTCATGCTCCGTTCCCCAACAATTACATGGCGTTTAATGATTAACACGTAGGTCACAAACTAAATTAAAGACATCCCTATGGTCCAGTTGTCATTCTCATCGACATGCAAGTCGTGATAACTATTACAAAACATGATCATCTCATACATCAACATATATCAAATCACGTCTTGGCAGTATCACATCACAACATGCCATGCAAAAACAAGTTAGACGTCCTCTACTTTGTTGTTGTAAGTTTTACGTGGCTGCTATGGGAAACTAGCAAGAACCGTTCTTACCTACGCAAAGCCACAATGGTGATAATCAAGTTGCCTTTTAACCTTCAAGGATCGCCTATGTCAAATCTGATTCAACAAAAGTGGGAGAGACAGACACCCGCTAGCCACCTTATGCAAAACAAGTTGCATGTCAGTTGGTGGAACCGGTCTCTTGTGTGAGGACAAGTAAAGTTGGTCCAAGCCACTTCATCCCACAATACCGCCGAACCAAAATAAGACAAGAGAGATAAGCAATCTGAACATCAACTCCCACAACTTCTTTATGTTCTACTCGTGCATACCATCTACGCATAGACCTACCTCATGATGCCACTGTTGGGGAACGTTGCATGGGAAACAAAACATCCTATGAAACACCCAAGATCTATTCTATGGAGATGCTAGAAACGAGAGGGAGAGGTGTCTACATACCCTTGTAGACCAAAAGCGTTAACGATCTAGAGATCGTGGTTGGCGTAATCGTACTCGCGCCGCGATCCAATCCGATTCAAGCACCGCATATGTGGCACCTCCGAGTTTAGCACACATCCAGCTCGGTGACGTCTCCTCCTCCTTGATCTAGCAAGAGAGGGAGAAGAGGTAGATGAGATATGATCCAACACGACGGCATGGTTGTGGTGGTGGCAGCGGAACTCCGTCAGGGCTTCGTCAAGCGTGTACCGGAGAAACGTGGGAGGAGTTAGGAGAGCCAATGGGCAAGGGTGAAGAGGTGGTTGCCCCCATGCACCTATCCCTTCTATATATAGGCTAGGGGGAAGGGGAGGGCATCCAAAACCCTCCGAGGGCCGGCCACAAGGGAGAAATCCCTTTAAACATGAAGATAACATCTTATCTCTAGATTCAACCCTTTAAATTTAGAGATAAGATCTTATCTCTAGATTTAAACGACATGTGCCTTGGGGAATGGTGCGGACAGACCATGCGGGTTATAGCCCCACCATTAGGTACATGTGGGCCCTTCCCGGGTTGTTGGGCCCCACGGTGGAACCCCCCGGAACCTTCTAGAACCTTCCTGGTACTTTACCGAAAAATTCCCTAACTTTTCTGGAACCCTGAATATGACTTCCCATATATAAATATTTACCTCCAGACCATTCTGGAGCTCCTCATGATGTCCCGGATCCCATACGGGACTCCGAACTACTTTTGTACTTTCCAATATCAATATATCAACATTACCCTAGTGCTACCAAACGTTAAGCGTGCGACCCTACGGGTTCGAGGATCATGTAGACATGACCGAGACACCTCTATGATCAATAACCAATAGCGGGACATAGATGCCCATATTGGTTCCTACATATTCCACGAAGATCTTTATCGGTCGAACCACGATGTCAAGTATTCAGTCAATCTCGTATACAGTTCCCTTTGTCCATCGGTATGTTACTTGCACGAGATTCAATCGTCGGTATCTCCATACCTAGTTCAATCTCGTTACCGTCAAGTCTCTCTATTCATTCCATAATAGAACATCCCGTGACTAACTCATTAGACACATCACTTGCAAGCTTCTTGTGATGTTGTATTACCGAGAGGGCCCAGAGATACCTCTCCGTCATACGGAGTGACAAATCCCAGTCTCGATCCATGCCAACCCAACAGACACCTTCGGAGATACCTGTAGAGCACCTTTATGATCAACCAGTTACAAAGTGACGTTTGATAGCACACAAGGTATTCCTCCGGTATCCGGGAGTTGCATGATCTCATGGTCTTAGGAACAGATAGTTGACATGAAGAAAGCAGTAGCAATAAACTTAAGTGATACGATCAAATGTTAAGCTTACGGTTGGGTCTTATCCATCACATCATTCTCCTAATGATGTGATCCCGTTATCAAATGACAACTCATGTCTATGGTTAGGAAACCTTAACCATCTTTGATCAACGAGCTAGTCTAGTAGAGGCTTACTAGGGACACGGTGTTGTCTATGTATCCACACATGTATCCGAGTTTCCGGTCAACACAATTCTAGCAGGGATAATAGATGATTATCATGAACAAGGAAATATGATAATAACAAGTTTATTATTGCCTCTAGGGCATATTTCCAACAAGGATAAGAAGGGCAGTGTTGCCACCATAGAGGGGAATCCATATCTGATCCAATCATTCCCCCCACTCGACCATTCTCCGGTGGTCTCCTACCTTCAAACACTGGTGCTTCCCTGAGAGTAATCCCACCAAGCAGGAGTAGGGTTTTGCACCGTAAGGTGGCCCAAACCTGGGTAAATCCACGTGTCCCCGTTGTGCCATGTGTGTGTGTTCACGCACCGCTCGTCGTAGCCTCGCCAAGGTCACCGTCGAGTTGTGAGGCAGCTGAACAAAAAGGCCCCAGAGTTCGAACCAGGGTTTTAGAGACTGTACCCTAACTCAAATGCTTCTCCGACAAGAACCATCTTACCCTTGCACACATCTTTTGTGGGGAACTGTTGGATGCATAACAGAGATGTTAGGTAGATGTGTAAAAATCAACGAGATGCTTCGGTTGGTGGAGGAGCTTTGTCATGAGTGATCTAATTGCGGACATGCCACAAGCGCCACATTGTCATCAAGAGAGCCATGCGGGACGATTCTAGGAGCGGCTCAAGCACATCGAAAAGCCACTCCGGACCCGTGTGACAAACAGACTGGATGTCGGGGAGTATCCGGCCCTTAGACATCGCTCTGCATAGCTCCACTACACTGGGACACCTACAAATCGCATGGAATCCATCCTTGCATTCCAAACCACACAAGGGACATATGTCAGTGGTTTTCAAGTGACGGGAAAATTTATTTGCCCATGTAGCAAGGGAGTTTGTCACAAGCCGTCAAGCAAACAGGCATACCTTTGGGGTGCAGGGCACCCCCATATGGTCTTCCAGATGGTGCGAAGACCATATGGTGCCCTGCTAGATGCGCTCGCTACTGGACACTCGCGCTCGTCCATCGCGAAGCGGTACATGGACCGAACGGTGAAGATACCATTCCTCTCAGGAGCCCACGCCAGGATGTCCACGGGGAGGCATGGCAACGTCCGTATTTTCATGATGACGTCGATATCTGCAGGGTGGAAGTAGCGATGCAGGAGGTCTGTGCGCCATGCACCTCGGTCATCAAGCAGCTCTGCCACTTGCCGGAGTCGGCAAGTCCCTCATGCATATATGAGCTCACCAGTCGGGGCGGGGCAACCACCTGTCGCGCCAGATGCAAATGCTTTTGTCGTTCCTCACACACCACACGGGCCCCTTCTTGAGAAGCTCAAGCCCATACTGGATGGCCTGCCATGTGGACGACGTGTTCCCAGAGAATACCTTGTCCTCGAGGCGACCCTCGGGGTAGTAGTGAGCTCTGAGGACCTGGGCACACAAGATATTAGATTTTGTTAGAAGTCTCCATGCATGGCGATCCAGGAGCGCCTTATTAAAGACCCTGAAGTCTTGGAATCCTAGTCCACCCTTCATCTTATGTGACATGATGCGTGGCCAAGACATCCAATGAGTTTCTCGCTTCCCCTCCTTCGCACCCCACCAGAAATTACACACCATTATGTTTAGGTCACCACACACTGACATCGGTAGTTTTAAAAGTCCCATCATATAAGTTGGAATAGCTTGGGTGACCGCCTTAATCATGGTCTCCATCCCTGCCAAGGATAGGGTGTCGCTCCACGCGATGATGCGTTTAGTGAGGCGAGCTTGCAAATTCTGAAACTTTTCTTTGGACATTCTACCTTCTGGAGTTGGCAGCCCCAAATATTTATCTTCGAAGGTTGGCAATTGAACCTACAACTATACACGAACTCCCTCATGTTCTGCCTACAGACAAGAGTTGGCAAACAAAATACTACATTTTGCTAGGTTTATCAGTTGTCATGTTGCATTCTCATAAGTGATAATAATTTTCTTAACCTCTCTGGCTTTCTCCTCATCATCTTTGAAGAATATTAGTGTATCATCCGTGAAAAGCAAGTGAGTAATACCAGGCGCATGGCGACAAACTTTGATGGGCGAAAACATTTCTTGTACCTCGTCATCATTCAACAGAGCGGATAATCCGTTAGCCACAAAGAGGAATAAAACGGGGATAGGTGGTCACCTTGCTGAAGCCCACATGTCGGTGGGAACGAATCCAAGGGTGTCCCATTAAATTTAACAAAATATCTCACAGTGGTGACACACGAAATTATCGAGTCAATCCACACGATATTATCGAGTCAATCCATTTGTGAGTGAAACCCATCTTTTGCATCGTACGCTTCAAGAAACTCCACTCTAACCTATCATACGCCTTAGAAAGATCCCTTTTATATGCACAATAACTCCTCTCTGGATCCTTCTTCTGATGTATGTGGTGGATACATTCAAAAGCAATGAGTACATTATTAGTACGTGGGACGAAAGCACTCTGCTCACACGATATGATCAGTATGGGGCGCTGTCTGTTGACAAGACACTTTGCCACAACTTATAGATGACATTAGATAAAGGGTCTTTTATATTTGTGTCCCTAACTCGAACCCACTACTCAGAGTTGCCCTTAATTTCGAAGCATGCTCAAATTTGCCCCTCTGTCGTTAGTTTCCCTTATAGAAATGCCCTTTTGTGTTGTTTTCATCTGGTCAAAGCCCTTCGACTGTTAATGGGGTGTTTGCTCAACATATTTTCCCCTTCCTGCATAAGCCATTTACATGTGGGACCCAGTCTAGAAAATAAAAGAAAAAACTCTCTCTTACCCCTCTGTCTCACTTACCTGTGGACCCTAACCAAAATACTAAATATAAAAATAACTCTTCCGCTCTCATAACCCTCTCTCTATCACTTACATGTAGGGCCCACCTTAGAAACAGAATAATAAAAAGAAAACGGAAAATTGCTCTTCCTCTCTGTATCTCTCTCACGTCCGGCGGAGGGGCTCGCCCGGGTGAGGTGCCTGTGGCTCCGACCCCCTCCCACCTATATTCTACCTACTACCCCCCCCCCCCCCCCCCCCCCCCCCCCCCCCCCCCCCCCCACGTCTCTGCCTCCCCCTCTTGCTGCTAAGTTCTTCGGGGTGAACTGACGCCCCTTGCTCAGGTTCTCCTTGCGACGTGGACCGAGGATGCCGTTGCACGCCACCATAGTCGGAGGCCATCTCGAGCCCGAAGAGCATGTCTAATTAACTCTTAAGCCGCCTCTCTTCATCCCTGCACGGTTAATTTGGGAGGGGGCCGCCCATAGACGACGTCCGCCACGGTCATCGCTCTCGATCTCCTAAATTTGGCCTCTTCGAGCAACCGTAGAACACCCTGACCGCTGAGCCGTCTTTGACCTAGTCCCCTCTTCTCCCACTCAATTTCATGCCCGGAGCCCCCTGCCCGAGGCCGGCCACCATGACCGAGCTCAGCTGAATCGGCCATGCGTGCGCCCACCTATGCATGCTGCGCCAGTGTGCGTGGCGCATCTCGCGCCCTCCGACGGCGGTCGTCCGGCCACCAACAGTGAGCTGCCTATGAGCCACCGGCAAGCACAGCCACCGACGAGCGTAGCCACTCCGACGCATATGCGTTCCGGGCATGGACCGGTTGACCCTGACAGTGGGTCCCATGGCCCACATGTCAGGGAGAGAGAGAGGGTCTGAGAGAAACTTTTTTATTTTTATATTATTTCGGTTGGGTCCACTTGTATATGAGTGTGAGAGACGGGGTGAGAGAATGAGTTCTTTCCTTTTCTTTTTTACTGTGGGTCCCACATGTCAATGACATAAGGAGGCAGGGGCAACAACGTTCAAAAAACATCTAGTAGACGGTCAAAGGGCTTTGACCAGATGGAAACGGCACGAAAGGACATTTCTATAAGAGGAACTAACGGTAGAGAGGCAAATTTGAGCAGGCTTCGAAATTATGGGCAAATCTGAGTAGTGGGTTTTTCGAGTTAGGGATACAAATGTAAAAGTCCATTAGATAAACTGATAGGACGGTACTCAGACAAATTAATTGGGTTGTTCATGTATTAATGTATTGTATACGAAAACCTAGTGCAACCCATTTAGCACACGTTATTTCTTTTTCAAAAGAAAAGTATGCAAATAATAATCAAATAATAAAAGTTAGATTCAAATATTCATGTGTTATTATAATTACCTCGTGGTCAACAAATATCTGTGTGCATATATTATTTAAAAAATATCATAAACAAGGCTCCATGCCATGCTGTCGATTATGAATATTTGCGGTATATAAATAATAACCTCATGGTACACAAATATTTTTGTTCACAAAAAATAAATATATAGAGGTTTGCCGATGTGAGGTGTCATTAAAAATGTTCATGTGATATTTTCTAAATATTTACCTATTACTCCCTCCGGTCCTTTTTACTCCGCATATTAGATTTCGGTCAAGTCAAACTTTGCAAAGTTTGACCAAATTTATATGAAAAAATATTAATATCTACAATATCAAATATATATACTATGAAACTACATTTCATAAAGAATCTAACAACATTGATTTGGCATTGTGAATGTTAATAATTTTTTCTATAAATTTGGTCAAAATAGAGATACTTTGACTTCAGACAAAACTTATATGCAGACTAAAAAGGACCGGAGGGAGTATTTATAAAATACTATTTTAAATATAATCCATGAGTGTTTAAAAATGTTTCCTTAATACAAACATTTATAATACACAGTCATAGATCAGACATGTTTATTAAAAAATATTTATTTTTTTAGGCATAATAAATGTTTAGTGAATACAAAAAAATTATACACGCATGTGTTACATTTAAATAATACTGTACAAAGTTATGGAGAACAACATTTACTAAATATCATGAATATTGATTGGTGTATAATTTCACTCGAGGCTTATGTTCATATTCTTTTTATATCATGCAAATAAAATACACGGGGATTGACTATTCATCACCCAGCGTGAAGAATAGTTATTCTTCAGCCCTCTCTTATTTCATCACTACACCACATTTTTGCGTCCTGTAAATTTTGTCCCAAGTCAGAAGTGAAAAAACAAGTTAAGAAAATGTATGTCTGTATCAAAGTTTGTTTTACGGACATAAAGTTACGAACGTTAAAACTATATATATATATATAAATGTAACTTTTTTGGTCTTATGACTCATATCTTACTTTTATTATGTCTAATTTTGTGTAGTGAATCAATATAAATGTAATGATTGTATACTAAATGTAATTTTTTTATGAAACGATCGTAAAATTATCTCGGATGCAAAATAACTTATTCGGCACCTAGGTGATAAATAGTGTTACTAAAAATACACGAGTGAATATTCATATATAAATTTAAAAATTACAATATTTTAAGTTAAACAAAAATTTCTTTAGCAATGTAATTATGAATTATAAAAATATGCCTATAATTATTCAATTTTTCGAATAATTTAAATAATATTAACAGCAAATTTAAAATATGTTTCTTTTTAATATTATACAAGCATGGTTATATTTCATATATATTATTTCAATATATAAATGTTTTCAAAATAATACATCAATATTTTTAAAAGTACATAACATTTTTTTTAAAGTTGGTTATTTTAGTTTTATGCAGAGCCTTTATAGCACAGTGAATAGTTGAACTTTATTTGTATTAGTGTCATCAAAGTTTAGATTTTTTTTCATTTTTTGACAAAAATTATCACGTGCTAAATTGGCCACATTGACTGCAGCCAATTTAAGAGCCACAACCGATTCCGCTTGCAGTACAGTTAGTTTAAGACTACCCACAATGAAAAATAACATAGAGTAGTAACATGCATATGTTACTAGTCTAAGTTACTACCTCCACAGTGGGTAGTAACATAAGGGTGGTAACATTGAGTCTTTTATTTATTAGCTTATAGACTCATCTTGTCTTGGTATGTGTTATGTTATTCAGGCCCTTTCCAGCGCATCGGTGCTAAGGATGCCACATAGGCAAAAAGGTGATGTGGCAAAGCAATTAAAGAGGAGAGAGAGCATTATGGTGACCCCAGGAGGAACCGGTTCTAAGCACGTGAACCTATGTAAAATGACTACCAACCAATGCATGAAGAAGTTTAATTATTAAACAATTCCATGAGGAAAGCTTAGCAACAAAAGTTAAGCACCTATGCATTGAAGAGACTAGTTGTTAAGATTTTTAATACACTTAGCACCTCCTCTAAGCATCAGTCCATTGGAACCAGCCTCATAGTAGTAGTAACATAATATGTTACTCAATTTCTCTCTCTTCTCATTAATTAGCTGCCACATTATATTTTTTGCTTAGGTGACATCTATGTTACTACCACTGTGGATAGTTTAAGGAGCGCCTACTGACAAGAACTAGTTTTTTTTTTCTTTCTTTGAGCCGTCAACAAGAGCTAGTTGGTGTGCGGGCCAGCATATGGTGCGTTTTATCTTGAGGTTCCAGTTCTAGTACCGTGTCACCTCTATATACTAAGCCACATAGGTGCATAAGATTAGCACCATATTTGCTCATTCGTGCCAAATTTTAAAACCAGTTCAACGTATTTTTCAAGTTCAGACATTACTTCTCATCACTTTTAATGAGTATTAGACAAAAATCAGCATCGCCCTCGCCTTGTTTTGGGGATATGGTTGGAGATGCAGTTACTCATTTTTTTTCTTCAAAATATCATATCATGTGAAAAGAAAAGCTCTTATTAAGGTCTCCCAACCCTCGCAAAATTCTCATAAACGTTGTACTGCTAAGGAATTGTCTGACGTGCACCCATACAAATGGGATTTCAACAAGCCAACCTTGTGTTTTACCATTGGAAACAATCCGAAACACTGCCATAAGCTCCTTCGCTGATGAGGGTACCGGTTGTCAAGCAGGAACAGCTACGCCTTCTTGCTTCTGGTATATTTTACTCCACTAGATTCCAATTAAATCTAATCTCCACTTGATTTCTCCTCGGGCTCTTCGGACGGACCTCCCTCCGTAACACCAACTTCCGCAGGACGGAGCACGCGATCATGTAACATGTACCCCACCTGAAACCACAAAAATGTGCAGTGAATACAACTACTACTACCAGGAAATCAAGGAAAAAGAACTTTGCCGGTTCTAACAGAGAGGTTTCAGATGTCGTCAGCCAACCAATCCCAAACCATTTGGGGTATGCACATTTGATTGTACCGATATTGAATGTGAGATGGCAAAAATCAAAGAGCTAAGCACCATTAACTACCACATGTAGGTTATTTTTTTGAATTTTTATGCAATCAGACATTACTCTCAGAAGTGATTCTCCTTCTAAATGCTCTTCCATGTAGATATAACACGATAATTCCTACTGTGTCAAAACAGCCAAGATATGTGGACAGGGTTTGGGGGGGGTGTACATGTGTCACAGCCATGTATGATACATCTGGATATTAAAATTTTACAAAGCAAAGCCAGTAACTGGGCCAGGTGTTTCCAAGAATCCACTATTTATTGTTTATTCTATATATACATTTTCCATCAAAGTTACCTATAAGCATGACCATCTACAACGAGTACAAAAGAGCATGTTTCTAGACGGTAGGTCCGGTGTGGCTGTATAAACATAAAATTATAAGACCATATGTCCGTAAAACAAGCCTAAAGAATACAAAAGTGCCAATCCAAATTATAGATGATTACAACAATAGATCAAACTCAAGAACTCTAAGAACCAACATTTTTAGATTCAATGGAACAGGGACAAACATACATATCAGAATCTTGACGATCATACATACCTTCACAACAGAAGCAACAGTTCCGGATGGTTTTGAAGGATCAGGAATTTGGAAAAGTGCAAAATGCTTATCAGGATCAAATTTCTCATTCATTGGATCGAACTTTTCGACTCCAAACTTCTTAAAAACCTGTTCAAAATTGAGGAAAATCCCAATCAGGTAATATTATCACCCAGAGAGCAATGTGCAAAAGGAGAAGAAATAGTTAAAAAACACTCATGAAAAGTAGGACAAAATTCAGGTACAGAAAAGCTACAATACGCAGGAACAGAATCATATTCTGGTGAACATGCACCACATAGAAAAAGTACCTCTCCAAGTTGCTTATCAGTCATGTCTACACCCTCCAGTAAGGTTTTTAGTAACGGTACAGATCCACTAGAATCTTCGGATGTATCTAATTTTGAGAAGCTTTCCTTTACAACAGATGAAGCTCTAGCCAAATTGTCAGCAACATCTAACAAGCTCTTAGAGAAGTTCTGCATACACGATTAAGACACTATAAGAAATGGCAAATTCAAATTAATAAAAATGCTTATAAATATCATTTATGCCATTAAAATTTCAAATCAGGAATCAGATGTAACAACATCACACCTGTACTGCATATTTTTTTGAGTTCTCAGATTCACGCTTTGTCCGGGCAATGACATTTTCCATTTCTGCATAGCTGCGCAAAACCTTGTCCTTCATATCTTTGATCTCTTCATCTTTCGAGGTCAATAATTCCTCCTTCTCAAAAACTAGCTTCACTAGATCCTCCTTTGACAGATCAAGATCTTCTGTACCTGAACCAGAAAATGTAGGTCATTTAGTTCATCACCTCCTGATAGACTGGGGGCTTAAAGTCTTTCAAACCTACTTCCAGATGAACCACTGTCTTCCTTTGAAGCTTCACCGTTCAATTCATGTGCAGTACTTTCCTGGTCTTTGGGTTCGTGCACCTCCTTATCATTTTGTTGAGGGGTAGAAGATGAAAAGCCAAACCTTTGAAAGATGTTGCTTGAGTATCTCAAGGGCTGATTCAGCATATATGGAACCTGATTGACAGAGAATATACAACTCATATAAATAAAAAGATAGTAGAAGCAGAAACAGCCCATAGACAGAAGCTACTATTGGCAATTCAGGCGTTATCTAAACCAAATTAACAGAGTCTCCCTTTAAATGAAAGTAATAAAAAGATCATGTGCCCACAGACAGTTTTGGAGTCAATACAATAGATGTTAGTACTATGTGGAAGAAGACTTCAAAAAGTGAAAGTGGATCAATGAACCATACATATGTACATAGTCCAACATGAATTTTTTTCTAGATGTCGCAGAAATACGGCGGGATACGCGTGTCCGGCCGTGTCGCAGCGTATCCCCGTGTCCAGCCGTGTCAGCACGGGGATTCGGCTAGTCTTGCCGTATCCGTGCTTTTTAGCAAATCATGGCTGAGTCGAGCGACTGGATCGACTAGTCCAGGTTTTTGAGTCGAACGACTAAAAGCTGGCCTAGCCTATCGTATTTTTTTCTATTTGGTTTTTCAGTCCCCCCCCGCGTGAAACCTAGATCGAGACTAGTTTTCCCTTGACCCAAACCTATCCTGCGACCCTCTCCCTTGCCCATTGGCCGCCGCCCCACAATCCTGCTGGCCGGCGCCGCCGGAAGCTGGTTGCTGGCTTGCTGCTGCGTCTGCTCCTCCCCTGGTTAACTCATGTCAGCTAGTCAACCATGAGTCTACACTAGTCACGACTGTCAAGAGTCGCTACCCCAGAACGACTCGTCGACTCAAAAACATTGCTTGCAACAAGTAGTCGCTAGCATAAACATATACTCCAAGACATGATGGATTTAATCTTTGGCTTTGTTTCAGACTACCTAGCATGTGTGAAATTTACTGGCGGGAAATCATTCTTTCATCCTGTTGACTGCTTGGATTGTTCATAGACACAATAATCCATTTATTACCTTTTGGTGAAATTATGGACTCAGATTAGTTGTAGGCCATGCTAATTTCTAACAATGCACAAACCAGAGTTAATTGACACAATATGCAGATCATGTTCTTACAAGGAAGCACATCATATTACTGCAGGCATAAGTACAATTACATGATAAACTGGGATTCTGAAATCTATATTTCCCCCACAAAAAGAAACTGTGCATTCTAATAGTACAAGTTAGGCCCCTTGCAGGAAAATCCCTAACTCTATATTCAAATAACAATTCTGACAACATCCAAAACCCAAACATCCAAGGGCTTTAAGGTCCAGCACTAGGAAACACAACCCATAGACCATCGTATCTAAAATCCCAACACTGCCTGCACTCAATTCCTCCGTCGAAACCTAGACTTAACATGATCTTATGACGAATCCAAATCCAAACCTCGGTTTGAAGCAAAACCCTAAACTCCACCAGCCATCACCAGGAATAGATCCCTGAATTCCCCAGACCAAGAACCACGAACGAAGAATAATCTACCGCCGAAAACATCGGGCCTGGACGCCACTCCTCCACATCCTAAAAATTCTATGAATCCCCTACGAGATGCGACCCAAAGCGCTAGAAGAACATCGAAGCTCAAACCAACCGGCCGTAGAAAAGGCCAAGAAAAACTCACCCTGGCGGGGCCGAAGGAAGAGGCGAAGGGGCGAGCGGCGGCCGCCGCCACGCCGCCGAGAGGCCGCCGAGCGGAGGACGCCACCACCGCGGCGGCGCATTGCCTCGTGACCCGCGCGAGGAGGCGCGCGGCTACCATATCTGCGCTGCGCTAGAGCCGGGAGCGGCGAGGGGTTTCAGGCGGATTCGCGAGGCGGGCGCCGATGAGGGGGCGGGGGTAGGAGAGAGGGATCGAAACGTCTGGAAGGGAATTGCGGCCAGCGGGGGAGGGAAGAGCGCCTAGGGATCGAAGCGAATGACTGTTTTACCCCGTGAGTACATTGGGAGACGGGACTGGGTTTGCAGGGGTATTCGTGTCTTTTGCAGGGAAGTTTGTGGGATCAACTTGTCGTCCAAGAAGGGTTTAAGGGTTTGAGCGGTTGGGTATCTGAACGCTGACAAAAAAAAAATCTAAAAGGTCCGCTGACCTTCTTGAGAATTCTTGATTTTATTTATATCTGCTATTTTTATTTCGGTTAGACTATCCAAGTGGGGAGTAACTTAGACTAATACTAACATGCATATCCGCTCCTTACATGCCAATCCTCAAAGAAAATGCTTCACACACCATTTTTAAGCTCCCAGAGGAGAAGTTGCGGGTTATTTGCACCTTGTGGTCCTGGTGGTCTGAGAGAAACAAAACAAATCATAAGAAACCGAGAATATCAGTGATGCTTTCCATGTGCAAGTAGATCATGCATCTGCTGAATGGCAAGAGTTCTTGGGCACGAAAACGATAAATCAAATGAAGCCCAGCCCCAGGTGGTCCCCCCCCTGATGAGTTTATAAAAATGAACGTCGACGCAGCCTACAGTACTTTTACTGGAGGAGGAGGTTGGGTAGCCATTGCAAGGGATTCGGATGGTGCAGTTGTCCTCGCTGCCACTGGGAAGCTTCTGAACCAAAGTTCAGCGCTACAAGCGAAAACTGAAGCTCTTCTACAGGCTATCATATTAGCTGAAATGCATAGTATGGGGTGGGTGTTGTTCGAGACGGATTGCTTGTCCCTGCAGCAGGTTGTATCCTCTTCCGGCCAGGATCGTGGACCACTCGGAGTCTTATTCCGTGAAGCAAAGTATCTGCTAGAATTAGGCTTCATAGATCATCAAGTCTTGTATTGCTCCCGGTTATGTAATGTCTCAACGCATGTGTTGGCCGCTAGTGGGTCGAGTGGAGCTCTTGACAGCCTACATGTTTGGCAATCGGACTTCCCGGACGATGCAATCCGAGTCGTGACCGCCGATATGGTCGGTCCCTTGTAATCGGAATGCAAGGTGTTCCAGATAAAAAAAACATGCATACGTTTACTAGTCTATGTTACTACCTCTATAGTGGGGGAGTAACATATGTGTGGTGTCATGTGAAACTTTATTTATTAGATTGTAGACTTATTTTGTATTGGTATGTGTAATATTACTCATAGTATAAGTAACTAGATATGTTACTCAAAGCATCTCTCTTCTTATTAAATCATTGTCACATAAGCAAATTTGCTGAGTTGGACTCTATGTTATTACGGAAGTTACTCCCACTATGGACAGTCTTACCAGTTTACTTTGAGTCACCAACGGTTGTTGGTTGTAGCACGGAAATCAGTTGTCTCCTTAGTTGTCAAATCCAATTTAATGTCGTAATCCTAGCCCTATCAATCCTTATAGGAGAAACTCTAACGTGTAACATTTTGTCATTGGTCTTAACAAAATCATCGAATGCATGTAACATGGAAGGTGATGCTTGTAGCACCAGAAAAAATTTACAACATGAGCACAACATTTTGTCGAAGACTACATCGACATGAGGTAGGATAGCGTCAACTATACGAACCACGAAAAAAACATTGCTGACTCCCTTGTGTTTGCGTCCTCTACACTCCTACTTTTACTTTGTTGCAAGGTATTTTTTTCCTGCCATACTTTTTTAGCTTGCTTGTTTAGTCATAAGGATCAACTAGAGTATTTCATGTGAAATTTGCAAAGATTTTAAATCTTGGTGTAGAGGGTTTTATGAGAATATTCAACCAGTGAATAAACAATGTTGACACACTTGTGCCTCCCTATCTGCTCTCCATAACTGTCATATCCACGATCTACGTGCTTTGACTAGCATGGCCTCGGAAGATGGACGGCGCCGTTCGTACCCTGTCCAGTCATCAACAACAACTCCCTCTGCGAGGCACCTCACCACAACCGACCTCTATCTCCATGGGCGCCAGTACCGCAGCGGCGACCACCACAACGACGACGGTGGTCGGATCCGTGATCCATTTGGCTCTGATAACCCACAAGTATAGGGGATCGCGACAGTCTTCACGGGTAGTATTTCACCCTAATTTATTGATTCGACACAAGGGGGTCCAAAGAATATTTATTGGCCTTAACAGTTGAGTTGTCAATTCAACCGCACCTGGGATATCTCTCTGCGGCAAAGATTTAGTAGCACGGCGAATAGTAGTAGCAAAAGTAACAATAGTAGTGACAGTAGCAATTTTGTAGCAGTTGTGACAGTAGCAGTAGCAATAGTAACTTAGCAAGATTCAGTATATGTAAAGCGTAGGCACGTGGATCGGTGATGGATAATGATTCAGATGACATTGATCATATAACAGTTACACACTAGGGCGACACAGAACTAGATCCAATTCATCAATGTAATGTAGGCATGTATTCCGTATATAGTCATACGTGCTTGCGATAAGAACTTGCATGACATCTTTTGTCCTACCCTCCCGTGGCAACGGGGTCCTATTGGAAACTAAGGGATATTAAGGCCTCCTTTTAATAGAGAACCGGAACAAAGTATTAACACATGGTGAATACATGAACTCCTCAAACTACGGCAATCACCGGAAAGAATCCCAATTATTGTCACCTTGGGGTATGCGGATCAAGACACGTAATAGGTGCATACAACTTGCAAGATAGGATCCAAACCACTCTTATATTCATGAAAACATAATAGGTTTAGATCTGAAATCATGGCACTCGGGCCCTAGTGACAAGCATTAAGCATAGCAAAGTCATAGCAACATCAATCTCAGAACATAGTGGACACTAGGGATCAAGCCCTATCAAACTTAACTCGGTTACATGATCAATCTCATCCAATCCCACCACCGTCCAGCAAGCCTACAAAGGAATTACTCACTCTTGGTGGTGAGCATCATGGCGGTGTTGATGGAGAAGGGTTGGTGATGACGACGGCAACGATTTCCCCTCTCCGAAGCCCAAAACAGGCTCCAGATCAGCCCTCCCGAGGAAGAACAGGAGGTGGCGGCGGCTCCGTCTCGTGAAACGCGATGAAAACTTCTCTCTGATTTTTTTCTCCGCAGATGTGATTTTATAGGATTGGAATTAGGGTCGGAGAAGCCACGAGGGTCCCACAAGCCATCAGGGCGCGGCCTAGGGGGGCACCCTGATGCGTGGTGGCCCCCTGGCACACCCCCTCCGGCAGGTCTTCGCTCCATAATTCATTATAATTCTCAAAAATAATTCACAAAAAGTTTCGTCCGATTTCGAGAACTTTTATTTCTGCACAAAAATAACACCAAGGTAGTTCTGCTGAAAACAGCGTCAGTCCAGGTTAGTTTCATTCAAATCATGCAAATTAGAGGTCAAAACCAGAGCAAAAGTGTTTGGAAAAGTATATACGTTGGAGACGTATCAACTGCCCCAAGCTTAACTCATTGCTTGTCCTCAAGCAATTCAGTTGACAAACTGAAAGTGATAAAGAAAACTTTTACAAACTCTTTTGTTCTCGTTGTTATACACATGCTTAGCTAGTGTTCAAGTTTTCAGCATAATTCATAAATGACCACATCCATGATAACAATTAGGCATCATATCAACTCATGGCAATACATAACCAACTAGCAAGCAAATAATAAGATATCTCACATGCCAACACATATCAAAATGATCATAATATAACATGGTGACATGGTATTTCGCTAGCCCTTTCTGAGACCGCAAAACATAAATGCAGAGCACCTCTAAGGTTCAAGCAGTGACCAAACACTATAATTCGGAATAGAAAAGATCCAATCATGCTCGTATCCAAGATTAACTAGACTCAATGCATAGAAATGACAATAGTGCTCTCCGGTCTGGTGCTTTTAGTAAGAGGATGATGACTCAACATAAAAAATAAATAGATAGGCCCTTCGCAAAGGGAAGCATTGATTTGCAGAGGTGCTAGAGCTCAAGTTTTAAAACAGAGTTGGAATAAGGTTTTGAGTGGTGCACTTATCCTGTCAACGTCGCGACAAAGGTTTTCAATATCTTCCATGCTAAACTCGTTATTGGCGGTTCCCAAACAGAATAGTAAAGTTTACTCCTATCCACCATCCATACACAAACCATGGCTGACCGAATCCACGGATGCCTGCCAACATGTCAACTATCCCAAGGAGTTCTGTTTAATTAAATTTTGATTATGCAGGACTGGGCATCCTTTTACCAGCCTCTCTCGTGCAATGACTGCGAATAAACGACTGTATTGAGGATAACTCATTTAACATGGAAAATACTGACCACCTCGTCGCTCCATGAGCGAGATGCGTGCACAAAATAGGTGTTTGTTTGAATGTTTAGAGATTGCACATGCAAATTTACTTGGAACGGCAGGGTAATATCGCATATAGGTAGGTATGGTGGACTCATGTGGAATAACTTGGTTTAAAGGTTTTAGATGCACAACATTTCCGCTTAGTACAGGTGAAGACTAGCAATAGGTTGGGAAGCGACCAGCTAGAGCGCGAAAATAGTCATAGGCATGCATTGTGAATAATTAACATTGAATATAACATGAGTAGGATATAAACACTCTGAATTTAAACATCATGAAGGCTGCATTGGTTTTGAATCAACTACATGTTTGCACATGGGCCAAGTCAAGCCGCTTGGATTTCTCAGAGGGAAATACCATATATACTACCATACCACATCATAACCATTTTAATACATGTTGATCTGTAAGATAAATCATTATTCACTGCTAGCTGTTTAAGCATGGCATGAGAAGCTATAATCTCTAGTTGTCATCATGAACATGTTCACTCATAATATACTGAATCGAGATCGAACGAGCTAACCATATGTACAAAAACAGAAAACAAGAAGAGTTCATACCAGCTTCCCTTGCCACGATAACTTCGTCAAATATCGTTATTATTGCCTTTCACTTGCATGACCGAATGATGTGATAATAATAATAGTGCAAGAATACCGTGGACTAAGCTGAAATCTGCAAGGCAGTTTGAACAAATGAGAAGACAAGGTAATATTGGCTCTGTGTTAGGTAAACAATAAAGCGTATAAGAGCCACTCAACATTTTCATCGTGGTCTTCTCCTTTCAAGAACTAAACAAAAGGAAAAGAAATTCAGAAAAATACACTGAAATATTTTTGGAGTTTTTGTTTTTCTCAAGCAAGCAAATAAACTAAGGGAAAACAAGGACAAAAAAAACTATTTACACGGGAAAGCTCCCAACATGCAAAGGAAATCTTTTTGGGTTTTCTTTTTAGTACTAGATAATTAAAATGGGAAAAGAAAACTAAAAAGAAGTGATAAATATTTTTGGGTTTTCCAAAGTTTTCAAACACACAAGAAGAAAATGGAAAAATAAATCTAACATGGATATACAATGAAAGAGGATGAACACCGACAATTTATATGAAGAGTGTGAACATGAATGTTATGTCGGTGAGAAATACGTACTCCCCCAAGCTTAGGCGTTTGCCTAGCTTGGTTATCACCACGGATAGTAGACGTCAGGTCCGGGAAAATGGTTAGAGTGATAGCTTGCGGCGGCGTTCCTGGCCGCCTCCTCCGCTAAACGAGCAACCTCCACTGCAGCTTTGTATTCCCGCACCTCCACCTCGAGGACATAATAACGCTAACAAGCCTGAAAATCAAAGAGGGTAGGTGCAGGCAAAGTGACAGACATAAGCGTATATCTATCAAATATTAAATTATATTCATAACCCCTAGCACGGTTTACAATGTACTCATGATAGCGCATAGCATCAAAGTCTAAATATCTTTCAGGCAGGATAGGATCATTAGGTCGAGGCGACACTCCTAGCTTTGCAGCTACACGGGCGGCATAAATTCCTCCATACAAATCACCATTGCTAGAATTAGAGTGCAGCCTTCGGGCAACAATTGCACCAAGGTTATAGTGTTGTTCACCAGTTACAGCAGTGTGGAAAAGATTTAAATCAGGGGCACATAAAGCACTACAATCTTGTTTCCCTACTACGCATTTCCCATTAAACAGCGCAAAGTAACGAATAGCGGGAAACTGTATACTTTTAATTCTTGCCTGTGTTACCCCTGTATCTTCTCCAACACATAGACTCTTGAGAAACATATCATATTTAGTTTTTGAAGGTTTCTCAGTAGAGCCCCAAAGTGGAAGCTTGCAAGCAATAGAGAAATCTTCTAGAGTCATGCTAAAGGATTTATCATAAAGTTTAAACAATACTCTAGAAGCATGTGGTTGATAACGAAAACCTTGCGTAAATGTACTAGTAAGGTCATAGTGATGGACACACTTATCTGCAAGGAAATCGGTGAGGCCGGTATTATAAAATTCATCCTTAATGCCTGCACCTATCATAAAATCTTCACTTGGCCACCGACAAGATTTGGCGTCAGCCATAACTATCTGGTTAACTCGTGGCTCGATGTAAGCTTGCCGTACTGAGTTCCCACTAGATGACTCACCCGGGGTGAGTCCTCTTGAGGATCTCCTCCTAAAGAAACTCATTTTCTCAAGAACAAATTTCTGAAACTTTTGAGCCACAAATTTATGTTAATAAAACTTCACAAGATTGATAGCAACTACTCATATGGATGCCTAGAGGCCATATCAAGCACTCATACTACTTGGAACTCAAAGAATTCAACATGCAAGCTCATTTTCTGTAGCAGCAAGTGCAACACAATATGCAAAATATAAACCACTAAAACAAAAACTAATTGGAGGAATGGAGGAGTCACATACCAAGGAGCAATTCCTCAAAACAGTTTCGGAAACGGAGTTCCGAGCAAAGTGATCGAAAATCTCACTTTCGGGGTGAAGAACACGGGAGAGAGATGTCTAGAAAATTTGTGCTGGAGGTAGGAGAGAGTGTGGGACGAAGGGATAAGACAGGGGGCCCCTGTGGGCCCCACAAGCGAGCAGGGCGCGACCTAGGGGGGCGTCCTGATGTGTGGTGGCACACAGGTGCAGCCCCCTGCTGTTATTTTTATGCCAATATTTTCCATTTATTCTAGAAAAAATCATGTTAAAATTCCGTGGCATTCTGAGACTTTTTATTTTTGGGCATTTTTCTACGCACGGGGAAAAATAGGAAAACGAAAAAATATGCTCATTTATTTTATTCAAACTGAAAATAATAGAGGATAAACTTTTGATATAGAGAGTTGTGAATACTAAATTCATCAATCACATGCCTTCTGGAAGGATCCATTAATAAGGTTGATCAAGTCTTATTAACAACCACTTCCGGTTAACATGAAATCGAAGAATTCTCGTATATCACTATGTTACCTCAATGGGGATTTGCATATTGCTACTTCTTGAGCTTGCGTTGGTTTTCCCTTGAAGAGGAAAGGGTGATGCAGCAAAGTAGATAAGTATTTCCCTCAGTTGTTGAGAACCAAGGTATCAATCCAGTAGGAGATACAAGCAAGTCCCCAATAGATGTACCTACACAAATAATCAAACACTTGCACCCAACGCTATAAAGGGGTTGTCAATCCCTTCATGGTTACTTGCAAGGATGAGATCTGATAGAGATAGATATAGAAGATTACTAGAAGGGAAAGTAAAACAAAAGTAAAAAGATTGCAGCAAACTATTTTTGGTATTTTTGGTTTATAGATCTGAAAATATAATATGGAAAATAGACCCGAGGGCCATAGGTTTCACTAGAGGCTTCTCTCATGAAGGAAAATAATACGATGGATGAACAAATTACTGTCGATCAATTGATAGAAAAGCGAATAGTTATGACGACATCCAAGGCAATGATTATGCATATAGGCATCACGTCTGTGTCAAGTAGACCGAAACGATTCTGCATCTACTACTATTACTCCACACATCGACCGACTCCTGCCTGCATCTAGAGTATTAAGTTCATGAAGAACAGAGTAACGCATTAGGTAAGATGACATGATGTAGAGGGACAAACTCAAGCAATATGATGAAAACCCCATCTTTTTATCCTTGATGGCAACAATACAAATACGTGCCTCGCTACCCCTACTTTGTCACTGGGTGAGGACACCGCAAGATTGAACCCAAAACTAAGCACTTCTCCCATTGCAAGAATTACCAATCTAGTTGGCCAAACCAAACCAATAACTCGAAGAGACTTGCAAAGATATGAAATCATGCATATAAGAATTCAGAGAAGATTCAAATAATATTCATAGATAATCTGATCATAAACCCACAATTCATCGGATCTCGACAAACACACCGCAAAAGAGTATTACATCGGATAGATCTCCATGAAGATCATGAAGAACATGGTATTGAAGAACATAGAGAGAGAAGAAGCCATCTAGCTACTAGCTATGGACCCGAAGGTCTGTGGTGAACTACTCACGCATCATCGGAGGGGCAATGGAGTTGATGTAGATGCCCTCCATGATCGAATCCCCCTTCGGCAGATTACCGGAAAAGGCTCCAAGATGGGATCTTACGGGAACAGAGGCTTCCGACGGCGGAAAAGTATTTTCGTGGCTCTCTTTGGTATTGGGGGAATATTTGGGAATTTATAGGCCGAATAATAGGGTTAGGAGACCTGCTGGGGGGCCACAAGCCAGGAGGGCGCATCCCCCCCCCTAGGGCACGCCCTGGTGGCTTGTCGCCTCCCGGTAGGTCTCCTGCCTTCATCTCCAAGTCTGGCAGGTTTCTTCTGGTCCAAGAAAAATCATTTCGAAGATTTTATTCCGTTTGGACTCCATTTAATATTCCTTATCTGCAATACTCAAAAACAAGGGAAAAAACAGAAACTGGCACTAGGCACTAGGTTAATAGGTTAGTCCCAAAAAATAATATTAAATAGCATATTAATGCATATAAAACATCCAAAACAGATAATATAATAGCATGGAATAATCAAAAATTATAGATACGTTGGAGACGTATCAAGCATCCCCAAGCTTAATTCCTGCTCGCCCTCGAGTAGGTATATGATAAAAACAGAATTTTTGATGTGGAATGCTACCTAACATATTTATCCATGTAATATTCTTTATTGTGGCATGAATGTTCAGATCCATAAGATTCAAAACAAAAGCTCAATATTGACATAAAAACAGTAATACTTCAAGCATACTAACAAGCAATTGTGTCCTTTCAAAATAACATGGCCTTAGAAAGTTATCCCTACAAAATCATATAGTCTGGCTATGCTCCATCTTCCCCACACAAAGTATCTAAATCATGCACACCCCCGATGACAAGTCAAGCAATTGTTTCACACCTTTTATGTTCTCAAACCTTTTCAACTTTCACGCAATACATGAGCGTGAGCCATGGATATAGCACTATAGGTGGAATAGAATATGGTGGAGGTTGTATGGAAAAAGGAGAAGATAGTCTCACATCAACTAGGCGTATCAACGGGCTATGGAGATGCCCATCAATAGATATCAATGTGAGTGAGTAGGGATTGCCATGCAACGGATGCACTAGAGCTATAAGTGTATGAAAGCTCAAAAAGAAACTAAGGGGGTGTGCACCCAACTTGCTTGCTCACGAAGACCTAGGGCAATTTTGAGGAAGCCCATCATTGGAATATACAAGTCAAGTTATATAATGAAAAATTCCCACTAGTATATGAAAGTGACAAAAATAGGAGACTCTCGATCATGAAGATCAAGGTGCTACTTTGAAGCACAAGTGTGGAAAAAAGATAGTAGCATTGTCCCTTCTCTATTTTCTCTCATTTTTTTTGGTGGGCTTCTTTGGCTTTTTTTTTATTTGAGCTTCATTGGCCTCTTTTATTATTTGTAAAGTCTGGAGACTCATCCCTACTTGTGAGGGAATCATAGCTTCCATCATCCTTTCCTCTCATGGGACAATGCTCTAATAATGATGATCATCACACTTTTATTTACTTACAACTCGATACCTACAACAAGATATGACTCTATATGAATGCTTCCGGTGGTGTACCGGGATGTGCAACGATCTAGCATAGCAAATGACATCAAAAAAACGGACAAGCCATGAAAACATCATGCTAGCTGTCTTACGATCATGCAAAGCAATATGACAATGATGGTGCGTGTCATAAAAAAACGGAACGGTGGAAGTTGCATGGCAATATATCTCGGAATGGCTATGGAAATGCCATAATAGGTAGGTATGGTGGCTGTTTTGAGGAAGGTGTATGGTGGCTGTTTTGAGGAAGGTAGGTTTAATGCGCCGGCGAAAGTTGCGCGGTACTAGAGAGGCTAGCAAAGGTGGAAGGGTGAGAGTGCGTATAATCCATGGACTCACATTAGTCATAAAGAACTCACATACTTATTGCAAAAATCTATTAGTTATCGAAGCAAAGTATTAGACGCATGCTCCTAGGGGAGAGGTTGGTTGGAGTTAACCATCGCGCGCTCCCGACCCTCACACAAAGGATGACAATCATTAAACAAATCATGCTCCGACTTCGTAACATAACGGTTCACCATACGTGCATGCTACGGGAGTCACAAACTTTAACACAAGTATTTTTACCATTCCACAATTACTCACTAGCATGACTCTAACATCACCATCTTTATATCTCAAAACTATATGCAAGGATTCCAACTTCTCATAGTATTCAATGCACTTTATATGAAAGTTTTTATTATATCCCTCTTGGATGCCCATTATATTAGGACTAAATTCACAACCTAAACCAATTACCATGCTGTTTAAAGACTCTCAAAATAATATAAGTGAGGTACGAGAGTTTAATTATTTCTATAAAATAAAACACCACCGTGCTCTAAAAAGATATAAGTGAAGCACTAGAGCAACATTGCCTAGCTCAAAAGATATAAG
Source organism: Elymus sibiricus (assembly GCA_039707655.1). NCBI lineage: Eukaryota > Viridiplantae > Streptophyta > Magnoliopsida > Poales > Poaceae > Elymus > Elymus sibiricus. The sequence continues at coordinate 250,904,555 of CM077671.1, forward strand.
TGAAGCACATAGAGTATTCTAATAAATTCACGATTCAGTGTGTCCCTCTCAAACATGTGTGCAGCAAGGATGATTGTGGCAAACTAAAAAGCAAAGACTCATATCATACAAGACGCTCCAAGCAAAACACATATCGTGTGGTGAATAAAAATATAGCCTCAAGTAAATTTACCGATGGATTGAAGACGAAAGAAGGGATGCCTTCCGGGGCATCCCCAAGCTTAGGATCTTTGGTATCCTTGAATATGGCTTGGGGTGCCTTGGGAATCCCCAAGCTTAGGCTCTTGCCACTCCTTATTCCATAGTCCATCAAATCTTTACCCAAAACTTGAAAACTTGACAACAGAAAACTCGTGAGATCCGTTAGTATAAGAAAAATAAATCACAACTTTAGGTACTGTTGTGAACTCATTCTTTATTTATATTGATGTAATATCTAATGTATTCTAACTTCTCCATGGTTCATACCCCCCGATACAACCCATAGATACATCAAAATAAGCAAACAACACAAAGAAAACAGAATCTGTCAAAAACAGAACAGTCTGTAGCAATCTGTAGAGTTCGAATACTTCTGTAACTCCAAAAATTCTGAAAAATTAGGAAAATCAGGGAAATTTGTATATCAATCTTTTGTAAAAAATTCAGATCCAATTGACTCTCTGGTGAATTTATAAAATTCCTGGACTGAGCGCAAAAGTTTCTGTTTTTCAGCAAAACCAAATCAACAATCACCGTAAACCATCCCAAAGGTCTTACTTGGCACAAACACTAATTAAAACAATAAAACACAATTACTACAGAGGTAATAATGTGCAAAACACTCAAGAACATAAGCAAAAAAATAAAAACATAAAATAAAATTGGGTTGCCTCCCAACAAGCGCTATTGTTTAACGCCCCTAGCTAGGCATAACGCAATAGATCTAGGTATTGTCATCTTTGGTATGCAATCCATAAGTAGCTCTCATAATAGATTCATAGGGTAATTTAATTTTATTTCTAGGAAAGTGTTCCATGCCCTTCCTTAACGGAAATTGGAATCTAATGTTTCGTTCTTTCATATCAATAATTGCACCGATCGTTCTAAGGAAAGGTCTACCAAGAATAATAGGGCATGTAGGATTGCAATCTATATCAAGAACAATGAAATCTATGGGCACATAATTCCTATTTGCAACAATAAGAACATCATTAATCCTTCCCATAGGTTTCTTAATAGTGGAATCCTCTAGATGCAGATTTAAAGAGCAATCATCAAGATCATGGAAACCTAGCACATCACATAAAGTTTTCGGAATCGTGGAAACGCTAGCACCAAAATCACACAAATCATGGCACTCATAATATTTAATTTTAATCTTAATAGTAGGTTACCACTCATCATAAAGCTTTCTAGGTATGGAAACTTTCAACTCAAGTTTTTCTTCAAAAGATTTCATCATAGCATCAACGATATGTTTAGTAAAAGCTTTATTTTGATTATAAGCATGCGGAGAATTCAACATGGATTGCAACAAGGAAATACAATCAATCAAAGAACAACTATCATAATTGAAGTCCTTGAAATCCAAAAGAGTGGGTTCATTGCTATTTAAAGTTTTGACCTCTTCAATCCCACTTTTATCAATTTTAGCATTAAGATCTATAAACTCCGAATCATTGGGACGACTTTTAACTAAAGTTGACTTATCTCCAGTCCCATCTTCATCAAGATTTATATTAGAAAACAAAGATTCAATAGGAGTCACATCAATCACTTTAAGATCTTCATCATTATTATCACGAGAACGCACCTTTTCAAGTCATTCACGCTTAGCACGCATTCTAGCGGTTCTTTCCTTACATTCATCAATAGAAGTTCTCATAGATTTTAAAGACTCATTAATATCACGTTTAGGTGGAGTAGATCTAATTTTCAAAGAATCAATCTCAAGAGAAATTCTATCAATGTTCCTAGCCAAATCATCAATCTTGAGCAATTTTTCTTCAATCGTAGCATTGAAAACCTTTTGCGAACTAATAAATTCGTTAATATGATTCTCAAGATCAGAGGGCATCTTATTATAATTTCCATAAGAATTGTTGTAGGAATTACCCTAATTATTAGAGGAATTACTAGGAAACAACCTAGGGTTGAAATTACCTCTATACGCGTTATTACCAAAATTGTCCCTACCAACAAAATTCACATCCATAGATTCATTACTATTTCCAATCAAAGAAGACAAAGGCATATCATTGGGATCAGTAGGAGCACTCTTACTAGCAAATAATTTCATTAATTCATCCATCTTTTCACTCAAAGTGTTTATTTCTTCAATAGCATGCACCTTTTTACTAGTAGGAGATCTTTCGGTATGCCATTGAGAGTAATTTGCCATAATATTATCTAGGAGTTTAGTAGCTTCTCCTAATGTGATTTCCATAAAAGTACCACCTGCGGCGGAATCTAAAAGATTTCTAGAAGAAAAATTCAATCCCGCATAAAAAATTTGTATAATCATCCATAAACTCAAACCATGTGCGAGGCAATTTCTAATCATTAGTTTCATCCTCTCCCAAGATTGTGCAACATGCTCATGATCAAGTTGCTTAAAATTCATTATATCGTTCCTAAGGGAGATGATCTTAGCGGGCGGAAAGTACTTGGAAATAAAAGCATCTTTACACTTATTCCATGAATCAATACTATTTTTAGGCAAAGATGAAAACCAAGTTTTAGCACGATCTCGTAGTGAAAAAGGAAATAGCTTCAATTTAACAATATCATTATCCACATCTTTCTTCTTTTGCATATCACACAACTCAATGAAAGTATTTAGATGGGATGTGGCATCTTCATTAGGAAGGCCGGAAAATTGTTCTTTCATAACAAGATTAAGCAAAGCGGCATTAATTTCATAAGATTCCGCACTAGTGGTGGGAGCAATCGGAGTACTAATAAAATCATTATTATTAGTATTGGAAAAGTCACACAACTTGGTATTCTCTTGAGTCATCATGACAAAGCAAGCAATCTAGCACACAAGCAAGCAAAAAGCAAACGAAAAGACGAACGGAAGAAGGGCGGATAAAAAGGCAAATCTTTTTGGTATTTTCTGAAAATCGTTTTAGAAGTGGGGGAGAGGAAAACGAGAGGCAAATGGCAAATAATGTAAATGCAAGAGATGAGTTTGTGATGGGTACTTGGTAGGCTTGATGTAGATATCCCCGGCAACGGCGCTAGAAATTGGCAAGTTGACAGGAGAGTTCTTGTCTTGACTTTCTATGTATCCCCCCGGCAATGGCGCCAGAAATCCTTCTTGCTACTTCTTGAGCTTGCGTTGGTTTTCCCTTGAAGAGGAAAGGGTGATGCAGCAAAGTAGATAAGTATTTCCCTCAGTTGTTGAGAACCAAGGTATCAATCCAGTAGGAGATACAAGCAAGTCCCCAATATATGTACCTACACAAATAATCAAACACTTGCACCCAACGCTATAAAGGGGTTGTCAATCTCTTCATGGTTACTTGCAAGGATGAGATCTGATAGAGATAGAGATAGAAGATTACTAGAACGAAAAGTAAAACAAAAGTAAAAAGATTGCAACAAAGTATTTTTGGTATTTTTGGTTTATAGATCTGAAAATATAATATGGAAAATAGACCCGGGGGGCATAGGTTTCACTAGAGGCTTCTCTCATGAAGGAAAATAATACGATGGGTGAACAAATTACTGTCGAGCAATTGATAGAAAAGCGAATAGTTATGACGACATCCAAGGCAATGATTATGCATATAGGCATCACGTCCGTGTCAAGTAGACCGAAACGATTCTGCATCTACTACTATTACTCCACACATCGACCGACTCCTGCCTGCATCTAGAGTATTAAGTTCATGAAGAACAGAGTAACGCATTAGGTAAGATGACATGATGTAGAGGGACAAACTCAAGCAATATGATGAAAACCCCATCTTTTTATCCTTGATGGCAACAATACAAATACGTGCCTCGCTACCCCTACTTTGTCACTGGGTGAGGACACCGCAAGATTGAACCCAAAACTAAGCACTTCTCCCATTGCAAGAATTACCAATCTAGTTGGCCAAACCAAACCAATAACTCGAAGAGACTTGCAAAGATACGAAATCATGCATATAAGAATTCAGAGAAGATTCAAATAATATTCATATATAATCTGATCATAAACCCACAATTCATCGGATCTCGGCAAACACACCGCAAAAGAGTATTACATCGGATAGATCTCCATGAAGATCATGAAGAACATGGTATTGAAGAACATAGCGAGAGAAGAAGCCATCTAGCTACTAGCTATGGACCCGAAGGTCTGTGGTGAACTACTCACGCATCATCGGAGGGGCAATGGAGTTGATGTAGATGCCCTCCGTGGTCGAATCCCCCTCCGGCAGATTACCAAAAAAGGCTCCAAGATGGGATCTTACGGGAACAGAGGCTTCCGGCGGTGGAAAAGTATTTTCGTGGCTCTCTTTGGTATTGGGGGAATATTTGGGAATTTATAGGCCGAAGAATAGGGTTAGGAGACCTGTTGGGGGGCCACAAGCCAGGAGGGCACCCCCCCTAGGGCGCCCCCTGGTGGCTTGTCGCCTCCCGGTAGGTCTCCTGCCTTCATCTCCAAGTCTGGCAGGTTTCTTTTGGTCCAAGAAAAATCATTCCGAAGATTTTATTCCGTTTGGACTTCGTTTAATATTCCTTATCTGCAATACTCAAAAACAAGGAAAAACAGAAACTGGCACTAGGCACTAGGTTAATAGGTTAGTCCCAAAAATAATATAAAATAGCATATTAATGCATATAAAACATCCAAAAGAGATAATATAATAGCATGGAACAATCAAAAATTATAGATACGTTGGAGACATATCACATATCCCCAACAATAAGATTATAATATTTCTTCTTGACAGTAAGTAGAGGAATTGCAAAGCTTCCAATGATAACCGTGGGAGTAGGCTCAATGACATTAATATTATTAACCAAAGTTTGCTTCTTCGGAAAATGAACGGTATGTTGCTTGCAATTGACATGAAAGGTAACCTTGCTTTTATTGCAATCAATAGCAGCCCCTGCAGTATTTAAAAATGGTCTGCCAAGGATGATCGACATATTGTCGTCCTCGGGCATATCAAGAATAACAAAGTCTGTCAAGAGAGTAACATTTGCAACCACAACGGGAGCGTCCTCACAAATTCCAATGGGTAAAGTAGTGGATTTATTAGCCATTTGTAAAGATATCTCAGTAGGTGTAAGCTTACTCAAATCAAGTCTTTTATAAAGGGAGAAAGGCATAACACTAACACCGGCTCCTAAATCACATAAAGCAGTTTTAACATAGTTCCTTTTAATGGAGCAAGGTATTGTGGGTATACCAGGATCTCCTAGTTTCTTAGGTATTCCTCCATTAAAAGAATAATTAGCAAGCATGGTAGCAATTTCAGCTTTAGGTATCTTTCTTTTGTTGGTAATAATATCCTTCATATACTTAGCATACGGAGGCATTTTCAATATATCAGTCAAACGAGTACGCAAAAATACGGGTCTAATCATTTCAGCAAAGCGTTCAAAATCTCCATCATCCTTATTCTTAGAAGGCTTACGAGGGAATGGCATGGGTTTTTGAACCCATGGCTCCCTTTCCCTTCCATGTTTTCTAGCAAGAAAGTCTCTCTTATCATAACGTTTATTCTTAGGAGGTGGGTTATCAAGATCCTCGACAGGTTCTATTTCTACATCATCATCATTTTCTTTATTAATATCTGGTGGAATATCTACATGCATAGTATCATTTTCATCTTCCTTTTCATTATCACTAGGTGCATGTTCACTACCAGATCGTGTCTTAGCATCAGAAATAGAAACATCATTTTGTTTTTCAGTAGGTGTTTCTATAACAGGTTCACTGGAAGCATGCAAGTTCCTATCCTTTTTCTTCTTCTTTCTCTTATTAGAGGAACCAGGTGCATCAACATTAATTCTCTGGGAATCCTGTTCTATTCTTTTAGGATGACCTTCAGGGTAGAGAGGTTCTTGGGTCATACGACCTCCCCTGTTCATTACTCTAACATCATGATCATTCATATTATTATTTATTTCAGCAAGCAAATCATTTTGTGACTTAGCAACTTGGTCTAGTTGAGTGTGAACCATGGAAGCATGTTTACATAGACCTTTTACATCATTAGCAATTCTAAACATCAAGTCACTTAAGCGGTCTATCATCATAGCATTACGTCTCAATTGATCTTTAACATAATTGTTGAAGTGTTCTTACTTAACAATATAATTATCATATTCATCCATGCATTGTTCAGGAGACTTATTGTAAGGTATATCATTTTCAGTAAAGGAGCGGAGAGAATTTACCTCTACTACCTGTGTCGGGTTATCAAGTCCATGTATTTTATCAATAGGTGGTAATTTCTCGATATCCTCAATTTTAATACCTTTCTCCTTCATAGATCTTTTGGCTTCTTGCATATCTTCAGGATTGAGGAATAGAATACCTCTCTTATTTTGAATAGGTTCTGGAGGTGGTTCAGGAAGTGTCCAATCATCGGCATTTTGCAATATGTTATTCAATAATTCTTCAGCTTGACCGACAGTTCTTTCCCTGAAAACACAACCAGCACAACTATCTAGGAAGACCCTAGAAGCATCGGTTAGGCCATTATAAAAGATGTCGAGAATTTCATTTTTCTTAAGAGAACAATCAGGCAAAGCTCTAAGTAACCGGAGAAGCCTCCCCCGAGCTTGAGGGAGATTCTCTTCTTCAATTTGCACAAAGTTAAATATTTCCTGTAAGGCAGCTTGTTTCTTATGAGCAGGAAAATATTTTGCAGAAAAATAGTGAAGCATATCCTGGGGACTACGCATACAACCAGGAGTAAGAGAAAGAAACCATTCCTTAGCCTCGCCTTTTAGCGAGAAAGGAAAAAGCTTAAGGATATAATAGTAGCGCATCTTTTCATTATTGGTAAACAGAGCAGCAATATCATTCAGTTTCATAAGGTGTTCGACAAGAGTTTCATTTTCATAGCCATGGAAAGGATCAGATTCTACTATAGGAATTAACTCAGGATCAACAGAGAATTCATAATCCTTATCAGTAACAAATATAGGAGAAGTAGCAAAGTTAGGATCATATTTCATTTTATCCATCATAGATTTTTCTTTCAGTTTGCATAGTAGTTTTTTTTAAATCATCTCTATTTTTGCAAGCAAAGAAATCACTAGCTGTTTCCTCATCCATGACATAACCTTCAGGCACATGAGTCAATTCATATCTAATGGGAGAGCGAGGTGTAATAGGTGATTCAAAGTCCTCATTAGTTTCAGCATTTTCAAGTTCTCTAGCTTTAGCAAGATGAGCATCAAGTAATTCATTCAGTGGCACATTTTCAGTTTCAACATGTGTAGCAATAGTATCATCATTAATTTTAGAGGTAGCATCATCAAGTTCATGTGACATATCAGGACGATCAACAGGTGGTGGTGTAACAAGTTGATCCAAAACAGTAGGTCAATCAAGAGCAGAGCTAGATGGCAGTTCCTTACCTCCTCTCGTGCGAGAGGGGACGATTTAGGTTGAGTATCTCTCAGATTCTTCATAGTAGCAATTGGATATCCTCAAGTTAACACTATAAATAGAGCTATGCTCCCCGGCAACGGCGCCAGAAAAAGGTCTTGATAACCCACAAGTATAGGGGATCGCGATAATCTTCACGGGTAGTATTTCACCCTAATTTATTGATTTGACACAAGGGGAGCCAAAGAATATTTATTGGCCTTAACAGCTGAGTTGTCAATTCAACCGCACCTGGGATATCTCTCTGCAACAAAGATTTAGTAGCACGGCAAATAGTAGTAGCAAAAGTAACAGTAGCAGTGACAGTAGCAATTTTGTAGCAGTTGTGACAGTAGCAGTAGCAATAGTAACTTAGCAAGATTCAGTATATGTAAAATGTAGGCACGTGGATCGGTGATGGATAATGATTCAGATGACATTGATCATATAACAGTTACACACTAGGGCGACACAGAACTAGCTCCAACTCATCAATGTAATGTAGGCATGTATTCCGTATATAGTCATACATGCTTGCGATAACAACTTGCATGACATCTTTTGTCCCACCCTCCCATGGCAACGGGGTCCTATTGGAAACTAAGGGATATTAAGGCCTCATTTTAATAGTGAACCGGAACAAAGCATTAACACATGGTGAATACATGAACTCCTCAAACTACGGCAATCACCAGAAAGAATCCCAATTATTGTCACCTTGGGGTATGCGGATCAAGACACGTAATAGGTGCATACAACTTGCAAGATAGGATCCAAATCACTCTTATATTCATGAAAACATAATAGGTTTAGATCTGAAATCATGGCACTCAGGCCCTAGTGACAAGCATTAAGCATATCAAAATCATAGCAACATCAATCTCAGAACATAGTGGACACTAGGGATCAAGCCCTATCAAACTTAACTCAATTACATGATCAATCTCGTCCAATCCCACCATCGTCCAACAAGCCTACAAAGGAATTACTCACTCCCGGTGGTGAGCATCATGGCGGTGTTGATGGAGAAGGGTTGGTGATGACGACGGCAACGATTTCCCCTCTCCGGAGCCCAAAATAGGCTCCAGATCACCCCTCCCGAGGAAGAACGAGAGGTGGCGGCGGCTCCGTCTCGTGAAACGCGATGAAAACTTCTCTCTGATTTTTTCCGCAGATGCGATTTTATAGGACTGGAATTAGGGTCGGAGGAGCCACGAGGGCCCCACAGGCCATCTGGGCACGACCTAGGGGGGCGCCCTGATGTGTGGTGCCCCCCTGGCACACCCCCTCCGGCAGGTCTTCGCTCCATAATTCATTATAATTCTCAAAAATAATTCACAAAAATTTCGTCTGATTCCGAGAACTTTTATTTCTGCACAAAAATAACACCAAGGTAGTTCTGCTGAAAACAACGTCAGTCCAGGTTAGTTTCATTCAAATCATGCAAATTAGAGGTCAAAACCAAAGCAAAAGTATTTGGAAAAGTAGATACGTTGGAGACGTATCAGGCTCCATATTGAAGTGGTGGGGAAATGTCGGCGAGCGGTTTGTGCTAGGGTACACCATCCAAAACCCTAGTTCGAACTATGGGGCCTTTTGCCAGCTACCTCTCAACCCGACAGTGACCTTGATGAGGCTACGAATGAGCGGTGCTTCACGAGAGCGCACACACACACACAGGACACGACAGGGACGCAAGGAGTTAGCCAGGTTCGGGCCACCAAGCGGTGTAAAACCCTACTCCTGCTTGGATAGCTCTTGTCGTCCTGAATCCAACAAGCTTGAGTTTGCTCAATTCGGAGCTCATATGCGAAAGTTATGGCAGTTTAGGTTTTATTGTATCCATCTGGTTGCTTGGGTTCTTTGTTGCTCTCCCGCGGTAGTACCGCTCTGGCCAGCACGGTAGTACCGCTTATAGCCGGTACTACCGCCCTGGCCAGCGGTAGTACCGCTCAGGGACATGGGCTGGCTCAGGCACTAGACACATGTCTTACGATGTCTGATGACTCGCGCCACCAGGAGCGGCAGTAGGGCGGTAGTACTAAGCGGTACTACTGCTGTCCCTACTACTGCTGCTCAGTTCTACTGGTGGGCGGTAGTACCGCCCTGGCCAGCGGTACCACCGCTTGTGTGCGGGCTGTGGGGGTAAAGGTTGGATTCCCCCCCCCACACACACACACCTATTTAAGGGGGGTCTTCTTCCCCAATGGTTCTAATTCTTTGAGCTCGAGTTTGGCCCCCATTGTTGACCTTCTTCGAGCTTGATATCTCTCAATCCCTCCAATGATTCTTGCTAGTTCTTGAGGGAAAAGAGAGAGGAGATCTAGATCCACATTTCCACCAATCACTTTCTCCTCTATGTGAGGGGAACCCCTTGGATCTAGATCTTGGAGTTCTTCGTGTTCTTCTCCGTTCTTCCTCTCATTTTCATCCAGAGCATTAGTTGTTGTGGTGGGATTTGGGAGAGAAGGACTTGGGCACTCCATGTGCCCTTACCATTGCATTTAGTGCATAGGTTTGAGTTCTCCACGGTGATACGTGGAAGTGAAGTTTGAGAAGCTTATTACTCTTGGGTGTTTGAGCACCCTAGAGCTTGTTCCTCTTGGGTGCCTTGGCACCCTAGACAGTTGGTGGTGTCTCGGAGCTTAATCATTGTGGTGTAAAGATCCGGGCAAGCGTCGGGGTATCCAATTAGGTTGTGGAGATTGCCCCGAGTAATTTGTACGGGTACAGGTGACCACCCCCAAGGGTTGCCAAAGTGTACGGGTTCGGTGACCGCCCCCAAGGGTTGCCATTCGTACGGGTTCGGTGACCGCCCTCAAGGGTCCCTTAGTGGAATCACGACATCTTGCATTGTGCGAGGGCGTAAGGAGATTACGGTGGCCCTAGTGGCTTCTTGGGGAGCATTGCGCCTCCACACCGCTCCAAACGGAGATTAGCATCCGCAAGGGTGTGAACTTCGGGATACATCATCGTCTCCATGTGCCTCGGTTATCTCTTACCCGAGCCCTTTACTTATGCACTTTACTTTGTGATAGCCATATTGTTTCTTGTTATATATCTGGCTATCACCTAGTTGTTTATCTTGCTTAGCATAAGTTGTTGGTGCACATAGGTGAGCCTAGTTGTTTTAGGTTTTGTGCTTGACTAATTAAATGCTAGTTTTATTCTGTATTTGTTCAAGCCTAAACCGTAATTATTTCAAAGCGCCTATCCACCCCCCTCTAGGCGACATCCACGTCCTTTCAGAGGCGCTAAAGGAGTTCGTGAAGTGCTTGGACTTAGCTTTTTGTGGGGTGTGAGTCTTGATGTGCCATAACCTGTAGGATGCGCCTCACAAGGCGCCAGCTCGTGAGGCCTCCTGATGGCTCTTGGCGAATTTGGGTGTCGTAGGCCGCCTCGCGAGGCCTCTTGTGGACTTCTTGAGGAGGCGGTACGCTAAGGATTGCCTCGTGGGTCAGCACTTGTGAAGCTTCATGTGCCCTGCATCAGCGATAGCAACATACCAACAAATTTCACAAGTGATGGAGTGGCACGCACTCGCTAGTTCACTCGTGGGTGTCACACGAGGAGACAAAGTACCAAGAACCTTGGTGAGGTGACGTGCATGTGACCAGGCCCGTGAGCCAGAGGTCAGTCACTTGGGTTTAGCAGTGCTGCTGAGACTGACCCAAGCACAGGCACCGTGTCCAGCCCCCGCTCGCATGATACACAGGAGGGAAATCGCCAACGCGCACAAATCTTGAAACAAAGTGCTTACCGAGCATGCATGACACTTTAGGAAATAAAATTTTACTACTGCATGAAGGAGTTCCATTACACAACCAAAAAGAGAATGATGTCGTGATGCGCATGGAGCATCTTGAGGATGTAGTGGCAGGAGGCACCCTTAAGTAAACAGACCGCCATGTCTAAGCATGGGGCCCCACTGGGTTGTGGGCGGGAGCTTTCGCGGCCTCGTGGTGACGCAGAAAGAGAGGCTCTCGGAGCGTGTACAACTCCATTTCGTTCGTGCCCATGAGTTCACGGGTAGAACTTGCGGAGGTGTTGGATGTTCCACGGGTTCGGCACCGAGACACCCTCCTCCGTCTCCAGTCATGCTGCACCAGGCCGAGAAACAGGAACAACCCTGAACGGGCCTTCCCACATGGGCGAGAGCTTGTGGAGTCCTTCTCCGGAGAGGATCCTTCCCAGGACAAGATCGCCAGCTTCAAGGGTATGGGGGCGTATGTTGCGACTGTGGTAGAGACGTAGCACCTGCTGATACCGGGCAGCGCGGATGGCAGCCTGGTGGCGTGCTTCCTCGAGGAGGAGCATATCATCTCCCCGCAGGCCATCCTGGCGGGTTTCGTCGAAGGCCAGGACCCGCGGGGACCCATGCTTGAGCTCAGTAGGGAGGACCGCTTCTGCCCCATAGACGAGGAAGAAGGGTGTTTTGCTGGTAGGCTTTGTCGTTGTTGTGTGGATCGACCATAGCATGGACCGGAGCTCGTCGAACTAGCCTTTGCCGCAGGCTGTGAGATTTTTCTTGAAGCTTCTTGTCTTGAGGCCCTTGAGGACCTGATATGTCCATTTTGCATCATGATTTCTTATTCATATTTATGTTATTCTTGTTCATTATTCCTCATTATGATACAATTCGTATGCCTTTTCTGTCTGAATATGCAAGGTACATCACGAAGAGGGAAATCGTTGGAAACTGGAATTCTGAACATGAAAACCAAGAAAAAGGCTAAAAAATCACTAGACCCCAAATGACCTGAAACTTCACAAAGAATTTTTTATGGAATATATAAGAATTATTGGGCCAAAAATATACCACAGGGGGGCCACCTGCTAGCCCCAAGCCAACAGGGCGCGTCCACCCCCCTCGGAGCGCCCTGTTAGCTTGTGGGGTCCCAGCAGGTCTCCCGACCCCCCTCTTCTCCTATATGGTGTGTTTTACCCTAGAAAAAATCAAGAAGATACTTTCAGGACGAAGCGCCGCCGTCTCGAGGCGGAAATTTGGGCAGATGCCCTTTTGCTCTTCGGCAGAGAGATTATGCCGGGGAAACTTCCCTCCGGGAGGAAGAGATCGAAGCCATCGTCATCACCAACGCTTCCTCCTTCGTGGGAGGACCAATCTTCATCAACACTTCACCAGCACCATCTCATCTCAAACCCTAGTTCATCTCTTGTATTCAATCTTTGTCTCAAAACCTCATATTGGTACCTGTGGGTTACTAGTAGTGTTGATTACATCTCGTAGTTGATGCTTGTTCGTTTACTTGGTGGAAGATATTATGTTCAGATCCTTGATCACCATTATTACACCTCTGATCTTGAACATGTTGATGATGTGTGAGTAGTTAGTTTTGTTCCTGAGGACATGGGAGAAGTCTTGTTATAAGTAATCATGTGAAGTTGGTATTCGCTCGATATTTTGATGATGTGTATGTTGTTGCTTCTCTTAGTGGTGTCGTGTGAACACCGACTACACGACACTTCACCATGGCATGGGCCTAAGGGAAGGCATTGTGGAGTAACAAGTAGATGATGGGTTGCGAGAGTGACAAAAGCTTAAACCCCCAGTTTATGCGTTACTTCATAGGGGGCTGATTTGGATCCACACGTTTCATGCTATGGTTAGATTTATCTTAATTCTTCTTTCGTAGTTGCGGATGCTTGCGAGAGGCAGTAATCATAAGTGGATTTCTTGTTCAAGTAAGAACAACACCTTAGCACTGGTCCAACCACATATCAAATTATCAAAGTAACGAACACGAATCAACTCAACATGATGAACATGACTAGACAGAAATTCTCATGTGTCCTCGTGAGCGTTTGCTTCATATAAGAGTACTTTCAGGCCTGTCCTTTGCTATAAAAAGGATTGGGCTATCTTGCTGCACACTTGCTACTATTGTTACTTGTCACTTGTTACGAATTATCTTGCTACAAAACTATCTATTACTGTTACTCACATCACTTGCAGAGAATATCTTGCTGAAAACTGCTTATCATTTCCTTCTGCTCCTCGTAGGGTTCGATACTCTTACTTATCGAAAGGACTACGATTCATCCCCTATACTTGTGGGTCATGAAGACTCTTTTCTGGCGCCGTTGCCGGGGAGTGAAGCGCCTTTGGTAAGTGGAACTTGGTAAGGAAACATTTTCGGTACGTGCTGAAATTTATTGTTGCTTGTTACTATGGACGGTCACCCTTTGAGTGGCTTGTTTGGATCATCTTTGCCTCGAATGGAAGTGGAAAAGGTTGCCTCTCAACCTACTGAAAATATTTATCATGAAGTTCCTTCGGGTATGGTAGAGAAACTTCTAGCTAATCCTTGTGACGGGTACAACTCATCCTGATTACCACTTGATATATGTAGATGAGATTTGTGAATTATTTAAGCTTGCAGGTTTATCCGGAGAAAAACTTAAGAAGAAGGCTTTCCCTTTATCTCTAGAGGGAAAAGCATTGATGTGGTACATGCTATTGGATGATATTGGATCATGGGATTGGAATCGCTTGAAGCTGGAATTTCATCAGAAGTTTTATCCTATGCATCTAGTCCATCATGACCGGAACTTTATATATAATTGCTGGCCTCGTGAAGGAGAAAGCATCGCTCAAGCTTGGGGGAGGCTTAAATCTATGATGCACACTTGCCCCAACCATGAGCTCTCAAGAGAAATAATTATACAAAAAAATTATGCTCGGCTTTCTCATGATGATCAATTAATACACGATTCTTCTACTAGTTCCTACATGAAGAGGACTATTGAATTCAAATGAGATCTCCTGGAAAGAATTAAACACAACTCTGAAGATTGGGAATTCGACAAAGGTAAAGAGTCAGGTATAAAGCTTAAGTTTGATTGTGTTAAATCTTTTATGGAAACTGATACTTTCCATGAGTGTAGCAATAAATATGGGCTTGACTCTGAGATAGTAGCTTCTTTCTTTGAATCATTTGCTACTCATGTCGATCCCCCTAAGAATAAGTGGTTTCAATATCATCTGTCTATTGAAAAATCATTAGAGGAAACTGTTAAAGTAAAGAGGAAACAATTGTTTATCATGTTGATCCAGTTGTGCCTACTGCTTACATTGAGAAACCTCATTTTCCTGTTAGGATTAAGGAACATGCTAAAGCTGCAACAGTGGTTAATAAAAGTTATATTAGAACCCCCAAACCCTCTGAAAAAATAAATGTTGTGCCTAATATTGCTATGGTTAAAGATCTCCTAGTTGATAATATTGATGGTCAGGTTATTTACTTATGTGATGAAGCTGCTAGAATTGCAAAACCTGCTAGAAATCCTCAGAATGAGTTAGACAAAAATAAACCAGTTGTTGGCTCATGTCTACTACACAACTTGTTCTTGTAGACTAGTGTTGGGCCTCCAAGCGCAGAGTTTTGTAGGACAGTAGCAAATTTCCCTCAAGTCTCAAACAACCCTGCAACCAAGTAATAAAAAGTTTCTTGTGTCCCCAACACACCAAATACAATGGTAAATTGTATAGGTGCACTAGTTCGGCGAAGAGATGGTGATACAAGTGTAGTAATGATAGTAGATGTTGATTTTTGTAATAGTAACAATAAAAAACAGCAAGGTAGCGAGTAACAAAAGTGAGCACAAACGGTATTGCAATGCTTGAAAACAAGGAATAGGGTCCGTACTGTCGCTAGTGCAATCTCTCAACAATGCTAATATAATTGGATCACATAACCATCCCTCAACGTGCAATGAAGAATCACTCCAAATTTCTTATCTAGGGGAGAACATAAGAAGAAATTGTTTGTAGGGTACGAAACCACCTTAAAGTTATCCTTTCCGATCGATCTATCCAAGAGTTCGTACTAAAATAACACCAAGTTATCCTTTCCGATCGATCTATCTAAGAGTTCGTACTAAAATAACACCATATGATACGCATCAACCAACTCTAATGTCACCTAGATACTCCAATGTCACCACAAGTATCCATGAGTTAATTATACGATACACATCAAACAATTTCAGATTCATAATACTCAATCCAACACAAAGAACCTCAAAGAGTGCCCCAAGATTTCTACCGGAGAAAGTAGGACGAAAACGTGCATCAACCCCTATGCATAGATTACCCCAATGCCACCTCGGGAATCCGCGTGTTGAGTGCCAAGACATAG
This sequence comes from Elymus sibiricus, assembly GCA_039707655.1. Classification (NCBI taxonomy): domain Eukaryota; kingdom Viridiplantae; phylum Streptophyta; class Magnoliopsida; order Poales; family Poaceae; genus Elymus; species Elymus sibiricus. Next base: position 250,920,302 of record CM077671.1, read on the forward strand.
ATCAAGTGCTCTCAAATCCATAAAGTATTAAATCCGGTAATAACGAAATCTCAAAGGGAAAACTCAATTTATCACAACAAGATAGAGAGGGGAAAACACCATATGATCCAACTATATTAACAAAGCCCGTGATACATCAAGATCGTGCCATCTCAAAAACACAAGAGAGAGAGAGATTGAACACATATCTAATGGTACAAACCGTCAGCCCCGAGGGTGGATTACTCCCTCCTCGTCATGGCCTCCGCCGGGATGATGAAGATGGCCACCGGAGGTTATCTACCCTCTCCGGCAGGGTACTAGAACGCCTCCAGATTGGTTTTTCATCGATATAGAGAGTTGCGGCGGCGGAACTTCTGATCTCGGGTTATTTCTGGGGGTTTCTGAATATATAGGATTTTTGGGCGTCGGTTTCACGTGAAGATGGGCCACAAGGGGCCCACAAGACACCAGGGCTCGCCAGAGGGGGCTGGCGCGCCCTTGTGGGTTGTGGCCACCTCGTGGCTCTTCTGGCCCTCCCACGAAGCTTCTAGTGCCTCTTTTGTTCCAAAAAATCGTCAAAAAGTTTCGTTGCATTTGGAGAACTTTTATTTCTGCACAAAAAACAACACCACGGTAGTTCTGCTGAAAACAGCGTCAGTCCGGGTTAGTTCCATGCAAATCATACAAAAACCATATAAAATTGTTTTAAATATGGCATGAATACTTCATAAATTATAGATACGTTGGAGACGCATCATTGGCATGCATGTTGTTTCTGTTAAAATTGGAGATCATTGTTATCATGGTTTGTGTGACATGGGTGCTAGTGTTAGTGCTATACCTTTTACTTTATATCAAGAAATTCTGAATGACATAGCACCCTCTGAGATTGAAGATATTGATGTCACCATTAAACTTGCAAATAGAGACACTATCTCACCACTTGGGATTGTTAGAGATGTTGAAGTCTTGTGTGGAAAAATTAAGTACCCTACTGATTTCTTGGTACTTGGTTCAAAACAAGATAGCTTTTGTCCCATTATATTTGGCAAACCTTTCTTGAATAATGTTAATGCTGAAATTAATTGTGTTATGATACGTCTCCGTCGTGTCTATAATTTTTGATTGTTTCATGCCAATATTATACAACTTTCACATATTTTTGGCAACATTTTATATGATTTATTGGACTAACATATTGATCCAGTGCCCAGTGTCAGTTCCTGTTTGTTGCATGTTTTTTGTTTCGCAGAATATCCATATCAAACGAAGTCCAAACGCGATAAAAATTTACGGAGATTTGTTTTGGAATATTTGTGAATTTTGAGAAGTGTAATCAACGCAAACGGAGGCCCACAGCCCCCAAGAGACACCAGGGCGCGCCCAGAAGGCCCAGGCGCAGCGTGGTGGGTTGTGCCCACCTCGTACATCGGTTGGAGCTCTCCTTCAGGCGCAAGGAAGCTAATTTTTGGATAAAAATCCCCTCAAAATTTCAGCCCGATCGGAGTTACGGATCTCCGGGAATATAAGAAACGGTTTTCGGCCAGAAAACAGGAACTCGAAACAGAAGAGAACAGAGAGGGAGATCCAATCTAGGAGGGGATCCTGCCCCTCCGCCGCCATGGAGGCCATGGACCAGAGGGGGAACTCTCCTTCCATCTAGGGGGAAGGCCAAGGAAGAATAAGAAGGAGGGGGGCTCTCTCCCCCTCTCTCCCGGTGGCGCCGGAACGCCGCCGGGGCAATCATCGTGACGGCGATCTACACCAACAACTTCGCCGCCGTCAACACCAACTCTCTCCCCCTCTATGCAGCGGTATAACACCTCTCTTCCCCACTGTAATCTCTACTTAAACATGGTGCTCGACTCCATATATTATTTCCCAATGATATTTGGCTATCCTATGATGTTTGAGTAGATCTCTTTTGTCCTATGGGTTAATTGTGGTATGATGTTATGGATGTGAGTTGTATGTTGATATGGTGCTGTCCTATGGTGCCCTCTGTGTCGCGCAAACGTGAGGGATCCCCGCTGTAGGGTGTTGCAATATGTTCATGATTTGCCTATGGTGGGTTGCTTGAGTGACAGAAGCATAAACCCAAGTAGGTGGGTTGTTGCGTATGGGAGTAAAGAGGACTTGATACTTAATGCTATGGTTAGGTTTTACCTTAATGATCTTTGGTAGTCGTGGATGCTTGCTAGAGTTCCAATCATAAGTGCATATGATCCAAGTACGGAAAGTGTGTTAGCGTATGCCTCTCCCTCATTGCATATGACAAGTATCTATCATATTATATTCAATTGCCTAGGGACAATCTTTCTCTTGCGTTACACAAAAAGCTTTCTACCAAGTTATTTACTCTTTTTGTTCTTTTATTAAAACATCACCTAACTTTTATTTCCACGTTCTTTATTTTCTTGCAAAGTACTTCTAGTTTTATTCGCGCAAAGTAGTTTCATACTTGTTCTAGGTAAAGCAAACGTTAAAGTGTGAGTAGAGTTGTATCGGTGGTCAATAGAACCTGAGGGAATATTTCTTCTACCTTTAGCTCCTCGTTGGGTTCGACACTCTTACTTATCGAAAAAGGCTACAAACGCTCCCCTATACTTGTGGGTTATCAAAACCTTTTTCTGGCGCCGTTGCCGGGAAGCAATAGCGTGGGGTGAATATTCTCGTGTGTGCTTGTTTGCTTTACCACTAAGTAATTTTTATTTTCTGTTTTTAGTTGTTTTATATCTTTAGTTATGGATATGGAACACCAAACACCAAAAAAAATAGTGGTACTTGCTACTCATGGAGATGGGGAACCTCCTAAAACCCTCGATGCTAGTTATGTGAAACATGTTAATTACTACTTTGATAATCCTGAGAAATCCTCATTGAACTTTATAATGGGAGACACGTTGGATCAACGTGAGTACTTTAGGGATTATCGCATGTCTCAAAAAGGGAAACACTTATGGGATCAAATTAGAATATTGCAATGGTTTGCTTGGGATGCATGCTCGAGATGTGACTTTACTTGTTGCTCTAAGATAGAAGCTCGACACCTTCCCTTTCAATGTAAATTCAACGATAATGAAACCTTGGCTTCATATGCTAAAAGGTATTTATGATTACTATGATGTGGAACGAATAAAAGAATTTGTTGCTTTTAAAGGTGCTTATGAAATTGCTTCTTTGCTTGAAAAGTATGATGATGATGTTCCTAACGAATCTGAAAATTTATCCATACTTAAATATTGCTATGAGAATTATGATTGCAATGCTGATATTATTGAATTTATTGAAAGAATGACTGCTGCCTTGGAAGAGACTAATATTTTGCGGGAATCTATGGAAGAGGAAGTTGCTGAAATTGTGGGCTCATTAGATGAAAAAGATGAGGAGGGGAGCGAAGAACAAAAGGAGGAAGAATGGATTGATCACCCGTGCCCACCTTCTAATGAGAGTAAATCTTCAACTCATACATTGTTTAATTACCCTTCGTGCATACCGAAGGATGAATGATATGATGATTGCTATGATCCCTTGGATTCATTTGAAATATCCCTGTTTGATGAACTTGATGCTTGCTATGCTTGTGGCCAAGATGCCAATATGAATTATGCTTATGAAGATGAACTTGCTATAGTTCCTTATGTTAAGCATGAAATTGTTGCTATTGCACCCACACATGATAGTCCTATTATCTTTTTGAATTCTCCCAACTACACTATATCGGAGAAGTTTGTACTTATTAAGGATTATATTGATGGGTTGCATTTTGCTACTACACATGATGATTTTGATGAATATAATATGCATGTGATTGCTGCTCCTACTTGCAATTATTATGAGAGAGGAACTACATCTCCACCTCTCTATGTTTCCAATACTACAAAATTGCAAGAAACTGCTTATACTATGCATTGGCCTTTACTTAATGTGCATGAATTGTTCTTGTATGACATGCCGATGCATAGGAAGAGAGTTAGACTTTGTTGTCACATGATATATATCACTTTGTGCTCACTACTAAATTACAAATCATTGTTAATTAAAATTGGTTTTGATATACCTTGGGATCCGGGTGGATCCATTACTTGAGCACTTTATGCCTAGCTTAATGGCTTTAAAGAAAGCGTTGCCAGGGAGACAACCCAGAAGTTTTAGAGAGTCATTTATTTCAGTTGTGTGCTTTTATAAAGTTTAAAAACAAAAAAAATATAGAGGGTAACCTAAAACTTCACAAAATTAAAGGTGAAAATGAGAGAGATGATGAGCATCGTTGAAGTGGGGGATATCCTTGAACTTTGTTCATGCCCATGGAAACTTTGTGAGTCTTGAATCACGGAAACTTTTCTAACAAAAATAATTATACCCTTGTACAAATCCATTGTATTATAAAAATAATGTGCCAAGATTTGCCTTTAGGATGATTAGATTGCTTGTTGGTATGTGCGGTGTAAAAACAGAAACTTTGGCTGTAGTGCGTGAATTTTAATTTTTTTACTGGAACGTCAAAAGTTTCTGAAATTTTTACACAGTATTGATATACAAAATGTTTATATGTTCCTAATTTTTCAGAATTTTTGGAGTTACATAAGTATGGTCAAAGTTCAGATTACTACAGACTGTCCTGTTTAAGACAGATTCTGTTTTTGATGCATTGTTTTGCTTGTTTTGATCAAACTATCGATTTTATCGGTGGTATAAGCCATGGAGAAGTTATAATACAGCAGGGATAATGCAAATATTAAATATTAATGGGTTTGCAACAGTACTTAAAGTAGGAATTTGCCTTATTATACTAACAGATCTCACCAGTCTTCTGTTAAGTTTTGTGTGGATGAAGTGTTCGAACATCGAGGAGGTCTCGATATGAGGAGAAGGAGGAGAGGCAAGATTTCAAGCTTGGGGATGCCCAAGGCACCCCAAGTAAATATCCAAGAAGACTCAAGCGTCCAAGCTTGGGGATGCCCCGGAAGGCATCCCATCTTTCTTCAACAAGTATCGGTATGTTTTCGTTTTCGTTTCGTTCATGTGATATGCGTAAATCTTGGAGCGTCTTTTGTGTTTAGTTTTCACTTTTATTTTATGCACCATGCTGGTATGAGATAGTCCATGGTTGATTTATAGAATGCTCATTGCACTTCACTTATATCTTTTGAGTATGGCTTTATAGAATGCTTCATGTGCTTCACTTATATCATTTGAAGTTTGGATTGCCTGTTTCTCTTCACATAGAAAACCGTTATTCGTAGAATGCTCTTTTTCTTCACTTATATTTATTAGATCATGGTCTTTTGTAGGAAGAATTAAACTCTCTTGCTTCACTTATATCTATTTAGAGAGTCAACAGGAATTGGTCATTTGCATGGTTAGTCATAAAATCCTACATAAAACTTAGGGATCACTGAATATGATATGTTTGATTCCTTGCAATAGTTTTGCGATATAGAGATGATAATATGTGGGAGGTACTAGTGGATGATCGTGTTTAGTAAGATATTGGTGTTAAGGTTTGTGATTCCCGAAGCATGCACGTATAGTCTCCCGTTATGCTAGGAAGTTGGAGCACAATTTATCCTTGATTGTCTATCTTTGTGTGAAGGTCGGGGGCGCACGATGGTTAACTCCTACCAACCTCCCCCCTAGGAGCATGCGTAGTAATACTTTGCTTCGAGAGAGCTAATAAAACTTTTGCAATAAGTATGTGAGTTATTTATGATTAATGTGAGTCCATGGATTATACACACTCTTACCTTTCCGCAATTTGCTAGCCTCTACGGTACCGTGCATTGCCCTTTCTCACCTCGAGAGTCGGTGCAAACTTCGTCGGTGCATCCAAACCCCGTGATATGATACGCTCTATCACACATAAGCCTTATTATATCTTCCTCAAAACAGCCACCATACCTACCTATTATGGCATTTCCATAGCCATTCCGAGATATATTGCCATGCAACTTCCACCGCCTCCGTTTTGATGACTTGAGCATTCATTGTCATATTGCATTACATGATCGTAAGATAGCTAGCATGATGTTTCCATGGCTTGTCCGTTTTTTATATCTTTGCTACGCTAGATCATTGCATTCATATAGAGTCATACTTTGTTCTACTATCGTTGTAATATTGAGTTGTAAGTAAACAGATGGGTGATGATCATCATTATTCATTATTAGAGCATGCCCCAGTGATGAAAGGATGCTGGAAACTATGATTCCCCCACAAGTCGGGATGAGGCTCCGGACAAAGAAAAAAAAGAAAAAGAAAAAATAGAAAAAGAAAAAAAGAAAAAAAATAAAAAAAATAAAAAAAAATGAAAGAAGAAGGAATAGGGGCATGCTAATTCCACACTTGTGCTTCAAAGTAGCACCATGTTTTTCATATAGAGAGTCTCCTGTGTTGTCACTTTCATATACTAGTGGGAATTTTTCATTATAAAGTTAGATGCATACCCACTTAGTTTTTATATTGAGCTTTCATACACTTATAGCTCTTAGTGCATTCATTGCATGGCAATCCCTACTCCTCGCATTGATATCTATTGATGGGCATCTCCATAGCCCGTTGATACGCTGAGTTGATGCGAGACTTTCTTCTCCACTTTTACCACTTTGAAACCTACCACCATATTCTATTCCACCCATAGTGCTATATCCATGGCTTGCGCTCATGTATTGTGTGAGAGTTGAAAATGCTAAAGCGCGTTAAAAAGTATGAACCAATTGCTTGGCTGACACCGGGATAGTACATGATTTATACTTTGTGTTAAGAAGACAGAGCATGACAAGGCTATATGATTTTGTAGGGATAGCGTTCTTTAGCCTTGATATTTTGAAAGACATGATTGTTTGTTGGGATGCCTAAGTATTAATGTCTTTATGTCAAAAACTAGACTATTGCTTTGAATCACTTGTGTCTTAATATTCATGCCATGATTAGATATATGATCAAGATTATGCTAGGTAGCATTCCACATAAAAAATTATCTTTCTTATCATTTACCTACTCGAGGACGAGCAGGAATTAAGCTTGGGGATGCTGATACGTCTTCATCGTATCTATAATTTTTGATTGTTTCATGCCAATATTATACAACTTTCACATATTTTTGGCAACATTTTATATGATTTATTGGACTAACATATTGATCAAGTGCCCAGGGTCAGTTACTGTTTGTTGCATGTTTTTTGTTTCACAGAATATCCATATCAAACGAAGTCCAAACGCGATAAAAATTTACGGAGATTTTTTTTGGAATATTTGTGAATTTTGAGAAGTGTAATCAACGCAAACGGAGGCCCACAGCCCCAAGAGACACAGGGCGCGCCCAGAAGGCCCAGGCGCGGCGTGGTGGGTTGTGCCCACCTTGCACGTCGGTTGGAGCTCTCCTTCGCGCGCAAGGAAGCTAATTTTTGGATAAAAATCCCCTCAAAATTTCAGCCCGATCGGAGTTACGGATCTTCGGGAATATAAGAAACGGTTTTCGGCTAGAAAACTGGAACGCGAAACAGAAGAGAACAGAGAGGGAGATCCAATCTAGGAGGGGCTCCTGCCCCTCCACCACCATGGAGGCCATGGACTAGAGGGGGAACTCTCCTCCCATCTAGGGGGAAGGCCAAGGAAGAAGAAGAAGGAGGGGGGCTCTTTCCCCCTCTCTCCCGGTGGCGCCGGAACGCCGCCGGGGCAATCATCGTGACGGCGATCTACACCAACAACTTCGCCGCCGTCAACACCAACTCTCTCCCCCTCTATGCAATGGTGTAACACCTCTCTTCCCCGCTGTAATCTCTACTTAAACATGGTGCTCGACTCCATATATTATTTCCCAATGATATTTGGCTATCCTATGATGTTTGAGTAGATCTCTTTTGTCCTATGGGTTAATTGTAGTATGATGTTATGGATGTGAGTTGTATGTTGATATGGTGCTGTCCTATGGTGCCCTCCGTGTCGCGCAAACGTGAGGGATCCCCGGTGTAGGGTGTTGCAATATGTTCATGATTTGCCTATGGTGGGTTGCTTGAGTGACAGAAGCATAAACCCGAGTAGGTGGGTTGTTGCGTATGGGAGTAAAGAGGACTTGATACTTAATGCTATGGTTGGGTTTTACCTTAATGATCTTTGGTAGTTGCGGATGCTTGCTACAGTTCCAATCATAAGTGCATATGATCAAAGTACGGAAAGTGTGTTAGCGTGTGCCTCTCCCTCATTGCATATGACAAGTATCTATCATATTATATTCAATTGCCTAGGGACAATCTTTCTCTTGCGTTACACAAAAAGCTTTCTACCAAGTTATTTACTCTTTTTGTTCTTTTATTAAAACATCACCTAACTTTTATTTCCACCTTCTTTATTTTCTTGCAAAGTACTTCTAGTTTTATTCCCGCAAAGTAGTTTCATACTTGTTGTAGGTAAAGCAAACGTTAAAGTGTGCGTAGAGTTGTATCGGTGGTCGATAGAACTTGAGGGAATATTTGTTCTGCCTTTAGCTCCTCATTGGGTTCGACACTCTTACTTATCGAAAAAGGCTACAAACGATCCCCTACACTTGTGGGTTATCATGTTACTGAGAAAGTCAAAGTAAGCTTTGGTGATGTGTCTCATGTATTAAATTTCTCTAAGTTCGGCAGAAAACAATATGAAAAAGAATTACCTAGTAAGGATGAAATAATTGGTCTTGCTTCTATTGACGTGCCTCCTACTGATCCATTAGAACAATATTTGCTGGACGATGAGAATGATATGCATATGAATGAAAGAAACGAGATAGATGATATATTTCTTAGACAAACACCTATTCTTAAACACAACTTGCCTGTTGATATTTTAGGGGATCCTCCTCCACCTAAGGGAGATCCCGTGCTTGAGCTAAAGACATTACCTGATACTTTGAAATATGCTTATATGGATGAAAAGAAGATATATCCTGTTATTATTAGTGCTAACCTTTCAGAGCATGAAGAAAAGAGGTTACTTAAAACTCTGAAGAAGCACAGGGCTGCTATTGGATATAGTCTTGATGATCTTAAGGGCATTAGCCCCACTCATGTCAGCACAAGATTAATATGGAACCGGATGCTAAACCTGTTGTTGACCATCAACGCCGCTTAAATCCTAAGATGAAGGAAGTGGTAAGAACTGAAATACTAAAGCTTCTGGAGGCAGGTATAATTTATCCTATTTCTGATAGTAGATGGTAAGTCATGTTCATTGTGTTCCTAAGAAAGGAGGTATAATTGTCGTTCCTAATGATAAAAATGAACTTATCCCATAAAAATCGTAACTGGTTATAGGATGGTAATTGATTTCAGGAAATTAAAACAAAGCTACTAGAAAAGATCATTATCCCTTGCCTTTTATTGATCAAATGTCACAAAGATTATCTAAGCACACACACTTTTGTTTTCTTGATGGATATTCTGGTTTCTTTCAAATACCTGTGTCAAAAGAAGACCAAGATAAAAACTACTTTCACTTGCCCTTTTGGAACTTATGCTTATAGACATATGCCTTTTGGTTTATGCAATGCATCTGCTACCTTTCAAACATGTATGACTGCTATATTCTCTGATTTTTTGTGAAAAGATCGTTGAGGTTTTCATGGATGATTTTTCCATTTACGGGACTTCTTTTGATGATTGCTTGAGCAACCTCGATCGAGTTTTGCAGAGATGTGAAGAAACTAATCTTGTCTTGAATTGGGAGAAGTGCCACTTTATGGTGAATGAAGGTATAGTACTTGGGCATAAAATCCCTGAACGAGGCATAGAGGTAGACAAAGCTAAATGCAATATAGAAAATGCCATGTCCTAAAGATGTTAAAGGTATAAGAAGTTATCTTGGTCATGCTGGTTTTTATAGGCGTTTTATTAAAGATTTCTCAAAGATTTCTAGCTCACTAACTAATCTTCTTCAAAAAGATATTCCTTTTGTTTTTTATGATGATTGTGTAGAAGCCTTCGAAATACTTAAGAAAGCCTTGATTTCTGCACCTATTGTTCAACCACCTGATTGGAATTTACCATTTGAAATTATGTGTGATGCTAGTGGCTATGCTATTGGTGTTGTTCTAGGACAAAGAGTAGACAGGAAATTGAATGGCATTCATTATGCTAGTAAAACTCTAGACAGTGCCCAACGAAACTATGCTACTACTGAGAAAAAAAATAGTAGTTGTCTTTGGGTGTGATAAGTTTAGACCTTATATTGTTGATTCCAAAGTTACTATTCACATTGATCATGCTGCTATTAAATGCCTTATGGAAAAGAAAGATGCTAAGCCTAGACTGATTAGGTGGGTGCTTTTACTTCAAGAATTTTACTTGCATATCGCTAATAGGAAGGGAGCTGAAAACCCCGTAGCAGATAACTTGTCTAGGATGGAAAATGTCCTTGATGACCCACTGCCTATTGATGGTAATTTTCCTGATGAGAAACATGTTGTTATAAATGCTTCCCATAGTACTCCTTGGTATGCGGATTATGCTAATTACATTATTGCTAAATATATACCACCTAGTTTCACCTACCAACAAAAGAAAATGTTCTTTTATGATTTAAAACATTACTTTTGGGATGACTCACATCTTTATAAAGGAGTGTATGGTGTTATTAGACATTGTGTACCTGAGCATGAACATGGTTAGACCCTACGGAAGTGTCATTCCGAGGCCTACGGAGGGCACCATGCTGGTGACAGAACTGCACATCATCTTTCAAATCTATTTCTCTAGGAACATATAAAAATTCAAGGGAGCTACAGCGCGATCTAGTAATCTACAACATAATTTGCAAAGACACTTTGACTATGTTCATGATAATGAGTTTAGTTAATCATATTACTTAAAACTCCCACTCAAATTGACATCCCTCCGGTCATTCGAGTGTAACATGATCCAAATCCACCAACTCAAGTCCGATTATCACGTGAGTTGAGGTGGTTTCAATGGTGAACATCTTCATGTTGATCATATCTACTATATGACTCATGTTCGACCTTTCGGTCTCTTGTGTTCCGAGGCCATGTCTATACATGCTAGGCTCGTCAAGTTTAACCCGAGTGTTCCGCACGTGCAACACTGGCTTGCACCCGTTGTATGCGAACGTAGAGTCTATCACACCCGATCATCACGTGATGTCTCGAAACGATGAACTTTCGCAACGGTACGCACTCGGGGAGAACACAATTTTATCTTAAAATTTAAGTGAAGGATCACCTTATAATGCTACCGTCGTCCTAAGCAAAATAAGATGCATAAAAGGATTAACATCACATGCAAATCATAAGTGACATGATATGGCCATGAACTTGTGCTTTTGATCTCCATCTCCAAAGCACCGGCATGATCTCCATCGTCACCGGCATGACACCATGATCTCCATCATCTTGATCTCCATCAACGTGTCGCCATGAGGTTGTCGCGCCGACTGTTGCTTCCACGACTATAGCTAACTCATAGCGATAAAGTAAAGCAAAAACGGCGAAAATAATTAAAGACAACTCTATGGCTCCTGCCAGTTGCCGTACTCATCGACATGCAAGTCGTGATATTCTATACAACACATGATCATCTCATACATCACATATATCTCATCATGTATTTGGCCATATCACATCACAACATACCCTGCAAAAACAAGTTAGACGTCCTCTCATTGTTGTTGCAAGTTTTACGTGGCTGCTACGGGTATCTAGCAAGAACGATTCTTACCTACACAAAAACCACAACGGTGATATAAAAATTCTATTTCACCTTCTACAAGGACCACCTCTGTCGAATCCGATTCAACTAAAGTGGGAGAGACAGACACCCGCCAGCCATCTTATGCAACAAAGTTACATGTCAGTCGATGGAACCAGTCTCTCGTACGTGGACGAGTAAGGTTGGTCCGAGCCGCTTCATCCCACAATACCGCTGAATCAAGAAAAGACTAAGGAGGGAAGCAATCTGAATATCAACGCCCACAAACTCCTTTGTGTTCTACTCGAGATCTCATCTACGCATAGACCTAGCTCAGATGCCACTGTTGGGGAACGTTGCATGGGAAACAAAAAATTTCCTACGCACACACAAGATCTATCCATGGTGATGAGCATCTACGAGAGGGAGAGTGAATCTACATACCCTTGTAGATCGCTAAGCGGAAGCGTTAAGAAACGCGGTTGATGTAGTCGAACGTCTTCGCGATCCAAATCGCCGAGTGTCCCGCGATCTCATCACGATCCATCTCGCGATCCAATCTCGATCCGTCCCACGATCCCATCACGATCCGTCCCGCGATCAAATCATGAATCGTCTCGCGATCCTGATCACGGTCCTTCCGATCTAGCGCCGAACGGACGGCACCTCCGCGTTCAGCACACGTACAGCTCGATGACGATCTCCGCCTCCTTGATCCAGCAAGAGAGAGAGCGGAGAGGTAGAAGAGTTCTCCGGCGGCGCGACGGCGCGGCGGCTATGGTGGTGGAACAATTCCGGCAGGGCTTCGCCTAAGCACCGCTGAAACTAGACTAGAGGAGAAACCGATCTAGATGAAGTAGAGGGAGCACGTGGCAATTAGGGTTATTTTTCTCCTCTAAATCCTCTAGTATATATAGGAGGGAGGGAGGGGAGAACGCAGCCTCAAACCCTCAAGGGCTGGCCGAAATTGGAGGTGGAGGAGGTGGACTCCTCCACTTCAATCCTAGTCCAAATAGGACACCTTCCATATTTGGTCTCCCTTCCCTTTTCTTTGGGGTTTTTCCTTTCCCACTTATTCCTAGCCGCATGGGCCTTGTAGGGCTGGTTTTCCCAGCCCACTAAGGGCTGGTGCAACCCCCCTCAGGCCCATGTGGCCTCCCGGCGTGGGTGGCCCCTCCCGATGGCCCTCCGGTACTCCCGGTACACTACCGGAAATACCCGAAACTTTTCCGGTGGCCAAAATGGGACTTCCTATATATCAATCTTTACCTCCGGACCATTCCGGAGCTCCTCGTGATGTCCGGGATCTCATCCGGGACTCCGAACAACCTTCGGTCACCAATCATACATAACTCAATTCTACCGAAACGTCACCGAACCTTAAGTGTGCAGACCCTGCGGGTTCGAGAACTATGTAGACATGACCGAGACACCTCTACGGCCAATAACCAATAGCGGGACCTGGATGCCCATATTGGTTCCTACATATTCTACGAAGATCTATATCGGTCGAACCTCTATGTCAAGGATTCAATTAATCCCGTATGCTGTTCCCTTTGTTCTTCGGTATGTTACTTGCCCGAGATTCGATCGTCGGTATCTCTATACCTAGTTCAATCTCGTTACCAGCAAGTCTCTTTACTCGTTCCGTAATACAAGATCTCGTGGCTAACACTTTAGTCACATTGCTTGCAAGGCTCATTGTGATGTTGTATTACCGAGTGGGCCCTGAGATACCTCTCCGTCACACGGAGTAATAAATCCCAGTCTTGATCCATGCCAACCCAACAGACACCCTCGGAGATACCTGTAGAGCACCTTTATAGTCACCCAGTTACGTTGCGACGTTTGATACACACAAGGTATTCCTCCGGTGTCAGTGAGTTGCATGATCTCATGGTCATAGGAACAGATACTTGACATGCAGAAAACAATAGCAATAAACTGACACGATCATATGCTACGTTTATAGTTTGGGTCTTGTCCATCACATCATTCTCCTAATGATGTGATCCCGTTATCAAATGACATCTCATGTCCATGGCTAGGAAACCTTCACCATCTTTTGATCAACGAGCTAGTTAACTAGAGGCTTACTAGGGACACAGTGTTGTCTATGTACCCACACATGTATTTGAGTTTCCAATCAATACAATTATAGCATGGATAATAAACGATTATCATGAACAAGGAAATATGATAATAACCAATTTATTATTGCCTCTAGGGCATATTTCCAACATAATCATAAGTGGGTTGCTTGTTCAAGTAAGAACAACACCTTAGCACCGGTCCACCCACATATCAAATTATCAAAGTAACGAACGCGAATCAACTCAACATGATGAACATGAATAGATAGAAATTCCGATGTGTCCTCGGGAGCGTTTGCTTCATATAAGAGTAGTTTCAGGCCCGTCCGTTGCTATAAAAAGGACTGGGATATCTTGCTACTCACCTGCTACTATTTTTACTTGTCACTTGTTATGAATTATCTTGCTACAAAACTATCTATTACTGTTACTCACAGCACTTGCAGAGAATACCTTGCTGAAAACTACTTATCATTTCCTTCTGCTCCTCATTGGGTTCGGCACTATTACTTATCGAAAGGACTATGATTAATCCCCTATACTTGTGGGTCATCAAGAGGACCTCAACATTAGCATGCTCAGCCTGGCCGTTGCTTCGCGGGTGCGCCACAGTGGCATAGCAGATTTGCGTGCCAATGCTGTCGCAGTAGGACCTAAAGAGACCGCTGGTAAACTGCGAGCCGTTGTTGGTAATGATGCGGTTGGGGACGCCAAAGCGGCACACCGGGCCCTTGATGAACTTGACAGTTGATCTCGCCGGGATGGAACGGACAGGCTCCACTTCTGCTCACTTGGTGAACTTGTTGATGGCGACGTAGAGGTAGCACCAGCCGCCGGCTGCGTGAGGGAAGGGGCCCAGGATGTCCAGCCCCTGGACCGCGAAGGGCCACGAGAGGGGAATGGTCTGGAGTCCTTGCGCTGGCTGATGGATCTGCTTGGCGTGGAACTAGTAGGCTTCACAAGACTGGACTAGCTCAGTGGCATCTTGAAGCACCGTGGGCCAGTAAGCCGCTGCGGAACACCTTGCCAGCAAGGTTGCACTGCGAGGAGTGGTGGTCGCAGTCTCCATCATGTGTGTCAGCAAGCAGCTCGCGCCCTTACTCTTCAGAGATGCACCGCAGCGCAACTCCATTGGCGCCTGCGGTAGAGATCGCCATCCCTCAAGCAGTAGGGCCCGGCCTGGTGGGCCACCCGCTCTGCTTTCGGGTGTCGTCCTCCGGGAGAGTGTCATTCTCCATGTAAACTTTGAACTATATGACCTAGCTTTCGGCTTGTGGTTCTAGCGCCAACAGCAGGCGAGCGCCTGAAGGTGGGCCGCAGTCTGGTGTGCCTGTGGAGGGTGCGGGCAGGAGCTCCTCGTGAGGCGCCATGTCGCTGATGGCTGGTGGCGTTGTCGATGGCTTCAGAAGCCTCTCCTCGAAGACGTCGGGGCTTTGGGGCTCGCGACGAGATGCTCGCTTGGTGATGTCGTCGGCTTCCTTGTTGTCGCCGCGAGGGACATGTTGGAGTTCCATGCCCAGGAAGCACTTCTCGAGCCTATGCACCTCCTCCAGGTATGCGGCCATGTGATCGTCCTTGGGTTTGTAGCTCTTGTTGGAGAAGTTGATGAGGAGTTGCGAGTCTCCCTTGATGAGGATGCGCTTGATGCCGCCCTCGCACTTAGCAATCTTGTTGGAGACCTTGCCGTCATGTTTGAAGCAGCGTTGTATGGCGTAGTAGAGCTTGTCTTTTGTCAGCGAGGTGAGCATGACACCAGCCCCTACGCCCTGCCGGGAGAATGCATCGTCAAAGTGCATGGTCCAGCCACATGAGGTGTCCTTGCCGGGCAGGAGGGATTCATCCTCGTGAGGCTCCTCTTGGTGCAGGTCTATCCACTCCACCGTGAAGTCCGCCAGGGCTGCACCCTTGATCGTCCTTGTGGTGAGGAACTCCAGCTCGAAGGATTGTAGCTCGATGTTCCACTCAGCGATGTAGCCGGTGGCATTGGGGTTGCGCAGGACTTGCTCCAGGGGATTAGATGTGACCACCTTGACGGGGTGGCCCTGGAAGTAATGGCACAATTTCCTGGAGGCGATGAGGAGCAAGAGGAGAAGCTTCTGTTGCATGATACCGCTCGTACGCATATCATAGCATCGTGCTGACGAAGTAGACATGGTGCTTGACGAGGCGCGTTGTTGAAGGAGCAGGGCTTGTTCCGCGGGAGACTCGTCAGGTGGTTCGCTAGGGGCCTCCTGAGGAGGGACCTCGGTAGGCGCTGGTGCAGCCTTGCTAGGGGCCTCCTAGGGAGGGGCCTCGGTAGGCGCTATCACAGCCTTGACAGGCTTGGATGTGGCTTCGGAATTCTACTATGAACCATATAAAAATATTGTAATCATAGATGAATATGGCATGAATACTTTATAAATTATCAATACGTTGGAGGCGTATCAGCGCCTGATGGGATGCATGGCCATGCCCGGACGCTTCATCTCCAAGTTTGGCGAGAGAGCCATGCCCTTCTTCAAGCTCATGAATAGATCATGCCCCTTCAAGTGGACTCCTAAAGCTGACACAGCCTTCGAGGACCTCAAGAGGTACCTGACGAGGGGGCATCTCGGGCTTCCACTTGAAGGGCCACACCACGCGGCGCAACTCGCAAGTGAAGGCGAGGCAGCCCCCACAGACGGTGACGCCGCTGCCGACGAGAGCATCTCGGTTCTGGCGCCCAGCCACTCTGACGTCCTGGATGGTGCAGTTCCGGCGGTCGTGTTGCTTCTCGAGGATCACGCGTGCGTCTGGCTGCGCGCGTTGGATGATCTGGCAGCTAGTGCCAGGGTGGTTGGGTGAGGACGCGCCCTGGGACGGCTCCGGCGTGTGTGCGCCGTGGCGAGGTGTCGCATCATTGCCTGCCGGAGGAGGTGGAGGAGGAGTATCATGTTCTACCCGCGCGCCATGCGACGACGGAGGCAGAAGAGGGCGATAAGGCACCGGGGCATCTTCGACGGCGTTGACGAGCTTGGTGATGCACGCGAGCCAGGCGTCGTACCCGGCCGTGGTTGGACAGTAGCTCAGTAACTCACGCGCCATGAGAAGCGCGGCCTGTGGAGCCGGTGGTTGCGACGAGCGAGCGAATCCGCGGTGGCGGCATGCTCAGGCGACGGCAGCTGAATGAACGAATGGAGGGAGGAAGCTTTCTGCTCCCCCACTGTCGGCTTGGTGGCAGTGCCGGCGCGACCACGGTGGTTGTCGTTGATGACGGGCTATGTGCGAACCCTGTTAGCCCTGTGTAGGGCGCGCTCGCGATGTGCGGCGACCATGTCGATGTCGAAGTCGAGAGCGCTGAAACAAAATCCCCCACCTATGTCGGAGAGTGTTTGTGCTAGGGTACACCCTCCAAAACCCTAGTTCAAACTCTCAGGCATTTTGTCAGCTACCTCTCAACCCAACGGTGACCTTGGTGAGACTACGGATGAGCGGTGCTTCGCGAGAGCGCACACACACAGGGCATGACAGGGACACAAGGAGTTACCCAGGTTCGGGCCACCAAGCAGTATAAAACCCTACTCCTGCTTGTGTGTATTGCTCTTGGGGATGCACACGGGTGTTACAAGGTAGAAGAAGGTGGAAAATGGTCGACCCTCTCTAAGGTAGCAACACTGTGCCTCTTATAGTTGCCTTGGTCCTCTTAGCGGAAAATGCTGGCGGGAAAGGGTAGCCACATGACGGCAATTCGAAGGGGGGTAGGCGCTCAGTCTTATCATGACAAAAGGTGGTCTTCGCCCGCTAAAGGCGCCGTCCATGACGCGCTGGTGGGCTCGGTGATGACCTCCGCCCTGGCTTGCCGCGTCATCGTGGTCTTCTTGCACCAGAACGGCAAACTTGGGGAACTTGCTTTGGGGGAGACGGCGAGCGCTGCTCTTTAATCACCAAAGAGGAAATCCTCCCTGTCAGCGCCTGCTGGCACGACCTCTGTCGTCCTTGTCTGTGCGGGCGCGTCACCCACGTGGTGGGCACACAGCCGCGCGACCAGTGCCGCACGGCTCCTCCAAACAGAGGGCCTCGCGGGAAGCCGCCTCACGAGGGAGGCCTCGTGAGGTTGCCTGCTGTTGTAGACGATTGTCTTGAAGTGCCTCCCCTCGGGGACAGCGGCCTCGCCAGGTCTGACCCTCACAAGGTGTTTTGCCTATGGAGCTCCTGAGTGGGCCGCCTCCTAGGCCCTTCGCGAGGTGTCACTTCCTGGGTAGCAGGTAGACGGGCCGTGGTACCCTGGTTTCCGCTGGACCGACAGTGGGACATGCCCTCATTGATTCCTCCAGCTCCAGATCCACGTGTTGAATAGGGTAAGGACAACAAACAAGGAAGAGCAGCATGCTCATAACAATGAACGAGGCACTCAATGGTTGTCGTTGTTGGGAGCAAGTGAAAGGAAGAGCCGATAGAACGTACTGTTGGACGGAGTGGAGGATGACAATGCATACTATCGAGTCATAGTACCAAGTGGAGGAGGACAACGCGAACCGTCGCACACCCAACATCTGAACGGGGCCCTCCCTTTACTGAGAAGAACATAGAGAAGCAGTAGATAACGACGGAAGGCCACCAGCGAAGTGAAGCTCTCCCTTGACCGAGCAATCCACGCGCCCACTCTCGCTCACACTCACAACACCACGAGAAAAAGAGGCAGAGAAACTAGTGTCCCGCCACCCTATTCACCCACACAACGACTGTCGGCCTAATTTCATATACCTTCAACACTCCACAACACACGAGAGATGACATCTGATCTAGAAAAACGTATACACGCGCCACACTATATTGAACATGTTACGTGTGGCATCCTGGTTAATAGGATTGATAGACTACTTTATATCAACAAGGTGCACCCATTTTCTGGAAGCTCGTCTCTAAAAAACCCTCCAGGTTAAGCATGTTTGGCCTTGAAAAATTTGAGAACAGGTAACCAAATGGAAAGTTGTTCCTACGTGTGCATGAGTGAGAACAAAATGCGCAAAAAAGACGAGTGTTGGTTTTTAGGGTCATCATACGTCTCAAACGTATCTATAATTTTTGTTATGTTCATTCTACTTATTGCATCACTTTTGATACATTTTTATTGATTTGTTGGATTAACTCAGTAATCAAGTTTTCTGCATGTTTTTGATTTTCATTGGGGGGGGGGGGGGATTCAGGGACCAAAAAATTTAAGAGTGCGAAGTTTCAAGCAAGACTGGAGGGTCCACCATGCCTCCATGCACCCTAGGGCTGGGGCGCGAGGAAATGCCACGTGGAGCCCCTGGACATCCTCTCAACCGCATCTCAGCTCCCCTGGCTCTGTATATACACCAAAAACCATCATAAAGCGTTTTACATGATTATTTCGCACTGTCTCTTTGTTTTCTAGAGGAGATCAAATCTAGACATTTTTTGGTACCTTGTCGGAGGGGAAAATTCTTCTTCTTCAACCTCTCCATCATCCATTACTGCTTCAATGATGATGCCAAAGTAGCCCTCCATCGGGGTTGAGGGTTTGTACCCATAGCTGTGTCTTGTCTCTCTCTCTCTCCCTCCCTCCCTCTCTCTCGATCATGTAAGTTTCCTATCTTGATTGTGATCATGGGCTTTTGTTAACGGAGTTGAACTATGTGATGTATCCCTTCCTATTCTCTTTGTGGTGAACTGGATCTTGCCATTGTTATGTGTTTCTTTATGTTGGATTGAATCTTTTGAGAATCAATGAGATTATGTGATGCATATCTAGTATAATTTTTGGAGATACCCGTAGTGACATTGGGATGACTATGGATTAAGATTAGAACGATAAAGACCATGAGGTGATTAGTTAATATTTATGGGGCTGCCTGAGGTTAACACTAGGGTGTGCCCTATGGATTAAGACTTAAAGACAAGCTTAGAGGTGTGCCTAGTCATACCTACACTATCTCATCCTGCTTTAATCTGACAAAAAAGGGAACAATGGAGTGATTCTTTGCCATATTTTTTTAGGTTATATCGTGTCTTTTAACTATGTTAATGATGTTGAGAGTTGGCACTAATGAACCCTAAGTGTTGTTTCCAAGCATTGAAACATCGTTTTACTCACTCATGCTACTTGTTGCCTTGTCCTTATTTATTCCGAAAATACAAAAATTGTTAGCATCCAAACTATCAATCAATCATCCAAATTTTTAATCTCTTCACAAAACTAGTGCACCTATATAGTTAACAAATGCATTAGGTGTGTTGGGGACACAAGAAACTACTTATACCTTGATTGCAAGATTGTTTGAGAGAGAATACTTTCAACCTACAAGGCTACACCTCCTACGAATTGGTAAACCAAAGCTCATTCACTTGACAAAGACTACTTGTATCTTGATTGCAAGATTGTTTGAGAGAGAATACTTTCAACTTACACCTCCTACGAATCGATAAACCAAAAGCCGTTCAGTTGAGGGAAATTGTTGATGTCCTACAATCATGTGTGCTTAGAGGACAAACAAAATATACAAGAATAGAAGTGTGTGGTAGTCATCAGGCTAGTCTACATCACACGTGATAGCCAGGAGTAACGACCACTAGCCTAAGTGAGAGGCCGACGTGTCATAAAATGGTATCAAAGCCGACCCTCGTAGTTACATGGGCGTGAGTAACGACCGCTAGCCTGAGTGAGAGGTCGGCGTGTCATAAAATGGTATGAAAGACGACCCTAGCAGTTACATGTGCATGTGCAAGTCAGGGGTGCATACATGTGGTGCATGGCGCGTGTGGCCATCAAGGCACACTGCACGGCACGGCATATGTGTCGGCACTAGACAGATGGACGTGCGCTAAAAGGGAGCGTTCCTTTTGGGTCGACGAGAGCGTCAAATCCTTTTAAGTGGGTGTATGTGACATCCTGGTCAAATAGGATCGAGTAGTTCTCATGGTTAATAGATTTGATAGACTACTCTTATCAACAAGGTGTGTCTTCTTTTTTGGAAAATCGTCGGCAAAGAACCTCTAGGTTAAGCTACTTAATAGTTTTACAATTTAGACGCTCGTATTGATTTTCGTGCTTCAAGCATTCAACTTCTGGCCGGAACACTTGCACTTCAGTGAAATTCATAGGTAAACGAAAGATAAAAATCGATTGGAATGGCCGAGTTTGATCACTGTATTTGTATGAAGCCCATGTGTTTTTCTATATCCAGCTACAGTAGAACAACAGTCGGTTTGGCATGAAATCAACTGATCACAAACTACATATGACCCAAGCATGCAGAATTCAGTTGCCTACCTTTTCAGTCAGCTCATGCTGCTTCGATTTTTTGCCTGGTAACCTAACCTTTTGTGTGACACTAACTCGTTCATTTCTGCTCTCAGCTGCAGCCACTATATATATAGTAGTAGGGGTCTATGCCCTTGGGACCAAGATCGTTGTGCTCGCAACAATCGAGGTGCGACAATGGGGAAACAACGCTCATCGACGTTGATGAGGAAGAAGCATATCATGGAGCTGCTGCGTATCACTGCACGGCCTCCGCAAGAACGCTGGAGCATCAGGGAAAGCGTAAACTTCCAGATTGCCGTAGGAAGGTATAACGAATGCAATACAGATACTCAAATGCACATAAACAGCGCGGTTCATAGAGATGCGGATTGCACCTTCACTTCTGCGGAGGAACAAAATTCTGCTGTGAACTTTTTGTAACTAGATACATTTTCTGTGCTTTGAGTGTGTGCAGGTTTGGTGAGGACTGGCAAAGAGTTGCACAGTTCGTCAGCACAAAGACTACTCGTCAGGCATGTATTCCACCCACTTTCAGTACTTCATAGTCTTGTCAAAACATCTACTTCTGGAGCAAATTTGCCTTTGCAACTTGAAACAGTGTTCAGTCATACGATGCATGTAACGTGACTCCTTCATTGTTTTCTCAGATCTGTGTCTATGCCGAGGAATATTATCTTAAGCATCTGCGGACAAATACAGGTGAAACAGAAGGGGGGAAAAACTTTTCATGAAGAACAGCTTTGGGCTTGTAACCTTTTTATGCAGATGAAATTTTGGAACAGTTATGAGGAAGGTAAAGCAGATACAATCCCTTTAATGACAGATCCAGCAACATTGTTCTACACCTATTCCATTTCCATCTTCTACTTCTACCTAACCTAGTGCCATTGCCCATGGGCATAGATTCTCAGTATATACACGCGTGCACATCGGTTAATACAATGCACCAAAGTGTCAAAAGATTATACAGAACGTTAATTTAGCAATGAGAAGGGTCGCCGCTTCTCCAAATGAATAATCAATGAGAGAGCACCAAACTAGATACCGACCCTACATGCCCAAGATTAGACAAAAATGCTCTCTACCCCTTCACCTACACTGTAGTAATTTTACAACAGCTGCGACAGATGATGACCGAGCCAGATCTGAAAATAAAATGTAAGCCGCAAGAGAGCTTCAAGCCTCTCGGTTTTGACTTGAGCCTGCAGCTTCTCCACGAGCTTTCTGACCTGCTCATCAGACCCACAGAGCTCATAACTCGGCCATGAGAATGTAGTCCAAGGGCCAATTTGGCACCAAGGCAGAAACAATTGCTTGAGCACTTCGCACTAGCTGCATCGGTCAAATAAGTGGTGAGTGCAGATGAATAGTTGCTTCAACCTTCCGGTGAGGGCGGTTTACGGCCATATGGTGTGAAATGGGTGGTTTCCTGGCCAATTGATGTTGGCGTTCGAAGAAGAGGATTCCATCGATCAAAGATGATGCGTCCACCTCGTCCAATTCTCCCTCGGCACCGAAATGGTGGCACAGTGGCATCAATCTCAATAGGGGGTTCTGGTGGCAACTTGATACCTGCTGCCACCAACTTGTCAGGATCTAGCGGCCTTGTGAACAATAATACTGGCTCCTCAGGATCCTGTAACCAGGGAAACTGGTAAACAGACTTGACAAATAAATTATCAGAACAATTAATGTCTCTACAGATTCATACATGCAAGTGGCTGAAGTTTATAAATAATTCAACATAGATAAGGAACGGGACTAAACAGAATAGAACATTAAAATTCATCATCCGACAAATTTACTGAAGCTGGAAGTATATCATAAAAGTACCCCCAAAAAAAGGTTTCACACTTGTTACTCACTGAACATTATTTATTTCCAAGTTGTCCTCCTAGCTCCTAAATACTCCCTCTGTTCCAAAATAAGTGTTCGTGGTTTTAGTTCAAATTTGAACAAAAACCACGACACTTATTTTGGAATAGAGGGAGTAGCATTCAAATAGAACTCAACTCAAAATCATCAGGCTTAAAACTATCTCATTGCTTTGGCGTTGCCAGTAACTAGCAGCAAAGGGATGCTTGGTACCAGTTTGCTCAACTCACGTGGCTGATAACAAAAGAGGCAGTGATAGGAAGATGGAATACCCTTTTAAATACCCAGCCATTCTGCTGAGGCCTCCTTTTTAGCACCGGTAGCCCCGGCTCACGCTTTATACGCAATGTAGGGATTGCCGACAGCTTGTTATCAGGGTACCGAGGATGGAGAACAGGTTGCCGAAAATATGGCTGTTCAGTTGCGGTGTCATCTGAATCCGCATAATCATCATCGCTTGACCCAAACCTGCTAGAAGCTTGCTGGAACCCTGACAGTGTAGTCCCATCGTCAACAAGCTGGGCCTCATGCTGAAGGAGAGAAAAAAAGGAACAATAGAAATTAGGAGGGTGACAAGAATCAAATGAAACTGGAGCAAGGAAGGTAACAGACCAGAGCATCAAAACAAACTGTGTTGTAATATTAGTTAACGATGAATCCTTTACTGGATGAGAGTGCACCATAATATCAGGTAGAAATATATATCTAATTTACCCAATATTATCTGCTACATAATGGGCAGAATTAAATCACAAGTATGTAGTGCGAGTAGTATTTGGTTCCATCACAGTGGCATTTTAACAATTTAAACCCATCACCACTACCATGCGATGCAAATGGTGGGCTCTTATTTTCATTTGTATGTTATGTTTCCTATAGAAAACAAGTATACAAACCATATGTAAAAGTGAATTCTGAACCAAAATGTATGATGGTCCATACCTTATATTGCATCTGAACGCGCTGAAGGTTGACCTCACATTCCATGACCTCCCGCTTTGTCTCTTCCCTCTGAAGAGTGTATATTATCAGTTAGAAGTTAAATTTAGTAACGCTGCCAGTATAAGATCAGTTTATGCATGAACTAACCTTAATCAGAGCCCCCATTAATGCCTTTGCTTGGTCCAAATTGCGCCGTACCTAATATAAATTTTAAGCTAGAGTTGTAAGCAGCAAAACACACAGAAAAAATACACAGCAAAAAGTTTGTGATCTAATAGCTAAAAAGCTGCAGCTAGCATATTATATTTCACCAAACGAAGGTGACAAGAAATGCGTATTAACCTATGGGTAACAGGTCATTTCTCTAGTTTTATTTTATTTAGAACTATCATGCCTTACTTAATCCCCCTGCTTGATTAAAATACAACTGTGAAAAAGAGGTGGAGGGAGAATTGTTTAAGAACATAGCATGAGATGCGCAGCAGCTATCCAAATCCCAAGAAACTGACAGGGCAAGCAGAAGAGAACAGTTAACCAATCATCTCATCATTTAAATTTCTCGCAAAACCAGGCATCAGAAACACAGTGCTGTTTGCATTAACATGAAACTATTTACAAAAATCATGGATTTCCTTTTTTGGTCTCATTTAAACGGTTGCACGCAAGATTCTCATAATCATTAAAAGCAGATTATTCGCATAGCAGCAACAAAAAAATATCTTAGAGCAGAACTACTTTGACATGAGAAATGTTGGCAAAGAAATCATTAGTAGTTTGATCATGGAGGGAATCACATGATGTCATTTAATAAAATCATCATAGTTGGACAGTGTAATTAT
The DNA here is from genome assembly GCA_039707655.1 of Elymus sibiricus. Lineage (NCBI taxonomy): Eukaryota > Viridiplantae > Streptophyta > Magnoliopsida > Poales > Poaceae > Elymus > Elymus sibiricus. Next base: position 250,944,960 of record CM077671.1, read on the forward strand.
AAGCTTCCTCCATCGTTATATAACCAAAATTTCACACATTTATCAACTAAAGATGTACAGGAACAGAGAAACACAATCGAAAAACTGACCACAGGAAACTAAATGCAGCTTACCAGGCGGAGTTTTTCAAACGACTGGATATTATTTTCTCGTCTTTGCATCTGGAGAAGGAAGCAAATATTACGTATACGCAAGAGAAATATGATTGCATGAAGGTTCTATACAAGAAAAAAAATGTTTCTCCAGTAATTGCTGTTTCCCGAAGGTAGGTGTTCAAACAAACTCTGGCCTAAAGCCACTCACCCTTCTTGTATGAAGACGATGAGCCTTTTCTCTTGGTCTGAATACATTATATGGGTTTGTATCATTCACCGGCGGAGGAGGCTTCAGAAAACGAAAAGTAAATTAGTCAATAGTAATGTAACAGAACCATAATATGATAAGACTGACACTTTCCCCAGCAAAACTAGCTTGGCAAAAACTTTTCTGTTCAGCATACTTATTGGGCTGGTAGCTTACAAGTCCAACTATAAATCTTCATAGATAAGCCCTTAACACTGCTTTGGGTGAATCCGGTTAAACCCCTAGAATGAATTACACTAAGGGACACCAGTGACTTTAGCTTTGTTGTGCAAGGAACCCAATGATTAACTGGCCAATTCACATGGTCCCATTACATAACTATAAGTCAAAGACAAACTGAAGCATCTGCTTATGGGCAAATAAATTCCAGATGTGAAAGAATAGCCAAAAATCTTGCATAGATGTTGTGACTTCGTTTGGTTGGAGGAACGAAGGTGGATAGATTGGGGCCATCCAGCTTGGTTTCTTGCTTGATTGGATGAACAGGATGAAACAGTGACGAATAAAAGTTGGCTAGCCCTATTCATACCATCCCTAAAACTGATCAGAGGGATGAAATTGAAAAGAGCATGTCTGATCGAAATGCGTAGGTGTCATTGCCATGGCTTTGGGCCTTACAGTCAGCCAGCAGCCATACAACAAAAAAGCAAGCATACCAGAACTTTCCATATATTTGATGGGGAGCTTCATTCTGAGAGTATGCATGACTGCATGTAGTAGAAATAGCTCCTCAGATAGAAACGTAAGGCTGTCAGGACATCATAGCAAACTTATCTTACTCTGAACATGTACCTGGCAAATGCTACTGCGCTAAGAACTAATATTCTTATGATTTGCAGCTGGTTTTCACTAAAGAATCTAATTTAACTTGTGTAAACTCTCTTAGCAATCATCTATAGATACATCGACTGAAATAGCTTTAACATGATTACAAGTCTGGTGAGATGATTTAAGATATATCATATCCTGTGTTAGATTATACACACAGAAGAAAAGAACGTTTCACATCTAGAATCTATGATATATTATATCAGTCGGTAGAAACAGCGTCCACATACAAAGAAAATCTACCAACACCTGGAGCATTAAAACAATACTGAAACATCACGGTCAATCACTTTAAATAAAGTAAGCTAACCTGCAAACGCCGCAGAATAGGCTTTTGCCACCGTTCCCTCTAATAAAAGAAAGAAGTAGTAAGCATAACGAATGCAGCAAACATAATTAAGTTACGGTATTATTTTCTATGAGATTGAGAAATCTAAATAAAGTAGTACTAGAAAATCTCAGATATGCAAAATAAATAAATATAAACTGAGAAAACAAGATTTGACAGACTTTGACAGCAAGCCATGTTACAGCATTTAAAAGGTAAGACCACATGATGTATTTTGACAGTGGAGACTACCTTAGCTCTCCAATAGTTATATACAGCTTGGAAAACAGCATACCGAACAGATAAATATTGCAAAGCCTGCACAGAGAAACACTTGGTAAGCAGACACTCTGTAAAAAACAACTGTACAACAAGACTGCAAAACTAATGAGAGGGAAAATGGGTTCCCTTCCAGGTACCTTGATAAGACAAAAGCCTAAACCAAACAAAAAATGCAATAACTTTATTGAGATTTAATTGCAATGTCTTGAAATCCTTCCAGATTAGTATCATATGTGATCTCCACACAAGCAGGTTTCAGCAATCATGAGCAAATTCTGATCAATATATTAACTGAGATGGAGAAAGGCATAGAGCCTGCAATGTAATGTATGAGCAAATGCCATTGCCAACCATATAATAGCACAGCAATATATTCTTTTGCCTCTCTGGTCAACTGGACCCGTGGACTATGGGCTGCGAGTCTTAAGTTAATTGCACTAGCAAATTATGCTTACCCTTAAAAGATTGTAATGTGTTAATTTAACCCGTACAAGAAGTAATTGATACTAATAAATGACGCAAGCAGACATTGCTTACACCTTAGCTATTCTGCGCATGCACGTATATGTTCATGCCGCAGTACAACATTTACCCTCGGTACCAACATAAGATAACAGAGATGGACACATAAGGATACTGAAATTGTCAAGTTCATTTTTTTGACGACAACCAACAGATATAAAAAAAACAGGTGTAATTATAAATGTCAATTTTTTAATGGAACATGGAAAATTAAAAAAAATAAGGCTCGCGCAGATTACTCCCACCAAGTACCCTACTGCCAACAGCAAGATGGCTTACACGGGTACAGAACATACGGAATTTACTAGAGCTATGAAAGTGTGTCTGACATGTATAGCAGCAAAGTGGTTAATACTAGTCATATTTGATACTTAAATAGAAGTGTGCGACGTGTGCTCAAGCTAGCATGAGGGGTCCTTAGGTAAAATGCCTTGATTCAACTGACATGATAAGTTGGCATTTCTGTCATATAAAATACGGTAAAAATAAACTGGCGATGTCTCAGAATTAATAATGATGGTAACAGATGGGGAAGGGTTTTAGTAGGTTGACAAAGCTATACAATTAGAAACTTAGCATCATGTTATAATAACAAGTACAATCTCCATTGCAAAATGCTGCGCATATATATCAGTGCATCAATTTATAATTCCCTTGCTCCCATTTTAGCATAACATCCTAAAGCCATTGTGCAAGGTCTAGGCATGCTGCTTTACCTCCATAGCAACATCGAGCTGCAAGAGGACTGGAACAGGCCCTATGAAAGTTGGTGTTATGGCTCCTGCTCTTTCTCGAGCTTTGTGGTCCAAAATTTCCAACTTGAATAAGAGGACCTCCAACCTGTAATATGAGATTTCACTTAAAATGTAGCAAAACATATGCGCTCCATAAGGCAAAAATAATAAAATTGTAAATGTATCATCTAAACCTTTACTAGTTAAACTTACTGAGACAACCAAAATTTCATCAAAGGTCTCTTACTAAAAATATAACTGTGAACAGGATTCTGGACTCTTGATCTTTTATTCTAGATTCCAAAAGGTACATGTCTAACTGTAACCAAAATGCAAACCATAACCAGCAGAGCGATTTATTAGATCTGTAGCATTTTCTTACTTTTCAGGGTTAAGATTTTTCCGCTCATTGTTGTAGTCGTCAAGCCAATCTTCATCTTCGTTATCCAAGTCATACTCAACAAATTCACCGATCTCAGCTCTGGCTGCATAGGGTAATCATTCTTAGAAATAGAGTTCATCAATAAAATATTGTCAACATAAAAAAAAACTACAATTCCATAATAGCAGTAAGAAATAAACCTCCTCTTCCTCGTATATAACACGATGGTTGTGCAAAGGTGCGAGTGTAATCCCTATCATAGGTCTCCACATCATCAAACTGTGGTGTTGGTATTTCTTGAGCATTCTTCTTACTGGGAGTTGAATTTCCCTGCAAAGTGATGTAACAATAATTGTTTTGATCAGCACAACCCCCAAAATAATAATATGTATAAATGTTTTCGGATTTATCATTAGTGGAGACAGAAATTAGATTTTCAAATCACAAAATATAAGCAATTATGCACCATGTGATATGGTGCAGTGTTGCGCAGTAGCTGATATACAGAAAGCAGCAGTATGGTGTGGTGTGGTGTCAGCACGCACACCTCGATGCCGCTAGCAGTATAGAGATGGTATAGGATAACTGAGAACATAAACTGATAAAATAATAAAATAAGATATCATTATGGATCACGTAACATTACCTGCATTCACTGGCTTTTTAGCTGCTTTTGAAGCAATAAATGATATGGTAGGATGATATATCAATGTAAAGTAGACACCTTACCAACAACCATATACGCTACAAAATTCAAACTGGGACAAGTCGTCTCGACAGTCAAAACTTCAAAAGACAAAGAATTTGACGAGGCCAGAGCAGCAGTATGATGTCGGAAGTCGTACTACAATGTCTATAGAAATAACTTATTAAGAACTCCAAATAATGGTTTTCCTATGGATTACATACAGAAGCAGAGCACGGCATGGTTCTTGGGCATGGTATAAAGCTGAATTCATCAACATGCTAATTGGATTGAAATCAACAACACCCAACAGCTAACCTACAAAGAAAACTCTGCGAGCTACCAAACATTGACAGTTCATAGGATTGCACGCTCAACTGAAACGTTGTCAGTTGATTAAATTACCTCGCCGTCAGTGGCAGCAGCGGCGGCAGTGAGCTCCGAGCCGGAGTGCCGCAGCAGAACCCCTACCCTCGCCGCGGCGAACGCTGCCACCGTGGGGTCATCGTCCTCGAAGTCCCGCGCCGACTTGAGGATTGGGAGCTTCTTGTGGATGTCGAGCGGCCGCGGCCGGAACGAGAGCCTACTCATGGCCGCCACCACCACTGCGCAGATTCATCTCATCTCCGCCCCCCACCTCGTAGCCGCACACGCCACGCACGCCCTCGCGAGGGCTCGGGATTCGGGCTCCGGCTCGATGGCGCGCAAACCCTAGGTCCGCGAGGGCTGAGTGGTGGTGGCGGAACTGGGCGCGGGGGGGCGAGGCCGCGGGAGCCGCGAGGGGCGGTGGGGAGGCGGAGGCGGAGACGGTGGAAGGACCTAGGGTTAGGGTTTTGGTTTGGGGAATTGGTTTCTAGGGTTTGAAAGGAGGTGAAAGGGAGGGAAGGGGAGGAAGAAGAAGAGGGGGGCGTCGCGGGGGAAGGGAAGGAGGTTGGGCTCGAGCACGATGGTCTCACCGTACGTCTACGTAACCGTACTGAGGTGGAGTATATACCCGTATGTATTTGTACCAAATGTATTCACTCCGTTCCGTGATATGGTGTGTATGACTTTTTTCTTCACAAAAAGAAAGACTTTTTAAAATCAAACCTCGTAAAAAGTTTGGCGCGGTTTATTAAAAAAATTATCGACATTTAATATCAAATAAATACAATATAAAATAGGTCTCGTGATGTATTTAATGATACCTAAACAACGCTTGTCACATGTTTAGCCTCCCACCATTCCATAGCCATCTCCATCATTTACGCGCCAATAAATCATGCTTGAAAATCGGGTTTTCTTGTGGAGCTTGCTCCCCTCATTCTTTCCTCTTCAAAAAAAAACATCTTGGATGTAATGAGAGACTTCGAACTAAAAAGAACATTCATACAAGAACAACACGTTCTTTAGGCGATCAGAAGCAAACATTCTCAATACACATGTATAAATAATTTAGCTCTCATTTATCTGCCGCTGGTCGATGAAAAATTTGTGTGGTCCAGCAAAAGACCTGCCAAGTTTAGAAAGAATTGACCGAGTGATATTAACTTAGCATGGGATCTTTTATTTCCTAACTCTACTGTCTCATCATTAACTCGCTTTGTCTTTGATCACGTCCCGCTTCTGATATCGGTAAACGCATCCATCTCTCGCCCCGCGCTTTTTAGATTTGAAAATAGGTGGGCCTACAGGACAGGTGATGGGATGACAGTCCAACAAGCCTCGGATTCGGCCCATTTACATTCAAATCTTCCGCGCGCGCGTTGTGGCGCTAAAGTGTTGACGAAAGCTAGCTCTCTTGCTATTAACGCTAGAGAAAACAACCACAAAAATATTGATTACCATTCTTGAAATGATCAAAGAGAGTTGTTTCCTCTTGCGTGTTGAACTGACTCTCAAGCGAGTTGTTATCAAAAGTGCTCCAACGAATAATACATAAAAAAATTGTTCACTAGGTTCAGCGTGGGAAGGTTAGGGTTGCCTTAGATGGCCACAAGAGCATGCACTACTTTTGGAAGTGGATCCTCTTACATTTAGGAGGAAAATTAGGTGGCTACAGTGACCTCTGCATGTAAAATAGAGAAGGAAAATCAAATAGATAACATTGTTCACGTATTACTATATATTATGGATTAGTGATCCAAATTACTGTTGATAAATTGTTGTTTTAGAGCACTGTTTATGGAATCGCAAGGAAAGAATGTTAGGCTACTGTAGCTACCCCGACATCCCTTGATAAGTCAAAGGATCTCGTTTGAGTACTTTCATGCCGTTGGGTTACATGGAAATAAAATCTCATTTTGAGTGCATAATGGGTAGTAATACTTGTCTCATGGATCAAAAATCAAAATACTCCTAAAAATCAAAATATTCACTAACTACTACTCCTAATTTTGGGAACTTCACACTCCATGAAATTTTTCGCTACTAGATTGTACCCCTCAACTCTCTCTCTCTCTCTCTCTCTCTCTCTCTCTCTCTCTCTCTCTCTTAGTTGGATAAAACTCCCTCTTACTATTAACACGAGAGAAAACAACTAAAAAAAATTGATTACCATTCTTGCACCATTGCACAGAGTTGTTCCATCTTGCAAGTTGAACGATGTAAGTGCATTTCCCGCCTTAAGTGTTTTGGTGTTGATGACAGTGCAATTTGCGGACTAATTGTGTGTCTAAGCTACATAAGTATACTTTCTATGGCACAAGACGGTTGGGCACCCCTCCGAATGGAAAAGAGCGAAGACGACATTTCCGATGCATTTTATTTCTTTTCGTCGTAGGAAATCCGTGCTATTAAGAGGGGTCCACTTTGGAAGGTACGAGTGAATCAAGCACATACACAACTAAATATTGCACCCACGTATAGTCTTCAGTTTCGAGAAGAGAGACTCTTATCCAACCTATGCAGAAAAACTTGCCCAAAGCGGTTGTACCGCAAGTAGCCCCGGTTGTATCATTCCCTTTGTGGAGTGGGCACAGTGCCTGCTGCCCTGGCACCGCGAGTAGGGGTTCCACTCGGGTTTGGGTGCGGTACCGGGCAGCGGCCGGCCGGTTTGTTTCGGTTTATATTTATAAACCGGTACAACCGTGACACCATGCGGTTGTACCACTCCGCCTCTGCAAATGGGCAGACTTGCCTAGGACGGTTGTACCGCTGGCCCCGGTGGTTGTGCCGCCCTTGTGCGGGTTTGCACACGACGGTTGGATTCGATTCAACACTATTAAATGAGGTGGTTCTTCCCTCTACCACCTACCTCTTGACTCTCTCTCTCTCTCTCTCTCTCTCTCCTCCATTAATGTCATGCGCTATTTCTTGCCCGATCTCGTTCCCTAGTTAACCAAACATGTTGATATGATAGGGACTGAGGGAGGAGACCTAGATCTACACTTCCACCAAAGGAAATTTGATTCCCACATACCTTCACTTGTGGATCTTGTTACTCTCGGGTTTTTGGGTACCCTAGACGGAAGAGGTCACCTCGAAGCCACATTCCATTGTGGTGAAGCTTCGTGGTGGCGTTGGGAGCCTCAAATTAAGTTGTGGAGAGAGCCCAACCTTGTTTGTAAAGGTTCCAGTTGCCTCCTTAAAGGGCACCGCTAGTGGATTCACGACACCTTGCATTATACGAGGGCGTGAGGAGAATAGGGTGGTCCTAAGGATTCTTGGGGAGCATTGTGCCTCCACACCTCTCCAACGGAGACGTACCCACCCCAAAGGAGAGAACTCCCACAACATATCCCTTGTCTCCATCGATTCCACTTGCGGTTACTTCATGCCTTTACTTTGTGCAAGGTGTGTTTACTCTTGCTTGCATTTGTTACTTGGATTGCTTGTCATATAGGTTGTCCACCTAGTTGCATATCTAGACAACCTACTTGTTGAACTTGAAATTTGCAAAAGAGGTTAAGATTTTTTAGTCGCTTATTCACCCCCCCCCCCTCTAGTCGACCATACCGATCCTTTCAAACGAGCTCTTACGCGAGTTATTACCAAAGTGCTCCAACGAACAATACATGGAATAAATATTCACTAGGTTCGGCGTCGAAAGGTTAGGGCTTCCTTAGACGGTGACGAGAACACGCGCTACTTTCATGCCTCTACTTCCTCCGGATTACGGAGAAATGAAATCTCAGTTCAAATGCATAATGGAAAGGAATACTTCTCCCGTGAATTAAAAATCAAAATACTCACTAATTATTATTTCTCAGTGTTGGGACTTGGGACTTCACATCATTCTGGACTTTTTTTTCACTACCAGATTGTACCCCTCAACAATCTCTCTCTCTCTTCGTCGTGCTAAGCTTTGGCGAAAACTCTCTATTCCTATTAACGCAAGAGAAAATAACTACAAAAATGTTGACTACAATTCTTCACACCATTGAAGAGAGTTGTTTTCTCTTGAGTGTTGAATTGGCTCTTAGGCGAATTGTTATCAAAGTGCTCAGACGAACAATACGTGGAAAGAATATTCACTAGGTTCAACATGGGAAGGTTAGGATTGCCTTAGATGGTAACGATAATGCACGCTACTTTCATGCCTCTACTTCTCCACTGAATTAAAAATTAAAATGCTCACTAATAATTACTCCTCGCTTCTGGTACTTCGCACCCTCGAAGAATTTTCCACTAGTACTAGATTTGTACCCCTGAATAGTCCCACAACGAAGAATACGCGACGAGCCTTTCGCTGATCAGGAAGTTTTTTATACCTTCACTTCCATGGACAAAGACGCAAGACATGGCCTTGCTGGTTTTGGTCCAAACTTCTATATGAAGTACCAACCCCTTCTGAATGATAAAATCCTTTGATTTTTTCAAGATTTATACAATCAATCGACATACATTTACTTCCTAAACCGGGCCTTGATCATTCTGCTACCCAAAAATGTTGAGACACACACTCCAGATGCTTTTCGACCCATCTCACTTAAGAACTTTCCTATTAACGGGGTGTCAAAATTGTTCACAAATAGGTTACCCCCGCGCCTTCTGGTGCACGCATTGATCGAACAAGCTTTCTCTCTGGCACAACCAGTTCATGAAACTTCCTATACACCGCTAACGTTTTACAACTATGTGCTAGGACCAAGTCACCAACTATTATTGTTAACTTGATTTCCAAAAATACATTGATGCGGTTTGTTGGCCTTCTTTGACAAATAAATCTTTTGTTTAAGAGTTTCCCATCCCGAATCTTTTACAATTAGGAACCACTAATATGCTTCTGAGTGGCAGCCCATATCCTTGGATCAAATGTAAGAAGGTGCTCTAGCAGGTGATCGCCTTTCACCTTATATTTTTCATCATTTGTAGACATACTTCAACGATTGATCATATTAATGAAATTCTCTCACGCCCAATAAAAAACGACATGCCTTGTCCCATCCTACAATACGCCGATGACACATTAAATCATAGTAAAAGCCACTTCCGCGCGCAAAAACCTAAAGGCACTCCTTGACAACTTCACAACAGCTACGCATATAGTCATAAATTTCTCTAAAACAATGGTTATTACTCCTATAAAGGGTGTTGGAATACATGCCCTATAAGAGCCTCCGCGATCGAGAGTGCTCTCTGCGTCGTTCGTTTCGCGAGGGCCTCACGTGATGGCTTCCTAGGGCACTCCATGCCATCCAATTAGCGCAGACACCCCGCCCCCGGCTGGGTTTCCTCGAGAGCCTATGATACATGGGTTGCGGGCACGACTGGGGCCATGATCCCGTGGTGTTTAATGGTCGCGTCCATGTGCGCTGCCCCGCACATGATAGGTGAGGCCGGGTCGGGTTGTCAACGATGACATGTTGGGTTGTGTCGCTCGCGCTAGCGGGGCAGGTGCATGCGTCGGGTTGTTTCGCTCGCGTGAGCTGGGTAGGCGCAGTTGTAGGGTTGTTTTGCTTGTACCAATCGAGCAATCGTGTGCGCACGGCTCGTTAGCCCCTGATGGGTTGTTTTGCCCACGCGGTCTGGCTAGGTGTCGCAACGACATGCCAGTCGGACACGAGGTCCATCTGTCCAAAGTTGTCTCACTCACGCTAGTTGGGCACGCACACACCCAGCTCGACGTGTTGTGAGTGGGTGCCCTATGCGATGGCTAGGAGCTGGGTGGATAGAGGGGGCTTCTCGACATGTGGTGGGTCATTTTTTCAGGTCCGATGCGCGGGATGTGTCTGACTTAGGTGGCATGGGATGGGACGTGCAATGTCGGTTCCCATGCGCTGGTAAACGCACGTTCTATGCTCGGTTGTCCTCTCGTATCACCAACACGGACGCCTAGCGCATTACGGTGACCCAGCATACAATTGCATGGTGTAGGATGCCAACCTTTGATATAACGCCCATGAGACACCGTCTCATGAACCTTATATCCCCTAGAGTTGTACAACAGGAGCATAGTGGGTCCAACCAACACTGGATAAACAACCAACTCACACATTACAAACTCATTCAAACAAGATCCAAAAGATTCAAACTACTGGTACCGAAATATAGAGTACCACCATGAACTACGATAGATCTGGTAATCCTAGCCTTGGCCATGACTGTCGTGACTAGGTTACTTCTATGACTAGCCTATGCTTAATGATCTGGTATTTCTTCATCTTGCTCCGCTCCATCGATGATGACATAGTTGACACCTTTGGTTCCACTTGATAAGGCTAGCATCTTGTAGAAGAACTCTGGATCTGCTTTGGGATCCTCCAGTTTCTCCCTCGTAAGGATTCTAAAGGGATTAGAATACAAAGGATGAGTACAGGAGGTACTCAACAAGTTCATAGATATTGTGGGGTGGAGATGCACTATAGATACTACTGCTTCCAAATAGGTCTCAACAATGATTTTGAGAACATATCTGGAGCATCAAATTTTATTTAAAACATTTAGTCATCAGACTTCACGGGTTGTTAGAATCTCCTATAGACTCCTTTCCCGCCGCGTTCGTAGATCTTTCCCATATCAGGGAGTGACAATCCACAATTCATTATACTTTGCAGAGGTGTGGTACTTTACCCACAAGTGATTAACTTAGCCCTTTTGCCTGGTCTGTAACCTTGCACATCCAAGATGCGTGGCTGGGTCTAAGATCCGAGTCTTTCGCTCTTCCACATTCACCAATGCACATGCCCATGGCTCGAGATGTATTCCCTCTTTTGCCCCAAATCATCAACATGTAGGGATTCTACGGCCCTGTGACCGATTAGCTTACACCGCTCTAGCGATAGAGGATTGACGGGCCCCTATCGAAAGGGTCTTAACGACACCCATTGCCGACGGGATGAACAACTCCCTGGACTGGCTCACGAATTGAGGCCCCGCGGCGATAACCTATGCAAGGGCACATCCGTATGAGGATAAGCTATTTACTCGCCCATCCCATTTCAGGCTCCGTGGTCAATGTTCCAGGTTGGAATGTCTGCTGACTTTGGTTATTAAGCCATGTACAATGGAACTCTACCACCGTGTTACCATCGTGAGTTCCACTACCCACTAATGATTTGATAGTACATAATATAATTTTATTTACTACAATAACTAGATACTGGATGTAGAGAATTTTGTAAAGATGCTTTTACGAAAGCATAAACAAAAGGCATGCAAGGTATGAACTTGCGTGATCACAAATAGGTAGTGCAACTTGAGACTCCTGGAAACGTTGGTGCCTTGGGTTCTGTAAGAAGCATATCTCTACTCCTAAAAGGGGAGTTGGTAGCCTGGTACGCGGGTTTTTTCGTCCCACCTCCCACCACTCCCGTACCATCGGTTTATTTTCTCCCTCGCACTAAAAAACCAAATCCACCATTAAAGGGGAAGATCTTGTTTCGTGCTTGCTTTGGCAGGTGCTGATGCAATTCAATCACGTAAATAATAGGTAATTAAGAATTCGTAAATCATACCATATATGTGATATCACCTTCCGAGGAGATAGACATGAGATTTTCCTCAATAACCATTCCAAAACAAAATAAGATATTCCTCAATGTGTTATCATTTATTGTTATCATTATCTCTACTATTAAATGACAATCACAACTTTCCTAATACAATAAAAATAACATATCTTCGTTCTTATCTTACCAAACTACATATTTTTTATCTTACCGAATCGCATATATCTCTACCCCTAAAAGGGGAGTTGTTAGTCCGGTAGGCACGGTTTATTTTTGCATACACGATCTATTTTCGCCTTCACATTCCACCATCACCCCGCCATGCTGGCTTTTCACCTCATGTTGTTTTGTTCTCTCATTTGTTCACCTCTCCACCCCTCCCCATTGGTTTATTTTGTATCGATATGTGCATGCATGCACCCGTCCCCATGGATTCAAGTTTCGTTTCCTAAATAAATATAGGTTAACTTAAACTGAAATAAATCAGAATTTACCATTTTTTATCATTACCTCAGCTCAATCAAATATTTGCTTTCCTTCCCTTAGCCACGTATCCCCTGTACTTTCCTTCCTCATCATATGTTATTTGGTTACTTTTTTTTACAATGATATGTTAATTTTGGTTTCGTCCAACCCTCCTCCATATCCACCCATTTTGTTCCATCGCGCGATCTAGAACCCCGTGTCTTTCTCACATGGTCGCAGTCATATATCTAGCACCGACGGCTTCTTGGGAAGATGGCCCTCTCTTTGTCCTGCAATAGCACAATGGGGGCGGGCACAACGTGTGGAGGCGGCTCGTGGATGTGTCGGTACACCAGACTGCGAGCACACGTGGAGCCAACCGGAGTAATCTAGATCGCCGCTGGGAGTGACATGTCACCCAAGTGTTCGCCGGCTCCAAACATGTGTGTTGTGTGGGAGGCCTCTCAGGTCGTGAGGTGCATAGCCGTTCGAGGAGCGTCCGCGCTGTGGGGAACCTTGCCGCCGGACACATCTCTAGGGACCACGCCATGGAGGAGCGGATCTGGAAGGGTGACGGGTCGACAACACCATCGGGGGGAATCCGAAGCAGCATGCAAGCCACGTTCGTCGCTACGACCACTCAAGTAATTGCCTCTTCTTTCCTGGAATGATTGCATTCACGACCATGTCCTTGTGGACCCTAGATGTTTGCTACATGTGTAGCCTCTGCGCTGCATAGATCTTGCATGAAGTGTGTGCCTCCACTTGTCAGTCTAGGGAACCATGTCTAAATTATTATTGTTCACATCCATTCACCAATACATGTGAGCTGCGCAAGAACTTTTCGTGATTGCCACAAGTGCATACTGCAGCAAAATCTATCGGGTCCCTCCATCCTCCCCATTTTCACTACTACTACATTCACACTACAGGGCTACCTTCTTATTTTAGTAACTGAATTGAGATGCAAATGCAAGCTTGACAAATTTGCCATCATGAGCATCAAATCTTCACTTTGATTTTCACACCGGGAGTGTCCGCTTCAATACCACAACACAATTTAGGTTTGCTTTTGCATCCTTAGTTCAAGACAATGGCCCAAAGAATTAATATCCGCCTTTATTAAGGATAGTAAAACTGAGCCTAAACCGAGCTCTCTGAGCGATTAGCGTTTTTGGCCGTCTGTATTCGCGATCAGTTTCAGTTTCATAGCCATGGAAAGGATCAGATTCAACCAAAGTAATTAACTCTGGGTCGATAGAGAATTCATAATCCTTATCGGTAACAAAGATAGGTGAAGTAGCAAACTTAGGATCACATTTCATTCTAGCATTCAAAGTCTTTTCCTTATACTTGTGTAGCAATTTCTTAAGATCGTTTCTATCCTTGCAAGAAAGAATTTCTCTAGTTACCTCCTCATCCATAACATAACCTTCAGGCATCTTAGGCATTTCAAATCTAGGAGAGCTAGGACTAATAGGTGTTTCATAGTCATCATCAGTTTCATAAGCTTCATCAGTTTCAACAATCTCATCAGTTTCAGTAGTTTCATTTTCTTTAGCTCTAGCAATTTGTTCATCAAGAAATTCTCCTAGTGGCACATTATCATCAAGCATGGTACTAGCATCATCATAAGCATCATTCATAGCAGAGGTAGCATCATCAATAACTTGCGACATATCAGGATTACTAGCATGTGGTGGTGTTGCAAGCTTACTCATAACAAAAGATGAATCAAGTGCAGAGCTAGATGGCAGTTCCTTACCTCCCCTCGTCTTAGAGGTAAAAATCTTAGTCTTTGGATCCTTCAGATTCTTCATAGTGATCAATTGATATAAATCCCAAGTGACTCAACAAATATAGCTATGCTCCCCAGCAACGGCACCAGAAAAAGGTCTTGATAACCCACAAGTATAGGGGATCGCAACAGTTTTCGAGGGTAGAGTATTCAACCCAAATTTATAGATTCGACACAAGGGGAGCCAAAGAATACTTGAGAGTATTAGCAGTTGAGTTGTCAATTCAACCACACCTGGAGATTTAATATCTGTAGCAAAGTGATCAGTAGCACAGCAGTATGATAGTTTTGATAGCAGTAGCAGCAATAACGGTAACGGTAACAGTGATAGCAATAGTTTTGTAGCAGTTGGAACAGTAGCAGTAGCAATAGTAACTCAGCAAGAACAATAAGTGGAAAACTCGTAGGCACTGGATCGGTGAACTCGTTGGATGATATTCATCATATAACCGTCATAACCTAGGGCGATGTGACGCCCCCAATTTCGACCGTACGCGAATCATACACACAATGCGTACGACCAAGATTAGGGACTCACTGATTGATATCACAACACCACACTAGATACAAATTAAAGTCATACAGCTTCATATTACAAGCCAGGGGCCTCGAGGGCTCGAATACAAAGCTCGACAAGCATGAGTCAGCGGAAGCAAATAATATCTGAGTACAGACATAAGTTAAACAAGTTTTGCCTTAAGAAGGCTAGCACAAACATAAGCAACGGATCGAAAGAGGTGAGGCCTCCTGCCTGGGAACCTCCTAACTACTCCTGAGTGTCAGGGGCAGCCTCCACGTAGTAGTAGGCTCCAGCGGTAGTGTAGTAGTCGTCTCCGGCGTACTCCATCTCCTGGGCTCCATCGTCTGAACGCAGAATCGTATCGAGGGGGGGAAGAGAAAGCAAAGCAGCGGTGAGTACTCATCCAAAGTACTCGCAAGACTGACATCAGAACTATGCTAAATATGCATCAGTATCAATGAAGGGGGGTATATCTGGGCTGACTGCAGAAAGCAAGAATAGGGGGAAGGCCTAGTCCTACCGAAGACTAGCATCTTCAACATCTTGGAGCATTAGAAGAGTGCAGATTGGTATCTCACATATAGTCATATTATTGTAGCAATTTTATTAAGTAACCACGCCCAGAGATTCTTCCTCGACTCCCTGCGAGGAAGCAATCTCGGAGCCACATTCATTTCAAAATAAATCTCAATTATAGTTGTATAAGGTCAAGGTACAACTCCAAGTCGTCCTGTTACCGTGGACACGGCTATTCGAATAGATTAATCTTCCCTGCAGGGGTGCACCGCATCTCCAACACGCCTGATCACCTCCGGCCGGACACACTTTCCTGGGTCATGCCCAGCCTCGGGATAGCAGCACGTCGTCGCCCCACCTAGGCTCAACGAAGAGGCCAGCCCGCCGGTCTAAATCCTAAGCGCGCAAGTTCGTGGGCCCACTTGCCCTTGCACTCCCGCACGATGCGAACGCGGCCAAGGTCAGTCCTAGCACCCCTTAGTAACAAGCGCGATGCCGTTGCGGACCACTCGGGCGCGCGCCACTCCATTGCTGACGTCCGAAGAGCTTCGGCTAATACAACGACGCTGAGTGCCCATAACTTTCCCACGTGATGGTTTGGTGCGCAATAAGGCCAACGACCAACTCAGATCAAATACCCAACCCATTAGCATTTTATTAATGCGGGGCAAGCGCGACCCATGTAGTGCGGTCCGTCGCCCCGTCTCGAGGATGTGTGGCAAAGGCCTCTCTCGCCAGTCCACGCCTCATCATCATCAAACCGTGGGTACCCCTTAGGGCCGACCCATCACCAACATGTTTCTGTAACCAGGTCATAGTAATTGTGTGTATAAAACATCAAGACGGAACCTGAGGAATCACCCTCAAAGGGTCCCGCTCGATGAAGCCGTCAAGGTGGACTTAGAGGAATCACCCTCGAGGGTTCCACACTTGAGGGGTTGCACGACAGAGTCATCGTCGGGAGTGGTGAAGGAGGAATCACCCTCGATAACCACGACCGACTAGCTGCACTACAGAGCTAGCATCATGAGTACTTCACGAGGTGTCACCCTCGGTACTCGATAGTAGCGCTGCAGGTCGTACAACTAAGGGGTGTGCGGTGATGTGAGGGGCCTAGCTCGTCGGTCGGTTGACCGAGTCTTCGAGTCTTCGAGTCGTCGAGTCGTCGATGAAGAAGCAGGGGCAACTGGGACTAAGGGGTCACTGGGGATTCATTGATCAACCTATACTAAGCAGTAGATATGATTGCAGGTATGATAGCAGTTTATCAAAAACAGGCTATGCATCAGAATAGGAGCTAACTAATACAGTAGCAAAAATCTAATGCAAGAATAAGAGGGAAGGGAATAGGCGATATCGGAATGCTCAAGGGGGGTTGCTTACCTTGCTGCTCTGCGGCAAGGGCCTGATCGTCAACGGCGTAGTCGTACCCGGCAACAGCGTCGGTCTCGGGGTCTACCGGAGAGAAGAGGGGGGAAGAAACAATAAATACAAAACACAGATGCAACACGATGCATGGCATGGCAATATGCAGGGCTAGGTATGCACTAACGCAGTACTACACGATGCAGACGGAGCGGGAGAATATCTGACGATATTTCCTGGGTCTTTGGATTTATCGGACAGACGATCCGGAGGGGGGATGTTCCATGTTCATCATGCTAGGGGCATGTGACAGATGAATGGATGGCATATTCGGATTCGTGGGATTTTTCTGATCAACTTTCATGTATAAAGTTTTTTCATCTGAGCTACAGATTATTTTATATGATTTTTCAAAGTTTTAAACAATTTCTGGAATTATTCTATTTATTTAAATCAACATTATCCAGAACAGTGCAGAGTGACGTCAGCATGACATAGGGATGACGTCAGCAGGTCAAACCCAGCTGTCTCAGGTCAAACCTAACAGCTGGGCCCCACCTGTCATAGACAGCGGGCTAACCAGGGTTTTAAATTAAACTAATTATGCTAATTAACAGGGTGGGGTCCATTGTCAGTGACAGATATAGTTAATTTAATTATTTTTATTAATCTAATTTGCTAATTAAGTATCTGACAGGGGTGGCCCATATGTCATAGGCCCAGGGGGCTTGGGGCCCCACATGTCAGTGACTGGGCTGTGCCCAGTCAGCCAGTTGACCAAGTCAACTGGTCAACCGGGTCGCCCTGGCCCACTGGCAGGGTCACTGGGGGTGGCCCCAGTCCAGCCACATCGGCGGCGGCCGGCGGCTCAACGCCGGCGACGCCAAAACGCGGCGGAGGGCACGGGCGAGCTTCGGGTTTCGCCCACAGGGCATCTCCGGGGTTGCGGTTAGGCTCGTTCGAACGGGGACGCGACGGCGGTTCGAATGGTGGTGGTGGCGGCGCCGGAGGTGGCCGGAATGGTCGTCGGCGACGACGTCGGGCGGCGACGGCTTCGGGCGTGCAACGGGATGGGGGCTACGGCGTGCTAACGGGCAAACGGAGCGGCTGGGGAGCCTCTACGCGACGCGGCGAGCACGATGGTGGTACGCACGGGACCCAAAGGTCGCCGTGGCTACGCCGGCGATGAGCTCAGGCGGAGCTGCGTTCGGGCATGACGGGGAGAAGGGGCTACGGCGGCGGAAACGCTCGGGGAAGAGAGGGGAAGGACGCAGGGGCTCACATTGAGCTTGTAGAGGTGCGAAGCGGGCTCGGGGGAGGCTCGAGGTGGCCGGAATCGTCGTCGGAGCGCGGCGGCGATCCGGGGAAGAAGGAGCTCCTGGTCGTCGGTGCAGGGGCTCCGGGGCTTGGGCGTGTGGTCGAGGAGGACGGGGCGGTCGTGGCGGAGCTCGTGGCGTCTTGGCAGGGCGCGGGAGTGGCGGAGGCTACGACTAGCCGGCGTCCATGGCGGCGGTGGCGCTCGGGAGGGAGGAGAGCAAGCGAGGGAGAGAGCGGGAGGAGGAGCAGAGGCGTCCAGGGGGTGCAGGGGGCCGTTCTTATCCTCCACGTCAAGCGCGAGCACGCTGTCGAGCGAGAGAGAGGCAGGGCTGGCTGCGGGCGCGCGCGCACGCGCTGTGTTCGACAGCGGCCGCGGGTGAGCAGTGCGGGAGGTGGGAGACGGTGGGGAGTGGGCTGGGCCGCCACTGTAGCTGATGGGCTCAAGTGCATAGGGCGTTTTCTCTTTTTCTTTCCTTTTTCTTTTCTGTTTTCTCCACAGCTCCTTTTCCATTTTATTTTTGCATTAATTCTCCATAGCAAAAATGCGAGACATGGCCCAATAAATACCTTGCACTATTCCACATGGCCACATACACTTTGGGCATTTTTGGAAACTATTTGCAATTTCAAATTGAATTTAATAGCACTTTTAAATGCTTTTATCTTCTGTTTAGGAGTGTGGGGTCCACACCAACATCAAGGTGATGTTGTTTTCCTAAAGAACATTGCATTTGTGATTTTTCATAAATAAGCAACATTTTTCCCATGCTGTTTGAGGATTTAAATTATCACAATAAAATCCTAGGGCATTTAGAAGTGGAATTTTGAAATGAGATATGAAATCCATATTGATCATGCACTGTTTAGCAAAATGATTAGGCACTGATCATGGTCATCACTGTGCTTAATTACAATGATCACTCTAGCACAAAACCAGGGTGTCACAGGCGACACGGAACTAGCTCCAGTTCATAAATATAATGTAGGCATGTATTCCGTAAATAGTCATACGTGCTTATGGAAAAGAACTTGCATGATATCTTTTGTCCTACCCTCCTGTGGCAGCGGGGTCCATAAGGAAACTAAGGGATATTAAGGCCTCCTTTTAATAGAGAACCGGAACAAAGCATTAACACATAGTGAATATATGAACTCTTCAAACTACGGTCATCACCGTGAAGTATCCCAAATATTGTCACTATGGGATTGACGGATCATAACACGTAATAGGTGCATATGACTAGGCAAGATCGGATCAAGAACATAGATATAATGGTGATAACATAAACGGTTCAGATCTGAAATCATGGCACTCGGGCCCTAGTAACAAGCATTAGGCATAACAAAGTCATAGCAACATCAATCTCAGAACATAATGGATACTAGGGATCAAGCCCTAACAAAACTAACTCGATTACATGATGAATCTCATCCAACTCCTCACCGACCAGCAAGCCTATGAAGGAATTACTCACTCCCAG
The DNA here is from genome assembly GCA_039707655.1 of Elymus sibiricus. Lineage (NCBI taxonomy): Eukaryota > Viridiplantae > Streptophyta > Magnoliopsida > Poales > Poaceae > Elymus > Elymus sibiricus. Next base: position 250,964,417 of record CM077671.1, read on the forward strand.
TGGGGAGCATCATGGAATTGGCGATGGAGAAGGGTTGGTGATGACGAAGACCGAAGAGTCCCCTCACCGGAGCCCCAAACGGGCTCCAGATATGGCCTCCCGATGAAGAACATGAGGTGGCGGCGGCTCCGTATCGTAAAACGCGATGAAACTTTCTCCCTGATTTTTTTCTCCGAAAATAGGAATTTATAGTGTCGGAATTAGGGTCAGTGGGGCCCCGAGGTGGGCACAAACCACCAGGGCGCGCCTGGGGGGGCTGGCGCGCCCTGGTGTATCTTGCCCAGCCAGGGGCCCCCCTCCGGTGGTTCTTGGCTATAGTATTTTTTATTTATTCCAAAATAAATCTCCAAAAAGTTTCGTCCAATTCCAAGAACTTTTATTTCTGCACAAAAAACAACACCATGGTAGTTCTGTTGAAAACAACGTCAGTCCAGGTTAGTTTCATTCAAATCATGCAAATTAGAGTCCAAAACAAGGGCAAAAGTATGAGGAAAAGAAGATACGACGGAGACGTATCAACTCCCCCAAGCTTAACCCATTGCTTGTCCTCAAGCAATTCAGTTGACAAATTGAAAGTGATAAAGAAAAACTTTTACGAACTCTTTTGTTCTTGTTTACATATATATGCTCAAGTAGCACCCAGGTTTTCAGCAAAGATTATGACTAACCATGCCAACAATAACTCTTAGAAATTATATTAACTCATATCAATAACATAAGCAACTAGTGAGCAATAATAAGATATCTCAAACGCCAACACTTTGTCAAAACAATCATGATACAATATGACAATAGTGGTATCTCGCTAGCCCTTTCTGAGACCGCAAAACATAAATGCAGAGCACCCCCAAAGTTCAAGCAGCGACTAAACATTATAATTCATGGTAGAAAAGATCCAGTCATGCTGCACCCAACATCAACTATACACGATGCATGAGGATGACAATAGTGCTCTCAGGTCTAGCGCTTATTTGAGAAGGTGATGACTCAACATAAAAGTAAATAGATAGTCCCTTCGCAGAGGCAAGCATGGATTTGCAGAGGTGCCAGAGCTCAATGTTTAAAAAAGAGATAGATATAATTTTGGGAGGTACACCCTTCCTGTCAACGTTACGACCAAGAGTTATCAATATCTTCCATGCTAAACAAATTAGTGGCGGTTCCCAAGCGGTAAAAGTAAAGGTTTACTCCTCCTCCACCAACAATCACACTCCACGGCTAGCCGCATCCATGGGTACCGTACAAACCAACAACATTCCTGGGGGAGTTTTGTTTGATTATTTTTGATTTTTGATTTCGGGACTGGGAATCCCTATTACCGCCCCTCTCGTGTAAGGACGAGTGAATAAACACTCATCATGAGAATAACCCGCTTAGCATGGAAGATACTGACCGCCCCCTGTCGCTCCATGAGCGGTCCAGGCATACAAAACAGATGTTCATTTGAATTTTTAGAGATGGCACATGCAAATTTACTTTGGAACGGAAGGGTAATACCACATATAGGTAGATATAGTGGACTCATCTGGAATAACTTTGGTTTAAGGATTTTGATGCACAAGCAGTATTCCCGCTTAGTACACGCGAAGGCTAGCAAATAGATTGAGAAGCGGCCAGCTAGAGAGCGAAAACGGTCATGAACATGCATTACATATAATAAACATTGACTACTAGCATGAGTAGGATATGGACACCATGAACATAAATATCATGAAGGCTATGTTGGTTTTGATTCAACTACATGCGTGAACATGTGCCAAGTCAAGCCACTTGAAACATTCAGAGGAGGATACCATGTCATCATACCACATCACAACCATTTTAATGCATGTTACCATCCAAGATAAATCATTATCCACTCCTAGCTACTTAAGCATGACATGAACAACTATAATCTCTAATGGTCATTGCAAACATGTTCGATCATAATATGTCAAATCAAGGATACTAGGTTAAACATATTTACAAAAACAAAAACAAGTTGAGTTCATACCCGCTTTTCTCTGCCACAGTCACTTCATCAAATATCGTCATTATTGCCTTTCACTTGCACGACCGAATGATATGAAAATAATAATAGTGCAAGAGTGCCGTGGACTAAGCTGGAATCTGCAACATTTTATTCAAGAGGAGAAGACAAGGTAAAATGGGCTCTTTGTTAGATTAACAATGATGCATATGAGAGCCACTCAACATTTTCATCGTGGACTTCTCCTTGGTACGACTCAAACAAAAAGAAAAGAATTTCAGAGAAACACACTGAAATATTTTTGGAGTTTTTGATTTTTATTGAAGAAAGCAAATTGAAGAGGAAAAACAAAAACGAGAAAAACTATTTACACGGGAAAGCTCCCAACAAGTAAAAGAAGAAACGAGAAATCTTTTTGGGTTTTCTTTTGATACTACAATTAAACTAAGCTAGAAAGAAAAACCGAAAAGAAGTAGGAAATATTTTTAGATTTTCTTAAAGATTTTCAAACACACAAGAAGAAAGCGAGAAAACAAATCTAGCATGGATATTACAATGAAAAAGTGTGAGCACCGACAACTGGAATGAAATGTGTGAACATGAATATAATGTCGGTGGAAATACGTACTCCCCCAAGCTTAGGCTTTTGGCCTAGCTTGGTAATCACCATCCGTAGAAACCATCCGGTCCCAAGTCAAAGTGAGGTGGAGGCGGCACCTGAGCGTTTCACTCCCGGGGCTCCTCTTCAGCAGCTGCTCGGTTGTTCCGGTAGGCTGTAATGTCATCTGGCATAATCTTGTATCCGTTCCTGGCAATAGAATTAAACAGAGCAGGTGCATGCAACAGAATAATATCACGGGTTTCTACGCTGAATACTAGGTTGTAACGAATGTCACGGAGAGAATCAGTTACATAAATAAATTGGTGATCCTGCAACGCCCTGTGATCAAGATAAACTTGGGACAAGAGATAATCATGTGGACAAATCTGAACATTAAAGTGTCTAGCTAAGCGAGTAGCATAAATACCACCATGTATCTTTCCTTTAGTCCTGTTAAGGTGTAAGCGACGTGCAATAATAGCTCCCATACTAAAGGTGTGATCATCATACAGTGCACGGCGTAAAATAGCGAAGTCGGGGGCACTGAGTGCGCCAACCTTCCCCCTAGCGGTTAAACACTTCGCGATGAATAAAGCAAAGTAATGCACTGAAGGAAACTGCAGACTGGTAGCAGTAGCGTTCGACACACCTCTATCCTCACCCACTGTTAAAGTGAGGAGAAAGTCCCCAAACTCCGCTGGTCTAGGTTCTCTCAATTCCCCATCAGAGGGAATCAAGCATATGTCGCAAAAGTCAGTTAGCAGCATTTTGTGAGTTTCAGCATAAAGGTTAAACTGCACCTCAGGGGGATTATTCTTTCTCAGGAAATGAAAACTTTGCACAAAGGAATTTGTAAGAATGTGATATTGGTCACACTTAACTGCGAGGAACTCGGTCAGCCCAGCGTTTGCAACAAATTGAGCGAACTCTTGATGGAACCCGACCTCCTCCATGAAGGCATCATGCGGCCATTCGCACGGTCGCACCTCCACCCTCCGTGGAGTGTGAATGTCATTGTCCGATGATTCCCCAACGACTCCTTTGGCACTTTTCTTGGAGGAAAACTTCCTAAAGAAATCCATCTTATTCCTCTACCACCTGTGGAGGTGGTGGTGTGTCAAGGCCATGTATTTTCTTCAATAGGTGGCAAATTCTTAACATCCTCAGCTTTAATACATTTTTCCTTCATAGATTTCTTTGCCTCTTGCATATCTTCAGGACTAAGAAATAAGATACCCCTCTTCTTCGGAGTGGGTTTAAGTGGTGGTTCAGGAGGAGTCCAATCATCATAATTCTTCAATATGTTATTCAATAATTCTCCAGCTTGTTCAACAGTTCGTTCCGTGAAAACACAACCAGCACGACTATCTAGGAAGTCCCTAGAAGCATCCGTTAGTCCATTATAGAAGATATCAAGTATTTCATTTTTCTTGAGAGGATGATCAGGCAAAGCATTCAGCAATTGGAGAAGCCTCCCCCAAGCTTGTGGGAGACTCTTCTTCAATTTGCACAAAGTTAAATATTTCTTGTAAGGCAGCTTGTTTCTTATGAGCAGGAAAATATTTTTCAGAGAAATAGTAAATCATATCCTGGGGAATACGCACACAACCAGGAGTAAGAGTATTGTACCATGTCTTAGCATCACCCTTTAATGAGAACGGAAATAACTTAAGGATATAATAGTGACGAATCTTCTCATCATGAGCAAAGAGGGGGCTATATCATTCAGCTTAGTAACGTGTGCCACTACAGTTTCAGTTTCATAGCCATGGGAAGGATCAGATTCAACCAAAGTAATTAACTCTGGGTCAACAGAGAATTCATAATACTTATCGGTAACAAAGATAGGTGAAGTAGCAAACTTAGGATCATATTTCATTCTAGCATTCAAAGTCTTTTCCTTATACTTGCGTAGCAATTTCTTAAGATCATTTCTATCCTTGCAAGAAAGAATTTCTCTAGTTACCTCCTCGTCCATAACATAACCTTCAGGTATCTTAGGCATTTCAAATCTAGGAGAGCTAGGACTAATAGGTGTTTCATAGTCATCATCAGTTTCATAGGCTTCATCAGTTTCAGCAATCTCATCAGTTTCAGTAGTTTCATTTTCTTTAGCTCTAGCAATTTGTTCATCAAGAAATTCTCCTAGTGGTACATTATAATCAAGTATGGTACTAGCATCATCATAAGCATCATTCATAGCAGAGGTAGCATCATCAATAACTTGCGACATATCAAGATTACTAGCATGTGGTGGTGTTGCAAGCTTACTCATAACAGAAGGTGAATCAAGTGCAGAGCTAGATGGCAGTTTCTTACCTCCCCTCGTCTTAGAGGGAAAAATCTTAGTCTTTGGATCCTTCAGATTCTTCATAGTGACCAATTGATATATATCCCAAGTGACTCAACAAATATAGCTATGCTCCCCCGCAACGGCACCGGAAAAAGGTCTTGATAACCCACAAGTATAGGGGATCGCAACAGTTTTCGAGGGTAGAGTATTCAACCCAAATTTATAGATTCGACACAAGGGGAGCCAAAGAATACTTGAGAGTATTAGCAGTTGAGTTGTCAATTCAACCACACCTGGAGATTTAATATCTGTAGCAAAGTGATCAGTAGCACAGTAGTATGATAGTTTTGATAGCAGTAGGAGCAGTAACGGTAACGGTAACAGTGATAGCAATAGTTTTGTAGCAGTTGGAACAGTAGCGGTAGCAATAGTAACTCAGCAAGAACAATAAGTGGAAAACTCGTAGGCACTGGATCGGTGAACTCGTTGGATGTTATTCATCATATAACATTCATAACCTAGGGCGACACGGAACTAGCTCCAGTTCATAAATATAATGTAGGCATGTATTCCGTAAATAGTCATATGTGCTTATGGAAAAGAACTTGCATGACATCTTTTGTCCTACCCTCCCGTGGCAGCGGGGTCCATAAGGAAACTAAGGGATATTAAAGCCTCATTTTAATAGAGAACAGGAACAAAGCATTAACACATAGTGAATACATGAACTCCTCAAACTACGGTCATCACCGTGAAGTATCCCAAATATTGTCACTATGGGGTTGACGGATCATAACACGTAATAGGTGCATATGACTAGGCAAGATCGGATCAAGAACATAGATATAATGGTGATAACATAAACGGTCCAGATCTGAAATCATGGCACTCGGGCCCTAGTGACAAGCATTAGGCATAGCAAAGTCATAGCAACATCAATCTCAGAACATAATGGATACTAGGGATCAAGCTCTAACAAAACTAACTCGATTACATGATGAATCTCATCCAACTCCTCACCGACCAGCAAGCCTATGAAGGAATTACTCACTCCCGGTGGGGAGCATCATGGAATTGGCGATGGAGAAGGTTTGGTGATGACGAAGACCGAAGATTCCCCTCACCGGAGCCCCAAACGGGTTCCAGATCTGGCCTCCCGATGAAGAACAGGAGGTGGCGGCGGCTCCGTATCGTAAAACGCGATGAAACTTTCTCCCTGATAGGAATTTATAGTGCCGGAATTAGGGTCAGTGGGGCCCCGAGGTGGGCACAACCCACCAGGGCGCGCCTGGGGGGGGGGGGCTGGCGTGCCCTGGTGTATCTTGCCCAGCCAGGGGGCCCCCTCCGGTGGTTCTTGGCTCTAGTTTTTTTATTTATTCCAAAATAAATCTCCAAAAAGTTTCGTCCAATTCTGAGAACTTTTATTTCTGCACAAAAAACAACACCATGGTAGTTCTGCTGAAAACAGCTTCGGTCCGGGTTAGTTTCATTCAAATCATGCAAATTAGAGTCCAAAACAAGGGCAAAAGTGTGAGGAAAAGTAGATACGACGGAGACGTATCAAGCCGCCAGCCCACTGGAAGGAGGTCTGCAGCTAGGCTTGGGAGGCCTATGAGCGACCTCGTGAGGTCCATCCCACTCGCTACCTGAAACCCTAATTAAATCCCGATCGAGGCGCAGCTCAGCGACCGCATTGACTCCAAATCTCCAATCCCGATCGAGTCGTAGAGAGGAGCAGCCGCTGCACCCGGTGTGCGTTGGTCCCCCTGAGGTGAGGGATGGGATGGAGTCCGTCCATGCACTGGGATCGACCAGAGGAGCGGGATCCAGATCGAGCCGATCCAATCCAGCGCATGACAGAGGTGTGGTACGGGATCATCCGAGGTGCATGATGCGTGTGATGAAAGGTGGGGGCGAGGGCGATAATGGCAGACGTCTTGTCTACTGGAAACTGCTCCGCTCTCCTTCAAGCTCGCAATCATGGCCTATTATTCATTCATGGCTGGTAAATTTGCAAAAATTTCCTATGCCCAGAGGTACTATATAATGCTTCCCTTCCCACTTCCCTCTGTGGCAATGTCGCGAACTCTCCGTCGCCTTCTATCCTCCTTGCCGTGGCCATATATTCTCTTCTCTCCCCCCTTGCCCAGTAGTTTATCTCTTGTCTCCAGCGACCATGCTGTAGGTGCAGCGCAAACGCGTCCGCTTCCCTTGTGTTCCTTTTGTGTTTTTACTACTGAATTGTAGAATTCTTATTCTTGCAAGAATTTGGGGATCAATCTGCTGATTGCCTCGTCATCCAGAAAATTTATTTTGGTGAGCAGAACATTCGCTGGAAGATGAACCAGTTTTTTGTGGTGAACGAAATGAGCTCCTATTTACTACTTTTGAACTTGTTGTATTGAAACATTGGGTCCAAGCTTGATTGTTTACACATCAATGAGCACTCCTTTGTTCCCTCAACTTCTTCTAACAAAATTGGCTATTGTTAAGCCTGCTTTTCCTTTTACATAATATTCTTTCAGTTTCAGTTAAGAAGTGTTTGCCATGCCTTTTTCCTATTGAAGAAACACGATTGTGTAAATTACAGTCCATCCATACATTTTGGTAGGCAAATAGTTCAGTTCAGGTTCATGATGATGAGTTTTTCTTATTTCCAGATTACAGATTATCATCCACATCAGCAAACCTAGCGGCTTCCTACTGTTCCCTTTTAAAATGGCGCCTCATAATGTTCTTCATTAGCTTGTATGTATTTTTTGTTTTTTGTTTTCCAATGTGGATGTTGATGATTCAATGTATATAATAGATGTTAAGTTGCCTATAACACGTAGCATGCCTCTTTGGCTAGTTTTTAGTATTGCCATTTAAAATATATCGTTTAACTCAAAGTTAATAATATGTTGCACCTGACATAGCTTGATATTTGAGCAATAAGGAAAGCCTTCACATCAGGTTACGTGGTTGCACTGCTTATGTTGGACACCATTTGTCAGATGGCATCTCTCATCTACTAATATAGTTTTATCTGAGAAGATGAGCATGTTTTGCTATGGTGGGAAGCTATAAATTTTGTTGGCAGCTACACGTGTGCCATTCCATGAATTTTATTGGGCATCATTGATACGTCTCTAACGTATCTATAATTGTTGATTGTTCCATGCTATAATATTATCATTCTAGGATGCTTTTTGGGTGATTATTTACCAATTCATATTATTTTTGAACACTAACCTATTAACCCAGTGCCCAGTGCCGGTTGCTGTTTTCTGCATGTTTTTGACTTTTCAGGTTTATAGTACCAAACGAAGTCCAATTGCCCCAAAACTTTTTTATTAATTTTTTTGGACCAAAAGAAGACATGGAAGCTTCGGTACGAGACCGGAGGCCGCACGAAGGAAGGAGCACACAACAGGGCGCGCCCAGGGGAGGTGGTCGCGCCCTGATGTGTGCCGCCTCCCTCGAGTGCCCCCCGACGCCCCTCTCTGGCCTATAATTTCTTATTATTCTCAAAAACCCTAGAGAGCCTCCTTAAGTACTTTTTCCACCACCGCAAGTCTCTGTTCCGCCGTGTGTCCATCTGGAGCCCTGTTCCGATGCCCTGTCGGGGGGGGGGGTCGATCATGGAGGGCCTCTACATCAACCTTGCTGCTCCCATGGTGATGTGTGAGTAGTTCCCTACAGACCTACGGGTCCGTAGTTAGTACCTAGATGGCTATCTATCTCTCTTGATCTTCAATACAAAGTTCACCGCATCTTCGCGGTGATCTATTCGATGTAATCACTTTGTGCGGTGCGTTTGTTGGGATCCAATGAATTGTGGGTTTATGTTCAGATTATTCATGAAAAATATTCGAGTCTTCTCTGATTTCTATTATGATTCTTATTTGCATGATTATTATAGCTTCGTAAATCTCTCTGATCTATCGAAATAGTTTGGCTAACTAGATTGACATTTCTTCAGTGAGAGGGGTGCGTTGTAGTGGGTTCAACCTGACGGGTTTCTATATCCCAATGACAGAAGGGGACAAAATACGTCTTTGTGTTGCTGCCACTAAGGATAAAACAATGGGGTTAATTCATATTGATTGAATTCTCTTTGTCTACATCATGTCATTGTTCTCCAAGCATTACTCTATTCTACTTAATATTCTAGATGCATGCTGGATAGCGGTCGATGGGTGGAGTAATAGTAATAGGTGCAGACAGGAGTCGTCCTATTTGCTTATGGACGTGATGCCTATATACACATGATCATTGTCGTGAATAAATATTGCATAACTATGCGCTTTTCTATCAATTGCCCAACAGTAATTTGTTTTCCCACCGTATGCCTACTAAACGAGAGAAGCCACTAGAGAACACTTTGGCCCCCGGGTCTATTCACTTATAAATTTACAAAAGCCTTCAATACCTTGCTGTCATTTATTTGTTTTTATTTTATTTTGTAATTTACAATATTCATTTATCATCCATATACTTCACTAGCTTGCAAATAACGAGTCCAAGGGGATTGACAACCCTCTTTCCCGCGTTGGGTGCAAGTGTTTGCTTCTTTGTGTGTAGTCGCTGAAGACGGGAAAATACTTATCTATACTGTGTTGCATCACCCGTTCCTCTTCACGAAAAACCCAACATAGATCACAAGTATCAGGAAGGATTTCTGGCGTCATTGCCGGGGAGTATCACCAACCTACTATCAAGTAACTTCACATAAATTATCAATCACTTGTTCTACTTTTTATTTGCTGTTATATTTTATTAGTTTCATAAAAATCAAAAATACAAAAATATTTATCTTTGCTTGTTACTAGTTTGCTTCTTTGCTTGCTAGTTTACTTGTTTGCTTGTTTCGTTTGCTTGAAGTTGCTACCATGTCTGAATTTGAGAAAGTTATTGTTGAAAGCACTACAGAAGATAGTGCTAGTGACTCAGAGGAGGAAAGACCAAAATTTATTGATGCTACTCATTATCTTTCTAAAAATCAAGTTCCTAATAGTAATACTCACACGGTACTAAAATCTAAAACCTATGATGTGGGTAGTGGGACCGTTATTGGAAAACATGTTATTCAAGATTTTTTTTGAGTGCTCGGGAGTTGTTCCTTTTACTAAAGGGGTATTTGATGAGACGAATTGTTATGTGGATTCTATTACCATGTTAATATTGAAGCTAGAAAGAAAATTTGTGCATCTCCATCATATGCTCCAAAAGATATTTTTGGGACTTCCGACGTAATCCCAAGATTAAGAAAATTGCTACTATTATCCTTATGCATGAATTTGATTATATAATGAGGGAAGCGAGAGACATATTTGCTTTCTATAGAATAAAATCTGAAGCTCCCCCTACAGAAGTGATCTTACATAATAAAGATGCTTTGCGTATATTCGAATGTAGTGATTTCCATGGCTTTAGTGAGAATATGAGGAGGAATGTCCCTCCCGAAGAATTAAGGCAAGCCTTGTTCCTCCACACTTGTAATAAATTTGAATGGATTGCTAAAGGAATTAATGATGGGTTTAGTGAAGATTGGCATGAAAATACTATTAGAGAACCTATTAATGATGAAATTCATGTCTTATATGAAGATCCCTATGATGATGGTGATGCTAGTGATGATATTATAAATCCTTTTGAACACTTGAACCCTTCAACTAGATTTGAGAAAGGAGATTTGTTAAGTAAGATTTTGGAAGAGTTGATCTTGAAGGACATGAAAGGGTCCAACACTTGAAACTATGCATTATTCTTAGCTAGGGGCATATCTTCATTTCAAATTAGTTGTCTTAGATTTGTCTAGATACGGATTAATCTATCTAACACTAAAACATATCTAGATAAAATCTAAAATAATTAATTTGGGACGGAGGGTCCCTATCCTAAAATAAGTGTCTTAACCTTAATAGAATGTTTAAAACGGCCGCGTGCTGAAACACCCCGCTGATCATGGCTTGAGCCATACCCACGTCATCCACATCCAGTTCTTATACTGACCCGGTTTTCAATTTAGATTGCCGCAAGCTCGTGTGGTTTTCACAAACTTAAAATGGAACCAGGAGTGCTAAGAAATACTGTCAGAACCTGGCTTAATAAAAATGATAGACTACTCATATCAACAAGAAATTCCTTCTTTTTCGGAAACGCATTCAAAAAGAACTCCAAAGTTAAGCGTGTTTAGCTTAGAGTAATTTTAAGATGGATGACCGACCGAAAAGTTGGTCCCAGGTGCGCACAGAGTGCGCAGGAAAGACTAGTGTAAATATCAACATATACAATACCAAATATATATAATATGAACCTACATTCAACAATAAATCTAATGATATTAATTTGGTATTGTGAATGTTGATACTTTTCTATATAAATTTGGTCAAATTAGAAATACTTTGACTTTTAGACAAAACTTGTATGCAAACTAAAAAGGAACAGAGGGAATAAAAGGAGACATGAACCCTAGAAGCTCATCCTTTGACCGACGCCTCCTCTTTGGTGTCACCATCGGCTCCAAAATGCACCCTGAATTTAGATGTCCTGGTAGCCCCTGAATGTTCATGCAGGTTAAAAAGACGTCTCTCGCCCCTGGCACTCTGCATCAATACTAGCATTTGATGAACCCTTCGCGCAGGCACCAGGCATGGTCACTTCCTGATCGAAAAAAGACACTACTCACCTGCTTGGTATAGAAGCGGGGAGCTAAAACAAAACTGAAATCTGTCGATTTGCTCATAATCAAGATCGCCTCTGGAAGATCAAAAAACACCGGATAAACGCACTACACGCTCACTACCTATCATATTTTACATCATCATCATACAATTGATGCTACGCAAAAAAATACTGGCGCGAAGCGACTGGGAAGAAGCCTCGGAGACAAGCAAAACCATGTTTCCAGAAACAAGTCAGCAAGATTGCAAGTAGAGTCATGACACTTTTCTTTACTTTAAATGGCATCATTATTCCTCAACATTCCTCTTTCGGGACTTGCGTGGTCGTTCAGAATTCACCACGCTATCTTCGCGGTTCGCAGTTGCGCGATCTTGTACATTCTGCTCGCCCTTAGTGTGATCCCTTGGTTTCCTTTTACCACTGGAAATTTTGAGCAGCACGCATTTTATCACATAAGCTTGAAAATTGTCGCACAGAACAAACGATTGAAATGGCGGTTTAAAAAATAGCACGGAAGCATGTGTTACCAAACCAGACCTGCTAATTTCTGATGCGTACTCAGCATCATGTACTGATAGCCAACGCATGCATCCTGTGTGAGGCGGCATCAAAGATCCAGTTATGTGACAATTCATTTCCGTGTCCACCCTATAAATGAGTATCAGGCAAAGGCACATGGTTAATTTATTTGACTCAAAATACAGTCACATGACTATTTGACTAAGAGTAGAGTAACATACAAACTACTTCAAATCGCTTAGTGAATGTTCATATAGTTCTCACATGCAGCTCAATATATTGTGGGGATTAGCTTCAGTCCATTTCTAGTACATGTTATTATAGAGTGGTATCGTTGAAAGTGTAAATCAAGGTGGGTTTAGGGGTGCCCCCTCATCAGCACAGCAGGAGAAAAATTATTAATGCGCTAGAACAGTACACATGTACAAGACCAACATACAGCTAGTATAAGTAACATAAGCAAAGTAGAAGTTATACAAATATCTAAAATGTGTAGAGTTGCTGGCCAAATTGGAAATAAAACTTTGGGAAAAGCAATTTGAACCAGACAAGAGAGGAACTGGATGAGCTCATACCTTTTAACATAAAACCGTATCATGCTTCCTTTTTTAATCACATGCCGCTTGTCCAACTGGCTTACAAACTTTCCTCCATGTCCTCTCTGTGAAAGCAATAAACTCAACTTATTAAAGTGATTGGATGGTGTTTAAAACTACTATATCTACAGAGTTCTCAAGATAGAAGTTGTTAATCACATGCTGTGTTCACGAATCCATTCAAGTTGGAAGTATCAGCCATTTTCTCTACGGTGCAATAAACCAAGGCCTACTCCCACATTTCAGTGTTTAGTTTCTCTAGAGACTTCCTAGTCACATGTACCTTTTGACAATGTGATCATAAACCATCCGCTGACTTCTTGTTCTTGTAAAAGTTGGCAAAATTGAGCAATGATGGTCGTAATATTTGTCAAAAACGTTCAGAACTGTACTACAGAATACTTGCACGTTCTAACTATTAAAGGTCAACATGAAATGAGATAAACTTTAAGCCATATTGTTTTATGCATAAGTAAATAATAGGTGTGGGCTAATGCATTCAGCCAATAGATCATATCAGGGAATGGTACAAGCGAATCTGAATGGCTAATGCATGGCAATAACAAACATTTCCTGCAAGGTTCACTTCCCACATGCATGGGTATCAGCTCTGTTGAGTAAATTTATGAAGCATCCAAACAAGACAAATTAAATTGATAATCAATTACTGAGACTTGAAAAGAGAAGGTTTCATTTATAAAGTTGCATGAAACAAAACAAATATAAGATTCAATACATTATAGTAGTATCAGAACAGCTAATTCCTTAATTATCAAGAAAAGCGGATCTTACTCTTTTGAATTTGAACGTCTCAGGGATATCATCTGACATAATGGCTGCTGAGAAAACCCCCAGGATGATGGCATGAATTGATTCCTTCCCAAGCATTTCAACCTTCCCTTCTGAAATTAATGATAAACAAACATAAGGCATTCATATTTCAAACTTCGGTGCAATATTTTTCAAGGGAAGATTTTAACAATGCCACTAGTCTCAGCTCAAACTGTACTCATACATTCATCATTGAATATATTTTCACATCATATAGTTATGTTATTGTAATTTGTAAATGTTTATATTGTTTTCTATAAACTTGGTCAAACTTTACAAAGTTTGACTTAAGTCAAAGCTAATATGCGGAGTAAATAAAAACAGAGGGAGTATTTTTCCTAACTTATATGCTGCTCCTTGTGGAGAAAATATATATACAGTAGTCCATGACTTCACTTTATCAATGGGGTTATGAAGGCCACTTAGGAGCGGAAGCAATAGGTGCTCACTTGAATTGCATCGGAGGCGGGAAAAGACGAGCAAGCACGCAACAAAAGGAAACTGATTCTGCAACATGCATATCCAAATAAAACATATTTTAACCCTGTCATGAGCTGCAAAGGCAGCCAATCTGCACCAAAATAAGCACAAACGGCCAGCTAATGCAATGTAATTTTGACAAGCACAAGCTGGCATCTAACAATTTTTTTTTTTCGCGAATACACAAAGCTTGCATATCATTTCATCGATAGAAGGAAAGAGAATTTAGTACAATGTGATACAACACATGACACGAACGAAGGAAGGTGTGAACATGGCACTGAGCAGAGAGACAAGGGATGTTTGGCCCGAATTCTGAGAAGCACGAGTGCAAACACAGTCCATAAGGTTATGGCCAGCTCATCCATTAGAATAACAGCTATGACTGAGGCCACTTGGGGGGTGGGGTGGGGGGGGATATGGCCAGCTCAGTCAAAATACTTTGAGCAGGGACTGGTGGCAGATCAGTGGCATTTTCAGAAATAGCACCGGAGCTATGGCATGCTAACAATTTGAGCTGGGACTAGTGGCAGTGCCTACAAATTTCCCCTTTTCTCGATTGAACAAGAGATGACATACAAATTCAGCCATTGAAAAATGCACTGACGCACTCTACTACAATTGAATGTGCACGATTTCATATAGCTGACGTGCAGATATGAGGTCGTCGAAAGAGTGACGTTGAGAAGAGTCATAGGTCCACCTACCTAGTATCATCTCTGGTTGGGGAGAAAACAGAAGCAGGTTCGCAGTCACTGGTACGCCAAAATATGGTACCAGACCATCCAGGATTTTGGCTTTGATAACTTTTTTCCCGTCTTGGTCAACTTTTCTGTGTTGGTCATCTTCGTTGTCACCTTCGAATTCAGCTTCATGTGATAGCAACACGCCATCAAAGCGATCTTCATACCTGAACAGCAATGCCCATTATCCAAATTGTTCACATGCTGTTCCCCCCTCAAATTCAACTTCTACGCTGGGACACGCACGGGGCATCGCATTACTACCGAGACAAGGAGACGCGGGGAGGGTGACGTACGAGAATAGGAGGGTGCTGAGCTGGCGGGCGACGGCGCGGCGGACGTCGCCGGCGTTGGAGGGGTGCACGTACACCGTCAGCTCGGCCATCGCCTCCCGGAGCGCCTCCATCGCAAGCGGCGGCGGCGGTGGGAGCTTCGGCTCGGGCCGTCGGTGGCCAAGCAGGGCGTGAGCGTCGGTGGTCTCGGGAGTCGGTGGCGCCCGTGCGTTCGGCAGCGGGAGGGGGCGGGTCAGGGAGGAGGGAAGGGACTCCGGTGGCGGCCGGAGATAGGGGCAGGTGGCGGCGCCGGTTGGGACTGAGGAACCCTAACGGAGATGGTTGTGTCGTTCCGTCGGGGGCGGGAGATGGTTTTTCTGGAGCGCTCCCGCGAAGCTGCAGCTCGGAGCCGGCCCAAAAAGGGCTGTTTGTTTGGGCTCCTGTTGGAGCAGCTGCCGGTAGCCCAAACAGAACTACTCTAGCCCAAGCTCTTGCTTGTATTGCCTCAAAAAAATAAAAACTCTTGCTATGACACTCGCTGATGATGCTGGCCTGAGGAACAT
This sequence comes from Elymus sibiricus, assembly GCA_039707655.1. Lineage (NCBI taxonomy): Eukaryota > Viridiplantae > Streptophyta > Magnoliopsida > Poales > Poaceae > Elymus > Elymus sibiricus. Next base: position 250,979,953 of record CM077671.1, read on the forward strand.
TCACATCGGCTCCGATTGCAAGGGCGTGGTAGAAGATATTGAAGAAGGAACCGCTGGCCCTAATGGATCTCAGGGAGATTGCAGGCCGGAAGCTTGGTTTTGAATTTTGCAATAATGTACACGAGTGTAGGAACTTCAATTTGGAATCTCATAATCTCGCTAAGCATTGCTACTATGTTAGCTATAGGCCGCCATGTGTGGTCGGTTCACCCTCATGATCCAGTTTTTATACCTATGAAAAATACCATCATCTAATAAAGTTTGGCGTGATTTCTTATTACAAGTTGGATCGCTCGTTCGATAGCTTACCGCTCGTCATCTATCTCAAAAAAGCTAGCTTGCTTGCTAGCACCACCTGGTTTAGGAACAAAAACTGTTTTGTATATTAAAAATATTTGTATACTAAAAATGAAAAAACAATATGAATTTTAAAAAACATGCTTTTAAAAAAAATCATGAAGTTGAAATATATTAACAAATTTAAAATGAGATCATGAATTTGTAAAAAAAATCAAATATCTAAAAAACTAATGAATATGGAAAAAGTTTATGAGTATTCAAAAATTTCATGGATTTTTTTTAAAATTGTGAATTTGAAAAATATTCACTTTGAAACAACTTTATGACTTTTCAAGATCATGGATTTTCAAAAAGTTCATGAATTTGGAAATTAATCACTTTAGAAATTCCATGAATTAAAAAATCATAAATTTTGAAAAATGTAAAAAATAAAGGAAAATAAACTGAAAGAACTAAAAAAAATCATGAATTTAAATTCATGAACTTTTCAAATTCACAAATACTTTCTTGAAATCATGAACACTTCTAAATTTGTGTATATTTTGGATTCAGGAACATTTTAAAATCATGTTTTGTTTTCAAATTGATGAATAATTTTTGAAATTTATGAATATTTTCCGAGTTCTTGGGCAGTTTTTTGAATTGACGAACATTTTCTAGATTCAAGAACAATTTTTGAATTAGTGAAAGACAATGGATTCACTAAAGTTTTTCAAATTCGTGGACATTTTTAGGTCTGAAGAACTTTTTATAGTTTGAAATATAAACCTAATCTGTTTTCTTTTTCTAGAGTATTCTTGGAACTAGAGAAAGGGCAAAAATAAATATGTGAGAAAAGGAAGGGAAAAGGCGTCTATTAAACGCGTGCGTGGTTGTGCGTGTTGCCGATGGTATTCATGAAGCCGACCATACCTACGCTAGCGTTTATTAGACTACTCACAATGGGGAGTAACATAGAGTAGTAACATGCATATGTTACTAGTCTAAGTTACTACCTCCACAGTGGATAGTAACATAGTGGTAGTAACATTGAGCCTTTCATTTATTAACTTATAGACTCATCTTGCCTTGGTATGCGTTATGTTACAGTAACATGCTAAGTTACTCAATTTCTCTCTCTTCTCATTAATTAGCTGCCACGTCATGTTTTTTTCTTAGGTGGCATCTATGTTACTACCTATGTTACTCCCACTGTGAGTAGTCTTAGCAATGGGTCACTATGATCTCAACTTCTCTGGTTATTAGTTGGACCCGGATGCTTCTTCATTTTCTAAAACGGAGACAAAAGATTTCTCCATTGATTAGTTAAGCAAAAGAGAACCAGTTAGTTAACAAAAAGCCGATACAAACAAAACCACATGCGGACTACTCACATAGCACGAAGCCCCGTAACCACGCAATTTGTATTATTACAAACTTCTACAATATCGCTTCCATCAATACAAACTTCTACAATACTTCTCCGGCTGCATCTCCGGCTGTAGCACCTGCGAACACCGTCATTGGCCTAGCAGCACGCCGCCTCGCCGGTTGTAGCACTCTGCATCATATGTAGAAGCACGTCGCATCACTGGGTACATGATGGTCGGGCCGCCGCATCGCCGTCGCAGCATGCACGCTTCGCGGGTTGTAGCAAAATGTGATGTCAGTTGTAGTAGGGTGTGATGTCAGTTGTAGCAAAATGCATGCTGGTTGTGTAGGGTGCGACGCCGGTTGTAGCAAAACGTGGCGCTAGTGGTAGCACGGTACGACGATGTTTGTAGCAAAACTGAATGCCGGTTGCAACTCCCTGGTCGTAGGTCGCAGTCGTCTGCCGTTGCCAGCCACACGTTCACCATAGTTGGTTGCAGCATATTAGTCTGTCATTCGTAGTTTTTGTGTTATTGGGTCGTAGCTTTTTCGCAGCGTCCCTGATCTCCTGGTTGCATCTGTTTGTCGTCGTCGGCCACAAAACTACACTGTCGCCGGTTGTAGCAAATAGCGACACAGTTGTAGCAATAAATCAACTGTGGTTCGATCTCACTTATCGGTTGCAGGAAATACAAATTACGGTTCCAGCACTGGCTTCGACTGGTTGTAGCAAAAAAATGCTAGTTTCAGCACCGTCGTCCGTTGGACAGGGTTGCAACCATCGCCGTGGTCATCCATGGAGGCTCGTCGGCATGACTCGACACGGCGCCCCGACACGGTCCCTGCAACTCCGTCGTGGGTGTGCCTATTGCAACAAACGCAAAACGATGGTTGTGCCTCTAGGGGAGCTGCGCACAATGGTGCGAAGATAAAAACAAAGGAGCACGCTGGAGGCGTCTCGCGGGAAGGCTGCCAGAGATAGAAGTTGATCGGTTGCGGCAAAACAAGTGGACCAGGTTCATTTTGGGGGAGATAAGGTAGGAGAGAGGAGGTGGGCCTAAGGAAAATCACACACGCGTTGTGGAGGGACAAATCGAAAGTTCAACCGACTGACCGTACTCAAGTGTTTTCCTTACTAGTAGAACGCTCGTGTGTTGCTACGGGCTAAAATGCATATGTGAATAAAATAAATAATTAAAGCTTTTTTCAAGGTCGAAGCTCATTTCTCCGTCCATACGAGTTCGGACATCCAAACAGGCGTCGAGCGGGCTCCCCAAAATTCGACCGTCTAGACAGCCCGGGCTCCCCAAATCCATCCCATGTATGGGGGGGGGATGTGATTGTCGAGACTATCTGACATGCTATATCCAACACGTGGTCCCAACACAAAAAATCCATCCCACGACACACCCTACCATTTTCCTGACGGACCCTCCCTTCCCGCTCAGTTTCCTGTCGTAGCGGGACATTTCTCACTCGAGCCCTCTCCTTTAAAACTAGATGATGCCCAGCTCACCTTTGCCATGGAACCCTCTCCTTCACATTGTATTTCCCAATTGACCATAAAGGAGGAGTCCCTCGCCAACCGCCCCGCTCCCCGCCCTGGTCCCCTCCCCCCATGTTCATGCCAATCTGTCACCGCCATCAAATGGAGAGGAGGTGCGGACGCCCCGAGTCAAGAAGGCAGATCCGATGTCCCCTAAGCCATTGCCACCTTATAACATGCAGTGGAATCTCTTGCATTACCACGAAACAAAAATATGAAGTTCGTTGTTAGGCATGCAACTGATACGCCACCGTGTTTGTTATTAACTCTTGAAGCAACCAAGCAATGCATTTACCCTCCTATCCTAACCAATTGTACAACTTGATGAAAAAAAATGTGAACCGCTCGCTCATGCAATTTGCTGCAAGGCCATCTCTAATGAAATGGAATTTGCCACATTTTCTAAAGTAGGAGAAAATTACACTTAGAAGACCATAACTTCAGAGACCAACCCCAACCCTCATCTGGTCACTCTCAACCTTCACTCTTATTAGAGAATCCACTAACTAATGTTCTACATGAGCCAGTGTTACTTGTAAACTGCGTTGGGATTTTCCCCGGAGAGAAGAGGAGATGCAACACAATAGAGATAAGTATTTCCCTCAGTGAGAACCAAGGTTATCGAATCAATAGGAGGACCACGCAAATTCCCTTCTTCAGCACCTACACACAAAAGAGCACACACTTGCACCCAACGCGGGCAAGAGGGTTGTCAAGCCCCTTGAACTCGTTACTTGCAAGCGATAAATGGTGATAGATAGATAATATAAAGATAAAATAAAATAACAGTAAATAAATGGCAACAATATTTTTGGTGTTTTGCAATACGAGAGGCAATTGTATATGCATGGTGGTAGCTACACACCCTTTGGCATACGTGTTTTTTTATATATATGAGGTATTGGATTCTTATGACATTGGCACAAGTGCATTTGTGTTGCATAGAAAGGAATTTTCTCATTTTTCGTTGTCTTTTTATTACCTTTTTGACACAAGTGCCTTTTCGTTATGTAGAAAGGCCCTTTTCTCATTTCTCTAAGTTTTTTGCTTGCCCTTTTGGCACAAGTACCTTTTGCTTGCGTGGCCGGTCCAAAGTCACGATATTTCGTTATAGAGTTATTTTTCGTGGTTCAAAATAATTTATCAAAATATTTAGAGATTAAAATTGAGGCCATGTGTAGCTACCACCATGGGTAGCAAATTATTTGCGTTTGCAATATATATATATTTGTGAAGACCCGGGGGCCATAGTTTTTGCTAGAGGCTTCTCTCTCGAAGAAAGCATACGGTGGGTAAGCAAATTACTGTTGGGAAATTGATAGAAAAGCGCATAGTTATGCAATATTTATTCACAGCAATGATCATGTATATAGTCATCACGTCCAGAAACAAGTAGACCGACTCCTACATGCATCTACTACTATTACTCCACCCATCGACCGCTATCTAGCATGCATCTAGAGTATTAAGTAAAAACAGAGTAATGCTTGGAGCAAGATGACATGATGTAGACAAAGTAAATCCAATCAATATGAATAAACCCCATCGTTTTCTCCTTTGGCAGTAATACAATATGTGTCATGTCCCCTTCTGCCACGAGGATTGAGCACCGCAAGATTAAACCCATCAGAACGCACCACTCCCGCTGAAGATAAATCAATCTAGTTGGCCAAACCAAACCGATAGATCGGAGAGCAATATGAAGCTATACCAATCATGTGTATAAGAATTCAGTAAAGACCCAATATATTTTCATGAATAATCTAAACATAAACCCACAATTCATCGGATCCCAACAAACACACCGCAAAGAAGGATTACATCGGATAGATCACGACGGGAAACGCGGTGAACTTTGTATTGAAGATCATAAAGAGAGAGAGAGAGACATCTAGGTACTAGCTATGGACCCGTAGGCTGTGGTAAGCTACTCACACATCATCATGGAGGCAACAAGGTTGATGTAGAGGCCCTCCATGGTTGACCCCCCTCCGGCAGGGCACCTGAACAGGGCTCCAGATGGCCTCCCGTCGGAACAGAGACTTGCGGCGGTGGAAAAAGTATTTTGGATGGCTCTCGGGTGTTTTCCCGATTTTAGAGAATATGTAGGAGAGGAATTAGGTCAGGAGGCGTCGGGAGGTGGTCCCAAACCATCAGGGTGCGGCCGCCCCCTAGGCACGCCCTGTTGGCTTGACACCACCCGTGTGGCCTTCGGTCTCCCTCCGAAGCTTCCAGGTCTTATTTTTGTCCAGAAAAAATCATCAAAAAGTTTTGGGGCATTTGGACTTCGTTTGGTACAGTATTCCCGAAAGGCCAAAAACAAGCAGAAAACAACAACTAGCACTGGGCACTAGGTTAACAGGTTAGTTCACAAAAAGATATAAACAACATATAAAATATCCAAGATTGATAATATAGTAGCATGGAACAATTAAAAATTATAGATACGTTGGAGACGTATCAGCATCCCCAAGCTTAATTCCTGCTCATCCTCGAGTAGGTAAATGATAACAATAGAATTTTTTTATGCGACATGCTACCCAACATGTAATCTCTTTTATGTATGATCTTTGAGAAACGATGAACTAATAAATATCAATATAGTAATATCCATAAACATAAGCAACATAATAATTAACTTTCAAAATATACGATCCTTAAAGAACGTTACTCCCCACTCATTTTATCATATTAGCATGGAATGACTCCATCTTCACCACATAAGTACAAATCATGAGCACCACGGTGTGAAGTCAGGCAATTGGATCGTACTTCTAACGCGCTTCAACATTTTCAACCTCACTCAATACATGAGCGTGAACAATGGATATAGCATATAGGTGGAATAGAATATATGGTGATAGATATCAAAAGGAGTCAAAGTGGAAAGAAAGTCTCACATCAACTAGGCGTATCAACGGGCTATGGAGATGCCCATCAATAGATATCATTGCGAGGAGTAGGGATTGCCATGCAACGGATGCACTAGAGCTATAAGTGTATGAAAACTCAACGGAAGCTAAGTGGGTGTGCATCCAACTTGCTTGCTCATGAAGACCTCGGGCATTTGAGGAAGCCCGTCATCGGAATATACAAGCCAAGTTCTATAATGAAAAATTCCCACTAGCATATGAAAATGACAACTCATGAGACTCTCTATATGAAGAACATGGTACCACTTTGAGGCACAAGTGTGGTAAAGGATAGTAGCAAAGTCCCTTCTCTCTTTCTCTCATTTTTTTTTCTTTTTTTCCCTTTTCTTTTCTCTTTCTTTCTTTCTTTCTTTTTCTTTTTCTTTTCTTTTTTTTCTTTTTTCTTGGTGGGCTCATTTGGCCTCCCCCATTTTTTCATTTTTCGTCCGGAGCTCATACCGACTTGTGGGGGGATCATTACTCCATCATCCTTTCCTCACTGAGACAATGCTCTAATAATGATGGTCATCACACTTGTATTTACTTACAACTCAATATAACAAACTCAATGATGAAAAAGAAATAACTCTATATGAATGCCTCTGGCAGTGTACCAGGATGTGCAATGATCTAGCGTAACATGTAAACAATGATGAACGGTGGTTGTGCCACAAATACTATGTCAGCTATATGATCATGCAAAGCAATATAATGATGAACACACAAGTCATGTGATGTAACGGTGGAAGTTGCATGGCAATATATCTCAGAATGGCTATGGAAATGCCACAATAGGTAGGTATGGTGGCTGTTTTGAGGAAGATATAAGGAGGCTTATGTGTGATAGAGCGTATCATATTATGGGGTTTGGATGCATCGGCGAAAGCTGCACCGATCCTCGAGGTGAGAATGGGCAATGCACGGTACCGAAGAGGCTAGCAATATGCGGAAAGGTGAGTGTGCGTACATCCATGGATTCACATTAGTCATAAAGAACTCATATACTTATTGCAAAGCCTTATTAGCTCTCTCGAAGCAAAGTACTACCGCATACCCCTAGGAAGGTGAAAGCACAACTTCTCCCTAAGCGGTTTTGGTAATTAATAACAACATATATTTCATTGGACTAATGTTTCCACCAAGTATATTTCAGGAAAGTTCAATGAATGGATTGGCAAAAAGATTGTGAGGAGATCCCCTAGATGCAAGGAACATCTATTGGCAACAAGCTTGAAGACTCTACATTTTACATTTTGTGAGAATCACTTTTGATCCATAGGAAAGCCAATACTATTGAAAGGGGATGAGGTTTCTATGATGATCTGGTTGCTCAAGTGCGTAGAGATTAGACACCAAAAATACACATGAAATTCTCCCACAATATCTCTGTCTAAACCCTACCACTAAAATCGGTGCCACCAACTTTTCATATTTGGCCCTACCGAGTTTTAACCCTAGACAGAACCTAGCCCAAACCCTAAGATTTCGGTGCCACCAACATTCCATTCGGTGCAATCGAAATCAGTGACCAACTCTCTGGTATCCTATTTTTAAGAATCAGAATTTCCGAGTTTTGAAAATCGGTCTCACCGAGATTTGGAAACTACCTAGGTCACCCATATCGGTACCACCGAGATTTATATATCGGTCTCACCGATAAGCCGAAAGTTGACACATTTTGCACTAGTCAGTGCAACCGAGTTTTTACTCCGGTCTCACCGAGTTGGGCAATAATGTTGTAACGGTTGGATTTTTGGAGATGCCTATATATACCCCTCCACCTCCTCTCACTCTTTGAGAAGCACTCAGAACATACCTACACTTGCCCCATCCATTCTTTTGAGAGAGAGCCACCTACTCATGTGTTGAGATCAAGATATTCCACTCCAAACATATGAATCTTGATTTCTAGCATCCCCAAGTTGCTTTCCACCCAATCAACCTCTTCTACCAAGCCAAATCTGTGAGAGAGTGGTTGTCTGTTGAGAAGACTATTTTTTGAAGAACAAGAGCAAGGAGTTCATCATTGTTACCACATCTATTACCTTTTGGAGAGTGGTTTCTCCTAGATTGGTTAGGTGTCGCTTGGGAGACTCCTTCTTCATGTTGTGGAGTTGAACCAAGAAGTTTGTACGGGCAAGGAGATCACCTACTTCGTGAAGATCTACCCTAGTGAAACTAGTCCTTCGTGGACAGAAGCCGTGATGGAATAGATGAGGTCGCTACTTTGTGGACCCTAACGGGTGGAGCCCTCAATGGACTCTCGCGACCGCTATCCTCTGACGTGGCTTGAGACTGCGTCGGTATTTCCCCAAAGAGGAAGGGATGATGCAGCACAACGACTGTAAGTATTTCCCTCAGTTATGAAACCAAGGTATCGAACCAGTAGGAGGATCACCACCACCTAATAAGCAGCACCTGCACACAAAGAACAAATACTTGCAACCCGACGCGAAAGAGAGGTTGTCAATCTCTCTACGGTAAAGAGATAGATTAGGTAATGATAGATAGGAGAGATATATCTCTCAAGAACACAAAATAAAAAAGAGCAAATTAAAAGTGCAACAATATATTTTTGGGTTTTTGGAATAACAGATCTGAAAATAAAAGAGGCAAAAAGATAGATCGGAAAGCAATATGTTGGAAAAGTAGACCCTGGGGCCGTAGGTTTCACTAGTGGCTTCTCTCATGAGTATAGCACACGGTGGGTGAACAAATTACTGTTGGGCAATTGATAGAAGATCAAATAATCATGACGATATCCAAGGCGATGATCATTATATAGGCATCACGTCCAAGATAGGTAGACCGACTCCTGCTTGCATCTACCACTATTACTCCACACACCGACCGCTATCTAGCATGCATCTAGTGTATTAAGTTCATGAAAAACGGAGTAATGCAATAAGAATGATGACACGATGTAGACAAGATCTATTCATGTAGGAATAGACCCCATCTTGTTATCCTTAATGTCAACGATACATGCGTGCCTTGCTGCCCCTTCTGTCACTGGGAAAGGACACCGCAAGATCAAACCCATCATAAAGCACCTCTTCCCATGGCAAGAAAAATCGATCTAGTTGGCCTAACTAAACCAAAGATTCGAAGAAGAAATACGAGGCTATAAGTAATCATGCATATAAGAGATCAAAGAAGACTCAAATAATATTCATGGATAGAAACTGATCATGAACTCAAAATTCATCGGATCCCAACAAACACACCGCAAAAGTTTACATCAAATAGATCTCCAAGAGACCATTGTATTGAGAATCAAAAGAGAGAGAGAGAGAGAGGAAGCCATCTAGCTACTGCCTACGGACCCGTAGGTCTATGGTGGACTACTCACGAATCATCGGAGAGGCACCAATGAGGATGATGAACCCCTCCGTGATGGTGTTAGATTGGATCTCGAGGTTCTGGAACTTGTGGCGGCTGGATGTGTTTTTTGTCGACTCCCTTAGGGTTTCTGAAATATTTGGGAATTTATAAGCATCAGAGGTGGTGGAGAGGGGCCCCGTGGAGGGCACAACCCATCAGGGCGCGTCGGGGCCCCCCTGGCGTGCCCTGGTGGGTTGTGCTCTCCACAGCCCACCTCTCTGGCACTTCTTTGGCCCACCGGGTGTCTTCTGGTCCAAAAAAAATCTTCAACAAGTTTCGTCGCGATTGGACTCCGTTTGGTACTGATATTCTGCGAAGTAAAAAACAAGCAAAAATAGCAACTGGCACTTTGGCACTATGTCAATAGGCTAGTCCCAAAAATGATATAAAGTTGCTATAAAATGATTGTAAAACATCCAAGAATGATAATATAACAACATGGAACAAGCAAAAATTATAGATACGTTGGAGACGTATCACCCTCAGTGGGTTGAAGTCTCCATCAACGTGGACGTACGATAGCACCACCCATCGGAACCACCAGAAAAATCTTCGTGTCATCAATTGCGTTTGATCTTCCTATCCCTACCTTTACTTTCATGTGCATGTATTTACTTTCCGCCGCTGTACTCTTAGACTTGCATGCGTAGGGTGTGCTTGACTTGCTCCAATTGCTAAAACTTGCCAACATCTAAAATTGGGAAAAGGCTAAATTTTTTATTTGGTCAAGTAGTCTAATCACCCCCCTCTAGACATACTTTGGATCCTACAAGTGGTATCAGAGCTTTGGTCTCCATTGCATTGGTTTCACAACCTAGGAGAGTATGACGTCTAGTGAGGGAAATTATCATCGTAGAGGTCCATATTTTGATGGTACAAACTTTGCTAGTTGGAAGCACAAAATGAAAATGCATATTCTTGGTCATAACCCCACCATATGGGATGTTGTTCGTGGATTGCAAGATGAATTCTTTGGTGATGGAAAGGAACCGGATCGTGAAGCGACCGTGGAAGAATTGAAGATGTTGCAATACAATGCTCAAGCATGCGACATTCTATTCAACTGCTTATGCCCCGAAGAGTTCAACAAGATAAGCCGTCTTGAGAATGCAAAGGAAATTTGGGATACTTTGGTTGATATGCACGAAGGTACCGAATCCGTCAGGGAATCTAAGTTGGAATTGCTACAAAGTCAACTTGACAAGTTCAAGATGAAGGATGGTGAAGAAGTCGCATAAATGTACTCTAGGCTTGCTCTCATCACAGATGAGATTGCCAGCTTAGGAAGTGAAGAGATGACTGACAAATTCATCATCAAGAAGATCCTTAGAGCCTTGGATGGAAAGTACGACACCGTGTGCACATTGATCCAAATGATGCCAAACTACAAAGATCTCAAGCCTACGAAAGTCATTGGAAGTATTATTGCTCATGAAATGTCACTCAAGGACAAAGAAGAACTACACACCAAGTCAAGCGGTGCATATAAAGCTACAAGTGTCACTCCCGCTACTTCAAGTGAGAACCTTGTTACCAATGAAGAGATAAGCCTCATGGTCAAAAAATTCAACAAGTTCTACAAGAGTAGAGGCAAAGAGAGAGGCTCCAACTCAAGATATGAAGAGAAGCGTTCCTCTAGTCGTGACAGGAATTGCTACAATTGTGGAAGGCCCGGACACTACTCCAATGAGTGCATGGAACCCCACAAAAGAAGAGAAGAGTCACCTAGAAGACGAAGCTCAAGAGATGAATCACCTCGTAGAGAGAGAAGGAGTAGAGAAGATCGCTATGAACGAAGACCCTCCTGGAGAAGCAAGGGCTCGGAGAAGAAGGACAAGTACACCAAGAGCTACACAAGAAGAAGACATCAAGCTCATGTTGGTGAATGAGTTTCCGGCTCCGATTCCGACAACCAATCCGAAAGAAGCTACCACTCCAACTCCGACTATAGTCAAGATGAAGGTGTTGCCGGATTAGCACTCGTAACCTCCAACTCCTATGACATATTTGATTCACAAAATGAAGGAAGTGGAAGTTGCTTCATGGCGAAAGGCCCCAAGGTATCACACCCCGAATACATTGACTTCAATAGCGATGAGGATGATTTACTAGGAGATGATGACTTGCTCTTTGATAAAACTAGTGATGTTAGTCAAAATGAACTTGATAATAATCATGCTAGTCAAGATAAGTCGTGTGATGATGATAAGAAGGAGATTTAGCGTCTAACTAAAGAACTAAACACTCTTAGGTTAGCTCATGAATCTACTCAAGAAGATCATAGAGAGCTCTTAAGAACTCATGAGAATCTACACTTCGAGAAGTTAAATTTAGAGCAAGAACATGAGTTTCTTAAAGCTATCAATGACGATCTTCGAAAGAAGAGTTCTTCTTATCTTGACAAACGATTACTCTTGTCTATATTTGTTCCACAAGTTAAATTTAAACAAACTGGTAACAATGGCAAGAAAGGCTCTTCATCTAGTCGCAACAACACTAATGCTAAATCCATTAATGTTGCTTCTAGTAGCTCTATTGATTCCACTAATGATTCTCTTAGCCAAGTTACACTTGAGCAAGAAAATGATTTATTGAAAGGGATTATAGAGAAAGGTGTCTACAAGAGTCTTGCCGGATGTAAGCAATTTGAGGAGATTGTACGCAAGCATGGAGGATACCGGAAGAACCATGGCATTGACTACTTCAACGCCAATGGAGTTGAATGGGAAGAAGGTCAATACCCCAAGCCGAAGTTTGTTCCTCAAAGTGAGAAGTATGATCATAATATCCCCAAGGGAACAAAAGACCAAGATGACCTTCCACCACAAGACCACAAGCTCAAGGGCAAGGACAAGTTTCAAGAGGAGATTGACACATTTGAAGAAGAATCCCAATCCATGATCAAGTGGGTTCCCAAAGCTACTACAAGCTCTACTTCAACTCCAAGGATCCCCATCAAGTTGATGTGGGTCCCAAAGAAGAAGAACTAGATAAGTTCTTGAGGGGTGACTCCGCCAACAAAATTCACTCACATTCATTATTGGCAGGAACTAATGCAATCAACTCCAACCTTATGCAATAGTTCAAGGAGTCGCATATTCCCTCGTATGTAAGCAAGGGACAAGGTAATTAAAGAATCAATGGACATCATCTAAATGTTCTTCACTCCATGTCCACAGATATCCTTGTATTTGTTCCTTGTGTGGGACTAACCCATGTAGGTGAGGAGAGTACAAAACAACAAGGATTGCTCCCAACTCAAGATGATCTTCATCAACTATGAGCATACACTACTACAACACCAACATGAAGTCTTCAACGACAAAACCCAAGGTTAGTTTATCCCTCTTAGGGGAGATGTCACATCAAGGGGGAGCTTTACTCTAAGACTTGAGTTAAAGCATCTCCTAAGATGTGAACACATTAAATTAAGGACAGTAAAACTGAGCCTAAACCGAGCTCTCTCAGCGATTAGTCTTTTCGTCCGTCCATTTTCATGATTTAAGCGATTCTGGCCGTCAGATCTATGTAAAAGGCGATCTGTTCCACACTTGTTAATCTGGGCCCAGCTGTCCTGTGGGCTGCTGCTCCAGAGGCCGAAACGCCAGCCTCTGGTGCATTGGGCCGTCCGCGAGCCGCTAGCCCATTCCAGCAGACAACTGCTGGGCTTGCGAGGCGTAAGAGCGACGGCGTGAAATCCATCCACTCCTGATTTTCAATTCTAAAAAAATATCCACTCCCGATTCATTTGCCTCAAAAGGAAAAATCTAATCCCGATCGAGGCGCAGCGGAGCAACCGCATCAGATCCATCCAGTCCGGATTCGAGCCGAAGAGACGAGTCCATCCAGCCCGGATTTGAGTGGCAGAGAGGAGCGGCCGGTGATGCCGGTTCCGCTTCTACTAGCAACCCTTCCCCGGTGCCAGCACTGAATTGGCCGACGACGGTGAGTAATGGCGTGGAAGCTCAACCGCTCCCCTCCCCCCTCCTTCTATAACCGTGGCCATAAGTGGATGTACATTACTCCCCTAATTACGTAGTAGTTCCTTTCTCTCTAGAATTTCTCCATATATTTGGTTTCTCTGCGTTTTGCTTCATCCCATCTGGTAGAACTTCCATGTTCTTCGGCGGCCATGGTCCTTGTGTAGGGTGTCCCTTCTCGATCTTGTTCATCTTCCTCATTATGTTGCCGTGGAATTTCCTTAGCCAGAGAATTTAGATCTATTCTTTTCACTGCAGGTATTGTTCATTGCAGGTAGGATTTGTTCTGTTTGGACTGGCATCAGGGGAGCGGCCGCGTCTGGTTGTTTATGGAAAATGCCTTCCGTGCAGGTACGATTGTTCTTGCTTCCAACGTTTCGATCTGTTTAGTTGTTTATTCATGTTCCATGCCACATACATGTTTGTTTTGGAGCCTCCATGTGCGTATGTTCCTACGATCTTACATCAGTTTGTTCCAGAGTGCTATTTGGTATTTTGTTTATTGTCTGGTCTTATGTTACTGCAGACAAACCTGTATGCATGTTGTGTGCTGGGATCGACCGGAGGAGCGGTATCCGGGTCGAGCCGATGTAGTCCAGCACATGAGGGAGGTGCGCGAGGGGATCAACAGAGGCGCACCATGCGCGTCAATAAAGGTGGGGGCAAGGGCAATAATGGCAGACGCCTCGTCTGCTCGAAACTGCTCTGCTCTCTCTTCAAGCGCACAATCATGGCCTATTCATGGCTGGTAACGTCGCAATCCTTTCATATGCCCAGTGGTACTATATAATGCTTCCCCCTTGCAGTCTATGCACACCCTCTACACTCCGGTGCTGCGTTTCGCTTCGCTATCCTCTGGGAAACAAGCCAGGATCGATGTGAGAGAAGGGGGGAGGTCGTTGCGAGTAGAAGGGAATTCGCACGAGGGCCTGGATGGTTGATGCGGATCTCCTCGCACGCCGAAGCAGGTCTTTGATGGTGGAAGTGTGTTACTCGCAAGCTCGCCTCCTTTCCCTCTTTCGTTCAATTAACCTTTTTGCATGTAGCTGAAATGATTCACTTGGGAAATGGTTTGGTACTGATTATAGTACTCCTAGGTAGCTGAAATGGTTCACATGGGAAATGGCTGAAACTCTGCAAGAGTTCATAGTTCAGAAGAAGCCACCTACAAGTGTTCAAAGTTCAGAATGTTCAGTACAGAGCAAGCATAGCAAAGCAGAGGAAAGGGTGAGAAGGAACGACTAGGATGCAAAGCTTTCAGCAGCGGCTCAACCGGCTGACGGCATAAAATCTTGCTTACTCAATGTACTCCAGAACTCCAGCTTATGTGTAGTTTGCACCTAAGAGTGCTCAGTATGTAAACAACGTTTAATCACCGTAAACCAAACTTGGGTACGTGCTCTTTGGAATAAAGTGCAGTGCGAGGGGTGATGGGAGGCAAAGCTATGAAAAATATGAACTTTATTTCCAGTTCTCTCCGTTTCTTTCTGTTCTTGTTTCTTTTCTGTCATAGTGTAGCATGTATCTTGTACTCCCTCTGTAAGAAATATAAGAGCGTTTAGATCACTAAAGTAGCTATCTAAACACTTTTATATTTCTTTATGAAGGGAGTACCAATCAATTTAGATCCATCCTTGTCCCGTGCTCCAGTGCCTCTTCCTCTGGCTAATAATCCGGTGGAGGTCCTGACAATTGCTGACATGACGTATGTAGCTGTTTGCGGTTGCTGACCAATTGGTGTTTGTATTTGGTCCTCCTTGTGTTTTTTCTCTTTACTTTATGCATTTTCATTGTTAAAGTTATAAGTTAACATGATACAATATTTTTCTTCAATGCAACCGTGTCCGAACAAGTTTGTTGTTAAATTCTCTTGCGGCTGCCATAGTAATTTTATGACTTACCATGTCCAGTAGAATAATTCAGTATTTGTATAAGTAGTTTATGGTTATAATTACAAAAGGCTAAGCTAATAGTGTTCGACAGATCAGTTGTCCTGATATAACATAATGAAGCGGCTGCTACTACAAATCTTCATATCAATGAAGATATAAGAGGGTGTCAAAATTCGTAAGCAACTTGAGTAACATGTGTGACAGATAGACATTGCTTCATTTTTTGGTCTTGGTTCCCTACTAATACTGTTAGCTACTTCTTGCACGATTGAAGTGTTTTATCCGTATCCCTGCAAAAAAATTATATTTGTAGTAATTTTCATTCAAGCTGACACTTTACAACTTGGTTTGGTTGTTCCAGCACTCAGGTTTGGAAGGAACCATTGAATATTCTAGCTCCACCCACTTACGACAGATGATCTTCGATTTGTTTACTAATCGGGACGATCTGTTGCGGCATGCCATTGAAAGTCAGTTGCATCTTCTGTCTGAGGATCAAAATGAATGGGATCCCAATAGGTGTAGGAAAGGGCGATATGGAGAAGAAGATGACCCTGGCGGTAATGTCAAAAGCAGACTAAAGTCTGGAGCTACATGGTATGGAGAAGAAGATGACCCTAGCGGTAAGAGTGTCACACGAATTTGAAGTGTATTCAGAGTTTGCCCACTTTTCAGGTGCTGTTGCGGGTTTTACGGGCTAACTAGCGTACCCAATATACTTTAAACATGTTTACGTGATTATATGTTTTCTCAATAATCATGCAATTATTTTCTAGACAAAAAAACAAAGCCATTTGAGGTGAATGAATTTTTTAAAGCTTTGATTACCTTGAGATTGTTTGGTGATATTGCTTGCCTATATTGAGGGACCGTAATGTGAATTTTTGAAAAAGAATTAGAAATTTCTGGTGCATACATTTTTGTAATATTCCTACCATCTTTTTGTTAAATTGGATGGGCGCAGCAACGCGCGCCATCAATGATCTAGTGATTTATGTAAAAGTGGCAACCCCACTTGTGCTTAAACGATGAGTATGACCTATGATCAAGTATTCTTACTTGGCTCCTAAGTCAGTGTACTCATATATAGATGACTCCGTCATCGCCAAAGTGCTTGGTAGATACTAGAGTGGTTTTGCATGTTTGCCATATTTCATTCAACATATTATTGTGTGAGCATGTTGGTATGCATATTTTTGCTCATTCAAGGATATCCAACTGTTGTTATTTGGCTTTCATTTTTCTTTGGCCAATTGGATATAAAAGAATGCCTAAGAACCTCCCTCTAGCTATCTATGCTTTCTCGTCTCAAATTCTATTCATGCTTCATCACAAAATTTGAGAAAAGCACTTTTCGGACCCTCTGTGTGAGGAGCACTCGGAGTTCCGTTTCGACAAGAGCTAACTTCCAAAACCTCCCATGTGCCACTCGGTGTAATCAACATCAAAATCTCGGTTCCACCGAAGTGCAAGGGTTGATCTGGTTTTTGAACCTTGGTACCACCGATTTGATAATCTCAGCTTCACCGAGTTTCTCTTTCTCTGACAGTTAAGAAACTCGGTGGCACCTAAATTCCTGGATCGGTGTCACCGACAGCAGTAGGGTATATATATCCCTGCGGACCCAAAATTGAAAAATTCTTCAATCCTTCGGCCTCCCGCACCCCTCTGCTACCGCCGCTCGCATCTTCGGACTTCTTCCTCGTCTCCAATGTGCCCTCACCGCCGGAGTCCTTCACCGTCATTGAAAGCACATTTGCTCCCTTGGTGGTTTTGGTAATTAATAACAACATATATGTCATTGAACTAATGTTTCCACTAAGCATATTTCAGGAAAAGTTCAATGATGAGTTGGCAAAAGGATTGTGGAGAAACCCCTGGATGCAAGGAAATGGATTGGCAAAGCTTCAAGCAAGAGGACTCTACATTTTAATTTGTGAGAAATCACCTTGAGTCCATAGGAAAGCCAATACTATTAAAAGGGGGTAAGGTACTGTTGGTGAACAAGATGCTCCACGTGCACAAGTGATAGTCACCAAAAACACCCACAAGCTCTTCCACAAATACTCTGTCTAGAACCCTACCACTCAAATCGGTTAGACTAACAATTCCTATTCGGTCTCACCGAGATTCAAACCCTAGACAAAAACCCTAGCCAAAACCCACATCTCGATACTACCATCATTCCATTCGGTGCCACCGAAATCAGTTGCCAACTTTCGGGTATCCTATTTTCAAGAATCGGTACCACCGAGTTTTGCCAATAGGTCTCACCGAGATTTGGACCAACTTTCTGGTTAGACATTCTCAAGAATCGGTACCATCGAGTTTTGTGAATTGGTCTCACCGAGTTTTGGACCAACTTTCTGGTTAGCCGTTGTCAAGAATTGGTACCACCGAAATTTGAGAATCGGTCTCACTGAGTTGTGCAATCTGACCGTTGGTCATCTTATCGGTACCACCGAGATTTCTGTATCGGTCTCACCGAGATTCAAAAGTTGCTACCTTTGGAGCAACTCGGTACCATCGAGTTTTACACTTTGGTGTCACCGAGTTGGTCACTTTAGGTGTAACGGTTGGATTTTTGGGGATGCCTATATATACCCCTTCACCACCACCCACTCGAAAGAGAAGTTCTCAGAACTATTCCATACTTGCCCCATCCAATTTTCTGAGAGAGAGCCACCTACTCATGTGTTGAGATCAAGCCATTCCACTCCATCCATAGGAATTTTGATCTCTAGCCTCCCCAAGTCGCGTTCCACCAAATCAATCTCTTCCACCATAGTCAAATCTGTGAGAGAGTGATTGTGTGTTGAGGAGTCTATCATCTTGAAGCACAAGAGTAAGGAGTTCATCGACATTACCGAGCCTATTACCTTTTGGAGGGTGGTGCCTCCTAGATTGGTTAGGTGTCGCTTGGGAGCCTCCTACTTCGTGTTGTGGAGTTGAACCAAGAAGTTTGTACGGGCAAGGAGATCGCCTACTTCGTGAAGATCTACCCATAGTGAGGCTAGTCCTCCGTGGACTCTCGCGACTGTTACCGTCCGTGGGTTGAAGACTCCATAAACGTGGATGTACGATAGCACCACCTATCGGAACCACAGGAAAAATCTTCGTGTCCCTCATGCGTTTGATCTCCCTATCTCAACTCTTTCATTCCATGTGCATTGTCTTTACTTTCCGCTGCCATACTTGTTGACTTGCATGTGTAGGGTGTGCTAGACTTGCTATTATTGCTAAAATCTGCCAACCAATTAATTTGGGAAATGGTTAGGTTTTATATTTGCAAGTAGTCTATTCACCCCCCTCTAGACACACACTTCTAGTGATCCTACAAGTGGTATCGGAGCATTGGTCTCCATTGCATCGGTTTCATCACCGTGGAGGAAGATGGATGTGTCTAGTGTGGAAAGTTTGAGTTGTAGAGTGCCTATTCTTGATGGAGAGTACTATAGTCAATGGAAATATAAGATGCTTGAGCTATTCAATGAATTTCATTTGAGCAAGTATGTTAAGAACCCCTATGTACCTCCCATTGATCCTTTACATCCCACACACGAAGAGGAAATTGATATGCTATGCGATCTTAGAACTGTTAATCTTATCATTAGAGGATTGCCTAGGATTGTGCTTAATCAAATGAAGAATTTTGAATGTGCTTATACTTTGTGGAATGACTTGGAGAAACGATATCCAAGTTATTCATTGAGTAATCTTGATGAAATTCTTCATAAGACTATTGTCTTTCACAAAATGATGCCTAGTGATCCCAAGTTTGATGACTATCTATTTGAGCTTAGAGACCTCATACGTGCTAAAGGAGATGTCATAACTATCAACAACATCATTGTAAGCCATTCGAATTCATAATCTTGAACATTGTCATGATCACAACCCTAACGAATCTCTTGTTCCTTGTGACGAGGATTTCCCACTTGATGATGACAATGTGGAACATGGCTACTATGATGAAGATGAATTGTTCGACATCGAGCATGAGAAGATCATGAAGAATCTAAGTCTCATGGCAAACTTCAAGGATTGCATGTCCGGAGGAAAAGAGTGGATTCTCGATAGTGGATGCACCGATCATATGACCGGAGATAGAGAGATGTTTGAAGAGATCACACCAAACCATGGACCGCGAAGGTATGTAACTTTTGGAGACAACTCCAAGGGTAAGGTACTTGGTCTTGGTAAGGTGGTCATATCCCATGATAGCTCTATTCAAAACATCATGCTTGTCGAATCCCTTGGCTACAATCTTCTTGCCGTATCTAGACTTGCCGACTTTGGTTTTAATGTGCTATTCACGAAAGTAGATTGCCAAGTGTTTCGTCAAGATAATCATAACATGGTCTTTACCGGTTTCCGTAGAGGTGATCTATACATTGTCGATTTCACTAAGAGATCCAAACCTCGTACTTGTCTTATTGCAAAATCTTCTAAAGGTTGGCTTTGGCATAGAAGACTAGGACATGTTGGCATGCGTAATCTAGACAAGCTTATCAAAGGTGATCACATACTTGGTGTTAAAGATGTTATCTTTGACAAAGATAGACTTTGTAGTGCTTGTCAAGCTGGAAAGCAAGTAGGTGGAAGTCATCTCGTAAAGAATATCATGACTACTAGGAGACCACTCGAGTTACTTCACATGAATCTTTTTGGTCCCAATGCTTACAAGAGTCTCGGTGGAAATTCCTATGGTCTAGTTATAGTTGATGATTTTTCCAGATTTACGTGGGTATTCTTTCTTGATGATAAGTCGCAGGTTCAAAAGATCTTCAAGAACTTCGCTCGCAAAGCGCAAAATCAGTTTGAAGTGAAGATCAAGAAGGTTCGGAGCGATAACGGAACGGAGTTCAAGAACACCCATGTAGATACCTTTCTTGACGAAGAAGGTGTTTCACATGAGTTCTTGGCTACATACATGCCTCAACAAAATGGAGTTGTTGAGAGGAAGAATCGGACTCTTATTGAGATGGCAAGAACGATGCTTGACGAATACAAGACGCCAAGACACTTTTGGGCAGAAGCCGTGGAAACAACATGTCATGCCACAAACCGACTCTACTTGCACAAGCTTCTCGGTAAAACGGCATACGAGCTACTCACCGGTAACAAACCCCAAGTTGGATACTTTTGGGTATTCGGCTCAAAGTGCTATATTCTTGATAAGCATCGTCGTACTAAATTTGCTCCCAAATCTCATGAAGGTTTCCTACTCGGTTACGGATCGAACTCTCACACTTACCGTGTCTACAACAACTTCACTCGAAAAGTTGAAGAGACGGTAGATGTGAAGTTTGATGAATCTAATGGTTCGCAAGTCGAACAATTGCTAAATGATGTAGGAGATAAGGATCCTTCGGAAGCTATACAAGACTTGTCCATCGGCAAGATTCGTCCCATGGAGGTGAAGGAAAGTACTTCGTCAACTCAAGTGGAAGCCCCTACTTCACATCAAGGTGAACCTCAACACAACATGGAGGCATCTACAAGTGGTACACGACAAGATGAAGAGGAGGAAGTACATCATGAAGATCCACCACAACCTCCTTCACCACCACCTCAAGGAAACGACACCTTCAACAACAACGAAGATGACGATGATGATGATGAAGAAGCTCCACCATCCAACAAGCCGAAGCTACCCCGAGTTCGAGCAAGAGTGACCAAGAATCATCCTCTAAACCAAATCTTTGGTGACATACAAACCGGGAGAATCACTCGCTCTAAAACTCACTTAGCTAATTTTTGTGAGCATTATTCTTTCATCTCTAGCATTGAACCCTTGAAGGTAGAACAAGCTCTTGAAGACCCGGATTGGGTGAACGCCATGCATGAAGAGCTTCACAACTTCGAGAGGAATGAAGTGTGGACACTCGTGGAGAAGCCCAAGGACGAGCACAACATCATCGGAACCAAATGGGTGTTTCGGAACAAGCAAGATGAAGACGGTCAAGTTGTATGCAACAAGGCGCGTCTCGTAGCCCAAGGATGTACGCAAGCACGGAGGATACCGGAAGAACCATGGCATTGGCTACTTCAACGCAAATGGAGTTGAATGGGAAGAAGGTCAATACCCCAAGCCCAAGTTTGTTCCTCAAAGGGAGAAGTATGAACATACTCTTCCCAAGGGAACAAACACTCAAGATGACCTTCCACCACAAGACCACAAGCTCAAGGGAAAGGACAAGCTTCAAGAGGACATTGACTCATATGAAGATGAATCCCAAGCTTTGGTGGAGTGGGTTCCCAAGGCTACTTCAAGCTCAACTTCTACAAGTGCCACTTCAACACCAAGGATCCCCATCAAGTTGATGTGGGTCCCCAAGAAGAAGAACTAGAGAAGTTCTTGAGGGGTGACTCCGCCAATGAAATTCACTCACATTCATTATTGGCAAGAACTAGTTGCAATCAACGTCAACATCATGCAATAGTTCAAGGAGTCACACATTCCCTCAAAGGTAAGCAAGGGACAAGGTAATCAACAAATCCATGGACATCATCATGTATGCTTTGCACTCCATGTCCATAGATATCCTTGTATTTGTCTCTTGTATGTTGGGACTAACCCATGTAGGTGAGAAGAGTAAGGAAACAACAAGGATGCTCCCAACTCTTGGTGATCTTCATCAACCTTGAGCATCCACTACTACATCACCCACATGAAGTCTTCTACGACAAACCCAAGGTTAGTTTATCCCTCCTATGGGGGGATGTCACATCAAGGGGGAGCTTTACTCTAAGACTTGAGTTAAAGCATCTCTTAGAATGTGACAACATTAAATGCTTTATGTAAAAGTGGTAACCCCACTTGTGCTTAAACGATGAGTATGACCTATGATCAAGTATTCTTACTTGGCTCCTAAGTCAATATACTCATATATAGATGACTCCATCATTGCCAAAATGTTTGATAGATGTTAGTATGTATGTGCATGTTTGCCATGATTTCATTTGACATCTTATTGTGTGAGCATGTTGGTCTGCATTTATTTATCCATTCGAGGACATCCAATTGTTGCTATTTGGTTTTTGATTTTTCTTTTGCCAATTGGATGGACAAGAATGCCTAGGACCACTCTCTAGCTATCTATGCTTTCTCGTCTCATATTCCATTCTTGCTACATCACAAAATTTGAACAAGTACTTTTCAATCTCTCTGTGTGAGGAGCACTGGGAGTTCCGTATCGACAAAGGACTGACCATTAAAATCTCCCAAGTGCATCTCGATGGAACCAATACCAAATTATCGGCATCACCGAATGCCTAGGGTTGATCTGGTTTTCATACTCGGTATCACCGATTCCATCTTCTTGGTTACACCGAGTTTCCCTGTCAGCTGACAGTAGAGAAACTCGGTGACACCGAAAAGTTAGAACCGGTGTCACCGACAACCACGGGTATATAAAGAGGCGGACATGACCTTTGAAATTACTTTCTCAAACGTCATCCCCTCCAAAACCCTAGCTGCCGAACAAGGACCCCTGGTCGTCTCCATCGTCTTCCTGAGCGCCTCCGCCATTGGAAGTCCACGCCGTCGACGGAATCTACACCACCGTCGCCGCTGTAGCGAGGTCGTCACCGAATTAGGGTACGATTTCGACCCCTCGTGCGCTCCCCTCTCCGAATCTTGCGCATTAGGACTTTTCCATCGATAAGCCAAGCTTTGAGATTGATCTATCCACAAGAACCTCCAGTAGAATAGCGAACGAAAGATTTTTTAGGGTTTGCCGTCTGCAACTTGAATCCCGGTGGAACCGACGCAAAAGAATCGGTAGCACCGATTCCCTTCTCTGGTCAACTGAGAACAACCTCGGTGAAACCGAGTGCCCATTTTCGGTGTTACCGAAAGTGGTGCCAAGTTTCTGTAATGCAGGTTGTTTGTCTGAGTGGGTCCGAAAAGTTTGCCTCGGTTGCACCGATATTCACTTGGCAGAATGCAAATCTTGAGAAATTTTAGTTCAAATCTTTGAAAAATTGTCTGCATTTTGTGATGATTCAACCCTTCCACTCTTCTATACTCTATTTCACGGGGTCAGAGATGTCAGGTTCTGATGATAGCCAGAATGACTTCAGAGAGAAAAGTGTTGACATGAGCTCAAGCACTAGTCCTGAAGGGAGCAATGATGATGTTCCTAGCTCACCTGATCTGCCCAAAGCTGCAACCAGGGCAAGAAGAAAGCTCAATTCTGATGAGGAGGATGAAGAATTTATACATGAGGAGCTATCCAAGAAAGATGATACTGCCAAGAGCACTACTGCTACCATCTTAGGAGCTCCACAGGTACAAGACGGAGACTTGGATGTGTACTCCGAGTCCAAGGCCAATCACAATGCTACGAAGAACATGTACAATGAGATCCCTGCTGCAAACTTGCCTTCACATAGGTTTGGATCCATTTACTTCCTCCAGGCTGGTCTACGCATGATCAACACTATCTTGAGGCATACCTTGATGCCTAAGTCTGGAGATGAGAAGATGATAAGAGGCTACTCTATCAACATGCTGCTCCATCTTGATCAACATACCAGATTCAGAGTGATGGACTTAATAGTTGAAACAGTGAAGAGGAATGCAGCAGATCAGAAGAGGTCATGTGGATACGCTCCATATATACAGATGCTTATCAACTCCAAGTTGGAGAAGCACATATTTGCACTTGACCGACCACATTTGCCACTTTTGCTAGAGCTAGAAGACAACGTTGTGGTGATGGACCCAGATCATCCCACCTCAGCTACAACACAGGCACATGCAGAGGCAGCCAGAGACTCCAGTTCTCAGGTGCCAAAGACTAGGAGTGAGCAGATGGATCTCCTACTTAGCTCTGTGCTCAGCATGCAGAAGGACATCGGGAACATTCTGAAGAACCGAGAGAGCCTCTCGAGGATTGTTTACACCAAATTCCATATTCTCAACAACAAGGTGGATGAGCTCACAGTGACTGTGAATGAGCTCAAGAAGGAAGTTGATGGCATGCCTAGTTCCCACACTACTGATGATGATGAGGATAGTCCACATCTCAGGACAACCACTCAGTTCAAGACTCAGCCCAGATCTGCTACAATGCCAGTTCAAGAGTCTAGACCTTCTTCATCAGCTCCTGCCACAGCTCCTTCAGCTCCTCCAGCACCTCCAGTTGCTACTCCGACTCCGTCCATGATGTCTGCAGAAGTCTTCGCTGATGCCATTCTCTCGACTCCTTCATCGGCCACCGGAGGAGATCAGCCCCAGAAGAGCGCTTAGTTATATACCTTTGAAATTTTTGGTAACTTGTTGCCAAAGGGGGAGAAGATGTATATAGATCTTTAGGCTTCGAGAGAGATAGCGTTGCTTTTTATCGATTTTCAAAACATTGACAACTTTTGGTTGGTTTGCTTGTGTTAAACTTTGTTGGTGTTTGATCATACACTTGATGTGTATTGCTACTATTTCCAATCCTTGTGATGCTTATGAGATGATCATTCACCTTTGCTTGATTGTCTTGTGCTATGATATTCATTCTTATTATTCTCGCACACCACCAAGTTGTATGTGACATGGAAGAGTGCCCCATGTACCTAATCGATTGTGCATTTGCATTCAAACGCAAATTTAAAATAATGCACAAATTTAGGGGGAGCTCTTGCTTATCACATACTTCTAAAAGCGACGATTATATTCATTGATTATATCATATGTCGAAGCTTTGATCTATATGTTGTCATCAATTACCAAAAAGGGGGAGATTGAAAGCACATTTGCTCCCTTGGTGGTTTTGGTAATTAATAACAACATATATGTCATTGAACTAATGTTTCCACTAAGCATATTTCAGGAAAAGTTCAATGATGAGTTGGCAAAAGGATTGTGGAGAAACCCCTGGATGCAAGGAAATGGATTGGCAAAGCTTCAAGCAAGAGGACTCTACATTTTACTTTATGAGAAATCACCTTGAGTCCATAGGAAAGCCAATACTATTAAAAGGGGGTAAGGTACTGTTGGTGAACAAGATGCTCCACGTGCACAAGTGATAGTCACCAAAAACACCCACAAGCTCTTCCACAAATACTCTGTCTAGAACCCTACCACTCAAATCGGTTAGACCAACAATTCCTATTCGGTCTCACCGAGATTCAAACCCTAGACAGAAACCCTAGCCAAAACCCACATCTCGGTACTACCATCATTCCATTCAGTGCCACCGAAATCAGTTGCCAACTTTCGGGTATCCTATTTTCAAGAATCGATACCACCGAGTTTTGCCAATCGGTCTCACCGAGATTTGGACCAACTTTCTGGTTAGCCATTCTCAAGAATCGGTACCACCGAGTTTTGTGAATTGGTCTCACCGAGTTTTGGACCAACTTTCTGGTTAGCCGTTGTCAAGAATTGGTACCACCGAAATTTGAGAATCGGTCTCACCGAGTTGTGCAATCTGACCGTTGGTCATCTTATCGGTACCACCGAGATTTCTGTATCGGTCTCACCGAGATTCAAAAGTTGCTACCTTTGGAGCAACTCGGTACCACCGAGTTTTACACTTCGGTGTCACCGAGTTGGTCACTTTAGGTGTAACGGTTGGATTTTTGGGGATGCCTATATATACCCCTTCACCACCACCCACTCGAAAGAGAAGCACCTAGAACTATTCCATACTTGCCCCATCCAATTTTCTGAGAGAGAGCCACCTACTGATGTGTTGAGATCAAGCCATGCCACTCCATCCATATGAATCTTGATCTCTAGCCTCCCCAAGTTGCTTTCCACCAAATCAATCTCTTCCACCATAGCCAAATCTGCGAGAGAGAGATTGTGTGTTGAGGAGTATATCATCTTGAAGCACAAGAGCAAGGAGTTCATCGACATTACCAAGCCTATTACCTTTTGGAGGGTGGTGCCTCCTAGATTGGTTAGGTGTCGTTTGGGAGCCTCCTACTTCGTGTTGTGGAGTTGAACCAAGAAGTTTGTACGGGCAAGGAGATCGCCTACTTCGTGAAGATCTACCCATAGTGAGGCTAGTCCTTCGTGGACGGAAGCCGTTATGGAATAGTCAAGGTTGCTACTTCGTGGACCCATATGGGTGGAGCCCTTCGTGGACTCTCGCGACCGTTACCCTCCGTGGGTTGAAGACTCCATAAACGTGGACGTACGATAGCACCACCTATCGGAACCACGGGAAAAATCTTCGTGTCCCTCATGCGTTTGATCTCCCTATCTCAACTCTTTCATTCCATGTGCAATGTCTTTACTTTCCGCTGCCATACTTGTTGAATTGCATGTGTAGGGTGTGCTAGACTTGCTATTATTGCTAAAATCTGCCAACCAATTAACTTGGGAAAAGGTTAGGTTTTATATTTGCAAGTAGTCTATTCACCCCCCCTCTAGACACACACTTCTAGTGATCCTACAGTCATCGGTAATCTGCCCTGTCGTCGTCGCCGTCGTGAAACTTCACCGAGTTAGGGTAAAGTTTCGGCCCCTTGTGCGCTCCAACGTCTAAATCTCGCTGATACTTGTGATCTGCGTTGGGTTTTCCATGAAGAGGAATGGGTAATTGCAGCACAAAGTGGGTAAGTATTTCCCTCAGTTATGAAATCAAGGTTTATCGAACCAATAGGAATATCAATCCTCAACCGTCTTCAGCGTCTGCACACAAATGAACAAACGACTTGCACCCAACGCGAGCAAGAGGGTTGTCAATCCCCTTGATCTCGTTATTTGCAAGCAAATGAGTTGTGTAGATAATTGTTGATAAATATAAATTGCAAAATAAATAAAAAGTAAATAAAGGCAGCGAGGTAATAATAGCGTTTGTAAATATATAAGTGAATAGACCTGGGGGCCATAGTTTTCCCTAGTGGCATCTCTCATGTAGGCAGTATACGGTGGGTAACAATTTACTGTTGGGCAACTGATAGAAAAGCGGATAGTTATGTGATTTTCACGGCAATGATCATGTGTATATAGGCATCACATCCATAAACAAATAGGCCGACTGCTGCCTGCACCTATTACTATTACTCCACTCATCAACCGCTATCCAGCATGCATCTAGGGTATTAAGTAAAACAGAGTAATGCATGGAGAACGATGACATGATGTACACAAAGTAAACTCAAGCAATATGAATAAACCCCATCGTGTTATCCTTAGTAGCAACAACACAAAGGCGCATCTTGTCCCCTACTTTGTCACTGGGATATAGAAACTCGTCAGGTTAAACCTACCACAACGCACCACTCCCACCGATGAAATATCAATCTACTTGGCCAAAGCACATCACTAGATCGGAGAGCATTACAAAGCTATAATTATCATGCAATTAAGAGATAATATATATCAGAGGCATCTCAAATACTTTTCATGAATAATCTGAACATGAACCCACAATTCATTGGATCCCAACAAACACACCGCACAATAGGATTACATCGGATAGATCAAAGCAAAGATGCGATGACCATTGTATTGAAGATCAAGAGATAGAGAGATTGCCATCTAGGTACTAGCTATGGACCCATAGGTCTGTGGTGAACTACTCACACATCATCATGAGGGCAGCAAGGTTGATGAAGAGGCCCTCCGTGATCGATCCCCCCTCTGGCAGGGTGCTGGAATGGAGCTCAGGATGGCCTCGCGACGGAATAGAGACTTGCGGCGGCGGAATGTAACACCCCAAAAATCGGGTTATCGATTTTTGTGCTGTTATTCCTTCCTAGCTTTTCTCTCCCAAATTTTTCCGCTAGAATCTGGCAAGTGACCAGGTGAATCCAGTCAATCCTCAACCTCTCAGTGCCTTTCCCATGCTCATGTGCCAGCCAAGCTCTTGTCCGTAAACCCCGAATCTCATTCAAACCCTAGTTTCGAAATATTGGAACTGGAGATCTGCCTTTGTGTTTCCAAAGGAGCTATCATTTTCCTTGCTCTATAAATCCTCCCAAAATTTCCAGAGATCCTTATTCTCTCATAAACCCTAGATGTGCAAAAATATTGCTAAGTCATGTGCAATATTTCTCATCTAGAATTAATTCCTCTTTCTGCCTTTTTGAGGAATTAAATCCAGGAAAATATCTATCCATCTCCAGAGGTCATGAAAACTTGTGGAGATATTCTTTGTGATCATATTGAGCTCTAATAAAAATATTGGCTATAATTAAATAGGGGAAATTGCATTTTCCTATTTAAAGCCAATATCTCAATTTGGGGCCTTTCCAAAGGAACTACCATTTTGGTAGCTAGGAAAAATCCCAAATAATTTGTGGAGCTTCTCATATCCTCATATTCTCCATTTCCATCAAAATATCAAGTTCTTCAATTCAAATTTTGAGCACCACTTCCCTTTGCAAATTTTGTCCAGATTTCCAGTTTGCAAAGGAAGTGCTTGATTCCTTGATCTCCTTGGGCTAAAATTTTGCAGGGTGATTCATTATGATAAATTACCCTTGTCCTCCAAAATTAGCCCATCTCATCTAGCCAATCTTCCTCAGCAAATTATTCAAGTTTCTGTCCAGATTGGAGCACTGTGAAGGAAGTACCATTTCTACTTATGCAAATGGTATGAAACTTTTACAGTAACTTCATATGCCTAAATCATTGGCCTCCTCCAAATTTGGGCCATTTTCATTTAGTCATTCATCCCCAGCACCATCATTTCTATTTCTGTCCAGTCTGGCACTTTGCAAAGGAGGTACTATCTAGAGTGGTCCAGGGGAGCTGAAACTTGGTCAAGTTAGTCACCTTAGTAGGTGATCAATCCCTGCCTGATATCAAGTCAAGAGGTTCACTGTGGTGGCCACACCACAGCACAAACACATGGCTGTCAGCTGGTGTTTGACCTAGGAGTAGTCACACCAGGGACCCTTCCCCTGACCTGAGAGCTCACATCAGTTGTTTGACCCTGTGCCCACGCGGTAGACATGATTTGAGAGCGTTTTGGAGCTCAGTCCACGTGGTGCCAGTGGTGACCACGGGCAGAACGCGCCAAACGCGTGCCTTGTGCACCAGAGACCTCGAGAGCCCTCTCTGGCCAGTGTCAGTCTGTCCAGGAGCGTCAGAGAACTCCCTATCGCGCGCGTGAACCCTCCAGGGCCCTCTCCCCCTCGTCCCGAAGTTCCTAGCCGCCTCTGTCAACCGCCGGAGCGCCGCCGTCTCTGGAAGCTCCGGCTACCGTCGAGAGAGCCCCTCCCCTCTGCTATAAATAGCGTGCCCCGAGCCCTCCGAGCAGCAGCAAGTCCCCAGCCCCTCCCCTCGAGCTCTAGGAGCTCCAGCCCCCTCCAATGGCCGAGGCCTCGCCATCGATCTCCTCGGCCACCACAGCAAGCGCCCGGCCCTCCCCTCCTTTCAGCCACGGACGCCGCCTTCCCCATGGCTCGCAGGGCCGCCGCCGCCCTCCGCTTCTCCGGGGAAGCCCTACTGCAGCGGCACCGCGAGCGCCCGTCGGCCACCGTGCCCCGGCCAGTGGCGACGACGCTGTAGCCCGCCTCCGGTGGCCTCGTGACCACCCTCGGGCGCGGCGTGGCACGCCAGTGCCAGAGAGCTCGCCGGCCGGCCTCCTAGTGCGGCGAGGCGACCGCAACGCCGGCGGCCGGCTTCCCTTGCCCTGTCTCCGGTCAGGAGGAAGGGGATGAACGACCGGGAGGAGAGAGAGAGATAGGGTGGGCCCCGCCCGTAAGTGAGACAGCGGCTGGGCCCAGCCGGTTAAGTGGAGGCGGTATTTTGAAAGTACGCTTTCCCTTGTCGAAAGCGTAATCTGAAAAATACGCTTTCATTTTTAACCAGCCGGCCGAATCTGCTATATTATGAACGTTCACTGGTTAAGAGCAGAAATAAATAGTTTTTATTTATTTCCTGCCTAACGAATGAATGCTCGTATCTTCGCGCTCGTAACTCCGATCAAGGTAAAACCAGCGCCCACGTTTTCGTCTCGTCGAGCCCGTTCCGATGACATTATTTTCATAATGTGTTCACATTGTGAAAATAACCATTTTGCCCTTGCCCTATATCTTTCCCCTCGGTGAGAGACCCCTTTCCGGCAAATTCTTCCGTGAGGTGATCGCACTCCCTCCCGACGTATTCATCACCCCCCAGACAAGCCAACCTCTTACCATGAGCTCCGGACTTGTGTGATGACTTTGCTTGCACCCTGTGTGTTCATCTATTACCTGTTAGTCTGCATTTGCATACACATGTGATGACATCGGTATTAGATTCTAGCATTACTTTCCATTTAATGTCATGTCCTGTTTTCATATTGCCATGCTAATAATAATATTGTTAATAACATTGACATGCTAGTACTGTGGTTTGATCTCATGCCACGATCATCAGTACTATGATCTTGTCATGTTATTGTTAAATGACTGTTAGCATTTATAATTGATGAGGTAATGGTACGATGATGGGTATGTTGAGTTGGATTAAGAGATTACTGTCTATGATTATTTGGGGTTTCATCTGGCAGTTTGTGGATATGAGGAGTTGGATTAATGCAACTTAGTGGTTGATCTTGAGTCACTTGTCCGGGCATACTCGTGCAACCACATTTGCCGGTATGGGACGGCCTTGACTTGGCCTGACCGCGTGATCTTTCACCGGTACCTCCAAAGAGGGAGGGTTATGCGCGCGTGCTACCCTGATCAGGTAGGCGGCGATAACCCTGTGAGCCCAGTTGTTGTTTGTTTGTGCGCACGTCCCCGTTTGGGACAGTTTAGTCCCATTTGGGACTATTTAGTTTGGGCCACGACGGTGGCAGGTGTTATGAGGACACAGGGGCCACCCAGGGCAAGCCTCCGGGGGAGGATGAGTGCCAGTGGTACGATGAAAGAGTCACGAGTCAGGCAGGTTTTGTTGAAGCAACGTTTCTCCACCCGAGTGGGATCACGAGGCCAGGTGCTTCATGGTGTGGGTAAAGTGCGCAACCTCTGCAGAGTGTAAAAATCTATTCGAATAGCCGCGTCCACGGTATTGGACAGCCCGTCCAGACCTCACTAGGTGGTCAACCGTATTAATGATGATAATGATGAAAGAACTCATCGTGAGTAGACATCAGATGATGTCAGGAATATGATGTGTTAGCCAAGGGATGGCTATATGATGAGTGGCCGGATGACCACATGATTTGGACTGGACTTGGACCCATTTCAGGTTGGATCATGAGTATATCGAGGGTTGTGTGACAACCCAGAAGAGAGTAAGTTGGCATTCGGTAACAGTAAGTACTGTAGGCACCTAGTGTGACTATTTCCCTGCTATGTGATGTAGATGATATGCCTGATCTATGTTATGCCATGCTTGATCCATGCTTTCCTTGTTAAATTTTATGCCATGCTTAGAATTAATTCATGCATAGCATAGGGCTTGCTTTGTCATCTGTTTGTTTGGATGCTATGTATTTGGTTGTCTTGCGAGTACATTCAAAGTACTCACCTGGCCTTGCACGTGGCCAGTTGCAGGAGAAGGTTCGTCGTGCTAGATCGTAACCCAGCCAGTCCTGTGAGTTATGGAGCCTAGCCAGAGATGTCATTGCCGCTGAACCAAGACCTCTGCCGCCATTTAGTTAGCCCTGGAGTTATGTAATATTGTTGTAAGCAACAGTACTGTAGTAGTCCATTATATTAATAAAGCCATTTTTGTGCCTGGAATTGCTGTATCATGTCTTTGACGTGCGCCAGGTCTTATCCTGGGGCTGGCGTGCATCGGCCCTCTATCGGGGTGCCACAAGACTTGGTATCAGAGCCAGGCTGGCTGTAGGTTACCCTAGCACCGAACCACCCCTAGGTTTAACCGGTAGTGAGCCCAATAGAAGTTGACCGTCTCTGGCATCCGACATGGCCGCTATGGATCAACATGCGGCGCAGTCGGAATGGACGTGACCCTACCCAGCTGTCCGCCCACCCAGCCACCCTAGATTGGACCGTGACCCCACTCAGTTGTCGGCCGTACCGGTGTATCTTCTACCCGGCACGAGAAGGATCCACGCCATGCTGGTGTGTCCTAGCCCGACTGCCTATTTAAGCCCCCCACCTGCGAGTCGCAGCTCTCTCCATTCAGTAAGCCAGATCCCTGGAAGAGAACCCAGGTTAGTATCCCCAAACCAGCAGCCATGGCCAGTTCTTCCAAAACACCCAACACACCCACTTTCCATAGCCGAACCATGGCTAATGGTTGTTCCGGCTTCCCGCTCCTCCTTTCGAGGATGCTCACTCGAGCCTTGGGCTGTAGCACTCCTCCAGTGTATCTGGTGTTCCAATCTGAACCCATTCCCCATCTTTGCCGATTTTATGCAAGGGTGTATATCAATCCAGGTCCAACAGCGGATGGGAAGTCCATGAATTTTCAGGGCAAACCCATGCCCACCCCCGCGTTGGCTGTCCAGATGGCTGGCGCAGGAGCCATCACCCGTCTTCGTATCCAGTTTCCGCAAGTAGCGGAGATGCAAGAGTTCCGCTATTTTCCCTCTCCGTCCGACACCGGTGGCAAGTTTGCCAGCATAGTTGGAGAGTCTGACCCAGCAATAGCCCGCCTAGTCCAGTATATTGATGCCCAGGGACTTCTGCTCTTCGGCATCCTTAGAGAGTTCCAAGCCATTGACCAAGACACTATACGGGATGTTACGGGAGCATATCGTGCGGCCCGTGAAGCTGCATCCCAGACCACCCGTTCCCTGTTGCCAAACCCAGTGCCACCTTCGCAGCTAGTCCCACCCTCGCCATCTGTAGACCTATATCGCCCAGTCAGCATCCACCCAAATTCCATTCAAGGAGCTATCCGGCGACTTCGTCATCGGGATGTGTTCCGTCAAGATCCCCCTGCAGGTCCAGCAGTTGAGCCTCAACCCATAGAGGTGTCCGATGATGAAGACAGAAGTTGGCTCAGCCTTCGTCCCCCAGGAGAGCCCCAGCAGAAGTAGGCCCACATGTGACTTCGGCAGCGAGCGAAGCCAGGAGATGCCGCGAGTTTGTGTGCTGCTCAGACTGTTTCATCGCCTGCGTTCAGGACTAGGACTCTGTAGTTTGGAGTGAGTGTTGCTGTTAGCTGCCTAGTAATGCTGTGTGTTGTTGTATGATTGTACTGCGTGTACTGTTTGTGATTGTGTGCTGTTGTAATGCCTGTTTGCTCTGTGTGCCTAGTTCATCTGTCACTCGGTTAAGCAGAAATGTTTAACAGAGCTGGCAGTGGACTCTTAACAAGATTTTAGTCAGTAGAGCACTTACACCTAATAACAACATTGGACTCGCTCAGAGTCTATAATAAAATGCGAGCTGGTGTAGGTGTATGTATACCAGGAGTACATACACCCACTAGCATTAAATCACCTTAGTGTAACATGCTAGATATGTTTCTTTCTTCTGCCTGCATTTTGCTATCATGTGCATTCTGCATTTGCTTGCATATTAGTCTAAATAGATTGCATGAGTATCGTGTGAGCAATGTCTGCACGCCAAGTTCTTCTCCCGAGTACAGTTGCAGAAGTACTCGTGCAGAATGTAAGTCCCCTATCCATGCCCATCCGTGCTTGCCCATTTGCTAGTCTTCCTGAACCTAGTGTCCTGGAAAACCAACTCTTCCCAAAAATTCCCCTGTTCCAAAATCTTTGCCCGGAACCCGGTTGCAATCTCAAAGAAATTCTAGGAAATTTTATTGCAGCATAGACCGGTACAACCCTTCTAGCCCGAGACCTAAACCCTGATGCCACCCATTGTGGATGCCGTTCAGCAAGGAGCAACTAGCAGCGTGGCCTCCACACTGGTAGAGTTCCGCTGACCGCACCGCACTAACCCCAGACCCAGCGGCACCTCTGTCACCATCTTGTGTAATGTTGACAGGCCGCCCCTTCGCCGCCGCAGCCCGCGCTTAGTCCGCCGGCTTGAGACGACATAGTTGACCCCCAGCCACCGTTCTGGCAGCAGCATCGCGACGATCATCAAGGATCATCGCGCATAGCAGCAGCGAGCCGCCAGCCAATGCCGCCAGCATGCCAGCCAGGAGGATCGTGATTAGCTCCGAGCCCATGTCCGCCATTAGCGCCTTGCCTCGCACTCCTGCAACCAGAAGGAAAAGAAGAGGAAGAAGAAGAGAGGTAGGGTGCGAGGTGGTGAGTAGAGAGAAGAAACCG
Organism: Elymus sibiricus; assembly: GCA_039707655.1. Classification (NCBI taxonomy): domain Eukaryota; kingdom Viridiplantae; phylum Streptophyta; class Magnoliopsida; order Poales; family Poaceae; genus Elymus; species Elymus sibiricus. Next base: position 251,014,426 of record CM077671.1, read on the forward strand.
CGGTCGTTTTTATAGCCCCTGCCCGGTGTACGGTGAGCAAGGTCCAGGAGACCGCGCGCCGCTCAATCACCGGCGTCCAGGAGGCGAATCCGCGAGCAGTGCCGACCGGCGCTGGCCCGCGATGGGAGTGCTCTCTGCGTTGGCCTCGTGCGCGCCGCGCACTATCATCGTAGGGTGCTTTATGCCCCAGGAGCTAGGCGTGCGCAGTGCCTAGCCGCACACAGGACAGCACAAGAGCGAGAGAGAGAGAGAGCCATTGGCCGAAGAAAGAAGAAGAAGGCTGCCAGTGGGCCCTAGGCCCACTTGTCAACGAGAGAGGCCACTGTTCATTAGGGTACCCTGAGCATTTTTGGAAAAGGGAAATCTTGCTTTTTCTCAAAATTTCAGAGCTACCCAGCGGCCCCTACCTATGGAGTAGATCCCACAATATCCGTATCTCGATCTGGGCGTACCAGTTTTCGGTACTCTTAACTCGGTTGTTTTCAACCGCAGGGTTAAGACCCAGCCCAGAGGTTTTTCTAGGAGGCGTAGTATTTGTTCTAAGCTAACCCTAGGAATCTCGAGGACGAGATTCTTCTAAGGGGGTAAGGTTTGTAACACCCCAAATATCAGGTTATCGATTTTTGTGCTGTTATTCCTTCCTAGCTTTTCTCTCCCAAATTTTTCCGCTAGAATCTGGCAAGTGACCAGGTGAATCCAGTCAATCCTCAACCTCTCAGTGCCTTTCCCATGCTCATGTGCCAGCCAAGCTCTTGTCCGTAAACCCCGAATCTCATTCAAACCCTAGTTCCGAAATATTGGAACTGGAGATCCTGCCTTTGTGTTTCCAAAGGAGCTATCATTTTCCTTGCTCTATAAATCCTCCCAAAATTTCCAGAGATCCTTATTCTCTCATAAACCCTAGATGTGCAAAAATATTGCTAAGTCATATGCAATATTTCTCATCTAGAATTAATTCCTCTTTCTACCTTTCTGAGGAATTAAATCCAGGAAAATATCTATCCATCTCCAGAGGTCATGAAAACTTGTGGAGATATTCTTTGTGATCATATTGAGCTCTAATAAAAATATTGGCTATAATTAAATAGGGGAGATTGCATTTTCCTATTTAAAGCCAATATCTCATTTTGGTAGCTAGGAAAGATCCCAAATAATTTGTGGAGCTTCTCATATCCTTATCTTCTCCATTTCCATCAAAATATCAAGTTCTTCAATTCAAATTTTGAGCACGACTTCCCTTTGCAAATTTTGTCCAGATTTTCAGTTTGCAAAGGAAGTGCTTGATTCCTTGATCTCCTTGGGCTAAAATTTTGCAGGGTGATTCATTATGATAAATTACCCTTGTCCTACAAAAATTAGCCCATCTCATCTAGCCAATCTTCCACAGCAAATTATTCAAGTTTCTGTCCAGATTGGAGCACTGTGAAGGAAGTACCATTTCTACTTATGCAAATGGTATGGAACTTTTACAGTGACTTCATATGCCTAAATCATTGGCCTCCTCCAAATTTGGGCCATTTTCATTTAGTCATTCATCCCCAGCTCCATCATTTCTATTTCTGTCTAGTCTGGCACTTTGCAAAGGAGGTACTATCTAGAGTGGTCCAGGGGAGCTGAAACTTGGTCAAGTTAGTCACCTTAGTAGGTGATCAATCCCTGCCTGATATCAAGCCAAGAGGTGCACTGTGGTGGCCACACCACAACACAAACACATGGCTGCCAGCTGGTGTTTGACCTAGGAGTAGTCACACCAGGGACCCTTCCCCTGACCTGAGAGCTCACATCAGTTGTTTGACCCTGTGCCCACGCGGTAGACATGATTTGAGAGCGTTTTGGAGCTCAGTCCACGTGGTGCCAGTGGTGACCACGGGCAGAACGCGCCAAACGCGTGCCCTGTGCACCAGAGACCTCGAGAGCCCTCTCTGGCTAGTCTCAGTCTGTCCAGGAGCGTCGGAGAACTCCCTATCGCGCGCGTGAACCCTCCAGAGCCCTCTCCCCCTCGTCCCGAAGCTCCTAGCCGCCTCTGTCAACCGCCGGAGCGCCGCCGTCTGTGGAAGCTCCGGCTACCGTCGAGAGAGCCCCTCCCCTCTGCTATAAATAGCGTGCCCCGAGTCCCCAGAGCAGCAGCAAGTCCCCAGCCCCTCCCCTCGAGCTCTAGGAGCTCCAGCACCCTCCAATGGCCGAGGCCTCGCCGAAGATCTCCTCGTCCACCGCAGCAAGCGCCCGGCCCTCCCCTCCTCTCAGCCGCGGACGCCGCCTTCCCCATGGCTCGCAGGGCCGCCGCTGCCCTCAGCTTCTCCGGGGAAGCCCTGCTGCAGCGGCACCGCGAGCGCCCGTCGGCCACCGTGCCCCGGCTAGTGGCGACGACGTTGTAGCCCGCCTCCGGTGGCCTTGTGACCACCCTCGGGCGCGGCGTGGCACGCCAGTGCCAGAGAGCTCGCCGGCCGGCCTCCTAGTGCGGCGAGGCGACCGCGATGCCGGCGGCCGGCTGCCCTTGCCCTGTCTCCGGTCAGGAGGAAGGGGATGAACGACCGGGAGGAGAGAGAGAGATAGGGTGGGCCCCGCCCGTAAGTGAGACAGCGGCTGGGCACAGCCGGTTAAGTGGAGGCGGTATTTTGAAAGTACGCTTTCCCTTATCGAAAGCATAATCTAAAAAATACGCTTTCATTTTTAACCAGCCGGCCGAATCTGCTATATTATGAACGTTCACTCGTTAAGAGCAGAAATAAATAGTTTTTATTTATTTCCTGCCTAACGAATGAATGCTCGTATCTTCGCGCTCGTAACTCCGATTAAGGTAAAACCAGCGCCCACGTTTTGGTCTCGTCGAGCCCGTTCCGATGACATTATTTTCATAATGTGTTCACATTGTGAAAATAACCATTTTGCCCTTGCCCTATATCTTTCCCCTCGGTGAGAGACCCCTTTCCGGCAAATTCTTCCGTGAGGTGATCGCACTCCCTCCTGACGTATTCATCACCCCCCAGGCAAGCCAACCTCTTACCATGAGCTCCGAACTTGTGTGATGACTTTGCTTGCACCCTGTGTGTTCATCTATTACCTGTTAGTCTGCATTTGCATACACATGTGATGACATCGGTATTAGATTCTAGCATTACTTTCCATTTAATGTCATGTCCTGTTTTCATATTGCCATTCTAATAATAATATTGTTAATAACATTGACATGCTAGTACTGTGGTTTGATCTCATGCCATGATCATCAGTACTATGATCTTGTCATGTTATTGGTAAATGACTGTTAGCATTTATAACTGACGAGGTAATGGTACGATGATGGGTATGTTGAGTTGGATTAAGAGATTACCGTCTATGATTATTTGGGGTTTCATCCGGCAGTTTGTGGATATGAGGAGTTGGATTAATGCAACTTAGTGGTTGATCTTGAGTCACCTGTCCGGGCATACTCGTGCAACCACATTTGCCGGTATTGGACGGCCTTGACTTGGCCTGACTGCGTGATCTTTCACCGGTACCTCCAAAGAGGGAGGGTTATGCGCGCATGCTACCCTGATCAGGTAGGCGGCGATAACCCTATGAGCCCAGTTGTTGTTTGTTTGTGCGCACGTCCCCGTTTGGGACTATTTAGTTTGGGCCACGACGGTGGTAGGTGTCATGAGGACACAGGGGCCACCCAGGGCAAGCCTCCGGGGGAGGATGAGTGCCGGTGGTACGATGAAAGAGTCACGAGTCAGGCAGGTTTTGTTGAAGCAACGCTGGTCCACCCGAGTGGGATCACGAGGCCAGGTGCTTCATGGTGTGGGTAAAGTGCGCAACCTCTGCAGAGTGTAAAAATCTATTCGAATAGCCGCGTCCACGGTATTGGACAGCCCGTCCAGACCTCACTAGGTGGTCAACCGTATTAATGATGATAATGATGAAAGAACTCATCGTGAGTAGACATCAGATGATGTCAGGAATATGATGTGTTAGCCAAGGGATGGCTATATGATGAGTGGCCGGATGACCACATGATTTGGACTAGACTTGGACCCATTTCAGGTTGGATCATGAGTATATCGAGGGTTGTGTGACAACCCAGAAGAGAGTAAGTTGGCATTCGGTAACAGTAAGTATTGTAGGCACCTAGTGTGACTATTTCCCTGCTATGTGATGTAGATGATATGCCTGATCTATGTTATGCCATGCTTGATCCATGCTTTCCTTGTTAAATTTTATGCCATGCTTAGAATTAATTCATGCATAGCATAGGGCTTGCTTTGTCATCTGTTTGTTTGGATGCTATGTATTTGGTTGTCTTGCGAGTACATTCAAAGTACTCACCTGGACTTGCACGTGGCCAGTTGCAGGAGAAGGTTCGTCGTGCTAGATCGTAACCCAGCCAGTCCTGTGAGTTATGGAGCCCAGCCAGAGACGTCATTGCCGCTGAACCAAGACCTCTGCCTCCATTTAGTTAGCCCTGGAGTTATGTAATATTGTTGTAAGCAACAGTATTGTAATACTCCATTATATTAATAAAGCCATTTTTGTGCCTGGAATTGCTGTATCATGTCTTTGACGTGCGCCAGGTCTTATCCTGGGGCTGGCGTGCGTCGGCCCTCTATCGGGGTGCCACACGGAAAAAGGGTTTCGGGACTGCTTCTGTTTTTTTTTGCAATATTAGAGAATTTATAGGCCAGAGAGGGGCGTCGGGAGGCAGCCAAGGGGGCCACCACATATCAGGGCGCGCCCTGATGTGTGGTGGTGCCCTCGTGCACCTCTCGACCTCCTTCCTAAGCTTCCAGATCTTCTTATGGTCCAGAAAAAATCATCAAAAAGTTTCGTGGCAATTGGACTTCGTTTCGTAATGTAAACCTGAAAAGTAAAAAACATGTAGAAAACAACAACTGGCATTGGGCACTGGGTCAATAGGTTAGTGCTCTAAAATATTATAAATTGGTAAATAATGACCCAAAAAGTGTCCTAGAATGATAATATATCAACATGGAATAATCAAAAATTATAGATACGTTGGAGACGTATCACTTGCGCATTAGGTCTTGTTCATCATCTTGCCACCGATTGAAACACTTCTATCCACAAAACAAATCCTTAGAACAGCCGAACGATGAAATCTAGGTTTTGAGTTCCGCCAAGTGCGTTTCGGTGTCACCGACTGCAAACAAATCGGTCCTACCGATTTGGGTTTTAGGGCTCTGAGAACTTTCTCGGTGAGACCGAGTCATCCTTTCTCGGTGAAACCAAAAAGGTGACCGAGTCTCTGTCAAAGAGAAAGTCTGTCTCGGTACCTCCGAAAATTGAATCTTGGTGGAACCGAATCCCACTTCGTAGAATTCTAAGACTATGATTTTTGAGTTCAATTTTTTAAAAAAACTTCTGTGTTTTGTGATGCTTATCCCCTCCACTCTTCTATATCTATTCACAGGGACAACAGGTTGAAAGCACATATGCTCCCTTGGAGGTTTTGATAATTCATGACAACATACATTGTCTCTTGGACTAATAGTTTTACCTAGTTTATTTCAGATGAAGTCCACAGAGAAGATTGGTCATGGAATGTGTGTAGAATCCCCAAGGGGAGAAGAAGAAGAAATGGAATGAGATTGGCAAAATCAACAAGCTTGAAGACTCTATATTTTACATTTTGTGAGAAATCACTCTTCAGTCCATAGGAAAGCCAATACTATTAAAAGGGGATGAGGTGTCTATGATGATCTGGTTGCTCAAGTGCTTAGAGATTAGCCACCAAAAATACACATGAAATTCTCCCACAAATAGTCTGTCCAAAACCAAATATCCAAAGTCGGTGCCACCAACAATTTCCATTCGGCCCTATCGAGTTTCACTTAGACAGATTCCCATGCCAAACCCTAGCATCTCGGTACCACCAAGTTTTGAGAATCGGACCAACCGAGTTTTGGACCAACTCTCTGGCTAGCCATTTTCAAGAATCGGTACCACCGAGTTTTGAGGATCGGTCTCACCGAGTTTTGGACCAAGTCTCTGATTAGCCGTTTTCAAGAATTGGTACCACCGAGATTTATATATCGGTCTCACCGAAAAGCCGAAAGTTGCCACATTTTGCACTAGTCGGTACAACCGAGTTTTTGGACCGGTGTCACCGACTTGGGAAATAATGTTGTAATGTTTGGATTTTTGGTGATGCCTATATATACCCCTCCACCTCCTCTCATTCGTAGAGGAAGCACTCAAAACACACTTACACTTGCCTATCCATTTTTCTGAGACAGAACCACCTACTCATGTGTTGAGATCAAGAGCTTCCACTCCAACCATATGAATCTTGATTTCTAGCCTCCCCAAGTTGCTTTCCACCCAATCATCCTCTTCTACCCAGCCAAGTCTGTGAGAGAGTGATTGTGTGTTGAGGAGACTATCTTTTGAAGCACAAGAGCAAGGAGTTCATCATTGTTACCACATCTATTACCTTTTGGAGGGTGGTGCCTCCTAGATTGGTTAGGTGTCGCTTGGGAGCCTCCTTCTTCATGTTGTGGAGTTGAACCAAGAAGTTTGTATGGGCAAGGAGATTGCCTACTTCGTGAAGATCTACCCATAGTGAGGCTAGTCCTTCGTGGACAGAAGCCGTGGTGGAATAGACGAGGTTGCTACTTTGTGGACCCTAACGGGTGGAGCCCTCCGTGTACTCTCGCGACCGCTACCCTCCGTGGGTTGGAGTCTCCATGAGCATGGACGCACAATAGCACCACCTATCGGAACCACGGGAAAAATCTTCGTGTCATCTATTGCGTTTGATCTTCCTATCTCTACTCCTTCTTACATATGCTTGTCTTTACTTTCCGCTGCTATACTTGTTGACTAGCATGTGTAGGGTGCACTAGACTTGTTAGAACTGCTAAAATCTGCCAACCATTAAATTGGGAAAAGGTTAGGTTTTTAATTTGTCAAGTAGTCTATTCACCCCCCTCTAGATGTCCCTTCTCGATCCCACACATGTCAGGCTCAGAGGATAGTGACAACGATTTCAGAGAGCAGAGTGTTGATTTGGATGCAGGCACTAGCCCAGAGGCTAGTCAATCTTCTGAAGAACCTGGCACCCCCCGCTCTCATAGTTTGCCCAAGGCAGCCACTAGGGCCAGGAGAAATCTCAACTCAGATGAAGAAGATGTTGATTTTGTGCCTGAAGAGTTGATAGCCAGAAAGCATCAAGAGAAGAAAGATAGAGCTGCCAAGACGAATTCTGAAGAGGTCACATCTTCCAGGAGGCCCATAAGGAAGGAATATGCGAGCACAGCTGATACAAGGGCTCCTAAGACTGCCAAGAAAGGGATGACACTCACTCTTGAAATTCCTACCTCCTCCAGGCAGACAAAGTCCATGCCCAAGAAGCCTGCCAAGAAGAGAGGAAGGAAGCAAACAGTTTATGTCAAGAGAAGGCCAACCTCAATGGTGAGAACTCCTGAGCAAAGTGAGGAGGAAGAAGAGGAACCAGCTGCAAAACCTCCTCCTCCCAAGAAGAAGAAGTTGTTAGCTGATGCTATGCCTAGCAAGCCTCCCTCCAAGGCCAAGCCAACTGCTCCCAAGAAGCCAGATGCCCCCAAGCCCAAGAGGACCACTAGAGACATTCCTCTTGTTGAGAAGAACAAGAGATCTTCCACCATCGATGAAGAAGAGGAAGATGTTATTGTGTTGAGAAAATTGAGACCCCATCTGCCAGAGCATAATGATGATCACCCAGTGGCAGAGGACATGAAAAAGAGAAAGGATCAAGGGCTTAGGACATGGAGAGCAAATGATCCATATTCCATCAAGAGAAGGACTGTAGTAGATGCTCGCTTCCACACCAAGGAGCAGCAAGATTTGTATGAGACTATGTTGAAGAGTCCTGCAGTTAGTGACATGAGATATGTTGATTGGAAGTTCATTAAGGAAAATGAAGATTACTTCCCTCATGTGCTAGAGAACTTCAAGGCCATTGATATTGATGCATTTGTTGGCAGAGAGGTTCACTGCATGGAATGATGAGATGATCATGCAATTCTATTCCACAACTCATTTCTATCCAGATGGGAGAATTGTATGGATGACTGAGGGAACCAGATACCAGTCTTCAGTTGATGAGTGGGCTGACATCTTAGGAGCCCCGAAGATTCAAGAAGGAGATCTTGATCTATATATCGAGGCCAAGATGAATCACAACTCCATGGCCAACATGTATAATACCATCCCTGCTGCTTATGTGAAGACTCACAAGCTTGGCTCTGTTTACTATCTGCAAGCAGGATTACCCACTACCAACACCATCATGAGGCATACCTTGATGCCAAAGTCTGGAGATGACAAGATGATTAGAGGGTACTCCATCAACATGCTGCATCATGTAGACACCCACACCGGATTCAGAGTGATGGATTTGATTGTAGAGACAATTAAGAGGACATCTGTTGATCAGAAAATATCATGTGGATATGCTCCATACATTCAGATGCTCATCAATTCCAAAGTTGGAAAGAGCCAATATGCACTTGATCGTCCACACCTGCCACTCTTGCCAGACTTCGAGGACAACGTTGTGGTGATGGATCCTTCTCATCCCACTTCAGCTACTTCACACGCAGAGGCAGAGGCAGCTAGAGCCACTAGTGCTCAGATTCCAAGGACGAAGAGCGACCAAATGTCCCATCTTATCAGCTCTATCTAAGGGATTGAAAAGAATGTGGCTGAGATCCTCAAGAACCATAAGAGTCTTGAGAGGATTGTGGAGACGAAGTTTCATGCTCTTGACAACAAGGTGGATGAGCTGACAAAGACTGTCATAGAGTTGAAACAAGAAGTGGATGCAGTGTCGAGTCCCCACTCTAGTGATGATGATGGTTCTCCTCTCAGGCCTAGCACTCAGTTCAAGACTCAGGCCAGATCGTCTACTGTGCCTGCTCTAGAGTTGAGACCTTCCTCATTAGCACCAGCAACTGCTCCTTCAGCTCCTTCTGCACCTTCAACATCTACTCCACCACCTCAGAGGACTTCAGCCGAAGCATTCGCCGACGCCCTTCTTTTGACTCCTTCAACGGCTACCAGAGGAGATAGAGCCCAGAGCGATGCTTAGCTCTTTACCTTTGAACTTTTTGGTAACTTGTTGCCAAAGGGGGAGAAGTGTATAGATCATAGGGCTTCGAGAGAGAGTGTTTTGTCTTTTGATTGCTCTCTCTGTTTCAAAACATTTGGTTTATCGCTTGGTTGTTCTTAAACTTGCCGTGTTTGATCATACGCTTTGTGGTTGATGCTACTATTTCCTATCCATGTGATGTTAATATTATGATCATTCACATGTTTGGTGTTATGTGCATTGTAATCCATTCATATCATTTATGCGCACCACCAAGTTGTATGTGACATGGAAGAGTGACCCATGATCCTAATTGATCGTGCATTTCCATTCAAACGCAAATTTTAAAATAATGCACAAATTTAGGGGGAGCTCTTGCTTATCAAATACTTCTCAAAGCGACAATGCTATTCATTGTTTTATCCCTATCAAAGCTTTGATCTATATGTTGTCATCAATTACCAAAAAGGGGGAGATTGAAAGCACAACTTCTCCCTAGGTGGTTTTGGTAATTAATAACAACATATATTTCATTGGACTAATGTTTCCACCAAGTATATTTCAAGAAAGTTCAATGAATGGATTGGCAAAAGGATTGTGAGGAGATCCCCTAGATGCAAGGAACATCTATTGGCAACAAGCTTGAAAAGTCTACATTTTACATTTTGTGAGAAATCACTTTTGAGTCCATAGGAAAGCCAATACTATTAAATGGGCATGCGGTTTCTATGATGATCTGGTTGCTCAAGTGCTTAGAGATTAGCCACCAAAATACACATGAAATTCTCCCACAATATCTCTGTCTAAACCCTACCACTAAAATCGGTGCCACCAACTTTTCATATTCGTCCCTACCGAGTTTTAACCCTAGACAGATCCTAGCCAAAACCCTAAGATTTTGGTGCCACCAACATTCCATTCGGTGCAACCGAAATCAGTGACCAACTCTCTGGTATCCTATTTTTAAGAATTGGAATTTCCGAGTTTTGAAAATCCGTCTCACCGAGATTTGGAAATTGCCTAGGTCACCCATATCGGTACCACCGAGATTTATATATCGGTCTCACCGAGAAGCCAAAAGTTGCCACATTTTGCACTAGTCGGTGGAACCGAGTTTTTACCCCGGTCTCACCGAGTTGGGCAATAATGTTGTAACGGTTGGATTTTTGGAGATGCCTATATATACCCCTCCACCTCCTCTCACTTGTTGAGAAGCACTCAGAACATACCTACACTTGTCCCATCCATTTTTTTGAGAGAGAGCCACCTACTCATGTGTTGAGATCAAGATATTCCACTCCAACCATATGAATCTTGATTTCTAGCCTCCCCAAGTTGCTTTCCACCCAATCAACCTCTTCTACCAAGCCAAATATGTGAGAGAGTGATTGTGTGTTGAGGAGACTATCTTTTGAAGCACAAGAGCAAGGAGTTTATCATTGTTACCACATCTATTCCCTTTTGGAGAGTGGTGTCTCCTAGATTGGTTAGGTGTCACTTGGGAGCCTCGTTCTTCGTGTTGTGGATTAGAACCAAGAAGTTTGTACGGGCAAGGAGATCGCCTATTTCGTGAAGATCTAACCTAGTGAGGCTAGTCCTTCGTGGACAGAAGCCGTGATGGAATAGACGAGGTTGCTACTTTGTGGACCCTAATGGGTGGAGCCCGACGTGGCTTGAGACTGCGTCGGTATTTCCCCAAAGAGGAAGGGATGATGCAGCACAACGAAGGTAAGTATTTGCCTCAGTTATGAAACCAAGGTTATCGATCCTAGGAGGAGGACCACACAACGCTATGTAAACGGTACCTACACATAAAGAACAAATACTTACAACCCGACGTGTAATAGAGGTTGTCAATCTCTCAACGGTAAAAAGATAGATTAGGTGTAGTAGATTGGATAAATAGATCTCACAAGAACACAAAATAAAAGAGGCAAATAAAAAGTGCAGCAAGGTATTTTTGGGTTTTTGGAATAATATATCTGAAAACAAAAACGACAAAAGATAGATCGGAAAGCAATATGTTGGAAAAGTAGACCCGGGGCCGTAGGTTTCACTAGTGGCTTCTCTCATGAGTATAGCACACGGTGGGTAAACAAATTACTGTTGGGCAATTGATAGAAGATCAAATAATCATGACGATATCCAAGGCGATGATCATTATATAGGCATCATGTCCAAGATTAGTAGAACGAAACGATTCTGCATCTACTACTATTACTCACACATCGACCACTATCCAGCATGCATCTAGTGTATTAAGTTCATGGAGAAACGGAGTAATGCAATAAAAACGATGACATGATGTAGACAAGAAATATTCATGTAGGAATATACCCCATCTTGTTATCCTTAATAGCAATGATACATGCGTGCCTCGCTCGCCCCTTCTGTCACTGGGAGAGGACACCACAAGATTGAACCCATCACAAAGCACCTCTTCCAATGGCAAGAAAAATCGATCTAGTTGGCCTAACTAAACCAAAGATTCAAAGAAGAAATATGAGGCTATAAGTAATCATGCATATAAGAGATCAAAAGAAGAATCAAATAATATTCATGGATAGAAACTGATCATGAACTCAAAATTCATCGGATCCCAACAAACACACCGCAAAAAGTCATTACATCAAATAGATCTCCAGGAGACCATTGTATTGAAAATCAAAAGAGAGTGAGAAAGCCATCTAGCTACTGCCTACGGACCCGTAGGTCTATGGTGGACTACTCACGCATCATCGGAGAGGCACCAATGAGGATGATGAACCCCTCCGTGATGATGTTAGATTGGATCTCGCGGTTCTGGAACCTGCGGCGGCTGGAAGTGTTTTTCATCGACTCCTCTAGGGTTTCTGGAATATTTGGGTATTTATAGAGCTCAGAGGCGGTGGAGGGGAGTCCCAAGGCCACCACAACCCACCAGGGCACGCCCTGGTGTCTTCTGGCCCCCCTGGGCCTCCTCCTAGGTGCTTCTTTGGCCCACTGGCTTTCTTCTGATCCAAAAAAAATCTCCAAAAAGTTTCATCGCGATTGGACTCCGTTTCGTAGTGATATTTTGCGAAGTAAAAAACAAGCAAAAAACAGCAACTGGCACTTGGCACTATGTCAATAGGTTAGTCCCAAAAAATGATATAAAGTTGCTATAAAATGATTGTAAAACATCCAAGAATGATAATATAACAGCATGGAACAATCAAAAATTATAGATATGTTGGAGACGTATCAACATCCCCAAGCTTAATTCCTAGTCGTCCTCGAGTAGGTAAATGTTAAAAACAGAATTTTTGATGTGGAATGCTGCCTAACATGTTCATCACATATTCTTTTCTTTTGTAGCATGGACATTTGGACTTTTAGATGGTTCAAAGCAATAATCTAGTTTTGTCATGAAGACTTTAATACTCAAGCATGCCAACAAGCAACCATGTCTTTCAAAATATCAACACTAAAGAAAGCTATCCCTAGCCCATCATGCTCAATCATTGATCCATTCATGAAACACACTAAAATATTAACTACACCCAATGCACAAGTATGATTATAGTGCCCCCTAGTTGGTGCTTTATAAGAGAAGATGGAGACTCAAATTGAAAATAAAATTTGCATAAAGTAAATAGATAGGCCCTTCGCAGAGGGAAGTAGGGATTTGTAGAGGTGCCAGAGCTCAAAGCTTAAATTAAGAGAGAAACATATTTTGGGTTGCATGCCTTTCCTGTCAACGAAAATGACAAAGTAGTTCTCAATACTTTCCATGCTAGATACATCATAGGCGGTTCCCAAACATAAAATAAAGTTTATTCCTTTTTCCACCATTCTTTCACAATCCATGGCTAGCAGTATCCATAGTTGCCTTCCATACCAACACTTTCCAAGGAATTTATTATTTGACAACATAAAGTAAATTTCTTTTTCATTTCGGGGCTGGGCATCCCTATTAACGCCGTACTCTCATGCAATGACAAGTGAATAAACAGTCATCTTGAGAATAACACATCTAGCATGGAAAAATATTGGACACCTGATACGTCTCCAACGTATCTATAATTTTTGCTTGTTCCATGGTGTTATATTATCATTCTTGGATGTTTTACAATCATTTTATAACAACTTTATATCATTTTTTTGGGACTAACCTATTGACATAGTGCCAAAGTGCCCGTTACTGTTTTTTGCTTGTTTTTTACTTCGCAGAAAATCAATACCAAACGGAGTCCAATCGCGACGAAACTTTTTGGAGATTTTTTCTGGACCAGAAGACACCCAGTGGGCCAAAGAAGTGCCGGGGGAGTGGACCGAGGAGACCATGATACGTCTCCAACGTATCTATAATTTATGAAGTATTCATGCCATGTTTACAATAATTTTATATGATTTTGGTATGATTTTATTAGAACTAACCCGGACTGACGCTGTTTTCAGCAGAACTACCATGGTGTCGTTTTTTGTGCAGAAATAAAAGTTCTCGGAATGGGCTGAAAATTTACGGAGAATATTTTTAGAAAATATAAGAAATACTGGAGCAAAAAGATACCGGAGAGGAGTCCCGAGGCAGCCACAAGCCTAGGGGGCGCCCCCCTAGGGCGCGCCCCCCTGGCTTGTGGGTCCCTCGGGAGTCCCCTTGACGTGAGACCGACGCCAAAAATTCCTATAAATACCAAACCCCCCCAAAAGAAACCTAGATCGGGAGTTCCGCCGTCGCAAGCCTCTGTAGCCATGAAAAACCAATCGGGAGCCCGTTCCGGCACCCTGCCGAAGGGGGAAACTACCACCGGAGGCCATCTTCATCATCCCGACGGTCTCCATGACGAGGAGGGAGTAGTTCACCCTCGGGGCTGAGGGTATGTACCAGTAGCTATGTGTTTGATCTCTCTCTCTCGTGTTCTTGAGATGACACGATCTTGATGTACCGCGAGCTTTATTAATATAGATGAATCATATGGAGTTTTCCCCTCTCTATCTTCTTGTGATGAATTGAGTTTTCCCTTTGAAGTTTTCTTATCGGATTGAGTCTTTAAAGGATTTGAGAACACTTGATGAAACTTTGGGGCACTCTTTGAAGTTCTTTGTGTTGGATTGAACATGATGAATCTGAAATTGTGTGATGCATATCGTATAATCAAGCCCATGGGTACTCGTGGTGACATTGGAGTATCTAGGTGACATTAGGGTTTTGGTTGATGTGTATATTAAGGTGTTATTTTAGTACGAACTCTAGGGCTGTTCGTGACACTTATAGGGATAGCTCATACGATTGATCGGAAAAGATAACTTTGAGGTGGTTTCGTACCCTACAATAATTTCTTCGTTTGTTCTCCGCTATTTGTAACTTTGGAGTGAACTCTTTGTCGCACGTGAGGGATTTACATATGATTCAACTATGTCAGTATTGTTGAGAGAACTTGCACTAGTGAAAGTATGAACCCTAGGCCTTGTTTCTAAGCATTGCAATACCGTTTGTGCTCACTTTTATCATTAGTTACCTTGCTGTTTTTATATTTTCAGATTACAAAAACCTATATCTACTATCCATATTACACTTGTATCACCATCTCTTCGCCGAACTAGTGCACCTATACAATTTACCATTGTATTGGGTGTGTTGGGGACACAAGAGACTCTTTGTTATTTGGTTGCAGGGTTGTTTGAGAGAGTCCATCTTCATCCTATGCCTCCCACGGATTGATAAACCTTAGGTCATCCACTTGAGGGAAATTTGCTACTGTCCTACAAAACTCTGCGCTTGGGGTTGCGGCGGCGGAACTCCCGATCTAGGTTTCTTTCTGGGGGTTACGGGATTTATAGGAGTACTTGACGTTGGAATCAAGTCAGGGGGACTCCCGAGGGGCCCCCAAGCCAGGGGCGCGCCCTAGGGGGGGGCGCCTCGTAGGCTTGTGGCTGCCTCGGGACTCCTCTCCGGTATATTTTTGCTCCAGTATGTTTTATATTTTCCAAAAATATTCTCCGTAAATTTTCAGCCTATTCCGAGAACTTTTATTTCTGCACAAAAAACGACAACATGGTAGTTCTGCTGAAAACAGCGTCAGTCCGGGTTAGTTCTAATAAAATCATACCAAAATCATATAAAATTATTGTAAACATGGCATGAATACTTCATAAATTATAGATACGTTGGAGACGTATCAGTTTTCAGCAAGGTATTCTCTGCAAGCACTGAAATTATCGGTAACGGATAGTTGTGTGATAAGATAATTCGTAACGGGTAACAAGTAACGAGTGTAACAAAGGTGCAGCAAGGTGGCCCAATCCTTTTTGTAGCAAAGGACAATCCTGGACAAACTCTTAGATAAAGCAAAGCGCTCCCGAGGACACATGGGAATTACTGTCAAGCTAGTTTTCATCATGCTCATATGATTCGCGTTCGTTACTTTGATAGTTTGATATGTGGGTGGACCGGTGCTTGGGTGCTGTCCTTACTTGGACAAGCCTCCCACTTATGATTAACCCCTCTCGCAAGCATCCGCAACTACAAAAGAAGAATTAAGATAAATCTAACCATAGCATTAAACATATGGATCCAAATCAGCCCCTTACGAAGCAACTCATAAACTAGTGTTTAAGCTTCTGTCACTCTAGCAACCCATCATCTACTTATTACTTCCCAATGCCTTCCCCTAGGACCAAACAATGGTGAAGTGTCATGTAGTCGACGTTCACATAACACCACTAGAGGAAAGCAACATACATCTCATCAAAATATCGAACGAATACCAAACTCACATGATTACTTATAACAAGACTTCTCCCATGTCCTCAGGAACAAACGTAACTACTCACAAAGAATATTCATGTTCATAATCAGAGGAGTATTAATTATCATAAAGGATCTGAACATATGATCTTCCATCGAATAAACCAACTAGCATCAACTACAAGGAGTAATCAACACTACTAGCAACCCACATGTACCAATCTGAGGTTTTGAGACAAAGATCGGATACAAGAGATGAACTAGGGTTTGGAGAGGAGATGGTGCTGGTGAAGATGTTGATGGAGATTGACCCCCTCTCGATGAAAGTATCGTTGGTGATGACGATGGCTTCGATTTCCCCCTCCGGGAGGGAAGTTTCCCCGGCAGAACGGCTCTGTCGGAGCCCTAGATTGCTTCTGCCCAGGTTCCACCTCGAGACGGCGGCGCTTCATCCCAAAAACTCTCTCTTGATTTTTTTCCAGGTCAAAACACATCATATAGCAGAAGATGGGGACCGGAGGCTTGCCAGGTGGCCCACAAGCCACAGGGGCGCGCCCAGGGGGGTAGGGCGCGCCCCCCAGGCTTGTGGCTGCCTGGTGGGTCCCCTCTGGTATCTTCTTCGCCCAATATTTTTGATATATTCCAAAACAATTCTCCGTAGATTTTCAGGACTTTTGGAGTTGTGCAGAATAGGTCTCTCATATTTGCTCCTTTTCCAGCCCAGAATTCCAGCTGCCGGCATTCTCCCCCTTCATGTAAACCTTGTAAAATAAGATAGAAAAGGCATAAGTATTGTACCATAATGTGTAATAACATCCCATAATGCAATAAATATCAATATTAAAGCATGATGCAAAATGGACGTATCATACTTTTGTGGAGATTACTTTGGGTGAAGCTACTAAATTGCTAGATAATATCATGGCTAATTATTCTCAATGGCATACCGAAAGAGCACCTACTAGTAAAAAAGTTAATTTGATTGAGGAAATTAGTACTTTGAGTGATAAGGTTGATGCTTTGATGAAATTGGTTGCTAGTAAAAATGCTCCTATTGATCTTAACGATGTGCCTTTGTCTACCTTGATTGAGCAAAATAGTGATTCCGTAGATGTGAATTTTGTCTCGCGAAACAATTTCAATAACAATGCTTATAGAGGTAATTTTAATCCTAGGCCTTCTCTTGGAAATTCCTCTAGTAATTATGGTATTTCCTATGGTAATTCTTCTTACAATAATAATAGGAACACCTCTGATCTTGAGAGTAATATTAAAGAATTTATCAATGCGCAAAAGGCTTTCAATACTACGATAGAGGAAACGTTGAATAAGATTGATGATATGTCTAGAAGCTTTGATAGAATTTCTCACGATGTTGAAAATCTCAAGTTGAAAGCTTTTGTGCCTAAGATTGATGAATCTATTAAAGCTTTATATGTATCCATGGATGAAAGTAAGAAAAGAACCGCTATGCTTAGAGCTAAAAGAGAAATCTTAGAAAAATCGTTTTCTAGTGATTGCCTTCATAAAAAAGATGAAGATCTTAAAGTGCTTGGTGTTTCTTCTATTGATTCCTTGTTTAGTAATATTAAAATTGATAATGAAGGGACTGAAGTAGAGTCAACTTTAGCTAGAAGGCGTCCCAATAATTTGGAGGGTGAAAATCTTAATGAAAATTTTGATAAAAGTGGGTTTGAAAAGGTCAAAACTTTAACTAGTGACGTGCCCACTATTTTGGATTGCAAAGACTTTAATTATGATAGTTTCTCTTTGATTGAATGCATTTCTTTGCTGCAATCCATGTTGAATTCACCCCATGCTTATGAGCAAAATAAAGCTTTTACTAAAAAAATCGTTGATGCCATGATGAAATCTTTTGAAGAAAAGTTGGAGTTGGAGATTTCTATTCCTAGAAAATTACATGATGAGTGGGAACCTACCATTAAGGTCAAGATTAAAAATTATGAATGCTTTGCTTTGTGTGATTTGGGTGCTAGTGTTTCCACGATTCCGAAATCTCTATGTGACGTGCTTGGTCTTACCAATATTGAAGAATGCTCTCTTAATTTGCACTTGGCGGATTCTACTATTAAAAAGCCTTTGGGAAGAATTAATGATGTTCTTATTATTGAAAATAGGAACTATGTGCCTATTGATTTTATTGTGCTTGATATTGATTGCAATCCGTCTTGTCCCATTATACTTGGTAGACCGTTTTTACGCACTATAGGTGCCATGATTGATATGAAAGAAGGCAATATTCGTTTTCAATTTCCCTTGAGAAATGGTATGGAACACTTCCCTAGAAAAAGAATTAAGCCACCATATGAATCAATCATGAGGGCATCCTATGGATCCAAAACCAAAGATGACAATGCTTGAATCTATGCGTTATGCCTAGCTAGGGGCGTAAAATGATAGCGCTTGTTGGGAGGCAACCCAATGAATAAATATTTTTTTGCTTTTCCTTTCTGTTTTTGAGTGTTGACACAATTATGCCTCTGTTATGATTGTGTTTTTATGGTTTATTTAGTGTTTGTGCCAAGTAAAGCCTTTAGGATGATTCATAGGATGAGTAGAAGAGATGCTGAATCTGAAACAGAAACTTTGTGTCCAGTATATAAATTTTCATTTTTTTCTGGAACGTGATCTTGAGCTGAAATTTTAACACAGTGTTTCTACGCAAATTACTTACGTTGTACTAATTTTTCCGAATTTTTAGAGTTACATACGTATGGTTAGAGTACAGATTACTACAGACTATTCTGTTTTTGTTGGATTCTGTTTTCGTTGCATTGTGTGCTTGTTTTGATGAATCTATGGGTTATATTGATGGGTATGAGCCATGGTAAAGTTAAAATACAGTAGGTATAATGCAATATTAAAATATGAATGGGTTTGCAACAGTACCTAAAGTAGTGGTTTGCTTTATTATACTAACGGATCTCACGAAGATTTTGTTGAGTTTTGTGTGATTGAAGTTTTCAAGTTTTGGGTGAGATCACGATGGATGAAGGAATAAGGAGTGATAAAAGCCTAAGCTTGGGGATGCTACCGCACCCCCAAGATATATCCAAATAGTAACAAGAAACTAAGCTTGGGGATGCCTCCGAGTGGCATCCCCTCTTTCTTCTAACGACCATCGATATTTTACTTGGAGCTATATTTTTATTCGTCACATATCATGAGTTTTGCTTGGAGCGTCTTGTATCTTTGCTTTCTTTGTTTGTTAGTTTTTCCTTTGTATCCTTGCTGTACACACCTATTTGAGAAAGCCAAAATCATGCTATGATTTGTTAGAATTGTTCTATGTGCTTCACTTAAACTTTTTGAGCTATAGAATTGCTCTAGTGCTTCACTTATATCTTTTTGAGCACGGTGTGCTTGGAAACTTTTGTAGAAATACTCTCATGCTTCACTTATATTAATTTGAGAGTTAGTAAAATTTTGAAGAAATCCTCTCATGCTTCACTTATACCTTTTTGAGAGATGAAATCTTTATGCTCGTGTACTTCACTTAAATTTGTTTGAGCTTGCCAAAAAGCAATGGCAATATATGAAACTAGTCCCAAAGTGATATATATCCAAGGAGGATATAATAAAAACTTTCATGAAGATCATTGGACAAATTAAACTTGATTCCTTGTAATAGTTTTGAAACATGATGATAGTAATATGTGAGTCATGTTAGTGAGTAATTATACTTAGTAGGAATATTGGTGTTAAGGTTTGTGATTCCCTATGCATGCACGAAATTCAATAGTTATGCAATGAAGTTACATCCTACTTGTGGTGCATGATTCGGTGTTAGTTATGTTCAATGCTCACTTATGTGATTTTTCGTTTCTTGGTTTGGTTGCTTCCCAATCTATTTGCTAGCCTTCACTTGTACTAAGTAGAAATACTACTTGTGCATCCAAAATCCTTAAACCAAGTTTTGCCTTATGAGTCCACCATACCTACCTATATGCGGTATTTCCATGCCGTTCCAAGCAAATTTGTATGTGCCATCTCTAAATTTTCAAAATAAATTTTCTCTTTTGTGTGCCCGTACCGCTCATGAAACGGTGCGGAGTGTCCAATATTTTTCCATGCTAGATGTGTTATTCTCAAGATGAGTGTTTATTCACTTGTCATTGCACGAGAGTGCGGCGGTAATAGGGATGCCCATTCCCGAAATGAAAAAGAAAAAAATATTTACTTTATGTTGTCAAATAATAAATTCCTTGGAAAGTGTTGGTATGGAAGGCAACCGTGGATACGGCCCGCCATGGAAAGTGAAAGTTTGGTCGAAAAAGGAATAAACATTATTTTCTGTTTGGGAACCGCCTATGATATATCTAGCATGGAAAGTATTGTGAGCTACTTTGTCATTTTCATTGACAGGAAAAGCATGCCACCCAAAATATTTAAAATTTAAGCTCTAGCACCTCTACAAATCCCTACTTCCCTCTGCGAAGGGCCTATCTATTTACTTTATGCAATTTTTATTTTTGCTTTGAGTCTCCATCTTCTCTTATAAGCACCAACTAGGGGGCACTATGATCGTACTTGAGCATTGGGCATAGCTAATATTTGAGTGTGCTTCATGAATGGATCAATGATTGAGCATGATGGGCTAGGGATATCTTTCTTTAGTGTTGATATTTTGAAATACATGGTTGCTTGTTGACATGCTTGAGTATTGAAGTCATTATGTTAAAACTAGACTATTGCTTTGAATCATTTACAAGTCCAAATGTCCATGCTATACAAAGAAGAAAAGAATATGATGAACATGTTAGGCAGCATTCCACATCAAAAATTCTGTTTTTATCATTTACCTACTCGAGGACGAGTAGGAATTAAGCTTGGGGATGCTGATACGTCTCCAACGTATCTATAATTTTTGCTTGTTCCATGCTGTTATATTATCATCCTTGGATGTTTTACAATCATTTTATTACAACTTTATATCATTTTTTGGGACTAACCTATTGACATAGTGCCAAAGTGCCAGTTGTTGTTTTTGTTTGTTTTTTACTTCGTAGGAAATCCGTACCAAACGGAGATAAAACGCTGCGGGGATTTTTGTGGATTTTTTACGGACCAGAAGAAAGAAGATGGGACAAAGAACACCAGAAGAGGGGGCCCAGGGTGGCCAGCCCCCACCAGGGTGCGCCAGAGGCCCCCTGTCGCGGCCTGGTGGGTGCTGGGCACCTCGGGCACCGCCTCAACCGACTATCGTGCCTATAAATTCCCTGGAAATCCAAAAACCCTAGAGGAGTCGATGAAACACAATTCCAGCCGCCGCAAGTTCCAGAACCGCGAGATCCAATCTAAACACCATCACGGAGGGGTTCATCTTCTTCATAGGTGCCTCTCCGATGATGCATGAGTAGTCCACCATAGACCTACGGGTCCGTAGGCAGTAGCTAGATGGCTTCTTCTCTCTCTCTTATGTTTCTCAATACAATGGTCTCTTGGAGATCTATTTGATGTAAACTTTTGCGGTGTGTTTGTTGGGATCCGATGAATTTTGAGTTCATGATCAGTTTCTATCCATGAATATTATTTCAGTCTTTTTGATCTCTTATATGCATGATTACTTATAGCCTCGTATTTCTTCTTCGAATCTTTGGTTTAGTTAGGCCAACTAGATCGATTTTTCTTGCCATGGGAAGAGGTGCTTTGTGATGGGTTCGATCTTGCGGTGTTCTTTCCTAGTGACAGAAGGGGCAGCAAGACACACATGTATCATTGCTATTAAGGATAACAAGATGGGGTCTATTCCTACATGAATAGATCTTGTCTACATCATGCCATCGTTCTTATTGCATTACTCCGTTTTCCATGAACTTAATACACTAGATGCATGCTGGATAACGGTCGATGTGTGGAGTAATAGAGGTAGATGCAGGCAGGAGTCGGTCTATCTATCTTGGACGTGATGCCTATATAATGATCATCGCCTTGGATATCGTCATGACTATTCAATTTTCTATCAATTGCCCAACAGTAATTTGTTCACCCACCGTGCGCTATACTCATGAGAGAAGCCACTAGTGAACCCTACGGCCCCCGGGTCTACTTTTCCTATCATATTGCTTTCTGATCTACGTTTTTTGCAATCTTTGTTTTCAGATCTACAAAACCAAAAACCCAAAAATATATTGCTGCATATTTACTCTTTTTATTTGTGTTCTTGAGAGATCTATCTCTCCTATCTATCACTACCTAATCTATCTATTTACCGTAGAGAGATTGACAACCTCTCTTTCGCGTCGGGTTGCAAGTATTTGTTGTTTGTGTGCAGGTGCTGCTTATTGGGTGGTGGTGATCCTCCTACTGGTTCGATAACCTTGGTTTCATAACTGAGGGAAATACTTACCGTCGCTGTGCTGCATCATCCCTTCCTCTTTGGGGAAATACCGACACAGTCCAAGCCACGTCACAAATCACCACTCTAAGTACTGTTGCAAACCCATTCATATTTTATTATTGCATTATATCTACTGTATTATAACTTTACCATGGCTTATACCCTTCAATACAAACCATAGATTCATCAAAACAAGCACACAATGCAACGAAAATAGAATCTGTCAAAAACAGAACAATCTGTAGTAATCTGTACTCTAACCATACGTCTGTAACTCTAAAAATTCTGAAAAAATAGGAAAACGTAAAGAATTTGTATAGAAATACTGTGTTAAATTTTTAGCTCATTATCACGCTCTAGTAAAAAAATTAAAATTCCTGCACCGGAGTCAAAGTTTCTGTTTCAGATTCATCATTGTTTCTACTCATCTTGTGAATCATCCTAAAGGCTTTACTTGGCAAAAACACTAATTAAAACATAAAAAACATAATCATAACAGTATCATAATTGTGTCAACACTCAATAACAGAAAAAAGGTAAAAATAAATTTATTCCTTGGGTTGCCTCCCAACAAGCGCTATCGTTTTACGCCCCTAGCTAGGCATAATGCATAGATTCAAGAATTGTCATCTTTAGTTTTTGCTCCATAGGATGCTCTCATGATTGATTCATATGGTGGCTTAATTCTTGTTCTATGGAAGTGTTCCACATCCTTTCTTAGTGGAAACTGAAATTTAATATTGCCTTCTTTCATATCAATCACGGCACCTATAGTGCGTAAAAACGGTCTACCAAGTATAATGGGACAAGACGGATTGCAATCAATATCAAGAACAATAAAATCTGTGGGCACATAGTTTCTATTTGCAAGAATAAGAACATCATTAATTCTTTCCAAAGGCTTTTTAATAGTAGAATCCGTCAAGTGCAAATTAAGAGAACATTCTTCAATATTGGTAAGACCAAGCACATCACATAGAGATTTCGGAATTGTGGAAACACTAGCACCCAAATCACATAAAGCAAAGAACTCAAATTTTTTAATCTTGACTTTAATGGTAGGTTCCCACTCATCATGTAATTTTCTAGGAATTGAAATCTCTAACTCCAACTTTTCTTCAACAGATTTCATCATGGCATCAACAATATATTTAGTAAAAGCTTTATTTTGTTCATAAGCATGGGGTGAATTTATCATGGATTGCAGAAAAGAAATACATTCAATCAAATAGCAACTATCATAATTAAAATCTTTGCAATCCAAAATAGTGGGCACATCACTAGTGAATGTTTTGACCTCTTCAAACCCACTTTCATCAATTTTTTTATCATCAGTCTCTTTATCATCAATTTTAATATTATTAAACAAGGAATCAATAGAATAAACACAAATCACCTTAAGATCTTCATCATTTTTATCCTCTAGAGAGATTGGTTTAGCGGCCATTTGATTTACTAAAGTAGCTTGTGCGTCGGATATTTTACCTAGCAGATTTTCAGCATGAGCATACTTCGATTGGAGATTAGAATCTTCTCTACTAATATCATCAAGTTGTTTTGTTATGGCATGTAGTACGGTAGAGTGTTCTTTAAGCTCCTCGGTAAAATACTTATTATGCTCAAATTGTGTAGTCATATATTCCTTGGTACTCTTCTCAATTTCAAGCAAAATATTGGGGTAAGGAACATTATGATACTTTCGTTGAGGCATCATGACTACGCAAACAAGATTGCAAGCAAACAAGAGATCTAACGAGAAAAAGGCAAACGAAAAAAGAGGGCGAAAAAACGGTAAATTTTGTGAAGTGGGGGAGAGGAAAACGAGAGGCAAATGGCAAATAATGTAAATTGCAAGGAGATGAGATTTGTGATTAGGAACCTGATAGATGTTGATGATGTCTCCCCGGCGCCAGAGATTGGCACGTTGAAGAGAGACTACTTTCGCACCTCCTCCCCGGCAACGGCGGCAGAAATTCCTTTGACGTGGCTTGAGACTAGGTCGATATTTCCCCAAAGAGGAAGGGATGATGCAGCACAACGACGGTAATTATTTCCCTTAGTTATGAAACCAAGGTTATCAAACCGAGGAGGACCACACAACGCTATGTAAATGGTACCTGCACACAAAGAACAAATACTTGTAGCCCGACGCATAAGAGAGGTTGTCAATCTCTCAACGGTAAAAATATAGATTAGGTGTAGTAGATTGGATAAATAGATCTCACAAAAACACAAAATAAAAGAGGCAAATAAAAAGTGCAGCAAGATATTTTTGGGTTTTTGGAATAATAGATCTGAAAACAAAAACGACAAAAGATAGATCGGAAAGCAATATGTTGGAAAAGTAGACCCGGGGGCCGTAGGTTTCACTAGTGGCTTCTCTCATGAGTATAGCACACGGTGGGTAAACAAATTACTGTTGGGCAATTGATAGAAGATCAAATAATCATGACGATATCCAAGGCGATGATCATTATATAGGCATCACGTCCAAGATTAGTAGACCGAAACGATTCTGCATCTACTAATATTACTCCACACATCGACCGCTATCCAGCATGCATCTAGTGTATTAAGTTCATGGAGAAACGGAGTAATGCAATAAGAACGATGACATGATGTAGACAAGATCTATTCATGTAGGAATATACCCCATCTTGTTATCCTTAATAGCAGCGATACATGCGTGCCTCACTGCCCCTTCTGTCACTGGGATAGGACACCGCAAGATCGAACCCATCACAAAGCCCCTCTTCCCATGGCAAGAAAAATCGATCTAGTTGGCCTAACTAAACCAAAGATTCGAAGAAATACGAGGCTATAAGTAATCATGCATATAAGAGATCAAAAGAAGACTCAAATAATATTCATGGATATAAACTGATCATGAACTCAAAATTCAACGGATCCCAACAAACACACCGCAAAAAAGTCATTACATCAAATAGATCTCCAGGAGACCATTGTATTGAGAATCAAAAGAGAGAGAGAGAAATCCATCTAGCTACTGCCTACGGATCCGTAGGTCTATGGTCAACTACTCACGCATCATCGGAGAGGCACCAATGAGGATGATGAACCCCTCCGTGATGGTGTTAGATTGGATCTCGCGGTTCTGGAACGTGCGGTGGCTGGAAGTGTTTTTCGTCGACTCCTCTAGGGTTTCTAGAATATTTGGGTATTTATAGAGCTCAGAGGCGGTGGAGGGGAGTCCCGAGGCCACCACAACCCACCAGGGCGCGCCCTGGTGTCTTTTGGGCTCCCTGGGCCTCCTCCCAGGTGCTTCTTTGGCCCCCTGGCTTTCTTCTGGTCCAAAAAAATCTCCAAAAAGTTTCATCGCGATTGGACTCCGTTTGGTACTGATATTCTGTGAAGTAAAAAACAAGCAAAAAACAACAATTGACACTTGGCACTATGTCAATAGGTTAGTCCCAAAAAATGATATAAAGTTTCTATAAAATGATTGTAAAACATCCAAGAATGATAATATAACAGCATGGAACAATCAAAAATTATAGATACGTTGGAGACGTATCAGAGCCCTCCGTGGACTCTCGCGACCGCTACCCTCCGTGTGTTGAAGTCTCCATCAGCGTGGACGTACGATAGCACCACCTATTGGAACCACGGGAAAAATCTTCGTGTCATCAATTGCATTTGATCTTCCTATCCCTACCTTTACTTTCATGTGCATGTCTTTACTTTCCGCTGCTATACTCTTAGACTTGCATGTGTAGGATGTGCTTGACTTGCTCCATTTGCTAAAACTTGCCAACATCTAAAATTGGGAAAAGGCTAGATTTTTTATTTGGTCAAGTAGTCTAATCACCCCCCACTAGACATACTTCGGATCCTACGGGAGGAGGTTGGGAGGAGTTAACCATCGCGCGCCTCCGACCCGAACAACACTAGGATTTCAACGAGGAATAAGAATGCTCAAACATCATCATCATGCCATAACCAATATTTAGATGAACAACAAGTAACACGCTTTAACTACCGATATTTATACTAACCAACAATCATGTACTCATGCCCTTTCATATTACTACATCAATATCATTAACCCACAATCTCTCTTATATGATGAGCTACATGAAGGTTTTAATTATACATTCATTGAATACCTATCCTTTTTGGACTAGTCTCATAACCCATGCAAATTACCATTACTGTTTATTAGAATTTCAAACAAGTTTAAATGAATCACGAGAGTTCAATTATTTCTATAAAATCTACACACCATGGTCTACAGATATAAGGGAAGCACTAGAGCAACTGCTTAGCTCAAAAGATATAAGTGAAACACATAGAGTATTCTAACAAATCATGATGAACATGTGTCTCTCTCAAATAGGTGTGTCCAGCAAACAATGATTGTGGCAAACTAAAAATAAAGCAAACTATAATACACGATGCTCCAAGCAAAACACATATCATGTGATGAATAAAAATATAGCTCCAAGTGACATACCGATGGAATGGAGACGAAAGAGGGGATGCCTTTTGGGGCATCCCCAAGCTTAGATGCTTGAGTCTTCCTAGAATTTTACCTTGGGGTGCCTTGGGAATCCCCAAGCTTAGGCTCTTGCCACACCTTATTCCTTCATCCATCGCGATCGCACCCAAAACTTGAAAACTTCAGCATACAAAACTCAACAGAAAACTCGTGAGCTCCGTTAGTATGATAGGTAAATAAAAAACTTTAGGTACTATTATAAATTTATTCATATTTTATTATTGCATAAGGTACTATATTCTAAGTTTTCCATGGCTTATACCCCCCGATACAATCCATAGCATCATCAAAACAAGCAAACTATGCAAGCAAAAACAGAATCTGTCTAAAACAGAATAGTCTGTAATGATCTGCACAAACACCATACTTCTGTAACTCCAAAAATTCTTAAAAAATAGAAAAACCTGGGAAATTTGTATACCAATACTATGTAAAAAATTCAGATCAAAAAGATGTTCCAGTAAAATCAAAGAAATTCTGCACTTGATGCAAAAGTTTCTGTTTTTGCACCGTATCAATTCTACTATCTTCCAAATCAATCCCAAAGGCTTTACTTGGCACAAACACTAATTAAAACATAAAAACACAATAATTACAGTAGCAATAATCATGTAAACACACCAATACATAAAGTAAAAAAACAAAATTTTAAAGATAACTATTGGGTTGCCTCCCAACAAGCGCTATCATTTTATGCCCCTAGCAAGGCATAATGCATAGTATCAAGTGTTGTCCTTGTTGTCGTCCACTTTAGCTAACTTAGCAAGGCCCTTTTCATACCCTGGAGTTTCCTTCCGTTTACTTGTAGCCTCTGAAAGTGGGGTTATCAATTTCTATAAGGACTCAAGCTTTTTATTGGCGGTGGTAAGGAAAGAATTCATCCGATGAAGGCTAGGGCCTAAATTTTTGATAGGTTCGTTAACTTTTTGTATCGCACTTATGTTTTTCTGCAAATCCCCTAGTTTCTCTAATATTTGAATTCCTTCATGTGTAAAAGAAGAGATTTGAGGTAACTGAGGAGTTCCTACCATCCCTTCTACTATCTCATAAGCAACACTAGAATCTATCTCGATAAAATTTCCTTTGGCAGCAAAGTCTAGAACTTGCCTATTGGGCATCCTGAGTCCTACATAAAAGTTACGAAGAAGGATCTTCATATCATTTTTTATAGTAGCATTACGATGGGACTCTATTATATGGTACCATGCATCTTTTAGATTCTCCCCCTGTTTTTGTTTAAAGTATAGTACTTCAAAATCCGAAGAAACATTAGCAGGTGGTTCAGACATAGTAACAAAACAAGTAAACTAGCAAGTAGAAATAATTTTGTATTTTTAATTTTTATATAAAGTAAAATATAACAAAAAATAAAAATTAGAAAAAGTGAATGATAATTTTTGTGAAGGTACTTGATAAGAATTTGGTGATACTCTCTGGCATCGATGCCAGAAATACTTCCTGCTACTTGTAAACTGCGTTGGGATTTCCCCCGAAGAGGTGAACTTTTGTACTGAAGATCATAGAGAGAGAGAGAGAGAGCCATCTAGGTACTAGCTATGGACCCGTAGGTCTGTGGTAAACTACTCACACATCATCATGGAGGCAACAAGGTTGATGTAGAGGCCCTCCGTGATCGATCCCCCTCCGGCAGGGCACCGGAACAGGGCTCCAGATGGCCTCCCGTCGGAACAGAGACTTGCGGTGGCGAAAAAAGTATTTTGGCTGGCTCTCGGGTGTTTTCCTGATTTTAGAGAATATATATGAGAGGAATTAGGTCAGGAGGCATCGGGAGGTGGTCCCAAGCCATCAGGGCGCGGCCACCCCCCCTGGCGCGCCCTGTTGGCTTGGCACCACCCCGTGTGGCCTCCTGTCTCCAAAGCTTCCAAGTCTTATTTTTGTCCAGAAAAAACATCAAAAAGTTTCGGGGCATTTGGACTTCGTTTGGTACAGTATCCCCGAAAGGCCAAAAACAAGCAGAAAACAGCAACTGGCACTGGGCACTAGATTAACAGGTTAGTTCACAAAAATGATATAAAACAGCAATAAATGCATATAAAGTATTCAAGAATGATAATATAGTAGCATGAAACAATTAAAAATTATAGAGACGTTGGAGACGTGTCATCCAGTGATCGACGCTATCGTGGCAGGCCAACAACAAGGGACAAGGACTGCAACTGCCTTCCCATCTCAGTGGAGGTACCTCCTGGTTCTATACTGGACGCACCCCTCGTTCTGGGCCCTACCATGATGATGCCACGCTCATGCATTGCAAGGAAAAAGAATATAAATATAAATGTTCGTCCAAAGCATGAAAAAAGTCAATGTTCCTCCCATCTCCCCTCCACTGCGTGCACATGCCTAATTCATGGTACAAATTTATGTATCCATTAGAGAAGAGCAAAAATAAGATTCCCATCACTTCCTATCTCATTTACCTAAAACTATTTTTAGGTCATCAAATTTACCAAGAACCATGGAGCTCTTCGATACCAACCGTATGGAGGTTGTGCACCAGTCACTGGCCTTGATGGCAGGCGCTATGACCATGGTGACCTAGCTGCATGGGCCATCGCCCTTGGTGGCTTGTGTAGTGGCCAGGATACGGCGGTTGTGCAAGAGACAGTGGTCAGGAGTGCCATGGACAGGGCGCGACATGGACATGAGCGTTGTGGACGGGAGCCACAAGATGCAATGCAAATGCCATTGAGGCGTCTTCCCTTCACTGTATGAGAATAATATTTGGTATGGTTCATTCTGCTTTTTTGCATCTCAAATTATTTCAAGCCGGTGATGTCTTCTTTATTGGCTCCAATTTTAGGTTATTTGGAATAGTAAACGTGGTGCTATTTGGAAATTATTGATGATCATATAATAGAAATAAACATGAACAAATTAGCTGACTTACATGAAACCAATTCGTCTAATCCTAAGCAGCATGGCACTAGGATTGGTAGTCGCGCTGATTGGATCAAAGGCGGGGAATTTTCAATGGGCAAGGGATAATTGGGCTACGTTCCGAGTACTCCCTCCGTCACAGTTTAGAAGGCATGCACGTGTACCTAGGTCATCAATTTGACCAACTTAATAAGAAGCATATATTAAAAAAATATCATTAAAAACTTTAGATGTTCTATTTTCTAATGATATAATTTTTATGTTAAACAATATATTTTATATAAGTCAAATTGACGACCTAGGTATACGTGCATGCCTTCTAAACTGTGACGGAGGGAGTACTTGATTACCGGTAACCAAAAGGACATGTGTAAGTGCTCCTATTCTAGGTTATATAATATTGATAGTGATCGCCTTTGTTTATGAGATTAGGTTGATTTGCAAAAATAGTTAAGAAGGTGATCCGGTGAAAAAATTGCAGAGTTATTTAGATAGCTACGTAGCCATTTAGGAAGGTGACCTCATAACATAATTGAGTTATATTTTAATTATTAAGCAATTGTAGAAGTTTAGAAAGGCGATCCCATAAGCAAAAATATTTAGGTTGCTAATTTGACCTATTACTGGGCTAGCTTCATCGCTCAAAGAAAGTGACGTTTTTGGTGTAGAAGTTTGTCCTATATATACATTGTCAACTCAACAATCTCGTATATGTGCATGGGATCAATGTCGTGGATCATAACTTCCCTGATTTGGTTAAAGGAGAATCACGAAAAAAATAGGAAACTAATATTCATAATTGCTTGTTAATTGGTGTAGGATCACAACAAAAGAACTTGATGCAGGAATGAAAGGAGAATCATAGTTGCCTGTTAATTGAAGGAGGCTAGACGATGAGAGCCGACACACGTGGTGGTGTTATCACCTCGTTCGAGCCAGGGCGAGCAAGACTGCATCGGGTCTCCATCATCCTCTTCTAGCTTGAAGATGGGACCAGGTCAATTCGAAGGATAAATGCAAGGTCTGGATCTTAATGGCACATGACAGGCGGGAGGAACGGAATTATGGATTTGGTAGGTTGCGTCATGCGTCATAAGTAAATTACAATATGTTAAATACATTGAAAATTGATATTGTCGTGCAATGCCATTATAATTTGGTAGGGTATGTCATGCGACATTAATGTGATTAGGCGACGTATGGTAAGATGATTTAATATAATTTGGATGACGTATGGAAAGATTAATTAATATGATGGGGCGACATATGGTAAGATTAATTAATTTAGATTTGGTGTTTAGAGATTGACCCTAATCGATTATGTCTCATAAAGGCATTACTAAATAACTTGGGCCCACATGGGAAGTTTTGATACGTTCAGATTTTTGCAAGTTATAATAAACGGTATGACAAACAGAAAGGTGGGGTTTAATTGAGAAAAAAATCGGCGAAAATGTGCAAGGGATAAAAACCAACATGGATAGGATGGTGGAAGGTTAGGCGAAAATAAACTGCATGTAACAACCTACCAACTCCCCCTTTATGAGTAGATATTAGGCGAGATATGGTAAGGTTAATTAATATAATTTGGATGACGTATGAAAAGATTAATTAATGTGATTGAGCGACATATGATAAGGTTAATTAATTTAGATTTCATATTTGAAGACTGGTTAGAGATTGACCCTGATTGATTTTTTTCCGTAAATACATTACTAAATAACTTGCGACCACATGGAAAATTTTGATCCGTTCAGATTTTTACAAGTTATAAAAATTGGTATGCAAAACGGAAAGGTGGAGTTCAATTAAGAAAAAAATTGGCAGAAACTTGCAAGGGATAAAAACCGGCATGAAGAGGATGGTGGGAGGTGAGGTGAAAATAAACCGATGAGACGAAAGTAAACCACGTGTATCGGCCTACCAACTCCTCTTTAGGAGCAGAGATTATATGGTGTACTTCAGGCTTCCCAGGGGTATGTACGAGAGTGCTACTTATATTATTCACCGGTTCTGGTGGTGGAGTAAGTAGGGTAAGAGGAGACCGTTTTGGTTTTCTTAAGATGTTATGATGAGGCTTAAATATCTTGAAGGGATGGGATTTCGTGGCCTGATTTCTTTTAACTTGGCACTCCTTGCTAGGCAAGCCTAGTGATCGTTACATGATCCATCATCTCTTACTGCTAAGATTTTGAAGGCCTTTTATTTCCCAGCTAATACTTTGTTTGACATGGTCCTGGGACCCCCATCCCTCGCAAATTTACCGGGCGATGCTTGATGGTAGAGATGTGTTGGCACAAGGAGTTATCAGAAGAGTTGGCACGGGATAAACGACAAATATCTGGTCCATAAACTGGATCCCTAGACAGGGCATGCTGAGACCGATTTCGGCTCTTGTTCCATAACCGCCGAGGTTAGTTTCTTATCTTATAACGCTGTTACAGCTGGGTGGAGAGAGGACATGGTCCGTACATCATTTCTGCCATTGGATGTTGAAGCTATTCCGAAGATCCCGTTATGTAGTAGGAGGGTGTGTGATTTTTGGGCTTGGAATGAGGATCAAAGAGGCCTATTCTCTGTTAGTTCGGCTTACAAGATGTTAGTTCGAACAAAGTTGAGTAGGTAGAGTTGGTTGGAAGAAACAAAAGGACAATCTAACAACACCGCTGAATGCAATGGTTGGACGTCTCTGTGGAAGATCAAAGTACTGTCAAAGCTGAAGGTGTTTCTATGGAGACTTGCACAACACTCACTACCAACACCGTCACTACTTCACCATCGAAACATGGAGACCACACATGTCTGTACCATGTGATGCTGATGACACTTGGCGATACACACTACTAAATTGTTCCATGTCAAGAAGTGTGTGGGTTCTTTCGTCAGAGGTGATGTTGAGCATATGGTTGCTACTCAAGATATGAATGCCAAAAATTGGATTTTCGCTATGCACGAGTCTCTTTCACATGAAGAGTTCACCATCATGGTAGTGATACTTTGGGTCATCCGGAGCTCAAGAAGAAAGGCAATTCACAAGGAATTTTTTCAAAACCCAATGTCCACACATATGTTCATAGCATCTTTTATTTCGGACATACAACTTCTGTCAAAACCCACGGGCACACCGAGAAGAAGCAGCCAGCCTGTCCGTCCCTCTGGCTGGATAGCACACTCTATTGATCACGTGAAAATTAACGCGAACGCGGTTGTAGCGAGAAACAACGAGTTTGGGGTTGTAGGGTCGGTCTGTTGTGATCAGGCTGGAAACTTTATGGGAGCTTCAACGATCATGTTCAGGAGCTTGAGTGACCTTGAAACTCTTAAGTCTCTGGCTATAAGAGAATTTTTGGCGTTTGCAGAAGACTTATCCGTATCTCTAATCTGGTGCTTAAAAGGAACATAAGGTTCGTTTCACCCTCCCCTTCGTCCACCCTCTCTATATACATTCTACCTTCTCTTCTCCTGTTTTGTTTTTCCTATCAAATAATAATATTCTTTGGTAAGTCAATAAATTCTTACCAAATAACTGCTTAGCAATAAGATGACATTTTTTCCTTTCATCTCCGATCTTTGTCCTAAATAATATTAATTTGCTAAGTGAATAAATTCTCTCCAAATAAGTACTTAACAATAAGATGTTAGGTAAATTATGGCAATTGCATATAAAAAACTTACAAGATTTTAGCGCATCAATGTAATAATAGGCATGCAACACATGGGCAATTATCTATACTATATAGTATATACTACTTATAAAAGAGTAGTGTTCCTTTTCCTGACTTCGTCAACCGATTCTCCCCCCCCCCCCCTCCCAGCACGCCTCTTCACCGATTTTTTTCGTCCAACCATTTCTTTAGTCCCACCACACCCTACACACCTTGTCCGCATGCTAATCAATCACCTTTTTTTAGGGACGCTAATCAATCACCTTAATTTACTTACCTTCTGCATCAATTTTACCTTAACTACTTACCAATCATTTATGTACACAAACGCGGGAAGGATGTGATAAAAATTTATTTACACAATCACGAGACGGATTTGATAAGCATTTTGTTTACACAATCATGTGCAAGATTTGATAAACATTTATTTACACAATCACATTAGGGTAAATCACGAGCTGACATACTTGAATATTTATATCTCGTTGCAACGCACGGGTATTGTCCTAGTATACATACAAAATATATGGGATTTCTATTCTTGTGCCCCTGGTTCCTTAGTTGTACTCATTCATCCCCACGCTCTTAACTTTTGCTCATTTTTCCCTACTCCCTTGTCCAAAACCCTTAGAAATGGTCACAACGGAGGATGCCGTCGGGTCAATGGTTTGACCGTTAACTCTGACGTGTGGGGCCGCGCTGGACTGTGTCGCCCGTTTGACCTGCCAAGTGGGGCCACGTTGGACCGTGTCGCCCTCCTTTGACCATTCTAACGTGTGGGGCCGCGCTGGACTGTGTCGCCCGTTGGACGGTGGCGCTGGTTGGACCGTTGGGCCGTGGTTTCATTTGGGCCGTTGCATTAAACGCCCGCGTGCATGCGCTGATGCACGCCGCCACGACAAGCCTGCTATGCATGCACGACATGATCCAGCTAGCCTGCCTGCATGCGCCGATGCGTGCCACCATGGACGCAACCTTCCTGTGAGCCGCAACGGACGCAACGACTGTCGCTGCTGCCGGTTCGTCTCTTCTCGCACGTGCCTCCTCAATCGATTCACAGTTCACACCGTCTCAGCCTTTGACCTCCGCAGCATCAATTCAGCGTGGCAATTAAAGTCTAGGGCATACCGATCGACGTGCGCCGCCACGATACAGAAGCCTGCTATGCATGCCACGTGATCCAGCTAGCCTGCCTGCATGCGCCGATGCGCGCCGCCACGGCCGCAGCGACGGTCGCTGCCGTTGGTTCCTCTTTTCTCGCACGCATCTCCACCTTCCAGGTGCCACAGACTGATGCCAGAGTGCAGTACTACGTGCGGGCTTCGCCCACCTTTTTTACCCACCCATATGTCACTCCCTCCATGTACAAAAGCATGCAATATTTTTTTTTAAGCATTAGCAAAAAAAAAATAGTTCAGTTCCATACAAAAGCATGCAATATATATCCTACGTACTACCTAGTGCACTACGCGTCTTCGTCGTCGGAGATGGCCTGATCCGCCTGCGCCAGAGCCTGGTCCGCCTTCGCCGGAGTCTGATCCACCTGCGCCGGAGCCTGGTCCACCTGCGCCGCCGCCGGTGCCTCCTCCTGAGCCGCCCGCGCTGCCTCCATCTGCTGCTGACGAAAACGCCGGGCCTGCGCAGCTGATTCCGGGCGGATGGAGTTGAGGATCGCCACCTGGTCGGGCCACAGATAGTAGACCGGCGGCGCCTCCTCCTCCGGCTCCTCCGGCGGCGCCTCCTCCTCCGGCTCCTGCGGCGGCGCCTCCTCCTCCAGCTCCTGTGGCTCCTCCTCTGGCTCCTCCTCCCCCATCTCCGACCCCTCCTCGAAATCCTCCTCCGGTTCCAGAGGTAGCCTCGCTTGCCTCCGGATTTGGACCTGCCGAAGAAGGAAGAGACGGTGTTCGATTGTGTAGTACTGGCGGCGTGGTAGCATGGCTGATGGGCTCGAAGAGGGGAGTGCTCGGGTGCCGGCAGAGAGTGGGAACAGGCGGATGAGCTAGTGCTGGGGGACGCCGTCCGGCTTAAATAGTCGTCTATGGATAAGTACGGGGAGCCGGAGCAGTGCCTCCTCCCTCGACAGTCAACGCCTAGCGAAGGACCAACCAGGACTTTTTTTTGCGTGCGGACGAGTGGGCGAGCAGAACCAACCTCTCGCGGATCGCCCAACGATCCAACGATGCAGAGCCGTCCATGTGATCCAACGGCGCGGAGCCTGCACACAGCCTGCCCCTCGGAAATCCTTCTAGAAGACCATATCCGACGGTTTTCGCTTGGTGCTAGGGTATGATCGGACGGCTGCAGTTCGACGTTAGGGTTTGTAGAGATGCTGCGGGGTTTCGAGCCGGTCAGCGGGGTTATGTTAGGTTTGACCAACTTTCAAATGACCTTAACTAATTAAAAAAACAAAAAAATATGAAACCTTCCCTGTTCGTCGTTCTATAAGACATAGTTACCCTAAAAAAATATAAACCTGGTTTAGGGACTTTTTTAAGAAAAACCTTCTTTTGAGATGAGCTACCGTTTCCAAGTTCAATTGAGCAGAACTAAATTCATTCAAAAAAATGTAAAACCTGCTCACAATGCCTTTGTATGTGACATGGTTATGGCAAAAAATAAAAATCTTGGTTTATGGACATTTCCATGAAAACTCCTTCACACATATGAGCTATCACGTACGGGGTTGTATAGAGTTCGAGAAGAGAGCGACAGTGGGTTTATGTTTACGAAAAAAAAAATCACCAGAGCTCCATTTCAGTGTGAGTAAGAAGGATCTGAACTTATTTTTCATTTTTAAAATTTTGAAGTGTCTTTATAATAATGGGTTTTGCAATAAAGGGTTAGGGTTAGGGTTTAGGAGTCTATTTTTGTTTTGTTTGCTGTTAGGTCATTTCAACATAGGGTAACATGATCATTACAACTTAGGATCAACTTAGGCCTCTTCCAATGCAAAGGTGCAAAGTGCATTAAATAGGATCAACTTAGGCCTCTTTCAACATGTCGCTTATAATTCAAATGTTAGTTCAAATTCAAGTTTTACCTTAATTAAACATCAAATCACATCATATATCACATCACATCACATCACCATGCATTAGCTTTCATTAAACATTAATGCCGACCACAGAGGTCGGCGATAGTTCTAGGGCACCCTAGTTCATAAGTCTGCCATGCATTATACACAAGGCCAGTAGCAACTAATATAAAAACACAGATAAAAATATAACACATATAAAATATAGACAATGCCGCCCGCCGGTGAAGCCGCCGCCATCTTTAGGAGCGCTGTCCTACTCGTCGTCGTCGCTGGTGAGGTCGACGTATGGAGGCGGCTGCCAAAGATGGGCTGGCGGCCCCTGCTAGATGATACGTCTCCAACGTATCTATAATTTTTGATTGTTCCATGCTATTATATTATCTGTTTTGGATGTTTTATATGCATTAATATGCTATTTTATATTATTTTTGGGACTAACCTATTAACCTAGTGCCCAGTGCCAGTTTCTGTTTTTTCCTTGTTTTTGAGTATTGCAGAAAAGGAATATCAAACGGAGTCCAAACGGAATAAAATTCTACGCTGATTTTTCTTGGACCAGAAGGAACCCAGGAGGCATGGAGAAGAGGCCAGAAGACCTACGGGTGGGCCACAAGTCACCAGGGCGCGCCCCTGGGGGGGGGCCTGGCTTGTGGGCCCCCCGTAGCTCCTCCAACCCTAACTCTTCGCCTATAAATTCAGAAATATTCCCCCAATACCAAAAAGAGCCACGATAATACTTTTCCGCCGCCGCAAGCCTCTGTTCCCGTGAGATCCCATCTTGGGGCCTTTTCCGGTAATCTGCCGGAGGGGGATTCGATCACGGAGGGCATCTACATCAACACCATTGCCCTTTCGATGATGTGTGAGTAATTCACCTCAGACCTTCGGGTCCATAGCTAGTAGCTAGATGGCTTCTTCTCTCTCTATTTTCTTCAATACCATGTTCTCCATGATCTTCATGGAGATCTATCCGGTGTAATACTCTTTTGCGGTGTGTTTGTCGAGATCCGATGAATTGTGGGTTTATGATCAGATTATCTATGAATATTATTTGAATCTTCTCTGAATTCTTATATGCATGATTTCATATCTTTGCAAGTCTCTTTGAGTTATTGGTTTGGTTTGGCCAACTAGATTGGTAATTCTTGCAATGGGAGAAGTGCTTAGTTTTGGGTTCAATCTTGCGGTGTCCTCACCCAGTGACAAAGTAGGGGTAGCGAGACACGTATTTGTATTGTTGCCATCAAGGATAAAAAGATGGGGTTTTCATCATATTGCTTGAGTTTATCCCTCTACATCATGTCATCTTACTTAATGCGTTACTCTGTTCTTCATGAACTTAATACTCTAGATGCAGGCAGGAGTCGGTCGATGTGTGGAGTAATAGTAGTAGATACAGAATCGTTTCGGTCTACTTGATACAGACGTGATACCTATATGCATAATCATTGCCTTGGATATCGTCATAACTATGCGCTTTTCTATCAATTGCTGGACAGTAATTTGTTCACCCACCGTATTATTTTCCTTCAAGAGAGAAGCCTCTAGTGAAACCTATGGCCCCCGGGTCTATTTTCCATATTATATTTTCAGATCTATAAACCAAAAATACCTTGCTGCAATTTTATTTACTTTTATTTAGTTTTACTTTTAGTAATCTTTTATATCTATCTCTATCAGATATCATCCTTGCAAGTAACCGTGAAGGGATTGACAACCCCTTTATAGCGTTGGGTGCAAGTGTTTGATTGTTTGTGTAGGTGCATAGATTGGGGCCTTGCTTGTACCTCCTACTGGATTGATACCTTGGTTCTCAACAACTGAGGGAAATACTTATCTACTTTGCTGCTTCACCCTTTCCTCTTCAAGGGAAAACCAACGCAAGCTCAAGAAGTAGCGAGAAGGATTTCTGGCGCCGATGCCGGGGAGGATACATAGCAAGTCAAGACAAGAACTCTCCCGTCAACTTGCCAATTTTTGGCGTGGTTGTCGGAAAGATCTACATCAAGCCTACCAAGTACCCATCACAAACTCATCTCTTGCATTTACATTATTTGCCATTTGCCTCTCGTTTTCCTCTCCCCCACTTCTAAAACGATTTTAAAAAAAAACCAAAAAGATTTGCCTTTTTATTCGCCCTTCTTCCGTTCGCCTTTTCGTTTGCTTTTTGTTTGCTTGTGTGTTAGATCGCTTAAACTCATGGCTAGCCTTACTACTATCGCTAGTACTCCCGAGAGTGAAGTTCTTAATTTTAAGCAAAGGGAGGGAGAAAACTTAAAAGATGCTTGGTATAGGATTTGCAATGCTCAAAATAGATCTACTCGTAAGCAATCTACTACCGTTCTCCTTCGCAATTTTTATGTGGGTGTTTCTCCTTGGAATAGATATGTTCTGGATAGCATTATGGGAGGAAATTTCTTGGGAAGCCATA
Organism: Elymus sibiricus; assembly: GCA_039707655.1. Taxonomy (NCBI): domain Eukaryota; kingdom Viridiplantae; phylum Streptophyta; class Magnoliopsida; order Poales; family Poaceae; genus Elymus; species Elymus sibiricus. The sequence goes on from CM077671.1 coordinate 251,053,113, forward strand.
CCTTTGATTCTTATAGTTCTATGATAAATTTGGTAGGTTCACCCCCACTCATGGTTAATGAAACAATCTTAACTTTGGAACATGTGATGCGAAGGCTTGATATTATTGAAAATAAAGTTGCTACTGTAGAGCTTATTGAAAACTTGGATAAAAAGATTCATAATCATATTACTCAATATGGATCTAAGGTAGGAGTTACTTTAAAAAATCTAAGGGGAAAAGAACCCATAGTTAATGAAAAATTGGATCAAGATTCCTCTAGAATTGGTAAGCTAGAGGACATTATTACCAACTTGGGTTCCGCTTTTGCCTCGGTTGAAACCACTCCAAATTTTCCTCCTTCTAAGACTGCCAAGTTTTTTTATGTTCCTAAAAATAAGGGTGGATCCTCTAGTAAAGGGGATGAAGATCTTAAGATGATAAGTGTTCACCCCAGCTTTATCAATATTGTTAGGGAACCAATTGCCACAAGTGAATCTCTTGACTTCTTGCCTAGGAGAATTATTATTGATAAGAGCAAAGAACCTCCTAGGGTTTATAAGTGTGCAATCGAGGAGTTGCATACCAAAGATGACAATACCTAGATCTATTGCGTTATGCCTAGCTAGGGGCGTTAAACAATAGCGCTTGTTGGGAGGCAACCCAATTTTATTTTATGTTTTATGTTTTTGTTTCTGTTATTGAGTGATTTACACATTATTACCTCTGTAGTAATTGTGTTTTAGTGTTTTAATTAGTGTTTGAGCCAAGTAAGACCTTTGGGATGGTTTACGGTGATTGTTGATTTGGTCTTGCTGAAAAACAGAAACTTTTGCGCTCAGTCCAGGAATTTTATAAATTCACCAGAGCGTCAATTGGATCTGAATTTTTTACACAAGATTGATATACAAATTTCCCAGATTTTCCTATGTTTTCAGAATTTTTGGAGTTACATAAGTATTCTAAGTTTCCAGATTGCTACAGACTGTTCTGTTTTTGACAGATTCTGTTTTCTATGTGTTTTTTTTGCTTATTTTGATGAATCTATGGGTTGTATCGGGGGGTATGAACCATGGAGAAGTTGGAATACAGTAGATATTACACCAATATAAATAAAGAATGAGTTCACAACAGTACCTAAAGTGGTGATTTATTTTTCTTATACTAATGGATCTCACGAGTTTTCTGTTGAGTTTTGTGTTGTGAAGTTTTCAAGTTTTGGGTAAAGATTTGATGGACTATGGAATAAGGAGTGACAAGAGCCTAAGCTTGGGGATGCCCAAGGCACCCCAAAGAATATTCAAGGATACCAAAGAGCCTAAGCTTGGGGATGCCCCGGAAGGCATCCCCTCTTTCGTCTTCAATCCATCGGTAAATTTACTTGAGGCTATATTTTTATTCACCACATGATATGTGTTTTGCTTGGAGCGTCTTGTATGATATGAGTCTTTGCTTTTTAGTTTGCCACAAATCATCCTTGCTGTACACATCTTTTGAGAGAGACACACATGAATCGTGAATTTATTAGAATACTCTATGTGCTTCACTTATATCTTTTGAGCTAGGCAATTTTGCTCTAGTGCTTCACTTATATCTTTTTAGAGCACGGTGGTGTTTTATTTTATAGAAATAATTGCACTCTCGTACCTCACTTATATTATTTTGAGAGTCTTTAAACAGCATGGTAATTGGTTTAGGTTATGAATTTAGTCCTAATATGATGGGCATCCAAGAGGGATATAATAAAAACTTTCATATAAAGTGCATTGAATACTATGAGAAGTTTGATTCCTTGCATATAGTTTTGAGATATAAAGATGGTGATATTAGAGTCATGCTAGTGAGTAATTGTGGATCGGTAGAAATACTTGTGTTAAAAGTTTGTGATTCCCGTAGCATGCATGTATGGTGAACCGTTATGTAACGAAGTCGGAGCATGATTTGTTTATTGATTGTCATCCTTTGGGTGATGGTCGGGAGCGCGCGATGGTTAACTCCTACCAACCTCTCCCCTAGGAGCATGCATCTAATACTTTGCTTCGATAACTAATAGACTTTTGCAATAAGTATGTGAGTTCTTTATGACTAATGTGAGTCCATGGATTATACGCACTCTCACCCTTCCACCTTTGTTAGCCTCTCTAGTACCGCGCAACTTTCGCCGGTGCATTAAACCCACCATATACCCTTCCTCAAAACAGCCACCATACCTACCTATTATGGCATTTCCATAGCCATTCCGAGATATATTGCCATGCAACTTCCACCGTTCCGTTTATTATGACACGCACCATCATTGTCATATTGCTTTGCATGATCGTAAGACAGCTAGCGTGATGCTTTCATTAATGTCATTTGCTATGCTAGATCGTTGCACATCCCGGTACACCGCCGGAGGCATTCATATAGAGTCATATTTTGTTCTAAGTATCGAGTTGTAATTCTTGAGTTGTAAGTAAATAAAAGTGTGATGATCATCATTATTAGAGCATTGTCCCATGAGAGGAAAGGATGATGGAAGCTATGATTCCCTCACAAGTTGGGATGAGTCTCCGGACTTTAAAAATAATAAAAAAGAGGCCAAAGATGCCCACCAAAAATAAAAAAATAAAAAAAATGAGAGAAAAGAGAGAAGGGACAATGTTACTATTTTTTTTCCACACTTGTGCTTCAAAGTAGCACCATGATCTTCATGATAGAGAGTCTCCTATTTTGTCACTTTCATATACTAGTGGGAATTTTTCATTATATAACTTGGCTTGTATATTCCAATGATGGGCTTCCTCAAATTGCCCTAGGTCTTCTTGAGCAAGCGAGTTGGATGCACACCCACTTAGTTTCTTTTTGAGCTTTCATACACTTATAGCTCTAGTGTATCCGTTGCATGGCAATCCCTACTCACTCACCTTGATATCTATTGATGGGCATCTCCATAGCCCGTTGATACGCCTAGTTGATGTGAGACTATCTTCTCCTTTTCCTCACAACCCCCACCATATTCTATTCCACCTATAGTGCTATATCCATGGCTCACGCTCATGTATTGCGTGAAAGTTGAAAAAGTTTGAGAACATAAAAAGTGTGAAACAAGCTTGACTTGTCATCGGGGTTGTGCATGATTTAAATACTTTGTGTGGGGAAGATGGAGCATAGCCAGACCTTATGATTTTGTAGGGATAACTTTCTTTGGCCATGTTATTTTGAAAAGACACGATTGCTTTGTTAGTATGCTTGAAGTATTATTGTTTTTATGTCAACATTAAAATTTTGTTTTGAATCTTATGGATCTAAACATTCATGCCACAATAAAGAATATTACATGGATAAATATGTTAGGTAGCATTCCACATCAAAATTTCTGTTTTTATCATTTACCTACTCGAGGACGAGCAGGAATTAAGCTTGGGGATGCTGATACGTCTACAAAGTATCTATAATTTTTTATTGTTCCATGCTATTACATTATCTGTTTTGGATGTTTTATATGCATTAATATGCTATTTTATATTATTTTTGGGACTAACCTATTAACCTAGTGCCCAGTGCCAGTTTCTGTTTTTTCCTTGTTTTTGAGTATTGCAGAAAAGGAATATCAAACGGAGTCCAAACGGAATAAAATTCTACGCTGATTTTTCTTGGACCAGAAGGAACCCAGGAGGCTTGGAGAAGAGGCCAGAAGACCTACGGGTGGGCCACAAGCCACCAGGGCGCGCCCCTGGGGGGGCGCCCCCCTGGCTTGTGGGCCCCCCGTAGCTCCTCCAACCCTAACTCTCCGCCTATAAATTCAGAAATATTCCCCCAATACCAAAAAGAGCCACGATAATACTTTTTCGCCGCCGCAAGCCTCTGTTCCTGTGAGATCCAATCTTGGGGCCTTTTCCGGTAATCTGCCGGAGGGGGATTCGATCACGGAGGGCATCTACATCAACACCATTGCCCTTCCGATGATGCGTGAGTAGTTCACCTCAGACCTTCGGGTCCATAGATAGTAGCTAGATGGCTTCTTCTCTCTCTATGTTCTTCAATACCATGTTCTCCATGATCTTCATGGAGATCTATCCGATGTAATACTCTTTTGCGGTGTGTTTGTCGAGATCCGATGAATTGTGGGTTTATGATCAGATTATCTATGAATATTATTTGAATCTTCTCTAAATTCTTATATGCATGATTTCATATCTTTGCAAGTCTCTTTGAGTTATTGGTTTGGTTTGGCCAACTAGATTGGTAATTCTTGCAATGGGAGAAGTGCTTAGTTTTGGGTTCAATCTTGCGGTGTCCTCACCCAGTGACAAAGTAGGGGTAGCGAGGCACGTATTTGTATTGTTGCCATCAAGGATAAAAAGATGGGGTTTTCATCATATTGCTTGAGTTTATCCCTCTACATCATGTCATCTTACTTAATGTGTTACTCTGTTCTTCATGAACTTAATACTCTAGATGCAGGCAGGAGTCGGTCGATGTGTGGAGTAATAGTAGTAGATGCAGAATCGTTTCGGTCTACTTGATACGGACGTGATGCCTATATGCATAATCATTGCCTTGGATATCGTCATAACTATGCGCTTTTCTATCAATTGCTCGACAGTAATTTGTTCACCCACCGTATTATTTTCCTTCAAGAGAGAAGCCTCTAGTGAAACCTATGGCCCCCGGGTCTATTTTCCATATTATATTTTCAGATCTATAAACCAAAAATACCTTGCTGCAATTTTATTTACTTTTATTTAGTTTTACTTTTAGTAATCTTTTATATCTATCACTATCAGATCTCATCCTTGCAAGTAACCGTGAAGGCATTGACAACCCCTTTATAGCGTTGGGTGCAAGTGTTTGATTGTTTGTGTAGGTGCATAGATTGGGGCCTTGCTTGTACCTCCTATTGGATTGATACCTTGGTTCTCAACAACTGAGGGAAATACTTATCTACTTTGCTGCATCACCCTTTCCTCTTCAAGGGAAAACCAACGCAAGCTTAAGAAGTAGCACCAGGCCGGAGGCGCTTGCGGTGCCTACAACACCTCCTCCCATGGCTCCTGCTCCGGTTCAGGGGACCGCGGCGGAGTGGGTGCCCACGGCTGGACAGCCAGCGCGTCGGCCATCTCCGACGCAGTGGCTGACCACCCCCACGTCTGGCCCACCAGCCGGGGGTTCCACGCCGCAAGGGGTGGCTCCTCCGCCACCTCCTACTTCACCTTCTCCTTGACGACGGCGGCCATCTCCAGCTCAGGGATGGCCACGTCGCCGGCCGCAGAGAGGGCCATCGCCCTCTCCATGTCCGCCCATTGACGCTCGTCGTGCGTGCGCGTGGATTCCTCCATGACACGCCTAATGAGCTCGGCCTCCTCCTCCTAGGTCATCGGAGGTGGTGGTGACGGGGACGGACATGGTGTCGGGGTGAGGCCGCTGTAAGTGCATATTTCTCCCTAAGTAGTTTTGGTGGTTGATGGCAATACCCTTGCGGACTAATCAAGTACATTGAGTTTTCAGAGATTAGCAGGTGGCACGAGATGGTGTGTGAGCCCCTCAGTTGTCAAAAGAGAAGACGACGTTTTCCTATTGATTTAGTGTTGGTGGACTTGAGTCATACGAAAATCCGTACTATCAAGAGGGGGTCCGCACTTGGAAAGGTTGGGAGAATAAATCACGTACACATCCGCATCTTCCCCCTTTTCCCGGCATGATGGAGCTACCCTTGTCTTCAGGGCCCTGAGTAATAGGTTAAGCGGAAGTACCGCTCCAGTGCGCGGTAGTACCGCTCCGGCGGTAGTACCGCCCTGCACTACCGGGCTACTTCCGCTTATTTATTGCTCTCTGGGTTCCTCGGGTGGGCGTGTCTATTTTAAGCAGAAGTACCGCTTGGGAGCGCGCGATAGTACCACTTATGCGGTACTGACGCCCTCCCCTTCCGGGTCACTTCTGCTTATTTTTGGCTCTCTGGCTTTTTGTCACTTGAGTGAATTTTGAGCGGCAGTTGTAAGCGGAAGTACCGCTCTGAGCGGTACTGACTCAATGCCTCCCTCCTATTCACTAAGTCTGGGCATCCTACAGCGCTAAGCGGAAGTACCGCTTGCGGGAGCGGTAGTACCGCTCCGGCGGAACTACCGTCTCTTTGACTACCGTCAGCTGTGTGTGATGCTCGGTACTTCCGTGCAAGCAAAAGTACCGCTCCCCAAAGCGGTACTACCGCTTATGCACGACCTGTAGGCAGAAAACGGTCAGTTTCCCACCCCCCTATATAAAGGGGTCTTCTTCTCTAGTGAGAGTTGCCTCTTTCCCCAAAAAGCTCCATTGTTGCTCCTAAAGCTTACTCTTGCCTGATCTCTCTCCCTAGCCATCGATTCTTGTTGATGCTCTAGGGTTTGGAGGAGAAGGCCTTGATCTACACTTCCACCAAGAGAAATTTGATTCCCCCCACTAATCCCTTGCGGATCTTGTTACTCTTGGGTGTTTGAGCACCCTAGACGGAAGAGGTCACCGTGAAGCCATACTCCATTGTGGTGAAGCTTCGTGGTGGTGTTGGGAGCCTCCAATTAAGTTGTGGAGATTGCCTCAACCTTGTTTGTAAAGGTCCGGTTGCCGCCTTCAAGTGCACCACTAGTGGAATCATGGCATCTCGCATTGTGTGAGAGCGTGAGGAGAATACGGTGGCCCTAGTGGCTTCTTGGGGAGCATTGTGCCTCCACACCGCTCCAACGGAGACGTACTTCCCCTCAAAGGGAAGGAACTTCGGGAACACATCCTTGTCTCCATCGGTTTCACTCGTGGTTTCTTCTTACCTTTACTTTAAGCAAGCTATACCTATTGTCCTTTATTTGCTTACTTGTGTAGTTATTGTTGTTAGCATCATTTAGGTTGCTCACCTAGTTGCATATCTAGACAACCTATTTGTTGCTATACCTAATTTGTTAAAGATTAACGAAAATTGGTAGTTGCCTATTCACCCCCCCCCCTCTAGTCAACCATATCGATCCTTTCAATTGGTATCAGAGCCTCGTCTCTTTATTAAGGGTTTCACCACCCGAAGAGTATGGTTGACGACGGGGACCGGCCGGTTGAACTCCCCGAGGCCATGGGTGTGAACACGGTCTCTCGTGAGGATTTAAACGAGGCCATGTCCTCGCTTAAATCCTCCATGACGACCGAGGTCAAATCCATGTTTAAAGAATTCCTTGATACTCTTAAACTTTTCACCGATGCGGTGCAAGTGGCTAATCCCACTAACTCGACATCGGATGTCAACTCCGGTAAGGAGGGGGCTAGTGCTGATAAGGACACTCGTTCTCAAGGAAATAATGGGTCGGGGACCTTTGCCTCAGTTCCCCCCCCCCCTTCGGTCTATGGAGGACCGGTGCACCCACCTCATATAGTAAATCTCAGTCCTCCTCCTAAACTTGTTAAGACTGATTTTGCTAATTGGGTTTTTCGTATCAAGTCTCATTTGGATCACAGCTCAATTCAACTCATGAGAGTCATTGAAGAAGGATACTACCCTCGTGATCCACGCAACCTCACCCCAAGAGAAGAGGCTGATAAACAGCTAAATTCCTCCGCCTTGTTCATACTCCAAGCTGCAGTTCCTACCGAAGACCTAGCTCACTTGCGTCCATTCACTGTTGCTAAAGAGTGTTGGGAACACATTGTCTCCATGTACAAGGGCAGCTCAAGCATCCAACGGTCGAACTACGAGGTTGTGCTTGATCAGTCACATGAGTTTGTAAAGATAGAAGATGAGGAACCGCGTGAGCTCTATAGGAGGGTAACTACTCTTGTCGTTGCCCTCCGAGATCATGGCAGCAAAGATGTGGATGACACCTGGGTCAAGCGTAAGTTTCTGAAGGCCATCATGCCCTTCAACAAGGCCATGTCCGCCGTCATCCGCCAAAGACCATATTTTCACAACTTGTCCTCTAGCGATGTGTTGGATGAATTTATTGCGATGAACATCTTGAACACGACCGCAGACAATGCTCTTGCTCGTGTGCAACGGTCAAAGAAATCATCTCCCAACCTTGCTTTGAAGGCCAAGGTCAGTCAAGAGGAAGAAGAAGAAGAGGAGGAGGAGGGTTGCCCCGAGGACACCAAATATACTTACCATGAGCATATGGCTCTAGCATCTAGGCAATTCTGGGGTAATAAGAGAAACGCAAGGCCAAACTTCTCCAAGAACAACTCAAGCGGGTCAAAGGGCAAGCAGCGTGTGAGGACCTGCTACAACTGTGGTAATGTGAGTCACTTCATGGTGGATTGTCCTTATGAGAAGAGGGAAAACAATGGTGGCAAGCTCATCCGCAAAGACAAGGCCAAGTCTTTTCCCAACAAGTCCAACTTCACCAAGAAAGCTCCTCACAAAGTACTGGTGGCTCAAGAAGAGTATGTCTCTGATGATGATGTTGATGACGAAAACCACATTGCTAGGTGTCTCATGGCCAAAGGTATCACCAAGGTAACCTCCAACGCCAAAACCTCTAACATCAAGACTTCTATTTCTTCCACTCCGTCTTTGTTAAATTGTGTGGATGAAAATGAGGAGGCGATAGAGAGCGAGAATGAGTTTGACAAGTTCTTGTGCAAACTCAAGGGAGAATCCAAGAAGCACTTAGTTGCTCTCTTGGAACAACTTGGTGAGGCCAATGACACGATTAAGTCTCAAGAAGAATATCTTGAGGAGTTGAGAGGGCATAGTCGTGATTATGCCGACGAGATAGCAGATCTTTCTATTGCTCTAGAGGAAGAGCGAGGTCTTCATTTGACTCTTAAGGAGTCACAAAATGATGACCTTGCTAAATTACGTAAAGATTATGATCATGCTATCGTTCTTAACCGTGTGCTCAAATCTGAAAAAGTTGCACTTGGGGTTGGCCATGATCGACTCAAGGATGAGTTTGACTTGCTTGACAATGCTCACAAGGCATTGAAGAGCGTTCATGCCTCTCTTAAGGAGTCACATGATCAACTCCAAGCAAAACTCACTAAGGAAATTTCCACGTGTCCTCCTTTTGTTTTAATTGATAATGCCTCTGCTACTAACCCATGTTGTGAGCATGCACATCTTGTGGAGGAAAATGCTAAGCTGAAAGAGCAGCTTGATAAAGGCCTTGTGACATGTATCCAAGGTGAGAAGAATCTCAATGACCTTCTGAGCAATCAAAAGGAAGTGGTTGCAAAGGAAGGAGTTGGGTTTGCACCCAAGTCCAAAAAGAAGAAGGTAAAGGCCATGCGGGTTCCTCCGCTCAAGGAAACATTTGTCAAAGTGGGGGACATTACTCATGAGAAGAAGGAGGATAAGGTTGTGAGTGGTAGTGCTAAAAAGGACAAGACCACTCCCCTCAACAAAGCCGGCGACTTTAACCCCTCTTATGTTTTGTGCCGTGCTAGTGATGGGCATGTTTATGCCAAATATGTTGGTTCTTCTTATGAGTACATTGAGTGGTCTATTTGGGTTCCTAAGACCCTTGTCACTAACATGAAAGGACCCATTAAAAATGGGTACCTAAATCCAAGCATTGATCTATTGTAGGAGCTTGCTTCCGGGGGAGTTTCATGGTTGCTCGATAGTGGAGCAACAAATCATATGACCGGAAGCAAGGACTTGATGGTGGACGTTCAACCCGATACATCCGTGGCCACTCAAGTCTCTTTTGGCGATGACACAATTTCAAAGGTATTGCGTCTTGGCAAGGTGGTTATCTCTCCAACCTTAACCATTGAGAAAGTCATGCTTGTTGAGACCCTTGCATACAATTTACTTTCCGTTCGTCAACTTGCACTTATGGGTTTTAGTACCTTCTTTGGCATTGATACCGTGACACTTTTGTGGAGCAAGACTCTTAAAGTAGCCTTTGTTGAGCATGTCGAAAATGGTATCTATGTGATTAACTTCTCGGAGCGACCCACTAGGACCGCGACATGTCTAATGGCTAAAGTTGATGTGGGATGGCTTTGGCATCGCCGACTAGCCCATGTCAATATGAGATCTTTGCAAAGTCTCCTCAAAGGGGATCACATTCTTGTACTAACAAATGTGAGTTTTGCTAAAGATCGTGCTTGCAGTGCTTGTATTGAAGGAAAGCTACATGAAAAGGCTCATCGTCCTACTACTACAATCTACTCGAAGAGGACCTTAGAGCTCCTTCACATGGATCTCTTCGGTCCTCCATCTTTTGACAGTCTTAGAGGAAGAAAGTATTGCTTGGTGATTGTGGATGATTACTCAAGATACACGTGGGTATATTTCTTCAATAGGAAGAGTGAGACCCAACAGACCGTCATCAACTTTGCAAATGAAGTCCAACGTCAACATGAAGCAAAGATCTTGATGTTTAGAAGTGACAATGGCACTGAGTTCAAGAACTACACCCTGGATGAGTTTCTCAGTGATGAGGGGATAAAGCACCAATATTCCACACCTTACACCCCTCAACAAAATGGTGTTGCGGAGAGGAAGAACCGGACGTTGATGGATGTGGCAAGAACCATGATGGCAGAGTTTAAGTCTCCGTACAACTTTTGGGCCGAAGCCATCAACACCGCGTGTCATGCATCAAATCGGCTCTATCTCCGGAAAGGCTTGAACAAGACTCCTTATGAGATTCTTACCGGAAACAAGCCCAACCTCAAGTACTTCCGGGTGTTCGACTGTAAGTGTTTCATTCTCAAGAAAGGTGTATGTTTGTCAAAATTCGAATCTAGAGCTCATGAGGGCATATTTGTTGGTTATGCTGCAAACTCTCATGCTTACCGTGTCCTCAACAAGTCCACGGGACTCATTGAGGAGACGAGTAACGTAGAGTTTGATGAAAATAATGGCTCCCAAGTGGAGCAAAGTGGTCTTTGTGATGTAGGTGATGAAATTCCTCCCCAAGCCATAATAAGAATGGGTGTGGGATACTTCCTACCCGTTGAGGAACCCCTTGTGGCTGAAGGAGAAGGACAATGTTCCACTCAAGTGGAACCATCACCAACGCACGACCCACACGCTTCCAAAGAACAAAGTGAAGGCCCTCAACCCCGTGATCAAGATCAAGGGCAAGATCAACTTAATGGTGATGATTCTACATCACATGATGCTCAAGATCTTTCTCACACCCCCGTGCTAGCTCAAGATCAAGATGAAGCTCAAAACCAAGATCAAGCTCAAGATGAAGGTCAAGCTAAAGATCAAGATCATGCTCAAGATCAAGAGCAAGCCGGTGCTAGTACCGAAGTTCGTCAAGTTACAAAGCCTCAACTTTCCATGGAGGAAATTCTTGAAAGACGAGCAGCCAAGATCGCGTCCAAACTAAGAGTCAAGCAACAACTATTAAACAACGTTTATGGAAGTTTGAAGAGAGGGGTAACTACACGTCGTCAATTAACAAACTTTTGTGCACAGCATGCGTTTGTTTCTTGCCTTGAACCCCTCAAGGTACAAGATGCGCTTGAAGACGAGGAATGGCTTGAAGCCATGCATGAAGAGATCAACAACTTCGAGCGCAACAAAGTGTGGCGATTGGTGCCAAGACCAAAGGAGAAGCACAATGTCATTGGAACCAAATGGATCTTTAAGAACAAGCAAGATGCACATGGTATTATTATTACCAACAAGGCAAGACTGGTGGCTCAAGGCTACTCCCAAGTCGAGGGCATCGACTACGGTGAAACCTTTGCCCCTGTTGCTCGCCTTGAATCTATTCGCATGTTGCTTGCTTATGCCTCTCATCATGATTTCATATTATATCAAATGGATGTGAAGAGTGCTTTTCTTAATGGTCCACTTAAGGAGTTGGTATATGTCAAGCAACCCCCTGGATTTGAAGATCCCAAGTTCCCCAATCATGTATATGTTCTCGATAAGGCACTCTATGGCCTTAAACAAGCCCCACGTGCGTGGTATGAGCACCTTACCGAGATGTTGCAAGATCGTGGTGGGTTTGAAATTGGGAAAATCGATCCCACTCTTTTTACTAAGAGGGTTGACGGGAACTTGTTCGTATGCCAACTATATGTAGATGATATTATCTTTGGTTCTTCTAACAAAGCTTTTAATGATGAGTTCGCTGCACTAATGACCAAAGAGTTTGAGATGTCTATGATGGGAGAGTTGAAGTTCTTCCTTGGATTCGAAGTCAAGCAACGAAGCCAAGGAACCTTCATCAACCAAGCTAAATACACTCAAGACATGCTCAAGAGATTCAAGTTGGAGGAGCTCAATCCTCCCAAGGCCAACACTCCAATGCAGCTCAAATGCCAACTTGACAGTGATCCCAATGGTAAAGTTGTGGATCAAAAGGTATATTGCTCCATGATTGGATCTCTGCTTTACCTTTGTGCATCTAGACCGGATATTATGTTGAGTGTGGGAATTTGTGCAAGATTTCAAGCTGCACCTAAGGAGAGTCACTATGAGGTTGTCAAACGAATCTTTCGATATTTGGCTCATACCCCAAACTTTGGCTTATGGTACCCCAAAGGTGCTTCATTTGATCTCATTGGATATACTGACTCGGATTGGGCGGGAGACCGTGTGGAAAGGAAGTCCACTTCCGGAGGCTGCCAATTCCTTGGTCGTTCTCTGGTAAGCTGGTCTTCGAAGAAACAAAACTGTGTTTCTCTCTCGTCCACCGAGGCCGAGTATGTAGCCGCCGCAAGCTGTTGTGCTCAGATTCTTTGGATGACGCAAACCTTAAAGGATTATGGTGTCAACTGTGACAAAGTGCCTCTTTATTGTGACAACGAGAGCACGATCAAGATCTCCAACAACCCGGTCCAACACTGCAAGACGAAGCATATTGAGATTCATCATCACTTCATCCGGGATCGCATCAAGCGTGGAGAAATTGATCTTATTCATCTTTATACTAAAGAACAGCTTGCAGATATTTTCACGAAGCCATTGGATGAAGCAAGATTTCGCGAGTTAAGGCATGAGCTAAATATCATTGATTCGAGCAATGTGGCTTGAGATGTTGTACACCCCACCATACTCTTCATCATGTCTTGTATAGATGTAGGCATGGATTTAGGGGGAGTCTAGTTCTCTCAATGAACTATGCCTCCTCCTATTATGCATAAAATGATCAAATCTTTCACACTCACCATTTTACATGGCACATGTGCTTCAAAGACGAGTTTTGGTCATGGGCCCAAGGTTAAAATCTTCGCGGTGCCATACCAATTGACTCAAACATCGGTGGCTTCAGCCACCGCCCCCACCTCCTAGTGAGGCATTTGCTTTACTAGAGCATATTAGTTCGAATGTGTTGATCCAAGTCTTTGTCTCTTCGTGTTTGGTTTCTCGTAAAGACTTGGAATAACTCCTTTTATGTATTTTAGTAGAATGTCTTGATGCTCTTCATCGTCTCAGAATTCTTGTCCGCCATAAGTCCTGTTTTTCTTCTGTTTATGTGCTGGGAGTAGTTTTTGGTCATAAGCGGTACTACCGCTCGGGTGGACGGCACTACCGCTCCAGCGGAAGTACCTCGCATACCAGCGGTACTACCGCTTCGGGGGCTCACAGTCGATTCAAGTAATGGGCAGGGCGAGTTCTAACTCCCCCCCCAATACCCATTCACTATCTCTTCTCCGGCCTTGGCGACCAAAACTCTCCCGGAGGCCGGCTCCGAATCTCCCATTCCTTGCCGTTCTTCGCATTTCCGTCCGGTGGGGTTGCTCCCCATCTCTTCCTCGTGCCATGGACCCCGGTATTGCCCTCGATCTTCCTCTTTTTGACCTAGTTTTCTTGACTCTTGCATCTAGGGCAATGCGTGTGGTTTCTCGTGTTTTCTCGCTAAATCTTGGCATGAGTAGGACGTGAGATGATTACTAGAGATACATATGATTGATAGTCACTCGATTTGTGTTGGGTTCGTGGTCACTTCCCTGCCGCGGGATCTTCCCGTCACCAGGGCGGTACTACCGCTCGGGCATGACCGGTACTACCACTCCAAGCGGAAGTACCGCTCCTGCCCAGCGGTACTACCGCTGGTCACTGGATCCCTCCAACTCCTTGTGCTTTATTCTCTCTAGTAATTTTGCTTGGCTTCTGCTGGTTATTTACAGTTGGTGTGTCTCTTTCCATTCCTTTTTGTGTGAGTTCCAGGTGATGGCAATTCTGCTCCTCCTCGTCGCATGAATCCTGGACGGCAAGGTGGTTCTAAGAGGTTTCGCACATCGGAGGCTGTAGAGGCTGGTCCTAGTGCTCAACCATCTCAACAGGTGAAGCGGACTGTCAGCAAGAAGAAGGTGGCCAAATATCCTGAGGATATGTCAAACAAGGAGTTTGTGGAATTTCGCCAGCGTAACCCGTATCGCCGTCCTCAGGACAAGGCACTGGTTGGACGTCCTTTCTGGACCCAAGGAGCAATCTCTCATTTACGTGGGGGTCCTGAAGACCAAGACCAATCTATATGTACCTGCAACAACCCCCACTCTGACTATTTTGCTGAGGCTCAGGCTCTATGCGCTCAATGGGGTATGTGTCCTATCATCAGCTTTAACAAGGACTTCGATTACGAGATTGTGGCTCAATTCTATGCCACCGTTCACTTTCACTCTGATGAGGAGCGCAACTTGACTTGGATGACTGGCGGCAGAGTTTTGCGCTCCAACTGGAAGACCTTCATGAACTCTCTAGGCATTGCTGATCAGGGTCTGGATGTGCCTATTGGACTGAGGCAGGCTTATTCGCTATTCCAGGGTGGTTCAGACGGCCAAGGGTACTCGCACTGAGCTCATTCCATTTCTTGACATTATGCATCGTATCTTCCGCAACACTCTGTTTCCTCGTGTTGGGAACAAGGATCAGGTTCACTCCTACCTTGTGAATCTTCTGCTGTTGTGCAATAAGGAGCGTGGCCGTGACTCCACTTTGGATATTTCCCACATCATGTGGAAGGAGCTTCGGTCTGCTGTCCTTGACTGGAAGGTGCCCATCTATGGTCCTTATCTGTTTAAGCTCATTGAGGATACCTGGGCTGCTTCGTTCCCTGGTGAGGCTCTGGTTACATATCACATGGTGACTCACGGTATACTTAGACTCCGTGTGAAGGAGAACTAGGGCGTTGCACCTGCTGTTCCTGAGATTGCTCCCACTGACTCTGATGATGAGCCAGAGCCGGACTATGCTAATGACACTTATGTTCCTCCCTCTGAGCACGTGCCATCATGGGATTCTAGGCTGAAGACGAAGATGAAGAACCTTCTCTGCTTCCAGATCAAGGGACAGTATAAGGCACATGTTGACGCTAAGAAGGCCTGCAGCCGTGACAAGATCATTATGAGGAAGCTTGGCCTCACAGTTGACAGCTGGTCTGAGGACCGGATTACTGAGGAGGAGGCATGGGTCCAGGAGCACTGTCTGTGGGTTGAGTCAGACGAGGATGTCCCTGCTGCCTCTGATGAGGAGGATGATGAGGAGGAGGACTGATCTCTTTTAGGCTTCCATCACCTTGACTTACTTTAGTCCTTTATGCCCCTTTTGGTGTCTCGATGCCAAAGGGGGAGAGAGCGAGTAGGGATTTTGATTTGCTGGCTTTGCTGAGTCACGAGTGTTTATTCTATCTACGCATTTTATCTCTCGTGAACTCTTTTCTTTGCTTGCTTTGGTTTATGTGGTCCAGACCTATGAGTACTAATGTATGGTGTAAGATATGATATCTATCCTATCTTGTGCTATCCATCCTATCTTGTTATGCTTACATTAGTTACTTTATGAAACTACCTGCTTATATCTCTCTTTCTGATTAGCAAGTTATTGGTTGTGTCTATAAAATATAGGGGGGGTGTTGATCCTAGCTGTGTGCACTTTGCATTCCAAAGGCATATTAAAATAGTGCACACATCTAGGGGGAGCCTCTCTATATTTGGTAGTTGTCGGGTTTGTCTATATCTTACTGCTTATTGTTTTTGGCAAATCCCGTGTTGTCATCAACCCACCAAAAAGGGGGAGATTGTAAGTGCATATTTCTCCCTAAGTAGTTTTGGTGGTTGATGACAATACCCTTGCGGACTAATCAAGTGCATTGAGTTTTCAGAGATTATCAAATGGCACGAGATGGTGTGTGAGCCCCTCAGTTGTCAAAAGAGAAGACGACGTTTTCCTATTGATTTAGTGTTGGTGGACTTGAGTCATAGGAAAATCCGTACTATCAAGAGGGGGTCCGCACTTGGAAAGCTTGGGAGAATCAATCACGTACACATCCGCTTCTTCTCCCTTTTCCCGGCACGATGGAGCTGCCCTTGTCTTCAGGGCCCTGAGTAATAGGTTAAGCGGAAGTACCGCTCCGGCGGTAGTACCGCCCTGCACTACCGGGCTACTTCCGCTTATTTATTGCTCTCTGGTTTCCTCGGGTGGGCGTGTCTATTTTAAGCGGAAGTACCGCTTGGGAGCGCGCGGTAGTACCGCTTATGCGGTACTGCCGCCCTCCCCTTCCGGGTCACTTCCGCTTATTTTTTGCTCTCTGGCTTTTTGTCACTTGAGTGAATTTTGAGCGGCAGTTGTAAGCGGAAGTACCGCTCTGAGCGGTACTGACTCACTGCCTCCCTCCTATTCACTAAGTTTGGGCATCCTACAGCGCTAAGCGGGAGTACCGCTTGCGGGAGCGGTAGTACCGCTTGCGGGAGCGGTAGTACCGCTCCGGCGGAACTACCGTCTCTTTGACTACCGTCATCTGTGTGTGATGCCCGGTACTTCCGTGCAAGCGGAAGTACCGCTCCCCAGAGCGGTACTACCGCTTATGCACGACTTGTAGGCAGAAAACGGTCGGTTTCCCACCCCCCTATATAAAGGGGTCTTCTTCTCTAGTGAGAGTTGCCTCTTTCCCCAAAAAGCTCCATTGTTGCTCCTAAAGCTTACTCTTGCCCGATCTCTCTCCCTAGCCATCGATTCTTGTTGATGCTCTAGGGTTTGGAGGAGAAGGCCTTGATCTACACTTCCACCAAGAGAAATTTGATTCCCCCACTAATCCCTTGCGGATCTTGTTACTCTTGGGTGTTTGAGCACCCTAGACGGAAGAGGTCACCGTGAAGCCATACTCCATTGTGGTGAAGCTTCGTGGTGGTGTTGGGAGCCTCCAATTAAGTTGTGGAGATTGCCTCAACCTTGTTTGTAAAGGTCCGGTTGCCGCCTTCAAGTGCACCACTAGTGGAATCACGGCATCTCGCATTGTGTGAGAGCGTGAGGAGAATACGGTGGCCCTAGTGGCTTCTTGTGGAGCATTGTGCCTCCACACCGCTCCAACGGAGACATACTTCCCCTCAAGGGGAACGAACTTCGGGAACACATCCTCGTCTCCATCGGTTTCACTCGTGGTTACTTCTTACCTTTAATTTAAGCAAGCTATACCTATTGCCCTTTATTTGCTTACTTGTGTAGTTATTGTTGTTAGCATCATTTAGGTTGCTCACCTAGTTGCATATCTAGACAACCTATTTGTTGCTATACCTAATTTGTTAAAGATTAACGAAAATTGGTAGTTGCCTATTCACCCCCCCCCCTCTAGTCAACCATATCGATCCTTTCAGCCGCGGACACGCCTACGACCGTGCACTTGGGGCGGGCTAGCAGTACGTCGTCGCCATGGGCTAGGTGGACAACCGGCAAAAAAAGACTGCCGCCGCAGGTCGTGCTCGTCGTGGAGCCACGTATCCCACAGCGGCGAGTTGACGCCGTACCTTGGGTCGTGGAGGAGATCTGGAGGCAGACACGCGCGACGTCGGTCGATCTCCTCATGGCGGGCGCGGCCGCTCATCGGCACCGAGGGGATTGGCACCTGATCCGCGGACAGGTGCCAGTTGTTGGGGAGTTGGGCATCTCCCCACGGCAATGGCGTGGCCGTCTCCCAGTACCTCCGGCATATTTCCGTGCCGACGTACGGGCGCGTGCGCTGCGGGGCGGCCGGCGGACCGATTGCAAATGCGGGCGGAGCTGCCGGAGAGGACAGAGCAGGCAGCGGTGGTGATGGTGGTGGTGGTGGTGGGCTCCTAGAGCGACTGGAGCGGCGCCTACCAGAGGATGAGCCGGCCTCATGGCCGTGCTTCCCCTTCCCAGACCACGGCCAGGTCATGGCGACGGCGGCGGGCTAGGGTTTCTAGAAACTGCCGGGGGTGAAGGGGGCAGGATTGGCTTTGGAAGCGGAAGCTACTGTGTGGAGTGTGGACTGGCCGGTCCACGGGTTTTCACTTAAAGAAGGACGACGACACGAAGGTGGGTGGCTGACGACCGGTGGGGGTAGGTTGGACGCCGCCACGAGTCCTCGAGGCGACAGTCCGTCTGTCCGTTTTGCCCTAAGCGGACGTGGGCGTACGATTTGGAGTTGCCCTTACGACGCGGCCCCACTAGTCAGAGTTAACGGTCAAACCATTGACCCGACGACATCCTCCGTTGTGACCTTTCGTGAGGGTTTTGGACAAGAGAGTGGGGAAAAGTGAGCAAATTGTAAGAGCGTGGGGATGGATGGATACAGCTAAGGAACAAGGGACACAGATATAAAAAACCCAAAATATATTGGTCGCGTCTTACTGCAAGGTGGCCGTCAATGCACTCAAGCATGATTCTTCGTCAAGCTATGCGGCGATCATTAAAGAGACTAGAGAGCGCTCAAAAGAGTTTGCTGCTTGCGCCACTGTGCATTAATATAGGAGCTTGAACATTAGGGGTCGATCGTTACGTTTGGTTAGGCCATCCTAGGGATCTTTTTTTTTATGTAAACTTTGTGATGAATGAATAAATTTTTGCGAGTTTGACTAAAAAAAAGTAAGCGATACATATCACTGCCGGCGTGTTGGCGCCAACGGTTCGTCGTGAGGGCCATGAAAGTACCGCGCGAGCGATTTGTACCCATCAGATCACTTGTGCGGTCCATTAGGCCCAGCTAGCTCTATACGCGGTTCAGTGATCAACCGTTAGAGTGACGCCGCCGGCATAGGCATAGTTCCTGTTGGTCACTTGCTGTTCTTGTTGGTGTGAGCAAAGATACATGTAGTTTTGTCTGCCCTATGATCTAGACAGGAGTTTTTGCCCTAACTGAGATTTGTCGAGCATTGATATACCAGCGATGTCGTTGTTGGCTATATTTTTACCCACTACGTGAGTTTTGAGGTTTCGGACTCTGTCAGTGATGGTACTGGACCTTAATTTCTTGACGTTAACTACTTGGCCATCAATGTTCTCTGAGATGTTTTGTCTAGAACTCCATGTGTGTAAGCTGGATCCGAGATCTCTGTCTCATCGAGTAGGGCTCCACGGTTTTTCTCACAATGGGTCACCATGATCTCAACTTCTCTGGTTATTAGCTGGACCCTGATGCTTCTTTGTTTTTTGAAACGAAGACAAAAACCGATACAAACAAAACCACACGCGGACTACTCGCCATAACCACGGCGTCGACCCAACAAACATTCCCAATGTGCAACAATCAATCACAAACTCCCATACATCACATCCGGCAACTTGACTGGGAAAATCGAAAAGAGGCAAAAAAAAAAAATGCTACGTTCTTCAACCAGGCCATCAATGAGAATTTGTTCCGGAAGCAAAAAGAAAATAACAGCACTATCTGAGCAATGCATGTTACCAGTACACAAAAGAATCAACGAATTTTGATTATGTAAAGGGCAATGCTTCTATCAGTTTATTCTTTCCATGGCTACACAAGGATAACAGAAACAAGAGACCAAAGACAAAAACACCATATATACCACAAAGAATCAGGAATTCTTGATCAGCAGAAGGATACTTCTTCCTGCCAACAAAAAAAAGAGTAGAAGGATACTTCTGCCTTTTACTTTGTATGATCGTCAGGCCACCTCTCCCTCCTACTGGAAAATGTTTCCAGTGGTGAGCACAATTAGCTCCACTGGTCGGAAGAAATGACTTGGTGCCGTGTTCATTTTCTGCGCTTCCTCCGCTTTCGCTTCAACTTCTCAACTGCAACAGCTGGCTTCTCAAGCTGTACTCCCTCATCTATGTAATCAGCAATTTTCAAGAAACCAGTTAGATATTTCCATGGTAAAGGCAGGATCGCACAAGAACATGATTTATTCCAAGCAGAGTGCAAGTAATTATTCATTTAAAATTGTACCTGCATATGGTGTGCTTGATTTAGTAGATTCCCGCACTCTTCTATCAAGTCCCTCTCACTAGTGATTATTTGTGCAAGTTTGGAGGCCACACCGTCAACCTCTTCAACCTATATGACAAGAACAAAATCTGATGGCATCAGTATAACGAGAATAACTCAAAAATGATACTGCCTCCAATTCAAAATGCAACTCATTAAGAATTTGTACCAGTCAAGGAATAATTAATTGTGTCTAAAATTCCAGATTGATATATAAGTACACGTGTCGTGAAATATACATTAATTTCACTTGGAAAACTTTTGGCGTTTAAAACAGACAAGACTGCGATGACAATTATAGATTGAATCTTTCTTACAAGTATACAAGTTTAAAACAAATGACACAAGCATATTCACAATGTACTCTCTAGCATATTCGCAAATAAAGCTTCCTACTGTGTTTAGAGTTAGAATTGAAAATTTGGACGGCAGTGAACTTCACAACCTCCATCCACCATAATATAGTTATTTGATACAGAATATGTTCTCACATAGAAGATCAATATGCAGATTTTTTTTTCCAATCAGTTTTAAGATATAACAATTAGTGAACACAATTTAAAAGAACCAGTTCAAAAAGGTAACATTCCTAGAGGCATGAAAGCTATTTGATAGTTTTCTCACCTTTGGTAATAAATTTCGAACAAGAGGCGACGCCGGCTCCAGTAGTTGCGCAGCAGAGTTAAGAACTTCAGAGATTTCCTCATAGTTTACCTGCAAGAAGTAGTCTTAGAACATAATACTTGATCTGCACCACGAACATATTTTGGTGCTATCTATGACTAGAATGTGAAATTAAATCAAAATCTTACCCTAACACCCCCAATTATTGGTAGCCTTAGTGAGGCGTTATGCAGCGCAGAGGTTGCCCCTGTCAGGCAGCTGGAATAATCCTCCTCAACATCACACCATCGATCCAAATATGGCACCTGACATTTTTGCAAATAAACAAATTAATTTTTGCTAGAGCATATATTCTCACATACTAGAAGATAAATACACAGTTGATATTATCTATTTCCCACTATGTATGCAGATTATTTTTTTAGTTTGAACCACATATTTACACATAAATCATTCTAAGTGTGCTGATGCTAGTGCACAGACGTAATATCCATTGGGCACATATTGAATGTAGTTGTAGGTTAAATTTCAGTACGCCATTAGGAATAGATAATTAAGTTCGTTCATAGTTGGACAAACTGAGATGAAAACAGTGAAGGTAAGTCCGTTCATAGTTGGACAAACTGAGATAAAAACAGTGAAGGTGGTGATGCTGAGTCATGTCCCTTTGATGGATCCATCTCATGCGAGTGAGGAAACAAATTCATTCATGTGACATACCCAATTTAAACAATTTGATAGCTCAACTTGGACAGTCACAAATTTATCTAAGAATCACTTACAAAGGCCTATACAACACTTCCAAATATTCAGAAAGC
This sequence comes from Elymus sibiricus, assembly GCA_039707655.1. NCBI lineage: Eukaryota > Viridiplantae > Streptophyta > Magnoliopsida > Poales > Poaceae > Elymus > Elymus sibiricus. The sequence continues at coordinate 251,074,633 of CM077671.1, forward strand.
AAAATGTGCCCAAAAAAAAATGTTACCTGAGCACCAACAATTGAGCACAATCTCTGATCCCTCTTGATCTTCTCAGCCTCTGCCCTCTTATCAGCCACTGATTCTCGTAACCCAGCAATTCTCTCAGCCAGCCCGAACAGGGAGTTCTTCACAGGCAACAAAATGAAAACAATAACAACATCAGCATCTCAGTCACACTGTGGAGAGATCAAACTACATCCTGTGACAGTAACAAGGCCTCACCTTCGCCGTAGCAGCCTTGGCCTTGGCCGCCTCTGCCGCGCGGGCGTTCAGCAACCTGTACTGAACGTAGCGGTTGTCCAGCAGCCGCAGCTGGTGCACGTCCTCCTGCTTCCCGGCAACCTTTCTCCCCCCAACGACCGCCGCCTTTTTCATCTCCGCTAGCTTCGTCCCATGTGGCTGCGGTGGCCTTGGCGCCGCCATCACCTTCGCCGCCGGAGCCGGGCAGCTCGAGAGAGCCGAATTAAGTGAACGGTGGCACAGCGGGATAGCCGCGCCCCGTGTGGACCCGCCCGACTCAGGAACCGACGACCGGAGCTCCGACGACAGGCGGCCGCCACGGCAGGACGCCGGGCCGAGCAGCGGTGGGCTCTCGCAGGGCGCGGCCGCCAGCGAGATCCCATCAGGCTCAGAGAAGTCGGTGAGGGTGGAGGACGTGTCCGTGGAGCTGCAGGACGCGGCGTCGTCCGCGGCGGAGGGGCAGGAGGAGGCGCGCGCGGGCGTGGGAGGGCGCGGGTAGCCCCTGCGCCCCGTGGACGGGGCCGGCCCGCTGGACGCGCGGGGCAGGAGCCTGGGGGGCGGGGCGGCGGCGGCGGCGGAGGAGGAGGAGGAGACGGAGGCCCGCGGGTTGGCGCCGGCGCCGATTTCGCCGAACAGCTTCTGTACGGCGCGCCTGCGGGTGGAGGGCGGGACGAGCGGGGGCTGGTTCTCGTTGGCGAAGGGCGTGGCGACGCGCGTGTGGGCGCGCGGGGACGGGGTGGGCGAGGAGGCGCGCGACGAGGAGGTGGAGAGGCGCGGGGAGGAGGTGGAGAGGGAAGGGGCGGGGGTGGAGAGGTATCTGGAGCTGACCTCCCGCGCGCGGCGGCGCGGGCGGGGCGCGGCGGTGAGGAGCGGCGGCGGGGGCGGGGGCAGGTCGGCGGCGGCCGCCGGGTGCGGCGACGCGGAGGCGGCGGCGGCGGCGGCCATGGGGGGCGGGGATCGGATTCGATCGGAGCGGAGGCGGAGGGGGAGTAAATAGCCGTTGAGTCGTAATGAGATGGATTTTCAGGGTGGGAGGGGATGAGAGGAGCGTAACGGCTAGTTCGGGGAAGGGGGGCGGGTCTGGGTTTAATACGGCCGGCGTGGAAGGGCGTTTAACGGTAGGCACGGAAGGCGGATGAGGACGTGGGCCCCGCAGAAGTTTGTCTCTGTAGTGGTATATCACGATGACCGCCGATGAATCATGAATGGATGATGGCGGGTCGAGGGAGAAACAAGGTTACAAGGCCGGAAGATCAAGGTCAATCCGCCACTCCACATCATCTCTCGTGTTGTTAAGTTACACAATGATTCAGCTCTTCAAACTTTCCTTATGCGGGAATTCAACCCTCAAACTTAGAGCATCTGCAACAGCATCCTTAAAAAGGGCTGTCCAACTTGGGCTGAAAAATGAGCTCCAACTTTTTGTGGTCTCATTTCATGCATGCTCAAAAAACCTGGCCCAAATGATGTATATTTGGATCACGTAGTCAGCTGTCCAAACGAAACACGGACGCGGCTCACGTGCCGCGCGCAGTGAAACCTCATAACGCTCCCCTCCCATGTGTGTGAAACCCCAGACGTCCCTCACCGTCACGTTGTTGCCGCCAAACTCAACAGTCCCGCCATCGAATTCACCGTCACCTGGCCTCGCCGTCCCCCCCCCCCCCCCCCCTTCTCTCGGCGTGCGCCTCTCTCAACCTCTCGATGTGCCGCCATATCCGCCGTCACAAAATCCACCCGCCCGCACCCCCGACGCCACCGAATCCGCCGTCGTAGATCCAACACCCCCCGCCTCTCTCCACCCGCCGTTGCCACCATTTTCGCAGCCAATGTATGTCGCCGCGCCGCCAACCGAGGAGCTCAACCGGCTTCCACGACGTTCGTCTGCATAGCTCCGGACGTTTCTCGGCTAGGATCACGCATGACAACGTCGGTACTGGCTTGACACGTACTACGAGCCCAACGTTGGCGCCTACGCCTTCGACAAGGCGTGTTGACGGCTAGACCGGTCAAAGCAAGACTTGAACTTCCTGGAGATCGAGACTTGAACCGATGAGGAGTTCATAGGTCCCGAGATAGAGATGGCGAGAGTCACGGAGAAGGAGACTCGGATCGTTCTGGATCCGAGTGGCATTCGTCAGTGGGGTGAGGCTGCCATGGCGAGGTTTTACCCAAGCACGAGCCCTCTATTCTAGGGGTAACACCCTACTCCCGTTTAGATATTTTCCCTCTAGATTACAGAGGAATTGTCTTGCATGTAGATTTTAGTGAACTTGTCAAGGTCTCACGCCCTTTTCACCTTATTTACTACGGCAAGATGGAGTTACAAGGGTTGTTAAGTGCATGGTTTTTGTTCTCGGGTTCCATGGTGCCTTTTTTGTGAATCAAATATCACATTTCAAAGCTCCAAAAATTTCTGATTTTAAAAAAAAAAATTGGCATACGGATGTATACCACATGCTTGTAAAATTTAATGAGAAAATGCATTGATTAATGAGCTATCACAAGAAGAAAATCATTGGTTTTATATAGCAAACGGTGCACTGCTGCCCACTGATTTAAAAATCACTAATTAGCCTCTTTTTTGTGTAGCTCGCGTGTCAATGTACTTCACTACGAAAATTTGCACACATGCAGTACACATCCGTACGATACTGTGGATGTTTTTTTCAGAATTTTTGAAACACTGAACCTTTTTATTGAATTAAACAGACACCAGCAAACATACATCAGGAACATGCGGAGTCGAAAGCTCTAAGAACATGACAAGCGATACTGCAGATATCAGTGTGCACAACAGACAACAGCAAACATACATAAGGAACCACAAAGGTAAGACGGGCTTATCTTTCGATACATTGTCACTTCACGACAGGCATTTCAGTGACAGCGTAGACCCTAATGATTTCAGATTTCACTAGAATACACACACATTCACAGTAATGTTTGACTCGACCGCGGTACGTTCACTTCACAACAAGGGTTTTCCGAGCCAATGCAGTTGGCAATGATGAGCTGTTGGAAACAAATGATCTGATGTAAGACAAGGGCTTGGGTCAACAAAGTTCGTCACAGAACTTTGCCTTTCCAACTGGATCTCCACCATGTACCATCTGAGCCTTGTAAATATATACAGGAGGCATGCTGTCCTGATCAGGCTTATGAATCTATCCTACAGTATGCTCTGCCATATGCTACTCAACTAAGGCAAAGGTGTGTGTTTATATCGTTTAATGGTTCCAATCTGGATCCCACGTACTACGATATCGTCAAGTCCATTGGCACTTGGCACCGTGTATAGCTAGTCATGCTCAAACTCTGCTACTGGTCATAGAACCCTCGTCTCTGGTTTTGGGGCTGATCACCTGTCACGAACCAAGCAGAGAGCAATCAGCGATTTCAGGGACACTCTGAGTGAATTATTCAGATGGAAAAACTAAAACTAATAATGCAATATAACATGCTTCAAACTAAGAATTCATTCCATAGTAATCATGTATGTGGGCACTATGCCCACCGAATGACGGAACATTTTTTACCTACCGAAATCATCAGCATCATCATCAGTCTGACTGGTGAAAAATGGAGTTAGATAGTTCTTGTCAAGGGCGGTGAACGATGTTGTGCTGTCATCATTTGAACAGTAATCAGTTGTTTGCGGAGTAATGATTTTGTATGCAAATGGAAATACATGATCTCATAACGAGCACCTTTTGTGGAACTCTCTGAGTTTCATTCTCAATCCTCCTCCAGACGATGCACCTTCCTCATAAGTTGGGGGGATGTAACCATTGTTATCCTCGTAAGTCTGAGAATGGTGGCACACAGAAATTAGTCCTAAATACAAAATTATCCTCGGAAATATCAAAAGCAAGCAAACAGTGCCACACAGCATGATAATACAATACAAATAAGAACCTACAAGTCATGATCAGCTACCCAGCTAGCCAGCTAGAGGGCAATTGTTTTGTAGGCCCACAGCAAAATACGACCCTGAGTAGCTATTACCCCCAAAAAATATGAATTCCAGTGGATCCCAGCATTAAATTAATAGCATAAAAATTAGCATATTTTCAGAAAAAATGTGAGTTTTTTTTAGAAACACAGAAAATAGATAGAGTAGCGAGAACAGAAAACCAAATCAATGCTTACTTCTAATGATGTATTTTCATCACCAATTACATCCAAAGCTTCTAACATGGTGCCTGTCGACCCTCCAATAAGAAGAACCTGCATGATTTCAAGTAGTTCATGAGAGTTGTGCAACTCACTTTAAGAGTATCTGATGGTAATATGGAATTAAGTGCCAACTATCCCAGAATAGAGCACAGGAATGGCATGTATGCAACACTTACAAGAACTTTTACTGCACAGAAAGGATGTACCAACTTGATTATGTGCTCCTTAGGTTTACCTAATTATTTCGGCAAAATTGTTTGTTCTATGAAACTAGATATTTGTAATATACATCAGAGCAAAATAAAAGCTTAATTACTACTCCCTCAGTTCCTAAATATAAGTCTTTTTAGAGATTCCACTACGGACTACATACGGAGCAAAATGAGTGAATCTACACTCTAAAGTATGTCTATATACATCCGTATGTAGTTTCTAGTGAAATCTCTTAAAAGACTTATATTTAGGAACAGAGGAAGTAGACGTGGACCAACTAGCAAAAAATTATACTCCCTCCGTTCCTAAATATAAGTCGTTTTAGACATTTCAATAGGGGTCTACATATGGAGCAAAATGAATGAATCTACACTCTAAAATATGTCTATATACATCCGTATTGTTAAGCTTCATGCACTAGCCAACGCAACCAAAAGTCCGAACTGATGGAAAGGGCTAGAGAATCCACATATACACTTCAACACCCCCTCTCACGTGTGACGCGGAAAGTCAACACGTGGACAGACTCAGAGGTATGGCTCAATAGGCCTATACGTGGACAAAGGGGGGCAGCAGCAATTTTTTAGATAAACTGCGAAAGCCAGGACTTGAACTAAAGACCTTGGACTCTGATACCATGTTAAGCTTCATGCACTAGCCAACGCAACCAAAAGTCCGAACTGATGGAAAGGGCTAGAGAATCCACATATACACTTCAACACGTATGTAGTTCAATAGTGGAATCTCTAAAAAGACTTATATTTAGGAACGGAGGGAGTAAGCAGCACATCATGCCATCCGAAGAAATGCAATACACATATAAAAATGCCATTCCAATTGGTAGCTTCATCATTTCTTGACTAGAGCCCAAAATTAAAGAATGTGAAAAATGTGCAAATACCGTTAAAACGACAATGGCTGTGGTAGCTGTTAATATCGTCTTTCCATGTCCTTCAGGAAGTTCATGCACAGATTGGAGAGCAAGCGCAAAAGCCATGGCTCCTCTAAGCCCTATTTTTCCAAAATCCAAATAATGAAAATTGGCTTTATAGAAGCCTTTATCATATATGTATAAAGTTGATAATTACAGTATAATGAACTCACCACTAAAACAAAGAGCTTTCTGGTGATTTAGAGGTATACGCCGATTTTCTGGCCGCGATATATTAACCAAGTAGGCACAAGAAAAGACATTTGCTGCCCTACAAAGAAACAAAATTGCAGGAAAGAATGTCAGAGAGTGTGCTTGTTTCACCACTGAACTTACTTGGATATGACAAATTCGATAGTTGGGATAACCGGATAAGTCATGCATTATTTTCTACATGCTCTACATCATTGCAGACCCAGATTGACTTCAATTCAACGCATGAGTAATTTATACACATCAAAATATGACCATTGCTAAAGCTCAAACACTGCAGGACACAGTTGTGAGATCTAAACAAAATGTGCTTTCTACTTTGTAGTGTCTAGTAACTTAGTAAGTACTCCCTCCATCCCAAAATATAAGATCATTTTTTGACACTAGTTAGTGTAAAAAATGATCTTATATTTTGGACAGAGGGAGTACTATATATGTGAAACAAGGGAATAGCCGTAGGAGTACCTTGCAACAATTATAAATATCTATTGTTAAGTCAAGGAACCAAACTTCAAGCAAAGAATTGAATAGACCCAACTGGTGATATTTGAAAGTAAAACAAAGGATACAATCGAGAAGATGATGAACCCAACGTGCGACCAGCTATGTTCTTCCATGGCAATATCAAAGCCCATATAAATGAAGCTGAAAAATAAAAATAGTCAATTGGGACGGAAGAGCGCAGTTATATTCCAATCCTATATTATACCTAAGAAATTCATACCCACTATCTTATTTATCTTAACATGCAGCCTATCCACCTCCTCACATATGTCCCACACATGCCATCTCCCATTTAAATGCACATGCAAGCCCTCTACATCATCAAGCGCATGCAATCAATCAACTTTCCACCACATGCACGCCCTCCACGTCATCAAAGAACATGAAAGCCCTCCACATCATTAATTTTTATTTTTATTTTTAACAATAAATAATTGAACTTGAATGTCACAAGATAATACAACATGCATACACCTTCCATATACCTCTAGGTTGAATGTGGTGCGGTACTATTCTCATATATTTTAATTTTATTTTTGATAAGTTCATTGTTAAAATAATCCGCAGCAACGCACGGGGCGTTATCTAGTTACTCATTATGAGTGTCCAGGGGCTTACACAAATGTTTCAGCCAAAGATGATAGCAAGTGAAAAAAGGCGGAAACAAAGCGCTGCGAGTTATCTGACAGATTAGAGTACGTATAGTGCTTCATAACCTGAGAAGAAATAGCAAATATGATGTCAGGAGACATAGCCACAGTAGAATCATGACTAGATATCACATAATAAATTCCATATTGTTCCTACCATTCCTGTGAATAGTATAGAAACAATTCCTGACAAGCCAAGTCCTTCTGCTAACATATACCTAAAATTAACACGAAACAGTTCAATAAAAAAATACCCCAAAATCGAATGAGTGAAGTTTCAAATGTCCTTACGAGAAGTATGGGAAGAGAACAAAAAGGCAGCACTCCAAGTTCTGAAGACTGAAATAGTAAACATAACACAAATTTAGAACTGGCAACATATGTCAATTTATTTAAAGTGAAGACTGAAAATAGGTACGGAGTAACATGATATGACTTACTTGTCAATATCCAATCCCGCATATTTAAATAGGTACCAGGTGGTCAAGGCATCACAATATCAACACAGTATAAGTGGCGGAGATGGGATAGTGCCTAAATAATCCAAATTTACATCGTGCATTCCACCCCCACCCCCCAGCACACACACTCAAACGATGCATCTTACAGTAGGGGAAAAAGGGTATGTGATGCCAACAATGGGAAGCAAGATAATATTATGTAGATTGAACCAACTTTTCTTGCTTGCAGCTATCTAAGAAAAACATTTCTCTAGTAACAGTTGTCTAGGACTAGAAGCAACAGTACTGTGAAGTTCAGTAGAACATACAGAACATGAACTATAGACAGCATATGAGGCAAACTTGCAAATAGAGTTTTGTATGCAAGACAAAGAGAAAGGATATAAGAGATGAGATAAATCCAACTCCGACACCTGCAAATCAAAGAAATGGAATAATTACATGAGACACTACTAAATCAGAAAGAACTAATAATACAGAAATATATTATTATCCAGAAAAAATATCCCTAAATTAAGATACTGATGCATCTCCTCTGGGGTCACATGTATTGTTAATGAGAACTGCACGAGGAGGAACATCAGAGAGGGGATGTGATCCAAACATATTATAGCTATGTGCAGCGTACCAGTGTCTCATGTGTGCGAGGGAAGAATACATGTTAAGTCCACATCCTCAAGATGTCCAGGAGGAATATAAAATGAGCACATCCGTAGAAGGAATAGCAATATAAGAATTAAGTCCTGCTACTAGGAACAGACTTCCAAAGCTCACAAGTAGGCATAGAGGCTGAGGTCAGGTACTGACATGTACCACCGAAATCCGAAGTCAAATGGCATAATGCTGGGTCAGTTTTGCTGCTCAAAACTTGTAATGGTTGCAGTGCATCGAGTCATCCCTATAAAGGGACGTGAACTGAACCTCAATAACGAATTAATCTATTCTCCCAATTTTCGTTCATCAAAGATACAGTTGTATAACATGAAAGTGACACAAGAACTGCAATGGATCAGCACTAGTAATGCATAGCAGTACTGCTCCAGCATTACTCGTGTGCTTGGGAAGCATGTTTAGCACATTACCAGATTTGCGGTTCGCTCGGTTCATGATTTGGTTTCACCATTCATTATTGTTTCCTATGAGTCAAGTTTTATGAGGAGTATACACTCTGATTTGCAAATCGGGGATGAAATACATGAACAAACACCAAAATAGCCATCTGGTATAACACGCCACCTCCACATGTACTCCCCCATCTCCCACAATCCTCCTACTGCCTCCCTGCTGCTTGTTCCCCACCGTGCCATCCACCCTTGCATTGCATCTCCCTTCTCGCAGCCATACCTGCTACTCCTCAAGGACGACACCGATGGCAATAAGACGGTGATAGAGATTGTGCTCGAACGGCGCTGGCACCAAGACGATAAAGTGGCAAAGGAAGCAATCAAACAGCAAGGACAGCAGTACGGTTGAATGACATGGAAACTGACATGGGTCCATGCAGGTTGCGAACACAGAGAGACAGAACTGGGGGTAATTCCAACCCCGATCAAGATCGATCAATCGGATCAGGGGTCGGTTATTTCTTAGCAAATCGTGCAGCTATTCAATAGAAAATACAGATTGAGTCTGATTATTTAGGAGTACAGTTTGTTTGACGATCGAGGCTTGAAATAATGTTTGTGTTGTTGGGTCAAGTTGAGTACCTAAGTAGCAGTAATCCCTTAAGGGTTGTGCATTGTACGTCCAGAAAATGAAGAAATAATGAATGCTTTATATTGAAAAAGTTTATAGTAGAGTTGTGATTACTCATTACTAAAATGTTCTAGCTAGTAAGTGGCCAAAATGTGTAACTAAGTCATCCAACTGAAAAGTGTTATCTTCGGCACTGGTGCTAACCTGATGACATTGAACCAACAAAGATCTCAAGGAACTGTAGAATCATCATAAAAATGTTCTCGCCTCCTGCTGCATTACTCCTGACTGATGACATTGTCCTGAAGAAAATAATAGACATAAGCAAGAAGTGCATATCTTGGAAGAATTATGTAACAGGCTCATCGATAGAAATACACCTGTAAAGAGAAATTGCCATCTGCACTCTCCAAATAGTTAGACATATAAGTTAGTCATAGGCACGAGGAAGTACTGATTATACTTGCATGCACTGGAAACAAGTAAAAACAGACCGCATCGTTTAGAACAGATTCGCCGAACACCAGAGCATACAAGTTAACATCACTTCCCAATTCCTGCACAGAAATGATATCACAAGTTTCATGTCATTAGTTCAGGGACTAAGCATACTCAGGGTCGTACATTTGCATTACCTCTTCAATAAATGTGGCATTAAATACTGACCATCAATGTAACAACTGAACCTTTAAATGCTGACATTAATATTTATATGCTATGACGCTTCATCTTGCAGGCGAGAGGAAATATGGACTTTCAGACTACTGTGACATCCTGTCTTAATAGGAAGACTACTCATATCAACAAGGAATTCCTTCTTTTCCAAGAGCCCATCCACAAGGAAGCTCAAAATTAAGCGTGCTTGGCTTGGAGCAACATGAGGATGGGTGACCGACTGGGAAGTTGATCCCGGGTGCACATGAGTGAGGACGAAGTGCGCAGGAAAGACTAGTGTTGGTATGTGGGGCTAGTCTAGATCCTGCCAGGCGTAGCAGGAACCGATGGTTGTGACTGGGGCGTTACAACTAGCCCACGGAACATACTTACCAAGTATTGCCTACATTAGTAAAGTATGATGCTTTACTTTTCAAGCATGAGGAAGTCCCTTTTCTAGCGGAAAACTAGGAAATAAGATCCTTCGCCTTTCTTCAAACAACAGAGACAACTTTAGTGACTTATTTACTGATATAGTGATATGTTCCTGACTAAGATTTGCATTCAACATCAGTTAAATCACTACAACATTCCAACGTCCTTGGGAACAAAGGCGCAAAGGCCCACAACAACAGTTAAATCACGACGGAGTAAAACTGACTCGGAACAAATATAGCTAACTATACAGGTCCGAGAATGAGATGGAGAAAAGAAAAGCTAGGCACCTGGAATATTGATAATACTGTGACAGGATCAGTCGCGGATATAAGAGCGCCAAACATAAGACACTCAACCAGTGGAAGTTTATACATTAGAAATGTGAGTCCACCAAGATAGCTGCAGTGAAAACAGATACAGGCTTAGAAGATGAAAGATATTTTAATAGAAGTAGACAAATAAAGTTTGTTATGCTTACACAAGCATCCCTGTTACGATGGAAGCGATGAATGTCCCAAGAATGGAAAAGGTTACAATAGCCCCAAAGTTGGCAAAGAATGGTTTCTGTAAAGAGAGTCTTAGGAAAGGTAGCTTAGATAAAGAAAGTATTATCAATGTATAGTACTTACTGGGGATAAGCTGAATCCTGATTGGGTTCACCGAAGTCAAGGAATACAAGTTTCAATTTGGAAAAGAGAAATATTCCAGCTAGGAGGGTTAGAGAAGTATTTGGGGAAGTTACGAGTTAGGAAGGCTAATTTGGTCACCAAGGTACTAGCATTGTTAAAAGAAAGAAAACTGAAGAAAAAGGATATAATATTATAGGAGGTAATAAGAACAAGAAGAAGAATTCTTCATGGAAGTTGAACCATGTCCTGCGAATCAGAGGAAACAAGGCATGATCAAGTGAAACATGTGAACATTATGTGTAAGATCTAGACTACAGTGAGCACCACACAAATGATGCAGAAGTCCAAATAAGAACAAAAGTACACAATCAACACGAACCTAGTGTTGGTCTCTGTGTTCGAAATATTAGCAAGCCCGCCAACAACTAGTCCTGTAATACAGTCATGAAAGTTCCGTAAGTCGAAGAATGCCCACAATATAACAAATGAAATGGAATGAAAACAGAAACTGTGAAACTGGTGTATAGTATACAATAGAGCATTCGGAGATCTCAATTAATTTTCTTGTTCAAATATCATCAGTTTGCTCATTGGATGGAAGACTTCGTGGAAGCAAATATTTATGCAATGGTTCTCCTTGATCAAATGAGGAGCTACTGTTGGAGTGCATCAAATTGATGGCACATTTTGAACAATTATCTTTTCTTAAATTGGGTCACTCTAAAACAGAGAACATCAAACTAGCTGCTATTTTTGAATGATATATCTCAAAGAACTCGAAACTGGAATTTACAGTTATAATAAGTCGGAGGAGAGCCCTCGAATAAATTTATACTCCAGTTAGCAGAAATACTAATTATCCCGTTCTTCTGCGTGGTTTGTGCCAGCTTACGGCCAAACAAGGAGGAAACGGGGTTCAGCAACTAACATAATCAGAACTAAAACAGAAGTTTCCAGAATCTACGAAATGATCAGACGTACGAGCAGCCAGCGACCAGGGTTAGGGTTCAGACGCAAGGATCAGCAGTATCCTCGGCCGCGGAGGCGTGCGTGCGTGCGTGCTGTAACATAAACATACCGATGAGGAGCGAAGCGCTGGCCTCGGGGAGGTAGTAGAAGCGGTGGCGGCGGAGGACGTGGCCGAGGACGAAGGAGAGCACGAGCATGGAGATCTGCAGGAGGATCCCCACCCCCGCCACTTGCTGCTCCTTGCCGGGCGGGGCGGGAGGGGGCGGGGCCAGCAACCCGCCCCCCGGCGGCGCCGCCAGGGCCATGCTCAGCTCCATCGCCATGCCCGCCGGCGAGAAACGCTGGGGGCGGCGGCCGGCGACGAGGGGATCAGTCTATCGGGGCCTTCCGGAAGACTGCCTGCCGGGCTACGACTGGGAGGAAGCTTGGAAAATGCGGCTTGTTGGTGGGGCCGCCACTTTTCTACTAGCAGAGAGAGCGCGTTTCGTTCACTTCCTGGAGTTGCCTGGGCATTGTGTTTTTTTTTTTTTTTTTTGCAACTTTAGGCACCGGTCGACCGGCCTAAATTTCAACCGGTCGCCTCGGCGTGCATTAGATTTGTCTAACTGTACCCGTTGGGTACGCCTCCCTTCACATCTAGTAAGCGTTGACCAGCAGCTCGACGCTCCGTGCTCATCCTTGGCTGCCCTCGCGCTTGCCAGCCATGGCACCGGCCCCGCTCATCCTTGACTGCTCCATGTTTGCCGGCCATGGCGCAACCCGCGCTTGTCGTTCCGGCCATCCGCGCTCGTCTTCAACAGGTCGTCGTCGTCGCCGACAGTCCTGACTGCCTCCGATGCAGCACGAAGTCGTCGCCGTCCCCAGCATCATGTGGCCATCGTGGTGTCGCGGTTTTTACCAACCTCCAGTGGCAGGTTGCGGCATCCCGAGGTGCCCCTATGGTAGCAACTCTGGTGGCATGGTGTGGTTGTCCGACGCTCATGTTGGTTACGGCATAAAAACATGTCGGTTGTAGCCTTTTTTGCCATGGATGCAGTTGTGCCTCACCGACGGTCGACTGATTCCAATAAAAAAATGTCGGTCATAGCATTTTGGTGTGCCGGTTGTAGCACTTTTGCAATGTGGCTGTGGATCCTCTACTGCTAGGATATAGCTTATAGGTAGAATATTACTAGTAGTGATGTATAAAAGCTAAACGGTATTGTTAATTAGTAGTAGCACTGGATGGAACAAGCTGATACGGGGCACACCCGTGTCTGTCGATCTTTCGCGAATTGGAGGGGGGTTTCTCGAGGGCATGAAGAACACGAGGGAAAAACACGAGAGGAAACACTCAAGACGATCTCTGATTACACATCCACTAGATCAAAAGTAACACAAACGGTTCACCGATCCAAATCCAACGAACGATACAAGTAAAGGATAGTCTTCCCACTCCGTGGAGGGGTCTTGATATCCCGGAGGATCTTCCCTACGGGAGGGGTCTTGGCATCCACTTTGGATCTTCTCTCTCAAGAGGAGGTAAAGTGGAAGGAGCTAAGCTCAACAACTCTATCAAGTTCTAAGCAATAGCTAACCCTAATCCGGAGCTAGAAGACAAGTACTTATAGTCCAAGGGGTAAGTTAGGGTTACAAGAATCGGGCTCCTTGTACAGCGCAGAAGAGGGGCGGTTGTACCGGTCAGGCAACCGGTTGTACCGCTTGGGGGCTTCCTGGAGGCGTGCGTCGATATGGGGGGCGGTTGTACCGGAGGTTGGGCCGGTTGTACCGGTCAGGATGAACCAGGCGGAACAACCGGGGTGGTACCGGTCTTGTACCGCTTCAAAACAGAGGCTTGCCCGGTTGTTGAGCGGTTGCAGGCCGGTTGTACCGCTAATCCTGGGATGGCCAGTCCTTGGGGTTCTCTTGCTCCGGTTGTTGACCGGTTGTACCGCTAATCCTGGGATGGCAAGTTCTTGGGGTTCCTCTTGCTCCTTTCCTCCTTCTTGGTACCTAAGCACACAAAGTATATCCCTTTGAGGTAGCATCCAAGTTCCATTGATATCCATGTGTATCTCAAAGAGGAGGGAGTTCATCTTTGTTTCGATGGCACACACCCGAGCTCTAGTCATAGGTCCACTTGGTGTTTGTAGTGGTGGTGTAGACTCCATGGGGATGATGGTGGGATGCTCCGCATCATCTCCCCCCCTTGGGAAAGATCCGTCCTCGGATCAAGATCTTCATCACCATGGAAAGGGGAAAGGTCCTTGACGTTGAAGATGTCGCTCACACTGTACTTGTCGCGTGGAATGTCGATCTTGTAGGCATTGTCGTTGTACCGTTCCAACACCTTGAAGGGTCCATCGGCTCGAGGAAGTAGCTTGGACTTGCGCTCGACGGGGAAGCGATCCTTGCGTAGGTGTAGCCACGCAGATCACCGGTCTTGAACACCATGGGGTGCTTGTTGAGGTTGCTGAAAGCACATTTGCTCCCTTGGTGGTTTTGATAATTAATAACAACATATATGTCATTGAACTAATGTTTCCACTAAGCATATTTCAGGAAAAGTTCAATGATAGGAATGGCAAAAGGATTGTGGAGATACCCCCACGATGCAAGGAAATGGATTGGCAAAGCTTCAAGCAAGAGGAATCTACATTTTACTTTGTGAGAAATCACCTTGAGTCCATAGGAAAGCCAATACTATTAAAAGGGGGTAAGGTACTGTTGGCGAACAAAATGCTCATACGTGCACAAGTGATAGTCACCAAAAACACCCACAAGCTCTTCCACAAAAGTCTGTCCAAAGTCAAATATCCAAAATTGGTGCAACCAACACTTTCCACTCGGTGCCACCGATTCCCAAACTCAGACAGACCCATGCCAAACCCTAGCCAGTCGGTGCAACCGATTCTGCATCGGTGCCACTAAGTTCAGTTGCCAACTCTCTGATTAGCTATTTTCGGTCTTCGGTACCACCGAGTTTTGCCAGTCGGTCTCACCGAGTTTCTGGACCAACTCTCTGGATAGCCATTCACAGGAATCGGTACCACCGAGAATTGTGGATCGGCACCACCGAGTTTTTGGACCAACTCTCTGGTAAGCCATGGTCAAGAATCGGTACCACCGAGATGTGAGAATCGACGTCACCGAGTTTGCGGAATCTGACCGTTGGTCACCTGATCAGTACCACCGAGATTCATATATCGATCTCACCGAGATTCAAAAGTTGTCACCTTTTGGTCACTTCGGTACCACCGAGATTCACACATCGGTGTCACCGAGTTGGTCACTTTAGGTGTAACGGTTGGATTTTTGGAGATGCCTATATATACCCCTTCACCACCACCCACTCGAAAGAGAAGCACTCGAAACTATTCCATACTTGCCCCATCATATTTTCTGAGAGAGAGCCACCTACTCATGTGTTGAGATCAAGCTATTCCATTCCTACCATATGAATCTTGAAGCACAAGAGCAAGGAGTTCATCGACATTGCCGAGCCTATTACCTTTTGGAGGGTGGTGCCTCCTAGATTGGTTAGGTGTCGCTTGGGAGCCTCCTACTTCGTGTTGTGGAGTTGAACCAAGAAGTTTGTACGGGCAAGGAGATCGCCTACTTCGTGAAGATCTACCCATAGTGAGGCTAGTCCTTCGTGGACGGAAGCCGTTATGGAATAGTCAAGGTTGCTACTTCATGGACCCTTATGGGTGGAGCCCTCCGTGGACTCTCGCGACCGTTACCCTCCGTGGGTTGAAGACTCCATAAACGTGGACGTACGATAGCACCACCTATCGGAACCACGGGAAAAATCTTCGTGTCTACAAATTGCGTTTGATCTTCCTTCCTACCCTCTACTGCATATGCTTGTTGTTACTTTCCGCTGCTATACTCTTAGACATGCATGTGTAGGGTGTGCTTGACTTGCTATGAATGCTAAAATCTGCCAACACTTAAAATTGGGAAAAAGTAGATTTTTATTTGGTCAAGTAGTCTAATCACCCCCCCTCTAGACATACTTTCGGTCCTACAAGTGGTATTAGAGCTTTGGTCTCCATTGCATTGGTCTCACAACCTAGGAGAGTATGGCGTCTAGTGAGGGAAATTATCACCGTAGAGGTCCGTACTTTGATGGCACTAATTTTGCTAGTTGGAAGCACAAAATGAAAATGCATATTCTTGGTCATAACCCCGCCGTATGGGCTGTTGTTCGTGTTGGCTTGCAAGGTGAATTCTTTGGTGATGGAAAGGAACCGGATCGTGAAGCGACCGCGGATGAATTGAAGATGTTGCAATACAACGCTCAAGCATGTGACATTCTCTTCAACTGCCTATGCCCCGAAGAATTCAACAAAATCAGCCGTCTTGAGAATGCAAAAGAGATTTGGGATACTTTGGTTGATATGCATGAAGGTACCGAGTCCGTGAGAGAATCCAAGTTGGATGAAGTCAGCTTGACAAGTTCAAGATGAAGGATGGTGAAGGAATCGCGGAGATGTACTCTAGGCTAGCTCTCATCACCAATGAGATTGCCGGCTTAGGAAGCGAAGAGATGACTGACAAATTCATCATCAAGAAGATACTTCGAGCTTTGGATGAGAGATACGACACCATGTGCACATTGATCCAAATGATGCCCAACTACAAAGATCTCAAGCCTACGAAAGTCATTGGAAGGATTGTTGCTCATGAGATGACACTCAAAGACAAAGAAGAGCTTCACAACAAGTCTAGCGGTGCTTACAAAGCCACAAGTGATGCTCCCGCAACTTCAAGCGACAACCTTGTCACTAATGAAGAGATAAGCCTCATGGTCAAGATTCAAGAAATTCAACAAGTTCTACAAGAATAGAGGCAAAGAATGAAGCTCCAACTCAAGATATGAAGAGAAGCGTTCGTCAAGTCGTGACCGCAATTGCTACAATTGTGGGAAGCCTGGACACTACTCCAATGAGTGCACGGCTCCCTACAAACGAAGAGAAGAGTCACCTAGAAGACGAAGCTCAAGGAATGAATCACCTCAAAGAGAGAGAAGGAGTAGAGATGATCGTTATGAACGAAGACCCTCAAGGAGAAGTAGGGATTCGGAGAAGAAGGACAAGTACACCAAGAGCTACACAAGAAGAAGACATCAAGCTCATGTTGGTGAATGGGTTTCCGGCTCCGACTCCGACAACAACTCCGAGAGAAGCTATCACTCCAACTCCGACTATAGTCAAGATGAAGGTGTTGCCGGACTTGCACTAGTGACTACCAACTCCTATGATCTATTTGATTCACCAAATGAAGGGAGTGGAAGTTGCGTCATGGCTAAAGGCCCCAAGGTATCACACCCCGAGTATCTTGATTTCAATAGTGATGAAGATGACTTACTTTGTGATGATGACTTGCTCTTTGATAAAACTAGTGATGTTAGTCAAAATGAACTTGATAATTTTCATGCTAGTCAAGATAAGTCGGTTGATGATGATAAGATGAAAATAGAACAACTAACTAAAGAATTAAACCCTCTTAAGTTAGCCCATGAATCTACTCTTGAAGATCATAGAGAGCTTGTAAGGACTCATGAGAAGCTACGCTTCGAGAAGCTCACCTTGGAGCAAGAGCATGAGTGTCTTAAAGCTATCAATGACGATCTCCGAAAGAAGACTTCATCTTATCTAGCCAAACGATTACTCTTGTCTACATTCATGCCACAAGTTAAATCTAGACAAACTAGTAACAAAGGCAAGAAAGGTTCTTCATCTAGTAGCAACAATAAAAATGCTAAACCTAATGATGTTGCTTCTAGTAGTTCTATTGATTCCACTAATGATGATTCTCTTAGCCAAGTTACACTTGAGCAAGAAAATGCTTTATTGAAAGGAATTATAGAGAAAGGTATCTACAAGAGTCTTGCCGGGTGTAAGCAATTTGAGGAAACTGTACGCAAGCACGGAGAATATCGGAAGAACCATGGCATTGGCTACTTCAACGCTAATGGAGTTGAATGGGAAGAAGGTCAATACCCCAAGCCCAAGTTCGTTCCTCAAAAGGAGAAGTATGAAAATACTCCTCCCAAGGGAACAAACACTCAAGATGACCTTCCACCACAAGACCACAAGCTCAAGGGCAAGAACAAGCTTCAAGAGGACATTGACTCATATGAAGATGAATCCCAAGCTTTGGTGGAGTGGGTTCCCAAGGCTACTTCAAGCTCAACTTCTACAAGGGCTACTTCAACATCAAGGATCCCCATCAAGTTGATGTGGGTCCCCAAGAAGAAGAACTAGAGAGTTCTTGAGGGGTGACTCCGCCAATGAAATTCACTCACGCTCATTATTGGCAAGAACTAGTTGCAATCAACATCAACTCTATGCAATGGTTCAAGGAGTCACACATTCCCTCAAAGGTAAGCAAGGGACAAGGTAATCAACAAATCAATGGACATCATCACACATGCTTTGCACTCCATGTCCATAGATATCCTTGTATTTGTCTCTTGTGTGTTGGGACTAACCCATGTAGGTGAGAAGAGTAAGGAAACAAAAAGGATGCTCCCAACTCATGGTGATCTTCATCAACCTTGAGCATTCACCACTTCCTCACCAACATGAAGTCTTCATCGACAAAACCCAAGGTTAGTTTATCCCTCCTATGGGGGGATGTCACATCAAGGGGGAGCTTTACTCTAAGACTTGAGTTAAAGCATCTCATAGTATGTGACAACATTAAATGCTTTATGTAAAAGTGGTAACCCCACTTGTGCTTAAACGATGAGTATGACCTATGATCAAGTATTCTTACTTGGCTCCTAAGTCAATATACTCATATATAGATGACTCCGTCATCGCCAAAATGCTTGATAGATGCTAGTATGTATGTGCATGTTTGCCATGATTTCATTTGACATCTTATTGTGTGAGCATGTTGGTCTGCATTTATTTATCCATTCGAGGACATCCAATTGTTGCTATTTGGTTCTTAATTTATCTTTTGCCAATTGGATGGACAAGAATGCCTAGGACCACTCTCTAGCTATCTATGCTTTCTCACCTCATATTCTTTTCTTACTGCATCACAAAACTTGAACAAGCACTTCTCGATCCCTCTGTGTGAGATGCACTCGGAGTTCCGTGTCGAAAAGGGCTGCACTCCAAAACCTCCCAAGAGCAACTCGGTGTGACCAACAAACATTTCTCGGTTTCACCAATTGCTGAGGGTTGATTTGGTTTTTCAATCTCGGTAACACCGATTCCTTATTCTCGGTTACACCGAGTTTCCCTGTCAGCTGACAGTTGAGAAACTCGGTGACACCGAAAATTTCGAACCGGTGTCACCGACAGCAAGGGGTATATATGTTGTGGACCCGATGCTTTGAAATTCACTCCTCAAACCGTCGCGCTCCAAAACCCTAAGCTGCCAAAAAGGACCCCCCGGTCGTCGCCCTTGTCTCCCCGTGCTCCTCCGCCGCTAGGATCCTTGCCGTCGACGGGCATCTTCACCGCCGTCTTCGCCGTAGCGGACCGTCACCAAGCTAGGGTACGGATCCGATCCTCTCTTGCGCTCCATCGTCTAATTCTTGCGCATTGAGAAGTTCTTATCTATAAAACACTGTGTGCAATCCTCCCTATCCACCAGAGTTCTCGTAGATTAGCGAACAATGAAAATTTTAGGGTTAGCTATCCGCAGATTGCATCTCGGTACCACCGAGTTGGAAAAAAAAATCGGTTCCACCGATTGTGTTTTAGGGTTACTGAGAACCATATCGGTGAGACCGAAGCAAACTTTCCGGTTCCACCGAAAAGGCTGCCAGGTCTCTGTTGATGCATATGGTCAGTCTCGGTGACTCCAAAAAATACCACTCGGTGACACCGAAATACCTTCTGCAGAAAGCTAAAACTAATGTCTTCCTCGTTTAAATTTTTGAAAATCTCTGTGTTTTGTGTTGCTCAACCCTTCTGCTCCTCTATATTCTTTTCACAGGGTCAGAGATGTCTGCTTCAGATGATAGTGAGAACAACTTCAGAGAGGAGAATGTTGTCATGAGTTCAGGCACTAGCCCTGAAGAGAGTTTTGATGATGTGCCTAGTTCTCCTGACTTGCCAAAGGCTGCTACAAGGACTAGGAGGAAGCTAAATTCTGATGAGGAGGATGAGGACTTCATCCCCGATGAGCTACCTAAGAAAGATGATACTGCCACTTCTTCCAAGAAGAAGAAAGCTACCAGGAAGGAGTATGCTAGCTCTGAGACAGTGAGAGCACCTGAGAGCTCCAGAGCAACCATGACTATTGAACCTCCCAAGAAGTCTATGCCTAAGAAGGTAGGAGAGAAGAAGAAAAGAGAGAGGACAAAATTTGTCAAGGCTAAAGTTCTTCCATCTACTCTAGAGTATCTAGATGAGGAAGAAGAGGAGGAGGTAGAGCCAGCTGCAAAGGCCCCTCCCAAGAAGAAGAAGAAGCTTATGGCAGATGCTATGCCTAAGGCTACCACTTCCAAGAGCACCAAATCTGCTCCAAAGAAGGCTGCTACTGCTGACAAACCCAAGAGGTTCTCGAGAGACATCCCAGCTGCTTCCAAGAACAAGACCTCCACTTTCAGGGAAGCTGAGGATGATGATATTACTGCTTTGATGAAGCTCAGACCACACCTTCCAGAGCACAATGCCAGCCACCTGCTTGCTGAAGATATGAAGAAGAGGAAGGATTCTGGTTTGAGGGCATGGAGAGCAATTGATCCATATGCCTAGAGGAGAAAAACAGCTGTGGACTACAGGTTCTATACCAAGGAGCAACAAGATTTCTATGAGACAATCTTGCTTGACAAGAGCCCAGTTGTGAGTGACATGAGATACGTTGACTGGAAGTACATCAAGGCGAATGAAGATTACTTTCCAAATGTTCAAGACAATTTTCATTGCATTGGCCTAGATGAATTTGTAGGCAAAGAATTCACTGCATGGAACGACGAGATGATCATGCAATTCTACTCCACTGCTCACTTCTATGGAGATGGTAGGATTGTGTGGATGACTGAAGGAGCAAGATACGAGTCCACTGTTGAGGAATGGGCTGCCATCTTAGGAGTCCCAAAGGTGGAAGATAGTGACTTGGATGTTTATTCTGAATCCAAGGAGAGCCATGATTCTATGAAGAATATGTACAATGAGATCCCTGCCGCCAACTTGAAATCTCACAAGTTAGGATCCATTTACTTCCTCCAGGCTCGCCTCCGCACCATGAACACCATCTTGAGGCACACACTGATGCCTAAGTCTGGAGATGAGAAGATGATTCGAGGCTATTCCATCAACATGTTGATCCATCTTGATAGACACACCAGGATACGAGTGATGGACTTGATAGTAGAGACTGTGAAGAGGGTTGCTGCTGATCAGAAGCGCTCATGCTGCTATGCACCCTACATTCAGATGCTCATCAACTCCAAGCTGGAGAAGCACATTTTTGCTCTTGACAGGCCCCACTTGCCCCTACAGCCAGATCTTGAGGGCAACGTTGTGGTGATGGACCCAGATCATGCCACATCAGCTGCAGCACAGGCAGAGGTAGAGGCAGCTAGAGCCACTAGTGCTCAAGTCCCTAGATCCAGGAACGAGCAAATGGATCTCTTGATCACTACCGTTCAGGGCATGCAGAAGGACATCAAGGACATACTGGGGAATCAGAATAGTCTTGTGAGGATCTTTGAGAATAGGATCAAGACCCTAAATGACAAAGTGGATGGGCTGACAAAGACAGTGAATGAGCTGAAGAAGGAAGTTGATAGCGTGCCCAGTCCCGACACTTCAGATGATGAGGATGACTCTCCTCTCAGGCCAGGCACTCATTTCACTACCCAGGCCAGATCAGCCACAGTGCCAGCTCCAGATTTGAGGCCTTCTTCATCAGCACCTGCTACAGCCTCCTCAGCTCCATTAGCTCCAGTACCTCCAGTTGCTACTCCAACTCCATCCATGACATCAGCAGAGGTCTTCACCGACGCAGTTCTCTCGACTCCTTCATCAACAACCGGAGGAGATCAGCCCCAGAAGAGCGTTTAGATATATACCTTTGAACTTTTTGGTAACTTGTTGCCAAAGGGGGAGAAGTGTATATAGATCTTCAGGCTTCGAGTGAGAGAGTGTTTGGTTTTTATCGCTTTTTTGATCTTTTGGTTTGGTTGTGTTAAACTCTGTGGTGTTTTGATCATACACTTGTTGTGTGTTGCTACTATTTCCTATCATTATGATGCTTATGAGATGATCATTCACCCTTGCTTCATTGTGTTGTGCTGTGATGTTCATTCTTATTATTCTCGAACACCACCAAGTTGTATGTGACATGAAAGAGTGCCCTATGTACCTAATCGATTGTGCATTTGCATTCAAACGCAAATTTAAAAATAATGCACAAATTTAGGGGGAGCTCTTGCTTATCACATACTTCTCAAAGCGACGATTATATTCATTGATTATATCATATGTCGAAGCTTTGATCTATATGTTGTCATCAATTTCCAAAAAGGGGGAGATTGAAAGCACATTTGCTCCCTTGGTGGTTTTGATAATTAATAACAACATATATGTCATTGAACTAATGTTTCCCCTAAGCATATTTCAGGAAAAGTTCAATGATAGGGATGGCAAAAGGATTGTGGAGATACCCCAAGATGCAAGGAAATGGATTGGCAAAGCTTCAAGCAAGAGGACTCTACATTTTACTTTGTGAGAAATCACCTTGAGTCCATAGGAAAGCCAATACTATTAAAAGGGGGTAAGGTACTGTTGGTGAACAAAATGCTCATACGTGCACAAGTGATAGTCACCAAAAACACCCACAAGCTCTTCCACAAAAGTCTGTCCAAAGTCAAATATCCAAAATCGGTGCAACCAACACTTTCCACTCGGTGCCACCGATTCCCAAACTCAGACAGACCCATGCCAAACCCTAGCCAGTCGGTGCAACCGATTCTGCATCGGTGCCACCGAGTTCAGTTGCCAACTCTCTGATTAGCTATTTTTAGTCTTCGGTACCACCGAGTTTTGCCAGTCGGTCTCACCGAGTTTCTGGACCAACTCTCTGGATAGCCATTCACAGGAATCGGTACCATCGAGAATTGTGGATCGGCGCCACCGAGTTTCTGGACCAACTCTCTGGTAAGCCATGGTCAAGAATCGGTACCACCGAGATGTGAGAATCGGCGTCACCGAGTTTGCGCAATCTGACCGTTGGTCACCTGATCGGTACCACCGAGATTCATATATCGGTCTCACCGAGATTCAAAAGTTGTCACCTTTTGGTCACTTCGGTACCACCGAGATTCACACATCGGTGTCACCGAGTTGGTCACTTTAGGTGTAACTGTTGGATTTTTGGAGATGCCTATATATACCCCTTCACCACCACCCACTCGAAAGAGAAGCACTCAGAACTATTCCATACTCGCCCCCTCATATTTTCTGAAAGAGAGCCACCTACTCATGTGTTGAGATCAAGCTATTCCATTCCTACCATATGAATCTTGATCTCTAGCCTCCTCAAGTTGCTTTCCACCAAATCAATCTCTTCCACCATAGCCAAATCTGTGAGAGAGTGATTGTGTGTTGAGGAGTCTATCATCTTGAAGCACAAGAGCAAGGAGTTCATCGCCATTGCCGAGCCTATTACCTTTTGGAGGGTGGTGCCTCCTAGATTGGTTAGGTGTCGCTTGGGAGCCTCCTACTTCGTGTTGTGGAGTTGAACCAAGAAGTTTGTACGGGCAAGGAGATCGCCTACTTCGTGAAGATCTACCCATAGTGAGGCTAGTCCTTCGTGGACGGAAGCCGTTATGGAATAGTCAAGGTTGCTACTTCGTGGACCCTTATGGGTGGAGCCCTCCGTGGACTCTCGCGACCGTTACCCTCCATGGGTTGAAGACTCCATAAACGTGGACGTACGATAGCACCACCTATCGGAACCACGGGAAAAATCTTCGTGTCTATAAATTGCGTTTGATCTTCCTTCCTACCCTCTACTACATATGCTTGTTGTTACTTTCCGCTGCTATACTCTTAGACATGCATGTGTAGGGTGTGCTTGACTTGCTATGAATGCTAAAATCTGCCAACACTTAAAATTGGGAAAAAGTAGATTTTTATTTGGTCAAGTAGTCTATCACCCCCCTCTAGACATACTTTTGGTCCTACAGTTGCGCTTGTTGGTGACGCGTTCCACTTGACGTTCGGTCGTGCGCCTTGTATCTTCATGCATCTTCTTGATGTAGCTTGCCCCTGCACTTGCGTCCATATTGACGCGCTCTTGGAGTGGTAGAGGAAGTATGTCCAATGGGGACAAAGGGTTGAAGCCGTAGACCACTTCGAAAGGAGACTTGCCGGTGGTGAAGTGACGCGCGCGATTGTAGGCGTACTCGGCGATGGGCAGGCATTCTTCCCATTCCTTGATGTTCTTCTTGATCAACACGCGTAGGAGAGTAGATAGCGTACGGTTCGTCACCTCCGTTTGGCCATTGGTTTGTGGATGATAGGCCAAAGAGAATAGTAGCTTGATTCCGAGCTTGGCGCATAAGGTCTTCCAAAAGTAGCTTAGGAACTTGACGTCGCGATCCGAATAAATGGTCTTGGGGACGCCATGTAGTCGTAAGATGTCCCTACAAAAGAGATTTGCAATATGTGAAGCATCGTCGATCTTATGACATGGAATGAAATGAGCCATCTTGGAGAAGCGATCCACAACGACAAAAATGGAATCATGGCCATTTTTTTGTTCATGGCAAACCAAGCACAAAGTCCATACTAATGTCTTCCCAAGGTTGGAAAGGTATAGGAAGAGGCATGTAAATACCATGGGATTGAGCTTTAGACTTAGCTTTGTGGCATGTAGAGCATCGGTTGGTGAAGCGTGCAACATCACGAAACATCTGTGGCCAAAAGTACTTGTTGGATAGTGTGGCATAAGTCTTGTCGCGTCCGAAGTGACCCATAAGTCCTCCACCGTGAGCCACTTGCAAAGGCAACAAACGAAGAGAAGACTCGGGTATAAAAAGTTTGTTAGCATGCATAAGATAGCCATCGTTCATGTAGTAGTTCTCCCAACAAGGTTTCACTTGGCACTTAGCATATGGAGTAGCAAAGGAAACATCATACTCAGACAAATCTTTGATATGCTCAAAACCAATGACATTCAATTCAAGTTGAGTAATTAGCATGCATTTGCGGGGAAGAGCATCCGCCACAATGTTTTCTTTACCCTTAATGTATTTGATTACATAAGGAAAAGACTCAATGAACTCACTCCATTTGGCATGCCGTTTGTTCAGCTTAGTTTGACCATTAAGGTACTTTAGAGTTTCATGATCGGTATGAATGACAAACTCACGAGGTCGTAAATAATGCTCCCAAACATGTAAAACTCTCACAAAGCATACAATTGTTTATCATATATTGGATAATTAAGTTGAGTGCCGGAGAGTTTTTCACTAAAATACGCAATTGGGCGCTTCTCTTGCATTAGCACACCACCTATGCCATTACCACTAGCATCACAATGCACTTCAAATGTTTTGTCAAAGTTGGGTAAAGCAAGCAAAGGTGCATGAGTAAGCAAAATTTTAATCTCATGGAATGCGGTGTCTTGGGATGGTCCCCAAACAAGTGGTGCATTTTTCTTGCTCAAAGCATGTAGAGGAGATGCAATTGTGCTAAAGTCCTTGACAAAACGACGATAGAAACCGGCTAGTCCTAGGAAACTACGCACTTGTTGCAAATTTGTGGGTGTAGGCCAAGTTTTAATAGCATCAATTTTAGTTTCATCAACATGAACACCCTTACAAGATACCACAAATCCTAGGAAAACGACCCTGTCAACACCAAAAGTGCATTTTTTTATGTTTGCATAAAGTTGTTCTTTCCTAAGAATTTGCAAGACTTCTCTAACGTGAGTAGCATGCTCCTCAAGAGACTTGCTAAAGACAAGGATGTCATCAAAATAGACCACAACACAATATCCAATTAGGGGTCGTAAGACGTAATGCATGACACGCATAAATGTACCCGGTGCTTCGGATAAGCTCATGGGCATCACTAGCCATTCATAGAGACCAAACTTAGTCTTGAATGCCGTTTTCCACCCATCACCCTCTTGTATGTGTATTTGGTAGTAACCACTTTTTAAGTCAATCTTGGAAAATATAGTGGCACCACTAAGTTCATCAAGCATATCATCTAGGCGAGGAATGGGGTGACGATGTTGGATGGTTATAGCGTTGATAGGACGACAATCGGAACACATGCGCATACTACCATCATGCTTAGGTACTAGTATCACCGGGACCGCACAAGGACTCAAACTCTCACGTACATGCCCTTTACCTAGGAGTTTTTGGACTTGTCTTTGTATCTCCTTTGTTTCTTTGGGGTTGACGCGGTAGGATGCCTTGTTAGGAAGCGGTGCTCCGGGTATGAGGTCGATGCGGTGTTCGATCCCTTGTTTTGGTGGTAGTCCCGGAGGTAGCTCATCAGGGAAAACATCTTGGAATTCCTGCAACAAATGAGATAACACAAGAGGAAGATGTTGTGAAGGGTTAGTCCGTACGATGTCATCTTTGCACACAAGTACATAGTGAAGAACGATCGATGGGCTCTCACTCACATCCCTCGAGTCTCTTTTGGTGGCTAACATAACTATATCTCTCATGTCCCTCATTGTGGAGTCACTCAAATTTGGCTTGTGGCGCTCACTCTCTTTTAGGTGGATCACTCTCTTACTTTGGGATGAAGTGTTCTTGTCGGCGATGAGTTGGCTTGGAGTCATTGGTCGAAGTACATATTGCTTGCCCTTCATCTTGAAGCTATAGTGATTGGTCCGACCATTGTGGATAATGATACGTCTCCAACGTATCTATAATTTTTGATTGTTCCATGCTATTATATTATCTGTTTTGGATGTTTTATATGCATTAATATGCTATTTTATATTATTTTTGGGACTAACCTATTAATCTAGAGCCTAGTGCCAGTTTCTGTTTTTTCCATGTTTTTGAGTATTGCAGATAAGGAATATTAAACGGAGTCCAAACGGAATAAAATCTTCGGAATGATTTTTCTTGGACCAGAAGAAACCTGCCAGACTTGGAGATGAAGGCAGGAGACCTGCCGTGGCATCACAAGCCACCAGGGCGCGCCCTAGGGGGGGCGCCCTACAGGCTTGTGGCCCCACGACAGCTCTCCTAACCTTATTCTTCGGCCTATAAATTCCCAAATATTCCCTGGATACTAAAAAGGGCCACAAAAATACTTTTCCGCCGCCGGAAGCCTCTGTTCCCGTGAGATCCCATCTTGGAGCCTTGCCGGAGGGGGATTCGATCACGGAGGGCATCTACATCAACTCCATTGCCCCTCCGATGATGCGTGAGTAGTTTACCACAGACCTTCGGGTCCATAGCTAGTAGCTAGAGGGCTTCTTCTCTCTCTTTGTTCTTCAATACCATGTTCTTCATGATCTTCATGGCCATCTATCCGATGTAATACTATTTTGCGGTGTGTTTGTCGAGATCCTATGAATTGTGGGTTTATGATCAGCTTATCTATGAATATTATTTGAGTCTTTTCTGAATTCTTATATGCATGATTTCATATCTTTGCAAGTCTCTTCGAGTTATTGGTTTGGTTTGGCCAACTAGATTGGTAATTCTTGCAATGGGAGAAGTGCTTAGTTTTGGGTTCAATCTTGCGGTGTCCTTACCCAGTGACAAAGTAGGGGTAGCGAGGCACGTATTGTATTGTTGTCATCGAGGATAAAAAGATGGGGTTTTCATCATATTGCTTGAGTTTATCCCTCTACATCATGTCATCTTACCTAATGCGTTACTCTGTTCTTCATGAACTTAATACTCTAGATGCAGGCAAGAGTCGGTCGATGTGTGGAGTAATAGTAGTAGATGCAGAATCGTTTCGGTCTACTTGACACGGACGTGATGCCTATATGCATAATCATTGCCTTGGATATCTTCATAATTATTCGCTTTTCTATCAATTGCTCGACAGTAATTTGTTCACCCACCGTATTATTTGCTATCATGAGAGAAGCCTCTAGTGAAACCTATGGCCCCCGGGTCTATTTTCCATATTATACTTTCAGATCTAAAACCAAAAATACCAAAAATATCTTGCTGCAATCTTTTTACTTTTAGTTTACTTTCCGTTCAAGCAATCTATTCTATCTATCTCTATTAGATCTCATCCTTGCAAGTAACCGTGGAGCGATTGACAACCCCTTTATAGCGTTGGGTGCAAGTGTTTGATTATTTGTGTAGGTACATCTATTGGGGACTTGCTTGTATCTCCTACTGGATTGATACCTTGGTTCTCAACAACTGAGGGAAATACTTATCTACTTTGCTGCATCACCCTTTCCTCTTCAAGGGAAAACCAACGCATGCTCGAGAAGTAGCAGATAACGCCACGGTCGAATTGCCATGGCCTACCAAGGAGAAGGTGTCAAACGGACATGGTAACCACATCACACTCCAATGTGTCTTCATAAGCGCCTATCTTGAAGGAAACTTGCACGATGTGTTCAACTTGGAGGGTGCTAGAATCAGTTAGCCATTGGACCTTGTAGGGGCGAGGGTGCTTCTTCTTGACCAATTGGAGCTTGGAAAAAAGGTCCTCACTTGCCAAATTGTGGCAACTTCCGCCGTCGATGATGACCTTGACGGATTTCCTTGGATGCCCGCCTTGGTATGGAAGATGTGGCAACGTTGGTCCTCGTCTTCTTGTTGTTGAAGCGTCAAAACCTTGGAGACAATGAGAGCGAGCTAGGATCGTTGTCGCAAAAGATTTGCGAATCATCATCTTCATTGACTCGACGATGCATGGCCACATGCTCCAATGCTTCCATCTCGCCGTCACTCATAGAGTCATAGGTGCCATCGTCTTGAAGGATCATGGTGCGTTTTGTTGGACACTCGTAAGTCTTGTGGTCTCGGCGTTGGCACGTGAAACACTTGATGGAGCTTGATTTAGCGGTAGCATCCGGTGTTGGTGTAGAGGATGAAGCTCTTGATATGTAGTTTCTTGTAGGAGGTCGGCTTGACGAAGTTGTCTTGTCCTTGTAGCTTGACTTGTCACCGGTAGTGGTTGTAGGTTTCGTAGTCGAAGGCGTCGTGGTCGGAGAAGCTTGAGCACTTGAACCGTAGGTCTTGGAAGAGAACTTGGAGTACCTGTAGTCATCTTGCACTTGGAGTTCCGCCTTTGTCGCTTGATGCACTAGTTCAAGTAAGTTGGAGTATGGTTGGAAGTCCGCAATTTTCTTGACTTGGTAGTTGAGGCCATTCAAGAAACGTGTCATTGTTTGCTCATCATCTTCCTTGACATTTGCGTGGATAATTGCGATTTCCATCTCTTGATAGTACTCTTCTACCGACTTGGTGCCTTGCTTGAGTTGTTGTAGGTTCTTGAAGAGATCCCGGTTGTAGTGTGTAGGCACAAAGCGAGCTCTCATGAGATCCTTCATTTGGGTCCAAGTGGTGATAGAGGTTCACCTCTTTCTCTTCTTCGCTCAATCACTTGTTCCCACCAAATAAGAATGTAGTCTTGGAATTCGAGGGAAGCCATGGCTATCTTTTTCTCTTCGTCATAGTTGTGGAGACGAAAGATCTTGTCAACTTTGAGTGCCCATGAGAGGTAATCTTCGGGATCATTGCTTCTGGAGAACTTTGTCATTGTGAACTTGAGCTTGCTGAAGCGTTGTTCATCGTTGTGGTGGTGAGGCCGGAATCCTTGTCTTGGAGGTGGGGCCTCAATGTCGTGGGCTTGTTGACGATGTTCTTGCCCTTGCGCGTCTTCGCCCTTGGATCTGTCATGATGAGCTTGAGGGCAGCAACGTGGTGCACGCGCTCGGTTCCGCATTTCTTGGTTCTCCTCTTGGCGATTGGCTTCTTCTTGTCATTCACACCGAAGTTCTTCTTGTTCTTGATATGCTTGACGGTTGTGTTCCTCCAAGGCATGAGTTGCCTCACGAAGTGCACGTTGGGATTCTAGCGCTTGTTCTTCGCGATGACGTTGTTCTTCTTCACGGCGTTGTTGTTGGCGTTCTTGTTCCAATGCTTCTTGTTCTTGTTGGCGACGTTGAGCACGCTCGCGAAGTCGATCTTGTAGTCCATTGCCATGGAAGGGATTATCCGAAGCTTGATGCCGGCGACCTTGGTGTGAACTTGGACGGAGTGGTCATCGTGGTGATGAGGACGTGCTCGAGGTGGACTCTCGCCGGAAGAGTACTCCGATGAGTGGCGACTTGAGTGACGCCTTCTTGACGATGTAGATGTTGAAGAAGCACGCTTGACCATCAAGGTGCGAAATTCCTCCATTTGGCTTGAGAGTATGGTGTCGAGGTAGTCCCTTGTTCACACTTCAGATTCATGAACGTCGGTGACGAGTTGCTCAATGCGGTCGTTCAAGACGTCGTGCGATTGGCGCATTGCCTTTTGCGCGCCGAAGAATTGCATCTTGGTGATGTAGGTGGTTTCGTCGTCCCTTCTGTCTTTCCCTATTTCATCTCGTAAAGTTCCACGCTCGCAGTTTGGCGATTTACGTACATTCACCTAATTTACTAACGTTATTGCCTGCAATCGAGCAAATACCAATAAGATATTGATCTCTAAGGAGCTGTTACGAAGTGTCGCAGTCGCTGCTAACGGTAGGATTTTCTATCACGTTTTTTTTCATTAACGTGCTTGCACCCACTAGTTTACTGCTTGCTTTAGCTTAGCTTTCCCGTCAAACCCTTCGATGACTTATCGGCTGCCTTGCTTGAGGAAGAGTGTCACTAAAATGGAGACGAACCGGAATCACGTCCGATCTTGTTTCTTGATTGAGTAAAAAAGGGATATATGAAGTTCGTTCTCTTCCTCTGTGCATCTCCCTTATGGGTCTTTTTGCGTATGGCACCCCCACTCCCTTTGGCAGCATCTACTAATTCGGAACTTAATTTGAAAGCCATATTTCGACCCGGACGCTTTTGGGAAAGCAGCAGGGGTTTAGTGATCAAGCTCTCACTTTAAAGTCCCTGCCAGCAATACCAATCCCATGCTCTTCGATGGTTCTTACTTCTTCTAAGCTCCGCTGGACGACACGGCATTCTCGTTCTATAGGCCGGCCGTACTTGTGATGGTTCCCCAGGATCCAATAAATCCACTTAGGTCTACGTTGCCACGATATTGTTCTATGGAAGCGGGTGGGCTGCTTTTTAGAAGTTCGTCCCTTTTTGGGCATAAATGCAAAATTATGTGAAAGGTTTGGCTAGAGCTAATTGGTCGTTCTTGGTGTATGCGGAATTCAAACATTAGGGCTTTATTTACATCCAAGACCACTAGCGGTACAAGAAGGGGTCCCGGCTCGGGGGCGGGGGTATCTTACTTCTTTTCCTCTGCGTTCGTGACAAGCTAGTAGGCACTCTTGTGTGGGTTGGCTCATTCCCCTACTGTTTAATGTGGAAGAAGTGTTTTTGTTACTAACAACATAGAAACCATGATACCAGTGCATAAGCATCTAGTTACCCTTTTTCCTTCTCAAACAACGCATTTGATTTCCTTCCTTATACCAAAGGAATTCCATCTTTCTCTTGCTTCTTCACGGAGCTCCTCTCCATTCTTCAGAGTAATATCACGCAATGTGTCCAGAATCTGGGCGTGACAGGCGCGGGCCTTTTGTAGATCTGCGGGAGAATGAGGGAGGATCAGTCTTCTTTTCCGCCTACTAATACTGTTGAGGGTTGCTGTACCACTACCAATGCTAGGCTCTCCTGCTCTACTTTGAAAAAAGAAATTACGATTAAAAAAAGTCCCGGATCTCAGGGCCGTTTTGCCAACCGCCGACATGAACGAAATCGAATTTCATTGCGGGAAATTAGGATTTCATGGCGGCTGGTATACCACCATAATGAAATTGCCTTTTATTTTTAGTATTCGGATAGGATTTCTGTTGGCTTCCTAGCAAGTCAAGTACATAATAGTATAATTGAGTATTTAGAAAAGCCTGTCTAAGACGAGTCGGTGTTGTATGCTGAGTGTGACATCATCTGACTCTATCAATTCATTTCTATCTTCTTTTTCTTTCATTTATCTCTTTCCTACCTATACAGTGTATTACCCCAAAAGATAGTGAGTTAAGCAAGCTCATGGAGAGTTCGATCCTGGCTCAGGATGAACGCTGGCGGCATGCTTAACACATGCAAGTCGAACGGGAAGTGGTGTTTCCAGTGGCGAACGGGTGAGTAACGCGTAAGAACCTCCTCAAATGTCGGGTTTGACATGGTGGTCCTATCCATAACACGCAAGAAGATATCATGGAAGAGTGAGAAGACAATACCAATTACTGTTTCGAAAGTTGAAAATGGATCAATGAATCAAAATGCACTTAGGAAATAGTAGAATTGGTACCAAAGATTGTCTTTCTCACACCTACACAATAAAGACTTATGGAGGAGCTTGGTTAGGATAGTGGCACAAAATTCAAGCAATCCGAAGAAAAGAATGAATAATGTTAAAAGAGATTCGCAAATTCGCAAGTAAGACAATGTAGATCAATAGCAATGAGTATACATGGAAACACACACACGGATAGATAAGTGGGGTCGTGCAACCAAGGAATGAGCACAAAATGTGGAATCCACGGAAAAACGCTCGTGTTGCACAATACTAGAGAGACGCTAGCACGATTGCTCAAATGGGCATGATACGAACTTGTGCACAACCTATAAGAAACAAAACATGTCGTCTTCCTATTCCCGGCTTGCTATGTGTGTATGAGGCACGTGTCACTCGCTCAAGTGATCCAAGATGATCAAGTATGATATGCAAAATTGGCGATGCTATTGCTCTTTTGCCCTTGCTTAAAAGCTTTGCTTCTCTTTCTTTTGCGATGATGTTTGTATGGTCACAATGCGGAACGTGCACACCAAGATAGCAATTATGTATGCGGGTACTATGTAACACAAAAGATGATACTATGATATATGCATGCAATTTGAGCTATGCGTAGTATGTATCACTAACGTGCACAAGTAGCGTAGCCCGGCAATACTCAATGGCTAGTCTCGATAGGCAAGTAACGCAAATAGGCTCGGGGTAACAATGCAATGACAAGGGTATATGTCAAAAGTGTCGTCGCGGTTACCGTCCTTGCTTACGGTGTAGTATCAATGTAGAGGAGGTTGGCGACGATCCGGGCGATGATGAGCGGTGATGTCGATGAAGAACCACTCCTAATTAGCCGAAACACCTTAGGAAGTGGTGAGCTCGCGACTCAAAATCTCAAGTGCAAACGGGTGCGAAAGAAATGGTGGAGGGAAAAACTGAAGAAAAAGGAGGAACCGGTAGTACTGATCGTCTGACCGGTTGTACCGCTGGGCCGGTAGTTGGTCGGTGGTAGACCGGTTGTACCGGTGCTCACAGGAAATTCGCAGATTTCGATTTCGGCGGAAAATCACCAATTCCAACTCGAAAATTGGAGGGTTAGATGAAAAAAATTCGGGCAAAATGAGGGGAACAACTAGATCCACTTGTCCACAATGATATCCACGGATCCAAAAATCTCCTCAAATCCAGCGAATCCAAGAAATTTTGGTATGGCTATTTTTGGTGAGAATTTTTGAATTGGGACAAAATCAAACAAAATTAGGCTAGAAAACGAAGGGGAGACTCCAAATTCATGAGAAACGTGGCTCTTGATACCAAGATGATACGGGGCACACCCGTGTGTGTCGATCTTTCACGAATTGGAGGGGGATTTCTCGAGGGCACAAAGAACACGAGGGAAAAACACGAGAGGAAACACTCAAGACGATCTCTGATTACACATCCACTAGATCAAAAGTAACACAAACGGTTCACCGATCCAAATCCAGCGAACGATACAAGTAAAGGATAGTCTTCCCACTCCGTGGAGGGGTCTTGATATCCCGGAGGATCTTCTCTACGGGAGGGGTCTTGGCATCCACTTTGGATCTTCTCTCTCAAGAGGAGGTAAAATGGAAGGAGCTAAGCTCAACAACTCTATCAAGTTCTAAGCAATAGCTAACCCTAATCCGGAGCTAGAATACAAGTACTTATAGTCCAAGGGGTAAGTTAGGGTTACAAGAATCGGGCTCCTTGTACAGCGCAGAAGAGGGGCGGTTGTACTGGTCAGGCAACCGGTTGTATCGCTTCGGGGCTTCCTAGAGGCGTGCGTCGATGCGGGGGCCAGTTGTACCGAAGGTTGGGCCGGTTGTACCGGTCAGGATGAACCAGGCGGAATAACCGGGGTGGTACCGGTCTTGTACCGCTTCAAAACAGAGGCTTGGCCGGTTATTGAGCGGTTGCAGGCCGGTTGTACCGCTAATCCTGAGATGGCCAGTCCTTGGGGTTCTCTTCCTCCGGTTGTTGACCGGTTGTACCGCTAATCCTGGACTGGCAAGTTCTTGAGGTTCCTCTTGCTCCTTTCCTTCTTCTTGGTACCTAAGCACATAAAGTATATCCCTTTGAGGTAGCATCCAAGTTCCATTGATATCCATGTGTATCTCAAAGAGGAGGGAGTTCACCTTTGTTTGATGGCACGTGCCCGAGCTCTAGTCATAGGTCCACTTGGTGCTTGTAGTGGTAGTGTAGACTCCATGGGGATGATGGTGGGATGCTCCGCATCACAAGCGCTACTAGTAAGATATAGGAGTAGCGTCGGGCTTTGCACCCAGCGCTACTAATAGATGAGCCACACCGTACGCCCACGGGCTGGCCACAGTAGCAGTGCTGGGCTCACTCCAGAGCTACTGTTAATACCATTAACAGTAGCACTGGACACGGGCCGGCGCTACTACTCTGGCCAGCCCAGGCCCACCTCCCTTGCCCCACTTAGTAGTAGCGATGGTCCTCGCCCCGCACTGCTGCTAAATCTGACATTATTCAGTTATCCTCTTCACCGCTGATACGTCTCCAACGTATCGATAATTTATGAAGTATTTATGCCATATTCACCTATGTTTACAATACTTTTATATGGCTTTGATGCACTTTTTATGATTTAATTAGAACTAACCCGGACTGGCATTGTTTTCAACAGAAATACTGTGGTGTCATTTTTTTGTGCAGAAAATGAAAGTTCTCGGAATCGCCCAAAACTTTTTGGTGATTTTTTCTGGAACATATGAGCAACATCGGAGCGAAGAACCACCGGAGGGGGGCCCCTGTTGGCCACAAGCCAACAGGACGTGTCCAGGGGGGTCAAAGGGGGTTGATGGCTTGTGGGCCCCTCGTAACTCCATTTTGCATGATTCCAATGCCAAAAATCCTATAAATAGAGAAACCCTAAGAAATTAGGAGAGACTTCCTGCCTCTCGGCCGCAACTCTCTGTATCGACGAAAAACCAATCTGGAGAGAAAACAGTAGCGAAAACTGGAGAGAAACAGAGAGAGAGAGAGAGAGAGAGAGATCTAATCTCGGAGGGGCTCTCACCCCTCCGGGGGCCATGGAGGCCAAGGACCAGAGGGGAGAACCTCTCCCCATCTAGGTAGAGGCCATGGAGGAGGAAGCCTAAGGGGGCAGACTCTCTCCCCCTCTCTCCCGGTGGAGCCGGAATGCCGCCGGGGGAACCATCGGCCCGGTGATCGTCGTCATCAACATCACCGTGTTCATAACCTCCCTCATATCTTTTCAGCGGTCCACTCTCCCGCACCCTATTGTAATCCCCTACTTGAACATGGTGTTTCATGCCGCATATTATTAATTAATGATGTGTTGCCATCCTATGATGTTTGAGTAGATTTATGTTGTCCTTTGGGTTGATTGATGATCTTGATTGGTTTGAGTGTATGTTTTTTTGGTGCTGGTCATATGGTGCCCTCTGGGCCGCGCACACGTGAGGGAATTCTCGCTGTAGGGTGTTGCAATACGTTCATGATTCGCTTACAGTGGGGGGCTAGAGTGACAGACGCTTACAACTGAGTAAGGGGATTGTTGTGTATGGGAGTAAAGGGGACTTGATGTTTAATGCTATGGTTGGGTTTACCTTAATGATTTCTAGTAGTTGCGGATGCTTTCTAGAGGTCCAATCATAAGTTCATATGATCCAAGTACGGAAAGTATGTTAGCTCTTGCCTCTCCCTCATATAAAATTGCAAGAATGATTACCGATCTTGTTATCAATTGCCTAGGATGATTCCGCACACCATACCATCATTATTCCACACTCGCTATTTGTAATATATTGTAATACATTCTAATTTTATTTAGGCAGCAACTATTTTCATTTTTTTTTTCTCCAATATCATGCAAAGCTATCCTATTTATACCCACAACGCAATTTTATTTCTCGTTACTAGATAGAAGCAAACGTTCGGTGTACGTAGAGTCGTATCGGGTGGCAGATAGGACTTGAGAGAATATTGATATTACCCTTAGCTCCTTGTGGGTTCGACACACCATACTTATCAATTCTATCTTTGGAGAGTGCTACGATGATTCCTTGCACTTGGGGATTATCAAGCTCTTTTTTGGCGCCGTTGCCGGGGAGCAATAGCGCGGGGTTGATATTTTTGTGTATGCTTGTTTGCTTCTATCACTAAGTAGATTTTGTTTTCGTTTTGTTTCCGTTTTTATTGTTTTCTTTCTTTAGTTGTGGGTGAAACAAACAAAAAAAATGAAAAATTAAAAACATATTTTTTTTACTTAGAGAAGCGATTGGAAAGTTATGCATTGAAGAAGTGAGGGTCGACCTTGAACACTTGTGTTCATGCTCATGGAAACAATGTAGAATTTTTCGTGGAAGTTTCTCATAAAAATAATCATCTCCTTTCATATACCATTGTACCATAAAAATAATGTGCTTGTCATAATATTCATGATGCTCTTTTGCATGTTTCGTTTAGTATTCTTATGTGAGCATCATTGAAATCATCATGCCTAGCTAAAAGGCTTTAAAGAAAAGCGCTTGTTGGGAGATAACCCAACACTTATCCTTTCTGTTTTTATGTGTTCACATGATTAAGCTACTGTAGTAATCATGTTTTGAGTCTTTTATTTCAATAATGTGCCAAGTAAAGCCTTTGGGATGATTTGGATGATAGTAGAATTGATATGGTGCAAAAACAAAAACTTTAGCATTCAGTGCAGAATTTCTCTAACTTTACTAGAATGCATTTTTGATCTAAATTTTTTACACAGTATTGCTATGCAAATTCTTCAGGTTTTCATAAATTTTCAGAATTTTTAGAGTTACAGAAGTATAGGTTCTTATATATCTTTATAGATTGTTCTATTTTAGACAGATTCTGTTTTTGCTTGCATAGTTTGCTTGTTTTGATGATGCTATGGATTGTATCGGGGGGTATAAGCCATGGAGAAGTTAGAATACAGTACCTTATGCAATAATAAAATAATAATCAACTTATAATAGTACCTAAAGTATTTGATATGTTTACTATACTAACGGATCTCACGAAGTTTTGTTGAGTTTTGTGTGATTGAAGTTTTCAAGTTTCGGGTGAGATACCGATATGAGAAGAATAAGGAGCGCCAAGACCCTAAGCTCGGGGATGCCCAAGGCACCTCCAGGGTAATATCCAAGGAAGACTCAAGCGTCCAAGCTTGGGGATGCCCCGGAAGACATCCCCTCTTTCGTCTTCAACACTATCAGTATACCTTACTTGGAGCTATATTTTTATTCGTCACATAATATGTGTTTTGCTTGGACCGTCATTTTATTTTGTTTTTCTCTGTTAGATGTTATCAATATTCATGTTTTCAATAAAAGGTTCCAAGAATTGCCTTAAGATGTCTCAATTGCATGTTTGATGTGTGACTGTGTAAAAACAGAAACTTTTGCTGTAGTGTTTGAATTTTCATATTTTACTGGAATGTGGAAAGTTTCTGAAATTTTCACACAGTACCTTCATACAAATTCTTTAGCTTTTCCTAAATTTTCAGATTTTTTTGAGTAACATAAGTACACTTTATAAATGAATTGCTACAGACTGTTCTGTCTGTACAGATTGCTGTCATAGTTTTGTTATCTACTTATCCTAGAGTTTTCATTATATTGGTAGATATAAATTGTGGAAATGATAGTATATAGTACCTAATGTTTTAAAATTATTATGCAACTTGTCTTGGCAGTACATGAAGTGTTGATTTATTTTTATATGTACTAACCTATCTCACGAGTCTTTTCAAGTTTTATGTGGATGCAGTTTTTGAGACTTAGGTGAAACCGGAATATGAGAGGATTGAACAAGATACAAAATCTCAAGCTTGGGGATGCCTAAGGCTCCCCAAGTCAATATTTCAAGAAGTCTCAAGCATCTAAGCTTGGGGATGCTACGCATCCCAC
Source organism: Elymus sibiricus (assembly GCA_039707655.1). Lineage (NCBI taxonomy): Eukaryota > Viridiplantae > Streptophyta > Magnoliopsida > Poales > Poaceae > Elymus > Elymus sibiricus. The sequence goes on from CM077671.1 coordinate 251,112,740, forward strand.
CTCTCTTCGTCAACAATTATCGGTTAGCCTATGATGATCATAAGTTTTTATTCGCTCACATGTGCTATTCTTGGAGCATCTTTTGTGTTTATTTTTCCTTTTTATTTTATGCATCGTGCTGGTATGAGATAATCGTTGTCTTGTTTATAGAATGCTTCATGCGCTTCACTTAAATCTTTTGAGTATGGCTTTATAGAATGCTTCATGCGCTTCACTTAAATCTTTTGAGTATGGCTTTATAGAATGCTTCGTGTGCTTCACTTATATACTTTGAGCTTGGATATTGGTCTATCTATATTCATTGTAGAATGCTCTATGATCTTCACTCATATCTTTTTGAGAGTAGTTTGATGATCACTCTTATGCTTCACTTATATCCTAAGAGAAAATGTTGAATGAATTGAATGTCATAAAACGTGAAATTATATATGCTTCATATGCTTGACCCATGGGAGTAGTGAGTTCACATACTAGAGTATAAGAAATGAAATTTATTGGAGGTTAGCAAACATAACATTGATCACTTGAACAATTCATGAAAGAATATTGAAGGAAGAGAGATTTCACATATAAATATACTATCTTGGACATCTTCTATGATTGTGAGCCCCCATTAATTATTTTCAAACCTGATCAAGTAGTTGATGTTGGACAAGGAAGACAACGTAATGGTTATGTTTGTTTATATTCACATAGAAGTTATATTGTCATGGATCCTCTAACACGTGGTGCTTGCTTAGGATCTATTGCTAGCCAAAAAATCCTACTAAGTAGAGATACTACTTGTGCATCCCAAAACTCTTAAACCCAGTTTCTTGCCATGAGAGTCCATCATATCTACCTATGGATTGAATAAGATCCCTCAAGTAAGTTGTCATCGGTGCAAAAAAAATAAAAATAAAAATTTCTCCTAAATATGTATGATCTTTTATTGGAAGGGAAAATAAGCTTTGTACGAACTTTTGATGGTGAAGAAATAAAAGCGACGGACTGCATAATAAATGTTGCCATCACAAGGGGCAATATAAAGTGACGTTCCTTTTCATTAAGAGATTGCACATCCAAAAATAAAAAGTGCATGAAAACCTCTGCTTCCCTCTGCGAAGAGCCTATCTTTTACTTTTATGTATTTACTTTTCTATATTTACTTATATGCAAGAGTCAATAATGTTCATCCCTATTCCAATCTATTAGTTCTTTAGTTGGCAAGCATCTTGTGGTGGGGAAAGATCTAGGCACATATATCCAGTTGGATATAGGTGATCATGATTCATTATTGTTGACATATCCCTCAGATAAATAAGTTGGGAGGCGAAATATTAAGCCCCTATCTTCCTATGTGTTTGATTGAAACTGCTTGTTCTAAAAATATGCATTGAGTGTCAGCAATCATGGAAGACTAAATGATTGTTGAGTATGCGGAATTTGCTAAAATAAAGCTCTTACATAGACCCTTCGTGAAAATAAGATGAATTGTAATTATTTGATGACTGAAAACACAATTTGCTAGTTTTCAAGAAAGTTTATGGTCTATACTTTCACATGTGAATAGCTTGCTACTTGATCATGAGAAGTTTTATGAGAAATACTTACTGGTTATGATGCTAGAAAAATGGCTGAAATTTTATTGATCAAAATTATACACTATGCTAGCATTCGCACTTCATAAATTATTTCTTTTATCATTTACCTACTCGAGGACGAGCATGAATTAAGCTTGGGGATACTGATACGTATCCAACATATCGATAATTTATGAAGTATTCATGCCATATTCACCTATGTTTATAATACATTTATATGGCTTTGATGCACTTTTTATGATTTAATTAGAACTAACCCAAACTGACGCTGTTTTCAGCAGAATTACCATGGTGTCGTTTTTTGTGTGCAGAAAATGAAAGTTCTCGGAATCGCCCGAAACTTTTTGGTGATTTTTTCCGCAACATATGAGCAACATTGGAGCCAAGAACCACCGGAGGGGGGGACCCCCTGTTGGCCACAAGCCAACAGGGCGCTCCCAAGCGGGTCAAAGGGGGCTGATGGCTTGTGGGCCCCTCGTAACTCCGTTTTACGTGATTCCAACGCCAAAAAATCCTATAAATAGAGAAACCCTCAGACATTAGGAGAGACTCTCCTCCTCGCCGCCGCAACTCTCTGTATCGATGAAAAACCAATCTGGAGAGAAAACAAGAGTGAAACCGAGAGAGATCCATTCTCGGAGGGGCTCTCGCCCTCCCGGGAGCCATGGAGGCCAAGGACTAGATGGGAGAACCTCTCCCCATCTAGGGAGAGGCCATGGAGGAGGAAGCCTAAGGGGGGAGACTCTCACCCGCTCTCTCCCGGTGGTGCCGGAGTGTCGCCGGGGGAACCATCGCCCCAATGACCGTCTTCATCAACATCACCGTCTTCATCACCTTCCTCATCTCTTTTGAGCGGTCCACTCTCCCGCACCCCGCTGTAATCCCCTACTTGAACATGGTTTTTCATGCCACATATTATTAATCAATGATGTGTTGCCATCCTATGATGTTTGAGTAGATTTATATTGTCCTTTGGGTTGATTGATGATCTTGATTGGTTTGAGTGTATGTTTTATTTTGGTGTTGCCATATGGCGCCCTCCGTGCCACACACACATGAGGGAATTCTCGCTGTAGGGTGTTGCAATACGTTCATTATTTGCTTACAGTGGGGGCTAGAGTGACAGAAGCTTACAACCGAATAAAGGGATTGTTGCGTATGGGAGTAAAGGGGACTTGATGTTTAATGCTACGGTTGGGTTTACCTTAATGATTTCTAGTAGTTGCGGATGATGCTTGATAGAGCTCCAATCATAAGTTCATATGATCCAAGTATGGGAAGTATGTTAGCTCATGCCTCTCCCTCATATAAAATTGCAAGAATGATTACCGATCTTGTTATCAATTGCCTAGGATGATTCCGCACACCATACCATCATTATTCCACACTCGCTATTTGTAATATATTGTAATATATTCTAACTTTATTTAGGCAGCAACTATTTTCATATTTTTATTCTCCAATATCATGCAAAGCTATCATCTTTATACCCACAACACAGTTTTATTTCTCGTTACTAGATAGAAGCAAACGTTCGATGTATGTAGAGTTGTATCGGTGGCAGATAGGATTTGAGAGAATATTGATCTTACCTTTAGCTCCTTGTGGGTTCGACACTCCATACTTATCACTTCCATCTTTGGAGAATGCTACGATGATTCCTTGCACTTGGGGATTATCACCCGCGCCCCCTCACTCTCATCACTCTCCCTCCTCACTCTCTCCCCCGCGCCCGCCGTGCCCCACCCTCGATGGCCCGCCCCCGCACACACGGCCTCCCTCCCTCGCGTGGCCGCCCATCTCCACGCGCGGCCGCCCTCCCCGCGCCATCCCTCCCCTCTCCGTCTTGGCCCTGACCCACCCACCGTGAGCACCTCCCTCTCCTCCCAATTCGATTTTGTTTGAGTGTATATACAAATGAATGGATGAAATGACCACTAGGATCTATTAATTCATAGGACAAATTAGCTAGGGTCTTTAGATGTGTTGGAAAAATATTAGACGGACTTGTATATATGTAAATGTATGAACCCTAGTTTTTTATCATTTGTTGCTTATTTGCTGCTTACGTTTGGATATAGTTGCTGATTAGTTAATTTCCAGTAAAAAAGTTTACAATAGAATAGAAAATACCTTTAAATATTTTAGGTATCGAATAGGTTTTTTCAATATAGAAATGTTTTAGGTATCAAATAGGTTTTTTGAATATAGAAATGTTTCAAGTATCGAATAGGTTTTTTGAATATAGAAATGTGTTTTTTGAATATTTTGGTCGTGACACATGTTGTCCCGCACATGCCGACCACACGCCGTGAAACTGTCGGTAGACCCTGTTGTGGTTAGCTAGCTGGTGGGGGTCATCGATCTCTGTTTTTTATGTCGGCTCTTCCGACACTCGATTGCTTTAGTAAAAAAATATGTATATAAATTTTTAGTAAAAATATTATGTATAAAAAAATTAGTAATAAAATTTAGGTATAAAATTTTTTAGTAGTTATTTTTATGTCATTATAACTTTGTCATGAAAGAATGTTATCTAACATTTGATAATCTAATTGTTTTCACTCGATGGTGGAATATGCAGGCTTTGTAGTGTCGCGTCTCTCTGGAGTGATCGTCGTCAGAGCTTCCTCTACAACTTTGTCGGTGAGCTAGAATTCCACCTCCTCCTTCTCTTCTCCTCGGACATGTGTATGATGATATTTAGACTTGTGTATTGATTGTCTACTTGGACATGCGTGTATGATTTTACAGAGAACACCTCCGAGTGGCCTATGTTTTGCCGTAATGTTGATTCATTTCCGTTCCGGCAAATTCCAGGCGCTCGATATGTCCTGTTTTTAGACAAGGCCATGCCAAAATTTTCCGTGGATTTTGGCATGACTTGTGCTATAAAGTAGGAAATATCGAGTGCCCGTGATTTGGCAGAACAGGAATTAGATGACATTTCGACAAAACATATGCCATTTTTTATGTCATTACTCCATAAATATAATGTTAATTGCCTGATGCTTATTAGGGTTGACTCTCAGTCCGTCGGAGCTCCTTGTGTGACTTTTAGTCTGTTCTTGATGGAGGAATCCCGACTGTTGTCATGGGGGTCGTTTCCTCTTCCTCTTCACGCGATATATACCTTGGTATAATGCGCGAGAGAGGTAAAGGAAGCGACCATCACCGATGGTCGAAATATCAGAGGAAGAATCTCGACTGTTGTCGTGTGCTACACATTTTGATAATGCATGAGGGGACGAAGGGAGGAGCGGCCAGCACCGACGGTCGAAATATTATTGTGAGGAAGTGTCCACCACATATATACGCCATCATATAAGTGTGAGAGAGTGCCCACCATATACACCATGAGATATGAGAGTTTTTCAAGGAAGCCTTGATAGACCGAAAGTCAACCCATGCTAAATAGTGATCTGTGTGTTGAGTTGCTGGTTTAATTGATGTAGATTTTTAATATTGGAATCATGAACACAGGAAATGTCTGGCGATAAAGGGATCCCTGAGTGCATTCATTGCACCGACGATAGGGGTATGTGTGACCGTTATCCTCGCTTAGACAATGGTAGGTACTTCACCGTCACGCTAAAGGAGGAGTTCAAAATTTCTATGGTATGTAACGATGGCACATACTTTTTGTGATTAAGCATGACGTGTGCTTATTTGCTTTAACCTGTAATTTTCTTTTTTACAATTTGACTAGTGCATTACCTGCTCTGCAAGACTGTATGTCTTGGACAAGTTTCATTTTGAATATAGGGAGAGTACGGAGACTAAGATAGCTCATCTAAGGACGGAACATTTCACTTTTGTTGTCAATCTCATGAATGAAGTAGATCACACATTTTTTTGTTCCAATTGGAGAGCACTATGCAAGACATATGAGTTTCAGGAGCGCATGCAAATAACCTTCGATCTTGGTCATGAAGATGATTGTGAAAATAATATCGAAATTTGGGTGCATGAGGATCACATGATTTTAGTTCTACCTTCACGTGAGTTTGTCAACAAATTTGTCTAGTAGTTTATATTGTTTATTGAAAAATATTTGGTACTCATCCCTACTTAACTTGTTTATTTTTAATTGTCAGCTTATTTCTCTTCTCCAAGAAATACACGGAAGATAGTAGACCGGACCTACTACAGTTATGGCTCCGATCTAACTTGTTTGGAGAAAAATCATCTAATCTCATTTATTAAGGATGTTGATAATTTTAAGATCAATTATGAAATTGGTGAATGCTATTCTGCATACGTTCCACTAGTGCACGAGTTGAACCATGGTAACATCTGTGCAGATAGCATGGTAAGATTTTTTTACTATTGTGTCCCTAGTCCATCTTTTGTGCATACATAAATTTTTCTTAAGAAAAACTAGATAACTAACTACTACCTCCGTCCCAAAATAAGTGTCGTTGATCTAGTATAGAATTTATACTAATTTGGTATTAAATTTGCGACACTTATTTCAGGACGGAGGGAGTATGTTATTATTATGTTCTTCATCAGAAATTCCCGCCAGAGGTTGTGCCTCACCTGATGTTTCTCAAAGGTCATTTGGATATTATCAGCTTACGACCACTTATGCCTATGAGTTTCCGCAATGCATACTCGTTTCTATAAGGGATGAAAGCCTGAAAATCAAAGGATTTAACAAAGTAATGAAAAGACCGCATGCAACCACTTGGCAGAGACGAGGATGATTTGCGCAGGCCACAAGTCGGACATAGGTGGACCTCTATTCTTCACAATGGAGAGGGAGGAGCTTACCTGTTTTATGCTATTTTACCTAGGAGAGAGTAGTAGGTTCTACCTAGGAGAGAGGACTTTTTCTAGTTTATTACATTGTGTACTAGTAGTTAACTTGGCATGATTAAGATGATGATGAGTTGTTATGTAACAACGGATGATGAGTTATTATATGACATAGATTAGATTTAAGTGGATGGGTGCAAGTGATCAAGTTGAATTAGTAGGAAAGGACCTTCATTCGACACTTGTGTGCCGTCGTAACATCATATTTTCCTACTAATTCAACTTGATCACTTGCACCCATCCACTTTAATCTAATTACCATTTCTTCTTTATTGTTGTTGTATATTAATTTCTATAACCATGTATAAATACAATATATATATATATATATATATATATATATAAGAAATATGCACGATTAGTAGTGACACATGTCATAGGCCCGCGCTACTAATAGTTAGCAGTAGCGCGGGCATAACCCAACGCTACTCCTATGTTAATTTACCAGTAGCATTAGCTGAAAGGGTTACTGCTAAAAGTTAGCTGTAGCGCCCTAGCAGTAGCGCGCGTACCCGCGCTACTGGTAGCTCAAAATCCAGCGCTACTGCTAGGCTTTTCCCTAGTAGTGCTCCGTGCCGACGCTCACAGCCTAGGATCGACCGGTTCCAGCAGAACAACATGCCCGTCGTAGCATTTTTCCGTGTGGATGCAACTCCAACGCGCCAAAGCTCGACTAGTTCCAGCAGATAAAAATGCCGGTTGTAGAATTTTTTGCATCACGGATGCAGATCTACCGCGTACAGCCGTTGGTTGTAGCAGATTTCGGCATCACACTTGGTGGTAGCAAAAATCACCATCGGTTGTAGTAGATTACCCTGTTGGTTGAAGCATCGCCGGCTGCAGCACCGTACACCGGCCCCATTGTAGCTCCGGTGCGAACGGTCCCAACACAGAGCGTCGTCGGTATAAACCCATTGAGCTGGCCACCACTCGCCGCACATGCTTGCATCTATTTAAGGCGGGGAGGAAAGGAGGAGGGGATGGGGAGGGAAGGAAGGAGCTGCAGGACAGCGAGATTTATCGTGGGAGGTCCAAGTCGTCTTGGCGGAGGCAGAGGGCCACGATGAGGCGTAGGGTGTGGTGTCTTGGCGGAGGTAGAGGGTCTATTTTCACAAGATGAATGGTCGAGCACATGATGAATGGTCAAGAACCATGTGACTGAATAAGGAAAAGGAATAAAGGAGGAAAGGATGGACGTCGCATGGGTCCAAAGAAGGCGTGTGGCAATAGCGTGCATGACCGGCGCGTCGCTTCGACTGGTTAGAACATTTCCCTTTTTTCCTGTACGTGCCTAGCATGAGGCGGTGTCATACATTTCTATCGTTACTGTGGATCTACGCGTTCGAGATCTTAGAAAAATTTGAATTTTGAAGTTTGAAGATCAATTTTTTTAGCATGACAAATCAAACGCGCAAGATCAATGGCGAAGGACGCAAAATATTTGAGATGGGGCAAACTCTTAAGTAAAAATAATTTGATGATAAACTATAATAGGCAATACACACTAACAACGCACATTTATGTAATCCAGACTAAAAGTAGTTAGGGCATCTCCAACGCTGGACCGAACACCGCAAATGTCTTTTTTTCGTCTGGATGTGGTCTACGAAAATGATGCGGGAGGGAGTCATCCAATCTCATTCGCAAAAAAAATCATATTTGTACGGTTGGGTGAAGAGAGAAGAGGGGAACATACATGTTGTGAATATTGTGTGGTGTGCGATTAGGAGGAGAGAGAGGAGAGAAGAAAAGAGAGGAGGACCACGTGGGGCTTATCTTTGGTCAAGTGGGTGTCAGAGCACTCCAAAGCTCCCCAAGTAGGTTCTGGTTTGCAGGAAATAGGATATCCGGACCACTCCGTGAACCGATAGAGGTCCCCATTTGATTAAAATAAAGTTGATAAACAGGGCCGGCCCATAGATATTCGGGGCCCAGGGGCAAGACAACAATAAGGGGCCCTTGTTTAGTCAAAAGCTCAAAATATTCTCTATTTCAAAAGTAAGGTAATATCCAGTACATACATAGCCTGATGATCTTAATTTGGATTCTAAAACTGACAATACAATTTATTTATCGATCAAGTGAACTACACATTGATAGTAATGAAATGATGTAGTTTGACAAAAGCTTGCTTTCCACAAGAGCTTGCATTCCTAAATTTGAATGGAGACTTCATTTTGCTCCGCAAAACAAAAATTCCTGTCAAAATGGTTGCTACTTAGATCTTTCACCGAGTATTAGACACACCTTCACAGTTAAACTTGGAATATGATCAAGTAAAACCTTCCATCTTTTAGTTTTTTTTCTCTTCCTTTTGTTACGACCAGATAAATACCTTCTAGAGGACATGTCACTAAACAAGAACAAGCAGCATAAAATGATTAAAAAAGGGAACAAAAGCACCTGAATGTGGATGTTGGTGGCCAAATCAGCAGATCTGCAGGTTCCAATCAGCACAAACGAGAACACAACATCATGAACTAAATGATTCCCCCCCTTCTCCAGATCAGCAGTTCTCCTAATCTCCCGACTCCTGGGCACTCACACTTAGATCCACTAAAGTCTAAAGAGCAGAAGATAATAAGAAGAGATGTGGAATCATCCGAGGGCACAACTATTTAATTGGAAGGAGGAACATGATTATGGGGAGGAAGAAAAGAAGAACACTCCAAGTCTCCAACGTGTAGTTGATAGGGAACGAGCAGGATGTTGAAGAAGGAAGGAGAGCCGATTGGGGAGCCGATTTTCGGCTTTAATCTCCATTAATGGTCGGCGGCCATCTTGGAATGGGAGACGCACGAGAACGGCGTTGTTGTTTTGGGAATCTGTGATTTGGGGAAGAGGAGTCAAGGAGCACGGGAAAGATCGACGCTGAACCGGCCCTCTTTGCTGTCGTTGTTTTTCTGGGCGTCCTACCTACTAAAGAGAGGAAATAATATCTGTGCCGGGGCCCCTGCCTTCCAGGGGCCCAGGGCGGGCGCCCCGTTTACCCGGCCTATGGGCCGACCCTGTTGATAAAGGTGGTCCAGACACATAGTCCTGACATATACCAAAGCTTTGATGGTCTCCTTTGGAGATGCTTTTATAGTTTCAACTTTGATAATGTTTACATTCTTTTCCACGATAATTACAACTGAATCTATGATCTGCTCTTTCACTTCTTCGGTTGGCATCAAATTTGCATTCTTTTCTTTCGCTAAATTCGCTTGATCTTGATGAGTGGCAACCAGGTACTTCAAAATATATTGTCAAATCTATAGTTCAAAACATTAAATAATCCCAAAATAACAACAATTCCATCTTACAGGTTGTTAAAAAATTGCTACCAAAATTAAGAGAAATGCACCTCTCCACTTTGGCTTTGCTAACCCCATGCCCTTCCTCCATCTTCTGATGGCGTTGCCGACACACCACACCACACTTTTCCCTGTCATGGTCGCAGATATCTTAGATACTCCTATATATATGGTCTAATGCATTTTTCGAGGCTAAATTTGACCACATGTTAGAGCAATAATATATTACATGCAAGTTACACAAAGCATACCGTCAAATTCATACGTGAAAGGAGCTTCCAATGATATGTTTTTTTACATTATGTATCTCATATATTATTAATCTTATCAATAGTCAAAGGCAGTCTTGAAAAGCACATTAGGCCCTATATATGGATGGAGTAGCAGATTTCCTAATCGGTGCAATTTCGAGTGATGTGTCCTTGTTTGCCCATGAAATATAAACCACCATAATGACTTTGTCTCAAAAGAACATCCCTAGAAAGTTGTAGAAAACATAATGGAACAATGTGGGACATGGTGAACCTCATTGAAGTTTCATTAAAATATTGGTTAAGACAGCCATGCAATGTGTTCATAATCATGCAGAAAAATTGAATCGTTTGTGAAGTAGCTGAGGAACACATATATAAGTTTGATGTATCTATGGAAGGAGAAAGGGCACCCTTCAAAAAATTAATGGGTGGAAACAAAAAAGACGTGTAGTTTGGCCCCAGCGTTGCTCTCCTTGGGTGACACTTGTGGCGGAGCCAAACTCTAGCCTAGGCACCTTCCTATCATCCTCTTGCCCCTTGGTCACTACATTGGGCATCGGTGGCATAGCTCGTGCGATGGACGACGGCGGTGGGGGCCTTTTGATTATTCTTGGCTATAGTGCCAAAAGGTTTTTTGTTGGGCCCTGAAGCGCAAGGGTTTTCTAGTAAATATTAAGCCCCCCCTCACATAAAGGAATCAAGATATTCAATCAATTAAACTCTAGCCACAATTTCAATGATCAACCCTGCACTCAACTAAGAAACTTGACTTGTGTCTGTAACTGCTCTAGTAAAGTTATCATTTTCACTAGTTTTGCTAGTTACACAAGGATTATCGTACCAAGTGTTTGGAATTGCTTTTGTATGCGTAGAATAATAAATTATAGAACATTAAAATGCAATAAAAAGTAAAAGAAAGCTTTTTTATTAATGAGGAAAACTGGATTGGGTTCATAACTTCACTTGTGACATCTAATCAAATAGCATAGGCAGGGTAAATAAATTACGGTTGAGTATCAATTAAATTGTAGTGTTTATGGAACATCATACATATCTTATATATAAGCATTGCGTCCTTCTACCCATAGACCTCTTACACATAAGCATTATATCCTTGTATGCATATGTCTTTATCTAGCATGCATCTATAGCTAAGACTCCACACAAGACCACTGTACAACATGCATCCCGAGTATTAAATAATACTCCCTCCGTTCCTAAATATAAGACCTTTTAAAGATTTCACTATGAACTACATAGGATGTATATAGACATATTTTAGAGCGTAGATTCACTCATTTTGCTCTGTATGTAGTCCATAGTGGAATCTCTAAAAGGTCTTATATTTAGGAAAGGAGGGAATAGAACATAATATTGCATTAATCAATGAAATAATGTTGACAAGCATATTTCACATGCACCGTCATCCATTGATGAGCGCGAGATAGTTATCCTTTTGTCTTTTATGTTGCGGATACAACAATGAGCTTTATATTCTAACTGTCACCAAATTTAGTCACTCAAAGAGGTCAACCCCAACAAAGCACACAACTCCTTCTTGTAGATTATTTTTCTAAACATGGCCAATGAACAAACTGATATATCAGAGAGCAGATACATCTATAAACAATGCATACATAACAAAAAAAAGTCAAAAAATATATAATCATATTATAAAGTGATAATTCATCACATCACAGTCATGTTATGTAGCTTATATGGTCTATGTGTTCAATAATGGGGGAGAGAAGATGCCACATAGCTACTTTTATCATCCCATGATCCAAAGAGGACTACTCACACATCATCATGGGAGTAGCAATGTTGATGAAGAAGATGCTGATGATGACCCCCCTCCGATGAGAGTACGAGAAAAAAATATTCCAGATTGGATTACCCTGGGTAGCATGTAGGCAGCGTCAATATTATGCGATAATTATGACAAAGGGTATCACGGTTATATAAAAGCCATCGAGACGAAGAGGTAGCGGTAGTAGGCCCCACACGCCCCCTTCGCGTGCCCCAGGCCTAAGGCGTGTGGCCCCTGGTGGTTGCCCTGTACTACTCCTTTGGCCCATATTGTCCTCCTTCGTGAGAGAACTAAAAAAGTAATTTTCCCAGTATTTTATGTATCCATAAAATATGCTTTTCTATTAAACCAAAATCACTGCAAAACAACAACAACTGACACTTTGCCACTAAATTAATGTGTTAGCCTGAAAAATGATAAAAACTATGCATATAGAAATCGTTGAGATGGACCAAGGGGGAGGGGGTAGGTCAACTATAAATTTACTTTGATTATTAGCATGATTTAAGTGGGGCGTCCTTATTCTCTTAGCAATGTGGGGTGACCATCCACCTTTGATTGCCACCATTTGGACTAACAAACCTTACATACACTTAATAACACATGGTTAGTGCTTAATGCATAGGTTGTTACACCAAAACCCACTTAGGGCAACAAATGTTATTTCACTTACTATAACCCTCATTCATTTGACATGAATATGACAAAAATATATCGGTAATGTTAAAAATTTGGAGTCAGTTTTTCAGTGTGGCAAATCAAACATTTTTTATGGCAATTTATGTTGGTGCTAGGATGACTAATTTAGTTTGCAAGCATGGTCATTTACTGGAAAAAAACTAAGACAGATTTTCCATACTTATCAACTAAACCTATCATCATCAACAAACATAAATTGCCATAAAAAATGTTCGATTTGCAATTGTCAAAAATCTGACGTCAATATGTAGTTATGTAGAAAAATATAGATACATTTAAGACATAGTAACATCCCCACATTTCATCCACACTCCTACTCAAGCATGTAGATGATAAAACATAATAATTGTATGTGAATGCTACCTTAACATAAACATAGTTAATTGGTGTAATTTTCTATATGAAGATGCACAAATATAATAAGTGATACAAAACAATTATATATATTTAACAATTATGAAACCATATCAAAGCAGATAGATATCGCATGCATTTTTTTTGCATGGGTATGCATGTAAAGCACGAGGACACTGAAGCGACGACCGAGCGGCAAGTTTGAGGGAAATGCAACGTATGAAAGTAACAGGTAAACCAAGATGTTCCCCCATTAATTGACGATGTAAAGTGGCTCATGAAATTGGTAGGCTAGCGATATTTTCTGTCACCAGGGATTGGTTTGAGGAGCCCATGAATGATATTGTACCTTTTCTTATTGACGATGTAACCATTATTTCTAATTAATAAAGTTATAATTTTGTTTAAAGATGTTCCCCGTTAAGACCAAAAGAAGACGATGAATCAGAAAGCAGCAATAAATGAGACGTACTATGTTCTGTACACGTATAAGCTTCATACGATGTAGGGGCATTTGTTTTTTGCAGGAATCATACGATGTATATTTTCGTCGCTAAAAGCTGCGCTAAGCCCGCTAGTCGATGGATGCATCGGACCGCTCTCCCCGAACTTAGTCACGAGAGCTTGTCACCCATGTGGGGGCATTAAGGTGGTGTGGATGTTCGTTGTGGACTTTGGGCCTGGGCCTGTGTTGTAATATTGCTGGTCTGCCCGGTCCAAGTTGGTAGTGGGTTGGGTGGCTGTAGCGAAAGCTTCGGCCTCTCTATTCCTGAAGTGGCAGGCACTGCATTAGGCTGGTTTCACAGAGCAATGCTCACTGTCTCCTTCCAACAGTGGAAGGATAACATGTTGCTGCATCATGGGCCTGCTCTGGCTCAAGGTCCTTCCTTAACAGACCACCATTTTTTTATTTAACCCAAAATTGTTTCAGTAGCAAAATCTCATACTTTCTCCGTCCGGAATTACTTGTCATACAAATGGATGTATCTAGACGTATTTTAGTTTTAGATACATCCATTTTTTTTCATTTGGACGACAAGTAATTCTCGACGGAGGGAGTATGTTCTATGGGCCCGCTTTCATAACAGACCACCATCCTTTTAATTTAATGAAATTTGTTTTAGCTACCTCTCATAGTATGTTTTAATTTCTATTCACATAATTGCTAATATCATTTTTTTTGTTTAATAAAAATATATTTTAGTGGCTCAACCTCATATGTTTTGGTTTTTATTCAACAGAATTTGTTCAGTACCTCGATCTCATAGTATGTTTTTATTTCTATTCACATAATTGCTTATATCATTTTTTATTTAACGAAAAATATTTCTGTGGCCCGCTTCCATAACAGATCACCATATTTTTAATTTAATGAAATTTGTTTTAGCTACCTCTCATAGTATGTCTTAATTTCTATTCACATAATTGCTAACATCATTTTTTTGTTTAATAAAAATATATTTCAGTGGCTCAACCTCATATGTTTTGGTTTTTATTCAATGAAATTTGTTTCAGTACCTCAATCTCATAGTATGCTTTAATTTCTATTCATATAATTGCTTATATCATTTTTTTTAACAAAAAATATTTCAGTGGCTCAATCTCATATGTTTTGGTTTTTATTTAATGAAAAATCTGAGTATCTTCTGCGCAAAAAAATAAACATTTGAACAAATTTCCACTTGACAATACACATATTCAAACTTGGGGAGTTGGCAATGAATTATGTGGGTCTTTAAATGACGACCTCCAATTGTTGACCACAAGTTTGCCATGAAAGTCTTGTGATGGCCCTTCCAGGCAAAATTCAAACACATGTGGGCATTGTCAATCTCAATAACCGTTGTTGGGTCATAGACATCAACAAGGGTGATGTTCATGTTATTACGGATAGATAACACAAAGATGCCCATCCAATGATACCAAAGCCACAACTTCAAAGGACTGTGAGCTGCCCAGATGACGTCTACTGTCCATGAATTTGGTCCACAATCCAGTGTTCACATCATAAACTCTTAGCTTGCAGGTGTCCAGACAATTGCTGGAATTTAGTCTACTTATGGGCCAGCCCAATAGCGTTTTTCAGAATTCCTAATAAACCCTAGAGGTCCATGATACGTCTCCAACGTATCTATAATTTTTTATTGTTCCATGCTATAATATTATCATTCTAGGATACTTTTGCGGTACGTATTTACCAATTTATATTATTTTTGAGCACTAACCTATTGACCCAGTGCCAAGTGCCAGTTCCTATTTTCTTCATGTTTTTGGCTTGTTAGGTCTACTGTACCAAACGAAGTCCAATCGACCTGAAACTTTTTTATGATTTTTTCTGGACCAAATAAAGACCAGGAAGCTTAGGAAGATGACTAGGGGCCACACGAGGGGCCCAATACCCAACAGGGCGCGACCAGGCCCTAGGGCGTGCCTTCATGGGTACTGGCCTCCTCGTCCGCCTCCCGACGTCCCTTCTGGCCTATAAATTCTCATATATTCCAAAAACCCCAGGAGAGCTCCCGAAACCCTTTTTTTGCCGCCGCAAGTCTCTGTCCCGCCTTGATCCCATTTGGAGGCCTTTTCCGGTACTCTGCCAGAGGGGGAATCCATTACGGAGGCCGTTGATCAACCTCGCTGCCTCCATGGTGATGTGTGAGTAGTTCAGCATAGACCTAAGGGTCCGTAGTTAGTATCTAGATGGCTATCTCTCTCTCTCTCTCTTGATCTTCACTATAATGATTATCGCATCTTCGCTTTGATCTATCCGATGTAATGCCTTTGTGCGGTGTGTTTGTTGGGATCCGGTGAATTGTGTGTTTATGTTCAGATTATTCATGATAAAATATTGGAGTCTTCTCTGAGTTCTCAAATTTATTCTTATTACATGATCATTATAGCTTCGTAAATCTCTCCGATCTATTGATTTGCTTTGGCCAAGTAGATTGATCTTTCTTCGGGGAGAGGGGTGCGTTGTGGTAGGTTCAACCTGACGGGTTTCTATATCCCAGTGACAGAAGGGGACAAGATACGTCTTTGTGTTGTTGCTACTAAGGATAAAATGATGGGTCTCATTCATATCGATTGAGTTTACTTTGTCTACATCATGTCATATTTCTCCAAGCATTACTCTGTTTTACTTAATACTCTAGATGCATGCTGGATAACGGTCGATGAGTGGAGTAATAGTAATAAGTGCAGGCATGAGTCGACCTATGTGTTTATGGACGTGATGCCTATATACATGATCATTGCCGTGAATATGAATATAATCATTCGCTTTTCTATCAATTGCCCAACAGTAATTTGTTTACCCATCGTATGTTTCCTACATGAGAGATGCCACTAGAGAACACTACGACCCCCGGGACTTCTCAATACCTTGCGCCTTTATTATATTTTATGTTATTTTGCAATTATCCCCTACTATCTACTTGTTTCACTTGCTTGCAAATAACGAGTCCAAGGGGATTGACAACCCTCTTGCCCGTGTTGGGTGCAAGTGTTTGCTCTTTTGTGTGCAGTCGCTGAAGACGGTGGTTGCGTGTTACTCCTATTGGTTCGATGAAGCTTGGTTCTTAACTAGGGGAAATACTTACTCATTTGTGCTGCAATAACCCGTTCCTCTTCATGGAAAACCCAACGCAGATCACAGACATCAGGAAGGATTTCTGGCGCCGTTGCCGGGGAGTATCACCAATCTACTATCAAGTAACTTCGCACAAATTATCATTCACTTGTTCTACTTTTTATTTGCTGTTATATTTTTATTGTTTAAAAAAAATCAAAAATACAAAAATATTTGCTTTACTAGTTTGCTAGTTTGCTTATTTCGTCTCTAGTTTGCTTGCTTGCCTAGCTATGTTATCTTTATCTTTATCACACACAAACAGAAAGTAAAAGGTAAAAATAAAGATAAATGGATCCTCATCCACTTGCTAATCTTTTCAAAAGACCCGATTATGTAGAACCGATTTCTAGTGAGTTGAGTACACTAGATTTTCCTTATGAGGTCTTGCTTGAAAATCATGAATCTAAAAATTGTGATGAAGTGTTAAAAGAAATTTATAAAGTGATTCATGATAGTTCCTTGAATGAAAAGCATGATTTCCATGTTGCTAGTATAAATTCTATGAAGATCAATTGTGTTAATGATCATGATTGGGGTGATAATCATGATGTTCCATGTGATCTTGATAATTCTAGCCTTCATGATGAATCTATTATTGAGTATGATATTCGCAACACTACTAAAAGTGGGGTTGGAAGAGTGTCAACTTTAGGTAATAATGATCCCACTACTTTGGAGAATGATCAATATTATGATAGTTATATTGTTGAGTTTTATTTTGATCCTACATATAATGAGAGAGGCAAACATGTTTATAAGAATTTGCATGTTACTCATTTACCTCTCTTTGTGTTGAAATTATCAATTCTTCATTCTTCCTATTTGCATATTCTAGATTTCACTTGTCTTGAGAATTTGTTTTTATATAAAATGCTTATGCATAGGAAGTATGTTAGACTTAGATGTGTTTTTCACGTGCCTTATGGTGCTCTCTTTGTGCTTCAATTCTTGTTTATTATGTGAGCATCATTGAAATTTCAAGCCTATGTTAATGGCTATAAAGAAATAGTTTGTTGGGAGACAACCCAATAAATTCTGTCTTGGTGTGATAGCATGATTATTGCCTCTCTAATGATTGTGTTTTTTTGTTTTAATTAGTGTTTGTGCCAAGTAAAGCCTTTGGGATGACTCACGAGATGAGTAGAATCGATGCTGAAACAAAACAGAAACTTTTGACTCTAGTACAGGAATTTTCATTTTTTACCGGTGTGTGATAATGATATGAAATTTTTACACAGTGTTGTTATACAAATTCTTCAGGTTTTCCTAATTTTTCAGAATTTTTATAGTTATAGAAGTATACGTGTCTACAGATCTTTACAGACTGTTCTGTTTTAGACAGATTCTGTTTTTGCTTGCATACTTGGCTTGTTTTGATGATGCTATGGATTGTATCGGGGGGGGGGGGGGGGTATAAGCCATGGACAAGTTAGAATACAGTACCTATTATTCAATAATGAAATATGAATCAATTTATAACAGTACCTAAAGTATTTGATATGTTGCTTATACTAACGGATCTCATGAAGTTTTGTTAAGTTTTGTGTGATTGAAGTTTTCAAGTTTCGGGTGTTATCCCGATGACGAAGAATAAGGAGCAGCAAGAGCCTAATCTTGAGGATTCCCAAGGCACCCCAAGGCAATATTATAGGAAGACTCAAGCGTTTAAGCTTGGGGATGCCCCGGGAAGGCATCCCCTCTTTCATTCCAAATCATCGATATCTCACTTGGAGCTATATTTTTATTCATCACATGATATGAGTTTTGCTTAGAGCGTCGTTTGTTTTTGCTTGTTTTTGTTTTAGTTTGCCACAATCATTGTTTGCTGGACACACCTATTTGAGAGAGACACATTTTTACCATGATTTGTTAGAATACTCTTTGTGCTTCACTTATATCTTTTAAGCTAGGAAGTTGCTCTAGTACTTCACTTATATATTTTTTAGCACGGCGGCGTGTAGATTTTATAGAAATAATTGCACTCTCGTTCTTCACTTACATTTGTTTGAGAGTTATAAACAGCTATGGTAATCGCATGGGTTGTAGAATTAGTCCAAAAATTAATAGGTATTAAATGAGTGATAATCAAAACCTTCATGTATCACTTAAAAGAGAAGTTTTGAGTTAATTATATTAATGTGGTAATGTGAAAAGGGTATGAGTACGTGGTTGTCAGTTCATAGGAACATCGGTATTAAGAGGTGTTAACTTTCCGTTTGTCTAAGTATTGGTAAAAGGCATGGTGAGGATGTGTGAGCATTTTTATTCCTCGTTGAAATCCTAGTGTTGTTTTGGGTCGGAGGCGCGCGATGGTTAACTCCTCCCAACCTCCTCCCTAGGGGCATGCGAGTAGTGCTTTGATTCGCGATAAGACTAATAAAACTTTGCAATAAGTATGTGAGTTATTTATGACTAATGAGAATCCGTGGACATACGCAATCTCACCTTCTCATATTTTGCTAGCCTCTTTGGTACAGTGCATCGCCTATTCTCATCTCGAGGATCGGTGTGAACCTAGCCGATGCATCCAAACCCAGTGACATGATACGCTCTGTCACACATAAACCTCCTATTATCTTCCTCAAAACAGCCGCCATACCTACCTATTATGGCATTTCCATAGCCATTCCGAGATATATTGCCATGCAACTTCCATCATCATATCATATGACTAGTTTATTCATCTACATATTGCTTTGCATGATCATATAGAGCTGACATAGTATTTGTGGCAAAGCCACCGTTCATCATATTTTTGATAAATGTCATGCTAGATCATTGCACATCCCGGCACACTGCCAGAGGCATTCATATTGAGTCATATTGCTTCATAGTTCTTCATATCAAGTTGAAATACCGAGTTGTAAGTAAATAAAAGTGTGATGATAATTATTAGAGCATTGCCCCAGTGAGGAAATAAATAATGGGGGAGGCCAGATGAGCCCACCATTAAAAAAATGAGAGAAAATGAGAGAAGGGACTTTGCTACTATCCTTTGCCACACTCATGCCTCAAAGTGGCACCGGGTTTTTCATGTAGAGAGTCTCATGCTTCTTCACTTTCATATGCTAGTGGGGATTTTTCATTATTAGAACTTGGCTTGTATATTCTGATGACGGGCATCCTCAAAAGCCCAAGGTCTTCATGAGCAAGCAAGTTGTATGCACACCCACTTAGTTTCAGTTGAGCTTTCATACACTTATAGCTCTAGTGCATCATGTTTACATGGCAATCCCTACTCCTCGCATTGATATCTATCGATGGGCATCTCCATAGCTTGTTTATACGCCTAGTTGATGCAAGACTTTCCTCTCCACTTTTTACCCCTTTGATATCTACCACCATATTCTATTCCACCTTATGCTATGTCCATGGTTCGCGCTCATGTATTGCGTGAAGAATAAAAAGTTGATGCGCTTTGAAAAAGTACGATCCAATTGCCTGACTTGGACACCGTGGTGCTTAACATTTGTACTAATGTGGTGAGGACAGAGCCATGCCTTTCTAGTATGACAAAATAAATAGGGATGAACATTCTTTGAGGATCGTATACTCTGAAAAATTTATGATTGTGTCTCTTCTGCTTATAAATATTACTATGTTGATGTTTGTTAATTCATCGTTTCTCAATGAGCATACATGCAAAAGATTAAATATTGGGTAGCATGTCACATCAAAAATTCTGTTTTTATCATTTACCTACTCGAGGACGAGCAGGAATTAAGATTGGGGATGCTGATACGTCTCCAACGTATCTATAATGTTTGATTGTTCCATGCTATAGTATTATCATTCTAGGATACTTTTGGGGTACTTACTTACCAATTTATATTATTTTTGAGCACTAACCTATTGGCCCAGTGCCAAGTGCCAGTTCCCGTTTTCTGCATGTTTTGGCTTGTCAGGTTTACTGTACCAAATGAAGTCCAATCGACCCAAAACTTTTTTATGATTTTTTCTGGACCAAATAAAGACCTGGAAGCTTCGGAAGATGACCAGGGGCCACACGAGGGGCCCAGTATCCAACAGGGCACGGCCAGGCCCTAGGGCACGCCCTGATGGGTACTGGCCTCCCCGGCCGCTTCCCGACGTCCTCTTTGGCCTATAAATTCTCATATATTCCAAAAACCCCAGGAAAGCTCCCGAAACCCTTTTTCCGCCGCCGCAAGTCTCTGTTCCGCCGTGATCCCATCCGGAGGCCTTTTTTGGTACTCTGCCGTAGGGGGAATCCATCACGAAGGCCGTCTTCATCAACCACGTAGCCTCCATGGTGATGTATGAGTAGTTCAGCACAGATCTACAGGTCCGTAGTTAGTATCTAGATGTCTATCTCTCTCTCTCTTGATCTTCAATACAATGGTCATCGTATCTTCACTTTGATCTATCCGATGTAATGCCTTTGTGCGGGGTGTTTGTTGGGATCCGATGAATTGTGGGTTTATGTTCAGATTATTCATGATAAAATATTGGAGTCTTCTCTGAGTTCTTAAATTGATTCTTATTGCATGATCATTATAGCTTCGTAAATCTCTCCGATCGATTGATTTGTTTTGGCCAAGTAGATTGATCTTTCTTAAGTGAGAGGGGTGCGTTGTGGTAGGTTCAACCTGACGGGTTTCTATATCCCAATGACAGAAGGGGAAAAGATACTTCTTTGTGTTGTTGCTACTAAGGATAAAACAATGGGGTTCATTCATATTGATTGAGTTTACTTTGTCTACATCATGTCATCTTTCTCCATGCATTACTCTGTTTTACTTAATACTCTAGATGCATGCTGGATAGCGGTCGATGAGTGGAGTAATAGTAATAGGTGCATGCAGGAGTTGGCCTATTTGTTTATGGACGTGATGCCTATATACACATGATCATTGCCATGAATATGAATATAATTATTCGCTTTTCTATCAATTGCCCAACAGTAATTTGTTTACCCACCGTATGTTTCCTACACGAGCGATGCCACTAGAGAACACTACGGCCCCCGGGTCTTCTCATTTACAATTTACAAAAAGCTTTCAATACCTCGCTGCCTTTATTATCTTTATTTTATTTTGCAATTATCCCCTACTATCTACTTGTTTCACTTGCTTGCAAATAACGAGTCCAAGGGGATTTACAACCCTCTTGCCCGCGTTGGGTGCAAGTGTTTGCTCTTTTGTGTGCAGTCGCTGAAGACGGTGGTTGCGTGTTACTCCTGTTGGTTCGATAAACCTTGGTTCTTAACTAGGGGAAATAGTTACTCGTTTGTGCTGCAACAACCCGTTCCTCTTCACGGAAAACCCAATGTAGATCGCAGACATCAACCCACTTAGCCCATTCATGCAAGGCAAGATGTGGAGCTAAAGTTTAGTCCCATACCACTTAGCTAGTAGGAGTTAGACCTCCTTATAAGGGAGGTTGTCTCTCCACATGTATGAGGATGAGAACAAGAGAGACATTCACGCGCGCTCCTCTCCCGCCGCCCGCCTCGACGCGCCGCCCCGCGCCGTGGGTTGCAGGAATGAGCCGAGCCGATGTCACATAAAAACATCATCTTCCTCACGCCATCGAGTTCCAATCTCTGAGCTGCTGCTAGGTTCTTCCCCTTCCCGGCTTGCGGCATGCACCGCAAGTCGGGACAGTAGGCCTCTGAAACCCCACCACCTTGAGTCATGTACGGGAGAAGGGTGATAAGGTTTTTGGGGAGTGCTCTGCGTGACGACTGACTTCTTCATCATGGACGCCGACGACTTCTTCCCCGACGTCAACAACCTCTTCGACGACATGGCCGGTGACGACATCAATGCCAATCCCAGTGCTCCTGCTGTTGCTGCTGCAATTCAGTACGTGTTCGTATTCTTTTTGTTTGAGCTTCTGCCACAGCTTATTGTTCTACTTTCCGTTCTAGATATGTTCCGTTCATACTCACCACTTCAGATGCTATTTCATACTCTCTGTATGATTGCATGACTTGTCTTATATCTGCTATGATAGTCATGATTTATCTACTATTTCTGTTAATAAAATAATATGGTCAATTGCTCATATATCCAACAATCCAAAACCTTATGATAGGCAATTTACCCCGAGTGGTTTTTGTGCTTCCATGAGGCCTCCTATCTTTGAGGGTGTGCACTATAAGAGGTGGCGTGTGAGGTCCATTCTATGGTTTCAAACCATGAGCTGATATGTGATGTCTACTACGCAACTTTATTCTTGTATACTTTGTTGGGCCTCCAAGCGCAGAGTTTTGTAGGACAGTAGCAATTTTCCCTCAAGTGGATGACCTAAGGTTTATCAATCCGTGGGAGGTGTAGGATGAAGATGGTTTCTCTCAAACAACCCTGCAATCAAATACAAGAAATCTCTTGTGTCCCCAACACACCCAATACAATGGCAAATTGTATAGGTGCACTAATTCGGCGAAGAGATGGTGATACAAGTGTAATATGGATGGTAGATATAGGTTTTTGTAATCTAAAAATATAAGGACAACAAGGTAACAAATAGTAAACAACGAGCAAAATGGTATATTAATGCTTGGAAACAAGGCCTAGGGTCCGTACTTTTGCTAGTGCAATCTCTCAATAATGCTAATATAATTGGATCACATAACCATCCCTCAACGTGCAACGAAGAATCACTCCAAAGTTCTTATCTAGTGGAGAACATCATAAGAAATTGTTTGTAGAGTACGAAACCACCTTAAAGTTATCCTTTTTTATCAATCTATCCAAGAGTTCGTACTAAAATAACACCAAGTTATCCTTTCCGATCGATCTATCTAAGAGTTCGTACTAAAATAACACCATATGATACGCATCAACCAACTCTAATGTCACCTAGATACTCCAATGTCACCACAAGTATCCATGAGTTAATTATATGATACACATCAAACAATTTCAGATTCATAATACTCAATCCAACACAAAGAACCTTAAAGAGTGCCCCAAGATTTTTATCGGAGAACATGGTATGAAAACGTGCAATCAACCCCTATGCATAGATCCCCTAGGTCACCGGAATCCGCAAGTTGATGCCTCAACTTATATCAAGTGAATCCATAGAATACCCCAATGTCACTATGGGTATCCCATGCAAGACATACATCAAGTGTTCTCAACCAAAATATTCAATCCAACATAACGACATCTCAAAGGGAAAGATTCAATTCATCACAACATGATAGAGAGGGAATACCATCATATGATCCGACTATATTAACAAAGCCCGTGATACATCAATATCGTGACATCTCAAGAACACGAGAGAGAGAGAGAGAGAGAGAGAGAGAGATTGAACACATAGCTACTGGTACATACCCTCAGCCCCGAGGGTGGACTACTCCCTCCTCGTCATGGCCTCCGCCGGAGATGATCTACCCTCTCCGACAGGGTACTGGAACGCCTCCAGATTGGTTTTTCGTCGATACAGAGAGTTGCGGCGGCGGAACTTCTGATCTACGGTTATTTTTTGGGGTTTCTGAATATATAGGATTTTTGGGCGTCGGTTTCACGTGAAGATGGGCCACGCGGGGCCCACAAGACACCAGGGCGCGCCAGAGGGAGCTAGCGCGCCCTGGTGGGTTGTGGCCACCTCATGGCTCTTCTGGCCCTCCCACGATGTTTCTAGTGCCTCTTTTGTTCCAAAAAAATCGTCAAAAAGTTTCGTTGCATTTGGAGTACTTTTATTTCTGCACAAAAGACAACACCACGATAGTTCTGGTGAAAACAGCGTCAGTCCGGGTTAGTTTCATGCAAATCATACCAAAACCATATAAAATTGTTGTAAATATGGCATGAATACTTCATAAATTATAGATGCGTTGGAGACGTATCAGCATCCCCAAGCTTAATTCCTACTCGTCCTCGAGTAGGTAAATGATAAAAGAAATAATTTATGAAGTGTGAGTGCTAGCATAGTGCATAAGTTTGATCAATGATAATTTCAACCACTTTCCTATGTTAAAGTAGCAACCAATTCACATGTTATGGTTCAAGCAATGAATTCTCTTGAAACTTAACAACCTATGTTCATAGTCACCAAACAATTGCAATTCAACTTATTCTCAACAAAGTCTAAGGAAGAGCTCCACATACTCAATCATCATATAGTCTTCTATGATTGCTAGTACTCAAAGCATATTTTTAGAACAAATGGCATCCATCGAATATAGAGAAAGATAGGGGCTTAATGTTTCGCCTCCCAACTCATTTATCATAGAGATAATTGTCAACAATAATAAGTCATGATCAAATATATTTGACTAGCCATATGTGCCTAGATCTTTCCCCACCACATGATGCTTGCCAACTAGAGAATAATTGAGGTTGAAATGAGAATGCATACTATTGACTCTTGCATAAAACTAAATACTGAAAGGTAAAAGATAGGCCCTTCGCAGAGGGAAGCAGAGGTTGTCATGCGCTTTTTGGTTTTGTATGCACAATCCCTTAATGCAAAAGAACGTCACGTTATATTGCCCCTTATGATAGCAACCTTTATTATGCAGTCCGTCGCTTTTATTACTTTGCCATCACAAGTTCGTACAACACTCAATTTTCTCTTACACTAAATGATCAAACACATTTAGAAGCAACTTTTATTGCCTTTTTGCACCGATGACAACTTACTTGAAGGATCTTATTCAATCCATAGGTAGGTATGGTGGACACTCATGGCAAGAAACTGGGTTTAAGGGTTTTTGGATGCACAAGTAGTATTTCTACTTAGTACGAATTTTTGGCTAACAAATGATCCTAAGCAAACACCACATGTTGGAGGATCCATAATAATATAACTTCTATGCAAATATACACAACCATAACTCATTACGTTATCTTCCTTGTCCAACTTCAACTAATTTGCTCAAGTTTGAAAATAATTAATGGGTATTCACAATCATAGAAGATGTCCAAGATAATATATTTGTATGTGAAAGTTCTCTTCCTTATACTAATCATTCACAAATTGCTTGTATGACCAATATTGTGATTGTCAAGCTTCAAAAGATTTCACTTTCTAACACCAATGTGAAGCTACTACTAGGCATGATATGAACATATAATTTCAAATTCATGGTATTAAATTCATTCTACAATTTACTCATAGGATATAAGTGAAGCAAAAGAGTAAATGACAAGCTACTCCAAAAAGATATAAGTGAAGATCAAGCGAGTAGTTAAGTAAATGGGTAGCCATTTGAGAACTCTCTCTCATCTAAAAACTTTCAGATCTAAGTATTTTATTAAAACAGCAAGCAAAATAAAATAAAATGACATTCCAAGAATAGCACACATCATGTGAAGAAGCAAAAACTTAGGCTCAACCGCTACTAACCGATAATTGTTGATGAAGAAAGGTGGGATGCCTACCAGGGCATACCCAAGCTTAGATGCTTGAGACTTCTTGAAATATTTTCTTGGGATGCCTTGGGCGTCCCCAATATTGAGCTTTTGTGTCTC
Organism: Elymus sibiricus; assembly: GCA_039707655.1. NCBI lineage: Eukaryota > Viridiplantae > Streptophyta > Magnoliopsida > Poales > Poaceae > Elymus > Elymus sibiricus. The sequence continues at coordinate 251,138,634 of CM077671.1, forward strand.
CTTAATTCCTTTTATATCACGGTTTCCCTAAATCTTAAAAACTTCATCCACAAAAACTCGAAAAGAACTCGTGAGATAGGTTAGTACACATAAGAATAAGTCCACACTTCTTGTACTTCCAAGACAAGTTGCACAATAATTTCCAAACATCATCTACTGTTTACTATTGTTTCCAAAATTTATATCTACCAATATCAGCTATGGAAACTATAGGATAAGTAGATAACAAAACTATGACAGCAATCTGTCCAAACAGAACGGTCTGTAGCAATTTATGAAAACAGTGTACTTATGTAAATAAAAAAATTATGAAAATTTAGGACATGATAAAGAATTTGTATTAAAACACTGTGTAAAAATTTCATAAACTTTCCATGTTCCAGTAAAATATGAAAATTCAAACACTACAAAGAAAGTTTCTGTTTTTACACATCACACATCAAACATGCAGTGCAAGCATCCAAAGGCAATTCTTGGAACTTTTTTATTGAAAAACAAGATTATAAATAACACCTAACAAAAATAACAAAATATAATTACTATCCAAGCAAAGCACATATTATGTGACGAATAAATATAGCTCTAAGTAAGATATACCGATAGTGTTGAAGACGAAAGAGGGGATGCCTTCCGAGGCATCCCCAAGCTTAGGCGCTTGAGTCTTCCTTGGATATTACCTTGGGGGTGCCTTGGGCATCCCCAAGCTTAGGGTATTACCACTCCTTATTCTCCTCATATCGGTGTCTCACCCAAAACTTGAAAACTTCAATCACACAAAACTTAACGAAACTTCGTGAGATGGGTTAGTATAATAAATAAAGATCAGTCACTTGGGTACTGTCAAGACAAGATTCATAATTGTTCTCACATAATACCTACTGTATTATACCATTCACATAATTTATATCACTGAATATAAGCTCTCGGAACACTAAAACAAGCAAACTATGCATGCAAAACAGAATCTGTCAAAAATAGAACAGTCTGTGCAGATCTGTAGTATAACCATACTTACCTGTCTTTACAAATTCTGAAAAATTAGGAAAAATTAAAGAATTTTCATATAAATACTGTGTAAAAATTTCAGATCATTATCATGCTCCAGTAAAAAAATGAAAATTCCTATACTGGAGTCAAAAGTTTCTGTTTTGGTTCAGCATGAATTCTACTCATCTTGTGAGTCATCCCAAAGGCTTTACTTGTCACTTTATTGAAATAAAAGACACAAAAAATGATTACTACAGTAGCTTAATCATGCGAACATATAAAAACAGAAAGTAAAAGTGTTGGGTTGTCTCCCAACAAACCCTTTTCTTTAATACCTTTTAGCTAGGCATGATGATTTCAATGATGCTCATATAAGAATAGTATTTGAAACATGCAAGGGAGCATGATGAAACACATGACAAGCACATTTAAGTCTAACCCACTTCCTATGCATTGGGATTTTGTTAGCAAACAATTTATGGGAGCAAGAATTAACTAGCATAGGAAGGCAAAACAAGCACATATTTAAAACTTTGAACACATAGAGAGGAAACTTGATATTATTGCAATTCCTACAAGCATATGTTTCTCCCTCATAATAAATTTCAGTAGCATCATGAAGGAATTCAACAATATAACTATCACACAAAGCATTCTTTTCATGATGCACAAGCATAGAAAATTTATTACTCTCCACATAAGCAATTTTCTTCTCATTCATTGTAGTGGGAGCAAACTCAACAAAATAACTATCATGAGACACTTGATTGACATAACCACATTCAATATTAAAATCATGATGACAGATTTCATGGTTACTATCACTCTTTATAGCATACATGTCATCATCATAATCATCATATTTAGGAGGCATGCCATCATCATAATAAATTTTCTCATCAAAACTTGGGGGACTAAAAATATCATCTTCATCAAACATATCATCCCCAAGCTTGTGGCTTTGCATATCATTAGCATCATGGATATTCAGAGAATTCATACTAGCAACATTACAATCATGCTCATCATTGAAGGAATTCTCATTAAGTATTTTCATAATTTCTTCCTCTACCAATTGAGCACAATTTTCAGAATCCTTATTTTCACGAAATACATTATAGAGACGAAACAAATGAGGTAACCTAAACTCCATTTTTTTGTAGTTTTCTTTTATAAAACCAAACTAGTGAAAACAAGAAACGAAAATATTTAATTGCAAGATCTAAAGATATACCTTCAAGCACTCACCTCCTCGGCAACGGCGCCAGAAAAGAGCTTGATGTCTACTACACAACTTTATTCTAGTAGACTTTGTTGGGCCTCCAAGCGCAGAGTTTTGTAGGACAGTAGCAATTTTCCCTCAAGTGGATGATCTAAGGTTTATCAATCCGTGGGAGGTGTAGGATGAAGATGGTCTCTCTCAAACAACCCTGCAATCAAATACAAGAAATCTCTTGTGTCCCCAACACACCCAATACAATGGCAAATTGTATAGGTGCACTAGTTCGACAAAGAGATGGTGATACAAGTGTAATATGGATGGTAGATATAGGTTTTTGCAATTTGAAAATATAAAAACAGCAAGGTAATAAATAGTAAACAGCGAGCAAAACGGTATATTAATGCTTGGAAACAAGGCGTAGGGTCCGTACTTTCGCTAGTGCAATCTCTCAACAATGCTAATATAATTGGATCGCATAACCATCCCTCAACGTGCAACGAAGAATCACTCCAAAGTTCTTATCTAGTGGAGAACATCAGAAGAAATTGTTTGTAGGGTACGAAACCACCTTAAAGTTATCCTTTCCGATCAATCTATCCAAGAGTTCGTACTAAAATAACACCAAGTTATCCTTTCCGATCGATGTATCCAAGAGTTCGTACTAAAAACACCATATGATACGCATCAACCAACTCTAATGTCACCTAGATACTCCAATGTCACCACAAGTATCCATGAGTTAATTATACGATACGCATCAAACAATTTCAGATTCATAATACTCAATCCAACACAAAGATCCTCAAAGAGTGCCCCAAGATTTCTATCGGAGAACATGGTATGAAAACGTGCAATCAACCCCTATGCATAGATCCCGTAGGTCACCGAAATCCGCAAGTTGATGCCTCAACATATATCAAGTGAATCAATAGAATACCCCAATGTCACTATGGGTATCCCACACAAGACGTACATCAAGTGTTCTCAACCAAAATATTCAATCCAAAATAACGACATCTCAAAGGGAAAGATTCAATTCATCACAACATGATAGAGAGGGAATAACATCATATGATCCGACTATATTAACAAAGCCTGTGATACATCAAAATCGTGACATCTCAAGAAGACGAGAGAGATAGAGAGATTGAACACATAGCTACTGGTACATACCCTCAGCCTCGAGGGTGGACTAGTCCCTCCTCGTCATGGCCTCCGCCGGAGATGATCTACCCTCTCCGGCAGGGTACTGGAACGTCTCTAGATTGGTTTCTCATCGATACAGAGAGTTGCGGCGGCGAAACTTCTGATCTAGGGTTATTTCTGGGGGTTTCTGAATATATAGGATTTTTGGGCGTCAGTTTCACGAGAAGATGGGCCACGAGGGGCCCACAAGACACCAGGGCGCGCCAGAGGGGGCTGGCATGCCCTGGTGGGTTGTGGCCACCTCGTGGCTCTTCTGGCCCTCCCACGAAGTTTCTAATGCCTCTTTTGTTCCAAAAAAATCATCAAAAAATTTCGTTGCATTTGTGAACTTTTATTTCTGCACAAAAAACAACACCACGGTAGTTCTGCTGAAAACAGCGTCAGTCCGGGTTAGTTCCATGCAAATCATACCAAAACCATATAAAATTGTTGTAAATATGGCATGAATACTTCATAAATCATAGATGCATTGGAAACGTATCAATATGACGCCAATCTTGGCAAACCTGAAGGAGTTCTTAATCCTCAAGAGGAATAAGCTTTTCAGAAAACAAATACTTTGTTTAAGGCTGCTCTTTTGAGTTTTCTTGGTGAGAACATAGTTGATGCTTATGCGTCAATTGATAATGGCAAAGATATGTGGGATGCACTCGAGGCCAAGTTTGGGGTCTCGGATGCCGACACTGAGTTGTATATCATGGAACAATTCTATGACTACATGATGACTGATGAGCGCTCCGTGGTTGAGCAAGCTCACGAGATACAATCATTTGCTAGAGAACTTGAGCACTTCAATTGTATGTTACCGGATAAGTTTGTTGCCGGTGGCATCATCACTAAGCTTCCTTCCTTGTGGAGGAACTTTGCTACCTCTCTGAAGCATAAGAGACATGTGTTTTCCATTCCGGATCTCATTGGTACTCTTGATGTGGAAGAAAAGGCGAGAGCAAAAGACATACATGCTCGAGGTATTGATGGAGGTTCTAGTGCCAATCTGGTACAGAAGAAAAACTTCCAGACCCACAAGTTTAAGAACAAGGGCAAGTTTGATGGCAAGGAAAAGTTTGATGGGAAGAACAAGGCTTCGCAGCACACCAAATTCAAGAAGAAGACTGACAAGAAGAAAGGTGTTTGTCATGTGTGCGGAGATCCTGATCATTGGGCCCCTAGATGCCCTAACCATTATGACAAGCGTCAACTTGGGAAAGGTGACAAGATCACCAATGTTGTCATTGGTGACACTGAGATGAAGGATGTTGGCTATGGTATACTTCCCACTATTCTCTCAGTATGTCGTTCCCCTGATTGGTTGATTGACATGAGTCTAATGTGCATGTATGCGGTGATATTTCCATGTTTTCTTCTTATGAGGCTGCAGGGACTACTTCCATGCTGATGGGCAACGGTTCAAGTGCTTTTTGCTCGTGGCATTGGCACGATCGATCTGAAGTTTACTTCCGGGAAGACCGTGCGGCTGAAGAACGTGCATTATGTCCCGACCGTTAATAAAAATCTTGTTAGTGGATCTCTTCTGTGTAGAGATGGCTACAAGCTTGTCTTCGAGTCCAATAAATTTATAATATCCAAGTATGGAACTTTTGTTGGTAAAGTTTATGAGTCAGGAGGCTTGCTCAGACTATCCTTGTCAGATGTTTTTAATAAAGTTGTTAATCATGTTTGCAACAATAGTGAATCAAATGTCTGGCATTCACGTCTCTGTCATGTTAACTTCGGTTGTATGATGCGGCTAGCCAAGTTGAACTTAATCCCTAATTTCACCACTATCAAGGGATTTAAGTGTCAAGTTTGTGTGCAAGCCAAGCAACCTCATAAGTCTCATACAACTGCGGAAACAAGAAATCTTGTGCCACTAGAACTCATACATTCAGATCTTTGTGAAATGAATGGTGTTTTGACGAAAGGTGGAAAGAAATATTTTATGACGTTAATCGATGACTCCACTAGATACTGCCATGTGTATCTTTTGAAATCAAAAGATGCGGCTTTGAACTTTTTCATGAACTATAAAGGTATAGTGGAAAATCAACTTGATCGGAAAATCAAGAGGCTTAGGTCCAAGCGTGGTGGAGAGTATTTTTCCAATGAGTTTGATTCTTTTTGTGCGGAACATGCTATAATCCATGAGAGGACGCCTCCCTATTCGCCTCAGTCAAATGGGGTAGCCGAAAGAAAGAACCGTACTCTAACTGATTTGGTTAACGCCATGTTAGACACATCGGGTCTCTCCAAGGCATGGTGGGGGAGGCGATATTGACAACATGTCATGTCCTAAACCGAGTTCCCACAAAGAACAAAGAAATAACTCCATTCGAGGAATGGGAAAAGAAAAGGTTGAAACTCTCTTACCTACGAACTTGGGGTTGTTTGGCGAATGTCAATGTGCCAATTCCAAAGAAGCGCAAGCTTGGACCAAAAACTGTGGATTGTGTTTTCCTGGGTTATGATTTTCATAGCATTGGCTATCGATTCTTGATTGTAAAATCTGAGGTATCATACATGCATGTTGGTACGATCATGGAGTCAAATGATGCGACCTTCTTTGAAGATATCTTTCCCGTGAAGGATATGGGTAGTTCATCAAATCAAGAGTTGCCTAGTTCATCGAGTCGGGATGTAGTTGCAATTTCTGTACCTACCATTTGGATGCAATATCTTGAAGATCCTGTGGAGGAAAATAATGAGACTCCTAAAAGGAGCAAGAGACAGAAGACTGCAAAGTCCTTTGGTGATGATTTTCTTGTGTATCTCATACGTGACACTCCCAGTTCTATTTCAGAGGCCTATGCATCTAGAGATGCTGACTATTGGAAGGAAGCAGTCCGTAGTGAGATGGATTCCATCTTGACGAATGAAACTTGGGAGATCACTGATCGTCCTTATGGGTGCAAACCTATAGGGTGCAAATGGGTGTTCAAGAAGAAGCTTAGGCCTGATGTTACTATTGATAAGTACAAGGAATGACTCGTGGCCAAAGGTTATACCCAAAAGGAAGGTGAAGACTTCTTTGATACTTACTCACCCGTGGCTTGACTGACCACTATTCGAGTACTACATTCACTAGCTGCCTCACATGGTCTTCTCGTTCATCAAATGGATGTTAAGACTGCTTTCCTAAATGGAGAGTTGGATGAGGAAATTTACATGGAACAACTAGATGGGTTTATAGTGGACGGTCAGGAAGGAAAGGTGTGCAAATTGTTGAAGTCTTTGTATGGACTTAAGCAAGCACCTAAGCAGTGGCATGAGAAGTTGAAAGAACTTTAACGACAATAGACTTTGTTGTAAACGAAGTTGACAAATGTGTGTACTATCGCCATGGTGGGGGCGAGGGAGTCATCCTTTGCTTGTATGTTGATGACATATTGATTTTCGGAACAAATCTGAATGTTATTAAGGAGGTCAAGGAATTTCTATCTCATTGTTTCAAGATGAACGATTTAGGAGTAGCTGATGTTATTCTGAATATCAAGCTGCTGAGAGATGATGATGGTGGGATTGTATTGCTTCAATCTCATTATGTGGAGAAGATCTTGAGTCGCTATAACCAAAGAACATCTTTTAAAGAACACACCTATATGAGTCTGATTGTTACATGTTGCAATCTATGAGAGTAGGGTGCTCTCTAGCAAACTCATGAAAGGCCTCGGAGTATGACGCATAAGCTCCACCCGCGGGGAAGTCCCATGGTAGCCCAGCATCAGTCAAGGCTTTGTGTGCAGCTAGATTCGCAGAAAACTTGCAGTTCAAGGCCTAGTCCACTGTTCAAGTTACCTTCTAGTGTAGCATAGAGCTCTAGGTGGAAGTTCAACTTAACAGTCTCCACTGCAGTATCGGTATATAAACAGTGTTTTGGAACCAAAGGCACATTTTGTGTGCCTCTGGGATCTGCTGGGGGATTGCTGGAATTTTTTCTATTTATGGGCCAGTCCAATAGCATTTTTCAGAATTTCTAATAAATCCTAGAGGCCCACTCAGCCCATTCATGCAAGGCAAGAGGTGGAGCTAAAGTTTAGTCCCATACCACTTAGCTAGTAGGAGTTAGACCTCCTTATAAGGGAGGTTGTCTCTCCACATGTATGAGGATGAGAACAAGAGAGGCATTCATGCGCGCTCCTCCTCCGCCGCCTGCCTCGCCACGCCACGCCTCGTCACGACACGCCATGAGTTGTGGGAATGAGCCGAGCCGATGTCTAAATTTTTTGCCACGCACGACTGGTATACGAAAGGTCACTCGGGAGCTGAAAAGTTTTGCTGTAGTGGAGATTGAATACGAATGCTGCACCCTTCGGCTGCTGCCTGTTTGTTTCGTCTCCTTCTTTTGCTTCACCTCCCGTCGCAGCCTATTCGTCTCCTTCTCCCGTGCCTATAAAAGAGAGGTCGCTCCTCTTGAGAGAGACACATCAGAACATCATCTTCCTCACGCCATCAAGTTCCAATCTCTGAGCTGCTGCTAGGTTCTTCCCCATCCCGACTTGCGGCGTGCACCACAGGTTGAGACAGTAGGCCTCTGAAACCCCACCACTTTCTCTCAAAAAAAAAACCCCACCACTTTGAGACATGTACAGGAGAAGGGTGATAAGGTTTTTGGGAGCGCTCTGTGCGACTACTGACTTCTTCATCACGGACGCCACGGACGCCGACAACCACTTCCCAGACGACGACTTCTTCCCCGATGTCAACAACCTCTTCGACGACATGGCCAATGATGACATCAACGCCAATCCCAATGCTGCTGCTGCAACTCAGTACGCGTCCGTGTTCTTTTTGTTTGAGTTTCTGCCACAACTTCTTGTTCTACTTTCCGTTCTAGATATGTTCCGTTCATACTCACCACTTCACATGCTATTTGCATACTCTGTATATGATTACATGACTTGTCTTATATCTTCTATGATAGTCATGATTTATCTATTATTTCTGTTAATAAAATCATATGGTAAATTGCTCATATATCCAACAACAATCAACTAAATAAAGATGACCATTAAAGTAAATGTTTGGAATCCATAAGCGTGCAACTAGTTCATTACCAGCGATTGATCACATGTTGGATGTCAGCAGATAGACCTCGCTCACAATCTCGCGGTGAGAATCATATCCTTTTAAGAACCACTTGCCATCATATACAACTCTAATGAAAGGAACACTCCTACGCTCATTTCAGTAATACAAGACCATGTATTCCTGTTCGGCTTGTACATCTCTGCAACCTTAGAGTTCTTTGTATCCCTTCACACTCCCCCCAACAACATAGAGGCAGTTATTTATGGCACAAGAAACAAAGAAATGCCACTTCCCTAGCATATGTAGGCCCGGATGCTGCTTCTCCGTCTGAGTATTGTAAAATACAACACGCGTCATAGCCCCTCGGGCCGAGTCTTTGCCACCAAATAATACAAATAGTAGCCGCTGAGAACAACACAACCAAATCCCACGGCTTCAAATACTCTCGTGGAACTGGACAAAGTGACCTCCAGAGCTGGTGCACTGGATCAATGGCAAGCCAAGAGGTTCTGATCACGATCCTTTTTGAAGACATAAACCCATTCCTCTATGATGCCAAATTTCTTCCATAGTGAGTAATAGTAACTCCCGGATAAAAGTTGACTCCATCTTTTAGAAACTAAATGAAGATTTGGCCATTAGGGTGTTCGACTCAAGGAACCCGCATCAGACGTGAAATAGCCAGTGGGAAGGGCCAGGCAGAAGTGGTGCCTGAGTTCGGCACCTCTCCTTGCATGAGCTCCTTGACTTGTGCTTGTCGAATTGCCATTAGGTTGCACACACAGTCTAGCTAGAACCAGGGACGAACTTTATATCATTTACAACAGTTTTAAGGCCTCCATGTGTAGCAGGACATAGATTCTACTTGCAAACACATTGACCAAGTACACCATATGCAATGGAAATGTTTTTTATTATCCGATGCATGTTACTATGCTCTAGTTGGTCGAAATATACAAAGTTTGATTTTAGACAAAATTTATCTCTACTCCTAAAGGGGGACTTGGTAGCTTCCGTTCCGGGTTTTTTTCGTCTCCCCTCCCACATCCATCTGGTTTTTTCCGTCTCACCTCCCACCTTCGTCCAGTTTTTTCGTCTCTCCTCCCACCACCGTCTATTTCGCCTGGGTTTTTTCGCCTCACATCCCACCACTTTATCTCATTGGATCTTTTCTTCCTCCAACTAAAAACCAAATCTCTACTCTTAAAGGAAAAGAGTCCGAAAGCAATCATCTCTTTCTAAAATTGGATGCAATCTTATTAAAGTGATTGGCTCAATATGAGTGTCATGGGAAAATGCGTCAAATATCTCTCAAGGGAAGGAATCTTGACGCAATCCCCCCTTTCGAAAAGTCGAGACAAAATCTGATTAGATTGATTGACACTCCCTCGGTGCCATGCCAAGATGCAGCAAATCACTTCCAAGGGAAATAATCCTAAAGCCATCTTTGTTTCCTAAAATCCCGTGCAATCTTATTAAATTGGTTGACTCTTTATGAGTGTCATGAGTGATGACCCACAAGTATAGGGGATCTATCGTAGTCCTTTCGATAAGTAAGAGTGTCGAACCCAACGAGGAGCAGAAGGAAATGACAAGCGGTTTTCAGCAAGGTATTCTCTGCAAGCACTGAAATTATCGGTAACAGATAGTTGTGTGATAAGATAATTCGTAACGGGTAACAAGTAACGAGTGTAACAAAGGTGCAACAAGGTGGCCCAATCCTTTTTGTAGCAAAGGACAAGCCTGGACAAACTCTTATATAAAGCAAAGCGCTCCCGAGGACACATGGGAATTACTGTCAAGCTAGTTTTCATCATGCTCATATGATTCGCGTTCGTTACTTTGATAGTTTGATACGTGGGTGGACCGGTGCTTGGGTGCTGTCCTTACTTGGACAAGCCTCCCACTTATGATTGACCCCTCTCACAAGCATCTGCAACTACGAAAGAAGAATTAAGATAAATCTAACCATAGCATGAAACATATGGATCCAAATCAGCCCCTTACGAAGCAACTCATAAACTAGGGTTTAAGCTTCTGTCACTCTAGCAACCCATCATCTATTTATTACTTCCCAATGCCTTCCCCTAGGCCCAAACAATGGTGAAGTGTCATGTAGTCGACGTTCACATAACACCACTAGAGGAAAGACAACATACATCTCATCAAAATATCGAACGAATACCAAACTCACATGATTACTTATAACAAGACTTCTTCGATGTCCTACAAATGTAACTACTCACAAAGCATATTCATGTTCATAATCAGAGGAGTATTAATTATCATTAAGGATCTGAACATATGATTTTCCACCGAATAAACCAACTAGCATCAACTACAAGGAGTAATCAACACTACTAGCAACCCACAGGTACCAATCTGAGGTTTTGAGACAAAGATCGGATACAAGAGATGAACTAGGGTTTGGAGAGGAGATGGTGCTGGTGAAGATGTTGATGGAGATTGACCCCCTCTCGATGAAAGGATCGTTGGTGATGACGATGGCTTCGATTTCCCCCTCCGGGAGGGAAGTTTCGCCGGTAGAACGGCGCTGCCGGAGCCCTAGATTGCTTCTGCCCAGGTTCCGCCTCGAGACGGCGGCGCTTCGTCCCGAAAGCTCTCTCCTCATTTTTTCCAGGTCAAAACACATCATATAGCGGAAGATGGGGACCAGAGACCTGCCAGGTGGCCCACAAGCCACAGGGGCGCGCCCAGGGGGGTGGGGCGCGCCCCCCAGGCTTGTGGCTGCCTGGTGGGTCCCCTCTGGTATCTTCTTCACCCAATATTTTTTATATATTCCAAAACAATTCTCCGTAGATTTTCAGGACTTTTGGAGTTGTGCAGAATAGGTCTATCATATTTGCTCCTTTACCAGCCCAGAATTCCAGCTGCCGGCATTCTCCCCCTTCATGTAAACCTTGTAAAATAAGAGAGAAAAGGCATAAGTATTGTACCATAATGTGTAATAACAGCCCATAATGCAATAAATATCAATATTAAAGCATGATGCAAAATGGACATATCAATGAGCAAATGCGTCAAACCTCTCCGGAGGAAAATAATTCGGACGCAACCCCCTCTTTTGAAAAATCGAGACTCTCCCTTAGTGCCATGGAAGGAGACGAGAAAAAGTCGGGCCACCTATAAATTGATTAGATTGATGCGGAGAACATGCCACACGGTGCCCGACGGATACTCCGGTGCGGAGGCGTGCAAGGGTGCACTTGCCACCTGCTAGAAGGGCAAGCCCAGGGTGGCAGAGGAGCAACACTACGTCCTCTGCCTCCCCGCCTCGACGGTGGAAGTTGAGCGTGGTGTAGGATCCGAAGTATGTCTAGAAGGGGGTGATTATACTACTTGACCAAAATAAATATCTAGCCTTTTCCCAATTTTAGATGTTGGCAAGTTTTAGCAATTGTAACAAGTCAAGCACACCCTACACAAGCATGTCTAAGAGTATAGCAGCGGAAAGTAAAGACATGCACATGAAAGTAAAGGTAGGGATAGGAGGATCAAACGCAATTGATGACACAAAGATTTTTCCCGTGGTTCCGATAGGTGGTGCTATCGTACGTCCACGCTGATGGAGACTTCAACCCACAGAGGGTAGCGGTCGCGAGAGTCCATGGAGGGCTCCACCCATAAGGGTCCACAAAGTAGCAACCTCGTATATTCCATCACGGCTTCTGTCCACGAAGGACTAGCCTCACTATGCGTAGATCTTCACGAAGTAGGCGATCTCCTTGCCCGTACAAACTTCTTGGTTCAACTCCACAACACGAAGAAGGAGGCTCACAAGCGACACCTAACCAATATAGGAGACACCACTCTCCAAAAGGTAATATATGTGGTAATAATGATGAACTCCTTGCTCTTGTGCTTCAAAAGATAGTCTCCTCAACACACAATCACTCTCCCACAGACTTGGCTTGGTAGAAGAGGTTGATTGGGTGGGAAGCAACTTGGGGAGGCTGAAATCAAGATTCATATGGTTGGAGTGGAAGGTCTTGATCTCAAAACATGAGTAGGTGGATCTCTCTCAGAAAAATGGATGGGGCAAGTGTCGGTATGTTCTGAGTGCTTCCTCTATGAGTGAGAGGAGGTGGAGGGGTATATATAGTCATCTCCAAAAATCCAACCGTTACAACATTATTGCCCAACTCGGTGAAACCGATCCAAAAACTCAGTTGCACCGACTAGTGCAAAATGTGGCAACTTTCGGCTTCTTGGTGAGACCTATATATAAATCTCGGTGATACCGATATGGGTGACCTAGGCAGTTTCCAAATCTTGGTGAGACCGATTTCCAAAACTAGGAGATTCCGATTCTTGAAAATGGCTAACCAGAAAGTTGGTCACTGGTTTCGGTTGCACCGAATGGAAAGTTGGTGGCACCGAGACCTTAGGGTTTTGGCTTAGGATCTGTCTAGGGTAAAACTCGGTAGGGCCGATTTTTGAAACTTGGTGCACCGATTTTAGTGGTAGGGTCCAGATAGAGAATTTGTGGGAGAATTTCATGTGTATATTTGGTGGCTAATCTCTAAGCACTTGAGCAACCAGATCATCATAGAAACCTCATCCCCTTTTAATTCTATTAGCTTTCCTATAGACTCAAAAGTGATTTCTCACAAAATGTAAAATGTAGAGTCTTCAAGCTTGTTGCCAATAGATATTCCTTGCATCTAGGGTATCTCCTCACAATCCTTTTTGCCAATCCATTCATTGAACTTTCCTGAAATATACTTGGTGAAACCATTAGTCCAATGAAATATATGTTGTTATTAGTTACCAAAACCACCTAGGGAGAAGTTGTGCTTTCAATCTCCCCCTTTTTGGTAATTGATGACAACATATAGATCAAAGCTTCGATATGGGTAAAATAATGAATAGCATCATCGCTTTGAGAAGTATGTGATAAGCAAGAGCTCCCCCTAAATTTGTGCATTATTTTTAAATTTGCATTTGAATGCAAATGCACAATCGAGTAGGAGCATGGGTATCTCTTCCATGTCACATACAACTTGGTTGTGCACATAAATGATATGAATGGATTACAATGCACATAAGACCAAACATGAGTGAATGATCATAATATAAACATCACATCGATAGGAAATAGTAGCATCAACAACCAAAGTGTATGATCAAACACGACTGAGTTTAAGAACAACCAAGCGATAAACCAAATGTTTTGAAACAGAGAGAGCAACCAAAAGATAAAACACTCTTCTCTCGAAGCCCTATGATCTATACACTTCTCTACCAAAAAGTTCAAAGGTATAGAGCTAAGCGTCGCTCGGGGCTCTATCTCCACCAGTAGCCGTTGAAGGAGTCGAATGAAGGGCGTCGGCGAATGCTTCAGCTGAAGTCCTCTAAGGTGGTGGAGTAGATGTTGAAGGTGCAGAAGGAGCTGATGGAGCTGATGCTGGTGCTGATGAAGATGGTCTCAGCTCTAGAGCTGGCACGACAGACAATCTGGCATGTGTCCTGAACTGAGTGCTAGGCTGGATAGGAGAACCACCATCATCACTGGAGTGGAGACTGGGCACTGCATCCACTTCCTGCTTCAACTCAGTGACAGTCTTTGTCAGCTCATCCACCTTGTTGTCTAGAGCATGAAACTTGGTCTCCACAATCCTCTCAAGACTCTTCTGGTTCTTGAGGATTTCAGCCACATTCTTTTCAATCCCTTGGATAGAGCTGACAAGATAGGACATTTGATCGCTCTTCGTCCTTGGAATCTGAGCACTAGTGGCTCTAGCTGCCTCTGCCTCTATAGTAGCTGAAGTGGGATGAGTAGGGATCCATCACCACAACATTGTCCTCAAAGTCTGGCAAGAGTGGCAGGTGTGGACGATCAAGTGCATATTGGCTCTTTCCAACTTTGGAGTTGATGAGCATCTGGATATATGGAGCATATCCACAAGATCGTTTCTAATTGGCAGATGTCCTCTTGATTGTCTCAACAATCAAATCCATCACCTTGAATCTGGTGTGGGTGTCTACATGATGCAGCATGTTTATGGAGTATCCCCTGATCATCTTGTCATCTCCAGACTTTGGCATCAAAGTATGCCTCATGATAGTGTTGGTAGTGGGTAGTCCTGCTTGCAGATAGTAGACAGAGCCAAACTTGTGAGTCTTCACATAAGCAGTGGGGATAGGATTATACATATTGTCCATGGAGTTGTCATTCATCTTGTCCTCAGTATAGACATCAAGATATCCTTCTTGAATCTCCGGGGCTCCTAAGATGGTAGCCCACTCATCAACAGAAGACTGGTATCTGGTGCCCTCCGTCATCCATACAATCCTTCCATCTGGATAGAAATGAGATGTGGAGTAGAACTGCATAATCATCTCATCATTCCATGCAGTGAACTCTCTGCAGACAAATGCATCAATATCAATGGCCTCGAAGTTCTCTAGCCCATGAGGGAAGTAGTCTTCATTTTCCTTAATGAACTTCCAATCAACATATCTCATGTCGCTAACTGCAGGACTCTTGTCTAGCAAGACAATCTCATAGAAATCTTCTTGTTCCTTGGTGTGGAAGCAAGCATCTACAACGGTCCTTCTCTTGATGGAATATGGATCATCTGCTCTCCATTTCCTGAGCCCTATGTACTTTTTCTTCTTCATGTCCTCTGCCACTGGGTGATCATCATTACGCTCTGGCAGATGGGGTCTCAGTTTCCTCAGCACAACAACATCTTCCTCTTCTTCCATGGTGGAATATCTCTTGTTCTTCTTAGCAAGAGGAATGTCTCTGGTGGTCCTCTTGTGCTTGGGGGCAGCTGGCTTCTTGGGAGCAGTTGGCTTGGCCTTGGATGGAGGTTTGCTAGGCATAGCATCAACCAACAACTTCCTTTTCTTGGAAGGAGGAGGATTTGCAACTGGTTCTTCCTCTTCCTCTTCCTCATGCTTAGCTGGGTCCTCATACATGGAAGTTGGTCTGCCAACTACACGAACAATTCTCTTTCTGGCTCTCTTCTTCTCAGCAATCTTCTTAGCCAAAGACCTTGAGGATGTAGGATTCTCAGTGATAGTCAGCCCTCTCTTGGCAGTCTTAGGAGCCCTTGTGTCAGATGTGTTGGCATATTCTTTCCTTATGGGCCTCCTGGAAGATGTGACCTCTTCAGAATTTTCTTTGCAGCTTTTTCTTTCTTTTCTTGCTGCTTTTGGGCTTGGACCTCTTCAGGCACAAAATCTGAATCTTCCTCATTAGAGTTGAGTTTTCTCCTGGCCTTGGTGGCTGCCTTGGCCAAGCCATGAGAGCTGAGGGTACCAGGGTCCTCTGATGAAGAACTAGCCTCTGGACTAGTGCCTGCCTCTAGATCAACACTCTGCTCTCTGAAATCATTGTCACTGTCCTCTGAGTCTGACATGCTGACAAACTGACCCTGTGAATAGATATAGGGGAGTACAAAGGATGAGCATAACAAAATATAGCTATTTTTCAAAAATTGAACTCAAAATCATAGTCTTAGAATTCTGTAAAGTGGGTTTCATTTCCACCGAGATTTAATTTTTGGAGCTACCGAGACTAACTTTCTCTTTAACAGAGACTTGGTCACCTTTTCGATTTCACCGAGAAAGAAGACTCGGTCTCACCGAGATAGTTCTCAGAGCTCAAAAAACCCAAATCGGTAGGACCGATTTGTTTGCACTCGGTGACACTGATACACACTTGGCGGAACCCTAAACCTAGATTTCTTTGTTCGGCTAATCTAAAGGAGTTATTTTGTGGATGGATGCTTTGCAAATATTGGCAAGAGTATGAACAAAATCTAATGCACAAGATTTGAAGGAAGGAGTGCACAACGGGCCAAAACCTTACCCTAATCCAGTGAAGGTTTTGCAATGGCGGCGATGGTGGGGATGATTGTCGTCGACGGCGATGGACTCCTGCGGCGAGGGCGCACGGGAGGCGAGAAAGAAGTCCGAAGACGCGAGCGGCGGCAGCAGAGGGTTGAGGGAGGCCGAGAGATTGAAGTAATTTTCA
Source organism: Elymus sibiricus (assembly GCA_039707655.1). Lineage (NCBI taxonomy): Eukaryota > Viridiplantae > Streptophyta > Magnoliopsida > Poales > Poaceae > Elymus > Elymus sibiricus. Next base: position 251,155,082 of record CM077671.1, read on the forward strand.
ATTTCGGGTCCGAGGATATATATACCCTACTGCTGTCGGTGACACCGATGCCAAAATTTCGGTGCCACCGAGTTTCCTAACTGCCAGAAGACAGAGAAACTCGGTGAAGCCGAGATTTTGAATTTTGTGGTACCGAGGTTCAAAAACTAGATCAACCCTTATGCTTTGGTGAAACCGAGTTTGTGGAGTTGGTTCCACCGAGTGGCACATGGGAGGTTTTGGAAGTTAGCTCTTGTCGAAACAAAACTCCGAGTGCTCCTCACACAGAGGGTCTGATAAGTGCTTGCTCAAATTTTGTGATGAAGCATGAATATAATTTGAGACGAGAAAGCATAGATAGCTAGAGGAAGGTACTTAGGCATTCTTGTGTATCCAATTGGCCAAAGAAAATGAAAATCCAAATAAAAACAATTGGATATGCTCGAATGAGTAAAGATATGCATACCAACATGCTCACACATTAAGATGTCAATAGAAATATGGCAAACATGCAAAATTACTCTAGTATCTACCAAGCACTTTGGCGATGACGGAGTCATCTATATATGAGTATATTGACTTAGGAGCCAAGTAAGAATACTTGATCATAGGTCACACACATCGTTTAAGCACAAGTGGGGTTACCACTTTTACATAAAGCATTTAATGTGTTCACATCTTAAGAGATGCTTTGACTCAAGTCTTAGAGTAAATCTCCCCTTGATGTGACATCCCCCCTAAGAGGGATATACTAACCTTGGGTTTTGTTGTTGAAGACTTCATGTTGGTGTTGTAGTAGTGGATGCTCATAGTTGATGAAGATCATATTGAGTTGGGAGCAATCCTTGTTGTTTCGTACTCTTCTCACCTACATGGGTTAGCCCCACACAAGGAACAAATACAAGGATATCTATGGACATGGAATGAAGCACATTTAGATGATGTCCATTGATTCTTTAATTACCTTATCCCTTGCTTACCTACGAGGGATTTGTGACTCCTTGAACTATTGCATAAGGTTGGAGTTGATTACATTAGTTCTTGCCAATGATGAATGTGAGTGAATTTTGTTGGCGGAGTCACCCCTCAAGAACTTCTTTGGGACCCACATCAACTTGATGGGGATCCTTGGAGTTGAAGTATCACTTGTTGAAGTAGAGATTGTAGTAGCCTTGGGAACCAGCTTGACCATAGCTTGGGATTCGTCCTCAAATGTGTCAATCTCCTCTTGAAGCTTGTCCTTGCCCTTGAGCTTGTGGTCTTGTGGTGGAAGGTCATATTGATCTTTTGTTCCCTTGGGGAGAGTATGATCATACTTCTCCCTTTGAGGAACAAACTTCGGCTTGGGGTATTAACCTTCTTCCCCTTCAATGCCATTGGCATTGAAGTAGCCAATGCCATGGTTCTTCCGGTGTCCTCCATGCTCGCGTATAATATCCTCAAATTGCTTACTTCTGGCAAGACTCTTGTAGACACCTTTCTCTATAATCCCTTTCAATAAATCGTTTCTTGCTCAAGTGTAACTTGGCTAAGAGAATCATTAGTGGAATTAATAGAACTACTAGAAGCAACATCATTGGATTTAGCATTAGTGTTGTTGCCACTAGATGAAGAACCTTTCTTGCCTTTGTTACTAGTTTGCTTAGATTTAACTGGTGGAACAAATGTAGACAAGAGTAGTCATTTGGCAAGATAAGAAGAACTCTTCTTTCGAAGGTCGTCATTGATAGCTTTAAGAAACTCATGCTCTTGCTCTAAATTTAGCTTCTCGAAGCGTAGCTTCTCATGAGTTCTTAGAAGCTCTCTATGATCTTCTTGAGTAGATTCATGAGCTAACTTAAGAGTGTTTTGTTCTTTAGTTACACGCTCAATCTCCTTCTTATCATCATCACACGACTTATCTTGCCTAGCATGATTATTATCAAGTTCATTTTGACTAGCATCACTAGTTTTATCAAAGAGCAAGTCATCATCTCCTAATAAATCATCCTCATCACTATTGAAGTCAATGTATTCGGGGTGTGATACCTTGGGGCCTTTATCCATGAAGCAACTTCCACTTCCTTCATTTGGTGAGTCAAATATGTCATAGGAGTTGGAGGTTACGAGTGCTAATCCGGCAACACCTTCATCTTGACTATAGTCGGAGTTGGAGTGGAAGCTTCTCTCGGATTGGTTACTGGAATCAGAAACCCATTCACCAACATGAGCTTGATGTCTTCTTCTTGTGTAGCTCTTGGTGTACTTGTCCTTCTTATCCGAGTCCTTGCTTCTCCGGGAGGGTCTTCGTTCATAGCGATCTTCTCTAGTCATTCTCTCTCTACGAGGTGATTCATCTCTTGAGCTTCGTCTTCTAGGTGACTCTTCTCTTCTTTCGTGGGGGGCCGTGCACTCATTGGAGTAGTGTCCATGCCTTCCACAATTGTAAGAATTCCGGACACGACTAGAGGACCGCTTCTCTTCATATCTTGAGTTGGAGCTTCTTTCTTTGCCTCTACTCTTGTAGAACTTGTTGAATTTCTTGACCATGAGGCTTATCTCTTCATTGGTAACAAGGTTGTCACTTGAAGTAGTGGGAGTGTCACTTGTGGCTTTGTATGCACCGCTTGACTTGGTGTGAAGTTGTTCGTTGTCCTTGAGTGACATTTCATGAGCAACAATCCTTCGAATGACCTCCGTAGGCTTGAGATCTTTGTAATTTGGCATCATTTGGATCAATGTGCACACGGTGTCGTACTTTCCATCCAAGGCTCTAAGGATCTTCTTGATGATGAATTTGTCGGTCATCTCTTCACTTCCTAAGCCGGCAATCTCATTAGTGATGAGAGCAAGCCTAGAGTACATTTACGTGACTCCTTCACCATCCTTCATCTTGAACTTGTCAAGTTGACTTTGTAGCACATACAATTTAGATTCCCCGACGGATTCGGTACCTTCGTGCATATCAACCAAAGTATCCCAAATTTCCTTTGCATTCTCAAGACGGCTTATCTTGTTGAACTCTTCGGGGCATAAGCAGTTGAACAGAATGTCGTATGCTTGAGCGTTGTATTGCAACATCTTCAATTCTTCCGCGATCGCTTCACAATCCGGTTCCTTTCCATCACCAAAGAATTCACCTTGCAATCCAACACAAACAACAGCCCATATGGCGGGGTTATGACCAAGAATATGCATTTTTATTTTATGCTTCCAACTAGCAAAGTTTGTACCATCAAACTATGGACCTCTACGATGATAACTTCCCTCACTAGACGCCATACTCTCCAAGGTTGTGAAACCAATGCAATGAAGACCGAAGCTCTGATACGACATGTAGGATCCGAAGTATGTCTAGAGGGGGGGGGGGTGATTAGACTACTTGTCCAAATTAAAAATCTACCATTTTCCCAATTTTAGATGTTGGCAAGTTTTAGCAATTGTAGCAAGTCAAGCACACCCTACAGATGCAAGTCTAAGAAAGTAAAGGTTGGGATTGGAGGATCAAACGCAATTGATGACACGAAGATTTCCCGTGGTTCCCATAGGTGGTGAAAGGATGTGGATGTCTCCTAGAGGGGGGGGGTGAATAGGCGCTTCAAAATAATTACGGTTTAGGCTTGAACAAATGCGGAATAAAACTAGCGTTTAATATGTCAAGCACAAAACCTAAAACAACTAGGCTCACCTATGTGCACCAACAACTTATGCTAAGCAAGATAAACAAACGAGTGATAGCAAGATATATAGCATGAAATAATATGGCTATAACAAAGTAAAGTGCATAAGTAACGAGCTCGGGTAAGAGATAACCGAGGCACGCGGAGACGACGATGTATCCCGAAGTTCACACCCTTGCGGATGCTAATCTCTGTTTGGAGCAGTGTGGAGGCACAATGCTCCCCAAGATGCCACTAAGGCCACCGTAATCTCCTCACGCCCTCGCACAATGCAAGATGCCAAGATTCCACTAAGGGACCCTTGAGGGCGGTCACCGAACCCGTACAAATGGCAACCCTTGGGGGCGGTCACCGAACCCGTACACTTTGGCAACACTTGGGGGCGGTCACCGGTACCCGTAAAATTGCTCGGGGAAATCTCCACAACCTAATTGGAAACCCCGACGCTTGCCCGGAGCTTTACACCACAATGATTGAGCTCCGAGGCACCACCAACCGTCTAGGCCGCCAAGGCACCCAAGAGGAACAAGCTCTAGGGTGCTCAAACACCCAAGAGTAATAAGCTTCTCAAACTTCAGTTCCACGTATCACCATGGAGAACTCAAACCTATGCACCGAATGCAATGGCAAGGGCACACGGAGTGCCCATGTCCTTCTCTCCCAAATCCCACCACAACAACTAATGCTATGGAAGAAAATGAGAGGAAGAACGAAGAAGAACATGAAGAACTCCAAGATCTAGATCCAAGGGGTTCCCCTCACATAGAGGAGAAAGTGATTGGTGGAAATGTGGATCTAGATCTCCTCTCTCTTTTCCCTCAAGAACTAGCAAGAATCATTGGAGGGATTGAGAGGTAGCAAGCTCGAAGAAGGTCAACAATGGGGGGCAAACATGAGCTCAAAGGATTAGAGAGCAATGGGGAAGAAGACCCCCTTTTATAGGCCTCCCCAAATCCAACCGTCATGTTAAAAGATACAAAGATATCCGTTTCAGGGTAAAATACACCCTTTACTGCACAGGTCGTGCACAAGCGGTACTACCGCTCGGCTGAGTGGTACTACCGCTTAGTGCGGTAGTTTCAGGAAAAGCGTGCAAAACCGTAGAAACCTCGAGGCGGTAGTGCCGCTGGAGCGGTACTATCGGCCTACCCAGTGGTACTTCCGCTGGGGATGCAGTAAGACTCCAGTACCCAAAAATAAGAGGAAGTAGCAGCAGTACTCGGGAGAGGTAGTACCGTGCGGGCGGTACTACTGTCCTCTATTACCGCTCAAGAACCACCCAGAAAACTAACCTATCCAGAGAGCAAAATATAAGCGGAAGTAGCAGCGGTAGTACACAGCGGAAGTACCGCCCAAGCGGTACTACCGTGGTACCGAGCGGTACTACCGCCTAATCATAGAAAAACTGATCTGGCACTAAAACTACCATAACTTTCGCATACGAGCTCCGAATTGAGCAAACTCAAGCTTGTTGGATTCAGGATGACAAGAGCTATCCAAAAGCCAATGATATAAAGATGTGAAACCTCTATGAATGAAGAACCGACAAAAACTCCAACATCGAAAACATCATAGAAGATGCATATGGACTCCGTTTTTAATGAACTTGAGCTTGTCATGAAGCTGACCATAAGCTCAAGAACCCACATGGAGAAAAACCAACCAAGAACCAAGAAAGACGATGATGCCAAGAATGCAATGGTTTGAGATCCCAACAAACGATATGATCATGCTACTCACTTGAGAGCCCCCCTTTATAGTACGGCTATCAATCCTATAACCCGGTCTCCCAACTACCACCATGAGAACGGTAAAATAGAAAACCCTATCAAGGTCAAACCTTTGCCTTGTGCATAGTCCACTTGAGCTAGATGATGACGATCTTGTCCTCCTCAAGATGGACCACCTTTCTTGATTGCGCCAGCCCGATGAAGACTAGTAGATTGCTCCCCCAGACTCCACTATGGGTGAGCCATTCTTCGGCACATCTTCAGAAGTCCATTGTCACCACAATGAATGGCAAGCTTCAAGCATGATCTCTTCGTGATGCTCCACTTGAACTTGCACACCGCAAACTTGATGACGATCTTCACTTGATGTCATCCTCCATGGGTTGTATGAGATCTTCCTCTTGACGCAATCCCATGGACACATACCTAACCCCACATAGAACTTTCACGTAGACCATGGGTTAGTACATAAAGCATAATGGACAATGCTTACCATATGATGGGATCACTTGATCCCTCTCGATACATCTTGTACGCTTTGTATGTTGATCAACTTGATTCACTCTTTGACTTAGTCTTGATCAACCTTGTATCTTATCTTCTCTCTTCATAAAGATGATGTCTTGAAGGTAAACATGAATGCTCACACAATCTTTTTCTTCAAGACATTCTTGCAATAAGCTCAACTTTCTCATGACTAATCTTCGGATAAAGCCTTGAATACCACCTTGGTCACCATATAAACTCCTTGAAACCAACAAATGGACTTCAAGAAGTGCCTATGGACAAATCCTTCGAATATAACTCAAGGCAACCATTAGTCCATAGTGATTGTCATCAATTACCAAAACCACACATGGAGAAATGTGCTCTTACAGGTGGTGATATCGTACGTCCACGCTGATGGAGACTTCAACCCACGGAGGGTAGCGGCCGCGAGAGTCCACGGAGGGCTCCACCCGTAAGGGTCCACAAAGTAGCAACCTCGTCTATTCCATCACGGCTTCCGTCCACGAAGGACTAGCCTCACTATAGGTAGATCTTCATGAAGTAGGCGATCTCCTTGCCCATACAAACTTCTTGGTTCAACTCCACACCACGAAGAAGGAGGCTCAACACACAATCACTCTCTCACAGATTTGGCTTGGTAGAAGTGGTTGATTGGGTGGAAAGCAACTTGGGGAGGCTAGAAATCAAGATTCATATGGTTGGTGTGGAAGATCTTGATCTCAACACATGAGTAGGTGGCTCTCTCTCAGAAAAATGGATGGGGAAAGTGTAGGTATGTTCTGAGTGCTTCGTCTACGAGTGAGAGGAGGTGGAGGGGTATATCTCCAAAAATCCAACCGTTACAACATTATTGCCCAACTCGGTGAAACCGATCCAAAACTCGGTTGCACCGACTAGTGCAAAATGTGGCAACTTTCAGCTTCTCGGTGAGATCGATATATAAGTCTCGGTGGTACCGATATGGGCGACCTAGGCAGTTTCCAAATCTCGGTGAGACCGATTCCCAAAACTCAGAGATTCTGATTCTTGAAAATGGCTAACCAGAAAGTTGGTCACTGGTTTCGGTTGTACCGAATGGAAAGTTGGTGGCACCGAGACCTTAGGGTTTTGGCTTAGGATTTGTCTAGGGTAAAACTCGGTAGTGCTGATTTTTTAAACTTGGTGGCACCGATTTTAGTGGTAGGGTTTAGACAGAGAATTTTTTGGAGAATTTTATGTGTATATTTGGTGGCTAATCTCTAAGCACTTGAGCAACCAGATCATCATAGAAAACTCATCCCCTGTTAATAGTATTGGCTTTCCTATGGACTCAAAAGTGATTTCTCACAAAATGTAAAATGTAGAGTCTTCAAGCTTGTTGCCAATAGATATTCCTTGCATCTAGGGGATCTCCTCACAATCCTTTTGCCAATCCATTCATTGAACTTTCCTAAAATATACTTGGTGAAACCATTAGTCCAATGAAATATATGTTGTTATCAATTACCAAAACCACCTAGGGAGAAGTTGTGCTTGCACGTGGGTCGGCGTCCGGTGGCCGAGCTTGGCCAAGAGCGCACATGGCACCAGCTCAAAGACGATCATGGGTGGCGACCAGACGACGATCATGGGTGGTGGGGTATGGTAAGATAATGGCCTACCCCAGTTTCCTCTCCATGCGTCGCTACCCCACGGTCCCCATCAACTCCTTGCAGGAGGTGGCCTCCCAGATCCTCCTCTTCGTGTGGTGTAGCCTCTCGTCCTCTCCACGTGAATATGAAGAATATTGCATTCTTCTTTCAAGCAAAATGGCCGAGTGTTCGTTCGTGCTGTGATGGACGTTGGATGGCACCGCCGGTAGTCTTGGCTCTTGATACATCTCCTCCTTGTCATACATCGACGATTCTGCATCTCAGATACACCATTTTATTAGGGTAAGCGTATTATTTTCTCCTCAATTAGGATTTTGTTTGATTAAACCTGGTTTAGTTATGAGGATATCCGATCGATCGGTCTGATCTTGCTCTTTTACAAGAAACAATTGATGATTTATCTACTGAGATTATTTTTGTTCTTTTTTTGGAAGGTAATTTTTTTTCCATTCTTGCTTCTAATCAATCCATTGGTGTTACGAAGATGTGGACGAGTCACTCATTTGGCACTCCTTACTCAGATTTATTGGAGCAGAGGAATGGCAGTGGTAGGAGGAGGAGCCGACATGATGTTTCATATCACCCTCCTGAACTAATCCGTTGAGAAGAGAGACGGAATGTAAGCATGGTAAGTGGACTATGCTGTTAGGAATGGCAACCAGGTGTAGATGCACTAGAGAAGGGAGAGGAGCTCCTGTTTGATCCCGAGGCTTATCATTCATTGAGGTAAAATTATACTCTGTATCTGTCCTCAATGATTCACTTTCCATTGTAGCTTTGATGTTGTACACGATCAACTAGGCCTTCTTCGATCAGAGTTTACACACATATTATATGACACTACTGGAACTCAGGTTGCATTCCGTCATTACCCTTTTGAATTTTAACAGAAAAAACAAATTCCATTTTCTGTATTACCAACAAAACTGAAATCGCAGTTCATTCTGCCACATAGAGAGGATGTTTGGTCTAAATATAATTTTCAAGGGCATGTTTGATTATCTTGTTTTGCTGCTGATGTTGTTTGCATCAGCTACTTATTCATCAATTATAGATGGAACATTCCAGACTCTCATCTATTAAAACATTGACGAGCTTTTAAATTTGGAAAAAATGTATAATGTCAACAAACTATGGGCACAAGGTGGATTATACCACTGCAAGCTGTATGCATGTACCCCATGGTTGCACCTCATATTCTACTATTCCTGCAGATCCTATATTGTTGTGGTAATTATGTCTCCAAGTGCGTCAATCCCTATCACCTTACTAAAGTAAACTTATTTGTTTGTCAATGTGCATTTCTATAGGCTTACTAAAGTACAACTAATTTATTCTTTTAGAAAATTAATTCCTTGATCTTTGCAACTTCCCATCTCCACATCACACTGAAGGTTCTCAGTGATGTGGGAATTAAGAACAAGTATAGAAAACCGGAAAAATCACTTTTGCTCTGTATTAGTACTTCGTTTGATCCTACAAGAAGTAGGCGAGGGTCATCAACTTTTCACCACTGGTCATAAATGAAAATATTCTCCTCCATTTCTTTTGTTGAAGTTCATGCATATCATGGCAAAGCATACAATACCCAAATTTCAATTATGTATTGTTTCCATTACTCTAATGAAACAAGCTCATGCCGTTGTAAAAATGAAGCTCTATGCTTCTTCATTCGTATGTTTCTGTATTTTTCCTGCTAGTTCGAACATGTTTGATGTACTTACACATCAACAAGAGTGTATGAAACCATATACAAAGCCATTTTTATACAATATCGTATAGTAATAAATTTACTACATGCTGGTGGAGTTGAGAATTGTTGTTACATTTTTTAACTGGTAGCAGTACAATGGTTTACATACAATGCCATTGTGCCTCTAAATGATTTGTAAACATTCATTACGAATTATTTGGGTTTGGTCCTCTGCTATGTTATTGTTTATTGCCGATGAAGATAGCATATGTTCTTGTTTTTAAATGTGCTTCCAGTTTGTAGAGATTAAAGTATTTCAGAATTTTAGACATTCTAAATCTTTTCTTCGTTTGCTATTATTCATGAGCCATGAAAGAGAGGAGGGAAAGTGGAGGGATCGGAGTGCGAAGAAAATGCAGCGGGAAAGCTAGGGGATAGTGTCACTCGAGCAGGGAAGGGAAGGGAAGACGATCCGTGCGCAGGGGCGACACGACACTGGAGCGGGGTATAGCGGCGCTGAATAGAGACAAGGAGACGGAGCGAGAAGTGTGGGAGAGGTAAAGATTTTTTGCTCTAGGTTGTTATTGCTACTTGTGCCGCCACTTTCTATGCTACTGTTGATGTTCGTGGCGCTGTTGCCGATACATAGAGCACGGAGTGACAGAGAGATCCTTGTGGGAGAGAGATGTTTGGCAAAAAAAAGAGTAAGAGAGAGATGAGATTCTTTACTCTGCGGTGTTGTTGCTGCTACAATTCGCTTTTGCTGGTAAATTAGAGAGAGATCCATGTTACAAGAGAGAGACGAGATAAGAGAGAGACCTTGTGCTGTCGCTATTGTTGTGTAGACCAGAGAGAGAGAGAGAGAGAGAGAGATCTTGTGTTGTGTATTGCACGGTCGTGTATTTATTTGATAATTGCCTTCCCTTGTGATTTTCAAAAATACAACATGAATCTCTACATGGTTTGTTGAGTGAGGGGAACATTTGAGACTATCAATATTATGCACGAACGCTATTTTTAATTCAGATAAGTCCGTTTATTTCCAACTGTCGTATGAAGTGTTAAGTAATCTAAATGATGCATTCATGCTAAGGAGGTTATAGAAAAGGGTGAAGGTCTGGTCATTAGCTGTCCTGAAGCCTTAACTACTCCTACTGACGACAAAAATATAGTTATTATGTTTTGCACAAAAGTTAAAGCTACTGATGCGCCTGTTTGACTTTCGAACATGCCCATACATATTAGGGAGACACGATCTTAACTATGTGTTTGATTCATTTGTATGTATTGTAGCCCATAGCAACGCAAGTGCGTTCATGATAGTTTACAAAGAATTCCATGCATTCCTAGGTTAAATCATAGCATTGCATTTCCTTCATCTTGTTAGACTTTCACGTATGGACATGAGCACAAGCTATATGGGTGTGTTCATGCGTTGTAAGAAATATTGGCATCTATTGCGACGCAATTAGAAACCCTAGAAAAGATGACATTTTACTGTGGGCATTTGCAAAGCCGAATGGACTGTTGAATATCATATCTATAGTTATTTGTTATTTTATGCAATAGTATGGGTTAGTTTAACCCACTCTATTATATTGTAAATATGACATTTTTGCAAATGTTGCAACGCACGGCGAGGTGGGTGTCATTCTGCTTTAAAGGAGAGGGGTCCAGCGAGAAATGTCCCGCAACATCGAGAAACCAAGTGGGAAGGGGAGGGTCCGCCAGGAAAAGGGAAGGGTGCGTCGTGGGGTGGGGTTTCTGTGTTGGGTCCGCGTGTTAGAGATAACATGGCGGATAGTCCGGACAACCACATCCCCCCCGTATGATCTGGATCTAGGGAAGCCCGGACTATCCATACAGTTGAATTTTAGGGAGCCTACTCAGCACCCGTTTGATGTACGAACGCGCCCGGACATATGAGGGAGAAATGAGCTTCGTCCTTTACAACCTTAGTCATTTGTTTGATGGGACATGCTACGCGTCCGCCGGCCGATCTTTTTAAAAGATCGCCCGGATTGCGAGCCATCGGATTGTGTGGCATCGAGTGTCCGAGCAGACTTCTTCACTTTTACAACAGAGGTAATGTTGTAGAAACATTTGCAACATAGGCAGTGTTGTAGAAATCTTTGTAACAGAGGTCATGTTATAGAAAACTTTTGCAACATAGGTCATGTTGCAGATTTTTTTTTCGTCTTCACCTGCTTTGCAACATAGGTGATGTTGCGGAAGAAACTTTTACAACATAGGTAATGTTACAGAAACGCCGCTGCCGACACATGTAGTAGCAGTACAACTGTCATTCTCTGTCATTGCAATTGCAACCGAGAGGCGGCCGGTGATGGCCGGGGACTGCATGGAGGAGGTCGGCTGGGACATGTCATGCCTGGGCACTCCGCTGCAGTCAACGGTGGTGGTGGGCGTGGGCAACGGACTGGCAGACTACGTGACCTCACGTAGTGCAGAGGACCTCTCCATGCTTGAGTTGGTGGCGACCCAAGACCGAAACAAGAGACGACGGAGAGAGATGAGAGAGAAAAAGGGGTCTGGATAGCAATGCAGGGTGTGTTTGGTAGCATGCACAAGGGTGCATGAGACTAAAAAGTTCCCTCTCCAACCCACTTTTAGGTGTTTGGTAGGGTGAATGGGCTCTCCTTAGCATAGCCCAACAGATGCAAAAAAGCCCCAAAACGATGCTGAAGGGAGCTCGCCCGCACAGGCGAGCTGGGCTCAGCTACGCTCGTTCCACCCCGCAAAAATCCCTCCCCGACCCACTGTGGGAAATATGCCCTAGAGGCAATAATAAATTGGTTATTATTATATTTCCTTGTTCGTGATAATCGTTTATTATCCATGCTATAATTGTATTGATTGGAAACTCAAATACATGTGTGGGTACATAGACAACACTGTGTCCCTAGTATGCCTCTAGTTAACTAGTTCGTTGATCAAAGATGGTCAAGGTTTCCTGGCCATAGACATGAGATGTCATTTGATAACGGGATCACATCATTAGGAGAATGATGTGATGGACAAGACCCAAACTATAAACATAGCATATGATCGTGTCAGTTTATTGCTATAGTTTTCTGCATGTCAAGTATTTGTTCCTATGACCATGAGATCATGCAACTCACTGACACCGGAGGAATACCTTGTGTGTATCAAACGTCACAACGTAACTGGGTGACTATAAAGATGCTCTACAGGTATCTCCGAGGGTGTCTGTTGAGTGGGCATGGATCGACTGGGATTTGTTACTCCGTGTGACGAAGAGGTATCTCAGGGCCCACTCGGTAATACAACATCATAATAAGCCTTGCAAGCAATGTGACTAAGTGTTAGCCATGGGATCTTGTATTACAGAACGAGTAAAGAGACTTGCCGGTAACGAGATTGAACTAGGTATAGAGATACCGACGATCGAATCTCGGGCAAGTAACATACCGAAGAACAAATGGAACAGCGTACGGGATTAACTGAATACTTGACATAGAGGTTCAACCGATAAAGATCTTCGTAGAATATGTAGGAAACAATATGGGCATCCAGGTCCCGCTATTGGTTATTGACCGTAGAGGTGTCTTGGTCATGTCTACATAGTTCTCGAACCCGCAGGGTCTGCACACTTAAGGTTCGGTGACGTTTCGGTATAGTAGAGTTATGTATGGTGGTGACCGAAGGTTGTTCGGAGTCCCGGATGAGATCCTGGACGTCACGAGGAGCTCCGGAATGGTCCGGAGGTAAAGATTGATATATAGGAAGTCCTGTTTTGGTCACCGGAAAAGTTTCGGGTATTTAGGTAGTGTACCGGGAGTGCCGGGAGGGGTACCGGGGACCATCGGGAGGGGTGTCTCGACCCAAAGGACCTCATGGGCTGTGGGAGGAGTCAACCCATCCCCTAGTGGGCTGGCCTAACCCCCCCACTAAGGCCCATGTGGCTTTGGGTGGAAAAAATCTAAAGGAGGAAAGGTGGAAAGGGTTTCCAAGTGGAGAGGAGGAATCCTACTCCTAATAGGATTGGAGTAGGATTCCTCCACCTCCAATTTCGGCCAAACCTTGAGGGTTTGAGGCTGCCTCCTCCCCTCCCTCCCTCCTATATATACTAGAGGATTTAGAGGGAAGAGCTAACCCTAATTGCCACGTGCTCCCTCTACTTCATCTAGATCGGTTTCTCCTCTAGTCTAGTTTCAGCGGTGCTTAGGCGAAGCCCTGTCGGAATTGTTCCACCACCATCGCCACCACGCCGTCGCGTCGCCGGGGAACTCTTCTACCTCTCTGCTCCCTCTTGCTGGATCAAGAAGGCGGAGATCGTCATCGATCTGTATGTGTGCTGAACGCGGAGGTGCCGTCCGTTCGGCGCTAGATCGGAAGGACCGTGATCAGGATCGCGAGACGATTCGTGATTTGATCGCGGGACGGATCGTGATGGGATCGCGGGACGGATCGAGATTGGATCGCGAGATGGATCGTGATGGGATCGCGGGACGCTTGGCGATTTGGATCGCGAAGACGTTTGACTACATCAACCGCGTTTCTTAACGCTTCCCGCTTAGCGATCTACAAGGGTATGTAGATCCACTCTCCCTCTCGTAGATGCTCATCACCATGGATAGATCTTGCGTGTGCGTAGGAATTTTTTTGTTTCCCTTGCAACGTTCCCCAACAGTGGCATCATGAGCTAGGTCTATGTGTAGATGATATCTCGAGTAGAACACAAAGGAGTTTGTGGGCGTTGATATTCAAATTGCTTCCTCCCTTGGTCTTTTCTTGATTTAGCGGTATTGTGGGATGAAGTGGCCCGGACCAACATTACTCGTACGCTTACGAGAGACCGGTTCCATCAACTGACATGTAACTTCGTTGCATAAAGATGGCTGGCGGGTGTCTGTTTCTCCCACTTTAGTCGGATCGGATTTGACAAAGGCGGTCCTTGAGAAGGTTGAATAGCAATTTTTGTATCACCGTTGTGGTTTTTGCGTAGGTAAGAATTGTTCTTGCTAGATACCCATAGCAGCCACGTAAAACTTGCAACAACAATTAGAGGACGTCTAACTTGTTTTGGCAGGGTATGTTGTGATGTGATATGGCCAATTACATGATGAGATATATGTGATGTATGAGATGATCATGTATTGTATAGAATATCACGACTTGCATGTCGATGAGTACGGCAACCGGCAGGAGCCATAGGGTTGTCTTTAATTATTTTCGCCGTTTTTGCTTTACTTTATCGCTATGAGTTAGCAATAGTCGTGGAAGCAACAGTCAGCGCGACAACCTCATGGCGACACATTGATGGAGATCAAGATGATGGAGATCATGGTGTTATGCCGGTGACGATGGAGATCATGCCGGTGCTTTGAAGATGGAGATCAAAAGCACAAGTTCATGGCCATATCATGTCACTTATGATTTGCATGTGATGTTAATCCTTTTATGCATCTTATTTTGCTTAGGACGACGGTAGCATTATAAGGTGATCCCTCACTAAAATTTCAAGATAAAATTGTGTTCTCCCCGAGTGTGCACCGTTGCGAAAGTTCGTCGTTTCGAGACACCACGTGATGATCGGGTGTGATAGACTCTACGTTCGCATACAACGGGTGCAAGCCAGTGTTGCACGTGCGGAACACTCGGGTTAAACTTGACGAGCCTAGCATGTATAGACATGGCCTCGGAACACAAGAGACCGAAAGGTCGAACATGAGTCATATAGTAGATATGATCAACATGAAGATGTTCACCATTGAAACCACCTCAACTCACGTGATGATCTGACTTGAGTTGGTGGATTTGGATCATGTCACTCGAATGACCGGAGGGATGTCAATTTGAGTGGGAGTTTTTAAGTAATATGATTAAACTAAACTCATTATCATGAACATAGTCAAAATGTCTTTGCAAATTATGTTGTAGATTTCTAGCTCGCGCTGTAGCTCCCTTGAATTTTTATATGTTCCTAGAGAAATAGAGTTGAAAGATGATGGTAGCAATAATGCGGACTGGGTCCGTGATCTGAGGATTGTCCTCATTGCTGCACACAAGCCTTATGTCCTTAATGCACCGCTCGGTGCGCCACCCCCTCAAGCGTCGTCTGTAGATGTTGTGAACATCTGACAGGCACGTTCTGATGACTACTTGATAGTTCAGTGCGTCATGCATTACGGCTTAGAATTGAGGCTCCAAAACGTTTTGAACGTCACGGAACATATGAGATGTTCTAAGAGCTGAAATTGGGATCTCAGGCTCGTGCCTGTGTTGAGAGGTATGAGACCTCCAACAAGATTCTTTGCCTGGAAGATGAAGGAGAATAGCTCAATCGGTGAGCATGTGCTCAGATTGTCTGGGTGCTACAATCGCTTGAATCGAGTGGGAGTTGATCTTCCAGATAAGATAGTGATTGATATAGTTCTCCAAGTCACTGTCACTAAGCTACTAGAGCCTCGTGATGAACTATAAAATGCCAGGGATAGAAATAATGATCCCTGAGCTATTCGCGATGTTTGACACCGCGATGGTAGAAATCAAGAAGGAGCATCAAGTGTTGATGGTTAGTGAAACCACTAGTTTCGAGAAGGGCAAGTGCTAGGAGGGAAACTTCATGGATGGCAAGTCATTTGCTGCTCCAGTGAAGAAACCCAAGGTTGAATCGAAACCCAAGACTGAGTGCTTCTATTATGAGGAGAACGGTCACTGAAGCGGAACTGCCCTAGATACTTGGTAGATAAGAAGACTGGCAACGTCAACAGAAGTATATTTGATATACGTTTTATTCATGTGTACCTTGCTAGTACTCCTAGTAGCACTTGGGTATTGGATACCGGTTCGGTTGCTAAATGTTAGTAACTCGAAATAAAAGCTACGGAATAAACGAAGGCTAGCTAAGGGCGAGGTGACGATGAGTGTTGGAAGTGTTTCCAAGGTTGATGTGATCACCATCGCACGCTCTCTCTACCTTCGGGATTAGTGATGAACCTAAATAAATGTTATTTGGTGTTTGCGTTGAGCATGAACGTGATTAGATCATGTTTATTGCAATACGGTTATTCATTTAAGTTAGAGAATAATGGTTATTCTGTTTACATGAATAATACCTTCATTGGTCATGCACCCAATGAGAATGGTTTAATGAATCTTGATCGTAGTGATACACATGTTCATAATATTGATGCCAAAAGATACAAAGTTAATAATGATAGTACCAGACTTGTGGCACTGCCGCTAAATGTCATATTGGTGTAAAGTGCATGAAGAAACTCCATGCTGATGGATCTTTGGACTCATTCGATTTCGAATCGGTTGAGACATGCAGACCATGCCTCATGGGCAAGATGACTAAGACCCCGTTTTCGGTATGATGGAGCGGGCAAGTGACTTATTGGAAATGATGCATGCTGATGTATTCGGTCCAATGAGTGTTGTAGCGTGTGATGGATATCGTTATTTTCTTACCTTCACTGATGATTTGAGTAGATATGGGTATATTTACTTAATGAAACACAAGTCTGAAACGTTTGAAAAGTTCAAACAAATTCAGAGTGAAGTTTGAGATCATCGTGACAAGAAGATAAAATGTCTTCGATATGATCGCGGAGGTAAATATCTGAGTTACGAGTTTGGTATACAACTTAAGACAATGTGGAAGTTGTTTCACAACTCACGCCACCTAGAACACCATAGTGTGATGGTGTGTCCAAACGTCGTAGTCGTGCTCTATTGGATATGGTGCGTACTATGATGTCTCTTATCGTTTTGCCACTATCGTTTTGGGGTTATGCATTAGAGGCAACTACATTCACTTTAAAAAGGGGCACCATCTAAGTCAGTTGAGATGACACCGTATGAATTTTGGTTTGGCAGAAACCTAAGCTGTCATTTCTTAATGTTTGGGGCTGCGACGCTTATGTGGAAAAGGTTTTCAACCTGATGAGCTCGAACCCAAAGCGGACAAATGCATCTTCATAGAATACCCTAACGTAACAGTTGGGTAAACCTTCTATCTCAGATCCAAGCACAAAGTGTTTGTTGCTAAAACGGGTCCTTTCTCGAGAAAGAGTTTCTCTCGAAAGAATTGAGTGGGAGGAAGATAGAACTTGATGAGGTTGTTGAACCTTTGTTTCAACCAGAGAGTAGCACATCGCAGAAAGTTGTTTCTGTGGAGCCTACATTAGTTGAAGAGGAAGTTAATGATGATGATCATAAAGCTTTGGATCAAGTTACTATCGAACCTCGTAGGTCGACAAGGACGCGTACTGCTCCTGAGTGGTACGGCAACCCTGTCTTAGAGGTCATGTTGTTGGACAACGATGAACCTACGAGCTATGGAGAAGCGATGATGGGCCCGGATTCCGAGAAATGGTTAGAGGCCATGCAATCCGAGATGGGATCCATGTAAGAAAACAAAGTATGGGCTTTGGAAGTATTACCTGAAGGGTGAAAGGCCATTCAGAACAAATGGATCTTTAAAAGGAAGACGGACGCGGACGGTAATGTCACCGTCTATAAAGCTCGACTTGTGGCAAAGGGTTTTTCACAAGTTCAAGGAGTTGACTACGATGAGACTTTCTCACCCGTAGCGATGCTAAAGTCTGTTGGAATTATGTTAGCAGTTGCTGCATTTTTCGATTATGAAATCTGGCAGATGGATGTCAAAACATCATTTCCTTAACGGTATCCTTGAGGAAAGGTTGTATGTGATACAACCGGAAGGTTTTGTCAGTTCTAAG
This sequence comes from Elymus sibiricus, assembly GCA_039707655.1. Taxonomy (NCBI): domain Eukaryota; kingdom Viridiplantae; phylum Streptophyta; class Magnoliopsida; order Poales; family Poaceae; genus Elymus; species Elymus sibiricus. The sequence continues at coordinate 251,173,016 of CM077671.1, forward strand.
GATGCTAAAATATATGCAAGCTCCAGCGATCCTTCTATGGACTGGAGCAAGCATCTCGGAGTTGGAATATACGCTTTGATGAGGTGATCAAAGTTTTTGAGTCGATACAAAGTTTATAAGAAACTTGTATTTACTATAAAGTGAGTGAGAGCACTATAGAATTTCTGATAAGTATATGTGGATGACATATTGTTGATCGGAAATGATGTAGAAATTTCTGGAAAGCATAAAAGGTTGTTTGAAAGGTGTTTTTCAAAGGAAGACCTGGATAAAAAGCTACTTAAATATTGGGCATCAAGATCTATAGAGATAGATCAAGACGTCTGATAAAACTTTCAATGAGTACATACCTTGACAAGATTTTGAAAGAGTTCAAAATGGATCAGTCAAATAAAGATTTCTTGCCTGATTTGTAAGGTGTGGAGTTGAGTGAGACTCAAATCTCGACCACGACAGAAAAAAGAGAAAGGACGAAGGTCGTCCCCTATGCCTTATCCATAGGCTCTGTATAGTATGCCATGCTGTGTACCGCACCTGTGTGTGCCTTGCCATGAGTCTGTCAAGGGGTACAAGAGTGATCCAGGAGTGGACCACTGGACAGCGGTCAAGATTATCCTTAGTAACTAGAGGACTAAGGAAATATTTCTCGATTATGGAGGTGATAAAGAGTTCGTCGTAAAGGGTTACGTAGATGAAAGCTTTAACACCAATCCGGATGACTCTGAGTAGCAATCCGGATACGTATAGTGGAGCAGCCATTTGGAATAGCTCCAAGTGGAGTGTGGTAGCAGTGTCTACAGTATGACATAGAGATTTGCAAAGTACACACGGATCTGAATGTCGCAGACCCGTTGACTAAAGACCTCTCTCACATGCAAAGCATGATCGAACCCCAGAACTCATTGGGTGTTAGATTCATAACAATGTAAAACACATGGTGATGTGAACTAGATTATTGACTCTCGTGCAAGTGGAAGACTGTTGGAAATATGCCCAGAGGCAATAATAAATTGGTTATTATTATATTTCCTTGTTCGTGATAATCGTTTATTATCCATGCTATAATTGTATTGATTGGAAACTCAAATACATGTGTGGGTACATAGACAACACTGTGTCCCTAGTATGCCTCTAGTTAACTAGTTCGTTGATCAAAGATGTTCAAGGTTTCCTGGCCATAGACATGAGATGTCATTTGATAATGGGATCACATCATTAGGAGAATGATGTGATGGACAAGACCCAAACTATAGACATAGCATATGATCGTGTCAGTTTATTGCTATAGTTTTCTGCATGTCAAGTATCTGTTCCTATGACCATGAGATCATGCAACTCACTGACACCGGAGGAATACCTTGTGTGTATCAAACATCACAACGTAACTGGGTGACTATAAAGATGCTCTACAGGTATCTCCGAGGGTGTCTGTTGAGTGGGCATGGATCAAGACTGGGATTTGTTACTCCGTGTGACGGAGAGGTATCTCAGGGCCCACTCGGTAATACAACATCACAATAAGCCTTGCAAGCAATGTGACTAAGTGTTAGCCATGGGATCTTGTATTACAGAACGAGTAAAGAGACTTGCCGGTAACGAGATTGAACTAGGTATAGAGATACCGACGATCGAATCTCGGGCAAGTAACATACCGAAGAACAAAGGGAACAACGTATGGGATTAACTGAATCCTTGACATAGAGGTTCAACCGATAAAGATCTTCATAGAATATGTAGGAACCAATATGGGCATCCAGGTCCCACTATTGGTTATTGACCGTAGAGGTGTCTTGGTCTTGTCTACATAGTTCTCGAACCCGCAGGGTCTGCACACTTAAGGTTCGGTGACGTTTCGGTATAGTAGAGTTATGTATGGTGGTGACCGAAGGTTGTTCAGAGTCCCGGATGAGATCCTGGACGTCACGAGGAGCTCCGGAATGTTCCGGAGGTAAAGATTGATATATAGGAAATCCTGTTTTGGTCACCGGAAAAGTTTCGGGTATTTCGGTAGTGTACCGGGAGTGCCGGGAGGGGTACCGGGGACCATCGGGAGGGGTGTCTCGACCCAAAGGACTTCATGGGCTATGGGAGGAGTCAAACCAGCCCCTAGTGGGCTGGCCTACCCCCCCCCCCCACTAAGGCCCATGTGGCTTTGGGTGGAAAAAATCCAAAGGAGGAAAGGTGGAAAGGGTTTCCAAGTGGAGAGGAGGAATCCTACTCCTAATAGGATTGGAGTAGGACTCCTCCACCTCCAATTTCGGCCAAACCTTGAGGGTTTGAGGCTGCCTCCTCCCCTCCCTCCCTCCTATATATACTAGAGGATTTAGAGGGAAGAGCTAACCCTAGTTGCCACGTGCTCCCTCTGCTTCATCTAGATCGGTTTCTCCTCTAGTCTAGTTTCAGCGGTGCTTAGGCGAAGCCCTGCCGGAATTGTTCCACCACCATCGCCGCCGCGCCGTCGCGCCGCCGGAGAACTCTTCTACCTCTCCGCTCCCTCTTGCTGGATCAAGAAGGCGGAGATCATCATCGAGCTGTACGTGTGCTGAACGCGGAGGTGCCGTCCGTTCGGCGCTAGATCGGAAGGACCGTGATCAGGATCGCGAGACGATTCGTGATTTGATCGCGGGACGGATCGTGATGGGATCGCGGGACGGATCGAGATTGGATCGCGAGATGGATCGTGATGGGATCGCGGGACGCTCGGCGATTTGGATCGCGAAGACGTTCGACTACATCAACCGCGTTTCTTAACGCTTCCCGCTTAGCGATCTACAAGGGTATGTAGATCCACTCTCCCTCTCGTAGATGCTCATCACCATGGATAGATCTTGCGTGTGCGTAGGAAATTTTTTGTTTCCCATGCAACTTTCCCCAACACCCACTTCCCTCGCTCGGCCTCCCCTCCCACCCCCGCGCTCGTGACCTAGCACCCCGCCCCGCCGTCGCATCCTCACCGCCAGGACCACCCCGCCGTCGCATCCCGCCGTCAGGACCACCCCGCCATCTGGTTGAGAGGTAGTCTCCTCCCCCTCCGCCCTCTTCCCCTCTTCCTTCACCTCCCCGCTCGCATCCACCCCTCTAGGACCTGCCCGCCGTCGCGTCCCCGCCGCCACGCCTAGCCCGCCGTCCCGTCGTCCCATCCCCTCCGCCAGACCCATGTCCGCCATCTCCAGCCTCTGCCCCCCTCCGGCCTCTGCCTCCTCCCCCTCCAGCCTCTTCCCCCCTCCGGCCCTTGCCTCATCCTCCTCCGTTCTCTGCCTCCTCCCCCTCCGGCCTCTTCCCCCCTTTCTTCACCTCCCCCCTCCGGCCTCTTCCACCCTTCCTTCACCTCCCCCCTCCTTGCTACATCGTACATGGCTGCGTCAACAGCCCCTCCGGCCTCTTCCCCCCTTCCTTCACCTCCCCCTCCTTCCTTCCTTCACCTCCTCCCTCATATTTATGTTTTTCTCATTGCTTGTGATGCTGAAATAAATCTGTTGTGTTAAGTTTCATTTTTTTTGCATATTATTCTGCTAAGATTGGATTTGTTTGTATTGTAATAGATGGATGAATTGGCAAGAAAACGAAGGCAACTAATTGTGAGAGGAGCCGGTCTAGTGGCTGGGTTGTATGCTTACATGATGGTCATGTTTAGAAGGGCTAGACAACAAACACCGCGCATAACCGTGGGCAGCATGGCCGATCGTGCCATATCTAGAGTGTCAAATTTGAGATATATTTATCACTCTAGTGACATAAATTGTTCAAATCAATTAAGAATGAGAAAAATCCTTTTTTCCGTTTGTGTGCTATGTTTAGAGAGAGAGAGAGTTGTTGTTGGATAGCATCCATACTTCTATCGAGGAACAAGTTGCCATGTTTCTTCTAATAGTTGGCCATAACCAAAGGTATAGAACACTACAACCAATCTTTAGAAGATCTACCGAAGTAATTAGTAGGTATTTTAAGGCAGTGCTTTATGCTGTTGGGGAGTTGAGAGATGAGATGATTCGGCCTCCCTCCAATCATTGCCATCGTAAAATACAAGAAAGCACCTGCTTCAATCCATATTTCAAGGTAATGCTTTTTTGAAACAAAGAAAATCAATAGATGGGACTTTTGAATAACAACCATTTGTCTTTATTAATTAGGATTGTGTTGGAGCAATTGATGGGACTCATGTGCTTGCTAGAGTCCCAAAAAGCATCTCAGCTGCCTTTAGGGGTAGAAAGGAGGGGACTACCCAAAATTTCATCGCCGCGGTAGACTTTGATCTAAAGTTTACATATGTACTTGCTGGTTGGGAGGGGTCAGCTCATGATGCCCTTATACTTGCAAATGCATTGGAGAGGGAAGATGGGTTGAAAGTTCCCGCACGTAATAAATTAGAGCATGCTACCCAAATATATTAATATTTCTACCCATAGCTAATAGTTACTATTTCATAGGAAAATTCTTCCTTGTTGATGCGGGGTATGCTGTGAGGCCGGGTTTTCTTCCACCATACCGTGGCACGAGGTACCATTTGAAAGATTATGGACGAGGAAACCATCCTCAAAATGCTAAAGAGTTGTTCAACTTAAGACACTCTTCTTTGAGGACAACGGTTGAAAGGGCTTTTGCCGCATACAAAAACCGTTGGAAGTTTGTCTACAATAAGCCATTCCATGGTTACAAGACCCAAGTAAAAGTAGTGCTAGCTTGTGCAATTCTTTACAATTGGGTACTTCAATATGGCGAGGATGAATATTTTCCACCCGAGGAAACATGGGATCCTGAACCCAGTGATGAAGATCACAATGATATTGTCCATGACAATAATTCTTGGGCTCAAAAGAGAGATGAATTTGCAAATGAGATGTGGGCGAATAGAGGGCTAGCAAACATTTGATGTATCATGTGTCGTGGTGTTGTAAAACAATTGATGTGTGACCTGGTGTTTTAAAACAATTGTTGTACTGTTTTTGAGCTGCTGAAATATGTGTTTTATCAGCTATATTATGATTTTGAGGTGCTGAAATATGCATGTGATGTGCTGAAATATGTGTTTTATCAGCTGAAATATGATTTTGAGGTGCTGAAATATGCATGTGATGTGCTGAAATATGTGTTTTATCAGCTGAAATATGATTTTGAGGTGCTGAAATATGCATGTGATGTGCTGAAATATGTGTTTTATCAGCTGAAATATGTTTTTGAGGTGCTGAAATATGCTTGTTATGTGTTGTAATGTGTTTTTAACTTCTGTTTTTTTGTAGATGGATGATGAGGTGCAGGAGATCCCAAATGTCGGTGCTGTTCCGAAGAAGGCCCCCAAGGTCATGAATTGGACTCCGCCTATGTCGGCGATGATGTTGAAAGGGCTTTCAGAGGTGGCGGCTAGAGGTGCCAAAGACTGACAAAGGTTTCAAAGAGGCTGCAAAAATGAAAGTTGCAAAGTGCATACCTTCCTTCGTTGGTTATGACGTGTCTATTACCCAAGTGCACAATCATATTCGCAAATGGCGGAATAGGTGGACAAGGATTGTTTATTTGAAGGGTTTAAGTGGTGCTCTTTGGGATGATGACAAGAAGATGGTATTGCTAGAAGAACAACACTATTTGGGCCACACTCAGGTATGCATATACATGTAGAAACCCTATTTTGCCTGCTGAAATGAGTTATATTATTGCTGAAACGGTGTTGAAATGAGTTAGTTGTGCTGAAAATGATGATGTTTTATAGCTGAAATGATGTTTTTGTTGAACTGATGTTGGAATGAGTTACTTTTGGTGATAATATATGTTAAGTACTTTTGTTCAAATGGTGTTGCAGGATCATCCAACTGATGCCGAATTGCTCAATTCCCCACTTGAGTACTACAATTATATGGAACTTTGCTTTGCTAATAAGCATGCCACCGGGAATTATGCAATGGCAACCGGTGTGCCACTGGGAACGCCTATTGTTGTGGAGGACAAAGATAAACCCAACATCATGGAGGGGCAAGGAACAACTGATGAGGTATTGCAACATCTTCCTGAGTCTAACTTTGGACTTCCTAATGCTAGTGCCACTCAGGACCCTTCACCCACTTCAAATAAGAAGAGAAAGAGGGCATCTGGTTTGACTGAGGAGGACTCACTCCAGTGCAGCAACATGACTGATGCTATGCGTGAGATTGTAAGTCCTATCAACAACACTTGCCATGCTGAAACACACCCTGACTTGTACAAGGCCGTCATGGACCTTACTGTGTTTGATCAAAATGAGCGCTTGGTTGTTTTAGATTATCTCACAGAGCATAAGGCAAAAGGCCTTAACTTTATGAATATGGATGATGAAGTCCGTCAAGCATCGTTCAAGCGTATCTTGAAAGCAAATCCTGATCTTCTTTGAGTTGATGTTAGTTGATGCTTGTTGAAACCGTCCGTTTTGTAATGCCTACTGATGCAACTATCTTATGTAATATGAATCTGCTTGTGAACCACTACAAATTATGGTTATTATGTCTTATGTAATATGAATCAGCTTGTGAACCGCTACAATTTATGGTTATTATGTAATATGAATCTACTCGTGCACCGCTACAAATTATGGTTATGATGTGTTCTGCTAATTGTTGAATTTTTTTTCTTGCTTGAATTGTTTACTGAAATGTCGAAATGTTTTTCAATATTGTCTTGCCTCCATTTTTTTTCATGCAGCCTAGCTCACATACATGCTACCAAACACAGTCTTGGAACAACATGTCTCGTCTGATACAGCCTGCCAAACACAGTCTCAGCTCAGCATGCGTCAATACATACACTGCTACCAAACAACTGCAGTTGCATGTACTAAGCATGTCTAGACTAAGCATGTCTCAAATGGAAATAACTATGCTAGGATGGAAACAGCTACCAAACACACCCGCGGTGTAGAGATCCATACGAGACACACGTCACGCGCTAAAGGTTGCAGACACTCCGTGCTCAATCGGCCGGATGATTAGTATCAATTTATCATAGCCGTGACAACGCATGCGCGTTTTACTAGTATGCGACTAAAAAGAGACGAAGGGAGTAACGATAAGGCCAACCAGACGTTGTAAACTGTCCGAGAAGGACACGAAAGCGATGACCAAGTGGCACAAGTTGATGAGCTCTACAGTACACCCATCGTACTCTTGAGTTCTTGGATTTGAATAAATTTTAGGGGAATACAACGTTCGCAAGCCGCAAGTAAGCCAAAGCTATTCTCCGGCTGTACAAGACAGAAAAGAAACGAGACGCACTTACCGTACACGTACGTGCATGTTTCATACAAAGTGTACCGGATGCATGTGTTATTGTACGCTCGCGAACCGGAAGCTCCAGAGGTCCATGTTGCCGGCCATGTCGGAGCCGGCGAGGAGGCTCTCCATGACGTCGTCCGAGCAGCACTCCAACAGTATGCGCGCGTCGGAAGGCGCAGCTCCGTGGACATCCTTGGACGACGACGACGAGGCGCTCTCCGTCGCACGGGCCACGGTGTCCGCGCCGCCGTCGCTTACGCTGCTGCAAGAAGACGGTCCAGGACGATGGCTGTACGGCGCCGCCGTGCCGACAGGGAAGTTGGTCCTGGCCTTTCTGCCGTGGATGCGGCGCGCCTCGGCGTCATAGGCGCGCGCGGCCTCCGCGGCCGTGTCGAAGGTGCCGATCCAGACGCGAGCGCCCTTGATAGGGTCGCGGATCTCTGCCGACCACCTCCCCCACGCCCGCTGCCGGATGCCGCGGTACGGGTGGCTAGGGCTCGCCCTGCGCCGCTTCGGCCTCGCCGTCGCCATGGCCGGCAAGCGGTATAGCTGGCAGGACGCCATGATGCCTGTGGGGAGCGGCTCATTGCGGCCGTGCCCGTCGGCGCCGGCCATGAACTCCCGGAAGGCGGCCTCCCAGTCGTCAGAACCCTCGTCCGTGAGCCCGCTGCCGCGCATCTTCGTCCTCCCCGCCGACAGGAGCTGGCCGGGACGCCCCTTGCCGCGGTCGTTGGTGACGAGCTTTCCTCCGCACATGGTATACGGGGAATCAATCTTTGTTGTTTCAGGTCGCTGCTGCTGTCTGTTTGTGTTCTCGAAGGAAGTGTGGCCGTGTGTTTCATTGCCTTTGCGTCGCACGTCGGCCTTATATAGAGGTGAAACGTAAGGCATCACTCGTCGTAGTATTTCTACTTCTGCACCTGGCCTGTATTGCATAGCGTCTCCAAGAATCCAGCGACAAAACTTTATGTTGGATGTGTTCAGTGACGGAGCCAAGGGGAGGCGTGCTGGGGCCATGGCTCCCCCCGTGCTGAAATTTTCTCTCAAATCAACCCTATACTAGCTCTATTAACCGCACAAAATGCTCCTAATACTTGTGTTTGGCCCCCTCCAATATTTTTAATCTTCTACTGGCCACCCCTTATATGACATCCTGGCTCCGTCCCTGGATGTGTTGCCTCCTGCTCCTACTTGGCTCGAAGTTTCTGGAACATTGTGCGGCAAGTGGATAAGGCTTTGTCGAGCACACACCAAGGGGCGCAAGCCAGTGACCGGCAAGTGGAGATAGGGATCCGATTCAAGCAAGGCCGGAGCCATTGAACCGGCGCTGGCAGGTGACAGAAGCGACGGAAATTTACGTCCAACTGGGACAAGTTGGTTGTACCATGCTCGCTAATGCTACGTACGGACTGCTGCTTGTACCTCCCGTCTGGAATTTCAAAAAAGGGCTTTGTCTTACAAAGCAATCAACCGATACAATCAACGATAGGTGCTGGGACACAAACACATTGGTTTCGGTTCGATCAACAATCCTTTTTGAAGCGGATAGTTCATAGTGCTCATTCTAAAAAAAAGAAGCGGAAAAGCCATGATGTTTCCACTCCATTTTCATTACGAAGATGTATTACGTCAGGATCTGTTGCTCAAACTGAATCACGCCAATGTTATGGAAGTTCCTGGATTGTTTGAAATAAGATTAGTATCAAAAGTCTGATTTCAGAATCCAATTTGGAAAATTGGCTATGAAGATTTTGTGCGGTCAGAGATTCATACAAACACAAAGGGGCCCCTATTTTCAAGCAGGAAAGTCGTTTCGATCCAATCCATTCTTGGGGTCCGAAAAAGACATTGGATATGTCAGTGACATTGCACCACAAAGCGTTCTCCGAGGACATGGAATGTACCATTTTTTGGTCAGAATCTTTACAGTAATGTCTATGTTAGATTCTCCGGTCGAAATATGGGAAAACCCCATCAAATTCTTTATGGAAACGGAGTTTTGCGAATTCTCCCGTGAACTGGAAGATCATTTCGAGATCTTCGAGCATATTCGAGGGTTCAATGTGACTATTGTCACTTCGGCCAATACAAAAGATGAACTTTACTACTGTGGAACGGCTTTTCGCTAAAAGCTGAGGGGGAAACTAAGTAAGATGCCGGAGAAGCGACGAAATATACGAGATCACAAACGTAGATTGCTCGCAGCTAAATATGAATTGAGACGAAAGCTTTCGAATTTTGTAACCCGATCTTCCATCTGATATGCGGGACAAACATCGTTATAAGTTGTCCAAGTTGCCAAGAAAGAGTTCAACGGCACGAGTAAGCACAGTCATGCCCAAAAGAAACGAAAGAGAAAATACAAAAGAAACAAATGCCGACAAAGGCAGATCGACAAAAACGAAGAAGCCTCGCGACCACTGCCACCACCGGAGATCTCTCACCAAGCTCCTAGACTCCGAAGCATTGGTACCGATCAACACCTCCAAGAAGGGACGCGACGATGACGACGCTGCTGCCAAGGGTTTCCCCTGGTACGCGGCGAGGAGAGAGGAAGGGTAGCCCCCGACGCCCTCGGCACCCTTAGGAGCCACCGTGTCGGTGTCGGCCAGGCCGACAGGGATTTCTCACAATCCCAACCTTCACCTCGGGCGCTCCGGAGTTCCCCACCAAACCGACCACCACCCTGCGCCAACATGGTCTTGAAGCTTCTCATGCTGTCTCACCACGACACAACGAAGTAGGACTTGCACAACGAAGAAGAGCAACCGGGACTCGGAGCAGCAGCACCGTCAGCACGCGGGAGGGCCCAACCTCCACCATCAACGACGGGATCCGACCGGACGCAACACCAGGAGCATACCAGGACCGTGGACCCACAGGTCCGGCTAGGCCCTGAAACGCCCATAAAGCACCAACCGTCGCGCTGTATAAGGCATGCCGTCGGCATCGTCGCTCCCTGTCCGAGCCGCTCCACCACTTCACCGCGTCGGAGGCTGCGAAGCCACGCCGGCGCCAGCCCGCTAGGACCCAGATGGGGCCCTAAGGGCTCAGATCTGGGCCGGGGTCGCGTCGTCGGCCACCCAGTGTCACCAGGCCGCCCCGCCGCCAAGTGGCAGCATCACCATCATGACAGCCGCCGGCGCCCGCCGCCAGGATGCGGGACTGCCGCTGCCGAGCTGCACCCGCCGCCAAACCTTGCCCCGGGAAGAGCGCTGCGCGGGGAAAAGGAAGTCCCGCCGCCGCCAAAACCACCCGGCCAGATCCGGGGGCACCCTCCGACGGCGGCGAGGGAGAGAGGACGGAGGGGAGGGCGCGAAGATAGGAGTCGGGTGAGCCGCGCCGGCCGCCGCACGGGGACACGGCGCGAGGCGGGGACTCGCGGTTAGGTCTCCTGATGTTTGACTTTTCTCCCATCTGGAATGCAAGGACTACTCGCATGGTCCTTGTATACGTCGCAGGGGGCATGTCCGGGGTACACACCTGCAAAACCCTATCCATCCTCTCAATTGCCTCGTGATTTTAAAGTAGTTGGAATCTGCACAAGTGCATAGTACTTTAAATTTTAAATTGCAGTCGTTGAAACTTACAATTTTTTATCTGAAAGTTACGATTTTCTCACTCGTTTTTACCAAGTTTCATAGATAAATTTTTTAAATACATTTTTTGCCGACCGTAGGCAAAAAAATCATGATTTTATTGTTTGCGCGTATTAAGTTTCAAGAGTTGAAACTTATTTATTTTAAAAATTTATTAAAATGTATTCAAAATGGATCTTATTTGAAAGCCCTCGCACGAGAAACACGATTATGAAAATAGAACTTAGTTTAGACTTTTTGTTCAAAAGATATACAAGTTTAAAAATTAGAAGCCAAAAATAAAAACACACCCGAGGGACTGTGTGCCGTGAGACCTGCGTGTGCAAATCATCTCCCTTATATACACACATATTTACTGTAATGCTAACGTTCGTTGAAGGACATGATAAAACGAAGCAAATTCTACCCAAAAAATGAACTAGGCGAATTTGACATGTTTTCAAACTAAACTTGTCATCCTTGGCCAATATGAAATGTCATACCTGATTCGCTGGTTAAATGGTTCCGGATATGATAAATCACTCGTTGCTCAAGAAATATTCACGAACGAACATCACTCCTCACATGGTTGGCATCACGTAGTTTCAAGAAAAAATGATTGAGGCACATCTACTAGCCACATCCAAATTATGGTTGGTCGCAAATTTTAGCCTATCATTTGGTCTTATTGATCAATGGAATATGTATAACCTTTTTACTTTAAAACTTATATATATGCGGGGTATAACCTTTTTATGTTAACGTGAAATAAATAAAGACATGTGGTAATTAAGATGATGACCAAGGCCTTTGGCATTTTGAGTACGTAGAGATCCATACAATCCGACCGTCACAAAAACTAAAGAGCTCCTCCTCCACCAGCTACTCAAGTCCTAGATCTAAGGAAGATATGACTTGCTTCAATTGCAGTTGGCCGGGGCATTACATAGGTAATTGCATTGAAGCCAAAAAGTGTTTCATTTGTGCGGGATGTCACAATGTGAACAATTGTGCAGCTTGGGCTCGTCAACGCCCTATTGCAAACTATTTTGGAAGTGCTGCCACAGGTCTAGGGTTCTACCACATTGACATTCCTGTAGCCTCGGAGTCGAGCTGGCTGAATTGCAAAAATTGTGCTCTGTTGCATGTGGTTAAGGGGGAGGTTTCTGCCTCCGAGCCGCTTATGCAACTCAATGGTATCTTCTGCAAGAATAAGGAATGCCCATGGCAGATTAGAGAGCTGGAAAGTAAGAAATTCCTTTTGTGCTTTCCCCCTTGGAAAAGTGTTGATGATCTGATTGAATTCCTAGCATTTGACCTGCCAATTGATGGAGTATCAGTGAAGATTGCTGAGTGGGAAGGGATGTTAGACCAATTTGGAGAGCTGACTGAAGCGTTGGTGCAGATTGAAGGGATTCCTCCCAAGTGGTGTGTGTGGAAAGTCTTCGCTCAGATTACCTCATGTTTTGGTATCCTTTTGGATGTGGACTGGAATGGTATTTTCAAAAGTTTTTATGAGATAATCAGAGTGAAAGTAGCTTGTAGGGACCCTGCCAAAATACCCTTTGAGAGATTGGTAGAGATGAAAAAGAAATTATACCTGCTATTCTTCTCTGTGGAAGGTTTTGATCAGATTGGCGAAGAGGATGATGATGATGGTGATAACCCAGATGATGACAATCCCGACAGTGGCAAGAATGATGATGATGAGGTTGGTAAAGACCCTGACCTATCAAACAAAGACAGTATGGAAGAATATGAAGAAACCCCAATAGATGAACTAGATGAAGCTAATTTTCCTAAGAAAAATGCTACTGCCTCCAAATCTGGAAGTAAACAAAACTTGGCGCTTCTGTAGCGGATTTCTATCCTCCAAGCCTGATGGACTCTGTCCATAATGATTTCATTGAAGAAATGAGAACAGGTGGTATGTCAACATCCTGCAGCTCTGAATAAGTTGATAAGAGAAACTATCACACCCCTGGGATACCTCCTTCATCACCAAACCAGCTTGAAGACCCTATGTCAGTCCACATGGAATACTGTTCTGAACAGCTAAAAATGTTTGAGATGGTTGAGTCTGATGAAGAAGAGGAAAACATTCTGCCTGAGATGCAATGTTTACATCTCAGTCAGAATGTTTTCCTAAGGAGTTAGTGCAAGACATTGGAACTACCAAGAGATCTTTGTTGGAAACTTTGGAAATGGCTGAATCTGAGAAGAAAATGAAATGCCAGGAGGAGGGCTTCTGCCAAATGCGGACCGGGCTGTCAACCATGCCTGCTACAAGGGCGCATGGAAACATCAACATTATGGACAAAGCTAAAGCTTATTTGTAGAACAAAATCTAGAAATTCCTGTGTCTTTCAAAGGTAAATCTTTCGCTTGTCTTGATACTAATAACCTTGCTGCTAAAGCTGGAAAAATTCACATATGCATTGGTAGTAACAACTCTGAACAAAATATGATCCTTTTGGACATGATTGAATCTAAAAAATTAAGATGTCTTTAGTTTGCTGATCAAAACCCTAAGATTGTTCTCCCAGACAATTTGGACATTACTATTTAGGATCACATCTCTCCTTGTGGTACTAATCCCAACCCTAGAACATGGGGTACTGCTGTTCTAGGGGAGAATAGTCCAATCCTTCTTACTAAAAGTCAGCCTTGTGGTTTGTCTCATCCCTTTAAATTAAATGATAGGTGCTTTTTGGAACATTAGGGGCTTAGGGCAAGATGGTAAAATACAGTGCTAGGAGATTTTCTTAATAATAACAGAGTGAATTTTGTTGGTTTCTTTGAAACTAAGAGAGAGAACATTGATCTTCATATTTTAAATACCATTGCTAGTAGGAATGATTTCTGCTGACATATTTTACTTGCTATTAATACTGCTGGTGGCATCCTTGTGGGCCTTAGAAATGACCTTTTTGAGATCACTGGTTTTATTGAGAAAAAATACCGCGTAATAGTTACTGTTAAGAATAAACATGATGGTTTCCTTCAGAATTTTGTGGCTATATATGGTACTGATTATTATGAGTTTAAAGTTGAGTTCATTGCTAAACAACATGATATCATGCATAGTCTTTCTTATCCTGTGCTTTTGGGTGGGGATTTCAATCTTATCAGACCTGTTTCTGATAAGAATAATGGTGTCATTAATAAACAATTTTCTTACCTTATTAATGATTGGGTTAATAAGTGGGGGCTTATGGAAATTATAATTGCTAACAGGAGCTACACTTGGAGCAACAACCAGGACACACCTATTTTTGCAATGATTGATCGCGTGTTTGTTTCCACAACCTCGGATGCTAAGTTTCCATTGCCTGTCCTTTCTGCCTTACCAAGAGTGGGGAGTGACCATACCCCCACTACTTTTGGACATTAAGGCTCGGAGGGTTACTTCTCCAAAACCTTTTCAATCTGAAAAATGGTGGCTTGACCAACTGGGATTTAAAGATCTTGTGTGCAATACCTGGACCACTACGCCTTGCGTGGGTTCAGCCATTGAAAACTAGCTTAATAAGACCAGAATTCTTCAGAAGAAAATTAAAGGCCGAACTATTAACTTAGAGGTTGCGCTTAAGAAAAAGAAGAGAGATCTCTTACAAGAGTATGACATGTTGGATGTCTTCTATAAAACCAGTCGTATAGATGATGCAGATAGAAGTCGTATGCAAGAGATTAAGGAAGAATTTGATGCTATCTAGCAAAAAGAGGAGACTGCCTTGTGGCAGCATTCGAGAGACCGAAGAATTAAATATGGTGACAGGAACAATAAGTATTTCCATGCGTTCGCTAACCGCGACATAGAAAAAACCATTTTTGAGCTGAATGGACATTCTGGCCCCCTTCATACCACCAAAGAGATGTTGGAGATCGTTACTTCATGTCATAAAAATATTTTTGGGTATGAACACAAGCATAATATCCATTTGGAACCTTCCTTCTAGAAGGATGAAGATCTTACCACCCCTGAGAAGAACGAGGCTCCTAAAAAAATTCTCTGAAGAAGAGATTAAGGAAGCCGTTTTAGGCTCCTATACCCATGGGACCCCTGGTACAGATGGCCTCTCTTTCCTTTTTTATCAAACTTTTTGGGAGGTGATTAAAAATGTTTTTATGGACATATATAAACTTAATTTTGCTCTGATTGTTTTAATTCCTAAGGAAGTAGATGCCAAAGATATGAAAAAGTTTAGACCTATTAGTCTGGGTAATTGTGCGGTTAAGATATTCACTAAAGCTATGACCAATAGGGTATCCCCCATCGGGAATAGATTGATTTCGCCAAATCAAACTCCGTTTATTAAAGGGAGATTCATTCTTGAGAGCGTGCTTTTAGCCCATGAGGTCATTCATGAGATAAAACACCCAAAACTCAAGGGCTTGTGCTCAAACTAGATTACGAGAAAACGTAGATAGAGTTAGTTGGGATCCTCTTTTTGAAATGTTGGAATCTAGGGGCTTTGGGAACAAGTGGATTTCCTGGGTTAAGAGTGTTCTAGTTTGGAGTACATTTAGTGTGAGAATTAATGATGTCACTAGACCTTACTTTGTAGGGGGGAAGGCCTCAAACAAGGGGATTCTATCTCATCCGTGCTATTTAATTTAGTTCCAAATGTTTTCTCTAAAATGCTTAGTAATGCCTCTTGTCAAGGGTTGATCTCGGGGCTTCTACCTCATGTTATTAATGGAGGGATTACTAGCTTGCAGTATGCGGACGATACCCTTCTCTTCTTGGAAAACTCTTATAAGAAAGCCTGGAATTTTAAGTGGATCCTTTCTTGTTTTTAAAATATCTCTAGAATGAATATCAATTTTCATAAAAGTGATCTTTTAACGATTAACATTGAGGAGGGAGTAGCTAAGTCTTTCGCTCAGATTTTTAGTTGTAAGCTTGGCTCCTTCCCCATTAACTACTTGGGTGTGCCTTTGCACTATGACAAGCTATGGAGAGAAGATCTTCAACCTATTATTGACAGAATAATTAGCTGCATTTCGGGCTGGTTGGGCAGGCACCTTACATATAGAGGGAAACTGATTCTGCTATGTGCATGTATTATCAGTATTCATGCGTACCTTATGGTTGTCATTAAATTCCCCAAATGGGATATTAATGTGATCAAGTCCCAAATGGCTCACTTTTTCTGGGGCAACATGGGAGATCAACATAAGTACCACCTGGTTAAGTGGGGGTTAGTGACCAGAAAAAAAAAGTTTTGGGGGTCTAGGTGTGCCTAACTTAAAGGAATTCAATATGGCCTTATTGGCTTCCTGGGGGAAAAGGTTTTTTGACCCCAGCAATAAAGATTGGAAGATAATTGTGTCTTTTAAATATAACACCAAATCCCCTAATATCCTTTGGTCCAAGTCCGATAATTCCTCTCCCTTTTGGAATAGTGTTACCTAGGCTCTGAATGCTTCTAGAATCTTTTATAGGTGGAAGATTGGAAATGGTAGGAATATCAAATCCTGACATGATATATGGGCTAGGGAGTGTTCCCTGAAAGGTCAATATTGGGATTTGTTTGATATTTGCAATCAGCCTGACTGTTCTATCTCACAAGTGTGGGATAGTGTGACACATAAACTCTCGTTTAGAAGATATGTAGATAGGAATGGGATGGATAGCTGGTGTTATATGCTTGAGCATATAAAAAAGTGTCTTTGTCTGATAACCCTTCCAATTTGGATGCTGGAATCTAAAGGGGTTTACTGTGTTAGATCGTTCTACAAAACTATTAATTTTGGTGGGGTGAATTCCACCATTGGTGACAGTCTTTGGAAAGTCCTATGTCCCCAGAATATTCATGTTTTCCTCTAGCTGAGTGTTTATAACAAAATTTGAACTAGAGATAACTTAGCTTAGAGAAGAAATGTTCATGATCTTACCTCGCTTTTCTGTAATGAGATGGAACCTGTTCAAAAACTTTTCTTTGACTGTATAGTGGCTAACTGCATTTGGGAGATGATGATGGATTCTTCCAAATGCCCAATATTTCCTGTTTCAATGATGTCTGTGCTTTGTGGCATAATCACAAGAAAAACCTGTCCTAAACATGATTGTAGTTGCCTCCTTGTGGAGTATTTGGAGACTAAGGAATGACTTCTATTTCCAGGGTCGTACATGGAGAAATTTGAGCTGCGTTCTTGTGAAGCTTCGAGGTTTTCTTCATCAATGGGTGGTACTTGGGAAACAGAGTAATGCTCGGAGAACAATGACATGATGTAGACAAAGAGAATTCAATCAATATGAATTAACCCCATCGTGTTATCCTTAGTGGCAACAGCGCAAAGACGTATCTTGTCCCCTACTTTGTCACTGGGATATACAAACCCGTCAGGTTGAACCCACTAAGAGCACCCCTCTCACTGAAGAAATATCAATCTAGTTGGCCAAACTATTTCAATAGATCGGAGAGATTTACGAAGCTATAATAATCATGCAAATAAAAATCATAATAGAAATCAGAGAAGACTCAAATCTTTTTCATGAATAATCTAAACATAAAGCCACAATTCATCGGATCCCAACAAACGCACCACACAAAGTGATTACATCGAATAGATCACCACAAAGATGCGGTAAAGTTTGTATTGAATATCAAGAGAGAGCGAGAGATAGCCATCTAGGTACTAACTACTGACCCGCAGGTCTACACGGAACTACTCACACATCACCATGGGAGCAACAAGGTTGATGAAGAGGCCCTCCGTGATTGATCCCCCCTCCGTCAGGGCACCGGAACAGGGCTCCAGATGGGCACACGGCAGAACAGAGACTTGCGGCGGCGGAGAAAGTGTTTCGGGAGGCTCTCTAGGGTTTTTGGGATTAATTAGAATTTATAGGCCATAGAGGGGCGTTGGGGGCCACCCGAGGGAGGCAACACGTAACAGGGCGCAGCCACCCCCTAGGCGCGCCTTGTTGTGTGCTCCTTCCCTCGTGCGGCCTCCGTCTCCTCCCGAAGCTTCCAGGTCTTCTTTTGTTCCAAAAAAAATCATACAAAAGTTTCGGGACAATTGGACTTTGTTTGGTACTGTAAACCTAAAAAGTCAAAAACACGTAGAAAACAACAACTGGCACTGGGCACTGGGTTAATAGGTTAGTGCTCAAAAATAATATGAATTGGTAAATAATCACCCAAAAAGCATCCTAGAATGATAATAGTATAGCATGGAACAATCGGAAATTATAGATACGTTGGAGACGTATTAGTATGCTATCCTTATATTTAACGCACAAGAACATAAATTTTAAACAAAAATCTAAGATAAATGGATCCTCATCGGCTTGCTAATCTTTTGAAACTTGCTGCTTATTGTAAGCCGATAGATAATAATGAAGTGATAAATGAAAATGCTATTGGGATACATTTATTGAATGAAAAGCAGTTTGCAATGATGTAATTATAAATTCTATTAATGTCAGTTGTATTAATGATATGCAAAACTACAAGGTTGGGGATGATGATTTTGTTATGTCCACTACTCATTGTAATTATCATGCATGATTGGGGTGATGCTTCTTATGATCTTGAAAATTTATTTAAGACTCGTGATGAATATGTTATTGATAATAACTTTTGCAATAATATTGAAAGTGGGCTTGGAAGAGTGTCAACTTTAGGTAAGAATCCCACACATTCGGAGAGCGTTCAATCTTATGAAAGTTTTGATAAAATTGAGTTTGGAGAGGTCATGACTTTAGTTGATGTTAATCCCACTATCTAGGGGGACGATAAGATTTGCATGCATATGGATCATAAAGTGAATGTTTTACATGATTGTTATATTGTTGAGTTTGATTATGAGAGAGGCAAATATGGTTATAAAAAATCTTTATGTCAGTAAATTACCTCTCTTTGTGTTGAAATTATTAATGCGTCATTCTTCCTATTTGCATATGCTAGATATTACTTGTGTTGATAATTTGTTTTCCTATAAAATACCTATGCATAGGAAGAGGGTTAGACTTAAATGTGTTAATAACATACTGTATCATGCTCTCTTTCTACCCCAATTCTTGTCATTTATGTGAGCATCATTAATATCCCAAGCCTATCTTAATGGCTATCAAGAAAGAGCTTGTTGGGAGAACAACCAAATACTTTCTGTTATTATGAGTTCACACAATTATTGTTACTGTAATGATTGTGTTTTTATGTTTTAATTAGTGTTTGTGCCAAGTAAAGCCTTTGGGATGATATGAATGATAGTAGAATTGATTCTGTGCAAAAACAGAAACTTTTGTGCCTAGTATTTAATTTCTCTGATTTTACTCGAGTGTCTTTTTATCTGAATTGTGTACACAATATTTATATACAAATTTCCCAGGTTGTTCTAATTTTTCAGAATTCTTTTAGTTACATAAGTATGGTTTCATTACAGATCATCATACACTGTTGTTTTAGACAGATTCTGTTTTTGCTTGCATAGTTTGCTTGTTTTAATGATGCTATGGATTATATCGGGGAGTATAAGTCATGGAGAAGTTATAATACAATACCTATTATGCCATAATTAAATATTAACCTATTTACAACATCACCTACATTTTATTATGTGTCTATTATACTAACGGATCTCACGAGGTTTCTGTTGAGTTTTTTGTGCTGAAGTATTCAAGTTTTGTGTGAGACAACGATGGAGGAAGGAATAAGGAGTGGAAAGAGCCTAAAATTGGGGATGCCCAAGGCACCCCAAGATAATATTCAAGGAAGACCCAAGCATCTAATCTTGGGGATGCCCCGGATGGCATCCCCTCTTTCATCTACAATCTATCGGTATGTCACTGGGAGCTATATTTTTATTCATCACATGATATGTGTTTTGCTAGGAGCGTCCTGTATTATAGCTTTTTTTTAGTTTGCCACAATCATTGTTTGCTGTACACACCTTTCGAGAGGGACACGCTATTATCATAATTTGTTAGAATACTCTTTGTGATGCACTTATATCTTTTGAGCTAGGTAGTTGCTCTAGTGCTTCATTTATATCTTTTAGAGCACGGTGGTGGTTATATTTTATAGAAATAGTTGCCCTCTCATGCTTCACTTAAATCTTTTAGAGAGTCTAATAAATAGGAATGGCAATTTGCACATGTTGTAAGACTAGTCCAAAAAGGATAGGTATTCAAGGGGGGTATAAAAACTTTCATGTAGATCACTAAATATGAAACATGTGGTTCGATTATATTGATTTAATAATATGAAAGGGTATAGGTTCATGATCATTGGTTAGTAAAAATACCGGTATTAAAGCTTGTTATTAACTTCTCATCTAAGTATTGGTCATGGCATGGTGATGTGTGTCGGAGAAGCGTTTGAGCTAGGGTACACTCTCCAAAACCCTGGTTTGAAGTCTGGGGCCTATTCGTGCAGCTATCTCACAACCCGACGGTGACAAAGGCTACGGCAAACAGTGCTTCGCGAGAGCGCACACATCAGGCGCAACAGGGATGCACAGCTACCCAGGTTCGGGCTACCTTGCGGTGTAAAACCCTTCTCCTGCTTGGTCAAATTGCTCTCGGGGAGAGATAGATGTTACAAGGTGGAAGATGACCGGAGGTGGACAAGTCTAGAGTGAATGATTGGGGGTCGGATCGGATCCTCTGTACGATGGCAAACCTGCCCCTCTTATCCTTGCCTTGGTCCTCTTCCCCAAAATATATCGGCGGGAAAGGGCAGCCACAAGGAGGCAATTCGAAGGGGGACATGCGCTCAGTCTATCCTGACAAAAGGTGGTCTTCATTTGCAAAGGCGACGTCCATGATGTGCCGGTGGGCTTGGTGACTTCCATCTTGGCGGGCAGCGTCAGACTGACCACCTTGCACCAAAACAACAAACTTTGGGAACCTGCTTTGGAGGAGGCAACGGGTGCTGCATTTTAATCAACAGAGGAAATTCTCCCTGTCCGTGCCTGTTAGCATGGTCCTGCTGTCCTTGCCAGTGCGGGAGCGTCACCCACATGGTGGGAATGCAACCATGCGACCAACGCCGCATAGACCCTCCAAGCAGAGGGCCTCGCGGGAAACCGCCTCACAAGGGGGGCCTCACGAGGGCACCTGTTGCTGGATGCTTGACTTGAAGAGCTTCGCCTCGCGGGGAGGGGCCTCGCGAGGTCTGACCCTCGCAAGGTGCTTCGCCTGTGGAGATCTTGAGTGGGCCGCTTACTGGGCCTTTCACGAGGTGTCACTTCCTGGGCTGCAGGCAGACGGGCCGTGGTACCGTGGTTCCCACTGGACCGACAGTAGCCCCCGGGCCCACGGCGCGCATGTTTCGCTCGTTGAGAACCGAAATGAGGCGGGGCCTTAATGGACATCCAGGGGGCCAGGCAGGGACGCGTGGCAGCATGTTGGGACGGGGACGCCCCCACTTCCCCCATGATGCCTCGATAACCGCCTGGCCTGATAAAAGCCCGCCCGCGCACCGTGGGGCAGTCATTGCCTTCCTCTTCTCCATTCGCCTCCTCTGTGCACTACTTCCCCTTCCTTGTGCAAACCGCCCCTTGCTTCTTCTTCCTCACACTTCCAATCTTGTGCCACTGCCATGGCTCCCAAGGGGAACATGGACATCATCGAGGTGGAACTGCAGCCCGCATTGCTGCCGTTCACCATCAACAACCAGGAGGGGTTGGACAAGGTCATCCCTGTGACCGCCAATGACTTCAACAAGCACAAGGCCAGGAAGATCTGGCTGGACTCAAAGCCCGCCAGCAACCTGCCGGCCACCATGTTCCCCTTCTTGCTCCACTCTGTCTTCGGTAGTTTGCTTCCTTCTTTCTCAGACTTCTTCTGCGCCATCCTCTCACACCATCAGATCCAGTTGCTCCACCTCCAGCACAACTCCGTCTTCCTCCTCGTCATTTTGCCTTATTCTGCGAGGGTTTCCTAAGGGCGATGCCCTCGGTGTCGCTTTTCCGGTCGTGCTACAACTTGTGGCTGACGGTCGTGAATCAGCGCTTGAGATGCGTCTCGTTCCGCATAGTGGACGGGATGGCCAAGAGGATCATCAACATGAAGACCTTTAAGAAGGTGGAAGGCTTCAGGGCGCGCTGGGTCTAAATGGATGCCGACATGTGCAGCCCCCTTCGTGTGACTCCGACCGCGCCCGCCGAGAAGAGCTCAAGATGGGAGCACGCTGATACGTCTCCAACATATCGATAATTTATGAAGTATTCATGCCATATTTACCTATGTTCAAAATACTTTTACTTGATTTCGATGCACTTTATATTATTTAATTAGAACTAACCCGAACTGATGTTGTTTTCAGTAGAATTACCATGGTGTTGTTTTTTGTGCAAAAAAAAAAAGTTCTCCGAATCACCCGAAACTTTTTGATGATTTTTTCTGGAGGAAATAAGAAATACCGAAGCGAAGAACCACCGGAGGGGGGCCACCTGTTGGTGCCAAGACAACAGGGCGTGCCCTGATCGCTTGGGACCACCTCGTGGCTCCGTTTAGCGTGATTCCAATGCCGAAAAATCCTATATATACAGATACCCTCAGAAATAAACCGAGAACTTCTGCTCCGCCGTCGCGAGCCTATGTACCGAAGGAAAATCATCCGGAGCCCTGTTCCGGTACCCCGCCGGAGGGGGAAATCATCACCGGATGCCATCTTCATAATCCTGGCGGTGTCCATAATGAGGAGGGAGTAGTTCACCCTCGGGGCTGAGGGTATGTACCAGTATCTATGTGATCTCTCTCTCTCTCTCTCTCTCTCTCTCTCTCTCTCTCTCTCGTGTTCTTGAAATGTCACGATCTTGATGTATCATGGGCTTTGTTAATATAGTTGGATCATATGATGGTATTCCCTTGCTACCTTGTTGTGATGAATTGAATCTTTCCCTTTGAGATCTCGTTAAGTTGGATTGAATACTTTGGGTTTGAGAACACTTGATGTATGTTTTGCATGTGGATACCTGTGGTGACAATGGGGTATTCTATTGATTCACTTGATATATGTTATGGCATCAACTTGCAGATTCCGGTGACCTTGGGGGATCTATGCACATGGGTTGATTGCACGTCTTCGTCCTACTTTCTCCAATAAAAATCTGTTGGAAATATGCCCTAGAGGCAATAATAAATTGGTTATTATTATATTTCCTTGTTCGTGATAATCGTTTATTATCCATGCTATAATTGTATTGATTGGAAACTCAAATACATGTGTGGGTACATAGACAACACTGTGTCCCTAGTATGCCTCTAGTTAACTAGTTCGTTGATCAAAGATGGTCAAGGTTTCCTGGCCATAGACATGAGATGTCATTTGATAACGGGATCACATCATTAGGAGAATGATGTGATGGACAAGACCCAAACTATAAACATAGCATATGATCATGTCAGTTTATTGCTATAGTTTTCTGCATGTCAAGTATCTGTTCCTATGACCATGAGATCATGCAACTCACTGACATCGGAGGAATACCTTGTGTGTATCAAACGTCACAACATAACTGGGTGACTATAAAGATGCTCTACAGGTATCTCTGAGGGTGTCTGTTAAGTGGGCATGGATCAAGACTGCGATTTGTTACTCCGTGTGACGGAGAGGTATCTCAGGGCCCACTCGGTAATACAACATCACAATAAGCCTTGCAAGCAATGTGACTAAGTGTTAGCCACGGGATCTTGTATTACAGAACGAGTAAAGAGACTTGCCGGTAACGAGATTGAACTAGGTATAGAGATACTGACGATCCAATCTCGGGCAAGTAACATACCGAAGAACAAAGGGAACAGCGTACGGGATTAACTGAATCCTTGACATAGAGGTTCAACCGATAAAGATCTTCGTAGAATATGTAGGAACCAATATGGGCATCCAGGTCCCGCTATTGGTTATTGACCGTAGAGGTGTCTTGGTCATGTCTACATAGTTCTCGAACCCGCAGGGTCTGCACTCTTAAGGTTCGGTGACGTTTCGGTATAGTAGAGTTATGTATGGTGGTGACCGAAGGTTGTTCGGAGTCCTGGATGAGATCCTGGACGTCACGAGGAGCTCCGGAATGGTCCGGGGGTAAAGATTGATATATAGGAAGTCCTATTTTGGTCACCGGAAAAGTTTCGGGTATTTCGGTAGTGTACCGGGAGTGCCGAGAGGGGTACCGGGGACCATCGGGAGGGGTGTCTCGACCCAAAGGACCTTATGGGCTGTGGGAGGAGTCAAACCAGCCCCTAGTGGGCTGGACTAACCCCCCCACTAAGGCCCATGTGGCTTTGGGTGGAAAAAATCCAGAGGAGGAAAGGTGGAAAGGGTTTCCAAGTGGAGAGGAGGAATCCTACTCCTAATAGGATTGGAGTAGGACTCCTCCACCTCCAATTTCGGCCAAACCTTGAGGGTTTGAGGCTTCCTCCTCCCCTCCTTCCCTCCTATATATACAAGAGGATTTAGAGGGAAGAGCTAACCCTAATTGCCACGTGCTCCCTCTACTTCATCTTGATCGATTTCTCCTCTAGTCTAGTTTCAGCGGTGCTTAGGCGAAGCCCTGCCGGAATTGTTCCACCACCATCGCCGCCGCGCCATCGCACCGCCGAAGAACTCTTCTACCTCTCGGCTCCCTCTTGCTGGATCAAGAAGGCGGAGATCGTCATCGAGCTGTACGTGTGCTGAACGCGGAGGTGCCGTCCGTTCGGCGCTAGATCGGAAGGACCGTGATCAGGATCGCGAGACGATTCGTGATTTGATCGCGGGACGGATCGTGATGGGATCGCGGGACGGATCGAGATTGGATCGCGAGATGGATCGTGATGGGATCGCGGGACGCTCGGCGATTTGGATCGCGAAGACGTTCGACTACATCAACCGCGTTTCTTAACGCTTCCCGCTTAGCGATCTACAAGGGTATGTAGATCCACTCTCCCTCTCGTAGATGCTCATCACCATGGATAGATCTTGCGTGTGCGTAGGAATTTTTTTGTTTCCCTTGCAACGTTCCCCAACAGTGGCATCATGAGCTAGGTCTATGTGTAGATGATATCTCGAGTAGAACACAAAGGAGTTTGTGGGCGTTGATATTCAGATTGCTTCCTCCCTTGGTGTTTTCTTGATTCGGCGGTATTGTGGGATGAAGCAGCCCGGACCAACATTACTCGTACGCTTACGAGAGACCGGTTCCATCAACTGACATGTAACTTCGTTGCATAAAGATGGCTGGCGGGTGTCTGTTTCTCCCACTTTAGTCGGATCGGATTTGACAAAGGCGGTCCTTGAGAAGGTTGAATAGCAATTTTTGTATCACCGTTGTGGTTTTTGCGTAGGTAAGAATTGTTCTTGCTAGATACCCGTAGCAGCCACGTAAAACTTGCAACAACAATTAGAGGACGTCTAACTTGTTTTTGCAGGGTATGTTGTGATGTGATATGGCCAATTACATGATGAGATCTATGTGATGTATGAGATGATCATGTATTGTATAGAATATCACGACTTGCATGTCGATGAGTACGGCAACCGGCAGGAGCCATAGGGTTGACTTTAATTATTTTCGCCGTTTTTGCTTTACTTTATCGCTATGAGTTAGCAATAGTCGTGGAAGCAACAGTCGGCGCGACAACCTCATGGCGACACATTGATGGAGATCAAGTTGATGGAGATCATGGTGTTATGCCGGTGACGATGGAGATCATGCCGGTGCTTTGAAGATGGAGATCAAAAGGACAAGTTCATGGCCATATCATGTCACTTATGATTTGCATGTGATGTTAATCCTTTTATGCATCTTATTTTGCTTAGGACGACGGTAGCATTATAAGGTGATCCCTCACTAAAATTTCAAGATAAAATTGTGTTCTCCCCCAGTGTGCACCGTTGCGAAAGTTCGTCGTTTTGAGACACCACGTGATGATCGGGTGTGATAGACTCTACGTTCACATACAACGGGTGCAAGTGAGTGTTGCACGTGCGGAACACTCGGGTTAAACTTGATGAGCCTAGCATGTACAGACATGGCCTCGGAACACAAGAGACCGAAAGGTCGAACATGAGTCATATAGTAGATATGATCAACATGAAGATGTTCACCATTGAAACCACCTCAACTCACGTGATGATCGGACTTGAGTTGGTGGATTTGGATCATGTGTCACTCGAATGACCGGAGGGATGTCAATTTGAGTGGGAGTTTTTAAGTAATATGATTAACTAAACTCATTATCATGAACATAGTCAAAATGTCTTTGCAAATTATGTTGTAGATTACTAGCTCGCGCTGTAGCTCCCTTGAATTTTTATATGTTCCTAGAGAAATAGAGTTGAAAGATGATGGTAGCAATAATGCGGACTGGGTCCGTGATCTGAGGATTGTCCTCATTGCTGCACAGAAGGCTTATGTCCTTAATGCACCGCTCAGTGCGCCACCCCCTCAAGCGTCGTCTGTAGATGTTGTGAACATCTGACAGGCACGTTCTGATGACTACTTGATAGTTCAGTGCGTCATGCATTACGGCTTAGAATTGAGGCTCCAAAACGTTTTGAACGTCACGGAACATATGGGATGTTCTAAGAGCTGAAATTGGGATCTCAGGCTCGTGCCCGTGTTGAGAGGTATGAGACCTCCAACAAGATTCTTTGCCTGCAAGATGAAGGAGAATAGCTCAATCGGTGAGCATGTGCTTAGATTGTCTGGGTGCTACAATCGCTTGAAGCGAGTGGGAGTTGATCTTCCAGATAAGATAGTGATTGATATAGTTCTCCAAGTCACTGTCACTAAGCTACTAGAGCCTCGTGATGAACTATAAAATGCCAGGGATAGAAATAATGATCCCTGAGCTATTCGCGATGTTTGACACCGCGAAGGTAGAAATCAAGAAGGAGCATCAAGTGTTGATGGTTAGTGAAACCACTAGTTTCAAGAAGGGCAAGGGCTAGGAGGGAAACTTCATGGA
Organism: Elymus sibiricus; assembly: GCA_039707655.1. NCBI lineage: Eukaryota > Viridiplantae > Streptophyta > Magnoliopsida > Poales > Poaceae > Elymus > Elymus sibiricus. The sequence continues at coordinate 251,199,736 of CM077671.1, forward strand.
TCGCAAGTCAGTTGCTGCTCCAGTGAAGAAACCCAAGGTTGAACCCAAACCCGAGACTAAGTGCTTCTATTATGAGGAGAACGGTCGCTGAAGCGGAACAACCCTAGATACTTGGTAGATAAGAAGGCTGGCAACGTCGATAGAAGTATATTTGATATACGTGTGTACCTTGCTAGTACTCCTAGTAGCACCTGGGTATTGGATACCGGTTCGGTTGCTAAATGTTAGTAACTCGAAATAAAAGCTACGGAATAAACAGAGGCTAGCTAAGGGTGAGGTGACGATGAGTGTTGGAAGTGTTTCCAAGGTTGATGTGATCACCATCGCACGCTCTCTCTACCTTAGGGATTAGTGATGAACCTAAAGAAATGTTATTTGGTGTTTGCGTTGAGCATGATCGTGATTAGATCGAGTTTATTGCAATACGGTTATTCATTCAAGTTAGAGAATAATAGTTATTCTGTTTACATGAATAATACCTTCAATGGTCATGCACCCAATGTGAATGGTTTATTGAATCTTGATCATAGTGATACACATGTTCATAATATTGATGCCAAAAGATGCAAAGTAAATAATGATAGTACCACATACTTGTGGCACTGCCACCAAAGTCATATTGGTGTAAAGCGCAAGAAGAAACTCCATGGCGATGGATCTTTTGACTCATTCGATTTCGAATCGGTTGAGACATGCGGACCATGCCTCATGGGCAAGATGACTAAAACCCCGTTATCCGGCTTGATGGAGCGGGCAAGTGACTTATTGGAAATGATACATGTTGATGTATGCGGTCCAATGAGTGTGTAAGCGTGCGGTGGATATTGTTATTTTCTTACCTTCACTGATGATTTGAGTAGATATGGGTATATTTACTTAATGAAACACAAGTCTGAAATGTTTGAAAAGTTCAAGCAAATTCAGAGTGAAGTTTGAGATCATCGTGACAAGAAGGTAAAATGTCTACGATATGATCGTGGAGGTAAATATCTGAGTTACGAGTTTGGTATGTGATACGTCTCCAACGTATCTACTTTTCCAAACTCTTTTGCCCTTGTTTTGGACTCTAATTTGCATGATTTGAATGGAACTAACCCGGACTGACGCTGTTTTCAGCAGAATTGCCTTGGTGTTATTTTTGTGCAAAAATAAAAGTTCTCGGATTGACTTGAAAAGTCACGTAGAATATTTTTGGAACTAATAAAAAATATTGGCGAAAGAATCAAGCCAGTGGGTCCACCTGTTGGCCACAAGCCAGGAGGGCGCGCCCTGGTGGTTTGTGGGCCCCCCGTGGCTCCTCCAACCTCAATTCCAACTCTATATATTCCTATTCGGGGAGAAAAAAATAAAGGAGAAGAGTTCATCGCGTTTCACGATACGGAGCCGCCGCCACCTCCTGTTCTTCCTCGGGAGGGCAGATCTGGAGTCTGATTTGGGCTTCGGAGAGGGGAAATTGACACTGTCGTCATCACCAACCATCCTTCATCACCAATTTCATGATGCTCTCTACCGTTCGTGAGTAATTCCATCGTAGGCTTGCTGGACGGTGATGGGTTGGATGAGATCTACCATGTAATCGAGTTAGTTTTGTTAGGGTTTGATCCCATGTATCCACTATGTTCTGAGATTGATGTTGCTATATGACTTTGCTATGCTTAATGCTTGTCACTAGGGCCCGAGTGCCATGATTTCAGATCTGAACCTATTATGTTTTCATGAATGTATATGTGTTCTTGATCCTATCTTGCAAGTTGTAGACATCTATTACGAGTTATGATCCGCATCCCCCAGGGTGACAATAACTGGGATTCTTTCCGGTGATTACCGTAGTTTGAGGAGTTCATGTATTCACTAAGTGCTAATGCTTTGGTCTGGTTCTCTATTAAAAGGAGGCCTTAATATCCCTTAGTTTCCATTAGGACCCCGCTGCCACGGGAGGGTAGGACAAAAGATGTCATGCAAGTTATTTTCCATAAGCACGTATGACTATATATGGAATACATGCCTACATTACATTGATGAATTGGAGCTAGTTCTGTATCACCCTATGTTATAACCATTGCATGATGAATGCCATCCGACATAATTATCCATCACTGATCCATTGCCTATGACCTTTTCACATATTGATCTTTGCTAAGTTACTTTTTCGTTGCTACTGTTACAATCACTACAATTCTGCTACTGTCACCTCTGGCACTGTTACCGTTACTTCCATACTACTTTGCTACTAAATACTTTGCTGTAGATATTAAGTCTTTCAGGTGTGGTTGAATTGACAACTCAGCTGCTAATACTCAAGAATATTCTTTGGCTCCCCTTGTGTCGAATCAATAAATTTGGGTTGAATACTCTACCCTCGAAAACTGTTGCGATCCCCTATACTTTTGGGTTATCAAGACCTTTTTCTGGCGCCATTGCCGGGGAGCATAGCTCTATTCTCTGAGTCACTTGGGATTTATATCTGTTGATCACTATGAAGAATCTGAAAGACCCAAAAACCAAGATCTATCCCTCTACTACGAGGGGAGGTAAGGAACTGCCATCTAGCTCTGCACTTGATTCACCTTCTATTATGAGTAAATTTGTGACACCACCACCTGCTAGTAATTTTGATATGTCGCAAGTAATTGATGATGCCACTTCTGCTATGCATGATTCTTATGATGATACTTTGCTTGATAATACTGTGCCACTGGGTGAATTTCTTGATGAACAAATTGCTAGAGTGAATGCTGAAACTGATGATATTTCTGAGTCTGATGAAATTATTGAACCTGAACACTATGATACACCTGCTAGACCTAGCTCTCCTAGATATGAATTGCCTGATATACCTGAAGGTTGTGTTATGGAGGGAGAGGTAGCTAGGGACTTTCTTGCTTGTAAGGATAGAGATGATCTTAAGAAACTGCTATGCAAGTGGAAGGAAAAAATCTTTGAATGCTAGAATGCAATATGATCCAAAGTTTGCTACTTCACCTATCTTTGTCACTGATAAGGATTATGAATTCTCTGTCGATCCTGAGTTAATTACTTTGGTTGAATCTAATTCTTTCCATGGTTATGAATCTGAAACTGTTGTGGCACATCTTACTAAATTGAATGATATAGCCACCCTATTTACTCATGAGGAAAAAATTCACTATTACTATATTCTGAAGTTGTTTCCTTTCTCATTAAAGGGTGATGCTAAGATATGGTTTAATTCTCTTGCTCCTGGTTGTGTGCGTAGTCCCCAGGATATGATATATTACTTCTCTGAAAAATATTTTCCTGCCCATAAGAAACAAGCTGCCTTGCAGGAAATATTTAACTTTGTGCAAATTGAAGAAGAGAGTCTCCCACAAGCTTGGGGGAGGCTTCTCCAATTACTTAATGCTTTGCCTGATCATCCTCTCAAGAAAAATGAAATACTTGATATCTTTTATAATGGACTAACCGATGCTTCTAGGGACCACCTAGATAGTTGTGCTGGTTGTATTTTCAGGGAACGAACTATTGAACAAGCTGAACTACTATTGAATAATATATTGAGCAATGATAATGATTGGTATTTTCCCGAACCACCTCCAAAGCCAACTCCGAAGAAAAGAGGTATTCTATTTCTCAGTCCTGAAGATATGCAAGAGGCAAAGAAATCTGTGAAAGAAAAAGGTATTAAAGCTGAAGATGTTAAGAATCTACCACCTATTGAAGAAATACATGGTCTTGATAACCCGACACAGGTAGTAGAGGTAAATTCTCTCCGTAGATTTGATGAAGGTGATATTCCTTATAATAAGTCTGCTAGCCAATGCTTGGACGAGTTTGATAACTTTGTTATTAAGCAAGAAAATTTCAATGCTTATGTTAGTAGACAATTGAAACATAATGCTTACATGCTTGACCGCTTAGGTGATTATATGAATAGAACTGTTAATGATCTTAAGCTTATTAGTAAACATGCTTCCATGGTAACTACTCAAGTGGAACAAGTACTTAAGGCACAAAATGATTTGCTTAATGAGATGATTGGTAAGAACAATGATCATTCTGTTAGAGTTGTGACTAGAGGAGGTAAAATGACTCACGAAACTTTGTATCCTGAGGGCCACCCTAAGAGAATTGAGCAAGATTCTCAGAGAGTTAATACTGATGCACCTAGTCATCCCAGTAATAGTAGGAAAAAGAATGACGATAGGACTTTGCATGCTGCTAGTGAACCTGTTATAGATACACATGAAAACCCAAATGATATTTCTATTTCTGATGCTGCGACACAATCTGGTAATGAACATGAGCCTAGTGATAATATTAATGATGATGTTCATGTTGATGCTCAACCTAGTAATGATAATGATGTGGAGATTGAACCTGCTGTTGATCTTGATAACCCACAACCTAGGAACAAAAGATATGATAAAAGAGCCTTCGTTGCTAGGAAGCATGGTAAAGAAATAGAACCATGGGTTCAGAAACCTATGCCCTTTCCTCCTAAGCCATCCAAGAAAAAGGATGATGAGGATTTTGAGCGCTTTGTTGAAATGCTTAGACCTGTCTTTTTGCGTATGCGCTTGACTGATATTCTGGAAATGTCTCCTTATGCTAAGTATATGAAAGATATTGTGACAAATAAAAGGAAGATACCGGAAGCTGAGATTTCCACCATGCTTGCTAATTATACCTTTAAGGGTGGAATACCAAAGAAACTAGGAGATCTCGGAGTACCTACTATACCATGCTCTATTAAAGGAAATTATGTCAAAACTGCTTTATGTGACCTTGGAGGCGGTGTTAGTGTTATGCCTTTCTCTTTATATCGTAGACTTGATTTGAATAAGTTGACACCTACTGAAATCTCTTTGCAAATGGCTGATAAATCAACTGCTTTACCCATCGGTATTTGCGAGGATGTGCCTGTCGTAGTTGCAAATGTTACTATCCTAACGGACTTTGTTATTCTTGATATTCCCGAGGACGACAGTATGTCGATCATCCTTGGTAGACCCTTTTTGAATACTGCAGGGGCTGTTATTGATTGCAACAAGGGCAATGTCACTTTTCATGTTAATGGTAGTGAGCATACGGTACACTTTCCGAAGAAACAACCTCAAGTTCGTAGTATCAACTCCATTGAAAAAATTTCAACGATTATTATTGGAGGTTTTGAATTCCCTCTCCCTACTGCCAAAAAGAAATATGATATACTTATTGTTGGGGACATGCATATCCCCATTGAGGTAACCTAGTGTTATTCGAAAATTCTCCGGTTCCGTGTCATTCAAAAAAAGTTTGTCAATAAGACTTGATCAACCTTATTGATGGATTCTTTTTGACGGGCATGAGATGGATGAATTTAGAAAGCACAACCTTCTGCACCCAACTTTTACTTCCTGTTAATTAGATTAAATTAAGTAAAAATGCTATTATTTTTCTATTTTCTGTTTTATCCGTGCAATATAAAAAGTGACCTGAAAATAAAAGTCCTCATAATGCCCTGAAAATTTAGTATGATTTTTTCTAGAATATTTAAGAATTTTTGGCACCGAGAACACATCAGTGGGCTGCACCAGTGGGCCACAAGCCTGCAAGGCGCGCCCACCCCCCTGGGCGCGCCCTGGTGGCTTGTGGGTCCCACGTAGGCCCCCCTCACTTATTCCAGCCACCATTCACTTCGTCTTCCTCCAGAAAAAATCCCACCATTGTTCAAACCCGTGTTCTAGCTCATTTTGCTGCCATTTTCGATCTCCTTGCTCAAAGCTCCATTTGCAAAACTGTTTTGGGGGATTGTTCTTCGGTATGTGACTCCTCCAATGGTCCAATTAGTTTTTGTTCTAGTGCTTTATATATTGCAAATTTTTGCTGCTGTGGTGACCTTGTTCTTGAGCTTGCATGTCAAATTTGTATGGCCCCAAGTAGTTTTGATGCATGATTTAGCCTCCAGGCACTTGTGGGAGTAGTTGCTATAAGTTTTGTTGAGTTTTGTTCACCTTTATTGTGAGTCACTAAAAATTTCAGAAATTTTACAGTAAAAAGAAAATGTTTAGGAGGACATACCAAGGAGGTTCCTCGAGCAAGAAGACCCCGAGACTCGCGATACGTGAACCCGACTTTGAACCACCGAGGGAAGCTCAAGTGCGGCCTTGCGAATGGCCGTCGAATCAATTCATGGTTCAAGCAGGTTTCAAGGAAGAATTTGACGAATACGTACGAAATGCTGGCCTTGAGGACTTCGTGTCCGCAGTATCACTACCTCACTGATTCATTTGTACGAAGATTTGAATTTACTTCCCAACGCAATAATCATTCTGTCCTGTTTAATATTTACGATAAATCTTTTACCATGAACCTAGAAGATTTTAATGATGCATGCAAAATTCCACAATGGGGCAGTTATATTAAGCCGCACAAAACTGAATATACCGATTTTCTTGCTAGCATCAGTGTGGGAGAAACTAGGAACATCAGACAGGCTATCATAGGGAGCATTCATTTTCCTGCCATGCATTATTTCGCTCTCTTTATAGGTAGATGTATTAACGGTAAACATGAGCATAGCCACCTTTGTGCATCAGATCTTAGCGTCCTCAAGTGTGCGGTAATGAATGATAGACGTTACAATTTGGGGGCCAATATTGCCAGGAGGCTACATTTGAACGCCAAAGAAGGAGATTTCTTTGGCGGGATTTATGCCACCCGTTTAGCTAATTATCTGGGGGTATCCATAAGGGGGAACGATATTGAGTTACCACCTGCTTTTCTTGATTATGAGGCTATGGTGCGCTACCAGTTTCTTGAGAGGAACGAACAGTCCCTCCTGTACCGACTAATTTTTGATAGACAGCGTGCTGTCCATATTACCCTTCCTGCTCCTGCCTTCTTTAACTTTCAGGAAAAACGGAGACACTTTATAACCAGAGAGGATGCAAACGAGTACGAGAGAGAGGCGGAAGCCGCTCACCTCCACGCTGCAGCCGTTCAGGCGGTAGCCGCCGCAACCCAGTACAACCCCAACTATGACTTTGGATATTATCCGGGCCAGCCATGGCCCTAGACCAACTTAGGCCAAAAGCCTAAGCTTGGGGGAGTACGTATTTCTCACCGACATTACATTCATGTTCACACACTCATTTCTGTTGTCGGTGTTCATACTTTTTCATTGAATCATCCATGATAGTTTATTTCTTCTTTCCACTTTCTTCTTGTGTGTTTGATTAACCTTAAGAAAAATCCAAAAAAATTTAGTTCTAGCTTTACCTTTTAGTTTGTTTAGTTGAAGTATTAAAACAAAACCCAAAAAGATTTCTCGTTTTTTTTGCTTGTTGGGAGCTTTCCCGTGTAAATAGTTTTTTTTTCTCGTTCTTATTTTGAAATTTCTTTCTTTGGGTCATAAGGAGAAGACCACAATGAAAATTGTTGAGTGGCTCTCATATGCATTATTGTTTATCTAACAAAGAGCCCATATTACCTTGCCTTCTCCTTTGAGTTATTGTTTGCAGATTCCAGCTTAGTCCAATGCACATGCACTTTTATTATTATTCACACCGTTCGGTCGTGCAAGTGAAAGGCAATAATGACGATGTATGATGAAATAATTGAGATGGAGAAAACCTGGTATGAACTCGACCTATTTTTTTTTTGTAAATATGATTAGCTCATCGTTCTGAATTCAGCTCATTATGGATGAAACATGTTTGCAATGACAATTAGAGATTATAGTTATTCATGCCATGCTTAATTAGCTAAGAGTGTGTAATGGTTTGTCTTGAGTGCCAACATGCATTTGTAAATGGTTGTGATGTAGTATGATAGGATGGTATCCTCCTCTGAATGATTCAAGTGGCTTGACTTGGCACATGTTCACGCATGTAGTTGAAACCAAATCAACATAGCCTCCACGATATTTATGTTCATGGTGATTTATATCCTACTCATGATCGCATTCAATGTTGGTTAATCTCAATGCATGTTTATGACTGTTGTCGCTCTCTAGTTGGTCGCTTCCCAGTCTCTTGCTAGCCTTCACCTGTACTAAGTGGGAATACTGCTTGTGCATCCACTTCCTTAAACCCAAAGTTGTTCCATATGAGTCCACCATACCTACCTATATGCGGTATTTACCTGCCATTCCAAGTAAATTTGCATGTGCCAAACTCTAAACCTTCAAATAATATTCTGTTTTGTATGCACGAATCGCTCATGTAGTAACTAGGGGCTGTCAGTATCTTCCATGCTAGGTGGGTTATTCTCACGATATGTGTTGATTCACTATCATTCACGAGAAAGTGGCTGGTATTCGGGATGCCCAGTTCCATGCTCAAAAATTCAAATCAAAATATAATAAAACAAAACTCCCCCAGGATTGTTGTTTGTATGGACGGTACCCGTGGATTCGGCCCGCAGTGGAGTGTGATTGATTGGTGGAGGGGGAGTAAAAACTTTACTATTCTGTTCGGGAACCACCTATAATGTATCTAGCATGGAAGATACCGAGATCTCTCGGTTGTTATGTTGACAATGAAAGCATACCGCTCAAAAATTATATTCATCTCTGTTTTAAAAAGCTCGAGCTCTGGCACCTCTGCAAATCAATGCTTCCCTCTGCGAAGGGCCTATCTATTTTACTTTACTGTTGAGTCATCATCCTCTTATAAAAAGCACCAGTTAGAGAGCACCCCCGTCATTTGTATGCTTTGTTATTAATTGATATTGAGTATGATTGTGACTGGATCTCTTTTACCATGAATTAGAATGTCTAGTCAGTCCTTGTTCTTTAGAGGTGCTCTACATTTATGTTTTGCGGTCTCGGAAAGGGCTAGGGAGATACCATTATATCATATTGTATCATGATTGTTTTGATAAAATTGTTGTCATTCGAGACTTATTATTATTGCTCGCTAGTTGATTATGCCATTGATATGAGTAAATGTGAGACCTAAATGTTATTGTGAATGTGGTTAGTCTATAACCTTTGCTGAAAAAAACTGAACATCAGTTAGACGTATTTACAACAACAAGATCAAACAGAGTTTGTAAAAGTTTTTCTTTATCACTTTCAGTTTGTCAACTGAATTTCTTGAGGACAAGCAATGGGTTAAGCTTGGGGGAGTTGATACGTCTCCAACGTATCTACTTTTCCAAACTCTTTTGCCCTTGTTTTGGACTCTAATTTGCATGATTTGAATGGAACTAACCCGGACTAACACTGTTTTCAGCAGAATTGCCTTGGTGTTATTTTTGTGCAGAAATAAAAGTTCTCGGATTGACCTGAAAATTTACGGAGAATATTTTTGGAATTAATAAAAAATATTGGCCAAAGAATCAAGCCAGGGGGGTCCACCTGTTGGCCACAAGCCAGGAGGGCGCCCCGCCCTAGGGCGCACCCTGGTGGCTTGTGGGCCCCCCGTGGCTCCTCCGACCTCAATTCCAACTCTATATATTCCTATTCGGGGAGAAAAAAATAAAGGAGAAGAGTTCATCGCGTTTCACGATACGGAGCCGCCGCCACCTCCTGTTCTTCCTCGGGAGGGCAGATCTGGAGTCTGATTTGGGCTCCGGAGAGGGGAAATCGACGCCGTCGTCATCACCAACCATCCTTCATCACCAATTTCATGATGCTCTCCACCGTTTGTGAGTAATTCCTTTGTAGGCTTGCTGGACGGTGATGGGTTGGATGAGATCTACCATGTAATCGAGTTAGTTTTGTAGGGTTTGATCCCTAGTATCCACTATGTTCTGAGATTGATGTTGCTATGACTTTGCTATGCTTAATGCTTGTCACTAGGGCCCGAGTGCCATGATTTCAGATCTGAACCTATTATGTTTTCATGAATATATATGTGTTCTTGATCCTATCTTGCAAGTTGTAGACACCTATTACGAGTTATGATCCGCATCCCCCAGGGTGACAATAACTGGGATTCTTTCCGGTGATTACCGTAGTTTGAGGAGTTCATGTATTCACTAAGTGCTAATGCTTTGGTCCGGTTCTCTATTAAAAGGAGGCCTTAATATCCCTTAGTTTCCATTAGGACCCCGCTGCCACGGGAGGGTAGGACAAAAGATGTCATGCAAGTTCTTTTCCATAAGCATGTACGACTATATATGGAATACATGCCTACATTACATTGATGAATTGGAGCTAGTTCTGTATCACCCTTTGTTATAACCGTTGCATGATGAATGCCATCCGACATAATTATCCATCACTGATCCATTGCCTACAAGCTTTTCACATATTGATCTTTGCTAAGTTACTTTTCCGTTGCTACTGTTACAATCACTACAATTCTGCTACTGTCACCTCTGCCACTGTTACAGTTACTTCCATACTACTTTGCTACTAAATACTTTGTTTCAGATATTAAGTCTTTCAGGTGTGGTTGAATTGACAACTCAGCTGCTAATACTCGAGAATATTCTTTGGCTCCCCTTGTGTCGAATCAATAAATTTGGGTTGAATACTCTACCCTCGAAAACTGTTGCGATCCCCAATACTTGTGGGTTATCAGTATGCAACTTAAGACAATGTGGAAATTGTTTCACAACTCACGCCACCTGGAACACCATAGTGTGATGGTGTGTCCGAACGTCGTAGTCGTGCTCTATTGGATATAGTGCGTACTATGATGTCTCTTATCATTTTGCCAGTATCGTTTTGGGGTTATGCATTAGAGACAAATACATTCACTTTAAAATAAGGGCACCATCTAAAGTCCGTTGAGATGACACCGTATGAAATTTGGTTTGGCAGAAACATAAGCTGTCATTTCTCAGAGTTTGGGAATGCGATGCTTATGACTGATAAGCTCGAACCCAAAGTGGAAAAGTGCATTTTCATAAGATACCCTAAGAAAACAGTTGGGTATACCTTCTATCTCAGATCCAAGGGCAAAGTGTTTGTTGCTTAAAACGGGTCCTTTCTCGAGAAAGAGTTTCTCTCAAAAGAATAGAGTGGGAGTAAGGTTGAACTTGATGAGGTTATTGAACCGTCACTTCAGTTGGATAGTAGCACGACACAGAAAGTTGTTTCTGTGGCGCCTACACCAAATGAAGAGGAAGTTAATGATGATGATCATGACACTTCGGATCAAGTTACTACCGAACCTCGTAGGCCAACAAGAAATCGTACCGCCTCTGAGTGGTACTTCAATCTTGTCTTGGAGGTCATGTTGTTAGACAACAGTGAACCTACGAGCTATGAAGAAGCGATGGTGGGTCCGTATTCCAACAAATGGCTAGGAGCCATGAAATCCGAGAAAGGATCCATGTATGAAAACCAAGTATGGACTTTGGTAGACTTGCCCATTGAACGGCAGGCCGTTGAGTACAAATGGACCTTTAAGAAGAAGATAGACGCATATGGTAAATGTCACCATTTATAAAGCTCGACTTGTCGCAAGGAAGTTTCTGACAAGTTCAAGGAGTTGACTACGAAGAGACTTTCTCACCCGTAGCGATGCTAAATTCTGTTGGAATTATGTTAACAGTTGCTGCATTTTTCGATTATGAAATCTGGCAGATGGATGTCAAAACATCATTTCCTTAACAGTATCCGTGAGGAAAGGTTGTATGTGATACAACCGGAAGGTTTTGTCAGTCCTAAGGATGCTAAAATGTATTCAAGCTCCAGTGATCCTTCTATGGACTGGAGCAAGAATCTCGGAGTTGGAATACACGCTTTGATGATGTGATCAAAGTTTTTGGGTCTATACAAAGTTTATGAGAAACTTGTATTTACAATAAAGTGAGTGGGAGCACTATAGAATTTCTAATAAGTATATGTGGATGACATATTGTTGATCGGAAATGATATAGAATTTTTGGAAAGCATAAAGGGTTGTTTGAAAAGGAGTTTTTCAAAGGAAAACCTGGAATGAAGCTACTTAAATATTGGACATCAGGATCTATAGATATAGATCAAGACGTGTGATAAAACTTTCAATGAGTACATACCTTGACAAGATTTTGAAAGAGTTCAAAATGGACCAGTCAAAGAAAGAGTTCTTGCCTGATTTGTAAGGTGTGGAGTTGTGTGAGACTCAAAGCTCGACCACGACAGAAGAAAGAGAAAGGACGAAGGTCATCCCCTATGCCTTATCCATAGGCTCTGTATAGTATGCCATGCTGTGTACCGCACCTGGTGTGTGCCTTGCCATGAGTCTGTCAAGGGGTACAAGAGTGGTCCAGGAGTGGATCACTGGACAGCGGTCAAGATTATCCTTAGTAACTAGGGGACTAAGGAAATGTTTTTCGATTATGGAGGTGATAAAGAGTTCGTCGTAAAGGGTTACGTTGATGCAAGCTTTGACACCTATCCGGATACGTATAGTGGAGCAGTCATTTGGAATAGCTCCAAGTGGAGCATGGTAGCATCTGCAGTATGACATATAGATTTGCAAAGAACACACGGATCTGAATGTTGCAGACCGTTGACTAGAACCTCTCTCACATGCAAAACATGATCGAACCCCAGAACTCATTGGGTGTTAGATTCATTACAATATTAATCACATGGTGATGTGAGCTAGATTATTGACTCTAGTGCAAGTGGGAGACTGTTGGAAATATGCCCTAGAGTCAATAATAAAATGGTTATTATTATATTTCCTTGTTCATGATAATCGTTTATTATCCATGCTATAATTGTATTGATTGGAAACTCAAATACATGTGTGGATACATAGACAACAAAGTGTCCCTAGTAAGCCTCTACTAGACTTGCTCGTTGATCAAAGATGGTTAAGGTTTCCTAGCTATAGACATGAGATGTCATTTGATAACGAGATCACATCATTAGGAGAATGATGTGATGGAAAAGACCCAAACTATGAACATAGCATATGATCGTGTCAGTTTATTGCTATAGTTTTCTGCATGTCAAGTATCTGTTCCTATGACCATGAGATCATGCAACTCACTGACACCGGAGGAATTCCTTGTGTGTATCAAACATCGCAACGTAACTGGGTGACTATAAAGATGCTCTATAGGTATCTCCGAGGGTGTCTGTTGAGTTGGCATGGATCGAGGCTGGGATTTGTTACTCCGTGTGACGAAGAGGTATCTCAGGGCCCACTCGGTAATACAACATCACAATAAGCCTTGCAAGCAAAGTGACTAAAGATTTAGCCACGGGATCTTGTATTACGGAACTAGTAAAGAGACTTGCCGGTAACGAGATTGAACTAGGTATAGAGATACCAACGATTGAATCTCGGGCAAGTAACATACCGAAGAACAAAGGGAACATCATACGGGATTAACTGAATCCTTGACATAGAGGTTCGACCGATAAAGATCTTCGTAGAATATGTAGGAACCAATATGGGCATCCAAGTCCCGCTATTGGTTATTGACCGTAGAGGTGTCTTGGTCATGTCTACATAGTTCTCGAACCCGCAGGGTCTGCACACTTAATGTTCGGTGACGTTTCGGTAGTATTGAGTTATGTATGTTGGTGACCGAAGGTTGTTCGGAGTCCCGGACGAGATCCCGGACGTGACGAGGAGCTCCGGAATGGTCCGGAGGTAAAGATTTATATATGGAAATCATATTTTGGCGACCGGAAAAGTTTCGGGTTTTTTCGGTATTGTATCGGGAAGCTTCTAGAAGGTTCCGAAAACTTCCGGAGGAGTCCGGAAGTCCACCAAGGGTTCCACCACGTCCCAAGGGTTTGCATGGTCTGAGGGGAGGTGCCTTAGCCTTATAGGGCCAGGCGCACAAGTCCCTCAAGGCCATGTGGCTTGGGAGAGGTGGAAAGTCCATCTGTTTATGGAAAGGGAGGGAATTGGACTAGGAGTCCAACTCCTCCCCCTTGGCTGCGCCCTAGGGCTTGGAGGGGCTGATCTCCATGCCCCTCCACCTATATATAGAGGGGAGGGGGCACCCCAAGAGCACACACGAAGCCCTTGGCGCCCCTCTCTCTCCCTAGATCGTTTTCTCCTCCGTTCGCGGTTTCGGTAGCGCTAGGCGTAGCCCTGCCGGGATAGCACCACCACCGCCGTCACCACGCCGTCGTGTTGCCGGAGATCTCATCTACCTCTCCACCCTCGCTTGCTGGATCAAGGAGGTGGAGATCGTCATCGAGCTGTACGTGTGCTGAACGCGGAGGTGCCGTCCGTTCGACGCTAGATCGGAAGGACCGTGATTGGATCGCGGGACGGCTAGCGATTTGGATCGCGAAGACGTTTGACTACATCAACCGCGTTTCTTAACGCTTCCCGCTTAGCGATCTACAAGGGTATGTAGATCCACTCTCCCTCTCGTAGATGCTCATCACCATGGATAGATCTTGCGTGTGCGTAGGAAATTTTTTGTTTCCCGTGCAACGTTCCCCAACAGTTGTCGGGGAGGAAGCGGTCTCTTCTACATGCCTATCGTAGGCGGCGAGGGGACTCCATCATCATCTACCAGGTTCCTAATGACAAATCTCATCTCCTTGCAATTACATTATTTGCCATTTGCCTCTCGTTTTCCTCTCCCCCACTTCACCAATTTGCCGTTTTATTCGCCCTCTTTTTCGTATGCCTATTTCTAGTCAGATCTCTTGTTTGCTTGTCACCATGAGTGATTTTGGTATGGCAGAAACGGATGATGGTAGAACTCCTAAAATTGGACATTCTGGCAATCTGGATTCTAAAACTTTTGTTTTGGGGCAAGGGAACGTTATAGGAAAAGAAACTATCCAAGAGTTTTTCAATTGCGTTGGGAATTTGACTCTCGATGATACTCCTATATTGAAAAGAACTAAATATTATGCGGAAGCTATCTCGACGTTAGTTTTAAAACTTGAAAATAGATTTATTCGTACCCATCCTACCTTGCAAAGATTGTTTTATGAGCTACCCATCATAAAGAACCCCAAAGCTAAGAAGTTAGCTACCCTTGTTCTTATGAATGAATTTGATCACATAGTACGGGAAGCTAGGGAGATCTTTGACTTTTATGGTATGAACCGTGAAAAACAGGTAATAGGAGAAATCCTTTACAATAGTGATTTCATGATGAGATATTTGCTTGGAAATAATCAATTTTTTGATGAGAATCTCAAAAAGGAAGTCCCTGTTTTAGACATGATCCAACAAGTTTTCAATGATGTGAACCAATTATATTCTTGGATCGTGGCAGGTAATCAAAGGGGGTACGTAGAGGGACAACTTGATAGTGCTAAGGTTGCTATGGATGATGTGTTTCAAGTTCTATTTGCAAAACCTCTTGACAAAAGCACCTCATCCAAAACCAAAGATGACAATACTTGAATCTATGCGTTATGCCTAGCTATGGGCGTAAAACGATAGCGCTTGTTGGGAGGCAACCCAATGAATAAATAAATTTTTGCTTTTTCCTTTCCGTTTTTTAGTGTTGACACAATTATGCCTCTATTATGATTGTGTTTTTATGGTTTATTTAGTGTTTGTGCCAAGTAAATCCTTTCGGATGATTCATAGGATGAGTAGAAGCGATGCTCAATCTGAAACAGAAACTTTGCGTCCAGTATATGAATTTTCATTTTTTTGATGGGATGTGATCTTGAGCTGAAATTATAACACAGTGTTTCTATACAAATTCCTTAAGTTGTACTAATTTTTCAGAATTTTTAGAGTTACAGAAGTATGGTTAGAGTACAGATTACTACAGACTATTCTGTTTAAGACAGATTCTGTTCTCGTTGCATTGTGTGCTTGTTTTGAGGAATCTATGGGTTATATTGAAGGATATGAGCCATGGTAAAGTTAAAATACAGTAGGTATAATGAAATAATAAAATATGAATAGGTTTGCAACAGCACCTAAAGTAGTGATTTGCTTTATTATACTAACGGATGTCACGAAGATTTTGTTGAGTTTTGTGTGATTGAAGTTTTCAAGTTTTGGGTGAGATCACGATGGATGAAGGAATAAGGAGTGAAAAGAGCCTAAGCTTGGGGATGCTACCGCACCCCCAAGATATATCCAAAGAGAAACAAGCAACTAAGCTTGGGGATGCCCCCGAGTGGCATCCCCTCTTTGTTCTAACGACCATCGGTATTTTACTTGGAGCTATATTTTTATTCGTCACATATCATGAGTTTTGCTTGGAGAATCTTGTATCTTTGCTTTCTTTGTTTGTTAGTTTGTCACTTGTATCCTTGCTGTACACACCTATTTGAGAAACCCAAAATTATGCTATGACTTGTTAAAATTGCTCTATGTGCTTCACTTAAACCTTTTGAGCTATAGAATTGCTCTAGTGCTTCACTTGTATCTTTTTGAGCACGGTGTGCTTGGATTGTTTTTTGTAGAAATACTCTCATGCTTCACTTAGATTAATTTGAGAGTTAGTAAATTTTGAAGAAACCCTATCATTCTTAACTTATACTATTTTGAGAGATGAAATCTTTATGCTCATGTGCTTCACTTAAATTTGTTTGAGCTTGTCAAAAAGCAATGGCAATATATGAAAATAGTCCCAGAGTGATAGATATCCATGGAGGATATAATAAAAACTTTCATGAAGATCATTGGACAAATTAAACTTGATTCCTGGTAATAGTTTTGAAACATGATGATAGTAATATGTGAGTCATGTTAGTGAGTAATTGTGCTTTAGTAGGAATATTGGTGTTAAGGTTTGTGATTCCCTATGCATGCACGAAAGTCAATAGTTATGCAATGAAGTTACATCCTACTTATGGTGCATTATTAGGTGTTAGTTATGCTCAATGCTCGCTTATGTGAATTTTCGTTTCTTGGTTTGGTTGCTTCCCAATCTATTTGCTAGCCTTCATTTGTACTAAGTAGAATTACTACTTGTGCATCCAAAATCCTTAAACCAAGTTTTGCCTTATGTGTCCACTATACCTACCTATATGCGGTATTTCCATGCCGTTCCAAGCAAATTTGTATGTGCCATCTCTTAATTTTCAAAATAAATTTTCTCTTTTGTGTGCTCGTACCGCTCATGAAACGGTGGGGAGTGTCCAATATTTTTCCATGTTAGATGTGTTATTCTCAAGATGAGTGTTTATTCACTTGTCATTGCACGAGAGTGCGGCGGTAATAGGGATGCCCATTCCCGAAATGAAAAAGAAAAACTATTTACTTTATGTTGTCAAATAAAAAATTCCTTGGATAGTGTTGGTATGGAAGGCAACCGTGGATACGACCCGCCATGGAAAGTGAAAGTTTGGTGGAAAAAGGAATAAACTTTATTTTCTGTTTGGGAACCGCCTATGATATATCTAGCATGGAAAGTATTGTGAGCTACTTCGTCATTTTCGTTGACAGGAAAAGCATGCCACCCAAAATATTTTATCTCTCTCAATTTAAACCTTGAGCTCTGGCACCTCTACAAATCCCTACTTCCCTCTGCGAAGGGCCTATCTATTTACTTTATGCAATTTTTATTTTTACCTTGAGTCTCCATCTTCTCTAATAAAGCACCAACTAGGGGGCACTATGATCGTACTTGAGCATTGGGTATAGCTAATATTTGATTGTGTTTCATGAATGTATCAATGATTGAGCATGATGGGCTAGGAATAACTTTCTTTAGTGTTGATATTTTGAAAGACATGGTTGCTTGTTGACATGCTTGAGTATTGAAGTCATTATGTTAAAACTAGACTATTGCTTTGAATCATTTACAAGTCCAAATGTCCATGCAATACAAAAGAAAAGAATATGATGAACATGTTAGGCAGCATTCCACATCAAAAATTCTGTTTTTATCATTTACCTACTCGAGGACGAGTAGGAATTAAGCTTGGGGATGCTGATACGTCTCCAACGTATCTATAATTTTTGCTTGTTCCATGCTTTTATATTATCATTCTTGGATGTTTTACAATCATTTTATAGCAACTTTATATCATCTTTTGGGACTAACCTATTAACATAGTGCCAAAGTGCCAGTTGCTGATTTTGCTTGTTTTTTACTTCGCAAAATATCAGTACCAAACGGAGTCCAATCGCGATGAAACTTTTTGGAGATTTTTTCTAGACCAGAAGACACCCAGTGGGCCAAAGAAGTGCCGAAGAGGTGGGCCGTGGAGACCACAACCCAACAGGGCGCGCCAGGGGGGGCCCGGCGCGCCCTGATGGGTTGTGCCCTCCTCGTGACCCCTCTCCACCGCCTCTGATGCCTATAAATTCCCAAATATTCCAAAAACCATAGGGGAGTCGATGAAACACAATTCCAGCCGCCGCAAGTTCCAGAACCTCGAGATCCAATCTGAACACCATCACGGAGGGGTTCATCTTCTTCATAGGTGCCTCTCCGATGATGCGTGAGTAGTCCACCATAGACCTACGGGTCCATAGGCAGTAGCTAGATGGCTTCCTCTCTCTCTCTTATGATTCTCAATACAATGGTCTCTTGGAGATCTATTTGATGTAAACTTTTGCGGTGTGTTTGTTGGGATCCGATGAATTTTGAGTTTATAATCAGTTTCTATCCATGAATATTATTTGAGCCTTCTTTGATCTCTTATATGCATGATTACTTATAGCCTCGTATTTCTTCTTCGAATATTTGGTTTAGTTAGGCCGACTAGATTGATTTTTCTTGCCATGGGAAGAGGTGATTTGTGATGGGTTCGATCTTGCGGTGTTCTTTCCCAGTGACAGAAGGGGCAGCAAGACACACATGTATCGTTGACAAGATGGGGTCTATTCCTACATGAATAGATCTTGTCTACATAATGTCATCGTTCTTATTGCATTACTCCATTTTTCCATGAACTTAATACACTAGATGCATGCTGGATAGCGGTCGATGTGTGGAGTAATTGAGGTAGATGCAGGCAGGAGTCGGTCTACCTATCTTGGACGTGATGCCTATATAATGATCATTGCCTTGGATATCGTCATGACTATTCGATTTTCTATCAATTGCCCAACAGTAATTTGATCACCCACCGTGCGCTATACTCATGAGAGAAGCCACTAGTGAATCCTACGGCCCTCGGGTCTACTTTTTCAACATATTGCTTTCCGATCTATGTTTTTGCATCTTTGTTTTCAGATCTACAAAACCAAAAAAACCAAAAAAATATTGCTGCATATTTTATTTGCCCTTTTTATTTTGTGTTCTTGAGAGATTTATCTCTCCTATCAATCACTACCTAACCTATGTTTTTACCGTAGAGAGATTGACAACCTCTCTTTTGCGTCGGGTTGCAAGTATTTGTTGTTTGTGTGCAGGTGCTGCTTATTGGGTGGTGGTGATCTGCTACTTCTTGAGCATGCGTTGGTTTTCCCTTGAAGAGAAAAGGGTGATGCAGCAAAGTAGATAAGTATTTCCCTCAGTTGTTGAGAACCAAGGTATCAATCCAGTAGGAGATACAAGCAAGTCCCCAATAGATGTACCTACACAAATAATCAAACACTTGCACCCAACGCTATAAAGGGGTTGTCAATCCCTTCACGGTTACTCGCAAGGATGAGATCTGATAGAGATAGATAGATATGATTGCTAAAACGGAAAGTAAAATAAAAGTAAAAAGATTGCAGCAAGATATTTTTGGTATTTTTGGTTTATAGATCTGAAAATATAATGTGGAAAATAGACCCGGGGGCCATAAGTTTCACTAGAGGCTTCTCTCATGAAGGAAAATAATATGGTGGGTGAACAAATTACTGTCGAGCAATTGATAGAAAAGCGAATAATTATGAAGATATCCAAGGCAATGATTATGCATATAGGCATCATGTCCGTCTCAAGTAAACCGAAATGATTCTGCATCTACTACTATTACTCCACACATCGACCGACTCCTGCCTGCATCTAGAGTATTAAGTTCATGAAGAACAGAGTAGCGCATTAGGTAAGATGACATGATGTAGAGGGATAAACTCAAGCAATATGATGAAAACCCCATCTTTTTATCCTCGATGGCAACAATACAATACGTGCCTCGCTACCCCTACTTTGTCACTGGGTGAGGACACCGCAAGATTGAACCCAAAACTAAGCACTTCTCGCATTGCAAGAATTACCAATCTAGTTGGCAAAACCAAACCAATAACTCAAAGAGACTTGAAAAGATATGAAATCATGCATATAAGAATTCAGAGAAGATTCAAATAATATTCATAATCAATCTGAACATAAACCCACAATTCATCGGATCTCGACAAACACACCGCAAAAGAGTATTACATCGGATAGATCTCCATGAAGATCATGAAGAACATGGTATTGAAGAACAAAGAGAGAGAAGAAGCCATCTAGCTACTAGCTATGGACCAGAAGGTCTATGGTAAACTACTCACGCATCATCGGAGGGGCAATGGAGTTGATGTAGATGCCCTCCGTGATCGATTCCCCCTCCGGCAGATTACCAGAAAAGGCTCCAAGATGGGATCTCACGGGAACAGAGGCTTCCGGCGGCGGAAAAGTATTTTCGTGGCTCTCTTTGGTATCCAGGGAATATTTGGGAATTTATAGGCCGAAGAATAGGGTTAGGAGGGCTGCCATGGGGCCACAAGCCAGGGGGCGCCCCCCTAGGGCACGCCCCTGTGGCTTGTCGCCACACGGCGGCTCTCCTGCCTTCATCTCCAAGTCTGGTACGTTCCTTCTGGTCCAAGAAAAATCATTCCGAAGATTTTATTCCGTTTGGACTCCGTTTAATATTCCTTATCTGCAATACTCAAAAACAAGGAAAAAACAGAAACTGGCACTAGGCTCTAGATTAATAGGTTAGTCCCAAAAATAATATAAAATAGCATATTAATGCATATAAAACATCCAAAACAGATAATATTCTTTGGATACGTTGGATACGTATCAAGCATCCCCAAGCTTAATTCCTGCTCGTCCTTGAGTAGGTAAATGATAAAAACAGAATTTTTGATGTGGAATGCTACCTAACATATTTATCCATGTAATATTCTTTATTGTGGCATGAATATTCAGATCCATAAGATTCAAAAAAAAGTCTAATATTGACATAAAAACAGTAATACTTCAAGCATACCAACAAGGCAATTATGTCCTTTCGAAATAACATGGCCTTAGAAAGTTATCCCTACAAAATCATATGGTCTGGCTATGCTCCATCTTCCCCACACATAGTATCTAAATCATGCACAACCCCGATGACAAGTCAAGCAATTGTTTCACACTTTTTATGTTCTCAAACCTTTTCAACTCTCACGCAATACATGAGAGTGAGCCATGGATATAGCACTATAGGTGGAATAGAATATGGTGGAGGTTGTGAGGAAAAAGGAGAAGATAGTCTCACATCAACTAGGCGTATCAACGGGCTATGGAGATGCCCATCAATAGATATCAATGTGAGTGAGTAGGGATTGCCATGCAACGAATGCACTAGAGCTATAAGTGTATGAAAGCTCAAAAAGAAAACTAAGTGGTTGTGCATATGAAAAATTCCACTAGTTATATGAAAGTGACAAAATAGGAGACTCTCTAACATGAAGATCATGGTGCTACTTTGAAGCACAAGTGTGGAAAAAGATAGTAGCATTGTCCCTTCTCTCTTTCTCTCATTTTTTTTCTTTTCTTTTTTTTTATCTTGGTGGGCATCTTTGGCCTCTTTTTTTTATTTGGGCTTCGCTGGCGTCTTTTATTTTTTTTTGTAAAGTCCGGAGACTCATCCCAACTTGTGAGGGATTCATAGCTTACATCATCCTTTTCTCCCACGGGACAAATGCTCTAATAATGGAAATCATCACACTTTTATTTACTTACAACTCGATACCTAGAACAAAATATGACTCTATATGCAATATGAAAGTGATGGTGCGTGTCATGAAAAACGGAACGGTGGAAGTTGCATGGCAATATATCTCGGAATGGCTATGGAAATGCCATAATAGGTAGGTATGGTGGCTGTTTTGAGGAAAGTATATGGTGGCTGTTTTGAGGAAGGTGGGTTTAATGCACCGGCGAAAGTTGCGCGGTACTAGAGAGGCTAGCAAAGGTGGAAGGGTGAGAGTGCGTATAATCCATGGACTCAACATTAGTCATAAAGAACTCACATACTTATTGCAAAAGTCTATTAGTTATCGAAGCAAAGTATTAGACGCATGCTCCTAGGGGAGAGGTTGGTAGGAGTTAACCATCGCGCGCTCCCGACCCTCACACAAAGGTTGACAATCATTAAACAAATCATGCTTCGACTTCGTTACATAACGGTTCACCATACGTGCATGCTACGGGAATCAAAAACTTTAACACAAGTATTTCTTCCAATTCACAATTACTCACTAGCATGACTCTCATATTACCATCTTCATATCTCAAAACTATATGCAAGGAATCAAACTTCTCATAGTATTCAATGCACTTAATATGAAAGTTTTTATTATATCCCTCTTGGATGCCTATCATATTAGGACTAAATTCATAACCTAAAACCGATTACCATGTTGTTTAAAGGCTCTCAAAATAATATAAGTGAGGTACGAGAGTTCAATAATTTCTATAAAATAAAACACCACCGTGCTCTAAAAAGATATAAGTGAAGCACTAGAGCAACATTGCCTAGCTCAAAAGATATAAGTGAAGCACATAGAGCATTCTAATAAATTCACGATTCAGCGTATCTCTCTCAAAAAGATGTGTGCAGCAAGGATGATTGTGGCAAACTAAAAAGCAAAGACTCATATCATACATGACGCTCCAAGCAAGACACATATCATGTGGTGAATAAAAATATAGCCTCAACTAAATTTACCGATGGATTGAAGACGAAAGAGGGGATGCCTTCCGGGGCATCCCCAAGATTAGGCTTTTTGGTATCCTTGAATATGGCTTGGGGTGCCTTGGGCATCCCCAAGTTTAGGCTCTTGCCACTCCTTATTCCATAGTCCATCAAATCTTTACCCAAAACTTGAAAACTTCACAACACAAAACTCAACAGAAAACTCATGAGATCCGTTAGTATAAGAAAAATAAATCACCACTTTAGGTACTGTTGTGAACTCAATCTTTATTTATATTGGTGTAATATCTACTGTATTCCAACTTCTCCATGGTTCATACCTCCCGATACAACCCATAGATACATCAAAATAAGCAAACAACACAAAGAAAACAGAATCTGTCTAAAACAGAACAGTCTGTAGCAATCTATAGACTTCGAATACTTCTGTAACTCTAAAAATTCTGAAAACTTAGGACAATCAGGGAAATTTGTATATCAATCTTGTGTAAAAATTTCAGATCAAAAGCACGTTCCAGTGAATTTACAAAATTCCTGGACTGAGAGCAAAAGTTTGTGTTTTTCAGCAAAATCAAATCACAAACACCGTAGACCATCCCAAAGGTCTTACTTGGCTCAAACACTAATTTAAAAAATAAAACAAAATTACTACAGAGGTAATAATGTGAAAAACACTCAAGAACAGAAGCAAAAAAACATAAACACAAAATAAAATTGGGTTGCCTCCCAACAAGCGCTATTGTTTAACGCCCTTAGCTAGGCATAATGATTTCAATGATGCTCACATAAAAAGTAGTAATTGAAATATGCAAGAGAGCATCATGAATCTCATGACAAGCACATTTAAGTCTAACCCACATCCTATGCATAGGGATTTTGTGAGCAAATAATTTATGGGAACAAGAATCAACTAGCATTGGAAGGCAAAACAAGCATAACTTCAAAACTTTGAACACATAGAGAGGAAACTTGATATTATTGCAATTCATACAAGCATATGTTCTTCCCTCATAATAAATTTCAGTAGAATCATAATCAAATTCAACAATATAGCTATCATAAACAATACTTTCTTTATGATCAACATGCATAAAGTTTTTATCATCTTCCAAAATAGTGGGATTATCATCAACTAAAGTTATGACCTCTCCAAACCCACTTTTATCAAAAAATACATAATATTGAACACTCTCCAAATATGTGGGATTCTTTTTACCTAAAGTTGACGCTCTCCCAAACCCACTTTCGATACTATTGCAAACATATTCAACATGTGGCTTAAATAAATTTTCAAGATCATAAGAAGCATTATCACCCCAATCATGATCATTGCAATAAGAAGTGGACATGACAAAATTATCATCCCCAAGCTTGTAGTTTTGCATATCATTAACATAATTGACATTAATAGAATTTATAGTAACATCATTGCAATCATGCTTTTCAATCAAGGAGCTATCATGAATCACCTTATAAATTTCTTCTTTCAACACTTCATCAAAATTTCCAGATTCATGATTTTCAAACAAAACTTCATAGAGATAATCAAGTGCACTCAACTCACTAGCAATTGGTTCATCATAATTTGGCCTTTTGAAAAGATTAGCAAGTGGATGAGGATCCATAACAATAGATTTTTAGCAAGCGAAGATGCAAGCAAATAGTAGGCACATGGCAACACAAGCAAACAAAAAGAGATCCGGCGAGAAAAAGGCAAACGACAAAGAGGGCGAATAAAACGGCAAATCTTTTTGGTATTTTCTGAAAATCGTTTTAGAAGTGGGGGAGAGGAAAACGAGAGGCAAATGGCAAATAATGTAAATGCAAGAGATGAGTTTGTGATGGGTACTTGGTAGGCTTGATGTAGATCTCCCCGGCAACGGCGCCAGAAATCCTTCTTGCTACTTCTTGAGCATGCGTTGGTGTTCCCTTGAAGAGGAAAGGGTGATGCAGCAAAGTAGATAAGTATTTCCCTCAGTTGTTGAGAACCAAGGTATCAATCCAGTAGGAGATATAAGCAAGTCCCCAATAGATGTACCTACACAAATAATCAAACACTTGCACCCAACGCTATAAAGGGGTTGTCAATCCCTTCACGTTTACTTGCAAGGATGAGATCTGATAGAGATAGATAGATATGATTGCTAAAACGGAAAGTAAAATAAAAGTAAAAAGATTGCAGCAAGATATTTTTGGTATTTTTGGTTTATAGATCTGAAAATATAATGTGGAAAATAGACCCGGGGGCCATAGGTTTCACTAGAGGCTTCTCTTATGAAGGAAAATAATACGGTGGGTGAACAAATTACTATCGAGCAATTGATAGAAAAGCGAATAATTATGAAGATATCCAAGGCAATGATTATGCATATAGGCATCACGTCCGTGTCAAGTACACCGAAACGATTCTGCATCTACTACTATTACTCCACACATCGACCGACTCCTGCCTGCATCTAGAGTATTAAGTTCATGAAGAACAGAGTAGCGCATTAGGTAAGATGACATGATGTAGAGGGATAAACTCAAGCAATATGATGAAAACCCCATCTTTTTATCCTTGATGGCAACAATACAATTGAGGGAAATACTTACCGTCGCTGTGCTGCATCATCCCTTCCTCTTTGGGGAAATACCGACGCAGTCTCAAGCCACTTCAACTCCATTTAGCGTGATTCCAACACCGAAAAATCCTACATATACAGAAACCCTCAGAAATAAACCGAGAACTTCTGCCCCGCCGCCGCAAGCCTCTGTATCAAAGAAAACTCATCCGGAGCCTTGTTCCAATACCCATCCGGAGGGGGCAATCATCATCGGAGGCCATCTTCATCATCCCGGCGGTGTCCATGACGAGGAGGGAGTAGTTCACCCTCGGGGCTGAGGGTATGTACCAGTAGCTATGTGATTGATCTTTCTTTCTCTCTCTCTCTCTCTCTCTTTGTCTCTCTCTCTCTCTCTCTCTCTCTCTCTCTCCTGTTCTTGAGATGTCACGATCTTGATGTATCATGGGCTTTGTTAATATAGTTGGATCATATGATTTTATTCCCTTGCTACCTTGTTGTGATGAATTGAATCTTTCCCTTTGAGATCTGGTTATGTTGGGTTGAATAGTTTGGGTTTGAGAACACTCGATGTATGTATTGCATGTGGTGACAATGGGGTATTCTATTGATTCACTTGATATATGTTATGGCATCAACTTGCGGATTCCGGTGACCTTGGGGGATCTATGCACATGGGTTGATTGCACGTTTTCATCCTACTTTCTCCAATAGAAATCTTGGGGTACTCTTTGAAGTTCTTTGTGTTGGATTGAATATGATGAATCTGAAATTGTTTGATGCATGTCGAATAATTAACCCACGGATACTTGAGGTGACATTGGAGTATCTAGGTGACATTAGGGTTGATTGAGATGTATCATATGGTATTATTTTAGTACGAACTCTAGCGTTGTTTTTGACACTTATAGGAATAGCTCAATAGATTGATCGGAAAGGATAACTTTGAGGTGGTTCTACTACCTACAACAATTTCATCTTATGTTCTCCACGAGATATGTACTTTGGAGTGATTCTTTGTTGCACGTTGAGGGACGATCATATGATTCTATTATGTTAGCATTGTTGAGAGATTGCACTAGTGAAAGTATGAACCCTAGGCCTTATTTCCAAGCATTTATACATAGTTTTGCTCATTGTTTTCCATTTGCTACCTTGCTGTTTTTATATTTCCAGATTACAAAAACCTATATCTACTATCCATATTGCACTTGTATGAACATCTCTTCGCCGAACTAGTGCACCTATACAATTTGCCATTGTATTGGGTGTGTTGGGGACACAAGAGATTTCTTGTATTTGATTGCATGGTTGTTTGAGAGACACCATCTTCATCCTACACCTCCCACAGATTGATTAACCTTAGGTCAGCCACTTGAGGGAAAATTGATACGGTCCTACAAAACTCTGCGCTTGGAGGCCCAACAAAGTCTACAAGAATAAAGTTGCGTAGTAGACATCACACACCAATCTCGCCGGTCGTGGGCTGCAGCCACTCATCGACAAGATCGCGGCCCTTCAGGAGGCCGGTCTCATGGGGTCGATGGTTGCCAAGGAGTTTGTGAGCTGCCCAATCGTACCCTCCAGAAGCGCTCACACCCGGCATGGGCATGCGCTCGCTGCAAGGACACGACAAGGCCGAGCCACGCCAACCTCAAGGAGGAGGTGGTGGAGGTGATCATGAAGATCCTGTTCACCGATGCCTTGTTGGAGATGCCCGATGGTGGATACCCGGTGTACCGCCTCGGCAAAGCGGATGACATCGTGGCATCCTTGCCACGGTTTGCTGAGTGGGGGGTGGTCCGCGAAGACCACGAGGGGCCTCGCGAGAATCCCCACTTGGTGGTGCCTGGTTTAGGCGACCGCAAGGATGCCGGGCCTTCGACACGCGCAAGCATTGAGACCAGCGATCAAGGGCAGATGCGGAGCCGCCGCAAGCTGCTGCTTGACGATAGTGACAACGACGACGATGCGCAGTTTGTGATTGTGCCCTCCCGGCCTGTGGGCACGGGAGGCGATGTAGATGATGACGAGGGGCCGACGAGCCTCATGGGACGGAGTCCAGAGAGGCCGCTGAGCCTTATGAGGAGGAGAACCGCTCCGGTCCAGCGGGGACGAGCTCCAGCGGGCCTCAAGGCGAGCCCTCAGGAGGAGGGGAGGTGCCTGGCATGGACGGCGCCATGGAGATGGAGGGGGCCAACGAGCAAAACTCCCTGGAGGACTCCACGCCTGCCGGGGTGGCCCATGCTGATGAGGGGGCCACAATGAGCCCCTATGCCTCGCCCATGCATCAGGCCCTTGAGGTTGATGCCACGAGCCCACCGCATTCACCGCCGCGACAGGCTGAAGAGGTGACTGCGCGGACCCCTGAGCCCACGAAGGAGGAGGCAGCCCTTGCAAGGAGCAAGGGCAAAGGGCCCGCTGACGAGGCCGGCTCAGGGCCCTCGCAGGCTATGACCTCGGAGGGTGGCGCGGAGCTGCAGCCAAGCTGGGCCCTCCAGCTCATGAGCAGTCGCGCCATGCTGGTGCGCGGCTCCCTGTAGGGCGCTCAGGCCGCCCTAGACATGCTCGAGGTCGACCTCCAGGCTGAGGAGGCGTGGCTCGCCGACGAGCACCTGCGCCTGGCCAACAGATGGCACCAGCTCAATGTCGCCGTCAAGTTGGGCTGCAGGAAAGAGAATATTGCACGGGAGAAGCGCGAGAAGACTGCCTAGGACTCCACGGAGCTTTGGTCGAACGCCGTGCGAGAGGCCGACAAGGCCAACCAGCGGCGCGAGGAGGCGGAGATCTGTGACAAGGCCGCCCTGGAGCAGGTTTCCCTGCGGTAGCAGGAGCTCCAGGTGCAGGAGGATGCGGCCGCAGCCCGCAAGGGGCAGCTAGCCTCCCAAGAGGAGGAGTTCGCCAAGTGCGAGGAGGTGATCGCGGCTCGCGAGGGTGACATGGATATTCGGGAATGAGAGCTCGCCATGACCTCCTCTTATCAGGGCACGAAGCACGAGCGCCTCACGACTCTAGAGCGCTAGGTGGCGGACGCCCAGTCCTCCTACGAGGCCAACCTCGCCAAGGCCAACCTCTAGTTGGAGGAGAAGGAGAAGAAGATCAACGCGGACGCTGACGGGAAGATCAAGAGGAAGCATGAGGCGCTCCAAAAGAGCCATGGCCAAAAGCTGAAGCAGCAGGAGGATCAGTTCAAGCTGAGGCGGGAGGAGCTCCAGGCCGAGGTGGGCAAGCTCAAGGAGTAACTCCAGGAGGTGGAGGCCAACCTCCAGCTTGTGCTTAAGGGAAAGGATGACGCCGAGGGGGAGCTACAGTCGCTCCAAGACCAGGTGGGCGATGTCTCTGACGTCGTCTAGAGGGCCAGGCATGACGCTGCCTAGGCGTGGACACTACAGGCCGAGCGCGTCAAGGTCTTCCGCGCCCGCGGCACCTTGGCCTGTTTTGTTGACGAGGTCCCCGACTTCCCCATCACGGATGCCGATGTGGGCTACCTGGACTTCTTCACCAAGCTAGTGGAGGTGCTGAGGACGGGGACCGCGAGGCAGGATGCCGTCATCGAGGAGGAGGCCTGCGACCTTCTGGACCAGGAGCTGACGCGGATCTTCGGCAACCACCTCTGAGCCAATGCCGACTTCGACTTCGATGAGGTGATGCAGCATGTCCCCAAGTAGCTCCACGATGAGCTCAGGAGGGGGCTGCGGGACCATGTGGACACCATGGTGGAGAAATTCACACACGCTCCCGATAGCTCTGAGGAGAGCGTCGGCCCTGAGGAGACCGGCGCTGGCGATGGCAGCAGTGCCACATCTGCTTAGGCTCTTCTCCCCATTTCTCCTTGTTTTCATGTTATCCAAATTTGTGGCCCCATGGGGGGTGCGAAGACATGTTGTTTTCGTATCACACTTAAGTTTTAACTTTTTGTTGCAATTGCCTTATTTTCTTGTAAGGCTTGGGTTTTCCTTCTTGCATTGCCATTTTGCCCTACGTCATTAGGACCCAGCCCCCAAGCGTACTACGACCGTCGCTGGTATGCTGGGACGCGTGCTCAACAAGGCCAGAGGGTGTAGGGCTCCTGAGGGGCGATGCTCAGGAAGCCCCGCTTTGACGTGCAGGCGGCTCGCGCCAAGGAGAAACAGAGAAACTCGACGAGACCATGAGGAGAAAGAGCTCAATAAACGCTAGAGTATTCACGAAGTACTGAGACTTAGCTTCTTATGGGGCACCTGCCTTGGCATGTCGTGGCTTGTGGGGTGTGCCACGCGAGGCGTAGGCCTATGAGGGCTCCCGCAGGCACTTGGTGAGCATGAGTGCCATAGGCTACCATGCGAGGCTGAGCTTGAGGCCTGCCGCGGGCTTCTTGAGGAGGCAGTTCGCATGCTGCAGGCTGCTTCGTGGGTCGGTGCTCGTGAAGCTTCTTGTGTCCTGCATCAGCGACAACAGCATACCAATAAGTTTCACAAGCAGTGGAGTGGCACGCGTTCGTGAGGTCGCTCATGGGTGTCACACGAGGAGACAAAGTACCAAGGACCTTGGTGAGGTGACGTGCACGGGAGCTGATCCGCGAGCCAGAGCTCAGTCACTTGGGTTTAGCGGCGGTGCTGGGACTAAACCAAGCACATGCACCATGTCCAGCCCCCGCTCACGTGATAAACAGGAGGGAGATCATGAGCGTGCCCAGTTCCTGAAATAAAAATGCTCTTGAAGTGCACATGACAACCTAGGCATATCTTAGGAAATAATACTTTACTGCTGCTTGTAGGAGTTCACTACAGAACCCAAAAGGAGATTGCTGACGTGTTGGACATGGGTAAGCAGGAGGATCCGGTGCGGCCAGGCGGCTCGCCCTCCTTACATGACCAAAAAGAGTTATGTCGTGCTGGACACGGGCAGCTTAAGGATGTTATGCGGCCTGGTGGCGCACCCTCAAGTCAAAAAGTCCGCTGTTACCGAGCATGGGGCCCCACTGGGTTGTGTCCGGGGAGCTCTTGCAGCCTCATGGCGATGCGAAAGAGAGGCTCCCGGAGCGTGTACAACTCCATGTCGTTCGTGCCTGTGACGTCATAGGTAGAACTTGCGGAGGTGTTGGATGTTCCATGTGTTTTGTACTGGAACACCCTCCTCCATCTTCAGCCGTGTTGCGCCAGGCCGGGAAATTTGGACGACCCTGAACGGGCATTCCCATATGGGTGAGAGCTTGTGGAGTCCTTCTCTGAAGAAGATCCTTCGCAAGACAAGATCACCAGCTTGAAGGGTCCAGGGGCGTATGTTGCGGTTGTGGTAGCGATGCAGCGCCTGCTGATACCAGGCCGAGCGGAGGGCAGCCCGGTGGCGTGCTTCCTCGAGGAGGAGCATATCAGCTTCCCGCAGGTCATCTTGGTTGTTCTCATTGAAGGCCAAGACCCGCTAGGACCCATGCTTGAGCTGAGTAGGAGGGACCGCTTCTGCCCCATAGACGAGGAAGAAGGGAGTTTCACCCGTAGGCTTGGTCGCTGTTGTGCGTATCGACCATAGCACTGACTGGAGCTCATCGAGCCAACCTTTGCCGCAGGTTGTGATCTTCTTGCTGAAGCTTCTTGTCTTGAGGCCTTTGAGGACATCAGCGTTAGCACACTCGGCCTGGCCATTGCTTCGCGGATGCGCCACGGAGGCGTAGAAGATTTCTATGCCGATGTTTTCGCAGTAGGACCTGAAGAAGCCTCTGGTGAACTGTGAACCATTGTCAATGATGATGTGGTTGGGGACGCTGAAGCGGCACACCAAGCCCTTGATGAACTTGACAACAGATCTCACTGGGATGGAGCGGACAGGCTCCAATTTTCTGCCCACTTGGTGAACTTGTTGATGGCGACGTAGAGGTAGGCAGGTAGTGGTAGCCTCCGGCCGTGCGAGGGAAGGGAACCAGAATATCCATCCCTAGACTGCAAAGGGTCACGAGTGGGGGATGGTCTGGAGCCCTTGTGCTGGTTGATGGATCTGCTTGGCGTGGAATTGGCAGGCCTCGCAAGACTGGACCAGCTCGATGGCGTCTTGAAGCGTCGTGGGCGTGTGGAAGCCACTGTGGAACACCTTGCCGACAAGGGTGCGCGATGAAGAGTGATGGCCACAATCTCCGCCATGTATGTTAGCAAGCAGGTCGCGCCCTTGCTCCTCAGAGATGCACCGCAATGCCACTCCATTGGGACGCCTTCGGTAGAGATCGTCGTCCCACACACAGTAAGATGCAGCTTGGTGGGTCACGCGCTCTGCTTCACTGTCGTCTAATGGGAGAGTGTCGTTCTCCAAGTAGACCTTGGATTCTGTGGCCCATCTCTCGGCCTACGGCTCCAGCGCTAACAGCAGGCGGGCGCCTGAAGGTGAGCCGCAGTCTGGTGCTCCTGTGGAGGGTGCGGGCGGGAGCTCCTCTTGCGGCGCCATGTTATTGACGACTGGAGGCGCGACAGATGGCTTCTGGGGCCTCTCCTCGAAGACGCCTGGGTTTGGGGCTCGCGATGCGACACTCGCTTGGCGATGCCGTCAGCTTCCTTGTTGTCGGCGCGAGGGACGTGTTAGAGTTCCATGCCAAGGAAGCGCTTCTCGAGCTTGCGCACTGATACGTCTCCAACATATCTATAATTTTTTATCATTCCATGCTATAATATTATCATTCTAGGAAGCTTTTTGGGTGATTATTTATCAATTCATATTATTTTTAGCACTAACCTATTAACCCAGTGCCCAGTGCCAGTTGCTGTTTTCTGCATGTTTTTGACTTTTCAGGTTTACAGTACCAAACGGAGTCCAATTGCCCCGAAACGTTTTTCTGATTTTTTCTGGACCAAAAGAAGACATGGCAGCTTCAGGAGGAGACCGGAGGCCGCACGAGGGAGTGACCACACAACAGGGCGAGCCTAGGGGTGGCCGTGCCGTGTTGTGTGGTGGCCCCCTCGAGCGTCCCCCGATGCCCCTCCCCGGCCTATAAGTTCCAATAAATCCCCAAAACCCTAGAGATCCTCCCGAAACACTTTTTCTGCCGCCGCAAGTCTCTGTTCCGCCGTGTGCCCATCTGGAGCCCTGTTCCGGTGCGCTGTCGGAGGGGGGATCGATCATGGAGGGACTCTACATCAACCTTGCTGCTCCCATGGTGATGTGTGAGTAGTTCCCTACAGACCTACGGGTCCGTAGTTAGTACCTAGATGGCTTTCTCTCTCTCTCTCTCTCTCTCTCTTGATCTTCAATACGAAGTTCACCCCATCTTCGCGGTGATCTATTCGATGTAATCACTTTTGTGTGGTGCGTTTGTTGGGATGTGATGAATTGTGGGTTTATGTTCAGATTATTCATAAAAGAGATTTGAGTCTTCTCTGATTTCTATTATGATTCTTATTTGCATGATTATTATAGCTTCGTAAATCTCTCCGGTCTATCTAAATAGTTTGGCCAACTAGATTGATATTTCTTCAGTGAGAGGGGTGCGTTGTAGTGGGTTCAATATGGCGGTGCTCTGTAACCTAGTGACAGAAGGGGACAAGACACGTCTTTGTATTGTTGCCACTAAGGATAAAACGATGGGTTTAATTCATATTGATTGAGTTTTCTTTGTCTACATCATGTCATCGTTCTCCAAGCATTACTCTTTTTGTCATGAACTTAATACTTAGAGAGGCAAGTATAGAAGCGCTCTCGATGTGGATTAATAGTAATAGGTGTAGGTAGGAGCCGGCCTATTTGTTTATGGCCGTGATGCATATATATACATGATCATTGTCATGAATAAATATTGCATAACTATGCGCTTCTCTATCAATTGCCCAACAGTAATTTGTTTACCCACTGCATGCCTACTACATGAGAGATGCCACTAGAGAAAACTACGGCCCCCGAGTCTATTCACTTACATATTTACAAAAGCTTTCAATACCTTGCTGCCATTTATTTACTTTTATTTTATTTTGCAATTTACATTATTCAACTATCATCTACACACTTCATTTGCTTGCAAATAACGAGTCCAAGGGGATTGACAACCCTCTTGCCCGCGTTGGGTGCAAGTGTTTGCTTCTTTGTGTGTAGTCGCTGAAGACGGGGGTTGCGTGCTACTCCGATTGGTTCGATAAACCTTGCTTCTCACTGAGGGAAATACTTATCTATACTGTGCTGCATCACCTGTTCTTCTTCATGGAAAACCCAACACAGATCACAAGTATCAGGACGGACTTCTGGCGCCGTTGCCGGGGAGTATCACCAACCTACTATCAAGTAATTTCGCACATATTATCATTCACTTGTTCTACTTTTCATTTGTTGTTATATTTTTCTTGCTTTATATAAAAATCAAAAATACAAAAGTATTTCTATTTGCTTGCTTGTCTAGTTATGTTATATTTATTTTTGTCACACCAAAACAGAAAGTAAATGCAAAATTTTAAGATAAATGGATCCTCATCCACTTGCTAATATTTTTAAACTTGCCGCTTGTTGTAAACCAATAGCAGATAATGAAGTGATAAATGAAAATGCTATTGGGATACATTCACTGAATGAAAAGCATGATTGCAATGTTGTTAGTATAAATTCTATGAAATACAATTGTGCTAATGATCATGATTCGGGTGATGATGTTTCTTTTGATCTTGAATTTTTTTTAAGCCTCATAGTGAATCTACTATTGATATTGAAATTTGGCATAGTATTAAAAGTGGGTTTGTAGAGGTCATGACTTTAGTTAATGATAATCCCACTATCTTGAAAGATTGTAGAAGTTTTGTGCATGTAGATCATGGAGAGAATATTTTATATGATAGTTATATTGTTGAATTTGAATATGATCCTACATGTAATTATTATGAGAGAGGAAAATATGGTTATAGAAATTTTCATGTTACTTACTTACCTCTCTTTGTGTTGAAATTATTAATGCTTCATTCTTCCTATTTGCATGTGCTAGATATTTCTTGTCGTGATAATTTGTTTTCCTATAAAATGCCTATGCATAGTTAGTATTTTAGACTTAAATGTGTTTATCCCATGCTGTATGATGCTCTCTTTGTGCGTCAATCCTTATCTTTTATGTGAGCATCATTAAAACTCGAAGCCTATCTTAATGGCTATAAAGAAAGAGCTTGTTGGGAAAAAAACCAATATTTTTTGTTTGTGTGTGATAACTTGATTATTGCCTCTGTAATGATTGTGTTTTTATGTTTAAATTAGTGTTTGGGCCAAGTAAAGCCTTTGGGATGAATTATAAGATGAGTAGAATTGATATGGTGCAAAAACAAAAACTATAGTGTTCAATGCACAATTTCTCTGATTTTACTGGAATGTCTTTTTGATCTGAATTTTGTACACAGTATATCTATACAAATTATTCGGGTTGTCCCAATTTTTTCGAATTTTGGGAATTATATAAGTATAGTTTCTCTACAGATCTTTACAGAGTGTTCTGTTTTGGACAGATTATGTTTTTGCTTGCATAGTTTGCTTGTTTTGATGATGCTATGGATTGTATCGGGGGGTATAAGACATGGAGAAGTTAGAATACAGTACCTTATGCAATAATAAAATAACAATCAGTTTATAACATTACCCAAAGTATTTCATATGTTTACTATACTAACGGATCTCACGAAGGTTTTATTGAGTTTTGTGTGCTGAAGTTTTCAAGTTTTGGGTGTTATCATGATGGATGAAGGAATAAGGAGCGGCAAGACCTAAGCTTGGGGGTGCCCAAGGCACCCCAAGGTAATATTCAAGGAAGACTCAAGTGTCTAATCTTGGGGATGCCCCAGAAGGCATCCCCTCTTTCGTCTCAATCCATTGGTATGTCACTTGGAGCTATATTTTTATTCATCCCATGATATGAGTTTTGCTTGGAGCGTCGTTTGCTTTAGTTTTCTTTTGTTTTAGTTTTCCACAGTCATTGTTTAATGGACACACCCACTTCAGAGAGACACAAGATCACCATGATTTATTAGGATATTCTTTGTGCTTCACTTATATCTTTTGAGCTAAGCAGTTGCTCTAGTACTTCACTTATATCTTGTAGAGCACGGTGGCGTATAGATTTTGTAGAAATAATTCTACTCTCGTTCTTCACTTATATTTGTCTGAGAGTTAATAAATAGTGATGGTAATTTTCATGGGTTATAACACTAGTCCAAAAATAATAGGTATCCAATGATGCATAATCAAAACCACATGTAGCACATAAAAGAGAAATTGTGGGTTAATGATATTGATGTGGTAATATGAAAGGGCATGAATGCATGATCATTGGTTAGTAAGAATATTGTGAATTAGAGGGTGTTAACTTTCTATTCATCTAAATATTTTTATGGCATGTTGATGATGTGTGAGCATTCTTATTCCTTGTTGAAATCCTAGTGTTGTTTAAATCGGAGGCGTCCGATGGTTAACTCCTCCCAACCTCCTCCATAGGGGCATGCGTGTAGTACTTTGCTTCAAGAGAGCTAATAAAATCTTGCAATAAGTATGTGAGTTCTTTATGACTAATGTGAATACATGGATGTATGCACGCTCACCACCTCATATTTGCTAGCCTCTTCGGTACCGTGCATTGCCCATTCTCACCTAGAGAATCGGTGCAACCTTCGCCGGTGCATCCAAACCTCGTGACATGATACGTTCTGTTGCACATAAGCCTCATTATATCTTCCTCAAAACAGCCACCATACCTACCTATTATGGCATTTCCATAGCCATTTCGAGATATATTGCCATTCAACCTCCACCGTTACATCATATGACTAGTACTTCCATTGTCATATTGTTTTGCATGATCATATCAGCTGACACAGTATTTGTGGCAAAGCCACCGTTCATCATTTTTTATACATGTTACGCTTGATCATTGCACATCCTGGTACACTGCCAGAGGCATTCATAGAGAGTCATACTATAGTTTTTCATGTTGAGTTGTAAGTAAATAAAAGTGTGACGATCATCATTATTAGGGCACTGTCTTAGTGAGGAAAGGATGATGGAGACAATGATTACCCCACAAGTCGGGATGAGACTCCGTATGAAAAAGAAAAAAAAGAAAAAAAAGAAAAAAGAAAAAGAAAAAAGAGAAAAAGGAAAAGAAAAAGAAAAAAATGAGAGAAAAGAGAGAAGGGACAGTGCTACTACCTCTTTTTCCACACTTGTGCCTCAGAGTGGCACCATGTTCTTCACAGAGAGAGTCTCTTCTTTTATCACTTTCATATGCTAGTGGGTATTTTTCATTGTTGAACTTGGCTTGTATATTCCGATGATGGTCTTCCTGAAATGCTCGAGGTCTTCATGAGAAAGCAAGTAGGATGCACACCCACTTAGCTTCATTTGAGCTTTCATACACTTTAGCGCTAGTGCATCCGTTGCATGGGAATCCCTACTCCTCGCATTGATATCCATTGATGGGCATCTCCATAGCCTGCTGATACACCTAGTTGATGCGAGACTTTCTTCTCCACTTTTACCCCTTTGAAATGTACCACCATATTCTATTCCACCTTTATGCTATATCCATGGTTCACGCTCATATATTGCGTGAGTAATAAAAAGCTAACGCGCGTTAAGAAGTACGATCCAATTGCCTAACTTGACACCGTGGTGCTTGACATTTGTATTTATGTGGTGAAGATGGAGCCATGCCATTCTAATATGATAAAATGAAAAGGGGGTGAACATTCTTTAAGGATCGTACATTTCGAAATATGATGATTATGTTACTTAAGTTTATAAGTATTACTATGTTGATGTTTATTAATTCATTGTTTCTCAATGATCATACCTGCAATAGATTACATGTTGGGTAGCATGTCACATCAAAAATTCTATTTTTATCATTTACCTACTCGAGGACGAGCAGGAATTAAGCTTGGGGATGCTGATACGTCTCCAACGTATCTATAATTTTTGATTGTTCCATGCTATAATATTATCATTCTAGGATGCTTTTTGGGTGATTATTTACCAATTCATATTATTTTTGAGCACTAACCTATTAACCCAGTGCCCAGTGCCAGTTGTTGTTTTCTGCATGTTTTAGACTTTTCAGGTTTACAGTACCAAACGAAGTCCAATTGCCCCGAAACTTTTTATGATTTTTTCTGGATCAAAAGAAGACCTGGAAGCTTTGGGAGGAGACCGGAGGCCGCACTAGGGATCGGCCACACAACAGGGCGTGCCCAGGGGTGGTGGTCGCGCCCTATTGTGTGGTGGCCCCCTAGGGCGTCCCCCGACGCCCCTCTCTGGCCTATAAATTCCAATAAATGCCAAAACCGTAGAGAGCCTCCCGAAACACTTTTTCTAATGCCGCAAGTCTCTGTTCCGTCGTGTGCCCATCTAGAGCCCTGCTCTGGTGCCCTGCCAGAGGGGGGATCGATCACGGAGGTCCTCTACATCAACCTTGCTGCTCCCATAGTGATGTGTGAGTAGTTTCCTACAGACCTACAGATCCTTAGTTTGTACCTAGATGGCTATCTCTCTCTCTCTCTTGATCTTCGATACAAAGTTCACCGCATCTTCGTGGTGATCTATTGATGTAATCACTCTGTGCGGTGCATTTGTTGGGATCCGATGAATTGTGGGTTTATGTTCAGATTATTCATGAAAGAGATTTGAGTCTTCTCTGATTTCTATTGTGATTCTTATTTGCATGATCATTATAGCTTCATAAATCTGTCTGATCTATTGAAATAGTTTGGCCAACTAGATTGATATTTCTTCAGTGAGAGGGATCCGTTGTAGTGGGTTCAATCTGGCAGTGCTCTGTATCCCAGTGACAAAAGGGTACAAGACACGTCTTTGTATTGTTGCCACTAAGGACTAAACGATGGGGTTAATTCATATTGATTGAGTTTTTTTGTCTACATCATGTCATCATTCTCCAAGCATTATTCTGTTTGTCATGAACTTAATACTTAGATAGGCAAGCATAGAAGCGCTCTGGACGTGGAGTAATAGTAATAGGTGCCGGCAAGAGTTGGCCTATTTGCTTATGGACGTGATGCCTATATACACATGATCATTGCCGTGAATAAATATTGCATAACTATGCGCTTTTCTATCAATTGCCCAACAGTAATTTGTTTACCCACCGTATGCCTACTACATGAGAGATGCCACTAGATAAAACTATGGCCCCTGGGTTTATTCACTTATATATTTATAAAAGCTTTCAATACCTTGGTGCAATTTATTTACTTTTATTTTATTTTGCAATTTACATTATTCAACTGTCATCTACACACTTCATTTGCTTGCAATTAACGAGTACAAGGGGATTGGCAACCCTCTTGCCTGCGTTGGGTGCAATTGGTTGCTTCTTTGTGTGCAGTCGCTGAAGACGGGGGTTGCGTGCTACTCCTATTGGTTCGATAAACCTTGGTTCTCACCGCGGGAAATACTTGTCTATATTGTGCTGCATCACCCGTTGCTCTTCACGGAAAACCCAACGCGGATCACAAGTATCACACACCTACTCCAGGTATGTGGCCATGTGCTCGTCCTTGGGTTTGTAGCTCTTGTTGGAGAAGTTGATGAGGAGTTGCGAATCTCCCTTGGTGAGCATGCACTTGATGCCCAGGGCATGGGCGGCGTTGAGGCTAGCGATGAGGCCCTAGGTCTCCGTGATGTTATTGGAGACCTTTTCATCATGCTTGAAGTAGAGCTATACAGCGTAGTAGAGCTTGTCTCTTCTCGGCGATGTGAGCACAACGCCAGGCCCCGCGTCCTGCCGAGATAATACATCGTCGAAGTGCATGGTCCAGCCTCCGGAGGCGTCCTTGCCTAGCTGTAGGGACTGCTCCTCGTGAGGCTCCTCTTGGTGCGGGTCCGTCCACTTCGCAGTGAAGTCCACCAGGGTTGCTCCGTTGATCGTCCTTATGGTGTGAAACACCAGATCAAAGGGTTGCAACTCAATTTTCCACTTGGCGATGCGGTTGGTGGCGTTGGGGTCGCGCAAGACCTGCTCAAGGGGATAAGACGTGATCACCTTGATAGGGTGGCCCTCGAAGTAGTATTACTTCTTCCTGGAGGCAATGAGGAGCGAGAGCAGGAGCTTCTGCTGCATGGGTTACCCCTCACGCGCATCCTGCAGCACTGAGATGACGAAGGAGATATGGTGCTCGATGAGGTGCGTTGTCGAAGGAGCAATAACTTGCTCCGTAGGAGGCTCATCATGTGGCTCACCAGGGACCACTTGAGGAGGGGGCACGGTAGGCACTGGTGCAGGCTTAGCCAACTCGGACTTGGCCTCAACAGGCATTGAGTTGGCCCCGACAGGTGCTAGTGCGGCAAGCTACTTGGCGGGGACTTGCTCCTCTCTTTCCACCACAAGGGTCGTGCTGACCATCTGGGGGGTGGCTGCCAACTACAAGAGCAAGGGCTCGCGAGGCCGTGGGGCCACCATGACAGGAGGGCTCGTCAAGTACCTCTTGAGGTCCTCGAAGGTTGCGTCAGCTTCAGGAGTCCACTTGAAGGGGCCCGATCTCTACATGAGCTTGAAGAACGGCAGGGACCTCTCGCCAAGCCTGGAGATGAAGCGTCCCAGTGCAACCATGCATCCCGAGAGGCACTGCATTTCCCTGAGGTTGCGGGGAAGCCGCATGTTCTCTATGGCTTGGATCTTCTCGGGGTTGGCCTCAATGCCGTGGTGGGAGACCAGGAAGCCCACGAGTTTCTCTGAGGGGCATCTGAAGATGCACTTGGCAGCATTGAGCTTGAGGTTGATCTTGCGTAGGTTGGAGAAGGTCTCTTTGAGGTCCTTGATGAGGGAGCTCGCTTCTCAAGTCTTGATGATGATGTCATTGACGTAGGCTTCGGTATTCATTCCCATCTGAGGCCCCAAGCCATTATGCATCAGCCTCTGGAAGGTGGCTCCTCCACTCTTCAGGCCGAAGAGCAGGCAGATGTAGTAGTACACTCCCCAGGGGGTGAGAAAGGATGTCCTCTCTTCATCTTGCTTGGTCATGTTGATCTGGTGGTAGCCTTAGAAGGCATCTAGGAAGCAAAGTAGATCACACCCATCGGTGGAGTCCACGATCTGGTCGATCCATGGCAACGGAAAATGGTCCTTCGGGCACTCCTTGTTGAGGTCAGTGAAGTCGATGCACATCCGCCCCTCTCTACTATGCTTCTCAACCATGATGGGGTTGGCAACCCACTCGGGGTGGAGTACCTCACGGATGAAGCATGCCTCCTGAAGCTTCTTGGTCTCTTGAACGATGAACTTCTGTTTCTCTAGCGCCTGGCGTCGTGCCTTTTGCTTAACGGGTCGTGCGTTGGGACACACAGCTAGGCGCTGCTCGATCACCTCCCTCGGCACACTGGGCATGTCTGATGGTGTCCAGGCAAACATATCAACATTTGTCTAGAGGAAGGTGACGAGCTCGCCTTCCTATTTGGTCAAGAGGCCGTTGCCGATGGTAACGGTGGGCCCGAAGCCACTGCCGTCTAGCGACATTTTTGTTCCTGAGAGAACATCGTCTTCTTCTTCGTGGGTGCAGGCTCAGTAGGCTCGAAGTCATCCTTGTCGACAGGGTGGGCGGTGGCGGCAGCCTTGTAGGCATGCTCGAGAGTGTGCACCGCGTCCTTCTCATCGTAGCGGATGGTAATGGTGCCGCTGTGATACGTCTCCAATGTATCTATAATTTTTGCTTGTTCCATGCTGTTATATTATCATTCTTGGATGTTTTACAATCATTTTATAAAAACTTTATATCATTTTCTGGGACTAACCTATTGACATAGTGCCAAAGTGCCAGTTGTAGTTTTTGCTTGTTTTTTACTTCGCAGAATATCAGTACCAAACGGACTCCAATCTCGACGAAACTTTTTGGATATTTTTTCTAGACCAGAAGACACCCAGTGGGCCAAAGAAGTACTAGAGAGGTGGGCTGTGGAGGCCACAACCCACATGGGCGCGCCAGGGGGCCCCCGGCGCGCCCTGGTGGGTTGTGCCCTCAACGGGGCCCCCCTCCACCGCCTCTGACGCCTATAAATTCCCAAATATTCAGAAAACCATAGGGGAGTCGACGAAACACAATTCCAGCCGCCGCAAGTTCCAAAACCTCGAGCTCCAATCTAATACCATCACGGAGGGGTTCATCTTCTTCATAAGTGCCTCTCCGATGATGCGTGAGTAGTCCACCATAGACCTACGGGTCCGTAGGCAGTAGCTAGATACCTTCCTCTATCTCTTTTGATTCTCAATGCAATGGTCTCTTGGAGATCTATTTGATGTAAACTTTTGCGGTGTGTTTGTTGGGATCCGATGAATTTTGAGTTCATGATCAGTTTCTATCCATGAATATTATTTGAGTCTTCTTTGATCTCTTATATGCATGATTACTTATAGCCTCGTATTTATTCTTCGAATCTTTGGTTTAGTTAGGCCAACTAGATCAATTTTTCTTGCCATGGGAAGAGGTGCTTTGTGATGGGTTCGATCTTGCGGTGTCCTTTCCCAGTGATAGAAGGGGCAGCAAGGCACGCATGTATCGTTGCCATTAAGGATAACAAGATGGGATCTATTCCTACATGAATAGATCTTGTCTACATCATGTCATCATTCTTATTGCATTACTCCGTTTTTCCATGAACTTAATACACTAGATGCATGCTGGCTAGCGGTCGATGTGTGGAGTAATAGTGGTAGATGCAGGCAGGAGTCGGTTTACTTATGTTGGACGTGATGCCTATATAATGATCATCGCCTTGGATATCGTCATGATTATTTGATCTTCTATCAATTGCACAACAGTAATTTGTTCAC
Organism: Elymus sibiricus; assembly: GCA_039707655.1. Classification (NCBI taxonomy): domain Eukaryota; kingdom Viridiplantae; phylum Streptophyta; class Magnoliopsida; order Poales; family Poaceae; genus Elymus; species Elymus sibiricus. The sequence continues at coordinate 251,241,704 of CM077671.1, forward strand.
CCACCGTGTGCTATACTCATGAGAGAAGCTACTAGTGAATCCTACGGCACCCGGTCTACTTTTCCAACATATTGCTTTCCGATCTATCTTTTTGCCTCTTTGTTTTCAGATCTACAAAACCAAAAACCCAAAAATATATTGCTGCACTTTTTATTTGCCCTTTTTATTTTGTGTTCTTGAGAGATCTATCTCTCCTACCTATCACTACCTAATCTATCTTTTTACCGTAGAGAGATTGACAACCTCTCTTTCGCGTCGGGTTGCAAGTATTTGTTATTTGTGTGCAGGTGCTGCTTATTGGGTGGTGGTGATCCTCCTACTGGTTCAATAACCTTGGTTTCATAACTGAGGAAAATACTTACCGTCGCTGTGCTACATCATCCCTTCCTCTTGGGGGAAATACCGACGCAGTCTCAAGCCACGTCACGCTGCACACTGGAAGCTGGACGGTGTTGTAGGCATGATGAGTCACTACCATGAAGTTGGCCAGTGCAAGGTAGCCCAAGATGGTGTTGTAGGGCAGGCCAATGTACACGACGTCGAAGTCGATGTGATCAGTGTGGTAGTTCTTGCGGTTGCCGAAGGTGACAAGAAGTCGCACTTGCCCCAGAGGCGGGGTGGAGCCATCAGTCACGCCCGAGAAGAGCCTCGTCGGCATCAGGCGCTCGTAGGGCATTTGAAGCACCTCAAAGGTGTCGACGGAGAGCACGTCGAGGCGTGCTCTACCGTCGATGAGCGTCTTGGTGACGACGACGTTGTTGATGGTGGGTGTGCACAGTAGAGGGATCGTCCCCACCACCCTCGTGGACTTAGGGTGATCGCTGGAGTTGAAGGAGATCGGGAATTGTGACCACTTGAGGGGTTTTGAAACCTCAACTCCTGGGAGGGAAGCGTTAACGTTGCGGGAGAATTGCTTGAAGTGGCGGTTGGATGCGGGAGCCTGGGCTACACCAAGGATGCATGCCACCTCGCGAGGCTCCTGGTAGCCCCCTGCGTCTTTGGCAGGCAAGTTGTTCCTGCCGATGCGCGGCGGGGCAACGTTGGCTTGAGGGGGATTAGCCTGCTGAGGCCGTTTTCGCCAGCCCTACCGGTAGTTGTTGTTTTTTCTCTTGCGGTCGTTGTTGCCACGATCGTTCCAGCGGTCACCGCTGTGGCCTGCACCGCGATCATTGCGGTCGTTGCGCCTGCCTTGGTGGTCTTGCCGGAGCATCTTGAGCTCATGGCAGTCCTTAGTGCGGTGGGTATTCACGTTGTGGAAGGCGCAGAGGGGACAACCATCTTTCTTGGGCGTGGGCTGATCGCGAGCGCGCCCGCGCTTCTGCTTAGGCTCTTCTACGAGCATAGCAGGGCCCTTGCGTTTGGCATCATTGGCCTTGGGCCTGGTGGCGTCTAGCACTGCGTCAGGGTTGTTATGGGCGAAGAGGTGACCTTCATCAGCCTTGGCGCACTTGTCGGCGAGGTCGAACGGCGTGACCATAGTGTCCAGATCATCGTTGATGGAGAGCTTCTCGAGCATCCTAACATCTGTGACGTCTGCGGAGAATGCTGAGATGATGGCAACGTCGGAGGCGTGCGGGGTCTTGTTACGCACTTGGATGAAGCGCTGGATGTACTTGCGGAGGGTCTCTCCACGGCGCTGGCACATGACACTTAGGTCGTTGAGCATGAGGGGCGGTTGTACGTGCCCTTGAAGTTAGCGTCGAACTGCTTGCACAACTCGGACCATGAGGAGATGGAGTTCTCGGGGAGGTTCATCAATCATGAGCGCGCGTTGTGCTTGAGGGCCATAGGAAGCCAGTTCGCCATGCACTTGTCGTCGCCGCCCGCAGCCTGGATTCCTGTGGCATAGAGCTGCGGGAACTCCGTGGGGTTGGGGGTGCCGTCGTAGCGAGGAGGCAGGTCGGGCTTCCACTTGAAGGGCCACACCACGCGGCACAGCTCGGGGGTGAAGGCGAGGCAGCCCCCGCAGATAGCGGCGGCTCCACCAATGAGGGCGGCCCGGTTCTGGCGCCTAGCCGCCGTGATGTCCTGAATGGTGCGGTTCTGGCGGTCATGCTGCCTCTCGAGTAGGACATCCACGTTAGGCTGCACGAGGTGGACAATCTGGCAGGTGGTGCCAGCGTGGTTGGGAGAGGGCGCGCCCTGGGACGGCTACGACCCGCGTCGCGGTGGCTAGGCTCCGCGTTGTTGTCGTTCGGAGGGGGTGGAGGAGGAGCGTCGTGTTCTTCCTGCACACCGCATGACGACGGAGGCAGAAGAGGGCGAGAGGGCACCGGGGCATCCCCAGCGGTGTTGACGACCTGGGTGATGCACTCGAGTAGGCGTCGTAGCCAGCCGCGGTTGGGCGATAGCGCAGCTGCTCCCGTGCCATGAGCACCGCAGCCTGCGGCGCCAGCCGCTCGCGGCGAGCGAGCAAAGACGTGGTGCCGGCACGCTCGGGCGGATACGGCTGAGCAAACAGGTGGACAGAGGAAGCTTGCTGCTCCCCTGATGCAGGCTCGATGGCTAAGCGCGTGCGTGCGCGGCAATTGTTGTTGACGATGGGCTCCGTGCGGACCCGATTGGCTCTGCGTAGGGCGCGCGCCTCGCATGCGTCGTCCATGTCGATGCCGAGGTCAAAGACGCTGCAACAGAAAAGACCCCTACCTGGCGCGCCAAATGTCGGAGAAGCGTTTGAGCTAGGGTACGCTCTCCAAATCTATGGTTTGAACTCTGGGGCCTCTTTGTGCAGCTATCTCATAACCCGACAGTGACAAAGGCTACGGCGAATGGTGCTTTGCGAGAGCACACACACAACGCGTAACAGGGACGCACAGGTACCCAGGTTTGGGCTATATTGCGGTGTAAAACCCTACTCCCGCTTGGTCGAATTGCTCTCGGGGAGACACAGATGTTACAAGGTGGAAGATGACCGGATGTGGCCAAGTCTAGAGTGAATGATTGGGGGTCAGATCGGATCAGATCCTCTCTACGGTGGCAGTCTTGCCCCTCTTATCCTTGCATTGGTCCTCTTCCCCGAAAAATATCAGCGGAAAAGGGCAGCCACAAGGCGGCAATTCGAAGGGGGACAAGCGCTCAATCTTTCCTAGCAAAATGTGGTCTTCATCTGCAAAGGCATTGTCCATGACGCGCCGGTGGGCTCGGTGATGACCTCCATACTGGCGGGCAGCATCAGTGTGGCCGCCTTGCACCAAAACGGCAAACTTTGGGAACCTCCTTTGGAGGAGGCAACGGGCATTGCACTTTAATCAACCAAGAGGAAATCCTCCATGTCTGTGCCTACTGGCACGGTCCTGCTGTCCTGGCATGTGCGGGAGCGTCGCCCACATGGTGGGCACGCAGTCGTGCGACCTGCGCCGCACGACCCCTCTATTCGGAGGGCCTCGCGAGGGCGCCTATTGTTGAAGCTGCTTGACTTGAAGAGCCCCGTCTCGTGGGGAGTGGCGTCACGAGGTCTGAGCCTCGCGATGTGCTTCTGCTGTGGAGATCTTGAGTGGGCCGCCTACTGGGCCTTTTACCAGGTGTCGCTTCTTGGGCTGCAGGCAGACGGGTTGTGGTACCCTGGTTCCCACTGGACCGACAATGAGGTGTGAGCATTTTTATGTCTGAAATGAAGTCCTTTAGTGTTGTTATAATCGGATGCGTGTGATGGTTAACTCCTACCAACAGATTCCCTAGGGGCATGCGAGTAGTACTTTGCTTCGACGGCTGAAAGATTTTACAATAAGTATATGAGTTATTTATTACTAATGTGAGACTATGGATTAAACGCACTCTCGCCTTTCTGCAATTTACTAGCCTCTTTGGTGATACTAGTAAGCTTTGAGATTTTCCCGAAGAGGAGAGGAGATGCAGCATAGTAGAGATAAGTATTTCCCTCAGTGAGAACCAAGGTGATCGAACCAATAGGAGAACCAAGCAAATTCCTTTCAACAACACCTACACACACAAAACCAAACACTTGCACCCAACGCGGGCAAGAGGGTTGTCAAGCCCCTTGAACTTGTTACTTGCAAGGATTAAATCTTGATAGAAATAGATATTGTAAAAGCAAAATAAAATAAAAGTAAATAAAATACAGCAATGTATTTTTGTGTTTTTTGTATTTTTGTTTAAGTAGACCTGGGGGCCATAGTGTTCGCTAGAGGCTTCTCTCTCGAAAAGAGCATACGGTGGGTAGACAAATTACTGTTGGGCAATTGACAGAATTGCGCATAGTTATGACATGTTATTCACGACAATGATCATATATATAGGCATCACGTCCATAAACAAGTAGACTGAAATGATTCTTCATCTACTACTATTACTCCACTTCGAGAGCGCTTCTATGCTTGCCTCTCTAGGTATTAAGTTCATAACAAACAGAGTAATGCTTAGAGCAAGGTGACATGATGTAGACAAAATAAGACAAGCAATATGTTCAGATCTCGTCGTTTTATCATTAATGGCAACAATACAAATACGTGTCTTGTACCCTTATGTCACGAGGATATAGGGCACCGCAAGATTGAACCCACTACAACGCATCACTCCCGCTGAAGATAGATCAATCTAGTAAGGCAAACCAAACCGATAGATCTGAGAGAAATACAAAGCTATAATAATCACGCATAATAGAATTCAGAAATGGCTCAATTACTTTCAATGAATAATCTGATCATAAACCCACAAATCATCGGTTCCCAACAAGCACACCGCAAAACAAGATTACATCGGATAGATCACCGCGGGAATCGCGGTGAACTTTGTATTGAAGATCAAAGAGAGAGAAGAAGCCATCTAGGTACTAGCTATGGAACCGTAGGTCTATGGTGGACTACTCACGCATCATCATGGAGGCAACAAGGTTGATGTAGATGTCCTCCATGGTCGATTGCTCCTCTAGCATAGTACCGGAAAAGGTCTCTGGATGGCCTCCCGTCGGAACATAGGCTTGAGGCGGCGGAAAAAGTGTTTCGGGTCGTTCTCTGTTGGTTTCCCGATTTTAGAGAATTTATGAAGGTGGAATTAGGTCAGACGGAGCCACGAGGGGCCCACAAGGCATTACGGCGCGCCTACCCCCTAGGCGCGTCATGTTGCCTTGTCGTATCCTTGTATCGCTTCCTGACTCCTACCGAAGCTTCCTGGGTCTCTTTAGTCTAGAAAAAAATCGTCATAAAGTTTCGTAGAGTTTGGACTTTGTTTGGTACAGATTACTTGGAAAACCAAAAATAGGCAAAAAAAACATCAGTTGGCACTTGGCACTGGGTTAATAGGTTATTGCTGAAAAATAATATAAAACAGCAAGTAAATGCTTAAAGACTATCCTAGAATGATAATATAATAGCATGGAACAATAAAAAATTATAGATACGTTGGAGACGTATCAGCATCCCCAAGCCTAATTCCTTCTTATCCTGAGTAGAAAAATGATAAGAACATAATTTTTTGATGCGACATGTGACCCAAACTATAATCTCTTTTTAAGTATGATCATTAAGAAACCATGAACTAATTAATATCAACATAATAAATATCCATAAACATAAATAACTTAATCATTACTTTTCAAAATATATCATACATAAAGAATGTTATTCCCTACTCATTTTATCATATCAAGCATGGCATGACTCTGTCTTCACGACATAAGTATAAATCATTAGCACCCCGATGTCAAACCAGGCAATTGGATCGTACTTCTAACGCGCTTCAACATTTTCAACTTCACGCAATACATGAGTGTGAACCATGGATATAGCATATGGGTGGAATAGAGTATGCTGGTAGATATCAAAGTACTCAAAATGGAAAAGAAAGTCTCGCATCAACTAGGTGGATCAACGGGCTATGGTGATGCCCATCAATGAATATCAATGTGAGGAGTAGGGATTGCCATGCAACGGAAGCACTAGAGCTAATTGTACCAAATCTCAATGGAAGCTAAGTGGGTGTGCATCCAACTTGCTTGCTCATGAAGATCTCGGGCATTTGAGGAAGCTTGTCATCGGAATATACAAGCCAAGTTCTATAATGAAAAATTCCCACTAGCATATGAAAATGACAACTCTGGAGACTCTCCATATGAAAACATGATGCCACTTTGAGGCACAAGTGTGGTAAATGGATAGTAAGGGCCTGTTCTGATCTCCTCTAGCTTCCCAAAACGTCACAAATTTAGCTTCTCAGAGTAGCTTCTAACTCCAAGCAGCGATGGAAATTCCGTTCGGCTCGGTTTGCAAGTTCTCTCAACGCTACGGCCCAGCTGGAAGGCATGTGGCCTGTTCGGGCTAGTTGGGCTGACTGGAGGCAGCACAAATCGGGCCACCAGCAGCAGCAGCGAGAGAGCACGGGAGAGGGAATGAGGAGCGATATGTTTAGTGAGCGTACCAGTTCTGTTGGCCTAACTTGGTGGTGATAGTTCAGCTGTAATATCGGCTAACTCTAGCTTCCCTGATCGGTGGAGCTGGGCCGAGGCTGCTTCACGGTTTTGCACTGCCATCGGGCATAGCTTCTAGAATCCAGCTTCTCGGAGTCCAAACGTTTGGGAGGATTTCATCCGTGGAGTTTGTGAAGCGTGGAGTAGGAGGAGATCAGAACAGGCCCTAACACTGTCCCTTCTCCCTTTTCTCTCATCTTTTTCATGGTGGGAATTTCTCTTTTTTGCGCCTCCCCCATTTCTTTTTTTCGTTCGGAGTCTCATCCCGACTTGTGGGGGAATCATCGTCTCCATCATCCTTTCCTCCTAGGACAGTGCTCTAATAATGATGACCATCAGACTTTTATTTACTTACATCTCAGTATTGCAACTCAACATAAAACAATATGACTCTATAGGAATGCCTCTGGCAGTGTATCAGGATGTTCAATGATCTAGTGTAACATGTAGAATATGATGAACAGTGGCCTTTACACAAATACTATGTCAGCTATATGATCATGCAAAGCAATATGATGATGAACACACAAGTCATGTGATGAAACGATGGAAGTTGCATGGCAATAGATCTCAGAATGGCTATGGAAATGCCATAATAGGTATGTATGGTGGCTGTTTTTTGAGGAAGATATAAGGAGGCTTATGTGTGATGGAGCATATCATATCACGGGGTTTAGATGGACTGGCGTAGGTTGCTCCAACTCTCGAGGTGAGAATGGGCAATGCACGATGCCGAAGAAGCTAGCAATTACGGAAAGGTGAGAGTGTGTACATCCATGGATTCACATTAGTCATAAAGAACTCATATACTTATTGTAAAGCCTTATTAGCTCTCTTGAAGAAAAGTACTACCGCAAGCCCCTAGGGAGGAGGTTGGTAGGAGTTAACCATCTCGCGCCCTCGATTCGAACACCATGATAGGATTTCATTTCAGACATAAAAATGCTGACACATCATCACCATGCCATAGTTCTTACTTAGATGAATAACAAATAACAAGCTTTAATGAAAGATATTTTTACTAACCAATAATCATGTACTCATGCCCTTTCATATTACTACATCAATATAACCAACTCATGTTTCTTCTTTAGTGAGCAACATGAAAGTTTTTAGTATACCCCCCTTGAATACCTATCCTTTTTGCACTAGTCTTATAACTCATGCCTTTACCATTCCTATTTCTTATTATACTCTCAAAAAGATTTAAGTGAAGCACGAGAGTTCAATTATTTCTACAAAACCTGAACGCCGCCGTGCTCTAAAAGATATAAGTCAAGCACTAGAGCAACTTCCTAGCACAAAAGATATAAGCGAATCATATAGAGTATTCTAACAAATTATGATGACCGCGTGTCTCTCTTAAATATGTGTGTCCAGCAAACAATGATTGTGGAAACCTAAAAGAAAAAACAAAATAAAAGACACGACGCTCCAAGCAAAACACATGTCATGTGATGAATAAAAATATAGCTCCAAGTGACATACCGATAGATTGGAGACGAAAGATGGGATGCCTTCCGGGGAATCCCCAAGCTTAGATGATTGGGTCTTCCTTGAATATTACTTTGGGGTGCCTTGGGCATCCTGACGTGGCTTTAGACTGCGTCGGTATTTCCCCAAAGAGGAAGGGATGATGCAGCACAGCGACGGTAAGTATTTCCCTCAGTTATGAAACCAAGGTTATCAAACCAGTAGGAGGATCACCACCACCCAATAAGCAGCACCTGCACACAAATAACAAATACTTGCAACCCGACGCGAAAGAGAGGTTGTCAATCTCTCTACGGTAAAAAGATAGATTAGATAGTGATAGATAGGAGAGATAGATCTCTCAAGAACACAAAATAAAAGGGAAAATAAAAAGTGCAGCAATATATTTTTGGGTTTTTGGTTTAGTAGATCTGAAAACAAAGAGGCAAAAAGATAGATCGGAAAGCAATATGTTGGAAAAGTAGACCCGGGGGCCGTAGGTTTCACTAGTGGCTTCTCTCATGAGTATAGCACACGGTGGGTGAACAAATTACTGTTGGGCAATTGATAGAAGATCAAATAATCATGACGATATCCAAGGCGATGATCATTATATAGGCATCACGTCCAAGATAAGTAGAAGGACTCCTGCATGCATCTACCACTATTACTCCACACATCTACCGCTATCCAGCATGCATCTAGTGTATTAAGTTCATGGAAAAACGGAGTAATGCAATAAGAACGATGACATGATGTAGACAAGATCTATTCATGTAGGAATAGACCCCATCTTGTTATCCTTAATGGCAACGATACATGCGTGCCTTGCTGCCCCTTCTATCACTGGGAAAGGACACCGCAAGATCGAACCCATCACAAAGCACCTCTTCCCATGGCAAGAAAAATCGATCTAGCTAGCCTAACTAAACCAAAGATTTGAAGAAGAAATATGAGGCTATAAGTAATCATGCATATAAGAGATCAAAGAAGACTCAAATAATATTCATGGATAGAAACTGATCATGAACTCAAAATTCATCGGATCCCAACAAACACACCACAAAAGTTTAGGTCAAATAGATCTCCAAGAGACCATTGTATTGAGAATCAAAAGAGAGAGAGGAAGCCATCTAGCTACTACCTACGGACCCGTAGGTCTATGGTGGACTACTCACGCATCATCGGAGAGGCACCTATGAAGAAGATGAACCCCTCCGTGATGGTATTAGATTGGATCTCGAGGTTCTGGAACTTGCGGTGGCTGGAATTTTGTTTCGTTGACTCCCCTAGGGTTTTCTAAATATTTGGGAATTTATAGGTGTCAGAGGCGGTGGAGGGGGGCCCCGTGGAGGGCACAACCCCCCAGGGTGCGCTGGGGGCCCCCTGGCGCGCCCATGTGGGTTGTGGCCTCCACAGCCCACCTCTCTGGTACTTCTTTGGCCCACTGGGTGTCTTCTGGTCTAGAAAAAATCTCCAAAAAGTTTCGTCGCGATTGGAGTCCGTTTGGTACTGCTATTCTGCGAAGTAAAAAACAAGCAAAAACAGCAACGGGCACTTTGGCACTATTTTAATAGGTTAGTCCCAAAAAATGATATAAAGTTGCTATAAAATGATTGTAAAACATCCAAGAATGATAATATAACAGCATGGAACACACAAAAATTATAGATACGTTGGATACGTATCAGCATCCCCAAGCTTAATTCCTACTCGTCCTCGAGTAGGTAAATGATAAAAACAGAATTTTTGATGTGGAATGCTGCCTAACATGTTCATCTCACATTCTTTTCTTTTGTAGCATGGCCATTTGGACTTTTAGATGATTCAATGCAATAGTCTAGTTTTGACATAATGACTTCAATACTCAAGCATGCCAACAAGCAACCATGTCTTTCAAAATATCAACACTATAGAAATTTATCCCTAGCTCATCATGCTCAATCATTGATCCATTCATGAAACACACTCAAATATTAGCTACACCCAATGCTCAAGTACGATCATAGTGCCCCCTAGTTGGTGCTTTATAAGAGAAGATGGAGACTCAAAGTAAAAATAAAAATTGCATAAAGTAAATAGATAGGCCCTTCGCAGAGGGAAGTAGGGATTTGTAGAGGTGCCAGAGCTCAAAGTTTAAATTGAGAGAGAAAAATATTTTGGGTGGCATGCCTTTCCTGTCAACGAAAACAACAAAGTAGTTCACAATACTTTCCATGCTAGATATATCATAGGCGGTTCCCAAAGAGAAAATAAAGTTTATTCCTTTTTCCACCATTCTTTCACATTCCATGGCGGGCCGTATCCACGGTTGCCTTCCATACTAACACTTTCCAAGGAATTTATTATTTGACAACATAAAGTAAATATTTTTTCATTTTCATTTCGGGAATGGGCATCCCTATTACCGCCGCACTCTTGTGCAATGACAAGTGAATAAACACTCATCTTGAGAATAACACATCTAGCATGGAAAAATATTGGACACTCCCCATCGTTTCATGAGCGGTACGAGCACACAAATGAGAAAATTTATTTTGAAAATTTAGAGATGGCACATACAAATTTGCTTGGAACGGCACGGAAATACCGCATATAGATAGGTATGGTGGACTCATAAGGCAAAACTTGGTTTGAGGATTTTGGATGCACAAGTAGTATTTCTACTTAGTATAAATGGAGGCTAGCAAATAGATTGAGAAGCAACCAAACCAAGAAATGAAAATTCACATAAGTGATAATTGAGCATAACTAACACCGAATAATGCACCATAAGTAAGATGTAACTTCATTGCATAACTATTGACTTTCATGCATGCATAGGGAATCACAAACATTAACACCAATATTCTTACTAAAGCATAATTACTCACTAACATGACTCACATATTACTATCACCATGTTTCAAAACTATTACAAGGAATCAAGTTTAATTTGTCCAATGATCTTCATGAAAGTTTTATTATATCCTCCTTGGATATCTATCACTTTGGGACTAGTTTCATATATTGCCATTGCTTTTTGACAAGCTCAAACAAATTTAAGTGAAGCACATGCGCATAAAGATTTCATCTCTCAAAAAGGTATAAGTGAAGCATGAGAGGATTTCTTCAAAATTTACTAACTATCAAATTAATCTAAGTGAAGCATGAGAGTATTTCTACAAAAAATTCCAAGCACACCGTGCTCAAAAAGATATAAGTGAAGCACAAGAGCAATTCGTTAGCTCAAAAAGTTTAAGTGAAGCATATAGAGCAATTCTAACAAATCATAGCATAATTTTGGCTCTCTCAAATAGGTGTGTCCAGCAAGGATACAAGTGACAAACTAACAAGCAAAGCAAGCAAAGACTCAAATGATACAAGACGCTCCAAGCAAAACTCATGATATGTGACGAATAAAAATATAGCTCCAAGTAAAATACCGATGGTCGTTAGAAGAAAGAGGGGATGCCACTCGGGGGCATCCCCAAGCTTAGTTGCTTGTTTATCTTTGGATATATCTTGGAGGGTGCTGTAGCATCCCCAAGCTTAGGCTCTTTTCACTCCTTATTCCTTCATCCATCGTGATCTCTCCCAAAACTTGAAAACTTCAATCACACAAAACTCAACAAAATCTTCGTGAGATCCGTTAGTATAATAAAGCAAATCACTACTTTAGGTGCTGTTGCAAACCCATTCATATTTTATTATTGCATTATACCTACTGTATTTTAACTTTACCATGGCTTATACCCTTCAATATAACCCATAGATTCATCAAAACTAGCACACAATGCAACGAAAACAGAATCTGTTTTAAAAAGAACAGTCTGTAGTAATCAGTACTCTAGCCATACTTCTGTAACTCTAAAAATTCTGAAACATTAGGACAGCGTAACGAATTTGTGTAGCAACACTGTTTTAAAATTTCAGCTCGAGATCACGTTCCAGTAAAAAATTAAAATTCAAACACTGGACGGAAAGTTTCTGTTTCAGATTCAGCATCGCTTCTACTCATCTTATGAATCACCCTAAAGGCTCTACTTGGCACAAACACTAAATAAACCATAAAAACACAATCATAACAGAGGCATAATTGTGTCAACACTCAAAAACAGAAAGGAAAAAGGAAAAATAAATTTATTCATTGGGTTGCCTCCCAACAAGCGCTATAGTTTTACGCCCCTAGCTAGGCATAACGCATAAATTCAAGTATTGCCATCTTTGGTTTTGGATCCATAGGATGCCCTCATGATTGATTCATATGGTGGCTTAATTCTTGTTCTAGGGAAGTGTTCCATACCCTTTCTTAGTGGAAATTGAAAACGAATATTGCCTTCTTTCATATCAATCACGACACCTATAGTGCGTAAAAACGGTCTACCAAGTATAATGGGACAAGACGGATTGCAATCAATATCTAGAACAATAAAATCTATGGGCACATAGTTCCTATTTGCAAGAATAAGAACATCATTTATTCATCCGAAAGGTTTTTTAATAGTAGAATCCTCCAAGTGCAAATTAAGAGAACATTCTTCAATATTGGTGAGACCAAGCACATCACATAAAGATTTCGGAATCGTGGAAACACTAGTACCCAAATCACATAAAGAAAAGCACTCATAATTTTTAATCTTGAATTTAATTGTAGGTTCCCACTCATCATGTAATTTTCTAGGAATAGAAATCTCCAACTCCAACTTTTCTTCAAAAGATTTCATCATGGCATCAACGATATGTTTAGTAAAAGCTTTATTTTGCTCATGGGGTGAATTCAACATGGATTGCAACAAAGAAATACATTCAATCAAAGAGCAACTATCATAGTTAAAGTCTTTGCAATCCAAAATAGTGGGCACATCACTAGTTAAATTTTTGACCTCTTCAAACCCACTTTTATCAAAATTTTCATCAAGATTCTCACCCTCCAAATTATTGGGACGCCTTCTAGCTAAAGTTGACTCTACTTCAGTCCCTTTATCATCAATCTTAACATTACTACACATGGAATCAGTAGAAGAAACACCAATCACTTTAAGATCTTCATCATTTTTATAAAGGCAATCACTAGAAAACGATTTTTCTAAGATTTCTCTTTTAGCTCTAAGCATAGCGGTTCTTTTCTTACTTTCATCCATAGAGACATATAAAGCTTTAATTGATTCATCAATCTTAGGCACAAAATCTTTCAACTTGAGATTTTCAACATCTTGAGAAATTCTATCAATGCTTCTAGGCATATCATCAATCTTATTCAACTTTTATTCTATCGTAGTATTGAAAGCCTTTTGCGCATTGATAAATTATTTAATATTACTCTCAAGATCAGAGGTGTTCCTATTATTATTGTAAGATGAATTACCATAGGAATTACCATAATTATTAGAGGGATTTCCAGGAAAAGGCCTAGGATTAAAATTACCTCTATAAGCAGTGTTATTGAAATTGTTTCGCGAGACAAAGTTCACATCTACGGAATCACTATTTTGCTCAATCAAGGTAGACAAAGGCACATCATTAAGATCAATAGGAGCATTTTTACTAGCAACCAATTTCATCAAAGCATCAACCATATCACTCAAAGTACTAATTTCTTCAACCGAATTAACTTTTTTACTAGTAGGTGCTCTTTCGGTATGCCATTGTGAATAATTTGCCATAATATTATCTAGCAATTTAGTAGCTTCGCCCAAAGTAATTTCCATAAAAGTACCACCTGCGGCGGAATCTAAAAGATTTCTAGAGACAAAATTCAATCCCGCATAAATTTTTTGTATGATCATCCAAAGATTTAAACCATGAGTAGGACAATTTCTTAGCATCAATTTCATTCTTTCCCAAGATTGTGCAACATGTTCATGCTCAAGTTGCTTAAAATTCATGATTTGCGTCCTAAGGGAAATAATTTTCGCGGGCAGAAAATACTTAGTGATAAAAGCATCGTTGCACTTATTCTAAGAATCGATACTATTGCGAGGCAAAGAGGAAAACCAAATTTTTGCACGATCCCGCAAGGAAAAAGGAAATAACTTCAAGTTCACTATATCATTGTCCACATCTTTTTTCTTTTGCATATCACACAATTCTACGAACGTGTTTAGATGGGACGCGACATCCTCATTAGGAGTACTGGCAAATTGAACTTTCAAGACAAGATTCAACAAAGCGGCATTAATATCACAAGACTCCGCACTAGTGGCGGGAGGAGCAATAGGAGTACTAATAAAATCATTGTTATTAGTATTGGAAAAATCACAAAACTTGGTGTTTTCTTGAGTCATCATGACTATGCAAACAAGATTGCAAGCAAGGAAGAGATCTGACGAGAAAAAGGCAAACGAAAAAGAGGGCGAATAAAACGACAAATTGGTGAAGTGGGGGAGAGGAAAACGAGAGGCAAATGGCAAATAATGTAATTTCAAGGAGATGAGACTTGTGATTAGGAACCTGGTAGATGATGATGGAGTCTCCTCGGCGCCTGAGATTGGCACGTAGAAGAGACCGCTTCCTCCCCGGCAACGGCGCCAAAAATTCCTTTGACGTGGCTTGAGATTGCGTCGGTATTTCCCCAAAGAGGAAGGGATGATGCAGCACAACGACGGTAAGTATTTCGCTCAGTTATGAAACCAAGGTTATCGAACCAGTAGGAGAATCACCACCACCCAATAAGCATCACCTGCACACAAATAACAAATACTTGCAACCCAACGCGAAAGAGAGGTTGTCAATCTCTCTACGGTAAAAAGATAGATTAGGTAGTGATAGATAGGAGAGATAGATCTCTCAAGAACACAAAATAAAAAGGGCAAATAAAAAGTGCAGCAATATATTTTTGGGTTTTTGGTTTAGTAGATTTGAAAACAAAGAGGCAAAAAGATAGATCGGAAAGCAATATGTTGGAAAAGTAGACCCGGGGGCCGTAGGTTTCACTAGTGGCTTCTCTCATGAGTATAGCACACGGTGGGTGAACAAATTACTGTTGGGCAATTGATAGAAGATCAAATAATCATGACGATATCCAAGGCGATGATCATTATATAGGCATCACGTCCAAGAGAAGTAGACCGACTCCTGCCTGCATCTACCACTATTACTCCACACATCGACCGCTATCCAACATGCATCTAGTGTATTAAGTTCATGGAAAACGGAGTAATGCAATAAGAACGATGACATGATGTAGACAAGATCTATTCATGTAGGAATAGACCCCATCTTGTTATCCTTAATGGCAACGATATATGCGTGCCTTGCTGCCCCTTCTGCCACTGGGAAAGGACACCGCAAGATCGAACCCATCACAAAGCACCTCTTCCCATGGCAAGAAAAATCGATCTAGTTGGCCTAACTAAACCAAAGATTCGAAGAAGAAATACGAGGCTATAAGTAATCATGCATATAAGAGATCAAAGAAGACTCAAATAATATTCATGGATAGAAACTGATCATGAACTCAAAATTCATCGGATCCCAACAAACACACCGCAAAAGTTTACGTCAAATAGATCTCCAAGAGACCATTGTATTGAGAATCAAAAGAGAGAGAGGAAGACATCTAGCTACTGCCTACGGACCCGTAGGTCTATGGTGGACTACTTACGCAGCATCGGAGAGGCACCTATGAAGAAGATGAACTCCTCCGTGATGGTGTTAGATTGGATCTCGAGGTTTTGGAACTTGCGGCGGCTGGAATTGTGTTTCATCGACCCCCCCCTAGGATTTTCTGAATATTTGGGAATTTATAGGCATCAGAGGCGCTAGAGGGGGGGCCCGTGGAGGGCACAACCCACCTGGGCGTGCCCGGGCCCCCCTGGCGCGCCCATGTGGGTTGTGGCCTCCACAGCCCACCTCTCCGGCACTTCTTTGGCCCACTGGGTGTCTTCTGGTCCAAAAAAATCTCCAAAAAGTTTCGTCGTGATTGGACTCCATTTGGTACTGCTATTCTGCAAAGTAAAAAACAAGCAAAAACAACAACTGGCACTTTGGCACTATGTCAATAGGTTAGTCCCAAAAAATGATATAAAGTTGCTATAAAATGATTGTAAAACATCCAAGAATGATAATATAACAGCATGGAACAAGCAAAAATTATAGATACGTTGGAGACGTATCACATCCCCAAGCTTAGGGTCTTGTCGCTCCTTATTCCTTCATCCATCGTTCTCTCACCCAAAACTTGAAAACTTCACCACAAAAAACTCAACAAAACCTCGTGAGATCCATAAGTATAATAGCCATATCAAATAATTTAGGTACTGTTATAAATTGATTCATATTTCATTATTACATAATAGGTACTGTATTCTAACTTCTTCATGGATTTTACCCCCGATACAATCCATAGCATCATCAAAACAAGTAAAAACAAAATATCTGTAAAACAGAACAGTCTGTTAAGATCTGTAGCAAAACCATACTTGTGTAACTACGAAAATTCGGAAAAATTCGGAAAACCTCGGAAATTTGTATACCAATACTCTGAAAAAAGTCAGATAAAAATACATTCCACTAAAATCAGAGAAATTCTGCAGTGGACGCAAATGTTTCTATTTTTGGACCGCATCAATTCTACTATCTTCCAAATCATCCCAAAGGCTTTACTTGGCACAAACACTAATTTAAACATAAAAAGACAATCATTATGGTAGCAATAATCATGACAACACACCAAAACATAAGTAAAACAAACATTTAAAGATAACTATTGGGTTGCCTCCCAACAAGCGCTATTGTTTTATGCCCCTAGCTAGGCATAATGCATAGTATCAAATATTGTCGTCCTTGTCATGAAGGATTTCCTCTTTGGGGGGGGGGGATATTCAAAGTTTATTTTATAAAAATATATATTTCCCTAGCTACTCGGACTATGTAATCAAATTCTTGCATAAGGATAATGGTGGCAACCTTTTTAATTTTCGGACCATGAATACTAGGGAGCCCTAGCAACATCTTTTGAATGAAGGGATGCATATGAATACATTGCCTTTCCAACTTAGTTATAAGCATAGCAATGACATAAACATAGCAATTTGTCATATCAAGTATATATCCCCTAATGATTGGTATGACCCACGATCACTCAAAGAATTCTTGAATAACATGCTTTCCAATCATGTTGCCACTACCCACATGATAGATTTAACTTTTTAACCACGGTGGGTCTTCAGCCTGAGAAACTTGATTTTTAGGAGGATCATGATTAGAATCAAAAGACTTAGGTTCTTCTTCATAATATTCACTATCACTATCAACAATGATTTTGTAAAACTCAGACATGATAGCAGCTTTGAGCAAAATAAGCAAGCAAACAAGTAAACTAGATAACTAAGCAAACAAGCAAATAGAAATATTTTTGTATTTTAGTTTTTATATATAAATTAAAATAATAGAAGAAAATAAAAAGTAGAAAAATGTAAAGATATTATATATGCAGGGACCTGACGAGAATTTGATGATGTCTCCCCGGCAACGGCGCCATAAATTCTTCCTGCTACTTGTGAGCTGCGTTGGGATTTTCCCCAAAGAGGAGAGGAGATGCAACATAGTAGAGATAAGTATTTCCCTCAGTGAGGACCAAGGTTATCGAACCAATAGGAGAACCAAGCAAATTCCTTTCAACAACACCTACACACACAAAACCAAACAATTGCACCCAACGCGGGCAGGAGGGTTCTCAAGCCCCTTGAACTCGTTACTTGCAACGATTAAATCTTGATAGAAATAGATATTGTAAAAGAAAAATAAAATAAAAGTAAATAAAATACAACAATGTATTTTTGTATTTTTGTTTAAGTAGACCTGGGGGCCATAGTGTTCGCTAGAGGCTTCTCTCTCGAAAAGAGCATACGGTGGGTAGACAAATTACTGTTGGGCAATTGACAGAATTGCGCATAGTTATGACATGTTATTCACGACAATGATCATGTATATAGGCATCACGTTCATAAACAAGTAGAATGAAACGATTCTGCGTCTAATACTATTACTCCACTTCGAGAGCGCTTCTATGCTTGCCTCTCTTGGTATTAAGTTCATAACAATCAGAGTAATGCTTGGAGCAAGGTGACATGATGTAGACAAAATAAGACAAGAAATATGTTCAGATCTCGTCGTTTTATCATTAATGGCAACAATACAAATACGTGTCTTGTCCCCTTCTGTCACGAGGATATAGGGCACCGCAAGATTGAACCCACTACAAGGCACCACTGCCGGCTGAAGATAGATCAATCTAGTAGGGCAAACCAAACCGTTAGATGTGAGAGAAATACAAAGATATAATAATAATGCATAATAGAATTCGAAATTGGCTGAATTACTTTCAATGAATAATTTGATCATAAACCCACAATTCATCGGATCCCAACAAACACACCGCAAAAGAAGATTAAAATCGGATAGATCACCGTGGGAATCGCGGTGAACTTTGTATTGAAGATCAAAGAGGGAGAAGAAGCCATCTAGGTACTAGCTACGGAACCGTAGGTCTGTGGTGGAATACTCATGCATCATCATGGAGCCAGCAAGGTTTATGTAGATGGCCTCCATGGTCGATTCCCCCTTCGGCAGAGTACCGGAAAAGGTCTCCAGATGGCTTTCCATCGGAACAAAGGCTTGCGGCGATGGAAAAAGTGTTTCGGGTGGCTCTCTGTTGGTTTCCCTATTTTGGAGAATTTATGGAGGTGGAATTAGGTCATACAGAGCCATGAGGGGCCCACAAGGCATGAGGGCATGCCTACCCCTTGGGCGCGCCCTGTTGCCTTGTCGTATCCTCGTCTCATTTCCCGACTCCTCCCAAAGCTTCTTGGGTCTCTTTTGTCAAGAAAAAAATCGTCAAGAAGTTTCTTAGCATTTGGACTTCATTTGGTACAGATTTCCTGGAAAACCAAAAAGAGGAAAAAAACAACAACTAGCACTTGGCACTCGGTTAATAGGTTAGTTCCTAAAAAGGATATAAAATAGCATATAATTGCATATAAAGTATCCTAGATTGATAATATAATAGCATGGAACAATAAAAAATTAAACATACGTTGGAGACGTATCATTCGGTACCATGCATTGCCCTTTCTCACCTCGAGAGGTTGTGCAGACTTCGCCGGTGCATGCAAACCCCATGATATGATATGCTCTATCACACATAAGCCTCCTTATATCTTCCTCAAAACAACCACCATACCTACCTATTATGGCATTTCCATAGCCAATCCGAGATATATTGCCATGCAACTTCCACTGTTTCGTCACATGACTTGTGTGTTCATCATTGTTTACATATTATGCTAAATCATTGCACATCCTGGTATGCTGCCAGAGGCATTCATATAGGGTCATCTTGTATACTTTTTATCGAGTTGTAAGTAAATAGAAATGTGATGATCATCATTATTAGAGCATTGTCCCGGTGAGGAAAGGATGATGGAGACTATGGTTCCCCCACAAGTCGGGATGAGACTCCGTATGAAAAGAAAAGAAAAGAAAAGAAAAGAAAAGGGGGAGGCCAAAAGAGCCCACCACAAAAAATGAGTCCAAATAGAGAAGGGGAAATGTTACTATCCTTTTACCACACTTGTGCTTCAAAGTAGCACCATGTTCTTCATATAGAGAGTCTCCTGATTTGTTATTTTCATATACTATTTGGAATTTTTCATTATATAACCTGGCTTGTATATTCCAATGATGGGATTCCTCAAATGTCAGAGGTCTTCATGAGAAAGTAAGTTGGATGCACTCCCAATTAGTTTCTGTTTAGCTTTCATACACTTATAGCTCTTAGTGTATCCGTTGCATGGCAATCCTTACTCCTTGCATTGATATCGATTGATGGGCATCTCATAGCCCGTTAATCTGCCTAGTTGATGCGAGACTTTTTTCCTTTTTGACTTTCTTTTGATTTCTATCACTGCATTCTATTCCACCTATATGGCTCACGCTCATGTATAGCGTGAAGTTGAAAGTGCTGAAGCACGTTACAAGTACAATTCAATTGCCTGGTTTGACACCGGATCGCTCATGATTTATACTTATGCGGGGAATACGGAGTCATGCCATGCTAATATGATAAAATGAGTTGGGATAAAAATTTTTAAGGATCATATATTTTGAATGTTGATATCAATTATGTTTCTTAATATTTATAAAGGAAAGAGATTACATTATACTCATGTTAGGTAGCATTCAACATCAATAATATTTTTTTATCATTTACCTACTCGAGGACGAGCAGTAATTAAGCTTTGGGACGCTCATACGTCTCCACCGTATCTATAATTTTTGATTGTTTCATGCTATTATATTATCAATCTCGGATACTTTATATGCTATTTTATATCATTTTCGGGACTAACCTATTAAACTAGTGCCCAGTGCAAGTTCCTATTTTTTGCGTGTTTTTGACTTTTCAAAAAATCAATACCAAACGAAGTCCAAATACGATGAAACTTTATGGGGGTTATTTTTTGACATAAAGAGACCCTAGAAGCTTCGGGAGGAAGCAATAAGAGCTATGAGAGGGCCACGAGCTGGCAGGGTGTGCCCTGGGGGTAGGGCACGCCTCCTGAGCTCATGTGCCCCACGCAACTCCGTTTGCCCTAAATACAGTTCTATATATTCTCATATATCCCCAAACCAACACAGAGACACCGAAACACCTTTTCCGCCGCCGCAAACCTTTGTTCTTCCGCAATCCCATCTAGAGACCTTTTTCGGTACTCTGCCGGAGGGGGCAATCGATCACGGAGGCCGTCTACATCAACCTTGCTGCCTCCATGATGATGTGTGAGTATTTCACCACAGACCTACAGATCCATACCTAGTAGCTAGATTGCTTCTTCTCTCTCTTTGATCTTCAATACCATGTTCTCCTCGACTCTCTTGGATATCTATCCGATGTAATCTTCTTGTGCTGTGTGTTTGTTGGGATCCGATGAATTGAGGGTTTATGACCAGATTATTCATTGAAAGAAATTGAGTCTTTTCTAAACTTTATTATGCATGATTGTTATATCTTTGGATTTCTCTCTAATCTATCCGTTTGGTTTGGCCAACTAGATTGATTTATCTTCAGGGGAAGAGGTGCTTTGTTGTGGGTTCAATCTTGCGGTGCTCTATATCCCAGTGACAGTAGGGAACAAGACACGTATTTGTACTGTTGACACTAAGGATAAAACGACGGGGTCTAAACATATTGCTTGTCTTACTTTGTCTACATCATGTCATCTTGCTTAAAGCATTGCTCCGATACTCATGTACTTAATACCATAGATGTAGGCAGGAGTCGGTCGATTGGTGGAGTAATAGTAGTAGATGCAGAATCATTTCAGTCTACTTGTCACTATGATCAGTGCCATGAATAGAATCATAACTATGCGGTTTTCTATCAATTGACCAACAGTAATTTGTTTACCCACTGTATGTTGTGTGTTGAGGGAGAAACCTTTAGTGAAAACTATGGCCCATGGGTCTATTTAATCATATTGGTAAAAAACAAAAATACCTTGCTGTAATTTATTATTTTCTTTTTACTTTTCCTTTTTATTTATCTATCATTATGAGAACTAATCCTTGCAAATAATGAGTTCAAGGGGATTGACAACCCTCTTGCACGTGATTGGTGCAAGTGTTTGGTTTTGTGTGTGCGGGTGCTGACGACGTGAGTTTGCTTGATTCTCCTATTGGTTCGATAACCTTGGTTCTCACCATGGGAAATACGTATTGCTACTATATTGCTTCACCCTTTCTCAAGGTGGAAAAACCCAATGCAACTCGCAAGTAGCAAAGAGTAGAACACAAAGAAGTTTTGGGCATTGATGTTCAGATTGCTTATCTCTATTTGTCTTGATTAGATTCGGCGGTATTGTGGGATGAAGCAGCCCGGACCATCCTTACTTGTCCTTGCACAAGAGACCGGTTCCACCGACAAACATGCCACTTGTGTTGCATAAGGTGGCTTACGGGTGTCTATCTCTGGTACTTAAGTCGGATTCGATTTAACATTAGCGGTCCTTGTGGAAGGTTAAAAAACAACTTGAATATCAACGTTGTGGCCTTGCATAGGTAAGAACGTATCTTTCTAGTTTCCCAACAAGCCACGTAAATTTGCAACAACAAAGTATAGGACGTCTAACATGTTTTTGGAGGGCATGTTGTTATGTGATATGGCCAAGACGTGATTTGATAATTGATGTATGAGATGATCATGTTTTATAATAGTTTTCACGACTTGCATGTCGATGAGTATGGCAACCGATAGGAGCCATAGGTTTGTATTTGTGGTATGACCTACATGTCAATCTTTAAATGCCATGTAATTAGTTTAGTTTATCTCCATGTGTTATCAATAGTCGTAGAAGCAACAATGGCTAAAAAACCCACATGACAACATGATGATGGAGATCATGGTGTCATGTCGGTGACGATGGAGATCATGCCGGTGCTTGGAGATGGAGATCAAAAGCACAAGATGATGATGGCCATATCATGTCACATTGATTGTATATGGTGTTTATCTTTTATGCATCTTATTTTTCTTAGGATGACTGTAGCATTATAAGATGATCCCTTCACTCAATTTCAAGAAAAAATTGTTCTCCCTAAGTATGCACCATTTCAAAAGTTCACCGTTTCGAAGCACCTCGTGATGATTGGGTGCGACAGACTCTTTGTTCACATACAACGGGTGTAAGCCACTTTTACACATGAAGAATATTTGGGTTAAAATTGACGAGCCTAGCTTGTACAAGACATGGTCTCGGAACACGGAGTACCGGAAGGTCGAACATGAGTCATATAGTAGATATGATTCATAGGTCCCCAACGTATCTATAATTTTTTATTGTTCCATGCTATTATATTATCATTCAAGGATACTTTTTGTAAGGGCATTCTATTACCTTGGTGTTTTGGCGATGATGACAACTCACTATGATCTAACCGTGTGTCAAAGTATACAGGGATTGTTTGTGGTACACAAGACGGTTATGTGGATCCTCCAAACGGAAAAGAATGAAGACGGGGTTCTCTACGTGTTTATTCTCTTTGGTCGTAGGGATCCCATACTATTAAGAGGGAATCCACATTTGAAAGTCTTGGGTGAATCAGTTCTTTCGCACATCCATCTTCACCCAACTCACTTCTCCGCATCATAGAGAGAGAGGCCCCTCTTTCCTTGTTACTTGCCAGGTATTCCGCGGTCTCGACCTAAATGCTCAGCTTGCTCTTAGCTTCCGGATCGACCACCACTCTAGGGGTGATACCCTGGGGGTGCTACCACTGAGTGGTCCCCAGCGGTTGTACCGCTACCCCCGGGCAGTAGTACCGCCAAAGGCTGGGTGACCCAGGGTGGCAGCTCTGGGCGGTTGTACCGGCCCAGCACCGGGCTACAACCGGACATGGTTCTGTTGTGCCCCGGTTGATGGGCGGACCCGGACCGGTTGTACCGCTATATTCATATAGCCCGGTACAACCAGGGTCCCGAGCGGTTGTACCACTTAGGACTTTGCCTAGTCCGGGGCTCAGGCCTGGCTGCTGCATCAGGGCCAACTTTCTGTTGTGGTCCGGTGGTTGGGCGGTGGTTGGCCGGTTGTACCGGTTATACTGGTTATACCGGTTGTACCGCTCACCACTCCGGTTGTACCGCTCCCATGCAGATCTGGTTGTAACGGTTGGAAAATGGGGGGGCCTATATAAAGAGGTGCTTCTTCCACCTCTCTCTTATCTCTTACCTCTCTCTCTCCACCATTGATGCTCTTGAGCTTTCTTGCCCGATCTCTCTCTCTAGCCACCCAAACTTGTTGTCTTGCTAGGGATTGAAGGAGGAGATCTAGATCTACACTTCCACCAGGGGAAAATTGATTCCCCCATAGTTTCTTGTGCGGATTTTGTTACTCTTGGGTGTTTGAGCACCCTAGACGGAAGAGGTCACCTCGAAGCCATATTCCATTGTGGTGAAGCTTTGTGGTTTCGTTGGGAGCCTCCAATTAAGTTGTGGAGAGAGCCCCAACCTTGTTTGTAATGGTTCGGTTGCCGCCTTCAAGGGCACCAGTAGTGGAATCACGGCACCTCGCATTGTGTGAGGGCGTGAGGAGAATACGGTGGCCCTAGTGGCTTCTTGGGGAGCATTGTGCCTCCACACCGCTCCAACGGAGACGTACTTCCCCTTACCGGGAAGGAACTTTGGGAACACATCCTCGTCTCCATCGGTTCCTCTTGTGGTTACTTCTTACCTTTACTTTGTGCAAGCTACTTATATTGTTATATCTTGCTTGCCTAGCTTGTTGTTGTGATTAGCATCATATAGGTTGCTCACCTAGTTGCATATCTAGCCAACCTATTTGTTGCTAAGCCTAAATTGTTAAAGAAAAGTTAAAAATTGTTAGTTGCCTATTCACCCCCCCTCTAGTCAACCATATCGATCCTTTGAATTGGTATCAGAGCCTCGTCTCTTTATTAAGGGTTTCACCACCCGAAGAGTATGGAGGGCGAAGAGGAGCGATTGGGAGAACTTCCCGAGGCCGTGGGAGTGAACACGGTCTCTTGCGAGGATTTAAATGAGGCCATGTCCTCGCTTAAATCCTCCATGACGACCGAGGTCAAATCCATGTTTAAAGAATTCCTTGACACTCTTAAACTTTCCACCGATGCGGTTCAAGTGGTTAATCCCACTAACTCGACATCGGATGTCAACTCCGGTAAGGAGGGGGCTAGTGCTGATAAAGACAATCGTTCTCAAGGAATTAATGGGTCGGGGACTTTTGCCTCAGTTCCCCCTCCCTTGGTCTATGGAGGACCGGTGCACCCACCTCATATAGTTAATCACTGTCCTCCTCCTAAGCTTGTTAAAAATGATTTTGCTAATTGGGTTTTCTGTATCAAGTCTCATTTGGATCACAGCTCAATTCAACTCATGCGAGTCATTGAAGAAGGATACTACCCTCGTGATCCACGCAACCTCACTCCAAGGGAAGAAGCGGATAAACAGCTAAATTCCTCCGCCTTGTTCATACTCCAAGATGTTGTTCCTACTGAAGACCTACCTCACCTGCGTCCCTTCACTGTTGCTAAAGAGTGTTGGAAACACATTATCTCCATGTACAAGGGCAGCTCAAGCATTCAACGGTCAAACTATGAAGTTGTCCTTGATCAGTCAGATGAGTTTGTAATGGTAGAGGATGAGGAACTGCGTGAGCTCTATAGAAGGGTGACTGCTCTCGCCATTGCCCTCAAAGATCATGGCAGTAAGGATGTGGCTGATACTTGGATCAAGCGTAAGTTTCTGAAGGCCATCATGCCCTACAACAAGGCCATGTCCACTGTCATCTGTCAAAGACCGGACTTTCACACCTTGTCTTCTGGTGATGTGTTGGATGAATTTATTGCAATGAACATCTTGAACACGATAGCTGACAATGCTCTCGCTCGCGTTCAACGGTCAAAGAAATCATCCCCCAACCTTGCTTTGAAGGCCAAGGTCTGTCAAGAGGAAGA
Source organism: Elymus sibiricus (assembly GCA_039707655.1). Lineage (NCBI taxonomy): Eukaryota > Viridiplantae > Streptophyta > Magnoliopsida > Poales > Poaceae > Elymus > Elymus sibiricus. The sequence goes on from CM077671.1 coordinate 251,267,067, forward strand.
AGAAGAAGAAGAAGAAGAAGAGGGTTGCCCCGAGGACACCAAATATGCTTATCATGAGCACATGGCTCTTGCGTCCAGGCAATTTTGGGGCAACAAGAGAAACACAAGGCCCAACTTCTCCAAGAACAACTCAAACGGGTCAAAGGGCAAGCAATGTGTGAGGACCTGCTACAACTGTGGCAATGTGAGTCACTTTGTGGTGGATTGTCCATACGAGAAGAGGGAAGACAATGGTGGCAAGCTCATCCGCAAAGATAAGGCCAAGTCTTTCCCCAACAAGACCAACTTCACCAAGAAGTCTTCACCCAAAGTGTTGGTGGCTCAAGAAGAGTATGCATCGGATGATGATGGTGATGACGGAGACATAAGTGGTGAAGGAATGGCAATGGCATCTGTGGCAATTGCATCCTCGACCCAAACAAAGGTGTCACTCTTCGACGCCCCCAATGAGAACCACATCGCTAGGTGCCTCATGGCTAAAGGTATCACCAAGGTTACCTCCAACGCCAAAACCTCAAACATTAAGACTTCTGTTTCTTCCACTCCGTCTTTGTTAGATTGTGTGGATGAACTTGACAAGGCGATAGAGCGTGAGAATGAGTTTGACAAGTTCTTGTGTAAACTCAAGGGAGAGTCCAAGAAGCACTTCGTTGCTCTCTTGGAACAACTTGGTGAGTCCAATGACACGATTGATTCTCAAGAAGAATCTCTTGAGGAGATGAGAGGCCATAGTCGTGATTATGCCGACGAGATAGCAGATCTTTCTATTGCTCTAGAGGAAGAGCGAGGTCTTCATTTGACTTTTAAGTTGTCACAAAATGACGACTTTGCTAAATTACGTAAAGATTATGATCATGCTATTGTTCTTAACCGTGTTCTTAAATCTGAAAAGATTGCACTTGGGGCAGACCATGCTCAACTCAAGGATGAGTTTGTCTCTCTTGACAATGCTCATAAGGCATTGAAGAGAGTTCATGCTTCCCTTAAACATTCGCATGATCAACTCCAAGTAAAACTCACTAAGGAAATTGCCACGTGTCCTCCCTTTGTCTTAATTGATAATGCATCTGCTACTAACCTGTGTTGTGAGCATGCACATCTTGTGGAGGAAAATGCTAAGCTAAAAGTGCAGCTTGAGAAAGGCCGTGTGACATGTATACAAGGTGAGAAGAATCTCAATGACCTTTTGAGCAATCAAAAGGAAGTGATTGCAAAGGAAGGAGTTGGGTTTGCACCCAAATCCAAAAAGAAGAAGAAGAAGAAGAAGACCACGCAGGCTCCTCCGCTACAGGAAACATTTGTCAAAGCGGGGAACATTACTCATGAGAAGAAGAAAGACAAGGTTGTGAGTGATAGTGCCAAGAAGGGCAAGATCACTCCCTCCAACAAGGCCGGCGATTTTAACCCCTCCTATGTTTTGTGCCGTGCTAGTGATGGGCATGTTTATGCCAAATATGTTGGTTCTTCTTATGAGTATATTGAGTGGTCTATTTGGGTTCCTAAGACCCTTGTCACTAACATGAAAGGACCCATTCAAGAATGGGTACCTAAATCCAAGCATTGATCTATTGTAGGGCTTTGCTTCCGGGGGAGTCTCATGGTTGCTCGATAGCGGAGCAACAAATCATATGACCGGAAGCATGGACTTGGTGGTGGATGTTCGACCCGATGCATCCGTGGCCACCCAAGTCTCTTTTGGAGATGATGCAATCTCAAAGGTATTGGGTCTTGGCAAGGTGGTTATCTCTCCGACCTTAACCATTGAGTGAGTCATGCTTGTTGAGACCCTTGCATACAATTTACTTTCCGTTCGTCAACTTGCACTCTTGGGTTTTAGTACTTTCTTTGGAGCAAGACTCTTAAACTAGCCTTTGTTGGGCATGTCAAAAACGGTCTCTATGTGATTAACTTCTCGGAGCGACCCACTAAGACCGCGACATGTCTAATGGCTAAAGTTGATGTGGGATGGCTTTCACATCGCCGACTAGCCCATGTCAATATGAGATCTTTGCAAAGTCTCCTCAAAGGGGATCACATTCTTGGACTAACAAATGTGAGTTTTGCCAGAGATCGTGCTTGCAGTGCCTGTATCGAAGGAAAGCTACATGAAAAAGCTCATCGTCCAACTACTACAATCTACTCAAAGAGGACCTTAGAGCTCCTTCACATGGATCTCTTCGGGCCTCCATCTTTTGACAGCCTTGGAGGAAGAAGATATTGCTTGGTGATTGTGGATGATTACTCGAGATACACATGGGTATATTTTTTCAAGAGGAAGAGTGAGACCCAACAGACCGTCATCAACTTTGCAAATGAAGTCCAACGTCAACATGAAGCAAAGATTTTGATGATTAGAAGTGACAACGGCACCGAGTTCAAGAACTACACCCTAGATGAGTTTCTCAGTGATGAGGGGATAAAGCACCAATATTTCACACCTTACACCCCTCAACAAAACGGTGTTGCGGAGAGGAAGAACCGGACATTGATGGATGCGGCAAGAACCATGATGGCAGAGTTTAAATCTCCATACAACTTGTGGGCCGAAGCCATCAACACAGCATGTCATGCATCAAATCGGCTCTATCTCCGCAAAGGCTTGAACAAGACTCCTTATGATATTCTTACCGGGAACAAGCCCAACCTCAAATACTTCCGGGTGTTCGGTTGTAAGTGTTTCATTCTCAAGAAAGGTGTTCGTTTGTCTAAATTTGAATCTAGAGCCCATGAGGGCATATTTGTTGGTTATGCTGCAAACTCTCATGCTTACCGTGTCCTCAACAAGTCCACAGGACTCATTGAGGAGACGAGTAACGTAGAGTTTGATGAAAATAATGGCTCCCAAGTGGAGCAAAGTGGTCTTTGTGATGTAGGTGATGAAATTCCTCCCCAAGCCATAAGAAGAATGGGTGTGGGATACTTCCTACCCATTGAGGAACCCCTTGTGGCTGAAGGAGAAGGACAATGTTCCACTCAAGTGGAACCATCACCGACGCACGACCCACACGCTTCCGAAGATCGCAGTGAAGGCCCTCAACCCCATGATCAAGATCAAGGGCAAGATCAACTTGGTAGTGATGTTTCTACTTCACATGATGCTCAAGATCTTGTTCACACCCCCGTGCAAGCTCAAGATCAAGATGAAGCTCGGGACCAAGATCTACTTCAAGATCAAGGTCAAGCTAAATATCAAGATCATGCTCAAGATCATGAGCAAGCCGATGCTAGTCCCAAAGCTCGTCAAGTTACCAAGCCTCAACTTTCCATGGAGGAAATTCTTGAAAGACGAGCTGCCACGATTGCTTCCAAGCTTCAGAAAAAGCAACACCTCCTAGAGAACGTCTACAGAAGCTTGAAAAGAGGGGTAACTACTCGTCGTCAATTAACAAACTTTTGTGCACATCATGCGTTTGTTTCTTGCTTTGAATCCCTCAAGGTACAAGATGCGCTCGAAGACGAGGATTGGCTTGAAGCCATGCATGATGAAATCAACAACTTCGAGCGCAACAAAGTGTGGCGATTGGTGCCAAGACCAAAGGAGAATCACAATGTCATTGGAACCAAATGGATCTTTTAAGAACAAGCAAGATGGGCATGGTATCATTATTCGCAACAAGGCAAGACTGGTGGCTCAAGGCTACTCCCAAGTCGAGGGTATCGACTATGGTGAAACCTTTGCCCCTGTTGCTCGCCTTGAATCTATTCGCCTGTTGCTTGCTTATGCTTCTCATCATGATTTCATACTATATCAAATGGATGTGAAGAGTGCTTTTCTTAATGGTCCACTTAAGGAGTTGGTATATGTCAAGCAACCCCCGGGGTTTGAGGATCCCAAGTTCCCCAATCATGTATACGTTCTCGATAAGGCACTCTATGGCCTTAAACAAGCCCCACGTGCGTGGTATGAGCAGCTTATCGAGATGTTGCAAGATCGTGGGTTTGAAATTGGGAAAATCGACCCTACTCTTTTTACTAAGAGGGTTAAGGGGAACTTGTTTGTATGCCAACTATATGTTGATGATATTATCTTTGATTCTTCTAACAAAGCTTTTAATGATGAGTTCGCCGCACTAATGACCAAAGAGTTTGAGATGTCTATGATGGGAGAGTTGAAGTTCTTTCTTGGATTCGAAGTCAAGCAACGAAGCCAAGGAACCTTCATCAACCAAGCCAAATACACTCAAGACATGCTCAAGAGGTTCAAGATGGATGAGCTAAATCCTCCGAAGGCCAACACTCCGATGCCACTCAAATGCCAACTTGACAGTGGTCCCAATGGTAAAGCTGTGGATCAGAAGGTATATCGCTCCATGATTGGATCTCTGCTTTACCTTTGTGCATCTAGGCCGGATATCATGTTGAGTGTGGGAATTTGTGCATGATTTCAATCCGCACCTAAGGAGAGTCACTATGTGGCTGTCAAGCGAATCTTTCGATATTTGGCTCATACCCCAAACTTTGGCTTATGGTACCCCAAAGGTGCTTCATTTGATCTCATTGGATATACTGACTCGGATTGGGCGGGAGACCGTGTGGAAAGGAAGTCCCCTTCTGGAAGTTGCCAATTTCTTGGCCTCTCTCTGGTAAGTTGGTCTTCCAAGAAACAAAACTGTGTTTCTCTCTCGTCCACCGAGGCCGAATATGTAGCCGCCGCAAGCTGCTGTGCTCAGATTCTTTGGATGAGGCAAACTTTAAAGGATTATGGTGTCAACTGTGATAAAGTGCCTCTTTACTGCGACAATGAAGGCACAATCAAGATCTCCAACAACCCGGTTCAACACTGCAAGACAAAGCATATTGATATTCATCATCACTTCATCCGGGATCACATCAAGCATGGAGACATAGATCTTATTCATCTATATACTAAGGAACAGCTTGCAGATATATTCACGAAGCCATTGGATGAAGCAAGATTTCGCGAGTTAAGGCATCAGCTAAATATCATTGATTCGAGCAATGTGGCTTGAATTTGTGCACACCCCACCACACTCATCATCATGTCTTGCTTAGATTTAGGCATGGACATAGGGGGAGTCTAGTTCTCTCAATGAACTATCCCTCCTCCTATTATGCATAAATAAATCAAGTCTTTCACATCCGTCATTTTTGATGACTCCTGTGCTTCAAAGACGAGTTTTGGTCATGGGCCCAAGGTTCATATCTTCGCGGTGCCATACCAATTGACTCATACATAGGTGGCCTCGGCCACCGCCCCCTGTTTGCTCTTATTTTGAGTTTGACATTTGTGTTCGTGATGCTTTGAGTCCTAGGTGTGGGCATTCTCCATGGCTCTTTATTGTCGTTTTTGTTCTCTTCCAACCATGGAGGTTTCCCCACCATACCCCTTCTTTTAAAAGATTGTACGCTTTGATCATCTGGTGGTGGTGCCTGTGGCCAGGCGGTACAACCGGTGGGGAAAGCGGTTCTACCGCTAATCCACCGGTTGTCCCGTCCCAGCGGTACAACCGGGGATGATTGCGGTTCTACCGCTAATTCCTTGGACCTGTACTTGGACCGGTACAACCGCTCCTCTGGAGCGGTACAACCGGTCGCGACCCGGTACTTAGAACGGGAGGGCCGGGCCAAAGGGGTATTCAGTTATCCCCTTCGCGCCCGACTCCTCCTGGTGCCCCCTATCGCCGGCCGCCGCCACCACCACCCCGGAGTGCCCCCGGCGCCCCGGATTCGTGGCCTCCTCCCGGATCTGCTCCGTGGAGGCCCTTCCTTCCCCGATCTTCTCCCATGGATGCCGGTAATGCCTATTTCCTCCTCGTTCTTGGATTCTCTTTGAATCCTCCATTGTTAGGGCATTGCTCGGTTGCCGCGTTTTTAGGCAAAACTGTTGACGGGAGAAGATCATACAGTATAATTTCAATTAGTTGTGATGATTAGAGACCTCAAAGAGGGGTGCAGTTCTCTGGATCCGGATCTACCGGTTCTCCAGCAGCGGTACAACCGCTCTAAGCTAGCGGTACAACCACTATAGCGGTACAACCGCGAGGGCAACCGGTTGAACCGGCCTCCCTGAGTCCTGCTCCCTGTTTCTTGTCTCTTATCTTCGCACCTAATTTATTCCTTCTTTTGCGTACAATCCTCTCATCTTTTCTGGGTTTCCACTCTATGTTTTTTCGTGTGCTTGTCTGCAGGTGGCTCTAGCTCTCGTTCTCCTCCTCGGAAGAATACCAAGAAACGTGCTCGCAGGTGCAGGATTGTCGAAGAGTCTGAGAATGAAGAAGTTGTGATCCCCACCAATCCCACTCGCCGTGAGAAGTCCCTGGCCGCCAAGCAGAAAACTGCCAAGCCCGTGCATTCCAGGAAGCAAGTTGATTGGGAGAGGGTCCGTCTCCTAAATTCGTATGAGGTTCCAGTTGCTCCCAGGTGGACCACCCCTCAGTTCCGGAATGAGTTGCAATTTCGGATCGTGCATGAGCTCTATGAACATCACAAGAACAAGTATGCCAAGCAATGGACAATTGACATCGAGTACTGGAGGAACAACATGGACTACTTTGGCGAGCCTTTGGCATTATGCGAAGAATTTGACCTGATCAAGCTCATGACTTTCAACTGTGCCTTTGATGTGCAGCTCATTCACCAGTTCTACACCACGGTCCACTTTGGCACTGATGCAGAGCATCATCTTTCCTTCATGTGTCGTGATGAATTCTTCCATGTTCCGTGGTGCGCCTTCTGCAATGTTCTTGGCTATGATGATACCGGCCTCACTGGGAATGGCGGCATTCGTCCTCATGATCGGGCTCAATCTATGGATAAGAACAGGTTAGCCCCCCTGTACATTCCAGGGAGGGGGTTATGGGAGCTTCTAAGGACCTGCAGCAGGTCTATGACATTTTGCACCGAGTGTTCCGGAATGTTCTTCTGCCCAAAGTTGGAAATCAGGATGAGATTCATGGGTACTTTGTTGATCTGCTCGTTGCCATGAAGACTAAAGCTGGCTCTGGAGCTACCTTTGATGTTTCAAAATGGATGTGGGAGGAGTTGTACTCCACGGTCGTCTACCGGAAGGTTCCCACCTATGCTCCTTATATTATGAGTTTCCTCAACTCTATGTGGGCCATTCGTCGGCCGGGCGAGCTTCTCACCTCTCCAGACAACCTCATTGTGCATGAGGTCAAGCAACTCCGAAAGAAGAAACATCCTGCACCTCACTACCCTGATGCCAACCCGGAGGATGTCTTTGCTACTTCCAGTGACAGTGATTTTGAGCTTCCAGCAGGTGCCAAACCATCTTGGGCCACCAAGCTCTCTGACAAGATTAAGAAGACCTTCTGCCTCCAGACTCATGTTCAGAAGAAGCTCTATGAAGCCCATGTCAACGAGAAGCATGCCCGACGCAGACAGATTCAGATTATGCGGGCTCTCAATCTTGAGGCCGCCAGTGGTTCTAAGAAGACCATCACTCCTGAGGCACAGTGGATCTATGAACATAGCACTTGGACTGATGATGAGATCCCGAATCAGCCTGCTGCCACCTCCTCTGCTGCTGCCGCTGCTGATGCTGCTGCTGATGCTTTTGATGATGATGATGGGGATGGCTCTGGAGATGATGATTCCGAGGAGTATGACACCAACGAGGAGATCTACTGAGTTCTAGGGTGCGAGCATCACTCTTTTCCTTTTTGGTGTCTTGATGCCAAAGGGGGAGAAAGTACTTGTTAATGGGATTTGCATGGGTGTTGCATGGTTGCTTATTTGTCTCTTTGTTGCGTCTTCCAGTTGAACTCTTATTTGCTTTTTATCGGTTTGTGTGGAGACTATGTGTGTTTAAGTAGAGTCTGAGACTTATCGTACCCTTACTATCAAAGCTCTACATATTATCTCGTTCATATTGCTCCTTAATGTTTCATCTTATATCTGTCTCCATTGGTTGGTCTATAAAATCAAGGGGGAGCTTCAATTCTTGCACAGGTCTTATCTGTTGCACACATTGAGGGGGAGCTCCACTTTCATTTTATAGATCATCAATGCAAATCGTGTTGTTGTCATCATCCACCAAAAAGGGGGAGATTGTAAGGGCATTCTGTTACCTTGGTGTTTTGGCGATGATAACAACTCACTATGATCTGACCGTGTGTCAAAGTATACAGGGATTATTTGTGGTACACAAGACGGTTATGTGGATCCTCCAAACGGAAAAGATTGAAGACGGGGTTCTCTACGTGTTTATTCTCTTTGGTCGTAGGGATCCCGTACTATTAAGAGGGAATCCACATTTGAAAGTCTTGGGTGAATCAGTTCTTTCGCACATCCATCTTCACCCAACTCACTTCTCCGCATCATAGAGAGAGGCCCCTCTTTCCTTGTTACTTGCCAGGTATTCTGCGGTCTCGACCTAAATGCTCAGCTTGCTCTTAGCTTCCGGTTCGACCACCACTCTAGGGGTGATACCCTGGGGGTGCTGCCACTGAGTGGTCCCCAGCGGTTGTACCGCTGCCCCCGGGCGGTAGTACCGCCAAAGGCTGGGTGACCCAGGGTGGCAGCTCTGGGCGGTTGTACCGGCCCAGCACCGGGCTACAACCGGACATGGTTTTGTTGTGCCCCGGTTGTTGGGCGGACCCGGACCGGTTGTACCACTATATTCATATAGCCTGGTACAACCGGGGTCCCGAGCGGTTGTACCGCTTAGGACTTTGTCTGGTCCGGGGCTCAGGCCTGGCTGCTGCATCAGGGCCAACCTTCTATTGTGGTCCGGTGGTTGGGCGGTGGTTGGCCAGTTGTACCGGTTATACCGGTTGTACCGCTCACCACTCCGGTTGTACCGCTCCCATGCAGATCTGGCTGTAACGGTTGGAAAATGGGGGGGGGGGGCTATATAAAGAGGTGCTTCTTCCACCTCTCTCTTATCTCTTACCTCTCTCTCTCCACCATTGATGCTCTTGAGCTTTCTTGCCCGATCTCTCTCTCTCTAGCCACCCAAACTTGTTGTCTTGCTAGGGATTGAAGGAGGAGATCTAGATCTACACTTCCACCAAAGGAAAATTGATTCCCCCATAGTTTCTTGTGTGGATTTTAATTACTCTTGGGTGTTTGAGCACCCTAGACGGAAGAGGTCACCTCGAAGCCATATTCCATTGTGGTGAAGCTTCGTGGTTTCGTTGGGAGCCTCCAATTAAGTTGTGGAGAGAGCCCCAACCTTGTGTGTAAAGGTTCGGTTGCCGCCTTCAAGGGCACCACTAGTGGAATCACGACACCTCGCATTGTGTGAGGGCGTGAGGAGAATACGGTGGCCCTAGTGGCTTCTTGGGGAGCATTGTGCCTCCACACCGCTCCAACGGAGACGTACTTCCCCTTACCGGGAAGGAACTTCGGGAACACATCCTCGTCTCCATCGGTTCCTCTTGTGGTTACTTCTTACCTTTACTTCGTGCAAGCTACTTATATTGTTATATCTTGCTTGCCTAGCTTGTTGTTGTGATTAGCATCATATAGGTTGCTCACCTAGTTGCATATCTAACCAACCTATTTGTTGCTAAGCCTAAATTGTTAAAGAAAAGTTAAAAATTGTTAGTTGCCTATTCACCCCCCCTCTAGTCAACCATATCGATCCTTTCACTTTTTAAGCATTTACTTGTTGTTTTATATTATTTTTGAGCACTAACCTATTATCCCACTGACAAGTGCCAGTTGTTGTTTTCTGCATGTTTTTGGTTTTTCAGGAATACTGTACCAAACAAAGTCCAAATACCCCGAAACGTTATTATGATTTTTATGGACCAAAATAAGACCTGGAAGCTTCAGAGGAAGACCGGAGGGCACACGAGGTGCCCCCAAGCCAACAGGGCGCGCCCAGGGGTTGGCACGCTCTGATGGCTTGGGGCCACCTCTCCCCTCTCTTGTCCATGACTGTTGGCTTATAAATTCACATATATTTGAAAAACCCTAGAGATCCTTCCAAAACACTTTTTCCGCCGCCGCAAGTCTCTGTTCCGCCGTGTGCCCATCTGGAGCCCTGTTTCGGTGCCCTGCCGGAGGAGGGATCGATCATGGAGGGCCTCTACATCAACCTTGTTGCTCCCATGCTGATGTGTAAGTAGTTCACCGTAGACCTACGGGTCCGTAGTTAGTACCTAGATGGCTATCTCTCTCTCTATGTTCATCATTGCCAAGATCACCGCGATTCCAGCGGTGATCTATCTTTTGTAATCAATCTTTGCGGTGTGTTTGTTGGGATCCGACGAATTGTGGGTTTATGTTTAGATTATTCATCAAAATATATTTAATCCTTGCTGGCTATTTATATGCATGATTGTTATAGCTTCATAATGCTCTCCGATCTATCGGTTGGGTTTGGCCAACTAGATTGATTTATCTTCAAGTGGGAGTGGTGCGTTGTAGTGGGTTTAATCTTGCGGTGCTCAATCCCAGTGACAGAAAGGGACATGACACGTATTGTATTTCTGGCACTAAGGGTAAAATGATGGGGTTCATTCATATTAATTGGATTTAGTTTGTCTACATCATGTCAACATCCTCCAAGCATTACTCTATTTTTACTTAATACTCTAGATGCATGATGGATAGCAGTCGATGGGTGGAGTAATAGTAGTAGATGCAGGCAGGAGTCGGTCTACTTGTTTATGGGCATGATGCCTATATACATGATCATTGTCGTGAATAAATATTGCATAACTATGCGCTTTTCTATCAACTGCCCAATAGTATTTGTTTACCCACCGTATGCCTTCTTCTTCGAGAGAAGCCTGTAGCGAACACTATGCGCCCCGGGTCTCCTCACAAATATAATTACAAAAGCACCTAAAATATTGCTGCCATTATTTACTTTATTTTTATTTCCAATTTATATTTATCAAATTATCTATCTATCACTATTTATCGCTTGCAAGTAATGAGTTGGATTGACAACCCTCTAGCCCGCCTTGGGTGCAAGTGTTTGCTCTTTTGTGCGTAGGCACAAAAGATGGGAGTTTGCGTGGTTCTCCTATTGGTTCTATAACCTTGGTTCTCACTAAGGGAAATACTTACCTCTACCGTGCTCCATCATCCCCTCCTCTTCGGGGAAAATCCCAACGCAGTTTACAAGTATCAGGAAGGATTTCTGGCGCCGTTGCCGGGGAGCATCAACTAATTACTATCAAGTACCTTCTCACAAATTATCATTCACTTGTTATACTTTTTATTTATTGTTATAATTTTCTTTCTATAAAAATCAAAGATACAAAAATATCTCTATTTGCTTGTTTGCTTAGTTATCTAGTTTACTATCTAGTTTACTCGTTTGCTTGTTACTTTGCTTGCTTGGTCACCATGTCTCAACATACTACTAGGTTGTGTGACTTCTCAAATACTAATAATAATGATTTGATTAGTATACCTATACAACCCGCCACTAGTGTGGAGTTCTATGATTTTAATGCTGCATTGCTAAATCTTGTGATGAAAGAACTATTTTTGGGAAGTCCTAATGAGGATCTCGCTTCTCATCTCAACACCTTTGTTGAATTATGTGATATGCAAAAGGAAAAGGACATGGATAATGATGTGGTCAAATTCAAATTATTTCCTTTTTCACTAAGAGATAAAGCTAAAACTTGGTTCTCATCCTTGCCTCGCAATAGTATTTGAACATGGGATAAGTGTAAGGATGCTTTTATTTCCAAGTATTTTCCTCCCGCTAAAATTACATCTCTCCGAAACCAAATTATGAATCTTAAGCAACATGAGCAATAACATGTTTCACAAGCATGGGAGAGAACGAAAATGATGATTAGAAATTGTCCCACTCATGGCTTAAACTTATGGATGATTATATAAAAAATCTATGCTCGAGTGAACTTTGTGTATAGAAACCTTCTAGATTCTGCTACAGGTGGTACCTTTATGGAGGTGACATTAGGAGAGGCTACAAAACTTCTAGACAATATCATGACAAATTATTCTCAATGGCACACCGAGTGAGCTCCAACTGGTAAGAAGGTAAATCCCGTCGAAGAAATTACTACTTTGAGTGATAAAATGGATGCTCTTATGAATATGATTGCAAACAAGAATGCTCAAGTTCACCCTAATGATATGCCATTTTCTACTATGATTGAGCAAACTAATGATGCTATTGATGTGAACTTTGTCTCGGTCAATAATTTCAACAATAATGCTTATAGAGGAATTTCAATGCTAGGCCGTATCCCGGTAATTCCTCTAATAACTATGGCAATTCTTATGGTAATTCCTATGTAAACTCATCCAACAATAATAATAGGATACCTACTGATCTTAAGAACAGCATTAAAGAATTTAATAGTTCTCAAAAGATTTTCAACACTATGCATGGTAGAAGAAAAGTTGCATAAAGTTGACGATATGGCTAGAAACGTGGATATGATTGCTCATGATGTGGAAACTCTTAAAAGTAAAACTTTGCCACCCAAGCATTATATCAATGAGTCTATTAAATTCATCCAAATATCTATTAATGAAAGTAAGGAGAGGACCGCTAGGTTGAGAGCTAAGCGAGAATTATTAGAAAAGGCTCTTCCACCCGGTTTTTACCGTAATCATGATGAAGATCTTAAAATGATTGGTACTTCTCCCATTGAATGTTTGTTTACTAATCTGAAAAATAGATGATAAAGGGACTGTAGATGAGTCAACTTTAGCTATAAGGTGTCCCGTTTGTTCAAAGGGTGATGATCTTAATGATAAAAATGAGAAAAGTGGGTTTGGAGAGGTCAAAACTTTAACTAGTGATGTACCCACTATCTTGGATCACAAGGAATTTAATTATGATAATTGCTCTCTAGTAGAATGTATTTCTTTTCTGCAATCCATTATTATCTCACCCAATGCTTACGAACAAAATAAGGTTTTTACTAAACATATAGTAGAAGCTATGCTAAAAGCTCATGAAGAAAAACTAGATTTAGAAGTTTATGTTCCTAGAAAGTTGCATGATAAGTGGGAACCTACTATTAAAATAAAAATTAAGAAATATGAATGCAATGCTTTGTGTGACCTTGGTGCTAATGTTTCAACTATATCAAAAACTTTATGTGATGTGTTAGGTCTCACCGATATAAATGAATGTTCCCTTAACTTGCATCTTGCGGATTCCACTATTAAGAAACCATTGGGTAGAATAAATGATGTGCTTCTTCTTTCTAATAGAAATTATGTACCCGTGGATTTCATTGTGCTTGATATTGAATGCAATCCATGTTGTCCAATAATACTTGGTAGGCCTTTCCTACAAACTATAGGTGCTATTATTGATATGAAGGAGGGAAACATAAGATTCCAATTCCCACTAAAGAAAGGGATGGAACAATTACCTAGAAATAGAATTAAACCATCTTATGAATCTATCATGAGGGCCACCTATGTATTGAGTGTCAAAGATCACAACACTTGAAACTATGCATTATGCCTAGCTAGGGGCATAAAACGACAGCACTTGTTGGGAGGCAACCCAATAGTTATCTTTAAATTTTCGTTTTTAATTTCTATCATAGTGCGATAACATGATTATTGATACTATAATGATTGTGTTTTTATATTTAAATTAGTGTTTGTGCCAAGTAAAGCCTTTGGGATGACATGAATGATAAGTAGAATTGATATGGTGCAAAACACAGAAACTTTTGCGTCCAGTGCAGAATTTCTATGATTTTACTGGAATGTCTTTTAGATCTGAATTTTTTACACATTATTTTTATACAAATTCCCCAGGTTTTCCTAATGTTTCAATTATTTTGGAGTTCTAGAAATATGGTGTTTGCGCAGATTGTTACAGATTGTTCTGTTTTAGATATATTCTGTTTTTGCTTGCATAGTTTGCTAGTTTTGATGATGCTATAGATTATATCGGGGGTATAAGCCATGTAGAAGTTAGAATACAGTACCTTATGAAATAATAAAATATGAATCAATTTATAACAGTACCTAATTTTTTTGATTTACCTATCATACTAACGGAGCTCAAGAGTTTTTTATTTAGTTTTATGTGCTGAAGTTTTCAAGTTTTGGGTGCGATCACGATGGATGAAGGAATAAGGAGCAGCAAAGAGCCTAAGATTGGGGATGCCCGAGGCACCCCAAGGTAAATTCTATGAAGACGCAAGCGTCTAAGCTAGGGGATGCCCTGGAAGGCATCCCCTCTTTCGTCTCAATCCATCGGTATGTCACTTGGAGCTGCATTTTTATTCATCACATGATATGTGTTTTGCTTGGAGCATCATCTATTTTAGTTTGATTTTGTTTTAGTTTTCCACAATCATTGTTTGCTGGACACACCTACTTGACAGAGACACGTGTTCACCATGATTTGTTAGAATACTCTATGTGCTTAACTTATATCTTTTGAGCTAAGCAGTTGCTCTAGTGCTTCACTTATATGTTTTAGAGCACGATGGCATATATATTTTATAGAAATAATTGCACTCTCATTCTTCACTTAAATTTGTTTGAGAGTTTAATAAATATTGATGGTAATTTGCATGGTTTATAAGACTAGTCCAAAAATAATAGGTATTCAAGGAGTGCATAATGAAAACCTTCATGTAGCACATAAAAGAGAAATTATGGGTTAATGATATTGATGTGGTAATATGAAAGGGTGTGAGTGCATGGTTCTTGGTTAGTATAAATATTGATAGTTAAAGGATGTTAATTTTCTGTTCATCTAAATATTGGTTATGGCATGGTGGTGATGTGTGAGCATTTTTGTTCCTCGTTGAAATCCTAGTGTAATTTAGGTCGGGGCGCGATGTTAAACTCCTACCAACATCCTCCCTAGGGGCATGAGAGTAGTAGTTTGCTTCGAGAGAGCTAATAAAGCTTTGCAATAAGTATGTGAGTTCTTTACGACTAATGTGAATCCATGTATGTACGCACACTCACCTTTTCATGGTATGCTAGCCTCTTCGGTACCATGCATTGCTCATTCTCACCTCAAGGATCAGTGCAGCTTTCGCCGGTGCATCCAAACCACACGACATGATACACTCTATTGCACATAATCCTCCTTATATCTTCTTCAAAAAAGCCACCATACTTACCTATTATGGCATTTCCATCGTCATTCCGAGATATATTGCCATGCAACTTCCACTGTTACATCATATGACTTGTGCACTCATTGTCATATTGCTTTGCATGATCATGTAGCTCACATAGTATTTGTGGCAAAGCCACCGTTCATCATTGTTTACATGTTATGCTAGATCATTGCACATCCTGGTACACTGCTAGAGGCATTCATGTAGAATCATATTGTTTAGTAGTTTTTTATATCGAGTTGTAAGTAAATAAAAGTGTGATGATTATCATTATTAGAGCACTGTCTCAGTGAGTAAAGGATGATGGAGGCAATGATTCCCCCACAAGTTGGGATGAGACCCCGGACGAAAAAGAAAGAAGAAGAAAAAAAAGAGAAAAAAGGAGAAAAAGAAAAAAGAAGGAAGAAAGAAAAAGAAATGAATAAATAAATGAGAGATAAAGAGAGAAGGGACAGTGCTACTACCTCTTTTCCACACTTGCGGTTAGAGAAAGCATCATGTTTTTCATATAGACAGTCTCATGTTTTGTCATTTTCATATGCCAGTGGGAACTTCCATTATAGAACTTGGCTTGTATATTCCGATGACGGGCTTCCTCAAATGCTCGAGGTATTCATGAGCAAGGAAGTTGGATGCACACCCACTTAGCTTCATTTGAGCTTTCATACACTTATATCTCTAGTATATATATTGCATAGCAATCCCTACTCCTCGCATTGATGTCGATTGATGGGCATCTCCATAGCCCGTTGATCCACCTAGTTGATGTGAGACTTTCTTCTCCACTTTTACCACTTTGAAACCTACCATCATATTCTATTCCACCTATATGCTATGTCCATGGTTCACGCTCATGTATTGAGTGAGGTATAAAATGCTGAAGTGCATGAAAAAGTATGATCCAATTGCTTGGCTTAACACCGTGGTGCTTGACATTTCTATTTATGTGGTGAAGATGGAGCCATGCCATGCTAATATGATAAAATGAATGGGGTGTAGACATTCTTTAAGGGTCGTATATTTTGAAAGTTGATGATTGTGTTACTTATGTTTATGGATATTACTATGTTAATGTTTGTTGATTCATTATTTCCGAATGATCATACCTCAAAACTATTACATGTTGGGTAGCATGTCACATAAAAAATTCTGTTTTTATCATTTACCTACTCAAGGACGAGCAGGAATTAAGCCTGGGGATGCTGATACGTCTCCAACGTATCTTTAATTTTTTTTTGTTCCATGCTATTATATTATCATTCTAGGATAGTTTTTAAGCATTTACTTGTTGTTTTATATTATTTTTTAGCACTAACCTATTAACCCAGTGCCAAGTGCCAGTTGCTATTTTCTGCACGTTTTTGGTTTTAGGAATACTGTACCAAACGAAGTCCAAATACCCCGAAACTTTTTTATTATTTTTTATGGACCAAAATAAGACCTGGAAGCTTCAGAGGAAGACCGGAGGGCAGACGAGGTGCCCCCAAGCCAACAGGGCACGCCCAGGGGGGTAGCCGCGCCCTGATAGCTTAGGGCCACCTCCCTGCTCTCCTGGCCCTGATCTCTGGCTTATAAATTCACATATATTCCAGAAACCCTAGAGAGCCTCCCGAAACAATTTTTCCACCACCTCAAGTCTGGAGCCCTATTCCGGTGCCCTGCCGGAGGAGGGATCGATCACGGAGGGCCTCTACATCAACCTTGCTTCTCCCATGGTGATGTCTGAGTAGTTCACCGTAGACCTACGGGTTCGTAGTTAGTACCTAGATGGCTATCTCTCTCTATGTTCTTCAATGCCAAGATCACCGCAATTCCAGCGGCGATCTATCTTATGTAATCAATCTTTGTGGTGTGTTTGTTGGGATCCGATGAATTGTGGGTTTATGTTCAGATTATTCATGAAAATATTTTGAATCCTTGCTAGTTATTTATATGCATGATTGATATAGCTTCGTAATGCTCTCTGATATATCGGGTTGGTTTGGCCAACTAGATTGATTTATCTTCAAGTGGGAGTGGTGCGTTGTAGTGGGTTTAATCTTGCGGTGCTCAATCCTAGTGAAAGAAAGGGACATGACACGTATTATATTGCTGCCACTAAGGGTAGAACGATGGGGTTCTGATACGTCTCCAACATATCTATAATTTATGAAGTATTCATTCCATGTTTACAATAATTCTATATGATTTTGGTATGATTTTATTAGAACTAACCCGGACTGACGCTGTTTTCAGCAGAACTACCGTGGTGTTGTTTTTGTGTAGAAATAAAAGTTCTCGGAATGAGCTGAAAATTTACGGAGAATATTTTTGGAAAATATAAAAAATACTGGAGCTAAAAGTCACCGGAGAGGAAGGCCGAGGAAGTAACAAGGGTGGGGGTGCCCCCCCTAGGGCACGCCCCCCTGGCTTGTGACTTCCTCGAGAACCTTCTGGACGTGGGACCAACGCCATATACTCCTATAAATACCCAAACCGCCAAAAAGAAACCTAGATCGGAAGTTCCGCCGCCGCAAGTCTCCAGAGCCACGAAAGATCAATCTTGGCCCTCTCCGGCACCCTACCGGAGGGGGTCACCTTCACCGGAGACCATGGAGGAGGTGGACGGAGGGGCCATCATCGCCATGGAGGCCAAGGACCAGAGGGAGAACCTCTCCCCACTCAGGGGGGGAGGCCATGGAGGAGGAAGCACAAGGGGGAGACCCTCTCCCCCTCTCTCTCGGTGGTGCCGGAGTGCCATCGGGGGAACCATCGCCGCGGTGATCGTCTTCATCAACATCACCTTCTTCATCACCGTCCTCATGTCTTTTCAGTGGTCCACTCTTCCGCACCCCGTTGTAATCCCCTACTTGAACATGGTGCTTTATGCCACATATTATGATCCAATGATGTGTTGCCATCCTATGATGTTTTGAGTAGATTACTTTTGTCCTTTGGGTTGATTGATGATCTAGATTGGTTTGAGTTGTATGTTTTACTTTGGTGCTGTCCTATTGTGCCTTCCGTGCCGCGCACACGTGAAGGATTCCCGCTGTAGGGTGTTGCAATACGTTCATGATTCGCTTATAGTGGGTTGCTTGAGTGACAGAAGCATAAACCCGAGTAGGTGGGTTGTTGCGTATGGGATAAAGGGGACTTGATGCTTTAATGCTATGGTTGGGTTTTACCTTAATGATCTTTAGTAGTTGCGGATGCTTGCTAGAGTTCCAATCATAAGTGCATATGATCCAAGTAGAGAAAGTATGTTAGCTTATGCCTCTTCCTCATATAAAATTGCAATAATGACTACCGATCTTGTTAACAATTGCCTCCGCACACTGACCCATCATTATTCCACCCTCGCTGTTTGTAATACATTGTAATATATTCTAAATTTATGATAACAACACCTATTTTTATATTTTAGCTCTCGGATATCATGCAAAGCTATTCTCTTCATACCCACAACGTAGTTTTATTTCTCGTTTCTAGTTGGAAGCAAACGTTCGGCGTGCGTAGAGTCGTATCAGTGGCAGATAGGACTTGAGAGACTATTGATCTTACCTTTAGCTCCTTGTGGGTTCGACACTCCATACTTATCACTTCCACCTTTGGAAATTGCTACGATGATTCCTTGCACTTGGGGATTATCAAGCTCTTTTCTGTCGCCGTTGCCGGGGAGCAATAGCGTGGGGTTGATATTCTTGTGTGTGCTTGTTTGCTTTCTTCACTAAGTAGATTTGTTTTCCATTTTTGCTTTCTTTAGTTGTGGATGGAACAAACAAAAAAATTAAATAATGAAAAATACAAAAAGAATTACTTTCCCTTGCCTAAGAAGTTTTTCATAAAGAGAAGTGATTGGAAAGTTGTGCATTGGAGAAGTGAGGGTCGACCTTGAACACTTGTGTTCATGCTCATGGAAACAATGTAAAAAAATTCATGGAAGTTTCTAAAAAATAATTATCCCCTTGTATATATCCATTGTATTATAAAAATAATGTGCCAAGATTTGGTTTTAGGTTGATTAGATTGCTTGTTTGCTTTGTGCGGTGCAAAAACAGAAACTTTGACTGTAGTGCATGAATTTACATTTCTTACTGGAACGTCATAAGTTTCTGAAATTTTTACACAGTACTGGATACAAATTTTTTAATTTGTCCTAAATTTTCAGAATGTTTTGAGTTACACAAGTATACGAAGTTTTCAGATTACTACAGACTGCCCTGTTTTTGACAGATTCTGTTTTCTATGCATTGTGCTCTTATTTTGATGAATCTATGAGTAGTACCGGGGGGTATGAACCATGGTGAAGTTGTACTACAGTAGATATAATGCTAATATGAATTTGTAATGAGTTCATAACAGTACTTAAAGTAGTATTTTGCTTTATTATACTAACGGATCTCACGAGGGTTTTGTTAAGTTTTGTGTGAATGAAGAGTTCGAAGATCGAGGAGGTATTGATATAAGAAGAATACGGAGAGACAAGAGTTCAAGCTTGGGGATGACCAAGGCACCCCAAGAAAATATTTCTAGGAGACTCAAGCATCTAAGCTTGGGGATGCCCCGGAAGGCATCCTATCTTTATTCTTCAACAATTATCGGTATACCTCGGTTTTTGTTTTGTTCACATGATATGCGTCTTTAGTGTTTTTCTTTTCCTTTTATGCACCCTTCTAGTATGAGTTAGTCCTTCATTGATTTATAGAATGCTTCATGCACTCCACTTATATCTTTTGAGTATGGCTTTGTAAAATTCTCTTTGTGCTTCACTTATATCTTTTGAATATGGCTTGGTAGAATGCTCTTTGTGCTTCACTTAAATCTTTTTGAGTATGGCTTTATAGAATGCTTCGTGTGCTTCACTTATATATTTTGAGCTTGGGTATTGGTTAATCTTCATTAATTGTAGAATGCTCCATAAACTTCACTTATATCTTTTAGAGTATGAATAAAATTTCTATCGGAATTAGGCTTGGAAGTGTATCAATGTCATGCCTAGTTAGAAAGGCATTAAAGAAAAGCGCTTTTTGGGAGACAAACCAATATTTACCCCTACTGTTTTTGTGTGTCCACATGATTAAGCTACTGTATAATCATGTTTTATGGCTTTTGTTTCAATAAAGTGCCAAGTAAAGCCTTTGGGATAGTGTGGATGATAGTTGACTTGATTCTGTGCAAAAACAGAAACTTTTGCTATCAGTCCAGGAATTTTGTAAATTCACTAGAACGTGCTTTTGATCTGAATGTTTTACACATGATTGATATACAAATTTCCTAGGTTGTACTAATTTTTCATAATTTTTCGAGACAGGGAAGTATGGTTACACTACAGATTTTCACAGACTGTTCTGTTTTTGACAGATTCTGTTTTGCATACACAGTTTGCCTGTTTTAGTGTTCCCATAGCTTATATTCATTGATATAAATTATGGGAATGATAGAATACAGTAGGTATCATGTGGGAACAATTATGAATCTTGTCTTGACAGTACCTAAGTGAATGATCTATCTTTATTACACTAACCCTTCTCACGAAGTTCCGTTAAGTTTTGTGTGATTGAAGTTTTCAAGTTTTGGGTGAGACACCGATATGAGGAGAATAAGGAGTGAAAATAACCTAAGCTTGGGGATGCCCAAGGCACCCCCAAGGTAATATCCAAGGAAGACTCAAGTGCCTAAGCTTGGGGATGCCCCGGAAGGCATCCCCTCTTTCGTCTTCAACACTATCGGTATATCTTACTTGGAGCTATATTTTTATTCGTCACATAATATGTGCTTTGCTTGGAGCGTCATTTTATTTTCTTGTTCTCTGTTAGGTGTTATTTATAATCTTGTTTTTCAATAAAAAGTTCCAAGAATTGCCTTAGGATGCTTGTATTGCATGTTTGATGTGTGCTGTGTAAAAAAACAGAAACTTTTGCTGTAGTGTTTGAATTTTCATATTTTACTGGAACGTGGAAAGTTTCTGAAATTTTTACACAGTATTTTCATATAAATTCCTTAGCATTTCCTAAATTTTCATAATTTTTTGAGTTATGGAAGTACACTGTTTTCATAAATTGCTACAGGCTGTTCTGTTGGGACAGATTGCTGTCATAGTTTCGTTATCTACTTATCCTATAGTTTCCATAACCTATATTGGTAGATATAAATTGTGGAGATGATAGTATACAGTACCTAATGTTTGAAAATTATTATGAAACTTGTCTTGGCAGTACATAAAGATTTGATTTATTATTATGTGTACTACCTATCTCACGAGTCCTTTTCAAGTTTTGTGTGGAAGATGTTTTTGAGAATAGGTGAAACCATGATATGAGAGGATTGAACGAGATACAAAAGCTCAAGCATGGGGATTCCCAAGGCACCCCAAGTTAATATTTCAAGAAGTCTCAATAATCTAAGCTTGGGGATGCTACGCATCCCACCTCTCTTCATCAACAATTATCGGTTAGCCTATGTCGAGCCTAAATTTTTATTCGTTCACATGATGCGTGCTATTCTTGGAGTGCTATTTTTTTCTTTTGCTTGCTGTTTGAATAAAATCATTGGATCTGAAATTCTGAATGAGAGAGAGTCCTCACATGGCTATTTAACTAATTGACTACGCATTGATCTTCATTTATATCTTTTTGGAGTAGTTTGTCATTCACTCTCGTGCTTCACTTACATCCTATGAGTAAATGGTTGAATGAATTGAATATCATAAATCTGAAATTAAATATGCTTCATATACTTATCCCATGGGGAGTAATGGCTTCACAATTAATAAGTATAGGTGGTAAAATTTATTGAAAGTTAGCAAACACCGCATTGGTCACTTGAACAATTCATGAAAGAATATTGAAGGAAGAGAGATTCCACATATAAATATACTATCTTGGGCGTCTTCTATGATTGTGAGTACCCATTAATTATTTTCAAACTCGAGCAAAATAGTTGATATTGGACAAGGAAGACAACTTAATGAGTTATGCTTGGGTATATTTGTATAGAAGTTATATTGTTATGGATCCTCCAACATGTGGTGCTTGCTTCCACCTCATATTAGCCAAAACTTCAACACCAAGTAGAAATACTACTTGTGCATCCAAACACCCTTAAACCAGTTTCTCCATGAGAGTCCACTATACCTACCTATGGATTGAGTAAGATCCTTCAAGTAAGTTGTCATCGGTGCAAAAAGCAATAAAAATTGCTCCTAAATATGTATGATCTTTTATTGTGAGGGAAAATAAGCGTTGTACGAATTTGTGATGGTAAAGAAATAAAAGCGACGGACTGCATAATAAAGGTTGCTATCACAAAGGGCAATACAACGTGACGTTCCTTTGCATTAAGGGTTTGCACATCCAAAAACAAAAAGCGCATGACAACCTCTGCTTCCCTCTGCGAAGGGCCTATCTTTTACTTTCTAGTACTTACCTTTATGCAAGAGTCATGGTGATCTTCACCACTTCCTATATTTCGCCCTTTTTCTCTTGGCAAGCGTCATGTGTTGGGGAATGATCTAGACATATATATCCACACAAATATATTTGATCATGAATTATTATTGTTGACAATTATCGATATGATAAATAAGTTGGGATGCAAAACATTAAGCCCCTATCTTTCTCTATGTTCGATGAATGCTATTTGTTCTAAAAATATGCTTTGAGTGTCAATAATCATGGAAGACTATATGATAGTTGAGTATGTGGAATTTGCTAAATCAAAGCTCTTACATAGACCCTTCCTGAAAATAAGATGAATTGCAATTGTTCGATGACTAGGAATATGGTTTGTTAGTTTTCAAGAAACTTTTTGGTCTATACTTTAACATGTGAATAGCTTGTTACTTGATCATGAGAAGTTTTATGAGATGAGCTACTGTTTATGGTTTATATTGATGCTAGAAAAAGTGATTGGAATTATCATTGATCAAACTTGTGCACTTGCTAGCATTCACACTTCATAAATTATCTCTTTTATCATTTACCTACTGGAGGACGAGCAGGAATTAAGCTTGGGGATGCTGATACGTCTCCAACGTATCTATAATTTATGAAGTATTCATGCCATGTTTACAATAATTCTATACGATTTTGGTATGATTTTATTAGAACTAACCCAGACTGACGCTATTTTCAGCAGAACTACCGTGGTGTTGTTTTTGTGCAGAAATAAAAGTTCTCGGAATGAGCTGAAAATTTACGGAGAATATTTTTGGAAAATATAAAAAATACTGGAGCGAAAAGTCACCGGAGAGGAAGGCCGAGGAAGTCACAAGGGTGGGGGGCGCGCCCCCTGCCTTGTGACTTCCTCGAGAACCTTCTGGACGTGGGACCAATGCCATATACTCCTATAAATACCCAAACCGCCGAAAAGAAACCTAGATCAGAAGTTCCGCCGCCGGAAGTCTCCAAAGCCACGAAAGATCAATCTTGGCCCTCTCCGGCACCCTGCCGGAGGGGGTCACCTTCACCGGAGACCATGGAGGAGGTGGACGGAGGGGCCATCATCGCCATGGAGGCCAAGGACCAGAGGGAGAACCTCTCCCCACTCAGGGGGCAGGCCATGGAGGAGGAAGCACAAGGGGGAGACCCTCTCCCCCTCTCTCTCAGTGGTGCCGGAGTGCCATCGGGGGAACCATCGCCGCGGTGATCGTCTTCATCAACATCACCTTCTTCATCACCGTCCTCATGTCTTTTCAGTGGTCCACTCTTCTGCACCCCGCTGTAATCCCCTACTTGAACATGGTGCTTTATGCCACATATTATGATCCAATGATGTGTTGCCATCCTATGATGTTTTGAGTAGATTACTTTTGTCCTTTGGGTTGATTGATGATCTAGATTGGTTTGAATTGTATGTTTTACTTTGGTGCTGTCCTATTGTGCCTTCCGTGCCGCGCACACATGAAGGATTCCCGCTGTAGGGTGTTGCAATACGTTCATGATTCGCTTATAGTGGGTTGCTTGAGTGACAGAAGCATAAACCAAGTAGGTGGGTTGTTGCGTATGGGATAAAGGGGACTTGATGCTTTAATGCTATGGTTGGGTTTTACCTTAATGATCTTTAGTAGTTGCGGATGCTTGCTAGAGTTCCAATCATAAGTGCATATGATCCAAGTAGAGAAAGTATGTTAGCTTATGCCTCTCCCTCATATAAAATTGCAATAATGACTACCGATCTTGTTAACAATTGCCTAGGATAATTCCACACACCGACCCATCATTATTCCACCCTTGCTATTTGTAATACATTGTAATATATTCTAACTTTATGATAACAGCACCTATTTTTATATTTTAGCTCTCGGGTATCATGCAGAGCTATTCTCTTCATACCCACAACGTAGTTTTATTTCTCGTTTCTAGTTGGAAGCAAACGTTCGGCGTGCGTAGAGTCGTATCAGTGGCAGATAGGACTTGAGAGAATATTGATCTTACCTTTAGCTCCTTGTGGGTTCGACACTCCATACTTATCACTTCCACCTTTGGAAATTTCTACGATGATTCCTTGCACTTGGGGATTATCAGGTTCATTCATATTAATTGGATTTACTTTGTCGACATCATGTCATCACCCTTCAAGCATTACTCTGTTTTTACTTAATACTCTAGATGCATGCTGGATAGCGGTCGATGGGTGGAGTAATAGTAGTAGATGCAGGCAGGATTCGGTCTACGTGTTTATGGACGTGTTACCTATATACATGATCATTGTCATGAATATATATTGCATAACTATGAACTTTTCTATCAATTGTCCAACAGTAATTTGTTTACCCATCGTATGCCTTCTTCGAGAGAGAAGCCTCTAGCGAACACTATGGCCCCCGGGTCTCCTCAAAATATAATTACAGAAACTCCTAACATATTGCTGACATTATTTACTTTCTTTTTATGTCCAATTTATATTTATCAAGTTATCTAGCTATCGCTACTTATCACTTGCAAGTAACGAGTTCAAGGGGGTTGACAACCCTCTTGCCAGCATTGGGTGCAAGTGTTTGTTATTTTGTGCGTAGGCGCTGAAGACGGGAGTTTGCGTGGTTCTTCTATTGGTTCGATAACCTTGGTTCTCACTAAGGGAAATACTTACCTCTACTATGCTACATCATCCCCACCTCTTCGGAGAAATCCCAACACAATTTACAAGTATCAATGATCAGCATGGAGATGTTCACCATTGAAACCACCCCATCTCACGTGATGGTCGGACATGGCTTGGTGAATTTGGATCATGTATCATTTAGACAACTTGAAGGATGTTGATTTGAGTGAAAGTTCATTAGTAATTTTATTAACTCCTTTAGTCTTTGCAAATTATGTTGTTGATCAATGGCTCGCGTTGTAGATCCCTTGAATTTTTTAATATGTTCCTAGAGAAAGACTTAGTTGAAAGATGATGAAAGCAATTGTGTGGAGTGGGTCCATAATCTGAGGATTGTCTTCACTGCTGCACAAAAGGATTATGTCCTTCATGCACCGCTCAGTGCGCCACGCCCTCCAGCATCGTCTGTGGATGTTGTGAACGTCTAGCAGGCACGTTCTGATGACTATTCGATAGTTCAATGCGCCATGCTTTATGGCTTAGAACCGGGGGCTTCAAAGATGTTTTGAGCACCACGGAGCATATGAGATGTTCTAAGAGACGAAATTGGTATTTCTGGCCCATGCCGGGTTGAGAGGTATAAATCCTCCGACAAGTTCTTCGACTGTAAGATGGAGGAGAACAACTCAGTCAGTGAGCATGTACTCATAATGTCTAGGCACTACAATCACTTGAATCAGTTGGGAGTTGATCTTGTAGATGGAATGGTGATTGACAGAGTTCTCCAGTCACTGCCGCCAAGAGCTTTGTGATGAACTATAAGATGCAAGGGATGGAGAAGACAATCCCTGAGCTATTCGCGATACTTAAGGCCGCGGAGGTAGAAATTAAGAAGGAGCATCAAAGTGTTGATGGTTAATAAGACTAGTAGTTTGAAAAGGGGCAAGGGTGAGAAGGGAAACTTCAAGAATGGCAAGCCAGTTGCCGCTCCAGTCAAGAAACCCAAGGCTGGACCCGAACCTGAGATTGAGTGCTTCTATTGTAAGGGGTACAGTCACTGAGAGTGGAACTGCACCAAGTACTTGGCAGATAAGAAGCTTGGCAACGTCAACAAAGGTATATTTGATATACATGTTATTGATGTGTACCTTACTAGTGCTCGTAGTAGGGCATGGGTATTTGATACTGGTTCAGTTGTTGATATTTGTAACTCGAAACATGATCTCTAGAATAAAACGGAGACTAGCTAAGGGCAAGGTGAAGATGCGCGTTGGAAGTTTCTCCAAGGTTGATGTGATCGCCATCGGCATGCTTCCTCTACCTTTGGGATTAGTTTTAAACCTAAATAATGGTTATTTTGTACCTGCGTTGAGCATGAACATTATATCTAGATCTTGTTCATTGCGGGACGGTTATTCATTTAAGTAAGAGAATAATGGTTGTTCTATTTGTATGAATAATATCTTTTGCGGTCATGCACCCAATGTGGATGGTTTATCCTTATTGAATCTCAATCGTAGTGATACACATGTTCATAATATTGATGCCAAAAGATGCAAAGTTAATGATGATAGTACCACATACTTGTGGCACTGCCGCTTAGATCATATTGGTGTAAAGCGCATGATGAAACTCCATGCTGATGGACTTTTAGAATCGCTTGATTATGAATCATTTGAAACATGTGAACCATGTCTCATGGGCAAGATGACTAAGATCCCTTTTTCGGTACAATGGAGTGGGCAAGTGACTTGTTGGAAATAATACATACTGATGTATGCAGTCCAATGAGTGTTTAAGCAAGCGGGGGATATTGTTATTTTCTTACCTTCACAAATGATTTGAGTAGATATGGGTATATTTACTTAATGAAACACAAGTCTGAAACTTTTAAAAAGTTCAAGAAATTTCAGAGTGAAGTTGAAGAACATCGTAACAAGAAGATAAAAATTCTACGCTATGATCGTGGTGGTGAATATTTGAGTTACGAGTTTGGCACCCATTTAAGACAATGTGGAATTGTTTCACAACTCACGCCACCTAGAACACCACATCGTAATGGTGTGTTCGAACATCGAAATCGTACTCTATTGGATATGGTGCACTCTATGATGTCTCTTACCGATTTGCCACTATCGTTTGGGGTTATGCATTAGAGACGACCGCATTCACTTTAACAGGGCACCATCTAAATCCATTGAGACGCCACCATATGAATTATGGTTTGGCAAGAAACCCAAGTTGCCGTTTCTTAAAGTTTGGGGATGCAACACTTATGTCAAGATGCTTCAGCCTGATAAGCTCGAACCCAAAGCGGATAAGTGTGTATTCATAGGATACCCTAAAGAAACAATTGGGTATACCGTCTATCACAGATCTCAAGTCAAAAAAAATTGTTGCCAAGAATGGATCCTTTCTAGAGAAGGAGTTTCTCTCGAAAGAAGTGACTGGGAGGAAGGTAGAACTTGATGAGGTTATCGAACCTTTACTTGAATTCGAGAGTGGCACATCGCAGAAAGGTGTTCCTGTGATGCCTACACCAGTTGAAGAGGAAGCTAATGATGATGATCATGAAACTTCGGATCAAGTTACTACCGAACTTCATAGGTCGACAAGGACACGTATTGCCCCTGAGTGGTAGGGTAAACCTGTTTGGAAGTCAGGTTGTTAGACAACGGTGAGCCTGTCAACTATGAGGAAGCAATTATGGGCCCGGATTCTAATAAATGGCTAGAGGCCATGAAATCCGAGATAGGATCCATGTATGAAAAGCAAGTACGGACTTTGGAAGACTTACCCAATGACCGTCAGGCCATTGACAACAAATGGATCTTTAAGAAGAAGTCAAACACTGATGGTAATGTCACCATCTATAAAGCTCGACCTATCGCAAAGGGTTTCCGACAAGTTCAAGGACTTGACTACGCTGAGACTTTCTCACCCGTAGTGATGCTAAAGTCTGTTAGGATTATGTTAGCAATTGCTGCAATTTTCGATTATGAAATCTAGTAGATGGACGTCAAAACAACGTTCCTTAACAGTTTCCTTAAGGAAGAGTTGTATGTGATGCAACTGGAAGATTTTGTCGATCCTAAGGTTGCTAAAAGGTATGCAAGCTCCAGCAATCCATCTATGGACTGGTGCAAGCATTTTAGAGTTGGAATATACGCTTCGATGAGTTGATCAAAGCTTTTCGGTTTATACAAGTTTATGGAGAAGCTTGTATTTACAAGAAAGTGAGTGGGAGTTCTGTAGCATTTCTAATACTATATGTGGATGACATGTTATTGATTGGAAATGGTATAGAATTTCTGGAAAGCCTAAAGAGTTATTTGAAAGGAGTTTTTCAATACAAGACTTGGGTGAAGCTACTTACATATTGGGCATCAAGATCTATAGAGATAGATCAAAGACGCCTAATAGGACTTTCACATAGCACATTCCTTGACAAGATTTTGAAGGAGTTCAAAATGGACCAGTCAAAGAAGGGGTTATTGCCTGTATTGCAAGGTGTGAAGTTGAGTAAGACTCAAATCTCGACCACGGCATAGGAAATAAAAAGAATGAAGGTCGTCCCCTATGCCTTGGCCATAGGCCCTATAATCTATACCATGCTATGTACCATATATGATGTGTGCCTTGCCATGAGTCTGGCAACGGGGGTACCAGAGTAATCCAGGACTAGATCACTAGACAACACTCAAAAGATTGTCCTTAAGTACCTAAATAGGACTAAGGAAATATTTCTCGTTTATGGAGGTGATAAAGAGTTTTTCGTAAAGGGTTACATCGATGCAAGCTTTGACACTGATCCAGATGACTATGAATCTCAAACTGGATACGTATAGTGGAGCAGTTGTTTGGAGTAGCTCCAAGTAGTATGTGATAGTAGCATCTAAATATGACATAGAGATTTGCAAAGTACATACAGATCTGAATGTTGCAGACCCATTGACTAAAACCTCTCTCACAAGAAAAACATGATCAGCCCTAGAACTCGCTTGGTGCTAAATACATTGCGATGTAAACTAGATTATTGACTCTAGTGCAAGTGGGAGAATGTTGGAAATATGACCTAGAGGCAATAATAAATGGTTATTATCATATTTTCTTGTCCATGATAAGTGTTTATTGTACATGCTATAATTGTATTGACCGGAAACTTAAATACATGTGTGGATACATAGACAACACTGTGTCTCTAGTAAACCTCTACTAGACTAGCTCTTTGATCAAAGATGGTTAAGGTTTCCGAACCATTGACATGAGTTTTCATTCGATAGCGGGATCACATCATTAGGAGAATGATGTGATGGACAAGACCCAACCGTAATCTTAGCATATGATCGTGTCATTGAGTTTAATTGCTATAGCTTTCTCCATGTCAAGTATTTGTTCCTTAGACCATGAGATCATGCAAATCCCTGACACCGGAGGATTACCTTGTAAGCTATCAAACATCACTTAGAACTGGGTGATCATAAAGGTGTTTTTCAGGTATCTCTGAAGGTGTCTATTGGGTTGGCATGGATCGAGACTGGGATTTGTCACTTCGTATGACAAAGAGATATCTCTGGGCCATATCATTAATACAACATCACAAGAAGCTTGCAAGCAAGTGCCTAATGAGTTTAGTCATGGGATCTTGTATTACGGAATGAGTAAAGAGACTTGCCGGTAACGAGATTGAACTAGGTATGAAAATACCGACGGTCGAATCTCAAGCAAGTAACATACCGCCGGACAAAAGGAATTGCATACAAGATTAGCCGAATCCTCGCCATCGTGGTTCAACTGATAAAGATCTTCGTGAAATATCTAGGAACCAATATGTACATCTAGATCACGCTATTGGTTATTGACCGGAGAGGTGTCTCGGTCATGTCTACATGATTCCGGAACCCGTAGGGGCCGCATGCTTAAACATTCGATGACACTAGAGTAGTATTGGGATATGTACGTTGGTGACCAAATGTTGTTCGGAGTCACGGATGAGATCTCGGACATCACGAGGAGGTATGGACTGGTCCAGAGGTAAAGATTTATATATGGGAAGTCATATTTAGGGTTCCGGAAAATGTTTGGGATTTTTTGATATTGTACCGGGAAGGTTCTGGAGTGGGGCCCACCTGCATGGGGGACCCACATGGACGTGGGTAGTGGGGCAATTCCCCACACCCCTGGTCTAGGCGCACCAAGATCCTCCCTAAAAGGAATAGGATCATTTCCCGAAGGGATAAGATCAAGATCCCTAAAAAGGGGGATAGCAATCGGTGGTGAAGGAAAGGAGGGATTTCCTTCCTCCCCTCTTGGCCAACGACCCTAGGGTATTGGAGGGAAATCCACCAGCCCCTCCCACGCCTATATAAAGGTGGGGAGGCGAATGGGGGCAGCACCCCTTCCCACAGCGCAGCCCTCCCCCTGCCTCTCCCGTTTTCTCCCTCATTCGCCGCCCCGGCAGCGCACGACGAATCCCTGCCGATGCCACACCAACACAACCACACCGTCGTGCTGGCCGAGATCCCATCTACTTCTCCCCATTTGCTTATTGTATCAAGGAGGAGGATACATCACCGAGCCGCACGTGTGTTGAACGTGGAGGTGTCTGTCGGCCCAGTGGATACTTGGGTACCACAGCCCGTCTGCAGTTGGCCCAGGTGTCGCTGCTCAGGGCGGGCCCAAGGAGGTGGTGTAGGATTGAAAGTAGGTCTAGAGGGGGGTGATTAGACTACTTGACCAAATAAAAATCTAACCTTTACCTAATTTTAGTTGTTGGTAGATTTTAGCAATTGTAGCAAGTCAAGTTCACCCTACACATGCATGTCTACGAGTATAGCAGCGGAAAGTAAAGACACGCAAATGTAAGAGGGTAGGGATTGGAAGATCAAACGCATGGAGACACGAAGATTCTTCCCATGGTTCCGATAGGTGGTGCTATCGTACGTCCATGTTTATGGAGACTTCAACCCACAGAGGGTAACGGTCGCGAGTGTCCACAGGGGGCTCCACCCACGAAGGGTCCACGAAGTAGCAACCTCGTCTATTCCATAATGGCCTACGTCCACGGAGGACTAGCCTTACTCGGGGTAGATCTTCACGAAGTAGGCGATCTGCTTGCCCTTACAAACTCTTAGTTCAACTCCACAATCACGAACAAGGAGGCTCCCAAGCGACACCTAACCAATCTAGGAGGCACCACCCTCCAAAAGGTAATAGATGTGGTAGTATGATGAACTCCTTGCTCTTGTGCTTCAAAAGATAGTCTCCTCAACACTCAATCACTCTCTCATAGGTTTGGCATGGGTAGAAGAGATTGATTGGGTGGAAAGCAACTTGGGGAGGCTAGAAATCTAGATCCATATGGTTGAAGTGGATGATCTTGACCAAAACACAAGGGTAGGTGGCTCTCTCTCAGAAAATTGGATATGGCAAGTGGGTGTATGTTCTGAGTGCTTCTCTTACGAGTGAGTGGTGGTGGAGGGGTATATATAGGCATCTCCAAAAATCCAACTGTTGCAACATCATTGCCCAACTTGGTGAAACCGAAGTGAAACTCGGTGGCACCGACTAGTTCAAAATTTGGCAACTTTGCCGTTTTCGGTGAGACCGATATACGAATCTCGGTGGTACCGATATGGGTGACCTAGGCAGTTACCAAATCTCGGTGAGACCGATTCCTCAAACTCGGTGGGACCGATTTCAAGAAATGGGTTAACAGAGAGTTGGTCCAACTTCTCGGTGAGACCGATTCTAGAAAATTGCTAACCAGAAAGTTGGTCACTGGTTCGGTTGCACCGAACGGAATGTTGGTAGTACCGAGATGCTAGGGTTTGGTTTGGCTTTTGTCTTGGATAAACTCGATGGATCCGAATGGGAAGTTGGTGTCATCGAATTTAGACTTTTGGCTTTGGACAGAGGATATGTGTGGGAAAGTGGGTGAGTATTTTTGGTGGCTACCTCTAAGCACTTGAGCAACCAGATCATCATATTTACCTCATCCCCATTTAATAGTATTGGCTTTCCTATGGACTCAAAGTGATTTCCCACAAAATGTAAAATGTAGAGTCCTCATTCTTGAAGCATGGCCAATCACATTCCTTCCTTTCCTTGGGGAGGTTCTCCACACAATCTTTAGGCCAACCCATCATTGAACTTTTTCCTGAGATACACTTGGTGGAAACATTAGTCCAGTGAAATATATGTTGTTATTAATTACCAAAACCACCTAGGGAGAAGTTGTGCTTTCAATCTCCCCCTTTATGGTAATTGATGACAACATATAGATCAAAGCTTAGATAAAAAAATATAATCAATGAATAGCATCGTCGCTTTGAGAAGTATGTGATAAGCAAGAGCTCCCCCTAAATTGGTGCATTATTTTAAATTTGCATTTGAATGCAAATGCACAATCGATTAGGATCATGGGTCACTCTTCCATGTCACATACAACTTGGTGGTGCACAAAGATTAATATGAATGAATTGCATAAGCACATCACACCAAACAAGTGAATGATCATCACATAGATATCTCAAAGATAGCAAAGTAGTAGCATCACACAAAAGTATATGATCAATCACCAACAAGGTTTCAACCAAATGATAAACCAAATGTTTTTTTAACTGCTGAGAGGAATCAAAATGCAACACACTCTATCTCGAAGCCCTATGATCTATAACCTCTCCCCCTTTGCCAACAAGTTACCAAAAAGTTCAAAGCTATAGAGCTAATCGCCGCTCTGGGCATGATCTCTTCCATGAGATGATGAAGCTACTCTGGTGGTTGTCGAAGGAGTCGAGAGAAGAGCATCCGCAAAGAGTTTAGCTGAAGTCCTCTGAGGTGGTGTTGTAGACACTAGAGGTGCTGGAGGAACTGATGGAGCTGTGGCAGGTGCTGATGAGGTAGGCCTCGTCTCTAGAACTGGCATGGTAGGAGTCCTGGCCTGGGTCTTGAACCGGCTGCTGGTCCTGACAGGTGGACTATCATCATCATCGGAGGAATGAAGGCTAGGCACTGCATCCAATTCCTTCTTGAGTTCTGATGTCTACTACGCAACCTTCTTCTTGTAGACTCGTGTTGGGCCTCCAAGCACAGAGTTTTGTAGGACAGTAGCAAATTACCCTCAAGTGGATGACCTAAGGTTTATCAATCCGTGGGAGGCATAGGATGAAGATGGTCTCTCTCAAACAACCCTGCAACCAAATAACAAAGAGTCTCTTGTGTCCCCAACACACCCAATACAATGGCAAATTGTATAGGTGCACTAGTTCGGCGAAGAGATGGTAATACAAGTGCAATATGGATGGTAGATATAGGTTTTTGTAATCTGAAAATATAAAAACAGCAAGGTAGCAAGTAACAAAAGTGAGCAAAAACGGTATTGCAATGCTTGGAAACAAGGCCTAGGGTTCATACTTTCGCTAGTGCAAGTTCTCTCAACAATACTAACATAGTTGAATCATATATAAATCCCTCATGTGCGACAAAGAGTTCACTCCAAAGTCACAAATAGCGGAGAACAAACGAAGAAATTATTGTAGGGTACGAAACCACCTCAAAGTTATCTTTTCCGATCAATCTTATGAGCTGTCCCTATAAGTGTCACGAACAGCCCTAGAGTTCGAACTAAAATAACACCTTAAGATACACATCAACCAAAACCCTAATGTCACCTAGATACCCCAATGTCACCTCGAGTACCCGTGGGTTTGATTATACGATATGCATCACATAATTTCAGATTCATCTATTCAATCCAACACAAAGAACTTCAAAGAGTGCCCCAAAGTTTCTACCGGAGAGTCAAGACGAAAACGTGTGCCAACCCCTATGCATAGATTCCCATGGTCACGGAACCCGCAAGTTGATCACCAAAACATACATCAGGTGGATCAATAGAACATCCCATTGTCACCACAGATATCCCATCGCAAGACATACATCAAGTGTTCTCAAATCCTTAAAGACTCAATCCGATAAGTAAACTTCAAAGGGAAAACTCAATTCATCACAACTAGATAGAGAGGGGAAACACTCCATATGATTCATCTATATTAATAAAGCTCACGGTACATCAAGATCGTGCCATCTCAAGAACACGAGAGAGAGAGATCAAACACATAGCTACTGGTACATACCCTCAGCCCCGAGGGTGAACTACTCCCTCCTCGTCATGGAGAGCGTCGGGATGATGAAGATGACCTCCGGTGATGGTTTCCCCCTCCGGCAGGGTGCCGAAACGGGCTCCCGATTGGTTTTTCGTGGCTCTGGAGGCTTGCGGCAGCGGAACTCCCGATCTAGGTTTATTTTCGGAGGTTTCTATATTTATAGGAATTTATGGCGGTGGAAACAAGTCAGGATGGGCCACGAGGTGACGACAAGCTAGGGGGGCGCGCCCTAGGGGGGGCGCCCCCCAGGCTTGTGGTGGCCTCGTGGATCCCCTGGCCCAACTCCAACTCTCCCTGGGCTTCTTCTGGTCCATAAAAATTCACCGTAGATTTTTATTCCATTTGGGCTCCGTTTTATATTCCTTTTCTGTAAAACTCAAAAACACGGAAAAAATAGGAACTGGCACTGGGCTCTAGGTTAATAGGTTAGTCCCAAAAATAATATAAAGTTGTAGTAAAAAGATTGTAAAACATCCAAGAATGATAATATAACAGCATGGAACAAGCAAAAATTATAGATACGTTGGAGACGTATCAACATCCCCAAGCTTAATTCCTGCTCGTCCTTGAGTAGGTAAATGATAAAAACAGAATTTTTGATGTGGAATGCTGCCCAACATGTTCATCATATTTTTTCTTCTTTGTATAGCATGGACATTTGGACTTGTAAATGATTCAAAGCAATAGTCTAGTTTTAACATAATGACTTCAATACTCAAGCATGTCAACAAGCAACCATGTCTTTCAAAATATCAACACTAAAGAAAGTTATCCCTAGCCCATCATGCTCAATCATTGATCCATTCATGAAACACACTCAAATATTAGCTATGCCCAATGCTCAAGTACGATCATAGTGCCCCCTAGTTGGTGCTTATAAGAGAAGATGGAGACTCAAAGCAAAAATAAAAATTGCATAAAGTAAATAGATAGGCCCTTCGCAGAGGGAAGTAGGGATTTGTAGAGGTGCCAGAGCTCAAGGTTTAAATTGAGAGAGAAAAATATTTTGAGTGGCATGCTTTTCCTGTCAACGAAAACGACAAAGTAGTTCACAATACTTTCCATGCTAGATACATTATAGGCGGTTCCCAAACAGAATGGTAAAGTTTTTACTCCCCCTCCACCAATCAATCACACTCCACGGAGAGCCGAATCCACGGGTACCGTCCATACAAACAACAATCTTGGGGGAGTTTTGTTTCAATATATTTTGATTTGAATTTTGAGCATGGGACTGGGCATCCCGAATACCAGCCACTTTCTCGTGAATGATAGTGAATCAACACATATCGTGAGAATAACACACCTAGCATGGAAAAATATTGGATACTCCCCACCGTTTCATGAGCGGTACGGGCACACAAAAGAGAAATTTATTTTTAAGATTTAGAGATGGCACATACAAATTTGCTTGGAACGGCATGGAAATACCGCATATAGGTAGGTATGGTGGACTCATAAGGCAAAACTTGGTGTAAGGATTTTGGATGCACAAGTAGTATTTCTACTTAGTACAAATGAAGGCTAGCAAATAGATTGGGAAGCAACCAAACCGAGGAACGAAAAATCTCATAAGTGAGCATTGAGTCATAACTAACACCAAATAATGCACCACAAGTAGGATATAACTTCATTGCATAACTATTGAGTTTCGTGCATGCATAGGGAATCACAAACCTTAACACCAATATTCCTATTAAGCATAATTACTCACTAACATGACTCACATATTACTATCATCATGTTTCAAAACTATTACAAAGAATCAAGTTTAATTTGTCCAATGATCTTCATGAAAGTTTTTATTATATCCTCCTTGGATATCTATCACTTTGGGACTAGTTTCATATATTGCCATTGCTTTTTGGCAAGCTCAAACAAATTTAAGTGAAGCACATGAGCATAAAGATTTCATCCCTCAAAAAGGTATAAGTGAAGCATGAGAGGAAATGACAAGCTACTCTCAAAAGATATAAGTGAAGATCAATGAGTAGTCAAACAATTAAGTAGCTATGTGAGGACTCTCTCTCTCTCTCAATAAACATTTTCAGATCTGAGTATTTTATTCAAACAGCAAGCAAAAGAAAAATAATAGCACTCCAAGAATAGCACGCTTCATGTGAACGAATAAAAATTTAGGCTCAACATAGGCTAACCGATAATTGTTGATGAAGAGAGGTGGGATGCGTAGAATCCCCAAGCTTAGATGCTTGAGACTTCTTGAAATATTTACTTGGGGTGCCTTGGGCATCCCCAAGCTTGAGCTTTTGTATCTCGTTCAATCCTCTCCTATCCCGGTTTCACCTATTCTCAAAAACTTCATCCACACAAAACTCAAAAAGAACTCGTGAGATAGGTTAGTACACATAATAATAAATCAACTCTTTATGTACTGCCAAGACAAGTTGCATAATAATTATCAAACATCATCTACTGTCTATTATCATTTCCACAATTTATATCTACCAATATGGGCTATGGAAACTATAGGATAAGTAGATAACAAAACTATGACAGCAATCTGTCCAAACAGAACAGTCTGTAGCAATTTATGAAAACAGTGTACTTCTGTAACTCAAAAAATTATGAAAATTTGGGACATGCTAAATAATTTATATGAAAATACTGTGTAAAAATTTCAGAAACTTTCCACGTTCCAGTAAAATATGAAAATTCAAACACTACAGCAGAAGTTTCTGTTTTTACCCAGCACATATCAAAACATGCAATGCAAGCATCCTAAGGCAATTCTTGGAAATTTTATTGAAAAACAAGATTATAAATAAAACCTATCAGAGAACAACAAAATAAAATGACGCTCCAAGCAAAACTCATATTATGTGACGAATAAAAATATAGCTCCAAGTAAGATATACCGATAGTGTTGAAGACGAAAGACGGGATGCCTTCCGGGGCATCCCCAAGATTAGGCCCTTGAGTGTTCTTTGGATATTACCTTGGGGTGCCTTTGGCATCCCCAAGCTTAGGTTCTTGTCACTCCTTATTCTCCTCATATCGGTATCTCACCCAAAACCTGAAAACTTCAATCACACAAAACTTAACGGAACTTTGTGAGATGGGTTAGTATAATAACCAAAGATCATTCACTTACGTACTGTCAAGACAAGATTCATAATTGTTCTCGCATAATACCTACTGTATTATATCATTCCCATAATTTATATCACTGAATATAAGCTATGGGAACACTAAAACAAGCAAACTATGCATGCAAAACAGAATCTGTCAAAAACAGAACAGTCTGTGAAGATCTGTAGTATAGCCATACTTCCCTGTCTCTAAAAATTCTGAAAAATTAGGACCATCTAGGAAATTTGTATATAAATACTGTGTAAAAAATTCAGATCAAAAGCACGTTCTAGTGAATTTGAAAAATTCCTGGACTGAGAGCAAAAGTTTCTGTTTTTGCACAGAATCAAGTCAACTATCATCCACACTATCCCAAAGGCTTTACTTGGCACTTTATTGAAACAAAAGCTATAAAACATGATTATACAGTAGCTTAATCATGTGGACACAAAAAAACAGAAAGTAAAAGTGTTGGGTTGTCTCCCAACAAGCGCTTTTCTTTAATGCCTTTTAGCTAGGCTTGATGATTTCAATGATGCTCACATAAGAGATAAGAATTGAAACACGAGGAGAGCATCATGAAGCATATGACTAGCACATTTAAGCCTAACCCACTTCCTATGCATATGGATTTTGTGAGCAAACAATTTATGGGAGCAAGAATCAACTAGCATAGGAAGGCAAAACAAGCATAACTTCAAAACTTTGAACACATAGAGAGGAAACTTGATATTTTTGAAATATGTAGGAGCATAAGATCCTCTCTCATAATAATTTTCAGTAGAATCATG
Organism: Elymus sibiricus; assembly: GCA_039707655.1. Lineage (NCBI taxonomy): Eukaryota > Viridiplantae > Streptophyta > Magnoliopsida > Poales > Poaceae > Elymus > Elymus sibiricus. The sequence continues at coordinate 251,305,173 of CM077671.1, forward strand.
AAGGAATTCCACAATATAACCAGCACATAAAGCATTATTTTCATGATCCACAAGCATAGAAAATTTGCCACTCTCCACATAAGCAAATTTATTCTCATCAATAGTAGTGGGAGCAAACTCAACAAAATAACTATCATGTGAAGCATAATCCAATTGAAAATTAAAATCATGATGACAAGTTTCATGGTTATCATTATTCTTTATAGCATACATGTAATCACAATAATCATCATAAATAGGAGGCATGCTTTCATCATAATAAATTTTCTCATCAAAACTTGGGGGACTAAACATATCATCTTCATCAAACATAGCATCCCCAAGCTTGTAGCTTTGCATATCATTAGCATCATGAATATTCAAAGAATTCATACTAACAACATTTCAATCATGCTCATCATACAAAGATTTAGTGCCACACATTTTAATAACTTCTTCTTCTAACACTTGAGCACAATTTTCCTTTCCATCATTTTCACGAAAGACATTAAAAAGATGAAGCATATGAGGCAACCTCAATTCCATTTTTTTGTAGTTTTCTTTTATAAAACCAAAGTAGTGAAAAACAAGAAACTAAAAGATTCAATTGCAAGATCTAAAGATATACCTTCAAGCACTCACCTCCCCGGCAATGGCGCCAGAAAAGAGCTTGATGTCTACTACGCAACCTTCTTCTTGTAGACTCGTGTTGGGCCTCCAAGCGCAGAGTTTTGTAGGACAGTAACAAATTTCCCTCAAGTGGATGACCTAAGGTTTATCAATCCGTGGGAGGCGTAGGTTGAAGATGGTCTCTCTCAAACAACCCTGCAACCAAATAACAAAGAGTCTCTTGTGTCCCCAACACACCCAATACAATGGCAAATTGTATAGGTGCACTAGTTCGGCGAAGAGATGGTGATACAAGTGCAATATGGATGGTAGATATAGGTTTTTGTAATCTGAAAATATAAAAACAGCAAGGTAGCAAGTAACAAAAGTGAGCAAAAACGGTATTGCAATGCTTGGAAACAAGGCCTAGGGTTCATACTTTCACCAGTGCAAGTTCTCTCAACAATACTAACATAGTTGAATCATATATAAATCCCTCACGTGCGACAAAGAGTTCACTCCAAAGTCACAAATAGCGGAGAACAAACGAAGAAATTATTGTAGGGTACGAAACCACCTCAAAGTTATCTTTTTCGATCAATCTTATGAGCTGTCCCTATAAGTGTCACGAACAGCCCTAGAGTTCGTACTAAAATAACACCTTAAGATACACATCAACCAAAACCCTAATGTCACCTAGATACCCCAATGTCACCTCAAGTACCCATGGGTTTGATTATATGATATGCATCACATAATTTCAGATTCATCTATTCAATCCAACACAAAGAACTTCAAAGAGTGCCCCAAAGTTTCTACTGGAGAGTCAAGACGAAAACGTGTGCCAACCCCTATGCATAGATTCCCATGGTCACGGAACCCGCAAGTTGATCACCAAAACATACATCAAGTGGATCAATAGAACATCCCATTGTCACCACAGATATCCCATCGCAAGACATACATCAAGTGTTCTCAAATCCTTAAAGACTCAATCCGATAAGTAAACTTCAAAGGGAAAACTCAATTCATCACAACTAGATAGAGAGGGGAAACACTCCATATGATTCATCTATATTAATAAAGCTCGCGGTACATCAAGATCGTGCCATCTCAAGAACACGAGAGAGAGAGATCAAACACATAGCTACTGGTACATACCCTCAGCCCCGAGGGTGAACTACTCCCTCCTCGTCATGGAGAGCGTCGGGATGATGAAGATGACCTCCGGTGATGGTTTCCCCCTCCGGCAAGGTGCCGGAACGGGCTCCCGATTGGTTTTTCATGGCTCTGGAGGCTTGCGGCGGCGGAACTCCCGATCTAGGTTTATTTTCGGAGGTTTCTATATTTATAGGAATTTATGGCGGTGGAAACAAGTCAGGATGGGCCACGAGGTGACGACAAGCTAGGGGGGCGCGCCCTAGGGGGGGCGCGCCCCCAGGCTTGTGGTGGCCTCGTGGCTCCCCTGGCCCAACTCCAACTCTCCCTGGGCTTCTTCTGGTCCATAAAAATTCACCGTAGATTTTTATTCCATTTGGGCTCCGTTTGATATTCCTTTTCTGTAAAACTCAAAAACACGGAAAAAACAGGAACTGGCACTGGGCTCTAGGTTAATAGGTTAGTCCCAAAAATAATATAAAGTTGTAGTAAAAAGATTGTAAAACATCCAGGAATAATAATATAACAGCATGGAACAAGCAAAAATTATAGATACGTTGGAGACGTATCAAGTTCATCCATAGTCTTCGTCAGCCCATCCACCTTGTTGTTGATCGTAGTGAACATATCTTCCACTATCCTCTCAAGGCTTTCTTGGTTCAACGAGATGTTCTTGATATCCTTCTGCATACCATGGATGGTGCTAATGAGCAGATCCATTTGCTCGCTCTTGGACCTTGGAACCTGAGCACTAGTGGCTCTAGCTGCTTCTGCCTCTGCCTGTGCAGTAGATGAAGTGGGATGACTAGGATCCATCACCACAACATTATCCTCAAAGTCTGGCTGAAGTGGCATATGAGGACGATCAAGTGCATATACATTCTTCTCCAACTTGGAGTTGATGAGCATCTGAATGTAAGGTGCATATCCACAAGATCGGTTTTGGTCAGCAGTTGTCCTCTTGATTGTCTCAACAATCAGATCCATCACTCTAATCCTAGTGTGGGTGTCTATATGGTGCAGCATGTTGATGGAGTACCCTCTAATCATCTTGTCATCTCCAGACTTGGGCATCAAAGTATATCTCAAGATAGTGTTGGTAGTGGGTAGTCCTGCTTGCAAATGATAGACAGAACCAAATTTATGTGAATGCACATGAGTGGCTGGAATCTCCTTGTACATATTTTCCACAGAATTGTGACTCATCTTGGCTTCAGCATATACATCCAGATCTCCTTCTTGTACCTGTGGGGATCCTAAGATGGTAGCCCACTCATCAACAGTGGATTGGTACCTGACTCCCTCAGTCATCCATATGATTCTGCCATCTGGATAGAAGTGAGCAGTAGAGTAGAACTGCATGATCATCTCATCGTTCTAGGCAGTGAACTCTCTCCCAACAAAGTTTCCAATGTCAATGCACTTGAAGTTGTCTTGCACACTGGGATAGTAATCTTCATTCTCCTTGATATAGCCCAGTCAACATATCTCATGTCACTGACTGTTGGGCTCTTGTCCAAAAGGACAGTCTCATAGAAATCATGTAGTTCCTTGGTGTAGAATCTGTCATCTATAGCAGTCTTCCTCCTGGAGGCATAGGGATCATTAGCTCTCCACAATCTCAGTCCTGCATCCTTTCTCTTCTACATATCTTCAGCTACTGGGTGAGCATCATTGTGCAATGGCAAATGTGGTCTTAGCTTCCTTAGAACTGAAAGATCATGCTCTTCTTCCATGGTGGAAGATCTCTTGTTCTTAGCTACAAGAGGGATGTCCCTGGTAGTCTTCTTAGACTTTGGAGCTGCAGGCTTCTCGGGCTCAGATTTCTTGCTCTTTGAAGGAGCTTGCTTGTGCATAGCATGAGCAAGCAATTTCTTCCTCTTGGATTGAGGAGCCTTAGCAGCTGGGTCTTCTTCCTCTTCCTCTTCCTCAGCCTCAGCTGGGTCTTCATACATGGAAGTAGGCCTGCCAATGACATACACAATCCTCTTCCTAGCTCTCTTCTTCTCTCCTGCCTTCTTTGGCAAAGATTTCTTTGGAGGCTCAACTGATAATGAAGTGTTTGCCCTGGCACTCTCAGGTGCTCTCATAGACTCAGAGGTGGCATACTCTTTCCTGACAGTCCTCTTAGCTGAGGTGGCTTCTGAAGCAGACAACTTAGCAGCCTTCTCTTTCTTTTCTTGCTGCTTCTTGGCAAGAGCTTCCTCTGGCACAAAGTATGAATCCTCCTCATCTAAATTTAGCTTTCTTCCTGCCCTAGTAGCAGCCTTGGGAAGCCCATGAGGACTTGGGGTGCCTGGATCTTCTGAAGAAGAAGAACTGGCATCTGGGCTTGTGCCTAAACTCATGTCCACTTCCCTCTCCCTCGGATCATTCTGGCTATCATCAGAACCTGACATGCCGACCCTGTGAATAGAGTATAGAAGAGCAGAGGGGTTGAGCATCACAAAACACAGAAAATTTTCTCAAATTTGAACTTAGAATCTTAAGTTTAATTTTCAGCAAAAGGGATTTCGGTTCCACCGAGTCCAAAATTTCGGAGCCACCGAGACAGACAACTTCCTTAACAGAGACTTGGCAGCCTTTTCGGTTTCACCGAAAAGAGCCACTCGGTCTCACCGAAGCTATTCTCAGTAACCCTAAAACCAAAATGGGTAGAACCGATTTTTATGACCCGACGACACCGAGATTCAATATGCGGACGGTTAAACCTAAAAATCCATCGTTCTCTAATCTAATGGAGTTTCTTGAGGATGGAGATTGTTCACATGGTGCGAATAAAAAGGAACATATTCTTTTGCACATGAATTGGATAGGGAGTGCAAAGAATTTTGTGGTCGTTACCCTAACTTGGCGATGGCCTCCTACGGCGGCGAAGGCGGGGGCGATTTCCGTCGATGGCGAGGACCTCCTATGGTGCAGACACACGGGAGCGAAGGAGAAGTCCGTAGACGCTGAGCGGACGCTAGGGTTTGCGGGGACCACGGGATTTGAAGAAGTGATTTCAAAAACCGGTTCTGCTTAGTATATGTACCCCATAGCTGTCGGTGACACCAGTTCTAAAATATCGGTGCCACCGAGTTCCTCTACTGTCAGTTGTCAAGGAAACTCGGTGAAGCCGAGATTATGGAATCGGTGCTACCAAGATTCCCAAAATCAGATCAACCTTAGGCTTTGGTGGAACCGAGATTCTGGAGTTGGTTACACCGAGATTGCACTGGGGAGGTTTTGGAAGTCAGCTCTTAACAAAACGGTACTCTGAGTGCTCCTCACACAGAGGGTTCGAGAAGTGCTTGCTCAAATTTTGTGATGAAGCATGAATAGAATTTGAGACGAGAAAGCATAGATAGCTAGAGGGAGGTACTTAGGCATTCTTGCATATCCAATTGGCCAAAGAAAAATGAAAGCCAAATAACAACAATTGGATATCCTTGAATGAGTAAAAATATGCTACCAACATGCTCACACAATAAATTGTCAAATGAAATATGGCAAACATGCAAAACCACTCTAGCATCTACCAAGCACTTTGGCAAGGACGGAGTCATCTATATATGAGTATATTGACTTAGGAGCCAAGTAAGAGTACTTGATCATAGGTCATACTCATCGTTTAAGCACAAGTGGGGTTGCCACTTTTACATAAAGCATCTAATGTGTTCACATCTTTAAGAGATGCTTTAACTCAAGTCTTAGAGTAAAGCTCCTCCTTGATGTGACATCCCCCCTAAGAGGGATAAACTAACCTTGGGTTTGTCATAGAAGACTTCATGTGGGTGAGGTAGTAGTGGATGCTCATTTTTGAGGAAGATCATCTTGAGTTGGGAGCAATCCTTGTTGTTTTCTTACTCTTCTCACCTACATGGGTTAGTCCCACACAAGAGACAAATACAAGGATATCTATGGACATGGAGTGCAATGTATACATGATGATGTCCATGGATTCATTAATTACCTTGTCCCTTGCTTACCTTTGAGGTAATGTGTGACTCCTTGAACTATTGCATAAAGTTGGAGTTGATTGCAAATAGTCCTTGCCAATAATGAATGTGTGTGAATGTCATTGGCAGAGTCACCCCTCAAGAACTTCTCTAGTTCTTCTTCTTGGGGACCCACATCAAATTGATGGGAATCATTGGGGTTGAAGTAGCACTAGTTGAAGTAGAACTTGGAGTAGCCTTGGGAACCCACTTGACCAAGGCATGGGACTCATCTTTAAATGTGTCAATCTCCTCTTGAAGCTTGTCCTTGCCCTTGAGCTTGTGGTCTTGTGGTGGAAGGTCATCTTGAGCTTTTGTTCCCTTGAGAAGAGTATGTTCATACTTATCCCTTTGAGGAACAAACTTCGGCTTGGGGTATTGACCTTCTTCCCATTCAACTCTGTTGGTGTTGAAGTAGCCAATGCCTTGGTTCTTCCGGTATCCTCCATGCTTGCGTACAATCTCCTCGAATTGCTTACATCCAGCAAGACTTTTGTAGATACCTTTTCTATAATCCCTTTCAATAGATCATTTTCTTGCTCAAGTGTAACTTGGCTAAGAGAATCATTAGTGGAATCAATAGAACTACTAGAAGCAATATCATTAGATTTATCATTTTTATTGCTACTAGTTGAAGAACCTTTCTTGCCTTTGTTGCTAGATTGCTTAGTCTTAACTTGTGGAATAAAAATAGACAAGAGTAGTCGTTTGGAAAGATAAGAAGAAGTCTTCTTTCGGCGATCGTCATTGATAGCTTTAAGAAACGCATGGTCTTGCTCCAAATTAAGCTTCTCGAAGCATAGCTTCTCATGAGTTCTTACAAGCTCTCTATGATCTTCTAGAGTAGATTCATGGGCTAACTTAAGAGTGTTTAATTCTTTAGTTAGCAGCTCTATTTCCTTCTTATCATGATCACGCGACTTATCTTTACTAGCATGATCATTATGTAGCTCATTTTGACTAATATCACTAGTTTTGTCAAATAGCAAGTCATCATCTCCAAGTAAGTCATCCTCATCACTATTGAAGTCAATGTATTCGGGGTGTGATACCTTGGGGCCTTTAGCCATGAAGCAACTTCCACTCCCTTCATTTGGTGAATCAAATATGTCATAGGAGTTGGAGGAAACGAGTGCAAGTCTGGCAACACCTTCATCTTGACTACAGTCGGAGTCGGAGTGATAGCTTCTCCCAGAGTGATTATCGGATTCGGAGCCGAAAACCCATTCACCAACATGAGCTTGATGTCTTCTTCTTGTGTAGCTCTTGGTGTACTTGTCCTTCTTCTCTGAGTCCCTACTTCTCCTTGAGGCTCTTCGTTCATAACTATCATCTCTACTCCTTCTCTCTCTTCGAGGTGACTCATGTCTTGAGCTCTTTCTTCTAGGTGACTCTTCTCTCCTTTTGTGGGGGGGCGTGCACTCATTGGAGCTCACTTCTTTGCCTCTACTCTTGTAGAACTTGTTGAAATTCTTGACCATGAGGCTTATCTCTTCATTGGTTACAAGGTTGTCACTTGATGTAGCGGGAGTGTCACTTGTAACTTTGTATGCACCGCTTGACTTGGTGTGAAATTCTTCTTTGTCCTTGAGTGACATCTCATCAGCAACAATCCTTCCAATGACTTCCATAGGCTTGAGATCTTTGTAGTTTCGCATCATTTGGATCAATGTGCACACGGTGTCGTACTTTCCATCCAAGGCTCTAAGGATCTTCTTGATGATGAATTTGTTGGTCATTTCTTCGCTTCCTAAGTCGGCAATCTCATTGGTGATGAGAGCAAGCCTAGAGTACATTTTCGCAACTCCTTCAGCATCCTTCATCTTGAACTTGTCAAGTTGACTTTGTAGCACATCCAACTTAGATTCCCTGACGGATTCGGTACCTTCGTGCATATCAACCAAAGTATCCCAAATTTCCTTTGCAATCTCAAGACGGCTAATCTTGTTGAATTCTTCAGGGCATAGGCAGTTGAATAGAATGTTACATGCTTGAGCATTGTATTGCAACATCTTCAATTCTTCCACGGTCGCTTCACAATCCGGTTCCTTTCCATCACCAAAGAATTCACCTTGCAAGCCAACACGAACAACAGCCCATACGGCAGGGTTATGACCAAGAATATGCAATTTCATCTTATGCTTCCAACTAGCAAAGTTTGTACCATCAAAATATGCACCTCTACGGTGATAATTTCCCTCACTAGACGCTATACTCTCCTAGGTTGTGAGACCAATGCAATGGAGACCAAAGCTTTGATACCACTTTTAGGATCGAAAGTAGGTCTAGAGGGGGTGATTAGACTACTTGACCATATAAAAATCTAACCTTTACCCAATTTTAGTTGTTGGCAGATTTTAGCAATTGTAGCAAGTCAAGTCCACCCTACACATGCATGTCTACGAGTATAGCAGCGGAAAGTAAAGACACGCAAATGTAAGAGGGGATTGGAAGATCAAACGCAATTTGGAGACACGAAGATTTTTCCCGTGGTTCTGATAGGTGGTACTATCGTACGTCCACGTTTATGGAGACTTCAACCCACGGAGGGTAACAGTCGCGAGAGTCCACGGAGGGCTCCACCCACGAAGGGTCCACGAAGTAGCAACCTCGTCTATTCCATAATGGCATACGTCCACGGAGTACTAACCTTACTCAGGGTAGATCTTCACGAAGTAGGCGATCTCCTTGCCCTTACAAACTATTGGTTCAACTCCACAATCACGAAGAAGGAGGCTCCTAAGCGACACCTAACCAATCTAGGAGGCCCCACCCTCCAAAAGGTAATAGATGTGGTAGTATGATGAACTCCTTGCTCTTGTGCTTCCAAAGATAGTCTCCTCGACACTCAATCACTCTCTCACAGGTTTGGCATGGGTAGAAGAGATTGATTGGGTGGAAAGCAACTTGGGGAGGCTAGAAATCAAGATCCATATGGTTGGAGTGGATGATCTTGACCTCAACACAAGGGTAGGTGGCTCTCTCTCAGAAAATTGGATATGGCAAGTGGATGTATGTTCTGAGTGCTTCTATTACGAGTGAGTGGTGGTGGAGGGGTATATATAGGCATCTCCAAAAATCCAACCATTACATCATTATTGCCCAACTCGGTGAAACCGAAGTGAAACTCGGTGGCACCGACTATTTCAAAATGTGGCAACTTTGGCGTTTTCGGTGAGACCGATATATGAATCTCGGTGGTACCGATATGGGTGACCTAGGCAGTTACCAAATCTCGGTGAGACCGATTCCTCAAACTTGGTGGGACCAATTTCAAGAAATGGGTTAACAGAGAGTTGGTCCACCTTCTCGGTGAGACCGGTTCTCAAAACTCGATGGGACCGATTCTAGAAAATGGTTAACCAGAAAGTTGGTCACTGGTTTCGGTTGCACCGAAAGGAATGTTGGTAGTACCGAGATGCTAGGGTTTGGTTTGGCTTCTGTCTTGGATAAAGTCAGTGGATCCGAATGGGAAGTTGGTGTGACCAAATTTAGACTTTTGGCTTTGGACAGAGGATATGTGTGGGAAAGTGGGTGAGTATTTTTGGTGGCTACCTCTAAGAACTTGAGCAACCAGATCACCATATTTACCTCATCCCCTTTAAATAGTATTGGCTTTCCTATGGACTCAAAGTGATTTCTCAAAAAATGTAAAATGTAGAGTCCTCATTCTTGAAGCATGGCCAATCCTATTCCTTCCTTTCCTTGGCGAGGTTCTCCACACAATCTTTAGGCCAACCCATCATTGAACTTTTTCCTAAGATACACTTGGTGGAAACATTAGTCCAATGAAATATATGTTCTTATTAATTACCAAAACCACCTAGGGAGAAGTTGTGCTTTCAGGTGGCCACGCCCATGCCGCTCCGGAGGAAGTTACTTCATGAGGAGAGTGTCTCACAGGCCACCCTCGCATCCAAGGTAGGGCCCCTCAGGGGTGTTCAAGTGTTGCGCCGCCTCGCGAGGTCACCTCCCTCAAGGCTGCCTCGCGAGGCTGGGCGTGCGGTGCCAACGGTAGGGTGCCACGCCTGTCACATGGATGGTACATCCTCGGGAATGGGGACAGCGGGGGCTGTGCTAGCTAGCACGGATAGAGAGTTTTCCCCTTTGGTGGTTAGGTCATAGCGCCAGCTGCCACCCAAAAGCAAGCTCTAAAATCTTGCCATTTTGGTGTAAGAAGATCAGGATGGATCGGCGCTGCAGGACGGAGGTCATCGCTGAGCCCACCCGCGTGTCACGAAGACTGCTTTAGCTGGCGGAGACCGCCTTTTGTCAGGATACGACTGGGTTCCTGTCCCTCTTTGAATTGCCGCCCTGTGGCTTCCCTTTCCCGCTGATGTTTTCGGAGAAGAGGACCAAGATACTACAAAGGGGGCAGGGATGCCTCCATGTAAGGGGATAGAGTCATTTTCTCTCCCCCGGTCTTGTGTACCTTGAGCACAGCTCTTCTCGATAGAGCAATCAAACACTAAGCAGGAGTAGGGTATTACACCGCACGGTGGCCTGAACCTAGGTAGCTCGCGCATCCCTGTCGTGTCCGGCGACCAACAGCGAGCTCGTCGTCGATCCTGTTACGTTCACCGTCGAGTTGTAGATAGCCAAGCCAATTCCCACCAGTGTTCAAATCTTATTCACGGAGAAGTTCTAGGACGCAGATCCTAAACTCCGACAATTGGCACACCTGGTAGGGGGTACTTGCCGTCTTTGCACCTTCGACCTCGATGCCAGCACCGACATGGACGGTGCCGCGACCCGCTGAAAGCACAATATGCTCCCTTGGTGGTTTTGATAATTCATGACAACATACATTGTCTCTTGGACTAATACTTTTACCTAGTGTATTTCAGATAAAAGTCCATGGAGAGAAGGGTTGGCAAAAAGGGCTGTGTGGAGATACCCCAAGATGCAAGGAAATGGATTGGCAAAGCTTCAAGCAAGAGGACTCTACATTTTACTTTGTGAGAAATCACTTTGAGTCCGTAGGAAAGCCAATACTATTAAAAGGGGGTAAGGTATTGCTGGTGAACAAAATGCTCATACGTGCACAAGTGATAGTCACCAAAAACACCCACAAGCTCTTCCACAAAAGTCTGTCCAAAGTCAAATATCCAAAATAGGTGCAACCAACACTTTCCACTCGGTGCCACTGATTCCCATACTCAGACAGACCTAAGCCAAACCCTAGCCTTTCGGTGCAACCGATTCTGTTTCGGTGCCACCGAGTTTGGTTGCCAACTTTCTGTTACGCAAATTCACAAAATCGGTCCGACCGAGTTTGTTGAATCGGCGTCACCGAGATTGGGCAATCTGACCGTTGGTCACCTTATCGGTGCAACCGAGTTTTATATATCGGTCTCACCGAGATTCAAAAGTTGCTACCTTTGGAGCAACTCGGTACCACCGAGATTCACACATCGGTGTCACCGAGTTGGTCACTTTAGGTGTAACGGTTGGATTTTTGGAGATGCCTATATATACCCCTTCACCACCACCCACTCGAAAGAGAAGCACTCAGAACTATTCCATACTTGCCCCATCCAGTTTTCTGAGAGAGAGCCACCTACTCATGTGTTGAGATCATGCCATTCCATTCCTACCATATGAATCTTGATCTCTAGCCTCCCCAAGTTGCTTTCCACCAATCCCATCTCTTCCACCAAGCCAAATCTGTGAGAGAGTGATTGTGTGTTGAGGACTCTATCATCTTGAAGCACAAGAGCAAGGAGTTCATCGTCATTACCGAGCCTATTACCTTTTGGAGGGTGGTGCCTCCTAGATTGGTTAGGTGTCGCTTGGGAGCCTCCTACTTCGTGTTGTGGAGTGAACCAAGAAGTTTGTAAGGGCAAGGAGATCGCCTACTTCGTGAAGATCTACCCATAGTGAGGCTAGTCCTTCGTGGACGGAAGCCGTTATGGCATAGTCAAGGTTGCTACTTCGTGGACCCTTATGGGTGGAGCCCTCCGTGGACTCTCGCGACCGTTACCCTCCGTGGGTTGAAGACTCCATAAACGTGGATGTACGATAGCACCACCTATCGGAACCACGGGAAAAATCTTTGCGTCTCCAATTGTGTTTGATCTTCATATCTCATCTCTTTACTTTCATGTGCAATGTCTTTACTTTCCGCTTCCTTATTTGTTGACATGCATATGTAGGGTGTGCTAGACTTGCTATCTTGCTATAATTGTTAAAATCTGCCCACCAATTAACTTGGGAAAAGGTTAGGTTTTAAAATTCCTGCTAGTAGTCTATTCACCCCCCCTCTAGACACTCTTCTAGTGATCCCACAATTGGTATCAGAGCATTGGTCTATATTGCTTCGGTTTAATCACCGTGGAGGAAGATGGATGTGTCTAGTATAGGGAGTTTGAGCTGTAGAGTGCCCATTCTTGATGGAGAGTACTATAGTCAATGGAAAACTTTGATGCTTGAGCTATTTGATGAGTTTCAATTGAGCAAATATGTTAAGAGCCCCTATGTACCTCCCATTGATCCTTTACATCCCACACACGAAGAGGAAATTGATATGCTATGCAATCTTAGAACTGTTAATCTCATTGTTAGAGCATTGCCTAGAAATGTGCTTAGTCAAATGAAGAATTTTGAATGTGCTTATACTTTGTGGAATGACTTGGAGAAACGATATCCAAGTTATTCATTGAGTAATCTTGATGAAATTCTTCATAAAACTATTGCCTTTCACAAAATGACGCCTAGTGATCCCAAGTTTGATGATTGTCTATTTGAGCTTAGAGACCTCATGTGTGCTAAAAGAGATATCATAACTATTAGCAACATCATTGTAGAAGCCATTCGAATTCATAATCATGAACATTGTCATGATCACAATCCTAACGAATCTCTTGTTCTTTGTGACGAGGATTTCCCACTTGATGATGACAATGTGGAACATGGCTACTATGATGAAGATGAGCTGTTCGACATCGAGTATGAGAAGATCATGAAGAATCTAAGTCTTATGACAAACTTCAAGGATTACTTGTCCGGAGGAAAGGAGTGGATTCTCGATAGCAGATGTACCGATCATATGACCGGAGATAGAGAAATGTATGAAGAGATCACACCAAACCATGGACCGTGAAGGTACGTAACATTTGGAGACAACTCCAAGGGTAAGGTACTTGGTCTTGGTAAGGTGGCCATATCCCATGATAGCTCTATTCAAAATGTTATGCTTGTTGAATCTCTTGGCTACAATCTTCTTTCCGTATCTAGACTTGCCGACTTTGGTTTCAATGTGCTATTCACGAAAGTAGATTGCCAAGTGTTTCGTCAAGATAATCATAACATGGTCTTTACCGGTTTCCGAAGAGGTGATCTATACATTGTCGATTTCACTAAGAGATCCAAACCTTGTACTTGTCTAATTGCAAAATCTTCTAAAGGTTGGCTTTGGCATAGAAGACTAGGACGTGTTGGCATGCGTAACTTAGACAAACTTATCAACGGTGATCATATACTTGGTGTTAAAGATGTTATCTTTGACAAAGATAGACTTTGTAGTGCTTGTCAAGCTGGAAAGCAAGTAGGTGGAAGTCATCCCGTTAAGAATATCATGACTACTAGGAGACCACTCGAGTTACTTCACATGGATCTTTTTGGTCCCAATGCTTACAAGAGTCTCGGTGGAAATTCCTATGGTCTAGTTATAGTTGATGATTTTTCCAGATTTACCTGGGTATTCTTTCTTGATGATAAGTCGCAGGTCCAAAAGATCTTCAAGAACTTCTTTCGCAAAGCGCAAAATCAGTTTGAAGTGAAGATCAAGAAGGTTCGAAGTGATAATGGATCAGAGTTCAAGAACACCCATGTGGATACCTTTCTTGATGAAGAAGGTGTTTCACATGAGTTCTCGACTACGTACACGCCTCAACAAAATGGAGTTGTTGAGAGAAAGAACCGGACGCTTATTGAGATGGCAAGAACGATGCTTGACGAATACAAGATGCCAAGACACTTTTGGGCAGAAGCCGTGGAAACAGCATGTCATGCCACAAACCGACTATACTTGCACAAGCTTCTCGGTAAAACGGCATACGAGCTACTCACCGGTAAATAACCCCAAGTTGGATACTTTTGGGTATTCGGCTCAAAGTGCTATATTCTTGATAAGCATTATCGTACTAAATTTGCTCCTAAATCTCATGAAGGTTTCCTACTCGGTTACGGATCAAACTCTCACACCTACCATGTCTACAACAACTTCACTCGAAAAGTTGAAGAGACGGTAGATATGAAGTTTGATGAGTCTAATGGTTCGCAAGTCGAACAATTGCCAAATGATGTAGGTGATAAGGACCCTTCGGAAGCTATCCAAGACTTGTCCATCGGCAAGATTTGTCCCATGGAGGTGAAGGAAAGTACTTCATCAACTCAAGTGGAAGCCCCTACTTCACGTCAAGGTGAACCTCAACACGACATGGAGGCGTCCACAAGCGGTACACGACAAGGTGATGAAGAGGAGGAAGTACATCATGAAGATCCACCACAACCTCCTTCACCACCACCTCAAGGGAACGACACCTTCAACAACAATGAAGACGAAGGAGACGATGATGAAGAAGAAGCTCCACCATCCAACAATCGGAAGCTGACCCGAGTTCGAGCACAAGTGACCAAGAACCATCCCCTAAACCAAATCTTTGGTGACATACAAACCGGGAGAATCACTCGCTCTAAAACTCGCTTAGCAAATTTTTGTGAGCATTATTCTTTCATCTCTAGCATTGAACCCTTGAAGGTAGAACAAGCTCTTGAAGACCCGGATTGGGTGAACGCGATGCCTGAAGAACTTCACAACTTCAAGAGGAACGAAGTGTGGACACTCGTGGAGAAGCCCAAGGACGAGCACAACATCATCAGAACCAAATGGGTGTTTCAAAACAAGCAAGACGAAGACGGTCAAGTCGTACGCAACAAGGCACGTCTCGTAGCCCAAGGATATACGCAAGTCGAAGGTATGGACTACGGTGAGACCTACGCCCCCGTCGCTAGACTTGAAGCTATTCGCATTCTTCTTGCTTATGCTAATCACCATGATATCACGCTTTATCAAATGGACTTTGTGAATCCTAAGAAACCTAATCATGTTTACAAGCTTCGTAAAGCACTTTATGGTCTTAAGCAAGCCCCTTGTGCTTGGTACAAATGCATAACGAAGTTTCTTATTGAAAAGGGTTTTGAAATTGGTAAAATTGACGCAACCTTATTCACTAAAAGAGTTAATGGTGAATTATTTGTGTGCCAAATCTATGTGGATGATATTATCTTTGGCTCTACTAACCCACAATTTAGTGAAAGATTTGGAAGGTTGATGTCCGAGAAGTATGAGATGTCCATGATGTGTGAGCTGAAATTCTTTCTTGGTTTGCAAATCAAGCAAACGAGAGAAGGAACTTTCATCTCTCAAACTAAGTATACCAAGGACTTGATCAAGAAGTTCAACATGCAAGAGTGCAAAGGTATGAAAACTCCTATGCCTACTAGTGCACATGTTGATCTTACCAAGGAGGATGAACCGGTTGATCAAAAACTTTATCGATCTATGATTGGTTCATTGCTATATCTATGTGCCTCTCGTCCCGATATTATGCTTAGTGTTTGCATGTGTGCTAGATATCAAGCCGCACCTAAAGAGTGTCATCTTTTGGCCGTGAAACGTATTGTGAGATATTTGATACAAACACCAAACTTTGGCATTTGGTATCCCAAGGGATCTTCCTTTAACCTTGTTGGCTATTCCGATTCGGACTATGCCGGTGACAGGGTTGATAGAAAATCCACCTCGGGTACTTGTCAAATTATTGGTAGATCTCTCGTGTCTTGGTCCTCCAAGAAACAAAATTCGGTATCTCTATCTACTGCCGAAGCTGAGTATATTGCTGCCGGATCGTGTTGTGCACAATTACTATGGATGACACAAACGCTTAAGGTATTGCTGGTGAACAAAATGCTCATACGTGCACAAGTGATAGTCACCAAAAACACCCACAAGCTCTTCCACAAAAGTTTGTCCAAAGTCAAATATCCAAAATCGGCGCAACCAACACTTTCCACTCGGTGCCACCGATTCCCATACTCAGACAGACCTAAGCCAAACCCTAGCCTTTCGGTGCAACTGATTCTGTTTCGGTGCCACCGAGTTTGGTTGCCAACTTTCTGTTACGCAAATTCACAAAATCGGTCTGACCGAATTTGTTGAATCGGCGTCACCGAGATTGAGCAATCTGACCGTTGGTCACCTTATCGGTGCAACCGAGTTTTATATATCGGTCTCACCGAGATTCAAAAGTTGCTACCTTTGGAGCAACTCGGTACCACTGAGATTCACACATCGGTGTCACCGAGTTGGTCACTTTAGGTGTAACGGTTGGATTTTTGGAGATGCCTATATATACCCCTTCACCACCACCCACTCAAAAGAGAAGCACTCAGAACTATTCCATACTTGCCCCATCCAGTTTTCTGCGAGAGAGCCACCTACTCATGTGTTGAGATCATGCCATTCCATTCCTACCATATGAATCTTGATCTCTAGCCTCCCCAAGTTGCTTTCCACCAATCCCATCTCTTCCACCAAGCCAAATCTGTGAGAGAGTGATTGTGTGTTGAGGAGTCTATCATCTTGAAGCACAAGAGCAAGGAGTTCATCGTCATTACCGAGCCTATTACCTTTTGGAGGGTGGTGCCTCCTAGATTGGTTAGGTGTCCCTTGGGAGCCTCCTACTTCGTGTTGTGGAGTGAACCAAGAAGTTTGTAAGGGCAAGGAGATCGCCTACTTCGTGAAGATCTACCCATAGTGAGGCTAGTCCTTCATGGACGGAAGCCGTTATGGAATAGTCAAGGTTGCTACTTCGTGGACCCTTAAGGGTGGAGCCCTCCATGGACTCTCGCGACCGTTACCCTCCGTGGGTTGAAGACTCCATAAACGTGGACATACGATAGCACCACCTATCGGAACCACGGGAAAAATCTTTGCGTCTCCAATTGCGTTTGATCTTCATATCTCATCTCTTTACTTTCATGTGCAATGTCTTTACTTTCCGCTGCCATATTTGTTGACATGCATATGTAGGGCGTGCTAGACTTGCTATCTTGCTATAATTGTTAAAATCTGCCCACAGATTAACTTGGGAAAAGGATAGGTTTTAAAATTCCTGCTAGTAGTGTATTCACCCCCCCTCTAGACACTCTTCTAGTGATCCCACACCCGCCCCGGGCGCGCGGTGCCCCGGGCTGCCCCCGGGACCTGCTCGCTGCCCGCCCGCCTGGCGCCGTGGGGCGAGCCCCCTGCGTCATCGATGGGCCCGCCTCCGCCGCGCATTGCAGCCATGCGCCCCCTCACTCCTCCTCCTCCGCTTCACCAAGATACACCGAGCACCCTGGGCGTGTGGCTTTTCCCCCTCTCCCTTTGCGGGGCGGCAGCACTGTCGGGAGCCGCTGCGTGGCGCGCACATCGGCGTTGCCCCGCACTTCGTCCACAGCCAACAGTGTTAGCCGCCTCCCCCAGGCCGTCAGTCGCATTCCCTGCGGCGCTGCCACTGTAGGGCGTATGGGCCGCGCGACCCTGCCGGGGGGCGTCATCGCCAGTGGGGGCTTCCAGGGGCTCCGCGGGGTGGCATGTATCCTCGGCGGGTCCCAGGCCCCTTCATACGGCCACCAGCTCAAGAGCTTCTCGCGAAGGGTGAGCGCAGCCCTCCCGACGTCCGAGTCCGCCGGCAGCCTCAAGGGGTCGAAGTCCCCCATCGCCTTCGACATGAGCGACCAACCCAAGTCCATCAGGGCCGCGGACGCTGTCCCTCTGCTGTGTACCCCCACCATCGATAGGGTGGCCGTCACCAAGACGCTCATCGACGGTGGCGCATGCCTCAACCTGCTCTTGGTGGAGACCTTCGAAGCACTCCAGGTGCCCTACGAGCAACTAACACCCACCAGGCCTTTCTCGGGTGTCATTAACGGATCCACCCAACCTTTGGGGCAGGTGCGCCTCCTCATCACCTTCGGCACTCGCGATAACTACCGCACGGAGTCGATGGTCTTCGACGTAGCTCCCATCGACCTTCCCTACAACACCATCTTGGGCTACCCCGCACTCTCCAAGTTCATGGCGTCAACCCACCATGCCTACGGCCTCGTAAAGATGCCAGGGAGCAGCGGGCCCCTCACCGTCCATTGCGTGACGCGGGCCCTCACGCGTGCCTACAAGACGGTCGCCGCTGCGTCCCCAGCCGGCGAGGGCGCCCCAGGGTTGGCCGAGCCGGCGCCCGCGAAGATGAAGCTCCTTTTCTCCCAGAAGCGGGCTGAGACCAAGAAGGTGTCCTTGGATGGGGGTGCCATGGGCCCCTTCGTCACCATCGGCAGCGGCCTCTCTCCTGAGCAGGAGGGCGTGCTCATCGCGTTCCTCCGGGCGAATGCTGACATGTTTGCCTGGACGGCTTTGGACATGACCGGCGTGCCGAGGGAGGTGATCGAGCACCACCTAGTGGTGTGCCCCAACGCGCGCCCTGTCAAGCAGAAGGTGTGACACTAGGCGGTTGAGAAGCAATACTTCATTGTCCAGGAGGTCAAGAAGCTCCAAGGTGTCGGCGTAATTCGCGAAGTACTCCATCCCGAGTCGGTCGCCAACCCCGTCGTTGTCGCCAAGCCGCACGACGGCAAGCGCATGTGCATCGACTTCACCAACCTTAACAAGGCATGCCCCAAGGACCACTTCCCGCTGTCGAGGATCGATCAGATAGTGGACTCCACCATTCGGTGTGATCGGCTTTGCTTCCTGGATGCTTTCTCAGGCTATCATCAGATCAAGATGGCGAAAGAGGATGAGGAGAAGACCACCTTCATCACTCCTTGCGTGGTGTTCTGCTACGTATGCATGCCCTTCGGCCTGAAGAGCGCGGGGGTTACCTTCCAGAGGCTGATGCGCATCTGCCTGGGGTGCCAGATGGGGAGGAACGCGGAGGCTTATGTCGACGACATCGTCATCAAAACACGCGAGGTGCGTACCCTCATGAAGGACCGAGAGGAAACGTTCGCCAACCTGTGCAAGGTCAACCTGAAACTCAACCCCGCCAAGTGCGTCTTTGGTGTCCCTTCCAGCAAGCTCCTCGGCTTCCTGGCCTCCTGTCGGGGCCGGATTTCCGGGACATGATATCCCAGAAAATAACCCCTCGTGTCATCACCAGCCCAGGATTATTGTTACTGGTGGACACGCCCTTGTTACAGACTACCAAGCTATTACAAGAATTGGAAAACAAGACCATAAAGGTCCAATGTTACAATAATGACTCTGGTGAGGGATGACGGAAGCGACTCATGGTTCTCCAACGTCGATGGGGCTCCATTCCCACAGGAACGGCTGACCTGGATAATTCCTATCTTGCGTGGCTGCTATCCTAGGCTCCGCATGAACGTCGTCATAATACTCTTCTGACCTGGCCAATGAAATAACCAGGGACAAGCCAGTGAGTATGTTTGAATGTACTCGCAAACATTATGAACAAATGATATACCGAATGCAGCAGATAACATATGATCATGATGAAATAAACTATTTTCTTATGCTCATGTTGGACTATATTATATGCATGCTGACAGGAATTAAATCATGGCATGATGACATATTGGCATGTGCAGAAGTAACGAGTTAGCGACAAACAAAGAAGGTTGATGGAAAATCGGACGAGACAGAACCATCCGAGAATCAAAAGAAAATATAAAAGATATGCCGGTTGGATGTCAAGTGACACCACGGTAGGTCTTGAAGAAAAATGCCAAACGGGTGTCTAAAAGAGAAATCGGACGAGACAGAACCATCCGAGAACTCAAGCGACGCCACGAGAGGTCTTGAAAAGAAATGCCAGTCCGGTGTCCACAAGAGTAGTGGCGAGATAGAACCGCCTGAGAACTCGAGGGACGCCACGAGAGGTCTTGAAAATAAAACTGAATGCCCGGGGTAGTCTAGCCAGCCCCTGAGACACTCAGAAAATAAAATAAAATGACAGGGTTAGTCCACAATGATAATCATATCATCAATCATATTCATGATAACACTAGTAGCAGCAAATATTATCCTGCAAAATAAACCACGCTCAATTTTAATTATTTCCTTCGGAGACCGACTCTAAGACCGACAATTGACCAACCCAGACTGTAGTCCTTAACCGCGGACACAACTATTCGAATAGGTACAACTCTGCAGAGGGTGTGCTCTTTACCCACAAGTAAAGGATTTCTTTAGCCAACACCGAGACGCTAAATAATTCCTATTACGGCCTTTGGGTTGAAAACACACCTAACCCGCACACACCAGATTAACCGTCCGGATGCCAGGAAACACCCAAAGCATCTTTCCAGAAAAACTCTAAGTCGGGGAGACCATCGTCTCGACTAGCATGGGATCACTATTTATACGCATGGATTACAAGGGGGGGGCCCCTCTTGGTTACAACCGGAAACACCCATGCCCCCTGACCCGATGACAGGATTTAGTCCACGGCCGTGGAAACCCTCATCGTGGCCCTCTGTACGGTGTGTGCACGGAAAGGGGTTGACAACCTACTGAACCGTACCCTACTTATGGCAGGGACAAGTGGCAGCACTAAACAAGTATGGGGGTTACCCGAACAAGACTCGATCTACGGTCGACTCAGGAGGTGTTACTTATTATCACCGCTATGCTCCACATATATCACATGACACCACCGTGTCAAATATGTCTCGTGCACACCGGCACATCCAAGGCAGGAGCACACTCCTAGATTATCACAACTTATGCATGTCAGAACTTGAGTGGAATGCATGCAAGAGAAAATATATACATGACCATGTATTCATGCAATATTACTACCCATATGCAATTTCTATTAAAATTATCAAAACATGCTTCAAATATTCTAGCTAGCTATTATCAAACATCCACCATATCAAGTGTTCAAAAATGCTTGCCTTGAGTAGGCAGAAGTATTGAGTGCGTTCCAAAAGTTTGAAATATTTATCTCCCCTCCATTTCCTAAAAAATATATTTAAATTACCACATATAGCAACAACAGTGCTAAAAAGTTATCTGGAAAATTTTGAAATAAATACTAAAATAAACTAGGTGAAATATAAGGAATTACATAAAAAAATCAATTTATTTGGAGTTCATATGATTTACTTATGGAATTACTAAGTTGAAATAAATGATTAAATGGGCTATTTAATTGATCCAACAGAAACTAAGCATAGGAAAAAATGTTCACCCTAGCTAGATTAATAAAGCATGATTTTAGGAATATTTAAAAATTTGAATCATCAATTTTAGAATTGAAATAGTTGCTCTGGAATTTTTTTAGTTCACTGGATAAAAGATAAAGACAGAGAAGTCTTCCTGTGAACAGGTAGAGGCGCGCACTGGGGCGAGGCCCAGCTAAAAAGTGCTACTGGGCCGAGCCCAGCGGTGTTGCCATGCGGGGGAGGAGAGTGGTGGCTCACTGGCAGGTGGGACCCACCTGTCGGGTTTGTCCTCTCCCTCGCTCGCACGCCTGAACAGAAACAGAGGTGAGCTCCGGCGATGCTCGCCGACGTTGTAGGGTATCTCCGGTGCCGCTCAGCACATGGATAGGTTCAGGGTTGAGTGCCGCATCCGTGGAAGGTGGAAATAGCTGTTGAGGAGCTCGGGTTTGAGTGGAGCTTCATCCATGGCGGAGGAGAGCTACGGGTGGAAGAGGGATTCCTCCCATGGGCCATCTCCAGTGGAATTGGTGGTGGGGACGGATCGGTGGGTGCTCCCGGAGACTAGTGGTGAAGAAAAGAGCAAGGGGGAGGCGCTGGTTGCACGGGAACTGGTCGGGACAGTGCGGCGGCAGAGGCGGCCGGAGTCGAGGAAGATGGCTCCTCTGGTCATTTGGCTGGCCTCGGGGAGGCTTGTCGGGAATGGAGGAGTGGTGGGGATGGGAGGGGCGAGCTCGGAGGGGCTTTTTATAGGCGGGCGACGTCGGTGCCGTGGCGTCCAGAAAAAGGCACGTCGGCGGCGCCATTGATGGAAGTAGGAGGAGGCCGTTGCGAGGTCGGTGGAGTTCGGTGAGGACGGTGGTGGCTTGCAGCGATGGAGGGGCGCGCTGGCTGACTCGGGGAAGTGCTAGGTAGCCTGGACGGTGCCGTCCCCGGGTGGATTGCGGCGGCGGCCATAAATGGCAAGCGAGGACGGTGGCGAGGCCGTTGGTGGATGGCAGGGTTCGGTGATGTCAGTACGTGGTTGGCGCACCGCGAATGAGCTCGGGTGGTTGGCAATCAAGGCGAGGCGGCTCGGGCAAAGGCGTGGCGGAACGGGACTCGTCGGGCGGCGATTAACGGTGGCGGTGGACAGTGGTGGATGACACTAGCGGCCAAAGAGAGATGTCGGTGGGCTCCTGGGTGGTCGGGCTGATCCAGGGGGAGACTCGGGCGAGCAGGGGAGGCAGCAGAGGGAGTGGTAGTAGTCGATGCCAATGGTGCAAAACACGCACTCTGGCCGTGCTCTCTGCATGCACACCAAGTGCTCGAGCATATGCCAGTGGCATCTACAGGGACCCAACCAAGTTGCAAATTAACAGAGTGGTGCTAGTGTGGATGATAAGAATGATGGACATGCTTGCTAGGCCAGAACATCAAGTCTCTAATGTAGTTAGGAAAGAGGCAAAGATTCGGTCATGCACATGACCTGTTTGATAAAATGCTATGGTCATCTAGGAATATTTGTTGGCTGTGATAATTTCCAGGGTGGTGTCTCCTTAGATTATAAAGAGTGTGGCATGGTTGGTTTGACCGGAATAAAAACTTGCAAGTGCAAGTTTTACTAAAATTCATTTCTGGACAGAAACTACAGAGGGGTATTTAGTGGCTTTACAAAATTCATATAGGGCTGAGCTCCTGGAGTTAAGGGTTTTGTTGGAACGACTACAGGTGGGAAATTTTTGGGAATTGTTTGGGCAAGGAAAATTGGGGTTGTAGTTATAACCTAGAAACTGGACAGAATTGAAAAGAGGGAGTTACACTCAGAATTTTCAAAACACTAAGTTAGGTTTTTACATAAAAGTGATATATAGGCATCACATGACCTCCCATAATTTTTGTGGAATTTTTTAAAAATTATTTAAAATAGTTGTAGTGCAATAGATGCATTTAAAGTATTGATAATGCTATTAAAAGAATTATTTTAGGGAAAAATTTTATTATGAAAATAATCCCTACTGTTATTAAGGTAATAATGAAATGGTTTAGGAAAACTACCAAAGCCACAATATTATTTCCAAATAATTTTTTATATGGAGGGAAGAATTTTGAAAGACAGAAGCAGAAAAGGCTCTAAAATTATGAAAGAACCTATTATAATTCAAAATTTTATTTCTGGCCAAATTTTACTTAATAAAAATGTGGTTAAATTTTTGGGGTGTTACACCTCCCACCGCGGCATCGAGGCTAACCTCGAGAAGATCAGAGCCATCGAAGAAATGCGTCCGCCCCACAACCTTAAGGAGATGCAGCGCCTGGCAAGATGCATGGCCTCTCTCGGCCGCTTCATATCCAAGTTCGGCGAACGGGCTCTACCGTTCGTCAAGCTCATGAAGAGGACCGGCTCCTTCATGTGGACCCCCGAGGCCAATCCGGCCTTCAAGGACCTCAAGAGGTACCTCACGAGTTCCCCCATCATGGTCGCCCTGTGCCCTCATGAGCGCCTGTTGTTGTACTTGGCGGCCACTCCCCAGACGGCCAGCGCGGCCCTAGTGGTAGAAAGAGAGGAGCGAGTTTGTGCCAGGAAGCACCCAGCCGCCTGCGTGCCCCCGAATGCTACCGCTCCAGAGGCATCAGCTGGATCCCTCAAGGCCCCTCTAGTGCCCCCCGAGAGTCCACACCCGGAGGCCTCGGTGCCCCCTCAGGAGGCCTCCAGAGCTCCGCCTCCGGAGGGCCCCGAGGCACTGCTGCCCGAGCCCCCCGATGGGGAGGGATCGGACACCACGGTCACGTGCCTCGTCGAGCATCCCGTCTGCTTCATCAGCACGATGTTGCGAGATGCACGCGAGTGATACCCTATGTAGTAGAAGCTCCTCTTGACACTCCTTATGGCCTCTAGGAAGCTGCGCCACTACTTCCAGGCTCACCAGGTGAGAGTAATCTCTTCTTACCCTCTGTAGCAGGTCTTGCGGAGACCGAATGCCACCGACCGTGTAGCCGAGTGGAACATCGAGCTACATCCTTTCGAGCCAGAGTTTGTCACCACTAGGACCATCAAGGGCGTGGCTCTGGCGGACTTCATGGCAGAATGGACGGACCCGCACCAGGGCGAGCCTCACGGGGAGACGCTCTTGCCGGAGGAGGCCTCCTTAGGGGGCTGGAGCATGCACTTTGATGGAGCCTTCGCACGCCAAGGCGCGGGGCCTGGCATGGTTCTCACTACGCCCACATGTGACAAGCTTTACTATGCAGTGTAGCTCTGTTTCAGGAGCACCGACCATGTCTCCAACAACATCGCCGAGTACGATAGGACTCATCGCCGAGCTCAAAGCCACCGTCGCGCTTGGGGTCAGGGGCATCGTCATCATGGGGGACTAGCAGCTCCTCGTCAACTTCTCCAACAAGAAGTACAAGCCGAAGGATGAGCACATGGCAGTTTACCTCGAGGAGGTGCGCAAGCTAAAAAAACGCTTCATGGGCATGGAGCTCTAGCACATCCCTCGCGATGATAACTGCGAGGCGGACGATATCGCCAAGCGCGCTTCTCGCCGGGAGCCCCAGGACCCTGGAGTCTTCGAAGAGCGGCTCCTGAAGCCTTCAGCGACGCCCCCGACCATCAGCCCCATGGTGCCTCAGGAGGAGGTCCCGCCCGTGCCACCAGCGGGCGCGGCAGACTGTGGCCCACCCTCGGGCGCTCGCTTGTTGCTGGTGCTCGAGCCGCGGCCTGAGCCACCGCCCGAGAGCGGGACCACAGAGATCAAGGCTTACTTGGAAGGCAGCGTCCTCCCGGAAATCGACGTAGAAATAGAGCGCATGGTCCGCCAAGCTGCTCTATACCACCTGAAGGAGGGCGATTTGTTCCTTCGTCGCCCGAACGGAGTCGCGCTGTGGTGCATCTCTGCTACTTCTTGAGCATGCGTTGGTTTTCCCTTGAAGAGGAAAGGGTGATGCAGCAAAGTAGATAAGTATTTCCCTCAGTTGTTGAGAACCAAGGTATCAATCTAGTAGGAGATACAAGAAAGTCCCCAATAGATGTACCTACACAAATAATCAAACACTTGCACCCAACGCTATAAAGGGGTTGTCAATCCCTTCACGGTTACTTGCAAGGATGAGATCTGATAGAGATAGATAGATAGGATTGCTAAAACGGAAAGTAAAACAAAAGTAAAAAGATTGCAGCGAGGTATTTTTGGTATTTTTTGTTTATAGATCTGAAAATATAATGTGGAAAATAGACCCGGGGGCAATAGGTTTCACTAGAGGCTTCTCTCATGAAGGAAAATAATACGGTGGGTGAACAAATTACTATCGAGCAATTGATAGAAAAGCGAATAATTATGAAGATATCCAAGGCAATGATTATGCATATAGGCATCACGTTCGTGTCAAGTAGACCGAAACGATTCTGCATCTACTACTATTACTCCACACATCGACCGACTCCTGCCTGCATCTAGAGTATTAAGTTCATGAAGAACAGAGTAATGCATTAGGTAAGATGACATGATGTAGAGGGATAAACTCAAGCAATATGATGAAAACCCCATCTTTTTATCCTCGATGGAAACAATACAAATACGTGCCTCGCTACCCCTACTTTGTCACTGGGTGAGGACACCGCAAGATTGAACCCAAAACTAAGCACTTCTCCCATTGCAAGAATTACCAATCTAGTTGGCCAAACCAAACCAATAACTCGAAGAGACTTGCAAAGATATGAAATCATGCATATAAGAATTCAGAGAAGATTCAAATAATATTCATAGATAAGCTGATCATAAACCCACAATTCATCGGATCTCGACAAACACACCGCAAAAGAGTATTACATCGGATAGATCTCCATGACGATCATGAAGAACATGGTATTGAAGAACAAAGAGAGAGAAGAAGCCATCTAGCTACTAGCTATGGACCCGAAGGTCTGTGGTGAACTACTCACGCATCATCGGAGGGGCAATGGAGTTGATGTAGATGTCCTCCGTGATCGAATCCCCCTCCGGCAGATTACCGGAAAAGGCTCCAAGATTGGATCTCACGGGAACAGAGGCTTCCGGTGGCGGAAAAGTATTTTTGTGGCTCTTTTTGGTATCCAGGGAATATTTGGAAATTTATAGGCCGAAGAATAGGGTTAGGAGGGCTGTCGTGGGGCCACAAGCCAGGGGGGCGCCCCCCCCCTAGGGCGTGCCCTGGTGGCTTGTGACGCCACGGCAGGTCTCCTGCCTTCATCTCCAAGTCTGCTGGGTTTCTTCTGGTCCAAGAAAAATCATTCCGAAGATTTTATTCCGTTTGGACTCCGTTTAATATTCCTTATCTGCAATACTCAAAAACAAGGAAAAAACAGAAACTGGCACTAGGCTCTAGATTAATAGGTTAGTCCCAAAAATAATATAAAATAGCATATTAATGCATATAAAACATCCAAAACAGATAATATAATAGCATGGAACAATCAAAAATTATAGATACGTTGGAGACGTATCAAGCATCCCCAAGCTTAATTCCTGCTCGTCCTCGAGTAGGTAAATGATAAAAACAGAATTTTTGATGTGGAATGCTACCTAACGTATTTATCCATGTAATATTCTTTATTGTGGTATGAATATTCAGATCCATAAGATTCAAAACAAAAGTCTAATATTGACATAAAAACAGTAATACTTCAAGCATACCAACAAAGCAATTGCGTCCTTTCGAAATAACATGGCCTTAGAAAGTTATCCCTACAAAATCATATGGTCTGGCTATGCTCCATCTTCCCCACACAAAGTATCTAAATCATGCACAACCCCGATGACAAGTCAAGCAATTGTTTCACACCTTTTATGTTCTCAAACCTTTTCAACTTTCACGCAATACATCAGCGTGAGCCATGGATATAGCACTATAGGTGGAATAGAATATGGTGGAGGTTATGAGGAAAAAGGAGAAGATAGTCTCACATCAACTAGGCGTATCAACGGGCTCTGGAGATGCGCATCAATAGATATCAATGTGAGTGAGTAGGGATTGCCATGCAACGAATGCACTAGAGCTATAAGTGTATGAAAGCTCAAAAAGAAAACTAAGTGGTTGTGCATATGAAAAATTCCACTAGTTATATGAAAGTGACAAAATAGGAGACTCTCTATCATGAAGATCATGGTGCTATTTTGAAACACAAGTGTGGCACAAGATAGTAGCATTGTCCCTTCTCTCTTTCTCCCATTTTTTTATATTTTTTTTTGGTGGGCATCTTTGGCCTCTTTTTTTTTATTATTTGGGCATCGCTGGCCTCTTTTATTTTTTGTAAAGTTCGGAGACTCATCCCAACTTGTGAGGGATTCATAGCTTCCATCATCCTTTTCTCTCACGGTACAAATGCTCTAATAATGGAAATCATCACACTTTTATTTACTTACAACTCGATACCTAGAACAAAATATGACTCTATATGCAATATGAAAGTGATGGTGCGTGTCATGAAAAACGGAACGGTGGAAGTTGCATGGCAATATATCTCGGAATGGCTATGGAAATGCCATAATAGGTAGGTATGGTGGTTGTTTTGAGGAAAGTATATGGTGGCTGTTTTGAGGAAGGTGGGTTTAATGCACCGGCGAAAGTTGCGCGGTACTAGAGAGGCTAGCAAAGGCGGAAGGGTTAGAGTGCGTATAATCCATGGACTCAACATTAGTCATAAAGAACTCAGATACTTATTGCAAAAGTCTATTAGTTATCGAAGCAAAGCATTAGACGCATGCTCCCAGGGGAGAGGTTGGTAGGAGTTAACCATTGCGCGCTCCCGACCCTCACACAAAGGTTGACAATCATTAAACAAATCATGCTCCGACTTCGTTACATAACGGTTCACCATACGTGCATGCTACGGGAATCACAAACTTTAACACAAGTATTTCTTCCAATTCACAATTACTCACTAGCATGACTCTCATATTACCATCTTCATATCTCAAAACTATATGCAAGGAATCAAACTTCTCATAGTATTCAATGCACTTAATATGAAAGTTTTTATTATATCTCTCTTGGATGCCCATTATATTAGGACTAAATTCATAACCTAAACCAATTATCATGCTGTTTAAAGACTCTCAAAATAATATAGGTGAGGTACGAGAGTTCAATAATTTCTATAAAATAAAACACCACCGTGCTCTAAAAAGATATAAGTGAAGCACTAGAGCAACATTGCCCAGCTCAAAAGATATAAGTGAAGCACATAGAGTATTCTAATAAATTCACGATTAATGCATGTCCCCCTCAAAAGATGTGTGCAGCAAGGATGATTGTGGAAAACTCAAAAGCAAAGACTCATATCATACAAGACGCTCCAAGCAAAACACATATCATGTGGTGAATAAAAATATAGCCTCAAGTAAATTTACCGATGGATTGAAGACGAAAGAGGGGATGCCTTCCGGGGCATCCCCAAGCTTAGGCTTTTTGGTATCCTTGAATATGGCTTGGGGTGCCTTGGGAATCCCCAAGCTTAGGCGCTTGCCACTCCTTATTCCATAGTCCATCAAATCTTTACCCAAAACTTGAAAACTTCACAACACAAAACTCAACAGAAAACTCATGAGATCCGTTAGTATAAGAAAAATAAATCACCACTTTAGGTACTGTTGTGAACTCATTCTTTATTTATTTTGGTGTAATATCTACTGTATTACAACTTCTCCATGGTTCATACCCCCCCCCCCCCCCGATACAACCCATAGATACATCAAAATAAGCAAACAACACAAAGAAAATAGAATCTGTCTAAAACAGAACAGTCTGTAGCAATCTATAGACTTCGAATACTTCTATAACTCAAAAAATTCTGAAAAATTAGGAAAATCAGGGAAATTTGTATATAAATCTTGTGTAGAAATTTCAGATCAAAATCACGTTCAAGTGAATTTAAAAAATTCCTAGACTGAGAGCAAAAGTTTCTGTTTTTCAGCAAAATCAAATCACAAACACCGTAGACCATCCCAAAGGTCTTACTTGGCTCAAACACTAATTTAAACAAGAAAAAACAATTACTACAGAGGTAATAATGTGCAAAACACTCAAAAACAGAAGCAAAAACAAAAGCATAAAAATAAAATTGGGTTGCCTCCCAACAAGCGCTATTGTTTAACGCCCCTAGCTAGGCATAACGCAATAGATCTAGGTATTGTCATCTTTGGTATGCAATCCATAAGTAGCTCTCATAATAGATTCATAAGGTAATTTTATTTTCTTTCTAGGAAAGTGCTCCATGCCTTTCCTTAATGGAAATTGGAATCTAATATTTCCTTCCTTCATATCAATAATTGCATCAATCGTTCTAAGGAAAGGTCTACCAAGAATGATAGGACATGTAGGATTGCAATCTATATCAAGAACAATGAAATCTACGGGCACATAATTCCTATTTGCAACAATAGGAACATCATTAATCCTTCCCATAGGTTTCTTAATAGTGGAATCCACAAAATGCAAATTTAAAGAGCAATCATCAAATTCACGGAAACCTAACACGTCACATAAAGTTTTTGGAATCGTGGAAACGCTAGCACCCAAATCACACAAAGCATGGCACTCATAATCCTTAATTTTAATCTTAATAGTAGGCTCTCACTCATCATAAAGCTTCCTAGGTATAGAAACTTCCAACTCAAGGTTTTCTTCAAAAGATTTCATCATAGCATCCACGATATGTTTAGTAAAAGCTTTATTTTGATTATAGGCATGCGGAGAATTCAACATGGATTGCAACAAGGAAACACAATCAATCAAAGAACAACTATCATAATTAAAGTCCTTGAAATCCAAAATAGTGGGCTCCTTGCTATTTAAAGTTTTGACCTCTTCAATCCCACTTTTATCAATCTTAGCATTAAGATCTATGAACACCGAATCATTGGGACGCCTTTTAACTAAAGTTGACTTATCTCCAGTCCCATCTTTATCAAGATTTATATTAGAAAACAAATATTCAATAGGAGTCACATCAATCACTTTAAGATCTTCATCATTATTATCACGAGAACACATTTTTTCAAGCCACTCACGCTTAGCACGTATTCTAGCGGTTCTTTCCTTACACTCATCAATAGAAATTCTCATAGCTTTTAAAGACTCGTTAATATCGTGCTTGGGTGGAATCGATCTAATTTTCAAAGAATCAATCTCAAGAGAAATTCTATCAACGTTCCTAGCCAAATCATCAATCTTGAGCAATTTTTCTTCAATCATAGCATTGAAACCCTTTTGCGAACTAATAAATTCTTTAATATTATTCTCAAGATCAGAGGGCATATTATTATAATTTCCATAAGAATTGTTGTAGGAATTACCATAATTATTAGAGGAATTACTAGGAAACGGCCTAGGATTGAAATTACCTCTATACGCGTTATTACCAAAATTGTTCCTACCAACAAAATTCACATCCATAGATTCATTATTATTTCCAATCAAAGAAGACAAAGGCATATCATTAGGATCAATAGGAGCACTCTTACTAGCAAACAATTTCATTAATTCATCCATCTTTTCACTCAAAGTATTAATCTCTTCAATAGCATGCACTTTTTTACTAGTAGGAGATCTTTCGGTATGCCATTGAGAGTAATTTGCCATAATATTATCTAGGTGTTTAGTAGCTTCTCCTAATGTGATTTCCATAAAAGTACCACCCGCGGCGGAATCTAAAAGATTCCTAGATGGAAAATTCAATCCCGCATAAATTTTTTGTATAATCATCCATAAACTCAAACCATGCGCGGGGCAATTTCTAATCATTAATTTCATCCTCTCCCAAGATTGTGCAACATGCTCATGATCAAGTTGCTTAAAATTCATTATATCGTTCCTAAGGGAGATGATCTTAGCGGGCGGAAAGTACTTGGAAATAAAAGCATCTTTACACTTATTCCATGAATCAATACTATTTTTAGGCAAAGATGAAAACCAAGTTTTAGCACGATCTCGTAGTAAGAACGGAAATAGCTTCAATTTAACAATATCATTATCCACATCTTTCTTATTTTGCATATCACACAACTCAACGAAAGTATTTAGATGGGATGCGGCATCTTCACTAGGAAGGCCGGAAAATTGTTCTTTCATAACAAGATTAAGCAAAGCGGCATTAATTTCATAAGATTCCGCACTAGTGGCGGGAGCAATCGGAGTACTAATAAAATCATTATTATTAGTATTGGAAAAGTCACACAACTTGGTATTCTCTTGAGACATCGTGACAAAGCAACCAATCGAGCACACAAGCAAAAGATAAGCAAACGAAAAGACAAACGGAAGAAGGGCGAATAAAAAGGCAAATCTTTTTGGTATTTTCTGAAAATCGTTTTAGAAGTGGGGGAGAGGAAAACGAGAGGCAAATGGCAACTAATGTAAATGCAAGAGATGAGTTTGTGATGGGTACTTGGTAGGCTTGATGTAGATCTCCCTGGCAACGGCGCCAGAAATCCTTCTTGCTACTTCTTTAGCATGTGTTGGTTTTCCCTTGAAGAGGAAAGGTGATGCAGCAAAGTAGATAAGTATTTCCCTCAGTTGTTGAGAACCAAGGTATCAATCCAGTAGGAGATACAAGCAAGTCCCCAATAGATGTACCTACACAAATAATCAAACACTTGCACCCAACGCTATAAAGGGGTTGTCAATCCCTTCACGGTTACTTGCAAGGATGAGATCTGATAGAGATAGATAGATAGGATTGCAAAAATGGAAAGTAAAACAAAAGTAAAAAAGATTGCAGCAAGGTATTTTTGGTATTTTTGGTTTATAGATATGAAAATATAATGTGGAAAATAGACCCGGGGGCCATAGGTTTCACTAGAGGCTTCTCTCATGAACGAAAATAATACGGTGGGTGAACAAATTACTGTCGAGCAATTGATAGAAAAGTGAATAATTATGAAGATATCCAAGGCAATGATTATGCATATAGGCATCACGTCCGTGTCAAGTAGACCGAAACGATTCTGCATCTACTACTATTACTCCACACATCGACCGACTCCTGCCTGCATCTAGAGTATTAAGTTCATGAAGAACAGAGTAACGCATTAGGTAAGATGACATGATGTAGAGGGATAAACTCAAGCAATATGATGAAAACCCCATCTTTTTATCCTCGATGGCAACAATACAAATACGTGCCTTGCTACCCCTACTTTGTCACTGGGTGAGGACACCGCAAGATTGAACCCAAAACTAAGCACTTCTCCCATTGCAAGAATTACCAATCTAGTTGGCCAAACCAAACCAATAACTCGAAGAGACTTGCAAAGATATGAAATCATGCATATAAGAATTCAGAGAAGATTCAAATAATATTCATAGATAAGCTGATCATAAACCCACAATTCATCGGATCTCGACAAACACACCGCAAAAGAGTATTACATCGGATAGATCTCCATAAAGATCATGAAGAACATGGTATTGAAGAACAAAGAGAGAGAAGAAGACATCTAGCTACTAGCTATGGACCCGAAGGTCTGTGGTGAACTACTCACGCATCATCGGAGGGGCAATGGAGTTGATGTAGATGCCCTCCGTGATCGAATCCCCCTCCGGCAGATTACCGGAAAAGGCTCCAAGATTGGATCTCACGGGAACAGAGGCTTCCGGTGGCGGAAAAGTATTTTTGTGGCTCTTTTTGGTATCCAGGGAATATTTGGAAATTTATAGGCCGAAGAATAGGGTTAGGAGGGCTGTCGTGGGGCCACAAGCCAGGGGGGCGCCCCCCCCTAGGGCGTGCCCTGGTGGCTTGTGACGCCACGGCAGGTCTCCTGCCTTCATCTCCAAGTCTGCTGGGTTTCTTCTGGTCCAAGAAAAATCATTCCGAAGATTTTTTTCCGTTTGGACTCCGTTAATATTCCTTATCTGCAATACTCAAAAACAAGGGAAAAAACAGAAACTGGCACTAGGCTCTAGATTAATAGGTTAGTCCCAAAAATAATATAAAATAGCATATTAATGCATATAAAACATCCAAAACAGATAATATAATAGCATGGAACAATCAAAAATTATAGATACGTTGGAGACGTATCAATCTCCAAGGAGAAGGGGCGCGAGCTACTCACCGACATCCACGGAGGTGATTACGGCCACCACTCGTCCTCACGCACCCTCGCGGGCAAGGCGTTTCGTAGTGGCTTCTACTGGCCCACAACGCTCGAGGACGCCGCACAGCTGGTCCACGCATGCGAGGCCTGCCAGTTCCACTCCAAGCAGATTCACCAGCCTGCGCAAGGGCTACAAACCATCCCCCTCTCATGGCCTTTCTCGGTCTGGGGGCTGGTCATCCTCGGGCCCTTCCCACGTGCGGCCGGTGGCTATCGTTTCCTCCACGTCACCATCGACAAGTTCACCAAGTGGGCGGTGGTTGGGCATGTCCGGGTGATACCAGCGAGATCCGCGGTCAAGTTCATCAAGGGGTTGGTGTGCCGCTTCAGCGTCCCCAACCACATCATCACCGACAACGGCTCGCACTTCACCAGCGGCCTCTTCAAGGCCTACTGTGCCTCCATCAGCACACAGATCTGCTTCACCTCCATAGCTCACCCTCGGAGCAACGGACGGGCGGAGCGGGCCAACGCAGAGGTCCTCAAGGGCCTCAAGACCAGGAGCTTCAAGAAGCAGCTCATGGCCTGCGGCAAGGGCTGGTTGGATGAGCTCCCTTCGGTGCTGTGGTCCATCTGCACCACGGCGACCAAGCCCACTAGCAAGATACAGTACTTCCTCGTCTATGGGGCAGAAGCAGTCCTCCTGGCCGAGATCAAGCATCGGTCCCCGTGGGTCTTAGCCTTCGACAAGTCTTGTCAGGGCGGCCTGCGGGAGGATGACCTGGTTTGCCTTGATGGAGCCCGTCGCCAGGCGGCCCACCACGCAGCAAGGTACCAGCAGGCGTTGCGCCGCTATCACAGCCGCAACATACGCCCCCGCACCCTCGAGGTGGGCGACCTGGTGCTGCACCAAATCCTCTCCAGAGAGGGACTCCACAAGCTCTTGCCCATGTGGGAGGGCCCCTTCAGGGTCACGCACATCTCCAGGCCCGTCACGGCACGACTCGAAACGGCGGAGGGTGTTCCGGTGCAAAACGCATGGAACATCCAGCATCTTCGCAAATTCTATCCATGACCTCACGGATACGAGCGAGATGGAGATGTACACGCACCGGAGCTCCTTCTACCAGCGCTGCCTTCGGCACGCGGGAGCTCCTTCCCACTCTCATGGAAGCCACATGCTTCACGCTGGCGGATTCTCCTACCCACTTACGTGGAAGCCCCATGCTCCGTGCTAGCATAAGCCTCATGCTCCGTGCTGGCGGATACCCCATACTCAGACATGGCGGATTTTTTACAATGAGGTTGCTTTTCAGCGGTACCAACCTCAGGCTGACCCGTGTTCGTCACGACAGCATTTTCTGTCACCTCATGAGGGCGCTTTTCAGCCGCATCAAACTCAAGCTGACCCGTGTCCAGCATGACAGCATTTTTTGTCATCTTTTCTGTTTGTAATGAACCCGCTTCATGCATCAGTAAACTTATTTCCTCCAGAACCCCTGTGTGATTGCAGCTAATCGGGCCTCAGGACGGGCGCGCACTCGCGGTCTCCACCATGTCTATCACGCGTGCGGGGGCTGGTCACGGTGTATGTGCTCGGGTCAGTCCCTGCAGCACTGCAAAACCCAAGTGACTGAGCTCTGGCTTGCGGGCCTGCTCCCATGTACGTCACCTCACTAGGTCCTTGGTGCTCTTATCTCCTCGCATGACACCCATAGGCCCCCCGCGAGCGCCCCCCCCTGCTACATTTATTAGTGGTTCCTTGATGCAGGTCATGAAGGGCCTCAGGAGCCTCCCTCGAGAAGGCCTTGCAGGCGGCATCCCGCGGGCAGGAGGCCTCTCCAGTTAAGTCTAAGCACACCCCTTGATCTTCTTCCCCCTCATTCTACTCTCGAGGCATCCTGATTTCTTTGGCGTGAGCCGCCTGCGCGTCAAGGGGGGACCCTGAGCATCACGCCTCAGGGACTCCTACCAGCCCTAAGAGCCCAACACCCTTTTGCCTTGCTGAGCGCGCGCTTCTGGCATACCAGCGACGGTGTAGCCTGCCTCAGGGGCTGGGTCCGAGCGACGCAGAGCACTAAGGCAGCGCAAAAGGGGGAGAAGAAACCCCAAAAAATGAGGCATGCGGAAATAGCAAGTGCATGAAACATAACATGGTCACACAAATTATCTGCCATGCCCCACTGCGCAACATCGATTACACAGGAACATGAAGGAAATAAGCCGCCTCACATCCGAGGTCCTACTTGGTGCCACCCGCGCCTAATCGGAGTCGTCACTCTTGATACTCAAGGGACTCCCTGTCGCCTTTGCTCCCGTCGTCCTCGCACCCGCCGGACGAATCGGAGCCGCTCCCACTCTCGCTCTCCACACATCATTCCACGCGGTTGCCGGAGACCCCCGAAAAACTTCGCAGAGAGGGTCACGGTTTCGTCGTATCGAAACTGCACGACCTGCCCGCGCTTCAAGTCATGGTAGCGGGCAAAGACTTCCATGCCTGCTCCAGGAACATGAACCCGGTGGGGGGAGAACTACACCACCACCCAAGAGGGACCGTTGCAGCAGCCGTCTGCCCATAGCCATAGGCCCGTAGGCTCCACGCCCTCCATCACCCTCGTGAAGGAGTCCGGGAGTCGGAGCCAGCTGCGAGACCTGCGGTGCAGTCCCATGATAAACTCGTGGGTAAGCTTTGCCGCGTGGGCTTCCGATGGAGGAGAAGAGGCATGCGCGGTGCGCCGTCCCCGGCCTCGGGTCGGCGGCGCCCCGCAGGTGCTTGGACTGGCCCCCGCCATGGTGGCCAAGGAGTGTGTGAGGCCCCCAGGGTCGGCCCCGATCGCCGTGGCCAAGGCACGACCCCGGCCCCTGCTCCTTGTCACCGCGGGCTTTGATGACTCCGCCTTCTCTGCCGCTTTCTTCCCCTTCTCCACCGCGGGGAGCTTCCGCTTTGGGGCCATGGCCGCAGAGGTTGCTGACAGGTGCTCGGGGACAGAAGAACCGGAGGCTGAGAAGTTGGTTGCAAGGTGAGAAGGGCAATGTTGCCCCCGTGACCCGTGTGGGCTAGCTCTATAACCCTAGCAGCGGTTATTGAGGCGTTGCAGTGAGTAGAGGCGTCGCGCTCACACAGACTTCCACGCATCGCCCCTGGGCCAGGCGGTCCGAGGGCCTCACGTCGCTTCGCCCTTCTGACAGAGCGTACGCACCGTGGGCCCGGGGGCTACTGTCGGCCTAGTGGATACCAGGGTACCACGGCCCGTCTACTGCTGGCCCAGGTGTCGGTGCTCAGGGCGGGCCCAAGGAGGTGGCCACACCTATGCCGGTCCGGAGGAAGTTACTTCATGAGAGGCGTGTCTCGCATGGCCCCCTCGCGTCTAAGGTCGGGCCCCTCAGGGGTGTTCGAGTGGCGCCGCCCCGCGAGGCCACCTCCCTCAAGCCTGCCTCGCGAGGCTGGGCGTGCGGTGCCAACGGAAGGGTGCCGCGCCTGTCACGTGGGCGGAACGTCCTCGGGAATGGGGACAGCGGAGGTCGTGCCAGCTGGCACGGACAGGGAGGTTTTCCTCTTTGGTGGTTAGGACGTAGCGCCAACTGCCAAAAAAATCAAGCTCTAAAAGCTTGCCATATTGGTGTAAGAGGATCGGGATGGATCGGCGTTGCAGGACGGAGGTCATCGCCGAGCCCACCCGCACGTCACGAAGACTACTTTACTTGGCGGAGACCGCCTTTTGTCAAGATAGGACGGGCTTCCTGTCCCCCTTAGAATTGCCGCCCTGTGGCTGCCCTTTCCCGCCGATGTTTTCGGGGAAGAGGACCAAGGCACTACAAAGGGGGTAGGGACACCTCCATGTAAGGGGATAGATTCATTTTCTCTCCCCTGACCTCGTGTACCTCGAGCACAGCTCTTCTCGACAGAGCAATCCAACACTAAGCAGGAGTAGGGTATTACACCGCACGGTGGCCCAAACCTGGGTAGTTCATGCGTCCCTGTCTTGTCCGGCGAGCAGCAGCGAGCTCGTCGTCGATCCTGTTACGCCAAGCCAAGCCCCCCCAGTGTTCAAATCTTATTCACGGATAAGTTCTAGGACGCAGATCCTATACTCCGACAGTGTTGTCCATTTGGTTCTAGATCGAATTGGATCGCGAAGTGTACGACTACAGCAACCGCGTTGTATACGCTTCCGCTTTACGATCTAAAAGGCTACGTAGACACACTCTCCCTCTCGTTCCTATGCATCTCGATAGATAGATCTTGGGTGAGAACGTTTTTGTTTTCCATGCTTCGTTCCCAACAAATCTATCTACCACTATCAGATTTGATCCTTGCAATTAACGAGTACAAGGGAATTGACAACCCTCTTTCCCGCGTTGGTTGCAAGTATTTTGTTCTTGTGTGTGTAGGTACTGTTGGGTCGTTTGCGTGATCCTCCTATTGGTTCGATAAACCTTGATCTCATTGAGGAATACTTGTTGCTACTTTACTACATCCATCCCTTCCTCTTCGGGAAAAACCCACCGCATATACACAAAGTAGCAGAAGGATTTATGGCGGCGTTGTCGTGGAGGTTTCATCAAACAACCACAGGTACCTTCACGCACATCATCATTTACTTGCTATACTTTTTACTTGCTTTTATTCCCAGTTATAGAAAAAAACAAAAATACCAAAAATATCTTTCTCGCTTGTTCGATTTACCGTTATGTCTACTTTGGAAATTACTAACGTTGCTCTTCTCTCCACTAGTGCAGAGTCCTGCTTGCGGGACGAAAGTCCTAAAAGAGGCTTTAATGAAATTAATGATGATGATACTAATTCTTAAACACTTGAAAACCATGCAAGTAAAGAACAGGCCATTGAGGAGGAAACCACTACCATGCACACTAAAAAACTTTGAATAGGTAGTGGTGACATTATTGGTAAAAGTGTTATTCAAGACTTCTTTACTTGTGAGGGTGCGTTACTGATAGTAGGAGTATCTATTATTGATAGAAAAACTAGTTTTGCTGATGCCATATCTTTGCTAGTAGTGGTACTTGAGAGACAATTTATTCACATGCATCCTTCTATAGAACGTATGTTCTTAGAATTTTCCAATATCTAAGATCCTTCAGTTAAACGCTTAGCCGCGATATTTCTAGTACATGAATTTGGTCATATAATGCAAGGCTATACATATATTTCCTTATTATAGGATAAATCAGGAATGCCCACCTATAGAGGAAATTATTTATGACCAAGAAGAGTTGCGAAAAATAA
Source organism: Elymus sibiricus (assembly GCA_039707655.1). NCBI lineage: Eukaryota > Viridiplantae > Streptophyta > Magnoliopsida > Poales > Poaceae > Elymus > Elymus sibiricus. The sequence goes on from CM077671.1 coordinate 251,343,434, forward strand.
ATTCTACGAATTATGCGAGTTATAAGGAGAATCTTAGGAAAAAGGTTCCTCCTCCTATCTTGGTTGAGAAAATTTCTGAGCACAATGAAGATTTATCTATTTGAAATATTGGATTAGGTCCCTCTCTTAAGTAGAAATTGTGAGAATATCTTCATAGGAATCTTTATAATGAAGTAATCTCAATTACCTATAAAGGGCCTAAAGAGGACTTACCTCCTCCTAAACTAGATCTCAGATCTCAATCCTATTAAATTTAGCCCTTTCAATTATTTTTCCTTTCCTATTAGAAAACTTACTTCTGAAAGACAGGAATATGAAATGAACATGGATGATCTCCCATATGGTTACCATGACAAAACGTGAAACTATTCATTATGCCTAGCTAGGGGCATAAAACAATAGCGCTTGTTGGGAGACAACCCAATATTTATTTTATTTTCAACTTTTAATTTTTGTTTCGTGTGATGGCATGATTTTTTCTATTGTAATGATTGTGTTTTTATCTTTTAATTAGTGTTTGTGCCAAGTAAAGTCTTTTGGATGATTCGGTTGATAGTTGAATTGATACGGTGGAGAAACAGAAACTTTTACGCCCAGTATTTGATTTTTTTTTTGGAACGTGATAAATTCTAGAAATTTTTACACATTATTGAGATACAAATTTCCCAGGTTTTCCTAAATTTTCAGAATTTTCGGAGTTACATAAGTATGATTTTAGTACAGATCACTACAGACTATTCTGTTTTAGACAGATTCTGTTTTTTCTTGCATAGTATGCTTATTTTAATGATTCTATGGATTGTATCTGGGGGTATAAGTCATGTGAAAGTTACAATACAGTAGGTATTATGCAACAATTATGAAATTATTTATGACAATACTTAAGGTATTTGATCTTATTATTATACTAACGGATCTCACGAGGTTTATGTTGAGTTTTGTGTGCTGAAGTTTTCAAGTTTTGGGTGACATTGCGATGGACGAAGGAACACGGAGCGACAAGATCCTAGCTTGGGGATGCCCAAGGCACCCGAAGGTAAAATTCAAGTAATACCCAAGCGTCTAAGCTTGGGGATGCCCGGATGGCATCCCCTTTTTTGTCTACAATCCATCGGTATGTTACTTGGAGCTATATTTTTATTGATCACATGATATGAATTTTGCTTGGAGCATCGTGTATTATATTTTGTTTGCTTTTTATTTTTCCACAATCATTGTTTGCTGGACACACCTTTATTGGAATGCTCATTATGCTTCGCTTATATCTTTTGAGTTAAGGCAATTATGCTTATGTGCTCCACTTATATCTTTAGAGCACGACGAAAATTATATTTTGTATAAATTATTAGCACTCTCATGCTTCACTTAAATCCTTTTGAGAGTCTCTAAAATAGGAAGTGGTAATTTGCATGGATTATATGTTTAGTCGGAAAATGATAGGTATATAAGAGGGATATAATAAAAACTTGCATGTAGATCACTTAAGATGGCTTGCGTGATTTGATTATATTTACATAGTAATATTAAAGGGTATAGATTCGTGATCATTGTTTAGTAAAGATACATATATTAAATCTTGTTATTAACTACTCATTTAAGTGTCAGTCATGGCATGACCGAGATGTTGGAGCACTTTTATTCCTCGTTGCAATCCTTGTGTTGCCTGAGTCGGGGCGCACGATGGTTAACTCCTCCCAACCTCCTCCCTAGGGGAACATGCTTCAAGAGAGCTAATGGAACTTTCACAATAAGTATATTAGTTCTTTATGACTAATGTGAGTTCATGGATTATACGCACTCCAACCTTTCCGCAATTTGCTAGCCTCTTCGGTACCGTGCATTGCCCTTTCTCACCTCGAGAGTTGGTGCACACTTCATTGGTGCATCCAAAACCCGTGATATGATACACTCTAGTACACGTAACCCTCCTTATATCTTCCTCAAAACATCCACCATACCTACCTATCATCGCATTTCCATCGCCATTCCGAGTTATATTGTCATGCAACTTCCACCGTTCCGTTTCATGACATGTGTGTTCATCGTCATATTGCTTTGCATGATCATATAGAGCTGGCATGATATTTGTGGCAAAGCCACCTTTCATCATTGTAATACATGTTACGCTAGATCATTGCACATCCCGGTACACTACAAGAGGCATTCATATAGAGTCATATATTGTTCTAGGTTTTATCGAGTTGTAAGTAAATAAAAGTGTGATGATCATCATTCTTAGAGCGTTGTCACAGCGAAGAAAAATAATGGATGATGGAGGCTAATGATTCCTCCAAAGAATGAGGATGATGTTCCAGACTATGAGAGATACAAAATATAAAAAGAGAGAAGGGGCAATGCTACTATCCTTTACCGCGCTTGTGCTTCAAAGCAGCACCATGTTCTTCATATAGAGAGTCTCTTGATTTTTCACTTTCATATGCTAGTGGGAATTTTTCATTATAGAACTTGGCTTGTATATTCTGATAATGGGCTTCCTCAAATGCCCCACGTATTCATGAGCAAGCAAGTTGGATGCACACCCACTTAGTTTCAGTTTGAGCTTTCATAAACTTATATCTCTAAGCGCATCAAAATTTGCATGGCAATCCCTACTCCTCGCACCAATATCGATTGGTAGGCATCCCCATAGCCTAACGATCCGCCTAGTTGGTGTGAGACTATCCAAACTTTTTTGTCTTCCCTTATTGATCTCTACCACCATATTCTATTCCACCCGTAGTATTATGTCCATGGCTCACGCTCATGTATTGAGTGTAGTTGACAATGCTGAAGCGCGTGAAAAAGTATGAACCAAATGCCTGACTTGACACCGGGGGGCTCATGATTTGTACTTGTGCTAGGAAGACGGTGCCAGGCCATTGCTTACATAATTCAATGAGTAGGGATACCATTCGTTAAGCATCATATATTTTGAAACATTAAGGATTATGTTCTTATATTCATGGATATTATTATGTTGATATCAATTACTTCATCATTTGCCAATATTCATGATGAAAGAGATTACATGATAAACATGCTAGGTAGCATTCAACATCAAAAATTGTGTTTTTATCACCCTTGTGGGGCTGTGTGGGGTATCCTGAACTACTGGAGCAGCTCCCCCAGTCCAACAAGAAAACGGATGCGCTAACGTGCAATGGCTTCCGCGCTAGTTGCTTAATTTGTTGCTTGTTTTGCTCTAACCAGTTGAGCTACCAGAACCAATTGCCTAAAGTGGACGAGCAGGAATTAAGCTTGGGGATGCTTGATACGGCTCCAATGTATCTATAATATTTGATTGTTTCATGCTATTATATTATCAACCTTATATGCTTCAGAGGCCAATTTATATCATTTTTGGGAACTAGCCTATTAATCTAGTGCCAAGTGTTAGTTCATGTTTTTTGCCTATTTTTTCTTTCGCGGGAAACCAATACAAAATGAAGTCCAAATGGAACGAAATTTTACGGTGATTTTTTCTGGACCACAAGGGACCATAGGAGCATCGTGAGGAGGCCAGACGCCGCACGAGAGGGCCACAAGCTCAGACAACGCGCCCCCAGGTGGGGGCGCGCCGTGTGAGCTTGTGAGCCCCTCGTAGGTCCACTTGACCTAATTCCACTTCTATAAATTCCCTAAAATCACCAGAAGGAGATCCGAAACAATTTTTCCATCGCCTTAAGCCTTTGTTCTTCCATGTCCCATCTGGAGGCCTTCGTCAGTACTCTGTCGGAGGTGGAATCGATCACGGAGGCTATCTTCATCAACCTTGTTGCCTCCATGATGATTCGTGAGTAGTCCACCACAGACCTATAGGTCCATAGGGGTTAGCTAAATGGATCTCTCTCTCTCTCTCCATCCATTTGATCATCAATACAATGTTCTCCTCGGAGATCTATCCGATGTAATCCTCTTTTGCGATGTGTTTGTTGGGATCCGATGAATTGTGGGTTTATGATCAGATTATTCATTCAAAGTAATTGAGTCAAATCTGAACTTTATTATGGGTGATGGTTATAGCTATGTGTATGCTTTTCGATGTATGAGTTTGCTTTGGCCAAGTAAATGATTAGATCATCAGAGGGAGTGGTGCATAGTAGTGATGGGTTCAATCTTGCGGTGTCCTCACCTCATGACATAGGGGGTAGAGAGGCATGTATTTGTATTGTTGCCACTAAAGATAAAATGATGGGTCTAAGAGCACATTTATCCATGTGTGGTTTTGGTAATTGATGACAATCCCTATGGACTAATGGTTGCCCTGAGTTATATTCGAAGGATTTGTCCATAGGTACTTCTTGAAGTCCATCTGTTGGTTTCAAGAAGTTTATATGGTGACCAAGGTGGTATTCAAGGTTTTATCCAAAGATTGGTCATGTGAGATTTGATCTCATTGCAAGCATGTCTTGAAGAAGAAGATTGTGTGAACATTCATGTTTACCTTCAAGACATCATCTTTGTGAAGAGAGAAGAGAAGACACAAGGTTGATCAAGATTAAGGCAAAGACTGATTCAAGTTGATCAACACACAAAGCGTAGAAGATGTACCAAGTGGGATGAAGAGATCCCATGGTATGGTAAGCATTGTCCATTACGCTTTGTGTACTAACCCATGGTCTACGTGAGAGTTTGTTGTGGGGTTAGGTATATTTCCATGGGTTTGCGTCAAGAGGAAGATCTCATACAACCCATGGAGGATGACATCAAGTGGTGATCGTCATCAAGGTTGCGTTGTGCAAGTTCAAGTGAAGCATCACGGAGAGATCATGCTTGAAGCTTGCCGTCCATTGTGGTGACAATGGACTTGTGAAGATGTGCCAAAGAGTGGCTCTCCCATAGTGGAGTATGGGGGAGCAATCTACTAGTCTTCATCGAGCCGACGCAATCAAGAAAGGTGATCCATCTTGAGAAGGACAAGATCGTCATCATCTAGCTCAAGTGGACTATGCGCAAGGCAAAGGTTTGACCTTGATAGGGTTTTCTATTTTACCGGTCTCATGATGGTAGTTGGGAGACCGGGTTATAGGATCGATTGTCGTACTATCAAGGGGGCTCTCAAGTGAGTAGTTTGATCGTATCGTTCGTTGAGAGCTCAAACCATTGCATTCTTGGCATCATCATCTTTCTTGGTTCTTGGTTGGATTTTCTCTATGTGGGTTCTTGAGCTTATGGTCAGCTTCATGACAAGCTCAAGTTCATCGAAAACGGAGTCCATATGCATCTTCTATGATGTTTTCAATGTTGGAGTTTTTGTCGGTTCTTCATTGATAGAGGTTTCACATCTCTATATCATTGGCATTTTCATACCGCCTCTTCTTAAGATAACCCGGAGTCCATTTGTCGCTGTTGGATAGCTCTTGTCGTCCTGAATCCAACAAGCTTGAGTTTGCTCAATTCGGAGCTCATATGCGAAGGTTATGGCAGTTCTGGTTTTACTGGTTCCATCTGGCTGCTCTGGTTCTTTGTTACCCTCCCGGGGGCGGTAGTACCGCTGGCCTCAGCGGTAGTACTGCTGGGGGGGTTCCGGCTCCTTGCGCAGGGCATCAGACACTGCTTTGCCTGGTGTCTGGTGACCAGCGCCACCCGAGCGGTAGTAGGGGCGGTAGTACCACTACCGCTGGCCCTTCTAATACTGTGTTTTACGTGTGGGCGGTACTACCGCTCCCATGGGCGGTACTACCGCTTGAGCGCGGGCTGTGGGGATAACGGTTGGATTTTCGTGTCTGGTGACCAGTGCCACCCGAGTGGTAGTAGGGGCGGTACCGCTGCCCCTTCTACTACTGAGTTTTGCGTGTGGGCGGCACTACCGCTCACATGGGCGGTACTACCGCTTGTGTGCGGGCTGGGGGGTAACGGTTGGATTTTCTCCCACCTATAAAAGGGGGTCTTCTTCCCCAATGCATCTTATCTCTTTAGCTCGAGTTTGCCCCCCATTGTTGACCTTCTTCGAGCTTGCTAACTCTCAATCCCTCCAATGATTCTTGCTAGTTCTTGAGGGAAAAGAGAGAGGAGATCTAGATCCACATTTCCACCAATCACTTTCTCCTCTAAGTGAGGGGAACCCCTTGGATCTAGATCTTGGAGTTCTTCGTGTTCTTCTTCGTTCTTCCTCTCATTTCCTCCATAACATTTGTTGTTGTGGTGGGATTTGAGAGAGAAGGACTTGGGCACTCCGTGTGCCCTTGCCATTGCATTTGGTGCATAGGTTTGAGTTCTCCACGGTGATACGTGGAAGTGAGAAGTTGAGAAGCTTATTACTCTTGGGTGTTTGAGCACCCTTGAGCTTGTTCCTCTTGGGTTCTTTGGCGCCCTAGACGGTTGGTGGTGTCTCGGAGCTCAATCATTGTGGTGCAAAGCTCCGGGCAAGCTTCGGGGTCTCCAATTAGGTTGTGGAGATTGCCCCGAGCATTTGAGGTCACCTCGGAGCCACAATCCATTGTGGTGAAGCTTCGTGGTGTTGTTGGGAGCCTCCAATTAAGTTGTGGAGTTTGCCCCAACCTTGTTTGTACGGGTTCGGTGACCGCCCTCAAGGGTCCCTTTTAGTGGAATCACGGCATCTTGCATTGTGCGAGGGCGTGAGGAGATTACGGTGGCCTTAGTGGCATCTTGGGGAGCATTGTGCCTCCACACCGCTCCGAACGGAGATTAGCATCCTCAAGGGTGTGAACTTCGGGATACATCGTCGTCTCCGCGTGCCTCGGTTATCTCTTACCCGAGCCCTTTACTTATGCACTTTACTTTGTGATAGCCATATTGTTTCTTGCTATATATCTTGCTATCACTTAGTTGTTTATCTTGCTTAGCATAAGTTGTTGGTGCACATAGGTGAGCCTAGTTGTTTTAGGTTTTGTGCTTGACTTATTAAACGTTAGTTTTATTCCGCATTTGTTCAAGCCTAAACCGTAATTATTTTAAAGCGCCTATTCACCCCCCCCCCCCCTCTAGGCAACATCCACGTCCTTTCAATGGGGTCTGAACATATTGCTTGTCTTACTTTGTCTACAAATCTTAAAGCGTTACTATGTTTGTCATGAACTTAATACTATAGATGCATGCTGGATAGGGGTCGATTGGTAGAGTAATAGTAGTAGATGTAGAATTATTTCGGTTTACTTGTCACGGGCGTAATGCCTATATACATGATCATGCAATGAATAACGTCATAACTATGTACTTTTCAATCGATTGCCCAAGAGTAATTTGTTTACCCACCGTATGCTATGTTTGAGAGAGATGCCTCTAGTGAGAACTATGCCCCCTGGGTCTACTCGATATATTTACTAAAACCCTATTCACCTTGCTGCAATTATTTACCTTCTATTTTTGTTTAGTTTATTATTTATCTATCTACCACTATGAAAGATCGTGGATATCGCCTAGAGGGGGGGGGGGTGAACGGGCGCTTTAAAATAATTACAGTTTAGGCTTGAACAAATGCGGAATAAAACTAGCGTTTAATTTGTCAAGCACGAAACCTAAAACAACTAGGCTCACCTATGTGCACCAACAACTTATGCTAAGCAAGATAAACAACTAAGTGATAGCAAGCTATATAACATGAAACACTATGGCTATCACAAAGTAAAGTGCACAAGTAAGGGCTCGGGTAAGAGATACCGAGGCATGTGGAGATGATGATGTATCCCGAAGTTCACACCCTTGCTGATGCTAATCTACGTTTGGAGTGGTGTGGAGGCACAATGCTCCCCAAGAAGCCTCTAGGGTCACCGTAATCTCCTCACGCTCTCGCACAATGCAAGATGTCGTGATTCCACTAAGGGACCCTTCTGGGCGGTCACCGAACCCGTAAAAATGGCAACCCTTGGGGGCGGTCACCGGTACCCGTACACTTTGGCAACCCTTGGGCGGTCACCAGAACACGTACATATTGCTCGGGGCAATCTCCACAACTTAATTGGAGACCCTGACGCTTGCCCGGAGTTTTACACCAAAATGATTGAGCACCAAGACACCAACTGTCTAGGGTACCAAAGCACCCAAGAGAAACAAGCTCTAGGGTGCCCAAACACCCAACAGTAATAAGATTCTCAACTATTCATTTTCACATATCATCATGGAGAACTCAAACCTATGCACCAATTGCAATGGCAAGGGCACACAGAGTGCCCAAGTCCCGCTCTCCCAAATCCCACCAAAGCAACTAATGCTAGGGAGGAATATGAGAGGAAGAACGAAGAAGACAACACGAAGAACTCCAAGATCTAGATCCAAGGGGTTCCCCTCACATAGAGGAGAAAGTGATTGGTGGAAACGTAGATCTAGATCTCCTGTCTCTTTTCCCTCAAGACCTAGCAAGAATCATTGGAGGGATTGAGAGAAAGCAAGGTCGAAGAAGGTCAACAATGGGGAGCAAACGCGAGCTCAAAGGATAAGAACCATTGGGGAAGAAGACCCCCTTAAAAAGGCCCTCCCAAATCCAACTGTTATGCCCACAGCCAGCACATAAGCGGTACTACTGCTCCGGAGAGCGGTACTACCGTTCGGACGGTAGTACCCATAGAGCAGTGCAATGGCGAGGATCCACGAGGCGGTAGTGCTGCCGGAGCGGTACTACTGCTCGCCCTAGTGGTATTACCGCTGGGGTTGCAGCTCAGGGGCCTATGGAGATAGGCAAGCCAGTGGAGTGTAGCAGTACCGCAACAGTGGTACTACCGCCCAGTGTGAGCGGTACTACCGCATATAAGCTGTAGTACTGCGCACCCACTGCCGCCCTACTACCGATGAGAGTGCGACAGAACTAGAAGCAAGTAGATAAGTGAAAGTGGAGCGGTAGTGAGCGGCGTACTACCGCTCGCACTACCATTCTACTGTTGTACAACCCGACACAAAAAGTCGAGTCCCCAGAAGCAGCGGTAGTAGCTGTGGCACTGGACATCGGAAGTACTGCTTAAAAGCGGTACTACCACTTCCCAGAGCGGTACTACCGCGGGAGTGCTACAAAGAAACCCAAGCAAAACAGATGAATGCAGGAACACCAGAACTGCCATAACTTCTGCAAATGAGCTCCGAATTAAGAAAACTCAAGCTTGTTGGATAGATGATGACAAATACTATCCAACAACGAGGAGGAGTATGCCTATGATATAGAGGAGTGAAACCTCCATCAGATAAGCACCGGCATAAACTCCAACATCGAAAACATCATTGAAGATGCATATGAACTCCGTCGATGAACTCAAGCTTGTCATGAAGGTGACCATAAGCTTTAAAACTCGCAAAGAGAAATACCACAAAAGACCCAAGAGAGATGATGCAAGGATCCAATGGTTTGAGCTCTCTACGAACGATACGATCAAGCTACTCACTTGAGAGTCCCCCTTGATAGTACGACAATCAATCCTACAACCCGGTCTCCCAACTACCACCATGAGACCGGTTAAATAGAAAACCTATCAAGGGCAAACCTTTTCCTTGCTCATAATCCACTTGAGCTGGATGATGATGATCTTGACCTCCTCAAGTTGGACCACCTTTCTTAATTGCGATGGCTCGATGAAGACTAGTAGATTGCTACCCCATACTCCACTATGGGTGAGCCACTCTTAGACACATATTCACAAGTCCATTGTCACCACAATGGACGGCAAGCTTCAAGCATGATCTCTTCGTGATGCTCCACTTGAACTTGCACACTGCAATCTTGATGACGATCACAACTTGATGTCATCCTCCATGGCTTGTATGAGATCTTCCATTTGACGCAAGCCCATGGAAACATACCTAACCCCACATAGAACTCTCACGTAGACCATGGGTTAGTACACAAAGTGTAATGGACAATGATTACCATGCCATGGAATCACTTGATCCCTCTCGATACATCTTGTACGCTTTGTGTGTTGATCAACTTGATTCACTCTTTGACTTAGTCTTGATCAACCTTACATCCTGTCTTCTCTATGACCAATCTTTGGATAATTCCTTGAATAGCACCTTGTTCATCACATAATCTCCTTGAAACCAACAAATGGACTTCAAGAAATGCCTATGGACAAATCCTACGAATATAACTCAAGGCAACCATTAGTCCATAGAGAATGCCATCAATTATCAAAACCATACATGGGGGCACCATGCACTTTCACACTATCATATTTGATCCTTGCAATTAACGAGTACAAGGGGATTGACAACCCTCTTGCCCGAGTTGGGTGCAGGTATTTTGTTCTTGTGTGTAGGTACTATCGACGGTGGTTTGCGTGATTCTCCTATTGGTTCGATAAACCTTGGCTCTCACCGAGGGAAATACATGTTGCTACTTTACTACATCCATTCCTTCCTCTTCGGGGAAAAACCCTACGCATCTACACAAAGTAGCATGGACATGCAGGAGAAGTTGTCGAAGACGGTAGTGGTGGAGTATCTGGCGATCACGCTCGCCCGAAAGATCAATCAGAGACACAGAAAAATCATCGCCTCAAAGAAAAGGCAAAGGTTGTGCCGGTCAAGAAGCAGAAGGCTAGCGGAGGTGGAGGTCGCGGTGGTGGACATGGAGCTAGCGGTCGTGGTGGAGGTGGTGGACTTGGGGCCCCGCTACTGTCACTGACCATCCAGACACCGCCATGACCGAAGCATTACAATGTACTACTACACCTCCAAGCAGCTCGGAATGTAGTCCTGGGCATCCACCGCCGGGCAAGTGCCGTTCATTATCGATGCCAATGTCGTGTCACTGCTTTTCTCAATGTTCATCGCCTCAGCTTATCGAGGGGCAGATGCCGGGTGTGGAGCATCTGGGTGCCCGCATGTTGTTCACTGGTATAACCAAAGCGGGCAAGCCGACGTACGGCGACGCAGACATGGAAATGTTTGAGATCATCCACGACGGAGGCGGCGGAGGAAGTGTCTATGAGGAAGGGGAGGTGGATGTCTCGGAGCCCACCCAGGACGGATCGTACACCTAGTCGGGCTCGCATTAGGGGTACATCCAGTCCGACACGTACACCCAGCCGGGCCACAACAGGGCTACACCTAGCCAAGCAAGGACACACAACAAAATGATTTTGCCATCGGAAAACAGGAGCAGGAGTAGAACGGCGATGACGAAGATCCGGATGACTTTGTTGTTGATCCAAAGAAGAGGGTAGAGGTGAAAGCTTCAACATGCGGGAGGACGAGTCGTTGTGCGATGCATGATTGGTCACTAGTCTTGATCTGAGCAATGGCACGGAGCAAAAGCTCTTGGTTCCATGAATACAATCATTTCCATCCCTACTCTGAGACGCTCATCCGTAACCGTGGCGCGGGGTCTCTCAACCATCGATGATACATCATCCAAGAGGCCGTGTCAAGTTTTGCAGCCACTTGAGGCAACTCATCGCATGGTGGCCAAGTGGTGTGCAAATCAACGAGCAATTAAGTTCATCATTTGCCTGGATATGCATTCTTTCGTAGATCGTTTGGCTGGATATGCAATGTCGTGTAGATAAATTGTGTCCACATATGCATTGTTTGATAGATCATTTGGCCAGTCATGTAATGTTTTATAGATCGGTTGTGTCCGGATATGCACTGTTTCGTAAATCAGTTGTCCGGTCATGAATTGTTGCGTAGATCAATTGTGGACGGATATGCATTGTTTCATACATCATTTGGCCGGTCATGAATTATTGTGTATATCAATTGTGTCTAGATATACATTTTTTGTAGGATAAATTGTGTCAGAATACGCATTGTTTTGTGGGATTAATTGTGTGTGGATACACATTGTTTTGTAGGATCAACTGTGTTGGGATATGCATTGTTTTGTAGGATCAAGTGTGCCCGGATATGCATTGTTTTGTAGGATCAATTGTGTCCGGGTATGCATTGTTTTGTATTGGTAGGATATGAATTGTTGACAATGTTTTATTTTATAGCCTTCCTGTGCGTGTAGTGTGTTCTTGAAGTTAGAGAACAAGAACTTCACGGTCATGCATTGATTGTTGAAGTTGAATGGACAACCCAAGTGGAATCTATACATTGCCAACACCGTCGCTCATGGCATCGAAGAAGAACCGGTGATCCAACCGACCCAACAAAAGAACCGCCCAAGAAGGTTAGAAGAGGGTTTCGGGAAAAGAAGTGGGAGGAGGAGAGGGCGAAGCGAGAAGGGGGCGACTGAGATGATGGAGACATTATATGACATCTTGTCGAAGAAGGAGGAGGCATACATCAAGCGCTCCGGCGTCAAGGATTTTTTTTTGAGAGGTTGAAGTTGTTGATGGAGGCGACCGACAAGAAGCTAATGCTCGAAGAGAGGAAGGCCATGCTCGAAGAGAGGAATGTTGAGATCGCAGCCGCTTCAGAGGGCGTGAAGATGTTGACCTTGAAGATGGAGAATTTAGATGAAGACGCGAGGATGATTGTGCAAGCCGTCTGTTTGAAGATGTTAAAGTGCCAGAAGGAAGAGTTGGAGGCGGTGGAGAAGACGTCAGAGGAGAAGGCAGCGGCGAAGAAGGAGGCATCTAAGACGGCGGAGAAGAAGGCAGAGGCAGCGACGGTAGGTTGAGCATGGAGGCTCCGATTGCATGTCCCACAGGGACTGAAATGCAATTTGTTGTGACCATGCATGTAAAAATTATGCATACTTGCCTCTTTTTTATTGTGATCCGATGTTAGTGTGCACGATATGTGATCTGGATTTGAATTTCAAATAGCCCATACCGACGGACATTTAAAAGATAGCGTTGGAGGTTCGGCTTTCGCATCCGTGTGTGCGGTGGTATACATTGTCCGATTTGGGATAGGCGTTGTTTAGATTAATCCTGCAGATGCTGTCGGCGGCCATACGGAGAACTTCGTACATTGTAAAATCTTACACGAAGGTGCATTGGCATTAACTCTTGGCTTAGATGGTTCCTTGAATCTAGCTCACCCAGTCGGATTTTCTGTCGATTTATACGGCCAAGCGGGAGAATCTTTCTCGCCAAGTGGCATTGCTAGCTCCTCCCTGGGAGCAGGGCACCTGGCTATGGCTAATAGGCAAGTTGCGTTTGGGCCAAACCAGGGGCGCGGGCAAGGGAAAAGCAGGAGCTGTGCCGATGACGATAAGGACGATGATGAAAGCTCTGCTGGACAGCTCACGTGGGGAGCTCGCCTTTCACGATACCCTTTTTTCACGGCAACTCTCTTCACAGATGAATCTTGCCGACCAGCATTTGAACAAATTGAGTGCGACTTCAGAATGATATCATTGAGCAGCTCGTTTGAATACTAATTTATATATTTGATTGGTTTTCATATCGCTAGCCACTCGTGTTGAGCCGTCGTTTGAAAACTATTCCAAAACGTTAGATTTTTTGCTCCTCACAGCAAACGCATTGGCTGCCTTTGGATGTGCCGCACAGATCTTGATGCGTGGTTGCTGCCACGTCAGATTTTGAAACTCGTCCGCTCCAATACAAAAGCTTATTAAACGCATCCTATCCGAACACGAGTGTGGACGTCCTAAACCCGGGTACATATGAATCTGTTTTCTTAAAATGTATTTTAAACACGTCTTGTAATGTTAAAAAATTCGAAACAAAATTTTATGCATATATGTTCGCACAAATATGTTCGTGGCACAAAGTATTCTGAGAAAAGGTCTTTTTGTTTTGTCTCCGTAAAAAGGACAAATTATATTTTTTTCTAAATAGGGTTTCGCGACAGAATGTTTTGTCTTTTTTGCACAGGCCACAAAAAATTTGTTTTTCCATGAAACTTTCTACACGCACATAGAATATGAAGACGTCCGCGCGCACTTTTTTCAAATTTTTAAACTGTGTTTTTCAAAGTGAATTCATATGTATCCGGGTTCATCCAAGACTTTCTCATCCAAACACAACCTACTCACCGCAATGGGAGTGTCTCCCTCAAGCTCCACTAGGAGAGACCTTGGAGTGAATCCTGGTTCCTTTTTTTTACTAGGTGGCAAACTAATTTTTTGTTTATGTACATGGCAACTTTTTCGAAAATAAACTTCTATGGCAGTTTTTTTTTAACCTGTCGGATGGTAAATTTAAACATTTTTTTAATGTTCACACGTAAGTTGTTTTGTACACATGGCAAATTTTTAGAAAAAATTCCTCCCGATATCATGGCAAATTTGTAACACTTTTTGTCTTTCAAACATGGCAATTTCAGAGTCTTTTCTAATGCTACCATGGCAGGCTTTGGGAATTTTTTAGTAAAATGAAAATTTTATTATAAAGAACATGGCAATTTTATTAGTAATAGCATGGTAATTTTATTTTAACGACATGGCAATTTTATTTTATTTTTATCATGGCAATTTCCTGCATGTGATTTTATGCCTTTGAAAATAAAAATGTAAAGCATGGCAAATTATGTAGAATAATTGCACTCAATTGCCATGAATTATATTTTTTTTAACATCACGTCAAATTATAAACTTGGTGCGGTACTATAACTTTCGTACAAACTTTTTTATATAAATTAGAGGCTGAAAATTTTAAATGGCAATTGTAAATTTATGTTTTCTCTGCATTTTTCTGGATAGGATTTTTTTTTTAGTTTTTCTTGTTGATGTCAATTTTTTTGAAAAAACATCACTACTTACTCCGTTTTTAAATATAAGCTTTTCTAGAGATTTCAATACGAACTACATACAGATGTATATGGATGTATTTTAGAGTGTAGATTCATTTATTTTTCTCCGTATATAGTCCTTATTGAAATCTCTAAAAGGTCTTATATTTAGAAACGAAAGGAGTAGGTATTTTTTTGCCATACTATCCCTGAATTGTATTTCAGGAAATCATGAGTAATCACATCGCATGGCACTTAATCCTGCTGGTAGATGTTGGTTGGAATTGGATTTACGATTTAATTTGTGATATTCACCAGTTGGACTAGACATAGTTGGCCGCAACAAGTTATCTGCTAACCAGAAAATGTAAAAGACAAGTGCAGTGTTTCACGAGCTGGGTGATAAGTGTTGGATGCGGCACGAAAACCCATGGAATTGAAAGTGTGTTCAGCCTTCTACAACAACTGTCTTGTTGCAATCTTCTTCGAACCTTTTTCTTACCTCCGGTCTCTCCAACAGAAGCATTGTAGCGCTCAGTCTTCTGCAAAAGGAGTCTTGTTGCAAATCTTTTAATGACCGTTTTCTCCTCAGATAACTGCAACAAGAGCCTTTGTGCATTTGATCTTCTGCGCTAAAAGCCTTGTTGCGAACTTCGAGCTCGGGGTTGGGCCTTGCCCAGTACGGGAGCGCAGAAGGTCGCGGGCGAGCGGGTTTGGGGTGTCGCGCTCGACGTGCTAGATGGCAGAGGGATCAACAACGGTGTACGGCTCAGGAGGGTCTGGCGGCGACGGTTCTTGGAGCACTGGTGGTTGTGCGGGTCGCGCCATGACCGGCGGCAGTGTGACCCGTGCGGGCTGTCCGAAGCAGGATGCGGGTGAGGAAGGGTCGCAAAGTGGAGGTTGGGTTATGGTTAGGGGAAGTAGGTGGGATGAGCCACGGGTTTGCAGCATGGGTGGTGTTGTAAAATGTCATTGGTCAGGGTTGTTGTGACCCATTGGATTAGATCTGATCGGATGACCTTCAAGGCGGTAGAGTATGGATTAAATTCAGCTGAACAAACTTGGAGCGTCTCCAACAGCTCATCAAAAGAACTCCCCTGATAATCACCTATTGGGGCTCCCCAATAGCCCTTTTTGGGTTATTGCGAATGAACGCTCAAGCAGATCCTCAATAATCCCATCCCCAATAACCAACCTCACATCTAGGACCCACTTGTCAATCAGTCGACGATGGCGCAACAGTGTTCTGGTGGCGGTCCAGTGGCCATTTAAACAATACTAATAGAACGTCCGTGCGTTGCTACGGGCTACAATGTACAAAATGAATCAAATCTCTTCTCGAAGGCCGAAACTCATTTTTTTTCCTCATACGTTTGGGCGTGTTTGCACATCAAAAAGGCGCCCAGTGGGCTCCTCAAAACTCAATCGTCTGTACAGTGCGAATTTCCTCAAATCCAGCCCATATGTGGGGGAGAAATATGGTTGTTCGGGCAATCCAACCTGGTATCCCCAACGGGCTCCCCAACACAAAACCCTACCCCACGACGCACCCTTCTCTTTTCCCGTCGGACCCTCCACTTCCTGCTCGGTTTCCCACTGTAGCAGGACATTTCTCTCTGGAGCCCTCTCCTTTAAAACCAGATGACGTCCACCTCACTTTTGCCATGGCGTCGTCTCTCCTTCACACCTTACTTTCTCGCACGCCAAGAAGAAGTCCCCACCAACCACCCCACTCTCCGGCATGATCCCTCCCCTCGTGTTCGTGTTGATCTGCCACCGCCACCAAGGGGGGGGGGGGCAAAGAAGGCAGATCTGATGTCTCATAAGCCATTGTCGCGTGGTAACATACATTTGGATGTCGTGCATTACCATGAAATAAAAATATGATGTTATTGGGCATGCAACTGATACACCGTCGTGTCTATTATTAACTCTTGAAGCAGCCAAGCAATGCATTTAACATTCTATCCTAACCAAAAAACGTCTGTTGTTAACTTTTGAAGAAACCAACCAATGCAATTACCCTTCTATCCTAACCAAATAATTGTACAACTTGATGAAAAATAAATATGAACTACTCACTCATGCAATTTGTTGCAAAACCATCACTAGTGAATGCAATTTCACATATTTTCTAAACTAGGGAAATTATCTTGCTCGGATAACTGTAACTGAACAGACCAACGCCAACTCTCATCCTGCTCACTCTCAAGCCTCACTCTTATCACAAAATTCATTGAGTCGTGTTCTGAGCCAGTGACCGACACCGCCGTGGACCCCCTTCACATCTTAGTTCTATGGACCCCCTCTATTTATAACAAATATCATCAAAGTTTATGTATGCCATTGCCACGGTACGATAGTTCTTAAACTTATTCACACTATTTTTATTAATCCACTCACTTATGTGAAAGATGTATGTTCTCCCATATTTCACTTTGTCATGTAAGGGCAGTTACGATAGTTCTTAAACTTTATGTTTCATGTAATTGTATTTTTATAACATTCTTCGTACAATACTATTTTCATTACCAAAAGTCAATAATTTCTCACCATCCAAGAGTATTACCTACTTATTGGTACATGAATTAAAAGGGATAGGAGTTTCTTTGCTTCACTTCAGGCCTTGTAGAAATGTAATGACTAAAACTACTAATAAATCTAATGGTTCCAAAAACAGATATTCAGGGTTGACTGCATCTATAAGGAAGTTAACAACAAAGGTGAACGAAAGGGGCGTTTCCGGAGGAGGCAGTGCGGGAGGGGGTGGACAGAAGGATCGCCCTAGCTGCCCCGAGTCTCCGGAGGGTGGGGGGTTTGAGGATCCGAGGAGGTGGATGAGGACGTGGCGACTACCGTGGAGGGTGCATAGCCATGCTTGAGTAGGGTGTGGTGGATGCAGAGCTCCTCGCTACCCGTGCCACGGTCGCAGACACACCCTGCCCCTGGGTGAGGCGATGGCGGCTTCGTCGTCTTGCGAGTCGGGCCCTCGACCAGGCCGCGCTCGATGAGGTTAATGTCGGCCACCAGCTGGTGGTGGCAGCTATGACGGAGGGGCGGCGATGTTGAGGAACCCTGGAAAAAATATGGTCGGGCGACAAGAGGATTGGAGAGATCGACATAGGGATGCTTTTTTGGAGAGCAATGAGTTGGGTCGACAAAGGGAGGGGAATTACTTGTGAGGAAGAAAAAACTAGTGTGGATGGGGTGGTGGAAGGTGAGGTGAAATTAAACCGGTGAGGCAAAATTTAACCAGTTGGTTGACTACTTCGTTTGTGGGTAGTTAACCGGAGTGGAAGTTCAAACCAATACCGAAAACCAGTTGCATTGTGTTATCAAACATTGATTTCTTTCCATAAATGTTGCCTTGTGTTATCAAATATTGGTTCCTTTCCAAGATTTGGTATTTAAAGATTGATTAGAGACCAACGTGATTGATTCCTTTCCATGACGACATTACTAAATTTAGCAAATAAAGCCAGAATAAGTAGATCATTGGGCTAAAAAACAGTTTAAATAAATTGATGGAATATAAAATATCAGTTGGGGAGGTTTAACCTGAATGGAGGCGACGCTACGAACTAACCGTGACGTACATATCTGTGTTGATTCTGATAGTACGTCGATCACAAAATAATAGGTTGGTCGTAGAAAAAATGAAACAGAAAAAAAGGAAACCAAAAAATGAAACATAGTAAAAAGACAAAAATGCGCGCTCACGTCAATGGGCCGGCCAACTTTGATTATAGTTGATATTTTGATAAGATTTGGTTTGATTTGGATATGAACAGTGGAAGGCAAGAAAACTTTGCATTTAGTTGAGATTTTCTTAAGATTTGATATGAATGAGTTAATGCATGATGTTGTTTAGGGAAGTGCTGATTTGATTGAGTTAATGTATGCGTTAAATGAGCCGGCTGTAAGACGCTCGTGGGCATAATATAGTGTTGGTGGGAGTGAGACGAGACTACCAACTCTCCCTTTAGGAGTACAGATTAATGCATGACGTTGTTTTAGGAAAGTATTGATTTGATTGAGTTAATATATGTGTCAAGTGGGCAGGTTGTAAGACATTTGTGGGCGTAATGTAATGTTGGAAGGAGTGAGGCGACACTACCAACTCTCCATTTAGAAATAAAGATTATGAATTGGATTGGGACAATACTGAGAATTGGATTGGGAGAAGGCCAACTCTCCCTCCAAATAGGGGATGGGCTGTTTATTGGTGGTCACCAATAATTTATTGGGGAATAACGAACTGTTGGAGCATTTTTTTTGTGGGTGGGGGGGGGGGGGGGGGGGGGGGGGGCGGGCGGGGCTAACTCCTCCAATACCGAAATTTTATTGGGGAAATGGGAGCTGCTGGAGATGCTGTTAGTTCCTAGATAACAGACATCTATCGTGCTCATATTTTAGGCCTATACTTTTGCGAGTCTCATCAGGTAAGGCGAAATGTATTGATCTCATCTATCTATCCACATCAATGACTTCAATAACATTCAATCATAGCTACACAAGGCAAAATGAGAACAAAAATGCTACAAAAACTGTATCTAGCTTTAGCTACAATGTTTTCACTTTATGGCTTTACAATGCCATAAAGCTTCCATCCCCCAAGGCCAGCCTGCGAAAAAGCCTGCATATCATGATGACAGAAATTCGGTCAAATTTCTGCTAATTTATCTGCTCAACAGGATTTTTGTTTCATGAAAAATGGTGCACTATGAACCCACATCATTTTGTTTGATGGAGAAGAGTATATGAACCCACATCATGAAACCAATGGAGCATGAAACAGATCATTGTTTTAGATATGGTGATGATGTCTGACCATTTTGATTTGCCACATGGTGATTTCCCTTCAGTTTAGTATAGAGGGCTTGAATGTGCCATACAACACAAGCTAATATACTATTTGAAGAAAGACCACAGGCATTTGCAGCAATTCTTTGTACTGCCAAAAGTTTTTCTTATTTTCCCGAGTCGTCTCATTCAGGTATCCTTTTTTTTTAACGGTCGTAAAATTCAGGCATCCTTCGAACAGACAGTAACATTAGTCATACTTGGCTTTCTAAATTGCCTTTAGTGTGTGCATTGCACATGACTCACAATAACAAGTCCTACAGAATTAAAGGAAAGGCTTAACTAAAATTCACTAGTGAATACTGCTTGCATCATTTAAAGTTCTGCATTAGCTAAGAAACAGTAAATGTACAGGGAAAATATAGAATTAGAGTCAATACGCATTTGCACAATCAGTTTTGGCGTTGTTGGCAACTACAATGATGGTAGGCACATCGCAATACTATCAGGGGGTTAAAAAGGGAAGCATAATTTATGTTCAGGCATCAGAATAATACTAACCTCAATCCATGATTTACCAGCAGCTTCTAGCAATGCAGCATTACACGTTTTGAGCACCACTGAATCACCAGAAAACATAGAGGCTGCTTCTTCCCATCCTTTATTATGTCCCATGCACCTGAAATTTTATTCTACAAAAGCGTCAAAAATAGGCCTAGCAACTACCAGAGATATCATGCACATGTGCTTAGAAGGAAATGACCATGTAGTTTGAGCATACATCTGAGAAGATAGAATGATGAAGAACAAATAATAGCAGACTCACATCACCGTTAGTATCTCATCAGTTGAATATTCACAAATTGCCTTTTGCAAGTGCTCGGCAGTTTGACCATCCATTGCAGCAATCGAGTAGAAACTTGGGATAAAATGCACAAGTGCTTGAGACAATCCTTGAACATGCTCTTGCATGATCTGAAGAGTTTCCTTTGTACGAGTTGCATCACTGTGTTCACAAACAGTTTAGGAAGGTATAAATGACATGTCATGCTCCATTAAGGCACATGTGAGTAATTTTACGCCATCTTCATAGACATAGCTTATAATTTGGTATTTTCAAATGCAAGTATCTCTAAGTCTCTCCAAAGGTTAAGTAGCACGTGAGCAGCACAAAAAGACGAAACTAAAGAATAGAAAAGTAATCCTTGTGTGCTCATTTCGATGTAATATGTCATTAGCCACTGCTTATCTAAGTGAATCACAGAGAAACAACATTTACACTGGTGGCTCGAAAACATAATTTAAGAACCCATTTAGAACCCCAAAAGTTTCCCACTGGTTAATGTGAAATCTCAGCATTGTAGCGGGACCTCAGTTTTCAGTTTTCTAAAACTGTGAAACCTACCCAGACAATTAGTAACAAATATGAGGGCAACCAAATTACGCCTCGAAGCATTCCTCCATTACACACCTACAGCTATCGCTAAACCCATTCCGTGTACACATTGTTTTGCACAAGATAAGGATGTACCTGCATAGGATAAGTTCGGGTATCCATCCCATTTGATGAAACTTATCAGAAACACTTATTGCATCAGATCTTCCAGATTTGCTCAGTGGTCTGTCATGATCTGTCATTGATGACAATATGAGCTGTTGTTTTTCAAGAATGAAATGTAAAAGGCCAGCAACCACAAAGAAGGAATGCATCTAGGTTTCTTGTAGCACTGCAGCTAAACAAGAGTACCACAATATCGTGCCAAAAGCAAAGAGAAGAACTAACTTTAATTAGTTATTAAAATTGCTGAAATAGCACATAGAACCAGACTAAAATACTGACTGAAGCACATAAAAACACACTGACCCCGTTTAATGTTCTTGATCCTTGATTTCTCATTTCGAAATTTTAACCTGACATTTTAACGCAAGTATAATCTACTTCCTCCGTTCCTAAATATAAGTCTTTTTACAGATTCCACTACGGACTACATACGAAATAAAATGCATGAATCTATTGGAACGGATTTCTAAAAAGACTTATATTTAGGAACGGATGGAGTACAAGTTTAACGTATCTGAATAGACAATAGTCCCAGTGTTACAATTCCATTCCGTAACTTCTACGACGCCCAAAGCACCAATGATGTTACCCGATGTGAGAGTCAATTGACACCCCCAAAAGTATTGGGAGCTCAAGCGCCCAGGCAGCTCTCTGAACGAAAAATTCATCAAAGAAGCTGCACCTACACGCTTTTCTCTAAGGGGGATAGTATAAAACTCGACGATTCTGCCTGCCACGTAGTACGATGTATACCTCTGGTGAAGCGTTCCCCAACCGCGCTGTCCCCGTGGCGGAGGAGGATGAGACGGCGTCGCGGCGTGGCGGAGGCCGAGTCGGAGGAGCCCGGCTCAGCGGCGGCGGCCGGGGCGTCGACAACGGTGGTGGAGACGGAGACGGAGCGGGCGACGGCGGCCGCGGAGGGAGGGAGGCGGCAGGCCGCGGAGGAAGCGTAGAGGAGGAGGTGAGGAGCCGTGGCGGAGGAAGGCGGCGACGGCAGCCGAGGAGGAGCTCTCATCATCCGCCGCTGTTGTCGCTGAGCTGAGCTGATTTGGTTACATGGGATGATGGGATGGAGAAGAGGAAACGGATGGATGGATAGAAGGAGCAGGCAAAGACGATGGCGTGGTTGCTGATGGGTGATGACGGGCTTGCGAACTCTGGTCTAGATGCTGCTGACCTCTGTTCTTTTCCTTGGTGATGACCGACTGGTGAGCGACAGACCAGTATTTCTTCGGTGAGTGACAGAACAATATTTCTATTTCCAGCTTACGGAAGCCAAATCTTTTTTTCTACATCAACCTGAATCAGAGTTATCCTGAGCACATACTTTTCCTCCCTCCCGTCCTTTTTACTAGCCGTATAAAATTTGTCTGAAGTCAAATTTTATAAGAAAAATATCAACATTCACAATGCAAAATCAATATCATTAGATGTGTCATGAATTTGATTTTTGCATTGTATAAATTTAATATTTATATTGATATTATTAAGATAAATATAATCAAACTTTTATGAAGTTTGGTTTTAGACAATTCTTATATGCAGAATAAGAAGGACCTGAGGCTGAGGGTACAACTTTCCTGCATGAACGCAGCCGAACCATCGTTTTTACATCCAAGTGGACAATTCCAGCTATCTCATTATTGGCTTGTCATATCTCTCTCGTTGTAAAACTTTAACCTCAACCATTCTATCATCCATAATCAATGTTTTAATCTCTGAGATAAAGTAGCAGTCCGGGATCTATTAACAACATAATATTTTATGATTATTCTTTTTTCCTTTTTGAAAAGAATGATAACCTCTAACCTCTTCAAAGTGCATACAAACATATATTATTAAAGAAATAAAATCCAGAGCCGAACAAAATCGATAAAAAAAAAGGTTGCATGCCTCGCGATAGTACGCACATCAGCCAACCGCTAATCCTATGGTAAAAGACAGAAATAAACTAAAAAAAATACACAACTCATAGGCTAAGCCTTTAAGAAGGAATCGTCGCCCATGTGTCGATGGTGACAGGTCCAACCATAGGTTGGTTTCAAGATTTTCATCCCTAAAACGGGGCTTCGATCCACCACCTTCATCAAGGACACGACACAGGCGCGCATCGACATAGCCTAATCAGAGATCTTGTGTTTCCACTCGAGTGCGCATACTCTTCATTGAAACCTTCTCCACCGTCATCCCTTGTCCGGCTACCGACGCCTTGATAATCGGATACCTCTGGAGGAGATATCGGAAGACAAAGGCATTCCATACTGATACGTCTCCAAAATATCTGTAATTTTTTATTGTTCCATGCTATTATATTATCATTCTAAGATACTTTTTAAGCAATAATTTACCAATTTATATTATTTTTGAGCACTAACCTATTGACCCAGTACCTAGTACCAGTTCCAGTTTTCTGCGTGTGTATTTTTACTTTTCAGGTTTACAGTCCCAAACGAAGTCCAATTGCCCCGAATTTTTTTATGATTTTTTCTAGACCAAAAGAAGGCCTGTAAGCAGGAGAAGACCGGAGGCCGCACGAGGGAGGCACAAGCCAACAGGGCGCGCCCAGGGGGGTGGCCGCGCCTTGATGGCTTGTCCCTCCCTGGTGGCCCTCCTCACCCCGTTCTCTGGCCTATAAAGGCCCTCCTGACCCCGTTCTCTGGCCTATAAGTTCACATATATTCCGAAAACCCTAGGGGGCATCCCGAAACAATTTTTTCGCCGTTGCAAGTCTCTGTTCCGCCGCGATCTCATCTGGAGCTCCGTTCCGGCACCCTGTCGGAGGGGGGGTCGATCACGGAGGGCCTCTTCATCAACCTTGCTGCTCTCATGATGATGTGTGAGTAGTTCACCACAGACCTACGGGTTCGTAGTTAGTACCTAGATGGCTATCTCTCTCTCTCTCTTTTGATGTTCAATACAATGATCATCACATGTTCGCTTTGATCCATCCGATGTAACTCTTTTGTGCGGTGCGTTGGTTGGGATCCGATGAATTGTGGGTTTATGTTCAGATTATTCATGAAAAGAATTTGAGTCTTCTCTAAAATCATTATGATTCTTATTTGCATGATCGTTATAGCTTCGTAATTCTCTCTGATCTATTGATTTGCTTTGGCCAAGTAGATTGATCTTTCTTCAGTGAGAGGGGTGCGTTGTAGTGGGTTCAATATGACGAGTTTTTGTATCCCAGTGACAGAAGGGGACAAGATATGTCTTTGTGTTGTTGCCACTAAGGATAAAATGATGGGGTTTATTCATATTGACTGAGTTTACTTTGTCTACATCATGTCATCGTTCTCCAGGCATTACTCTATTTGTCATGAACTTAATACGTAGAGAGGCAAGCATAGAAGCGCTCTTGAAGTAGAGTAATAGTAATAGATGCAGGCAGGAGTCGGCCTATTTGTTTGGACGTGATGCTTATATACACATGATCATTGCCGTGAATATCACATAATTATGCGCTTTTCTATCAATTGCTCAACAGTAATTTGTTCACCCACCGTATGCTTACTTTCATGAGAGATGCCGCTAGGGAAAACTATGGCCCCCAGGTCTATTTACTTATATATTTATAAACGCTGCAATACCTTGCTTCCATTATTTACTTTTTATTTTATTTTGCAATTTACAATTATCTACTATTATCTACACACTTCACTTTCTTGCAAATAGCGAGATCAAGGGGATTGACAACCCTCTTACCCGCGTTGGGTGCAAGTTGTTTGCTCTTTTGTGTGCAGCCGCTGAAGACGGTTGTGGATTGATATTCCTATTGGTTCGATAAACCTTGGTTTCATAACTGAAGGAAATACTTACCCATATTGTGCTGCAATTACCTGTTCCTCTTCACGAAAAACCCAACGCAGATCACAAGTATCAGGAAGGATTTATGGCGCCGTTGCCGGGGAATATCATCACCAACTATCAAGTAACTTCACACAAATTATCATTCACTTTTTCTTCTTGTTATTTGCTGTTATATTTACTTTGTCTCATAAAAATCAAAAATACAAAAATATTTATCTTTTCTTGTTACTAGTTTACTCCTTTACTTGCTAGTTTACTTGTCCTACTTGTTACTTTGCTTGCTCGGTCACCATGTCTCAGGATACTATCAAATTGTGTGACTTCTCAAATACGAATAACAATGATTTTATTAGTACTCCTATTCCACCCGCCACTAGTGTGGATGTTTTTGATATTAATGCTGCATTGCTAAATCTTTTTATGAAAGATCAATTTTCGAGAAGTCCTAATGAGGATCCTGGTTCTCATCTTAATACTTTTGTTGAACTTTGTGATATGCAAAAGAAAAAGGACATGGATACTGATGTTGTGAAATTAAAATTATTTCCTTTTTCGTTAAGAGATAAAGCTAAGGCTTGGTTTTAATCTTTTCCACGTAATAGTATTGGAACATGGCATAAGTGTAAAGATGCTTTTATTGCCAAGTATTTTCCTCCTGCTAAGATCATCTCCCTTAGAAATCAAATAATGAATTTTAAACAACATGATCAAGAACATGTTGCACAAGCCTGGGAGAGAATGAAATTGATGATTCAAAATTGTCTTCCTCATGGGTTAAACTTGTGGATGATTATCCAAATTTTCTATGCTGGACTAAACTTTGTGTCTAGAAATCTTCTAAATTCTACTACAGGTGGTACCTTTATGGATGTGACCTTAGGAGAGGCCACAAAACTTCTGGACAACATCATGACAAATTATTCCCACTGGCATACCGAGAGAGCTCCAACTGGTAAGAAGGTAAATTATGTCGAAGAAATCGCTACTTTGAATGAAAAAGTGGATGCTCTTATGAATATGGTAGCTAGCAAAAATACTCATGTTGATCCAAATGATATGCCTTTGTCTACTTTTATTGATCAAAATAATGATGCTATTGATGTGAACTTTATCTCGCGGAACAATTTCAACAACAATGCTTATAGGGGAAATTTCAATGTTAGGCCGTACCCCGGTAATTCCTCTAACAACTATGGAAATTCTTATGGTAATTCTTATGGAAATTCTTCTGCAAATGCTAATAGGTTACCCTATGATATTGAGAACACAATTAAAGAATTTATTAATTCTGAAAATATTTTTAATGCTATGGTAGAAGAAAAGTTGCATACAATCGATACTTTGGCTAAAAACATAGATAGAATTGCTCTTGATGTAGAAACTCTCAAAACTAAAACTTTGCCACCCGAGCATGATTTTAATGAGACTATTAAATCTATCCAAATCTATACCTACTAATAAAGCAAGGTGATATTCTTGGTTTCATCCCGCTTAGATGATTTTTTGTGTAATTTATTTTGGTACGTACACCGGCCCTTTCACATGAGACAAAAATAGGTCGCTGCCGGGATTTGAACACACCACCTTTAGTTAAGGTCCTACACAACACGTCCAACCAGGCTATGATTCCTTGTCAAACAAAATAGGTTGGTTCCTCTATAAAACCCACCTCGCCAGCTTATACCAAATCCAAGATAATGGGCCGGCCCATCAACTTTGCACAACTCTGACATTATACAAAGTCCCACCTCGCCCCCCTACATAAAATTCTTCCAATTTATATATGTTTTTCAGATTCCTGATATCAAGGAGCTGCCTTAAGAATTACTAACATGTAAAGATGAGTGGAAGAATTGAGGCAAAGAAATAAGGAAGGCGTACAACATATAAGGAAGGGAAATAAGGAAGGAAAGAAATGAAGACAAAGAATAAGAAAGACGTGTAAGGATAAAAGGAAGGAAAAATGAGACCAATTAAGGAAGAGGTGTAAAGAATAAGTATGGAAATCAATAGAGAAAAAAAAGGAAGGAAAGCTGCTATGTGACGGCGACTGCGGAGGAGCCCGTCACCTCTGCCTAGATTCATGGAAGCTCTCAGCATCAAGGTTTAATTAAACGCCTAAGTGCAAGTGTGTGTCTTGGATGCTTGATCACGCCATCCACACACCGGCCGAGTGGACGACGACGAACTATTCCACGGCGGCCGATCAGGAGCTGCTATATTCCACCCGGTGGATACTTATAGGATTATGCAAATTCTGATTCACTTTCAACCCATTAGCATGGCATCCAAATAGACCGGAACTTTTTCAATCTGAAGACCATATGTACTAGATACATACTTTCTAGGTGCATGCAAACATGATAGAGCGACCTGGTGGCTCTACCCCTTTGGCTGTCTGGAATACTCTTTGCATACTTCAGATTCCAAGTAAGGTATAGATATTTGGATTGAGAGTTTTGTGAGAAACTATTCCTCTCTGAGATATCTTAACCAATAGGCATATCGGGTCAAACGGTTCCTGCCCTATTTGTCATCAATGGGCAGAGGACGTCCGACATCTACTATTCATGTGCACAAATGCGTGAGTCATGTGGACCCACCTTGGGTTGATACAACACATTGATCACACCTAGCTACACATCCAACTTCGAATTTCAAACAAGAGATAGCGGCCGGAGGTTCGTACTTGTGGCGGATCCACAGACAAATTACACATAATGAAGCGTATCCGCTAGCATGGAGATGGTCACTTTTGGTGTGCAAGCAATTATCAACAATTATCAGAATTCATCACCCAATTCATCAAGTATACCTAAAGCCATGTACTCAGGGATGATATACTGACTGAGACGAGGTGACGATGACGAGGACGAGGGCAAGGAGCTGAGACGATGAGACGAGGAGACTGACTGAGGCATGAGACGTGTAAAAATGTCTCCCGTTGCAACGCACGGGCATTTGTGCTAGTATCTATTAATGAAAGTAAGGAGAGGATCGCTAAGTTGAAAGCTAAGCGGGAATTCTTAGAAAAAGCTCTTCTACCCGGTTTTTACCGGAATCATGATGAAGATCTTAAAATGATTGGCACTTCTCCTATTGAATCATTTTTACCTCTCTGACTATAAATGATAAAGGGACTGGAGATGAGCCACCTTTAGCTACAGAGCGTCCCGTTTGCTTGGAGGGTGATGATTTTAATGCTAAAACTGAAAAAAAGTGGGTTTGGAGAGGTCAAAACTTTAACTGGTGATGTGCCCACTATCTTGGATTACAAGGACTTTAATTATGAAAGTTGCTCTTTAGTAGATTGTATTTCCTTGTTGCAAACCATTATTATCTCACCCAATGCTTATGAACAAAACAAGGCTTTCACTAACCATATAGTGGAAGTGATGATAAAAGCTTATGATGAGAAACTTGAACTTGAAGTTTCTATTCCTAGAAAATTGCATGATGAGTGGGAACCTACTATCAAAATAAAGATCAATAAATATGAGTTTAATGCTTTGTGTGACCTTGGTGCTAGTGTTTCAACTATACCTAAATCTCTTTGTGATGTGCTTGGTCTCACTAATATCCAAGAGTGTTCCTTAGACTTGCATCTTGCGGATTCTACCATTAAGAAAACTTTAGGTAGAATTAATGATGTTCTCATTATTGCAAATAAGAATTATGTGCCTTTATATTTCATTGTGCTTGATATTGATTGCAATCCTAATTGTCCAATAATACTTGGAAGACCCTTCTTACAAACTATAGGTGCGATTATTGATATGAAAGAGGGAAACATAAGGTTCCAACTCCCATTAAAGAAAGGGATGGAACACTTCCCTAGGA
This sequence comes from Elymus sibiricus, assembly GCA_039707655.1. NCBI lineage: Eukaryota > Viridiplantae > Streptophyta > Magnoliopsida > Poales > Poaceae > Elymus > Elymus sibiricus. Next base: position 251,371,983 of record CM077671.1, read on the forward strand.
AGAGAATTAGACCACCTTATGAATCAATCATTAGAGCCACTTATGGGTGGAGTGTCAAAGATGACAACACTTGAAACTATGCATTATGCCTAGCTAGGGGCATAAAACAATAGCGCTTGTTGGGAGGCAACCCAATAGCTATCTTTATTTTTGTTTTTTACTTTCTGTTTTGGTGTGATAACATGATTATTTCCTCTGTAATGATTGTGTGTTTATGTTTTAATTAGTATTTGTGCCAAGTAAAGCCTTTGGGATGACTCACAAGATGAGTAGAATTGATACGGTGCAAAAACAGAAACTTTAGCGTCGAGTGCAGAATTTCTCTGATTTTACTGGAACGTCTTTTAGATCTAAATTTTTTACACAGTATTTCTATACAAATTATTCAGGTTGTCCTAAGTTTTCAGAATTTTTAGAGTTAAATAAGTATAGGTTCTTTACAGATCATTACAGACTGTACTGTTTTAGAAAGATTCTGTTTTTTGCTTGCGTAGTTTGCTTGTTTTGATGATGCTATGGATTGTATCGGGGGGTATAAGCCATGGAGAAGTTAGAATACAATACCTATTATGCAAAAATGAAATATGAATCATTTTATAACAGTACCTAAAGTATTTGATATGTTGCTTATACTAACGGATCTCACGAAGTTTTGTCGAGTTTTATGTGATTGAAGTTTTCAAGTTTTGGGTGTTATCACGATGGACACAGGAATAAGGAGCGGCAAGAGCCTAAGCTTGGGGATGCCCAAGGCACCCTAAGTTAATATTCTAGGAATACTCAAGCGTCTAAGCTTGGGGATTGATAACCCACAAGTATAGGGGATCGCAACAGTTTTCGAGGGTAGAGTATTCAACCCAAATTTATAGATTCGACACAAGGGGAGCCAAAGAATACTTGAGAGTATTAGAAGTTGAGTTGTCAATTCAACCACACCTGGAGATTAAATATCTGCAGCAGAATGATCAGTAGCACAGTAATATGATAGTTTTGATAGCAGTAGTGACAGTAACAGTAGCGGTAACAGTAGTAACAATAGTTTTGTAGCAGTTGGAACAGCAGCAGCAGCAATAGTAACTTAGCAAGAACAATAAGTGGAAAGCTCATAGGCACTGGATCGGTAACTCGTTGGATGATATTCGCCATGTAACAGTCATAACCTAGGGCGATACAGAACTAGCCCAGTTCATCAATGTAATGTAGGCATGTATTCCGTAAATAGTCATACGTGCTTATGGAAAAGAACTTGGATGACATCTTTTGTCCTACCCTCCCGTGGCAGAGGGGTCCATAAGGAAACTAAGGGATATTAAGGCCTCCTTTTAATAGAGAACCGGAACAAAACATTAACACATGGTGAATACATAAACTCCTCGAACTACGGTCATCATCGCGAAGTATCCCAAATATTGTCACTATGGGGTTGACGGATCATCACACGTAATAGGTGCATATGACTAGGCAAGATCGGATCAAGAACATAGATATAGAGATGATAACATAAACGGTTCAGATCTGAAATCATGGCACTCGGGCCCTAGTTACAAGCATTAGGCATAGCAAAGTCATAGCAACATCAATCTCAGAACATAGTGGATACTAGGAATCAAGCCCTAACAAAACTAACTCGATTACATGATGAATCTCATCCAACTCCTCACCGACCAGCAAGCCTACGAAGGAATTACTCACTCCCGGTGGGGAGCATCATGGAATTGGCGATGGAGAAGGGTTGGTGATGACGAAGACCGAAGATTCCCCTCTCGGGAGCCCCAAACGGGCTCCAGATCTGGCCTCCCGATGAAGAACAGGAGGTGGCGGTGGCTCCGTATCGTAAAACGTGATGAAACTTTCTCTTTGATTTTTCTCTCCGAAAATAGGAATTTATAGTGGCGGAATTAGGGCAAGTGGGGCCACGAGGTGGGCACAACCCACCAGGGTGCGCCCTGGTGGGTGCTGGCCACCCTGGGCCCCCTCCTCGGTGGATTTTGGCTCCAATAATTCACATATATTCCAAAATAATTGTCCAAAAAGTTTCGTTCCATTTCGAGAACTTTTATTTCTGCACAAAAACAACACCATGATAGTTCTGCTGAAAACAGCGTTAGTCCGGGTTAGTTCCATTCAAATCATGCAAATTAGAGTCCAAAACAAGGGCAAAAGGGTGAGGAAAAGTAGATACGTTGGAGACGTATCAGGGATGCCTCGGAAGGGATCCCCTCTTTCGTCTCAATCCATCGGTATGTCACTTGGAGCTATATTTTTATTCGCCACGTGATATGAGTTACACTTGGAGCGTCGTTTGCTTTTATTTGCTTTTATTTTTGGTTTGACACAATCATCGTTTGCTGGACACACCTATTTGAGAGAGACACACCTTCATCATAATTAGTTATAACACTCAATGTGCTTCACTCATATCTTTTGAGCTTAGCAGTTGCTCCAGTGCTTCACTTATATCTTTTTTAGCACCGTGGCATATAGATTTTATAGAAATAATTGCACTCTCGTTTTTCACTTATATTTGTTTGAGAGTTAATAAATAGTGACGGCAATTTTCATGGGTCATAAGACTAGTCCAAAAATAATAGGTATTCAATGAGTGATAATCGAAACCATCATGTAGCACATAAAACGGAAATTGTGGGTTAATGATATTGATGTGGTAATATGAAAAGGTGTGAGTGCATCATTGTTGGTTTGTAGAAGTATCGGTATTAAGAGGTATTAATTTCTTGTTTGTTTAAATATTAAAAAGGCATGGTGGGGATGTGTGAGCATTTCTATTCCTCGTTAAAACCCTAGTGCTTTGATTTGTGATAAAAACTAATAAAACTTTGCAATAAGTATATGAGTTCTTCATGACTAATGTGAAACCATGGACATACGCAATCTCACCTCCTCATATTTTGCTAGCCTCTTCGGTACCGTGCCTTTCCCATTCTCACCTCGAGGATTGGTGCAAACTTCGCCGGTGCATCCAAACCCCCTGACATGATACGTTCTGTCACACATAAGCCTCAATATATCTTCCTCAAAACAGCCACAATACCTACCTATCATGGCATTTCCATAGCCATTCCGAGATATATTGTCATGCAAATTCCATTGTTACTCCATATGACTAGTTCGTTCATCATCATATTGCTTTGCATGGTCATATAGAGCTGACATAGCATTTGTGGCAAAGCCACCGTTCATCATATTTTTACATGTCACGCTAGATCATTGCACATCCTGATACACTGCCAGAGGCATTCATATTGAGTCATATTGTTTCATAGTTCTTCATATCAAGTTTTCATATTGACTTGTAAGTAAATAAAAGTGTGATGATCATCATTATTAGAGCATTGTCCCAGTGAGGAAATAAAAATGGGGGAGGCCAAATGAGCCCACCATAATAATAATAAAATGATGAGAGAAAAAGAGAGAAGGCACTTTGCTACTATCCTTTACCACACTTGTGCCTAAAAGTGGCACCTTGTTCTTCATATAGACAATCTCATGTTATGTCATTTTCATATGCTAGTGGCAATCACTTTTTCATTATTATAAACTTGGCTTGTATATTCCGATGACGGGCTTCCTCAAATGCCCGAGGTCTTCATGAGCAAGCAAGTTGGATGCACACCCCACTTAGCTTCAGTTGAGCTTTCATACACTTATAGCTCTAGTGCATCATTTGCATGGTAATCTAATAACCCACAAGTATAGGGGATCGCAACAGTTTTCGAGGGTAGACCCGAATTTATAGATTCGACACAAGGGGAGCCAAAGAATACTTGAGAGTATTAGCAGTTGAGTTGTCAATTCAACCACACCTAGAGATTAAATATCTGCAGCAGAGTGATCAGTAGCACAGTAATATGGTAGTTTTGATAGCAGTAGCAATGGTAACAGTAGCGGTAACAGTAGTAGCAATAGTTTTGTAGCAGTTGGAACAGCAGCAACAGTAGTAGTAACTTAGTAAGAACAATAAGTGGAAAGGTCGTAGGCACTGGATAGGTAATTCGTTGGATGATATTCATCATGTAACAGTCATAACCTAGGGCAATACAGAACTAGCTCCAGTTCATCAATGTAATGTAGGCATGTATTCCGTAAATAGTCATACGTGCTTATGGAAAAGAACTTTAATGACATCTTTCGTCCTACCCTCCCGCGGCAGCGGGGTCCATAAGGAAACTAAGGGATATTAAGGCATCCTTTTAATAGAGAACCGGAACAAAGCATTAACACATGGTGAATACATGAACTCCTCAAACTACGGTCATCACCGCGAAGTATCCCAAATATTGTTACTATGGGGTTGACGGATCATAACACGTAATAGGTGCATATGACTAGGCAAGATCGGATCAAGAACATGGATATAGAGATGATAACATAAACGGTTCAGATCTGAAATCATGGCACTCGGGCCCTAGTGACAAGCATTAGGCATAGCAAAGTCATAGCAACATCAATCTCAGAACATAATGGATACTAGGGATCAAGCCCTAACAAAACTAACTCGATTACATGATGAATCTCATCCAACTCCTCACCGACCAACAAGCCTATGAAGGAATTACTCACTCTCGGTGGGGAGCATCATGGAGTTGGTGATGGAGAAAGGTTGATGATGACGAAGACCGAAGATTCCCCTCTCCGGAGCCCCAAACGGGCGCCAGATCTGGCCTCCCGATGAAGAACAGGAGGTGGCGGCGGCTCCATCTCGTGAAATGCGATAATTCTTTCTCTCCTATTTTTTCTCCAAATTTAGGAATTTATAGTGGCGGAGATAGGGCAAGTGGGGCCCCGAGGTGCCCAGCCCCCACCAAGGCTCGCCGGGAGGGGGCTGGCGCGCCCTGGTGGGTGCTGCGCACCCTAGGCCCCTCTCCGGTGGTTTCTGGCTCCAGTATTTTTTATATTTTCCAAAATAAATCTCCAGAAAGTTTCGTTCCATTCCGAGAACTTTTATTTCTGCACAAAAACAACACCATGGCAATTCTGCTGAAAACAGCGTCAGTCCGGGTTAGTTCCATTCAAATCATGCAAATTAGAGTCCAAAACAAGGGCAAAAGAGTGAGGAAAAGTAGATACGTTGGAGACGTATCAACTCCCCCAAGCTTAAACCTTTGCTTGTCCTCAAGCAATTCAGTTGATAAACTGAAAGTGATAAAGAAAAACTTTTATGAACTATTTTGTTCTTGTTTATATATATATGCTTAAGTAGCACCCAGGTTTTCAGCAGAGATTATGACCAACCATGTCAACAATAGCTCTTAGGAATTATATTTACTCATATCAATAACATAAGCAACTAGCGAGCAATAATAATACATCTCAAGCGCCAACATTTTGTCAAAACAATCGTGATACAATATGACAATAGTGGTATCTCGCTAGCCCTTTCTGAGACCGCAAAACATAAATGCAGAGCACCTCCAAAGTTCAAGCAGCGACTAAACATTGTAATTCATGGTAGAAAAGATCCAGTCATGCTGCACCCAACATCAACTATACACAATGCATGAGGATGACAATAGTGCTCTCAGGTCTGGCGCTTATTTGAGAAGGTGATGACTCAACATAAAATTAAATAGATAGTCCCTTCGTAGAGGGAAGCATGGATTTGCAGCGGTGCCAGAGCTCAAAGTTTAAAACAGAGATAGATATAATTTTGGGAGGTACACCCTTCCTGTCAACGTCATGACCAAGAGTTATCAATATCTTCCATGCTAAAAAAATTAGCGGCGGTTCCCAAGCGGTAAAAGTAAAGTTTTACTCCCCCTCCACCAACAATCACACTCCACGGCGAGCCGCATCCACGGGTACCGTCCAAACCAACAACATTCCTGGGGGAGTTTTTTTTAATTATTTTTGATTTTTTTGATTTAGGGACTGGCATAGTTTTAAATAGCGAACATAGCGTCCGCTATTGCGTCCGCAATAGCGCTGGCGCAATAGTGACCGCTATCACTCAAATTAAACGTCATTACTTTTTGTTCATGTTCTAGTGATATAAACAAAAACCTAGTGTTTTTATAAAGCCGCTACGCGGACATAGCGCCCGCAATATCGCCCGCTATCCGCATTCCGCTACGCGGAACCATATCCGCTACCAGCCCGCTATCCGCTATTTAAAACCATGGGGGCTGGGAATCCCTATTACCGCCCCTCTCGTGTAAGGACAAGTGAATAAACACTCGTCATGAGAATAACCCGCTTAGCATGGAAGATACTGACCGCCCCTTGTCGCTCCATGAGCGGTCCAGGAACACAAAACAAATGTTCATTTGAATTTTTAGAGGTGGCACATGCAAATTTACTTTGGAACGGCAAGGTAATACCGCATATAGGTAGGTATGGTGGACTCATCTGGCATAACTTGGTTTAAGGGTTTTGATGCACAAGCAGTATTCCCGCTTAGTACAGGCAAAGGCTAGCAGTTAGATTGAGAAGCGGCCAGCTAGAGAGCGAAGACGGTCATGAACATGCATTACATATAATCAACATTGAATACTAGCATGAGTAGGATATGGACACCATGAACATAAATATCATGAAGGCTATGTTGGTTTTGATTCAACTACATGCGTGAACATATGCCAAGTCAAGCCACTTGAAACATTCAGAGGAGGATACCATATCATCATACCACATCACAACCATTTTAATGCATGTTGACACCCAAGATAAATCATTATCCACTCCTAGTTACTTAAGCATGGCATGAACAACTATAATCTCTAATGGTCATTGCAAACATGTTTCATCATAATGAGCTGAATCAAGGGATACTAGGTTAAACATTTTTACAAAAACAAAAACAAGTTGAGTTCATACCCACTTTTCTCTGCCACAGTCAATTCATCAAATGTCGTCATTATTGCCTTTCACTTGCAGGACCGAATGATAAGAGAATAATAATAGTGCAAGAATGCCGTGGACTAAGCTGGAATCTGCAAACATTTTATTCAAGAGGAGAAGACAATATAATATGGGTTATTTGTTAGGTAGACGATAATGCAGATGAGAACCACTCAACAATTTCATCGTGGTCTTCTCCTAGGTACGACTCAAATAAAAAGGAAAGAATTTCAGAGAAACACACTGAAATATTTTTGGAGTTTTTGGTTTTTCTCGAAGGAAGCAAATTAAAGAGGAAAAACAAAAACGAGAAAAACTATTTACACGGGATAGCTCCCAACCAACAAAAGAAGAAGCGAGAAATCTTTTTGGGTTTTCTTTTTAATGCAACAATTAAACTAAGCTAGAAAGAAAAACTAAAAAGAAGTAGGAAATGTTTTTGGGTTTTCTCAAAGTTTTTCAAACACACAAGAAGAAAGCGAGAAAACAAATCTAACATGGATATTACAATGAAAAAGTATGAACACCGACAACTGGAATAAAATATGCGAGCATGAATGTAATGTCGGTGGAAATACGTACTCCCCCAAGCTTAGGCTTTTGGACTAGCTTGGTAATCACCATCCGTAGTAGCCGTCCGGTCCCAAGTCGTAGTGAGGCTGAGGCGACACCTGAGCGTCCGACCCCTGGTGCTCCTCCTCAGAAGCTGCTAGGTTGTTCCGGTAAGCTGTAATGTCATCTGGCATAATCCTGTATCCGTTCCTGGAGATAGGATCAAACAAAGCAGGTGCAGGCAACAGGATAATATCACGTGTTTCCTTGCTAAATACTAAGTTATAGTGAATATCACGTGGAGAGTCAGTTACATCAAGAAAATGGTGAGCATGCAGTGACTTATGATCGAGGTAAACTCGGGGTAAGAGGTATTCATGTGGGCGAAAGGGGATTCTAAAGTGGTTCGCTAAGCGAGTAGCATAAATACCACCATGTATCTTTCCCTTAGTTTTATTGAGATGTAAGCGCCGGGCAATAATAGCCCCCAAACTAAAGGTGTGATCATTATAAAGTGCACGACGTAAAATAGCGAAGTCAGGAGCACTGAGTGAGCTAACCTTCTCCCTAGCAGTTAAACACTTGGTGATGACTAAGGCGAAATAGTGTACTGAGGGAAACTGTAAGCTAATAGCAGTAGCGCTCGACACGCCTCTATCCTCACCCACGGTTAATGCGAGGAGAAAATCCTCAAACTCAGATGGCCTAGGTTCTCTCAAGTCCCCATCAACATATGTTACAGAAGTCAGCTAGCGATAATGTGTGAGGTTCAGCATAAAGATTAAACTGCACTTCAGGAGGGTCGTTCCTCCCTAGATAAGTAAAACTTTGCGCAAAGGAATTTGTAAGGATGTGATATTGGTCACACTTATCTGCGAGGAACTCGGTTAACCCAGCGTTTGCGACAAACTGAGAGAACTCTTGATAGATCCCGGCCTCCTCCAGGAAGGCATCATGCGGCCATTCGCACGGCCGCACCTCCACCTTTCTTGGACTGTGAAGGTCATTGTCCGATGATTCCCCAATGACTCCCTTGACATTTTTCTTAAAGGAGAACTTCCTAAAGATATTCATTTTATTCCTATAAAAATTCTGAAAAAAATTAGTCCACAAAAATTTTGTCAACAAAACTTTGTAAGATTGTTAGCAACTACTCCCAAGCATGCATAGAGGCCATAATGAGCATTCAAACTACTTAGAACTCTAAGAATTCAACATGCAAGCTCATCTACAGCAGCACCAAGAGTAGATAATTACTCTAAAAATAACCCACTAAAACAAAAAACTAATTGGAGCAATGGAGGAGTCACATACCAAGTAGCAATCCCTTCAAACAGTTTCGGAAACGGAGCTTCGAGCAAAGAGATCGAAATCCACGGGTTTGAGAGCAAGAACACGAAAATGGTGGATGTGGTGATTTTTTGCTGGAGGTAGGTGACAATGTGGGCTAAAGGGATAAGTGAGGGGGCCTACGTGGGGGCCACCACCCACCAGGGCGCGCCTGGGGGTGCTGGCGCACCCTGGTGTATGGTGGGCACCAGGTGCACCCCCTTCAGGTGTTATTTGCACCAAAAATTCATAAATATTCAGAAAAAAATCCGTGTTAAATTTTCAAGGCATTCTGAGAATTTTTATTTTTGGGTCATTTTTATTGCACGGAGAAAACAAAAAACAGGATAAACATGGCATTTTATTTTATTTGACTAACTAAAATAAAAGGTGGGAGCAGAGAGTTGTGCGTACTAGATTCATCGACGTCATACCTCTCAAAAATGATTCATTAATAAGGTTGATCAAGTCTTATTAACAACCACTTCCGATTAGCATGAAACCGAAGAACTTTCGTAAAAACACTAAGTTACCTCAATGGGGATGTGCATATCCCCTACAATAAGTATATCATATTTCTTCTTGGCAGTAGGTAGAGGTAATTGAAAACTTCCAATAGTGATGGTCGGAGATTCTTCAATAACATTTATACCATTCACTTGAAATTGTTTCTTCGGAAAGTGCACCGTGTGCTCATTACCATTAATATGAAAAGTGGCTTTGCTTTTATTGCAATCAATAACAGCCCCTGCAGTATTCAAAAAGGGTCTACCAAGGATAATCAACATGTTGTCATCCTCGGGCATCTCAAGAATAACAAAGTCCGTTAAGATAGTAACATTTGCAACAACAACGGGCACATCCTCACAAATACCAATAGGTATGGCTGTTGACTTGTCAGCCATTTGCAATGATATCTCAGTAGGTGTGAGTTTATTCAAATCAAGTCTTTTATATAAGGAGAAAGGCATAACACTAACACCGGCTCCCAAATCACACAAAGCAGTTTAAACATAGTTTCTTTTGATGGAGCAAGGTATAGTTGGTATTCCCGGATCTCCAAGTTTTTTAGGTACTCCATCCTTAAAAGAATAATTAGCAAGCATGGTGGAGATTTCAGCTTCAGGTATTTTTTATTTTATTAGTGATGATGTATTTCATATACTTTGCATAAGGGGCCATCTTCAAAATATCAGTTAACCGGGTACGCAAAAAGACCGGCCTAATCATTTCAGCAAAGCGCTCAAATTCTTCGTCATCCTTTTTCTAAGATGGCTTAGGTGGAAATGGCATGGGTTTATAAACCCATGGCTCTCTTTCTTTACCATGTTTCCTAGCCACAAAATCTTTCTTATCATAACGTTTATTTTTAGGTTGTGGGTTATCAAGATCAGGAGCAGGCTCTATTTCAACATCATTATCTGGTTCTCTATCATTACTAGGTTGAGCATCATCGTGAACATCATCATTATCATTTTCATTATCACTAGGTTGATGTTCACTACCAGACTGAGTTTCAACATCGGAAATAGAGACATCATTATTATCAGGAGGTTTTTGTGTCTCGGGTTCACTAGAGGTATGCAAAGTCCTATCATTTTCCTTTTTCTTTTTCTTCTTAGAAGGACCAGGTGCATCAGGATTAATTCTCTGAGAGTCTTGTTCAATTATTTTAGGATGACCCTCAGGATAGAGTGATTCTTGGGTCATTCTACCTCCTCTAGTTACTACTCTAGCAGCAAAGTCATGCATATTACTATTCATTTCATCAAGCAATTCTTTTTGAGACTTAGCAACTTGTTCTAACTGAGTTTGAACCATAGAGGCATGCTTTCCTACACCTCTAACATCATTACGGATTCTAAATAGCAAGTCACTCAAGCGAGCAATCATATCACAATTATATTTCAGTTGTTTCAGAACATGAGCATTGAAGTGATCTTGCTTCATAATATAGTTATCAAACTTATATAAGCATTGACTAGGAGGTTTATTGTGAGGAATGTCACTTTCATTGAACTTTAATAAAGAATTTACCTCTACCACCTGTGGAGCTGGTGGTGTGTCAAGGCCATGTATTTCTTCAATAGGTGGCAAATTCTTAACATCCTCAACTTTAATACCTTTTTCCTTCATAGATTTCTATGCCTCTTGCATATCTTCAGGACTGAGAAATAAGATACCCCTCTTCTTCGGAGTGGGTTTAGGCGGTGGTTCAGGAAGAGTCCAATCATCATAATTTTTCAATACCTTATTCAATAATTCCTCAGCTTGTTCAACACTTCGTTCCCTGAAAACACAACCAGCACAACTATCTAGGAAGTCCCTAGAAGCATCGGTTAGTCCATTATAAAAGATATCAAGTATTTCATTTTTCTTGAGAGGATGATCAGGCAAAGCATTAAGCAATTGGAGAAGCCTCCCCCAAGCTTGTGGGAGACTCTCTTCTTCAATTTGCACAAAGTTAAATATTTCCTGTAAGGCAGTTTGTTTCTTATGAGCAGGAAAATATTTTTCAGAGAAGTAGTAAATCATATCCCGGGGACTACGCACACAACCAGGAGCAAGAGTATTGTACCATGTCTTAGCATCACCCTTTAAGGAGAATGGAAACAACTTAAGGATATAATAGTAGCGAATCTTCTCGTCATGAGCAAAGAGGGTGGCTATATCATTCAGCTTAGTAAGGTGTGCCACTACAGTTTCAGTTTCATAGCCATGCAAAGAATCAGATTCAACCAAAGTAATTAACTCTGGGTTGACAGAGAACTCATAATCCTTATCGGTAACACAAATAGGTGAAGTAGCAAACTTAGGATCACATTTCATTCTAGCATTCAAAATTTTTTCCTTATACTTGCATAGCAATTTCTTAAGATCGTCTCTATCCTTGCAAGAAAGAATTTCTCTACTTATCTCTTCGTCCATAACATAACCTTCAGGTATCTTAGGCATTTCAAACTTAGGAGAGCTAGGACTGATAGGAGTTTCATAATCATAATCAGTTTCATAAGCTTCATCAGTTTCAGCAATTTCATCAGTTTCAGCAGTTTCATTTTCTTTAGCTCTAGCAATTTGTTCATCAAGAAATTCTCCTAGTGGCACATTATCATCAAGCATGGTACTAGCATCATCATAAGCATCATTCATAGCAGATGCAGCATCATCAATAACTTGCGACATATCAAGATTACTAGCATGTGGTGGAGTTGCAAGCTTACTCATATCAGAAGGTGAATCAAGTGTAGAGCTATATGGCAGTTCCTTACCTCCCCTCGTAGTAGAGGGGAAAATCTTGGTCCTTGGATCCTTCAGATTCTTCATAGTGATAAATTGATATAAATCCCAAGTGACTCAGCAAATATTGCTATGCTCCCCGGCAACGGCGCCAGAAAAAGGTCTTGATAACCCACAAGTATAGGGGATCGCAACAGTTTTCGAGGGTAGAGTATCCAACCCAAATTTATAGATTCGAGACAAGGGGAGCCAAAGAATACTTGAGAGTATTAGCAGTTGAGTTTTCAATTCAACCACACCTGGAGATTAAATATCTGTAGCAGAGTGATCAGTAGCACAGTAATATGGTAGTTTTGATAGCAGTAGCAATGGTTACAACAGCGGTAACAGTGGTAGCAATAGTTTTGTAGCAGTTCGAACAGCAGCAATAGCAGTAGTAACTTAGTAAGAACAATAAGTGGAAAGGTCGCAGGCACTGGATAGGTAATTCGTTGGATGATATTCATTGTTTAACAGTCATAACCTAGGGCGATACAGAACTAGCTCCAGTTCATCAATGTAATGTAGGCATGTATTCCGTAAATAGTCATACGTGCTTATGGAAAAGAACTTGCATGACATCTTTCGTCCTATCCTCCCGTGGCAGCGGGGTCCATAAGGAAACTAAGGGATATTAAGGCCTCCTTTTAATAGAGAACCAGAACAAAGCATTAACACATGGTGAATACATGAACTCTTCAAACTACGGTCATCACCGCGAAGTATCCCAAATATTGTCACTATGGGGTTGACGGATCATAACACGTATTAGGTGCATATGACTAGGCAAGATCGGATCAAGAACATGGATATAGAGATGATAACATAAACAGTTCAGATCTGAAATCATGGCACTCGGGCCCTAGTGACAAGCATTAGGCATAGCAAAGTCATAGCAACATCAATCTCAGAACATAATGGATACTAGGGATCAAGCCCTAACAAAACTAACTCGATTAAATGATGAATCTCATCCAACTCCTCACCGACCAGCAAGCCTACGAAGGAATTACTCACTCCCGGTGGGGAGCATCATGGAATTGGCGATGGAGAAAGGTTGATGATGACGAAAACCAAAGATTCCCCTCTCCGGAGCCCCAAACGGGCGCCAGATCTGGCCTCCCGATGAAGAACAGGAGGTGGCGGCGTCTCTGTCTCGTGAAACGCAATAATTCTTTCTCTCCTATTTTTCTCTCCAAATTTAGGAATTTATAGTGGCGGAGATAGGGCAAGTGGGGCCCCGAGGTGCCCAGCCCCCACCAGGGCGCTCAGGGAGGGGGCTGGCGCGCCCTGGTGGGTGTTGCGCACCCTGGGCCCCCTCTCTGGTGGTTTCTGGCTCCAGTATTGTTTATATTTTCCAAAATAAATCTCCATAAAGTTTTGTTCCATTCCGAGAACTTTTATTTCTGCACAAAAACAACACCATGGCAATTCTGCTGAAAACAGCGTCAGTCCGGGTTAGTTCCATTCAAATCATGCAAATTAGAGTCCAAAACAAGGGCAAAAGAGTGAGGAAAAGTAGATACGTTGGAGATGTATCACAATCCCTACTCCTTGTATTGACATATATTGATGGGCATCTCCATAGCCCGTCGATACGCCTAGTTGATGTGAGATTATCTTCTCCACTTTTACCCCTTTGATATCTATCACCATATTCTATTCCACCCTTATGCTATGTCCAATGGTTCCCGCTCATGTATTGCGTGAAAAATAAAAAGTTGATGCACTTTGAAAAAGTACGATCCAACTGCCTGACTTGGACACCGTGGTGCCTGACATTTGTATTAATGTGGTGAAGACGGAGCCATGCCTTGCTAATATTATAAGATGAATGGGGGTAAACATTCTTTTAGGATCGTATACTTTGAAAGATTGATGATTTTGTTGCTTGTGCTTATAAGTATTACTATGTTGATGTTTGTTAATTCATCGTTTCTCAATGAGCATACATGCAAAAGATTACATATTGGGTAGCATGTCACATCAAAAATTCTGTTTTTATCATTTACCTACTCGAGGACGAGCAGAAATTAAGCTTGGGGATGCTTGATACGTCTCCAACGTATCTATAATTTTTGATTGTTCCATGCTATTATATTATCATTCTAAGATACTTTTTGAGTAATAATTTACCAATTTATATTTTTTTTGAGCACTAACCTATTGACCCAGTGCCCAGTGCCAGTTCCTGTTTTCTGCGTGTTTTTTTACTTTTCAGCTTTACAGTACCAAACGAAGTCCAATTGCCCCGAAACTTTTTTATGATTTTTTCTGGACCAAAAGAAGACGTGGAAGCTTCGGGAGAAGACCGGAGGCCGCACGAGGGAGGCACAAGCCAACAGGGCGCGCCTAGGGGGTGGCCACGCCCTGATGGCTTGTCCCTCCCTCGTGGTGCTCTTGACCCCATTCTCTGGCCTATAAATTCACATATATTCCAAAAACCCTAGGGGGCACCCCGAAACAATTTTTTCGCCGCCGCAAGTCTTTGTTCCGCCGCGATCTCATCTGGACCTCCGTTCCGGCACCCTGCAGGAGGGGGGATCGATCATGGAGGGCCTCTTCATCAAGCTTGCTGCTCTCATGATGATGTGTGAAGACCTACGGGTCCGTAGTTAGTACCTAGATGTCTATCTCTCTCTCTCTTTTGATGTTCAATACAATGATCATCGCATCTTCACTTTGATCCATCCGATGTAACTCTTTTGTGCGGTGCGTTGGTTGGGATCCGATGAATTGTGGGTTTATGTTCAGATTATTCATGAAAAGTATTTGACTCTTCTCTGAAATTATTATGATTCTTATTTGCATGATCGTTATAGCTTCGTAATTCTCTCCGATCTATTGATTTGTTTTGGCCAAGTAGATTGATCTTTCTTCAGTGAGAGGGGTGCGTTGTGTTGGAAATATGCTCTAGAGGCAATAATAAATTGGTTATTATTATATTTCCTTGTTCATGATAATCGTTTATTATCCATGCTATAATTGTATTGATTGGAAACTCAAATACATGTGTGGATACATAGACAACAAAGTGTCCCTAGTAAGCCTCTACTAGACTAGCTCGTTGATCAAAGATGGTTAAGGTTTCCTCGCCATAGACATGAGATGTCATTTGATAACGGGATCACATCATTAGGAGAATGATGTGATGGACAAGACCCAAACTATGAACGTAGCATATGATTGTGTCAGTTTATTGCTATTGTTTTCTGCATGTCAAGTATCTGTTCCTATGACCATGAGATCATGCAACTCACTGACACCGGAGGAATACCTTGTGTGTATCAAACATCGCAACATAACTGGGTGACTATAAAGATGCTCTACAGGTATCTCCGAAGGTGTCTGTTGAGCTGGCATGGGTCGAGATTGGGATTTGTTACTCCGTATGACGGAGAGGTATCTCAGGGCCCACTCAGTAATACAACATCACAATAAGCCTTGCAAGCAATGTGACTAAAGTGTTAGCCACGGGATCTTGTATTACGGAATGAGTAAAGAGAATTGCTGGTAACGAGATTGAACTAGGTATAGAGATACCGACGATCGAATCTCGGGCAAGTAACATACCGAAGAACAAAGGGAATAGCGTACGGGATTAACTGAATCCTTGACATAGAGGTTCAACCGATAAAGATCTTCGTAGAATATGTAGGAACCAATATGGGCATCCAGGTCCCGCTATTGGTTATTGACCATAGAGGTGTCTCGGTCATGTCTACATAGTTCTCGAACCCGCAGGGTCTGCACACTTAACGTTCGGTGACGTTTCGGTAGTATTGAGTTATGTATGGTGGTGACCGAAGGTTGTTTGGAGTCCCGGATGAGATCCCGGACATCACGAGGAGCTCCGGAATTGTCCGGAGGTAAAGATTGATATATAGGAAGTCCCATTTTGGTCACCGGAAAGGTTTCGGGTACTTCGGTAGTGTACCGAGAGTGCCGGGAGGGTACCGGGGGACCATCGGGAGGGGCCTCTCACCCCAAAGGGCCTCATGGGCTGTAGGAGGAGGTGAACCAGCCCCTAGTGGGCTGTCCGAACCCCCCCAACAAGGCCCATGCGGCTAGGGATGGAAAAGTCCAAGTGGAGATAAGGAAAAACAAGTGGAAGTGGAATCCTACTTGGATTAGGATTGGAGTAGGACTCCTCCACCTCTCCCACTTCGGCCGCACCTAGGGGCAGCCCTAGGGGCGCCGGCCTCCCTCCCCTTCCTCCTATATATAATGGAGGGGAGAGAGGGTAGCCGCACCAGAAAATCCTAAGCCACGGTGCAGCCCTCTCTCCCCAATAGATCAAGTCCTCTAGTTTTCAGCAGTGTTTAGGCGAAGCCCTACTGGAATAATTCCACCACCACCGCCGCCGCGCCATCGTGCTGCAGGAGAACTCATCTACCTCTCCGCTCCCTCTTGCTGGATGAAGAAGGCGGAGATCGTCATCGAGCTGTACGTGTGCTGAATGCGGAGGTGTCGTCCGTTCGGCACTAGATTGGAAGGACCGTGATTGGATCGCGGGACGGATCATGATTGGATTGCGAGACGGATTGTGATGGGATCGCGGGACGGCTTGCGATTTGGATCGTGAAGACGTTCGACTACATCAACCGCGTTTCTTAACGCTTCCGCTTAGCGATCTACAAGGGTACTTAGATCCACTCTCTCTCTCTCTCGTAGATTCTCATCACCATGGATAGATCTTGCGTGTGCGTAGGAAATTTTTTGTTTCCCATGCAACGTTCCCCAACAGTGGCATCATGAGCTAGGTCTATGCGTAGATGAGATCACGAGTAGAACACAAAGGAGTTTGTGGGCGTTGATATTCAGATTGCTTCCTCCCTTGGTATTTTCTTGATTCAGCGGTATTGTGGGATGAAGCGGCCCGGACCAACCTTACTCGTACGCTTACGAGAGACCGGTTCCATCAACTGACAAGTTACTTTGTTGCATAAAGATGGCTGGCGGGTGTCTGTCTCTCCCACTTTAGTTGGATCGGATTCGACAAAGGCGGTCCTTGAGAAGGTTGAATAGCAATTTGTGTATCACCGTTGTGGTTTATGCGTAGGTAAGAATCGTTCTTGCTAGATACCCGTAGCAGCCACGTAAAACATGCAACAACAATTAGAGGACGTCTAACTTGTTTTTGCAGGATATGTTGTGATGTGATATGGCCAATTACATGATGAGATATATGTGATGTATGAGATGATCATGTATTATATAGAATATCACGACTTGCATGTCGATGAGTACGGCAACCGGCAGGAGCCATAGGGTTGTCTTTAATTTATTTTCGCCGTTTTGCTTTACTTTATCGCTATGAGTTAGCAATAGTCGTAGAAGCAACAGTTGGCGTCACAACCTCATGGCGACAAGTTGATGGAGATCAAGATGATGGAGATCATGGTGTCATGCCGGTGACGATGGAGATCATGCCGGTGCTTTGGAGATGGAGATCAAAAGCACAAGTTCATGGCCATATCATGTCACTTATGATTTGCATGTGATGTTAATCCTTTTATGCATCTTATTTTTCTTAGGACGACGGTAGCATTATAAGGTGATCCCTCACTGAAATTTCAAGATAAAATTGTGTTCTCCCCGAGTGTGCATCGTTGCGAAAATTCGTCGTTTAGAGACACCACGTGATGATCGGGTGTGATAGACTCTACGTTCGCATACAACGGGTGCAAGCCAGTGTTGCACGTGCGGAACACTCGGGTTAAACTTGACAAGCCTAGCATGTACAGACATGGCCTCGGAACACAAGAGACCGAAAGGTCGAACATGAGTCATATAGTAGATATGATCAACATGAAGATGTTCACCATTGAAACCACCTCATCTCACGTGATGATCGGACTTGAGTTGGTGAATTTGGATCATGTGACACTCGAATGACCGGAGGGATGTCAATTTGAGTGGGAGTTTTTTAAGTAATATGATTAACTAAACTCATTATCATGAACATAGTCAAAATGTCTTTGCAAATTATGTTGTAGATTACTAGCTCGCGTTGTAGCTCCCTTGAATTTTTATATGTTCCTAGAGAAATAGAGTTGAAATATGATGGTAGCAATAATGCGGACTGGGTCCGTGACCTGAGGATTGTCCTCATTGCTGCACAGAAGGCTTATGTCCTTAATGCACCGCTCGGTGCGCCACCCCCTCAAGCGTCGTCTGTAGATGTTGTGAACATCTGACAGGCACGTTCTGATGACTACTTGATAGTTTAGTGCGTCATGTATTATGGCTTAGAATTGAGGCTGCAAAACGTTTTGAATGTCACGGAACATATGAGATGTTCTAAGAGATGAAATTGGGATCTCAGGCTCGTGCCCGTGTTGAGAGGTATGAGACCTACAACAAGATTCTTTGTCTGCAAGATGAAGGAGAATAGCTCAATCGGTGAGCATGTGTTCAGATTGTCTGGGTGCTACAATCGCTTGAATTGAGTGGGAGTTGATCTTCCAGATAAGATAGTGATTGATATAGTTCTCCAAGTCACTGTCACTAAGCTACTAGAGCTTCGTGATGAACTATAAAATGTCAGGGATGGAAATAATGATCGAACCCCAAAACTCATTGGGTGTTAGATTCATAACAATGTAAATCACATGGTGATGTGAACTAGATTATTGACTCTAGTGCAAGTGGGAGACTATTGGAAATATGCCCTAGAGGCAATAATAAATTGGTTATTATTATATTTCCCTGTTTATGATAATCGTTTATTATCCATGCTATAATTGTATTGATTGGAAACTCAAATACATGTGTGGATACATAGACAAACAAAGTGTCCCTAGTAAGCCTCTACTAGACTAGCTCGTTGATCAAAGATGGTTAAGGTTTCCTAGCCATAGACATGAGATGTCATTTGATAATGGGATCACATCATTAGGAGAATGATGTGATGGACAAGACCCAAACTATGAACATAGCATATGATCGTGTCAGTTTATTGCTATTGTTTTCTGCATGTCAAGTATCTGTTCCTATGACCATGAGATCATGCAACTCACTGACACCGGAGGAATACCTTGTGTGTATCAAACGTCACAACGTAACTGGGTGACTATAAAGATGCTCTATAGGTATCTCCAAGGGTGTCTGTTGAGTGGGCATGGATCAAGACTGGGATTTGTTACTCCGTGTGACGGAGAGGTATCTCAGGGCCCACTCGGTAATACAACATCACAATAAGCCTTGCAAGCAAAGTGACTAAAGAGTTAGCCACAGGATCTTGTATTACGGAACGAGTAAAGAGACTTGCCGGCAACGAGATTGAACTAGGTATGGAGATACCGACGATCGAATCTTGGGAAAGTAACATACCGAAGAACAAAGGGAACAGCGTACGGGATTAACTGAATCCTTGACATAGAGGTTCGACCGATAAAGATCTTCGTAGAATATGTAGGAGCCAATATGGGCATCCAAGTCCCGCTATTGGTTATTGACCGTAGAGATGTCTCGGTCATGTCTACATAGTTCTCGAACCCGCAGGGTCTACACACTTAACGTTTGGTGACGATATAAGTATAGTTGAGTTATTATGTTGGTGACCGAAAGTTGTTCGGAGTCCCGGATGAGATCCTGGACATGACGAGGAGCTCCGGAATAGTCCGGAGGTAAAGATTGATATATGGGATAATAGTGTTTGGTCTCTGGAAGGGTTCCGGAATTCACCGGAAGGGGTTTCGGATGTTTCCCGAAATGTTCGGGTACGAGAACACTTTATTTGGGCCAAGGGGTAAAGCCCACGAGGCTTTAAGGAAGGTGCAAAAGGATTTTTGCGGAGGCCAGAGGCCAGACGCCAGGATCCCTGGCGTCTGGGGCCAAACGCCGAGGACCCTGGCGTCTGGTCCTGGAGTCCGAGGAGGACTCTTGCCTTGCGGGCCAAACCGACTTTGAGGAGGCTCTTTCTCCAAGTTTCGACCCCAGGGCTCAACATATAAATAGAGGGGCAGGGCTAGCACCCGGAACACATCAAGTATTCCCCAAGCCGTGTGCCGGCAACCCCACCCCTCTAGTTCATCCTCCGTTATAGTTTCCGTAGTGCTTGGCGAAGCCCTGCGGAGATTGTTCTTCACCACCACCGTCACCACGCCGTCGTGCTGCCGGAACTCATCTACTACTTCACCATCGCTCGCTGGATCGAGGAGGTGAAGGCATCATCAAGCTGTACGTGTGGTGAACGCGGAGGTGTCGTCCATTTGGCGCTAGATCGGAAGGACCGTGATCAGGATCGCGAGACGGTTCGTGATTTGATCGCGGGACGGATCATGATGGGATCGCGGGATGGATCGTGATTGGATCGCGAGACGGATCGTGATGGGATCGCGGGACGCTCGGCGATTTGGATCGCGAAGACGTTCGACTACATCAACCGCGTTTCTTAACGCTTCCGCTTAGCGATCTACGAGGGTACGTAGATCCACTCTCCCTCTCATAGATGCTCATCACCATGGATAGATCTTGCATGTGCGTAGGAAATTTTTTGTTTCCCATGCAACGTTCCCCAACAAGTAACTCAAAATAAAAGCTACAGAATAAACGGAGGCTAGATAAGGACGAGGTGACGATGTGTGTTGGAAGTGTTTCCAAGGTTGATGTGATCACCATCGCACGCTCTCTCTACCTTCGGGATTAGTGATGAACCTAAATAAATGTTATTTGGTGTTTGCGTTGAGCATGAACGTGATTAGATCATGTTTATTGCAATACGGTTATTCATTTAAGTTAGAGAATAATGGTTATTCTGTTTACATGAATAATACCTTCAATGGTCATGCACCCAATGAGAATGGTTTATTGAATCTGGATCGTAGTGATACACATGTTCATAATATTGATGCCAAAAGATACAAAGTTAATAATGATAGTACCACATACTTGTGGCACT
The DNA here is from genome assembly GCA_039707655.1 of Elymus sibiricus. Taxonomy (NCBI): domain Eukaryota; kingdom Viridiplantae; phylum Streptophyta; class Magnoliopsida; order Poales; family Poaceae; genus Elymus; species Elymus sibiricus. The sequence continues at coordinate 251,392,903 of CM077671.1, forward strand.
GCCGCTAAATGTCATATTGGTATAAAGCGCATGAAGAAACTCCATGCTGATGGATCTTTGGACTCATTCGATTTCGAATCGGTTGAGACATGCGGCCCACGCCTCATGGGCAAGATGACTAAAGACCCCGTTTTCCGGTATGATGGAGCGGGCAAGTGACTTATTGGAAATGATACATTTTGATGTATTCGGTCCAATGAGTGTTGTAGCATGCGGTGGATATCGTTATTTTCCTACCTTCACTGATGATTTGAGTAGATATGGGTATATTTACTTAATGAAACACAAGTCTGAAACGTTTGAAAAGTTCAAACAAATTCAGAGTGAAGTTTGAGATCATCGTGACAAGAAGATAAAATGTCTACGATATGATCATGGAAGTGAATATCTGAGTTACGAGTTTGGTATGCAACTTAAGACAATGTGGAAGTTGTTTCACAACTCACGCCGCCTGGAACACCATAGTGTGATGGTGTGTCCGAACGTCGTAGTCATGCTCTATTGGATATGGTACGTGCTATGATGTCTCTTATCGATTTGCCACTATCATTTTGGGGTTATGCATTAGAGATAACTACATTCACTTTAAATAGGGCACCATCTAAGTCCGTTGAGATGACACCGTATGAATTTTGGTTTGACAGAAACCTAAGCTGTCATTTCTTAATGTTTGGGGCTACGACGCTTATGTGAAAAAGGTTTCAACCTGATGAGCTCGAACCCAAAGTGGACAAATGCATCTTCATAGAATACCCTAACAGTTGGGTATACCTTCTATCTCAGATCCAAGCGCAAAGTGTTTGTTGCTAAAACGGGTCCTTTCTCAAGAAAGAGTTTCTCTCGAAAGAATTGAGTGGGAGGAAAGTAGAACTTGATGCGGTTGTTAAACCGTCACTTCAGTTGGATAGTAGCACAACACAGAAATATGTTTTAGCGATGCCTACACCAAGTGAAGAGGAAGCAAATGATGATGATCATGAAGCTTCGGATCAAGTTACTACCGAACCTCGTAGGTCAACAAGGACTCGTACCGCCCCTGAGTGGTACGTCAATCCTGTCTTGGAGGTCATGTTGTTAGACAACAGTGAACCTACGAGCTATGAAGAAGCAATGGTGGGTCCGGATTCCAACAAATGGCTAGGAGCCATGAAATCCGAGAAAGGATCCATGTATGAAAACCAAGTATGGACTTTGGTAAACTTGCCCGTTAAACGGCAGGCCGTTGAGTACAAATGGACATTTAAGAAGAAGACAGACGCTGATGGTAAATGTCACCATTTATAAAGCTCGACTTGTCGCAAAAGGTTTCCGACAAGTTGAAGGAGTTGACTACGATGAGACTTTCTCACCCGTAGCGATGCTAAAGTCTGTTGGAATTATGTTAGCAGTTGCTGCATTTTTTGATAATGAAATCTGGCAGATGGATGTCAAAACAGAGTTTCCTTAACGGTTTCCGTGAGGAAAGGTTGTATGTGATACAACCAGAAGGTTTTGTCAGTCCTAAGGATGATAAAATGTATGCAAGCTCCAGCGATCCTTCTATGGACTGGAGCAAGCATCTCGGAGTTGGAATATACGGTTTGATGAGGTGATCAAAGTTTTTGGGTCTATACAAAGTTTATGAGAAACTTGTATTTACAATAAAGTGAGTGGGAGCACTATAGAATTTCGGATAAGTATATGTGGATGACATATTGTTGATCGGAAATGATGTAGAATTTATGGAAAGCATAAAGGGTTGTTTGAAAAGGAGTTTTTCAAAGGAAAACCTGGAATGAAGCTACTTAAATATTGGGCATCAGGATCTATAGAGATAGATCAAGACGTCTGATAAAACTTTCAATGAGTACATACCTTGACAAGATTTTGAAAGAGTTCAAAATGGATCAGTCAAAGAAAGAGTTCTTGCCTGATTTGTAAGGTGTGGAGTTGAGTGAGACTCAAAGCTCGACCACGGCAGAAGAAAGAGAAAGGACGAAGGTCGTCCCCTATGCCTTATCCATAGGCTCTGTATAGTATGCCATGCTGTGTACCGCACATGGTGTGTGCCTTGCCATGAGTCTGTCAAGGGGTACAAGAGTGGTCCAGAAGTGGATCACAAAACAGCGGTCAAAATTATCCTTAGTAACTAGAGGACTAAGGACATGATTCTCAGTTATGGAGGTGACAAAGAGTTCGTCATAAAGGGTTACGTCGATGCAAGCTCTGACACCAATCCGGATGACACTGAGTAGCAATCCGGATACGTATAGTGGAGCAGCCATTTGGAATAGCTCCAAGTGGAGCGTGGTAGCATCTGCAGTATGACATATAGATTTGCAAAGAACACACGGATCTGAATGTTGCAGACCGTTGACTAAAGACCTCTCTCACATGCAAAGCATGATCGAACCCCAGGACTCATTGGGTGTTAGATTCATAACAATGTAAATCACATGGTGATGTGAACTAGATTATTGACTCTAGTGCAAGTGGGAGACTGTTGGAAATATGCCCTAGAGGCAATAATAAATTGGTTATTATTATATTTCCTTGTTCATGATAATCGTTTATTATCCATGCTATAATTGTATTGATTGGAAACTCAAATACATGTGTGGATACATAGACAACAAAGTGTCCCTAGTAAGCCTCTACTAGACTAGCTCGTTGATCAAAGATGGTTAAGGTTTCCTAGCCATAGACATGAGATGTCATTTGATAACGGGATCACATCATTAGGAGAATGATGTGATGGACAAGACCCAAACTATGAACGTAGCATATGATCGTGTCAGTTTATTGCTATTGTTTTCTGCATGTCAAGTATCTGTTCCTATGACCATGAGATCATGCAACTCACTGACACCGGAGGAATACCTTGTGTGTATCAAACATCGCAACATAACTGGGTGACTATAAAGATGCTCTACAGGTATCTCCGAAGGTGTCTGTTGAGCTGGCATGGGTCGAGATTGGGATTTGTTACTCCGTATGACGGAGAGGTATCTCAGGGCCCACTCAGTAATACAACATCACAATAAGCCTTGCAAGCAATGTGACTAAAGTGTTAGCCACGGGATCTTGTATTATGGAATGAGTAAAGAGAATTGCCGGTAACGAGATCAAACTAGGTATAGAGATACCGACGATCGAATCTCGGGCAAGTAACATACCGAAGAACAAAGGGAACATCGTACGGGATTAACTGAATCCTTGACATAGAGGTTCAACCGATAAAGATCTTCGTAGAATATGTAGGAACCAATATGGGCATCCAGGTCCCGCTATTGGTTATTGACCATAGAGGTGTCTCGGTCATGTCTACATAGTTCTCGAAACCGTAGGGTCTGCACACTTAACGTTCGGTAACGTTTCGGTAGTATTGAGTTATGTATGGTGGTGACCGAAGGTTGTTCAGAGTCTCGAATGAGATTCCGGACGTCACGAGGAGCTCTGGAATGGTCCGGAGGTAAATATTGATATATAGGAAGTCCCGTTTTGGTCACCGGAAAGGTTTCGGGTACTTCGGTAGTGTACCGGGAGTGTCGGGAGGGTACCGGGGGACCATCGGGAGGGGCCTCTCGCCCCAAAGGGCCTCATGGGCCGTGGGAGGAGGTAAACCAGCCCCTAGTGGGCTGGCCGAACCCCCCCCCCCCAACAAGGCCCATGCGGCTAGGGGTGGGAAAGTCCAAGTGGAGATAAGGAAAAACAAGTGGAAGTGGAATCCTACTTGGAGTAGGATTGGAGTAGGACTCCTCCACCTCTCCCACTTCGGCCGCACCTAGGGGCAGCCCTAGGGGCGCCGGCCTCCCTCCCCTTCCTCCTATATATACTGGAGGGGAGAGAGGGCAGCCGCACCAGAAAACCCTAAGCCACGGTGCAGCCCTCTCTCCCCAATAGATCAAGTCCTCTAGTTTTTAGCAGTGTTTAGGCGAAGCCCTGCTGGAATAATTCCACCACCACCGCCGCCATGCCGTCGTGCTGCCGGAGAACTCATCTACCTCTCCGCTCCCTCTTGCTGGATCAAGAAGGCGGAGATCGTCATCGAGCTGTACGTGTGCTGAACGCGGAGGTGCCGTCCGTTCGGCACTAGATTGGAAGATTGGATCGCGGGACGGATCGTGATTGGATCGCGAGACGGATCGTGATGGGATCGCGGGATGGCTTGCGATTTGGATCGCGAAGACGTTCGACTACATCAACCGCGTTTCTTAACGCTTCCGCTTAGCGAGCTACAAGGGTACGTAGATCCACTCTCTCTCTCGTAGATGCTCATCACCATGGATAGATCTTGCATGTGCGTAGGAAACTTTTTGTTTCCCATGCAACGTTCCCCAACACGTTGTAGTGGGTTCAATCTGACATGTTTCTATATCCCAGTGATAGAAGGGGACAAGATAAGTCTTTGTATTGTTGCCACTAAGGATAAAATGATGGGGTTTATTCATATCGATTGAGTTTAATTTGTCTACATCATGTCATCGTTCTCCATGCATTACTCTGCTTGTCAGGAACTTAATACGTAGAGAGGCAAGCATAGAAGCGCTCTTGAAGTGGAGTAATAGTAATAGGTGCAGGCAGGAGTCGGCCTATTTGTTTTGGACGTGATTCCTATATACACATGATCATTGCCGTGAATATCACATAACTATGCGCTTTTCTATCAATTGTCCAACAGTAATTTGTTTACCCACCGTATGCTTACTTTCATGAGAGATGCCGCTAGGGAAAACTATGGCCCCCGGGTCTATTCACTTATATATTTATAAACGCTACAATACCTTGCTGCCATTATTTAATTTTTATTTTATTTTTCAATTTACAATTATCTACTATTATCTACACACTTCACTTGCTTGCAAATAGCGAGATCAAGGGGATTGACAACCCTCTTGCCCGTGTTGGGTGCAAGTTGTTTGCTCTTTTGTGTGCAGCCGTTGAAGACGGTGGTGGATTGATACTCCTATTGGTTCGATAAACCTTGGTTTCGTAACTGAGGGAAATACTTACCCGTATTGTGCTGCAATTACCCATTCCTCTTCACGGAAAACCCAACGCAGATCACAATTATCACATACGTCCTTGCCTTCCATCACTGTCGCTCCACCTTTGATGCAACAACAACACACATGACTTATCACCTCTGTAAGAATCATCATGGGTAGTACCTACCGGCTACAGGCATGACTTGGAATCTCCACATGAGTTGTCATGCACCTGTCGACGACATGCATGAAATGGCGCACCCACAAGAGTCGGCGTGCGTAGCACCTGCCAAGCCAGATCAAATGAGGTTCATAGTTGGAGGGGGTGTCCCCTACCACCGTGCTATCCAAACAACCACGATGCCGCCGCCATCGAAGAACCAGGGCCACCCCCAATACCCAAATTCGCGCATCACCATCAGATGAGCACTACTACCGATGCGCCACGCCGCCCATCCGACGAAGGTGGAAGACGCCCAAAATCCATCGAGCCAGACCCCATTCCTCACCTCCCCAACCCCATTCCTCACCTTGCCACTAGAGCAGCAAGGGCACCCGCACTCCCGCTCTCCCGCATCAGCACAACACCAACCCACTGCCTTGCCTCCCACTATGTTTCAGTCATTAGAGATCAGGGCCGCCGCCTTGACTGTCGTGATGCAACACAAAAGAAGGTGTGGAGAAGATCCGCTTCTTGATTCCCTGAATGAGCCATGCCAGCAGCTGCATGGCCATGGTGTGGTACACCGAGATCGAGGTAAGCACTGACCTGACCGACACAAGGCTTCCCACCATCGTGATCATGCCAGTCATCCATCCTTTAGGCATCGGTGATGCGACAGACAGACATGCACATATGAATACAGTCAATTTTGCGATGAGCTTCCCTCATTTTCTACATCTGGTCATCTGCCTTGGTGTTCCTCCTCACTTAGGCCATCTCCAATGCTGACCCTCAACGCCCTTGCATCCGTCCAGATCAGGTTGACCAGATGTGTTTTGCTATCCAACGTGGTACCCCATCTGTCCGCGGACCGGTCGGGACGTCCATATTCCCGCAAAATCGGAAGTAAACATGGGAGGCTTTGCGGGCATCCGGACCACTTCCACGCACGTGTCTGACATCCCGGACCCACCCAAAACCCTCTCCCTCACCTTGTGCCCTTTCCCGCCCGAAGTGTTTGCCGCACATGCATGCCGCTCGAGAGCGCAAGCGCCGCATTCATGCCGGTGCAGAGCAGACGCGATCTCTCACGTTGCTCAGATATTGAATAGGTGCACCCGCAGAGAGCGTCACCCATGACACGTCCCCGATCTCCTTACCTGTTCAATGCAGGAGCTACATGAGAGAATGGGACAAGGCAGATATCTACTGCATTAAAACGGACAGCCCGTCCATCCGCCTGCAGACATTGAACATGCACGCTGACCGGGCAACCCGCTCTATACACACTTTGGCGCTTGGCTTCAGCGGCATCCTCTATTTAAATGAGACCACTCTCGGCACAAACCACATCACAACACATCTGTTCCACATCCTCCTCCCGTGCATCATATCTGTCATGACCGCGAGCGGTAACGCGTTGTGGGAGAGCCTCTCGATGGAGCAGAAGCACGAGGTGGCCACCCTTGCTGCCAGCTGGCAGAGCCGTCGTGCTAGGTGGATAGAGGCTGGCATGTCGGCTAACTCCTGTGAGGTCTCTGACGACGACCCGACAATGGAGACGGGCTCCGATGATGACTTGACGCCGGAGCCAAGGGAGGTCCATTCAGGCTTGACCATGGAGCAGGCGTGGGCGCACTACAGCAGTGCCATGGCGGAGGAGCAGCCATAGCTGTTGTCGGCATTCCGGTAGGCGCGGGAGGAGGATCAGTACAACCTCTTCCTACTCGAGCAAGATCGGGTGGCGGAGGGATAAATCTACGACGAGCGCACGTGTGAGGAAGCCATGACGGCCATGGCGGCGGAGAACCCAACTTTTTCGCTGAGCAACGACCGTTCTACGAGAATGTGTGCGTCGAGGCTGCTTGCAATGCGGTGACGACGTTGGCGATCGCGGACGAGAACACTGACAGCTTCTTCGCCCTACCAACGATGCTTCGTTGGCGCCGATGGCACGACGAGCATGTCGCCCCGTCCACGTGCATCGTCGACCTCACTTCCACCGATGACACACAGGTCATGGACTCTGACGAGGAGGTGTAGTTCTTAGGAGGCGGCGGGGCCTCGAGTCCCAAGTGGACCAGCCCGTGTCCCATGTCTTACCTTTCCTCGTTGGTTACCGCACCTTCAGTTCACGGGTCTCATCCCCACCAGACATGGATACGGCCGACGCCACGGGAACAACAAGGACTTGAAGGAGGTACTGACCTAGATTTAGAGTAGGTTTAGGTCCAATCATTTTAATGAAAATGTAATGAATGTGCTCCGGTTTATATGAAAATCATCCGGTTTGCATGTAATTCATCCAGTTTGTTGAAATCCGGTTTGAAATGTATGTTGTCATGATTGACTGGCCGGCTCCCGCATTAGTGTCCATGAACTGGTCCCCGCAGCAATAAAGATGCCCTTAGTCACTTCTCCGCGCAAGGCATCTCTGACGCCAACGGGGAAGAAAGGCTTTGAGATGTGTGCGAGACATGTTCTCACATGGGTCCAACTTGATTAGAAGATAGACTCGGTCTCATAGGATTATTATTTTCATTTCAAAGATGGCAGCGGGTATTAGAGAAACTCCAACCAGCCGACCCATTTCGTCTGCCCATGTCCCTTTAAGTGGAAGTGGACAAAAACACCGGCCCAACGCGGCGACCCAAACTCAAATTGTGTTCGCAGGACGTCCATATCGATGCATTTCAGGCCCAAATTTGGGTCGCGTTTGTGTCAGCTCGGACACGAAACAGACGCCACGCACGCCCCCTTGGTGTCCGCCGCGTCCCCACACGTCAGTCGACCAACTGCCCCATGCGGTCTTATTTATGGCGGACACCTACCGCGGGCCCACTCGTCAGTGAGTGGAAGCTACTGGAGGCCGTCCTTTTATAATCCACGCGCGTACAGGGGGCGGCCTCATCCACTTCCGCTTCCACTACCGTCCACATCCAGCCCCGTGTGCTCCCTCGTCAGCGACAGAAACCATAGCAAGCGCCATGGGCTTGTTCAGCGGCAGCGTTAAAGGAAAGATGAATGTCGGATCAAGCTCCTCTTGCAACTCCTCTGTCGTCGGTGCCTGCAAGCCCAGTGCAAGAGTGGCTGCACATACCGATCCACCAGGCGCGGTGGCACTGGCAGTACCGGCAGCCCCTCCCATACCTGGACGTGATGATGCCGCATCATTGGCACCTGGATCCCCAGTGGATCCCTGTGCTGACGGTGCTGCGGTCGTGGCGTGCACATGCCGTGGAGGAGCGCCTGTGCCGGGAGCTCCTGACGCTGGAGCGGCATCGGATGCGAGCGTACGCGCCAGACTCTCCCAAATGGGAGGTCTGGTTTGCCCTCGAGCACGAGGAGTGATGTCTACTACGCAACTTTATTCTTGTAGACTTTGTTGGGCCTCCAAGCGCAGAGTTTTGTAGGACAGTAGAAATTTTCCCTCAAGTGGATGACCTAAAGTTTATCAATTCGTGGGAGGTGTAGGATGAAGATGGTCTCTCTCAAACAACCCTGCAATCAAATACAAGAAATCTCTTGTGTCCCCAACACACCCAATACAATGGAAAATTGTATAGGTGCACTAGTTCGGCAAATAGATGGTGATACAAGTGCAATATGGATGGTAGATATAGGTTTTTGTAATCTGAAAATATAAAAACAGCAATGTAGCAAGTAACAAAAGTGAGCACAAACGGTATTGCAATGCTTGAAAACAAGGCCTAGGGTCCATACTTTTGCTAGTGCAATCTCTTAACAATGCTAATATAATTGGATCACATAACCATCCCTCAACGTGCAACGAAGAATCACTCCAAAGTTCTTATCTAGCGGAGAACATAAGAAGAAATTGTTTGTAGGGTACGAAACCACCTTAAAGTTATTCTTTCTGATCGATCTATTCAAGAGTTCGTACAAACATAACATCAAGTTACCCTTTCCGTTCGATCTATCTAAGAGTTCGTACTAGAATAACACCATATGATACGCATCAACCAACTTTAATGTCACTTAGATACTCCAATGTCACCACAAGTATCCATGAGTTAATTATACGATACGCATCAAACAATTTCAGATTCATAATACTCAATCCACACAAAGAACCTCAAAAAGTGCCCCAAGATTTCTAGCGGAGAAAGTAGGACAAGAACGTGTATCAATCCCTATGCATAGATTACCCCAATGTCACCGCAGGAATCCGCAAGTTGAGTACCAAAACATATATCAAGTGAATCAATAGAACACCCTATTGTCACCACGGGTATACACATGCAATACATATATCAAGTGTTCTCAAATCCAATATTCAATCCAACATAACGATATCTCAAAGGGAAAGATTCAATTCATCACAACATGATAGCAAGGGAGTAACATCATATGATCCCACTATATTAACAAAGCCCGTGATACATCAAGATCGTGACATCTCAAGAACACGAGAGAGAGAGAGAGAGAGATTGAACACATAGCCTCAGCCCCGAGGATGGACTACTCCCTCCTCGTCATGGCCTCCGCCGGGATGATGAAGATGGCCACCAGAGATGGATTCCCCTCTCCGGCAGGGTACTGGAACGTCTCCAGATTGGTTTCTCGTCGATACAGAGAGTTGTTGCAGCGGAGCAAAGAGTCTAGGGTTATTTCTGATGGTTTCTATATTTATAGGATTTTTGGGCGTCGGTTTCATGCCAAGATGGGCCACGAGGGGGCACGATACACCAGGGCGATCCTGGGCCCTTTGGCGCCCTGGTGGGTTGTGCCCACCTCGTGGCTCTTCTCCGGTGGTTCTTTTCTCCAATATTGCTTATTTGGTCGAGAAAAAATCACCAAAAAGTTTCGGGCGATTCCGAGAACTTTCATTTTCTGCACAAAAACAACACCACGGTAATTCTGCTGAAAACGGCGTCAGTCCGAGTTAGTTCTCAATAAATCATATAAAGTGCATCAAAACCATATAGAAGTATTGTAAACATAGGTAAATATGGCATGAATACTTCATAAATTATCGATACGTTGGAGACGTATCAGCATCCCCAAGCTTAATTCCTGCTCGTCCTCGAGTAGGTAAATGATAAAAGAACAAATTTATGAAGTGTGAATGCTAGCATAATATATAAGTTTGATCATTGATAATTTCACTCAATTTTCTAGCATCATAACCAACAACTTTTTCTCATAAAAATCATCATGATAGAGTAGCAACCAATTCACATGATATGTTCAAACAAGGAATTCTCTTAAAACTTAACAACCTATGTTCTTAGTCACCAAACAATTGCAATTCAACTTATTCTCAACAAAGTCTAAGTAAGAGCTCCACATACTCAATCATCATATAGTCTTCTATGATTGCTAGTACTCAAAGAATATTTTTAGAACAAATGGCATCCATCGAACACAGAGAAAGATATGGGCTTAATGTTTTGCCTCCCAACATACTTATCATAAAGATAATTGTCAACAATAATGAATCATGATCAAATATATTTGACTGGCCATATGTGCCTAGATGTTTCCCCACCACATGGTGCTTTCCAACTAATAGATTGAGGTTGGAATAAGAAGTTGACTCAACATGAAAGTAAGTAACATGAAAGTAAATAGATTGTCCCTTCACAGAGGGAAGCAGGGATTTGCATATGTGCCAGAGCTCATTGTTTAAAACAGAGATGAATATAATTTTGGGAGGTGCACCCTTCCTGTCAATGTTACGACCAAGAGTTATCAATATCTTCCATGTTAAACACATTAGCGGCGGTTCCCAAGCGGTAAAAGTAAAGGTTTACTACCCCTCCACCAACAAACACACACCACGGCTAGCCGAATCTACGGGTACCTTCCATACCAACAACATTCCTGGGGGAGTTTTGTTTAATTATTTGCATTTTTTCGGGACTGGGAATCCCTATTACCGCCCCTCTCGTGCAAGGAAGAGTGAATAAACACTCATCATGAGAATAACCCGCTTAACATGGAAGATACTGACCGCCCCCTGTCGCTTCATGAGCAGTCCAGGCACACAAAACATATGCTCATTTGAAATTATAGAGGTGGCACATGCAAATTTACTTGGAATGGCAGTGAAATACCATATATAGGTAGGTATGGTGGACTCTTATGGAAGAAACTTGGCTCAAGGATTTGGATGCACAAGTAGGATCTCTACTTAGTACGAAGTGTTGGCTAGCAAAAGGTTCTAAACAAGTACCACATGTTGGAGGATCCATAACAATATAACTTCTATGCAAATATACACAACCATAACTCATTACGTTGTCTTCCTTGTCCAACTTCAACTAATTTGCTCAAGTTTGAAAATAATTAGTGGGTATTCACAATCATAGAAGATGTCCAAGATAATATATTTGTATGTGAAAGTTCTCTTCCTTATACCAATTATTCACGAATTGCTTGTATGACCAATATTGTGATTGTCAAACTTCAATAGATTTTACTTTCTAAACCAGATGTGAAGCTACTACTAAGCATAAAGCACATTGATAATTTCATATTTATGATATTTCATTGATTCACGATTTACTCATAGGATATAAGTGAAGCTCAAGAGTAAACATCAAACTACTCTTCAAAAGATATAAGTGAAAATCAATGAGTAGGTAAACAATCAAGTAGCTATGTGAGGGCTCTCTCTCAATAAATATTTTCAGATCTGAGTATTTTATTAAACAGCAAGCAAAAGAAAAATAGCACTCCAAGAATAGCACGCATCAAGTGAACGAATAAAAATTTAGGCTCAACATAGGCTAACCGATAATTGTTGGTGAAGAGAGGTGGGATGCGTAGCATCCCCAAGCTTAGATGCTTGAGACTTCTTGAAATATTTACTTGGGGTGCCTTGGGCATCCACAAGCTTGAGCTTTTGTATCTCGTTCAATCCTCTCATATCATGGTTTCACCTATTCTCAAAAACTTCATCCACACAAAACTCGAAAAGAACTCGTGAGATAGGTTAGTACACATAATAATAAATCAACTCTTTATGTACTTCCAAGACAAGTTGAATAATAATTTCAAACATAATCTACTTTTTAATATCATTTCCACAATTTATATCTACCAATATAGGCTATGCAAACTATAGGATAAGTAGATAACAAAACTATGACAACAATCTGTCCAAACAGAACAGTCTGTAGCAATCTATTAAACCAGTGTACTTATGTAACTCAAAAAGTTATGAAAATTTAGGACATGATAAATAATTTATATGAAAATACTGTGTAAAAATTTCAGAAACTTTCCACATTCCAGTAAAATATGAAAATTCAAACACTACAGAAAAAGTTTCTGTTTTCACACAGCACATATCAAACATGCAATGCAAGCATCCTAAGGCAATTCTTGGAACTTATTATTGAAAAACAAGATTATAAATAACACCTAACATAAAATAACAAAATATAATGATGATCCAAGCAAATCACATATTATGTGACGAATAAAAATATAGCTCTAAGTAAGATATACCGATAATGTTGAAGACGAAAGAGGGGCTGCCTTCCGGGGCATCCCCAAGCTTAGGTGCTTGAGTCTTTCTTGGATATTAACTTGGGGGTGCCTTGGGCATCCCCAAGCTTATGTTCTTGTCACTCCTTATTCTCCTCATATCGGTGTCTCACCCAAGACTTTAAAACTTCAATCACACAAAACTTAACGAAACTTCGTGAGATGGGTTAGTATAGTAAATATAGATCATTCACTTAGGTACTGTCAAGACAAGATTCATAATTGTTCCCACATGATACCTACTGTATTTTATCATTCCCATAATTTATACCACTAAATATAAGCTATGGGAACACTAAAAAAAGCAAACTATCCATGCAAAACAGAATCTGTCAAAAACAGAACAGTCTGTGAAGATCTGTAGTATATCCATACTTCCCTGTCTCTAAAAATTATTAAAAATTAGGAAAACCTGAAGAATTTGTATATAAAGACTGTGTAAAAATTTTAGATCATTATCACGCTCCAGTAAAAAATGAAAATTCCTGTACTGGAGTCAAAAGTTTCTGTTTTGGTTCAGCATCAATTCTACTCATCTTGTGAGTCATCCCAAAGGCTTTACTTGGCACTTTATTGAAATAAAAGACACAAAACATGATTACTACAGTAGATTAATAATGTGAACACACAAAAACATAAAGTAAAAGTGTTGGGTTGTCTCCCAACAAGCGCTTTTCTTTAAAGTCTTTTAGCTAGGCATGATGATTTCAATGATGCTCACGTAAAAAGTAGTAATTGGAGCATGCAAGAGAGCATCATGAATCACATGACAAGAACATTTAAGTCTAACCCACTTCCTATGCATAGGGATTTTGTGAGCAAACTATTTATGGGAGCAACAATCAACTAGCATAGGAAGGCAAAACAAGCATAACTTCAAAACTTTGAACACATAGAGAGGAAACTTGATATTATTGCAATTCCTACAAGCACATGTTACTCCCTCATAATAAATTTTAGTAGCATCATGAAGGAATTCAACAATATAACTATCACATAAAGCATTCTTTTCATGATGCACAAGCATAGAATTTTTATCACTCTCCACATAAGCAAACTTCTTCTCATTCATAATAGTGGGAGCAAACTCAACGAAATAACTATCGTGAGGTACTTGATAGACATAACCACTTTGAATATTAAAATCATGAGAGCAAGTTTCATGGTTGTCATTACTCTTTATAGCATACATGTCATCAAAATAATCATCATACATAGGAGGCATGCTATCATCATAATAGTTTTGCTCATCAAAACTTGGGGCACTAAAAATATCATCTTCATCAAACATAGCATCCCCAAGCTTGTGGCTTTGCATATCATTAGCATCATGAATATTCAGAGGACTCATACTAACAATATTTCTATCATGCTCATCATTAAAGGAATTCTCATCAAGTATTTTCATAATTTCTTCCTCTACCAATTGAGCACAATTATCTGAATCCTTGTTTTCACGAAAGACATTATAAAGACGAAACAAATGATGCAACCTAAACTCCATTTTTTGTAGTTTTGTTTTATAAAACGAAACTAGTGATAAAACAAGAAACTAAAAGATTTAATTTCAAGATCTAAAGATATACCTTCAAGCACTCACCTCCCCGGCAACGGTGCCAGGAAAGAGCTTAATGTCTACTACGCAACTTTATTCTTGTAGACTTTGTTGGGCCTCCAAGCGCGAAGTTTTGTAGGACAGTAGCAATTTTCCCTTAAGTGTATGACCTAAGGTTTATCAATCCGTGGGAGGTGTAGGATGAAGATGGTCTCTCTCAAACAACCCTGCAATCAAATACAAGAAATCTCTTGTGTCCCCAACACACCCAATACAATGGCAAATTGTATAGGTGCACTAGTTTGGCAAAGAGATGGTGATACAAGTGCAATATGGATGGTAGATATAGGTTTTTGTAATCTTAAAATATAAAAACAGCAATGTAGCAAGTAACAAAAGTGAGCACAAACGATATTGCAATGCTTGAAAACAAGGCCTAGGGTCCGTACTTTCGCTAGTGCAATCTCTCAACAATGCTAATATAATTGGATCACATAACCATCCCTCAAAGTGCAACGAAGAATAACTCCAAAGTTCTTATCTAGCGGAGAACATAAGAAGAAATTATTTGTAGGGTACGAAACCACCTTAAAGTTATTCTTTCTGATCGATCTATTCAAGAGTTCGTACTAAGATAACATCAAGTTATCCTTTCCGTTTGATCTATCTAAGAGTTCATACTAGAATAACACCATATGATACACATCAACCAACTCTAATATCACCTAGATACTCCAATGTCACCACAAGTATCCATGAGTTAATTATACGATACGCATCAAACAAAATTCAGATTCATAATACTCAATCCACACAAAGAACCTCAAAGAGTGCCCCAAGATTTCTATCGAAGAAAGTAGGACAAGAACGTGTATCAACCCCTATGCATAGATTACCCCAATGTCACCGCGGGAATCCGCAAGTTGAGTACCAAAACATATATCAAGTGAATCAATAGAACACCCCATTGTCACCATGGGTATCCACATGCAAGACATATATCAAGTGTTCTCAAATCCAATATTCAATCAAACAGAACGATATCTCAAAGGGAAAGATTCAATTCATCACAATATGATAGCAAGGGAATAACATCATATGATCCGACTATATTAACAAAGCCCGTGATACATCAAGATCGTGACATCTGAAGAACATGAGAGAGAGAGAGATTGAACACATAGCTACTGGTACATACCCTCAGCCCCGAGGGTGGACTACTCCCTCCTCGTCATGGCCTTCGGCGGGATGATGAAGATGGCCACCGGAGATGGATTTCCCTCTCCGACAGGGTACTGGAACGTCTCCAGATTGGTTTTTCATCGATACAGAGAGTTGCGGCGGCAGAGCGGAGAGTCTAGGGTTATTTCTGATGGTTTCTATATTTATAGGATTTTTGGGCGTCGGTTTCACGCCAAGATGGGCCACGAGGAGGGCACGATACACCAGGGCGCGCCTGGGCCCTCTGGCGCGCCCTGGTGGGTTGTGCCCACCTCGTGGCTCTTCTCCGGTGGTTCTTCGCTCCAATATTGCTTATTTGGTCCAGAAAAAATCACCAAAAAGTTTTGGACGATTCCGAGAAATTTCATTTTCTGCACAAAAACAACACCACGGTAATTCTGCTGAAAACAGCGTCAGTCCGGGTTAGTTCTAAATAAATCATATAAAGTGCATCAAAACCATATAAAAGTATTGTAAACATAGGTAAATATGGCATTAATACTTCATAAATTATCGATACGTGGGAGACGTATCAAGGAGCAACGCCGGCGTGGCGTGGAGGCCCACCACACCAACCTCCCGCCGCCCCCCGTCGTCAAGCCTGAGGAGGAGGAGGCGGCCGCCTACCAGGCGGCATAAGCGGCGGTCATGCAGGTTTCCGCCGACGAGACCCGCCGCAAGGAGGAGGAGGCCGCATACCAAGCGCGGCTGGCAGAGGCCCTCATCTTGTCGGTCGTCGGGGACTGCGTCACCCCCCCCCCCCACCCCCCGTCGTCGAGGCTCCCCACGCCAAAGGCCGAGCCGCATCCGCCGTCGGCGCCCCAGCCGATGGAGGAGAAGTACGTGTGGGAGGGCGGCCTGCGCGAGTGGGTCAGCGCGCCCCCGTTTGGCTCAGGGCTACACCGACGCAGGAGGCGGCATACCTCGAGCACTAGAGGCGGCACCACATGCAAGCCGAACGCGAGGAGGAGGAGCGTCGTGCCCGCTGGGCACGGGAGGAGGAGGAGCGTCGTGCAGGCCGGCCGGCGTAGGACACGACCCGTGCTTGGGAGGCGGCGTTCCCCTGGGCAGGCCCGGCGCCGGAGCTGGTGGACCTCACCAGTCTTGGCTCGGGTGACGAGGACACCTAGGGCACCGCGGGGGCGTCTAGGGCAGCATGTTTTTCTATTTATGTTTAATTAATGTAAATGTGGACTTTCGCCGGCCGTGAACCGCCGTTTTAATGTAAATTAATGTTAAGTTTGAAATTAGCTCTCTTTTTTTACATGTCGCGCGCAAAACAAAAGGTTCGGGCCAGCGTTGGGTGCATGCGCTGACCCAAATCTGAATACGGATGTTGTCCTCTGTGCGACCGATCCAAACGAACAAAAAGCAGACAAAGCGGAGAGCAACTCCAACGGGCCGACCCAAACGGACGCGTCCTATGTTCGTTTTTGTCCGTTTGGGTTGGCTTGTCCGCCCCCTTTTGCGTTTGGGTCGGCCGTGCACCCAACGCGCGGACCCAAATATCGTTCGCACATAATAGTGAAAAGGCCTGCGGCCATAGTTCATGCCATAGCTCAGAGTTCATGCCGGCGCCATGCCAGCGGCCGACATACATGCCAGCACACAGAAAGGCCACCACACAGTTCATGCTGGCGTACCTGCCAACGGCCAGCACACAAAAAAGGAGCAGGAGTTCAACCACACCATCTCGGCAGTGGTCATGTCGGCACACTTGCCGACATACAAAAAAAGTCTAGCGCTCTCCGGCACCGTAGATCACTCGTCATCGAACTTGAGCATGTCGGCCTGCATCTTCTCGAACCAAGGTCGCTTCCTCGGGGACACCGTGCTCAAGTCCACCTTCATGACCTCCACTCCCGTCATCATGCTAGCGAGCATCACTTCTTTTGCCTTGGTCTTCGCATTGGTGGCCTCGATCTCGAGCTTCTTCGCTTGCTTCTCTGCCTCCATCTCAAGCCTCCTCGCTTGCTTCTCCGCATCGAGCTCAAGCCTCTTCCTTTGGATCTCCATGAAAGCATTCATTGGTTCTTCTTTGTCTTGGCGGTGCTTCTCCTCCCGTGTGTCCTTCTTGCTCATCATGCCCTCCAAAAGTGGCATGCAAGGAAATCGAGCTGCATCACACTTCTCCTCTTTTTTTGAGTTGGTCTTCTCCCGCGGCCACGGTGCCTCTCCCTCACGATGCTCCTCCACGGCTGCAGCCTCTCCATGGGCCTTGAGGGCGGCACATTGCACCCTGAACTTCTCGTCCGAGTTGATAACTATCCAACAATGGACGAGGTTGAAGGACTTCTCGTGTTGGGCCTTGAAAGCCTCCAAAGCTTGGAATGCCTACAAAAGTATATCATGCAAGCATATGGACATCCAAGCACAATGGAAACGAAGATGGACGCATGTTTTTACCATGTCCTTGATGCCGAGACCGCTTACAGGATGTCCCTCTCAAGAGTGGAACAAAACTTTTTGCACTCTTGTTGAATCACCCTCCAAAGCTTCGAGATGGACACCCACCCGCGCTTGCTCTCCATTTGGTACGGGGGAGGGGGGACTTCTTTCGTTCATGAAATTCACGATGGACACGTAGCCAAAAGGTAGATGGCTTTTGCTCGGCGGCGACCTTGGGGCCTTGTTCAATGTCCCTCCAACATTCACAAAGGAGCTTGTCCTCATCCTTTGTGTATACCTTGGTCCGCTTGCTTTGGCGCTTCTTGCTTGCTTGGGCTTGACTGGAAAGCTCCTCTTCGAACAAAGGCACCCGTCGATGGCCACTTCATCTTCTTCTAGGTCGTAGTCCTCCGGGAACTCGTGGTCGACGGGGAAGGTGCTCATGCCATCTTGGCCTTGCATGAAGGGGTCGGTCGTGCCACCATGGACAAAGGGGTCGGCCATGAAGGGGTTTCGGCCATCTTGGCTTTGGTTTCATCGGGATCGAAGGCAGTTGCATCCACACCACCTTCGAAGATCATATTCTCGATGATGAAACAGTTGGCCGCGTCATTGTCTGTGGTTGGCATTTTGTCGAACAGGTTGCGGGCGCCCAAAACCATGCCGGCAGGTGCCTCTCGCTGGCGTTTCCTCTTCCCCCCCCCCCCCCCCCCCCGAACATGATCCGCCGACCACCGGCGTGGCGTTGAGGTCGATGCGAATGGGAGCGGGCGTGCACGGCGCCACCACGCTCACCTCCGGTGAGCATTCCCCGGGCAAACGAGACACCTGCGGGTAGTGATGACGGAAGCCAGTCATTGCCGGCGCGGTGGACGTGCACGGCGACTCAAGCAGCAGAACACGAGGGAAGGCGGACGAGCCCGTGCTGGTCGCGGCCACAGCGGCGGTTAGCCCGTGCTGACTAGGGTTTAACCCAAGGTAGATAAGCGCGTCTCTCCTAGCCGCAGCGACTCTCGCATTGGTCTCCTCTTGTTGTGCTGCCGCGGCTAGGGCGGCGGCCTCGGTGTGTTCGAGCTTGCGTTCCGCCGCATGCGTCCGGCCTTTCCTCTTAGCGGCTTCTCGGGTGTCAGCGGCTTCTTCCTGGTCGCCGCCGACGTCTTGCGAGGGGCGCGGGGCTTGGCCTTGGGGGTGACGAGGGAGGCGAGGTCGAAGGAGGCTAGAGAGGCGAGGCCGGCGGCGGCATCGAGGGTCGGCGCATCGTCCATGGCGACAGGCCGGGAGCGCAAGCGGGCGGGAGTATTTTGGAAAAGGGGAAATGTGGGTGGCTGAGCAGCCGACAGACGGGCCAGGGGAGAAATTGGCGGGCGTCGTGCGCGTCCGCGCCGACGCAAATGAGGACCAAATTTGGGCTTCAAATGGATCGCCCGGCGGACAAAAAGCAGACGTGCGTCAGTCGGAGTTGCTCTTACCCTCCTGACCTCATATTTGACATCTTTCTTTGGCTCAATTTGGCATCTACCTATTAGGAGATATCAACAGAAAAAAAAACGGAAAGATAAACTGTTGGCAGACAAGAAAGAACTTATCAACGCCCGGAAAAAAAGGAAAGAAAACTTATCAAATCATCATCTATTTTTGGCGGGAGAATGCTGAGCACGAAATGCAAAGCAAGTTACAAAGAATTTGTGTTCATAAAGAATTGAAGAAAGAACCAGCTCATCGCATGCTACGCACAAGCATTTACTCCCTCCGTCTCAAAATAAGTGTCTCCACCTTAATACAACTTTGTACTAGAGCTAGTACAAAGTTGAGACAGTTATTTTGGGACGGAGGGAGTACAATGCAGCCTGAATTATTTCCCTGCAGGCACAAAAATGAACATCTGACTAAGAATTTCATCACATCATCAGAATCTAAGAGAAACTCAACAATCATATGTACATTTCCGGGCCCAATGACACTCGCAACACACTGGTATGCTATCAGTCCTTACCAAGAGTACACCACCCCAGAAGAACACTAATTCCATAGCATCTCGATGAACCAGGATGAAATCGATCACCTATAAGCTATCTCTGCAAGCAGTTGGGCCAACTGCAAGAACAAAACTTGATCCATGTGGCGTTAAATCCTTGAGTTATGATGGGCTAAATGGATCGACTACAGTACTGATAGGTAAACAAGACAAGGTGAATCCCGGGAACTCAGCTTCCCAGTTTGAAGGCATCCACGAAAAGGCCCAGACATACACCGGCTTTCCAGAAGTTCACCATTGAAATAAATGACTGAAATCGTCCAGGAGGCCTGGTCACCGGTTTTCTTATGTACATAAGCATGCCAATTCCTTCAATGGCAGCCACTACAACACCAGCAACAAGGACATCCCAGTCACCAGTCTGCCCTAGGATTGTTGCCAAAGCATTGGCGGTGTAGAATCCAAGGAGCACAAGGAATATCTTTGTGGGAGAGTTGCTTCTGGCAGAGTTCAGCTTTTCGAGCAGTTGCCTTCCAGCAGCTTGGGCGAGTCGGCCAAGCCTTGTCCTGCCAAGAAAACCACTGTCCTCTTCAGAGTCTTCGCCATCGGCGTTAGGTGGTCCACCTGTCTCCAAGGCAAATACAGGCCTCCATCTTTTGCTTTTCATCTGGTAACTAAACAGAGTACATATATCAAATAGTGGTTCCTAAGCTTCACAAAGGAGGGTACTCAAAATCTCAAAGACTTAAGCGCAGACAATCTTGTACTCTTGTTTGTACCTATACGAAAAATTGGTACTTCCATCGTTTTCATTTTCATGATATAATTAGAAATATATCTTTTAGCTTGGTCCTCAGGCAATTAGAAATAAGATCGATGATTTGTTACTTACATTGAATTGTTATAGGTCTTCTATATAGAGAGGACCACATATGAGGAATAAAACAAACAAGAATTAGAAGAACAGTTCTTCTCTCTTGCCTCCATACAACCCAGTACACAACATAGCGTGTCAATATCAATAACTGACTAACATAAAACAAAGTGTGAGAAGACATTATAAATTTAAAATCATTAGTTGATAACTGTGGGTTGTCACTGCCATGTGATCTAAGCTGCGATGAACCTTAATATTCAAGTGTTAGACTAATGCAACTGAAGTTTCAATGACTGATCACTATTGAGTTTTAGCAACCAAGATTTATAGAGATTTGAGACTAAAGAAATATTTAGTTGCTATTTTCAAACACCAAAAAGAGCAGGTTCCATTGGTAGCTAAGTATATAATGGCTGTAAAATACGGTTACAAAAAGAAGATAAGGTTTTTAGAAAAGTATTACCAACCAAACTATCACTTTCTGTCTTGCTGATTTTTCTAGCTTTTGAAGTAACTCCTGTCTGTGACTGGGCAGCAAAGGTTCATATTTTGACATTTGGTGGTGGAGTTACAGTATTACAGAGTTTTAAGGCGGCGATGTCTTAAATAGATTTGTTATAGAACATATCATTAGATTGTTAATGCACGTGGCGCAGATCAAACTTCCAGTGCAGATGTACCAGAGGTTCAAGTCGCAAAGGGGTCAACACTGATAGAGGAAATGCACCTAGATGGTGGGTCGACTCCGGTAGTGCATCCCCAGAAGTGAGATGGCAGGAATGGCCGATAGAACAGAAAACAAGGAAATACAAGCAAAGCAGACGCCATAGTCCTAAGCTGATGAGAAACCAAATAATGTGACTAACTTTCTCTAACACACTATGTGAGCATAAAATCGCCTACCAGAGACACGACATTACCACATTGGTGGCTTCAGAGAACCAAGAAGGTGATACATGTCAAAAAGGTGCCAACGGAGTGTTCATGATTGATACATGTGAAATATGTCATGCCAGTGAGCAGAAATATGTATGTAGCGGAGGGGCAAAGTTGAGGTTCAAATGGGTTAGTCTTAAGCCTGTATATCGTCCTACTAATGTTGGATCAACATGCAAATATTTTAGTGGTTAAAGTGGGTATATCATCAGGAGTCAGGGCAGTGAAGGGAACATTTTCTTCCCCCAAAATAGCAATATAACCTTGCTTCTCATGCTCCATTTGATATGTTCGTCATGTCTTCTTTGTTCAAATATTGACGCATCCATTGTCATACAATTCATGAAGACTGGCACATTAGGTATATGACAATGGAGATTTGTAGGTAAGAAGGCAATCCTCAATCCTCTGCTACCGATTGAGACTTCAGCACATATTCAAAGTGGTAGTAAACAACAACCCAAATCTCCAAGTTTCTGCTAAATTGCAAACTTTTGACTGGAGGCATACGGCAAAGATGCCACCAAACACATATTTCAAGCACTAGAAATCTAATTTGGACTTGGGCTTGCAAGAATCAATAAGCTTATCACAATTAGGTAACAACTAAATCACTGAATTAGCAATCATGGTTGTGGCGTAAATCAGCAGTATGGAGAGCTAACCTGATTGCTCCTCCGCTCGTCTTTGCAGCCCATAAGAAGCAGGTCCGGTGAAGGACATCGGGCTGCGCCGGCGCAGAGCCTTGGCGGCCACCTTCAACACAGAGGCCTCCTGCTGGCGGTCGTGGCACGAAGAGAGGTGCACCATGCCGCAGAAGCATGGTCTGGTGAGCGGGGGATATGTGCTCAGGCCAGAGCGGAAGAGAGCGGTGGAAGGGGAGGGATATGAGGAGGAGTAGGAGTCCGATAGACAGCAGAGCGGTGCTGGTTGCAGGGCTGACGGACCCGGCGAGGACTGGACCGACACGGAGGATGTTGAGGCGGACAACGGCAGATGAGATCAAGAGTGTAGGAGCAGCAGTGCGTGGCTGACACTATGAGCAGAGAATTGCCTGTGTAGCATTAAAACTTTGGTCAAACTCCAAAATACCGTTATAAACTTTACTGTTGCCAAAATGCCACTATTTTGAAAGTTCCATAGCCAATACATATACGGAGTATATACCATTATGTACAAACAGAAATTAAATGGAGAAGGAAAAGACCATTCTACCCTGACCTCTTCACACCAGGAGCTCCTCGTAGCTTCATCTCCTTCGAAACACACAATCAGTAGTTCAGTACACATTTCAGCAGCATAGATGAGTAAATACGACTGAACATCTATTTCTACACGAAATGTATCAATCTGAAATTGACACAAGATAGAACCGACTCCTTCCGTATCAATCTAAGCACACAGAAATTACAGGAAAGTAAGTAGAGATAACTAAAGACCATTACTTTGATGAGATTCTTCCACGTTCGCCATGTATGAAGCAGCAGCTAGGATGTGCTGTTGGAGAGAACCAGCCGGTGGCAGAAGAGGAGGACCGGCGAGAGATGGACAGCTCCTGCGTCTGGACGGCCGAGCAGAGGGAGCGCGGGCGGGGTAGCGCGGCAGCTCACCCTGCTACAACGACGGGGAGCGCGCCGCCTCTTCTACCCACTGGAGACGCGCCGGCCTCGTCCGTGCTCTCCAATGGCGAGCCAAGCAGATGCGTCGAGTGGGGGTGGGGTGGCCCGCCGGACGTAGCAAACGAGGGGCGGGCTGGAAGCGGTGGCGCGCCGGCCGGAGAAGAGCAGGGGGCGGAGTATGATGGTGGCTACGGGATGGGGAAAGGAGGAGATAGGGTTTGTGAGAAGGGTAATTTTGCGATTTTGAGAAAACTAACATGTGTGTAGATTGTCGATCAAATTGTGTATTTTTAAAACAATACAGACGCTCATACATAAACATATACATATATCTACTATAACGCACACTTTATCTCTTTATAAGCATCTTCGAAAGAAGACGCATCATTTTAAGATTGACGAAGTTGTCACATATGCCTTCCTAATCGACGAAACGCTCTCCTTCCGCTGAAAACATATCATCGAAAGGCCTGAAAAATAACAAAATTGTGTTGAGAATACACGGTAGTGTTATTTTGGAGTAGTTGTGCAGATCTTTCGAAAAATCTGAGATGAAATTGGAAATACACCCTGTATTGTTTAAGATTCAACTAGTTTGAGGTAGAGAACTGAAGAATCACGATGAAGAAAGGGATTTGAGGAGTGAGATGGAGGATTAGCGAGGGACAAACGAAGCTGTGAGTGTTGTTCATATTCAATTGTATTTTCTTTGATCCATAATTTTTTCCTAGCGGGTGAGTGCTACACACATAATTTCAGAAAACTGCAAAAATGATATTATTTTTCATACAAAATTCACTTATTGAGTGAGACGTAAATATGTTGAATTTGATTATAAATAGTACTTCCTGCATTCATAAATATAAGATATTTTGGATATTTTAATATAGACCAAATATAGACTGAAATAAGTGAAAAAATACACTAAACATGTCTATATACATCTGGTTTAACAAAAATGTTGAAACGTCTTATATTTTTTATGGAAAAAATATCTTATATTTGTGAACGGAAAATGTTATGTGTTTATGATATATTGTGAATTAGGGATATCGGGTATTGTTCACAGTTAGACATACATTTTCTTTCTTACTCAAACCATGTAATTTTGATTTGGGAAGTTAATAGTACCTACTCCCTCTGTTCCTAAATATAAAAGAATAGATATTTTAATACAGACACATACGAAACAAAATGAGTGAATCTATAATCTAAATTATGTCTATATACATTCGTATGTAGTTTAAATTGAAATCTCTAAAAAGACTTATATTTAGAAACAGAAAGAGTACAAGTTATCAGCACAAAATTATTTTCAACGTTTAATAATTTGGGTTGAGAACATTTTTTTGACGTTTAAAACACTCTTTATTGCATGGTAATCAACATAGCCATTGATTCCGATTGAAGCATCTAATTGATTTCTGTGTGGATACATGGATTATCTACTCATGATCGAGCACTACCCGCACGCCGACATTACTAAAGGAAAATTCCTGGCTGACCTGAGTGGGTGTATCACAACGAGTACGCATTTACCAACTCGTTCACTCCTTGATATCAAATGGGAGTCCCCTCCAGCAGGACATGTCAAGCTCAACTTTGATGGCTCTTACGTCGTTGCATAGTGCGAATCGGGCGCTCGTATGATTTTATGTGACCACGAAGGAAGGACGGATAATCTTTGCTCCATGTAGATGGTTGTTCAACTATCATGGACCTCTGGAAGCTGAGCTAGCGGCATGCGAGGAGGGGCTTAGGCTAGCCTTGAACTGGTCCCAAGGGCCGCTACTGGTGAAGACTGGTTGTGTCGAGATCGTCGCATTGATCAATGCTGGGACAGCTGACCGGTCCAGGAACATGCACCAAGTCGCCAAAATCGTTGAGCTACTCAAGGAACGGCAAGCTGGATTTTGAAAGATTAGTCGTGTGCAGAACAAAGTTGTGCATGCCATGGTAGCAATTGGATGCGGACAACAACGAAGAGATTGTTGGCTTGCAAACGCACCACCGGAGATAACTGTTAACACTTGAGTAATGAAATGCTCCCCGCCCCCCAAAAAAACATAGCATCGTTTACAAGCAGGAAAACAATACCATCTGACGGTTCTTCCATCCACGCATTACATGACATGTGTCTAGCGAGACTAGCTAACTCATGAGCCACCTGATTAGCTTCTCTTGTTGTATGCTCAAAAATGACATGAGAGAAGTCACATGCACTATGATAACAATCATCAAATATTGTAGTTGCCACTCCATATGATCGCTCGCCATTAATCATTATCTCAATTACCTCGGCATTATCAAAGTTAACTTAGCGGTTACACCCCAACGTTGAAGCAAGATTAAGACCAAATCGTAGGGCTATTGCTTCTTCCATGAGCGCATCTCCACAACATTCAAGTTTCCCGTTTCTAACCCCTACAAATTTACCTGTAGAGTCCCTCAAAACAGCTCCATATGCCCCTTGAAGCAAACTAGGATCAAAAGATCCATCAACATTTAACTTGACATAGCCTCTCTTTGGTTTCACCCATCCATGGCGTTTGATCTTTGCACCAGGGCTACTAGCTACAGAGAAATTTGCAGCCAAAGCTCTTATAGCCATAGCAATATTTTTTGGCTGCTGCGTCTCCTTCCGGTGTACCATATTTCTCCTTTCCCATCATAGGTATCAAGAACCGATAGCTATAACTTCAGTGAAGCTTCCCATACCAAGTACCACAACTTCTTCGACCGGCTGCATAAGTAGAAACTCAAGAATTGCCTCACCCGCTAGATCAACTTTCAGAGCATTGTTAATGGCTTTCTCGACACCCAATAGTCTCCACACTTCTCTTGCTTTCTGACAAACAAACGACAGGTGTTTGGTATCCTCAGCTCCAACATCGCATGCTGGACATTTTCATGTGACCTTAATGTGAGATTTCGTAGCACGGAAGGATTGCGAGAGCAAGAAGCACCTAATAATCCCATGTGTGTAATGGGTTGGGTTACTCTGAACTGGCACACATTTAAATCAAGTTATCAAAGGTATAGTATTCTCTAAGTTTGAAACATAGTAATTTATCCTATGATTAGAATATTCTATGAGATAAATTAAAGAAGTACTTACTTGTATCCAATCTCTACATGTATGTTTTTATGCCGAAACTTAAAAAGTGTATTATTTCTTTTTTCGGAAATAAAAAGTGTATTATTTCAACAACAGCAGAACTGTAGAGATCAGTTGAGCACGTATCCTGACTAAGTGGCCGCTGCACTGCAATTTTCTTTGACATCTTCTAATTTGGACTATTTCACCAGGCCATAGGCCTGCTAATTAAGGCCTGAAGGCTTGGTCCATTCATTGATGAACGTTGAATATAACATTAATACAGCTTTGAAATTTCTCTGGAAAATTCGGTCCATTTTTTGGTGACAAGCATGTATCCAGGAATATCCAGGTTGGCCATGCTAGTGGATTGCGTATTATTGCTCCCGTCCATTTCAGTATTTATGCCATTTATTCGGGTTTATCAAGTAACGGCGTCATGTGCTAGCTGTCTAAGATAGAGTTCAGAAAGCTAGGCCCTTTTTTTATATAAATTATGTTACTGTTCAAAGAAAAACTCATATGATAGTGGTAATTAATATGTAAAATAAAAATAATTTACTCACATATTTGCTCCCTCTGACAAATATATTTTGTGTTTGCTTAATTAAGCTATGTTTTACATGTAACCCCTCAAAAAATTGGTTTTACCCACAAAATGGTTAAGCTAACTTTGAAAAAAAATAGAATTAAGGCGAACTAAGCCTAGTTTGGATGGCTAGGTTTCCAGTGGAGGAACTAGCTCACCACGGTTAAAGTTCTAGATTTGACATGCAGGCCCGGCCCTGAGGGGGGACGAGAGGGGCGGCCGCCCCGGGCCCCCCCGATGCCAAGGGGCCCCCGACCATGAGATCCTTGTTCTGGTTTTTTTATGGGCCTCACCGCCGATCTTAACTCTAAAGTATTTACCCTCGCGAAAACTGAGCGTGTAGATCATTTTCCTTCTTGCTACAATCGAGGAATAGATCTCTTATTGCGTGCGATCAATTCGGAGTAGTTATGGAAACAACGCTCATGGTTTTCCTTCCTTAATCCATCAGCTGAAAATTGTGCGTCCAATTGTTTTTTTGGAAGATGTACGCCCAGTTTTTGGAGTAACTAACTAGCGTACAACCAGGCCAAGGGATCCTTAGAAAAGGAACAGATCAAGCGGGAGGTTTATGGCACACACAAAAAAATACCAAGCGGGAGGTGGCATTGATCCACGCGGGCGAACATGAGTTGAGAGGCGAGAGAATAGATCGACGCCGACGCCTGATATGCATCTGCTGTGTGTGCAGCGGGACGAAGGCCGGACAGCTGGAGATATCCATGTCGCTTCCTCCCACGCGACCTCGCCGACAAGCGTCGCCGTGTGACGTCGCCATTGCAGTTGCATAGAAGATAAGGTATGCCTCTGATCTGTACGTATGTCGTATAATTTTTTTCCTACGATGATTTATTAAAATATATAAATTATCATCAAAATTTCCTCTGCATTGTTGCAGTTGGGCCATTGATAATCAATTGATTGAAAATTGTTTATGCATACAAGTTGATAGTAAATTAATTACATAATGTTTATGGATAAAAGTTATTGGGGTTATAATTTATGTATTTGGCGACTCTCTGACGGTTGCTATGGAGCGATAAATGACTATAAATTTTGAAGACAAGGATTTTACATAATTAAATGTTGACATCAGCATGCATAATAAAAATGTGAGTGATCATGGGTTAAAGGCCCATGATCATCAAGGAATAAAGTAATGTGTCCAATCGCTTTAATATTAAAATTATCAAAAGGAAAGGCTTGCATAAAATAAAAATTTATTGTATTTCCTTTGCCTAACAATTCAATATACTTCTTCCTATATATTTTAGGGTTTACGTTAAGGGCCCCTAGGTTCTAGTTTCTCCCCGGGCCCCCAAACTCTCAGGACCGGCCCTGTTGACATGGGTGCTCAGATATTTTCTGAATTTATTTTTGACTTTTCGACGCTATTTTTCTAATGACATATGGTGTTAGGGATGAGTGTGCAGTATTGTGAGCGTCTACATCCTACTGTGTTTATAAAAAAGAGCTAATCTGGTATTGAAATGGATTATGCTAACATTGCTTGGTTGTTTAGCGTTTCTTTCAGAAATAATTTGCTGCCCATGGCCCCATTTTTTTATCTTTAATTATTTTGGTAAATTATTTTGAACCATGAAAAATAACTCTATAATAAAAATATCTTGACTTTGGACCAGCCAGGCAAGCAAAAATCACTTGTGCCAAAAGGCAAGTGAAAAGACCGAGAGAAGTAAGAAAAGTCCCTTTCTATACAACGAAAAGACACTTGTGTAAAAAAGCTAATAAAAAAGACAACAAGAAGTGAGAAAAAGTCATTTCTATACAACAAAATACATTTGGACCAACGTCATAAGAAACTCGACACCTCATATATACAAAAAGACATTTAAGCAAAGAGTGTGTAGCTGTCATCATGCGTGCGTAATTACCACCATGCATAAAAAATCGCTTGTCTTTTTCCAACACTTCCATTTGTCGGGCCGAATGCACTTTTGAGATACATATAAATATCTAAAATACACAAAATTAGCAAATATTTGTTGTCCGGTGACACTATATTTGAGATAAGAAATCGACCGAGTTGCAAAAAACCTAACTAAGCTGATTAGAAGGAAACTGAGAGGGGTGTAATTGGTATAAACGCATCTCCAAAGCTCCTAGTATTGGTCCCACTCCTAAAAAGTACCAAAACTGGAGAAAGTGTACTGAAAGGACGTTGATGTCGCCTAGAGGGAAGAGGTGAATACGCGTTTTAAAATAATTACAGTTTATGTTTGAACAAAAGAGGAATAAAACTAGCGTTTAATTTGTCAAACACAAAACCTAAACCAACTAGGCTCGCCTATGTGCACCAACAACTTATGCTAAGCAATATAAACAACTAAGTGATAGCAAGATATATAACATGAAAAGTGGATATCACAAAATAAAGTGCATAAGTAAAGGGGTCGGGTAAGAGATAACTTATGCATGCGGAGACGATATTGTATCCCGAAGTTCACATCCTTGCGGATGCTAATCTCCGTTTGGAGCGGTGTGGAGGCACAATGCTCCCCAAAATGCCACTAGGGCCACCGTAATCTCCTGACACCCTCGCGTAATGCAAGATGTCGTGATTCCACTAAGGGACCCTTGAGGGCGGTCACCGAACCCGTACAAATGGCAACCTTTGGGGGCGGTCCCCAAACCCATATAAATTTCTTGGGGCAATCTCCCCAACTTAATTGGAGAACCCGACGCTTGCGCGAAGCTTTACACCACAATGATTGAGCTCCATGACACCACCAACCTTCTAGGGCGCCCAAGCATCCAAGATTGATAAGCTTCTCAACTTTTCACTTCCACGTATCACCGTGGAGAACTCAAACCGATGCAACTAATGCAATGGCAATAACACACGAAGTGGTCAAGTACCTCACTCCCAAATTCCACAACAACAACAAAATCTATGATGGAATGAGAGGAAGAACAAGGAGAACACAAAGAACTCCAAGATCTAGATCCAAGGGGTTCCCCTCACAAAGAGGAAAAATTAATTGGTGAAAATGTGGATCTAGATCTCCTCTCTCTTTACCCTAAAAAAGGAGCAGAAATCATTGGAG
Organism: Elymus sibiricus; assembly: GCA_039707655.1. Classification (NCBI taxonomy): domain Eukaryota; kingdom Viridiplantae; phylum Streptophyta; class Magnoliopsida; order Poales; family Poaceae; genus Elymus; species Elymus sibiricus. The sequence continues at coordinate 251,422,876 of CM077671.1, forward strand.
GGATTGAGAGATAGCAAGCTCTAAGAAGGTCAACAATAGGGGGCAAACACGAGCTCAGAGGATAAGGTCCATTGGGGAAGAAAGGCCCCCTTCTATAGGTGGGGAAAAACCTAACCGTTATGTCTCAGCCCGCAGTAAAGCGATACTACCGCTCGAGGGAGCAGTACTACTGCTTAGAGAAAACAGGCAACAAAAACATGCACAAGCCTTGATACTCAAGCGGTACTACCGCTCAGGGGAGCAGTACTACCGCTTAGAGTGGTACTATCGCTCTACTACCGAAAACAGGCAACAGAAAGTTGCATAGAGGAATTTTCCCAAGCGGTGGTGGCATGGTAGTCCACAACGGAAGTACCACAAGTGGTACTACCATGGTACCGAGCGCTTGGGTGCAATAAAATTGCCCAAGCAAAATAGATGGATGCCGGTAAAACCAAAACTGCCATAACTTCTGCAAATGAACTCTGATTTCGACGAACTCAAATTTGATAGAAAGCCAATGACAAAAGCTGTCAAATCACGATTGGAAATCTTCAGAAGTGGAAAGAGAGATATGCCAATGATATAGAGGTGTGAGACCTCCATCAGTGAACAACCGACAAAAACTCCAACATCGAAAACATAATAGATGATGCATACGAAATCCATTTTCGACGAACTCGAGCTTGTCATGAAGATGACCACAAGCTTCAAAATTCACATGGAGAAAAGCCAAACAAGAACTAAGAAAGATGATGCCAATGATGCAATGGTTTGAGCTCTCTATGAATGATATGATCAAGCTACTCACTCAAGAGCCCCCCTTAATAGTACGACAATCGATCATATAACCCGGTCTCCCAACTAACACCATGAGACTGGTAAAATAGAAAACATATCAAGGACAAATCTTTGCCTTGCGCATAATCCACTTGAGCTAGATGATGACGATCTTGAACTTCTCAAGTTGGACCACCTTTCTTGATTGCTCACGCTCGATGAAGACAAGTAAATTGCTCCCCCATACTCCACTATGGGCGAGCCTCTCTTAGGCACATCTTCACATGTCCATTATCATGAGAATGGACGGCAAGATTCAAGCATGTTCTCTTCATGATGCTCCACTTGAACTTGCACATCACAACCTTGGTGACAATCACCACTTGATGTCATCCTCCATGGGTTATAGGATATCTTACTTTTGATGCACGCCCATGGAAACATACCTAACCCCACAAAGAACTCTCAAATAGACCATGGGTTAGCACACAAAACGTAATGGACAATGCTCACCATACCATAGGATCACTTGATCCTTCTCAGTACATTTTCTACGCGTTGTGTGTTGATCAACTTGAATCACTCTTTGTACTTAGTATTGATCATCCTTCTATCTTTCCAAAACTCTTCATTAAGATGATATCTTGAAGGTAAACATGAATGATCACACAATCTTATTCTTCAAGACATGCTTGCAATAGGCTCAATACTCACATGAGCAATCTTTGGATAACTCCTTGAATAGCAGCTTGGTCACACATATTCTTCTTCTAATAGCCTTGAAACCAACAAATGGTTTTCAAGCAATGTCTATGGACCAACCCTTCAAATATAACGCAATGCAATCATTAGTCCATAGGGATTGTCATTAGTTACCAAAACCAAACACGGGGGCACCATGCTCTTTCATGTACTCTAGTAGATCCTCCATATTGTTACTAATACCTTAAATATCTTAGTGGCTACCAAAAATAGCTTCCAGCCTTTTTTGGATGGGGGGGGGGGCTTTCAATCTATTCATCACCTTTTTTCTTCTTCAAAAGGGGTTCTCTTGCCTCTACATGGCAGGATGCACGCAACATGAATCAAGTTCAGTCATCAAGTACCAGACAATAATACAAATAAAAAGAAAGCACGATCACAACCACTCAGTCTAGAGATTACATAGCTCATCCACATAATCTACGAGTGGCTCATCGGCCAAACTGATTGCATAAACACCACACAACCATTTTCAGCTAGTTGTACCCTGAGGACAAAGCACCAACGTGTCCACATGCTGCGGTGGTGACCACATACATATTAAAGATATCGCTTTGTAGACAACCCACAAGAAATTAGGAGTAGATGATGTGTTAGTAACACAATCATTCCAGGAATTTCATGATGCACATACAATGGCACAAACTCCCACACAAATTTGACCTTTCAACTTATGATGAATACCACCCAACCAGTTTCAAAACAAATTTGGGATACTTGTAGGCGGAGCTAAATTGTATGTGACATGAATCATGTGCCAGATCAAAGTAGTAAATGGAGATGATGTGCATAAATGATGAATCGTCTCCTCTTGATCACAAAACAAGCTTTTTTGTTTTCACGCCAATTACGCTTAGCAACATTATCTTTGCAAAGAACTACCTCCCTCTGCAAAAACCACACAAAAAATTTGATCTTGGAAGGAACATTTGTTTCCAAATATTATTCTTTTTAGAAAAATAGGTCCATAATTGATAATACCCGCATACATAGACTTAACTATGAAGACATCGTTAGTGATTAAACTCCACTGAAATGAATCTAGCCTGTGAATTAGATTAATCGACATCAACCTAGAAACCAAATGGGTCCACTTTGTCCATTTGTCACCCAGTAAAGCCCTATAGAATTTTCAATGGACTTCGCCAAGAACAGAAGCCAGTGATACATCTTTGTACAACCCATTTACACTGCGTTCTTCATACAAGATGATCATTAATATGAAAATCGGCATGGAGGGCTGGTTAGAGGATCAAGAGATTGCAACTAGGATCGACGCCGAGAGCAAGGGGTGGTCCAAACTGGGCCGGACCAAGGTACCATCCAAAATGAATGTTTTTGCTTGGTGGCTCGCTCAACATTCGTTGCCTACTAGAGATTTGTTACATCACAGAAGCATGGTGACATCCATTGTTTGTGCTATTTGTGGAGCTGTGGACAGTTGGAGACATTCTCTAATTGATTGCAGCATGTCACGTAGTGTTTGGGCACTTTCCGATGAAGTTTTGGTAGAGCATATGTGTTTGAATCAGGACCTAGTGCAAAGAATTGGCCTTTTGCAATGCTTGACAAGCTACTGGGTGGGGAGCTCACCATGATGATTATCGCACTATGGGCTATCTAGAGTGCCCGCAGGAAGGCTATTCATGAAGAAATTAACCAAAGTTCCTTTTCTACCAACTATTTTATCAAGTCATTCTTGAAGGAGATCGAAATCCTACATAGGCCGAAACTAAGCAGGGGTCCTCCAAGACCCTATGCCGGGCCAATGGGTCCCACCTCGTGATGATCATGCAAAAGAAATGTTAATGCTGCAGTGTCAAGGGCCAGAAGTTTTGGCGCAGTTGGGGCGGCGTGTCGTGATCCGAGTAGCACCTTCTTGGGAGCCTCAACAGTTGTATTCAGTAGCATTGAAGATCCTACAACACTCGAGACTTTGGCAGCGAGAGAAGCTTTGGCGCTTGCAGATGATCTCTATGTTCAGAGGAATTTTTGTAGCATTGGATCGCAAGGTGGTTGTTGAAGCCATCGAGGAGGGAAGCTATGTAACTTTCGGTGCTATTGTGCATGAAATCATAGATCATTCTACTGCTTTTATTTCTTGTAAATTTAATCATGAGTTTCAAATCTCAAATGCCAGGCTCACAATCTTGCAAACATGCTTTAGCTTTAGGGATTGGCCGACGTGTGTGGTTAGGCCAACCTGGTGAGCTTCTCTTCGTCCCTGTAAACACTGTGACGACATAATAAAGGTTGCGTGTCTGCCTAAAAAAATGTAAAAAAATCCTTATATTTTTTTGGTAAGTCCAAAATATTTCTTATCCTTGAAAACAAATAGGAACTAGCTATTGACACTTTATTAATATGTTAGTCTAAATAAACTTACAAATTTTGCATAAATAATGATAATAAGTCACGAACAATATAAAAATTATAGATATGCTACGACACTGCCTCACACAATGCATTCCCCCCCCCCCCAACCAACTTGGCTACCGACTGGTTCCTATAATATACCGGAGGCGGCCTTTACTACGTTGTCTGCTGGTATGCAGCTATCTCAGACATAGGGCGCCAATCCTATATCTCGAAAAGGAGCAATCGACATGGACTTTTTCAAATGTTGTGCCTGAAACCGAGGGAAACGCCAAGTTGGTTGACTTCGCTAGCCGTACTTGACTGTCAAAGATTAAATCTTTGCACTGGATGATACTTTCCTTCCCTTATAAATATGTCCCAAGTTTCCAACTTCCTAACATATCCAAACAAAACTCACAACAGCACAAGATCGTCCACAAGTGATATCTAGCTAGCTTCAAATCACCATGTCCATGTCTCTCCTGCCGCATGCCACGGTGTTCCTGTTCATCCTCCTAGTGGCCTCACCATCTCAGGTTCATGCTCGGGTTGCTCCGGATGATCGGCACGGGCATGCCGGCCAAGGTTCCAGTAACACCGACATCGCCTTTGGCGATGCTCCGGTGACGTTGGCGCCAGCTTATACACCGGCGAACGACAGCGCTGGACGTGGCCGGACGCTTTGGTCGACGCCGAGCGACGGTGTTGGCCATTAGCTACATGCTCGTCCAGACTCTGCTTTCGTTGCCGTGCTTCTTATAGAACTTAACATATATTCATGTCTAATATTGGAAGTAATACTACTACTGTAGTAAAATCTCAAGAGAAATTGTATTCTTTTTCCGATAAATTGATAGCGTTCTGGTCTGCACGTTCCTGTAATTTGGTTGAAACGATACACTTCTTATTTCGGCAACCCTGTTTTTTTTTTCTGAGATAGCTCACCGCTCATGCCGAATGGTTCTAGCCCTGTTTTTCTACAGTAAAGTAAATCTTTATTCATTATTTATCACAGACGGGTGTATCAGATTATTTGTTAGTAGTCTAATCGCCCCACTCTATATCACTATATATATATAGTTTACGGAAACTTTGGACAAATGAGTATAATGAGGGGAAAAAAAACTATCACGGCTTAACGTAGACAATGACTGCAGACTCTTTGGCCAAGCTGATCCAATTAAACTTAAACTAAATCAGAAAAACCTAGTGCCCTGCAGGTTCTGTTCGTGGCAGGGACACACACAAACCCTCTTTACTGTGCAGTGGGTATACCTGGCCATAACTCGGGCCGGGCCTAGCCACGACTTTTCAGGCCCAAGCCCAGCCTGGCAGTCAAAAAGTCCATCGGGCCTCGGGTCGGGACTCTTCCTTAAATTGCAAATATGACAACCCCGAGCCCGGCCCGGCCCGATCATCAGGCTCAAAATCTAGGCCCGGCCCGTGGGCAAGTTCGGGTCGGGCCGGGTTTTCTATAGCCAGGTATAATAGTGGGCGATGGAATTGCTGAAGGCATGGAGCTCGTGCCTTCACGGTGGGCATCTTGAAAAGCATATCTCATTATTTCTTAGGACATCTATAACGTGAACCATCAAACCGATTGGTTGTTCGATCGTTGACATGGTATTGAAAGAGCACCATCACCCTTGCCCTTCTAGGTTGTCCCACGCCCCCTCCCGCCAAATCCATCGCGAGCGATGGCGGCACCGCGTCCTACAGGCAGAGAAAGAAGCCATGTTCATGGGGATTGACGCGGCGACAGAGGAAATTGACTGGGGCATTGAAAACGACGTTGCCAACTCTGCTTCTGCGGCGGCCCGCCGCCACGACGACGAAGCCGAAACGTCTACGGCAGCCGCCCATAGCGAGGAAAAGTAGACATGGGAGGCCGCCACCGCTTGTGGTCCCAAGAAGGCCACCACCACCGTCTTGCAGGGTTACACAACCAGTGACTTCCCGCTTCGTGGGGCCGTAGGCTACCGTGACCGTCTTCCCCCGCCTAAAAACCAACAACCGATCCGTGCTTCACGGAGGAGAAGGCTATTCTGTCTCTCTCGCTGAAGCATTTAACTCTGCGGCTCACAACGGCCTAGTGGGCTTGCTGTCAGACATGGGAAATATATGTCGTGTGAAACAGCCTCCGGCGTGGCCGACGATAAACTAGGTTAGAATAGCATAGCCTAGTCCGCTATAGTTTAGTTGGAATATGTCCAAAATTTGAATGTTTCCGTCCAGTTTTAGTTTTAATGAAAATCATCTGGTTTGATGAATTTTGTGCAGTTTGTTGAAATCTGCTTTGAAATGTATACATGCATGGTTGGATGGTCGGTTCCCCATCAGTATCCGAGGACTGGTCTCCACCGGTCCGTGGATGGATACGGTGTCTGGTTTGGGGGCCGGTGTCGGAGATGCCCTTATTCTATCCAACGGGTTCTCCCAAATCTGGTCCATATGTATGGACTCCTCAAACTCATCCCATGCATGGAGAAGATTAGGACGTATACGGCTGTCCAGTCAGCCTTGACATGCGCGCTGTACCTCAAACCTCACAAAATCCATTGACGACCTCTACTCCTCTCTCCCCGTTCCCTTACCCAACCCCGTCTTATGCCCACCCTAATGCTAACCAGCCGCTCCTTGTTGTTGTCGTCAAGTTTTCCCTGGACACGATCCCCTCCCCCCGGAAGCACCACGTCTAGACATGGTTGCCACCCCGGATGTCGCCTCAGAACACAATGCTCGGGCATGCCGAGCAGGCCATCGAGCCCCTCACTCCCGACGCATGTGCCCATCGAGCTTCGCACACATGTCGCTCGTCCTACGTCCTAGAAAGGGCGGGGCAAACGCCGTCCACTCCTGCACCACCCGTTCGATGAAACGCCAAACAGAGCTTGAACGCCTTTTTGCTGCACATTTGCAGGGGCACACGATGGACCCTGATGGTGAGTTTTTGTACAATTTCATCAAATGACTATGAATTGGTGATGATGCTTAGTATGCTTGAAGCAATGCAAAAGGAAGATGTGCATTTTCTCAACTGCAAAGGTTTTATGCGAGGCAAGATTACTCTTCATCAATGGGCAAAGGGCCATGCTGATCCCTACGACGACTATTTTGCCAATAATCTAAAATTTCAAGAATGTTACTTCTGCTTTCCACTACACCACAACCTTTGATTGACAGCAATTAACTGCCAGGAGAAATACTTGATCGAGGGCAAATAGTCTGCCGAGGATCAAGCTACTTCCGGCAGAAATACTAATGGGCAGATAAACTGACGGGAGAGGTTGAATGGCTAGGTTGTATGGACTGCCGGTGGTTATTTCTACCATCCACGACCATTTAACCGCCAACACAACTGAACCTCGGCTCACCGTCTGCCGGGGACTCTCTGTGGTGCGAGACCGGAATAATTGGGCCAAACGCGCGCAGATGTGCGGGAGCGCGCACGAGACCATAAAATTTCACACCCAAATATATATGTCGCCCCACCAGTTCTTCCCCTATCCTAAAAAACAGTTCTTCCCCAAATCAAACCCTCCTCCCACGCCATGTCCTGGCAATTTATCTGCCCTTTAAAGTGCCTTCTCCTGGCAGTTTTCATGTCCTTACATCAATGTTGTGGTGTAGTGTTCACTTTCGGATGAACACACATGTGTTCTTGCACATTGTGGAGGGTGTAAAGGAATATGATAATTATCCACGCCAAAGGCTGATTTCATTGGGCTACTTGGGTTTCTCTCTCAAGAAATGATTTGTTGCTATGAGGTTTTTTGCATATAATACAACCAATGACAATGTTCATGAGTATGTCTAGACGGCAGAGAGCACATGTAATGAAGCAACAATCGGATTTTCCACTACAATGGTGAGGTGTTTGGAAAAGAATAATTAGGAGAGCCATATGTTGAGGACACATTCCAACTTATGGAACCTGGAAAATCAAGAGGGTTTCTCGGTGGTCAGGTCTGTCGATTTCATGCACGGGAACGGAAAAACTATCCAACAACTTCACTAGACCAATACCAATGTCATACTGGAGAGCCCGTCATCACACTGGAAGCCATGACATCACAAAACCTATGGATTTAGCATTGTCTTCTTGGTATGTCCAGGTTTCACAACGACATCAACGTGCTTCAGCCAATTCTATTGTTTGCAAGATTTCGTGATGGAAAGGCTTCGGAGTGCAACTATACCATCAGTGTGCATGGCTACACCATGTGGCACTACCTTGTTGATGGTATTTATCCTCAATGGATGAAGATTGTGAAGACTATCTTTGATCCATAAGAGCATCTATAGTCGGACCTCTCAAACCCGTCTCAAACGCCCGGACAGCCCGTCCGGTCGCCGACCGGTCATAAAAAAGTGACCCAACCGGGCTCCTCAAATGGGCCTCAAATGCCCGGGCTGACCGGCACCCCTCATATCCAGCCCAAATATGGGGTGGATATGGGGGAGCCCGCGCGTCCGCCACGTCGGACTGACGAACCGGTCCCACACGGAATTTCCTAGATACCCGACGATCGGACGGACGTTTCCTCCGGTGGGGGGTGTGAACGCCGTGTGGCGCCGCTCTGGCTCCCCGCCCGAGAACAAATCTGGCTATTTAAACCAGCCGACGTCCCCCAACCCTAGCCCATCCACCTCCTGCCTCTCCGTGCCGCCAGCTCGAGCCCATCCACCTCCTCTCTCCCGCTCCACCGCTCTTCCTATGCTCTTCGGCGGCGCCATGGTCCCTTGAAAGATAACCACCTATGTGATGCTCACGACGGAGCGCCGGTATCATATCGAGCAGGAGATCCGGGTGAGGCGCGTCACCGTATCGCTGCCGGGCTGCCTCCGGACTCGTCGGAGCCAAAGGAGGAGGAGCAAGCGGAGGAGAGAGCGGAGCAGTGATAACCCACAAGTATAGGGGACCGCGACAGTCTTCACGGGTAGTATTTCACCCTAATTTATTGATTCGACACAAGGGGAGCCAAAGAATATTTAGCGGCCTTCGCAGTTGAGTTTTCAATTCAACCACACCTGGGATATCTCTCTGCAACAAAGATTTAGTAGCACGGCAAGTAATAGTAGTAACAGTAACAATGATAGCAACAATCTTGTAGCAGTTGTGACAGTAGCAACGGCAGAAGTAACTTAGCAAGATTCAATATATGAAAAGCGTAGGCACATGGATCGGTGATGGATAATGATTTAGATGACATCAACCATGTAACAGTTACACACTAGGGCGACACAGAACTGGCTCCAATTCATCAATGTAATATAGGCATGTATTCCGTACATAGTCATATGTGCTTGCGATAAGAACTTGTATGACATCTTTTGTCCTACCCTCCCGTGGCAGTGGGGTCCTAATGGAAACTAAGGGATATTAAGGCCTCCTTTTAATAGAGAACTGGAACAAAGAATTAACACATGGTGAATACATGAACGCCTCAAACTACGACAATCATCGGAAAGAATCCCAATTATTGTTACCTTGAGGTATGCGGATCATGACACGTAATAGGTTACTACAACTTGCAAGATAGGATCCAAATCACTCCAATATTCATGAAAACATAATAGGTTCAGATATGAACTCATGGCACTCGGGCCCTAGTGAAAAGCATTAAGCATAGCAAAGTCATAGCAACATCAATCTCAGAACATAGTGGACATTAGGGATCAAGCCCTATCAAACTTAACTCGGTTACATGATCAATCTCATCCAATCCCATCACCGTCCAGCAAGCCTACAAAGGAATTACTCACTCACGGTGGTAAGCATCATGGAATTGTCGATGGAGAAGGGTTGGTGATGATGACGGCGACGAATCCCCCTCTCCGGAGCCCAAAACGAACTCCAGATCAGCCCTCCTGAGGAAGAACATGAGGTGGCGGCGGCTCCGTCTCGTAAAACACGATGAAATCTTCTCTCCTATTTTTTTCACCGAAGATGTGAATGTATAGGACTGAAATTAGGGTCAGAGGAGTTGTGTGGGACCCACCACACAACAGGGCGCGACCAGAGCGCCCTATTGCCTTGTGCCCCCCCTGGCAGCCCTCCTCTGATAGTTCTTCGCTCAATAATTCATTATATATTCCAGAAAAAATTCACAAAAAGTTTCGTCCAATTCTTAGAACTTTTATTTCTGCATAAAAATAACACCAAGGTAGTTCTGCTGAAAACAACATCAGTCCAGGTTAGTTTCATTCAAATCATGCAAATTAGAGTCCAAAACCAGAGCAAAAGTGTTTGGAAAAGTAGATACGTTTGAGACGCATCAACTCCCCCAAGCTTAAGTCATTTCTTATCCTCAAGCAATTCGGTTGATAAACTGAAAGTGATAAAGAAAACTTTTACAAACTCTTTTGTTTTCGTTGTTATACACATGCTTAGCTAGTGTTCAAGTTTTCAGCATAAATCATAAATGACCATATCCATGATAACAATTAAACATCATATTCACTCATGGCAATACATAACCAACTAGCGAGCAATAATAAGATATCTCACATGCCAACAATTTGTCAAAACAATCATGATATAATATGACAACATGGTATCTCGCTATCCCTTTCCGAGACCGCAAAACATAAATGCAGAGCACCTCTGAGGTTCAAGCAGCGACTAAACATTATAATTCAGGGTAGAAAAGATCCAATCATGCTCACATCCAACATTAACTAGACACAGTGCATAAGAATGACAATAGTGCTCTCCGGTCTGGTGCTTTTAGTAAGAGGGTGATGACTCAACATAAAAGTAAATAGATAGGACCTTCGCAGAGGGAAGCCTTGATCTGTAGAGGTGCCAGAGCTCAAGGTTTAAAACATGATTGAAATTCTAGTTTTTGGGTGGTGCACATTTCCTGTCAACGTCACGACAAAGGATTTCAATATCTTCCATGCTAAACACATTATTGGCGGTTCCCAAGCGAAATTGTAAAGTTTACTCCCATCCACCATGCATACACAAGCCATGGCTGACCGAATCCACGGATGCCCTCCAACATTTCAACTGTCCCGAGAGTTTTGTTTAATTTTTTTTGTTTTGCAGGACTGAGCGTCCTTTTTACCAGTCTCTCTTGTGCAATGACAAGCAAATAAACGCCCATTTTGAGAATAACCCACTTAGCATGGAAGATACCAACTGCCCCGTCGCTCCATGAGCGGGTTGAGTGCACAAAACAGAAGTTTTATTTGAATATTAGAGGTGGCACCTGCAAATTTACTTGGAATGATAGGGTAATACCGTATATAGGTAGGTATGGTGGAATCATGTGGAATAACTTGGTTTAAGGATTTTGGATGCACAAGCAGTATTCCCGCTTAGTACAGGTGAAGGCTAGCAATAGATTGAGAAGCGACCAGCTAGAGAGCGAAAACGGCCATAATCATGCATTGCGAGTAATTAACATTGGACATAGCATGAGTAGGATATGAACACTCTGAACTTAAATATCATGAAGGCTGCATTGGTTTTGAATCAACTACATGTTTGCACATGGGCCAAGTCAAGCCGCTCGAATTACTCAGAGGGAAATACCATACTGCCATACCACATCATAACCATTTTAATGCATGTTGACACATAAGATAAATCATTATTCAGTCCTAGCTATTTAAGCATGGCATGAGAAACTATAATCTCTAACTGTCATCATAAACATGTTCACTCATGATATACCGAATCAAAATCGAATGAGCAAAACACATTTACAAAAACAGAAAACAAGAAGAGTTCGTACCCGCTTCCTTTGCCACGATCACTTCATCAAATATCGTCATTATTGCCTTTCACTTGCACGACCGAATGATGTGATAATAATAATAGTGAAAGTGTGTCGTGGACTAAGCTGAGATCTGCAAAACAATTTCGATAAAGGAGAAGACAAGGTGATGGTGGTTTTTTTGTTAGATCAACATTTATGCATATGAGAGCCACTCAACATTTTCATCATGATCTTCTCCTTTAAACGGCTCAAAGAAAAGAAAAGAAGTTTAGAGAAACACACTGAAATGTTTTTGGAGTTTTTGATTTTTCTCGAAGAAAGCAGACAAAAGAAAAACAAACACGAGAAAAACTACTTACATGGGAAAGCCCCGAACAAGTAAAGGTAATCTTTTTGGGTTTTCTTTTAATACTACAACTAATTAAACAGGAAAGAGAAACCAAAAATAAGTAAGAAATATTTTTGGGTTTTTCGAAGTTTTTCAAACACACGAGAAGAAAGCGGGAAAATAAAACTAACATGGATATACAATGAAAGAGGATGAACATTGACAATTTTTATGAAGTGTGTGAACATGAATGTAATGTCGGTGAGAAATAAGTACTCCCCCAAGCTTAGGCTTTTAGCCTAGCTTGGTGTTCACCACTGATAGTATCCGTCAGGTCCGGGAAAGTACTGTTGCTGAGGCACCCGAGCGTCCAATGCCTGGGCCTCGGCCACCGCCGCAGCCAACTCGTTCTGGTAAGCAGTTATATCTTCTGGCAGGATAGTGTATCCGTGCCTGGCATGAAAGTTAAACAAAGAAGGTGCATACAACACAATAACATCGCGAGTATTCTCGTTGTATACTAAGTTGTAGCGAATGTGCTGCGGAGGTTGAGGTTCCTCAATAAACTGGTGATCTAACATAGACTGGTGATCTAGATAAACCTTAGGCAATAAGTAACCAGTTGGGCGTTTGGCAACATTGAAACGCTTGGGTAGGCGTGTGGCATAAATACCACCATGGATCTTGCCCAAAGCCGGTTAATATGCAAGCGGCGTGCAACAATAGTCCGTTTGGGTGATCTAACATAGAAGGGTTGGTGATGATGACGGCGACGAATCCCCCTCTCCGGAGCCCCAAACGAACTCCAGATCAGCCCTCCCGAGGAAGAACAGGAGATGGCGACGGCTCCGCCTCCTAAAATGCGATGAAATCTTCTCTCCTATTTTTTTTCTCTGAAGATGTGAATTTGTAGGACTTGAATGGTCGGAGGAGCTGCGTGGGACCCACCACACAATAGGGTGCGACCAGGGGCTGGGCCGCGCCCTGTTGCCTTTTGTCCCCTGGCAGCCCTCCTATGATAGTTCTTCGCTTCATAATTTATTATATATTCCAGAAAAAAATCACAAAAAGTTTTTTCGAATTTTTAGAACTTTTATTTCTGCACAAAAATAACACCAAGGTAGTTGTGCTGAAAACAGCGTCAGTCCAGGTTAGTTTCATTCAAATCATGCAAATTAGAGTCCAAAACAAGAGCAAAAGTGTTTGGAAAAGTAGATACGTTGGAGACGTATCAAGCAGCTGCCCGCTCCGATGGAGGAGGAGAGGGCAGACAAGGAGGCGGAGCGGCTGGAGCAGGATATGCCGCTGGCTTCGGGCTTCACCATGGGCCAGGCAGAGGCGGAGTTCGCCGTTGCTCAGGCGGACGAGATGGCAAAGCAGCAGACCATCCTAGAGTCCATCCAGGATGAGGACTATGTGGAGGCCAACCGGCGCTTCATCCGACAGGAACGAGCGGCGACCGACGTTCTTTTTGCCGAAATCGACGTGGAGGAGTAGGCAGACGAGCAGCCGGAGTCGGGCACGGAGATAGTCGACATCTCCGACGAGGAGTAGGGTAGTTGATCTATGTAGTACGTAGATCTTTTCTTTGCATGCTTTTGTATGGACTAGCAAACGGGCCCGTGCGTTGCAACGGGTTAAGAAAACTATGTGTTGGCCACTATCGCATGTCTCTCTCTGCGTCCCCTTCGCCGGATGCAGATCGAGTAGGGTGCACCGTTACCGCGCTCTCTCTACTCTTGATACCCCCCTCTCTTTCTATATCACCAATGACATTCAAAGTGGAGGAATATTTAGTTGGTCAACTCTGAACCATTTATGCCGCACGGTAATAAGTTTATTTGTGGAGGAAAAATTAAGAGTCAAATGGAGATAGAGATTAAGAGCAAGTCAACATGACCCCCAAATGTCTTCTTCGTTATATTTCTTCCCAACATTTGCCTCACATATATTAATAATATAGTGTAACTAATAATGTATGGTAGACAAACTGTAGTAAAAATAAACAACAACCATGAAGAAATTTAATCAGTGCTAGCGATCTTATTGCTTGGATTCAGAAGTACTCCCTGCCGCTAGTGCACGTAGCTTTTGTTGCTATCAGCAGCGGGCACCCCAGTGATCCCTATCCATAAGCTCCTTTTTCTTTTCCTTTTTCTATGTGACCACCGAGCGCCCATGAGCGGTTTTTGCATCGACCCGAGGCCCAGCCATGCACTAGTACCCTCTGCTTATTGATTTCCAGGCTGTTTAACGATTGGAAATCACAAGCAAGGTGGTACTATTTTAAAGACTAACAAACCCACGATTGTACGCACAACTAATCCCCAGAACACGCGTGCGCTGGCTCATCGTGCATGACGAATGTGCACAAACCTCCACGCGTGAGGCTCGGAGATGCGACATGACAGAGGAAGATGGCAAGTTAAGAAAGGGGCGCTGACCTCCACCGCTGCGGACGCCTCGTTAGCCGCTGTTGCGTGCCCTCGTTCCGCCGCCGCCACAAGTTGCGAGGTAGCCCTAGGTGAGAGAACGAGAGGGTGTGTGTGTTATCAGGTATGGCCGAAGAAATCATAGTCGTCCAGCTTTTTTTGGAAGGAAACAAATCTTACAAGAAAAAGCCCGGACATGTGCAGATGTGGTAGAGGTTGGAAGAAAATGAGGTGAACCAGGAACACTCTTCTTTTTTTGGATAAAAGAGTAAAATAAGAGAGACAAAAGAAAAATCTCACTTTCTATGAAGGCCTCATCGGTCCTTTAGTTATTCAACCAGGTGATAGCAGCCCACAATAATCAGTCACACACCACTGCAGCAATGTTCTCTCGGTCTATTTTTTTCATGGCAATCATCTAAACATGTAATGATGGCAGACCACAATAATGTGATTAATGCCCAATCAATCCGATTATATATCCTATAACACTAATCTCCCTAGAATTCGAGAGCCCACATTCAATTGAGGTCTCCAATTGACATTAGGACACCCGATTTTGACCGGGTCAACAATTTCTCAAAACTCTCTCATTTAATTCATTTACACTCCTCTATAACACTATGCTCCTTAGTTTAAGTCCACATTTATTTGAGGTCTCCAATTAAAATTGGATCACCCAATTTTGACTGGGTCCACAATTTCTCAAAGCTCTCTTATTCAATCCTTTAGATAATACACTATGCTTCCTAATGGGTTTGATTTACGATTTTGATCGGACCGGCAATTTTTCAAACCAATTAACAACAATCGGCCTATAAAAACATATCAATCATGCGCATGCAGCCATCGACATAAAAAAATCGCACATCTATATAAGGTTGGTTAGTGTCGGATTTCGGGCTCCGCAAAACCCTCAAGGTTCAAACACAGGGGCGTGTGCGAAGATCCCCTGCAGCTTCGCCCTACTAACTCGCCGCTCGATGGTTACTATGGCGAACTCGCATGATGACGAGGAAGAAGATGAACACGGTGGTTTACCCAGGTTCGGGCCGCTGCGAAGCGTAATACCCTACTCCTGCTTTGGTGGATTGCCTCTCTAGGAGGTGTGGTGGATGAACTAGTACAGTGGTGAGCGGCCTCGCGAGGGCGCTCCAGTGGTGCTCTTGGCTCTCTGCCTTATCTTGTGTTCTCCCCCCCCTCTACGGTGCAGCCTAGCCTCTATATATAGCTGTGGCCCGGGTCCTCTTCCCTTATCGCAATGGCGGGAAGGGATCCCACAACGGCCAAATTTGAAGGGGGACAGGAGTACATCTCCGCCCTGTCCAAAGGTGGTCTTCGCCTGCAAAGTAGCTGTTGATGATGTAGAGGTGGGCTCGGTGATGACATCCGCCCTGCGGGGCTCGTGGTCGTGGTCTTGTTGCACCGGAATGGAAACCTTTGCGAGGCGCTTTGGGAACCCGCGTACGTCCCTGCTCCCTTTGCACCAAAGGGGAAACTGCACCGCCTGGCGCGCTGGCGCCCGTCTGTCCTTCCTTGCGTCATCTTTGACTCCTGAGGCTGGGTTCCGCATAGAGATCTCCACCGCTCCGAAGGGGGCCTGAGGAGGCCCACCCCCTGCTGATCCTGGTGTTGTTCTTCCTCGCGAGCCTGAGGTCCTCGCGAGGGCCTTGTCTTGAGTGGAGTCGCGCCAGGCCATGCTTGGCTGACGAGGTGGGCCGTGCCCTAGGCCGCAGGCAGGCAGGTCTGGGTACCCCCATTCCCAGAATGCCGACAGTAGCCCCCGGGCCCAAGGCGTGCTCGAGCTGGCTTCCGGGCGAAGCCTTGAGGACGGCCTGAAGCGCCGCGGGCCCCAAACGCCTACGGGCCAGGCTTTACACGCGTCGAGCGCCTGGGCGGCGACGCCCCCGCTCCCCGAGGGCATCAAGAACCGCCCCAAGTCAAACTGACGCGACGCCCGTGTGCAGCGCCGGCCATCATTGCCCTTCCTTGAATGCTGCTGCTGCCTCGGGCCTCTATTCCTCGGGCCACGCGGAAGTGACCCGTCAATCGGTAGGAGAGGCGACGCGGACGGTACTGCGCTGATCGAACCGCTCCACGGCGCCCGAGAGGCGCACGACGCCTGCTCTCCCACGACGCCTCGCAGCAGTATTTACGCCTATAAATTCGCCCCGCCGTTGGCGGGGGGAGGGGGGTATTGCAGTCTTGAGGTGTCTTCTTGCTTCCATCGCTCCGCAGAGAAAGCCCTCTCCTCTTCCCAGCTTCTCCCCTCCCATGGCGTCTGGAGGGAGCGCTACAGGCGCGGGGAAGCGCGCGGCACCGCCGGCTCCCTCGCCCTCCTCCGAAGGCAGTGGCGGGGGCCCTCGGGGTCGGCGCAAGTTCGCCGGCGCTGGGCCATGGTCGATGAGTGAGTACTCTGCAGCCTCCCTCCTTAGTCGTTTTGTTCAGCGCTTCGAGCATGATCTTCTCCTTCTCCCAGGGTGCCTGCGGCCAAGAAACGCAGGCTCGGCGAGCTCCAAGAGGAGACGGACGCCCTGCGAGCCCAGCTGGCGACCGCCGAGGCCGCCTTCCAAGCCGCCCTCAGGGGCGAAGCGGAGGCCAGGGTGGAGCTGGTGTCCCTCCTAGCCCAGGTTAAGGAGGCAGCCGACGCCGTGCAGGCCGCCCAGGACGAGGCGGCGCACGCCAAGATGCTGGAGTCCCAGCGCGCTAAGCAGTACCTTGGCATCGCCCGCCGCGCGACCAGCGCGGTGAGCCGGTTCGTCGGGGAAGCCCCCACGCTGCCGTGTGCGCACGGCGACGGGGGCTATCTTGACTTCTTCCGGAGGGTGATGGAGGCGCTGGAGGCCGGCGTCTCCCGCGTGAACACGGACAACGAGTCCGACGCGCGCGACCTCCTGGACCTCGCCCTGACGTTCGTCTTCTCCAACCTGCGCCGCCGCGCTTCGTAGCTCGACCTCCGGCGTGTCGTGGAGCGGGTGCCTGACGAGCTCCAGCGCCCCCTTCGGGACGAGGTGCGCCCGCACGTGGAGTCCCTGGTGGAGCGGTTCATCCAGGTGCCCGCCTCCAGTAGGGAGGACGATTCCGACGCCGAGGCGGCCGGCGGCGCGGGCGGCAACAATGACTCCTCTCCCTAGGCCTCCCCTATTTGCCTTTCATGGTTCCTATAATATTCTAAGAAGAACTCGTCCCTCGGAGGGTGTTAGCCTTTTGCATGTTACCTTTGCTCAAGCGGCTCTACGTCGGCAGGTCCCAGTCCCGCACATTTCCCTACCACCGTAGTGTACGACCGGATCACCAAGGACGCAACTACGAGGTAAGGCCTCGACACCCTTGATGCCGACCGGATCACCAAGGACGACATCGAGGGGCGAGTGGCTATATGACCGGTAAGGCTCCTGAGGCGCGTTGCTCAGGAGCCCCTTTTGACGCTTGAGTGACCCCGATTCCTCCCTGCTGGGTTCTGCCTCAGGAGGCACGGGGCCTCCTGAGACTCCATGCCGTGGTGCCGCGCCGCGGTTGGAGCCCCCGAGCGAGGGTCGACTGCCAAAAGATGCAAGTCCCTGAGGTGACAGGGCCTTGCTATCCTGTTCTGAGATGCCTCGGGGGGGGGGGGGGGGCAGAGCGCACGGCGCCTTGTGAAACACCAATCCAGAAAAAACGAATTCAAGACCGGTAAAACGAGAGAGCAATGAGAGAAAAATCCCCCCTTTTTCTTTTAAATATAGAGTTCCGAAGTCCTCGAACTTCGTTCCAAAAAGTGGCAATCCGAACACAAAAAGAAGCAAGCAACCGCCGCGTCCGGCACCTAGGCTAGTCTTCGTCTTCGTCTTCCCCCAGCGCTCAGCGTAGGGCATCCACGTTGCGTGGGCATAGCCATTGGTGGGCAGTGTTGTCCGCCAGCGCGGAGCTGTGGCTTCCACATTGCGTGGGAAGGAACCCCTCCACGTCCTCGGGAGGCTCCGGGCATATACAGCCCACTCATTATTACGTGAGAGTGTCACGGGTTGGTCCATGCCTCGCGGACATGAAGCCCACTCCCAGCCCCCAGGCTTGGCGTGGCGAAGTAGGGTCAGTTCCGGACGGGCCCCCGAGCGTAGGGGGAGCCCCTCGTGCTCTCCGAAGGGAGGGCCCGCCTCGGAAAAGGGGGATGGGCACCCCAGAGCCCATGGCCGGGTGCCGTCGTCGTGGCGACGACGCAGCCCCCTGCGCCGCGGGTCGGGTCCAGTGGCGCCCCTCCGTTGCGTGCGAGGTCGGCACCCCGGGTAGTGCCCCAGCGCGCCTCGCGGGGGTGCCCGGGGTCCCCACATAGGTACCCGAGGCCCTGCCCCCAGGCTGGGCGAGCTGGGCCTGGGGACATGGGCGAGTACATGATCGCCCGCTGGTGATCGAACGAAACCCGACCCGGAAACATGGGCGTATGTTCCACCCTCCGTCTCCAAGCGGGTGTCGCGTGCCCCGGAGACATGGGCGTGTGTTCCACCCTCCGCCTCCAGGTTGGGATCATCTGGCTTGAAGACATGGGCGTGTGTTCCACCCTCCGTCTCCAAGCTGGGGCCATCCGACCTGGGGACGTGGGCGCGCGCTCCACCCTCCGTTCCCAGGCAAGTAACCCCTGGTCCCCAGACCCAGATGCCTGCTCAAGGCAGCTCCCTACCAGCGGGTGCGCCTCGCGAGGCTGCCTACGCCGGGCATCCTCGCGGGGCCAATCCCGCAAGCCGCCCTCTCGAGGCTGTGCATACCAGCCCGCGCGGGAGCCGCTCGCGAAGTCGCGTACGCGCCTCATGTCGCCGTGGTAACCGGCGTTGCTTCCTTCTCGGCCCAGGCGCTCATCAACATGGTCGTTGTAGAGTTGCTCGAGCCCCCGGGCGCCGGCGCAGTCAAGCTTCTTGTCCTCCTCTCTGGTTCTGGTGGGCGCGCTGAAGGGCACGGGGCGACGCCCCTCCCGCGTGGCTAGCACCTCCCACCGGTTTCTGCCGGTGCCTGCGGCCAGCTCCTGCGCCCCCGGCGACTCGGGCCAGGCACTCGGCGAGCGCGGGTCGCCGCGGACGTCCCGAGCGCGCCCGTGCGGCCCAGGCGCTGTGCTAGCCGGTTGAGCGAGTTCACGGGCGCGAGCCTCACTGAGGTACACCTGGGTCTCGTTGGTGGCGATGACTGTTGGGGAACGGAGCATGAATTTCAAAAAAATTCCTACGCTCACGCAAGATCTATCCATGGAGATGCATCGCTACGAGAGGGGAGAGTGTGTCTACGTACCCTCGTAGACCGTTAGCGGAAGCGTCTCACAACGCGGTTGATGTAGTCGAACAATCCTTCGAGCTCCACCGATCGAGTACCGAACGTACGGCACCTCCGAGTTCCACACACGTGCAGCTCGGTGATGATCCTCGCCTTCTTGATCCAGCAAGACGTCGAGGAAGTAGATGAGTTCCGTCAGCACGACGGCGTGGCGACGGTGACGGTGAAGTGATTCCGGCAGGGCTTCGCCTAAGCTCTCCGAAAATATGACCGAGGTGGAAAACGGAGATCGGGGCACCGCACACGGCTATGGGACAATTGTGTGTCTCCAAGGGGTGCCCCTCCTCCGTATATAAAGGAGGGCTGGCCCTAGGGGCTGCGCCAAGAGTGGGGAGTCCTACTAGGACTCCTTAGTCCTAGTAGGATTCCACCTCCCATACGGAGTAGGAAAGGGGGAAGGGAGAGGGAAAGGAAAGAGGGGGCTGCGCCCCCTCCCCTAGTCCAATTCGGTTTGGACAAAGGGGGGGCGCGTGCCTCCTCACGTGGCCTGCCTCTCCTTTTCCCGTATGGCCCAATAAGGCCCATTACTTCTCCCGGTGAATTCCCGTAACTCCCCGGTACTCCGAAAAATACCCGAATCACTCGGAACCTTTCCGACGTCCGAATATAGACTTCCAATATATGAATCTTTACTTCTCGGATATTCCGAGACTCCTCGTCATGTCCGTGATCTCATCCGGGACTCCGAACAACATTCGGTCACCAATCACATAACTCATATAATACTATTTCGTCATCGAACCTTAAGTGTGCGGACCCTACGGGTTCGGGAATGATGTAGACATGACCGAGACAACTCTCTGGTCAATAAGCAACAGCGGGACTTGGATGCTCATATTGGTTCCTACATATTCCACGAAGATCTTTATCGGTGAACCTCATATGACAACATACGTTGTTCCCTTTGTCCG
Source organism: Elymus sibiricus (assembly GCA_039707655.1). Taxonomy (NCBI): domain Eukaryota; kingdom Viridiplantae; phylum Streptophyta; class Magnoliopsida; order Poales; family Poaceae; genus Elymus; species Elymus sibiricus. The sequence goes on from CM077671.1 coordinate 251,443,451, forward strand.
GCGGTATGTTACTTGCCCGAGATTCGATCGTCGGTATCCAATACCTAGTTCAATCTCGTTACCGGCAAGTCTCTTTACTCATTCCGTAGTACATCATCTTGCAACTAACTCTTTAGTCACGGTGCTTGCAAGGCTTCTGTGATGCTGTATTACCGAGAGGGCCCAGAGATACCTCTCCGATAGTCGGAGTGACAAATCCCAATCTTGATCCATGCCAACTCAACAAACACTTTCGGAGATACCTGTAGTGCACCTTTATAATCACCCAGTTACGTTGTGACGTTTGATACACCCAAAGTATTCCTACGGTATCCGGGAGTTGCATGATCTCATGGTCAGAGGAACGTGTATTTGACATAGTGAAAGCAATAGCATTAAACTGAACGATCATATGCTATGCTGACGGTTGGGTCAAGTCCATCACATCATTCTCCTAATGATGTGATCCCGTTATCAAATGACAACTCATGTCCATGGTCAGGAAATCTTGACCATCTTTTGATCAACGAGCTAGTCTAGTAGAGGCTTACTAGGGACTCAGTATTTGTTTATCTATTCACACATGTATTAAGTTTCCGGTCAATACAATTCTAGCATGAATAATAAACCATTATCATGAACGGGGAAATATGATAATAATAAACACTTTATTAATTGCCTCTAGGGCATATTTCCAACAGTGACGCGTCTGGGGGCGCGCCTGGCCCAGTCGTTGCAGCGATCGCGCGCAGCGTGTTGGCGTCGTAGCTCGTGCGCCACGAGGAGCGCGACATGTCTGTGCGTCAGGTCGTGGCAGACCCAGAAGGGCGGCGGCGCGGCCCAGGTGCGGGGAGGGGCCGGGGCGGCAAGGGCGTGCCGAGTGGTCGGTGAAGGCGGCAGCCCCCGGCGCCTGTTGAGAGCCCGGCCGGTGGTGGTGCCCGCCGATGGGGAGGCGGAACGATGCGGGGCGCCAAGGCCCGCCGGCGCCGCCCGCGCCACGCGGGCAGCCTGCCGCTTAGCACGAGCTCGACGTCCTTTCGCCATGAGTGCGGCGAGCGGAGGCGAGGCGAGGCCTGAGGAGGACTTCGACACGCCCCCTACCTGGCGTGCCAAATGTCGGATTTCGAGCTCCGCAAAACCCTCAAGGTTCGAACACAGGGGCGTGTGCGAAGATCCCCTGCAGCTTCGCCCTACTAACTCGCCGCTCGATGGTTACTACGGCGAACTCGCACTATGACGAGGAAGAAGATGAACACGGTGGTTTACCCAGGTTCGGGCCGCTGCGAAGCGTAATACCCTACTCCTGCTTTGGTGGATTGCCTCTCTGGGAGGTGTGGTGGATGAACTAGTACAGTGGTGAGCGGCCTCGCGAGGGCGCTCCAGTGGTGCTCTTGGCTCTCTGCCTTATCTTGTGTTCTCCCCCCCTCTACGGTGCAGCCTAGCCTCTATATATAGCTATGGCCCGGGTCCTCTTCCCTTATCGCAATGGCGGGAAGGGATCCCACAACGGCCAAATTTGAAGAGGGACAGGAGTACATCTCCGCCCTGTCCAAAGGTGGTCTTCGCCTGCAAAGTAGCTGTTGATGATGTAGAGGTGGGCTCGGTGATGACATCCGCCCTGCGGGGCTCATGGTCGTGGTCTTGTTGCACCGGAATGTAAACCTTTGGGAGGCGCTTTGGGAACCCGCGTACGTCCCTGCTCCCTTTGCACCAAAGGGGAAACTGCACCGCCTGGCGCGCTGGCGCCCGTCTGTCCTTCCTTGCGTGATCTTTGACTCCTGAGGCCGGGTTCCGCATAGAGATCTCCGCCGCTCCGGAGGGGGCCTGAGGAGGCCCACCCCTGCTGATCCTGGTGCTGTTCTTCCTCGTGAGCCTGGGGTCCTCGCGAGGGCCTTGTCTTGAGTGGAGTCGTGCCAGGCCGTGCTTTGCTGACGAGGTGGGCCATGCCCTGGGCCGCAGGTAGACAGGTCTGGGTACCCCCGTTCCCTGTACGCCGACAGTTAGCATATAATACAGAATAACTCCACCCATCAAATCACAGAATTATAAATAAAAATAAAACACACTCTATCATCTCCCCCACCCATCAAACTTATTCCATTAGTTCCAAAATATAAGGGGTATTTTTCTTTTTGTAAAGTCAAATTCTTCCACTTTGACCAAGTTCAGAGCAAAAATATCGACATCCACAATATTAAACAAAAATGTATGAAAATTTATTTCATGATGAATCTAATCATAGCGATTTGATATTATGAACTTTGATATATTTATCTACATATTTGATCGAACTTAAAATGTTTGATTTTTCAAAAAAGTAATACACGTTGAATTTCAAAACAAAGTGATTAGGTTTTTAACCTAACGGTGCAGCAAAGCGTGTCCATCCCTTCGAGTATCATATCAATCCTCCTTAATCGGTAGCAACTTCCTTCTTTAGGAATGAAAAAAACAATCCTCCTCAATCGGGTGCAACTTCGTTCTTTATGAATGATGATGCCCAAATCAATCCTTCTTCAATCGGCACATCTCATGGCAGCCCCCACAATCCCGGGATTTATATTTTCTTAATGTCATTAGCCCACACAACCCCTAGGATTTATAATTCCTTCAAATAATTTCTTCATGTGATCTTTTTGTTGAGATTCAAGGCAACTTGAAACGTATATAAATTGATAAAAGTCAATGTAAATTAGCAAGGTGGGACTATTTAAGGACCAAACAAACCATATTATCATGCATAAGAATAGGTTAGCTTAACTGGTTCTGTTGCGTGGATGTTAGGCGCCGCTTCCGAGTTTGATTCCCACACAAAACGTATATTTTTTGGCGAAAGATACATATTTTGAAGAGCATTTTAATATGTCAGAAAAAACAAAGATTAAAAATAGGAAAAAGGAAAAAAATGAAACAACTTGGGCTCGAACCCGTGCCTCTGCAATAGAAGTTTCACACTCTAGCCAATGGTGCGCCCGAGTGCGTGTGCTACATTTGGAGATCCCTAGTAAATAAACCGAAGACCACTGCCGTGACTTGTGTAAAAAAACAAATCATTTTTTCTCACTTATGTGTGGCATAGTGGGTAATATGTGGCAACTTTAGGGGTTAATCTAATGACGGATGGGCACAAATAATCCATGCTTTATTATTAAGTAAAGATATAAGATTTCTATTATGAGGTATCCGGATGTGGACGAAAAAATTTGAGAACTGACCGGTCAGTGTCCGCACGCATCCTTGGGCGTTTGAGGGCCCGGATTTGCAAACTGTGGTCGTAGATGCTCTAAGGTAAAAAAATATTTGTCCAGATGCAATAATGTTCTAGAAAGAATGTGGAGAAGCCAGTTGGAGACTTTGACCGCGGTGCAGAAGGGGTTGTCTTTGCTTCTGCTTCTTATTGTCTAGTGCTTGTCGAAGCACCACAATGAGTATGTCTTTGACGACCATCGACCCTTTGTTCTGCGTCTGATTCAGCAATTCAGGAGGATGCAGGGCTATGAGCTCAAGGTGGCGCCAAAGGATTGAATAGATTGTTTCATGACATGTTGCCTTCGCGTTCCTTGAGGGTTGAACACCCCTCGGTTGTTCTGCTCGGCGCTCGGCATCATACCGCCTACGACTATTTCACTCTCCAATTATCAACGGAAAAGATACACACTCTTGTTTTTTCACCCACAAAAACCCAAGCGTCTAAGTCACACAAACGAGACAAAAGCCCGTACGTAAAAAAAGTATACAATTCACGCAAACCTGGGAACGGGAACAGTCCCACCTTCTCGCGTTGAAAGCAAGCTCGTATGAGCATTACTAGCAAAAGGGCTCGTGCGTTACAACAGGAGAACAAATTTTATAATCTTCAATAGTCATTATCACATTTTGCTGCATCACCGAGATACACTTCACTCTCAATTTCATGAAATCAGGAAGATTTTTTTAAAACTAATGAACATATTTAAAATCACGAACATTTTTCAAATTCATGAACACTTTTACAAATTTTTGAACATTTTCTAAATTCAAGAACATTTTCTAAAATCAAGAACATTTTTTGAATTCATGAACATTTTATATTATCTGCAAATATTTTCTGAAATTGTGAACATTTTTTTAACAATTTTCTTGAATGGCGAACATTGTTTTGGAAATTGATGGAACAATTTTTGAAATTCACGATCATTTTTTTGATTTAACGAGCTTTTTTTTGATTTAACAAACATTTTTTGAATCAGTGAACTTTTTATAAATGAATAAACTATTTTGTAAGTCATGAACATTTTTAAAAAAAATTAGTATATTTTTCATTGGCAAAAATAAATAAATTTCATTAACATTTTTAATAGACATCTAAAAAAAAATCATGATCATTTTTTTATTTTCCAAATAATTGTTTTCAAAATTTCGAACATTTTTTCTAAATCGTGAACATTTTTTGAACACACAACATTTTATGATTTACTAAAGAATTTATTTCAAAATTCTCATTTTTTTTAAATTTTCAGAACTTTTTAGGAGTCCCAAATTATTTAAAGTAGAAAAAAACGGAAAAGGAAAAAAAATAAACAGGCCGCCCGGACATGGACCGACCCAAACTGGCGCACTGCGTCTTTTCCCAGCCCGCAGAGTGCAGTATAGGAGGTCCCTACTACATGGGCCGGGCCAGGCGGGGAAACCCCTTGTGTGAAACCTTTTTTTATCACTTATAGGTGGCATTGGTGGGTAATATTTTGTAACCTTTGAGGCAATTTTCGTGACGTACCGCAAGAAGCAATAACCCCTTTATTATTATGTACGGATATTGTGTGTTCGCTAGTGCCTTCAGTGATTCTTTATTTTCCATATACTCCCTTCCTCCCACAATATAAAAAAGTTTTCAAGAACGTTCTTACATTGTGGAACGGAGGGAGTAATTTATATTATTCGGGTAGCTTTAGTTTGCTTAACTAAGATTATATCTCTTATTAAGACAACTACTACTATATTGAGGCATCTGCGACGCCGACCCACAAATCGCTCGCATCTGTCCGGATCGCGCGGTTCGGACCGTGGAAGCCATTCAACGTGGACATGTATTGGTCCGCCAGGAGGTCCGAACGTGCTTTCTTCTGCAAACCAGAGACAACCGTGGGGGGCTTTGCAGGCGTTTGGACCGTTCCCAATCTCGCGTCTAACCGCCCTGGCCCACCAAAAAGCCCCCACCCGCCCCTTCCACGCTTTCCATCGAATGCCCGCGCCACTTGTAGCATCGCATCCTGCCAGTCAAAATCATGCAACGGTCGGCATTGATGCCACGATTTGATCAGACGGGAGGGCGATACTGACGGATGTGACCTGTCGGGCGTCGTCGCTAGAATGCGGACGTCGTGTCCCGAGGAACCAACTCCGGCTGTTGCGCCGCATAGAAGCGAGCTGACCGGCTGGTCTGGCCGCGGCTATTTATACTGTGCGCCGGCGACACACAGAGGCGCACTTCCCCTCCCCGAGCACCGCACTCCCTCTCTCCTGTCTCTGTGTCTGAGCTCCTCCTCCTCTCCGAGCCCAGCGGCGGCGATGCCGAAGTCATCACGCTTTGAGCTGGCAGGCGGAGTCGGTGGAAGCTTCTTCTCCGGTGGTTCTGGGAGCCGCTATCGCCACTCTCCGGGCCCTTCGGTGTCCACGGAGGCCGGTTCCTCCGGCAAGGAGGAGATTGTCATCTCCTCCGGTGACGAGGAGGACCAGACGCCGCAGCAGCCGCCCCGACTCCTCAAGGAGGCGGCTGTGCGGGACGAAGATTTTGTCCATCAGATCGAGATAATGATGGAGCGGACACTCTATCACTTGGGCTCGTCACGGCCATCACCGCACGCGTAAAGCAGGAGCCACTGTCCCCGTCGCACCACCGCGTAAAGCAAGAGCCGACGTCCCCGTCGCACGCGTAAAGCAGGAGCCACCGTCCCCGTCACACCACCGCGTCAAGCAAGAGCCAACGGTCAAGGATGAGCCAGCATCGCCCCAGCGCAACTGCGGCATCTAGACCAGACACCGCGTCAAGCATGATCCGTCATTGCCTCGACACCATCGTGGCGTCCAGATCGGACGTTGCGTCAAAGACGACCCGGAGTCCCCACCACACAACCGGTACGGACGCATGGACGTGCCCTCGTCGTTGCCATTTCGCCGTCGCCTCGCTGTCAGGGAGGAGCTACCACCCGCGATCAAGAAGGCGCAGGGGCGCCTCTTGATACGGCTCCATCATATCTATAATTTTTTATTCCTTCATGCCAATATTCTACAACTTTCATATACTTTTGGCAACATTTTATATTATTTGCGGGACTTGCTTAATTATCCAGTGCCCAGTGCCAGTTCCTATTTTTTGTTTCGCAGAAATTCCATATAAACAAAGTCCAACCACGATAAAAATTTACGGAGATTTTTTTTGGAATATATGTGAATTTTGGGAGTCAGAATCAACGCAAGACGGTGCCCGAGGGAGGCACGAGCCAACAAGGCGCGACCCAGGGGGGGGCGCCCTGATGGCTTGCGCCTCCCCCTTAAATCGGTTGGGGCTCTCCTTCCACCGCAAAAAAGATATTTTCGCGATAAATCCCCTCACAATTTCAGCCCGATCGGAGTTACGGATCTCCGGATATTTAAGAAACGGTGAAGGGATCAGAAACCAGTCGCGAAAACAGAAGAGAAACAGAGAGAGATCCAATCTCGGAGGGGCTCCTTCCCTCCGGGAGCCATGGCGGCCATGGGCCAGAGGGGAAACCATCCTCCCACTTAGGGAGGAGGCCAAGGAAGAAGAAGAAGAAGGAGGGGGGCTCTCTCCCCCTCTCTCCCGGTGGCGCCGGAGCGCCGTCGGGGCATCCATCGTGACGGCGATCTACACCAACAACTTCGCCGCCGTGACCACCAACTCTCCCCCCCTCTATGCAGGGGGTGTAAAACCTCTCTTCCCTGCTGTAATCTCTACTTGAACATGGTGCTTAATTCTATATATTATTATCAAATGATGTGTGGCTATCCTATGATGTTTGAGTAGATCTCTTTTGTCCTACAGGTTAATTGTGGTATGATGTTATTGATATGAGTTGTATGTTGATATGGTGCTATCCTAAGGTGCCTTCCATGAGGCGCACACGTGAAGGATTCACGCTGGAGGGTTTGCAATATGTTCATGATTCACTTATGGTGGGTGGCTAGAGTGACAGAAGCTTACATCCGAGTAAGGGATTGTTTGCTTATGGGAGTAAAGAAGACTTGATGTTTAATGCTATGGTTGGGTTTACCTTAATGATTTCTAGTAGTTGCGAATGCTTACTAGAGGTCCAATCATAAGTGCATATGATCCAAGTACGGAAAGTGTGTTAGTGTATGCCTCTCCCTCATTGCATATGATAATTATCTATCATGTTATATTCAATTGCCTATGGACTATCTTTCTCTTGTGTTACACAAAAAGCTTTCTACTAAACAATTTACTTTATTGTTCTTTATCTAATCAGCTCCTAACTTTTATTTACTTGTCCTTTATTACCTTGCAAAACTATCTATTACACCTACTACGTACTTCTAGTTTCTTTCCCGCAAAGTAGTTTCATACTTGTTCTAGGTAAAGTAAGCGTTAGCGTGCGTAGAGTTGTATGGTGGTCAATAGAACTTGAGTGAATATTAATTGTACCTTTAGCTCCTCATTGGGTTCGACACTCTTACTTATCGAAAAAGGCTACAAACGAAACCCTATACTTGTGGGTTATCAAGACCTTTTTCTGGCGCCGTTGCCGGGGAGCAATAGCGTAGCGGTTGATATTCTCGTGTGTGCTTGTTTGCTTTATCACTAAGTAATTTTTTTTTCTGTTATTAGTTGTTTTATTTTCTATTATTAGTTGTTTTATATTTAGTTATGGATATGGAGCACGAAACACCAAAAAAATTAGTGGTACTTGCTACTCGTGGAGATGGGGAACCTCCTAAAACCCTCGATGTTGGTTATGTGAAACACATTGCATACTACTTTGATAATCGTGAGAAATCCCCATTCAACTTGATAATGGAAGAAACGTTGGATCAACGTGAGTACTTTAGGGATTATCGCTTGTCTGAAAAAGGGAAACACTTATGGGATCAAATTAAACTTTTGCGTTGGTATGCTTGGGATTTATGCTTGAGGTGTGATTATACTTGTTGCTCTAAGATGGAGGGTCTACACCTTCCTTTTAAATATGAATTTAATGATAATAAAACCTTGGCTTCTTATGCTAATGGTATATATGATTACTATGATGTGGAACAAATAGAAGATTTTGTTGCTTTTAAGGGTGCTTATGAAATTGAATCGTTCTTTGAAAAGTATGATAACTATGATGATGCTGTTTACAGATCTGAAAATTTTGCCATACTTCAATATTGCTATGAGAATTATGAATACAATGCTCATATTATTGAATTTATTGAAAGAATGACTGCTGCCTTGGAAGAGACTAATATTTTGCAGGAATCTATGGAAGAAGAAATTGCTGAAACTGTGAGCTCATTAGATGAAAAAGATGAGGAGGAGAGCGAAGAACAAAGGAGGAAGAGCAGATTGATCACCCGTGCCCACCTTCTAATGAGAGTAACTCTTCAACTCATACATTGTTTAATTTCCCTTCGTGCATACTGAAGGATGAATGCTATGATAATTGCTATGATCCCTTGGATTCATTTGAAATATCCCTTTTCGATGAACTTGATGCTTGCTATGCTTGTGGCCATGATGCAAATATGAATGATTCTTATAGAGATGAACTTTCTATAGTTCCTTATGTTAAGCATGAAATTGTTGCTATTTCACCCACACATGATAGTCCTATTATCTTGTTGAATTCTCCCAACTACACTATATCAGAGAAGTTTGCGCTTATTAAGGATTATATTGATGGGTTGCGTTTTACCACTACACATGATGATTTTGATGAATATAATATGATTGTGCTTGTTGCTCCTACTTGCAATTATTATGAGAGAGGAACTAAATCTTCACCCCTAATTCCAATGCTATAAAATCCTATTTTCGGAGAAAAAAATAGGAGAGAAAGTTTCATCGCGTTTTACGATACGGAGCCGCCGCCACCTCCTGTTCTTCATCGGGAGGCCAGATCTGGAGCCCGTTTGGGGCTCCGGAGAGGGGAATCTTCGGTCTTCGTCATCATCAACCCTTCTCCATTGCCAATTCCATGATGCTCCCCACCAGGAGTGAGTAATTCCTTCGTAGGCTTGGTGGTCGGTGAGGAGTTGGATGAGATTCATCATGTAATCGAGTTAGTTTTGTTAGGGATTGATCCCTAGTATCCACTATGTTCTGAGATTGATGTTGCTATGACTTTGCCATGCTTAATGCTTGTCACTAGGGCCTGAGTGCCATGATTTCAGATCTGAACCGTTTATGTTATCACCATTATATCTATGTTCTTGATCCGATCTTGCTAGTCATATGCACCTGCTATGTGTTATGATCCGTAAACCCCAGAGTGACAATAGTCGGGATACTTTCTGGTGATGACCGTAGTTTGAGGAGTCATGTATTCATTATGTGTTAATGCTTTGTTCCGGTTCTCTATTAAAAGGAGGCCTTAATATCCCTTAGTTTCCTTATGGACCCCGCTGCCACGGGAGGGTAGGACAAAAGATGTCATGCAAGTTCTTTTCCATAAGCACGTATGACTATTTACGGAATACATGCCTACCTTACATTTATGAACTGGAGCTAGTTCTGTGTCGCCCTAGGTTATGACTGTTATATGATGATCCAACGAGTTCACCGATCCAGTGCCTATGAGTTTTCCACATATTGTTCTTGCTAAGTTACTATTGCTACTGCTACTGTTACACTGGCTACAAAACTATTGCTATCACTGCTACCGTTACTGTTACTGCTACTACTATCAAAACTATCATACTACTGTGCTACTGATCACTCTGATGCAGATATTTAATCTCCAGGTGTGGTTGAATTGACAACTTAACTGCTAATACTCACGAATATTCTTTGGCTCCCCTTGTGTCGAATCTATAAATTTGGGTTGAATACTCTACCCTCGAAAACTGTTCCGATCCCCTATACTTGTGGGTTATCAAGACCTTTTTTTCGCGCCGTTGCCGGGGAGCATCGCTATATTTGTTGAGTAACTTGAGATTTATATCAATTGATCACTATGAAGAATCTAAAGGATACAAGAACCAAGATTTTTCCCTCTAAGACGAGGGGAGGTAAGGAATTGCCATCTAGCTCTGTACTTGATTCACCTTCGGTTATGAGTAAGCTTGCAACACCACCACATGCTATTAATCCTGATATGTCGCAAGTTATTGATGATGCTACTTCTGCTATGAATGATGCTTATGATGATGCTAGTACCATGCTTGATGATAATGTGCCACTAGGTGAATTTCTTGATGAACAAATTGCTAGAGCTAAAGAGAATGAAAATATTGAAACTACTGAAACTGATGAAGTCTTTGAAACTGAGAACTATGAAATACCTATTAGACCTAGCTCTCCTAGATTTGAAATGCCTAAGATACCCAAGGGTTATGTTTTGGATGAGGAGATAGCTAGAGAAATCATTTCTTGTAAGGATAGAGATGATCTTAAGAAATTATTATCCAAGTATAAGGAAACGACTTTAAATGCTAGAATGAAATGTGATCCAAAGTTTGCTACTTCACCTATCTTTGTTACTAATAAGGATTATGAATTCTCTGTCGACCCAGAGTTAATTACTTTGGTTGAATCTGATCCTTTCCATGGCTATGAAACTGAAACTGTAGTGGCACATCTTACTAAGTTGAATGATATAGCCACCCTTTTTGCTCATGATGAGAAGATTCGCTACTACTATATTCTCAAATTATTTCCATTCTCATTAAAGGGTGATGCTAAGATATGGTACAATACTCTTTCTCCTGGTTGTGGGCGTAGTCCCCAGGATTTGATTTACTACTTCTCTGAAAAATATTTTCCTGCTCATAAGAAACAAGCTGCCTTACAGGAAATATTTAACTTTGTGCAAATTGAAGAAGAGAGTCTCCCACAAGCTTGGGGTAGGCTTCTCCAATTGCTTAATGCTTTGCCTGATCACCCTCTTAAGAAAAATCAAATACTTGATATCTTCTATAATGGACTAACTGATGCTTCTAGGGACTTCCTAGATAGTTGTGCTGGTTGTGTTTTCAGGGAACAAACTGTTAAACAAGCTGAGGAACTATTGAATAATATATTGAAGAATTATGATGATTGGAATTCCCTTGAACCACCACTTAAACCCACTCCGAAGAAGAGGGGTATCTTATTTCTCAGTCCTGAAGATATGCAAGAGGCAAAGAAATGTATGAAGGAAAAAGGTATTAAAGTCGAGGATGTTAAGAATTTACCACCTATTGAAGAAATACATGGCCTTGACACACCACCACCTCCACAGGTGGTAGAGGTAAATTCTTTATTAAAGTTTGATGAAAGTGACATCCCTTACAATAAACATCCTAGTCAATGCTTGTATGAGTTTGATAACTACATTAGGAAACAAGATCACTTCAATGCAAATGTTCTGAAACAATTGAAATATAATTCTGATATGATTGCTCGCTTGAGTGACTTGTTATTTAGAATCAGTAATGATGCTAGAGGTGTAGGAAAACATGCCTCTATGGTTCAAACCCAGTTAGAACAAGTTGCTAAATCTCAAAAAGAATTGCTTGATGAAATGAATAATAATATGAATGATTTTGCTACTAGAGTAGTAATTAGAGGAGGTAGAATGACCCAAGAACCTCTTTATCCTGAAGGTCATCCTATAAGAATTGAACAATACTCTCAGAGAATTAACACTGATGCACCTAGTCCTTCTAAAAAGAAAAAGAAAAAGAAAAATGACAGGACCTTGCATACCTCTAGTGAACCTGAGATAGAAAAACCTCCTAAAGATAATGATGTCGCTATTTCCGACGCTGAAACTCAATCTGGTAATGAACATTCACCTAGTGATAATGAAAATGATAATGATGATGTTCACGAAGATACTCAACCAAACAATGATAAAGAACCAGATAATGATGTTGAAATAGAGCGTGCTGTTGATCTTGATAACCCACAACCTAAAAGTAAACGATATGATAAAAGAGACTTTGTGGATAGAAAACATGCTAAAGAAAGAGAGCCATGGGTTTAGAAACCCATGCCCTTTCCACCTAAACCATCTAAGAAAAAGTATGATGAAGAATTTGAACGCTTTGCTGAAATGATTAGGCCAGTCTTTTTGCGCACCCGGTTAACTGATATCTTAAAGATGGCCCCTTATGCAAAATACATGAAAGACATCATCACTAATAAAAGAAAGATACCTGAAGCTGAAATCTCCACCATGCTTGCTAATTATTATTTTAAGGATGGAGTACCTAAAAAACTTGGAGATCCTGGAATACCAACTATACCTTGCTCCAATAAAAGAAATTATGTCAAAACTACTTTGTGTGATTTGGGAGCTGGTGTTAGTGTTATGCCTTTCTCTTTATATAAAAGACTTGATTTGAATAAAATCACACCTACTGAAATATCATTGCAAATGACTGACAAATCAACTGCCATACCTATCGGTATTTGTGCAGATGTGCCCGTTGTTGTTGCAAACGTTACTATCTTAGCAGACTTTGTTATTCTTGAGACGTCCGAGGACGACAACATGTCGATTATCCTTGGTAGACCCTTTTTGGAACACTACAGCGGCTGTTATTGATTGCAATAAAAGCAAAGTCACTTTTCATATCAATGGTAATGAGCATACGATGCACTTTCCGAAGAAACAATTCCAAGTGAATGGTATAAATGTTATTGAAGAATCTCCGACAATCACTATTGGAAGTTTTCAACTACCTCTACCCACTGCCAAAAATAAATATGACATACTTATTGTTGGGGATATGCATATCCCCATTGAGGTAACTTAGTGTTTTACTAAAGTTCTTCAGTTTCATGCTAATCGGAAGTGATTGTTAATAGGACTTGATCAACCTTATTAATGGATCATTTTTTAGAGGTATGACGTTGATGTATCTAGTAGGCACAACCTTCTGCTCCCACCTTTTGTTTTCTATTTTTCTTCTTAGTCAAATAAAATAAAATGCCATGTTTATCCCGTTTTCTGTTTTCTTCGCGCAATAAAATAATGACCCAAAAATAAAAGTTCTAAAAATGTTCTGAAAATTTGATATGATTTGTTTCTGAATATTTCTGAACTTCTGGTGCAAATAACATCAGAGGGGGGGGGGGGTGCACCTGGGGTCCACAAGACACCAGGGCGCGCCAGCAACCCCAGGCGTGCCCTGGTGGGTTGTGGTCCCCACGTGGGTCCCCTCACTTACTTCTTTAGCCCATGTCATCTCCTACCTCCAGAAAAAAAATCACCATAGCTCTCACTCCCGTTTTCTTACTCTCAAACCCGCGGATTTCTATCTCTTTGCTCGAAGCTCCGTTTCCGAAACTGTTTTGGGGGATTGCTACTTGGTATGTAACTCCTCCATTGCTCCAATTAGTTTTTGATTTAGTGGGTTATTTTTAGAATAATTAGCTAGTCTTGGTGCTGCTATAGATGGGCTTGCATGTTGAATTCTTAGAGTTCTAAGTAGTTTGAATGCTTAATATGGCCTCTATGCATCCTTAGGAGTAGTTGCTATCAATTTTAAGAAGTTTTGCTGACGAAAATTTTGTAGACTAAATTTTTCAGAATTTTAATTATAGGAATAAGATGGATTTCTTTAGGAAGTTTTCCTCCAAGAAGAATGCTAAAGGAGTCATTGGGGAATCATCGGACAATGACCTCCACACTCCGAGAACGGCGGAGGTGCGACCGTGCGAATGGCCGCATAATGCCTTCATGGAGGAGGCCGGGTTCCATCAAGAGTTTGCCCAATTCATTGCAAATACTGGGATGACTAATTTCCTAGCAGCTAAGTGTGACCAACACCACCTCCTTACAAACTCCTTTGTGCAAAGTTTTCATTTTCTGAGTAGGAATAATCCTCCTGAGGTGCAGTTTAAGTTACATACTGAAACTCACAAGATACCGCTCACTCACTTTTGTGACATATGCTTGATCCCTTCTGATGGGGAATTAAGAGAGCCTAGATCAGCGGAGTTTGAGGACTTTCTCCTCACTTTAATAGTGGGTGATGAAAGAGGCGTTTCAAATACCACTGCTACCAGTTTGCAGTTTCCTTCTATGCATTACTTTGCTTTGTTCATTGCAAAGTGTTTAACCGCTAGGGAGAAGGTTGCTGCACTCAGTGCCCCCGACTTCGCCATTTTACGCCGTGCACTGCACAATGATCACACCTTTAACATGGGGGCCATTATTGCACGCCGCTTACACCTTAACAGGACTAAAGGGCAAGATACATGGTGGTATTTATGCTACTCGTTTAGCGAGACACTTTAATGTTCAGATTCGCCCACATGATTATCCCTTGTCCTAAGTTTATCTAGATCACAAGGCATTGCAGGATCATCAATTTATTGATGCAGCTGATTCTTTTCATAATATTCGTTACAACTTAGTATTCAGTGTCGATACCCGTGATGTTATCCCGCTGACTGCACCTGCTCTGTTTGATTCTACTGCCAGGAACGGATACAAGATCATTCCAGAGGACATTACACCCTACCGGAACAACCTGGCAGCGGCCGAGGAGGATCCCCAGGAGTGGGACGCTCAGGTGCCATCGCCACCACACTTCAACTTAGGACCGGATGGCTATTACGGATGGTGATTACCAAGCTAGGCCAAAAGCCTAAGCTTGGGGGAGTACGTATATCCACCGACATTATATTCATGTTTACACTTTTCATTCTAGTTGTCGGCGTCTACACTTTTTCATTGTATTATCCATGCTAGATTTATTTTCTTGCTCCCTTCTTGCATGTTTGAAAACCTTTGAGAAAATCCAAAAATATTTCCTACTTCCTTTCGGCTTTTCTTTCTAGTTTAAGTTGATTGTAGCATCAAATGAAAACCCAAAAAGGTTTCTCGTTTCTTCTTTTACTTGTTGGGAGCTCTCCCGTGTAAATAGTTTTTCTTATTTTTTGTTTTTTCCTCTTTAATTTGCTTTCTTTAAGAAAAACCATAAACTCAAAAAATATTTCAGTGTGTCTCTCTCAAATTCTTTTCCTTTTATTTGAGTCGTACCAAGGAGAAGACTACAATGAAAATGTTGAGTGGCCCTCATATGCATTATTGTTAATCTAACAAAGAGCCCATGTTACTTTGTCTTCTCCTCTTGAATAAAATGTTTGCAGATTTCAGCTTAGTCCATGGCACTCTTGCACTATTATTTTTTTTATATCATTTGGTCGTGCAAGTGAAAGGCAATAATGATGATATTTGATGAAGTGATTGTGGCAGAGAGAAGCGGGTATGAACTCAACTTGTTTTTGTTTTTGTAAATATGTTTAACCTAGTATCCATGATTCACCATATTATGATCAAACATGTTTGTAATGAAAATTAGAGATTATAGTTGCTTATGCTATGTTTAAGTATCTAGGAGTGGATAATGATTTATCTTGGATGTCAACATGCATTAAAATGATTGTGATGTGGTATGATGATATGGTATCCTCCTCTGAGTGTTTCAAGTGGCTTGACTTGACACATGTTCACGCATGTAGTTGAATCAAAACCAACATAGCCTTCATGATATTTATGTTCATGGTGTCCATATCCTACTCATGCTAGTATTTAATTTTTATTATTCACAATGCATGTTCATGACCGTCTTCGCTCTCTAGCTGGCCGCTTCTCAACCTATTTGCTAGCCTTCACCTGTACTAAGCGGGAATACTGCTTGTGCGTCAAAATCCTTAAACCAATTATTCCAGATGAGTCCACTATATCTACCTATATGCGGTATTACGCTGCCATTCCGAGTAAATTTGCATGTGCCACCTCTAAAATTCAAATGAACATTTGTTTTGTGTGCCTGGACCGCTCATGGAGCGACAGGGGGCGATCAGTATCTTCCATGTTAAGCGGGTTATTCTCATGATGAGTGTTTATTCACTCGTCCTTGCACGAGAGGGGCGGTAATAGGGATTCCCATTCCCAAAATCAAAAATTGCAAATAATTAAACAAAACTCCCCCAGGAATGTTGTTGGTATGGACGGTACCTGTTGGGGATATAACCCCAGGGTGAGACCCGCCCAGGTGGGGCCGGGTCATGCGGTTGGCGGCTTACGACAAGATTAAGAGTAAGTTTATCCATTGGGCCAGGAGGCCCAGAGCCAGAAGACAGGATGTAACCCGGCGGGCTTGAGCCGCCGGGGGCGACTTGTTAGATAAGGCATGTATGGTTAGAGGTGAGGTCGGTTATCAAGTATAACCCGGCCCGGACTCTTGTAAGCCCAGGGCCTTGACCCGTTTATATAAGGGCGGGTTGCCTGGGCGGCTTAGGCCACGAAACAACTAATCGATAGCTAGGTCAAGCGAACTCGCTCCCTTGTAATCGATACCCAATCAATACAACACAAAGCAGGACGTAGGCTTTTACCTCTTTTCGAGGGGCCGAACCTGTGTAACTCTTGTCTCTCGATTCCGATCAACCCCTTCGAGCTCAGCCTAGCGATGGCCTCGAACCTAAGTCCTTTCACGAGGACATCTGCCGTGACAAAACCACGACAGTTGGCGCCCACCGTGGGGCCAGCGCTCGGTGGTGTGGAGTTCTTGAAGGGCTCTTTCCCAGGGATCGAGGGATACGCCGTTGGCAGGATGACCAAGAGTCGCCGTGGCAAGCTCTACATCGACGACACCGGCTGGGGCCCCGAAGCCGACTCAATCGAGTACGAGCACCGGGTCCCCTTCGGCGGAATTCACGTCTTCATTGGCAAGATCGGCGGATCTAAGCCCGGGCCGGACATATGCACCGACCTCGTCGAGCCGGCCCAGCGCGTGCAACCCGCCCGTGTTAACCCGGGTAGGAAGCATGTCTTCGTCGGCTTTACCCAAGGCACGGAGCTTGAAGGTTCCATGTCGCGGGAGGAAACCCTCATCTGCTCAGAGGATGGATCCTCGAGCGGAGAGATTGAATCAATCTATCAGCATCACAACGGCGGGCTTGGGGGCTACGTCGAGCACTACCCCGAGTCAGAATATCATGAGTCGGAAGATTATGAGCCGTCGAACCGCGCTGCCGTCTTCATGGCGGGTTCAGCGCCGGCCCCTAGTAGCATAGCCGCCGATGCGACCGGATCTGGAGTTGGCAGGCCGCCGGCTCAAGTTCTTCTGGATCTGATGAATGAGCTTACAACTCTGATGGAAACTAAGGTCACTGCTGAAAACCAAGCGGCCCGTAACACGGAGATCACGAGGTTGAAGAACCAGATGGCCGGAGTCCAACAGGAAATCAACGCGTTGAAGGCTCAGATGGATGCTGAGGCGGAGCGCCTTAGGGCGGATGCTTTTTGCCTTGAGCTAGAGCAGCAGTCTGCAGCGGCGGTTCATCAGATGAGGCATCAGTCCCGTTTGCCGGATCAGTATGGAGCCAGAAATCTTTTTAACACGCCAGGGACGGGACGGAATGCGCCTTTGACCATAACCCAGACGGCGGAAGTACCTGGAAGCCGGGCGGTGGTTCAGCGTCAGCAGCCAGACCCGCCCCGCCGGAACCAGACCCCTCCACAGTCTTTTCCGACACCGCCGGGTCATTATTCTAACCCGGCGGAGAACATGGTGGCAGCGGCAACCAGGCTTGGTACAATCCCCATCCCCGATGAGGTGCCTTTCGCAGAGGAAGTGCGGAATGCCATTGGATACCTGCAGACGGCGGTGGCCTAGCATGAGAAGTATACTTATAGCCGGAGTCGCGTGCATTCAACCCCCATCCCAAGCCGTAGCTACAGCCGGCTTTATGAGTCACCGGCGGTTTCTAGCAGTGATCGACATCAGAACCCGCCAAGAGATGATCGACCGGCTCTTGATGCTCATGCGCTGGTGGATCGGGCGAGAGCGCAGCGAGAGGCGGCGGCTCTGGCAGCGGCAGCGGCTTATCAGGAACCCACAGTTGCACCTTCCGTTTCGGTAGGAGCCGGAGTAACCTCCAGGGCTGTGGGAGTGCCGTGCTTGGTGCCGGCTTTGCGGAATGAGCGTCTGCCGAAGGATTTTAAAGGTCACCGCAAGGTGCCCAATTATACTGCTGACCTGCCTCCAGAAGCTTGGATTGAAAGCTATGAGCTGGCCATGGAGATGTTAGATGTTAGCGATGCAGTATGTGCCAAGTACTTCATCATGATGCTGGAAGGGCCGGCTCGCACGTGGTTGAAGGGTTTGCCACCCAACACCATTAATTCCTGGGCCGAGTTAAAAGCGAAGTTCATCAAAAATTTCCAGGGAACGTGCAAGCAGCCTATGACGATTGTTGATTTGGACCATTGTGTGCAGCGTGAGGACGAGTCGGCTCATCACTGGGTCCGGCGGGTCTCAACCATCATCCACTCTTCTGAACGCATTACGGCGACTCAAGCGGTCTTGATTCTAGAGAAGAATTGCCACTTTACGCCCTTGAAGCAGAAGCTTGGCCGGCTCAAGCGCTCATGCCAAGACATGGGGGAACTCATGGCGGCTCTCACCAAGTATGCAGACTCTGATAACACGAAGGACCCTGGCTCCGATGATGAAAAATCGGCCAAGGGTAAGAAGAATAACAATGGCAAGGGTCAATCGTAGAACGAGGGAGGAAACAACAATAATGGCAACGGCGGAAAGAGGAAACACCAGGATGGCGGTTCAGATCTAATGGCCAACACCAATACTGGGAATAACCGTGGCAAGGGTAACGGCAGGCCGCCTTTTAAACGCAAGCCTACTGACATGGAGGCGATACTGAATGCTCCTTGCCCGAAACATAGCCTTTCGGATCAGCCGTCTACTCATGCTTGGAGGGATTGTTGGATCATGCGCGAGTATCGAAACCTCAACGCTAACCAGCACCAAGGCGGCGGCGGTGGACCATCCGGCGGGTCAGGATCCGGTCCTTCCGGGTCTGGCTTTGGTCCGGGCGGCTCAGGCTCTGGTCATCAGGGCCAAGGAAACCATGGAGGTAATAATCAACAGTCTGGCGGCGGAGGTCAGCAGCAAAATAACCAGTCCGGATATCAGAGTAACCCCAAGCAGCTTAATGGAGGGCAGTACCATGTTTTTACAACCAGCCTTGACAAGCGAGACCGGAAGGTGCGCAAGCGGGCGGTTAACGCGGTCATGCCGGCTCTCCCGCAATATTTGAAGTGGTCTGAGTACGACATAACTTGGAGCAGGGAGGATCACCCGCCGCGTGTTGATAACCCGGGGCAGTTGGCCTTGGTAGTCGCCCCCCAAGTGGGAGGATATGTGTTCACCAAAGTACTTATGGATGGTGGCAGCAGCATCAACATCCTGTATTACGACACTTTCCGTCGGATGAATTTGCTTGACAAGGATCTTAAGCCTTCTTCAACAGTTTTTCATGGTGTGGTGCCCGAAAAGTTGACTTATCCAGTAGGAAAGATTTCTTTGGAGGTAGCTTTTGGTGATGAATTCAACTACATGGTGGAGTCTTTGTGGTTTGAAGTGGTCAAAATCAAAAGCCCATATCACGCTCTGTTTGGACGGCCGGCTTACGCCAAGTTCATGGCTAGACCTTGCTATGTTTACTTACAGCTCAAGATGCCCGGGTTAAATGGGACGATTACTGTGCATGGTGATCGGAAGACGGCTCTTGAGTGTGAGGAAGGTGATGCAGCCTACGCAGAGTCAAGTTGTGCTGAGGCGGAGCTCAAGTTTTATAAAGAAAATGTTGACCCGGCAGATATGACTCCACTGAAGAAGCCTAACACGGAATCTGAGCCGCCTCTCAAGTTTGTGGCAGAAGATACCAAGATGGTGGACTTTACGCCGGGCGACTCATCATAGCAGTTCACTATTGGGGCTAATATGGATCCCAAATAGGAAAGCGCACTCATCGAATTCATCCGTGAGAATCGGGACATCTTTGCATGGAAGCCTTCTGACATGCCAGGTGTACCGAGAGAATTCGCTGAGCACCACCTTAATGTGGATCCTAAATTTAAGCCGGTCAAACAGTTCCTCTGTCGATTTAATGAGGAGAGGCGTAAGGCTGTTGGGGAAGAGGTGGCCCGGCTCTTGGCGGCAGGGTTCATCGTTGAAGTTTTTCACCCGGAGTGGCTCGCTAACCCGGTGTTGGTACTCAAGAAGAACGGCACATGGCGTATGTGCGTGGATTACACGGATCTTAACAAGGCGTGTCCGATTGACCCGTTTGCTCTCCCCCGCATTGATCAAATCATTGATGCGACGGCGGGTTGTGAGAGTCTGTGCTTCCCGGATGCTTATTCAGGGTATCATCAGATCAAGATGGTAGTTAAAGACCAAGAGAAGACGGCTTTTATTACGCCTTTTGGTGCTTTCTGCTATGTATCTATGCCTTTCGGGCTCAAGAGTGCCCAGGTGACTTACCAGCGTTGTGTGCAGAACTGTCTTCATGGTCAAATTGGGCGCAATGTTCATGCCTATGTGGATGATATTGTGGTCAAGTCAAGGAAGAAGGAGACTCTGCTGGCTGATTTGAAGGAAACCTTTGACAATTTGCGGGTTTACAAGATGATGCTTAACCCGGCCAAATGTGTTTTCGGTGTACCTGCAGGCAAGCTTTTGGGATTTTTAGTCTCTGAGCGTGGCATTGAAGCTAACCCGGACAAGATAAAGGCCATTACTTCCCTGTCTGAGCCGGCATGCATCAATGATGTTCAGCGCCTGGTGGGTCGTATCGCTGCACTAAGCCGGTTCATAAGCCGCCTGGGTGAGAAGGCTATTCCTCTGTATCAGATGATGAAGAAAACAGACAATTTCGTCTGGAGTGATGCGGCTAATGAGGCATTTGAGGCGCTCAAGAAGCAATTGGCTGAGCCGCCTGTTCTGCCCGCTCCCATGGAAAAGAAACCTCTGCTCTTATATGTGGCAGCTAATAACAAGGTTGTCAGTGCTGCAGTTGTGGTGGAGCGCAAGGAGGCGGGTAAGGAGTATCCAGTTCAGCGGTCGGTTTATTATGTCAATGAGGTCCTGACGGAGTCTAAGCAAAGATACCATCATTGGCAAAAACTGGTGCTTGGGGTGTTCATGGCCAATCGCAAGCTGAAGCATTATTTCCTTGGTCACCCGATCACAGTGGTTAGTTCTGCACCTTTGGGAGGTATAATTCAAAACAGAGAAGCCACTGGAAGGATTGCTAAGTGGGCAATTGAGCTGGGGCCTCTTAATCTGAAATATGAGCCCCGGACGGCTATCAAGTCTCAAGCACTAGTGGATTTTATCAATGATTGGACAGAGTGTCAAATTCCTGAAGAAAAGCCGGACAATACTTATTGGACGATTCACTTTGATGGATCCAGGCAGTTGGAAGGCTCGGGGGCTGAAGTTGTTTTAACGTCCCCGCGAGATGACAAGTTCTGTTATGTTTTGAGGCTAATGTTTCCTTGTACTAACAATGCAGCGGAATATGAGGCTTTGCTTCATGGGCTCCGGGTGGCCAAGGAGATGAACTTGAGCCGGGTCAGATGTCTTGGTGACTCAGACCTGGTGGCTTAGCAAGTCTCTGGCACCTGGGATTCTAAGGACCCTCGCATGGCGGCTAATCGTCAGGCGGTTGATGTTATTGCTGGCCACTTTAAAGGTTATCAGGTGGATCATATTGACCGCCGGAAGAATGAGGTGGCTGACGCTTTATCAAGGCTGGGGTCTCAGCGTAAGCCGGTGCCGCCTAATGTGTTCTTGGACGTCTTGCATCACCCGTCAGTCAAGTTACCGTCGGAGGAAGACTTGGCTATACCTGACCCGGAGGAGCAATTGGTGGCGGCTCTTCGCGCGATTCCTGATTGGACATTGCCTTACCTGACGTACCTGACTCGCGGCGAGTTACCTCAAGACAAGACTCTGGCACGCCAGATAACAAGGCGGTCTAAGTCTATGACTATTATCAACGGCGAGTTACATCGACGCAGTGTGACTGGTGTTTTCCAGCGCTGTGTTTCTCCTGATGAGGGCCGTGAGATCTTGCAAGAAATTCATTCTGGCGACTATGGTCATCACGCCGGGTCAAAATCATTGGTGGCCAAGGCCTTTCGGCATGGGTTTTTCTGGTTAACAGCTCATAAAGATGCGAAGGATTTGGTCACTAAATGCGGCGGGTGTCAAAAGTTTGGACGACGTGCCCATGTGCCGGCTCAAGAACTACGGATGATTCCAATCACCTGGCCGTTTGCAGTTTGGGGGCTTGATATGGTAGGACCTTTTAAGAGGTCTAAGGACAAGAAGACCCACCTCTTGGTGGCAGTTGACAAGTTTACTAAGTGGATTGAAGCTGAGCCGGTCAGCAAGTGTGATGCGGCAACAGCAGTTCAGTTCATCAAAAAGCTGATCTTTCGTTTTGGCTATCCACATAGTATCATCACTGATAATGGTACAAATCTGTCCAAGGGGGCTATGAAGGAATTCTGTGATGAGGAGCATATACGTCTTGATGTATCTTCGGTAGCTCACCCACAGTCTAATGGTCAAGCTGAGCGTGCTAACCAGGAAATTTTGAGAGGTATAAAGCCCCGGCTTATGGTCCCTTTAGAGCGCACACCGGGTTGTTGGGTGGAGGAGTTACCGTCTGTTCTTTGGAGCATAAGAACCACCCCCAACAGGTCTACCGGTTATACGCCTTTCTTTATGGTTTATGGCGCAGAAGCTGTTCTCCCCAGTGATATTCGTCATGACTCGCCCCGAGTGGCGGCTTACGTGGAAACTGACAACGAGGCGGCGCGTCAGGATGCTTTGGATGCCTTGGACGAAGAGCGGGATCTTGCAGCAGCTCGATCGGTGATTTATCAGCAAGACCTGCATCGCTATCATAGCCGCAGGGTCAAGGCCCGGACGTTCCAAGAAGGCGACATAGTACTCCGGTTGATTCAAGACCAGTCAGATATGCACAAGTTGTCACCTCCTTGGGAAGGGCCGTTTGTGATCAGCAAAAATATCAACAATGGCTCTTACTATCTCATGGATATACGGGAAAGTGACAAGTCTCGCACTTCTGGTGAGGAGACCAAGAGGCCATGGAATATTGCTCACCTTCGGCCATACTATACTTAAGCCGCCAGCCGGCTCTCATCAATGTACATATCCCTGTCATTGTACAAACCATCTTTTATGATATAATAAAGTTGGCATCCCCATGATTAGGGGCCTCTGCCGTTTTTCTCCACACTGAGTGTCATACAAAGGAGTTGATCCTTTTCATCAGGTCACTTGGGGGCTTTTAAACCCTCTTGGTCAGGCTTTATATGCCATGAATTACACATACATGAGTTGATCCTTAATCAGGTCACTTGGGGGCTTTTAAACCCTCTTGACCAAGTTTATATTACAAAGGAGTTGATCCTTAATTTGGTCACTTGGGGGCTTCCAACCCTATGGGTTTAGCTTATTTACCCTCTTGACCCGGCTTTCCGCCATGTCCGAGTTAAACCTGCCTGTTTGCAACTTGCTACTCCGCCATGTGACCCGCCGAACTCTTGACAGTTATTCTTGATAAGAGACCCTGAACTTTTCTAAGTTATTCTCGCACGAAGACACTGAACTTGTCAAGGTTTAAACGGCGGCTTTTGTCACTAGAGAGCCGGCTTACAGTGAGCGAGGACAAACTCATCTTGTCTACCGTACCCTCTCCGCTATGTGGCCTGTTCGTACTCTCAGCAATGTCAATCTTTTAAAGACCCTGAACTTGCTAAGGTTTAAATGACAGATTTATGCCATGTGAGGCCCGGTTTACAAGTTTTCAGGCTTTCCGCATAGTTTCTTTGGAAACAAAATATTTTCATAAAAAACAAGAGTTATCTTGTCCTGCCATGCCTTTAAAGCCGGCTTATAGGATGAGACATACAATTGCTTGTTTTTGCAGGTACTCTCATGATAAGATTTTAAGTTTTGGAAAATTTCGGGCTTGGTCCATGGAGTATAAACCGCCCGGCGAGTCAAAACAGTCAAAGTGATCACATATCAAAAGATGAGTTTGCTGAGTCGCCAGCGGAGCTTTCAAGCATAACATCTAAAGTGCAAGAACATGCAGTTAAGAGTTTTCTACAACTATTACAAGGCTATTCAAAAGCCCCAAGCATTGAAGACTTCAAGTTTTTCAACAAATCTTAACCCGACAAATTTAACAAGGCCGGGTTACAGGATGTGAGGTTTCTCTTTAACTCGCCACTGGGTCATCCTGCGCTGGGTCTTCCCTTTCTTCGATCTGGAGGTTGTCCACATCCCAATTGCAATTGGTCAAAGCCTCAAAGATAGCTTCATCGTGCATGATTGGAGACGGGTCAACATCAGGAGCGAAAAGATGCTTACGGCGTTGAGGTATCAGGCAATTTGCTTCAAAAGTAGGCCCTCGAATCCGCTTGTTATCTTCAGAGTAAGCCGCCTGGTATATTGATAGGTCAGCTTCTGCGGCCAGCCGGCTTGCCAGGATCCGGGACGCCTTATGGTAGTGGGTGTAGTCCTCTTGCATAAACTGAGAGCCGTCGTCCTTCAGCTGAGGGAAGCCGTCCATCATCTCATCTGAGTTAAGTTCCGGGGCATAAGCCAGTGACCGGCTCAAAGCAGCAATTGCGCCCTTACGGGCGACTGATCTCTTCAATTCTTGAAGCTGCATTGGAATAGTTGACATGGTTTCCAGCATGCCCTTCATGAACTTTGGAATGCCCCTTTCAGACATGACGGCCTTGATGGTGATCAGAGACCCGACATATAGTTGTTCTGTTAAAGAGTACAAAGCCTTGAGCTTCAGCAGGCTGTTGCTAGGCAGTTGGCAGCTCCGTTCACCTACAGGCAAGTCAAAAATCTTTTAAGCCGCCCGGGAAGAGTATTGAGCAGTATTTATATATAATTGATGGTTAAAGGTACTTACCAAACACAGCTCCAATCATACGGGTTATGTGGCCCTTCAGAGTGTTCAGCTCATCAGTCACAGTTTTGAGCCGGCCCTCTGCGTCTTCAGCACGCTTGGTCAGGGCGGCTTGGACCGATTCGGCGTCTTTCTTGAAAGTTTTGAGCTCGGCCTTGATCACATCCAGCTCAGTCAAGGTGATCTGGTACTTGGCATCAGACTCGGCTCGGCCTTCCTGTTGCTGTGTCAGACTCTTCTTCAAGTCTGTCACGATCAACTCAGTGGCGTTTAAAGATTCCTGCATAAGACAAGTCATGACAGAGCAAAGGTTGTCAATATTAAGCCGTCTGTCCGGCTCACACAGTTTATGTCAAAATTTGGTACAATGATTACAAGTCTCAAGCAGATTGCAAGCAATTTACTTGACCCTTGGGGCTAATGTGTCTCAGTTCTTTTTTATAGAACTGGCTCATTACTTAGGTAATGACCCGGCCCTTGAGGGCTACGTTCGGCGCTTACTCTATTATTGAGTACCGGCTCATTACTTAGGTAATGACCCGGCCCTCGGGGGCTACGATCAGCGCTTACTCTATGATTGAGTGCCGGCTCATTATTTAGGTAATGATCCGGCCCTTGAGGGCTACGTTCGGCGCTTACTCTATTATTGAGTACCGGCTCATTACTTAGGTAATGACCCGGCCCTCGGGGGCTACGATCAACGCTTACTCTATGATTGAGTGCCGGCTCATTACTTAGGTAATGACCCGGCCCTTGGGGGCTACATAAGTATATACGTGAAAAGGCAAGAAGGTGAGGTACCTCATATTTTGTCTTCATCTTGGCCACCAGGCTGGCCTCCATGTCTCGGCTGGCAAACAGACGGCTCAGATAGCCGGAATGTAATTCATCAGCAGTGAGTTTATCCAAGTTTGAAAGATCAGAAGGAGTCTTCTCTTCCTTGGAGGGAGCTGCGTCGTCTTCCTTGACATGCTTTGATAGCACATGTGAAGGAGCTGGAGGTTTGTAAGCCGCCCCGGTAACAATGACCTCTTCGTGAGAAGCCTCGGGTTCAGTTGACGGCCGGGGGCTGGGCGGCTTAGGAGCAGATTCTGGATGAACTTTAGGAGTTTCAATATCCATAGCAGTCGGCTCGGCCTGTGGAGGAGCTTCTTTAGGGGCATCTTTAGCAGCCTCAGAAGGCTCAGTATGAGAGTGAGGAATATCAGGTGTTGGGATCTCCGGGTCTTGGACATCAGGAGTTGCAGATGACCCGGCCCCTTTCCTTCGCTTGGCTTGAGCCCTGTGAGCAAAGGCAAAGTCGGATATATCATGATAAGGTATGAGATATTACACATGTTTCGGGATATAGAAATGCTTACCCCGGGTTAATAATAAGAGGAGGCAGCTTTGAGGCGGTTGAATCGCCCGAAGAAGGAGGCGAGTCCTGGAAAAAATTAGCATTGTTAAATAGTCAATCAGCTGCAAGGATAATGTGTAGACAAGATAAGTTTAAGACAAGGAAGTACCTCGGTGCGCTATTTCCGAGGAGCGGGCTCATTTGGTAAGCCGGTTAACAGGTCTGCAGAGCCGGCGCTCCGGGTCTGACGTCTGCTGTCGTCTTGCTGTTTCTTCAAAAGAAAGTTATGACTCAAGTAAGCAAAAGAATGGGAAATTTTTACCTTCTGTAAAGCCCGCCGTACTCTCCTTATTGGTGAAAGATCTGAGTCAGAGGAGATAATGGTTACCTCGGCAACGTCGGCATGGCTTGTCTCAACTTCTTCCTGTGAGTGATCGCCGTCAATAAATTGCATAAAGAGAAGGCCAAGGGAGTCAAGTTCTACCTCTGAGTCGTCTAAATCAAATAGCTCTTCTGTTGTCTGTTTCCTTTTGCGGGTCGGCGCCTTAGGCTTGGAGGCTTTTGGGACCTTGTTCTTCTTCTTGAGAGTCGGGGGCAGCAGTTTCTTCCAGAATGAAGAGCCGGCCTATAAAAGACAAAGCATATTGGCAGAGAAAGGTTAAACAAAGTATGGAGTTAAAAAAGTGGATGAGGGTTAAGATGAAAAGACTTACATCCGGAGCCGGGTTGAGTGCATAGAAGGGGCTTAAGCTTGTCTTGCTGTAGGTGGCTAACGTTTCCCTCAGCAGACACTTGACGATGGTATTAAGATCCTGATCCTTCAGAGGGGTCCGGTTGAAGCGTTGAGGGTCGTCCAGTTTACCGGTGTATTCGCACATTAAAGCGCCACGGTGGCTTAGCGGCAGAATCCTCCAGGAGACCCAGCAGCGGGTCAGATCAACACCCGTCAAACCATTGGCTAACAAAGCCCTGACCTTTGAGAAAGTAGAAGCATACTGAGCACGCCCGGCGGCTGACATCCGATCTGGAAGCTCTGTATCCGTGCTGAGCCGGTAGGAGCGGTAACCCGGCAGCGGGTTCTCCCCTTCTGGTGAAGTGTCTTGGCAATAGAACCAAGTCTTGTTCCACTCCTTGGGGTGACTGGGCAGAATCACTGCTGGGAAAAGTACGTCCCTCCGCCTCTGAAGAGTAACGCCCCCTAGTTCAAGGCTTAACCCGTCCGCCATCTCTGTTTGGCGGTTGATATAAAAATACTCCTTGAAAAGGTCAACAGATGGCTCCTCCTGAAGATAGGCTTCACAGAAGGTTTGAAACTGACACATGTTGGTCACAGAATTCGGAACGATGTCTTGTGGGTGCAGCTTGAAGGTGTGTAAGACGTCCCGGATTTTTTTTGACCCGGGCGGGGAAAAGCCTTGAAGAAGGCGATCTGTAAAGATAATAACCTCCCCCTCTTTGGGTTTAGGGGTGGTCTCACTGCCTGGAACCCGCCAGTGGATAACGTCCTGAGCCGGCACAACCCCCATGGTGACGAATTCCTTGAGAGACTCTTCGGTCACTCCGGACTTTACCCAGTTGCAAGTGGATGGAGTCTTCGACATGCTGGCGGCTTAGGAAGCTGCGGGAAGGCATGAATATTTGGCGGCTTAAAAGTATATTTTGACCAAGGTTGCTACAGTTATAAATGGTGACAGCATTGGGTGGGTCAATAAAGATTGTGAGCCGCCGAAGCTACTTGTGGCGAGACAAAGTGAGCCGACAGTTTTTTTTGGCGGGTCAAGTTCATCCATGCAGGTTGAGAAATTGCTAAGTGTGGAGAAACTAATTCCACAACTACAGCTATGGATTCAAGATCTACGGGCAAGAGAAAAAGAAAAGTATTCTAGCCCTAAAAAGACTAGCGAAAGAACAGATGGCCATTACTCAGATTAAAATGAGTTACAGATCTATAATGAGTGCGGTGTAAGTACGGAGCAAGCAGCCGCGGGATTTTGGCATCATTACGAGGCTTAAAGGAAGGTGTTTTCATCTAATGAGAGAAGGATGCTCCGATGAATGGCGATGAACACTGAAGAACTCCATGATTCAGAGAAACCCTAATGCAGATCTGACAGAGGGCAGGATTGGAACCTTAAGGGTGCGGCGAATGCGGGAGAACTCTGGATCGTTGCAGGTTGATGCAGCGGCCAGTGTCGATGAAGACGGCGACGACCGAGCGTCGCGGCTGGCTTCGGCGGCGCGGGCGTTCGGAGGAAGAAGAAGAAGGTGGCGGTGGGGAAAAAAATGAAAGTGATAGCCCCCGTGCCTATTTATAAGGACATAATGGTCTTTCAAACGGTCCGGTGCGAGAATCGAGGGAGCACGATGATGATTAAACTAAGAAGACGCCTCGGTTTTTGGGATGGACATATTAATGATGAAAGATCCGCTCTGACGTCAGAGGAATCTTTTTTGATTTTACTGATGACGTCACGGCGGGTCATAACAGCTTGTCAGAGGTAGCGACTGCCCATTTTTCGGCGGGTCATGAAGATTATCAAAGAAGGCAAGACTCGCCAACCAGAAGACTTGGAGATTGACATGAACCGGTTCAAATCAATCTGGGGCCTAATGTTGGGGATATAACCCCAGGGTGAGACCCGCCCAGGTGGGGCCGGGTCATGCGATTGGCGGCTTACGACAAGATTAAGAGTAAGTTTATCCATTGGGCCAGGAGGCCCAGAGCCAGAAGACAGGATGTAACCCGACGGGCTTGAGCCACCGGGGGCGACTTGTTAGATAAGGCATGTATGGTTAGAGGTGAGGTCGGTTATCAAGTATAACCCGGCCCGGACTCTTGTAAGCCCGGGGCCTTGACCCGTGTATATAAGGGCGGGTTGCCTGGGCGGCTTAGGCCACGAAACAACTGATCGATAGCTAGGTCAAGCGAACTCGCACCCTTGTAATCGATACCCAATCAATACAACACAAAGCATGACGTAGGCTTTTACCTCTTTCCGAGGGGCCGAACCTGGGTAACTCTTGTCTCTCGATTCCGATCAACCCCTTCAAGCTCAGCCTAGCGATGGCCTCGAACCTAAGTCCTTTCACGAGGACATCTGCCGTGACAAAACCACGACAGTACCCGTGGATTCGGCTAGCCGTGGAGTGTGTTTGTTGGTGGAGGGGGAGTAAACCTTTACTTTTACCGCTTGGGAACCGCCGCTAATGTGTTTAGCATGAAAGATATTATTAACTCTTGGTCGTAACATTGACAGGAAGGGTGTACCTCCTAAAATTATATTTATCTCTGATTTAAGCCTTGAGCTATGGCACCTCTGCAAATCCCTGCTTTCCTCTGTGAAGGGACTATCTATTTACTTTTATGTTGAGTCATCACCTTCTCAAATAAGCGTCAGATCTGAGAGCACTATTGTCATCCTCATGCATTATGTATAGTTAATGTTGGGTGCAGCATGACTGGATCTTTTCTACCATGAATTACAATGTTTAGTCGCTGCTTGAACTTTGGAGGTGCTCTGCATTTATGTTTTGCGGTCTCAGAAAGGGCTAGCGAGATACCACTGTTGTCATATTACATCATGATTGTTTTGACAAAGTGTTTGCATTTGAGATATTTTATTATTGCTCGCTAGTTGCTTATGTCATTGATATGAGTTAATATAATTTTTAAAAGTTATTGCTGACATGGTTAGTCATAATCTTTGCTGAAAATCTGGGTGCTACTTAAGCATATATATGTAAACAAGAACAAAAGAGTTCGTAAAAGTTTTTCTTTATCACTTTCAGTTTGTCAACTGAATTGCTTGAGGACAAGCAATGGGTTAAGCTTGGGGGAGTTGATATGTCTCCGTCGTATCCACTTTTCCTCACGCTTTTGCTCTTATTTTGGACTCTAATTTGGATGATTTGAATAAAACTAACCCGGACTGACACTGTTTTCAGCAGAACTACCATGGTGTTGTTTTTGTGCAGAAATAAAAGTTCTCGGAACCGGACTAAACTTTTTGGAGATTTATTTACAATAAATAAAAATTACTGGAGCCAAGAACCACCAGAGGGGGTGCCCTGGTTGGGCATGATACACCAGGGTGTGCCACCCCCTCCAGGCGTGCCCTGGTGGGTTGTGCCCACCTCGTGGCCCCACTGACCATAATTCCAGCGCTATAAAATCGTATTTTCAGAGAAAAAAATAGGAGAGAAAGTTCCATCGTGTTTTAAGATACGGAGCCGCCGCCATCTCCTCTTCTTCATCGGGAGACCAGATCTGGAGATGTTTGGGGCTCCGGATAGGGGAATCTTCGGTCTTTGTCATCATCAACCCTTCTCCATCGCCAATTCCATGAAGCTCCCCACCGAGAGTGAGTAATTTTTTCGTAGGCTTGCTGGTGGGTGAGGAGTTGGATGAGATTCATCATGTAATCGAGTTAGTTTTGTTAGGGCTTGATCCCTAGTATCCACTATGTTCTGAGATTGATGTTGCTATGAATTTGCCATGCTTAATGCTTGTCACTAGGGCCCGAGTGCTATGATTTCAGATCTGAACTGTTTATGTTATCACCATTATATCTATGTTCTTGATCCAATCTTGCTAGTCATATGCACCTGCTATGTGTTATGATCTGTAAACCCCGGAGTGAGAATAGTCGGGATACTTTCCGGTGATGACCGTAGTTTGAGGAGTTCATGTATTCACTAT
Source organism: Elymus sibiricus (assembly GCA_039707655.1). Classification (NCBI taxonomy): domain Eukaryota; kingdom Viridiplantae; phylum Streptophyta; class Magnoliopsida; order Poales; family Poaceae; genus Elymus; species Elymus sibiricus. The sequence continues at coordinate 251,474,468 of CM077671.1, forward strand.
GTGTTAATGCTTTGTTCCGGTTCTCTATTAAAAGGAGGCCTTAATATCCCTTAGTTTCCTTATGGACCCCGCTGCCACGGGAGGGTAGTACAAAAGATGTCATGCAAGTTCTTTTCCATAAGCACGTATGACTATTTACGTAATACATGCCTACATTACATTTATGAACTGGAGCTAGTTCTGTGTCGCCCTAGGTTATGACTGTGATATGATGAATATTATCCAACGAGTTCACCGATCCAGTGCCTACGAGTTTTCCACATATTGTTCTTGGTAAGTTACTATTAATACTGCTACTGTTACACTGGCTACAAAACTATTGCTATCACTGCTACCGTTACTGTTACTGCTACTACTGCTATCAAAACTATCGTACTAATGTGCTGTTGATCACTCTGATGTAGATATTTAATCTCCAGGTGTGGTTGAATTGACAACTCAACTACTAATACTCGCAAATATTCTTTTTCTCCCCTTGTGTCGAATCAATAAATTTGGGTTGAATACTCGACCCTCGAAAACTGCTGCGATCCCCTATACTTGTGGGTTATCAGGGATGCTGATACGTCTTCGTCGTATATATAATTTTTGATTGCTTCATGCCAATATTCTACAACTTTCATATACTTTTGGCAACACTAACTTACTTATCCAGTGCCTAGTGCGAGTTCCTGTTTTTTGTGTGTTTTTTGTTTCGCAGAAATTCCATATCAAACGAAGTCCAAACGCGATAAAAAATTATATAGATTTTTTTTGGAATATATGTGAATTTTGAGAGTCGGAATCAACGAAAGACGGTGCTCGAGGGAGGCACAAGCCAACAGGGCGCGACCCGGGGGGGGGGGGGGGCGCCGATGGCTTGTGCCGCCCCCTTAAGTCGGTTGGGGCTCTCCTTCTGCCACAAAAAGATATTTTCACGATAAAAATCACCTCAAAATTTCAGCCCGATCGGAGTTACGGATCTTCGGATCTTTAAGAAATGGTGAAGGGGTCAAAAACCAGTCGTGAAAACAGAAGAGAAACAGAGAGAGATCCAATCTCGGAGGGGCACCTGCCCTCCGGGAGCCATGGCGGCCATGGACCATAGGGGAAACCCTCCTCCCACCTAGGGAGGAGGCCAAGGAAGAAGAAGAAGAAGGAGGGGGGCTGATACGTCTCCAACGTATCGATAATTTATAAAGTATTCATGCCATGATTGCCTATGTTTACAATACTTTTATATGGTTTCGATGCACTTTATATGATATATTCAGAACTAACCCGGATTGGCGCTGTTTTCAGCAGAATTACCGTGGTGGTGTTTTTGTGCAGAAAATGAAAGTTCTCGGAATCGCCCGAAACTTTTTTATGATTTTTTCTGGAGAAAATAAGAAATACTGGAGCGAAGAACTACTGGAGGGTTGCCACCTGTGGGGAACAAGCCATCAGGGCGCGACCTAGGGGGTGGGGCCCACGAGGCTCCGTTGCGCGTGATTCCAACGCTGGAAAATCCTATAAATACCAGAAACCCCAGAAATAAACAGAGACTCTCCGTTCCACCGCCGCAACTCTCTGTATCGACAAAAAAAACAATCTGGAGACGTTCCAGTACCCTGCCGGAGAGGGGAAACCATCACCGGTGGCCATCTTCATCATCCCGGCGGAGGCCATGACGAGGAGGGAGTAGTTCACCCTCGGGGCTGAGGGTATGTACGAGTAGCTATGTGTTCAATCTCTCTCTCTCTCTCTCTCTCTCTCTCTCTCTCTCGTGTTCTTGAGATGGCACGATCTTGATGTATCACGGGCTTTGTTAATATAGTTGGATCATATGATGTTTGTCCCTTGCTATCATGTTGTGATGAATTGAATCTTTCCCTTTGAGATATCGTTATGTTGGATTGAATATTTTGGTTTGAGAACACTTGATGTAGGTCTTGCGTGGGATACCCGTAGTGACATTGGGGGTATTCTATTGATTCACTTGATATATGTTGAGGCATCAAATTGCGGATTCCGGTGACCTTGGGGATCTATGCATAGGGGTTGATTGCACGTTTTCATACCACGTTCTTCGATATAAATCTTGGGGTGCTCCTTGAAGTACTTTGTGTTGGATTGAATGTGATAGACCTGAAATTGTTTGATGCATGTAGCATAATTTACCCACGGATGCTTGAGGTGACATTGGAGTATCTAGGTGACATTAGGGTTGATTGATATGTATCATTGGGGTTGTTCTAGTACGAACTCTAGGGCTGTTTGTGACACTTATAGGAATAGCCCAAAAGATTGATCGGAAAGAATAACTTTGAGGTGGTTCTACTACCTACACCAATTTCATCTTATTTTTCTCCGCTAGATAGGAACTTTGGAGTGATTCTTTGTTGCACGTTAAGGGATGATCATATGATTCAACTATGTTAGCATTCTTGGGAGATTGCACTATGAAAGTATGAATCCTAGGCCTTGTTTCCGAGCATTAATACAACGTTTTGCTCGCTGTTTTTATATTTTCAGATTAAAAAAACCTATATCTACTATCCATATTGCACTTGTACCACCATCTCTTCGCCAAACTAGTGCACCTATACAATTTGACATTGTATTAGGTGTGTTGGGGACACAAGATATTTCTTGTATTTGATTGCAGCGTTGTGACGTGGCTTGAGACTACGTCGGTATTTCCCCAAAGCGGAAGGGATGATGCAACACATCGACGGTAAGTATTTCCCTCAGTTATGAAACCAAGGTATTGAACCAGTAGGAGGATCACCACCACCTAATAGGCAGCACCTGCACACAAATAACAAATACTTGCAACCCGACGCGAAAGAGAGGTTGTCAATCTCTCTATGGTAAAAATATAGATTAGGTAATGATAGATAGGAGAGATAGATCTCTCAAGAACACAAAATAAAAAGGGCAAATAAAAAGTGCAGCAATATTTTTTTGGGTTTTTGGTATAATAGATTTGTAAACAAAAGAGGCAAAAAGATAGATCGGAAAGCAATATGTTGGAAAAGTAGACCCGGGGGCCGTAGGTTTCACTAGTGGCTTCTCTCATGAGTATAGCACATGGTGGGTGAACAAATTACTATTGGGCAATTGATAGAAGAACAAATAATCATGACGATATCCAAGGCGATGATCATTATATAGGCATCACGTCCAAGATAAGTAGACCGACTCCTGCCTGCATCTACCACTATTACTCCACACATCGACCGCTATCCATCATGCATCTAGTGTATTAAGTTCATGGAAAAACGGAGTAATGCAATAAGAATGATGACATCTTGTAGACAAGATCTATTCATGTAGGAATGGACCCCATCTTGTTACCTTTAATGGCAACGATACATGCGTGCCTTGCTGCCCCTTCTGTCACTGGGAAAGGACACGCAAGATCGAACCCATCACAAAGCACCTCTTCCCAATGCAAGAAAAATTGATCTAGTTGGCCTAACTAAACCAAAGATTCGAAGAAGAAATACGAGGCTATAAGTAATCATGCATATAAGAGATCAAAGAAGACTGAAATAATATTCATGGATAGAAACTGATTATGAACTCAAAATTCATCGGATCCCAACAAACACACCGCGGAAGTTTACATCAAATAGATCTCCAAGAGACCATTGTATTGAGAATCAAAAGAGAGAGAGGAAGCCATCTAGCTACTGCCTACAGACTCATAGGTCTATGGTGGACTACTCACGCATCATCGGAGAGGCACCTATGAAGAAGATGAACCCCTCCGTGATGGTGTTAGATTGGATCTTGAGGCTTCTGGAACTTGCGGCGGCTGGATGTGTTTTTCGTCGACTCCCCTAGGGTTTTCTGAATATTTGGGTATTTATAGGCATCAGAGGCGGTGGAGGGGGGGGGGCGTGGAGGGCACAACCCATCAGGGCGCGCCGGGGGCCCCCTGGCGTGCCCTGGTGGGTTGTGGCCTCCACAGCCACCTCTCTGGCACTTCTCTAGCCCACTGGGCGTCTTCTGGTCCAGAAAAAATCTCCACAAAGTTTCGTCGCGATTGGACTCCGTTTGGTACTGATATTCTGCGAAGTAAAAAAACAAGCAAAAACAACAACTAGCACTTTGGCGCTATGTCAATAGGTTACTCCCAAAAAATGATATAAAGTTGCTATAAAGTGATTGTAAAACATCCAAGAATGATAATATAACAGCATGGAACAAGCAAAAATTATAGATACGTTGGAGACGTATCAGCATCCCCAAGCATAATTCCTACTCGTCCTCGAGTAGGTAAATGATAAAAAACAAAATTTTTGATTTGGAATGCTGCCTAACATGTTCATCTCATATTATTTTTCTTTGTAGCATGGACATTTGGACTTTTAGATGATTCAAAGCAATAGTCTAGTTTTAACATAGTGACTTCAATACTCAAGCATGCCAACAAGCGACCATGTCTTTCAAAATATCAACACTAAAGAAAATTATCCCGAGCCCATCATGCTCAATCATTGATCCATTCATGAAACACACTCAAATATTAGCTATACCCAATGCTCAAGTATGATCATAGTGCCCCTAGTTGGTGCTTTATAAGAGAAGATGGAGACTCAAAGTAAAAATAAAAATTGCATAAAGTAAATAGATAGGCCCTTCGCAGAGGGAAGTAGGGATTTGTAGAGGTGCAAGATCTCAAAGTTTTAAATTGAGAGAGAAAAATATTTTGGGTGGCATGCCTTTCCTGTCAACGAAAACGACAAAGTAGCTCACAATACTTTCCATGCTAGATATATCATAGGCGGTTCCCAAATAGAAAATAAAGTTTATTCCTTTTTCCACCATTCTTTCACATTCCATGGCGGGTCGTATCCATGGTTGCCTTCCATACCAACACTTTCCAAGGAATTTATTATTTGACAACATAAAGTAAATATTTTTTTCTTTTTCATTTCGGGAATGGGCATCCCTATTACCGCCGCACTCTCGTGCAATGACAAGTGAATAAACACTCATCTTGAGAATAACACATCTAGCATGGAAAAATATTGGACACTCCCTACCGTTTCATGAGCGGTACGAGCACACAAAAGAGAAGTTTATTTTGAAAATTAGAGATGGCACATACAAATTTGCTTCGAACGGCATGGAAATACCGCATATAGTTAGGTATGGTGGACTCATAAGGCAAAACTTGGTTTAAGGATTTTCGATGCACAAGTAGTGTTTCTACTTAGTACAAATGGAGGCTAGCAAATAGATTGAGAAGTAACCAAACCAAGAAACGAAAATTCACATAAGCGAGCATTGAGCATAACTAACACCGAATAATGCACCATAAGTAGGATGTAATTTCATTGCATAACTATTGACTTTCGTACTTGCATAGGGAATCACAAACCTTAACACCAATATTCCTACTAAAGCATAATTACTCACTAACATGACTCACATATTACTATCATCATGTTTCAAAACTATTACGAGGAATCAAGTTTAATTTGTCCAATTATCTTCATGAAAGTTTTTATTATATCCTCCTTGGATATCTATCACTTTGGGACTACTTTCATATATTTCCATTGCTTTTGACAAGCTCAAACAAATTTAAGTGAAGCACATGAGCATATAGTTTTCATCTCTCAAAAAGTTATAAGTGAAGCATGAGAGGATTTCTTCAAAATTTACTAACTCTCAAATTAATCTAAGTGAAGCATGAGAGTATTTCTACAAAAAAATTCCAAGCACACCGTGCTCAAAAAGATATAAGTGAAGCACTAGAGCAATTCTATAGCTCAAAAAGTTTAAGTGAAGCATATAGAGAAATTCTAACAAATCATAGCATAATGTTGGCTCTCCCAAATAGGTGTGTCCAGCAAGGATACAAGTGACAAACTAACAAGCAAAGCAAGCAAAGACTCAAATGATACAAGACGCTCCAAGCAAAACTCATGATATGTGACGAATAAAAATATAGCTCCAAGTAAAATACCGATGGTCGTTAGAAGAAAGAGGGGAAGCCACTCGGGGGCATCCCCAAGCTTAGTTGCTTGTTTCTCTTTGGATATATCTTGGGGGTGCTGTAGCATCCCCAATCTTAGGCTCTTTTCACTCCTTATTCCTTCATCCATCGTGATCTCACCCAAAACTTGAAAACTTCAATCACACAAAACTCAACAAAATCTTCGTGAGATCTGTTACTATAATAATGCAAATCACTACTTTAGGTACTTTTGCAAACCCATTCATATTTTATTATTGCATTATACCTACTGTATATTAACTTTACCATGGCTCATACCCTTCAATATGACCCATAGATTCATCAAAACAAGCACACAATGCAACGAACATAGAATCTGTCTTAAACAGAATAGTCTATAGTAATCTATACTCTAACCATATTTATGTAACTCTAAATATTCTGAAAATTAGGACAACGTAAAGAATTTAGATAGCAACACTGTGTTAAATTTACGCTCAAGATCACATTCCAGTAAAAAATGAAAATTCTAACACTGGACGCAAAGTTTCTGTTTCAGATTCAGCATCGCTTCTACTCATCTTATGAATCATCCTAAAGGCTCTACTTGGCACAAACACTAAATAAAACATAAAAACACAATCATAACAGAGTCATAATTGTGTCAACACTCAAAAACAGAAAGGAAAAAGCAAAAATAAATTTATTCATTGGGTTGCCTCCCAACAAGCGCTATCGTTTTACGGCCCTAGCTAGGCATAACAGATAGTTTCAGGTATTGTGATCTTTGGTTTTCAACTCCTCAATCACACAACTAGAATTTTTCAAGGATTTAGCATGCATGCTCTCAATGATAACACTTCTAGGAAAAATACCAAAGAATTCATTTTTATAAATAGGGTCTCTTACTATTTCAACAAAATCAGGATGAATACTAATCATTTTAAGATCTCCCTTGTGGCCACTAGGTGTAGCACTTTGTTATTAGTGATTTGCGAGGTTTTGCAAATTTTTATGGGAGTTTTTTCAATAGTTTTGACAGAAGAAAATACAAACCCAAGTTACTAAAAATCTCTTCCAACTTATCAATCCGGTAAGGACGCTCTTCTACCCTTTCATTAACTATGGTTTCTTTTGCCTTTAGCAATTTAAAGGCATCTCCCGCCTTAGCCCCAATTTTATTAGCAAGATTATGCATTTTCTTATCCAAATCTTCAATATTTTCTTTGGTAATCATATTCTTTTCAATAGCATCTAATCTCTTCATAACATGTTCAAGAGTTAAAGTTGTTTCATTGATAATAAGAGGTGGTGATCCCACTAAACTTCCCAAAGCATTAAAAGTATCCAAAGATGGACACATCAAGAAATTACCACCGGTAATCGTATCAAGGACGAATCTATACCAAGTGGTGATGCCCACATAAAAAATGCGAAGAAGAACAATGGTAGATTGCTTATGGATAGATCTATTATGAGCATTGCAAATCCTATACCAAGCATCTTTTAGGTTTTCTCCTCTCCTTTGCTTAAAATTAAGAACCTCATTATCGGGAGTGCACGCAATAAAGGAAGAACTAGCCATAATGACAAGGCAAGAGATCTGACGAGAAAAAGGCAAAACGAAAAAGAGGGCGAATAAAACGGCAAATTGGTGAAGTGGGGGAGAGGAAAACGAGAGGCAAATGGCAAATAATGTAATTGCAAGGAGATGAGATTTGTGATTAGGAACCTGGTAGATGATGATGGTGTCTCCTTGGCGCCAGAGATTGTCACGTAGAAGAGTCTGCTTCCTCCTGATACGTCTACAACGTATCTACTTTTCCTCACCCTTTTGCCCTTGTTTTGGACTCTAATTTGCATGATTTGAATGAAACTAACCCGGACTGACGCTGTTTTCAGCAGAATTGCCATGGTGTTGTTTTTGTGTAGAAATAAAAGTTCTCGGAATGGAACGAAACTTTTTGGAGATTTATTTTGGAAAATATAAAAAATACTTGAGCCAAAAACCACCGTAGAGGGGGCCCAAGGTGAGCATCACCCACCAGGGCGCGCCAGCCCCCTCCCGGCGCGCCCTGGTGGGTTGTGCCCACCTCGGGGCCCCACTTGACCTATCTCCGAGACTATAAATTCCTAAATTTGGAGAAAAAAATCAGAGAGAAAGAATTATCACGTTTCACGAGACGGAGCCGCCGCCACCTCCTGTTCTTCATCGGGAGGCCAGATCTGGAGCCCGTGTGGGGCTCCGGAGAGGGGAATCTTCGGTCTTCGTCATCATCAACCTTTCTCCTTCGTCAATTCCATGATGCTCCCCACCGGGAGTGAGTAATTCCTTTGTAGGCTTACTGGTCGGTGAGGAGTTGGATGAGATTCATCATGTAATCGAGTTAGTTTTGTTAGGGCTTGATAACTTGTATCCATTATGTTCTGAGATTGATGTTGCTATGACTTTGCTATGCCTAATGCTTGTCACTAGGGCCCGAGTGCCATGATTTCAGATCTGAACCGTTTATGTTATCATCTCTATATCTATGTTCTTTATTCGATCTTGCCTAGTCATATGCACCTATTACGTGTTATGATCCGTCAACCCCATAGTGACAATATTTGGGATACTTCGCGGTGATGACCGTAGTTTGAGGAGTTCATGTATTCACCATGTGTTAATGCTTTGTTCCGGTTCTCTATTAAAAGGAGGCCTTAATATCCCTTAGTTTCCTTATGGACCCCGCTGCCACGGGAGGGTAGGACAAAAGATGTCATGCAAGTTTTTTTCCATAAGCACGTATGACTATTTACAGAATACATGCCTACATTACATTGATGAACTGGAGCTAGTTCTGTATCGCCCTAGGTTATGACTGTTACATGATGAATATCATCCAATGAGTTACTGATCCAGTGCCTACGACCTTTCCACTTATTTCTCTTGCTAAGTTACTACTGCAGTTGCTGCTATTCCAACTGCTACAAAACTATTGCTACTACTGTTACCGCTACCGTTACTATTGCTACTGCTATCAAAACTATCATATTACTGTGCTACTGATCGCTCTGCTGCAGATATTTAATCTCCAGGTGTGGTTGAATTGACAACTCAACTGCTAATACTCTCAAGTATTCTTTGGCTCCCCTTGTTTCGAATCTATAAATTTGGGTTGAATACTCTACCCTTGAAAACTGTTGCGATCCCCTATACTTGTGGGTTATCAAGACCTTTTTCTAGCGTTGTTGCCGGGGAGCATAGCAATATTTGTTGAGTCAGTTGGGATTTATATCAATTTATCACTATGAATAATCTGAAGGATCAAAAGACTAAGATTTTTCCCTCTACTACGAGGGGAGGTAAGGAACTGCCATCTAGCTCTGCAGTTGATTCACCTTCTGTTATGAGTAAGCTTGCAAGGCCACCACATGCTAGTAATCCTGATATGTCGCAAGTTATTGATGATGCTGCCTCTGCTATGAATGATGCTTATGATGATGCTAGTACCATGCTTGATGATAATGTGCCGCTAGGAGAATTTCTTGATGAACAAATTGCTAGAGCTAAAGAAAATGAAATTGCTGAAACTGATGAAGCTTATGAAACTGATTATGATTATGGAACTCCTATTAGTCCTAGCTCTCCTAAGTTTGAAATGCCTAAGATACCTGAAGGTTATGTTATGGACGAGGAGATAACTTGAGAAATTCTTTCTTGCAAGGATAGGGACGATCTTAAGAAACTGCTATGCAAGTACAAGGAAAAAACTTTGAATGCTAGAATGAAATGTGATCCTAAGTTTGCTACTTCACCTATCTATGTTACCGATAAGGATTATGAGTTCTGTGTCAACCCAGAGTTAATTACTTTGGTTGAATCTGATCCTTTCCATGGCTATGAAACTGAAACTGTAGTGGCACACCTTACTAAGCTGAATGATATAGCCACCCTCTTTGCTCATGATGAGAAGATTTGCTACTATTACATCCTTAAGTTGTTTCCGTTCTCATTAAAGGGTGATGCTAAGACATGGTACAATACCCTTGCTCCTGGTTGTGTGCGTAGTCCCCAGGACATGATTTACTACTTCTCTGAAAAATATTTTCCTGCTCATAAGAAACAAGCTGCCTTACAGGAAATATTTAAGTTTGTGCAAATTGAAGAAGAGAGTCTCCCACAAGCTTGGGGGAGGCTTCTCCAGTTGCTTAATGCTTTGCCAGATCATCCTCTTAAGAAAAATGAAATACTTGATATCTTTTATAATGGACTAACCGATGCTTCTAGGAATTTCCTAGATAGTTGTGCTGGTTGTGTCTTCAGGGAAGGAACTGTTGAACAAGCTAAAGAATTATTGAATAACATATTGAAGAATTATGATGATTGGACTCTTCCTGAACCACCGCCTAAACCCACTCCGAAGAAGAGGGGTATCTTATTTCTCAGTCCTGAAGATATGCAAGAGGCAAAGAAATCTATGAAGGAAAAAGGTATTAAAGCTGAGGATGTTAAGAATTTGCCACCTATTGAAGAAATACATGGCCTTGACACACAACCACCTCCACAGGTGGTAGAGGTAAATTCTTTATTAAAGTTTAATGAAAGTGACATCCCTCACAATAAACATCCTAGTCAATGCTTATATGAGTTTGACAACTATATTACGAAGCAAGATCATTTCAATGCTCATGTTCTTAAACAATTGAAATATAATTCTGATATGATTGCTCGCTTGAGTGACTTGCTATTTAGAATCAGTAATGACGTTAGAGGTGTAGGAAAGCATGCCTCTATGATTCAAACTCAGTTATAACAAGTAGCTAAGTCTCAAAAAGAATTGCTTGATGAAATGAATAGTAATATGCATGACTTTGCTGCTAGAGTAGTAACTAGAGGAGGTAGAATGACCCAAGAACCACTCTATCCTGAGGGTCATCCTAAAAGAATTGAACAAGACTCTCAGAGAATTAATCCTAATGCACCTAGTCCTTCTAAGAAGAAAAAGAAAAAAAATGATAGGACTTTGCATACCTCTAGTGAACCTGAGACACAAAAACCTCCTGATAATAATGATGTCTCTATTTCCGATGCTGAAACTCAGTCTGGTAGTGAACATCAACCTAGTGATAATGAAAATGATGATGTTCATGATGATGCTCAACCTAGTAATGATAGAGAACCAAATAATGATGTTGAAATAGAGCCTGCTCCTGATCTTGATGACCCACAACCTAAAAATAAACGTTATGATAAAAGAGACTTTGTGGCTAGGAAACATGGTAAAGAAAGAGAGCCATGGGTTCAGAAACCCATGCCATTTCCACCTAAGCCATCTAAGAAAAAGGATGATGAAGAATTTGAGCGCTTTGCTGAAATGATTAGGCCAGTCTTTTTGCGTACCCGCTTAACTGATATTTTGAAGATGGCCCCCTATGCTAAGTATATGAAAGACATCATCACAAATAAAAGAAAAATACCTAAAGCTGAAATCTCCACCATGATTGCTAATTATTCTTTTAAGGATGGAGTACCTAAAAAACTTGGAGATCCTGGAATACCAACTATACCTTGCTCCATCAAAAGAAACTATGTTAAAACTGCTTTGTGTGATTTGGGAGCCGGTGTTAGTGTTATGCCTTTCTCCTTATATAAAAGACTTGATTTGAATAAACTCATACCTACTGAGATATCATTGCAAATTGCTGACAAATCAACGGCCATACCTATCGGTATTTGTGAGGATGTGCCCGTTGTTGTTGCAAAAGTTACTATCTTAACGGACTTTGTTATTCTTGAGATGCCCGAGGACGACAACATGTCGATTATCCTTGGTAGACCCTTTTTGAATACTGCAAGGGCTGTTATTGATTGCAATAAAAGCAAAGTCACTTTTCATATCAATGGTAATGAGCACACGGTGCACTTTCCGAAGAAACAATTTCAAGTGAATGGTATAAATATTATTGAAGAATCTCCGACCATCATTATTGGTAGTTTTCAATTACCTCTACTACTGCCAAAAAGAAATATGATGTACTTATTGTAGGGGATATGCACATCCCCATTGACGTAACTTAGTGTTTTACGAAAGTTCTTCGGTTTCATGCTAATTGGAAGTAGTTATTAATAAGACTTGATCAACCTTATTAATTGAACCATTTTTTAGAGTTATGACGTCGATGAATCTAGTAAGCACAACTCTCTGCTCCCACATTTTATTTTCTATTTTAGTTAGTCAAATAAAATAAAATGCCATGTTTATCCTGTTTTCTGTTTTCTCCGTACAATAAAAAAATGACCCAAAAATAAAAATTCTCAGAATGCCCTGAAAATTTAACACGATTTTTTTCCGAATATTTATGAATTTCATGTGCAAATAACACCTGAGGGGGTGCACCTGGTGCCCACAATACACCAGGGCACGCCAGCACCCCTAGGCGCGCCCTGGTGGGTTGTGGCCCCCACGTGGCCCCCCTCACTTATCTCTTTAGCCCACATTGTCACCTACCTCCAGCAAAAAATCACCACAGCCACCATTTTTGTGTTCTTGCTCTCAAACCCGCGGATTTCGATCTCTTTCCTCGAAGCTCCGTTTCCGAAACTGTTTGGAGGGATTGCTACTTGGTATGTGACTCCTCCATTGCTCCAATTAGTTTTTGTTTTAGTGGGTTATTTTTAGAGTAATTAGCTACTCTTGGTGCTTCTGTAGATGAGCTTGCATGTTGAATTCTTAGAGTTCTAAGTAGTTTGAATGCTTAATATGGCCTCTATGCATGCTCGGGAGTAGTTGCTACCAATCTTACAAAGTTTTGTTGACAAATTTTTTGTGGACTAAATTTTTTCAGAATTTTTATAGGAATAAAATGAATATCTTTAGGAAGTTCTCCTCCAAGAAAAATGCCAAGGGAGTCATTGGGGAATCATCGGACAATGACCTTCACACTCCAAGAAAGGTGGAGGTGCGGCCGTGCGAATGGCCGCATGATGCCTTCATGGAGGAGGCCGGGATCCATCAAGAGTTCGCTCAGTTTGTCGCAAACTCTGGGTTAACCGAGTTCCTCGCAGATAAGTGTGACCAATATCATATCCTTAAAAATTCCTTCGCGCAAAGTTTTACTTATTTAGGGAGAAACAACCCTCCTGAAGTGCAGTTCAAACTTTATGCTGAACCTCACACATTATCGCTAACTGACTTATGTAACATATGCCTGATCCCTTCTGATGGGGACTTGAGAGAACCTAGGCCGTCTGAGTTTGAGGATTTTCTCCTTGCATTAACCTTGGGTGAGGATAGAGGTGTGTCGAGCGCCACTGCTATTAGCTTACAGTTTCCCTCAGTACATTATTTCTCCTTAGTCATCACTAAGTGTTTAACCGCTAGGGAGAAGGTTGGCGCACTCAGTGCTCCTAACCTCGCTATTTTACATCGTGCACTTTATGATGATCACACCTTTAGTATGGGGGCTATTATTGCCCGTCGCTTACAGCTCAATAAAACTAAGGGAAAGATACATGGTGGTATTTATGCTACTTGCTTAGCGAACCACTTTAGAATCCCCTTCGCCCGCATGATTACCTCTTACCCCGAGTTTACCTCGATCATAAGTCACTGCAGGCTCACCATTTTCTTGATGTAACTGACTCTCCACGTGATATTCATTATAACTTAGTATTTAGCAAGGAAACACGTGATATTATCCCGTTTCCTGCACCTGCTTTGTTTGATCCTATCGCCAGGAACGGATACAGGATTATGCCAGATGACATTATAGCTTACTGGAACAACCTAGCAGCTGCTGAGGAGGAGCCCCAGGGGTGGGATGCTCAGGTGCCGCCTCCGCCTCACTACGACTTGGGACCGGACGACTACTACGGATGGTGATTACCAAGCTAGGCCAAAAGCCTAAGCTTGGGGGAGTACGTATTTCCACCGACATTACATTCATGTTCACACATTTCATTCCAGTTGTCGGTGTTCATACTTCTCCATTATAATATCCATGCTAGATTTGTTTTCCCGCTTTCTTTTTGTGTGTTTGAAAAACTTTGAGAAAACCCAAAAACATTTCCTACTTCTTTTTAGTTTTTCTTTCTAGCTTAGTTTAATTGTTGCATCAAAAGAAAACCCAAAAAGATTTCTCGCTTCTTCTTTTGTTTGTTGGGAGCTATCCCGTGTAAATAGTTTTTCTCGTTTTTGTTTTTCCTCTTTAATTTGCTTCCTTCAAGAAAAAACAAAAATTCCAAAAATATTTCAGTGTGTTTCTTTGAAATTCTTTTCTTTTTACTCGAGTCATACCTAGGAGAAGACCACGATGAAATTGTGGAGTGGTTCTCATCTGCATTATCGTCTATCTAACAAAGAACCCATGTTACCTTGTCTTCTCCTCTTGAATAAAATGTTTGCAGATTCCATCTTAGTCCACGGCATTCTTGCACTATTATTATTCTCTTATCATTCGGTCGTGCAAGTGAAAGGCAATAATGATGACATTTTATGAATTGACTGTGGCAGAGAAAAGCGAGTATGAACTCAACTTGTTTTTGTTTTTGTAAATATGTTTAACCTAGTATCCCTTGATTCATCCCATTATGATCAAACATGTTTGCAATGACCATTAGAGATTATAGTTGTTCATGCCATGCTTAAGTAGCTAGGAGTGGATAATGATTTATCTTGGGTGTCAACATGCATTAAAATGGTTGTGATGTGGTATGATGATATGGTATCCTTCTCTGAATGTTTCAAGTGACTTGACTTGGCACATATTCACGCATGTAGTTGAATCAAAACCAACATAGCCTTCATGATATTTATGTTCATGGTGTCCATATCCTACTCATGCTAGTATTAAATGTTGATTATTCACAATCTTCTCAATCTAACTGCTAGCCTTCGCCTGTACTAAGCGGGAATACTGCTTGTGCATCAAAACCTTTAAACCAAGTTATGCCAGATGAGTCCACTATATCTACCTATATGTGGTATTACCCTGCCGTTTCAAAGTAAATTTGCATGTGCCACCTCTAAAATTTCAAATAAACATCGGTTTTGTGTGCCTGGACCGCTCATGGAGCGACAGGGGGCGGTCAGTATCTTCCATGCTAAGCGGGTTATTCTCATGACGCGTGTTTATTCACTTGTCCTTACACGAGAGGTGCGGTAATAGGGATTCCCAGTCCCGAAATAAAAAATCAAAAATAATTAAACAAAACTCCCCCAAGAATGTTGTTGGTTTGGACAGTACCCGTGGATGCGGCTCGCCGTGGAGTGTGATTGTTGGTGGAGGGGGAGTAAACCTTTACTTTTACCGCTTGGGAACCGCCGATAATTTGTTTAGCATGGAAGATATTGATAACTCTTGGTCGTGACGTTGACAGGAAGGGTGTACCTCCCAAAATTATATCTATCTCTGTTTTAAACTTTGAGCTCTGGCACCGTTGCAAATCCATGCTTCCCTCTGCGAAGGGACTATCTATTTACTTTTATGTTGGGTCATCACATTCTCAAATAAGCGCCAGACCTGAGAGCACTATTGTCATCCTCATGCATTGTGTATAGTTGATGTTGGGTGCAGCATGACTGGATCTTTTCTACCGTGAATTACAATGTTTAGTCGCTGCTTGAACTTTGGAGGTGCTCTTTATTTATGTTTTGCGGTCTAAGAAAGGGCTAGCGAGATACCACTATTGTCATATTGTATCACGATTGTTTTGACACGTTGGCGCCTGAGATATTTTATTATTGCTCGCTAGTTGCTTATGTTATTGATATGAGTAAATATAATTTTTAAGAGTTATTGTTGACATGGTTAGTCATAATCTTTGCTGAAAACCTGGGTGCCACTTAATCATATATATATGTAAACAAGAACAAAAGAGTTCATAAAAGTTTTTCTTTATCACTTTCAGTTTATCAACTGAATTGCTTGAGGACAAGCAAAGGTTTAAGCTTGGGGGAGTTGATACGTCTCCAACATATCTACTTTTCCTCACCCTTTAGCCCTTGTTTTGGACTCGAATTTGCATGATCTGAATGAAACTAACCAGGACTGACGCTGTTTTCAGCAGAATTGCCATGGTATTGTTTTTGTGCAGAAATAAAAGTTCTCGGAATGGAACGAAACTTTTTGGAGATTTATTTTGGAAAATATAAAAAATACTGGAGCCAAAAACCACAGAAGAGGGGGCCCAAGGTGAGCATCACCCACCAGGGCGCGCCAGCCCCCTCCCGACGCGCCCTAGTGGGTTGTGCCCACCTCGGGGCCCTACTTGCACTATCTCCGCCACTATAAATTCCTAAATTTGGAGAGAAAAATCAGAGAGAAAGAATTATCACGTTTCACGAGATAGAGCCGCCGCCACCTCCTATTCTTCGTCGGGAGGCCAGATCTAGAGCCCGTGTGGGGCTCTAGAGAGGGGAATCTTCGGTCTTTGTCATCATCAACCTTTCTCCGTCTCCAATTCCATGATGATCCCCACTGGGAGTGAGTAATTCCTTCGTAGGCTTGCTGGTCGGTGAGGAGTTGGATGAGATTCATCAAGTAATCGAGTTAGTTTTGTTAGGGCTTGATCACTAGTATCCATTATGTTCTGAGATTGATGTTGATATGACTTTGCTATGCCTAATGCTTGTCACTAGGGCCCAAGTGCCATGATTTCAGATCTGAACCGTTTATGTTATCATCTCTATATCTATGTTCTTGATCCGATCTTGCCTAGTCATATGCACCTATTACGTGTTATGATCCGTCAACCCCATAGTGACAATATTTGGGATACTTCGCGGTGATGACCGTAGTTTGAGGAGTTCATGTATTCACCATGTGTTAATGCTATGTTCCGGTTGTCTATTAAAAAAGGCCTTAATATCCCTTAGTTTCCTTATGGACCCCGCTGCCACGGGAGGGTAGGACAAAAGATGTCATGCAAGTTCTTTTCCATAAGCACGTATGACTATTTACGGAATACATGCCTACATTACATTGATGAACTGGAGCTAGTTCTGTATCGCCCTAGGTTATGACTTTTACATGAGGAATATCATCCAAAGAGTTACTGATCCAGTGCCTATGACCTTTCCACTTATTGCTCTTGCGAAGTTACTACCGCTGTTGCTGTTGTTCTAACTGCTACAAAACTATTGCTACTACTGTTACCGTTACTATTGCTACTGCTATCAAAACTATCATATTATTGTGCTAGTGATCGCTCTGCTGCAGATATTTAATCTCCAGGTGTGGTTGAATTGACAGCTCAACTACTAATACTCTCAAGTATTCTTTGGCTCCCCTTGTGTTGAATCTATAAATTTGGGTTGAATACTCTACCCTCGAAAACTGTTGCGATCCCCTATACTTGTGGGTTATCACCTCCCCGGCAACGGCGCCAAAAATTTCCTTTCACGTGGCTTGAGACTGCGTCGGTATTTCCCCAAAGAGGAAGGGATGATGCAGCACAGCGACGGTAAGTATTTCCCTCAGTTATGAAACCAAGGTATCGAACCAGTAGGAGGATCACCACCACCTAATAATCAGCACCTGCACACAAATAACAAATACTTGCAACCCGACGCGAAAGAGAGGTTGTCAATCTCTCTACGGTAAGAAGATAGATTAGGTAATGATAGATAGGAGAGATAGATCTCTCAAGACCACAAAATAAAAAGGGCAAATAAAAAGTGCAGCAATATGTTTTTGGGATTTTGGTATAATAGATCTGAAAACAAAAGAGGCAAAAAGATAGATCGGAAAGCAATATGTTGGAAAAGTAGACCCGGGGGCCGTAGGTTTCACTAGTGGCTTGTCTCATGCGTATAGCACACGGTGGGTGAACAAATTACTGTTGGGCAATTGATAGAAGATCAAATAATCATGACGATATCCAAGGCGATGATCATTATATAGGCATCACGTCCAAGATAAGTAGACCGACTCCTGCCTGCATCTACCACTATTACTCCACACATCGACCGCTATCCAGCATGCATCTAGTGTATTAAGTTCATGGAAAAACGGAGTAATGCAATAAGAATGATGACATGATGTAGATAAGATCTATTCATGTAGGAATAGGCCCCATCTTGTTATCCTTAATGGCAACGATACATGCGTGCCTTGCTGCCCCTTTTGTCACTGGGAAAGGACACCGCAAGATCGAACCCATCACAAAGCACCTCTTCCCATGGCAAGAAAAATCGATCTAGTTGGCCTAACTAAACCAAAGATTCGAAGAAGAAATACGAGGCTATAAGTAATCATGCATATAAGATGTCAAAGAAGATTGAAATAATATTCATGGATAGAAACTAATCATGAACTCAAAATTCATCGGATCCCAACAAACACACCACAGAAGTTTACATCAAATAGATCTCCAAGAGACCATTGTATTGAGAATCAAAAGAGAGAGAGGAAGCCATCTAGCTACTGCCTACGGACCCGTAGGGCTATGGTGGACTACTCACGCATCATCGGAGAGGCACCTATGAAGAAGAGGGAGAAAGGAAAAGAAGAAGAAGAAGAAGAAGGAGAAGGAGAAGGAGAAGAAGAAGAGGAAAAAGGAAAAGAAGGAATAAGAAGAAGAAGAGGAGAAGAAAAGAAGAAGAAGAAGAAGAAAAAGGAAAAGAAGAGGAGGAGAAGAAAAAAGAAGAAGAAGAAGAAGAAGAAAGAGGAGAGGAGAAGAAGAAGAAGAAGAAGAAGAAGAAGAAGAAGAAGAAGAAGAAGAAGAGGAAGAAAAGGAACAAGAGGAAGAAGAGGAAGAAGAAGAAAAGGAAAAAAGAGAAAAAAAGGGGCCACTTAACGGGCGGCCAGCCTCCACCGGCCGACCTCGCCGGAGCAAGGTGAGCTCCATTTTTTTCTGTTTTTTTCTGTTATTTCCTGTTTAGTTCTAGGTTTAGTGCTAGGTTTAGGTTTAGTTTTAGGTTTAATGCTAGGTTTAGGTTTAGGTTTAGATAAATAGAAGAGGAAGAAGAAAGATGAAAAAAAACAGAAAAAGTAGAAGAAGAGGGAGAAAGGAAAAGAAGAAGAAGAAGAAGGAGAAGGAGAAGAAGAAGAGGAAAAAAGAAAAGAAGGAAGAAGAAGAAGAGGAGAAGAAAAGAAGAAGAAGAAGAAGAAGAAAAAGGAAAATAAGCGGAGGAGAAGAAAAAAGAAGAAGAAGAAGAAGAAGAAGAAAGAGGAGAGGAGGAGGAGGAGGAGGAGAAGAAGAAGAAGAAGAAGAAGAAGAAGAAGAAGAAGAAGAAGAAGAAGAAGAAGAAGAAGAAGAAGAAGAAGAAGAAGAAGAAGAAAAGGAAGAAGAGGAAGAAGAGGAAGAAGAAGAAAAGGAAAAAAAGAGGAAAAAAAGAAGAAGAGGAAGAAGAAGAAAACGACACCCCGACCCGACACCCCAACCCCGACCCGACACCCCGACCCCGACCCGACACCCCGACACCCCGACACCACACCCCGACACCACGACACCACGACACCCCTGACACCCCGACACCCCGACCCCGACCCGACACCCCGACACCATGACACCCCGACAGCCCGACACCACACCACGACACCCAGACACGACACCCCTGACACCCCGACACCCCGACCCCGACACGACACCCCGACCCGACACGACACCCCGACACCCCGACACCCCGACACCACACCTGATATTAGTAATGTCAGGTATTCAATTATTATTATGTACATATATATTATTAATTAGTTCATGTTATTAGGTATTCAATTTTTTTATGTTGTACTAATTTCGTTTACTCTTTGTCATTGCAGGTGTTGACAGATGGTGGGTGCGGGTCGAGAGCGCTCCGAGCCTCCTTCCTCGGCGCGTGCTGGGAGGGGTGCTATTATTCCACCCGAGCACCTCCGGATAGCGCTGGTACACAGTATACAGACACCGGCGGGCGCTTCTTCTTCGGCCGGGAGAGGTCGGGGGAAGACGAAGAGGGGTGCTAGAAGTGGACGTGGCGGCGGGAGAGGTAGGAAGGCTGCTGCGCCTTCCTCGCCGCCACCCCCAGCTGATTCTCCCGACCACAGGAGTGCTCCGTCTCAGGTGGACCCATCTGACTTGGACCCGTCTCGGACTCCGGTCCACGAGCCTCGGGTCGCTGAGCCTTCGTCCCAGGAGACTCCGGTCCCAGAGTCTTCATCCCAGGAGACTCCGGTCCCAGAGTCTTCGTCCCACATGACTCCGGAGGCTAGTGGCCATGCTGATGGTGGCGAGGACAGCTTTTCTGAGGATAGCTATAGCGAGGGCGAGCTGGTTGAGGAGGGCAAGAAGGTCTACCAGCGTGGTGGTACAAAGCTCCCGCCCGTGCCGGCGACCCGCGATCAGAGGTGGTTGATTGTGCCTAATGGGGAGAAGTAAGTGCATTTACTCTTTTTTAACCTTTTGCCTCCATGTTTCTTCAAATTCATATCTAATGTGTTGGCCTTGTCATACTGCAGGGGTTGGAAACACGCCCCTGGTGTCCGCAGGCCCAACCAGGTCCTTGGTGTGCTTCTCCGGCACCACTTCCCGGGGTGGGTCAAGTTGCCCGATGAGGGTGAGGTTCCACAGCTAGCACTGAGCTAGGAGTTGTACGTGGCTGCCCCGGCCCCGCCGAAGGAGAGGGTCGACGGTGTCTTGTGCGAGACGGTGGCCGACATTGTGATCCGGCGGTTTTGGGTAATTTCTCCTTTACAGAATTAAAAATCAACAACACCTAGTGATTGTACTAATCAGTGTTGTCTTGTTTGATTGCAGACCTTCTACAGGTGTCTTGAGGAACACGAGGCGGACGCGGCTATTGTTCTCGTAGCCGAGTGCAAGCGCCTATTTTAGAACTTACGGCACGAGACTCGGGTGCAGGCTGTTCGAGACTACTATGCCTCGACTAACATTAAGAGGGCCAAGAAGAAGTGCCGCGCCAAGTTTCTGAGTAAGGAGAAGTACATGAAGGTAATTACCTATTCTTAATGCCTTGTACT
This sequence comes from Elymus sibiricus, assembly GCA_039707655.1. NCBI lineage: Eukaryota > Viridiplantae > Streptophyta > Magnoliopsida > Poales > Poaceae > Elymus > Elymus sibiricus. The sequence goes on from CM077671.1 coordinate 251,495,349, forward strand.
TAGTTTCCTTGATTTGATTCGTAGGCGTAGCGCTAAAATTTCTCTTGTCTAACTTAGGTGCCCCCGAGATGGTGTGCGGATAGGATGGACTGTTGGGAGGCGTTGGTGGATGAGTGGTGCTCTCCCCAATGGCTAGCCGTCCACAACAAGGCCAAGGATAAGCGTGCCCAAATGAAAGGTGTGCCACACCATCAAGGGAGCTCCAACCTGTTTGAGTTCGGGGATCACTGGGTATGTGGTTTGCTTCATGATTCATGCAATTTCATTCTTCATGCTAGCTTGAGCCCTTAACTAATATTTTGTTCCTCTCTTTTAGGCGCGACACAACAAGAAGGAGGTGCCACCGCTGTTCGACCTCTATGCCATGGCCCATACTGCCCCGTACAAGAAGGCCAAGGCATTCTCTGAGGATGACCTCGATCATCCAGGACGCTTCAGCAACATCTCCTCCCACAACAAGCTCGTGAGGTACAGAGATGAGGGGAAGACGAGGAAAGGGGAGGACTTCAACCCGAGCCAGAGTCCTTTTGATCCAGAGCTCGTGATGATATCTGGTGGCGGGAGGCCCCATGGCTCGATAGCCATTGGGGATGGACTGATACGTTGTCCTAGAACTCTCCCGGAGATCAAGAAGCGCCAGACGAGCTCCGATCCTGAGATAAGGCCTCGTCTACGGCCAATGGAGCTCGCCATCGAGGCTAGGGCCCAGGAGCTTCTGGCGGAGGCAAACAGGCAGGCGGCTGAGAGGGAGAGGGACATGGAGGAGAGGACGGCTAGGCTGGTGTAGGAGGAAAGGAACCGGAACGACGCGTCTCACCGGGCCCTATACGAGCTCCTCGTGGTTAGTTTCTCCTGCATATTAGCCAAATCATGCACATAATGTTTGTTTCATCACTAACTAACATGACTGACTCGTGAAAACAAAATGTGCAGACCGTGTGCCAGAACAACGGCCAGACCCCTCCGCCGATGCCCCAGATTGGTATAGCGCCCACGGTGAGTTTCATTTAAATGGTCATTAGTTACTAGTGTTCACATTTGAGTTGCATCATGCTAACGAGACATTGCAAATGATCTTTGGTGCAGCATGCCTCCCGACAAGCATCGACCGATCCTTCTGCGTCTGCCGCAACCCCGACCGGTCCTTCTCCGTCTCACACTGGCGCAAGCCCGACCGGTCCTTCACCTCCGTGATGATGGTAAGTTTTCCCAAGTGTTTTGCTTAACAAATGCATACTTAGCTTAAGAAATGACCTACTTAGCTCCAAAATGACCTATACTTAGCTTATTTTCCTCGAAAATGACATAATAACCTTACTTAGCTCGAAAATGACATATTTTACCTAGGATAGCTATAAAATGACCTATACTTAGCATTTTTTCCTCCAAAATGACTTGATATGCTTAGTTAGCTAAAAAATGGCATAACTACCTAGGATATCTCAATAATGATCTATACTTAGCTTAGCTAGTTCATTTATGACATAATTAGCTCACTTAGGTAAAAAAATGGCATAATAACCTTGGTTTAGCTCCAAAATGACCTATACTTAGCTTATTTTCCTCGAAAATGACATAATAACCTTACTTAGCTCCAAACTGACATACTTTACCTAGGATAGCTATAAATATGCTTAGTTAGCTCAAAAATGGCATAACTACCTAGGTTAGCTCAAAAATGGCATAACTACCTAGCTTAGCTCTAAAATGAACTACACTTAGCATTTTTACCTAGCTTAGCTAAAAAATGGCATTTTTACCTACCTTAGTTAGAAGAAGAAGAAGATAAAGAAGAGGAGAGGAGAAAAAGAAAGAGAAGAAAAATTCTTCTTCTTCTTCTTATTCTTCTTCTTCTTCTTCTTTTTCTTCTTCTTCTTCTAGCTAGTCTTCTTCTTCTTCTTCTTCTAACTTTCTTCTTTCCCAATTTGTAGATTTGCTTTAGATGAGGAAGCTTGCGTTGATGGAGTCTACTCTTCTCCTTGTGCTTCCTTTTTGTTTTGATTTTGTACGATGAACTTTGTTGTTGGAAACTTGTTGTTGGATATGTTGTTGGAAACTTGTTGTTGGATATGTTGTTGGAAACTTGTTGTTGGATATGTTGTTGGAAACTTGTTGTTGGATATGTGTTGGTATGCTTGTTGAAAGTATTTTCAAATGTGTATATATATATATATATCTATGAAATTCTGTGAAATTGAATGAATTTAAGAAAAAACAGAAAAAACAGGGGCTATACAGGCTCTTTGCCGTCTGCTGGCAGACGACAAAGAGCTTTGCCATGAGCCAGCAGACGGCAAAGCCGCCACGTGGCAGCTACCTGTGCAACCTGGGGGGCACTGGGCTGGCCTATGTGGTTGCTTTGCCGTCTGCTGGCAGACGGCATAGCGAGCCACGTGGCAGCTATCTGGGGGGAACCTGGGCTGGCCTATTTGGCCACTTTGCCGCCTGCTAGCAGACGGCAAAGCACGTCGTTAACCCCTTAACGGACCTAAGCTACCGCGTGTGCCGTCCATGCCCTTTGCCGTCTGCTGGCAGACGGCAAATACCTTTGCATCTTTGCCGTCTGCCAGCAGACGGCAAAGTGCCCTTTACCGTGGCTTGTTCAGCCGGATGTGGTGCCGTCTGCTGGCTGACGGCAAAGACCTTTGCCGTCCGCAATGCATGCCTTTGCCGTCAGCCATGGCAGACGGCAAAGATCCTGATTCCAGTAGTGTATGTGTTCAATCTCTCTCTCTCTCTCTCGTGTTCTTGAGATGTCACGATCTTGATGTATCACGGGCTTTGTTAATATAGTCGGATCATATGATGTTATTCCCTTGCTATCATGTTGTGATGAATTGAATCTTTCCCTTTGAGATGTCGTTATGTTGGATGGAATATTTTGGTTGAGAATACTTGATGTACGTCTTGCGTGGGATACCCGTAGTGACATTGGGGTATTCTATTGATTCACTTGATATATGTTGAGGCATCAACTTGCGGATTCCGGTGACCTAGGGGATCTATGCATAGGGGTTGATTGCACGTTTTCATACCATGTTCTCCGATAGCAAACTTGGGGCACTCTGTGAGGTTCTTTGTGTTGGATTGAGTATTATGAATCTGAAATTGTTTGATGCGTATCGTATAATTAACTCATGGATACTTGTGGTGGCATTGTAGTATCTAGGTGACATTAGAGTTGGTTGATGCGTATCATATGGTGTTATTTTAGTACGAACTCTAGATAGATTGATCGGAAAGGATAACTTGGTGTTATTTTAGTACAAACTCTTGGATAGATCGATCGGAAAGGATAACTTTAAGGTGGTTTCGTACCCTACAAACAATTTCTTCTTATGTTCTCCGCTAGATAAGAACTTTGGAGTGATTCTTCGTTGCACGTTGAGGGATGGTTATGTGATACAATTATATTAGCATTGTTGAGAAATTGCACTAGCGAAAGTACGGACCCTGGGCCTTATTTCCAAGCATTTATACACCGTTTTTCTCGTTGTTTTACACTTGCTACCTTGCTGTTTGTATATTTTCAGATTACAAAAACCTATATCTATCATCCATATTTCACTTGTATCACCATCTCTTCGCCGAACTAGTGCACCTATACAATTTTCCATTGTATTGGGTGTGTTGGGGACACAAGAGATTACTTGTATTTGATTGCAGGGTTGTTTGAGAGAGACCATCTTCATCCTACACCTCCCACGGATTGATAAACCTTAGGTCATCCACTTGAGGGAAAATTGCTACTGTCCTACAAAACTCTGCGCTTGGAGGCCCAACACGAATCTACAAGAATAAAGTTGCGTAGTAGACATCAAAAGGCAACTTCTCCTCGTTTGGCAATGATCTTGAAGGGGCCGATGTACCTTGGTGCAAGTTTTGCTTTGACATGGAAACGATTGGTTCCCTTGAGGGTGTGACTTGAAGATAAACATGATATTCAACGCAAAAGCTCACTTCTCGGCGGTGAGAGTCGGTGTAGCTCTTCTGTCTTGACTTGGCGGTCTTCAAACGCTCTCTGACTAGTTGAACTTGTTCTTCTGCTTCGCGGAGAATATCTGGTCCAAAGATGAGCCTTCTTCGGTCTTTGACCAATTGAGAGGGGTGCGGCACTTGCGTCCATACAACACCTCAAATGGTGCCATCTGAAGACTAGACTGGTAACTGTTGTTGTAGGAGAAGTCGGCAAAGGGTAAGCAATCTTCCCACTTGGCTCCATATGCCAAAACACAAGCACGGAGCATGTCTTTGAGTATCTGGTTTCCTCGTTCAGTCTGTCCTCCGGTCTCAGGGTAAAAAGCGGCGTTGAAAGATAACTTTGTTCCCAAGGCTTCTTGGAATATTTTCCAGAACCTCGAGGTAAACTGGGTACCTCGGTCTAACACAATCTCCTTAGGAACTCTGTGGAGGCTTACAATCCGGTTGATGTAAAGACTGGCTAGCTTGTTTCCATCATAGGTCGTCTTGATAGGAATGAAGTGGGCAACCCTGGTCAAATGATAAACTATGACCCATATGGAGGCATGTCCTTTGCCATACATGGGCAATCCGGTGATGAAGTTCATCCCGATCTTGTCCCACTTCCATTCACGTACCTTGATAGGTTGTACAAATCCAGCGGGTCGCTAGTGTTCAGCTTTGACTCTCTGGCACATGTCACACTTAGCGACAAAAGTGGCTATCTCTCTTTTCATTCCATGCCACCAGAATCTTTCCTTAAGATCCTGATACATCTTGGTTCCTCTGGGATGGATGGAGTACGGAGTGTCATGGGATTCTTGCAAGATCAGATTCTTAAGCTCTACTTTGTTGGGTACGCAAATGCGATTCCAAACCAAAGAACTCTGTGTTCATCTTCTAAGAATCCTAGGGCCTTGCCTGCCTTGATCTTCCTCTTAATACATTCAATACTTTCATGTCCCTTCTGAGCTTCCTTAATATCATCCATCAAGGTAGGCTTTGCTTCAAGGTTGGCCAGATATCCATGCGTAACCAATTCCAAGACAAAACTTTCCAGCTCTTTGCACAAGGCGGGTAGCCTTTCCTTGATCATAGCATTCAAGGAACACGCCTTTCTGCTTAAAGCATCTGCTACCACGTTAGCCTTTCCAGGGTGGTACTGAACATTGAGGTCATAATCCTTGATCAAGTCCAACCATCTTCGTTGCCTCATGTTCAATTCCTTTTGAGTGAAAATATACTTCAATTTTTTGTGGTCTGTGTATATCTCACATCGCTTCCCTAGAAGGTAATGTCGCCAGGTCTTCAAGGCATGAACTACAACTGTCAAGATCATGTGTAGTGTAGTTTTCTTCGTGAGAACGTAGTTGTCTGGATAGATAGGCTACGACTCTGCCCTCTTGCATCAGAACATCCCCCAGCCCAGTTCTCAATGCATCACAATATATCACAAACTCCTTGTGAATATCAGGGGTGGCCAAAACTAGGGCAGTTGTCAATCTCTTCTTGAGCTCTTGGAAGCTTTCTTCGCACTTGGGCATCCACTCGAACTTCTTGTACTTCTTCAAGAGCTGAGTCATGGGTCGGGCAATGCTTGATAAACCCTCGACGAACTTGCGGTAATATCCCGTGAGTCCGAGGAAGCTTCTAACTTCCTTCACAATGCTTGGGGATTGCCATTCAGTCACGGCTTCAATCCTGACAGGGTCCACCGATAATCCGTCTGCCATTAACACATGACCCAAGAATCCAACTTCCGTAGCCAGAATTTGCACTTGCTAAACTTGGCATAAAGCTGGTGCTCTCGAAATTTATCCAGGACCATCCTCAAGTGTTGCTCCTGCTCTTCCTTAGACTTGGAAAAGATGAGTATGTCATCAATGAAGACGACAACAAATTTGTCCAAGTACTCCATAAAGACTTTGTTCATGAGGTACATGAAGTACGTTGGGGCATTGGTTAACCCAAATGACATGACTGTGTATTCATACAGGCCATATCGGGTTATGAATGCCGTCTTGGGAATGTCTTGGGGTCTGATCTTCAGCTGATAGTACCCAGACCTGAGAGCAATCTTGGAAAACACTTTGGCTCCATTCAGCTGACCGAATAGGTCTTCAATCTTGGGAAGTGGGTACTTGTTCTTGATTGTGACTTCATTAAGAGATCGATAGTCGACACAAAGTCAGATAGTACCGTCCCTCTTTTCCACAAATAGAACAGGTGATCCCCAAGGGGGCACTAGGGCGGACAAATCCTTTTCTGAGCTGCTCAGCCAGTTACTTCTTCAATTCAGCCAACTCTTCCGATCCCATTCTATAGGGCTTCTTATAGAGGGGTCTTGCTCTAGGCATTATCTCAATGATGAACTCAATGTCGTGGTCTGGAGGCATTCCGGGCAGCTCATCAGGAAAGACATCTAGGTATTCACATACCACTGGCACTTGGTCCAACTCAACCCCTGACAGACTATTGACCTGAGGGGCTTGAGCGGAGGAAGGGTTGGGGACATACTTGACCTCTACTCCTTGGCTATTGGTCATGGTAACAGTCCGTTTGGCGCAATCTAGCAAGCCTTGGTGCGTGGTTAACCAATCCATACCTAGGATCACATCCAATCCTTGCGATCTCAAGATGATAAGGTCTCCTAGGAATGCTACCCCGTTGATGATAATCTCAATTTCTTTACACCCTATCTTGGTTCTCAACTCTAAACCCGGGGTTTTTACAACCATGGGGTTACCCAAGGGTGTAGGCATCATGCCACTCTCTATTGCAAACTTTTGAGTAACAAAAGAATGTGAAGCCCCACAATCAAGCAAGACAGTTGTAGGTGCCGACTTGACAAGGAACGTACCCAATATGACGTCCGGGTCTTCCCGGGCTTCCTTAGCGGTGACATGGTTCACATGGCCCTTGCCGTTGTTGGGCTGGATGCGGGGAGCTTGATTCCTTGGTGGCGCTCCATGGCCTTGTCCTTGATTCCGCGCATTGGGGCACGGAGCATCTGGCTTCTTGTTAGGGTAGAGCTTAGAGATGTGTCCAAACTGACCACATCCAAAGCATGTGATTTGACCTGAGTTGTTGTCCTTGCCACCATTGTTGTTATTGGGGTTGTTGTAGGCAGGCCTGAGATTGGCATACTGCTGAGGCTGGTAGCTCGGACGAGGTGCAGGAGTCATGGTTTGCTGAGGCTGATAGGTTGGCCTGGCTGGGGCTGGCTGCCATGGGTGAGGCTTCTGGTTACTAGAACTACCCTTTCTAACCATCTTGTGCTTGTGGGTATCCTCCATAGCACGACGCTTGTATTCAAGCATAAGTACCTTTTTCACCAGATCAAAGAAAGTTAGGCAGTCAGAGACAATGAGCTGACACTGAAGGGCTTGGTGAAGGCCTTCCATGAAGTGTTCCGTCTTAGCTGCCTCAGTGTTGACATCCTCAGGGGATTACCTTGACAAAAGGTTGAACTTCTGCATTTTCTCCTTGAGAGCCACTTCCTTGCTCCAGCGCTTGGAATTCACGCTTCTTGATAGCCATGATCCTAGAAGTAATGTGATCCTTGCAAAAACCATCCTTGAAATCATTCCAAGTGATCACATGGTCGCCTTGCATGGCCTTGAATACGTCCCACCAAGCTCTGGTGGTCCCTCCAAGACAGCGGGAGGCATACAACACTTTCTCACGGTCTTCATTGCAATTGACAAGTGCAAGAAGATCCTCGATGGTGCGGATCCAGTCATCGACATCTAAAGGTTTCAGTGGTCTCGGTGAAGGTTGGGGCAAATTCCTCATGGACTCCAATAGAGTGGAGCGGCCGTTGTTGTTCCTTGCTTGCTGTGGGTTGTTGACAAGGATATGAGCCATCTGCTGGATAGCACCAGTGTTGGCTTGGCGTTCCTCCCAGAGAACTTGGAGGACTGTGCCATGGTCATGTTCTCCGGTGGGGGTGGTGGTGGAGGAATGTCTCCTTGTGGTGCTCCTGGTGAGCTCCAGCTTGAGCGGGTCCACTAGCTCCCGGCTTTTGCCTGGAGTCACCGGTCTCGGGGTTGGCAAAGGTGCTGCTGCGGGTTGCAGTCACCATCCTGTTTGAGCAACCAAAGTCAAATGACTGGGATAGATGAGAGGAAAAAACAATAATGGGGGAGAGACGCCTAAGGGGGTGGTATAGTGCAAGTGTGATCAAACAAAGGCCGAAAAGGCCAACACATTCATTAAGATAGGATAGGCGATACAGTCGTTTACGTGTTGCCTAAGGAAAAAGTGCGACTTGCATCAAATCACAAACAACAAGAACACATGGTTTCATTTGAACCCTTACACGGACTCGACTTCTCATGGGGGATACATGACTCATCCTACCCTAGGGGTACTCGGACTCAGGTAGTGGAGCACTCGGTCTCATACTCACGCTCTTCCGGGTATTCCTCCTTGTCATCATACGTACGGGTGTCATCTCCAGTCAAAGGGGTTGGAGAACAGGAGGTCCATCCTAACGACACTTCGGCGGTGGTCCAGTGAAGAGCTCACGATACTCCTTCGCACTCATACGACGACGCTAAGACATTCCCTGAGCGGGTGCATCTCTGGCTGGGGGTACTCCTCCTCTATAAGGGATGGCTGGTCGTCCACTGGGGGCACCTTCCTTCTTGATCCTGCCTGTCTTCTCCTGGGCTTGATGAAGTAGCTCCCGGGTGTGGCGAAGTTCCTTCTGAAGCTTCACGGACTCCACAATCAGGTTTTGAGCCAGACTGTCGGTGGAGAAGCTGAAGTGGGTCTAGAACCTAAGTGGTGCTCCATCCTCCTTTGACGGGGTCAATGTCCAACTCTCGCCGATATCATCCTTCCTGAAAGGTAGGTGGCGGGTAGCTGGCTCGTCTGCCATCTCTGGGAGAATGTATCGAAGGTGGTTGAATGCCTTCCATGTTGCCGTCTCGACTGCGATCACCGGGGTCCCCATCTATGGTCCTTCAAAGAACCAACTCCCAGGGGAGTCGTTTGCCATCACGACCACATCAACGTGGTACTCCTTCGTGGTGGCATCAACCCAGTGCCTGTGGTAGAGGAAAACGGGAGGTCGACGAAACTGGCACTTCTTTAGGTTGTCCTCAAGGAGTAGGGGAAAACCGGTGACTGGGAGGTCCTCGGATATGACGGCCATCTACAAGGTTTGAAGGTAGGGGAGTCAGTAAAGTTTTGAAAAGAGGCTAGAAGAGATAAGAAGTATAAAAGCTTTTGAATACAGTCACTACGTGTAGTTTTGAAAATAGTTTTGTCCTGTCTAACGTCCATGCTAACTAAGGCTTCCTATGGTCAGGATGGCTCTGATACCAGCTCTGTGAGGTCTCCGACTCATAAGTTGAAGTCTTCGATTGCACGTGCACAGTGATCCCAAGATCAATGCTTACTGAACACACATAACTGAATAACAAGAGTCTTACATCCATTTTAAAGCGTCTTACACAAATATGACCATTATGGCCAAGTCTTACACAGAATGGTCCATGAAGGCCAAACATCGAATAAACATTCGCAGCGGAATTCAACGATAACTTGGACCCATGCCATCTGCCTTAACCCTACAAGCATTCTGACTGGGAAGCACCCTAATATGCATGTTCGTCACCAAAGGACTCTTCTTCAAATATCTACTCTTCCATGCCTGGCTAATTAAATAACCAGGGACAAGGTAGTGAGTATTTTGAATGTACTCGCAAGCAACCCATGATTGATAAAGAATGACATGCACTGTTCATCGCTAAGTTTTTTTTTTGCGGAAAGCTAGTTTTGAGTGTAATGAAATTTCCTAATATTTTAGAAATCATGCATCAACAGGTTACAGATATCAATATAAACAGAGTATCTCAACAAAATTTTCATCATCTCGACAGATCGTCTGTCATAGTTCAAGGTTTTCTTTCACATACCCAAGTTTTGTAAAACATCGGACGTAGTTTAAGTAGGATCACCCAACTGTCCTTGACCATGGACACGGCTATTAGAATAGCTTGACACTCTGCAGAGGTTGCACACTTTACCCACAAGAATCGGGGAATCTTCGTGTCAATCCACGGCTCGCGGTACATTAAGTACCCAGGTAAGCAACCGAACGATACCTTTACCACACGTTACTTGCATTGAGTCCACTCATTGGTACCTGGCCCTCGTGTCAAAGCCTCACACAGGAGGACAAATACATGCCTCATGCGAGAGGATAAATACATCACAACTACACGAGGGGACTCGACGGTGTACCCGGTGTCTGTGAAAAACAGCCATAGTTGTCCATTTCGGCACGACCCCGTATCGAGAGTGACCGCGTCACTCCCGTCACTAGTAATGCGGACTCTTTGCCAGTAACGAGCAAGGTAATCAATAAAGCCCCGTCTCATAAGGGGTAGTGTGGTTATACATGTTTGGTTGGGACGGTCAGCAAATCTTAAATCTCTTTGTTTTTTAAAACACTCACTCAACTTGCCTCGGTACACCACTTTTTTATCAAGTGGTTACCTAGCTCAACATCTCCCAAGGGCATTAGTGGCTCCCGTTGGGGTTCTTGAAAGTCTTTGATAAAGATCACTTTTGTTTTCGTCTCGATGCATATCCCCGTCCCACTTGCATAGCCAACTACTTAGCTCCTATCTATTTCCAACCCACATAACTCTAAGTGGAGAATAGAGTCATGAACAACGCACGTATAAACGAGGAATGCAACGGAGACAAACCTAGCAAGGTTGTCACCACATCATCATGCTTTTTAATGCAACAAATAAAAATGCTATAAAATCATGCAATAAAAATGGTTTCATCAACATGGTCAAAGGGGCTGCTTGCCTGGTTCAGCAAAGTCTTCGAGGTCTTCAAATGCTTCTGCTCCAACTCCTTTGTCAACAACTTGTTCTAACATCGCAAAATAACGGGACACAAATAATGCAATAGCAACAAAGAAACATAAAAACACTCAGAATAATGGCAACCTATTTTTATTAAATAGTAGGTTAAAAACTAAAAATACCATATTTGTTAGTTTTAGAGTTGGGCTAACAGAAATAAGGATTTGGATTTAACAAGTGGATTTAAATGCCCACATATGAGTTTAAATTTGGACAATGTAGAAAAGGTCATCGAAATGGAGTGGAAGTTGTACCGTTAAATAGGTGGGATTAAAACAAGATTTTAGGAAGTTAAATCATATCATTTGGACAATTATTTTGGTTAGTGGAATTTTTGGAAAATTACTGAAAAAGGAAAAAATAAAAAATGGAAAAGGTATTGTGCGTGTGGGCCTGGCCAGGCGCGACTGAGCCGGCCCAGGAGAGAGCCAGCCAAGGCGACCAGAGGCGCGCGCATGGCTGCGTTTGAACCAGAGAGGTGGGCTGCACCTGTTGGTGAGAGGGAGAGAGATGAGAGGTTGACGAGCGGAATCCGCGGGGTCGTCGTCAACCTCCAGCCAGGGAGGTGGCGAGGCTCACTGGCGGCGACTCCGGGCATGGGAGGACGAGCTGCTGGCAGGAATGGATTGAGGGCAGAGCCACTGGTCGGGTGGAGGTGGTGGTGGTCACCGGAGGGCCGGGGTTCGCTCGCGACGAGAATCTACCTCGGAGGAGCTTCAGGTGTGGTCGCCCTGGTCGAATCCGTCTGCAAAACACGTGGGAGAAGGGGGGAAACGATCAGCGTGCTGAGAGAGGACCAGAGGGAGAAAGAGGAGCGCCGGAGGGGGCCTGTACCTCAAGATTGAGGGCGACCCGAGGCGGCGGAGCTCCGGTCGATCCCGAGCACAGGGGGCTTCGGAGGTGGTTTGAGGGGTGCGGGTGCTCGATTGGGTGTGAGAGAGAGTCGATGAAGGAGAGAGAAGGGCCCGAGGTGGCCTTTTATAGCCGTGCCACCGGAGCACCGTGGACAGATGCTGGACGGGGTTGTGGGCGTTGCCTGAGGCCACGAGGGCTCTCTGGCTCGTGTCCTAGGCGTTTGTGGACGTGGTCTCGAACCAGGGGAGGTAGGAGAAGGATCGGGGCGTGGCAGAGGCTCATGCTTGCGGGGTCGGCCATTGGCCGAGCCGGGCGGCGCCGGGCACGCTGTCGGTGTCAAAACTGGCGGATCTCGGGTAGGGGGTCCCGAGCTGTGAGACTAGAATCGATGGTAACAGGAGACGAGGGAGACGAGGTTTTACCCAAGTTCGGGCCCTCCTATGGAGGTAATACCCTACGTCCTGCTTGATTATATTGATGATATGAGGGTTACAGAGTTGATCTACCTCGAGATCGAATAGCTAAAACCCTAGATGAGTCGTCTCTTTTTCTACAACCTAAAACCCTTCGGCTCATATAGACGCCGAGGGTACCTAGGGTTTACACATGGTCGGTTACACGTCGAAGGGATAAACATGCCTATTCACTACTTTAAGCGTGGAGGATACGCCACGATTCCCGAAGCTTCCTTCCTGGAGACAAGGTCTTCGATCAATCCAGTGCTCGGCAAGCGGCCCATACAGTCCGGCCCATAAGAAATAGGTCGGCCTCCCGAGGACCCCTTAAACCAGGACTCCCTCAGTAGCCCCCGAACTAGCCTCCAACGCCAAGGGTCTTAGCTTCCAGCTGCTTCATATGATCAGAGTCTTCGGCTTGCGAGGCGAGTTCCTTTCTCCAAATAGTAATCGGCCGAGTTTAGTTCGGCCTCCGACCACGTGTAGTTTTCCCGGTCATGGATCGTCCGAACACCATGAATAACTCGGCCCTGAAGGCCAAACGTCAAGGGGTAAATAGTGCTCCCTGACAACCATTCAAATGAAAGGTCACGACCCACCACGACCGCTGAACCAGTCGCAAAAACTCGATTCGCGGTTCGAGGCCGTTTTCCCTAGCACGATCCATCAATGCACAGATCGTGCTCCGTTTCACACGGGATATGTTTAATCATGCGTGTATAACGGCACGCATGTCTTGGGAAGCGGAGGTATTCACGGCGCAGTGAAGGGAGGCTAACCGACGACAAGCCCAATAAAAGGGAAAGAAAACCCCAAGGCTTAACCGCGCTTCCCATTCGCATCCCCGTTTCCCCCATCTCCTGAGCCTCCAGAGCCCAGATCTAGGTTTTCCACCCTTCCCCCTCCGAGCTCAGCCATGGCCGGCTTCGGCTCCAACGGCAAGTGGGAGGCTTCCACGGTCACAGACCAGGACATCCGGGACCTCAAGGACGCCGGCTACCTCCCTGCCAATATCTTCCACCGCGCCGCGAAGGAGGGCCAGGTGATCCCCACCCCCAAACAAGGCGAGAGGGTGGTTTTTATTCCTCATTTCATCCGAGGATTGAGCTTCCCGCTCCACCCCTTCGTCAGGGGCCTCATGTTCTTCTACGGACTCGACTTCCATGACCTCCCGCCGAACTCCTTCATGCACATATCGGCCTTTATCATCGTCTGCGAGGCCTTCTTGCGGGTCGAACCACACTTCGGACTATGGCTCAAGATATTCAATATCAAGCCGAAGTGTGTCGCAGGTGAACACGCAGACTGCGGCGGGGCGGTCATCAGCAAGCTTCCCCGTGCAGGATGGCCATCCGGCACCTTCATCGACACCATCAAGACTTGGCAAAAAGAGTGGTTTTACATCACCGAGCCAAGGGAGGAGGGCGGAACTGTTCCTGCCGAATTCAGATCCGGTCCCCCGACCAGATTGACCTCATGGGTCCGAAAGGGCCTCGACTGGGGGTCGGATACAGAGGTGGACGACCTGCAGAGGTGCATCGCCTCCATTATCAAGGACAAAATCGGGTTGACCAACGTGGTCCAGATTATGCTCTGGCGGCGCATCCTCCCCTGCCAGCGCCGGGACTCTCCTATGTGAACTTATCAGCTTGACGATGAGCCTACAATTCGTCGATTCTTCCGCACCACTCGGGAGAAGCTGTGGAAGGCGTTGTTCAAGGCGCAGGAGAACTGGCCAGCCGAGAAGGAGGACCAGGGCCTGCGCGCCGATAAACCCCCTTCCCAAGTATGACATAGTTTCGTTTGATCGGCTTTGTTTTCCCGAAGAAAATCTAAGCACTTTCCAATCACTTCCGCAGGAATGGTTGAGCAAGGCCATGGGTATCAAATGCCCGGCTCCACAGCCCGAAGACCCCAGGTCCCAGCTACTGTCGGAGATGCTTGTCGTGGCGCCTTACAAGGCGCCAGATAAGAAGGAGAAAAAGAAGAAACCAGGCCGAGAAGGCCTGCGCATCAGGGACCAGCCGGAGGCTGTGTCCGAGGAAACCCATGCCTCCTCGAATCAAGAGGAGGAGCACGAGGGCGAGGGGGAAGGCGATTCCCCCCTCGCAAAAAAGAGGGCGGCGTCACCGGACGCCACAGAGGATGTACCTCCTCCCGCCCCAAAGAAAGCGCATCGGACAAAGTTAGTTATGTCCGGCGACAGTTCGGACTCGGATACCGAGTCCGAGGACTTCGAGAAGGTTCCACGAAGGAACCTCAGGGTCAAGCCCCCAGCTCGAAGGTAAAGATCCGAATACTTCCTGAGCTATTAGTGTTAAGTTTCGAATGTTGCTAACATGTGAGCGCTTATTGACTTGCAGCCCACCACGTGTTCTCCCCACCGATCAAATCTCGGATGGGGAGACCCCGCCCGCCGAGCTAGCGGAGAGCGGGACCACATCGCACCCCTCTCCTCCGGGCACCGCGAAGGATGCCATGGAGGTGTCATCCCAACAGGCTCCTTTGGAGCCGGACACCAGAGGTGGGGGTGATGACATCATGGTCGAGGCTAACACCTCGGCCGCCGAAGACCGGGGGGAAAAGCCCCTCCCGGATACTGAGGAGACCGGACGAGGAGATGTCCAGTCACCTCCGAGGTCGTCTCCGGAGCGCACCATGCCTCCGGAGGCACCGGTTCAATCCCCGGTTGGGGATCGGGCCAACCGATCTCCACCGGCGCCGCCGACCAATGGGTGGCCGGCTATGCGGGAGGCTTTGTCAAGCACCTCCATTTCCGAGGAGCACCGCACCCTTATGGGTGTGGTTTTACAAAGCATTCAGTCCGTTGACAGCGGACTGAAGGAGGCCTTCAAGGGTCTCCTGACGGGCTTCCAGGTAAGCCACGTAATGTTTTGTTAATTTACTATTTGTGTGCTGTCGTTATATATATAGCAGCCCCCGAGCCCTAGGTGAGTTTGGAAAAACTCACCTCGGGGTCAATCATAGACCATTAACCGGACAATGCATGAGACAATATTTGTTCGGAATGTTCCGATAGCCCTTAAGAGGACCGAACATGTGATCATGATAGTTCGGAGGTGTGAATCCATGTAACCTGATAGTGGTTTGTTATGTGTAGGCTTCGTCATCGGCGGTGGCTGTTAATGCCGCCGAGCTAGACGAGCTAAATCGAAAGATCAAGAGCTCCAAAGATGAGCTCGGCGCTCTGAATAAGAGATTCGACGAGGCGCAAGGTAAGCTGGATTATATTATCCGAATTCTTCATCACCGTACTGTCGATGCAGTATTTTGATATGTTTGATGCTTACGCAGCCTCGGCGAAGGAAATTGAGAAGCTCAAGGCCGAGCTTCAGAAGGCAAAACAAGAGGCCGCGAGCGAGAAGGCGGCGGCCGAACGAGCGGTTGCCGCGCTCTCCGAATTAAAAGCCACCGGTGCCAAACATGAGGCTCGGGTGGAGGAAATCCAGCAGGAGCTCAAAGACGCCGGTCAAAAGTGCGAGGACCTCGAGAAGAAAGGCAAGGAGCAGGCCGCCGAACTATTCACTCTGAAATCCGATCTCCAGAAAGAGCGGGTGGATATGCGGTTCTATGAAGAGCAAGTCAGCCAGGTCAAGGCTGTCACGAATGGTAAGCCGTATTTACTGCAGTGTGTCTTCGGGGATAGCAAGTTCGCATTGCTTACCCAAGTGTGGCGTTCCTCAGGCGCTTGCTCGGAGCTCCAGAAGAGCACAGCAGACGCGAACCAGTTCTATGCTTCACGGGGAGAGGGGGATGAAGCTCGGCTGTTTTGGGCGCAATTTGAAGCCTCCGAGCGCTCTCCTCTCCTCGTTGAGCAGTTGAAGCAGCTGATGGAGCTACACCGGATGGCGGAGCCGGCCATGAAGGATCTCTGCATCCGGCTATGGCCCGACGAGCCATTGCCGAGCAGCTACTTCGGCCTGGTGCAGAAGCTGAGCAACGCCTCGCCTCGAATCGACGCACTAAGGCGGTCCTCCTGTATCGAGGGAGCTCGGATGTCCTTCGCAAGGGCCAAGGTGCACTGGCTGGGTCTTGATCCGACGAAGATAGCCACTGCTCCCCCCCCTGGAAAGGAGCATAGGTGCCCTGAGCGATACTTCTCCGTAGTTATGGAGGGTGCTCGGGCAATAGAGGCTCAATGTTCGAAAGAAAATGTTTATGAGTAAATGCGTTGTAATATGTCCAAAGACCTTTTAACGCGTTTATGTTTAAGATGCATGGTTTATCATGTCTTTCGTGTTTTGCATCCTTTATAACTCCTGTGTGGCTCTTGAAACTGAAAGTTGCGAGTCGTCGGCTTCAGCCCCCATGTAGATACTACGCGGGGTGTCTTTGCCAACGCACTGTGACCTTTAGCCGAGCTATTGGTACCCGAAGGCGGTAGTGTGGGGCGGACAAGGCAATCGGACCATAATGCTTTATTGCTTTCACTTAGCCGTAGGGGCGCGAGAAAGGAGTGCGGGGGGCTGATGATTAGCCCCCAGGGGTTTGTGATGTTCGGATGAACCGCGGCCAAAGCCGATATCACATGGTTTGTACTAATACCAAACCCATCGCATGACACGAAATAACCTCTAACGAGGTTTATTTAAGCTCGGATTCGCAGACCGGTTCTCGCATACTATGACAGTCAGTTTTTGGCTTTCTCCACCGAGGTGCTTGACCAGGTTAGCCGGAAGCACAATCGCAGTGGTTCTCCCTTTGCCCCTCTAGCCGAACGAGCGGAACATAAAGGGGCAAGCACAGGAGCCGGGCAACCCAACTATTGACCCAAGACATAGTTCGGAACCAATGCATATAAAGCGGAATTCCAAGACGCCGAACGCAAAATCAGTCGTGCTTAGGGCGATTTTATAAGTTTGAGCCCCCGGTCTATTAGCCGGTTACATCGTAAAGTATACCTAACAGGTTCGCAAGAAGAGGGAGAAAATATAGGGTGTGTCCGAAGAAAAGACAGCGAAGCGATCATGTATAAAGGATCTGTATTTTTCTCAACAACTCTTATTATTCAAATTGCCGATGCAACTGTTTACAGGTATTTAAAAATGAAATATAAACCTTACAGGAGGGGTTGTACCAGGGGTCTTCGATGGGTGACCTGACATCCTCGATGTGCCCTGTCGTTTGTCTGCTCCTGCGTCTCCTAAGGAGTTGTATACCGCTATGGGTTTTGCTGTTCGGCGAGCGGACTTTGGAGAAAAATCTTGAGAAGTCGCCGAAGTGTGAATGAGCTTTACGCCTTAGCAGGTACTTTATGGTACCTGTAGTGTGTCCGAAGACGTTTTGATGGTGATAGTTCGGTCCAGCCGAACACTTACCCTTTGATAGTTTTTCCCCACCGCTGCCCATGGAATTTTGAGCGCGAAGTTGTGCCTCCTCGGCACGTACTTTGCTGGTTCTAGGGCTGTGCGATGGGGGGCGAGTCCCTGTTTATGGGGAGAAGAAGGTTCTGGTACTTCGGGTTGAGACCGAGCTCGCTTCCCAGCCTTGCGTGCCTTTACGGCAGATGTCGGCGTTTGCCGATCATCAGTGTAAAGGAATTCGGCCGCCAGGGCCAACGCAAGCTCCTCAGTTCAGAGGGAGCGCTCTGTGTTGCCATTGACGGTAATGACCCCCTTGGGGCCGGGCATTTTGATCTTGAGGTATGTGTAGTGTGGAACGGCATTAAAGCGAGTGAACGCTGTACGACCGAGCAGGGCGTGATAGCCGCTGCGAAAGGTACAATGTCGAAGATCAAGTCCTCGCTTCGAAAGTTATCGGGCGAGCCGAACACAATTTCCAGGCTTACAGAGCCCGTGTACCGGGCTTCGACGCCTGGGATCACTCCTTTAAAGGTAGTGTTGTTGGGTTTGATCCTTGACGGATCTATGCCCATCTTTTTCACCGTGTCTGAGTAAATCAGATTGAGGCTACTTCCTCCGTCCATTAGGACCTTAGTGAGGTGATACCCGTCTATGATGGGGTCTAGGATGAGGGCGGCCGAACCCCCATGACGGATACTGGTCGGGTGGTCACGTCGATCGAAGGTGATCGGGTATGCCGACCATGGGTTATATTTCGGGTCTACCGGCTCTACGGCGTAGACCTCTCGAAGGGCGCGCTTCCTCTCCTTTTTGGGTATATGAGTGGCGTATATCATATTTACTGTTTTCACCTCTGGAGGAAATTTCTTTTGTCCGCCACCGATCGGACCGCGGGGCTCATCCTCGTCCTCGCTGCGTAGGCTCTTGCCTTGGTCCTCGGATGCGAGCTTGCCGGCCTGTTTGAATACCCAACAGTTACGGTTGGTGTGGTTGGCGGGCTTCTCTTGAGTGCCATGGATCTGGCAAGGCCTCTCCATGATCTTGTCCAGCGGGGTGGTTTCCGTCGCGATTGCCTTTAGGAGGCTTCTTCCGCTGCCCAGGCCGGGAGTTGCGAAAGCCGGCGTTAACGGCCGTGTCATCGGCATCACTATTGTTGTGCCGGCGCTTATTCTTGTTGCGCTTTGGCTTCCCGTTTCCATCCCGAACTTCGGAGGTTCCGGGGTCTTCGGGGTTGTGGCTACGTCTTACTAGCCAGTTGTCCTCGCCCGCGCAAAAGCGAGTCATGAGTGATGTGAGGGCGGACATTGTCCTTGGTTTATCCTGGTCGAGCTGACGAGCCAGCCATTCATCCCGAATATTGTGCCTGAAAGAGGCTATTGCTTCGGCGTCCGGGCAGTCAACGATCTGGTTTTTCTTGGTCAAGAACCAATTCCAGAATAGCCGCACGGATTCTCCTGGCTTCTAGACGACGTTGCTTTGGTCGGAGGAGTCCGGCGGCCGAACATAAGTGCCCTGGAAGTTAGATCGGAATGCGTCTTCTAGATCCTCCCAACACCCAATGGAGTTTTCGGGGAGGCTATTCAACCAGTGCCGAGCTGGCCCCTTAAGCTTCAGGGGTAGGTACTTGATGGCGTGGAGGTCATCTCCTCGCGCCATGTGGATGTGGAGGAGCAAATCCTCGATCCATACGGTTGGGTTAGTTGTCCCATCATATTGTTCTATGTTTACGGGTTTAAACCCTTCCGAGAACTGATGCTGCATCACCTTGTCCATGAAGCACAGTTGGTGGGCAGCGCCTCTGACCCGAGCTATGTCGCGTCGGTGATCGGCGTCTGTCCTAGCCCGGTTTCGTTCCCGACCTTCATTGTTGCGGTCGAACCAAGGCCGGTACCCTTCCCGTCTATCGGGTGAGTATCCTCTGGATCCGTAGATGGATCGCGCACGACCTGCTCTGTAGTCCAGGTCGTGTCGCAGGTCGAACATGTCATCGGGCTCTAGTGGCTCTTTTCCCCGTCTACGGGGCATCGTCGGCCTATAGCCGGTGTCGTCAGCCGTCCTGTCTCGTGCTCGAGGAGGGCGGTCTGGCTTATCGTATGGGGTATGTTTGGGAGAACGCGTATCAGTGAGCTCGTCATTGAATTGTGGCAGCAGCCTTCTGCGTGGATAGCTCTTAGGTTGGTCCGATAGACCGGTACCGTATCCTTCCTCAGCTGAGAGGACTCTCGTTCATCGATCGTTGAGGTTGTCTTGTTCGGCTTTAAGCTGCCGTTCTTTTGCTTTCAGGCTGCGGGCCGTGGCTATAAGCTGTTGCCTGAACAGTTCCTGATCTTCGAGATTATCGGGGATGGCGAAGTCATCGGCTTCCGGGATGTCCTCCTTCTTGACAGGGGGGAGGTAATTGTCGTCCTCGGAATCATTTAGATCGTCGGGGTTGTGCCGGTCTTCCGGCCTCTCCTGACCCTCTAACGGGTGTTCGGAGATTTCGGGATCGCCGAGGTCTTCCGGGGTGTCTCCGTCCCCGGTGCCGTCGATAGCTTTTCTTCCCTTTTTCCCTTTTGACCGTTTATGCGGCTTTCGGCGTCTTGACGGCGCTTCATCCGATTTGTTGCCATCGTTTTTCGGAGTGTCCACCATGTAGACGTTGTATGTGGAGGTGGCAGTCCACCGCCCGGTGTTAACGGGGGTGAGGGCGCGATCCTCCTCGTCCATGTATTCTACTTCCTCAGAGGCATAGTCCAACATGTCGGTTAAATCCTCGACAGTGGCTACCAAGTGGGTGGTGGGTGGGACGAAAAATTCGTCCTGACCCGCCTTGAGCCCGATCTGAGCACAGATCGGGGTTGGATCGTCGGTAATCTTCATCGACGAGATCCGATCTAGGGCTTCGTTGAGTATCGAGAGCTCGATCGGGTCAGACCGCTCAAAGCTTCCGGAGTTAACCTCCGATGCGTCCGCGCGGGGGGAGTGTTCGGCAAGAGCAGGTGTCCGGACGTCTGGCACTATGACCGGGTCCGGACTGAGAGTCGGGTCCTCGCCGGGGTAGATCCCGTGGGCGGGACCGAAAGACGGATCTGAGGTTAAAGCCTCGGAGTCTTCGGGCGTGGTAGGCGAGACCGCGAGCCCGGTTAGTGATAGGTCGCCCCGAGAGTCTACGGAGAACTCTAGGTTCCCGAATCTGACCTCTTGATCAGGGGCGAAACTTCCGACACGGCCTAGATGGCCGGTCGGGTCGGCGTGCAGCACAATGCTGCCGAAAGCGAAGATCTGTCCGGGGATGAAAGTGTCCGTATTGCGGACCTCTTCGTTGAAGACGAGGTGAGCCATCGATTCCTTCGGCGATCACAGCGGAACTCTCAATGAAAGCACCAATGTCGGTGTCAAAACCGGCGGATCTCGGGTAGGGGGTCCTGTCAGGGAAATATCTTTCGGTGAGACCCGCCCGTTTAGGGCCGGGTTCTGGGGATCTTTATTGAAGATAGGCTAGTTGGGCCGGAGCGTTCTCAAGAGGCCCAGAAGAAGAGCCGCCCAAGGAAGGGCCGGCCCAAGACCCGCCGTGAGAGGCGGTATGTGCAAACCGCCTCGAGGTATAACTTAGGAAACAAGTAAAGGAGAGTTGGGCTCGGATTGCTATCCCGACCCGGACTCTTCTGTAAGCCCTGGACCTCCGCCTATATATAAAGGGGGAGCCCTGGGGCTTGAGAGATCACGTTGAAACCTTTCGAGAGCTAGGGCTAGACAAGTTCCAGAACCCTTGTAATCGAGATCTTCAATACATCTAGCAGGAGTAGGCTTTTACCTCCACGAGAGGGGCCGAACCTGGGTAAACCTTGCCTCCCGTGTTCCTCGTTTAACCCCTTCGGTCTGCTACTTACGCGATGGCTTCGAGATCAAGCCCTATGAGGACATCTGCCGTGAAAATACCACGACAGTTGGCGCCCACCGTGGGGCTATCGCATGGTGGTGTTGAGTATTCGAAGGGTCCTCCCCAAGGACTCGAGGGATACGTGATTGGCCGGATAACCAAGAGTCGCCGCGGCAATCTGCTCATCGACGACTCAGGCTGGGGTCCCGAGGCCGACTCTCTTGAGTACGGGTACCGGGTCCCCTTTGGCGGAATCCATGTCTTCATCGGGAAGGCCGGCGGCGCTAAGCCGGCCACCTCCACGGAGGTCGTTGAAACGGCCCGCCGCGCGCAACCCGCCGTGGCGAGAGCCGCCCCTAGGCTTCCGGCTCCTGTGCAGGCCGGCGGATCTGGATCTGGGCCGGATATCTTCACCAACACCTTCAAGCCGGTCCAGGACACGCAGCCCGCCAGGCGAGAGCACGTCTTCGTTGGCTTCACTCAAGGGGTGGAGTATTCTGGATCGTCGGTTTCCACGGAGGGCTCGGCGACTTACGTTGGTGGTGGCTATTCCTCTGGCGGAGAGTCGCTTTATTCTCTTCACCAAGAGGATCTTGGGGGCTTTCAGCAGAACTCGCCGGCGCAGGATTCTTTAGGCCCGCCCGCTCGCCCTGTTGTCTACATGGCGGGGGCGGCTGATATACCAGACCCGGCAGCGGATGCTGGAACCTCCAATGCGGTGTCAAGAGTTTCGCCAGCACAGACCCTGGTGGGATTGACGGCTACGTTGACTACACTGCTGGGCACACAGGTCACTGCGGAAAATCAGGCAGAGCTCAATGCAGAGATCGTCAGGATCAAGGATCAGATGGTACAGGCTCAAGCTGGCATTGATGCGGAGAACGTCCGTCTGGCGACTCGTGAACGAGAGTTACGGGAAGAATCGGCGCGTCTGCAACAGGAGAATTATCATCTGGAGCAGCGCCGGGTGGAGTCAGACGCGGTTCATCACAGACGACTCCGGAGCCGGCTTGCGGCCGAGGTTGAAGGTCAGGCCCTGCAGTTCAGCACCCCGCCAGGGGAACGCCTTCGAGATCAAGCCCTATGAGGACATCTGCCGTGAAAATACCACGACATCCGCCATGACTCGCCCCGGGTCTCAGCATATGTTGAAGAGGATAATGAGTTGGCTCGTCAGGACTCTCTGGACGCCTTGGAGGAAGAGCGGGATTTGGCAGCCGCCCGATCTGCTATTTACCAGCAAGACCTGCGTCGCTATCATAGCCGTAGGATCAGAAGCCGGACTTTCCAAGAAGGAGATTTGGTGCTTCGTTTAATACAAGACCAGTCAGGCATGCATAAGCTTTCGCCTCCTTGGGAAGGGCCCTTTGTTGTCAGCAAAAATCTTCATAACGGGTCTTATTATCTGATTGATCTCCGGCCTGGGAAGGAGTCTCGAACATCTGAAGAAGAGACCAACAGGCCCTGGAACATAGCTCATCTGAGACCCTACTACACCTAGAGTTCCGGCTCTGGGAATCTTGTACATACCTCTCATGTATATATTATCAATAATGAGTAAAAGCCGGCGGCCCTGAAATACGGGGTATCTGTCGTTTTCCATCCAACATGATGAGTAAGTTTTATTACATTATTACTTGTGCTTTATCATACATATATTGTGAAAGTGCAGAAACAAAAGACCCACTTCGGATGAGCTTCCTGGTAATCCAGAAGCCTTCACCATTATGGGACACTTAACCCTATGGGCCGAACTTACTGGTAAGCCAGAAGTCGCCACCATATCGGGTCAAAGTCCTAACAAACGGGCTGTGTTACTGGTAATCCAGAACCTTCATCCGTGTACGGGCACAAAATATTTAGATGGGATGCTGCCTGCTGGTAATCTAGAAGGCTTTACCATCTTGAAATAATCAACCTTATGGGCCGAACTAACTGACAAGCCAGAAGTCGCCACCATACAGGAAAAGAAGTAACTGATCTGGTTGGGGGTGATCCAAGAGTCGCCACCATACTGGGGACTTTGCAATCTTTAGAAATTCGCTAAAGCTTTTATTTAAGATATACTGCTTTAAAGAGTTTTATGACCTCTCTTATGAGCTCTTTTTAATGTTCGTATTTGGCCAAGAGCCGCCAGTTGTATTATATTGGCTACACCGTAAGCATCTGCAAGTTTACTGGTTATAAGCCGCCATGACTGCTTTAGTTAATGGTTTAATACTTGTTAAGAATAAATTATACATCTTATCAAGCTTTATGACTGTCTTGATGTTTGGCCAAGAGCCGCCAGCGTCAAAGGATTCAATTTCTTCCAGAAGCAGCCAGAATAACTTTTCATAAGGAAGCTTCGGGCAAAAGAAGCAGACTTGCTTCCCAAGGAAGCCAGTATGAATTTAAACAAAAAAATTTCTAAGTCTATTACAAAAGGCCACTAGAGGGCATTTCAGAATCATTGTTCAAGACATATATTACAAGCAGTTAAGCAACTGGCGACTTTCAAGGTTCCGGTTTTACTCCCGGGTCTTGCTGCCTTCGGCTTGGGCTGCGTCTGTTGAAGGATCTGTCTTGGCTTGATCGGCAGCCCAGTCAACAGTGGCAAAGGCATCAAAAATTTCTCCATCATCAATAAGATCTGAAGAATCAATATCCGGAGCAAACTCGTCCTTACGGCCTTCAGGAATAAGATCGAGAGGCGGAAGAGGACCGGGCTTTACTCGTTTTCCGTCTTCGCTGTAGGCTGACTGAAACCTTGTAAGCTTCATCTCTTGGACCAACTGGCTTGCAGGGACAAAGGTCTCCTTCTTCAAAGCATTATAGGTGAGCTGATCAAGAGCTTGCCCCTTATAAGTTTCGGGAAAGCCGCCAACTAAAGTTGAAAGTTCTAAATCCTCGTAATGAGCTTTAGCGCGGGCCATGGTGTGCATAGTGGCGATGCGAGCGCTGGACTCTTTCATGATCTGCAGCTGAGCAGGCAGAGTGGATAAAGTCTTCAGGACTTCCTTGATGGTGGATGGGTTTTCTTTTCCATAGAAGGCGGCTTGAATAGCTCGCCGACTCCCAGTGTATAACTGTTCAAGGAAGTCATAAGCCGCCTTGAGCTGCATTACTGGTTCTTTCGCCAATTTATCACTTCTAGGACCTGCAAAGGAAAGGTGTCAGAGTTATCAAGATTATCAAAATAGGGATTGTAAACAGGCGACTTACCAAAGATGGCGCTGCTCATTTGCTGGATGTGCAATTTTAATCCGCTGAGCTCATCGGAGGCAGTCTTCAGGCGGCCTTCAGCGTTTTTAGCACGTTGAACAAGGAGCTGCTTCTCCTTCTCATGCTCAGCGGTCACAGCAGCCAGCTTGGTGGCCGCCTCAGACGCGGCTTCCTCCAATGTCTTCACCCTTTCTTCAGCGGCGACTCTCAGCTCTTGCTCAGTTTTCAGCTCTTTCCGACTGTCAGCCAGCTGGGTGTGAAGGGAAGTTATTTGAACCTGAAAGAAAGGAAAAGTTCAAGTTATTTATGCAGATGAAGTTCCATATTGATTACAAGTAATCCACATGGCACTTGGGGGCTAATGCAATCCCGAAGTTTTACAAAGGAATATTATCGAATAGCTGGAAGCATTTAAGACTTGGACACATGTGGTTCTTTGCTTCTAAGACCCGGCTGTTTCAAGAAGACAGCTGGCTCTTGGGGACTACATGTGGTTCTTTGCTATAAGACCCGGCTGTTTCAAGAAGACAGCCGGCTCTTGGGGACTACATGTGGTTCTTTGCTCTGAGACCCGGCTGTTTCAAGAAAACAGCCGGCTCTTGGGGACTACAATTGGCTCTTTGTTCTATATAAGCATGTGGTTCTTTGCTCCATCTAAGACCCGGCTATTTCAATAAAATAGCCGGCTCTTGGGGACTGCATGTGTGTATTTACGTATTTTCAAATATGTAAGCTTACAAACCTTCATACAACTATGAAATCACTAATATGCAGGTTTGGGCGACTAATAAGGGCCATAAGTAAATTATGACTCACCTTTGGTTTGTTGGCCAAGGTCTTGGCAATCTCCTGACTTTCAAGTAGTCGAGTCTGAAGGGCTTCATGAAGATCATTTAAATCAGTGCTCTCCAAGGAGGAGAGATCTAATTTATTCTTCTCTTTAGAAGACATGGCTTCAAAGGAAGATTTGCCCAAAGCCGCCGACGAGTCTGGGGCGGTGGCAGTGGCAGTAGCAACAGTACCCTCTTCAATATCGAAGGAGGGGATAATAGTATCCGGCTGTTGTTCAATGTTATCAGCCGGCGCTGCCATCTCTGGTTCTAAAGAAACCTGAGTTTCTGGAGCGGTGGAAACATCTGGCAGAGGAGGATCATTGGCCCTTTCCTCTGTGTCTTTGGCCGGGTCTTCAGAACCTTCAGGAGGCGGAGACGAGGCAGAAGTTGTGGGTTTTAGTTTCTTGGAGGTAACCCTGCATTTTCGACAAACATCTCAATAACTACTATCTTTTGCTTTATGTAAGAGGAGTGAGAATAAGGGTGATCATATCTTTACCCTGCTTTAATAACAAAAGTCGTATCTGGCGACTCGGAGGCGTCATCATCAGAGGATGTGTCCTGATAGTCCGGATCTTCGGGATTAAGAGGTCGTTTAAACAAGCCGGCTTTGGGAAACAGAAGAGTCGGGTGAAGAAGTACCTCACGAAGGCGCTTATGAGAGCCGCCCGCATCGGCGTCAGACCCGCCCATACCAGTGCTAGAGCCGCCACAATCAGTTTGGCGGAGCTCGGCGTGCTGTGACGTCTTCCATGAATAATATGGGTCCAAACGAGCAAAAGGATGAGAAAAAGGATATTTTCTCACAACAATTCTGTTTTTCCTAGGTTTATGAATATCAAAGTCAGGCAAGGTTGAAGTTACCTCAGTTTCATCCTGGTCTTCCTCTTCTTCTTCGTCCTGGAAAGGTACAGATTAAAGTTATCAGCAGAAAGTTGCGGATGAAAGACAGATTGATTCAAGTTATGTACTTGCCTCTGACTCATCTTTAGAGGATTCTAAGATGGACGGATCCACCTCTAAAGGATTGATGGTATTATGCTTCTTCTTCTTAGCAACGGTTTTTTTCCCGTCTTCTTCTGGCCCTTCGTAGCTATTTCTTTCAACATCAGCCTCGCTTGCCAGAAGGAGCTATCCGCCTGTGGTTTATCAGGGAAAAGGTTTTCATGATATGAAAGTTTAAGCAGAAAAATAAGAGATTGCTTGAAAGTTTCTTACTGCTGGTGGCGGGTTAGTTTTGGTGAAAGGCGCCAAGCCAAACTCGCCAGTGTATTTGTCTGGTAAGTTGACAATAATTCTCATCTGATTAATTACAGACGACAAGGAGATGTCTGTGGCACTGATCCTTTGCGGATCCTGTAAGCCGGAGTATTCATGCATCAGTTTATTCCGGAGACCTAGTGGCTGGATCTTCCATGACAGCCAGCAACGGATTAAATCGGCTCCTTCCAGGCCGTTGGCGGCCAAGGCAGATATTTTATCCATCCAAGGTTTCAGCTCTGTTTGTTCCGCTGGTGTAGGCCTGGGAGGGTATTTCTTTTTGTGATCCAAGCGCCCTGGCCTGAAACCCGGCAGTGGGTGTTCTCCTTCAGGAACCGGCGCCTTACAGTATATCCAAGACTTGCCCCAGCCCTTGGGGTGGCTTAGCAGATCAGCTCCAGGGAAGGTGACCCCTCGTCGCTTCTGGAAAGAAACGCCACCAAGCTCTTGATGACGGCCTTGGGCGGTCTCAGTTTGTTTGTTGACATAGAAGCATTCCCGAAACAATAGAACTGTAGGTTCTATCTGAAGACAAGCTTCACATATCACTGCAAATTGGCTCATGTTGACAATTGAATTGGGAGAAAGATCTTGTGGATGCAGCCCATAGAAGTTCAGAAGGTCCCTAAAGAACTTGGAGCCGGGAGGGGAAAATCCCCTCTCCACATGATCAAGGAATATAATAACTTCTCCTTCTTTAGGCGTTGGGGGACATTCGCCTCTTGCAAGTCGGCAGTTAGTAGCTCCTTTCAGTATGCCTGTCTGAATGGCATTTTTGAGAAAATCTTTGGTGATCTCAGAAGGAACCCAGTTGCATTCAATTGTTTTCTTTGTCATCCTAGTTAATGGAGCAAAGGGTTGAGTTAGCGGCTTTCGGCACAAAGTAAGGGATGTTACAAGAAATGAAAGACGACAGTTTGATTATGTTTCTAGGGTCTGAGACATATGGTTGGAAAAATCATTAAATATATACGGCGGCTTACATAAGTCGCCACAAGTGAGAGCTGCTCGGCGAGGCGAAATTTTTTACTAAGTCTGCAATAACAGCTTTTTACCGAGGGAGGTGAAATTTTGGATCAAGAAGTCTGTAAAAATGAGGAAAAAAGCAGTTCTGGTTACTGTTCGTAAGGCAGCAGCAGGTCATCACAGATGGGTTTTTCTTAGATCTGTTTTTATGCAAGATTGACTCCTGAGTTTAAGGGGGAATCAACGGCGCTGTTTCTATGCCTTGGAAGCATCAAGATGTGGCCGGCGGCGGCGACCAAGGAGAAACCGAGGCGAAGCTTGAGCTATGATAATGGCGGAACCCTAGGAGGAGGAGCAACAATGGGTACCTGAAATCTGATGGAGACGCGGCGCGGTTGCAGACGGCGACGGGGGTGCGTTGAAGCTGAGTCCCCTCCGGTGGCTGATGAGCTCGTGATGCAGAATGGGGCTGCGGCGGCTCGAGCAGAGAGAGGAGGAAGGTGTAGGGGAAAATGATAAAAGAATGACCCAGGGGGTATTTATAACAGGATGGAATGCTCAAGAGTCGGGGCGGAAATTATGGATCTACAGTATCCCGACGCCCCGATTTTCGCGCCTAATCGATTCATTTGAGATATGGATGATGTCATGGAAAGATCCGTTTTAAAGATTCGGTGACATCATAAGGCGAGCGGGTTTAAAAGAAAAACAATTAAGAAATATTCAGAAGTGGCGGGTTCTGCGGAGACTCGCCAAATGTCAAAGACAGTTTTGTATGAAGACAAGGTTGTCCAGAACCAGTTCAAGTCAACCTGAGGGCTAATGTCAGGGAAATATCTTTCGGTGAGACCCGCCCGTTTAGGGCCGGGTTCTGGGGATCTTTATTGAAGATAGGCTAGTTGGGCCGGAGCGTTCTCAAGAGGCCCAGAAGAAGAGCCGCCCAAGGAAGGGCCGGCCCAAGACCCGCCGTGAGAGGCGGTATGTGCAAACCGCCTCGAGGTATAACTTAGGAAACAAGTAAAGGAGAGTTGGGCTCGGATTGCTATCCCGACCCGGACTCTTATGTAAGCCCCGGACCTCCGCCTATATATAAAGGGGGAGCCCTGGGGCTTGAGAGATCACGTTGAAACCTTTCGAGAGCTAGGGCTAGACAAGTTCCAGAACCCTTGTAATCGAGATCTTCAATACATCTAGCAGGAGTAGGCTTTTACCTCCACGAGAGGGGCCGAACCTGGGTAAACCTTGCCTCCCGTGTTCCTCGTTTAACCCCTTCGGTCTGCTACTTACGCGATGGCTTCGAGATCAAGCCCTATGAGGACATCTGCCGTGAAAATACCACGACAGGTCCTGAGCTGTGAGACTAGAATCGATGGTAACAGGAGACGAGGGAGACGAGGTTTTACCCAGGTTCGGGCCCTCCTATGGAGGTAATACCCTACGTCCTGCTTGATTATATTGATGATATGAGGGTTACAGAGTTGATCTACCTCGAGATCGAATAGCTAAAACCCTAGATGAGTTGTCTCTTTTTCTACAACCTAAAACCCTTCGGCTTATATAGACGCCGAGGGTACCTAGGGTTTACACATGGTCGGTTACACGTCGAAGGGATAAACATGCCTATTCACTACTTTAAACGTGGAGGATACGCCACGATTCCCGAAGCTTCCTTCCTGGAGACAGGGTCTTCGATAAATCCAGTGCTCGGCAAGCGGCCCATACAATCCGGCCCATAAGAAATATGTTGGCCTCCCGAGGACCCCTTAAACCAGGACTCCCTCACACGTGTGGCAGGGGGTGAGAGAGAGGGAGAGTGGAGGGGCCCGACACGGTGGCATGTCGCGGACGCCGAGGGGCCTCGGCAGGCAGGCCCTAGGTGGTCGGGAGCACGGCGTCAACACTCGGTGCGCTGCAGTGCGCTCCAGAGCGGGCTTTTGGCCGGCATGGGCGTGTCTGGACATGCTCTGCCGCGTCCACTTGTGTCCATTGGTTGTAGGTGGAGTAAACAAAATTGGGGAGTGCCCTTGGATGTTGTGCGAGCTGGCTAGGAGAGAGGGGGATCTGAGAGAGAGAGAGAGAGAGAGTTTGCTGCTGTCCAGGGGTGGAAATGGGGGTTTTACCCCATCAATGATTGAGGTGAGGGCATGGGAGAGTTACTTAGGATAGAGGGGGATCAGGGCAAGATGTGGTAAAAATTCCACCGCAAGGAAAACTCCTTTGCCCCCTCAATCATTGAGCACAAATATAGTGCAGAAGGTGTTTGATCCTAGCTTGGGGTACCTAGGGGATCCAATGGCCATGAGAGTTAACATAAATGATCTTGGGGTTTATTTGGACTAGCTCACCAATTTGTAGCTCATTAGGAGAAAGTAGCCAATGCAACTATTGCAAACCCTAGAAATCAACAGAAAGGGATTTGATTAGATCCAGCCAAGTTGCAATGTTCTCCTTGATGCACCACTTGGTGTAGCTGAAAGAATAGAGGTTTTGAACATTTCCACCAAACTTGAGCTCATTTGGTGACACTTGGCAATGCAAAGTTGCTCAAAGTTGGAAATGGACAGATAGGGTTTTCAGGCACTTTTGTGAACCAAAACAATTTGGATTGAGGTGATACTTGGCAAGATCATCATATGAGGCATATGTGATTTGCTAGAATTTTCCTGTATTTATTTGACAATATTTCATACAGAAATATTTCAAATACTTGAAGTATCCAGAAAGGGTTTTGGAGGAATTTTTTCCAATACTTTGAACATGACCATGTGTTGAAAGTCATATATATGGAAACTATATGTCCACTGAGTTTCCATAAATTTTCTCAAATATTTTTTAAACATTAAATATTTTTTCCTACAAAAGACCATTTCTGTCCTCGGGAAAACACCTTTAAATAAAATATAAAAATAACTTTAAAATATTATTTTTGTGGTTTTGGGATGTCTTATATATAATAGTTTTCAAATATAATTTTTGAAATAATTTAAATACCCTAATTTAAGGACTTGTAGTTCAAGCCTCAACTCAGGGGGTTTTGAAAACCTAAATTTGATAAATGTTTTTTGGCAAAATAAATTTGTATAAAAAATAGTTTTATGTCCTATACACATGGCATGATCATTGGGGAAAGTTTGGATCAAGGAGAAGAGTTGTGAGACTAGGAGAGTTTTTTGTGAATTACGAGCACACTCAAACAAGCAAGCAAGTAGCAATCATTCAAGCTTCACATCCACACACAAAATGTTTTTGTTGTTCCAAATTTTTAAGGTTTATTAACATAGTGATGTGATACGAAACAGAGGGTGTGACATCTCCTCTGCGAGAGGCAGACAGCCGCCGGACAAGGCCGCCGCGGCCCTCAGGCGTCGTTCCACCGCTGGAGGGATCACGACGACGACGACGAGACGGTCTAGCAGGGCAGGGCGGCCACGCGTACAAGGTTGTCGTCCACTATAGAGTTTAGGTTATTTTCCTAGTTTTTTGTAAACCATTCAGAATATCGACGTTTTTATGTAAATTATAATCAAACTTGAATGAACTCCGTCGTGTTTGAACAAACTTTTCGTCCGGTATCAACGATCCTCCTCGCATGCGTAAAGGAAATCAATCTCTAAAGCAAGCCACCTGCATGACGATGTGTTAAAAGCCCCGGAGCTGAGCAAAGATTTTGCCTTCGCGAAGGCCAGCACCTCAGCAACCCTGATAGAGACCTGGCAACCCCTCCAGCAACCCTTCCAGATCATCTAGGTCAATCACATCGTCCATGGTAATCTTCACCCATCCAAGATCTAGCGGCGGCAAGTGTAGAAAATGTTGATGAACAGAATATTTTTTGGCTTGTATTGATTTGACTTTCATGGGATAGTGAGAATAAATCTGACGATTACGATTGAATTGAAGTCTTGCGTTTATGTCATTTTTATTCACTTTGTCATCATTAGTTGTGCCTCTGATGCATGGTCCGTCACTTAGGGGGGCGCCTCCCTTTTGGTGTTGTCCTTTGTCTTTCTTCTGTTCCCTCCCGTGATCACTCCGAAAGCGGTGTGGACGCTAGTGGCAACGCGGACGCTGTTTACTGAAGTTGCTGTCGATGAGTAACAGTCAATGTCGAGGTAGCCGATCATGATAATGTAGTCATGGTCGATGGTGTAGTCGACTAGTCGCCATGGATGATGAAGCTGCACAAAGCCGAAGACGCAATAATTTTTTTTTATTGTGTTGTAGATGACGGAGCTGTAGTCGTGGATGATACACCTTGCAGATGTCACAAGGTGTCATCGGTGATGAGTCCACCAATTTTGACAGGACTCGAAGAAATCCATCAAGACACACATCGATTTTGTCAGGACCGTCCGTGTTCTCCAGGGAGGTTTGAGGGTTCTTGGGATGGGTTCTATGTTGCTGCCCATTCATTTCCTATTCGGGTGGAGTCATCATTATAATGACATGTCGATGATGTCGAGCCGTCGTAGATGACGTTGTCATGATACAGTCATTAACGTTGTCGAGATCGCGTCTTGCAGATACGTTGTCAGAGGATGCTAAGCGTCCAAGACCGGCTCGTAGCCGATGCGTGCGTCAGAGCTGATGGAGCGCGCGTCGAAGCTGTATCGCTCGTGTCGGAGTGCTCCACGCAGCTGGGTGCGTAGCGGATGGCCAAGCCATGCACGTATCCCTTCGTGACTGGAGCCCTACCATGCACGTATGGATATGCCCATGGTCAAAGTATTTCGCCCTTGTTCTTGCCGCTCAGATGGGTGTCTGGAGTTGATGATGCTACAGGCGCGTGGCCACGGAGCTGGACACGCGCCGGAGTTGCTGGCGTGTCGCGCGGCCGCCGGGGACGTTGTGAGTTCGACGGGTGTGCGTGAACTTTGGTGTGCAGATTGAGGAAGTCCTGGTTGCTAGTAGGAGGAGACGGTGTGTGCTGGTGGAGTTTTGATCTTGAAGCCGGCCGCATGCTGCGACACGTGGTCGAGCACACCATGGCACCATGATTGCCGTTCAATATTTTCACCGAACTAGAAGGGTTGAACGTCCTTTGCAGTGACATTGGTGTTGTTGGGTTTCTTAAAAAAATAACCATTCTGTTCTAATATATAAAATGTATTACATTTTTTAAAATTCAAACATTTTAAATTTGATCAAATTTATAGAGAAATATATCAAAATCCATAATATCAAATCAGTATTTTTAGATTCATCATGAAATGAATTTCCAAACTTATTTTGTTTAATATTCTGTATGTCCATCTTTTTGCTGTGAATTTGGTCAAAAATTAAAGAAACTTGACTTTCCAAAAAAACTAATATCCCTTATATTTTGGAATTGATTAAATATTAGTTTGACAGGTGGGGAGATAATAGTGTGTTTTACTTTTATTTATAATGCGATGATTTGGTGGGCGTTTCGTGGTGTAATTCTGTGTTATCCGCTAACCAACCTATATTTATGTGGGAAATGTTCGTGTCAGTGATTGCATGTATTATATTGGTGCTACAATATCACATAGTGACGCTTCTCTTGTAGGTGGTGGGATGGTGCGCAGGATTGCTATGTTTTTATAGGATAGTTGCTGGTGATTGATTTAAAAAATGGTTGGTCCTGTCAAAATCGTAAATCAAATCCAAAATTGAATACCTCTATTGACTGAAAGAGTTTTAAAATTAGAGAACATGATGAATTAAAAGAATTGAATGGGAGAGCTTGAGAAATTATTGACCCGGTCAAAATCGGATGACCCGGTTTTAAATTAAATACCTCAATTAATTGTGGCCTTAAAATTTTGAAGCATAACATATAGTATAACCAATTGAGAGAGCTTTGAAAAATTGTTGACCTGGTCAAAATCGGATGACCCAATTCTAATTTCATAAGAATTGAATGAGAGAGCTTGAGAAATTGTTGACCCGATCAAAATCGGATGACCCAATTTTAAACTGAATACCTCAAATGATTGTGGCCTTAAAATTTTGAAGCATAGCGTATAGTGTAAACAATTGAATGAGAGAGCTTTGAGAAATTGTTGACCCGGTCAAAGTCGGATGACCCAATTCTAATTGAATACCTCAACTAAATGTGGACCCTTTAAAACTAGAGGGCTTAGTGTTATAGAGGATTTGAGGGTCGTGGGACTTATTTGGTGGCCGAAACATTATATTGTTTAATCTACGAGAGTGAATTTAAAAATTGATCTAATCTAATCGAACTCGAAAACTCAGAAACTTCATTCAACTCATAGGAAAAATCCGAACTATGGATGGGATAGGGCTCGACATCATACTCCAACACTATATGCTCGTTTGGAGTTACGACGTGGGCAACAGAAGAGGGACATGTCGCAATTATTTATTGCCCTTACTAGGTTTTAAACCGTAAACCTTTTGGTTGCAAGTTGTATGCAACTAACCAGTTTGGATTTATGGAGAGAGGCCGGCAATATATTTTTGCATTCCCTATCACGTCTGAACTATTTTACTCCATAGGCGTGGGAATGATGTAGGCCGCATTCTTTTTTTTAGTGTTACGTTAGCAGGGTCTTGAACTCGAGATCTCTTGGTTCGGATAACATATTAAATTCATGCTTCAGATAACTCATCCAAAAGTTTCAAACTGTGGGAGAGGAGACATCATACTCCAATATCCAGGAGCTCGGGACTAATGCAGGAATCTTACTTACCACCCGGCAATTTCAGTAGAGACAATATTACATGCTCTCACTTCACAACTTGTACCAGGTCATAAGCTTCCAGTACAATCCTCCACCGCAACACACGTACCTTCGATATCACCTTCAACTTCCAATTCCAAAGGACAGACCACAACCGTTCTTCCCGCGATGAAGCTTCTAGCACCACTCCTTCCAGAGTGACGATGCCACAATTGTTTTTTGACTTCAATGCATGACAGATTACACGACGATCTATGGGCAACATTCTTTAATCTGTACGGATATGAAGCGTCGTCCGCAAAACACTTGTACATTTATTCATTATCATCACTTACCTATTCATTTCTACACTTGTGATCCGAACGTCTCCCTTGGTTCGTCCATTCCAACACAAATGGATACCGCATATGCAACTAACCAGTTTGGATTGATGGAGAAAGGTAGGCAATATATTTATGCACCCCCCCCCCCCCCCCCCCCCCCACACGTTTGCATAGACGTAGGATTGATGTAGGCCGCAAATACTACATTGGCAGATTCTTGAACTCAAGATCTCTTGGTTCAGATACCATATTGAATTCATGCTTCAGATAACTCATCCAAAAGTTTAAACTGTGGGAGAGGAGACATCATACTCCAATATCCAGGAGCTTGGGACTAGTGTGCAGGAATCTTGCTTAACCGGTTGTCAATTCCAGTAGAAACAATATTACATGCTCCCACTTCACAACTTGCACCGGGTCATAGGTTTCCATTAGAATCCTCCTCCACAACACGCGCACCTTCGATACCACCTTTAACTTCCATTTCCAAAGGACAACCCACAACCGTTCTTCTCATGATGAAGCTTCCAGCACCGTTCCTTCCTCTAGAGCGACGATGTTACAATTGTTCTTTGACTTCAATGCATGACATATTACTCGACGATCTTTGGACAACACTTCACATACGCCATTGGATTACCTTATTCTTCAGTATGTGTGGCTCCAAGTCGTATCGTATTGGAATAGGATACGAAGCATCGTCCGCAAAACACTTGTACATTTATTTTTTATTTTTTTGAGAATCACTTGTACATTTATTCATCATCATCACTTACCTATTCATTTCTGCACTTGTGATCTGAACGTCTCCCTTGGATAGTTCACTTCATTCCAACACAAACAGATACTACATACGCAAACCAGCGGTGCACGTGAGCTATCTACACACACAACCGAGGGTAACAATCCATCACGAGAACAATGGCAGTGGCACGGCCTTGAGCGGCGTGACCATGTTGAGAGACATCCTATAACGGCCCCGAACATCCACGTCGCACGGCTGCATCCCCTCGGGCAGCCTCCACTCGAACCTGTGCAGCAGCGACGCGAGGATGAGCGTCACAACCCTCGTGGCCATGGGCAACCCAGGGCATGCCCTTCTCCCCGCCCCGAACGGCATGAACTCGAACCGGTCCTTGCCGCGGAAATCCATGTCCGCTCCGACGAACCTCTCCGGCACGAACTCTTCGGGCTGGGTCCATGCCGCCGGGTCGCGCATGACGGCCCACATGTTGACGATCACCATGGCGCCCTTGGGTACCAGGAAGCCCCCGACCTCCGCGCCTTCGGACATAGCCTGGTGCGGCATCAGGAGCGGGCTTGGCGGGTGAAGACGCATGGTCTCCATCAGCACGGCATGGAGATACGGCAGCCTGCTGATGTCGGACTCGTCGGGATACTGCTTTTGACCGAGCACCTCATGCAGCTCGGCGCGAACCTTTGACATGATGGCCGGGTGCCGAAGTAGTTCGGCCATCGTCCACTCCACGGAGAGAACGTTTGTCTCTGTCCCGGCGATGAAGAGATCCTGCAAAACACACGACATTTTCCTGGTTAGGTAGGATTTGTCATTTCTGTCAACTTCCTCAGATCTTCGAAGTTCACTTTATCATTTGGGTATTGTATTCCCTCCGATCCAAATTACTAGTCGCTTGTTTAGTACTGTAGTAGTATAAAGTTAAGAGTAACATGGATCGGACGAGTACTTATATACGCTAAATTGAAATAGTACTACTTTTCATACGTACCAAAAGAAAGGACTTGATTGTCTGAATGCTGAGCTGATCCACCGAGTGAAGCTGGAGTAGCACATCCAAGAAATCCCCTTTGCTTTCACCTCCGGCCTTCATACGACGCTCAATAATGGGGTCAAAGAAGTCAAAGAACCTCCTCAGACGCTCGACGGTACGCCGGCGGCGACCCTGCAAGTCAAGAACGGAGAGCACGGGAAAGAGGTCCGACAAGTTCGGCTTGATGAGCTCCATGAGGATGTCGTCGGTCAGCGTCTTGAGACCCTGCGACCGGCCTGAGCTCAGGTCGCCAACCTCCTCGGAGAACAGCACGCTCGAGACGATGTTGAACAGCCCGGAGAGCACGACGCGGCCGACCTCCACGGTCTCCCCGGCATGGCCGCGGATGCAGCCCACCAGGCCCCTCACCTTCTCCTCCCGCACCGCGCGGGCTGCGTCGAGGGCGTGCGCCGAGAAGAGGTGGGTGGTGCACACGGCGCGGAGGCGCTTCCACAGCGGGCTGGTGGACGGCAGCCATATGATGGAGCGCTCGTGGTTGCCCAGCGCGCGCGCGGCGTCGGCGACGGACCGCGCCGCCAGGAGGTGGTCGTACTTCTGCAGCACGTCGCGGGCGCACGCGGCGGACGAGGCTACCACGGCGGTGGTGGCGCCGAGCTTGATGGACATGATGGGGCCGTGCACCCCGGCGAGCCTGGTAAGGGCCTGGTGCAGATCGCCTTGGATGTCAAAGATGTTGCCGAGGAGAGGGATCGGCGTCGGGCCCGGCGGCAGCCGCGAATTCTTTTTGCCTAGAACGAAGACCTTGTAGAGGACACAAGAGGCGAGTGAAACGTACACAAGCCATAGCATGTACGGAGCTTCCATTATCGCTTGCTACACTTGAGGATGCGATGGGCTGTTGGTGTAGTAATTGATTGAAACGCAGTACGTCTTATATACATGGAGCATCGTCCGATTGGACAATGCACAGCCGTCAGATTAAAAAACCCTTCCCCCACGAGTCAACTCTGGTCTCTCGCCCGCACCACCAGCCCCGGCAAGCACCTCCAGCCCGCACGTCTCCGGCCGCGACCGCAGCACCCACCGCCGTGCGCACGCCCCATCGCCGCCATTCGCAGCTTCCGTTCTTCTCCCCTGGAAACAACTCTTGTTCCTCGCGGTTTAAGCCTTTTTTCATCGAGATTGAAGCTTTTCCCATGACGGTTGCAGCATCCGTGCGCGCTGGTTTCGGCATCACACCTGTTCCACATCCGTCGTTGAGGTCGCAGCTTCCCGCTCATCGCACCGCTCACAGCACGTAGTCACCGCAGTGATAGCAAAAAAGCGTACCGATTGTGACAATCCTGGTCGCCCGAGTTCAACCCCTGCCACCCCTCGTCACACCATTGAACATGGATTACACTACCACACGCCAGTTGCAGCAAAAGCGACCGTTGATGGTAGCTTTCCAATTGCCGGTTGCAACAAAATCGTAGCCTGTCGTCGCCGGCTAACTTTATCGTCTCATGGTTGTAGCAAAACCGGGCATCGGTAGTAGCTTTTCCCGTTGCCCGTTGCAGCAAAAATTGTGGCACCGTCGTCTTCCTTATCCCGTCTTTAAACATGTTGCGTCTCACCTTATCCCGTCTGGTGTGTCTCATCCCCAATACGCGGATGACACAATTATTATGATTGATAATGATGACCTAGGCCTTGCTAATCTCAAATTCTTGATTCTCTATTTTGTAGCCTTGTCGGGGTCCAAAATCAATTTATCTAAGAGCAAAGTCCTTGTTTTGGGTTGCTTGCCGGAAGACAATATATGTATTGCTAATATTCTCAATTGTAAACTTGGTTCTTGTCCTTTCTAATATGTGGGAAACCCTATTTCTCCCTACACACTCTACTCTAAGGATTTTGCTCCTTCTGTCTTGAAGGATAACAATAGGGCGATGCCTTGGCTTGGGCGTTATAATACCTCTGCTAGCAAGGTTTGCCTAATCAATGCATGTCTTTCTTCTCTTCCTATGCTTTTGATGGGCTTTTATCGCCTTCCTGCTAGTACGCATGATGGCTTTGATAAAAACTGAAGTAGTTTTTATTGGAATGTTGCAGATAACAAAAAGAAATAGCGTTTAGTCAAGTTGAAAGTGATGTGAACCTAAAAGCCTTGGGGGGCTTGGCAGTACTAACACTGCTATCATGAATAAGTATCTTATTATTAAATGGTGATGGTGTATCCTTAATTCTGCCATTGGGATTTTCTGGTTTATATCCTCAAAGCGAAAACACTTCCCAAAATATAGCCTTGTGTTTGCCTTGC
Source organism: Elymus sibiricus (assembly GCA_039707655.1). NCBI lineage: Eukaryota > Viridiplantae > Streptophyta > Magnoliopsida > Poales > Poaceae > Elymus > Elymus sibiricus. The sequence goes on from CM077671.1 coordinate 251,534,008, forward strand.
GACTGGTGGCACTAAATTATGGCGGCAGTTGATCAAGGTTCGTGACAATTTTCAAGCTCAAGACAAGTTTGTGGTTAACGATGGTTCCTCGGTTCATTTCTGGCTTGACTGGTGGCATGGCGATGGCATGCTTAGTTCTTCTTTTCCTTCTATTTTCTTTTACTACACTAATCCGGAGATCTTCATCTCAGACCTCATGGCTAATAATCGGGAACTGGGCCTCTGCTGCACTCTTTCTCATGTAGAGTTGGAAGATTGGCAGCGTCTCGGTGCTATCTTCCTCGTGCTTTCGGAGGAGGCTGATGTGGTGACTTGGCCTCATTCCCCCTCGGGTCGGTTTTCGGTTAAATTGCTTTACTATAGATTGAATTATGGCAATCCCACCTCCAGGTTTGAATATATCTGGCGGGCTCGTGTTCCCCTTAAGATTAAAATTGTCCTTTGGCAGGCTGTCGGAGATAGGCTTCCGACTGCTGATCAAGCTCATAAACGTAATGATCCTAGTTCATAATTTTGTGCTTTATGTGGTGCTCGTGAGAATACCGATCACATTCTCTTCAATTGTGACCTAGCTAACTTGCTCTGGAGCTGCACCCGATCGTGGTTGGGTGTTAATTGGGCCCCTAGGTCATTTTCTAGTCTTATTTGTCTTGCTAAATCTTTGTCCAGGTAGACGAGTAAGATATTCTGGTTCGGTTTTGCGGCTATGTCTTGGTTCATTTGGATAACTAGGAACAAGTTCTCCATTCAGCATATTTTTTCTAACAAACCTGTTGATTGTCTTTTCAAACTTCTTGCCATTTTACAGAAGTGGGAGCCTTTGGTTAAATTTGGTGACAAGGAGGTGACAGACATCCTGATCTCTCATGTGTGAAATATGTCGTTTGATATCATTAGTCAAGATCGGGCCTCCCAGCCATCCTGAATTTATCTTGTTCTAATCTTAGTTGTTACTAGTTTTTATCCGTGGGGCGCTGGCCTGCGTGCCATCGTTTGATGTTAGGACTGTAATTCTGATGCATGTGCAGCTGTTTGAACTTGCTTATGTCTCGTGTGTATCGAATCTTGTTGTATGGCTTTATTTATAAACTCGGGCTCTAGCCTTTCTAAAAAAATACTTACGGAAGCTACCGAGGCGATGGCATATTGCGCAAAAAACAGAGTCGATCCTCATTTTAGCTTTGAGTGAGGACAATGGATAGGAAGTTTCCCAATCTGTAGAAATGAACACTCAGTCAAGGATCAATCTGGTAGAAGCAAGTTGTCCATTCGACCAAGTATAGTCATCCCCTACTTGCTGGATCTCTCTCAAGGTCATCGAAGTTATGGCATCGTTGAAGAGATTAATGCGATTTTAACTTATATTCCGTGAGGATTTATCGCCAACCTAGATTAAAATCACAACAAGGAATATTCTCTCGCCTCCTTTAGGAGCCCTATGTCATCCCTAGCAAGGTTAATCACCTCCCTTACAGTAAAACATGTATCCTGAAAGACTCTCTTGTTCCTCTCCTTCCAATTATGCCAACCCATATAGCAGGCAACAAACCGAAAGCGTCCTCAGCTCGAGCTCATATGAGCTCGAGTGAACAATAAAATTCAAAATGTTCTGAATTATTTTGTGACAAACTTTGACAAGTGTTTTGAATGCTTGCAAAGCTTCATCATGAAATGCCATTCGTGAAAGTCGTGACGAAAAAATCCATTTTTTTTTATTTTTGGAGTGTTGATTTTCTTTTTTTGCCACGACATCCACGGTCATTCTATGATGAAACTTCACAAACATTTAAAACATTTGTCAGATTTTGCCAAAAAATCAAATTTTTAAAAGTTATTTTTTCTTTTTCAAATTTTACTGTTCACCCGAGCTCATATGAGCTCGACCTGAGTTAATCCGCGTCCGCAACAGACAGGCTATCAATCCTTTGTTGCTTTGGAGGAATGCATCTGAGCTTGTGCCACCAAGTTGACATTGTGTTTGAGGACAGACCAGTTTGAGTATATCTTTGGAAAATGTGATAAGAGTTGAATGTTCCATCCCGAGAGATTGCAACCATGACCCATCTTCTGATTGAGATGCACTGACGCACGTCGGTTCACAATGTCGTTGTAGTATCTAGTATGATCTCAATCTTCTTATCTTTCTTTAAAAAATATATGTATAGCTGTAGCACGCATACAAGCGCCACAACTTGATCGGCTAAGCAGCCTGGATTTGAGCCAAACACCTATGTTATTAAAATTTCAACATAGATCCTCCTATACCAGACTCTTTCTTAAGCATCTACAACCGGATTTGACAAATCCGGTCCAAAAACACCCGCGGGCATTTACCGGTCACATCTTAAATATCTCTCTCTGCATCCGAATATCTAATATATGAAATCTTAAAATCATACAAACCATGCAAATAAAACATCTATGTACTACGTAGACCAACTAAATCTGTCTCCTCCTATTCGTTGTCGTCGGAGGTGTCCACTATATCCGTTTCGGGCTTTGGGTACAGGGGTAGACGAAACTTTGGCTCCTCTGGTTGCTCCGGAGTTGGCGCCGCCTACGCCTCGGTCTCGGCCTAAGCCTTGGCCTTGGCCTCCGCCCCCGCCGCCACATCGAGTTCGGCGAAAAGCGCGTCGGTCGCCGCCCACTCCGTCCGGATGAACTGCCGATTGACCTTCACATAGGTCTCATTCTGGATGGACTCCAGGATGGAATGTTGCTCCGTCATCTCGGTCGCTTGGGCGGCCATGAACTCCACCTCCGCGTCCTCCATGTTGAAGCCTGTAGCCGGAGCCAACTCCTCCTCTTCCTCCATCGCAACTGGATGCTGCTCCTCCTTCTCCTCCTTTAGCTCCGGCAAGTCCGTACGCAGGCCGGTTGCGATGCGAACGGTGCACCTCGTCTGGATCTGCTCCTCGATCTGGAAGCGGCGCTCTGGCGTGAGCATAGCGTAGGTTGTCTTCTTTTATCGGGCCATGGTGGACAACGAGGGAAGAGGGAGGTGGAGACAAAGAGGAATGTGCTCGGGTTGACGGCGCTGAGAGGACGGAAGGGGTTGTGGCTAGGAGGTCGACTTAAATAGTTGAACTTTGACCTCAGACGGCGCGCCAAGGCGGCGCTCACATCCCCACCGGAGGAGACGTCCGTCACACTGTTGGGCTTTCGCACGATTTTGTGTGGAACCCGGCCGTCGGTCCGACGTGGCGGACGCACCCGGGCCTCTCTATATCCGCCTTGTATTTATGTTGAATATGAAAGGTGTCGATCAATCTAGACGTTTGATGCCCGTTTGAGGCGTCTGTCTGGACGGATTTTTCTGACCGATGTGTGATCGGACTGTCCACCCGAACGTTTGAGACGACTTCGGGACGTCCGGCTGTAGATGCTCTTATAGCACGCATACGTAACGTGGCCGGTCAGTTTCCTACGACGCCTTTTGCTGCCAAGTCCAAAAGAAGTCAGTAATGTACTCACGGATACAGATATTGCAGCCGGCTGCGCATTTGTTTACTGCGAATCGCATAATCTTCTGCAAGGCCGGGTTCCACACAAAATCGTCCGTCACACTGTTTTGCTGTCCCGTTCGCTCCATGAATGGACAATATCACACTACACGACACACACAGCAACCAAGTCTCCCGGGACAAAATCCCGTGAGTTACGCGCAAATCTCAGAACCGGCCACCTTCAAGCCAGTGAGCGATCTCGTCCCTTACTATACTGTCGGTGTGTGACGTGGTTTCATTAGTCGTTGGATTTGCTTCTTTTTTTAGGGGAGTAGTTGGCTTTGTGATTTGAGTCATATACATCAGTGATACATGATGTTGCGTGTGATGATCGCTTTGGTGTTTGAAGTTGCAAAATGCAACGAACCGATGCCAAAACTTGAGTGCGCCTATGGATCATATGCCTGAAAATTTTATTTGTTTCTGTCGGTTTTTTCCTCGACCGTCGAATTCAGATCCAAGGAACAACATTGAAGCCAGTCCTATCTGCCGCCCGCAGGAGGAAAATAGTGGTGGCTTCGTTGGAAAAGTCACGGATGAACCCGGGTACATATGAATCCATTTCAAAAAACACATTTCTAAATGCTAAAAAATATCTGAAAAAGGTTGCACAGGTACGTCTCTATGTTTTATGTGTGTGCATAAAGTTTCACGGAAATATAACTTTTTTTGTGGCTTGTGCAAAAAAGACAAAAAAATTGTGTCATAAAACGCTATTTAGAAGCACGGAAATTTGTCTTTTTTGTGGAGACAAAACAAAAAGATATTTTTTCACAAAAATTTGTGCCTCACACACACATTTGTGAACATGTATGTGTGAAATTTTCTTTTGATTTTTTTGACATTTTTAAACATGCTTAAAATACATTTGTTTAAAAATGGGTGCATATACCCATCGGTGCATGGAGTGCCCTCTTCTTCGCTGGAAAAGTCGTGGATGAATCCGGGTACATATGAACTCACTTCGAAAAACACATTTCTAAATGCAATATCTGAAAAAGGTTGCACAGGTACGTCTCTATGTTTTATGTGCGTGCATCGCTGACCACACAGCTATAGTCAAATCAGAGAAGAATCCACGGCACAAGCCTAGTGTGAATAAGAAAGTGGATGTCAAAAGAAGAGTGAGCTAAAAATCAAGTATGGAAATGACTTGCCTAAGGCATTGAGAAAACCAAATCCTCCACCAGCTCCCCTTAAAGACAGGCAGATGTGAGCAGTAATAGCGAGCTATGAAAAAGTGAATCCATCAGTTGCAGCTTTAGACTGACTAAATGCTCTCTACTTCCCTTCGTTTAGTTTCGATCCATCCGTGCTTAGAGGAGACCTCCCAACGCCCCAGTTGGGCAGGCCCATGTCGGATTGACTGTTTCTTCTAGGGTTTTTCTTCCTAGTATTATTTTTCTTGTTTTATTTTTTTATTTTGATATAAAAATTGCACCATGTATATTATAACAAAATTCATCATGCATTGAGAAAATGTTCACCGTATATTAAAAAAAGTTCACTATGCATTATAAAATATTTAACGTATATTAAGAAATAGTTCAATGTTTCAAAAAATGTTCAATGCGCTTTTTGTGCCGGTGAATGCATTTATTTAAATGTTTATCGTATACTGAGAAAATGTTGAACGTACTTTACAAAAACAACAATGCGTATTTAAAAAAAGTTTAGCATATTTTATGAAAAAATCAATGTGTATTTTGAAAATATTCAGTGTATATTACAAAAAGTTCATTGTTTTAAAAAATACACCGTATAAGAAACCTTTTTCAATGTGCATTTTGCAAAATTTTCATCATATATTATGAAAATGTTTATAGAACAAAAAACTGTAGAAAATAAAGGTGAAAAACAAAAAAAGGAAGAATTTTTTTAAAAAAAAATCAACAAAACTCGGTTGGCTATAGTGGAACGATTCACTGCAGGGAGCGGACTACTGTAATGCGCTTGTCGCTACAATGAATATGCTAGGCGGCCCATTGCGCTCGGACTCTGTGGGTCACGTCCACTATTTGCTGCCTGCGGCGTCAATTTTTTTAGCGGTAAACCAGGTTTTATTCAGCAAAAACCACAGAGTGTTGGATACAAATCTGGTCATGGGATTGGCCAAATAAGAAAAGCGTCCTAGACCTAACGAGAGTGTAAACTTGGCTAAACTATGTGCGTCAACATTGACGGCACGACCCACGAAAGTAAAAGTAAAAGTAAAAGAAGTCGCTAAAATATTTATCTCACTGATGATTGCACCATTGTTGCCTTGACAACCTTTATTGATAGCTCCAACCACTTCCTTTGCGTCCGATGCAATCACTAGATGATGGAGATTGAGATCTTCTGCCAACGCAAGGGCCTCCCTGCACTCTATCCTCCCCAGAATCGCAGAGTCATCAACACCTTCGATAACAAGGGCTGAGATGCCCCAAGAACGTCCCTTCTACGTCTCTACACACAGCGGCAGCGGTGCCCCCAACTCTCTTATGGCAGGCTGCATTGATGTGAATTTTCGCATGGCCCGGTGGCCGGGCTTTCGGGCGCTGAGTGTTAACAGTGGATGTAGGCGCGATCGTTAATGCCTGACCGGAGAAGGTTCAGTAATCATACCAAGCTCTTCAATATACCTGTTGATGAAACCATGAATGGCCTGCGACGACAAATAGGAACTCTCGTTATTTCGGGACCTCCTATTTGGCGCGGAACCAACTTCGTGCATGCTCACCCTTTTCTAGCCGGCCCATAGGCGGTAATCCCTGGATTTTTTGCGTATTTATTGCTCTTTTCCTTTTTTGTTTCTGTTTTTTTCTTCTTTCAAAAATTTGGATTTCAGAAAGTTTCATATTTTAAAAAATCTGGGAGAAATCATAAATTATTTTTGCGCTCAAAACATTAAATTTTAAAAAGTTCACATATTCAACGAATATTCACTACTTTGAAAACAAATGTTCGGGAAATACAAAATGCTCATGTTTCGATAAAAATGTGTAATCAAGAAATATTTGTGACTTAAAAAATGTTCACGATTTTTTCAAAAAATCACGAAATTCAAAAAATCGTGAATTACAATAAATGTTCGTCCATTAGGAAAATGTTCATGCATTTCAAAATTGTTCCTGAAAACTAATTTTTTTTATGTATTTCAAAATTAGTTCCCCAATTTCAATAATTATTTATTGATTCAAAAATATGATCGCTGATACAAACAATTTTCAAAGAAAATCTTCACAATTTTAAACAATATTCTTGGATTTGTGATAAATGTCCGTGAATTCAGAAAAAATAAGAAATATGCAAAAAAAAAGTGAATTTCAATTTTTTCATGATTTCATAAAAGAAATTAGGGTGAATTTTAAGAATGTTCATTCTTTAAAAAAATTAAAAAATTAAATGAGAACTGAAATTCAAACAATAACGAACATGCAAAAAATATAATACAAATGAAAATAAAATCTAACAAATTAAGAAACAACGAAAATTGAAAAGACAGAAAAACAAATAAAACACAAAAAAAAGAGAAACCCCGATTGTTTACTCGGGCGGAGCAAACTATACGTAGTGGCAGCGGAGGGTACGCACTCTGTAACTAGCGCGCGCCCCTGTATTGAGGGGTGCAACAAATTAGTGAGTACTCCCTCGGAAGCCTCCCAACGATCACTCCCACGTGTCGTCACTTGGCGCGTTCTCAGCTGCTGCCACGTGTCACGCTCTTAGCGTTTCCTTCGGATTTTGTTTTTTTTTCACGCGGTTTCGGCTTTTTAGATTGTTTTTTTGGTTTTTTCGGTGTTCCGGTTTTTCATCGGTCTTTCTTATCTTTTGGACGAAAAAAAATTCAAAAAAAAAAATTGCGCCAAAAACGCGTTTTTTTTGCGTGAGGCACGGTTTTGCTTTCGCGAGAGGCACGGCCGTGCCTCTCGGAAAGGGAAAAAATGTGTTTTCTGTTTTTTTCTTTTTCGTGAGAGGCACGGTTTTGCTTCCGCGAGAGGCACGGTTTTGCTTTCACGAGAGGCACGGCCGTACCTCTCGGAAAGGGAAAAAACATGTTTCTGTTTTTTTCGTGACGCACGGTTTTGCTTCCGTTAGAGGCACGATTTTGCTTTCACGAGAGGCACGGCCGTGCCTCTCGGAAAGGCAAAAAACGTGTTTTCTATTTTTTTTCTTTTTCGCGAGAGGCACGGTTTTGCCTTCGCGAGAGGCACGGCCGTGCCTCTCGAAAAGGGGAAAAACGTGTTTTCTGTTTTTTTTTCTTCTATCGCGAGAGGCAAGGTTTTTTCGTGAAAAAATAAGTTCGTGAAAACCTATCAACATGGGATCTAGTTTTGAAGATCTCGATACGAGGAATCCAACGGTGAAAATGGTTTGAGATTTGGATGCACGGTTTAAGAGATAAAACGTTTTGAAAATACGGATATACGAAAAAAGGGAAAACTCCCAAGTTGCGACAAGTGGCACACATGCAGTGCACCACTTGTCACAACCTGGGGAGGTGGGAGTGATCCCTGAAAGGAGTACTCGTCAATTAGTGATTTCATGTATTGAGACATAGGGAAGCCTGGCTGAAGGAGATAGCGACATGGGCCGGGCCAGCCCGACGGGAAGCAACAGCCTCGTTTTTTTGCACATTTTTTGTTTTTGTTTTTCTTGCTTTATTTTTTATACTTCCAAATATTATAAATAAATATATTAAAAAATCACTTTAGGCTAAAAATTGAAAAAGTGGATGACGAAGGCATTTATAAAATATTAAATATCTATAGAGAAAATATTTCTCATGTATACAAAAATATTACATATATGTATAGAGAAAATATTTGTATTTATAAAATATTTCTGTCACACCCTGTGTTTTGTATCACAACTCTATGTTAATAAAGCTAAAAAATTTGGATCAAATTTTTTTGTGTGTGCATGTGATGCTTGAATTGATTGCTATTTGCTTGCTTGTTTGAGTGTGCTTTAATTCATAGAAACTCTCCTACTCTCACAACTTTTTTCCTTAATATAAAATCTTGCCCAATGATCATGTCATGTGAATAAGTCATAAAACTATTTTTATACAAAAATATTTTGATCCAAAATCATTTATTAAATTTAGGTTTTTAGAAACCCCTAAATTAAGATTTGAACTACAAGTACTTAAATTGGAGTGTATCAAATATTTCAAAAATTATATTTGAAACCTATTATCTAGAAGATTTCCCAAAACCACAAAAATATTATTTTAAAATTTAATTTTATATTTTATTGAAAGGTTTTTTCTTGAGGCCATAAATGGTCTTTTATATGCGAAAATTATTTTTATGTTTCAAAAATATTTGAGAAAATTTAGGAAAGATGAGTGGACATATATTTTCCAAATATATGAGTTTCCACAGATGGTCGTGTTCAAAATATTGGACAAAACACTCCAAAATCCTTTCTGGATATTTCAAGTATTTGAAATATTTCTATATGAAATATTGTCAAATAAATCCAGGAAAATTCTAGGAAGTCACATATGCCTCAAATGATGATCTTGCCAAATGTCAACTCAATCCAAATAGTTTTGGATCACAAAAGTATCCCCAAACCCTCTCTGTCCAATTTCAAGTTTGAACAACTTTACATTGTCAAGTTTCACCAAATGTGCTCAAAATTGGTGGAAATGCTCAAAACGTATAATCTTTCATCTGGACCAAGTGGTTCAGTAAGGAGAGCAGTGTAACTTGATTAAATCTAATCAAAATCATTTATGTTGATTTCTAGGGTTTGAAATGTTTGCACTAGGAAGTTTTTCCAAGTGAGCTACAAGTTGGTGAGCTAGTCCAAATCAACCCCAAGACAATTCCTGTTAACTCTCATGGCCATTGGATTCCCCTACATGCCCCAAACCAGGATCAAACACCTTCTGTCCAATTTTTGTGATCAATGATTGGGGAACCAAATGTGTTCTCCTTGAGGTAGGATTTTTACGAGAGCTCTCCCTAGTCACCCTCTACCTCTGGTAAAAAATGCAATGCCAAGGATCAATTATTGTGGGTAAAAACCCCACCTTCTCTTTGTCTCTCTCCCTCCCTCCCCTCTCTCTCTCTCAGCATTCCCTCTCCTCCCTTGACTTTCCAGAGCATCCAAAGCTCTCTCTCTCTCTATTTCTCCCTTATTCCCTTCCCCCTAAAACTCGCAAACACTATAGGATACCCCAGAGCACGCAAAAGCACGGCCATGCCGGCCAAATGCACGCTCTAGAGAGCGCTGCAGGACGCCAGCGGGTTGACGACGTGCCCTGCCTCCCCTCCCGACCACCTCGGGCCTCCCTCGCGCGCCAGACGGGGTGTCTCGATGTCCACAACATGACGCCGTGTCGGGACCCTCCTCTCTCCCTCTCCCTCACCCCCTACAACATGTGCCCACGGCCACCCAGCTTGGCCAATGCGCAGCCTCGCACGCGTGAGCGCCAGAGCCTCGCTCTGCTTCTCCTTTCTCTCCCCAACGGCCTAATCCGCCCCCACTAATGCCTCAGAGAACCACAAGCCGTCCTCCCTGGCCATACGAGCCATTCCCGCGAACAGCCGTGAGCTCCGTCCACGGTGAGCCTCACTCTGGCTATTTAAGGCCGCCCCGACCTCCTGTATCCCCCTGTCACTCTCCCTCACTCTAAATTGCACCCCTGCACCCCTTGTTCATCTCCAGAAGCTCTCGAGCTCGAGATCGAGATCGAGCTCTGCCGCCTCGGACCACCGACGATCCCGCGGTACAGGCCACCCATGGCTCCCATTTCTCTCTCTCTCTCTGGAACCCCCGCGCCTCCTGACTCTCCTCCCTCTCGTCTCTGCGTTGTTTGCAGCTTAGGGCGATGGGATCGAGCTCGGGCCGAAGCTTCGCTGCCCTGCCTTCTCACCGCCGGCGAATCAGACCTCCCCGATAGCCCACTCCTCCACCCCTCGAACGGCGGCTCGACCCTAAGTCCGTCGGTGCCCTCTGATAACCCGCAAGTATAGGGGATCGCAACAGTTTTCGAGGGTGAGTATTCAACCCAAATTTATTGATTCGACACAAGGGGAGCCAAAGAATATTCTCGAGTATTAGCAGCCGAGTTGTCAATTCAACCACATCTGAAAGACTTAGTATCTGCAGCAGAGTATTCAGTAGCAAAGTAGTATGGAAGTAACGGTAACGATGGCAAAGTGACAGTAGCAGCGGAAAAGTAACTTAGCAAAGATCAATATGTGAAAAGCTCGTAGGCAATGGATCAGTGATGGATAATTATGTCGGATGGCATTCATCATGCAACGGTTATAACATAGGGTGACACAGAACTAGCTCCAATTCATCAATATAATGTAGGCATGTATTCCATATATAGTCATACGTGCTTATGGAAAAGAACTTGCATGACATCTTTTGTCCTACCCTCCCGTGGCAGCGGGGTCCTAATGGAAACTAAGGGATATTAAGGCCTCCTTTTAATAGAGAACCGGACCAAAGCATTAGCACTTAGTGAATACATGAACTCCTCAAACTACAGTAATCACCGGAAAGAATCCCAGTTATTGTCACCCTGGGGGATGCGGATCATAACTCGTAATAGGTGTCTACAACTTGCAAGATAGGATCGAGAACACATATATATTCATGAAAACATAATAGGTTCAGATCTGAAATCATGGCACTCGGGCCCTAGTGACAAGCATTAAGCATAGCAAAGTCATAGCAACATCAATCTCAGAGCATAGTGGATACTAGGGATCAAACCCTAACAAAACTAACTCGATTACATGGTAAATCTCATCCAACCCATCACCGTCCAGCAAGCCTATGATGGAATTACTCGCGAACGGCGGAGAGCATCATGAAATTGGTGATGAAGGATGGTTGGTGATGACGACGGCGTCGATTTCCCCTCTCCGGAGCCCAAATCAGACTCCAGATCTGCCCTCCCGAGGAAGAACAGGAGGTGGCGGCGGCTCCATATCGTAAAACGCGATGAACTCTTCTCCTTGATTTTTTTCTCCACGGATGTGAATATATAGAAGTGGAATCGAGGTCGGAGGAGCCACAGGGGGCCCACAAGCCACCAGGGCGCACCCTAGGGGGGGCGCCTTCCTGGCTTGTGGCCAACAGGTGGGCCCCCCTGGCTTGATTCTTTCGCCAATATTTTTTATTAATTCCAAAAATATTCTCCGTAAATTTTCAGGACAATCCGAGAACTTTTATTTCTGCACAAAAATAACACCAAGGCAATTCTGCTGAAAACAGCGTCAGTCCGGGTTAGTTCCATCCAAATCATGCAAATTAGAGTCCAAAACAAGGGAAAAAGAGTTTGGAAAAGTAGATACGACGGAGACGTATCAACTCCCCCAAGCTTAACCCATTCCTTGTCCTCAAGCAATTCAGTTGAGAAACTGAAAGTGATAAAGAAAAACTTTTACAAACTCTGTTTGATCTTGCTGTTGTAAATATGTCTAACTTATGTTCTGATTTTCAGCAAAGATTATAGACTAACCACATTCACAATAACATTTAGGTCTCACATTTACTCATATCAATGGTATAATCAACTAGCGAGCAATAATAATAAGTCTCGGATGACAACAATTTTATCAAAACAATCATGATACAATATGATATAATGGTATCTCGCTAGCCCTTTCTAAGACCGCAAAACATAAATGCAGAGCACCTCTGGAGAACAAGGACTGACTGGACATTGTAATTCATGGTGAAAGAGATCCAGTCACACTCATACTCAATATCAATTAATAACAAGGCATACAAATGACGGTGGTGATCTCTAACTGGTGCCTTTTAATAAGAGGATGATGACTCAACAGTAAAGTAAAATAGATAGGCCCTTCGCAGAGGGAAGCATTGATTTGCAGAGGTGCCAGAGCTCGAGCTTTTAAAACAGGGACGAATAATAATTTTGAGCGGTATGCTTTCATTGCCAACATAACAACTAAGAGATCTCGATATCTTCCATGCTAGATACATTATAGGCGGTTCCCAAACAGAATAGTAAAGTTTTTACTCCCCCTCCACCAATCAATCACACTCCACGGCGGGCCGAATCCACAGGTACCGTCCATACAAACACAATTCTGGGGGAGTTTTGTTTATTATATTTTGACTTAAATTTTGAGCATGTAACTGGGCATCCCGAATACCAGCCACTTTCTCGTGAATGATAGTGAATCAACACGTATCGTGAGAATAACCCACCTAGCATGGAAGATACTGACAGTCCCCAGTCGCCACATGAGCGATTTGGGCATACAAAACGGAATATTTATTTGAAGGTTTGGAGTATGGCACATGCAAATTTACTTGGAACGACAGGTAAATACCGCATATAGGTAGGTATGGTGGACTCATATGGAACAACTTTGGGTTTATGGATATGGATGCACAAGCAGTATTCCCGCTTAGTACAAGTGAAGGCTAGCAGAAGACTGGGAAGCGACCAACTAGAGAGCGACAACAGTCATAAACATGCTTTGAGATTAACCAACATTGAATGTAAGCATGAGTAGGATATAAATCACCATGAACATAAACATCGTGGAGGCTATGTTGGTTTTGTTTCAACTACATGCGTGAACATGTGCCAAGTCAAGCCACTTGAATCATTCAGAGGAGGATACCATCCTATCATACTGCATCACAACCATTTTAACATGCATGTTGGCACCCAAGACAAACCATTATACACTCTTAGCTAATTAAGCATGGCATGAGTAACTATAATCTCTAATTGTCATTGCAAACATGTTTCATCTATAATGAGCTGAATTCAGAACGATGAGCTAATCATATTTACAAAAACAAGATAGTTCGAGTTCATACCAGCTTTTCTCCATCTCAGTCATTTCATCATATATCGTCATTATTGCCTTTCACTTGCACGACCGAATGGTGTGAATAATAATAAGAGTGCACGTGCATTGGACTAAGCTGGGATCTGCAAGCAATAACTCAAAGGAGAAGGCAAAGTACTATGGGCTCTCTGATAGATAAACAATTAATGCATATGAGAGCCACTCAACATGTCATCGTGGTCTTCTCCTTACGACTCAAAGAAGAAAGGAAAAATATTTACACGGGAAAGCTCCCAACAAGCAAAAGAAGAACAAGAAATCTTTTTGGGTTTTCTTTTAATACTACAACTAAACAAACTAGAAAGTAAAGCTAGAACTAATTTTTTTTTTGGATTTTCTCAAGAATAATTAAACACACAAGAAGAAAACGAAAAGAAGAAATAAACTACCATGGATGGTACAATGAAAAAGTATGAACACCGACAGCTGAAGTAAGGGTGTGAACATGAATGTAATGTCGGTGAGAAATACGTACTCCCCCAAGCTTAGGCTTTTGGCCTAAGTTGGTCTAGGGCCATGGCTGGAAATAACCATCTCCGGGATACTCCGGAGGGTACTGAGGGTTCCACTGGTTGGCGAGCTCCTGTGGCTCCCACTGAAAAACCGGAGCCTGATATGGATCAAGGGCTGGTGCCGGCTCAGGTGCTGGGGGTTGCGACAAACCCCAATATCGGTAGATGTCATCGGGCATAATAGTGTACCTACCTGAATGAATATCGAACAAAGAAGAAGCAGACAGAGTAATAATTTCACAAGTACCCTGACTAAATACTAGGTTGTAAAGCAGCCTCCTATCCTTATCTTTCTTAATAAAATCATGTGCTACCATCCTATCATAGTCTAAATACCTCGTGGGTAGTAACAATTCCTCTTCCTCGTCAAACCTAATGGGTATCTTAAAATGTTTGGCTAAGCGAGATGCATAGATACCTCCAAATATGGGACCCTTTGAACGGTTTAAGTTCAACCGTTGGGCCACTATAGCGCCCAAACTAAAAGTTCTATCAGCAAGTAAAGCATGGCGCAAAATGGCGAGGTCAGGTGCACTGAGGCTCCCACTCTCCCCTCGACCAACTAAACATCTCCCCGCAAATAATGAATAATAACGTAGAACAGGAAAATGTAAACTAGCCGCTCTTGCCCTTGACACCCCTCTCTCTTCCCCCACAGTGATTGAGGCAATGAAGTCCTCCATGTCTCTAGGACGTGGTTCACTGATGCTGCCCTCATAAGGTATTTTGCAAACTTTGCAAAAATCGTGAAGTTCCATCTCCTTAGGCACATCATATAAGTAAAATTCTACCATGGGAGGATCCTTTCTAGGATAAAAGTGAAAATTTTGCACGAAGGTATTAGTGAGTAAGAGGTACTGGTCACACTTATCGTTGAGGAAGTCTGTGATGCCTGCATTCCTTGCCAAATAGTAAAAATCTTCATAAATTCCGGCCGCCTTCAAGAATGCCTCACTTGGCCATTCACATGAACGAACCTCCGCGACGCGAGGGAGATTATATCTGGGCTTCTTTTCCACCTCATCTTCATCATCTTTCGAGCCTCGGCTTGAAGAACCTCTTAATAATCTCACCAACATTTTCTTTTTCTGAAAAATTTCTGGAATTCTTAGTGACTCAAAATAAAGGTAAACAAAACTCAACAAAACTTATAGCAACTACTCCCACAAGTGCCTAGAGGCCATATCATGCATCCAAACTACTTGGGACCATACAAATTTGACATGCAAGCTCAAGAACAAGGTCACCACAGCAGCAAAAATTTGCAATATATAAAGCACTAGAACAAAAACTAATTGGACCATTGGAGGAGTCACATACCGATGAGCAATCCCCTAAAACAGTTTTGCAAATGGAGCTTTGAGCAAGGAGATCGAAAATGGCAGCAAAATGAGCTAGAACACGGGTTTGAGCAATGGTGGGATTTTTTCTGGAGGAAGACGAAGTGGATGGTGGCTGGATTAAGTGAGGGGGCCCCACGTGGGACCCACAAGCCACCAGGGCGCGCCCAAGGGGGGTGGGCATGCCCTGCAGGCTTGTGGCCCACTGGTGCAGCCCCCTGATGAGTTCTCAGTGCCAAAAATTCTTAAATATTCCAGAAAAAATCATACGAAATTTTCAGGGCATTCTGAGGACTTTTATTTTCAGGTCATTTTTCTATTGCACGGATAAATCAGAAAACAGAGAAATAAAAGCAATTTTTACTTAGTTTACTCTAAATAACAGAAAGTAAAAGTTGGGTACAGAAGGTTGTGCCTCTTAAATTCATCCATCTCATGCTCATCAAAAAGAATTCATCAATAAGGTTGATCAAGTCTTATTGACAAACCTTTTTTGAATAACACGGAACCGGAGAATTTTCGAATGACACTAGGTTACCTCAATGGGGATATGCATGTCCCCAACAATAAGTATATCATATTTCTTCTTGGCAGTAGGAAGAAGGAATTCAAAACCTCCAATGATAATCGTTGAAACCTTTCCAATGGAATTGATACTATGAACTTGAGGTTGTTTCTTCGGAAAGTGTACCGTATGCTCATTGCCATTAACATGAAAAATAACATTGCCTTTGTTGCAATC
Organism: Elymus sibiricus; assembly: GCA_039707655.1. Taxonomy (NCBI): domain Eukaryota; kingdom Viridiplantae; phylum Streptophyta; class Magnoliopsida; order Poales; family Poaceae; genus Elymus; species Elymus sibiricus. The sequence continues at coordinate 251,549,959 of CM077671.1, forward strand.
AATAATAGCCCCCGCAGTATTTAAAAAAGGTCTACCAAGGATGATCGACATACTGTCATCCTCAGGGATATCAAGAATAACAAAGTATGTTAAGATAGTAACGTTTGCAACCACAACAGGCACATCCTCGCAAATACCGATGGGTAAAGCAGTTGATTTATCAGCCATTTTCAAAGAAATCTCGGTAGGTGTCAACTTATTCAAATCAAGTCTACGATATAAAGAGAAGGGCATAACACTAACACCAGCTCCAAGATCACATAAAGCAGTTTTAACAAAATTCCCTTTAATAGAGCATGGTATAGTAGGTACTCTGGGATCTCCTAGTTTCTTTGGTATTCCACCCTTAAAAGTATAATTAGCAAGCATGGTGGAAATCTCAGCTTACGGTATCTTTCTTTTATTTGTCACAATATCTTTCATATACTTAGCATAAGGAGACATTTTCAGAATATCAGTCAAGCGCATACGCAAAAAGACAGGTCTAAGCATTTTAACAAAGCGCTCAAAGTCCTCATCATCCTTTTTCTTGGATGGCTTAGGAGGAAAGGGCATGGGTTTCTGAACCCATGGTTCTCTTTCTCTACCATGCTTCCTAGCAATAAAGTCTCTTTTATCATATCTTTTGTTCTTAGGTTGTGGGTTATCAAGATCAACAGCAGGTTCAATCTCCACATCATTATCATTACTAGGTTGAGCATCATCATGAACATCATCATTAATATTATCACTAGGCTCATGTTCATTACCAGATTGTGTCTCAGCATCAGAAATAGAAATATCATTTGGAGTCTCAGATGTATCTATAACAGGTTTACTAGCAGCATGCAAAGTCCTATCGTCATTCTTTTTCCTACTATTACTGGGACGACTAGGTGCATCAGTATTAACTCTCTGAGAATCTTGCTCAATTCTCTTAGGGTGGCCCTCAGGATACAAAGGTTCCTGAGTCATTCTACCACCTCTAGTCACAACTTTAACAGAATGATCATTGTTCTTACTATTCATCTCACTAAGCAAATCATTTTGTGCCTTAAGTACTTGTTCTACTTGAGTAGTTACCATGGAAGCATGTTTACTAATAAGCTTAAGATCATTGACAGTTCTACTCAAATAATCACCCAAGCGATCGAGCATGTAAGCATTATGTTTCAATTGTCTACTAACATAAGCATTGAAATTTTCTTGCTTAACTACAAAGTTATCAAATTCATCCAAGCATTGACTAGCAGACTTATTATAAGGTATATCACCTTCATCAAATCTACGGAGAGAATTTACCTCTACTACCTGTGTCGGGTTATCAAGACCATGTATTTCTTCAATGGGTGGTAGATTCTTAACATCTTCAGCTTTAATACCTTTTTCCTTCATAGATTTATTTGCCTCTTGCATATCTTCAGGACTGAGAAATAGAATACCTCTTTTCTTCGGAGTTGGCTTTGGAGGTGCTTCGGGAATAGTCCAATCATTATCATTGCTCAATATATTATTCAATAGTAGTTCAGCTTGTTCAACAGTTCGTTCCCTGAAAACACAACCAGCACAACTATCTAGGTGGTCCCTAGAAGCATTGGTTAGTCCATTATAAAAGATATCAAGTATTTCGTTTTTCTTGAGAAGGTGATCAGGCAAAGCATTAAGTAGCTGGAGAAGCCTCCCCCAAGCTTGTGGGAGACTCTTTTCTTTAGTTTGCACAAAGTTAAATATTTCCTGCAAGGCAGCTTGTTTTTTGTGGGCAGGAAAATATTTTTCAGAGAAGTAATATATCATATCCTGGGGACTACGCACACAACCAGGAGCAAGAGAATTAAACCATATCTTAGCATCACCCTTTAGTGAGAAAGGAAACAACTTAAGAATATAGTAATAGCGATTTTTTTTCCTCATGAGTAAATAGGGTGGCTATATCATTCAATTTAGTAAGATGTGCCACAACAGTTTCAGATTCATAACCATGGAAAGGATCACATTCAACCAAAGTAATTAACTCAGGATCGACAGATAATTCATAATCCTTATCAGTGACAAAGATAGGTGAAGTAGCAAACTTAGGATCATATTGCATTCTAGCATTCAAAGATTTTTCTTTCCACTTGCATAGCAATTTCTTAAGATCATCTCTATCTTTACAAGCAAGAAAGTCCCTAGCTACCTCTCCTTCCATAACATAACCTTCAGGTATATCAGGCAATTCATATCTAGGAGATCTAGGTCTAGCAGGTGTATCATAGTGTTCAGTTTCAATAATTTCATCAGATTCAGAAATATCATCAGTTTCAGCATTGACTCTAGCAATTGGTCATCAAGGAATTCACCCAGTGGCATAGTAGTATCAAGCAAAGCATCATCATAAGCATCATGCATAGTAGAAGTGGCATCATCAATTACGTGCGACATATCAGAATTACTAGCAGGTGGTGGTGTCGCAAGTTTACTCATAACAGAAGGTGAATCAAGAGCAGAGCTAGATGGCAGTTCCTTACCTGTCCTCGTAGTTGAGGGGTAGATCTTGGTTTTAGCATCCTTCAGATTCTTCATAGTGATCAACAGATATAAATCCCAAGTGACTCAGAGAATAGAGCTATGCTCCCTGGCAATGGCGCCAGAAAAAGGTCTTGATAACCCACAAGTATAGGGGATCGCAACAGTTTTCGAGGGTAGAGTATTCAACCCAAATTTATTGATTCGACACAAGGGGAGCCAAAGAATATTCTCGAGTATTAGCAGCTGAGTTGTCAATTCAACCACACCTGAAAGACTTGGTATCTGCAGCAGAGTATTCAATAGCAAAGTAGTATGGAAGTAACGGTAACGATGGCAAAGTGACAGTAGCAGCGGAAAAGTAACTTAGCAAAGATCAATATGTGAAAAGCTCGTAGGCAATGGATCAGTGATGGATAATTATGTCGGATGGCATTCATCATGCAACGGTTATAACATAGGGTGACACAGAACTAGCTCCAATTCATCAATATAATGTAGGCATGTATTCCATATATAGTCATACGTGCTTATGGAAAAGAACTTGCATGACATCTTTTGTCCTACCCTCCCGTGGCAGCGGGGTCCTAATGGAAACTAAGGGATATTAAGGCCTCCTTTTAATAGAGAACCGGACCAAAGGATTAGCACTTAGTGAATACATGAACTCCTCAAACTACGGTAATCACCGGAAAGAATCCCAGTTATTGTCACCCTGGGGGATGCGGATCATAACTCGTAATAGGTGTCTACAACTTGCAAGATAGGATAGAGAACACATATATATTCATGAAAACATAATAGGTTCAGATCTGAAATCATGGCACTCGGGCCCTAGTGACAAGCATTAAGCATAGCAAAGTCATAGAAACATCAATCTCAGAACATAGTGGATACTAGGGATCAAACCCTAACAAAACTAACTCGATTACATGGTAAATCTCATCCAACCCATCACCGTCCAGCAAGCCTACGATGGAATTACTCACGAACGGCGGAGAGCATCATGAAATTGGTGATGAAGGATGGTTGGAGATGACGACGGCGTCGATTTCCCCTCTCCGGAGCCCAAATCAGACTCCAGATCTGCCCTCCCGAGGAAGAACAGGAGGTGGCGGCGGCTCCATATCGTAAAACGCGATGAACTCTTCTCCATGATTTTTTTCTCCACGGATGTGAATATATAGAAGTGGAATCGAGGTCGGAGGAGCCACATGGGGCCCACAAGCCACCAGGGCACGCCCTAGGGGGGGGCGCCCTCCTGGCTTGTGGCCAATAGGTGCCCCCCTGGCTTGATTCTTTTGCCAATATTTTTTATTAATTCCAAAAATATTCTCCGTAAATTTTCAGGACAATCCGAGAACTTTTATTTCTTCACAAAAATAACACCAAGGCAATTCTGCTGAAAACAGCGTCAGTCCGGGTTAGTTCCATCCAAATCATGCAAATTAGAGTCCAAAACAAGGGCAAAAGAGTTTGGAAAAGTAGATACGACGGAGACGTATCACCCTCCATTCGCCTCGTCGTACCCCGTAGCATAACCGGTGAGCTCGTCGTCCCCTCTGTCCTGAGGTTGAAGATGCAAGGTGGGACCCACCTGTCATCCTCACCTCTCTCTCCGCCCATCTCTTTGTCACTGGCGGTTGGGCCCCACGTGTCGGGTTCGAATGCGAGCGTGCGCGCGCACCGGTTCGCCCCGGGTTTGTTTGGCTCTGGGTCTGCCCAGCTACTTTGTAGCCCTTTTCTTTTTCTATTTATCGGTGACTTTCAAAATTTTCCACAAGTCAGAATACTTGTCCAAATGCAATAATTCCAACTCCGTTATTCTTCTGAAAATCCCACCTATTTAATGGTTTAACTTTCATTCATGCCCAACATACTTTCCTGCACTGTTCAAATTTAAATCCAAATTTGAGCATTTAAATCCACTTGTCAAATCCAAATCTTGGTTTCTGCTTGTCCAACTCCAAAACTAATAATTATTATATTTTTAGTTTTCACCATAGTATTTAATAAAAATGTGTTGACATTTTTCTGAGTGTTTTTATTTTCCTGTTTTTGCTATTGTCTTATTTTTGTCCCGTTACTTTGCGACGATAGATCACGTTTATGATGAAGGAGTTGAAGGAGAAGTGTTTGAAGACCCTGAAGATCAAGCCAACCAACGCGAGCAACCCCTTGACCATGTTGGTGAAACCATTTTATTGCATGTCATTATAGCACTTTCTTTTGCATTAAAGGCGTAATAATTGTGGTGGCAAGCTTACTAGGTTGCCTCCGTTGTCTATTCCATTGATACTTGCATTGCTCATGACTCCACTTTTGCTTGGAGTTATGTGGCGGGAAGTAGATATGTGCTATTGTAGTTGGCTACGCAAAGTGGGATGGGTTTATGCATCGAGATGAACAAATATGATTTCTCAAAGACTTTCGAAAACCCCAACGGGTGCCACTAATGCCTATGGGAGAAGTTGAGCTAGGTAACCACTTGATAAAGAAGTGGTGTACCGAGGAAAGTTGAGTGGGTTGTTTTAAAAAACGGAGAGATTTAAGATTTGCTGACCGTCCCAACCAAACATGTACAACCACACTACCCCTTATGGGACGAGACTTTATTGATTACCTTGCTCGATACTAGCAAAGAACCCGCATTACTAGTGCGGGAGTGACTCGGTCACTCTCGATACGGGGTCGTGCTGGAATGGACGACTATGGCTATTTTCACAGACATCGGGCACACCTTTAAGTCCCCTCGTGGAAATGAAATGTTGAAGTTGTTTAGTGTGATGATTTGACACGAGGACCAGGTACCAACGAGTGGACTCTTTGTTCAGTATTGACTGGGGAAAGGTATTGTCCGGGTGCTTACCTCGGGTACTTAATGTATCGCGAGTCGTGGATGACACGAAAGTTCCCTGAGTCTTGTGGGTAAAGTGTGCAACCTTTGCAGAGTGTCAAACTATTCAAATAGATGTGTCCGCGGTCAAGGACAGTTGGGTGGTCCTGCTTAAACTACGTCTGCTATTTTACAAACAATGGGCGTGAGGAGTAAACTTGTGGTCTATGGCCGATGAACCTTCGAGATGGTTAAACTAGAGTTAAGATACTCTGTTTATATTGATATCTGTAACCTGTTGATATTGATATCTGTAACCTGTTGATGCATGATTTCTAAAATGTTAGGGCATGTCATTACACTAAAAAACTAGCTTTCCGCAAAAACCACCAACTTAGTGATGAACCGTGCATGTCATTCTTTTATCAATCATGGGTTGCTTGCGAGTACATTCAAAGTACTTATTGGCTTGTCCCTGGCTATTTACTTGGCCAGGCATGGAAGAACAGGAATATGAGGAAGAGTTCTTTGGTGACAAACATGTGAACTAGGACGCTTTCCTAGTCAGAATGCCTCTAGGGTTAAGGCAGATGGCATGGTTCCAAGTTATCGTCGAAGATTCCGCTGCGAATGTTTTATTTGATGTTTGCCTCATGGCCCTATCTATGTAAGACTTGACCATAATGGTTTTATTTCTGTAAGACGTTGCAATGGATGTAAGACTCTTGATATTCAGTTCGTTGTGTTCAGTGAGCATTGATCTTGGGATCACTATGCACACACAATCGGAGGCTTCGACTTATGAGTCGGGGTGCTCACAATTCACAACTCAACCTTCCAAAACTACCCTTCCTTTCAAGCCCTGATGTATTCTAGCATAAAAATTAACTGCATCCTCTTTATTTTCCCTTCTGGGTTGTGCATGCCATAATTAGCAACCAAACATTATCTGTGGATTGGTTGGATGTCTGGCGGGATGCCATGGCTACGGCATGCATGTCCTCCGAACAGAAAACGAGGAAGTGCATGCGAACCGTAAACGCGAATGCAATCTGTTTCAGATCTGAGTTTTAGGTGTACTGCGGGAAACAAGTTTTGTTCCTAAACTCTCCTTGGAGAGGCGCGAGCCAAAATTTACACCCTAGGCATCGGAGCAGAGGAAGTATAAGTTCTCAAAAAATATGTGAGCGAAAAGGTAATAACCGAGTACATTTGCTCCCCGACAATGGCGCCAGAAAAGCTTGGTGGCCTGCAAAGGTAAAGAGCTATTGCAATTCGCGTTAAGCAGAGTATGTCGATCCCATATGGAGTGATTACACATATAACTACCAACCCCGCAGCTACGTCGTCACTAATGCGCATACGTTCACACTCAGAGCGTTATCCGAAAATAGTCTATTCCTCGGTTGCTAGCGGAAACGATAATAAGGATGCTTTTATCTAAACAACTATGTGGAGGTAAAAATGTAAATAAAACAACAGATAAAATAAAGGAGCGGCACTTGAGTAATAAGGGCGTTCTCGAGGTGTTCAGAGTCAGCACTACTCATATGTTCTATGAACACTAAGCCACTTCACTTGTTTCTCTTTGTGTGCGAAACTGCTACAGATACGTGCATACACGTGGCAGTCCCATATCACATACACCATCACCATTCTTTCCAATTCCGGTTACCAAACAATGATTAAGGGGAAAAATTCCCCGTGGACGCAGCCTATAAGTGGTCTCCATTTACCCCATGCTGCAACGATCCGGGACGAAGGGAGATAGGCCTTGTCATGTAACCACCTCCGCGACCAGCCGGTTCGCCAACAGTAGTAACCTTCCTTCCAAAATTAGCATATGTTGGATGATCGACTTCAGCCAACATCAAGAAGACTACTAAAATAAACATGTAAAGAGGATATCATATCGCGCAAGATAATCAGTACTAGCACAAACTAATGTTCATTTTATTGTTCCAAGAACTAATAATATTACTCAAACATGATGATGGGTACATAGAGTTTAGGGACAAGTTACAAGCCAACACGGGATTGGAGATAGAGATAGACATGGCGGCGGTGATGAAGAGAACACCGGACATAGGAGGCACCTCCTCCCTTCTCTCTTCCTTGTTTTGCCCTTCTCTATGGTAGAGTTTTCTGTAGTGGAGGTGTGGCGACAAGAGATGAAACTTGTGGAGGATGAAGATGGCTTGATGCGGCGGCTCGGGCTGGAGGTATTCCTATAAGAGGCCTCCTCGGGTGTCCTCTATTGATCCATCCTCCTTCCTTTCATCCAAGGGATCTAGGGGATCCAGATCCACGTCCAATACAAGCCTTGGTCGTCAAGAATCCCGTAGAAAAAACAAGGACAAAATCGGAGAAAAATCGAGAAAGTTCTGGCCAATTCTCGGAGTTGCCCAAGGGTTATACGAGCATCCATACGAGCTGTATGGAAGGGCGTCGAACTCTGTGGGCTTCGTGATCTATTTCATATTTTGGTAGTTATTTTTTATATCAACTCCGATTTTGATGTTCTTGGGCTTGTTGGATTGCTAGCAAAAAAACCGACGCGTCAGAGGCCTTGGGTATTCAATTTGGACAGTCTTACAAATGTCAAATCATCAAACTATCCAAAGGGCCTTGATCTGGTGCCTGGAACTTCTCCGGTTTGACCCCCAACTTCGTTCTTTTGATGTCCCAAGTCCATGAACATGTGAACACACCTACAAAGACCACAAAACAAAGTAAAACTAACAAAAGCTAAATAAAATTTAAAAGTATGCAACGAAGTTGGTAAAACAAGTAAACATCAAAAACTATGCATTGGGGACATGAATAAGTGCTAGAATATATTCTAATAATATGCATAAAATCCACCCGTCAAGGCCCACGTTGGATGACACAACACATCTGGACAACACGGTCTGGACGTATGCGAGCGATTTGATGGGCCGTGTTGGAGATGCCCTTAGGTGACCGTCAAGATTTTTTTACGACGCTTCAGTGACATCGGGGGTGATGGCTGAAAACCGTCAGCAACATATTTTTGGTGACGAAAACCGGTTTTACGTGACCCAAGTGAACCGTCGCTAAAAGTTGTCACTTTTGTAGTGAAATGAGGGGAAGTGGAAAGTTGTGTGAAAGTGCCCAAGAAGGTGGCAAGCAAAGCAGGTCATGCTAGAACAAGAGGAACATTATGTTGAGTTGACCTTAGTCGAAGGAGGGGTGGAGGGGGACGTAGCCTCCCCAAGCCCGAGCCTCCATCCCTAGATCTGAACTTGCAGGATTTGTTAGGATTACCTCCATAGTTGTTGTTGTAGTTACCATCCCTCAAGATCTAGGGTTTCCATGGTAGTGCGGGTTGGGGTTGTCGGAGTAGCCCCCAGATCTAAAGTTGTTGTTGTTTGGAAGAACATGTAGCAGACGATTGTCATTGTTGGAAGCGAATGCTGAGACAGGGTAGGGGCCGTCCTCCCCCTCCCCCACGGACGGAGACCACTTACTCCAACGCTCGACCGGAGGTCGGGACTGTGAGGAAGCAACCTTCTTCTCCATCTCCTCCTCCTTGTACCATGCCGGCAGAGAGCCCCAGTTATCATGCTCACACGCCTCCTTCTCATGTTGAAGTTTTTGGCAAAGCTCAGCCTCGTAGCGCACGGGTTCCGGATCCACATCTACGCCATCAAAAGGCGGCCTCTTGTCATTGGTGTTGCAGTCGGTAGACAACTCGCGAGACATGGATGCCATCGTTCCGCAAGAGCACGACTCATTGTGTAAAGAAATATAAGAGCGTTTAGATCACTACATTACAGAGGGAGTACTTATACATGTTGGGCCCAGTGTGAGTTTGTAGCAAGCAGTAAGTTTTTCCGTAGTGAGAAACGAAGGTATCAATCCATGAAGATACAAGGAGGTGTGGCGGAAGGAGGCTGATGAAGTCAGAGCAACTCCAACGCGCCGACCCATTTCGTCCACCCGCGTCCGTTTGGGTCGCCGCGGACAGAAAAGATGGCCCAACGCGCCGACCCAAACGGACGCGCGTCCTTTTTTTGTCTGCCCGCGACCCATTCGCTGCCCAAATTTGGGCCGCATTTGAGTCGGCGCGGACATGAGACGGACGCGCGCGTCGCCCGCCCTTCTCCTCCCCCTAGCCCGCCTGTCGGCAGCACATCGCCACCATTTCCCCAAAAAAACCGAAAAACCTCCTGCCCCCCGCCCGCGCGTGTGGCATGGATGACGACCTCGACGCCGCCGCCAGGCTAGCCTCCCTCGCCTTCGCCGACCCCGTCTCCGGCAAAGGCCGCGGCGCCCGCAAGGCGCCGGCGGCGGCTAAGAAGAAGAAGGCGCCGCTGACGAAGGAGCAGCGCAACGCGCGCCGCGCCGTCAAGTCGGCCAAGAGGAAAGCGCGCTGGCATGAGCAGGAAGCCCGGACGGAGTCAGCGGCCGCGTCGGCCCTCCTGATGGCCGCGGACAGAGGGTCCGCCGCCGCGCACCAAACCGATCTCGTCTGTGAGGCCACGAGGCAGGCACTGGTTCTCCTAGGGTTAAACCCTGGGCATCACTCCACCATCGCTGCCGCCGTCGCCGCTGCCAGCACCGGCTCGTCGCGCCTACCATACCCAATTCCGGACTCGCCGCGCTTGTCGACCACGCCGGTGCGGGCGCGTCCCTGCTACCCCGGCCAGCCGCAAGCTTCCCGTTTGTCCAACTCTTCGGGCTCGGGTTCGCCGGAGGTCAGCGTCGTCGCGCCTGCCACGCCGGCGCCCATCAACATCGACCTCAACACCACGCCTGCGTGCTCTTTTTGGAGGCTGGCATGTGTTTGCCGGCCGCTGGCATGTCGCCGGCGCGAACTCTGCCTGGGATGGCATGGCCACTGGCTTGATCGATGGCCGCGGGCCCTTTTTATTTGAAAACTGAAAATTGCGGACGAAAAATGGGTCGGCGCGTTGGGCGACCGGCCGACCCATTTAGAAAAGGGGGCGGACATGCCGACCCAAACGGACAAAAGGCGGACAAACCGCGCGTCCGTTTGGGTCGCCCGGTTGGAGTTGCTCTCACCGCAGGGATTGAGAACATCATACAGTCATATATATGATGCAAAGGCCTGAAAATTACCTCTTCCATTGTCCGGGTAACATGTCACACGGTTTGGGCAGTTCAATAAAGGGTTATTTATCCTTTTGCCCTCAGTGGTGTCCATGAGCTCAGTTTTGCCCTCAGTTGCGAATCGTGCTCAGTTTTTCCCCTAGTCTGTGCGTAGCTACTCGTTCCGTGAGTATTGCCGTCTCCGTCAGGTCAACGTGTTTGACTCGGCCCTTACGGGTGGAACCAGGCGGCACGCGGAGACGCGCTGCACGATCAGACCGTTGCTGGCCGTTGCTCTCGTGGCTTGTGGGACCCAGCAGAGAGCCGTTGCTCTCGTGGCTCATGGGACCCAGTAGAGAACCGTTGCTGGCCGCGGGTGTGCGATAAAAGCGGTGGCGCGTGCCCCCGGCGCTCGCAGTGGTGAGCAACGAATCAGCCGAGCGGGGGACGGGGTTGGAGGCGGACACGCGCAGAGGTGGGCGGCGACCACTGTTGGTAGCTAGGAGCCGGGCGCGGGCGACCGAGAGGGCGGCGTCGAGATCCCCTTCATCTCTGGGCGGTGTAGGGCGCGGCGGAGGCGGCGTGGAGGGCGCGGCGGCGTTGAGATCCCCTTCGACTCCGACCTCAATGTCTTCTTCTAGCTCCCACGCCACCTCGCGGATCCAGAGTCCGGCACGCGTGGAGATGCCGATCTTCCTCTGTCCGCGGTGCCATGCAGAGGTTGATCGGAGGGTTTCGCGCACACCGAAGAACCATAATCGTCCGTTCTACGTGTGCAGCGAGAATGGGGTAAGAATCGGGGCAATTGCACCATTTTCGTGGTCGGGATCCTTGAGCAATACGGTTGATTTGTTTGGCGTTCATGCAGGTGAAATGTTTCTTTCTTTGGGTCGATGCTCTGGCCAAGACTCCGATGAATGAACTGGTAGAAGAGCACGAAGAATGGTTGCCCATCCTGCCACGAACGGCAGCGGCCGCAGCACGAGCTCCGGAAGAAGAGACGAAGGGCGAAGCACGCAATGACAGAGAGGTAGATGTTGAGCTTAGGAGGTTGAACCAGAAGATTAGGAAGCTCGAAGATCAAGCACAAATACCCATTTGCAATTACATTTGGTCATTTGTAGGTATGGTAATCGCACTGGGCGTATTGTTGAAATTGTATGGAAAGACATAATTTTGGGTGGAATTTGTAAGCTTGAAATTGTATGAAAAAGGGAGAAGAAATGGGAAATTCAGAAACTTTTCAATACTCGGATCAACTTGTCGATACTCTGATCTCTTGTGTGTTTGAAGGAAAAAAATATGCAGGGGACTAAATATTTACCAACTTTATGCATATATGATAACTCCATTTTATTGAGAATTCTTGTAAACTATGACAAGTTTTTTAAAGCTGAAAAGCCTATAGACTGATCCTAAAACTGAGAAAAACAAAAGTGTAGGTCTGAAGATTAGCAGAGAGCCAGACTCTCATGACTGAACACTAAGAATAAACCTATGCCGACGGCTGCCATCGGCATAGACACTAACTGAACTTTTCGACAGTAGATAACTGAATTTTTCGACAGTAGACGTCTGGTTCTTCTGTTTAATCCTTGAGCTTCTTGCCACCACTTTGCTCCTTGTGCTCCTTGTGCTCATTGTGCTCATTGCTTCTTCTCTTCTCCTCTTGGTTGTCGGTACCTTAAGCTTATGTTTGATCTTCGAGCTTCTTGCCACCACCACAGAGCTGTACAAAACATAAATGGTAATGAGATCAAGTCAAGTGATAAATGTACAGTAGTATTGGCAAGATTTACATACCTAGCAGAACTCACAACGACGGAAGGTTGGTCGCCATTTGAAGCCTCACTTGGATCACCATTTGGAGCCTCACTTGGATCATCATTTGGAGGATATTTTGGATCATCGTCAAAATCATGCGGCTATTGACCATCATAATTTGGAACCTCGTCAAAATCCTCATCTGTTGCAACCGGCTGTTGACCATCATTTTCATCATCTGTTGCAACCGGCTGCTGACCAACATTTTCATCATCTGTTGCAACCGGCTGTTGACCAACATTTTCATCATCTGTTGCAACCGGCTGCTGACCAACATTTTCATCGAAGCCTTCATCAAAACACTCTCCGAACGCTGGATCTACTGTGTTATCACAATACTTACCGAAATGACCAGACCCACCACACCTTGTGCACTTACGCATCCACGCTCCAAGTCCAGCTCCTTCACTGCGAGGTCTGATTCGACTTTTCCTTGGTCTACCTGCTGCTCTCTTCAGAACTAGAGCGCAAAGCTTGAATCCAGGGTCCACTATGTCCCATTGTTGTTTTCCCTCCAAAGCAGGTAAGGCATATGCATATGTGGCTTTGAACCTTGCAACAGAGTAGTAATCATGCACATACTGTTGTATGTTCCCTGCTGGACCTGAGAGAGAAGTGATGAAAAACAAGGCATGAATGCATGGCAACCCAGTTATCTGCCATTGCCTACAACTGCAAGTTCTAGCTTCCAAATCCACTGGATATCTCCATTCCCTCTTCTCTTTATCCAAAAATGATATCTCTGCTGTGGTACCCGAGCAAAGAGTCATGTTCATTTCTAAGCCTGTTGTTTTCTGCTTCAGTTCATTCATCATGGCAGGGATGATAATGTGGCCCATGATTTTTTCCGCGGCTATTCCTGCACGATAATGAAACTTCTGCATGTATTCTATCCTTATCCTGTCAAGCAAATCCACCACATAAAGACCCTTTAGTTTTCGGATCGTTGAGTTGAAAGACTCTGCAAGATTATTGTGCACATAGTCAACTTTGCTCAGTTCACTGAATTGGCTTCTGGCCCATAACTTGGAGTGGTGTGTTTCCAAGTATTCCTTCACTTTGGGATTCGTGTATAACTACCTCAAGTGGTAGTTGTGCTTTTTCACACTGCAAGTCAAAGATGCTGGCTATAAATTGTCGGTATACACCTTTCCTTTATATTTCTTCACAAAATTTGCAGCAAGGTGACGCATGCATTCCCTATGCTCTACTCCAGGGAACACATTGTCCACGGCCACTTCTAAACCTTTGCAGGCATCTGTATGAATTACCAACCCATTGGGATGTGCAATAGCCCGACGCAGATTATGCAAAAACCAAGTCCAGCTCTCCTCAGACTCTGTCTCCAGCACACCGTACGCAACTGGAAATACGAAACTGTGTGCATCAACTGCACAAGCTGCTACTAACTGTCCTTTAAACCTCCATGTGAGAAAAGTAGCATCAATAGCCAAATACGGCCTGCAGCCTGCCAAAAAACCCAGGCGACAAGCCTCAAAGCAGATAAAAACCCTCCTAAAGCATTCCTTGGTCTTTGTCACTCCCCTGAATGTGTACTCCACGGTGTGGTGGTCAATATCTACAATACTACCTGGGCTGGTCCTCTCCACTTCACCTTTGAATGAATACAACAATTGAAAACTTTCTTGCTAGTTACCATAAATAGAATCCATAGCATGTTGTTTACCATTGAACACCCTCATGTATGGTAACTCTATCTTGAACTTGTCTTTGATGTTCTTCTGCAATTCCTTTGCACCCACTTGCTGGTTTTCTTTCACTCACTTCTTTACTTCTTCCGCCACCCATCTTGACTTGGCTCTACTGATTGTTTCCTTCCTAAGGGTTGATTCTTGGCATGTGTGCCTAAAAGGGTTCACTTTGACCTAAACATTCATGCTATTTTGCATTTTAGATGCGAGCATCCTCCATGGACAACCCTCAGTCGGACAGTGCACTCGGTAACGTACTTGATCGCTCTTGTCAATTTCGAAAGTACGTTCTGCCTTGATGCAATACGTCACAAGTGCATTTCTACACTCACTCATGGATGCAAAAACGGAACCTTCTTCCATATGAGGGTTTAAAGGGTCCCATTCAATAGCTGCAAGGTCTTCGTCCTCACCCACCTCGTCATCCTCCACACGGACATCATTGTCAGCCTCATCTTGGTTTTCAGCCTGAGGTGCCCGTCGTAAATTCTGAATTACATCAGAATATAGTTTCTCTTCATCAACCCCAGAATTGTAGTCAGGCTCCACTTCAAGGGGGACCCTTCTGCCGGTGCCCACGCTTGTCGAGCCACCATGTCGCCGTGCACTAACTGAACTGTTCTGGCTAGAGCTGCCATTACGGCGACATGGTTCTGCCCGAGAAGGTGCACCCGCCATCCTAGGTCCAAATGCCTGCTCAAGCACATCAATTTGCAGCCTCACATGAAAATTCTCTTTCTCCTTATGCTTAGCAAACATGGCAGCGATCTCTTCATCATTACTAACTGTCACCCATTTATTTTCCCCATCGTAGTATTTGTATTCCACTTCATCAAGCAAACCCCAAGGATATTGGTTGCAAATTACCTCCCCAAATTGTCTGAAACTCCAATTACAAGCCATTGGCAACAGATAATCGAAACCTCCTTGGAATTTCTTCTTATTCTTTGCCTTCAGGATGTACTGGTCCCTTCTAATGTGCACCAAGAAAGCAAACCGCAACTCCATCCTAACCCACGAAAAACAGAGACGCAATCAGCACACCAATAGCAAAATCAACCCTGTTCCAACTCGAATCGACTGTTGAAATGCACAAGGAAGCTCAATCTAAACAGGATGCGTGACTTACCCCTCAGGAACCCAGTCGTGGACGCGGCGGATCTCCGGTCCGATGCCTGCCTCGCCAAATACTCCGGGGTCGCCGCCGCTCGCCATTTCGCCCTGGGGTTCACCCTCCTACTTCCTCTTTGTGCACTAGCCCCCCACCTATCAGCGCTCCGGTCGGGCGCACGGAAGGAGGCCACGCCGCGGGTCGAGCAGGTGGCGGGCGCAGTGGCAGAACGAGCGCCCCACCCATGGCGTCGCGGGAAGGTGGCGGCGGAGCAGGTAGTGGTGGAGCAGGTGGCGGTGGAACAGGACGGTCGCGGCGGCGCCGCAGGTGGTGGGAGCAGGTGGCAGCACAAGGGACGCGTCGGGTGTGCCCGGTTCGGACCTAGGGCTTGTGGTCGTTGTGTGGTCCCACGTGTAAGCTCCGGACCCACTTCCATGCGGTCCCACGTGTAAGCTCCGGACCCACTACCCCTAACGCCAACAGACGGAATGGGCTGCAATCTGGCCGTTTGGCCTTGTCATAGGAGTTGCGCACGAACAAGGGGCAAAACTGAGCACCATTCGCAACTGAGGGCAAAACTGAGTACATGGACACCACTGAGAGCAAACGGATAATTAACCCTTCAATAAAACCCATTGATATTAATCAATCAATAAAGAAAGAGGGGAAACCAACCATGGATAAGGTGCCACACGATTAAAAAAGGAAGAGCCTGAAGAAACAGACAGGCGGGCCACGTCAAGCTTGAACTAAAAGATTCAGCGCCGGCCAATGGCACACCAGGAGGAGGCCGGGAGAGAGTAGCGACGACTCCAATCCAATCGATTCCAGCCACCCTACGCCGGCCTATAATCCCATTCCCACCTGCTCCGTCAATCAATCATTGCCGGAATCGATTCATTCGTTCCTTCTCTCGGGGGACCGAAGGCAGAGGAGGGAACAATCCAAAGCCATTCCCAGACCTACAGGTAAGGTAACAATGATCAATCTGCTGTCCCCGCTCCGTTGATTTTTTATTTTTTTGATCCGTTGAAATCATCTAGCTCGATGAAGGGGGTTACTATTTCGTTCTTGATTCGTCGTGGCCATTTCCTGCTAGAAGAGATTGGTTGGTTAGGATCAATTGGGCGCAGCGAATTCAGGGGTGTCTGCTGTCTCTCTCTGGGAATGCAAGATTCGTGCTGGCCTAATTTTTCCTAGGTTCGCTTTCCCATCGATCAGGGTTGACTTTGGGGGTGGAGAGAGAAAGACCGACCAATCGCATTCCTGATTAGCCCCTGATTTTGGGATGCCTTGGCCTTTAATCTTCAGAATGTTGTCTCCTTGATTGTGCCTTGTACTATTGAAAGTATTTGGGAACCTGAAAAGTAGATTGCATTTGTGTAGCAAAAGTAGAAAAAAGAAGCATCATGAGACAAATTAAGTTTTGTTTCTGGTACTTGGCGGCACTGACGAACAAATTCGGCATTCTTAAAAGTCCATTCCAATTGCTGTTTGATTTCGTGGATGATAGTGGAGAACTTGTGTAGCATCTTCCTGATTCCTGAAGAATATGTACATGGTCAAGATTTTTGTTTCTGGTGTAGTTATGTAGCAGTTTCTCTCAGTTTCTATCTAGGAAATTTCTCACGATTACTGCATTGAGGTGCGATGGACCTGCACCTGCAGATGCTATGCTGTAAAATAAAAGGGAGATTAAAGAGAGAAGACCATGAATGACATCATAGATATGTCAGAACTCGGAACCTCTGTAAGAGATTTCTATCATCAAGTTCGTCTGTCACATGATATGCTGAGTGCTCTGCACTTTAAAGTTCTTGTGTCCATATGCATTGGTGTTCCGACCATCATGTTCTTCTTAAAAAACTTCAACTCTGTTTGCTATGTTTTCATCATTATACTCTGTGTGTTCAGATATGGCGAACAAAAGGATTCAGAAGGAACTCATGGATTTGCAAAAGGATCCACCAACATCATGCAGCGCTGGGCCTGCTGGAGCGGACCTATTCCACTGGCAGGCCACAATCATGGGCCCTGGTGACAGCCCTTACTCAGGAGGGGTGTTCTTTGTCAACATCCATTTCCCCCCTGATTACCCCTTTAAGCCTCCAAAAGTGAATTTCCAAACAAAGGTGAGCTGGTGTTTGTGATTTACTACCTATCTCTTTTTTCACTTCGTTGTTGCGAACTGTTCATTTTCTCATGATTAGTCTTTAGTATTGACCTTGGTGCTGATCTGTTAGTCAATGCATGTGTCTCTGGGAAATTCAAGGCGAATGGATCTTCCATTCTAAAATCAAAGTATCTTTGTAAAGTTGCTTTGTTATCTACGAGCCATTTCAGTCAGATGTGTTCCGTTACATGCTACACGTGCTAAATAGAGATGGTTACTCCATGGTAAAGTTTGTCATTCATGACAGAATAGGTTTGTCAAACCCAGCAATGGTTCCATTGGGTTTGGTCCTGCTTTGATGCGTTTCGAAGTCAAGAACACAAAAGGGGGAATTTATAAAGCAGGATGTTAAACAGCTTCTATCCTATCAATATGTTACCTTAGGGAATTCAAATCAAATAACTGTCAAGTAGTACAGCTTGGTGCTACTTTGAAGAATGCTGCATATATATGCTTCTACGAAACCTGAATCTTCAGCTCTGGATGCAGGTGTATCACCCAAACATCAACTCCAACGGCAGCATCTGCCTGGACATCCTCAAGGAGCAGTGGAGCCCGGCACTGACCATATCCAAGGTCCTACTCTCCATCAGCTCCCTGCTCACCGACCCCAACCCCGACGACCCCCTTGTCCCGGAGATCGCGCAGCTCTACAAGAACCAGAGAGCCCGCTACGAGGAGACCGCGAGGGCGTGGACCCAGAAGTACGCCATGGGCTGATCGTGCGTCGATCGGCACCGCACCGGGGCCATTCTGTCGCTGCAAAGGTCACTGCGGCCTCGTGTAAGACAACTTTTGTGTCGCGCCGGTTTCCCGCCTTATGAGTCGTCTCTCTGAACCAGTTTTTACTTGTGTACAGTTGTCAAAATTGGGTAACGTTTGCATTTCTGTTTCCAAACTTTGGGTGTATGCCTTGTCCCTGAAAACCTGTATGTATCAAGACAACATTTTCAAGAATTTGTGGTGTTTTCCTTACTTTCTCCATCTCCAGTACCCTTTTCATTTGCTGAGGAAGATGATGTGGCCGTGTGCGATCTAACGTTGGATCCCGATGAAGCAGCGGTCGTCACTTTGGTGTGGCTCCGGTGAGTACCCCCAGCTCAGTGTTGCTGCTCGCCTGTGACCCTCTGATGATGATGACATGTGATGACTGACAATTAGCCAAACATGGCACTGACTTGTTGCTGGACTGTCTGCCCCGCTTCTAAAATCTGACCAACGTCTCACTGATAGGTCCAGTACGTAGCTGCTTTATGGCCCATACGTCCTCTTGGCATTACTCTACAGCAGCACCAGAAAGGCACAGCCTGAGCATTCTTTCTTTGGAGAGAGTTTGCACGTGAGGTTGTGTCTCACCAGTGCCGTGTGTGTGTGGGTTGAATGCATCATGCACGACTTGTCCGCGAGAGATGTATGCGCGGAATATCATTAGAGCACGAGATTAGTTAGAATGGTGATCAGGTGAGTAAGCAGACAGAATATCGGTTTCCATTCCGCCTTCGAGTCGGAATTGTGCGCGTGCATGGAGGGACTGCCCATTGCCATCTAAAGAACTGATCTTCGATGGATTCAGTATCAGCAGTAAACATGATCAATGAGAAGAGCACGGACGGATCAGTTTATGCTTCCTTGGATCAAGCATTTGAGGAATCTCCCTCCTACTTATGTTACTCATGTGCCAGAATTAAGTTCGTGATTTCTTGGCAAAGTTTGCTTGAACTCAACATAGAACTGTCGTTTGGTTAGCCTCTTGCGCCTACAGGAGGTAGCTGAACTTTTTAATGCAGATTGTATTGTGGACACTACTTGAGTACATACAAATTGGATGCGGTTAGATCTCAGTCAACTGAGATTGGTTATGTCTCAATCAAGTGACACAACACAGAAAAAGATGAAAAAATATATATTTATTCTGCATGGATTTTCATGTGAGATCTCATATATATAACATCGACTAAGGCTTGGTTAAGTCTCAGTCCACTGAAATTTAGTAATCCCGATACAAGTTTTATCGGAAAAAAAAAGGTAAGCAGACATGGACACAAGATTTAGACTATGCATCCAGTACACAATGGGAGTAATAATTACACAACGGGCAGTTCTTTTCCTGGTATACAACTGTAGCCACAGACCAGGTTTGGGAAAAGCATGCCATGGGGCATTTCTTTCTTCATTTGCACGGTGTGTATGTGTACTGTAAGAGAGAGATCATGGTGCCAGCTGTCCGTAGTTGTCTACACATGGGCTGGGTCTGCCAGATTTCAGAGCATGAGTTACTATGGGCCCGTCCCGTGCAGCCATGATGGTATTTCTACTAAATGATCTCTCGAGTTTCTTATTTCGTGCACTGACCTCTTCAAAAACTTATTTCGTCGTCTGACTCCATTCATGTGTGACCACATGACATGTGAAGTAAGACGTTACGACGCCGTTTACAAAGGCGACTTTGACCAACGCCGATGACCGGCCGGCAGCGTGGCACACACTACACGCACCAAACGTAAAGGCGTGATACAGACGGATGAGCTGAGTTTCGGCGCCAGACTTTGTGTTCACATTACTCAAACCTTCTGATATATCCAAGTACTGATGGGTGTTGTAACTGCATCCGACTAACATGTTGATAGTCTCATGTGCTCCCACGACGCACACATCTATTTGGTGCGATAGACTAGTCAGATCATCCGGCCCGTTAAGTTGGCATGACTGGGTCGTTGTGGGCCATACCTGCACGTCACAACGTCAACTTACTATGCACTTAAAAAACAGAAAGTCGGTGTTGCACCTCATTTGTGTGGCTCTTCAGTACTCTGTCATACTGTGTGTGTCCACGATGGCATTGGAAGCGTCCTATCTAGCCTCTAAACCCCCTTTTTGGTCAAACCATTTGCCGTTTCTCCTCGCCGCCCCTCAACCTCCTCTTCCCTGCTGCCGGCACCACCACCTCCGTCGTGCACGTCCTTAGGATTGGATCTCGATGGCCGATAAGCCGACTCCGCCCCCAAAGCCAAGGAAGGAGTTAATTGATCAGTACATGGAAGGACTGGAGCGGCAATGTCGTGAGAAGATTGTCGGAAAGTGGGTTGCTGGTGCCACCCCCATGGAGGGAGGATCCAGTGATCCTTATGCTCATGTAAGTAATCCCGACGCACCATATGTACCGTTGGTTGATTTCAAATCGGTATGATCTATCTTTTTTTGCGTGGTTATGATTTGTTATTATGCATGTAGCATTACCGATTAAATCCTAGGGGACAATCTGGATTCATGCTGGTGTTCGAGAAATAAGTACGAATCTTATAATGTTCTGTGTAATCCAAAATACATACGAATCTCCCATTAAGCTTTCAAATGTTTGGATCCATACATATTTAATTTAGTATCCATGTTTTCTAATGTGCAGAAGCGATCCGAAACCAATAGTAATTAAATCTGTCATTATAGTTTACAGGTTTACAGGTTGCGATACATATGTTTGGAGGATTTGAACATGCAGTCAGGTGGTATTTGAATACTCCCACATACAGTTTGGTTGAATTTTATAGATGTGCAATATTGTTGTTTGGGATGTGATTCATTTCTACACGCAGTTAGCATTGTCATCAGTTTAATTGCATTGCATAGATGGCTTATTCACGCTGTTGTACATATCATTCTCTATTTAGGTTGCTCGTTAAGCAATTCTATGGCACATGCAGTTCCGAATTAATGTTTGTATTAGTTCATTCATCCTTAGATTGCTCATTCAACAAAGCAAGCCGTGGTTTTGCAAAGCTGGGTGTCGTTGTTATTGACAAGGCCCCGGAGGATAATACTGTCCATGCCTATGTGCACGCATTCTGGCGAAACAGCAAGCGAGAATGGCGCGTGCAGTCGCACGCGGGCAAACATGAGAAGTATGTTTGCTTGTCGCCCTGCCGCCCAGAGAGGGGGATTGGGAGGATGCCTCCGACAGATCCGGCAATGAGTAGATAATCCTGGACATGGCAAGGGGAAGGGGAAGAGAAAAGGGGAAGGGAAAGGGAAAGGGCGTCTCCAAATTTCCTATGATAGCCATATTTTAGCTATTACATTCTGGCAGCATCTCAGTTGTCCGATGTCATGTGCTTACACTCCCTATGATATATCTGTGTTTATGTAGATGAATATGTATGATGTTTTAACATTTGCATGAGATTGTTATGAATTTATCATTTTGTATGGTGGTTTATTGACTTGCTAAACACAATTTAGGCACTACAGTCAACCAATGGACCGCTGTGCTTATCACCGGTTGTGGATGCTGAACTGAGGCTTCTTGTTATTAAAAAAGTACTATGTTTATGTTGTATGTGATTCGAGTCCCTTCCCTGAAGTAATTGTCCAATTGATTCATATCTGAACTTGGTTAATGCAGGCGACAGTGCTATCATTTAGTATGGCTGGTGACAAAGCGTGTAAGGTATGCATTTTTTGGTTTTGCAAGGAAATTCTTTATTTGCCAAAGGATATAAATTGTACCTTGTTCTTATTGATAGGGAAGTCGTCGTCTGAACTCAAAGTGCTTTATGATAGGATCGGGCACTCCCACTAAGAAAGGAGGCCAGACTGTTTCATGAGAATCATGCAGGACTAGTGTGCATCGCGTTGCTGCCTCTGTTTTACAGTCCACCAAGCTGCCTACACCTAGGTATATCAATCTGAAGACGAGCACCGACTGTTATTGGCATGTGGAGTTGCAGGAAGAAGATGGGATGATGGTGTGGGGGTACATTGTGGTGTGCATTTGCGAAGTTCCATGGACTTGTGCCTGGATGCGTGGTTGAATTTGAGGTTGTACACCCTGAGTTGATGAAGGTGGTCATCTACGACAAGAAATGAATTGAGATGAGATACAAAGCGTGTGGCAATGTGAAGTTGTTTACGCCGGTTAAGTGAGCCTTCCTCATGTGTTACTTAGTATGGTAGTTATGTTGTCATGCTTGTGTGAGGGTATGCCTTGTGAATGTCTAGAGCAAGAGGAGTTATCAGGTGTTTAATTGTTGTGTGACTTTTATGAACGCTTTTGGTTGATGTAAGGTGTGTCCCTGGCTCCCTGTCGAAGTTAACTTCAATCGTGTGGTCATGAACTTATAAGAATTCTTATCTAAGTCATCTTATTACTGAAACTATTGTTGAAGTTACGTTTGTTATCCGAATCACCACCCTTTCTTTCTTTGATTCGCAAGGCTGTTTTTCTTGTCTAAATTCAGCAAACATTGCAGCTAGGCTATCTTTAAGATTTTTCTCCCAATTTTAGCCCACTCTTCATCGAATTGCACCCAATACTTTTAGACGCTTTCGGAAATGATATTGAAAGGACATGGATGTCACCTAGAGAGGGAGGTGAATAGGCACTTTAAAAATAATTATGGTTTAGGCTCGAACAAATGCGGAATAAAACTAGTGTTTAATTTGTCAAGCACAAAAACTAAAACAACTAGGCTCACCTATGTGCACCAACAGCTTATGCTAAGCAAGATAAACAACTAAGTAATAGCAAGATATATCACAAGAAACAATATGGCTATCACAAAGTAAAGTGCATAAGTAAAGGGTTCGGGTTAGAGATAACCGAGACACGTGGAAACGATGATGTATCCCGAAGTTCACACCCTTGAGGATGCTAATCTCCGTTTGGAGCAGTGTGGAGGCATAATGCTCCCCAAAATGCCACTAGGGCCATCGTAATCTCCTGACACCCTCGCACAATGCAAGATGGCGTGATTTCACTAAGGGACCCTTGAGGGCGGTCACCGAACCCGTACAATTGGCGACCCTTGGGGGCGGTCACCGAACTCATACAATTAGCAACTCTTGGGAGCGGTCACCGGTAACCGTACAAATTGCTCGAGGCAATCTCCACAATCTAATTGGAGACCCCGATGCTTGCCTAGAGCTTTACACCACAATGATTGAGCTCCGAGACACCACCAACCATCTAGGGCGCCAAAGCACCCAAGAGGAACAAGCTCTAGGGTTCCCAAACACCCAAGAGTAATAAGCTTCTCAACTTTTCACATCCATGTATCACCGTGGAGAAGTCAAACCGGTGCAACTGAACACACGAAGTGGTCAAGTCCCCTCGCTCTCAAATCCCACCACAACAACAAAAGCTATGAAGGAATATGAGAGAAAGAACAAGGAGAAGACAAAGAACTCCAAGATCTAGATCCAAGGGGTTCCCCTCACGTAGAGGAGAAAATGATTGGTGGAAATGTGGATCTAGATCTCCTCTCTCTTTTCCCTCAAGAACTAGCAAGAATCATTGGAGGGATTGAGAGATAGCAAGCTCGAAGGTCAACAATGGGGGGACAAACACGAGCTCAAGGGATAGAGTCCGTTGGGGGAAGAAGACCCCCTTTTATAGGTGGGAAAAAATCAAACATTTATCCTATAGCCCGCAGTAAAGCGGTACTACCACTCCTAGGAGCGGTACTACCGCTTAAGCGGCAATTCCAGGAGTAGCAGGGTGAGCACGTGAAGTGCTGGGGCAGTAGTGCCGCCGGAGCGGTACTACCGTCCATCCATCAGCAGTACTACCGCTTAGGAACACCGGGTACATAGGAACAGCGGTACAGAGAGGCGCCAGAGCGAAAATACCGCACGAAGCGGTACTACCATCCTAGTATCGCTCTAGTATCGTGAATGCGGAAAGGGCAACAGAAGCTTGCACAGAAGGTGTTGGGGATATAACCCCGTGCTGAGACCCGCCCAGGTGGGGCCAGGTCATGAGGTTGGCGGCTTAGCGATAAGGTTTGGAAGAAGCTTGCTCAATGGGCCTGGAGGCCCAGAGGGAGAAGACAGTGTATGACCCGATGGCGTAAGTCGCCGGGGGCGGCTTGTCCGACAAGGCAGGAGTAGTTAGAGGCAAGGTCGGTTATCAAGTACGACCCGGCCCGGACTCTTGTAAGCCCAGGGCCTCGACCTGTGTATATAAAGGCGGGTTACCTGGGCGGCTTAGGACACGAAACCTTTGATCGGGTACTAGGTCTAGCGAATCCACTCCCTTGTAATTGATATCCAATCAATACAACTCAAAGCAGGACGTAGGCTATTACCTCCTTCGAGAGGGGCCGAACCTGGGTAAACCTGTGTCTTTCGTCCCGACCAACCCCTTCGAGTTAACTGCCGAAGCGATGGCTCCGCACCTAAGTCCCGACACTAGGACATCTGCCGTGACAAAACCACGACAGTTGGCGCCCACCGTGGGGCAGATGCTCGGTGGTTTGGAGTACTCGAAGGGCTCTCTCCCAGGGATTGAGGGATACGCCGTTGGCAGGATGACCAAGAGTCGCCACGGCAAGCTCTACATCAACGACGCTGGCTGGGGCCCTGAGGCCGACTCAATCGAGTACGGGTACAGGGTCCCCTTCGGCGGAATTCACGTCTTCATTGGCAATATCGGCGGATCTAAGCCCGGGCCGGATGTCTGCACCGACCTCGTCGAGCCAGCCCGGCGCGCGCAACCCGCCCGGGTTAACCCGGGCCGGAAGCACGTCTTCGTCAGCTTCACCCAAGGCGCGGAACTTGAAGGTTCTATGTCGCGGGAGGAAACCCTCATCTGCTCAGAGGATGGATCCTCGAGCGGGGAGGCGGAATCAATCTACCAGCTTCACAACGGCGGGCTTGGGGGCTACTTCGAGGGCTACCCTGACCCGGAAGACTATGAGCCGCCGAGCCGAGCTTCCGTCTTCATGGCAGGATCGGCACCAGCTCCTGGTAGCACGGCCGCTGGTGCGACCGGGTCTGGATCAGGCAGGCCGTCGGCTCAAGTTTTGCTAGATCTAATGAATGAACTTACGACTCTGATGGGAACTGAGGTCACGGCCGAAAACCAAGCAGCCCGTAACACGGAGATCACGAGGCTGAAGGACGAGATGGCTGGAGCCCAAGAGGAAATCAATGCGCTGAAAGCTCAGATGGATGCCGAGTCGGAACGCCTCAGGGCGGAAGCTTTTCGCCTTGACCTAGATCAATAGACCACAGATGCAGTCCATCGGATGAGGCATCAGACCCGCCTGCTGGATCAATATGAGGCCAGGAATCTTTTCAACACGCCAGGGACAGGACGGAATGCACCTCTGATCATAACCCGGATGGCGGAAGTACCTGGGATTAGGGCGGCGGTTCATCATCGGCAGCCAGACCCGCCCCGCAGGAATCAGACCCCGCCGCAACATTTTCCGACGCCACCCGTGATGGGGAACGCTGCATGGGAAACAAAAATTTTCCTATGCACACACAAGATCTATCCATGGTGATGAGCATCTACGAGAGGGAGAGTGAATCTACATACCCTTGTAGATCGCTAAGCGGAAGCGTTTAAGAAACGCGGTTGATGTAGTCGAACGTCTCCGCGATCCAAATCGCAAGTCGTCCCTCGAACCGATCACGAACTAGCGCCGAACGGACGGCACCTCCGCGTTCAACACACGTACGGCTTGATGACGCCTTCACCTCCTCGATCCAGCGAGCGATGGTGAAGTAGTGGTTGAGTTCCAGCAGCACGACGGTGTGGTGATGGTGGTGAGGAACAATCTCTGCAGGGCTTCGCCAAGCGCTACGGAGATTATGACGGAGGAACTAGAGGGCTAGGGTTGCCGGCACACGGCTTGGGAAATCCTGATGTCTCCCGTGTGCTAGCCCTGCCCCTCTATTTATATGTTGAGCCTTGGGGTCTAAACTTGGAGTAAAAGCCTCCTCCAGGTCGGTTTTGCCCGCACAAGGTCGGTTTGGCCCGCAGGGAAAGAGTCCAACTCGGATCCCTGCCGAACCGTGCACAGCCGCGCACAAGCGGTAGTACCGCTCACAAGCGGTAGTACCGCTTGAGCGGTAGTACCGCTTCACCAAGCGGTTGTACCGCTTGGGCGGTAGTACCGCTTCACAAAACGGTAGTACCGCTTACGCGGCAGCAAAACTACTTTTTGCACTTTCCAATACCTCGTGGGCTTTATCCCTTTGGCCCATATAAAGTGTTGCTGTACCCGAACACTTCGGTAAACATCCGGAACCCCTTCCGGTGAATTCCGGAACCCTTCCGGAGATCAAAACACTATTATCACATATATCAATCTTTACCTCCAGACTATTCCGGAGATCCTCGTCATGTCCGGGATCTTATCCGGGACTCCGAACAACCTTCGGTCACCAACATAACTCAACTATACTAATCGTCACCAAACGTTAAGTGTGTAGACCCTGCGGGTTTGAGAACTATGTAGACATGACCGAGACACCTCTACGGCCAATAACCAATAGCGGGACCTGGATGCCCATATAGGCTCCTACATATTCTACGAAGATCTTTTATCGGTCGAACCTCTATGTCAAGGATTCAGTTAATCCCGTATGCTGTTCCCTTTGTTCTTCGGTATGTTACTTGCCCGAGATTCGATCGTCGGTATCTCTATACCTAGTTCAATCTCGTTACCGGCAAGTCTCTTTACTCGTTCCGTAATACAAGATCTCGTGGCTAACACTTCAGTCACATTGCTTGCAAGGCTCATTGTGATGTTGTATTACCGAGTGGGCCCTGAGATACCTCTCCGTCATATGGAGTAACAAATCCCAGTCTTGATCCATGCCAACCCAACAGACACCCTCGGAGATACCTGTAGAGCACCTTTATAGTCACCTAGTTACGTTGCGACGTTTGATACACACAAGGTACTCTTCCGATGTCAGGGAGTTGCATGATCTCATGGTCATAGGAACAGATACTTGACATGCAGAAAACAATAGCAATAAACTGACACGATCATATGCTACGTTCGTAGTTTGGGTCTTGTCCATCACATCATTCTCCTAATGATGTGATCCCGTTATCGAATGACATCTCATGTCAATGGCTAGGAAACCTTAACCATCTTTGATCAACGAGCTAGTCAACTAGAGGCTTACTAGGGACACAGTGTTGTCTATGTATCCACACATGTATCTGAGTTTCCAATCAATACAATTATAGCATGAATAATAAACGATTATCATAAACAAGGAAATATAATAATAACCAATTTATTATTGCCTCTAGGGCATATTTCCAACAGTGTCCCACTTGCACTAGAGTCAATAATCTAGTTCACATCACTATGTGATTTACATTGTAATGAATCGAACACCCATGCAGTTCTGGTGTTGTTCATGTTTAGCCCTTGGAAGAGGTTTAGTCATCGGATCTGCAACATTTAGATCCGTGTGTACTTTGCAAATATTTATGTCGTCCTCCTTGATGTAATCGCGGATGGAATTGAAACGTCGCTTTATGTGTCTGGTCCTCTTGTGAAATCTTGGTTCCTTGGCTAGAGCAATGGCACTAGTGTTATCACAAAACAGAGTCATTGGGTTAAGCGCACTAGGCACTACTCCAAGATCTGTCATGAACTCCTTCATCCAGACACCTTCCTTCGCCGCCTCCGAGGCTGCGATGTACTCCGCTTCGCATGTAGAATCAGCTACCACGCTTTGCTTGGAACTGCACCAGCTAACCGCACCCCCATTAAGAATAAATACGTATCCGGTTTGAGACTTAGAGTCATCCGGATCAGTGTCAAAGCTTGCATCGACGTAACCCTTTACGACGAGCTCTTGATCACCTCCATAAACGAGAAACATGTCCTTAGTCCTTTTCAGGTACTTCAGGATATTCTTGACCGCCGTCCAGTGTTCCATTCCTGGATCACTTTGAAACCTTCCGACCATACTTATGGCAAGGCTGACATCGGGTCTTGTGCACAGCATTGCATACATGATAGAGCCTATGGCTGAAGCATAGGGGATGACACTCATCTTTTCTCTATCTCCTACAGTCACTGGGCATTGAGTCTTACTCAACTTCACACCTTGCAAAACAGGGAAGAACCCCTTCTTGGACTGATCCATTTTGAACTTCTTCAAAATCTTATCAAGGTATGTGCTTTGTGAAAGTCCTATTAAGCGTCTTGATCTATCTCTATAGATCTTGATGCCTAATATGAAAGCAGCTTCTCCTAGGTCCTTCATTGAAAAACTCTTGTTCAAATATTCCTTTACGCTTTCCAGCATTTCTATATTGTTTCCAATCAGCAATATGTCATCCACATATAATATTAGAAACGCTATAGAGCTCCCACTCACTTTCTTGTAAATACAAGCTTCTCCGTAAACTTGTATAAACTCGAACGCTTTGATCACTTCATCAAAGCGAAGATTCCAACTCCGAGATGCTTGCACCAGTCCATAAATGGATCGCTGGAGTTTGCAAACTTTGTCAGCATTCTCTGGATCGACAAAACCTTCTGGTTGCATCATATACAACTCTTCCTTAAGGAAACCGTTAAGGAATGCTGTTTTGACATCCATCTGCCAAATTTCATAATCGAAAAAGGCAGCTATTGCTAACATGATTCTGACGGACTTAAGCATCGCTACGGGTGAGAAGGTCTCATCGTAGTCAACTCCTTGAACTTGTGAAAAACCCTTTGCCACAAGTCGAGCTTTATAGACGGTGACATTACCGTCCGCGTCCGTCTTCCTCTTAAAGATCCATTTGTTCTGAATGGCCTTACGCCCTTCAGGTAATACTTCCAAAGTCCATACTTTGTTTTCATACATGGATCCCATCTCGGATTTCATGGCCTCTAACCACTTCTCGGAATCCGGGCCCATCATCGCTTCTCCATAGCTCGTAGGTTCATCGTTGTCTAACAACATGACCTCTAAGACAGGGTTGCCGTACCACTCGGGAGCAGTACGCGTCCTTGTCGACCTACGAGGTTCGATAGCAACTTGATCCAAAGCTTCATGATCATCATCATTAACTTCCTCTTCAGCTAATGTAGGCTTCACAGAAACAACTTTCTGCACTGCGCTACTCTCAGGTTGAAGTAAAGGTTCAACAACCTCATCAAGTTCTATCTTCCTCCCACTCAATTCTTTCGAGAGAAACTCTTTCTCAAGAAATGTTCCGTTTTTAGCGACAAACACTTTGCCTTCGGATCTGAGATAGAAGGTATACCCAACTGTCTCTTTTGGGTATCCTATGAAGACGCATTTCTCCGCTTTGGGTTCCAGCTTTTCAGGCTGAAGCTTTTTGACATAAGCATCACATCCCCAAATTTTAAGAAACGACAGCTTTGGCTTCTTGCCAAACCAAAGTTCATATGGCGTTGTCTCAACGGATTTCGATGGTGCCCTATTTAAAGTGAATGCATCTGTCTCTAATGCATAACCCCAAAACGATAGTGGCAAATCGGCAAGAGACATCATAGATCGCACCATATCCAATAAAGTTCGATTACGACGTTCGGACACACCATTACGCTGTGGTGTTCCAGGCGGTGTCAGTTGTGAAACAATTCCACATTGTCTTAAGTGACTGCCAAACTCATTACTCAGATATTCTCCTCCTCGATCAGATCGTAGGAATTTAATCTTCTTGTTACGATGATTCTCAACTTCACTCTGAAATTGTTTGAACTTTTCAAACGTTTCAGACTTGTGTTTCATTAAGTAAATATACCCATATCTACTTAAGTCATCAGTGAAGGTGAGAAAATAACGATAACCACCGCGCGCCTCAATACTCATTGGACCGCACACATCAGTATGTATGATTTCCAATAAGTCACTTGCCCGTTCCATTGTTCCAGAGAACGGCGTTTTAGTCATCTTGCCCAAGAGGCATGGCTCACATGTGTCAAGTGATTCAAAATCAAGTGACTCCAAAAGTCCATCAGCATGGAGCTTCCTCATGCGTTTTACGCCAATATGACCTAAACGGCAGTGCCACAAGAAAGTGGTATTATCATTATCAATCCTACATCTTTTGGCATCAATGTTATGAACATGTGTATCATTACTATCGAGATTCAATAAGAATAAACCGCTTACATTGGGTGCATGACCATAAAAGATATTACCCATATAAATAGAACAACCATTATTCTCTGATTTAAATGAGTAACCGTCTCGCAATAAACAAGATCCAGATATAATGTTCATGCTTAACGCAGGCACCAAATAACACTTATTTAGGTTCATCACTAATCCCGACGGTAATCGAAGAACGAGCGTGCCGACGGCGATCACATCAACCTTGGAACCATTTCCCACGCGCATCGTCACTTCGTCCTTCGCCAGCCTCCGTCTATTCCGCAGTTCCTGTTTAGAGTTGCAAATATGAGCAACCGCACCGGTATCAAATACCCAGGCACTACAACGAGGGTTGGTAAGGAACATATAAATAACATGTATATCATATATACCTTGTTTGTTGTTGGCCGCCTTCTTGTCAGCCAAATACTTGGGGCAGTTCCGCTTCCAGTGTCCAGTTCCCTTGCAATGAAAGCACTCAGTTTCTGGTTTGGGTCCAGCCTTGGGTTTCTTCACGAGAGGAGCAACTGCTTTGCCACTCTTCTTGGAGTTACCCTTCTTACCCTTGCCATTTTTCTTGAAACTAGTGGTTTCATTGACCATCAACACTTGATGCTCCTTCTGAATTTCAGACTCAGCGGCTTTCAGCATCGCAAACAGCTCGGCGACTGACTTGTTCATCCCGTGCATGTTATAGTTCAACACGAAGCTCTTGTAGCTAGGTGGCAATGATTGAAGAACTCTGTCAGTGATAGCCTCTGGCGGAAGGGGCATCCCTAACTCAGCCAGACGGGTGGAGTACCCAGACATTCTAAGCACGTGATCACTGATAGACCCGTTCTCCTCCATCTTGCAAGCATAGAACTTATCGGAGATCTCATATCTCTCGATCCGGGCATTCTTCTGAAAGATAAACTTCAACTCCTGGAACATCTCATATGCTCCATGACGTTCAAAACGTCTTTGAAGTCCCGGTTCTAAGCCATACAACATTGCACATTGAACTATTGAGTAATCATCAGAACGAGCCTGCCAGGCGTTCACAACGTCTAGAGACTCAACTGGAGCGGGTGGATCACCAAGCGGTGCATCAAGGACATAAGCCTTCTGGGAAGCCGTAAGGATAATCCTTAGATTACGGGCCCAGTCCACAAAGTTACTTCCATCATCTTTCAACTTAGCTTTCTCTAGGAACGCATTAAAATTCAGGGGTGCTACTGCGCGAGCCATGATCTACAACATAAATATAGCAAAGACAACTTAGACTATTGTTCTAGATAATGAGTTTAGTTAATCATATTACTTAAAAAACTCCCACTCAACGAAGTTACATGTTAGTTGAAGGAACCTGTCTCGCGTAAGTGTACGCGTAATGTCGGTCCGAGCCGCTTCATCTCACAGTACCGCCGAATCAAATATCAACTAGTAACGGCAAGCAATATGTATACACCCACGCCCACAACTCGTTTGTGTTCTACTCGAGATCTCATCTACGCATAGACCTCGCTCTGATACCACTGATGGGGAACGCTGCATGGGAAACAAAAATTTTCCTACGCACACACAAGATCTATCCATGGTGATGAGCATCTACGAGAGGGAGAGTGAATCTACATACCCTTGTAGATCGCTAAGCGGAAGCGTTTAAGAAACGCGGTTGATGTAGTCGAACGTCTCCGCGATTCAAATCGCAAGTCGTCCCTCGAACCGATCACGAACTAGCGCCGAACGGACGGCACCTCCGCGTTCAACACACGTACGGCTTGATGACGCCTTCACCTCCTCGATCCAGCGAGCGATGGTGAAGTAGTGGTTGAGTTCCAGCAGCACGACGGCGTGGTGATGGTGGTGAGGAACAATCTCTGCAGGGCTTCGCCAAGCGCTACGGAGATTATGACGGAGGAACTAGAGGGCTAGGGTTGCCGGCACACGGCTTGGGAAATCCTGATGTCTCCCGTGTGCTAGCCCTGCCCCTCTATTTATATGTTGAGCCTTGGGGTCTAAACTTGGAGTAAAAGCCTCCTCCAGGTCGGTTTTGCCCGCACAAGGTCGGTTTGGCCC
The DNA here is from genome assembly GCA_039707655.1 of Elymus sibiricus. Classification (NCBI taxonomy): domain Eukaryota; kingdom Viridiplantae; phylum Streptophyta; class Magnoliopsida; order Poales; family Poaceae; genus Elymus; species Elymus sibiricus. The sequence continues at coordinate 251,582,106 of CM077671.1, forward strand.
GCAGGGAAAGAGTCCAACTCGGATCCCTGCCGAACCGTGCACAGCCGCGCACAAGCGGTAGTACCGCTCACAAGCGGTAGTACCGCTTGAGCGGTAGTACCGCTTCACCAAGCGGTAGTACCGCTTGGGCGGTAGTACCGCTTCACAAAACGGTAATACCGCTTACGCGGCAGCAAAACTACTTTTTGCACTTTCCAATACCTCGTGGGCTTTATCCCTTTGGCCCATATAAAGTGTTGCTGTACCCGAACACTTCGGTAAACATCCGGAACCCCTTCCGGTGAATTCCGGAACCCTTCCGGAGATCAAAACACTATTATCACATATATCAATATTTACCTCCAGACTATTCCGGAGATCCTCGTCATGTCCGGGATCTTATCCGGGACTCCGAACAACCTTCGGTCACCAACATAACTCAACTATACTAATCGTCACCAAACGTTAAGTGTGTAGACCTTGCGGGTTCGAGAACTATGTAGACATGACCGAGACACCTCTACGGCCAATAACCAATAGCGGGACCTGGATGCCCATATAGGCTCCTACATATTCTACGAAGATCTTTTATCGGTCGAACCTCTATGTCAAGGATTCAGTTAATCCCGTATGCTGTTCCCTTTGTTCTTCGGTATGTTACTTGCCCGAGATTCGATTGTCGGTATCTCTATACCTAGTTCAATCTCGTTACCGGCAAGTCTCTTTACTCGTTCCGTAATACAAGATCTCGTGGCTAACATTTCAGTCACATTGCTTGCAAGGCTCATTGTGATGTTGTATTACCGAGTGGGCCCTGAGATACCTCTCCGTCATATGGAGTAACAAATCCCAGTCTTGATCCATGCCAACCCAACAGACACCCTCGGAGATACCTGTAGAGCACCTTTATAGTCACCCAGTTACGTTGCGACGTTTGATACACACAAGGTACTCTTCCGATGTCAGGGAGTTGCATGATCTCATGGTCATAGGAACAGATACTTGACATGCAGAAAACAATAGCAATAAACTGACACGATCATATGCTACGTTCGTAGTTTGGGTCTTGTCCATCACATCATTCTCCTAATGATGTGATCCCGTTATCAAATGACATCTCATGTCAATGGCTAGGAAACCTTAACCATCTTTGATCAATGAGCTAGTCAACTAGAGGCTTACTAGGGACACAGTGTTGTCTATGTATCCACACATGTATCTGAGTTTCCAATCAATACAATTATAGCATGAATAATAAACGATTATCATAAACAAGGAAATATAATAATAACCAATTTATTATTGCCTCTAGGGCATATTTCCAACAACCCGGTCATTATTCTAACCCGGCGGAGAACATGTTGGCAGCGGCAGTTAGACTTGGCGCGCTCCCCATCCCTGATGGAACGCCTTTTGCGGAAGAAGCGCGGAACGCCATTGGATATTTGCAGACAGCGGTGGCGCAACAGGAGAAGTATGCTTATAGCCGGAGCCGCGTGCACTCGACCCCTATCCCAAGCCGCAGTTACAGTCGGTGTATAGAGTCGCCTGCGATTTCTAGCAGCGAGCGACGTCGAAACCCGGCACGGGATGACCCGCCTGCTGTTGATGCCCAGGCGCTGGTAGACCGTGCAAGAGCACAGCGAGAGGCGGCAGCAGCAGCAGCTTACCAAGAACCCACAGTAGCACCTTCTGTTTCAGTAGGAGCCGGAGTAACCTCCAGGGCTGTGGGAATGCCGTGCTTAGTGCCGGCTTTACGAAACGAATGCCTGCCGAAGGATTTCAAGGGTCCCCGCAAGGTGCCAAATTATACTGCTGATCTGCCTCCGGAAGCTTGGATTGAGAGTTATGAACTAGCCATGGAGTTGTTAGACGTCAGTGATGCAGTCTGCGCCAAGTATTTCATCATGATGCTGGAAGGGCCGGCTCACACGTGGTTGAAGGGTTTGCCACCCAATACCATTAATTCCTGGGCCGAGTTGAAGGCGAAATTCATCAGAAATTTTCAAGGAACGTGCAAGCAGCCCATGACAATCGTGGACTTGGATCATTGTGTGCAGCGACAGGATGAGTCGGCCCATCATTGGGTCCGGCGGGTCTCAACCATTATCCACTCCTCTGATAATATCACGACGGCTCAGGCGGTTCTAATTCTGGAGAAGAATTGCCACTTTTTGCCCCTCAAGCAGAAGCTTGGACGGCTCAAGCGTTCATGCCAAGATATGGGGGAGCTCATGGCGGCTCTCACCAAATATGCAGATTCTGACAGTACGAAGGATCCTAGGTCTAATGAGGAGAAATCAGCTAAGGGTAAGAAGAATGGCAATGGCAAGGGCCAGCAGCATAGTGGGGCAGGAAATAATAATAATGGTAATGGCGGTAAGCGGAAGCACCCGGACGGCGGGTCAGATCTGGTGGCCAACACTAGTGCTGGGAACAACCGTGGTAAGGGCAATGGTAAACCGCCTTTCGGCAAGTCTAAGCCTTTCAATATGGAAGCGATGTTGAATGCCCCTGCCCAAAACATAGTGTTCCCGATAAACCATCCACTCATGCCTGGAAGGATTGTTGGGTCATGCGGGAGTTTCGGAATTACAGCATTAACCAGCATCAGGGTGGCGGCAATGGACCATCCAGCGGGTCAGGATCCGGCTCTCCTGGGTCCGGCTTTGGGGCAGGCGGCTCAGGTTCTGGCTATCAAGGCCAGGGAAACCATGGAGGTCATAATCAACAGTCTGGCAATGGAGGTCAGCAACAAAATAACCAGTCCGGGTATCAGAGTAACCCAAAACAGCTTAATGAAGGTCAATATCATGTTTTTACGACAAGCCTTGACAAGCGGGATCAGAAGGTGCGCAAGCGGGCGGTTAATGCGGTCATGCCGGCTCTCCCGCAGTACTTGAAGTGGTCCGAGTATGACATAACTTGGAGCAAGGAGGATCACCCATCGCGTGTGGATAACCCGGGGCAGTTGGCCTTGGTAGTGCCCCCCCAAGTAGGAGGCTACGTGTTCACCAAGGTGCTTATGGATGGTGGCAGCAGCATCAACATCCTGTACTATGACACGTTCCGCCGGATGAACTTGCTTGACAAGGATCTTAAGCCATCTTCAACAGTTTTACACGGTGTGGTGCCCGGAAAGTCGGCCTATCCAGTTGGGAAGATTTCTTTGGAAGTAGCTTTTGGTGATGAGTTCAACTACAGGGTGGAGACCTTATGGTTTGAGGTGGTCAAGATCAAGAGCTCGTACCACGCTTTGTTTGGGCGGCCAGCTTATGCCAAGTTCATGGCTAGGCCTTGTTATGCTTACTTGCAGCTCAAGATGCCCGGGTTAAACAGAACGATTACAGTGCATGGTGATCGGAAGATTGCTCTTGAGTGCGAGGAAGGCGATGCTGCGTATGCAGAGTCAAGTTGTGCTGAGGTGGAGCTCAAGTTTTATAAGGAGAATGTTGACCCGACAGATATGACCCCGTTGAACAAGCCCAGCACGGAATCTGAGCCGCCCCTGAAGTTTGTGGCAGAAGATACCAAGCTGGTGGACTTTACTCCTGGCGATTCATCGCAGCAGTTCACTATTGGGGCTAATATGGATCCCAAATAGGAAAGCGCGCTCATCGAATTCATCCGTGAGAATCGGGACATCTTTGCATGGAAACCTTCTGACATGCCGGGTGTACCGAGAGAATTCGCTGAGCACCACCTTAATGTGGATCCCAAGTTTAAGCCAGTCAAGAAGTTCCTCCATCGTTTCAATGAGAAGAGGCGTAAGGCTATTGGAGAAGAGGTAGCCCGGCTCTTAGCAGCAGGGTTTATCGTCGAAGTTTTTCACCCGGAGTGGTTAGCTAACCTGGTGTTGGTACTCAAAAAGAACGGCACGTGGCGCATGTGTGTGGACTACACCGATCTTAACAAGGCGTGTCCGGTTGATCCATTTGCTCTCCCCCGTATTGACCAGATCATTGATGCAATGGCGGGTTGTGAGAGTTTATGTTTCCTGGATGCTTATTCGGGTTATCATCAGATCAATATGGCAGTCAAAGACCAAGAGAAGACATCTTTCATTACGCCTTTTGGAGCTTTCTGCTATGTGTCTATGCCTTTTGGGCTCAAGAGCGCTCAGGCGACTTATCAGTGCTGTGTGCAGAACTGTCTTCATGGTCAAATTGGGCGCAATGTTCATGCTTATGTAGATGATATTTTGGTCAAGTCAAGGAAGAAGGAGACTCTGTTGGCTGATTTGATGGAAACTTTTGATAATTTGCGGGTTTACAAGATGATGCTTGCTACTTCTTGAGCATGCGTTGGTTTTCCCTTGAAGAGGAAAGGGTGATGCAGCAAAGTAGATAAGTATTTCCCTCAGTTGTTGAGAACCAAGGTATCAATCCAGTAGGAGATACAAGCAAGTCCCCAATAGGTGTACCTACACAAATAATCAAACACTTGCACCCAACGCTATAAAGGGGTTGTCAATCCCTTCACGGTTACTTGCAAGGATGAGATCTGATAGAGATAGATATAAAAGATTGCTAAAACGAAAAGTAAAAGAAAAGTAAAAAGATTGCAGCAAAGTATTTTTGGTATTTTTGGTTTATAGATCTGAAAATATAATATGGAAAATAGACCCGGGGGCCATAGGTTTCACTAGAGGCTTCTCTCATGAAGGAAAATAATACGGTGGGTGAACAAATTACTGTCGAGCAATTGATAGAAAAGCGAATAATTATGAAGATATCCAAGGCAATGATTATGCATATAGGCATCACGTCCGTGTCAAGTAGACCGAAACGATTTTGCATCTACTACTATTACTCCACACATCGACCGACTCCTGCCTGCATCTAGAGTATAAAGTTCATGAAGAACAGAGTAACGCATTAGGTAAGATGACATGATGTAGAGGGATAAACTCAAGCAATATGATGAAAACCCCATCTTTTTATCCTCGATGGCAACAATACAAATACGTGCCTCGCTACCCCTACTTTGTCACTTAGTGAGGACACCGCAAGATTGAACCCAAAACTAAGCACTTCTCCCATTGCAAGAATTACCAATCTAGTTGGCCAAACCAAACCAATAACTCGAAGAGACTTGCAAAGATATGAAATCATGCATATAAGAATTCAGAGAAGATTCAAATAATATTCATAGATAATCTGAACATAAACCCACAATTCATCGGATCTCGACAAACACACCGCAAAAGAGTATTACATCGGATAGATCTCCATGAAGATCATGAAGAACATGGTATTGAAGAACAAAGAGAGAGAAGAAGCCATCTAGCTACTAGCTATGGACCCGAAGGTCTGTGGTGAACTACTCACGCATCATCGGAGGGGCAATGGAGTTGATGTAGATGCCCTCCGTGATCGAATCCCCCTCCGGCAGATTACCGGAAAAGGCTCCAAGATGGGATCTCACGGGAACAGAGGCTTCCGGCGGCGGAAAAGTATTTTCGTGGCTCTCTTTGGTATTGGGGGAATATTTGGGAATTTATAGGCCGAAGAATAGGGTTAGGAGACCTGCTGGGGGGCCACAAGCCAGGAGGGCGCCCCCCCTAGGGTGCGCCCTGGTGGCTTGTCGCCTCCCGGTAGGTCTCCTGCCTTCATCTCCAAATCTGGCAGGTTTCTTCTGGTCCAAGAAAAATCATTCCGAAGATTTTATTCCGTTTGGACTCCGTTTAATATTCCTTATCTGCAATACTCAAAAACAAGGAAAAAACAGAAACTGGCACTAGGCACTAGGTTAATAGGTTAGTCCCAAAAATAATATAAAATAGGATATTAATGCATATAAAACATCCAAAACAGATAATATAATAGCATGGATCAATAAAAAATTATAGATACGTTGGAGACGTATCAAGCATCCCCAAGCTTAATTCCTGCTCGTCCTCGAGTAGGTAAATGATAAAAACAGAATTTTTGATGTGGAATGCTACCTAACGTATTTATCCATGTAATATTCTTTATTGTGGCATGAATGTTCAGATCCATAAGATTCAAAACAAATGCTCAATATTGACATAAAAATAGTAATACTTCAAGCATACTAACAAGCAATTGTGTCCTTTCAAAATAACATGGCCTTAGAAAGTTATCCCTACAAAATCATATAGTCTGGCTATGCTCCATCTTCCCCACACAAAGTATCTAAATCATGCACACCCTCGATGACAAGTCAAGCAATTGTTTCACACCTTTTATGTTCTCAAACCTTTTCAACTTTCACGCAATACATGAGCGTGAGCCATGGATATGGCACTATAGGTTGAATAGAATATGGTGGAGGTTGTATGGAAAAAGGAGAAAATAGTCTCACATCAACTAGGCTTATCAACGGGCTATGGAGATGCCCATCAATAGATATCAATGTGAGTGAGTAGGGATTGCCATGCAATGGATGCACTAGAGCTATAAGTGTATGAAAGCTCAAAAAGAAACTAAGTGGGTGTGCACCCAACTTGCTTGCTCACAAAGACCTAGGGCAATTTTGAGGAAGCCCATCATTGGAATATACAAGCCAAGTTATATAATGAAAAATTCCCACTAGTATATGAAAGTGACAAAAATAGGAGACTCTCTATCATGAAGATCAAGGTGCTACTTTGAAGCACAAGTGTGGAAAAAAGATAGTAGCATTGTCCCTTCTCTCTTTTCTCTCATATTTTTTTGGTGGGCATCTTTGGCCTCTTTTTTTTTGGGGCTTCATTGGCCTCTTTTATTATTTGTAAAGTCTGGAGACTCATCCCTACTTGTGAGGGAATCATAGCTTCCATCATCCTTTCCTCTCATGGGACAATGCTCTAATAATGATGATCATCACACTTTTATTTACTTACAACTCGATACCTATAACAAGATATGACTCTATATGAATGCTTCCGGTGGTGTACCGGTATGTGCAAAAATCTAGCATAGCAAATGACATCAAAAAACGGACAAGCCATGAAAACATCATGCTAGTTGTCTTACGATCATGCAAAGCAATATGACAATGATGGTGCGTGTCATAAAAAAACGGAACGGTGGAAGTTGCATGGCAATATATCTCGGAATGGCTATGGAAATGCCATAATAGGTAGGTATGGTGGCTGTTTTGAGGAAGGGTATATGGTGGCTGTTTTGAGGAAGGTGGGTTTAATGCACCGGCGAAAGTTGCGCGGTACTAGAGAGGCTAGCAAAGGTGGAAGGGTGAGAGTGCGTATAATCCATGGACTCACATTAGTCATAAAGAACTCATATACTTATTGCAAAAATATATTAGTTATCGAAGCAAAGTGTTAGACGCATGTTCCTAGGGGAGAGGTTGGTAGGAGTTAACCATCGCGCGCTCCCGACCCTCACACAAAGGATGACAATCATTAAACAAATCATGCTCCAACTTCGTTACATAACGGTTCACCATACGTGCATGCTACGGGAGTCACACTTTAACACAAGTATTTTTCCCATTCCACAATTACTCACTAGCATGACTCTAACATCACCATCTCTATATCTCAAAACTATATGCAAGGAATCAAACTTCTCATAGTATTCAATGCACTTTATATGAAAGTTTTTATTATATCCCTCTTGGATGCCCATTATATTAGGACTGAATTCATAACCTAAACCAATTAACATGCTGTTTAAAGACTCTCAATATAATATAAGTGTGGTACGAGAGTTCAATTATTTCTATAAAATAAAACACCACCGTGCTCTAAAAAGATATAAGTGAAGCACTAGAGCAACATTGCCTAGCTCAAAAGATATAAGTGAAGCACATAGAGTATTCTAATAAATTCACGATTAATGCGTGTCTCTCTCAAAAAGATGTGTACAGCAAGTATGATTGTGGCAAACTAAAAAGCAAGGACTCATATCATACAAGACGCTCCAAGCAAAACACATATCATGTGGTGAATAAAAATATAGCCTCAAGTAAATTTACCGATGGATTGAAGACGAAAGAGTGGATGCCTTTCGAGGCATCCCCAAGCTTAGGCTCTTTGGTATCCTTGAATATGGCTTGGGGTGCCTTGGTCATCCCCAAGCTTAGGCTCTTGCCACTCCTTATTCCATAGTCCATCAAATCTTTACCCAAAACTTGGAAACTTTACAACACAAAACTCAACAGAAAACTCGTGAGATCCGTTAGTATAAGAAAAATAAATCACCACTTTAGGTACTGTTGTGAACTCATTATTTATTTATATTGGTGTAATATCTACTGTATTCCAACTTCTCCATGGTTCATACCCCCCGATACAACCCATAGATACATCAAAATAAGCAAACAACACAAAGAAAACAGAATTTGTCTGAAACAGAACAGTCTGTAGTAATCTGTAGAGTTCGAATACTTATGTAACTCCAAAAATTCTGAAAACTTAGGAAAGTCAGGGAAATTTGTATATAAATCTTGTGTAAAAAATTCAGATCCAATTGACGCTCTGGTGAATTTATAAAATTCCTGGACTGAGCGCAAAAGTTTCTGTTTTTCAGCAAAACCAAATCAACAATCACCGTAAACCATCCCAAAGGTCTTACTTGGCACAAACACTGATTAAAACAATAAAACACATTTACTACAGAGGTAATAATGTGTAAAACACTCAAGAATAGAAGAAAAAAACAGAAGCATAAAATCAAATTGGGTTGCCTCCCAACAAGCGCTATTGTTTAACGCCCCTAGCTAGGCATAATGATTTCAATGATGCTCACATAAAAAGTAGTAATTGAAATATGAAAAAGAGCATCATGAATCTCATGACAAGCACATTTAAGTCTAACCCACTTCCTATGCATAGGGATTTTGTGAGCAAACAATTTATGGGAACAAGAATCAACTAGCATAGGAAGGCAAAACAAGCATAACTTCAAAACTTTGAACACATAGAGAGGAAACTTGATATTATTGCAATTCCTACAAGCATATGTCCCTCCCTCATCATAAATTTCAGTAGCATCATGAAGGAATTCAACAATATAACTATCACATAAATCATTCTTTTCATGATGCACAAGCATGCAATCATCATAATGAATTTGCTCATCAAAACTTGGGGGACAAAAAATATCATCTTCATCAAACATAGCATCCCCAAGCTTGTGGCTTTGCATATCATTAGCATAATTGACATTAATAGAATTTATAGTAACATCATTGCAATCATGCTTTTCAATCAAGGAGCTATCATGAATCACCTTATAAATTTCTTCTTTCAACACTTCATCAAAATTTTCAGATTCATGATTTTCAAACAAAACTTCATAGAGATAATCAAGTGCACTCAACTCACTAGCAATTGGTTCGTCATAATTTGGCCTTTTGAAAAGATTAGCTAGTGGATGAGGGTCCATATCAATAGATTTTAGCAAGCGAATATGCAAGCAAATAGAAGGCACATGGCAACACAAGCAAAGAAAAAGAGATCCGGCGAGAAAAAGGCGAACGAAAAAGAGGGTGAATAAAAAGGCAAATCTTTTTGTTTTTTTCTGAAAAATCATTTTAGAAGTGGGGGAGAGGAAAACGAGAGGCAAAAGGAAAATATTTTAAATGCAAGAGATGAGTTTGTGATGGGTACTTGCTAGGCTTGATGTAGATCTCCCCGGCAACGGCGCCAGAAATCCTTCTTGCTACTTCTTGAGCATGCGTTGGTTTTCCCTTGAAGAGGAAAGGGTGATGCAGCAAAGTAGATAAGTATTTCCCTCAGTTGTTGAGAACCAAGGTATCAATCCAGTAGGAGATACAAGCAAGTCCCCAATAGGTGTACCTACACAAATAATCAAACACTTGCACCCAACGCTGTAAAGGGGTTGTCAATCCCTTCACGGTTACTTGCAAGGATGAGATCTGATAGAGATAGATATAAAAGATTGCTAAAACGAAAAGTAAAACAAAAGTAAAAAGATTGCAGCAAAGTATTTTTGGTATTTTTGGTTTATAGATCTGAAAATATAATATGGAAAATAGACCCGGGGGCCATAGGTTTCACTAGAGGCTTCTCTCATGAAGGAAAATAATACGTTGGGTGAACAAATTACTGTCGAGCAATTGATAGAAAAGCGAATAATTATGAAGATATCCAAGGCAATGATTATGCATATAGGCATCACGTTCGTGTCAAGTAGACCGAAACGATTTTGCATCTACTACTATTACTGCACACATCGACCGACTCCTGCCTGCTTCTAGAGTATTAAGTTCATGAAGAACAGAGTAACGCATTAGGTAAGATGACATGATGTAGAGGGATAAACTCAAGCAATATGATGAAAACCCCATCTTTTTATCCTCGATGGCAACAATACAAATACGTGCCTCGCTACCCCTACTTTGTCACTGGGTGAGGACACCGCAAGATTGAACCCAAAACTAAGCACTTCTCCCATTGCAAAAATTACCAATCTAGTTGGCCAAACCAAACCAATAACTCGAAGAGACATGCAAAGATATGAAATCATGCATATAAGAATTCAGAGAAGATTCAAATAATATTCATAGATAATCTGAACATAAACCCACAATTCATCGGATCTCGACAAACACACCGCAAAAGAGTATTACATCGGATAGATCTCCATGAAGATCATGAAGAACATGGTATTGAAGAACAAAGAGAGAGAAGAAGCCATCTAGCTACTAGCTATGGACCCGAAGGTCTGTGGTGAACTACTCACGCATCATCGGAGGGGCAATGAAGTTGATGTAGATGCCCTCCGTGATCGAATCCCCCTCCGGCAGATTACCGGAAAAGGCTCCAAGATGGGATCTCACGGGAACGGAGGCTTCCGGCGGCGGAAAAGTATTTTCGTGGCTCTCTTTGGTATTGGGGGAATATTTGGGAATTTATAGGCCGAAGAATAGGGTTAGGAGACCTGCTGGGGGGCCACAAGCCACGAGGGCGCCCCCCCTAGGGCGCGCCCTGGTAGCTTGTCGCCTCCCGGTAGGTCTCCTGCCTTCATCTCCAAGTCTGGCAGGTTTCTTCTGGTCCAAGAAAAATCATTCCGAAGATTTTATTCCGTTTGGACTCCGTTTAATATTCCTTATCTGCAATACTCAAAAACAAGGAAAAAACAGAAACTGGCACTAGGCACTAGGTTAATAGGTTAGTCCCAAAAATAATATAAAATAGCATATTAATGCATATAAAACATCCAAAACAGATAATATAATAGCATGGAACAATCAAAAATTATAGATGCGTTGGAGACGTATCAATGCTTAACCCGGCAAAGTGTGTATTTGGTGTACCTGCAGGCAAGCTCTTGGGATTCTTGGTCTCTGAGCATGGCATTGAGGCTAACCCGGACAAAATAAAGGCCATCACTTCTTTGTCTAAGCCGGCGTGTATTAATGATGTTCAGCGCCTGGCGGGTCGTATTGCTGCTTTGAGCCGGTTCATAAGCCGCCTGGGTGAGAAAGCTATTCCTTTATATCAGATGATGAAGAAGACAGATGACTTCGTCTGGAGTGATGCGGCTAATGAGGCGTTTGAGGCACTCAAGAAGCAGTTGGCTGAGCCGCCCGTCTTGGCTGCTCCGGTGGAGAAAGAGCCTTTGCTCCTGTACGTGGTGGCTAACAACAGAGCCGTCAGTGCTACAGTTGTGGTGGAGCGCAAGGAGGCGGGTAAGGAGTACCCAGTCGAGCGACCAGTTTACTATGTCAGTGAGGTCTTGACGGAGTCCAAGCAAAGATATCCACATTGGCAAAAGCTGGTGTTTGGTGTATTCATGGCCAATCGCAAGCTGAAGCACTATTAACTTGGGCATCCGATCACAGTGGTCAGCTCTGCTCCTTTGGGAGATATCATTCAAAACAGAGAAGCTACTGGTAGGATTGCTAAGTGGGCAATTGAGCTTGGGCCTCTCAGTCTGAGATATGTGCCCGGGACGGCTGTAAAATCTCAAGCCCTGTTAGACTTTATCAATGACTGGACGGAGTGTCAAGCACCTGAGGAGAAGCCGGACAATACATATTGGACGATTCATTTTGATGGTTCCAGGCAATTGGAAGGCTCGGGGGCTGGAGTTGTTTTAACTTCCCCGCGAGGTGACAAGTTCTGTTATGTTTTGAGGTTAATGTTTCCTTGTACTAACAATGCAGCTGAATATGAGGCTTTGCTTCACGGGCTCCGTGTGGCCAAGGAGATGAATTTGAGCCGGGTTAGATGTCTTGGCGACTCAGACCTGGTGGCTCAGCAAGTTTCTGGCACATGGGACTCAAAGGACCCTCGCATGGCGGCTTATCGCCAGGCGGTTGATGTTATCACTGGCCACTTCAAGGGCTATCAGGTGGATCATATTGATCGGCGGAAGAATGAGGCGGCTGACGCGTTGTCAAGACTGGGTTCTCAGCGTAAGCCGGTGCCGCCTAATGTGTTCTTGGACGTACTGCATCACCCGTCGGTCAAGTTACCGTCGAAGGAGGATTTGGCTGTACCTGACCCGGAAGGACAATTGGTGGCATTTCTGCGCGCAATCCCTGATTGGACATTGCCTTATCTGGCGTATCTGGCCCGCGGCGAGTTACCACAAGACGAGACTCTGGCACGGTAGATCATAAGGCGGTCTAAATCCATGACTATTGTCAATGGCGAGTTACACAGGCGCAGTGTGACTGGCGTCTTCCAGCGATGTGTTTCTCCTGACGAGGGCCATGAGATACTGCAAGAGATACATGCCGGCGATTGTGGTTATCACGCCGGGTCAAAATCTTTGGTGGCCAAGGCTTTTCGACACGGTTTTTACTGGTTAACAGCTCATAAAGATGCAGAGTACTTGGTCAGTAAATGTGACGGGTGCCAAAAATTTGGGCGACGTGCCCATGTGCCGGCTCAAGAATTACGGATGATTCCAATCACCTAGCCATTTGCAGTCTGGGGTCTTGATATGGTGGGACCTTTTAAGAGGTCTAAGGACAAGAAGACCCACCTCTTGGTGGCGGTTGACAAGTTTACGAAGTGGGTTGAAGCTGAGCCGGTCAGCAAGTGTGATGCAGCAACAGCAGTTCAATTCATCAAAAAGCTGATCTTTCGGTTTGAGTATCCTCATAGTATCATTACTGACAATGGCACAAACCTATCCAAGGGGGCTATGAAGGAGTTTTGTGATGGTGAGCATATCCGCCTCGATGTATCTTTTGTGGCTCACCCACAGTCTAATGGTCAAGCCGAGCGTGCTAACAAGGAAATTTTGAGAGGGATAAAACCCCGGCTTATGGTTCCTTTGGAGCGCACGCCGGGCTGTTGGGTGGAGGAGTTACCTTTAGTTCTTTGGAGCATAAGAACCACCCCCCAACAGGTCAATAGGCTATACGCCTTTCTTCATGGTTTATGGTGCAGAAGCTGTTCTCCCCAGTGATATTCGTCATGACTCGCCCAGAGTGGCGGCTTACGTGGAAGCTGATAATGAGGCGGCGCGTCAGGATGCTTTGGATGCTTTAGACGAAGAACGTGATCTTGCAGCAGCTCGGTCTGCGATTTACCAGCAAGACCTGCGTCGCTATCATAGCCGCAGGGTCAAGACCCGGACGTTCCAAGAAGGCGACTTAGTACTCCGGTTGATTCAAGACCAGTCAGATATGCATAAGTTGTCACCTCCTTGGGAAGGGCCGTTTGTGATCAGTAGAAATCTCAACAATGGTTCCTATTATCTCATTGATATATGGGAGAGCGACAAGTCACGAACCTCTAGTGAAGAGACTGCAAGGCCTTGGAATATTGCTCACCTTCGGCCATACTATACTTAAGCCGCCAGTCCGGCTCTCATCAATGTACATATTCCTGTCATTGTATATACCATCTTTTATGATATAATAAAGTTGGCGCCCCCATGATTAGGGGCTTCTGCCGTTTTTTCTGCACTAAGTCTTGTGCAAAGGAGTTGATCCTTCATCGGGTCATTTGGGGGCTTCCAACCCACTGGGTTTAGGTTTCATACCCTCTTGGCCAGGCTTTATATGCCATGTTCGAGTTAAACCTGCCTGTTTGCAACTTGCTACTCCACCATGTGACCCGCCGAACTCTTGACAGTCAATCTTGCTCAGAGACCCTGAACTTTCATAGTCAATCTCGCACAAAGATCCTGAACTTGTCAAGGTTTAAATGGTGGCTTTTGTCACGAGAGAGCTGGCTTACAGTGAGTTAGGATAAACTCGCCTTGTCTGCTGTAATCTCTCCGCTATGTGGCCCGTTCGTACTCTTAGCAATGTCAATCTTTTAAAGACCCTGAACTTGCTAAGGTTTAAACGACGGATTTATGTCACGTGAGAGCCGTCTTACGAGGTTTTAGGCTTTTATGCCTAGCTTCTTCGGAAGCAATATAAAAAAATTCTTGAAAAAAATAAAATTCTCCTATCTTGTTGTGCCTTTAAAGCCGGTTCATTAGGCAGGGGATACGCAAATGCATATTCTATTGCTTGTTTTTGCAGGCGTTTTTCATGATAAGAGTCTAAGTTTTTTGGGTAACCCCGGCTTAGCATTGTTCATGGCATACCACCCGCCGGGCGAGTCAAGGCAGTTAGACGATTATATATCAAGACAATTATACTAAGTCGCCGGTGTATGGTCTGAAAGAAGCTTAAAAAGTGCACGAAGGGCCGGGTTACCTTCACATGAAGCCAACTCTTCATTTAGCTCATTGCCAGATCATCCTGCGTCGGGTCTTCGATTTCCCGGATTTGAAGGTTGTCCACATCCCAGTTGCAGTTTGTTAAGGCCTCAAATTCGGCTTCTTCATGCATGATTGGAGATGGGTCAACATCAGGGGCAAAGAGGTGCTTACGGCGTTGAGGAGTCAGGCTTTTTGCTTCAAAGGTGGGCCCTCGAACTCGCTTATTATCCTCAGAGTAAGCCGCCTGATATGATGACAGGTCAGCATCTGCGGCTAGCCGGCTTGCCAATATTCAGGATGCCTTCATGCAACGGTCATAGTCCTCTTGAGTGAACTACGAGCCGTCGTCTTTTAGCTGAGGAAAACCATCCATCATCTCGGCCAGGTTCAGCTCGGATGCATAAGCCAGTGACCGGCTCAAAGCAGCCATTGCGCCCTTACGGGCGGCTGATCTCTTCAGCTCTTCTATCTGCTTTGGGATGGTAGAGAGGACTTCTAGCACGCCCTTCATAAATTTTGGAATGCCCCGCTCAGTCATAACAGCTTTGATGGTGAAAAGGGACCCGGCATACAACTGTTCAGTAAGTGAATATAACGCCTTCAACTTCATCAGGCTGTCATCCGGAAGTTGGCGAGTTCGTTGGCCTGCAACAGAGATTGAGATCGTAAGTCGCCGGGCGAGTCTCCGTAGGATCATGTCAAAGCTTAATTACAAGTTAATAGATACTTACCAAAGACGGCTTCGGTCATCTGATTTATGTGCCGCTTCAGGCCGGTCAGCTCTTCAGTCACCGTTGTAAGACGGCCTTCTGCGTCTTCTGCGTGCTTGGTCAGGGCGGCTTGGCTCATTTCAGCAGATTTCTTGAGCGTTTTGAGCTCAGCCTTGATTACATCCAGCTCAGTCAAGGCGATCTGATACTTGGCGTTGGCTTCCGCTCGGCCTTCTGGTTGCAGTGCCAGACTCTTCTTAAGGTCCGACACGTTAGATTCAGCGGCATTTAAAGATTCCTGCACAGGACAAGTCATAACAAGGCAAGATTGTTAGTTCTAAGCCACCTATCCGGCTCATACCGGTTTTTTTCAAAGTTTGGCAGAGTCATTACAAGTCCCAAGCAGATTGCAAGCAATATACTTGACACTTGGGGGCTAATGTGTCTCAGTTCTTTCTTATATTACAAGGCACATAAGACCCGGATCATCTACATGAAGATAACCCGACCCTTGGGGGCTACACGTTGCTCTACAAGTCTAAGGATCAGGTTTATAAAAAGTCTCGGGTCATTATTGGTATAATGATCCGGCCCTTGGGGGCTACAGTTGGCTCTTATTCTATGATTGAGTGCCGGCTCATTACTTACATAATGACCCGGCCCTTGGGGGCTACAGTTGGCTCTTATTCTATGATTAAGTGCCGGCTCATTACTTACATAATGACCCGGCCCTTGGGGGCTGCATGGCAATTCATTCAAAGATTGCAAGTGATTGAAGACCTGGCTGACCTTTTGAGAGGTAAACCGGCTCTTGGGGGCTACATAAGTATATATATGGAAAAGAAAGGGAAGTGGAGTACCTCGTATTTTTTCTTCATCATGCCAACCAGGTTGGCCTCCATGTCCCGGCTTGTAGAGAGACGGCTCAGATAGCCAGAGTGCAACTCGTCGGCAGTAAGTTTTTCTAAGTTAGGAAGATCAGATTGAGTCTTTCCTTCCTTAGGAGGAGCCGCGTCGTCTTCACTGGTATGTTTTGATAATACATTAGAGGGAGCTGGAGATTTATAAGCCGCCCCGGTAACAGTAACTTCTTCATGAGAAGCTACGTTTTCAGTTGTCGGCTGGGGGCTGGGCGGCTTAGGATCAGTTTCTGGATGGGCCTCAAGAGCCTCAATATCCATATCAGTCGGCTCATTATGCTGAGGAGCCTTGTCATGGGCGTCTTTGTCAGCTTCAGAAGGCTCAATGTGAGCTTCAGGGGTGTTAGGCTTCGGATTTTCCGACTCTGGAACATCAGGAGTAGCGGCTGATCCGCCTACCTTCCTTTGTTTAGCTTGAGCCCTATGAGCAAAGGTGAAGTTACACGTCAATGAGCAAGGATGGAATATTAACGCACGGAGTGGGATATAAAAATACTTACCCCGGGTTGATAATAAGAGGAGGCAACTTTGAAGCAGTTGAGTCGCCGGAAGAAGGAGGCGAGTCCTGGAAAGTTAGCATTGTCAAATACAAGTAAGCTGCAACACAAGATTAGCATACAGAAGAAATAATTTCAAGGCAAGGAAGTACTTCAGTGTGCCGTTTCCGAGGAGCTGGATCATTTGGTAAGCTGGCTAAAAGATCTTCAGAGCCGGTGCTCCGGGTCTGACGTCTGTTGTCACCTTGCTGTTTCTTCAAAAGAAAGTTGGGATCCAAGTGAGCAAAAGGGCGAGAACATTTTACCTTCCGTACAGCCCGCCATATTCTCTCTACTGGTAAAAGTTCCGAGTCAGAGGAGATAACGGTTACCTCTGCAACATCAGCATGACTTGTTTCTGCTTCTTCCTGAGAAGAATCGGCATCAATAAGTTGTATGAAAAGATGACCAAGGGAGTCAAGTTCTACCTCTGAGTCATCCAGATCGAATAGTTCTTCGGTTGATTGCTTCCTCTTACGAGCCGGCGCCTTAGCTTTGGTCGCCTTGGGGACTTTTCTTTTCTTCTTGATGGAAGCGGGTAACTTTTTGTTCCAAAAGGGAGAGCCGGCCTACGTATGATAAAACGAATTGGCAGAAAGGTTAATAAAGTATATGAAGTACAGCATTAAAAGAATGGATGAGGATTAGGATGGAAAGACTCACATCTGGAGCTGGGTTAAGTGCATAAAAGGGATTTAACCTCGTCTTGCTGCAGACGGTTTGAGGTTCTCCCAGCAAAGACTTGTCAATGGTATTAAGGTCCTGGTTTGTCAAGGGGGTTTGGTTGAAGCGTTGAGGGTCGTTCACTTCACCTGTATATTGGCACATTAAAGCGCTGTGGCGGCTCAACGGCAGAATCCTCCAAGAGACCCAGCAGCGGGTCAAATCAACACCTGTTAACCCGTTGGCTAACAGGGCCCTTACTTTTGAGAAGGTTGGGCCATATTGAGCGCGTTCTGCAGCGGACATCCGATCTGGGAGCTCTGTATCAGTGCTGAGCCGGTAAGGACGGTAACCCGGCAGTGGGTTCTCCCCTTCTGGCGAAGTGTCTTTGCAGTAAAACCAAGTCTTATTCCATTCTTTGGGATGAATCGGCAGAGTTGCTGCTGGAAAGAGTACATCCCTCCGTCTTTGAAGAGTGACGCCTCCAAGCTCGAGGCTTAATCCATCCGCCATTTCTGTTTGGCGGTTGATGTAGAAATATTCCTTGAAGAGGTCAACAGACGGCTCTTCTTGTAGATAAGCTTCGCAGAGGGTTTGGAACTGACACAGGTTGGTGACAGAGTTGGGGCCAATGTCTTGGGGGTGCAGGTTGAATGAGTGTAAGGCGTCTCGGAAAAATTTAGACCCGGGTGGAGAAAAACCACGGAGAAGATGGTCTGTGAACACGATAACTTCCCCATCCCCGGGCTTAGGGGTGGTTTCATTGCCCGGAACCCGCCAGTGGATAACCTCATGAGCCGGCAAAACTCCCATGGTGACAAACTCTTTAAGTGATTCCTCAGTCACCCCGGACCTTACCCAGTTGCAAGAAGCTGGGACTCTAGACATGGCGGCGGCTTAAAAGACTGCGGAAGGGCATGAATATATGGCGAGTTAAAAACATACTATGACCAAGGCAGTTATGACTCTAAAAATGGTGACGATATTTGGCGGGTCAGTATAAAATTATGAGGCCCCGGAGCCGGCCGCAATATGACAATGTGAGCCGGTAGTACGACGGCGGATCAAGTTTGCCAGTGAGTATTGGAAAAATTGCTAAGTGTGGAGAAACAGGTTTCAACAGCCGCAGCTACCGAATCAAGATCTACGGGCGAGATAAAAGAAAAATATTACTAACCCAAAAAACCAGTGGAAGAACAAGTAGTTCCTACACGGATTAGAGTGGCCCAGAGATCTATAATGAGCATGGCCTGCCTATTGAGCGGATGGCTGCATGATTCGAGCAGCATTATAAAGCCTAAAGAAGTGTTCTTTCTCTGATCTACGAAGAATGCTCCGATGGGCGGTGATGAACACGAAGAAAACCCGATGAACTCGGGGGAAATCCGTAAAGCTAGTGCAGATCTAGACAAGGGGCAACGATGGAACCTTGATGATGCCGGCGAACTCGGGAATGCTCTGGACGTGCTCAGGGTGATGCAGCGGCCAATGTTGGAGACGACGGCGAGGCCCGGACGGCGCGGCGAGCTTCGGCGGCGTGGGCATCACGAGGAAGAAGAAGAAGGTGGCAACGGGGAAAGTGAAAATAATGGGACCCCCGTGCCTATTTATGAGGATGTGATGGAATAGCAATGGTCTGGTGCGGAATCGAGGAAACACGATGACGATTGACCAAGAAAGTGCCTCGATTCTCGGGCTGGTCATTTTAATGAAAAAGATTTGTTGTGACGTCAGGGGAATCTTTTTGATTTTCCTGATGATGTCATGGCGGGTCATGAAGATTGATCAGAGATGACGTCACCCATTTTTTGGCGGGTCATGAAGATTTATCAGAGAATGCAAGATTGGCCAACCAGAAGACTTGAAGATTGACATGAACCGGTTCAAATCAATCTAGGGCCTAATGTTGGAGATATAACCCCGTGGTGAGACCCGCCCACGTGGGGCCGGGTCATGAGGTTGGCGGCTTAGCGATAAGGTTTGGAAGAAGCTTGCTCAATGGGCCTGGAGGCCCAGAGGGAGAAGACAGTGTATGACCCGGTGGCGTAAGCCGCCGGGGGCGGCTTGTCCGACAAGGCAGGAGTAGTTAGAGGCAAGGTCGGTTATCAAGTACGACCCGGCCCGGACTCTTGTAAGCCCATGGCCTCGACCTGTGTATATAAAGGCGGGTTACCTGGGCAGCTTAGGACACGAAACCTTTGATCGAGTACTAGTTCTAGCGAATCTGCTCCCTTGTAATCGATATCCAATCAATACAACTCAAAGCAGGATGTAGGCTATTACCTCCTTCGAGAGGGGCCGAACCTGGGTAAACCTGTGTCTTTCGTCCCGACCAACCCCTTCGAGTTAACCGCCGAAGCGATGGCTCCGCACCTAAGTCCCGACACTAGGACATCTGCCGTGACAAAACCACGACAGAAGGTATTTCATAAGCGGTACTAGCGCGGTAGTAGATAGCGGAAGCACCACCTAAGCGGTACTACCGGGCTACTATCGTCCTACTATTGCTAAAGGAAATTAGACAACAGAATGTTGCACAGAAGATATTTCCCCAAGTGACAGTCCATAGCGGAAGTACCGCCTAAGCAGTACTACCGTGGTGCCGGGCAGTACTACCGCTTGGGTGCTGAAAACTTGCCAAGATAAATCAGATGGATCCTCCAAGAGTAAAACTGCCATAACTTTTGTGTACGAGCTCCGAACTGAGCAAACTCAAGCTTGTTGGATAGAGGATGATAAGGACTATCCAAACAAATGCGGAATGGTTATATTAAGAACTGAAATGTAGAATAAATTGCCAAAAGGATAAGGAAGAGACCCTTCCTAAATATGAACCGGCAAAATCTCCAACACCGAAAACGCAAAGATGATGCATACGAAATCCGTTTTCGATGAACTCGGGCTAGTCATGAAGATGACCATAAGATCCAAAAGTCACATGGAGAAAAACCAAGCAAGAACTAAGAAACATGATGATGCCAAGAATGCAATAGTTTGAGCTCTCTGTCAACGATACGATCAAGCTACTCACTTGAGAGCCCCCCTTGATAGTACGGCAATCGATCCTATAACCTGGTCTCCCAATTAACATCATGAGACCGGTTAAATAGAAAACATATCAAGGAAAAACCTTTGCCTTGCGCATAATCCACTTGAGCTAGATGATGGCGATATTGACCTTTTCAAGTTGGACCACCTTTCTTGATTGCACCAGCTCGATGAAGACTAGTAGATTGCTCCCCCATACTCCACTATGGGTGAGCCTCTCTTCGGCACACATTCACATGTCCATTGTCACCACAATGGACGAAAAGATTCAAGTACGTGATCTCTCCGCAATGCTTCAATTGAACTTGCACACCGCAATCTTGATGACGATCATCACTTGATGTCATCCTCCATGGGTTATATGATATCTTTCTTTTGATGCACGCCCATGGAAACATACCTAACCCCACAAAGAACTCTCACCAAGACCATGGGTTAGTACACAAAGCGTAATGGACAATGCTTACCATACCATACGATCATTTGATCCTTCTCGATACATCTTCTACGCTTTGTTCGTTGATCAGCTTAAATCACTCTTTGTACTTCGTCTTGATCAACCTTGTGTATTGTCTTCTCTCTACATAAGGATGATGTCTTGAAGGCAAACATGAATGATCACTCAATCTTCTTCTTCAAGACATACTTGCAATAAGCTCAAATCTCACAAGACCAGGCTTTGAATAATTCCTTTAATAGCACCTTGGTCACACATAATCTCCTTCTTATAGCCTTGAAACTAACGAATGGTCTTCAAGCAACGCATATGGACAACCTTAAAGTATAACTCAAGGAAACCATTAGTCCATAGGGATTGTCATCAATTACCAAAACCACACATGGGGGCACCATGCACTTTAGATATGTTGCTGAAATTCTGTAGTTGTGCAGGGGCAACATTATATGCTACAGTACTAGGTCAAGAAACATGTGCTCCAGTAGAGTTTTCATTTATTCGGCCATGAGCATGAAGTGCGGAGCCGAATTATGAACATATATAGTTGTATATGGTGCCGAAAAATTAGTAGCATGAGGTGTAACATATGGTGTTTGAGGGTAACTGGCCGAATAACTAGTAGTAACATGGCCAATTCTCCTATCTCCCATCATGTTTGGATTAACATATTTGCAAGTTAGTTGCCGATGAATAAAAATGTGAAACACTTTGTTGCATGCTATTGAAAGTTTCTACATGTGATGTTTCAACTTGTTTAACCAAACTCATCATGTTATTCATCAGCATATGAATTTGTGGGGTTGCCGATGCAAGAGGGATGGAATACATATGTTGTATGTTGCTAAAATTATAATAAGTTGAAGCATGTGAATTATTTTGCATCTGCCTTTGCACGTAGCTAGATGCATGATTGATGAAACTAGTGCTAGCCGATACATTATGCTCATTAAACGACCTAGGAACAACATATGAATTATTTGCATCTACATAGGTGAATTGTGTATTCATATTATCTTTGTAGATTGCAGCAACTTGATGATAATCTCTTCGAAGCAAGAACGTGTTGGAGACCATTCGAAGCTTCTTCCCTGACGGAGTCGCCAAAAAGTGTGTTCGTGCATGAACACGTCACCGTGTACCCTCCATGCCGGGGGTGTACACCGCAACTCACGTCGAGGGAGACCCGCCCGTGCTTTTGTAGACCCAAAATCCCACATGCCCAAGAGGGACACCATCAGGGCGCGTGGCGGCTATGGACTTCCCTAGGGCCTCGTGGATCCACTAGTAGAAAACAGGGTACTAGTCCCGGTTCCAGAGGGCCTTTAGTCCCGGTTCTGGAACCGGGACAAAACAAACGGGACTAATACCCAAAACCTTTAGTCCTGGTTTGCTTACGAACCGGGACCAAAGGGGCTCCACGTGGCCGCTGCGGGGTGCCCAGGCAGGAGGACCTTTAGTCCCGGTTGGTAACACCAACCGGGACCAAAAGGTAGCCACGCGTCAGCAGGTCCCAGGCGCTGGGGGTTTTGTTTTTTTTTTGGAAGGGGGGGTTAGGGGTTTTGGAGGGTTAATTTAGGGGTTTCATATTGTGTTAGCTAGCTAATAGAGAGATGTGACCTCTCTTTCTCCGTGCTTGGTCGATGCTAGCTACTATACATATAGAGAGAACTCGACGCTAGCTAGTAAGCAAATGAAGGAAACCATTAATTACACAAGATCGTCATGAACATATATAGAGAGAAGTGACATCTATTTCTCCGTGCTTGGTCGAACAACAAGTTTTCGTATATCTATCCGATGCTACTACATATGTACAATATAACATCTCTTACAATCCCTAACATCATCTACCTAAGACCATTGCAATTTCACATGGTATTCTCCGTGTTCAGGTATGACGTGGTCAAGAAAGAATCCCGCCAATTCCTCTTGAATTGCTCGTATGCGATCATGTGGTAGGAGTTCATCCCGCATATGCCAGATCTAATTTAAAGAAGGGGGTCAATACATATATATGAATGAAACTCAACACAATTGATGGTAATATATAAAATAAAATTGTGAATATTGTTTACGTACTTCAAATTGTTTCTCAGAGAAGCCCCGCTCAGAGGTCGAGTGGCGAATGAACTCGCATACGTAGTATCCACATAAATGATTCTCGGGTGCCTGGTACAAGCACTTTACGAGAATAGAGTTCAATCAAACTGATAAGCAAGCATGATAATGGTATTGATGAAACTAGAATCAATGAGAGATGCGCGGAACTAGCTAGTACTACTTACTTTGGGGTGTGTAAATCGCAGCTTGTTGTTTAGACCGGGAACCATTCTGGTGAACTGTTTCCAAACCCTGGCAGGCAAAGAAAATGGTTACTTGATATCAGGAAATGAACGAAAGTTGCCGATATGGTCCCGGTATTGATTGAACTTACTTCTGGAGCATTGCAGTCATGTCCGCATAATACTCGGGATCTTTACGTCTCGAGTCTAAGATAGTTACTAATGCCCCGTCAAGCTTAATGGATAGCAGAATAAAGTGGAACCTGCGCACGCATAACTCATCAATTACATTACTTAACCTCTAGTAAGCGAAACCGAATATGCACAAGACAGTAACACTCACTTGAAGTTGTAAGGAAAGAGTATTTCCCTTTTGTTTTGATGTCTAAGGAACGCTTCTAGCAAGTTGTCCTCAGTAACTTTGGCTCTCTTTTGTACCGACCATTCATTTACGGTATTTGGGCTAATGAACCCAATGTCATAGATTTGTTCTTTTTTGCATTCGACCATCTTCAATCTGCATAATATAGTGAGGATAATTATATATACATGCAATGAACGAGCTGAGCTAGAGACTTAATTATAGAAGTAATACTTACAGACAGTAGCAAGTCATGAGTTGTTTGTCGAGGGCCTCTTGATTGAATAACTGAAATAACTCCACAAATTCAACATGCATCAGGTCGACTCCAATGAAGTCGTGCTCTTTTTTAATTCTGACCATCAAACTGTCGGTCCCAGACTTCCTGCAGGTTTCCATGTACCACACATGCAATTTTTGCATCATCGTTGTTATATGAGGATGATCAGGTTTAACGAGAGGCTTCCCGTGCTCGTATCTAAAGTTCTCTACTACTACCGCAGCCATTTCAAACTGTACATCATCGCCCACATAATCACCAAGAGTGGTACCGGGCAGTAGCACCGGATGATTAGCGATATCGCTAGGCACCTTGAGCGGGGGGCACGATTGCTTCTCCTGTTCGCCGAGCTGGGGAATTGTTTTCCCACTTCTTCGTTTTTTTCTCTTGCAGCACTGGAAGTACTTCCCGACCGTCGCGCTTCATCATATGTCTTTTGAATACAGCGGTCATAGTTGGGTTGCGGCGGAGGCGGTGGTGGTCGCTTCAGGGCATCCAGAGTGCGCTTCCCTTTCACCGGATCTACTGTTTCCTTCGAAGGTTGACGTTTCCGTGCAAAACGGGCCTTCACTTCGGCTTCACTGATTTCAGCGTTTTCCTTGTCAGTCCTCTCATATGGTAACTTTGGAAGAGGCTTGAGGCTTGGACCAAATTTGTATTTCTTCCCTCCTATTGTACTGCTAGCCGTCGGAGCAGCGGCGTCTCTCTTCCGTCGTTGCTGACGCGCCGGAGGAGGCGGAGTGCCCTGACGCGCCGGAGGAGGCGAAGGAGGAGGCGGAGTGCCCTGACACGCCGGAGGAGGAGAAGGAGGAGGCAGAGTACCCTGACGCGCCGGAGGAGGAGGAGGAGGAGGCGGAGTGCCCTGACGCGTCGGAGGAGGCTGAGTCTGCTGAGGCATCCAGTTTGGAAGCGTGATGTACTCCTTTCTCCATAGACAGGTACTCCTCAAAGCATTTTCCAGAAGAATAATATCCTCTTCACCTGTAGGGTTGTCAAGCTCCAGCCCCTCAAATCCATCCACTATTTCATCCACCGTCACAATAGCATAGCCATGTGGAATCGGACGGCAATGGAAAGTTCCCTCAGCTCGAGGAGGTACAATAGAGCCGACCGCCACCTTGAAGGTCAGGTTCTGGCATTTCGTCATTAGCTCGCAATGTTCAGCCTCCGTGATACTATCCACGGGGTAGCGAGGAGCCGTGAAATCAGGCTGAACAAGCTCCGTGGAAGCCACACTGCTTCTCCGCTGATATGGTGGGGTAGCTTCTGGGGCAGCGTCGTAGGAAGGATCTTTGTGCCGCTCAGATGGTTCTCAAGTTTCTCTAGTTTTGCTAATCTTGCACTGAGCTTCTGCATTTTGCTTGCTTCCTGATTCCTCTTTCTCTCTCGGCTTCTATAACCACCGCTGTCGGGAAACCCATGCACCCACGGAACGGAGACTGATGTGCCTCGTGTTTGTCCAGGGTGTTCAGGATTCCCGAGGGCCTCTGTCAACTCGTCCTTCTCTCTGTCGGGAATGAACGTCCCTTCCTGCGCTGCCTTCATTGCTGCCTGAAGCTTCCGGAAGGGTATTGCAAGTTGCTCGTCCGTCCAAACACACTCCCCTGTTTCTAGGTCCAAAGTTCCCCCAACCTCGAAGAACCAAGTCCTTGAACGATCTGGCCAGTGCAATGTCGCTGGTTGGACATTCTTAGCAAGCAGGTCTTGCTCAGCTTTGTCCCACAACGGCCGGGCTTTGTAGTAGCCACCTGACCCCGTGTGATGGTGATACTTCTTCTTTGCAGCATTTTTCTTGTTTTTCAGTGACCTTTTCTTATGTAGGAGATATGCCCTAGAGGCAATAATAAATGTTATTGATTATCTCCCTGTTCATAATTAGGTTTATGTTCCATGCTATAACTGCTATGGTTCTCGAGTCTGCAATAACCACGAGGCTCGGAGGAAGACTCATATGCACGTGTGGGATAATAAAAGGTAAAATGTATTCCTAGTCAAGCCTCTAGGACTGGCTCAAGTATTGCATGATGATCCTGTTTTCCTGATCATGGGCATGACTATGCCGGCAATTTTGAGGGCACAATTGTTGGTAGAACACTTGTGTTGAATCGACCCGAATTGATGTTATGCTATGAGATACATTCGTCATAAGTTAATGGTTAATGACACAGAGATGGTTAACGTTTGCATGATTCCTTAGACCATGAGAGTATCGAGTTTCTTCATGCTTGCTTCATGAACTTTGGGGTTTGTTAAACGTCATCCGTAAATGGGTGGCTATTACGGCGGCTTACGGGTTCATGGAAAAGCGTGTCAAGTAACTTGATAGCTCGAGATTGGGATTTGCTCCTCCGACGATGGAGAGATATCTCTGGGCCCTCTCGGTGTTACGGTATCCATCATCGTCTGGCCAGACACATTGTGATTTGATCACAGGGATGCCAAAACACGGGAACGAGAAAAGAGAACAATACCGGCAACGAGGTAACTGGCATAGTGGACAAGTTGTTGATCCACGAGGATGCCAACATGTCTCACCTCGGGTATTTGTAACATATCGTGAAGCAACAGGAATAGCACACGGCAACTGGAGGTTCACTCGAATATTCATTCGTGTGGGTATAGGGGTCAATATGGGTGTCCACGGCTCCGATGTTGATCATTGATCGGAAGGGGTTCCGGGTCATGTCTTTGCTTGACCGAACCTATAGGGTCACACGCTTAAGGGTCATCTATCTGTTGAATACTAGACAGGGAGTCTGAGAGAAAAACACCGAAAAAGTTTCGGACACCGGAAAAGTTTCGGACAGCGGAAAAGTTCCGCAGAGAGGTCACCGGATGAGTTCCGGTGAAACTGAAAAGTTGTTTCAGAGGATACCATAAAGTCAAATTGGTTTTGGCACATGCCTGATAATTCTTGGAGGGTGCCAGAATCATTCTGGAAACTTTCTGGAATTTTCCGGGATGAAAACCGGAAATGTTCCGCAGCTGCCGAAACAGCTTCAGATGCTTTTCGCAGATGAAATCACTAAACCGGAATTGTTCCGGCTTGCGTTGAAAATTATTTTGGTGGGTACTAGAATTGTTCTAAGCCCACATGAATATTTTCAGTTCGATCAGACGCTGAAAAATGTCGTCGTGAATAGTGAAAGTGCTTTTTGGGATATTTTTGGAAAGCCACCTTTTGGGGCTTTGCTCCAAAAGATCTTGGGGATGACATGGATGGATAGGGGCCAATTTTGGGGCCCCACATGAGGGTGTGGCCGGCCACATGGTGGACTCCTTCATGGAGTCCCCCTTGTTCCTTGGTTTCACCTTTTAGGTCCTTGGGAAGGACTCCTTTCCATGTGGGTTTTGGGTTTTCTTGTAAAACCACCCTACCCCTTGGGTTTCCTATAAATAGGAGGTGTGTGGGCTGCCATAAGACACACTCTTGCTCTCATACACAAAGCCATGCATGATCTGGCATTCTTCTCTCCCTCCCAGCGAAATAGTTTCGTAGAGCCGAAAGGCTGTCTGGATTCCGGCAGGAACTAGTTCTGGACGGCGAAGCCCTGCTAGATAGATGACACCGTATGTGTGCAACTCTGTAGAGAGATCGTAGTTTCGGTCTTAGTTCAAGAGTGCCTCCCGAAGGGCTGTCCGTGTGACCGTCCGAGTTTTGGAGGTCCTCCCGAAGGGCTGTCCGAGTGACAGTCCGAGTTTCGGAGGTCCCCCCGAAGGGCTGTCCGCGACACCGTCCGGGGGACTGTGCGACCGCCTCCCGGAGGGCTGTCCACGGGGCAGATGAGGGTATACATCCTCGCGGTTGGGAGGTTGTAAAATCCTAGCTGCAGGGATCTGCACCGCCGATCGTCATCGACTCTACTTCCGCTGCGCTACGAGTCGGTAACGAAAGTGATCAAACCTTGTATGCAGTCTCCATAGTGGTCCTGGGCTGGTGCGTAGGTCGGAAATTTTTTGTTTTCTGTCGCGTTCCCCAACATCTTACCCTTCTCCGATTTCTTGTAGGCCACAAATTCGGGCCATTGATCTCTTATCTTCTCATATCGACCGATGAATTCCAGAGTCTCCTCTTTCTCGACAAACTTTGTGTTCAACTCTTTCTTCCAGTTCCTGAATAGTTCTGCCATCTTCTTAAGAGCAAACGCCTTGACCTTTCGCTCTATAACTGGGTTATTTGGATCCTCCTCTCGCGGTAGGCTAAAATTTGTCATCAGCTCGGTCCAAAGATCAACTTTCAGTCTATCCTGGACATAAGAAACTTCAGGGTCCTTATTATTCTTATTCCATTGTTGGGTGCTGATCGAGACATAGTCCCTAACAACAACTCCACACTGATGTACAAATGCGTCCTTGGTCCGTTTGGGAGCAATCGGTTGGCCATCTTTCGCGACTTCTGTGATCGTGAACCTTTCATCCGGGCGCAACCTTTTCTTCGGGCCTCGTCTCCTTACCTCGTCGGACTTTGCAACAGTTGAGGCTCCCTCCTCCGTTCGGTCACCGGAGCCGTGATCATGATCTCCTTCCTCCGCCATTCGGTCACCGGAGCCGTCATGATCTCCTTCCTCCTCCATTGTTGGATCACCGGAGCAGTCATCCTCTCCTTCCTGACCATCGGTGTCGTTGAGATACGACAAGGGATCACCTCCGGCGAGGATTATATCCCCCAACAACTGTTCTTTTTCTAAGTCTCTGTGATCCATAGTTTCTGCAAATATTACAACATGGCAATATACAAACATGAGATATGCAAATCAATACAAGGCAATGCAACAATACGATCATATAATATCACTAATACATCATCGAATAGTATCGCTAATACATCATCGAATATTATCACTAATACATCTCGAATATTATTATATAATATCACTAATACAGATCTTGTTGACGTCTCGCGGCGCAGGCGGTGGACACCCAAAGAGAAGGAACTATGACAGGATCATAGCTCGGGTGAGATCCCTGAAGAACCTGCCAGGTATTGGAGAACCTCCTAGGTATTGGAGAACCTTGCGTCCAACGCAGCCATGTAGCGTCGGACGTGCTCGTCCTCCTCCCTGACACGGCGACGTACCACCTCCGCGGGGGCCGGCTCCCTCTGCACCGACAGTGGTCCACGCGACCGCCACCAAAGAACCTCCGGGTTGACGACGGGACCCTGATTCCTCACCAAGATGGGCGCCCCAGAAGGCAGCACCTCCCAGTGCCAGCCCGGCGGAGCCCAGTCCCGGACATGGCGCCTCTCAAGCAGGTGGTTGCCACCGAGTCGACGACGAGGATGCTGGCCGGGCATCGTCGACTCAACGGCTACGCTATGCAACTAAACATTTAAACATCTAATTAAACATCATATCGCGTCACCGACGATCGTCGGGGACTCCTCGATATCGTCGGGGACTCTCCCTCACCGACGATCGTCCGGGGGTACTCTCCCTCACCGACGATCGTCGGGGGGTACTCTCCCTCACCGACGATCGTCGGGGAATCCTCGATATCGCGTCACCGACGACCGACGATAAAACAACTAAACATCTAAACAATAAAAACAACTAAACAATAAAAACAACTAAAACAACTAAATTAACTAAATTAACTACCGCTTTTGTATATCCTAAAACAACTAAAACAACTAAAATTAACTAAATTAACTAAACAACTAAATTAACTAAATCAACTAAAATAATTATAAGGGAGATCGTCGGGCGCGGGCGGCGCTGCGGGGTCGCCGGAGACGCGCGCGGGGCCAGCGGCGGTGCTGCGGTGGGCGGAGGCGGGGTCGGTGGCGGTGCTGCGCGCGGTGGGCGGGGGCGAGCGGCGGAGGCAAGCTCGCGGGGCCGATGGGGACAGAGAGGAGGGGGAGCCTTACCGGCGAGGAGCGGCGACGGCGACGGAGCAACGGAGGAAACCGGCGAGGAGCGGCGACGAAGTCGGGTCGGGGCGGCGACGGCAACAAGCGGCGACGGCGTTGGGTCGGGGCG
Source organism: Elymus sibiricus (assembly GCA_039707655.1). NCBI lineage: Eukaryota > Viridiplantae > Streptophyta > Magnoliopsida > Poales > Poaceae > Elymus > Elymus sibiricus. Next base: position 251,611,932 of record CM077671.1, read on the forward strand.
GCGGCAGCGCAGGGCAGGGGCGGCGGCAGCGGCAGCGCAGGGCAGGGGCGGCGTCGAGGGCGTCGGGGCAGGGGCCGCGTCGGGGCAGGGGCGGCGTCGAGGGAGTCGGCGAGGGCGTCGACGGCGAGGTGGAGCAGCCTGACGGCGTCGACGGGGCAGAGGGCAGCGAGGGCGTCGACGGCGAGCTCGGGCAGCCTGGCGGCGTCGATGTGCTCGGCATTGTCGGGGGCAACTCCAGATGAAATCTGAAAAATTCCTAAGTCCCTGCTTATGTACCCAACCCTTTAGTCCCGGTTGGTGGCTCCAACCGGGACGAAAGGCCCCCATTCGTCCCGGTTGGTGCCACCAACCGGGACTAAAGGTCAATTTCAGCAGCCCGAAGGGCGGGAAGCAGAGACCTTTGGTCCCGGTTGGTGGCACCAACCGGGACTAAAGGGTGGCATTGGTCCCGGTTGGTGGCTCGAACCGGGACGAAAGGGTGGCATTGGTCCCGGTTCGAGCCACCAACCGGGACCAAAGGCTTGTGCCTGGGACAGCCGCGGTGCGGTTGGATGCTTAGTCCCACCTCGCCAAGCGAAGGGCGCCCGGACCTGTTTATAAGCCCTCCGCGGCTGCAATGTTGAGCTCCTCTCTAAAGCAAGCATGTGGGCCTAACCGACCTCTTTCTGCTCTGTGGGGCCTACTATGTGAAAATAGATGTGAATTTATAGAGAAAATTCAACCTAAATTCAAAGTGCTAGTTAGGCGTAACTAGCACTTTGAATTTAGGTTGAATTTTCTCTATAAATTCGCAACTATTTTCACTTTTGCTATTTTTTTATGTTATTTTTTTGCATATTAAAAGTTATTAACAAAAAATACTTTATGAATATTCTTTTTGCTATTAAAGTTTTTAACAAAAATAACTTTGATAATTTTAGTTGCATAAATTTTATATAATATTAAGATAAATTACTTGGATGGGACGAAAACACGTCTATTACAAACGGATTTCAATTTTTTAAATATATTTTAACTCAAGACTTTTTCTGCATTCAATATGCACCATTCAAGCCACATCATCACTTTTCAACCCTTTTCTGACTTCATTTGCTATTTTTCATGAATTTCATGATTTATTTTGAGCTAAAATGACCCTGAATTGAAAAGCACTGCAAATAAACTCTGAAATGGTTGAAAGTTGGCATGGTATCATAATTTCACCCACATAGCATGTGCTAACAAGTCGAGAGGGTTACAGGAAAAATTGGATGCACTTCGTGTACAAACCGGACAATCTCTTTCGAAGTATTAGGGTTTTGGACGAAAACTCGTCTATTACAAAAGGATTTCAATTTTTTAAACAAATTTCAACTCAAGATTTTTTCTGCATCCAATATGCACCATTCAAAGCCACATCATCACTTTTCAACCCTTTTCTGACTTCATTTTCTATTTTTCATGCATTTCACGATTTATTTTGAGCTAAAATGACCCTGAATTGAAAAGCACTGCAAATAAACTTTGAAATGGTTGAAAGTTGGCATGGTATCATCATTTCACCCACATAGCATGTGCTAAAAAGTTGAGAGGGTTACGGCAAAAACTGGATGCACTTCATATACAAACTGGACAATCTCTTTCGAAGTATCAGGGTTTTGAACGAAAACTCATCTGTTACAAAAGGATTTCAATTTTTTAAACATATTTGAACTCAAGACTTTTTCTGCATTCAATACGCACCATTCATAGCCACATCATCACTTTTAAAACATTTTCTGACTTCATTTGCTATTTTTCATGATTTCATGATTTATTTTGAGCTAAAATAACCCTGAATTGAAAAGCACTGCAAATGAACTCTGAAATGGTTAAAAGTTGGCATGGTATCATCATTTCACCCACATAGCATGTGCTAAAAAGTTGAGAAGGTTGCGGCAAAAACTGGATGCACTTCGTGTACAAACTGGACAATCTCTTTCGAAGTATCAGGGTTTTGGACGAAAACTCATCTGTTATAAAAGGATTTCAATTTTTTAAACATATTTGAACTCAAGACTTTTTCTGCATTCAATATGCACCATTCAAAGCCACGTCATCACTTTTCAAACCTTTTCTGACTTAATTTGCTATTTTTCATGCATTTCATGATTTATTTTGGGCTAAAATGACCCTGAATTGAAAAGCACTGCAAATGAACTCTGAAGTGGTTGAAAGTTGGCATGGTATCATCATTTCACCCCACATAGCATGTGCTAAAAAGTTGAGAGGGTTACTACAAAAACTGGATGCACTTCGTGTACAAACTGGACAATCTCTTTCGAAGTATCAGGGTTTTGGACGAATACTCGTCTGTTACAAAAGGATTTCAATTTTTAAACATATTTGAACTCAAGACTTTTTCTGCATTCAATATGCACCATTCAAAGCCACATCATCACTTTTCAAACCTTTTCTGACTTCATTCGCTATTTTTCATGCTTTTCATGATTTATTTTGAGATAAAATGACCCTGGATTGAAAAGCACTGCAAATGAACTATGAAATGGTTGAAAGTTGGCATGGTATCATCATTTCACCCACATAGCATCTGCTAAAAAGTTGAGAGGGTTACGACAAAAACTGGATGCACTTCGTGTACAAACTGGACAATCTCTTTCGAAGTATCAGGGTTTTGGACGACAACTCGTCTGTTACAAAAGGATTTCAATTTTTTAAACAAATTTTAACTGAAGACTTTTCTGCATTCAATATGCACCATTCAAAGCCACATCATCACTTTTCAAACCTTTTCTGACTTCATTTGCTATTTTTCATGCATTTCATGATTTATTATGAGCTAAAATGACCCTCAATTGAAAAACACTGCAAATGAACTTTGAAATGGTTGAAACTTGGCATGGTATCATAATTTCACCCACATAGCATGTGCTAACAAGTCGAGAGGGTTACAGCAAAAACTGGATGCACTTTGTGTACAAGCTAGACAATCTCTTTCGAAGTATCAGGGTTTTGGTCGAAAACTCGTGTGTTACAAAAGGATTTCAATTTTTTTAACATATTTGAACTCAAGACTTTTTCTGCATTCAATATGCACCATTCATAGCCACATCATCACTTTTCAAACCTTTTCGGACTTCATTTGCTATTTTTCATGCATTTCATGATTTATTTTGATCTAAAATGACCCTGGATTAAAAAGCACTGCAAATGAACTATGAAATGGTTGAAAGTTGGCATGGTATCATCATTTCACCCACATAGCATGTGCTAAAAAGTTGAGAGGGTTACGGCAAAAACTGGATGCACTTCGTGTACAAACTGGACAATCTCTTTCGAAGTATCAGGGTTTTGGACGAAAACTCATCTGTTATAAAAGGATTTCAATTTTTTAAACATATTTGAACTCAAGACTTTTTCTGCATTCAATATGCACCATTCAAAGCCACATCATCACTTTTCAAACCTTTTCTGACTTCATTTGCTATTTTTCATGCATTTCATGGTTTATTTTGAGCTAAAATGACCTTGGATTGAAAAGCACTGCAAATGAACTATGAAATTGTTGAAAGTTGGCATGGTATCATCATTTCACCCACATAGCATGTGCTAAAAAGTTGAGAGGGTTGCGGCAAAAGCTGGATGCACTTCGTGTACAAACTGGACAATCTCTTTCGAAGTATCAGGGTTTTGGACGAAAACTCGTCTGTTACAAAAGGATTTCAATTTTTTAAACATATTTGAACTCAAGACTTTTTCTGCATTCAATATTCACCATTCAAAGCCACATCATCACTTTTCAAACCTTTTCTGATTTCATTTGCTATTTTTCATGCATTTCATGATTTATTTTGGGCTAAAATGACCCTGGATTGAAAAGCACTGCAAATGAACTCTGAAATGGTTGAAAGTTGGCATGGTATCATCATTTCACCCCACATAGCATGTGCTAAAAAGTTGAGAGGGTTACTACAAAAACTGGATGCACTTCGTGTACAAACTGGACAATCTCTTTCGAAGTATCAGGCTTTTGGACGAAAACTCATCTGTTACAAAAGGATTTCAATTTTCTAAACATATTTGAACTCAAGACATTTTCTGTATTCAATATGCACCATTCAAAGCCACATCATCACTTTTCAAACCTTTTCTGACTTCATTTGCTATTTTTCCCGCATTTCATGATTTATTTTGAGCTAAAATGACCCTGTATTGAAAAACACTGCAAATGAACTTTGAAATGGTTGAATATTGGCATGGTATCATAATATCACCCACATAGCATGTGCTAAAAAGTTGAGAGGGTTACAGCAAAAACTGGATGCACTTCGTGTACAAGCTGGACAATCTCTTTCGAAGTATCAGGGTTTTGGTCGAAAACTCGTGTGTTACAAAAGGATTTCAGTTTTATAAACATATTTGACCTCAAGACTTTTTCTGCATTCAATATGCACCATTCAAAGCCACATCATCACTTTTCAAACCTTTTCTGACTTCATTTGCTAATTTTCATGCATTTCATGATTTATTTTGAGCTAAAATGACCCTGAATAGAAAAGCACTGCAAATGAACTCTGAAATGGTTGATAGTTGGCATTGTATCATCATTTCACCCACATAGCATGTGCTAAAAAGTTGAGAGGGTTACGGCAAAAACTGGATGCACTTCGTGTACAAACTGGACAATCTCTTTCGAAGTATCAGGGTCTTGGACGAATACTCGTCTGTTACAAAAGGATTTCAATTTTTAAACATATTTGAACTCAAGACTTTTTCTGCATTCAATATGCACCATTCAAAGCCACATCATCACTTTTCAAACCTTTTCTGACTTCATTCGCTATTTTTCATGCTTTTCATGATTTATTTTGAGATAAAATGACCCTGGATTGAAAAGCACTGCAAATGAACTATGAAATGGTTGAAAGTTGGCATGGTATCATCATTTCACCCACATAGCATCTGCTAAAAAGTTGAGAGGGTTACGACAAAAACTGGATGCACTTCGTGTACAAACTGGACAATCTCTTTCGAAGTATCAGGGTTTTGGACGACAACTCGTCTGTTACAAAAGGATTTCAATTTTTTAAACAAATTTTAACTGAAGACTTTTTCTGCATTCAATATGCACCATTCAAAGCCACATCATCACTTTTCAAACCTTTTCTGACTTCATTTGCTATTTTTCATGCATTTCATGATTTATTATGAGCTAAAATGACCCTCAATTGAAAAACACTGCAAATGAACTTTGAAATGGTTGAAACTTGGCATGGTATCATAATTTCACCCACATAGCATGTGCTAACAAGTCGAGAGGGTTACAGCAAAAACTGGATGCACTTCGTGTACAAGCTAGACAATCTCTTTCGAAGTATCAGGGTTTTGGTCGAAAACTCGTGTGTTACAAAAGGATTTCAATTTTTTTAACATATTTGAACTCAAGACTTTTTCTGCATTCAATATGCACCATTCAAAGCCACATCATCACTTTTCAAACCTTTTCTGACTTCATTTGCTATTTTTCATGCATTTCATGATTTATTTTGATCTAAAATGACCCTGGATTGAAAAGCACTGCAAATGAACTATGAAATGGTTGAAAGTTGGCATGGTATCATCGTTTCACCCACATAGCATGTGCTAAAAAGTTGAGAGGGTTGCGGCAAAAACTGGATGCACTTCGTGTACAAACTGGACAATCTCTTTCGAAGTATCAGGGTTTTGGACGAAAACTCATCTGTTACAAAAGGATTTCAATTTTTTAAACATATTTGAACTCAAGACTTTTTCTGCATTCAATATGCACCATTCAAAGCCACATCATCACTTTTCAAACCTTTTCTGACTTCATTTGCTATTTTTCATGCATTTCATGGTTTATTTTGAGCTAAAATGACCCTGGATTGAAAAGCACTGCAAATGAACTATGAAATGGTTGAAAGTTGGCATGGTATCATCATTTCACCCACATAGCATCTGCTAAAAAGTTGAGAGGGTTACGACAAAAACTGGATGCACTTCGTGTACAAACTGGACAATCTCTTTCGAAGTATCAGGGTTTTGGACGACAACTCGTCTGTTACAAAAGGATTTCAATTTTTTAAACAAATTTTAACTGAAGACTTTTTCTGCATTCAATATGCACCATTCAAAGCCACATCATCACTTTTCAAACCTTTTCTGACTTCATTTGCTATTTTTCATGCATTTCATGATTTATTATGAGCTAAAATGACCCTCAATTGAAAAACACTGCAAATGAACTTTGAAATGGTTGAAACTTGGCATGGTATCATAATTTCACCCACATAGCATGTGCTAACAAGTCGAGAGGGTTACAGCAAAAACTGGATGCACTTCGTGTACAAGCTAGACAATCTCTTTCGAAGTATCAGGGTTTTGGTCGAAAACTCGTGTGTTACAAAAGGATTTCAATTTTTTTAACATATTTGAACTCAAGACTTTTTCTGCATTCAATATGCACCATTCAAAGCCACATCATCACTTTTCAAACCTTTTCTGACTTCATTTGCTATTTTTCATGCATTTCATGATTTATTTTGATCTAAAATGACCCTGGATTGAAAAGCACTACAAATGAACTATGAAATGGTTGAAAGTTGGCATGGTATCATCATTTCACCCACATAGCATGTGCTAAAAAGTTGAGAGGGTTACGGCAAAAATTGGATGCACTTCGTGTACAAACTGGACAATCTCTTTCGAAGTATCAGGGTTTAGGACGAAAACTCATCTGTTACAAAAGGATTTCAATTTTTTAAACATATTTGAACTCAAGACTTTTTCTGCATTCAATATGCACCATTCAAAGCCACATCATCACTTTTCAAACCTTTTCTGACTTCATTTGCTATTTTTCATGCATTTCATGGTTTATTTTGAGCTAAAATGACCCTGGATTGAAAAGCACTGCAAATGAACTATGAAATTGTTGAAAGTTGGCATGGTATCATCATTTCACCCACATAGCATGTGCTAAAAAGTTGAGAGGGTTGCGGCAAAAGCTGGATGCACTTCGTGTACAAACTGGACAATCTCTTTCGAAGTATCAGGGTTTTGGACGAAAACTCGTCTGTTACAAAAGGATTTCAATTTTTTAAACATATTTGAACTCAAGACTTTTTCTGCATTCAATATTCACCATTCAAAGCCACATCATCACTTTTCAAACCTTTTCTGATTTCATTTGCTATTTTTCATGCATTTCATGATTTATTTTGGGCTAAAATGACCCTGGATTGAAAAGCACTGCAAATGAACTCTGAAATGGTTGAAAGTTGGCATGGTATCATCATTTCACCCCACATAGCATGTGCTAAAAAGTTGAGAGGGTTACTACAAAAACTGGATGCACTTCGTGTACAAACTGGACAATCTCTTTCGAAGTATCAGGCTTTTGGACGAAAACTCATCTGTTACAAAAGGATTTCAATTTTCTAAACATATTTGAACTCAAGACATTTTCTGTATTCAATATGCACCATTCAAAGCCACATCATCACTTTTCAAACCTTTTCTGACTTCATTTGCTATTTTTCCCGCATTTCATGATTTATTTTGAGCTAAAATGACCCTGAATTGAAAAACACTGCAAATGAACTTTGAAATGGTTGAATATTGGCATGGTATCATAATATCACCCACATAGCATGTGCTAAAAAGTTGAGAGGGTTACAGCAAAAACTGGATGCACTTCGTGTACAAGCTGGACAATCTCTTTCGAAGTATCAGGGTTTTGGTCGAAAACTCGTGTGTTACAAAAGGATTTCAGTTTTTTAAACATATTTGAACTCAAGACTTTTTCTGCATTCAATATGCACCATTCAAAGCCACATCATCACTTTTCAAACCTTTTCTGACTTCATTTGCTATTTTTCATGCATTTCATGATTTATTTTGAGCTAAAATGACCCTGAATAGAAAAGCACTGCAAATGAACTCTGAAATGGTTGATAGTTGGCATTGTATCATCATTTCACCCACATAGCATGTGCTAAAAAGTTGAGAGGGTTACGGCAAAAACTGGATGCACTTCGTGTACAAATTGGACAATCTCTTTCGAAGTATCAGGGTTTTGGACGAAAACTCGTCTGTTACAAAAGTATTTCAATTTTTTAAACATATTTGAACTCAAGACTTTTTCTGCATTCAATATGCACCATTCAAAGCCACATCATCACTTTTCAAACCTTTTCTGAATTCATTTGCTATTTTTCATGCATTTCATGATTTATTTTGAGCTAAAATGACCCTGGATTGAAAAGCACTGCAAATGAACTATGAAATGGTTGAAAGTTGGCATGGTATCATCATTTCACCCACATAGCATGTGCTAAAAAGTTGAGAGGGTTACGGCAAAAACTGGATGCACTTCGTGTACAAACTGGACAATCTCTTTCGAAGTATCAGGGTTTTGGACGACAACTCATGTGTTACAAAAGGATTTCAATTTTTTAAACATATTTGAACTCAAGACTTTTTCTGCATTCAATATGCACCATTCAAAGCCACATCATCACTTTTCAAACCTTTTCTGACTTCATTTGCTATTTTTCATGCATTTCATGATTTATTTTGAGCTAAATTGACCCTGAATTGAAAAGCACTGCAAATGAACTCTGAAATGGTTGAAAGTTGGCATGGTATCATCATTTAACCCACATAGAATGTGCTAAAAAGTTGAGAGGGTTACGGCAAAAACTGGATGCACTTCGTGTACAAACTGGACAGTCTCTTTCGAAGTATCAGGGTTTTGGACGAAAACTCGTCTGTTACAAAAGGATTTCAATTTTTTAAACATATTTGAACTCAAGACTTTTTCTGCATTCAATATGCATCATTCAAAGCCACATCATCACTTTTCAAACCTTTTCTGATTTCATTTGCTATTTTTCATGCATTTCATGATTTATTTTGAGCTAAAATGACCCTGGATTGAAAAGCACTGCAAATGAACTCTGAAATGGTTGAAAGTTGTCATGGTATCATCATTTCACCCACATAGCATCTGCTAAAAAGTTGAGAGGGTTACTACAAAAACAGGATGCACTTCGTGTACAAACTGGACAATCTCTTTCGAAGTATCAGGCTTTTGGACGAAAACTCATCTGTTACAAAAGGATTTCAATTTTTTAAACATATTTGAACTCAAGACTTTTTCTGTATTCAATATGCACCATTCAAAGCCACATCATCACTTTTCAAACCTTTTCTGACTTCATTCGCTATTTTTCCCGCATTTCATGATTTATTTTGAGCTAAAATGACCCTGAATTGAAAAACACTGCAAATGAACTTTGAAATGGTTGAAACTTGGCATGGTATCATAATATCACCCACATAGCATGTGCTAAAAAGTTGAGAGGGTTACAGCAAAAACTGGATGCACTTCGTGTACAAGCTGGACAATCTCTTTCGAAGTATCAGGGTTTTGGTCGAAAACTCGTGTGTTACAAAAGGATTTCAGTTTTTTAAACATATTTGAACTCAAGACTTTTTTTGCATTCAATATGCACCATTCAAAGCCACATCATCACTTTTCAAACCTTTTCTGACTTCATTTGCTATTTTTCATGCATTTCATGATTTATTTTGAGCTAAAATGACCCTGAATAGAAAAGCACTGCAAATGAACTCTGAAATGGTTGATAGTTGGCATTGTATCATCATTTCACCCACATAGCATGTGCTAAAAAGTTGAGAGGGTTACGGCAAAAACTGGATGCACTTCGTGTACAAACTGGACAATCTCTTTCGAAGTATCAGGGTTTTGGACGAAAACTCGTCTGTTACAAAAGGATTTCAATTTTTTAAACATATTTGAACTCAAGACTTTTTCTGCATTCAATATGCACCATTCAAAGCCACATCATCACTTTTCAAACCTTTTCTGACTTCATTTGCTATTTTTCATGCATTTCATGATTTATTTTGAGCTAAAATGACCCTGGATTGAAAAGCACTGCAAATGAACTATGAAATTGTTGAAAGTTGGCATGGTATCATCATTTCACCCACATAGCATGTGCTAAAAGGTTGAGAGGGTTACGGCAAAAACTGGATGCACTTCGTGTACAAACTGGACAATCTCTTTCGAAGTATCAGGGTTTTGGACGAAAACTCATCTGTTACAAAAGGATTTCAATTTTTTAAACATATTTAAACTCAAGACTTTTTCTGCATTCAATATGCACCATTCAAAGCCACATCATCACTTTTCAAACCTTTTCTGACTTCATTTGCTATTTTTCATGCATTTCATGATTTATTTTGAGCTAAATTGACCCTGAATTGAAAAGCACTGCAAATGAACTCTGAAATGGTTGAAAGTTGGCATGGTATCATCATTTAACCCACATAGAATGTGCTAAAAAGTTGAGAGGGTTACGGCAAAAACTGGATGCACTTCGTGTACAAACTGGACAATCTCTTTCGAAGTATCAGGGTTTTGGACGAAAACTCGTCTGTTACAAAAGAATTTCAATTTTTTAAACATATTTGAACTCAAGACATTTTCTGCATTCAATATGCATCATTCAAAGCCACATCATCACTTTTCAAACCTTTTCTGATTTCATTTGCTATTTTTCATGCATTTCATGATTTATTTTGAGCTAAAATGACCCTGGATTGAAAAGCACTGCAAATGAACTCTGAAATGGTTGAAAGTTGGCACGGTATCATCATTTCACCCACATAGCATCTGCTAAAAAGTTGAGAGGGTTAATACAAAAACTGGATGCACTTCGTGTACAAACTGGACAATCTCTTTCGAAGTATCAGGCTTTTGGACGAAAACTCATCTGTTACAAAAGGATTTCAATTTTTTAAACATATTTGAACTCAAGACTTTTTCTGTATTCAATATGCACCATTCAAAGCCACATCATCACTTTTCAAACCTTTTCTGACTTTATTTGCTATTTTTCCCGCATTTCATGATTTATTTTGAGCTAAAATGACCCTGAATTGAAAAACACTGCAAATGAACTTTGAAATGGTTGAAACTTGGCATGGTATCATAATATCACCCACATAGCATGTGCTAAAAAGTTGAGAGGGTTACAGCAAAAAACTGGATGCACTTCGTGTACAAGCTGGACAATCTCTTTCGAAGTATCAGGGTTTTGGTCGAAAACTCGTGTGTTACAAAAGGATTTCAGTTTTTTAAACATATTTGAACTCAAGACTTTTTCTGCATTCAATATGCACCATTCAAAGCCACATCATCACTTTTCAAACCTTTTCTGACTTCATTTGCTATTTTTCATGCATTTCATGATTTATTTTGAGCTAAAATGACCCTGAATAGAAAAGCACTGCAAATGAACTGTGAAATGGTTGATAGTTGGCATTGTATCATCATTTCACCCACATAGGATGTGCTAAAAAGTTGAGAGGGTTACGGCAAAAACTGGATGCACTTCGTGTACAAACTGGACAATCTCTTTCGAAGTATCAGGGTTTTGGACGAAAACTCGTCTGTTACAAAAGGATTTCAATTTTTTAAACATATTTGAACTCAAGACTTTTTCTGCATTCAATATGCACCATTCAAAGCCACATCATCACTTTTCAAACCTTTTCTGACTTCATTTGCTATTTTTCATGCATTTCATGATTTATTTTGAGCTAAAATGACCCTGGATTGAAAAGCACTGCAAATGAACTATGAAATGGTTGAAAGTTGGCATGGTATCATCATTTCACCCACATAGCATGTGCTAAAAAGTTGAGAGGGTTACGGCAAAAACTGGATGCACTTCGTGTACAAACTGGACAATCTCTTTCGAAGTATTAGGGTTTTGGACGAAAACTCATCTGTTACAAAAGGATTTCAATTTTTTAAACATATTTGAACTCAAGACTTTTTCTGCATTCAATATGCACCATTCAAAGCCACATCATCACTTTTCAAGCCTTTTCTGACTTCATTTGCTATTTTTCATGCATTTCATGATTTATTTTGAGCTAAATTGACCTTGAATTGAAAAGCACTGCAAATGAACTCTGAAATGGTTGAAAGTTGGCATGGTATCACCATTTCACCCACATAGAATGTGCTAAAAAGTTGAGAGGGTTACAGCAAAAAGTGGATGCACTTCGTGTACAAACTGGACAATCTCTTTCGAAGTATTCGGGTTTTGGACGAAAACTCGTCTGTTACTAAAGGATTTCAATTTTTTAAACATATTTGAACTCAAGACTTTTTCTGCATTCAATATGCATCATTCAAAGCCACATCATCACTTTTCAAACCTTTTCTGATTTCATTTGCTATTTTTCATGCATTTCATGATTTATTTTGAGCTAAAATGACCCTGGAATGAAAAGCACTGCAAATGAACTCTGAAATGGTTGAAAGTTGGCATGGTATCATCATTTCACCCACATAGCATCTGCTAAAAAGTTGAGAGGGTTACTACAAAAACTGTATGCACTTTGTGTACAAACTGGACAATCTCTTTCAAAGTATTAGGGTTTTGGACGAAAACTCATCTGTTACAAAAGGATTTCAGTTTTTTAAACATATTTGAACTCAAGACTTTTTCTGTATTCAATATGCACCATTCAAAGCCACATCATCACTTTTCAAACCTTTTCTGACTTCATTTGCTATTTTTCACGCATTTCATGATTTATTTTGAGCTAAAATGACCCTGAATTGAAAAACACTGCAAATGAACTTTGAAATGGTTGAAACTTGGCATGGTATCATAATATCACCCACATAGCATGTGCTAAAAAGTTGAGAGGGTTACAGCAAAAACTGGATGCACTTCGTGTACAAGCTGGACAATCTCTTTCGAAGTATCAGGGTTTTGGTCGAAAACTCGTGTGTTACAAAAGGATTTCAATTTTTTAAACATATTTGAACTCAAGACTTTTTCTGCATTCAATATGCACCATTCAAAGCCACATCATCACTTTTCAAACCTTTTCTGACTTCATTTGTTATTTTTCATGCATTTCATGATTTATTTTGAGCTAAAATGACCCTGAATTGAAAAGCACTGCAAATGAACTCTGAAATGGTTGAAAGTTGTCATGGTATCATCATTTCACCCACATAGCATGTGCTAAAAAGTTGAGAGGGTTACGGCAAAAACTGGATGCACTTCGTGTACAAACTGGACAATCTCTTTCGAAGTATCAGGGTTTTGGACGAAAACTCATCTGTTACAAAAGGATTTCAATTTTTTAAACATATTTGAACTCAAGACTTTTTCTGCATTCAATATGCACCATTCAAAGCCATATCATCACTTTTCAAACCTTTTCTGACTTCATTTGCTATTTTTCATGCATTTCATGATTTATTTTGAGCTAAAATGACCCTGAATTGAAAAGCACTGCAAATGAACTCTGAAATGGTTGAAACTTGGCATGGTATCATAATTTCACCCACATAGCATGTGATAAAAAGTTGAGAGGGTTACGACTAAAACTGGATGCACTTCGTGTACAAAATGAACAATCTCTTTCGAAGTATCAGGGTTTCGGACGAAAACTCATCTGTTACAAAAGGCATTTCATTTCTTGACATGTAACTGCAGTGATATTCTAGATCAAAGCCATCATCCGAATAGTTGTGGAGAGAAAGTCTTCACTTTTTCTTCGCGTGTGTCCCTTGCTTATTGCGCCGTAACCTTGGACATCTTTTAACAGGGTGCTTGGGTCAGCCTTCACTTTGAAGGGAGGAATTTCATGAAACTTTTCATAATCTTCAGACATGTCTGTCTTTCCCTCCACTCCCACGATGTCTCTTTTCCCTGAAAGAACTATGTGGCGCTTTGGCTCATCGTATGATGTATTCGCTTCCTTATCTTTTCTTTTTCTCGGTTTGGTAGACATGTCCTTCACATAGAAAACCTGCGCCACATCATTGGCTAGGACGAATGGTTCGTCTGTGTACCCAAGATTGTTCAGATCCACTGTTGTCATTCCGTACTGCGGGTCTACCTGTACCCCGCCTCCTGACAGATTGACCCATTTGCATTGAAACAAAGGGACCTTAAAATCATGTCCATAGTCAAGTTCCCATATGTCCACTATGTAACCATAATATGTGTCCTTTCCCCTGTTGTTTGCTGCATCAAAGCGGACACCACTGTTTTGGTTGGTGCTCTTTTGATCTTGGGCGATCGTGTAAAATGTATTCCCATTTATCTCGTACCCTTTGTAAGTCAATACAATCGAAGATGGTCCCCTGGCCAACGAGTACAACTCATCTGCAACAGTGGTGTTACCCATGAGATGTGTTTGCAACCAACTGCCAAACGTCCTGATGTGTTCACATGTAATCAAGTCGTCACACTGCTCCGGGTGTTTGGAGCTGAGGGATCACTAGAAGAGTGTCTAGAGGGGGGGTGAATAGACTACTAGCAGGAATTTAAAACCTAACCTTTTCCCAAGTTTATTGGTTGGTAGATTTTAACAGTTTTATCAAGTCTAGCAAGTCTAACAGCCCTACACATGCATGTCAACAAATATGGCAGCGGAAAGAAAAGACATTGCACATGAAGTAAAGGGTAGAGATAGGAAGATCAAACGCAATTGGAGACACAATGATTTTTTCCCATGGTTCCGATGGGTGGTGCTATCGTACATCCACGTTTATGGAGTCTTCAACCCACGGAGGGTAACGGTCGCGAGAGTCCACGGAGGGCTCCACCCATAAGGGTCCACGAAGTAGCAACCTTGACTATTCCATAACGGCTTCCGTCCATGAAGGACTAGCCTCACTATGGGTAGATCTTCACGAAGTAGGCGATCTCTTTGCCCGTACAAACTTCTTGGTTCACTCCACAACACGAAGTAGGAGGCTCCCAAGCGACACCTAACCAATCTAGGAGGCACCACCCTCCAAAAGGTAATAGGCTCGGTAATGACGATGAACTCCTTGCTCTTGTGCTTCAAGATGATAGACTCCTCAACACACAATCACTCTCTCACAGATTTGGCTTGGTGGAAGAGATGGGATTGGTGGAAAGCAACTTGGGGAGGCTAGAAATCAAGATCCATATGGTTGGAGTGGAAGATCTTGACCTCAACACAAGGATAGGTGGTTCTCTCTCAGAAAACTGGATGGGGCAAGTATGGAATAGTTATGAGTTCTTCTTACTCGAGTTGGTGGTGGTGAAGGGGTATATATAGGCATCCCCAAAAATCCAACCGTTACACACAAAATGACCAACTCGGTGACACCGATGTGTTAATCTCGGTGGTACCGAAGTGACCAAAGGTGGCAACTTTTGAATCTCGGTGAGACCGATATAGGAAACTCGGTTGCACCGATAAGGTGACCAACGGTCAGATTCCCAATCTCGGTGACGCCGATCCAACAATCTCGGTGGTACCGATATTGTGAATTTGCGTAACAGAAAGTTGGCAACCTAAACTCGGTGGCACCGGTATGGAATCGGTTGCACCGAAGTGGCTAGGGTTTGGCTGAGTCTGTCTATGGTTGAGAATCGATGGCACCGGGATGGAAATGTTGGTTGCACCGATGTTGAGTATATGGCTTTGGACAGACTTTGATGGGAGAGTTTGTGGGTGTTTTTGGTGACTATCACTTGTGCACGTATGAGCATTTTGTTCACCAACAAAACCTTACCCCCTTTTAATAGTATTGGCTTTCCTATGGACTCAAAGTGATTTCTCACAAATGTAAAATGTAGAGTCCTCTTCCTTGAAGCTTTGCCAACCTATTTTCTTGCATCTTGGGGTATTCCACAATCTCCACAATCCTTTTGCCATCCCTTCTCTATGGACTATATCTGAAATACACTAGGTAAAGGTATTAGTCCAAGAGACAATGTATGTTGTCATGAATTATCAAAACCACCAAGGGAGCATGTTGTGCTTTCAGGAGCGCAGAATATTCTTGTGTTCATTGACATACGGGGTCACCAAGGTAGAATTCTATAGAACTGTGTAGTGTGCTTGAGACCAAGAATGCCCGTCCCTACATATTATTGAATTCGCTCCTAGCATGCCTTTTCCAGTCAGTCTCCCATCATACCGCGATTGAGGGAGACCAATTAAGTGTATCAAAAGCCATTACAGAACATCATGAATAGAGAAGTGACCAAATTAATAGAAGTTCATCATCACATTAAAACCAAAGTACAGTAGTGACCAAAATAAATACATAAAGTTCATACATAGTTCTCATTGAACAACATATAGCTCTCTAGAGCATCTAATTAAAACATACATTGAAACTATGTAAAACATTTAAATGCAACAACAAATGCGATCATAACCGCTACTAAGGTACCAATTGATCCAACGGCATAATGATACCAAGCCTCAGTATGAATGGCATATTTTCTAATCTTTCTAATCTTCAAGCGCATTGCATCCATCTTGATCTTGTGATCTTCGACGACATCGGCAACATGCAACTCCAATTCCATCTTCTCCTCCTCAATTTTTTTCAATTTTTTCTTCAAGTAATTGTTTTCTTTTTCAACTAAATTTAACCTCCCGACAAGAGGGTCGGTTCGAATTTCCGGTTCACATACCTCCTAAATAAAAAACATCTGTGTCACGTTGGTCGGCATAATTGTCATAAACACTAAATGAAACAAATAGTTATAAAAGATAATATACCACATCCGAATCATAGACAGGACGAGGGTCGACGGGGGCGGATACCAAAACCATGGCACTATATAATAACAAACAATAATAAAAGTAAGAAAATTGTACAAGTATCTATCTAAATCATACAAGTAAGAATTTTTTTCTTTTAGAAAGAAGATAAGAACAAGAGGCTCACCACGGTGGTGCCGGCGACGAGATCGGCGCGGGCGATGACGGCGGTGAGGACGGGGACGGGACAGGACGGACCGCCAAACCTAGACAAATCTTGAGGAAAATGGAGCTTGGAGTTCGAGCTTGGAGAGGAGAAAGCTTAAGTGTGGCTCGGGCATTTCATCGAACACCTCATGTGCATAGGAGGTGAGAGCTAGAGCAACACACACTTGCACACGCCGGCTGGCCAAAAAACAGAGTGAGCGGGCAGGGGCGGGGGCATATATAGGCTTATCTTTAGTCCCGGTTGGTGGCTAGAACCGGGACAGAAGACCGACCTTTGGTCCCGGTTCCAGCCACCAACCGGGACTAAAGGTGCTGGGCCAGGAGCGAGGCCCATTGGTCCCGGTTCGTGTCTGGAACCGGGACCAAAAGTGTCAGACGAACCGGGACCAATGGCCCCCGAGGCCCGGCGGGCGCCCTGGCCTCACGAACCGGGACTGGTGCACCCTTTGATCCCGGTTCGTAAGTGAGCCGGGATTAATGCCCTTATCCTGGCCTCAACCAAAGCCCTGTTTTCTACTAGTGATCGCTGCCCTTCAACACGAAAACGAACGAAGAACGAGGAAGAAGAAGAACAAGGGAGTAAAAGTGGTAGATTGATTTGCTTTTGTGTGTTGTTGTTCAATCGACTGTTACCTCTGGTCTGTATAAGAGTCTAATGGACTTTCCGTACAAGAAAAGGACTTTGATATATGGACTTTTTGCATCTGTCGGGGCGGACATCTGCAACCTAGATGATCCGGCCATGCCTAGATTTTCCGCAACAGCACAGTGTTTGGGCTACATATTTCACATAAGACCTCGGATCTAGATGACCCCAAAAGAAAATTTAACCGCTTCGACGAGACGAACAACTTTGATTGAACATTTTTCGATCCGAGATCATCTTGAGGGTTTTGGACCGTTTTCTAACTTCTACAGCAGAAACATGTTTTTTTGTCAAACGCTATGCCCGGACGTCCGGTACCTATCCAAATGCCCAGCCAAAGCCGAACAAAATCCTTCTTTGTCTAATCATCCGTGTCCTTTGTCCGGCCTCCGGCCAGATGATCTGGGTACGTAACCAGATGATTCGGCTGAAACCGTACGTACTCCTTTTTTTCTAATCATCCGGGCTCTTTGTCCGGCCTCTGCAGCACACAAGTTTCCCTGTAACTTTTGCATACAACCTCGAATTACAATGAGATGATTTTTTTTCATGTTGTGACCTTTTCTAATTTAGATCATCTTAATTCAGTTTTTGGCATGCTAAAATCTAGTGTAAACATGTATGTCCTCTTGGCTTTCGTTTAAAGCACTAGAAACTCACAACCTGGGCTGCATGTGAGGTCATGTCACCAGTGTCGTATACGTGTATGGCTTGCATGCATCATGCATGACTTGTCTGCAAGAGTAATATCATTCGAGCAAAGACTAGAAAGGTGATCAGGTAAGTAAGCCGACACTAATTTAGACTAACATTCAGTGGATCGTTTCTCTCTGCTTCTAATTATTACACAAATAGAAGGGTTGGACGCGCTTTGCTGCGCCGCTGAATTTGTTAGGATTCTCAAATTTCTTTACTCACTCTATTTGAAAATATCTGGTGTATTACTATTTTGAAAAGTCAAATCTCTTGAAGTCTAATCAAATTTGCAGAGAAATATATCAAAATTTATAATATCAAATCGGTGTTATTAGATCATCAGGAAATGAATTTTCATATTTTTTGTTTAATATTGTGGAAGTCGACATTTTTGGCTCTAAACTTGGTCAAAATTACAAAAAAATGACTTTCCAAAAAACTAATAATCCTTATATTTTGAAATTGATGGAGTATTTAGTTTGGCCGGTGGGGAGACGGTGGAGTGTGTTTTATGTTTATTTATAATGCGGTTATCTGATGGGCCTTTCGCGGTGTGATTTTGTGTTATCCGCTAATCAATTCATATTTATGTGTGGATATTTTTTCATCGTTGGTTGTGTGTACTTTATTCGGCTATAATATCACATGGTGGCGCTTTTTTCGTGGTGATAGGAGTCTGCGAGGGGTTAATATATTTGTATAGGCCGGTTGTTGTTGATTGATTTGAAAAATCGTTGGCCCGATCAAAATTGTAAACCAAATCCAAAATTGAATACCCCAATCGAATGAAGAGCTTTAAAATTAGGAAACATAGAGACATAAAAAATTAATGTGAGAGCTCCTTGGGAAATTGTTGACCCGGTCAAAATCGGGTGACCCAATTCTAAATTGAAGCCTCAATTAATTGTGAAGATTTAAAAATTAGGAAGCATAGTGTATTGTATAAAAAAAATAAACAAAATAGATTGTTGACCGAGTCAAAATTGAGTGACCAAATTCCAATTGGAGACCTCAAATGATTGTGAGGCCTCCAATCCTAGGAGGATTAGTGATATAGTATATGCGTAGCTCTTTCTATCTTACCGTAATGATCTAAACGTTCTTATATTTCTTTACTGAAGGAGTAGTATACAGCTATATCCACATGCCCATGTTTGCAAAAATAGAATGTCATGACATGCCATGTGGCATTTCTTTCTACATTTGCACTTTGTGTATGTAGTCGTGTAAGAGAGAGATCATGGCACCAGCTGGGGCTGCCATTTGCCAGATTTGAGAGCAGGAGCCACTATGACCTCGTAGCATGCAGCCATGATGTCCTTCCTCCCCTTGTCCTGCCGGTCTGGCTTGGAGCTCTTTTCTTTCTTTCTTTCTTCCTTCCCGTCCTGATAAAGTTGCATGATTACCGTCTTTATATTAGAAGAGATTAGACATGACATGCCCTACTTGACAATTCTGTAATACTCCTGCAGCTTTGGTCCTAATCCTCCGTCTAAGGGTCCGCAAGCAACCCGTGCGTTCAAAGTCCAAAAGTATGTGCTGAATCTGAACAGAAGCGTTCCGTAACCACCTTTGACAGCAGAAAAGCCAACAAACGAACGAAGGCTTGCTGGTGGAAAGGTAAGGTAAGGAAAGGAAATGAGAGCGTTTCAGGTATGAACGAACACACACGCCAGAACCCCCCCTTTTGACATGATAGATCCTGGCAAGACTTCAGCATGCACCAGGGTCTTTGAAAGAGGAGAAATATATAGTCTTACAAAACAATAGGAAGCTTCCATGTAGAATATCACATGCAAATTTATGGAGAAGAGACGAGATGCCAAGATGAGTAGGCAATCGTACCTCATGCAGCCATAGAAGAAAAATGTACAGCATAGATTCAGGCCTTATCTCCTCCTGCCCTTCAGTTTGTCTACAACAACCTGCTGCAAAAGCAGTCTGCCATGTACGCCACATCCGTCTTCTCAGACCCTGTCAGCAGACAGAATACGAGGGAATTTAGTACGCCAGAGTCGCAGAACCGAACAGCTCCTTTTATTTTCCGTTGCCCAGCTTCGTCACCGCAGCAATCATTCAGCAAGCAGACAAATCAAAACCTGGCAAAGTACATCCATGATTCAGGTGGTGCTGCCCAGAAGATCTAGGGAGTGGAATTTTCAACGCCCCGGGCCGGCAGCATTCCTGTGCTAACTGACATCAGCACCATCGGCTACAGATTTTGTTTTGTCAAGGAAAAACGACAATGCCGCCCGGTCAAGTACAGATTAGAAAAATGAGATAATGACATGCCAGAGACGCAACATCTTCTGGATCCTCTCTTTTTGTTCACTACTAATAATAACACCGCCTGCAAAGTGTCAATCATAAACTGACAGCAACAAGACGGTCAATTCTTCCATCAAGATCGAAACAAAGATTGATGCTGAAACAAGCTAACAGAGAAGAGACACTTCTTTGCAAATACTGTAAAAGTTACTGCCAGCATGTCCCTCTTCATACTTTGAACGATTATATACAGAACGAAACCACAAAATTACAACCTCCCCAGTGAATTGGGGGACACTACCTTTTTTTGTCTAAGCTAAAATGATTGAGCTATCTCGCTGTTCTATCCCTCCAGAGCATGAAAAAAGAAACAAGAAACGTAAAACATTACGACGACGATTTCTCCGCCGATTCATCTATGGTGGAGGAGTTGATGGAGAACCCGTCGAGGAAGTCGCTGTCGGAGTCAAGCTGCAGCTCCTTGAACATCGCCATGACCTGGATCATGGTAGGCCTCCTGACCGGCCGATCATCCAGGCACTCGGAGGCTATCTTCAGGTACTGGTCGAGCTCGGCCTCCCCGGACTTGGTGTCGGTCAGCGTGGGATCAAAGATCTCGCCGCCCCTGTTGTCCTTGAGCATCTGCTTCACCCAGCCGACCAGGTTGTTGTCGCCGAACTCTGTCGGGTCGATCGGCTTCTTCCCCGTGAGGAGCTCCAGGAGCACGACCCCATAGCTGTAGACGTCGCCTTTGGTCGTGCACCGGAAGCTCTGGTAGTACTCCGGCGGAACGTACCCGGGCGTGCCCGCGAGCGTGCTCACGCTCAGATGCGTGTCCAGCGCGTTCATCAGCCTCGCCATCCCGAAGTCCGACACCCGGGCGTCGAGGTTGTTGTCCAGGAGCACGTTGCTCGACTTCATGTCCCGGTGGATGATGTGGGGGATGCAGCTGTGGTGGAGGAAGGCGAGGCCCCTCGCCGAGCCGATGGCGATCTTCTTCCTCGCCGCCCAGTCGAGCTTCACGATGGCCTTGTCGTTGTCGTGGAGCACGACGTCCAAGCTGCCGTGCTTCATGTACTCGTACACGAGGAGCCGCTCGTCGCCGACCTTGCAGTACCCGAGCAGCGGGACGAGGTTGCGGTGCTTGATCTTGCCGATGGTCTCCATCTCTGCCGTGAACTCCCTGTCACCCTGGCCCGTGTAATGGATGAGCTTCTTGATGGCCACGACGCTGCCATCCTTGAGCCTGGCCTTGTAAACCTCGCCAAAACCCCCCGAGCCTACGAGGGTCTCGGCGCTGAAGCCATTGGTGGCCTCGAGGAGGTGCGCGAAGGTGAGCTTCCTCAGAGGCTTCTCGAATGTGGCCACGTTGATGCTCAGTGGCTCCTCCACGCCTGACAACTTCCAGCTCGTCGCGCCGGACGTCGGGAGGCTCTCGATGTACCCGGTTCTGATCTCCTCGGTCTTCTGGCTCTTCCACAGCTTGCAGAGCGTGACCAACAGCAGGAGGAGTATGAGCACGGAGAGCGCCACTCCGACGAGAATGCTCGCCCCGATCACCTTCCTCCTCCCATCATGTGAACTCCCTCCCCCGTTGCTCCCTCCCGGAGTGTGCCCGCAGGGCGGCAGAGGAATGCCACAGAGAGCGGAGTTGTTCTCGTACCGGGACGCCGCGAAGGTGGTGAGCTGCCCGGACGACGGGATCGGACCGGTGAGGTTGTTGTTGGAGACGTCGAAGTCGGCAAGGAAGCTCATACCACCAAAACCCGAGGGTATGCCGCCAACGAAGTGGTTGTTTGAGAGGTCAAGCGCGCCCATCTGATTCAGCCCTGACAATGCCTCCGGTATTTTGCCGCTGAGCTCATTGTGCCCCAAGTTGAGGACGACGAGGTACATCATGCTCCCGAGGCTCGCCGGTATCTCGCCGGTGAGGCCGTTGTATGAGAGGTCGAGGAAGATCATGCTGCCATTGCTGGTGAATGTGTATACTGTGGTGCCCATGTAAATCCTGGTGGTTGGGCACATGCGCACTGCGGGGGTGAACTCGGCCAAGCGCTCTGGCCGGATGCCAAAGAACTCGAAGAGCAGGCCGGCGCCGGGGCAGATGTTGCCGGCCTCATTGCGGAGAAAGGCAAACTGCTTCCCCGACACGACCCCCTCCGGAACGAGCCCCGCCTGGGCTGCCAGCTCCGACGGTATCGTGCCGGTGAAGCTGTTGCTGTTGAGGTCAAGCCATATGAGGTTGTTGCACTTGCCAAGCTCTGCCGGCACGCGGCCGGAGAGCATGTTCTTGTTGAGCTGCAGGATGGCCAGCTTCTGGAGCTTGGAGAAGCCCGGCGGCACGCCTCCGGTGAGACGGTTGGCAGACAGCGACACCCAAATGAGGTTCACACAGCTTGTGATGGACGGCGGGATGCCTCCGGTGAAGTTGTTGTAGCTTACCACCAGTGTCGCCAGTGTGGTGCCGTTGGAACATAGGATGTCCGGTATCTCGCCGGAGAGTCCATTCGCCCACATGACCAGATCGACCAGCTTCGGCAGAGTGATTACTTCTGGCGGGATCTGGCCAACCAGCAAATTGAAGCTCAGATCAATGGACTCCAGGTTAGCACCGTTGCCGAGCGACGCCGGCACGGTGCCGGTGAGGTAGTTGTTTGGGAGGAACAGCTTCCTCAGTGAAGGCAGTGACGAGCACAGGTCCGGCATGATCTCTCCGTCGAGCTCGTTGGACCCGAGATCGATCACCTCCAGCAATGGGCACCCCGCCGCGAGCGCCGGCAACGGGTTCGCGCCGGTGATGTTGTTGAATGCCAGCCGTAGCTCGCGGAGCGAGGAGATGGTGCTGATGACAGTGGCCACGAAGTCCCCGGAGAGCTGGTTCGCTCTGAGGTCCAGCACCTCGAGGGAGCTGCACTTTGCAAAGCTCGCCGGCAAACCACCAACCAGCCGGTTGCTCGACAGGTCCAGCTCGACGACTCTGCCGCACAGCTGGCTCAGCTCCTCCGGTATCGGCCCGGCGAACTCGTTGCCGGCCAATGTCAGTCTCTTGAGAGAAGATAATTCGGTGAGGAAGGTCGGTATTGAGCCGGAGAGAAGCTTGTTCGCTGACATGTCGAGCGTCTCAAGGCGGCGGCAGTTGGCGAGACCCGGCGGCAATCCGGTGCTGCTTAGGCCGTTGTTGGACCAATCAAGCACCGTCAGGTTCCCGCACCCGCCGAAGTTGTACCCAGAGACATCGCCGGTGAGGTTGTTTCCGGCGATGCTGAGGTACGTCAGGTTGGCCGGCGCGGTCGCCATGAAACCGGCGGGGAGCGCGCCTGACATGTGGTTCCACGATACGTCGAGCGTGGTGACCACGCTGCACGACGCCAGCTCCGGCAGCCGGCCCGTGAAGAGGTTGGCGGAGAGGTTGAGGTACCGCAGGTCATGGCAGCCGGCGAAGGAGTAGTTCAGCAGACCGGCGTCCGCCAGGTGGTTGCGCGACAGGTCGAGCGACCGCAGCGACGACGCGAACGGGAACACGCCGCCGGTGAGGGCGTTCCTCGACAGGTTCAGGAACCGCAGCGCGCCGCAGGACGCCAGGAACGCCGCGGGCAGCGTCCCGTTGAAGGCGTTCGACGATATGTCCACCTCCACGAGCGCGCACGACGACGGCGCGTGCGAGAGGTTGCCGTAGAAGGCATTGCCGCGCAGGTCGAGACGCTGCAGCGCTGGGAGCACGAGGAGCGGGCCGAGCCGAAGGTCACCGGCGAGGTCCATGCCGGTGAGGTTGACCGCGACGACCCGGCCGTCGAGCTGCGGCGCGCACAAGACGCCGGCCCACGAGCAGGGCGCCGTGGAGTTCGCGGCGGCGCCGGACGCCCAGCCCGTGAGTGCACCGCGCGGGTCGTCCGCCACGGACGCGCGCTTGAAGGCGAGCAGCGCCGCCGCCTCGCCGGCGTCGGCAATGGCGGGCGCCAGCAGCCGGAGCAGCACGAGCAAGAAGAAGAAGGCCGCCGTGAAGGGCGGGGAGGCCGACATGGCTCCTAGTCCTCCGCCTCAATTTGCAGCCGTCGATTCTTGCAAGGAGGTGGGGAGAAAACGGAGATGCCGGCGGCGGCGGCGGTGGGCGTTGCGTGCTGCCGTGTTCTTGGGTGGCTTCACATGTCGACGGAGAAGATTTGGGTCGCGATTTCCCTGCAAATTCGTCGAAATTTCAGCCCATCAGTTACGGAAAACAAACTCGGCCCGAATTGGCAGCACAATTCGCTCGTGTGCAAAGAACGAAAAAAGGAGAGCGTAAGGAATCTTGGCAGGGGAAAGCACGCACGAAGAACGGGAGCAAATGGGCAATTCTTTGGGCCAAATTGAACACACTAAACCCCCAAAACCCAAAACGTCTCAGAGCGGATATAACACCCATGAAACGAATCCTAGTAAGAAACAAGCTCCAATTCGGACGCAAAGCACAAACACATCCCAGGAAACCCAGCCGAAAAAGGTCCAATTGCAAGCTTCAAACCACCAAAAACCCAGCAAAACATTGGCTGCAACGAAACCAAGAAGCGACATAATAAAAGGGGAGATTAGGAGAGTCGCGGCACCTTGGGCAGGAGCAGAAGTACGGCGCTAAAAGCTGGAACCTCATCAAGAAAGAAACGGAGGAAGCCGGAATCCCACAGGTTGAGAAGAGGAAGGTCGCAGAAGAATCTATCTATCTAGCTGCCGCAGGAATCGCAGGCGAGGACAAGGGGAGATTAGACGGGGGAGAAGCAGGAGCAGGGGCAGAGGAAGCACACACAGGCCTACGCCTGACTATTTAAGTAGGGGAGAGAGACGGAGCTCCGGCGCGCAGGCAGGGCAGGCTACCACCCAACCGCCATTAGTTTAGCGAGCAGCCTCCACGGGGCTTGTTTGCTTGCGACGGCAATTTAGCCCGAAAAGAAGGGGGGCGCCGAGTTGTTTATTCGCGCCGCGGGAGAAGGGGGCGAGGCTCCGCGGGTTTCGATGGGTAATTAATCGGTTTCGCCGAGGGGCTGGATGGAAATACGGAGTAGTTTGGGAGCTCGAAATGCTCGCTTTTATTTTCTTTTCTTTCTTTCCTACGCATGGGTGTGGGGGTCTCAGCTGTCAGCTCAGCTCAGGGTCCGAGTGAGTGAGTGAGCGAGTCCGGTCAAAGCTGGGGTTTGATTCCCCCGAGCGAGCGAGCGAGCGAGCCCGGCTTTCGGGCATCATCTCCTGCTCCCAGCCACGTTGGGGGCACCGGGGATTTCGCACGAGTTCCCTTCATGTTGGCTCCATTTTCTGCGACGTTTTGGAGGGAAGATATCCTGCATTTCTGAAGGATACTTTTATTGGTGTTTCCACATGTGAGTGGAACTTGTAACAATTTTGAAGGATTAGATTTCCTAGGAGCTTTTGCTACGGTGTTGCTTTATTTGTACATTGGATCCCTTGATGTAGTTTTTACTACTTTTGGGATGCTTTGTGCTTCTTGATGTAGTTCTTAATAAAATCTCTAAAAAGACTTATATTTAGAAACGGAGGGAGTATATTGCATGTTTCTGTAACATTGCTTGGTCTTTGGAGTAGCCTATAGGAGTGAAAGCTTCAACGGATTATTGTCCCAAACAAAATGATGCAAGGAAAAAGGAGTTCTACGAGTGATGGCGGCGATTGACGTTGTCATGGCCCCTGGATATAGTCAGGGAGGACAACTCCGGCCCAATAGTTCTGGAGTGGGCCAGGACGACGAATCGGAGTCCACCAACTATACAGGGGCTTATCACCAACTTGGAGTAAAAGTATAGGTATATCCGGTTGTAAACTCACTCACTCTCCACCGTATAAACTGACTCCGACCCATGTAACCCTACCCCTTGTCCAGCGAATTAAGGGGAGGCGAGGGCCTAGACATCGGTGGCTTTTCATACGCAACACTACAAACCCTAGATATCATATGAGGCAACCATCAATACAATCCACAAACGCATCAAGTAGGGTATTGCCTCTCTTTGAGGGCCTGGACCTGGGTAATCCTTGTCTCATGTGCACCTGATGAGTGTAACACCTACACTTATTCCACCATTGTTTAAACCAGATAATTCTATATATTCTAATAAAATCACTCTAATTTATCCGTTGATGGCTAATAAATGGAAAATATTGCAATTCCCTTTTCGTAATTTGTTCCCTCCGGGAATGGACCATGAAAGGGAAGGAAATGAAGCTATGCATGCAAATGCAAAGTGTGGAGATAAAGTCAAGCCAATGGGATGCGCCACGAAGGATCCAAAGGACAAGACGACGTGTGGTACGAGTGCGGGTGCTAGTACCAGTGGTCACCGCCTGCCAGTAGTTGTGTGGCATAATCCCAGAAACACTTTATAATAGGCCTGAGGCGCCATTCAGAATAGAACAAGCAGAAAAGAAGTAGAGAGTCGCGAGGATCACCACCACCATTTCCATAATCCCTAGCCGCGTCCATCACCATATCCATATTCTCTTAGGGTTTGCCATACTTGTAATTGATCCATCGCATACGACGACATTCTAAGACTTTACACGATCAGTCATCTACCAATGCCATCTATAATGTTTTCCATTTGTGATCTTATTGCGATGTTTGAGTAATCCCCTCGGGCCATTGATTGATCCATAACCTTGCAGCCGTATGTACTTGTGCATAGATCATTGGTATTGACTTTGTTTAATTAAACATTAATTGTATGTTTTATTAGCAATGGATTTGTCTCTTGTCTCTTCCTTGTTCCAAGACTCTACGCGTACTTGGAATCCTTTAGATCGATCTAGCAGGAGGGAAAGCACATGGATGTGTGGAAGGCTACACCGAACACGAGTGACGGGAAGGAGAACGTCACAACTGAGTTCCCAGGTACATAGTCTGCAAAGATGAGCACCGAGCTCCCGCCATCCACTTGGACAAGGAACAACAAAAGGAGCGAATATGAGTAGCCCAGCCACAAGATGAAACCTGCCGACGAGCTCCGACCACGCCACCAACCACCACCATACATCCAGAATGACACCTCCACCCGAAGCTCACCACAGATGACACCCCCAAGTAGCTGACGACGCCAACACCGCTCACTAGTAGAAAACAGGGCTTTGAAACGGGCGAGATTATTGCATTAGTCCCGGTCGTGTTACGAACCGGGACTAATGGGTGCATCAGTCCCGGTTCGAGCAGCCAGGGCGCCGGCCGGGGTTTGTCAGGAACCAGTCCCGGTTCGTGTGACCCCTTTTAGTCCCGGTTCCAAACACGAACCGGGACTAAAGGGCCTCGCTCCTGGCCCAGTCCCTTTAGTCCCGGTTCTAGCCACAAACCGGGACTAAAGATATGCCTATATATATATGCTCGCCCCTGCCCGCTCACTCCTCTGTTTTTTGGCCGGCCGGCGTGTGCGAGGTGTGTGCTGTTCTGCTCTCACCTCCTATGCACACGAGGTGTTTGATGAAATGCCCGAGCCACGCTTAAGCTTTCTCCTCTCCAAGCTCGACCTCCAAGCTCCATTTTCCCCAAGATTTGTCTAGGTTTGGCGGTCCGTCACGTCCCGTCCCCGTCCTCACCGTCGTCGATCGCACGCGCCGATCTCGTCGCCGGCACCACCATGGTGAGCCTCTTGTTCTTATCTTCTTTTTAAAAGAAAAAATTCTTACTTGTATGATTTACATAGATACTTGTATAAATTTCTGACTTCATGGTATCCGCCCACGTCGGCCCTCGTCCGGTCTATGATTCGGATGTGGTATATTATCTTTTATAACTATTTATTTCATTTAGTGTTTATGACAATTATGCCGACCAACGTGACATAGATGTGTTTATCTAGGAGGTATGTGAACCGGAAATTCCAACCGACCCTCTTGTCGAGAGGTTAAATTTAGTTGAAAAAGAAAACGAGGATTTGAAAGAAAAATTGAAAAGAATTGAGGAGGAGAAGATGAGATTGGACTTGCATGTTGCCGATGTCGTCGATGACCACAAGATCAAGATGGATGCAATGCGCTTGAAGATTAGAAAGATAAGAAAATATGCCATTGATAATGAGGCTTGGTATCATTATGCTGTTGGATCAATTGTTACCTTAGTTGCGATTATCATCGCATTTGTTGTTGCATTTAAATGTTTTACATAGTTGTATGTTAGTTTCAAGTTATGTTTTAATTAGATGCTCTAGAGAGCTGTATGTTGTTCTATGAGAACTATGTATGAACTTTATGTATTTATTTTTTCAGTAATAACATTTGATCACTTCTCTATTCATGATGTTCTGTAATTGTTTTTGATACATTTAATTATGATACCATGCCAACTTTCAACCATTTCAGAGTTCGTTCGCAGTGCTTTTCAATTCAGGGTCATTTTAGCTCAAAATAAATCATGAAATGCATGAAAACTAGCAAATGAAGTCAGAAAATGGTTGAAAAGTGATGATGTGGCTTTGAATGGTGCATATTGAATACAGAAAAAGTCTTGAGTTAAAATATGTTCAAAAAATTGAAATCCCTTTGTAATAGACGTTTGTTTGTCCGAAACCCTGATACTTCGAAAGAGATTGTCCAGTTTGTACACGAAGTGCATCCAGTTTTTCCGGTAACCCTCTCAACTTTTTAGCACATGCTATGTGGGTGAAATTATTATACCATGCCAACTTTTAACCATTTCAGAGTTCGTTCGCAGCACTTTTCAATTCAGGGTCATTCTAGCTCAAAATAAATCATGAAATGCATGAAAACTAGCAAATGAAGTCAGAAAATGGTTGAAAAGTGATGATGTGGCTTTGAGTGGTGCATATTGAATGCAGAAAAAGTCTTGAGTTAAAATATGTTCAAAAAATTGAAATCCCTTTGTAATAGACGTGTTTTCGTCCGAAACCCTGATACTTCGAAAGAGATTGTCCAGTTTGTACACGAAGTGCATCTAGTTTTTCCGGTAACCGTCTCAACTTTTTAGCACATGCTATGTGGGTGAAATTATGATACCATGCCAACTTTCAACCATTTCAGAGTTTGTTCGCAGCGCTTTTCAATTCAGGGTCATTTTAGCTCAAAATAAATCATGAAATGCATGAAAAACTAGCAAATGAAGTCAGAAAATGGTTGAAAAGTGATGATGTGGCTTTGAATGATGCATATTGAATGCAGAAAAAATCTTGAATTAAAATATGTTCAAAAAATTAAAATCCCTTTGTAATAGACGTGTTTTCGTCCAAAACCCTGATACTTCGAAAGAGATTGTCCAGTTTGTACACGAAGTGCATCCATTTTTTCCGGTAACCCTCTCAACTTTTTAGCACATGCTATGTGGGTGAAATTATGATACCATGCCAACTTTCAACCATTTCAGAGTTCGTTAGCAGTGCTTTTCAATTCAGGGTCATTTTAGCTCAAAATAAATCATGAAATGCATGAAAACTAGCAAATAAAGTCAGAAAATGGTTGAAAAGTGATGGTGTGGCTTTGAATGGTGCATATTGAATGCAGAAAAAGTCCTGAGTTAAAATATGTTCAAAAAATTGAAATCCCTTTGTAATAGACGTGTTTTCGTCCGATCAAAGTTATTTAACTTAATATTATATAAAATTTATGCAACTAAAATTATCAAAGTTATTTTTGTTAAAAAATTGAATAACAAAAAAAATATTCATAAAGTATTTTTTGTTAAGAACTTTTAATATGCAAAAAAATAACATAAAAAATAGCAAAAGTGAAAATAAATGCGCTTATAGAGGAAATTCAACCTAAATTCAAAGTGCTAGTACATCTATTTTTGTACTAGCACTTTGAATTTAGGTTGAATTTTCTCTACAAACACATCTATTTTCATTTTGAATTTAGGATTTGAGAGGAACTTAACATGGCAGAGAGGGCCGGCCTTATAAACAGGTGCGAGCGCCTCTCGCTTGACGAGGTGGGACTAAATTACCCCTTTAGTCCCGGTTGGATCCACCAAGCGGGACTAAAGGGCTGGGCTTCCCGCCCTTTCGGGCTACCGAAAACTACCTTTAGTCCCGGTTGGAGCCACCAACCGGGACGAAAGGGCTGGGCTTCCCGCCCTTTCGGGCTGCCGAAAACTACCTTTAGTCCCGGTTGTTGGCTCTAACCGGGACTAAAGGGGGGTCTTTAGTCCCGGTTGGAACTACCAACCGGGACTAAAGGTTGCACTATATAAGCGGGACTTGGAAAAGTTTCCAAATCCATCTGCTTTCCCTCTCCCCCGACGGCGCCGAAAACCACCTCGACGCCGCCCGGCTCCCCGACGCCATCGCCTCCCCTGACGCCGTCCATGTCGTCGCCTCCCCCGACGCCGTCCCCGTCGCGGTCCCCGTCGCCGCCCCCGACGCCGTCCCCGTCGCCGCCCCCCGACGCCGTCCCCGACGCCGTCCCCGTCGTCGTCCCCGTTGCCGCCCCCGACGCCGCCCCCGTCGCCGTCCCCGTCGCCGTCCCCGTCGCCGCCCCCGACGCCGCCCCCGTCGCCGTCCCCGTCGCCGTCCCCGTCGCCGCCACCCGATGCCGTCCCCGTCGCCGCCCCCGACGCCGCCCCCGTCGCCATCCCCGTCGCCGCCCCCGACGCCGACGCCGTCCCCGTCGCCTCCTCCTCCTCCTATGTGAGCCGCCGGCCACACCGCCGTTCCCCTCCTCCTCCTAGCTATCCTAAGCCACCCCCGCGGTTACCGTCGTCGCCCGCGTCCGTCGCCGGCCGAAGCAGTGGCGGTCAACGGCAGATCCAGGGCTAGTTAGAAAATTAAGATGGCATTTTAAGTTAGTTAGGAAATTTGTTAGTTAGGCTTTGTTATTAAAAATGTTATTAAAAATGGCATTTTAAGTTAGTTAGGCTTTGTTATTAAAAATGTTATTGTTGTTTTATTGTTGTTAAATAAAATGATATTTGCTATAGCCACAATTTGTTTTCGTCGACGATGCCTGGCCCGCATCCTCGTCGTCGTCGAGTCGGCGGCGACATCATGCTTGAGAGGCGCAATGTCCGGGACTGGGCTCCGCCGGGCTGGCACTGGGAGGTGCTACCTTCCCGGGCTCGGAGCTTGATGAGGAATCCTGGTCTTGTCGTCGACCCGGAGATACTTTGGTGGCGGTCGCGTGGGACACTTTCGGTGCAGAGGCAGCCGGCCCCCGCGGAGGTGGTACGTCGCCGTGTCAGGGAGGAGGACGAGCACGTCCGTCGCTACATGGCGGCGTTGGACGCCAGGTTCTCCAATACCTGGCAGATTCTTCAGGGATCTCACCCGAGTTATGATCCGGTGATGGTTCCTTATCTTTGGGTGTCCACCGTCAGCGACTTAGAGACCGCTAGTGAACCGAGTTCACCGTCCTCCACTTTGGATTCTAGGATATTCGATCTGTATTAGTAATCTTATATGATAATATTTGAGATGTATTAGTTAATATTTGATGATGCATTAACTGGATTAGTGATATTATATTCGAGTTCATTATAAATGTATTAGTGATATTATATTCGAGTTCATTATAATTGTATTAGTGATATTATATCGGTATAATGCGTGTGTGACTTTCGGTCTGTTGTTGCTCCTTGTGTGACTTTCATGTGTGTTCTTGATGGAGGAATCCCGACTGTTGTCGTGGGGGGCGCCTCCTCTTCTTCTCTTCTTTGCGATATATTCGTCGGTATAATTCGCAAGAAGAGAAGAGGGGGGGGGGCGTCCATCACCGACGGTCGAACTCTTACTGTGAGAGAGTGTCCACCAACATATATACACCACCATATCAGTGTGAGAGAGTGCGCACCAACACACCATGAGATATGAGAGTTATTTAAGGAAAGCCTCGATGGACCGAAAGTCACACACGCATTAGGATCCAAGCGTGCCGTAATTCTTGAATCATGAACACAGGAAATGTCGTCGTCATCAGACGACGATAGGATCCAAGCGTGTGAACTTTGCGGTGAAGATAAGGGTCTTTGCGATCGGCCTGGGCTGCGAGACGGCAGGTTCTTCACCATGAAGCTTTATGAGGACTTTGATATTTCTACGGTACGCAACGATGACAACTGTTTTTTCGTAATTAAGCATGACTTCTGTTTCTTTCCTTCAACGCGTAATTTCTGTTTTCTACAATTCGACCAGTTCATCCCCTCTCATGCAAGACGGTATTTCTTGGAGAGGCTCGGTTTTGAAGAGCACGAGAGTTTCGAGACGAGGACAGCCAACCTGAGGACTAAACATGGTCACACATTTCTGGTGAAAGTAATGAATGCACCTAATAACACAGAATTAGGGTGCTCAAATTGGGAAGCTCTTTGCAAGGCATATGGATTTCAGGAGGATATGGAAATAACCTTCGATCTTCGTCCTGAAGATCATATTGAAGGAAACATCGACATTTGGGTGGATGTCGATATGCTTCCTGTTTTACCTCCATTTGAGTTTGTCAACCATGCATATTTGTCAAGTAATTTGCATTCTATATTTAAAAATAGTTGGTATTCATCCATACTAAATTTCTTAATTTATAATTTACAGCTTATTTCGTTTCTTCGAGTGAAACACAGAACATAATCGACACGACACACTACACTTATGGATCACATCTAACTTGGGAGGAGAAGGGTGATCTTATCAACTTTGTTATTGGTGTCCTAGTTGGTAGGGAGATCTTCCCGTATAATTTGGGAACTGGCCCAAATTATACATTGTACAGGACACTAGTGCATAGGTTGAGGGCGGATGACATTCGCCGAAATATCTTGGTAAGAGTTGCTAATTAAGTACACTATACTATTGCGTAAATGGTATTGATTACATTGCTAACTAGGCTACTATTATGTTCTTCAACAGAAACTGCCAAATGAAGTTGTGCCTCCGTTGATGCAACTCGAAGGTAATATGACAATTAAAAGCCCCTTCTAGCCCGAGTTCTCTTTTGCATACTCGACCGAGCGCAAACCACCAAGACGGCTCCAAATTGAAGCATGGGGACAAATAAAGAAGGCTCGCAAGCCACAAGTTGGAGACCGTTGGATCTCTTTGCTTCATCATGGAGACATAGACGTTATTCTGTTTTATGTCATTTTACCTAGGAGGGACGACTAGGTCCTATATGAGAGAGAAGTTTTTCTGGTTTATTTTAACTTGCATGATCGATTAGGATGATTACTATTATGATGTTTTTCTGTTTTATGATATTTTAACTTGGTATGATTAAGATGATGATGAGTTATATGACATATATTTGATTAAGATGGATGGATGCAAGTGATCATGTGAATTAGAGGAAAATATGATGTTGCGATTGGCCCTTTCCAAAAATGAAAACCCGCGTGAAAATACAATATAAATATAAAAGAAAATGAAAACCAAAAATGAAACACGGCCCTTTCCAAAAAAAAAACCCACAGCGCCTTTTAGTCCCGGTTCGTGTTACGAACCGGGACCAAAGGTCCTCCTGCCTCGGCGCCGCCGTGCGGCCACGTGGAGCACCGTTGGTCCCGGTTCGTAAGCCAACCGGGACTAAAAGCGATCGGCATTTGTCCCGATCGTTTTGTCCCGGTTGCAGAACCGGGACTAAAGGCCCTCTGCAACCGGGACAGATGCCCTGTTTTCTATTAGTGGCTGCTGCCGCCCAATTCGAAAAGGATCTGAATTTTCACCCGGTACACGAGTAGGAGGAAGAGGAAGGGAAATGGACAACCTTGACGACGCCAATAGGAAGGGAACGGCGTCCAAGGTCGTCGCCGCCAGACCAGCCGGCCTCGGATTTCTTCGGTGTCCCTACCCACCTCCAACCTCGAGCACGAACAACACCGGCAGCCGGAGGCCACCGGAGGCTAGATCCTTCAACGTTCGTATGATGGAATCAAATTTTACATGGGTCAAACCAAAAAGGAACCTTCGAATCAATTTTCAAATTAAGGCCTATTTCGAGTTAAAACTAAAGAACAAGAAAAGGACCAATAAGATATGGGGCTAGCTAGGAAGCTACAAATAAACTAGTTTTTTCATGTAAAAGTTACCATTGAGCCACCAAAGCTGTTTGGACGCTTCTTCCAAGTTACAGCTTAAATTACCCACAAATCAAAAGATACACAAAGGATCCAAAGCATCTAACGCATGGTCATATGATCATGTCTTATTATACTCCTTCCTCTAGCGGTGGAGTATAAAGGCAATAGATAAATTAATTATCGGGACTCCCGGGTGTAGGGAGCTTTCATAGTTAGTGTGAGTTAAGAGTCGAGTTGTTCTTTCTTCCTTCATGTTTCTTTGGCATTTCTTTCTCTATGATTTCTTTCCGTTTCTATTTCACACCAAGTGAAGCAAGAAAGAGGGAAAACCGGGACACGCAATATCTACTCACGAGCTCAAATGCATTTTAGAGCTCCGATTTTACTTTTTTTGCCACACCTTCCATCAATGTGATTTCGTGATGAAATTTTACATGCACTCCAAACATATTTTAAAGTTTGCCACAAAAAAATCAGATTATTTTACTGTTCACCCCAAGAGCATTTGAACTCGAGATTAGAAAGGTACTTTCGGGAAAACCTTCCTTATTTTCAACATCATTTTCATCTCTTGTGAGATCATAAATCAACGATATTGTAAAAAAAATCTTTTGAAAAAACCTGGTAAACTAAATTGTAGACCATCTGTTTCAGCTAGCAGAACATTGGCATCACCAGACACATCCTATCCATCCTCGACGTCCATTCAATGTGAGCGAAATTAAGGATGTGGTCTTCTTGTTGCCCTTGGTCAAGGCCCCGAGCCTGATGGTTTTATAGGGGCTTTCGACAAGAGATGTTGGATATCATCAAGACGGACCACATGACTGCGACTCTTCAGCTAGCGTCTCTCAGAGGGGATTGTGGAAAGCTTGTCAACTCGACGAACATCCTCCTCCTCACTAAGAAGCAGGACACAACCATGGTCGATGACTATAGGCCCATCAGCCTCATTCGCGACATCTCGAATATCTTCTCCAAGCGGTTGGTCGACCGGGTGCCGCCATCGCTGCCAATGCTTTTCTCCAAATGCCAGACTGCTTTCGTACAAAAGAAAAGCATCCATGATAATTTTGTGCACATGCATACCTCGATAAAAGACCTCCACCGACCAAACACACCCTTTCCCTCAAGTTGTTTAACTCCAAGGCTTTCAACTCCGTCAGTTGAGCTCATCTGATTGAGGCTCTTCGCCAGCTAGGTTTTGGACAACATTGACACGACTGGGTTTGCATGTCCATGCTCCTCATGCTCTGTCCTTTACTGACCTGCCGTTTCCTTGCAAATTGAAAATTAATATGCACACGCCTACGGCTCCCTGCCATTTATTCCCCTAGCTCGGCGTGTGTCTGTCGGAGAGGATGGTAGTTGGTCTTTAATGCATCATGGGATCAACTTCTCTAGCAACCTACTACTGGTGATTAAATTGATACTAGCTCCGTTGTGATATCCCTGGTGATGTACTGACAGCGGTAGGGTACGTGATATTTTCTCAGATTTTATAGCTGTTTTGATCCGTGACAATCATCTAGGCCTTGTCTTAGTAACGGCATCTACAGTCGGTCCCTTCAACTTTGGCTCCTCAAATGTTTGTTTTAAGTCCTCATTTATACATATATGTAATCATGTCCCTCACTTTGTCATCAATTATCAGGTCATATGTGTATGATTGACGAGGATGGAGAAAAAAATGGTCTGGAATGAGCCGCGACCACATGACAGATCGAACACTGACTTGGCGCGTCCGCAAGCCCTCATATCCGCTATGAGCTAGATATGAAAGTTTACGGACTGTCCGGACGTTTAGGACAAAGTGTGGGAGTGACTAACTAACAGACACCCCTACGAGGCAGTCACAACTGTCACTTTTCTGGCCCTTAGAGTGCGCCAGGTGGTTCGCCGAGACGACGCTTCATGTGGCGCTTTGGACGCACCATCGGGATTATTTTTCCTTTCTACACGTGTTTCCGGATTTTATTTTGGCTTCTTTCAGTTTTTTCTTTCCACTTTTTTGATTGCTTCTGAAAGTTTTGGGGGAGAAAACCATTTGCTTTTATGTATTTATTTATTTTGAGAAGCAGCTCTTTTCTGGAAGAAGCACAATATGAGTTTCTGTGGGAAACATAACATGTGCCTATGCGAGCAGCACAATTCCGCTTCTTGAAAGGAAAAAAGAAACAGAACATGTGTTTTCACGAGAAACACAACTATATTTTTTAAAAAGGAAAAGCACACCCGTCCTTTCGCTAGAAGTATAAACCGTACTTCCACGAGAGAAGCACAACTGTGCTTTCTAAAAAAAGCACATCTATCTTCCTAAAGAGAGAAAAGCACACGTTGTGTTTTCCCAAGAAATAAAATTGTGCTCCCCGAAAAATAAAAAGCATAATTGTGCTTCCTAAAAATATAAAAAAAGCACAACCATGCTTCCGTCCTTCTTTTTGTCCCATTTTTTTTAGGTTTCTGTTTTTTGGGGGTTTCGTTTTTTTATTTCCTTTCTTTGGTTTTCTTTTTTTTATTTCCTGTTGATTTTCTTTTTTCTGGAAAACAAGTTCGCCGAAACCTATTAACATTGAATCTAGTTTCGAAGGTCTCGACGTGAGAAATCCAACGGTGAAGATGACCGTGATTTGGATGTACAATTTAAGAGATAAATGTTATGAAAAACATATCTAGGTACAAAAAGGAAACTCTTAGGTTGTGACAAATGAATACATACAATGTGTCACTTGTCAACATCAAGGAACGTGGGAGAGTAAATTTTGAAAAAGGCATCCTTAATTAGTGATTTCGCAAAGTGAGAGGCATGGTTGGGTCAAAAAAATGACCGGCTATGGCCCAGATGTGCAGGGCAATATGAGGAGCATGGTTGTGGATCCTCTAAGTTCAACTTCAACGCACGGTCGCATTTGGTCTTTCTTTATTCGTTTGGGTCGAAATTAACAGAAAACATGGCCCAACGCGCCAATGCAAACAGACGGTCATCCGTTTTCTGTCCGTCCGCGACCCATTTCTGACCCAAATTTGGGCCGCGTTCGCGCCGAAATGAACAAGGTGCGAACGCGTGGGACGCACACCCTTGTCCTCCACAAGCCCGCATGTCGGGGGGCACAACCTTCCCATTTCCCCCTTCTCTCCAAATAACACACAGTGCCAAAGCACGCCGCCGACGCCGCCATCCCGGTCACCACCGCCACTCGCCCTACGACCCCCAAGAAGAAGAAGCCCAAGAGGATGCTCACGCCGGAGGAGCTCGCGTGAGAATTGGCGAAGAGGGCTGGCCGTAGGGCCATTGCTGCCAAGGGGAAAGCCGCCACCTAGGCTGCTGTCGACGTTGCAGCCGCGCAACAGTGGGCTATCGATGAGGATAACGAGATTATGTTCACCAATGCCATGCAGGCAGCGACGCATCACACCCTCCTCATGCAAGGAGGCCGTCAAGAGGAGGAAGCTCGAGATTGAGGAGGCCATCCAAACAAAGAAGATTAAGATTGAGGCGACCTATGCAAACATCAAAGCAAGAGAGGTGGCGCTCGCTTTCATTGCGAAGGAGGTGGAAATCATGATGGTGGACTTGAGTAAGGTGCCATCGAGGAGAAGAGTTTGGTTCGAGAAGAAGCAAAAGGCGATGCTCGAGCTAGATGATTAAGCTACGACCAAGAGCACCATTATTTTGTATGCCGACTTTGTGTGCCGTCATGAACTAGAGCCAAGAGACATGAACTATGACCATTTTTTGTGCATTGGCTAGTGTACGGGCGTGAACCGTGGGGTGATTATTTTATAGGCTGGCATGTGGGTCCGTCGCTGATGCTCTGGCCGACATGAACTATATGGCCGTTGGCATGGTTATGGCCACGGGCTATTTCAGTTTTTTATTTTTTTCCTTGCAAAGGAAACATGGCATCCGGACGAAATGCATTCGTTGGTTGGAAGCAGCGGCCATATTTGCTCCGGCGCAGCTGGAGAATAATCATTTGCCTGACCTAAATGGACAGAGTCTAGACACATCGGACATCCATTTGCGGTCGTGCGTTGGAATTGGCCTAATTTATTTGTCCACATAATAAAATGTTTTTCGTGAATACGCACAAGATTTGCGTACCATTGCATTGATAGAGGAATTAGAATGTGAAGGTTACAGGGTTGATCTCCCAAGCACAAGCGCAAAAGAGATGGTCTAAACGAGATGAACATCAGCGCAGTGGAAGGTTATGCACAACACCGCTAGCTACATACTACTCAATCAATTGGCCAAGCCCCTTGGCCCCCGCGCGCACCCAGGCGCGGGCGTCTTCCTTGATGCAGTCGGAGAGTCTGGAAATGGAGGGCCTAGTGCCATTTAACACGCACTCGTTGCGTTGCTTCCATAGCCTCCAGGAAGTGAGGATGATGACAGTGGCAAGCCCACGACGAAGAGCGGCCAGGGAGTCATGGATGGCGGCAGAGAAACCACTCGCGGAACTCACAGTCCAGGCTTGGCAGGGTGGTCGTGGAATGGTACCAAGAGAGGATCTCATGCCACACCCGCCGAGAGAAAGAGCAGCCAGCAAGTAGGTGCTACATGGTCTCCAGTTCCTGATTGCACAGCAGGCCGAGAGGCGCATGGGGAAGGCCCCGACGTGCTAACCTATCCGCCGTCTAGCAACGAACTTGATAGACCAGCCATAGGAAGATCTTGACCCTGAAAGGCGCCCAAGATTTCCAGGTAAGCCGCTAGGACGGCTCTATGGTCGAGCCCGAGAAGAGCGCCTGGTAGCAGGACTGGGCGGAGTACGCGCCTGACGCAGCCCATCGCCAAGAGATGCGGTCCGGCATGTCCGAGAGAGCGATGTCACGTAGCTGCACCCAGAGCAGGATAACTGGACCAAAGCCCCGGGGCCTAGGGCTCCATGGATGTCGCGGATCTAGGAGCGGTCAAGCAGACAGTCGCGGACAGAATGCAGTCGTCGTCGGCGGCGTGGGACCATGACG
Organism: Elymus sibiricus; assembly: GCA_039707655.1. Taxonomy (NCBI): domain Eukaryota; kingdom Viridiplantae; phylum Streptophyta; class Magnoliopsida; order Poales; family Poaceae; genus Elymus; species Elymus sibiricus. Next base: position 251,651,333 of record CM077671.1, read on the forward strand.
TGGATCAGAGGAGCGACCTCGGCGATGGAGCTGCCCTGGAGCCAATGATCATCCCAGAATCTACAGGTGTTTCCGTCGCTGAGCTCCCAGCTCGTGGACGCCCGAAAGATCGCATGGACGTCAGGCGTGCAGGGAATGTGTAGGTGCTGCCAGGGCCTGGACGGGTTCGTCTTGCGCAACCAGAGCCACCCGGCCTGGAGCGCGATCCCGGTGCGCTGGAGGTCCGGGATGCCCAGGCCGCCGAAAGCAACAGGGCAGCAGACCCGACCCCAACTGATGAGTTTGTGCCCTCCGTTGGTAGTCTTACGGCCATGCCAAAGGAAAGCACAAACCAGCCAGTTGATTTGGCACAGGATCGAGGGGTGCAACGCCATGTCGATGAGAATGTGGGTCTGCATGGCGCAGAAGACGTGCCTCACAAGAGCAAGACGCTCGCCGCGGGAAAGCATGGAAGCCCACCAAGGGGAGATTTCTTCCCCAGCTTGTCGACGAAGGGCTGTAGTGTGGAAACGAAGACCTTGCGAATCAAAAGGGGGAGACCAAGGTACCGCATCGGGAAGTCGAGGATGGGGCACGGGAAGTAGTCGGTGATGGAGGCGCGGTGGGAAGGGGAGCACTGGATTGGAATCGCCGAGCACTTAGTCATATTGGTGCGAAGGCCGGAAGCCTCACCGAAGATCTTGAGCAGCTGGCCAACCGCCCGGAGGTCTGGCTCGTCGGGGTGAAAGAACATGACGACATCATCGGCGTAGAGGGACCGGCTGGAAGCCATGTGCCTGTCGGTGAGGCGCTTCATGACACCGAGGTCCATAGCTTTCGTGAATATGTGGTTGAGGACATCGATCACGACGATGAAGAGCATGGGCGAGACGGGGTTTCCCTGACAAAGCCCCTTGTGATGGTAGACTGGAGGCCCAGGGGTCCTGTTGATGAGCACGCGCGTACTGACGATGGCAAGGAAGATGCACAACCAGTTGATCCAGCGCGGACCAAAGCCAAGGTGCCACATCACCTCATTCAGGAATGGCCAGGAGATGGAACCGAAGGCGCGCGCGATGTCAAGCTTGAGAAGAATGCACGGCTTGCAAAGGTTGTGGAGCTGTCAGGCCGTTTTCCGGACTAGCATGAAGTTGTCGTGAATACTTCGGCTGGCGATGAAGGCGCTCTCGTTCGCAAAGATCATATCATGGAGACGCGGCGCAAGCCGAAGGGAAAGGACCTTGGCGAACAGCTTGGCAATCAGATGGATGAGGTTGATCGGACGGTACTCAGAGAGGGTGGCCGCGTCCAGGTACTTTGGGAGAAGAGTGATGAACGCATGGTTCAACTTGTGGAACCCACGGTCGTTGAGCACATGCAGCTTGTGGAACCCACATAATAAAATGATATAGGTTTTACAAAGTATATCTACGTATATTCTAGTAATTGAGATTGTGCGTGGTCATTCGCATGCGAAAAGCCAGACGGGGGTTCGCTGGACCGCACAGGTGCGATGCGTGTGAGGACGGACCACCTTGCTTGGCCCCAGCAGAATACCAGGAGATCCTTAGAGCAACTCCAACCGCACGACCCAAACGGACGCGCGCTTTATCAGCGTTTTGTCCGTTTGGGTCGGCTCGTCTGCCCCCTTTTGCAAATGGGTCGTCGTGCTCTCAACGCGCCGACCCATTTTTCGTCCGCGCACAAGCAGTTTTTAAAGATAAAATGGCCGGCGGCCACACATCATGCCATCTACCATGCCAGCGTCCAGCATACATATGCCAGCCAACAAAAAGAATGCGCAGTTTTCAAGCTGGACGCACTTGCCAGCGGGCCGGCACACATGCCAGCACACAAAATAAGAATGTAGTTTGGACACGCCATCTCGTCCGTGGTCATGCCCGCACACCGCGGCATGGATCAATGGTCTTTGAAGCTCATCATGTCGGCCTGCATCTTCTCGAACCAAGACCGCTTCCTCAGAGAGATCGTGCTCAAGTTCACCTTCATGAGCTCGACCCCCTTCATCATGCAAGCGAGCCAGACTTCTCTTGCTTCCGTGGCTGCTTCGGTGGCCTCGATCTCTAGCATCTTAGCTTGCTTCTCCGCCTCCAACGCTAGTTTCTTGTTTTGTATCTCCATGAAGGCCTTAATTTGCTCCTCCTTGGCTTGCCGGTGCTTCTCCTCTCTTGACTCTTTGTTGTCCATCATGCCTGGCAAAGTACCTTGCAAGGCAAGGGACGCCGCATCGCGCTTGTCCTCTTTTTTGGAGTTGGTCTTCCCCCACGGACGCTCCTTCTCGCCCTCACCATGCTTTTCAATGGCTGCATGCCCTCCACGCGCCTTGATGGCAGCGCATTGCACTTTGAACTTCTCTTTTCCACTGACGTTCATCCAACAATGAGTGAGGTTGAAAGACTTGCCCTCATAGTGGACCTTGAATGCTTCCAAAGCTTGGAAGACCTACAAATGAACAATATGTCGGCATACCAAAATAAGCAAGGTAGGACAAAATCGATATAAGCAAGCATGTCGGCATACCATGTCTTTCATGTTGATGCCGCTCACGGGACGGGCCTCGATGCCCTCAAGAGTGGAACAAAATTGTTGCACTCTTGTTGTATCACCCTCCAATGCTTGCCGAGAGAGACCCACCCACGCTTGCCCTCCATTTGGTATGGTTTAAACTTCTTGCGCTCGTGGAACTCGCGATGCACTCTTACCCAAAATGCCGAAGCCTTTTGCTCGGCGCCTATCTTGGGGTCTTGACCAATGTCTCTCCAACATTCACACAGAAGTTTGTCTTCCTTTTGTGTGTATGCTTTGGTCCGCTTGCTCTTCCGCTTCTTCTTTGCATTGGCTTGGGCTGGGAGCGGTTCCTCGAACAATGGCTCTCCCTCGATGTCCACTTCATCATCCTCTTCATCTAGGCCATAGTCTTCCGGGAACTCGTGATCTAGCGGAAAAGAGCCTCCCAAGACGACTTGGTCCTCCATGAGGGGGTCGACCATGCCTCCACTGTCATCACCAAACGTGGACCCAATGCCGTCGTGCCCGGCCATGAAGGGGTTGCGGTCATCTTGGCTTTGCGTCTCGTCGGGATCGAAGGTAGCGCCACCGCCACGGCCACCACCTTCGTAGATGAGGCCCTGCATGAACAGACTGTCCTCGTCTTCCGCAGCCGGCATTTTGTCGAACAGGCTATGGGCGTTACCCAAGGCGTCGGCTGGGAGCTCGCGGTGGCGTTTGCATGAACCACCGGAGGACGATCCATCGCCCACAGGCACCGCGTTGAGGTCGATGCCCGTGGGTGCTGGCGTGGCAGGCGCGATCACGCTCACCTCCGGTTCACCGGAGCCCGTAGAGTAGGACAAACGGGAGGTTTGCGGGTGATGCTGCTGGAAGCCGTGCGCCGCCGGTGTGGTGGACATGCGTGTCGAGTCCGGCAGTGGGTGATGGAGCGGTGATGAGCCGGTGCTGGCCGCAGCCACCATGGCAGCGAGCCCCTGCTGGCCTGGGTTTAACCCTAGCATCAGCAGGGTCTGCATCGTGGCCTCGCGGACCAGCAGTTTGCTCTTGGCGGCGTTGGACTCTTGATCGAAGGCAGCGGCGATGGTGGACGCGGCCGCAGCCTCCTCCCGCGCTTCTTGCTGGTGCCGACAGTTCTTCCTCCTCAACGATTGGTCGGCGCGCTCCGCGGGTGTCAGCACCTTCTTCTTCTTGGTCGGCGCCGACCGTTTTCATGCGTCATGGGGACCGACGGAGGCGAGGCCGGCGGCGGCGTCGAGGGTCGGCGCGTCGTCGTCCATGGCGCGCGTGGGGGGGGGGGGGAGGGCGGGAGCGTTTGGGAATTTTGGAGGGAAATGGTGGGCGACGTGCCACCGACTGGTGGGCCAGGGGGAAGAAGAGCGGGCGTCGCGTGCGTCCGTTCCGTGTCTGCGCGGACGTAAATCAGGCCCAAAATTGAGCCTGGAATGGGTCGCGCGCAGACAGTAAACGGACGCGCGTCCGTTTGGATCGGCGCGTTGGGCTGAGTTTTCTGTCCGCGGCAACCCAAACAGACACGATCGAACGGAATGGGTCGTCCGATTGGAGTTGCTCTTCAAATTCTCACTAGAAGTTAGGTCCGTGGCAAACCTGACAGCGGAGCAAATTTGCTTGCCCCAGCAGAATACCGGACAAGCTGTCGATGCCGGGTCGGGGCCATGCACTCGGCTCTTCCACGTGTGGCTCCTCGCACGTATGATGGCACTCGCTTTGCAAACTACTCCCAGCGTCCGTAGCACATAACTCGGACTACTTGTTTTTCTTTGAGAGAGAGAAGAGATTGTTTTTTGAGAGAACCAACTACTAAAAGAAACTCCAACTGATCGATCCAAATGGACACACATTTTTTCTGTTTTTTGTACGTTTGAGTCGGCCACGCGGATGTTAGTATCCATTTTTTTTATTTGGATCAGTGCATGCACTCAACGGTGGTCCGACGCATTTTTTTCCACATGCATGCACTCAACACATTTAAACTTAACATAAGTAAACATTAAAGCCAGTCAACCGCCGGCTAAAGTCCATACCAACATTAATGAAACATAATTAAAAAAAGTTTGCGCCTCCCCGCGCGTTGCCCTAGGCGTCCTCGTCGCCCGAGCCAGGTGATACGTCTCCATCGTATCTACTTTTCCAAACTCTTTTGCCCTTGTTTTGGACTCTAATTTGCATGATTTGAATGGAACTAACCCGGACTGACGCTGTTTTCAGCAGAATTGCCTTGGTGTTATTTTTGTGCAGAAATAAAAGTTCTCGGATTGACCTGAAAATTTACGGAGAATATTTTTGGAATTAATAAAAAATACTGGCGAAAGAATCAACAGGAGGAGGTCCACCACCTGGCGACAAGCCAGGGGGCACCCCCCATAGGGCGCGCCCCCCTGTCTTGTGGGCCCCCTGGAGCTCCGCCGACCTCAACTCCAACTCTATATATTCCTATTCGGGGAGAAAAAAACAGAGAGAAGAGTTCATCGCGTTTTACGATACGGAGCCGCCGCCACCTCCTGTTCTTCCTCGGGAGGACAGATCTGGAGTCTGATTTGGGCTCCGGAGAGGGGAAATCGACGCCGTCGTCATCACCAACCATCCTTCATCACCAATTTCATGATGCTCTCCGCCATTCGTGAGTAATTCCATCGTAGGCTTGCTAGACGGTGATGGGTTGGATGAGATCTACCATGTAATCGAGTTAGTTTTGTTAGGGTTTGATCCGTAGTATCCACTATGTTCTGAGATTGATGTTGCTATGACTTTGCTATGCTTAATGCTTGTCACTAGGGCCCGAGTGCCATGATTTCAGATCTGAACCTATTATGTTTTCATGAATATATATATGTGTTCTTGATCCTATCTTGCAAGTTGTAGACACCTATTACGAGTTATGATCCGCATCCCCTAGGGTGACAATAACTGGGATTCTTTCCGGTGATTACCGTAGTTTGAGGAGTTCATGTATTCACTAAGTGCTAATTGCTTTGGTCCGGTTCTCTATTAAAAGAAGGCCTTAATATCCCTTAGTTTCCATTAGGACCCCGCTGCCACGGGAGGGTAGGACAAAAGATGTCATGCAAGTTCTTTTCCATAAGCATGTATGACTATATAAGGAATACATGCCTACATTGCATTGATGAATTGGAGCTAGTTCTGTATCACCCTATGTTATAACTGTTGCATGATGAATGCTGCTACTTCTCAAGCATGCGTTGGTTTCCGTGAAGAGGAATGGGTGATGCAGCAAAGTAGATAAGTATTTCCCTCAGTTGTTGAGAACCAAGGTATCAATCTAGTAGGAGATACAAGCAAGTCCCCAATAGATGTACCTACACAAAGAATCAAACACTTGCACCCAACGCTATAAAGGGGTTGTCAATCCCTTCACGGTTACTTGCAAGGATGAGATCTGATAGAGATAGATAGATATGATTGCTTGAAAGTAAAGTAAAACAAAAGTAAAAAGATTACAGGAAGATATTTTTGGTATTTTTGGTTTTAGATCTGAAAGTATAATATGGAAAATAGACCCGGGGGCCATAGGTTTCACTAGAGGCTTCTCTCATGATGGCAAGTATTACAGTGGGTGAACAAATTACTGTCGAGCAATTGATAGAAAAGCGAATAATTATGAAGATATCCATGGCAATGATTATGCATATAGGCATCACGTCCGTGTCAAGTAGACCGAAACGATTCTGCATCTACTACTATTACTCCACACATCGACCGACTCCTGCCTGCATCTAGAGTATTAAGTTCATGAAGAATAGAGTAACGCATTAGGTAAGATGACATGATGTAGAGGGATAAACTCAAGCAATATGATGAAAACCCCATCTTTTTATCCTCGATGGCAACAATACAATACAATACGTGCCTCGCTACCCCTACTATGTCACTGGGTGAGGACACCGCAAGATTGAACCCAAAACTAAGCACTTCTCCCATTGCAAGAATTACCAATCTAGTTGGCCAAACCAAACCAATAACTCGAAGAGACTTGCAAAGATATGAAATCATGCATATAAGAATTCAGAAAAGACTCAAATAATATTCATAGATAATCTGAACATAAACCCACAATTCATCGGATCTCGACAAACACACCGCAAAAGAGTATTACATCGGATAGATCTCCATGAAGATCATGAAGAACATGGTATTGAAGAGCAAAGAGAGAGAAGAAGCCATCTAGCTGTTGGAAATATGCCCTAGAGGCAATAATAAATTGGTTATTATTATATTTCCTTGTTCATGATAATCGTTTATTATCCATGCTATAATTGTATTGATTGGAAACTCAAATACATGTGTGGGTACATAAACAACACTGTGTCCCTAGTAAGCCTCTAGTTGACTAGCTCGTTGATCAAAGATGGTTAAGGTTTCCTAGCCATTGACATGAGATGTCATTTGATAACGGGATCACATCATTAGGAGAATGATGTGATGGACAAGACCCAAACTGTAAACGTAGCATTTGATCGTGTCAGTTTATTGCTATTGTTTTCTGCATGTCAAGTATCTGTTCCTTTGACCATGAGATCATGCAACTCACTGACACCGGAGGAATACCTTGTGTGTATCAAACGTCGCAACGTAACTGGGTGACTATAAAGGTGCTCTACAGGTATCTCCGAGGGTGTCTGTTGGGTTGGCATGGATCAAGACTGGGATTTGTTACTCCGTATGACGGAGAGGTATCTCAGGGCCCACTCGGTAATACAACATCACAATGAGCCTTGCAAGCAATGTGACTAAAGTGTTAGCCACGAGATCTTGTATTACAGAACGAGTAAAGAGACTTGCCGGTAACGAGATTGAACTAGGTATAGTGATACCGACGATCGAATCTCGGGCAAGTAACATACCGAAGAACAAAGGGAACAACATACGGGATTAACTGAATCCTTGACATAGAGGTTCGACCGATAAAAGATCTTCGTAGAATATGTAGGAGCCAATATGGGCATCCAGGTCCCGCTATTGGTTATTGGCCGTAGAGGTGTCTCGGTCATGTCTACATAGTTCTCGAACCCGCAGGGTCTACACACTTAACGTTTGGTGACGATTAGTATAATTGAGTTATTATGTTGGTGACCGAAAGTTGTTCGGAGTCCCGGATAAGATCCCGGACATAACGAGGATCTCCGGAATAGTCCGGAGGTAAAGATTGATATATGTGATAATAGTGTTTTGATCTCCGGAAAAGTTCCGGAGTTCACCGGAAGGGGTTCCGGATGTTTACCGAAGTGTTCGGGTGCAGCAACACTTTATATGGGCCAAGGGATAAAAGCCCACAAGGTATTGGAAAGTGCAAAAAGTAGTTTTGCTGCCGCGTAAGCGGTACTACCGCTTGTGTGAAGCGGTACTACCGCCCGAGCGGTACTACCGCTTGTGTGAAGCGGTACTACCGCTTGTGCGCGGCTGTGCACGGTTCGGCAGGGATCCGAGTTGGACTCTTTTCTTGCGGGCCAAACCGACCTTGTGCGGGCAAAACCAACTTGGAAGAGACTTTTACTCCAAGTTTAGACCCCAAGGCTCAACATATAAATAGAGGGGCAGGGCTAGCACACGTGATACATCAAGATTTCCCCAAGCCGTGTGCGGCAACCCTAACCCTCTAGTTCCTCCGTCATAATCTCCGTAGCGCTTGGCGAAGCCCTGCAGAGATTGTTCCTCACCACCATCACCACGCCGTCGTGCTGCTGGAACTCAACCACTACTTCACCATCGCTCGCTGGATCGAGGAGGTGAAGGCGTCATCAAGCCGTACGTGTGTTGAACGTGGAGGTGCCGTCCGTTCGGCGCTAGTTCGTGATCGGATCAAGGGACGACTTGCGATTTGGATCGCGGAGACGTTCAACTACATCAACCGCGTTTCTTAAACGCTTCCGCTTAGCGATCTACAAGGGTATGTAGATTCACTCTCCCTCTCGTAGATGCTCATCACCATGGATAGATCTTGTGTGTGCGTAGGAAAATTTTTGTTTCCCATGCAACGTTCCCCAACAGTGGCATCATGAGCCAGGTCTATGCGTAGATGAGATCTCGAGTAGAACACAAACGAGTTGTGGGCGTGGGTGTATACATATTGCTTGCCGTTACTAGTTGATATTTGATTCGGCGGTACTGTGAGATGAAGCGGCCCGGACCGACATTACGCGTACACTTACGCGAGACAGGTTCCTTCAACTGACATGTAACTTCGTTGCATAAAGATGGCTAGCGGGTGTCTGTCTCTCTCACTTTAGTTGAATCGATTTCAATGAAGAGGGTTCTTTTAGAAGATCAAAAAGCAATCACTACACCACGTTGTGGTTTTGCGTAGGTAAGAACGGTTCTTGCAAACCCGTAGCAGCCACGTAAAATTTGCAACAACAATTAGAGGACGTCTAACTTGTTTTTGCAGGGTATGATGTGATATGATATGGCCAATTACATGATGAGATATATGTGATGTATGAGATGATCATGTTTTGTATAGAATATCACGACTTGCATGTCGATGAGTACGGCAACTGGCAGGAGCCATAGAGTTGTCTTTAATTATTGTATGACCTGCGTGTCAATCATTAAGCGCTATGTAATGCTTTACTTTATCGCTAAACGTTAGCAATAGTCGTGGAAGCAACAGTCGGCGCGACAACCTTATGGCGACACGTTGATGGAGATCAAGATGATGGAGATCATGGTGTCATGCCGGTAACGATGGAGATCATGCCGGTGCTTTGGAGATGGAGATCAAAAGCACAAGTTCATGGCCATATCATGTCACTTATGATTTGCATGTGATGTTAATCCTTTTCTGCATCTTATTTTGCTTAGGACGATGGTAGCATTATAAGGTGATCCCTCACTTAAATTTCAAGATAAATTGTGTTCTCCCCAAGTGTGCACCGTTGCGAAAGTTCGTCGTTTCGAGACACGCCGTGATGATCGGGTGTGATAGACTCTACGTTCGCATACAACGGGTGTAAGCCATGTTGCACGTGCGGAACACTCGGGTTAAACTTGACGAGCCTAGCATGTACAGACATGGCCTCGGAACACAAGAGATCGAAAGGTCGAACATGAGTCATATAGTAGATATGATCAACATGAAGATGTTCACCATTGAAACCACCTCAACTCACGTGATGATCGGACTTAAGTTGGTGGATTTGGATCATGTTACACTCGAATGACCGGAGGGATGTCAATTTGAGTGGGAGTTTTTTAAGTAATATGATTAACTAAACTCATTATCTAGAACAATAGTCTAAGTTGTCTTTGCTATATTTATGTTGTAGATCATGGCTCGCGCAGTAGCACCCCTGAATTTTAATGCGTTCCTAGAGAAAGCTAAGTTGAAAGATGATGGAAGTAACTTTGTGGACTGGGCCCGTAATCTAAGGATTATCCTTACGGCTTCCCAGAAGGCTTATGTCCTTGATGCACCGCTTGGTGATCCACCCGCTCCAGTTGAGTCTCTAGACGTTGTGAACGCCTGGCAGGCTCGTTCTGATGATTACTCAATAGTTCAATGTGCAATGTTGTATGGCTTAGAACCGGGACTTCAAAGACGTTTTGAACGTCATGGAGCATATGAGATGTTCCAGGAATTGAAGTTTATCTTTCAGAAGAATGCCCGGATCGAGAGATATGAGATCTCCGATAAGTTCTATGCTTGCAAGATGGAGGAGAACAGGTCTATCAGTGATCACGTGCTCAGAATGTCTGGGTACTCCACCCGTCTGGCTGAGTTAGGGATGCCCCTTCCGCCAGAGGCTATCACTGACAGAGTTCTTCAATCATTGCCACCTAGCTACAAGAGCTTCGTGTTGAACTATAACATGCACGGGATGAACAAGTCAGTCGCCGAGCTGTTTGCGATGCTGAAAGCCGCTGAGTCTGAAATTCAGAAGGAGCATCAAGTGTTGATGGTCAATAAAACCACTAGTTTCAAGAAAAATGGCAAGGGTAAGAAGGGTAACTCCAAGAAGAGTGGCAAAGCAGTTGCTCCTCTCGTGAAGAAACCCAAGGCTGGACCCAAACCAGAAACTGTGTGTTTTCATTGCAAGGGAACTGGACACTGGAAGCGGAATTGCCCCAAGTATTTGGCTGACAAGAAGGCAGCCAACAACAAACAAGGTATATATGATATACATGTTATTGATGTGTACCTTACCAACTCTCGTTGTAGTGCCTGGGTATTTGATACCGGTGCGGTTGCTCATATTTGCAACTCAAAACAGGAACTGCGGAATAGACGGAGGCTGGCAAAGGACGAAGTGACGATGCGCGTGGGAAATGGTTCCAAGGTTGATGTGATCGCCGTCGGCACGCTCGCTCTTCGATTACCGTCGGGATTAGTGATGAACCTAAATAAGTGTTATTTGGTGCCTGCGTTAAGCATGAACATTATATCTGGATCTTGTTTATTGCAAGACGGTTACTCATTTAAATCAGAGAATAATGGTTGTTCTATTTATATGAGTAATATCTTTTATGGTCATGCACCCGATGTGAGGGGTTTGTTCTTATTGAATCTCGATAGTAATGATACACATGTTCATAACATTGATGCCAAAAGATGTAGAATTGATAATGATAATACCACTTTCTTGTGGCACTGCCGTTTAGGTCATATTGGCGTAAAACGCATGAGGAAGCTCCATGCTGATGGACTTTTGGAGTCACTTGATTTTGAATCACTTGACACATGTGAGCCATGCCTCATGGGCAAGATGACTAAAACGCCGTTCTCTGGAACAATTGAACGGGCAAGTGACTTATTGGAAATCATACATACTGATGTGTGTGGTCCGATGAGTATTGAGGCACGCGGTGGTTATCGTTATTTTCTCACCTTCACTGATGACTTAAGTAGATATGGGTATATTTACTTAATGAAACACAAGTCTGAAACATTTGAAAAGTTCAAACAATTTCAGAGTGAAGTTGAGAATCATCGTAACAAGAAGATTAAATTCCTATGATCTGATCGAGGAGGAGAATATCTGAGTTATGAGTTTGGCAGTCACTTAAGACAGTGTGGAATTGTTTCACAATTGACACCGCCTGGAACACCACAGCGTAATGGTGTGTCCGAACGTCGTAATCGAACCTTATTGGATATGGTGCGATCTATGATGTCTCTTGCCGATTTGCCACTATCGTTTTGGGGTTATGCATTAGAGACAGCTGCATTCACTTTAAATAGGGCACCATCGAAATCCGTTGAGACGACGCCATATGAACTTTGGTTTGGCAAGAAGCCAAAGCTGTCGTTTCTTAAAGTTTGGGGATGTGATGCTTATGTCAAAAAGCTTCAGCCTGAAAAGCTGGAACCCAAAGCGGAGAAATGCGTCTTCATAGGATACCCAAAAGAGACAGTTGGGTATACCTTCTACCTCAGATCCGAAGGCAAAGTGTTTGTCGCTAAAAACGGAACATTTCTTGAGAAAGAGTTTCTCTCGAAAGAATTGAGTGGGAGGAAGATAGAACTTGATGAGGTTGTTGAACCTTTACTTCAACCTGAGAGTAGCGCAGCGCAGAAAGTTGTTTCTGTGGAGCCTACATTAGCTGAAGAGGAAGTTAATGATGATGATCATGAAGCTTTGGATCAAGTTGCTATCGAACCTCGTAGGTCGACAAGGACGCGTACTGCTCCCGAGTGGTACGGCAACCCTGTCTTAGAGGTCATGTTGTTAGACAACGATGAACCTACGAGCTATGGAGAAGCGATGATGGGCCCGGATTCCGAGAAGTGGTTAGAGGCCATGAAATCCGAGATGGGATCCATGTATGAAAACAAAGTATGGACTTTGGAAGTATTACCTGAAGGGCGTAAGGCCATTCAGAACAAATGGATCTTTAAGAGGAAGACGGACGCGGACGGTAATGTCACCGTCTATAAAGCTCGACTTGTGGCAAAGGGTTTTTCACAAGTTCAAGGAGTTGACTACGATGAGACCTTCTCACCCGTAGCGATGCTTAAGTCCGTCAAAATCATGTTAGCAATAGCTGCCTTTTTCGATTATGAGATTTGGCAGATGGATGTCAAAACAGCGTTCCTTAACGGTTACCTTAAGGAAGAGTTGTATATGATGCAACCAGAAGGTTTTGTCGATCCAGAGAATGCTGACAAAGTTTGCAAACTCCAGCGATCCATTTATGGACTGGTGCAAGCATCTCGGAGTTGGAATCTTCGTTTTGATGAGGTGATCAAAGCGTTCGAGTTTATACAAGTTTACGGAGAAGCTTGTATTTACAAGAAAGTGAGTGGGAGCTCTATAGCGTTTCTAATATTATATGTGGATGACATATTACTGATTGGAAACAATATAGAAATGCTGGAAAGCGTGAAGGAATATTTGAACAAGAGTTTTTCAATGAAGGACCTAGGAGAAGCTGCTTTCATATTAGGCATCAAGATCTATAGAGATAGATCAAGACGCTTAATAGGACTTTCACAAAGCACATACCTTGATAAGATTTTGAAGAAGTTCAAAATGGATCAGTCCAAGAAGGGGTTCTTGCCTGTTTTGCAAGGTGTGAAGTTGAGTAAGACTCAATGCCCAGTGACTGCAGAAGATAGAGAAAAGATGAGTGTCATCCCCTATGCTTCGGCCATAGGATCTATCATGTATGCAATGCTGTGCACAAGACCCGATGTCAGCCTTGCCATAAGTATGGTCGGAAGGTTTCAAAGTGATCCAGGAATGGAACACTGGACAGCGGTCAAGAATATCCTGAAGTACCTGAAAAGGACTAAGGACATGTTTCTCGTTTATGGAGGTGATCAAGAGCTCGTCGTAAAGGGTTACGTCGATGCAAGCTTTGACACTGATCCGGATGACTCTAAGTCGCAAACCGGATACGTATTTATTCTTAATGGGGGTGCGGTTAGCTGGTGCAGTTCCAAGCAAAGCGTGGTAGCAGATTCTACATGCGAAGCGGAGTACATCGCTGCCTCGGAGGCGACGAAGGAAGGTGTCTGGATGAAGGAGTTCATGACAGATCTTGGAGTAGTGCCTAGTGCACTTAATCCAATGACTCTGTTTTGTGATAATACTGGTGCCATTGCTCTAGCCAAGGAACCAAGATTTCACAAAAGGACCAGACACATAAAGCGACGTTTCAATTCCATCCGCGATTACATCAAGGAGGACGACATAAATATTTGCAAAGTACACACGGATCTGAATGTTGCAGATCCGATGACTAAACCTCTTCCAAGGGCTAAACATGAACAACACCAGAACTGCATGGGTGTTCGATTCATTACAATGTAAATCACATAGTGATGTGAACTAGATTATTGACTCTAGTGCAAGTGGGAGACTGTTGGAAATATGCCCTAGAGGCAATAATAAATTGGTTATTATTATATTTCCTTGTTCATGATAATCGTTTATTATCCATGCTATAATTGTATTGATTGGAAACTCAAATACATGTGTGGGTACATAAACAACACTGTGTCCCTAGTAAGCCTCTAGTTGACTAGCTCGTTGATCAAAGATGGTTAAGGTTTCCTAGCCATTGACATGAGATGTCATTTGATAACGGGATCACATCATTAGGAGAATGATGTGATGGACAAGACCCAAACTGTAAACGTAGCATTTGATCGTGTCAGTTTATTGCTATTGTTTTCTGCATGTCAAGTATCTGTTCCTTTGACCATGAGATCATGCAACTCACTGACACCGGAGGAATACCTTGTGTGTATCAAACATCGCAACGTAACTGGGTGACTATAAAGGTGCTCTACAGGTATCTCCGAGGGTGTCTGTTGGGTTGGCATTGATCAAGACTGGGATTTGTTACTCCGTATGACGGAGAGGTATCTCAGGGCCCACTCGGTAATACAACATCACAGTGAGCCTTGCAAGCAATGTGACTAAAGTGTTAGCCACGAGATCTTGTATTACGGAACGAGTAAAGAGACTTGCCGGTAACGAGATTGAACTAGGTATAGTGATACCGACGATCGAATCTCGGGCAAGTAACATACCGAAGAACAAAGGGAACAGCATACGGGATTAACTGAATCCTTGACATAGAGGTTCGACCGATAAAAGATCTTCGTAGAATATGTAGGAGCCAATATGGGCATCCAGGTCCCGCTATTGGTTATTGGCCGTAGAGGTGTCTCGGTCATGTCTACATAGTTCTCGAACCCGCAGGGTCTACACACTTAACGTTTGGTGACGATTAGTATAATTGAGTTATTATGTTGGTGACCGAAAGTTGTTCGGAGTCCCGGATAAGATCCCGGACATAACGAGGATCTCCGGAATAGTCCGGAGGTAAAGATTGATATATGTGATAATAGTGTTTTGATCTCCGGAAAAGTTCCGAAGTTCACCGGAAGGGGTTCCGGATGTTTACCGAAGTGTTCGGGTGCAGCAACACTTTATATGGGCCAAGGGATAAAAGCCCACAAGGTATTGGAAAGTGCAAAAAGTAGTTTTGCTGCCGCGTAAGCGGTACTACCGCTTGTGTGAAGCGGTACTACCGCCCGAGCGGTACTACCGCTTGTGTGAAGCGGTACTACCGCCCAAGCGGTACTACCGCTTGTGAGCGGTACTACCGCTTGTGCGCGGCTGTGCACGGTTCGGCAGGGATCCGAGTTGGACTCTTTTCCTGCGGGCCAAACCGACCTTGTGCGGGCAAAACCGACTTGGAAGAGACTTTTACTCCAAGTTTAGACCCCAAGGCTCAACATATAAATAGAGGGGCAGGGCTAGCACACGTGATACATCAAGATTTCCCCAAGCCGTGTGCGGCAACCCTAACCCTCTAGTTCCTCCGTCATAATCTCCGTAGCGCTTGGCGAAGCCCTGCAGAGATTGTTCCTCACCACCATCACCACGCCGTCGTGCTGCTGGAACTCAACCACTACTTCACCATCGCTCGCTGGATCGAGGAGGTGAAGGCGTCATCAAGCCGTACGTGTGTTGAACGCGGAGGTGCCGTCCGTTCGGCGCTAGTTCGTGATCGGATCAAGGGACGACTTGCGATTTGGATCGCGGAGACGTTCGACTACATCAACCGCGTTTCTTAAACGCTTCCGCTTAGCGATCTACAAGGGTATGTAGATTCACTCTCCCTCTCGTAGATGCTCATCACCATGGATAGATCTTGTGTGTGCGTAGGAAAATTTTTGTTTCCCATGCAACGTTCCCCAACACTAGCTACTAGCTATGGACCCAAAGGTCTATGGTGAACTACTCACGCATCATCGGAGGGGCAATGGAGTTGATGTAGATGCCCTCCGTGATCGAATCCCCCTCCGGCAGATTACCGGAAAAGGCTCCAAGATTGGATCTCACGGGAACCGAGGCTTCTGGCGGCGTAAAAGTGTTTTTGTGGCTCTCTTTGGTATCCAGGGAATATTTGTGAATTTATAGGCTGAGAAATAGGGTTGGGGGATCTGCCGTGGGCCCACAAGCCAGGGGGCGCGCCCTACCCCCCTGGGCACGCCCCTGTGGCTTGTGGCCACACGGCGGCTCTCCTGCCTTGGTCTCCAAGCTTGGTAGATGTCTTCTGGTCCAAGAAAAATTATTCCGAAGATTTTATTCCGTTTGGACTCCATTTAATATTCCTTATCTGCAATACTCAAAAACAAGGAAAAAACAAAAACTGGCACTAGGCTCTAGATTAATAGGTTAGTCCCAAAAATAATATAAAATAGCATATTAATGCATATAAAACATCCAAAACAGATGATATAATAGCATGGAATAATAAAAAATTATAGATACGTTGGAGACGTATCAAATGCCATCCGACATAATTATCCATCACTGATCCATTGCCTACGAGCTTTTCACATATTGATCTTTGCTAAGTTACTTTTCCGTTGCTACTGTCACAATCACTATAATACTGCTACTGTCACTTTTGCCATCGTTACCGTTAGTTCCATACTACTTTGCTACTAAATACTTTGCTGCAGATATTAAGTCTTTCATGTGTGGTTGAATTGACAACTCAGCTGCTAATACTCGAGAATATTCTTTGGCTCCCCTTGTGTCGAATCAATAAATTTGGGTTGAATACTCTACCCTCGAAAACTGTTGCGATCCCCGATACTTGTGGGTCATCACCAGGGCCGGTCAGGTCGACCAACTCCGGCACCGGGCCAACACAGGGGAATGCCGCCTCCCAGGCCTGGGACGCATCTTGCGCCTGCTGCACCGGCTGAACCACCGGCTGGACTGCTTCGCCGCAGGGACGACGGTCGTCCTCCTCCTCCCCTGCCCAACGGGTACGCCACTCCATGCCTGCATTAGGCGCTTGATACTTGTGATCTGCGTTGGATTTTCCGTGAAGAGGAATGGGTAATTGCAGCACAATACGGATAAGTATTTCCCTCAGTTAAGAAATCAAGGTTTATCGAACCAATTGGAATATCAATCCACAACCGTCTTCAGCGGCTGCACATAAAAGAACAAACACTTGCACCCAACGCGGCAAGAGGGTTGTCAATCCTCTTGATCTCATTATTTGCAAGAAAGGTAAGTGTGTAGATAATAGTAGATAATTATAAATCACAAAATATAATAAAAAGTAAATAATGGCTGCAAGGTAATGATAGGATTTGTAAATATATAAGTGAATAGACCTGGGGGACATAGTTTTCCCTAGTGGCATCTCTCATGAAGGCAACATACAGTGGGTAAACAAATTACTATTGGACAATTGATAGAAAAGCGCATAGTTATGTGATATTCACGGGAATGATCATGTATATATAGGCATCACGTCCATAAGCAAATAGGCCGACTCCTTCCTGCACCTATTACTATTACTCCACTCATCGACCGCTATCCAGCATGCATCTAGAGTATTAAGTAAAACAGAGTAATGCTTGGAGAACGATGACATGATGTAGACAAAGTAAACTCAAACAATATGAATGAACCCCATCGTTTTATCCTTAGTAGCAACAACACAAAGACGCATCTTGTCCCCTACTTTGTCACTGGGATATAGAAACTCGCCAGGTTGAACCTACAACACATCATCATGAGGGCATCAAGGTTGATGAAGAGGCCCTCCGTGATCGATCCCCCTCCGGCAGGGTGCCGGAACGAAGCTCCAGATGGCCTCGCAACGGAACAGAGACTTGCAGCGGCGGAGAAAGGGTTTCGGGTCTGCCTTTAGGGTTTTTGGAACATATGTGAATTTATAGGCCGAAGAGGGACGTCGGGAGGTGCCCGAGGGGGGTACCACATATCAGGGCGCGCCCCCCAGGGCACGCCCTAATGTGTGGTGGGGCCCTCGAGTGCCTTCCGTCTTCCTTCCGAAGCTTCTAGGTCTTCATATTGTCTAGAAAAATCATCAAAAAGTTTTGTGGCAATTGGACTTCGTTTGCTATAGTAAACCTGCAAAGGCAAAAACACGAAGAAAACAACAACTGACACTGGGCACTGGGTCAATAGGTTAGTGCTCAAAATATTATAAATTGGTAAATAATGACCCAAAAAGTATCCTAGAATGATAATATATCAACATGGAACAATCAAAAATTATAGATACGATGGAGACGTATCAAGTCCCTACACTGGCTTAATCCCGAAGGGTCGCCGCAGAAGTACAAACGACCAGTTTCACATTTGACACCTTTAACTAAACTGCCACCACTTAAAATTGGTTTGGGTCAGTCATGATGAATAAAATCGCGCTTCGTGGCAGTTGCCTTACTGGCCCGTCCCACCAAAAGTGGGATCGTGCCTTGGGTTTCAGGGGATATCATCAAAAAGATTTGTTTCGAACAAGGCCGGTTTAATGGCGGCAGAGAACGTGGTGATTTGTATGGCACGACGTTGGGGCTGTCGGCATTTCACCCCACTAATAAGAACAAAGGGAATAGCCCGTTCTTTTACCATGCCTCATCCCTTTACGCCATAGCCTGCACCTCCAGAGCTCTAGCGCCCAGATCC
Source organism: Elymus sibiricus (assembly GCA_039707655.1). Lineage (NCBI taxonomy): Eukaryota > Viridiplantae > Streptophyta > Magnoliopsida > Poales > Poaceae > Elymus > Elymus sibiricus. The sequence continues at coordinate 251,669,794 of CM077671.1, forward strand.
CCTTTCTCTCCTTCCTCTCCCCTAAGCTCAGCTCCACGCCTTGGTCGATAAGGACAAGTGGGTTGCTTCCTACGTCACCATGAGCTCCATCATGGAGCTTAAAAACTCCGGATTCATACCCGCCGACATCGATTTCCGTGCTCCGGAGCCTGGTCAAGTCACTCCTACCCTGATACGTCTCCAACTTATATATAATTTTTGATTATTTCATGGTATTATATTATCAATCTTGAATACTTTATATGCAATTATATGCTATTTTATATCATTTTTGGGACTAACCCATTAACTCAGTGCCTAGTGTCAATTCCTGTTTTTGGACTTCTTAGAGAATCAATACCAAATGGAGACCAAATTGGATAAAAATTTACGGGATTTATTTTTGGACCAGAAGAGACCCATGAAGCTTCGGGAGGAGGCCAAAAGACCCACGAGGTGGCCACGAGCCGCCAGGGCGCGCCTAGGGGGGTAGGCGCGCCCCATGGCTCGTGGGCCCCTCGTGGCACCTCTTGATCTAATTCCACTTCTATATATCCCTAATTACCCCAAAACCAACAGAGAGACACCCGAAACACTTTTTCCGCCGCCGCAAGCCTCTGTTCTTCCATGATCCCATTGGGAGGCCTTTTTCAGTACTCTGCGGAAGGGGGAATTGATCACGGAGGCCATCTACATCAACCTTGATGCCTCCATGATGATGTGTGAGGAGTTCACTACAGACCTACGGGTCCATAGCTAGTAGCTAGATGGCTTCTTCTCTCTCTTTGATCTTCAATACAATGTTATTCACGATTCTCGTGAGATCTATCTGATGTAATCTTATTTTGCAGTGCGTTTGTTGGGATCCGATGAATTGTGGGTTTATGATCAGATTATTCATTGAAAGTAATTGAGTCTTTGCTGAACTTTATTATGCATGATTGTTATAGCTTTGCAAGTCTCTCTGGTGTATCCGTTTGGTTTGGCCAACTAGATTGATTTATCATCAGTGGGAGGAGTGCATTGTATTCGGTTCAATCTTGCGGTGCTCTATATCCCAGTGACAGAACGGGACTTGACACGTATTGTATAATTGCTACTAAGGATAAAACGATGGGTTTGAACATATTGCTTGGTCTTACTTTGTCTACATCATGTCATCTTGCTTAATGTGTTACTATGTTTGTCATGAACTTAATACCATAGATGCATGCTGGATAGCGTTCGATTGGTGAAGTAATAGTAGCAGATGCAGAATCATTTCGATCTACTTGTCACAGACGTGATGCCTATATACATGATCATTTCCATGAATAACATCATAACTATGCGCTTTTCTATCAATTGCCCAACAGTAATTTGTGTACCCACCGTATGCTATGTGTTCGAGAGAGAAGCTTCTAGTGAAAACTATGCCCCCCTGGTCTATTCAAATCATATTGCTAAAACCCTAAAACCTTGCTGCAATTTATTTACTTTATTTTTATTTAACTTTTATATTTATCTATCTATCTATCACTATCAGAAGTAATCCTTGCAAGTAACGAGTTCAAGGGGTTTGACAACCCTCTTGCCCGCGTTAGGTGCAAGTGTTTGGTTTTGTGTGTGCAGGTAATGTTGATGCAAAGTTGTTGTGATTCTCCTACTGGTTCGATAATGTCACGACCTACCTTTTTAGGTAAACGCTCTTCGTGTGTTCTATGTTAAGCCCTGGATCAAATCGTCAGCATACACGGTAGCGATGTTGTATCATACACAAAGGCGTCATCCATCACATCGCATGATTCAGAAACAAATAGTCTTACAGACTCTAGCTAGTGGCTAGTCAAATACATAGTCTTTCAAAGGAAGCAGAGTTCCCATAAAAGCGGAAACGAAAGCAAGCTACGATAATAGTCTTGATAGGCACCATCAACACCACCGAGAAGGATGACAAGTGGAGGCACGAAACCCTACGCAAGTCACTCCTAATCACCTGCAACATGATACGTTGCAGCCACTAGGGTCAACACATTGAATGTATTGGCAACTTCACAGTTAATGGAATACCTATTCACCTACATGCTCTTTGGCTGGTGGGGTTCAAGGCTTTTTGCATAAAAATATTTTTGCCAATATTTGTAAGGTGTTCTACTCTAGTGGCAATAAGACACTTCCGGTAAAATCCGGTCATAGTCTAGAGGCACTCCGGTGAACCCGATCGTAAATGATACGTCTCCAACGTATCTATAATTTTTTATTGTTCCATGATATTATATTATCATTCTAGGATACTTTTTAGGCATTTACTTGTTGTTTTATATTATTTTCGAGCACTAACCTATTAACCCAGTGCCAGTTGTTGTTTTCTGCTGTTTTTAGCCTTTCAGGAATACTATACCAAACGAAGTCTAAATACCCCAAAACTTTTTGATGTTTTTTTCTAGACAAATATAAGACCTGGAAGCTTCAGAGGGAGACCGGAGGCCACACGGGGTGGCGCCAAGCCAACAGGGCGCGCCCAGGGGGGTGGCCGTGCTGTCGTGGTATTTTCACGGCAGATGTCCTCATAGGACTTGATCTCGAAGCCATCGCGTAAGTAGCAGACCGAAGGGGTTAAACGAGGAACACGGGAGGCAAGGTTTACCCAGGTTCGGCCCCTCTCGTGGAGGTAAAAGCCTACTCCTGCTAGATGTATTGAAGATCTCGATTACAAGGGTTTTGGAACTTGTCTAGCCCTAGCTCTCGAAAAGTCTCAACGTGATCTCTCAAGCCCCAGGGCTCCCCCTTTATATATAGGCGGAGGTCCGGGGCTTACATAAAAGTCCGGGTCGGGATAGCAATCCGAGCCCAACTCTCCTTTACTTGTTTCCTAAGTTATACCTCGAAGCGGTTTGCACATACCGCCTCTCACGGCGGGTCTTGGGCCGGCCCTTCCTTGGGCGGCTCTTCTTCTGGGCCTCTTGGGAACGCTCCGGCCCACCTGGCCCACCTTCAATAAAAATCCCCAGAACCCGGCCCTAAACGGGCGGGTCTCACCGAAAGATACTTCCCTGACATTAGCCCTCAGGTTGACTTGAACTGGTTCTGGACAACCTTGTCTTCATACAAACCTGTCTTTGACATTTGGCGAGTCTCCGCAGAACCCGCCACTTCTGAATATTTCTTAATTGTTTTTCTTTTAAACCTGTTCGCCTTATGATGTCACCGAATCTTTAAAACGGATCTTTCCATGACATCATCCATATCTCAAATGAATCGATTAGGCGCGAAAATCGGGGCGTCGGGATACTGTAGATCCATAATTTCCGCCCCGACTCTTGAGCATCCCATCCTGTTATAAATACCCCCTGGGTCATTCTTTTATCATTTTCCCCTTCGCCTTCCTCCTCTCTCTGCTCGAGCCGCCGCAGCCCCATTCTGCATCACGAGCTCATCAGCCACCGGAGGGGACTCAGCTTCAACGCACCCCCGTCGCCGTCTGCAACCGCGCCGCGTCTCCATCAGATTTTAGGTACCCATTGTTCCTCCTCCTCCTAGGGTTCCGCCATTATCATAGCTCAAGCTCCGCCTCGGTTTCTCCATGGTCGCCGCCGCCGGCCACATCTTGATGCTTCCAAGGCATAGAAACAGCGCCGTTGATTCCCCCTTAAACTCAGGAGTCAATCTTGCATAAAAACAGATCTAAGAAAAACCCATCTGTGATGACCTGCTGCTGCCTTACGAACAGTAACCAGAACTGCTTTTTTCCTCATTTTTACAGACTTCTTGATCCAAAATTTCACCTCCCTCGGTAAAAAGCTGTTATTGCAGACTTAGTAAAAATTTTCGCCTCGCCGAGCAGCTCTCACTTGTGGCGACTTATGTAAGCCGCCGTATATATTTAATGATTTTTCCAACCATATGTCTCAGACCCTAGAAACATAATCAAACTGCCGTCTTTCATTTCTTGTAACATCCCTTACTTTGTGCCGAAAGCCGCTAACTCAACCCTTTGCTCCATTAACTAGGATGACAAAGAAAACAATTGAATGCAACTGGGTTCCTTCTGAGATCACCAAAGATTTTCTCAAAAATGCCATTCAGACAGGCATACTGAAAGGAGCTACTAACTGCCGACTTGCAAGAGGCGAATGTCCCCCAACGCCTAAAGAAGGAGAAGTTATTATATTCCTTGATCATGCGGAGAGGGGATTTTCCCCTCCCGGCTCCAAGTTCTTTAGGGACCTTCTGAACTTCTATGGGCTGCATCCACAAGATCTTTCTCCCAATTCAATTGTCAACATGAGCCAATTTGCAGTGATATGTGAAGCTTATCTTCAGATAGAACCTACAGTTCTATTGTTTCGGGAATGCTTCTATGTCAACAAACAAACTGAGACCGCCCAAGGCCGTCATCAAGAGCTTGGTGGCGTTTCTTTCCAGAAGCGACGAGGGGTCACCTTCCCTGGAGCTGATCTGCTAAGCCACCCCAAGGGCTGGGGCAAGTCTTGGATATACTGTAAGGCGCCGGTTCCTGAAGGAGAACACCCACTGCCGGGTTTCAGGCCAGGGCGCTTGGATCACAAAAAGAAAAACCCTCCCAGGCCTACACCAGCGGAACAAGCAGAGCTGAAACCTTGGATGGATAAAATATCTGCCTTGGCCGCCAACGGCCTGGAAGGAGCCGATTTAATCCGTTGCTGGCTATCATGGAAGATCCAGCCACTAGGTCTCCGAAATAAACTGATGCATGAATACTCCGGCTTACAGGATCCGCAAAGGATCAGTGCCACAGACATCTCCTTGTCGTCTGTAATTAATCAGATGAGAATTATTGTCAACTTACCAGACAAATACACTGGCGAGTTTGGCTTGGCGCCTTTCACCAAAACTAACCCGCCACCAGCAGTAAGAAACTTTCAAGCAATCTCTTATTTTTCTGCTTAAACTTTCATATCATGAAAACCTTTTCCCTGATAAACCACAGGCGGATAGCTCCTTCTGGCAAGCGAGGCCGATGTTGAAAGAAATAGCTACGAAGGGCCAGAAGAAGACGGGGAAAAAAACCGTTGCTAAGAAGAAGAAGCATAATACCATCAATCCTTTAGAGGTGGATCCGTCCATCTTAGAATCCTCTAAAGATGAGTCAGAGGCAAGTACATAACTTGAATCAATCTGTCTTTCATCTGCAACTTTCTGCTGATAACTTTAATCTGTACCTTTCCAGGACGAAGAAGAAGAGGAAGACCAGGATGAAACTGAGGTAACTTCAACCTTGCCTGACTTTGATATTCATAAACCTAGGAAAAACAGAGTTGCTGTGAGAAAATATCCTTTTTCTCATCCTTTTGCTCGTTTGGACCCATATTATTCATGGAAGACGTCTCAGCACGCCGAGCTCCGCCAAACTGATTGTGGCGGCTCTAGCACTGGTATGGGCGGGTCTGACGCCGATGCGGGCGGCTCTCATAAGCGCCCTCGTGAGGTACTTCTTCACCCGACTCTTCTGTTTCCCAAAGCCGGCTTGTTTAAATGACCTCTTAATCCCGAAGATCCGGACTATCAGGAAACATCCTCTGATGATGCCGCCTCAGAGTCGCCAGATACGACTTTTGTTATTAAAGCAGGGTAAAGATACAATCACCCTTATTCTCACTCCTCTTACATAAAGCAAAAGATAATACTTATTGAGGTCTTTGTCAAAAATGCAGGGTTACCTCCAAGAAACTAAAACCCACAACTTCTGCCTCGTCTCCGCCTCCTGAAGGTTCTGAAGACCCGGCCAAAGACACAGAGGAAAGGGCCAATGATCCTCCTCTGCCAGATGTTTCCACCGCTCCAGAGACTCAGGTTTCTTTAGAACCAGATATGGCAGCGCCGGCTGCTAACATTGAACAACAGCCGGATACTATTATACCCTCCTTCGATATTGAAGAGGGTACTGTTGCTACTACCACTGCCACCGCCCCAGACTCATCGGCGGCTTTGGGCAAATCTTCCTTTGAAGCCACGTCTTCTAAAGAGAAGAATAAATTAGATCTCTCCTCCTTGAAGAGTGCTGATTTAAATGACCTTCATGAAGCCCTTCAGACTCGACTACTTGAGAGTCAAGAGATTGCCAAAACCTTGGCCAACAAACCCAAGGTGAGTCATAATTTATTTATGACCCTTATTAGTCGCCCAAACCTGCATATTACTGATTTCATAGCTGTATGAAGGTTTGTAAGTTTATATCTTTTAAAATACGTAAATACGCATATGTAATCCCCAAGAGTCGGCTGTCTTCTTGAAACAGCCGGGTCTTAAGTAGAAGGAAGAACCACGTGTTTAAATGGAGGAAAGAACCACATGTTTAAATAGAGCAAAGAACCACATGTAGTCCCCAAGAGTCGGCTGTCTTCTTGAAACAGCCGGGTCTTAGAGCAAAAAACCACATGTATCCGGGTCTGAAATGATTCCCTCTGTTAAATGACACTTCTTTGCAGAAAAACTTCGGGATTGCATTAGCCCCCAAGTGCCATGTAGATTACTTGTAATCTGTATGGAACTTGACTTGTATGAATAATCTGATTTCCTTTCTTTCAGGTTCAATTATCTTCCCTTCACACTCAGCTGGCCGACTGTCAAAAAGAGCTGAAAACTGAACAAGAGCTGAGAGTCGCCGCTGAAGAAAGGGTTAAGACTCTGGAGAAAGCCGCGTCTAAGGCAGCCACCAAGTTGGCCACTTTGACCGCTGAGCATGAGAAGGAGAAGCAGTCCCTTGTTCAACGTGCTAAAGATGCTGAAGGCTGCCTGAAGACTGCTTCTGATGAACTCTACGGACTAAAATCGCACATCCAGCAAATGAGCAGCGCTATCTTCGGTAAGTCGCCCGTTTATAATCCTTATTTTTATAACCTTGATAACCCTGACACCCTTCCTTTGCAGGTCCTAGAAGCGATAAGCTGACGAAAGAACCAGTAATGCAGCTCAAGGCGGCTTATAACTTCCTTGAACAGCTATATACTGGAAGTCGGCGGGCTATTCAAGCTGCCTTCTATGGAAAAGAAAACCCATCCACCATCAAGGAAGTCCTGAAGACTTTATCCACTCTGCCTGCTCAGCTGCAGATCATGAAAGAGTCCAGCGCCCGCATCGCCACTATGCACACCATGGCCCGCGCTAAAGCTCATTACGAGGATTTAGAACTTTCAACTTTAGTTGGTGGCTTTCCCGAAACTTATAAGGGGCAAGCTCTTGATCAGCTTACCTATAACGCTTTGAAGAAGGAGACCTTTGTCCCTGCAAGCCAGTTGGTCCAAGAGATGAAGCTTACAAGGTTTCAGTCAGCCTACAGCGAAGACGGAAAACGCGTAAAGCCCGGTCCTCTTCCGCCTCTCGATCTTACTCCTGAAGGCCGTAAGGACGAGTTTGCTCCGGACATTGATTCTTCAGATCTTATTGATGACGGAGAAATTTTTGATGCCTTTGCCACTGTTGACTGGGCTGCCGATCAAGCCAAGACAGATCCTTCAACAGACGCAGCCCAAGCCGGAGGCAGCAAGACCCGGGAGTAAAACCGGAACCTTGAAAGTCGCCAGTTGTTTAACTGCTTGTAATATATGTCTTGAACAATGATTCTGAAATGCCCTCTAGTGGCCTTTTGTAATAGACTTAGAAAAAATTCTGTTTAAATTCATACTGGCTTCCTTGGGAAGCAAGTCTGCTTCTTTTGCCCGAAGCTTCCTTATGAAAAGTTATTCTGGCTGCTTCTGGAAGAAATTGAATCCTTTGACGCTGGCGGCTCTTGGCCAAACATCAAGACAGTCATAAAGCTTGATAAGATGTATAATTTATTCTTAACAAGTATTAAACCAATAACTAAAGCAGTCATGGCGGCTTATAACCAGTAAACTTGCAGATACTTACGGTGTAGCCAATATAATACAACTGGCGGCTCTTGGCCAAATACGAACATTAAAAAGAGCTCATAAGAGAGGTCATAAAACTCTTTAAAGCAGTATATCTTAAATAAAAGCTTTAGCGAATTTCTAAAGATTGCAAAGTCCCCAGTATGGTGGCGACTCTTGGATCACCCCCAACCAGATCAGTTACTTCTTTTCCTGTATGGTGGCGACTTCTGGCTTGCCAGTTAGTTCGGCCCATAAGGTTGATTATTTCAAGATGGTAAAGCCTTCTGGATTACCAGCAGGCAGCATCCCATCTAAATCGTTTGTGCCCGTACACGGATGAAGGTTCTGGATTACCAGTAACACAGCCCGTTTGTTAGGTCTTTTTCCCAATATGGCGACTTCTGGTTTACCAGTAAGTTTAGCTTCATAAGGGCTGAAGGTCCCAAGATGGTGAAGGCCTCTGGATTACCAGGAGGCTCAACCCACATGAGTCTTTTATGCCTGTACACGGATGAAGGTTCTGGATTACCAGGAACACAACCCGTTTATTAGGTGCCTGTACACGGATGAAGGTTCTGGATTACCAGTAACACAGCCCGCTTATTAGGACTTTGACCCGATATGGTGGCGACTTCTGGTTTACCAGTAAGTTCGGCCCATAGGGTTAAGTGTCCCATGATGGTGAAGGCTTCTGGATTACCAGGAAGCTCATCCGAAGTGGGTCTTTTGTTTCTGCACTTTCACAATATATGTATGATAAAGCACAAGTAATAATGTAATAAAACTTACTCATCATGTTGGATGGAAAACGACAGATACCCCGAATTTCAGGGCCGCCGGCTTTTATTCATTATTGATAATATATACATGAGAGGTATGTACCAGATTCCCAGAGCCGGAAGTCTAGGTGTAGTAGGGTCTCAGATGAGCTATGTTCCAGGGCCTGTTGGTCTCTTCTTCAGATGTTCGAGACTCCTTCCCAGGCCGGAGATCAATCAGATAATAAGACCCGTTATGAAGATTTTTGCTGACAACAAAGGGCCCTTCCCAAGGAGGCGAAAGCTTATGCATGCCTGACTGGTCTTGTATTAAACGAAGCACCAAATCTCCTTCTTGGAAAGTCCGGCTTCTGATCCTACGGCTATGATAGCGACGCAGGTCTTGCTGGTAAATAGCAGATCGGGCGGCTGCCAAATCCCGCTCTTCCTCCAAGGCATCCAGAGAGTCCTGACGAGCCAACTCATTATCCTCTTCAACATATGCTGAGACTCGGGGCGACTCATGGCGGATGTCGCTTGGCAAAACGGCCTCTGCCCCATAAACCATGAAGAAAGGTGTGAAACCCGTTGATCTGTTGGGAGTTGTCCGTAAGCTCCATAAGACGGAGGGAAGTTCTTCTACCCAACAGCCGGGTGTACGCTGAAGAGGAGCCATAAGCCGGGGCTTTATTCCTCGAAGGATCTCATGATTGGCGCGTTCAGCTTGCCCATTGGACTGTGGGTGCGCAACAGCCGCCACATCCAGTCTGATGTGCTCCTCATCACAGAACTGCTTCATGGCGCCTTTCGAAAGGTTTGTACCATTGTCAGTAATGATGCTGTGCGGGTACCTGAAACGAAAGATTAACTTTTTGACAAACTTAACAGCCGTCTCTGCATCCAAATTGCTGATAGGTTCTGCCTCTACCCACTTGGTAAATTTGTCAACAACCACCAAAAGGCGAGTCTTTTTGTCACTAGAAGCTCTGAAAGGCCCCACCATATCCAGCCCCCAGACCGCAAAGGGCCATGTGATAGGGATCATCCGAAGTTCCTGAGCCGGCACATGAGCTTGGCGGGCAAACCTCTGACAACCGTCACACTTCCTGACTATTTCCTTTGCATCAGCATGAGCCGTGAGCCAAAAGAAACCGTGGCGGAAAGCCTTCGCCACCAATGATTTAGAGCCGGCATGATGACCATAGTCGCCGGAGTGTATCTCATTGAGGATATTCCGGCCTTCATCTGGCGATACGCAGCGCTGAAAGACGCCTGTGGCACTTCTTCGGTGCAACTCGCCATTGACAATGGTCATGGATTTGGACCTTCTCACAATCAGGCGGGCTTCAATCTCGTTAGCTGGCAAGACGCCACGAGTCAGATAATCCAAGTATGGGACAGTCCAATCTGGGATCTCATGGGGAGCCACCACGAGCTGGGCCTCCGGGTCTTGGACAGCAAGGTCCTCCTCCGTTGGCAGCTTAACTGATGGGTTATGGAGCACATCCAGGAAAACATTTGGAGGAACCGGCTTTCGCTGCGATCCGAGTCGTGATAAAGCATCAACCGCCTCATTCTGCCGCCGATCAATGTGATCCACCTGATAACCTTTGAAGCAACCAGCCACGTTAGTAACAGCTTGCCTGTAATCCGCCATGAGCGGGTCTTTAGAATCCCAAGTCCCTGAGACTTGTTGTGCCACCAGATCAGAGTCGCCAAGGCACCTAACCCGGCTGAGATTCATCTCCTTTGCAATCCGGAGCCCATGGAGAAGGGCCTCATACTCTGCAGCATTGTTAGTGCAAGGAAACATAAGCCGTAAGACATAGCAGAACTTGTCACCTCGAGGGGAAGATATTATAACTCCAGCCCCCGAGCCTTCCAGCTGCCTAGACCCATCAAAGTGTATGGTCCAATATGTGTTATCCGGCCTTTCTTCCGGGGCTTGAAGCTCTGTCGAGTCATTAATGAAATCCACTAATGCCTGAGACTTTATGGCCGTGCGAGGCACATATTTGATGTCATGGGGTCCAAGTTCGATGGCCCACTTTGCAATCCTGCCTGTAGCCTCTCTGTTATGAATTATATCCCCCAAAGGAGCTGAAGAGACCATTGTGATAGGATGCTCCAGAAAATAATGCCTCAACTTCCGGCTTGCCATGAATACTCCGAAGACCAGCTTCTGCCGGTGTGGGTAACGCTGCTTAGACAAAGTCAGGACCTCACTAACATAATAAACCGGCCTGTGGACCGGATACTCCCGGTTTGCCTCCTTTCTTTCCACCACCATTGCAACACTAACAGCCTTGTTATTTGCTGCAATATATAGAAGCATCGGCTCCTTGGTGATAGGAGCCGCCAGTATGGGCGGCTCTGCCAGCTGCTTCTTCAGAGCCTCAAAGGCCTCCCCAGCAGCTTTGCTCCATTGGAAGTCGTCCGCCTTCTTCAGCATCTGATATAAAGGAATAGCCTTCTCCCCTAGGCGACTTATGAAGAGACTCAAAGCTGCAATGCGACCCGCCAGGCGCTGAACATCATTGATGCAATTAGGCTCAGCCAAAGAGGTGATAGCCTTGATTTTCTCCGGGTTAGCTTCAATTCCACGCTCAGAAACCATGAAACCTAGAAGCTTTCCTGCAGGAACACCAAAGACACACTTGTCCGGGTTAAGCTTTATCTGGTAAACTCTGAGATTGTCAAAGGTCTCCTTGAGGTCATCTAACAAGGTCTCTTGCTTTTCTAACTTGACCACAATATCATCCACATAGGCATGCACGTTGCGGCCAATCTGTCCATGGAAACAATTTTGCACGCAACGTTGATAAGTCGCCTGGGCACTCTTGAGCCCGAAAGGCATAGACACATAACAGAAGGTGCCAAAAGTTGTAATGAAAGCCGTCTTCTCTTGGTCCTCCACTGCCATCTTGATCTGATGATAACCAGAGTATGCATCCAGGAAACATAACCTCTTACACCCCGCTGTAGCATCAATGATTTGGTCAATGCGAGGGAGAGCAAATGGATCAGCTGGACAAGCTTTGTTAAGATCCGTGTAGTCAATACACATACGCCAAGTGCCATTTTTCTTCAGAACCAGCACCGGGTTAGCCAACCACTCCGGGTGTAAGACTTCTATGATAAACCCGGCCGCCAGAAGCCGGGCTATCTCTTCCCCAATAGCTTTACGTCTCTCCTCATTAAAGCAACGAAGATACTGCTTGACAGGCTTGTACTTAGGATCCACATTAAGGCGGTGCTCGGCGAGTTTTCTCGGCACACCCGGCATGTCAGAAGGTTTCCATGCAAAGATGTCCCGATTCTCACGGATAAACTCGACGAGCGCGCTTTCCTATTTGGGGTCCATGTTGGACCCGATAGTGAACTTAGCAGAAGAGTCGCCAGGGGTAAACTCCACTTCCTTGGTATCTCTGTGAGCCTGAAACTTGAGAGGCGGCTCTCCTTCTGTAGAGGGCTTCTTGAGAGGCGTCATGTCCGCCGGGTCTACATTGCTGGTGTAGATCTTGAGCTCCTCCGAGGCACAAGCCGCCTCAGCATAAGCAGCATCTCCTTCTTCACACTCCATGGCGACTTTCCGGTTTCCATGAACTGTGATTGGACCCTTGGGACCCGGCATCTTGAGCTTGAGATAAATATAACAGGGCCTATCCATGAATTTGGCATAAGCCGGCCGCCCAAAGAGAGCTTGATAGGGACTCTTGATCCTGACTACTTCAAACGACAATGATTCACATCTGGAGTTATCCTCTGATGTCCCAAAGGCCACGTTCAACTTGATCCTTCCAACCGGGTATGCTGATTTGCCAGGTATAATCCCATGAAAAACTGTGTTAGATGGCGTAAGGTCTTTCTCCGTCAATCCCATACGTCGGAAAGTGTCATAGTACAGAATATTGATGCTGCTTCCGCCATCCATCAGAACCTTGGTGAGAGCATATCCTCCAACTTGGGGTGCTACCACAAGCGCCAGATGACCCAGATTATCTACTCTGGGCGGGTGATCCTCCCTGCTCCAAGTAATCGGCATCTCTGACCACTTCAGATACTCTGGAACAGCCGGCGCTACCGCATTAACAGAACGTCTCCTGACCTTGCGCTCCCTTTTATGTGCACATGTAGTGAACACATGATACTGTCCATTATTCAACTGTTTAGGATTACTCTGGAACCCAGTCTGATTGTTCTGCTGTTGTTGAGAGTGTTGGCCGCTGTTGTATTGGTTTCCTTGAGGTTGCTGACCACTGTTATTCCCCTGGAAGCCGCTACCAGGCCCGCCCGGGTGGTGCGACTGTTGATGAAAGCCGCCAGGAGGGCCTACACCAGGTGGTCCGAACCCGGGCCCGGAACCCGGTCCGTATCCGCCACCCCCGCCACCCGGCGGGTTCTGGAAGCGCTGAGCGAAAGCATCCATAATGTGACACTGTTCCCAAGTATGCCTTGCTGGCCTCTCTTTGGTACCGTGTTTTGGACACGGCCCCTTGAGGAACTCATCGAAGTTTTGTGGCTTAAAAGGTCTGTTACCAGAACCACCCTTCTGAAACTTAGCCCCTGCATTGGTATTAGCCACCAGCTCAGATCCGGCTTCTGGACCTTTACGCTTCTTATCATTGTTCTGCTGCTGACTCTTGCCACCAACAGGCTTTTTACCTTTCGGATCAGGAACCTCTGGCTCATCACCTCCTGGGTCCTTCGTAGGATCAGACTCAGCATACTTGGTGAGAGCATTCATGAGCTCCCCCATATCTTTGACACTCCGTTTGAGTCGCCCTAACTTCTGCGTGAGAGGCTCATAGTGGCAAGCCTTCTCCAGCACCAAAACTGCCTGAGGGGCGGAGATATTATCTGAAGAATGAATGATCTCTGCAATTCGGCTGACCCAATGGTGAGCCGACTCTCCCTGCCGCTGAACACAATGCTGAAGATCAATGATAGTCTTCGGACGCTTGCAGGTACCTTGGAAGTTTTTGATAAAACGTTCCCTTAACTCGCCCCATATCTTGATGGAATTCGGGGGTAAATTCTTCAGCCACGTACGCGCTGCTCCTTCCAACATCATGGTGAAATATCTTGCACAAGCCTGATCGCTGACCCCCTGCATATCCATGGCAAGCTCATAACTTTCTATCCACTGGGCCGGGTCCTGGTCTGGTGTATAACTGGACACCTTCCGCGGGCCCTTGAAATCCCTGGGCAGGGGTGCGCTGCGGAGAGCCGGGCTCAAGCAAGGCACTCCAATGGATCTTCCTGTTGGGGTGACTGTTGTAGTCACGACTGGCGCGAGAGCCGCCTCCTGAGCCGCGAGAGCCGCCGCATGAGTCGCCTCCTGATCCGCCGCGTGAGCCGCCGTATGTGCTGCGTGAGTCTCATGTACTCCGTGCCCTGGGATCATGGGATTTGGTGAATACGGCAAGCCCCCAGGCACACCCCGATGATGGCGGGTGCTAGACACCGCAGGGCTTTCAGCGTGGCGGCTTCTAGTGCGGCTTCTGTTAGGAGCGGGTGTAGAATGTAGTCGCTCCCGGCTGTACGAATAATTCGCTTGCTGGACCACGATGGCTTTCAGTTTTGCAATTGCATTGCGAACCTCGATCTCAAGGGGCGTGTCTCCATTGATGGGCAGACGTGCCAGCGCCGTGGTAGCCGCGTAGAGGTTGTCCACAGGGTTCGTAAAGTGCCCTTGTGCCGTAAGCATCGGTACCTCTGGCCGCTCCCCATGATCCGCCGGGCGTCGGGTTCCCGGGTCTGGCGACCTCTGGGGAGTTCCTGTCGCTGGACCTCGAAGGCGTTCCCCTGGCGGGGTGCTGAACTGCAGGGCCTGACCTTCAACCTCGGCCGCAAGCCGGCTCCGGTGTCGTCTGTGATGAACCGCGTCAGACTCCACCCGGCGCTGCTCCAGATGATAATTCTCCTGTTGCAGACGTGCCGATTCTTCCCGTAACTCTCGTTCACGAGTCGCCAGACGGACGTTCTCCGCATCAATGCCAGCTTGAGCCTGTACCATCTGATCCTTGATCCTGACGATCTCTGCATTGAGCTCTGCCTGATTTTCCGCAGTGACCTGTGTGCCCAGCAGTGTAGTCAACGTAGCCGTCAATCCCACCAGGGTCTGTGCTGGCGAAACTCTTGACACCGCATTGGAGGTTCCAGCATCCGCTGCCGGGTCTGGTATATCAGCCGCCCCCGCCATGTAGACAACAGGGCGAGCGGGCGGGCCTAAAGAATCCTGCGCCGGCGAGTTCTGCTGAAAGCCCCCAAGATCCTCTTGGTGAAGAGAATAAAGCGACTCTCCGCCAGAGGAATAGCCACCATCAACGTAAGTCGCCGAGCCCTCCGTGGAAGCCGACGATCCAGAATACTCCACCCCTTGAGTGAAGCCAACGAAGATGTGCTCTCGCCTGGCGGGCTGCGTGTCCTGGACCGGCTTGAAGGTGTCGGTGAAGATATCCGGCCCAGATCCAGATCCGCCGGCCTGCACAGGAGCCGGAAGCCTAGGGGCGGCTCTCGCCACGGCGGGTTGCGCGCGGCGGGCCGTTTCAACGACCTCCATGGAGGTGGCCGGCTTAGAGCCGCCGGCCTTCCCGATGAAGACATGGATTCCGCCAAAGGGGACCCGGTACCCGTACTCAAGAGAGTCGGCCTCGGGGCCCCAGCCTGAGTCGCCGATGAGCAGATTGTCCGTCCGGCGACTCTTGGTTATCCGGCCAACCACGTATCCCTCGAGTCCTTGGGGAGGACCCTTCGAATACTCAACACCACCATGCGATAGCCCCACGGTGGGCGCCAACTGTCGTGGTATTTTCACGGCAGATGTCCTCATAGGACTTGATCTCGAAGCCATCGCGTAAGTAGCAGACCGAAGGGGTTAAACGAGGAACACGGGAGGCAAGGTTTACCCAGGTTCGGCCCCTCTCGTGGAGGTAAAAGCCTACTCCTGCTAGATGTATTGAAGATCTCGATTACAAGGGTTTTGGAACTTGTCTAGCCCTAGCTCTCGAAAAGTCTCAACGTGATCTCTCAAGCCCCAGGGCTCCCCCTTTATATATAGGCGGAGGTCCGGGGCTTACATAAGAGTCCGGGTCGGGATAGCAATCCGAGCCCAACTCTCCTTTACTTGTTTCCTAAGTTATACCTCGAGGCGGTTTGCACATACCGCCTCTCACGGCGGGTCTTGGGCCGGCCCTTCCTTGGGCGGCTCTTCTTCTAGGCCTCTTGAGAACGCTCCGGCCCACCTGGCCCACCTTCAATAAAAATCCCCAGAACCCGGCCCTAAACGGGCGGGTCTCACCGAAAGATACTTCCCTGACACGTGCCCTGATGGCTTGGGGCCACCTACCATGGCCACTTGACCTGATCTCTTCGTTATAAATTCACATATATTGGAAAACCCTAGAGATCCTCCTGAAACACTTTTTCTGCCGCCGCAATCTCTGTTCCGCCATGTGCCCTGTTCCGGTGCCCTGCCGGAGGGGGGATCATTCACGGAGGGCCTCTACATCAACCTTGTTGCTCCTATGGTGATGTGTGAGTAGTTCACCACAAACCAACGAGTCTATAGTTAGTACCTAGATGGCTATCTCTCTCTATGTCCTTCAATGCAAAGATCACCGCGATTCCCGCGGTGATCTATCTTATGTAATCTTCTTTGCGGTGTGTTTGTTGGGATCCGATGAATTGTGGGTTTATGTTCAGATTATTCACGAATAATATTTGAGTCTTCTCTGAATTCTTATATGCATGATTGTTATAGCTTCCTATTTCTCTCCGATCTATCGGTTTGGTTTGGCCAACTAAATCGATTTATCTTCAGTGGGAGTGGTGCGTTGTAATGGGTTCAATCTTGCATTGCTTAATCCCAGTGACAGAAAGGGACATGACACGTATTGTATTGCTTCCGTTAAGGGTAAAACGATGGGGTTTATTCATATTGATTGGATTTACTTTGTCTACATCATGTCATCATCCTCCAAGCATTACTCTGTTTTTACTTAATACTCTAGATGCATGCTGGATAGCGATCGATGGATGGAGTAATAGCAGTAGATGCAGATAGGAATCGGTCTACTTGCTTATGGACGTGATGCCTATATACGTGATCTTTTCCAGAGTAAATATTACATAACTCTGCGCTTTTCTATCAATTGTCCAACAGTAATTTGTCTACCCACCATATGCTTTCTTCAGGAGAGAAGCCTCTAGCGAAAACTAGGACCCCCGGGACTCTTTACAAATATTATTCCAAAAACTACTAAAATATTGCTGCCATTATTTACTTTATTTTTATTTACAATTTATATTTATCTATCTATCACTACTTATCGCTTGCAAGTAACGAGTTCAAGGGGATTGACAACCCTCTTGGCCGCGTTGGGTGTAAGTGTGTGATCTTTTGTGTGTAGGTGCTGAAGACGGGAATTTGCGTGGTTCTCCTGTTGGTTCGATAACCTTGGCTCTCACTGACGGAAATACTTGTCTCTACTGTTCTGCATCTCCCCTCCTCTTCGGGGAAAATCCCAACACAGTTTACAAGTAGAAGTAACCTCAATGGAATTTGAGCACGTGGACTTCCCGGTGCACCCCAGTCATCCCAAACCTCTCCACGGACCCTGGTGAACCCCAGACCTCCGAGATCGGCTCCGTTACTCCCCATTGGTTCAACCCATGAATTTTGGATGGAAGAGGTGAATGAGATCAATCTGATAATTCTCGGATGAGTTGCTCAAAGTTGTCTGTAACCGGGGACATGACTAATCATGATCGGTTTTTACACTCTGCAGAGATTTCTGTACTTTACCCGTGATTCCTGGTCACACCCTTTGATCTACTAAACTTCGTATGTGAAGTAGCTAGGTAGATCAAGAAAAGACTTTTGGGAAGTAGCCGCCCTCTCCAAAAAGACAAACTCAGTCCAACCTACACACCTACATCTTCTGGTCTGCCGCAGGAGGGTTCCCACAACCTACTTGGTCCTGACAGAGCCCATATTGTCTCACGGTCACACATTGAAGCTACTCAACTTTTGAACTCGTGCAATCTCTGGTGACTGGGTGACATTCCCCACCAATGACTACACTCCAATGACCCAATCAAAGCCAGTCCACACAGATCGATTAATTAATTAATTAGTAACAGTTATGTAGTCGACCATGTGGTCGTATGGTGGAATTAATAATGGTGTTTCCCAATCCACGTTATAGCGGCTAAGCATCTACTCGACGGTTACAGGGTCAGGATAAATTTGGACCTAAGTTGTCAACTACCGACTCGTACTAAATTTAGCATTTTGAACTCACACACTTATCATGGAAAAACTACAATGCAAGAAAATGCCGGGTGATATGACCAAGTGGAACTTGCCTTGGTTGTTGTTGTCTCCGATGGTTGGGCCATTTGACACTCAGTTGGTTTGTTTAGTTTTAAAAGTTTCCAAAATGTTTTAAATTTGGAACCCACTAGGTTTTGACTTAAATGTTTTATTTAAATAATGTTTGGCTTAGGGTAACCTTGTTTGAATTATTTGAACTAAGGTTTAACTTAATTTGATTTGAAATTTGAATTAAGAAATGAAATTCTATTTGATTTGAATTGAATTGATTTGCAAGCTAGGTCCAATTTTTTGAATCCAATTTGAAAGGTGGACTTTGATGTATAATAATGAATTAATTAAAAAATGTCATGACTAAATGATTTGGATTTAATTCATTTATTATTTGTATTTAATTCAAAAGGGTTTGAGTCTTTCAAATTGAGTTCAAACCAGTCTCAACAGAGTTCAAATTATTTCCTAGAATAATTTGGGCATTTCCTAACATGCCACAATCTAGCCTAACACTGTTTTTATTAGTGTCTAATTTATTTATGATTTTTATTGCATTCAAGAATTCAAAATCCTTTAAAATTTGTGTCTACACGTTTTTGTTCAGAAACTAAATTAAATTAAATTGAAAATTTTAAAAATAAATATTCTAGTTAGATCTACAATTCACTAGTTCCAATTTGCAAAAAGATTCAACCCATTTGGATTTGTAGTTTAAAAGTTATGACCAAATTTTTAATTAGGTGATTCTCTTTGAAATTGAAATTTCAAAAGTTCAAACTTGTTTTATTTTTTATTATTCTGAAACTATATGTCATAAGGTTTCATTTGCAAACATAATTAGTCAATTTGGACCTCTAGTTAATTATTTACGAAGGTTCGAAGTTCGAGGGACTTTTTTGTAAAACTGCATTTTCTAATTAATTTCTATTTCCTCTGTTTCTTACGTATCAGACAGGGGCAACACATGCCATGTATCCGTTGGCCAGAGGGTGTTCATGGCTAACACTAAACGGTGGATTGCCGGGTCTTAAAGGAAAACAGTTCGGCCGTTTAAGTGGGTTGATATGGTGCGTTTGTGCGTGATCTAACGGCTATAATTGACATTGTTAGGTTTTAGAGGATCATTGAAGATTCCTCGCCGGAATCTTGCCGGAAACGTCGGGGACAGCGGCGAGCGGCTCGGGTGCGGTGGTTGTCGGTGATGTGCTGGGTCTTGGCGGCTCCGAGGGCACGGCTGAACGTGACGTGGATCGGGGAGGTCAGCGGTGGTCCTGGCGGGGGCTAGTGTCTTCGGAGTCTAGCGAGCGGATCTCGCCGGAGTTGAGCTCACCTCGGGTGTCAATGGCGCTCTCCAACCTGGGCCAAACGGAGAGGTCCAAAGGGTCGGGCGGCGTGCGGGGATGCGGTGAATGCGATGGACAGGGTGCGCGCACCAGGGGGTGGCTATGCTCACCGCAGCGTTGACGACGGTGGAGTTGAGCTTCGGGCTCCGACGAGCACAAGGCTACAGTAGGCCTCAGGGTCGTTGGAGATGTCCAGGAGGGTCGCCGTGGAGTGGGGGTTCGGGAGGTGGTGGTGGCTGGCTCCGGTGGTGGCTACGACGGTCGGAATTGAGCAGTCAAGGTTTCGGTCCCGAGCGGCAATGGCGAGCTCGTGATGGAGCAGCCTGCCACCAGTGGTATGCGAGAGTAGAGGGGTTTGAGAAAGAGGGGCCGGGGCTATTTATGGGATATGGCCGTGAGGCTTGGGGCGGACGGAGTGCGCGAGTGGGGGAGAACGTGGGCGCGCCCGTCGCGCGGCGGTTGGGGGAGGTAGGGGTGACCTGACACATGGGTCGCGTGCGTCAGTGAGAGGGAGAGAGAGAGAGCATGCACACGGCCTGGCTACCTAGCTAGCTGGGCCAGGCCGACTAGCTAGCTGGGTGGGCTGCCCCTTTTTTGTTTTTCTTTTTCTATTTGCTTTCTATTTTTGTTTTCTGCTCTCTATTTTGTGTTTTTAAATTCAAAATTTGAATTGTCTCTAGAATGGAAATATTTTCTAAAATACTCGGGAATTATTTATGACTTGGTGAACATTTCTAAACTATTTTTGTTCACTAAAATAATTCCCTCCTATAGGGCCTATTTGAATTTGAGTTGGTTCTCTGTTTGTTTTTAAAACACCAGGGTTTTACTTGTAGTTTATTTGACCAAAATAAACTACTTTCAAACATGGTTCACTCAAGTAAATTAGGGCATATGATTAATCTTAGGAATGTTCTTTCCTGCCCTAATGCAATTTTGGAAAACTGATTTTAGGGTGAGGTCTCCATAGGCTTCATTTGAATCCAAAATGGTGTTTGAACTCACATGTTGGTTATGTTGATCTCAAATCCAAATATGCAACGAAATCATGGATGCACATGCTCTATTTTCACAACCAAAATTTTAAGAAGAAATTTGGGTTGTGACACAGTAACCCCCTTAAGAGGAATCTCGTCCCCGAGATTTGGCATGGCTAGCAATTAGGTGCGGGTGGTTCTTCATGAGTTCATCCTCACGCTCCTAGGTAGCTTCTTCTTCCATGTGGTGATCCCACAATACCTTGCAAAACCTGATTTTGTTGGTCCGGGTATTTCGTTCGGTGGTTTCCAAGATCCTAATGTGCTTGTCCTCATAGGTAAGGTCATCTCCTAGTTGGACTTCGGTCAAGGGCGCATTGTCCTTAAGCTGGGTTTCCATCATGTCTAGGTGCCATTTATTAAGTAGCAAGACGTGGAACACTACTAGAATCAGGGACTTTGCCATCTGCCAGCTCTTTGCCGTCTGCTGGCAGACGGCAAAGAGGTTGTTTGCCGTCTGCTTTGGGAAAGCAGACGGCAAAGATCTGGCTGATGGCAAAGACACTGTTTGCCATCAGCCAGCTCTTTGCCGTCTGCTAGCGGACGACAAAGTTTCTTTGCCGTCCGCTAGCAGACGGCAAAGAGGTGGTGTGGGGCCCAGTGGAGGCCAGTTAACTGCAACGGCCCACCCCACCTCTTTGCCGTCTGCTAGCGGACGGCAAAGAATCTTTGTCGTCTGCTAGCAGACGGCAAAGAAAATACCTACTAACGGCCCTAACGGCCCACCCCCCCTCCACTCTCTCTGCCTCTCCCCTCCCGACCCCGACCCCACGCCACCGCCGCACCCGCCGCCGCCCCCGACCCGCCGCCCGCTGCTCGCCGCCGCCGCACCCGCGACCGCCGACGCCGCCCACTGCCCCGCCCCACTGCCCCGCCCCGTGCCCGCGCGGCCGCGCCCAGGCCTACCCCTCGCCGCCCCGTCGCGGCCCGGCCGCCCCCTCGCCGCCCCGTCGCGGCCCGGACGCCGGCCAGCCCCGTCGCCGCCCCCTCGCCGGCCAACCCCTCTGCCCCCCTCTGGTGAGCTTCCCCTCCTGCCCCTTTTTTTCTGTTTTTTTATTTTTTCTGTTTAGGTTTTAGATATTTAGACATTTAGGAGTTTAGATACTTAGATGTTTAGGTTTTTAGATATTTAGACATTTAGGTAGAAAGAAACCTAGAAGAAAGAAAAAGAAGAAAAGAAAAAGGAAAAAAAGGAAAAAAGAAAAAGTAAAAGAAGAAAAAATAAGAAGAAGAAGAAGAAGAAGAAGAAGAAGAAGAAGAAGAAGAAGAGGAGGAGGAGAGGAGGAGAAGAAGAAGAGGAAAAAGGAAAGGAAGAAGAAAAGAAGAGGAGGAGGAGAAGAAAAAAGAAGAAGAAGAAGAAGAAGAAGAAGAAGAAGTAGAAGAAGAAGAAGAAGAAGAAGAAGAAAAAAAGAGGAGAGGAGGAGAAGAAGAAGAGGAAAAAGGAAAAAGGAAGAAGAAGAAGAAGAAGAAGAAGAAGGAAAAAAGGAAGAAAAGGAAGAAAAGGAAGAAGAGGAAGAAGAAGAAAAGGAAAAAGAGGAAAAAAAGACCCCGACACCCGGACCCCGACCCCGACACGACACCCCGACCCCGACACGACACCCCGACCCTGACATGACACCCCGACCCCGACATGACACCCCGACACGACATCCGACACACCCCGACACCCCGACACGACACCCCGACACCCCGACACCACGACACCCCGACACCCCGACCCGACACCCCGACCCCGACATGACACCCCGACACGACATCCGACACACCCCGACACCCCGACACGACACCCCGACACCCCGACACCACGACACCCCGACACCCCGACCCGACACCCCGACACCACGACAGCCCGACACCACGACACCCCCGACGCCGACACCTCTTCGGCCTCCTGTTGACCGAAAAGGTGCTCTTCGGCCTTCCAGAGGCCGACGGGGTCATATATTTCCCTATTTTGTTATGAAAAACATCATATATATTTGTGTTGATCGGGTGGATTTAAATGTGCAGTTCTTTCGTTGCTGCGAGGGTCTGGTGTTCGACGACCTCCCCGTGCGTACGACGAGCTCTGCCCCTGCGTTCGTGGGTGAGCACAAATGACATCTCCTCCTCCCCCCTTCATTTGCTCTGTTCCGGTCTTCGTGCCGATGAAACTTGCTAGCTATAGGTGTCAATCATCAGTATGCGTGACCACTATGCGTCTCCCGTTCGAAAGGGTTACATCTATAAATATGCATGCATTTGCATATTTATAACCGTGATTCTTTCGAATTGTCCAACATTATCCATGGACAGCCCGAGTATGTGTAGATTGGGTTCATTTTCCCATATGCTCTACTCCGGATCCGATGCAGAATTTCGTCAGTGCCTCTCTGTTGTTCTCCGGGTACACATCCTCTCTGCTTATTGCCGAGACGTGTATTAGGAGAACAGCGGGGAGGTGCTGCCGAAATTTTGCGTCGGATCCGGAGCCGAGCATGGGAAAACGAACCCAATCTACACATACTCGGGTGGGATTAGGACCTATCTTTACCTACTTGCGTCTAGGTTGCATGGACGTAATAAAACTGACAAACTCTATTAACTGATGAATATGGTTTGCTGAATTATGTATATATTTCTTGTGTGTCCAGTAGCTAGGCAAGATGAGTGATCGTGCGTGGATGTACACCGGTCACACTAGTCAGAAAGACATGACCCATGAATGGATAAGAAAAACCAAGGGGTTTGTGAGAGCCGCATTTGCAAATGGACAGGAAACAACCTGGTGCCCCTGTGTCGAGTGCGACAACTTTCATAAGAAGTCAGAGTTTGAAATGATCAAACACCTGCAGAAGTTGGGTTTTACGCCTAATTATACGGTCTGGACATTTCATGGTGAGTCTGCCCAACGTGCCAGAGCTGAGGAGGGCCGTCGTCGCCAGGTAGAGTTGTCGAAAACTCTGCACCACCTGCGTTGATAGGCCAACAGACCCTGGATCAGTTAAACTCTCTCGAGCCAGATCTAGAGCGTCCAGGGTATTTCAAGGGGTATAATTCGGAACACGCTTGGACTCACAAGACATGCTTGTGGGATCTACCTTACTTCAAAGACCTCCTTTGCCCAGACAACATCGATGTGATGCACACTGAAAAGAATGTCGGCGAGGCCCTCTTTGGTACATTGTTCGGACTAGAGGGGAAAACAAAGGATAATCCTAAGGCTAGAGTCGATCAGCAGGCTCTATGTGATAGACCACTACAAAACATGCGACAACCGAAAGGAAAGAAGAACTGGACGAAGCCAAAGGCATGGTTCAATCTTGGAAGGCCAGTTATGAGGGAAATACTCCTATGGGTGAAAAATGAGTTGATGTTCCCCGATGGGTATGCAGCGAATCTAAAGAGGGGAGCGAGCCTTGAAAAATTGAAAATATTTGGTCTCAAGAGTCATGATTGGCACATATGGCTTGAGCGGGTAATGCCGGTGATGTTGCGTGGCTTTATCCCTGAGGATGAATGGCTAGTACTGGCAGAGCTGAGCTATTTCTTCCGTGTTCTTTGTGCGAAAGAACTATCGCCTGGCTTGCTAGAAGAACTGGAAGAGTTGGCGCCGGAGTTGATCTGCAAGTTAGAGAAGATCTTTCCACCGGGCTTCTTTAATCCAATGCAGCATTTGATTTTGCATCTCCCGACCGAGGCACGATTGGGGGGGCCCGAGCAGAATCGTTGGTGCTACGCAACTGAGAGGATGCAGAAGACGCTTCGAGAAAAATGTAAAAATAAACGTCGAATTGAAGCATCGATGGCCGAGGCATTCATTATTGAGGAGGCGGCAAACTTCGTGACAGCACACTACGAAGCCAAAAATTGTCATTTGCATAATCCGAAGCCTCGGTACAATGCTGGCGACCCTAAAAAGGGTGGATCCAACCTCAGCCTATTCAAAGGGAAGCTCGCACCAGCCGGTGCTTATACTTCCTTACCGTTGGATGTCGACGAATGGCGGACCATTACGTTGTATATCTTGAACAACCTAACAGAAGTGCGGCCGTACATCGAGTAAGTTCTCGGTACATTGTTTCGCAACCTCTAATTCCTTTGAACTGCTCTTATTCCCGGATATTTGATACAGTCGATACGTCGCCGAATTCTCGTATGGAGCGGTGATCCAAAAGGATTCCGTCGAAGAGTATGAGCTTCTGGCAATGCATGGAGGCGGCTATCCCGGTTTCATCTCTTGGTTCAAACAAACGGTAATTTCCATTAGACTATTTCATTTCTTCGTCTAATTTCTGGCTAATGCAACAATCCTTTCGTATTAAACTTGTAGGCTAGTTCAGAGTCTATGGACGCCGAATTGAGACAAGTCGCAAATGGTTTTGACTATAAGGTCCGTTCATTTGACAAATACGACATCAACGGGTATCGCTTTCGTACCTATGGCAAAGAGCTATCTATGGCCGACCGAAAGTCTACAAATTGTTGTGTCTCTGCTATCGGCGAAGGAGGTACCTAGTATTATGGAAGAGTTGAAGCAATTTATGAACTTCTATTCTATGGTGCAAACCCACCGAACGTCGTAGTCTTCAAATGTTATTGGTTCCAGCCGAAGGAGACTAGAAGGACTCATGAACATCTAGGGCTAGTCGAAATCAAACAAAGCACCCATTTGAATGTTCCCGATGTCTATATTACGGCTCAACAGGCGACCCAAGTTTTCTATCTACCATGGGCCTGCCAAACTGATCCAAATCTGAATGGTTGGGATGTCGTTTATGAAGTGCCGCCACGTGTTAGACCACCTCCCCCCAATGAAGAGGATTATGAACCTCACATTAACCTAGACACATATGAAGGAGAATTCTTCCAAGAAACACGTCTTTCCAAAAAACGTTTCAAGAACCGCTCTACTTCACACCAGAACATTGAAGTAGACAGTGGCAGTGAATCCGAGCCTGAGCCGAAACAAGAAGAGCCGGAACAAGAAGAGGTTACTGCTGCGGATGACCTGTCAATGCTTGACCGATTACGTACAGGAGGCCTTCCACATGTTGATCCATTTATTGATGATGATGATGAGCACGTCATTACTGATAGTGATGATGATGATGATGCATTTATTGACCCCGAAGCATATATAGACGATGATGATGCATTTATTAATGATGACGATGAAGATTAATATTATAGTTCATGCCAGGTATTCAATTATTATTATGTAAATATATATTATTAATTAGTTCATGTTAGGTATTCAATTTTTTATTATGTTCATGATGATGATACACTTAAATTATATACATATTATTCATGTCAGGTATTCATTCTTTAACATAGGATAGCTCTAAAATGACCTATACTTAGCATTTATTCCTCCAAAATGAATTTATATGCTTAGCTAGCTCAAAAATTACATAACAACCTTAATTAGCTCCAAAATGACCTATTTAACCTAGGATAGCTCTAAAATGACCTATACTTAGCATTTATTCCTCCAAAATGACTTAATATGCTTAGGTAGCTCAAAAATGATATAATAACCTTAATTAGCTCCAAAATGACCTATTTAACCTAGGATAGCTCTAAAATGACCTATACTTAGCATTTATTCCTCCAAAATGAATTTATATGCTTAGCTAGCTCAAAAATGACATAATAACCTTAATTAGCTCAAAAATGACCTATTTAACATATGATAGCTCTAAAATGACCTATACTTAGCATTTATTCCTCCAAAATGAATTTATATGCTTAGCTAGCTAAAAAATGGACCTATGTAACCTTGGATAGCTCTAAAATGACATATTTAACCTAGGATAGCTCTAAAATGACCTATACTTAGCATTTATTCCTCCAAAATGACTTAATATGCTTAGCTAGCTCAAAAATGACATAATATGCTTAAGAAATGACCTATTTAGCTCCAAAATGACTTAATATGCTTAATTAGCTCAAAAATGGCATAATTACTTATGTTAGCACAAAAATGACCTATACTTAGCTTTTTTTAGTTCATTTATGATATACTTAGCATATTTAGGTCAAAAATGGCCTATTTACCTAGGTTAGCTCTAAAATGACACAAGTAAGCAATAAGAAGAAGAACAAGAAGAGGAGAAAAATTCTAGTCTTCTTCTTCTTCTTCTTCTACTCTTCTTCTTCTAACTTTCTTCTTTCTCATTTTGCAGATTTGATTCACTTCACGGAAGCTTGCGTTCATGGAGTCCTTGTCCTTCCATTTTGTTTTGATTTTGTAGGATCAACAATGTGACACTTGCATATGTATGTATAGATGAATGAAACTTGCATATGTATGGATGAGACTTGCATATGTTTTGAGTTGGTATGTGTTGGATGATCATATCCATATGGCTTGCATATTATTTGCATATGTGTTGTTTATTATGTGGTGGATGAGACATATTATGTGGTGGATAAGACATAATGTTTTGCCTTATTATGTGATTCTGAATATATATATATATATATATATATATGTGTGTGTGTTTGAATTTCTGTGAAAATGAATTGATATAAGAAAAAACAGTTGCTATATAGCCACTTTGTCGTCTGCTAGCAGACGGCAAAGAGGTTTGCCGTCTGTTAGCAGACGGCAAAGTGGGCACGTGGCAGCAGCCTGTGCAACCTGGGCTGGCCTATTTGGCCTCTTTGCCGTCTGCTGGCAGACGGCAAAGAGCCTGCGTTGGCCCAGCTGACGCATGACGTCAGCTGATGTCAGCTGCAGCTCTTTGCCGTCTACTGGCAGACGGCAAAGAGCGCCGTTAGCCCCCTAACGGGGCTGGCACCTTTTGTCTGTCGTCCAGGTGCTTTGCCGTCTGCCAGCAGACGGCAAAGAGGCCTTTGCCGGCAGCCGTTCAGCCGGAGTGTTGGCCGTCTGCTGGCAGACGGCAAAGGCTTTGCCGTCCGCAAAGTATGCCTTTGCCGTCTGCTATGGCAGACGGCAAAGCAGCTGATTCCTGTAGTGGAATACGTCGTGCATGGCTGAAAGCTCAACAGGCAACTCAAGTCGGTAGGTGGCCTCACCGCTGCGAGCGAGTACCTTATACGGTCCGACGAATCTGGGCGCCAGCTTTCCCTTAACACCAAATCTTCTCACACCACTGAGTTGTGAAACTCTGAGGTACACCCTGTCTCCAATCTCATGGTTTACTTCCTTTCTTTTGGCGTTAGCATAGCTCTTCTGCCTTGACTAGGCTATCTTAAGGCGGTCCTTAATTAGTCTCACTTTCTCTTCAGCATCCTGAATGATGTCAGGTCCAAACAAACTTCATTCTACCACTCCATTCTAGAGTAGTGGGGTCCTACACTTCCTCCCATATAAGGCCTCAAAGGGTGCCATCTTGATACTAGCCTAATAGCTGTTGTTGTAAGAGAATTCCGCGTAGGGTAAATTCTTGTCCCAAATAGAGCCATAGTCTAGGGCGCAGGCCCTGAGCATGTCCTTGAGCACTTGGTTAACTCTCTCGTTCTACCTGTTTGTCTAGGGGTGGAAAGCGGTACTAAACTCCACTCGAGTACCTAATGATTCATGCAACTGCTCCCAGAACTTCGATGTGAACTGGGTTCCTCTGTCCGACAAGATCTCACATGGAACTCCGTGCTGACTGACTATCTTGGTCATATAGATCTTGGCCAACTTAGTGTTGTTGTAGGTGGTATTTACGGGTATGAAATGTGCCACTTTAGTGAGGTGGTCTACAAACACCCATATCGAGTCGTAACCCGACTATGTCCTAGGCAATCCAGTAATAAAATCCATTCCAATTTGATCCCATTTCCATTCTCCTGGTGGCAGGGATGCAACAACCCTGCTGGCTTGTGGTGCTCAGCTTTCACCCTACTACACACGTCCCAAAGCGCCACGTGTTTCGCAATATCCCTCTACATTCCCGACCACCATAATTTCTCCTTCAAATCCATGTACATCTTGGTGTTTTTGGGGTGAATGGAATAGGGCAAGTCATGAGCTTCATGCATGATTATCTTCCTCACCTCAGGGTCATTGGGCACACAGACCCGGTTCTCGTACCATATGACTCCTCCGTCATCCTCGCAGAATCCTATTGCCTTCTCTCTCAGGTTAACCCTGATCTTCTTGATGTCTGGGTCCTCTTTATGGCCTTGTCCGATCCTTTCAATCAGTGTTGGATGAACCTCAAGGTTTGCCACGTATCCCTTGGGAACAACCTCGAGTGTGAGTTCCCTAAACGCCTGGCACAACTCCGGAGGCAACTCTCCGGCTGTCAAGCCATTCGCGTAGGCCTTGCGGTTAAGCACGTCGGCTACCATGTTTGCCTTACCGGGGTGGTACTACAATTTCATGGTGTAATACTTAAGCAATTCCAACCATATTGTATGTCTCATGTTCAATTCCTTTCGCGTGAAGCTGTACTTTAGGCTCTTATGGTCAGTGAAAACGTCACAGGCCTTGCCCAGGAGGTATTGCCTCCACTGCTTCAATGCGTGCACTATCGATGCCAGTTCCAAATCATGGGTCGGATAGTTCACCTCATGCTTCTTCAACTGCCTTGAGGCATGCGCCACTAACCTTCGTTCCCGCATTAGAACGCATCATAGTCCCTGGTGGGAGGCATCACAATAGACTTGGAAAGGCTTCTCAATGTCAGGTAGACAGTGTATAGGTACGGTTACCAATCTCTTCTTATGTTATTGGAAAATTTCTTCGCAAACTTCTGTCCAGTTAAACTTCTTCTCCTTCTTGATTAGGTCGGTCATGGGTTTAGCTACCTTAGAGAAGTTCTCGATGAATTTACGGCAGTATCCAGCCATCCCGAGAAAGCAGCGGATCTCACTCACATTTTTGGGAGCTACCCAATCGGTCACTGCTGACACCTTGGATGGATCCACTGCAAGCCTTCCCCCGATATCACATGACCTAGAAATCCCACTTACGTCAGCCAGAATTCGCACTTGCTGAATTTGGCATACAACTGGTGGTCTCTCAACTTTTGCAAAACTCCCCTCAGGTGTTCTGCGTGCTCTTCTTCATCTCTCGAGTAGATCAAGATGTCGTCGATGAATACGACCACAAACTTGTCAAAATACTCCATGAATACCTTGTTCATCATGTTCATGAAGTATGTTGGGCATTTGTCAGTCCAAAGGACATGACCGTGTACTCATACAACCCATACCTGGTGGTGAAAGCCGTCTTGGGTATGTCTGCTTCTCTAATCTTGAGTTGGAAATACCCTAACCTCAAGTCGATTTTCGAGAACACTTTGGCGCCCTCCAGTTGATCAAAAGGATCATTGATGCGGGGGATTGGGTACTTGTTCTTGCTGATGACCACATTCAAGTCCATGTAATCCACACACATCCTAAAGTTTCGTCCTTCTTTCGCGACGAATAGAACCGGTGCTCCACATGGCGAGCAACCCAGTCTTATGAATCCCTTCTCCAACTGCTCTCTGAGTTGCTTCTTCATTTCAGCCAGCTCGTCTACTGCCATCTTGTATGGCCTCTTGGCTATCGGTCCGGTTCCTAGAACCAGATCTATCAGAAATTCCACATCTCGGTTGGGTGGCATGCCCGACAATTCCTCTGGAAAAACATCCAGGAATTCCTGAACTACCCTAACGTCCTCGATGCTAACCCCCTTAAGAGAATTGAGCTTAGCTCCTCTCACTTTTCGGTCGGAGGTAAACTTGATCCTCGTTCCGTTAGGGGCGAAAAGTCTAATGGTTCTGCTGGCACAGTCTATAACTCCTTGGTGCATGGCCATCCAGTTCATTCCCAATATAACATTGATGCCCATACAATCCAGCACTATTAGATCCGTGGGAAAGGTGTGCTTCCCGATCAGTAGTGGGGTCTGAGCACAGCCTAGTCCTGCGATCATCTTTGCTCCGGGTGAACTAACCTTGAAGGGTCTGCTAAGGGTTTCTGTGCTAAGTTTGTGTTTCTCCATGAAGGCCCTTTATATGAATGAGTGGGATGCACCAGAATCGAGCAAGACAAGTGTTGGATGAGTGTTGAGTTTAAACTTACCCATGACAACATCTGGTTCGTCCGTGATCTCCTCGGTGCTCATGTGGTTGACCTGAGCCTTCTGTAACGGGTTTGGTTTTGCCAAAGAATCTTCCTTGTTTGTCGTGCAGTCATCTGCGTAGTGCCCCATCTGCTTACAACGGTAGCATTGCACCTGGCTTAAGTCCTTCTTTGGTGCGCCATGGCGGTTATGGGCTCTTGGTCCTCCATGGCCTTGGTTTTCCTTGCCACGGTAGGGTTCCTTGTTGAAATGGTTTGGCTTGGCTGCATGGTTGTGGCTTGGCCCTCCAGTGTGGTGGTGTGGCCTGGTGTTGCTATGGTTCGTAGGTGCTCCAAACCTCTGGCCTCCCTGATTGGGGTTTCCTTCATAGCGTGGTTTCTGAGGTGGCGGTGGGTAACTCTTGTGTTGTGCAAACTTCCTCTTGCGGTTCTCGATCAGCTGCTTCTTGTCCTTGATGATGTCCGCCATGTCTACCAAGGCTTGTTAGGTAGGTGCATGGGCAGTAGTCAGTTGCAAGGCAATCTCATCGTTGAGTCCCTCCAGGAATCTCTCTTGACGTGCAACGTTTGTCTTAGCATCATCAGGTGCATATCGTGCAAGGTAATTGAAACCATAGATGTAGCCTATGATGCTACGGTTCCCCTAGCGTAGGTTCCTGAACTCCTTCTTAAGACTCAAGGCTCCTGCAGACACATGAGCTATGCGGAATGCATCTGGGAATGAAGGCCAAATTAGTTCTTCGATGGGGTGGGTGACTTGATAATTGTCCCACCCCGAAGCTGCTGGCCCTTCAAGCTGGTGGGCAGCAAACCTGACGCTCTCCGCATCACTGCATCCAATAGTCACCAAGCACTTGTTGATCATCCTGAGCCAGTCATCAACCATAATGGGTTCAGTCAAGGTGGTGAAGGTTGGCGGTCTCAGTCTCAGGAATCGGGGGAGCGAATCTCCATGGGGTGGTGGTGGTGCTGGCGGCGAGTTGTTGTTATTAGCAAGGTTCTGAGCCATGAGCTGGATCAACTGGGCATTGATGACCCACAAGTATAGGGGATCTAACGTAGTCCTTTCGATAAGTAAGAGTGTCGAACCCAACGAGGAGCAGAAGGAAATGACAAGCGGTTCTCAGTAAGGTATTCTCTGCAAGCACTGAAATTATCGGGGACAAATAGTTTTGTGATAAGATAATTCGTAACGAATAGCAAGTAAAAAGTGTAACAAAGGTGCAGCAAGGTGGCCCAATCCTTTTTATAGCAAAGGACAAGCCTGGACAATCTCTTATATAAAGCAAAGTGCTCCCGAGGACACATGGGAATTTCTGTCAAGCTAGTTTTCATCATGCTCATATGATTCGCGTTCGTTACTTTGATAATTTGATATGTGGGTGGACCGGTGCTTGGGTGCTGCCCTTACTTGGACAAGCCTCCCACTTATGATTAACCCCTCTCGCAAGCATCCGCAACTACGAAAGAAGAATTAAGGTAAATCTAACCATAGCATGAAACATGTGGATCCAAATCAGCCCCTTACGAAGCAACACATAAACTAGGGTTTAAGTTTCGGTCACTCTAGCAACCCATCATCTACTTATTACTTCCCAATGCCTTCCTCTAGGCCCAAACAATGGTGAAGTGTCATGTAGTCGACGTTCACATAACACCACTAGAGGAGAGACAACATACATCTCATCAAAATATCGAACGAATACCAAATTCACATGATTACTTATAACAAGACTTATCCCATGTCCTCAGGAACAAACGTAACTACTCACAAAGCATATTATTGTTCATGATCAGAGGAGTATTAATGATTATCAAGGATCTGAACATATGATCTTCCACCAAGTAAACCAACTAGCATCAACTACAAGGAGTAATCAACACTACTAGCAACCCACAGGTACCAATCTGAGGTTTTGAGACAAAGATCGGATACAAGAGATGAACTAGGGTTTGGAGAAGAGATGGTGCTGATGAAGATGTTGATGGAGATTGACCCCCTCTCGATGAGAGGATCGTTGGTGATGACGATGGCTTCGATTTCCCCCCTCCGGGAGGGAAGTTTCCCCGGCAGAACAGCTCCGCCGGAGCCCTAGATTGGTTCTGCCCAGGTTCCGCCTCGAGACGGCGGCGCTTCGTCCCGAAAGCTCCCTTCTGATTTTTTTCCAGGTCAAAACCCTCCATATAGCAGAAGATGGGCACTGGAGACCTGCCAGGGGGCCCACAAGCCACTAGGGCGCGCCCTGGGGGGTAGGGCGCGCCCTCCAGGCTTGTGGCTGCCTGGTGGGTCCCCTCTGGTATTTTCTTCCCCCAGTATTTTTTATATATTCCAAAATAATTCTCCGTAGATTTTCAGGACTTTTGGAGTTGTGCAGAATAGGTATCTCAGATTTGCTCCTTTTCTAGTCCAGAATTTCAGCTACCGGCATTCTCCCTCTTCATGTAAACCTTGTAAAATAAGAGAGAAAAGGCATAAGTATTGTACCATAATGTGTATTAACAGCCCATAATGCAATAAATATAGATATAAAAGCATGATGCAAAATGGACGTATCAACTCCCCCAAGCTTAGACCTCGCTTGTCCTCAAGCGAAAGCCGAAATCGATAAATATGTCCACATGTTTAGAGATAGAGGTGTCGATAAAATAAAATGCGGACATGAAGGCATCATGATTATCTTAAGAACAACAACATAAATTGGTATATAATTTCTTATGCTAAAGTGACAATTCATTCACATGGTAAAGTATGAATCAAGAACTCTATTGAGAACCAACAAACTATGATCTCAGTCATTGTAGCAATTCCAATTTATCATAACATCGGAAAGAGTCAATATAAGAGCTTGTAAAGAAAATCCACATACTCAATCATCTTTTAGTCTTTCATAATTGCTAACACTCACACGGTACCTATGAGGTCAAAGCTTTAATCGGACACAGAGAAAGATAGGGGCTTATAGTTTTGCCTCCCAACTATTTACCCCAGGGGTAATGTCAACAGAAATAACTCATGCTCACTCACATCCGAGTGGATATATGTGTCTAGATCGTTCCTCAACACATGACGCTTGCCAAGAGATAAAGGCGATATAAAGGAAGCAGTGAAGATCACCACGACTCTTGCATAAGGGTAAGTACTAGAAAATAAAAGTAACAGATAGGCCCTTCGCAGAGGGTAGCAGAGGTTGTCATGCGCTTTTATAGTTGGATGCGCAATCCCTTAATGCAAAAGAACGCCACTTTATATTGCCCGTTGTGATAAAGAACTTTATTATGCAGTCTGTCGCTTTTATTTCTTCCATATCACAAGTTCGTATAAAGTTTATTTTCCTCACACTAATAGATCTTGCATATTTATAGAGCAATCTTTTATTGCTTGCACCGATGACAACTTACTTGAAGGATCTTACTCAATCCATAGGTAGGTATGGTGGACTCTCATGGCAAAACTGGGTTAAGGGTGTTTGGATGCACAAGTAGTATCTCTACTTGGTGCGGAAGTTTTGGCTGATATGGGGTGGAAGCAAGCGTCACATGTTGAAGGATCTACAACCATATAACTTCTATTTAGAAATAAGCAAACATAAACCATTATGTTGTCTTCCTTGTCCAACATCAACTTCTTAGCATATAATATTTTAATGAGTGCTCACAATGATAAAAGATGTCCAAGATAATATATTTGTATGTGAACCCCTCTTTCTTTATTACTTCCTTTTAATTGCAACAATGACCAACAACTATGTTTGTTAACTCACAACAAATTTCAATCAACATACTCTTTATATGTGAAGTCATCACTCCCCATAAGATCACCATATACACTCTTTGCTTTTATTCTATACTTCTTTCTATTTCTTTTTCTCAAGATCATAGCAAGCAAACAAAGCCCTCAACTCAAAACTACTCTTTATTATATAACTCTCGGACTTGCTTACATAGGGGTAACATAAAGCAGAACGCAAAACTAGATCACACTAAAAAACTTTATTCTACTAGATCAAGATGTAACCAAAAAGATCGAACTAAGAAAAACGATAAAAGTAAAAGATGTGATGGTGATACGATACCGGGGCACCTCCCCCAAGCTTGACACAAGCCAAGGGGAGTGCCCATACCCATGTGTTTAGTTGTCTTGCTTCGGAGGTGGTGATGTTGGAGTTGTTGATGAGGTTGGAAGCTTGTCCAGTTTCCTCTTAAGCATAAAGTTCTATTCCCTCAGATCGTCAACTTCCTGCTCGAGCTTCAATATCCTTTGACATAATTCTTCCTTACTTTCCTGCAGGAAACAAGAAGGGATAAATAGGACCTTGGGGTTTCGCCTTGTGTTCGGGAGGCTCGATTTCCTGAACTCCACGTGCATATCTCCTGGTTGAGGCAGGGGGACCTATTCTTCATCCGAGCTTTCTTCCTCGTACTTGCCTTCTTGTTCCTCCTCCGAGAATAATCCATAAGGATCTAAGTCCCCATAGAGCTTGGGATTGGCAAGATAATGCGATATATAGCTCTCCCCATCTGAATCTTGGGACGACATATTGCTCTTAATCTGCTACAGAAACAGCTCAAAACGAAAACAGGAGGTATTGTCGTGATACGAAGATCAAAACCTTCGGGAGATTATATAATGAATTTTTACCGAACCGAAGGAGTATACCACAAGAAAACGGAGTCTGGAGGGTACACGGGGTGGCCACAAGCCACTAGGGCGCGCCCAGGGGGGTAGGGCACGCCCTCCTGGCTTGTCGCCTCCTCGTGCACTTTTCAGACTACTTTAAATTTTCCTAATTTTTTAAATATTCCAAAACGGAGAAAAATTGCTACTGGAAAAGTTTTGGAGTCGGTTTGCTTACCGTACCACATACCTATTCCTTTTCGGAGTCTGAAACGTTCTGGTAGGTCTCCTTGATGTACTCCTCCGGAGTTATGGTATTAATAATATTGGTTTCAACACTTATGGGAGTACCTCAGATATAATGTTTGATTCTTTGCCCGTTTACCACCTTCGGGTTTGTGCCTTCGGCGTTGTTGATCTTGATGGCACCGGAACGGTATACCTCCTCGATAATGTAAGGCCCTTCCCATTTAGAGAGAAGTTTTCTTGCAAAAAATCTTAAACGAGAATTGTATAGCAAGACATGATCACCTACATTGAATTCACGCTTTTGTATCCTTCTATCATGCCATCTCTTAACCTTTTCTTTAAACAACTTGGCATTCTCATAGGCCTGGGTTCTCCATTCATCGAGTGAGCTAATGTCAAATAACCTCTTCTCACCAGCAAGTTTGAAATCATAGTTGAGCTCTTTAATTTACCAATAAGCTTTATGTTCTAGTTCAAGAGGCAAGTGACATGCTTTACCATAAACCATTTTATACGGAGACATACCCATAGGGTTTTTGTAAGCAGTTCTATAAGCCCATAATGCATCATCAAGTTTCTTAGACCAATTCTTTCTAGATCTATTAACAGTCTTCTGCAAGATCAATTTAATTTCTCTATTGCTTAATTCTACTTGACCAGTAGACTGAGGATGATAAGGAGATGCAATTCTATGATTAACATCATACTTAGCAAGTAATTTACGGAAAGCACCATGAATAAAGTGTGAACCACCATCGGTCATTAAATATCTAGGGACTCCAAATCTAGGGAAAATAACTTCTTTAAGCATTTTAATAGAAGTGTTATGATCAGCACTACTAGTTGGAATAGCTTCTACCCACTTAGTAACATAATCAACAGCAACTAGAATATGAGTATACCAATTAGATTGCGGAAAAGGTCCCATAAAATCAAAACCCCAAACATCAAATGGTTCAATAACAAGAGAGTAATTCATAGGCATTTCCTGACGTCTACTAATATTACCAATTCTTTGACATTCATCACAAGACAAGACAAACTTACGAGCATCCTTGAAGAGAGTAGGCCAATAAAAACCGGATTGTAATACATTGTGTGCAGTTCTATCTCCAGCGTGGTGTCCCCCATAGGCCTCGGAATGACAGTTGCGTAGGATCTGTTCCTGTTCATGCTCAGGTACACAACGTCTAATAATACCATATACTCCTTCTTTATAAAGGTGTGGATCATCCCAAAAGTAATGTCTTAAATCATAGAACTTTTTCTTTTGTTGATATGTGAAACTAGGTGGTATAAATTTGGCAACAATGTAATTAGCATAATCAGCATACCATGGAGCATTACGCGAAGCATTTATAATAGCTAATTGTTCATCAGGAAAGCTATCATCAATAGGTAGTGGGTCATCAAGAACATTCTCTAATCTAGACAAGTTATCAGCTACGGGGTTATTGGCACCCTTTCTATCATTAATATGCAAATCAAATTCTTGTAGCAGAAGAACCCATCTAATAAGTCTAGGTTTAGCATCTTTCTTTTCCATAAGATACTTAATAGCAGCATGATCGGTGTGAACAGTTACTTTGGAATCAACAATATAAGGTCTGAACTTATCACAAGCAAACACAACCGCTAAAAATTCCTTTTCAGTGGTAGCATAGTTTCTTTGAGCACTGACTAGAGTTTTACTAGCATAATGGATAACATTTAATTTCTTATCAACTCTTTGTCCTAGAATAGCACCAACAGCATAATCACTAATTTCAAAGGGTAGGTTCCAATCAGGTGGTTGAACAATAGGTGCGGAACTCAAGGCATTCTTAAGAATTTCAAATGCTTCTACACAATCATCATCAAAAACGAATGGAACATCTTTTTGCAAAAGATTAGTGAGAGGCCTAGAAATCTTAGAGAAATCTTTAATAAACCTTCTATAGAAACCAGCATGACCAAGGAAACTTCTTATACCTCTGATATCTGTAGGACACGGCATTTTTTCAATAGCATCAACTTTAGCTTTATCAACTTCAATACCTCTTTCGGAGATTTTGTGCCCCAAGACAATGCCCTCATTAACCATAAAGTGGCACTTCTCCCAATTCAAGACAAGATTAGTTTATTCACATCTCTGCAAAACTCGATCAAGGTTGCTCAAGCAATCATCAAAAGAAGTTCCGTAAACGGAGAAATCATCCATGAAAACCTCAACAATCTTTTCACAAAAGTCAGAGAATATAGCCATCATACATCTTTGAAAGGTAGCAGGTGCATTGCATAAACCAAAAGGCATACGTCTATAAGCAAAGGTACCGAAAGGACAAGTAAAAGTGGTCTTTTCTTGATCCTCTTTTGACACAGGTATTTGAGAGAAACCAGAATAACCACCTAGAAAGCAAAAATGTGTGTGTTTGGATAGTCTTTCTAGCATTTGATCAATAAAAGGTAGAGGGTAATGATCTTTCCTAGTAGCTTTATTTAATTTCCTAAAATCAATTACCATTCTATATCCTGTAACAATTCTTTGCGGGATCAATTCATTTTTATCATTAGGAACAACGGTAATACCTCCTTTCTTAGGAACACAATGAACGGGGCTAACCCATCTACTATCAGCAATAGGATAAATTATACCTGCCTCCAGAAGCTTTAGTATTTCATTTCTTACCACTTCTTTCATTTTTGGATTCAACCGTCGTTGGTGATCAACAACCGGTTTAGCATCATGCTCCATATTAATTTTATGCTGACATAGAGTGGGACTAATGCCCTTAAGATCATCAAGAGTATATCCAATAGCAGCACGGTGCTTCCTCAGAGTTTTCAATAATCTCTTTTCTTCATGCTCTGAAAGGTTAGAACTAATAATAACAGAATGTATCTCCTTTTCATCAAGATAAGCATATTTCAAAGTATCAGGTAATTGTTTAAGCTCAAACACGGGATCACCCTTGGGTGGAGGAGGATCGCCAAGTATTTCAACAGGTAGGTTGTGTTTCAAAATAGGCTTCTGATCAAAGAAAATCCTATCTATTTCATTCCTTTCATTCGTATGCATATCGTTTTCATGGTCTAGCAAATATTGTTCTAAAGGACCAGTAGGAGGCACATCAATAGAAGCAAGACCAATAATTTCATCTTTACTAGGCAATTCTTTATCATGGGGTTGTCTACGAAATTTAGAGAAATTGAACTCATGAGCCACATCCCCAAAACTCACGGTAGCAGTTTCTTTCTCTCGGTCAATCATAGCATTAACAGTATTCAAGAAGGGTCTACCAAATATAATGGGACAAAAATCATCTTGTGGGGAACCAAGAGCAAGAAAATCAGTAGGATATTTTATTTTCCCACACAAGACTTCAACATCTCTAACAATCCCAATTGGTGCAATAGTATCTGTATTAGCCAGCTTAATGGTAACATCAATTTCCTCTAATTCAGCTGGTGCAATATCATTCATAATTTCTTGATATAAGGTGAAGGGAATTGCACTCACACTAGAACCCACATCACATAAGCCATGATAACAATGATCTCCTATTTTAATAGAGACAACAGGCATGCCAACAACATGTCTATGTTTATCTTTAGCATCAGGTCTAGCAATTCTAGCAGCTTCATCACATAAATGAATAACATGCCCATCAATATTATCAACCAAGAGATCTTTAACCATAGCAATACTAGGTTCAGCTTTAATTTGTTCAAGGGGCGTAGGTGTTCTAGTACAACTCTTACGAACCACAGTTGAAGCTTTAGCATGTTCCTTTATCCTAACAGGGAAAGGTGGTTTCTCAATATAAGCGGTAGGAACAACAGGATCAACATTATAAGTAATGGTTTTTTCTACAACTTTAATAGGTTCAACTACTTTCACTTCAATGGGAGGATGATATTTAAACCACTTCTCCTTAGGGAGATCAATATGAGCAGCAAAAGATTCACAGAAAGAAGCTACTATCTCAGAGTCAAGTCCATATTTAGTGCTAAATTCACGAAAAGCATCGGTGTCTATAAAGGATTTAACACAATCAAACTTAAGGTTTATACCTGACTCATTACCTTCGTCGAGTTCCCAATCTTCAGAGTTGCGTTTAATTCTTTCCAATAAAGCCCATTTGAATTCAATATCTTTCTTCATAAAGGAACCAACACAAGAAGTATCGAGCATGGATTGATTATTACGAGAAAGCCGAGCATAAAAATTCTGAATAATAATTTCTCTTGGGAGCTCATGATTGGGGCATGAATATAACATTGAATTAAGCCTCCCCCAAGCTTGAGTGATTCTTTCTCCTTCACGAGGCCAAAAATTGTAAATGTAATTCCGATCACGATGAACCAGATGCATAGGATAAAACTTCTGATGAAATTCCATTTTCAATCGGTTGTAGTTCCATGATCCAATATCATCACATAGCCTATACCATGTCAATGCCTTCTCCTTCAAAGATAAAGGAAAGACCTTCTTCTTGACATCATCCTCGGGCAAACCTGCAAGCTTAAATAATCCACAAACTTCATCCACATAGATCAGATGCAAATCAGGATGTAGTGTTCCATCTCCTGCATAAGGATTAGCTAGCAGTTTCTCTATCATACCCGAAGGAATTTCATAATAAATATTTTCAGTAGGTGCAGCAGGTTGAGGAGCAACTCTTTGTGCTTCCGGTCGAGGTGAAGATACCCCGAACAAGCCCCTCAAAGGATTATTTTCCATAGTAACAAGTGACAGTAAATTTCAGCACACTATATAAAATTTTCCTTACCAAGTTCCACTCACCAAAGGCGCTTCACTCCCCGGCAACGGCGCCAGAAAAGAGTCTTGATGACCCACAAGTATAGGGGATCTAGCGTAGTCCTTTCGATAAGTAAGAGTGTCGAACCCAACGAGAAGAAGAAGGAAATGACAAGCGGTTCTCAGTAAGGTATTCTCTGCAAGCACTAAAATTATCGGTGACAGATAGTTTTGTGATAAGATAATTCGGAATGGATAGCAAGTAACAAGTGTAACAAAGGTGCAGCAAGGTGGCCCAATACTTTTTATAGC
This sequence comes from Elymus sibiricus, assembly GCA_039707655.1. Taxonomy (NCBI): domain Eukaryota; kingdom Viridiplantae; phylum Streptophyta; class Magnoliopsida; order Poales; family Poaceae; genus Elymus; species Elymus sibiricus. The sequence goes on from CM077671.1 coordinate 251,710,029, forward strand.
AAAGGACAAGCCTGGACAAACTCTTATATAAAGCAAAGCGCCCCCGAGGACACATGGGAATTTCTGTCAAGCTAGTTTTCATCATGCTCATATGATTCGCGTTCGTTACTTTGATATGTGGGTGGACCGGTGCTTGGGTGCTGCCCTTACTTGGACAAGCCTCCCACTTATGATTAACCCCTCTCGCAAGCATCCGCAACTACGAAAGAAGAATTAAGATAAATCTAACCATAGCATGAAACATGTGGATCCAAATCAGCCCCTTACGAAGCAACGCATAAACTAGGGTTTAAGCTCCTGTCACTCTAGCAACCCATCATCTACTTATTACTTCCCAATGCCTTCCTCTAGGCCCAAACAATGGTGAAGTGTTATGTAGTCGACGTTCACATAACACCACTAGAGGAGAGTCAACATACATCTCATCAAAATATCGAACGAATACCAAATTCACATGATTACTTATAACAAGACTTATCCCATGTCCTCAGGAACAAACGTAACTACTCACAAAGCATATTAATGTTCATGATCAGAGGTGTCGTGGTTTTGTCACGGCAGATGTCCGAAGACTTAGGTTCGAGGCCATCGCTAAGACGGTGGACTCAAAGGGGTTGGTCGAGACGAGGGACACGAGTTTACCCAGGTTCGGCCCCTCAAGAAGAGGTAAAAGCCTACGTCCTGCTTGTGCTGTATTGATTGGAGTATCGATTACAAGGGAGCGGGTTTCGCTTGACCTAGTTCTCGATTGATTGGTTTCTTGTCTAAGCCGCCCCAGGGTCTCACCTTTATATAGGAGGTCAAGGCCCTGGGTTACACGAGTCCCAAACCGACTCACACAACGTAGTTTATCCTGTCTCTAAGCCGCCTTGCCATCTTGGGCAAGCCGTCTCCGGGCGGCTCAACCGCCCGGGTCTCACACTATCTTCTGTCTCCGGTCCTTCCTCTTGGCCCGCCTGATAAGCCGCCATGCGGCCTGGCCTTCATCTTCCGGCCCACCTTAAGGGTCTTGCTTATGAGCCGCCGGGTATGACCCGTCCCCTCCTGGGCGGGTCTTACCACGGGGTTATATCCCCAACATTAGGCCCCAGGTTGATTTGAGCCTCCTCATGTCAATCTTCAAACTCATTTGGCGGCGAGTCTCACCTTTTGTCACCTGAAAAAGAAAACTCATAACCCGCCGTGACGTCACGTCGAATATGCTAAAAAGATTCTGTGACGTTTGCAACGGATCCTCTCATTGAATGGTCGGTCCGAAAATCAAGGCGCCCTCTTTGGTCAATCATCACTATGCTTCCTCGATTCTCGTGCGCACTGTTGCCAACCCATCTCATAAATAGGGACACGGAGGGGCCCCCTTTCCTCTCTCTGCTGCCACGTCTTCTTCTTCCTCCTTCAAACAGCCGCACCTCCGGAGCTCCGCCGCACCTGACCAGACCTCGCCGTCGTCCCCAACGCCGGCCGCTGCATCGACCTGACTTGGACCAGATCTTTGCCGGACCGTCCGCATCCGCGAGGTATCATTCTCAGCTCTCCTTGAGTCTGGAGCCATCTCCATTAGTGATCTCCTGAGTTCATCGGGTTCCTCTAGTGTTCTTCCCTGTTCTTCGTAATACAGATTGTAAATGGCCCCTTGAATCTTATATTTCTTGTCTATCCATTGCGGTTGTCCTTTTAATGCCAATGTCCACTTGTTTTGGATCTGCATAGCAATCACATCCACATGCTGTCCGCCTGTTTTTCCACTCCCCCCTTTTAGGTTTTGAATATATTTTCATTTATCTTCATCTGTAGATCTTGCAGTCACGGTTGCAATGTGTGAAACCTGTTTATCCACACTTACAATATTCTCAGCATTGCCTTGTCCACTTAACCCGCCATTGCATTGCCGGTTCTCTTGATAAAATGCATCAGCGGTTTAACGCTGGTCATAGCTGCCTTAGTTATCTGGTATTTCTAACCCGCCACCTTCTGCACTTTCTCACAGTTTAACCCGCCAGCATGTCAAGAGCTCCCTCATCCTGCGATTGGGTCGGCTCCAGAGTCACCGAGCAACTTCTACTCGACTTTGTAGAATCGGGTATCCTGCCGGCTCAGGAGGTTATACATTGGCGGGTTCCCGGGCCAGAGATAAGACCTACTCCTAAGGAAGGAGAAGTTGTCGTATTCATTGATCACCTCCTTCGTGGGTTTAGCCCGCCCGGGTCAAAATTCTTCCGGGACGTTCTTCACTTTTTCAAGCTTCACCCTCAAGACATAGGCCCAAACTCTGTCACCAATATGTGTCAGTTTCAAGTCTTATGCGAAGTTTATCTGCAAGAAGAGCCGTCTATTGACCTCTTCCGTGACTACTATTACGTCAACCGCCAAACTGAAGTGGCTGCCGGGCCAAGTTTGGAGCTTGGCGGCGTTTCCATCCAGAGACGGAGAGACTTGCCCTATCTAGCAGCTATCTTACCAAGTCACCCCAAGGATTGGAACAAAACCTGGTTTTACTGCAAAGACTTTTCTCCCAAAGAAGAAAATCCGCTGCCGGGTTATCGTCCTACCCGGCTTTGCAGCACTGGAGATCTCCCAGACCGGATGTCCGCCGCAGAGCGAGCAAAATATGCTCCCGCTTTCGAGAAGATCAGGGCCTTAATGGCCAACGGCTTAACTGGCGTCGACTTAACCCGCTGCTGGGTTAGCTGGAAGATCTTGCCACTGAGCCGGCGTGACCGACTCATGCACCAATTCACGGGTGAGCCCAATGATACCCTCTGCTTCAATACCACCCCTCTGAATGAACAAGACATCAACTCCTCCGTCAAAACACTTCTTGGCAAAAAGCAAGCAGTTTGCAACAAGGTTGGGCTGAAACCTTTCTGTGTCAAGAACCCGGCTCCAGCTGTAAGAAATCTTTTTCCACAAAATTGGTCATTATTGTCTTGACCTTTTACCTTGCTCCTTTTAACCTTTTTGGCGGCTTATGCGCAGGCCGGCTCTTCTTTCTGGAAGAAAAAGTATAACCCTCCTGTGAGGAAGCCTAAGGCGGGTAAAACCCGCGCCCAGAAGAAGAAAACTGCCGCTCAGGAACCACCTGAGCTTGACGACTAGGAGGTAGAACTTGACTCTCTTGGCCGTCTCTTTATGCCACTTATTGACGATAATTATTCACAGGAGGAAACGGAGACAAGCCATGCAGATGCCCCTGAGGTAACTTACATTTCCTCTGACTCAGAAAACTTTCCACCAGAGAGAATACGGCGGGTCATCCGGAAAGTCCCATTTTCTCATCCTCTTGCTTATTTAGACCCCAATTTTCTTTTGAAAAAGCAACAGCATAACTCCCGACGTCAGACCCGGAGCGCCGGCTCTGAAGAGCTTTTGGCCGGCTTATCAAACTCTTTGGCTCCGCGGAAACGGCCGGCTGAGGTACTTTTTTAACTAAGTCCACTTTTAACAATCTTGCATTGTAGCCTTACTCTGCTTTCATCGTCTTAACCTTTCTTTAGGAGACGCCTCCTTCATCTGGCGACTCTACTGCCTCCAAGCTGCCTCCTCTGAAGATCAACCCGGAGTGCGTACCTTTGCATTTGCACCATACCTTTTTACCATCCTTGTCCTCTATGTGACAATCTTTTTGTTTTCCAGGGCTCAAGCAAAACGAAGGAAAACTGGCGGGTCTACCGCTGCTCCTACTGCCCAAGAGCCGGAGATTGCTAAGCCGGACTCCCCTTCAACTCATCCTGAGCCCACTGACGTTATGAAAGATGCGCCTGAAGATACTCATCAGCCCTCTGAGCCGGCTGATCATGACATGGCAACTGAAAGTCCTCCAAGGGCCGATCCTAAGCCGCCCATGATGGAAATATGCCCTAGAGGCAATAATAAAGTTGTTATTATTTTATATTTCCTTGTTCATGATAAAGGTTTATTATTCATGCTAGAATTGTATCGATCGGAAACTTAAATACATGTGTGAATACATAAACAAATACTGTGTCCCTAGTAAGCCTCTACTAGACTAGCTCGTTGATCAAAGATGGTTAAGGTTTCCTAACCATAGACATGAGTTGTCATTTGATAACGGGATCACATCATTAGGAGAATGATGTGATGGACAAGACCCATCCGTTAGCTTAGCATATGATCGTTCTGTTTATTGCTACTGCTTTCTTGAATGTCAAATACATGTTCCTCAGACCATGAGATCATGCAACTCCCGGATACCGGAGGAATACCTTGTGTGCTATCAAACGTCACAACGTAACTGGGTGATCATAAAGATGCTCTACAGGTATCTCCGAAGGTGTCCGTTGAGTTGGCATGGATCGAGACTGGGATTTGTCACTCCGTGTTTCGGAGAGGTATCTCTGGGCCCTCTCGGTAATGCACATCATAAGAAGCTTGCAAGCAAAGTGACTAAGGAGTTAGTTACAGGATGATGTATTACGGAACGAGTAAAGAGACTTGCCGGTAACGAGATTGAACTAGGTATGGAGATACCGACGATCGAATCTCGGGCAAGTAACATACCGATGGACAAAGGAAATTACGTATGTTGTCATTGCGGTTCGACCGATAAGATCTTCGTGGAATATGTAGGAACCAATATGAGCATCCAGATTCCGCTATTGGTTATTGACCGGAGAAGCGTCTCAGTCATGTCTACATCATTCCCGAACCCGTAGGGTCCGCACGCTTAACGTTCGTTGACGATATAGTGTTATATGAGTTATGTGAATTGGTAACCGAATGTTGTTCGGAGTCCCGGATGAGATCCCGGACGTCACGAGGAGTCTCGGAATGGTCGAGAGGTAAATATTTATATATGGGAAGTCATATTTTGGGTTCCGGAAAAAGGTGCAGTTTTTTCGGTATTGTACCGGGAAGCTTCCAGAAGGTTCCGGAGGAGTCCGGAAGTCCACAAGTGGGTCCACCACGTCCCAAAGGGCTGGCATGGGCTAAGGGGAGGCGCCCTGGCCTTATTGGGCCAGGCGCACCAAGTCCTCAAAAGCCCACGCAGCTAGGGAAGGAAAAAAGGGAGAGTCCTAGTAGGAATAGGATTGGACTTTGGAGTCCAAGTCCACGTGTGTACTATTCACGGTTACTGTTCACGTGGCACTATTCCTTCTACTCCAAGCCCATATACATATATAAATAGAGGAGAGGGGGCGCCCCAAAGGACACAACATTGTCTTAGCCGTGTGCGGCGCCCCCCTCCACAGTTCCGTCCCTCGGTCATATTTTCGCAGTGCTTGGGCGAAGCCCTGCGGAGATAGCATCACCATCACCGTCACCACGCCGTCGTGCTGCCGGAACTCATCCACTACCTCGCCGTCTTGCTGGATCAAGAAGTCGAGGACGTCACCGAGCTGAACGTGTGCTGAACGCGGAGGTGCCGTACGTTCGGTGCTCGGTCGGTTGGATCGTGAAGTTGTTCGACGACATCAACCGCGTTGTTCTAGCGCTTCCGCTTACGGTCTACGAGGGTACGTAGACACACTCCCCCTCTTGTAGCTATGCATCTCCATGGATAGATCTTGCGTGTGCGTAGAAAATTTTTGTTTTCCATGCAACGTTCCCCAACAGTGGCATCATGAGCCAGGTCTATGTGTAGATGATATGCACGAGTAGAACACAAAGAGTTGTGGGCGGTGATCGTCATACTGCTTACCACCAACGTCTTATTTTGATTCGGCGGTATAGTAAGATGAAGCGGCCCGGACCAACCTTACATGTCCACGTACATGAGACCGGTTCCACCGATAGACATGCAACTTGTTTTGCATAAAGGTGGCTGGCGGGTGTCTGTTTCTCCTACTTTAGTTGAATCGAATTTCACTGCGGCCGGTCCTTGTTGAAGGTTGAAACAGCAAACTTGATAAATCACTGTTGTGGTTTTGTGCCGTAGGTAAGAACGGTTCTTGCTAGAAGCCCGTAGCAGCCATGTAAAACTTGCAACAACAAAGTAGAGGACGCCTAACTTGTTTTTGCAGGGTATGCTGTGATGTGATATGGTCCAGACATGATGTGATATACGTTATTGTATGAGATGATCATGTTTTGTAATTTATCGGCAACCGGCAGGAGCCTTATGGTTGTCTCCTTATTGTATGAAATGCAAGCGCCATGTAATTGCTTTACTTTATCGCTATGCGTTAGCAATAGTTGTAGAAGCAATAGTTGGCGAGACGACCACGACGCAACGATGGAGATCAAGGTGTCGAGCCGGTGACGATGGAGATCATGACGATGCTTTGGAGATGGAGATCAAAAGCACAAGATGATGGCCATATCATGTCACATATTTTGATTGCATGTGATGTTTATCCTTTATGCATCTTATTTTGCTTAGAACGACGGTAGCATTATTAGATGATCCCTTCACTAAATTTCAAGATAAAAGTGTTCTCCCCGAGTATGCACCGTTGCTAAAGTTTGTCGTTTCGAAGCACCTCGTGATGATCGGGTGTGATAGATTCTACGTTCACATACAACGGGTGTAAGCCAGTTTTACACAAGCAGAATACTTGGGTTAAACTTGACGAGCCTAGCATGTACAGACATGGTCTCGGAACACTGGAGACTGAAAGGTCGAACATGAGTCATATAGTGATATGATCAACATGGAGATGTTCACCATTGATGACTATCCCATCTCACGTGATGATCGGACATGGGCTAGTTGATTTGGATCATGTATCACTTAGTTAACTTGAGGGATGTTAATTTAAGTGGGAGTTCATTAGTAATTTGATTAATTGAACTTAATTTATCATGAACTTAGTCTTGATAGTTTCTTTGCATATCTATGTTGTAGATAAATGGCCCGTGCTACTGTTCCGTTGAATTTTAGTGCGTTCCTAGAGAAAGCTAAGTTGAAAGATGATGGTAGCAACTACACGGACTGGGTCCGTATCTTGAGGATTATCCTCATTGCTGCACAGAAGAATTATGTCCTTGATGCACCGCTAGGTGATGGACCTGCTGCAGGAGCTGCTGCAGACGTTGTGAACGCCTGGCAGGCTCGATCTGATGACTACTCGATAGTTCAGTGTGCCATGCTCTATGGCTTAGAACCGGGACTGCAAAAGCGTTTTGAACGCCACGGAGCATATGAGATGTTCCAAGAGCTGAAATTGACATTTCAAGCTAATGCCCGGGTTGAGAGATATGAATTCTCCAACAAGTTCTTTAGCTGTAAGATGGAGGAGAATAGTTCTGTCAGTGAATAGATACTCAAAATGTCTGGGTACCACAACCACTTGACTCAGCTGGGAATTGATCTTCCGGTTGAGAGTGTTATTGACAGAGTTCTTCAGTCACTGCCACCAGGCTATAAAGGCTTCGTGATGAACTATAATATGCAAGGGATGGAGAAGACAATTCCCGAGCTCTTCGCGATGCTGAAATCAGCGGAGGTAGAAATCAAAAAGGAGCATCAAGTGTTGATGGTTAACAAAACCACTAGTTTCAAGAAAAAGGGCAAGGGAAAGAAGGGGAACTTCAAAAAGAATGGCAAGCAAGTTCCCGCTCCCACGAAGAAACCCAAAGCTGGACCCAGGCCTGAAACAGAGTGCTTCTACTGCAAAGGGACTGGTCACTGGAAGCGGAACTGCCCCAAGTATTTGGCGGATAAGAAGGATGGCAAAGTGAGCAAAGGTATATTTGATATACATGTTATTGATGTGTTCCTCACTAATGCTCGCAGTAGCGCCTGGGTATTTGATACTGGTTCGGTTGCTCATATTTGTAACTCGAAACAGGAGCTACGGAATAAGCGAAGATTGGCTAAGGACGAGGTGACGATGCGCGTCGGGAATGGTTCCAAGGTTGATGTGATCGTCGTCGGCACGCTACCTCTACATCTACTTCGGGATTAGTTTTAGACCTCAATAATTGTTATTTGGTGCCAGCGTTGAGCATGAACATTATATCTGGATCTTGTTTATTGCGAGACGGTTATTCATTTAAGTCAGAGAATAATGGTTGTTCTATTTATATGAGTAACATCTTTTATGGTCACGCACCTTTTGTGAATGGTCTATTCTTGTTGAATCTCGATCGTAGTGATACACATATTCATAATATTGATGCCAAAAGATGCAAAGTTGATAATGATAGTGCAACATACTTGTGGCACTGCCGTTTAGGTCATATTGGTGTAAAGCGCATGAAGAAACTCCATGCGGATGGACTTTTGGAATCTCTTGATTATGAATCATTTGATACTTGCGAACCATGCCTCATGGGCAAGATGACTAAAACTCCGTTCTCCGGAACAATGGAGCGAGCTACTGATTTGTTGGAAATAATACATACCGATGTATGCGGTCCGATGAATGTTGAAGCATGCGGCGGGTATTGTTATTTTCTAACCTTCACAGATGATTTGAGTAGATATGGGTATATCTACTTGATGAAACACAAGTCTGAAACATTTGAAAAGTTCAAAGAATTTCAGAGTGAAGTAGAGAATCATCGTAACAAGAAAATAAAGTTTCTACGATCTGATCGCGGAGGCGAATATTTGAGTTACGAGTTTGGCCTTCATTTAAGAAAATGTGGAATTGTTTCACAACTCACGCCACCTGGAACACCACAGCGTAATGGTGTGTCCGAACGTCGTAACCGTACTTTATTGGATATGGTGCGTTCTATGATGTCTCTTACCAATTTGCCACTATCGTTTTGGGGTTATGCATTAGAGACAGCTGCATTCACGTTAAATAGGGCACCGTCTAAATCCGTTGAGACGACACCATATGAACTATGGTTTGGCAAGAAACCTAAGCTGTCATTTCTTAAAGTTTGGGGATGCGATGCTTATGTGAAAAAGCTTCAACCTGATAAGCTCGAACCCAAAGCGGAGAAGTGCGTCTTCATAGGATACCCTAAAGAAACAATTGGGTACACCTTCTACCACAGATCTGAAGGCAAGGTCTTTGTTGCCAAGAATGGGTCCTTTCTAGAGAAGGAGTTTCTCTCGAAAGAAGTGAGTGGGAGGAAAGTAGAACTTGATGAGGTAATTGTACCTTCTCTCGAATTGGAAAGTAGCTCATCAGAGAAAACCGTTCCCGTGATGCCTACACCAATAAGAGAGGAAGATAATGATAAAGATCATGAAACTTCAGATCAAGTTACTACTGAACTTCGTAGGTCGACCAGAGTACGTTCCGCACCAGAGTGGTACGATAATCCTGTTCTGGAAGTTATGTTGTTAGACAACAACGAACCTACGAACTATGAAGAAGCTATGATAAGCCCGGATTCCGACAAATGGCTTGAGGCCATGAAATCTGAGATAGGATCCATGTATGAGAACAAAGTGTGGACTTTGGTGGACTTGCCCGACGATCGGCAATCCATTGAGAATAAATGGATTTTTAAGAGGAAGACAGATGCTGATGGTAATATCACTGTCTACAAAGCTCGACTTGTCGCGAAAGGTTTTCGACAAGTTCAAGTGGTTGACTACGATGAGACTTTCTCACCCGTAGCGGTGCTTAAGTCTGTCCGAATCATGTTAGCAATTGCCGCATTTTATAATTATGAAATCTGGCAAATGGATGTCAAAACTATATTCCTTAATGGTTTTCTCAAAGAAGAGTTGTATATGATGCAACCAGAAGGTTTTGTCGATCCTAAGGGTGCTAACAAAGTGTGCAAGCTCCAGCGATCCATCTATGGACTGGTGCATGCATCTCGGAGTTGGAATATACGCTTTGATGAGGTGATCAAAGCATATGGTTTTGTACAGACTTACGGTGAAGCCTGTATTTACAAGAAAGTGAGTGGGAGCTCTGTAGCATTTGTAATATTATATGTGGATGACATATTGTTGATTGGAAATGATATATAATTTCTGGATGGCATAAAGGGATACTTGAATAAGAATTTTTCAATGAAAGACCTCGGTGAAGCTGCTTATATATTGGGCATCAAGATCTATAGGGATAGATCAAGACGCTTGATAGGACTTTCACAAAGCACATACCTTGACAAAGTTTTGAAGAAGTTCAAAATGGATCAGTCAAAGAAAGGGTTCTTGCCTGTCTTGCAAGGTGTGAAGTTGAGTCAGACTCAATGCCCGACCACGGCAGAAGATATAGAGAAAATGAAAGTCATTCCCTATGCCTCAGCCATAGGTTCTATTATGTATGCCATGCTGTGTACCAGACCTGATGTGTGCCTTGCCATAAGTTTGGCAGGGAGGTACCAGAGTAATCCAGGAGTGGATCACTGGACAGCGGTCAAGAATATCCTGAAGTACTTGAAAAGGACCAAGGACATGTTTCTTGTTTATGGAGGTGACGAAGAGCTCGTCGTAAAGGGTTACGTCGATGCAAGCTTCGACACTGATCCGGATGACTCTAAGTCACAAACCGGATACGTATTTATATTAAATGGTGGAGCTGTCAGTTGGTGCAGTTCCAAGCAGAGCATCGTGGCGGGATCTACGTGTGAAGCGGAATACATAGCTGCTTCGGAAGCAGCACATGAAGGAGTCTAGATGAAGGAGTTCATATCCGATCTAGGTGTAATACCAAGTGCATCGGGTCCAATGACAATCTTTTGTGACAACACTGGAGCAATTGCCATAGCCAAGGAGCACAGGTTTCACAAGAAGACCAAACACATCAAGAGACGCTTCAACTCCATTCGTGAATATGTCAAGGATGGAGACATAGAAATTTGCAAAGTACACATGGATCTGAATGTGGCAGACCCGTTGACTAAGCCTCTTCCACGAGCAAAACATGATCAGCACCAAGACTCCATGGGTGTTAGATTCATTACTATGTAATCTAGATTATTGACTCTAGTGCAAGTGGGAGACTGATGGAAATATGCCCTAGAGGCAATAATAAAGTTGTTATTATTTTATATTTCTTGTTCATGATAAAGGTTTATTATTCATGCTAGAATTGTATCGATCGGAAACTTAAATACATGTGTGAATACATAAACAAATACTGTGTCCCTAGTAAGCCTCTACTAGACTAGCTCGTTGATCAAAGATGGTTAAGGTTTCCTAACCATAGACATGAGTTGTCATTTGATAACGGGATCACATCATTAGGAGAATGATGTGATGGACAAGACCCATCCGTTAGCTTAGCATATGATCGTTCTGTTTATTGCTACTGCTTTCTTGAATGTCAAATACATGTTCCTCAGACCATGAGATCATGCAACTCCCGGATACCGGAGGAATACCTTGTGTGCTATCAAACGTCACAACGTAACTGGGTGATCATAAAGATGCTCTACAGGTATCTCCGAAGGTGTCCGTTGAGTTGGCATGGATCGAGACTGGGATTTGTCACTCCGTGTTTCGGAGAGGTATCTCTGGGCCCTCTCGGTAATGCACATCATAAGAAGCTTGCAAGCAAAGTGACTAAGGAGTTAGTTACAGGATGATGTATTACGGAACGAGTAAAGAGACTTGCCGGTAACGAGATTGAACTAGGTATGGAGATACCGACGATCGAATCTCGGGCAAGTAACATACCGATGGACAAAGGAAATTACGTATGTTGTCATTGCGGTTCGACGGCTTAACTGGCGTCGACTTAACCCGCTGCTGGGTTAGCTGGAAGATCTTGCCACTGAGCCGGCGTGACCGACTCATGCACCAATTCACGGGTGAGCCCAATGATACCCTCTGCTTCAATACCACCCCTCTGAATGAACAAGACATCAACTCCTCCGTCAAAACACTTCTTGGCAAAAAGCAAGCAGTTTGCAACAAGGTTGGGCTGAAACCTTTCTGTGTCAAGAACCCGGCTCCAGCTGTAAGAAATCTTTTTCCACAAAATTGGTCATTATTGTCTTGACCTTTTACCTTGCTCCTTTTAACCTTTTTGGCGGCTTATGCGCAGGCCGGCTCTTCTTTCTGGAAGAAAAAGTATAACCCTCCTGTGAGGAAGCCTAAGGCGGGTAAAACCCGCGCCCAGAAGAAGAAAACTGCCGCTCAGGAACCACCTGAGCTTGACGACTAGGAGGTAGAACTTGACTCTCTTGGCCGTCTCTTTATGCCACTTATTGACGATAATTATTCACAGGAGGAAACGGAGACAAGCCATGCAGATGCCCCTGAGGTAACTTACATTTCCTCTGACTCAGAAAACTTTCCACCAGAGAGAATACGGCGGGTCATCCGGAAAGTCCCATTTTCTCATCCTCTTGCTTATTTAGACCCCAATTTTCTTTTGAAAAAGCAACAGCATAACTCCCGACGTCAGACCCGGAGCGCCGGCTCTGAAGAGCTTTTGGCCAGCTTATCAAACTCTTCGGCTCCGCGGAAACGGCCGGCTGAGGTACTTTTTTAACTAAGTCCACTTTTAACAATCTTGCATTGTAGCCGGAACTTTACGAAGATTAGCCGGAACTTCATTGTAGACTTGGAAAGCGCAATGTGTAGCCCCCAAGTGCCGGCTTAACTTTACGAAGATTAGCCGGAACTTCATTGTTGACTTGGAGAGAAAACACAGACATTAGCCCCCAAGTGTCAAGTATATTGCTTGCAATCTGCTTGAGACTTGTAGCATAATAACTTCATCAATCATCTACGAATATCTCAGCCTGGCGACTTAAACCTCCTGAACTGTTTTGTTTTTGTGCAATACAGGACGCCTTGGACGCGACTGAGTCTAATCTGACCGGCGTAAAAGAAAGCCTTGCTTCGCAACAAACCGCCCGGTCTGAGGCGGAAGAAAAATGGCGGATTGCCGTCAAAGAACTTGAGAAGGTTCAGGCTGATTTTGCTGCTTCCAGAAGACTGCTGAATCTGAGCAAGCCGCCCTGTCAAAGCACGCAGATGAAGCTGACAAACGGCTCAAGCTTGTATCAGAGGAGCTACAAACCCTGAAGCGCCATATATCCAGGATGACTTCTGCTATCTTTGGTAAGTATTGAAGACTTATAAAATTTCCTTGCCTTGCTTGAAAAAATTGTGCAGGCGGCTTCTAATGCCTAACTTCCTTGTAGGTCAAAGAAGGCGCCAGCTATCTTCTGACAGCTTGTTGAAACTGAAAGCAGTATACACATTGACAGAACAACTATACTGCGGGACCCTTTGCACCATCAAAGCCATGTTAACTGAAAAAAGCATCCCCAAATTCATGAAGGGAGTGATAGAGCTCCTGTCAACTCTGCCTAAGCAAATCGAAGAGCTCAAACAATCATCCGCTAGGAAGGGAGCAATGGCCGCGCTAAGCCGGTCTTTGGCCTTTGCCCCTGAACTGACTACAGAAGAGATGATGGATGGCTTTCCGTCCAAGAAAGATGACAGCTCAGATTTCACAGAAGCTGACTATGCCAAGTGTATGAAGGCCTCCAGAGTACTCGCATCAACACTGGCTGATGAAGTTGATCTGACTACGTACCAGGCGGCTTACGACGAGGACAGCAAACGAGTGCGCTGCCCAACTTTTGAAGCCAGGGACCTAACTTCTGCACGCCGTAAGCAACTCTTTGCCCCTGAAATTGACCCGCCCCCCCTCTTTGACGAGGCTCAGTTTGAAGCTTTAACAAACTGCAACTGGGATGTGGACAATCTTCAGATCGAAGAGGTCGAAGACCCGGCGCAGGATGACCCGCCATCGAGCTGAACCCTTACTTCTGAAACTGATAACCCGGCTTTCTGAGCCGCCGAAACTGGAAGTTGTACAAAAACTGAAGTCCGTTGTATTTTGTGCTCCCTGGGGAGTTGTGTAATAGGGGTAGAAAAACTTGATTGCCTGAGCCGTGCCATCGCACACGTATAAATCTTTGCACAACTTGATGCACTTTTATCTGTCTTGTAGTCTGCCCAAGACATCTTTCGTCTCATTTTAATGGCGGCTCATCTTAGGAGACAAACCCTGCAAATAAAAACAACAGGGTTTTGTACCGTTGTGAGGGCGGCTTAAAAAGCACAACCCGGAGATGTTAAATCTCGTATAATCTTGCTTTTTTTTTTGAAAACTCATATGCCGGCTCTTATGGCATGAACTTGTTGTTTGAACTCTTAGCAGTACATGGTCTCTAGTGAGAGTGACCGTCAACTCCTTTGAACGGCTCATGGTGTCTAGGCGAGATTAACTGGTAAGAGCAACAACAAACCATAAAGAGGCGCAGCAGGGCATGAGTACCCCCAGGGCCCATAACCTACTTCTCACGTGACGTAAATCCGTCGTTTGAACCTTAAACAGTGCAGGGTCTTTAAAAGAGTAACTGTTTAAGAGTACGAACGGGCCACATAGCGGAGAGTATGCAGCAGATGGGTGAGTTTATCCTCGCTTTCCGTAAGCCGGCCCTCACGTGACAAGAGCCGCCGGTTTAACCTTGACCAGTATAGGGTCTCAAGCGAGAGTGACTGTCAAATACTTTGAACAGCTCAGGGTCTCTAATCGAGAGAGTTCGGCGGGTCACCTAGCGGAGCAGCAGCAGCATACAGGCAGGTTTAACTCAAACTCGCGGTGGCTGAAGAGCCGATCAAGAGGGTGTGTAAGCTAAACCCGGCGGGTTGGAAGCCCCCAAATGACCTTGTTGATGGAGTCAACTTTTTGGGTATATAACCCGGCCTTATAGTGGCTGAAGAGCCGATCAAGAGGGTGTGTAAGCTGAACCCTGGCGGGTTAGAAGCCCCCAAATGACCTTATGGTTGTATCCACTTTTGCATAATCTGAGATACAGAAAACGGCAGAGGCCCCGGCTTGCAGGGATGCCAACTTTATTATATATATATGTGATATATACAATGATGATGTACAATGATGAGAGTCGATGACTCAAGTATAGTAAGGCCGCAGATGAGCGATATTCCACGGCTGGTGGGTCTTCTGCCTAAAAGTGCGTGACTCGTCTCGTACGTCAATGAGATAGTATGACCCATTGTTGAGATTTCTGCTGATCACAAAGGGTCCTTCCCATGGGGGAGAGAGTTTGTGCGCATCCGTCTGATCTTGAATCAGACGCAACACCAAGTCGCCTTCCTGAAACGGCCAGGTCTTAACTCTGCGGCTATGATAGCGACGCAGGTCTTGTTGATAAATCGCCGATCGAGCCGCTGCCAGATCACACTCTTCATTCAAAGCATCTAACGTGTCCTGACATGTTGTCTCATTATCTGTCTCAACGTAAGCCGCCACCCTCGGCGAGTCATGACGTATATCACTTGGCAACACGGCTTCTGCACCATAAACCATGAAGAAAGGCGTATAGCATGTTGACCTGTTGGGAGTAGTTCTGATGCTCCATAAAACTGATGGTAACTCTTCTACCCAACAACCCGGCGTTCGCTGTAAAGGAACCATATGTCGGGGCTTGATGCCTCTCAAGATCTCCTGGTTAGCACGCTCCGCCTGACCATTGGATTGTGGATGAGCAACAACGGAGACGTCAAGCCGGATGTGCTCACTTTCACAGAACGCCTGCATAGCCCCCTTGGATAGGTTTGTGCCATTGTCCGTGATGATACTGTGAGGGTAAACAAAATAGTAGATCAATTTTTTGACAAACTGAACCGCCGTAGCCATGTCACACTTGCCGACCGGCTCAGCCTCAACCCACTTGGTAAACTTATCCACCGCCACCAAAAGGTGGGTCTTCTTGTCTTTAGATCTCTTGAAGGGCCCGACCATATCAAGCCCCCAAACCGCAAACGGCCAGGTAATTGGAATCATCCGCAATTCCTGAGCCGGCACGTGAGCACGTCGCCCGAACTTCTGACATCCATCGCACTTGACGACCAAGTCTTCAGCGTCCTTATGAGCCGTCAGCCAGAAGAAACCATGCCGGAAAGCCTTGGCCACTAAAGATTTTGAGCCGGCGTGATGACCACAATCACCGGCGTGAATTTCATTTAAGATCTCCTTACCCTCTTCAGGAGAAACGCAACGCTGAAAAACACCAGTGACACTGCGCTTGTGTAACTCACCATTGATGATAGTCATGGAGTTAGATCGCTTGATGATTTGTCTTGCCAAGGTCTCGTCCTCGGGTAACTCGCCGCGAGTCAAGTACGCTAAGTAAGGCAGCGTCCAATCAGGGATAGCATGTAGAGCCGCCACCAGCTGCCCCTCCGGGTCAGGTACGGCCAGATCCTCCTCTGAAGGTAGCTTAACAGACGGATGATATAACACATCCAAGAAAATGTTAGGCGGCACCGGCTTACGTTGAGAGCCCAGCCTTGACAATGCATCAGCTGCCTCGTTCTTGCGACGGTCAATATGATCCACCTAATAACCCTTGAAGTGTCCAGCAATCATATCCACCGCCTGACGATAAGCCGCCATCCGTGGGTCTTTGGAATCCCACGTGCCTGAAACTTGCTGAGCCACGAGGTCTGAGTCGCCAAGACATCTAACCCGGCTCAGATTCATCTCCTTAGCCACACGGAGGCCATGAAGTAAAGCCTCATACTCAGCTGCATTGTTAGTACAGGGAAACATCAACCTTAACACATAACAAAATTTGTCACCTCTAGGGGAAGTTAAGACAACTCCAGCCCCTGACCCTTCTAACTGTCTGGATCCATCAAAGTGAATTGTCCAATATGTGTTATCCGGCTTCTCCTCGGGCGACTGACACTCTGTCCAGTCGTTTATAAAGTCCACCAAGGCTTGAGACTTGACAGCCGTGCGAGGCACATACTTCAAATTAAGAGGCCCAAGCTCTAATGCCCACTTAGCAATCCTGTCGGTGGCTTCTCTGTTTTGAATTATGTCACCCAACGGGGCAGAACTAACCACAGTGATCTGGTGCCCCAGGAAGTAATGCTCCAACTTCCGATTTGCCATGAACACCCCATATATCAGTTTCTGCCAATGTGGTTACCTTTGCTTGGACTCGATCAGGACTTCACTGACATAGTAAACCGGCCTCTGAACCGGGTATTCCTTTCCTGCCTCCTTACGCTCCACAACAATCGCGGTGCTGACTGCCCTGTTGTTAGCCGCCACATAGAGGAGCAAAGGTTCCTTCTCAGCCGGAGCGGCCAAGACTAGCGGCTCAACCAGCTGCTTCTTGAGCGCCTCAAACGCTTCACCCGCCGTCTTACTCCAGACAAAATTGTCTGTTTTCTTCATCATCTGATACAGAGGAATAGCCTTCTCACCTAGGCGGCTTATGAACCAGCTTAATGCAGCGATCCGACCCGCCAGGCGCTGAACGTCATTGATGCACGCCGGCTCAGACAGGGAGGTAATAGCCCTTATCTTGTCCGGATTAGCTTCAATACCACGCTCAGAGACTAGAAACCCCAAGAGCTTGCCTGCAGGTACACCGAAAACACACTTTGCTAGGTTAAGCATCATCTTATAAACCCGCAAATTATCGAACGTTTCCTTCAGGTCGTCAAGTAGAGTCTCCTTCTTCCTTGACTTGACCACAATATCATCCACATAAGCATGAACATTGCGCCCAATTTGACCATGAAGACAGTTCTGCACACAACGCTGGTAAGTCGCCTGGGCACTCTTGAGCCCGAAAGGCATAGACACATAGCAGAAAGCACCAAAAGGCGTAATGAAAGCCGTCTTCTCTTGGTCTTTAACTGCCATCTTGATCTGATGATACCCTGAATAAGCGTCCAGGAAGCATAAACTCTCACAACCCGCCATTGCATCAATAATCTGGTCGATACGGGGGAGAGCAAACGGGTCAACTGGACAGGCCTTGTTAAGGTCCGTGTAATCCACACACATACGCCACGTGCCATTCTTTTTAAGCACTAGCACTGGGTTAGCTAACCACTCCGGGTGAAAAACTTCAATGATGAACCCTGCTGCCAAGATCCGGGCCACCTCTTCTCCAATAGCCTTACGCCTCTCCTCATTGAATCGCCGGAGGAACTGCTTGACCGGCTTAAACTTAGGATCCACATTAAGGTGGTGCTCAGCGAATTCTCTCGGTACACCCGGCATGTCAGAAGGCTTCCATGCAATGATGTCCCGATTCTCACGGATGAAGTCGATGAGCGCGCTTTCCTATTTGGGATCCATATTGGCGCCAATAGTGAACTGCTGTGATGAGTCGCCCGGCGTAAAGTCCACCAACTTGGTATCTTCTGCCACAAACTTGAGGGGCGGCTCAGATTCCGTGTTAGGCTTCTTTAGCGGAGTCATATCTTCCGGGTCGACATTTTCCTTATAAAACTTGAGCTCTGCCTCAGCACAACTTGACTCTGCGTAAGCTGCATCACCTTCCTCACACTCAAGAGCTGTCTTCCGATCACCATGCACGGTAATCGTCCCATTCAACCCGGGCATCTTGAGCTGTAAGTAAACATAGCAAGGCCTAGCCATGAACTTGGCGTAAGCCGGCCGTCCAAACAGAGCGTGATATGGGCTCTTAATTTTGACCACTTCAAACCACAAAGACTCCACCCTATAGTTGAATTCATCACCAAAAGCTACCTCCAAAGAAATTTTTCCCACTGGATAAGCCGATTTTTCGGGCACCACACCGTGAAAAACTGTGGAAGAGGGCTTAAGATCCTTATCAAGCAAACCCATCTGGCTGAAAGTGTCATAATACATGATGTTGATGCTGCTGCCACCATCCATAAGCACTTTAGTGAACACATATCCTCCTACTTGGGGGGCAACTACTAAAGCCAGTTGCCTCGGGTTATCAACACGCGGCGGGTGATCCTCCCTACTCCAAGTTATGTCATACTCGGACCACTTCAAATACTGCGGGAGAGCCGGCATGACTGCATTAACCGCCCGCTTGCGCACCTTCCGGTCTCGCTTGTCGAGGCTGGTTGTAAAAACATGATACTGACCCCCACTGAGCTGTTTCGGGTTAGTCTGGTACCCCGATTGGTTATTCTGCTGCTGGCCTCCACCGCCAGATTGTTGATGATGACCTCCTTGATTGCCTTGACCCTGGTACCCGGATCCTGAGCCGCCAGCACCAAAGCCGGCTCCTGATCCGCCCGGCCCTGAGCCGCCTGATGGCCCATTACCGTTATTACGATGCCGTTGAAGGCTGTAATCCCGAAACTGCCGCATAATACTGCAATCCCTCCATGTATGGCCTGCCGACTTATCAGGCCGGCTGTGCTCTAGACAAAGTTTATTGAGCATCTCTTCCAGGTTGAAAGGAGCTTTGCCCTTGTTAAAGGGTGGCCTGAAATTCCCATTGCCCTTAGCACGATTGTTCCCAGTGCTGGTGTTCGCCACCAATTCGGACCCGCCGCCCGGGTTCTTCCGCTTGCCCGGGTTGCTATTTCTGGCCGTGTTTTGCTGTTGACCCTTGCCATTGTTGTTTTTCTTACCCTGACCTGATTTCTCATCATCGGAGCCAGGGTCCTTCGTGTTATCGGAGTCTGCATACTTGGTGAGAGCCGCCATGAGCTCCCCCATATCCTGGCACGTGCGCTTGAGCCGGCCAAGCTTCTGCTTCAAAGGTGTGAAGTGGCAATTCTTCTCTAGAATCAAAACTACTTGAGCCGCCGTAATCTGTTCAGAAGAGTGGATGATGGTTGAGACCCGCCGGACCCAGTGATGAGCCGACTCGTCATCATGTTGCACACAATGGTCCAGATCCACAATCGTCATGGGCTGCTTGCACGTTCCTTGGAAATTTTTGATCAATTTCGCCTTTAATTCGGACCAGGAATTAATGGTGTTGGGTGGCAAGCCCTTCAACCACGTGCGAGCCAGCCCTTCCAGCATCATGATGAAATATTTGGCACATACTGCGTCACTGACGTCTAACATCTCCATGGCCAGCTCATAGCTTTCGATCCAAGCCTGTGGAGATAGGTCAGCAGTATAGTTGGGCACCTTGCGAGGACCCTTGAAATCCTTCGGCAGACGCTCGTTCCATAGAGCCGGCGCTAAACATGGCACTCCCACAGCCCTGGAGGTTAATCTTGCCCCTACTGAGACAAAAGGTGCAACTGTGGGTTCCTGATGAGCTGCCGCCGCCGCCACAGCCACCGCTTCTCGCTGTGCTCTTGCCCGATCCACCAGCGCCTGAGCATCCAGAGCCGCCCGATCGACTCGCGGCGGGTTTCGATGTCGTTCGCTGCTAGAAACCGCCGGCGACTCATAACGCCGGCTGTAGCTGCGGCTGGGGATGGGAGTTCAATGCACGCGGCCCCGGCTGTAAGTATACTTCTCCTGCTGGGCAACCGCCGTCCGCAGGTATCCAATAGCGTTCCGCACCTCCTCTGCAAAAGGCGCCTCGTCGGGGATGGGAATTGTGTCAAGCCTGGTGGCCGCCGCTACCATGTTCTCCGCTGGGTTCGAATAATGACCCGGTGGCGTCGGAAAAAACTGTGGCGGGTTTTGGTTCCGTCGGGGCGGGTCTGGCTGCTGATGCTGAACCGCCGCCCGGCTTCCAGGTACTTCCGCCGTCCGGGTTACGGTCAAAGGCACATTTCGTCCCGTCCCTGGCGTGTTAAAAAGGTTTCTGGCTTCATACTGATCCGGCAG
Source organism: Elymus sibiricus (assembly GCA_039707655.1). Classification (NCBI taxonomy): domain Eukaryota; kingdom Viridiplantae; phylum Streptophyta; class Magnoliopsida; order Poales; family Poaceae; genus Elymus; species Elymus sibiricus. The sequence continues at coordinate 251,730,449 of CM077671.1, forward strand.
GCGGGACTGATGCCTCATCCGATGAACCGCCGCCGCAGACTGCTGCTCTAACTCAAAACGGAAAGCATCTGCCCTGAGGCGCTCCGCCTCAACATCCATCTGAGCCTTCAATGCGTTGATCTCCTGTTCGACTCCGGTCATCTGGTTCTTCAACCTCGTGATCTCCGCGTTGCGGGCCGCTTGGTTTTCAGCAGTGACCTCGATTTCCATCAGGGCTGTAAGCTCATTCATCAGATCCAGAAGAACTTGAGCCGGCGGCCTGCCAGCTCCAGACCCGGTTGCACCGGCGACTGTGCTACTGGGGGCCGGCGCTGAACCCACCATGAAGACGGCAGCGCGGTTCGGCGGCTCATATTCCTCCGGCTCATGATATTCTGACTCGGGGTAATGCTCGATGTAGCCCCCGAGCCCACCGTTATGAAGCTCATAGATTGACTCCGTCTCTCCGCTCAAGGATCCATCCTCTGAGCAGATGAGGGTATCTTCCCGCGACATAGAACCTTCAAGCTCCATGCCCTGGGTGAAGCCGACGAAGACATGCTTCCTGCCCGGTTTAACGCGGCGGGTCGCACGCGTCGGGCGGGTTGCTCGCGCCGGGCCGGCTCGACGATGTCGGTGCAGATGTCCGGCCCGGGTTCAGATCCGCCGATCTTGCCGATGAAGACGTGGATTCCGCCGAAGGGGACCCGGAACCCGTACTCAATTGAGTCGGCCTTGGGGCCCCAGCCGGCGTCGTCGATGTAGAGCCGGCCGCGGCGACTCTTGGTCATCCTGCCAACAGCGTACCCCTCAATCCCTGGGTGAGAGCCCTTTGAGAACTCAACACCACCGAGCGCTAGCCCCACGGTGGGCGCCAACTGTCGTGGTTTTGTCATGGCAGATGTCCGAAGACTTAGGTTCGAGGCCATCGCTAAGACGGTGGACTCAAAGGGGTTGGTCGAGACGAGGGACACGAGTTTACCCAGGTTCGGCCCCTCAAGAAGAGGTAAAAGCCTACGTCCTGCTTGTGCTGTATTGATTGGAGTATCGATTACAAGGGAGCGGGTTTCGCTTGACCTAGTTCTCGATTGATTGGTTTCTTGTCTAAGCCGCCCCAGGGTCTTGCCTTTATATAGGAGGTCAAGGCCCTGGATTACACGAGTCCCAAACCGACTCACACAACGTAGTTTATCCTGTCTCTAAGCCGCCTTGCCATCTTGGGCAAGCCGTCTCCGGGCGGCTCAACCGCCCGGGTCTCACACTATCTTCTGTCTCCGGGCCTTCATCTTGGCCCGCCTGATAAGCCGCCATGCGGCCTGGCCTTCATCTTCCGGCCCACCTTAAGGGTCTTGCTTATGAGCCGCCGGGTATGACCCGGCCCCTCCTGGGCGGGTCTTACCACGGGGTTATATCCCCAACAAGAGGAGTATTAATGATTATCAAGGATCTGAACATATGATCTTCCACCAAGTAAACCAACTAGCATCAACTACAAGGAGTAATCAACACTACTAGCAACCCACAGGTACCAATCTGAGGTTTTGAGACAAAGATCGGATACAAGAGATGAACTAGGGTTTGGAGAAGAGATGGTGCTGATGAAGATGTTGATGGAGATTGACCCCCTCTCGATGAGAGGATCGTTGGTGATGACGATGGCTTCGATTTCCCCCTCCGGGAGGGAAGTTTCCCCGGCAGAACAGCTCCGCCGGAGCCCTAGATTGGTTCTGCCCAGGTTTCACCTCGAGACGGTGGCGCTTCGTCCCGAAAGCTCCCTTCTGATTTTTTCCAGGTCAAAACCCTCCATATAGCAGAAGATGGGCACCGGAGACCTGCCAGGGGGCGCACAAGCCACTAGGGCGCGCCCTCCAGGCTTGTGGCTGCCTAGTGGGTCCCCTCTGGTATTTTCTTCGCCCAGTATTTTTTTATATATTCCAAATTAATTCTCCGTAGATTTTCAGGACTTTTGGAGTTGTGCAAAATAGGTATCTCAGATTTGCTCCTTTTCCAGTCCAGAATTCCAGCTACCGGCATTCTCCCTCTTTATGTAAACCTTGTAAAATAAGAGAGAAAAGGCATAAGTATTGTACCATAATGTGTATTAACAGCCCATAATGCAATGAATATAGATATAAAAGCATGATGCAAAATGGACGTATCAGGCATGTGCTGCCAATAATGGTTTGACTCCTCCCGGCATGTTTCCGCTGGCTTCTCCTTCCTCTTGGTTAGGGTTGCGTCTTGGCGGCATCTGAGGTTTTAATAATAGATGAGAGTCTAGAGAGATCTAAAGGTGTTCCCTTTCCCCCATGCATATGATCAAGGCCGTATCACACATGATAGCAAGTAAAGCAAAGCACTCATTTCATTCAAACAATTCAAGCAAACTTTCCAAAGAAACTACTACAGTCACCCACAGTAAGTTGGTGTGATCAGTATGTGATAACCACAAGTACAGGGGATCGTTTGTAGCCTTTTTCGATAATTAAGCGTGTCGAACCCAACGAGGAGCTAAAGGTAGAATTAATATTCTTTCAATTTCTATCGACCACCGATACAACTCTACGCGCAACAATGTTCAGTATACCTAGTACAAGAAATATACTACTTTGCGGGAATAATACTAGAAGTACTTTGTAGGTGTAAGAAGATAGTTTTGCAAGATAATAAAGAACGTGGAAATAAAAGTTAGGTGCTGTTTTAATAAAATAACAACTAAGTAAATATAGCGAATGTGGAAAAGTGGTGGTAGGATTTGCGAGATTGTCCTAGGCAACCGATAACTAGATCGGTAATCATTATTGCAGTTTTATATGAGGGAGAGGCATGAGCTAACATACTTTCCATACTTGGATCATATGAACTTATGATTGGAACTCTAGCAAGAATCTGCAACTACTAAAGATCATTAAGGTAAAACATAAACATAGCAGTAACAAGTCCCCTTTACTCCCATACGCAACACCCCCTTACTCAGGTATAAGCTGTTGTCACCCTCGCTACCCACTATAATCGAATCATGAACGTATTACAACACCCTACAGTGGGGATCCCTCACGCTTGCGCGACACGGTGGGCACCATAGGACAACACCAAAATAAACACGCAACTCAAACCAATCAAGATCATCAATTAACCCATAGGACAAAAATGATCTACTCCAACATCATAGGATAGCAACAAATCATTGGATAATAATATGAAGCATAAAGCAACATGTTCAAGTAGGGGGTACAACGGGATGCAGGAGAGTGGACCGCTATAAATAGATGACGGAAGGTGATGGTGGTGGTGAGGAAGACGGTGGAGTTGTTGGTGTAGATCGTTGCCACGCTAGTTCCCCCGGCGGCACTCCGGCGCCACCGGGAGAGAGGGGGAGAGAGCCCCTCCTCCTCCTCCTCCTCCTTCTTCTTCTTCCTTGGCCTCCCCCTAGATGGGAGGAGAGTTTCCCCTCTGGTCCCTAACCGCCATGGCTCTCGGAGGGGAGGAACCCCTCCAAGATTGAATCTCTCTCTCTCTCTCTCTTTGTGTGTGTGTGTGTGTGCGTGTGTGTGTGTGTGTGTTTCTCTTCTGTTCCGTGTTCCAGTTTTTTGACGTTTCACCTTTTCTTTATTTTCCAGAGATCCATAACTTCAATTGGGATGAAATTTTGAGTGGATTTTTCTCGGGAAATTATCTTTCTTATGGCGGAAGAAGGGCTGCAGCCACCTTATGAGGGAGTCACAAGGCAACACGGGGCGGCCTACTCCTCTGGCCGCGCCATGTTGCCTTGTGGCAATCTCGGGCACCGTCTTGCGTTGATTCTTCTTCCCAAAAATCACATATATTCCAAAATAAATCTCCGTAATTTTTTATCGCGTTTGGACTTCGTATGATATGGACTTTCTACGAAACAAAAAACACGCAACAAACAGGAACTGGCACTGGGCAATGGATCAATATGTCAGTCCAAGGAAATCTTATAAATTGTTGCCAAAAGTATATAAAAGATGTAAAATAATGACATGAAACATTCAAAAATTATAGATAGGACGGAGATGTATCAGCATCCTCAAGCTTAATGCCTGCTCGTCCTCGAGTAGGTAAATGATAAAAAGATAATTTGTGATGTGCAATGCTACCTAACATAATCTTGAAAAAAAAATCTAATCTTGGCATGAATATTAAGATACGAGTGACTCAAGGAAATAGTCTACCATTTGCCATAAAGACATCCATACTCAGGTTTACTAACAAACAATCATGTCCTTCAAAATATATGATCCTAAAGAATGTTATCCCTACACATTTAAGCATGTAAGCATGGCATGACTTCGTATTCCTAACACAAGTACAAATCATGATTACCCCGGTGTCAATCAGGCATTTGGTTCATACTATTTGACGCGCTTCAGCATTTTCAAATACACTCAATACATAAGTGTGAGCCGTGGACATAGCACTACGGGTGGAATAGAATATTGTGGTAGGTATCAAAGGGGTCAAAAGGTAAGAAAGTATCACATCAACTAGGCGGATCAACGGGCTATGAAGATGCCCATCAATCAATATCGATGCGAGGAGTACCGATTGCCATGCAACGGATGCACTAGAGCTATAAGTGTATGGAAGCTCAAATGAAACTAAGTGGGTGTGGATCCAACTTGCTTGCTCATGAAGACCTCGAGAATTTGAGGAAGCCCGTCATCGAAATATACAAGCCAAGTTCTATAATGGAAAATTCCCACTAGTATATGAAAGTGACAAATCAAGAGACTCTCTATATGAAGAAAATGGTGCCACTTTGAGGCACACGTGTGGTTAATGGATAGTAACATTGCCCCTTCTCTCTTTTTCTCTCATCTTTTTATTTTTAATTTTTTCATGGTGGGTTCATATGGGACTCCCCATTTTATTAGGTGGGCTCCTTTTTTGCCTTCCCCCTTTTCTCTTATTTATTTATTTATTTATTTATCTATTTATTTTTCGTCCGGAGTCTCATCCCGACTTGTGGGCGAATCATAGTCTCCATCATCCTTTCCTCATTGGGATAATGCTCTAATAATGATGATCATCACACTTTTATTTACTTACAACTCGATATTTCAACTCGATAAATAGAAGGTGCATGGTGGTCTCTTCAGCATTTTGATTACACTTAGGGTAGAAAGGGTTATCCAAGTGCAGTCCCTTTCTCTTGAGTAATGCTTTAGTATTGATTCAACAGTGAGCAACCAATCAGAAAAAAATTCTTATGATTAAGCCTTTGAATATTTGAGTTACTTAGAGCATCTACAATCGGACTTCTCAAACGTCCGGGCAGGCCGTCCGGTCACTGCCCGGTCATGAAAAAAGCGACCCAACCGGGCTCCTCGAACGGGCAACAAACGCGCAGGCTGACCGTCACCCCTCATATCCAACCCAAACATATGACGGATATGGGGCACCCGGGCACGCCCGGGCACGTCCGCCACGTCGGACTGGCGCTTGGGTCCCACACGAAATCGCCCGAAAACCGGACGGTCCGACTCTCGCCTCTTCCGGTGGGATGGTGTAAACGTCGCATGGCGCCGCTCCGGCTCTCCCCGCCCGAGACCAAATCCGGCTATTTAAGCCGGCTGGCGTCCCCCAACCCTTGCCATCCTCCTCCTCCCTCTCCGCGCCGCCAGCCCGAGCCCATCCACTTCCTCTCTCCCGCTCCGTCGCTCTTCCTCACTCTCCGACAGGGCCATGGTCCTTTGAAAGATAACGACCTACGTGATGCTCATGCCGGAGCACCGGTACCAGATAGAGCAGGAGATCCGGGCGAGGCGCGCCGCCCGCATCGCTGTCGGCCTACCTCCGGACTCGTCGGAGCCGGAGGTGGAGGAGGGAGCAGAGTAGCAGCCCGCTCTGATGGAGGAGGAGCAGGCGGACGAGGAGGTGGAGCATCCGGATCAGGAGATGGCACCGGCTCCGGGCTTCACCGTGGACTAGGCGAAGGCGGAGTTCGCCATCGCTCAGGCGAACGAGATGGCGGAGCAACATGCCATCCTGGAGTCCATGTAGGATGAGGCCTATGTGGAGACCAACCTGCGCTTCATCCGGCAGGAGTAGTCGCAACCCTTTTAGCTGAACTCGACGCGAAGATGGATTCAGAGGCCGGCGCGGAGGAGCTGGAGGAGTAGGCGGACGAGCAGCCGAAGCCGGGCACGGAGATAGTCGACATCTATGAAGAAGAGTAGGGTAGATGATCTACGTAGCACATAGACTTTTTTCTTTGCATGCTTTTGTATGAATATAAAATTTCTATTATGAGGTATCCGGATGTGGACGGGCAAATTCGAGGACTGGCCGGCCAGTGCCCATGAACGCGTTCGGATGGGTCCGCTGGCGTTTGAGTGGCCGGATTTACGAACCGCTCTTACTTGCACAAACCAAAAGTTTCCTTGACAAAATTGCCCTCAACAACCGAAACCAAATGTATATCCAAGTCTCAACATGCAAAAACGAACAACAAGCACCATCGTCACCTGACAAACAAACTGCTAAACTAGTCATCGAATCTTCGATGCATGCATCACCTGAAAACTATTTCTCGAAGTCCTTGTTTTTTTCTCTCATTATTGAGATGATAAGCCTCTTTTATTTTCTCCGAGCAAGCGTGCAACTGGGTTGGAACGACCTGCAAGCAACGATGAGGCGAACATCTCACTCCTTTTCATGGCCAAATTTAAAATGCCGTCCACTTGGTCATACTAATGCTTGAATTAAGCAGCTGACCCTCCACGCACGGTGTCGAATCCAAAGTTTTATTTTAATTTACAATATGCATACGCCATACTTGATACATTCATGCATGTGTGATGCAGTATATATATTTTTTTAAAGGAGGATGACCCCGGGCCTCTGCATCTAGGAGATGCATGCAGTCATTTTATTAATTATTCATAAAGACCTTATAAAGTAATACATCAGTAAGTCCGAAACCACCTTCTTGGCAACATCTGTCGCTACTCCTATTCACTTGATGAAGGTGTGCTGAAAGTTCGAGCCGAATACAAAATAAACCTCGCACCAAAGCCAAACATCTAAAGCCAGAGGCGCCAACCAAGCCGCATTACCGGGTCTGGGGCACACACCGGTCTAGCGAACTCTCAGTGGTCACCGAACGCGCACACTGTAGAGGCCACCACCACTGTCTTCCGCCAATCCTTCTTCAGAGCAGGTACTGATGCATCGACCTTGCGAGGCCTAACTGTCGTCGACACCACCACGACGCCAGACAGTGCCACCATCCTGCGCTTGCCCATCAACACACATCCACCGCCGAGACCCCGCTACACCACCGCTGAGACCCGTCGTAGATAACGTGGTAGAAACCACGCCGCTCCACTGCCTGTCCACTCGAGTCGGTACCTGCTCCAAAACGATGCCTCCAGCAAGGAGCATGGAACGCGGCGCCAGACGTCGCCATCGTCCGATTCGGGATACACATCTAGGGTTTCCCTCGGAGCAGGCCAAAAGGAGCGACACAACTTGCTATGACGATGCCTTCGACAAGGTAACGACGTCTAAAGATGCCGCCATCGTGCGCCATGACCGTAGTCGAGGCTCGGTCTTCACCGGTAGTCTTGCCGCTCCAAACTCGCCACCGGACAGATCTGAAGACAGATCCACCGTCATCTCCTGGCCGCCCACCACCAACACGCAAGCGCGCAACAGGAAGCGACCGCTGCCCCCACACTGCCGAACGGACTAAGCCCGACCTGGATGCCCGACCCAGGGCCCTAGATCAGGGAAGGATCGCCGAATCCAAGCCGCCGATCAAGGACCGCCCAGGCCACACCGGTACCACAGCGGCCACAATGCCAGGCCCTCTGTAGCGTCGTGCTTTGGTCCATCCCGTGGCGGTGGCCGCCGTGGCTCCGCAGCTCCTCTGCAGTGCCGAGCGCGCGCATGCCCGCACCACCACCGGGGAAACCAGGTGCCCCGCCGACACCTTCCCTAGGGCCAGCCCGGCCTTTGCCAGGGAGTCCCTTCTGGCGACGGCGAGACTAGGAGGGGCGGAGGAGGAGTCGGCGGCTGGGCTGTGATGCAGTATATGCCTTCTTTTATTTAAGCTTAGCTTCTTCTAACTAGAAAATGCAACTTCCCACGAGTAGTAGTTGAACACAATACCAGAGAAGAAAATACAGCTCATTGATCGATCAATCAAGACACGCGGTACGTTCTGCGTAGAACATTTGAGTTTTTGAAAAATTAACAATACAACTTATATTTTAGAGTGGAGGGAGTATTATGTTTATTTAGCAAAAGGATTTTTTTCTACGAATCAGTTAGCAAGGAAATTGATCGAGATTGACTTGTAGTACTCCCCCGTTTTTATTTACTTTGCATATTAGAGTTGACTGGAGTCAAACTTCATAAAGTTTGACCAAATTTATAGAAAGAAATACAAATAGTTACCATAACAAATCTATGTGATGTGAAAATACATTTAATGAAGAATCTAATGGTATCAATTTATTATTGTATATGTTAATATTTTTGTCTATAAACTTGACCAAAGTTAGTTTGACTTCAACCAAAACTAATACGCCGAGTAAATAAAAACGGAGAGAATATATGTTTAGAGAGGAAACCAAGAGTTTTTGCATGACCCTGCATGTTGGTCTAGTCTAGATACCTAGACTAGATAAAAAGGCGCTTTGTGTGACGATCCAAAAAACGTCGCCGTCGACGTGATCGATCAGCGGCGACAAACGCCGGTATTCCAGCGCGTCACGCGACATTGCTCCATATTCTTATCGCCAACATGCATATATTTTCAAAAAGGGACGCAGCAGTTAAGCGTACAAACGCGACGATCATCTCTCTTCCACTAGTTGACTTACTCTCTGCTCTTCCGGCCGGCCGGCCGGCCAGCCCTTAAACTGCACGTTCACAGTTCATATCTTATGGGCATCTCAATTCTGCCTCCGATTATACTTTATACGGTACACATAGATATTTATTTATTTTAAACACGATACAAACGCAAATACTTACGCATACACTCAGCCCTAAATATAGAGCAACTTGTTCGTGTAGGATCGTTGTTGCATCAAAAAAAGGCCCCTAGCTAAATGGCTGTGTGAGATCTTGTCCAAGGAATGCATAGCACGTACGTTCACACGCCTTTCTTTTCGCTGGGCTGCGTACGGTCAGATGTTTGTTTATACCATCGTGCCTAATCGGATTGGGTATATATGTTTGGTGGCCAAATTATTCTTAAGTAATATTATCGCTTCATCCTTCAACGTCAAGCTACATGAATGCATGCGTCTCAGCCACGGCGCCACGCCACACACAAACATGCTGATCTTGCTGTGTTCAAGAGGTATTTACTATTGGAGGCTTTAGAGCTAGTTAACCCTATTAATCGTCTGATTAGTTCCGAATAAGTCGTGTTTACTGACTTATTTGTTCTAAACTTTTGTCGGGCAGTCAAATTAAGGAGGTGGATATCACTTTTTTTTCTACCTCCTTCAGCCGTGTTTATTGGCAGCCCTCGTATTTTGAGTCAGATTTTGACTATCTATATGGCTAACAAAATGTAAGGTATATGCTACAGAAATTATAGGATTGAATTTCTATTTCGAAAGAGGTTTTTCATGATATAATTTTTGTGGCATATAGTTCATACTTTTTTGCTTAAATTTATAGTGAAATTTTGACCCAAAACACAAGGGGACTAATAAACGCGGACGGAGGAAGTATTTTCCTAATTGAACACAATTAGTCAAATAGCATTATTATACATCATCATGCTCACCCTGACCAATGGAGTTGCTGCCACAGGATAGACAGCACCCTGGGTAGAGGGGTTGAGACCTTGGTAACTAGCAAATTATTATTTATTTATTTTGGTTATGCATGGAGTCTTTCCCTTGTTAAACATTTTGTTTACTACATTTGATATCTAAGCTTGCTTCTCCAATGCAATTCATCATTAGCTTTTCCCTTTTCCCTTGTTTTGAGGAGGCGTGGGACAAAACTTTCACTCCTTTTAGTGTTTAATTTCTTCCACCGTGGGGATGGGTGCATCCAAGTATTTATGTAACTTAGAATTATCTTTAAAAATATTTTGTAAGGAATTATTTTACTATGACGCAAGGTGCACAAGAGATAAATAATTTAAAGCATAATTATAATACAGTTTTCAGGAAATATGGAACAGGGGTGTCGTATGATGCAGCGCCTGAGAAGAGATGTATCTTCCGTTTATGTAGAGAAACTAATAATATTGGCTTCAACGCTCAGAACTTTGTGAACTTAAGCTTACTGTGTCAGTATAGGTTTTTTCCGATGTAGCAGGCACGCGCTCTGTCGATTTTACTTAGGGAAATGTAAGAAATAGTACAAAAGTTATTTACATAGAGTAGACAACTAAAACTAAGGAACAGGACGCCGATGGCAATTGCGGAATTGCCAAACCGAACTTATTAAGATCCTCCTTTACAAGGTAAGCGACATCAACCACCGGAAGGGGAGCATCATGAAAGATACAACGGTTGCTCTTCTTCCACACATGCCACAAGACGTATGCATGCACCTTGCAGAAAAGTTTCGATGTGGCGATTCCAGAGACTCGGTATGCATGTTCCAACAATCCTCAAGAGAAGGGAGATCTGGGGCCAAGTTCGAAGATATCGGTATTATGTTAGTATGTCAAAGGCTCCTTTGAGAATTATACAATATGTTTTGAATTTTTATTTTATGGAGGCACCAGACGAACCCGTTGGACACATCAGGTTTGCTTGTACAAGAGGCATATCATATGTTGGGTGTGGGTGCCACAGATGCTGGTGCTCCGGGTGACACATCTATGAAAGTAAATGAATTTAGCACCAATATGCGTTGAGCTCTGTGCAAATAGATGGCTTCTTTGGCATCAAACAAAGCAAAGGACTCACCTTTTGGCCCCTCTTTCCTCCAATAGAATATGTGCACAAATCCAAAAGAGCCTTGTAATATGTGTGTCTTGAAACAAGGATCTAGGACTAACCTTTTTTTCCTACTCAATGTTATTCTACTACCAATTACTTGCATTGGTAACTAGAAGCACTATCAGGCTACTATAGGGATGGCAGGAAAATAGGAGTAGCTTTGGACCTTTTCCTCTGAACTACTCCATCACTATGAATGTTCACCGTGACATCTTCCAACCTAACATTCTGTTGTAAACTTCACCATTTTGAGATGTATATCCATTCCAAATCTTGCTTGGTCGTCATCATGCAACACCATGGTAATTAATAAGCTTCCCAGATCTATGAGGAGTTCCTTTAGGGGTCTATGTTTTGAAAGGGCAGATACATTTTTTTTCCGAAAAGGTGGATAACCTCCGGCATCTGTATCAGAACAATGCATACATCCATATATTATTAAGAATGTAGAATCCAACAAACGAACAATATCGACCCGGAAATAAAGCGAAAAGAAAAAACCGAGCCTGCATGACTCGCGACAGTAACTCCATCAGATAATAACTAACCCTATGTTACACGCCGACAACAAAACAAAAAATACATAACTCCTAGGCTACGCCTTCAAGAAGGAATCGCCGCATGTGCGCCGATGATGGCGAGTCCAACACAAGATTGAACTCTGGATTCTCGTCCCCAAAGCCAAACTTTAATCCACCACCTTCAGCAAGGACACGATGCATGTGTGCATTGACATAGCCTGATCATAGATCTTGTGTTTTCACCAGAGTGCATAATTTCGTCGTTGAAGCCGTATGTACCATCATCCCTTATCCGGGTATCAACGCCTCGATAATCGGATACCTTTGGAGAAGGCACCAGAAGACAGACGTCCCATACCGCCTGGCTCCCGCCACTGTCGCACCATTTTCAATCCAGCAGCAACATGCTAGACATGCACTAGTGCAGCGACGTGCAATACTAACGGTTTTTAACGCCTTTCCGCGATGTAGTTTTAAAACGTCGCCTTGCATGTGTGTGTAATAGGGAGGGGGGGTTTCCATCCCACACGATACGGAAAAATCGTCAGTGATATGAAACAAGAACGCAAATGTTTGGCACAAACAAGCGTATGCGATGTGCGCATCTATCAGAAATGAGAGTTTTCGGTCAATCGTTTGAGATATGTCATATTTCCCATACGGGCCATCCATGCTACTCGTGTGGGACCACATTACCATCGCACGTGCTATTTTGTGATGGACCGTTTACGATGTGCGCCGCATCACAAACGGTTCATGATTGTAAAACGTGTATAATAAGGGACTACCACACACATTTCGTTCTACAAGACCGTCTGTGATAGGATCTAAGAGTGCATACAGTTATCCTTATAAAACCGTATGCGAAAGTTGAATCTATCCCACACGTTGCGCTATTGTTAAACGTTTGTGGTATATATAATGTCCCAAACGTTTCATCTATACTACCCGTGTCGGATGAAGACCTATCACACGCGTTCTTCTATGACGAACGTTTACGATAGGCACGACATCATAAACAGTTGACGATACCAAATCGTGTGTGATAAGGAGACTATCACAAACACTTCATAAGAAGTAACTATGTGCGCTAGTGTTCTTAATCTCACACGTTATTTTTTGGGTGATCGTGTGTGCAGCAGAGATTCATCGCACACGTCGTGAGTGGAGAAACGTGTCTGATCTTGACGTTGACCGGAGATGTTTTAGTTTTTCAAACTGTGTGCAATGTAATGGCCCACGGAGCATAATTTATCCCTAATGTAATATATGCGTTTAAAATTCACATAATTTAAAATTGAAAAGAGGAAATCAATTATTTCATATCGAATCATGATTACAAATATAGGTTCAAGAACGAATGCATAATTCGATTCGCATGTACATATACTCAAGAACAACATAAGCACTTATTCTCAATAAAAAGGAAAACTATAGAAGCACCAAATAAAGAATGATCGAACCATAGTTGTATTAAAGACGGTACATAGAGAGCCGAAAGACATTCTGGTTGCTGGAGAAGGTGAAGCGGAATGCCCATATTGTGTGTTCCTTCATGCCTAACGCACGCATGACTCTAGGCCAACCCCTAGTGATGGTCGCCCGCCCATCCTTCAATGTCTTCATTTCAACTTCTCGAAACTCATTGTAGTCTCGATGAAATACTTTAACCTTCATTGCATGTCCACCTGTCATGTACTTTGCGAGGTATTCTTGAGTAAACTGCTTTGGGAACCACTGAAAATGAAAAAAGATTCAGACATTCCCTACTAGAGAAAAGCCTAGTAGTAGTGCGGGTTTTTACCGTATTAGTAGCACGGGGGACCTCGCTACTGATAGGACGCTACAGCTAACAGTTAGCCATAGAGCGGCCCAGGCCCCCACTACTGGTAACTAACGTGTCAGTAGCGCGGCTTTGCAGCCGCGCTACTGCTAACTGTTAGCAGCACGGTTCTGTACCTGTGCTACTACTAATAACACATATTTCTTTTTTTACATTTACATTGTATTTTCACACAGTTATACATATTAATATACAACATCAATAAAAATTGTGCAAGAAACAACATTTAGATTAAAGTGGATGGGTGCAAGGGACCAAGAAACAACTCGTCTTTCAAGCGGTACCTGCACACACAAAACCAAACACTTGCACCCAACGCGGGCAAGAGGGTTGTCAAGCCCCTTGAACTCGTTTGTTGCAAGCAATACCTATGATAGTGGTAGATATATACAGATAAAAGCAAAATCAAATAAAAGTAAATAAATTGCAGCAAGGTATTTTTATGTTTTTAGCAAATATGATTAAGTAGACCCGGGGGCCATAGTGTTCACTAGAGGCTTCTCTCTCCAAAGTAGCATACGGTGGGTAGACAAATTATTATTGGGCAATTGATAGAAAAGCGCATAGTTATGATTATGTATTCATGGTAATGATCAAGTATATAGGCATCACGTCCATGACAAGTAGACCAAAATGATTCTGCATCTACTACTATTACCCCACCAATCGACCGCTATCCAACATGCATCTAGGGTAATAAGTCCATGACAAATAGAGTAATGCTTTAAGAGAGATGACATGATGTAGAGAAAGTAAGTAAAAGCAATTCAAACCCCGTCGTTTTACCCTTAGTAGCAACAATACAATACAATACAATATAATACATGTCTTGTCCCCTTCTGTCGCTGGGATATAGAGCACTGCTAGATTGAACCCACTACAATGCACATCTCCCACTGAAGATAAATCAATCTAGTTGGCCAAACCAAACCGATAGATCGGAGAGACTTACAAAGCTATAACAATCATGCATAATAGAATTCAGAGAAGACTCGATTAATTTTCATGAATAATCTGATCATAAACCCACAATTCATTGGATTCCAACAAACACACCGCAAAAGAAGATTACATCAGATAGATCAATGCGAGAATCGTGAAGAACTTTGCATTGAAGATCAAAGAGAGAGAAGAAGCCTCTAGCTACTAGCTATGGTCCCGTAGGTCTGTGGTGAACTACTCACACATCATCACGGAGGCAGCAAGGTTGATGAAGATGGCCTCCGTGATGGATTCCCCCTTCGGCAGAGTACCGGAAAAGGCCTACAGATGGGAGCGCGGAAGAACAGAGACTTACGTCAACGGAAAATTGTTTCGGTGGCTCTCTATTTGTTTTGGCGTAATTGGGAATATATAGAAGTGGAATTAGTTCAGGAGGTGCCACGAGGGGACCACAAGCCATGGGGCGTGCCCTACTCCCAGGGCGCGCCCAAGTGGCTTGTGTCCACCTCGTGGGTCTTCTGGCCTCCTCCCGTAGTTTCTTGGGTCTCTTCTGGTCCAAAAATAACTCTCGTAAATTTTATCCAATTTGGACTCTGTTTGATATTGATTTTCTGAAAAGTCAAAAAGCAGGCAAAAAACGTAAACTAGCATTGGGCACTTAGTTAATAGGTTAGTCCCAAAAATGGTATAAAATAGCATATAACTGCATATAAAGTATCCAAGATTGAGAATACAATAGCATGAAACAATAAAAAATTATAGATACGTCAGAGACGTATCAATGATCAACATGGAGATGTTCACCATTGAAACCACCTCATCTCACGTGATGATCGGACTTGGGTCGGTGAATTTGGATCATGTATCACTTAGACAACTTGAGGGATGTTGATTTAAATGGGAGTTCATTAGTAATATGATGAACTAAACCAATTATCATGAACATATATAGTCTAAATGTCTTTGAAAATTATGTTGTTGATCAGTGGCTCGTGTTGTAGCTCCCTTGAATTTTAACGCCTTCCTAGAGAAAACTAAATTGAAAGATGACGGAAGAAACTATACAGACTGGGTCCGTAATCTGAGGATTATCCTCACTGCTGTATAGAGGTCTTATGTCCTTGATATACACCTCGGTCTGCCACCCCCTCCAGCGTCGTCTGTGGATATTGTGAACATCTGTCAGGCACGTTCTGATGACTACTTGGTAGTTTAGTGCGCCATGCTTTAAGGCTTAGAACCGGGGCTCCAAAGACGTTTTCAGCACCAAAGAGCATATCAGATGCTCCAAGAGCTGAAATTGGTATTTCAGGCTTATGCCCGAGTTGAGAGGTATGAATCCGCCGACAAGTTCTTTGGCTTTAAGATGGAGGAGAACAACTCAGTCAGTGAGCATGTGCTCAAAATGTCTGGGTACTACAATCGCTTCAATCAGTTGGGAGTTAATCTTTCGGATGAAGTATTGATTGACAAAGTTATCCAGTCACTGCCACCAAGCTATAAGAACTTAATGATGAACTATTACATGCAAGGAATGGAAAACACAATCACAGAGATGTTCGTGATGCTTAAAGCCACGGAGGTAGAAATCAAGAAGGAGCATCAAGTGTTGAAGGTTAATAAGACCACTAGTTTCAAGAAGGGCAATGATACGTCTCCAACGTATCGATAATTTATGAAGTATTCATGCCATATTTACCCATGTTTACAATACTTTTATATGGTTTTGATGCACTTTATATGATTTAATTGTAACTAACCCGGGTGTTGTTTTTGTGTAGAAAATACAAGTTCTCGGAATCGCCCGAAACTTTTTGATGATTTTTACTGGAGCAAATAATAAATACTGGAGCGAAGAACCACCGGAAGGGGGCCAACAGGTGCCCCCTAGCCATCAGGGCGCGACCAGGGGGTGGTCGTGCCCTGATAGCTTGGGACCACCCCGTGGCTCTGTTTAGTGTGATTCCAACACTAAAAAATCCTATAAATCCCAAAACCCCTAGAAGTTAACCTAGAACTTCCGCTCCGCCGCCGCAAGCCTCCGTACAAAAAATAACTCATCCGGAGCCCTGTTCTGGCATCCTGTCGGAGGGGGAAATCATCACTGGAGGCCATCTTCATCATCCCGGCGGTGTCCGTGACGAGGATGGAGTAGTTCACCCTCGGGGCTGAGGGTATGTACCGGTAGCTATGTGATTCATCTCTCTCTCATGTTCTTGAGATGTCATGATCTTGATGTATCATGAGCTTCGTTAATATGGTTGAATCATATAGCGTTCGTCCCTTGCTATCTTGTTGTGATGGATTGAATCTTTTCCTTTAAGGTTTTGTTACATCGGATTGAATATTGGATTTGAGGTCACTTGATGTATGTTTTGCATGTGGATACCCATGGTGACAATGGGGTGTTCTATTGAATCACTTTATATATGTTTTGGTATTCAACTTGCGGATTCCCGTGGTGACAATGGGGTAATCTACGCATATGGGTTGATACACGTTCTTGTCCTACTTTCTTCGATAGAAATCTTGGGGTACACTTTGAAGTTCTTTGTGTTGGATTGAATATGATGAATCTGAAATTGTTTGATGCATGTCGAATAATTAACCCACTGATACTTGTGGTGACATTGGAGTATCTAGGTGACATTAGGGTTGATTGATGCATATCATATGGTGTTATTCTAGTACGAACTCTAGGGTTGTTAGTGACACTTATAGGAATAGCTCAATAGATTGACCAGAAAGGATAACTTTGAGGTGGTTCTACTACCTACAACAATTTCATCTTATGTTCTCTGTTCCTTATGAACTTTGGAGTGATTCTTTGTCGCACGATGAGGGATGATCATATGATTCTATTATGTTAGCATGTTGAGAGATTTCACTAGTGACAGTATGAACCCTAGGCCTTATTTCCAAGCATTCATAAACCATTTTCCTCGATGATTATTACTTGTTACTTTAGATTATAAAAACCTATATCTACTATCCATATTGCACTTGTATTACCATCTCTTCGTCAAACTAGTGCACCTATACAATTTACCATTGTATTGGGTGTGTTGGGGACACTAGAGGTTTCTTGTATTTGATTGCAGGGTTGTTTGAGTGAGACCATCTTCGTCCTACACCTCCCATGGATTTATAAACCTTAGGTCATCCACTTGAGGTAAAATTGCTACTGTCCTACAAAACTCTGCGCTTGTTGGCCCAACAGAGTCTACAAGAATAAAGTTGTGTAGTATACATTAAGCTCTTTTCTGGTGCCATTGCCGGGGAGGTGAGTGGTTGAAGGTATATCTTTAGATCTTGCAATTGAATCTTTTAGTTTCTTGTTTTTCACAAGTTTGGTTTTATAAAAAAAACTACAAAAAATGGAATTGATGTTGCATCAAGTTCTTTACCTTTATGGTGTTTTTCCTAAAAATAATGGATCGGAAAATTGTTCCAAAGTGTTAGAAGAAGAATTTAATAAAATGTTTGGCATTAAATCCTTGAATGATGAGCTTGATAGAAATGTTGTTAGTATGAATTCTTTGGATATCCATGATGCTAATGATATGCAAAGCCATAAGCTTGGGGGTGCTATGTTTGATGAAGATGATATTTTTTTGTCCCCCAAGTTTTGATGAGCAAATATAATATGCCGATTGCATGCCTCCTATTTATGATGATTATGGTGATGACATGTATGCTATAATGAGTAATGATAACGATGAAACTTGTCATCATAATTTTAATTTTCAATTTGGTTGTGACAATCAAGTGTCACATGATAGATACTTTGTTGAGTTTGCTCCCACTACCATGGATGAAAAGGAATTTCCTTATGCGGAGAGTACTACTGTGACGCCCCCAATTTGACCGTATGCTAATCATACACGCAGACGCGTACGACCAAGATTAGGGACTCACTAATCAATATCACAACACAACTCTAAACTCAAATAATAAGCATAATTCATCATATTACAAGCCAGGGGTCACGAGGACCCGAATACATAAGTCATACACACAAATGATATCTGAGTACAGACATAGTTAGTCAAGTTTTGCCTTAAGAAGGCTAGCACAAACAACGATACAGATCGAAAAGGCGCAGGCCTCCTGCCTGGGAACCTCCTAACTACTCCTGGTCGGCTGGATCAACCCAGTAGTAAGTGCCGCCGGGACCCTCCTGGTAGTAAGCTCCGGCAGTGTCGTCTGGCTCCTGGGCTCCATCGGCTGATGCATCAACAATTGGATATGGGGGAAAAAGAATAGCAGAGCAACCGTGAGTACTCATCCAAAGTACTCGCAAGACTGACATCAGAACTATGCTAACATGCAATGGTATCAAATGAGAAGGCTGTATTTGTGGACTGTATTGCAGAAATGCCAGAGGAGAGAGAAAGGCCTAGCCTATCGAAGACTAGCATCTTCAAGCAGTCTTGCAGCATCAGAAGAGAATAGATAGCAGTAGCATACATGTTGTCATACAGTAGCAATGCCCTGAGATCCTTTCTCGACTCCCTACGAGAAAGCGGTCCCGAGAGCATTATTAACAGTTTAATATGAATCATCATCAATTTGTAGTTGTCATAGATCCGGGCACAACTCCGAGCGTCCTGTTACCGTGGACACGGCTATTCGAATAGATATCTTCCCTGCAGGGGTGCACTACTGTTACCCAACACGCTCGATTACCTCCGGCCGGATACACTTGCTGGGTAATACTCGGCCTCGGGTGATCGACACAACGCAGCCCGACCTAGAGCTCAGCAGAGAGGTCAACACGCCGGTCTAAATCCTAAGCACGGAGAGGTCTTGGGCCATCGCCCTCCGCACTCCTGCACGTTGCGTGGGTGGTCGGGGTGCAGGCGCGACACTGAACAACCCAGTGAAGTACCAGCCCAATCCCGACGATCAGCCCGCAAGGTAACCTGTGACGTCTGAAGAGCTTTCGGCTGATACTACGCTGCAGAGGGCCCCATTAAACCATTATCCCACGTGGTGGTAGTGCGAAATGGGCACGACGACCCACTCAGATCAAATACCCAGTTCCGTTAGGCGTATTTAGTATCGCGCGGGTGCTCTTGGAGCCAACCCATCTTTAATGATAATCGCTCGCGGGCATCCTTGGGGCCATCCCGACTTTACATTTCCCCGCGGGTACCTCTCGAGGTGGACCCGCCTGTAACAAAGGTCAAAGTAACCGTGTGTCCAAGTATCGAGGAGGAATCCGAGGAATCACCCTCGATGGATTCCCACTCGAGGAGTTGCGCGACGGTAGCTTAGCGGAGGTGATGTAAGAGGAATCACCCTGGATAACACACATCCGGGAAGCTATTCTACAGAGGCACCATCGGAAGTGAGCTAAGAGGTATCACCCTCGGCACTCGATGCTAACCCTGCAGTGTCGGGCAATTCAGGGGTTGTGCAGTGATGTGCTGTCTTCAGTCCATCTGTCTTCAGTCCTAAAGCGGAGCAACTACAGCAAGGGAGAGGGGCCACAGATGGTTTACCACCCAATCCTATTCTAAGCAGCTCGGACAATTGGCAGTTATCATAAGCAGTTACAAGGACAGGCTATGCATCAGAAATAGGATAAAACATAATAGCAGCAATTTCTAATGCAAGCAGGAGGGAGAAGGAATTGGGTGACAAAGGCATGCGTCAAGGGGGTTTGCTTGCCTGGTTGCTCTGCGGCAAAGGCGGGATCGTCGGACGGCTGGTCGTCGGGGACGTAGTCGTACTCTGTAGCAGCGGCGTCGGCGGGCACCAAGTCTAACGAGAGAGAAGGGGGAGAGGAAACAATAAATTCACGGCAAAATGCAATCACTCATGCATGGCATGCCTAGAATGAGATGCAGATGGGTGCTACAATCTAATTATATGATTTAGTTAACTCTTGGGAATTAATAAAAATTTAATTGGATTTGATTTATTAAAGTGGTGCACTATTCATCTACTGCAAACGG
Source organism: Elymus sibiricus (assembly GCA_039707655.1). Taxonomy (NCBI): domain Eukaryota; kingdom Viridiplantae; phylum Streptophyta; class Magnoliopsida; order Poales; family Poaceae; genus Elymus; species Elymus sibiricus. The sequence goes on from CM077671.1 coordinate 251,750,646, forward strand.
TCAAAAAGTTCCATGTTCAGCTAGCTAGGGGCATGTAACAGATGAATGGATGGCATATTTGGATTCGTGGCATTTTTCTGATCAACTTTCATATATAAATTATTTTCATCTGAATTACGGATTAAAAGATATGAATTTTTAAAGTTCTAAACATTTTCTGAATTTATTTAATTATTAAATCAACATTATCCAGAACAGTGTTGTGCTGACGTCAGCCTGACGTCAGCATGACATCAGCACGCAACAGTGGGGCTGTTACTGTTTGAACCTGACATGTGGGGTCCACATGTCATAGACTGTAGCTAATTTCATTTTAATTTACTCTAAACAGAGTCTAATTAACAGAGTGGGGCCCATATGTCAGTGAGTGTTTTAACTAAACTAATTATTTTAATTAATCTAATTAGTGATTAGGCTAGCTGACAGGGGGGGACCCACCTGTCATAGACACAGGGGTGAGGGGCCCCACCTGCCAGTGACTGGGCAGCCCAGTCAGCCGAGTTGACCGAGTCAACTCGGTCAACTGGGGCCAGCGGGGCCCAGGGGCAGTGACCCAGAGGCGGGCCCGACCACGCCACGTCGGCGGTGGCCGGCGGCAAGCCGCCGGCGACCATATCAGCGGCGGCGCACGTCGGGAGCGGCCGGAAAACGCGCACAGGGCGCCGTTTTGGACGCGGCCAGCCGCGTTCGAACGGCTGGTCGACGCCGCGTCGATCTACGGTGGTCTCGCGGGCCAATTCGGCCGGAGATGGCAGCTACGACGACGACGGCGGACGGCGGCGCTCGGCCATCTCACGAACGGTGGCTACACGGCACGGCGAACGGCTAGAGCTAGGGCAACGGGACCGCACGGAGGCGTGGAGCACGGCGGTGGGCTCGCATGAGCATGATAACGACGGAGACGACGGCAACGGGCACATCGGCGGCGGGGCTCTCGGGCGGCGATGGCGACTACGGCTACGGCGGCTAATCCGCACGCGAGAGAGAGGGAGAAGGAGGGGGAAGGCTCACCAAGCGGCACACGGTGGCCCGTGGAAGCTTTGGAGCGCAGGAGAGCTCGAGGGCAACGAGGATCGCCGACGCCAACGGGTTCGGGGTCGAGCTCGATTCGCGCGATGTGGAGGCGTAGAGCTCGGGCGGAGACGCGCAGCCGACGTAGGGGAGGCAGGCGAAGAGGATGGACTCGCCGGAGAGGCAATCGGAGCCCGGCAGCCGCGCTAATCCACGGCCATGGCGGCGGCGACGACGGGTGCTCGCGCGAGAGGGCGATGCCGAGCGAGAGAGAGGGATTTGGGGGCGCTAGGGTTTCGGGAGAGGGCCGAGGTGCACGGGGGGCCACTTAACTACGACGGAGAGCCGCGGGATCGACGACACGGCGACGCCCGGCGACCGGATGCGAGCGCCAGCCGACGCGTGCAGGAGGAGGGAGAAGGCGCGCTGGTGGGCTGGGCCGGTCACTGTTCCATTAAGGCCCAGCCGCACAGTGAGTTGTTTTCGCTTTCCTTTTTCTTTTCTATTTTCTGTTTAAGCAACTGTTTTGCAAATTGCTCTGGCACTAAGACAATTTTAATAAATGTGTGAGTTAGCTCATAATTCAAGTGCATTATACCCATCCACCACAAATTGGTTTTGTAAAAATATGATTTCATTTTAAATCCTATTAAATAATTTAGTGTTAAATTGTTGCTGTTAGCTACTGTTTGAGGTTGGTGGGGCCACTTAACCAATTTAATAAATGTTGGTAATATTTTTATAATTTCCTATGAATTATTTACAACATTTTGAACATTTTAGTTTCTATCTTTGAACAACTTTTAATTTCACTTAAGATTTAATTTGCAATTTTAAATTGGAATTTGAAATGAGATACGATGCAATGATGCTCAAGCATGGTTAATCATAATGACATGGCATTATCAAAGGGGTGATTACTGTAGCTATTACATGGGGGCGTTACAATTCTCCTCCTCTAACAAGAATTCTCGTCCCGAGAATTAAGAGGAAGACTGAAAGAAAGTAGGGTATTCTTCGCGAAGACGGTCCTCACGTTCCCAAGTGGCCTCATCCTCAGAATGATTTGACCACTGAACCTTGAGGAACTTGATCGACTTCCGACGAGTTCGACGTTCAGTTTGATCTAGAACGCGGATCGGATATTCTGGATAAGACAGATCTTCTCGAAATTCAAGTACCTCATGATCCACGGCTCGGATAGGATCCTTAAAACAGCGACGAAGTTGCGACACATGAAAGACATCATGCACTTGAGAAAGGTTTGGCGGCAATTCCAATTGATATGCCACTTCTCCTCGACGAGCGAGAATGCGAAACGGGCCAATATAGCGAGGAGCTAACTTGCCCTTGATTCCGAATCGGTGGGTGCCTTTCATCGGAGTGACGCGAAGGTAAGCTTGCTCACCAGGCTGATAGACCATTACCTTGTGCTTTCGGTCATAGTTGCTCTTCTGACGAGACTGAGCAGTTTTCAGATGTTCATGGACAATGCGGACTTGTTCTTCAGCTTGTTGAATAATGTCCGGTCCAACGAGTGAACGTTCCCCAGTTTCTGACCAATTCAGAGGGGTTCGACACTTACGTCCATAGAGAACTTCAAATGGTGCCATCTTCAGACTAGCTTGATAGCCATTGTTGTAAGAGAATTCGGCATATGGGAGAGATTCTTCCCATTTCTTACCGAATGAGATGACGCAAGCTCGAAGCATATCTTCCAGCACTTGGTTAACTCTTTCGACTTGACCCTGAGACTGAGGGTGATAAGCAGTGCTAAAAGACAGATGAGTTCCCATGGCTTCTTGGAAACTACTCCAAAACCTGGAAGTAAAGAGGCTGCCACGATCTGAACTGATCTCCAACGGAACACCGTGGAGTGACACAATTCTGGAAACATACAAGTCTGCTAACTGACTAGCAGTGATTGTCTCCTTGACAGGCAGAAAGTGAGCAACCTTTGAGAATCGGTCGATGACGACAAAGATAGCATCATGACCCTTCTGCGATCTGGGAAAACCAGTAATGAAGTCCATTTGGACTTTGTCCCATTTCCATTCCGGAATTTCAAGAGGTTGCAGAGTTCTAGCAGGCCTTTGATGTTCTGCTTTGATGCGACGGCAAACGTCACACTCAGCAACATAGTTAGCAATATCATGTTTCATATCGGGCCACCAGTACCGTTGACGAATGTCTTGGTACATTTTGGTATTACCAGGGTGAATAGACAATGGCGTGTCATGCGCTTCCTTCATAACATCCGAACGAGAGTCCGGATTATGCCTTCTGGGGACCACTAGGCGGCCTTTGAAGAACAAAGCACCATCCTCACCAACATGGTAGAAAGAAGGATTACCCTTGGAGAGGTACTTCTTAATCTTCTCAACTTCAGAGTCATAATTCTGTCTGGTCTTGATGTTGCGCTCGAGGTCTGGCTCAACCTCCAGGGTATTGAGATAACCCTGAGGAACAATGTGAAGGTTCAATTTGCGAAGCTCTTCATAAAGCATAGGTTGTGCTTCCTGAATCATGAGGTTGTTGCAATAAGCCTTGCGGCTCAAAGCATCGGCCATTACATTAGCCTTGCCAGGGGTGTAGGAGATATTCATATCATAATCGGCTACTGTCTCAAGCCATCTTTGTTGACGAAGGTTCAAGTCTGGCTGGGTATACAGATACTTCAAACTCTTATGATCCGTGTATATCTCGCAACGATTACCGAGGAGGTAATGTCGCCATAGCTTCAGAGCATAAATAACTGCAGCAAGCTCGAGATCATGTACCGGATAATTTTCCTCGTGAGGACGCAATTGACGAGAGCCATAAGCAACTACTCTGCGTTCTTGCATTAGGACACAGCCTAATCCTTGACGAGACGCATCACAGTAAATCTCGAAGTCCTTTTGAGAATCCGGGGGTGCTAACACTGGGGCAGATGTCAACTTATCTTTAAGCATCTGAAAGCTTTCTTGACATTTTTCTGTCCATTCAAATTTAACACCCTTGTGGAGCAGGTCAGTCAATGGCTTGGCAATCTTCGAGACGTTCTCGACGAATCGGCGACAATAACTAGCGAGTCCGAGAAAACTCCTGACTTGCTTGACATTCTTCGGAGGAGTCCAGTCTAGAATAGCCTGAACTCGCTCGGGGTTAACGGCAATGCCATCTTTGGAAATCACGTGACCAAGATAAGTCACCTCGGATAACCAAAATTCACACTTAGAGTACTTGGCATATAATTGGTGTTCTCGTAACTTCTCCAATACAAGCCGAAGATGTTTGGCGTGTTCTTCTTCATTCTTGGAATATATCAGGATATCATCCAAGTAGACCACGACGAACTTGTCGAGGTAGTCCATGAAGATATAATTCATCAATCGGGAGATGGTTGCCGGGGCATTAGTTAGTCCGAATGACATAACAGTGTACTCGTATGATCCATAGCGAGTAACGAAAGCAGTCTTCGGAATATCCTCCTTTCGAACTCGGATCTGATGATAACCCAACCTCAAATCGAGTTTCGAGAACACAGAGGATCCAGCAAGCTGATCATAAAGATCGTTAATCCGGGGCAGTGGATATTTGTTCTGGATTGTGGCTTGGTTAATGGGCCGATAGTCCTGGACCAATCGGTTAGTTCCATCCTTCTTCTTAACAAAGAGAGAAGGTGCTCCCCAAGCAGAGGAGCTGGGGCGGATGAATCCCTTTTTCAGCGACTTGTCGATTTCTTCCTTAAGCTCGAGAAGTTCATGCGGAGGCATCTTATAAGGACGCTTCGCAATAGGGGTAGTGCCAGGCTTCAAGTCGATGACGAACTCGACGGCTCTAACCGGGGGTATTCCTGGAAGTTCCTCCGGAAAGACGTCCGGAAAGTCACGGACGACCGGAACGTTCTCAATCCCTTCCAGAGGTGAGGCGTTCAAAGCATTCAGAGCATATATCTGAGCTTCGGCATTCCGGGTAATCCGGGCGGTGTAGATCACTATCTCATCTGAGGGGTGCAAGAGTTGGACGACTTTAGTGGCACATTTGATGTTAGCAATATGAGCTTTCAACCAATCCATTCCCAAAATGAGGTCTATGGTGGAAGACTTCAGGATAATAGGTGAAACAAGGAATTCCAACCCTTCAATTTCAACAGGGACATTGTGTGCCATCATGGAGGTTTGACAACGGCCTCCAGGGGTACGGACGACCATTTGTAGGTTCATTTTGTCAAACGCAATGTCATGTGATAATGCAAATGCTTCAGACATGAATGAATGCGATGCTCCTGAATCAAATAAAACAGAAGCAGGTACTGAGTTAACGAGGAGGGTACCCATCACAGTAGCAGGCTGATCCTGAACTTCTTCAATATCAATGTTGTAAGCATGTCCACGACCATAAGCAGCAGACCCAGTATTATAGTTGCGGGTCTGATTGTTGCCACGACCATTACCACGGCCATTACGAGGAAAAGCCAGCTGATTGTGATTCTGGCTGCAGTCCTTAGCAAGGTGACCTGGTTTGCGGCACTTGAAGCATAGACCATCTTCAGGACGAAGAGGAGCAACACGCGGTGGAGCAGCTTGAACTCTTGGTTGCCTCGGTGGTGGAGGAGGCAGACGGGGTGCAGCATAAGAGGGTCTTGACGCAGGGGCAGCTGGACGGTACACACTGTTGGGAATCCAGATACGACGCTTCTGTGCTGAGCTCGAAGATGAGCCCATATCACGATAACGCTTCTGTGACTCCTTGTGCTTGATCTGAGCGGTCTCAACCAGAATAGCCTTGTTCACGAGAGTGGCAAAGTCGGTGACGTCTTGAGCAGCAAGGGCAAGCTCGAGGTCTGGGTGGAGTCCACTACGGAACTTCTCCTGTCTACGAGCATCAGTTGGAATGTCTTCAGCATAGCGAGATAAGTTAAGGAACTCCCGCTGATAGGCTTCGACGGTCTTGTTTCCCTGAACGAGGTTGCGGAACTCGGTCTTCTTCCGATCTATGATCCCCTGAGGAATATAGCGAGCACGGAAGGCAGTCTGAAACTCATCCCAAGTAACGATTGTCCCAGCAGGCAGTGTACGCTTGTGAGTGGACCACCATTGAGCAGCGGGTCCCTTCAGGAAGTAGGTCGCGAAGGCGACAAGGCTTTCAGGGGCGACATTGGCAGACTCCATCTCAAAGGCGATGTCGCGAAGCCAGTCATCGGCATCCAGTGGTTGTTCAGAATTGCGATAAATAGTGGGGTTGAGGCGCACAAACTCTGACAGTGTTATTGAAGCTGGGTTGTGGTTCTGATTGTTCTGATGCGGAAACTGAGCCATAATATTAGTCATAAACTGACGGTTCAGCTCGAATTGTTGCATCATTGCGGCCATGTAGTCGGGCGGTGGTGGCTGCTCAGGGGCACGACCACGACCACGACCACCTGGTCTAACCATCCTGCTAAAATTTCAACAGGGGGTAGTTTAGAAAAAGCACTTGCGAGTGTTTAGCGACAAACATGATGTAACACGACAATGAATGAGTAGTGCATCAATACATAGTAATAGTCAATTACGACATACAGATCCATACACAGAGTCGGTTACATGCGGACAGCATAACGGCGTAAAATTAAGGAAAAAGACATACTAGGCGGCGCGCAGGCACGCGGTGAGGAACTACACAACGAGACATAGCAAAGGCTACATCAACGTCGGGGAAAACCTCTGAAACGGGGTAACTGCAAGTGCAAGTGCGGACGATGAATCTCTGTAGCAGAAAGGTCCTGCTCTCCGTGTGCACTCTGATGCAGAACCCGGTCTCGAACTGAAAGAAGAGGTCCACGCGCAGGCCTGTGACCTCCAACAGCAGGCCAATCGATACCTGCCGGCATCTGAGTCCTGCGCGGGTAAAGGATATACTCCGGATGTATCCCTGCTCGAACAGCTGGTAGCAACTGTGTCATAGCATCGTAGAGACGTGCTCGAGTGGCAAACAGCTCGACTGTAAGAGCCCGGTTAGTGCGATCCAGAGCCTGAGTGCACTGAATCAACACGTGCGGGTCATATCGACGACGCTCGTAAGGGGCACAGATAGCTGTGTAGTATCCAGTAGCATCTCCAGTAGGCGCATACGGAATGTATCGGAACTCAGAGGCATCCAAGCTACGATGCTCTCCACGGAGTCGTGCGACAGCAGAATAGGCAGCATCATGGACTGCCATCTCAATCGTCACACCGATACCGTGAAAAAGGTGCAACTCGGTGTCTGAGTCATCCCTCTGATCATAGATGCGAACATCAGCATGATACTGCTCCTGGTTGAACTCGCGGTAATCCTCGTAGACCATGTACTCGGGGTACCAGCGGTAGCCAAGTCTGGTCAGGAGGGCGATCAGGACAGCTGGAAAACCAGGGGCATCACGAGCCCAAGTGCGAAGCACAAGCTGCGTCGTAGGGCGTGGTGGAAACAAGCGATCCATCTGAAACAGAGGAAATTCAGGATTTGTCAAATGACAATGGGAAGCATAATATAACTTGGAAAGAAAGGTTAAACAGACCAATGGAAAGGAAAATGTGATTATCAGAATAATCAGATCAATGATATGGAACCAGCACTGATAATCCAGCTCTCCGGGTGGACAAGATTACGAGATCCTAGTGTTGGCGTTAGTAAAATTCATTTAACCCGAAAGGAAGAGGTTTCAGAGTCCCAGAGTATAGAAGAGGAATAAAAGATCCTAATACCACCCAGTTGGCGACGTGGGCCCGTAAGCCACACATCCATGTTAGTAAAATAGTTTTCGGAAACACTAGACTCAACTACGGCCAAGGAGTTGGATAGGGGCTTCCTACAGGCAGTCGGCTCTGATACCAACTTGTGACGCCCCCAATTTGACCGTACGCTAATCATACACGCAGATGCGTACGACCAAGATTAGGGACTCACTAATCAATATCACAACACAACTCTAAACTCAAATAATAAGCATAATTCATCATATTACAAGCCAGGGGTCACGAGGACCCGAATACATAAGTCATACACACAAATGATATCTGAGTACAGACATAGTTAGTCAAGTTTTGCCTTAAGAAGGCTAGCACAAACAACGATACAGATCGAAAAGGCGCAGGCCTCCTGCCTGGGAACCTCCTAACTACTCCTGGTCGGCTGGATCAACCCAGTAGTAAGTGCCGCCGGGACCCTCCTGGTAGTAAGCTCCGGCAGTGTCGTCTGGCTCCTGAGCTCCATCGGCTGATGCATCAACAATTGGATATGGGGGAAAAAGAATAGCAGAGCAACCGTGAGTACTCATCCAAAGTACTCGCAAGACTGACATCAGAACTATGCTAACATGCAATGGTATCAAATGAGAAGGCTGTATTTGTGGACTGTATTGCAGAAATGCCAGAGGAGAGAGAAAGGCCTAGCCTATCGAAGACTAGCATCTTCAAGCAGTCTTGCAGCATCAGAAGAGAATAGATAGCAGTAGCATACATGTTGTCATACAGTAGCAATGCCCTGAGATCCTTTCTCGACTCCCTACGAGAAAGCGGTCCCGAGAGCATTATTAACAGTTTAATATGAATCATCATCAATTTGTAGTTGTCATAGATCCGGGCACAACTCCGAGCGTCCTGTTACCGTGGACACGGCTATTCGAATAGATATCTTCCCTGCAGGGGTGCACTACTGTTACCCAACACGCTCGATTACCTCCGGCCGGATACACTTGCTGGGTAATACCCGGCCTCGGGTGATCGACACAACGCAGCCCGACCTAGAGCTCAGCAGAGAGGTCAACACGCCGGTCTAAATCCTAAGCACGGAGAGGTCTTGGGCCATCGCCCTCCGCACTCCTGCACGTTGCGTGGGTGGTCGGGGTGCAGGCGCGACACTAAACAACCCAGTGAAGTACCAGCCCAATCCCGACGATCAGCCCGCAAGGTAACCTGTGACGTCTGAAGAGCTTTCGGCTGATACTACGCTGCAGAGGGCCCCATTAAACCATTATCCCACGTGGTGGTAGTGCGAAATGGGCACGACGACCCACTCAGATCAAATACCCAGTTCCGTTAGGCGTATTTAGTATCGCGCGGGTGCTCTTGGAGCCGACCCGTCTTTAATGATAATCGCTCGCGGGCATCCTTGGGGCCAGCCCGACTTTACATTTCCCCGCGGGTACCTCTCGAGGTGGACCCGCCTGTAACAAAGGTCAAAGTAACCGTGTGTCCAAGTATCGAGGAGGAATCCGAGGAATCACCCTCGATGGATTCCCACTCGAGGAGTTGCGCGACGGTAGCTTAGCGGAGGTGATGTAAGAGGAATCACCCTCGATAACACACATCCGGGAAGCTATTCAACAGAGGCACCATCGGAAGTGAGCTAAGAGGTATCACCCTCGGCACTCGATGCTAACCCTGCAGTGTCGGGCAATTCAGGGGTTGTGCAGTGATGTGCTGTCTTCAGTCCATCTGTCTTCAGTCCTAAAGCGGAGCAACTACAGCAAGGGAGAGGGGCCACAGATGGTTTACCACCCAATTCTATTCTAAGCAGCTCGGACAATTGGCAGTTATCATAATCAGTTACAAGGACAGGCTATGCATCAGAAATAGGATAAAACATAATAGCAGCAATTTCTAATGCAAGCAGGAGGGAGAAGGAATTGGGTGGCAAAGGCATGCGTCAAGGGGGTTTGCTTGCCTGGTTGCTCTGCGGCAAAGGCGGGATCGTCGGACGGCTGGTCGTCGGGGACGTAGTCGTACTCTGTAGCAGCGGCGTCGGCGGGCACCAAGTCTAACGAGAGAGAAGGGGGAGAGGAAACAATAAATTCACGGCAAAATGCAATCACTCATGCATGGCATGCCTAGAATGAGATGCAGATGGGTGCTACAATCTAATTATATGATTTAGTTAACTCTTGGGAATTAATAAAAATTTAATTGGATTTGATTTATTAAAGTGGTGCACTATTCATCTACTGCAAACGGTCAAAAAGTTCCATGTTCAGCTAGCTAGGGGCATGTAACAGATGAATGGATGGCATATTTGGATTCGTGGCATTTTTCTGATCAACTTTCATATATAAATTATTTTCATCTGAATTACGGATTAAAAGATATGAATTTTTAAAGTTTTAAACATTTTCTGAATTTATTTAATTATTAAATCAACATTATCCAGAACAGTGCTGTGCTGACGTCAGCACGCAACAGTGGGGCTGTTACTGTTTGAACCTGACATGTGGGGTCCACATGTCATAGACTGTAGCTAATTTCATTTTAATTTACTCTAAACAGAGTCTAATTAACAGAGTGGGGCCCATATGTCAGTGAGTGTTTTAACTAAACTAATTATTTTAATTAATCTAATTAGTGATTAGGCTAGCTGACAGGGGGGGGACCCACCTGTCATAGACACAGGGGTGAGGGGCCCCACCTGCCAGTGACTGGGCAGCCCAGTCAGCCGAGTTGACCGAGTCAACTCGGTCAACTGGGGCCAGCGGGGCCCAGGGGCAGTGACCCAGAGGCGGGCCCGACCATGCCACGTCGGCGGTGGCCGGCGGCAAGCCGCCGGCGACCATATCAGCGGCGGCGCACGTCGGGAGCGGCCGGAAAACGCGCACAGGGCGCCGTTTTGGACGCGGTCAGCCGCGTTCGAACGGCTGGTCGACGCCGCGTCGATCTACGGTGGTCTCGCGGGCCAATTCGGCCGGAGATGGCAGCTACGACGACGACGGCGGACGGCGGCGCTCGGCCATCTCACGAACGGTGGCTACACGGCACGGCGAACGGCTAGAGCTAGCGCAACGGGACCGCACGGAGGCGTGGAGCACGGCGGTGGGCTCGCATGAGCATGATAACGACGGAGACGACGGCAACGGGCACATCGGCGGTGGGGCTCTCGGGCGGCGATGGCGACTACGGCTACGGCGGCTAATCCGCACGCGAGAGAGAGGGAGAAGGAGGGGGAAGGCTCACCGAGCGGCACACGGTGGCCCGTGGAAGCTTTGGAGCGCAGGAGAGCTCGAGGGCGACGAGGATCGCCGACGGCAACGGGTTCGGGGTCGAGCTCGATTCGCGCGATGTGGAGGCGTAGAGCTCGGGCGGAGACGCGCATCCGACGTAGGGGAGGCAGGCGAAGAGGATGGACTCGCCGGAGAGGCAATCGGAGCCCGGCAGCCGCGCTAATCCACGGCCATGGCGGCGGCGACGACGGGTGCTCGCGCGAGAGGGCGATGCCGAGCGAGAGAGAGGGATTTGGGGGCGCTAGGGTTTCGGGAGAGGGCCGAGGTGCACGGGGGGCCACTTAACTACGACGGAGAGCCGCGGGATCGACGACACGGCGACGCCCGGTGACCGGATGCGAGCGCCAGCCGACGCTTGCAGGAGGAGGGAGAAGGCGCGCTGGTGGGCTGGGCCGGTCACTGTTCCATTAAGGCCCAGCCGCACAGTGAGTTGTTTTCGCATTCCTTTTTCTTTTCTATTTTCTGTTTAAGCAACTGTTTTGCAAATTGCTCTGGCACTAAGACAATTTTAATAAATGTGTGAGTTAGCTCATAATTCAAGTGCATTATACCCATCCACCAGAAATTGGTTTTGTAAAAATATGATTTCATTTTAAATCCTATTAAATAATTTAGTGTTAAATTGTTGCTGTTAGCTACTGTTTGAGGTTGGTGGGGCCACTTAACCAATTTAATAAATGTTGGTAATATTTTTATAATTGCCTATGAATTATTTACAACATTTTGAACATTTTAGTTTCTATCTTTGAACAACTTTTAATTTCACTTAAGATTTAATTTGCAATTTTAAATTGGAATTTGAAATGAGATACGATGCAATGATGCTCAAGCATGGTTAATCATAATGACATGGCATTATCAAAGGGGTGATTACTGTAGCTATTACATGGGGGCGTTACAACTACATTTTCTATGCTTATGGATCATGAAGATAATGCTTTATGTGATATTTATATTGTTGAATTCCTTCATGATGCTACTGAATATTAGTATGAGAGAGGAACATATGCTTTTACATATCTCAACAATATCAAATTTTCTCTATAATGTATTGAAAGTTTCAAAGTTATGCTTGTTTTGCCTCCTATGCAAGTTGATTCTTGCTACAATAAATTGTTTACTTGCAAAATCCCCATGAATAGGAAGTGGGTTAGACTTAAATGTGCTGGTCATGAGATTCATGATGCTCTTTTGCATTTTCATTTACTATTCTTATGTTAGCATCATTGAAATCATCATGCCTAGCTAAAAGGCTTTAAAAAAAGCGCTTGTTGGAAGACAACCCAACACTTATACTTTATGTTTTTGTGTGTTCGCATGACTAAGATATTGTAGTAATCATGTTTTGTGACTTTTATTTCAATAATGTGCCAAGTAAAGCCTTTGGGATAGTGTGGATACTTGTTGATTTGATTCTGTGCAAAAACAGAAAATTTTGCGTCCAGTATATGAATTATTGATTTTACCGGAGCGTCAAATATTCTGAAATTTTACAAAGTATTTCTATGCAAATTATCTGTGTTGTCCTAATTTTTTAGAATTTTTAGAGTCAGAGAAGTATGGTTTTCATTCAGATCTTTACAGACTGTTTTGTCGTTGACAGATTCTGTTTTGGATGCATAGTTTGCTTGTTTTAGTGTTGCCATAGCTTATATTTTGTGATATAAATTATGGGAATGGTAGAATAAACTAGGTATTATGTGAGAATAATTATGAATCTTGTCTTGATAGTACCTAAGCGAACGATCTATATTTATTATACTAACCCATCTCACGGAGTTCCGTTGAGTTTTGTGTGATTGAAGTTTTCAAGTTTTGGGTGAGATGCCGATATTAGGAGAATAAGGAGTGGAAAGACCCTAGTCTTGGGTATTCACAAGGCACCCCAAGTGTCTAAGCTTGGGGATGCCCCGGCAGGTCACCCCGGGCATAAAAGCCGAAGACCAAAACCGAACCCGAAAAGACCGAGACCGAATCTGAAAAGACCGAACTAGAAAAGACAGGATAAGAAATGGTCAGCACAAACAAAAGACCGAATTTATTACGGTCAGTTCGGTACTGCTGTTTCAGAGACTGAATAGCCCGTAAAGACCGAAATTAAAGGCCATACAAGAGTTACCAAAGGCCCATCTATGATCCGGCCAGCCCAATACAGAGCATCCCACCAGGCCACCACTAGTCCGCTACTCACCCGGTCACCCCGAGACCCCCCGACGGCCAGACTCCCAGTCCCACCACTCCTCCACGGCTCCACTCCTCCACGAACCGTAGCCGCCACCCCTCGCTCTGGCCCGATGCGCGCCGGCGCCGCGAACCGCGCCCAGTGCCCGAGCGGCGGCCCTGTCCGGTGAGCGGTGAAGACCGACGCCCCGAGCGACGGCCTTGTTCGGCGAAGACCGATGCCCCGCGCCCCGCGCCGCCATCCCCAACCTCCTGGAGGTCGCCCCACTGCCCGGCTCCGCCATCCACCGCCACTGCTCCACGCCTCCACCTCCCGATGACCGGCTGGTTCTAATTTTGGTCCTCCACATCGCAGGTCACAGCCATCCCCCGCCATGCCTCCACCTCCCGACGAACCGGCTGCTTCCACTTTTGGTTCTCCATAGCTCAACTTAAGGTGAGCTTTCGTCTCTCTCTGTAAATCTGTGACTTGTTCATGTTAGCTGATAAGAGATACACGGAAATAAGTTTGCAGCAGTCATTTTGTATTCAATACATGCCCTTGCTCTATGTCAAATGTTAGCTGATAAGAGATACACAAAGATATATACTAGATGTCTCTCTATAAATCTGTGACTTGTTCATGTCAATGTTGTCATGCCAATGTCCTCTTTTTTTATAGATGCTTTCTATACTGGAATCTGAACGCGATGCGGAGCTGAAAGACAAAGACGATGCATTTATGAGTGTAGAGGCAGAGGCAGATGCAGAAGCAGCAGCTGCAGAAGCAGGAGACGAATCAGTCTTACGCAGCGTCATTGAAGATGAAGAGCTTGAAGCAAAAGTTGCTGAAGGTGCCATTTCAGAAGCTGCTCAAGATGACAAGCCAAAAGGACGGAAGCAAATGGCGTCAAGATCACAAATTTGGGAGCATTTCATCAAAGTTTTTGATGACAAGGGGTTAGTGAAGGAAGGAAAATGCAAGTATTGTGACCGACCAATTCAAGCTACTACATCAATCAATGGGACAACAGCAATGCGCAAGCACTTTGGTACATGCAAGCGCAATCCGAATAGGAAAATGGATCCAAATCAGACCACTTTGCAAGCAACTTCAGGAGATGCCATCAACACTTGGAGATACGACGCGGAGAGAGTTAGGAAGGCATTTGCTATAATGGTCATAGAGGATGAACTTCCCTTTGCATTTGGTGAGAAATCTGGATTCAGAAAGTTCATTTCAGTCGCTTGCCCCCGCTTTAGTCCACCATCAAGAAGAACTTGTACCAGGGACACTGTCAAAATCTATCTAGATGAGAAGTCCAAGTTGAAAAGGTTTTTCAAAGAGAATTGTGGAAGTGTGTGTGTAACCACTGATTGTTGGACTTCTCAGCAGCACGATGGCTTTATGGTAGTGACTGCACACTTCATTGAGGCAAAAACGAGTATAACTGCTGGAAAGTTTTTGCATATGAGATGTGCGGCGCATATTGTCAACCTTATTGTACAAGATGGCCTGAAAGAAGTTGAAATTTCAATCAAACGTGTTCGAGCTGTTGTGCGATACATCAAGAATGGGACTTCTCGGTTGGTAAAATTCAAAGAGCTAGCATTGGAAGAAAAAGTTAAGAGCAAGGCATTCTTGAACCTAGATGTATGCACTCGGTGGAACTCGACTTACATAATGTTGAAGGCTGCCATCACCTACGCGAAGGTGTTTACAAGGTACTGTGAAGATGACCCATTGTATGCGTTGGACTTGTCTAAAGAAAAAGGAGGATTTGGGTATCCAGATGAGTTGGATTGGCAAAATGCTAGGAAAATGGCTGCCTTTCTTGGTCATTTTTATAATCTTACCGTTCGTGTGTCATCCTCACTTCATGTCACTTCCAACAACTTTCTTTTTGAGGTTGGCAATATACACATATTGGTTCAAAATTGGATGAGCAGTACAAATCCTTTGCAAAAAGCTATGGCAGAGAGGATGAAAGAAAAGTTTGACAAATATTGGGGGTCTTGGCATGAGAATGAAAAGGTGAAGGAGAAGGGTCCTATTGTGAATGAAAGAGGGAAAGGAAAGAAGAAGGAGAAGGAGGATAAGGAGAAGGAAAATCTCAACTTGCTCATTTTTATTGCTGCAGCTCTTGATCCAAGGTATAAGCTATCTGATTTCACTAGGCTGACTACTTTGGAAATATTTGGTGTTGAGTGTGGAGAGAATGTGTGGTATGCTGTTAACAAATGTGTCCGCGAGTTGTTTGAAGAATACCTAGTAAGATTAACTACACGAGAACCAACAACACCAGCCAATACCCAAGTAACAATAGATGGAGGAGGAGCAAGTATGATGAAGGAACTAATTGCAAGCAGGTTGAGGCAAAATAATAGTGGAGGAAGTGCAAGTAGTAAATCTGAGCTTGAAAAATACCTTGCCGAAGACTCCGAAGACCCTGACAAAAAAATTGTCATCCTAGGATGGTGGAAAGAGAATTCATCTAGGTTTCCAATCTTGGCAAATACGGCCCGTGATATTCTTGCTATCCCCATTACAACGGTGGCTTCTGAGTCTGCCTTTAGCACAAGTGGACGCATACTTGATGACTTTAGGACATCTCTAACTCCGTTTATGGTACATGCTTTTGTTTGTACACAAGACTGGCTGAGAAGGTCAACAGATCCCGTCGACATCAAGGAGAACTTGGAAGAATTAGAAGTGCTTGAAAAAGGTAAAACAATCAGCCAACTTGTCCATACATTTGTTTTTTTATTGCAAAGAATAATATGCATGACAATCAGCCAACTTGTCCATACATTTGGTTTTTTATTGTAGAGACTAATATGCATGACAATCAGCCAACTGTGACACCTTGTAAAATGGCATAGTTCCTTTTTTTATCAGCCCCTGTTTGGTTGAGAAGCATTGTTTTTCCTTAACCGAATGTACATCAGTTTGTTATTTCCATAGAAACTTATTTCTTATTCTACAACATATCACACTTGTCCAAGAGAAGCATCAAGCATATTCGTTGTTCTAGCCTTCTAGCAGATTATGAAATCTGATTGAATACTTGACTTGTGTCAGAGTTGATTGAAGAATTTGATGACAAGGTGAAGGGAAAGCGCAAGGTCAATGGTGGTGTTGTTGCTTCTTCCATGGCCAAGTCAAACAAGTGTGCAAGTCGACCAACAATGTGACGTCCACGTCTACTCATGGCTGAACTAAAATCATGTTGAATGTATGTTGTTTTAGTTATCATCTTGTGCTTGTGATTTGTGACCTGGGACTTGAGAATTGAGAACTGAGAGTGAGAGTGTGAGACCTTAATGTTTGTTGTTTGCTGCTGAATTGAAATCATGTATTGAACTTGATTTATTTCATGTTAAGTGCTATGTTGTCAAGTACTAAGTGGTGAGCCGGTGACGGTGTTTGTTGCTTGTGTTACTTGATCTATTTTACTTTCTGTTGTCAAATATAAATGAGTATCAATGCATGAATGTTGTTGCTGGTGAAGTGGTGAACTGATGATTATATGTACTGCTGATTTTCTATATTAAGATTTTCATGTGGTGTACTGTACTCATGCGCCTATGTACAACTTGTTTGAATTTTTCTTATGTACACATGCGCCTATATACAACATTTGTTGTCTCTGTACACACACACTGACACGTCTCTGTACACACACACTGACATACCTTTGTACACACATATACCTCTGTACTCTATAGTTTGTATTTGTATACAACAGTATTGGAAGTCTGGAAGTAACATAAATAATTTGGTCTGTTTGGTCGGGACCGAACACCGAATAGTAAAGACCGAAGACCGAAGACCGAATAGTGAATAACCGAAAAGACTGAAATTATTTCGGTCTTTAATTATAGAAGTCCGAATTTTTGAAAGACCGAAAAGACCGGACCGAACAAACCGAAAAGACCGAACGCCCGGGGTGACCGGCAGGCATCTCCTCTTTCCTCTTCAACACTATCGGTATACCTCACTTGAAGCTATATTTTTATTCGTCACATAATATTTGTTTTGCTTGGAGCATCATTTTATTTTGTCCTAATCTGTTTGATATTATTTATAATCATGTTTTTCAATAAAAAGTACCAAGAATTGCCTTTTAGAATGCTTGAATTTCATGTTTGGTGTGTGTTGTGTAAAAACAGAAACTTCTGTTGTAGTGTTTCAATTTTCATATTTTACCGGAACGTGGAAAGTTTCTGAAATTTTAACATAGTACTTTCATAAAAAAATCATGTCATAAATTTTCAGAATTTATTTATTTACCGAAGTACACTTTTTGAATTAATTGCTACAGATTATCTTGTTTAGACAAATTGGTGTCATAGTTTTGTTATCTACTTATCCTAGTGTCTTCATGGCTTATATTGGTAGATATAAATTGCGGAAATGATAGTATACAGTAGCTAATGTTTGAAAATTATTATGCAACTTGTATTGGCAGTACATAAAGTGTCGATTTATTCTTATGTGCAATAACCTATCTCACGAGTTCTTGTCAAGTTTTGTGTGGATGAAGTTTTGAGACTTAGGAGAAACCGCGATGTGAGAGGAATAAAAAAGACACAAGAGCTCAAGAGCTCAAGCTTGGGGATGACCAAAGCTACCCAAATCAATATTATAAGAATTCTGAAACATCTAAGCTTGGGGATGCTATGCATCCCACCTCTTTTCGTCAACAACTATCGGTTAGCCTATGTTGAGCCCAAGTTTTTATTTGTTCACATAATATGTTTTATTCTTGGAGTGTATTTTTGTTTTTAAATAAAATACTTCGATCTGAAAGTCTTTATTGAGAGAGAGTCCTCATATAGCTACTTAATTGTTTAACTACTCATTGATCTTCACTTATATCTTTTTGAGAGTAGTTTGATGTTCACTCTTGTGGTTCACTTATATCCTAAAAGAAAATGTTGAATGAATTGAATGTCATAAATGTGAAATTATATATGCTTATTATGCTTGTCCCATGGGGAGTAATGACTTCACATACAAGAAGTATAAGCAATAAAATTTATTCGAAGTTAACAAACATAGCATTGGTCACTTGAACAATTCATGAAAGAATACTAAAGGAAGAGATATTTCACATATAAATATACTATCTTGGACATCTTCTATGATTGTGAACCCCCATTAATTATTTTCAAACTTGATCAAGTAGTTGATGTTGGACAAGGAAGACAACGTAATGGTTATGTTTGTTTATATTCACATAGAAGTTATATTGTCATGGATCCTCTAACATGTGGTTCTTGCTTAGTATCTTTTGCTAGCTAAAAATTCGTACTAAGTAGAGATACTACTTGCGCATCCAAAAACCCTTAAACCCAGTTTCTTGCCATGAGAGTCCACCATATCTACCTATGGATTGAATAAGATCCATCAAGTAAGTTGTCATCGGTGCAAAAAGCAATAAAATTGCTCTTAAATATGTATGATATTCTATTGGATGGGAAAATAAGCTTTGTACGAACTTGTGATGGTGAAGAAATAAAAGCGATGAATTGCATAATAAAGGTTGTTATCACAAGGAGAAATATAAAGTGATGTTCCTTTCCATTAAGAGGTTGCACATCCAAAAATAAAAAAGCACATGACAACCTCTGATTCCCTCTGCGAAGGGCCTATCTTTTACTTTTTGTATTTACTTTTCTGCATTTACTTTTATGCAAGAGTCAATAATGTTCATTCCTATTCCAATCTATTAATTCTTTAGTTGGCAAGCATCATGTGGTGGGGAAATATCCATGCACATATATCCAGTTGAATATAGGTGATCATGATTCATTATTGTTAACATTATCCCTGAGATAAATAAGTTGGGAGGCGGAACATTAATCCCCTATCTTCCTATGTGTGTGACTGAAATTGTTTGTTCTAAAAATATGCTTTGAGTGTCAACAATCATGGAAGACTAAATGATAGTTGAGTATGTTGAATTTGCTAAATCAAAGCTCTTACACAGACCCTTCCTGAAAACAAGATGAATTGTAATTGTTTGATGACTAAAAACATAGTTTGTTTGTTTCCAAGAAAGTTTATGGTCTATACTTTAACATGTGAATAGCTTGCTACTTGATCATGAGAAGTTTTATGAGAAAAGAGTTGTTGTTTATGATGCTAGAAAGAGTGGTGGAAATTATCATTGATCAAACTTATATGCTATGCTAGCATTCACACTTCATAAATTACTTCTTTTATCATTTACCTACTCGAGGACGAGTAGTAATAAAGCTTGAGGATGCTGATACATCTCCAATGTATCGATGATTTATGAAGTATTCATGCCATATTTACCCATGTTTACAATACTTTTATATGGTTTTGATACACTTAATATGATTTAATTGGAACTAACCCGGAATGACGTTGTTTTCAGTAGAATTACCATGGTGTTATTTTTGTGCAGAAAATAAAGTTCTCAGAATCGCCCGAAATTTTTTGATGATTTTTTCTGGAGAAAATAAGAAATATTGGAGGGAAGAACCACTGGAGGGGGGCCACCAAGTGCCCCCAAGCCATCAGGGCGTGCCCAGGCGGGTCACCGCGCCCTAATAGCTTGGGACCACCCCATGGCTCCATTTAGCGTGATTACAATGCTAAAAAATCCTATAAATCCCAAAACCCCCAGAAGTTAACATCGAATTTCCGCTCCTCCACCGCAAGCCTCTGTACCAGAGAAAACTCATCCGAAGCCCTTTTCCGGCACCCTGTCGGAGGGGGGAATCATCATCGAAGGCCATATTCATCATCCTGGCGGTGTCCATGATGAGGGGTAGTTCACCCTCGGGGCATAGGGTATGTACAAGTAGCTATATGATCTCTCTCTCTCTCTCTCTCTCTCGTGTTCTTGAGATGTCACGATCTTGATGTATCATGCGATTTGTTAATATAGTTGAATCATATGGTGTTTGTCCCTTGCTATCTTGGTGTGATGAATTGAATATGTTCCTTTAAGGTTTTGTTATGTTGGATTGAATATTGGATTTGAGATCACTTGATGTATGTCTTGCATGTGGATACCCGTGGTGACAATGGCATGTTCTATTGATTCACTTGATATCTGATACGACCATTTTGCATCATGATTTCCTACTGTTATTTATAATGTTTTTATGCATAATAATGATTTATGGAGTAATTCTAATGCCTTTTCTCTCATAATATGGAAGGTTTACACAAAGAGGGAGAATGCCAACAGCTGGAATTCTGGACCTGAAAAAGCATATCAAAGACACCCATTCTGCACATCTCCAAATAAGCTGAAACTTCATGGAGAATTATTTTGGAATATAAAAAATACTGGAGCAAATAACTACCGGAGGGGGGCCACCTGGTGACCACAAGACAACAGGGCGCGCTAGGCCCCCCAGGCGCGCCCTGGTGGGTTGTGGCCAGCCCAGCCCACCTTCGGTGCCCATCTTCTGGTACTTAAGGTCTTTTGACCTAGAAAAACTCAAGAGGGGATTTTCGGGACGGAACGCCGTCGTCTAGAGGCGGAACTTGGGTAGGAGCACTTTTGCCCTCCGGCGGAGCGATTCCGCCGGGGGAACTTCCCTCCCGGAGGGGGAAATCGAAGCCATCGTCATCACCAACAACCCTCTCATCTTTGGGAGGCCAATTTTCATCAAATTCTTCAACAACACCATCTCCTCTCAAACCCTAGTTCATCTCTTGTGTTCAATCTTTGTACCAGAACCTCAGATTGGTACATGTGGGTGACTAGTAGTGTTGATTACATCTTGTAGTTGATTACTATATGGTTTATTTGGTGGAAGATTGTATGTTTAGATCCATTATGCTATTTAAGACCCCTCTGATCTTGAGCATGAATATCATCTGTGAGTAGTTACCTTTGTTCTTGAGGCCACGGGAGAAGTCATGTTGCAATTAATCATGTGAATTTGATATGTCACTACTGGAATCAGGATCTTTGCCGTCCGCCATGGCTGACGGCAAAGGCATGCATTGCGGACGACAAAGGTCTTTGCCGTTAGCCAGCAGACGACACCACATCTGGCTGAGCAAGCCACGGTAAAGGGCACTTTGCCGTCTGCTGGCAGACGGCAAAGATGCAAAGGTCTTTGCCGTCTGCCAGCAGACGGCAAAGGGCATGGACGGCACACGCGGCAGCTTAGGTCCGTTAAGGGGTTAACGGCGTGCTTTGCCGTCTGCTAGCAGACGGCAAAGTGGCCAAATAGGCCAGCCCAGGTTCCCCCCAGATAGCTGACACGTGGCTCGCTATGCCGTCTGCTGGCAGACGGCAAAGATGCAAAGTTCTTTGCCGTCTGCCAGCAGACGGCAAAGCAACCACATAGGCCAGCCCAGTGCCCCCAGGTTGCACAGGTAGCTGCCACGTGGCAGATTTGCTGTCTGCTGGCTCATGGCAAAGCTCTTTGCCGTCTGCCAGCAGACGACAAAGAGCCTGTATAGCCCCTGTTTTTTCTGTTTTTTCTTAAATTCATTCAATTTCACAGAATTTCATAGATATATATATATATACACATTTGAAAATACTTTCAACAAGCATACCAACACATATCCAACAACAAGTTTCCAACAACATATCCAACAACAAGTTTCCAACAACATATCCAACAACAAGTTTCCAACAACATATCCAACAACAAGTTTCCAACAACAAAGTTCATCGTACAAAATCAAAACAAAAAGGAAGCACAAGGAGAAGAGTAGACTCCATCAACGCAAGCTTCCTCATCTAAAGCAAATCTGCAAATTGGGAAAGAAGAAAGTTAGAAGAAGAAGAAGAAGAAGAAGAAGACTAGCTAGAAGAAGAAGAAGAAAAAGAAGAATAAGAAGAAGAAGAAGAATTTTTCTTCTCTTTCTTTTTCTCCTCTCCTCTTCTTTATCTTCTTCTTCTTCTAACTAAGGTAGGTAAAAATGCCATTTTTTAGCTAAGCTAGGTAAAAATGCTAAGTGTTGGTCATTTTAGAGCTAAGCTAGGTAGTTATGCCATTTTTGAGCTAACCTAGGTAGTTATGCCATTTTTGAGCTAACTAAGCATATTTATAGCTATCCTAGGTAAAGTATGTCAGTTTGGAGCTAAGTAAGGTTATTATGTCATTTTCGAGGAAAATAAGCTAAGTATAGGTCATTTTGGAGCTAAACCATGGTTATTATGCCATTTTTTACCTAAGTGAGCTAATTATGTCATAAATGAACTAGCTAAGCTAAGTATAGATCATTATTGAGCTATCCTAGGTAGTTATGCCATTTTTAGCTAACTAAGCATATCAAGTCATTTTGGAGGAAAAAATGCTAAGTATAGGTCATTTTATAGCTATCCTAGGTAAAATATGTCATTTTCGAGCTAAGTAAGGTTATTATGTCATTTTCAAGGAAAATAAGCTAATTATAGGTCATTTTGGAGCTAAGTAGGTCATTTCTAAAGCTAAGTATGCATTTGTTAAGCAAAACACTTTGGAAAACTTACCATCATCACGGAGGTGAAGGACCGGTCGGGCTTGCGCCAGTGTGAGACGGAGAAGGGCCGGTCGGGGTTGCGGCAGACACAGAAGGATCGGTCGATGCTTGTCGGGAGGCATGCTGCACCAAAGATCATTTGCAATGTCTCGTTAGCATGATGCAACTCAAATGTGAATACTAGTAACTAATGACCATTCAAATGAAACTCACCGTGGGCGCTATACCAATCTGGGGCATCGGCGGAGGGGTCTGGCCGTTGTTCTGGCACACGGTCTGCACATTTTGTTTTCACGAGTCAGTCATATTAGTTAGTGATGAAACGAACATTACGTGCATGATTTGGCTAATATGCAGGAGAAACTTACCATGAGGAGCTCGTATAGGGCCCGGTGAGACGCGTCGTTCCGGTTCCTCTCCTCCTCCACCAGCCTAGCCGTCGTCTCCTCCATGTCCCTCTCCCTCTCCCTCTCCGCTGCCTGCCTGTTTGCCTCCGCCAGAAGCTCCTGGACCCTAGCCTCGATGGCGAGCTCCATTTGCCGTGGACGAGGCCTTATCTCAGGATCGGAGCTCGTCTGGCGCTTCTTGATCTCCAGGAGAGTTCTAGGACAACGTATCAGTCCATCCCCAATGGCTATCGAGCCATGGGGCCTCCCACCACCAGATATCATCACGAGCTCTGGATCAAAAGGACTCTGGCTCGGGTTGAAGTCCTCCCCTTTCCTCGTCTTCCCCTCATCTCTGTACCTCACGAGCTTGTTGTGGGAGGAGATGTTGCTAAAGCGTCCTGGATGATCGAGGTCATCCTCAGAGAATGCCTTGGCCTTCTTGTACGGGGCAGTATGGGCCATGGCATAGAGGTCGAACAGCGGTGGCACCTCCTTCTTGTTGTGTCGCGCCTAAAAGAGAGGAACAAAATATTAGTTAAGGGCTCAAGCTAGCATGAAGAATGAAATTGCATGAATCATGAAGCAAACCACATACCCAGTGATCCCCGAACTCAAACAGGTTGGAGCTCCCTTGATGGTGTGGCACACCTTTCATTTGGGCACGCTTATCCTTGGCCTTGTTATGGACGGCTAGCCATTGGGGAGAGCACCACTCATCCACCAACGCCTCCCAACAATCCATCCTATCCGCACATCATCTCGGGGGCACCTAAGTTAGACAAGAGAAATTTTAGCGCTACGCCTACGAATCAAATCTAGGAAACTAAGTACAAGGCCTTAAGAATAGGTAATTACCTTCATGTACTTCTCCTTACTCAGAAACTTGGCGCGGCACTTCTTCTTGGCCCTCTTAATGTTAGTCGAGGCGTAGTAGTCTCAAACAGCCTGCACCCGAGTCTCGTGCCGTAAGTTCTGAAATAGGCGCTTGCACTCGGCTACGAGAACAATAGCCGCGTCCGCCTCGTGTTCCTCAAGACACCTGTAGAAGGTCTGCAATCAAACAAGACAACACTGATTAGTACAATCACTAGGTGTTGTTGATTTTTAATTCTGTAAAGGAGAAATTACCCAAAACCGCCGGATCACAATGTCGGCCACCGTCTCGCACAAGACACCGTCGACCCTCTCCTCCGGCGGGGCCGGGGCAGCCACGTACAACTCCCAGCTCAGTGCTAGCTGTGGAACCTCACCCTCACCGGGCAACTTGACCCACCCCGGGAAGTGGTGCCGGAGAAGCACACCAAGGACCTGGTTGGGCCTGCGGACGCCAGGGGCGTGTTTCCAACCCCTGCAGTATGACAAGGCCAACACATTAGATATGAATTTGAAGAAACATGAAGGCAAAAGGTTAAAAAAGAGTAAATGCACTTACTTTTCCCCATTAGGCACAATCAACCACCTCTGATCGCGGGTCGCCGGCACGGGCGGGAGCTTTGTACCACCATGCTGGTAGACCTTCTTGCCCTCCTCAACCAGCTCGCCCTCGCTATAGCTATCCTCAGAAAAGTTGTCCTCGCCACCATCAGCATGGCCACTAGCCTACGGAGTCACGTGGGACGAAGACTCTGGGACCAGAGTCTCCTGGGACGAAGACTCTGGGACCGGAGTCTCCTGGGACGAAGGCTCGGCGACCCGAGGCTCGTCGGCCCGAGGCTCGTGGACCGGAGTCCGAGACGGGTCCAAGTCAGACGGGTCCACCTGAGACGGAGCACTCCTGTGGTCGGGAGAATCAGCTGGGGGTGGCGGCGAGGAAGGCGCAGCAGCCTTCCTACCTCTCCCGCCGCCACGTCCACCTCTAGCACCCCTCTTCGTCTTCCCCTGACCTCTCCCGGCCGAAGAAGAAGCGCCCGCCAGTGTCTGCATACTGTGTACCAGCGCTATCCGGAGGTGCTCGGGTGGAATAATAGCACCCCTCCCAGCACGCGCCGAGGAAGGAGGCTCGGAGCGCTCTCGACCCGCGCCCACCATCTATCAACACCTGCAATGACAAAGAGTAAACGAAATTAGTACAACATAAAAAAATTGAATACCTAATAACATGAATAATTAATAATATATATGTACATAATAATAATTGAATACTTGACATTACTAATATTAGGTGTGGTGTCGGGGTGTGGTGTCGGGGTGTCGGGGTGTCGTGGTGTCAGGGTGTCGTGTCGGGGTCGGGGTGTCGTGTCAGGGTTGGGGTGTCGGGGTGTCAGGGGTGTCCTGTCTGGGTGTCGTGGTGTCGGGGTGTGGTGTCGGGCTGTCGGGGTGTCGTGGTGTCGGGGTGTCGGGGTGTCAGGTCGGGGTCGGGGTGTCGTGTCGGGGTCGGGGTGTCGGGGTGTCAGGGGTGTCGTGTCTGGGTGTCGTGGTGTCGGGGTGTGGTGTCGGGCTGTCGGGGTGTCGGGGTGTCGGGTCGGGGTCGGGGTGTCGGGTCGGGGTTGGAGTGTCGGGTCGGGGTGTCGTTTTCTTCTTCTTCCTCTTCTTCTTTTTTTCCTCTTTTTTCCTTTTCTTCTTCTTCCTCTTCTTCCTCTTCTTCCTTTTCTTCCTCTACTTCTTCTTCTTCTTCTTCTTCTTCTTCTTCTTCTTCTTCTTCTTCTTCTTCTTCTTCTTCTTCTCCTCCTCCTCTCCTCTTTCTTCTTCTTCTTCTTCTTCTTCTTCTTCTTCTTCTTCTTCTTCTTCTTCTTCTTCTTTTTTCTTCTCCTCCTCTTCTTTTCCTTTTTCTTCTTCTTCTTCTTCTTTTCTTCTCCTCTTCTTCTTCTTCTTCTTCTTCTTCTTCTTCTTCCTTCTTTTCTTTTTTCCTCTTCTTCTTCTCCTTCTCCTTCTTCTTCTTCTTCTTCTTCTTCTTTTCCTTTCTCCCTCTTCTTCTACTTTTTCTGTTTTTTTTCATCTTTCTTCTTCCTCTTCTATTTATCTAAACCTAAACCTAAACCTAGCATTAAACCTAAAACTAAACCTAAACCTAGCACTAAACCTAGAACTAAACAGGAAATAACAGAAAAAAACAGAAAAAATGGAGCTCACCTTGCTCCGGCGAGGTCGGCCGGTGGAGGCTGGCCGCCCGTTAAGTGGCCCCTTTTTTCCTCTTTTTTCCTTTTCTTCTTCTTCCTCTTCTTCCTCTTCTTCCTTTTCTTCCTCTTCTTCTTCTTCTTCTTCTTCTTCTTCTTCTCCTCCTCTCATCTTTCTTCTTCTTCTTCTTCTTCTTTTTTTTCTTCTCCTCCTCTTCTTTTCCTTTTTCTTCTTCTTCTTCTTTTCTTCTCCTCTTCTTCTTCTTCCTTCTTTTCCTTTTTCCTCTTCTTCTTCTCCTTCTCCTTCTTCTTCTTCTTCTTCTTTTCCTTTCTCCCTCTTCTTCTACTTTTTCTATTTTTTTTCATCTTTCTTCTTCCTCTTCTATTTATCTAAACCTAAACCTAAACCTAGCATTAAACCTAAAACTAAACCTAAACCTAGCACTAAACCTAGAACTAAACAGGAAATAACAGAAAAAATGGAGCTCACCTTGCTCCGGCGAGGTCGGCCGGTGGAGGCTGGCCGCCCGTTAAGTGGCCCCTTTTTTCCTCTTTTTTTCCTTTTCTTCTTCTTCCTCTTCTTCCTCTTCTTCCTTTTCTTCCTCTTCTTCTTCTTCTTCTTCTTCTTCTTCTTCTCCTCTCCTCTTTCTTCTTCTTCTTCTTCTTCTTCTTCTTCTTTTTTCTTCTCCTCCTCTTCTTTTCCTTTTTCTTCTTCTTCTTCTTCTTCTTCTTTTCTTCTCCTCTTCTTCTTCTTCTTCCTTCTTTTCCTTTTTCCTCTTCTTCTTCTCCTTCTCCTTCTTCTTCTTCTTCTTCTTCTTCTTTTCCTTTCTCCCTCTTCTTCTACTTTTTCTGGTTTTTTTTCATCTTTCTCCTTCCTCTTCTATTTATCTAAACCTTAACCTAAACCTAGCATTAAACCTAAAACTAAACCTAAACCTAGCACTAAACCTAGAACTAAACAGGAAAAAACAGAAAAAAAAACAGAAAAAATGGAGCTCACCTTGCTCCGGCGAGGTCGGCCGGTGGAGGCTGGCCGCCCGTTAAGTGGCCCCTTTTTTCCTCTTTTTTCCTTTTCTTCTTCTTCCTATTCTTCCACTTCTTCCTTTTCTTCCTCTTCTTCTTCTTCTTCTTCTTCTTCTTCTTCTCCTCCTCTCCTCTTTCTTCTTCTTCTTCTTCTTTTTTTTTCTTCTCCTCCTCTTCTTTTCCTTTTTCTTCTTCTTCTTCTTTTCTTCTCCTGTTCTTCTTCTTCTTCTTCCTTCTTTTCCTTTTTCCCTTCTTCTTCTCCTTCTCCTTCTTCTTCTTCTTCTTCTTTTCCTTTCTCCCTCTTCTTCTACTTTTTCTGTTTTTTTTTCATCTTTCTTCTTCCTCTTCTATTTATCTAAACCTAAACTTAAACCTAGCATTAAACCTAAAACTAAACCTAAACCTAGCACTAAACCTAGAACTAAACAGGAAATAACAGAAAAAAACAGAAAAAATGGAGCTCACCTTCCTCCGGCGAGGTCGGCCGGTGGAGGCTGGCCGAGGGCTCCAGCGGCGGGGCGGGGCGGCGCAGGGGCCGCGGGGAGGGTTCCGGCGGCGGGGCGGGGCGGCGCAGTGACCTCCGGCGATGGGGCGCGGCGGGGTGGCCGCCGCGGCCTGGGTCCGGTAGGCGGGACAGGCGGGCTGGCTCATGGGGCGGGACGGGCGGGCTGGCCGGCGGCAGGGCTGGCTCCGGGGGCGGGGCTGGCTAGCGGCGGCGACTGACGGCGGCGACAAAAGGAGGAGAAGGCGCGGGAGGGAGAGAGAGAGAGAGGGGGGGGAGACGGCCGCCCGTTAAGTGGCCCCTCTTTGCCGTCTGCTAGCAGACGGCAAAGAGGGTGACCGTTAGGGCTCGCCCACATCATTTCTTTGCCGTCTGCTCGCAGATGGCAAAGGAGGGACATTGCCATCTGTCCCCTCTTTGCCGTCTGCCAGCAGACGGCAAAGAAGTTGACCTAGCCATGCCGTGCCCCGTGGGGCCCACCTGGCTCTTTGCCGTCTGCCTTTGACCTTTTTGCTGTCAGCTGGTACGGCAAAGAGCTGGCAGATGGCAAAAGTCCAGATTCCAGTAGTGTGTGTTCGATATTTTGATGATATGTATGTTGTTATTCCCTTAGTGGTGCCATGTGAACGTCGACTACATGACACTTCACCATATTTGGGCCTAAGGGAATACATTGTTGAGTAGTTATTAGATGATGGGTTGCTAGAGTGACAGAAGCTTAAACCCTAGTTTATGCGCTATTTCGTAAGGGGCTGATTTGGATCCAAATGTTTAATGCTATGGTTAGATTTTATCTTAATACTTTTCTCTTAGTTGCGGATGCTTGCGAGTGGGTTGATCATAAGTGGGAGGTTTGTTCAAGTACGAACAGCACCCAAGCACCAGTCCACCCACATATCAAATTATCAAAGTAGTGATCGCGAATCAAACCAACATGATGAAAGTGGCTAGATGAAATTCCCGTGTGCCCTCAAGAACGTTTTGCTTATTATAAGAGACCGTTTTGGCCTATCCTTTGCCACAAAAGGATTGGGCTACCTTGCTGCACTTTATTTACCGTTATCGTTACTTGCTCGTTACAAATCATCTTGCTATCAAACTACCTGTTACCAACAATTTTAGTGCTTGCAGAGACTACCTTGCTGAAAACCGCTTGTCATTTCCTTCTGCTCCTCTTTGGGTTCTACACTCTTACTTATCGAAAGGACTACGATTGACCCCCTATACTTGTGGGTCATCAAGGCTCTTTTCTGGCGCCGTTGTCGGGGAGTGAAGCGCTCTTGGTAAGTGGAAATCGGTAAGGAAAAATTTATAATACGTGCTGAAATTTACTGTCACTTGCTACTATGGAAAACAATCCTTTGAGGGGTTTGTTCGGGGTATCTTCAACTTGACCGGAACCACAATTAGTTGCCCCTCAACCTACTGCACCTACTGAAAATATTGGTTATGAAATTCCTTCGGGTATGGTAGAACAACTGCTAGTTAATCCTTATGCAGGAGACGAAACTGAACATCCTGATATGCATCTAATACATGTGGATGAAATTTGTGGATTATTTAAGCTTGCAGGTTTACCCGGAGATGAAGTTAAGAAGAAGGTTTTCCCTTTATCTTTGAAGGGAAAAGCATTGACATGGCATAGGCTATGTGATGATATTGGATCATGGAATTGGAATCGATTGCGATTAGAATTCCACCAAAAGTTTTATCCCATGCATCTCGTTCATCGTGATCGGAATTATATATATAATTTTTGGCCTCGTGAAGGAGAAAGCATCGCTCTAGCTTGGGGAAGGCTTAAGTCAATGTTATATTCATGCCCCAATCATGAACTCTCGAGAGAAATTATTATTCAGAATTTTTATGCTCGGCTTTCTCATAATGATCGATCCATGCTCGATACTTCTTGTACTGGTTCTTTTATGAATAAGACTATTGAATTCAAGTGGGATCTCTTAGAAAGAATTAAACGCAACTCTGAAGATTGGGAACTTGACGAAGGTAATGAGTCAGGTATTAAGCTTAAGTTTGACTGTGTTAAATCTTTTATGAATACCGATGCTTTTCACAAGTTTAGCACTAAATATCGGCTGATACGTCTCCAACGTATCTATAATTTATGAAGTATTCATGCCATGTTTACAATAATTTTATATGATTTTGGTATGATTTGATTAGAACTAACCCGGACTGACGCTGTTTTCAGCAGAGCTACCGTGGTGTTGTTTTTGTGCAGAAATAAAAGTTCTCGGAATAGGCTGAAAATTTACGGAGAATATTTTTGGAAAATATAAAAAATACCGGAGCAAAAAGATATCGGAGAGGAGTCCCGAGGAGGCCACAAGCCTAGGGGGCGCCCCCCCTAGGGCGCGCCCCCCTGGCTTGTGGGTCCCTCGGGAGCCTCCCTGACTTGATTTCGACGCCAAGCACTCCTATAAATCCAGAAAACTCCAGAAAGAAACCTAGATCGGAAGTTCCGCCGCCGCAAGTCTCTGTAGCCACGAAAGATCAATCTTGGCCCTCTCCGGCACCCTGCCGGAGGGGGTCACCTTCACCGGAGACCATGGAGGAGGAAGACGGAGGGGCCATCATCGCCATGGAGGCCAAGGACCAGAGGGAGATCCTCTCCCCACTCAGGGGGAGGCCATGGAGGAGGAAGCACAAGGGGGAGACCCTCTCCCCCTCTCTCTCGGTGGCGCCGGAGTGCCATCGGGGGAACCATCGCCGCGGTGATCGTCTTCATCAACATCACCTTCTTCATCACCATCCTCATCTCCTTTCAGCGGTCCACTCTCCCGCACCCCGCTGTAATCCCCTACTTGAACATGGTGCTTTATGCTACATATTATGATCCAATGATGTGTTGCCATCCTATGATGTTTTGAGTAGATTCCTTTTGTCTTATGGGTTGATTGATGATCTAGATTGGTTTGAGTTGTATGTTTATTTTGGTGCTGTCCTATGGTGCCTTCCATGCCGCGCACACATGAAGGATTCTCGCTGTAGGGTGTTGCAATACGTTCATGATTCGCTTATAGTGGGTTGCTTGAGTGACAGAAGCATAAACCCGAGTAGGTGGGTTGTTGCGTATGGGATAAAGGGGACTTGATGCTTTAATGCTATGGTTGGGTTTTACCTTAATGATCTTTAGTAGTTGTGGATGCTTGCTAGAGTTCCAATCATAAGTGCATATGATCCAAGTAGAGAAAGTATGTTAGCTTATGCCTCTCCCTCATATAAAATTGCAATAATGATTACCGATCTTGTTAACAATTGCCTAGGATAATTCCGCACACCGACCCATCATTATTCCACACTCGCTATTTGTAATATATTGTAATATATTCTAACTTTGTGATAACAACACCTATTTTTATATTCTAGTTCTCCGATATCATGCAAAGCTATTCTCTTCATACCCACAATGTAGTTTTATTTCTCGTTTCTAGTTGGAAGCAAACGTTCGGCGTACGTAGAGTCGTATCAGTGGCAGATAGGACTTGAGAGAATATTGATCTTACCTTTAGCTCCTTGTGGGTTCGACACTCGACTTGACTCTGATATAGTAGCCTCTTTCTGTGAATCATTTGCTACTCATGTTGACCTCCCTAAGGAGAAGTTGTTTAAATATCATCCCCCTATTAAAGAAGAAATTAAAGAACCGGTAAAAGCTAAAGATGAAACCATCATTTACAATGTTGATCCAGTTGTGCCTACTGCTTATATCGAAAAACCACCTTTCCCTGTTAGGATAAAGGAACATGCTAAGGTATCAACTATGGTTCGCAAAAGTAATATTAAAGCACCTAAGCCCTCTGAACAAATTAAAGTAGAACCTAGTGTTGCTATGGTTAAAGATCTCTTGGTAGAAAATATTAATGGGCATGTTATTTACTTCTATGATGAAGCTGCTAGAATTGCCAAACCCGATGAAAAAGATAAACATAGACCCGTAGTTGGCATGTCTATTGTCTCAGTTAAAATAGGAGATCATTGCTATCATGGTTTATGTGATATGGGTGCTAGTGTGAGTGCTATTCCTTTTACCTTATACACTACAGGAATCAGCTGCTTTGCCGTCTGCCATAGCAGACGGCAAAGGCATACTTTGCGGACGGCAAAGCCTTTGCCGTCTGCCAGCAGACGGCCAACACTCCAGCTGAACGGCTGCCGGCAAAGGCCTCTTTGCCGTCTGCTGGCAGACGGCAAAGAAGCAAAGCTCTTTGCCGTCTGCTGGCAGACGGCAAAGCACCTGGACGGCAGACAAAAGGTGCCAGCCCCGTTAGATGGCTAACGGCGCTCTTTGCCGTCTGCCAGCAGACGACAAAGAGCTGCAGCTGACGTCAGCTGACATCATGCGTCAGCTGGGCCAACGCAGGCTCTTTGCCGTCTGCCAGCAGACGGCAAAGAAGCAAAGGTCTTTGCCGTCTGCCAGTAGACGGCAAAGAGGCCAAATAGGCCAGCCCAGGTTG
Source organism: Elymus sibiricus (assembly GCA_039707655.1). NCBI lineage: Eukaryota > Viridiplantae > Streptophyta > Magnoliopsida > Poales > Poaceae > Elymus > Elymus sibiricus. The sequence continues at coordinate 251,782,728 of CM077671.1, forward strand.
CACAGGCTGCTGCCACGTGCCCAGTTTGCCATCTGCTAACAGACGGCAAACCTCTTTGCCGTTTGCTAGCAGACGGCAAAGTGGCTATATAGCAACTGTTTTTTCTTATATCAATTCATTTTCACAGAAATTCAAACACACACATATATATATATATTCAGAATCACATAATAAGGCAAAACATTATGTCTTATCCACCACATAATATGTCTCATCCACCACATAATAAACAACACATATGCAAATAATATGCAAGCCATATGGATATGATCATCCAACACATACCAAATCAAAACATATGCAAGTCTCATCCATACATATGCAAGTTTCATTCATCTATACATACATATGCAAGTGTCACATTGTTGATCCTACAAAATCAAAATAAAATGGAAGGACAAGGACTCCATGAACGCAAGCTTCCGTGAAGTGAATCAAATCTGCAAAATGAGAAGGAAGAAAGTTAGAAGAAGAAGACTAGAAGAAGAAGAAGAAGAAGAAGACTAGAATTTTTCTCCTCTTCTTGTTCTTCTTCTTATTGCTTACTTGTGTCATTTTAGGGCTAACCTAGGTAAATAGGCCATTTTTGACCTAAATATGCTAAGTATATCATAAATGAACTAAAAAAAGCTAAGTATAGGTCATTTTTGTGCTAACATAAGTAATTATGCCATTTTTGAGCTAATTAAGCATATTAAGTCATTTTGGAGCTAAATAGGTCATTTCTTAAGCATATTATGTCATTTTTGAGCTAGCTAAGCATATTAAGTCATTTTGGAGGAATAAATGCTAAGTATAGGTCATTTTAGAGCTATCCTAGGTTAAATAGGTCGTTTTAGAGCTATCCAAGGTTAAATAGGTCCATTTTTGAGCTAGCTAAGCATATAAATTCATTTTGGAGGAATAAATGCTAAGTATAGGTCATTTTAGAGCTATCATATGTTAAATAGGTCATTTTTGAGCTAATTAAGGTTATTATGTCATTTTTGAGCTAGCTAAGCATATAAATTCATTTTGGAGGAATAAATGCTAAGTATAGGTCATTTTAGAGCTATCCTAGGTTAAATAGGTCATTTTGGAGCTAATTAAGGTTATTATGTCATTTTTGAGCTACCTAAGCATATTAAGTCATTTTGGAGGAATAAATGCTAAGTATAGGTCATTTTAGAGCTATCCTAGGTTAAATAGGTCATTTTGGAGCTAATTAAGGTTGTTATGTAATTTTTGAGCTAGCTAAGCATATAAATTCATTTTGGAGGAATAAATGCTAAGTATAGGTCATTTTAGAGCTATCCTAGGTTAAAGAATGAATACGTGACATGAATAATATGTATATAATTTAAGTGTATCATCATCATGAACATAATAAAAAATTGAATACCTAACATGAACTAATTAATAATATATATTTACATAATAATAATTGAATACCTGGCATGAACTATAATATTAATCTTCATCGTCATCATTAATAAATGCATCATCATCGTCTATATATGCTTCGGGGTCAATAAATGCATCATCATCATCATCACTATCAGTAATGACGTGCTCATCATCATCATCAATAAATGCATCAACATGTGGAAGGCCTCCTGTACGTAATCGGTCAAGCATTGACAGGTCATCCGCATCAGTAACCTCTTCTTGTTCCGGCTCAGGCTCGGATTCACTGCCGCTGTCTACTTCAATGTTCTGGTGTGAAGTAGAGCGGTTCTTGAAACATTTTTTGGAAAGACGTGTTTCTTGGAAGAATTCTCCTTCATATGTGTCTGGGTTAATGTGAGGTTCATAATCCTCTTCATTGGGGGGAGGTGGTCTAACACGTGGCGGCACTTCATAAACGACATCCCAACCATTCAGATTTGGATCAGTTTGGCAGGCCCACGGTAGATAGAAAACTTGGGTCGCCTGTTGAGCCGTAATATAGACATTGGGAACATCCAAATGGGGGCTTTGTTTGATTTCGACTAGCCCTAGATGTTCATGAGTCCTTCTAGTCTCCTTCGGCTGGAACCAATAACATTTGAAGACTACGACGTTCGGTGGGTTTGCACCATAGAATAGAAGTTCATAAATTGCTTCAACTCTTCCATAATACTCGGTACCTCCTTCGCCGATAGCAGAGACACAACAATTTGTAGACTTTCGGTCGGCCATAGATAGCTCTTTGCCATAGGTACGAAAGCGATACCCGTTGATGTCGTATTTGTCAAATGAACGGACCTTATAGTCAAAACCATTTGCGACTTGTCTCAATTCGGCGTCCATAGACTCTGAACTAGCCTACAAGTTTAATACGAAAGGATTGTTGCATTAGCCAGAAATTAGAGGAAGAAATGAAATGGTCTAATGGAAATTACCGTTTGTTTGAACCAAGAGATGAAACCGGGATAGCCGCCTCCATGCATTGCCAGAAGCTCATACTCTTCGATGGAATCCTTTTGGATCACCGCTCCATACGAGAATTCGGCGACGTATCGACTGTATCAAATATCTAGGAATAAGAGTAGTTCAAAGGAATTAGAGGTTGCGAAACAATGTACCGAGAACTTACTCGATGTACGGCCGCACTTCTGTTAGGTTGTTCAAGATATACAACGTAGTGGTCCGCCATTCGTCGACATCCAACGGTAAGGAAGTATAAGCACCGGCTGGTGCGAGCTTCCCTTTGAATAGGCTGAGGTTGGATCCACCCTTTTTAGGGTCGCCAGCATTGTACCGAGTCTTCGGATTATGCAAATGACGATTTTTGGCTTCGTAGTGTGCTGTCACGAAGTTTGCCGCCTCCTCAGTAATGAATGCCTCGGCCATCGATGCTTCAATTCGACGTTTATTTTTACATTTTTCTCGAAGCGTCTTCTGCATCCTCTCAGTTGCGTAGCACCAACGATTCTGCTCGCCCCCCCCCCCCAATCGTGCCTCGGTCGGGAGATGCAAAATCAAATGCTGCATTGGATTAAAGAAGCCCGGTGGAAAGATCTTCTCTAACTTGCAGATCAACTCCGGCGCCAACTCTTCCAGTTCTTCTAGCAAGCCAGGCGATAGTTCTTTCGCACAAAGAACACGGAAGAAATAGCTCAGCTCTGCCAGTACTAGCCATTCATCCTCAGGGATAAAGGCACGCAACATCACCGGCATTACCCGCTCAAGCCATATGTGCCAATCATGACTCTTGAGACCAAATATTTTCAATTTTTCAAGGCTCGCTCCCCTCTTTAGATTCGCTGCATACCCATCGGGGAACATCAACTCATTTTTCACCCACAGGAGTATTTCCCTCATAACTGGCCTTCCAAGATTGAACCATGCCTTTGGCTTCGCCCAGTTCTTCTTTCCTTTCGGTTGTCGCATGTTTTGTAGTGGGCTATCACATAGAGCCTGCTGATCGACTCTAGCCTTAGGATTATCCTTTGTTTTCCCCTCTATGCCGAACAATGTACCAAAGAGGGCCTCGCCGACATTCTTTTTAGTGTGCATCACGTCGATGTTGTGTGGGCAAAGGAGGTCTTTGAAGTAAGGCAGATCCCACAAGCATGTCTTGTGAGTCCAGGCGTGTTCCGAATTATACCCCTTGAAATACCCTGGACGCTCTGGATCCGGCTCGAGAGAGTTTAACTGATCCAGGGTCTGTTGGCCTGTCAACGCAGGTGGTGCAGAGTTTTTGACAACTCTACCTTTGATGAAGTTCTTCTTGTCTTTTCTGAACTTATGGCGAGGATCCAGGAACTGTCTATGCATGTCGAAGCAAGAAAACTTGCCACCCGTCTGCAGCCGACGAAACTCAAGAGCTGCCTTGCATGTGGGGCACGGGAACCTTCCATACACACACCAGCCAACGAATAGCGCATACGCCAGCAAGTCATGCATCGAGTACATGTACCACACACGCATTAGGAAGTTTTTTTTGTAGCGGCGTCGTATGTCTTGATCCCATTATCCCAAGCTTCTTGTAGTTCATCCTTAAGCGGCTGCATGTACACATTCATACTCTTCCCCGGATAGTTGGGCCCCGGAATTATCAACGTCAGGAAAATGTTCTTTCTTTGCACAATCTGTCCGGGGGGGAGATTGAGTGGAATGACAAATACAGGCCAACAACTGTATTGGGCTGCCATCATACCAAACACATTGAACCCATCCGTGCTTATGGCGATTCGAGGATGCCTTGGATCTGCCGCTTTAGCATGATGTATTGAATCGAAGCGCTTCCACGCAAAAGCGTCCGATGTGTGTACCAACATCGGCTCCCCATCTGCATCTAGTTCGGTTCTTTTGCCCAATTTGTGCCATGTCATCTGTCTGGCCGTCTCTTCGACCATGAAAAGACGCTGAAGTCTTGGTATGATTGGCATATACCGAAGAACATTAACTGGGATTTTTGTCTGACTCTTCTCACCCATACCGTTGTCTACCTCAACATACCTGGAAGACTGGCAAACGGGACAATACTTCAAGTCTGCATACTCAAGCCTAAATAAGGCAGATCCTTTCTCACAGGCATCTATCTTCTCATAGGGCATCTTAAGTACACGGAGGATTTTGTCCGACTGGTACAGGTTTGCAGGCATTACATGGCCTTTGGGTAGAAAACGTCCAAATAGTGTCATCATCGCGTCGTAGCATTCTCTGCCCAAGTTGAATTGAGCCTTCAGAGCCATTACTTGTGCGATGGCATCCAGCTGACAAAGCTCAGTGTGCTCGTGGAGAGGACGTTTTGAAGACTCCAACATATCATTGAAGGCTTTTGCAGATTCCTCCATCTCATCGTCCGAATCCCGAGCATCATCAAAGTCTTCCACCATGTCTTCCATCCCGGTACCATGCTCGTCGGTGCGACGACGGCCCTCCTCAGCTCTGGCACGTTGGGCAGACTCACCATGAAATGTCCAGACCTTATAATTAGGCGTAAAACCCAACTTCTGCAGGTGTTTGATCATTTCAAACTCCGACTTCTTATGAAAGTTGTCGCACTCGACACAGGGGCACCAGGTTGTTTACTGTCCATTTGCAAATGCGGCTCTCACAAACCCCTTGGTTTTTCTTATCCGTTCATGGGTCATGTCTTTCTGACTAGTGTGACCGGTGTACATCCATGCACGATCACTCATCTTGCCTAGCTACTGGGCACACAAGAAATATATACATAATTCAGCAAACCATATTCATCAGTTAATAGAGTTTGTCAGTTTTATTACGTCCATGCAACCTAGACGCTAGTAGGTAAAGATAGGTCCTAATCCCACCCGAGTATGTGTAGATGGGTTCGTTTTCCCATGCTCGGCTCCGGATCTGACGCAAATTTCGGCAGCACCTCCCCGCTGTTCTCCTGATACACGTCTCGGCAATAAGCAGAGAGGATCTGTACCCGGAGAACAACAGGGAGGCACTGACGAAATTCTGCATCGGATCCGGAGTAGAGCATATGGGAAAATGAACCCAATCTACACATACTCGGGCTGTCCATGGATAACGTTGGACAATTCGAAAGAATCACAGTTATAAATATGCAAATGCATGCATATTTATAGATGTAACCCTTTCGAACGGGAGACACATAGTGGTCACGCATACTGATGATTGACACCTATAGCTAGCAAGTTTCATCGGCACGAAGACTGGAACAGAGCAAATGAAGGGGGGAGGAGGAGATGTCATTTGTGCTCACCCACGAACGCAGGGGCGGAGCTCGTCGTACGCACGGGGAGGTCGTCGAACACCAGACCCTCGCAGCAACGAAAGAACTGCACATTTAAATCCACCCGATCAACACAAATATATATGATGTTTTTCATAACAAAATAGGGAAATATATGACCCCGTCGGCCTCTGGAAGGCCGAAGAGCACCTTTTCGGTCAATAGGAGGCCGAAGAGGTGTCGGTGTCGGGGGTGTCGTGGTGTCGGGCTGTCGTGGTGTCGGGGTGTCGGGGTCTCGGGTCGGGGTGTCGGGGTGTCGTGGTGTCGGGGTGTCGTGTCGGGGTGTCGGGGTGTGTCGGATGTCGTGTCGGGGTGTCATGTCGGGGTCGGGGTATCATGTCAGGGTCGGGGTGTCGGGGTGTCGTGTCGGGGTCGGGGTGTCGTGTCGGGGTCGGGGTCCGGGTGTCGGGGTCTTTTTTTCCTCTTTTTCCTTTTCTTCTTCTTCCTCTTCTTCCTTTTCTTCCTGTTTTCCTTCTTCTTCTTCTTCTTCTTCTTCTTATTCTTCATCTTTTTTCTTCTCCTCCTCCTCTTCTTTTCGTCTTCCTTTCCTTTTTCCTCTTCTTCTTCTCCTCCTCTCCTCCTCCTCTTCTTCTTCTTCTTCTTCTTCTTCTTCTTCTTATTTTTTCTTCTTTTCCTTTTTCTTTTTCCTTTTTCTCCTTTTTCTTTCTTCTAGGTTTCTTTCTACCTAAATGTCTAAATATCTAAAAACGTAAACATCTAAGTATCTAAACTCCTAAATGTCTAAATATCTAAAACCTAAACAGAAAAAATAATAAAAAAACAGAAAAGGGGCAGGAGGGGGAGCTCACCAGAGGGGGGCAGAGGGGTTGGCCGGCGAGGGGGCGGCGACGGGGCTGGCCGGCGTCCGGGCCGCGACGGGGCGGCGAGGGGGCGGCCGGGCCGCGACGGGGCGGCGAGGGGCTGGCCTGGGCGCGGCCGCGCGGGCACGTTGCGGGGCAGTGGGGCGGGGCAGTGGGCGGCGTCGGCAGTCGCGGGTGCGGCGGCGGCGAGCGGCGGGCGGCGGGCCGGGGCGGGTCAGGGGCGGCGGCGGGTGTGGCGGCGGCGTGGGGTCGGGGTCGGGAGGGGAGAGGCAGAGAGAGTGGAGAGAGTGGAGGGGGGTGGGCCGTTAGGGCCGTTAGTAGGTATTTTCTTTGCCGTCTGCTAGCAGACGGCAAAGATTCTTTGCCGTCCGCTAGCAGACGGCAAAGAGGTGGGGTGGGCCGTTGCAGTTAACTGGCCTCCACTGGGCCCCACCCCACCTCTTTGCCGTCTGCTAGCGGACGGCAAAGAAACTTTGCCGTCCGCTGGCAGACGGCAAAGAGGTGGCTGATGGCAAACAGTGTCTTTGCCATCAGCCAGATCTTTGCCGTCTGCTTTCCCAAAGCAGACGGCAAAGATCTGGCAGATGGCAAAGTCCCTGATTCCAGTAGTGATACCAAGAAATTATGAATGATATAGCACCCGCCGAAATAGAAGACATTGATGTTACTATTAAACTTGCTAATAGAGACACCATCACACCACTTGGGATTGTTAGAGATGTGGAAGTCTTGTGTGGGAAAATAAAATATCCTACTGATGTTCTAGTTCTTGGTTCCCCACAAGATGACTTTTGTCCCATTATCTTTGGTAGACCTTTCTTGAACATTGTTAATGCTAAGATAGATTGCAAGAGAGAAACCATTAGTGTTAATTTTGGTGATGTGTCTCATGAATTTAATTTCTCCAAGTTTCGTAGACAACCACGTAATAAAGAATTATCTAGTAAGGATGAAATAATTAGTCTTGCTTCTATTGCCGTACCTCCTACCGATCCACTAGAACAATATTTGCTTGACCATGAAAATGATATGCACTTGCATGAAATAAATGAAATAGATAAAATTTTCTTTGAACAACAACCTCTCCTAAAACACAATTTGCTTATTGAAACTCTAGGAGGTCCTCCTCCACCTAAAGGTGATCCTGTGTTTGAATTAAAACAATTACCTGACACTTTGAAGTATGCTTATCTTGATGAGAAAAAGATATATCCTGTTATTATTAGTGCTAACCTTTAAGAACATGACGAAGAAAGATTATTAAAAATTCCGAGGAAGCATTGGGCTGCTATTGGATATAGTCTTGATGATCTTATGGGCATTAGTCCCACTCTCTGTCAGCACAAGATCAATATGGAACCTGATGGTAAACCCATTGTTAATCACCAACGGCGTTTGAATCCTAAAATGAAAGAAGTGGTAAGAACTAAAATATTAAAGCTTCTGGAAGCAGGTGTAATTTATCCCATAGTTGATAGTAGATGGGTAAGTCACATTAATTGTGTCCCTAAGATGGGAGGTATTACTATTGTTCCTAATGATAAAAATGAACTTATCCCATAGAGAATTGTCATTGGCTATAGAATGGTAATTGATTTTAGAAAAATAAATAAAGCTACTAGAAAACATCATTACCCTCTGCCTTTCATTGATCAAATGCTAGAAAGTTTATCTAAGCACACACACTTTTTTTTTCTGGATGGATATTCTGGTTTCTCTCAAATACCTGTATCACAATCTGATCAAGAGAAAACCACCTTTACTTGTCCTTTTGGAACCTATGCTTATAGATGTATGCCTTTTGGTTTATGCAATGCACCTGCTACCTTTCAAAGATGTATGACTGCTATATTCTTTGATTTTTGTGACAAGATTGTGGAGGTTTTCATGGATGATTTTTCCGTTTACGGAACTTCTTTTGATGATTGCTTAAGCAACCTTGATCGAGTTTTGCAGAGATGTGAACAAACTAATCTCGTCTTGAATTGGGAGAAGTGCCACTTTATGGTTAATGAAGGTATTGTCTTGGTGCATAAAATATCTAAACGAGGTATTGAGGTCGATAAAACTAAAGTTGATGCAATTGACAAAATGCCATGTCCTAAAGATATTAAAGGTATTCGGAGTTTCCTTGGTCATGCTGGTTTCTATAGGAGGTTTATTAAAGACTTCTCTAAAATTTCTATGCCTCTTACTAATATTTTACAAAAGGATATTCCATTTTTTTATGATGATTGTGTAGAAGCCTTTGAAATACTCAAGAAAGCTTTAACTTATGCACCTATTGTTCAACCACCTGATTGGAACTTGCCTTTTGAAATTATGTGTGATGCTAGTGATTATGTTGTAGGTGCTGTTCTAGATCAAATAGTTGATAAGAAATTAAATGTTATCCATTACGCTAGCAAAACTCTAGACGGTGCCCAAAGAAATTATGCTACTACTGAAAAAGAATTTTTAGCAGTTGTGTTTGCTTGTGATAAATTTAGATCTTACATTGTTGATTCCAAAGTTATTGTTCACACTGATCATGCTGCTATAAAATACCTTATGGAAAAGAAAGATGCTAAACCTAGACTCATTAGGTGGGTTCTCTTGCTTCAAGAATTTGATCTACATTCACTGATAGGAAAGGAGCTGTGAACCCGGTAGCTGATAACTTGTCTAGGTTAGAAAATCTTCTTGATGACCCACTACCTATTGATGATAGTTTTCCTGATGAACAGTTAGCCGCAATAAATGTTTCTCAAAATACTCCTTGGTATGCTGATTATGCTAACTACATTGTTGCTAAATATATACCACCTAGCTTCACATACCAACAAAAGAAAAAGTTCTTCTATGATTTAAGACATTACTTTTGGGATGACCCACATCTTTATAAAGAAGGGGTAGATGGTATTATTAGACGTTGTGTACCTGAGCATGAACAGGAACAAATCATACGGAAATGTCATTCCAAAGCCTATGGAGGACATCATGCGGGAGATAGAACTGCTCACAAGGTATTGCAATCTAGTTTGTATTGGCCTACTCTCTTCAAGGATGCCCGTAAGTTTCTCTTGTCTTGTGATGAATGTCAAAGAATTGGTAATATCGGTAAGCGTTGGGAAATGCCTATTAATTATTCACTTGTTGTTGAACCATTTGATATTTGGGGTTTTGACTATATGGGACCTTTTCCTTCCTCTAATGGGTATACTCATATTTTGGTTGCTGTTGATTATGTTACTAAGTGGGTAGAAGCTATTCCAACTAGTAGTGCTGATCATAACACCTCCATTAAAATGCATAAAGAAGGTATTTTCCCGAGGTTTGGAGTCCCTAGATATTTAATGACTGATGGTGGTTCACACTTTATTCATGGTGCTTTCCGTAAGGTGCTTGCTAAATATGATGTTAACCATAGAATTGCATCACCCTATCATCCTCAATCTAGTGGTCAAGTTGAACTTAGCAATAGACAAATAAAATTAATATTACAAAAAACTATCAATAGGTCCCGAAAGAATTGGTCTAAGAAACTAGATGATGCACTTTGGGCCTATAGAACAGCTTATAAAAATCCTATGTGTATGTCTCCATACAAAATGGTATATGGAAAAGCTTGTCATTTACCTCTAGAGTTAGAACACAAAGCATTTTGGGCAATTAAAGAACTCAGCTATGATTTCAAACTTGCCGGTGAAAAGAGGTTATTTGATATTAGCTCACTAGATGAATGGAGAACCCAAGCTTATGAAAATGCCAAACTGTTCAAAGAAAAAGTTAAAAGATGGCATGACAAAAGAATCCAAAAGCGGGAATTCAAAGTTGGAGAATATGTTCTTTTGTACAACTCTTGTTTTAGATTTTCTGCAGGGAAGCTTCTTTCCAAATGAGAAGGACCATATATTATTGAAGAGGTTTATTGTTCTGGAGCTATCAAGATTAATAATGCCGAAGGTACTAACCCGAAGGTGGTCAATGGACAAAGAATTAAACACTATATCTCAGGTACGCCTATTAATGTTGAGGGCAATATTATCCAAACCATGACACCGGAGGAACACATAAAAGAAACCTTCCCGAACACTCCAGAATCCTGAAAAAAGAGGAGGTACGTGATACGGTAAGTAAACGGACTCCGAAAAATCCGCAAAAATATTTTCCGTTAGTTTTGGAATATTACAAAAATTAGGAAAATAAGAAATAAACAGGAAAGTAACCGAGGTGAGCACGATACACCAGGGCGGGCCTGCCCTCTCTGGCGTGCCCTGGTGGGTTGTGCTCCCCTCGGGCACCTTCCCGACTTCGTTTTCCTTCCATATTCTTGCTTCCCAAGATAAAAAAATCTTTATATATACCCCCGATTGTTCTGACCACCACATCGCTGAAGAATCCCCTATTCTTGTTTCATGTTGTTTTCCTATCAGATCTATTAGGCCAGGCATCATGTCTTCTCCCTGCTCCAATAACGTAGAAGAAGATGCTTGGTTGATGAAGATGGAGCTGAAGAGAGAGGAGCTAAAAGAAGCCAATAATGAAGACAAGGGCAAGGAAGCTATGAGGGATCAAGCTCAAGAAGGAGGGCAATCCATGCCAACAGAAGAGGAGGAAGAAGAAGATATCCTTCGACCTTATTACAATCATCTCACCCCCACTGAAATTGAAGCTTTTAGGGCTTTCGAAGAGGTTCGTGTTCAAAATAAATTTCTCACTCGTGAAAATATTTTGCTAGAGGAGCACATCATCACCCTTCGGAGCGTCATCCGTAAATTGGAGTACATATTGAGGCTAAAGTGTGACACTTCATCATCACCACCTTCATCATCATCACCACCAAAGGAGACTTGAGTACACGGGTATGGACACTCCCCTTGGCTTGTGCCAAGCTTGGGGGAGATGCCCCGGTATCGTATCACCATCACTTTTATTTACCTTTACTTATCTTATCTCAATCCTTAGCTATTTCATGATTTAGTTGAATAAAAGTTTAGTATGATCTATATTCGAGTGCTAGTTTCATGATCTATCTATCTATGTAATCGAGTGAGAGTTATATAATAAAGTTTAGTTTGAGCTTTTGCTTCTTTACTTTCTTGTTGCAATCAAAATAAAAAGGAAATAAATGAAAAGGATCATATGCTAATCTCATGGTAAATAATGACATCACATAAGGAAAAGTATAGTTGTAAAATTTATTGGAGATTGACAAACATAGCATTGGTCAATGATGCAATTCATGAAAGAGTTAATAAGGGAAGAGAAGATTCACATGCAAATACACTATCTTGGACATCTTTTCTGATTGTGAGCCCCCATTAAATATTATATGCCAAAATTGTTGATGTTGGACAAGGAAGACAACGTAATGATTTATGTTTGTTCATATTCAAATAGAAGTTATATTATCATAGATCCTTCAACATGTGGTGCTTGCTCAATATCTTTGCTAGCCAAAAATTCCGCACTAAGTAGAGATACTACTTGTGCGTACAAAAACCCTAAACCCAAACTCATGTTTTGAGAGTCCACCATACCTACCTATGGATTGAGTGAGATCCTTCAAGTAAGTTGTCATCGGTGCACTAAGGCAATAAAAATTGCTTCTAAATGTGTTTGACCAATTAGTGTAAAAGAAAACTGAGCGTTGTATGAACTTGTGATGGCAAAGTAATAAAAGTGACGGATTGCATAATAAAGGTTGCCATCATAAGGGGCAATATAACGTGACGTTCTTTTGCATTAAGGGATTTGGCATACAAACCAAAAAGCGCATGACAACCTCTGCTTCCCTCTGTGAAGGGCCCTTCTTTTACTTTTATGTATTTACTTTTATGCAAGAGTCAAAGTATTCTTCCCTATTCCTTTTTACTTTTTCTTTTTGCAAGCATCATGTGTTGAGGAAAGATCTAGGCACATATATCCAGTTGGATATGGGCGAGCATGAGTTATTATTGTTGACATCACCTTTGAAGTGAATACATTGGGCGGCGAATCTATAAGCCCCTATCTTTCTATGTGTCTGGTTGAAACTTTTTGCTCGTGGGTATGCTGTGAGTGTTAGCAATCATAGAAGATTAAATGATGGTTGAGTATGTGGACTTGCCAAAAGGATCTGACACGAGACCCTTCCTGAAAATATGATGAATTGTAGTTGCAAAGTTGACTGAGAACATAGTTTGTTGGTTTTCAATAAGGTTTATGCTTTAAACTTCTATGTTGTGATGAATTATTACTTGTTCATGAGAAGTTATATGATGAAGTTATATAATAAAAGTTATATGAACAAGTCCTATGCAAAAGTTTGTTGCTGCTATGATAATAAGCATGATGCTACTATGTTTATCGACACCTCTCTCTCAAACCATGTGGATATGTTTCTTGATATCGGCTTTCGCTTGAGGACAAGCAAGGTCTAAGCTTGGGGGAGTTGTTACATCCATTTTGCATCATGATTTCCTACTGTTATTTATAATGTTTTTATGCATAATAATAATGCTTTAGGGAGTAATTCTAATGTCTTTTCTCTCATAATATGCAAGGTTTACACAAAGAGGGAGAATGCCGGCAGCTGGAATTCTGGACCTGAAAAAGCATATCAGAGACACCTATTCTGCACATCTCCAAATAAGCTGAAACTTCACGAAGAATTATTTTGTAATATATAAAAAATACTGGAACAAATAACTACCGGAGGGGGTCCACCTGGTGACCACAAGACACCAGGGCGTGTCAGGCCCCCACGCGCACCCTGGTGGGTTTTGGCCAGCCCAGCCCACCTCCGATGCCCATCTTCTGGTACTTAAGGTCTTTTGACCTAGAAAAAATCAAGAGGGGATTTTCGGGACGGAACGCCGCCGTCTCGAGGCGGAATTGGGCAGGAGCACTTTTGCCCTCCGGCGGAGCGATTCCGCCAGGGGAACTTCCCTCCCGGAGGGGGAAATCGAAGCCATCGTCATCACCAACAACCCTCTGATCTTTGGGAGGCCAATCTTCATCAACATCTTCAATAGCACCATCTCCTCTCAAACCCTAGTTCATCTCTTGTGTTTAATCTTTGTACCGGAACCTCAGATTGGTACATGTGGGTGACTAGTAGTGTTTATTACATCTTGTAGTTGATTACTATATGGTTTATTTGGTGGAAGATTATATGTTGAGATCCATTATGCTATTTAATACCCCTCTGATCTTGAGCATGAATATCATTTGTGAGTAGTTACCTTTGTTCTTGAGGCCACGGGAGAAGTCATGTTGCAAGTAATCATGTGAATTTGATATGTGTTCAATATTTTGATGATATGTATGTTGTGATTCCCTTAGTGGTGCCATGTGAATGTTGACTACATGGCACTTCACCATCTTTGGGCCTAAGGGAATGCATTGTGGAGTAGTTATTAGATGATGGGTTGCTAGAGTGACAGAAGCTTAAACCCTAGTTTATGCGCTATTTCATAAGGGCCTGATTTGGATCCAAATGTTTAATGTTATGGTTAGATTTTATCTTAATACTTTTCTTGTAGTTGCGGATGCCTGCGAGGGGTTTAATCATAAGTGGGAGGTTTGTTCAAGTAAGAACAGCACCCAAGCACCGGTCCACCCACATATCAAATTATCAAAGTAGCGAACGCAAATCAAACCAACATGATGAGAGTGGCTAGATGAAATTCCCGTGTGCCCTAGAGAACGCTTTGCTTATTATAAGAGACCGTTTTAGCCTGTCCTTTGCCACAAAAGGATTGGGCTACCTTGCTGCACTTTATTTACCGTTATCGTTACTTGCTCATTATAAATTATCTTGCTATCAAACTACCTGTTACCAACAATTTCAGTGCTTGCAGAGATTACCTTGCTGAAAACCGCTTGTCATTTCCTTCTGCCCCTCGTTGGGTTCGACACTCCTACTTATCGAAAGGACTACGATTGACCCCCTATACTTGTGGGTCATCAATATATGTTTTGGTACTCAACTTGTGGATTCCCGTGGTGACAATGGGGTAATCTATGCTTATGGGTTCATACACGTGTACTCTTGGGGTACTCTTTGAAGTTCTTTGTGTTGGGTTGAATATGACGAATCTGAAATTGTTTGATGCATGTCGAATAATTAACCCACTGATACTTGTGGTGACATTGGAGTAGCTAGATGACCTTAGGGTTGATTGATACATATTATATGGTGTTATTCTAGTAGAAACTCTAGGGTTGTTTGTGACACTTATAGGAATAGCCCAATAGATTGATCGGAAAGGATTACTTTGAGGTGGTTCTACTACCTACAACAATTTCATGTTATGTTCTCCGCTACTTATGAACTTTGGAGTGATTCTTTGTCGCACGTTGAGGGATGACCATATGATTCTATTATGTTAGCATTGTTGAGAGATTGCGCTTGTGAAAGTATGAACCCTAGGCCTTATTTCCAAGCATTGATATACTGTTTTGCTCGCTATTTACTACTTGTTACCTTGCTGTTTTTATAATTTCAGATTACAAAAACCTATATCTACTATCCATATTGCACTTGTATTACCATCTCTTCGTTGAACTAGTGCACCTATACAATTTACCATTGTATTGGATGTGTTGGGGACACAAGAGGTTTCTTGTATTTGATTGTAGGGTTGTTTGAGAGAGACAATCTTCATCCTACACCTCCCACGGATTGATAAACCTTAGGTCATCCACTTGAGGGAAATTGCTAGTTTTCTACAAAACTCTGCGCTTGGAGGCCCAACAGAGTCTACAAGAATAAAGTTGTGTAGTAGACATCAGGCAAGGGAAAGAAGGGAAATTTCAAAAATAATGGCAAGCTAGTTGCCACTCCAGTGAAGAAACCCAAGGTTGGACCCAAACCCGAGACTGAGTGCTTCTATTGCAAGGATGATGGTCACTGGAAGCGGAAATGCCCCAAGTACTTGGCAGATAAGAAGGCTGGCAACATTAACAAAGGTATATTTGATATACATGTTACTGATGTGTACCTTACTAGTGCTCGTAGTAGGGCCTAGGTATTTTATACCGGTTCAGTTGCTAATATTTGTTACTCGAAGCAGGAGCTGCCGAATAAACGGAGACTAGCTAAGGACAAGATGACGATGCGCGTTGGAAATGGCTCCAAGGTTGATGTGATCGGCATAGGCACACTCCCTTTACGATTACCTTCGGGGTTAGTTTTAAACCTAAATAATTGTTATTTGGTGTTTGGATTGAGCATGAACATTATATTTGCATCATATTTATTACAAGATGGTTATTCATTTAAGTCAGAGAATAATTGTTGTTCTATTTATATGAATAATATCTTTTATGGTCATGCACCCAACGTGAATGGTTTATTCTTATTGAATCTCCATCATAGTGATAGACATGTTCATAATATTGATGCCAAAAGATACAAAATTAATGATGATAGTACCACATACTTGTGGCATTGCCTCTTAGGTCATATTGGTGCAAAGCGCATGAAGAAACTCCATGTTGATGAACTTTTGGAATCACTCGATTTTGAATCGCTTGAGACATGCGAACCATGCCTCATGGGAAAGATGACTACGACTATGTTTTCGAGTACAATGGAGCAGGCAAGTGACTTGTTGGAAATAATACATACTGATGTAAGCGGTCCAATGAGTGTTGAAGCACGCGATGGATGTCGTTATTTTCTTACCTTCACGAAATGATTTAAGTAGATATGGGTATATTTACTTAATGAAACACAAGTCTGAAACTTTTCAAAAGTTCAAGCAATTTCAGAGTGAAGTTGAAAATCATCGTAACAACAAGATAAAATTTCTACGATCTGTTCGCGGTGGTGAATTCCGAGTTATGAGTTTTGCCTGCTTTTAACACAATGTGGAATTGTTTCACAACTTACGCCACCTGGAACACCACAACGTAATGTTGTGTCCAAACGTCGTAATCGTACATTATTGGAAATGGTGCGTTTTATGATGTCTCTTACCGATTTACCACTATTGTTTTGGGGTTATGCATTAGAGACAGCTGCATTCACTTTAAATAGGGCACCATCTAAATCCGTTGAGACGACGCCATTTGAATTATGGTTTGGAAAGAAACTAAGTTGTCATTTCTCAAAGTTTGGGGATACGATGCTTATGTCAAGAGGTGATACGTCTCTGATGTATCTATAATTTTTTATTGTTTCATGCTATTGTATTATCAATCCAGGATACTTTATATGCAATTCTATACTATTTTATATCATTTTTTGGGACTAACCTATTAACTCAGTGCCCAATGTCAGTTTCTGTTTTTTTGCCTTTTTTGGACTTTTCAGAAAATCAATATCAAATGGACTCAAAATTGGATAAAATTACGGCAGTTATTTTTGGATCGGAAGAGACACAGGAAGGTTCGGGAGCAGGTCTGAAGACCCACGAGGTGGCCACAAGCCACTGGGTGTGCCCCCATGGCTAGTGGGCCCCTCGTGGCACCTTCTGAACTAATTCCACTTCTATATATTCCCAATTATCCCAAACCAATAGCGAGCCACCCGAAACAATTTTTCCACCATCGCAAGTCTCTGTTCTTCCGCTATCCCATCTGGAGGCCTTTTCCGGTACTGTGCCAGAGGGGGATCCATCAAGGAAGCCATCTTCATCAACCTTGTTGCCTCCATGATGATGTGTGAGTAGTTCACAACAGACCTACGGGTCCATAGCTACTAGCTAGAGACTTCTTCTCTCTATTTGATCTTCAATACAAAGTTCTTCATGATTCTCGCGTTGATCTATTCGATGTAATCTTCTTTTGCCGTGTGTTTGTTGGGATCCGATAAATTGTGGTTTAATGATCAGATTATTTTTGAAAAGTAATTGAGTCTTCTCTGAATTCTATTATACATGATTGTTATGTAGCTTTGGAGATCTCTCTGATCTATCGGTTTGATTTGGCCAACTAGATTGATTTATCTTCGTTGGGAGGTGTGCACTGTAGTGGGTTCAATCTTGTGGTGCTTTATATCCCAGTGAAAAAGGGAGACAAGACACATATTGTATTATTGCTACTAATGGTAAAACGATCGGGTTTGAACATATTGCTTGTACTTACTTTGTCTACATCATGTCATCTTGCTTAAAGCGTTACTCTGTTTGTCATGGACTTAATACCATAGATGCATGATGGATAGCGGTCGATTGGTGGAGTAATAGTAGTAGATGCAGAATTTTTTCATTCTACTTTTCACGGATGTGATGCCTATATACATGATCATTGCTATGAATACATAATCATACATATGCGCTTTTCTATTGATTACCCAATAGTTATTTGTTTGCCCATCGTATGCTACTTTCCAGAGAGAAGCCTCTAGTGAACACTATTGTCCCCGGGTCTACTTAATCATATTTTCTAAAAAAATAAAAATCCCGTGCTGCAATTTATTTAGTTTTATTTTATTTCGCTTTTATCTTTATCTATCTACCACTATCAGAAGTAATCCTTGCAAGTAATGAGTTCAAGGGGCTTGACAACCCTCTTGCCCGCATTGGGTGCAAGTGTTTGGTTTTGTGTGTGTAGGTACCGCTTGAAAGACAAGTTGTCATGGTTCTCCTACTAGTTCGATAACCTTGGTTCTCACTGAGGGAAATACTTATCGCTATTGTATTGCTTCACCGTTCCTCTTCGGGGAAAAAACCAACGAAGCTCACAAGTAGCAGAAACTATTTCTGGAGCCCTTGACGGGGAGACATCACCAACTTTGCTTGAAGGTCACTTCGCACAAACTATCAATTGATTGTTCTACTTTTTGCTTCTCTTTTATTTTATTTTTATATTTGCTTTTACATAAAAATCAAAAATACAAAAATATTTCTATTTTCTTGTTTGCTTAGTTATCTAGTTTGGTAGTTTACTTGTTAGTTTGCTTGCTTCGTCGCTATGTCTCAAGAAAATACCAAATTGTGTGACTTTTCAAATACTAATAATAATGATTTTGTTAGTACTCCAATACCACCCGACACTGGTGCAGAAGCTTTTGATATAAATGCCGCTTTGCTTAATCTTGTTATGAAAGAACAATTTGCTGGAAGTCCTAATGAGGATGTTGCTTCACACCTTAATACTTTCGTTGAATTATGTGATATGAAAAAGGAAAAGGATGTGTATAATTATGTGGTTAAGTTGAAATTATTTCCTTTCTCGCTAAGAGATAAAGCTAAAACTTGGTTTTCATCCTTGCCTTGCAATAGTATTGGAACTTGGGATAAGTGTAAGGATGCTTTTATTGCTAAGTATTTTCCTCCTGCTAAGATTATATCTCTCAGAAACCAAATTATGAATTTTAAACATCATGATAAATAACATGTTGCACAATCTTGGGAGAGAATAAAATTAATGATTATAAATTGTCCTACACATGGTTAAGTTTATGGATGATAATAAAAAATTTCTATGCGAGACTAAACTTTGTGTCAAGAAATCTTGTAGACTCTGCTGCAGGTGGTACCTTTATGGAAATTACATTGGGGGAAGCTACAAAACTACTGGATAATATTATGACAAATTATTCTCAATGGCATACCAAACAAGCTCCAACTAGTAAGAAGGTAAATTCTATTGCAGAAATCGCTACGTTGAGTGATAAGTTGGATTCTCTTATGAATATGTTTGCAAATAAGAATGCTCATGTTGATACCAATGATGTGCCACTATCTACTTTGATTGAGCAAAGTCTCTAGAAATAATTTCAACAACAATGCTTATAGAGGGAATTTCAATCCTAGATGGTATCCTGATAATTCCTATGGTAATTATTTGAACAATAATAATAGGATACCCTCTTATCTCGGGAACACCGTTAAAGAATTTATTAGTTCTCAAAAGATTTTCAATACTATGGTAGAAGAAAAACTACATAAAGTTGATGATACGGCTAGAAACATGGATAGGATTGCTCATGATGTGGAAACTCTTAAAAGTAAAACTTTGTCACCCAAGCATGATATTAATGAGTCTTTTAAATCCATCCAAATCTCTATTAATTAAAGTAAGGAGAGGACCGCTAGGTTGAGAGATAAGCGAGAGTTCCTAGAAAAGGCTATTCCTCTCGGTTTTTATCGCAATCATGATGAAGATATTAAAATGATAAATGTTTCATTTATTGAATCCTTATTTAGTAACATAAAAATTGATGAAAAAGGTACTGGATATGAGTGAACTTTAGTTAGAAGGCGTCCTAATTGTTCGGAGGGTGATGCTCTTAACGATAAAAATGAAAAAAGTGGGTTTTTAGAGATCCAAACTTTACATAGTGATGTGCCCACTACTTTGGATTACAAGGACTTTAATTATGAAACTTGCTCTTTGGTTGAATGTATTTCCTTGTTGCAATCCATGATAAGTTCACTCAATGCTTACAAACAAAATAAAGCCTTTACTAAACATATTGTGGAAGCTATGATAAAAGCTCATGAAGAAAAGCTTGAACTAGAAGTTTCAATACCTAGAAAATTGCATGATGAATGGGAACACACTATTAAAATAAAGCTTAAATATTATGAATACAATGCTTTGTGTGACCTTGGTGCTAGTGTTTCTACTATACCGAAATCATTATGTGATGCGCTAGGTCTCTCTGATATAAATGAGCGTTCCCTCAACTTGCATCTAGCGGATTCTACTATTAAGGAACAATTGGGTAGAATAAATGATGTGCTTATTATTGTTAATAGAAATTATGTGCCCGTGGATTTCATTATTCTTGATATTGAATGCAATCCGCCTTGTCCTATTATACTTGGTTGGCCCTTCTTACGAACTATAGAAGTTATTATTGACATGAAAGAAGGTAATATAAGATTCCAATTCCCATTAAAGAAAGGGATGGAACACTTTCCTAGAAACATAATTAAACCACCTTATGAATCTATTATGAGGGCCACCTATGGAATCAATTTGAAGGATGACAATACTTGAAACAATGTATTATGCCTAGCTAGGGGCATAAAACAATAGCACTTGTTGGGAGGCAACCCAATACTTATCTTTAAATTTTCCTTTTACTTTCTGTTATTTTGATTTTTTACCTTTTTCTACTTTCATGGTAGTGTTTTGTGTTTAAATTAGTGTTTGTGCCAAGTAGAGCCTTTGGGGTGATTTGGAAGATAGTAGAATTGATGTTGTGCAAAAATAGAAACTTTTACGCCCAGTGCATAATTTCTCTGATTTTATTGGAGCATCCTTTTGATCTAAATTTTTTACACAACATTGGTATACAAATTACCCAAGTTTTCCTAATGTTTCAGAACTTTCGGAGTAAGAAAAGTATGGTTTTGGTACAGATCACTATAGACTGTTCTATTTTAGACAGATTCTGTTTTTGTTTGCATAGTTTGCTTGTTTTGATGATGCTATGGATTGTATCGGGGGGGTATAAGCCATGGAGAAGTTGGAATACAGTACCTATTATGCGATAATAAAATATGAATCAATTTATAATAGTACCTAAAGTATTTGATATATATATATTATACTAATGGATCTCACGAGGTTTTGTTGAGTTTTATGTGCTGAAGTTTTCAAATTTTGTGTGAGACCATGATGGACGAAGGAATAAGGAGCAACAAGACCCTAAGCTTAGGGATTCCCAAGGCACCCCAAGGTAATATTCAAGGAAGACCCAGTCATCTAAGTTTGGGGATGCCCCGGAAGGCATCCCCTCTTTCGTCGCCAATCTATCGGTATGTCACTTGGAGCTATATTTTTATTCATCACTTGATATGAGTTTTGCTTGGAGCGTCGTGTATTATAGTTTATTTTTCCTTTTAGTTTGCCACAATCATCATTTTCTGGAAACACTATTCTACAGAGACACAATTTCAACATAATTTTCTAGAATACACTATGTGCTTCACTTATATCTTTTTGAGCTAGACAGTTGCTCTAGTGCCTCACTTATATCTTGTTAGAGCATGACGGCGCACATATTTTATAGAAATAGTTGAACTCTCATGCTTCACTTAAATCTTTTTTAGAGTATAAGGCAATAGGAATTGTAATTTGCACATGTTATAAGACAAGTCCAAAAAGGATAGGTATTCAAGGGGGATATAATAAAAACTTTCATGTAGCTCATTAAAGATGAAACATGTGTTGATTATATTTATGTAGTAATATGAAAGGATGTAGGTTCATGTTCATTGGTTAGTAGAAATATCGGTATTAAAATTTGTTATTTAATTCTCATCTAAGTATTGGTCATGGCATGGTGATTAGGTGTGAGCATTTTTATGACTGAAATGAAATCCTATCGTGTTATTCGAATCGGGGGCGCGCGATTGTTAACTCCTCCCAACCTCCTCCCTAGGGGCATGCAGTAGTGCTTTGCTTCGAGAGAGCTAATAAGGCTTCACAATAAGTATATGGGTTCTTTATGACTAATGTGAGTCCATGGATATACGCACTATCACCTTTCCATAATTTGCTAGCACCTTCGGTACTGTGCATTGCCCTTTCTCACCTTGAGAGTTGGTGCAAATTTCGCTGGTACATCCAAATCCCGTGATATGATTCTCTCTATCGCACAGAAGCCACTTTATATCTTCCTCAAAACATCCACCATACCTACCTATCATGGCATTTCCATAGTCATTCCGAGATATATTGCCATGCAACTTCCACCGTTCTGTCACATGACATCTGTATTCATCATCATATTGCTTTGCATGATCATATAGAGCTAACATAGTATTTGTGGCAAGGCCACCGTTCATCATTGATTACATGTAACGCTAGATCACTGCAGATCATGGTACACTGCCAGAGGCATTCATATAGAGTCATATTATTCTTTTTTGAGTTATAATTCCGAGTTGTAAGTAAATAAAAGTGTGATGATCATCATTATTAGAGCATGGTCCCAGTAAGGAAAGGATGATGGAGACTATGATTCCTCCACAAGTCAGGATGAGACTCGGGACAAAAAATGAAAAATGGGGGAGCCCAAATGATCCCACCACAAAGAAGAAAAAAGAAAAAAAAAGAGAAATAAAAAATGTGAAAAGAAAAGAAAAAGGGAAAAAATAAAAATAAAAATGAGAGAAAAAGAGAGAAGGGACTTTGCTACTATCCTTTACCACACTTGTGGCTCAAAGTGGCACCATGTTCTTCATATAGAGAGTCTCTCGCTTTGTCACTTTCATATACTAGTTGATTTTTTTATTATAGAACTTGGCTTGTATATTCCGATGAAGGGCTTCCTCAAATGCCCGAGATCTTCATGACCAAGCAAGTTGGATACACGCCCACTTAGTTTCAGTTGAGCTTTCATACACTTATAGCTCTTGTGCATCCGTTGCATGGCAATACCTACTCCTCGCATCAATATCGATTGATGGGCATCTCCATAGCCCATTGATTTGCCTAGTTGATGTGAGACTTTCCAACCTTTTGACTCCTTTGATATCTATCACCATATTCTATTCCACCCATATGTTATATCCACGGCTCACGCTCATGTATTGCCTGATGTTGAAAATGCTGAAGCGCGTTAGAAGTACGATCCAATTTCCTGGTTTGACACCGGGGTGCTCATGATTTATACTTATGCGGTGAAGATGGAGTCATGCCATGCTTGATACGATAAAATGAGTAGGGGATAACATTCTTTAATGATCATATATTTTGAAACAGTAATGATTATTCTTCTTATGTTCATGGATATTATTATGTTAATGTCAATTGATTCATCGTTTCTCAATATATACCTAAAGGAGATTACATGTTGGGTAGCATGCCACATCAAAGATTCTGTTTTTATCATTTACCTACTCGAGGACAAGCAGGAATTAAGCTTGGGGATGCTAATACATCTCCGAAATATCTATAATTTTTGATTGTTTCATGCTATTATATTATCAATCTAGGATATTTTATATGCAATTATATTTTATATCATTTTTGGGGACTAACCTATTAACTTAGTGCCCAACGCCAGTTTCTATTTTTTCCCTGTTTTTGGACATTTTAGAAAACCAATATCAAATGGAGTCCAAATTGGATAAAAATTTACGGGAGTTATTTTTGGACCAGAAAATACCCAAGAAGCTTTGGGAGGAGGCCAGAAGACCCACAAGGTGGCAACAAGCCACTGGGGGTGCCCTGGGGGTAGGGCTCGCCCCCATGGCTTGTGGGCCCCTCATGGCACCTCCTGACCTAATTCTACTTCTATATATTCCCAATTACCCCAAAACCAACAAAGAGCCACCCGAAACAATTTTTCCACCCCCGCAAGTCTGTGTTCTTCCGTGATCCCATCTGGAAGCCTTTTCATGTATTCTGCCGGAGGGGGAATCCATCACGGAGACCGTCTTCATCAGCCTTGCTGCCTCCATGATGATGTGTGAGTAGTTCACCACAAACCTACGGGTCCATAGCTGGTAGCAAGATGGCTTCTTCTCTCTCGTTGATCTTCAATACAAAGTTCTTCACGATTCTCGCGTTGATCTACCCGATGTAATCTTCTTTTGGGTGTGTTTGTTGGGATCCGATGAATTGTGGGTTTATGATCAGATTATTCATGAAAATTAATCAAGTCTTCTATGAATTCTATTATGCATGATTGTTATAGCTTTGTAAGTCTCTCCGATCTATCGGTTTGGTTTGGCCAACTAGATTGATTTTTCTTCAGTGGGAGGTGTGCATAGTAGTGGGTTCAATCATGCGTTGCTCTATATCCCAGTGACGGAAGGGGAAAATACATGTATTTTATTGTTGCTACCAAGGTTTAAATGACGGGGTTCAAACATATTGCTTGTACTTATTTTGTCTACATCATGTCATCTTGCTTAAAGCATTACTTTGTTTGTCATGGACTTAATACTATAGATGCATGCTGGATAGTTGACAATTGGTGGAGTAATAGTAGTAGATGCAGAATCATTTTGGTCTACTTGTCACAGACGTGATGCCTATATACATGGTCATTGCCATGAATACATAATCATAACTATGCGCTTTTCTATCGATTGTCCAACAGTAATTTGTCTACCTACTGTATGCTACTTTCGAGAGAGAAGCCTCTAGTGAACACTATGGCCCTCGGGTCTACTTATCATATTTGCTAAAATCTTAAAAATACCTTGCTGCAATTTATTTACTTTTATTTTATTTTGCTTTTATCATTATCTACCTACCACTATCAGAAGTAATCCTTGCAAGTAACGAGTTCAAGGGGCTTGACAACCCTCTTGCACACGTTGGGTGCAAGTGTTTGGTTTTATGTGTGCAAGTACCGCTTGAAAGATAATTGTCATGGTTCTCCTACTTGTTCGATAACCTCAATCCTCACTGAGGGAAATACTTATCGCTACTATATTGCTTCAACCGTGCTCTTCGGGGGAAACCCAACGCAGCTCACAAGTAGTAAGAGGCTTCAACCTGATAAGCTCGAACCCAAAGCGGAGAAGTGTGTCTTCATACGATACCCTAAAGAAACAATTGGGTATACCTTCTACGATAGATCCGAAGGCAAAATCTTTGTTGCCAAGATTGGATCCTTTCTAAAGAAGGAGTTTCTCTCGAAAGAAGTGAGTGGGAGGAAGGTAGAACTTGATGAGGTTATCGAACCTTCACTTAAATTAGAGAGTAGCACAGCACAGAAAGATGTCCATGTGATGCCTACACCAATTGAAGAGGAAGCTAATGATCATGATCATAAAACTTCAGATCAAGTCACTACCGAACCTCGTAGATCGACAAGGACATGTATTGCCCCTGAGTGGTATGGTATTCCTGTCTTGGAAGGCATGTTGTTAGACAACGATGAGCCTACGAACTATGAGGAAGCGATGATGGGCCCGAATTCCGATAAATGGCTAGAGGCCATGAAATCCAAGATAGGATCCATGTATGAAAACCAAGTATGAACTTAGGAAGACTTACCCGATGACCGTCAGGCCATTGAGAAGACATGGATATTTAAGATGAAGACAAACAGTGATGGTAATGTCACCGTCTATAAAGCTCAACTTGTCGCAAAGGGTTTTCGACAAGTTCAAGGGGTTGACTACGTTGAGACTTTCTCACCCATAGCGATGTTGAAGTCTGTTAGGATTATGTTAGCAATTGCTGCATTTTTCGATTATGAAATCTGGCAGATGGACGTCGAAACTGTGTTCCTTAACGGTATCCTTAAGGAAGAGTTGTATATTATGAAACCAGAAGGTTTTATCGATCCTAAGGATGCTAATAAGGTATGCAAGCTCCAGCGATCCATCTATGGACTGGCGCAAGCATCTCGGAGTTGGAATCTTCGCTTTGATGAGGTGATGAAAGCTTTTGGGTTTATACAAGTTTATGGAGAAGATTGTTCACAAGAAAGTGAGTGGGAGCTCTTTAACATTTCTAATATTATATGTGGATGACATATTGTTGATTGGAATAATATAGAACTTCCGAAAAGCATGAAGGTATACTTGAACAAGAGTTTTTTAAATGAAAGACCTCGGAGAGGCAGCTTACATATTGGCATCAAGATCTATAGAGATAGATCTAGACGCTTAATAGGAATTTCCAGAGTACATACCTTGACAAAGTTTTGAAGAAGTTCAAAACGGATCAGTCAAAAAATGGTTCTTGCCTATGTTGCAAGGTGTGAAGTTGAGTAAGAATCAAAGTTCGACCACTGAAGGACAAAGAGAAAGGATGAAGGTTGTCCCCTATGCCTCGGCCATAGGCTCTATAATGTATGCCATGATGTGTACCATACCTGATGTGTGCCTTGCCATGAGTCTAGTAGGGAAGTACCAAAGTGATCCAGGAGTAGATCACTGGACAATGGCCAAAAATATCCTTAAGTACCTAAAGAGGACTAAGGAAATGTTTCTCGTTTATAGAGATGATAAAGAGTTCGTTGTAAAGGGTTACGTCGATGCAAGCTTTGACACCGGTCTGGATGACTCTGAGTCTCAAATCAGATACATGTAGTGGAGCGGTTGTTTGGAGTAGCTCCAAGCAGAGTGTGGTAGCGACATCTACATATGACATGGATATTTGCAAAGTACACACGAATTTGAATGTTGCAGACCCGTTGACTAAAACCTCTCTCACAAGCAAAACATGATCAGCCCCAGAACTCGTTGGGTGTTAAATACATTGCGATGTAAACTCGATTATTGACTCTAGTGCAAGTGGGAGACTATTGGAAATATGCCCTATAGGCAATAATAAATTGGTTATTATCATATTTTCGTGTTCATGATAAGTTTTTATTATCCATGTTAGAATTGTATTGACAGGAAACTTAAATACATGTATGGATACATAAATAACACTGTGTCCCTAGTGAACCTCTACTAGGCTAGCTCGTTGATCAAAGATGGTAAAGGTTTCCTAACTATAGACATGAGTTGTCAGTTGATAATGAGATCACATCATTTGGAGAATGATGTGATGGACAAGACCCAACCGTAAGCTTAGCATATGATTGTATCACTTAGTTTAATTGCTACAACTTTCTTCTTGTCAAGTATCTGTTCCTTAGACCATGAGATCGTATAACTCCCTGACACCAGAAGAATACTTATTGTGTATCCAAACGTCACTTCGTAACTGGGTGATCATAAAGGTGCTCTACAGGTATTTCCGAAGGTGTTTGTTGGTTGCATGGATCGAGACTGGGATTTGTCACTCCGTGTGACGTAGAGATATCTCTGGGCCCTCTCGGTAATACAACATCATAGGAAGTTTGCAAGCATGTGACTAATGAGTTTATCCATGGGATATTGTGTTTATGAACGAGTAAAGAGACTTGTCGGTAACGAGATTGAACTAGGTAAGGAGATACCGACGATCAAATCTCGGGCAAGTAACATATCGCTGGACAAAGGGAATTGCATACGGGATTAACTGAATCCTCGACATCGTGGTTAAACCAATAAATTTTCAAGAAATATGTAGAAACCAATATGGTTATCTAGGTCCCGCTATTGGTTATTGACCGGAGAGGAGTCTTGGTCATGTCTACATGATTCTCGAACCCGTAGGGTCGCACGCTTAACGTTCGATGATGCTAGATTAGTATTGGGATAATTGCGTTGGTGACCAAATGTTATTCGGAGTCCCGGATGAGATCCCAGACGTTACGAGGAGCTCCAGGACGGTCTGGGGTGAAGATTTATATATGGGAAGTCATATTCAGGGTTCCGGAAAATGTTCAGAATTTTTCGGTATTGTACCGAGAAAATTCTAGAAGGTTCTGGAGTGGAGCCACCTGCATAGGGGATCCACATGGACGTGGGTAGTGGGGAAAGGCCCCACACACCTGCTCTAGGCGCACTAAGATCCCTCCTAAAAGGAATAAGATTATATCCCAAAGGAATAAAATCAAGATCCCTAAAAAGGAGGGACAGTGATCGGTGGGGAATGAAAGGAGGGATTACCTTCCTCCCCCTTGGCCAACGACCCTAGGGACTTGGAGGGCAAGACACCATCCCCTTCCACGCCTATATAAAGGTGGGGAGAAGCAAGGGGGCAACACCCCTTCCCACGGACGCAGTCCCTCTCCCGTTTCTTACTCGGTTTCGTCGCAACATTGCTTGGCGAAGCCCTGCTGGCGCTGCACCACGACCATCACCACCACGCCGTCATGCTGGTTGTGATCAAGGAGGAGGAGACATCATCAAGCCAAACGTGTGCTCAACTCGGAGGTGTCGTCCGTTCGGCACTAGATCGGATTGGATCGTGACTGGATCGCGAAGAGTACGACTACATTAACCGCGCTATATACGCTTCCGCTTTCGGTCTACAAGGGTATGTAAACACACTCTCTCCCTCGTTGTTATCCGTCTTCTAGATTAAATCTTGGATGTTTCGTAGAAAAAAATTAATTTTCATGCTAAGTCTCCAACAGGGAGGCGGCTGGAGGAGGAGGAGTACTCTAGAATGTATGATTGATAGCAAATCCGCTTTGCTATCACTAACCACAATTGTATGCAAAGCAAAATTGTTAAGGGACAGTACATACGAATAGGAGTTTATCTTGTACTCTTTCCGTCCCATAATATAAGAGCATTTTTAAAACTATATTAGTATCAAAAACATTTTTATATTATGGGACGGAGGGAGTATGTGTATATTGCAGCATGTGTTTCACACCACGATTTAGTCAGGTAAGGTATTATCATGATACTCTAAATGGTAATCTTAAATATGATTTTTTTTTCTTCATCATAGAGTGGGTATACAACTAGAGAGACACACGTGTGAAACGCGAAAAGGGGTTTTGTATAATCGTAGAAGAACTTTGGATTGGTCATTTTTCAACATACGAAAAGTTCATCCATCAAAAAAGTATATATGGCAAGTTTGATGAAATTTGACCTCAGTATATGGTGGACTGGATCACCATTTATAACAACTCAAAACTCAGAATTTTTCAGTAAAAAAGGGACAAGTTTGACTTGACTAGCAACATTTCTGCTTTGCCTTTTTTATTTAATTTACCATTGGTCAGAATTTGTATTACTCTTCCTTTTTCTTCTTCGAACCTTCCTTATAGAAAGAGTAATTTTGAGAATGTATCTCGAGTAACAGAAAAAACGATATGTATTATCTAAGTAGACAGGGAGAAAAGGCTGCTTTAGTTATTAGTGGCTATAAATGAGACACGTATTATCATGCAAAAAATCCAGTAAGGTTGCATATGTACAACAACAGGGTCATGCCAGCAAGAAATTAAACTTAAGGCTCCTACCAGGCAAATTTAAATATTATGTGCTTCGTGGACACTGATGGATGAAACAGTCGCAGCATTTTTTTATAAACAAATGACAAGGGGTTTGTCTTGTTTAGGGTAATGACCTCCGACTTTAAGCAAGCAATAGGGGGTTGAAGTAGACCATGCTATTAGGGCATCTTCAAGGCAGATCCGTAAACTTCCCGTAATCGTTCGGACCATGTTGTCCGGACCGCGGAAGCCATCCAACACGATCATGTATCGGTCTACGGCGCGGTCTGGACGAGTTTTCTCCCGCAAACCGAAGACAAACGTGGAAGGTTGCAGAAGTCCGGATCGATCCCAAGCTCACTTCTAACCCCATGGCCCACCAAAAAACCCTCCCCCTCCCCCGCGTGCTTCCCACCCGGCGCTAGCTGCCCGCATTCATGCCGTTGTACAGCGTGCCGCTCCACATTGAAAGCGGCTCAGGACGAACGTGGCCTCTCACTGCCTCCGCCATTGAAGCGGCCCGCCGGTCGAGGGCACCGCCCGCTGTACGCCCGACTGAACACGCCTCCTCGCCGCATTCAAACGTCTCCATTAAACCCGCTGAGAAACCTACTTCGGCCACACGTCCATTCATAAGCGGACCGGCATTAAACGCAACGCTGGCCGAGCTCCTCCCATCCGCCCTCTATTTAAACGAGGCCAAACGCCGGGAAAGAATTGCACCCCTCTGCCACTCCCCCATCTCCTCCTTCACCATTTTCTCCACTCTTTTGATGACTTCCGAAGAGAAGTTCTCCGGTATAAAAGCCGGTAGGATGGCCCATCAAGCCTGTCGGATACGAGCACGAGCGAGGCAGCTCGCTGCTCCACCTCCCTCGCCTAGCTTGGCGGAGCTAGTTGCATCCCCAAGCTGGCGTGTGGTTCAGCAACTCGTAGTTCTAGACCAGTTCGATGAGGAGTGGCGAGTTGCTCCACGCCGGCACGTCGGGGAGCACGACGGCAACCTCGCCTCCCGTGTTTGCGACCGCGCTTCTCGTGGATGTGGCCGCGCCTCCCATGCACGCAGCCGCACCATGCAGGCAGAGACAGAAGCCGGGTGCGCAGAGAGCGACGAGTTGATGGCCAACACCTCCGCGTCCACTGTCATCATCAAGGAGAAGTAAAACATGGGAGGCCGTTGTCGCTTGGATCCCATGAAGGCCACCGCCGAGGCAACGCCGGCGTACACAGCCGATGTCTTGCCTGGTTATTCTTTTGCGAGGACCATTGTCGACCTCGCATGGGCTCCACGGAAGCAGACACGCCCCCTTCCCCTCCCACTAAAGCATCAGCCGAGGGTTCCACTCCGATGAGCGGTGGGGAAGCGAGCCGTCCTTTGCGCTGAAGCATATGCCTCCGGGGCTCCCGGCAGTCTGGTGATCGGGCTGCCGTACATGAGGAAGACAAAGGGATCCGCGGGCGACCATTTAGATTAGGTACCTCCAGAGTCGGACTAGCACCGTTTAGTTGGTGTAAATGTAATGAAATATGTCATGCTTATATGACAATCCGGCATTTTTATATAAAATCCGTCATGTTTATATGAAATTCGGCCGTGTTTACACGAATTTCGTCCGGTTGGTTCAAGTTGTTGTCAAAATGTATGCGGCTGGTGTTGGATGCCGTCCTTCCGTATCTGTGTGTGCGGACTGGTCTCCCCTCGTCCGCGAACGGATGCGGGAGAAAATTTGTGGGTTACCATTGAAGATACCCTTATCCCTACACAAAAGAGCCTGCCATCAGCCACCAAAGGTAATTCTTGCCGGTGCTCTTTCTGTTCCAAATTAGTTGAAGTTATAGATTTGTACTAAATTAAACTTATTTAACTTTGACCAACCCTTCTTAAAATGTGCTAAGGTCAACAACAGTAAATATATACATAGTACGACTTTTTATGGAGAATCTCATGAGACTAATTTCATGTTCTACATGTTTACATATTTGTCTGTAGACTTGGGCCAGCTTAAAAAAAGTATGACTTTATTAAAACAGAACCAAAACGTTAATTAACGCGTCCGCCGATGGATCTTTTTAAAAGATCTGCCGCGTCGGCAGCCGTTAGATGTGGTGCCATCCAGCGGCCTAGCTCTATTTTGACCATTGCAGCAGAGCACATGTTGCACAAACCCTTTTGCAACATAGGTGTTGTTGCAGAATTCTTTTTCTTGTCTTAATTTTTCTATAACATGGGTGTTGTCACAGAAGAAACTTTTGCAACATAGATGATGTTGCAGAATAAAAACCGTCTTCACTATTTTGCAATATGGATGTTGTTACGATAGGAACTTTGGCAATATGCAACATAGATGATGTTGCAGAAAAAATCGCCTTCACTGTTCTGCAACATGGGTGTTGCTGCGAAAGAAACTTTTACAACACAGATAATGTTGCAGAATATATTGCAATGAAAATAAAGATACAGAAACGCCATAGTCGTTGCCGACAGCACCGCCGTCGTCGTCCCCAACCACAAGGCCATCTACATCCGGGCTCTTGTCCCGAGCGCCGACAATCCCGTCGCCGGTCGCGTTGGCCGGCGAGCTCGCATGCTACCTCCATGAGTGCTTGTTGTTGTAGCCGCTAGCTGATGCTTTCATGCTACCTCCATGGGCATCAACGGCCGGGTTGAGGTGTCCACCAGAGGCTTGCATGGCCATGGCTTCTTGCATGCTACCCCTGTGGCCATGGCCGGTGGGCATAGGCTGGAGCTATTCGTGGGCGTCTCCACGGGAGTTAACATATGTGTGCATGCAACCCTGCTGCTTGCGCTCATGACGGAGGAGGATGGATGATTGGGGAAGGAGGAAGGCACAAGGAGAAGATAAGGCAGCGACACGCGTCGTTCGTCGTAGGCGGCTGAAGCACTAGAAAAATCAGCCGACTGAGGGGGGTCGTTTCCCTAATTAATTTGGGACGGAAGCAGCGCACGTATCAAGCAAGGCAATTATGATCGAACAAAAAATGTATTTGTTCTCAGTTTGTATGATGTGATTTGTGTTTTTTAGATTATTTATTGTTACAATTTGGGTGCAAAAATTAATCAATCGAAAGCATCACGTCTAAATGTATTCTACTGGAGATAGCAGGCTTGTGCTTTGCATAGATTCAAAAATTACCTGAAAATTTTACTGATGTTCCCGCTGCATTTGGCAATCATATAGACGTCTTTCAAGCACAATATCTGAATACACAATATCACAATGTCATGGGTCTTACATACGTGCTCGATCCAAAGTGTCATGGCTATCTACCATCTCTCCAGTTGAACTTTGACGTACGTGCTTGATGTTGATGTTGATGTTGTGACTACATATACCCTCTCTTTCTTGTTAAACATTCACGTTAAAACATCTTTTCTCGCAGATTTCCTACTCAGATCTCACCAACTCTTTACCCAACTCCTTTTCGGAGGTCTGTCCGAGGTTCCTTTCGGAGATAAGAAAATGGATGTTGTGACGCAGTCTTCCAGTATTTTTAGAGATTCCTTTACTTGCTTTAGTGATAAATCTGAGTTTGTTCACCAACCAAAATCGAGTACCAATAGTAGCTATCTATTGTATACACTATCAAATCGTGCACTTCGGAAAGTATATGGTAACACGCCAGGACCGCCATGCTTTCTTCTACTTGTCCTTTTAGGTTAGCACTAGCATGGAATTTGCATGGAAGTGATTTTAACCTTTGAGCAAATCATGTTGTACAATGGTAGAAGGTTCTTATTGGGATATCGTTAACATGACGTTTTTTCTCTCATGCTTCAAAGAAATGTCGGGGCTATTATAGTCATGGGGTACTCGGAGGTCGAGCAGCAGCGGATCGTGGACAACCTAAATTACAGGTTGGCCACTTTTCCCATCGAATATTTGGGAATGCCGCTGTCGGACTCGAAGGTTTCTTTTGAGTGCGTTCGACCCTTTCATGGGGAAGGTTGTCGCACGAGCTGAACCTGGTGTGGACGGTTTACTTTCAAGGGGTAAAATTGTCCACTTCAATTCTAATCTCGCTAGTCTTTCCATGTATATGATGTGGATGTATATTTTGCCGGAGAGAGTGCATGGTTCGTTTGATAAAGACTTCTCCCGCTTCTTCTGGCAAGCAACGAACGGTCGCCAGAAATGCCACATGGTAAAGTGGGCTGACATTTGCCTACCCAAGGATATGGGTAGGCTCGGCATCCTAACGTCACCCTCATGCTCAGATGGGTTTGGCGTATCATCCACAACAAGGGGGGACTTTGGCTACAGTTTATTCAGGAAAAGTACCTTCGTGGCATGCCTCTTCTAGAATGTGGCCGTATGGAGGGCTCCCAATTCTGGCGATCCATCCAAAAGATCAAACACGAGATCCGCTTGGGGTTGTCCTTCACGATTGGGAATGGTGGAGGGGCCATGTCTTGGTTAGATCGGTGGATTGACGGAACCCCTCTTTGCACGGGGTTCCGGCACTTGTTTGTCATCTGCATGGACCCATCGTTGTTGGTCTCGGAGGTGGTTCAGGATGGGCAATGGAACATCTTGTTCCGTCGCTCACTAGGCCCGGCAGAGGTGGTAGAGTGGTCCAATTTACTAGAGACCCTACCGCATGTGCTGGATCCTGGAACTGACCAAGCGCTTTGCATCTCTCTCCCTCGGGGGATTTTACTGTGGCCCCTGCATATCGAACGTATGCCGGAGGCCGCTGGTTACGTGGATGGCGCCTCTTTGTAAAGCTCCTCTACCACTGAAGATTAAGATTTTGGTTTGGCGACTTTTGAGGGATCGCCTCCCATCTCGGACGGAGGTGCTCAAGCGACATGGCCCGGGTAATGGGTTATGTCGCTTATGTGGAGTCCCGGAGGATGGGACCCACATCCTCTTTCTCTGCATGACGGCTAGGGTTTTGCGGAGCTTTGTCCGGGAGACCCTTGGGCCTGAGTGGGAGGCATCAGATCTTGCCAGCTTCCTTCATGCAAGAGTGTCTCAGACTGGAAGGCAAAGACGTCTTTTTTGGCTGATCTTTGTCGCCCTGTCGTGGTCACTTTGGACTACGTGTAATAAGATGGTGATTGAGAGGGTCTTACTACGGCGCGCCTCTAATTTTTTCTTCAAGTTTCTTGCGTTCCTGCAGCACTGGCACCCGCTGGCTACACAGAGGGATCAGAAGCACCTAGGATGGATGTTGGATGCACTACAGGCTACGGCACGTCGACTTGCTTCGCCGGCAATCTCGTGACTTCCTGATGTGATGGCCACTTGGTGGTCTTTTTATGCTGTCTCTCATACTTTCTTTGGGTTTGCTTGTGTTGTGGCCCGGCAGACTATATCGTTCGGTGTGATGCTACTCGTTGTTGGACTGGGTGGTTACTTTATGTATAAAGCGGGGCGAAAGCCTGTTTTGAGGAATATATTTGCTTTTTCTTTGGTAGAATATAACTAAAAATATAGGACAATAAGCAAGGCCATCTCTACGAATTTTTCGCCCCAATGTAAAATGCAAAATGTCGGACGTCGACGGGTTTCTGCAGCGGGGCAAGGGTGCGTCAACGCATTGTTGGGTAGTGGGTGCATGACCTAGAGACGAACAGGCAGAATGACATGAACAAGGGTCAATCAAATTCATGGGCGTTGAACACTTGATGCCGATCAAAGACGTCAAGGACTTTCTCTGATAAAAGATAATATGTTATTGTTAAATAGGTATCAATTACATCGCATCTCTGCAACAACATAATGTCAAAAATTAGTCGATATATCGAGGATGCACACAACCACATTATTAAAAGACAAAGAAAAAAGGGTGTGACACTAAAATGACATCTTGAAGCTATGAATCACACATAGCAATAAGCAATCACATTTGCCACCACGTTTGAACACACACATACTATGACAAATATTCACCAAAAGTGACGCCTCTAAGAAGGGAATGACGTGTCGTCGGATCTAACCATTGAAGGCCAAACAAAGAGCTTTCACCCCGAAGAGAAAACAACGTGTAAATACCACATTGCCAGGAACAACCAACTAAAGTTAGAAATAGAGTTTTCATCTCGAAGCTCGAGGCCCGGTATTCATAGAGCACTACTAACCAAGTTCACCTTGTGTAGTTGTATCC
Organism: Elymus sibiricus; assembly: GCA_039707655.1. Lineage (NCBI taxonomy): Eukaryota > Viridiplantae > Streptophyta > Magnoliopsida > Poales > Poaceae > Elymus > Elymus sibiricus. The sequence continues at coordinate 251,818,051 of CM077671.1, forward strand.
ACTTGTTGAGTGTGTGCCTACATACTTTCTCACATCCCCAGTGCCGCCTCACTCTGGTGACAAGGGGTGTCACAGACCAAAAAGCAATTACATTTTTTTGGCTTTTCTCTCCATTCTTATTTTTCTGTACCTATTTTTGAATCTTTTTTTAATCTTTGGTGTGAGTTGAAACTTGAGTATAGCATGATATATACTATATATATCATTGCACATATTCCAAAGGTTGGATTCACGAAATCTATATTGTCTCCCTTCGACGGAGTAGAATCCAGTAGGCGCAAATGGCTTGATGTTCGATCGCGTTCTCATCTGAATTATGTTGGGTGGCCCATCGCTGGATATATCCATGGTGGAAGGGGTCATATAGATTCAAGCGCTCTTCAGGAGCGCTTGAATCTATCTGACCCCTTCCACCGTGGATCCCGATGGCTGGATCGAGTCCACAATCCGTATGGCTGCTGCAAGTTTTGAATCCGAGTATGTAGCACTCGGTAATTTTGCACGTCATTGCGCGGAAACAACTGCCTCCTATTCCGACTGCCGCTGGGTATATCGCGGAGCCGGGCTTCAAGGGCCTTTTCGTGCTGCCCAAGCGCGCGCCCTCAGCAAGCGTGGCCAAGCATGCTGATTCGAGGGCAAGTGCCTCTAGTGTAGTTGAGGTAATTGGCGTGCGCAGGGTCTTCTCGGTTGCCCTGTTGATCTCATCAATCTTTTCGTGTGTAAGGTGTTGCGCTAATCCATTGATTCGAGGGCCACCGCCTAGAGTGTCATCAGCCGCATCATCAGTCTTGTGGTCGCGGCTATCGCGTTGCTCGGGAAAACCATGCGGTCCTTTGTCTAATTCGACCATACATACTTCAGTCGTGGCATCCATGCTATCACAACTACCCGATTCTTATTCTCCCTCATGCAGGGAGGCAAACAGGTCATGGAACGACTCGTTCGGCTCCAAGGTGGCCATGTGCTCGACTGAGGCCTGGAGTGCGACGGCATGTTGTACCCACCACGGGAGACGCGAACGCCCGGAGCGCTTGCGATGGCGCTGGGCGGTGTCTTGGAGGACTGACTGGTACGGAACCGATGGCTAACGGGCCTGAACTCCATGTGAGCTTTCTCAGAAGTGTGTCGCGCCGTGATGACCCACAAGTACAGGGGATCAATCATAGTCCTTTCAATAAGTAAGAGTGTTGAACCCAATGAGGAGCAGAAGAAAATGACAAGTGGTTTTCAGCAAGGTATTCTCTCCAAGTATTGAAAGTAGCGGTAACAGATACTTTTGTAGCAAGGCAATTCGTAACAAGTAACAAGTGACAATAATAACCTAGGTGCAGCAAGGTAGCCCAATCCTTTTTATAGGAAAGGAGAAGCCGAAAAGTTCTCTTATGCAAGCAAAGCATTCTTGAAGACACATCGGAATTCTCATCTAGTTACGTTTCATCATGTTTAGTTGATTCGCATTCGTTACTTTTATAATTTGGTATGTGTGTGGACCGGTGCTAGGGTGTTGTTCTTACTTGAACAAACAACCCTTTTGATTACCACCTCTCGCAAGCATCCGCAACTACGAAAGAAGAATTAAGATAAATCTAACCATAGCATGAAACAATTGGATCCAAATCAGCCCTTTACGGAATAACGCATAAACTAGGTTTTAAGCTTCTGTCACTCTCGCAACCCATCATCTGCATATTACTCTCGAGTGCCTCCCCTTAGGCCCAAGTATGGTGAAGTGTCATATAGTCGACGTTCACATGACTAAAGGAAGAACAACATACACATCATCAAAATATCGAACCGATACAAACATCACATGATTACTTATAACAAGACTTCTCCCATGTCCTCGAGAACAAAAGTAACTACTCACAAATTATAGCCATGTTCAAGATCGGAGGTGTATTGAATATGATTAAGGATCTGAAATAATCTTCCACCAAGTAAACCAACTAGCATCAACTACAAGATGTAATCAACACTACTAGCAACCCACAGGTACCAATCTGAAGTTTGGAGACAAAGATTGTGTAACATCCCAGATTTTTCCAAATCTGGTATGTTAACAATTTCACACGGAATTAAAAAATTTCCAATAAAACCCTTGATTGATTGCTTGTTATATGAAAATTTGTTGATTGTTTGACTAGAAGGGTTAAAAACCCAATGCCACTAGTGAAACCAAACTAGCCATAGTTGAAACCAGCCATTTGAAATGTTTATTGGGCATGAGGCTATCCCTAATGAGTCCCAATAATTTTCAAGCCAAATAATTCCCCTAAAGTTTTGAGTTGGACCTATTTGAAACTAATTCAATAGCCAAAGGGAATGTACTTAAAAAGGCCTTGCAACTATTTTGGCAGGGAAAAGTATTTCCATAAGTCCAAAGGACATGATGAGCCTCTGCCAATTTTATAAAATGAATATGAAACAAATTTGGTTTTGAAACCAAATTCGAAATAAAAAAATAAAATATAAGTGCAGAAACTATATGCCCAAAATGCGAAAAGAATATGTGCACCAATTTATATATATTCCATTTGGAATTTAGAGCAAGTTTGCCTTTTGCAGAAATTCAAATTCAATGCCTAATTGAATTTACAAATCAAAACAGAATAGAAAAAGAGAAACATAACAGAAAAAGAAATAAAAAAGAAAACAAACCAATTGGGCCAGCGAGCCCCAGCGCCCCTCTCTCTCCCACTCTCACCGACAGGAGGGCCCCACCTGTCGGGTCCTTCCCCCACCTCCCGCATGCACTCCCCACGTTTCTTGAAACAGCCGGCGACCCCTCCCCACGATCTTCTCGCTCTGACCGACCCCGCACCTCCCGAGCACCCCTATAAGACCCCATGTACACCCTATCTCCATTCCCCCTCGCCCCCACGTCCCCCCACCGCCAAGCTGCCCATGGTCGAGCTCGGAGCGTCGCCGCCTCCGACGCACTCCGATCGGCAATTGCGCCCCCACCAGTGAACCCCACCGCCTCTTGTTTCCTCTGCCCGAAGAGCCTCACCCTCTTCTACCACCCTCACCCTCTCGTTCAATCAAGGACGTGCTCAATCGAGCGGAGCAACGACGCCCAAAGCACCGGCCGCTCCAGTGACTCCACCCCCGTGATTCCGTCGACCCCGATCCCAACGGCGACCACTGTGCCCCTCTTGCACCGACGCATCCGTCTGTGTCGCCCATGCCACCAGAGGACCACTGTAGCAAGCTCCCGGACAGATCCCGAACCATGCGCCGCCATCTTCAATTTCTCCGGCAGGATCTCCGACGACCAAATCGCGGTGAGCACCTCGACCGCCCGATCTTAATCTGACGCAACACACCGCTTGATACGTCTCCAACGTATCTATAATTTTTGATTGTTCCATGCTATTATATTATCATTCTAGGATACTTTTTGAGTAATAATTTACCAATTTATATTATTTTTAGCACTAATCTATTCACCCAGTGCTAGTTCTTGTTTTCTGCGTGTTTTTTTACTTTTCAGGTTTACAGTACCAAACGAAGTCCAATTGCTCCGAAACTTTTTTATGATTTTTTCTGGACCAAAATAATACCGGGACGCTTCGGGAGAAGACCGGAGACCGCACGGGGAGGCACAAGCCATCTGGGCGCGCCCAGGGGGTCGGTGTCGGTGTCAAAACCGGCGGATCTCGGGTGGGGGGTCCCGAGTTGTGAGTCTAGGATCGATGGTAACAGGGGACGAAGGAGACGATGTTTTACCCAGGTTCGGGCCCTCCTATGGAGGTAAAACCCTACGTCCTGCTCGATTATATTATGTGTATGAAGGTTACAGAGTTGATCTACCACGAAATCGAATAGCTAAAACCCTAGATGAGTTTCTCCGTCCTACAATCTAAAACCTCCCCGGTTTATATAGACACCGGGGGGTACCTAGGGTTTACACATGATAGGTCTCCCGCCGGGGATGGAGATTCCGATTTCCTCATCTTGACTTGGAGTGCACGACACACCTTCGAGGCTTCCTTCTAGAACACGGGGTCGTGGCATATCCGGCCCTTCCTGCGATTGCCAGAGAGCGGCCCACCAAGCCGGCCTATTGGGAGATAGGCCAGCGGCCCGAGGACCCCTTAGTCCAGGACTCCCTCAGTAGCCCCCGAACTAGCCCCCAACGCCAAGGGTCATAGCACCGTCAGTTCCACGTGATCGGAGTCTTCGGCTTGCGGGGTGAGTTCTTCTTCCCATTATTGATCGGCCGAGACTAGTCCGGCTTCCGATGACCCGTAATTTTTCCGATCATACGATCGTCCGGACGTCATGAGTCGCTTAGCCCCAAAAGCCAAACGTCAAAGTGTAAACAGTGTTTCCCGTCAGCCCTTTTGACGAAGGGTCGCGGCCTATCACAACCACTGAACCAGTTATGGAAACTTGATTCACGATTCGAGGCCGTTTTTACATTGGCACGACTCATCAATGTACAGATCGTACTCCGTTTCACACGGGATATGATTAACACCCTAGGTTTTTTCACGCGTGCGTAACGACACAAATATCTCGGGAAGCGGAGAGGCTTGCGACGCAGTAGAGGGAAGCTCATCGGCGTCACGCCTTATAAAAGGAAAAAAACCTGAGGCCTATTCACGCTTCCCATTCGCATCACTCGCTTCCTCAATCTTCCCAAGCTCCAAGAGCCCAGATCCAGTTCTCCCTCAATCTCTCCTCCGAGCTTAGCTATGGCGGGTTCAGGCTCTATGGGCAAGTGGGAGGCCTCCACGGTCACCGACAAGGACATCCGGGAGTTAAAGCTCGCCGGCTACCTCCCCGCCAACGTCTTCCACTGCGCTCCAGAGGCCAACCAGGTCGTCCCCACCCCTAAGCCAGGCGAGAGGGTGGTGTTCGTCCCCCACTTTCTCCGGGGACTAGGCTTTCCGCTCCACCCCTTTGTTAGGGGCCTCATGTTTTTCTACGGGCTGGATTTCCACGATCTTCCCCCGAACTCCTTCATGCATATTTCGGCATTCATCATTCTTTGCGAAGCCTTCCTACGGGTCGAGCCGCACTTCAGCCTGTGGCTCAAGGATTTCAATGTCAAGCCGAAGATAGTCGCGGGTGAGCACGCGGACTGCGGAGGGGCGGTAATCAGCAAGCTCCCCCGCGTCGAGTGGCCGGCCGGCACCTTCATCGATACAATCAAGATCTGGCAGAAGGAATGGTTCTACATCACCGAACCAAGGGACGAGGGTTGGGCAGCACCCACCGAGTTTGATCTGGACCCCCTGCGAGGTTAGCCTCATGGATCAAGAAGGGCCTTGACTGGGGGTCGGACGCAGAGGTGAAATCGCTGCAGAAGCGCATTTCCTCGGTGATCGCGGCCAAGGTCGAGCTGGTCAATGTTGTCCAGGTCATGCTCCACCGCCGCATTCTTCCCTGCCAGCACCGGGCCTCCCCAATGTGGGCCTATCAGCTCGAGGAAGAGCCTACGGTGCAAGGATTCTTCCGCACTACCCACCAGAAGTTGTGGAAGGCATTATTCAAGCCTCAGAAGAGCTGGCCAGCCAAGGGGGAGGACTCGGGCCTAAGCGCCGATAACCCTTCTACCCAGGTATGATATTATCTTGATACTCCGGCCCTATTGTTTGACAAGAGCTGAACAACCTCCCTCACATATTTACAGAAGTGGCTGAGCAAGGCCGTCAAAATGGACTGTTCGGCCCCACAGCCCGAAGGCCCCGGGTCGGATCTACTGACGTCGATGCTCGTTGTTGTGCCGTACACGGCGCCGGAGAAGAAGGAAAAGAAGAAAGGCCGAGAAGGCCTCCGCATAAGGGACCCACCGGACACCATGTCCGAGGAAACCCATGCCTCCTCTACTCATGAGGAAGAGCACGAGGACGGGGGGAAGGCGATTCCCCCCTTACAAGAAAGAGGGCGGCGTCGCAGGACGCCGCGGAGGATCTACCTCCTCCTGCCCAGAAGAGGGCGCGTAGGCCGAGGTTAATCCTGGCCGACGACAGCTCGGACTCCGACGCTGAGTCCGAGGACTTTGAGAGGGTTCCCCGAAGGAACCTAAGGGTCAAGCCCCCGGCTCAAAGGTACAGATCCGAAGACTCCCTGGGTCATTTATGTGAAGTTTTAATGTTTTAAATGGACGAATGCCTTTTAATCTGCAGCCCACCGCGCGTTCACCCCACCGAGCAAATATCGGACGGGGAGTCTTCACCCGTCGAGCTAGAGGAGAGCGGGACTACGTCGCACCCCACACCTCCAGGGGCCGCGAAGGAGGCCGTGGATGTGTCATCCTGCCCGGCTCCTGTGGAGCCAAACACCGGCGGCGGAGGTGACGATGTTATGGCTGAGGTTAACGCCTCGACCAACGAAGACCAGTAGGGGGAAACTCCCCTGGCCGATGAGGAGGGAGGACGAAATACTATCCAGTCCCCTCCGAGCACATCTCCGGAGAGCGCTGTGCCTCCAGAGCTACCGGCTCAATCCCCCATTAGAGATCGGGTTGGCCGGTCACCAGTGCCACCCATGACTGGGTGGCCGGTCATGATGGAGGAGGCTCTATCAAGTGCCTCCATCTGGAAGGATCACCACACTCTTATGGGTGCGGTTTTGCAAGGTATTCGGTCCGTTGATAGCGGACTGAAAGAGGCCTTCAACGGTCTCTTGACGGGCTTCAAGGTGAGCCACGTAATATCCTTTTCCCGAAAAGATTAATTTTGTTAAGTTTGCACTTATCTTTATATATGTAATAGCCCCCGAGCCCTGGGTGGGTTCGAAAAAACCCACCCGTGGGTCAAATACCCCGGAGTGACCAATGATGCATGAGGCACCATTTGTCCGCACTGTTCTGAAAGCCCTTAAGAAGACCGAGCACAGGGTCGTATTCTTGACAGTTCGAGGGTTTGAACGCACATAACCTTCTTTTCATTATTTTACTTTTGGCAGGCCTCGTCGTCGGCGGCGGCCTTCAACGCCGCGGAGCTTGCCAAGCTAAATCGGAAGCTCAAGAGCTCCGATGAGGAGCTAGATCATCTGAATAAGAGGTTCGACGAGGCGCAAGGTAAGCCAAAAAATATCCGGGCTATCTATCATTATTAATCCATACTAGTAACCCAGTGTAATTATTCATTTATTGCTAACACAGCTTCGGCTGCGGAGGTCGAGAACCTCAAGGCCGAGCTAAAAAAGATGAAGCAAGCGGCCGCGGATGAGAAGGCGGCAGCCGGACAAGCAGCAGCCACGCTATCCGCATTAAAGACTGCGAGCGATAAGCATGAGGCCCAGGTGGAGGAGGTGCAGCAGGAGCTCAAGGATGCCAGCACGAAGTGCGACGCCCTTGAGCAGAAAGGCAAAGAGCAAGCCACCGAGCTATCCGCGCTGAAATCCGAGCTCCAAGAGGAGCGGGTGGACAGGCGGTCCTTTGAAGAAGAGGTTCGCCAAGTCAAGGCTGTCACAGATTGTAAGCCGTATTCACTACAATGGGCCTTTGGTGGTAGCAGGTTTTCTTTGCTCACCCAGGTGTGGCGTTCCTCGGGCGTCTGTGCGGATCTCTAGAAGAGTGCAGCGGACGCGAACAAGTTCTATGCTTCGCAGGAAGAGGGTGATGAGGCTCGGCTATTCTGGGCACAGTTTGAGTCCCCCGAGCGCTCTCCTCTTCTGATCGAGCAAATGAAGCAATTGATGGAGCTGCACAGGATGGCGGAGCCGGCCATGAAGGATCTCTGCATCCGGCTGTGGCCTGAAGAGCCGTTGCCGAGCAGCTACTTCGGCTTGGTGCGGAAGCTGTACGATGTTGCTCCTCGAATTGATGTGCTAAAGCGTTCTACATGCATCGAGGGAGCTCGGATGGCCTTTGCAAAGGCCATGGTGCACTGGCCGAAGCTCAAGCCGATCGAGATGGCCACCGCACCTCCGCCCCCTGGAAAGGGGCATAGGCGCCCCGAGCTATATTTCTCCGCAGTGATGGAGGGCGCTCGGGCGATAGAGGCGCAATGCTCTAAGGATGTTTTTTATGAATGAGCGTATTGTAATATGTTCGAAGACTGTTAACGATAATGAGGTTGCATGGTTTATCATGTCTTTTTTGTATTTATTGTTACTCCTGTGTGGCCGTTTTATCTGAAAGTTGCGACTCGTCGGCTTTGCCCCCACGTAGATGCTACGCGAGGTGTTTCTGCCTCCACACTGTGACCCTTAGCCGAGGTATCGGTGCCCGAAGGTGGTAGTGCGAGGGGAACAAGGCAATCGGACTATGATGCTTTATTGCTTTCACTTAGCCGTAGGAAAAAATGCGGGGGCTGATGACTAGCCCCCAGTGTCTTGTGATGTTCAGATGTACCGAAGCTAAAGCTAGCATCACATGGTTCGTACAAGTACGAAACCCATCGTATGACACGGAATAACCTCTATCGATTTTTTTTAGTATGACACTTATGCTCGGATTTGCAGACCGGTTCTCGCTTACTATGACAGTCAGTTTTCGGCTTTCTCCCCTGAGGTGCTTAACCAGGCGAGCTGGAAGCACAATTGCAGTGGTTCTCCCTTTGCCCTTTTAGCCGAACGAGCGGAACATAAGAGGCCAAACACAGGAGCCGGGCAACCCAACTATTGACCCAACACATAGTTCGGATCCAATGCATATAAAGAAAAATCCAAGACGCCGAACACATGATCAATTGTGTCGGGGTGATGCTTAGGGTGACATTTTAAATTCAATCCCCCAGTCTATTAGCCGGTCGCATCGTAATGTATACCAAACAGTTTCGCAAGAAGCGTCGATGAGGGAAGAACAGAGTATGTAGCATAAGATACAGCGAAGAAGCCATGTACAATGGTCTATTGTTTGCTCATTAATTCTTATAACTCAAATGGCCGAAGCCACTGTTTACAGGTATTTGACGAGGAAATATATAAAGTTTACAGAGGAGAGGTTGTACCAGGGGTCTTCGATGGGTGGCTTGAAGATCTCGATGTGCCCGGTCGCATGTCCGCTCCTGCGCCTCCTAGGGAGTTGTATTCCTTTAAGGGTGATGATGTCGGTGAGCGGACCTTGGGAAGAAGATCTTGAGAAGACGCCGAAGTATGGATAAGCTTTACGCTTTAGCAGGTCCTTGATGGTACCTGTGGTATGTCCGAGGACATGTACTGGGCAGTAGTTCGGTCCAGCCGAACACTTTCCCTTTGATAATTGTTCCCCACTGCTGCCCATGGAATCTTGAGTGCAAATTTGTGCCGTCTTGGCACATGTTTGACGGGCACTAGGGCTGTGCAGTGAGGAGCGTGTCCTTATTTCTGGGGAGAATAAGATTCCGGGAGTTCGGACTGAGACCGAGCTTGTTTGTCAGCCTTCCGTGCCTTTATGGCAGATTTCGGTGTTGGCCGATCGTCCTCGTAATGGAATTTGGCCGCCAGGGCCAGTGCATGTTCCTCAGTTAGGAGGGAGCGCTCTGTGTTGCCATTGATAGTAATGACCCCCTTGGGCCCAGGCATCTTGAGCTTGAGGTATGCGTAGTGTGGGACGGTGTTAAAGCGAGCGAACGCTGTGCGGCCCAGCAGGGCGTGATAGCCGCTGCGGAAGGGGACAATGTCGAAGACCAAGTCCTCGCTGCGGAAGTTGTCGGGCGAACCGAACACTACTTCCAGGGTAACAGAGCCCGTGCACCGGGCTTCGACGCCTGGGATCACTCCTTTAAAGGTAGTGTTGCTAGGCTTGATCCTTGATGGATCTATACCCATCTTTTTCACCGTGTCTGAGTAAATCAGATTGAGGCTACTTCCTCCGTCCATTAGGACTTTAGTGAGGTGATACCCATCGATAATAGGGTCTAGGACTAGGGCCGCCGAACCCCCATGATGGATACTGGTCGGATGGTCTCGTCGATCAAAGGTGATCGGGTACGCCGACCATGGGTTAAACTTCGGGGCTACAGGCTCTACGGCGTAGACCTCTCGAAGGGCGCGCTTCCTCTCCTTTTTAGGAATATGAGTGGCGTATATCATGTTTACAGTCTTTACCTCTGGAGGGAACTGCTTCTGTCCTCCATTGCTCGGACCGCGGGGCTCGTCGTCGTCCTCGCTGCGTGGGCCCTTGCCTTGCTCTTCGGCTGCGAGTTTGCCGGCTTGTTTGAACACCCAACAGTTATGGTTGGTGTGGGTGGCGGGCTTGTCTTGAGTGTAGTGGATCTGGCAGGGCCTATCCATGATCTTGACCAGCGGGGTAGGTCCGTCACGATTGCCTTTAGAAGGCTTCTTCCACTGCCCGGATCGGGGGTTGCGGAAACCGGCGTTAACAACCGTGTCGTCGACATCACCGTTGTTGTGCCGGCGTTTACTTTTGTTGCGTCGAGGTTTTCCGTTTCCATCCCGGACTTCAGAGGTGCCTGGGTCTTCGGGGTTGTGGCTTCGTCTGGCTAGCCAGTTATCCTCGCCCACACAAAAGCGGGTCATGAGTGACGTAAGGGCGGACATGGTCCTAGGCTTGTCCTGACCGAGCTGGCGAGCTAGCCATTCATCCCGAATATTGTGCCGGAAGGAGGCTATTGCCTCGGCGTTTGGGCAATCGACAATCTGGTTCTACTCCCTCAGTCGGCGCGCCCTGATGGCTTGTGCCCCCCTGGTGGCCCTCCTTACCCCGTTCTCTGGCCTATAAATTCACATATATTTCAAACACCCTAGAGGGAACCCTGAAACTCTTTTTCCACCGTTGCAAGTCTCTGTTCCTTCGCGATCCCATCTAGAGCTCCGTTTCGGCACCCTGTCGGAGGGGGGATCGATCATGGAGGGCCTCTTCATCGACCTTGTTGCCCTCATGATGATGTGTGAGTAGTTCACCACAGACCTACGGGTCCGTAGTTAGTATCTAGAGGGCTATCTCTCTCTCTCTCTTTTTATCTTCAATACAATGATCATCGCATCTCGCTTTGATCTATCCGATGTAATTCTTTTGTACGGTGCGTTTGTTGGGATCCGGTAAATTGTGGGTTTATGTTCAGATTATTCATGAAAAGTATTTGAGTCACCTCTTAATATTATGATTCTTATTTGCATGATCATTATAGCTTCATAATTCTCTCCGATATATTGAGATAGTTTGGCCAACTACATTGATATTACTTCAGTGGGAGAGGTGCGTTGTAGTGGGTTCAACCTGATGGGTTTCTATATCCCAGTGACAGAAGGGGACAATATATGTCTTTGTGTTGTTTCCACTAAGGATAAAACGATGGGGTTCATTCATATTAATTGTGTTTACTTTGTCTACATCATGTCATCGTTCTCCATGCATTACTCTATTTGTCATGAACTTAATACGTAGAGAGGCAAGCATAGAAGCGCTCTTGAAGTGGAGTAATAGTAATAGGTGCAGGTAGGAGTTGGCCCATTTGTGTTGGACATGATGCCTATATACACATGATCATTGCCGTGAATATCGCATAACTATGCGCTTTTCTATCAATTGCCCAACAGTAATTTGTTTACTCACCGTATGCTTATTTTCATGAGAGATGCCGCTAGGGAAAACTATGGTCCCCGGGTCTATTCATCTATATATTTATAAACGCTACAATACCTTGCTGCCATTTATTTGTTTTTATTTTATTTTGCAATTTACAATTATCTACTATTATCTACACACTTCACTTGCTTGCAAATAACGAGATCAAGAGGATTGACAACCCCCTTGCCCGCGTTGGGTGCAAGTTGTTTGCTCTTTTGTGTGCAGCCACTGAAGACGGTTGTTGATTGATATTCCTATTGGTTTGATAAACCTTGGTTTCGTAACTGAGGGAAATACTTACCCATATTGTGCTGCAATTACCCGTTCCTCTTCACGGAAAACCCAACACAAATCACAAGTATCAGGAAGGATTTTTGGCGCCGGTGCCGGGGAATATCATCACCAACTATCAAGTAACTTCACACAAATTATCATTCACGTTTCTTCTTTTTATTTGCTGTTATATTTAGTTTGCTTCATAAAAAACAAAAATTAAAAAATATTTATCTTTGCTTGTTACTAGTTTGCTTCTTTGCTTGCTAGTTTGCTTGTATTGCTTGTTACTTTGCTCATTCGGTCACCATGTCTCAAGATAGATTCCACAATATCTCTTACTACCAAAGTATGTCGGAAGTAGAGGATTCTATGAAAACTTTCATAACTTCACAATTTGAGCATACTAAATTCTTTGCTTCTGAAATTAATGAACATTCCACTTTGTTATACGCTATTAGTAAGCAACTTGATGAAGTCAATAAGGAAGTGTCTAATATCCAATCAAAATTTGCTCAAACTGAAGAGTTGTTAGGAAAGATCTCTAACAAGCAAACCACGCTAGTAAATAGGATGGCCGCTAAACAAGAATCTTTCCCTATTAATAATCATGATGAATATCTTAAAATGATTGGTACTTCTCCTATTGTATCTTTGTTTACCTCTCTGAATATAAATGATAAGGCGACTGGAGATGAGTCAACTTTAACTAGTGATGTGCCCACTATCTTGGATTACAAGGACTTTAATTATGAAAGTTGCTCTTTAGTAGAATGTATTTCCTTGTTGCAAACCATTATTAGCTCACCCAATGCTTATGAACAAAACAAGGCTTTCACTAATCATATAGTGGAAGCAATGATAAAAGCTTATGATGAGAAACTTGAGCTTGAAGATTCTATTCCTAGAAAATTGCATGATGAGTGGGAACCTACTATCAAAATAAGGATAAATAAATATGAATGCAATGCTCTGTGTGATCTTGGTGCTAGTGTTTCAACTATACCTAAAAACTCTTTGTGATGTGCTTGGTCTCACCAATATTCAAGATTGTTCCCTAAACTTGCATCTTGCGGATTCTACCATTAAAAAACCTTTAGGTAGAATAAATGATGTCCTTATTATTGGAAATAAGAATTATGTGCCTATAGATTTTATTGTGCTTGATATTGATTGCAATCCTACTTGTCCAATAATACTTGGAAGACCTTTCTTACGAACTATAGGTGCAATTATTGATATGAAAGAGGGAAACATAAGGTTCCAATTCCCATTAAATAAAGGGATGGAACACTTCCCTAGGAAGATAATTAAAGCACCTTATGAATCAATCATGAGAGCTACTTATGGTTGGAATGTCAAAGATGACAATACTTGAAACTATGCATTATGCCTAGCTAGGGGCATGAAACAATAGCGCTTGTTGGGAGGCAACCCAATAGTTATCTTTATTTTTGCTTTTTACTTTCTGTTTTGGTGTGATAACATGATTGTTGACTCTGTAATGATTGTGTTTTTATATTTTAATTAGTGTTTGTGCCAAGTAAAGCCTTTTGGATGACCCACAAGATGAGTACAATTGATACGGTGCAAAAACAAAAACTTTGACGTCCGGTGCAGAATTTCTCTGCTTTTACTGGAACGTATTTTTGATTTGAATGTTTTACACAGGATTTCTATACAAATTCTTGAGGTTATCCTAATGTTTCGGAATTTTTAGAGTGATAGAAGTATAGGTTCTTTACAGATCTTTACAGACTGCTCTGTTTTAGACAGATTCTGTTTTTGCTTGCATAGTTTGCTTCTTTTGATGATGCTATGGATTGTATCAGGGGGTATAAGCCATGGAGAAGTTAGAATACAGTACCTATTATGCAATAATGAAATATGAATAACAGTACCTAAAGTATTTGATATGTTTCTTATACTAACGGATCTCACGAAATTTTGTTGAGTTTTGTGTGATTGAAGTTTTCAAGTTTTGGGATGGACGAAGGAATAAGGAGCAGCAAGAGCCTAAGCTTGGGGATGCCCAAGTGTGGGATCACTAGAAGAGGCATCTAGAGGGGGGTGAATAGACTACTTGACAAAACCTAACCTTTTCCCAAGTTAATTGTTTGGCAGATTTCAGCAATTCTAACAAGTCTAGTGCACCCTACACATGCTAGTCAACAAGTATGGCAGTGGAAAGTAAAGACAAGCATATGTAAGAGAGTAGATATAGGAATATCAAACGCAATTTGGAGACACGAAGATTTTCCCGTGGTTCCGATAGGTGGTGCTATCGTACGTCCACGTTTATGGAGACTTCAACCCACAGAGGGTAACGGTCGCGAGAGTCCACGGAGGGCTCCACCTACGAAGGGTCCACGAAGTAGCAACCTCGTCTATTCCATAACGGCTTCCGTCCATGAAGGACTAGCCTCACTATGGGTAGATCTTCACGAAGTAGGCGATCTCCTTGGCCTTACAAACTATTGGTTCAACTCCACAATCAGATAAGCTTTTGAGAAGAGACCACTTTGATAACGAGCTTTTGGGTTACCGTATTGATACCGCCCTTCGGGGGAACAGGAGCAACACCTAACCAATCTAGGAGGCACCACCCTCCAAAAGGTAATAGATGTGGTAGTATGATGAACTCCTTGCTCTTGTGCTTCAAAAGATAGTCTCCTCAACACTCAATCACTCTCTCACATATTTGGCATTGGTAGAAGAGATTGATTGGGTGCAAGGCAACTTGGGGAGGCTAGAAATCAAGATCCATATGGTTGGAGTGGATGATCTTGACCGCAACACAAGGGTAGGTGGTTCTCTCTCAGAAAATTGGATATGGCAAGTGGAGATATGTTCTGAGTGCTTCTCTTACTAGTAAATGGTGGTGGAGGGGTATATATAGGCATCTCCAAAAATCCAACCGTTACAACATTATTGACCAACTCGGTGAAACCGAAGTAGAAACTCGGTGGCACCGACTAGTTCAAAATGTGGCAACTTTGGCGTTTTCGGTGAGACCGATATATGAATCTCGGTGGTACCGATATGGGTGACCGAGGCAGTTACCAAAACTCGGTGAGACCGATTCCTCAAACTCAGTGGGACCGATTAGGAGAAATGGACTAACAGAAAGTTGGTCCAACTTCTCGGTGGTACCGATTCTCACAACTCGGTGGGACCGAACCTAGAAAATGGCTAACTAGGAAATTGGTCACTATTTTCGGTGGCACCGAATGAAAAGCTGGTAGTACCGAGATGCTAGGGTTTGGTTTGGCTTCTGTCTTGGATAAACTCGGTGGATCCGAATGGGAATGTTGGTGGCACCGAATTTTGACTTTAGGCTTTGGACAGAGGATATGTGTGGGAAAGTGGGTGAGTATTTTTGGTGTCTACCTCTAAGCACTTGAGCAACCAGATCATCATATTTACCTCATCCCCTTTTAATAGTATTGGCTTTCCTATGGACTCAAAGTGATTTCTCATAAAATATAAAATGTAGAGTCCTTGGTCTTGAAGCATGGCCAATCCTATTCCTTCCTTTCCTTGGTGAGTTCTCCACACAACCTTTTAGCCAATCCTCTCTGTGGACTAAACCTGAAATAAACTAGGTAGAACTATTAGTCCAAGAGACAATGTATGTTGTCATGAATTGTCAAAACCACCAAGGGAGCATATGTGCTTTCAATCTCCCCCTTTTTGGTAATTGATGACAACATACAATCAAAGCTTCAAATTAAGATATGCAAGAATATGTGATAGCTTTGAAGGATACATGACTAATACAAACTCCCCCTAAATGTGTGCAATCCATTTTAAAGGATAGTTGGTTTGGAATGCATGGACACACACTTAGTAGAAGGGACATTATGAGGCATGTATATCTTGGCTATATGCATCAAATATATGTGAATGAGGTGTTTCCATGTTCAAGACTTCACCCTTGCAAACAATATGTGCAAGAAGCAAGAGATCATCTTGACCAAGGATATGATGCATATACCTACCTTGAAGTTCTTGAGCATTCTAGTAGTAGAAACACACTTGAGAAAACAATGTTAGGAAACACTAGAGTATTCTACATATCCAAATGCAAAAAGATTCAAGAATACCAAGATATGGAAGACATATGAAGAATAGAGTTTCTTAAGATAGATATGTCTCCCTTAATAGAATATGTAGAACTTTCTCACCTAAGTATGGATTTGTAAATATTCCTCTCCCCCTGGATCTTTAGCACATAGATATTGGGAGTAGGTAGGGTGAGACAAGTCTAGCACTAATAGGCAATCAAATCAAAGATTTCTCCCTCTTGGGTAAGCATGAGCTTAGATGTACATAGATATTCTCCCCTTTGATATATTCCCCCCTTTGATATATTCTCCCCCTTGATGTTCTCCCCCTATATACAAGCATAAGCTTTGATATTCTCCTCCTTAATATATATCTCCCCCTTTGGTATGAGCATAAGCTTTGAAGCTTTGATATTTCTCCCCCTTTGGCATCAATTTCCAAAAAGGGTCACCCAAAGCGTCAGATAAAGGGATCATTGAGAGGGAAGGGATCCTTGAGAATAAGGGTCATAGAAAGTAGGGATCCTTGAGAGAATTTGAGACTAAGGGATCCTTGAAGACTTTTTCTCCCCCTCTTTAACATCAGAAAAGGCTCTTTAAAATTTCTCCCCCTTTGATATAGGGATCCTTGAATAAAGTTTCTCCCCCTTCAAGTAATTTTTTTTTACAAAGGGATCACTGAAGAAGTGGGAATTTGCTAAGTTTAACAAAGCACACAGAAGATAGCAAAATCGGTGCCTCCAAAGGAAATGAATCGGTGGAACCGATGTAGGATTGTGCAGCTTGTCTGCATAATCGGTGACACCGAGTTACTTGAATCGGAGGCTCCGAAAGACAAAACAGAAACTTGGCAAAGTTTAACAAAAGCTATTTTCAGAAGAAAAAAAATTGCAAGAAATTTTCAACTAGATGGAAATTGAGTGGTTCCAAGAAAGCATGCAACTAAAAGATGAACCAAACAAGATACTTCACCTAGATGATGGGCGGTGACTAGGTCACCTATATTAGAGTATATTGACTTAAGGAGCCAAGCTAGAATACTTGATCAGTACTCTACGTTAAGCTCAAAATGGGGTTGCCATTTTTCGATTAAGCATTTCTAATGTTTTCATATCACTTGAGTTGCTTTATCTCATAACTTGGAGTAAAGCTATATCAAGGATATGATCACATACCTTTGAGTGATGTTCATGACGTAGCATGTAGGAGAACTTCTTGTGGATGCTCGACGTTGATGAAGATCATCTTGAGTTGAGAGCTATCCATGATCATTTTGGTTCTCTTTTCACCTACATGGGTTAGTCATGCATGGAAGAACAAGATATATCCAAATGACAATAGCGAAATTTTCATCATATGTAAGTCAAGGATATAGTTTGGATTGTCTTCTTCCTTCCATCATCAAAGAAGAGTTGTGGATACTTGGCCATGACAAGATTGCTTGTGATATGAGTTGAAGACAATCTTGTGGAGTGTAGTTCTTCCAAGTACGTACAAAAGGTTAGATGCAATACAAGGGAGCATATATTTCCAAGGTATAAGATAGTGTCATATCAAGTGTAACATGGAATAGTCATGCAAGCTCATGCCCTTGCATGCATCCGAGTGAGTCTAGATCAAGTTTGAAGCATCAGTGATGTTCAACTCACTCCTCAAGTGACAAAACACTTTCTCATCAAGTGGCTTTGTAAAGATATCGGCCAATTGCTTGTTAGTGCGAACATGTTTGAGTTTAATGTCCCCTTTGGCAACATGATCACGAATGAAATGATGATGAACTTGAATATGTTTAGTTCAAGAATGTTGCACGGGATTATGAGAAATCTTAATAGCACTCTCATTGTCACACAACAATGGAACATGTCTCACATGGATTCCATAATCCTTAAGAGTTTGAGTCATCCATAGCAAGTGAGCACAACATGATCCGGCGGCAAATTATTCCACTTTGGCAGTAGATAGAGATACCGAGTTTTGTTTCTTGGATGACCAAGACACAAGAGATCTACCAAGAAATTGACATGTACCCGAGGTGGATTTTCTATCAACCTTATCTCCGGCATAGTTCGAGTCAGAATAGCCAACAAGGTTAAAAGAAGATCCCTTGGGATATCATATGCCAAAGTTTGGTGTTTGTATCAAGTATCTCACAATTCTTTTCACGGCCTTAAGATGACACTCTTTAGGAGCGGCTTGATATCTAGCACACATGCACACACTAAGCATAATATCGGGATGGGAGGCACATAGATATAGCATTGAACCAATCATTGATCGGGTAAACCTTTTGATCAACCGGTTTGTCCTCCTTCGTGAGTTCAACATGTCCACTAGTAGGCATAGGAGTTTTCATACCTTTACACTCTTGCATGTTGAACTTCTTGATCAAGTCCTTGGTATACTTAGTTTGAGAGATGAAAGTTCCTTCTCTCGTTTGCTTGATTTGCAAACCAAGGAAAAATTTCAGCTCACACATCATGGACATCTCATACTTCTCAGACATCAACCTTCCAAATCTTTCACTAAATTGTGGGTTAGTAGATACAAAGATAATAGCATCCACATAAATTTGGCACACAAATAATTCACCATTATCTCTCTTAGTGAATAAGGTTGCGTCAATTTTACCAATGTCAAAACCTTTTTCGATAAGAAACTTTGTTAAGCATTTGTACCAAGCACGTGGGGCTTGCTTAAGTCCATAAAGAGCTTAACGAAGCTTGTATATATGATTAGGTTTCTTAGGGATTACAAAACCAGGGGGTTGTTTAACATAGACCTCTTCTTCAATCTCACCATTTAAAAATGCACTTTTAATATCCATTTGATAAAGAGTGATATCATGGTGATTAGCATAAGCAAGAAGAATGTGGATAGCTTCAAGTCTAGCAACGGGGGCATAGGTCTCACCGTAGTCCATACCTTCGACTTGGGTGTAGCCTTGAGCCACGAGATGCGCCTTGTTGCGTACGACTTGACCGTCTTCGTCTTGTTTGTTCCGAAACACCCATTTGGTTCCGATGATGTTTTGCTTGTCCTTGGGCTTCTCCACTAGTGTCCACACTTCATTCGTCTCGAAGTTGTGTAGCTCCTCGTGCATAGCATTCACCCAATCCGGGTCCTGAAGAGCTTCTTCTACCTTCAAAGGCTCAATACTATAGATGAATGAATAATGCTCACAAAAGTTAGCTAGTCGAGTTTTAGAGCGAGTTATCCTTTCGGTTTGTATGTCACCGAAGATTTTGATCTAGAGGATGATTTTTGTTCACTCTTGCTAGAACTCGAGGTAGCTTTTGCTTGTTGGTTGGTGGAGTTTCTTCATCATCATCTACTTCTTCATTGTTGTTGAAGGTGTCGTTGCCTTGAGGTGGTGGTGAAGGTGGTTGTGGTGGATTATCATGATGAACTTCTTCCTCCTCTTCATCTTGTCGTGTACCGCTTGTGGATGCCTCCATGTCGTGTTGAGGTTCACCTTGACGCGAAGTAGGGGCTTCCACTTGGGTCGATGAAGTACTCTCCTTCACCTCCATGGGATGAATCTTGCCGATGGACAAGTATTTGATAGCTTCCGAAGGTTCCTTATATCCTACGTCATTTAGCAATTGTTCGACTTGCGAACCATTAGATTCATCAAACTTCACATCTACCGTCTCTTCAAGTTTTCGAGTGAAGTTGTTTTCAACACGGTAAGTGTGAGAGTTTGATCCGTAACCGAGTAGGAAACCTTCATGAGATTTAGGAGCAAATTTAGAACGACGATGCTTATCAAGAATGTAACACTTGGAGCCAAATACCCGAAAGTATCCAACTTGGGGCTTGTTACCGGTGAGTAGCTCGTATGTCGTTTTATCGAGAAGCTTGTGTAGATAGAGTCGGTTCGTAGCATGACAAGCTATTTCCACGGCTTCTGCCCAAAAGTGTCTTGGCGTCTTGTATTCGTCAAGCATCGTTCTAGCCATCTCTATAATAGTCTGGTTCTTCCTCTCAACAACTCCATTTTGTTGAGACGTGTACGTAGCCGAGAACTCATGTGAAATCCCTTCTTCGTCAAGAAAGGAATCCACATTCGTGTTCTTGAACTCCGATCCGTTGTCGCTCCGAACTTTCTTGATCTTCATTTCAAACTAATTTTGCGCTTTGCGAGCAAAGTTCTCGAAGATCTTTTGCACCTGTGACTTATCATCAAGAAAGAATACCCACGTAAATTTGGAAAAATCATCAACTATAACTAGACGAAAGGAATTTCCACCAAGGCTCTTATAAGCATTGGGACCAAAAAGATCCATATGAAGCAACTCGAGTGGTCTCGTAGTAGTCATGATATTCTTTACGGGATGACTTCCACCTACTTGCTTTCCAGCTTGATAGGCACTACAAAGTCTATCTTTGTCAAAGATAACATCTTTAACACCAATTATATGATCACCTTTGATGAGCTTGTCTAGATTACGCATACCAACATGTCCTGGCCTTCTATGCCAAAGCCAACCTTTATAAGATTTTGCAATAAAACAAGTACGAGGTTTGGATCTCTTAGTGAAATCAACAATGTATAGATCCCCTCTACAGAAACCGGTAAAGACCATGCTATGATTGTCTTGACGAAACACTTGGCAATCTACTTTGGTAAATAGCACATTGAAAACGAAGTCGGCAAGTCTAGATCCGGAAAGAAGATTGTAGCCAAGGGATTCAACAAGCATGACATTTTGAATAGCTATCATGAAATATGGTCACCTTACCAAGACCGAGTACCTTCCCTTGGAGTTGTCTCCAAAAGTCACATACCTTCGCGGTCCATGGTTTGGTGTGATCTCTTGAAACATGTCTCTATCTCCGGTCATGTGATCGGTGCATCCACTATCAAGAATCGACTCTTTTCCTCCAGACATGTAATCCTTGAAGTTTCCCATGAGACTTAGATTCTTCATAGTCTTCTCATACTCGATGTCGAACAATTCATCTTCATCATAGTAGCCATGTTTCACATTGTCATCATCAAGTGGGAAATCCTCGTCATAAGAAACAAGAGATTCGTTAGAGTTGTGATCATGACAATGTTCAAGATTATGAATGCGAATGGCTTCAACAATGATGTTGTTGATAGTTATGACATCTCCTTTAGCACGCATGAGATCTCTAAGCTCAAATAGATAGTCATAAAACTTAGGATCACTAGGCATCATTTTGTGAAAAGCAATAGATTTATGAAGAATTTCATCAAGATTACTCAATGAATAATTTGGATATCGTTTCTCCAAATCATTCCACAAAGTATAAGCAAATTCAAAATTCTTCATTTGATCGAACACAATTCTAGGCAATCTTCTAATGATAAGATTAACAGTTCTTAGATTATGAAGCATATCAATTTCCTCTTTGTGTGTGGGATGTAAAGGATCAATGGGAGGTACATAGGGGTTCTTAACATACTTGCTCAAATGGAATTCATTGAATAACTCAAGCATCTCATATTTCCATTGACTATAGTACTACCCATCGAGAACGGGCACTCTACAACTATGACTCCCCAAACTAGACACATCCATCTTCCTCCAACGGTGATGAAACCGAAGCTATGGAGACCAAAGCTCTGATACCAATTGTGGGATCACTAGAAGAGGCGTCTAGAGGGGGGTGAATAGACTACTTGACAAACTAAAAACCTAACCTTTTCCCAAGTTAATTGGTTGGGAGATTTTAGTAATCCTAACAATTCTAGTGCACCCTAGACATGCTAGTCAACAAATATGGCAGCGGAAAGTAAAGACAAGCATATGTAAGAGAGTAGAGATAGGAAGATCAAACGCAATTTGGAGACACGACGATTTTTTTCCCGTGGTTCCGATAGGTGGTGCTATCGTACGTCCACGTTTATGGAGACTTCAACCCACGGAGAGTAACGGTCGCAAGATTCCACGGAGGGCTCCACCCACGAAGGGTCCATGAAGTAGCAACCTCGTCTATTCCATAACGGCTTCCGTCCACGAAGGACTAGCCTTACTATGGGTAGATCTTCACGAAGTAGGCGATCTCCTTGCCCTATGAAACTCTTGGTTCAACTCCACAATCACGAAGAAGGAGGCTCCCAAGCGACACCTAAACAATCTAGGAGGCACCACCCTCCAAAAGGTAATAGATGTGGTAGTATGATGAACTCCTTGCTCTTGTGCTTCAAAAGATAGTCTCCTCAACACTCAATCACCCTCTCATAGATTTGGCATGGGTAGAAGAGATTGATTGGATGGAAAGCAACTAGGAGAGGCTAGAAATCAAGATCCATATGGTTGGAGTGGATGATCTTGACCTCAACACAAGGGTAGGTGGTTCTCTCTCAGAAAATTGGATATGGCAAGTGGAGATCTGTTCTGAGTGCTTCTCTTACGAGTGAATGGTGATGGAGGGGTATATATAGGCATCTCCAAAATCCAACCATTACAACATTATTAACCAACTCGGTGAAACGAAAGTAGAAACTCAGTGGCACCGACTAGTTCAAAATGTGGCAACTTTGGCGTTTTCGGTGAGACCGATATATGAATCTTGGTGGTACCGATATGGTTGACCGAGGCAGTTACCAAAACTCGGTGAGACCGATTCCTCAAACTCAGTGGGACCGATTAGGAGAAATGGGCTAACAGAAAGTTGGTCCAACTTCTCGGTGGTACCGATTCTCAGAACTCGGTGGGAACGAATCTAGAAAATGGCTAACCAGGAAGTTGGTCACCGTTTTCGGTGGCACCGAATGAAAAGCTGGTAGTACCGAGATGCTAGGGTTTGGTTTGGCTTCTGTCTTGGATAAACTCGGTGGATCCGAATGGGAATATTGGTGGCACCGAATTTTGACTTTAGACTTTGGACAGAGGATATGTGTGGGAAAATGGGTGAGTATTTTTGGTGGCTACCTCTAAGCACTTGAGCAACCAGATCATCATATTTACCTCATCCCCTTTTAATAGTATTGGCTTTCCTATGGACTCAAAGTGATTTCTCACAAAATATAAAATGTAGAGTCCTTGATCTTGAAGCATGGCCAATCATATTCCTTCATTTCCTTGGTGAGTTCTCCACACAACCTTTTAGCCAATCCTCTCTGTGGACTAAAGTGAAATAAACTAGGTAGAACTATTAGTCCAAGAGACAATGTATGTTGTCATGAATTATCAAAACCACCAAGGGAGCATATGTGCTTTCACCAAGGCACCCCAAGGTAATATTCTAGGAAGACTCAAGCATCTAAGCTTGGGGATGCCCTGGAAGGCATCCCCTCTTTTGTCTCAATCCATCGGTATGTCACTTGGAGCTATATTTTTATTCGTCACATGATATGAGTTTTCCTTGGAGCATCGTTTGCTTTTGTTTGCTTTTATTTTTAGTTTTCCACAATCATTATTTGTTGGACACACCCATTTGATAGAGACACACCTTCATCATAATTTATTAGAATACTCTATGTGCTTCACTTATATCTTTTGAGCTTAGCAGTTGCTCTTGTACTTCACTTATATCTTTTTGAGCACGGTGGCGTATAGATTTTATAGAAAGAATTTCACTCTCGTTCTTCACTTATATTTTTTTGAGAGTTAATAAATAGTGACGGCAATTTTCATGGGTCATAAGACTAGTCCAAAAATAATAGATATTCAATGAGTGATAATCAAAACCATCATGTAGCACATATAAGAGAAATTGTGGGTTAATGATATTGATGTGGTAATGTGAAAAAGGTGTGAGTGCATCATTGTTTATTCGTAGAAGTATCGGTATTAATAGGTGTTAATTTTTCATTCGTCTAAATATTAAAAAGGCATGGTGAGGATGTGTGAGCATTTCTATTCCTCATTGAAATCCTAGGGTTGTTTCGGGTCGGAGGCGTGCGATGGTTAACTCCTCCCAACCTCCTCCCTCGGGGCATGCGAGTAGTACTTTGATTTGTGATAAACTAATAAAACTTTTCAATAAGTATATGATTTCTTCATGACTAATGTGAAACCATGGACATACGCAATCTCACCACCTCATATTTTGCTAGCCTCTTCGGTACCGTGCATTGCTCGTTCTCACCTCGAGGACCGGTGCAAACTTCGCCGGTGCATCCAAAACCTGTGACATGATACGCTCTGTCACACATAAGCCTCATTATATCTTCCTCAAAACAGCCACCATACCTACCTATTATGGCATTTCCATAGCCATTCCGAGATATATTGCCATGCAAATTCCAACGTCGCATCATATGACTAGTTCGTTCATCGTCATATTTCTTTGCATGATCATATAGAGCTAACATAGTATTTGTGGCAAAGCCACCTTTCATCATATTTTTGATACATGTCACGCTAGATCATTGCACATCTTGGTACACTGCTAGAGACATTCATATTGAGTCATATTGTTTCATAGTTCTTCATATCAAATTTTTATGTTGAGTTGTAAGTAAATAAAAGTGTGATGATCATCATTATTAGAGCATTGTCCCGGTGAGGAAATAAAAATGGGGGAGGCCAAATGAGCCCACCTTAAAAAATATAAAAAAAAATTGAGAGAAAAAGAGAGAATGGACTTTGCTACTATCTTTTACCACACCTGTGCCCCAAAGTGGCACCTTGTTCTTCATATAGAGAGTCTCATGTTATGTCATTTTCATATGCTAGTGGGAATCACTTTTTCATTATTATAAACTTGGCTTGCATATTCCGTTGACGGGCTTCCTCAAATGCTCGAGGTCTTCATGAGCAAGCAAGTGGGATACACACTCCACTTAGTTTCATTTGAGCTTTCATACACTTATAGCTCTAGTGCATAATTTGCATGGCAATCCCTACTCCTTACATTAACATCTATCGATGGGCATCTCCATAGCCCGTTGATATGCCTAGTTGATGTGAGATTATCTTGTCCACTTTCACCCCTTTGATATCTACCACCAAATTCTATTCCACCCTTATGCTATGTCCAATGGTTCACGCTCATGTATTGCGTGAAGAATAAAAAAGTTGATGCACTTTGAAAAAGTATGATCCAATTGCCTCACTTGGACACCGTGGTGCTTGATATTTTTATTAATGTGGTGAAGACGGAGTCATGCCTTGCTAATACTATAAGATGAATGGGGGTAAACATTCTTTTAGGATCATATACTTTGAAAGATTAATGATTTTGTTGCTTGTGCCTATAAATATTACTATGTTGATGTTTGTTAATTCATTGTTTCTCAATGAGCATACATGCAAAAGATTACATATTGGGTAGCATGTCACATCAAAAATTCTGTTTTTATCATTTACCTACTCGAGGACGAGAAGGAATTAAGCTTGGGGATGCTTGATACGTCTCCAACGTATCTATAATTTTTGATTGTTCCATGCTATTATATTATCATTCTAGGATACTTTTTGAGTAATAATTTACCAATTTATATTATTTTTGAGCACTAACCTATTGACCCAGTGCCTAGTGCGAGTTCCTGTTTTCTGCGTGTTTTTTACTTTTCAGGTTTACAGTACCAAACGAAGTCCAAATGCTCCGAAACTTTTTTATGATTTTTTTTGGACTAAAAGAATACCAAGAAGCTTCGGGAGAAGACCGGAGACCGCACGACGGAGGCACAAGCCATCTGGGCGCGCCCAGGGGGGTCGGTGCTCCTTGATGGCTTGTGCCCCCCTGGTGGCCCTCCTTACCCTGTTCTATGGCCTATAAATTCACATATGTTCCAAAAACCCTAGAGGGGATCCCGAAACTCTTTATCCGCGGTTGCAAGTCTCTGTTCCCCTGCAATCCCATCTGGAGCTCCGTTCCAGCACCCTGCCAGAGGGGGATCGATCACGGAGGGCCTCTTCATCAACCTTGCTGCCCTCATGATGATGTGTGAGTAGTTCACCATAGACCTACGGGTCCGTAGTTAGTACCTAGATGGCTATCTCTCTCTCTCTTTTGATCTTCAATACAATGATCATGCATCTTCGCTTTGATTTATCCGATGTAATTCTTTTGTATGGTGAATTTGTTGGGATCCGATGAATTGTGCATTTATGTTCAGATTATTCATGAAAAGTATTTGAGTCATGTCAGGGATATAACTCACAGGTATAACCCGCCTAAGTTGCAACCCGGGCTCTACCAAGACGGCCCATACAAAAGATGTCCAAGAGAAACGCCAGGCCCATACAGGCGGCTCATTAGGTGGGCCGGCTCGTCGACGTCGTCCGGGTGGCCGGTTTAAACACGAAGATGTAGAAAATCCTTTTTCCCTTGAGGAGCAAGGGAAGAGGAGTTAGATTAGGTCACGGGCTCTTTATGACCCGGACTCTGTTGTAAGCTCACGGCCTCCACCTATATATAAAGGGGAGCCCTTGAGTTAGAGAGATCAAGTAAGAAACAGGCAAACCTCGAGAACTAGGATAGCGATTTTGCATCCTTGTAATCGAGATCATCATCAAATACACACAAAGCAGGATGTAGGCTATTACCTCCATCGGAGGGGCCGAACCTGGGTAAAATCGTCTCTTGTTCCCGATCAACCCCTTTGATTCACCACCTAGCGGCGATGGCCTCACACTCAAGTTCTCCTAAGAGAACATCTACCATGAAAAACCACAACAGTTGGCGCCCACCGTGGGGCTCTCGCCCGGTGGAGTTGAGTTCTCAATGGGAGCCCTTCCAGGGTTTGGGAGATTCGCGGTTGGTCAGATGACCAAGAGCTGCCGCGGCAAGCTCTACATCGATGATTCAGGCTGGGGGCCCGAGGCCGACTCAATCGAGTACGGGTATCGGGTCCCCTTCGGCAAGATCCACATCTTCATCGGCAAAATCGGCGCGTCGGTGCCCGAGTCGGACATCTGCACCAACATCGTCGAGCCGGCTCGGCGCGCCCAACCCACCCGGCGTCAAGCCGGTCAGCGTCATGCCTTCGTTCGTTTCACCCAGAGAGTTAGCCTCTCGGATGAGCCGGCAGGCAGCAGGGACACCCTCGTCAACTCTGATGGCGAATCTTCCATGGGAGACACCGAATCAATCTGTCCCCTTTATGATGGTGGACTTGGGGGCTCTGCAGAAGCGGAAGCTCCCAGGGAGTCACATGAGCCGCCTCGTCAGATTACTGTCTACATGGAAGGAACAACGACGGCTCAAGACCCGTCGTCACTAGGCGCAGCCGGCGGCTCTAACGGATCAGGCAAGGCGCCGGCTCAAGCCATGATAGATCTAATGGACAAGATGGCGAAGCTGGTAGGAACACCCATCACTGTGGAGAACCAGGAGGAGCGCAACGCAGAGTTAGTAAAACTCCGCGAGCAGATGACTAAGGTCCAGGAGGAAATTGACGTCGAAAACGCCCGGATGGCGGAAATATAGGCTCGTATCCATAACGAGTCGGAGCGTGTGAAGGCCGAGGCTTGGCAGTTAGGGCTTCGTTGATACGCCTCTGAGGCGGTTTACCAGAGGAGACACCAGGGTCGGGTGCCAATGAATCTCGAGCCAACCCATTTATTCCCCACTCCGCAGCAGACGCCAGGGGCTGAACAAGCGCGCGAGGATCTCCCTCGTCAAACGGCCCGACAAACGGATCCGGCTCAACCACCACCGGCTCAGCCATCACCACCGTGGTTCTAGACGCTGCAAGGACACTTCTCCAACCCCGTTGACAACATGTTAGCAGCAACTCGCAATCTAGAGGCGCTTCCCATCCACGGGAATACCCCGGTCGAGATTGAGGCCAGGAATGCCATAGAGATGTTGAAAACAGCAGTGGTGCAGCAAGCGCAGTATTCTTATAGCCGCGATCGGATGCACTCCACCCCGTATGCCAGCCGCAGTAAGAGTCGCCATGTGGAATCTCTAGCTGTTTCGAGCAGTGTACGCAGGCAACAGCCTCAGGTCTCCCCGACCCGGCCTATGTTGTCAAACGCCCAGGCAGTTGTCAATGCCGCCAGGGCAGCGCGACAGGCAGAGGCGGAAGCGGCGGCAGCACGGGCGACTCAGCAGCTTCATCCTCAACCGGCAACTACGGGGGCTGGGGTGAGCAATAGGATGGTTGGAATCCCTTGCTTATCCCCGGCTCTCCGTGGCGAGCGTATGCCCAAGGACTTCAAGGGGCCTCGAAAGGTGCCAAACTACACAGCAGACCTTGAGCCGACAGCATGGATCGAGAGTTACGAGCTGGCAATGAATATGCTCGATGTCAGTGACGCCATGTGCGTGAAGTACCTGACTATGATGCTAGAAGGGCCGGCTCGAACATGGCTGAAGAACTTGCCACCCAATTCCATCAACACTTGGGCAGAGCTGAAGGAGCGGTTTATCAAGAATTTCCAGGGAGCGTGTAAACGACCAATGACGATTGTGGATCTTCAGTATTGTGTCTAGCGCGGGGACGAGTCGGCTCACCATTGGACTCACCGGGTTGCCGAAATCATCCACTCTTCGGACGGCATCACGGCAGCTCAAGCCATCCTAATCTTGGAGAAGAATTGCCATTTTCAGCCACTGGTCCAAAAGTTTGGCCGTCTTAAGCGGAAGGTGCAAGATATGGGTGACTTGATGGACCTTCTTGCCAGATACGCCGAGTCAGACAGCACTTGGGGGCTACAGCAGTGTTCTGTTTTATCTACTCAAAGTATCAAGTACCAACTCGTTATGATCATAACATGTCGGTCCTTGGGGGCTACAGTAAACAGTTCAATATACATATTTTCAAGAACCAGCTTACCATTTTCATAATAAGCTGGTCCTTGGGGGCTGAAGACATTATATAAAGACAGAACGGTTAAAGCAAAGAATCTTACCTCATATTTCTCCTTGAGAGCATTGATCAAATTCATCTCAATTTCACGGCTCTCAGACAGCCGGGTTAAGTACTGCTGGTAGATATCTTCAACACCAAGCGTAGATAGATCTGGAATTTCCAACTTGGCTTTTCCTTTATTCAGGTTCACCGCCTCATCCTTGGCTATAACTTTCGCTAAGGAGGTGGAAATGACAGGAGCCTAGAAGCCCTCCTTGACAATAATAACGTCCGGATCGCTCTGGTCAACCGGCAGAATGGAATCATCCACATGAGCCGCCGGACTGGAGGGACGCGTCGGGCTTGGCGGATGAGCAAATAAAACAACTGAGGCGTCTTGAGCCTCCTATTGGTGTATCCATAAAAACCGTCTCGTCCGGCCTTGGCACCTCAACTTCAGCTGCTGGCTCAACCATGGCATTTGGATTGTTCTCTCCGGAAGGATCAACTTCAATGGCTGTCTTTTCAGGCGGGTTGTTCGAAACGTCCTGGCTTGCGGCACCTAAGGTTGACCCGGCAGCATGCCTCGACACAATAGCTTTGGCCCCATAGTTGCCAGGAATCAAGTGTTATATTATAGGGAAAGCAACTCAAAGGTCAAATATACAAAATTTGTGCAAATTCAGAACCTTACCCGCGATTGACGTTAAAAGCGGGAAGTTGTGTTGCAGACGAGTCGCCCGAAGACGGAGAAGATTCCTGATAAAGTGAGTTCGAAAGGCTAAGAGGTTGTTTAAACAGACCGGCTCTAGGACGATAATTGGTTGGACTATGTGGCACCTCAAGGCGTGGTTTGCGAGCCGGCGGTGCGTGAGACACGTCGGGATCTAGTCGCCCGAATCACTTCGGGTCTTAAGTTTTGATTGACCAGCAAATTGAGATTTCTTCAAAAGAAAATAGGGAGCTAAGTAAGAGTTTGGATGCGACGGTTTAAACTTCCGGACGGTTCGTCTTGGTTTTCTTGGAACAAACGTTTCTGAGGAACTGGAAGAGATTGGAATTACCTCAATGTTGCCGGCTTGACTAGATTCCGAGTCGCCCTGACAAGAAGGCGCGTCAGCAAGTTCAATAAACAAGCAGCCAAGAGAGTCAAGTTCTACCTCAGATTGCTCCCCCAAAGACGATTCATGAGGCGGGTCATCTCTTTGACCTGATGAAGGGACGGGGATCTGAGGCGTGACCTTCCAAAAGCTAGAGTTTTTCTGCAGCAATATAAAGCATATGATGAGAATGGCGGGTTAAAATAAAATTGACGAAGGAAGAAAATATACATGTCAAGAAAAATTAAATACTGAAGGTGGCGGATTCTGTAGATAGAACGGACCCAAGCCGGTAACACTGCAATTCTCCCATGAGTCAGAGAAGAATCTTTTTGTTTCTTTGTTGAGGGCATCATCGGTTAAGTCCTCGCTGGAAAAGCGTTGAGCGTCGGATGAGTCGCCCGAGTAATCACACATCAAGCCGTCCCTCACGCTGATGGGCTGGATCCGCCATTTCAGCCAACAGCGGATCAGGTCAATCCCGGTCAAGCCATGCGTGGTTAGGGCCCTCAACTTTGTGCGAAGGGGTGCAATCAGGTCCCTTTCTTCAGTCGTTGGCCAACCCGGAAATTCTGCATTGCTTCCAAGCCGTTCCATCCTGTAACCCGACAGAGGATTCTCTCCTACTGGGGCGGTGTTTTTGTAGTAAAACCAATTTTTATTCCATCCCTTTGGATGACTTGCCAGTTTAGAGTTGGGGAAAGGGTTGTTCTTTCTCTTCTGGATAGAGATTCCACCAAGTTCACAAGCAGCACTGTTCTTGGTCTCGGTTTGGCGATTCAGACAGAAGAATTCCCTAAAAAGGTTCACAGATGGCTCAATCTGGAGATAAACCTCGCATAAAACCTGGAACTGACACATGTTGGTCATAGAATTGGGACCAATATCCTGAGGCCGGAGGTTGAAGAATTGTAGGAGGTCCCCTAAGAACTTTGAGCCGGGAGGTCGAAAACCTCTACGCAGGTGATCAGCAAAGATGACGATTTCTCCTTATCGAGGCTGCGAATAAGGCTCTTCTTTGGGAGCACGCCATTCTATTTCTTTCCGAGCCCGCAGGAAACCTTGGCTTACAAGGTTCTCCAAAGTGAGTTTGGACTCTAGGGACCTGACCCAGTTACCGACTTTGGAGTTCTTAGGGGCCATGGCGTGTTATGGAGCAACTAAAAGGGAGATATGGAAAATAAGTCGGTGCATGTTATAAGTCGCCAATTACGGTTGTTCCTTAAAAGGCGAGACAAATTAAGTTTCTACAGAAAGACGTTCAAGCCGGCAAAACCAGCAGAAAGATGTTTAAGCCAGCGAAATCAAGTAAGGGGATACAAAGGCATATCACATCTCTACAAGACTTAGCAGAAATTTTGCACAAACAGGTTTCTACGGAGACGTTCTCTTAGATGGATCTAAATAAATGCAAAAAAAGGAAAGGGAAAAGCGCTCTAGCTCGCGGAGGAACCGAAACTGAAGCAGTAGCAAATGCCTTTCAAAAGGTTCATTTTTTCAGATCTATTTGCAAGAGATATAATGCGGAGACTGCAACGAGACTACGAATGCTAAAAGAATAAGGAGCCTATGGATCTACAAGCGACTGTTCGTATGAACGTGATGAGCACGGTATGAACGATGGAAAGATCAAACCCTAATGGGAGAAAGGACATACCAGATCTTGGTCGAAGAAGGATGGGAATGGATGACTCTACTCCGGCGACCGCAAGAGAGGTCTGGTGGCGCAGGCGATGTGTTTTGGAGGCCCTAACGTCGTCCTTGAAGCTCCGGCACTGCTCGGTTGAGAAGAGAGGCGCGAGGAGGAAGAAGGCGAGGAAAGTGAAAAATGGGGTTCGGCCGACCTATTTATAAGGGAAAGGAAATGAAACGACACCGTGCGAGGCGGGACGGTCGCGGTAAACTCATGGCTAGGATTGCGCCTGGACTTTCGCGTCGGCCCGGATTTGGTGCTATTTTCAAAAGATTTGTTATGATGACTCCAGACGACAATGGTCAGCGAGATGACGTCACGAGAGTGTTGATTGAGTATACCAAGTCTAAACAAGGGAAAGATGACCCGGCATAATCTTGACCCGGACTGAGTTCTCTTTGCCAGCTCATAAATTGATCTTAAGTTCAAAGTTCTCAGCATGTTTAAGATGGAGTTTAGCATGGATGAATCCAAAATAAACTGGGGGCTAATGTCGGGGATATACCTCACAGGTATAACCCGCCTAAGTTGCAACCCGGGCTCTGCCAAGACGGACCATATAGAAGATGTCCAAGAGAAACGCCAGGCCCATACATGCGGCTCATTAGGTGGGCCGGCTTGTCGACATCGTTCGGGTGGCAGGTTTAAACGCGAAGATGTAGAAAATCCTTTTTCCCTTGAGGAGCAAGGGAAGAGGAGTTAGATTAGGTCACGGGCTCTTTATGACCCGGACTCTGTTGTAAGCTCACGGCCTCCACCTATATATAAAGGGGAGCCCTTGAGTTAAAGAGATCAAGTAAGAAACACGCAAACCCTCGAGAACTAGGTTAGCGATTCTGCATCCTTGTAATCGAGATCATCATCAAATACACACAAAGCAGGACGTAGGCTATTACCTCCATCGGAGGGGCCGAACCTGGGTAAACTCGTCTCTTGTTCCCGATCAACCCCTTTGAGTCGCCACCTAGTGGCGATGGCCTCACACTCAAGTTCTCCTAAGAGAACATCTACCATGACAAAACCACAACAAGTCACCTCTGAATATTATGATTCTTATTTGCATGATCATTATAGCTTCGTAATTCTCTCCGATCTATTGAGATAGTTTGCCAACTAGATTGATATTTCTTCAGTGCGAGAGGTGCGTTGTAGTGGGTTCAACCTGACGGGTTTCTGTATCCCAATGACAGAAGGGGACAAGATACATCTTTCTGTTGTTGCCACTAAGGATAAAACGATGGGGTTCATTCATATGAATTGAGTTTACTTTGTCTACATCATGTCATCGTTCTCCATGCATTACTCTGTTTGTCATGAACATAATACGTAGAGAGGCAAGCATAGAAGCGCTCTTGAAGTGGAGGAATAGTAATAGGTGCAGGCAGGAGTCGGCCTATTTGTCTTGGACATGATGCCTATATACACATGATCATTGCCGTGAACATCGCATAACTATGCACTTTTCTATCAATTGCCCAACGGTAATTTGTTTACCCACCGTATGCTTATTTTCATGAGAGATGCCGCTAGGGAAAATTATGGCCCCCGGGTCTATTCATCTATATATTTATAAACGCTACAATACCTTGCTGCCATTTTTTTTTCCAATTTACAATTATCTACTATTATCTACACACTTCACTTACTTGCAAATAACGAGATCAGGAGGATTGACAACCCTCTTGCCCGCGTTGGGTGCAAGTTGTTTGCTCTTTTGTGTGCAGCCGCTGAAGACGGTTGTTGATTGATATTCCTATTGGTTCGATAAACCTTGGTTTCATAACTGAGGGAAATACTTACCCGTATTGTGCTGCAATTACCCGTTCCTCTTCACGGAAAACCCAACGCAGATCACAAGTATCACCGCCCCACTTATTCGAATCGGTACGGGCTAATCCGCGCCGTCCATGGATCATAAGATCCAACGGCCATGACTTAACCCAGCCAAGAAGTGGAACCAGCCACTCCTAGCCTGCCACATGTCCCCTATTTTGAATAAACCGAATTAAAATAGAAATTGCACTGGTAGTTTTGCAGAAAAGCCCCTAGATACTAAAACCTTCACAACTTTTTATCCATAACTCCAAATTGAGAGATTCTTTTTGCAAAATGATCCTTATGAAATATAGTATCACCCTAAAAAGTGAAATTTGGAAATTGAAAATATGAAAATTCAAATTCAAATTGAATCTTGGAATTATGGATAGAAACCTTGGAATCGAAAGGTTTTAGACTTAGTAGAACTAAAACCGAGTACATGAGGTGCACTTTCAGTACTACAAGGCACGACGAGGAGCAGGAGGAGGATGATAGCCTTGGTGGGCAGGTGGTGCCCCAGAAGGACACCTTTTAATATTTGGGATCAATGTTGCAGAAGGATGGGGATATCGATGAAGATGTGAACCTTCGAATTAAAGCCGGATGGATGAAGTGGCGCCAAGCTTCTGGCATTCTCTATGACAAGAGAGTGCCATAAAAGCTAAAAGGCAAGTTCTATAGGATGGCGGTTTGACCCGCAATGTTGTATGGCGCTGAGTGTTGGCCGACTAAAAGGCGACATGTGCAACAGTTAGGTGTGGCGGAGATGCGCATGTTGAGAAGGATGTGTGGCCACACAAGGAAGGACCGAATCCGGAATGATGATATACGAGCTAGAGTTAGGGTAGTGACGATTGAAGAGAAGCTTGTCCAACATTGTCTGAGATGGTTTGGGAATATCCAGCGCGGGCCTCCAGAAGCCCCAGTGCATAGCGGGCGGCTAAAGCGTGCTAATAATATCAAAAGAGGTCGGGGTAGACCGAACCTTACATGGGAAGAGTCTGTAAAGAGAGATCTGAAGGATTGGAGCATCACCAAAGAACTAGCCATGGACAGGGGTGCGTGGAAGCTTGCTATCCATGTTCCAGAACCATGAGTTGGTAGCAAGATCTTATGGGTTTCACTTCTAGCCTACCCCAACTTGTTTGGGACTAAAGGCTTTGTTATTGTTGTTGTTGTTGTTGTTGTTGTTGTTGTTGTTGTATTCAAACAGAATGAATTTGAATTTTAATAAGGCATAACTTGCAAATTATATATCCAAATAAATTAATTAATTTTGCAAATTGGAACTAGTGATATATAGTTTCTATCTAGGACGCTTTAGTTCAAATTTGAATAATTTAAATATATAATTTAAACAGAATACAGGAGAGGTAATAATTCAATAAAACTTAAACCTAATTGGATTTAATTTGAATTAAGAATTATTTCATAAAAACTCATGAAAAAAATAAAGTGAGAAACTATAATATGGACTTTAGTAAATATATTGGATTATTATTTGACTTTAGGAAATTTAGATAACATTTGAATTTAAATTCAAACCTAGTTTGAATATAACTTTTAAACCCTAGGTTCAATTTGAATAAAACTCTTTAAATGTGATTTCATAATTCAAATTAAACCTAGGAATTATTGGGAGTTAATAATTGACTCTAGGGAACGATGAACTCAAATTAAGTTTAGTTGAAACTCAAACTAGTTTGAAAACTATTTGAACCTTAGTAATTATTCTTGGATTCCTATTTGACATTAGTTAAACCAAAATTCAAATAAATAAACTATAGTCAATATATTGGATTACATTCAACTTTAGTTAAAGCTTATTTGATTAAATAAAGAATAGTAACTGTATTGGATTTACAATTAACTTTAGTTTAAAAGTTATTGAATAGTATACTTAGTATTTTTATTGGATTTGTATTTGACTTTAGGGAAGACAATAAATGTATCTGGGTTAGGTTGAACCAACTTAGTCAAATATGAAATAATTCATATCTCAATTTAACTCAGTAGAACCAAATCAAACTATGAACTCAATTCAATTTGAATTCAAATAGGATGAACCCTAACTGAAATCCAAATTAAATTGAAAGCCATATCAAGTTGTTATTTTCAAACCTTAGTGTACTCAAACTCATGAAAGGTCAAAAAGTTTGAATTGTCATTCAAACTTGAACATGAACTTGGCTATCCAAGATTCATAGACCATAACTCTGTTGTTAAGATTCTTTGATTGGATTTGACAACCATAACTTGACATCACATACTCCTTATGTGATGATGTGAGCCCTTATGTCACATGTATTCTAGATGACAACCACTATGTTGTTTTCCCAAACTCTTATGAGTTAACCCTAACCTATGATCTCACAACACACTGACGCTGAACCATGCACAACACTTGTTGTATGATTGTATGGTTGTTTATGATTGCTTTTTACATATGATAGATTGTACGAAGAGCGAAGAGTAACTTGATAAAGATTGTAAGAATGAAGAATCATCAACACCAGGCAAGTTCGACTTGATCATTTTTACCTACTATTTTATTGCATTGTAGTTTTGCCATGATAGGAGTGTGAGTTTAGGATGCTAAATTTTGTACAACCTAGTAATTGGCAACTTAGGTCCAAACTTACCCTGATCTTGTAACCATCGAGTAGTTGCTTAGATGCTATAATGTGGATTAGGAATCACCAATTATTATTTCCACCATACAACCGCATGGTTGACTACTTAACTACTACTTAATTAATGAATCGATCTGGGTGGACTGGCTTTGATTGAGTCATCGAAGTGTAGTCCTTGGTGGGGAATGCCACCAAGCACTGGAGATTATACGAGTTCAAAAGTTGAGTAGCTTCCAAGTGTGACCCTGAGACAATATGGGCTCTGTCAAGATCGAGTATGTTGTGGGAACCCTCCTGTGGTAGACCAGCAAATGTAGGTGTGTAGGTTGGACTCGTCTATCATTTCTGAGAGGGCGACTACTTTCCAAATGTCTTGTCTTGATCTACCTAGCTACTTCACAAGTGAAGTTTAGTAGCAGAAGGGTGTGATCGGGAATCACGGGTAAAGTACACAAACCTCTACATAGTGTAGAAAATTGATCATGATTAGTTGGGTCCCCAGTTACGCACAACTTTGAGCAACTCATCTGAGAATTGTTAGCTTGATCTCATTCACCTCTTCCATCTACAAGCAATTAGTTGAACCAATGGGGAGTTATGGCATTGATTTTAGAGGACTGGGGGTACCAGGGTCTCTGGAGAGAAGCTTGGGATCACCAGGGTTTACCGGGAGTCCACATGCTCAAACTGCATTTAGATCACGACCGGGCTTTACCGGGAGTGCCTCTAGGTTACGACCGGGTTTACTGGGAGTGCCACTAGACTACGACCAGGGTTTACAGGGAGTGTCACATTGCTATTAGAGTGGACCACCATAAAATACTAGGGAAAAACTATGTTTTCTGCAAAGAGCCTTGAACCCCACTAGCCAAGTGCATCTAGGTGAACAGGTTTCCATTAACTGTGGACTTGCCAATACGTTCAATGTATTAAACCTTATGGCCACAACGTATCATGTTGCAGGTTACCATATCAAGGTGAAAGGTTACGAAGTAGGGTTACGGCGCTATACTCAACTCTTGCATGTGCTATGATGGACGCCACAAGACTAGAATACTATTCCGTTGCATGATTATAAAGTAAGCTAGCCATGAGCTAAGAAGACGTGTATTGTATTGCACTGGATCTTTGATGTAAATACTATGACATGTGATGTATTCTTGGTATTTCATTGTCTACCATGCGTGTCGGCTATTGATCCAGTGACTGGCACAGTAAGCGCAGAGATTTGGGGCCCTCTCACGGGACCGGGTCATGACAGATTGAGTACAAGAGATGAACTAGGGTTTGAGATGATATGGTGTTGGTGAAGATGTTGATGAATATTGGTCCTCCCACGATTGAGGAAGTTGGTGATGATGATGGCTTCAATTTCCCCCTCTCGGAGGAAAGTTTCCTCTGCGGAACTGCTCCGCCAGATAGCATAAGTGCTCCTGCCCAGGTTCCGCCTCGAGACGATGGCGCTTCATCCCGAAAGTGTTCTTCTGATTTTTTTTCTAGGGAAAATAGCATCTTATAGGAGAAGATGGGCCCCAGAGGCCTTCTGGTGGAGCCACGAGCTCAGTAGGCGCGCCCAGGGTGGTAGGGTGCGCCCCTGGGCTCATGACTCCCTGGTGGATCCCCTCATGGTATTTCTTCCGCCAGTATTTTTTACATATTCCAAAATAATTCTCCGTAAATTTTTAGGTCATTTGGAGTTGCAGAAAATATCCAACTCTTATGTAGCCTTTTCGGGTCCAAAATTCCAGCTGCCGGCAATCTCCCTCTTTGTGTGAAACTTTCAAAATAAGAGAGAAAAGGCATTAGGATTGCATCATAAAGTGAAATAAGGAGTCAAAACATAATAAATATCAATAGGAAAACATGATGCAAAATGGATGTATCAACTCCCCCAAGCTTAGACCTCGTTTGTCCTCAAGTGAAAGCCGAACTCAATAATCATGACCACTTGCTTAGAGAAAGAGGCGTCGATAAAATAAAATATGGATATGAGAGCATCATGATCATTATCATAGCAGCAATATAATATCATAAAACTTCTCATCAACAAGTGGTAATTCATTCACAAGTTAAAGTATGAACTATAAACTTCATTGAAAACTAACAAACTATGTTCTTAGTCATTGAAACAATTGTAATCCATCATGTTTTAAAAAGAGTGTATGTAAGAGATTTGTTAGTAAGTTCACATACTCAATCATTTAGTCTTCTATGATTGCTGACACTCATGGCATACTTATGCAGCAAAAAGTTTCAATCGGACACATAGGAAGATGGGGCTCTGTAGTTTCCACCTCCAAACTTATTTATCTCGAGGATAATGTCAACAATAATAACTCATGATTGCCTATATCCAATTGGATATATATGCTTGGATCTTTCCCCACCACATGATGATTGCCAAGTGGACAATAAATAAAAATGGAATAGGGAGGAACATTATTGACTCTTGCATAAAAGTAAAAGATAGGCCCTTCGCAGAGGGAATCAGAGGTTGTCCTGCGCTTTTTCATTAGGATGTGCAAACTCTTAATGGAAAGGAATGTCACTTTATATTGCCCCTTGTGATAGCAACCTTTATTATGCAGTCTGTCACTTTTCTTTCTTTACCATCACAAGTTCGTACAAAGCTTAGTTTCCCTTACAACAAAAGATCATACATATTTAGGAGCAATTTTCATTGCTTTTTTACTGATGACAACTTACTTGAAGGATCTTATTCAATCCATAGGTAGATATGGTGGGCTCTCATGGCAAGAAACTGGGTTCAAGGATTTTTGATGCACAAGTAATATCTCTACTTAGTGCGAAGTTTTGGCTAGCAAAAGATTATGAGCAAGCACCACATGTTAGAGGATCCATGACAATATAACTTCTACGTGAATATAAGCAAAAATAACCCATTACCTTGTTTTCCTTGTCCAATGCCAACTAGTTGATCAAACATAGAACATTTAATGGGGGCTCACAATCATAAAAGATGTCCAATATAGTATATTTATATGTGAGACCTCTCTCTCGTTATTACTTTTTCGTGAATTGCATCAATGACCAATGTTATGTTTATCAACTTCCAACAAATTTTATTAATTATACTTATTTTATGTGAAGTCATCACTCCCCATGGGATTAGCATATGATATTTTTATTCTTTTCATTCCTAAGATTGAAGTAAAAGGGTAAAGCAACCAAACTCAAACTACACTTTATCATATAACTCTCATACTCAATTACATAGATATATAGATCACGAAACTAAATCATACTAAAACTTTATTCTTCTAAATCATAGAATAACTAAGAATCGAACTAAGATAGGCAATGATGGTAAAAGTGATGGTGATACGATACCGGGGCACTTCCCCCAAGCTTGGAACAAGCCAAGGGTGGTGCCCATACGTGTGTACTCAAGTTTCTTTCTTGGGTGATGGTGGTGATGAAGTGGTAGGTTTGTGTTCCATCTTCAAAGGCATGGGATCCCCATCGAAGAAAGAGGAGCGGATCTTCCGAATCCTAAAATTTGTAGCTATGCTCATCCTTTTAAATCTGGATTCATACTCATAGTTTTGGTTTTGCGGGTCATAAATTTGAGCTTGAAGATGATCGATCTGGTCATGAAGCTTTAAGAGAGATTCTCCAATGTCCTTGCTGTCCAACGTATGCCCATGGATGAATTCCATGATCATGGAGTGAGTAGCATTCAGACCACGCTCAACCATCCCCAAGCCCTTGAAGATTTCCTGCTCCACTGCTTGAAGCCTGGCCTTCTCGCTTCCATCCTTCCTTGATCCTTGCATGTCTCGGATGTGGAGCACCCCCTCACGCATCGCAATGGTTTGAGGGTGCTTAATCACCTCTAGCGGGTAGGGGTTGATGACCTTCTAGAAGAACTTGTCCTTGGCCGAGCTTGATGAAGCCATAGCGATCTAGATCTGATAGAAAACAGGCCGAAACAAGGACAAAGGGGAAACTTGCAATACGGTGATCAAAACAGCGAGGAGTGTATATAATTATTTTCCCCGTGCGGGACAAGTCTACGAAAGGAAAACGGTGTCAGGAAAGTCCATTAGGGAGTCACGAGCTCACACGTCGCGCCCTAGTGGGTACGGCGCGCCCCCTGAGCTCATCGCTCCCTCATGCACTTTCTTGATTGTTTATTATTTTTCAAATTTTTCATATATTCCGAAACGAACAAAAAGTACTTTTATGGAACTTTTGGAGTCAGTTTACTTACCGTATCATGCACCTACTCCTTTTCAGGATTCTGGAGCGTTCTGGAAGGTCTCTTTTATGTGCTCCTCCAGTGTCATTGTTTGACAAATATGTTTCCTTGTTAATGGGTGTACCTAAAATATAATTCTTAATTCTTTGCCCATTAACCACCTTAGGATTTGTGCCATCGGCATTGTTAATATTGATAGCTCCGGAGCGATAAACTTCCTCGATGATATAGGGTCCTTCCCATTTACACAGAAGTTTTCCTGCAAAGAATCTGAAACAATAATTGTATAATAGAACTTGATCACCGACATTAAATTCCCGTTTTGTATTCTTTTTTCATGCCATCTTTTAACTTTCTCTTTAAACAATTTAGCATTTTCATAGGCTTGGGTCCTCCAGTCGTCTAGAGAGCTCATATCAAACAACCTCTTCGGGAGGTTTAAAATCATAATTAAGTTATTTAATTGCCCAATAAGCTTTATGTTCTAATTCTAGAGGTAAATGACAAGCCTTTCCATAGACCATTTTATAGGGGGACATACCCATAGGATTTTTATAAGCAGTTCTATATGCCCACAATGCATCATCAAGTTTCATAGACCAATTCATCCTAGACCTATTTACTTCCTTTTGCAAAATTAATTTTATTTCCCTATTGCTCAATTCAACTTGACCACTAGACTAAGGATGATACAGCGAGGCAATTCTATTGTTAACATCATATTTAGCTAGGATTTTACGAAATGCACCATGAATAAAATGTGAACTGACATCGGTCATTAAGTATCTAGGGACTCCAAACCTTGGAAAGATAACTTCTTTAAGCATTTTAATAGAGGTGTTGTGATCAACACTACTAGTTGGAATAGATTCTACCCACTTAGTAACATAATCAATGGCAACTAAAATATGAGTACGCTCATTAGAGGAAGGAAAAGGTCTCATATATTCAAAGCCCCAAACATCAAATGGTTCAATAACAAGTGAATAATTCATAGGCACTTCCTGATGTCTATCAATATTACCAATTCTTTGACATTCATCACAAGAAAGGACAAACTTATGTGCATCCTTGAAAAGAGTAGGCCAATAAAAACCAGACTGTAATACCTTATATGCAGTTTTGTCTCCCGCATGGTGTCCTCCATGAGCTTCAGAATGACACTTCCATAGGATTTGTTCTTGTTCATGCCCGGGTACACATCATCTAATAATACCATCTACTGCTTATTTATATAAATGTGTGTCATCCCAAAAGTAATGTCTGGAGTCAAAGAAGAACTTTTTCTTTTGCTAGTATGTGTAATTAGGTGGTATATATTTAGCAGCAATTTAATTAGCATAATCTGCATACCAAGGACTATTGCGAAAAGTGGAAGAATTTATAACAGCTAATTGCTCATCAGGAAAACTATCATCAATAGGCAGTGGGTCATCAAGAACATTTTCCATCCTAGACAAATTATCTGCTACTGAGTTTTCAGCTCCCTTCCTATCAACAATATGCAAATCAAATTCTTGTAGTAAAAGAACCCACTTAATCAGTCTAGGTTTAGCATATTTATTTTCCATAAGATATTTAATAGCAGCATGATCGGTGTGAATTATTACTTTAGAATCAACAATATAAGATCTGGATTTATCACATGCAAACACAACTTCTAAAAATTCTTTCTCAATGGTAGCATAATTCTTTTGAGCACTGTCTAGGGTTTTACTACCATAATGAATAAAATTCAACTTCTTATCAATTCTTTGTCCTAGAACATCACCAACAGCATAATCACTAGAATCACACATTATTTCAAAGGGTAGGTTCCAGTCAGATGGTTGAACAATGGGTGCAGAAATAAGGCTTCCTTAAGTATTTCAAAGGCTTCTACACAATCATCATCAAAAACAAATGGAACATCTTTTTGCAAAAGATTGGTAAGAGGCCTAGAAATTTTACAGAAGTCTTTTATGAACCTTCTATAGAAACCAGCATGACCTAGGAAACTTCTAATACCTTTTATATCTTTAGGACATGGCATTTTCTCAATTGCATCAACTTTATCTTTATCTACCTCAATATCTCTTTCGAAGATTTTATGCCTGAGGAATATACCTTCATTCACCGTAAAGTGGCACTTCTTCCAATTCCATACAAGATTAGTTTCCTCGCATCTCTGCATAACTCGATCAAGGTTGTATAAGCAATCATCAAAAGAGGTTCCGTAAACGGAAAAAATCATCCATGAATACCTCAACAATCTTTTCACAAAAGTCAAATAATATAGCAGTCATACATCTTTCAAAGGTAGCAGGTGCATTGCATAAACCAAAAGGCATGCGTCTATAAGCATAAGTTCCAAAAGGACAAGTAAAGGTGGTTTTCTCTTGATCTTCTTTTGCTACACGTATCTGAGAAAAAACAGAATATCCATCTAGGAAGAAAAAAATGTGTATGCTTAGATAATCTCTCTAACATTTGATCAATAAAAGGTAAGGGGTAATGATCTTTTCTAGTAGCTTTATTTAATATTCTGAAATCAATTACCATCCTATAACCAATTATGATTCTTTGAGGGATAAGTTCATTTTTATCATTAGGAACAAATCTAATGCCTCCTTTCTTAGGGACACAATGAACATGATTACCAATGTACTATTAGCTAGGATAAATTATACCTACCTCCAGAAGCTTTAGTATTTCAGTTCTTACCACATCCTTCATTTTGGGATTCAGACGATGTTGATAATCAACGACTGGTTAAGCACCTGGTTCTATATTAATCTTGTGCTGGCATAAAGTGGGACTAATGACCTTAAGATCATCAAGAGTATATCCAATTGCAGCACGGTTCTTCCTCAGAATTTTAATTAATCTCTTTTCTTCATGCTCTTAAAGATTAGCATTGATAATAACATGATATATCTTCTTTTCATCAAGATAAGCATATTTCAGTGTATCAGGTAGCTTCTTTAATTCAAACACAAGATCAATCTTAGGCGGGAGAGGGTCTCCCAAAGTTTCAACGAGCGGGTTATGTTTAAGGATAGGTGCCTTATTAAATACTATATCATCTATTTCATTCCTTTCATTCATATGCATATCATTTTCAGGGTCAAGCAAATATTGTTCTAATGGGTCGGTAGGAGGCACAAAAATAGAAGCAAGACCAATAATTTCATCTTTACTAGCTAACTCTTTATAATGTGGTTTTCTACTAAACTTGGAGAAATTAAAGTCATGAGATACATCACCAAAATGAACATTGATTGTTTCCTTATTGCAATCAATTTTAGCATTAACAGTATTCAGGAAAGGTCTGCCAAATATAATGGGACAAAAATCATCTTGTAGTGATCCAAGAACTAGATAATCGGTAGGGTGTTTGATCTTACCACAC
Source organism: Elymus sibiricus (assembly GCA_039707655.1). NCBI lineage: Eukaryota > Viridiplantae > Streptophyta > Magnoliopsida > Poales > Poaceae > Elymus > Elymus sibiricus. Next base: position 251,861,439 of record CM077671.1, read on the forward strand.
AAGGCTTCAACATCTCCAAAAATCCCAAGCGGTGAAATAGTATCTCTATTTGCAAGCTTAATAGTAACATCAATATCTTCTAGCTCAATAGGTGAGATATATCATCATAACTTCTGAATAAAGAGTAAATGGAATGGCACTAAAACTAGCACCCATATTACATAAACCATGATAACAATGATCTCCAATCTTAACAGAAACAACATGTTGCTTCATCGCAATGGAATGCCAACAACATGTTTATTTTTATCTTTAGGATCATGCTTAGCAACCCGAGTTGCTTCATCGCAGAAATATATGACATGACCATCAATATTATCTACTAATAGATCTTTAATCATTGCAACATTAGGTTCCACTTTGATTTGTTCAGAGGGTCTATGAGTTTTGATATTACTCTTATTAACCACAGTTGCAACTCTAGCATGTTCCCTAATCCTAACAGGAAAAGGTGGTTTCTCAATATAAGTCGTAGGCACAATTGGATCAACATTATAAATGATTATTTCTTCTTTACCTATAACAGGTTCCTCAAGTTATTTTAATCGGTGGATGATATTTAAAGCACTTCTCCTTAGGGAGATCAACATGAGCAGCAAATGATTCACATAAAGTAGCTACTATCTCAGAGTCAAGTCCATATTTTGCACTAAACTTATGAAAAGCATCGGTTTCCATAAAAGATTTAACACAATCGAACTCAAGATTTATACCAGACTATTTACCTCTTTCAGTTTCCCAATCTTTAGAGTTGCATTTAATTCTTTCCATAAGATCCCATTTGAATTCAATAGTTTTCTTCATGAAGGAACCAGTAGAAGAAGTATCGAGCATTGATTGATCTTCATGAGAAAGTCGGGCATGAAAGTTTTGTATAATTATTTCTCTTGAGAGCTCATGATTGGGGCATGTATGCATGATAGATTTAAGCCTCCCCAAGCTTGAGCGATACTTTCTCCCCATGTTCCGGCATCATTCAATAGCCTATACCATGTCAATGTCTTTCCCTCCAAAGATAAAGGGAACACCTTCTTCTTAACTCCATCCTCAGATAAACCTGCAAGCTTAAATAATCCACAAATTTCATCTATATAGATCAAATGCATATCATGATGTATTGTTCCATCTCATACATAAGGATTTGCTAGCAGTTTCTCTAACATGCCCGAAGGAATTTATTAATAAATATTTTCAGTAGGTTCAGTAGGTTTAGTAGGTTGAGGGGCAACTCTTGTTGCTTTCGATCGAGGTGAAGATACCCCAAACAAATCCCTCAAAGGATTATTATCCATAGTAACAAGTGACAGCAAATTTCAGCACGTAACAAAAATGTTTCCTTACCAAATTCCACTTACCAAAAGCGCTTCACTCCTCGGCAACGGCGCTAGACAATAGTCTTGATGATCCACAAGTATAGGGTATCAATCTTAGCCTTTCGATAAGTAAGAGTGTTGAACCCAACGAGGAGCAAAAGGAAATGACAAGTGGTTTTTAGCAAGGTATTCCCTGCAAGTACTGAAAGTAGCGGTAACAAATATTTTTGTAGCAAGGCAATTCGTAAAAAAGTAACAAGTGACAATCATAACAAAGGTGCAGCAAGGTGGCCCAATCCTTTTATAGCAAAGGACAAGTCAGAAATTTTTCTTATAGCATGCAAAGCGTTCTTGAGGACACATGGGAATTCTCGTCTAGATACGTTTCATCATGTTTAGTTTATTCGCGTTCGTTCCTTTGATAATTTGATATGTGGGTGGACTAGTGCTAGGGTGTTGTTCTTACTTGAACAAGCAACCCTCTTATGATTACCAGCTCTCGCAAGCATCCGCAACTACGAAAGAATAATTAAGATAAATCTAACCATAGCATAAAACAGTTGGATCCAAATCAGCCCCTTACGGAATAACGCATAAACTAGGGTTTAAGCTTCTGTCACTCTCGCAACCCATCATCTACTTATTACTCCCCAATGCCTTCCCTTAGGCCCAAGTATGGTGAAGTGTCATGTAGTCGACGTTCACACGACACCACTAAAGGAAGAACAACATACACATCATCAAAATATCGAATGAATACCAACATCACATGATTACTTATAACAACACTTCTCCCATGTCCTCAAGAACAAAAGTAACTACTCACAAATCATATTCATGTTCAAGATCAGAGGTTTATTGAATATGGTTTAAGAATCTGAACATATAATATTCCACCAAGTTAACCAACTAGCATCAACTACAAGATGTAATCAACACTACTAGCAACCCACACGTACCAATCTGAGGTTTGGAGACAAAAATTGAGTACAAGATATAACTAGGGTTTGAGATGAGATGGTGTTGGTGGAGATGTTGATGAAGATTGGTCCTCCCATGATGGAGGAAGCATTGGTGATGACGACGGCTTCGATTTCCCCCTCCCGGAGGGAAGTTTCCCCGACGGAATCCCTCCGCCGGAGAGCAAAAGTGCTCCTGCCCAGGTTCCGCCTCGAGATAGCGGCGCTTCGTCCCGAAAGTATTCTTCTTATTTTTTTCTACGGAAAATAGCATCTTATAGGAGAAGATGGGCCCCGGAGGCCTGCTGGTGGAGCCACGAGCTCAGTGGGCGCGCCTAGGGGGGTAGGGCACGCCCCCTTCGCTCGTGACTCCCTAGTGGGTCCCCTCCTGGTATTTCTTCTGCCAGTATTTTTTATATATTCCAAAATAATTCTCTGTAAATTTTCAGGTCATTTGGAGTTGCAGAAAATATCCAACTCTTCTGTAGCCTTTTCCGATCCAGAATTCCAGCTGCCGGCAATCTCACTCTTTGCGTCGTGTACTGCTAGGCGCAAAACCCCAAGGTGGGCACCGACTCTCGTGGGAACTAATCTGATAGTGACAAGTAGGGGTACGAACAGAGGCTAGTCCTAGCTACGGCGATGGTGTGACACAAAGATTTACGAGTCTGGGCCCCTCTTGTCGTCGTTTTCTCACAACAGATGCCATGGGGTGGCTTATCGAGAGTGGTTGGGGCCGAAGGACGCCGATGAGCTCCGGTGACGGGATTGGGAACAAGCGGTGTGAGACACACGATGTACCCAGGTTCGGGGCCCTCCATGGGAGGTAATACCCCTAGTCCTGCTAGTCTGGTTGAAGAACCGAGCGGGCTACAATGGTGCTCCTTGAGCTGTTGGTTAGAGGAGGAAGAAGAGGCATGCTGGCTCTCTCTGCCTCTCTACGTGGGTGGATGTGTGTGTGTGAAGATGATCCCTGCATGGGGTGGCTCCGGAGGGCTTTATAGGCCAGCCCGTTGGTTTACAGTATGCGTATACGGCACCGGGGGACCCGGCTGGCAGCCTCTCTAGCCGGCCAGGGGGCCCCCCGGTTGAAGAGTCTTGTCGTCGGTAGGGCCCGCCGGCTGCAGGGTCCCATCGGGAGACGGCGGGGGGGGCCACCGGCTGTCCATCGCCATTGGCGCGTGCGTGTCATGCCGCAGTACGGGTCACCTGGCACGGCGTCGTCTTATGGTAGCTGGCCGTGGTCAGCGGTATGGCCGGCCACGCTGTAGCCACGCCGGGGCAGGTAATGGAGTGGTTGGAGGCGTGCGGGCACTGTGCCGACCGCCCGGTCGCAGTCGGCCGGGGTCAGAGGCACTATTGTCTCCACTGTGGCCATGCGGGCGCTGACCTCCGACGCGACGAAAGCCACTGTAGCCACGCGTGCCTGACCACGGTGCCCCCGGCACTGCTGGTACGTTGCCCGTCAAGTCACCGTCCTGTGGAGCATGGTGACATGACAAGCGCTGACCTGCCGGCTAGGCGGTCCTGGCGGCTCCGCCTCGAGCCGGCCGGCCCGTCGCAGTCGGCCTTGCGGAGCCGGTCTACAGGGGGAGGCGGCTCGCCCTGTAGTCGTTTTTTGAAAGTGGGAGCAATGGCCCACCTGAGGCTACCCCGGGGGCATCCCCCCATCAGTAGTCCCCGAAATAGGGGAGGCCCGCCGGCTGGCCGCGGCGGACCTCGTCGGCTTGAATCTTGCATTCGTGGGCCATCGGTAGGCCCGGAGCTGGGGAGCGCGGGATCGCGGCGGTCGGCCTCGCAGCCGGTCGACGCTCCGCAGGGCGCCTCGACCACCCCGAGGGGCAGAGAGGACGCGCCACATGTGGAGCGCAGCGGGCCGCGGCCTGACAGGCCACGCGGAGGACAAGATCGGGCCATGTGGCGGGGCCCACTTCGGCCGTGGCCTCGGCCCGCGCACGCAGATCTTTTGCGGCCAGGGTCATCGGTTGGCGTTCCCGAAGCGCCTTAACGCCCCTCCCCGCGCGTGGCGGAAGTAGTGGGGTTCGTGCGTGACGGATCCGTTCCCCATTACTCCGCGCGGGGTTTAAATGGGAGGGGAGAGGAGCGAAAAGGGTCATTCACTCCCCTGCCCCCGCACATCGTCTTCGTCGCCCGTCCCCCTCCCCGCATCGAGAGAGAGAGAGAGAGAGCGAAGGTCACGCGTCCGCCGCGCCACCGTTCGCCGTAGTCGTAAGCCGCGACGTGACCGAGCCCGCACGCCCCGCCGCCGCCGCCGAGACACCTCCGACGCGGATGGCAGGCAAAGGCGCTTGGGACGGCAGCGATGTCGATGAGGCCTACATCGAGCACCTCCGCCACCGCCGCAAGCTGCCGCCGGCGGAGAATGTGGAGGCGTGCATCGCCGGAGCGGAGAATGTGCTGGCCCCGCGAGAAGGCGAGGTGGTGGTCTTCGCCGAGCATTTCGCCCGTGGGCTTGGCCTGCCGGCGAGCACGTTCTTCCGGCGCTTCTTTTCGCGCTTCGGGCTTCAACCGCACCATCTCAGCACCAACGCCATCTTGCAATTGGCGGCGTTCGTCGCCCTCTGCGAGGGCTTTTTGGGAGTGGAGCCGTGCCTCGACCTCTGGTGTCGGCTCTTCTACCTGAAGCGGCAGACGGTGAAGAACAGGGCCTCCGGCCAGACGGCCATGACCGCCTGCGTAGCCGCCCTTGTTAATTATCGTCCCGGAGCCGGCTTCCCTTAGCTCCCCCTGCAGGACTCGGTGAAGAGTTGGAAAAAGGGGTTCTTCTATGTGAAAAACGTGAAGCTGGCCGAGGACTACATCAACCTCCCCGACTTCGTCAACCAGCTGCCGGTCGCGTTGCTGAACTGGAGGATGCCTCCGCCCCAGGCGTCCAAGACGGCAGACCGGCTCTGCAAGCGGCTGCTCGTAATGACCAAGACGGAGGGGCTTACGGCCGTGGATCTCCTTGCCACGATCGTGGCGCGTCAGGTGCAACCGCTGCAGTGCCGGCCGCACCTCATCTGCTAGATGGGAGGGCGGCGCGACCCGTGCCAGCTCTCCACCAAGGAGCTGAAGGCGGTGCTGGTGGCGAGGAGGGTGAACTCCATCTCGGCCGCCAAGATGAACGAAGGCAGATGGCAAGGGGGGGAAGGCCCTGTACAACCGGGACCATCCGGCTCCGCGGGTATGTGATGAGCCCCCCCCCCTTTTTTTTCTTCTGAGGCCGGCGTCCCCTCCCCCCATCCCGATGACGGAGGGGCTTCTTTTGCGCGCAGGTCTTCCCTTTGCTGCAGGAGTACGGTAAGCCGGCTGCCGATGTGGCGGAGTTGGACCCCGAGGAGGTCGAAGACGTCGATGACGTGGAGCCGGCTGAATTGGAGCGAGCCGGCGCGTCAGGGATCGGCGGTACGGAGGCGGAGGGAACCGAGTCGGCGGGTGAGTTCCTCCCCCAGTCTCTTTTGCGGGACTGGTCCGATGACGACGCTGAGCCGGAGGGGATGCACGATGCAACGGCCCCGGAGGACCCCGAAGTCTCGGGAGACGACGCCACCGCGCCGAGGAAGCGCGTTCGCGGGTCGACCGCGAGCCAGGACGGGGCGACGCGGCCGCGGACTAACGGGGGAAGCAGCCGGCCAGCTCCCGAACGGGCTGCCGGGTGGCAGCCGCGGGTTTCCCCGGCGGGCCCCGTCAGGCAGACGGTCCCCATTAGCATCGGGTAAGTCTCTCTTTGGTTTCTGGTTGGATTCTGGTTAGCCTTCTTTCCATATTCTGTCGTCCAGGGAACCGCGCGCTCTGGGGAGGACGGCCCCTTCGGGGAGGGCCACGGCCGACGAGGCGGTGGGGTCGGCGCAGAAGACCGCCGCCGACGAGAGGGAGCGCGAGGCGTGGCGGGACCGGGAGGCGGCCAAGCAGGAGCGGCTCGAGGAGGAGCGCCGCCCGTGGGAGGAGGCGGCGCAGAAGCAGGTGCCAGGGGGAGCCCGCGCGGAGGCGGCTGGCCAGTCTTGGGAACCGTTTCCTCCTGGCCGGGAAAAAAGGTCCAAGAGCACACATGACCCCGCACGGCGGGCGGAGGCGGACGCGCAGGCCGAGGAGGAGGCGCGCGCGGCTACGCGCGCAGCGGACGCCGCCAAGGAGGCGGAGCCGGGTCACGGCGGAGCTCCGTCGGGGGCTGACGACGTGTCGCCGGGGACCGACGACGCGCCGCCGGAGGTCGTCCTCCTGGAGCCAGAGGTCCCGGCTCCGGAGGTGAGCCGGGGAGGTGCCGCTGGAGGCGGCGTGCCGGAGATTGAGGTTGCGGCGCCTGGAGGTGCAACCGCCGTCGGCTCGTCAGTCGGGGCACGTGGGGCCGCGCCGCCAGGGGGGAGCGGGTCCCTTGGTTGCTGCGGCGCGGGGTCCGCCTGGCCCCGTTGGCGGGAACCAGCCACAGGAGTCCTGGGCCGCAGCTCGGGGCGTGCCTGGGGGCGACGCACCGAGCATCCTTGGAGCCGCGGTGGCCGCGCTCATCGCCGAGTTTGCCGACTGCCGCGCCCAGACAGCGCAGGAGACCCAGGCAGCCAGGAGCCGGCTGGCGCATCTTGAGCAGTCCGTTGCGGTAAGGGCTCGGCATCCTTGTCTTTTTTGTCTTTCTTGCTTCAGTTTTTTCCAGTGGGGGCGTGCTAGCGCACCCACTGGGTGTAGTCCCCGAGACTCGGGCCGGCTGGGGCGCAGGTGGGTCGAGTCTAATCGCAACATCTCTTTTCTTTTGCTCTTTGCAGGCCGTTCACGACCGTCGGGTGACCGCGTATAACGCGCTGCTGGGCCTGTATCGGGAGGCCGAGAACCGGCAGGCCGTTATGTTCGCGGACCTACGAGGTACGTAGATTTTGTAAATTTTTAGTGGGGCGCGTGAGCGCACCCACTAGGTGTAGTCCCCGGGATTCTGGCCGGCAACTTTGCACGCGGGTCGAATCCTTATGTTTGCTTTCTTTCTGACGGGAGCGTCTTCGTGTTGCAAAGCCTCAGCTGTTGAGGCGGTCTGCCTCTGCCGCCAGGTGATACAACTTGGCGAGCAGTGGGACCTCCAGACTGCGGAGTGTGACCGGCTACGCCAGCCGGCTGATCGCACGCAGGCGGAGAAGGACGAGCTTGAGGCGGCCCATCGACGCGAGTTGGAGGAGCGGGAGGCGGCCCATCGTGAGGCGCTGGAGGCCAAGGACGCCTTGCTGGCGAAGGCGACTGCGGAGGCGGAGGCGGCGCTGATCGAGCACGACTGTCGGATCCAGGAGTGGTCGGCCAGGGAGGCGGCGCTGCAGGAGGAGGCGCACGCGGTGTACCGGCTTCTAGCGAGTAAGTTTTGTTGCCTTGCTTGTCTTCGTGCGTCGGCTTGGGGCCGACGTTTCCTTTGTCTTACACCGTGCGCCCCATCCTCCTCAGGGCTCTTTCCGGGTACGCAGGAGGCCGCGGAAGTGGCCGTGGAGGCCCACCGCGAGGACCAGCGGGCGCAGGGAGTCCACGTCGGGCGGCTTGCCACCTGGACCGTGGATGAGGTGGGAATCGCCGCTAAAGTGCACCTGAACGAGGTGGTCCGGGCCATGAAGCGGCTTCAGGGGGCAGGCTCGGCACTGGTTCGCACCCTTTGGCCGGGCGCAGTGGAGCCGGTCTCCATGAGCCGGTTGTCGAGGTGGCTGGAAGCCAGGTCCGCGCGGGTGAACGCCTGGAGGGCCTCCGCGGCGCGTGTAGGAGCGGCTATGGCACTTCGCGTCGCGAAGTCGTGGTACCCCGGGCTGGACTTGCGGCTGCTTGCGGCCCAGCGTGCCGGCACGGACGCGGAGCTGGAGGCGGCTGCCGATGCGCTGGCCGTGCGGGCCAGCGACCTTGCATCCTTTGCTCCGTGGGACGAGTACGTCCCGGAGCGGACGGCAGACGGCGAGGTGATCCCGGAGGATCAGCACGTGCTTGCCTTCGACGACCCGGATGGTAGCGCCGGCGAGACGGACGACAAAGACGCCGAGTCCAGCACCGGCGACTATGTCGACTCCGAACCGGCTCAGGACTTGGACGCGAGGGCTGACACGGAGCGTGCCGTGGCCAAGGATGGGGCTTCTACCTCAGCCGTCGCGGAGAGCGCAGGGGGAGGAGACGGCGCCGCCACTAGTTAGGGTCCTTATGTTTTCCTGTTTTTTTTATTAGACTGCAGTTCCACCGACTGGGGGTGTAATGTTATGAACATGTGGCCTCGGGCCTTTATGCTTTTGTGTATGAACTTATGCTTTTCATTGTGCTGAGAAATTTTAATGTGTGCCGACTCGCCCCTGGCTTATCGTTCCTTTGACTCCTTTCTGCCCATTACTTTGTTCCCTTCAGCTTCGACCCCACCAGCCGGACAGCCGGGAGCCGGTCTGTAGCTGGGACGGGGCGTCAACCTCTGGGGGGTTGGTCATGGGGTTTTTAGAGTCACGAGAATGTTCAGCCAAGGTGAGTACGTCAGAGGCTGGTTAGGAAAGGTAAACGACCCGGCTAGCCATAGATGACGACCCGCTAGCCAACGATGTTCGTGTGTGCTAAGTTTTTGCCCCAACAACCCGCCGGCCGGACAGTCGGGAGCCGGTCTGTAGCCGAGCGAGGCGGGAGGGGTTTTGCTTAGCTCACATTACTTTGACCGTCTTCGGGGAGTGGTGCCATGGCTAGCCGGCCAGCCCCCGGGTCCGGGGAGCCGGATTTTGGGGGCCGGCTCTTTGGGACAAACTGAACTTGAAGGAAACGAAGAGGGTATGCCCCAAGAGCTGGCTTGGGACACCCATTGCATTCATAAGCCCAAAAGGGAGGATACATACATACACTGGTTTAGCAGTAAAACGGACGAAGGAGCGCCGCATTCCACGGGCGCTCCGTCTCCTCGCCGAAGGCATCTCTCTTGCGCTTCTGCGGATTCTGGGCGTCTATAGATAGTACGTGCTGTTGTGCAGCGCCTTGCTGATGATGAACGGGGCCTCGCTCGATCCGCCTGAGCACCAGGTCCCCCTGGCGGAAGGAGAGGGGCCGGATCCGCTTGTTGTGGTAGTGCCGGAGCTTCTGTTGGTAGATGGCAGTTCGGCTCAGGGCCAGCTCGCGTGCTTCTTCGAGTAGGTCGACACCGTCTTCTCTTGCTTCCTTTGCATCCTTCTCCGTGTACAGGGTGACCCGAGGCGAATCGAACTCAATGTCCATAGGGATGATCGCCTCGGACCCGTACACGAGAAAGAAAGGGGTGAAGCCGGTTGACCGGTTGGGCGTGGTCCTGAGGCTCCACAAGACAGCCGGCGGCTCTTCGATCCAGCAGCCGGCTGATCGCACGAGTGGTGCCATGAGCCAGGGCTTGAGGCCGGCCAGGATCAGGTCGTTTGCCCTCTCCACCTGGCGTTCGACTGTGCGTGGGCCACAGATGCGAGGTCGAGCTGGATGCCCTCCTGGGAGCATAAACGCTCCATTGCGCCTTTGGCGAAGTTTGTGCCATTGTCGGTGATGATGCTGTGAGGGACGCCGTAGTGGACCGTGATGTCTTTGATGAACCGGACGGCCGTGGGGCTGTCCAGCTTTTTGATTGGCCTGGCCTCGATCCACTTGGTGAACTTGTCGACGGTCACCAGTAAATGCGTCATGCCACCTCGAGCGGTCTTGAATGGTCCCACCATGTCGAGGCCCTAGACCGCGAAGGGCCAGGAGAGGGGGTGGTCTGGAGCGCCGTAGCCGGCAGGTGGCTCTGCGTGCTGAAACGTTGGCACCCTTCGCACTTGTCGACCAGCTGATTTGCTTCTTCTAGGGCCATCGGCCAGTAGAAACCGTGGCGGAACGCCTTGGCCACCAGGGTTCTGGAGGCGGCGTGATGCCCGCACTCGCCCTGGTGGATGTCTTGGAGGATCTCTTGCCCCTTTTTGGGCTCGACGCAGCGTTGGAACACGCCGGTTGCGCTGCGATGGACCAACTTGTGGTTGATGATGCTGTAGGAGGGGCCCGGCGCTGGATTTGCTAGGCCGTAGCCTCGTCAGGAGGGAGCTCGCCGCGCAGGAGGAAGGCTAGGATGGGCTGGGCCCAGGCGGGGGCCGTGACAGGATCCGGTACCGGCTCGGGGTGGATTCTGGGGGCAGCCGTAGCCCCCGGGCTGGTAGTCGGAGCCCCCGGGCCCGAGCCGTCAGTCCCCGGGGCCAGTAGATCGATCGCCCTTAGGACGACCGCGGGGGCGTCAGTTGTCAGAGTCGGCCGAGCTGATGCGGCGGTTGGAGCCGGCAGGGTCGACGGAGCCGCCGGGCCTAACGAGGGGCCGGCAGGGTCAGCCGGCACGAAGATGGACTCCGATTCAGCGGAGGGTTTGATCGACGGCTTGAGTAGCCGCTCGAGGGAGACGCCGGCTGGGATTGCCTGCCGGGTGGAGCCGATTTTGGCCAGCGTGTCCGCCGCCTCGTTGTCCACCCGGGGGACATGGTCGAACTCACACCCCTCGAAGGAGCCGGTGAGTTGTTGGACGAGGAAGTGGTAGCTAGCCATGTTGGCGTCCCTGGCGTCCCATTCGCCAGAGACCTGCTGCACCACAAGATCCGAGTCGCCGAAACAGAGAATGCGCCGGATGCCGATTTCCTTGGCGAGCCGGAGGTCGTGGACGAGCGCCTCGTACTCGGCTATGTTGTTGGAGGCGGCGAAGAGGATCTGGAGCGCGTACTTGAGCTGGTCCCCTTTCGGGGACGACAAGACGATGTCGGCTCCCAAGCCGGTCCGCATCTTCGAGCCGTCGAAATGCATGCGCCAGTGCGTGGAGTCCGGAGGCGGCGGCACGAACTGGGTCTCCGCCCAGTCGACGAGGAAGTCGACCATCGTCTGCGACTTGATGGCGGTGCGCGGCTCATACTGGATTTCGTAGTCGGCGAGGGCGATGGCCCACTTGGCGATCCGACCGGTGGCGTCCCGGCCGCCCATGATTTCTCCGAGCGGCGCCGTGCTCACCACGGTGATGGTGTGCTCCAGGAAGTACTACTTGACCTTCTTGGCAGCGAAGTATATGCCGTAGCACATCTTCTGGTAGTAGGGGTAATTCTGCTTGGAGGCGGAGAGGACCTCGCTGAGGTAGTAGACGGGGCGCTGGACCGGCAGCGCTTTGCCTTCCTCCGGCCGCTCCACCACGAGGACAACGTTGATCACGCGCGTGGTCGCCGCGATGTACGCGAGCAAAGGCTCCTTCTCAGCCGGAGCCGCCAGGACGGGTGCGCTGGAGAGAGCACGCTTGAGGTCGCGGAACGCTTCGTCTGCCTGGTCGGTCCACTCAAATTTGGTCGTCTTCTTCATGAGCTGATAGAGGGGCAGCGCCTTCTCGCCCAGCCGGCTGACGAACCGGCTGAGCGAGGCAAGGCAGCCGGAGAACTTCTGGACGTCACAGAGCTTGGCCGGCGTGTGCATGCGCTCGATGGCTTTGATCTTCTCCGGGTTGGCTTCGATGCCGCGAGCAGACACGAAGAAACCCAGGAGCTGGCCGACTGCACACCGAAAACACACTTCTCCGGGTTGAGCCGGACCTTGTACTCGCGCAGGTTGGAGAAGGTTTCCCGGAGGTCGTCAAGAAGGCTGAAATGCTTCTTGGTCTTGACGACGATGTCGTCCACGTAGACGTGGACGTTCCTGCCAATCTGGGGCAGGAGGCACTTCTGCATGCAGCGCTGGAAGGTAGCGCCTGCATTCTTCTGGCCGAAGGACATGGTGATGTAGCAGTAGGCCCCAAAAGGGGTCATGAAGGAGGTCTTCAGCCGATCGGCTGGGTCCAGCTTGATCTGGTGGTAGCCAGAATACGCATCCAGGAAATACAGCAGGTCGCAGCCGGCCGTGGAGTCGATCACCTGATCAATCCGAGGCAGGGCGAAAGCGTCCTTGGGACAGGCCTTGTTCAGGCTGGTGTAGTCAATACACATGCGCCAGGTCTTGTTCTTCTTCAGTGCCAGGACTGGGTTGGCTAGCCAATCCGGGTGGAACACTTCCATGATGAAGTCGGCTGCGAGCAGCCGGGCGATCTCTTCTCCTATAGTACGCCGCTTCTCCTCGGAGAAACGGCGCAGGGGTTGCTTGGCCGGCTTAGCATCTGGCCGTACATGAAGTTTGTGCTCGGCGTACTTCCTCGGAACACCCGGCATGTCTTTTGGAGACCATGCAAAGATGTCCCAATTCTCACGGAGGAAGTCGACGAGCTCGCCTTCCTATTTGCTGCTGAGGTTGGCGCCAATGGTGACGCAGTGCTTGGGGTTGGCCGGCTCGAGTGGCACGTGCTTGGTGTCCTTGGACGGCTGGAACGTTGCCTCACTGGCCTGCTGGGATGGGGGAGTCGGCACGGCCGGCTGCTCGGTGGCCTGAGCCACGAGTCGGTCGAGCTGCCGCTTCTCCTCCGCGATCACTAGTGCCTCGGCCAGCCGACTATCGTCACGTGCGCACTCGATCGACTTCTTGTAGTCGCTGTTGACGGTTATGATGCCCTTGTGACCCGGCATCTTCATCTTGAGGTAGGCGTACTGGGGCACCGCCATGAACTTGACGAGGGTCGGCCTGCCCAGCAGCGCATGGTAGGGACTGTTGAGGTCCACCACCTCGAACCATATTGGCTCGCGGCGGAAGTGGCTCTTGTCGCCGAAGAGGACGTCGAGCCAGATCTTGCCGATGGGAGAGCAAGATTGCCCTGGCACGATGCCATGGAAGACCGTCCGGCTCGGCTGCAGGTCTTTCACCCTGAGCCCCAGTTTGAGCACCGTGTCACGGTAGAGGATGTTGATGCTGCTGCCCCCGTCGATCAGCACCCGCGAGAAGCGGCAGGTGAGCCTCTCGAAGGCGATGGTGGGATCGAGGACGAGGGCGTAGCTGCCGGGGTTTGGCATCACTGCCGGGTGGTCTGCCCGGCTCCAGGTAACCGGCTTCTCGGACCAGTGCATGAGCTGGGGGACCGAGGGGACGGTAGCGTTCACCTCCTGCCGGCGCTGCCGCAGGCTAGGCTTGTCGGTTCCCTCGCTGGTGAAGATGACGTAGGCCCCATCCTGGTCGGGGAACTGGTCGTGGAGACGTCCATCGTTGGGTGCCTGAGCCGGCTGTGGAGCCAGAGCCGGCGCGGGCGCTGGAGCGCGGGGAGCCGGAAGGCCCTCGCCCCGGGCTAGCCGCTGGGAGAAGCTGCACTGCCGCAGCGTGTGTGTGGCCGGCTTCGCCCCAGAGTGCATCTTGCATGGAGCGTCGAGCATCTGCTCGAAAGTGAGCTTGGGCTGCCAGGTGTTCTTGCCGGTCCGCTGGCGCTGGCTGGGTGCCTGGGTAGCCGGTTGTTCCTCCTCGACGGAGGCGACCTGTTTGCTCCCGTAGCGGGCCTCGAGCTGGTCGGCCTTCCGCTTGTTGTTCTGTTGCTGCCGGTTGTCGGCAGCCGGCCATGGCGCGGCAGGCGGCGGGATGGCCTTGCCGGTTGCGCTAACCTTGATCTGCATAGCGGAGTCGGCCGTGGCGTACTTGTCCGCCTTGGCCATGAGCTCAGCCAAGGTGGCCGGCTCCGAGCACATGAGCTTGTGCTTGAGGAGGGTGCCGTCCCGGCAGACCTCGGAGAAGTACTGGATGGCTTGCACCTCGTGCACCCCCTCGCGGGAGTTGCGGAGCTCAGTCCACCGTGTGAGGTAGTCGCGAAGGGATTCCTCCTGCCCCTGGACGCACATGGCCAGCTCGCGGGGGCGGCCGGGCCGCTTGTAGGTGCTGGTGAAGTTGCGGACAAACGCCTCCTCGAAGTGCGTCCAAGCATTGATGCTGCCGACCGGCAGGCTGTTAAGCCAAGTCCGGGCCGAACCGACCAGCATGAGGGGAACGTAGCGCACCGCGACGCGCTTGTTTCCCCTGGCGATGCCGACTGTTGTGGTGTAGTCGATCAACCAGTCTTCCGGCTTGGCAGTGCCGTTGTATTTTGGAGTGTCGCGGGGGAGCGTGAAGCCGGTGGGAAACGGCTCGTCACGGATCCGGGGGCCGAAGCACGCCGGCCCGATCGGACCCTCCTCCTCCAGGAGAGCAGATTGCGCCAGGCGGTTGATGCAGGTCCGGGCATCGTTCTCACTCCACGGGACGCGCGGGCCGAGCCGGGCGGCGAGCTCGGGGCGGACAGTCGGGGCGGGCGAGTGCGCGCGCTCCCGCCGTGGGGGCGGGGTGTGGGCGCGACTGCGCCGGCCGCCCCCTGCCGTGGCGTTGTTGCACCGGCTCGTGACCGCCGGCGGCTCGTCTCCCTGATGGGAGCGCCCGTTGCGAGACCCAGCACCCCGCCGGCCGGAGCCGCAGGGGGAAGAGGCTTGCTGGGCCGGCTGGTGCTGGCCAGCAGTCGGCGGAGCGTCCCCCTCGGGGACGGGTATTTCGAAGCCGGCATTGGCGCGGTCGAGCCGGGCCTGCTGAGCGTTGGCGACGACAATGAGGTCTTGGATGTGCCGCTCCTGCTGCTCACGTTCTTCGCCTTCCAGGTCGGCTAGGTCGGCGTAGGCCACCTGGGCGGCCCTCATGTTGGCCGCCGGCGTGTCGTAGGTTGGGAGCCTGCCACCAAGGATTTCCGCGACCACGCGGCCGCGGTTGCCGACGTCACCACGCCGGCTGGGCTCGTTTCCTGTGGGGGTAAGGCCGTAGGCGGAGTTGTACTCACGCTGCGCGGACTCCATCTGGCGCTTGGTGGTCGCGAGCGCGGTCGCTTCCGCGAACAGCAGCTGGCGAGCTGCCTCCAGCACAGCTGTAGCTGTGGCCGGGTTTGTCATAGGCGCGACGGGAGTGCTGAGGCCCCGAAGCACGGAGCCAAGGGGGTCGAAGGTGCCGGTGCCGGCGGCCGCGGCAGCCGACTGCGCCTCCGCCCTGGCGCGACCGGTGCTCGTAGAGGAGCCGGTGACCATCACCTCCGCGCGGACGCAGGAGTCGTCAGTGTCGCCTGAGGCGAGCACGCCCACAAGCGAGGGCGGGTCGAGGCAGTCGAGCACCTCGCTAGGGTACTCATCGGCAACTGGCTCGTCAACGAGGCTCAGCCTACCGAAGCATTCGGTGAGGGTGGCGACGTCGGGCGGAGGGTCGCCGCTGCGCCACTCGTCGGAGAGGTCGGTAGCGACGCCCGTAGGGCGGGCGGGAATGAGGTCCCGCTCCGCGGGAGTAAGCCTCACGAGCGTGCAGGTCAGCCCGGACGCGGGGCGGCCGGGGGAGTTGGCGAAGGGTCCTGCCCGGAGCATGACTCCGGAAGGCGCCGTGGACGGCCCCACGGTGGGCGCCAACTGTCGTCGTTTTCTCACAACAGATGCCATGGGGTGGCTTATCGAGAATGGTTGTCGGCGTTTTGGGAATGGGGGTACCCAGACCTGCCTGCCTGCGGCCCAGGGCATGGCCCACCTCGTCAGCCAAGCACGGCCTGGCGCGACCTCACCCAAGACAAGGCCCTCGCGAGGACCCGAGCTCGCGAGAGAAGCAGCACCAAGACCCACAAAGGACGGGCCTCCTCAGGCCCTCTCCGGAGTGACGGAGATCTCTATGCAGAACCCGACCTCAGGAGTCAAGGATGACGCAAGGAAGGACAGGCGGGCGCCAGCGCGCCAGGCGGTACAG
Organism: Elymus sibiricus; assembly: GCA_039707655.1. Taxonomy (NCBI): domain Eukaryota; kingdom Viridiplantae; phylum Streptophyta; class Magnoliopsida; order Poales; family Poaceae; genus Elymus; species Elymus sibiricus. Next base: position 251,877,280 of record CM077671.1, read on the forward strand.
TTTCCCCTTTGGTGCAAAGGGAGCAAGGACGTACGCGGGTTCCCAAAGCGCCCCCCAAAGGTTTCCATTCCAGTGCAAGAATACCACGACCACGAGCCCAGCAGGACGGATGTCATCGCCGAGCCCACCACTGCATCATCGACAACTACTTTGCAGGCGAAGACCACCTTTGGACAGGGCGGGGATGTACTCCTGTCCCCCTTCGAATTTGGCCGTTGTGGGATCCCTTCCCACCATTGTGATAAGGGAAGAGGAGCCGGGCCGCTGCTATAAATAGAGGCTAGGTTCCACCGTAGAGATGGAGAGGAAGGGAGAGACAACTAACAAGGCAAAGAGGCGAGAACACCACTCGAGCACCCTCGCGAGGCTCCTCACCACTGTACTAGTTCATCCACCACACCTCCTCGTGAGGCAATCCACCAAAGCAGGAGTAGGGTATTACGCTTCGCAGCGGCCCGAACCTGGGTAAATCACCGTGTGCATCTTCTTCCTCATCATCGTGCGAGTTCATCGTCCTAACCATCGAGTAGCGAGCTGTGTTCGAATCTTCGCACACGCCCCTGTGTTTGAATCTTGAGGGTTTTGCGGAGCCCGAAATCCGACATTTGGCGCGCCAGGTAGGGGGCGTGTCGAAGTCTCCCTCAAGCCTCGCTCACCCCACGGCTCACCGCTCCGATGGACAGCGCGCAACAAGCTTCCTCCGTCCGCGGCGGATCTGTCTTCACCAATCCTGCTGCTGCTGACCGAGACCCACGCCCCAGCGGCACGACGCTGGGCGGTCAGTATCAAGCCGCCAGTGTCGTCTCCACCGTCATCGCTTCTCGCGCCGTCCAAACACACGGCGGACGGGCGGCGCCCTCGGCACCGACGTCGCGTCGCACCTACGTCGGAGACCTCGACGCGCACGATGCACTGCTGATGGCAAGCAAGATGCTCTGCCACCGCCCGACGCACGGGGCCTTCGACGCATGGGCCGACCACATCGCAGAGCTGGTCAACGTCACGCGGAGGGCCACGGCTCCTCACTCTTCTTCAAGGCCGCAAGCGTCAGGCGCCAGGGGCTCGTTCACCGCGCCCGCCGGCAGCGTCCCCCCTCAGGCCCTGGGCGAGCCCGAGCGGGGTCCGCCGCATGCCGTGCTCCTTCTCCTTCGAATTTCGGTGACCGGTTTCGGGGTGCAGCCCGGCCCCGACGATGGAGCGCCCGGAGGAAACAATGGGGCACCCCACGCGCGCACCGACACGCGCCCCCGTGACCCTGTGAACCGTCAACGGCCTTGGTTAACCAGGCGGGAACGCGCCATCCTGCGCAGGGAGCAGGCGGCGCAGGCGTCCGGACAAGCAAGCAACCACGACGAGGGCGCATCGGGTCGCCAAGGAAGCAATCCATGCTAGGAAGCACACGGCCCACCCAGCGGCGGTGGAAGAGGTAAGCAACTTTGATCTGAGGCTCGTCGCAGGAGGGTCTGTGGGCTGTGCGCACAGGGCGGCGCCCCGCCGCCGCCCGGAGGGGCCGTCCTCGGCGCCACGCCGGGCGGCTCAGGAGGAGAACTGGGCCCTTATGTAGAGCCCTATGTACCAAGCTACGTCGTACCTCCGGACGGTGGGATGGATCAGGTGCCTGTCGCAGGCGCCAGCACCCCCCAAGAGTAGGGGGTACCCTGGGCGTCCTCCCCGAGCCGGGCCTGGGGGCTCCTACCGAAGGAGCACCTGGCCTGGACAACGCGAGCGGGGGAAAGCGGGAGGACACCCCCATGCCCGTGAGGCACGGCGCAACCGAGCAGAAATGCACGGGATGGCTCTTGACGGAGTTGGGAGCAACCGGGCCGTGCGCCTGGGGGCTTGCCCAGCTATCTACGGCCGTGACACTCTCACGTAATAATGAGTGGGCTGTATACGCCCGGAGCCCCCCGAGGACGCGGAGGGGTTCCTTCCCACGCCCAAGTGGAAGCCCCATGCTCCGCGCTGGCGGACAACACTTCCCACCAATGGCTATGCCCACGCAACGTGGATGCCCTACGCTCCGCGCTGGGGGAAGACGAAGACGATGACTAGCCTAGGTGCCGGACGCGGCAGCTGCTTGCTTCTTTTTGGTGTTCGAATTGCCACTTTTTGGAATGAAGAGAATTCCGGAACTCTATTTTTCAAAGAAAAAGGGGCGGGGACTTTTCTCTCATCGTTCTCTCATTTTTCCGATCTTGGAGTCTCTTTCTCTGAATTGGTGTTTCGCAAGGGCCTGTGTGCTCCGGCCCTCCCCGAGGTGCCTCGGAGCTGGATAGCAAGGCCCTGTCGCCTCAGGGACTTGCATCTTTGGGCGGTCGACCCCCACTCGGGGGCTACGACCACAGCGCGGCACCGCAGCATGGAGCCTCGGGAGGCCCCAATGCCCCCCGAGGCAGCAGCCGGCAGGACGGAATGGGGGTCGCTCGAGCATCAAAGGGGGCTCCTGAGCAACGCGCCTCAGGAGCCTTACCGGTCATATAGCCACTCGCCCCTTGATGTCGTCCTGGTGATCCGGTCGGCATCAAGGGTGTCGAGGCCTCACCTCGTAGTTGCGTCCTGGTGATCCGGTCGTACATTACGATGGTCGAGGAATGTGCGGGACTGGGACCTGCCGACGTAGAGCTGCTTGAGTGTCAAAGGGGGCTCCTGAGCAGCGCGCCTCAGGAGCCTTGCCGGTCAAATAGCCACTCGCCCCTTGATGCCATCCTGGCGATCCGGTCGGTGTCAAGGGTGTCGAGGCCTCACCCCGTAGTTGCGTCCTGGTGATCCGGACGTCGCTTACGGTGGTCGAGAAATGTGCGGGACTGGGGCCTGCAAACACAGAGTGTTGAAAGGGCCCCCAAACCGTCCCACGGACAAGGAGGAAGCGTCCCAGGAGGAACCGCGGACTATCTGGACAACCCGGCCGCACCTCGCGACGCGCGAGATCGTCACCGCCCTACAAGCTAAGTACACTACCGAACCAAGCAAGAGCCTCCTGATCTAATGACGACCCGAGGGCGGGATAAGGGTTGTGCACACTAATGTGAGGATGCAGGTACTGCGGGCCACCACGCGCGGCCATCAAGACCCCTGAGGCCTGAGGCGCCAGGAAAAACGGCACGAGGGGAGGGACCCTGCCATGACGAGCAGCAAGGCCACGAACCCGGGGAGCGGCGGCCACAAGTAGCCCCTCAGGAGAGGACACCTCGTGAGGGCCTAGCCGGCCGCCGTCGCCAGGCCGCAGCGGCATCGGTGCCGAGCCCCGCACAAAGAAACTAAGTCACGTCACGGCAAGCAGGCGACCGGCGGTTTAAAAAAAGAAAGGGGAAGGACGGAGACAAAGGTAATATGCAAAAGGCTAATGCCCTCCGGGGCCGAGTTCTTCTTAAATATTACAGGAGCCATGAAAGGGAAACAGGGGATGCCTAGAGGGAGGAGTCGTTGTCACCGCCCGCACCGCCGGCCGCCTCGGCGCCGGAATCGTCCTCCCCGCTGAAGGCGGGCACCTGGATGAACCGCTCCACCAAGGACTCCACGTGCGGGCGCACCTCGTCCCGGAGGGGCCGCTGGAGCTCGTCAGGCACCCACTCCCCGACGCACTGGAGGTCGAGCTCCGGGGCGTGGCGGCGCAAGTTGGAGAAGACGCGCGTCAGGGCAAGGTCCAGGAGGTCGCGCGCGTCGGCCTCGCTGTCCGCGTTCACGTGGGAGACGCCGGTCTCCAGCGCCTCCACCACCCTCTGGAAGAAGTCAAGATAGCCCCCGTCGCCGTGCGCGCACGGCAGCGCGGGGGCTTCCCCGATGAACCGGCTCACCGCGCCGGCCGCGCGGCGGGCGATGTCAAGATACTACTCGGCGCGCAGGGACTCCAGCATCTTGGCATGCGCCGCCTCGTCCTGGGCGTCCTGCACGGCGTCGGCCGCCTCCTTAACCTGGGCCTGGAGGGATGCCAGCTCCGCCCTGGCCTCCGCTTCGCCCCTGAGGGCAGCTTGGAAGGCGGCCTCGGCGGTTGCCAGCTGGGCCCGCAGCGCATCCACCTCCTCCTGGAATTCGCCGAGCCTACGTTTCTTGGCCGCAGGCGCCCTGGAAGAAGGAGAGGATCAGGTCCGGAGCACTGGACGAGACAACTAAGAAAGAAGGAGGCGGCGGAATACTCACTCATCGACCATGGCCCAGCGTCGGCGAACTTGCGCCGGCCCCGAAGGCCCCCTGCTGCTGCCGCCGGAAGGGGACGAAGCAGCCGACGGTCCCGCGCGCTTCCCCGCGCCCGCAGCACCTCCTCCAGACGCCATGGGAGAGGGGAAGCAAGGAGGAGGAGAGGATTTTTCTGTGGAGCAATGGAAGCGAGAAGGCACCTCGAGACTGCAATGCCACCCCCCAGGGGCGGGGCGGATTTATAGGCATAACTGCAGTCGCGAAGCATCGTGGGAGGGCAGGCGTCGTGCGCCTCTTGGGCGCCGCGGGGCGGTACGATCGGCGCAGTCCCATCCGCATCGCCTCGCCTGCCGATTGTCGGGTCACATCCGCGTGGCCCGAAGAGCGGAAACCCGAGGGAGCAGCAGCATTCAAGGAAAGGCAATGATGGCCGGCGCTGCACACGGGTGTCGCATCAGTTTGACCTAGGGCGGTTCCTGACACCCTCGGGGAGCGGGGGCGTCGCCGCCCAGGCGCTCGACGCATGTAAAGCCTTGCCCGCAGACGTTTGGGGCCCGCGGCGCTTCGGGCCATCCTCAAGGGCTTCGCCCGGAAGCCATCTCGAGCGCGCCTTGGGCCCGGGGGCTTCTGTCGGCGTTCTGGGAACGGGGGTACCCAGACCTGCCTGCCTGCGGCCCAGGGCATGGCCCACCTCGTCAGCCAAGCACGGCCTGGCGCGACCTCACCCAAGACAAGGCCCTCGCGAGGACCCGAGCTCACGAGGGAAGCAGCACCAAGACCCGTGAAGGACGGGCCTCCTCAGGCCCTCTCCGGAGCGACGGAGATCTCTATGCAGAACCCGACCTCAGGAGTCAAGGATGACGCAAGGAAGGACAGGCGGGCACCAGCGCGCCAGGCGGTACAGTTTCCCCTTTGGTGCAAAGGGAGCAAGGACGTACGTGGGTTCCCAAAGTGCCCCCCAAAGGTTTCCATTCCGGTGCAACAAGACCACAACCACGAGCCCAGCAGGACGAATGTCATCGCCGAGCCCACCACTGCATCATCGACAGCTACTTTGCAGGCGAAGACCACCTTTGGACAGGGCGGGGATGTACTCATGTCCCCCTTCGAATTTGGCCGTTGTGGGATCCCTTCCCGCCATTGCGATAAGGGAAGAGGACCCGGGCCGCTACTATAAATAGAGGCTAGGTTCCACCGTAGAGATGGAGAGGAAGGGAGAGACAACAAACAAGGCAGAGAGCCAAGAACACCACTCGAGCGCCCTCGCGAGGCTCCTCACCACTGTACTAGTTCATCCACCACACCTCCTCGTGAGGCAATCCACCAAAGCAGGAGTAGGGTATTACGCTTCGCAGCGGCCCGAACCTGGGTAAATCACCGTGTGCATCTTCTTCCTCGTCATCGTGCGAGTTCATCGTCCTAACCATCGAGTAGCGAGCTAGGTAGGGCGAGGCTGCGGGGGATCTTCACACACGCCCCTGTGTTCAAATCTTGAGGGTTTTGCGAAGCCCGAAATCCGACAGTGGTTGGGGCCGAAGGACGCCGACGGACTCCGGTGACGGGATTGGGAACAAGCGGTGTGAGACACACGATGTACCCAGGTCCGAGGCCCTCCGTGGGAGGTAATACCCCTAGTCCTGCTAGTCTGGTTGAAGAACCGAGCGGGCTACAATGGTGCTCCTTGAGTTGTTGGTTAGAGGAGGAAGAAGAGGCCTGCTGGCTCTCTCTGCCTCTCTACGTGGGTGGATGTATGTGTGTGAAGATGATCCCTGCATGGGGTGGCTCCGGGGGGGTTTATAGGCCAGCCCCCTGGATTACAGTATGCGTATACGGCACCGGGGGGGACCCGGCTGGCAGCCTCTCTAGCCGGCCAGGGGGGCCCCCGGTTGAAGAGTCTTGTCGTCGGTAGGGCCCGCCGGCTGCAGGGTCCCATCAGGAGACGGTGGGGGGGCCACCGGTTGTCCATCGCCATTGGCGCGTGCGCGTCACGCCGCAGTACAGGTCGCCTGGCACGGCATCGTCTTATGGTAGCCGGCCGTGGTCAGCGGTACGGCCGGCCACACTGTAGCCACGCCGGGGCAGGTAATGGAGTGGTTGGAGGCGTGCGGGCACTGTGCCGACCGCCCGGTCGCAGTTGGTCGGGTTCAGAGGCACTGTTGTCTCCACTGTGGCCATGAGGGCGCTGACCTCCGACCCGACGGAAGCCACTGTAGCCACGCGTGCCCTGACCGCGGTGCCCCCGGCACTGCTGGTACGTTGCCCGTCAAGTCACCGTCCTGTGGAGCATGGTGACATGACGGGCGCTGACCTGCCGGCTTGGCGGTCCTGGCGGCTCCGCCTCGAGCCGTCCGGCCCGTCGCAGCCGGCCTTGCGGAGCCTGTCTACAGGGGGGAGGCGGCTTGCCCTGTAGTCGTTTTTTGAAAGTGGGAGCAATGGCCCGCCTGAGGCTACCCTGGGGTCATCCCCCCGTCACCTCTCGGAGGAGGTAACAACCCTTCGTCTCGAGCTCTGGAGCTTTGTTCTCCTTGCGTATGAGTATTACAATGGATGCTAACCCCTATTAGCGTTGATGATGAGTAACACATGTGGTAACTGATGCAGTAAATGCTAATAACCAATGAAGGTGTGCGCCTCTTGATGCTCCAGAATCTATGGTGACCGTCCGTCTCCCTTCGTCTGAGTAGTTATGAGGCAGCCGAGTGGATGAGGAACGTCCGAGTGGATGAACATCTATCCGAGTGAATGAACATCTTCCGAGTGAATGAACGTCGCTCGAGCGGAAGGAACCTTTGTTGGCATTCAAATAGATTGGGGACCCCGGGGTCCTTCAATGCATAGAGTTGTGGGCCCTTTGTATAGTCTAGAATGTATCACTCATGACCCTACCCATATTGGGTAACCCCAACACTCGTCACCCACCTTGTCGCGCCGTTGAGGAAGCCTCCGTGCAAAACCTACCTGGCAGTTGGCGGTGGGCTCATCTCCTTGTGCTTTTGGAGTCTTCGCGACTAATGCATTGTGGCGGCCCTAGACGGCACGCTCGTTGGTAGAGTTCAGACGCCAGGACAATGGCCATGACGCAACAACTATGAGGACAACACGACGGCCGGTCGTGGCATCAACAACAGCTATGGTCATTGCTGATGGAGGCTTTCCATTCCCTAATTCACGGTGACAGTGAACTTTCCCGGTTCCCTTTCGCTGTGCTAGTAGAGATGCATCTTCCAAATCTCTACATGGAGGCGATTTGACGGCTGGCATGGTTGGGGATGCATTGGTTGTTTTTCTCGCAACAGTGTGACCATAGGTTGATAACCATCTCTATGGGGCGCAAGGTCGGCGGGTTTCGGTCTTCGTATTGGAGGTTCATGGAGGCTCACTTCAGTAATTGGTTGTCTCCCGCTCACTGCATAGATTTTGAGTGCTCGACACGGTCCAAGATGGCACCTGCAACAGTAGATCATGTGACTCAGTTTTTGTTAGATGTGTCGGTTCCACCTTTGATTTAGGCCCCCCGTGTGACTGGCCTAAATTGATTCGAACAAGGTCTAGACTCTCGGTGGCATGGGATCGGTGAAGATGACAGGAGTTCCTACGTGATGCTGGACGACTATGTGTTGCGCGGGCATGGTTCTAATTGTGTGGCTAAGTCCACCAGGACTGTACGCATGTGTGGTTGTGCGATGATGGATCGACAGATGGTGGTTGCACATGACAATGTTGGTCGGGTGGTGCTCTTGGAGTGCAGGGCTCGAGTTATAGGGTGAAAATTCTAGATTTCACCTTCAGTGGTTGAAACTCACAACATCGTTGTTCACACGGCGTTTCCTTGTTAAAGTCATTGCATGGAGTTTGCTCAGACTCACCTTCAGGGTGAAAATTCATGATCTCGCCTCGACGGTTGGGTCTAGCGGCGGCTTCACTCATGCATCGTTCCCTTCCTGGAGGCGTCGTTGTTGGAGCACCTATCATGTTACCTGGAATTGCCATCGTTGATGGTTGTTGTTTGCTTTAGGTTTTTATTGATCACTTTTTCTCTTTTTTATGGTTTGGTTGTGTGGATCATCGGTGTCTTGAGTAGCTCTTGATATGTGTTGATGCAAATGCTAGGTGTAATTGATATCTTCCCAATATCAATATATTCCCTTTATCAAGAAAAATACACCAGACGTTAAATGTAAAAAATATCTAGTGTTCACTTGCGATGTGCAATTGTAGAGGACTTGTTATTGTCCAAATCATGGGAGGCCGTACGTGTGATAGTGAAATTTTAGAAAAGTAAACAAATCATTGGCCGTCCATGTGTCACGAAAACGTAGATGGCCGGCATTAGAGGCTAGAGATAAAGTTGTTAAAGTAACGTAAGAACATTTTTCTCCTTTTTGTTGAAAGGGGCTTGAACGATACAAGTATTTGTCACTACCAGTTACTACTAATTTGTAGTAGGAGTCAGGACTACTAATTTGTATACACGCCATGATGGTCAAATGCTTACTGTCAGTTCACTATAATTAATTTTACTACTGGATTCAAAGTATAAACCTACAATACCTGTAGATATCACACCATCTCATTGACCAAGTCATATGCATGAATGTACGGGAGTGCCTTATAAAAGATACACATAATTAAGCATTCTTAGAAGATATGTGCACATGCAGGCAATGCACCACAGAATTCAAGCACCTTCGGTTTTGGTTGCTTCTGTTGACTTCCCTGGATTGAGAGATTTTAAGAATTTTTTTATGGGAAGGCACAAAAACACTTGACGTGTTTGCTTGTTCTCTTGCTATTTCTTGTTGTCACAATACTAAAAGAGAAGGTGACATATGGCAATGTATAACCAGGTTTGGACTATGTGTAGTGTCTAGACATTTCTACGTACCAACAAGAAATGGATTTAATTCGGTTGGTGCCAACTTCATCACAGATGTTCTAAGAGAAATAAACTTCATCACAGCTACAGTTCATTAGGCACATAGAAAAACTCTTTGGTCAGTGTTTGCCATGAGGAAGCTCTGTTGGAGAAGAGTGGGACTAAAAAGAGTGAATACCCATGTCAGGCCATGTAAGGCCCATAGTTGAGGTACCTGGGTCTATATAAACTTCAAACATGTAAGAATCTATCTTGAAGTAATGTTTCTATGAATAGTAAAAGTTAATAGATTGAGGGGTTGTTATTCTAGCCGGTTATGTGTGATGTCTCGTGGACTTTCCTGGCATGTTGCTAGGTTTGCGTTGATGTCTAGTCCTCCCGTTTCACCATCTCGTGTTCATTATCATTTATACTAAAGTAGTTGTTTGGATAGAGAAAATTTTACCGCCTAGCATCAACGGAACATGTTTTAATTGGATTGAACCTGTGTTTTTTAAACAAAAGGCCTAAGAAATATCTTTGATAATCCATTAGCCCTAACTCCTATTTGTCGCCCGCTACGGCAGTGCAATCGACATAAGGTGAACCCCCCCCCCCCCCCCCCTCCCTTCGTACGTTTTGAATAGTCCAGTCCACCATCTCAACCACGTGCAGGAAGCTCTTGGTTTTGGTAAGCTTCTAGAAGCTTCCTAGGCCGGTTTTTGGGAAGCTTCCAATGATTTGGGGGTTTTCTGGACGGTTTTTACTTGGTTTTTTTTACCTTTTTATGTTTTTTACATGAACTTTCTTCAAATTCATGATCTTTTCCTCAAATTCGCGAACTTTTTTGAATTTTTTGTTGATGTTTTTTCCTTAAATTCGTGAACTTTTTTGACTTTTTTAATTCCGTGAAGATTTTTTTCAAATTTGTGAACGTTTTTCCTCAAAATCGTGAACTTTCTTCAAATGTGTGAAACACGTGAACTTTTTCTCATCTTTACAAACTTTTTTAAAAACTTTGTGACAATTTTGAAGCTAATGAACTCTTTTGAAAAGATCGATGATAAGTCAACAGTCAATGGTCAACAATAATTCGTGAACTTTTTTCAAATTTATGAATCATTTTTCAAATCCATGATGTTTTTATAAAAATGGTAAAAAAAATTCTGATTCACAACCTTTTATTGAAAAAATTTAAAAATTTTAATTTCACGATTTTCTTTTGTGAACTTGTTTGGATTTTTTTGCGAAAGTCAACGGTCCACTGGTCAACCGATGAAACAGGCGAGCGAGCGGGCGTTGTTGGGCCGCAGCCCGCCTGGGGCGCACGTGAGCGTCATCCCACTTTCCCGGTGTTGAAGGCGCGGGAGGATGTCTCCTCACTATGTACCCATCCTATAAAAACCTAGCTTGCTCTACGCCTCCACCAGGCCTCCATTTCCTGAAGCTGTCGGCTCATGTGGCTCTTGTATACTTTTGAGGTCAGTTTAAGGTGTATATATATTTCAAAAAATGCAGGAAGGTGTTAAGTCCATGGAATCTTGAAGAAGAAAAATAGAGCGGTGGTATACGAACATTATCTTTTCTGGAATCCACATCCGCTCTCTGGGAGTTGATGACACCGCTCCACAGTTTAGGAAGAGAAAAATGAGTCCACATGGATTCCACATTCAAACAAATCCCTACAGGGAAGTACAAAATGAGGGTAAGCAAGTTTAACTCGCCTCCCCCACTCCAGTTACAGATATTTGATTATATAAATTCTCTATCTAAAACGCAGAGCTTGCATTAAGTCGAAAAGGCCAATAGCAGAGCACCAAGGCCGTCAGTTGTAGAAGAGGCATTCCCTTTTTTATTATTGCAGTGATAATTCAGTAACAGTTCTGGCATGGGTGGCAAATAAAACAACACAAAACAAAACAAAACACCTGAATCCCTACACCCCCTACCAAGGAACAGCACGCCGGCAAACAAAATAAAATACCTTATTTGCTTTCCTCGCAAGTATTCAGAACAAAATACTACCAGGTCCAATATTGCGCAAGAATAGTACAAGTTGCCGTCCATCTACCTCAGAAGATCTATCAATACAGTCACAGATGTCTATGAGGGGGCGCCGAGGTAGGACGCCAGCCGCAGGATGTCGCAGAAGACGCCTCCGGCAGTCACCTCCGCGCCTGCGCCTGGCCCGCGCACGATCAGCGGCTGCTCCTTGTACCTCGAAGTGGTGAAGGCGATGATGTTGTCGGAACCAGATAGCTGGGCGAATGGGTGGTCCCTCTTGTACCTCTGCAGTTCTACCCTTCCCTTTCCGTTCAGCACGTCAACCACTCCGATGTACCGCAGTACCTTCAGGTTAAAAGACTCGATCACTTTACTCGATAAATTTTGGAAACATCCAGAGTAGACGGAATGGAGTGGGCAATTCAGATATGGGAATTTGAACAATTCTGGGTATAGTCACATGCTACGAATTGAACTAAACATGGGGGCTTCAAGAAAGTGAAAGAGGTTTTACTCACTTCGTCTGCAGCCTCAGCTTCATGGCGCTGTCTGGCCCAATCCTGGTCAAACGATGGTAGCTTTTGCATGAATTCATTTGGCGACGAGCATGACTGCATGGCGAACCCAGTTAGGAAGTGTAAACTGTAAATGTGCAACAAGGTATTGGCTATTATGAATAAGATTTAACCAGTCCTTACCTTAAGCGCCTCTGGCACAAGGCTCTCTACCGGGATATCTGAAAGCTCAAGTCTCAAACCAGACTCCCTTGCAAGGATAATGACCTGCTCACCCAAATGGCAACAAATTATGATGAAACACTTAAAAAATGTTAATGGAAAACATAAATTCATAAAACTAGACGATGCCCCGCGCGAATGCTGCGGGAATCTTGTTAAACATGAAGTGCTAAATAAACTAAAACAATGTAAGAGTATTGTTCATGACTAAGTTCATAAAAAACATGCATGCATGAGTTGATGAGGTGGCATGCTTTGCATGAATAAATTAATGGATAAAGTAACTTATGACTACATGCATGATTTGATGATGCGGCATTGTTGCATGAAGAGGAAAATTAGATAGTGGGTTGCAACTATTTAAGAATAGAAGATAAAGACTGGAACAACAAGTCGAAATTAGAAGATAAAGACTGGAACAACAAGTCGAAATTATTAACCCAGTATATATTTTGTCTTTCATTTTACCCAAGTCATCAAAGAATATAACGTTTGTCAAAACTACATTTTGGTTTGCAGATATGGCATTGTCTACCTAAACAAGGAAAGGCTAGAAACCTCATCAATGATTGGATGTGAAATGCGAGATCAACATTGCACTCAAGAAGCAGTTGGAATAGCAAGCTTCAGAGAGATTGAAATGTTAACCAAAGGCAAGTGAAGGGAAACTGCATATGGGACCACCTGTTTATATGCACAAGACTAAATATATATTTGAGAGGAATTCTGCCAGACAAATGGGCCAAGGAAGAATGTGGAACCTTGGATAAAGGCTCCAAGGGAATATCTGGTAGACTGGTAACCAATGTCACCCAAGAGTATTCGACTTGGTTAATAGGGATGGCTTAGTCCAAATCCAAATAGACGTTGCAAAGCTTATTGTTGATGAATATGGGAATCAGAAATGAGTCGACCAAATTGATATATCTGGGTACAGCAATATAGTAAAAAATAGCAGGGAATTTGTGACAGTATCTTCAACAGAAATCAAGATCTACCTTTCTGGCAACATCTGTTCCAGATAGATCATCTCTTGGGTCTGGCTCGGTGTATCCAGCTTCTTTTGCTTCAGCAACAACATCACTAAAGCTCCTTGCTCCTTCAAAATTGTTGAAAATATAACTCAGAGTTCCACTGCAATTGAACAGTCAACATTGTGTTAGCCAGCATCTTAGTAATATATTTATTGAACGTAAAAAACAATGCAGCAGTGGACTCTTGCTCGCCCTGCTGCTAGTCTCTTGTATCAAAACCTATTTCTCCTCTTAATGAAACGGTGTGCAAAAGCTTTTGAAACAAAAACTATATTCACGAACAAAAAGGGCATCTACTTCTGCAAATAAACTTCCACTGACATATTTTATGACTTACTTAAACTATAGTTTGTGAAAGTAAAATTTGGTTGTGTTCCTTAAGCATAAACACACCTGAAAATGCCTTCAACACGCAATATCTTGTCACCTGTCTCCAGAAGACCTCGCAGGGTGCTAATTATGGGCAGGCCCGCACCAACAGTTGCTTCATAAAAGTAATGAGTATATGATGCACGCTGTAGAGTCCTTAGTTTCAGATACTGTACACACACAAAAACATTTTCTTAGTTTATACAATCCAGCAGACAATCTGGCGTGCAGAGGTGCATGTTAGAATAGTACACAGAGGATGAACATTGATGTGTGTTTGGGATCTTCATTCTGAAAGCAACAAGATGTCAAATACAGAGTTTAAAATTATTGAGCAGCCATGTTTCCGCTCACCGACTAATATTCAACAACTAGGCATTTAAATAACTGGTGGTTATTTAAATTGGTGAAGTTTTTGTAAAAATCATCATTATGTGTGCCTCTTTTTTCATTTCATATTTAGAACATATGCACCAAAGTAGACTCAGATCCATTTAAAGCTTGTAATGTGAAGTCAATTGATGTACAGTCCATGATCATTAAAGAGCTTAAATATTCTGTATTTCAAAAAACAAAAGGCACAGAAATATGTTTAGCCAGCCCAACATTTACCCGATCAAGTGGACCAGAATTTGCTTTTTTATTCGGTGTGATGACATGGATACCCTTCTTCAACCAATCATAGTAGTGAGATGCCACATTTGTATCTGCGGTGCAGTCCACCAATACTTTGTTTGGAAACACATGGTCCTCAGACAAATGGCGAACAAAATTAGCAAGATCAGCAGGTTTTGCTTCCTTTTGCATTTCTTCTTTCCACCTGGTTAGGTCTACTCCCCTACACAACGGAAAAACCCAAAAAAAACTGTGAGATATGTAAATAAAGACAACAACAACAACAACAACAAAGCCTTTAGTCCCAAACAAGTTGGGGTAGGCTAGAGGTGAAACCCATAAGATCTCGCAACCAACTCATGGTTCTGGCACATGGATAGCAAGCTTCCACGCACCCCTGTCCATGGATTGTTCTCTACTAATACTCCAGTCCTTCAGATCTCTCTTTACGGACTGCTCCCATGGTCTACCCCGACCTCTCTTGACATTATCAGCACGCTTTAGCCGTCCGCTATGCACTGGCGCTTCTAGAGGCCTGCGCTGAATATGCCCAACGATCTCAGACGATGTTGGACAAACTTCTCTTCAATCGGTGCTACCCCAACTCTATCTATTATATCATCATTCCGGACTCGGTCCTTCCTTGTGTGGCCACACATCCATCTCAACATCCGCATCTCCGCAGCACCTAACTGTTGAACATGTCGCCTTTTAGTCGGCCAACACTCAGCGCCATACAACATTGCGGGTCGAACCGTCGTCCTATAGAACTTGCCTTTCTTTTGTGGCGATCTCTTGTCACAGAGAATGCGAGAAGCTTGGCGCCACTTCATCCATCCGGCTTTGATTCGATGGTTCACATCTTCATCGATATCCCCATCCTTCTGCAGCATTGACCCCAAATATCGAAAAATGTCCTTCTGAGGCACCACTTGCCCATCAAGGCTAACCCCCTCCTCCTCCTCATGCCTAGTAGTACTGAAACCGCACCTCATGTACTCGGTTTTAGTCCTACTAAGTCTAAAACCTTTCGATTCCAAGGTTTGTCTCCATAGCTTCCTATTTATTCAAAATCTCTCCAGAACCTGCCTAACTATGTGGCTGATTCATGCCTAACTATGTAGTTGATTCCTGCCTAACTAATTGTAATGCAACATTCAATAACTCCCAAACTACAATATTAGGTCATTGAGGGAGCAAACAAAAGTGTAATGGGTAACCAGGAATTCCAGTTACATGATGCCATTGACAGTCATGGGAAATGCCCAAAAAAAGACATGGAAGAAGATTTATCAACAGACATGAAGGAAAATCTTTGCAGAAAAGCAGCATGATTGCAAAACAAAGGAACAATTAGTTCAGGGGGGAGAGGGGGGGGGGGGGGGGGGATTCAGTTACATACGTGTCACTCAAAAGCATCGTGCTTGCGCCAGTTATTCCGATGACACGCACATCAATATTCATATTTTCCTTCAGGACTGCTACCTGCATATAAGTTCAATCAGCACAGAATAAAAGTGCACTGAACAGTGAACTCTACCTTCAAATTGTTCGGTTGTCAGGTCAGCCCAACACTTCATTTTCCATGTAGACTTGGTAGCAGAGATGGTTACACTAAGGTTACAGTCATGTAGAACATAAATGAAACGATTATATTATGTTATTCTCATGCATAGTTGCCCATGTTAGATAGGAAGATCTTAGCATTTCCCTTCCAATTTGGTCGAGCAACTAAACAAAACGTCAGCGATGAACTACCTGGGAATGATTCCACTATACATGTACAGATATACTGCTCGCCATTAATGACCGACGGTTATTTATTGTCTTCTTTATGCATACTCATCGGTACAGCTGACATGGTAAGTGCTAGAACTACAAAATATCACAACATGACACAGAAAAAGGGAAGCTGACCATATCAAAATGACCACTTTACTTTCAAACCAAGTATTTATCAGGATTTTTGAACAAATTACACTGACAGCATTGTTTTAAATCATAGGCATGAGATGTCAAATCTCTCTTTTTGTGGATATCCATTTTATAATCGTTAGCATGAGATGTCACAACTCCATGATAAATTAAAACAAATGAATATTGTTCAGTACATAATATGAGCATCAGACTCAACATACCTGGTCCCTGAGCTGGTTGAGCAGTGTTGCCCCAATCAAACCAGGTCCAATGACCCCAATAGCAAGTGTGGTTTTTGAGAGGAAGAACCTTGAGTGAGCAGCTCTTAGAGCCCTGACACAATCTTCTTGCTTCAACACAACAGTAATATTGTACTCACTGCAACCTTGAGCTATTGCTCGTACATTAATGTTTGCCTGCGCCAATTGTTACAGGGTAAATGAATCCAGTATAAATGGAAATCCCAATTTTACCAACCCAAAACTGTAAGCACCTTTGCTAGCGCATCAAAAAGGATTGCACTGACTCCAGGGGTACTTGCCATTCTCAGGCCAACAGCAGCAAGAATGCTGCAACCATGAATGACTTCAACCTGAAAAGAATCATGTGCAACACATGAATTTGTCTAGATTCACACAATAAATACTTTGCTACATGTTTGCATGACAACAATAGTTTCTTTAGCAAAACATTGACAAAGACTACAAAATCATACTTTCCAAATTATTATGTTTGTTTTGATGAAGATAGTGCAACAAATATTCACAAAAGATTGGCCAAAATTATTAACATATCGGTGAGATGTTGATGCTATACCTTGAACTCTAGCAGAAGTTTGTTATTCCACCTTGAACTATTGGAATGGTCCACTTTTCACCCTCAAGTGGTTTGGCAAGTAGTTTTAGCTGACATGGATGCCACTTGCCACCTCACTTCCATGTTGCTGCCATGTCACCAAGTTTCTTTTTATATTGATGTCTAACAGTTGTTCTTCCATTTCTAGTACGGGCATGTACAGCTGTGATAAGGCAGTCTTATCTTAACCTTGCCACGTAATTTAGATAAGGCATGTACAATGGATTATATCTTAGTCTTATCTTCAGTAACTACATATACCTAACCTAAATATGTGGTGAGAGAAATCATGCTAAGAGATCATCTCTTAATTAAGAGAAGGCAAGCCTTTTCTTCTGGTTTCTCTCTCATCCACCTCAGCATTTATCCTATGTGGCATTCCTAAGATAGTGCCATTGTACATGCCCTAAATTTCTGTATACCTGTTTTTCCCAAATGGTTTGTTTGTTTTAGATTGTTTATTTTTGTTATCTGAAGCTGCAAGCCCGTGACGTGAGGACATGCGGCGTCCATCTCACCCAAACCAATTGCGAAAGAACCTGAGGGTGAAAAGCGGACTATTTCAATAGTTCGAGCGGTTCAATTCAAAGACTTGAGAGTTCAGAGTTGAAAAGTGAACTTTTGCCAAATTTAGTGTTGAAAAGTAGACTTTTAGAGAAACTTTGGTTGGATCTATATAAAGGTCATGTTTTTCAAAGACAAGAATCACCTTAGAGAGCCTTCCTGCTGCTAATGCCTCACGAAACCTAACATGCAAGGCTGCAGAGACTGCTGCAACTTCCTTTTCTGGAACAGCAAAGCATATCGAGTGTTCACTGCTAGCCTGCACATATCTTAGAGTGAGGAAGAATCTAAATGAATCATATGGATTATGGAGATAGAAAAGATTGAAAGACATGAACTACCTGAGATATCATGATAACATTAGCTCCGACATCTTTTACAGCACTAAATATGGCACTTGATGTACCTGGAACACCAGCCATTCCAGTTCTGCAAGAAAGACATGGAGATCATTAATAAAATAGAAGAAACCAGTTTTAGTAATACAAAGTCATGACATCTGCTTGCATGTCAATAGCTTCTATTATGTTATGAATTCAACTTGATTCAGCACCAAACACTAATTAGAATTGAAAAAACTACGATAAACTGGGACTCAACACAAACACAAGACACAGGCACTGTCTTTTGAACGTAATGAAGATCATGAACGTACTGTATCCAAAGATTAAAAATCATAACCAGATTATACAAAAAAAATACCAACTTACCCTTCAACGTTAACAAGTGCCAATTTATCTATAGTAGCAAATGATTTGACACAAGCATCCAAATCAGCATCTTCATTAGCAGGCTGCTTGCAAATCACAGTTCCAGGGGCAGAGAGATTGAACATGTTCCTAATGACAATGGGAATATTGTCTTTCATCACAGGTATAATGGTACGGGGATGCAACACGTTTGCCCCAAAGTATGACTGCAAAGAACAAATTCAAGTTAGCAATGGAGTTTGGTGTGCAAGAAATGAATGAATTTTGTGCACAGCGATCCCACTATTGCTAGGTTCTCATGCCCAACAAGCAACTCCAGCTCAACCAAAGACTTTAAAAGTGGCAAACATGATTAATTTTTTTCTTTTGTAAGAGCCCCTGCTGCATATCATGCAGCTTCCCACCAACTGTTGTGTCACCATGCTCAACATAAGTAAAAGCTGAAAAATAGTAATGTGAGCACGTGTTCAAGAATAGAGAAATTACCATTTCCCAGGCCTCCTGATATGATAATGTGCTTAAGATCACAGCCTCACTGACTGCATTAATCAGATGATTGTCAAGCAGATATATACTTAATTCCTTTGCGAAAGAGAAATAGAAAATTTCCATGCACTAGATACTCCCCCAAAATATTATGTGTGCGCCAATGTTCAACACAGCAAGTTGAATGAATCCAACGGAAAATATTTAGTTCAAAAGCACAATACCCATGTTTTACAAACCTTTTCTAGGATCGGCACTAAATACCCCATCAACATCAGTCCAGATTGTGACCTGGCGTGCCCTAACAAGAGAACCAATTATTGCTGCTGAGAAATCGCTTCCATCCCTTTTCAGAGTAGTAGGGATGTTTTCAGCTGTACTCGCAATAAAGCCAGTAGCAACTATAATCTCAGCAGGTTGGCGTGAAAACCATTTCTGGAGTCGCTTCTCAGATTCCTCATAATCAGGATCTACCATGTCAGGACCACTAGGTTTTACAACTAAAACATCTCTTGTGTCCATCCAACTACAAGATGCTCCAGACTGCATAAGTTAGATCAGAGAGTAAAGGTCAGTTTGTTCAGAATGGTTAACACTAGGTCAAAATATCTAGATTATGAAAGAAGATGAGGGGAAAGCAGTATCATGAGCCACTGCTCCTGTAATTGAGTTTGGCCACAATGTTTTTGCATTATCTCAGTACCGAACAACAGCAGGATATCGTGGTGGATGCACATCCTGTAAGTTACTTTAGGATAAGGGCTGAACAACAAAATCACATAGCCATTGAAAGCTCACAATGTCACAAAAGCCCCTACAAAATATTTCCTACTTACAGAAGTTGGAGTTGGTGGTGAATTCACATGTGGTACCACACAAATAAATAAATGCACTTCTACCCACATGTGGGACTAGCAACCCTCAATGAAACAAAAATTAAAAAATGCTACTTTTACTTGGTGTCACACCTATCCCAATTAAACAAATACACTGCTACCCTAATGTGAGAATAACAATTGTAGAAACACAAATTTTAAATGTAAGTATGCATTCCAATTCAAAATCAGGGTCTTGATTTTAGTTTCTTTTCCCAACCAATTCTTCCAGTTCTATATCATAGTACTACCTCTGTACACTAATATAAGATGTTTTTGCAGTTCAACTGGAACTGCAAAAACATCTTACATTAGTGTACAGAAGGAGTAGAAGAGAGTGAACAAATCGCAATTTCAACGCAGCGATTAGTGTTGTCCTCCTACCTAATCCATGATGAACTTACGCATGCTCATTCTCCTATGTTTCAAAATTCAAAATGTTTTATCACTATAAATCTTGCAAAGGACCTACTACGGTCGCTTAAGATTCTTCAACGACTGCAACGTGATCCTTTGTTATATTTTTTATCTCTTTTTAATCGTGAACCATGCAACAGCCGCAAGACACGATTATCATTTGACGATCTCCTAAGCCAGTGATAACTCCTCGTCTTTTTTATGGCTTCGTAGCAAGGCACAGCATTGTGCTACTTAATTAAAAAGATCTTGCAGAACAGCCCTGCAAAACTTGAAGCTCGTATGCTGTCACCGCTGATGCTTACCTTCCGTTTTCCTAGGTGTATTGTTAATTCAGCTTGTCACACTGTGGGACGAAAAAATGAGACCAGAGAGGCGAGCAGCCCCCAGCATATTTATATACCAGTGTGGGACTACGCGTAGTTGTGGTTTAGTTAGCGAGTAACATAAGAAAGTGCAACTTCAAATAGCATAGAAAAACTGAGAGATTTGCCAATTTTAGGATATTGAAGCAGCATGTGTTGAAGTGCATAAATTTGCTGCAGCATTTATAAATTAATAAGTTGTGTAATATCAGAACTTTATAAGCACTTCTCATGTGTACCTTCTGTACTGCATACGATAGCATCTGAGATGACCACAACTCCCCATGCCCAACAACGAATTCAGAGAAAGATTCTGTTGCATGTCCAGCTGCAAGTATATAGAACCAAGGTGTTACACATCTAAAAGATTGCGACTCTCACATTATTGCCTATTTAATAAAATGGCAGCAGGTAAGTCAACCATTAGTACATTAGTAAGATGAAAGACGGAAATAACAGCATACTAGTCATTGGTCAAGGGATGTGGCCCAAGAGAAGTTGTAACCGATGAAGTGAAAAATGATGTAAAACAAGATTCTATGTCTTTCTGAAATGAAATTAAACTAGACGAAAATTAAAAGTGAACATGCTAATCAGCACATGTCTACCCTAGCGGACAGTAAACCACATGTAAAGGCTGTTCCCCAACTAGCTTCCGTCCATACATCAAGTGACCAGAAGCACATGTATGGAAAGGGGTAGGCAGGAGTAGAGGAAGCAGTGGACAAATTGTGACCACTCAAACAAATACATACCAAAGCAAATATAAACTTTTACATAAAATAAATACAAACATGACAATGGTGCTTCCCATGTAAATTTAAAGCATGGAAAACTCAGGATCTGGCAGACATCAACAATCTCCCCATAACAGCAATAACAATAAAAGAAAGAATCCAACAATCAAAGAAAGTGCATACTTTGAGGGACGCTGTATAAAAAACATTATTTTAAGGGACCTAACAATCAATCAAGACTAGCCACTCCAAAAAAAATACCATGAAATATGAGGAATTAATATGTCAAACCTATATAAATAGCACGGAGCATTGCTCTCAGGTTACTGATGTCCGAATGCAACTGAGACAAAAATCTTGCAAGGTTTTCTCCATCAAGAAGATCTTTCGCTGCAGCCATATGCTTCTCAAAAACTTTATCCAATTCTTCTGTGTAAGAATCATCCCTTGACTGAGCCTTATGCACGAGACTGTACATCATGTCAGTAACTTTGGACATTGCAGAGACAATTATCAGCTTCCTCTCAGAAGAGTCACCAAGAACTACATCAGCAACATTCTGAATTCTCTGAGGTGTTCCCATGCAAGTGCCACCAAACTTGTGCACAGACCACATATCACCTTTTGGAAGATAAGTACTGACTTCAGCTTGTTCAACTGAAACGGCTGCTGCAGTAAACAGGAAATCTTAGATGGTTACAGCGTACATGTCTGGTTGATAGAAACGCTTAAACTGTACATACACCTAAAATATAACACCAACCAGAGCATATGAAACTGAAACCTATGATGAAAAACAGAAATAGAAGAACTGCAAAAGCAAGGTCAAAAGGCGCTAAGCGGAAATCCCTAGTTTTGCCTCTTCATAGCGCCTATGTTGCCTATGTTGCCTCAGCATAGCCGGTCCCAAGCCCGGGTAAAGGAGGAAGGTTGTGATAAGCTTGGCGAGCAAACGTCAAAACTTAGCCACTCTTATGGAAATAGCGCCTATCTCGCATAAGTGCACACCTAGCACGATTAAGCACTAGGCGTTCTGCTGTCACCTAGCGCCTAGGCATGCTTAAGCGCACGCCTAGGCATGCTTTTTTGTCAATGGACAAAAGTAGATGTCCCCAAAAACTAGGAGGTGCTGATGAGAGCCTCCTATTTGGACCTAATGTTACAGATTGGTCCTCCTGGGTACATTAATCTGGTTCTGCCCCTGGATATCCCAAAATAAGTTGATGCTACAAGATTGAAGCTTTCCCTTGTAACTGTGTTATTGAGATGGACAGTACCAAACCTGTCCATGGGCCTGTGGCCAGGCTGGGTTTGGAAATGAGGGCATGAACTGAGCCTACGGACCAGTCAGCAACTAAATTCATATTATATTTTAAAATATAACTGCTCCTTTTTCTTCATTATACTCCCTCCGTATCAAAATATAAGATGTTTTTTGACACTGTCATAGTGTCAAAAAACGTCTTATATTTTGATGCAGAGGGAGTAGAATGGGATAAACTAATATTTTATTCAATAAAAGTAGAGTAAAGTAGACAACGCTACTTGTTTGGACTTCGTTCTCAAGTCAGGTTGGGTTCAGGCAAAGCATTTTGAGGCAGCCGAAACTTGGCCCTGCCCACAGCCAAGCCTTTCACCAGGTCTGGATATATCAGAATGCAGACCAACTTATAGTGTTCAAGAAATAGTGTTGGTGGGTAGAGTTGAAGATTTAAAAGACTTTTTGATACATCAAGTTGATTAACAAACTTTTATTGCAAAAGGTATGATAGTGCTAATTTAGAGTTCTTGAACAATAAGAACAATGGCCTGATGGAAGGTAAATTACCAGCAGCTGGTATGAGCAGATTCTTCGAACCATGTCTTGGCAAATTTCCTTGAGAGTGACCTATCCTGAACAAGATAGTGAAACAAATAAGGGATATTAGCATCTGACGAGGCATAGATGACATCAAAGTAGAACTAGTGAGAAAAGTACCATATCTATATGGTAAAACTTTATGCAGATAGGGGCATAGCACAAGAGTTCAGAATTTAATTAGTCTGGAAAGGTTGAAAATATTTTCTAGGAACAATGTAGTCGGCGACTTTGAGAAGATCAGAAATGGAAGATTGAGCATGCAAATGGGGCTTGAAATGACAGGTGGAGCAATTGAAATGGTCAAATGACAGCATCGTCATTGTGTGTTTGGAATTTAGATATTGGATAAATATAAGCCAGATCATTTATAGTTGAAAGGAATTAATTAAGTAACAACAACATTCATTGCACAAAACACTACCTTAGAGCTCCCAAAGGTCGGTCCTGATTTATCTCACACTTCAAACATTGTGAAACTACTTCCCTGAAGATTTATCAAGCAGCATAACGTTAGTGTAGGATGAGATGGACTGAAAGAGCGGCAGTGAAAACTTCCAGATAAAACAAATAGTGATAGCGGTGCAGAATGTCCAATCTAAGAAGATACAACTTGGCAACAAAAATTGGCATTAACTAACTTGTCTCCACTGAAAGTTCAGTCATGTTATTGATGGAAAATGTATCATTAGTAACCCATTTATTTTATAATTGAAATAGACTGGTATATGGGGCACAAGTTTCAAACTGTGACTCATCAAGATGAAAACGATATGAAATGCCCATTTCTTCATCCATAGCTCGATGTTCGTTACTTCACATTCTGTTGGAAAACTCCAACCAAATGAACTGTCCATTTCATACTTCCAGCCCTTGCTTCAAAGATACAAACATACTGACCAGGTCAAGGCTAACTCCTATCATTACACCATGCGTAAGAGAATGGGAATACACAGGTTGTTGTGTTCATACTAGTATGATGCGCACAAATCGCATCTTAGATTGACTTGACTATTGATATACCCTTTCACAACAAGTTCCATTAGCAAATCGTTACTCCCAACATTCAGAAATAGGTGGAATTTTAAACATGGGTGGGGCTACCAACATAAACCTTTGACTGTGTATTCGCAAAAAAAAAAGACTGTTAACTTTTATATGTGTATGTTAGTAAACAAAATATTACAGATATGTACTATGAAAATATTATTCGTGACAAAGCTAATAATGCTATTTTGATCCAACCAATATAAGTTATAATAAGTTTTCGCATATTGGTGGTCAGTGTTAAAACAGTTTTTTTTTTAATAATTTAAGTTGCTTACCACATATGTCATGTGGTAGTGTTAAAACAGTTTTGATTGCAGGCGTTCAAGAAAGTCATGTACTTGCCGAAAACAGAGGAAG
Organism: Elymus sibiricus; assembly: GCA_039707655.1. Lineage (NCBI taxonomy): Eukaryota > Viridiplantae > Streptophyta > Magnoliopsida > Poales > Poaceae > Elymus > Elymus sibiricus. The sequence goes on from CM077671.1 coordinate 251,901,219, forward strand.
TAATATCTCTGACAAGCTTATATGCTGTCCATTTCTGTTCAAGAAAATCAAGCAAGTATATCCACGCCGTAGATAGCACAGATTCCTGATGTCTGCGCATCGTCAGATTACCAAACACGTAAGCCCCGTTTAGTAGGCATCTAAACAACATCCCCCCAATGAAACCCAGGAAAATCGCGCCCACGGTTAATACATTATAAGCGTATAAGATCGCCGCCAGCACTCGACGTGGTCGAATCGGGGACCGCGCCGTCGGAGCTTGTTGTGCCAACACAGGATCCTATCGACGCTAGCGGCCAGGGAAATGATGAGAGGTCTCAAACCTGCCGGAGGCGGACGGCCGGAGCCTCCGTCGATGGGCGGCGGCTGGCGGGACGGGGCTCGCGACGGCGAGGCTCCGCATCTCGCGGCGGGGCGAGGCGAGGCGAGGCGGCGCGGAAGGCGGGGAGGAGAGGGGGCTCGGGGTGGGAGGGAGGAGGCGACAACGGGGAAAGGCTAGACGCCAAAAACCCTGCTTTAACCCCCCGCGCGCAGGCCGCCGCTATCACGTTGTCGAAGCAAATATAAAGTTCACGAGCCTTTTCACGAAAAAAATTCTTTTTCAAAGCATCTTCAATGCCGACCCGCAAATTTGCTCAAGAAGACCAATACACAGACACAGTTGCAGGAGTCGGCCATTCAACGGTTGTATGCATATATTTCATTCACTATTTAAACAAACCGGATGATATTCATACGAATCGAATGAGAATATTTACATTTCGGACATACTTTGATTATAAACCATACCGGACTAAGATAAAACTAGTTTACAACCTTCGCAAGTGGATATCTATTCCAACGACATGGATACCCTAAATTGGTCTACGGCCGGCCGTGACGGACCTTCCTTGCCTTCCCCATGTCCGGCATCCCGCTCATCGGACTGTCGTGAGCCCCGGGGGTATATGCCTCAGCGCAAAGGACCGCCCTCCCTTGTTCGACATCGCCGCTTATCGAGCGGCACCGGAGTGATATGCGTCTACTGGGGGTGATGGTGGCCTACGAGCGGGCAAGTCATCGGTTGTGCACGCGGGCGACGCCGCGACGGTGGCCTTCGTGGGACCCAAGCGGTGGCGGCCTCCCATGTTCTACTTTTCCTCGTTGATGGCAGCAAGCGCGGACGTGTTGGTCGCTGCGTCGTTGATCTCCGTGGCTTCTTTCTCCGTTGTCGGGGCACGGTTCCAGCAACATTGGTTGCGGATGGCGTGGCCGCAGGCACGGAAGGAGGGGTATGACACGGCCTCGTCCACGGCAGCCACAATGTTCGTGCCCCCGTGCTCCCTCCCCCCCCCCCCTGCCTGGAGAAAATCGCCACCCCACGACAAGCCGGCTTGGAGCGGCCTCCTCCGCAAGCTGTCCTGCAGCGGCCTGGAGCGGCGAGGGAGGTGGAGCTGAGAGTTGTCTGGCTCGTATCCGACGGGCTCGGTGGGCCACCCAGACAGCGTTTATACCGGAGAACTCCTCTTCATGCTCGCCAGATTCCATGAAGAGTGTGGAGAGAACGGTACAAGGAGGATATGGGAAGCGAACGTTTGGTGCGATTTTTTTTCCCGATGTCTGCATCGTTTAAATAGAGGGTGGAGTCCCAGAGCCAACATGTGTTGTGTTTAATGTCAGCCGGCTAGCGAACGAACGTGTGGCCGGAGTAGGTTTCTCGACACACTTACGGGTTTAATGGAGGAAGGCGGGCAAACTGCACCCGTTTGAATGCGACGAGGAGGCGTGTTCAGCTGGGCATGCAGCGGGCGGCGCCCTCTCTGCCGGCGCGACGTTTCAGTGCCGACAGTGAGAGGGTGCGTCTGTTCTGGGCCGATGTCAATATGCTATGAATGCAGGCAGCTGGCCACTGTAGGGAACGCACGCGCGTGAGGGAGGTGGGTTTTGGGTGGGCCAGGACAGTCAGGAGCGACGTGGGAGTAGTCCGGACGCCCGCAGCCTCCCCCCTCCCCAATTTGTCTCCGCTTTGCGAGCAAAAGCATGCCCGAAAAGCTTGGCGGGCTGATGCAGGACCATGTTAGATGCAACATACGTCCAGACCGCTCTGTCACGTTCGGACCGTGCTGTCCGGACGGTTGTGTGTGGTTCGAGGGTCCGCTTCGAAGATGTCCTTATAAAAAAACTTGGAAAGATTTTTTTTTTCATTTTGGAGCTCGTTATGCAACAGGCGACAGTGACGGGAAGTTTTGTTCATTTAAAGTAAAGTGGTTGAATCCGGCCTAGGCCACCGTAGTTTGCTTGAGAAAAGGGAAATTTCGAGTCTCTAAAAAAAATCTTATTAATTTTCGTCGACTTATAGCATCTATAACCGGACCCTTTACACCCGTCTCAAACATCCGGTCAGGCCGTCCGGTCAACGCCCGAGCAGGAAAAAATCGACCCAGACGGACGCCCTAAAAGGGCCTCAAACGCCCGGGCTGACCAACACACCTCATATCCAGCCCAAATATGGGGCGGATATGGGGGAGCCCGGGCACGCCCTCCTGACAGGCCCAGCCCACCACCGACCCCACTGCCACGTCAGCCCGGCCCACCACCGACCCCACTAAATACCCCAATCCGGAAACCCTAGACATCCGGAAGTTCACTCTCCGTCCACTCCACTTCCAATCCCCCACCCTCCGATCCGATGGCCGGCGACAGAAGCAGCTCCGACGGATCGAACATCGATGTGGAGGAGGTGGCCCTCCGCATCGCGTTGAGCCGGTCGCTGCAGGACCAAGGCGGCACCGGTGGTGGTGGATCTGCATCCTTCGGGTTCGTCGCATGCCGACGGAGCGCCGACGACGTCGCAGGCCCTTCCCGCTAGGCGCGTAGCTCCGGCCACTCCCACTCCGATCGGTCTGCTCCAGGTCAGGTACGCCACCCACCTCCACCACCTTCTGCTCCGGAAGCGGTGCCCGGCCCCCACTGGGTCCTCGTGCCCGCGTCGGGGACAGGGCGCACGAGGACGCCGGAGTCCGAGGCACGTGCAGCCCGGCGCGAGCGGCAGCAGGCGAGGGAGAGGGGGAGGCGCTGGCCGCGCGGCGTTCGACCTCGAGCGCGCTGGTCGACCCCGAGGACGCGCTCCTCGCGGGCGTCCTGCGTCGCTCGCTGACGTCGGTGGAGACGGATGCGCGCCGCCTCCGCCGCAAGAATGCCGACGCGCTCTGACTGGCCATCCAGTTATCGGAGCGCGAGGCAGCGAAAGAGGCGTCGGCGAAGGCGAAAGCAGCCCGCCACGCGAAGGAGCAGGACCGCCTGCTCTGCAGGCTGGCCGTCATGCGGTGTAACTCCGACGTGGACGACAGCGATGCCTCCACCACCTCCGGCTCCGATGACGACGACGACGCTCCACCGCACGCCGACGCCTACATGGAGGAGGGGCACAGACGCATGGACGGACGGAAGGGGAAGGGGCCGGCGAGGAAATGATGATTTCCTCCGCTCTTCCCCGATTTGTTTATATTAAGTATGTTTAAGTAGTTTGTAGTTAGGATTGCCGATGAACTGCTCCTTTTTTTCGGCGATGCAATCCGATTCGATGAACTGTGTTTGATCTACTACCTTTACGTAGTGTTGCATGGATTGTATGAAATGAGGGTTCGGATATGAGAGACACGGATATGGAAGACAAAAATAAGGCGCGCCCGGTCAGTGTCCGCGGACGCGTCCGGGCTCGTCCACGGGCGTTTGAAGGACCGGATTTGCAAGGTCCGGCTGTAGATGCTCTTACAACAACGACAATGATATGGATTGAAGGGAGTAGATCTTTTGACCACGTACATTTGTGATAGAAACATAAGGAACCTGATCTATGTGCTTAAACTTGAAGATTCAAGAAGAAATGAATATAAGTATGATTCAAAATAGTTCTAATACTTATCGTATATTTCCTGGCTACTTTTCGCTATGTTTATTTTTTGTATCAGTACTGTGAAACAGGCACCTTCCACTCTTGAGAGTTACTACCTTCATCTTACAGCATCTACGATCGGACTTTGCAAATCCGACCCCTCAAACGTCCGCGGACGCATCCGCGGGCAGTGACCGGTCATGCCTCAAATTTGCTACTCTGCATCCAAGTCTCTCATATTTCAACCCCTAGATCCATACAAAGCATGCAAAAGAAATCATACGTACTACTCTAGTTATCATCGTCGGAGATGTCCACGACGTCGGTGCCGGGCGGCGGGTAGACGGGCGCGTAGGAGGGCTCCTCCTCCTCCTCGACCTCATCCATGTAGGTGAGCATCTCCGCCTCCTCCGCGGCCTGCTCCACCTCCATCTCCTGCCGACGACGCCGTCTGGCCTCCGCATCCGACTCCGAACGGATGGAGTCGAGGATGGCCTGCTGCTCCGCCTGCAGATCCGCGTCCCCGGCGTCCCTTACATCCCCCTCCCCCTCCTCCTCCTCCTCCTCTTCCTTGTCCTCCTCCTCAACCTCCTCCTCCTCCTCCTCCTCCTCCTCCAACTCCTCCTCCGGATCCACTACATCCGGAGGTAGCCCCGTGGCGATCCGGGCTTCACGCCTTGCCCGGACCTACTCAAGGAGCTGCAGCCGGTGCTCCGGCGTTAGAAAGTGGTGGCAGGGGGGCATGGCTAAATAGCCGGCGCTCCGGCATTAGAAAGTGGCGGCGGCGACGGACGGGAGGAGGAAATGATGGATGGATAGGGTTTTGGTGCCGGCGGTCGGCTTAAATAGCCGGGCTAGGGAGTATGTGTCCCGCCGGAGCGGCGCCACGCGGGGCTACATCGGTCCGACGGAGGAGACGAGCTTTGGACCGTCGTCCGAACAAGTCCATGTGGGACCCCATCGTCAGGGCGACGTGGCGGGCGTGCCCGGGCGCGCTTGGGCTCCCCCATATCCGCCTCATATTTGGGCTGGATATGGGGGGTGCCGGTCAGCCCGGGCGTTTGAGGCCGGTTTGAGAGGTCCGTCTGGGTCGCATTTTCGTGACCGGGCAGTGACCGGGCGGCCTGCCCGGGCGTTTGAGACGGGTATGAGGGGTTCGGCTATAGATGGATATGGGGGAGCCCGGGCACGCCCACCTGGCCCACGCTGGCCCGCATCTACCCCACATATATTCGTCCCCATCCGCTCGCCGGACCAAACCCTAGCCACTTCACTCCACTCACATCCGCCACCCAAGCTCACCTCCGGCGATCTCCGGCCTTCTCCAGCATGGCGGGCAGCGGATCCGAGTCCTTCACCTCCAGATCCATCAACCACGAGCTCATCCCACGCGGCCCCGAGGAGGAGATGGCCATCCGGCTTGCGCTCCGCCGCTCCCGGGAGGCGGCCGCACGGCGGCAGCGGTCGGACTCGCGACGCCGGGAATCCATTGCGTCCGCACAACCGGTGCTTGGATCCGGCGTCGCTGCCTCACCGGAGGCGGTGCGGTTCGTCTGGCGTCCGAACGCCGTGGCCGAAGCGCAACCCCTTCGTTGGCGCGCCGAGCATGAAGCATGGCCGTCCTTGGACGATGTCATGGCGCGGCGTGCCCGCCGGGCGAGGCAGCGGGCACGCGAGGCGGCGGAGGCCCTCGCGGCGGTGAACGTTGGAGAGGCAGAGTCACACTCTTTGGCGCCCCGTAGGGTGGAGCAGTGCGCGTCGCAACCCCGTCATGGTGGGCGTCTCCTCCTAGGAAGGATCCGCCATCGAACTCACGACCACTGGCATCGTCCGGGTTACGGGCTCCAACGAGGAAGAGTAGGGCATGGGAGACGGCGGTAGATCGAGTCCCGTGAGCCGGCTAGTGTCCCATGTCCTACTCTGCCTCGCCGGCAGCCAGACCGACACTACGAGGGGCGCAGCCAGCCGCCGGACATGGGCACGTCGGAGCCGGACGACCTCCGCTTAGTATTAGGTTTACGTTGCATGTAATAATATGGATTTGACGTTTCTAATTTAAGGTATCCGGATGCAGAATGCATTATTTAAAGCGTGATCGGTCAGTGTCCGGACCGAATTTGCAAGGTCCGACCGTAGATGCTCTTGGTGTCTTACATTTTGGGATGGAGGTAGTACTATTATGTAGCGAGCAACAGCTACCAAGAATTGCACGTTTAAAAGCAAGCTCGAGGGGATTTTTTAATACATGGAAAACATGCATAAATGTAGTGAATTAATTCCCTCATTTAAAACATTAAAGTAGGCTTGTGTGCTCAAATCACATGAATTATATGGTAATTTAACAGAAAAATATTGGACTCCAAAATAAAAATATCAAATCTCGTGTTTCAAATGGAACCTCAAACTACATGCCTTTTTGTCTGATTCAATACTCTTTTTTTTTTGCGAGAAATCCTATCCATTGCAAAAATGGATAGGATGACCATCACAAAAAAAATCACCTAGTTCAGTCCTTTGAACTAAGCGTCCAATATTTCATATGGCAAATGGGGCCTCCAACTGACATTGACATCGGTTTCTTTCAAACTCAGCCTGTACTGCCTTTTGTTAGCTTTCATGCTCGACCTATTATGAATATTTGTATGCGCAATGTGGAATTATTCCTTCTAAACCATATGGACATGCCTCTTTTTTACTGTGATGGAGCAACACTATGCATTCATATTATTTTCTCATTCTCACACAAGGAGACAACACTATTGTGTGGCCTCCACCAAGCTTATTATTGTAATTTAACCTGGCAACTCTCTTTTATTTAATTAATCAACGCAACAAAACTTTTGTTTCTTTTCAGAAAAGTTCAACATCGTAAAAGTCATATGCCCTTGCCACCTTCCAGCTAACTGATTTTCAATTCACGCATCACGATTTTTTTTTTGGTGCCATTGTCTGATCTTACACAATGTTAAAGATTCCACGTTGCAAAACAAAGTCTCGATTTTTTTTTACTTTTTAAAAAGGAGGAAAACCCCCGATCTCTGCATTTGAATGATGCATGGAGTCATATTATTAATTTAAAATGTTACACAAAACAGAGTCTCAAATGGAAGACCAGCATCGCTTTCTATCATGTGCGCTCTTGGATTATCTTCGGTGGCTTTATTGCTTGAATTTATCCGGATAAATTCCCATTCGATGCTCTCCCTTAAAGGCAAAATCGAGTCAATCATTTCCTTCGTCCCAAAATAAGCATCGCTGATTTAGTTCGCACTAAATCAGCGACACTTATTTTGGGATAGAGTGAGTATATGTTTTCAAGAGGATAAAAACTATGTACATCTATATATTTTTCTCTCCCTCTTTTTTGGGTGGTTCGGGATTAGCTCCAGTGTCAAGTCTAAGACTTAAACTTTGATGGGCTAGTTTTATCACAAGAAACTTAATCATCTGTACGATAGAGCTCTTGGATTATCTTCGCTACAGGTGCTTTCGTGCTTGATTTTATCCGGATAAATTCTATTCCATGCATGACATTGCCTTTCCTTTTAAAGGCAAAATCGAGCCAATTATTTGTTTTCAAGAGGATCATAACTAAGCTATTCTATATTTCTTTTTCCTCCCTCTCTTTTTGCGTGGTTCGTGATTGTTGGGCGATTTCGCCTCACCCCGTCTCATCCTCCTTCCTTTCCATCGTGATCGTGAGTGCTCCAAAAAGGACACTGTGATGGTGGTGGTGATGGCCGTGGTCGTTTCTGCGCGGGGAAGAAACAGAGGCGGCCTCTGGTGGCCGCGGAACGCCCATTGGCTTTCTGGTCGCCCAGGCAGTTCTTTCGATGAGCCAAGAGCTCGTGGCCATGCCTATCTAGGCTAGGCTAGGCTAGGAGATACTTTTGCTGCAGTGCAGCCATGTGCCGGGGATCCATCCATCCAAAGATCCAACGCAAACAGCACCAAGGACAATCAGCGCAAGGCAGATGCCAATCGACTTGCCTTTACTTTATCATCATTTGACAGTCACTTCACATGCTTGTCTTTTCTTTTCTACTGCGTGTACGCATGCGTGTCGCTGCAAGCGTGGTTTTACCTTCGCTAATTGCGGAGCTAGCTAGCTGCGTGGTGGCAGTTTGGGTCACTCTAAAACTCACTGGCCACTCACCAGTAAGTAAAACTTCGACGCAGTGCTGCCTCTTCAACAAAGGAGGAGGCATGCTCGTGTCCTGCCCGATTATGTGTGTGGTTTCTGTTCTGAATGATAAGATATCATGGGGCCTACAGAGTACAGTGTATCTTGGTGGCTCGAAATTATTGTGTTCCAGGAGCAACGGCTCCTGGTTTAAGCGAGTGGCTGCGTCACTGCACCAGTCGCCACTGACTGTTACGCGGATGAGCTATGTAATCTCAGGTTCAACCAGTCGTAGTCGTGTTTTTTTTTCTTTTGGTTTTACTATATGAAACTCGGTGACTGAAAATTGATTCACGTTTAATAATACCCGCTTTGGTGGGCTATCCTAATGGCTACACAACCTATTAAAACTTTAGTGTGGAACGTCCGCGACTTGAATGCACCGCCAGGCGGAGTGCGATATTTCAGATGGTTGCGGCGACAAACCTGGTGGTTGTGTGCTTTCAAAAAACGAAAATGGAGACTTAACGGATGCTATCGTGAGGCAGTGCCTCGGAAATAAATTCAAGAAATTCTACTACTTGCTGACGGTTGGGACAAGGGGTGGAGTGTCGCTGGCATGGGATGCAACTTCAGTATCCCTCTCAAGTCCTCACACCACAAATAATACCATCACGGCACTGGTTAAGCCGCATTGGAAGGGGGGGGGGGGGGAGTGGTGGATCACTGTGGTGTATATCCCGCAAGTGGATGCAGATAAGGTGGAGCTACTCAGACATCCGAGACTTACATCCGGGCCCGTGGATCATGGTAGGAGATTTTAACCTACTGGTCAATCCCGAGGACAAAAGCAGGAACTGAGCCAACCGTAGGATGATCTCGCTATCAGATCATGTCTCAACACGTTGGAGCTCCAGGAAATTTACCTTAATGGACGACGATATACATGGTCCAACAAACGAGAAAATGCCGCTCTGGAGAAAATTGACCATGTATTTGCCACTGTCTCATGTGAGGAGGCACATCCATCCGCCTTCTTATCAGCTTTGGGCACGACGGTCTTAGACCATTGCCCATTACTGCTTCATCTCAACTCGGAATTCTGAGTGGACAAAAGGTTCAAATTCGAGGCATTTTGGACAAAGAAGGGAGATTTCACAAAAAGGGTGGCAAATGCTTGGGGCTTGGTGACGTATGTTGGAAACCATTCAAGGTACTCGATGACAAACTCAGAGCCACGGCTAAACATCTACAGAGATGAGCTATTCTCGGTGCGAGCGCTGCTCAACACCTTTGGTGTGGCTTCCGGCCTTCGCATCAACTACAGTAAATGTTCGGCCACGCCTATCCAGTGCCCACCACCGGTTTCTGAGAGCATTGCAGATGCCATGTCTTGCTCCGTCGTGCCATTCCCCATACAATATCTTGGCTTACCGCTGTCCATCCGGAAGGTCTCCTCCTCCCAGCTCCTCCCCCTTGTGGACAAGCTCCTCAAGAAACTGGCTACTTGGAAGGCGTCCATGTTCTCCCGTGGTGAGAGACTTGCACTAGTCCGACACGTTCTCTCCGCAATGCCCGTGCACATCTTGCTGGTGATGGCCCTGTCACCGCCCATTCTCAAGAAGATTCGCCGCATCATCAGAGACTTCATGTGGCATGGCCAGAAGGACCCGAGCACGGGTGCCTGTCTAGTTAACTGGCCCAAGGTTTGTCAGCCCGTCGAGCTAGGAGGGCTCGGCGTTCGCGATCTACACCGCACTGGTATCTCCCTCCGCATCCGGTGGCTATGGTTGCAAGCCACGGATCCGACGCGGTCATGGTCTCACTTACCCCTACCTGATGACCCCGAGGTGCGAAACTTCTTCCGTGCCTCGACACGCTGGACCCTGGGAGACGGCCGCGCATGCAAGTTCTGGACGGATCACTGGCTCAATGGCCAATCGATCGACCTTCTGGCTCCCTCTCTTGACGCCCTGGTCCCGCGCCGACGCAAACGTAGCTGCACTGTGAGGGAAGGCCTCTCTAACCGAGCTTGGATCAGAGACATCCGAGGGGCTCTTGGGCCAGCAGCCCTTGTTGAGTACGTCGACATTTGGCGACTCCTGCGGCATGTGACACTCTCTGAGCAGCCAGATACTCTTGTCTGGCGGTGGATGAGCTCTGGATCCTACTCTGCAGCCTCCTGCTACAGCGCCATGTTCCTTGGCAGCACAACTGCCCCTTGGTGGAAGTTAATTTGGAGAAGTTGCCCCCCTGGGTGTCAAGTTCTTCCTCTAGCTTGCGGCTCAGTATCGCTGTTGGACGGCAGACTGGCTGGCTCGTCATGGACTCCGCCACGACCCCATCTGCATCCTATGCTGTCAAGAACCTGAAACCCTTGATCATCTTCTGGTTGGATGCGTTCTCGCCCGGACGACATGGCACGAGGTACTATCTTGGTGCCGCCTCACTGTCCACCCCCCCCCCCCCCCGACGGCTCTGTGGGGTTCTTCGAGTGGATGTCGGCCCAAGTACACTCGTCACCCACAACCCTACGCAAGGGTTTTGCTTCATTGGCAATCCTCACCGCGTGGTCTATATGGAAGCATTGCAACGCCGGTATCTTCGAGGGCATTCAACCATCCACCGCTCTTCTTCTGGCCACCATCCAAGATGAAGCGCGCGAATGGGCTGCTACAGGCGTGACAGGACTGCAGGCGATACTTCCTGTAACCTGATCTTGTGCTTTTGGGGCTGGGCAACCCCCTACTCTTCTGCCCGACCCGTACCCCTCTATGCCCTTTGGTGTACGTAGTCGGATACGGCCCATGTAACTCACTGTAACACTCTTTCCCTATCAATGCAATGATACGCTGTCGAGCGTATTCCGGAAAAAAATAAACATCTACAGAGATGGACTGATAGGTGGATTGTGATGAAGACAAGGCTACCTTGGATATGATCACAAATATTTCATATGCGTATTTATTTGAAGTGATTCCTGATAAAAGTTATGCAATAATTTATTTATGCTATACAGAACAAAAGTACTTCACCTCTTTTTGCTTCATGCCTAATTACAGAACTACCGGACACTTGTACAATTCACATATGAAGATAAGGGAAAAAGAGACGTTTAGGTGCTGTTTAAGAAGTTCTCTCACGTCACTTTTAGCCCAAGAGAAGATAGAGTCCAAGTCTCTCGCGTTCTGAACTCAGATTCGGTCTACACAGACATACCTGACTCAAAACGTCAAGAACTTTTGCATCCGGACTCAGAATTGGGTGATTCTTTCTGCATTGGAAAGTTTATTTTCTGCACTTTTCAACCCAATTGGATTCACCTTCAAATTCGTCCGGAGCGTGGAGATATTGAAGAAACAATCTGACACTGCAGCAGAATCTGAGTCAAACTATAAGTCCAAAGGTGTTGCATCACCTCCACTTGGGCCCATGGGCCTTGTACGACCTAGGGTCAGTTTTAGGCTGCCTTGGGATGTCCTCCCACCTCCTTGGCCGCCACCCCTTGCTCCTATATAAGTAGATCAATCTAGTAGCTTTTTCGTTGGGTTTTGTTTAGTTAGAAGTTAGTCATTGCAACTGCGTGTACTTTGTTTGTGTCAACCAGACTAAGACCGCTTGAGTGCACAATCTCAAGGCAACGATCTAGGCTTCTGTGGTTGCATGAGAGATACGTAAATACGGGTTTTTCCGTCTACATGCTTCGCACAGAAGCCGGAGGAACACAATCACTAGCATGCGATGTGGGAACCAGTTTTTCTTAGGCCATGAGGAGATCGCGATAGCGGTGGGCGGCTACTACACACAAGTGTTGGGTACAACACCGGAGAGGGCACTCACGCTCGACCTTGACTGCCTGGGGTTGCCCACGAGGGATCTTTATCACCTAGACTCGCCTTTCTCTGCGGATGAGGTGCTCAAAGTGATCAACACCATGCCTTTGGACAAGGCGCCCAGGCCCGACGGGTTCACATGAAGATTCTACTACACGTGCTGGAATATCATTCATGTCGATTTCATGAGGGCGCTTGACTACTTCTGTCACATAGAAGTGAAAGGGATGTGATCGATCAACAAGTCTTTAATCGCACTACTGCCAAAAGTGGATGGGGTTGTGTGCATTCAGGATTTCATCCCGGTGTGTCTTGTCCATGGGGTGGTGAAGATCTTTGCGAAGGTGATATCTGTGAGACTAGCCGACGAGCTGCTGATACGTCTCCAATGCATCTATAATTTTCGATTGTCTCATGCTATTATATTATCAATCTAGGATACTTTACATGCAATTATATGCTATTTTATATCATTTTTAGAAACTAACCTATTAACCCAGTGCCTAGTGCCAGTTGTTGTTTTTGCCTGTTTTTGGTTTTCCAGGAAATCTGTACCAAACGAAGCCCAAACGCTACGAAACTTTTGACGATTTTTTTCTGGACAAGAGACCCAGGAAGCTTCCGGCCGAGCCAAGAAGCGAGACGAGGAGACGGCAAGGCAACAGGGCACGCCCAGGGGGTAGGCGCACCCTGATGCCTTGTGGGCCCCTCGTGGCTCCGTTTGACCTAATTCCACCTCCATAAATTCTCTAAAATCTAGAAACCAACAGAGAGCCACCCGAAACACTTTTTCCACTGTTGCAAGCCTCTGTTCTGACGGGGGGGGCATCTGTAGACCTTTTCTGGTACTCTGTCAGAGGGGGAATCGACCACAGAGGCCATCTACATCAACCTTGCTGCCTCCATGATGATGCGTGAGTAGTCCACCACAAACCTACGGGTCCATAGCTAGTACCTAGATGTCTTCTTCTCTCTCTCTTTGATCTCCAATACCATGTTCACCGCGATTCTCGCGGTGATCTATCCGATGTAATCTTCGTTTGCGGTGTGTTTGTTGGGATTCGATGAATTGTGGGTTTATGATTAGATTATTCATTGAAAGTAATTGAGTCTTTTCTGGATTCTATTATGCATGATTGTTATAGCTTCGTATTTCTATCCGATCTATCATTTTGGTTTGGCCAACTAGATTGATTTATCTTCAGTGGGAGTGGTGCGTTGTAATGGGTTCAATCTTGCGGTGGTCTATATCCTCGTGACAGAAGGGGACAAGACACGTATTTGTATTGTTGCCATTAAGGATAAAATGACGGGATCTGAACATATTGCTTGTCTTATTTTGTCTACATCATGTCACCTTGCTCCAAGCATTACTCTGTTTGTCATGAGCTTAATACCATAGATGCAGGCAGGAGTCGGTCGATTGGTGGAGTAATAGCAGTAGATGCAAAATCGTTTTGGTCTACTTGTTTATGGATGTGATGCCTATATACATGATTATTGCCATGAATAACATGTCATAATTATGCGCAATTCTATCAATTACCCAACAGTAATTTGTCTACCCCACCGTATGCTATATTCAAGAGAGGAGCCTCTAGCGAACACTATGGCCCCCGGGTCTACTTAAACATTAAAAAAAACTCCAAAAATATTTTTCTGTAATTTATTTGCTTTTATTTTATTTTTCCTTTACATTATCTATCTCTATCAAGATTTAATCCTTGCAAGTAACGAGTTCAAGGGGCTTGACAACCCTCTTGCCTGCGTTGGGTGCAAGTGTTTGGTTTTGTGTGCGTAGGTGTTATCGAAGGGAATTTGCTTGGTTCTCCTATTGGTTCGATAACCTTGGTTCTCACCGAGGGAAATACTTATCTATACTGTGCCGCATCTCCTATCCTCTTCGGGGAAAATTCCAACGCAGCTCACAAGTAGCAGGAAGCATTTCTGGCCCGTTGTCGGGGAGACATCATCAAACTCTCGTCAGATCCCTACACATAAATTATCTTTCACTTCTTCTACTTTTTATTTTCTATTATATTTTTCTTTATAAAAAAATCAAAAATACAAAAATATTTCTATTTGCTTGTTTGCTTAGTTATCTAGTTTACTTGTTTGCTTGATAGTTTACTTGCTTCGTCACTATGTTTCAGGAAAATACCAAACTGTGTGACTTTTAAAATAATAATAATAATGATTTTATTAGTACTCCAATACCAGCCACCACTAGTGCGGAAGCTTTGATATAAATGTCGCTTTGCTGAATCTTGTTATGAAAGAACAATTTACTGGAAGTCCTAATGAGGACGTTGCTTCACATCTTAATACCTTCGTTGAATTATATGATATGCAAAAGAAAAAAGTTTTGGATAATGATGTGGTTAAACTGAAATTGTTTCCTTTCTCACTAAGAGATAAAGCTAAAACTTGGTTTTCACGCTTGCTTCACAATAGTATTGGAACATAGGATAAGTGTAAGGATGCTTTTATTACCAGGTACTTTCCTCCTGCTAAGATTATATCTCTCCGAAACCAAATTATGAATTTTAAACAACATGAGCAAGAACATGTTGCACAAGCATGGGAGAGAATGAAATTGATGATTAGAAATTGTCCCACTCATGGCTTAAGTTTATGGATGATAATACAAAAATTCTATGCAAGACTAAACTTTGTGTCAAGAAATCTTCTAGACTCTGCTGCAGGTGGTACCTTTATGGAGATTACATTGGGAGAAGCTACAAAACTACTGGATAATATCATGACAAGTTATTCTCAATGGCACACCGAACAAGCTCCAACTGGTAAGAAGGTAAATTATGTCGAAGAAATCACTACTTTGACTGATAAATTGGATTCTCTTATGAATATTGTTGCAAATAAGAATGCTCATGTTGATCCTAATTATGTGCCACTATCTACCTTTGATTGAGAAAAATAATGATGCTATTTATGTGAACTTTGTCTCTAGAAATAATTTCAATAACAATGCTTATAGAGGTAATTTCAATCGTAGACCGTATCCCGATAATTCCTCTAATTCTTACAGCAATTCCTATGGTAATTCTTCCAATAATAATAATAAGATGCCCTCTGATCTTGAGAACAGCATTGAAGAATTTATTAGTTCTCAAAAGATTTTCAATACTATGATAGAAGAAAAACTGCATAAAGTTGACGATATGGCTAGAAACATGGATATGATTGCTCATGATGTGGAAACTGTTAAAAGTAAAACTTTGCCACCCAAGCATGATATTAATGAGTCTATTAAATCCATCCAAATATCTATTAATGAGAGTAAGGAGAGGACCGCTAGGTTGAGAGCTAAGCGAGAATTCCTAGAAAAAGCGATTCCTCTTGGTTTTTATCGTAATCATGATGAAGATGTTAAAATGATTGGTGTTTCTCCTATTGAATCTTTATTTACTAATGTGAAAACTGATGATAAAGTGAGTGGAGATGAGTCAACTTTAGCTAGAAGGCATCCCATTTGTTTGGAGGGTGATGATCTTATTGATAAAAATGAAAAATGGGTTCGGAGAGGTCATAACTTTAAACAGTGATGCACCCACTACTTTGGATTACAAGGACTTTAATTATGAAATTTGTTCTTTAGTTGAATGTATTTCCTTGTTGCAATCCATGATTAGTTCGCCTAATGCCTATGAACAAAATAAAGCTTTTACTAAACATATTGTAGAAGCTATGATAAAGCTCATGAAGAGAAACTTGAGTTAGAGGTTTCAATACATAGAAAGTTCCATTATGAATGGGAACCTACTATTAAAATTAACCTTAAAGATCATGAATGCAATGCTTTGTGTGACCTTGGTGCTAGTGTTCCTACAATACCAAAATCTTTATGTGATGTGCTAGGTCTTACCGATATAAATGAATGTTCCCTTAACTTGCATTTAGCGGATTCCACTATTAAGAAACCATTGTAGAATAAATGATGTCCTTATTCTTTCTAATATAAATTACGTACCCATGGATTTTATTGTGCTTGATATTGAATGCAATTCGTCTTGTCCAATTATACTTGGTAGGCCTTTCCTACGAACTATAGGTGCTATTATTAACATGACAGAAGGTAATATAAGATTCCAACTCCCATTAAAGAAAGGGATGTAACACTTCCCTAGAAATAGAATTAAACCACCTTAGGAATCTATTATGAGGGCCACCTATGGAATCAATTTGAAGGATGATAACACTTGATACTATGCATTATGCCTAGCTAGGGGCATAAAAATAGCGCTTGTTGGGAGGCTACCAAATAGTTATCTTTAAATTTTTGTTTTACTTTCTATTTTGGTGTGTTGAAATGATTATTGGTACTATAATGATTGTGTTTTTATGTTTAAATTAGTGTTTGTGCCAAGTAAAGCCTTTGGGATGATTTGGAAGATGGTAGAATTGATGTTGTGCAAAAACAGAAACTTTTACGTCCAATACATAATTTCTATGATTTTACCGGAACGTATTTTTGATATGAATTTTTTACACAGTATTTCTATACAAATTTACAAGGTTTTCCTAATTTTTAAGAATTTTAGGAGTTACATAAGTATGATTTTAGTACAAATCATTACAGACTGTTCTGTTTTAGTCAGATTCTGTTTTTTGCTTCCATAGTTTGCTTGTTTTGATGATGCTATGGATTGTATCGGGGGGTATAAGCCACGAAGAAGTTATAATACAATACATATCATGCAATAGTGAAATAATAATCAATTTATAACAGTAGCTAAAGTATTTGATATGTCTATAATACTAACGGATCTCACGAGGTTTTGTTGAGTTTTGTGTGCTGAAGTTTTCAAGTTTTGTGTGAGACAACGATGGATGAAGGAATAAGGAGTGGCAAGACCCTAAGCTTGGGGATGCCCAAGGCACCCCAAGGTAATATTGAAGGAAGACTCAAGCATCTAAGCTTTGGGATGCCCCGGAAGGCATCCCCTCTTTCGTCTCTAATCTATCGGTATGTCACTTGGAGCTATATTTTTATTCATCACATGATATGTGTTTTGCTTCGAGCATCGTGTGTTGTATTTTGCTTTTATTTTAGTTTTCCACAATAATTGTTTGCTGGACACAAATATTTTAGAGAGACACGCGGTCATCATAATTTGTTAGAGTACTCTATATGCTTCACTTATATCATTTGAGTTAGGCAGTTGCTCTAGTGCTTCACTTATATCTTTGTAGAGTACTGTGGCGTTCAGATTTTGTAGAAATAATTGAACTCTCATGATTCACATAAATATTTTTGAGAGTATATAAGAAATAGGAACGTTAATGGGCACGTGTTATAATACTAGTCTGAAAAGGATAGGTATTCAAGGGGGTATAATAAAAAAACTTTCATGTAGCTCACTAAAGAAGAAACATGAGTTGATTATATTGATGTAGTAATATGAAACGGTATGAGTACATGATTATTTGTTAGTAGAAATATCGGTAATTAAAGCTTGTTATTTGTTATTCATCTAAGTATTAACTATATCATGGTGATGATGTGTGAGCATTTTTATGTCTGAAATGAAATCCTATCGTGTTGTTCAAATCGAGGGGCACGATGGTTAACTCTTACCAACCTCCTCCCTAGGGGCTTGCGGTAGTACTTTGCTCCGAGAGAGCTAATAAGTCTTTACAATAAGTACATGCGTTCTTTATGACTAATGTGAATCCATGGATATACGCACTCTCACCTTTCTGTAATTTGCTAGCCTCTTCGGTACCGTGCATTGCCCATTATCACCTCAATAGTCGGTGCAACCTTCGCCGGTGCATCCAAACCCCGTGACATCATATGCTCTATCACACGTAAGCCTCCTTCTATCTTCCTCAAAACAGCCACCATACCTACCTATCATGGCATTTTCATAGTCATTCCGAGATATATTACCCTGCAACTACCACCGTTCCGTCACATGACTTGTGTGTTCATCATCATATTGCTTTGCATGATCATATATTTTACATGGTATTTGTGGCAAAGCCATAGTTCATCATTGTCTACATGTTATGCTAGATCATTGCATATCCTGGAACACTGCCAGAGGCATTCATATAGAGTCATATTGTTTTATGTTGAGTTGTACGTAAATAAAAGCGTGATGATCATCATTATTAGAGCACTGTCCTAGTGAGGAAAGGATGATGGAGACTATGATTCCCCCACAAGTTGGGATGAGACTCCAGACGAAAAAAAGAAACGGGGGAGGTGAAAAAAAGAGAAAAGCCCGGCATGAAAAAAAAGAGAAAAGGGAGTAGGGGCAGTGTTACTATCCATTTACCACACTTGTGCCTCAAAGTGGCACCATGTTCTTCATATAGAGAGTCTCCTGAGTTGCCATTTTCATATGCTAGTGGGAATTTTTCATTATAGAACTTGGCTTGTATATTTCGATGACGGGCTTCCTCAAATGCCCGAGCTCTTCATGAGCAAGCAAGTTGGATGCACACCCACTTAGCGTCCATTGAGCTTTCATACACTTATAGCTCTAGTGCATCTGTTGCATGGCAATCCCTACTCCTTGCATTGATATCGATTTTGCGCATCTCCATAGCCCGTTAGTCCGCCTAGTTGATCTCAGACTTTGTTTTCCACTTTGACTCCTTTGATATCTACCACCATACTCTATTCCACCAATATGCTATATCCATGGTTCACGCTCATGTATTGCGTGAAGTTGAAAATGCTAAAGCGCGTTAGCAGTACGATCCAATTTCCTGGTTTGACACCGGGGTGCTCATGATTTGTACTTATGCGGTGAAGACGGAGTCATGCCATGCTTGATATGATAAAATGAGTAGGGAATACCATTCTTTAAGGATCATATATTTGAAGAGTAATGATTATGTTATTTATATTTATGGATATTATTATGTTGATATCAATTAGTTCATCATTTCTCAATGATCATACTTAAAATAGATTACATGTTGGGTAGCATGTCGCATCAAAAAATTATGTTTTTATCATTTACCCACTCGAGGACGAGCAGGAATTAACCTTGGGGATGTTGATATGTCTCTAACATATCTATAATTTTTTACTGTTCCATGCTATTATATTATTAATCTAAGATACTTTATATGCAATTATATACTATTTTATATCATTTTTGGGAACTAACCTATTAACCCAGTGCCTAGTGCCACTTGCTGTTTTTTTTGCCTATTTTTGGTTTCCAAGAAATCTGTACCAAACGAAATCCAAATGCTACAAAACTTTTTGAAGATTTTTTCTGGACAAAAGAGACCCAGGAAGCGAGACGAGGAGATGGCAAGGCAACAGGGCGCGCCCGAGGGGGGTAGGCATGCTCTGATGCCTTGTGGCCCCCTCTTGGATCCGTCTGACCTAATTCGACCTCCATAAATTGTCTAAAATCGGGAAACCAACATAGAGCCACCCGAAACACTTTTTCCGCCGCCTCAAGCCTCTGTTCCGATGGGAGGCCATCTGGAGACCTTTTTCGGTATTCTGCCAGAGGGGGAATCGACCACGGAGGCCATCTACATCAACCTTGCTGCCTCCATGATGATGCATGAGTAGTCCACCACAGACCTACGGGTCCATAGCTAGTACCTAGATGGCTTCTTCTCTCTCTTTGATCTTCAATACCATGTTCACTATGATTCTCACGGTGATCTATCCGATGTAATCTTCTTTTGCGGTGTGTTTGTTGGGATCCGATGAATTGTGGGTTTCTGTTCATATTATTCATTGAAAGTAATTGAGTCTTTTCTGAATTCTATAATGCATGATTGTTATAGCTTTGTATTTGTCTCCGATCTATTGGTTTGGTTTGGCCAACTAGATTGATTTATCTTCAGTGGGAGTGGTGAGTTGTAATGGGTTAAATCTTGCGGTGCTATATATCCTCGTGATAGAAGGGGACAAGACACGTATTTGTATTCTTGCCATTAAGTATAAAACGACGGGATCTGAAAATATTGCTTGTCTTATTTTGTCTACATCATGTCACCTTGCTCCAAGCATTACTCCGTTTGTCATGAACTTAATACCATAGATGCAGGCAGGAGTCGGTCGATTGGTGGAGTAAGAGTAGTAGACGCAGAATCATTTCGGTCTACTTGTTTATGGACGTTATGCCTATATACATGATCATTGCCGTGAATAACATGTCCAAACTATGCACAATTCTGTCAATTGCCCAACAGTAATTTGTCTACCCACCGTATGTTATATTCAAGAGAGAAGCCTCTAGCGAACACTATGGCCCCCGGGTGTACCTAACATACAAAAACTCCAAAAATACTTTTCTGCAATTTATTTACTTTTATTTTAATTTTCCTTTACATTATCTATCTCTATCAAGATTTAATCCTTGCAAGTAACGAGTTCAAGGGGCTTGACAACCCTCTTGCCCGCGTTGGATGCAAGTGTTTGGTTTTGTGTGTGTAGGTGCTGTCAAAGGGAGTTTGCTTGGTTCTCCTATTGTTTGATAACCTTGGTTCTCAATGAGGGAAATACTTACCTATACTGTGTTGCATATCCCCTCCCCTTTGGGGAAAATCCCAACGCAACTCACAAGTAGCAGCTACCTGTTGGAAAACATAGTAGAAAACAAAAAAACCCGCCCTACTATCAACCAATAACACCATGAAGATACAATAACAGTTGGGACCAGGATCGTTACCGTCACCGAGTTGCAGCGGAAGAAGAGTGTGGCGATGTAGATCATACTTGGAGTCCCTCGAACCATGTATGAAACGATCCCTCGAATTGAAGACCGAAAGCACGACCTCTCTACTTGGTTGCAAGCGTACGATCTTCATGATCTGGCAGCGCTTCGCTGTTGCTATATCACATTTCTCCATGTGTGGTTTTGGTAATTGATGACATCCCTATGGACAAATGGTTGCCTTGATTTATATTCAAAGGATTTGTCCATACGTGTTTCTTGAAGTCCATTTGTTGGTTTCAAGGAGTTTATATGGTGACCAAGGTGGCATTCAAGGATTTATCCAAGATTGGTCATGTGAGAGTTGAGCTTATTTCAAGCATGTCTTGAAGAAGAAGATTGTGTGAACTGATAACCCACAAGTATAGGGGATCGCAACAGTCTTCGCGGGTAGTATTTCACCTTGATTTGTTGATTTGACACAAGGGGAGCCAAATAATATTTATCGGCCGCAGTTGAGTTGTCAATTCAACCACACCTGGGATATCTCTCTACAACAAAGTTTTAGTAGCACAACAAATGATAGTAGTAACAGTAATAGTGATAGCAGTAATTTTGTAGCAGTTGTGACAATAGCATCAGCAATAGTAACTTCGTAGAATTCAGTATTTGTAAAGCGTAGGCATGTGGATCGGTGATGGATAATGATTTAGATGACATCAATCATGTAATAGTTACACACTAGGGCAACACAGAACTAGCTCCAATTCATCAATGTAATATAGGCATGTATTCCGTATATAGTCATACGTGCTTGCGATAAGAACTTGTATGATATCTTTTGTCCTACCCTCCCGTGGCAGTGGGGTCCTAATGGAAACTAAGAGCTATTAAGGCATCCTTTTAATAGAGAACCGGAACAAAACATTAACACATGGTGAATACATGAACTCCTCAAACTACGGCAATCACCGGAAAGAATCCCAATTATTGTCACCTTGGGGTATGCGGATCATGACACGTAATAGGTGCATACAACTTGCAAGATCGGATCCAAATCACTCTTATATTCATGAAAACATAATAGGTTCAGATCTAAAATCATGGCACTCGGGCCCTACTGACAAGCATTAAGCATAGCAAAGTCATAGCAACATCAATCTCAGAACATAGTGGATACTATGGATCAAGCCCTATCAAACTTAAGTCGATTACATGATCAATCTCATTCAATCCCATCACAGTCCAACAAGCCTACAGAGGAATTACTCACTCCCGATGGTGAGCATCATGGCGGTGTTGATGAAGAAGGGTTGGTGATGACGATGACGACGAATCCCCCTCTCCGGAGCCCCAAACGGACTCTAGATCAGCCCTCCCGAGGAAGAACAGGAGGTGGCAGCCGCTTCGTCTCGTAAAACGCAATGAAATCTTCTCCCTTATTTTTTTCTCCGAAGATGTGAATTTATAGGAGTGGAATTAGGGTCGGGGGAGCCACGTGGGCCCCACAAGCCAACAAGGCGCGCCCAGGGGGGTGGACACGCCCTGTTGCCTTGTGGCTCACAGGCAGCCCCTCCGGTGGATCTTCGCTCCATAATTAATTATTTATTCCAAAAGTAATTCACAAAAGGTTTCGTCCAAATCCAGGAACTTTTATTTCTGCACAAAAATAACACCAAGGTAGTTCTGCTAAAAACAACGTTAGTCCGGGTTAGTTTCATTCAAATCATGCAAATTAGAGTCCAAAACTAGAGCAAAAGTGTTTGGAAAAGTAGATACATTTGAGACGTATCAACTCCCCCAAGCTTAACTCATTGCTTGTCCTCAAGCAATTCAGCTGATAAACTGAAAGTGATAAAGAAAACTTTTACCAACTCTTTTGTTCTCGTCGTTATACACATGCTTGGCTAGTGTTCATGTTTTCAGCATAAATCATAAGTAACCATATCCATGATAACAATTAAACATCACATTCACTCATGGCAATACATAACCAACTAGCGAGCAATAATAAGATATCTCACATGCCAACAATTTGTCAAAACAATCATGATATAATATGATGACATGGTATTTCACTAGCCCTTTCTGAGACCGCAAAACATAAATGCAGAGCACCTTCGAGGTTCAAGCAGCGACTAAACATTATAATTCAGGGTACAAAAGATCCAGTCATGCTCACATCCAACATTAACTAGACTCAATGCATAAAAATGACAATGGTGCTCTCGGGTCTGGTGCTTAAAGTAAGAGGGTGATGCCTCAACTTAAAAGTAAATAGACAGGCCGTTCGTAGAGGGAAGCATTGAATTGCAGAGGTGCCAGAACTCGAGGTTTAAAACAAGATTGAAAGTATAGTTTTGGGTGGTGCGCTTTTCCTGTCAACGTCACGACATAGGATTTCAATATCTTCCATGCTAAACACATTATTGGCGGTCCCCAAGCGGAATTGTAAAGTTTACTCCCATCCATCATACATACACAAGCCATGGCCGACCGAATCCACGGATGCCCTCCAACATTTCAACTGTCCCGGGAGTTTTGTCTAATTAATTTTGGTTTTGCAGGACTGGGCATCCTTTTTACCAGCCTCTCTCATGCAATGACAGGCGAATAAATGCCCATCTTCAGAATAACCTACTTATCATGGAAGATACTGACCGCCCCGTCGCTCCATGAGCGGTACGAGCACACAAAGTATATGTTTATTTGAATAGTAGAGGTGGCACATGCAAATTTACTTGGAACGGCAGGGTAATACCTTATATAGGTAGGTATGGTGGACTCATGTGGAATAACTTGGTTTAAGGATTTTGGATGCACAAGCAGTATTCTAGCTTAGTACAGGTGAAAGCTAGCAATAGATTGAGAAGCTACCATCTAGAGAGAGAAAACGGTCATATTCATGCATTGTGAATAATTAACATTGAACGTAGCATGGGTAGGATATGAACACTCTGAATTTAAACATCATGAAGGCTGCATTGGTTTTGAATCAACTACATGTTTGCACATGGGCCAAGTCAAGCCGCTCTAATTACTCAGAGGGAAATGCCATACTACCATACCACATCATAACCATTTTAATGCATGTTGACACATAAGGTAAATCATTATCCACTCTGTCGGTGTCAAAACCGGCGGATCTCGGGTAGGGGGTTCCGAGCTATGAGATTAGGATCGATGGGTAACAGGGGATGAAGGAGACGATGTTTACCCAGGTTCGGGCCCTCCTATGGAGGTAAAACCCTATGTCCTGCTTGGTTATATTGATGTGTATGAAGATTACAGAGTCGATCTACCTCGAGATCAAGTAGCCAAAACCCTAAATGAGCTTGTCTGCCCTCTACAATCTAAACCCTCCGGTTTATATAGACACTGGGGGTACCTAGGGTTTACACATGATGAGTCTCCAGCCGGAAGTAAAGACGCTGATCCTCTCATATTGACTTGGAGTGCACGCCGCGTCTTCGGAGGTTTCCTTCTAGAATACGGGGTCGCCGCATATCCTGGCCCTTCCTGTGATAACCAGAGAGCGGCCCACCAAGCCGGCCTATGAGAGATAGGCCGGCGGCCCGAGGACCCCTTAGTCCAGGACTCCCTCAGTAGCCCCCGAACTAGCCCCCAACGCCAGGGGTCGTGACACTAGCAGCTTCGAGTGATCGGAGTCTCCGGCTTGCGGGGTGAGTTCTTTTCCCCCTTTATGATTGGCTGGCTCTAGTCCGGCCACCGATGATATGTAGTTATCCGAACATATAGTTATCCGGGCGCCATAAGTCGCTTAACCTCGAAGGCCAAACGTCAAAGTGTGAACAATATTTCCTGACAACCTTTCTGACGAAGGGTCGTGGCCTGTCACGACTGCTGAGCCGGTTACAAAAACCTCGATTCGCGGTTCGAGGCCGTTTCTCCATTGGCACGTCTTATCAACGTGTAGATCGTGTCCCGTTTATTACGGGATATGCTCAATGCCCTGGGTTATCCCACGCGCGCATAACGACACGATTGTTTCGGGAAGTGGCGAGGCCCGCGGCGCAGTAAGAGGGATGCTCTTGGTATTACGGCACCCCATAAAAGGAAGAAAACCCCCAAGGCCTATTCACGCTCCCAATTCGCAACCTTTGCCTCCTCGACCTTCCCAAGCTCCGAGAGCCCAGATCCACTTCTTCCTCAGTCTTCCCTCTGAGTCCGGCCATGGCTTGTTCAGGCTCCAGCGGCAAGTGGGAAGCTTCCTCCGTAATCGACAACTACATTCGGGAGTTAAAGCGCGTCGGCTACCTCTCCGCCAACATCGCCCACCGCGCTCCAGAGGCAAATCAGGTGGTTCCCACACCGAAGCCGGGCGAGAGGGTGGTGTTCGTACCCCATTTCATCCAAGGACTGGGCTTTCCGCTCCACCCCTTTGTCAGGGGCCTCATGTTCTTTTACGGGTTAGATTTCCATGACCTTCCCCCGAACTCCTTCATGCACATCTCGGCGTTCATCATCGTCTGTGAAGCCTTCCTGCGGGTGCAGCCGCACTTCGGCCTGTGGCTCAAAGTGTTCAATGTCAATCCGAAGACAGTTGCGAGCGTGCATGCGGATTGTGGAGGGGCAGTAATCAGCAAGCTCCCCCGTGTCGAGTGGCCGGAGGGCACTTTCATCGACACGGTCAAGATCTGGCAAAAGGAATGGTTCTACATCACCGAACCAAGGAGTGCGGATTGGGTGGCACCTGCCGAGTTCAGATCCGGACCCCCCGCGAGGCTAACCTCGTGGCTGAAGAAAGGCCTCGACTGGGGGTCGACCGCAGAGGTGAAATCGCTGCAGAAGGGCATCTCCTCGATGATTGAGGCCAAGATCGAACTGGTCAACGTGATCCAGGTCATGCTCCGCCGCCGTCTCCTCCCCTGCCAGCACCGACCCTCCCCAATGTGGGCTTACCAGCTTGAGGACCCGGTCACCATGAGTCAATTCTTCCGCACTACCCACGAGAAACTGTGGAAAGTGCTATTGAAGCCCCAGAAGAGCTGGCCAGCCGAGGAGGAGGACACCGGTCTAGACGCCGAAACCCCTCCTACCAAGGTATGACAAAACTTTAATTCTCCGTCTCTGTTTTTTGACAAAGAGCTGATCCCCTTCTCCCTCA
Source organism: Elymus sibiricus (assembly GCA_039707655.1). NCBI lineage: Eukaryota > Viridiplantae > Streptophyta > Magnoliopsida > Poales > Poaceae > Elymus > Elymus sibiricus. The sequence goes on from CM077671.1 coordinate 251,926,837, forward strand.
TCTTCACAGAAATGGCTAAGCAAGGCTGTGCAGATTGACTGTCCGGTCCCGCAGCCCGAAGACCCCCGGTCCGATCTGTTGACAGAGATGCTCGTCGTGGCGTCGTATTCGGCGCCAGAGAAGAAGGAGAAGAAGAAGAAAGGAGAGAAGAAGGAGGCCCGAGAGGGCCTTCGTCTGAGGGGTCTTTCGGACACTAAGTCCGAGGAGACCCATGCCTCTTCCACTCACGAGGAAGAGCGCAAGGACGAAGGGGAGTGCGGTTCCCCCCTCACAAGGAAGAGGGCGGCGTCAGCGGACGCCACGGAGGACCTACCTCCTCCTGCCCCGAAGAGGACATGCCGCACAAAGGTTGTCCTGGCTGACGATAACTCGGACTCTGATAAGGAGTCTGAGGATTTTGAGAGGGTTCCCTGAAGGAACCCAAGGGTTAAGCCCCCAGCCTAGAGGTATGGATCCGAAGACCCTTTGGATCACTTATATAGAGTTTTTAATGCTAAATGGGCGAACGTCTTTCAACTTGCAGCCCACTACGTGATCTCCCCACCAACCAAGTCTCAGACGGGGAGTCTCCGCCCGCCGACCCGGCGGAAAGTGGGACTGCGTCTCATCCTACGCCGCATGAGGTCTCGAAGGAGGCCGCGGAGGTGTTATCGCACCCAGCTCCTTCTGAGCCGAACACCGGCGGCGGGGGTGACGACGTCATGGCCGAGGTTAATACCTCGGTCGCCGAAGACCGGGAGAAGGAAACTCTCCCGGCAACTAAAGAGGGGGGACGAAGTCCGGCCCAGTCCCCTCAGAGGACATCCCCGGAGCGCTCTATGCCTCCGGGGCCGCCAGCCCAATCCCCCACCGGAGGGAGGGTTGGCAGGTCACCACCGGTGCCGCCCATTACTGGGTGGCAGGTCGTGATGGAGGAAGCTTTATCCGACTCCTCCATCGCCGAAGATCACCGCGCCCTTATGGGTGCAGTTTTGCAAGGCATTCAGTCCGTTGATAGCGGACTGAAAGAGGCCTTCAACGGTCTCTTGACGGGCTTCAAGGTGAGCCACGTAATACTCTTTTTCCTAGAAAAAGTTAATTTACCAAGTTTATGCAATCATTATAAGTGTAGTAGCCCCCGAGCCCTGGGTGAGTTTGAAAAACCCATCCAGGGGTCAAATGTCCGAATACTAGTAACGATGCTCAAGGCCCCGGAGAGTACTTAGCAGAGGGCCTGAATCCGACAGCTCAGGAGTTTTAATGCACATAAGTTGTTTTGTAGGCCTCGTCATCGGCGGCGGCCACCAACGCAGGGGAACTTGCCGAGCTAAACCGGAAGCTCCAGAGCTCTGATGAGGAGCTCGATCGCCTGAACAAGAGATTCGATGAGACACAAGGTGAGTCCGAATTGTATCATTCGGGGCTATTTGTCTATCCTCATTGATTGAGATATCTGGATTATTATCCCTAAGTGTTATTTACTCATTGTTACCACAGCTATGGCCGCGGAGGTCGAGAACCTCAAGGCCGAGTTGGCAAAGGCAAGGCAGGAGGCCGCGGATGAGAAGGCGGCGGCCGAACGAGCGGCAGCCGACCTATCGGCATTAAAAGCCGTGATCGACAAGCATGAGGCCCGGGTGGTAGAGGTGCAGCTGGAGCTCAAGGATGCCAGCACGAAGTGCGAGGCCCTTGAGCAAAAGAGCGAAGACCAGGCCACTGAACTATCCACGCTGAAATCCGAGCTCAAAGCGGAGCGGGTTGATAGGTGGTTCTTTGAAGAGGAGCTCCGCCAAGTCAAGGCGATCGCGGATGGTAAGCCGTACTTACTGCAATGTGCCTTTGGTGGTAACAGGTTTGCGTTGCTCACCCGGGTGTGGCATTCCTCAGGCGCCTTTACGGACCTCCCGAGGAGTGCAGCGGACGCGAACAAATACTTTGCCTCCCGGGATGGGGATGTTGAGCCTCGGCTATTCTGGGCGCAATTTCAAGCCCCCGAGCATCCTCCCCTCCCGAGCAAGCAGATGAAACAATTGATGGAACTGCATAGGATGGCGGAGCCAGCCATGCGGGACCTCTGCATCCAGCTGTGGCCTGCAGAGCCGCTGCCGAGCAGTTACTTCGGCTTGGTGCAGAGGCTGTGCGACGCTGCGCCTCGGATTGACGCTCTAAAGCGTTCTTCCTGCATCGAGGGAGCTCGGATGGCCTTTGCAAGGACCATGGTGCACTGGCCGAAGATGAAGCCGACCGAGATGGCTACAGCGCCTCCACCCCTGGGAAGGAGCATAGGCGCCCTGAGAAATACTTTGCCACCGTGATGGATGGTGCTCGGCCGATAGAAGCTCAATGCCCTAAGGATGTAATTTATGAATGAATGTTTTGTCATGTATCCGATGACTGTTCCGCTTTATAATGCGGTTGCATGGTTTATCATGTCTTTAAGCTTTGTATTATTTTGACTCCTATGTGGCCGTTTTATCTGAAAGTTGCGAGTCATCGGCTTCAGCCCCCATGTAGATACTACACGAGGTGTTTCTACCGCCGCACTGTGACCCTTAGCCGATGTATCGGTGCCCGAAGGCGGTAGTGCGAGGGGAACAAGGCAATCAGACTATGATGCTTTAGTGCTTTCACTTAGCCGTTGGAGCTTGACTACGGGGGCTGATGACGAGCCCCCAGTGTTTTGTGATATTCGGATACACCGAGGTTGAAACCATCATCACATGGTTTGTAATAGTACAAACCCCTCGTATAACACGGAATAACCTCTATCGATTTTTAGTTTGACACTTATGCTCGGATTGCAGACCGGTTCTCGCTTATTGTGACAGTCAGTTTTCGGCTTTCTCCACTGAGGTACTTGACCAGGCGAGCTGGAAGCACAATCGCAGTGGTTCTCCCATTGCCCTTTTAGCCGAACGAGCGGAACGTAAGAGGGCAAACACAGGAGCCGGGCAACCCAACCATTGACCCAAGACATAATTCGGAACCGATTCATATAACGCGACATCCGAAATGCCGAACACATAAACAATAGTGCCGGGGTGATGCTTGGGGCGATTTTTATAGTCAAGCCCCCGGTCTATTAGCCGATCGCATCGTAATATGTACCGAACAGTTTTGCTACCGGCGTCGGTGAGTAGAGAACAGAATATGTGACATAAAATACAGTGAGGAGGCCGTAAAGGATGGTCTTTATTTCTGATGAATTCTTACAACTCAAACTGCCGAAGCAGCTGTTATAGGTATTTTGAAATAAAAAAGTAAAGTTTACAAAGGAGAGGTTTTACCCGGGGTCTTCGATGGGTGGCTTGACGTCCTCCATGTGCCCTGTCGCGTGTCTGGTCCTTTGTTCCCAAGGGGGTTGCGTTCCTTTAAAGGGGATTGCTATCGGCGAACGGACCTTGGGAAGAAGATCTTGAGAAGTTGCCGCAATGTGTATGAGCTTTATGCTTGGAAGGTCCTAGATGGTACCTGTGGTTTGTCCGAAGACAAGTGTTGGCAGTAGTTCGGTCCAGCCGAACACTTTTCCCTTTGATAGTGGGTCCCCACAGCTGCCCATGGTATTTTGAGCGCAAAGTTGTGCCTTCTTGGCACATATTTTACGGGAACTTGGGCTGTGCTGTGGGGGGGGGGGGGCGTATCCCTATTTTTGTTGGGCGGAAGATGACTCCGGGAGTTCGGGTTGAGACCGAACTCGTTTGCTATCATGACGTGCCTTTATGGCTGATTTGGGCGTCGGCCTATCATCGCCATACTGGAATTCAGCTCCGCTGTGTGTTCCTCAGTTCAGAGAGAGCGCTCTGTGTTGTCGTTGACAGTAATGACCCCCCGGGGCCCGGGCAACTTGAGCTTCAGGTACGCGTAGTGGGGGACGGCATTAAAGCGAGCGAATGCTGTGCGGCCGAGTAGGGCGTGATAACCGCTACAAAAAGGGACAATGTCAAAGATCAAGTCTTCGCTGCGGAAGTTGTTGGGCGAGCCGAACACTACTTCCAGATTCACCGTGCCCGAGCAGCGGGCTTCGACGCCTGGGATCACTCCTTTAAAGGTAGTGCTGCTAGGTTTGATCCTTGACGGATTTATACCCATCTTTTTCACCGTGTCTGAGTAAATCAGATTAAGGCTACTTCCTCCGTCCATTAGGACTCTAGTGAGGTGATACCCATCGATAATGGGGTCTAGGACGAGGGCGGCCGAACCTCCATGACGGATACTGGTCGGATGGTCCCGTCAGTCGAAAGTGATCAGGCAAGCTGACCATGGGTTGTACTTCGGGGCTACGGGCTCTACGACGTAGACCTCCTGAAGGGCGCGCTTCCTCTCCTTCTTTGGTATGTGAGTGGCATATATCATGTTCACAGTTTTTACCTTTGGAGGGAACTGCTTTTGCCCTCCATTGCTTGGACCGCGGGGCTCGTCATCGTCCTCGCTGCGAGGGCTCTTGCCTTGCTCCTCGGCTGTGAGTTTGCCAGCTTGTTTGAATACCCAACAATTACGGTTGGTGTGGTTAGCGGGCTTGTCTTGGGTGCCATGGATCTGGCAGGGCCTATCCATGATTTTTTCCAGCGTGGTAGGTCCGTCTCGATTTCCTTTAGAAGGTTTCTTCCGCTGTCCGGATTTTGGGTTGCGGAAACCGGCATTAATGGCTATGTCCTCCGCATCGCCGTTGTTGTGCCGGCATTTGTTTTTGTTACGTCGTGGTTTCCCATTTCCATCCCGGACTTCGGAGGTGCCGGGGTCTTCGGGGTTATGGCTTCGTCGAGCTAGCCAGTTATCCTCACCCGCGCAAAAGCGGGTCATAAGTGAGGTAATGGCGGACATTGTCCTCGGCTTGTCTTGGCCGAGCTGACGAGCTAGCCACTCGTCCCGGATGTTATGTCTGAAGGAGGCTATAGCTTCGGCGTCCGGGCAGTCTATGATCTAGTTTTTCTTGGTCAAGAACCGATTCCAGAATTGCCGAGCCGATTCACCTGCTTTCTGGACAACATTTCTCAGGTCGGAGGAGTCCGGTGGCCGGACATAAGTGCCCTGGAAGTTAGATCGGAAGGCATCCTCGAGCTCTTCCCAGCTCCCGATAGAATTCTCGAGGAGACTGTTTAACCAGTGTCGAGCTGGCCCCTTAAGTTTTAGGGGCAGATACTTGATGGCATGGAGATCATCTCCTCGTGCCATATGAATGTGGAGGAGGAAGTCCTCAATCCACACGGCTGGGTCTGTTGTCCCGTCATACCGCTCTATGTTAACGGGTTTAAACCCTTCAGGGAACTGATGTTGCATCACCTCGTCTGTGAAGCACAGTGGGTGGGCAGTACCTCTGACCCGAGCTATGTCATGCCTACGATTGGCGGTAGATCGGAGCCGGTATTGTTCTCGACCTCTATTGTTGCGGTCGAGCCAAGACTGGTACCCATCCCGTCTGGCGGGGGAGTACCCTCTAGATCCGTAGATGGATCTTGTGTAGCCTGCTCTATAATCCAGGTCCTGTCATAAGTCGTACCTGTCCTCAGGCCCTGCTAGCTCTTTTCCTCTCCTACGGGGTACCGCAGGTCTGTACTCGGCCTCGCCGGCCGTCCTATCCCGTCCTCGGGGAGGGCGGTCCGGCTGGTCGTATGGAGTACGCCTGGGAGGCGATGTTTCAAGGGCCTCATCATCGAACTGCGGCAGCAGCCGCCGGCGAGGGTAGCTCTTGGGTTGTTCTGGTAGATTGGTACCGTACCCTTCTTCGGCTGCCAGGACCCTTGTCCATCTATCATTGAGGGTGTCCTGTTCGGCTTTGAGCTGCTGTTGTTTTGCCTTCAGGCTTCGGGCGGTGGCTAGAATCTGCCGGCTAAACCGTTCCTGATCCGCAGGGTTTTTGGGGACGGTGAAGTCTTCGGCTTCCAGAATGCCTTCCTCCTCGACAGGGGGAAGGTAGTTGTCATCCTCGGAATCATTATGATCATCGGTGTCGCGCCGATCTTCGGGCCTTTCCTGGTCCTCCAATGGCTGTTCGGGGGCTTTAGGGTCGCCGAGGTCTTCCGGGGTGTCGTTTTCCCCGGTGCCTGCAATGGCTTCCATTCCCTTGTTTGCCTTAGATCGTTTGCGCTATTTCCGGTGCCTTGACGGTGCCTCACCGGATTTATCACCATTCTTCTTAGGGGTGTGATTGCCCTTATCGTCTGGTGGAGGTGGCAGTCCATTGCCCAGTGTTGACAGGGGCGGGGGCGCCGTCCTCTTCATCCATGTCTTCTGCCTCCTCGGAGGCGTAGTCCAGCATATCGGTTAAGTCTTCGATAGTGGCTACCAAGTGGGTGGTGGGTGGGTCGAAAAATTCCCCATGACCCGCCTTCAGACCGATCTGAGCATGGGTCGAGGTCGGGTCGTCTGCAATTTTTATTGATAGGATCCGATCCAGCGCCTCGTTGAGCGTCGAGAGCTCGGCCGGATTGATCCGCCTAGGATTTTCGGAGTTAACCTCCAAAGTGTCCGTACAAAGAGTGTGTTCAGCAGGGGCCGACCCCTGGCCCTCAGGTACTGTAACCGGATCCGGACTAAGAGCCATATCATCGGCAGGGATAGACCCGAGGGCAGAGTCGAGAGAGAGATCCGAAGTTAAGGCTTCGGAGTCTTCGGGCTCGTCAGATGAGATCGCGAGCCCAGCGAATGAAAGATCGCCCCGGGAGTCTACGGAGAACTCTAGGTTCCCGAATCTGATCTCTTGATTGGGGGTGAGATTCCCGATCCGACTAGGGTGGCCGGTCGGGTCGGCGTGCAGGACGATGCTGCCAAAAGCAAAAATCTGTCTGGGGGCGAAGGAGCCCCCGTTACGGACTTCATCGCTAATGATTAAGCGAGCCATCAATTCCTCTTGTGATCCCACAGCGGAACTCTCAATGAAAGCACCAATGTCGGTGTCAAAACCGGCGGATCTTGGGTAGGGGGTTCTGAGCTATGAGATTAGGATCGATGGGTAACAGCGGACGAAGGAGACGATGTTTACCCAGGTTCGGGCCCTCCTATGGAGGTAAAACCCTACATCCTGCTTGGTTATATTGATGTGTATGAAGATTACAGAGTCGATCTACCTCGAGATCAAGTAGCCAAAACCCTAGATGAGCTTGTCTGCCCTCTACAATCTAAACCCTCCGGTTTATATAGACACCGAGGGTACCTAGGGTTTACACATGATGAGTCTCTAGCCGGAAGTAAAGACGATGATCCTCTCATCTTGACTTGGAGTGCAGGCCGCGTCTTCGGAGGTTTCCTTCTAGAATACGAGGTCGCCGCATATCCTGGCCCTTCCTGTGATAACCAGAGAGCGGCCCACCAAGCCGGCCTATGAGAGATAGGCCGGCGGCCCGAGGACCCCTTAGTCCAGGACTCCCTCACACTCCTAGCTAATTAAGCATGGCATGAGCAACTATAATCTCTAATTGTCATCATAAACACGTTCACTCATGATATACTGGATCGAGATTGAACGAGCTAAACATATTTACAAAAATGGAAAACAAGAAGAGTTCATACACAATTCCTTTACCATGATCACTTCATCAAACATCGTCATTATTGCCTTTCACTTGCATGACCGAATGATGTTATATATAATAGCGCAAGAGTGCCATGGACTAAGCTGGAATCTGCAAGGCAGTTTTATACAAAGGAGAAGACGAGGTCAAATTGGCTCTCTGTTAGATTTACAATAAAGCATATGGGAGCCACTCAACATTTTCATCGTGGTCTCCTCCTTTCATGACTCAATAGTAAGAAAAGAAATATAGAGAAACACACTGAAATATTTTTGGAGTTTTTCTTTTTCTCAAGAAAGCAAAGTCAACGAAAGAAAAACAAGAATGGGGAAAATTATTTACACGGGAATGCTCCCAACATGCAAAGGGAATCTTTTTGGGTTTTCTTTTTAGTACTGCAATTAATTAAACGGGAAAGAACAACCAAAAAGAAGAGAGAAATATTTTTGGATTTTCAAAGTTTTTCAAACACACAAGAAGAAGGCGGAAAAATAAAGCTAACATGGATATACAATGAAAGAGGATGAACACCAACAATTTATATGAAGTGTGTGAACATGGATGTAATGTTAGTGAGAAATAAATACCCCCCAAGCTTAGGGATTTGCCTAGCTTGGTGATCACCCACTGCTGGTCTGGATAATAGTTGAAGTGGTAGCTCGTGGGGGCGTTCCTTGTCGCCTCCTCTGCCAAGCGAGCAACCTCTACTGCAGCGTTGTACTCCTGTACCTCGTCCTAAAAAACATAGTATCTCCGTCGAGCCTGAAAATCAAAGAGAGAAGGCACAGACAACGTAACAGAAACAAGCTTATATTTATAGAACGTTAGGTTGTACTCATAGCCCCTAGCACTGTCCATAATTAAGTAATGACGACGCATGGCTTCAAAGTCCAAATATCTCTCAGGCAACATAGGGTCATTAGGTTGAGGTGACACTCTCAGTTTTGTGGCTACACGGGAGGCATAAATTCCTCCATACAAATCACCACTACCTACGTTAGCATGCAGCCTCCGGGCAACAATTGTACCGAGGTTGTAATGTTTTTCACCAGTCACCGCTGTGTGAATAAGACTCAAATCCGAAGCGCATAGTGCACTACAATATTGTTTACCAACTACACACTTTCCATTAAATAGTGCAAAGTAACGAATGGATGGAAAATGGATATTTTTTATTCTAGCTTATGTCACCCCTCTATCCTCTCCAATGCAAGGACTTTCAAGGAACATACTATAATCAGATGTTTTTGGTTTTTCTAGAGAGCCCCGGAATGGAAGTTTGCATGCATCAGAAAATTCTTCTAGAGTCATACTAAAAGATTTGTCATAAAGATTAAACAACACCCTAGAAGTATGGGGATGATATCGAAATCCATGCGTGAATGAACGAGTAAGGTTATAGTGTTGGACACACTTATCTGCAAGGAAGTCGGTGAGGCTGGTATTGTAAATGTAATGATCAAATTCCTCCTTGATACCTGCACCTCTCATGAACTCATCGCATAGCCAATGACATGATTTAGCATCGGCCATGACTATCAGGCTTGTTCTGGGCTCAACATAAGCTTGCTGTACTGAGCCCTCGCTCGATGACTCACCCGAAGCACACCTTCTTGAGGAACTCCTCCTAAAGAAACTCATCTTCCTAAGCAAAAATTTCTGAAATTTTTGGGTCACAAAATCATGTCAATAAAACTTTGCAAGTTTGGTAGCAGCTACTCATGTAGGTACCTAGAGGTCATATCAAGCATTCAGATTACTTAGAACTCAAAGAATTCAACATGCAAGCTCATTTTCAGTAGTACAAAGTGCAACAAAATATGCAAAATATAAACCACTAAAGAAAAAACTAATTGGAGGAATGGGAGAGTCACATACCAAGGAGCAATTCCTTCAAACAGTTTTGGAAACGAAGTTTCGAGCAAAGAGATCGAAAATTTCAGTGTGAGGAGCAAGAACAAGAGAGAGAGAGGGTGGATGAATTTTTGTTGGAGGTAAGGGACGACCTGGGCTAAAGGGATAAGGCAGGGGGTGGGCCCCACAAGCCATCAGGGCACGCCCAGGGGGGGTGGGCGCACCGTGTTGCCTTGTGGCCCACAGGTGCACCCCCCTCATGTATTTTCAGCACCAAAAATTCTTAATATTCTAGAAAAAAATTATGTTAAAATTTTGTGGCAATCCGAGACTTTTTATTTTTGGGTCATTTTTATTGCACGGGAAACTCTGAAAACAGGATAATCATGTCATTTTATTTTATCTAACTAAAAATATCAGAGAGTAAACTTATGATACAGAAGGTTGTGCTTACTAAATTCATAAACCACATGTCTTTCAAAAAGGATACATTAATAAGTTTGGTCAAGTCTTATTAATAACCGTTTTCGATTGACATGAATCCGAAGAATTTTCGTATAACACTAAGTTACCTCAATGGGGATTTGCATCTCCCTGACAATAAGAATATCATATTTCGTCTTGGCAGTAGGAAGAGAAAATTTAAAACCTCCAATGATAATTGTGGCACTTGGCTCAATGACGTTAATATTGTTAACCAAACTTTGCTTCTTCGGAAAATACACGGTATGTTGCTTGTCATTGACGTGAAAAGTAACCTTGCTCTTGTTGCAATCAATGACAACCCCTGTAGTATTTAAAAAGGGTCTACCAAGGATAATCGACATGCTGTCGTCCTCGGACATCTCAAGAATAACAAAGTTTGTTAAGATAGTAACATTTGCAACCACAACAGGAACATCCTCGCAAATTCCAATAGGTATAGCAGTGGATTTATCAGCCATTTGCAAAGATATCTCAGTAGGTGTAAGTTTATTCAAATCAAGTCTTTTATATAGAGAGAAAGGCATGACACTAACACCGGCTCCTAAATCACATAAAGCAGTTTTAACATCGCTTCGTTTAATGGGGCAAGGTATTGTGGGTATACCCGGATCTCCCAACTTCTTAGGCACTCCACCATTAAAAGAATAATTAGCAAGCATAGTAGCAATTTCAGTTTCAGGTATTTTTCTCTTGGTAGTAATAATATCCTTCATATATTTAGCATAAAGAGGCATTTTCAATATATCAGTCAAGCGAGTGCGGAAAAGGACATGTCTAATCATTTCAGCAAAGCGTTCAAAATCCTCATCATCCTTACTTTTAGAAGACTTACGAGGGAATGGCATAGGCTTTTGAACCCATGGCTCTCTTTCCCTACCGTGTTTTCTAGCGACAAAGTCTTTCTTCTCATAACGTTTATTTTTGGGATGTGGGTTATCAAGATCTTCAGCAGGTTCTGTTTCCACATCATTATCTTGTTCTTTATTATTATATGGTTGAGCATCTACGTGAACATCATCATTATTATCATCATTCTCATTATCACTAGGTGCATGTTCACTAACAGATTGTGTCTTAGCATCAGAAATAGAAACATCATTATGTTTTTCAGCAGGTTTTTCTATAGCAGGTTCACTAGAAGCATGCAAAGTCATATCATCTTCTTTTCCTTTTTCTTCTTAGATGGACTAGGTGCATCATCATTAGTTCTCTGAGAATCCTGTTCAATTCTTTTAGGATGACCTTCAGGATAAAGAGGTTTCCGAGTCATTCTACCTCCTCTAGTCATTACTCTAACCGCATGATCATTCATATTCTCATTTAATTCAGCAAGCAAATCATTTTTTGACTCAACAACTTGGTCTAGTTGAGTATGAACCATGGAAGCATGTTTACCTAGACCCTTAACATCATTAGCAATTCTAAACATTAAGTCACTCAAGCAATCTATCATCATGGCATTACGTCTTAATTGATCTTTGACATAGTTATTGAAATGTTCTTGCTTAACAATGTAATTATCAAATTCATCCATGAATTGATTAGGAGTCCTAGTATAAGGTATATCACTTTAATTAAAGGTACGAAGATATTTTATCTCTACTACCTGTGTCGGGGTGTCAAGTCCATGTATTTCTTTAATAGGTGGTAGCTTCTTGACATCTTCAGATTTAATACCTTTCTCCTTCATAGTTCTTTTGGCTTCTTGCATATCTTTAGGACTTAGGTATAGAATACCTCTCTTCTTTTGAATAGGTCCCGGCGGTGGCTTGGGAAGTGTCCAATTATTAGCATTTTGCAATATGTTATTCAATAATTCTTCAGCTTGCCCAATAGTTCTTTCCCTGAAAACACAACCAGCACAACTATCTAGGTAGTCCCTAGAAGCATCGGTTAGTCCATTATAAAATATATCAAGTATTTCAATCTTCTTGAGAGGATGATTAGGTAAAGCTCTTAATAACTGGAGAAGCCTCCCCCAAGCTTGAGGGAGACTCTCTTCTTCAGTTTGCAAAGTTAAATATTTCCTGTAAAGCAGCTTGTTTCTTATGAGCAGGAAAATATTTTTCAGAAAAGTAATATATCATATCCTGGGGGCTACGCACACAACCATGAGTAAGAGTGAGTAACCATTCCTTGGCCTCACCTTTTAGTGAGAAATGAAAAAGCTTAAGGATATAATAGTAGCGCATCATTTCCTCATTAGTAAACAAAGCGACAATATCATTCAGTTTAGTAAGATGTCCAACAATAGTTTTAGTTTCATAACCATGGAAAGGATCATACTCTACTATAGTAATTAGCTCAGGGTATACAGATAATTCATAATCCTCATCAGTAACAAATATAGGAGAACTAGCAAATTTAGGATCATGTTTCATTTTCTCCATCATAGATTTTTTCCAGTTTGCATAGTAGTTTCTTTAGATCATCTGAAAGTCCCTAGCTACCTCTCCATCCATAACATAACCTTCAGGTACATCAGGCAATTCATATCTATTAGGAGTGCAAGGTGTAACAGGTGACTCAGAGTCTTCATTAGTTTCAGCATTTTCAGGTTCTCTACCTTTAGCAATATGAGCATCAAGTAATTCATTTAGTGGCACAGTTTCAGTATCATCAAGTGCAGCAGTAGTATCATCATTAATTTTAGAAGTAGCATCATCAAGTTCATGCGATATATCAGAACGAGCAGCAGGTGGTGGTGTTATAAGCTGATTCAGAACAGTAGGTGAATCAAAAGCAGAGCTAGACGACAGTTCCTTACAGGCTCTCGTATGAGAGGGGACGATCTTGGTTCGAGTATCTTTCAGATTCTTCATAGTAGCAATTGGATATCCTCAAGTTAACACAATAAATATAGCTATGATCCCCGGAAACGGCGCCAGAAAAAGGTCTTGATAACCCACAAGTATAGGGGATTGCAACAGTCTTCGCGGGTAGTACTTCACCCTAATTTATTGATTCGACACAAGGGGAGCCAAAGAATATTTATCGGCCTTAGCAGTTGAGTTGTCAATTCAACCACACCTGGGATATCTCTCTGCAGCAAAGTTTTAGTAGCACAACAAATGATAGTAGTAACAGTAACAGTAATAGTGACAACAGTAATTGTGTAGCAGTTGTGACAGTAGCAACATCAATAGTAACTTCGTAGTATTCAGTATTGTAAAGCGTAGGCACGTGGATCGATGATGGATAATGATTTAGATGACATCAATCATGTAATAGTTACACACTAGGGCGACACAGAACTAGCTCCAATTCATCAATGTAATGTAGGCATGTATTCCGTATATAATCATACGTGCTTGCGATAAGAACTTATATGACATCTTTTGTCCTACTCTCCCGTGGCAGGGGAGTCCTAATGGAAACTAAGGGCTAATAAGGCCTCCTTTTAATAGAGAACCGGAACAAAGCATTAACACATGGTGAATACCTGAACTCCTCAAACTACGACAATCTCTGGAAAGAATCCCAATTATTGTCACCTTGGGGTATGCGGATCATGACACATAATAGGTTCATACAACTTGCAAGATCGGATCCAAAGCATTCATATATTCATGAAAACATAATAGGTTCAGATCTGAAATAATGGCACTCGGGCCCTAGTGACAAGCATTAAGCATAGCAAAGTCATAGCAACATCAATCTCAGAACATAGTGGATACTAGGGATCAAGCCCTATCAAACATAAATCAATTACATGATCAATCTCATCCAATACCATCACCTTCCAGCTAGCCTACAAAGGAATTACTCCCTCTCGGTTGTGAGCATCATGGCGGTGTTGATGAAGAAGGGTTGGTGATGACGACAACGACGAATCCCCCTCTCCGGAGCCCCAAATGGACTCCAGATCAGCCCTCCCGAGGAAGAACAGGAGGTGGCGGCGGCTCCGTCTCGTAAAACATGATGAAATGTTCTCCCTTATTTTTTTCTCCGAAGATGTGAATTTATTGGAGTGGAATTAGGGTCGGGGGAACCACGTGGGCCCCACAAGCCAACAGGGCGCGCCCTGTTGCCTTGTGAATCACAGGCAGCCCCCTCCGATGGATCTTCGCTTCATAATTCCTTATTTATTCCAAAAATAATTGCGTCCAGTTCCAAGAACTTATATTTCTGCACAAAAATAACACCAAGGTAGTTCTACTAAAAATAGTGTCAGTCTGGGTTAGTTCCATTCAAATCATGCAAATTAGAGTCCAAAACCAGAGCAAAAGTGTTTGGAAAAGTACATACGTTTGAGATGTATCATGAACATTCATGTTTACCTTCAAGACATCATCTTTATGGAGAGAATATAAGATTCAAGGTTGATCAAGACTAAGGCAAAGCGTGATTCAAGTTGATCAACACACAAAGCGTAGAAGATTTACCATGTGGGATCAAGTGATCTCATGGTACGGTAAGTATTGTCCATTACGCTTTGTGTACTAACCCATGATATTTGTGAGTATTCTTTGTGGGGTTAGGTATATTTCCATGGGCTTGCATCAAGAGGAAGATCCCATACAACCCATGGAGGATGACATCAAGTGGTGATCGTCATCAAGGTTTGTCGGGGAAACGACGATCTATGGGTCCGGCAAGGACCCTTTGTAATCAGGTGGGTAGGTCTCTAACACAAAGAGCACCACTGATTCCTGCGTATGTGGGGGTTTAGACAAGTTCGGGCTGCCGGAGCGTAAAACCCTACGTCATGTGTTCTTGTGGTTTATGGGTGTTCACAGTACATGGCACAACAATCCCGACAAGAGATGCCTCGGGTGTGCAGCTACGCGTGTAAAATGGACAGAGTGTTGACCTTTGTAAAGGTAGCCATGGTCCTCCTTTTATAGACAAGGGGTTACCACAATGGCAAAATGGTCTTTACATCTGGCGAACAGTGGATACTGCCCTCTGCCAGAGTGTCAGCAGAGGTGGTAGTGGGAAATACCTAACTTTAACGGACTAGGACAGACGCATTGAATGTGCCATGAGGTGTCAAGCTGGCGACGTCTCCCGGCAAGGATTGCATCTCCTTCTGTGCCATCCGCCCAGCTACCTTCTATTCTTTTGCCACGCCATGGGACGGGTGTTGTTAAAGCTGTTGTAAATCCCTCCATGCTGCCACGCGCCCCGGCCTGTTCCACCTATCCGCCTGCCTGCTCACCACCTGGTCGATGTAGACAACCAGCCTGGTGATGTGGAGCTGGGCCTTGGCGGGTGGAGTCCTTGGCGGGTGCGTGTGTCCTGGAGCTGCCGACAAGGCGTCCTGCCGGGTTTACTTGGTCCTTGCTCGTTGTAGTTGGAGGAATGCTCATGCCTGGCAAGATCTTGCCGGGCTGGAGGCTGCGGCGTCTGGTGCACAAGTCCGGGTGCTAAGGACCCCGTTTCTTAGTACACCGACAGGAGCCCCCGGGCCTGGGCCACACATGCGTTCGCGATGTTTGTTGGGCTAGGCCCAAAAATAGTGCACAGGCGCATGCGGCTGCAATCTTCTGCGGTTATGATGACTTCTACTTACCTTTCCCATGACGCGCAGTAACTGTGGGTCGGGGGAGTGGTGGTGAGGGATCACTAGAAGAGTGTCTAGAGGGGGGGGGGGTGAATAGACTACTAGCAGGAATTTAAAACCTAACCTTTTCCCAAGTTAATTGGTTGGCAGATTTTAACAATCATAGCAAGTCAAGCACACCCTACACATGCATGTCTACGAGTATAGCAACGGAAAGTAAAGACATTGCACATGAAGTAAAGAGTTGAGATAGGTAGATCAAACGCAATAGGAGACGCAAAGATTTTTCCCATGGTTCCGATAGGTGGTGCTATCGTACGTCCACGTTTATGGAGTCTTCAACCCACGGAGGGTAACGGTCGCGAGAGTCCACGGAGGGCTCCACCCATAAGGGTCCACGAAGTAGCAACCTTGACTATTCCATAACGGCTTCCGTCCACGAAGGACAAGCCTCACTATGGGTAGATCTTCACGAAGTAGGCGATCTCCTTGCCCTTACAAACTTCTTGGTTCAACTCCACAACACGAAGTAGGAGGCTCCCAAGCGACACCTAACCAATCTAGGAGGCACCACCCTCCAAAAGGTAATAGGCTCGGTAATTTCGATGAACTCCTTGCTCTTGTGCTTCAAGATGATATACTCCTCAACACACAATCACTCTCTCACAGATTTGGATTGGTGGAAGAGATGGGATTGGTGGAAAGCAACTTGGGGAGGCTAGAAATGATGATTCATATGGTTGGAATGGAATGGCATGATCTCAACACATGAGTAGGTGGCTCTCTCTCAGAAAACTGATGGGGCAAGTATGGAATAGTTCTGAGTGCTTCTCTTTCGAGTAGGTGGTGGTGGAGGGGTATATATAGGCATCCCCAAAAATCCAACCGTTACACACAAAATGACCAACTTGGTGACACCGATGTGTTAATCTCGGTGGTACCGAAGTGACCAAAAGGTGGCAACTTTTGAATCTCGGTGAGACCGATATATAAAACTCGGTTGCACCGATAAGGTGACCAACGGTCAGATTGCCCAATCTCGGTGACGCCGATCCAACAATCTCGGTGGTACCGATATTGTGAATTTGCGTAACAGAAAGTTGGCAACCTAAACTCGGTGGCACCGAAGCAGAATCGGTTGCACCGAAGTGGCTAGGGTTTGGCTGAGTCTGTCTAGGGTTGAGAATCGGTGGCACCGAGTGGAGAGTGTTGGTTGCACCGATTTTGGATATTTGACTTTGGACAAACTTTTGTGGAAGAGCTTGTGGGTGTTTTTGGTGACTATCACTTGTGCACGTATGAGCATTTTTTTCACCAACAAAACCTTACCCCTTTTTAATAGTATTGGCTTTCCTATGGACTCAAAGTGATTTCTCACAAAGTAAAATGTAGAGTCCTCTTACTTGAAGCTTTGCCAATGCTATTCCTTGCATCTTGGGGTATCTCCACAATCTTCATAGTCCTTTTGCCAACCCATCTCTCCATGGACTTTTATCTGAAATACACTAGGTAAAAGCATTAGTCCAAGAGACAATGTATGTTGTCATGAATTATCAAAACCACCAAGGGAGCATGTTGTGCTTTCAGGTGGAGCGCGGTGGTTGCCTCGAGGAGTCATGCCTGGGCAACCACGCTGCACCGAGGCCGTAATAGGTGGCCCTTGCGTCTCCCTTCCTTATTAAGAGGGGAAGTTTTCGCAAGCGTGCCGTCCATTCCGGTCGCAGCCTTGCCGTGCCATCACCCCTCCTAGTCTTTCCCCTTCCGCCACCGAAAGAGCTCGGAGTTCCTTCTCCACCCTTGGTCATTGCCTTCTCCCAAGTTTGCCATGGCGCCCAAGCGAGCGGCTTCCTCCTCCACCTTCGGCCCGGCGAAGAAAATGAAAAGGTCGGCGAAGGCCGAGGCGAAGGAGGCCTTGGCGTCAGTGCGGAGGAAGTGCGTAGTCTTCTCCCCTCCCGCGCTGAAGGAGAGCGACCTCGTGTCGAGGTATGCTCCAATGTGGGGGAGGGAGACCAAGGCGCATCCGGCGCCGGTGGTGCTTCTGGGGGACTGCAAACCCAGCAGTCAGAAGTACACGTTCTTCGCGGCATACCTCTACCTTCGCGGCGTATAAGACTTCTCCTCCTTTGAGTTAGGGATCCTTGAATAATGTTTCTCCCCCTAAGTGTTTTTAATAATAATAAGGGATCATCGAAGAAACAAACTAATGGGTGATACCGAGATTTTGTGGTGCAGCTCATCTGCAAATTCGGTAGAACCGAGATGTTTGTATCGGCGGCTTCGAGGCTAAAACAGAAAAATAAGGGACCAAGTTTCTGTTTTCAAAGTGTCAAAAGAGATTTTTTCAAAGAAAATACAAAAGACTTTACAGAGAGATATCAACTAGATAAGATTTGAGTGGTTCCAAGAAATCTTGCAAATAGAGAATAAACCACACAAGATTCTTAACTAGATGATGGGCGGTGACTAGGTCACCTATATTAGAGTATATTGACGTAGGAGCCAAGCAAGAATACTTGATCATAGGTCATACTCTACGTTAAGCTCAAAATGGGGTTACCATTTTTCGATTAAGCATTTTAATGTCTTCATATCACTTGAGTTGCTTTAGCTCATGACTTGGAGTAAAGCCTTTTCAAGGATATGAGTACATACCTTTGAGTGATGTTGATGACGTAGCTTGTAGGTGAACTTGTTGAGGATGCTCAATGTTGATGAAGATCATCTTGAGTTAGAAGCAATCCTTCTCGTTTTGGTACACTTTTCACCTACATAGGTTAGTCATGCAAGGAAGAACAATATATATTCATTTGACATGATACCAATTGAGATTTAGCAATTATGATCAAGTATATGTCAAGGATATGTTTTTGTTGTCTTCTTCCTTCCATCATCAAGAGGGGTTGTGGATACTTGGTTAAGACAAGATTGCTCATGATTGGAGTTGGTTGCAATCTTGTGGAATGAAATTCTTTCAAGTACCTACGAAAGGTTAGATGCAATACAAGGGAGCATAGAATTCCATGGCATAAGATAACATGTCAAGAGTATCATGGAGATATCAAGAAAGCTCATGCCCTTGCATGCATCCGAGTGAGTCTAGCTCAAGTTTGAAGCATCAATGATGTTCAACTCACTCCTCAAGTGACAAAATATTTTATCATCAAGTGGCTTAGTAAAGATATAGGCCAATTGCTTGTTAGTGCGAACATGCTTAAGATCAATATCTCCTTTGGCAACATGATCACGAATGAAATGATGTCTAACTTGAATATGCTTAGTTCGAGAATGTTGCACAGGATTATGACCAATTTTAATAGCACTTTCATTGTCACAAAGTAATGGAACATTTTTAACATGGATTCCATAATCCTTAAGCGTTTGTGTCATCCATAGTAATTGCGCACAACAAGATCCAGCAGCAATATACTCAGCTTCGGCAGTAGATAAAGATACCGAGTTTTGTTTCTTGGAGGACCAAGATACAAGAGATCTACCCAAAAATTGACAAGTACCCGAGGTGGATTTTCTATCAACCTTGTCACCGGCATAGTCCGAATCGGAATAGCCAACAAGGTTAAAGGAAGATCCCTTGGGATACCAAATGCCAAAGTTTGGTGTTTGTATCAAATATCTCACAATACGTTTCACGGCCAAAAGATGACACTCTTTAGGTGCAGCTTGATATCTAGCACACATGCAAACACTAAGCATAATATCGGGACGAGAGGCACATAGATATAGCAATGAACCAATCATAGATCGATAAACCTTTTGATCAACCGGTTCTTCCTCCTTGGTAAGATCGACATGTCCACTAGTAGGCATAGGAGTTTTCATACCTTTGCACTCCTGCATGTTGAACTTCTTGATCAAGTCCTTGGTATACTTAGTTTGAGAGATGAAAGTTCCTTCTCTTGATTGCTTGATTTCCAAACCAAGAAAGAATTTCAGCTCACACATCATGGACATCTCATACTTCTCGGACATCAACCTTCCAAATCTTTCACTAAATTGAGGGTTAGTGGAACCAAAGATAATATCATCCACTTAGATTTGGCACACAAATAATTCACCATTAACTCTCTTAGTGAACAAGGTTGCATCAATTTTACCAATTTCAAACCCTTTTTCAATGAGAAACTTCGTTAAGCATTTGTACCAAGCACGAGGGGCTTGCTTAAGACCATAAAGAGCTTTACGAAGCTTGTAAACATGATTAGGTTTCTTAGGATTCACAAAACCAGGTGGTTGCTTAACATAAACCTCTTCTTCAATTTCACCATTTAAAAAGGCACTTTTAATGTCCATTTGATAAAGCGTGATATCATGGTGATTAGCATAAGCAAGAAGAATGCGAATAGCTTCAAGTCTAGCGACGGGGGCATAGGTCTCACCGTAGTCCATACCTTCGACTTGCGTATATCCTTGGGCTACGAGACGCGCCTTGTTGCATACGACTTGACCGTCTTCTTCTTGCTTGTTCCGAAACACCCATTTGGTTCCGATGATGTTATGCTCATCCTCGGGCTTCTCCACGAGTGTCCACACTTCGTTTCTTTCGAAGTTGTGAAGTTCTTCATGCATGGCGTTCACCCAATCCGCGTCTTCAAGAGCTTGTTCTACCTTCAAGGGCTCAATGCTAGAGATGAAAGAATAATGCTCACAAAAGTTAGCTAGATGAGTTTTAGAGCGAGTGATGCTCCCTGTTTGTATATCACCAAAGATTTGGTTTAGGGGATGGTTCTTGGTCACTTGTGCTCGAACTCGGGTCAGCTTCAGATTGTTGGATGGTGGAGCTTCTTCTTCATCATCATCATCTCCTTCATCTTCGTTGTTGTTGAAGGTGTCGTTCCCTTGAGGTGGTGGTGATGGAGGTTGTGGTGGATCTTCATGATGCACTTCCTCCTCTTCATCATCTTGTCGTGTACCGCTTGTGGATGCCTCCATGTCATGTTGTGGTTCACCTTGACGTGAAGTAGGGGCTTCCACTTGAGTTGATGAAGTACTTTCCTTCACCTCCATGGGACGAATCTTGCCGATGGGCAAATCTTGGATAGCTTCCGAAGGGTCCTTATCACCTACATCATTTGGCAATTGTTTGACTTGCGAACCATTAGATTCATCAAACTTCACATCTACCGTCTCTTCAACTTTTCGAGTGAAGTTGTTGTAGACACGGTAAGTGTGAGAGTTCGATCCGTAACCAAGTAGAAATCCTTCATGAGATTTAGGAGCAAATTTAGTACGACGATGCTTATCAAGAATGTAGCACTTTGAGCCGAATACCCAAAAGTATCCAACTTGGGGTTTGTTACTGGTGAGTAGCTCGTATGCCGTTTTACCGAGAAGCTTGTGCAAGTAAAGTCGGTTTGTGGCATGACATGCTGTTTCCACGGCCTTTGCCCAAAAGTGCCTTGGCGTCTTGTATTCGTCAAGCATCGTTCTTGCCATCTCAATGAGCGTCCGGTTCTTCCTCTCAACAACTCCATTTCGTTGAGGTGTGTACGTAGCCGAGAACTCATGTGAAACACATTCTTCGTCAAGAAAGGTATCCACATGGGTGTTCTTGAACTCCGATCTGTTATCGCTCCGAACCTTCTTGATCTTCACTTCAAACTGATTTTGCGCTTTGCGAACGAAGTTCTTGAAGATCTTTTGAACCTGCGACTTATCATCAAGGAAGAATACCCAGGTAAATCTAGAAAAATCATCAACTATAACTAGACCATAGGAATTTCCACCGAGACTCTTGTAAGCATTGGGACCAAAAAGATCCATGTGAAGTAACTCGAGTGGTCTCCTAGTAGTCATGATATTCTTAACGGGATGACTTCAACCTACTTGCTTTCCAGCTTGAGAAGCACTACAAAGTCTATCTTTGTCAAAGATAACATCTTTAACACCAAGTATATGATCACCTTTGATGAGCTTGTCTAGATTACGCATGCCAACATGTCCTAGTCGTCTATGCCAAAGCCAACCTTTAGAAGATTTAGCAATTAGACAAGTGCGAGGTTTGGATCTCTTAGTGAAATCAACAATGTATAGATCACCTCTATGGATACCGGTAAAGACCATTTTATGATTATCTTGACGAAACACTTGGCAATCTACTTTCGTGAATAGCACATTGAAACCAAAGTCGGCAAGTTTAGATACGGAAAGAAGATTGTAGCCAAGAGATTCAACAAGCATAACATTTTGAATAGAGCTATCATGGGATATGGCTACCTTACCAAGACCAAGTACCTTACCCTTGGAGTTGTCTCCAAACGTTACGTACCTTTGCGGTCCATGGTTTGGTGTGATCTCTTCAAACATTTCTCTATCTCCGGTCATATGATCGGTACATCCGCTATCAAGAATCCACTCTTTTCCTCCAGACATGTAATCCTTGAAGTTTGCCATGAGACTTAGATTCTTCATGATCTTCTCATACTCGATGTCGAACAGCTCATCTTCATCGTAGTAGCCATGTTCCACATTGTCATCATCAAGTGGGAAATCCTCGTCATAAAGAACAAGAGATTCGTTAGGATTGTGATCATGACAATGTTCAAATTTATGAATTCGAATGGCTTCTACAATGATGTTGCTAATGGTTATGACATCTCCTTTAGCACGCATGAGTTCTCTAAGCTCAAATAGACAATCATCAAACTTGGGATCACTAGGCGTCATTTTGTGGAAGGCAATAGTTTTATGAAGAATTTCATCAAGATTACTTAATGAATAATTTGGATATCTTTTCTCCAAATCATTCCACAAAGTATAAGCACATTCAAAATTCTTCATTTGATTAAGCACAATACTAGGCAATGCTCTAACAATGAGATTAACAGTTCTAAGATTGCATAGCATATCAATTTCCTCTTCGTGTGTGGGATGTAAAGGATCAATGGGAGGTGTATAGGGGCTCTTAACATATTTGCTCAATTGAAACTCGTTGAACAGCTCAAGCATCAAAGTTTTCCATTGACTATAGTACTCTCCATCAAGAATGGGCACTCTACAACTCAAACTCCCTATACTAGACACATCCATCTTCCTCCTCGGTGATAAAACCGAAGCAATGGAGACCAAAGCTCTGATACCAATTGAGGGATCACTAGAAGAGTGTCTAGAGGGGGGGGGGGTGAATAGACTACTAGCAGAAATTTAAAACCTAACCTTTTCCCATGTTAATTGGTTGGCAGATTTTAACAATCATAGCAAGTCAAGCACACCCTACACATGCATGTCTATGAGTATAGCAGCGGAAAGTAAAGACATTGCACATGAAGTAAAGAGTTGAGATAGGTAGATCAAACGCAATAGGAGACGCAAAGATTTTTCCTGTGGTTCCGATAGGTGGTGCTATCGTATGTCCACATTTATGGAGTCTTCAACCCACGGAGGGTAACGGTCGCGAGAGTCCATGGAGGGCTCCACCCATAAGGTTCCACGAAGTAGCAACCTTGACTATTCCATAACGGTTTCCATCCACGAAGGACTAGCCTCACTATGGGTAGATCTTCACGAAGTAGGCGATCTCCTTGCCCTTACAAACTTCTTGGTTCAACTCCACAACACGAAGTAGGAGGCTTCCAAGCGACACCTAACCAATCTAGGAGGCACCACCCTGCAAAAGGTAATAGGCTCGGTAATGTCAATGAACTCCTTGCTCTTGTGCTTCAAGATGATAGACTCCTCAACACATAATCACTCTCTCACAGATTTGGCTTGGTGGAAGAGATGGGATTGGTGGAAAGCAACTTGGGGAGGCTAGAAATGATGATTCATATGGTTGGAATGGAATGGCATGATCTCAACACATGAGTAGGTGGCTCTCTCTCAGAAAACTGATGGGGCAAGTATGGAATAGTTCTGAGTGCTTCTCTTTCGACTAGGTGGTGGTGGAGGGGTATATATAGGCATCCCCAAAAATCCAACCGTTACACACAAAATGACCAACTCGGTGACACCGATGTGTTAATCTCGGTGGTACCGAAGTGACCAAAAGGTGGCAACTTTTGAATCTCAGTGAGACCGATATATAAAACTCGGTTGCACCGATAAGGTGACCAACGGTCAGATTGCCCAATCTCGGTGACGCCGATCCAACAATCTCGGTGGTACCGATATTGTGAATTTGCGTAACAGAAAGTTGGCAACCTAAACTCGGTGGCACCGAAGCAGAATCGGTTGCACCGAAGTGGCTAGGGTTTGGCTGAGTCTGTCTAGGGTTGAGAATCGGTGGCACCGAGTGGAGAGTGTTGGTTGCACCGATTTTGGATATTTGACTTTGGACAGACTTTTGTGGAAGAGCTTGTGGGTGTTTTTGGTGACTATCACTTGTGCACGTATGAGCATTTTGTTCACCAACAAAACCTTACCCCCTTTTAATAGTATTGGCTTTCCTATGGACTCAAAGTGATTTCTCACAAAGTAAAATGTAGAGTCCTCTTGCTTGAAGCTTTGCCAATGCTATTCCTTGCATCTTGGGGTATCTCCACAATCTTCATAGTCCTTTTGCCAACCCATCTCTCCATGGACTTTTATCTGAAATACACTAGGTAAAAGCATTAGTCCAAGAGACAATGTATGTTGTCATGAATTATCAAAACCACCAAGGGAGCATGTTGTGCTTTCAGGTGGAGCGCGGCGGTTGCCTCGAGGAGTCATGCCTGGGCAACCGCGCTGCACCGAGGCCGTAATAGGTGGCCCTTGCGTCTCCCTTCCTTATTAAGAGGGGAAGTTTTCGCAAGCGTGCCGTCCATTCCGGTCGCAGCCTTGCCGTGCCATCACCCCTCCTAGTCTTTCCCCTTCCGCCACTGAAAGAGCTCGGAGTTCCTTCTCCACCCTTGGTCATCGCCTTCTCCCAAGTTTGCCATGGAGCCCAAGCGAGCGGCTTCCTCCTCCGCCTTCGGCCCGGCGAAGAAAATGAAAAGGTCGGCGGAGGCCGAGGCGAAGGAGGCCTTGGCGTCAGTGCGGAGGAAGTGCGTAGTCTTCTCCCCTCCCGCGCTGAAGGAGAGCGACCTCGTGTCGAGGTATGCTCCAATGTGGGGGAGGGAGACCAAGGCGCATCCGGCGCCGGTGGTGCTTCTGGGGGACTGCAAACCCAGCAGTCAGGAGTACACGTTCTTCGCGGCGTACCTCTACCGCGGGTTGGTTCCCCCCTATTCCACC
Organism: Elymus sibiricus; assembly: GCA_039707655.1. Classification (NCBI taxonomy): domain Eukaryota; kingdom Viridiplantae; phylum Streptophyta; class Magnoliopsida; order Poales; family Poaceae; genus Elymus; species Elymus sibiricus. The sequence goes on from CM077671.1 coordinate 251,951,338, forward strand.
TTCTTCACATATCTGATGCTGATGTACAGGTTTCATCTGCTGGATTTTATGCCCAATGCGGTGACGACCCTTTCCATCTTCGCGCATCTGTGCGAAAACTTTGTAGGGATCGTCCCCAACGTGTCCCTCTTTTGCCACTTCTTTTATCTACGCATTGAGGGTGAGGGGGCTCTTTCCGACAACATCACTTGGATTCCCCGTGCTTCCCACAAGGAGGTGTACCGCACTGGCAATTTGCACAAAAGGTGGGAAGAATGGCGGGCAGATTGGTGCCTCATCGTCGACAAGGAGCCCCCGTCTTTCTGCGAGGTCCGGACGTCCAAACCCGCTCGAGATGAGGGGTGGAGTGCTCTTGCCGATGATGATGAGAAGCTGGAGATCGCCATTGCCTGCATACTCCGGTTGAGGGCCGCCGGGCTTACCATAGAAATGGTGGGCTCTAATTTCCTTGCCCAGCAGATTGCTCCTCTCCAGGACCTGAAGCGCTTCGCCTGGGAGTATATCGGACCTACTGACATCATGCGGGTCTGTCCTAGCCTTGACGGCGACCTGACCTTCCTGCAACTCACCTTCTTCCTCCACCAGCTCTTCTGCCCCGAAGGCAAGTTCATACTACCGACGTCCATCATCCCACTCTGCAACAACTCCCGCAAAGATATGATCGGTGCGATGATGCCGGCGTGTAATGCGCATGGGGTGGAGCACACGTGGCAAGCGCCGGCGGGAGATGTGGTGCAGGCGTGGTTCGACGGCTTGTCGGAGGCGCGTATCAGGGACGAGGGATTGCTGATCCGCGCTACTACCGAAGTAGAGCTTGAGTTCATCGGGCGGCGGGCTATGGAGGCGGGCCTTGGCGTGGGCGGCAGCAGCTTGGGGGCCACTGCATCCGACGACGATGAGTCTGGCCACAAGGAAGAGCGCGAAGAGGAGCTGCTGGTGCAAGATCCCCCGGAGGAGGTTGTCGGCGTTGGCACCGCCGTGGGGCCGGGACTCGAGGAGCCCTTGGCTCGCGGCGGTCCCAGGAGGACGCGCGTGCTTCGCAAGGCCAGCAGTGGGGAGCTGGTCCGCCGCGTCGAGTTTTCTCCGATCGCCGAGGGCGAGGAATAGGAGGAGGAGGAAGATCCCGCCACTAGTGTCAACCGCCCGCGGCGATCAAGGCGAGTCGCCGCACAACGCTCGCCCGACGCGGCAACTCGAGAGGCGGGGCCGATCGGCCAAGCCGAGCCCCCGGTGCGTCCTGACGCTCCTGCCCCACCCCCCCGCCCCCATTGCTCGTGGGGGAGGAGCGTGGGAGGAGGAGGAGTAAGTGCCATTCCTCGCACTTGGTTTTATTTTTGTCTTAAGCTTCTCTAATGTTCTTTTCCCTGGGTGTTGATGATTTTGCAGGGAGGAAGAGACCCTGGCTCAGCGGATGGCCAGGATGGCGAACCTCGAGCCCGCCGTACCTCCGGCGAGTGCTTCACAGGAGCGTGGGGGAGCGGAGCCTGGTGCCACCGCCAGCCCCCGGCAAGAGGTCCCACTCTTGTTTCCAGCGGCGAGTGCAGGCACCAACGTCATCACCACCGTCCCTCTATCGACGTGCATGGAACGCCCATAGGGGACCCACGCATGCTCAACCCCGGAGGGGAGCCTCGCGATGAGGGCCTCCGTCGTTGAGCCAATCCTTGTGGAGGATGACTCGCCGGCGAACGAGGCGGCCGGTGATGCCGTGGTAATGGAGGATGCCGCTGGAGGGGGAGAAGTGCCTCCTGAGCAAGAGCTCACAGGTAAGCTCCTCGCGGCCGGATTGCATTTCTCCCCCTCCCTTGTTTTTTGTTTTCTTGAACTTCCTGTTGTTACTGATCTTCCCTCTCCCCTTGCCGCCATGGGCTTGCCCTCACCAGGGGACCTTGACCTCAACACTGGTGTCAAGGAGATCGCCATGGAGGCTGCAGCGGAGGCCAGTCGGACCGCGGCCGAGGAGGGTGCCGGCCAGGTCATGGCCGAGGAGAAGGAGGATGCTCGTCGCCATGTCAAAAAGTGCGTTATATCGACTAGAGGGGGGGGTGAATAGTCGATTTTTACAAATTCATCACTGAGGAATTACTAGTTGAGGAATTTGCTAAGTGACGAACTACTAGCAGCGGAATAAGTACTCAAGTGCATGCGAAACATAGCGGTAGCATAGTCATCATGATGAAATGAAACATACACAGAGCATAAGTAGCGTGAACAGGATAAGCAGGCAGAAGATAAAGTGACTGAAGAATTTGAGATGAGAAAATTGAGAAAGTCTTCAGTCAAATTCTTCAAACAGTAATGATCACATTCATCAACAGGTACATGAGTAAATGAAAGGATTGAGGAAATAGAACCAGGTGCTCGGTGAAGACAATGATTTGATGACCCAGTTCCAAGTAATGTGACAGTCGTACATCTAGTTCGGAGCGGCTTGGTATTTAAACCAAAGGACACACAGTCCCAGGACACACAGTCCTTATCGTATTCTCCTTGAGGAAATGTCACACAGACCTCGCCCAACACTCGTGGTAAGTCTTCAGGGTATACTTCCAAACCCTCACAAACTCGGTCACCCGACGATCCACAATTGACTGTTGGATGCTCTAGACCATGACGCCTAACCGTCTGGAAGATACACAGTCTTCAAAGGTAAAAAGCGTTGGTTCCACACAGGAACAATCTCTTCAGTGATACTCAATCACTTTGGGGTTTGGTGGTTTGGGTTTTGGGTTTTTCCTCACTGATGATTTTCTCTCAAAGTCCTCGAGGAATGGGTTGCTCTCAAATGACAAGTGTCAAGTTCTCTCTCTGAGCAGCCAACCAGCTAGTGGTTGTGGGCGGCGGCTATTTATAGCGAGGGTGCAACCCGACATGATAAGACATAAATGCCCCCCAATGATATGACCATTATGTGGATAAGATATCTGGACGGTTGGCGCAAGGCATAGCAACGGGCGGAATTTGAACTGTCAAATTCCTCAGGCTTATCATATTCCTCACGGTAGGCAATTCGCACTGGCGAAATCCTAACTCCTCAGTCAGACCAATTTTCTCAGAGACCAGAAGAACATCTTCTCTGTCATGGAAGAACTTGACTGAGCTGCAAGAGATTTCCAAAGGCGTCACTCGAAGGATTGGTTATTTTGAGGCTTTTGAGTTGAGCATCAGTTGGAAATTTTTCCTTAGTATTACCTCGGCCCCCTTTAATAGTACGGTGTTTCCTATGACTCAAAGAAAGGAAATGAAACTACGAAAACAAAAATCTTCACGCTTCATAGTCCTCGTTAATATCTTCAAGGTCACACCGAATTCTTCAGCTTCAAAGTCTTCAGGGAAAATACCAAGTCTTCACCAAAGTCTTCAGCTGAAGACATTCATTTTTAGGTGTCGACATTCTTCGTATATATCAAACTCCTCAGCGACTTATAGAGCATGTGTACACTCACACACATATTAGTCCCTTAACCTATAAGTCTTCAATACACCAAAATCACTAAGGGGCACTAGATGGACTTACAATCTCCCCCTTTTTGGTGATTGATGACAAATAGGTTAAGTTTTCAACGGGGATAAACATATGAAGTGTAAGTACTGAGTTTGAGGAATTTGATTGCAAGATATAGAGGAACTCCGCCTGAAGATGTGCATATTTGAGGAATTTGCTTTGGACTGCAAATGCACATGGCAGGATAAAGTCTTGGAGATCTCCCCCTATATCTTGTAATTTATACACACATTTAATATATATCATGAGAAAATTGAAATGCATGATGGAAAATGGGGTCTGAGGAAATTCAGCATGCGTGCATTAAGATACTTGAAGAAATAAGCATGCATAAAGCAGTTCAAAAGTATCAGACCACCATCGGACTTAAGTTTACAACTCAACCAACAAACACTTCAGAAGAGCGAGAGTTGTAACTTAAACAAAATAGCCCATATAAGGAGACCCGCTTGAAGACTAACTCAAATTTCTCCCCCTTTGTCATCAAGTGACCAAAAGGGATGAAAATGAGGACTAACGCCCCTGAAGAATTTCATCTTGAAGGTGGTGGAGGAGCGCTAGCGTTGTCGGGGTCGGTTGGTGGGGTAGGGCCTTTAGCAGTATCTTCAATATCCTCAGCTTCATCCGTTGCACGCGATGAAGAAAATGAACTGGTGACGAGCAGAGGGACTTGAACCTTCTTGAATTTCTTCTCAGGAAGATGAGCCCAGTCAAAGTTCTGCTGAAAATCCATCTCAATTAGTTCTTCAGGAGTCTTGAGATGTGAGAGGATGGCCCCGGTGCGGTTGAGGATTTCATGCACATAGTAATGATTCTTCCTCACTGAGTTCTGCATCACAGTCATGTTCTGAAGAATTGATTTGAACTGACGCTTGACCCACTTGTGATTATGATCAACCTTCTGATGAAGACTTAGAAGAAGCTCATGATCGGTCATCACACGAGGGGCAGAAGCTCGAGGATTTTGGGCTGAGGCTTTTACAGCAGAATCTTGTGTGGCAGAGTCATCATTGGTGGAGTAAGATGCAGCCTTACGAAATTGTCCATCCAATGGACGAGTGCCTTCATCAATTACAGCTTTGCCTTTTCCTTCGACTGAAGAAAATGTCTTCTTGAGGACTTCAATCGGAGGCAAAAAACTGAAGTGATTCTAAAAGTCAGCCTTGAACGAAATTGAAGACCTTGATCTGATGAATTTCATGATCCAGGGAGCATAAGGCTTCAACTCGAATGGTGACACTGCAATATTCGCCAAAGTCCTCATGAAGAGATCGTGATAATTGATGGGAATCCCATGAATGATGTTGAACAACAAATTCTTCATGATGCCAACAACTTCTTCTTCTTCAGAGTTGTGGCCTTTGATAGGACTGAGGGTTTTGATCAATATGTGGTAAATGGTCCTGGGCACATATAACAAATCCTTCACTAAGAAGGTGGTCCTTGGAGGTTTTCCTGGCGCCAAAGTCTTCATTAGCACTTGCATCATGTGATTTGGCAGTTCAGGTTCATCATAGATGCAACTTCCTCCTTCTGAAGGAATTGAAATTTGGACACAGTGAAGCAATTCGCTCGCTGGAGCAGTGTAGTGGGTGTTGCCTGACATCCAATCCAGAATCCATGTGTTAACATCAGAAGCTTTACCAGAAATGTGCAAGGTTGCATAAAATTGAAGAATTAGCTCTTCATTCCAATCGCAGACATCAACACATAATGGAAGAAGCCCGACGTCATGGAGAATTGTGAGCACAGGAGTGAAGCAGGGGATAGACTCCATATCCACGTGAGGAATTTGATGATGCTGGAAGACTTTGTCCTTGTCAAACAGCACAACAGCATAGAAGTTCATCTGAGAAGGAGTCCAGAACCTTGAGTGTCCAACTCTTGCAGATTCATATGGGTTTGGCCCTATGAAGAATATGTGCTTATTGAAGAAATTCACCTTGATGAATTTGGGGCGCTTTGTGCCTTTGAATGGCAGCTTTTGCTTCGGCTGAAGATTTGGCTTGAAGCGACCCACAATCTCCTTAGGCATAATAGCAGTTTCTCCAGTTTGAGGAACATGTGCAGCAATTTCTTCAGGCACATTCTGGACAGGAATTTCATCAGCTGATGCAGTTGGAATATCTTCAGGAACAGTCATGAGGGGAGTGGACAGACCATCAGACCCTGTTTAAATTTCTTCAGTCGCGGCAGGTGACTGAGGAATCCGAGTGAGAGGAGTGGTCAGTGGCGAATTGGGGTGTGCAGCCTCCCAATAGTTATCATTGATAAGTGGAGTTGTATTTCCAATGTCCGCATCCTCATCAATTTCTTCAACACCAGCCTCTTCAGTAGTTAACTGAGGCTGGGGCGATGATACCAGTGGGGTTGAAGCATTTTCTTCAACCTCTATTTCTTCATCAATCTGCTCTGAGGAAGCAGCAGACCGAGTTTCTTCATTGTCCTGAGGAATCACATATTCTTCTCTAAAAGGAACAATTTCATATGATGGGACTGAAGAAATTGGAGTAGCATCAATTGGTTCGTTTGAGGAACTTGACAAAGTCCTCACTTTCTTGAGAGCTGAGGATTCTGCAGGAGTTGATTCTTTCCTTTTCTTTGCGGCAACCTTCTCCGCAGCCTTTGTTTTCTTCACTTCTGATGCAGAAGGAAGAGTGATTTTCTTCACCCTTGAAGACTTTGCTTGAGGAGCATGGGGTGAAGGTGATGCATTTTCTTCAGGCACGACTGATGCAGTCGCCCTGGCAGTTTCTTCACGCGCAACGTTGGGAGTTGCCCTGGGAATTTCATCAGCAGCATGAATTTCTTCAGCTGCACTGGCAGTTTCTTCAGCAGGCTGAGCACAGGAGCTAGCGTGAGGAATTTGCGGTTGCGATCTAGCTGCAACCCTTGAGTTGTGATCCTTGATGGCTTTATCAGCAACCTTGACAAACCTGACCTTGGCGCCTTTCCAATCTGCATAATACCGGTCAAATTCATCACCGAGGCCTTTGATTTGCATCTGTACAGAGACAAGTTGGTCAGGCGTCATATTAAGAACATTGTTCTTCATGAAGCGCTCTTTCTTGTAATGAGCCTTCTTGGCCTGTCTGGCTTTTTCATACTTCCATTTTTCTTCAGCAATGAAAGCTGTGAGAACATGGCTTGGACCGGGAGGCAGATTCAAATCATCAATCGGAGTGTTTAGGTCCTGGTGCCAAATGTCGATGAAATTGAGCACAGTCTTTGGGTCCAACAAGAGAGGAATTAAAGTGCCCTTTGCTTGAGCCACTCTTTCTTGCTTGTTTCTGACAATTTCAGCAAGTTCCTCATCACTTGCTTCATCTTCCTCAGACTCTGAGGGAATATTGAAGACTACTTGCTTCTTGTGAGGACTAGGCCTCTTGCCTCGTCCTGTTGTTGCCTTCACTTTCAACAAAGTGGGACTGCTTGAGGAATGTGCTTGGGATGATGAAGTTGCAGATGCCCCTGAAGCAATTGAAAAACCAGCAGTCCTCTGACATGTTGCAAGGTGCACTGGAGTTGAGGACTTGGCAGCGGAAGCTGAGGATTGTGCAGCCACTGAGGGCATTGCAGGAGCCCTTGATGATTTTGCCTGAGGCATTTGCTGTGAAGAACTTGGAGCTGAAGACCTTGGTGCTGAGGATTTTTGCTTCACAGCAGATATCTTCACCACGGATTTCTTCGAAGCAGATGCACTTGCAGAGGCCCCAGCAGCTGCCACACCTGCAGAGTCTTCATTGAATCTTTTCATAGCCTCTTTAGAAAGCCTTTGAAGCTTTCTCTGATATTTTGCCCATTCTTTAGGAAGTCCTCACCACTCATGAGGCTAGTAGGATCTGCTGCCTGGTTATTTGCCAATGGAGGTCTTCGGTAGGGAGGTTTTAGGGCAAACTTCTTCATGTATTTTGGAGTGACATAGCGATATTCTCTCCATTCCTTCATCCATCTCCTTTCAATCCTTTGAATGCGTATTTTACGCTTCTCTTTGGTTTCTTTCCCATATATTTCCTCATCAAGTGTGCAATACTCAGGATAGATATCCTCAAGGATCTCAAATGCAGTGTTGGATGCAGGTTTCTTTCCTCCTTTTTGAGGTCTTTTCCCATCTGCCATTTTCTTCAACTGAGGATTTTGAACTTTTGAGGATTCTGACGAAGTGTACAATTTTTCTTCATGAAACGCTTCAAATGAGTTAAGTTGATGAGAACCTAGAGATTCATCAGCTGACATTTGTACCTGTGAATAGAGTATAGGTGCGAAGAATTTGAAGAGGTCATATGCGTTCTCATAATTTTTTGCAAAAGTATCAAGTTTGAGGAATTTGACCATAGATGACTTGAAGAATTTCACTAAGTGTTCTTGACTTAGGTTCCAGAGTTGTGTAGATTTGAAAATCTACACAATTGAGGAATCTTGAAGAAACTAATAACTTAGCGAAATAAATCATGAGAAGGGATATGTTTGGTGCTTAAGAGATGGATTGCTGGAGAATAAACACCTTTTGAGGATTTGTGAAAATCATAGGAATCAAAATAGGGTAGTAAAGTTAGATTTTAATTACCCTGATGAAGAACACGATGAACTATGAGTGGAAACAGTGAAGTTCGTCAGTCTAGATCTCCCACGCCCTAGCTTGGCAGAGGGAGACAGCTACAACGGCGGCGGAGTGAAGACTTCCGCGGCCGATGCGAGTACGACGACGGCGAGGTCGAGGCAGTGAAGCTCTTCCTCTCCGGCGACGATGAGGTTAGCGGCGGCGCTAGGTCTGGAGCTCGATAGAGAGAAGGAAGTGAGGAGTAACTCGAGCAAGTGGAGGGGAGGGGGGTATTTATAGCGGCAGTAAAAACTAACTGGGCCGAAGATTTTGGACCGGTATACCCCTAACCCTTGCTATCCACGCGACATGTGTCACCCACGTACTATGTAGTGGAGATAGTGGGGGATCGTGGGTTATCCAGTCGTGGGAATCGAAACGGTTTGAGCGGCAACCGCCAAAAATTGAAATCAATTTTTTTTAAGTTTCGTTCGCAAATTCTTCAGCTGTCAAGCACACAGTGAAGACTTTGAACGGGTTTCGAAGTAGAACGCATATGAAGAATTTGTGAACAGACTTGGTTGAGTTTAGCATATATAGAGGGGGAACGGGTCCGATCACATTCACTTAGATGAAAATCAACTTGAAGAAATAGCTATAAGTGAATGCTGTTGAGGTCATTGAAAAACTCTCTCTATATATATATATATATATATATATATAGTCAATGAAGAAAAACTCATGTGAGGAACATCAGTTGAAAGTTTGAAGAATTTGAAAATTTGAGGAATTTGCAAACTTGAAGAATTTGATAATTTGAAGAATTTGCAAAATGATGAAAAACTCAAACTTGAAGAATTTCAACTGTGGTTGGTGGCGTGACCCACCATGTAAGAATGATGATTTCAGACACCACGTACAATAATCGTAGGGTTCTGAGAATCAAATTCTTCATTAATTTCTTTACACTTAGAGTGTTAGTGTTCATTGATTGAAGAAAAACGTTACTTCGTGTGTTGCACATCAAAGTCATCAATTTTGCATAAGTGTTAGGATGTGTGTCCTTTCAAAGAACATTCGAACATTCTAAGATATTTAGCTCACACCGCAACTTGCAAAATCTCTTCTCATCCAAGGGCTTTGTGAAGATATCAGCCAATTGTTCTTCAGTCTTCACGTGGTCGAGGAAGATATCGCCCTTCATCACATGGTCACGAAGAAAATGATGACGATTCTGGATGTCTTTGGTCTTTGAGTGCTGAACTGGGTTGTAAGCAATCTTGATGGCACTCTCATTGTCGCAGTAGAGAGGGACATTCTTCACGATGATGCCGTAGTCCTTTGAGGGTTTGCTTCATCCATAGCAATTGAGCACAACAAGAACCAGCAGCAATGTACTCAGCTTCAGCAGTAGATAGTGACACGCAGTTCTGCTTCTTCGAGGACCAACAAACTAAGGATCATCTGAGGAAATGACAAGTGCCTGACGTTGACTTGCGGTCCACACGATCACCAGCAAAATCAGAATCAGAATATCCAATGAGGTCAGGATTTGAGCCCTTGGGGTACCATAATCCTAGTGTTGGTGTGTGAGCTAGATATCGAAGAATATGCTTCACAGCCTTATGGTGTGATTCCTTCGGTTTTGCTTGAAATCGGGCACACATGCAAACACTAAGCATAATATCTGGCCTAGATGCACATAGATACAATAAAGAACCAATCATGGAGCGATATACCTTCTGATCGAAATCTTTACCACTTTTGTCAGTGCAGAGTTGAGCCAATGTGGGCATAGGAATCTTGACGCCTTTGCAATCCTGCATGCCGAATTTCTTGAGGACATCCTTGAGGTATTTCTCTTGAGAGATGAAGATGCCATTGCGTTGTTGACGAATTTGAAGCCCTAGGAAGAATTTGAGCTCTCCCATCATAGACATTTGATATTCTACACTCATCATATAGGCAAATTCGTCACTGTAACATTTGTCAGTACATCCAAAGATGATATCGTCCACATACATTTGGCACACAAATAATTCATCATCATATGATTTTGTGAAAAGAGTTGGGTCAAGTGAACCGGGTTTGAAGCCTTTCTTCATGAGGAATTCCTTCAATGTGTCATACCACGCCCGAGGGGCTTGCTTGAGGCCATAGAGAGCCTTATTGAGTCTGAAGACTTTGTCCAGATACTTAGGATCTTCAAAACCTGGGGGTTGAGCAACATATACTTCTTCCTCAAGCTTACCATTGAGGAATGCACTTTTCACATCCATTTGATATAAGATGATATTGTGATGGTTAGCATAAGCAAGCAATATGCGAATAGCTTCAAGTCTAGCAACAGGTGCAAAAGTTTCATCAAAGTCAATTCCCTCAACCTGTGTGTAGCCCTGTGCCACAAGACGGGCTTTATTCCTCACTACCTGACCAAGTTCATCTTGTTTGTTGCGGTAGATCCACTTGGTACCTATGACATTGTGCTTGCGAGGATGTGGGCGTTTGACAAGTTCCCACACATTGTTGAGCTTGAATTGATGCAATTCCTCTTGCATGGCTTGAATCCACTCAGGCTCCAAGAATGCTTCATCAACTTTGGTGGGCTCTGTGATAGAGACAAAAGCAAAATGCCCACAAAAGTTAGACAAATGAGAAGCTCTTGAGCGAGTGAGAGGACCTGGTGCATTGATGTCGTCGAGGATTTTCTCGATCTGCACTTCATTTGCAAGTCTTGGATGAGCTGGTTGATGACTTTGCTGAGGATGAACAATTTCTTCAGTGCCATTTTCTTCAGGTGTATCTGCATGAATATCTTCAACGGTTGGTACAACTTCTTCAGAGAGCAGTTGTTCTTCAGTAGGGATCACATCTTCAGTGGCCTTGAACCTAATGGATTCCCCAGGAGGCATTTCATCTAGCACAGGAGGTAGGTGCTCTCTTTGCGAGCCGTTAGTCTCATCGAACCGCACATCTACAGTTTCAACAACCTTGTTGTGATAGGTGTTGAAGACTCTGTAGGTGTGCGAGTCCTTTCCGTAACCAAGCATAAAACCTTCATGTGCTTTCGGTGCAAATTTAGAATTGTGGTGAGGATCTCTAATCAAACATTTAGCACCGAAGACTTTGAAATAACTCACACTGGGTTTCTTGTCAGTGAGGAGTTCATATGAAGTCTTCTTGAGGAATTTGTGAAGATATACCCTGTTGATGATGTGGCAAGCAGTATTGATTGCCTCAGGTCAGAAGCGATGAGGGGTCTTATATTCAGCAAGCATGGTGCGTGCCATCTCAACAAGAGTCCTATTCGTGCGCTCCACGACGCCATTCTGTTGAGGAGTATAAGGGGCAGATAGCTCATGAGTAATACCAAGTTCATCAAGATAATCATCGAGACCAGTGTTCTTGAACTCAGTCCCATTATCACTCCTGATATGCTTGATCTTGACGCGGAAATTCGTCGAGGCCCTTGAAGAAAATCGTTTGGTCATCTTTCCAGATTCACAAGCCCCACACAAGTGATCCTTGAGGAATTTGACACCCTCAATACCAATGACGTGCTTTTTCTTCGCGAGCGTGTGCAAGTTCCTCATGCCATCATGTCCAAGTCGTCGATGCCATAACCAGCCTTCTGAAGCTTTTGCAAGTAGACATGTGGCTGGCTGTGGACCTGTAGAGAAATCAACAATATACAAGTCTCCTCTCCTAAAGCCTTCGAAGACTTTGGATTTGTCAGTTTTCGTGATGACAACACAACGGTATTTGCCAAAGATGACAATCATATCAAGATCACAAAGCATTGAGACATACATGAGGTTGAACCAAGGGATTCGACAAGCATCACCTTATCCATGTGTCGATCCTTCGAGATTGCAACCTTACCTAGGCCCAATACCTTGCTTTTTTCCTTTGTCAGCTTAGGTGATATGCTTCAGATGAGAGGGAGCCAGTGGAATGTTCATCAATAGGTTCTTGTCACCAGTCATGTGGTTGGTGCATCCACTGTCGCGGACCCACTCAGTTGCTTTGGGAGTTTCATCCTGCAGATGAATTAGTACAGCTTACGACCGCATATGCTTCAGAGTGAAGAATATGACATCAAATTCATCAGATTGAATTTCATCACATAGTATAGTAAGCAAGGTAATATGAGGACGTGAGAAATGAATGATTCATTTCTTCATGATTAGCTTGCGTCCTGTCAAGCATTTCTTCAGGTCTCCAGCAAATTCATCAGACGTTCAAGTTCGTCTGGAGACTTGACCCTGCATAAGAGATTAGTTCAATTTCTTCACCACCCACATCTGGAGGGGTGGCAAAGAGTTCATCATTCTGCGAGCTCCATATGAGAATGGTGGCATTGAAGCAAGTGCACTTCGTTTCACAGGACGAGGGTTAGAGTACTCATATGAATATGCAGAGAAATTCTTCGAGGACTTATGAACATAATGATTTGAGGAATTATGCACATATTCATGCCCCTTAGATTTTCCCTGCGAAACAGAAGCATTAGCACGAGAATGATATGATTTTTGACCATATGAGGAATTTGGTCCATGTGAGGACTTTGGTCCTTGTGAAGACTTTGGTCCAACTGAAGAATTTGATCTGGGTTCCCGTTCTTCATTGGTGGTGTCATGATAACATTCACTTGAAGATTTTCAAGGTACCTTTTGGGGACCCAGATTTTCTTCATTGGAGGACCGTTCCTGCAGTTAGTACCAACATATCTAGCAAATACTTCACCATTTTGATTTTTGAACAGTTTATAGTTGGAGTAAAACCAGATAAAGTGGATGGATCTACAAGAGGTCCTTTTGCAGCAACCCATGAGGTTTTGGGATACTGTTCATGTTTCTAGTAGGATCCATCAGCATTGAGTTTCCTCTCAAATGTGATACCCTCTTTCCTAGGGTTCCTGTTCAGAATCTGCTTTTTGAGCACATCGCAAAGGGTTTGATGCCCTTTGAGACTTTTGTATATGCATGTTGTCGGTGTCAAAACCGGCGGATCTCGGGTAGGGGGTCCCGAGCTATGGGTCTTGGATCGATGGGTAACAGGAGACAAGGGAGACGGTGTTTACCCATGTTCGGGCCCTCCTATGGAGGTAAAACCCTATGTCCTGCTTTGTTTGTATTGATGATGGTGTATCGAGTACAGAGTTGATCTACCACGAGATCGTATGTAGTGGTCTAAACCCTAAGAGCTATGCTCGTATGATGATATGATCTATGATGATCTGATTGTCCCTAATGACTAGCCTGACCTCGGCTTATATAACACACTAGAGGCCTAGGATAACAAGAGTCCTAGTCGGCTACGTCGGTGGTAAGGAGTCCTTGTCTTGATCACCAAGTCTTGTGGAATCTTCCTCGTATGCATCATGGGCTGTCCGAACTGGCCCATTAATGAACAACCTTGGGGGTCCTCGGGCCGACCCACTGGTCGGGAGACGACGTGGTGAGTACCCCCTAGTCCAGGACACCGTCAGTAGCCCCCTGAACCGGTCTGCAAGTTAGGGACGCTCCTCGGTTCTTTCGAACAGTTCTTCATCTTCGGCCGTCGGTCTTGAAAACTGGTTCAATAAATCTTCCCATCACTGATCTTGAGGATCGCCGAGGTGAAACCGAAGAGTTCACAAGTCGGGCATCCGAGGAGCCCCTTTAAGTTATCGGCTTGTATTAATGCCTCATTATTTTTACGCCACAACTCGGGTCCGAAGTGTTTCCCGTGTGGTGGTATCCTCTTGTGTCCGAGCTCCAACGCTGAACTGTATCCGAGGTGTCTTTCTGAGCCCGAGCTCCAACGCTGGTCGGCATCCGAGGTGTCATAGGATACCTCGGTCTCTGAATATTTGAAGTAGTTCATCCGAGCTTAAATATCGGGATAGTCTTTTATGGAGTCAGCCGTTCACATTCGACCTTTATACCGGAATGCTTCCGAAGTGTCTTCGATCTTGAGTTTTATGCCGGAATGCTTCCGAGCTCCAACGCCGGACCGCATCCGAGCTCCAACGATGATCAACGTCCGAGGTGTAACTACCTCGGTCTTTAAAAGATTGAACGAATTCAGCCGAGCTTAATGCCGGAAATGCCCTCTATGGAGCCAGCCACTGGCACCCGAGCTTTATGCCAGACTGCTTCCGAGGTGGTGCACCACCCCGACCGCATGCTGATTTTTTGTGGATTTTTTCGATTGGTGCAATTTATTCTCTGCCGAGATATATAGCCAGTAGCCCTCAAGGTGCGTGTCGGTCTAAAACCTGAGATGCCCCTGAAGGAAAAAATAATAATCAAAATAAAACCACTAATCCCAGTAGCCCCTGAGACTTAGGTCGATTTGCAAAATCGGCCTGAGGATCAAATTCTTGCTCGGCGGCATTCGTTAGGGATGTAAACGCGGTACGCAGTAGTTTCTGAGACTCGGGTTGGGTGCGTCCGACCAACCTAAGGATCGAATCTCCTCAGAAACCGTATTGCGCTTTGAATTTGCTGCATTGAATATGCAATGCAGTAGCCCCCGAGCCTTAATTTGGGCACGGGTGGTCGAATTAAGGATCGATATTTGTTTGACACAAACTTTGTTACGTTTGACACAATTTATGTGTAATGATTCTACGTATCCAATTATTTTACATCATTAATGCTCAGATCCGCATTATACAAGACTTTGTTGACCGACCATCGGCTTCAACCTCCCTGGCTAGTAGCCGAGGAGTGTTTGTCCTACTTTATAAAGCCTTTATAAGGGCAAATATTTACGGCAAACAAGGCAATCCGGCCATGCGGTTTTATAAACAAAGGTACGCGGAGAGATATGTTATAAGAAACATCTTCTGGGAAAAATAGTTCATTTATAAGTTCCTTTTCCCAGGATATCATGTTAACCATGATCGTGAAACCTCAACTCCGATCAATGTGGGAGGAAAATATTGAGGATTTAGTTCGAGGAATGTTCCCGAACTCTGTGGTCTTTGATGAACCAAAATTTTCACTTCCGTTGTTGCCGACCAATTATATTCTTAAGATGGCTAGCTTTCGGCTTCACCCAGTCTGAGGTACTATCCCGGATGACCCAGAAGTAACAATCACAGAGGTGCTCCCTTTACCCCCTAGCCGAACAATCGGGAACATAGGGGGTAAGCACAGAAGCCAGGCAACCCAGCTTGGACGAAATCTTAAGTCAAACTGATGCATATCTATGGCATTATAACGATCACTATGGAAGGCAGCGTTCGTATATTCAATACAAACGCTGATGATATGTTGGGCTCTCCAGGAATCCCAATGTATCTATGCCGAGGTGCCACAAGGAACCCTTGGTATGGTTTATTTTGACTCCGTCGCGACTGTTTATAATCTGAAAGTGGCCTATCGTCGGCTTCCACCCCTTTGTAGATGCTACGTAGGGTGTTTCCGTACAAACAAGACAACCCTTAGCCGACATCTCGGTGCCCAGAGGCGGTTGTGTTAGTGGAAACGAGGCAATCAGATATTTAGGCTTTATAACTTTCACTTAGTCATAGGAGCATATGTTTGGGGGCAACTTAATAGCCCCTGGTATACGTCGACTCCTCGGATTATTCGAGGTCGAACCACCCACAACTTGGCCTTTTCAAGAAAGAAAGGCCCTTCGTTTTACTCGGATAACCTCGATCGGCTATATTTGGTTGAACACCATCTGCGGTTCGCTGACCGATTTACGCTTGTTGTGACAGTCAGCTTTCGGCTTTCTCCAACTGAGGCACTTAACCAGTTAAACCGGAAGTGACAATCGCAGTGGTTCTCCCTTTACCCCTTAGCCGAACAAAGCGGAAACGTAAGGGGTAAGCACAGGAGCCGGGCAATCCAGCTATAGACCAAAGACACAACTCGAAATCAATGCATATAAATGCGAAATACCGAGGACATTTTGCCGAGGACTGCATGGAGTACCTCGGTGTTTGGTGGGTTCGGTGTTAACCGCAGACCCCCTTTAATACTGCCGATGCGTGAAATGCATCTGGCATTGTACTGCAAGAGTTATGCTCGGAAATACCAAAAAACTTATGCAAAAAACTTTATGTTTAGATAAAAGAAAATTGTGCCAATTCGAAATTGGTCTAAAATTTAATTTGTGCTTCGGTCGTGCTTTAACATGATACATCCCATCTCCGGACTCTAATTGGGTCAGCCTTTAGCTTCAACCTCCATATCCCGAAGGCGGAGTGTTTCTCCGAGGCCTGTTTAGCAAACTAAACTTGAGCGGCTTTAGAAAGAAACCAGGCTATCCAGCTATTGACCACACGCTAGTGTCGGAAAAAGGAGTAGTAGAAAAAGACTTTGCAACGACTAAGAAGAAAACACAGTTATTATAAAACGGCTCATACAAATTTAAGAGCCCCCGGTTAAATCAGGTAAATAAATTTTTAACAAACAAAGTTCTTTTGTTTAACAAAAAATATAATGTTTGGTTGCACCGAACAAAAAATAAGATTTCAAAGAGAGCTGAGCACGAAAACGACTTAGCTGGTTAATGTGCTCGGTGCGGTTCGGGGTTGTGGCATGACGAAGACGTAGTCCTCGGCCTGGCAGAGGTCCCAGCCCCCAAGCCCGAGGTAATCGAGAGAAGAGCTCGGGTCGAGAAGTAGCAACGCAACACGGTTGCTGCGGCGAGGCGAAACCCCTGGTCCAGCCGAGGAGAGTAGTTCGGCAGCGTGACAGTGAAGCCCCCACGTTAGTCGACTATGTCGATGAAACAATTTGGTTGATGGAGGCGAGACGACGATGTAGGCATGCCAAGGTGACAGCATGACACAGCCGAAGTCGATTACCTGTGCACACAATATAGTGCAAGCCCAGAGTAATAACAAATAAAGGTAATAATATACTTTAAAAAAAATCTTCTACTTAGTTAATTTAAGTGAAGCAAATAATTAAAGGAATATGGCCTGGGTGCCGAGGTGCCTGAGCGAAGAGTTCGGCTTGACGATGTGGCAACGCTGCACGGTCGATGTGGAGAGGCGAAGTCCCTGGTCCAGCTAACATGGCGAAGCTGGTCGGCTGGTGATGCCGAAGTCCCTGGAGCAGGTTGATGAAGAGATGCCAAATCCCCCGGTCTAGCCGAGGTGATGGAGCAGGTCGGCTGGTGACGCCGAAGTCTCATGCCAGCCGAGGTGTCAAAGCAGGTTGACTGGTGACGCCGAAGTCTCACGCCAGCCGAGGTGTTGATGCTGGTCGGCTCGTGACGCCGAATTCTCAAGCCAGCCGAGGTGTCGAAGCTGGTCGGCTGGTGACGCCGAAGTCCCCGGAGCGGGTTGATGAGGAGATGACGGAGCCCCCGGTATAGCCGAGGTGACAGAGCAGATCGGTAAGGTGACGCTAAAGCCCCATGCCAGCCGACGTGTAAAAGCAGGTCGGCGTGGTGGACGTCAACTTGAAAAAGTAACGGCGCGGCAATGCCGACGCAGGTCGGAATTTGTGACGAGGTCAATGCTGGCTTGATGAAGTAACGGAGCGCCCGACCCGTACAACCCGCGGATGACGAGGTTCTCTTGATGATTATTCGGCCCTCGCGATGCCGAACTCTTGGTCGGTTGACCGAGGTGATGAGAATATTTCCTTCAAAAAGGACGGCTCACAACCCGTTCATGAAAAAGATGAACTCGGGTCGGATTAGTTTTCGCGCAGAAAATAGATCCAAAATTCGTTGTACTCATCGGACGTTTCCCAGAGTTTGGACGGTCGGATCGAGCTGAAATTTTGAGGGGTGATCGGTATAGGAATTCCGCAGCCGATGAACGGTGGGATTTTCCAACGGATATCCGAGCTAGATATTGGACACCTCGTCCTAAACTCATCCAGATTCCCGTCCAGATTCGATAGGGCTCCGGTATATTGGAGATTGCCGGAGATCCTCCATCGGAACGCGACAAAACTTTAGAGGGTTGTTGTAGATACAATTCCGCACAATTCCACTGAAGCAATCGTCAAAACGACGCTTGAGGAAACGGGGACGACGAACACAAATCCGCTGTCCAGAAAAAACTGCAATATGCAGACGAGCCATCGATCCTTCTAGCGATCCCACAACGGAACTCTCAATGAAAGCACCAATGTCGGTGTCAAAACCGGCGGATCTCGGGTAGGGGGTCCCGAGCTGTGGGTCTTGGATCGATGGGTAACGAGAGACAAGGGAGACGGTGTTTACCCAGGTTCGGGCCCTCCTATGGAGGTAAAAGCCTACGTCCTGCTTTGTTTGTATTGATGATGGTGTATCGAGTACAGAGTTGATCTACCACGAGATCGTATGTAGTGGTCTAAACCCTAAGAGCTATGCTCGTATGATGATATGATCTATGATGATCTGATTGTCCCTAATGACTAGCCTGGCCTCGGCTTATATAACACACCAGAGGCCTAGGATAACAAGAGTCCTAGTCGGCTACGTCGGTGGTGAGGAGTCCTTGTCTTGATCACCAAGTCTTGTGGAATCTTCCTCGTATGCATCATGGGTGTCCGAACTGGCCCATTAATGAACAGCCCTGGGGGTCCTCGGCCCGACCCACTGGTCGGGAGACGACGTGGTGAGTACCCCCTAGTCCAGGACACCGTCACCTGTCACATACAATTCCTTCAACCCTGCATTTTCGTCAGAGACACTTGTGGTGTCCTCAGATGAGGAATTTGTGACCATGGGAATAGTTGAAGAATTTGCAGCAATAGAAGCATTTGAACATTCAGGTGAAGAATGAGCAGTTTCACGTTCGATGCATTTCAAGCAAGGTGGAACAAAATCTTCCTGAGCGGTACTGATCTGTTGAGCAAGCAAAGAATCGTTATCCCTTTGAAGATCTTCATGAGACACACTTAGTTTCTCAAGATCTCGCTTTCTTTGAAGAAATTCATAAGAAAGCTTCTTATGATCGACTAAGAGAGCCTCATGACGACTTTGAAGGTTATCAAACTTAGACTGAAGACTTTGAAGTCCTTTAGTCAGAGTTTGAGTGCGATCCATTTCCTCATTCAACATGTCATCGCTTTTGTCTAGCAGTTTCTGAAGCTTTTCAATGGCACTTTGTTGTTTAGTAGCAATATTAGCAAGTTTGGAATAATTATGTTTCATGTAATCCTCTGATTCACCATCGCTTGATTCAGAGGAGGAATGATGCTTGAGTACCTTTGAACCTTTTGCCATGAGGCACATAGATGAAGAAGATGAAGTTGGTTCTGTCTTTAGAGTTTTGAGGAATTCCTTGTATTCGATGAACATGGGATCTTGACGAGTGTGGTATCCTTCATGAACATCAGAGAGCCTGTCCCAGATGAGCTTTGCATTTTGAAGATGGTAGATGCTTTTGAACATGACCTTTGATAAGCTAGAGCAAATGATATTCTTCGCCTGAGCATCCAGCTGTGTGTACTTATGAATGTCATCAGCGTTTTCCATCTTGCAGAGATCTGTCAATCCAAGCTCAGTAACAGTCCATAGCTCAATGTTCTTTGATATGAGGTGCTTTCGCATGAGGACTTCCATTTGGGATAGTCAGAGCCATCAAAGACGGGGCACACTGTGGTTGTCTGGGCACTCCTTGCCATGAAGCAATAGGTGGGAGCATAGTCATCGTTGTCAAGGTTGGAGTCATCATCACTTTCCTCAGTGTTGAAGATTGACTTACTGACGAAGGCAGTAGTGAGGGCTACACTAGCCACACCAGAATCAGATTCCACTTTAGATTCCTGCTCTTCTTCATATTCTTCAGACTCTTCTTCAGAATCCATTTCTTTGCCAATAAGTGCCCGAGCCTTCCTTAAGTTGTTCTTCCTATGCGATGAGGACTTTGCAGATGAGGACTTTGAAGACTTTGAAGATTTCTTCTTTTTCTTCGAGTCATCAGAACTATCATCCTTATATTTCTTCTTCTTTGATTCTTTTTCCCAGAGAGGACAGTCAGCAATATAGTGGCCAGATTTCTTGCATTTGTGACAAGTTCTCTTCTTGTAATCGCTTGATGAAGATTATGAGTTCTTCATGCCAGTTCTTCATAATTTTCCAAACCGAACTCTCCTTGAGAAATTTTGGAATTTCCTCACGAGCATTGCAAGCTCCTGACTAAGTTCTTCAGGATCACCAAGGCTACTGTCAGATTCTTCGCCTTCGGATGAGGAAATTGCCTTAGCATTCAAAGCACGAGATCTTCCATAGCTTGGCCCGTAGAGGTCTCTCTTCTCCGCTTGTTGGAATACATGAGTATTGAGTCTCTCAAGAATATCAGCAGGATCTAGTGACTTGTAGTCTCCACGTTCTTGATGTTGGAAATATGCCCTAGAGGCAATAATAAATTAGTTATTATTATATTTCCTTGTTCATGATAATCGTTTATTATCCATGCTATAATTGTATTGATTGGAAACTCAAATGCATGTGTGGGTACATAGACAACACTGTGTCCCTAGTAAGCCTCTAGTTGACAAGCTCGTTGATCAAAAGATGGTGAAGGTTTCCTGGCCATGGACGTAAGATGTCATTTGATAATGGGATCACATCATTAGGAGAATGATGTGATGGACAAGACCCAAACTACGAACGTAGCATATGATCGTGTCAGTTTATTGCTATTGTTTTCTGCATGTCAAGTATCTGTTCCTTTGACCATGAGATCATGCAACTCCCTGACATCGGAGGAGTACCTTGTGTGTATCAAACGTCGCAACGTAACTGGGTGACTATAAAGGTGCTCTACAGGTATCTCCGAGGGTGTCTGTTGGGTTGGCATGGATCAAGACTGGGATTTGTTACTCCATGTGACGGAGAGGTATCTCAGGGCCCACTCGGTAATACAACATCACAATGAGCCTTGCAAGCAATGTGACTAAAGTGTTAGCCACGAGATCTTGTATTACGGAACGAGTAAAGAGACTTGCCGGTAACGAGATTGAACTAGGTATAGAGATACCGACGATCGAATATCGGGCAAGTAACATACCGAAGAACAAAGGGAACAGTATACGTGATTAACTGAATCCTTGACATAGAGGTTCGACCGATAAAGATCTTCATAGAATATGTAGGAGCCAATATGGGCATCCAGGTCCCGCTATTGGTTATTGATCGTAGAGGTGTCTCGGTCATGTCTACATAGTTCTCGAACCTGCAGGGTCTACACACTTAACGTTTGGTGGCGATTGGTATAGTTGAGTTATTTTGTTGGTGACCGAAGGTTGTTCGGAGTCCCGGATAAGATCCCGGACATGACGAGGATCTCCGGAAGAGTCTGGAGGTAAAGATTGATATATGTGATAATGGTGTGTTGATCTCCGGAAGGGTTCCGGAATTCACCGGAAGGGGTTCCGGATGTTTACCGAAGTGTTCGGGTGCAGCAACACTTTATATGAGCCAAAGGGGTAAAGCCCACGAGGTATTGGAAAGTGCAAAAGGAAGTTTTGCTGCTGCCTTAAGTGGTACTACCGCTGGTAAGGCAGTACTACCGCGTAAGCGGTACTACCGCTTGTGCGAAGCTGTACTACCGCTTGTGTGAAGCGGTACTACCGCTCGTGAGCGGTACTACCGCTTGTGCGCGGTACTGCTGGAATCCGAGTTGGACTCTTTCCGTGCGGGCCAAACCGACCTTGTGCGGGCAAAACCGACCTTGTGGAGGTTTTCTCTCCAAGTTTAGACCCCAGGGCTCAACATATAAATAGAGGGGCTGGGCTAGCACACGGGACACATCAAGATTTCTCAAGCCGTGTGTCGGCAACCCTAACCCTCTAGTTCTCCCGTCATAATCTCCGTAGTGCTTGGCGAAGCCCTGCAGAGATTGTTCCTCACCACCATCACCACGCCGTCGTGCTGCCGGAACTCATCTACTACTTCACCATCGCTCGCTGGATCGAGGAGGTGAAGGCGTCATCAAGCCGTATGTGTGTTGAACGCGGAGGTGCCGTCCGTTCGGCACTAGTTCATGATCGGATCGAGGGACGACTTGCGATTTGGATCGCGGAGACGTTCGACTACATCAACCGCGTTTCTTAACGCTTCCGCTTAGCGATCTACAAGGGTATGTAGATTCACTCTCCCTCTCGTAGATGCTCATCACCATGGATAGATCTTGTGTGTGCGTACGAAATTTTTTGTTTCCCATGCAACGTTCCCCAACAGTGGTATCAGAGCTAGGTCTATGCGTAGATGAGATCTCGAGTAGAACACAAATGAGTTGTGGGCGTGGGTGTATACATATTGCTTGCCGTTACTAGTTGATACTTGATTCGGCGGTATTGTGAGATGAAGCGGCCCGGACCGACATTACGCGTACGCTTACGCGAGACAGGTTTCACCGCTACGTGCACTCGTTGCATAAAGGTGACTGGCGGGTGTCTGTCTCTCTCACTTTAGTTGAATCGATTTCAATGAAGAGGGTTCTTTTAGAAGATCAAAAAGCAATCACTACACCACGTTGTGGTTTTGCGTAGGTAAGAACGGTTCTTGCAAACCCGTAGCAGCCACGTAAAATATGCAACAACAATTAGAGGACGTCTAACTTGTTTTTGCAGGGTATGTTGTGATGTGATATGGGCAATTACATGATGAGATATATGTGATGTATGAGATGATCATGTGTTGTATAGAATATCACGACTTGCATGTCGATGAGTACGGCAACTGGCAGGAGCCATAGAGTTGTCTTTAATTATTTTCGCCGTTTTGCTTTACTTTATCGCTATGAGTTAGCAATAGTCGTGGAAGCAACAGTCGGCGCGACAACCTCATGGCGACACGTTGATGGAGATCAAGATGATGGAGATCATGGTGTCATGCCGGTGACGATGGAGATCATGCCGGTGCTTTGGAGATGGAGATCAAAAGCACAAGTTCATGGCCATATCATGTCACTTATGATTTGCATGTGATGTTAATCCTTTTATGCATCTTATTTTGCTTAGGACGACGGTAGCATTATAAGGTGATCTCTCACTTAAATTTCAAGATAAAAATTGTGTTCTCCCCGAGTGTGCACCGTTGCGAAAGTTCGTCGTTTCGAGACACCACGTGATGATCGGGTGTGATAGACTCTACGTTCACATACAACGGGTGCAAGCCAGTGTTGCACATGCAGAACACTCGGGTTAAACTTGACGAGCCTAGCATGTACAGACATGGCCTCGGAACACAAGAGACCGAAAGGTCAAACATGAGTCATATAGTACATATGATCAACATGAAGATGTTCACCATTGAAACCACCTCAACTCACGTGATGATTGGACTTGAGTTGGTGGATTTGGATCATGTTACACTCGAATGACCGGAGGGATGTCTATTTGAGTGGGAGTTTTTAAGTAATATGATTAACTAAACTCATTATCTTGAACAATACGTCTAACTTGTCTTTGCTATATTTATGTTGTAGATCATAGCTCGCGCAGTAGCACCCCTGAATTTTAATGCGTTCCTAGAGAAAGCTAAATTGAAAGATGATGGAAGTAACTTTGTGGACTGGGCCCGTAATCTAAGGATTATCCTTACGGCTTCCCAGAAGGCTTATGTCCTTGATGCACCGCTTGGTGATCCACCCGCTCCAGTTGAGTCTCTAGACATTGTGAACACCTGGCAGGCTCGTTCTGAAGATTACTCAATAGTTCAATGTGCAATATTGTATGGCTTAGAACCGGGACTTCAAAGATGTTTTGAACGTCATGGAGCATATGAGATGTTCCAGGAGTTGAAGTTTATCTTTCAGAAGAATGCCCGGATCGAGAGATATGAGATCTCCGATAAGTTCTATGCTTGCAAGATGGAGGAGAACGGGTCTATCAGTGATCACGTACTCAGAATGTCTGGGTACTCCACCCGTCTGGCTGAATTGGGGATGCCCCTTCCGCCAGAGGCTATCACTGGCAGAGTTCTTCAATCATTGCCACCTAGCTACAAGAGCTTCGTGTTGAACTATAACATGCACGGAATGAACAAGTCAGTCGCCGAGCTGTTTGCGATGCTGAAAGCCGCTGAGTCTGAAATTCAGAAGGAGCATCAAGTGTTGATGGTCAATAAAACCACTAGTTTCAAGAAAAATGGCAAGGGTAAGAAGGGTAACTCTAAGAAGAGTGGCAAAGCAGTTGCTCCTCCCGTGAAGAAACCCAAGGCTGGACCCAAACCAGAAACTGTGTGCTTTCATTGCAAGGGAACTGGACACTGGAAGCGGAACTGCCCCAAGTATTTGGCTGACAAGAAGGCGGCCAACAACAAACAAGGTATATATGATATACATGTTATTGATGTGTACCTTACCAACTCTCGTTGTAGTGCCTGGGTATTTGATACCGGTGCGGTTGCTCATATTTGCAACTCAAAACAGGAACTGCGGAATAGACGGAGGCTGGCAAAGGATGAAGTGATGATGCGCGTGGGAAATGGTTCCAAGGTTGATGTGATCGCCGTCGGCACGCTCGCTCTTCAATTACCATCGGGATTATTGATGAACCTGAATAATTGTTATTTAGTGCCTGCGTTAAGCATGAACATTATATCTAGATCTTGTTTATTGCGAGACGGTTACTCATTTAAATCAGAGAATAATGGTTGTTCTATTTATATGAATAATATCTTTTATGGTCATGCACCCGAAGTGAGGGGTTTATTCTTATTGAATCTCGATAGTAATGATACACATGTTCATAACATTGATGCCAAAAGATGTAGAATTGATAATGATAATACCACTTTCTTGTGGCACTGCCGTTTAGGTCATATTGGCGTAAAACGCATGAGGAAGCTCCATGCTGATGGACTTTTGGAGTCACTTGATTTTGAATCACTTGACACATGTGAGCCATGCCTCATGGGCAAGATGACTAAAACGCCGTTCTCTGGAACAATGGAACGGGTAAGTGACTTGTTGGAAATCATACATACTGATGTGTGCGGTCCGATGAGCATTGAGGCACGCGGTGGTTATCGTTACTTTCTCACCTTCACTGATGACTTAAGTAGATATGGGTATATTTACTTAATGAAACACAAGTCTGAAACATTTGAAAAGTTCAAACAATTTCAGAGTGAAGTTGAGAATCATCGTAACAAGAAGATTAAATTCCTACGATTTGATCGAGGAGGAGAATATCTGAGTTATGAGTTTGGCAGTCACTTAAGACAATGTGGAATTGTTTCACAACTAACACCGCCTGGAACACCACAGCGTAATGGTGTGTCCGAACGTCGTAATCGAACCTTATTGGATATGGTGCGATCTATGATCTCTCTTGCTGATTTGCCACTATCGTTTTGGGGTTATGCATTAGAGACAGCTGCATTCACTTTAAATAGGGCACCATCGAAATCCGTTGAGACGACGCCATATGAACTTTGGTTTGGCAAGAAGCCAAAGCTGTCGTTTCTTAAAGTTTGGGGATGTGATGCTTATGTCAAAAAGCTTCAGCCTGAAAAGCTGGAACCCAAAGCGGAGAAATGCGTCTTCATAGGATACCCAAAAGAGACAGTTGGGTATACCTTCTACCTCAGATCCGAAGGCAAAGTGTTTGTCGCTAAAAATGGAACATTTCTTGAGAAAGAGTTTCTCTCGAAAGAATTGAGTGGGAGGAAGATAGAACTTGATGAGGTTGTTGAACCTTTACTTCAACCTGAGAGTAGCGCAGCGCAGAAAGATGTTTCTGTAGAGCCTACATCAGCTGAAGAGGAAGTTAATGATGATGATCATGAAGCTTTGGATCAAGTTGCTATCGAACCTCGTAGGTCGACAAGGACGCGTACTGCTCCTGAGTGGTACGGCAACCCTGTCTTAGAAGTCATGTTGTTGGACAACAACGAACCTACGAGCTATGGAGAAGCGATGATGGGCCCGGATTCCGAGAAGTGGTTAGAGGCCATGAAATCCGAGATGGGATCCATGTATGAAAACAAAGTGTGGACTTTGGAAGTATTACCTGAAGGGTGTAAGGCCATTCAGAACAATTGGATCTTTAAGAGGAAGACGGACGCGGACGGTAATGTCACCGTCTATAAAGCTCGACTTGTGGCAAAGGGTTTTTTACAAGTTCAAGGAGTTGACTACGATGAGACCTTCTCACCCGTAGCGATGCTTAAGTCCGTCAGAATCATGTTAGCAATAGCTGCATTTTTCGATTATGAAATTTGGCAGATGGATGTCAAAACAGCGTTCCTTAACGGTTTCCTTAAGGAAGAGTTGTATATGATGCAACCAGAAGGTTTTGTCGATCCAGAGAATGCTGACAAAGTTTGCAAACTCCAGCGATCCATTTATGGACTGGTGCAAGCATCTCGGAGTTGGAATCTTCGCTTTGATGAGGTGATCAAAGCGTTCGAGTTTATACAAGTTTACGGAGAAGCTTGTATTTACAAGAAAGTGAGTGGGAGCTCTATAGCGTTTCTAATATTATATGTGGATGAAAAATTACTGATTGGAAACAATATAGAAATGTTGGAAAGCGTGAAGGAATATTTGAACAAGAGTTTTTCAATGAAGGACCTAGGAGAAGCTGTTTTCATATTAGGCATCAAGATCTATAGAGATAGATCAAGACGTTTAATAGGACTTTCACAAAGCACATACCTTGATAAGATTTTGAAGAAGTTCAAAATGGATCAGTCCAAGAAGGGGTTCTTGCCTATTTTGCAAGGTGTGAAGTTGAGTAAGACTCAATGCCCAGTGACTGCAGAAGATAGAGAAAAGATGAGTGTCGTCCCCTATGCCTCAGCCATAGGCTCTATCATGTATGCAATGCTGTGCACAAGACCCGATGTCAGCCTTGCCATAAGTATGGCCGAAAGGTTTCAAAGTGATCCAGGAATGGAACACTGGACGGCGGTCAAGAATATCCTGAAGTACCTGAAAAGGACTAAGGACATGTTTCTCGTTTATGGAGGTAATCAAGAGCTCGTCGTAAAGGGTTACGTCGATGCAAGCTTTGACACTGATCCGGATGACTCTAAGTCACAAACCAGATACGTATTCATTCTTAATGGGGGTGCGGTTAGCTGGTGCAGTTCCAAGCAAAGCGTGGTAGCTGATTCTACATGCGAAGCGGAGTACATCGCTGCCTCGGAGGCGGCGAAGGAAGGTGTCTGGATGAAGGAGTTCATGACAGATCTTGGCGTAGTGCCTAGTGCGCTTAACCCAATGACTCTATTTTTTGATAATACTGGTGCCATTGCTCTAGCCAAGGAACCAAGATTTCACAAGAGGACCAGACACATAAAGCGACGTTTCAATTCCATCCGCGATTACATCAAGGAGGACGACATAAATATTTGCAAAGTACACACGGATCTGAATGTTGCAGATCCGATGACTAAACCTCTTCCAAGGGCTAAACATGAACAACACCAGAACTGCATGGGTGTTCGATTCATTACAATGTAAATCACATAGTGATGTGAACTAGATTATTGACTCTAGTGCAAGTGGGAGACTGTTGGAAATATGCCCTAGAGGCAATAATAAATTAGTTATTATTATATTTCCTTGTTCATGATAATCGTTTATTATCCATGCTATAATTGTATTGATTGGAAACCCAAATGCATGTGTGGGTACATAGACAACACTGTGTCCCTAGTAAGCCTCTAGTTGACTAGCTCGTTGATCAAAAGATGGTGAAGGTTTCCTGGCCATGGACGTAAGATGTCATTTGATAACGGGATCACATCATTAGGAGAATGATGTGATGGACAAGACCCAAACTACGAACGTAGCATATGATCGTGTCAGTTTATTGCTATTGTTTTCTGCATGTCAAGTATCTGTTCCTTTGACCATGAGATCATGCAACTCCCTGACATCGGAGGAGTACCTTGTGTGTATCAAACGTCGCAACGTAACTGGGTGACTATAAAGGTGCTCTACAGGTATCTCCGAGGGTGTCTGTTCGGTTGGCATGGATCGAGACTGGGATTTGTTACTCTGTGTGACGGAGAAGTATCTCAGGGCCCACTCGGTAATACAACATCACAATGAGCCTTGCAAGCAATGTGACTAAAGTGTTAGCCACGAGATCTTGTATTATGGAACGAGTAAAGAGACTTGCCGGTAACGAGATTGAACTAGGTATAGAGATACCGACGATCGAATCTCGGGCAAGTAACATATCGAAGAACAAAGGGAACAGTATACGGGATTAACTGAATCCTTGACATAGAGGTTCGACCGATAAAGATCTTCGTAGAATATGTAGGAGCCAATATGGGCATCTAGGTCCCGCTATTGGTTATTGATCGTAGAGGTGTCTCGGTCATGTCTACATAGTTCTCGAACCCGCAGGGTCTACACACTTAACGTTTGGTGACGATTGGTATAGTTGAGTTATTTTGTTGGTGACCGAAGGTTGTTCGGAGTCCCGGATAAGATCCCGGACATGACGAGGATCTCCGGAAGAGTCCGTAGGTAAAGATTGATATATGTGATAATAGTGTGTTGATCTCCGGAAGGGTTCCGGAATTCACCGGAAGGGGTTCCGGATGTTTACCGAAGTGTTCGGGTGCAGCAACACTTTATATGAGCCAAAGGGGTAAAGCCCACGAGGTATTGGAAAGTGCAAAAGGAAGTTTTTCTGCTGCCATAAGCGGTACTACCGCTGGTAAGGCAGTACTACCGCGTAAGCGGTACTACCGCTTGTGTGAAGCGGTACTACCGCTCAAGCGGTACTACCGCTTGTGCTGGGTACTGCTGGAATCCGAGTTGGACTCTTTCCGTGAGGGCCAAACCGACCTTGTGCGGGCAAAACCGACCTTGTGGAGGTTTTCTCTCCAAGTTTAGACCCCAGGGCTCAACATATAAATAGAGGGGCAGGGCTAGCACACGGGACACATCAAGATTTCCCAAGCCGTGTGTCGGCAACCCTAACCCTCTAGTTCTCCCGTCATAATCTCCGTAGTGCTTGGCGAAGCCCTGCAGAGATTGTTCCTCACCACCATCACCACACCGTTGTGCTGCCGTTACTCATCTACTACTTCACCATCGCTCGCTGGATCGAGGAGGTGAAGGCGTCATCAAGCCGTACGTGTGTTGAACGCGGAGATGCCGTCCGTTCGGCACTAGTTCGTGATCGGATCGAGGGACGACTTGCGATTTGGATCGCGGAGACGTTCGACTACATCAACCGCGTTTCTTAACGCTTCCGCTTAGCGATCTACAAGGGTATGTAGATTCACTCTCCCTCTCGTAGATGCTCATCACCATGGATAGATCTTGTGTGTGCGTAGGAAATTTTTTGTTTCCCATGCAACGTTCCCCAACACTTGAATCATCAAAGCAAGTGTATCGAAGGAGGAATCAAGAGATCTCAACAGTTTCTTCACCACCTCATGATCGGTGATGTCAGTGGCACCAAGAGCTTGGAGCTCATTGGAGATATCAGTGAGACGATCGAAAGTTTGCTGAACATTTTCGTTGTCGAGTCTTTTGAAGCGGTTGAAGAGATTGCGAAGAACATCAACTCGAGAGTCACGTTGAGTTGAAATGCCTTCATTGACTTTGGACAGCGTATCCCAGATAAGCTTAGCAGTCTCCAAAGCACTCACTCTGCCATACTGACCTTTGCTTAGATGGCCACATATGATATTCTTCGCTTGAGAGTCGAGTTGCTTGAATCTCTTCACATCAGCAGCATTGATAGTGGGAGTGACGAAGGGAACACCATTTTCCTCAACATACCAGAGATCGTTGTCAATTGCCGCAAGATGCATGCGCATCTTGTTCTTCCAATAGGGGTAGTCTGTCCCATCGAAGGTAGGACACCCAGCTGAGACATTGATCATGCCTGCAGTCGACATAACTAAAACTCCAGGTGGTTAAACCAAAATCACACAGAACAAGGGAGTACCTTGCTCTGATACCAATTGAAAGTGCGTTATATCGACTAGAGGGGGGGGGGTGAATAGGCGATTTTTACAAATTCGTCACTGAGGAATTACTAGTTGAGGAATTTGCTAAGTGACGAACTACTAGCAGCGGAATAAGTACTCAAGTGCATGCGAAACATAGCGGTAGCATAGTCATCATGATGAAATGAAACATACACAGAGCATAAGTAGCATGAACAGGATAAGCATGCAGAAGATAAAGTGACTGAAGAATTTGAGATGAGGAAATTGAGAAAGTCTTCAGTCAAATTCTTCAAATAGTAACGATCACATTCATCAACAGGTACATGAGGACATGAAAGGGTTGAGGAAATAGAACCAGGTGCTCGGTGAAGACAATGATTTGATGACCCAGTTCCAACTGCTGTGACAGTCGTATGTCTGGTTCGGAGCGGCTTGGTATTTAAACCAAAGGACACACATTCCTTACCGTATTCTCCTTGAGCAAAGGTCACACAGACCTCGCCCAACACTCGTGGTAAGTCTTCAGGGTAGACTTCCAAACCCTCACAAACTCGGTCACCCGGCAATCCGCAATCGACTGCTGGATGCTCTAGACCATGACGCCTAACCATCTGGAAGATACACAGTCTTCAAAGGTAAAAAGCGTCGGTTCCACACAGGAACAATCTCTTCATTGATGCTCAATCACTTTGGGTTTTGGTGGTTTGGGTTTTGTGTTTTTCCTCACTGATGATTTTCTCTCAAAGTCCTCGAGGAATGGGTTGCTCTCAAATGACAAGTGTCAAGTTCTCTCTCTGAGCAGTCAACCAGCTAGTGGTTGTGGGGGGCGGCTATTTATAGCCAGGGTGCAACTCGACATGATAAGACATAAATGCCCCCCAATGATATGACCGTTATGTGGATAAGATATCTGGACAGCTGGCGCAAGGCACATCAACAGTCGGAATTTGAACTGTCAAATTCCTCAGGGTTTATCATATTCCTCACGGTAGGCAATTCACACGGGCGAAATCCTAACTCCTCAGTCAGACCAATTTCCTCAGAGACCAGAAGAACATCGTCTCTGTCACGGAAGAACTTGACTGAGCTGCAAGAGATTTCCAAAGGCTTCACTCGAAGGATTGGTTATTTTGAGGCTTTTGAGTTGAGCATGAGTTGGAAAATTTTCCTTAGTATTACCTCACCCCCCTTTAACAGTACGGTGTTTCCTATGACTCAAAGAAACGAAATGAAACTACGAAAACAAAAGTCTTCACGTTCATAGTCCTCGTTAATATCTTCAAGGTCACACCGAATTCTTCAGCTTCAAAGTCTTCAGGGAAAATACCAAGTCTTCACCAAAGTCTTCAGCTGAAGACATTCATTTTTAGGGGTCAACATTCTTCGTATATATCAAACTCCTCAGCGACTTATAGAGCATGTGTACATTCACACACATATTAGTCCCTTAACCTATAAGTCTTCAATACACCAAAATCACTAAGGGGCACTAGATGCACTTACAGTGTCAGGGACACCGGCAAGCAGGTCGTCGACGGGCCGTCCTCTGAAGCAGGGGCGAATGTTGGTGGCGTCCCGTTCCCCGAGTTGCCAGAGGGCGGCGCGTTCTTCGCGACGCCGGAGGTGCTGCCCTTCTTCGCGATGGGGACCACCGGCGGGTCCGCCGCCGGTCCGTCCTCATCCATGGAACCCCCTCCGAGCCGCTATCTAAGGGTCGGTGACTTCCAGTTCGTCCGCCTCCCCAGCGAGACCAACCTCGGAGTTTTCTCGAAAGAGGCGGCGGTCGATGGGGCGGTGGTCGCTCCTGGTGGAGGTGTGGCCGCCGACCCCCTGGGCAGAGGTGATGAGGCCAGCGAGCACGTCATCTTGTCCTCCCTCGACAGGGATTTCCGGCAGCTGCAGGCGCTCTACACCCGCCGCTCGAAAAGGTCCGACCGCCGGGAGGCCCTTCTCACAGCTGCGGAGGAGAGGTTTCAGGAGCTCCTCGCTGAGAAGCGGACTTGGTTCGCCGACCAGCGCCAAGACCTCACCAACCAACTGGGAGGCCAAAGCGGAGAAGATCTGAAGGGAGATAGAAGAGATCTTTTCCTCCATGGAGGCGGAGAAGACCTCTCACAAGATCCATTTCGACACCCATGAGGAAGAACTCGCGGCTCGGGAGAAGGATCTTGCTGACAAGCTTGGCGTCGAGCTGGGGAAGCAAGTCCAGGCCCTGGAGGCGAAGCACAAGGAGGCTGTCGAGAGACAAGCCGCCGATCATGCCGACAAGCTCCAGGAGGCCGTCCAGGCCGCCGAGGCCGCTCGCTCCGCCCAAGCCGATCTTGGAGGCAAGGTGCAGCAGCTGGAGTTAGACCTTGCCGCCTCCAACATGGAGGTCCTGAGGCTGAAGGAAGAGGCCCAGAAAGGAGCAAAAACCTTGATGGACCTCCAGCTGGAGCTCCGCGGTAGGACAGACGAGCTGAAGGCCGCTGTAATGCCAATGCTAATTTGCAGGTGAAGGTGAGTACCCACGAGGATAGTCTCAGGGCCGCCCAGAATAGAGAGCGTGATCTGCGCGAGGAGCTTCGCAAGGAGAAGGATCTATTTGCTTTCGCCGCGCGCGCATCCAACAAGCTCCAGACGAACGTCCAGCTGTGAACAGACCAGCTTGTCGACATCGCTGGCAAGCTTTTCGCCCAGCTCAGCGACATGGGCCTAGGGGAGTGTGTCTTCTCCGACGACGCCCGTGGCGTGGCGAGTGCAAGGCTATCCATCTTCTTCGGGAGGCTCGTCGAGGTACTGGTGAAGTACGAGGCGGGGCAAGCCGACAAGTTCCTGTAGGGATGCCGCGGCGCCCTCCACAAGGTCCTCGTGAAGCTTGCCTACCACAACCCCGGCCTCGACCTGAGCAAGGCCTCTGCCAAGCTGCCCAAGGACTTCGACACCAGCGAGCTCGACGCCCTCGTCGCTCCTTTCTCCGACAAGGCCGGCTCCGTGACCCTGAAGTGTTAATTTACCCTCCTTTTTTCTGCAACGCATGTATCAAGAACCAGTTGCCTCAAATTAGCGTCACAACTTTGTTACTTTTTAACTGCAATGCACTTTAGTCGCTGGGATGGAAGCCCCCCTCCTCTCGGTGTAGTTTATACTTGTGTGCTTTATTTTATCCCTACGCTTGCCGGAAATGCCTGTCGCTACGCGCACCCGTACCGCAAGGGCTAGAAGGAGCGGATCCTTAGCAGCCTATTGGTGGTGTCGCTACCGTCAGGCCTCCTTGTTGTCATTGCCGCACAGTTTGGGATGTTGAGCGGACTCGAAACATCCAAACGCACGAACAAATTCGACAAGGGTCCTCGGCATGTAGGTTTTCTCACACAAGCATTAACTTCGTTTGAGGAGACAACTTCCTGAAATTGTTTTAAGGGCTTGTGAAACTTAGCTTTTTCCTGTTGAGTTCCTTGTCGCCGAATGCTCCGTAGGTGCCTGCCGAACTTAGCTTTTTCCTATTGCGTTCCTTGTCGCCGAATGCTCCGTAGGTGCCTGCACTGTTACTCCCCGAGAAGACTTGCACGCGGGGTTCCTTCTCCTTTTGAGAAAAAGAAAACAAAATAGAGTAGGCGAAGAACCTAGGTGGTCTTACGGAACATCTCATGAAAAATACATGAAATAGCTATGTATTTTGACAAGAGGTTGCAGAGTACTTAGCTTTTACTGCCTACGCGCAGGGTCATCGCCTGGCTTTGTACAGAGGATTACATGCCCTTCCGGCATAACTTGCACAAAAGAAAAAAGGGGGCGCGCTGCACCCTGCAGGTGGAACCTTTGTGGAAGCGCCCAGTATGTACACAAACTGCGCATTCTGGGTGTCGTTTCCGTGGTTCGCATTGCTTAGTGACTCGTTCCACCCGACAAGGGTTTGGTAGCCCCGTCCTTCTTGCTCTTGGCGGAAGAGGCCTTTAGTAAGTCCTAGACGGGCGTGCTGCACTCTGCCGTGCGCTTCCCGGAGTTCTTACGAGATGCGCCAGAGCTCTTATCCTTGTTCTCCCCCCCGGGAGCTTTGCCGACAGGAGCGAGTGCCTCATCAGCAGACGCTGTGACTGCCTCCCGGAAGAGTTTGTCTACGCAGAGGACTGCATTCTTGTTGTCAGCCTTGATGGTGATGACGCTCATCGGCCCCGGCATTTTAAGCGTGTTGTAGGCATGGTGGGACGCCGCCATGAACTTCGCCAGTGCCGGTCGGCCTAGGATTCCGTTGTACGGCAGCGACATCTTCGCGAGGTCGAAGACAATCTTCTCCGTCTTGAAGTTGAGCTCGCTGCCGAACGTGACCGACAGAGTTATCTTCCCCTTTGGCTGAGACCTTCCCGGGTGGACCCCTTGGAAAAATCCCGTCGGCTTAAGATCTGAGTCGGGGATCTGTAGGCGCTTGATCACATCCGGTGAAATCAGGTTCAGCCTGGCCCCACTATCGACCAGCATCTTAGTGACCTTGAGGTTGTGGATTGTTGGTGATACCAACAATGGCACACACCCGACGGTAGTGATGTGGTCGGGGTGATCCTCATCGTCAAAGATGATGGGAGTGTTGGACCACTTGAGGGGTTTTCTTGCTTCTGCCGCTGGTTCCACCACGTTGATCTCACGGGCCCACTACTTGAGTTGCCGGTAAGAGGAGTATAAAGATGCGCCCCCGTCAACGTAAATGGCATCCACAGCCTTCTGGAACTCCGGGTCTTCGGATTCTTCTTCGTCCGTGTCACCGTCGTCATCGGACTTGTTGTCTCGGCCTCTAGCAGGCTTCTCTTTCTGCTACTTGACCTTGCCGCGGCGGCTACCACTGCTTTTCTTATCGGAGCCACCCGCACCATCTTGACTCTTATCCTTATCGCGCTTTTCGTACTCTTGCTTCTGTTTCTCGGCAAGTTGTTCTACTTGGCGACAACTGTTCATGTCGTGGCTCTTGGTGCGGTGGATCTTGCAGTATGGCCCGCTAGTCTTGTCCCCTGCCGCGGCCTCGCCGTCTCCAGAGCATGCGGTGATGCTCTTGCCGGACCCCTCGGACTTGGCCTTCTTGGCGGAGTCGGGGTTACTGCCCCCCTCGACAGCCATCACCGCCTTTCCATTGCGCTTCTTGTTGCGCTTCCGGCCTTTCTTCTTGGCGGCTGACGCATCGTCGTTATCGGAGTCGACCTCCGCGCCAGCGTCTTCTCCGGGGAGTCTCCTCCCCTCTTCAGCGCGTGCGCACTTGTCAGCCAGAGCATATAGTTCGGCGACATCTCGCACCTTGTTGATGCTCATCTCTTCCCGCATCCGCCGATTGCGCATGTTCGTGTGGAACGCGGCAATCACGGCGGCGGGGTGGATGTCTGGAATGTTGTGCTGCACGCGACTGAACCTCTGAATGTAATTGCGGAGGGTCTCACTGTCCCTCTGGGGGAGCACATGCAAGTCGCTGGGCTGCCCTGGGAGCTGGTGCCCCCCATGGTACATGCCAACGAACTGGTTGCACAGATCCACCCAAGATGAGATGGACCCCTCCGGCAAGTTCATCATCCGGCTCCTCACGTTGGGCTTGAGCGCCAACGGGAAGTAGTTGGCGAGTATCTTCTCGTCCCGTCCCCCGGCAGCCTGCACGACGATCGTGTAGATGCCGAGGAACTCCAAGGGGCTGATCTTGCCGTCGTACTTGTTGGGCAGCTCGGGCTTGAAGGCCCTGCTGGAAGGCCAGCGAACCTGCCGCAACTCACGGGTGAATGCGGGGCATCCCACCTCGTAAGGTAGGCTACTAGGTGCCCCTGGCATGGGTTCGTCGACGACAGGGTCCGCGCGGCCGTCAGATTGATGGCGAGTCTCGTGTCGTCTTCTGATGGTCGTGCGGGCGTCCTCCTTGCGCCTATCCTTCAGGATTTGGCGCTGGTCTTGGTCCCGTCGCGGGTCCGACGAGGCGTACGACACCTCGTCTTGTATGTCGGTCCGGCGGGAAGTTCGTTGTGAAGGTGACTGGACTGTGTGCGCCCCGCCAGCGCCGCGCCCGGTGGCTGGGCCTCCCGGGGCCGCTCGGTGTGCGTGAGATGGTCCTTCCCTCTCCGGCCTGTCGCAGTTTGCAAAGCTCAGCAGACTTTGTATGGTCGCTTGTAACACCCTGGATTTTGCCCATTTCTTTTTCTTTTGATTTTGGTCTGGTTTTGCTTTTCTGTGGCTTTGTAGTCTTGGAACCTGGAGGTATCACCCTTGATTCCTCTTCCCTAGTGGCTTGCCAACCTCTAAACCATCCCAAGACCTTGTCATTTCCATCTTGGACCAATCCCAATAATCTTTTTCTTGGGAATATTCCTTTTTCCTATTAAAGGAATAAACCTGTTGCCTTGGGTTGTGAAGCAACCCATATTCCTATCATTCCAAAAATTCCCAAATAATTCTCATAAATTGTTTGGGTCATATCTTCCTCAGATATGTCAAAATCCTTCCTTGTCATGTTCAAAAATATTTCACAAATATTCCTTTTCTAATTCTTCCCTAGCTGTCAAGTTGAGAAGCAAGTACCCTTTATATTTGCTTGATTGCTCTCAAACTTTTTGTGCACTCTTTCTTATCTATATCATTGCCACATACCAAAATTCAACTCAATTTGGATAGTAAATATTTCTTGGCAGATTTCCAAAGTTTCTGATCTAGTGGAAGCTTTTTGAAGCAAGTGCTAGCTAAGAGTATCCAAATGAGTTGAAATTTGGCAAGCATCTTCATATGTTCAAATTAACACTGTACACAAAATTTGAGCATCATCTCTTCAACTATGTGACCACAGCATCAAATCTTTGTTTCTGGTCATTATTTTGGATTATGAAGCAACTATATTTTATGTTGCTCCATAATTTCTGAAATTTTACCAGGACCTTCTCCCACCTATATAACACCTCTCCACAAAATTTGGGATCATTTCATTTGCCCAATAATTCTCTAGAATTTTCCTAAGATTCTGTTCAGTGGGATGCTGTGTGAAGTAAGTACTATTTTGGTTTATCCAAATGGCATGAAATTTATATAGTATCTTCATATGCCTAAATAACTAGTCTCCTCCGAATTTCAGCTTCATCTCAGTTTTCATGTGAGTGCCACTTCAAACTTTGTATTTCTGCCCAGTATGATGGTTTGTACAGCAAGTGCTTGCTAAATTCCTCCATTTGGTCTGAAACTTAGCCACAATACTCATCTTAGTGTAGGATCACAGCAAGACAAAGCTCAACATCTATCCCCAGCTGGATCTCCCCCACCTCAGTACAAACAGCTTGTTGTTGATTTGGCATCAAGCCAGCTCCAGTCACCTCCTTGGCTACTGTGCTTGTTCCTTTGCATTTTGGCACTCACCGACCTCTGATGCACCGCATTGACAAGGCCTGGCAGTGGCTGGGTGCCGCAGACACGTGGTGCCGGTGGTGACCACGACTCTAGTCGGCAGCCACAACGCTCTATGCACTGGAGTCATCGGGAAGCCACCTCCGGCCAGCCCTAGCTCATCCGCGAGCGCCGGAGAGCTCCCCACCGCACGCGTGTGCCCTCTAGACCCCTCTCCCCTTCGTCTTCTAGCTTTGGCCGGCTGTGCCGATGCGGTCGGGACACTGTTGGGACGCGGCCGCGGGACCGCGTGCCCACAGGCCTCCTCTCGCCAGCTAGCTCGCTCCAGAGTCTTCTCCGTGGCTATATATAGCCCCCTCATGCTCCTCCGCAGCTCATCCGCCTCATTCCCGCCCTCCTA
This sequence comes from Elymus sibiricus, assembly GCA_039707655.1. Lineage (NCBI taxonomy): Eukaryota > Viridiplantae > Streptophyta > Magnoliopsida > Poales > Poaceae > Elymus > Elymus sibiricus. Next base: position 251,988,949 of record CM077671.1, read on the forward strand.
GCTCACCGAAGCTCTCTCTCGTCGCCATGGCCGCCGCCTTGGCCTCACCCAAATTGGCATAGTGCCGCGCCTCCCCTCCCCTCTCTTCACCACCAGAAGGTTCCCCGTGGTCCGGCGAACCTCCCCAGCCCCCCCTCATCGCCGGAGTTAGTGTGGCCACGTGCCCACAGCGGCCGCCGCCCGCTTCCACGGCCACCGCGTGGGGCCGCTTCTCCTCCCCTCCCCGGTGCCCGTGCTGCAGCTGGTTGGGTGCGGTGCTCCTTCACGGTGCTGCCAGTGGTCTCCGCTCAGCCGGAGACGGCCGGAGCCGCCCGCGCATCTCGCCGGAGCCTGCCACTGCCGCCCGCCGTAGCCGTCGTCTCCACCCTTCCCCGCCGCTGCTGTTGCCTCCCCTGGACGCGGCGCTGTCTCCCGAGCCCACCGGTGGCCTCCCCTTGGCCAGAGTTGGCCGGAGCCGGCCAGGCCAGTCGCCGGCCGAGCCTCCCCGCCCCTCCTCTATTCGCCGTTGGGAGGAGGAAGATGGAAGCGAGAGAGAGAGAGGTCAGCCGCGGGCCCCGCCTATAAGCCTCTCCAGCCCCGGGCCCGCGCAGAGTAAGTGGAGGCGTAGTTCAGCTGAATACGTTTTCATTTGGTGAAAGCGTACTTTCAATCCACTTCTAGTAGGCATACATCAGAGTGTGTTTGTGCGTGGCAGATCCATTCATGACAATTTCATGATGGTACAAGGCACGGTGAGGCGTTTGCATGCGCTTAAATCTCCAACGATCATGATGAAGTTGGATATATCGAAGGCCTTTGACACCGTACAATGGCATGTCTTAATTGAGGTGCTCTCCAATTTGGGTTTCAGATCTCGATGGGTGGACTCGATATGTGGCTTTCTATACACATCATCGACCAAGGTTTTGATCAATGGGGTGCCCGGAGACATGATCCTTTCGCGACATGGCTTGCAGAAGGGCCATCCAATATCGCCGATGATATTCATACTGGGGATGGAGGTTCTCCATCATATGTTCATGAGGGCAGCTAAATCAGGCATCCTAAAACTGCTGGCAAATAGAGGGTTGAACCAGCGGATGTCAGTCTACACGGACGACCAAAGATGTGGAATTAAATGTATGCGCAAAGATCTTGGAGGGCTTTGAGGAGGCGTCACGCTTGAGGGTGAACATTTGGAAGAGTGTCGTGTTATGAATCCATAGCTCCCCAGAACAGGTAGATTTGACACACAATTCCTTGGGATGCACGATCGACACCTTCCCGTGCAAATATCTTGGGCCACCTGTTAGCATCCGTAGGCAGTCAACCGACAAATACCAATTAATACATGCTAGATCAGCTAGCCAATAAGCTGCCAACGTGGTGCGGAAGTTCTCTCCCCAAAGTGGGCGCCTCCGGTTGATAACATATGTCCTATGCACCATCTCCATCCATGCCCTAATGGTGATGGAGTTCCTAGCCGAGACACTAAAGGCGTTGGAGAAGATTTGCATATGATTTTTGTGGTGCACACAAAAGGAGGCTCATGGCGGTAACTGCTCGGTCGCATGTGAACAGGTGTGTACGCCCAAGTGGGCGGATGACCTTGGCATACCCAATCTACGATGGTTAAACCACGCCCTGCAAGCATGATGTCTATGGTTGCACATAACTGATCAACAAAGACCATGGCGGGAGTTGGACATCCCTACGCCAGACTAGGCGAAGGCCATATATCAAGCGGAAGTGTTTTGGATGTTGGCTGGGCGATGAAGCCTTGTTCTGGGAAGATATATGGATAGACAGGTATATAATCCATGACCTTGCACCAGCGGAAATATATAATGGTGGCACCCAGGATCAAAGCAACGCGGACTATGTCACAGGTCATCTAGGGGAATACCTGGGCGAGGGAGATTGGGCCTGGTCAGGCCTTGCAGGATATGGACGATTACCTAAGGCTATGCCAGAGAGTTGCTACGACGGAGCTGGCATGCGACATAAGAGACAACGTCACATGGGCCTGGGAAACAAATGGGTGTTACTCAACAAGATTAGCATATATGGCCAAACTCATAGGGAGAGAGGTGGCGCCATATGCTGATGTGATTTGGAATTACAAGGCACCGCTGCAGTGCCGATTTTCACTTGGCTAGTGATACGTCTCCAATGTATCTATAATTTATGAAGTATTCATGACATATTTACCCAAGTTCTACATGGTTTTGGTATGCTTTAAATGAAACTAATCCAGACTAACGCTGTTTTCAGCAGAACTACCATGGTGTTATTTTTGTGCAGAAATAGAAGTTCTCGGGTTTGGCTGAAACTTTTTGGTGATTTTTTTGGAACAAAAGAGACACCCGAAGCTTCGTGGAAGGACTAGACGAAGTCCAGGGGACCGACGAGCTAGGGGCGCGCCCTAGGGGTAGGGAGTGTGCTCCTAGCCAGTGGGCCCCTCGGGCACCCCCATGGCGTGAAAACACGCCAAAAATTCCTATAAATACAGAAAACTCCAAAATAAAACCTAGAACTTCCGCGCCACTTCCGTAAGCCTCTGTTCTGAAGTGATCTCGTTAGGAGCCTTATCCGGCACCCTGCCGGAGGGGGAAATCATCATCGGAGGCCATCTTCGTCATCCCGGCGGTCTCCATGACGAGGAGGGAGTAGTTCACCCTTGGGGTTGAGGGTTTGTACCAGTAGTTATGTGTTTGATCTCTCTCTCTCATGTTCTTGAGTTGGCACGATCTTGATGTATCATGAGTTAATATAGTTGGATCATATGGTGTTCTTCCCTCTCTATCTTGATGTGATGAATTGAGTCTTTCCCTTTGAGGTTTCGCTATGTTGGATTGAATACTTTGGATTTCAGAACACTTGATATATGTCTTACATGTGGATACCCGTGTTGACAATGGCGTGTTCTATTGAGTCACTTCATGTATGTTTTGGTAATCAACTTGTGGATTCCCGTGGTGACATTGGGGTAATCTATGCACATAGGTTGATGCACGTTTTCGTCCTACTTTCTCCGATAGAAACTTTGGGGTACTCTTCGAAGTTCTTTGTGTTGGATTGAATATGATGAATCTGAAATTGTTTGATGTATGTTGAATAATTAACTCATGGATACTTGCGGTGACATTGGAGTATCTATGTGACATTAGAGTTCATTGATGCGTATCATATGGTGTTATTCTAGTACGAACTCCAGGGCCATTTGTGAAACTTATAGGGATGACTCAATATATTGATCGGAAAGGGTGTGGTTTTACTACCCACAACCATTTCATCTTATGTTCTCTGCTAGATAGGAACTTTGGAGTGATTTTTTGTCGCGGGTTGAGGGATGGTTATATGATTAAATTATGTTAGTACCGTTGAGAGATTGCACTAGTGAAAGTATGAACCCTAGGCCTTGTTTCCAAGCATTGCAACACCGATTGTGCTCACTTTTTTAATTTTTACCATGATGTTTTTATAATTTCAGATTACAAAACCTATATCTACTATCCATGCTACACTTCTATCACCGTCTCTTAGCCGAACTAGTGCACCTATACAATTTGCAATTGTATTAGGTGTGTTGGGGACACAAGAGATTGTTTGTATTTGATTGCAGGGTTGTTTGAGAGAGACCATTTTCGTCCTACACCTCCCATGGATTGATAAACCTTAGGTCATCTACTTGAGGGAAATTTCTTGTTGTCCTACAAAACTCTGCGCTTGGAGGCCCAACACGAGTCTATAAGAATAAAGCTCTTTTCCGACGCCGTTGCCAGTGAGGTAAGTGTCGGTGTCAAAACCGACAGATCTCGGGTAGGGGCTCCCGAGCTATGGATCTTGGATCAATGGGGAACAAGGAACGTAGACACGATGTTTTTCCAGGTTCAGGCCCTCTCGAGGAGGTAAAACCCTACGTCCTGCTTTATTATATTGATTGGGTGTATGATGATTACAGAGTCGATCTACCATGAGATCAGATGAGATAAACCCTAAATGATGATTATGTCCTTCTATCGGCTAAACCCTTTGGTTTATATACACACCAGGGGTACCTAGGGTTACACATAGTCGGTTACCAACGATAGACAAGCACGCCGATCCAACCATCTTGACTTGGAGGACACACCAAGGCACCGGAGGTTTCCTTCCCGAATACGAGGTTGACTTGTAGTTCGGCTTCCACGTACTGGCCACAAAGCAGCCCAACTGTCCAGCCCATAGGAAATAGGCCGGCGGAGATACTGGTGATCTGCGTTGGGTTTTCCGTGAAGAGGAACAGGTTATTGCAGCACAAAGTGGGTAAGTATTTCCCTCAGTTATGAAACCAAGGTTTATCGAACCAATATGAATATCAATCCTCAACCGTCTTCAGCGGCTGCACACAAAAGAACAAACAACTTGCACCCAACGCGGGCAAGAGGGTTGTCAATCCCCTTGATCTCGTTATTTGCAAGAAAATGTGGTGTGTAGATAATTGTAAATTGCGAAATAAAATAAAAAGTAAATAAAGGCAGCAAGGTACTAGTAGCGTTTGTAAATTTATAAGTGAATAGACCCGGGGGCCATAGTTTTCCCTAGCAGCATTTCTCATGTAGGCAGCATACGGTGGGTAACAAATTACTGTTGGGCAATTGATAGAAAAGTGGATAGTTATGCGATTTTCACGGCAATGATCATGTGTATATAGGCATCACGTCCATAAACAAATAGGCCGACTCCTGCCTACACCTATTACTATTACTCCACTCATCGACCGCTATCCAGCATGCATCTAGAGTATTAAGTAAAGCAGAGTAATGCATGAAGAACGATGACATGATGTAGACAAAGTAAACTCAAGCAATATGAATAAACCCCATCGTGTTATCCTTAGTAGAAACAACACAAAGACGCATCTTGTCCCCTACTTTGTCACTGGGATATAGAAACTCGTCAGGTTGAATCTACCACAACGCACCACTCCCACTGAAGATAGATCAATCTACTTGGCCAAAGCACATCAATAAATCGGAGAGCATTATGAAGCTATAATGATCATGCAAATAAGAATCTTAATATTCATAGGTGACTCAAATACTTTTCATGAATAATCTGAACATAAACCCACAATTCATCGGATCCCAACAAACACACCGCACAATAGGATTACATCGGATAGATCAAAGCGAAGATGCGATGAACATTGTATTGAAGATCAAGAGATAGAGAGATTGCCATCTAGGTATATGGATCCGTAGGTCTGTGGTGAACTACTCACACATCATCATGAGGACATCAAGGTTGATGTAGAGGCCCTCTGTGATCGATCCCCCCTCCGACAGGGTGCCGGAACGGAGCTCCAGATGGCCTCGCGACGGAACAGAGACTTTCGGCGGCATAAAAAGAGTTTCGGGACTGCCTCTAGGGTTTTTGGAATATTTGAGAATTTATAGGCCAGAGAGGGGCATCGAGAGGCGCCCGAGGGGGGCAGCACATAACAGGGCGCGCCTCCCCCCACGGCGCACCCTGTTGTGTGCTGGGGCCCTCGTTTGGCCCCCTGACTCCTCCCGAAGCTTCCAGGTATTCTTTTGGTCCATAAAAAATCATCAAAAAGTTTCGTGGCAATTGGACTTCATTTGGTACTGTAAACCTGGAAAGTAAAAAACATGTAGAAAACAGCAACTGGCACTGGGCACTGGGTCAATAGGTTAGTGCTCAAATTTTTTATAAATTGGTAAGTAAAGACCAAAAAAGTATCCTAGAATGATAATATATCAGCATGGAACAATAAAAAATTATAGATACGTTGGAGACGTATCAGGCGGCCCGAGGACCCCTTAGTTCCAGACTCCCTTAGTAGCCCTCGAACTTGCCTCCAATGCCGGGGTCCGTGGTCTTCAGTAGTTCGGCTTGCGAGGCGAGTTCTTCTTCCTCCTTATGTTCGGCTGCAACTAGTTCAGCCGCCGATGACTTCATGATTTTTGAAGCATCGCGGGGCCCTCAATATTGACCTTTTCTACTTAAAGTTAATGACACCCTTCGATTTCCGTGCATCGCTAGGAGGTTAATGGCTCGGTAGTCTTTTACAGAATTGCCCCTTTGAGGTGCTTGTAGGAAAAAATGCCTATTTAAACAGACCGAGCGTGCCACGAACAGTGCATCTCGTTCCCCCAGCCATCGAGAGAAGGAAAATCCAAGAGCCCAGAGACATGGCTAGCATCCCAGGCTCATCCTCACGCCCTCACGGCAAACTCCCGGGCGACTGGGCGAGCTGCACGGTTTCACGGCTTCAATTGTGCGACCTCGAGACACGGGGATACCTCCCTGCCTTAGATCTGGTACCCATCCGCTCCGGGTGAACCTCCGCGAATGGCGAGGCTTTCGTCGAAAACTTCCCCTCTCCCCACAAGGAGGAGCGGGTATGCTTCATGCCCTTCCTTTTACGAGGCTTGGGCTTCCCAATCCACGCCTTCTTAAGGGGTCTGCTGGAATTCTACGGGATCCATCTTGCACATCTCGGGCTTTGTCGCCCTTTGTGAGATGTTCTGGGGCTGCGAGGCCCATTTCGAATTGTGGAGAAAGTACTTCTGCCTTGTCCCCCGCTCCCGAGGGGAGACAATGTTTGAAGTAGGCGGAGCCGGAGTGTGGCGTATAGCCGGGACGGGGTACCCCATAGGGACCCCGAAGAAGGATCCCGAGTTTTGGAGCTCGGAATGGTTTTATATCGAGGACATTCTTCTTTTCGATCCAACTCGGAGGGGTCTGCCCGAATACTTGGATACTCCTTTGAAGAAAAGGTTCAACTGGAGGTCGAAGAGTCTGTTCCAGGAGGAAAGCGAAGAAGTGAAGCATTTGGCTACTCGAGTGAGGTTGTTGGCCCACCACAGGCTAACCATTATTGATGTGATGGCCGCTGCCATAAATCGATGTTTCCAACCTCTACAATAGAGGATACACCCTTTATGACAGTACAACGGGACAAACGACATGACCCGCTATAAGCTACGAGGGCCTGCTAACCCAGTGGCTTTAGCGGCCATATTGGCCGATCTCTATAAAGGAGAAGAAGAAGAGTTTGCTCGCCCGAGTTCCAAGGACGATTACTCAAGCTATAATTCCATCAAATGGGTAAGTCCAACTATATTTCCATAGTTCGGGTATCGTACCTGTTTTTGCTGACCAAATTCCTCAATCTCCCGAACAGGACTGGAAGCGCTGGTTCGAGACAGTCACATGCCCCCTCCTCAATCGGAGAATTATTCTCGTGACGACGAGCCAGGGTTCCACGAAGATCCGGAGACGACGCTTAGTTTTGAGGACGGGGTCTTTTACCAGGAGAGTCTTGATTGCTCTTTGGTGGCCCTTGTGGGCGACCTCCCTGGGACCCTCCCTTCCACTATGGTAAGTAGTAAGAAAACTTCTCCCGAAAGGGGCGTTTGTCTCGCGCCATTCCAAGTGAGTTGACCTCTACTCCCATGGGTCGTCGCACCACACGTTGAACGTCAGCGAGGGCAGCGCCTGTCATGCCCGCACCGAATGATAGTGGAGCTTCCAAGCGCGCGGGGGCCTCAGGAACTACCTCTACCGCACCCCCATCAAAGAGTTAATATCCCGAACCAACAGGTCGGCTTTTGCTATTGCCACAAAGAGCGCTTACGACCGTTGTCGTCCTCTGCAGGAGACAGGTACAACCGTCTTTGTCCGAAGACATCCGAGGAGTGCTCAGTGGCTGCCCCGATCCTAGGTCATTGGCAAAGGCCGGGATTAGTGCGGAGGCACCTGAATCAGACCATCTTCCCGAGGAGGTCTCATGTACTAATTCCGAATTTGAAAGTATGAGTCGCCGGCGGAGGAAGAAATCTCTGCGCCACTCCGCGTTTTCCGAACAAGAGTTCAACACTCTTAATTCGGTGGCCGCATATCTTGGGGCAGCCTGGACTAGTCTTGAGGGAGCGGCCAATCTTTTGTCGGCCAGCCTGCAGGTGAGTAATCGGTTTTAACAACCGAACATAAACCCTAACCAGTAGCCCCCGACCCTTAAGTTTGTCGGGACAGCCGAATTAAGGGTCTGAACAATATCATATCGTCATAGAGGCCTCAAGGGAACAAAACCAAAAGTTGTCTGAAGACCTGGAGTTGAACCGAACAGAACTAGCGGCAGTAAAGGCCGAGCTAGAAGATGTCGAGAAATTCAACAGGGAGGCACACGGTGAGTACAAAATATTTATCATTTAGAACTGCTTTTGGCATCTTTTCTAATGAAAGATTGCCTTATAGCATCCGAGTCTATAGGTCAGCTGCAGAGAGACCTTGAGGAGGCCAGGGAAGCTCAGAGGTATGTCGAGCCGCAGCACGAGGCTGGCAGCCGAGTACTTAGACGTAGTCACGAAGAAAAGAATGTACTCAAAGAGGCAAACCAGCGGCAGGCCGAAGAAATCGAGAGTTTAAAAACTCGACTGGCACAAACCCACGAGGAGAACCAGAGATTGAAAGTTGGAATGTTCGGTAAGTGGAATTTGAATTTGAATTTCCATATATTGCGTGTAGTGTGCTAATATAAGGAACATACCACGTCTCTTTGCCAGTCCTCCTGACTGGGCGTCCCGAGGAGGAGAGTAGCTCGTTTGGAGGGAACCTATTCAAGGAAGTGTCCATCGTGCATGAGTGTGCTCGGAAGGCCATGAAAAACACGGTCAAGGCTTTGTGGCCAACCGAGACGCCACCAGAGGGGATGGCTGATTTGGCCAGTCAATTTAAAGGAGCTTGGCGTCGCTTTGATCTATAGAAGATATCGGCTTGTCGAGAAGGAGCACGGGAAGCGTGGGCCATGGTAAAAACCCGCTTTACCAAACTTAACCCGGAGCATTTGGCTCGAATTGGGCCGGTAGGGCCAGATGGTAAAGAGATGCCACTTCATCCGGTATATGACCAAGTGATGCCAGCTGCCCGTATCTCACAAGAGGACTGCACCTTGGATACCATAATAGATGACCTAGACAATTCACTGATGTTTGATTCTATGTAACTAAGTACTTTACATCAAAGCTAATTTCTCCGTGCTGCAAACATTGTCTTAACCAGCCATCGGCTTCTACCTCCCCAGCCAGTGGCCAGGGAGTGTTCCGTACTATGTAACTTGTATTTAACATGAAATTACGTTGGGAACTAGGCAATCCGGCCATTTGGTGCGAACAGACAAAACGTGTGCACGAAGTTATGTTATATTACTTTTAACATAAGAAACATCTTCTGACAAAAATAGTTCCTCAATGGGTTCCTTTCTTCGGGTTACTACATTAACCGTAGGTGTTGTAACCGGATGCTCTCAATAGTCGAGCGATGGTTATTTTGGGAAAACAACCCCAATGTGTTTTGGCGGTAACTGCCCATTATTTTTACTCCCTCCGTGGCCGACCAATTATATTTCGTAAGAACGCTAGCTTTCGGCTTCACCCGTCCGAGGTACGTACCTGGGTGACCCGGCCATAACAATCGCGAAGGTGCTCCCTTTACCCTCTAGCCGAACAATCGGGAACGTAGAGGGTAAGCACAGGAGCCAGGCAACCCAGCTTGGCCAAATCTTAGATCAAATTGATGCATATAGTGGCTTGAAAACGACACTGGAAGGATTTATACACAACATAAAATGGATGCACAAGATGCATTAACCGACTTTATTAAGAAGCCCCTAGGTGTGACTGGGAAATACATTTAAAGATGTATGCCGGGGGGAACTTTAACATAGTTCAGTTTAGCCAAACATGGCCTGGGAACACTAACCAATCCCAAGAAGTATCAAGAACAAAGAAAATTATAAGAAGAAAAGGAAAAGAAAACTTAGTCCACGTGACGACCCAAGTCCAGCCGTAGAAGCGCCGAAGCCGAGCTGCGTTCCATGGGTTTGGCTCGAGGCGATTGTATGATGGACTAAGAAGGTGATATGCTCCTCCTGCGAGTACCTCATCAATTATGAAAGGTCCTTCCCATTTGGTATGGAGCTTATCCTTTTGCTTCTCCGGGAGGCGTAGAACAAGTTCGCCCACATTGTATGCCTTTGCCCGAACCTCCCTACTCTGGTAGCGCTGAGCTTGCTGTTGATAGAAAGTGGAGCGGGCCTGGCCTATATCGCGCTCTTCTTCTAGGGCGTCTAGGTCATCCTGCCGATCTAGCTTAGCTTCCTTTTCCTCGTACAGGCGCACTCTGGGCGCGTCATGGATAATATCGCAGGAGAGGATTGCTTCTGCCCCATACACCATAAAAAATGGTGTGTATCCCGATGATTGGTTCGGGGTGGTGCGGAGGCCCCATAACACGTAGTCGAGCTCCTCCACCCAATGGCAGTCGGATTCCTTTATAGAGCGGACCAGCCGTGGTTTAATCTCATAATAAGACCGTTGGCACGTTCGACTTGTCCATTGGTTTGTGGGTGATAAACAGAGGCATGATCGAGTTTGATGCCCATGTTAACGCACAAGTCCTTTACCTCTTGGGCTATGAAATTGGATCCATTGTTCGTGATTATGATGTGGGGAACGTCATAACGGTGGACCACGCCGGATATAAAGTTGCTAACCGGTCCGGACTTGGCTGAAGTTACTGGTTTGGCTTCGATCCACTTAGTGAATTCATCGACCATGACCAGTAGGTATTTCTTTTCTTGGTCCCCCCTTTAAGTGGTCCGACCATGTCCAGCCCCCAGACCGTGAAAGGCCAGGTGATCGGTATTGTCCGAAGAGAAGTTGGGGGCGTGTGGCTTTGATTTGCACAGAGCTGACAACCGACACAATGTTGGACGAGTGTGTGGGCGTCTGCTCAAGCTGTGGGCCAAAAGAAGCCGGCTCGAAAGGCTTTGCTTACTAGGGCCCGAGCTGCTGCGTGATGGCTGCCCATGCCTACATGTATCTCAGCCAATTGTTTCCTTCCTTCTTCTTTGGATATGCACCATTGGAGAACTCCAGTGGTGCTTTTCTTGTATAGCTCACCCTGGTGTACCTTATGCGCCTTGCCTCCGTCTGGTCATCGGGAAGTTCTTGTCGGAGGAGATAGGCAAGGAACGACTCAGTCCACGACGAGATTACCGCAATGATTTCGTGAGCCGGCGGCGTAGCTTCAAGTGCCGACCCGCAATTGATCTGTTCATCTGGTTCGATATCCGGAGGGATGATCTGTTCTGGGCCACTGGTTCCAGCGTCCTTGTCCTCGTCCTGCCACACCACGGATGGCTTGAAGAGCCATTCCAAAAAGGTATTCACGGGGAAGGGGTCGCGCTTGATTGTTGTCTCTAGAGACATGGTGGAATTCTAACCCTCCGAACTATGCAGATATTTTGAGGACGACGTTTCTTTATGCAGCCATCTTCTGGTTTTTGGCGTCGAATTCGCCATTGATTTGGGAGATGGCGAGGTTAGAGTATCCTCTTACCTCGAGCCATCGTACACCCATTGATGTTGCCATCCGAAGTCCGTGCAACAGAGCCTCATATTCGGGCGCATTATTGGAATCAGTGTACATGATCTATAGTATGTACCGGATATTATCACCGATGGGAGATGTAAGTATAACTCCAGCCCCTAGTCCGGCAAGCATTTTGGACCCGTCGAAGTACATCGTCCAATGGGAGTATGTACTGTATTCTCTAGGGAGTTCGGCCTCCGTCCATTCTACAAGAAAGTTTGCCAACACCTGAGATTTGATAGCTCGGCGTGGCTTGTATGCTATTTAAAAGGGGAGGAGCTCGATGGCCCATTTGGCTATGCAGCCGGTGGCATCCCTGTTGTTAATTATGTCATTCAGTGGTACTTCAGATGCCACTGTGACCAAACACTCTTGAAAGTAGTGTCGGAGCTTTCGAGATGCCATAAAAACTGTATAAGCTATCTTTTGGTAATTCGGATACCTTGATTTGCACGGAGTGAGTACCTCTGATACATAGTAGACTGGCTTTTGCACTCGGGACTTGTGATCCTTCGCCTCTTGTTCGACGACGAGGACTTCACTGACCACTTGATTCGTTGCCGATATATAGAACATCATTGGTTCACCTATCCTGGTGCCGCTAGTATATGATTGTTGGCCAATAGTGTTTTAATTTCCTCCAATGCGGTTGTTGCTTCATCGGTCCATTCAAAGTTGTTGGTGCATTTGAGCAGTCTGTAGAGTGGTAGTGCCTTTTCACCAAGTCGGGAGACAAAGCGGCTTAAAGCCGCCACGCAACCGGCTAGCCTTTGAACTTGCTTCAATTCCGTGGGGATTGCGAGCTGTGATAGGTCAAGGATTTTAGCCGGATTGGCCTCTATCCCTCTATGGGAGACAATGAATCCGAGCAGTTTTCCCGCGGGGACTCCGAAGATGCATTTGTATGGATTAAGTCGTATATTGTAAGTCCGCAGTTTGTCGAAGGTCTGCCGGAGGTCGTCCACCAGTTGACTAACATGTTTGATCTTGATGACCATGTCATCTACATATGCCTCAACTGTCTTGCTGATTTGCTTTATGAGGCATGTTTGGATCATGCGCTGATATGTGGCGCCTGCTTTTTTGAGCCTGAAGAGCATTGTGTTGAGGCAGAATGGCCCGTAGGGGGTAATGAAGGCAGTTGCAGCTTGATCGGATTCCTTCATCTTGATTTGATGATATCCGGAGTAAGCGTCGATGTGGGGAGCCCATCCCATAATTCGTGATCACCGAATGCACGTGCACAGCGATCCTAGAGATCAATGCTCACTGAACACACAGAAGCTGGATAACAAGAGTCTTACATCCATAGATACCGTCTTACCCAATTAAAGACCATTAAGGTCAAGTCTTACATAGATAGGGCCACGAAGGCCAAACACCAAACATAACTAGCAGCGGAAATCTTGAACGAAAGCGTGAACCCATGCCATCTGCCTTAACCCTATAGGCATTCTGACTGGGAAGCGTCCTAATTCGCATGTTCGTCACCAACGCAATCTTCACCATATTCCTGCTCTTCCATGCCTGGTGATGTCTACTACACAACTTGTTCTTGTAGACTCGTGTTGGGCCTCCAAGCGCAAAGTTTTGTAGGACAGTAGCAAATTTCCCTCAAGTGGATGACCTAAGGTTTATCAATCCATGGGAGGCATAGGATGAAGATGGTCTCTCTCAATCAACCCTGCAACCAAATAATAAAAAGTCTCTTGTGTCCCCAACACAACAAATACAATGGTAAATTGAATAGGTGCACTAGTTCGGCGAAGAGATGGTGATACAAGTGTAGTAATGATAGTAGGTATTGATTTTTGTAATAGTAACAATAAAAAATAGCAAGGTAGCAAGTACCAAGAGTGAGCACAAACGGTATTGCAATGCTTGAAAACAAGGCCTAGGGTCCGTACTTTCGCTAGTGCAATCTCTCAACAATGCTAATATAATTGGATCACATAACCATCCCTCAACGTGCAACGAATAATCACTCCACAGTTCTTATCTAGGGGAGAACATAAGAAGAAATTTTTTGTAGGGTACGAAACCACCTTAAAGTTATCCTTTCCGATCGATCTATCCAAGAATTCGTACTAAAATAACACCAAGTTATCCTTTCCGACCGATCTATCTAAGAGTTCATACTAAAATAACACCATATGATACGCATCAACCAACTCTAATGTCACCTGGATACTCTAGTGTCACCACAAGTATCCATGAGTTAATTATACGATACGCATCAAACAATTTTAGATTCCTAATACTCAATCCAACACAAAGAACCTCTAAGAGTGCCCCAAGATTTCTACCGGAGAAAGTAGGACGAAAATGTGCATCAACCCCTATGCATAGATTACCCCAATGTCACCTCGGGAATCCACGAGTTGAGTGCCAAGACATAGATCAAGTGCTCTCAAATCCATAAAAGTATTCAATCCGGTAATAACGAAATCTCAAATGGAAAACTCAATTCATCACAAAAAGATAGAGAGGGGAAAACACCATATGATCCAACTATATTAACAAAGCCCACGATACATCAAGATCGTGCCAAATCAAGAACACGAGAGAGAGAGAGAGAGAGAGAGAGAGAGAGAGATTAAACACATAGCTACTGGTACAAACCCTCAGCCCCGAGGGTGGAGTACTCCCTCCTCATCATGGAGACCATAGGGATGATGAAGATGGCCTCCGGTGATGATTTCCGCCTCCGGCAGGGTGCCAGAATGGGGTCTAGATTGGTTTTTCGTGGCTACAGAGAGTTGCGGCGGCGAAACTTCTGATCTCGGGTTATTTCTGGGGGTTTCTGAATATATAGGATTTTTGGGCGTCGGTTTCACGCGAAGATGGGCCACGAGGGGCCCACAAGACACCATGCTCTTCTGGCCCTCCCACGAACCTTCTAGTACCTCTTTTGTTCCAAAAAAAATTGTCAAAAAGTTTCGTTGCATTTGGAGAACTTTTATTTCTCCACAAAAAACAACACCACGGTAGTTCTGCTGAAAACAACGACAGTCCGGGTTAGTTCCATGAAAATCATACCAAAACCATATAAAATTGTTGTAAATATGGCATGAATAGTTCATAAATTATAGATACGTTGGAGACGTATCAGCATCCCCAAGCTTAATTCCTACTCGTCCTCGAGTAGGTAAATGATAAAAGAAAATAATTTATGAAGTGGGAATGCTAGCATAGTGCATAAGTTTGATCAATGATAATTTCAACCATTTTTCCTATCATAATAACAAGAACTTTTTCTCATAAAACTCATCATGATAAAGTAGCAACCAATTCACAGGTTATGGTTCAAACAATGAATTCTTGTGAAACTTAACAACCTATGTTCTTAGTCACCAAACAATTGCAATTCAACTTATTCTCAACAAAGTCCAAGTAAGAGCTCCACATACTCAATCATCATATAGTCTTCTGTGATTGCTACTACTCAAAGCATATTTTTAGAACAAATGGCATCCATCGAACACAGAGAAAGATAGGGGCTTAATGTTTCGCCTCCCAACTCATTTATCATAGAGATAATTGTCAACAATAATAAGTCATGATCAAATATATTTGACTGGCCATATGTGCCTAGATCTTTCCCCACCACATGATGCTTGACAACTATAGAATAATTGAGGTTGAAATGAGAATGCATACTATTGACTCTTGCATAAAAGTAAATACTGAAAGGTAAAAGATAGGCCCTTCGCAAAGGGAAACAGAGGTTGTCATGCGCTTTTTGGTTTTGTATGCACAATCCCTTAATGCAAAAGAACGTCACATTATATTGCCCCTTATGATAGCAACCTTTATTATGCAGTCCGTCACTTTTATTACTTTGCCATCACAAGTTCTTACAACGCTCAATTTTCTCTTACACTAAATGATCAAACACATTTAGAAGCAATTATTATTGCCTTTTTTGCACCGATGACAACTTACTTGAAGGATCTTATTCAATCCATAGGTAGGTATGATGAACACTCATGGCAAGAAACTGGGTTTATGTGTTTTTGTATGCACAAGTAGTGTCTCTACTTAGTACGAATTTTTGGCTAGCAAAAGATCCTAAGCAAACACCACATGTTGGAGGATCCATAACAATATAACTTCTATGCAAATATACACAACCATAACTCATTACGTTGTCTTCCTTATCCAACTTCAACTAATTTGCTCAAGTTTGAAAATAATTAATGGGTATTCACAATCATAGAAGATGTTCAAGATAATATATTTGTATGTGAAAGTTCTCTTCCTTATACTAATCATTCACGAATTGCTTGTATGACCAATATTGTGATTGTCAAGCTGCAAAAGATTTCACTTTCTAAACCCAATGTGAAGCTACTACTAGGCATGATATGAACATATAATTTCAACTTCATGGTATTCAATTCATTCAACAATTTACTCATAGGATATAAGTGAAGCACAAGAGTAAATGACAAGCTACTCCAAAAAGATATAAGTGAAGATCAAGCGAGTAGTTAAGTAAATGGGTAGCCATTTGAGAACTCTCTGTCATCAGAAAACTTTCAGATCTAAGTATTTTATTAAAACAGCAAGCAAAACAAAATAAAATGACATTCCAAGAATAGCACACATCATGTGAAGAAGCAAAAACTTAGGCTCAACCGCTACAAACCGATAAATGTTGATGAAGAAAGGTGGGATGCCTACCGGGGCATCCCCAAGCTTAGAGGCTTGAGACTTCTTGAAATATTTACTTGGGGTGCCTTGGTCATCCCCAAGCTTGAGCTTTTGTATCTCGTTCAATCCTCTCATATCATGGTTTCACCTATTCTAAAAAACTTCATCCACACAAAACTCGAAAAGAACTCGTGAGATAGGTTAGTACACATAATAATAAATCAACTCTTTATGTGCTGCCAAGACAAGTTGCACAATAATTTCCGAACATCATCTACTGTTTACTATCGTTTCCACAATTTATATCTACCAATATAGGCTATGGAAACTATAGGATAAGTAGATAACAAAACTATGACAGCAATCTGTCCAAACAGAACAGTCTTTAGCAATTTATGAAAACAGTGTACTTATGTAACTCAAAAAATTATGAAAACTTAGGACGTGATAAAGAATTTATATGACAACATTGTGTAAAATTTTCAGAAACTTTCCATGTTCCAGTAAAATATGAAAATTCAAACACTACAGAGAAAGTTTCTGTTTTTACACAGCACACATCAAACATGCAATACAAGCATCCTAAGGCAATTCTTGGAACTTTTTATTGAAAAACAAGATTATAAATAACAACTAACGGAAAATAACGAAATATAATGACGATCCGAGCAAAGAACATATTATGTGACGAATAAAAATATAGCTCTAAGTAAGATATACAGATAATGTTGAAGACGAAAGAGGGGATGCCTTCCGGGGCATCACCAAGCTTTGGCGCTTGAGTCTTCCTTGGATATTACCTTGGGTGTGCCTTGGAAATCCCCAAGCTTAGGTTCTTGTCACTCCTTATTCTCCTCATATCGGTGTCTCACCCAAAACTTGAAAACTCCAATCACACAAAACTTAATGGAACTTCGTAAGATGGGTTAGTATAATAAATAAAGATCATTCACTTAGGTACTGCCAAGACAAGATTCATAATTGTTCCCACATAATACATACTGTATTCTATCATTCCCATAATTTATATCACTGAATATAAGCTATGGGAACACTAAAACAAGCAAACTATGCATGCAAAACAGAATCTGTCAAAAACAGAACAGTCTGTGAAGATCTGTAGTATAGCCATACTTGCCTATCTCTAAACATTCTGAAAAATTAGGAAAACTTATAGAATTTTCATATAAATACTGTGTAAAAATTTCAGAATTTTTTGACGCTCTATTAAAATCAGAGAAATTCTTTACTGGAGGCAAAAGTTTCTGCTTTTTGCACAGAATCAAATCAACAAGTATCCATACTATCCCAAAGGCACATTATTGATATAAAAGGCACAAAACATGATTACTACAGTAGATTAATCATGTGAACACACAAAAACATAAAGGAAAAGTGTTGGGTTGTCTCCCAACAAGCGCTTTTCTTTAATGCCTTTTTAGCTAGGCATGATGATTTCAATGAGGCTCGCATAAAAGTAAAGAATTGAAACATAAAGAGAGCATCATGAATCACATGGAAAGCACATTTAAGTCTAACCCACTTCCTATGCATAGGGATGTTGTGGGAAAACAAATTATGGAGCAAGAATCAATTAGCGTAGGAAGGCAAAACAAGTATAACTTCAAAACTTTGAACACATAGGGAGGAAACTTGATATTATTGCAATTCCTACAAGCATATGTTCCTCCCTCACAATAATTTTCAGTAGCATCATGAAGGAATTTCACAATATAACTATCACATAAAGCATACTTTTCATGATCTACAAGCATAGAAAATTTATTACTCTCCGCATAAGCAATTTTCTTCTCATTCATTGTAGTGGGAGCAAACTCAACAAAATAACTATCATGAGACACTTGATTGACATAACCACATTCAATATTAAAATCATGATGACAAGTTTCATGGTTACTATCACTCTTTATAGCATACATGTCATCATCATAATCATCATAGATAGGAGGCATGCCATCATCATAATAAATTTTCTCATCAAAACTTGGGGGGCTAAAAATATCATCTTCATCAAACATAGCATCCCCAGGCTTGTGGCTTTGCATATCATTAGCATCATGGATATTCAGAGGATTCATACTAGAAACATTACAATCATGTTCATCATTCAAGGAATTCTCATCAAGTATTTTCATAATTTTTTCCTCTACCAATTGAGCACAATTTTTTGAATCCTTATTTTCACGAAAGACATTATAAAGATGATACAAATGATGCAACCTAAATTCCATTTTTTGTAGTTTACTTTTATGAAACCAAACTAGTGAAAAACAAGAAACTAAAAGATTTAATTGCAAGATCTAAATATATAGCTTCAAGCACTGACCTCCCCGGCAACGGCGCAAGAAAAGAGCTTGATGTCTACTACACAACTTGTTCTTGTAGACTCGTGTTGGGTCTCCAAGCGCAGAGTTTTGTAGGACAGTAGCAAATTTCCCTCAAGTGGATGACCTAAGGTTTATCAATCCATGGGAGGCGTAGGATGAAGATGGTCTCTCTCAAACAACCCTGCAACCAAATAATAAAAAGTCTCTTGTGTCCCCAACACACCAAATACAATGGTAAATTGTATAGGTGCACTAGTTCGGCAAAGAGATGGTGATACAAGTGTAGTAATGACAGTAGGTATTGATTTTTGTAATAGTAACAATAAAAAACAACAATGTAGCAAGTAACAAAAGTGAGCACAAACGGTATTGCAATGCTTGAAAACAAGGCCTAGGGTCCGTACTTTCGCTAGTGCAATCTCTCAACAATGATAATATAATTGGATCACATAACCATCCCTCAACGTGCAACGAAGAATCACTCCAAAAAGTTCTTATCTAGGGGAGAACATAAGAAGAAATTGTTTGTAGGGTACGAAACCACCTTAAAGTTATCCTTTCCGATCGATCTATCCAAGAGTTCGTACTAAAATAACACCGAGTTATCCTTTCCGATCGATCTATCTAAGAGTTCGTACTAAAATAACACCATATGATACGCATCAACCAACTCTAATGTCACCTAGATACTCCAATGTCACCACAAGTATCCATGAGTTAATTATACGATACGCATCAAACAATTTCAGATTCATAATACTCAATCCAACACAAAGAACCTTAAAGAGTGCCCCAAGATTTCTACCGGAGAAAGTAAGACGAAAACGTGCATCAACCCGTATGCATAGATTACCCCAATGTCACCTCGGGAATCCGCGAGTTGAGTGCCAAGACATAGATCAAGTGCTCTCAAATCCATAAAAGTATTCAATCCGGTAATAACGAAATCTCAAAGGGAAAACTCAATTCATCACAACAAGATAGAGAGGGGAAAACACCATATGATCCAACTATATTAACAAAGCCTGCGATATATCAAGATTGTGCCAACTCAAGAACACGAGAGAGAGAGATAGATAGATAGATAGAGAGAGAGAGAGATTAAACACATAGCCACTGGTATAAACCCTCAGCGCCGAGGGTGGACTACTCCCTCCTCATCATGGAGACCATAGGGATGATGAAGACGGTCTCCGGTGATGATTTCCCCCTCCGATAGGGTGCCGAAACGTGGTCTAGATTAGTTTTTCGTGGCTATAGAGATCTGCGGCTGCGGAACTTCTGATCTCGGGTTATTTCTGGGGGTTTCTGAATATATAGGATTTTTGGGCGTCGGTTTCACGCGAAGATGGGCCACGAGGGGCCCACAAGACACCAGGGCGCGCCAGAGGGGGCTGGCATGCCCTCGTGGGTTTTGGCCACCTCGTGGCTCTTCTGGCCCTCCCACGAAGCTTCTAGTGCCTATTTTGTTCCAAAAAAATCGTCAAAAAGTTTTGTTGCATTTGGAGAACTTTTATTTCTGCACAAAAACAACACCACGGTAGTTTTGCTGAAAACAGCGTCAGCCCGGGTTAGTTCCATGCAAATCATACCAAAACCATATAAAATTGTTGTAAATATGGCATGAATACTTCATAAATTATAGATACGTTGGAGACGTATCACCTGGCCAATTAAATAACCAGTGGCAAGCCAATGAGTACTTGAATGTACTCGCAAGCAACCCATGTTTTGGAACAAGGTATAACAATGCATGATATGGCACTAAGTAGGTAAGTTGCGGAAAGCTAATTTTTGAGTGCAATGACATGATCAATCAACTTGAAGTAGCATGCATCATGAGGTTACGGATATCCATGTGAACAAGTTACATATATCAATATAACAGTGGTTGAACATCTCATGTTCAATTACTATGACAAGTCATCTGACTTAGCTCAAGTACCATCCTTTATCTCTCTCTCACTCACACACACCAAGTTTGTGAAAACATCTGACGTAGTTTAAGCAGGACCACTAACTGTCCATGACCGTGGACACGGCTATTCGAATAGTTTTACACTCTGCAGAGGTTGCACACTTTACCCACAAGACATGGGGAACTTTCGTGTCATCCACGACTCGCGGTATATTACATACCCAAGGTAAGCAACCGAACAATGCCTTTCCTTAACGACACTAAACAAAGAGTCCACTCGTTGGCCCACGTCTTCATGATGTACATCACATGAGACTCGCTCAATCATTGTACCATCCATGAAGGGACACAACGATGTGCCCGGTTTCTGTAAAAAACAATACATGGTCGCCCTACCTGGCACGACCCCGTATCGAGAGAGTAACTCATATTCTCTCGCCATTAGTAATGCGGGCTCTCTGCTAGCATCGACCAAAGTAATCAACAAAGCCCCGTCCCATAAGGGGTATCATGGTTGTACATGTAAGGTTGGGACGGTCAGCAGATCTTAAATCTCTCTGTTTTCGAAAACACACACGCACAACTTGCCTTGGTACACCACTTATTTATCAAGTGGTTACCTAGCTCTCATCTCCCTCGGGCATTAGTGGCACCCGACAGGGTTTTCGAAAAGTCTTTGAAAACACTTTTGTTTCCGACACCATGCATTTTTCCCATCCCACTTGCGTAGCATCTACTTAGCATCCTAACTACTTCCCACCCGCACAACCCTCACAAGAAGGTAGGGTCATGCTTAGTGCAAGTATCAACGAGGAAAGTAACAGAGGTAACCCACCACGGTGGTCACCGATTCATCATGATCCAATGCAATGGAATAAAGTGCTATATGCCTGCATAAAAATGGTTTCTTAGACATGGTCAAAGGGCTGCTTGCCTGGCTCAACAAAGTCTCCAGGGTCTTCAAAATCTTCTGGTCCAACTCCCTCGTCAACAACGCAATCTATCGTCGCAAAGTAACGGGGGATAATAAGGCCATAGCACAAAACAGGGAAAATAAATCTCCCAGAAAAAAATGTCAAACCAAATTTGTAAAATACTAGGTTTAAAACTAAAAATAAAAAAATTACTAGTTTCTGGTTTTGAGGTGCCAAAAGTGGTGAAATTCATTTTAGTAGTGATTTTGAATATTCAAAACAAGGTTTTATATAAAACCAGTACATAAACTCTTTTCAAAAAGTTGCACAAGTGGCATCATTAAATAGCACATAATTTTACAAGATTTATGGAGTTGGAATTATGGGATTTGGATATTTATTGAGATCTATGGAATTTTTGGGAATCTGACAGAAAAAGAAAAAGAAAATCGGCACTGTGCAACTGGGCCAATACTGGCGCAGCCGAGCCGGCCAAAAGAGGAACCGGCCCAGGCGAAGCGGTACGCGTGCGCGGTTTAACTTTGAAACCTGCCGGCCGGACCGACCAGGCAGTGAGAGAGAGAGAGAGAGGCAAGGGGATGACAAGTGGGCTCCACCTGTCATCCCTAACCTTGGTCAGGGAGGCGGGGACACTCACAGCCGAAGATTTATACCACGGCGGTCTAAGCGGGGGCACCGGTGACTGGCGCGCGTCTCTGGGAGGTAGGGATGGTCACCGGAGGTGAAGGTTTCGTCAGCGGCGAGGATTGATACGTCTCCAACGTATCTATAATTTTTTATTGTTCCATGCTATTATATTATCTGTTTTGGATGTTTTATATGCATTAATATGCTATTTTATATTATTTTTGGGACTAACCTATTAATCTAGAGCCTAGTGCCAGTTTCTGTTTTTTCCTTGTTTTTGAGTATTGCAGATAAGGAATATTAAACGGAGTCCAAACGGAATAAAATCTTCGAAATGATTTTTCTTGGACCAGAAGAAACCCAGCAAACTTGGAGATGAAGGCAGGAGACCTGCCGTGGCGTCACAAGCCACCAGGGCGCGCCCTAGGGGGGGGCACGCCCCCCTGGCTTGTGGCCCCACGGCAGCCCTCCTAACCCTATTCTTCGACCTATAAATTCACAAATATTCCTTGGATACCGAA
Source organism: Elymus sibiricus (assembly GCA_039707655.1). Taxonomy (NCBI): domain Eukaryota; kingdom Viridiplantae; phylum Streptophyta; class Magnoliopsida; order Poales; family Poaceae; genus Elymus; species Elymus sibiricus. Next base: position 252,011,375 of record CM077671.1, read on the forward strand.
GAGAGCCATGAAAATACTTTTCCGCCGCCGGAAGCCTCTGTTCCCATGAGATCCAATCTTGGAGCCTTTTCCGGTAATCTGCCGGAGGGGGATTCGATCACGGAGGGTATCTACATCAACTCCATTGCCCTTCCGATGATGCGTGAGTAGTTTACCACAGACCTTCGGGTCCATAGCTAGTAGCTAGATGGCTTCTTTTCTCTCTTTGTTCTTCAATACCATGTTCTTCATGATCTTCATGGAGATCTATCCGATGTAATACTCTTTTGCGGTGTGTTTGTCGAGATCCGATGAATTGTGGGTTTATGATCAGCTTATCTATGAATACTATTTGAGTCTTTTCTGAATTCTTATATGCATGATTTCATATCTTTGCAAGTCTCTTCGAGTTATTAGTTTGGTTTGGCCAACTAGATTGGTAATTCTTGTAATGGGAGAAGTGCTTAGTTTTGGGTTCAATCTTGCGGTGTCCTCACCCAGTGACAAAGTAGGGGTAGCGAGGCACGTATTTGTATTGTTGCCATCAAGGATAAAAAGATGGGGTTTTCATCATATTGCCATCGTATCGTGTATCATGAAAAGAATGATTTATGTGATAGTTATTTTGTTGAATTCCTTCATGATGCTACTGAAATTTATTATGAGGGAGGAACATATGCTTGTAGGAATTGCAATAATATCAAGTTTCCTCTCTATGTGTTCAAAGTTTTGAAGTTATGCTTGTTTTGCCTTCCTATGCTAATTGATTCTTGTTCCCATAAATTGTTTGCTCACAAAATCCCTATGCATAGGAAGTGGGTTAGACTTAAACGTGTTTTTCATGAGATTCATGATGCTCTTTTGCATATTTCAATTACTACTTTTTATGTGAGCATCATTGAAATCATTATGCCTAGCTAGGGGAGTAAAATGATAGCGCCTGTTGGGAGGCAACCCAATTTTATTTTTATGCTTTTTTTTTGCTTCTGTTTTTGAGTTTTCCACGCATTATTACCTCTGTAATAATTGTGTTTTGTTTCTTAATTTAGTGTTTGAGCCAAGTAAGACCTTTGGGATGGTCTACGGTGTTTGTGATTTGATTTTGCTGAAAAACAGAAACTTTTGCTCTCAGTCCAGAAATTTTGTAAATTCACTGGAACATGATTTTGATCTGAAATTTTTTACACAAGATTTATATACAAATTTCCCTGATTTTCCTAATTTTTAAGAATTTTTGGAGTTACAGAAGTATTCGAAGTCTACAGATTGCTACAGATTGTTCTGTTTTTGACAGATTCTGTTTTCTTTGTGTTGTTTGCCTATTTTGATGTATCTATGGGTTGTATCGGGGGGTATGAACCATGGAGAAGTTGGAATACAGTAGATATTACACAAATATAAATAAATAATGAGTTCACAACAGTACCTAAAGTGGTGATTTATTTTTCTTATACTAACGGATCTCACGAGTTTTCTGTTGAGTTTTGTGTTGTGAAGTTTTCAAGTTTTGGGTAAAGATTTGATGGACTATGGAATAAGGAGTGGCAAGAGCCTAAGATTGGGGATGCCCAAGGCACCCCAAGACATATTCAAGGATACCAAAAAGCCTAAGCTTGGGGATGCCTCGGAAGGCATCCCCTCTTTCGTCTTCAATCCATCGGTAAATTTACTTGAGGCTATATTTTTATTCACCACATGATATGTGTTTTGCTTGGAGCGTCTTGTATGATATGAGTCTTTGCTTTTTATTTTTCCACAATCATCCTTGCTGTACACATCTTTTGAGAGATACACGCTGAATCATGAATTTATTAGAATGCTCTATGTGCTTCACTTATATCTTTTGAGCTAGGCAATGTTGCTCTAGTGCTTCACTTATATCTTTTTAGAGCACGGTGGTGTTTTATTTTATAGAAATTATTGAACTCTCATACCTCACTTATATTATTTTGAGAGTCTTTAAATAGCATGGTAATTGGTTTAGGTTATGAATTTAGTCCTAATATAATGGGCATCCAAGAGGGATATAATAAAAACTTTCATATAAAGTGCATTGAATACTATGAGAAGTTTGATTCCTTGCATATAGTTTTGAGATATAGAGATGGTAATATGAGAGTCATGCTAGTGAGTAGTTTTGAATTGGAAGAAATACTTGTGTTAAAGTTTGTGATTCCCGTAGCATGCACGTATGGTGAACCGTTATGTAACGAAGTCGGAGCATGATTTGTTTAATGATTGTCAACCTTTGTGTGAGGGTCGGGAGCGCGCGATGGTTAACTGCTACCAACCTCTCCCCTAGGAGCATGCATCTAATACTTTGCTTTGATAACTAATAGACTTTTGCAATAAGTATGTGAGTTCTTTATGACTAATGTTGAGTCCATGGATTATACGCACTCTCACCCTTCCACCTTTGCCAGCCTCACTAGTACCGCGCAACTTTCGCCGGTGCATCAAACCCACCTTCCTCAAAACAGCCACCATATATTTTCATCAAAACAGCCACCATACCTACCTATTATGGCATTTCCATAGCCATTCCGAGATATATTGCCATGTAACTTCCACCGTTCCGTTTTTCATGACATGCACCATCATTTTCATATTGCCTTGCATTCGTTAGCATTCATATAGAGTCATATTTTGTTCTAGGTATCGAGTTGTAAGTAAATAAAAGTGTGATTATCTTCATTATTAGAGCATTTGTCCCGTGAGAGAAAAGGATGATGGAAACTATGAATCCCTCACAAGTTGGGATGAGCCTCCGGACTTTATAAATAATAAAAGAGGCCAATGAAGCCCAAATAAAAAAAAGAGGCCAAAGATGCCCACCAAAATAAAAAAAAATAAAAAAAAGAAGAAAAAAAGAAAAAATGAGAGAAAGAGAGAAGGGACAATGCTACTATCTTTTTCCACACTTGTGCTTCAAAGTAGCACCATGATCTTCATAATAGAGAGTTTCCTATTTTGTCACTTTCATATAGCTAGTGGAATTTTTCATCATATGCACAACCACTTAGTTTCTTTTTGAGCTTTCATACACTTATAGCTCTAGTGCATCCGTTGCATGGCAATCCCTACTCACTCACATTGATATCTATTGATGGGCATCTCCATAGCCCGTTGATACGCCTAGTTGATGTGAGAGTATCTTCTCCTTTTTCCTCACAACCTCCACCATATTCTATTCCACCCATAGTGCTATATCCATGGCTCACGCTCATGTATTGCGTGAGAGTTGAAAAGGTTTGAGAACATAAAAGGTGTGAAACAATTGCTTGACTTGTCATCGGGGTTGTGCATGATTTAGATACTTTGTGTGGGGAAGATGGAGCATAGCCAGACCATATGATTTTGTAGGGATAACTTTCTAAGGTCATGTTATTTCGAAAGGCCGCAATTGCCTTGTTGGTATGCTCGAAGTATTACTGTTTTTATGTCAATATTAGACTTTTGTTTTGAATCTTATAGATCTGAATATTCATGCCACAATAAAGAATATTACATGGATAAATATGTTAGGTAGCATTCCACATCAAAAATTCTGTTTTTATCATTTACCTACTCGAGGACGAGCAGGAATTAAGCTTGGGGATGCTTGATACGTCTCCAACGTATCTATAATTTTGATTGTTCCATGCTATTATATTATCTGTTTTGGATGTTTTATATGCATTAATATGCTATTTTATATTATTTTTGGGACTAACCTATTAATCTAGAGACTAGTGCCAGTTTCTGTTTTTTCCTTGTTTTTGAGTATTGCAGATAAGGAATATTAAACGGAGTCCAAACGGAATAAAATCTTCAGAATGATTTTTCTTGGACCAGAAGAAACCCAGCAAACTTGGAGATGAAGGCAGGAGACCTGCCGTGGCATCACAAGCCACCAGGGCGCGCCCTAGGGGGGGGGGGCGCCCCCTGGCTTGTGGCCCCACGGCAGCCCTCCTAACCCTATTCTTCGGCCTATAAATTCACAAATATTCCCTGGATACCGAAGAGAGCCACGAAAATACTTTTCCGCCGCCGGAAGCCTCTGTTCCCATGAGATCCAATCTTGGAGCCTTTTCCGGTAATCTGCCGGAGGGGGATTCGTTCACGGAGGGCATCTACATCAACTCAATTGCCCCTCCGATGATGCGTGAGTAGTTTACCGCAGACCTTCGGGTCCATAGCTAGTAGCTAGATGGCTTCTTTTCTCTCTTTGTTCTTCAATACCATGTTCTTCATGATCTTCATGGAGATCTATCCGATGTAATACTCTATTGCGGTGTGTTTGTCGAGATCCGATGAATTGTGGGTTTATGATCAGCTTATCTATGAATATTATTTCAGTCTTTTCTGAATTCTTATATGCATGATTTCATATCTTTGCAAGTCTCTTCGAGTTATTAGTTTGGTTTGGCCAACTAGATTGGTAATTCTTGCAATGGGAGAAGTGCTTAGTTTTGGGTTCAATCTTGCCGTGTCCTCACCCAGTGACAAAGTAGGGGTAGCGAGGCACGTATTTGTATTGTTGCCATCAAGGATAAAAATATGGGGTTTTCATCATATTGCTTGAGTTTATCCCTCTACATCATGTCATCTTACCTAATGCGTTACTCTGTTCTTCATGAACTTAATACTCTAGATGCAGGCAGGAGTCGGTCGATGTGTGGAGTAATAGTAGTAGATGCAGAATCGTTTCGGTCTACTTGACACGGACGTGATGCCTATATGCATAATCATTGCCTTGGATATCTTCATAATTATTCGCTTTTCTATCAATTGCTCGACAGTAATTTGTTCACCCACCGTATTATTTTCCTTCATGAGAGAAGCCTCTAGTGAAACCTATGCCCCCCGGGTCTATTTTCCATATTATATTTTCAGATCTATAAACCAAAATACCAAAAATACCTTGCTGCAATCTTTTTACTTTTGTTTTACTTTTCATTTTAGTAATCCAATCTATCTATCTCTATCAGCTCTCATCCTTGCAAGTAACCGTGAAGGGATTGACAACCCCTTTATAGCGTTGGGTGCAAGTGTTTGATTATTTGTGTAGGTACATCTATTGGGGACTTGCTTGTATCTCCTACTGGATTGATACCTTGGTTCTCAACAACTGAGGGAAATACTTATCTACTTTGCTGCATCACCATTTCCTCTTCAAGGGAAAACCAACGCATGCTCAAGAAGTAGCAAGGATCCCGAGCGGCAGCCGATGACTGTGAGGATGAAACGCTCGCCCTCGCCTGCAAACCGATGGATGAAGGGCGGGGTTCGACTGTTGGGAGCGAGATGAACCCGGGGAAGAAGAAAGGGAGGTCGAATGGGACCTATACCTCCCGAATGGCGGCGGCCCGATGCGGCAGTGACCGGCTCGATTTCGAGCACAAAGGGTAGGTAGTGGAGAGTGGGTGACACAGGGATTCAATTGGGGCTACGAGAGGGCGATCAGAGGGGAGAGAGGGCCTCGGGGGGGGGGCATTTATACGTGAGCGGCAGTGCACCGTGGACAGGGAGCTTAGTGGGGCCTTCATGGGGGTGTTCTACACCCAGGGGAAGGAAGAAAGAGGAAGGGGGAGTGCGTGCGTGTGAGGCTTTCGGTTGGCCGAACCGGCGGCGCCTGGCATGCGCGGGAGGGGGGAGAAGGAGGAAGAGAGAGGAGAGGGTCGACCGCGTGCCGTGTAACGGACGCCGAGGTGGCCTCGGGGGACATATTGGGGAGGCCCGAGGCTGTCGGGGCCATGCATTGGGTGGCGGCTACAGTGCGGCTGGGCATTGTCTCCAGAGCGCCCATATGGCTGGCATTACTATGCCCCCATGCGCTCTGGACGTGGCCACTTTGTCCACTAGTGTCTGGTTTTTTTGCAGATGCCCTATGAAGCTTAGGGGCTAAGGAGAGAGGAGGGGTAAAGGGAATTAGGAAGAGAAGAGAGTCTGGCTAGGTAAAACAGTGAGAAAATGTGGGTCTCTACCCACCTCAATCATTGAGCAGTGGCTTGGGGTTTTTACTGGAGGTAGAAGGGGACTAGGACGTGTTGTGGTAAAAATCTTAGGTCAAGGAGAACATGCTAAAAGGTAAAACCAGTAACTTTAGGATTTAACCAAAAGGTTTTTGATGTTGATTTGGGCAAGTAAAAGGAGTTTGCTTGCCATGAGATTTAACAGGATAAAAGGGTATGTAAAAATAGGGTGGACCACCAAGTTTGAGATCATTTGAAGGAAGTTGACAATGCAAACTTTGTGAACCCTAGAAATGGGCAGAAACTGCTTTTCTTAGATCTAATCATGCATATCTATTCTCCTTAATGCACCACTTGGTGTGATGGCATTATTTGGGGATTAGGTCATCTACACAAAGTTTGAGATCAATAGGAGACAGATGGCAATGTAGACTTGCTCAAATTTGGCTCTGGACATGAATGGTTTTGGGGCACTTTGGTGAACCAAACCAATTTAGATCGGAATGAAACTTGGCAGGATCATCACATTAGGCATATGTGACTTGCTAGAAGTTTCCTGAATTTATTTGAGAATATTTCTTATAGAAACATTTCAAATGCTTGAAATGAGCAGAAATGGTTTTGAGGGGTTTTGTCCAATATTTTGAACATGACCATGTGTTGAAACTCATATATATGGAAAATATATGTCCTTTGAGTTTCCCTAATTTTTCTCAAATATTTTTAAAGTATAAAAATAATTTTTCCCTACGAAAGACCATTTCTGGACTTAAGAAAAGTCTTTAAATAAAATAGGAAAATAATCTTTAAAAATAATATTTAGTAGTTTTGGGAAGTCTTATATATGGTAGGTTCCAAATAAAGTCTTTGGGGAAAACATTCACCCTATTTTGAGGACTTGTAGTACAAACCTCAATCCACGGGTTTTTGAAAACCTAATTTGAATAAATGCTTTTTGGCCAAAATAATATTTTATAAAAATATTTTTTGGTCCTATAAACATGGCATGATCATTGGGCAAGGAGTTTGGATCAAGTAGATGAGTATTGAGAGAAGAGGAACAAAAATCTGTTGAGTGCTAAACACAATCAACCAAACAAGCAATCATCAAACAATCAATTCATGCACAAGCACTCAAAAAGTTTTAAATGGGTCTAAATTTTATAAAATCATAGCATAGCAAAGTGATACAAACACAGGGTGTGACAACTGAGGAAGCATAGTGACTCGTGTCCGGCGGTGGCATCGATGATCTGGTCTATGCGAGGTAGGGGGAAGGGATCCTTATGTCAGGCTTTATTTAGGTCTTTGAAATCGACGCATAGCCGCCAAGACTTGTCCTTCTTTGGTACCATGACCAGATTTGCCAACCACTCAGGGTGTTTGATTTCTCGGATGAATCCAGCTTCGAGTAGCTTTGCCAGTTGTTCACCCATAGCTTGACGCTTGGGTTCGGAAAATCAACGTAGCGCCTGTTTGACTGGCTTGAAGCTGGTGATTATGTTCAAGCTGTGTTCTGCTAGTCTTCGCGGGATGTCCGGCATATCCGAAGGGTGCCATGCAAATATGTCACAGTTTTCACGCAAAAATGTGCACAGTGCTTCATCGATTGCTGGGTCTAGGTGGGCTTGAATGGACGTCGTTTTGTTGGGGTACGTTGGATGTACCTGAAATTTGATGATTTCATCTGCTGGTTTGAAGGATGTGGATTTGGGCCTCTTAGTGAGGGTTACATCATTCCTGTCTACCATCGAGCGGAGTGCGGTTAACTCCTCGGCCGCGAGGGCTTCAGTTAGTGCCTCGAGGGCGAGAGATGCCATTTTGTTTTCTACCCGAAGAGCTCTATCTGGGTCACTTGAGATTGTGATCACTCCATTGGGCCCTGGAATTTTGAGCTTCATGTACCCGTAATGTGGTATGGCCTAAAACTTCGTGAAAGCATGTCGCCCCAATAGGGCGTGATAACCACTATGGGAGGGCATGATATGGAAGAGAAGTTCTTCGGATCTATAGTTCTCGGGGCTACCGAATACCACGTCGAGAGTAACTCGTCCGGTACAACATGCCCCTTTCCCGGGGATGATCCCTCGAAAGGTGGTGTAGCTTTGTTCGATGCGAGATCCATTGAATTGCATTTTATCAAGGGTATCCTCATAGATGAGGTTTAAACCACTGCCACCGTCCATTAGTACTTTATGGAGCCTGAAGCTATCGACTATGGGGTCGAGGACTAGGGCGGTAGGTGTTCGGACGGAATGGGTTCTCGGCTGATCCGTCTCACCGAAAGTGATGGGTGTGTTGGTCCATGAGTTCGTTGCTACCACCATATGTATCTGATCGAGTTCTCGAAGAGCTCTCTTTCTCTGATTCTTTGAGGGAAATGTCTCATAGATCGTAAGGATCTTGGCGTCGTTGTCCGGTGGTGTAGCTGAATGTCTCCTTGGAGATGAGGTCCTGAGGATGGCCTCTCTGCTTTTTGCGACTTGCCTCATGATCCAGCAAGCTCGAAGGCAGTGAGTCGAGCTTGTATTCAGCAGGGTGGAGTGTATGGGGCATGGTTTGTCCAACAATTCATCGGGGACTGTCCTGGATCCTGTGATGGGCTTGTTCTTTTTCTCGTTGGGCTCGTAATTGGCCAACTGTAGTGGGGGTGTGCGCTTCTTTCGAGCTCCTCTAGGCTCTTCGGCATGGTTTGACTCCGTGTGCATCCGCTGAGCCTGCCAGGTGCTTTCCATGGCACAGTACTTGCTTACCAGATTTGAGAGCTCAGTGAAGTTTTGAACGTGGCAGCAAGCGAGGGCGTTGAGGATTCCTTCATCTCGGCAATTATGCCGGAAAGCAGCTATGATCTCTTGGTCACTGATGTCTGCCATCCTGTTTCTGATAACGAGGAATCTAGCCCACAAGTGATGGACTGTTTCCCCTGGCTGTTGTTTGACGTACAACAGGTCCCATATGTCGGGCTTCCCTGAATTACTTGGGGAGTATTCCACGTGGGTGGTGGGTGGGAAAAAATTTCTTATCCCGCTAGGACGTGAGTCTGAAGATATAACGGTCGCATCTTGCTCTGTCGTGGCATCCGGCGTGCCGGGGTTGGGGCCCGGATTAACGACCGGGCTCGGCTGCCCTGACTCCAGGTCGGGTGCCAAATCGGAATTCCATCCCGAACTATTTCCGGGGCCGAGTTCGGTTTCCAAACAAGGGGAATGATCCTAATGGTCGGATGCCCGAACATAAACCGTCCTCAGCTCCGGCGGTTGAGAGGGCGAACCTTCGACCGAGTTCTTGATGGTGGCGACCAAGTGTTAGATAGGTGGGACGTAAATTTCCCTGTTATCGGGTTTAAGTCCGATCTGGTCATAGATCGAGGGTTGGTCGTCGGCTACCCCCATGGTCTGTATCCGCCCAAGTAACTCGTTTAATGACGAGACATCCGGGGAGTCTATGTTCCCGGAGTACATGGGGTCGATCCGTAGTGCCATTGCTCCTGGGGCGTTTGGAGCTGTGACCGGGCAGCGGTCGGCCGAAGACAATCTGGGTATGTCAATAGTATCGGGCTTCGGGGCCGGGCTCAAGGCGGTGGGCGCCCCGTCGACGGGGTTCGCTGCTCCCGAGGTCAAGGTATCGGGACTCGCGAGCTCTTCAAAGGGAGCTGAAAGCTTGGTCAGGGTAAGATCTCCCCGGGAGGCGGTGGCAAACTCTAGGTTCCCGAACCTTATCTCCTGATCGGGGGCAAAACTTCTAACCTGTCCAGGATGACCGGTTGGATCGGCGTGCAGTACGATGCTGCCGAACACGAAGATCTGTCCAGGGACAAAGGTGTCCCCGTTACAGATTTCACTGCTGATGATGAGGCGAGCCATCGATCCTTTTGGCGATCCAACAACGGAACTCTCAATGAAAGCACCAATGTCGGTGTCAAAACCGGCAGATCTCGGGTAGGGGGTCCCAAGCTATGGATCTTGGATCAATGGGGAACAGGGAACGTAGACACGATGTTTACCCAGGTTTAGGCCCTCTCGAGGAGGTAAAACCCTACGTCCTGCTTGATTATATTGATTGGGTGTATGATGATTACATAGTCGATCTACCATGAGATCAGATGAGATAAACCCTAGATGATAATTATGTCCTTCTATCGGCTAAACCCTCTGGTTTATATACACACCAGGGGTACCTAGGGTTACACATAGTCGGTTACCAACGATAGACAAGCACGCCGATCCGGCCATCCTGACTTGGAGGAAACACCAAGGCACCAGAGGTTTCCTTCCCGAATACGAGGTTGACTTTTAGTTCGGCTTCCATGTACTGGGCACAAAGCGGCCCACCTGTCCGGCCCATAGGAAATAGGCCGGCGGCCCGAGGACCCCTTAGTCCCGGACTCCCTCAGTGAGTGCTTGAAAGTATATATTTAGATCTTGCAATTGAATCTTTTAGTTTCTTGTTTTTCAATATTTGGTTTATAAAAGAAAACTACAAAAAAATGGAATTAAGGTTGCCTCAAATGCTTCATCTTTATAGTGTGTTTCTTGAAAATGATAGATCGGAAAATTATGCTCAAGTGTTAGAGGAAGAATTCAATAAAATGTTTGGCATTAAATCCTTAAATAATAATTTTATTAGTGTGTCTTCTCTAAATATCCACAATGCTAATGATGATTGCAGTAGTCATGATAAAAAGGTTTCCTATAAGCATGTCAATTTTTGTGGAGTGAATAAAATTCGTGAAGACATGCCATATAGGGGATTTTGTAAGAAGCATAAGCATGATGAAACCAATCGTTTTTTAATTGATAGATGATCTTACTAGAAAATTATGCTCTCTTCATCGCATTACTTGTGAGTTATGCAATAAAGTAGGTCATCTTAATTTCCAATGTATGCTTTTTCATGATCGAATCGTTTCCAAATATTGTGATAATTTGATCACCCTTGAGCTTTATAATGACCTTTGTTTATTTTTGTGGTGTGAAGAATTACATAAAAATGATTGGTTTGATATATTCGTTACCACTAATGACATTGAATATAAACTACAAGAAATCTATATGTTATGTGTGGTAAATTGCAACGAGAATACCTACATCACTAATTATAGAAATAAAGGAAACCCAATAGAGTATAAAATAAATACTAATGGAAGGGTAAAGTTCTCCCAATACCCCCCTATTGTTTCTCGTAATGAATCAGGTAGCGAGGAGGAGCTTCCCATCGAACCAATCTATTCAATAAGAAGCTCGAAAAAATTAATTAAACCCACACATAATGTGGTGAAGAAGAAGACGAAAAGAGGGGAATTACATGTAAAGATGTATCTCTCCCAAATAATGTTGCTCCTATCATTGTTGAGAATGAATCCGAAAGTATTGTTGACGATGATACACTTGATGATGATTTTGTTATGCCTACTACTTGTTGTGATGATTATGGTTGGGGAGATAATGATACTTCTTATAATATTGAAAATCTTTTTTGCACCGACTTGGAAAATTATGGTGATAATAATTTTTATACTATTGGTGTCATTCATACTACATATCGATTAGAAAAGTGATTATGCTAATGATATGCAAACCCACAAGCTTGGTGATGCTACATTTGATGAGAATGGCATGTTCGAGAATTTATTTGCTGCAAATAATGTTCATCCCAAGCTTGGGGATGCTATGTTAAATGAAGATGATCTTGGTTCCCCCACTTTTAATGTTCATCCCAAGCTTGGTTCCCCCACTTTTAATGATCAAATTTGTTATGATGATAGCATGCCTCCTATTTATGATGATTGCAATAATTATCAAAGTGGGTTTGGAAGAGTGTGAACTTTAGATAATAATTATCCCACTATTTTGGAGGGTGTTCAATCTTATTATATTGATAAAATTGGATTTGGAGAGGTCATGACATTATTTAGTAATGATTCCACTATCTTGGAAGAGGTTTCAATTGATTACGATGAGAACAAATTTGCTACTTATGATGATTGTTGTGGTGATACTTATGTTATAAAAAGTAGTGATGATTATTATTATAAAACTTGTCATAATGATGAATACCCTTACTCTAAACATTACTCTTTTAATGTGGAAGCAATTTATAGTATTCGAGTTTCATATGATATTCTCACTATTATGTATGAGAAGAAATTTGCTTATGTTGAGAGTAATAAATTTTCTATGCTTGTGGATCATGGAAGGAATGCTTTGTTTTAATTCCTTCATGATTCTACTGAAAAATATTATGAGGGAGTAACATATGCTTCTACATATCTCAATAATATCAAGTTTCCTCTCTATGTGTTAAAAGTTTCAAAGTTATACTTGTTTTGCCTTCGTACGCTAGTTGATTCTTGCTCCCATAAATTGTTTGCTCACAAAATCCCTATGCATAGGAAGTGGGTTACCATTAAATGTGCTTGTCATATGCATCATGATGCTCCCTTTGTGTTTCAATTCTTTAAATTTATGTGAGCATCATTGAAATCATCATGCCTAGCTAAAAGGCTTTCAAGAAAAATGCTTATTGGGAGACAACCCAATATTTTCCTTACTGTTTTTGTGGGTTCACAATATTAATCTACTGTATTTATTATGTTTTGTGTCTTGTATTTCCATAATGTGCCAAGTAAAGCCTTTGGGATAGTGTGGATACTTGTTGATTTGATTCTGTGCAAAAAGAGAAACTTTTGCCTCCGGTATATAATTTCTCTTATTTTACTGGAGTGTCAAAATATTCTAAAGGATTTACAAAGTATTTGTATACAAATTCTCTACATTGTAATAATTTTTCAGAATTTTAAGCGATATGGAAATATGGGTTTAGTTCAGATCTTTACAGACTGTTCTCTTTTTGACAGATTCTGTTTTGCATGCATAGTTTTCTTGTTTTAGTGTTTCCATAGCTTATATTTGGTGTTATAAATTATGGTAATGATATAATACAGTGGTAATTATGTGGGAACAATTAATCTTGTCTTGACAAGTACCTAAGTGAATGATCTATTTTTATTACACTAACCCATCTCATGAGTTCTGTTAAGTTTTGTGTGATTGAAGTTTTCATGTTTTGGGTGAGATACCGATATGAGGAGAACAAGGAGCGGCAATAACCTAATCTTGGGGATTCCCAAGGCACCCTAAGGTAATATTCAAGGAATACTCAAGTGTCTAAGGTCGGGGATACCCCGGAAGGCACCCCCTATATCATCTTCAACACTATCGGTGTACCTCACTTGGAGCTATATTTTTATTCATCACATAATATGTGTTATGCTTGTAGAGTCATTTTATTTTGTTGGACTTTGATTGATTTTATTTATAATCATGTTTTCAATAAAAAGTACCAAGAATTTCCCTTTAGGATGCTTGAATTGCATGTTTGATGTGTGATGTGCAAAAACAAAAACTTTTGTTGTAGTGTTTGAATTTTTGTATTTTAATAGAACATGGAAAGTTTCTGAAATTTTTACATAGTGTTGTAATACAAATTATTTATTATGTAATAATTTTTCAGAATTTTGTGATAAAGAAGTTCACTTTTGGAATTAATTTCTACACATTGTTCTGTTTAGACAGATTGTTGTCTTAGTTTTGTTATCTGCTTATCCTAGAATTTTCATGGTTTATATTGGTAAATATAAATTGTGGAAATGATAGTATATTGTAGCTAATGTTTGAAAATTATTGTGCAACTTGTCTTGGCAGTAGATGAATGGTTGATTTATTCTTATGTGCACTAACCTATCTCACGAGTTCTTGTCATGTTTTGTGTGGATGAAGTTTTAAGATTTAGGAAACCGTGATATGAGAGGAATTGACGAGACACGATAGATCAAGCTTGGGGATTCCCAGGGCTCCCCAAGTAAATATTAGAAGAAGTCTCAATCATCTAGGCTTACGGACGTCGCGTTAGGCATCCCACCTCTCTTCGTCAACAAATATCGGTTAGCCTATGTTGAGCGTAAGATTTTATCTGTTCACATGATATGTGCTATTCTTGGAATGTATTTTTGTTTTGTTTGTTGTTTGAATAAAATCCTTTGATATGAAATCTTTATTTGGTGAGAGTCTTTAAATAGCTACTTAATAGTTTAACTACTCGCTGATCTTCACTTATATCTTCTTGGAGTAGTTTGATGTTTACTCTTGTGCTTCACTTATATTCTAAGCGTAATTTGTGAATGAATTGAATATCATACATCAAAAATTATCCATATGCCTTATGCTTAGTATAGTTTCACATTGGGTTTAGAAAAGTAAAATCTATTGAAGTTTGATAATCACAATATTGGTCACACAAGCATTTCATGAATGATTAGTATAAGGAAGAGAACTTTCACATACAAATATATTATCTTGGACATCTTTTATGATTGTGAATACCCATTAATTATTTTCAACCTTGATCAAATTAGTCGAAGTTGGACAAGGAATACAATGTAATGAGTTATGTTTGGGTATATTTCCATAGAAGTTATATTGTTATGGATCCTCCAACATGTGGTGCTTGTTCATAACCTTTTTCTAGCCAAAACTTCGTACTAAGTAGAGATACTACTTGTGCATCCAAAATCCTTGAGCCAAGCTTCTTCCATGAGTGTCCACCATATCTATCTATATATGATATTACCCTGTCGTTCCAAGTAAATTTGCATGTGTCATCTCTAAAACCTTCAAATAAACATCTGTTATGTGTACCCGTAGCGTTTATGGAGCGACGGGGCGGTCATTATCTTTCATGCTAAGCGGGTTATTATCATGATGGGTGTTTATTGATGTCTACTGCACAACTTTATTCTTGTAGACTCTGTTGGGCCTCCAAGCGCAGAGTTTTATAGGACACTAGCAATTTTCCCTCAAGTGGATGACCTAAGGTTTATCAATCTGTGGGAGGTATAGGATAAATATGGTCTCTCTCAAACAACCCTGCAATCAAATACAAAAAATCTCTTGTGTCCCCAACACACCCAATACAATGGTAAATTGTATAGGTGCACTAGTTCAGCGAAGAGATGGTGATACAAGTGCAATACGGATAGTATATATATATATTTGTAATCTAAAAATATAAAATAGCAAGGTAGCAAGTGGCAAACCGCGAGCAAAACATTATATAAATGCTTGGAAACAAGGCCTAGGCTTCATACTTTCACTTGTGCAATCTCTCAAGAATGCTAACATAATAGAATCATATGATCATCCCTCATTGTGCAACAAAGAATCACTCCAAAGTTCATATCTAGCGGAGAACATGAGATGAAATTGTATTAGGTAGTAGAACCACCTCAAAGTTACCCTTTCTGATCGATCTATTGGGCTATTCCTATAGGTGTCACAAAGATCCCAAGAGTTCGTACTAAAATAACACCAATGATACATATCAATCAACTCTAATGTCACCACAAGTATCCATGGGTTAATTATTCGACATGCATCAAACAATTTCAGATTCATCACATTCAATCCAACACAAAGAACTTCAAAGAGTACCCCAAGATTTCTATCGGAGAAAGTAGGACAAGAACATGTATCAACCCCTGTGCATAGATTACCCCATTGTCACCACGGGAATCCACAAGTTGAGTACCAAGACATACATCAAGTGATCTCAAATCGAATATTCAATTTGACATAACAAAATCTCAAAGGGAAAGATTCAATTCATGACATCAAGATAGCAAGGGAAGAACACCATATGATCCAACTATATTAACAAAGCCCGTGATATATCAAGATCGTGCCACCTCAAGAATACGAGAGAGAGATTAAACACATAGCTACTGGTACATACCCTCAGCCACGAGGGTGAACTGCTCCCTCATCGTCATGGCCTCCGCTGGGATGATGAAGATGGCCACCAGTGATGATTCACTACTGTAGGGTGATCCAAACATGACACATCAATCAAAGACCATTCGACGAAACTATGTGCGATGCATGAATCGCAAACGGTATAGTTCAAGCTCCGTTGCCAATAACACAAACTATGTGCGATGGCGGAACCATCAAATACGATTCAGAAAAGACTTACGTGTGTGATATGTGGCATACAGTTGGTTCTTCTGAACTGTTTGCGATTAGCCAAGATAACACAAACGGTTAATAAAACACATATGTGTGTGAAGTACGGCATACAGTTCACTTGCATAAACTGTTTGCGCTGATCCGGCAGAACACAAACGAGTTAGTATAAGAAGGTGTGTGTGATACCTGACAAACAGTTCATTCATCATATTTGTGTGGGAATATCAATAATAACCCACACAATTCATCCTGACAAGTTGTGTGTGTTGTGGGCAGACAGTTACTGCTAAACAATTGTCAGCGATTGACTAAATCATTACCGATGCTACGTAGGGAAGTGTCGTTTGCGTGTATTAATATCATAGACGTTTTGTTATTATTACCCATCTGCTTGCTCATCCGTCCTCCTCCCTCATGTCTTGTCACCGCGTTTCAGCCCAAGGATTCCAGTGCATGCTTCGGCACCGCACAGGCGTTTCTTTTGGCCACGCGTCGGCTCGATGATCCGTTCCCGCTCACAACTGCGCAGGTTCCCGCACACAAAACTGCACTTCGGCTCTAGCTTCCCGCTCAGCTCAGTGAAATCCCCAAAAAAAACAATGTTTGCCGGCCTCCTATATAAACCCTCATGGCCGGCGACTCCACATTATCTTCATCCCCTCCCGCCCATAGCTTATCTAGTTTGCTTCTCCCCCAATCGCCAATGGCACTGGCCGATCGTCGCCACTCAGCCACTCCGCCAGAGGACAGCTCCAGCTGGGAGGCTTCACCGCGTCGGCGCGGTAGTCCTCTGAAGTGTGCAGTGCACGTGGCATCCCTGGTGGGTGTGCGCACGCCATCCACTACACGCTCTGCCACCGCTGTCCGAAGGCAGCTGCTGTCGGTGGCCACCGTGGCCGCCACTAGACCATTGTTCGCCTTGGACATGACCTCGCCGCCAGGCGGCGGGGTCATCACCCGCTCTGCTACCGTGGCCCGAAACCGGGAGGTGGAGGCCGCCAAAGGTCAGCCGCCGGGCTTCTGCGTCGCAAACCTTGCACGCTACATCTACTTCCTAGATAAGGAGGTGGAGCGCCAGATCGCGCATGCGAAGAAGCTCACCAATGCCATGGACGTAGGAGAAGCTACAACGGCAGCGTGGAATGCGGAGATCTACGCCGAGTTCGCCGCTTCGAGGACGGACGTCTAAAGCAGTGGAGGGCAGCATTGACAGGCAAGAGACTCGACTCTACCAGCTCGTCGGCAGGCTCCTCCTCCACTTGCTCTTACTGAGTGTGCTCGGTTCTGCTGGAAGTAGTACAAAGCCCCTCTATAGTACTAGTATTTAGGGGATATTTTGTTCAGTTCATCTAATTATAGATATGGTTGAATTGTACCACGGAGTTTAAATTAGCTAGCATATATAGTTGAACTAGCTATTTCAGTACATGGTTGGCAACAATTGCGGAGAAGTTTGTTCGGTTCAGCTGTCTAGTTGAACTGTTTTGTACAAAGACCACTGCTTAATGTATGAATGAAAGCCATGTTTAGTGAATTTCAGTTGCAAAATTGCACCACAATTGTGATTTTGTTGTTGCAAAATTTGACGAATGTCAGTGCTACAATGTTGACAAATGCTAATGTTTCTAGATCGACAAATGCCAAGGTTTCCGATTTGACAAATGGTAATTGACCCAATATGACAGATGCAAATCTTCTCGGATTGTCTGTACTAAGCACACTGTCATCGGCAGGGGCGGCAACTAGCGGCGTTGCGAGGAAGCTGTCGACGGCGGCGTCCCAATCCGTTGAGGGGGGCATGACGGGTGCAGGCGCGCGCACGGGGATGTGCGCGATGGGTGCAGGGACGCGCACGGGGACCGGGGCGGCCTGTGCAGGGGTGCGCACGAGCACATGCGCAGGAGGAGGCGCTGGCGATTGCACGTACACGAGATCGCGCGGGTCCGCGGTGACCTTGCTGACGCCTGTGGTTTCCAGCTCCGCGATGATGCTCGGCGACCAGCCCGTCAATGCCACGGGGATGGTTGCTCGCGTGGGGCGCGGGGATGGTTGCTGGCGAGTGCGCCGGGGCAGCATCCGCTGTGGCATGCAACTCTTCTAGGGCCATGTCCATGGCGTCCCATTCGTCTTTTTGTTCTATCTCCTCCGTCTCGGTGTCAACTTCACGAAACCGGAAGACTAGTGGCATATGATCCTTGTGTGCCATGGTGTAGGTGCGTGGAGGTCTGAATGATGGAGGGGAATGGGAGGCGAAGAGAGAGGATTGTGAGTGAGTGGATAGTACAACCGCCTATTAAACAGCGGCTCGGGCACCATTGATGGGCAAGTTGGAAGCGAGGCTAGCGGATATGGAGATCGAAGGGATCGCTTCCCGACGAGCTTGCAGCGTACTGCCCGCACGCCTCCTGGTGAGCATGTGCACCGGAGGCCAGCTCGCACGCCTTCCGTGCCCCGTCAACTCAAACAGCTGCTCGCACAACACCTCCTAGCTAATAAAAGAGTGCGACGGGTGGCAGCATGTAAATGGGCAGTAGAACGCCCACGGTTTGTAAATAATGCAACCGTTTGTGTGGTAATGTGACAGTTCTTTGTTCCAAAAAGCTTTTGTTGGCTAAACCAATATTCTCAATGTTGGCTATAGAAGAAAAAATATATTGAAAACATGTCTCAAATATGAAAACAAAATCCTATGATGCCTTTATGTACCATGTCATGACATCATGCCAAGTTTCATGAATCTCTGACGAGTTTTTGATTTAGATGAATTTAAAACCCAAGTTTCTCAATGTTTGTGGCCGGGCCAAAGACCTGAGATATTTGAAATTCATTTCCATTTCTTTGCATATGAGACCTAAAGATGCAGATGTGTACACTTATATGATTTGTTAACCAATTTTGATGCACCGGACCTTGTGATTGTAGTTCAAATTTGAATTATGCACATTAAATGCCTATGAAACTCAATTAATGTATAAAAAGGGCCAAATGAACCCTGGACAATTCCATATATTAGCACGATGATGACCCACAAGTATAGGGGATCTATCGTAGTCCTTTCGATAAGTAAGAGTGTCGAACCCAACGAGGAGCAGAAGGAAATGACAAGCGGTTTTCAGTAAGGTATTCTCTGCATGAAACATATGGATCCAAATCAGCCATAGCAACTACGAAAAAGGAATTAAGATAAATCTAACCATAGCATGAAACATATGGATCCAAATCAGCCCCTTACGAAGCAACGCATAAACTAGGGTTTAAGCTTCTGTCACTCGAGCAACCCATCATCTACTTATTACTTCCCAATGCCTTCCCCTAGGCCCAAATAATGGTGAAGTGTCATGTAGTCAACGTTCACATAACACCACTAGAGGAGAGACAACATACATCTCATCAAAATATCGAACGAATACCAAATTCACATGATTACTTATAACAAGACTTATCCCATGTCCTCAGGAACAAACGTAACTACTCACAAAGCATATTAATGTTCATAATCAGAGGAGTATTAATTTTCATTAAGGATCTGAACATATGATCTTCCACCAAGTAAACCAACTAGCATCAACTACAAGGAGTAATCAACACTACTAGCAACCCACAGGTACCAATCTGAGGTTTTGAGACAAAGATCGGATACAAGAGATGAACTAGGGTTTGGAGAGGAGATGGTGCTGGTGAAGATGTTGATGGAGATTGACCCCCTCTCGATGATAGGATCGTTGGTGATGACGATGGCTTCAATTTCCCCCTCCGGGAGGGAAGTTTCCCCGGCAGAACAGCTCCGCCGGAGCCCTAGATTGCTTCTGCCCAGGTTCCGCCTTGAGACGGCGGCGCTTCGTCCCGAAAGCTCCCTTATGATTTTTTTCCAGGTCAAAACCCTCCATATAGCAGAATATGGGCACCGGAGGCCTGCCAGGGGGCCCACAAGCCACAGGGGCGCGCCCAGGGGGTAGGGCACGCCCCCTGGCTTGTGACCACCTGGTGGGTCCCCTATGGTATTTCTTTCGCCCAATATTTTTTATATATTCCAAAATAGTTGTCCGTAACTTTTCATGACTTTTGGAGTTGTGCAGAATAGGTCTCTCAAATTTGCTCCTTTTCCAGTCCAGAATTCCAGCTGCCGGCATTCTCCTTCTTCATGTAAACCTTGTAAAATAAGAGAGAAAAGGCATAAGTATTATACCATAATGTGTAATAACAGCCCATAATGCAATAAATATTAATATAAAAGCATGATGCAAAATGGACGTATCAACTCCCCTAAGCTTAGACCTCGCTTGTCCTCAAGCGAAAGCCGAAATCGATAAATATGTCCACATGTTTAGAGATAGAGGTGTCGATAAAACAAAATACGGACATGAGGGCATCATGATCATGTCTATAACAGCAATACTTAATGATATATAATTTCTTATGCTAGAGTAACAATTCATTCACAAGGTAAAGTATGAATCAGGAACTCTATTGAGAACCAACAAACTATGATCTCAGTCATTGAAGCAATTGCAATTTATCATAACATCGGAAAGAGTCAATATAAGAGCTTGTAAAGCAAATCCACATACTCAATCATCTTTTAGTCTTTCATAATTGCTAACACTCACGTGGTACTTATGAGGTCAAAGCTTCAACTGGACATAGAGAAAGATAGGGGCTTATATTTTTGCCTCCAAACTATTTACCTCAAGGGTAATGTCAACAGAAATAACTCATGATCACCCTCATCCGAGTGGATATATGTGTCTAGATCATTCCCCAACACATGACGCTTGCCAAGAGAAAAAGGCGAAATAAAGGAAGCGGTGATCACCACGACTCTTGCATAAAGGTAAGAACTAGAAAGTAAAAGTAACAGATAGGCCCTTCGCAGAGGGAAGCAGAGATTGTCATGCGCTTTTATAGTTGGATGCGCAATCTCTTAATGCAAAAGAACGTCACTTTATATTGCCTCTTGTGATAAAGAACTTTATTATGCAGTCTGTCGCTTTTATTTCTTCTATATCACAAGTTCGTATAAAGTTTATTTTCCTCACACTAATAGATCATACATATTTAGAGAGCAATTTTTATTGCTTGCACCGATGACAACTTACTTGAAGGATCTTACTCAATCCATAGGTCGGTATGGTGGACTCTCATGGCAAAACTGGGTTAAGGGTGTTTGGATGCACAAGTAGTATCTCTACTTGGTGCGGAAGTTTTGGCTGATATAGGGTGGAAGCAAGCGTCACATGTTAAAGGATCCATGACAATATAACTTCTATTCGGAAATAAGCAAACATAACTCATTATGTTGTCTTCCTTGTCCAACATCAACTTCTTAGCATGTAATATTTTAATGAGTGCTCACAATCATAAAAGATGTCCAAGATAATATATTTATATGTGAACCTCTCTTTCTTTATTACTTCTTTTTAATTGCAACAATGACCAATCGCTATGTTTGTCAACTCACAACAACTTTCAATCGACATACTTCTTATATATGAAGTCATCACTCCCCATAAGATCATCATATATACTCTTTGCTTTTATTCTATTCTTTATTTCTTTTACTCAAGATCATAGCAAGCAAGCAAATCCCTCAACTCAAAACTACTTTTTATTATAT
Organism: Elymus sibiricus; assembly: GCA_039707655.1. Classification (NCBI taxonomy): domain Eukaryota; kingdom Viridiplantae; phylum Streptophyta; class Magnoliopsida; order Poales; family Poaceae; genus Elymus; species Elymus sibiricus. Next base: position 252,032,944 of record CM077671.1, read on the forward strand.
AACTCTCGGACCCGCTTACATAGGGGGGACATAAAGCAAAACTCAAAACTAGATCACCCTAAAAACTTTATTCTACTAGATCAAGATATAGCCAAAAGGATCAAACTGAGAAAAACGATAAAAGTAAAAGGTGTGATGGTGATACGATACCAGGGCACCTCCCCCAAGCTTGGCACAAGCCAAGGGGAGTGCCCATACCCATGTGTTTAGTTGTCTTCCTTCGGAGGTGGTGATGTTATATTCTTGGCGATGATTCCCCTCAGGATGCGATTCTCCTCCTCAAGCTTGTTATTTTGCTGTCTAAGATCCATTATCTCCTTACGAAGTTTTCCAGTGACGGTTAGAGCTCCCATCACCCATGGATGTTTCATTGCTGCGGGGGAAGAAGCAACACTCTTTTTCATATTTTCATAAGTAAGAAATTTAGCATTGGGAGGGATGACCGAATTCGGAATTGCTGAGCTCTGAAGTTCCTCCAACATGGCTCCAGGTTGTAGACAAGAGGTAACTTCTTGGTCTTCCTCCATGGCATCCATCCTTTTCAAGTCGGCCTCCATCTCTTCCTCCGTGGCCTGCCCGAAGTGGTTGGCTTCGATGTATGCTCCGGGCCCCGGTGTCAGGCGAGAGGCACGGCTCTCCCCGACCGACTCTTGCGAAGACATCTTGCTCTAAATCTGCTGCAGAAACAGCTCAAAACGAAAATAGGAAGTATTGTCGTGAAACGAAGGTCCAAACCTTCGGGAGATTATATAATGAATTTTTACCGACCTGAAGGAGTATACCACAAGAAAACGGAGTCCGAAGGGTACACGGGGTGGCCACAAGCCACAGGGGCGCGCCCAGGGGGGGTAGGGCGCGCCCTCCTGGCTTTTCGCCTCCTCGTGCACTTTTCGGACTACTTTAAATTTTCCTAATTTTTTAAATATTCCAAAACGGAGAAAAATTGCTATTGAAAAAGTTTTGGAGTCGGTTTGCTTACCGTACCACATACCTATTCCTTTTCGGAGTCTGAAACATTATGGTAGGTCTCCCTAATGTACTCCTCCGGAGTTATGGTATTGATAATATTGGTTTCAACATTTATGGGAGTACCTAAGATATAATATTTGATTCTTTGCCCGTTCACCACCTTCGGATTTGTGCCTTCGGCGTTGTTGATCTTGATGGCACCGGAACGGTACACTTCCTCGATAATGTAAGGCCCTTCCCATTTAGAGAGAAGTTTTCCTGCAAAAAATCTTAAACGAGAATTGTATAGCAAGACATGATCACCTACATTGAATTCACGCTTTTGTATCCTTTTATCATGCCATCTCTTAACCTTTTCTTTAAACAACTTGGCATTCTCATAGGCCTGGGTTCTCCATTCATCAAGTGAGCTAATGTCAAATAACCTCTTCTCACCAGCAAGTTTGAAATCATAGTTGAGCTCTTTGATTGCCCAATAAGCTTTATGTTCTAGTTCTAGAGGTAAGTGACATGCTTTACCATAAACCATTTTATACGGAGACATACCCATAGGGTTTTTGTAAGCAGTTCTATAAGCCCATAATGCATCATCAAGTTTCTTAGACCAATTCTTTCTAGATCTATTGACAGTCTTTTGCAAGATCAATTTAATTTCTCTATTGCTTAATTCTACTTGACCACTAGACTGAGGATGATAAGGAGATGCAATTCTATGATTAACATCATACTTAGCAAGCAATTTACGGAAAGCGCCATGAATAAAGTGTGAACCACCATCAGTCATTAAATATCCGGGGACTCCAAATCTAGGGAAAATAACTTCTTTAAGCATTTTAATAGAAGTGTTATGATCAGCACTACTAGTTGGAATAGCTTCTACCCACTTAGTAACATAATCAACAACAACTAGAATATGAGTATACCCGTTGGATTTTGGAAAAGGTCCCATATAATCAAAACCCCAAACATCAAATGGTTCAATAACAAGAGAGTAATTCATAGGCATTTCCTGACATCTACTAATATTACCAATTCTTTGACATTCATCACAAGACAAGACAAACTTACGAGCATCCTTGAAGAGAGTAGGCCAATAAAAACCAGATTGTAATACCTTGTGTGCAGTTCTATCTCCAGCGTGGTATCCCCTGTAGGCCTCTGAGTGACACTTGTGTAGGATCTGTTCCTGTTCATGCTCAGGTACACAACGTCTAATAACACCATCTACTCCTTCTTTATAAAGGTGTGGATCATCCCAAAAGTAATGTCTTAAATCATAGAAGAACTTTTTCTTTTGTTGGTATGTGAAACTAGGTGGTATGAATTTAGCAACAATGTAATTAGCATAATCAGCATACCATGGAGCATTACGTGAAGCATTTATGACAGCTAATTGTTCATCAGGAAAGCTATCATCAATAGGTAGTGGGTCATCAAGAACATTTTCTAACCTAGACAAGTTGTCTGCTACGGGGTTCTCAGCACCCTTTCTATCAATAATATGCAAATCAAATTCTTGTAGCAGAAGAACCCATCTAATAAGTCTAGGTTTAGCATCTTTCTTTTCCATGAGATATTTTATAGCAGCATGATCAGTGTGAACAGTTACTTTGGAATCAACAATATAAGGTCTGAACTTATCACAAGCAAACACAACTGCTAAAAATTCCTTTTCAGTGGTAGCATAGTTTCTTTGAGCACTGTCTAGAGTTTTACTAGCATAATGGATAACATTTAATTTCTTATCAACTCTTTGTCCTAGAACAACACCAACAGCATAATCACTAGCATCACACATAATTTCAAAGGGTAGGTTACAATCAGGTGGTTGAACAACAGGTGCAGTAATCAAGGCTCTCTTAAGAATTTCAAATGCTTCCACACAATCAACATCAAAAACGAATGGAACATCTTTTTGCAAAAGATTAGTGAGAGGCCTAGAAATCTTAGAGAAGTCTTTAATAAACCTCCTATAGAAACTAGCATGACCAAGGAAACTTCTTATACCTTTGATGTCCGTAGGGCACGGCATTTTTTCAATAGCATCAACTTTAGCTTTATCAACTTCAATACCTCTTTCAGAGATTTTGTGTCCCAAGACAATGCCCTCATTAACCATAAAGTGGCACTTCTCCCAATTCAAGACAAGATTAGTTTCTTCACATCTCTGCAAAACTCGATCAAGGTTGCTCAAGCAATCATCAAAAGAAGTTCCGTAAATGGAGAAATCATCCATGAAAACCTCAACAATCTTTTCACAAAAGTCAGAGAATATAGCCATCATACATCTTTGAAAGGTAGCAGGTGCATTGCATAAACCAAAAGGCATACGTCTATAAGCAAAGCTATCGAAAGGACAAGTAAAAGTGGTCTTCTCTTGGCCCTCTTTTGACACAGGTATTTGAGAGAAACCAGAATAACCATCTAGAAAGCAAAAGTGTGTGTGTTTGGATAGTCTTTCTAGCATTTGATCAATAAAAGGTAGAGGGTAATGATCTTTTCTAGTAGCTTTATTTAATTTCCTAAAATTAATTACCATTCTATATCCTGTAACAATTCTTTGCGGGATCAATTCATTTTTATCATTAGGAACAACAGTAATACCTCCCTTCTTAGGGACACAATGAACGGGACTAACCCATCTACTATCAGCAATAGGATAAATTATACCTGCCTCCAGAAGCTTTAATATTTCATTTCTTACCACTTCTTTCATTTTAGGATTTAACCGTCGTTGGTGATCAACAACTGGTTTAGCATCAGGCTCCATATTAATTTTATGCTGACATAGAGTGGGACTAATGCCCTTAAGATCATCAAGAGTATATCCAATAGCAGCACGGTGCTTCCTCAGAGTTTTCAATAATCTATTTTCTTCATGCTCTGAAAGGATAGCACTAATAATAACAGGATATATCTTCTTTTCATCAAGATAGGCATATTTCAAAGTATCTGGTAATTGTTTAAGCTCAAACATGGGATCACCCTTGGGTGGAGGAGGATCCCCAAGTATTTCAACAGGAAAGTTGTGTTTCAAAATAGGATGTTGATCAAATAAAATATTATCTATTTCATTCCTTTCATTCATATGCATATCGTTTTCATGGTCTAGCAAATATTGTTCTAAGGGATCAGTAGGAGGCACAGCAATAGAAGCAAGACCAATAATTTCATCATTACTAGGCAATTCTCTATCATGGGGCTGTCTACGAAATTTAGAGAAATTAAACTCATGAGACACATCCCCAAAACTTACAATAACAGTTTCTTTCTCACAATCTATCTTAGCATTAACAGTATTCAAGAAAGGTCTACCAAATATAATGGGACAAAAATCATCTTGTGGGGAACCAAGAACAAGAAAATCAGTAGGATATTTTATTTTCCCACACAAGACTTCAGCATCTCTAATAATCCCAACTGGTGCTATAGTATCTCTATTAGCAAGCTTAATGGTGACATCAATTTCTTCTAATTCAACTGGTGCAATATCATTCATGATTTCTTGATATAAAGTAAAGGGAATTGCACTCACACTAGCACCCACATCACATAAGCCATGATAACAATGATCTCCTATTTTAGCGGAAACAACAGGCATGCCAACAATAGGTCTATGTTTATCTTTAGTATCAGGTCTAGCAATTCTAGCAGCTTCATCACAGAAATGAATAACATGCCCATCAATATTATCAACCAAGAGATCTTTAACCATAGCAATACTAGGTTCAACTTTGATTTGTTCAGGGGGTGTAGGTGTTCTAGTATAACTCTTACGAACCACAGTTGAAGCTTTAGCAACTTTAATAGGTTCAACTACTTTCACTTCAACGGGAGGATGATATTTAAACCACTTCTCCTTAGGGCGATCAACATGAGCAGCAAAAGATTCACAGAAAGAAGCTACTATCTCAGAGTCAAGTCCATATTTAGTGCTAAATTCATGAAAAGCATCGGTGTCTATAAAGGATTTAACACAATCAAACTTAAGGTTTATACCTGACTCCTTACCTTCGTCGAGTTCCCAATCTTCAGAGTTGCGTTTAATTCTTTCCAATAAGTCCCATTTGAATTCAATATCCTTCTTCATAAAGGAACCAGTACAAGAAGTATCGAGCATGGATCGATCATTATGAGAAAGCCGAGCATAAAAGTTCTGAATAATAATTTCTCTTGAGAGCTCATGATTGGGGCATGAATATAACATTGATTTAAGCCTCCCCCAAGCTTGAGCGATACTTTCTCCTTCACGAGGCCAAAAATTATAAATATAATTCCGATCACGATGAACCAGATGCATAGGATAAAACTTCTGATGAAATTCCAATTTCAATCGGTTGTAGTTCCAGGATCCAATATCATCACATAGCCTATACCATGTTAATGCCTTCTCCTTCAAAGATAAAGGAAATACCTTCTTCTTGACATCATCCTCGGGCAAACCTGCAAGCTTAAATAATCCGCAAACTTCATCCACATAGATTAGATGCAAATCAGGATGTAGTGTTCCATCTCCTGCATAAGGATTAGCTAGCAGTTTCTCTATCATACCCGAAGGAATTTCATAATAAATATTTTCAGTAGATTCAGTAGGTTGAGGAGCAACTCTTTGTGCTTCCGGTTGAGGTGAAGATACCCCGAACAAGCCCCTCAAAGGATTATTTTCCATAGTAACAAGTGACAGTAAATTTCAAGACACTATATAAATTTTTCTTTACCAAATTCCACTCACCAAAGGCGCTTCACTCCCCGGCAACGGCGCTAGAAAAGAGTCTTGATGACCCACAAGTATAGGGGGTCTATTATAGTCCTTTCGATAAGTAAGAGTGTCGAACCCAACGAGGAGCAGAAGGAAATGACAAGCGGTTTTCAGTAAGGTATTCTCTGCAAGCACTGAAATTATCGGTAACAGATAGTTTTGTGATAAGATAATTCGTAACGGATAGCAAGTAACAAGTGTAGCAAAGGTGCAGCAAGGTGGCCCAATCCATTTTGTAGCAAAGGACAAGCCTGGACAAACTCTTATATAAAACTAAGCGCTCCCGAGGACACATGGGAATTTCTGTCAAGCTAGTTTTCATCAGGCTCATATGATTCGCGTTCGTTACTTTCATAATTTGATATGTGGGTGGACCGGTGATTGGGTGCTGCCCTTACTTGGACAAGCCTCCCACTTATGATTAACCTCTCTCGCAAGCATCCGCAACTGCGAAAAAGGAATTAAGATAAATCTAACCATAGCATGAAACATAGGGATCCAAATCAGCCCCTTACGAAGCAACACATAAACTAGGGTTTAAGCTTCTATCACTCTAGCAACCCATAATCTACTTATTACTTCCCAATGCCTTCCCCTAGGCCCAAATAATGGTGAAGTGTCATGTAGTCGACGTTCACATAACACCACTAGAGGAGAGACAACATACATCTCATCAAAATATCGAACGAATACCAAATTCACATGATTACTTATAACAAGACTTATCCCATGTCCTCAGGCACAAACGTAACTACTCACAAAGCATATTAATGTTCATAATCAGAGGAGTATAAATTTTCATTAAGAATCTGAACATATGATCTTCCACCAAGTAAACCAACTAGCATCAACTACAAGGAGTCATCAACACTACTAGCAACCCACAGGTACCAATCTGAGGTTTTGAGACAAAGATCGGATACAAGAGATGAACTAGGGTTTGGAGAGGAGATGGTGCTGGTGACGATGTTGATAGATATTGACCCCCTCTCGATGAGAGGATCGTTGGTGATGACGATGGCTTCGATTTCCCCCTCCGGGAGGGAAGTTTCCCCGGCAGAACAGCTCCGCCGGAGCCCTAGATTGCTTCTGCCCAGGTTCCGCCTCGAGACGGCGACGCTTCGTCCCGAAAGCTCCCTTATGATTTTTTCCAGGTCAAAACCCTCCATATAGCTGAAGATGGGCACCGGAGGCCTGCCAGGGGGCCCACAAGCCACAGGGGCGCGCCCAGGGGGGTAGGGCGCGTCCCCCTAGCTTGTGACCACCTGGTGGGTCCCCTACGGTATTTCTTTTGCCCAATATTTTTTATATATTCCAAAATAATTCTCCGTAACTTTTCAGTACTTTTGGAGTTGTGCAGAATAGGTCTCTCATATTTGCTCCTTTTCCAGTCCAGAATTCCAGCTGCCGGCATTCTCCTTCTTCATGTAAACCTTGTAAAATAAGAGAGAAAAGGCATAAGTATTTTACCATAATGTGTAATAACAGCCCATAATGCAATAAATATCAATATAAAAGCATGATGCAAAATGGACGTATCATTACCTTGTTGTTTTTATAATTCCAGATTAAAAAAAACTATATCTACTATCCATACTACACTTGTATCACCATCTCTTCGCCGAACTAGTTGATACGTCCATTTTGCATCATGATTTCCTACTGTTATTTACTTTGTTTTGTTGAATAATAATGCTTTGGGGAGTGATTCTAATGCCTTTTCTCTCATAATATGCAAGGTTTACGCAAGGAGGGAGAATACCGGCAGCTGGAATTCTGGACCCAAGAAAAGCACGTCAGAGATACCTATTCTGCACAACTCCAATGAAGCTGAAATTTTACGGAGAATATTTTGCATTTAATAAAAAATAATGGAGCTGAGAACCACCAGAGGGGGCCTCCCAGGTGGGCACAGCCCACCAGGGCGCGCCAGGCCCCCCTGGGCGCGCCCTGATGGGTTGTGCTCAGCCTGGCCCACCTCCGGTGCCCATCTTCTGGTATAAGGTCACTCTTGACCTAGAAAAATAAGAGGAGGACTTTCGGGACGAAGCACCGCCGCCTCGAGGCGGAACTTGGGCAGGAGCACTTTTGCCCTTCGGCGGAGCGATTCGGCCGGGGGAACTTCCCTCCCGGAGGGGGAAATCGAAGCTATCTTCATCACCAACACTCCTCTCATCTTTGGGAGGCTAATCTTCATCAACATCTTTAACAGCACCATCTCCTCTCAAACCCTAGTGAATCTCTTGTGTTCAATCTTTGTACCGGAACCTCAGATTAGTACCTGTGGGTGACTAGTAGTGTTGATTACCTTGCGTAGTTGATTACTATATGGTTTATTTGGTGGAAGATTATATGTTCAGATCCATTATGCTATTCAATACTCCTCTGATCTTGAGCATGATTATTATTTGTGAGTAGTTACCTTTGTTCTTGAGGTCACGTGAGAAGTCATGTTGCGAGTAATCATGTGAATTTGATATGTGTTCGATATTTTGATGATATGTATATTGCGATTCCCTTAGTGGTGTCATGTGAACGTCAACTACATGACACTTCACCATTCATGGGCCTAAGGGAATGCATTGTGGAGTAGTTATTAGATGATGGGTTGCTAGAGTGACAGAAGCTTAAACCCTAGTTTATGCGCTATTTCGTAAGGGGCTGATTTGGATCCACATGTTTAATGCAATGGTTAGACTTTGTGTTAATACTTTTCTCGTAGTTGCGGATGCTTGCGAGGGGGTTAATCATAAGTAGGTTGTTAGTTCAAGTAAGAACAGCACCTTAGCACCGGTCCACCCACATATCAAATTATCAAAGTAGCGAACACGAATCAAACCAACATGATAAAAGCGGCTAGACGAAATTCCCGTGTACCCTCAAGAACACTTTGCCTATTGCTAGTGATTGTTCTGGCCTGCCCTTTGCCTCAAAAGGATTGGGCTACCTTGCTGCACCTTGTTTACCGTTACCGTTACTTGCTCGTTACCAATTATCTTGTTATCATACTATCTGTTACCTACAATTTCAGTGCTTGCAGAAATTACCTTGCCGAAAACCGCTTGTCATTTGCTTCTGATCCTCGTTGGGTTCGACACTCTTACTTATCGAAAGGACTACGATTGATCCCCTATACTTGTGGGTCATCACTAGTGCACCTATACAATTTGCCATTGTATTGGGTGTGTTCGGTACACAAGACATTGTTTGTATTTGATTGTAGGGTTGTCTGAGAAAGACCATCTTCATCCTACACCTCCCATAGATTGATAAACCTTAGGTCATCTACTTGAGGAAATTTGTTGTTGTCCTACAAAACTCTGCGCTTGGAGACCCAACATGAGTCTTCAAGAATAAAGTTGTATAGTAGACATCAGCTAGCAATGAGGAACCGATGATGGACATCAGATAGGCTGGCACGGAAAGGGCTCCCACGCCAACTAACATGCTCGTTATGCGATCAACACATGGAATCCATAGGGCATATACTCCTCACCTACATATTTGCATGGACGATCTGTGCATGGATTTGGATAGTGTTGGGAGGAATTGATCAAGGACCCAAAACCGCACATGAGTTGGTGGAGTGGTGCATCATGACGAATTGCGAGAGCTGCTCACCAAAGGATATGAAGGCATTAATCATGCTTACTCCGTGGGAGCTATGGAAGCATATGAATGATGTGGTTTTTGACGACACTACACCGTCACCTCAACAGGTTATCAAGAACATCGACCGTGAGGGAAGGACTTGCAGAGACGCCGGGCTTCTCAAGGGCGAACTAAACATTTTCTTCGGGGAAATTTCGACATGGGTTGGGATGAGTAGTCAAATTGGTGATTTCTAGGTGGACAGGGTTGAGGTAACAATGTAAGATGTAATTGTTGTAAACCTTGGTGGAACGTATTTTCACCCTTTCTCTTCTATCAATATACGATATGCACGCTCGTGCATATTCTAGGAAAAAATATAGTTGTGTGCATCCTGTGATGCACAAGCCAGGCGATATTTTCAAAAAAACATGGAAGCTCAATTAATTGTGGAGAAAAATTAGGCCTCAATATGGTAGTGATCAACCATGTGTTAACTATCCTGTTATTCTTTGCCAAATTTTGAGAGCTAGTGCACCTTTGTTTCGTCTCTTACTAGTTCATCCACCATTTCTGGCAATTAAATTCTAGTCCAACTAACATGAAAAAAAAATTGCCACCGTTTTGGTTGGAACAATATTTGATAGTGGTTTCTTATGTTGTGTTGTGGTCTATCTTGGTCAAAAACTTTTCTTAGATTATTAAATCAAAACCATATTATTTAGCTTGAGATATGCTCCAAATCGTTACAAGCTGAACATAAGCCACTCTTTATAACTCGATATTGAGCTTCACAGTTTGAGCTTGCTCAAATTTTAGTACAAGTTGAGATGAATCTAGCCCAACTCACTGAAGCTCCACACATTTGCAACCCTAGCTATAGTAAGTGTTATAGTTATAGTCAATGAAGGAGTTGGGCCTTACAACCCATGTCGCGACCCAGATTTCCTAGGGTTGTCTCCGTCATTGAACAGTGTGCACATGCGACATGGGTGGTGCTGCGATGATCATTCGTAACGATCATGCAACGCACACCGCTAGTGTGCTTCCTGCCCACGAAAAAAGACTGAGCGATAAATTATCCTCTCGCCATGTTATGTTCTGTACTCCCAGAGTTGGATGAATGCATGGAGGGCATCACTTTGGTTTTCCAATGGACGCAGCGTCATGTTTTTTTAGGACGAACCATCTAGTCACGTATAACATACTCATAGCGGCAGGCACGAATAGGTCCATGTGTTCAATATTGACTGGTGAGGCTAGAAGGCTGATGAAAGGTGGCAGGGAGTTGGGGCTATTTTCTATAGCTCGTGAATGAAATGGAGTGAGCCATTGTTAGGCAGATTATGGTAGAATACATTAGTGCATAGTGGTGCGGCTCGCTTCAGGGTGGGGAGATATCCCTGGCGTGTGTAATAAACACTACTGCATGAAGGTCCAAAGACGACACATCCATCCGAGACCCTTCGGTCGAACTGTGTGCGAAGCATGAATCGCAAACGGTATAGTTCTAGCTCCATCGCCAATAACGCGAACTGTGTGCAATGCGGATTTGTCAAATATAATTTAGAAAGGTGTTGTGTATGCGATACGTGGCAAACAGTTCATCCAGATGAACTATTTGTGATTAGCCAAAATAACACAAACGGCTATAGAGATCCAGATGTGTGCGATAGAGGGCACAAAGTTCACTATGATAAACTATGTGCGATGATACAAGAGAACACAAACGATTCATCGTAACAACATGTGTGCGATCGAGGGCACACAATTCACTATGATAAACTATGTGCGGTGAGACATGAGAACACAAACGATTCGGCGTAACAAGATGTGTGCGATAGACAACAAACAGTTGAGTAATCCGAATCGTGTGCGAACACCAGAAATAACACAAACGATTGCAGCTAATAAGCTGTGTGTGTTTTGGGAAAAGGCTTGCTGGCATATAATTGTGAGCAATTGATGAAATCATCACCAACGGGTTTCGCAGTTTAGTCTGTGTGTAATGTGATTTGCTTTGTCTGCACAACATCTATGTTGTGTCTACAGAACAACAACATATATACTTATAAGAACATGATTGCATAACCAAAAAAGAACACAATGCCATTTCAAACATTGTATCACAAATACCAGAAATATTACAAGGTTCAAACTCCAGCATTATAAGGCCCAAATTCAAAGATTACGAGGTTTAAACTGATATTAGAAATCAAGTCCATCTTCTTCAGAATCTTAGTCATGAAATATTTCTACGAAGGCATGAGCCACCGAGAAGTCATATATCGACTCAACAGACTGCATTCCGAATAATCTCTCATATGAACTTCCAAAATGAAATCCAGCTTCTGCAGATGCTCTTCCATTCAGCTATAGACGCATGCACTGAAAAGCAAACCAATCATTGTAGCACACTAAATATAGTGCAAACATCATTACCTTGAGCACCTTGCTTTCTGAACAAAGAACCTGGCAAATTGAATCTCTATATTGGTGCCTCAGTACTCGTTCAAAGTAATTTCTGTGAGATGGAATTCAAGGCATTGGATGGGATTGTTATATTGCACCACTTTTTTCACTTCCAGGCCTGCTTGTTTCTGCAAAAGAAGACAACATATCAGTGCCTAGATGCAGTTTTGAACAGTACGAGACTCTTTGATTTGCAGGATTTCTAAAATACACTAATAGAGTGACATGCCATCTTCAATCGTTCATGATTAACATCTCAAAAAGTATGTATTGAAATCCACCAAATTTCCTTTGGAAATAATAACACATCTGTCATTGTAATCATGGGTAAAAGTACCAACAAATTGAACTCCGTTGTGGTTAACAATTAACAGGAAATGAGCATCACCTTGGTGTATAGCTTCTCCGTGCATGGAAAGCATCTAAGCAATCTAACAACTTCATTTAGATCGGGCCCGACAGATTGTAGTGCCAAGATGTTCACTGTGCGTAGAGACATGGTGAGGCCTGTGGGAAACATTTTATGGATGACAACCACATATAGATCAAAAAAATTAGATAAAATGTGATGTACAATAATAAAAAGGAGAAGAAGACTGTTGTACCGGAACGGGTATGGATCCAGCTGTAACAAGTTCGGAGAATTCAACACATGAAGAGCCCAACAATGTCAATTTCGGTGCGTTAATGACCCTGATTCTTGTTGGCCATGTTCCGGTGCCCCGTCGGAGGGGGGATTGATCACGGAGGGCCTCTACATCAACCTTGTTGCTCCCATGGTGATGTGTGAGTAGTTCCCTACAGACCTACGGGTCCGTAGTTAGTTCCTAGATGGCTCTCTCTCTCTCTTGATCTTCAATACAAAGTTCACCGCATCTTCATGGTGATCTATTCGATGTAATCACTTTGTGCGATGCGTTTGTTGGGATCCGATGAATTGTGGGTTTATGTCCAGATTATTCGTGAAAAATATTTGAGTGTTCTCTGATTTCTATTATGATTCTTATTTGCATGATTATTATAGCTTCATAAATCTCACCAGTCTATTGAAATAGTTTGGCCAACTAGATTGATATTTCTTCAGTGAGAGGGGTGCGTTGTAGTGGGTTCAATCTGGCGGTGCTCTATATCCTAGTTACAAAGTTGGGGACAAGACACATCTTTGCATTTTTGCCACTAAGGATAAAATGATGGGGTTAATTCATATTGATTTAGTTTTCTTTGTCTACATCATGTCATCGTTCTCCAAGCATTACTCTGTTTTTCATGAACTTAATACTTAGAGAGGCAAGCATAGAAGCGCTCTCGACGTGGAGTAATAGTAATAGGTGCAGGCAGGAGTCGGCCTATTTTTTTTATGGACGTGATGCCTATATACACATGATCATTGTCGTGAATATAACGTAACTATGCACTTTTCTATCAATTGCCCAACAGTAATTTGTTTACCCATCGTATGCCTACTACATGAGAGATGCCACTAGAGAACACTACGGCCCCTGGTCTATTCACTCATACATTTACTAAAGCTTTCAATACCTTGCTGCCATTTATTTACTTTTATTTTATTTTGCAATTTACATTATTCAACTTTCATCTACACACTTCGTTTGCTTGCAAATAAGGAGTCCAAGGGGATAGACAACCCTCTTGCCCGCGTTGGGTACAATTGTTTGCTTCTTTGTGTGCAGTCGCTGAAGATGGAGGTTGCGTGCTACTCCTATTGGTTCGATAAACCTTGGTTCTCAACTGAGGGAAATACTTATCTATACTGTGTTGCATCACCTGTTCCTCTTCACAGAAAACCCAACGCAGATCACAAGTATCACCGTGGTGTTTGAAATTCATTCCCATTTTTTGCCTGGGAAATAAACATGCACCCAAGGAAACATATATGATTTTTCAACCCATTTTGGTGCACTGGAGCATGTGCCTGCAATTCAAAATTTAATTTTGCACACTAAATGCCTAGAAAACTTAGTTCATGTATAAAAATGTGCAAACGAACCCTGGATAGTTTCAAATTTTAACACGACACTCCTATAGTTGCATGTTGTCTTTTTAAAAATATTCAAGGCAAGAAGAGGCAACAAATGTAGTTTCGTCCACAAAGCTGACACGTTAATACTCTGATGAGTTTTGTGCACTTTACCCACAAGATTTGATCCCTCCTTTTTAAGTTCTCGTACTGCATGGTGTTTGAGAACAGGATGACCGAAACATGGTCTTTCAAGGATATTCCCTGACTACCGTCAGTGCCCATCCCATCCTACCGTATATCTACTTCTCGTAGCACTGGACCAGTCAGAGTCACTACGATGATCAACCAAGGCAGAGCCCATAATGACTTGTGGCTGCACAGGTAAGCTTTCGGACATGAAGTATTTTTCCGTCTATTTGAGTCTGGATGGAACTTTCCTCATGAGTACTGGCCAACTCCAGCTCACTAGGCATCCACTGGGTACTCCAGGGTGCCTCACAACCAATTTCCACCCAGGAGTGTGTATTGAATTCTTGTCTCAAGTCTTGAAGTCTTGAGGAATTACAGTCTTGAGGATGAAGACCTTGAAGTTGCTGGTCTTGAAGTTGTCGTCATTGACGTAGAGTCCTCCTTCTCACACCTCTCACGAACACTCATACCAATCCCCGTCTACTATAGCATAGCAATAACATAAACAACGTTCCCGGGGATCGGTAACAATTATGTGGGTTCCTACCTCATGCTTCTACCCAACTACAAGAATCAACAATACTACTGGAGGAATGTTGACAAGGTGACACTAAATGCAATAAAACATAGGTATGAACAATATGTTCAAAGTGAACTAGCCTGGTATAGTTGATGAAGATTTATCGCTCTCAGAAATTACTTGATATAATTATTTGTCACTCTCCGAAGAAAATTTATATAGTCAAACATTGCATTCACATAAGCATTTACTCTAGAAAATAATACTAGCAATCAAAATAACAACCAACAAATAATATGCAACAAAAAAATCAATAAGAAAACCAAATAAAATCCAAATAAAACTTCAAAAGAAGATTATAAAGAAAACTACTAAAGAACCAAAAATATATCCTAAGTAAACTTAACAACAAATAAAACACCAAACTAATAATTTAACAGAAAAGAGAATATAAAACAACTAATTTAACAAAAAAATCATAAAATTTTATTAGCAAAAATGAACAATTAAAAAGCTAATATAAAACTCTATTTATGACCTATTCAAGTTGCAATACAAAACTAAAGAAACAACAATATTAAAAATTATTTTAACTAATAAATTAGAGTGGCTACTGTTGACTAACAAAAACAAATCAAAAGAAAACTTGTCAAAAATGACAAAACAAAATAATTAAAATCAATTAAAAACTAAAAGAAAAAGAATGAACTTAAAACTAATCAAAACAATACTTTTTTGCAATAATTAAAATTTTAAAATAAATGAAAAATAAAAAGTGAAGTGCTACTGGATAAACAACAATTCTAGTGACAAAGTGCAAAAAGAAGCAACAAAAAGTCTATTTTCAGACAAAAGACGTACCTGCAGGCGGAGCGTCGCGAGGGTCGGCGGCTGACCGCCGCTGGCCCCGCCATCCCCCGCCAGGCTCCAGCCGGCGCCGACCGCCCTCAAGCCCGAGGAGTACATCTGGGACGGGGTGGTGCGCGAGTGGGTGAGCGCATCGCCCATCTGGATGATGGCGACGCCGAAGCAGGAGCAGATCTACCTAGAGCACTGGCAACAGACGCACGTGCGGGCGGAGCGTCGCGAGGGTTAGCGGCTGGAGGAGTTGGACAAGGACGCCGAGGCAGAGGAGGAGGAGCGTAGTGCCGAAGCCTAGGCAGCGGCGGTGTAGCCACCGGCGGACGACGTCGCCACCGCCAGGGAGACGGCGTTCCCCTGGGCTGGCCCGGCGCCGACCCTCGTCGACCTCACCGGCCCCGACGGCGACGACGAGGAGGACGCCTAGGGCAGCGCGCCTCCTCGTTTTCATTTTAGTCTTTAATGATTTTAGTTTTAATGTTTTTAGTAAATGGCTGGCAGACTTGTGAAGTATTGCCGGCCTCTGTGGCCGGCATTAATGTATAATATTTTTTTGCGAGAAAGCCATTAATGTGTAATTAAAGTTAGTGCATGGTGATATGATGTGTGAACCTGAACGTGATGTCATGTGATATTTAATTAAGGCAGAATTTAAATTTGGGCTAACCCTATATCCTATGAACAAAAATATCATGTGTACAAAAATATCATGTGAATTTGGGCTAACCCTTTATCATTTGAGCAAATAAAACAAAAATACACTCCAAGAATTAGGGCATAAACAAAGCTTTGGTGATTACACATGTTAGTTGATCCTAATTTGAATTTGAACTAACCCTTTGAATTATTACACATGTTAGATGATCATGTTAGCCTATGTGAATTATTACACATAAACAAAGCTTTGATATGAGAAATATGGCATGGTGATGAGCTCCGAAGTTAGGGCAAACATACCATTTCTAATGTAAATCATTATAAAAAAAGTTTAAAATTCCAATAATGAAAAACTAAGTTCAGATCCTTCTTATTCACACTAAAATGAAGCTTTGGTGGTTTTCTTTTTTTTTAATTTTCGTAAACTTAAACCCACTATCACTCTCTTCTCGAATTCTATACAATCTCGTACGTGATGGCTCATTTGTTTGATGGAGTTTTCATGAAAATGCCCCTAAACCAAGGTTATATTTTTTTATGGTAACTACGTATTATAAAACGACGAACCGCGAAGATTTACTATTTTTTTTGATTTTTTTGAATTAGTTAAGGTCATTTGAAAGTTGGTCAAACCTAAGATAACCCCGCTGGCCGGCTCAAAACCCCGCAGCACCTCTTCAAGTCCTAGCGATGAAATGCAGTCGTTCGATCATACCCTAGCGCCAAGCGACAACCCTCAGATATGGGCTTCTAGAAGGAATTCCGAGGGCAGGCTGCGTGCAGGCTCTGCGCCGTTGGATCACATGGACGGCTCCGCATCGTTGGATCGTTGGGCGATCCGCGAGAGGTTGATTCTGCTCGCCCAATCGTCTGCCCAAAACGAAACCAAGTCTTGGTTGGGCCTTCGCAAGCCCTTGACTATCGAAGGCCCACAAAGATAGATGAGGCCTATAAAACAATGCACGCGCTGGTTATCTATTTTTTTTCTCTTTATTGATTAAAGTGCACCTTTTTTTATTTATTGATTTGATTGCAGCATTTTTTTCTTTATTGATTTGATTGCATCGTTTTTTCTTTTTCTTTATTGATTTGATTGCATCGTTTTGTTTCATTTTTATTTTTGAGGGAAGCGCTAAGCTTTATTGATGATAATCCACATGGGGTGGGATACAATTCGGATCACGTGGATTGGCCAACCAAACAATGTTGTTTGTGGCATCGTTTTGTTTCATGCAGTATGGCCACCAACAAGTAAAAAATGGGCTCCAACAAGTAAAAAACGGCTTATATTATATTCAAAAGCATCATTCCACAAACCATACATCTCATATTAAAAAGGGTGAATCCATAGAAAAGCATGCACCTACGTACTACAAAGAACCTATCTACTCTCCATCGGAGCCGTCGACGATCTCCGTGCCCTCCGGCGCCTGCGGCTGCTCCGCTGCCGCCTCCTCCACCTCTATCTCCGCCTCCAGCTCGTCGAAGAGGGCGTCGGCCTCCACCTGCCTCTGGAGGATGAGCTGGCATTGGCTTCCACCTCGGCCTCATCCCGGATGGAATCCAGGATGGCCTGCTGCTCCGCCATGTCCTCCGACTGGGCGCCGGCGAACTCCTCCTGCTGCCGCTCCTCCTCCATGGCCGCCGGCTGCTCCTCCTCCATGGCCGCCGGCTCCTCCTCATCCTCATCCTCCTCCTCCGTTTTCGGCGAATCCGAAGGGAGACCCGCAGCGATGCGAGAGGCGCGGCGAGCCTATATCTCCGCCTCGATTTGCAGGCGCCGCTCCGGAGTGAGCTGTGCGTAGGTGGTGATGAGGCGCTGAACCATCCTGACAGGGAGGGAAGTGCGAGAGGAGGCGGATGGGCTAGGGCTGCGGTGGGTTGGAAGGAGAAGGAGAATGTGATAGGGCTGGGGGTCGCCGGCCGCTTAAATAGCCAGCTATGGCCTCGGACGGTGATCCGAAGCGATGCCACGCGGCGTTCATACCGCGCCGACGGTCGAGGCGCCCGTCAGACCATCGGGTTTCTCGGCGAGTACGCGTGGGGCCGCACCGTCAGCCCGACGTGGCGGGCGCCTGTAAAAAGATGCCTGTAAAAATGGATGGACGCCTGTAAAGTTGGCGCATCGTGGCGGCGCGCATCGGCGCATGCAGGCTGGATCACGTGGCATGCATAGCAGGCTTGTGTACCGTGGTGGCACGCATCGGGCCAACAATCTAACGAAACCAAGGCCCCACTCGTCAGCACATAACGGTCAAACCATTGACCCGACGGCATCCTCCGTTGTGATCATTTGTGAGGGTTTCGGACAAGAGAGTGTGGAAAAGTGAGCAAATGTTAAGAGCGTGGGGATGAATGAGTACAACTATGGAACCAGGGGCACAGGAATAGAAATCCTTTTTTAATGGTGGGCTCATTTGGCCTCCCCCATATTTATTTTTTGTCCGGAGTCTCATCTCGACTTGTGGGAGAATCATAGTCTCCATCATTCTTTCCTCAGTGGGACAATGCTCTAATAATGATGATCATCACACTTTTATTTACTTACAACTCAATATGGAGAACTGATATGAAGATATGACTCTGTATGAATGCCTTTGGTAGTGCACCAGGATTGCAATGATCTAGCGTGACATGTATCAAAAATGTGGTGAATGGTGGCTTTGCCACAAATACTATGTCAGCTCTATATGATCATGCAAAGCAATACGATGATGAACAAACTAGTCATGTGAAGTGACGATGGAATTTGCATGGCAATATATCTCGGAATGGCTATGGAAATTCCATGATAGGTAGGTATGGTGTCTGTTTTGAGGAAGATATAATAAGGCTTATGTGCAACAGAGCGTATCATGTCACGGGATTTGGATGCACTAGCGAAAGGTGCACCGATCCTCGAGGTGAGAATGGGCAATGCACGGCACCGAAGAGGCTAGCAAATATGAGAAGGTGAGATTGCGTATGTCCACGGTTTCACATTAGTAATAAAGAACTCATATACTTATTGCAAAGTTTTATTAGTTTTATCATAGATCAAAGTACTACTCGCATGCCCCGAGGGAAGAGGTTGGTAGGAGTGAACCATCGCGCGCTTCCGACCCGAAACAACACTAGTATTTCAACGAGGAATAGAAATGCTCACACATCATCACCATGCCTCTTTAATTGTTGGAAGAACAAAAAGGTCAACCTTTCTTAATATCGACACTTCTACGGATCAACAATTATGGACTCATACCTTTTTCATATTACCACATAAATATCATTGACCCACAATTTCTCTATATGTGCTACTTGATAGTTTTGATCATCACTCATTGAATACCTAATATTTTTGGACTAGTCTTATGACCCATGCAAATTACCGTCACTATTTATTAACTCTCAAACAAATATAAGTGAAGAAAAAGAGTGAAATCATTTTTATAAAATCTACACGCCACTGTGCTCAAAAGGATATAAGTGAAGTACTAGAGCAACTGCTAAGCTCAAAAGATATAAGTGAAGCACATAGAGTATTCTAACAAATTATGATGAAGGTGTGTCTCTCTTAAATAGGTGTGTCCATCAAACAATCATTGTGGCAAACTGAAAGTAAAAGCAAACAAAAGCAAACGACGCTCCAAGCAAAACTCATATCATGTGAGGAATAAAAATATAGCTTCGAGTGACATACTGATGGATTGAGACGAAAGAGGGGATGCCTTCCGGGGCATCCCCAAGCTTAGACACTTGAGTCTCCTTTAAAATATTACCTTGGGGTGCATTGGGCATCCCCAATCTTAGGCTCTTGCTACTCCTTATTCTGTGGTCCATCATAATAACACCCAAAACTTGAAAACTTCAATCACACAAAACTCAACAAAACTCCGTGAGATCCGTTAGTATAAGAAACATATTGCATAATTTAGGTAATTTTATAAAGTGATTCTTATTTCATAATTTCATAATTGGTACTGTATTATAACTTCTCCATGGCTTATACCCCCAATACAACCCATGGCATAATCAAAACAAGCAACTATGCAAGCAAAAAACAGAATCTGTCTAAAACAGAACATTCTGTAGAAATCTATAGAGAACCTATACTTATGTAACGCTAAAAATTCTGAAAAATTTGAAAATCCTCTAAAATTTGTATATAAACACCGTGTAAAAATTTCAGATTATTATCACACTCCAGTAAAAAATGAAAAATTCTTTACGGGAGTCGAAAGTTTCTGTTTTGTTTCAGCATTGATTCTACTCATCTTGTGAGTCATCCCAAAGGATTTACTTGGCACAAACAATAATTTAAACAAAAAAACATAATAATTACAGAGTCAATAATAATTTTATTAAAAATACATAGAAATTTTAAAGAAAAAATTTAAAGATAACTATTGGGTTGCCTCCCAACAAGCGCTATTGTTTTATGCCCCTAGCTAGGCATAATGCATAGTTTCACGTATTGTCATCTTTGGCACTCCACCCATAAGTAGCTCTCATGATTTATTCATAAGGTGGTTTAATTGAAACCTTATGTTTTCTTCTTTCATGTCAATAGTTGCACCTATAGTTTGTAGGAAAGGTCTACCAAGTATTATGGGACAAGTAGGATTGCAATCAATATCAAGCACAATGAAATCTACAGGGACATAATTTTTATTTAAAATAATAAGCACATCATTAACTCTACCTAGAGGTTTCTTAATGGTAGAATCCGCAAGGTGCAAGTTAAGGGAACAATCTTCAATATTAGTGAGACCAAGCACATCACAAAGAGATTTGGGAATAATTAAAACACTAGCACCAAGGTCACACAAAGCATTGCATTCATATTTATTTATATTAATCTTGATAGTAGGTTCCCACTCATGATGCAATTTTCTAGGAATAGAAACTTCAAGCTCAAGTTTCTCATCATAAGCTTTTATCATGGCTTCTACTATATGTTCGGTAAAAGCTTTATTTTTTTCATAAGCATTGGATGAGCTAATAATGGATTGTAACAAAAAAATACATTCTAATAAAGAGCAATTATCATAATTAAAGTCCTTGTAATCCAAAATAGTGGGCACATCACTAGTTAAAGTTTTGACCTCTCCAAACCCATGTTTTTCAGTTTTAGCATCAAAATCATCACCCTCCAAGCAAACGGGACGCTTCTCAATTAGAGTTGACTCATCTCCAGTCCCTTTATCATTTATATTCATAGAGGTAAATAAATATTCAATAGGAGAAGTACCAATCATTTTAAGATCTTCATCATGATTCCAGTAAAAACCGGGTGGAAGAGCTTTTTCTAAAAAATCCCGCTTAGCTCTCAACTTTGCGGTCCTCTCCTTACTTTCATTAATAGATATTTGGATAGATTTAATAGCATCATTAAAATCATGCTTGGGTGGAAAATCTTTTCCTTTAAGAGTTTCCACATCAAGAGCAATTCTATCCATGTTTTTAGCCAAAGTATCAACTACATGCAATTTTTCTTCTACCATAGTGTTGAAAACCTTTTGAGAATTAATAAATTCTTTAATTGTGTTCTCAAGATCAGAGGGTATCCTATTAGAATTTGTAAAAGAATTTCCATAAGAATCACCATAAGAGTTTCCATAGTTGTTAGAGGGATTAACGGGGTACTGTCTAGAATTGAAGTTTCCTCTATAAGCATTATTGTTGAAATTATTTCGCGAGAAAATTTCACATCAATAGCATCATTATTATGCTCAAACAAAGTAGACAAGGGCATATAATTGGGATCAACATGAGCATTTTTACTAGCAACTATATTCATAAGAGCATCCACTTTTTCACACAAAGTAGCAATTTCTTCAACAGAATTTACCTTCTTACCGGTTGGAGCCCTTTCGGTATGCCATTAAGAATAATTTGTCATAATGTTGTACAGAAGTTTTGTAGCTTCTACTAAGGTGTTAGAGCATATTTCTCCATATGAGGTTTTGGTAATTGTTGACAATCCCTATGGACTAATGGTTGCCTCGAGTTATATTCGAAGGATTTGTCCATAGGCACTTCTTGAAGTACATGTGTTGGTTTCAAGAAGTTTATATTGTGACCAAGGTGGTATTCAAGGTTTATCCAAAGATTGGTCATGTGAGAGTTAAGCTTATTGCAAGCATGTCTTGAAGAAGAAGATTGTGTGAGCATTCATGTTTATCTTCAAGCCATCATCTTTATGAAAAGAGAATATAAGATACAAGGTTGCTCAAGACTAAGTCAAAGAGTGAATCAAGTTGATCAACACACAAAGCGTACAAGATGAACCGAGAGGGATCAAGTGATCCCATGGTATGGTAAGCATTGTCCATTACGCTTTGTGTACTAACCCATGGTCTACGTGAGAGTTCTTTGTGGGGTTAGGTATATTTCCATGGGCTTGCATCAAGAGAAAGATCCCATACATCCCATGGAAGATGACATCAAGTGGTGATCATCATCAAGGTTGCAGTGGCAAGCTCAAGTGAAGCATCATAGAGAGATCATGCTTGAAGCTTGCCGTTCATTGTGGTGACAATGGACTTGTGAAGATGTGCCGAAGAGTGGCTCACCCATAGTGGAGTATGGGGGAGCAATCTACTAATCTTCATCAAGCCGGCGCAATCAAGAAAGGTGGTCCATCTTGAGGAAGTCAAGATCGTCATCATGGTGGACTATGCGCAAGGCAAAGGTTTGACCTTGATAGGGTTTTCTATTTTACCGGTCTCATGGTGGTAGTTGGGAGACCAGGTTATAGGATCGATAGCCGTACATTCAAGGGGGGCTCTCAAGTGAGTAGCTTGATCGTATCGTTTGTTGAGAGCTCAAACCATTGCATTCTTGGCATCATCATCTTTCTTGGTTCTTGGTTGGCTTTTCTCTTTGAGGGTTCTTGAGCTTAAGGTCAGCTTCATGACAAGCTCAAGTTCATCAAAAACGGAGTCCATATGCATCTTCTATGATGTTTTCGATTCTGGAGTTTTTGTCGGTTCTTTATTCATAGAGGTTTCACATCTCTATACCATTGGCATTTTCATACTGCCTCTTCTTAGGATAACCAACAAGCTTGAGTTTGGATAGTACTTGTCGTGTGCTATCCAACAAGCTTGAGTTTGCTCAATTCGGAGCTCGTATGCGAAAGTTATGGCAGTTTTAGTGCCAGAGCTGTTTTTCTCTGAACAGGCGGTAGTACCACTCGGTACCACGGTAGTACCGCTTGGGCGGTACTTCTGCTATGTACTACAGCTGGTACTTCCACTTATATTTTGTTCTCTGGTCAGGGTGGTTTTTCTGGACGGTAGTAGGGCGGTAGTACCGCCCGCGCGGTACTGCCGCTCTCTAGTACCGCTGCTACTACCGCTTATTTCTGGGGTCTGGCGTCTTACTGCATCCCAGCGGAAGTACCACTGGGTAGGGCGGTAGTACCGCTCCGGCGGAACTACCGCCTCGAGTTTTTTGCCATTTTGCATGCTTTCCTTGGAACTACCGTGCTAAGCGGTAGTACCACTCAGCCAAGCGGTAGTACCGCTTGTGCACGACCTGTGTGCATAACGGTTGGATTTGGGGGCCCTATAAAAGGGGGTCTTCTTCCCCATTGCTCTTTAACTCTTAAGCTCGTGTTCTTCCCCCATTGTTGACCTTCTTCGAGCTTGCTAACTCTCAATCCCTCCAATGATTCTTGCTAGTTCTTGAGGGAAAAGAGAGAGGAGATCTAGATCCACATTTCCACCAATCACTTTCTTCTCTATGTGAGGGGAACCCCTTGGATCTAGATCTTGGAGTTCTTTGTGAGCTCCTTGTTCTTCCTCTCATATTCCTCCATAGCTTTTGTTGTTGTGGTGGGATTTGGGAGTGAGGGACTTGACCACTTTGTGTATTCTTTCCATTGCATTAGTTGCATCGGTTTGAGTTCTCCACGGTGATACATGGAAGTGAGAAGTTGAGAAGCTTATTACTCTTGGGTGTTTGAGCACCCTAGAGCTTGTTCCTCTTGGGTGCTTTGGCGCCCTAGTTGGTTGGTGGTGCCTTGGAGCTCAATCATTGTGGTGTAAAGCTCCAGGCAAGCGTCGGGGTCGCCAATTAGGTTGTGGAGATTGCCCCGAGCATTTGGGGTCATCTCGGAGCCACAATCCATTGTGGTGAAGCTTCGTGGTGTTGTTGGGAGCCTCCAATTAAGTTGCGGAGTTTGCCCCAACCTTGTTTGTACGGGTTCGGTGACCGCCCTCAAGGGTCCCTTTGTGGAATCACGACATCTTGCATTGTGCGAGGGCGTGAGGAGATTACGGTGGCCTTAGTGGCATCTTGGGGAGCATTGTGCCTCCACACTGCTCCGAACGGAGATTAGCATCCGCAAGGGTGTGAACTTCGGGATACATCGTCATCTCCGCGTGCCTCGGTTATCTCTTACCCAAGCCCTTTACTTATGCACCTTACTTTGTGATAGACATATCGTTTCATGCTATATATATATATTGCTATCACTTAGTTGTTTATCTTGCTTAGCATAAGTTGTTGGTGCACATAGGTGAGCCTAGTTGTTTTAGGTTTTGTGCTTGACATATTAAACGCTAGTTTTATTCCGCATTTGTTCAAGCCTAAACCGTAATTATTTTGAAGCGCCTATTCACCCCCCCCCTCTCTAGGAGACATCCACGTCCTTTCATAAGGTCACATCCATAAAGGTACCACCTGCAGCAGAATCTAGGAGATTTCTAGACACAAAGTTTAGTCCAGCATAGAAGTTTTGGATAATCATCCACAAGTTTAAGCCATGAGTTGGACAATTTCTTATCATTAATTTCATTCTCTCCCAAGATTGTGCAACATGCTCTTGATCTTGCTATTTAAAATTCATTATTTGATTTCTAAGGGAGATGATCTTAGCAGGAGGAAAATACTTGGCAATAAAAGCATCTTTACACTTATCCCATGTTCCAATACTATTACGAGGTAAAGATGAAAACCAAGCGTTAGCTTTATCTCTTAGTGAAAAAGGAAATAATTTTAATTTCACAATATCATTATCCATATCCTTTTTCTTTTGCATGTCACATAATTCAACAAAGGTATTAAGATGTGACGCGGGATCCTCATTAGGACTTCTCGAAAATTGATCTTTCATGACAAGATTTAGCAATGCAACATTAATATCAAAAGCCTCCACACTAGTGGCGGGTGGTATAGGAGTACTAATAAAATCATTATTATTAGTATTTGAGAAGCCACACAACTTAGTAGTATCTTGAGACATGGTGATCGACCATGCAAAGTAACAAGCAAGACGAGTAAACTAGCAAGCGAAGAAGTAAACTAGTAACAAGCAAATATAAATATTTTTGTATTTTTGGTTTTTATGAGGCAAACTAAATATAACAGCAAATAAAAAGAAGAACAAGTGAATGAAAATTTGTGTTAATTTACTTGATAGTTGATGATGATATTCCCCGGCAATGGCGCCAAAAATCCTTCCTGATACTTTCGATCTGCGTTGGGTTATCCGTGAAGAGGAACGGGTTATTGCAGCACAAAGTGGGTAAGTATTTCCCTCAGTTATGAAACCAAGGTTTATCGAACCAATAGGAATATCAATCTTCAATCATCTTCAGCGGTTGCACACAAATTAACAAACAACTTGCACCCAACGCGGGCAAGAGGGTTGTCAATCCCCTTGATCTCGTTATTTGCAAGCAAATGAGTTGTGTAGATAATTGTTGATAAATGTAAATTGCAAAATAAAATAAAAGATAAATAAAGGCAGCGAGGTAATAATAGCATTTGTAAATATATAAGTGAATAGACCCGGGGGCCATAGTTTTCCCTAGCGGCATCTCTCATGTAGGCAACATACGGTTGGTAACAAATTACTGTTGGGCAATTCATAGAAAAGCGGATAGTCATGAGATTTTCACGGCAATGATCATGTGTATATAGGCATCACGTGCATAAACCAATAGGTCGACTTCTGCCTGCACCTATGACTATTACTCCACTCACTGACTGCTATCGAGCATGCATCTAGAGTATTAAGTAAAACAGAGTAATGCATGGAGAACGATGACATGATGTAGACAAAGTAAACTCAAGCAATATGAATGAACCCCCTCGTTTTATCCTTAGTAGCAACAACACAAAGACGCATCTTGTCCCCTACTTTGTCACTGGGATATAGAAACTCGCCAGGTTGAACCTACCACAACGCACCACTCCCACCGATGAAATATCAATCTACTTGGCCAAAGCACATCAATAAATCGGAGAGCATTACAAAGCTATAATGATCATGCAATTATGAGACAACATATATCAGAGGTATCTCAAATACTTTTCATGAATAATCTGAACATAAACCCCTAATTCATCGGATCCCAACAAACGCACCGCACAATAGGATTACATCGGATAGATCAAAGCGAAGATACGATGACCATTTTATTAAAGATCAAGAGATATAGAGATTGCCATCTAGGTACTAGCTATGGACCCGTAGGTCTGTGGTGAACTACTCACACATCATCATGAGGGCAGCAAGGTTGATGTAGAGGCCCTCCGTGATTGATCCCCCCTCCGGCAGGGTGCCGGAACAGAGCTCCAGATGGCCTTGCGGTGGAGCAGAGACTTGCGGTGGTGGAAAAAGGGTTTCGGGACTACTTCTGGGGTTTTTTGCAATATTAGAGAATTTATAGGCCAGAGAGGGGCGTCGGGAGAGCCACGAGGGGGCCATCACATATCAGAGCGCGCCCCCCCCAAGGGCGCGCCCTGATGTGTGATGGAGCCCTCATGCGCCCTGGCCTCCTTCCGAAGCTCCCAGGTCTTCTTTTGGTCCAGAAAAAATCATCACAAAGTTTCGTGGCAATTGGACTTTGTTTGGTACTATAAACCTGAAAAGTAAAAAACATGCAAAAAACATCAACTCGCACTGGGAACTAGGTCAATAGGTTAGTGCTCAGAAATATTATAAATTGGTAAATAAAGACCCAAAAAGTATCCTAGAATGATAATATATCAGCATGGAATAATCAGAAATTATAGATACGTTGGAGAGGTATCAATCACCACCTGTTGCTGGGTAAGAACTCGTAAGCATTTGAGATTTGCTTGACGGGTTTGTGACACACCACCACCACCACTTCCTAGTAGTCTGTAGGTTCATATTCTTGTGTGTTCCTATTACTGCTAACCATGCGAGGATCACAAGCCGACAAGATCGAATGGGAGGTTATGACCAACAAGGAGCTCGATGATAAATTTCAGCAAATGATGGCTGACCAGGTACAAGACTTCATGACTAGCCTTGGAGAGGCCATGAAGAAGCTAGATGGTTTGGAGAAGACATTCGACACCAAATGGATGCCAAGTTCAATGAGGTGCTTGCCCGTCTACCACCACCAGCTGCAGCTACCATCCCTCTCCAACAACAACAACAACAACATCAACAGGGCGCAAATTTCATGGGACGAGCGCGACGTGTGCCTCTCGACCAAGGCCAAAATTCTGGTATCGTTGCTACTGTTGCTGCTGTTGCAGCTTTTGTAGCTCCTGCTGCTACTATCGTTGAGCTGAATGAGGATTATGATGCTGACTATGATGATGAGGGAGAGGCCGCTCCAAATCAGCACCAGGGGCAACCACCACCACAAGCACCGGGTCGTCCACATGGGTACCATCGCAACGGTAGGGCTGCACCACCCCCTCACGTACGGGATCATGACCATCTCCCTAAACTTAAAGTGAATATTTCGACATTTGATGGTAGATATGTTCCTGATATATATCTTACTTGGGAGTTAGAAATAGAACAACGTTTTACATGCTTACAATTTCCTGAGGATAGACGTGTTGCTGCTGTTGTTTGTTCATTCACTAGTTTTGCTTGTGTTTGGTGGTCTGAACATTGTCGCATACATCATGTTAATATTCCAACTACTTGGGCTGCTTTGGAAACTGCTATTTGTAATTGTTGGGTTCCACCATACTATCAACATGAATTGCTTCAAAATTTGCAGCGTTTAAGACAAGGAAAAAATTCTGTAGAGGAATATTATCAGGAATTACAAACTGGCATGATTAGATGTGGTATTGTTGAAGAGAATGAAGCTATGCTTGCACATTTTATGGGTGGATTAAATAGAGAGATTCAGACTATTCTAGAGTATAAGGTGTATAACACTACCACTCGTTTATTCCATCTTGCTTGCAAAGCTGAACGTGAAGTGCAGGATCGACGGGCAATGGCAAGAACTAATTTTTCTGTAGGTCGAGCTTCATCATGGACACCACGTACACCATCTACTTCCACATGTCCTACTACAGCACCACTTACTTCAGCTACCAACTCCAATAGAGATACAAGGAAACAGGCACCGCAACCAGCCTCTAGCAAGGGCACACCTTCGGGTCCTACACAGAGCTCTTCTTCATCCATGGCATCTACAGGGCAAACATATGAGGTTATTTGTCATCGTTGCAAGGGTGGAGGTCACTATGCGAGAGAATGCCATTCCAATCCTGTGATGATTGCTACTGAGGATGGTGGATATGCGTCCGCTAGTGATTATGATGAGGTGACTTTGTCTCTTATTGCAAGTGAAGAACAGGATGCCGAGGATACTAAACAAGAGACACACTACATGGCTGCTGACTACGCGGACAGGTATTAAAGTTTAGTTGATCAACGTGTTCTGAGTGTACATGTTACACAAGCTGAGCAAAATCAGAGGCACAACTTGTTCCGTGCAATGGGAGTTGTGAATGAGCGTTCTGTTCGCGTCATCATCGATGGAGGGAGTTGCAACAACTTGGCTAGCATGGAGATGGGGGAGAAGTTGTCGCTAACCACCAGACCACATCCTCATCCATATTACATCCAATGGTTCAACAACAGTGGCAAGGTTAAGGTAACACGTATTGTTCATGTGCACTTTAGCATTGCTACATATTCTGATTATGTTGATTGTGATGTGGTACCCATGCAAGCATGCTCCGTTTTACTTGGTAGACCATGGCAATTTGATAAAAATTATGTACACCATGGTAGGACAAATCAGTATACTCTTGTTCATAAGGATAAAAATATAACTTTGCTTCCTATGTCTCATGAACATATTATGAAAGATGACATTGCTAGAGCTAGTAAAGAAAAACAGGAGCAAAGTGAGAGTGAAAATCAGATTGTGGCAAAGGAATTTGTGCAACATAATAAGCCTAATAAACAATCATCTAGTGTTGGATCTAAAATAAAACTGAAGAGTGGTTGTTTACTTTCCACTAAATCTGATATTACTGATTTGGATGTTACTACATCTGTCTGCTATGCTTTTGTATGCAAAGAGGTATTATTTTCATTCGAGGACATGCCTCCCTCTTTGCCTCCTGCTGTCACTAACATCTTGCAGGAGTTTGCTAACGTCTTTCCATAAAACGTGCCACCGGGATTACCACCTATTCGAGGGATTGAGCATCAGATTGACTTAATTCCCGGTGCATCGCTACCCAACCGTGCGCCATACCGTACCAATTCAGAGGAGACGAAGGAGATTATGCGTCAAGTACAAGAGCTGCTCGACAAAGGTTATATCGCGAATCCCTTAGTCCTTTTGCTTTTCCTATTATTCTAGTGCCGAAAAAGGATGGAACATCGCGTATGTGTGTGGATTGTAGAGGAATTAATAATATTACTATTCTTTATCGTCATGCTATTCCTAGGCTAGATGATATGCTTGATGAATTAAGTGGCTCTACAATTTTCTCCAAAGTTGATTTGCGTAGTGGATACCATCTAATTCGTATGAAATTGGGAGATGAATGGAAAACAACATTTAAAACTAAGTTTGGTTTATATAAGTGGTTAGTCATGCCTTTTGGGTTAACTAATGCACCTAGTACTTTCATGAGATTAATGAACGAGGTTTTACGTGCTTTCATTGGACGATTTGTGGTAGTCTATTTTGATGATATACTGATTTATAGTAGATCTTTGGAGGAACACTTGGAACATTTACGTGCTGTTTTTATTGCTCTATGTGATGCACGTTTGTTTGGTAACCTTGGGAAGTGCGCTTTTTGCACCGACCGAGTATCTTTTCTTGGATATGTTGTTACTCCACAGGGAATTGAAGTTGATAAAGCCAAGATTGAAACTATTGAGGGTTGGCCGCAGCCCAAAATGGTTACACAAGTGAGGAGTTTTCTAGGTGTTTTGTGAGGGATTTCAGCACCATTGCTGCACCTCTCAACGAGCTTACAAAGAAGGATGTGCCTTTTGTTTGGGGTACTGCACAGGAAGAAGCCTTTATGGTATTGAAAGATAAGTTAACACATGCTCCTTTACTCCAACTTCATGATTTTAATAAGACTTTTGAGCTTGAACGTGATGCTAGTGGAATTGGATTAGGAGGTGTGTTATTACAAGATGGCAAATTTATTGCATACTTTTCTGAAAAATTGAGTGGGCCTAGTCTGAATTATTCTACTTATGATAAGGAATTATATGCTCTTGTTCAGACTTTGGAAACATGGGAACATTATTTATGGCCCAAAGAATTTGTCATACATTCTGATCATGAATCTTTGAAACATATTAAAAGTCAAGCAAAACTGAACCGTAGACATGCTAAATGGGTTGAATTCATTGAGACTTTCCCTTATGTCATTAAACACAAGAAGGGTAAAGAAAATGTTATTGCTGATGCATTGTCTCATCGTTATACTATGCTTTCACAACTTGACTTTAAAATATTTGGTTTGGAGACCATCAAAGATCAATATGTGCATGATGCTGAATTTAAAGATGTGTTGGAGAATTGTAAAGAAGGGAGAACATGGAACAAGTTCGTCATTAATGATGGATTTGTGTTCCATGCTAACAAGCTATGCATTCCAGCTAGCTCCGTTCGTCTTTTGTTGTTGCAGGAGGCGCATGGAGGACGATTAATGGGACACTTTAGCGTGAAGAAGACGGAGGACGTACTTGCTACCCATTTCTTTTGGCCAAAGATGAGAAGGGATGTTGAGCGTTTTGTTGCTCGCTGCACTACATGTCAAAAAGCTAAGTCACGACTCAATCCTCATGGTTTATATATGCCCTTACTTGTACCTAGTGTTCCTTGGGAAGATATCTCTATGGACTTTGTTTTAGGTTTACCTCAAACAAAGAAGGGGAGGTATAGCATATTTGTTGTCGTGGATAGATTTTTGAAAATGGGTCACTTTATACCATGTCATAAAAGTGATGATGCTGCTAGTGTTGCTGATTTGTTCTTTCGTGAAATTATTCGCTTGCATGGTGTGCCAAATACGATTGTTTCAGATCGTGATGCTATATTTCTTAGCCACTTCTGGAGATGCTTATGGACTAAGTTGGGGACTAAATTGCTTTTTAGTACTACATGTCACCCACAAACTAATGGACAAACTGAAGTAGTCAATAGATCTTTGTCTACTATGCTTAGGGCTGTTTTGAAGAATAACTTGAAAATGTGGGAAGAATGCTTGCCTCATATTGAATTTGCTTATAATCGTTCATTGCATTCTACTACTAAGATGTGCCCTTTTGAAGTTGTGTATGGTTTCTTACCTCGTGCACCTATTGATTTGTTGCCTCTTCCATCTTCGGAGAAGGTTAATTTTGATGCTAAAGAACGTGATGAATTGATATTAAAGATGCATGAGTTAACTAAGGAAAACATTGAGCGTATGAATGCTAAATATAAACTTGCTGGAGATAAGAGTAGAAAACATGTTGTCTTTGCAC
The DNA here is from genome assembly GCA_039707655.1 of Elymus sibiricus. NCBI lineage: Eukaryota > Viridiplantae > Streptophyta > Magnoliopsida > Poales > Poaceae > Elymus > Elymus sibiricus. The sequence goes on from CM077671.1 coordinate 252,064,673, forward strand.
CTGGAGATCTTGTTTGGTTACATTTGCGTAAGGATAGGTTTCATGATTTGCGCAAGTCGAAGCTAATGCCACGTGCTGATGGTCCTTTTAAGGTCTTAGAGAAAATAAATGATAATGCATATAAACTTGAGCTGCATGCAGATTTTGGGGTTAGTCCCACTTTTAACATTGCAGATTTGAAGCCTTATTTGGGTGAGGAAGATGAGCTTCCATCGAGGACGACTTCATTTCAAGAAGGGGGGGATGATGAGGACATCAATACCATTGTTACACCCACAACCCATGCTACTATACATACTGGACCAATTACTAGAGCTCGCGCATGCCAATTGAATTACCAGGTACTTTCGTTTCTTGGAAATCCTTCCAATGTTCATGAACATATGATGCTGCTTAAATTAGATACTTTTATTTTACTTATGAATAAAGGGCCTAGCATGGACAAGAAGGATGGCCATTGGAGCGGGAACAAGCATGGAGAAGAAGGTGCGCACGCAGGAGAGAACAATGGAGATTCCAGTGGTGATTTTCGCACTTTGAAGCCACCATAATGAGAGCATGAAGGCTTGGACGAAATATACAAGATGCCACTTCATAAATTTCGTCCATAGGCAATTATGGCTGCTGCGTCACCTTATTTTTGGGCCAGGCCCATGTAGTTTTGAAATACTACATTATAAGCTGTTTTTACAGTCCGTGTGTGTGGGGAAACTGAGTTAGGATTGGTTTCGAACCCCTCCTCCAAGGGGGCACGAAATTCCCCTCTATTTCCCCATATATACAGCCCTTAGGGGGCCGTTTTAGACTTGGGTTTTGTTTAGATTACAAGTTCGCCATAGCTGCAACTTCGCGTCCTTCGTTTGTGTTCCACGACCAGACCAAGACGTCACAGAACCCCACTTTCATCAATAAAGCTTTCCTCTTGTATTCGCAATATCCAGATTGCAATTTCAGTTTCTTGCTTGTTCTTCGTTTGCGTGCAGGAAATATACCCTCGTGGTCAGGTTGATCGTGCTCCGGCGTGGTCAATAACCTATCAGTGTTGGTTTAGCGATTGCTAAGGCGCGATATCTTCGCACGTTCGTAGTCGGATTGTCAAAGTCTACTCCACCGAAAACGATAGCCACCATCTCATCGAAAGAAGGGACAACTTCGCCTCTATCACTGCATTTGGAAAGGTTGGGTGGAATCAACACACACACATATGCACCCCGTCCTTTCCCGGCAATATGGAGCTTCTACCATGTTCCTGTGTCTGCCTCTATGTTACTTGAGCGGTAGCACCACTGTCCTGAGCGGTAGTACCGCTGGGCGGCTATGGCACCCGGCGTGGGGCACCGGACATGTCCGGGTGCCGCACCGCCAGCACGGTAGTAGGGGCGGTAGTACCAAGCGGTACTACCGCTGCCTCCTACTACGGCTGGTAGGGGTCTCGGGCACACGGCACGGAGGACCAGAAACCCTCGCGTCTGGTGTCTGATGACCCGTGCCACTAGAGAGGTAGTAGGGGCGATAGTAGCAAGCGGTACTACCGCTGCCCCCTACTACTGTTTATATTTGCCCATCCTACAGCGCTAGTGGTAGTACCGCTGGCGGGAGCGGTAGTACCGCCCCGACGGTACTACCGCCTCCCTGACTGTGTCAGCTGTGGCCTGCAGGCAGATCTTCCGCGCGGGCGGAAGTACCGCTCCCGGGAGCAGTATTACCGCTGATGTGTGGCTGGTGGGCAGATTCTCTCCCCACTATATAAGGGGGTCTTCTTCCCCAAAGAGACCTACCTCTCATCCTTCCAAAAGCTCCATTGTTCCCCCATGCTCATTTTCACCCGATCCCTCTCCCTAACCAACGAAACTTGTTGAAACTCTAGGGTTTGGTTGAGAGGGCCCCGATCTACACTTCCACCAAGAGAAATTTGATTCCCACACTAATCCCTTGTGGATCTTGTTACTCTTAGGTGTTTGAGCACCCTAGATGGTGGTCACCTCGAAGCCATATTCCATTGTGGTGAAGCTTCGTGGTGGTGTTGGGAGCCTCCAATTAAGTTGTGGAGGTTGCCCCAAAGTTGTTTGTAAAGGTCTGATTGCCACCTTCAAGTGCACCACTAGTGGAATCACGACATCTCGCATTGTGTGAGGGCGTGAGGAGAATACGGTGGCCTTAGTGGCATCTTGGGGAGCATTGTGCCTCCACACCGCTCTAACAGAGACGTACTTCCCTTCAAAGGAAAGGAACTTTGGTAACACATCCTCGTCTCCATCGGTTCCACTTGTGGTTACTTCTTACCTTTACTTTGTGCAAGCTTTACCTTTTGTATCCTTTGCTTGCTTGTGTTGTTATCATTGTTAGCATCATATAGGTTGCTCACCTAGTTGCATTTCTAGACAACCTATTTGTTGCTAAACCTATTTTGCTAAAGAAAAGTTAATAACTGGTAGTTGCCTATTCACCCCCCCCCCCCTAGTCAAACATATCAATCCTTTCAATTGGTATTAGAGCTATGTCTCTTTAATAAGGGATTTACCGCCTAAAGAGTATGGTTGGCGACGGGGATCGGGATGTTGAACTTCCCGAGGCCATGGGTGTGAACACAATCTCTCGTGAGGATTTAAATGATGCCATAGCCTCACTTAAATCCTCCATGACGACCGAGGTCAAATCCATGTTTAAAGATTTCCTTGATAGTCTCAAACTTTCTACCGATCCGACACAAGTGGTTAATCCCACTAACTCGACATCGGATGTCCACTCCGGTAAGGAGGGGACTAGCACTGACAAGAACAAATTTCCTCAAGGAAATAGTGGATCGGGTACCTTTGCCTTGGTACCCCCTCCTGTGGTCTATGGAGGACCGGTGCACCCACCTCATATAGTTAATCTTGGTCCTCCTCCTAAACTAGTCAAGACTGATTTTGCTAATTGGAGTTTTCATATCAAGTCTCCTTTGAATCACAGCTCAACTCAACTTTAGAGAATCATTGAGCAAGGATACTATCCGCATGATCCAAACAATCTCACCCCAAGAGAAGAGGCCGACAATCAACTCAATCACTCCGCCTTGTTCATTCTTTAAGCTGATGTGCCTCCTGAAGATCTAGCTCACTTGCGTCCCTTCACTCATGCTAAGGATTGTTGGGAACACATTGTCTCTTTATACAAGGGCAGCTCAAGCATTCAACGGTCCAACTTTGAGGTAGTACTTGATGAAGCTGATGAATTTGTGATGAATGAAGATGAGGACCCTCGTGAGCTTTATCGGAGTCTGACTACTCTTGCCGTCGCTCTTCAAGATCATGGAAGCAAGGATACGAATGATAACTGGATCAAGCATAAGTTTCTCAAGGCCATCATGCCATTCAACAAGGCCATGTCCTTCGTTATCCGTCAAAGACCGGACTTTCATTCCCTGTCGTCAAGCGACGTGTTGGATGAGTTTATTGCAATGAACATCTTGAACAAGATCGCTAACAATGCTCTAGCTCGTGTCCAACGGGCAAAGAAGTCGTCACCCAACCTTGCTTTGAAGGCCAAGATCATTCAAGAAGAAGAAGAGTAGGAAGAGGAGAGTTGTCCCGAAGACACCAAATATGCTTACCATGAGCACATGGCTCTCGCATCTAGGTCATTTTGCGGTAACAAGAGAAACACAAGGCCCAACTTCTCCAAGAACAACTCAAGTGGGTCAAAGGGAAAGCAACGTGTGAGGACTTGCTACAACTGTGGTAATGTGAGTCACTTCATGGTGGATTGCCCATATGAGAAGAGGGAAGACAATGATGGCAAGCTCATCCGCAAAGATAAGGCCAAGTCCTTCCCCAACAAGAACAACTTCACCAAGAAGGCACCTCACAAGGTGTTGGTGGCTCAAGAAGAGTATGCCTCCGATGATGATGTTGATGACGAAGATACCAGTGGTGAAGGGATGGCAATGGCTACAGTGGCAATTGCATCCTCTACCCCAACCAAGGTGTCACTCTTCAATGCCCCCAACAAGAACCACATTGCTAGGTGCCTTATGGTCAAAGGTATCACCAAGGTAACCCCCAACATCAAAACCTCAAACATTAAAACTTACATTTCTACCACTCCTTCCTTGTTGGATTGTGTGGATGAACATGAGGAGGCGAAGGAGGGTGAGAATGAGTTTGACAAGTTCTTGGGTAAACTCAAAGGCGAATCCAAGAAGCACTTTGTTGCTCTCTTGGAACAACTTGGTGAGGCCAATGATATCATTGAGTCTCAAGAGGAATCCCTTGAGGAGTTGAAGGGGCATAGTCATGATTATGCCGATGAGATTGCTGATCTTTCCATTGCTCTTGAGGAAGAGTGAGGTCTTCGTTTGGCTCTTGAGGAGTCACAAATCGTTGACCTGGCTAAATTACGTAAAGATCATGATCATGCTATTGTTCTGAATCGTGTGCTCAAATATGATAAGGTTGCACTTGGGGTTGGCCATGATAGACTCAAGGAAGAGTTTGACGCACTTGACAAGGCTCACAAGGCTTTGAAGGCTGCTCATGCCTCTCTCAAGGAGTCTCTTGATCAAATCCAAGTAAAACTTACTAAGGAAATAGCCACATGTCCTCCTTTTGTGTTAATTTATAATAGCATTGCTACTAACCCTTGTTGTGAGCATGCGCACCTTGTGGAGGAAAATGCCAAGTTGAAAGAGCAACTTGAGAAAGGCCTTGTGACATGTATCCAAGGTGAGAAGAATCTCAATGACCTTTTGAGCAATCAAAAGGAAGTTGTAGCAAAGGAAGGGATTGGGTTTGCACCTAAGTCCAAGAAGAAGAATAAGTTGAAGACCAAGCAAGCTCCCCCGCTCAAGGAAACCTTTTTCAAAGCGGGGAAGGCCACTCATGAGAAGAAGAAGGAAAATGTTGCGGGTGGTAATGCCAATAAGGGCAAGACCACCTCCACCAACAAGACCGGCGATTTTAACCCCTCTTATGTTTTATGCCATGCTAGTGATGGGCATGTTTATGCAAAATATGTTGGTTCTTCTTACGAGTACATTGAGTGGTCTATTTGGGTTCCTAATACCCTTGTTACTAACATGAAAGGACCCATTAAAGAATGGGTACCTAAATCCAAGCATTGATCTATCGTAGGAGTTTGCTTCTGGAGGGGTGTCATGGTTGCTTAATAATGGAGCAACAAATCATATGACCGGAAGCAAGGACTTGGTGGTGGACGTTCGACCCGATGCATCTTTGGCCACTCAAGTATCCTTTGGTGACGACACAATTTCAAAGGTATTGGGTATTGGCAAGGTGATTATCTCTTTGGACTTAACCATTGACAGAGTCATGCTTGTTGAGACCCTTGCATACAACTTACTTTCCGTTCGTCAACTTGCACTCATGGGTTTTAGTACCTTCTTTGGCATTGATACCATGACCCTTTTGTGGAGCAAGACTCTTAAAGTGACCTTTGTTGGGCATGTCGAAAACGGTCTCTATGTGATTAACTTCTCGGAGCGACCCACTAAGACCATGACATGCCTAATGCTAAAGTTGATGTGGGGTGGCTTTGCAATCGCCGGCTAGCCCATGTCAATATGAGATCTTTGCAAAGTCTCCTCAAAGGGATCACGTTCGTGGACTAAAAAATGTGAGTTTTGCCAAAGATCGTGCTTGCAGTACTTGTATCAAGGGAAAGCTACATGAGACGTCTCACCGCTGACGACTACTATTTACTCCAAGAGGCCCCTAGAGCTCCTTCACATGGATCTCTTCGGCCCTCCATCATTTGATAGTCTTGGCGGGGGAGAAGGTATTTGATGCGTCCATTTTGCATCATGATTTCTTATTCATATTTACGTTATTCTTGTCCATTATTCCCTATTATCATACAATTCTTATGCCCTTTCTCTCTGAATATGCAAGGTACATCACAAAGAGGGAGTTACCTGGAAACTGGAATTCTGGACCGGAAAACCGAGAAAAAGGCAGAAAATCACCAGACTCCAAATGACCTGAAACTTCACGAGGAATTTTTATTGAATATATGTGAATTGCTGGGCCAAAAATATACCAGAGAGGGGCCACCAGCCAGGCACATGCCAACATGGCCCCCCCAGGCCACGCCCTGATGGCGTGTGGGGCCCTAGCTGGCCTCCCGACGCCCCTCTTCTCCTATATGGTGTGTTTTACCCTAGAAAAAATCATAAGCAACCTTTCGGGATGAAGCGCCACCGCCTCGAGGCGGAAACCTGGGCAGAGGCCCTTTTGCACTCTGTCAGTCTGATTCTGCAGGGGAAATTCCTCTCCGGGAGGGGGAGATCGAAGCCATCATCAACACCAACGCTTCCTCCTTTGTGGGAGGACCAATCTTCATCAACCTATTCACCAACACCATCTCATCTCCAACCCTAGTTCATCTCTTGTATTCAATCTTTGTCTCAAAACCTCAGATTGGTACCTGTGGGTTACTAGTTGTGTTGATTACATCTTGTAGTTGGTTCTTGTTGGATTACTTGGTGGAAGAAATTATGTTCATATCCTTAATTATTATTATTGCACCTCTGATATTGAACATGTTGATGAGGTGTGAGTAGTTACTATTGTTCCTGAGGACATGGGAGAAGTCTTGTAATAAGTAATCATGTGAAGTTGGTATTCGTTCGATATTTTTATGAATGTATGTTGTTACTTCTCTTAGTGGTGTCATGTGAACGTCGACTACATGACACTTCACTATGTTATGGGCCTAAAGGAAGTCATTGTGGAGTAACAAGTAGATGATGGGTTGCTAGAGTGACAGAAGCTTAAACCCCAGTTTATGTGTAGCTTCATAAGGGGTTGATTTGGATCCACATGTTTCATGCTATGGTTAGATTTATCTTAATTCTTATTTCGTAGTTGCAGATGCTTGAGAGAGGGGGTAATCATAAGTAGGTTGTTAGTTCAAGTAAGAACAGCACCTTAGCACCGGTCCACCCACAAATCAAATTATCAAAGTAGCGAACGCGAATCAACTCAACATGATGAACATGACTAGACATAAATTCACATGTGTCCTCGGGGGCGCTTGCTTAATATAAGAGTACTTTCAGGCATGTCCTTTGCTATAAAAAGGATTGGGATACCTTGCTGCACCTTTGCTACTATTTTTACTTGTCTCTTGTTATGAATTATCTTGCTACAGAACTATCTACTATCGTTACTTACAGCACTTGCAGAGAATACCTTGCTGAAAACCGCTTGTCATTTCCTTCTGCTCCTCGTTGTGTTCGACACTCTTACTTATCGAAAGGACTATGATTGATCCCCTATACTTGTGGGTCATCAAGAATCTTTTCTGGCGCCGTTGCCGGGGAGTGAAGCGCCTTTGGTAAGTGGAATTGGTAAGGAAACATTTTATATACGTGCTGAAATCTACTGTTGCTTGTCGCTATGAACAGTCACCCTTTGAGTGGCTTGTTCGGGGCATCTTCGCCTCGAACTGAAAATGAGGAAATTGTTCCTCGACCTACTGAACCTACTGAAAATATTTATTATGAGATTCCTTCGGGTATGCTTCAAAAACTCTTATCACATCCATATGATGGAACGACTCATCCTGATTACCATTTGATATTTGTCGATGAAGTATGTGGATTATTTCAGCTTGCAGGATTGTCTGGAGGCAAATTTAAGAAGAAAGTTTTCCCTTTATCTTTGGAGGGAAAGGCATTAATGTGGTACAGGCTATTGGGTGATATTGGATCATGGGACTGGAATCGCTTGAAGTTGGAGTTTCATCAGAAGTTTTATCCTATGCATCTAGTTCATCGTGATCAGAACTTTATTTATAATTGTTGGCCCCGTGAAGGAGAAAGTATCACTCAAGCTTGGGGGAGGCTTAAATCTATGATGCACACCTGCCCCAACCATGAGATCTCAAGAAATACTATTATGCAAAAAAAATTTGCTCAGCTTTCTCATGATGATCAAGTGCTACTCGATTCTTCTTCTACTGGTTCCTTCATGAAAAGGAATATTGAATTCAAATGGGATCTTCTGGAAAGAATTAAACGCAACTCTAAAGATTGGGAACTCGATAAAGGTAAAGAATCAGGTATAAAGTTTAAGTTCGATTGTGTTTAATCTTTTTTGGAAACTGATGCTTGCTATAAGTTGAGTAATAAATACGGCCTTGACTCTGAGATAGTAGCTTCTTTCTTTGAATCGTTTGCTACTCATGTTGATCTCCCTAAGGACAAGTGGTTTAAATACCATCCACCCATTGAAGAGCAATTAGAGAAACCCATTAAAGTTGAGATGGAAGAAATGATTGTTAAGCATGTTGATCCAATTGTTCCTACTGCTTACATTGAGAAGCCACCCTTCCCTGTTAGAATTAAGGAACACGCTAAAGCTATGACTGTGGTTAATAAGAGTTATGTTAGGACACCTATACCTTCTGAACAAATAAACGTTGAGCCTAAAATAGCTATGGTAAAAGATCTTCTATTTGATAACATTGATGGGCAGGTTATTTACTTCTGCAATGAAACTACTAGAATTATAAAACCTGTTAGAAATGAGCGGGATGAGTTAGACAAAAATAAACCAGTTATTGGCATGCCCGTTGTTTCTGTTAAAATTGGAGACCATTTTTATCATGGCTTATGTGCCATGGGTGCTAGTGTTAGTGACATACCTTTTACCTTATATCAAGAAATTATGAATGACATAGCACCATCTAAGCTGAAGACATTGATGTTACTATTAAACTTGCAAACAGAGACACTATTACACCACTTGGGATTGTTAGATATGTTGAAGTCTTGTGTGGAAAAATTAAGTACCCCACTGATTTTCTAGTACTTGGTTCAAAACAAGATAACTTTTGTCCCATTATATTTGGTAGACCTTTCTTGAATATTGTTAATGCTCAAATTAATTGTGTTACAGAGAAGGTCAAGATAGGCTTTGGTGATGTGTCTCATGAATTTAATTTCTCCAAGTTTGGTAAACAACCACATGAGAAAGAATTACCAAGAAAAGATGAAATCACTGGTCTTGCTTCTATTGTCGTACCTCCTACAGATCCGTTAGAACAATATTTACTAGACCATGAAAATGATATGGATATGAATGAGAGAAATGAAATAGATGACATATTTCTGAAACAAACGCCTATTCTTAAACACAACTTATTGGTTGATATTTTAGGGGATCCCCCTCCACCCAAGGGAGATCCCGTGTTTGAGTTAAAGACTTTACCTGACACTTTGAAATATGCTTACCTTGATGAAAAGAAGATATATCCCGTTATTATCAGTGCTAACCTTTCAGAGCATGAAGAAATGAGATTAGTTAAAACTCTGAAGAAGCACCGGGCTGCTATTGGATATACTTTCGATGATCTTAAGGGCATTAGTCCCACTCTATGTCAGCACAAGATTAATATGGAACCGGATGCTAAACCTGTCGTTGATCATCAACGCCGCTTAAACCCTAAGATGAAGGAAGTGGTAAGAACTGAAATACTAAAGTTTTTGGAGGTAGGTATAATTTATCCTATTGCTGATAGTAGATGGGTAAGTCATGTTCATTGTGTTCCTAAGAAAGGAGGCATAATTGTTGTTCCTAATGATAAAAATGAACTTATCCCACAAAGAATAGTAACTGGTTATAGGATGGTGATTGATTTCAGGAAATTAAACAAAGCTACTAGGAAAGATCATTACCCTTTACCTTTTATCGATCAAATGCAAGACAGATTATCTAAGCATACGCACTTCTGCTTTCTTGATGGATATTCTGGTTTTTCTCAAAGACCTGTGTCAAAAGAGGATCAAGAGAAAACTACTTTTACTTGCCCTTTTGGAACGTATGCTTATAGACGTATGCCTTTTGGTTTATGCAATGCACCTGCTACTTTTCAAAGATGTATGACTGCTATATTCTCTAATTTTTTTTAAAATATTGTTGAGGTTTTCATGGATGATTTCTTCATTTATGTAACTTCTTTTGATGATTGCTTGAGCAGCCTTGATCGAGTTTTGCAGAGATGTGAAGAAACTAATCTTGTCTTGAATTGGGAGAAGTGTCATTTTATGGTGAATGAAGGCATAGTACTTGGGCATAAAATTTCTGAACATGGTATTGAAGTGGACAAGGCTAAGTTTTTTTTTATCTTAGACAAGACGCAGTTGAGAAAATGCCGTGCCCAAAAGATATCAAAGGTATAAGAAGTTTCCTTGGTCATGCTGGTTTTTATAGGCGGTTCATCAAAGATTTCCCATAGATTTCTAGGCCTTTAAATAATCTTCTTCAAAAAGATATTCCTTTTGTTTTTTATGATGATTGTGTAGAATCTTTTGAAATACTTAAGAAAGCTTTGATTTCTGCACCCATTGTTCAATCACCTGATTGGAACTTGCCATTTGAAATTATGTTGTTGGTGCTGTTCTAGGGCAAAGAGTAGACAAGAAATTGAATGTTATTCATTATGCTAGTAAAACTCTAGATGCCGCCTAAAGAAATTATGCCACCACTGAAAAGGAATTTTTAGCAGTTGTCTTTGCTTGTGATAAGTTTAGACCTTATATCATTGATTCCAAAGTAACTATTCACACTGATCATGCTGCTATTAAATACCTTATGGAAAAGAAAGATGCTAAACCTAGACTCATTAGGTGGGTGATTTTTCTTCAAGGGTCTAATTTGCACATCGTTGATAGAAAGGGAGCTGAAAACCCTGTAGCACATAACTTGTCTAGAATGGAAAATGTTCTTGATGACCCACTACCTATTGATGATAATTTTCCTGATGAACAACTTGCTGCTATATATACTTCACGTAGTACTCCTTGGTATGCTGATTATGCTAATTATATTGTCGCTAAATATACTCCACCTAGTTTCACTTATCAACAAAAGAAAAAATTCTTTTTATGATTTACGACATTACTTTTGGGATGACCCACATCTTTATAAAGAATGAGTAGATGGTGTTATTAGACGTTGTATACCCGAGCATGAATAGGAACAGATCTTAAGGAAGTGTCATTCTGAGCCTTACGGAGGTCACCATGCTAGTGACAGAACTGCACACAAGGTATTATAATCCGGTTTTTATTGGCCTACTCTTTTCAAAGATGCTCGCAAGTATGTACTTTCATGTAATGAATGTCAAAGAGTTGGTAACATTGGTAAACGTCAGGAAATGCCTATGAACTATTCACTTGCCATTGAACCATTAGATGTTTGGGGTTTTGACTTTATGGGACCTTTTCCTTCCTCAAATCGGTATACTCATATTCTAGTTGTTATTGATTACGTTACTAAGTGGGTAGAGGCTATTCCAACTAGTAGTGCTGATCATAACACCTCTATTAAAATGCTTAAGGAAATTATTTTTCCGAGGTTTGGAGTCCCTAGATACTTAATGACTGATGGTGGTTCACATTTTATTCATTGTGCTTTCCGTAAACTTCTAGCTAAATATGATGTTAACCATAGAATTGCATCACCATATCATCCTCAGTCTAGTGGCCAAGTTGAATTGAGCAATCGAGAACTAAAACTAATATTGCAAAAGACTGTCAATAGATCTAGAAAGAACTGGTCTAAGAAATTAGACGATGCTCATTGGGCTTATAGAACTGCTTATAAGAACCCCATGGGGATGTCCCCACATAAAATGGTGTATGGAAAAATCTTGTCATTTGCCTCTTGAACTAGAACATAAGGCTTATTGGGCAATTAAGGAACTGGATTATGATTTTAAACTTGCCGGTGAAAAGAGGCTATTTGGCATTAGCTCATTAGATGAATGGAGGACACAAGCCAACGAAAATGCTAAGTTGTTTAAAGAAAAGGTTAAAAGATGGCATGACAAAAGGATTCAAAAATGGGAATTCAATGTAGGAGACCTTGTGCTTTTGTACAATTCTCGTTTCAGGTTTTTTGCAGGAAAACTTTTATCCAAATGGGAAGGTCCATATGTTGTCGAAGAGGTCTATAGTTCCGGTGCCATAAAAATTAATAACTTCGAGGGCAAAAACACGAGAGTGGTGAATGGGCAAAGAATCAAGCATTATGTTTCAGGTACACCCATTAATGAAGAGACTAATGTCATCCAATTAATAACACCGGAAGAACACATACGGGAAGCCTTCCGGAACACTCCAGAAACCTAAAGAAGAGGTAGGTATGTGGTACGGTAAGTAAACCGACTCCAAAAATTCCAAAAATAATAATTTCTGTTGGTTTTAGTATTTTAGAAAAAATCCAAACATAAAAAGGAGTCAGGGGGCCCCACGAGGGAGGCACAAGCCAACAGGGCGCCCCCCCACCCCCCGAGGCACGCCCTGATGGCTTGTGTGGCCCTCGTGTGCCTCCCTCACTCCGATTTCTTCCCGAACACGTATTCTGACCTAGAAAAAATCATTATATATACTTGACGTGGCTTGAGACTGCGTCAGTATTTCCCCAAAGAGGGAGGGATGATGCAGCACAACAACGGTAAGTATTTCCCTCAGTTATGAAACCAAGGTTATCGAACCGGTAGGAGGATCACCACCACCCAATAAGCAGCACCTGCACACAAATAACAAATACTTGCAACCCAACGCGAAAGAGAGGTTGTCAATCTCTCTACGGTAAAAAGATAGATTAGGTAGTGATAGATATGAGAGATAGATCTCTCAAGAACACAAAATAGGGAGAGCGAATAAAAAGTGCAGCAATATATTTTTAGGTTTTTGGTTTTGTAGATCTGAAAACAAAGAGGCAAAAAGATAGATCAGAAAGCAATATGTTGGAAAAGTAGACCCGGGGGCCAGGGGATTCACTAGTGGCTGTTGGGGAACGTTGCATGGGAAACAAAAAAATTTCCTACGCACACGCAAGATCTATCCATGGTGATGAGCATCTACGAGAGGGAGAGTGGATCTACATACCCTTGTAGATCGCTAAGCGGGAAGCGTTAAGAAACGCGGTTGATGTAGTCGAACGTCTTCGCGATCCAAATCGCCGAGCGTCCCGCGATCCAATCACGATCTAGTGCCGAACGGACGGCACCTCCGCGTTCAGCACACGTACAGCTCGATGACGATCTCTGCCTTCTTGATCCAGCAAGAGGGAGTAGAGAGGTCGGTGAGTTCTGCGGTAGCGCGATGGCACGGCGGCGGCGGTGGTGGAACTATTCCAGCAGGGCTTCGCCTAAGCACTGCTGAAAACTAGAGGATTTGATCTATCGGGGAGAGAGGGCTGTACCGTGGCTAGAGTTTCATGTGCTGCTGCCCTCTCTCCCCTCTAGTATATAAAGGAGGGAGGGGAGGGGCTGGCCGACCTAGGAAGCCTCCTAGGAGTCGGTCAAAGGAGGTGGAGGTGGAGGAGTCCACCTCCAATCCTACTCCTAGTAGGACTCCTTCCCTTCCCCACCTGGACTTTCCCTTCCCACAAGTCCAGCCACATAGGCCTTCTTGGGCCGGCCACCCAGCCCACCAGGGGCTGGTGCACAACCCTCAGGTCCATGTGACCCACTTGGGGTGTGGTGGGCCCACTTGGTGGACCCCCGGAACCCATTCGTCACTCCCGGTACACTACCGGAAATGCCCAAAACTTTTCCGGAGTTCAAACACCACTTTCCTATATATCAATCTTTACCTCCGGACCATTCCGGAGCTCCTCGTGACGTCCGTGATCTCATCCGGGACTCCAAACAACCTTTGGTCACCACCATACATAACTCTATACTACCGAAACGTCACCAAACCTTAAGTGTGCAGACCCTGCGGGTTCGAGAACTATGTAGACATGACCGAGACACCTCTACGGTCAATAACCAATAGCGGGAACACATATTCTACGAAGATCTTTATCGGTTGAACCTCTATGTCAACGATTCAGTTAATCCCGTATGTTGTTCCCTTTGTTCTTCGGTATGTTACTTGCCCGAGATTCGATCGTCGGTATCTCTATACCTAGTTCAATCTCGTTAACGGCAAGTCTCTTTACTCGTTCCGTAATACAAGATCCCGTGGCTAACACTTTAGTCACATTGCTTGCAAGGCTGATTGTGATGTTGTATTACCGAGTGGGCCCTGAGATACCTCTCCGTCACACGGAGTAACAAATCCCAGTCTTGATCCATGCCCACTCAACAGACACCCTCGGAGATACCTGTAGAGCATCTTTATAGTCACCCAGTTACGTTGTGACGTTTGATATACACAAGGTATTCCTCCGGTGTCAGTGAGTTGCATGATGTCATGGTCATAGGAACAGATACTTGACATGCAGAAAACAATAGCAATAAACTGACACGATCACATGCTACGTTCATAGTTTGGGTCGTGTCCATCACATCATTCTCCTAATGATGTGATCCTGTTATCAAATGACATCTCATGTCTATGGCTAGGAAACCTTGACCATCTTTGATCAACAAGCTAGTCTACTAGAGGCATACTAGGGACACAGTGTTGTCTATGTATCCACACATGTATCAGTGTTTCCAATTAATACAATTATAGCATGGATAATAAACGATTATCATGAACAAGGAAATATAATAATAACTACTTTTATTATTGCCTCTAGGGCATATTTCCAACAGTCTCCCACTTGCACTAGAGTCAATAATCTAGCTCACATCACTATGTGATTTACATTGTAATGAATCTAACACCCATACAGTTCTGGTGTTGATCATGTTTAGCCCTTGGAAGAGGTTTAGTCATCGGATCTGCAACATTCAGATCCGTGTGCACTTTGCAAATATTTATGTCGTCCTCCTTGATGTAATCGCGGATGGAATTGAAACATCGCTTTATGTGTCTGGTCCTCTGGTGAAACCTTGGTTCCTTGGCTAGAGCAATGGCACTAGTGTTGTCACAGAACAGAGTCATTGGGTTTAGTGCACTAGGCACTACTCCAAGATCTGTCATGAACTCCTTCATCTAGACACCTTCCTTTGCCGCCTCCGAGGCAGCGATGTACTCTGCTTCGCATGTAGAATCAGCTACCACGCTTTGCTTGGAACTGCACCAGCTTACCGCACCCCCATTGAGAATAAATACGTATTTGATTTGCGACTTAGAGTCATCCGGATCGGTGTCAAAGCTTGCATCTACGTAACCCTTTACGACGAGCTCTTGATCACCTCCATAAACGAGAAACATGTCCTTAGTCCTTTTCAGGTACTTTAGGATATTGTTGACCGCCGTCTAGTGTTCCATTCCTGGATCACTTTGAAACCTTCTGGCCATACTTATGGCAAGGCTGACATCGTGTCTTGTGCACAGCATTGCATACATGATAGAGCCTATGGCTGAAGCATAGGGGACGACACTCATCTTTTCTCTATCTTCTGCAGTCACTGGTTCCTACATATTCTACGAAGATCTTTATCGGTTGAACCTCTATGTCAAGGATTCAGTTAATCCCGTATGTTGTTCCCTTTGTTCTTCGGTATGTTACTTGCCCGAGATTCGATCGTCGGTATCTCTATACCTAGTTCAATCTCGTTAACGGCAAGTCTCTTTACTCGTTCCGTAATACAAGATCTCGTGGCTAACACTTTAGTCACATTGCTTGCAAGGCTGATTGTGATGTTGTATTACCGAGTGGGCCCTGAGATACCTCTCCGTCACACGGAGTAACAAATCCCAGTCTTGATCCATGCCCACTCAACAGACACCCTCGGAGATACCTGTAGAGCATCTTTATAGTCACCCAGTTACGTTGCGACGTTTGATATACACAAGGTATTCCTCCGGTGTCAGTGAGTTGCATGATGTCATGGTCATAGGAACAGATACTTGACATGCAGAAAACAATAGCAATAAACTGACACGATCACATGCTACGTTCATAGTTTGGGTCGTGTCCATCACATCATTCTCCTAATGATGTGATCCTGTTATCAAATGACATCTCATGTCTATGGCTAGGAAACCTTGACCATCTTTGATCAACAAGCTAGTCTACTAGAGGCATACTAGGGACACAGTGTTGTCTATGTATCCACACATGTATCAGTGTTTCCAATTAATACAATTATAGCATGGATAATAAACGATTATCATGAACAAGGAAATATAATAATAACTACTTTTATTATTGCCTCTAGGGCATATTTCCAACAGTCTCCCACTTGCACTAGAGTCAATAATCTAGCTCACATCACTATGTGATTTACATTGTAATGAATCTAACACCCATACAGTTCTGGTGTTGATCATGTTTAGCCCTTGGAAGAGGTTTAGTCATCGGATCTGCAACATTCAGATCCGTGTGCACTTTGCAAATATTTATGTCGTCCTCCTTGATGTAATCGCGGATGGAATTGAAACATCGCTGTATGTGTCTGGTCCTCTGGTGAAACCTTGGTTCCTTGGCTAGAGCAATGGCACTAGTGTTGTCACAGAACAGAGTCATTGGGTTTAGTGCACTAGGCACTACTCCAAGATCTGTCATGAACTCCTTCATCTAGACACCTTCCTTCGCCGCCTCCGAGGCAGCGATGTACTCTGCTTCGCATGTAGAATCAGCTACCACGCTTTGCTTGGAACTGCACCAGCTTACCGCACCCCCATTGAGAATAAATACGTATTTGATTTGCGACTTAGAGTCATCCGGATCGGTGTCAAAGCTTGCATCTACGTAACCATTTACGACGAGCTCTTGATCACCTCCATAAACGAGAAACATGTCCTTAGTCCTTTTCAGGTACTTTAGGATATTGTTGACCGCCGTCTAGTGTTCCATTCCTGGATCACTTTGAAACCTTCTGGCCATACTTATGGCAAGGCTGACATCGTGTCTTGTGCACAGCATTGCATACATGATAGAGCCTATGGCTGAAGCATAGAGGATGACACTCATCTTTTCTCTATCTTCTGCAGTCACTGGGCCTTGAGTCTTACTCAACTTCACACCTTGCAATACAGGCAAGAACCCCTTCTTGGACTGATCCGTTTTGAACTTCTTCAAAACTTTGTCAAGGTATGTGCTCTGTGAAAGTCCTATTAAGCGTCTCGATCTATCTCTATAGATCTTGATGCCTAATATGAAAGCAGCTTCTCCTAGGTCCTTCATTGAAAAACTCTTGTTCAAATATTCCTTCACGCTTTCTAACATTTATATATTGTTTCCAATCAGCAATATGTCATCCACATATAATATTAGAAACGCTATAGAGCTCCCACTCACTTTCTTGTAAATACAAGCTTCTCCGTAAACTTGTATAAACCCGAACGCTTTGATCACCTCATCAAAGCGAAGATTCCAACTCCGAGATGCTTGCACCAGTCCATAAATGGATCGCTGGAGTTTGCAAACTTTGTCAGCATTCTCTGGATCGACAAAACCTTCTGGTTGCATCATATACAACTCTTCCTTAAGGAAACCGTTAAGGAATGTTGTTTTGACATCCATCTGCCAAATTTCATAATCGAAAAAGGCAACTATTGCTAACATGATTCTGACGGACTTAAGCATCGCTACGGGTGAGAAGGTCTCATCGTAGTCAACTCCTTGAACTTGTGAAAAACCCTTTGCCACAAGTCGAGCTTTACAGACGGTGACATTACCGTCCGCGTCCGTCTTCCTCTTAAAGATCCATTTGTTCTGAATGGCCTTTCGACCTTCAGGTAATACTTCCAAAGCCCATACTTTGTTTTCATACATGGACCCCATCTCGGATTTCATGGCCTCTAACCATTTCTCGGAATCCGGGCCCATCATCGCTTCCCCATAGCTCGTAGGTTTTCGTTGTCCAACAACATGACCTCTAAGACAGGGTGCCGTACCACTCTGGAGCAGTACGCGTCCTTGTCGACCTACGAGGTTCGATAGTAACTTGATCCGAAGCTTCATGATCATCATCATTAATTTCCTCTTCAACTGATGAAGGCTCTACAGAAACATCTTTCTGCGCTGCGCTACTCTCAGGTTGAAGTAAAGGTTCAACAACCTCATCAAGTTCTATCTTCCTCCCACTCAATTCTTTCGAGAGAAACTCTTTCTCAAGAAATGTTCTGTTCTTGGTGACAAACACTTTGCCTTTGGATCTGAGATAGAAGGTATACCCAACTGTCTCTTTTGGGTATCCTATGAAGACGCATTTCTCCACTTTGGGTTCCAGCTTTTCAGGCTGAAGCTTTTTGACATAAGCATCACATCCCAAACTTTAAGAAACGACAACTTTGGCTTCTTGCCAAACCACAGTTCACATGGCGTCGTCTCAACGAATTTCGATGATGCCCTATTTAAAGTGAATGCAGCTGTCTCTAACGCATAACCCCAAAACGATAGTGGCAAATCGGCAAGAGACATCATAGACCGCACCATATCCAATAAGGTTCGATTACGACGTTCGGACACACCATTACGATGTGGTGTTCCAGGTGGCGTCAACTGTGAAACAATTCCACATTGTCTTAAGTGATT
This sequence comes from Elymus sibiricus, assembly GCA_039707655.1. Lineage (NCBI taxonomy): Eukaryota > Viridiplantae > Streptophyta > Magnoliopsida > Poales > Poaceae > Elymus > Elymus sibiricus. The sequence goes on from CM077671.1 coordinate 252,083,068, forward strand.
GCCAAACTCATAACTCGGATATTCTCCTCCTCGATCAGATCATAGGAATTTAATCTTCTTGTTATGATGATTCTCAACTTCACTCTGAAATTGCTTGAACTTTTCAAACGTTTCAGACTTATGTTTCATTAAGTAAATATACCCATATCTACTTAAGTCATTGGTGAAGGTGAGAAAATAATGATATCCACCACGCGCCTCAATGCTCATCAGACCGCACACAGCAGTATGTATGATTTCCAACAAGTCACTTTCCCGTTCCATTGTTCCAGAGAACGGGGTTTTAGTCACCTTGCCCTTGAGGCATGGTTCACATGTGTCAAGTGATTCAAAATCAAGTGACTCCAAAAGTCCATCAGCATGGAGCTTCTTCATGCGTTTTACACCAATATGACCTAAACGGCAGTGCCACAAGAAAGTGGTACTATCATTATCAACTCTACATCTTTTGGCATTAATGTTATGCACATGTGTATCATCACTATCGAGATTCAATAAGAATAAACCCCTCACATTGGGTGCATGACCATAAAAGATATTACTCATATAAATAGAACAACCATTATTCTCTGATTTAAATGAGTAACCGTCTCGCAATAAACAAGATCCAGATATAATGTTCATGCTTAACGCAGGCACTAAATAACAATTATTCAGGTTCATCACTAATCCCGATGGTAATCGAAGAGCGAGCGTGCCGACGGCGATCACATCAACCTTGGAACCATTTCCCACGCGCATCGTCACTTCGTCCTTTGCCAGCCTCTGTCTATTCCGCAGTTCCTATTTGAGTTGCAAATGTGAGGAACCGCACCGGTATCAAATACCCAGGCACTACAACGAGAGTTGGTAAGGTACACATCAATAACATGTATATCATATATACCTTGTTTGTTGTTGGCCGCCTTCTTGTCAGCCAAATACTTGGGTCAGTTCCGCTTCCAGTGACCAGTTCCCTCGCAATGAAAGCACTCAGTTTCTGGCTTGGGTCCAGCCTTGGGTTTCTTCACGGGAGGGGCAACTGCTATGCCACTCTTCTTGGAGTTACCCTTCTTACCCTTGCCATTCTTCTTGAAACTAGTGGTTTTATTGACCATCAACACTTGATGCTCCTTTTGAATCTCAGACTCAGCGACTTTCAACATCGCAAACAGCTCGGCGGCCGACTTGTTCATCCCATGCATGTTATAGTTCAACAGGAAGCTCTTGTATCTAGGTGGCAACGATTGAAGAACTCTGTCAGTGATCACCTCTGCTAGAAGGGGCATCCCCATTCAGCTGGACGTGTGGAATACCCAGACATTTTGAGTATGTGTTCACTGACAGACCCGTTCTCCTCCATCTTGCAGGCATAGAACTTATCGGAGGTCTCATACCTCTCGATCCAGGCATTCTTCTGAAAGATAAACTTCAACTCCAGGAACATAGCATATGCTCCATGACGTTCAAAACGTCTTTGAAGTCCCGGTTCTAAGCCATACAACATTGCACATTGAACCATTGAGTAATCATCAGAACAAGCCTGCCAGGCGTTCACAACGTCTGGAGACTCAACTGGAGCGGGTGGATCACCGAGCGGTGCATCAAGGACATAACCCTTTTGGGAAGCCGTAAGGATAATCCTCAGATTACGGGCCCAGTCCACAAAGTTACTTCCATCATCTTTCAACTTAGCTTTCTCTAGGAACGCATTAAAATTCAGGGGTGCTACTGTGCGAGCCATTGATCTACAACTTAAATTTTGCAAAGACAACTTAGACTATTGTTCAAGATAATGAGTTTAGTTAATCATATTACTTAAAAACTCCCACTCAAATTGACATCCCTCCGGTCATTCGAGTGTCACATGATCCAAATCCACCAACTCAAGCTCGATCATCACGTGAGTAGAGGTGGTTTCAATGGTGAACATCTTCATGTTGATCATATCTACTATATGACTCATGTTCGACCTTTCGGTCTCTTGTGTTCCGAGGCCATGTCTGTACATGCTAGGCTCGTCAAGTTTAACCCGAGTGTTCCGCTTGTGCAACACTGGCTTGCACCCGTTGTATGCGAACATAGAGTCTATCACACCCGATCATCACGTGGTGTCTCGAAACGACGAACTTTCGCAACGGTGCACCCTCGGGGAGAACACAATTTTATCTTGAAATTTAAGTGAGGGATCACCTTATAATGCTACCGTCGTCCTAAGCAAAATAAGATGCATAAAAGGATTAACATCACATGCAAATCATAAGTGACATGATATGGCCATGAACTTGTGCTTTTGATCTCCATCTCCAAAGCACCGGCATGATCTCCATCGTCACCGGCATGACACCATGATCTCCATCATCTTGATCTCCATCAACGTGTCGCCATGAGGTTGTCGCGCTGACTATTGCTTCCACGACTATTGCTAACTCATAGCGATAAAGTAAAGCAAAACGGCGAAAATAATTAAAGACAACCCTATGGCTCCTGTCGGTTGCCGTACTCATCGACATGCAAGTCGTGTTATTCTATACAATACATGATCATCTCATACATCACATATATCTCATCATGTAATTGGCCATATCACATCACAACATACCCTGCAAAAACAAGTTAGACGTCCTCTAATTGTTGTTGCATGTTTTACGTGGCTGCTACGGGTATCTAGCAAGAACTATTCTTACCTACGCAAAAACCACAACGGTGATACAAAAATTGCTATTCAACCTTCTCAAGTACCGCCTTTGTCAAATCCGATCCGACTAAAGTGGGAGAAACAGACACCCGCTAGCCATCTTTATGCAGCGAAGTTACATGTCAGTTGATGGAACCGGTCTCTCCTAAGCATACGAGTAATGTTGGTCCGGGCCGCTTCATCCCACAATACCGCCAAATCAAGAAAAGACCAAGGGAGGAAGCAATCTGAATATAAACACCCACAAACTCCTTTGTGTTCTACTCATGATCTCATCTACACATAGACCTAGCTCATGATGCCACTGTTGGGGAACGTTGCATGGGAAACAAAAAATTTCCTACGCACACGCAAGATCTATCCATGGTGATGAGCATCTACGAGAGGGAGAGTGGATCTACATACCCTTGTAGATCGCTAAGCGGGAAGCGTTAAGAAACGCGGTTGATGTAGTCGAACGTCTTCGCGATCCAAATCGCCGAGCGTCCCGCGATCCAATCACGATCTAGTGCCGAACGAACGGCACCTCCGCGTTCAGCACACGTACAGCTCGATGACGATCTCCGCTTTCTTGATCCAGCAAGAGGGAGCAGAGAGGTAGGAGAGTTCTCTAGCAGCGCGACGGCGCGGCGGCGGTGGTGGTGGAACTATTCCAGCAGGGCTTCGCCTAAGCACTGCTGAAAACTAGAGGATTTGATCTATCGGGGAGAGAGGGCTGCACCGTGGCTAGAGTTTCTTGTGCTGCTGCCCTCTCTCCCCTCTAGTATATAAAGGAGGGAGGGGAAGGGCTGGCCAACCTAGGAAGCCTCCTAGGAGTCGGCCGAAGGAGGTGGAGGTGGAGGAGTCCACCTCCAATCCTACTCCTAGTAGGACTCCTTCCCTTCCCCACTTGGACTTTCCCTTTCCCACAAGTCCAGCCGCATAGGCCTTCATGGGCCGGCCGCCCAGCCCACCAGGGGCTGGTGCGCCACCCTCAGGTCCATGTGACTCACTTGGGGCGTGGTGGGCCCACTTGGTGGACCCCCGGAACCCATTCGTCACTCCCGGTACACTGCCGGAAATGCCCAAAACTTTTCCGGAGTTCAAACACCACTTTCCTATATATCAATCTTTACCTCCGGACCATTCCGGAGCTCCTCGTGACGTCTGGGATCTCATCCGGGACTCCGAACAACCTTCGGTCACCACCATACATAACTCTATACTACCGAAACGTCACCGAACCTTAAGTGTGCAGACCCTGCGGGTTCGAGAGCTATCTAGACATGACCGAGACACCTCTACGGTCAATAACCAATAGCGGGACCTGGATGCCCATATTGGTTCCTACATATTCTACGAAGATCTTTATCGGTTGAACCTCTATGTCAAGGATTCAGTTAATCCCGTATGTTGTACCCTTTGTTCTTCGGTATGTTACTTGCCCGAGATTCGATCGGCGGTATCTCTATACCTAGTTCAATCTCGTTACCGGCAACTTTACTCGTTCCGTAATACAAGATCCCGTGGCTAACACTTTAGTCACATTGCTTGCAAGGCTTGTTGTGATGTTGTATTACGGAGTGGGCCCTGAGATACCTCTCCGTCACACGGAGTAACAAATCCCAGTCTTGATCCATGCCCACTCAACAGACACCCTCGGAGATACCTATAGAGCATCTTTATAGTCACCCAGTTACGTTGTGACATTTGATACACACAAGGTATTCCTCCGGTGTCAGTGAGTTGCATGATCTCATGGTCATAGGAACAGATACTTGACATGAAGAAAACAATAGCAATAAACTGACACGATCACATGCTACGTTCATAGTTTGGGTCTTGTCCATCACATCATTCTCCTAATGATGTGATCCTATTATCAAATGACATCTCATGTCTATGGCTAGGAAATCTTGACCATCTTTGATCAACAAGCTAGTTTACTAGAGGCATACTAGGGACACAGTGTTGTCTATGTATCCACACATGTATCAGTGTTTCCAATTAATACAATTATAGCATGGATAATAAACGATTATCATGAACAAGGAAATATAATGATAACTACTTTTATTATTGCCTCTAGGGCATATTTCCAACAGTGGCTTCTCTCATGAGTATAGCACACGGTGGGTGAACAAATTACTGTTGGGCAATTGATAGAAGATCAAATAATCATGACGATATCCAAGGCGATGATCATTATATAGGCATCACGTCCAAGATAAGTAGACCGACTCCTATCTGCATCTACCACTATTACTCCACACATCGACTGCTATCCAGCATGCATCTAGTGTATTAAGTTCATGGAAAACAGAGTAATGCAATAAGAACGATGACATGATGTAGACAAGATCTATTCATGTTGGAATAGACCCCATCTTGGTATCCTTAATGGCAATGATACATGTGTACCTTCCTGCCCCTTCTGTCACTGGGAAAGGACAACGCAAGATCGAACCCATCACAAAGCACCTCTTCCCATGGCAAGAAAAATCAATCTAGTTGGCCTAACTAAACCAAAGATTCGAACAAGAAATACGAGGCTATAAGTAATCATGCATATAAGAGATCAAAGAAGACTCAAATAATATTCATGGATAGAAACTGATCATGAACTCAAAATTCATCGGATCCCAACAAACACACCGCAAAAGTTTACATCAAATAGATCTCCAAGAGACCATTGTATTAAGAATCATAAGAGAGAGAGAGAGAGAGAGGAAGCCATCTAGCTACTGCCTACGGACCCGTAGGTCGATGTTGGACTACTCACGCATCATCGGAGAGGCACCTATGAAGAAGATGAACCCCTCCGTGATGGTGTTTAGATTGGATCTCACGGTTCTGGAACTTGCGGCGGCTGGAATTGTGTTTCGTCGACTCCCCTAGGGTTTTCCGGATATTTGAGAATTTATAGGCATCAGAGGCGGTGGAGAGGGGCCCCGTGGAGGGCACAACCCATCAAGGCGCACCGGGGGCCCCCTGGCGTGCCCTGATGGCTTGTGCTCTCCACAACCCACCTTCCTGGATCTTTTTTGGCCCACTGGGTGTCTTCTAGTCCAGAAAAAATCTGCAAAAAGTTTCGTCGCGATTGGACTCCGTTTGGTATTGATATTCTGCGAAGTAAAAAACAAGCAAAAACAACAACTAGCACTTTGGCACTATGTCAATAGGTTAGTCCCAAAAAATGATATAAAGTTGTTATAAAATGATTGTAAAACATCCAAGAATGATAATATAACAGCATGGAACAAGCAAAAATTATAGATACATTGGAGACGTATCAGCATCCCCAAGCTTAATTCCTACTCGTCCTCGAGTAGGTAAATGATAAAAACAGAATTTTTGATGTGGAATGCTGCCTAACATGTTCATCATATTCTTTTCTTTTGTATATCATGGACATTTGGACTTGTAGATGATTCAAAGCAATAGTCTAGTTTTAACATAATGATTTCACTACTCAAGCCTGCCAACAAGCAACCATGTTTTTCAAAATATTAACACTAAAGAAATTTTCCCTAGCCCATCATGCTCAATCATTGATCCATTCATGAAACACACTCAAATATTAGCTATGCCCAATGCGCAAGTACGATCATAGTGCCCCCTAGTTGGTGCTTTATAAGAGAAGATGGAGACTCAAAGTAAAAGAAAAAATTGCATAAAGTAAATAGATAGGCCCTTCGCAGAGGGAAGTAGGGATTTGTAGAGGTGCCAGAGCTCAAAGTTTTAAATTGAGAGAGAATTTTTTTTGGGTGGCATGCTTTTCCTGTCAACGAAAACGACAAAGTAGCTCACAATATTTTCCATGCAAGATATATCATAAGCGGTTCCCAAACAAAAAATAAAGTTTATTCCTTTTTCCACCAAACTTTCACTTTCCATGGCGGGTCGTATCCATGGTTGCCTTCCATACCAACACTTTCCAAGGAATTTATTGTTTGACAACATAAAGTAAATATTTTTTTTTTCTTTTTCATTTCTGGAATGGGCATCCCTATTACTGCCGCACTCTCGTGCAATGACAAGTGAATAAACACTCACCTTGAGAATAACACATCTAGCACGGAAAAATATTGGACACTCCCCACCGTTTCATGAGCAGTACGAGCACACAAAAGAGAAAATTTATTTTGAAAATTTAGAGATGGCACATACAAATTTGCTTGGAATGGCATGGAAATACCGCATATAGGTACGTATGGTGGACTCATAAGGCAAAACTTGGTTTAAGGATTTTGGATGCACAAGTAGTATTTCTACTTAGTACAAATGGAGGCTAGCAAATAGATTGAGAAGCAACCAAACCAAGAAATGAAAATTCACATAAGTGAGCATTGAGCATAACTAACACCGAATAATGCACCACAAGTAGGATGTAATTTCATTGCACAACTATTGACTTTCGTACTTGCATATGGAATCACAAACCTTAACACCAATATTCCTACTAAAGCATAATTACTAACTAACATGACTCACATATTACTATCATCATGTTTCAAAACTATTACAAGGAATCAAGTTTAATTTGTCCAATGATCTTCATGAAAGTTTTTATTATATCCTCCTTGGATATCTATCACTTTGGGACTAGTTTCATATATTGCCATTGCTTTTGACAAGCTCAAACATATTTAAGTGAAGCACATGAGCATAGAGTTTTCATCTCTCAAAAAGATATAAGTGAAGCATGAGAGGACTTCTTCAAAATTTACTATCTCTCAAATTAATATAAGGGAAGCATGAGAGTATTTCTACAAAAATTTCCAAGCACACCGTGCACAAAAAGATATAAGTGAAGCACTAGAGCAATTCTATAGCTCAAAAAGTTTAAGTGAAGCATAGAGAGCAATTCTAACAAATCATAGCATAATTTTGGCTCTCCCAAATAGGTGTGTACAACAAGGATACAAAATAAAAACTAATAAGCAAATCAAGCAAAGATACAAGACGCTCCAAGCAAAACTCATGATATGTGACGAATAAAAATATAGCTCCAAGTAAAATACCGATGGTTGTTAGAAGAAAGAGGGGATGCCACTCGGGGGCATCCCCAAGCTTAGTTGCTTGTTACTCTTTGGATATATCTTGGGGGTGCAGTATCATCCCCAAACTTAGGCCCTTATCACTCCTTATTCCTTCATCCATCGTGATCTCATCCAAAACATGAAAAACTTCAATCACACAAAACTCAACAAAATCTTCGTGAGATCCGTTAGTATAATAAAGCAAATCACTACTTTAGGTGCTGTTGCAAACCCATTCATATTTTATTATTGCATTATACCTACTGTATTTTAACTTTCCATGGCTCATACCATTCAATATAACCCATAGATTCATCCAAACAAGCACACAATGCAACGAAAACAGAATCTGTCTTAAACAGAACAGTCTGTAGTAATCTGTACTCTAACCATACTTCTGTAAATCTAAAAATTCTGAAAAATTAGGAAAACATAAAGAATTTGTATAGAAACACTGTGTTAAAATTTCAGCTTAAGATCACATTCCAGAAAAAAACGAAAATTCAAATACTAGACGCAAAGTTTCTATTTCAAATTCAGCATCGCTTCTACTCATCTTATCAATCATCCTAAAGGACCTACTTGGCACAAACACTAAATAAACCATAAAAACACAATAATAACAGAGGAATAATTGTGTCAACACTCAAAAACAGAAAGGAAAAGGCAAAATTTTATTTATTCATTGGGTTGCCTCCCAACAAGTGCTATCGTTTTACGCCCCTAGCTAGGCATAACACATAGATTCAAGTATTGTCATCTTTGGTTTTAGATCCATAGGATGCCCTCATGATCGATTCATATGGTGACTTAATTTTTGTTCTAGGGAAGTGTTTCATACCCTTTCTTAGTGGAAATTGAAAACGAATATTGCCTTCTTTCATATCAATCACGGCACCGATAGTGCGTAAAAACGGTCTACCAAGTATAATGGGACAGGACGGATTGCAATCAATATCAAGCACAATAAAATCTATGGGCACATAGTTCCTATTTGCAAGAATAAGAAGATCATTAATTCTTCCCAAAGGCTTTTCAATATTAGAATCCGCCAAGTGCAAATTAAGAGAACATTCTTCAATATTGGTGAGACCAAGCACATCACATAAAGATTTCGGAATCATGGAAACACTAGCACCCAAATCACATAAAGCAAAGCACTCATAATTTTTAATCTTGACTTTAATAGTAGGTTCCCACTCATCATGTAATTTTCTAGGAATAGAAATCTCAAACTCCAACTTTTCTTCAAAAGATTTCATCATGGTATCAACGATATGTTTAGTGAAAGCTTTATTTTGCTCATAAGCATGGGGTGAATTCAACATAGATTGCAGCAAAGAAATACATTCAATCAAAGAGAAACTATCATAATTAAAGTCTTTGCAATCCAAAATAGTGGGCACATCACTAGTTAAAGTTTTGACCTCTTCAAACCCACTTTTATCAAAAATTTCATCAAGATTTTCACCCTCCAAATTATTGGGACGCCTTCTAGCTAAAGTTGACTCTACTTCAGTCCCTTTATCTTAAATTTTAATATTACTAAACAAGGAATCAATAGTAGAAACACCAATCACTTTAAGATCTTCATCTTTTTTATGAAGGCAATCACTAGAAAACGATTTTTCTAAGATTTCTCTTTTAGCTCTAAGCATAGCGGTTCTTTTCTTACTTTCATCCATAGAGACATATAAAGCTTTAATTGATTAATAAATATTAGGCACAAAAGCTTTTAACTTGAGATTTTTAACATCATGAGAAATTCTATCAATGCTTCTGGACATATCATCAATCTTATTCATTTTTTCTTCTATCGTAGTATTGAAAGCCTTTTGCGCATTGATAAATTCTTTAATATTACTCTCAAGATCAGAGGTGTTCCTATTATTATTGTAAGAGGAATTACCATAGGAATTACCATAATTATTAGAGGAATTTTCAGGAAAAGGCCTAGGATTAAAATTACCTCTATAAGCATTGTTGTTGAAATTGTTTCGCGAGACAAAGTTCACATCTACGGAATCACTATTTTTCTCAATCAAGGTAGACAAAGGCACATCATTAAGATCAATACAAGCATTTTTACTAGCAACCAATTTCATCAAAGCATCAACCTTATCACTCAAAGTACTAATTTCTTCAACCGAATTAACTTTTTTACTAGTAGGTGCTCTTTCGGTATGCCATTGTGAATAGTTTGCCATGATATTATCTAGAAATTTAGTAGCTTCACCCAAAGTAATCTCCATAAAAGTACCACCTGCGGCGGAATCTAAAAGATTTCTAGAGACAAAACTCAATCCCGCATAAATTTTTTGTATGATCATCCAAAGATTTAAACCATTAGCAGGACAATTTCTTAGCATCAATTTCATTCTTTCCCAAGATTGTGCAACATGTTCATGCTCAAGTTGCTTAAAATTCATGATTTGTGTCCTTAGGAAAATAATTTTCGCGGGCGAAAAATACTTAGTAATAAAAGCATCCTTGCACTTATTCGAAGAATCGATACTATTGCGAGGCAAAGAGGAAAACCAAATTTTTGCACGATCCCGCAAGGAAAGAGGAAATAATTTCAACTTCACAATATCATTGTCCACATCTTTTTTCTTTTGCATATCACACAATTCTACGAATGTGTTTAGATGGGACGCGACATCCTCATTAGGATTACCGGTTAATTGACCTTTCATGACAAGATTCAACAAAGCGGCATTAATATCACAAGACTCCGCACTAGTGGAGGGAGGAGCAATCAGAGTACTAATAAAATCATTATTATTAGTATTGGAAAAATAACAAAACTTAGTGTTTTCTTGAGTCATCGTGACTATTCAAACAAGATTGCAAGTAAGGAAGAGATCCGGCGAGAAAAAGGCAAACGAAAAAGAGGGCGAATAAAACGGCAAATTGGTGAAGTGGGGGAGAGGAAAACGAGAGGAAAATGGCAAATAATGTAATTGCAAGGAGATGAGATTTGTGATTAGGAACCTAGTAGATGATGATGGAGTCTCCTCGCGCCTGAGATTGGCACGTAGAAGAGACCGCTTCCTCCCCGGCCACGGCGCCAGAAATTCCTTTGACGTGGCTTGAGACTGCGTTGGTATTTCCCCAAAGAGGAAGGGATGATGCAGCATAGCAACGGTAAGTATTTCCCTCAGTTATGAAACCAAGGTTATCGAACCAGTAGGAGGATCACCACCACCCAATAAGCAGCACCTGCACACAAATAACAAATACTTGCAACCCGACGCGAAAGAGAGGTTGTCAATCTCTCTACGGTAAAAAGATAGATTAGGTAGTGATAGATAGGAGAGATAGATCTCTCAAGAACACAAAATAGGAAGAGCAAATAAAAAGTGCAGCAATATATTTTTGGGTTTTTGGTTTTGTAGATCTGAAAACAAAGAGGCAAAAAGATAGATCGGAAAGCAATATGTTGGAAAAGTAGACCCGGGTGCCGTAGGATTCACTAGTGGCTTCTCTCATGAGTATAGCAACACGGTGGGTGAACAAATAACTGTTGGGCAATTGATAGAAGATCAAATAATCATGACGATATCCAAGGCGATGATCATTATATAGGCATCACCTCAAAGATAAGTAGACCGACTCCTGCCTGCATCTACCACTATTACTCCACACATCGACCGCTATCCAGCATGCATCTAGTGTATTAAGTTCATGGAAAACGGAGTAATGCAATAAGAACGATGACATGATGTAGACAAGATCTATTCATGTAGGAATAGACCCCATATTGTTATCCTTAATGGCAACGATACATGCGTGCCTTGCTGCCCCTTCTGTCACTTGGAAAGGACACCGCAAGATCGAACCCATCACAAAGCACCTCTTCCCATGGCAAGAAAAGTCGATCTAGTTGGCCTAACTAAACCAAAGATTCGAAGAAGAAATACGGGGCTATAAGTAATCATGCATATAAGAGATCAAAGAAGACTCAAATAATATTCATGGATAGAAACTGATCATGAACTCAAAATTCATTGGATCCCAACAAACACACCGCAAAAGTTTACATCAAATAGATCTCCAAGAGACCATTGTATTGAGAATCATGAGAGAGAGAGAGAGGAATCCATCTAGCTACTGCCTACGGACCTGTAGGTCTATGGTGGACTACTCACGCATCATCGGAGAGGCACCTATGAAGAAGATGAACCCCTCCGTGATGGTGTTTAGATTGGATCTCGCGGTTCTGGAACTTGCGACGGCTGGAATTGTGTTTCGTCGACTGCCCTAGGGTTTTCCGAATATTTGAGAATTTATAGGCATCAGAGGCGGTGGAGAGGGGCCCCGTGGAGGGCACAACCCATCAGGGCACACCGGGGGCCCCCTGGCGCGCCCTGGTGGGTTTTGCTCTCCACAGCCCACCTTCCTGGCTCTTTTGTGGCTCACTGGGTGTCTTCTGGTCCAGAAAAAATCTCCAAAAAGTTTCATCGCGATTGGACTCCGTTTGGTATTGATATGCTGCGAAGTAAAAAGCAAGCAAAAACAGCAACTTGCACTTTGGCACTATGTCAATAGGTTAGTCCCAAAAAATGATATAAAGTTGTTATAAAATGATTGTAAAACATCCAAGAATGATACTTTGGCACTATATAGTTTTTTCTTGTTCCATGCTGTTATATTATCATCCTTGGATGTTTTACAATCATTTTATAGCAACTTTATATCATTTTTTAGGACTAACCTATTGACATAGTGTCAAAGTGCCAGTTGCTGTTTTTGCTTGTTTTTTACTTCGCAGAATATCAGTACCAAACGGAGTCCAATCGTGACAAAACTTTTTGGAGAATTTTTTTGGACCAGAAGAAGGCCAGAGGGCCAAAGAAGTAACCAGGAGGGAGCCCAGGCCGCCCACAACCCACCAGGGCGCACCAGGGGCCCCGGGCACGCCCTGATGGGTTGTGGCCGCCTCGGGACCCCCCCCCCACCGCCTCTGAGTTGTATAAATACCCAAATATTGCATAAACCCTATAGGAGTCGACGAAAAATACATCCAGCTGCCGCAAGTTCCAGAACAGCGAGATCCAATCTAACACCATCACGAAGGGGTTCATCATCCTCATTGGTGCCTCTCCAATGATGCGTGAGTAGTCCACCATAGACCTACGGGTCTGTAGGCAGTAGCTAGATGGCTTCCTCTCTCTCTTTTGATTCTCAATACAATGGTCTCTTGGAGATCTATTTGATGTAAACTTTTTGCGGTGTGTTTGTTGGGATCTGATGAATTTTGAGTTAATGATCAGTTTCTATCCATGAATATTATTTGAGTCTTCTTTGATCTCTTATATGCATGATTACTTATAGTCTCGTATTTCTTCTTCGAATCTTTGGTTTAGTTAGGCCAACTAGATTGATTTTTCTTGCCATGGGAGAGGTGCTTTGTGATGGGTTCGATCTTGCGGTGTCCTCTCCCAGTGACAGAAGGGGCAGCGAGGCACGCATGTATCATTGCTATTAAGGATAACAAGATGGGGTCTATTCCTACATGAATAGATCTTGTCTACATCATGTCACCGTTCTTATTGCATTACTCCGTTTTTCCATGAACTTAATACACTAGATGCATGCTGGATAGCGGTCGATGCGTGGAGTAATAGTAGTAGATGCATAATCGTTTCGGTCTACTAATCTTGGACGTGATGCCTATATAATGATCATCGCCTTGGATATCGTCATGGTTATTTGATCTTCTATCAATTGCCCAACAGTAATTTGTTCACCCACCGTGTGCAATACTCATGAGAGAAGCCACTATTATTTGCCTCTTTTATTTTGTGTTCTTGCGAGATCTATCTATCCAATCTATCACTACCTAATCTATATTTTTATCGTAGAGAGATTGACAACCTCTCTTTCGCGTCAGGTTGCAAGTATTTGTTCTTTGTTTGCATGTGTTGTTTACATAGTGTTGCGTGATCCTCCTACTGGTTCGATACCTTGGTTTCATAACTAAGGGCAATACTTACCGTCGCTGTGTTGCATCATCCCTTCCTCTTTGGGGAAATATTAAGGCACGTCAAAGGAATTTCTGGCGCCGTTGCCAGGGAGGAAGCGGTCTCTTCTACGTGCCAATCTCTGGCGCCGAGGAGACACCATCAACATCTATCAAGTTCCTAATCACATATCTCATCTCCTTGCAATTACATTATTTACCATTTGCCTCTCGTTTTCCTCTCCCCCACTTCACCAAATTTGTCGTTTTATTCGCCTCTTTTTTGTTTGCCTTTTTCTCGTCAGATCTCTTGTTTGGTTGTCATCATGAGTGATTTTGGTATGGCAGAAATAGATGATGGCATGACTCCTAATATTGGACGTTTTGGTAATATGGATGCTAAAACTTTTGTTTTGGGGCAAGGGAACGTTATAGGAAAAGAAACTATCCAATAATTTTTCAATTGCATTGGAAATTTGACTCTCGATGATACTCCTATACTGAAAAGAACTAAAACTTATGTGGAAGCTATTTCAGTGCTAGTTCTGAAACTTGAAAATATGTTTATTCATACCCATCCTACCTTGCAAAGATTGTTTTATGAGCTACCCATCATAAAGGATCCCAAAGCTAAGAAGTTAACCACCCTTGTTCTCATGGATGAATTTGATCACATAGTACAAGAAGCTAGGGAGATTTTCGATTTCTTTGGTATGAGCCGTGAAAAAACGGTAATAGGAGAGATCCTTTACAATAGTGATTACATGTGGAGATATCTGCTTGGAAATAATCAAATTTTTGATGAGAATCTTAAAAAGGAAGTCCCTGTTTTAGATATGATCCAACAAGTTTTCAATGATGTTAATCAACAATATTCTTGGATTGTGGCCGGGAATCAAAGAGGGTACGTAGATGGACAACTTGATAGTGCTAAGGTTTCTATGGATGATGTGTTTCAAGTTTTATTTGCAAAACCTCTTGATAAAAATACCTCTACGAAAACCAAAGATGACAATACTTGAACCTATGCATTATGCCTAGCTAGGGGCGTAAAACAATAGCGCTTGTTGGGAGGCAACCAACAACAACAACAAAGCCTTTAGTCCCAAACAAGTCGGGGTAGGCTAGAGGTGAAACTCATAAGATCTCGCGACCAACTCATGGTTCTGGCACATGGATAGCAAGCTTCCACGCACCCCTGTCCATGGCTAGTTCTTTGGTGATGCTCCAATCCTTCAGATCTCTCTTTACGGATTCTTCCCATGTCAAGTTCGGTCTACCCCGGCCTCTTTTGACATTATCAGCATGCTTTAGCCGTCCGCTATGCACTGGGGCTTCTGGAGGCCTGCGCTGAATATGTCCAAACCATCTCAGACGATGTTGGACAAGCTTCTCTTCAATTGGCGCTACCCTAACTCTATATCGTATATCATCATTCCGGATTCGGTCCTTCCTTGTGTGGCCACACATCCATCTCAACATGCGCATATCCGCCACACCTAACTGTTGCACATGTCGCCTTTTAGTCGGCCAACACTCAGCGCCATACAACATTGCGGGTCGAACCGCCGTCCTATAGAACTTGCCTTTTAGCTTTTGTGGCACCCTCTTGTCACAGAGAATGCCAGAAGCTTGGCGCCACTTCATCCATCCAGCTTTAATTCGATGGTTCACATCTTCATCGATATCCCCATCCTTCTGCAACATTGACCCCAAATATCGAAAGGTGTCCTTCTGAGGCACCACCTGCCCATCAAGGCTAACATCCTCCTCCTCCTCGTGCCTAGTAGTACTAAAAGCGCACCTCATGTACTCGGTTTTAGTCCTACTAAGCCTAAAACCTTTCGATTCCAAGGTTTGCCTTCATAACTCCAACTTCCTGTTGACCCCCGTTCGACTCTCATCGACTAGCACCACATCGTCCGCAAAGAGCATACACCATGGGATATCTCCTTGTATATCCCTTGTGACCTCATCCATCACCAAGGCAAAAAGATAAGGGCTCAAAGCTGACCCTTGATGCAGTCCTATCTTAATCGGGAAGTCATCAGTGTCGCCATCACTTGTTCGAACCCTTGTCACAACATTATCGTACATGTCCTTGATGAGGGTAATGTACTTTGTTGGGACTTTGTATTTTTCCAAGGCCCACCACATAACATTCCGCGGTATCTTATCATAGGCCTTCTCCAATTCAATGAACACCATATGCAGGTCCTTCTTTTGCTCCATATATCTCTCCATAAGTTATCGTACCAAGAAAATGGCTTCCATGGTCGACCTCCAAGGCATGAAACCAAACTGATTTTTGGTCACGCTTGTCATTCTTCTTAAGCGGTGCTCAATGACTCTTTCCCATAGCTTCATTGTATGGCTCATCAATTTAATTCCATGGTAATTAGTACAACTCTGAACACCCCCCTTGTTCTTGAAGATTGGTACTAATATACTCCGTCTCCATTCTTCTGGCATCTTGTTTACCTGAAAAATGAGGTTGAAAAGTTTGGTTAGCCATACTATCGCTATGTCCCCGAGGCCTCTCCACACCTCAATGGGGATACAATCAGGGCCCATCGCCTTGCCTCCTTTCATCCTCTTTAAATCCTCCTTGACCTCCGACTCCTGGATTCGCCGCACAAAATGCCTGCTAGTATCATCAAAGGAATCGTCCAGATCAATGGTAGAGCTCTCACTCTCCCCATTGAACAGCTTATCAAAGTACTCCCGCCATCTATGTTTAATCTCCTCGTTATTCACCAGGAGTTGATCTGCTCCGTCCTTGATGCACTTGATTTGGTCAACATCCCTCGTCTTCCTCTCTCGGTTCTTGGCCATCTTATAGATGTCCCTTTCGCCTTCCTTCGTGTCTAACCGTTGGTAGAGGTCCTCATACGCCCGACCCCTTGCTTCACTCACAGCTCGCTTTGCGGCCTTCTTTGCCATCTTGTACTTCTCTAAGTTGTCTGCACTCCTATCCAGATATAGGCGTCTGAAATACTCTTTCTTCTCCTTAATTGCCTTCTGGACATCATCGTTCCACCACCAGGTATCTTTAGCTTCTCTTCTACTTCCCCTGGACACTCCAAACTCCTCTGAGGCCACCTTACGAATGCAAGTCGCTATCTTCATCCACATGTTGTCTACATCACCTCCTTCCTCCCAAGGGCCCTCCTTAATGACCCTCTCCTTGAACGCCTAAGCTACCTCCCCCTTGATCTTCCACCACTTCGTTCTAGCGACTTTGGCACACTTGTCCTGCTGGACACGAATCCGAAAGCGGAGGTCAGCAACCACAAGCTTATGCTGAGGGACAACACTCTCTCCAGGTATCACCTTACAGTCTAGGCATGCACGCCTGTCTTCTCTTCTCGAGAGGATGAAATCAATCTGGCTAGAGTGTTGCCCACTACTGTAAGTCACTAGATGTGATTCTCTCTTCTTAAAGAGGGTGTTTGCTACGATCATGTCGTAGGCTAGCGCAAAGCTTAAGACATCTTCTCCTTCTTGATTCTTGATGCCATAGCCAAATCCCCCATGCACCCCTTCAAAACCTGTGTTAGATGTGCCCACGTGTCCATTGAGGTCTCCTCCTACGAAGAGCCTCTCGCCAATCGGTACACTCCTAACCATGTCCTCCAGGCCTTCCTAGAACTCCCTCTTGGTGTTCTCATTGTGGCCTACTTGCGGGGCATACGCGCTGATAACATTGAGAACTAAGTCCCCAACTACCAGCTTGACCAGGATAATCCGGTCCCCACGTCTCTTGACGTCTACCACTCCATCCTTGAGGCTCTTGCTGATCAAGATGCCTACTCCATTTCTGTTTGCAACTGTCCCTGTGTACCACAGCTTGAAGCCGGTACCCTCCACCTCCTTCACCTTTTGTCCCCTCCATTTGGTCTCTTGGACGCAAAGGATATCAACGCCTCTCCTCACCGCTGTATCAACTACCTCCCGAAGCTTACCTGTCAAGGACCCTACGTTCCAGCTACCTAAGCGAATCCTCCTAGGCTCGGCTAGCTTCCTTACCCTTCGCACTCGTCGAGTCAAATGCGAAGACCCTTGCTCAATTTCCACTACACCCGGGCGCCGATGTAGCGCACCACTAAGGATGCGACGACCCGATCCTCACTCGCTTGCCACCGTATCCAGATCACGATACGGCGCGCCACCTGGGGGGTGGCGGCCCGGCCCTTGCCCATTTTCCACCACACCCGGGTTCCGATGTGGCGCGTCGCTGAGAGGGTTACGCCCCAACGAAAAAATGATCTTTTGGGTTTCATCTCCATAAGAGTGGCTGAGTTTTGACCTTGGCTCGCCAAGCCTATCACAACCCTCCTCCTTTACCCGGGCTTGGGACCGGCTATGTTGAGACAACATAGGCGGAGTTTGTTGGGAGGCAACCAAATGAATAAATTTATTTTCTTCTTTTCCTTTCTGTTTTTGAGTGTTGACACAATTATGCCTCTGTTATGATTGTGTTTTTATGTTTTATTTAGTGTTTGTGCCAAGTAAAGCCTTTAGGATGATTCATAAGATGAGTAGAAACAATGCTGAATCTGAAACAGAAAATTTGACTCCAGTGCATGAATTTTCATTTTTTTTACTGGAGCATGATAATGAGCTGAAATTTTAACACAATGTTTCTATGCAAATTCTTTATGTTTTCCTAATTTTTCAGAATTTTTAGAGTTACAGAAGTATGGTTAGAGTACATATTACTACAGATTGTTCTGTTTAAGACAGATTCTGTTTTCGTTGCATTGTGTGCTTGTTTTGATGAATCTATGGGTTGTATAGAAGGGTATAAGCCATGGTAAAGTTAAAATACAGTAGGTGTCATGGAATAATAAAATATGAATGGGTTTGCAACAGTACTTAAAGTGGTGGTTTAATTTATTATACTAATGGATCTCGCGAAGATTTTGTTGAGTTTTGTGTGATTGAAGTTTTCAAGTTTTGGGTGAGATCACGATGGATGAAGGAATAAGGAGTGAAAAGAGCCTAAGATTGGGGATGCTACATCACCCCCAATATATATCCAAAGAGAAACAAGCAACTAAGCTTGGGGATGCCCCGAGTGGCATCCCCTCTTTCTTCTAACGACCAACGGTATTTTACTTGGACCTATATTTTTATTCGTCACATACCATGAGTTTTGCTTGGAGCGTCTTGTATTATTTGAGTCTTTGATTGCTTTGCTTTTTAGTTTTTCACTAGTATCCTTGCTGGACACACCTATTTGAGAGAGCCAAAATTATGCTATGATTTGTTAGAATTGCTCTATATGCTTCACTAAAAAAAATTGAGCTATGGAATTGCAGGTGCTTCACTTATATCTTTTTTAGCACGGTGTGCTTTGAAATTTTGAAGAAATACTCTCATGCTTCACTTAGATTAATTTTAGAGTTAGTGAATTTTGAAGAAATCCTCTCATGCTTCACTTATACTATTTTGAGATATGAAACTTTTATGCTCATATTCTTCACTTAAATTTGTTTGAGCTTGTCAAAAGCAATGGCAATATATGAAACTAGTCCCAAAGTGATAGATATTCAAGAGGGATATAATAAAAACTTTCATGAAGATCATTGGACAAATTAAACTTGATTCCTTGTAATAGTTTTGAGACATGATTATAGTAATATGTGAGTCATGTTAGTGAGTAATTATGCTTTAGTAAGAATATTGGTGTTAAGGTTTGTGATTCCCTATACAAGTACGAAAGTCAATAGTTATGCAATGAAATTACATCCTACTTATGGTGCATTATTAGGTGTTAGTTATGCTCAATGTCCGTTTATGTGAATTTTCATTTCTTGGTTGGTTGCTTCTCAATCTATTTGCTAGCCTCCACTCGTACTAAGTAGAAATACTACTTGTGCATCCAAAATCCTTAAACCCAATTTTGCCTTATGAGTCCACCATACCTACCTATATGTGGTATTTCCATGCCGTTCTAAGCAAATTTGTATGTGCCATCTCTAATTTTCAAAATAAATTTCCTTTTTGTGTGCTCGTACCGCTCATGAAACGGTAGGGGGTGTCCAATATTTTACCATGCTAGATGTGTTATTCTCAAGATGAGTGTTTATTCTATTGTCATTGCACGAGAGTACGGCGGTAATAGGGATGCCCAGTCTCGAAATGAAAAAAGAAATTTACTTTATGTTGTCAAATAATAAATTCCTTGGAAAGTGTTGGTATGGAAGGCAATCGTGGATACGGCTAGCCATGGATTGTGAAAGAATGGCGGCAAAAGGAATAAACTTTACTTTATGTTTGGGAACCACCTATGATGTATCTAGCATGGAAAGTATTGTGAACTACTTTGTCGTTTTCGTTGACAGGAAAGGCATGCCACCCAAAATATGTTTCTCTCTCAATTTAAACTTTGAGCTCTGGCACCTCTACAAATCACTACTTCCCTCTGTGAAGGGCCTATCTATTTACTTTATGCAATTTTTATTTTTATTTGAGTCTCCATCTTATCTTATAAAGCACCAACTAGGGGGCACTATGATCATACTTGTGCATTGGGTGTAGTTAATATTTGAGTGTGTTTCATGAATGGATCAATGATTAAGCATGATGAGCTAGGGATAACTTTATTTAGTGTTGATATTTTGAAAGACATGGTTGCTTGTTGGCATGCTTGAGTATTAAAGTCTTTATGTCAAAACTAGACTATTGCATTGAACCATCTAGAAGTCCAAATGTCCATGCTACAAAAGAAAAGAATATGTGATGAACATCAAAATTTCTGTTTTTATCATTTACCTACTCGAGGACGAGTAGGAATTAAGCTTGGGGATGCTGATACGTCTCCAACGTATCTATATTTTTTGCTTGTTCCATGCTGTTATATTATCATTCTTGGATGTTTTACAATCATTTTATAGCAACTTTATATTGTTTTTTGGGACTAACCTATTGACATAGTGCCAAAGTGCCAGTTGCTGTTTTTGCTTGTTTTTTACTTCGCAGAATATCAGTACCAAAAGGAGTCCAATCGAGATGAAACTTTTTGGAGAATTTTTTTGGACCAGAAGAAGGCCCGTGGGCCAAAGAAGTAACTACGAGCAAGCCCAGGCCGCCCACAACCCACCAGGGCGCGCTAGGGGGACCGGGCGCGCCCTGATGGGTTGTGGCCGCCTCGGGAACCCCCTCCACCGCCTCTGTGCTCTATAAATACCCAAATATTCCAGAAACCCTAGAGGAGTCGACGAAAAATACATCCAGCCGCCGCAAGTTCCAGCACCGTGAGATCCAATCTAACACCATCACGGAGGGGTTCATCATCCTCATTGGTGCCTCTCCGATGATGAGTGAGTAGTCCAGCATAGACCTACGAGGCCGTAGGCAGTAGCTAGATGGCTTCCTCTCTCTCTCTCTTGATTCTCAATACAAAGGTCTCTTGGAGATCTATTTGATGTAAACTTTTTGCGGTGTGTTTGTTGGGATCCGATGAATTTTGAGTTCATGATCAGTTTCTATCCATGAATATTATTTGAGTCTTCTTTGATCTCTTATATGAATGATTACTTATAGCCTGGTATTTCTTCTTCGAATCTTTGGTTTAGTTAGGCCAACTAGATCATTTTTTCTTGCCATGGGAAGAGGTGCTTTGTGATGGGTTCGATCTTGCGGTGTCCTCTCCCAGTGACAGAAGGGGCAGCGAGACACGCATGTATCGTTGCTATTAAGGATAAAAAGATGGGGTCTATTCCTACATGAATAGATCTTGTCTACATCATGTCACCATTCTTATTGCATTACTCCATTTTTCCATGAACTTAATACACTAGATGCATGCTGGATAGCGGTCGATGTGTGGAGTAATAGTAGTAGATGCAAAATCGTTTCGGTCTACTAATCTTGGACGTGATGCCTATATAATGATCATCGCCTTGGATATCGTCATGATTATTTGATCTTCTATCAATTGCCCAACAGTAATTTATTCACCCACCGTGTGCTATATGTCGGGGGGATAACCCCGGGGTAGCCTCAAGCGACCCACTACTCCAACTTTCTGAAGCGACTCGAGGGCGAGCCGACTCCCCCTACGGCCCGGCTACAACCAGCCGGCTGCGCCCTGCCGGCTACGCCCTGCCGCCCATTGGAAGACACGGTCGGGTACGCGCGGCTACAGTGGCCCCCATCCCATCTGGGGTCAGCGCCCGTGCGGCCACAGTGGAGGTGGCAGTGCCTCTGACTCTGGCCGACTGCGACAGGACTCCCAACAGTGCCGGCATGCCTCCAACCACTCCATTACCTGCCCCGGCATGGCTATAGTGTGGCCGGCCGTACCACTGACCTCGGCCGGCTGCCACAAGACGACGCCCCGAAGGACGAACCCGTGCCGCGACATCACCGGCGCGGGGACCCACCGTGCGGGCCCCGCCGGCTCCCGACGGGACCCTGCAGCCGGCGGGCCCTACCAGCGACGGGACCCCTCAACCGGGGGCCCCACGGCTGGCTAGTGAGGCTGTCGGCTGGGGCCCCCTGAGATCTCTTATTCATATCGTAATCCTGGGGGTTGGCCTATAAAACCCCCCGGGCCTCCCCCATGCAAAGGGGACGACTCTCTCTCCACACACCACAGTCACGTAGAGAGGCAGCAGAGGCAGTCTAGCCCCTTCTTCCTCCTCTAGCGATACAGCTCCAGGAGCACCATTGTAACTTCACCATTGTCTCAACCATGCCGAGCAGGACTAGGGGTGTTACCTCCCACGGAGGGCCCCGAACCTGGGTACATCGTGTGTCCGCCACCTCTTGTGCCTAACCCCGCTCCCGGAGCCCGTCGGCGTCCTTCGGCCCCAACCACTCTCGAAAAGCCTACCCATGGCATCTGCCGTGACGAAACGACGACAGTTGGCGCCCACCATGGGGCCGCACGCGGCGCCGGCCGGAATCACGCTCCGGGCGGGACCCTTCACCGCCTCCCTCGGCCGCCCCGCGTCCGGGCGGAAATGCATGCTCGTGGGGCTTGCTCCGGCAGGCTCTGCGGGCGACGCGGCCAGCCTCTCTGACGAGTGCCCCGGACGCGGCCTCGCGCTCGACGTCGCCGCGCTCGCCGGGTGCTTCGGCAAGCTAAGTCTCGCCGACGAGCCGGCGGCCGACGAGTACCCTATCCAGGTGCTCGACTGCACCGATCCCCCCGCGTCCGTGGGTGCACTCGCCATGGGCGAGGCCAGCGGCTCCCGCGTCCGCATGGGAGTGATGGTCACCACCTCCTCCACCACTTCGGGCCGTGCGCGGGCTGAGGCCGACGCGGCTGCCGCCCGCACCGGTACCTCCGACCCGCTCGCCGCTACCCTCCGGGGTCTGAGCACCCCCATTGCCCCGACGGCGAACCCGGCCACCGCCACAGCCGAGCTGGAGGCGGCCCGCCGCATACTATTCGAAGACGCCAGCGCCCTCGCTACCAAGCGGCGCCGGATGGAAGCCACGCAGCGGGAGTACGCCTCCGCGTACGGCCTCACCCCGGCTGGCACCGAGCCCAGCCGGCGTGGGGCTGTGCGTGACCGCGGCCGCGTGGTCGCGGAAATCCTCGGCGGCCGCCTTCCCGTCTACGACACCCCCGCGGCCAACCTGCGGGCCGCCAAGGTAGCCTACGAGGATCTGGCTACCTTGGTGGGTGAGGAGCGTGCCGCACGCGAGCGGCACATCAAGGACCTCATTGACACCGCCAACGCGCAACAAATCGGTTTCGCCCCCGGCGAAGCCGTCTCCGAGCTCCCCCATCCCGAGGGTGCGGGCACTGGGGCCGCTGACCGTCGGCCGGCTCAGCACTACAGTTCCCCCCGCCCCTCCGGCCGGCGGGCCGAGGGAAGCAACGCTCGGCAATCCCAGCTGCGTGGGAACGAGCAGCCGGTTGTGAATAGCCGGCGCAGCAACAACCCGGTTGACGGCAACCGCCGTGACGAGGCGCCGGCTGGCGGTAGCCGGCGTAGCCACGGACGCACTCCGCCTCCACGACAGGACCCGGCACGGTCCTTCCCGCCGGTCGTCCGCCCCAAACTCGCGGCCCGGCTTGGGCCGTGGGTCCCCCACAGCGAGAACGACGCGCGGCTCCGCCTCGACCGGCTGGCGCAGTCGGCCCTCCTCGAGGAGGAGGGCTCGATTGGCCCGGCGTGCTTTGGCCCCCGGATCCGCAACGAGCCGTTTCCGCCCGGCTTCACGCTTCCCCGCGACACCCCGAAGTACAACGGGCCTGCCAAGCCGGAGGATTGGCTGATCGACTACACCACCGCAGTCGGCATCACTTGGGGGAACAAGCGCGTAGCCATCCGCTACGCCCCCCTTATGCTGATCGGCTCGGCCCGCACTTGGCTGAACAGCCTGGCGGCCGGCAGCATCAACACCTGGACGGACTTCGAAGAAGCGTTCGTCCGCAACTTCACCGGCACCTACAAGCGGCCCGGCCGGCCCCGCGAGCTTGCCATGTGTGTCCAGGGGCCAGAGGATCCCCTCCGCGAATACCTCACGCGCTGGACCGAGCTCTACAACTCCTGCAAAGGGGTGCACGAGGTGCAGGCCATCCAATACTTCATCGAGGGTTGCCGAGAAAGCACCCACCTCAAGCACAAGCTCCTGTGCTCCGAGCCGGCTACCCTGGCAGACCTGATGGCCAAGGCAGACAAGTACGCCACGGCCGACTCCGCTATGCGGATGAAGGTCGCCACGCCAGCCAAGCCGGCTCCGCCGCCCGCCGCGCCGCGGTCGGCCGCCGACAACCGGCAGCAGCAGAACAACAAGCGCAAGGCCGACCAGCCGGACCCCCGCTACGGGAGCCGGCAGGTTGCCTCAATCGAAGAAGAGCAGCCGTCTGCCCAGGCTTCCAGCCAGCGTCAACGCACCGGCAAGGCTGCCTGGCAGCCCAAGCTCACGTTCGAGCAGATGCTCGACCTCCCCTGCAAACACCATTCCGGCGCCAAGCCGGCCACGCACACGCTCCGGCAGTGCAGCTTCTCGCAGCGGCTGGCCCGGGGCGAGGGTCTTCTGACTCCTCCCCTGCCGCCACCTCGCGCGTCGGCGCCGCCTCCGGCTCCCGCTCCGGCTCAGGCCCCGGCTCCGGTTCAGAACGACGGCCGGCTGCTCGACCAATTCCCCGTCCAAGACGGTTCCTACGTCATCTACACCAGCGAAGAGACGGACAAGCATGCTCAACGCCAGCTCCACCGCGAGGTGAATGCCACCATGCCCGCGACTCCCCAGTTCATGCACTGGTCCGAGAAGCCGGTCACCTGGAGCCGGGCGGACCACCCGGCCGTGATGCCAAGCCCGGGCAGCTACGCCCTCGTCCTCGACCCCACCATCGCCTCCGAGAGGCGCACGTGCCGCTTCTCGCGGGTGTTGATCGATGGGGGCAGCAGCATCAATATCCTCTACCTCAACACGATGCTCAAGCTGGGGCTCAAGGTGGAGGACCTGCAAGCGAGCCGGACCGTTTTCCACGGCATCGTGCCGGGAAAGTCCTGCACCCCCGTTGGCAAGATCAAGCTCGACGTCCTCTTCGGCGGCCACAGCCACTTTCGCCGCGAGCCGGTATGGTTCGAGGTGGTGGACCTCGACTGTCCCTACCACGCGCTGCTGGGCCGGCCGGCTCTCGCCAAGTTCATGGCGATCCCCCATTACGCCTACCTCAAGCTCAAGATGTCAGTCCCAAGGGCATCATCACCGTAGCCGGCGACTACAAGATGTTGATCGCGTGTGCGCGGGATGACAGTCGGCTGGCCGAAGCCCTGGAGATTGCAGAGGAGAAGCGGCAGCTCGACTAGCTCGTGGCCCACACCTCTGGCCAGCCGGCCATGCCGGCTCCTCCGTCCCAGTCGGTCGGCGAAGCCTCGTTCCAGCCATCCAAGGACACCAGGCAAGTGCCACTCGACCCGGCCAACCCCAAGCAATGCGTCACCATCGACTCCCGCCTCGACAGCAAATAGGAAAGCGAGCTCATCGACTTCCTCCGTGAGAATCGGGACATCTTTGCATGGTCTCCAAAGGACATGCCGGGTGTTCCAAGGAAGTTCGCCGAGCACAAGCTTCATGTACGGCCGGATGCGAAGCCAGTCAAGCAACCCCTGCGCCATTTCTCCGAGGAGAAGCGGCGTACTATAGGGGAAGAGATCGCCCGGCTACTCGCAGCTGGCTTCATCATGGAGGTATTCCACCCGGACTAGCTAGCCAACCCAGTCCTGGTGCTGAAGAAGAACAAAACTTGGCGCATGTGTATCGACTACACGAGCCTGAACAAGGTGTGTCCCAAGGACCCGTTCGCCCTGCCGCGGATCGATCAAGTCATCGACTCCACGGCCGGCTGCGACCTGCTGTCCTTCCTGGACGCCTACTCCGGCTACCACCAGATCAAGCTGGACCCGGCCGACCGGCTAAAAATCTCCTTCATCACCCCTTTCGGGGCCTACTGCTACATCACCATGTCCTTTGGCCTGAAGAACGCAGGCGCCACCTTCCAGCGCTGCATGCAGAAGTGTCTCCTGCCTCAGATAGGCAGGAACGTCCACGTCTACGTCGACGACATCGTCGTCAAGTCCAAGAAGCATTTCAGCCTCCTCGACGATCTCCGGGAGACGTTCGCCAACCTCGCGCGAATACAAGATCAAGCTCAACCCGGAGAAGTGTGTCTTCGGCGTCCCAGCCGGCCAACTCCTAGGCTTCTTCGTGTCCGCCCGCGGCATCGAAGCTAACCCCGAGAAGATCAGGGCAATCGAGCGCATGCCCAAGCCGACCCGGCTCCGCGACGTCCAGAAATTCACCGGCTGCCTCGCCTCCCTCAGCCGGTTCATCAGCCGGCTGGGCGAGAAGGCCTTGCCCCTCTACGGGCTCCTGCGCAAGATGGCTCTGGTCGAGCCGGGCCGTGACCCCTCGAAGAAGCCGGCCATGTTCGACTGGTCCGACAAGGCGGACGAGGCGTTCCGCGGCCTCAAGCGGGCCCTCACCAGCGCGCCCATCCTGGCCGCGCCGGCTGAGAAGGAGCCTTTGCTCGTCTACATCGCGGCGACCACACGCGTCATCAGCGTCGTCTTGGTGGTGGAGCGATCGGAGGAAGGCAAAGCGCTGCCAATCCAGCCCCGTCTACTACCTCAGCGAGGTCCTCTCCGACTCCAAGCAAAACTACCCCCACTACCAGAAGATGTGCTATGGCATATACTTCGCCGCCCAGAAGATCAAGCAGTACTTCCAGGAGCATGTCATCACCGTGGTCAGCACGGCGCCGCTGGGCGAAATCATGTGCGGCCGGGACGCCACCGGCCGGATAGCCAAGTGGACCATCGCCCTCGCCTACTACGAGATACGGTACGAGCCGCGCACAGCCATCAAGTCACAAGCGATGGCCGACTTCCTCGTCGACTGGGCCGAAACCCAGTTCGTGCCGCCTCCGCCCGACTCCACACATTGGCGTATGCACTTCGACGGCTCGAAGATGCGGGCCGGCTTGGGAGCCGGCATCGTCCTGTCGTCCCCAAGGGGAGATCAACTCAAGTACGCGCTCCAGATCCACTTCGCCGCCTCCAACAATGTGGCCGAGTACGAGGTCCTCGTCCACGGCCTCCGGCTCGCCAAGGAGATCGGCATCCAGCGCATCATATGCTTCGGCGACTCCGACCTCGTGGTGCAGCAAGTCTCTGGCGAGTGGGACGCCCGGGACGCCAACATGGCCAGCTATCGTTTCCTCGTCCAGCAGCTCACCGGCTCCTTCGAGGGCTGCGAGTTCCATCACGTCCCCCGTGCGGACAACGACGCGGCCGATACGCTGGCGAAGATCGGCTCCACCCGGCAGGCCATCCCAGCCGGCGTCTCCCTCGAGCGGCTGCTCAAGCCTTCGATCAAGCCCTCCCCCGAATCGGAGTCCATCTTCGTGCCGGCTAACGCAGCCGGCCCATCGATAGCTCCGGCTTCACAGCCGGCACCATCAGCGTCGACCATTCCGCCGGCTCCACCAACTCTGGCTACCCAGCCAGCAGCACCAGTTCCGGCCAGCGAGCCGGTCGCGCCCGCAGCGGCCGGCTCCAGACCCATGGCCGTCATGATGGCAATCAACGCCCCTTCCACTGCTCCAGCCCCGGGTGCTGGCGAGCCGGCCCCGGGGGCTAGCGAGCCGGACCCGGGGACTGGCGGGCTAGACCCGGGGACTGGTCCCTCGGACCCGGGGGCTCCTGCCGCTGCCAACGCCCCCCTTGAACCCGAGCCGGCTCCCGTCTCGGCCCCCTCATGGGCCCAGCCCATCCTGGCGTTCCTCCTACACGGCGAGCTCCCCTCCGATGAGGCCACAGCAAGACAAATCCAGCGCCGAGCCCCGGCCTACAGCATCATCAACCACGAGCTGGTTCATCGCAGCACCACCGGCGTTTTCCAACGCTGCGTCGATCCGGAGAAAGGGCAAGAGATCCTCCTCGACATCCACCAGGGCGAGTGCGGTCACCACGCCGCCTCCAGGACCCTGGTGGCCAAGGCGTTCCGCCATGGCTTCTACTGGCCGACTGCTTTGGAGGCGGCCAGGCAGCTGGTCGACAAGTGCGAAGGCTGCCAGCGCTTCAGCACGCAGAGCCACCTGCCGGCTTCAGCCCTCCAAACCATCCCCCTCTCATGGCCTTTTGCCGTCTGGGGGCTGGACATGGTAGGACCCTTCAAGACCGCACGAGGCGGCATGACACATCTGCTGGTAGCTGTCAACAAATTCACCAAGTGGATCGAGGCCAGGCCAATCAAGAAGCTGGACGGCCCCACGGCCGTCCGGTTCATCGAAGACATCACGGTCCGCTACGGCGTCCCCCACAGCATCATCACCAACAACGGCACGAACTTTGCCAAGGGCGCGCTAGCGCGTTTCTGCTCCAAGCAGGGCATCCGGCTCGATCTGGCGTCCGTCGCCCACCCACAGTGAAACGGCCAGGTCGAGAGGGCAAACGGCCTGATCTTGGCCGGCATCAAGCCCCGGCTCATAGCGCCACTGGTCCGGTCGGCCGGCTGCTGGGTCGAAGAGCTGCCGGCTGTCCTTTGGAGCCTCAGGACCACGCCCAACCGGTCGACCGGCTACACCCCGTTCTTTCTCGTGTATGGGTCCGAGGCAATCATCGCCACCGACATCGAGTTTGATTCGCCTCGGGTTACCCTGTACACGGAGACGGACGCAAAGGAGGCAAGAGAAGACGGCATCGACCTCCTCGAGGAGGCTCGCGAGCTGGCTCTGAGCCGGACGGCCATCTACCAGCAGAAGCTCCGGCACTACCACAGCAAGCGGATCCGGCCACTCTCCTTCCGCGAAGGAGACTTGGTGCTCAGGCGGATCCAGTGAACTGTCGGCCAGCACAAGCTGTCCTCCCCATGGGAGGGCCCGTTCATCGTCAGCCGGGCGCTGCATAACAACGCGTACTATCTAATAGACGCCCAGAAGCTGCAGAAGCGCAAGAGAGACGCCTCCGGTGAGGAAACGGTGCGCCCGTGGAACGCGGCGCTCCTCCGCCCGTTTTACTGCTAAGAACCAGTGTATGTATATATCCTTCCCTTTTGGGCTTATGAATGCAATGGGTGCCCCAAGCCTGCTCTTGGGACACGCCCCTTTTCGTCTCTTTCTAAGACTCTAGCTCGCTGGCTCCTGGGTCCGGTTCCCGGTCCCGGGGGCTCGTCGGCTAGTCCTGCCCTCCTCCCCCGAAGCCGGTCAAGTACTGTGAACTAAAAAGATCCCTCCCACCCCTCCCAGCTACAGACCCGCTCCCGGCTGTCCGGCTGATGGGACCTCGAGACGGCAAAGCTTAGCACACACGAAAAATCGATTGCAAAGGGGATTGCCGGCTAAGGCTAGCCGGAACACTTTCTTTTCGCCTCTGTCACTCACCTTACCCAAAAAACTCCCTCGAGGCGGACGGCCCGTCCCAGCTACAGACCGGCTCCCGGCTGTCCGGCTGGCGGGACCGAAGCCAAGAGGGAAAAGGTTTTGAGCGAACAGAACCAAAAGAGCAAAAAAGGGTAAGGTCGAGCCGGCACGCATAAGACAACATTTTAGCAACCAAAAATTTCATACAATTTAAAAAGGGCCCACGGCCACGAGTTCATTACATATACAACCCCAGTGGGTGGAATGGCAGTCTAACTATGCAGAAAGATAAAAGCTCTAGATGGCGCCAGCACCATCATCTCCTCCGGCACCGCCCGCGGCAGCCGACGAAGAAGCCCCGTCCTTGTCCGCGGTGCGCTCCGCGTCGGCCTCCGTCTCCAAGTCCGGAGCCAGCTCGGAGTCGGCATAGGCGTCGGAGCCGGATTCTTCCTCGTCCGTCTCGATGGCGCTCCCCTCCGGGTCGTCCAGGGCGACCGTGTACCGGTCCTCCGGGATCACCACGCCGTCCGCCCTGGGCTCCGGGACGTACTCATCCCACGCGGCGAAGGACGCGAGGTTGCTCGCCCTCACGGACAGCGCGTCGGCCACCGCCTCCAACTCCGCGTCGGTGCCGGCACGCTGGGCCGTGAGCAGACCCAGGTCCAGCTCGGGGTACCATGACCTCGCAATGCGGAGCGCCATGCCCGCACCGGCGCGTGCTGCGGAGGCCCTCCAGGCGTTCACCCGCGCGGCCCCGAACTCCAGCCACCTCGACAGCCGGCTCATGGAGACCGGCTCCACCGCGCCGGGCCAAAGGATGCGAACCAGCGCCGCGCCGGCCGCCTGGAGCCGCTTCAGGGCTCGAACCACCTCCAACAGCCGCGCCCCGGCGGCGATCCCCACCTCGTCCAAGGTCCAGGGGGCAAGCTGCCCAACGGCTTCCCCCTGCGCCCGCTAGCCCTCACGGTGGGCCGCCACGGCCGCCTCCGCGGCCTCCTGTGTACCAGGGAAAAGCCCTAAGAAGATAAAAGAAGAATACGCGGGATGAGCAAAGAGGCAAACCGGAAAACCCAGAAGCAACGCGCGGAAAGAGCGAGGTGTTTAAAACTCACCGCGCAGCATCCGATCCACCTTGTGTCCTTGCTCCTGCAGCTCCACCTCCCAGGCCGACCACTCCTGGCGCTGGCGCTCGTGCTCATCCAGGGCCGCCTGCACATCCTCGGCCGCCTTGGTCAGCGCGGCATCCTTGGCCTCCAGCTCCTGGCGGAGGATTTTCTCCCGCTCCTCCACCTCCCGACGAAGGGCCGCCTCGCGGTCCGCCAGCTCTCTGCGGTGGGCCGCCTCGCGCTCCTCTTTCTCTGCCTTCGCCTGTTCCGTCTCCCCGCGGAGCCGGTCGCACTCCGTGGTCAGGAGACTCCGCTGCTCCCCAAGCTGCACCACCTGGCGGCGGAGGCTGACCGTCTCGGCGTGGGTGGCTGCTCGGGACGAGGAGGCCGCTGTCAGAAACCAAACGAAGAAAGGGATTCAGCCCGCCTCCGGAGCAGCCGGCCTGATTCCCGGGGGCTACACCCAGTGGGTGCGCTTGCGCGCCCCCACTGGAAGATCGCGAGGTTCCATACCTTGCAAGTCCGCGGACAGAGTCGCCAGCCGGCCCTCGGCCTCCCGGTACAAGCCCAGCAGGGTGTTGTACGCGGCCACCCGTTGGTCATGCGCTGCCTGCGAAGGACGAAGATACACAGCAGCGTTAGGCTCGACCCGCCTGCGCTCCTGCCAGCTCGAGCCTCGGGGGCTACACCCAGTGGGTGCGCTAGCGCGCCCCCACTGGCAAAGAAAGAAAACGCCAAAGCAAGAAAAGAAGGAAAGAAGAGAACTTGCCGCGACAGATTGCTCCTGATGTACCAGCCGGTCGTTGGCGGCTCGAGCGTCCTGCGACATCTGGGCGCGCGCGGCAGCAAACGCCTCGACGACGGCGGCCACCGCCGACCCAAGGGCGCTCGGCGGATCACCAATGGTCGGGCGGCCGGTTGCGGCCCAGTTCTGCTGCGGCCGGCCCCCGTCCGCGGGTCCCCCTTTGCCGGAGGTCACCAGGGGACCTGCCCCTCCCGGCGTCGTCGTGCCGGGAGGCCCCGACGACGAGCTCGTGGCGGTCGTCCCCCCGGTCGTGACGATCGTCCCCTCCGACGCACCACCTCCGGCCGCTCCTGGCCGGCTCTCCTCCGGTGCGGGCACCTCCAGAGCCGGCGCCTCCGGGGCCGGCACGTCCGGAGCCGGGATTTCGACTTTCGGGGGCCCCTCTGCCCTCGGCGGCACATCGCCCGCCCCCAGCTGGGCGGCGTCGCGGTCCATCTCCTCCCTCCCTCCAGCGCCGGCCGCGTCCGCGCCCGCCGCCGCGCGCGCGTCTTCCGCGGCCTTCGCGTCCGCCTCCGCCCGCCGCTCGGGGTCATGGTGGTCCTTCGACCTCCTCTCCCGGCCGCGGGGGAACGGCTCCCACGCTCCGCCAGCGGCCTCTCCGTCGGCCCCTCCCGGCGGCTGCAGTTTCTCCGCCGCTTTCTCCCAGGGGCGGCGCTCCTCAACGCGCCGCTCCTGCTCGGACGCCTCGAGGTCGAGCCATGCCTGGCGCTCCCTCTCCATGGCGGTGTCCGGCGGTGCCGTCCTCGTGGCCTCGCCGCCTGGGGTCCTCCCCAGGGCGCGCGCCTCCCTGATCAAGGCGGGATAAGGAACCAGGGAGAAAGGGAGAAAACTAAGGAGGAGGGGGAGATGGGCTTACCCGACGACGACGGGGACCGCCCTCCTCGTGGGTCCCGCCTGGGATACACGCTGTTTCTTCCCACCGCCTCCACGGCTGCCGCCCGGCTGCACGGTGGCCGCTCGTTTGGGCGCCGTCTTGGCAACAGCCAGCCGCTTCCCCATGTCGCCCGCGTCCGGGCCGCCCCGGCTGGACTCGTGGCCGGCTTGGCGCAGGCGCCTCCTCGGCGACGTGACCTCGTCCTCCGGGGCCTCGGGTTCCTACGGAGCCTCTGCAGCACGCGACTCCTCCGACTCAGCGTCGTCATCGGTCCAATCCCGTAGATGCTTTGTGCGAGGGGACTCACCCGTCGACTCGGCCTCCTCCGTCTCCGTTTCTGCCTCGCCGGCATCGGACGCGCCGGCTTGTTCCGGGTCCGTCGGCTCCACGTCGTCGACGTCCTCGATCTCCTCGGGGTCCGAGTCCGCCAAGTCGGCGGCCGGCTCCCCGTAGTTCTGCAACTGCGCGAAAACCTGCGAGCTGGCAAAGCGCCACGTCGTCAGACCAAAGGGGGAACGCTGTCTCTAAAAAGGAAGGAGAGGGGGAGATGGGTAGTCACTTACCCGCGGCGCCGGATGGCTCCGGCTGTACGGGGTTTTCCCCCATTGCCACCCCTCTTCCTTCAGCTTCGCCTGCGAGATGGCGTTCACCCTCCTCGCCACGTGGATCGGTTTCAGCTCCTTGGTGGAGAGCCCGCAGGGGTTGTGCCGCCCTCCCATCTGGCAGAACAGGTGCGGCCGGCTCTGCAGCGGCTGCACCCGGCACGCCACCATCGCGGCCAACAGGTCGGTGGCCTTCAGCCCCTCCGTCCCGGTCATCACCAGCAGGCGCTCGCAGAGCCGGTCTGCAGTCTCGGGCGCTTGGGGCGGAGCCGCCCGCCAGTTCAGCATCGCTGCCGGCGGCTGGTTGACGAAGTCAGGGAGGTTGATGTAATCCTCCTCCGGCTTCACGTTCTTCACGTAGAAGAACCCCCGCTGCCAATTCTTCACCGACTGCTGCAGCAGGAGCTTCGGGAAGCCGGCTCCCTTGCGGATATGGATCAGGGCTCCTCCGCAGGCGGTCATGACCTTCGCCTGCGTCGCCGGGTCCACCACCATCTGCCGCTTGAGGAAGAACAGCCGGAACCAGAGGTCGAGCCTTGGCTCCACCCCCAAGAGCCCCTCGCAGAGGGTGACGAAGGCCGACAGCTACAAGACGGCATTGGGGGCGAGGTGGTGCGATTGCAGGCCGAACCGCGTCAAGAACCGCCGGAAGAAGGTACTCGCCGGCAGTCCGAGCCCGCGGAGGAAATGCTCCGCGAAAACGACCACCTCGCCCTCCCGCGGGGTCGGGGAGTTCTCCGGCCCGGCTATGCGTGCCTCCAGGTGCCCTTCCGACGGAAGCTTGCGGCGGTAGCAGAGGTGCTCAATGAACTGCTCCTCCACGATGCTGCCATCCCAGGCGCCCTTGGTCACCATGGCTTCTACAAAGGGCTTGCGGTCGCGGCGGCGGGCGCAGTTGCTCGGCCGCGGTGCGGGTCTACGACGGCGGCGAGCGGTGGCGCGGCGCTCCCGTGGGCTTTACCCTTCTTCTCTCTCTCGGAGCGGGAGGAGGAGGGCGACGAAGACGATGCGACTGGGGTGGGAGGGGCGAATGTGCCGCTCTGACCCTCTCCCTTCCCCATTTAAACCCCGCGCGACCGAACGTGGGGGGCGGATTCATTACGCACGACCCCCGCGCTTCCCGCCGCGTGCGGGGCGGAAGTTACGGCGCTCGGGAATGCCAACCGGCAGCCCGAGCCGCAAAGGATCCGTGCGCGCGGGCCGAGGCCGCGGCCGTGGCGGGCCCCGCCCACGGCCCGATCTCGTCCGTCGCACGGCCTGTCAGGACACAGCCCGTTGCGTCTTCCACGTGGCGCGGCTTCTCCGCCAGACGAGGCGCTCGAGGCGGCGCGCGAAGCGTCGGCCGGCTGCGGAGCCGGCCGCCACTTGCCCGCCTCATCTGACCTCCGAGGCATGACGCGGCAAAACGATGATGTTCAAGCCGGCGAGGACCGCCACGGTTCGTCGGCGGGCCTCCCCTGCTTCGGGGACTACTGTCGGGGGGATAACCCCGGGGTAGCCTCAAGCGACCCACTATTGCAACTTTCTGAAGCGACTGGAGGGCGAGCCGACTCCCCCTATGGCCCGGCTGCGCCCTGCCGGCTACGCCCAGCCGGCTACGCCCTACCGGCTACGCCCTGCCGCCCATTGGATGCCATGGTCGGGTACGCGCGGCTACAGTGGCCCCCATCCCATCTGGGGTCAGCGCCCGTGCGGCCACAGTGGAGGTGGCAGTGCCTCTGACTCTGGCCGACTGCGACAGGACTCCCAACAGTGTTGGCACGCCTCCAACCACTCCATTACCTGCCCCGGGATGGCTACAGTGCGGCCGGCCGTACCGCTGACCTCGGCCGGCTGCCACAAGACGACGCCCCGAAGGACGAACCCGTGCCGCGACATGACCGGCGCGGGGACCCACCGTGCGGGCCCCGCCGGCTCCCGACGGGACCCTGCAGCCGGCGGGCCCTACCAGCGACGGGACCCCTCAACCGGGGGCCCCACGGCCGGCTAGTGAGGCTGCCAGCTGGGGCCCCCTGAGATCTCTTATTCATATCTTAATCCGGGGGGTTGGCCTATAAAACCCCCCGGGCCTCCCGCATGCAAAGGGGACGACTCTCTCTCCACACACCACACTCACGTAGAGAGGCAGCAGAGGCAGTCTAGCCCCTTCTTCCTCCTCTAGCGATACAGCTCCAGGAGCACCATTGTAACTTCACCATTGTCTCAACCAGACCGAGTAGGACTAGGGGTGTTACCTCCCACGGAGGGCCCCGAACCTGGGTACATCGTGTGTCCGCCACCGCTTGTGCCTAACCCCGCTCCCGGAGCCCGTCGGCGTCCTTCGGCCCCAACCACTCTCGATAAGCCTACCCATGGCATCTGTCGTGATGAAACGACGACACTATACTCATGAGAGAAGCCATTAGTGAATCCTACGGCCCCCGGGTCTACTTTTCCAACATATTGCTTTCCGATCTATCTTTTTCCCGCTTTTGTTTTCAGTTCTATTATTCCAAAAAACCAAAAATACCTTGTTGCACTTTTTATTTGCCTCTTTTATTTTGTGTTCTTGCGAGATCTATCTATCCAATCTATCACTACCGAATCTATCTTTTTACCGTAGAGAGATTGACAACCTCTCTTTCGCGTCGGGTTGCAAGTATTTGTTCTTTGTGTGCAGGTGTTGTTTACATAGTGTTGCATGATCCTCCTACTAGCTCGATACCTTGGTTTCATAACTGAGGGAAATACTTACCGTCGCTGTGCTGCATCATCCCTTCCTCTTTGGGGAAATACCGACGCAGTCTTAAGCCACGTCAATTTCTTAAGCAATCTTGACCGAGTTTTGCAGAGATGTGAAGAAACTAATCTTGTCTTAAATTGGGAGAAGTGCCACTTTGTGGTGAATGAAGGTATAGTACTTGGGCATAAAATCTCCGAACGAGGTATTGAGGTGGATAAAGCTAAAGTTGATGCAATTGAGAAAATGCCATGCCCTAAAGATATTAAAGGTATAAGAAGTTTCCTTGGTCATTTTGGTTTCTATCGATGGTTTATTAAGGATTTCTCTAAGATTTCTATGCCTCTTGCCAATCTTTTGCAAAAAGATGTTCCATTTGTTTTTTATGATGATTGTGTACCTGAGCAGGCTGCTATTAAATATCTTATGGAAAAGAAAGATGCTAAACCTAGATTGACTAGGTGGGTTCTTTTACTTCAAGAATTTGATTTGCATATTATTGGTAGAAAGGGAGCTAAAAATCCCATAGGAGATAACTTGCCTACAATGGAAAATGTTCTTGATGACCCAGTGCCTATTGATGGTAGTTTTCCTGATGAGCAATTAGTTGTTATAAATGCTTCCCGAAATACTCCTTGGTATGTACACTATGCTAATTACATTGTTGCCAAATATATACCACCTAATTTCGCATACCAACAAAAGAAAGAGTTCTTCTTTGATTTAAGACATTACTTTTGGGACGACCCACATCTATATAAAGAAGGAGTAGATGGTATTATTAGACGTTGTGTACATGAGCATGAACAAGGACAAATCCTATGGAAATGTCACTCCGAGGCATATGAAGGACACCATGCAGGAGGCAGAACCACACATAAGGTATTACAGTCTGGTTTTTATTGGCCTACTCTCTTCAAGGATGCACGTAAGTTTGTCCTTTCTTGTAATGAATGTCAAAGAATAGGTAATATTGGTAGACGTCAGGAAATGCCAATGAATTATTCACTTGTTATTGAACCATTTTATGTTTGGGGCTTTGATTATATGGGATCTTTTGCTTCCTCTAATGGATATACTCATATTCTAGTTGTTGTTGATTACTAAGTGGGTGGAAGCTATTCCAACTAGTAGTGATGATCACAACACCTCTATTAAAATGCTTAAGGAAGTTATGTTTCCGAGGTTTGGAGTCCCTAGATATTTAATGACTAATGGTGGTTCACATTTTATTCATGGTGCATTCCGTAAGCTCTTAGCTAAATATTTTTTAATCATAGAATTGCTTCCCCATACCATCCGCAATCTAGTGGTCAAGTTGAATTGAGTAATAGAGAACTAAAATTCATTTCGCAAAAGACCGTTAATAGATCTAGAAAGAATTGGTCTAAGAAACTTGATGGTGCATTCTGGGCATATAGAACTGCTTATAAAACCCCCATGGGTATGTCTCCATATAAAATGGACTATGGAAAGGCTTGTCATTTACCTCTTGAGTTAGAACATAATGCATATTGGGGAATTAAAGAACTTAACTATGATTTCAAACTTGTCGGTGAAAATAGGTTATTTGATATTGGCTCCTTAGATGAATGGAGGACACAAGCCTATGAAAATGCCAAGTAGTTTAAAGAAAATGTCAAAAGATGGCATGACAAGAGAATACAAAACGAGAATTTAATGTTGGTGATCATGTTCTATTATACAACTCTCATTTCCGATTCTTTGCAGGAAAACTCCTCTCCAAATGGGAAGGGGCCTATATTATCGAGGAGGTTTATCGTTACG
This sequence comes from Elymus sibiricus, assembly GCA_039707655.1. NCBI lineage: Eukaryota > Viridiplantae > Streptophyta > Magnoliopsida > Poales > Poaceae > Elymus > Elymus sibiricus. The sequence continues at coordinate 252,120,463 of CM077671.1, forward strand.
GAGCCATCAAGATAAATAACGCGGAAGGAACAAATCCTAAGGTGGTTAATGGGCAAAGAATTAAACATTATATTTCAGGTACACCCATTAACAAGGAGACCAATGTTATTCAAACAATGACACCGGAGGATCACATAAAAGAGACCTTCCAGAACACTCTGGAACCCTGAAAAAGGATAGGTATGTGATACGGTAAGTAAACCGACTCCAAAAATTCCATAAAAATTATTTATGTCCATTTTGGAACCTTAGAAAATTACGAAAATAAGAACCGGCTGAGAGGACCCATGAGGAGGACACAAGGCAATAGGGCGCTCCCACCCCCCTGGTGTGCCTTCCCAACTCTGTTTTCTTTCCGCTTGCTTGTCCTGCACGTAGAAAAATTCATTATATATACTCACCGATGTTTTGACCACCGTATCGCAAGTTTTCCCCTGTTCTTGTCCTTGGATATTTTTCTGACAGATTTAGAAGCACAATGTCGTCTCTAGATTCATACGGGGAGAGCTACGTGTCATACCTCATAGCGGATCCCAAGGTCTATGCTGATCTTGATCCTTATGGATGGAGTACGGAAGAGGAAGAGGAAGCCGGCCTCAAAAGGATGGAGTCCTCAAGCGAGGAAGAAGAAGAGGAACCTTTGCCTCAACCAGGAGATACGCATGTGGAGTTCAAAAAGTCAAGCTTGCCAAACAAGGTTACCCCTTCTAGTTCACTATTTACTCCTTATCGCCGTGCGCAAGTGGATGTTGCTTCCTCTTTCACAGAAAAAATTCATCCCTTGACGGACGGTGCTTTGACCATTACATACAAGCTTCACAAGGATAACCTCGACCTTAGGCGGGAGGTCAACAAGCTTAATGATGAAATTCTTACCTTAAGGGGTATTATCCCTAAGAGCATCAATCCTACCAGTTCGTTACCACCATCACCTAAGAAGGAAACTTGAGCACATGGGTATGGTTACCACCCTTACACTACTACAGAATGGTCCAAACACGACACATCAATCAGAGACCCTTCAACGAAACTGTTTGCGATCCATCAACCGCAAACGGTATACTTCAAGCTCCGCCGCCAATGACGAAAACCATGTGCGATGAAGAACAAGCAAATACGGTCCAAAAAATAGTTGCGTGTGTGATGCGTTGCATACAGTTTGTTCTTATGAACTGTTTGTGATTATGGAAGATAACAGAAACGGTTAACAAACTATATACATGTGCATAGTGCGGCATACAGTTCACTCGGACAAACTGTTTGCGTTGATCCAGCAGAACACAAACGAGTTAGCCTAAGAAGGCGTGTGTGATACCCGGCAAACAGTTCATTCATCAGAATTGTGTGGGAAGACCAATAATAACCCAAACGATTCATCCTGACAAACGTGTGTGTTGTGGGTACCCGGCAAACAGTTCATCCATCAGACCTGTGTGGGAAGACCAGCAATAACCCAAACGATTCATCCTGACAACATGTATGTGTAGTGGACACACGGTTGCTGCTAATAATTGTATGAGATGTGATTTGCTCTGTTTGCACAACATCTATATGCTCTGTCGACAGAACACCAACATTATTGTTGCATAACCAACTTGAACATACAGTTACATAAGTGACTACACAACACATGTACATTCCTCAATATAAATTTACAAGAAGTAGATGATCACCAAATCATATTGTTCTTCTGACGACGGTTGCCGACAATGCTCTGCTTGTGGCTATCCCTCGCCGTCTGCAGGAAGGAGGCACTTCCTCATGTCAATGATCCTCCTGTACATCTCGTAGCTGGTGTATGCGTCCTTGGCCGCGTACTTGATGTGTTCTTCATCCAGTTCGTTCACCCAGGCCGTGTGCCAGGCAGTCTTGTCCTTGTGGCACTCAACCTTCATGTCTCTGTAGTAGGGGTCGATGATGGCCGCAGCAAGGTCAACCAGGGAGTCCTTCTGCTTCTTTTTCTCGCCGCCCGATGACCCACAAGTATAGGGGATCAATCGTAGTCCTTTCAATAAGTAAGAGTGTCGAACCCAACGAGCAGCAGAAGGAAATGACAAGCGGTTTTCAGCAAGGTAATTTCTGCAAGCACTGAAATTGTAGGTAACAGATAGTTTGATAGTAAGGTAATTGGTGACGAGCAAGTAACGGTAACGGTAAACAAGGTGCAGCAAGGTAGCCCAATCCTTTTGAGGCAAAGGACAGGCCAGAACAATCACTAGTAATAGGCAAAGCGTTCTTGAGGGTACACGGGAATTTCGTCTAGTCACTTTTATCATGTTGGTTTGATTCGTGTTCACTACTTTGATAATTTGATATGTGGGTGGACTGGTGCTAAGGTGATGTTCTTACTTGAACTAACAACCTACTTATGATTAACGCCCTCGCAAGCATCCGCAACTACGAGAAAAGTATTAAGACAAAGTCTAACTATAGCATTAAACATGTGGATCCAAATCGGCCCCTTACGAAGTAGCGCATAAACTAGGGTTTCAGCTTCTGTCACTCTAGCAACCCATCATCTAATAACTACTCCACAATGCATTCCCTTAGGCCCACGAATGGTGAAGTGTCATGTAGTCGACGTTCACATGACACCACTAAGGGAATCACAACATACATATCATCAAAATATCGAACACATATCAAATTCACATGATTACTCGCAACATGACTTCTCCCGTGACTACTCACAAATAATAATCATGCTCAAGATCAGAGGAGTATTGAATAGCATAATGGATCTGAACATATAATCTTCCACCAAATAAACCATATAGTAATCAACTACACAAGGTAATCAACACTACTAGTCACCCACAGGTACCAATCTGAGGTTCCGGTACAAAGATTGAACACAAGAGATGAACTAGGGTTTGAGAGGAGATGGTGATGTTGAAGATGTTGATGAAGATTGGCCTCCCAAAGATGAGAGGGGTGTTGGTGATGACGATAGCTTCGATTTCCCCCTCCGGGAGGGAAGTTCCCCCGACGGAATCGCTCCGCGGGAGGGCAAAAGTGCTCCTGCCCAAGTTCCACCTCGAGGCGGCAGTGCTTCGTCCCGAAAGTCCTCCTCTTATTTTTTCTAGGTCAAGAGTGACCTTATACCAGAAGATGGGCACCGGAGGTGGGCCAGGCTAAGCACAACCCATCAGGGCGTGCCCAGGGGGGCCTGGCACACCTTGGTGGGTTGTGCCCACCTGGGGGGCCTCCTCCAGTAGTTTTCAGCCCCAGTATTTTTTATTAAATGCAAAAATAATCTCCGTAAAATTTCAGCTTCATTGGAGTTGTGCAGAATAGGTATCTCTGATGTGCTTTTCTTGGGTCCAGAATTCCAGCTGCCGGTATTCTCCCTCCTTGTGTAAACCTTGCATATTATGAGAGAAAAGGCATTAGAATCACTCCCCAAAGCATTATTATTCAACAAGACAAAGTAAATAACAGTAGGAAATCATGATGCAACATGGACGTATCAACTCCCCCAAGCTTAGACTTCACTTGTCCTCAAGCGAAAGCCGATATTGAAAAGCATGTCCACATGGTTTGAGAGAGAGGTGTCGATAAAAACAAAATACGGACATAGAAGCATCATGCTTATTAACATAATAGCAACAAACTCTAACATAAGAACTTATTTCAATACATTTTTATCATAAAGCTTCTCATGAACAAGTAACAATTCATCACAACGTAGAAGTATGAAGCATAAACCTTATTGGGAACCAACAAACTATGTTCTCAGTCAACTTTGCAACTACAATTCATCATATTTTCAGGAAGGGTCTCATGTCAGAGCCTTTTGGCAAGTCCACATACTCAACCATCATTTAGTCTTCCATGATTGCTAACACTCACGGCATACCCATGAACAAAAAGTTTCAACCAGACACGTAGGAAGATAGGGACTTATAGTTTTGCCTCCCAACTCACTCACCTCAAGGGTGATGTCAACAATAATAACTCATGCCAACCCATATCCAACTGGATATATGTGCCTAGATCTTTCCTCTCCACATGATGCTTGCAAAATAAAAAGTAAAAAGGAATAGGGAAGAATATTTTGACTCTTGCATAAAAGTAAAAGATAGGCCCTTCGCAGAGGGAAGCAGAGGTTGTCATGCGCTTATTGGTTTGTATGCTCAATCCCTTAATGTAAAAGAACGTCACGCTATATTGCCCCCTATGATAGCAACCTTTATTATGCAGTTTCTCGCTTTTATTACTTTGCCATCATAAGTTCGTATAACACTCAATTTTCTCTTACACTAATTGATCAAAACACTTTTAGAAGCAATTTTGATTGCCTTATTGCACCGATGACAACTTACTTGAAGGATCTTTCTCGATCCATAGGTAGGTATGGTGGACACTCAAGGAAAGAGTTTTGGTTTGGGTTTTTGGATGCACAAGTAGTATCTCTACTTAGTGCGGAATTTTTGGCTAGCAAAGATTTTGGGCAAGCACCACATGTTAAAGGATCTATGACAATATAACTTCTATGTAGATATGAACAAACATAGGTCATTACGTTGTCTTCCTTGTCCAACGTCAACAATTTTGACATATAATATTTGATGGGGGCTCACAATCATAAAAGATGTCCAAGATGGTGTATTTGCATGTGAATATTCTCTCCCTTTATTAATTCTTTCATGAATTGCATCATTGACCAATGCTATGTTTGTCAATCTCCAATAAATTTTACTACCTACACTTTCATTATGTGATGTCATTACTCACCATAGGATTAGCCTATGATTCTTTTCATTTGTTTTTCTTTTCTTTATTTTGATTGCAACAAGAAGGTAGAGAGGCAAAAATTCAAACTAAACTTTATTATATAACTCTCACACGATTACATAGATAGATAGATCACGGAACTAACACATGAAAATAGATCATGCTAAACTTTTATTCAACTAAAGCAAAGGGAAACTAAAGATCGAACTAAAATAGGCAAGAGTGAATAAAAGTGATGGTGATACGATACCGGGGCACCTCACCTAAGCTTGGCTTAAGCCAAGGGGAGTGCCCATACCCGTGTGCTCAAGTTTCCTTGGGTGGTGGTGATGAAGAAGGTGGTGGTGTTGATGTGGAAGCCTTCTCCTTCAACTTATATTTGAGCATAAAGTTTTCCTCCCTTAAATCATCATTCTCCAACTCAAGCTTTAATATCCTTTTGCATAAGGCCTCCTTGCTCTCCTGCAGAAAACGAGATGGGATAAATTGGACCTTAGGTTTGTATCTTCTTGGGAGGCTTGACTTCTTAAACTCCACATGCATGTCTCCGGGCTGAGGCAATGGATCATCCTCCTCCTCAGAGATGTCATCTTTTGTTTCCTACATGGTGGCATCTTCTTCCTCCTCCGAGGTCCAGAGATAGGGGTAAATCTCCCTAAAGATCTTCGGGTCTGGAACATAGGGATCAACATGGCTCTCCGCCTCCGAATCTTGAGACAACATACTTCCTAGATCTGCTAGGGAAACAGCAAGAAACAAGAACATAGGGTTTTTCTACGATACGGTCGTCAAAACAGTCGGGGTATATATAGAGAATTTTTATCCTTGGGAAACAAGTATTTGGAAGGAAAACGGAGTCGGGAAGGCATCCGAGGTGGCCACAACCCACCAGGGCACGCCCAGGGGTGCCTGGCGCGCCCTGGTGTATCGTGCTCACCTCGATCACCTTCCGGTTTATTTTTTATTTTCAAAATTCTAAAATATTCCAAAACTGACAAAAAATATTTTTGCGGATTTTTCGGAGTCCGTTTACTTGCCGTATCACATACCTCCTATTTTTAAGTATTCTGGAGTGTTCCGGAAGGTTTATGTGTTCCTCCAGTGTCATGGTTTGGATAACATTGCTTTCAACATTAATAGGCGTACCTGAGATATAATGTTTAATTCTTTGTCCATTGACCACCTTCGGTTAGTACCTTCGGCGTTATTAATCTTGATAGCTCCAGAATGATAAACCTCTTCAATAACATATGGTCCTTCCCATTTTGAGAGATGCTTTCCTGCAAAAAAATCTTAAACGAGAGTTGAACAAAAGAACATAATCTCCTATTTTGAATTCCCACTTTTGGATTCTTTTGTCATGCCATCTTTTTACCTTTTCTTTGAATAGCTTAGCATTTTCATAGGCTTGGGTTCTCCATTCATCCAGTGAGCTAATATCAAATAGCCTCTTCTCACCGGCAAGTTTGAAATCATAGTTGAGTTCTTTAATTGCCCAAAATGCTTTGTGTTCTAGTTTTAAAGGCAAATGACAAGCTTTCCCATATACCATTTTATATGGAGACATACCCATAGGATTTTTATAGGCTGTTCTATAGGCCCAAAGTGCATCGTCTAATTTCTTAGACCAATTCTTACGAGACCTATTGACAGTTTTTTGTAATATTAATTCTATTTCTCTATTGCTAAGTTCAACTTGACCACTACATTGAGGATGATAGGGTGATGCAATTCTACGGTTAACATCATATTTAGCAAGCATCTTACGGAAGACACCATGGATGAAATGTGAACCACCATCGTTCATTAAATATCTAGGGACTCCAAACCTCGGGAAGATAATCTCTTTAAGCATTTTAATGGAAGTGTGGTGATCGGCACTACTAGTTGGAATAGCTTCTACCCACTTAGTGACATAATCAACCGCAACAAAAATATGGATATACCCATTAGAGGAAGGAAAAGGCCCCATATAATCAAAACCCCAAACGTCAAATGGTTCGACAACAAGTGAATAATTCATAGGCATTTCCTGACGCTTACCGATATTACCAACTCTTTGACATTCATCACAAGACAAGACAAACTTACGGGCATCCTTGAAGAGAGTAGGCCAATAAAAACCAGATTGCAATACCTTATGAGCAGTTCTATCTCCCGCATGATGTCCTCCATAAGCTTCGGAATGACATTTTCGTAGGATTTGTTCCTGTTCATGCTCAGGTACACAACGTCTAATAATACCATCTACTCCTTCTTTATAAAGATGTGGGTCATCCCAAAAGTAATGTCTCAAGTCATAATTTTGTTTCTCTTTTGTTGATAAGTAAAGCTAGGTGGTATATATTTAGCGACAATATAATTAGCATAATCAGCATACCAAGGTGTGTTGTGTGAGACACTTATTGCAGCTAGCTGTTCGTCAGGGAAACTATCATCAATAGGTAGTGGGTCATCAAGAATATTTTCTAACCTAGACAAGTTATCAGCTACGGGGTTCTCAGCTCCTTTCCTATCAACGATGTGTAAGTAAAATTCTTGAAGCAAAAGAACCCACCTAATGAGTCTAGGTTTAGCATCTTTCTTTTTCATAAGGTATTTAATAGCAGTATGATCGGTGTGAACAATAACCTTGGAGTCAACAATATAGGATCTAAATTAATCACAAGCAAACACAACTGCTAAAAATTCTTTTTCAGTAGTGGCATAGTTTCATTGGGCACTGTCTAGAGTTTTACTAGCATACTGGATAACATTTAATTTCTTATCAACTCTTTGTCCTAAGACAACACCAACAGCATAATCACTAGCATCACACATAATTTCAAAAGGCAAGTTCCAATCAGGTGGTTGAACGATAGGTGCAGAGGTTAAGGCTTTCTTGAGTGTTTCAAAGGCTTCCACACAATCATCATCAAAGACAAAAGGAATATCCTTTTGTAAAAGATTAGTAAGAGGCCTAGAAATTTTAGAGAAGTCTTTAATGAACCTCCTATAAAAACCAGCATGACCAAGGAAACTTCGAATACCTTTAATATCTTTAGGACATGGCTTTTCTCAATTGCATCAACTTTAGCTTTATCCACCTCAATACCCCGTTTAGATATTTTATGCCCCAAGACAATGCCTTCTTTAACCATAAAGTGACACTTCTCCCAATTCAAGACAAGATTAGTTTGTTCACATCTCTGCAAAACTCGATCAAGGTTGCTTAAGCAATCATCAAAAGAAGTTCCGTAAACGGGAAAATCATCCATGAAAACCTCCACAATCTTTTCACAAAAATCAGAGAGTATAGCAGTCATACATCTTTGAAAGGTAGCAGGTGCATTGCATAAACCAAAAGGCATACGTCTATAAGCATAGGTTCCAAAAGGGCAAGTAAAGGTAGTTTTCTCTTGATCAGATTGTGACACGGGTATTTGAGAGAAACCAGAATGTCCATCTAAGAAACAAAAGTGTGTGTGCTTAGATAATCTTTCTAGCATTTGATCAATGAACGGTAGAGGGTAATGATCTTTCCTAGTAGCTTTATTTAATTTTCTAAAATCAATTACCATTCTATAGCCAGTGACAATTATTTGTGGAATGAGTTCATTCTTATCATTAGGAACAACGGTAATACCTCCTTTCTTAGGGACACAATGAACGGGACTTTCCCATCTACTATCAGCAATGGGATAGATTATACCTACTTCCAGAAGCTTTAATATTTCAGTTATTACCAGATCCTTCATCTTAGGATTCAATCGCCGTTGATGATCAACAACGGGTTTAGCATCAGGTTCCATATTGATCTCGTGCTGACATAGAGTGGGACTAATGCCCTTAAGATCATCAAGAGTATATCCAATAGCAGTCCGGTGCTTCCTTAGAACTTTCAATAATCTTTCTTCTTCATGTTCTGAAAGGTTAGCACTAATAATAACAGGATATATCTTTTTCTCATCAAGATAAGCATACTTCAAAGTGTCAGGCAATTGTTTCAATTCAAACACAGGATCACCTTTAGGTGGAGGAGGACCTCCAAGAGTTTCAATAGGCAAATTGTGTTTCAAGAGAGGTTGTTGTTCGAAGAAAATTTGATCTATTTTGTTTCTTTCGCGCAAATGCATATCATTTTCATGGTCAAGCAAATATTGTTCTAACGGATCAGTAGGAGGCACAGCAATAGAAGCAAGACCAATTATTTCATCCTTACTAGATAAAGCTTTATCACGAGGTTGTCTACTAAACTTGGAAAAATTAAACTCATGAGACACATTACCAAAACTGACACCGACGGTTTGTTTTTCACAATCTATCTTAGCATTGACGGTGCTTAAGAAAGGTCTACCAAAGATAATGGGACAAAAGTCATCTTGTGGGGAACCAAGGACTAGAAAATCAGTAGGGTATTTTACTTTCCCACACAAGACTTCAACATCTCTAACAATCCCAAGTGGTGTGATAGTGTCTCTATTAGCAAGTTTAATAGTGACGTCAATGTCTTCCATTTCAGCAGGTGCTATTTCATCCATAATTTCTTGGTATAAGGTAAAAGGGATAGCACTCACACTAGCACCTAAATCACATAGACCATGGTAGCAATGATCTCCTATTTTGACTGAGACAACATGCAAGCCTTCTACGGGTCTATGTTTATCCTTTTCATCAGGTTTGGCAATTCTAGCAGCTTCATCACAAAAGTAGATAAGATGCCCATCAATATTTTCTACCAAGAGATCTTTAACCATAGCAACACTAGGCTCTACTTTAATTTGCTCAAGGGGTTTAGGTGCTCTTATATTACTCTTTCGAACCACAGTTGATACCTTAGCATGTTCCTTTATCCTAACATGGAAAGGTGGTTTTTCAATATAAGCGGTAGGCACAACTGGATCAACATTGTAAAAGATGGTTTCTTCTTTAGCTATGACTGGTTCTTTAATTTCTTCCTTAATAGGGGGATGATATTTAAACCACTTCTCCTTAGGGAGATCAACATGAGTAGCAAATGCTTCACAGAAAGAGGCTACTATCTCAGAGTCAAGTCCATATTTAGTGCTAAACTTGTGAAAAGTATCGGTGTTCATAAAAGATTTAACACAATAAAATTCAAGCTTTATACCTGACTCATTACCTTCGCCGAGTTCCCAATCTTCAGAGTTGCGTTTAATTCTTTCTAAGAGATCCCACTTGAATTCAATAGTCTTCTTCATATAAGAACCAGCACAAGAAGTATCGAGCATGGATTGATCATTATGAGAAAGCCGAGCATAAATATTCTGAATGATACCTTCCCTCGGAATGTCATGATTGGGGCATGAATATAACATTGACTTAAGCCTCCCCCAATCTAGAGCGATACTTTCTCCTTCACGAGGCCAAAAATTATATATATAATTCCGATCACGATGAACTAGATGCATAGGATAAAACTTTTGATGGAATTCCAATTGCAAACGATTCCAGTTCGATGATCCAAGATCATCACATAGCCTATACCATGTCAATACTTTTCCCTCCAAAGATAAAGGGAAAACATTCTTCTTAACTTCATCTCCGGATAAACCTGCAAGCTTAAATAATCCACATATTTCGTTCACATATAAAAGATGCATATCAGGATGTTCAGTTCCATCTCCTGCATAAGGTTTAGCAAGCAGTTGTTCTAGCATACCCGAAGGAATTTCATAAGTAACATTTTAAGAAGGTGCTGTAGGTTGAGGGGTAACTAATTGTGGTTCCGGTCGAGGTGAACATACCCCGAACAAACCCCTCAAAGGATTGTTCTCCATTGTAGCAAGTAGCAATAAATTTCAGCACGTAGTATAAGTTTTTCCTTACCGATTTCCACTTACCAAGAGCGCTTCACTCCCCGGCAACGATGCCAGAAATAAGTCTTGATGACCCACAAGTATAGGGGATCAATCGTAGTCCTTTCGATAAGTAAGAATGTCGAACCCAACGAGGAGCAGAAGGAAATGACAAGCGGTTTTCAGCAAGGTAATTTCTGCAAGCACTGAAATTGTAGGTAACAGATAGTTTGATAGCAAGGTAATTGGTAACGAGCAAGTAGCGGTAACGGTAAACAAGGAGCAGCAAGGTAGCCCAATCCTTTTGAGGCAAAGGATAGGCCAGAACAATCACTAGTAATAGGCAAAGCGTTCTTGAGGGTACACGGGAATTTCGTCTAGTCACTTTTATCATGTTGGTTTGATTCGTGTTCGCTACTTTGATAATTTGATATGTGGGTGGACCGGTGCTAAGGTGCTGTTCTTACTTGAACTAACAACCTACTTATGATTAACCCCCTCGCAAGCATCCGCAACTACGAGAAAAGTATTAAGACAAAGTCTAACCATAGCATTAAACATGTGGATCCGAATCAGCCCCTTACGAAGTAGCGCATAAACTAGGGTTTCAGCTTCTGTCACTCTAGCAACCCATCATCTAATAACTACTCCACAATGCATTCCCTTAGGCCCACGAATGGTGAAGTGTCATGTAGTCGACGTTCACATGACACCACTAAGGGAATCACAACATACATATCATCAAAATATCGAACACATATCAAATTCACATGATTACTCGCAACATGACTTCTCCCGTGACCTCAAAAACAAAGGTAACTACTCACAAATAATAATCATGCTCAAGATCAGAGGACTATTGAATAGCATAATGGATCTGAACATATAATCTTCCACCAAATAAACCATATAGTAATCAACTACACAAGGTAATCAACACTACTAGTCACCCACAGGTACCAATCTGAGGTTCCAGTACAAAGATTGAACACAAGAGATGAACTAGGGTTTGAGAGGAGATGGTGATGTTGAAGATGTTGATGAAGATTGGCCTCCCAAAGATGAGAGGGGTGTTGGTGATGACGATAGCTTCGATTTCCCCCTCCGGGAGGGAAGTTCCCCTGGCGGAATCGCTTCGCCAGAGGGCAAAAGTGCTCCTGTCCAAGTTCCGCCTCGAGGCGGCGGTGCTTCGTCCCGAAAGTCCTCCTCTTATTTTTTTCTAGGTCAAGAGTCTTATACCAGAAGATGGGCACCGGAGGTGGGCCAGGCTGAGCACAACCCATCAGGGAGCGCCCAGGGGGGCCTGCCGTGCCTTGGTGGGTCGTGCCCACCTGGGGGGGCTCCTCCGGTAGTTTTCAGCTCCAGTATTTTTTATTAAATGCAAAAATAATCTCCGTAAAATTTCAGCTTCATGGGAGTTCTGCAGAATAGGTATCTCTGACGTGCTTTTCTTGGGTCCAGAATTCCAGCTGTCGGTATTCTCCCTCCTTGTGTAAACCTTGCATATTATGAGAGAAAAGGCATTAGAATCACTCCCCAAAGCATTATTATTCAACAAAACAAAGTAAATAACAGTAGGAAATCATGATGCAAAATGGACGTATCACCTCCCCAGACCCTGTACTGACCTTGGATGTTGACAAGCTTCTGGCAGGACAAGCCCGAAGTCTTGAGCACCTTTAGATCGTTGGTTGTGTCCACCGTTGCGAACCTATAGTCGGGGCTATTGACAAACCTGGCGAAATGCTCGCAAGGCCTTGTGGCCAGGCAGTAGTGGTAGACGAGCACGTGATGGCGCACGCACAACTGGGCGACGGCAACCATCTGATCATGCCCGACACAACCGCCGGTGTACTTGAGGTCGAAGCTGACCACTTTGTACTTGTCATCCTCAGCAAGTGATACGTCTCCAACGTATCTATAATTTTTGATTGTTCCATGCTATTATATTATCTGTATTGGATGTTTTATATGCATTAATATGCTATTTTATATTATTTTTGGGACTAACCTATTAATCTAGAGCCTAGTGCCAGTTTCTGTTTTTTCCTTGTTTTTGAGTATTGCAGATAAGGAATATTAAACGGAGTCCAAACGGAATAAAATCTTCGGAATGATTTTTCTTGGACCAGAAGAAACCTGCCAGACTTGGAGATGAAGGCAGGAGACCTGCCGTGTGGCGACAAGCCACCAGGGCGCGCCCTAGGGGGGCGCCCCCTGGCTTGTGGCCCCACGGCAGATCTCCTAACCCTATTCTTCGGCCTATAAATTCCCAAATATTCCCCCAATACCAAAAAGAGCCATGAAAATACTTTTCCGCCATCGGAAGCCTCTGTTTCCGTGAGATCCCATCTTGGAGCCTTTTTCGGTAATCTGCCGGAGGGGGATTCGATCACGGAGGGCATCTACATCAACTCCATTGCCCCTCCGATGATGTGTGAGTAGTTCACCACAGACCTTCGGGTCCATAGCTAGTAGCTAGATGGCTTCTTCTCTCTCTTTGTTCTTCAATACCATGTTCTTCATGATCTTCATGGAGATCTATCCGATGTAATACTCTTTTGCGGTGTGTTTGTCGAGATCCGATGAATTGTGGGTTTATGATCAGCTTATCTATGAATATTATTTGAATCTTCTCTGAATTCTTATATGCATGATTTCATATCCTTGCAAGTCTCTTCGAGTTATTGGTTTGGTTTGGCCAACTAGATTGGTAATTCTTGCAATGGGAGAAGTGCTTGGTTTTGGGTTCAATCTTGCGGTGTCCTCACCCAGTGACATAGTAGGGGTAGCGAGGCACGTATTTGTATTGTTGCCATCAAGGATAAAAAGATGGGGTTTTCATCATATTGCTTGAGTTTATCCCTCTACATCATGTCATCTTACCTAATGCGTTACTCTGTTCTTCATGAACTTAATACTCTAGATGCAGGTAGGAGTCGGTCGATGTGTGGAGTAATAGTAGTAGATGCAGAATCGTTTCGGTCTACTTGACACGGACGTGATGCCTATATGCATAATCATTGCCTTGGATATCGTCATAACTATGCGCTTTTCTATCAATTGCTCGACAGTAATTTGTTCACCCACCGTATTATTTTCCTTCAAGAGAGAAGCCTCTAGTGAAACCTATGGCCCCCGGGTCTATTTTCCATATTATATTTTCAGATCTATAAACCAAAAAATACCAAAAATACTTTGCTGCGATCTTTTTTACTTTTGTTTTACTTTTCGTTTTAGTAATCTTCTATATCTATCTCTATCAGATCTCATCCTTGCAAGTAACCGTGAAGGGATTGACAACCCCTTTATAGCGTTGGGTGCAAGTGTTTGATTATTTGTGTAGGTACATCTATTGGGGACTTGCTTGTATCTCCTACTGGATTGATACCTTGGTTCTCAACAACTGAGGGAATTATCTACTTTGCTGCATCACCCTTTCCTCTTCAAGGGAAAACCAACGCAAGCTCAAGAAGTAGCAGCAAGCAACTGCTTCAATGTGTTAATGGAGTTCACCACCACCACCGGGTCGTTGGTGTACACCACCGAGAGGTTCGTCTTCCTAATGTGTGTGTCCACTTTGACAATAGTCGTGAACTACCGCTCGGCGCCGGCAGCCGGCATTGGATCCGCACGGGAAGGTTGAAGCAATGAAGAGATGTGCATCCTCTCTGTATTATTTGCCGTCGTGGGTGTGCTCCTTGGGTTGTGTGGCATGATCGGAACGTGGAAGAGACGAAGGTAAATGTCCGCATCAACGGCATGGCAGTTTTCGCAGCGCTTAACTGCATGGTGGTGCCGGGAGCGGCGCAACCGCTTGCATATGGCTCCCCGAACGTGCCTGATCGTTGAGTTGTGTGATATGCAAAAGAAGAAAGATGTGGATAATGATATTGTTAAATTGAAGCTATTTCCTTTCTCACTACGAGATCGTGCTAAAACTTGGTTTTCATCTTTGCCTAAAAATAGTATTGATTCATGGAATAAGTGTAAAGATGCTTTTATTTCCAAGTACTTTCCGCCCGCTAAGATCATCTCCCTTAGGAACGATATAATGAATTTTAAGCAACTTGATCATGAGCATGTTGCACAATCTTGGGAGAGGATGAAACTAATGATTAGAAATTGCCCCGCACATGGTTTGAGTTTATCGATGATTATACAATTTTTTTATGCGGGATTGAATTTTGCTTCTAGAAATATTTTAGATTCCGCCGCAGGTGGTACTTTTATGGAAATCACATTAGGAGAAGCTACTAAACTCCTAGATAATATTATGGCAAATTACTCTCAATGGCATACCGAAAGATCTCCTACTAGTAAAAAAGTGCATGCTATTGAAGAAATAAATACTTTGAGTGAAAAGATGGATGAATTGATGAAATTGTTTGCTAGTAAGAGTGCTCCTATTGATCCTAATGATATGCCTTTGTCTTCTTTGATTGGAAATAATAATGAATCTATGGATGTGAATTTTGTTGGTAGGAACAATTTTAGTAATAATGCGTATAGAGGTAATTTCAACCCTAGGCCGTTTCCTAGTAATTCCTCTAATAATTATGGTAATTCCTACAACAATTCTTATGGAAATTATAAAAAGATGCCCTCTGATCTTGAGAATAATATTAAAGAATTTATTAGTTCGCAAAAGGTTTTCAATGCTACGATTGAAGAAAAATTGCTCAAGATTGATGATTTGGCTAGGAACGTTGATAGAATTTCTCTTGAGATTGATTCTTTGAAAATTAGATCTACTCCACCTAAGCGTGATATTAATGAGTCTTTAAAAGCTATGAGAACTTCTATTGATGAGTGTAAGCAAAGAACCGCTAGAATGCGTGCTAAGCATGAATGGCTTGAAAAGATGTGTTCTCGTGATAATAATGATGAAGATCTTAAAGTGATTGATGTGACTCCTATTGAATCTTTGTTTTCTAAAACAAATCTTGATAAATATGGGACTAGAGATAAGTCAACTTTAGTTAAAAGGCGTCCCAATGATTCGGAGTTTATAGATCTTAATGCTAAGATTGATAAAAGTGGGATTGAAGAGATCAAAACTTTAAATAGCAATGAACCCACTCTTTTGGATTTCAAGGACTTTAATTATGATAGTTGTTCTTTGATTTATTGTATTTCCTTGTTACAATCCATGTTGAATTCTCCGCATGCTTATAATCAAAATAAAGCTTTTACTAAACATATCGTTGATGCTATGATGAAATCTTTTGAAGAAAAACTTGAGTTGGAAGTTTCTATACCTAGAAAGCTTTATGATGAGTGGGAACCTACTATTAAGATTAAAATTAAATATTGTGAGTGCCATGCTTTGTGTGATTTGGGTGCTAGCGTTTCCACGATTCCGAAAACTTTATGTGATGTGCTAGGTTTCCATGATCTTGATGATTACTCTTTAAATTTGCATCTAGTGGATTCCACTATTAAGAAACCTATGGGAAGGATTAATGATGTTCTTATTGTTGCAAATAGTAATTATGTGCCCGTAGAATTCATTGTTCTTGATATAGATTGCAATCCTACATGTCCTATTATTCTTGGTAGACCTTTCCTTAGAACGATTGGTGCAATTATTGATATGCAAGAAGGAAACATTAGATTCCAGTTTCCGTTAAGGAAAGGCATGGGACACTTTCCTAGAAATAAAATTAAATTACCTTATGAGTCTATTATGAGAGCTACTTATGGATTGCATACCAAAGATGACAATACCTAGATCTATTGCGTTATGCCTAGCTAGGGGCGTTAAACAATAGCGCTTGTTGGGAGGCAACCCAATTTTATTTTGTGTTTCTATTTTTTGCTTCTGTTCTTGAGTGTTTTGCAAATTATTACCTCTGTAGTAATTGTGTTTTATTGTTTTAATTAGTGTTTGTGCCAAGTAAGACCTTTGGGATGGTTTACGGTGATTGTTGATTTGGTTTTGCTGAAAAACAGAAACTTTTGCGCTCAGTCCAGGAATTTTATAAATTCACCAGAGCGTCAATTGGATCTGAATTTTTTACACAAGATTTATATACAAATTTCCATGATTTTCCTAATTTTTAAGAATTTTTGGAGTTACAGAAGTATTTGAAGTTTACAGATTGCTACAGACTGTTCTGTTTTTGACAGATTCTGTTTTCTTTGTGTTGTTTGCTTATTTTGATGTATCTATGGGTTGTATCGGGGGGTATGAACCATGGAGAAGTTAGAATACAGTAAATATTACATCAATATAAATAAATAATGAGTTCAAAACAGTACCTAAAGTGGTGGTTTATTTTTCTTATACTAACGGATCTCACGAGTTTTCTGTTGAGTTTTGTGTTGTGAAGTTTTCAAGTTTTGGGTAAAGATTTGATGGACTATGGAATAAGGAGTGGCAAGAGCCTAAGCTTGGGGATGCCCAAGGCACCCCAAGCCATATTCAAGTATACCAAAGAGCCTAAGCTTGGGGATGCCCCGGAAGGCATCCCCTCTTTTGTCTTCAATCCATCGGTAAATTTACTTGAGACTATATTTTTATTCACCACATGATATGTGTTTTGCTTGGAGCGTCTTGTATGATAAGAGTCTTTGCTTTTTAGTTTGACACAATCATCCTTTCTGCACACATCTTTTGAGAGGGACATGCATTAATCGTGAATTTATTAGAATACTCTATGTGCTTCACTTATATCTTTTGAGCTAGGCAATGTTGCTCTAGTGCTTCACTTATATCTTTTTAGAGCACGGTGGTGTCTTTATTTTATAGAAATAATTGAACTCTCGTACCTCACTTATATTATTTTGAGAGTCTCTAAACAGCATGGTAATTGGTTTAGGTTATGAATTTAGTCCTAATATAATGGGCATCCAAGAGGGATATAATAAAAACTTTCATATAAAGTGCGTTGAATACTATGAGAAGTTGGATTCCTTGCATATAGTTTTGAGATATAAAGATGGTAATGTTAGAGTCATGCTAGTGAGTAATTGTGGAATGGTAAAAATACTTGTGTTGAAGTTTGTGACTCCCGTAGCATGCACGTATGGTGAACCGTTATGTAACGAAGTCGGAGCATGATTTGTTTAACGATTGTCATCCTTTGTGTGAGGGTCGGGAGCGCGCGATGGTTTACTCCTACCAACCTCTCCCCTAGGAGCATGCGTCTAACACTTTGCTTCGATAACCAATAGATTTTTTCAATAAGTATGTGAGTTCTTTATGACTAATGTGAGTCCATGGATTATACGCACTCTCACCCTTCCACCTTTGCTAGCCTCTCTAGTACCGCGCAACTTTCGCCGGTGCATTAAACCCACCTTCCTCAAAACAGCCACCATATATTCTTCCTCAAAACAGCCACCATATCTACCTATTATGGCATTTCCATAGCCATTCCGAGATATATTGCCATGCAACTTCCACCGTTTCATTTTTTTATGACACGCACCATCATTGTCATATTGCTTTGCATGATCGTAAGACAGCTAGCATGATGTTTTCATGGCTTGTCCGTTTTTTGATGTCATTTGCTATGCTAGATCGCTGCACATCCCGGTACACCACCGGAAGCATTCATATAGAGTCATATCTTGTTGTAGGTATCGAGTTGTAAGTAAATAAAAGTGTGATGATCATCATTATTAGAGCATTGTCCCATGTGAGGAAAGGATGATGGAAGCTATGATTCCCTCACAAGAAGGGATGAGTCTCCGGACTTTACAAATAATAAAAGAGGCCAATGAAGCCCAAATAAAAAAAAAGAGGCCAAAGATGCCCACCAAAAAATGAGAGAAAAGAGAGAAGGGACAATGTTACTATCTTTTTTCCACACTTGTGCTTCAAAGTAGCACCTTGATCTTCATGATAGAGAGTCTCCTATTTTGTCACTTTCATATACTGGTGGGAATTTTTCATTATATAACTTGGCTTGTATATTCCAATGATGGGCTTCCTCAAATTGCCCTAGGTCTTCGTGAGCAAGCAAGTTGGATGCACGCCCACTTAGTTTCTTTTTGAGCTTTCATACACTTATAGCTCTAGTGCATCCGTTGCATGGCAATCCCTACTCACTCACATTGATATCTATTGATGGGCATCTCCATAGCCCGTTGATACGCCTAGTTGATGTGAGACTATCTTCTTCTTTTTCCATACAACATCCACCATATTCTATTCCACCTATAGTGCTATATCCATGGCTCACGCTCATGTATTGCGTGAAAGTTGAAAAGGTTTGAGAACATAAAAGGGGTGAAACAATTGCTTGACTTGTCATCGGGGGTGTGCATGATTTAGATACTTTGTGTGGGGAAGATGGAGCATAGCCAGACTATATGATATTGTAGGGATAACTTTCTAAGGCCATGTTATTTTGAAAGGATGCAATTGCTTGTTAGTATGCTTGAAGTATTACTGTTTTTATGTCAATATTGAGCTTTTGTTTTGAATCTTATGGATCTGAATATTCATGCCACAATAAAGAATATTACATGGATAAATATGTTAGGTAGCATTCCACATCAAAAATTCTATTTTTATCATTTACCTACTCGAGGACGAGCAGGAATTAAGCTTGGGGATGCTTGATACGTCTCCAACGTATCTATAATTTTGATTGTTCCATGCTATTATATTATCTGTTTTGGATGTTTTATACGCATTAATATGCTATTTTATATTATTTTTGGGACTAACCTATTAATCTAGAGACTAGTGCCAGTTTCTGTTTTTTCCTTGTTTTTGAGTATTGCAGATAAGGAATATTAAACGGAGTCCAAACGGAATAAAATCTTCGGAATGATTTTTCTTGGACCAGAAGAAACCTGCCAGACTTGGAGATGAAGGCAGGAGACCTGTCGTGTGGCGACAAGTCACCAGGGCACGCCCTAGGGGGGGGCGCCCCCCTGGCTCGTGGCCCCACGGCAGATCTCCTAACCCTATTCTCGGCCTATAAATTCCCAAATATTCCCCCAATACCAAAAAGAGCCACGAAAATAATTTTCCGCCGCCGGAAGCCTCTGCTCCCGTGAGATCCCATCTTGGAGCCTTTTCCGGTAATCTGCCGGAGGGGGATTCGATCACGGAGGGCATCTACATCAACTCCATTGCCCCTCCGATGATGCATGAGTAGTTCACCACAGACCTTTGAGTCCATAGCTAGTAGCTAGATGGCTTCTTCTCTCTCTTTGTTCTTCAATACCATGTTCTTCATGATCTTCATGGAGATCTATCCGATGTAATACTCTTTTGCGGTGTGTTTGTCGAGATCCGATGAATTATGGGTTTATGATCAGCTTATCTATGAATATTATTTGAATCTTCTCTGAATTCTTATATGCATGATTTCATATCCTTGCAAGTCTCTTCGAGTTATTGGTTTGGTTTGGCCAACTAGATTGGTAAATCTTGCAATGGGAGAAGTGCTTGGTTTTGGGTTCAATCTTGCGGTGTCCTCACCCAGTGACATAGTAGGGGTAGCGAGGCAAGTATTTGTATTGTTGCCATCAAGGATAAAAAGATGGGGTTTTCATCATATTGCTTGAGTTTATCTCTCTACATCATGTCATCTTACCTAATGCGTTACTCTGTTCTTCATGAAATTAATACTCTAGATGCAGGCAGGAGTCGGTCGATGTGTGGAGTAATAGTAGTAGATGCAGAATCGTTTCGGTCTACTTGACACGGACGTGATGCCTATATGCATAATCATTGCCTTGGATATCGTCATAACTATGCGCTTTTCTATCAATTGCTCGACAGTAATTTGTTCACCCACCGTATTATTTTCCTTCAAGAGAGAAGCCTCTAGTGAAACCTATGGCCCCCGGGTCTATTTTCCATATTATATTTTCAGATCTATAAACCAAAAAATACCAAAAATACTTTGCTGCAATCTTTTTTACTTTTGTTTTACTTTTCGTTTTAGTAATCTTCTATATCTATCTCTATCAGATCTCATCCTTGCAAGTAACCGTGAAGGGATTGACAACCCCTTTATAGCGTTGGGTGCAAGTGTTTGATTATTTGTGTAGGTACATCTATTGGGGACTTGCTTGTATCTCCTACTGGATTGATACCTTGGTTCTCAACAACTAAGGGAAATACTTATCTACTTTGCTGCATCACCCTTTCCTCTTCAAGGGAAAACCAACGCAAGCTCAAGAAGTAGCAGCAAGCAACTTCTTCAACGTTTTAATGGAGTTCACCACCACCACCGGGTCGTTGGTGTACACCACCGAGAGGTCTGTCTTTCTGATGTGTGTGTCCACTTTGACAATAGTGGTGAACTACCGCTCGGCGCCGGCAGCCGGCATTGGATCCGCACGGGAAGGTTGAAGCGATGAAGAGATGTGCATCCTCTCTGTATTATTTGCCGTCGTGGGTGTGCCCCTTGGGTTGTGTGGCGCGATCGGAACGTGGAAGAGACGAAGGTAAATGTCCGCATCAACGGCATGGCAGTTTTTGCAGCGCTTAACTGCATGGTGGCGCCGGGAGCGGCGCAACCGCTTGCATATGGCTCCCCGAACGTGCCCGATCATTCGCGCGTGGACGCCGGCAGAGCGGGCGCGCACGCACGCGAGCACAGCGCACCGAGGCCGCATCAACCGCCTCATGCGTACATTCATTCGCGACGGTGCGTACAGAACGACCGTTTGCTTTGTAATAAAACGCAAACAGTTTTTTATTATTAACCGTCTGCGTACTTGTCATTTCTCCCACCTCCGTCCCGTCTTGTCACCGTGTTGCCGCACGAGGATTCCAGTGCACGCTTTGGGAGCGCACAACGTTTCTTTTGAGCTTCCTGCTCCCGCGCAACCGCGCTGGAACGCGCGCAAGCTTCCGGTTCCCGCGCAACCGCCCTGGAACGCGCGCAAGCTTCGAGTTCCCGCGCAGGAACGCGCGCAAGCTTCCTGCCCGGCTCGCCTTGACCGCCTGCTTTATAAACCCTCACGTCCGGCCTCTCCACATCGCATTCATCCCCTCCCTGCCCGTAGCTTCCCAAGTTTGCTTCTCCCCCAATCGCCAATGCCACCTGTCCGTCGTCGTCGCTCCGCCACTCCGCCAGAGGGCAGCTCCAGCTGGGAGGTTGCACCACGTCGGCGGCACACTACCCGTAAGCATGAAGTGCGTGTGGCATCCTTGTTGGCTATGCGCACGGCACCCACCACACGCTCCTCCACATTTGCCCGAAGGCAGCTGCTGCCGGCGACCGCCATCGCCCCCACCCCATCGCCGGCCGTCGTTTTCGCCACCCCACCAGCTGCCTCCTTGGCCGCCACCACACCAGCGTCCGCCTTGGCAACCATCCCACGGTCAGCCGCCGGGGCCATCACCCGCTCCACCACAGCGGCCCGAAGGCGGGAGGAGGAGGCCGCCGCCGAAGCACAGCCGCTCGGCTTTTGCGCCAGTGGCCTAGCGCGCTACATCAACTTCCTACATGAGGAGGAGGAGCGCCAGGTCGAGCATGCACTGAGGCTCACCACCGCCGTGGCCGCAGCAGACGCCACAGCTATGGCGCAAAATGAGGAGATCTATACCGAGTCCCGCCGCTTCGAGGAGGCGCGTCAGGAGCGGCGAAGGGCAGCGGCGGCAGCCGATGAAGTCGACTCCTCCAACTCGTCGGTAGGCTTCTCCTCCTCTGCCTCTTACTGAACGCGCTCGGCAGAGGAGAAGGCTGCTGGCAGTAGCACGAAGCCCCTCCGGAGTAGTATTTAGGGGCTATTTTGTTTAGTTCATCTTACTATAGATATGGTTGAACTGTACCACATACTTTAAATTAGCTAGTATATATAGTTGAACTAGCTATTTCAGTACGTGGTTGGCAACAAATGGGGAAAAGTTTGTTCGATTCAGCTGTCGAGTTGAACTATTTTGTACAAAGACCAATGCTTGATCTATGAATGAAATCCATGTTTACTGAATTTCAGTTGCAAAATTGCACCGTAATAGTGATTTTGTTCCTCCAAAATTGGACAAATATCAGTGTTTCCAATTTGAAAAATGAAAATTTACCCAATATGACACATTCGAATCTTACCTGACTCTTGCTGCCAGTGCATCGATCGGTGCTTACATGGGGTGCTTAGTGTATTAAATGTCTTAGCAACTCAAGTCCACAATGCATTGTTGCTAAGGTCCCTTCATTTAATGATTTAGCAACTAAACTCTTGCATGCATTGGTGAGTTCCTTCACTTAAGTGTTTTGCCAAGGTTCACGCGTTGGGCATTGTTTCTTCATGTGGTCACCAAACTCATATCTCTCCTTAATTACCTTCCCACATCAGTTTTTTTTTGCATACATGGCAACCTCATCAGTTAGCAACAGTAGACGTTGTAGCATTAGGAAGGGCACACGGGTCATCATTCACAACCGTTTGCGATGACGCAATGAAAAAATTCCTTCGTGCCGGATTTTCCCTTGGCTTAGTAGGGAAGGAACAATTGCCCTCGGTTTGCATACGGGTATTCAGTCTGAAACGTCTTTGACGACTAGCAAAGGACACGCCACCCCGATGAGCGTGCGCAGGACACTGCTCGCACGCCACCCGTCTACTCAAACACCTGTCCGCACGCTACCTCCTTGCCAATACACATAGCGACATGTGGCCCGCACGTAAATGGTCTGTAGAACGTCCACGAATTATAAATAATACGCCCGTTTGCTATGGTAACGTGACAGATTTTTGTACTAAAATGACTTTGTTGGCTATTAATAATGCTTACTCTTTCTCTCAAAGTGGACACTAAAAATAGCACAACATATTTATGCTTTATATGATGAGGCCCTGCCCAACATAGACCTTGTGACTGTAGTTCATGTTTGAATTATGTGCATTAAATGCACATAAAACTCAATTAATGTATAAAAAAGCCATACAAACCGTTAATAATTTAATATGTTTGCAGTAAACACCTATTGCTTTATGTTGTTTCTAGGAAAAAATCAAGGAGAGAAGAGGCATCGGATGTCATTTTTCACCCGCAGATGTGGCATGCATATATATGTTCCCTAACGGAACCACTGGACGTAGCTTATTGTGTGAGAACCTCATGATTGTAAGAGGCTTGTGACAAAACATGGCCAACTTGGTATTTTTTTTTACCACGGCATATGTGTGCCTTCACATGACACCATTCCAAGTTTCATGAATTTCTGATAGAGTTTTGGATTTACGAGAATTTGGAAACAAAGTTTCTCGATATTTGTGGCCGAGCCAACATGCTTAGATGTTTGAAATTCGTTCTCATTTCTCGCATGTGACCTAACACATGCATCCAAGGATGCATATATGATTTTTCAACCCATTTTGCTGCCCCGGACCTTGTGATTGTAGATCAAATTTGAATTATGCACATTAAATAATGCATCGAAAACACAATTAATGTATTTAAAAGCCAGACGATCCCTTAATTTAATCATATTTTGGCACTTCGCACGTACATGTCTATGTTGTTTATATAAAGAAAATCAAGGAGAGAAAAGGCATCAGATGTCTTTTCGCCCGCATATGTGACATGCATATATAATGTTCCCTATCGAAACCACAAAGATTCTTGTGAGGAGCTCCGATTTGTAAGGGGATTGTGCAAGAACATGTCCAAATTGGACATTTTTTTTACCACGGCATGTGTGTGCCCTTGTCACGACACCATGCCAAGTTTCATGAATTTCTGACGTGTTTTGGATTTACGGGAATTTGAAAACCAAGCATCTTAATGTTTGCGGCCGAGCAAACAGTCAATGAGATGTTAGAAATCCATTCCCATTTCTTGCGTGGGACCTAAACATGCATCCAGGGAAAGGCATATATTTTTCCAACCTATTTTTCTTGTGTTGGACCTTGTGATTGTAGGTCAAATTTGAATTATGCACATTAAACGACTAGAAAACTCAATTAATGTGTTAAACAGGTCTCACGAACCCTGGAAAAAATCCACAGTTTAGCATGACTGTCAGGAAGTTGCTATATACTCCAGAAATAAATACAAGGCCAAAAGAGACAACGGATGTTGTTTCGCACATAAAATGTGAACTTTCCCTAACGGAACACACGACTTTCTTGTGAGAACCTTCGATTTGTAAGAGGCTTTGTGCCAAAACTTGTCCAAAATTGGGCAATTTTTTTACCACAACAAACACACACAGGGCAATTGATGGCATCATGCCCAAATTTCACGAATTTCTGTTGAGGTTTGCATTTACATGAATTTAAAAACTAAGTTTCCCGATGTTTGCGGTTGAGCCAAGACGATGATGATATGTTTGAAATTCATTCCCATTTATTGTGTGGGCCCTAATTAAACATGCAGCCAGGGAAACGTATATGGTTTTTTGACATATTTTCATGAGTTGGACCGTGCAGTGATTGTAGTTCAAATTTGAATTATATATGCACATTGAATGCCTACAAAACTCAATTAATGTACTTAAAAGGCCAAAGCAACTCTGTAAGATTCCATTGTTTCGCACTACACATTCATGTTACTCTATGGAGACTCTAGAAATAAATTCAAGGCGAGAAGCGGCATCAGATGTCATTTCGCACATAAAATGTGAAATGTCCCTACCGGAACCACATGACTTCTTGTGAGAATCTTCGGTTTGTAAAAGGTTTGTGCCAAAACTTGTCCGGAACTAGGCATTGTTTTTACCACAACGCACATGCTCCATGACATCACACCATGCCAAGTTTCATGAATTTCTCACGATATTTGGATTTACTGGAATTTGAAAACACGGCTTCTCAAAGTCTATGGCCGAGCCAAAATACCGTGAGGTTTGGAATTCGTTTAATTTCCATTTCTTGCATGGGACCAAAACATGTATTCAGTGACAAATAGTTGATTTTCAACCCATTCAGGTGCACTCTAGCTAGTATGTGCTTAATTAACCGCAGTTCAAATTTAAACTATGCACATGAAATGTCTAAAAAAACTCTTTAAATGTTTTAAAGGGCCTAAACAACCCTGAATTATTCCATACTTAACACACAGTCCTATAGTTGCAAGTTCACTGCAGATAAATGTTATTGCCATCCAAACACCTTTAATTGCCAATGTAACTTCATTTTTCATCTCAAAGCAGTTTGAAAATCAAATACATCGCAAACAGTTCTTGATCATGAAACGTGTGTGATGTGGTATCAAAATATCTTGGGCCAATCCTCATATATGGCTTATGCCAGAAGCTTCAGTCCACCGCCGGCGCGTCAACCACACAGTCACACTTGTTCCCCAAGACCACTATACTGTTCAAGCGTCGCCGGTGAAAGATGGGGAAGTGGATCCACGTCGTGAGGGCAACTTCGGCGACCCACTCCGGCCCGAGCGCGGCTGCATCAGCCATGAACGCGCTCACAACATCCTTGAGCGCGGTCGCACTCTCCGACAGGGCGGCTGCGGCCGCCGAAAGGGTAGCCGCTGCATCTGAGATGGCGGCAGCAACATTCGCGATCGGGATAGCAAATGGCAAGAACGGTACAGCAACTGTCCGTTCCTCGGCGGCCGCCGTAGCCCTGATGGCGGCTGCCCACGCCTATGCCGATGCCGCCCACGCCCAACTCGTGTCGGTCACCGCACAAATAGCAGCGGCCTTCTCCAACAATGGTCTTTTGTTAGAGTAACGTTTAGGTCAACCAGCTCTATTTAATTGCTTGATTAAGTAAGTGCGGGCTGTGGTGTAGGCTCTTTTGTGCAGTACCCAAATTAGCAATTGATGTTAAATTATGCGACGACGTGGATGACCACTGTAACTAGGGAAATTCGGACCAAAAATTTGCCGCCATATCCCCATTCCATCTTCCAATTGAAAATGAAATTGAAGTTCATCACACACACTTTTTTGGAATGAACCGTGTGCAATGTAGTACCCAATCTTACGTCCGAAGATTTGAGACAAACATTTGCACGTCCAAGTTCATCACACATGGGGTATATCATAGGCTTCGTTTGTGATGTGTTGATATCGAGAACTATTCTGAAAAATTTGCATGTTCAAGTTCATCACACACGGTGTATAACACAGGCTTCGTTTGTGATGTTTTGATATCGCACATGGTTCCGAATAAGGGACTGTTTCCAATGGTGCTTTCCGCGCTAGTTTTTCGATGCACCGAATGAAAATTTTGGTCTGCCGTGGAAATATCTACCTCCCTCGCCCCCCGGTACCAATCAAAAGCCACATTTCCCCCTTTTCCTCTACCTTTCCTAGTTCAAACCTTCATTACTTGCTTGCAGCGCCGCCTCCTCGCCGGCGACGCTCCTTCCTGCTGCTCGGCTTCGTCCATCTAGTCAGGTAATCGACACCTCCCCAATACCCCCTCACCCCCTCCTCCTCCATCCCACATGGCCCGACCGCCGGCGCAACACCTTCCACCCAAATCACCGCCCCATCCTCCAAATAACCGCCGCTGAAAGCCATGGTGCACGCAGTATAGCCAGGATCTCAAAGAGCATTTGGCTACGGAGAAGCAAATCGCGGTTGCATGCGCAGATGAGGCAGCTATGGCTTCCATGCGTGCCGACCCCCAGATCTTGGAGGAGCACCTCGCCGTCGAGGCCACCGTCGATGCCTCACGCGCTGACGCCGCCACACGGTTGGCTGCTATAAACGACAGCTCGTGGTCTTTTCTCGAGGGCACCGCCGATGCGTTCGATGAAGACTTCGTTGTGTTTTCTCAGCGTGCACGTGCTTACCTCAACTCCAGAGCCGGTATGTTGGTGCCGGGGCAGGATCAGGCCACTCACCACTACGAGGGGTGCACCCACGGTGTGGAGGCCTCGCCCTCTTCCAAGTTAACGGAGCCCATCATCATCGATATCTCCGACAATGAGGAATAGCTTGTTTTTCTTAGCTTTATCACTAAGGACCTATGTTCACCTAGCTACGCCGGTTAAGCACGTTTCGTTTAGCTGTTGCGTGTGCCGCTACTGCCTTTCATTTAGAAATTCTAGTGAAATGTCCAATGTAATGCTACTGCAACCTGAACTTCTATTATGTTCTATTGTGCAATGTGGTTCTTAGTTAACTGTTTCGTTCATTTGTTGTGGTGATCATTTAACTATTTAATTCAATTCTGAAATGTGATGTACGATTGTTGTTGGTACAATTTTGTATTGTTATGCATGTGACGACTAAATTGAATTTAGATGTACTAAATACATGTGCAACATATAGAATTGCTACATTTCCTAGTTCTTAGCACGCTTGGTTTAGATAACTGAATTTTCAATATGGCTCGATCTAATCTGTTGGATCCGCAATGTGTTTATTTTCCATTAACATATTTCAGTGATAGTATGCCAAATATCACTTGTAACCTGATCAATATTTGTCTTAAATATGTTGCAGGGGGAAACGATGGGGGACACTGAAGTTTACCATTGAGGTTTGCACATCCATAGTCGTTTGGCTAATAGCACATTATTGTGCAATTGCGGAAACAATTGTAATATGAATGTTTTTATTAATAATTTGTTCTTGCACATGTAGGTCCTGCTATAAGAGGTTTAGACCCACTGTTCGACCCTTTTTGCATGTGGGGAAATGAGGTGTCCTTGAATATCAGTCAAATCAAGAAACTCAGAAAGATTGTTAAGATAAAGAAACTAAATACGAAAAACAACAAGACATTTGTCTGCACAATGAAAAAGACATCAGTCAACTATAGGATGGTACCATATCTTTCACCTTGTCCTTTTCCATTTGCGCCATTTCAAATTTTAGAAAAGATATTTATGCGTATGTTTGTTTTCAGGCCTTCTCAAGGCAGTTCATCGATGATTACGTCTCAAACCACTTGTATGATCAAGAGGCGATGAAGGTATTCATACAACACCCACGGTATAATCTTGAAGTCTTCCTTAAGAGGACGAAGGATGGGCGAGCAATCATCCACAGGCACTGGCCTAAAGTTGCCAGGACCTTCAACATCATTGAAGGCTCAGTATTCGCCTTCCGCTTTAACGATTTTCTAGATGAGATTCATCTGTCTATTTACCGTATGTGATGATACTTAATTTCCAAAGGTTTTAGATGTTGCATTTGAAACTTTGTCTTGTCGTGCAATTGGGTAGCTAGGCAGTATATGCCTATATGTTGTTGTACCCTGATATAATTCATTACAAAATCCTGGTTACCGTACTACGAATAAGAAATATATGTTGTGGTTGATATGAAATATTAATTTTGATTACTAAATGGATTATAAATAATTGATCAATCAGGCTGATTATTGGGGATCCCATTGCAGACGGTTTCTAAGAAACGCCGTGGGCGATGACCTGAACAAACCCACACGGTTTCTAGAAAGTTGGCGTGTTGGATCGTTGAGCAATCACACACGAATTCTGGTCGATAACTGTGTGCTTTAGGGCACCCAATCACAAACGTTTTCACATAGCTAGTGTGTGTGATGGGCAGCCCAATGCCAAATAGTCTCTTCTAGACATCGTGAGTAATGTTTTGCGTAACACAAATGACAGAATTATAACTATCGTGTGTGATGACCACACCTATCACAAATGATGTGATGCAGAAAATTGTGTGTGATCTGCAATACGAACGGAAACGTACCCTTGTGATTCCCTGTGTGGGATGCTAAGCTCATCTCACACGTCTTCCCCAATATGTCTGTTTTTGATGGTCCTTCCAATCGCAAACGATATGTTTTTATCCATCCTGTGCGACCAGGTGCAGGCATCACCGACTGGTTTTGCCTGTCGTGTTGGATAGCCCCCCATATCGCCCACACATGCAAGGCGACGGTTTAAGACTACGTCACGGAAAGGGGTTAAAAACCGTTTGTATAGCATGCGACTGCACTAGTGTTAGCTTGTTCCAAGCTCGGGGGAGGTGCCTCGGTATCGTATCACCACCACTTTTATTATCATCATCTATCTTAGTTTGATCCTTAGCTATTTCGTGATTTAGAAGAATAAAGTTCTAGTATGATTTAGTTTTGAGTGTTTGCTTTGTGATCTATCTATCTATGTAATCATGTGCTTGAGTTATATAATGAAGTTTAGTTTGAGTTTGTTTGCTTTACTTTCTTGCATCAATCATGGCAATGAAAAGAATGAAAAGATCATATGCTAATCCAATGGGGAGTAATGACTTCACATAAAAAGAGGATAATTGGTAAAATTTGTTGGAGGTTAGCAAACATAGCATTAGTCATTGATGCAATTCATGAAAAAGTAATAATGAAAGAGAGGTCTCACATATAAATATACTATCTTGGACATCTTTTATGATTGTGAGCCCCCATTAAATATTCTATGCATGATCAATTAGTTGATGTTGGACAAGGAAGACAACGTAATGAGTTATGTTTGCTTATATTCACATAGAAGTTATATTGTCATGGATCCTCTAACATGTGGTGCTTGCTCCTATCCTTTGCTAGCCAAAAACTTCGCACCAAGTAGAGATGCTACTTGTGCATCCATAAACCCTTAAACCCAGTTTCTTGTCATAAGAGTCCACTATATCTACCTATGGACTGAATGAGATCCTTCAAGTAAGTTTTCATCGGAGCAAAAGCAATAAAAGTTGATCCTAAATATGTATGATCTTTTATTGGAAGGGAAAATAAGCTTTGTACAATCTTGTGATGGCAAAGAAATAAAAGCAACATACGGCGTAATAAAGCTTGCTATCATAAGGGGCAATATAAGGTGGCGTTCATTTCCATTAAGAGCTTGCAAATTCAAATAATAAGCGCATGACAACCTCTGCTCCCCTCTGCGAAGGGCCTACCTTTTACTTTTCTGTATTTACTTTTATGCAAGAGTCAATTATGTTAATTCCTATTCCATTCTTATTATTCTGTACTTTGCAAGCATCATGTGGTGGGGAAAGATCCAGGAACGTACATCCAGTTGGATATAGGTGATCATGAGTTATTGTTATTGACGTTATCCCTGAGATAAGATGTTGGGCGGTGATGAATTATAAACCCCTATCTTCCTATGTGTCTGATTGAAACTTTTTACTTCATAAATATCTAGTGAGTGACAGCAATCATAGAATATTAAATGATAGTTGAGTGTGTGAACTTGCTAAACAAAGCTCTTACATAGACTCTTTCTGAAAATATGACGGATTGTAATTGTTTCAATCACTAAGAACATAGTATGCTAGTTTTCAATAAAGTTTATGATTCATACTTGAGCACGTGGATAGATTGTTACTTATTCATTAGAAGTTTTATGATATTATGTTGCTATTATGATAATGATCATGATGCTTTCATATTTGTATTTTATTTTTATCAACACCTCTTTCTAAGCATGTGGTCATGATTATCAAGTTTGGCTTTCGCTTGAGGACAAGCGAGGTCTAAGCTTGGGGGAGTTGATACTTATATTTTGCATCATGATTTCCTACTGTTGTTTATATTGTTTTTAGTCATCATTCCACTTTATGATATAATTTTAATGCCTTTTCTCTCTAAATTTACAAGGATTACATGGAGAGGAACATTACTGGTAGCTGGAATTCCAGACCTGAAAAAGCTACATCAGATATACCTATTCTGCTGGACTCCAAATGACCTAAAATTTTACGGAGAATATTTTTGGAATATAAAAAAAATACTGGAGCCAAAAAATACCAGAGGGGGCCACCTATCGCCTACAAGGCAACAGGGCGCGCCCACCTTCCTGGGTGTGCCCTAATGCCTTGTGGGTCCCACAGGCGGTCTCTAGTCACCCTCTTCTGCTATATGATGGGTTTTGACCTAGAAAAAAACAATAGGATACTTTCAGGACGAAGCGCCGCCGTCTCGAGGCGGAATCTGGACAGGAGCACTTTTGCTCTCTGACGAAGCCATTTCACCGGGGAAACTTCCCTCCAGGAGGGGGAAATCGAAGCCATCGTCATCACAAACACTTCCTCCATTGTGGGAGGACTAATCTTCATCAACATCTTCACCAACAACATCTCTTCTAATACCCTAATTCATCTCTTCCATTCAATCTTTGTCCCAAAACCTCAAATTGGCACCTGTGGGTTGCTAGTAGCGTTGATTACATGTGGTAGTTGATGCTAGTTGGTTTATTTGGTGGAAGATTATATGTTCGGATCCTTAATGATATTCAATAAACCTCTCATATTGAACATGAACATGATTTGTGAGTAGTTACTTTTGTTCTCGAGGACGTAGGTGAAGTCTTGTTATAAGTAATCATGTGATGTTGGTATTCGTTCGAGATTTTGATGATATGTTTGTTGCTCTTCCTTTAGTGGTGTCATGTGAACGTCGACTACATGACACTTCAACATACTTGGGACTAAAGGGAAGCATTGGGGAATGATAATTAGATTATGGGTTGCAAGAGTAACAGAATCTTAAACCCTAGTTTATGAGTTGTTCCGTAAGGGCCTGATTTGGATCCACACGTTTACTGTTATGGTTAGATTTATCTTAATTCTTCTTTCGTAGTTGCTGATGCTTGCGAGAGGGGGTAATCATAAGTGGGTTGCTTGTTCAAGTAAGAACAACACCTTAGCACCGGTCCACCCACATATCAAATTATCAAAATAACGAATGCGAATCAACTAAACATGATGAACGTGACTAGACGGAAATTCCCATGTGTCCTCAAGAGCGCTTTGCTTTATATAAGAGAACTTTCAGGCTTATCCTTTGCTACAAAAAGGATTGGGCCACCTTGCTCCACCTTTATTACTATTATTACTTGTTACTTGTTACGAATTATCTTGCTACAAAACAATATATCACTGTTACTTATAGCACTTGTAGAGAATACCTTGCTGAAAACCGATTGTCATTTCCTTCCGCTCCTCATTGGGTTCGACACTTTTACTTATCGAAAAAACTATGGTTGATCCCCTATACTTGTGGGTCATCAAGACTCTTTTCTGGCGCCATTGCTGGGGAGTGAAGCGCCTTTGGTCAGTGGAATTTGGTAAGGAAACATTTTCGTTGCGTGCTGAAATTTACTGTTGCTTGTTACTATGGAGGATAATCCTTTGAGGGGCTTGTTCGAGGTATCTTCACCTCGTCCAGAAGTAGCAAAAGCACTTGCAGAGAATTCCTTGCTGAAAACCGCTTGTCATTTGCTTCTGCTCTTCATTGGGTTCGACACTCTTACTTATCGAAAGGACTACGATTGACCCCCTATACTTTTGGGTCATTAGTGTCCAATCATTGGCATTCTTCAAAATATTATTCAATAGTTCTTCAACTTGTCCAACAGTTTTTCCCTGAAAACACAACCGGCACAACTATCTAGGTAGTCCCTAGAACCATCAGTTAATCCATTATAAAAGAAATCAAGTATTTCGTTTTTCTTAAGAGGATGATCGGGCGAAGCTTTAAGTAGTTGGAGAAGCCTCCCCCAGGCTTGAGGGAGATTCTCTTCTTCAATTTGCACAAAGTTAAATATTTCCTGTAAAGCGGCTTGTTTCTTATGAGCAGGAAAATATTTTTTAGAAAAGTAATAGATCCTATCCTGGGGACTACACACACAACCAGGAGCAAGAGTATGAAACCACTTCTTAGCATCACCCTTTAGTGAGAAAGTAAAAAAGCTTAAGGATATAGTGGTAGCAAAAATTTTCCTCATTAGCAAATAGGGTGGCAATATCATTTAACTTGGTAAGGTGTGCCACAACAGTTTCAAATTCATAACCATGAAAAGGATTAGATTCTACGAAAGTAATTAACTCGGGATCAACAGAGAACTCATAGTCCTTATCGGTAACACATATAGGAGAAGTAGCAAACTTAGGATCATATTTCATTTTCTCCCTCATAGATTTTTCTTTCAGTTACTCAATAGTTTCTTAAGATCATCTCTATCATTACAAGCAAAGTACTAGCATGATCACGAGTTTCATTTAAAACAGAAGTAGCATCATCAATTTCTTGCGACATATCAGATTGAATAGTAGGTGGTGGTGTCACAAGCTTACTCAAAACAGAAGATGAATCAAGTGTGGAGCTAGATGGCAATTCCTTACCTGCCCTTGTCCTAGAGGGTATGATCTTGGTCTTAGCGTCTTTCGGATTCTTCATAGTGAACAGTAGATATCCCAAGTCAACTCAATAAATAGAGTTATGCTCCCCGTCAACGGTGCCAAAAAAAGGTCTTTATAACCCACAAGTGTAGGGGATCACGACAGTCTTCGAGCATAGTATTTCACCCAAATTTATTGATTCGACACAAGGGAAGCCAAAGAATATTTATGAGCCTTAGCAGTTGAGTTGTCAATTCAACCACACCTGGAGATATCTTTTCTGTAGCAAAGTGTTTAGTAGCACAGTAACAATAGTAATGGAAATAGCGGAAAGTGGCAGTTTGTAGTGATTGTAACAGTAATAGTAGCAAAAATAACTTAACGAAGATCAATATGCGAAAAGCATAGGCATTGGATCAGTGATGGATATTTGATTTGGATGACATTCATCATGTAACAGTCACAACCTAGAGCGATATAGAACTAGCTCCAATTCATCAATGTAATGTAGGCATGTATTCCGTATATAGTCATTCGTGCTTATAAAAGAACTTGCATGACATCTTTTGTCCTACCCTCTCGTGGCAGCGAGGTCCAAAGGGAAACTAACGGATATTAAGGCCTCCTTTTAATAGAGAACCGAAACAAAGCATTAACATATGGTGAATACATGAACTCCTCATACTACGACCATCACTGGATGATCCCAATTTCTGTCACTTTGGGGTCTACGGATCATAGCACATAATAGGTGCATACAACTTGCAAGATAGGATCCAAAACACTCTCATATTCATAGAAACATAATACGTTCAGATCTGAAATCATGGCACTCGGGCCATAGTGACAAGCATTAAGCATAGCAAAGTCATAGCAACATCAATCTTAGAACATAGTGGATACTAGGGATCAAGCCCTAACAAATTGACTTGATTACATGACAAATCTCATCCAATCCCATCACCGTCCAGCAAGCCTACAAAGGAATTACTCACTCCCGGTGGTGAGCATCATGGAATTGTTGATGGAGAAGGGTTGGTGATGACGATGGCGATGGATTCCCCTCTCCGGAGCCCCAAACAGACTCCAGATCAGCCCTCCCGGGGAAGAATAGGAGGTGGCGGCGGCTCCGTCTCGCAAAACGAGATGAATCTTTCTCTTATTTTTTCTGGGGCAGAAGACACCTTATATCAGAAGATGGGCGTCGGAGGCCCGCCAGGCAGCCCACGAGCCACCCTGGCGTGCCCCTTTCTTGTGGCTACCTGGTGGTTCTTCTACTGTTGATTCTTTTGCCAATATTTTTTATATGTTCCAAAATAATTCTCCGTCAATTTTTTGCTCAATCCGAGAACTTCTATTTCTACACAAAAACAACACCATGGTAGTTCTGTTGGAAACATCGTCAATCCAGGTTAGTTTCATTTAAATCATGCAAATTAGAGACAAAACAAGAGCAAAAGTGTTTGGAAAATAGATACGTTTGGGACGTATCAGAAGCCAACCAAGAAAAGTAAATAAACATCAAGTGTTGAAAAAAATGGTGGAGCCATGAAGTGATAAAAGAGAGCAACCAACCAATCTAGAGTAGGAGGAATCTATTAACAAGACCTTACCTTCATAAAAAAATAAGGGAAGAACATTTGCTTCACATCCTTCCTACCTGTAGAGAACATACTCAATTAGCATTTTTATGTTTCATTTTTTATAAATAAAGAGTGTAATAATTACCACCTCTTTCTTTTGCCACTAATAATTACTACCTTTGATTGACCTCCCATAGCAGATTCAGGAAAAAAACTCATCACTTACAATATCATAGTTGCACACTCCAAGTCAAAGTATAAATGATCACAAGTATTCTGTGACAACCAGCCATGGCCAGATCAGTTGGCTTTTAATTTCGTTCCATCTCATAATCCATCGCCCACTCTCTCTCAAAATGGAAATGAAACTTAGACATGTCAAAAGTTTCAACAGTCGTTAACATTTAGAAAATTCAATCAAAGGAAATCTACAACCAATTCAGATGCTTGCATTAAGCTCTAAGTACATGATCTGTAAATGCTACAAATGCAGAAATACCAAACAGGAAACAGCTATGCCACAACCATAAGAAATATTTCTCTGATATCCTTCTTCAAATTCCGGAAGAATGCATATATATTATCCCCAATTTCACTCAAGTGCATTAGTGAGGTATATAAGCATGGATAATAAACTATGGAAGTAACAACAAATAAGTAATTGCAATCAGTGGAACACACTATTCCCCTGGCATGAAAATCCTAATACTTTTGTACCCTCAACTATTATATTCTTTCCGCGCCACCACCATCTGCATAGCCTTCATTATGCTTTACTTCAAGGTTTCATGTGAAAAGTATGAGGGCACTGGCCCACACTATAGATAAATTTCTCAATAAATAAGTCTCATGTCTATTTATATCTAGTAAGTAAAACTCTGAGATGCTAGCATTAAGTATTTTCTATCTGGTAATAGAAAAAAGCACATAAAACTAAACCAGAGCCCCCAAAATTGAAGCATCATAAATTAGTGAAGAATCCAAATCACTGTCATGATTCCAAAATGAATTGATCAAAGTTTCAATATAGCAGTCATAAAGTGTTTCAGTTCTCTCATACAAAAATTAAAATAGCTCAACAAATGAAATCAGATCTGAACAATGGAAATTTGTTAAGAAATCAGTGCCAAGAACTTATCTTATTGGTGGCATGATTTAATAATCTGATGATCACTTTCATATGCATTATCAATATTTGAGAGCATGTTCTTCCTATACATAACAGTAGACTTGGTACAAAATTTAGTAACCTTTTAATATCATCAAGTATCAATCCTGAAATTCAATAGTACTACCTAATAACCTGAACATGTATTCGAAAGTGATATAAAAATGTAGGGAGAGTACTACCTAATAAATTCCATGTAGTGTACAAGTTCAACTTCCATGCTAAGATTATTTTTTCTACATGTCACTCTGGTTCACTTTCAATTACACACAAATGGTTAAGCCACCATCAACCGGCAGCACCTGCACCTACAGAATTAAACAAGTTGGTAGTCATTTTCGGTGAACCTGAAGGAATTTTCAAGTCGTAGTGCCTAAACTGCTTGTATTTCATGCCTAAGAGCCCCAATGCACAAAATTTCAGTCGTATAATGGACACAACGGTAGCAAAACGATTCCAATCGAACAAGTAGTAAGCGAAGCAAATATAACACACCATCATGCTGGTATGAAGTATGAACTTCTTACTGGTGGACAACCGCATCGGAAGATCCTTCAATCTTCATGTAGATAGCAGAAAATTACTTCTCGAAAAAAGATAGAACAAAATTATGTCATACAAGATTTCACGCCTGCAGTGAGCCTCTCCCATGGTCATCTCATCGAAGCGGCACTTGATGGCCTTCCATCCCTCCTTGCTCCTGCTCCTGACGTCCTCAAGGACGCACATCCCCATCTGGCCATTTGTGCGCTGGATTCCATCGGCTGACGCTCACCCTCATCTATCAGCACCGTGGGGAGGCGGTGAAGGCTACTTGCTGGACGATCAGGAACGACGGTGGTGAATTGAAGGTTGCGCGCGAGCAAGGATCTTGCACGGGAGCGGTGAAGGAAACTTGCGGTAATTTAGGATCATGGACGGGGAAGATGGGAAAGATTGTGGATGGGATCTCAGGACCGAGAGAGGAGGACTAGAGGAGGAACGCTATTAGTTTGGTTTCCAAGTTTTGGCTGCGTGCATAGGCTAGAGGAAACCATCGGGGCATAAAAATCGGTGGGAGGGGCGATGGATGGGAGTGGGATCGATGGGGAGTCCTAACGAAATGATGTACGGACTCCCCTTTTAAGAGTAGAGATAATGAGATTTGTTTGTCATGATTTAGATGTTAATTTTCCAAAAATCCGTTATTTTTTTCCTGAAAATCTGTTATTTGTTTCCTAAAACAAATTGCACTAATGAGAGGGATCAGTTGATTTGGATAAGTTAGGAAAGTTAGGTTAAAATATGTTATTTGTTTCCTAGAAATATGTTATTTGTTTCCTAAAACAAATTGCACTAATGAGAGGGATCAATTGATTTGGATAACTTAAGAAAGTCAGATCCTTGATTTGTTATATGTTAGGACAGTGTTGGTTTGTAATAAAAGAGTGGAGAGAAAAATAAACCGATGGACCGGGGTGGGAGGGGAGACAAAAAAACAGATGAAGGTGGGAGGGGAGACGGAAAAAACCCTGGAACGGAAGCTACCAAGTCCCCCTTTAGGAGTAGAGATGTCTTACTTGGAGCTATAGTTTTATTCATCACATAATATGTGTTTTTCCTGGAGCATCACTTTATTTTGTTGGTCTTTGTTTGCTTCTACTTATAATCATGTTTTTCAATAAGAAGTTCCAAGATTTGCCTTTAGGATATTTGAATTGCATGTTTGATGTGTGTTGTATAAAAACATGAATTTTTGTTGTAGTGTTTGAATTTTCATATTTTAATGGAACATGGAAAGTTTCTGAAATTTTACACAGTTCTATCATACAAACTCTTTATTATGTCCTAAATTTTCAGAATTTATTGAGTTACATAAGTACACTTTTGGAATTATTTGCTACAGACTGTCCTGTTTAGACAGATTGCTGTCATAGATTTGTTATCTACTTATCCTATAGTTTTCATGGCTTATATTGGTAGATATAAATTATGGAAATGATAGTATACAATAGCTAATATTTGAAAATTATTATGCAACTTATCTTGGCAGTACATGAAGTGTTGATTTATTCTTATGTGCACTAACCTATCTCACGAGTTCTTGTCAAGTTTTGTGTGGATGAAGCTTTTAAGATTTAGGAGAAACCGTGATATGAGAGGAATTAACGAGACACAAGGGCTCGGGCTTGGGTATTCCCAAGGCTCCCCAAGTCAATATTATAATAAGTCTCAAGCATCTAAGCTTGGGGATGCCACATTAGGCATCCCACCTCTCTTCGTCGACAATTATCGGTTACCCTATGTTGAGCCTAAGTTTTTATTCATTCACATGATATGTGCTATTCTTGGAGTGCCCTTTTTGTTTGGTTTTCTGTTTGATACAATAATTATATCTCAATTTTTTTATTGAGAGAGATTTTACACATAGGTAACTATTTGGTTAACTACTCCTTGTTCTTCACTTATATCTTTTGGAGTAGTTTGTCATTTACTCTTGTGCTTCACTTATACCCTAAGAGCAAATTGTTGAATGAATTGAATATCATAAATCTGAAATTTTACATGTGCTATATGCTTAGTAGTAGTTTCACATTGGGTTTAGAAAGAAAAATCTATTGAAGTTTGACAATCACAACATTGGTCATACAAGCAATTCATGAATGATTAGTATAAGGAAGAGAAATTTCATGTACAAATATATTATCTTGGACATCTTTTATGATTGTGAATACCATTAATTATTTTCAAACTTGATCATGTAGTTGATGTTGGACAAGGAACACAACGTAATGGTTTATGTTTAGGTATATTTGCATAGAAGTTATGTCGTTATGGATCCTCCAACATGTGGTGCTTATTTAAAACCTTTTGTTAGCCAAAACTTCGTGCTAAGTATATATAATACTTGTGCATCCAAAATCAATGAGCCAAGTTTCTTCCATGATAGTCCACCATACCTACCTATATATGGTATTTCACTACCATTCCAAACAAATTTGCACGTGCCATCTCTAAAACCTTCAAATAAACATCTTTTTTGTGTGCTCGTACTACTCATGAAGCAATGGGGCAGTCATTATCTTTCATGCTAAGCGGGTTATTCTCATGATGGGTGTTTATTCACTTATCATTGCACGAGAAAGGCTGGTAAAAAGGACGCCCAGCCCTGCATAATACAAAAATAAATAAACAAGAACTCCCCCTACAAGGTTGATTGTTTGGAGGGCACCCGTGAATAAGGCTAGCCATGGAAAGTGCTTGAATGGTGGAGGGGGAGTAAAAATTTCATTCCGATTGGGAACCACTATTAATGTGTTTAGCAAGGAAGATAACGAAATCCTTTGTCATCACGTTGACAGGAAAGGCACACGACCCAAAATATATTCATCTCTATTTTAAACTTTGAGCTTTGGCACCTCTGTAAATCCCCGCTTCCCTCTACAAAGGTACATTCTATTTACTTTCATGTTATTTACTTTTAATGTTGAGTCAACTTCTTATTTCAACCTCAGTCTCTACTTGGCAAGCATCATGTGGTGGGGAAAGATCCAGACACATATATCCAATCAAATATATTTGATCATGGATTATTATTGTTGACAATTATATCTATGATGTGTAAGTTGGGAGGCAAAACATTAAGCCCCTATCTTCCTCTGTGTCTAATGGATGTTGTCTATTCTAAAAATATGCTTTGAGTACCAACAATCATACAAGACTATATGATGATTGAGTATGCGCAACTCTTACTTAGACTTTTTCTGAAAATAAGTTGAATTATAATTTTTTTTGTGACTAAGAACATAGGTTGTTAAGTTTCAAGAGAATGCATTGCTTGAACCATAACATGTGAATTGATTGCTACTTTATCATGATAAGTTTTGAGAAAGAGTTGCTATTTATGATGCTAAGAAAAGCGATTGAAATTATCATTAATCAAACTTATACACTATGCTAGCATTCACACTTCATAAATTATCTCTTTTATCATTTACCTACTCGAGGACGAGTAGGAATTAAGCTTGGGGATGCTGATACATCTCCAACGTATCGATAATTTATGAAGTATTCATGCCATTGTTTACAACAATTTTATATGGTTTTGGTGCACTTTTATATGATTTTTACGGACTAACCTATTGACCTAGTGCCCAGTGCCAATTTCTGTTTTTTGGCTTTTTATTGTTTCGTAGAAAATCCATATCAAACGAAGTCCAAATGCCATGAAATTTTATGGTGAATTTTTATGGATAAGAAGAGACCCACGGAGACTTGGAGGTGCACCAGGAGGTGGCCGAGGGAGACACGAGCCTGGGGGCGCACCCCCTGAGCTCGTCGGTCCCTCGCGGACCCCTTGGCATGAAACAAACGCAAAAAATCCTATAAATGCCAAAACCCCCCAGAAAGAAACCTAGAACTTCCGCGCCGCCGTCGCAAGCTTCTGTTCCAAAGCGATCTCATCCGGAGCCCTTTTCCGATGCCCTGCCGGAGGGGGAAATCATCACCGGAGGCCATCTTCATCATCCCGGCAGTCTCCATGGCGAGGAGGGAGTAGTTCACCCTCGGGGCTAAGGGTATGTACAAGTAGCTATCTGTTTGATCTCTCTCTCTCTCTCGTGTTCTTGATTTGGCATGATCTTGATGTACACAAGCTTTGTTAATATAGTTGGATTTTATGTCATTCTTCCCTCTCTATCTCATTGTTATGAATTGAGTCTTCCCTCTGAGAGTTTGTTATTACCAGATTGAATATTTTGGATTTGAGAACACTTGATTTATGTCTTGCATGTGGATGCCCGTGGTGAGAATGGAGTATTCTATTGAGTCACTTGATGTATGTTTTGGTAATCAACTTGTGGATTCCCGTTGT
Source organism: Elymus sibiricus (assembly GCA_039707655.1). Lineage (NCBI taxonomy): Eukaryota > Viridiplantae > Streptophyta > Magnoliopsida > Poales > Poaceae > Elymus > Elymus sibiricus. The sequence continues at coordinate 252,161,577 of CM077671.1, forward strand.
GACATTGGGGCAATCTACGCACATAGGTTGATGCATGTTTTCATCCTACTTTCTCCGATAGAAACTTTGGGGGTACTCTTTGAAGTTCTTTGTGTTTGATTGAATATGACGAAACTGAAATTGTTTGATGCATGTCGAATAATTAACTCATGAATACTTGCGGTGACATTTAAATATCTAGGTGAAATTAGAGTTGATTGAGGTGTATCATATGGTGTCATTGTAACATGAACTTTATGGCTGTTTGTGACACTTATAGGAATGGCTCAATAGATTGATCGGAACGATAACTTTGAGGTGTGCTGCTACCTACAACAATTTCATCTTATGTTCTCGCTATTGATAAGAACTTTGGAGTGATTCTTTGTCGCACGTTGAGGGATGGTTATATGATTCAATTATGCTAGCACTGTTGAGAGATTGCACTAGTGAAAGTATGAACCCTAGGCCTTATTTCCAAGCATTGATATATCATTTTTCTTGTTGTTTGCTACTTGTTACCTTGATTTTTTTATAATTTCATATTACAAAAACCTATATCTACTATCCATACTGCACTTGATCACCATCACTTCGCCGAATTAGTGCACCTATACAATTTGCTATTGTATTGGGTGTGTTGGGGACACAAGAGAATGCTTGTATATGATTGCAGGGTTGTTTGAGAGAGACCACCTTCATCCTACACCTCTCACGGATTGATAAACCTTAGGTCATCCACTTGAGGCAAATTTGTTGCTGCCCTACAAAACTCAGCGCTTGGAGGCCCAACACGAGTCTACAAGAATAAAGTTGTGTAGTAGACATCATGGCCTCCTCGTGGGCCCTCCCGGTTGTTTCTTATTTTTTCATTTTTTCCAATATTCCAAAACAGACATTAATTATTTTTATGGTATTTTTCGGAGTCGGTTTACTTACCGTATCACATACCTCTTCCTTTTCAGGGTTCTGGAGCAACCCAGAAGGTCTCTTTTAGGTATTCTTCCGGTGTAATTGTTTGAATAATGTTGGTTTCAACATTAATGGGTGTACCTGCAATATAATGTTTAATTCTTTACCCATTAACTACCTTCGGATTATTGCCCTCGACATTGTTAATCTTTATAGCTCGAGAACAATAAACTTCTTTGACGATATAAGGTCCTTCCCATTTGGAGAGAAGTTGTCCTGCAAAAAATCTTAAGCAAGAATTGTACAATAGAACTTGGTCACCAATTTTAAATTCTCATTTCTGAATTATTTTGTCATACCATCTTTTAACGTTTTCTTTAACAACTTGGCATTCTCATAAGCTTGCGTTCTCCATTCATCTAAAGAACTAATATAAAAGGCCTCTTTTCACCAGCAAGTTTGAAATCATAATTAAGTTCTTTAATTGCCAATAAGCATTATGTTATAACTGAAGAGGTAAATGACATTCTTTTCCATAACCATTTTATAAGGGGACATATCCATAGGATTTTTATAAGTAGTTTTATAGGCCCATAATGCATCATCAAGTTTTTTGGACCAATTCTTCCTCGATCTATTAACGGTCTTTTGCAAAATTAATTTTATCTATCTATTTCTCAATTCAATTTGATCAGTAGATTGAGGATGATAAGGTGATGCAATTCTATGGTTTACATCATATTTAGCTAAGATTTTACGAAATGCTCCATGAATAAAATATGAACCACCATCAGTCATTAAATATCTATGGACTCCAAACCTCGGAAAGATAACTTCTTTAAGCATTTTAATAGATGTGTGATGATCAACACTACTAGTTCAAATACCTTCTACCCATTAAGTAACATAATCAACAGCAACTAAACTATGAGTACACCTGTTGGAGGAAGGAAAAGGTCCCATATAAGCAAAACCCCAAACATCAAATTCATAGGCATTTCCTGACGTCTACCAACATTACTCTTCTTTGACATTCATCACAAGAAAGGACAAACTTACGTGCATCTTTGAAGAGAGTAGGCCAGTAAAAACCAGATTGTAATACCTTGTGTGCAGTTTTGTCTCCTGCATGGTGTCCTCCATATGCTTCGGAATAACACTTCCTTATGATTTGTTCCTACTCATGCTCGGGTACACAACGCCTAATAATACTATCTAATCCTTCTTTATATTAACTAGCAGGGTCACCCGCGCATTTGCACGGCTAGGTTTTTATTTATAATTTGTTATGATAGAAGCTATATCTTTTCATAATAAATATTTTTTGCATTTCAAATAAACATCCTATACTATCATAGGTTTTTAAACTATGCATTGACCTCATTTAGTTCTTTCTGTGTTAAAACTCATAATATTTTTGACTGATAACAAATTTTATAGAAAAAATTAATTTTAGATATGTACCTATGAAAAATACATTATTTATTCAACCAAATGGTCCAAGAATGCATGTACTTATGTGTGTGCAATTGCGACCCAAAACATCGTATTACATTGTAATTGTTAAATTATGTATTGATATAATTTAGTTCCTCGCATATACATTTGAAAACTGATAAAGGCTTTTGAGTGATAATGGATAATATAGAACCTTAAATTTGAGTATGTATCTATGAAAAAGTACATTTTTAGTTCAAAAATATGGTCCAAGCTAGAATGCATGTACTTATGTGTATGCATTGGTTCTGCCTTTGTCTCACTACATTCGCTAAGTATGTAGGTGTTGTTTTATTACGGAAACTGTACTGGTAACTTCGAAAATTTGTTTTATCCATTCCTTGAGAAGCTTTGAATTATTTCATGAGTGCAACCACGATGCGAAATATGTAACCATGCCATATATTTTTTATGCGAAGTTGTTTTGAGCTTTATGAGCGCAACCGCCTGTCCTATAGTTGGTGAACCGTTTGACGCTTCACCATTCTTAAATGTTGGATGACCAGTTTTTGCTCCACACAAAATGATATTCTTACTGCTAACAATTATATTCTCAAACTAACATTCTAGATTATCGTGGAGAAATCATTAAAGAATGCAAAATGTTTAGAAAACAAATGGGGAAGTTATCGTGGAGAAATCTTTAAAGAATACAAAATGTTTTGAAAACAAATGAGGAAGTTTGGTATACAAAATTTGATCATATTTTAATTTAAGTTGACGTGACATTAAGTTAATGGATGTGTGGCGTGTTATTGTCTGGTTTTAATGTGTTAGCTGCCGTTGCTTGTCTTAGAAGTGTCGCCGAGTATGTGTATACATGAGCGCATATTCCTGTTTTTTATGCATTCAAAGTTAAACGATGGTATTAGACGTGCTATGTTCCCTAGGATAATAGGACTGTCTGTGTATGTACGTGTGAAGCAATCAAGAATTTATAGCTACCTGATTGTCCTTGACAATAATTACTAAACTTCCTTCTAGGTATGGAAAGTTCATATATATACACGTATACCGTATATGTCTGGCACCACATCCTCTTTGTATGTTCGTGATAGGTAATACAGTACGTCGTAACTCCTTCACACCCATTTCATGTGCAGAGGATGGACCCATCGCAGCTGCCCATCTGTCGGGTGCACTATGTCCACCAATGGCGACATCAAGCCATACTACATAAACTGTCTAAGTGGCCTATAGTGTCATTCACGGGGTCACAGAGGTCGAAAAAGCGCCTGATCACCCAGAGGAGGAAAACTCCGTGACGGCGGCTGGTGCATCTCCCCCTTACATGTGTCACCGGTGCCATCTATGCAAGTGAGTATGTGGCTGTGAATGTGAGTGACATCTAGCCGGGTCTTTGTGCTTGCCACCACGATCGTGCGCCTGCTCAGTTTATGCAATTGACTGTACGGCCATTGCCGAATACCCGGATTTCTCTTTGTCTTTGCTACGATGATCTCGACGGCCTCCGAAATCAGCCGTTTACTTTGCTGTTGAGCTAGGGCGACGCTTCTTCCTGCGCTCCGGCCATCCCAGATTTATGTCGTGACTAATGCCTCAACTACAGGGGGCGCAATGCCTCAACAACAAAGCATGCCGGTGAGCACTCCTGGCGTAGTACATATCATACCTAGTCAATTCCGCTTCATGCCAACCCAGCCATGCATTTTCCAAGGGTCTTGGAAACCTTCTATCGTTCCATGGTCGCGACCGTATCCACCTTTTTTTTTTGCGAAATAACCGTATCCACCTTTGCATCATATAGACTTTGTTTTTCAGGGAGAGCCGTACTTTTAATTAGGGAGAGAGAGAGACTTTTCTTTATCTCCTAATATAAGGTTTACCGATTTATGAGTGTATGTTCTTTTCCTTTTTCTTTTTGAGGGGAGTGAACGTTTCCTATTCCATAATTGTGTACGTGACATGGTATTGCACGTGCTCAAGTTGGACTCAAATTGCACGTAATGTAATTAGTATTTTTTAAGATAATACATGTAATTTGTCCACGGCTCATAACGTGGCTGATGCAAACTCTTTTGGGCTGCGTCGAGGCATGTGCGCCGGCCCGCAGACTCCGCAAATCTCCACCGTTAAAATATCTATGTTTTAGACTGTTATAAATCTCCACCGTTTCTTTTCTATCGTTTTAATTATATAATAGATAGATTTGGGTCATCCCAAAAGTAATGTCTTAAATCAAAGAAGAACTTTTTTATTTTGTTGATAAGTGTGACTAGGTGGTATATATTTAGCAACAATGAAATTAGCATAGTCTGCATACCAAGGATTATTGCACGAAATAGAAGCATTTATAATAGCTAATTGTTCATCAAGAAAATATCATTAATATGTAGTGGGTCATCAAGGATATTTTCCATTCTGGACAAATTATCGGCTACAAGGTTTTTAGCTCCTTTCCTATCAGCAATATGCAAGTCAAATTCTTGTAGCAAAAGAACCCACCTAATCAATCTAGGATTAGCATCTTTCTTTTCCATAAGGTATTTAATAGTAGCATGATCTGTGTGAATTGTAACTTTAGAATCAATAATATAAGGCCTGAATTTATCACATGCAAACACAACTGCTAAAAATTCTTTCTCGGTAGTAGCATAGTTTCTTTGAGCACTATCCAGGGTCTTACTAGCATAATGAATAACATTTAATTTCTTATCAACTCTTTGCCCTAGAACAACACCAATAGCATAATCTCTAGCATCACATGTACTTTCAAAAGGCAAGTTCCAATCAGGTGGTTGAACAACATGTGCATATATTTAAGCTTTCTTAAGTATTTCAAGGGTTTCTACACAATCATCATGAAAACAAATAGAACATCTTTTTATAAAAGATTAGCGAGAGGCCTAGAAATTTTAGAGAAGTCCTTAATAAACCGTCTATAGAAACCAACATGACCTAGGAAACTTCTTATACATTTTATATCCTTAGGACATTGCATTTTCTCAACTGCATCAACCTTAGCTTTATCTACCTCAATTCCCCTTTTAAACTTTTTATGACCAAGGACTATACCTTCATTCACCATAAAGTGGCACTTCTCCCAATTCAAGACGAGATTGGTCTCTTCAATCTCTCCAAAACTTTGTCAAGATTGCTCAAGCAATCATCAAAACAAGTTTCGTAAACGAAGAAATCATCCATGAATACCTCAACATTGTTCTCACAAAAATCAAAGAATATAGCAGTCATACATCTTTGAAAGGTAGCAGGTGCATTACATAAACCAAAAGGCATATGTCTATAGGCATAAGTTCCATAAGGATAAGTAAAAGTAGTTTTCTCTTGATCTTCTTGTGATACAGGAATTTGAGAAAAACCAGAATAGCCGTCTAGAAAGAAAAAGTGTGTGCGCTTAGACATATTTCTAAGATTTGATCAATAAAGGGTAGTGGATAGTGATCTTTCCTAATAGCTTTGTTTAATTTTCTAAAATCAAGTACCATCCTATAACCGGTTACAGTTGTTTATGGGATAAGTTCATTTTTATCATTAGGAACAACTATAATGCCTCCTTTTTAGGAACACAATGAACATGACTTACCCATCTACTATCAGCTATATGGTAAATTATACCTGCCTCCTGAAGCTTTAATATTCAATTTCTTACCACATCCTTCATTTTAGGATTCAAACGATGTTGATGATCGACTACTGGTTTAGCATCCGGCTCCATGTTAATCTTGTGTTGACATAAGGTAGGGCTGATGCCTTGAGACCATCAAGATTGTATCTAATTGCAGCACGATGCTTCCTAAGAGTTTTGAGTAATCTCTTTCCTCATGCATTGAAAGGTTAGTATTGATAATAACAGGATATATCTTCTTTACGTCAAGATAAACATATTTCAATGTTTCAGGGAGTTTCTTTAATTCAAACACGGGATCACTCTTAGGTGGGAGAGGATCTCCCAAAGTTTCAACATGCAAATTGTGTTTGAGAATAGGTGCTTGTCTAAGTAATATATCATCAATTTCATCTCATTCATTCATATGCATATCTGATATCTTCTTTTTATTGATCCGGAGTTGGAACATAAAAGGGTATCCCACACCTATTTCCCCAGAGGTGACCCTGGGTATCGAACCAACGAGAGGAAGATTCCCTTGAAGCAATGGTCTCTGGCAAGCTTTTGCCAAAATGTCAAATCTAGCTTTTGACCGGATCAGCAAGCAAATTGTGATTCAAACACTTATAATAAAAGGAGGGACGGGTATGAGGTCTTAACGCTTCCACCCATGTATTTGTGTTGGGATCAAAAAGGATATTAGTTTGTGCTCGGGAAGTCACCCATCAAGATGTGCTTGTTTCATATCGGAGTGGGGGATGTGTCCAAATAACATCTTGACCGATACGAGTCTGATACTTATGATCTGCGTTGGGTTTTCCATGAAGAGAAACGGGTTATTGCAGCACAAAGTGGGTAAGTATTTCCCTCAGTTATGAAACCAAGGTTTATCGAACTAATAGGAATATCAATCCTCAACCGTCTTCAGCGGCTGCACACAAAAGAGAAAACAACTTGCACCCAACGCGGGCAAGAGGGTTGTCAATCCCCTTGATCTCGTTATTTGCAAGCAAATGAGGTGTGTAGATAATTGTAAATTACAAAATAAAATAAAAATTAAATAAAGGCAGCAAGGTAATAGTAGCGTTTGTAAATTTATAAGTGAATAGACCTGGGTGGTCATAGTTTTCCCTAGCGACATCTCTTATGTAGGCAGCATACGGTGGGTAACAAATTACTGTTGGGCAATTGATAGAAAAGCGGACAGTTATGCAATTTTTACGGCAATGATCATGTGTATATAGGTATCACGTCCATAAACAAATAGTCCGACTCCTGTCTGCACCTATTACTATTACTCCACTCATCGACCGCTATCCAGCATGCATCTAGAGTATTAAGTAAAACAGAGTAATGCATGGAGCACGATGACATGATGTAGACAAAGTAAACTCAAGCAATATGAATAAACCCCATCATGTTATCCTTAGTAGCAACAACACAAAGACGCATCTTGTCCCCTACTTTGTCACTGGGATATAGAAACTCGTCAGGTTGAACCTACCACAACGCACCACTCCCATTGAAGATAGATCAATCAACTTGGCCAAAGCACATCAATAAATCGGAGAGCATTACGAATCTATAATGATCATGCAAATAAGAATCTTAATATTCAGAGGTGACTCAAATACATTTCATGAATAATCTGAACATAAACCCACAATTCATCGGATCCCAATAAACACACCGCACAATAGGATTACATCGGATAGATCAAAGCGAAGATGCGATGACCATTGTATTGAAGATCAAGAGATAGAGAGATTGCCATCTAGGTACTAGCTATGGACCCATAGGTCTGTGGTGAACTACTCACACATCATCATGAGGGTGTTAGCACTCATTTTTGGGAGAAGGCGGCTCAAGGCTGATGACCCGCCGCTAGGACGTGACCCGGCGTGGCAATGACTCAGCTAGCAACGGCTCAAGGATCACTGCTAGAGAGGCGCCATTGAGAAAGAGGTGCAACAGCCTAGAGAGATGGATTATCAGCTCAGCAATTCAGTAACCCGACGACAGGAATCAACTCAAGACAGGGCCGGCTCATCATGGAAGCAGCTTCACCATGCTGGTGACTCTGACTATGACCCGCCATTAGCTTATTGAGCCGGTGATGTTTAAGGGCTGTTGATTATGGTGTTAGGCCCTAGTTGACGATGACCCGGCAAGGCGGCTGACCAGCAAAGCAGCGGATAACGAAGCAAAGAGGACTGGCGTCAACGCAGAAGAGCAACGGGTGACTCAGGAAGCCAAGAGCGAATGGCGACTCAGAAAGCCGGCTCTGTAAGCCGGCTCTACGGCTCTGGAGAGGGAAAACTGACTGTGAGAAGCTAAGGATGGGCTCAGAAGACCAAGGCCGGCCCACGCTGTCGGCGGCTCACACTGTAAGCCGGCCCAACGGAGAGTCCACGCCCGAGACGGCCCTGGCGGGTGCCTTACCTAGTTAGGGCTAGAAACCGACTCTAATTGTAATTTGTAATCCATGTAGGAGTCTCTTACTTGCACGGGAAGTCCAGCCGCCTCATATATATGTAAGAGGTGATGGCCGATTGAAGGGAGCACACAATCGACATATAAATACAATCTACTTTTTACCTCTTAACCCTTGTTCATACTTCCGTTATTCGGCGACTTAGCATAAGTTCATCGAATATCGACAATCGAGCCGGGGGCAAGCGAATTGACCCGGTTCAGCCAATCGTCGCCGGCTTCCTCCGACGGGGTCCCTCCCGAGGAACCGGGGCGTCTGGTCCTAAAAGCGCCGGCTTGCTGTCTTGCGTATCGCGCTGTAAGCCGGTCTCCTGCGGGGCGAGTTGCGGTGTATCACCCTCGGTCCTGCGGGTACACGTTGACGTGTTCGTGTGCGAACACACTTTTTGGCGACTCCGCTGGGGACGATTCGATCTAAAAGTTGGACAGCAATGACCAATTCTAAGACCGACTCCGCTGATATCAGCACTGACAACATCATCAAACCGGCTCTTGAGGAGCTGTCAGAAACACAACGCCAAGGCTTGGCGGCTTGGGAGAAGAAGCGTGACGAGGAGTTCAAGGTGCTGCGGCAGAAGCAGGCTGAAGCAGATCGGGAGCTATATCTGGCGAGTCTCAAGAAGGATCGGCAAGGAGTCATCTCGCCGATCAAAGAGCCGGAATACGTACCTCTGAGCATCAAGATCAGCCAACCCGCCGTAAGCAATAGCCTCTTTACTCCTGAGCAATTAGCCGAAATCCAGTATTACGTTGGACAAAGCACAAATAGTATGTATGATCTAATGCTGGAACGTGATAGGCTAAAGAAAACACACCGCTAAGCCGGCCATTGGAGTTACAGCCGATGGGCCAGAATAGAGATAACCGACTTGTGCCTATGTTGCCAAGCCCGGCTCCCATCCAAAGCATGCCTTATTCGGCTAGACAGCCGGATCAAGCAGTACGTTTTGGGGATGAGCCGGTGCCGACTCAAAATTCGGCTCTCTGGGCACAAGCTGCCCCTGTGACCAACTCATCCACTGTGCCGGCTCAATCGCTCAACGTGGAAGATGTGATGGCCAAGTTAAGGAGTGAGTTGGACCAGATGGCTTATGATAGATTCGGGGTGACGTTAAAACCTAGAAATTATACTAAACCCTATCCCGAATATTTTGACTTACAGCCTTATCCCCCTGGTTACCGTGTTCCAGAATTTTCTAAGTTCAATGGGGTGGATAATAAGTCAACATGGGAACATATTAGTCAGTATTTGGCTCAGCTAGGTGAAGCCAATCATGAGCATCATAAAGTTCGCTTGTTCTCATTATCTTTAACCGGCACTGCTTTTTCATGGTTTTCTGCTTTAGCTCCCAATTCCATACATACTTGGTTTCATTTAGAGCGGAAGTTTCATGAACACTTTTTTGCCGGAGAAATTGAGTTAAAATTGTCCCACCTTACATCGGTTAAGCAAAAGCATGACGAGTCGGTATCCGACTATGTTAAAAGATTTAGGAACACGAGAAACCGGTGCTATAGTTTAGCTATAACTGAAAGAGATATGGCCGACTTAGTACTTAATGGTTTACGATCCCACTTAAAGGAGAAACTAGAGGGGTATGAGTTCTTAAGTGTCGGCCAAGTGCAAGAGAAAGCTCTGGTTCAAGAGAGCCGGGCCAACGAGTTGAAAGACTCACATCGGATGAGCCGGAGCCGGCTTAATACCATTGAGGGAAGTGCCGGCTCAGACGAGGAAACTGATATTTACGCTGCTGAGTTCGTTTGGCCGGGTAAGGCCAAACCTTATGTGTGTGATGATCTTAAGCCGGTTCGTAAGAATCGGGAAGATGAGTTTAAGTGCACTTTCGACGTAGGCAAGTGTGATAGAATATTTGATGCCTTGTTGAAAGATAAAATTATAAAGATTAATCATGTCATACCACCGCTTGAAGAGATAAGGCGGCGGGCTTATTGCAAATATCACCATTCTTTCTCTCATGCTACTAACGATTGCAATGTTTTTCATCGACAGATCCAATCGGCCCTTAATGACGGACGATTGTGCTTTGCTAGCATGGCAATTGATCAACAGCCGTTCCCAATGAACGCGCTAGATCTGGAGGGAAAGAAGGTACTTATTCGGCCAGAGACGGACGGATCATCTAACAAAGCTAACGTTGTTGTTGGTGAGCCTAGGAACACGCAAGCCGGCAACATGGTGACTGGGAGGAAGGCGACTATAAGTCGGGAACCCGGCGGCAAGGAGGTTATTAAGATCACCATTGGCAATCCTACGCTCGGGGGGCAACAGCAGGATGAGCCACCCAGATCACCGCAAAGGTTCATTAAGCCTAAAAGCCCGGAAGTCGGCCAGTGGCGGGTCAACGCGGATAATGCTACGTACAAACGCATTAAACCGACTTTCGACATGTTGATGAGCAAGTATGTCAGACAAGCCGGCTCAAGCACAAGCCGGCCCTATGGAAAGCGTTCAAAGTCACCAGCAGAGTTCAGTCGGTACGTTAAGCCGGCTGTAGCTAAGACGCCACCTCTGAAAAGCACTTTTGACAAGAGCCGGCTAGGGCCAGCAAGCCGGCTCAAGGAGTGCATGCCAATTTCAGAGGAAGGGAAGGTGTGGCGTGTCAAGCCGCAAGGTGCAAGGGCTGGTGAGCCGAAAAGCATAACAAGTAGGACATTTGGGGGTTCACTTACCATTGGCAGCCAGATACTGAAGATGAAGGAACCGGTTACAGAACCGGCGAGAGGCAGACCGATACTTATTATTGGGCCTAACGGCGCAGCGAATGACCATGAAGCTAGTTCCAGTCAGGTTAAGCCGCGAGACCCAAAATACACTCAATCAAGATGGTGCTCTGCCGGGTTAACCAAGACGCAGAAGATAAAACTACAAAGGCTGAGGAATCAAGAAAAGGCCGCAGAAGAGGCTGAACGGCTCAGAGATACAGGTTTTAACAAGGATCGCCCAATGATACATTCTCAAGTCTGGGTGCCTAAGCCGACGGAGCTCATAAATCAAGCACCCAGCGTACCAGTCTCTGCGCTGGAGAAGGGCAAAAAGCCGGTTGAAATACCGGCTGTTACTTATTCATCGTGGGCTGATGAGGTTGAAGCTGCGGACCTAGCAAGAGATAAGCCGGCAGCTGATGAGTCGGTAATGTCACAACTCACCTCAGAGGATTCAGCGGTGAATGAGTCAGCAATGACAGAACCAATGCTGAGAGAGCCGGTAATCATAGACTCAGCCATTGATGACCCGCCAGGCGAGTCAGCAGATGATGAAGAGCTTTTGAACTATGAAGGAACGCCGACTCACATGAGCATGGACATCAACATGGTATACTATCTGCTTGATGAGTTTCGCGCTGTTGACGAGACCGGCTCAGTCGCCCAGATTAACTTTGGACCCAAGAACGTCACCTTCGAGAAGCCGGAGGAACCGGTTAAGCATCTCAAGCCTTTGTATATCAAAGGGCACATCAATGGGAAGCCGGTTACCAGGATGATGGTTGATGGCGGTGCTGTGGTTAATCTGATGCCTTATTCAGTCTTCAAAAAGTTACAACTTGATGATGATGATGATTTGATGAAGACGAACATGGTACTCAATGGGTTCGAAGGCGGAGAAGGAGTGGAAGCTAAAGGGGTTATCAGTCTAGAGCTTACAGTCGGAAGCAAGACCCTGGCTACTGCCTTCTTCGTTGCTGAGGTGCAAGGGAACTACAATGTGTTGCTAGGACGAGATTGGTTGCATGCAAACCAGTGCGTTCCATCTACTCTGCACCAACAGCTGGTTCAGTGGGTCGACGATGAAGTAGAAGTCGTCCCTGCGGATAACTCGGCCTGCATTGCATTGGCCGAGTCATTAGTTGACTGGCAACACTCCACTGCTACATGTCTCTCGGGGCGTGACTTGTCCGGGTTTGACTTCCTGAGTGCAACCCGGAATGGATTCGTGCCAGTATCTCTAAAGCCGGTTGGTGAAAACCGGCTCAGACTCAAGTGAATGGATAACAACGATGAGTGGCTCCAAAGCCGGCTTGACAAGTATCGGGCCAACAGGAACGATATGTTTGAGACTATTGGAGAACCTGGAGACTTACACAAATTGGGGCAAGGCTTTACGTCGGCTGACCCACTTGAAGAGGTGGACCTTGGAGATGGCACGGTGCCAAGGCCGACGTTTGTAAGCCGGAATCTGGAAGCTGGCTATAAGCAAGAGTTAGTCGCCCTAATCAAAGAGTATGCAGACTGCTTCGCGTGGGAGTATCATGAGATGCCCGGGTTAAGCCGCCAGCTCGTTGAGCATCGGTTGCCCATCAAAGCCGGCTTTAGACCGTATAAGCAGCCGGCTCAAAAGTTCAACCCACAGATATATGGCCGGGTCAAGGAAGAGATTGGTCGGCTTATAAAAGCTAAGTTCATCCGGCCCTGTAAGTATGTTGAATGGGTCTCAAACATTGTCCCAGTTGAGAAGAAGGGGTCAGGAAAGATAAGGGTATGCATAGACTTTAGAGATTTAAATCGGGCTACACCCAAAGACGAATATCCTATGCCAATAGCCGATATGCTTATCAACGAAGCCTCAGGACACAAGATCATCAGCTTCTTGGACGGTAACGCAGGGTATAACCAGATATTCATGGCCGAAGAGGACTCGGCTAAGACGGCATTTCGCTGCCCCAGTTTTGTTGGTCTATTCGAGTGGGTAGTGATGACCTTTGGATTGAAGAACGCTGGTGCTACTTATCAAAGAGCGATGAACTTAATATTTCATGACCTTCTTGGGGTCATACTGGAAGTCTACATTGACGACGTGGTAATTAAGTCGGACGGCGGATTAGATCATTTGGCCGACTTACGACTTACGTTTGAAAGGATGAGGAAGTATGGGCTCAAGATGAATCCATTGAAGTGTGCCTTTGGCGTGTCAGCTGGAAGGTTTCTGGGTTTCATAATACATGAGCATGGCATAGAGGTTGACCCGGAAAAGGTTAGAGCTATTCAAAAGGTGCAGGCGCCGGCTTGCAAAAGAGACATGCAGAAGTTCCTCGGCAAGGTCAATTATTTGAGGCGGTTTATTGCTAACCTGTCTGGGAAAGTCGATGCATTTACTCAGATTCTTCGGCTTAAGAATGATGAGGAATTCACTTGGGGGGCAGAACAGTAAGAGGCGTTTGAAAGGATAAAGACGTGCTTATCAACTCCTCCGGTTCTGAAAGCGCCGGCTCACGGTCAGCCATGCCGGCTCTACATTGCTGCTGGAGAGAGGGTGATAGGAGCCGCCTTAACCCAAGAAGCTGAAGGGAAAGAGTATGTCATCACATACCTAAGCCGCCGTTTGATAGACGCCGAGTCAAGATACAGCTTCGTGGAGAGATTATGCTTATCTCTTTATTATGCCTACACTAAGCTACGCCACTACCTCTTATCTAGTGAGTGTAAGGTTGTTGGTCAGTCCGATGTTCTCAAGCACATGATTCAAAGGCCGATTCTCAGCGGGCGAATCGGCAAGTGGGCATATGGGTTAATTGAGTATGACTTGGCTTATGAACCTCTCAAATCTGTGAAAGGCCAGGTCGTAGCTGATTTATAGTTGAGCATCGGATTGACCCGGAGCAAGAAGCCGGCTTACACGTTGTGTCGGCTAAGCCGTGGCGGCTCTATTTTGACGGCTCAGTTTGCAAGAATGGGCAAGGAGCCGGTGTTGCATACATCTCACCCCACGGTACTGTATTTGAAGCCTCCTGCCGGCTTAACTACTTTTGTACTAACAATCAAGCCGAGTATGAAGCACTTCTATTCGGGCTCGAGCTTTTAGTCGATGCAGGAGTTTCTCATATCGAGGCATATGGTGATTCGTTGCTAGTTGTTCAACAAGTGGCGAAGGTGTTTCAGTGCAACGACGAATCACTCAACATGTACCTTGACAAATGCTTAGACGTCATAGCAGGCCTGGATTATTTTTCTATCTCTCACGTGTCTAGGCAGGATAATTGGCTCGCCAACGAGTTAGCACAAGCATCAGGCTATCATATCCACAGAGGCATGTTCTTCATAGTAGAAAAGCCGATGCTTATTGCTGCTAACTCAGAGAAGGCCGGCTCAGGTAAGTCGGCTGGCAAAGGGGAAGCCGGCTCAGGCGAGCCGGCTAACAAGGGAGACGCCGGCCCGGATAAGCCGGCTGATAGAGAAGAAGCCGGCTCAGATGAATCGGCTGCTCAGGAAGGGACAACCCGGATTTCTGACTGGAGAGCACCTATCGTGAGTTATTTGAAGGATCCGAGTCAGAAAACAGACAGAGCCGTTCGGCGACTTGCTCTCAAGTATACGCTGGATAATGGCGACTTATGCCGCCGAACGACTGATGGTCTTCTGCTGAAATGCTTAGACGAGGATCAAGCTAGAGTTGCCATGGGAGAGGTACATGACGGCTTATGTGGAACACATCAGTCGGCTCATAAGATGAAGTGGATGCTCCGGCGAGCCGGATTTTATTGGCCGACGATGATCGGTGACTGCTTCAAGTACTACAAGGGGTGCGAGGCTTGCCAGAAGTTTGGGGATATCCAGCTAGTTCCGGCTTCTAAGCTAAATCCTATCATAAAACCGTGGCCTTTCCGGGGATGGGCGCTTGACTTTATCGGTATGATTCACCCGGCTTCATCAAAAGGGCATCGGTTCGTGCTAGTTGCCACAGATTATTTCACCAAGTGGTCTGAAGCGGTACCTCTCAGGAACATGACCCATAAGGAGGTAATTCAATTCATTACTGAGCATATTGTTCACAGATTCGGTATTCCACAGACTCTCACTACGGATCAAGGAACTTCCTTCATGGCAAAGGAGGTTAAACAGTTTGCCGAATCACTTGGGATCAAGATGCTCAGCTCATCTCCATATTATGCTCAAGCCAATGGACAGGCCGAATCTAGCAATAAGATCTTGATAAAGTTGATTAAGAAAAAGGTCAAAGACCACCCAAGGCGGTGGCATGAGGTACTGTCCGAAGCATTATGGGCTCACCGGGTCTCAAGGCATGGGGCTACCAAGGTCACTCCTTTTGAGTTGGTATATGGGCAAGAGGCCGTCTTACCAGTTGAGGTGAATCTGGCCGCCTTAAGGTTCGCTAAGCAGAACGATTTGTCGGCCGAAGACTACTACGGCTTAATGATGGATAACCTAGACGATGTGGCCGACAAACGATTAAAGGCTCTAAGGGATATTGAGAAGGAGAAGTTGCGGGTGGCAAAGACTTACAACAAGAGAGTCCGGCTCAAAGATTTTCAAATTGGCGACTTAGTATGGAAAGTTATACTACCAGTCGGCTCCAAAAGCCGGAAATTTGGCAAGTGGTCACCGAGTTGGGAAGGGCCGCTGCGAGTCGCCAGAATAACACCCGGCAATTCTTATTTGGTGGAAACTTTGGAGGGCGACTTACTACCTCGAGCTATCAACGGGAAATACTTAAAGAAGTTCCACCCAAGTGTGTGGCAATCCGCTTGAGATCGTGGTTATGGCCGATGAGTATAAACATCGCCTTTAGACTTTCTGGCCGATGAGCACAAACATCACCTTTTAGACCACATGGCCGATGAACGTAAGCATCGCCCTTAGTCAAAATCCTATGTGGAGTATTTTCTAGCACGCAAGCTCTGCTAGAAAACAGGGGGGCATATATTAGCACTCATTTTTGGCAGAAGGCGGCTCAAGGCTGATGACCCGCCGCTAGGACGTGACCCGGCGTGGCAATGACTCAGCTAGCAATGGCTCAAGGATCACTGCTAGAGAGGCGCCATTGTGAAAGAGGTGCAACAGCCTAGAGAGATGGATTATCAGCTCAGCAATTCAATAACCCGACGACAGGAATCAGCTCAAGACAGGGCCGGCTCATCATGGAAGCAGCTTCACCATGCTGGCGACTCTGACTATGACCCGCCATTAGCTTATTGAGCCGGTGATGTTTAAGGGCTGTTGATTATGGTGTTAGGCCCCAGTTGACGATGACCCGGCAAGGCGGCTGACCAGCAAAGCAGCGGATAACGAAGCAAAGAGGACTGGCGTCAACGCAGAAGAGCAACGGGTGACTCAGGAAGCCAAGAGCGAATGGCGACTCAGAAAGCCGGCTTTACGGCTCTGGAGAGGGAAAACTGACTGCGAGAAGCTAAGGATGGGCTCAGAAGACCAAGGCCGGCCCACGCTGTCGGCGGCTCACACTGTAAGCTGGCCCAACGGAGAGTCCACGCCCGAGACGGCCCTGGCGGGTGCCTTACCTAGTTAGGGCTAGAAACCGACTCTAATTGTAATTTGTAATCCATGTAGGAGTCTCTTACTTGCACGGGAAGTCCAGCCGCCTCATATATATGTAAGAGGTGATGGCCGATTGAAGGGAGCACACAATCGACATATCAATACAATCCACTTTTTACCTCTTAACCCTTGTTCATGCTTCCGTTATTCGGCGACTTAGCATAAGTTCATCGAATATCGACAATCGAGCCGGGGGCAAGCGAATTGACCCGGTTCAGCCAATCGTAGCCGGCTTCCTCCGACGAGGTCCCTCCCGAGGAACCGGGGCGTCTGGTCCTAAAAGCACCGGCTTGCTGTCTTGCGTATCGCGCTGTAAGCCGGTCTCCTGCGGGGCGAGTTGCGGTGTATCACCCTCGGTCCTGCGGGTACACGTTGACGTGTTCGTGTGCGAACAGAGGGCAACAAGGTTGATGTAGAGGCCCTCCGTGATCGATCCCCCCTCCGGCAGAGTGCCGGAACGGAGCTCCAGATGGCCTCGCGACGGAACAGAGACTTGCGGCGGCGTAAAAAGAGTTTCGGGACCGCCTCTAGGGTTTTTGGAATATTAGAGAATTTATAGGCCAGAGAGGGGCATCGGGAGGCGCCCGAGGGGGCCAACACATAACAGGGCGCCCCCCTGGGCGTGCCCTGTTGTGTGTTGGGGCCCTTGTGCGGCCTCCTGACTCCTCTCGAAGCTTCCAGGTATTCTTTTTGTCCATAAAAAATCATCAAAAAGTTTCGTGGCAACTGAACTTCGTTTGGTACTGTAAACCTGAAAAGTAAAAAACATGCAGAAAACAACAACTGTCATTAGGCACTGGGTCAATAGGTTAGTGCTCAAAAATATTATAAATTGGTAAATAAATACCCAAAAAGTATCCTAAAATGATAATATATCAGCATGGAAAAATAAAAAAATATAGATACATTGGAGACGTATCAGAGTCCTGCATCAAGAATCAGTTATCCTACCGGAGACCCTATCCATCTCGTGGGGTTGCCCCGATAATTGAGATAATAATATCAGACAAAAGCATTGGGTGTTTAATGACTATACCTCATGAATCCCCAAGGATATGATCCGTGTTACCCTACTAAACCTTACTGTCACCGGTGTTCGGTATAACACTTCACGCCCTCCTTGCTCCTAGCCTCATCGGTGCTCAATCTCCATGATCCTAGGTACCTGCAGGGATGAAGATCGCGGACAAGACAAGAGACGCTTCACATTTTTTTTATAGCAAGACAATTTTCTGCAAGTGCTGTAAATAGTGATAGTAGGTAGTTTTGTAGCAAGATAATTCGTAACAAGTAACAATTGTAATAAGAGTGCAGCAAGGTGGACCAATCCTTTTTATAACAAATGATAAGCCGGAAGTACTTCTTATAATGAGCAAAGCGTTCTCGAGGACACATGGGAATTGTCATCTAGTCAAATTCAGCATGTTTAATCGATTCACGTTCATTACTTTGATGATTTCACATGTGGGTGGACCGGTGCTAGGGTGTTGTTCTTACTTGAACAAGCAACCCTCTTATGATTACCCCCTCTCGCAACTACGCAAGAAGAATTAAGATAAATCTAACCATAAAATGAAACATATGGATCCAAATCAGCCCCTTACGGAATAAAGTAAAGTAGGGTTTAAGCTTTTGTCACACTCGCAACCCATCATCTACTTATTACTCCCCAATGCTTCCCCCATAGGCCCAAATATGGTGAAGTGTCATGTAGTCGATGTTCACACGACACCACTAGAGGAAAAACAACATACATATCATCAAAATATTGAACGAATACCAACTTCACATGATTACTTTAACAAGACTTCTCCCATGTCCTCAAGAACAAAACTAACTACTCACAAATCATGTTCATGTTCAAGATCAGAGGGGTATTGAATATGCTTAAGGATCCGAACATATAATCTTCCACAAAATAAACCAACTAGCATCATCTACGAGATGTAATCAACACTACTAGCAACCCACATGTACCAATTTGAGGTTTTGAGACAAAGATTGAATACAAGAGATGAACTAGGGTTTGAGATGAGATGGTGCTGGTGAAGATGTTGATGAGGATTGGTCCTCCCACGATGAGTGGATTGCTGGTGATGTCGATGGCTTTGATTTCCCCCTCCTGGAGGGAAGTATCTCCCACAGAATCGCTCCGCTGGAGAGCAAAAGTGCTCCTGCCCAGGTTTTGCCTTGAGACGGCGGCGCTTCGTCCTGAAAGACCCCCTTACTTTTTTCTAGGGTAAAAGGCTTCATATAGCAGAAGGGGGCACCAGTGGGCTGCTGTAGGCCACAAGGCATCAGTGCGTGACCTAGGGGGGGTGTCGCTCCCTGTTGTCTTGTGGACAGCAGGTGCCCCCCTCCGGTGGTTCTTCATTCGAGTATTTTTTTATGTAGTCAATAAAAAATCTCGATGGAATTTCAAGTCATTTGGAGCTTCGTAGAATAGCTATCTCGGTTGTAGCTCTTCTAGGTCCAAAATTCTAGCTGCCGGTAATTTCCTTCTCCATGTAAATCTTGCAAATTAAGAGAGAAAAGGCATTAGAATTGCATCATAAGGTGAAATAATGACCAAAAACATTATAAATAACAGTAGGAAAACATGATGCAAAATGGACGTATCAGATAGTACCGCTTGAGCGGTACTTCCACAGATGTGCCACGGGCACTACCGCGGGATTCTTTGTTAGCCCTCTGGTAATTTGCGGTAGTACCGTTGCTGCTAAACGATAGTACCGCTTAGGCGATACTTCCACTCTGGCGACCTCGCGAACTACCGCATGTTTCTCTGTTAGCATGTTGACAATTCATGGTAGTACCGCTTACTGTAGCCGGTAGTACCACCCCGACGGAACTACCGTGAACTACCTGAGCCCTAATAGATAACCCAACGGACGTAGCCGCGGTACTACCAGTGGAAGTATCGCATAAGCGGTACTACCATGGGTACCAACAATACTACCGCTTGGTCTCTGCCAGTAAGACCAAGGCACAACATATGAATACTCCAAAGTCGAGGGAAGGATATGGGGTGCATTTAGTGTGTGAACGTGTTGATTCCACCTATACCTTCCAACACGGACACCTGTTAAATTGTACAGATTTCCTACTCAAATCAAATGAAAAGAAACATCGAAAATCCCGTCTTTGCTCTTTCCTTACACGACCCCCCCCTCCCGACACACTTTTTCTTTATCTCACCTTCTCCTTCCGGAGCGTCAAGCGGCTAGAGCTTGGATAGGAGAGGAGGTTGGGCTTTAGTGTCAACCATGCTGATGTTGGAAATATGTCCTAGAGGCAGTAATAATTGTATTATTTATTTCAAAATTTATGATTAAATGATTATGCGATAAGCAAGAAGCTTAGATGAAAAGTCATATGCTCGTGTAGAAATATAAACGGTAAACTAGATTTCTATTCTTGCCTCCAAGACTAGCTCAAGTGTGCATGATGGTTCTGTTCTCCTAATCATAGGCATGTGTTAAGCGTAATAATGATGCTGACAACATTGAGGGCACGATGTTAGAAGAACACTCATGTTGAATTGATCCAAGTTATATGTTATACTTAGAGATGATTTCGTCGCAAGTCTCCATAACATGGGTTGTTAGCATATGCACAATTCCTTACACCATGAGAGTATCAAGTCACTTCATACTAGACGATACACTTTGGGGTTGTTCCAATATCTTCCGTCATAGAGTGATCATAACGACAACTTACAAGTTTACCAGAAACATAAGACATTGGACTAGATGGATTGAGATCGAGATTTGCTCCTCTGATGATAGAGAGATATTCTTAGGCCCCTCTCGGTGTGACGGCATCCATCATTGTCTGGCCGACACAACGTGAATTGCTCATGGGGATGCCGGAACAGAAGAATGAGACAATAGAATAAAAAGTGGGTCTAAGAGCTCGACTCCGTCTTATGGAGCCTACGCACCACTCTTAAACGCACTATAGGTTATACACCTTTTTACCCCCCGCATCGAAGTCGCTTTCTTCCCGACCTAGGTGTTGCATGTGATTATCGATGTTTTCCTCATCGGTGCCCCCTCAAACCGCCGGACACCCTGCTCGTTGAGATTAAAATAGACCCCTTCATCGCTATATAACCAGAACCTAAAGATCACTACCCAAATACCTAGTTCAATCCACAACAAAGAGCGAAAAGACAGACCAGCCGCCCCCCTAAATCAGTGCCAGCTGCCGCAGCCTATCAGGAATCCAGAACGAGAGACATAAAATGAACCACAAATATGACTCTCACCGGAGGAACTCCGGGAGAGGATAGGAAACCCAAAGTTGTCAGGACTAGGGGTAAAAGGTACAATAGTACTTTGCCGACTGTTGCACCTGTTGGTTCTCGTGCAAACCCGAATCCAATTTTTTCTAGGGAACAACACTATTCTTTATTCAAGAATGATGTTCTTAGGAATTGGTTAGGGAGAGATGGACCCTAACCAAGCTGCTCCCTTATTTTTTGGACTCCCCTATAAAACTGACATTAGATTTTTGACCATGACAAATTGAACGTTTTTATGGCAAATTATGTTCTCTAACGAAGGTAAGTTAAGTCGACGAGCATGACAAATCTGCGTCAGTTCATTTTTTGTCAGAAAATTACCGTGCTTGCAAACTAAATTGTCATCATCGCGTCAATATTAATTGTCATGAAAAATGTCAGATTTGCCATGCTTTAAAAATCTGATGTCAGATTTTAGTGTTTTCGTATTTTTTTTGGGCGTCCCATATTTTTTAGGGTGTCCCACGCAAGAAAATAACCAGGCCTGGTATTATTCCTGCCCGGCCTGGCCCGGCCCGGAACTTAGCGATCCCATCTGACTTTCTTTCTCGCTCCATTCGTGTTCACCACCACCACCACACCCGTCTCCCCGGAAACCCCACAGAACCCTGCAACCACCTCCGCGCGCCGCTGCTCGCCATGGCTGCCGCCGCCGCCGGGGCAGGCGGCCGCCCGTGGCGCGTGATCCCGCGACCGGTCATGGAGACCGTCCTCCACAACCACGCCCTCCACCCGCGCGTGCCGCAACCGCTGCTCCTCCACGGCCCCCGCGGCGTCGGCAAGTCCACGCTCCTCCTCAACCGCCTCCTCCCTCAGTGGTCCGAGCCCCCGCACTACGCTGCCTTCGTCGACTTCCTCCACCCCTCCCCCAGTTCCCCTGCTCATGCGCCCTGGTCTCTCCTCGCTGACACGCCCCCCTCCCTGCCCTCCCTCCGCCTCCGGCTCGATTCCGCGCTGGAGGAACTCACCCGCGCCGCTGTACTCCGAGGTGCCGTCGGTTCCAAGGACGTGCTCGCCGCGCTCTCCCAGTCCCATGGCCTCCACACTGTGCTCTCTCGTCTGGCGGGCCCTGCCTCCCGCCGCGGCCAGGGCACTAACTCGGTTCCGGTGCTCTGGGCAAGGGCTATCCTAGCTGCAACCTCCTCGGCCCGTGGTGACGACCCCACCTTCCGCATTGACGAGGGGGAGGTACCGAACTGCTCCATGGAGGAGAGGGCGTATATGCAGGAGGCCATGGCGGCGTTGCGGGTGGCCAAGGAAGTTCTCAGGATGCAGGAGGGGTGGAGGAAGGAGGCGGTGCGGGAGATGAATAGGACAGGCCGGTTCTCCCGTCCACTGGCCAATTCAGCCACAGACTGGCCATGCCTCCTGCTGGATGTGTTGTCAAGCGCAGCCGAGGAGGATTTTTTCCAGGTAGAATTTTGTGTGATTTCAGTTGGTGCGAGGGTTCATGAGGACAATGTGAGGTAATGTGTCAGTGATGACATTGTTGATTTGCAGCCAAAGCTGGTGCTGAACAACGTTGATGCCCTGAGGAAGGCGACATGCGAGGACGATACAATGGTCCCTGCAGCAGTGTACCATGACAGCTTCATTTGGAGGGTGATAGCACTCTGTGCTAATGAACAGTGCTTACCGGTCATTATGTCCACCTCAGACGGGTAAGAGCCTGCCTGTATGTTTCTGCATGTTATGTTTGATGAATGTTGCATTACTTGAATGAACGGAATGCATAGAGACTAAAATGAATGCTCAAAGACTTCCAAGTTGCAAAAAGATTGATAAATTTGCATTGCCTTAGCATAAAGGTTCTGACCTACTTTCTTGATTTGCTGTACTATCCACAATACAGATGCACAATTTATCTGTTGATTCAAATCCTAAGAATACTCTCCATGTAAATTGGTAAATTTAATATTCCTTTTTGAAATTTTTGCAGATACTATTCTTCCCAAGCATTCGTCGATTTTGGTTTTCCTAATATCTTCATTTCTCGTGAGGTATGCTTAGTTTACTTATGGACAGCTGTGCTTTTTCCTCGTTTGCCTAAATTCATGATTACTTTATACCACAGACGTTTGGTTGGACACCACAAGAAGCTAAGCTGCATATGGTTTCTGAGTTCTTCAGTGAACAGGAGGTAGTAAGATTTTATACTTGCTAATTCCGTTTCTTTTCTCCCTTGTGCAAACTGCATGCATAACCTTCTGATGTTTATTGAAGTTGTAGTGGAAAGTCGTTGATGAGCTTCTTGGACCAAACCCACGACAATTATGTGAGATATATATGCTGAAGCAAAAGGCGAATGGTCCAGAGTAAGTAACATTCCTGCTTTTATCAATTAATTCTATAAACTGTCGCTTACAACGGAAGTGTTTGAACTCTTTAGTCCTCGAGCCTTATTATTTTCAAACATAACACTCCCGCTGTTCTTAAATCCATGTCGCTTCAGACATGGGCAGTCTCTAACATCCAACTTTGACCGTTACTTCTCATCCCATACAAATATCTTAGTAAGAAGCTGATAAACTATAATATTATAAAATGACTATAATAGTACTAGTTTTGCATGCCAAATCTCAATATTTTCTTTATATATCATCAGTCAAAATTTAAATAGTGTGATTGCAGACATCATCTATCTCCTCATGGAGGCAATAATCTTTAGCAGGTTAATAGTTTGCAATTGAGTCTATTGAGTGGCAGAGTTTCACCATTCAGGATTCCAAACGTAGTATATTAAGAGCATCAACCTCAGTCTGTTTGGCACTGCCATGCGTTCATACTTCATGTTACTGTTATTGTTGTTTAATATCCATTGCATTGCAGGGTTTTGCATGACACAAATATTGAGGAAATTATTGACACATACCTGGCACACTTGCAAGTAAGTAAATGTTTAATCACAGCTGAGGCACCTACGCTGTATGAGATGTCATTCTCCTCATCCTTGAAAGCTGTAGTTATTTCTAGTTCGCGGATCTGCTCTTTTATCGAAAATGTGTACTTTTGCATTCAATATCAAAACTAGGAGAAAGCAGCAATTTAAGAGGTAAACGAGCATGACTATTGTTTCATTTCTTCTCACCAGGTATCTGTTGTGAATCCCGCAATGCAAACAGCATTAAGTATGGTGCAGAAGTTTGCTTCTGATGTACGCGAGGGTAAAGTACCAGAGAACAGATTGTCTTTTGGCGCGCCATGGAGACATCCACCTCGGGCTGACAATCCTGACATCTGCTATAAGTGGGCAAAGATTCAACTGATGGATTTTGTCCAGTCTTTTGTGAACACAGAATTTGGGGTAACTATTACTTTCCTTCTACTACCCAGGCAATTGCATTTCTACAGTAACAAAAATATGGATGTCACATAATAGGGAAAGTGACAAAGTTTCCCTTGTGCAGACTTGCAAAAATAGATTGAAATGATAAGATAATATATCTTCAAAAGCTCTAGGCCAAGTTCTCATTTTACATCATGTATTTTGTGGATTTCCGGAGTTTTAGAGTTCTTATTTGTCTGTTTTGTAGTTGAATTACCTAGCAGATGATAGCCTGGAAATATTGGATGATCCTGCAGCAGTCGCCATGATGGAGGTATTTCGATCTTTGTACATTAGATACTCGATAGTAGAAACATTTTTAGGTTTGGCCATCGGAATAGAAAATGTCAGCAACATCTTCAAGCTAAATTAATATTACCAGATCTATCATCAAATACAAATATACTTCTATAATGCATACATTTGAATCAACAATTTTAGATGGTCAAAGTGCCACCTTGGAAGCCATGTCAATGTCTAAAACTACCTACATTGCAAACTCTGATGGAGCATTGGCCTGATGGTAGGATGCCTATATGTTTGATGCTTATATGTTTGATGTTTGCTAGGTTGGCTTACTTTATCAACAGAGAGATCCATCCTTTGTGCGACCAATCACACGTGGGGTTCAGCGTTGTCTTGCTAGATGGTGCGTTCTTGTACTTACGTGGTATTGGAAATGTTTTGTTTCTTATGGCACTTTTTTTGTGGTTATGTGAAGGCTTGTTCAGCAGAGATTAGAGTTGACCCTTCAAGAATCAATATCATTTTCATGGCAACGTGTAATTCGTGGGCGAAGCTATCGACACTTGATGAAAGAAGTCGGCTACAAGTAACAAGGTATATAAGAAGCTCCCAAATATCCACTAATTCATTTGAACTTGAAGTGGGGGTCTTACACTTCATTTGTTATACAGTTTATGCCAAGAATAAACAGGTTAATTTCATAATGGGGAACTGACGTGTGATTTTGATGGACTTATATAATATTCATAAGAACGTTTGAAGCATATATGATTTTGCGATCACTCACATGCACATGTAAGTTTTTTCACCTGTCATAACCATTCGCTATTTTCCGTTCAACCAGTTAGTAACCCAGTATGTGTGGATCATTATAGAGTTGAATAATAATTCCGTATGATATGCTTTCCTCTAATTGGCTATCTCAATCTGTAGCATTACATCATCTGGTGTGAAAATTCACAGCCGTATATAGTATGCCACATCAAGCATTTTCCATTAAATGAAGCAAAGTGTAATTAACAAACAACAGTCGTTTCCTTCAAACAGGCCCTCAGTTTCAAACCACAAACTCTTGTCAAAGAGACTGCCCGTCCCTGTAGTTTGTGTTCCTGTAACCTGGTGATTGTTTGGCCATAATGTTTGCATCCAAATGTGTCCTACCTTCTGCTCACTCGATCTCCTATTTAATTTGATTTATTTGCTAGAAGCTGGTAAATTGTGCTGCATATCAAATTTTCCCTTGCTCTGTTCCTCGTCTTCAACAAGCCTCTCTCCAATTCCCTTACCCAAGAGCATCCCATCATGGCCTCACCTTCCTCATTTTCTGCTTGTTCAAACCACAAAACTGAAATCAGTAGCTTCTCCTCTCTGTGCATAAGTGCATTCCATTTTGGCCATCGTCTGCCTGTCGTGGCCTTGAATATGTTCATGCCGTGATTGATTTCCCTCTCTTCTTCTTGCATCTAGATTGGGAAACTCTGTCTGATCCAAGATTTTTAGGTTTAGCCTTCCATCATTTAATACATGTACAATTATTTCCATACCAGGCAACATATTTTTGTACAAACTAATAGTCAAAGTGTCACCTTGGACTTGGTGACATGTCAGAATCCAAAAACCTTACATTTGGGATCATAGGGAGTTCTACTTTAATTAGATTGCGTGTGCCTCCAAATGCATGATATTGGTGTGCCCATAAGTCACATCATAAGTCTGCAGTGTTAATTAGCCAATGCCGTCCAAGTGTGATGACGACAATGAAGCCATTTTTTAGGCCCATCATTTCAACTAGCTCCATAGAATCGTAAGTTTGGAAGCTTGTGGTGTTCTAATCAGAATGCGGTCCTGCTAAACCATTGGAGAGCATCCAAGTGTAAGTATAAGTTGTGCCGATTTAGCATTCTCACGCTGTTCGCTTTCTACTCAGCTTGATAGACAGATACAATAAGAAACATTTGAATACATCGGGTGGGGATCCAACAATATTAGACATTTCAAGTAGGAAATTGGGCTTTGATGTCTTCATGGATCAGTAGTATGGTGCAGAGTTAGGAATGCCTATTTTGTTTCTCGAATGTGAATACTTGGAAGAAGACAGTGGTTCAGCTTCATGAACGAGTATTAACATCCCACTTTCTTTTTTTCTAATGTCCTCAATTGCATGTCACATATTTGCTCCTGACCTTTTACTTCAACATTGAACCCCGAGGGTGCGTTTGGTTTGAGTCTTTGAGCCGAAGCTTGACATATCAAAATTTTAGCTGGCAACAGTTTGGTCAAGGTTTTGTTTGCCCATGGGTTGGCTTATGTTGGCAAGAACAAATGAACTAGAGGCAAAAGTAGCACTGGCATGTGGAAAATTTGTTATCCATCCAAAGTTTCAAACAGAGACCAATCTTTTGGTCATGACTGAAAAATTGGTAGGGTACATTTTGGCTACAATTAACCATACCCAAATTGTCTGTAGACAAACATAATAACCATTATGCTCTTAAAAGAGAAATAAAAGTGCATTCGCTCACATACTTCAACTCTTGGCCTGGAAATTTGTGTATCAATAGAGCAATACTTTGTTGCTCAGGCTGTTCAACCTTTCCTGCCATTTATTTTTCAGGACGGCTGAGGAATTTTGCAGGTCGCCGGAGGTGAACATCTGTTTTAACTAGGAGATCAATCATAGTGGCACTGTGCTTCTTTTAGGTTTATATTTATACATCATTTTGGATGAAGATTGCCGGCTTTCCATGTCACAAACTGGGAATCTCGCCCAAATAGAACCGGAGTTCAACACGAAACCCGCTGTCTTGGACGTGCGCTGGCAATACCAAAAGATAGGGATGTTACAATTTTTTGGGGGCATGTTTCTGTAACTAAATATATGATCAAATTATGCACCAGTTCATGGTCTGACGGGCTCATATGCGCATGATACTACTGTCACTCATAGCGTAGTGGAGTAGAATGAGTATGTGCGCTGCGTGGTGTCATCTGTGCCAGTTCGTGCCTTGCCCAGCTCTCTGGAACTGGCTGGTCTGCTGAATGTATGTTTGTTACTGTAATTCTTTCGGAATAAGAGGGCGGCCCCGGCCCTTGACTTGATTCCCAACAGATTAATTTTACTAGCACAAATGCCCGTGCGTTGCAACGGAAGAATAAAATTTAGTGAAACTTGTATGTGCAAAACACATTCATTTGATAGGCAAGACGATTCATATTTTATTATGGTTTTGAACAAACAACTTCAAAATTAAATATTAGTGCAAGTAAAGCTCACCTTTCTTCTCGTGGGGACGTAACACCCACCTCTCGCACCGCTGCGGCTGTGCCCACTGCATGTGTTAATCTCGATGACAGGGCCGGGGTGCTGAAATCCCTGGTGGTCTTGGGGTTGACCATGGTGCCCAACACCTCCTAAACATAGTAGGCTCAACTGTGCTACAGTTGAGAAAAATATTAGAGAAAAATATGAGACGAAAAATCGATGGTGCAAAAGCGAGATCAGAAAGCATGAAGAGAAGGATCATAAAATCAGAAGCCTAATCACCTGCATCTACAAATCCATCACACATGCCTAGTCACCTAACCGGCAAGCAGTAGCCACAAATCCATCACCCATGCCTAATCACCAGGAGCCACAAATCCACCCGTGCATGCATGCCCTGAAAAAATCTCAGCCTAAGATGAACCATAGATTGCATACGCATCAGCAGCAAGAAGGGAAACCGACCGTGGATGTGGGAAATCCAGAGTACATCAGGCCTCGACCTACACATGCATGCTAGCGCAATCGACTGCCCCTTCTGCTAAAAACGGCATTGAACCACTCCCCACCGTGTGCCCCTCCGTGGGACCCATTAATTACCTTCCAAAATAATTCCGATGCTCAGCCCGTGCCACTGCTCCTGCCTGTCGCCCATGTCTGATGAGCTTGCAGGTGGACGACGCTCACACACCCGGTACGACGAGGGGCAGAGGAGGAGCAGTATCCAGGGGAGCAGCCAGTCCATCAAGCCGGCGGCCGGAGCACTGGGAGTTCGCCGCTGACCAATGCCTTCTCTGCCGGCAACATCCGTTCACCTGGTCCGGACGAGCTCAGATCCGACAGCGACCACGACAGCATCCTACAGGCGAACTTTCCGACGGCGTCGGATAGCTTGAGGTGACTCCCGTCGGGAACCGTTCTTCTCTTCCCGATTTTCTCCACGCATCATCTCTGTGAAGTCTCCTTCTCTTTCTCTTTCAGCAACACGACTCCACTTCTTCCACCTCAGATCTGCGTCGATCGGAGGCAGTAGAGGTAACTGTAGAAGCGCGTTGGCCGTCGGCCGGCGAGCGGCACAGCCAAGGGAGCGAGGCGAGCTCCGGCCTCTCCAGGAGCTCGATTCCAACGAGATCCGTGCGCGATTCGTTGCCCATTGGGTCATCGTATATTTTTCCAGACTTGATTGATTGGTGTTGAATTTATATAGTCGTGGATCAGGCCGTGATGCTTCCAGACTCGAGTCTTTTGGGCGTGCTCGAACAGAGAAGTTTTTACTGCGGGTTAGTTCTCGTAATTATTGGGGTGGCTCGTTGGCTCTGGTTGACTCGGTTGCTTGTACATTGAAAAAGAAAACGTGTAATCCTGGTCTACCAATCTGTGTAACGTGAGCGTGTACGAAGTTGCCTGTACCTTTTCGTGTTTAATCTGGGCGTCCAATCTCTGGAAGCTGGGGACTTTATATTACTTCAACCTTTGGCAGTCCGACTTGGTGTAGGGATTTATTCCGTTTGCTTTTCATCTTCCACGTCCAATCGGTTTCCTTTTTGGTTTGTGATTAGTATTAGTCCGATCACGCCCGGCGGCCCAACAGTTCGGGCGAACATAACAGAAGAACGTGAAGTAATTTTAGTACCACCTCGTATCTGACTATTTTGCAAAATATACGCGACGGTGAACCCGACGGAAGCAATAGCCAACCAATGCGTGCTTTAGTACCACCTCACGTATATGTTTTAAATTCAAACTGAAGGCGTAAACTCACGGGAAGAAGCGTATTGTGACGGTGAACCCACGGAGTCAATCCGTGCTTTATTATTAGGGAAAGATGATGGATTCTCCCAAAATGCTTAACCTACCCCAACTTGTTTTGGAATAAAGGCTTTGTTGTTGTTGTTATTGTTGTTGTTGATTCTGCCAAAATGCTGAATGGTGTGAACCAGTTCATTCCAGATTTGTTGACCCATCTGTTCAGTGCTTGCCTTTTCCAAAGTTCTCTTGTTACTTGAGAAAAAAACTGGTGTTAAGAACGCAGATGTTTGTTAGCTAAGTCGTGTCTTGTAATGATCAGTGCCCAACTTTGGAGGCAATTATTTCACGCACGACAACACACGACTTCGTAGGGATAATTATCCACTTTTACAGGGTTCCCTCTTTCTCGGAGCACCCATTGATCCACCAAAGCTAGCTTAGCTTGCCGAGGTAGGTCTTGAGAGCATCACCAAACGGACCTCTCACTTCCCACCTATATGCCCGGGACTAAAAACAGCCACCCAACTAGACCCTTCCAAAATCAGTCCATATGTTTGCACTGTTCTAACGCTTCTCAAACTCAACCCATATTTGGGACAAATATGAGACCGCCCGGTCAGATCTGATAGACCGGATCCACCCTAAATCCCTCTAAATTGACCAAATCAACCAAATCGATCGCTCTCCCTTTCCTGTGTCCATCCCACTGATCTCCTTCGTCCTAGCCATCGACGCCCGCTACGCGGTCTGCCCGAGCTATAGAGGATGGGTCTGCAGAGTCCGTCAGGGACCCTACCATCGTGAACAAGACAAAGACCATCGTCTGGAGGGAGAGGCACGCTTTACAGCGTGCCTGCGAGAAGGCTGAGAAGGAAGCTGTTGAGAAAGTGGAGAATGACGTCGTCCAGATGGAATTTGTCTTATGTCCGAATTGTTGGATTTTTATTCTAGCTTGTGTTGAATTATGCTTTCTTGTAGTTTGTGTTGAACTGATGAATTGTTAAATTACTGAATTGGTTGCGTGCTTTATGATCTACATCTATGTGTTTGCATAAAAGTGAGGTTTTGAGTATGAGGTGTGTGGTTCCTCGGGTGGGGGCAGACCATCGCTGTCCATGGACGTTTGTGAAGGAACGCGCTACGAGCGCATGAACATGCCCATGATCACTATGGAGGTTTACAAGTAACGATGATCGCACCGACAATCAACACAACAGAAGACGAAAAAGAGTTGGTGATGCTTGCCGATTCCCACAACTAGGTTATACTCTCGGGATTTTTTTATAGAAAGAGTTGATGACACTTTCGAGGTATCCATGCTGACGAACTAGCAGTACTGCAGCACTCCGTGGAACCAACACAAAAAATCAAGGGAACAAATAGAGGGAGAATTAGCCTGGCAGCGATTCGATCTAAACTAGACCCAAACCAAAGAGAGAGAGAGGGGCACAAAAGCAAGGGGGTAGATTTTGGTGTGTCTCCTAGTGCGCCCATGTCCACCTATATATAGGTGGTTGGGAGGCTTGGGTCGACCGACCAGGAGTCCCTCCTCCTTGCTCCGGACAATCCTAGTCCAACTAGAACTCCCTTCCGACTTGTCTTGCTGCGAAAGAAATAAGGTAGCTGCCTACTTGGGGCCTATGGGCCGCCTTGCCCCAATGGCAATGGGGGTAGGCCCACTAGGAAAATTTTATAATGTTCGGAAAGTTTTCGTCATCTTTCTGGACACACCAGGACCTTTCAGGACGCTCCCGTGTATCACTGGGACATTCTCGGGGACCTCCCGGAACACTTTGCGATTATCCGTAACACTTTAGAAGCCCTTCTCTCACATTCTTCTAATCTCGTAGTATTTTTACACACCGCTAGTGGTTAAGTGTGTGACCCTACAAGTTCGAGAATACACGAACATGTTAACACCGGCTGGTCAATAATTATTAGCGGGGTATGGAGAAACCCATTATAATTTTCACATATCAACGAAGATTAGTACCGAGTGAACCTTATGTTATTGTATAATTCCCTTTGCCTCACAATACGTTGCAAAATTTTAGGCGAGAGTTAGGGTATCCCTGTAATCAATACCTAACATCTTGATCATCATGCCTAGTTATTCTCGTTACCGGTTTGTACTATTTCTCATTTTCGTATTCCAATATCCCCATGAGTAACACCTTAGTCGCTATGTTTAGCGAGACGATGTTGGACACCATAATACCGAGTGGGCGCAGAGTGTATCTCTCCATCGTCAAAGTGGCAAATTTTAGACTTGAACTATTGTGTCGTGAGTCTGTGATATGTCTCAAACGTATCTATAATTTTTGTATGATGCATGGTACATACATATGAACATAATTTTTATTGGATTAACATACTAATCTAGTGTCAGTGCTAATTTTTGGTATTACAAGAAAACACCATAAAAAGTCGGAGAAAAATCAAACAATAATAGGCTTGAAAGTTTCATGATGGAAGAGGACCAGGGGCCAAGACTTCACCCCGGCGGGATCCATAGGGTGTAGGCACCACCTAAAGGCACCCACCTTACAGGGGCGCCTACACACTGTGGGCCCATTGTCGACGACTGAGAGCGATAGTGCAACCATTTCGGTCCTTGCGTCGTCGATTTCACGACCGACGGTGGGTCTCTGGCGTTGGCGAGGGTGGCTAGGGGTGCGGCGCGTGGGGATTTCCATTCCGACGATCATTGGGCCGGGGACGGCCGGTGGCAGCGGCGGGGTTTGGCCGGAAGGCCGAGGGTAAGCCGAAAGCAGCACGATTCAGCCTTATTTTCCGCGAGAATGACAACGACTGCACTAAACAGGAGCAAGTGGAGGAAAGTTTTAGGGAGAACAAACATATTTGTGGAAGTAAACTTTATAGGATTAGAGATCTGCTAGATGACGCTTAATCCCTAAAAAATTCCCCTCAAATAACTTTTTAAGGAAATAATTTTTGTTAAATGGAAATTCGAGGGAAGGGTTAGAGATGCTCTCACTGAGCTACCCACATCCGGATTCCCTGCCCGCCGATCTGCCTCGCCGACGACTGAGCTTTCCGTCGGTCTCACGACTCAGCCGGCCTCGTGCCCTACCGCCGTCTCGGCTACCATGCCAGGCTCACCTCCGGCGCAGGCTCTCCCTCCAGCATCCAAACCCAGAGCCAAGCGCCACCTTCTCCTCCTCCTCACGGCGCCGTCCCTCCTCGCCCTCGTCCTCGCCGTGCTCTTCGCCACCTCAAGCAACCCCCTGCCACGCCTCGTCCACCTCCTCCTCAGACCGAGGTCGTCCCTTCTTAGCCCGCCGGAGTCAGTCCCCGCGGCCGATTCCTCGACGGACGCGGGACGCCCACCATGTGTTCTATGGATGGCCCCTTTCGCCTCCGGCGGCGGCTACTGCTCCGAGGCCTGGTCCTACGTCGCCTCGCTTGACGAGAACGTCGCCGCCGGCGTCGGTGCGAACTTCACGCTCTCAATCGCGCACCACGGCGACCTCGAGTCGCCGGAGTTCTGGCAGGGTTTGCCCGAGCAGTCCAAGGACTTGGCGTACAGGCTCGCCACTGCGCGGTGTGAGCTCTCTCGGGCCGTCGTTGTGTGCCACAGCGAGCCTGGCGCGTGGTACCCGCCGATGTACGAGTCTCTGCCTTGCCCGCCTACCGGGTACGAGGAGCCGGCGTTCGTCATTGGCCGGACGATGTTCGAGACTGACCGTGTCTCGCCGGAGCATGTCAGACGCTGTAACCAGATGGATGCTGTCTGGGTACCGACAGATTTCCACGTCTCCACATTCGTGAAGAGCGGGGTCGATCCCTCCAAAGTCGTCAAGGTAGTGCAGGCCGTCGATGTCACGTTCTTCGATCCGGCCAAGCACACCGCCTTTCCTCTTCCGATTGGTTTCTCTGTCATGGCGCCTGATGATTCTACATGGAATCCTGTTAGCTCCAAAGGCAAAGGTTTTGTGTTTCTTAGTGTGTTCAAATGGGAGCAGAGGAAGGGCTGGGATGTGCTTCTCACAGCATTTCTGCAGGAGTTCTCTGGAGCTGATGATGTTGTACTATACTTACTGACCAATGCTTACCACTCTGACACTGATTTTGGAGGGAAAATCCACAGATTTGTGAATAACTCCAGCATTGAGGAGCCAGTGCTAGGATGGGCAGAAGTCCGGGTGGTTGATGAGCATGTCCCACAGTCTGACCTTCCAAGGTTATACAGAGCTGCAGATGCATTTGTGCTACCTTCCCGTGGCGAGGGGTGGGGCAGGCCGGTGGTCGAAGTCATGGCCATGGAACTGCCAGTGATTGTGACGAATTGGTCAGGCCCAACGGAGTACCTGATTCAAGAGAATGGATACCCACTGGACGTGGACAGGCTGACTGAGGTCACAGAAGGGCCATTCAAGGGTCATCTCTGCTCCAAGCCATCAGTTGATCATCTGAGAGCTTTGATGAGGTGTGTCTTTGGTGATCAGGAGGAGGCGAGGAGAAAAGGGAGGAAGGCAAGGGAAGACATGGTCAAGAGGTTTTCGCCAGAGGTTGTGGCAAGGATTGTTGCTGATCAGATACAACAGGTGGTTGTCAGTACTCAGTAGATGGATAGCCAAAATCTGATCACAAATTTCAAAGGAAATTAGATGTCATACACCACACATATGATGTAGGTATGGTAAGCTCGTTAGTCATTTGCTTCTTTGTAGGAGCTATTTGTAGTAGTTTCTGCAATGGTGGGGATAATTGGTGGCTGTTGTTCATGTGCCTTTATGCCATCATGATTTGAATAGTTCCCGAGCATGTTATGGACTTATTGCTTCATGCTGTTAGTTTTGTTATTAACTTGACATTTCCTGTTAAAAGAACAAACTATTGAATGTGACCATTCCGGCCATGCCCTTGCATGGTATCTGCACCTTCCATTTTAGTTACTACTCCCTCCGTTCCTAAATATAAGTCTTTTAAGAGATTCCACTAGGGATTACATACGGAGCAAAATGAGTGAATCTACACTCTAAAGTGTGTCTATATACATCCGTATGTAGCCCGTAGTGAAATCTCTAAAAAGACTTATATTTAGGAACGGAGGGAGTACATTAAAGTTTGCTTAGGTTGGTCTCTACAAAATAGACCATGGTACATTTAAATTCTGTTCAGCACTTTTCATATCCATAAGGAGCATTCAGTTATATCAAAATGAAAATCTAGCCAGTTAAAGTTCAGCCATCTCCTGGGCCAACAAAAGGAAGATTTCGATACCCCTTTCAAAACATGGAGCAGTCACAATGATTCATCAGAAATCATCAACAGATTAATAATTTATGGAAGAAGCAAATGCACAAGGAGTGGTTTCAATCCAGCCAGTTAGGTTATCTTTCGTTGTTGCATCAGTCAAAGAAGCAATAGAACAGGTGTCAGTATGGCACTTGATCAACCTTGCATGCCAGGTAGTGCCCTGTTTCTTTCTTTCTATCTTGTAGCATGGTTTTTATTGTGCC
This sequence comes from Elymus sibiricus, assembly GCA_039707655.1. Taxonomy (NCBI): domain Eukaryota; kingdom Viridiplantae; phylum Streptophyta; class Magnoliopsida; order Poales; family Poaceae; genus Elymus; species Elymus sibiricus. Next base: position 252,196,728 of record CM077671.1, read on the forward strand.
TTTTGCATGACAAATTTTGTTGTTGAAACTGGAGTTTAGAGTCAGGTTGTACATACTAATTTACTTTTCCGGCACAACGCAGTTCTTGCGAAGTTTCAAATTCAATCCTTGTATCAAGTTCAGTTATAGTCTTGCTGTTTGAAGTAAAACATACTCCCTCCGTCCCAAAATAAGTGTCGCGGATTTTGTACTAAATTAGTACAAATTTTGTACTAGATCAACGACACTTATTTTGAGACGGAGGGAGTAAAACATAGGACATGGCTAACTGTTACTGGTTTGCCAAGTCTGAATTACGTGCAACTGTAATTGAGTTACCGTGATACAAAAATGAATAGTCAACTGCAATGCTTTTTATATCATGCAAAACAAAACAATGAAGTTTGTTCCCTATGTCGCCCGGTATTAAAATTTCTACACCTTTTTATCAGTATTCACATATGTGCACCGCACACCATTCCTTTCGGCCATACAGTTCAGCTGACCAAAGGTGCAGAAAAGTATATTCTTCCAGTTAATTTCATACTCCCTCTGTTCACAAATATAAGATGTTTTAGATATTTCGATATGGACTGCATACAGACTGGAATGAGTGAACAAACATATTAAAACGTGTCTATACACATCCGATTCACAAAAAAGTTAAAACATCTTATATTTGTGAACCGAGGTAGTATGTTTTAATGGTTTTATATTATGTTTTTCCTTGCTAGGATGCAGAGGATCTCCAGCTCATGGTCAGTATGTTATAACCAGTCTGGCTTGACAATGTTTTAGTATGTTTCAGTCCAGAAGCCGAAGGCACTGATGAATATTCAGAGCAAGAATGTTTCTGATGCAGCAATGGGCAGGAGGAGGTAGCAGAATGTTGGCTGTCAGAGTGTCAGGGCAACAAATGTGTGAGACATCAAACATGCAGCTTCAGTAATGCAGTGCCAGTGTACCTTGAGGCTAGCTCTTAGACAACCATTTCGCTGCACAACTCTGGCATCATGCTCGCGTGTGCTGTGATGCGAATTTTACGGACGATGTGCTGCAGTGTTTTTTTTTTGCGGCGTTGGCTGCCGTGCGTTGATTTTTCTCGGTGATTTGTTGCACTGCTGTGTTTGAAATGCTGCAAGATGTGTTATTGACATAATAACGTGAGAAAAAGAAGACGAGATAATTTTGCAAACGTATGATTTTTTTGAGAGGATTTCCTGCCGCGACGATCAGGCGGTTCTGGATGGTGATCTCAGGTCGGATCCAACGGCCGGGGAGGCGGCTGGTGTTGTTCCCTGCTGACGCCTAGCACTAGCCTTTGAAAATCTCAGTGACTCGTGACCTGCAGCGCGCCACGTCTGCGGTTACTTCCCCGACCCCGAGCATTTCATTCCCCTGCCGTGTCGGCGGGGCCCACGTCAGCGCCCGCACGATGCCTCCCCTCCTTCTCCGCTCCCCCGCGCCGCCGTCCGCCGGTGTCTTCTGCCGGCGGCGGAAAAGCATGCGTGTGCGTGCGTCGTGGCAGGAGCTGGCGGGCGTGCTGGTGTTCTCCGCCGTCCCCTTCACGGCCGTGAAGGCCATCGCCAACAGCCCCCTCGGCGCCAGCCTCCGGCGCCGCCTCGAGTCCAGGAAGGCCTCCGCCGCCGCCGAGGCAGACGCCCTCCGCGCCGCCGCCCGCGAGGCCCGCAGCTCCAGGTAGGCACTCTCCCCTCCTTGCAAAAGCCAAGCCGTGGTTACGTGTATGCTTATATGTTGTCGTCAATTCTCCGTTAGTTTGTGCGAATGAACTGCACTGACCTCCCGGTTTGTTTGGGGAACTTATCTTTGAAGCTTTTGGTATGGGGGAGCTCGGCCGCGGTGGCTCGGTCCTCTCCGGTACGACTACCCGGAGCACCTGGCCGGAGAGTTCCCGGGCGATTACGGGTTCGATATAGCAGGTCTGGGCAGGGACCCCGTTGCTTTCGCCAACTACTTCAAGTATGTCGCCCACTGGTTGTTCTTCTAATACTTTTCAATCACAGTACGACTACGTTGCATTTGGCCATTTATATATGCCTTGCCACCGAATCAGTTTATAGTTTGTGAGCACTAGTGTCTCAGTCTGATGAATAGTTACTGTTTAGTACCTGAACCTGATTATATTTTGCAGATCAAGTACTTGTGCCTGCTCTTCCGATAGTTACGCACTTAGGGGGCGTATGATCAAATTCCCGGACACTACTGCTCACAAACCGGGGATTTGAATCATATGCCCTTTTTTTTTTTTACTTTGGCAATTGATAATATGATTGTACTTTGTTTTTTATAATATTCCCTGTTTACTTTACCGTCTTGATGATATGCCAGGTAGCCTGTATTTCAGCTTTCTTTAGGCCTATCACTAGCTTTTGTGTATTCAGATAATTGTCTTGCTGCAAACCTTTTATTTTCCTAGCTTCGTGGGACATTGCTCTGTGTTGAGTCGAATGGCGACGATATGCTTTGGCGCTGCAGAATTTGGCGTACGGGTGATCAGATGAAAGTAAAACATGTAAGATGGGCAAAATGCCAGTTCTAATCTTGATGCTTAGGCCTTGCCATGCCAGCGAGTGGAAACAATGGCTTAAACTTGCTTTGATCATGCCCTAGTCTTTAACTTAAAAACATAAAGAAGTATCGAACACTGGATAGTATTGACCAAGGGCTGTGGCAGAAAAAATAGAAGTGGCCGAGATGCAAAGGGGAAAAAACAAAACTATGTCGGACGATCTTATGCCTTCTTCTTACATATGGGTTACCTGGCAATATCTTCTGTGCTTCTCGCAGCAAACGTTATGCCCTAAGCTTAGAAGCTCTTTGGAGTAACTAAAAACTATTTATGTTGTGTATTTCTGATGTATTCTACACTACAGAAATTATATCAGGAGATCATTGGAAGTTTTTCCTATGAGAGTAACCGTGTCATTTCAGATGCAATACTAAACATGTAGCTTTGTGCTCCATCTTGCTCATATTCCTTGTAGACTAAGATGGAGGTCCTTACCACAGAAGGTGCATAGTAGGTTTATCTGCAATTAAATAGGTTTTCTTGAGTGACATTGAAGTCTCCTCTTTCCGGTTAAATTGTTGTGTGTATTTCAATGCTAACATTTTTTATTTTTGTGAAGCTGAACTACTAGTATCTTATCTCACCAACAATCTTCATTGCAGCTTTGAGATTTTACATTGTCGATGGGCCATGCTTGCTGCTCTTGGTGTTGTTGTTCCTGAGCTGTTAGATCTATTTGGGATAGTGCATTTTGTGGAGCCTGTGTGGTGGAAAGTTGGTTATGCAAAACTTCAGGTGAAATATCAATATCAACCATGTCTTGAGTTCATTTAGCACACAATGACTGTTCCTGCAACAGACCTGAAGAAGATATGTGTATCTGAAGAGCTCTCAAGATCATAGTTTCTGTCATGCTACAACCACGGTGTATCTTTTTGTTCAGCATCTGAAAACTGGTTCTTAGCTAACTCTAATGGAGGCATAGAGTATCTTCATTTTTGTACAAGTTCCGCAGCCGGAAGGTGTCATAGCAAGACCTATTGTCAATGCTGGTGCCACACAAAGTTTGAGCCTCCACATGGAGGTCCGGCAGCTCAACCTTTTTCTTCGCTCTGAGATAGAATAGACATGCGATGTAGCTGCCGCCTATCGCCTATCAGCCACGTACATAGACGCTGTGGAATGGGCAAATTGGGTTACAAATTATGTAAATTTATGGCTTTAGCTAACGAGTTGGTTTCACAGGGCGATACTCTTGATTACCTTGGGATTCCTGGGTTCCGAATTGCTGGTGGTCAAGGCATCATCGTCATCGCTATCTGTCAAGTCCTTTTGATGGTAATAAAAATGATATGTATATCATGTTTCGGTCCTATACTTTTCGAGTGCTTATTGTAGAGCAGTCCAAACATTCATGCCTGTGTGTTTTCTTTGTAAGTTGTGTGCAGACACTTTAGAATTGTACACAACTCTCCACATATAGTTCTTTGACCTCACAAGATTATTCTATTGGTACAGTATTTGCTTGTCATTTCATACATTTAATGGTTACATACCACATTAGACAAATATCTCCATGTCTTTATTTTCCAGGTTGGGCCGGAATATGCGAGATACTGTGGGATCGAGGCGCTAGAACCCTTGGGAATATATCTTCCTGGGGACATAAACTACCCAGGTGGAGCACTGTTCGATCCATTGGGGCTGTCCAAAGACCCTGTTGCGTTCGAAGAACTCAAGGTGAAGGAGATCAAGAATGGCCGTCTGGCAATGGTTGCATGGATCGGGTTCTACATCCAGGCGGCTGTAACCGGCAAGGGCCCTGTCCAGAACCTCGTCGAGCACTTGTCGGATCCACTCCACAACAACATTTTATCCCCCTTTCTTTGAGACATTTCAACTGCTTATGTACAGCGTTTACATTTATCAGTTTGTAGTTGCTAGGAAATTACTATAGTTAGCAAATAGGTACTGCGTACACATGGCTATAAGATTCTTGTACAGTTGTGGAGTTATGGTGTTGTAAAAATTGTGGGTGTCCCAACATTACTGAAAATGGGAGTTGTGGGCCTTGTGGTAACTAAAAGCATGTGAAGAGTAGATACTTTGATGGGAAGTTTTGACATGCAGATGCAGTGGAAGATACAGTAGGGCATTCTGGAGACCGAGCTCCATGGAGGCCTTAATTTTGAAAATTTCAAAATTCAAACTTTTCAGTGCCAAAAAAATCCGAAAAAATATACATGTATACAAGGATGTATGTGCATGTGTGTAAAATTTCAGAATGAAATACCTTGAATTGCGAGCTGCACAGAAAAAATAATCATGGACTTTGAGGATGAAGAGTACATATGCTAAAAAGGCCCAGATTTTTTTGTTGTATCTCATTTTAACAGATTTTGACCTGAAAATTTACACACATGCACACTGTCTCTAGGTATATGTGTATTTTTTTTTTGAAACTGAAAATTTTGAATTTTTGAAGTATTCAAATTAAGGCCTTCATGGAGCTCGGTCTCTGTTTGAAACTTAAAAGTTTGAATTTATCTTTCATTATTTCTTACAATTAGATCTATGAATTCGGTTTTATACAGACAAGGTTTGCCTTGCTACCGTTCTAGTCGATAAGGGCCGTTTTGGCTCTGGGTGCATATGCTCCCTAACGAACAGTAAATACAAAATAAAAAATAAATAAAAATTTAAAACGGTGTTCTTTTTAGGGTTCTTGTTAGTGTAACAAATGTGCTTGACAATTTTCATGCGAAACTGGATGACGACACTTCTTCGGTAAAGAAAAAACAAAAATAAATTTAAATTTGAAGGTAACATTTGTCATTGGACTTGTTTGTTCTTTTACACGGGTCAAAATATTGAAGCTTTCCTCCTAAAAATTTGCAGGTAGCGTTTTGGTGTGACGAGGAACACATCTAATTTTTTTCCAATTCTTTTTGACATTTGCGAAAAACATTTTGTGGGGAAGGAGCATATGCTCCCATGAGATGAATTGGATTTCCGATATTTTTTGTTTTTTCTTAAATCTTGTTCCGAAGTGCCAAGCACCGATATGGATCATGACCATACAATACTTGCCCTTTCATACCGGGGGCTGTTAAAGCACCCCGGAATTCACAACCCGAGCACTATTAAAGTACCTTGCTTTCATTTCAGGGCGTGCGTGTAGTGTTCAATAACCCTTTCACAACAATTCGTTCTAATCCATTATATGCATCAATTTCAACTTGTGATTTTTTGCCTAGCCAGGTTGCCTGGCTTCTACCTGTACCCCTTACGCTTTCACGCGTTTGGCTAAGGGTGTAACGGGAGCATCATTGTGATCATTACTTCTAGGATTAACCTGGTCAAGTACCTTAGATAGGAGAAGCCAAAAGCTACAGTCACAATGTACAGAATAGGTCGGCACAAAGGAAGTGAAAACTATAAACACTTTTGACGTTATGTGTGGTTGGAAGCATGAAAATATTCTCCTCGGACTAGATGAGATTCTACCAAAATGACATTCGTAAGGATAATAACATGGTCGTAGGAGACGGTTGGCGAATCTCCTACAACAAAAGTTACTAGGTACCCTGGTTCGCTTATGTTTAGACTAAAAAGTTGGGCTGTCTCGCATTAAAGAAATAATCCACCGGAGGCCGAGGTCGATCCTAAGTGCACTCCTTGCCGACTAGGTAGAAGCTGACGGCTGGTTAACGTAAGCATAAGCATACACCACTCGAGAAATTCCGAATTTATGTTCGGCACATAAATTACACTAGGATTCTCTACACCATCAAGAAGTTCTTTTGGACGACAATCCCGTTTTGTCGCTTGAGCAAAAGGCATGACCTTCTCGAACATAGCGTCGGGTTTTATCTCCTCACCGTCACACCTTGTCGACAACGGCAACGAGAATGATATTGTGTTGATGTCCCTTCTACGAGCTAAACCCTACGGCTTATATACACGTCAGGTAGGGTATCTAGGGTTATAAGGTTGGTATCTTGGCGTAGAGGCGGTAGGAGAAGTCTTGGAGTATACATCAAGTCTTCGGCAGATGCAATCTCGTACAGCCTCTGGAGTCCACCTTGGGAAGAATGAAGGCCCATCGGTTCGATCCGACGAGCGTGGGCCGACTAGGCTAGTACCCCCTAGTCCAGGACACCGTCAGTAGCCCCCGAACTGGTCTTCTACGCCGAGGACGATTCCCTTGATGAAGATAACCTCGGATCCGAAGTCCTTGGCTTGACAGACGAGTTCCCCCTCACGATTTCTAAACTCCAGATCCGCTCTTAAAATATGTGGCGTCTTATAAACAAGACCTATCCGAGCTTGTATTCTGCCCGAAGAGACGGGGTAACTTAGCCTCGAAGGCCGACCACACAGGTGTGAATAGTGCCACCTAGCCTGACAAATTTATTGAAGCGGCACACCCCACGACAGGTCGAGCAGTTACTGCCTACCCCGAATCGCGGCCCGAGGCACCCTTTTTACTGGCACGTCACATCGAGGTGGAGATCGTGCCCGTTTTCTTAGGGATATCATCAAGATTTTGTTTCCCCCATATGCACAACGACATCTTTCATGGGAGTGGCGTTTTTATCGGCGCGGTTAAGGGGACTCTTGGCTTTTCAGCAGCTTGTAAGAGTAAAAGGAGGACATCGCTAGTAATCCACGCTCTCATTTCCTCCGTCTGCTGCTTCATCTAGCTCCAGCGCCCAGATCCAATTTCGCAGCCCTTCTTTCAGCAAATACACCCCCTTTCCAACCATGGCCGATACCCTCAAAGGGCACTGGGGTGGTTCCATCGTGACGGACGGCACCATCCTGGAGCTGCATGCCGTGGTGTACCTCCCCGCCTCCATCGGCGCTCGCGCTCCAGATGCCAACTAGCAAGTGCCCGCTCCCAACACAGGGGAGCGGGTAGTCTTCATTCCCCACCTCGTTCGAGGTGTGGGATCCCTGCTGCATCCATTCGTGCGCGGGGTTATGTTCTACTACGGGCTCGACTTCCACCACATGGCCTCGAACTGCATTCTTCACCTCGCCTCCTTCATCACGGTCTATGAGGCCTTCCTCCGCTGTGAACCACACTTCAGCCTCTAGCTGAAGACCTTCGGAGTCAAGCCGAAGTCCAGCGGCTCCGATCTGGCGGAGTGCGGAGGGGCCATGATTAGCAAGAACCAGAATGATGACTGGTTCCAAGGCACCTTCATCAAGACGGTGAAGGAATGGCAGTGAGAGTGGTTTTATATCACTGAGCCACGCGCCCCTGGCCAAACAGAAGTCCCAGCCTTTCCGTCCGGGCCCCCAAGGAAGCTCAAGTCCTGGACGGAGAAGCGCATCGCCTGGGGGGACGCCAACGAGGTGGGGGGACTGATCAAGAAGATCAGGTGGTGGTCCATTGAGAAGAACCTCCAGCTCCCTGAGGTGATCAACGTCATGCTACACCGCCGGGTCCTCCCGCTCCAGCTTCAGGCCAAATCGATGTGGGAGTATAAACCCGAGGACGCGGGGCCCGTTCTCAACTTCTTCCACACCAACCTGGCCGGTATGTGGACGCGGCTGTTCGAGCTGCCCAAGGACGACATCCCCGAGGAGGGGCAAGACCGCGGCTTCGAGGCCGCCCATGGAGCCCTAGAAATAAGTGTTTTAACACAAGTGTTTATATTATTCTTTCTTTGCATGGTGAGACATATCTCAATGAATCACTTCACTTGTTATGTACAGAAGTGAACAACCAAGATGCAGGCCATGCATTGCCCGTCCCCATTACCAGAGGAGTCGAGAACTCCTCAGCTCACGGCGCTCTTAGTCGCGGAGCCGCACGTGGTGGTCCCCAAGGGGTCGAAGTCCCAGAGGGGCAGGACGGGTCCTCGGAAGTGGCAGGCGGTTTCCTGGTCCGAGGAGACCCACACCTCCGCCATCAATGAAGACGCGAAGGAAGAGGAGTAGGAGGAAGACCCTTCCCTTAAAGGGAAGAGGGCGGCGTCAGAGGACGCCGAAGCCAGGGCGCGGCCCAAGGGCCAAAAGAGGTTGAAGAGGACCTCGGGCGGGGCCGCCGGCAAACCGTCGGGGAAGATCATGCTCTCCGACGATTCCGAAGACGATCCCCTCGTACTGGGGGGGGGGGACCGACACCCCAAGGGCAAGTCACTGTTTTCCATATTCTGTGCTTCATTAGATCTATGTTTTAGTAGGAGTAAGCTCATACGAGTGTCTTTCTACAGTCCGTCGAAGGTGCGCCCAAGCGACTCCTCGAGTGGGCTGCCATCCGCCAGTGGACCCCGGACCCCCACATTCCTCCGCCAGCTCGTGATGGAATGGGGGACACTAGTGCAGAAATGGCTAGCCACAACTCTTCTTCGTGGCGCGCCATTTCTCACCAACGCCAGCACTAATATTTTCAAATAGTGTTGGCGTTGGCTAAATTGAAACGCCATAGCTATTCGATTAGTGCTGGCATTGCACATTAGCCCCGACGTTGCACATTAGGCCCATTAGGCCCACGCGAGCACTAATCTGTCTGATCCCCGCCCCGCGCCCTACTCCCCACTCTCTCGAGCCCCAACTCCCTCGTCCTCCTCTCGATCCCCGCCGCCGCCCCCGATGCCACCCATTGCCACCCCGTCCGACGCCGCCCGTCGCCGGCCCGCCCAACGCCGCGTGTCGCCGCCCTGCCCGACCCCGCGCCCGACGCAGCCCTTCGCCGCCCCGTTCGACGCCGCGCCCGACGCCGCCCGACCCGACGCTGCCCCGCCCGATGCCGCCCGCAGACCCTCCTCGCCGCCGAGCACCTCCGTGTCTCCGTCACTGGTATTTTGCTATCTCCGCTTTTTTATGCAAAGAAAAAACTAGAATGCTACAATGGTAGAAAGAACTGGTATTGGGTATTGCTATCTCTGGATGTTGAGTATTGGGTATTGGGTATTTTGTTGTTTGAATCTTAGTACATGTTGTAGATTTCATGTTGTACATGCTTCATGTTGTTTGAATCTTAGTAAAAACCATTGTTCTAAACCAGGACACCGTCTTCTTAAACATCAGTGGTAGGTCGCTCCTCTGTGTTGGTCCTAATGGGAACGCAATTGCTGCAGTTTTTATAAGAGCACTAACCCATTACACTGCATATCTCATTCATTTTTTATGTGGTTCATGTATTGTTAAATTTGGTGCTTGGAGCCTTATTATTATTGTTCTAATGCATAGATAGCTTACGTTTACCATATATGCCATACCATTCTATAAGTTTATAACTACATCTTCTTACAATAGTCGAGTGCCATATAGGGCTACATTCAACATAAGTGCTTAAACTATTGGTCTCTATTAGTCATTGCCAAAAGGCATAAACTTTCAATTTTTCCATTTATTAAACACAACCTAAGTAATTTATTATGTCTGCAACCTGTTTCTATCAAACATAGCCTAAGTAATTTATTATGTATGACACAACCTATTTTCATTTTGGTAGGCTCCTTCATTTCATTCTTTATGCATTAAACACTCTTTTCATTCTTTAGCCAAATAGCATGGCCGACTCTAGCCTCTGGGTAGGCTCCTCTGATCATTGGTCGGGGTTTTCTGAAGATAAATGCGACGTGAGCACCAACCAGGTAATTAAGGTTACAAAAACATGCATTAGCATTGCAAACATCCATATATATATATATATATATGTGTGTGTGTGTGTGTGTGTGTGTGTGTGTGTGTGTGTGTGTGTGTGTGTGTGTGTGTGTGTATACGTATCTAACCACTAATTAATTGTTCATGATTTGAAACCCTTGGCAGGCATACGTAGGAGGTCCGTCTTTGCCAGCTGTCGTTGTGCAGTCTTCAGGTGACGTGGACGTGCTCAGTCATGAGCTGATCGCGTCACGTGAGAGTACCCTCAAGGCCCTGCAGGAGTTGAATGACTCCCTGATGAAGGAGAAGGACAAAATTATCGATGACAATGCTATTGTCTACGATAAGATTTCCAGTCTCGAAGGTCAGATCACGGCACTAAACCTCGAGATAACTGAGATCAATAAGGACATAGAAGCCCCGAAGGCCCAAAGGACTCAACTGAAGACAGAGAAAGCACATTACATCAAGGAGGGGCAGATGAAGAGGAATAAGCTTCGTGAGCTTAAAATAGTCCTTAGGAAAAACTAGCTAGGTAGTGTCGATCAAGAGAGGGGAAGATCGATATATACATTGTGAGAAGTATTTGGTACTTTCCTTTTGTGAATTTGGTATCTTTTGTGAATGAAATGTTTGGTATCTTTTGTGAATGAAATGTTTAGTATCTTATGTGAAGCTGGTATTTTTTTATTAGCTAAATATGACAGTGCCGGCGTGCAACTCTATCCAACGCCAGCATGTATTCAAAATACTGATGGCGTCGTCTCCAATGCCAACCCTAAATTTTAACAGTGGCGCCATATTGGTGGCATCATGTGTCCACGCCAGCAGGTCCCTTTTTGCCATGCCATAGCTAGGCTTTTATGCACTAGTGGGAGGTGTCTTCTGTTTCAGCTCCCCAGGTTGAGACTACGGGGGCCGAAGGTTCCATCGACATGACCGAGGTTGACACCTCGGTCCCGCAGGGCCAAGGGGATAAGGTACCCGAGGTCATCGAGGAAACGCTGGGCCACACATCGGCCCAGCCGTAGTCCGTCCAGACTTCAGCGCCGAGGCCAGAGACCGTTCCGGCCAACACCTAGGTGCTTGGGTCCAAGGTCGTGCCGCCTCCACCTCCTGCCCAAGGGCGGGCCAGCGTGGGGTGGACCGAGGAGATGGAGGAGACCTTGAAGGGCTCCTCCCTCAAGGAAGAGGACCATGCCTTGACAGGCACGATGCTGCAAGGCTTCCGGTCCGCGGGGGTCGGATTGCACGAGGTCTTCAAGGGTCTCGTTACGAGCTTCGAGGTACGTTTTATCCTTGTGAAATAGTTTTTGTTTTGAATTTACTTTGCAAATCCCTGTACTTATCCAAGGACATGTTCTCATGGCCTTCTAAACGGTCTGGTAAGTGAGTAGCCCCCGAGCCCAAGGCCGGTTTCGAGGAACCGGTGTTGGGATTGAATAGAAGCAGGAACTTGATGCCTAGCCCCCAGGACGTAGGGCGCGCGTCCGAGGTTTAATAGACTGGCCGTGGGGCTTTATGTGAAAAAAATCTGTGTTTGTATGTTTCTACCTCGGCTCTGAGCTCCGTCTCTGAGGAGATAGCGGAGGTAAACCGGAAGCTCGAGAGGTCTAAGAAAGACCTCGATGTGATGAACCAACGGTTCGAGCAGTCTCTAGGTAAACGATCAGTACTTCTTTGCTCTTTGAATGCTAGAAGCATACTGTGTTTTGTCGTTCAGTTAGGAGTTGACGCCAAACTTTTTGACTGATAGCGGCTTTGTCCGAGCTTGAGGGGCCCAAGGCCGAGCTCAAAAAGGCTCGACAAGAGGCGGAGCAGCATAAGGCTGCAGCCGTGAAGGTGGAGAAGGACCGAGCTACCGAGAAGGTGGCTTGGGAGAAGGACCGGGGGCGGGTCGTGGATGTCGAGGAGACCCTGAAGGGTGTGTTCGAAACACGTGACAAACTTCGGGCCAAGGAGAAGGAGGCCAAGGAAGAGCTCCAGAAGCTCCAGGTCGCGCCCGGACCAATCACGGGGTGCTCCAACAAGTGGAGCAAATAGCCGCGGGTAAGCCGTACTTATTGTAGTGTGTGTTTGGTAGCGAACGGTGCGTCGAGCTCACCCAGCTGTGGAATTCTGCAGAGGTCTTCGCGGATCTTCCGAGGAGTGTGACGGACGCCGTCCAGCACTTCGGGCAACTGGAGGGCCATGAAGAGGAGAAGGCCTTCTGGCGGCAGTTCCCGGACTCCTCGTCGCCACAGCTGCTGAACCATCGAATGATGCAGCTGGTGGAGCTAATCCGCATGGCGAGGCCAGCGCTTCAGGATCTATACATCAAGCTGTGGCCCGCCGAACCTCTTCTGTCCAGCCTCTTCGGACTCCTGGCCTGGTTGTAGGTTGCTGGCCCGCAAGTGGATCGCTGGAAGCGATCCGCGTGCTTCGAAGGAGCCCGGCGGGCGTACGCTTGCGTGAACACGCACTTCCGGAAGGTGGAAGCTGCGACCTGTGCTGCGGGGCCCCGCGTAGGGAAAAATCGAACCGTGGAGCAGTTCTATGCCGAAGTGGCAGAGGGCGCTCGGACGACCGAGCCCATGTGTCCAAAGGACACTTTGTATCAGCTGTAGTACTTCGGAGTGCCGAAGTACATGGGATGTAAAAACCCATCTTTTGTTTTAATGAGTATGTCTTTAGATTTCCTCATATATGTATTTTATTTTAATTGATTTTCCTATTGTGCAACCGTGTTGTACTGAAAGTGGCCAATCGTCGGCTTCTACCCCAATGTAGAATATACAAAGGGTGTTCCTTGAGGCAGCTCTGACCCTTAGCCGACGTCTCGGTACCCAGAGGCGGTCCGTGCTTGTAGGAACTAGGCAATAAGACTATAATGGATTTATAACTTTCGCTTAGTCATAGGAGTTTGACTGTGCGGGCTGATGACGATCCCCTAGTGTGTTAGGTGATCGGCTTGAGGCAGCTGAGGCCTACACCATTACCCACATTGGCTTATGCTATGAATAAGCCCTTCATTTAACACGGGTGATCTCTAATGACACATCGCTTAACACGGTCTTCGGATTGCCGACCGGTTTTCTCTTACCTAGATAGTCAATTTTCGGCTTTCTCCATTGAGGCGCTCTGCCAATTAAACTGACGGCACTATCGCAGTGGTTCTCCCGTTACACCCATAGACAAATTTGTTCGGAAACGTAAGGGGTACACATAGGAGATGGGCAACCAAACTATTGACCGAAATCTAGGTTCAAAACTGATGCATATAGTGCAACATCTGAGACACCGAGTACTTCGGACTTGTATTTCAAGACAAGGAAACAAAGCCCTTTAGCAGTTGTATCTTGAAGACGTTCTTGTAGATCACAGGCCGTGCTTGTACAGAAATACAATAAGGACCTTGAGGGGCATGATTTCTTTATTTTATAACTTCAAGCTCTACATGCCGAGCTGTAACAAGAGAAACTAAAAAGATACAATGCAAAAAAAAGGAGCATACAAGAACAGGGCGGATATTATCATCGGTTTATAAGCCTGGGCCGCTTCCTGTCGCACGTCTGCGTCTCCATGTTGTTGATAACTTATCCTCATTGATGGCGAGGACTAAGATGGACTGTATGCAACCTCGGCTTCGCGTATGCTTGGAGAGCTTGCTTGTCGAGTCCTTTTAAGAGGTCTGCAGATGTCCGCTGTGTGGTTAAAGCCACGTGGGTATATTTTCCTGGCCAGATCTTTGACAAGACCTTGCCGGTATGGAAGCTCGAAGCTTAACCGTTCCTCGGTCTAGCCGATCTGGTGTTTCCATAAATTTTGGCTCCTCGGCGGCCCAAGGGATTTTGAGTGCGAAATTGTGCACCCTGGGACATAGTGCCCCTTCCAAGGGGAGCGCGCGAGGAGCCCGCACCCCTATTTAGGTGTGAGGGTATGTGTCCGAGGTTGATTTGCATGGCCCGTGAATGCTTTGAAGAGCTAGAAGTGCGTTTAACGCCACGGGCAGCGTCCTCGGATGCCTGCACCTCGGCTGCGAAGGCCGCGGTCTACTCCTCAGTACAGAGGGAGCGTTCAGTGTTACCATTGGTTGTGATAACACCGTTGGGTCCTGGCATCTTGAGCTTGAGATAAGCATAGTGTGGGACCGCATTGAAGCAAGCGAACGCTATGCGCCCTAGGAGCGCATGGTATCCACTTCAAAAGGGGACAATGTCAAAGATTAACTCCTTACATCTAATGTTCTCGGGTGATCCGAAGATGACCTCCAATGACACATGTCCGGTGCAACGAACCTCAACGCCTGGTATGACGCCTTTGAAGGTAGTGTTGCTTGGTGATACGTCTCCAACATATCTATAATTTTTGATTGTTCCATGCTGATATATTATCATTCTAGGATACTTTCTGGGTCTTTATTTACCAAGTTATAATATTTTTTAGCACTAACCTATTGACCCAGTGTCAGTGCCAGTTGCTATTTTCTGCGTGTTTTTACTTTTCACGTTTACAGTACCAAATGAAGTACAATTGCCACGAAACTTTTTGATGATTTTTTCTGGACCAAAAGAAGACCTGGAAGCTTCGGAAGGAGGCCGGGGGCCACACGAGGGCCGCACAAGCCAACAGGGCGGGCCCCAGGGGGGTCGTGCCCTGATGGCTTGTGCCTCCCTCGGGCGCCCCCCGACGCCCCTCTTTGGCTTATAAATTCTCATCTAACCTAAAAATACCAGAGGCAGTCCCGAAACCCTTTTTCCTCCATCGCAGGTCTCTGTTCCGTCGCGAGGCCATCTGGAGCTCCGTTCCGCCACCCTGCCGGAGGGGGGATCGATCACGGAGGGCCTCTACATCAACCTTGCTGCCCTCATGATGATGTGTGAGTAGTTCACCATAGACCTACAGGTCGATAGCTAGTATCTAGATGGCAATCTCTCTATCTCTTGATCTTCAATACAATGATCATCGCATCTTCACTTTGATCTATCCGATGTAAACCTATTGTGCGGTGTGTTTGTTGGGATCCGATGAATTGTGGGTTTATGTTCACATTATTCACGAAAGTATTTGAGATATCTCTGATATATATTATGTCTCTTAATTGCATGATCATTATAGCTTTGTAATGCTCTCCTATATGTTGATGTGCTTTGGCCAAGTAGATTGATATTTCATCGGTGGGAGTGGTGCGTTGTGGTAGGTTCAACCTGACGATTTTCTATATCCCAGTGACAAAGTAGGGGACAAGATGCGTCTTTTTGTTGTTTCTACTAAGGATAACACAATGGGGTTCATTCATATTGCTTGGGTTTACTTTGTCTACATCATGTCATCGTTCTCCATGCATTACTCTGTTTGACTTAATACTCTAGATGCATGCTGGATAACAGTCGATGAGTGGAGTAATAGTAATAGGTGCAGGCAGGAGTCGTCCTATTTGTTTATGGACATGATTCCTATATACACATGATCATTGCCGTGAAAATCGCATAACTATCCGCTTTTCTATCAATTGCCCAACAGTAATTTGTTACCCACCGTATGCTGCCTATAGGGAAAACTATGGCCCCCGGGTCTATTCACTTATATATTTACAAACACTACTATTACCTTGCTGCCTTTATTTACTTTTTATTTTATTTTGCAATTTACAATTATCTACAATTATCTACACACCTCATTTGCTTGCAAATAACGAGATCAAGGGGATTGACAACCCTCTTGCCTGCGTTGGGTGCAAGTTGTTTGTTCATTTGTGTGCAGCCGCTGAAGACGGTTGAGGATTGATATTCCTATTGGTTCGATAAACCTTGGTTTCATAACTAAGGGAAATACTTACCCACTTTGTGCTGCAATAACCTATTCCTCTTCACGGAAAACCCAACGCAGATCACAAGTATCAGGAAGGATTTCTAGCGCCGTTGCCGGGGAATATCATCTTCAACTACCAAGTAACTTCACACAAATTTTCATTCACTTGTTTGTCTTGTAATTTTCTGATATATTTATCTTGTCTCATAAAAATCAAAAATACAAAAATATTTATCTTTGCTTGTTACTAGTTTACTTCTTCGCTTGCTACTTTACTTGTCTTGCTTGTTACGTTGCTTGTTCGGTCACCATGTCTAAAGATACCACTAAGTTGTGTGACTTCTCAAATACTAATAATAATGATTTTATTAGTACACCTATACCACACGCCACTAGCGCGAAGGCTTTTGATATTAATGCTGCATTGCTAAATCTTATCATGAAGGATCAATTTTCGGGAAGTCCTAATGAGGATCCCGTGTCACATCTTAATACCTTTGTTGAATTATGTGATATGCAAAAGAAGAAGGATATGGATAATGACATTATGAAATTAAAATTATTTCCTTTTTCACTAAGAGATAAAGCTAAGGCTTGGTTTTCATCTTTACCTCGTAATAGTATTGGAAGATGGGATAAGTGTAAAGATGCTTTTATTGCCAAGTATTTCCCTCCTGCTAAGATCATCTCCCTTAGAAATCAAATAATGAATTTTAAACAGCAAGATCAAGAGCATGTTGCACAAGCTTGGGATAGAATGAAATTGATGATAAGAAATTGTCCAACTCATGGTTTAAACTTCTGGATGATTATCCAAAACTTCTATGCTCGACTAAACTTTGTGTCTAGGAATCTTCTAGATTCTGCTGCAGGTGGTACCTTTATGGATGTGACCTTAGGAGAGGCCACAGAACTTCTGGACAACATTATGACAAATTATTCTCAATGGCATACCGAAAGGGCTCCAACCGGTAAGAAGGTAAATTTTGTTGAAGAAATCGCTACTTTGAGTGAAAAAGTGGATGCTCTTATGAATATGGTTGCTAGTAAAAATGCTCATGTTGATCCCAATGACATGCCCTTGTCTACTTTGATCTAGCAAAATAATGATGCTATTGATGTGAACTTTGTCTCGCGAAATAATTTCAACAATAATGCTTATAGAGGAAACTTCAATTCTAGACCGTATCCCGGTAATTCCTCTAACAACTATGGAAATTCTTATGGAAATTCTTCTAAAAATTCTAATAGGATACCCTCTAATCTTGAGAACACAATTAAATAATTTATTAATTCTCAGAAGGTTTTCAACACTATGGTAGAAGAAAAATTGCATGTAGTTGATTCTTTGGCTAAAAACATGGATATAATTGCTCTTGATATGGAAACTCTTAAAAATAAAGCCTTGTCACCCAAGCATGATTTAATGAGGCTATTAAATCTATCCAACTATTAATTGATGAAAGTAATGAGAGGACCTCTAAGTTGAGAGCTAGGCGGGACTCTTAGAAAAGGCTCTTCCACCCGTTTTTTACCGGAATCATGATGAAGATCTTAAAATGATTGGTACTTCTCCTATTGAATCTTTATTTACTTCTCTGAATATAAATGATAAAGGGACCGGAGATGAGTCAACTCTAGTTGAGAAGTGTCCTGTTTGCTTGGAGGGTGATGATTTTGATGCTAAAACTGAAAAACATGGGTTTGGAGAGGTCAAACTTTAACTAGTGTTGTGCCCACTATTTTGGATTACAAGGACTTTAATTATGATAATTTCTCTTTAGTAGAATGTATTTCCTTGTTGCAATCCATTATTAGCTCACCCAATGCTTGTGAATAAAATAAAGCTTTTACCGAACATATAGTAGAAGCTATGATAAAAGCTTATGATGAGAAACTTGGGCTTGAAGTTTCTATTCCTAGAAAATTGCATGATGAGAGGGAAACTAATATCAAAATAAAGATAAATAAATATGAATGCAATGCCTTGTGTAACCTTGGTGCTAGTGTTTCAACTATTCCCAAATCTCTTTGTGATGTGCCTGGTCTCACTCATATTGAAGATTGTTCCCTTAACTTGCATCTTGTGAATTCTACCATTAAGAAACCTCTAGGTAGAATTAATTATGTGCTTATTATTGCAAATAAAAATTATGTGCCTATAGATTTCATTGTGCTTGATATTGATTGCAATCCTACTTGTCCCATAATACTCGGAAGACCTTTCCTTCGACTATAGGTGCAATCATTGACATGAAAGATGGAAATATAAGGTTCCAATTCCCATTATAGAAAGGGATGGAACACTTACCTAGAAAGATAATTAAACCACCTTATTAATCAATCATGAGAGCTACTTATGGGTGGAGTGTCAAAGATGACAATACTTGAAACTATGCATTATGCCTAGCTAGGGGCATAAAATAATAGCGCTTGTTGGGAGGCAACCCAATAGTTATCTTTAAATTTTTGCTTTAAGCTTTATATTTTTTTATAACATGATTATTGCCTCTGTAATTATTATGTTTTTGTGTTTAAATTAGTGTTTGTGCCAAGTAAAGCCTTTGATATGACTCACAAGATGAGTAGAATCGATGCTGAAACAAAACAGAAACTTTTGACTCCAGTACAGGAATTTTCATTTTTTACTGGAGCGTGATAATTATCTGAACCTTTTACACAGTATTGCCATATAAATTTTCGAGGTTTTCCTAAGTTTTCAGAATTTTTATAGTTACAGAAGTATAGGTTCTCTACAGATTGCTACAGACTGTTCTGTTTTAGACATATTCTGTTTTTGCTTGCATAGTTGCTTGTTTTGATTGTGCTATGGATTGTATCGGGGGGTATAAGCCATGGAGAAGTTATAATACAGTACCTATTATGCAATTATGAAATAAGAATCAATTTATAACAGTACCTAAAGTATGCAATATGTTTCTTATACTAACGGATCTCACGAAGTTTTGTTGAGTTTTGTGTGATTGAAGTTTTCAAGTTTTGGGTGTTATTGCGATGGACAAAGGAATAAGGAGTAGCAAGAGCCCAAGGTTGGGGATGCCCAAATCACCCCAAGGTAATATTTTAAGGAATACTCAAGCGTCTAAGCTTGGGGATGCCCCGGAAGGCATCCCCTCTTTCGTCTCAATCCATCGGTATGTCACTTGAAGCTATATTTTTATTCGTCACATGATATGAGTTTTACCTGGAGCATCATTTACTTTTGTTTTGCTTTTCCTTTCAGTTTGCCACAATCATTGTTTTCTGGACACACCTATTTAAGAGAGACACACCTTCATCATAATTTGTTAGAATACTCTTTGTGCTTCACTTATATCTTTTGAGCTTAGCAGTTGCTCTAGTACTTCACTTATATATTTTTGAGCACGGTGGCGTGTAGATTTTATAGAAATAATTTCACTCTCATTCTTCACTTATATTTGTTTGAGAGTTAATAGATAGTGATGGTAATTTGCATGGGTCACAAGACTAGTCCAAAAATATTAGGTATTCAATGAGTGATAATCAAAACCATCAAGTAGCACATATAGATTAATTTTGGGTCAATGGTATTGATGTGATAATATGGAAAAGGTGTGAGTTCATAATTGTTGACCCGTAGAAGTGTCGATATTACGAAAGGTTAGATTTTTGTTCATCTAAAAATTAAAGAGGCATGGTGATGATGTGTAAGCATTTCTATTCCTCGTTGAAATCCTAGTGTTGTTTCGGGTCGGAAGCACGCGATGGTTAACTCCTACCAACCTGTTCCCTCGGGGCATGCGAGTAGTACTTTGATTTATGATAAAACTAATAAACCTTTGCAATAAGTATATGAGTTCTTTATGGCTAATGTGAAACCATGGACATACGCAACCTCACCTTCTCATATTTGCTAGCCTCTTCGGTACCGTGCATAGCCCATTCTCACCTCGAGGATCGGTGCAACTTTCGTCGGTGCATCCTAACCCCGTGACATGATACGCTCTGTTGCACATAAGCCTCATTATATATTCCTCAAAACAGCCACCATACCTACCTATCATGGCATTTCCATAGCCATTCCGAGATATATTGCCATGCAAATTCCACCGTCACATCACATGACTAGTTCGTTCATCATCATATTGCTTTGCATGATCATATAGAGCTGACATAGTATTTGTGGCAAAGCCACCGTTCATCATATTTTTGATACGTGTCATGCTGGATCATTGCACATCCTGGTACACTGCCAAAGGCATTCATACAGAGTCATATCTTCATATCAGTTCCCCATATCGAGTTGTAAGTAAATAAAAGTGTGATGGTCATAATTATTAGAGCATTGTCCCAGTGAGGAAAGGATGATGGAGACTATGATTCCCCCACAAGTCGGGATGAGACTCCGGACGAAAAATAAAGATGGGGGAGGCAAATGAGCCCACCATCCAAAAAATAAGAGAAAAAGAGAGAAGGGACTTTGCTACTATCTTTTACAACACTTGTGCCTCAAAGTGGCACTATGCTCCTCATGTAGAGAGTCTCATGATATGTCATTTTCATATGCTAGTAGGAATTACCTATTCGTTTACAAATTTGGCTTTTATATTCCTATAATGGGCTTCCTCAAATGCCCGAGGTCTTCATGAGCAAGCAAGTTGGATGCACACCCCACTTAGCTTCATTTGAGCTTTCATACACTTATAGCTCTAGTGCATCATTTGCATGGCAATCCCTACTCCTTGCATTGACATCTATTGATGGGCATCTCCATAGCCCGTTGGTACGCCTAGTTGATGTGAGACTATCTTCTCCACTTTTTTGCCCCTTCGATATCTACCACCATATTCTATTCCACCCAAATGCTATGTCCAATGGCTCACACTCATGTATTGCGTGAAGAATAAAAAGTTGATGCATATTGAAAAAGTATGATCCAATTGCCTGACTTGGACACCGTGATGCTTAACATTTGTATTAATGTGGTGAATATGGAGTCATGCCTTGCTAATATAATAAGATGAATAGGGGGTAAACATTCCTTGAGGATCTTATACTTTGAAAGATTGATGATTTTGTTTCTTACACTTTAATTATTGCTATATGTTAATATTTATTGATTTATCATTTCTCAATGAGCATACATGCATAAGATTACATAATGGATAGCATGTCACATCAAAAAATCTGTTTTTATCATTTACCTACTCGAGGACGAGCAGGAATTAAGCTTGGGGATGCTTGATACGTCTCCAACGTATCTATAATTTTTTTTATTGTTCCATGCTGATATATTATCATTCCAGGATACTTTTTGGGTCTTTATTTACAAATTTATAATATTTTTGAGCACTAACCTATTGACCCAGTGCCCAGTGCCAGTTGCTGTTTTCTGCGTGCTTTTCACTTTTCTGGTTTACAGTACCAAACGAAGTCCAATTTCCATGAAAATTTTTGATGATTTTTTCTGGACCAAAAGAAGACCTGGAAGCTTTGGAAGGAGGCCGGGGGCCACACGAGGGCCGCACAAGCCAACAGAGCGCGTCCCAGGGGGGCGCTCGCTAATGGCTTGTGCCTTCCTCGGGCGACCCCCGACACCCCTCTCTGGCTTATAAATTCTCATCTACCCTAAAAATAGCAGAGGAAGTCCTGAAACCCTTTTTCCGCCGCCGCAAGTCTCTGTTCCTTCGCGAGGCTATCTGGAGCTCCGTTCCGGCACCGTGCCGGAGGGGGGATCGATCACGGAGGGCCTCTACATCAACCTTGCCGCCCTCATGATGATGCGTGAGTAGTTCACCATAGACCTACGGGTCCATAGCTAGTACCTAGATGTCAATCTCTCTATCTCTTGATTTTCACTACAATGATCATCGCATCTTCGCTTTGATCTATCCGATGTAATCCTATTGTGCGGTGTGTTTGTTGGGATCTGATGAATTGTGGGTTTATGTTCAGATTATTTATGAAAAGTATTTGAGATATCTCTGATATATATTATATCTCTTAATTGCATGATCATTATAGCTTCGTAATGCTCTCCGATTTATTGATTTGCTTTGGCCAAGTAGATTGATATTTCATCGGTGGGAGTTGTGCGTTGTGGTAGGTTCAACCTGACAAGTTTCTATATCCCAGTGACAAAGTAGGGGACAAGATGCATCTTTGTGTTGTTGCTACTAAGGGTAACACGATGGGGTTCATTCATATTGCTTGATTTTACTTTGTCTACATCATGTCATCGTTCTCCATGCATTACTCTGTTTGACTTAATACTCTAGATGCATGCTGGATAGCGGTCGATGAGTGGAGTAATAGTAATAGGTGTAGGCAGGAGTCGGCTTATTTGTTTATGGACGTGATGCCTATATACACATGATCAGTGCCATGAAAATCGCATAACTATCCGCTTTTCTATCAATTGCCCAACAGTAATTTGTTACCCACCGTATGCTGCCTACATGAGAGATGCCGCTAGGGAAAACTATGGCCCCCGGGTCTATTCACTTATATATTTACAAATGCTACTATTACCTTGCTGCCTTTATTTACTTTTTATTTTATTTTGCAATTTACAATTATCTACAATTATCTACACAGCTCATTTGCTTGCAAATAACGCGATCAAGGGGATTGACAACCCTCTTGCCCGCGCTGGGTGCAAGTTGTTTGTTCATTTGTGTGCAGCCGCTGAAGACGGTTGAGGATTGATATTCCTATTGGTTCGATAAAACTTGGTTTCATAACTGAGGGAAATACTTACCCACTTTGTGCTGCAATAACCCGTTCCTCTTCATGGAAAACACAACGCAGATCACAAGTATCACTTGGCCTGATCCGAGATGAGTCGATGCCCATCTCCTAACTGTGTCCTCATTGATTATGTTGAGGCTGCTTCCTCCATCCATAAGGACGCGTGTAAGGTGGAAACCATCGACAATTGGGTCCAGGACAACTACAGCTGATCCGCCATGCCTGATGGTGGTCGGATGGTCATGTATGTCGAATGTGATCGGGTGAGCCGACCATGGGTTGAACTTCGGGGCGACTGACTCTAATGTGTAGATGTCTCGAAGTACGCACTTCCTCTCCCTCTTGGGGATATTGGTAAGATAGATCATATTCATCTCTGTTACCTCCTTAGGAAACTTCTTTTGGCCTCTGTTGGTGGGCCACCGAGGTTCATCCGCGTCTTCACTGTGATTTTGGGTTTTACTTTGACCCTCCGTCGCTACCTTGCCAGCTTGTTTGAAGACCCAATAATTCCTATTAGTGTGGGTTGCTAGTTTGTCTTGACTGCCATGGATTTGGCACGATCGATCCAGAATCTTGTCAAGCTGGCTAGGTTCATCCTTGTTCCCTTTAAAGGGTTTCCTTTTCTGTCCGAATCTAGGTCCGGTGAACCCTGCATTGACTGCGGCATCCTTTGTGTCTCTCCCGCCATTTTTATGCATGCGCTTGTTTTTATTGCGTCTAGGCTTTCCATTGGCGTCGCGTGTCTCCGAAGTGCATGCCTTACCATTGTGAGTGCTTTGTGCGAGCTAGCTATCTTCTCTCGCACAAAAGCGGGTCATCAGCGAAGTGAGGGTTGCCATGGTCCTCGGCTTGTCTTGGCCGAGCTGGCGAGCAAGCCATTCATCTCGGATGTTATTTTTGAATGCAGCAACGGCTATGGCATCGGAGCAGTCTATTATCTGATTCTTTTTGGTAAGGAACATGTTCCAGAATTTCTGAGCAGATTCGCCTGGCTGCTGGGTGACACGACCGAGGTCATCAGCGTCCGGAGGTTGGACATAAGTGCCTCGGAAATTCGCCCTAAAGGCATCTTCAAGGTCTTCCCAGCTACCAATTGAGTGAGGAGGTAGGCTGTTAAGCCAATGCCTAGACGGCCCCTTTAGCTTGAGCGGCAAATATTTGATGGCGTGGAGGTCATTGCCATTAGCCATGTGTATGTGGAGAAGGAAATCTTTGATCCACACTGCTGGGTATTTGGTGCCATCGTATGATTCTATGTTGATGGGCTTAAACCCTTCTGGAAATTGATGTTTCATTACTCTGCCTGTAAAGCAGATCGGGTGGGTTGGACCTCGAAACCGGGAAGTGTATCGTCGGAGGTCGGGGGAGAGTCGTTCGTAGGCTTGTTCTCGGGCACGACCGTTCCTGTCTAGCCAGGTATCATAGCCATCAATCCCAGCTGGCGCACGTCCTCTTGAGCCGTAGATGGACCGAGGAAGCACTCGGTTTGCCTCAATGTGACGTCGAACGTCGTGAGGGTCTAGGTAATCCATGGGGTCCTTGCCATATCGGCATGGAGCGGGTCGGGTGTTGAGGTGCTCCCGTTCTGGCCTGTCCCAACCTCTAGGGGGTCGGTCAGGCGCATTAGCGACTAGTTCTTCATCGAACTCCGGCAGTAGACGCCTACGTGGGTATGATTTTGGCATGCTACGGCATCAGTCTTCGAGTTCTTGTTCGGCCGAGAGTACTTCGACCCACTTGACATTCAATGCATCCGCATTCACTTGCAGCAGCTGTTGCTTCTTGCATTTCATGCTTCGAGCGGTGGCGACGAGGCGCCGTCAGAAGCGCTCTTGATCTAGGAGGTCTTCAGGGACGATATAGTCCTCGATACCGAGGTTGTTGTCCTCCTCAAACTCCGGCATATAATTGTCATCGGCTCCTTCAAAGAGGCCGTCGAGATCCGAGTCCTTAGTATTTTCTCCGGGATTGCCATTCCGTACTGGGGAGGCTTGAGTGTCCTCTCTAGTGTTGTCAGTGTTGCCGACCATTGCCTCATTGCCATCGGCGGTGGTGTTATTACCATTGGGTTCCCCATTGTTGCCCCTTCGACGTCTGTGCCGACGTCTTGTAGGGGATTTGGGGGTATCCACCATATAGACGTCATAGGTGGATGTTGCGGTCCACTTGCCAGTGTTTACCAGGGGCGAAGTGTGTTCTTTGGGGCCATCGGCATCTTCATCCATGTCAGTGGCCTCATCGTAGTCTAGCACGTCGGTTAAGTCATCGATCGTGGCGACTAGGTGGGTGGTGGGTGGGCCGTAAATTTCCCGATCGTCGGCTTTAAGTCCGATTTTGTCGTAAACCAAAGTCTTGTCATCTGAGATCTACATGCTCTGGATGTGATCAAGCATCTTGTTTAGGTGAGATAGTTCTACGGAGTTCATTGCGTGGCTATAAGCGGGGTTAACTCGAAGTGTGCCCGGTGTATAGCTCGGTGTGTTTCCGGCGTGCAGAGGATCCAAAGGTGTTTCTAGATCCTGTGCCGGGGTTGACTCAAGATCCAACGTAGCTTCAGGGATAGAGGTCGGGATTGGGACCGAGCCGAGGTTCGAGGGGAGGTCGCCCGGAGTTGCTACGGGGATCTTCGGCGACACCAAGGCTTCTGGCTTGACGTCTTAGGAATAGATCGGTTCCGGAGTCGATGCTCTGGTGCCAGGTATCCCCTCCAACCGGCCGGGCATCCTGATGTCTACTACGCAACTTTATTCTGGTAGACTTTGTTGGGCCTCCAAGCGCAGAGTTTTGTAGGACAGTAGCAATTTTCCCTCAAGTGGATGACCTAAGGTTTATCAATCCGTGGGAGGTGTAGGATGAAGATGGTCTCTCTCAAACAACCCTGCAATCAAATACAAGAAATCTCTTGTGTCCCCAACACACCCAATACAATGGCAAATTGTATAGGTGCACTAGTTCGGCGAAGAGATGGTGATACAAGTGCAATATGGATGATAGATATAGGTTTTTGTAATATGAAAATATAAAAACAGCAAGGTAACAATTAACAAAAGTGAGCACAAACGGTATTGCAATGCTTGAAAACAAGGCCTAGGGTCCGTACTTTCGCTAGTGCAATTTCTCAACAATGCTACTATAATTGGATCACATAACCATCCCTCAACGTGCAACGAAGAATCACTCCAAAGTTCTTATCTAGCGGAGAACATAAGAAGAAATTGTTTGTAGGGTACGAAACCACCTTAAAGTTATTCTTTCCGATCGATCTATTCAAGAGTTCGTACTAGAATAACACCATATGATATGCATCAACCAACTCTAATGTCACCTAGATACTCCAATGTCACCACAAGTATCCATGAGTTAATTATACGATACACATCAAACAATTTCAGATTCATAATACTCAATCCACACAAAGAACCTCAAAGAGTGCCCCAAGATTTCTATCGGAGAAAGTAGGACAAGAACGTGTATCAACCCCTATGCATAGATTACCCCAATGTCATTGTCGGCGTTCTGGGAACGGGGGTACCCAGACCTGCCTGCCTGCGGCCCAAGGCGTGGCCCACTTCGTCGACCAAACACAGCCAGGTGCGGCCCCACTCAAGACAAGGCCCTCGCGAGGGCCCTAGGCTTGCGAGGAGGAGCGGCGTCAAGACCGGCAAGGGATGGGCCTCCCCAGGCCCCCTCCGGAGTGGTGGACATCTCTATGCAGAGCCCGGCCTTAGGAGTCAAAGATGACGCAAGGAAGGACAGGCGGGCGCCAGCGCGCGAGGCAGCGCAGTTTCCCCTTTGGTGTAAAGGGAGCAAGGACGTACGCGGGTTCCCAAAGCATCCCCCAAAGGTTTCCATTCTGGTGCAACAAGACCACGACCACGAGCCCCGCAGGACGGATGTCATCGCCGAGCCCACCTCTGCATCATCGACAACTACTTTGCAGGCGAAGACCGCCTTTGGGCAAGGCGGGCATGTACTCCTGTCCCCCTTCAAAATTGGCCGTTGTGGGATCCCTTCCCGCCATTGCGATAAGGGAAGAGGACCCGGGCCACCACTATATATAGAGGCTAGGCTGCACCGTAGAGAGGGATCCGAAATCGGTCAATCCACTCATCCATCACCAAGCCGACAAAGGGCTAAGAACACCTCAGGAGCGCCCTCACGAGGCTCCGAAACATTGTACTAGTTCATCCACCACACCTCCTCGAGAGGCAATCCACCAAAGCAGGAGTAGTGTATTACGCTTCGCGGCGGCCCGAACCTGGGTAAACTACCGTGTTCATCTTCTTCCTCGTCATCGTGCGAGTTCATCGTTGTGTCCATCGAGTAGCGAGCTAGGTAGGGCGAGGCTGCAGGGGATCTTCGCACACGCCCATGTGTTCGAATCTTAAGGGTTTCGCGGAGCCCGAAATCCGACATTTGGCGCGCCTGGTAGGGGGCGTGTCGGAGCTTCCCCACTCGCGGTGACAGCCCCGAAGCCCCGGTTCGGCAACCCCATGGCGGGCGAGATCCCCGACGATGGCCGGTCCCCGGCGCGTGACGACGCTTGGGCACGCAGGGCCGCCCCCGCGATCGCCTGCATCCTCGGCGGGTCGTAGGCGCCGTCCTCCGGCCGCCATATCAAGTGGTTCCTACGCCACGTAGGAGCGGTTCGGCCATGGCCCGAGCCCACGCCACACCGCACATGGCCGGAGATCGACATCACCTTCGGCCCCGACGACCACCCCAAGGCGACGGCAGCCGCTTGGGCGCTCCCCATGTTGTGCACGCTGACCATACGCGGCGTGGCCGTCTCCAGGACCCTCATAGACGGTGGCGCCGGCCTCAACGTCATCTCCCTGGAGGCCTTCGACGCGTTGCAGTTACCCCGTGACCAGCTCGCACCTTCAAGGCCCTTCTCTGGGGTGGCCGGGGGGTCCGTCGTCCCCGTGGGGCGGGTGCGCCTCCCCGTCACCTTCGGCACCCGCTCCAACTTCCGCACCGAGCAGGTCGACTTCGATGTCGCCCACATCCACCTCCCGTACAACGCGATACTTGGCTAACCCGCCCTCGCTCAGTTCATGGCGGCAACGCACCCAGGCTACAACGTCGTCAAGATGCCCGGGAGCGGCGGCATCCTCACCGTCGTGGGGGATGTCAAGGACGCGTCCCACGTGCTCAAGCTCTCCTACAAAGCCGCGGCCGCGGCGCGCACCAGTGCCGGGGGCGCCGCGCGGGCCGCGGAGGACCCTGGGGGTGTCCCCGACGTCGCGTCGGTGAAGAAGAAGCAGCTGTTCTCCCAAAGTCGGGCGGAGACGAAGCAGGTGCCGGTGGACGAAGGAAACCCTGGCCCTACCTTCACCATCGGCGCCGACTTGCCTCAAGATCAAGAGGAGGCGTTGGTGGCCTTTCTCCGGGCGAACAAGGACGCATTCGCGTGGAGCGCCTCCGACCTGGTGGGGGTCCCAAGGGACGTAATCGAGCACCACCTCATGGTGTGCCCGAACGCACGTCCGGTAAAGCAAAAGGCAAGCTCCGGAGAAGCAGGCGTTCATCGCCCAGGAGGTCGGCAAGCTGAAGGAGGCAGGGGTCATCCGGGAGGTGCGTTACCCAGAGTGGGTGGCCAACCCGGTGGTCGTCCCGAAGAAGTGCGGGAAGGAGCGTATGTGCGTCAACTTCACGAGCCTCAACAAAGCCTGCCCCCAGGACCCATTCCCGCTGCCGCGCATCGACCAGATCGTGGACTCCACCGCGGAGTGCGACCTCCTATGCTTCCTAGACGCCTTCTCGGGTTACCACCAGATCAAAATGGTGGTGGAGGACGTCGAGAAAACGGCTTTCCTCACCTCGTGCGGGGTATTCTGCTACACGTGCATGCCCTTCGGGCCGCGGAATGCCAGGGCAACCTTCCAGTGGCTGATGCACATCACCCTAGGGCCGCAGCTCGGGAGGAATGCAGAAGCCTACGTCGATGACATCGTGGTTAAGTCCAGCGCGGCCAAGACCCTGGTCGAGGACTTGGAGGAGACATTCGCCAGCCTGAGGGAAGTGAACCTGAAGCTCAACCCTGAAAAGTGTGTCTTCGGGGTCCCCTCGGGCAAGCTGCTCGGTTTCCTGGTATCGCACCGGGGAATCGAAGCGAACCCGGAGAAGATCAAGGCCATAAACAAGATGAGCGCGCCCCAGACCCTCAAGGAATTGCAGAAATTGGCGGGATGCGTGACATCCTTGGGGCGTTTCATCTCCAAGCTCGGCGAGCGGGCCTTGCCGTTCTTCAAGATCATGAAAAGGAAGGGCCCTTTCGAATGGACCCCGGAGGTGGACGCAGCCTTCGGGGAACTCAAGCGATATCTCACGAGCCCGCCGGTGATGGTAGCGCCTCGCCCACGGGAGCCCCTGCTGCTATACCTGGCTGCCACCCCCATTCCGCTAGCGCTGCATTGGTGGCAGTCAGGGAGGAGCGAGCCGGCACACGCGCCGCATCGACAGGCGCCGGCGGGCCCCCAAGCATGGAGCCAGAGGGCTCGCAGGATCCCCAGGAGCCCGCTTCTCCCCAAGCCGGAGCACCTGAGGCCGAAGCCGCTCCGACGGCCCCTGAAGCGCTGAACCCTCATGAGGCCCCGGTCTCTCCGACGGCCCCTGAAGCGCTCGACCCTCATGAGGCCCCCTCCGCACCAACGGCCCCCGAGGCGCACAGGCCTCTTGGACCCGCCACGGGACGGGGCACCACAGGGGACCTCACCCTCGTCGAACACCCGGTGTACTACGTCAGAACGGTGCTGCGGGACGCGCGCTCACGCTACCCCATGCAGCAGAAGCTCCTCCTAGCGCTCCTTGTCGCTTCGAGGAAACTGCGTCACTACTTCCAGGGACATCCCATCAAGGTCGTCTCTGCTTACCCCTTGGAGAAGATCCTGCGCAACCCCAACGCGGCAGGAAGAGTCGCCGAATGGAACATCGAGCTGCAGGCCTTCAACATAGAGTTCAGCACGACCAGGGTCATCAAAGGGGCAGCCCTAGCGGACTTCGTGGCGGAGTGGACAGACGCCCCGGACCAGGGGCTAGACGGGAGCCAGTCCCTCACCCCTGGCGATGAGGCGCCCGAAGGATGGATCATGCATTTCGATGGAGCCTTCACGCGCAAGGGAGCGGGAGTTGGGGTCGTGCTCACTTCCCCGGCAGGAGACAAGTTCAGCTATGCTGTGCAGCTCTGTTTCCAGCATGGAGAGAAGGTCTCCAACAACATCGCGGAGTATGAGGGCCTCATCGCCGGCCTTGGGAGTTCGGTGCCTCACCATCATGGGCGACTCCCAGCTCCTCGTCAACTTCTCCAACAAAGAGTATACACCCAAGGACGAGCACATGGAGGCGTATTTGGAAGAGGTACGTAAGATCAAAAAACGTTTTCAGGGCTTGGAGTTGCAACACATCCCGCGCAGCGCGAACAAGGAAGCCGATGACATCACCAAGAGGGCCTCGCGCCGCGAGCCCCAGGAGCCAGGCGTCTTCGAGGAGCGGCTCTTCAAACCCTCCGCGGCGCCACCTACTAAAGACCTGGCGCCACGAAGTGAGGAGCTCCCCCCAGCGCCGCCCTCGGGGGCTCCGGACTGTGGCCAGGCCTCTGGAGCCCGACTGCTCCTGGCCTTGGAGCCTCAGGCCGACAGCTGGATGCAAGAGTTCAGGGCGTACCTACTTCACGGCACGCTACCGGAGAAGGAGGAAGACGCGGAGCGCGTAGCCTGACAGGCCACAGCCTACTGCTTGCAAGACGGCGACTTGTACCGCAGGCGCCCGAATGACGTCGCGCTGCGGTGCATCTCCAGGGAGCAAGGGTGCGAGCTGCTGGCCGACATCCACGGAGGAGACTGCGGGCATCACTCCTCTTCGTGCACGCTTGCAGGGAAGGCGTTCCGGTCGGGCTTCTACTAGCCCTCGGCGCTTGACGACGCCATCGAGCTGGTCCGGTCTTGCAAGGCCTGCCAGTTTCATGCCAAGCAGATTCACTAGCCCCCGCAGGGCCTCCAGACCATTCCGCTCTCCTGGCCCTTTGCGGTCTGGGGGCTGGACATACTGGGGCCCTTCCCGCGAGCAACGGGCGGGTACCGCTACCTCTACGTCGCCATCGACAAGTTCACCAAATGGGCGGAGGTGGAGCCCGTGCACACCATCCCGGCCGGGTCGGCCGTCAAGTTCATCAAAGGCCTCGTAAGCCGCTTCGGCGTCCCCAACCGCATCATCACAGACAACGGTTCGCAGTTCACAAGTAACCTCTTCAAGACCTATTGTGCTAACCTTGGAACGCAGATATGTTACGCCTCGGTAGCCCACCCACGGAGCAACGGCCAGGCGGAGCGCGCCAACGTGGAGGTCCTGCGGGGCCTCAAGGCAAGGAGCTTCAAGAAGAAGCTTGAAGCTTGCGGCAGGGGTTGGGTCGATGAGCTTCGGTCGATGCTATGGTCCATCCGCACCACCGCGACTAAGCCCACCGGCGAGACCCCGTTCTTCCTCGTCTACGGAGCCGAAGCCGTCCTCCCCCATGAGATCAAGCACCGATCCCCGCGGGTCTTGGCATTTGACGAGGAGCGTCAGGATGCTGCGCGGGGAGCGGACCTCGTGCTTGGAGAGGAGGCACGTCACTGGGCCTCGCTCCGAGCTGCGCGGTATCAGCAAGCGCTATGGCGCT
Organism: Elymus sibiricus; assembly: GCA_039707655.1. Classification (NCBI taxonomy): domain Eukaryota; kingdom Viridiplantae; phylum Streptophyta; class Magnoliopsida; order Poales; family Poaceae; genus Elymus; species Elymus sibiricus. The sequence continues at coordinate 252,228,044 of CM077671.1, forward strand.
ACCACTGCCGTAACATCCGCTCCAGGACCCTCAAAGTCGGAGACCTCATCCTGAGGCGGGTTCTCTCCAGGGAGGGCTTGCACAAGCTCTCGCCCATGTGGGAGGGCCCGTTCCAGGTCGCTCATGTCTCCAGGCCTGGTGCCGTGCGCCTGGAGACTCAGGACGGGGTCCCCATCCAGAACGCCTGGAACATCCAGCACCTCCGGAAGTTCTACCCATGACACTCTCACGTAATAATGAGTGGGCTGTATACGCCCGGAGCCCCCCGAGGACGCGGAGGGGTTCCTCCCACACAATGTGGCAGCCACAGCTCCGCGCTGGCGGAGAAGTCAACACTGCCCACCAATGGCTATGCCCATGCAACGTGGATGCCCTACGCTCAGCGCTGGGGGAAGACGAAGACTAGTCTAGGTGCCGGACGCGGCCGTTATTTGCTTTTCTCGTGTTTGGATTTGCCAACTTTTCTGAAACTAAACTCGGGGTTTTTCCAAATCGTGTTTTAAAAGAAAGGGTCAAAGATTTGTTTTCATCACCATTTCTTATGTTGGTTTCTCTCTCTTCGATTCAAGCACCCGCCTGCTCCCCTCCCCCTCGTACCCCGCGAGCGGGGGCTGGGGGGCACGGTGCTTACACCTCGCCAAGGCCTTGGCGCCCGGATCCTCGCGTGGTACTCACGGACGAGTCAGCAAGCGCATGTCGTCTCACACTCGCTCGGGGGCTCCATTCACGGCCCGACGCGCCATCTTGGAACCTCGGGAGGCCCACCCCTCCCGGGACAGGAAACACATTTTTTTCTTGGGAAAACTTGAGCGTCAAAGGGGGCTCCTGAGCATCGCGCCTCAGGAGCCTTACCGGTCATAAGGCCACTCGCCCCCCTTGATGTCGTCCTTGGTGATCCGGTCGGCATCAAGGGTGTCGAGGCTTCGCCCCGTCAAGTGCGTCCAGGTGATCCGGTCGTACCTAACGGTGGTGGGGGCGGGACTGGGACCTGCCGACGTAGGGCTACTTGAACGTCAACTCGGAGCCTCGGGAAGCCCGCCCCTCCCGGGGCAGGAAGCAAAATTTTCAGGAGTCGCTTGAGCGTCTAAGGGGGCTCCTGAGCATCGCGCCTCAGGAGCCTTACCGGTCATAAGGCCACTCGCCCCCCTTGATGTCGTCCTTGGTGATCCGGTCGGCATCAAGGGTGTCGGGGCCTCGCCCCGTGAAGTGCGTCCAGGTGATCCGGTCGTACCTAACGGTGGTGGGGAAATGTGCGGGACTGGGACCTGCCGACGTAGAGCTGCTTGAGTGTCGAAGGGGGCTCCTGAGCATCGCGCCCCAGGAGCCTTACCGGTCGAAAAGCCACTCGCCCCTTGATATCGTCCTTGGTGATCCGGTCGGCATCAAGGGTATCGGGGCCTTGCCTCGTGAGGTGCGCCCAGGTGAACTGGTCGTACCTTGGGATGGTAGGGAAATGTGCGGGACTAGGACCTGCAGACACAGAGCGCCGACAGGGCTCCCAACCTACCTCGCTCGCAAGAAGAAGAAGCCCACCGGACGTACAGACTCTCCGAGCGCCGCAGCCGCGCCTCCACAACCCAGAAGCCTACCACGAGCATGTCAAGCTAAGTATCCTAACCACGACCGGAAGGCAATTTCAACCAACAAAATGCAAAGGCTAGGACACATGACAAAAGTGTTGATAAAGAGAGGCAAGCGCCCAAATCCATTACATGCCCGCAAGGCCTCCCTTGGTTCTTTGATTGCAGGAGCAGGAGAAGAGGAGGAGAAAGAAAGTGAAAAAGCCCCACGGGGGCTGCCGCCTCAGGAGCCCCGGCGTCGGCGCACCAGCGCTCAGCCGGTGTCCTCCTCTTCCTTCACGGTCCTGTGGAGGCGCGCCGGCACAGACGCCCCTGGAGCGGAAGAGCGGTGCCGCGGCGGCTGGCTACCCCCCGAGGTCCGGGCGCGCCGGCATGGCAGCACGTCGTAGCTGCTGTCGCTCGGGCTCCCTTCGGAGGGGGTGTCGCTGCTGCTGGAGGCGCGGCGCCCGTCGTGAAGGGCAAGCTCATCTCCAAGATCGCCGCGGCCGACATCATCCGGGCAGCACCCCAGGCGTTCGCCTTCTTCCCCGAAGATCTTGACGAAGAGCGTCGCCTCCCCGTCATACTTGAAGTGAAGGGTGCGCCTCCCCTTCAGGCCGCGAGCGCGGGCGAACGCTTGCCACCCGTGGTTCACATACACGTAGCCCCCGGGGGTGACCTCAACCTCCACCCACGACGCCGCGTTACAGCAGCCGTCGGCCTGCAGCCATAGGCCGACAGGCCCTCCGGCCGGCAGCGCCCCCGCGAAGAAGCTCGGGGGTTGGAACCAAGCGGCCTCTAGCCTCTCCGCCCACATCATGAACTCCTGGGCCGTATCGGCCGAATGGAGCCGCGGGCGCGGCGGCCGGGTGGCCAACGCCGACCTCCCACTTTGGGCGCCACCGCCTCGGCCACCCGCGCTGGACGAAGCCCCACCACGACCGTCGACGGTGACCCCGGGGCGCGCAGAAGCACGGCCGCGCTCACCAGGAACCACTGTCGGCGTCGCGGCATGCTTCCGAGGACGACCGCGGCCCCTCCTGGGCGGCGGAGCGGTAGGACCCTCCCCGGAGGCCTTCCCCTTCTCGGTAGCAGAGAACTTCCTCATCGACGCCATGACTGGGAGAGCGATGGCTTGGAGATAGGGAGGCAAAGAAGACGAAGATGAGTGAGGGCTCTCTCACCCTCGCCCGCTTATATACAGCCAAGGACCGCCCGGCGCCCCCTCGCGTCCCGAGAGGCGTGCGGCCTTTGAAGGGTCACATCCGCGTGGCCCGAAGCAGTAGCAACATTCAAGGAAGGGCAATGATGGCCAGCGCTACACGTGGGCGTCTCGTCAATCTGACTTGGAATGGTTTCTGATGCCCTCGGGGAGTGGGGGCGTCGCCGCCCAGGCATTCGACGTGTGTAAAGCCTGGCCCGCAGGCGTTTAGGGCCCGCGGCGCTTCGGGCCGCCCTCGAGGCTTCGCCTGGAAGCCGGCTCGAGCCCGCCTTGGGCCCGGGGGCTATTGTTGGCATTCTAGGAATGGGGGTACCCAGACCTGCCTGCCAGCGGCCCAGGGCGTGGCCCACTTCGTCGACCAAACACAGCCAGGCATGGCCCCACTCAAGACAAGGCCCTCGCGAGGGCCCTAGGCTCGCGAGGAGGAGAGGCGTCAAGACCGGCAAGGGATGGGCCTCCCCAGGCCCCCTCCGGAGCGGCGGAGATCTCTATGCAGAGCCCGGCCTCAGGAGTCAAAGATGACGCAAGGAAGGACAGGCGGGCGCCAGCGCGCGAGGCGGCGCAGTTTCCCCCTTGGTGCAAAGGGAGCAAGGACGTACGCGGGTTCCCAAAGCATCCCCCAAAGGTTTCCATTCTGGTGCAACAAGACCACGACCACGAGCCCCGCAGGATGGATGTCATCGCCGAGCCCACCTCTGCATCATCGACAGCTACTTTGCAGGCGAAGACCGCCTTTGGGCAAGGCGGGCATGTACTCCTGTCCCCCTTCAAAATTGGCCGTTGTGGGATCCCTTCCCGCCATTGCGATAAGGGAAGAGGACCCGGGCCACCGCTATATATAGAGGCTAGGCTGCACCATAGAGAGGGATCCGAAATCGGTCAATCCACTCATCCATCACCAAGCTGACAGAGGGCCAAGAACACCTCAGGAGCGCCCTCATGAGGCTCCGAAACATTGTACTAGTTCATCCACCACACCTTCTCGAGAGGCAATCCACCAAAGCAGGAGTAGGGTATTACGCTTCGCGGCGGCCCGAACCTGGGTAAACTACCGTGTTCATCTTATTCCTCATCATCGCGCGAGTTCATCGTTGTGTCCATCGAGTAGCGAGCTAGGTAGGGCGAGGCTGCAGGGGATCTTCGCACACGCCCCTGTGTTCGAATCTTAAGGGTTTCACGGAGCCCGAAATCCGACAGTCACCGCGGGAATCCGCAAGTTGAGTACCAAAACATATATCAAGTGAATCAATAGAACACCCCATTGTCACCACGGGTATCCGCATGCAAGACATATATCAAGTGCTCTCAAATCCATAAAAGTATTCAATCCGATAACGAAATCTCAAAGGGAAAACTCAATTCATCACAACTAGATAGAGAGGGAAACACATCATATGATCCGACTATATTAACAAAGCCCATGATACATCCAGATCGTGACATCTCAAGAACACGAGAGAGAGAGAGAGATTGAACACATAGCTACTGGTACATACCCTCAGCCCCGAGGGTGGACTACTCCCTCCTCATCATGGCCTCTGCCGGGATGATGAAGATGGCCACCGGAGATGGATTCCCCTCTCCGGCAGGGTACTGGAATGTCTCCATATTGGTTTTTCGTCGATACAGAGAGTTGCGGTGGCGGAGCAGAGAGTCTAGGGTTATTTCTGATGGTTTCTATATTTATAGGATTTTTGGGCATCGGTTTCACACCAAGATGGGCCACGAGGAGGGCACGATACACCAGGGCGCGCCTGGGCCCTCTGGCGCGCCCTGGTGGGTTGTGCCCACCTCGTGGCTCTTCTCCGGTGGTTTTTCGCTCCAATATTTCTTATTTGGTCCAGAAAAAATCACCAAAAAGTTTCGGGCGATTCCGAGAACTTTCATTTTCTGCACAAAAACAACACCACGGTAGTTCTGCTGAAAACAGCGTCAGTCCGGGTTAGTTCTAAATAAATCATATAAAGGGCATCAAAATCATATAAAATTATTGTAAACATAGGTTAATATGGCATGAATACTTCATAAATTATCGTTACATTGAAGATGTATCACATCCAACCTGACATGATGAGTTCTCGACAAGCGGTGTCTTCCAGGCCTCCAAAGTTCACAATCTGATCTGGGGCGGAGTTCTCGACGTAGGCCAGATGGCCGGTCGAATCAGCGCAGAACATCATTCTATTGACCACGAAAAGTTGGCCGGGGACCTAAACGTTCCCGTTGCCGTTGTCGCAGTTGATCTGCGAATGAGCTATCGGTCCTTCTGTCGATCTCACATCGGAACTTTCAATGAATGCACCAGTGTCGGTGTGAAAACCGGCAGACCTTGAGGTAGGGGGTCCTGAGCCGTGGATCTCCGACGGATGGTAACAAGAACAAGGGAGATGATGTTTACCCAGGTTTGGGCCCTCTTGATGGAGGTAATACCCTATGTCCTGCTCTTGTTTATATTGATGGAGAAGTATCGAGTACAGAGTTGATCTACCTCGAGATCGTCGGATGTGTTCTAACTCTAGGGCTAGGTGAATGATATTGTGTTGATGTCCCTTCTACGAGCTAAACCCTACGACTTATATACACGCCAAGTAGGGTATCTAGGGTTACAAGGTCGGTATCTTGGCGTAGAGGTGGTAGGAGAAGTCTTGGAGTATACGTCAAGTCTTCAGCAGATGAAATCTCGTACAGCCTCCGGAGTCCACCTTGGGAAGAATGAAGGCCCATCGGTTTGATCCGAGGAGTGTGGGCATAATAGGCTAGTACCCCTAGTCTAGGACACCGTCACCTACAAGGGCGATATCCTTAAATTCCAACATTGGGAAGTGTGTCTAGAGCATGGCCCATGCTTGCCGAGCACCTTCTTGATATACCAAGGTCTTCCAAGTCCTAATCCGCCGACGAGCTTCTTGAAGACGTCGGGCGAGTTCAACTTGATCATCATGAAGCTTTTCCCGTGTCCATATATCTCGAAAAACAATCCCCATGGACGACCCCGTAAGCTGATACAGGGCACCTAGCCACGTTAAGACATCCTTTAGGCTTTTCTTGGTTACACCCTGTCTCAAGGGGATTGGAGGGGATTTGGGGGGGGGGATTTGACTTGTATGGTATTTAATCCCCTACAATCCCTGCCAAACCCCCCCTCAAATCCATGTCAACCCAACGCAGCCTTAAGGATAATGCATTTTCCGAAGTCGACACATCAGGAAGCATACCTATAGTAAAACCACCTTAGATGGTATAATACAAGTATGTAATGTTTAGCACGTCAGAGCAATATTACTCCTAAGGGAAGTCAATTGCTTTCTAAGGTAGCAGATTTATTGACCCTGTTCTTAATACCTGGGATGAGGATCTACTCAGACAACCCTATGGCCCGTCGATGTTGAGCGAGTACTCACGATTCATTTTGCAACATGATATTCCATTGGTATGTTTTTGGTTCGGTCTGCTTATTTTGTGGAATGGGACCATCAATATGAAAATAAGATGCGACATACCAATGGGATGAGACTTACCACACTTAATCCTATTTTGTGTAGGATCTGGAAACTTTTTCCTCGACAAAGGTTAAAATATTTATTTGGCATACGCTTCATGGCACTCTTCCGTGTCGTGTCGCGCTAGCCAGCAAACATGTGAAAGTTTTGCCCAATTGTCCTGCCTGCTCGTCTGGACCAGAGGACACAAAGCATTTGTTATTTATATGCAACAGAGGAAAAGAAGTGTGGAGAAGACTAGGGATGGATGATATTATCGACAAAGCCTCTGAAGTAGATCATGCGGGTGAGGCGGTTTTGGAATATTTACTTTCAATGTCAAATCAGGAGTTGTGTATTATGGACAACGAGAATGTACGTGAAATGATTGCCATATCAGTCTGGTACTTGTGGTGGGAAAGGCGTAACCTAGTTCACAATGAGACAACTCAAAATGCACACCAGATATCCATGGAGATACAGGCTCTTATGACCAATTTTGTTACTTCTTCCTCGCCAAAGGTTTGTATGAAAAGAGAAGGATGGTCTTGCCCTCTGGTGGGGTTTGTTAAACTTAATGTTAATGCTTCTTTTGACCATGACTTACTCAGGGGTACGATGGGGGTGGTCTTAAGAGATGATAAAGGTAGATTTATTGCTGGGGGAAATTGTAAGATTGACTGGTGCGTGGATGTACTGATGGCTGAAGCTCTGGCCCTAAATTCAGTCTATCACTAGCGCAAAGCATGGGATGCAACCGCATTATTATTAACTCAGATAAAATGGAGGTGATTGATACCATGAAGGAAGGAGGACAATCATCGAGAGCAGCGGCTGCAGTTTTTGATGATTGTTTTCATTTAGCTTGTGATTTTCCTATTTCTGGATTTGAGCATTGTAATAGAGAAGCAACTGAATTAAGTTGCTCACGAACTTGCCAAATTGGCTAGATTTTCTTTTATTTCTGATTGGTTCGAGGAGCCAAATAGTGAAATTGTACCTATCCTATTAAACGATGTAGCTGTTATTTCTAATGAATAAAGCTAAGTTTTTTTTTCAAAAAAACCCAACCAGCAACTCGATAGCCTACCTAGTCTCTAGGTCGGATGCAGCCAGTTGAGATTTGAGTTTTTCTATCTCGAGCGCTTGCTCTTCTTCTCCTCGGCAAACATTGCATATGCTTCATGAAGCTCATTACCAGAGGCAGGGGCCTTCTTTGCAAGCTGAACCTCTTTTCTTGATTTTTTCAGCTCGGCCTTGACCAACGCCAACTCATTGGATAACCGTTGGGTTTTATTTACTGATTCGTATAATAATAAGCAATATGGAGGTTGGTGAAAATTGATCGTTAGGTCGGCCGCTTGTGCCCGATCTAAGTCTCAGGGGCTACTGGTCTACATGTCCATTGACTGCATGGACAAACAATAAATTATCGATCCTTGGGCCAAATGCAAGCACTCGGCCTGAGTTCCAGGGGTTAATGCACTCTGCCATTAAAGCACCAGGAAAATTTGAATTTTTTTTCTAAGTCTTCGGGCATATTAGAGCTTCTCTTAAGGGGAAGATTATGCTACGTCAGGTCTGCCTCGGTTCGGAACACACCGGGAAAGCTGTTGGAGACTCATAAGACTAGTATTGACATGTATTACCTCTAAAAGTTTGGCGAAGACCTCGGCAATGTTCTTAGGCCCATGCCCATGGCATCTACATGTACTCCCACCATCCGGAGAGATTCCCACTGCTGGGTTGTAAAAAATTGGTTCCTTATGAAGATTTCCTTTTTCCTGTGACGTAGCACACTCTTAATCTCAAACTCGGTGGCAGACAACGCCGAGGGGTCCAGTTCAATAGGACCTCAGATACCATCCGAGGTCAATAGTGGATGAGGAACAATTGGGTGTATCGATGCTGGAGGAACAGATGTATTGCCCGTACCTATGCGATTAGGCTTGTGAAATAGAAAACCTTTGAGTGTTACAATATTTCTCTTAAAGAGGCCTTATACCAACCAAGAAGCTACCCTTACCAATAAGTGGACGGAGGCCTCTGAGGCACCGTTTCCTCACGCTCAGTCTTGTTCCACTTAATGGCTCCACATAACTCAAAAGAATCCCAGCTGTTGGGGAACATTGCATGGGAAACAAAAAATTTCCTATGCACACGCAAGATATATCCATGGAGATGCATATCTACGAGAGGGGGAGTGTATCTACATACCCTTGTAGATCGCTAAGCTGAAGCATATATAACGCGGTTGATGTAGTCGTACTCTTCACGATCCGATCTAGCGCCGAACGGACGACACCTCCGCGTTCCGCACATGTGCGGCTCGATGACGTCTCCTCCTTCTTGATCCAGCAAGCATGGGAGTAGAAGTAGATGGGATCTCAACCAGCACGACGGCATGGTGGAGATGGTGGTGGAGCAATCCCGGCAGGGCTTCACCAAGCGCTACCGTAGAAGCAATCTGAGGAGAAAACGATCTAGGGAGAGAGGTAGGGCTGCCACCGGGGCGTGGGATTGTTGTGTCTAGCCCTCCCCTATATATAGGAGGCAAGGGGCGGGGTTTGGTCGCAGCCCTAGGTCCCTCCTCCAAGGAGGGCCGGCAGCTAGGGAGGAAACTTGCCTCCCAAGGCAAGTGGACTCCCTCCCACTTAGGGTTTCCCCTTCCCCTTGCGCATGGGCCTTGTGGGGCTGGTTCCCCTGGCCCAATAAGGCTAGGGCGCCCCCCTACAGCCGATGCACGTCCTAGGGGCTGGAGGGATCCTTCCGGACTCCTCCGAAACCTTCCGGAAGCTTCCCGGTACAATACCGGCAAAACCCGAAACTTTTCCGGTAGCCAAAATATGACTTCCCATATATAAAGCTTTACCTCCGGACCATTCTGGAGCTCCTCGTGACGTCCGAGATCTCATCCGGGACTCCGAATAACATTCGGTCACCAATGTACATATCCCAATACTACTCTAGCGTCACCGAACATTAAGCGTGCGGACCCTACGGGTTCAAGAATCATGTGGACATGACCGAGACACCTCTCCAGTCAATAACCAATAGCAGGACCTGGATGCCCATATTGGTTCCCACATATTCCACGAAGATCATTATCGGTCGAACCACAATGTCAAGGATTCAGTCAATCCCGTATTCAGTTCCCTTTGTCTAGCGGTATGTTACTTGCCCGAGATTCGATCGTCGGTATCTCCATACCTAGTTCAATCTCGTTACTGGCAAGTCTCTTTACTCGTTCCATAATACAAGATCCCGTGACTAACTCCTTAGTCACATTGGTTGCAAGCTTCTTATGATGTTGTATTAACGAGTGGGCCCAGAGATACCTCTCCGTCAAACGGAGTGACAAATTCCAGTCTCGATTCACGTCAATCCAATAGACACCCTCAGAGATACCTGTAGAGTACCTTTATAGTCACCCAGTTACGTTGTGACGTTTGATACACACAAGGCATTCCTCCGGTGTCCGGGAGTTGCACGATCTCATGGTCGTAGGAACAGATACTTGACATGGATAAAGCAGTAGCAATAAACTAGTACGATCAAATGCTATGCTGACGGTTGGGTCTTGTCCATCAAATCATTCTCCTAATGATGTAATCCCGTTATAAAATGACAACTCATGTCTATGGCCAGGAAAACTTGACCATCTTTGATCAACGAGCTAGTCTAGTAGAGGCTCACTAGGGACATAGTGTTGTCTATGTATCCACACATGTATCTGAGTTCCGATCAATACAATTATAGCATGGATAATAAACGATTATCATGAACAAGGAAATATGATAATAACCAATTTATTATTGCCTCTAGGGCATATTTCCAACAGTCTCCCACTTGCACTAGAGTCAATAATCTAGTTCACATCACCATGTGATTAACACCCAATGAGTTCTGGGGTTTGATCATGTTTTGCTTGTGAGAGAGGTTTTAGTCAACGGGTCTGCAACATTCAGATCCGTCTATACTTTGCAAATCTCTATGTCATATTGTAGATGCTACTACTACGCCCCACTTGGAGCTATTCCAAATGTCTGCTCCACTATACGTATCCGGTTTGCTACTCAAAGTCATCCGGATCGATGCCAAAGCTTGCATCGACGTAACCCTTTACGACGAACTCTTTATCACCTCCATAATCGAGAAACATTTCCTCAGTCCTCCAGTTACTAATGATAATTTTGACCACTGTCCAGTGATCCACTCTTGGATCACTCTTTTACCCCTTGACAGATTCATGGCAAGGCACACACCAGGTGCGGTACACAGCATGGCATACTATATAGAGCCTATGGCTAAGGCATAGGGGACGACCTTCATCCTTTCTCTTTATTCTGCCGTGGTCGACCTTTGAGTCTTACTCAACTTCACACCTTATAAATCAGGCAAGAACTCCTTCTTTGACTGATCCATTTTGAACTCCTTCAAAATCCTGTCATGGTATGTACTCATTGAAAGTCTTATCAGGCGTCTTGATCTATCTCTATAGATCTTGATGCCCAATATTTAAGTAGCTTTATCCAGGTCTTCCTTTGAAAAACTCTTTTCAAACAACCTTGTATGCTTTCCAGAAAATTCTACATCATTTCCGATCAACAATATGTCATCCACATGTACTTATCAGAAATGCTATAGTGCTCCCACTCACTTTCTTGTAAATACAAGTTTCTAATAAACTTTGTATAAACCCAAAAGCTTTGATCACCTCATCAAAGCGTATATTCCAACTCTGAGATGCTTGCTCCAGTCCATACAAGGATTGCTGGAGCTTGCATACCCTTTAGCATCCTTAGGAATGACAAAACCTTCTGGTTGTATCACATACAACCTTTCCTCAAGGATACCATTAAGGAAACGATGTTTTGACATCCATCTGCCAGATTTCATAATCGAAAAATGCAGCAACTGCTAACATAATTCCAACAGACTTTAGCATCGCTACGGGTGAGACGGTCTCATCATAGTCAACTCCTTGAACTTGTCGGAAACTACTTTGCGACAAGTCGAGCTTTATAAATGGTGACATTTACCATCAGCGTTTGTCTTCTTCTTAAAAATCCATTTGTACTTAACAACACGACGTTCATCGGGCAAGTCTACCAAAGTCCATACTTGGCTTTCATGAATGGATCCTATCTCGAATTTCATGGCTCCTAGCCATTTGTTGGAATCCGAGCCTACCATCGCTTCTTCATAGCTCGTAGGTACTGTTGTCCAACAACATGACCTCCAAGACAGGATTTCCATACCACTTAGGGCGGTACGATTCCTTGTCAACCTACGATGCTCAACAGTAACTTGATCTGAAGTTTCATGATCATCATCATTAGCTTCCTCTTCATTTGGTGTACGCGCCGCAAAAACATCTTTCTGCGTCGTGCTACCATCCAACTGAAGTGATGGTTCAATAACCTCATCAAGTTCTACCTTCCTCCCACTCAATTCTTTCAAGAGAAACTCTTTCTCGAGAAAGGATCTGTTTTTAGCAACAAACACTTTGCCCTCGGATCTGAGATAGAAGGTATACCCAACCGTTTCTTTGGGTATCTTATGAAGATGCATTTTTCTGCTTTGGGTTCGAGCTTATCAGACATAAGTGTCGCATTCCCAAACTCTAATAAATGACAGCTTAGGTTTCCGCCAAACCATAATTCCTAAGGTGTCATCTCAACGGATTTAGATGGTGCCCTATTAAAGTGAATGTAGTTGTCTGTAATGCATAACCCCAAAATGATAGTGGCAAATCGGTAAGAGACATCATAGTACGCACCATTTCCAATAAAGCACGACTACGACGTTCGGACACACCATTACACTATGGTGTTCCAGGTGGCGTGAGTTGTGAAACAATTTCCACATTGTCTTAAGTTGCATACCAAACTCGTAACTCAGATATTCACCTCCACGATTGACGTGGCTTGAGACTGCGTCGGTATTTCCCCAAAGAGGAAGGGATGATGCAGCACAGCGATGGTAAGTATTTTCCTCAGTTATGAAACCAAGGTTATCGAACCAGTAGGAGGATCACCACCACCCAATAAGCAACACCTGCACACAAACAACAAATACTTGCAACCCGACGCGAAAGAGAGGTTGTCAATCTCTCTGCGGTAAAAAGATAGATTAGGTAAAGATAGATAGGAGAGATAGATCTCTCAAGAGCACAAAATAAAAAGGGCAAATAAAATATGCAGCAATATATTTTTGGGTTTTTGGTTTTGTAGATCTGAAAACAAAGATTGCAAAAAGATAGATCGGAAAGCAATATGTTGGAAAAGTAGACCCGGGGGCCGTAGGTTTCACTAGTGGCTTCTCTCATGAGTATAGCGCACGGTAGGTGAACAAATTACTGTTGGGCAATTCATAGAAAATCAAATAGTCATGACGATATCCAAGGCAATGATCATTATATAGGCATCACGTCCAAGATAGGCAGACTGACTCCTGCCTGCATCTACCTCTATTACTCCACACATCGACCGCTATCCAGCATGCATCTAGTGTATTAAGTTCATGGAAAAACGGAGTAATGCAATAAGAACGATGACATGATGTAGACAAGATCTATTCATGTAGGAATAGAACCCATCTTGTTATCCTTAATAGCAACGATACATGCGTGTCTTGCTGCCCCTTCTGTCACTGGAAAAGAACACCGCAAGATCGAACCCATCACAAAGCACCTCTTCTCATGGCAAGAAAAATCGATCTAGTCGGACTAACTAAACCAAAGATTCGAAGAAGAAATACGAGGCTATAAGTAACCATGCATATAAGAGATCAAAGAAGACTCAAATAATATTCATGGATAGAAACTGATCATGAACTCAAAATTCATCGGATCCCAACAAACACACCGCAAAAGTTTACATCAAATAGATCTCCAAGAGACCATTGTATTGAGAATCATAAGAGAGAGAGAGAGGAAGCCATCTAGCTACTGCCTACGGACCCGTAGGTCTATGGTGGACTACTCACGCATCATCGGAGAGGCACCTATGAAGAATATGAACCCCTCCGTGATGGTGTTTAGATTGGATCTCGAGGTTCTGGAACTTGCGGCGGCTGGTATTGTGTTTCGTCGACTCCCCTAGGGTTTTTGGAATATTTGGGAATTTATAGGCATCAGAGGCGGTGGAGAGGGTCCCCGAGGAGGGCACAACCCATCAGGGCGCGCCAGGGCCCCCCTGGCGCGCCCTGGTGGGTTGTGGACTCCTCGGCCCACTCCCCCGGCACTTCTTTGGTCCACTGGGTGTCTTCTGGTCTAGAAAAAATCTCCAAAAAGTTTCGTCGCGATTGGACTCCGTTTGGTATTGATTTTCTGCGAAGTAAAAAACAAGCAAAAACAACAACTGGCACTTTGGCACTATGTCAATAGGTTAGTCCCAAAAAATGATATAAAGTTGTTATAAAATGATTGTAAAACATCCTAGAATGATAATATAACAACATGGAACAAGCAAAAATTATAGATACGTTGGAGACGTATCAGCATCCCCAAGCTTAATTCCTACTCGTCCTCGAGTAGGTAAATGATAAAAACATAATTTTTGATGTGGAATGCTGCCTAACACGTTCATCATATTCTTTTTTCTTTTGTATAGCATGGACATTTGGACTTGTAAATGATTCAAAGCAATAGTCTAGTTTTAACATAATGACTTCAATACTCAAGCATGTCAACAAGCAACCATGTCTTTCAAAATATCGACACCAAAGAAAGTTATCCCTAGCCCATCATGCTCAATCATTGATCCATTCATGAAACACACTCAAATATTAACTATGCCCAATGCTCAAGTACGATCATAGTGCCCCCTAGTTGGTGCTTTATAAGAGAAGATGGAGACTCAAAGCAAAAATAAAGATTGCATAAACTAAATAGATAGGCCCTTCGCAGAGGGAAGTAGGGATTTGTAGAGGTGCCAGAGCTCAAGGTTTAAATTGAGAGAGAGAAAATATTTTGGGTGGCATGCTTTTCCTGTCAACGAAAACGACAAAGTAGTTCACAATACTTTCCATGCTAAATATATCATAGGCGGTTCCCAAACAGAAAATAAAGTTTATTCCTTTTTCCACCAAACTTTCACTTTCCATGGCGGGCCGTATCCACAGTTGCCTTCCATACCAACACTTTCCAAGGAATTTATTATTTGACAACATAAAGTAAATATTTTTTCTTTTTCATTTCGGGAATGGGCATCCCTATTACCGCCGCACTCTCGTGCAATGACAAGTGAATAAACACTCATCTTGAGAATAACACATCCAGCATGGAAAAATATTGGACACTCCCCACCGTTTCATGAGCGGTACGAGCACACAAAAGAGAAAATTTATTTTGAAAATTTAGAGATGGCACATACAAATTTGCTTGGAACGGCATGGAAATACCGCATATAGGTAGGTGTAGTGGACTCATAAGGCAAAACTTGGTTTAAGGATTTTGGATGCACAAGTAGTATTTCTACTTAGTACAAATGGAGGCTAGCAAATAGATTGGGAAGCAACCAAACCAAGAAACGAAAATTCACATAAGCGAGCATTGAGCATAACTAACACCGAATAATGCACCATAAGTAGGATGTAACTTCATTGCATAACTATTGACTTTCGTGCATGCATAGGGAATCACAAACATTAACACCAATATTCCTACTAAAGCACAATTACTCACTAACATGACTCACATATTACTATCATCATGTTTCAAAACTATTACAAAGAATCAAGTTTAATTTGCCCAATGATCTTCATGAAAGTTTGTATTATATCCTCCTTGGATATCTATCACTTTGGGACTAGTTTCATATATTGCCATTGCTTTTTGGCAAGCTCAAACAAATTTAAGTGAAGCACATGAGCATAAAGATTTCATCTCTCAAAATGGTATAAGTGAAGCATGAGAGGATTTCTTAAAAATTTACTAACTCTCAAATTAATCTAAGTGAAGCATGAGAGTATTTCTACAAAAATTTCCAAGCACACCGTGCTCAAAAAGATATAAGTGAAGCACTAGAGCAATTCTATAGCTCAAAAAGTTTAAGTGAAGCACATAGAGCAATTCTAACAAATGATAGCATAATTTTGGCTCTCCCAAATAGGTGCGTACATCAAGGATACAACGGAAAAACAAACAAGCAAATCAAGCGAAGATACAAGACGTTCCAAGCAAAACTCATGATATGTGACGAATAAAAATATAGCTCCAAGTAAAATACTGATGGTCATTAGAAGAAAGAGGGGATGCCACTCGGGGGCATCCCCAAGCTTAGTTGCTTGTTACTCTTTGGATATATCTTGGGGGTGCGG
This sequence comes from Elymus sibiricus, assembly GCA_039707655.1. NCBI lineage: Eukaryota > Viridiplantae > Streptophyta > Magnoliopsida > Poales > Poaceae > Elymus > Elymus sibiricus. The sequence continues at coordinate 252,243,628 of CM077671.1, forward strand.
TAGCATCCCCAAGCTTAGGCTTTTTATCACTCCTTATTCCTTCATCCATCGTGATCTCACCCAAAACTTGAAAACTTCAATCACACAAAACTCAACAAAATCTTCGTGAGATCCGTTAGTATAATAAAGCAAATCACTACTTTAGGTACTATTGCAAACCCATTCATATTTTATTATTGCATTATACCTACTGTATTTTAACATTACCATGGCTCATACCCTTCAATATAACCCATAGACTCATCAAAACAAGCACACAATGCAACGAAAACAGAATCTGTCTTAAACATAATAGTCTGTAGTAATCTGTACTCTAACCATACTTCTGTAACTCTAAAAAATCTGAAAAATTAGGACAACGTAAGGAATTTGTATAGCAACACTGTGTTTAAATGTTAGCTCAAGATCACGTTCCAGAAAAAAATGAAAATTCATATACTGGATGCAAAGTTTCTGTTTCAGATTCAGCGTCGCTTCTACTCATCCTATGAATCATCCTAAAGGCTTTACTTGGCACAAACTCTAAATAAACCATAAAAACACAATCATAACAGAGGCATAATTGTGTCAACACACAAAAACATAAAGGAAAAAGCAAAAATTTATTTATTAATTGGGTTGCCTCCCAACAAGCGCTATCGTTTTACGCCCCTAGCTAGGCATGATGATTTCAATGATGCTCACATAAAAATTAGTAATTGAAATATGCAAGAGAGCATCATGAATCTCATGACAAGCACATTTAAGTCTAACCCACTTCCTATGCATAGGGATTTTTTGAGCAAACAATTTATGGGAACAAGAATCATCTAGCATAGGAAGGCAAAACAAGCAGAACTTCAAAACTTTGAACACCTAAAGAGGAAACTTTATATTATTGCAATTACTACAAGCATATGTTCCTCCCTCATAATAAATTTTAGTAGCATCATGAAGGAATTCAACAATATAACTATCACATAAATCATTCTTTTCATGATGCACAAACATAGAATTTTCATTACTCTCCACATAAGCAAATTCCTTTTCATCCATGGTAGTGGGAGCAAACTCAACAAAATAGCTATCATGAGACACTTGATTGACATAACCACATTGCAAATTAAAACCATGATGATAAGTTTCATGGTTATCATTACTCATTATAGCATACGTGTCATCACCATCATCATAGGTGCCATGGGCATCCCCAGGCTTGTGGCTTTGCATATCATTAGCGTCATGGATATTTAGAGAATCCATACTCGCAACAATGCAATCATGCTTTTCAATCAAGGAACTATCATGAATCTCCTTATAAATTTCTTCTTTCAACACTTCATCAAAAAAATTAGATTCATGATTTTCAAGCAAAACTTCATAGAGATAATCAAGTGCACTCAACTCACTAGCAATTGGTTCATCATAATTTGGTCTTTTGAAAAGATTAGCAAGTGGATGAGGATCCATATCAATAGATTTTTAGCAGGCGAAGATGCAAGCAAATAGAAGGCACATGGCAACACAAGCAAAGATAGCAAACAAGCAAACAAAAAGAGATCCGGCAAGAAAAAGGCGAACGAGAAAGAGGGCAAATAAAACGGCAAATTTTGTGAAGTGGGGAAGAGGAAAACGAGAGGCAAATGGCAAATAATGTAATTGCAAGGAGATGATATTTGTGATTAGGAACCTGATAGATGATGATGGAGTCCCCTCGGCGCCTACGATAGGCACGTAGAAGAGACCGCTTCCTCCCCGGCAACGCCGCCAGAAATTCCTTTGACGTGGCTTGAGACTGCGTCGGTATTTCCCCAAAGAGGAAGGGATGATGCAGCACAGCGACGGTAAGAATTTCCCTTAGTTATGAAACCAAGGTTATCGAACCAGTAGGAGGATCACCACCACCCAATAAGAAGCACCTGCACACAAACAACAAATACTTGCAACCCGGCGCGAAAGAGAGGTTGTCAATCTCTCTGCGGTAAAAAGATAGATTTGGTAATGATAGATAGGAGAGATAGATCTCTCAAGAGCACAAAATAAAAAGGGCAAATAAATTATGCAGCAATATATTTTTGGGTTTTTGGTTTTGTAGATCTAAAAAACAAGATTGCAAATATATAGATCGGAAAGCAATATGTTGGAAAAGTAGACCTGGGGACCGTAGGTTTCACTAGTGGCTTCTCTCATGAGTATATCGCACGGTGGGTGAACAAATTACTGTTGGGCAATTGATAGAAAATCGAATAGTCATGACGATATCAAAGGCGATGATCATTATATAGGCATCGTGTCCAAGATAGGTAGACCGACTCCTGCCTGCATCTACCTCTATTACTCCACACATCGACCGCTATCCAGCATGCATCTAGTGTATTAAGTTCATGGAAAAACGGAGTAATGCAATAAGAACGATGACATGATGTAGACAAGATCTATTCATGTAGGAATAGACCCCATCTTGTTATCCTTAATAGCAACGATACATGCGTGTCTTGCTGCCCCTTCTGTCACTGGGAAAGATCAACGCAAGATCGAACCCATCACAAAGCACCTCTTCTCATGGCAAGAAAAATAGATCTAGTCGGCCTAACTAAACCAAAGATTCGAAGAAGAAATACGAGGCTATAAGTAATCATGCATATAAGAGATCAAAGAATACTCAAATAATATTCATGGATAGAAACTGATCATGAACTCAAAATTCATCGGATCCCAACAAACACACCGCAAAAGTTTACATCAAATAGATCTCCAAGAGACCATTGTATTGAGAATCATAAGAGAGAGAGAGCAAGCCATCTAGCTACTGCCTACGGACCCGTAGGTCTATGGTGGACTACTCACGCATCATCGGAGAGGCACCTATGAAGAAGATGAACCCCTCCGTGATGGTGTTTAGATTGGATCTAGAGGTTCTGGAACTTGCGGCGGCTGGAATTGTGTTTTGTTGACTCCCCTAGGGTTTTTGGAACATTTGGGAATTTATAGGCATCATAGGCAGTGGAGAGGGGCCCCGAGGAGGGCACAACCCATCAGGGCGCGCCGGGGCCCCCCTGGCGCGCCCTGGTGGGTTGTGGTCTCCTCGGCCCACTCCCCCGGCACTTCTTTGGCCCACTGGGTGTCTTCTGGTCCAGAAAAAATCTCCAAAAAGTTTTGTCGCGATTGGACCCCGTTTGGTATTGATTTTCTGCGAAGTAAAAAACAAGCAAAAACAGTAACTGACACTTTGGCACTATGTCAATAGGTTAGTCCCAAAAAATGATATAAAGTTGTTATAAAATGATTGTAAAACATCCAAGAATGATAATATAACAGCATGGAACAAGCAAAAATTATAGATACGTTGGAGACGTATCAACGATCATATCGTAGACATTTTATCTTCTTGTCACGATGATCTTCAACTTCACTCTGAAATTGCTCGAACTTTTCAAATGTTTCAGACTTGTGTTTCATTAAGTAAATATACCCATATCTACTCAAATCATTAGTGAAGGTAAGAAAATAACGATATGCACCGCACGCTTCAACACTCATTGGACCGCATACATCAACATGTATAATTTCCAATAAGTCACTTGCCCGCTCATCATACCGGAAAACGGGGTCTCAGTCATCTTGCCCATGAGGTATGGTCCGCATGTCTCAACCGATTCGAAATCGAGTGAGTCCAAAGATCCATCAGCATGGAGTTGCTTCATGCGCTTTACATCAATATGACCTTAGTGGCAGTGCCACAAGTATGTGGTACTATCATTATTAACTTTGCATCTTTTGGCATTAATATTATGAACATGTGTATCACTACGATCGAGATTCAATAAACCATTCACATTGGGTGCATGACCATTGAAGGTATTATTCATGTAAACAGAATAACCATTATTCTCTGACTTAAATGAATAACCGTATTGCAATAAACACGATCTAATCATGTTCATGCTCAACGCAAACACCAAATAACATTTATTTAGGTTCAACACTAATCCCAAAGGTAGAGGGAGCACGCGATGGTGATCACATCAACCTTGGAAACACTTCCAACACACATCGTCACCTCACCCTTAGCTAGTCTATGTTTATTCCGTAGCTTTTACTTTGAGTTACCAATATTAGCAATTGAACCGATATCTAATACCCAGGTGCTACTAGGAGTACTAGTAAGGTACACATCAATAACATGTATATCAAATATACTTTTGTTGACGTTGCCAGCCTTCTTATCTGCCAAGTATCTGGGGCAATTCCACTTCAGTGATCGTTCCCCTCATAACAGAAGCACTCAGTCTCGGGTTTGGGTCCAACCTTGGGTTTCTTCACTGGAGCGACAACTGGCTTGCCATTCTCAAAGTTTCCCTTCTTGCCCTTGCCCTTCTTGAAACTAGTGGTCTTACCATCAATACTTGATGCTCCTTCTTGATTTCTACCTTTCGTGGTGTAAAACATCGCGAATAGCTCAAGGATCACCATCTCCATCCCTGGCATGTTATAGTTCATCACGAAGCTCTAGTAGCTTGATGGCAGTGACTTGGAGAACTATGTCAATCACTATCTTATCTGGAAGATCAACTCCCACTTGATTCAAGCAATTGTAGCACCTAGACAATCTGAGCACATGCTCACCGATTGAGCTATTCTCCTTCATCTTGTAGGCAAAGAATCTTGTTGGAGGTCTCATACCTCTCAACACGGGCACGAGCCTGAAATCCCAATTTCAGCTCTTGGAACATCTCTTATGATCCGTGACGTTCAAAACGTCTTTGGAGCCTCAATTCTAAGCCGTAAAGCATGACGCACTGAACTATCAGGTAGTCATAACAAACGTGTCTGTCTGATGTTCTCAACACCCACAGACGATGCTTGAGGGGGTGGCGCACCGAGCGGCGCATCAAGGACATAAGCCTTCTGTGCAGCTGTAACGCCCAAGATGCGGTCCTATCCTTATTTTTGGCACGAGGGCCTCAACAAGGATAGAAGCGCATCTCGTCGTTTCGCAATAATGGATATCATTACAAGTACATGTAAAGAAGAGAAGAGTATATGGAATTGGCTTACACTCGCCACAAGCTACCTCAATATCACATCAATACAACAACATAACAATCATCATACAAAAGAGCAGGGTCCGACTACGGACGAAATCAAACAATAAAATGACATCCATCCTTGCTATCCCAGGCTGCCATCCTGGAACCCATCATAGATCGATGAAGAAGAAGAAGAAGAAGAAGAAGAACTCCAAATCAAACAAGCATCGCGCTCACGTCAAAGCATCACATTACCTGTACCTACAACTGTTGTTGTAGTAATCTGTGAGCCACAGGGACTCAACAATCTCATTTCCAAGGGTATCAAGACTAGTAAAGCTTAATGGGTGAGGCATGGTTAAGTGGTGAGGCTGCAGCAAGCACTAACCAATTATTTGAGTGGCTAACTTACGAGTACAAGAATAAGGGGGGATGATCGTCGAATAAACAGACGTGAACTAGTAATGATCACTAAGTGATCCTGAACACCTACTTACGAGTCAGACATAACCCCACCGTGTTCTCTCTCGGATCAGAAATTCATGAGAAGAGATAGTCACGGTTACGCACACAGTTGGTGTATTTTATTTGAGTTAACTTCAAGTTTGCTATGACCGGGTGTTAAACAAAGTTTCCAAGTTGCCACGTAACCGCGGGCACGGCTTTCCGAAAGATTTAACCCTGCAGGGGTGCTCCAACTCATCCATCACAAACTAACCACACGCCGTGGGAATAACCTCGACCACGAATCCCGTGATTTCCTAAGCAATTCCATTGGAAAACCTCAACCTCAAGATAGCCCAAAGTATTATCGGAATTCCTCGCACAAGACGTTCAAGAAAGGTAAAACAAATCCAGCAAGGCCGCCCGGCGTGTCGACGAACCCGATAGGAGCCGCGTATCTCGTTCTCAGGACATGGCCAGATGAGCGTAACGTACGGTGGCCTGATAGACATATCCCGAGTTGCCCCGGGTTGCCCCCACACACGACTCTAGTTTGGACCAACACTCATGAGGAGCACTGGCCCAGGTTGTTGATTAATTATCCGCGGGCGCCGACGGGTCCCTATGCAATTTTAGTTGTTATTAGGCAAATGGTAAAACCAATGTTCGGCCTTGCCAGACAAGTTTTATCCTAAAACGAAAATCAAGGGGGTCCCCATAACAACCCCGAGCATGTTAGGAGCGCTCAATATGGAACATAACACCGGTACACAAGTAACTAGGGCGGCAAAAGTGGAATAAAACACCGAGCAAAAGGACAACCTTCCACCTTTTACTAAGTATATATGTGCATTAAATTAAATAGCAATAATATTGTGATATATCAAAAGGATATCCATGTTGGCACATGGAAACATTGCACCTGCAACTAGCAACGCTATAAGAAGGGCTGAGCAAGCAGTAACATGGCCAAACAATGGTTTGCTGGGATGTGGAGGGGGTTAGAGGCCTTTCATGGCATTTTGGGAGGCTTGACAAACAAGTGGTAGGTAGCGAGACAGCGATAGAAACGATACAACTAGCATGGAAATGATAGTAATGGTATCCAAGGAAATGGTCATCTTGCCTGAGATCCCGCTTGGAAGAAGATCGAGTCCATGAAGAAGACGAACCAACGTAATCGAACGAATCCTCACTCTCCGAACGCTTTCGGAACTCTATCGAGAAGAAGCAATTCCGGAAATAAACAATCAACACACGATAAACACCACAACATATTCATGATATGATGCACAACAAGGATGATGCATGTTATGCATGACATGGCAAAGCACAACAATCAACTCCTACACATTAAGTGAAGCTCGATATGCAACGAGTTGCATATCGACGAAACTCCACGTTCAATTCTTATGTTTGATATCATTTAGCTACTCAACAATATTAAATGTTGTTAAATGTGGCAAGAGGTGAAGCATAAGTAAACTACACATCTAGGCAAGTTTAAATGAGGCCGAAAACAACTTATAGTATTTCCGAAGCGACCTCATATGCAAATTTGGAAATTGGTCCAGATCTGAACTAACCATGTTTTTTATTTATTAAACAGGGAAATAAAGGGCACAATGCGATTCTACTCGTCATTCTAGTTGATTTACATATATAGATCATATAAAACGGAGTTACGGCCTAAAAGATATGCCACACACAAGATGAACATGGCATGAATGCAAAATGCATGCAAACATCAACCATAAACATGTAAAATCATGGATGCAACAATATATTATGAAACTACATGAGATTCTAGTCAAGTTTCATATAGGACATGCTCAAAACAGAGTTACGGTTCAACCACAACAACCAACACAAGTTTTATTTGAAATCTGCCCAAAATAGCAACATAGCATATTGCACACATGAAAACAACAAGCTACAAGATTCTAAAATGCACAAACTAAGCATGGGGCAGTAGCATATAACACACACTTCATTTCATCTTCACATATCATACTCAAAAGAGTCATAGATCTCATGGTAGGAAGCTCACAACATGGCAATAAAATATAGCAGATTGGGACTTGGTGAAAATAACAGTTTTTAACAGAGCAGATTTTCGTGAAGGCATATTGGCAGCAGTAAAACTATATGCTACAGGGCACATATTGGCATGAAACTTAACAGCATGGTGGAGGACATGATGCACTATAATTCATTCCATTATGACAACATCCAATTATGCACAGATTCATGGCAAACATCAACACAACATGGCATTATGAAGAAAACAGATTCTCAGACTTAGTGAAAATTAGAGTAGACATGAGCATCAGTTTTTAACAGATTGGCATATTGGACAACAGAAATAACTATGATGCAAATCCTATACATGGCAAAAAATGGCATAACCTCATAGAGAATAGCATGGTTAACAAAGCATTCCATTGTGGCAACACCAAAAGAGTCCTAGAACACTAGCAATTCACATGGCAACATGGCAACAAAATAACAGTTTCAGACTTAGTGAAATTTAACTCTCTTTCAAAACTGCAGTATTGACTAGGCATGTTGACATGGCAATAACAATAACATAACAACCCTCTATGAGCATGGCAAGGACACTATCAGCAAGAAGACATGACACACTACAAAATACTCCATTGGCACATGTTCAAAGGATGCATAGTTTGCTTAATATGAGCCTCGCAAAATGGAACTTATCGTTAACAGATTACAGTTTTCAGATTACGACGAAATGCACTTTTACACCAATGATTACATCACCTAGATGAGTTCTAATAAGCATGCAACTGATTCCATGATGTAGAGCACAATGAGTAGAACACTTTTCATATATAACACGTCCCAACCCGATGAACAGGTTAAAAGTTGTAGATGTTTTAATATGCCAACATGATGCTGAAACAGACAACTCCACGGACTTAGCCGTTTCTCGCACCGTTCACCCGATACCCAAAACAACAAACGTTCGACAGGTAGCAAAAACATGCACGTGCGTAAAATGATTAAACAGCGACCGGGCGGGGCATAGCGGGCTGCTCACCAGCGGGCCTCACGGGCCGACGCGGATCTGGGCCGCGGGAGGGGGCAGGCCCACAGGCGGTCAACACACGCGAGCGGTTCGGGCGCCCGACGCCCTCGATCCCGCCTGGATCGAGCCGGCGGCGGGGAACGATGGCTAGCGGCGGCTGGAAGGGCTCCGGCGAGGGCGACAAGCACGGGACCGGCCGGATCCGGTGGCGGCGCGGCCGGGGAGGCCACCGGCGGCGGCGGCGCGGGCATGGTCGATGCGGTCGCGGAGCAATGGCGGCTCGGGGCGGCGCGGAGGTGAGCTCCGGCGAGCAGGGAGGCCGGCGGCTCCAGAGGTGGCGCTCGGGCGACGGGCGATGGCAGCGGGGCGCGGCCGGCGGCGCGACACGGTGCGCCGGCTGCAGCTCGGGGACGCGGGGTGGCTGCGGGGGCTCGCTGCGGGCTCTGTGGTCGTCAGACATTGTCCGGTGGCCGCGGACATGTCCGGTAGGTGGGGTTTTGGGCGATTTTAGCCCCTAGATTAAGATCTAAGGGTCCAGATCTGAGGGGGGTGGCTAGGGTTGTGGGATTAGGAGGAGGTGGAGCTAGAAGGTGGGGGTTTTGAGGGGGGTGGCTGTAATTTGGCAAGGGGAAACCCTAGAGAGTGAGGAGGCTCTCTTCATAGGGTGGTTTTATATAGGGAATTGACTAGGTGGGTTGGATCTCGTCCGCCCGATCGTAATCCGACGGTTCCGATCGGAGGGGGTTAGGCTGGGTTAGGTTAGGTGGGTCTAGTGGGCTGTGTAGAGAGGTTGTGGGCTGTGGAGAGAGGGAGATCTGCGGCCCGTGATAGAGTTTTAAAACACCGAAAACATCTGACAATTAAACCGATGACGGTGCCACTGCGGTCGACTGTTCGGGTATCGAACGACCTCCGATTGCGACGAAATTTGGCAGGTGGTCTACCTACAATATCACAAGACCGCACGCCAAGTTTCGACCCAATCCGAAAATATTTTTATCCGCACTTTTAAAACAATATTTTATCGATGCCGAGGGCGCGTGCGTGTGTGGTTGGTCTCGAAACGGTCAACGAGGAGAACCGGCAACTACTAACGGATGCAAGTTTAGAAAAATGACGACAACGGAGTGCAGATGCAATGCGGATGATGCGAATGATGCCATGATGAATGCGACGACCACACGAATCACACGAAGACAACGGAATAAAACGGGAATCTTCTGGAGCGTCGGTCTCGGGCTGTTACAGCAGCAACTGAGGACAATCCTCAGATCGTGGACCTAGTCCGCATAATTGCTACTACCATCTTTCAACTTAGTTTTTCTCTAGGAAAGTATCAAATATAGGGGAGCTACAGCGTGAGCTATCGATCTACAACATAATTTGCAAAGACATTTTGACTATGTTCATGATAATGAGTTCAACTAATCATATTACTAAAGAACTCCCACTAAAATCAACATCCCTCAGGTTGTCTAAATGTGACATGATCCAAATCCACCAACCCAAGTCCGATCATCACGTGAGATGAGGTGGCTTCAATGGTGAACATCTCCATGTTGATCATATCTACTATATGACTCATGTTCGACCTTTTGGTCTCCTGTGTTCCGAGGCCATGTCTGTACATGCTAGGCTCGTCAAGTTTAACCCAAGTATTCCACGTGTGTAAATCTGGCTTACACCCGTTGTATGCGAACGTAGGGTCTATCACACCCGATCATCATGTGGTGCTTCGAAACAACGAACCTTCGCAATGGTGCACACTTGGGGAGAACACAATTTTATCTTGAAATTTTAGTGAGGGATCATCTTATAATGCTACCGTCGTCCTAAGCAAAATAATTTGCATAAAAGGATTAACATCACATGCAAATCATATAAGTGACATGATATGTCCATCATCATCTTGTGCTTTTGATCTCCATCTCCAAAGCACCGGCATGATCTCCATCGTCACCGGCATGACACCATGATCTCCATCATCGTGTCTTCATGTGGTTGTCGCGCCAACTATTGCTTCTACAACTATTGCTAACTCATAGCGATAAAGTAAAGCAAAAATAGCGAAAAAACTAAAGACAACCCTATGGCTCCTGCCGGTTGCCATACTCATCGACATGCAAGTCGTGATAATTTATACAAAACATGATCATCTCATACATCACATATATCACATCATGTCTTTGGCCATATCACATCACAACATGCCCTGCAAAAACAAGTTAGACGTCCTCTACTTTGTTGTTGCAAGTTTTACGTGGCTGCTATGGACAAATAGTAAGAACCGTTCTTACCTACGCAAAGCCACAATGGTGATATTCAAGTTGCTATTTAACCTTCTACAAGGAGCGCCTCTGTCGAATCCGATTCAACTAAAGTGGGAGAGACAGACACCCGCCAGCCATCTTTATGCAACAAGTTGCATGTCAGTCGATGGAACCGGTCTCTCGTACATGGACGAGTAAGGTTGGTTCGGGCCGCTTCATCCCACAATACTGCCGAATCAAGATAATACTAAGGAAGTAAGCAATCTGAACATCAATGCCCACAAACTCTTTTGTGTTCTAGTCGTGCATATCATCTACGCATAGACCTGGCTCTGATACCACTGTTGGGGAACGTTGCATGGGAAACAAAAAAATTCCTACGCACACGCAAGATCTATCCATGGAGATGCATATCTACGAGAGGGGGAGTGTATCTACATACCCTTGTAGATCGCTAAGCAGAAGCGTATATAACGCGGTTGATGTAGTCGTACTCTTCACGATCCAATCACGATCCGATCCGATCTAGCGCCGAATGGATGACACCTCCACGTTCCGCACACGTGCGGCTCGATGACGTCTCCTCCTTCTTGATCCAGCAAGCGTGGGAGGAGAAGTAGATGAGATCTCAACCAGCACGATGGCATCGTGGACATGGTGGTGGAGCAATCCCGGCAGGGCTTCGCCAAGCGCTACTGTAGATGCGATCTGAGGAGAAAACGATCTAGGGAGAGAGGTAGGGCTGCCACCAGGGCGTGGGATTGTTGTGTCCAGCCCTCCCCCTCTCCTCTACTACATATAGGATGCAAGGGGCGGGGTTTGGTCGCAGCCCTAGGCCCCTCCTCCAAGGAGGGCCGGCGGCTAGGGAGGAAACTTGCCTCCCAAGGCAAGTGGACTCCCTCCCACTTAGGGTTTCCCCTTCCCCTTGTGCATGGGCCTTGTTGGGCTGGTGCCCCAGGCCCAATAAGGCTAGGGTGCCCCCTACAGCCCATTCACGTCCTAGGGGCTGGAGGGATCCTTCCGGACTCCTCCGGAACCCTCCGGAAGCTTCCCGGTACAATACCGGCAAAACCCGAAACTTTTCCGGTAGCCAAAATATGACTTCCCATATATAAATCTTTACCTCTGGACCATTCCGGAGCTCCTCGTAATGTTCGAGATCTCATCCGGGACTCCGAACAACATTCGGTCACCAACATACATATCCCAATACTACTCTAGCGTCACCGAACGTTAAGCGTGCGGACCCTACGGGTTCGAGAATCATGTGGACATGACCGAGACACCTCTCCAGTCAATAACCAATAGCGGGACCTGGATGCCCATATTGGTTCCCACATATTCCACGAAGATCATTATCGGTCGAACCACGATGTCAAGGATTCAGTCAATCCCGTATTCAGTTCCCTTTGTCCAGCGGTATGTTACTTGCCCGAGATTCGATCGTCGGTATCTCCATACCTGGTTCAATCTCGTTACCGGCAAGTCTCTTTACTCGTTCCGTAATACTAGATCCCGTGACTAACTCCTTAGTCACATTTCTGGCAAGCTTCTTATGATGTCGTATTAACGAGTGGGCCCAGAGATACCTCTCTGTCATACAGAGTGGCAAATTCCAGTCTCGATTCACGCCAACCCAACAGACACCCTTGGAGATACCTGTAGAGTGCCTTTATAGTCACCCAGTTACGTTGTGACGTTTGATATACACAAGGCATTCCTCCGGTGTCCGGGAGTTGCATGATCTCATGTTCGTAGGAACAGATACTTGACATGGATAAAGCAGTAGAAATAAACTAGTACGATCAAATGTTATGCTTACGGTTGGGTCTTGTCCATCACATCATTATCCTAATGATGTGATCCCATGATCAAATGACAACTCATGTCTATGGTCAGGAAACCTTGACCATCTTTGATCTACAAGCTAGTCTAGTAGAGGCTCACTAGGGACATAGTGTTGTCTATGTATCCACACATGTATCTGAGTTTCCGATCAATACAATTATAGCATGGATAATAAACGATATCATGAACAAGGAAATATGATAAGAACCAATTTATTATTTCCTCTAGGGCATATTTCCAACACCAGCCTGGGTGTTTGTCGCCCCCGAGTTCTACCTTTGACATTTGTGTCGCCGACCCTCTGATGTCTACTACACAACTTTATTCTCATAGACTTTGTTGGGCCTCCAAGAGAAGAGTTTTCGAGGACAATTAAAAAAAGTCTCAAGTGGATGACCTAAGGTTTATCAATCCATGGGAGCTGTTTGATGAAGATGGTTCCCTCTCAAACAACCCTTGTAATCAAATACAAGTAATTTCTTGTGTCCCCAACACACCCAATACAATTGTTAGTTGTATAGGTGCACTTGTTCGGCTAAGAGATGGTGATACTAGTTCAATATGGATGATATAAATAGATTTTTAAAATCTAAACAAGTAAAAACAACAAGGTAGCAAGTAAAAAAGCGAGCAAAATGGTATCTCAATGCTTAGAAACAAAAAGCAAGCAAGACCCAATTCACCACCAAAATAAGAGAGGAGGTGAACATCATGTGATAAAATTATATTGATAAAGCTCATGATACATCAAGATCGTGTCAAATCAAGAACATGATAGAGAGAGGGATCAAACACATAGTTGCTGGTACAAACCCTCGGCCCCGAGGATGAACTACTTACGCATCACCATGGAAGCAACAAGGATTATGAAGATGGCCTCCGAGATGATTCCCCTCTCCGACAAGGCGCCGAAAAAGGGCTCCAAATGAGATTACTTTGGAACAGAGGTTGGTGACAGCGGAGTAGAAGTTCTAGGTTACTTTTCGAGGGGTTTTGAATATATAGGATTTTTCAAAATTGGATTCACAATAGACGGAGCCTCAAGGGACCCACAAGCTTGCATGGCGCGCCCTAGGGCTTGTGGCCCCCTCGGCCCCCTTCCGACTGCCTACCAAAGCTTCCCAGTTTTCTTATTTTCCCATAAAAACATCATGAATTTTCAGCACAATTGTACCTTCCTAGATATGGTTTTTCTATGAAACAAAAACATGCAAAAATTAGGAACTGACACTGGGCACTAGATTGATATGTTAGTCCATAAAATTAATAAAAAAATGCACCAAAACCATTAAGAACTCATGTAAATATAGCATGGATACTTCATAAATTATAGATATGTTGGAAATGTATCACCCTCCTTGGTTAAGGAGCCGAGGCACCTTGACGAGTTCTTTGTGGAGAGGGTGCTCCATCCACCTAGCACCTTGTGACAAGGCCATACCACGGCTATCAAAAACAATGATGACTTCTTCACCATCAATACCTTCATGATAAACACACCGTCATGAAAGATGAGATCGGTGTGTGGATCCTCGGATATACCATGCATGCATTCAGGATCCCGAGGGATGTCCGATTGTGGAGCAGACACTCCAACTTTGTTGACCATTGTCCCCATCTCTGATCGGATGAAGTAAGTAGCTAATCATGCAATTATACTTTGTCCTAATGAAACAATGGATGGTTGTAAAAACTTATAGCTCGGGGAGGCTTTTCACATGGGAAACCGTTGTTTCTTACCCCATTTAGGAAGTCTTACTACTCACCCTTGAACATTGATGTCGGCATTTGCGCAAGCATATGGCGCTCATGTAACTCACGTTTGATGGAGTGAGTCGAGTCGTTGGAGCCGTTATACTTCCCCAAGGGACGCTATGCCAAAGAGTCTGGACTCCTCGAAGAAGCACTATTGCCATAACATTGGGCAATGTCATACCATGGTTGCGAAGAAGGGAAATCGGTGTGCAATACAGATCACCTCGTGTGTCCCCTCCCTTGCACGAGTCCTCGGACGCTAGTTGTACATCTTCCAAGGAAGGGAAGGAGAAAAGGAGGAAGCCCTTCTCGGGAAGGATTAATAAGAGGGACGTCGGGGATATAGAACCACTCCTTAGTCCAATGATCCCTGATTCCTCGAGGGTACCATCAAGATATTTGGAACTGGCCATGATATGGGGTGTCCCGATCTTCTCAGTAAGCGGCGGTGGTGATGATGAAGATGATAGATAACTTGTATGTCGCCGATGAACTCTCCCTCGCTTGATCCCTGATGCAAATGCAAAAGGTCTCAACCCTCTGGATATTCACAACGTCACACACTTGCGCACGTAGCCGTCGACCACGAAACGGTATAATTGCAATATACTAATTCCCAATGGAACAGCAGATTACACTCAACTTGCAGTATATGATCTCCAGATCGATACGAATTGGAGATGAGGATTCAAGATGAATGCTTACAAGCAATCTCAAGAACTAGGGTTTATCTTAAACGTGGTCTAACCTTAACTAACTCTAGGGGACGGGTATTTATAGTCTAAAACGAGATCGAAGGGGTACACGGGCTGGACAGCCCAAAACCTGCGCGCAGGCAGAGCGGTACTACCGCTTATGGCAAGCGGTACTACCGTGATAAGCGGTACTACCGCTCGTACAAATATCAAGTGCCGCTTTAGTACCGCTTGGGGTCGCTTGATTCCAGAAGAAATTTCCTAAGCGGTACTAGGACGGTAGTACTGGAGCGGTACTACCGCTAAGCGGTACTACCGCTAAGCGGTACTACCGCTTGCGTGGGGCGGTACTACCGCCCTGGAAACTGCAGGGTCTTCCTCCCTTCCCAGCTGCAATGCCTCCTTGATCCCCTCCTTGCTCCCTTGTGCCATGCCTTCCTCTCCAATGTACCTTATGATATGTGTCAACGAGGCTCAATATTTCTTTCCAGCTTAAGCAAACAGAATCATCATATTTCGTGAATATATCCTCATCATCCTCCCTTTCTTCAAGAAAAGCCGTCCGCGGCTTTGGGTAAGCTAAAAATGGCAGAAACAAAAAGAACAACGTGTACGCATAATATATGTATATATAACATGCTGTATCATTTTTGTTGTCATGAAAAAGATTCCCAGTATGCAAGAAATTGCAAGTATACAAGACAAAATGTCCATGCGGAAACAAATAATATCTGAGGAATCGGCAATCATAATTGCAAGTATAAGTGAAGTACATATAGTCATGACCAGAATGAGGAACACACATGTACAATGTCTTATTGTTCAGTATTAAGTCCAAAGTCCTGACAGAAGATCGATGATCAAATGTGCTATAAGCAAGGTCAAACCAGTCCAAAATATTGAAAGATACATATATTGGATACCATGCTTCAACTGTGCCACTCTGATATATAGAACAAACGTATGTATGTTCATGAGCAGGACTCGCAGCGTGTAAGATGCAACTCAGTTTGCAAATATAAGTGAAGTCTATAGTAGTAGCATATAAATGCAACAGGTATTGGGACAAACACAATGGATCAGATTCGGTTATAGCAAGATTAGAACAATCCAATACAGCTGAAATTTTTGTTGGCCGCAATAAATCAACGAGAGCAGAATGATATTTCATATTCTCATGAAAATTAGGGACTGTCCCAAAGCAAAATGACTTTGTCACATAGCATATATGACGTAAAACATCAAGTTTCAAATCAGCAATCCTATCACAGGTAATGCATATGTGATCCACCAGAAAATTATCAGTCATGCTATATTCACCAATTAAAGTAAATGTGAAACTATAGGCATATGTGCTAGAATTTAGATAAGAGATTTCAGAAATCTTCTTCATAGCACAACTCAAACTAAGAGGTTCATTTAGCATGATGGAATACACAATATCAACAGGTGGTATTCGAGCAAGTACTTCCTTATGTGTCATAAGTACCACATGAGCAAAGTTTGAAATAGGTAATATATCACATGGTGCTGAAACAGCGGTGCAAGGCAAATCACAATGAGGCAGCAGCAAAGGAATAGACTCACAATATGTCGCACGTGCTGGCTGTAGCTCGAAATCAGTACCTATATCAATGACAGTCTCCTCAGATGTAGTAGGCACTTGGACCTCCTCCTCAAGTGACAATGCACGGTCGGGTGATGCAGGTTGTAAAACAGATGGCTCCCTTTCTTCAAAAGCAACCTGCATATCACAAGAAACAACACTAGGAGTAGAGATGATTACATTAGGTGAATCCGCACATGTTTCATCTACTCCCACTCGCAGGTTTTCTGGAACACTCAAACTCTCACTCTTATGGCGTACACTCATATCTACACAAATGGTGGAATCATTAACGTTGGGGTTCTCAATTGTGCAGATGGTGGAAACATTCAACTTAGGTGCAAGAACAGGATCATCATAGGGTTTTTTTAGTGGTTGCAGGCGGACGTAGGTTTTGACGCCTAAGCTCCTGAAACTGCATAATGCGAGTAGGTGATAACCACGTGTGCTTCCTATTCCAAAAGATGGAGGGGTCAGGATGACCACTACCAAAAACAACCTGAAAGTGATCACACCAAAATCTTCCCAACATAAGATGGCAGAAATGAAGCGCTCTAGGAACCACATCACATGCAATATGTCGAGTATGACCATAAATGGTTAGAGGAACAGATGCGGACCTAGTAATTGGCAGTGCATGATCAGAAGTAGCTAACAGATATGGATCACGTTTGGGACATGTACGCAACTGCAGCTTTTCAACAACCTCAACACTAACCAAGTTCGTTAAAGAACAATTATCAATGGTAACAGCAACATCTCTACCATTGATGTCTGCCGTGAAGTGGAACAAACCCGAAACAGGCACCACTCGAAAATCCTCCTCCCAGAATTTGTTGCTGCAATAGAATTTCAATGGTAATGGAACCTCCTCATCATCATCTGCCATTGTTAGAAAATACAAAGGAGGTTGCAGCAAAGTATATATATATGGTGGAAACTCTCAGCTCACTCAAAAACTGACAAGAAAAGGAAATCTTACCGTTCCAAAGTAAATAGTAATGCGTACCCGTTCAGATAGATGACTAATGCACGGATGTGATGAAGTGAATACCCGGGTATAAGAGCAATCACACGACAAAGCAGGGTATATGGTGGAGCTTGGTTTGGATACCTAACAACACCGAAGACAAGTCCTAGTGCTGATCGTGTGAACAAACACCCAAGGAAACACACACGGTGGAGAAAAATATGGCAAAGCAACTATAAAAACAGGATGTGTTGCAATGCACTAGAGAGACACTAGCAATGCTCAATGTAAACAGGCACAAGATTGCTCAATTCTACTAGTGCACAATCGCAAGATAATACAAATCCAACAGTGCAATAGATAGCAACAACGTCCAGCCACTGTTTCTCTCGTTTCTTTCTTTCTCTCTGTTTTTTTTTGAGGCCACAATAGATCGCAAGCAGCGGCAACTGTTCTTGGATCACGTCCAGAAATTGCAAAGCACCAAAAACCTATATGAGCAGCCTGTAGAGCGGAAACTAGTCTCGTGGGTAAGTTCCTAACACCTTTTGTGTAGACAGGCTGTGGCTATGGATTGGAATTTGCAAAACAGGATAGCTGATCGAACAACAATCCAATCTACGATGCAATCTACGATGGAAACTAAAAACCAATGGATTCGAAGGAAAAAAGCTACGCAAAAAGAAAGACACAACGACCAGCAACTAAAACCAATCTACGATGCAATCTAAGCTATGGCAAAAACCCTAACCCGAATCTTTTTGTGAGGCTTTTTCTGGATAGGATGAAAAACACAACTAATCTACGGATGATTTGGTGGATGCTTACCGAGGCAACGCTGGATATCTGATACCAAGATGATATGGGGTGTCCCGATCTTCTCAGTAAGCGGCGGTGGTGATGATGAAGATGATAGATAACTTGTATGTCGCCGATGAACTCTCCCTCGCTTGATCCCTGATGTCAATGCAAAAGGTCTCAACCCTCTGGATATTCACAACGTCACACACTTGCGCACGTAGCCGTCGACCACGAAACGGTATAATTGCAATATACTAATTCCCAATGGAACAGCAGATTACACTCAACTTGCAGTATATGATCTCCAGATCGATACGAATTGGAGATGAGGATTCAAGATGAATGCTTACAAGCAATCTCAAGAACTAGGGTTTATCTTAAACATGGTCTAACCTTAACGAACTCTAGGGGACGGGTATTTATAGTCTAAAACGAGATCGAAGGGGTACATGGGCTGGACAGCCCAAAACCTGCGCGCAGGCAGAGCGGTACTACCGCTTATGGCAAGCGGTACTACCGTGATAAGCGGTACTACCGCTCGTACAAATATCAAGTGCCGCTTTAGTACCGCTTGGGGTCGCTTGATTCCAGAAGAAATTTCCTAAGCGGTACTAGGACGGTAGTACTGGAGCGGTACTACCGCTAAGCGGTACTACCGCTTGCGTGGGGCGGTACTACCGCCCTGGAAACTGCAGGGTCTTCCTCCCTTCCCAGCTGCAATGCCTCCTTGCTCCCCTCCTTGCTCCCTTGTGCCATGCCTTCCTCTCCAATGTACCTTATGATATGTGTCAACGAGGCTCAATATTTCTTTCCAGCTTAAGCAAGCAGAATCATCATATTTCGTGAATATATCCTCATCAGGCCACCTTGCAGATCTCGTCCCCTTTAAACTCCCATAAGCTCCCTCCTCGATGTCGCGGCACTACGCAAAAATAATGGCACCACGGAGAAAAATGTGTTTTGCAACTGAGGAAGGCCTCACATAGGATGACGAAGCAAGTGATGTGCAAAATAGAGTTAGGGTAAAGATGATGGAGCTGGAGGCCATGAAAGTGCAATAAACCCCTCAGGAAAGGGTGAATTGGGAGTCCTAGCCCCTAGAGTAAAAGGTGACAAAGCATACCCGCTCTTGTTTTTCGGGCTTGGGGCGAGGATCTTAGGTAAAATTGCCAATAATGACTACCAGTCCTGAATGGCAGAAGGCAACCTTCAAAGAAGGTAGATAGCCTAACTCCACTAGCCGATCTAAACTGGCCCTATGCAACAGTACAAATTTTTCACTCCCCGTCGAGGAGGCCGGCGGAATGCGAGCATGAGGTCGCGACGTGAGCCATTGGATCCAGAATCTCGGTGCAGCAGGATGCTAGGTCAGGTGGAAGCGGGAGGTGGTCCAGCAGAGGGCAAAGTATAATCGCTCCTTTGGTTTGCCTGGCCCCTTTTCTGTGGAAAATTTGGAAATCCATGTAGGGGGATATTGAGTCTCAGGACATAACTCACGCAAGTTCCCTAGGTGACGTGCACATAATGGTCGTGGAGATCGAGGAGGTCTGTGAATGACACTGCTCTGTGTGCATTGGGTTCCGTAAAGACTGCCATGGGGTGGGACCCAAAATGACGGAAGCATGCCCCAAGAGTCCCGGATGTGACATCATGACAAAAAAGGGTCAAGGTAGTGGGTCCCTAATTGATGACCCACAAGTATAGGGAATCAATCTGAAAGCACAACTTCTCCCTAGGTGGTTTTGGTAATTAACAACAACATATAGTTCATTGAATTAATAAACCTATCAAGTATATTTCAGGAAAGTTCAATGAATGGATTGGATAGGAATTGTGAGGAGGATCCCCTAAGATGCAAAGAAATTCAATTGGCAAAAGCTTCAAGACTCTACATTTTCTTTATGTGAGTTGATCACAATTGAGTCCATAGGAAAGCCAATACTATTAAAAGGGGATGAGGTGCTCATGATGAACCAGTTGCTCAAGTGCTTAGAGATATGCCACCAAAAGCCTCAACCAAACTCTGACATAACATTCTGTCCAAAACCCTAAACTGCCAAATCGTTGCCACCAACATTTTCCATTCAGTCACACCGAGACAGATCCTAAGCCAAACCCTAGCACCTCGGTAGAACCGAGAATGCATTCGGTGCAACCGAAAAATAGTGACCAACCTTCTATGATCGAAATATTTAATTTTGAAACTTCTGAGTTTTATGTTTCGGTGTCACTGAATTGGTGGATCTGCTTAGCTTAAATTGAATTGGTATCACCGATATGTTTCTTTCGGTCCCACCGAAAAGCCAAAAGATAGGAAATTTTGCACTAATCAGTAGAGCCGAGTTTATACTTCGGTCTCACCGATTTGGGAAATAATGTTGTAACGGTTGGATTTTTGGAGAAGGCTATAAATACCCCTCCACCCCCTCTCACTCATTGAGAGAGCCATCAGAACGAAACTACACTTCCACCATTCATTTTCTGAGAGAGCCATCAGAACGAAACTACACTTCCACCATTCATTTTCTGAGAGAGAACCACCTACTCATGTGTTGAGATCAAGAGATTCCACTCCAACAAATAGATCCTTGATTTCTAGCCTCCCCAAGTTGCTTTCCACCCAATCAATCTCTTATACCAAGCCAAATCCTGTGAGAGAGTGATTGATTGTTGAGGAGACTATCTTTTGAAGCACAAGAGCAAGGAGTTCATCATCTATAGACCATCTATTACCTTTCGGAGAGTGGTGTCGATGCTTGATGAATATAAGATGCCAAGACACTTTTTGGGCGGACGCGGTGAAAACGGCTTGCCATGCCACAAATAGACTTTATCTCCACAAGCTTCTTGGTAAAATGACATACGAGCTACTCTGCAGTAATAAACCCCAAGTTGGATACTTTTGAGTATTTGGCTCCAAGTGTTACATTCTTGATAAGCATCGTCACTCGAAGTTTGCTCCTAAATCTTATGAAGGTTTTGTACTCGGTTATGGATCAAACTCTCACACTTATCGTGTCTACAACAACTTCACATGAAAAGTTGAAGAGGCGATGGATGTGAAGTTTGATGAGACTAATGGTTCGCAGTCGAATAATTGCCAATTGATGTAGGAGATAAAGACCCTTCAGAAGCAATCCAAGATTTGTCTATTGGCACGATTTGCCCCGTGGAGGTGAAGGAGAGTACCTCATCTATCCAAGTGGAGGCCCCTACTTCGTGTCTAGGCGAACAACAAAACGACATGGAGGCATCCACAAGTGGTACACGTCAAGATGAAGGAAATGAGGAACTGCAACAAGACCCACCTCAACCTCCTTCTCCACGACCTCAAGGGAACGACAACTTCAACAACAATGAAGAAGATGATGATGAGGAAGCTCCGCCACCATCCAAGCAAAAACTACCTCGAGTTAGAACAAGAATCGACAAGAGTCATCCTATGATCAAATTCTTGGCGACATCAAATCCGGGAGAATCACTCGCTCTAAATCTCGTTTAGCTAACTTTTGTGTGCATTACTCATTCACCTCTAGCATTGAGCCTATGAAGGTAGAAGAAGTCCTTGAATACCCGGATTGGGTAAATGCTATGCACAAAGAACTACATAACTTCGAGTGGAACCAAGTTTGGATGTTAGTTGAGAAGCCCAAAGATGAGAAAAACATCATTGGAACCAAATGGGTGTTTCGCAACAAGAAAGATGAAGATGCACAAGTGGTACGCAACAAGGCTTGCCTAGTGGCTCAGGGCTACACTCAAGTCAAAGGTATGGACTATGGTGAGACATATGCCCCCGTTGCTAGATTTGAGTCCATTCCCATTCTTCTTGCCTATGCTAATCACTATGATATCACCCTTTACCAAATGGATATAAAAAGTGCTTTCTTGAATGATGAAATTGAGGAGGAAGTCTTTGTTAAACAACCCCCGCCTTTTTTAATCACAAGAAATCTAATCATGTCTATAAACTTTGCAAAGCTCTTTATGGTCTTAAACAAGCTCCTAGAGCTTGGAATAAATGTTTGACGAAGTTTCTTATTGAAAAGGGTTTTGAAATTAGTAAAATTGATGCAATCTTATTCACTAAGATAGTTAATGGTGAATTATGTGTATGCCAAATATATGTGGATGATATCATATTTGGATCTACTAACCCTCATTTTAGTGAGAAGTTTGGAAGGTTGATGTCGGAAAATTCTAACATGTCCATGATGTGTGAACTCAAATTCTTCATTGGTTTGCAAATCAAGCAAACAAGAGATTGTACCTTTGTCTCTCAAACAAACTATACCAAGGACTTACTCAAAAATTTCAACATGCAAGAATGCAAAGGTATGAAAAATCCCATGCCTACTAGTGGACATGTTGACCTCACTAAGGAGGACAAACCGGTTGATCAAAAGGTGTATCGATCAATGATTGTCTCATTACTATATATTTGTGCCTCCCGTCTAAAAAATATGCTTAGTGTGTGCATGTGAGCCTGGTACCAAGCGGTGCCTAAGGAATGCCACCTAAAAGCGGTTAAGATAATTGTGAGATATTTACTTCATACACCAAACCTTGGCATTTGGTATCCCAAAGGATCCTCTTTTAATCTTGTTGGCTACTCCAACTTGAATTATGACGGAGACAAGATTTATAGAAAATCCACTTTAGGTACTTGTCAATTCCTTGGTAGATCTCTTGTATCTTGGTCCTCCAAGAAAAAATTCGGTATCTCTATCCACCGCCGAGCGGAATACATTGCCGCTGGATCATGTTGTGCTCAATTAATATGGATGACACAAACTCTTAAAGATCATGGGATACATGTGAAACATGTTCAATTGCTTTGTGATAAAGAGAGTGCTATTAACATTGCACACAATCCCGTCTAACATTCTCGTACAAAGCATATTGTTGTACGTCACCATTTCATTCGTGATCATGTTGATAAAGGAGATATTAACCAAAACATGTTCGTACCGACAAACAAGTGGCGGATATCTTCACTAAACCTCTTGATGAGAAGATATTTTGTCGCTTGATAAGTGAGTTGAATATTATTGATGCCTCTAATGTGAACTAGAAACTCACTTGGATGCATGCAAGGGCATGAGCTCACTTGACTAATCCTTGATATTTCTCTTATGATGACTATCCTATATCTTGGAGACATTGCTCCCTTATATTGCATCTAACCCTTTGTAGGTACTTGGTTAAAACTCATTTCACAAATATTTCCACCAACTCATATCTTAAGCAATCTCACATGAACCAAGTATCAACAATAATGAAGGAAGAAGACAACACCAATCATATCCTTGACAATACTTGAGTCAAAAAATTGATTCTTTTCAATTTAGATATACATGTTCCTTGCATGACTAACCCATCTAGGAAGATGAACTTCAAAGAAAGATGGATAGCCCCAACTCAAACACTTGAGCATCCACAACAAGTTCAACTACATGACGATGTCAACAACACAACCCAAAGGTAAGTGCTCACATCTTAGGGAAGCTTTACTCCGAGTCATGAGTCAAAGCACCTCCAAAGATGTGAATACATTGAAATTCTTAAATGAAAATGGTAATCCCATTTTGAGCTTAACGATGAGTGTGACCTATGATCAAGTGCTCTCACTTGACTCCTAAGTCAATATACTCTAACATGGGTGACCTAGTCGCCGACCCCTCCTAGATGAAGTCCTCTTGTTTTTTTTTCTATGTTCCCATTGTTGGGAAACATTGCATGGGAAACAAAAAAATTCCTACGCACACGCAAGATCTATCCATGGTGATGAGCATCTACGAGAGGGAGAGTGGATCTACATACCCTTGTAGATCGCTAAGCGGGAAGCGTTAAGAAATGCGGTTGATTTAGTCGAACGTCTTCGCGATCCAAATCGCTAGCTGTCCCGCGATCCAATCACGATCCGTCCCGATCTAGCGCCGAACGGACGGCACCTCCGCGTTCATCACACGTACAGCTTGATGACGATCTCCGCCTTCTTGATCCAGCAAGAGGGGACGGGGAAGTGGATCAGATCTCCAGCAGCACAACGGCGTGGTGGTGGTGGTGGTGGAGTTATCCCGGCAGGGCTTCGCCTAAGCACTACCGGAATCTATTTGGTGGAGGAACTAGAGAATAGAGAACTAGCACGTGGTCGTGTGTCTTTGGGGGCTCTATTCCTCTAGTATATATAGGAGGGAGGGGGTGGAGGCAGCCTCCCTAGGGTTTCCCCTAGGGGTTCGGCCGAAGGAGGTGGAGGCCAAGCCTCCCACCAATCCTACTCCAAGTAGGATTCCCTTTCCTACTTGGAATTTCCTTCCCCCACTTCGGGGTTTCCTTTCCCACTTCCCCAGCCGCATGGGCCTTGGTGGAGGGGTCGGCCAGCCCACCAGGGGCTGGTCTGTCTCCTCCCACAGCCCATGGGGCCCTTTGGGGTGGGTGGGCCCACCTGGTGGACCCCCGGAACCCTTCCGGCAACCCCGGTAAATTCCGGAACTTTTCTGGAAGTCAAATACCAACTTTCTATATATAAATCTTTACCTCCGGACTATTCCGGAGCTCCTCGTGACGTCTGGGATCTCATCCGGGACTCCGAACAACCTTCGGTCACCAACACATATATCTCAATACTACCAAAACATCACCGAACGTTAAGTGTGCAGACCTTACGGGTTCGAGAACTATGTAGACATGACCGAGACACCTCTACCGTCAATAACCAATAGCGGGACCTGGATGCCCATATTGGTTCCTACATATGCTACGAAGATATTTATCGGTTGAACCTCTATGTCAAGGATTCAGTTAATCCCGTATGTTGTTCCCTTTGTTCTTCGGTATGTTACTTGCCCGAGATTCGATCGTCGGTATCTCTATACCTAGTTCAATCTCGTTACCGGCAAGTCTCTTTACTCGTTCCGTAATACAAGATCCCGTGGCTAACTCTTTAGTCACTTTGCTTGCAAGGCTTATTGTGATGTTGTATTACCGAGTGGGCCCTGAGATACCTCTCCGTCACACGGAGTAACAAAACCCAGTCTCGATTCATGCCAACTTAACAGACACCTTCGGAGGTACCTGTAGAGCATCTTTATAATCACCCAGTTACGTTGCGACGTTTGATACACACAAGGTATTCCTCCGGTGTCAGTGAGTTACATGATCTCATGCTCATAGGAACAGATACTTGACATGCAGAACACTATAGCAATAAACTGACACGATCATATGCTATGTTTATAGTTTGGGTCTTTGTCCATCACATCATTCTCCTAATGATGTGACCCCATTATCAAATGACATCTCATGTCTATGGCTAGGAAACCTTGACCATCTTTGATCAACGAGCTAGTCTACTAGAGGCATACTAGGGACATAGTGTTGTCTATGTATCCACACATGCAATTGAGTTTCCAATCAATACAATTATAGCATGGATAATAAACGATTATCATGAACAATAATATATAATAATAACCACTTTATTATTGCCTCTAGGGCATATTTCCAACACCCTTGTGCTTCATTTTATGTACAAGATTTGCCTCGTTCATTCCGTTCTTGTTTTTCATTCCTTTCAATTAAAAAAACTTCATCTACTTGTCCCTTGTTCTTTATTTTCTTTTGCGAATTCATTGCAAATCCTTGAGAGATTCTCTTGCAAAGTGAGCTGAGTTTGATAAATTCTTCCTTCTGTCTTGAACTCGGTCCCTCCGAACCGAATAGCATTTGTGCCATCGGTACTGCAACTTACATTGCTCACTCGTTCCTCGGTTCAACCGACATGAACTGCCTCGGCAACACTGATGTGATCAACCTGTGACTTTCCATTCTCAGACTCACCGATTGATCCTACTCGGAGACATCGATTTTACAACACAAAGACACATTTGCCAAAATTCCTTCAGAATCTTTCCAGCTCCAACTCAACTCAATTAATCTTTCCTTTCTACTGCATTAAGTATCTTCTCTTCTTGATCAGTTTTACAAGGACCCCACCTTGACCAATGACCAAGAGATAAACCCTTCTTGGAAATTGATATCAAAGGGGGAGAGAGCTATGCACATCAAAGCTTAAACATTCACTTAGAGAGGCACACAAAAAAATGCACATTTATAAGAGGAGAGACCCTATATATTTCTAAATGGGGAGAAGCATATAACTGATTTTTGGTTTCATTTGTTTGATCTTTCTATATGATTCTTTTGATCTGATTTTATCTCACCCCACCTACTCCAATATCTACCATCTCAGATTCAGGGGGAGAGGAAGTTCCATGCTTAGGGGAGAAAAAATCTTAAATATCTATTGCAAATGTTTCAGATTTCTTAGAGAGATGTCATCTTTTAAGGAAGTACTCACCTAGTAATACTAAACCTTTACATGCCATCCAAATCTTGGTAACCTTGATGTTCCTGCATTTTCTTGAAGAGAAACTCTTGTGTTATCTAACCTTGTTTTCTCAAGTTTGTTTCTTCAGGTGTAATGCTTAAGCACCTTAAGGTAAGTACATGCATCATACTCATGTGCATAATGATGACTTGCTTAGTGCACACACTTGTTTGCAAGTAATCATCATAAAACACATGGACACCATCACTCATATCTTTTACTCTGATGCATGTGACATGTTATGTATTCCTACCCAATTATGCATTTGCATTCTAAGTAATCAACCTTTAAAATTTTGCACACTTGTAGGGGGGATTATGCATGTTACATATTTTTCAAAACCTTAGTGCAATCCCATAATATTCCTTCATTTGAAGCTTTGATGTATGTTGTCTTGAATTACCAAAAAGGGGGAGATTGAAAGCACACTTGGTGCCTTGATGGTTTTGGTAATTCATGTCAACATACATATTGTTGGACTAATGATTTCCTCAAGTATATTTCAGGAAAAGGTTAACTTAGGCAAGTGAATGGATGGAGATATGGACCCTCAAGCTACTAAGGAAACATGGATTGGCAAAGCTTCAAGACTCTTCATTTTTTGTTAAGTGATCCAAGATCACATTGAGTACATAGGAAAACCAACCAATACTATTAAGAGAGGATGAGTTTTTTATCATGAGTCATTTGCTCAAGTGCTTGAAGATATTGCTCCAAAACCCTCAACCACACTCTTCAAATCCTATATGTCCAAAACCATAAAGCCTATCTCGGACCCACCAAAACACTTTCATCTGGACTCAGCGAGATACACTTGACAGAGCCACTTCCTAAACCCTAACAAATGGTCGTACTGAGATGACCCATCGGTCTCACCGAAGTGACCATGCCAACCTTCTATTACCCATCGACTTTGTTGCGAAATTTCCGAGTTAGTCGATCGGTGTCACTAGTGCACTTGCCAACCTTCTGTCTCTTATCAATTTCATTTTGGAATTACCGAGTGAAATTGATCGGTCATCGAAGTGTAGAAAGTGCTTAGGTCGTCACCCATCGGTCACTCCGAGATGGTTCATTCGGTCTCACCGGAAAGCCTAAAGTTCAAACCTTTTACACTAATCGGTCTCACGAGTGCTTCATTCGGTCCCGCCGAGATGTGCAAAAAGGTGTGTAAAGGTTAATTTTTTGTGATGGCTATATATACCCCCACCCACTCCACCAGCTCCCAGATAGCAACCAGAATGAAACTACTACTTCTCATATCCATTTTCTAAGAGAGAGAGAGAGAGAGAACCACCTATACTTGTGTTGAGATCAAGGGACTCCACTCCAACCATATGATCCTTGATCTCTAGCCTCCCCAAGTTGCTTTCCACTCCAATTCCTCTCCTACCACTATGCCAAATCTGGAGAGTGATTGAGTGTTGAGTACACTATCTTTTGAAGCACAAGTGCAAGGAGTTCATCATCAACAACAACATCTATTACCTTTTGGAGAATGGTGTCTCCTGATACGTCTCCATCGTATCTACTTTTCCAAACTCTTTTGCCCTTGTTTTGGACTCTAATTTGCATAATTCGAATGGAACTAACCCGGACTGACGCTGTTTTCAGCAGAATTCCCTTGGTGTTATTTTTGTGCAGAAATAAAAGTTCTCGGATTGACCTGAAAATTTACGGAGAATATTTTTGGAATTAATAAAAATATTGGCGAAAGAATCAACCAGAGGGGGTCCACCCATTGGCCATAAGCCAGGCCCCCCCCCCTAGGGCGCGCCCTGGTGGCTTGTGGGCCCCGTGCAACTCCTCCGACCTCAACTCCAACTCCATATAACCCTATTCGGGGAGAAAAAAATTAAGCAGAAGAGTTCATCACGTTTCACGATACGGAGCCGCCGCCACCTCCTGTTCTTCCTCGGGAGGGCAGATCTGGAGTCCGTTTTGGGCTCCGGAGAGGGGAAATCGACGCCGTCGTCATCACCAACCATCCTTCATCACCAATTTCATGATGCTCTCCACCGTTCGTGAGTAATTCCATTGTAGGCTTGCTGGACGGTGATGGGTTGGATGAGATTTACCATGTAATCGAGTTAGTTTTGTTAGGGTTTGATCCCTAGTATCCACTATGTTCTGAGATTGATGTTGCTATGACTTTGCTATGCTTAATGCTTGTCACTAGGGCCCGAGTGCCATGATTTCAGATCTGAACCTATTATGTTTTCACGAATATATATGTGTTCTTGATCCTATCTTGCAAGTTGTAGACACCTATTACGAGTTATGATCCGCATCCCCCAGGGTGACAATAACTGGGATTCTTTCCGGTGATTACCGTAGTTTGAGGATTTCATGTATTCACTAAGTGCTAATGCTTTGGTCCGGTTCTCTATTAAAAGGAGGCCTTAATATCCCTTAGTTTCCATTAGGACCCCGCTGCCACGGGAGGGTAGGACAAAAGATGTCATGCAAGTTCTTTTCCATAAGCACGTATGACTATATATGGAATACATGCCTACATTATATTGATGAATTGGAGCTAGTTCTGTGTCACCCTAGGTTATAACTATTGCATGATGAATGCCATCCGACATAATTATCCATCACTGATCCATTGCCTATGAGCTTTTCACATATTGATCTTTGCTAAGTTACTTTTCCGTTGCCACTGTTACGATTGCTACAAAACCGCTACTGTTACTTTTGCCACCGTTACCGTTACTTCCATACTACTTTGCTACTAAATACTTTGCTGTAGATATTAAGTCTTTCAGGTGTGGTTGAATTGACAACTCAGCTGCTAATACTCGAGAATATTCTTTGGCTCCCCTTGTGTTGAATCAATAAATTTGGGTTGAATACTCTACCCTCGAAAACTGTTGCGATCCCCTATACTTGTGGGTTATCAAGACCTTTTTCTGGCGTCGTTGCCGGGGAGCATAGCTCTATTCTTTGAGTCACTTGGGATCTATATCTGTTGATCACTATGAAGAATCTGAAAGACCCAAAAAACCAAGATCTATCCCTCTACTACGAGGGGAGGTAAGGAACTGCCATCTAGCTCTGCACTTGATTCACCTTCTGTTATGAGTAAATTTGCGACACCACCACCTGCTATTGATTTTGATATGTCGCAAGTAATTGATGATGCCACTTCTGCTATGCTTGATAATACTGTGCCCTTGGGTGAATTTCTTGATGAACAACTTGCTAGGGTTAGAGAGAATGAGATCACTGAAACTGATGATATTTCTAAAACTGATGAAATTATTGAAACTGAACACTTTTAGACACCTGTTAGACCTAGCTCTCCTAGATATGAATTGCCTGTTATACCTGAGGGTTATGTTATGGATGGAGAGGTAGCTAGGGACTTTCTTGCTTGTAAGGATAGAGATGATCTTAAGAAATTACTATGCAAGTGGAAGGAAAAATCTTTGAATGCTAGAATGCAATATGATCCTAAGTTTGCTACTTCACCTATTTTTGTTACTGATAAGGATTATGAATTCTCTGTCGATCCTGAGTTAATTACTTTGGTTGAATCCGATCCTTTCTATGGTTATGAGTCTGAAACTGTTGTGGCACATCTTACTAAATTGAATGATATAGCCACCCTATTTACTCATGAGGAAAAAATTCATTATTACTATATTCTTAAGTTGTTTCCTTTCTCATTAAAGGGTGATGCTAAGATATGGTTTAATTCTCTTGCTCCTGGTTGTGTGCGTAGTCCCCAGGATATGATATATTACTTCTCTGAAAAATATTTTCCTGCCCATAAGAAACAAGCTGCCTTGCAGGAAATATTTAACTTTGTGCAAATTGAAGAAGAGAGTCTCCCACAAGCTTGGGGGAGGCTTCTCCAATTACTTAATGCTTTGCCTGATCATCCTCTCAAGAAAAACGAAATACTTGATATCTTTTATAATGGACTAACCGATGCTTCTAGGGACCACCTAGATAGTTGTGCTGGTTGTGTTTTCAGGGAACGAACTGTTGAACAAGTTGAACTACTATTGATAATATATTGAGCAATGATAATGATTGGACTATTCCCGAACCACCTCCAAAGTCCACTCCGAAGAAAAGAGGTATTCTATTTCTCAGTCCTGAAGATATGCAAGAGGCAAAGAAATCTATGAAAGAAAAAGGTATTAAAGCTGAAGATGTTAAGAATCTACCACCTATTGAAGAAATACATGGTCTTGATAACCCGACACAGGTAGTAGAGGTAAATTCTCTCCGTATATTTGATGAAGGTGATATTCCTTATAATAAGTCTGCTAGCCAATACTTGGATGAGTTTGATAACTTTATTGTTAAACAAGAAAATTTCAATGCTTATGTTAGTAGACAATTGAAACATAATGCTTACATGCTTGATCGTTTAGGTGAATATATGAGTAGAACTGTTAATGATCTCAAGCTTATCAGTAAACATGCTTCCATGGTAACTACTCAAGTAGAGCAAGTACTTAAGGCACAAAATGATTTGCTTAATGAGATGAATGATAATGCTGTTAGAGTAGTGACTAGAGGTGGTAAAATGACTCAGGAACCTTTATATCCTGAGGGCCACCCAAAGAGAATTGAGCAAGATTCTTAGAGAATTAATACTGATGCACCTAGTCATTCTAGCAAAAGAAAGAAAAAGAATGATGATAGGACTTTGCATGCTGCTGGTGAACCTGTTATTGATACACATGAAAACCCAAATGGTATTTCTATTTATGATGCTGAAACACAACCTGGTGATGAACATGAACTGGGTGATAATGTTAATGATGATGTTCATGTTGATGCTCAACCTAGTAATGATAATGATGTGGAGATTGAACCTGCTGTTGATCTTGATAACCCACAATCTAAGAATAAAAGATATGATAAAAGAGACTTCGTTGCTAGGAAGCATGGTAAAGAAAGAGAACCTTGGGTTCAGAAACCCATGCCCTTTCCTCCTAAGCCATCCAAGAAAAAGGATGATGAGGATTTTGAGCGCTTTGTTGAAATGCTTAGACCTGTCTTTTTGCGTATGCGTTTGACTGATATTCTGAAAATGTCTCCTTATGCTAAGTATATGAAAGATATTATGACTAATAAAAGAAATATACTGGAAGCTGAAATTTCCACCATGCTTGCTAATTATACTTTTAAGGGTGGAGTACCAAAGAAATTAGGAGATCCGGGAATACCAACTATACCATGCTCCATTAAAAGAAACTATGTTAAAACTGCTTTATGTGATTTGGGAGCCGGTGTTAGTGTTATGCCTTTCTCTTTATATCGTAGACTTGATTTGAATAAGTTGACACCTACTGAAATCTCTTTGCAAATGGCTGATAAATCAACCGCTCTACCCGTCGGTATTTGCGAGGATGGGCTTGTTGTGGTTGCAAACGTTACTATCTTAACAAACTTTGTTATTCTTGATATTCCCGAGGACGACAGCATGTCGATCATCCTTGGTAGACCCTTTTTGAACACTGTAGGGGTTGTTATTGATTGCAACAAAGGCAATGTCACTTTTCATGTTAATGGTAATGAGCATACGGTGCACTTTCCGAAGAAACAACCTCAAGTTCATAGTATCAACTCTATTGGAGAAATTCCAACAATTGCTATTGGAGGTTTTAAATTCCCACTCCCTACTGTCAAGAAGAAATATGAAATAATCATGGTAGGGGACATGCCTGTCCCCGTTGAGGTAACTTAGTGTTATTCGAAAATTCTCCGGTTTCATGTTACTCGAAAGAAGTTTGTTAATAAGACTTGATCAACCTTGTTAACGAATTCCTTTTGACGGGCATGAGATGGATGAATTTAGAAAGCACAACCTTCTGTACCCAACTTTTACTTTCTGTTGTTTAGAATAAATCAAGCAAAAATACTATTATACTTATGTTTTCTGAATTATCCGTACAACAAAAAAATGACCTGGAAATAAAAGTTCTCCAAATGCCCTGAAAATTTAGTATGATTTTTTATAGAATATTTAAGAATATTTGGCACTGAGAACACACCAGAGGGCTGCACCAGTGAGCCACAAGCCCAGGGGGTGCGCCCACCCCCCCCCCCCCCCAGGGCGCGCCCTGGTGGCTTGTGGGTCCCACGTAGGCCCCCCTCACTTATTCCAGCACCCATCCACTTCGTCTTCCTCATAAAAAATCCCACCATTGCTCAAACCCGTGTCCTAGCTCATCATGCTGCCATTTTCGATCTCCTTGTGCAAAGCTCCATTTGCAAAACTGTTTTGGGGAATTGTTCTTCGGTATGTGACTCCTCCAATGGTCCAATTAGTTTTTGTTCTAGTGCTTTATATATTGCAAATTTTTGCTGCTGTGGTGACCTTGTTCTTGAGCTTGCATGCTAAATTTGTATGGTCCCAAGTAGTTTAGATGCATGATTTAGCCTCTAGGCACTTATGGGAGTGGTTGCTTTGAATTTTGTTGAGTTTTGTTCACCTTTATTTTGAGTCACTAAAAATTTCAGAAATTTTTCAGAGAAAGAAAGATGTTGAGGAGAATATACCAAGGTGGTTCCTCGAGCAAGAAGGCCCCGATACTCGCGATACGTGAGCCCGACTTTGAACCACCGAGGGAAGCTCAAGTGTGGCCTTGTGAATGGCCGTCGGATCAATTCATGGTTCATGCAGGTTTCAAGGAAGAATTTTACGCGTACATACGAAATGCTGGCCTTGAAGATTTCGTTTCAGACCAATGCAAGCAATATTGTCAACTCACTGATTCCTTCGTGCGGAGGAAAAATGGAGACACTTTATAACTAGAGAGGAGGCAAACGAGTACGAGAGAGAGGCGGAAGCCGCTCGCCTCCGCGCTGCAGCCGTTTAGGCGGTAGCCGCCGCAGCCCAGTACAACCCCAACTATGACTTTGGATATTAACCAGGTCAGCTGTGGCCATAGACCAACTTAGGCCAAAAGCCTAAGCTTGGGGGAGTACGTATTTCTCACCGACATTACATTCATGTTCACACACTCATTCCAGTTGTCGGTGTTCATACTTTTTCATTGTATTATCCATGTTAGTTTATTTCTTTTTCTCGCTTTCTTCTTGTGTGTCAGAAAAACCTTAAGAAAACAAAAAAATTTAGCTCTA
Organism: Elymus sibiricus; assembly: GCA_039707655.1. Classification (NCBI taxonomy): domain Eukaryota; kingdom Viridiplantae; phylum Streptophyta; class Magnoliopsida; order Poales; family Poaceae; genus Elymus; species Elymus sibiricus. The sequence continues at coordinate 252,277,583 of CM077671.1, forward strand.
GTTTTACTTTCTAGTATGTTTAGTTGTAGTATTAAAAGCAAACCCAAAAGGATGTCTCGTTCTTCTTTTGCTTGTTGGGAGCTTTCCCGTGTAAATAGTTTTTCTCGTTCTTGTTTTGAAATTCTTTTCTTTGGGTCGAGAGGAGAAGACCACGATGAAAATGTTGAGTGGCTCTCATATGCATTGTTGTTTATCTTACAGAGAGCCCATATTACCTTGTCTTCTTCTATAAATAATTTTTTGCAGATTCCAGCTTAGTCCAATGCATGTGCACTCTTATTATTATTCACACCGTTCGGTCGTGCAAGTGAAAGGCAATAATGACGATATATGATGAAGTGATTGAGATGGAGAAAAGCCGGTACGAACTCGACCTATTTTTATTTTGTAAATATGATTAGCTCATCGTTCTGGATTCAGCTCATTATGGATGAAACATGTTTGCAATGACAATTAGAGATTATAGTTACTCATGCCATGCTTAATTAGCTAAGAGTGTATAATGGTTTGTCTTGAGTGCCAACATGCATTTTAAAATGGTTGTGATGTAGTATGATAGGATGGTATCCTCCTTTGAATGATTCAAGTGGCTTGACTTGGCACATGTTCACGCATGTAGTTGAAACAAAATCAACATAGCCTCCACGATATTTATGTTCATGGTGATTTATATCCTACTCATGTTTGCATTCAATGTTGGTTAATCTCAATGCATGTTTATGACTGTTGTCGCTCTCTAGTTAGTCGCTTCCCAGTCTATTGCTAGCCTTCACTTGTACTCATCCACTTCCTTAAACCCAAAGTTATTCCATATGAGTCCACCATACCTACCTATATGCGGTATTTACCTGCCGTTCCAAGTAAATTTGCATGTGCCAAACTCTAAACCTTCAAATAATATTCTGTTTTGTATGCCCGAATCACTCATATAGTGACTAGGGGCTGTCAGTATCTTCCATGCTAGGTGGGTTATTCTCACGATGAGTGTTTATTCACTTGTCATTCACGAGAAAGTGGCTGGTATTCGGGATGCCCAGTTCCATGCTCAAAAATCAAATCAAAATATAATGAAACAAAACTCCCCCAGGATTGTTGTTTGTATGGACGGTACCCGTGGATTCGGCCAGTCGTGGAGTGTGTTTGATTGGTGGAGGGGGAGTAAAAACTGTATCATTCTGTTTGGGAACCGCCTATAATGTATCTAGCATGGAAGATACCGAAAACTCTTGGTTGTTATGTTGACAATGAAAGGATACCACTCAAAATTTTACTCATCTCTGTTTTAAAAGCTCGAGCTCTGGCACCTCTGCAAATCAATGCTTCCCTCTGCGAAGGGCCTATCTATTTTACTTTACTGTTGAGTCATCCTTCTCTTATAAAAAGCACCAGTTAGAGAGCACCACCGTCATTTGTATGTTTGGTTATTAATTGATATTGAGTATGACTGTGACTGGATCTCTTTTACCATGAATTACAATTTCCAGTCAGCCCTTGTTCTTCAGAGGTGCTCTGCATTTATGTTTTGCGGTCTCAGAAAGGGCTAGCGAGATACCATTATATCATATTGTATCATGATTGTTTTGATAAAATTGTTGTCATCCGAGATTTATTATTATTGCTCGCTAGTTGATTATACCATTGATATGAGTAAATGTGAGACCTAAATGTTATTGTGAATGTGGTTAGCCCATAATCTTTGCTGAAAACCTGAACATCAGTTAGACATATTTACAACAACAATATCAAACAGAGTTTGTAAAAGTTTTTCTTTGTCACTTTCAGTTTGTCAACTGAATTGCTTGAGGACAAGCAATGGGTTAAGCTTGGGGGATTTGATACGTCTCCATCGTATCTACTTTTCCAAACTCTTTTGCCCTTGTTTTGGACTCTAATTTGCATAATTTGAATGGAACTAACCCGGACTGACGTTGTTTTCAGCAAAATTGCCTTGGTGTTATTTTTGTGCAGAAATAAAAGTTCTCGGATTGCCCTGAAAATTTACGGAGAATATTTTTGGAATTAATAAAAAATATTGGCGAAGGAATCAACCAGAGGGGGTCCACCCATTGGCCACAAGCCAGGGGGGCGCCCCCCCCTAGGGCGCGCCCTGGTGGCTTGTGGGCCCCCTGCAACTTCTCCGACCTCAACTCCAACTCCATATAACCCTATTCGGGGAGAAAAAAATCAAGGAGAAGAGTTCATCGCGTTTCACGATACGGAGCCGCCGCCACCTCCTGTTCTTCCTCGGGAGGGCAGATCTGGAGTCCGTTTTGGGCTCCGGAGAGGGGAAATCGACGCAGTCGTCATCACCAACCATCCTTCATCACCAATTTCATGATGCTCTCCGCCGTTCGTGAGTAATTCCATCATAGGCTTGCTGGACGGTGATGGGTTGGATGAGATTTACCATGTAATCGAGTTAGTTTTGTTAGGGTTTGATCCCTAGTATCCACTATGTTCTGAGATTGATGTTGCTATGACTTTGCTATGCTTAATGCTTGTCACTAGGGCCCGAGTGCCATGATTTCAGATCTGAACCTATTATGTTTTCACGAATATATATATGTGTTCTTGATCCTATCTTGCAAGTTGTAGACACCTATTACGAGTTATGATCCGCATCCCCTAGGGTGACAATAACTGGGATTCTTTCCGGTGATTACCGTAGTTTGAGGATTTCATGTATTCACTAAGTGCTAATGCTTTGGTCCGGTTCTCTATTAAAAGGAGGCCTTAATATCCCTTAGTTTCCATTAGGACCCCGCTGCCACGGGAGGGTAGGACAAAAGATGTCATGCAAGTTCTTTTCCATAAGCACGTATGACTATATATGGAATACATGCCTACATTATATTGATGAATTGGAGCTAGTTCTGTGTCACCCTAGGTTATAACTGTTGCATGATGAATGCCATCCGACATAATTATCCATCCCTGATCCATTGCCTACGAGCTTTTCACATATTGATCTTTGCTAAGTTACTTTTCCGTTGCCACTGTTACGATTGCTACAAAACCGCTACTGTTACTTTTGCCACCGTTATCGTTACTTCCATACTACTTTGCTACTAAATACTTTGCTGCAGATATTAAGTCTTTCAGGTGTGGTTGAATTGACAACTCAACTGCTAATACTCGAGAATATTCTTTGGCTTCCCTTGTGTCGAATCAATAAATTTGGGTTGAATACTCTACCCTCGAAAACTGTTGCGATCCCCTATACTTGTGGGTTATCATCTCCTATATTGGTTAGGTGTCACTTGGGAGGCTCAAAATCTTGTGGAGTTGAACCACAGAGTCTGTAAGGGCAAGGAGATCATCTACTTCATGAAGATCTACTCCGAGTGAGGCTAGTCCTTCGTGGATGTAAGCCATTATGGCATAGACAAGGTTGCTTCTTCGTGGACCCTTTGTGGGTGGATCCCTCCATGGACTCGCGCAACCGTTATTCTTCGTGGGTTGAAGTGTCCATCAACGTGGACGTACGATAGCACCACCTATCGGAACCACACCAAAAATCATCGTGTCTTCATTGTGTTTGATCATCTCCAAACTCTACTCTCTTTACTTTCTCATACTTGCATGATGTTTCATATCCGTTGTCTATACTTTAGACATGCATGTGTAGATTGTATTGCTAGAGAATTAACTTGTGCTAAAATCTGCGTAAATTTCAAAAAAACTAAAATTTGCACCTTTTACCATGTTAGTGTCTATTCACCCCCTTCTAGACCATTCCTTTCGATCCTACGGACCCCCCCCCCTAAATCTATCACTAGTGGGCTTCGTTCGTCCATGCCAGGAGCATCAAGAAGGAATAACATGAAGACTTGATGTACACTCAAAAGTGTCGAAATAGTCCTCGATGCGTTTGCCCCTTAGATACGATCGACATTGTGTAAATCCTAGGTATGCCCGGTGTCTATATAAACCGATATATCAGGGCTGTAGAATGAAGATTCATTCGCATCCGATCTCATGGTAGATCACCTCTACTTTGTATCCATCCACAATTATTAACGGCGCGTTTGGTTGCCTGCATTCGGCCCAAGCAGGCCCGCGCGGGACGAAAACATGTTGTTTGGTTTCCTGCATTCACTATTGGGCCTGCATAGCATGAAGATTAAAGCACCCCCAGGCCTGGCCCGAGAGCTACTGCCGAATCGGCAGATTCTCGGCACCCAGGCGGAGAGAGGCCACGCGTGGCTCTTTGCTGCATGCCTCGGGGAGCGCGGGAGACGGACGGGACGTCCCATAACGCCCTCTCGCTCTCCTGTCACCGCCCACTACTGCATTCACACCACTCCCTCTCACTCCTCTCACCGCCCCTTGCTCCCCTCTCCTCTGCTCCGATGAGTTGCCCGCCGCCGCGCCGTCCACTGACCCCCATCAGCGCCGGCCAGAACCGCATCCACGAGTGGTGGCTTGCCGGCTTGGCGACCTCCGGGGTGGATCTGAAGCGGTCTTTGCGGGCGCCGTCTCCGCTGTGCACTAGGCCGCTGATGACCCACAAGTATAGGGGATCTATCGTAGTCCTTTCGATAAGTAAGAGTGTCGAACCCAACGAGGAGCAGAAGGAAATGACAAGCGGTTTTCAGTAAGGTATTCTCTGCAAGCACTAAAATTATCGGTAACAGATAGTTTTGTGATAAGATAATTCGTAACGGATAGCAAGTAACAAATGTAACAAAGGTGCAACAAGGTGGCCCAATCCTTTTTGTAGCAAAGGACAAGCCTGGACAAACTCTTATATAAAGCAAAGCGCTCCCGAGGACACATGGGAATTTTCGTCAAGCTAGTTTTCATCATGCTCATATGATTCGCGTTCGTTACTTTGATAATTTGATATGTGGGTGGACCGGTGCTTGGGTGCTGTCCTTACTTGGACAAGCCTCCCACTTATGATTAACCTCTCTCGCAAGCATCCGCAACTACAAAAGAAGAATTAAGATAAATCTAACCATAGCATGAAACATATGGATCCAAATCAGCCCCTTACGAAGCAACGCATAAACTAGGGTTTAAGCTTCTGTCACTCTAGCAACCCATCATCTACTTATTACTTCCCAATGCCTTCCTCTAGGCCCAAATAATGGTGAAGTGTCATGTAGTCGACGTTCACATAACACCACTAGAGGAGAGACAACATACATCTCATCAAAATATCGAACGAATACCAAATTCACATGATTACTTATAACAAGACTTATCCCATGTCCTCAGGAACAAACGTAACTACTCACAAAGCATATTCATGTTCATAATCAGAGGAGTATTAATTATCATTAAGGATCTGAACATATGATCTTCCACCAAGTAAACCAACTAGCATCAACTACAAGGAGTAATCAACACTACTAGCAACCCACAGGTACCAATCTGAGGTTTTGAGACAAAGATCGGATACAAGAGATGAACTAGGGTTTGTAGAGGAGATGGTGCTGGTGAAGATGTTGATGGAGATTGACCCCCTCTCGATGAGAGGATCGCTGGTGATGACGATGGCTTCGATTTCCCCCTCCGGGAGGGAAGTTTCCCCGGCAGAACAGCTCCGCCGGAGCCCTAGATTGGTTCTGCTCAAGTTCCGCCATGAGACGGCGGCGCTTCGTCCCGAAAGCTCTCTTCTGATTTTTTTCAGGTCAAAACCCTCCATATAGCAGAAGATGGGCACCGGAGGCCTTCCAGAAGGCCCACAAGCCACAGGGGCGCGCCCAGGGGGTAGGGCGCGCCCCCTGGCTTGTGACCTCCTGGTGGGTCCCCTCTGGTATTTCTTTCGCCCAATAATTTTTATATATTCCAAAATAATTCTCCGTAACTTTTGAGGACTTTTGGAGTTGTGCAGAATAGGTCTCTCATATTTGCTCCTTTTCCAGTCCAGAATTCCAGCTGCCGGCATTCTCCCTCTTCATGTAAACCTTGTAAAATAAGAGAGAAAAGGCATAAGTATTGTACCATAATGTGTAATAACAGCCCATAATGCAATAAATATCAATATAAAAGCATGATGCAAAATGGACTTATCAGCCGCCACGTCCGGCCAATGCGGTGCCGACCGCTCCTGCTCCGCCGCCAATTCTGGACCTCGTGGTCCTGAGCTCGGTGGCGCCGCCGGAGGGGGCGGCGTCCTCGCCATTGGTTGGAACCCCTGTTGGTGATGGGGTTTTTTCCATACCCATCCGAGGGTTTGTTGCATGGATGTCGGTGGCCTCCTCATCGACCACACGCGTGGCCACAAGCACCGGGCCAAGGCCGACGGCCGTTGGCATTGGCGGCTCCTCCTCCTCTTCATTGGCCATCCTCTTTCCGCCGGGGTTTTCTCCCCGGCCGTCGTACGCTCCAGCTGCTCCGGTAAGAACGAAACCCCATATCTGTTGGTAGATGTGTAGATTAGGGTTTTCATCAGCATGCATTGGATTGGATTGGATTGGATTCGATTTGATTCGATTCCAATAGAATCGATTTGATAGGATTCAATCCCCCTTCTGCTTGGTACTGTTCATGTTCTTGATGTGTGTTCCATTCGTTCATGCTTACTGCTTGATGTTCATGTTGACGATGCTTATGGTTCTTGATGTGCTTGATGTTCATGTTGTAGCTATGTTTGATGCTTAGGGTTCTTGCTTACTGCTTACTGCTTTAGTGCTTGATGTTCATGTTGATGATGCCTACGGTTCTTGTTGTGTTTGATGTTCATGTTGACGATGCTTAGGGTTCTTGCGGTGCTTGATGTTCATGTTGTAGCTGTGTTTGATGCTTAGGGTTCTTGCTGTGTTTGCTACGTGCATGGAATTCATGTTAGGTAGGACCAATGTGTTTGCTACTTTAGGTAGGACCAGTGCCAATGTTACTAATGGATGTCTTCTTACCTAACAAGGTGATGAAGACTGATTGGGACAGGGCCGGAGGAGGAGCCCATGTCGTCATCGGTGCCGAGGCCGCCGTGGACTTCATCCCGACGAACCGCTGGCTCAAGGTGGTGAACCTGCCTCGTAGGGTCACCTACATGAGGCAGTCGCGTTCCAGGGGACGTGCTCCTCAGACCGGCCACGAGGAGGGGGGCCGAGAGCCTCTGCGCTTCTACGTGCAAATCAGGGACGAGGAGGACCTCGCCATGCTCATCATCCCTCCCAAGTTCGTGGAGGTGATGAAGGAGTGGCTAACGGTGAAGCTCCTGCGCGTGGTGAGGCTCTCAGCCAACAAGTGGTGCGAGTTCTGGGTTCAGGTCCAAAACTTTGAGGGCCAGATGGTCCTTGGCAGGGACTGGGAGTACTTCTGCCGCCGCCACAAGATCGTCCTCGGCGACCTCGTCGTGCTGCACATCTCTGGCCTAGGCCTCAAGGTGCAAGTCTACAACCATGACAACCTTGTAAAATAAGAGAGAAAAGGCATAAGTATTGTACCATACTGTGTAATTACAGCCCATAATGCAATAAATATCAATATAAAAGCATGATGCAAAATGGACGTATCAACTCCCCCAAGCTTAGACCTCGCTTGTCCTCAAGCAAAAGCCGAAATCGATAAATATGTCCACATGTTTAGAGATAGAGGTGTCGATAAAATAAAATACGGACATGAAGGCATCATGATCATCTTTAGAACAGCAACATATATTGACATATGATTTCTTATGCCAAAGTAACAATTCATTCACAAGGTAAAGTATGAATCAAGAACTCTATTGAGAACCAACAAACTATGATCTTAGTCATTGAAGCAATTCCAATTTATCATAATGTCGGAAAGAGTCAATATAAGAGCTTGTAAAGCAGATCCACATACTCAATCATCTTTTAGTCTTTCATAATTGCTAACACTCACGCGGTACCTATGAGGCCAAAGCTTCAATCGGACACAGAGAAAGATAGGGGCTTATAGTTTTGCCTCCCAACTATTTACCTCAAGGGTAATGTCAATAGAAATAGCTCATGATCACCCACATCCGAGTAGGTATATGTGTCTAGATCATTCCCCAACACATGACGCTTGCCAAGAGAGAAAGGCGAAATAAAGGAAGTGGTGAAGATCACCATGACTCTTGCATAAAGGTAAGTACTAGGAAGTAAAAGTAACAGATAGGCCCTTCGCAGAGGGAAGCAGAGGTTGTCATGCGCTTTTATAGTTGGATGCGCAATCCCTTAATGCAAAAGAATGTCACTTTATATTGCCCCTTGTGATAAAGAACTTTATTATGCAGTCTGTCGCTTTTATTTCTTCCATATCACAAGTCCGTATAAAGTTTATTTTCCTCACACTAATAAATCATACATATTTAGAGAGCAATTTTTATTGCTTGCACCGATGACAACTTACTTGAAGGATCTTACTCAATCCATAGGTAGGTATGGTGGACTCTCATGGCAAAATGGGGTTAAGGGTGTTTGGATGCACAAGTAGTATCTCTACTTGGTGCGGAGGTTTTGGCTGATATGGGGTGGAAGCAAGCGTCGCATGTTAAAGGATCTATAACCATATAACTTTTATTCGGAAATAAGCAAACATAACCCATTATGTTGTCTTCCTTGTCCAACATCAACTTCTTAGCATATAATATTTTAATGAGTGCTCACAATCATAAAAGATGTCCAAGATAATATATTTATATGTGAACCTCTCTTTCTTTATTACTTCCTTTTAATTGCAACAATGACCAATCGCTATGTTTGCCAACTCACAACAAATTTCAATCGACATACTTCTTATATGTGAAGTCATCACCCCCCATAAGATCATCATATGTACTCTTTGCTTTTATCCTATACTTCTTTCTGTTTCTTTTTCTCAAGACCATAGCAAGCAAGCAAAGCCCTCAACTCAAAACTACTTTTTATTATTAACTCTTGGACTTGCTTACATAAGGGGAACAAAAAGCAAAATTCAAAACTAGATCACACTAAAGACTTTATTCTACTAGATCAAGATATAACCAAAATGATCGAACTAAGAAAAACGATAAAAGTAAAAGAGGTGATGGGGATACGATACCGGGGCACCTCCCCCAAGCTTGGCGCAAGCCAAGGGGAGTGCCCATACCCATGTGTTTAGTTGTCTTTCTTTGGAGGTGGTGATGTTGGAGTTGTTGATGAGGTTGGAGGCTTGTCCTCCGTCTTCCAAGGCATAGGCTCACCATCATAAAAAGATGAACGAGTCTCCGGGATCCTCAAATCTGTAGCCAAACTCATTCTCTTAAATCTGTATTCATACTCACAGTTTTGGTTTTGCAGGTCATAGATCTGAGCTTGGAGATGCTCGATTTTCTCGTAAAGCTTGAAGATGTGCTCCCCGATGTCCTTGGCGTCCAGCTTGTGCTTATGGGTAAACTCCGCGATCGTCATGTGATTGGCATTGAGTCCTCGTTCCACCATCCCTTGGCACTTGAAGACTTGTTGCTCCATTGCTTCGAGCCTTGTCTCCACGCTTCTGGTCTTCTTTGGCCCCTCAACATCACGGATGTGCAGCACCCCCTCACGCATCTCAATGGTTTGAGGGTGTCGCAGCACCTCTGCAAGGTAGGGGTTGATGACCTTCTCGAAGAACTTATCCTTCGAAGCACTTGGGGACGTCATGTCGATCTAAATCTGCTGCAGAAACAGCTCAAAACGAAAACAAGAGGTATTGTCGTGATACGAAGGTCGAAACCTTCGGGAGATTATATAATGAATTTTTACCGACCTGAAGGAGTATACCACAAGAAAACGGAGTCCGGAGGGTGCACGGGGTGGCCACAAGCCACAGGGGCGTGCCCAGGGGGGGTAGGGCGCGCCCCCCTGGCTTGTCGCCTCCTCGTGCACTCTTCGGACTACTTTAAATTTTCCTAATTTATTAAAAATTCCAAAATGGATAAAAATTGCTATTGTAAAAGTTTTGGAATCGGTTTGCTTACCGTAGCACATACCTATTCCTTTTCGGAGTCTGAAACGTTCTGGTAGGTCTCCCTAATGTACTCCTCCGGAGTCATGGTATTGATAATATTGGTTTCAACATTTATGGGAGTACCTGAGATATAATGTTTGATTCTTTGCCCGTTTACCACCTTAGGATTTGTGCCTTCGGCGTTGTTCATCTTGATGGCACCGGAACGATATACTTCCTCGATAATGTAAGGCCCTTCCCATTTAGAGAGGAGTTTTCCTGCAAAAAATCTTAAACGAGAATTGTATAGCAAGACATGATCACCTACATTGAATTCATGCTTTTGTATCCTTTTATCATGCCATCTCTTAACTTTTTCTTTAAACAACTTGGCATTCTCATAGGCCTGGGTTCTCCATTCATCAAGTGAGCTAATGTCAAATAACCTCTTCTCCCCAGCAAGTTTGAAATCATAGTTGAGCTCTTTAATTGCCCAATAAGTTTTATGTCCTAGTTCTAGAGGTAAGTGACATGCTTTACCATAAACCATTTTATATGGAGACATACCCATAGGGTTTTTTTAAGCAGTTCTATAAGCCCATAATGCATCATCAAGTTTCTTAGACCAATTCTTTCTGGATCTATTAACAGTCTTCTGCAAGATCAATTTAATTTCTCTATTGCTCAATTCTACTTGACCACTAGACTGAGGATGATAAGGAGATGCAATTCTATGATTAACATCATACTTAGCAAGCAATTTACGGAAGGCACCATGAATAAAGTGTGAACCACCATCAGTCATTAAATATCTAGGGACTCCAAATCTAGGGAAAATAACTTCTTTAAGCATTTTAATAGAAGTGTTATGATCAACACCACTAGTTGGAATAGCTTCTACCCACTTAGTAACATAATCAACAGCAACTAGAATATGAGTATACCCGTTGGACTTTGGAAAAGGTCCCATATAATCAAAACCCCAAACATCAAATGGTTCAATAACAAGTGAGTAATTCATAGGCATTTCCTGACGTCTACTAATATTACCAATTCTTTGACATTCATCACAAGACAAGACAAACTTACGAGCATCCTTGAAGATAGTAGGCCAATAAAACCAGATTGTAGTACCTTATGTGCAGTTCCATCTCCAGCGTGGTGTCCTCCGTAGGCCTCGGAATGACACTTGTGAAGGATCTGTTCCTGTTCGTAATCAGGTACACAAAGTCTAATAACATCATCTACTCCTTCTTTATAAAGGTGTGGATCATCCCAAAAGTAATGTCTTAAATCATAGAAGAACTTTTTCTTTTGTTGGTATGTGAAACTAGGAGGTATAAATTTAGCAACAATGTAATTAGCATAATCAGCATACCATGGAGCATTACGCGAAGCATTTATTGTTGGAAATATGCCCTAGAGGCAATAATAAATTGGTTATTATTATATTTCCTTGTTCATGATAATCGTTTATTATCCATGCTATAATTGTATTGATTGGAAACTCAAATACATGTGTGGGTACATAGACAACACTGTGTCCCTAGTAAGCCTCTAGTTGACTAGCTCGTTGATCAAAGATGGTTAAGGTTTCCTAGCCATTGACATGAGATGTCATTTGATAACGGGATCACATCATTAGGAGAATGATGTGATGGACAAGACCCAAACTACGAACGTAGCATACGATCGTGTCAGTTTATTGCTATTGTTTTATGCATGTCAAGTATCTGTTCCTATGACCATGAGATCATGCAACTCCCTGACATCGGAGGAGTACCTTGTGTGTATCAAACGTCGCAACGTAACTGGGTGACTATAAAGGTGCTCTACAGGTATCTCCGAGGGTGTCTGTTGGGTTGGCATGGATCAAGACTGGGATTTGTTACTCCGTGTGACGGAGAGGTATCTCAGGGCCCACTCGGTAATACAACATCACAATGAGCCTTGCAAGCAATGTGACTAAAATGTTAGCCACGAGATCTTGTATTACGGAACGAGTAAAGAGACTTGCCAGTAACGAGATTGAACTAGGTATAGAGATACCGACGATCGAATCTCGGGCAAGTAACATACCGAAGAACAAAGGGAACAGTATACGGGATTAACTGAATCCTTGACATAGAGGTTCGACCGATAAAGATCTTCGTAGAATATGTAGGAGCCAATATGGGCATCCAGGTCCCGCTATTGGTTATTGATCGTAGAGGTGTCTCGGTCATGTCTACATAGTTCTCGAACCCGCAGGGTCTACACACTTAACGTTTGGTGACGATTAGTATAGTTGAGTTATTGTGTTGGTGACCGAAGGTTGTTCGGAGTCCCGGATAAGATCCCGGACATGACGAGGATCTCCGGAATAGTCCGGAGGTAAAGATTGATATATGTGATAATAGTGTTTTGGTTTCCGGAAGGGTTCCGGAATTCACCGGAAGAGGTTCCGGATGTTTCCCGAAATGTTCGGATACGAGAACACTTTATTTGGGCCAAGGGGTAAAGCCCACGAGGCTTAGGCAAGGTGCAAAAGGAAGTTTTGCTGGCGTCTGGGGCGGTACTACCGCTTATCGTAAGCGTACTACCGCTACGGGCGGTACTACCGCTTATCGTAAGCGGTACTACCGCTACGGGCGGTACTACCGCTTATCGTAAGAGGTACTACCGCTTGTGCGCGGTACTGCAGGGATCCGAGTTGGACTCTTTCCCTGCAGGCCAAACCGACCTTGTGCGGGCAAAACCGACCTGGAGGAGGCTTTTACTCCAAGTTTAGACCCCAAGGCTCAACATATAAATAGAGGGGCAGGGCTAGCACACGGGACACATTAAGATTTCCCAAGCCGTGTGTCGGCAACCCTAACCCTCTAGTTCTCCCGTCATAATCTCCGTAGTGCTTGGCGAAGCCCTGCAGAGATTGTTCCTCACCACCATCACCACGCCGTCGTGCTGCCGGAACTCATCTACTACTTCATCATCGCTCGCTGGATCGAGGAGGTGAAGGCGTCATCAAGCCGTACGTGTGTTGAACGCGGAGGTGCTGTCCGTTCGGCACTAGTTCGTGATCGGATCAAGGGACGACTTGCGATTTGGATCGCGGAGACGTTCGACTACATCAACCGCGTTTCTTAACGCTTCCGCTTAGCGATCTACAAGGGTATGTAGATTCACTCTCCCTCTCGTAGATGCTCATCACCATGGATAGATCTTGTGTGTGCGTAGGAAAATTTTTGTTTCCCATGCAACGTTTCCCGACAGTGGTATCAGAGCTAGGTCTATGCGTAGATGAGATCTCGAGTAGAACACAAACGAGTTGTGGGCGTGGGTGTATACATATTGCTTGCCGTTACTAGTTGATATTTGATTCGGCGGTATTGTGAGATGAAGCGGCCCGGACCGACATTACGCGTACGCTTACGCGAGACAGGTTCCTTCAACTAACATGTAACTTCGTTGCATAAAGATGGCTAGCGGGTGTCTGTCTCGCTCACTTTAGTTGAATCGATTTCAATGAAGAGGGTTCTTTTAGAAGATCAAAAAGCAATCGCTACACCACGTTGTGGTTTTGCGTAGGTAAGAACGGTTCTTGCAAACCCGTAGCAGCCACGTAAAATTTGCAACAACAATTAGAGGACGTCTAACTTGTTTTTGCAGGGTATGTTGTGATGTGATATGGCCAATTACATGATGAGATATATGTGATGTATGAGATGATCATGTGTTGTATAGAATATCACGACTTGCATGTCGATGAGTACGGCAACTGGCAGGAGCCATAGAGTTGTCTTTAATTATTTTCGCCGTTTTGCTTTACTTTATCGCTATGAGTTAGCAATAGTCGTGGAAGCAACAGTCGGCGCGACAACCTCATGGCGACACGTTGATGGAGATCAAGATGATGGATATCATGGTGTCATGCCGGTGACGATGAAGATCATGCCGGTGCTTTGGAGATGGAGATCAAAAGCACAAGTTCATGGCCATATCATGTCACTTATGAATTGCATGTGATGTTAATCCTTTTATGCATCTTATTTTGCTTAGGACGACGGTAGCATTATAAGGTGATCCCTCACTTAAATTTCAAGATAAATTGTGTTCTCCCCAAGTGTGCACCATTGCGAAAGTTCGTCGTTTCGAGACACGCCGTGATGATCGGGTGTGATAGACTCTACGTTCACATACAACGGGTGTAAGCCATGTTGCACGTGCGGAACACTCGGGTTAAACTTGACGAGCCTAGCATGTACAGACATGGCCTCAGAACACAAGAGACCGAAAGGTCGAACATGAGTCATATAGTAGATATGATCAACATGAAGATGTTCACCATTGAAACCACCTCAACTCACGTGATGATCGGACTTGAGTTGGTGGATTTGGATCATGTTACACTCGAATGATCGGAGGGATGTCAATTTCAGTGGGAGTTTTGAAGTAATATGATTAACTAAACTCATTATCTAGAACAATAGTCTAAGTTGTCTTTGCTATATTTATGTTGTAGATCATGGCTCGCGCAGTAGCACCCCTGAATTTTAATGCGTTCCTAGAGAAAGCTAAGTTGAAAGATGATGGAAGTAACTTTATGGACTGGGCCCGTAATCTAAGGATTATCCTTACGGCTTCCCAGAAGGCTTATGTCCTTGATGCACCGCTTGGTGATCCACCCGCTCCAGTTGAGTCTCTAGACGTTGTGAACGCCTGGCAGGCTCGTTCTGAAGATTACTCAATAGTTCAATGTGCAATATTGTATGGCTTAGAACCGGGACTTCAAAGACGTTTTGAACGTCATGGAGCATATGAGATGTTCCAGGAGTTGAAGTTTATCTTTCAGAAGAATGCCCGGATCGAGAGATATGAGATCTCCGATAAGTTCTATGCTTGCAAGATGGGGGAGAACGGGTCTATCAGTGATCATGTACTCAGAATGTCTGGGTACTCCACCCGTCTGGCTGAATTGGGGATGCCCCTTCCGCCAGAGGCTATCACTGACAGAGTTCTTCAATCATTGCCACCTAGCTACAAGAGCTTCGTGTTGAACTATAACATGCACGGGATGAACAAGTCAGTCGCCGAGCTGTTTGCGATGCTGAAAGCCGCTGAGTCTGAAATTCAGAAGGAGCATCAAGTGTTGATGGTCAATAAAACCACTAGTTTCAAGAAAAATGGCAAGGGTAAGAAGGGTAACTCCAAGAAGAGTGGCAAAGCAGTTGCTCCTCTCGTGAAGAAACCCAAGGCTGGACCCAAACCAGAAACTGTGTGCTTTCATTGCAAGGGAACTGGACATTGGAAGCGGAACTGCCCCAAGTATTTGGCTGACAAGAAGGCGGCCAACAACAAACAAGGTATATATGATATACATGTTATTGATGTGTACCTTACCAACTCTCGTTGTAGTTCCTGGGTATTTGATACCGGTGCGGTTGCTCATATTTGCAACTCAAAACAGGAACTGCGGAATAGACGGAGGCTGGCAAAGGACGAAGTGACGATGCGCGTGGGAAATGGTTCCAAGGTTGATGTGATCGCCGTCGGCACGCTCGCTCTTCGATTATCATCGGGATTAGTGATGAACCTGAATAATTGTTATTTAGTGCCTGTGTTAAGCATGAACATTATATCTGGATCTTGTTTATTGCGAGACGGTTACTCATTTAAATCAGAGAATAATGGTTGTTCTATTTATATGAGTAATATCTTTTATGGTCATGCACCCAATGTGAGGGGTTTATTCTTATTAAATCTCGATAGTAATGATACACATGTTCATAACATTGATGCCAAAAGATGTAGAATTAATAATGATAATACCACTTTCTTGTGGCACTGCCGTTTAGGTCATATTGGCGTAAAACGCATGAGGAAGCTCCATGCTGATGGACTTTTGGAGTCACTTGATTTTGAATCACTTGACACATGTGAGCCATGCCTCATGTGCAAGATGACTAAAACGCCGTTCTCTGGAATAATGGAACGGGCAAGTGACTTATTGGAAATCATACATACTGATGTGTGCGGTCCGATGAGTATTGAGGCGCGCGGTGGTTATCGTTACTTTCTCACCTTCACTGATGACTTAAGTAGATATGGGTATATTTACTTAATGAAACACAAGTCTGAAACATTTGAAAAGTTCAAACAATTTTAGAGTGAAGTTGAGAATCATCGTAACAAGAAGATTAAATTCCTACGATCTGATCGAGGAGGAGAATATCTGAGTTATGAGTTTGGCAGTCACTTAAGACAATGTGGAATTGTTTCACAACTGACACCGCCTGGAACACCACAGCGTAATGGTGTGTCCGAACGTCGTAATCGAACCTTATTGGATATGGTGCGATCTATGATGTCTCTTGCCGATTTGCCACTATCGTTTTGGGGTTATGCATTAGAGACAGCTGCATTCACTTTAAATAGGGCACCATCGAAATCCGTTGAGACGACGCCATATGAACTTTGGTTTGGCAAGAAGCCAAAGCTGTCGTTTCTTAAAGTTTGGGGATGTGATGCTTATGTCAAAAAGCTTCAGCCTGAAAAGCTGGAACCCAAAGCGGAGAAATGCGTCTTCATAGGATACCCAAAAGAGACAGTTGGGTATACCTTCTACCTCAGATCCGAAGGCAAAGTGTTTGTCGCTAAAAATGGAACATTTCTTGAGAAAGAATTTCTCTCGAAAGAATTGAGTGGGAGGAAGATAGAACTTGATGAGGTTGTTGAACCTTTACTTCAACCTGAGAGTAGCGCAGCGCAGAAAGTTGTTTCTGTGGAGCCTACATTAGCTGAAGAGGAAGTTAATGATGATGATCATGAAGCTTTGGATCAAGTTGCTATCGAACCTCGTAGGTCGACAAGGACGCGTACTGCTCCTAAGTGGTACGGCAACCCTGTCTTAGAAGTCATGTTGTTGGACAACGATGAACCTATGAGCTATGGAGAAGCGATGATGGGCCTGGATTCCGAGAAGTGGTTAGAGGCCATGAAATCCGAGATGGGATCCATGTATGAAAACAAAGTATGGACTTTGGAAGTATTACCTGAAGGGCGTAAGGCCATTCAGAACAAATGGATCTTTAAGAGGAAGACGGACGCGGACGGTAATGTCACCGTCTATAAAGCTCGACTTGTGGCAAAGGGTTTTTCACAAGTTCAAGGAGTTGACTACGATGAGACCTTCTCACCCGTAGCGATGCTTAAGTCCGTCAGAATCATGTTAGCAATAGCTGCCTTTTTCGATTATGAAACTTGGCAGATGGATGTCAAAACAGCGTTCCTTAACGGTTTCCTTAAGGAAGAGTTGTATATGATGCAACCAGAAGGTTTTGTCGATCTAGAGAATGCTGACAAAGTTTGCAAACTCCAGCGATCCATTTATGGACTGGTGCAAGCATCTCGGAGTTGGAATCTTCGCTTTGATGAGGTGATCAAAGCGTTCGAGTTTATACAAGTTTACGGAGAAGCTTGTATTTACAAGAAAGTGAGTGGGAGCTCTATAGCGTTTCTAATATTATATGTGGATGACATATTGCTGATTGGAAACAATATAGAAATGTTGGAAAGCGTGAAGGAATATTTGAACAAGAGTTTTTCAATGAAGGACCTAGGAGAAGCTGCTTTCATATTAGGCATCAAGATCTATAGAGATAGATCGAGACGCTTAATAGGACTTTCACAAAGCACATACCTTGACAAAGTTTTGAAGAAGTTCAAAATGGATCAGTCCAAGAAGGGGTTCTTGCCTGTATTGCAAGGTGTGAAGTTGAGTAAGACTCAGTGCCCAGTGACTGCAGAAGATAGAGAAAAGATGAGTGTCATCCCCTATGCTTCAGCCATAGGCTCTATCATGTATGCAATGCTATGCACAAGACCCGATGTCAGCCTTGCCATAAGTATGGTCGGAAGGTTTCAAAGTGATCCAGGAATGGAACACTGGACGGCGGTCAAGAATATCCTGAAGTACCTGAAAAGGACTAAGGACATGTTTCTCGTTTATGGAGGTGATCAAGAGCTCGTCGTAAAGGGTTACGTCGATGCAAGCTTTGACACTGATCCGGATGACTCTAAGTCACAAAACGGATACGTATTTATTCTTAATGGGGGTGCGGTTAGCTGGTGCAGTTCCAAGCAAAGCGTGGTAGCTGATTCTACATGCGAAGCGGAGTACATCGCTGCCTCGGAGGCGGCGAAGGAAGGTGTCTGGATGAAGGAGTTCATGACAGATCTTGGAGTAGTGCCTAGTGCGCTTAACCCAATGACTCTGTTTTGTGATAATACTGGTGCCATTGCTCTAGCCAAGGAACCAAGATTTCACAAGAGGACCAGACACATAAAGCGACGTTTCAATTCCATCCGCGATTACATCAAGGAGGACGACATAAATATTTGCAAAGTACACACGGATCTGAATATTGCAGATCCGATGACTAAACCTCTTCCAAGGGCTAAACATGAACAACACCAGAACTGCATGGGTGTTCGATTCATTACAATGTAAATCACATAGTGATGTGAACTAGATTATTGACTCTAGTGCAAGTGGGAGACTGTTGGAAATATGCCCTAGAGGCAATAATAAATTGGTTATTATTATATTTCCTTGTTCATGATAATCGTTTATTATCCATGCTATAATTGTATTGATTGGAAACTCAAATACATGTGTGGGTACATAGACAACACTGTGTCCCTAGTAAGCCTCTAGTTGACTAGCTCGTTGATCAAAGAGGGTTAAGGTTTCCTAGCCATTGACATGAGATGTCATTTGATAACGGGATCACATCATTAGGAGAATGATGTGATGGACAAGACCCAAACTACGAACGTAGCATACGATCGTGTCAGTTTATTGCTATTGTTTTCTGCATGTCAAGTATCTGTTCCTATGACCATGAGATCATGCAACTCCCTGACATCGGAGGAGTACCTTGTGTGTATCAAACGTCGCAACGTAACTGGGTGACTATAAAGGTGCTCTACAGGTATCTCCGAGGGTGTCTGTTGGGTTGGCATGGATCAAGACTGGGATTTGTTACTCCATGTGACGGAGAGGTATCTCAGGGCCCACTCGGTAATACAACATCACAATGAGCCTTGCAAGCAATGTGACTAAAATGTTAGCCGCGAGATCTTGTATTACGGAACGAGTAAAGAGACTTGCCAGTAACGAGATTGAACTAGGTATAGAGATACCGACGATCGAATCTCGGGCAAGTAACATACCGAAGAACAAAGGGAACAGTATACGGGATTAACTGAATCCTTGACATAGAGGTTCGACCGATAAAGATCTTCGTAGAATATGTAGGAGCCAATATGGGCATCCAGGTCCCGCTATTGGTTATTGATCGTAGAGGTGTCTTGGTCATGTCTACATAGTTCTCGAACCCGCAGGGTCTACACACTTAACGTTTGGTGACGATTAGTATAGTTGAGTTATTGTGTTGGTGACCGAAGGTTGTTCGGAGTCCCGGATAAGATCCCGGACATGACGAGGATCTCCGGAATAGTCCGGAGGTAAAGATTGATATATGTGATAATAGTGTTTTGGTTTCCGGAAGGGTTCCGGAATTCACCAGAAGAGGTTCCGGATGTTTCCCGAAATGTTCGGATACGAGAACACTTTATTTGGGCCAAGGGGTAAAGCCCACGAGGCTTAGGCAAGGTGCAAAAGGAAGTTTTGCTGGCGTCTGGGGCGGTACTACCGCTTATCGTAAGCTGTACTACCGCTACGGGCGGTACTACCGCTTATCGTAAGCGGTACTACCGCTACGGGCGGTACTACCGCTTATCGTAAGCGGTACTACCGCTTGTGCGCGGTACTGCAGGGATCCGAGTTGGACTCTTTCCCTGCGGGCCAAACCGACCTTGTGCGGGCAAAACCGACCTGGAGGAGGCTTTTACTCCAAGTTTAGACCCCAAGGCTCAACATATAAATAGAGGGGCAGGGCTAGCACACGGGACACATTAAGATTTCCCAAGCCGTGTGTCGGCAACCCTAACCCTCTAGTTCTCCCGTCATAATCTCCGTAGTGCTTGGCGAAGCCCTGCAGAGATTGTTCCTCACCACCATCACCACGCCGTCGTGCTACCGGAACTCGTCTACTACTTCATCATCGCTCGCTGGATCGAGGAGGTGAAGGCGTCATCAAGCCGTACGTGTGTTGAACGCGGAGGTGCCGTCCGTTCGGCACTAGTTCGTGATCGGATCGAGGGACGACTTGCGATTTGGATCGTGGAGACATTCGACTACATCAACCGCGTTTCTTAACGCTTCCGCTTAGCGATCTGCAAGGGTATGTAGATTCACTCTCCCTCTCGTAGATGCTCATCACCATGGATAGATCTTGTGTGTGCGTAGGAAATTTTTTGTTTCCCATGCAACGTTTCCCGACATTTATGACAGCTAATTGTTCATTAGGAAAGCTATCATCAATAGGCAGTGGGTCATCAAGAACATTTTCTAACCTAGACAAGTTGTTTGCTACGGGGTTATCAGCACCCTTTCTATCAATAATATGCAAATCAAATTCTTGTAGCAGAAGAACCCATCTAATAAGTCTAGGTTTAGCATCTTTCTTTTCCATAAGATATTTAATAGCAGCATGATCAGTGTGAACAGTTACTTTGGAATCAACAATATAAGGTCTGAACTTATCACAAGCAAACACAACTGCAAAAAATTCCTTTTCAGTGGTAGCATAGTTTCTTTGAGCACTGTCTAGAGTTTTACTAGCATAATGGATAACATTTAATTTCTTATCAACTCTTTGTCCTAGAACAGCACCAACGGCATAATCACTAGCATCACACATAATTTCAAAGGGTAGGTTCCAATCAGGTGGTTGAACAACAGGTGCAGAAATCAAGGCTTTCTTAAGAATTTCAAATGCTTCTACACAATCATCCTCAAAAACGAATGGAACATCTTTTTGCAAAAGATTAGTGAGAGGCCTAGAAATCTTAGAGAAGTCTTTAATAAACCTCCTATAGAAACCAGCATGACCAAGGAAACTTCTTATACCTCTGATATCCGTAGGACACGGCATTTTTTCAATAGCATCAACTTTAGCTTTATCAACTTCAATACCTCTTCCGGAGATTTTGTGTCCCAAGACAATGCCCTCATTAACCATAAAGTGGCACTTCTCCCAATTCAAGACAAGATTAGTTTCTTCACATCTCTGCAAAACTCGATCAAGGTTGCGCAAGCAATCATCAAAAGAAGTTTCGTAAACGGAGAAATCATCCATGAAAACCTCAACAATCTTTTCACAAAAGTCAGAGAATATAGCCATCATACATCTTTGAAAGGTAGCAAGTGCATTGCATAAACCAAAAGGCATACGTCTATAAGCAAAGGTACCGAAAGGACAAGTAAAAGTTGTCTTTTCTTGATCCTCTTTTGACACAGGTATTTGAGAGAAGCCAGAATAACCATCTAGAAAGCAAAAGTGTGTGTGTTTGGATAGTCTTTCTAGCATTTGATCAATAAAAGATAGAGGGTAATGATCTTTCCTAGTAGCTTTATTTAATTTCTTAAAATCAATTACCATTCTATATCCTGTAACAATTCTTTGCGGGATCAATTCATTTTTATCATTAGGAACAACGGTAATACCTCCTTTCTTAGGAACACAATGAACGGGACTAACCCATCTACTATCAGCAATAGGATAAATTATACCTGCCTCCAGAAGCTTTAGTATTTCATTTCTTACCACTTCTTTCATTTTAGGATTTAACCGTCGTTGGTGATCAACAACTGGTTTAGCATCAGGCTCCATATTAATTTTATGCTGACACAGAGTGGGACTAATGCCCTTAAGATCATCAAGAGTATATCCAATAGCAGCACGGTGCTTCCTCGGAGTTTTCAATAATCTCTTTTCTTCATGCTCTGAAAGGTTAGCACTAATAATAACAGGATATATCTCCTTTTCATCAAGATAAGCATATTTCAGAGTATCCGGTAATTGTTTAAGCTCAAACACGGGATCACCCTTGGGTGGAGGAGGATCCCCAAGTATTTCAACAGGCAGGTTGTGTTTCAAAATAGGCTGCTGATCAAAGAAAATCTTATCTATTTCATTCCTTTCATTCATATGCATATCGTTTTCATGGTCTAGCAAATATTGTTCTAAGGGATCAGTAGGAGGCACAGCAATAGAAGCAAGACCAACAATTTCATCTTTACTAGGCAATTCTTTGTCATGGGGTTGTCTACGAAATTTAGAGAAATTGAACTCATGAGACACATCCCCAAAACTTACAGTAACAGTTTCTTTCTCACAATCTATCCTAGCATTAACAGTATTCAAGAAAGGTCTACCAAATATAATGGGACAAAAATCATCTTGTGGGGAACCAAGAACAAGAAAATCAGTAGGATACTTTATTTTCCCACACAAAACTTCAACATCTCTAACAATCCCAACTGGTGCTATAGTATCTCTATTAGCAAGCTTAATGGTAACATCAATTTCCTCTAATTCAGCTGGTGCAATATCATTCATAATTTCTTGATATAAGGTGAAGGGAATTGCACTCACACTAGCACCCACATCACACAAGCCATGATAACAATGATCTCCTATTTTAACAGAAACAACAGGCATGCCAACAATAGGTCTATGTTTATCTTTAGTATCCAGTCTAGCAATTCTAGCAGCTTCATCATAGAAATGAATAACATGCCCATCAAAATTATCAACCAAGAGATCTTTAACCATAGCAATACTAGGTTCAACTTTGATTTGTTCAGGGGGCATAGGTGTTCTAGTATAACTCTTACGAACCACAGTTGAAGCTTTAGCATGTTCCTTTATTCTAACAGGGAAGGGTGGTTTCTCAATATAAGCAGTAGGAATAATAGGATCAACATTATAAATAATAGTTTCTTCTTCAACTTTAATAGGTTCAACTATTTTCACTTCAATGGGAGGATGATATTTAAACCACTTCTCCTTAGGGAGATCAACATGAGCAGCAAAAGATTCACAGAAAGAAGCTACTATCTCAGAGTCAAGTCCATATTTAGTGCTAAATTCACGAAAAGCATCGGTGTCTATAAAGGATTTAACACAATCAAACTTAAGGTTTATACCTGACTCCTTACCTTCGTCGAGTTCCCAATCTTCAGAGTTGCGTTTAATTCTTTCCAATAAGTCCCATTTGAATTCAATATCTTTCTTCATAAAGGAACCAGTACAAGAAGTATCGAGCATGGATTGATCATTACGAGAAAGCCGAGCATAAAAATTCTGAATAATAATTTCTCTTGGGAGCTCATGATTGGGGCATGAATATAACATTGACTTAAGCCTCCCCCAAGCTTGAGCGATTCTTTCTCCTTCACGAGGCCAAAAATTATAAATATAATTCCGATCACAATGAACCAGATGCATAGGATAAAACTTCTGATGAAATTCCAATTTCAATCGGTTGTAGTTCCATGATCCAATATCATCACATAGCCTGTACCATGTCAATGCCTTCTCCTTCAAAGATAAAGGAAAGACCTTCTTCTTGACATCATCCTCGGGCAAACCTGCAAGCTTAAATATTCCACAAACTTCATCCACATAGATTAGATGCAAATCAGGATGTAGTGTTCCATCTCCTGCATAAGGATTAGCTAGCAGTTTCTCTATCATACCCGAAGGAATTTCATAATAAATATTTTCAATAGGTGCAGCAGGTTGAGGAGCATCTCTCTGTGCTTCTGGTCGGGGTGAAGATACCCCGAACAAGCCCCTCAAAGGATTATTTTCGATAGTAACAAGCGACAGTAAATTTCAGCACACTATATAAATTTTTCCTTACCAAGTTCCACTCACCAAAGGCGCTTCACTCCCCGGCAACGGTGCTAGAAAAGAGTATTGATGACCCACAAGTATAGGGGATCTATCGTAGTCCTTTCGATAAGTAAGAGTGTCGAACCCAACGAGGAGCAGAAGGAAATGACAAGTGGTTTTCAGTAAGGTATTCTCTGCAAGCACTGAAATTATCGGTAACAGGTAGTTTTGTGATAAGATAATTCGTAACGGATAGCAAGTAACAAATGTAACAAAGGTGCAGCAAGGTGGCCCAATCCTTTTTGTAGCAAAGGACAATCCTGGACAAACTCTTATATAAAGCAAAGCGCTCCCGAGGACACATGGGAATTTCTGTCAAGCTAGTTTTCATCATGCTCATATGATTCGCGATCGTTACTTTGATAATTTGATATGTTGGTGGACCGGTGCTTGGGTGCTGTCCTTACTTGGACAAGCCTCCCACTTATGATTAACCTCTCTCGCAAGCATCCGCAACTACAAAAGAAGAATTAAGATAAATCTAACCATAGCATGAAACATATGGATCCAAATCAGCCCCTTACGAAGCAACGCATAAACTAGGGTTTAAGCTTCTGTCACTCTAGCAACCCATCATCTACTTATTACTTCCCAATGCCTTCCTCTAGGCCCAAATAATGGTGAAGTGTCATGTAGTCGACGTTCACATAACACCACTAGAGGAGAGACAACATACATCTCATCAAAATATTGAACGAATACCAAATTCACATGATTACTTATAACAAGACTTATCCCATGTCCTCAGGAACAAACGTAACTACTCACAAAGCATATTCACGTTCATAATCAGAGGAGTATTAATTATCATTAAGGATCTGAACATATGATCTTCCACCAAGTAAACCAACTAGCATCAACTACAAGGAGTAATCAACACTACTAGCAACCCACAGGTACCAATCTGAGGTTTTGAGACAAAGATCGGATACAAGAGATGAACTAGGGTTTGTAGAGGAGATGGTGCTGGTGAAGATGTTGATGGAGATTGACCCCCTCTCGATGAGAGGATCGTTGGTGATGACGATGGCTTCGATTTCCCCCTCCGGGAGGGAAGTTTCCCCGGCAGAACAGCTCCGCCGGAGCCCTAGATTGGTTCTGCTCAAGTTCCGCCTCGAGACGGCGGCGCTTCGTCCCGAAAGCTCTCTTCTAATTTTTTTCAGGTCAAAACCCTCCATATAGCAGAAGATGGGCACCGGAGGCCTTCCAAGGGGCCCACAAGCCACAGGGGCGCGCCCAGGGGGTAGGGCGCGCCCCCTGGCTTGTGACCTCCTGGTGGGTCCCCTCTGGTATTTCTTTCGCCCAATAATTTTTATATATTCCAAAATAATTCTCCGTAACTTTTCAGGACTTTTGGATTTGTGCAGAATAGGTCTCTCATATTTGCTCCTTTTCCAGTCCAGAATTCCAGCTGCCGGCATTCTCCCTCTTCATGTAAACCTTGTAAAATAAGAGAGAAAAGGCATAAGTATTGTACCATAATGTGTAATAACAGCCCATAATGCAATAAATATCAATATAAAAGCATGATGCAAAATGGACGTATCAGCCGCCACGTCCGGCCAATGCGGTGCCAACCGCTCCTGCTCCGCCGCCGATTCCGGACCTCGTGGTCCTGAGCTCGGTGGCGCCGCCGGAGGGGGCGGCGTCCTCGCCATTGGTCGGAACCCCTGTTGGTGATGGGGTTTTTTCCATACCCATCCGAGGGTTTGTTCCATGGATGTCGGTGGCCTCCTCATCGACCACACGCGTGGCCACAAGCACCGGGCCAAGGCCGACGGCCGTCGGCATTGGCGGCTCCTCCTCCTCTTCATTGGCCATCCTCTTTCCGCCAGGGTTTTCTCCCCGGCCGTCGTACGCTCCAGCTGCTCTGGTAAGAACGAAACCCCATCTCTGTTGGTAGATGTGTAGATTAGGGTTTTCATCAGCATGCATTGGATTGGATTCGATTTGATTCGATTCCAATCGAATCGATTTGATAGGATTCAATCCCCCTTTTGCTTGGTACTGTTCATGTTCTTGATGTGTGTTCCATTCGTTCATGCTTACTACTTGATGTTCATGTTGACGATGCTTATGGTTCTTGATGTGCTTGATGTTCATGTTGTAGCTATGTTTGATGCTTAGGGTTCTTGCTTACTGCTTACTACTTTAGTGCTTGATGTTCATGTTGATGATGCCTACGGTTCTTGTTGTGTTTGATGTTCATGTTGACGATGCTTAGGGTTCTTGCGGTGCTTGATGTTCATGTTGTAGCTGTGTTTGATGCTTAGGGTTCTTGCTGTGTTTGCTACGTGCATGGAATTCATGTTAGGTAGAACCAATGTGTTTGCTACTTTAGGTAGGACCAGTGCCAATGTTACTAATGGATGCCTTCTTACCTAACAAGGTGATGAAGACTGACTGGGACAGGGCCGGAGGAGGAGCCCATGTCGTCATCAGTGCCGAGGCCGCCGTGGACTTCATCCCGACGAACCGCTGGCTCAAGGTGGTGAACCTGCCTCGTAGGGTCACCTACATGAGGCAGTCGCGTTCAAGGGGACGAGCTCCTCAGACCGGCCACAAGGAGGGGGCCCGAGAGCCTCTGCGCTTCTACGTGCAAATCAGGGACGAGGAGGACCTCGCCATGCTCATCATCCCTCCTAAGTTCGTGGAGGTGATGAAGGAGTGGCTAACGGTGAAGCTCCTGCGCGTGGTGAGGCTCTCAGCCAACAAGTGGTGCGAGTTCTGGGTTCAGGTCCAAAACTTTGAGGGCCAGATGGTCCTTGGCAGGGGCTGGGAGTACTTCTGCCGCCGCCACAAGATCGTCCTCGGTGACCTCGTAGTGCTGCACATCTCTGTCCTAGGCCTCAAGGTGCAAGTCTACAACCACGACAACTCCATCGGGTGCAGGGTGCGCTACAGCAGGCACAACTGCATCGGTGACGTTGCTTTCGCCCTCTGATCTTGACCCTCTGAACTTGTAGTTAGTAGTAGTAGGTGGTGGTATGAGACAATGTTGTGAACTTGTTCATATTTTGCCAGGGTTCAGCACCCTGTGTTGAAGCAAGGGGCATGGGATGCCCTTGCTGTGTGATAACTTACTCTTGTTGCTGCTAGCTAGTGAGTAGTATGGTTTATGTTCTGTTTATCTACTTGTTTTGTGTTCTTTGCTGCTGTTAATCTGCTTGTTTAGCTGCTCTTAGTGTTGTCCATGGTGTTGTGCACAATGTGGTGGTAAGGCCACCACATTTGAATCGGGTGAGCAGAACACAAACGTGTATGCAGCCAAACAGCCGTGGTTTGCATCTGCTCACCCTTAAGCACAAATGCGGGCAACTAAACAACCAGCCCTAAAGTGGCTGTTAGAAGGGAGAGAGAGGGATTGGTGCGAAATATGATGGATGTTGTATTGAGCCTCATGGGCGAGTATATATAGGAGTACAAACTTGGAGGGCAAGAAGCCTCTCCTAGAGATAAGGTAGGAGATGGGTTACAAATCCTAAACTACCAAATACATGGACTCCAAATATATCTCTAACACCCCCCGCAGTCATAGCGGTAGCGTTGCGAACAACAGGAGCGTCATGGACGGTCAGACTAGAGAGAATAACAGCCAATGGGCTGACATCCCCCCGCAGTCGCAGCGGGAGCGTCACGGACGGTGTCGCGTCGTGGACGCGTGGACTGTAGAGAAGCCGATGAGTTACTCAAGCGAGGTGATAGCCCTTTGTGCCGATGTCGAGGTAGCCAAGAGCGTAGGGTGGTGTAGCCGTAGTCAAGGTAGTCGTGCGAAGAATGTCGTGGTCGATGTCGAGTCGGGGTAGCCGGTGTCGAGGAAGTCGCCGAGGAGCCACAGGCGCAAGGAGGCACCGAGTTAGTCATGGGCGCAGTGGTGTCGAAGTAGTGGTGCGCTGGGAAGAAGACGGAGTTGAGACGCGTCGCGCCGGAATTGCCAAGTCCGGGGACACGTCATGGACGAAGGCACGCGTCGGTGTTGCCAGCACTAGGCATGCGTAGACGGACGAAGTCGATGTTGACGATGCGCCGCTCCAGACTTGCCGGGCCTAGGAACACACCGGGGACGAAGGCACGCGATGGTGTTGCCAGCACCGAGCATGCGTAGACGGGGACCTGCACACAACTTGTACGCCACGTCGTGGGGGCTAGTAGAGAAGGACTCGACGACAGTTGCGGCACAAATCGGCGGGGGGGGGGGGGCGATGTCGCCCGCGGTGGTCGGAGTAGATGAAGTGATCAGGGTAGACGACGACGATGCTGGCGATGACCTGGTGCTGGACGAAGAAGAAGGGGGTGGACTGGTGGCGCGGCTCGGGTGGGTGAGCTGCAGTGGCACCGAAGAAGAGCGGCGGCGACAGCCTGACGGCAGCGGCGGCGGCTGGTTAGGAGTGCGGCAACGATGCTCCAAGTAGGCGAGGAAGAACCCGACAGCGTGACGAAGACCGACGCGGATGATGATGTTCCCGTGCCTAGGGAGGCGGCACGGCACATGCCACGTAGAAGTCGACGCGTGGGGCTGATACGTCTTCGTCGTATCTATAATTTTGATTGTTTCGTGCCAATATTATACAACTTTCACATATTTTTGGCAACATTTTATATGATTTATTGGACTAACCTATTGAGCCAGTGCCCAGTGCCAGTTCCTGTTTTTCGTGTTTTTTTTGTTTCGCAGAATATCCATATCAAATGAAGTCCAAACGCGATAAAAATTTACGGAGATTTTTTTGGAATATTTGTGAATTTTGAGAAGTGGAATCAGCGCAAACGGAGGCCCACAGCCCCCACAAGACACCAGGGCACGGCCTGGGGGCCCAGGCGCACCCTGGTGGGTTGTGCCCACCTCGTACGTCGGTTGTATCTCTCCTTCGGGTGCAAGGAAGCTAATTTTTGGATAAAAATCCCCTCAAAATTTCAGCCCGATCGGAGTTACGGATCTCCAGGAATATAAGAAACTGTTTTCGGCCAGAAAACAGGAACGCGAAACAGAAGAGAACAGAGAGGGAGATCCAATCTAGGAGGGGCTCCTGCCCCTCCGCCGCCATGGAGGCCATGGACCATAGGGGGAACTCTCCTCCCATCTAGGGGGAGGCCAAGGAAGAAGAAGAAGGAGGGGGGCTCTCTCCCCCTCTCTCCCGGTGGCGCCGGAACGCCGTCGGGGCAATCATCGTGACGGCGATGTACACCAACAATTTCGCCGCCCTCAACACCAACTCCCCCCCCCCTCTATGCAGCTGTGTAACACCTCTCTTCCCCGATGTAATATCTACTTAAACATGGTTCTCAACTCCATATATTATTTCCCAATGGTATTTGGCTATCCTATGATGTTTGAGTAGATCTCTTTTGTCCTATGGGTTAATTGTGGTATGATGTTATGGATGTGAGTTGTATGTTGATATGATGTTGTCCTATGGTGCCCTCCGTGTCGCACAAACATGAGGGATCCCCGCTGTAGGGTGTTGCAATATGTTCATGATTTGCCTATGGTGGGTTGCTTGAGTGACAGAAGCATAAACCCGAGTAGGTGGGTTGTTGCGTATGGGAGTAAAGAGGACTTGATACTTATTGCTATGGTTGGGTTTTAACTTAATGAACTTTGGTAGTTGCGAATGCATGCTAGAGTTCCAATCATAAGTGCATATGATCCAAGTACAGAAAGTGTGTTAGCGTATGCCTCTCCCTCATTGCATATAACAAATATCTATCATATTATATTCAATTGCCTAGGGACAATCTTTCTCTTGCGTTACACAAAAAGATTTCTACTAAGTTATTTACTTTTATTGTTCTTTTATTAAAACAACACCGAACTTTTATTTCCACGTTCTTTATTATCTTGCAAAGTACTTCTAGTTTTATTCCCGCAAAGTAGTTTCATACTTGTTCTAGGTAAAGCAAGCATTAGCGTGCGTAGAGTTGTATCGGTGGTCGATAGAACTGTTGGAAATATGCCCTAGAGGCAATAATAAATTGGTTATTATTATATTTCCTTGTTCATGATAATCGTTTATTATCCATGCTATAATTGTATTGATTGGAAACTCAAATACATGTGTGGATACATAGACAACACTGTGTCCCTAGTAAGCCTCTAGTTGACTAGCTCGTTGATCAAAGATGGTTAAGGTTTCCTAGCCATTGACATGAGATGTCATTTGATAACGGGATCACATCATTAGGAGAATGATGTGATGGACAAGACCCAAACTGTAAACATAGCATTTGATCGTGTCAGTTTATTGCTATTGTTTTCTGCATGTCAAGTATCTGTTCCTTTGACCATGAGATCATGCAACTCACTGACACCGGAGGAATACCTTGTGTGTATCAAACGTCGCAACGTAACTGGGTGACTATAAAGGTGCTCTACAGGTATCTCCGAGGGTGTCTGTTGGGTTGGCATGGATCAAGACTGGGATTTGTTACTCCGTATGACGGAGAGGTATCTCAGGGCCCACTCGGTAATACAACATCACAATGAGCCTTGCAAGCAATGTGACTAAAAGTGTTAGCCACGAGATCTTGTATTACGGAACGAGTAAAGAGACTTTCCGGTAACGAGATTGAACTAGGTATAGTGATACCGACGATCGAATCTCGGGCAAGTAACATACCGAAGAACAAAGGGAACAGCATACGGGATTAACTGAATCCTTGACATAGAGGTTCGACCGATAAAGATCTTCGTAGAATATGTAGGAGCCAATATGGGCATCCAGGTCCCGCTATTGGTTATTGGCCGTAGAGGTGTCTCGGTCATGTCTACATAGTTCTCGAACCCGCAGGGTCTACACACTTAACGTTTGGTGACGATTAGTATAATTGAGTTATTATGTTGGTGACCGAAAGTTGTTCGGAAGTCTCGGATAAGATCCCGGACATGACGAGGATCTCTGGAATAGTCCGGAGGTAAAGATTGATATATGTGATAATAGTGTTTTGATCTCCGAAAGAGTTCCGGAGTTCACCGGAAGGGGTTCCGGATGTTTACCGAAGTGTTCGGGTGCAGCAACACTTTATATGGGCCAAAGGGATAAAGCCCACGAGGTATTGGAAAGTGCAAAAGTAGTTTTGCTGCCGCGTAAGCGGTACTACCGCTTGGTGAAGCGGTACTACCGCCCGAGCGGTACTACCGCTTGTGTGAAGCGGTACTACCGCCCAAGCGGTACTACCGCTTGTGTGAAGCGGTACTACCGCTTGTGTGCGGCTGTGCACGGTTCGGCAGGGATCCGAGTTGGATTCTTTCCCTGCGGGCCAAACCGACCTTGTGCGGGCAAAACCGACCTAGAGGAGGCTTTTACTCCAAGTTTAGACCCCAAGGCTCAACATATAAATAGAGGGGCAGGGCTAGCACACGGGACACATCAGGATTTCCCAAGCCGTGTGCCGGCAACCCTAGCCCTCTAGTTCCTCCGTCATAATCTCCGTAGCGCTTGGCGAAGCCCTGCAGAGATTGTTCCTCACCACCATCACCACGCCGTCATGCTGCTGGAACTCAACCACTACTTCACCATCGCTCGCTGGATCGAGGAGGTGAAGGCGTCATCAAGCCGTACGTGTGTTGAACGCGGAGGTGCCGTCCGTTCGGCACTAGATCGGAAGGATCGTGATTGGATCGCGGGACGCTCGGCGATTTGGATCGCGAAGACGTTCGACTACATCAACCGCGTTTATTAACGCTTCCGCTTAGCGATCTACAAGGGTATGTAGATTCACTCTCCCTCTCGTAGATGCTCATCACCATGGATAGATCTTGTGTGTGCGTAGGAAAATTTTTGTTTCCCATGCAACGTTCCCCAACAAGAACTTGAGGGAATATTTGTTCTACCTTTAGCTCCTCGTTGGGTTCGACACTCTTACTTATCGAAAAAGGCTATACTAACGGATCTCACCAGTCTTCTGTTAAGTTTTGTGTGGATAAAGTGTTCGAACATCGAGGAGGTGTCGATATGAGGAGAAGGAGGAGAGGCAAGAGTTCAAGCTTGGGGATGCCCAAGGCACCCCAAGTAAATATCCAAGGAGACTCAAGCGTCTAAGCTTGGGGATGCCCCGGAAGGCATCCCATCTTTCTTCAACAAGTATCGGTATGTTTTCATTTTCGTTTCGTTCATGTGATATGTGTAAATCTTGGAGCGTCTTTTGTGTTTAGTTTTCACTTTTCTTTTATGCACCATGCTGGTATGAGATAGTCCATGGTTGATTTATAGAATGCTCATTGCACTTCACTTATATCTTTTGAGTATGGCTTTATAGAATGCTTCATGTGCTTCACTTATATCATTTCAAGTTTGGATTGCCTGTTTCTCTTCACATAGAAAACTGTTATTTGTAGAATGCTCTTTTGCTCCACTTATATTTGTTAGAGCTTGGTATTTTGTAGAAAGAATTAAACTCTCTTGCTTCACTTATATCTATTTAGAGAGTCAACGGGAATTGGTCATTTACATGGTTAGTCATAAAATCCTACATAAAACTTAGGGATCACTGAATATGATATGTTTGATTCCTTGCCATAGTTTTGCGATATAGAGATAATAATATGTGGGAGGTACTAGTGGATGATCGTGTTTAGTAAGATATTGGTGTTAAGGTTTGTGATTCCCGAAGCATGCACGTATAGTCTCTCGTTATGCTAGGAAGTTGGAGCACAATTTATCCTTTATTGTCTATCTTTGTGTGAAGGTCGGGGGCGCGCGATGGTTAACTCCTACCAACCTCCCCACTAGAAGCATGCGTATTAATACTTTGCTTCGAGAGAGCTAATAAACTTTTGCAATAAGTATGTGAGTTCTTTATGACTAATGTGAGTCCATGGATTATACGCACTCTTACCATTCCGCAATTTGCTAGCCTCTACGGTACCATGCATTGCCCTTTCTCACCTCGAGAGTCGGTGCAAACTTCGCCGGTGCATCCAAACCCCGTGATATGATACTCTCTATCACACATAAGCCTTATTATATCTTCCTCAAAACAGCCACCATACCTACCTATTATGGCATTTCCATAGCCCTTCCGAGATATATTGCCATGCAACTTCCACCGCCTCCGTTTTGATGACTTGAGCATTCATTGTCATATTGCATTACATGATCGTAAGATAGCTAGCATGATGTTTTCATGGCTTGTCCGTTTTTGATATCTTTGCTACGCTAGATCATTGCATTCATATAGAGTCATACTTTGTTCTACTATCGTTGTAATATTGAGTTGTAAGTAAATAGAAGTGTGATGATCATCATTATTCATTATTAGAGCATGCCCCGGTGATGAAAGGATGATGGAAACTATGATTCCCCCACAAGTCGGGATGAGGCTCCGGACATAAAAAAAGAAAAATAAAAAAATAAAAAAATAAAAAGAAAAAAGGAGAAAGAAAAAAATAAAACGAAAGAAAGAAAAAGGGGCATGCTAATTCCACACTTGTGCTTCAAAGTAGCACCATGTTTTTCATATAGAGAGTCTCCTATGTTGTCACTTTCATATACTAGTGGGAATTTTTCATTATAGAGTTAGATGCATACCCACTTAGTTTTCATATTGAGCTTTCATACACTTATAGCTCTTAGTGCATCCATTGCATGGCAATCCCTACTCCTCGCATTGATATCTATTGATGGGCATCTCCATAGCCCGTTGATACGCTGAGTTGATGCGAGACTTTCTTCTCCACTTTTACCCCTTTGAAACCTACCACCATATTCTATTCCACCCATAGTGCTATATCCATGGCTTGCGCTCATGTATTGCGTGAGAGTTGAAAATGCTGAAGCGCGTTAAAAAGTATGAACCAATTGCTTGGCTGACACTGGGGTAGTACATGATTTATACTTTGTGTTAAGAAGACAGAGCATGACAAGGCTATATGATTTTGTAGGGATAGCATTCTTTAGCCTTGATATTTTAAAAGACATGATTGTTTGTTGGGATGCCTGAGTATTAATGTCTTTATGTCAAAACTAGACTATTGCTTTGAATCACTTGTGTCTTAATATTCATGCCATGATTAGATATATGATCAAGATTATGCTAGGTAGCATTCCACATCAAAAATTATCTTTTTTATCATTTACCTACTCGAGGCTAAGCAGGAATTAAGCTTGGGGATGCTGATACGTCTTCGTCGTATATATAATTTTTGATTGTTGTATGCCAATATTATACAACTTTCACATATTTTTGGCAACATTTTATATGATTTATTGGACTAACCTATTGATCCAGTGCCCAGTGCTAGTTCCTGTTTTTTGTGTGTTTTTTGTTTCGCAGAATATCCATATCAAACAAAGTCCAAACGCGATAAAAATTTACGGAGATTTTTTTTGGAATATTTGTGAATTTTGAGAAGTGGAATCAGCGCAAACGGAGGCCCATAGCCCCACAAGACACCAGGGCGCGGCTCGTACGTCTGTTGTAGCTCTCCTTCGGGCGCAGGGAAGCTAATTTTTGGATCAAAATCCCCTCAAAATTTCAGCCCGGTCGGAGTTACGGATATCCGGGAATATAAGAAACGGTTTTCGGCCAGAAAACAGGAACGCGAAACAGAAGAGAACAGAGAGGGAGATCCAATCTAGGAGGGGCTCCTGCCCCTCCGCCGCCATGGAGGCCATGGACCAGAGGGGGAACTCTCCTCCCATCTAGGGAGGAGGCCAAGGAATAAGAAGTAGGAGGGGGCTCTCTCCCCCTCTCTCCCGATGGCGCCGGAACGCCGCCGGGGCAATCATCATGACGGCGATCTACACCAACAATTTCACCGCCCTCAACACCAACTCTCTCCCCATCTATGCAGCGGTGTAACACCTCTCTTCCCCGCTATAATCTCTACTTAAACATGGTGCTCAACTCCATATATTATTTCCCAATGGTATTTGGCTATCCTATGATGTTTGAGTAGATCTCTTTTGTCCTATGGGTTAATTGTGGTATGATGTTATGGATGTGAGTTGTATGTTGATATGGTGCTGTCCTATGGTGCCCTCCGTGTCGCGAAAACGTGAGGGATCCCCGCTGTAGGGTGTTGCAATATGTTCATGATTTGCCTATGGTGGGTTGCTTGAGTGACAGAAGCATAAACCCGAGTAAGTGGGTTATTGCGTATGGGAGTAAAGAGGACTTGATACTTAATGCTATGGTTGGGTTTTACCTTAATGAACTTTGGTAGTTGCGGATGCTTGCTAGAGTTCCAATCATAAGTGCATATGATCCAAGTACGGAAAGTGTGTTAGCGTATGCCTCTCCCTCATTGCATATAACAAATATCTATCATATTATATTCAATTGCCTAGAGACAATATTTCTCTTGCGTTACACAAAAAGCTTTCGACTAAGTTATTTATTTTTATTGTTCTTTTATTGAAACAGCACCTAACTTTTATTTCCACGTTCTTTATTATCTTGCAAAGTACTTCTAGTTTTATTCCCGCAAAGTAGTTTCATACTTGTTCTAGGTAAAGCAAGCATTAGCGTGCGTAGAGTTGTATCGGTGGTAGATAGAACTTGAGGAATATTTGTTCTACCTTTAGCTCCTCGTTGGGTTTGACACTCTTACTTATCAAAAAAGGCTACAAATGATCCCCTACACTTGTGGGTTATCAGGGGGCGGCGGAGTGGACCGCGCACCGCGGCGCTAAGGCCCAAAGGGGCGACGAAGCGTGAAAGCACATTTGCTCCCTTGGTGGTTTTGGTAATTAATAACAACATATAAGTCATTGAACTAATGTTTTCACTAAGTATATTTCAGGAAATGTTCAATGATAGGATTGGCAAAAGGATTGTGGAGATTGTGGAATACCCCAAGATGCAAGGAAATAGGTTGGCAAAGCTTCAAGGAAGAGGACTCTACATTTTACATTTGTGAGAAATCACTTTGAGTCCATAGGAAAGCCAATACTATTAAAAGGGGGTAAAGTTTTGTTGGTGAACAAAATGCTCATACGTGCACAAGTGATAGTCACCAAAAACACCCACAAGCTCTCCCACCAAAGTCTGTCCAAAGCCAAATACTCAAAATCGGTGCAACCAACATTTCCATCCCGGTGCCACCGATTCTCAACCTCAGACAGACACAGCCAAACCCTAGCCACTTCGGTGCAACCGATTCAATCCCGGTGCCACCGAGTTTAGGTTGCCAATTCTCTGTTACGCAAATTCACAATATCGGTACCACCGAGATTGTTGGATCGGCGTCACCGAGATTGGGAATCTGACCGTTGGTCACCTTATCGGTGCAACCGAGTTTCCTATATCGGTCTCACCGAGATTCAAAAGTTGCCACTTTTGGTCACTTCGGTACCACCGAGATTTACACATCGGTGTCACCGAGTTGGTCATTTTGTGTGTAACGGTTGGATTTTTGGGGATGCCTATATATACCCCTCCACCACCACCTACTCGAAAGAGAAGCACTCAGAACTATTCCATACTTGCCCCATCCAGTTTTCTGGGAGAGAATCACCTATTCTTGTGTTGAGGTCAAGATCTTCCACTCCAACCATATGGATCTTGATTTCTAGCCTCCCCAAGTTGCTTTCCACCAATCCCATCTCTTCCACCAAGCCAAATCTGTGAGAGAGTGATTGTGTGTTGAGGAGTCTATCATCTTGAAGCACAAGAGCAAGGAGTTCATCGACATTATCGAGCCTATTACCTTTTGGAGGGTTGTGCCTCCTAGATTGGTTAGGTGTCGCTTGGGAGCCTCCTACTTCGTGTTGTGGAGTTGAACCAAGAAGTTTGTAAGGGCAAGGAGATCGCCTACTTCGTGAAGATCTACCCATAGTGAGGCTAGTCCTTCGTGGACGGAAGCCGTTATGGAATAGTCAAGGTTGCTACTTCGTGGACCCTTATGGGTGGAGCCCTCCGTGGACTCTCGCGACCGTTACCCTCCGTGGGTTGAAGACTCCATAAACGTGGACGTACGATAGCACCACCTATCGAACCACGGGAAAAAATCATCGTGTCTACAATTGCGTTTGATCTTCCTCCCTACCCTCTTCTATACATGCTTGTTGTTACTTTCCGCTGCTATACTCTTTGACATGCATGTGTTGGGTGTACTTGACTTGCCATGAAATGCTAAAACTGCCAACTCTAAAATTTGGGAAAAGGCAAAACTTTTATCTGGTCAAGTAGTCTAATCACCCCCCCCCCCTCTAGACATACTTTCGGTCCTACAAAGCGGCAGCGCGCGGGTTAGGGCGACGGTGGGAAGACCTCGGGGCGGCGGCGTGGACCGCGTGCCGCGGCGCTACGGCCCGAAGGGGCGACGTAGCGGCGGTGTGCGTGTCGGTGCAACCACGGGGACGGCCTTGGGCGGCGGCGGGGACCGTGTGCCGCGGTACTACAGCCCGAAGGGGCGGTGTAGCGGCGGCTCGCGGGTCGGGGCAACCGTGGGGAGAACCACGGGGCGGCGGCGCTGCGGCCTGACGGGGCAACGCAGCGGCAGCCCGTTGCTCGATCGGTGGAGGGGCACGCTGTACTCGGGGACAACCTTCACAGGACCTGCGGAGGCGCATGCAACCGACTGATCAGGTCAGTCGCATGACGCGGATGGAGTCGATCGCGGCGAGCGGGTGATCAATCCGATCGTACGCGAGGTCGGTGGCGCTCCTTGGTGATGATGACGGTGTCGTGGATGGTGAAGTGGGGTGGTCGAGCAGACCAAGGCGACGGCGGCCGGCGGGGAGCGGCATGCCAGAGGAGGCCGGCGATGGGCCGGTGAGCCCGAGGAAGCCGGCAGGCCTAGTGCAGCCGGCGAGCCCGGCAACCGATGACCCGAGGCAGCTGACAATCGGCAAGCCCGACAACCAGCAAGCCCAAGGAAGCCGGCAGGCTCAAGGCAGCCGGCAAGTGGAGGCAGCCGGCAGCCGATGATCCCGAGGTGGTCGGCGAGTGGTGTCGGGGATATAACTCCATGATATAACCCACCCTACTGGGCCGGGTCAACATATCAACAGTCCTGTGACCCAGCCCGGGGTGGACTGTGTCCCAAGTACAAGATAAGTAAGGTGGTGGCTCACCATCGACGCCGGGCGGCCCAATACCAGAAGACGGCGGCTCAAGGCCCATGAAGCTGAAGACGTCGGCCGAGTTTCCTTAAGATACGAGGCAAGTTAGAAGACATTGTAGGTCACGGGTCATGATATGACCCGGACTCTATTGTAAACCCTAGGGCTTGACCTGTATACAAAGGCAGGCCCCTAGGACCAACATACTCAAGTTACAACCTCTCGATAGCTAGGTTAGCGATTCCGCACCCTTGTAATCGAGATCCATCCATCCAATACACAAAAAGCAAGACATAGGCTGTTACCTCCATAGGAGGGGCCGAACCTGGGTAAACCCGACTCTTTCTCTCGCTTAAAACCTTCGAATCGCCACCAAGCGGCGATGGCCTCACAGCTAAGTCCTGTTATGAGGACATCTGCCGGGTTGACAAAACCACGACAGCTGGCGCCCACCGTGGGGCTCTCGCCCGGTGGAGTTGAATTTTCGAAGGGGATCCAGTCAGAATTCGGGAAGTTTGCGGTGAACCAGATGATCAAGAGCCGCCGTGACATGATCTATGAACCAGTCTGGGGTGTCGATGATGGCCCGATCGGACGTAGGTCATGAGATCCCACGGGAGAGATTGGGTCAGAAACTTCCAAGCCGGACATCTACATCGACATCGACGAGCCGGCTCGGGGCGCCCGATCCAATCAACGTCAGGACGGTCTTCGTCGTGTATTCATTGGCTTCACGCAAGGGGTCAGCCTTTCGGATGAGCCGTCCTCTAGTGGCGACGTCCTCGTCAACTCGGACGGCACATCGTCTACAGGAGACACGGAGTCAATCTGCCCTCTTTACGATGGCGGACTTAGGGGCTCATTGGAGACCGAAGCCCCTGAAGAATACAATGAGTCGCCTCGACAAGTTGCCGTCTACATGGCAGGGGCTACGGCGGTTCCAGATCCAGCCGCAGCTGGAGGTTCTGGCGGCTCAATTAAAACGCCGGCTCAAGCCATGGCAGAACTCGTGGCCGAGATGGCAAAACTCGTGGATACCCCGGTCACTACGGAAAATCAGGAAGAGCGCAATGTGGAGCTAACCAAATTGCGTAGTCAGATGATCGAGGTACAGAAGGAAATTGAAGCTGAAAACGCGCGGATGGCGGATTTGCAGGCTCGTATACATCAAGAGACAGAGTGCCTTAAGGCCGAGGCCTAGCGGCTAGGGGTTCAGAGAGAGGCATCAGAGGCGGTTTATGAGAGAAGACGCCACCATGGGCTCCCTCCAAATCTTGAGCTACAACAGCTTTTTAACACCACACAACAGACACCAGGAACTGTCCAGCAACCCGGGAATCGGCAAGAGGAACCGGCTCAAGCCCCGCCGACTCAATCCCCGCCTCGGCGATTTCAGACACCATGGGGCCACTTCTCCAACCCGGTTGACAACATGTTGGCTGTAACCCAGAATTTGGAAGCATTGCCTATTAACGGAAACTCCCCTCTGGAGGTTGAGGCTAGAAATGCCATCGAGATGCTGAAAACTGTTGTGGTACAAGAAGCGCAATATTCGTACAGCCGGGATCGGATGCATTCTACTCCCTATGCCAGGAAAGGTCGTCATATGGAGTCCCCGGCTGTCTCTAGTAGTGGGCGAAGACAGCATCATCAGGTTTCTCCAACCCGTCTCATGCCATCAGATGCCCAGGCAGTTGTTGATGCTGCAAAAGGTGCGCGACAAGGAGAAGCAGAAACAGCAGCACGGGCGATTCAGCAGCTTCACCCTCAACCGGCGAGTTTGGGGCTGGGTCGAACAGTAGGATGATTGGTATACCATGCTTATCCCCGGCACTCCGCGCAGAATGCATGCCCAAAGATTTCAAGGGCCCTCGTAAGGTGCCAAACTACACGGCAGATCTTGAGCCGGCGTCTTGGATTGAGAGCTATGAGTTGGCAATGGACATGCTGGATGTCAGCGACGCTGTGTGTGCTAAATACTTAACCATGATGTTGGAAGGACCGGCTCGGACATGGTTGAAAAACTTACCACCTAACTCCATCAACACATGGACTGAGCTGAAAGAGCGGTTCATCAAGAATTTCCAAGGAACCTGCAAGAAGCCTATGACAATAGTAGACCTACAACATTGCGTTCAGCGAGTAGATGAGACGGCTCACCATTGGACTCGCCGGGTCGCAGAAATCATCCACTCGTCGGACAGCATCACGGCGGCTCGGGCAGTCCTGATATTGGAAAAGAACTGTCACTTCCAGCCTTTGGTCCAGAAGCTCGGACGGTGATGTCTACTACGCAACTTTATTCTTGTAGACTTTGTTGGGCCTCCAAGCACAGAGTTTTGTAGGACAGTAGCAATTTTCCCTCAAGTGGATGACCTAAGGTTTATCAATCCGTGGGAGGTGTAGGATGAAGATGGTCTCTCTCAAACAACCCTGCAATCAAATACAAGAAATCTCTTGTGTCCCCAACACACCCAATACAATGGCAAATTGTATAGGTGCACTAGTTCGGCGAAGAGATGGTGATACAAGTGCAATATGGATGGTAGATATAGGTTTTTGTAATATGAAAATATAAAAACAGCAAGGTAGCAACGTGCAACGGAGAATCACTCCAAAGTTCTTATCTAGTGGAGAACATAAGAAGAAATTGTTTGTAGGGTACGAAACCACCTTAAAGTTATTCTTTCCGATCGATCTATTCAAGAGTTTGTAATAAAATAACATCAAGTTATCCTTTCCGTTCGATCTATCTAAGAGTTTGTACTAGAATAACACCATATGATACGCATCAACCTACTCTAATGTCACCTAGATACTCCAATGTCGCCACAAGTATCCATGAGTTAATTATACGATACGCATCAAACAATTTCAGATTCATAATACTCAATCCACACAAAGAACCTCAAAGAGTGCCCCAAGATTTCTATCGGCGAAAGTAGGACAAGAACGTGTATCAACCCCTATGCATAGATTACCCCAATGTCACCGCGGGAATCCGCAAGTTGAGTACCAAAACATATATCAAGTGAATCAATAGAACACCCCATTGTCACCACGGGTATCCACATGCAAGACATATATCAAGTGTTCTCAAATCCAATATTCAATCCAACATAACGATATCTCAAAGGGAAAGATTCAATTCATCACAACAAGATAGAGAGGGAATAACATCATGTGATCCAACTATATTAACAAAGCCCGTGATACATCAAGATCGTGACATCTCAAGAACACGAGAGAGAGAGAGAGAGAGAGAGATTGAACACGTCGCTACTGGTACATACCCTCAGCCCCAAGGGTGGACTACTCCCTCCTCGTCATGGCCTCCGCCGGGATGATGAAGATGGCCACCGGAGATGGATTCCCCTCTCCGGCAGGGTACTAGAACGTCTCCAGATTGATTTTTCGTCGACACAGAGAGTTGCGGCGACGGAGCGGAGAGTCTAGGGTTATTTCTGATGGTTTCTATATTTATAGGATTTTTGGGCGTCGGTTTCACGCCAAGATGGGCCACGAGGAGGGCACAATACACCAGGGCGCGCCTGGGCCCTCTGGCATGCCCTGGTGGGTTGTGCCCACCTCGTGGCTCTTCTCCGGTGGTTCTTCGCTCCAATATCGCTTATTTGGTCTAGAAAAAATCACCAAAAAGTTTCGGGCGATTCCGAGAACTTTCATTTTCTGCACAAAAACAACACCACGGTAATTCTGCTGAAAATAGCATCAGTCCGGGTTAGTTCTAAATAAATCATATAAAGTGCATCAAAACCATATAAAAGTATTGTAAACATAGGTGAATATGGCATGAATACTTCATAAATTATCGATACGTTGGAGACGTATCAGCATCCCCAAGCTTAATTCCTGCTCGTCCTCGAGTAGGTAAATGATAAAAGAACTAATTTATGAAGTGTGAATGCTAGCATAATATATAATTTTGATCATTGATAATTTCAATCAATTTTCTAGCATCATAACCAGCAACTTTTTCTCATAAAAATCATGATGATAAAGTAGCAACCAATTCACATGTTATGGTTCAAACAATGAATTCTCTTGAAACTTAACAACCTATGTTCTTAGTCACCAAACAATTGCAATTCGACTTATTCTCAACAAAGTCTAAGTAAGAGCTCCACATACTCAATCATCATATAGTCTTCTATGATTGCTAGTACTCAAAGCATATTTTTAGAACAAATGGCATCCATCGAACACACAGAAAGATAGGAGCTTAATGTTTCGCCTCCCAACTCATTTATCATAGAGATAATTGTCAACAATAGTAAGTCATGATCAAATATATTTGACTGGATATATATGTTTGGATCTGTCCCCACCACATGATGCTTGCCAACTAATATAAGTAGGTTGGAATAAGAAGTTGACTCAACATGAAAAGTAAATAGCATGAAAGTAAATATATTGTCCCTTCGCAGAGGGAAGCAGGGATTTGCATATGTGCCAGAGCTCATTGTTTAAAATAGAGATAAATATAATTTTGGGAGGTGCACCCTTCCTGTCAACGTTACGACCAAGAGTTACCAATATCTTCCATGTTAAACACATTAGCGGCGGTTCCCAAGCGGTAAACGTAAAGGTTTACTCCCCCTCCACCAACAAACACACTCCACGGCTAGCCGAATCCACGGGTTCCGTCCATACCAACAGTTTTGTTTAATTATTTGCATTTTTTTATTTCGGGACTGGGAATCCCTATTACCGCCCCTCTCGTGAAAGGATGAGTTAAACACTCATCATGAGAATAACCCGCTTAACATGGAAGATACTGACCGCCCCCTGTCGCTGCATGAGCGGTCCAGGCACACAAAACATATGTTTATTTGAATGTTTAGAGGTGGCACATTCAAATTTACTTGGAATGGAAGTGAAATACCATATATAGGTAGGTATGGTGGACTCTTATGGAAGAAACTTGGCTCAAGGATTTGGATGCACAAGTAGTATCTCTACTTAGTACGAAGTGTTGGCTAGCAAAAGGTTCTAAACAAGCACCACATGTTGGAGGATCCACAACAATATAACTTCTATGCAAATATACACAACCATAACTCATTACGTTGTCTTCCTTGTCCAACTTCAACTAATTTGCTCAAGTTTGAAAATAATTAATGGGTATTCACAATCATAGAAGATGTCCAAGATAATATATTTATATGTGAAAGTTCTCTTCCTTATACTAATCATTCACGAATTGCTTGTATGACCAATATTGTGATTGTCAGACTTCAATAGATTTTACTTTCTAAACCATATGTGAAGTTACTACTAAGCATAAAACACATTGATAATTTCAGATTTATGATATTTCATTCATTCACAATTTACTCTTAGGATATAAGTGAAGCACAAGAGTAAACATCAAACTACTCTCAAAAGATATAAGTGAAGATCAATGAGTAGTCGAACAATTAAGCATATATGTGAGGACTCTCTCCCAATAAAGATTTTCAGATCTGAGTATTTTATTCAAACAGCAAACTAAACAAAAATAGAACTGCAAGAATAGCACACATCATGTGAATGAATAAAAATTTAGGCTCAACATAGGCTAACCGATAGTTGACGAAGAGAGGTGGGATGCGTAGCATCCCCAAGATTACATGCTTGAGACTTCTTGAAATATTTACTTGGGGTGCCTTGGGCATCCCCAAGCTTGAGCTTTTGTATCTCATTCAATCCTCTTATATCATGGTTTCACCTATTCTCAAAAACTTCATCCACACAAAACTCGAAAAGAACTCGTGAGATAGGTTAGTACACATAATAATAAATCAACTCTTTATGTACAGCCAAGACAAGTTGCATAATAATTTCAAACATCATCTAATTTTTACTATAATTTTCACAATTTACACCTACCAATATAGGCTATGGAAACTATAGGATAAGTAGATAACAAAACTATGACAGCAATCTGTCCAAACAGAACAGTCTGTAGTAATCTATTAAACCAGTGTACTTCTGTAACTCAAAAAATTATGAAAATTTAGTAAATGCTAAATAATTTATATGACAATACTGTGTAAAAATTTCAGAAACTTTCCACATTCCAGTAAAATATGAAAATTCAAATACTACAGCAAAAGTTTCTGTTTTCACACAGCACATATCAAACATGCAATGCAAGCATCCTAAGGCAATTCTTGGAACTTTTTATTGAAAAACAAGATTATAAATAACACCTAACAGAAAATAACAAAATATAATGATGATCCAAGCAAATCACATATTATGTGACGAATAAAAATATAGCTCTAAGTAAGATATACCGGTAA
Source organism: Elymus sibiricus (assembly GCA_039707655.1). NCBI lineage: Eukaryota > Viridiplantae > Streptophyta > Magnoliopsida > Poales > Poaceae > Elymus > Elymus sibiricus. The sequence goes on from CM077671.1 coordinate 252,321,593, forward strand.
TGTTGAAGACGAAAGAGGGGATGCCTTCCGGGGCATCCCCAAGCTTAGGCACTTGAGTCTTCCTTGGATATTACCTTGGGGGTGACTTGGGCATCCCCAAGCTTAGGTTCTTGTCAATCCTTATTCTCCTCATATCGGTGTCTCACCCAAAACTTGAAAACTTCAATCACACAAAACTTAACGGAACTTCGTGAGATGGGTTAGTACAATAAAGATAGATCATTCACTTAGGTACTATCAACACAAGATTCATAATTGTTACCACATGATACCTACTGTATTATACCATTCCCATAATTTATACCACTAAATATAAGCTATGGAAACACTAAAACAAGCAAACTATGCATGCAAAACAGAATCTGTCAGAAACAGAACAGTCTGTGAATATCTGTAGTATAGCCATACTTACCTGTCTCTAAAAATTCTGAAAAATTAGGTAAACCTGAAGAATTTGTATATGAAGACTGTGTAAAAATTTCAGATCATTATCACTCTCCAGTAAAAAATTAAAATTCCTGTACTGGAGTCAAAAGTTTCTGTTTTGGTTCAGCATCAATTCTACTCATCTTGTGAGTCATCCCAAGGGCTTTACTTGGCACTTTATTGAAATAAAAGACACAAAACATGATTAATACAGTAGCTTAATCATGTGAACACACAAAACCATAAAGTAAAGTATTGGGTTGTCTCCCAACAAGCGCTTTTCTTTAAAGCCTTTTAGCTAGGCATGATGATTTCAATGATGCTCACATAGGAATAGTAATTGAAACATGCACGAGAGCATCATGAATCTCATGAAAAGCACATTTAAGTCTAACACACTTCCTATGCATAGGAATTTTGTGAGCAAACAATTTATGGGAGCAAGAATCAACTAGCATAGGAAGGCAAAACAAGCATAACTTCAAAACTTTGAACACATAGAGAGGAAACTTGATATTATTGCAATTCCTACAAGCATATGTTCCTCCCTCATAATAATTTTCAGTAGCATCATGAAGGAATTTCAAAATATAACTATCACATAAAGAATTCTTTTCATGATCTACAAGCATAGAAAATTTATTACTCTCCACATAATAATTTTTATTCTCATTCATTGTAGTGGGAGCAAACTCAACAAAATAATTATCATGAGATACATGATTGACATAACCACATTCAATATTAAAATCATGATGACAAGTTTCATGGTTACTATCACTCTTTATAGCATACATGTCATCATCATAATCATCATAGATAGGAGGCATGCCATCATCATAATAAATTTTCTCATCAAAACTTGGGGGACTAAAAATATCATCTTCATCAAACATAGCATCCCCAAGCTTGTGGCTTTGAATATCATTAGCATCAAGGATATTCATAGAATTCATACTAGAAACGTTACAATCATGCTCATCATTCAAGGAATTCTCATTAAGTATTTTCATAATTTCTTCCTCTACCAATTGAGCACAATTTTCTGACTCCTTATTTTCACGAAAGACTTTATAAAGACGAGACAATTGATGCAACCTAAACTCCATTTTTTGTATGTTTTCTTTTGATAAAACCAAACTAGTGAAAAACAAGAAACTAAAAGATTTAATTGCGGGATCTAAAGATATACCTTCAAGCACTCACCTCCCAGGCAACGGCGTCAGAAAAGAGCTTCATGTCTACTACGCAACTTTATTCTTGTAGACTTTGTTGGGCCTCCAAGCGCAGAGTTTTGTAGGACAGTAGCAATTTTCCCTCAAGTGGATGACCTAAGGTTTATCAATCTGTGGGAGGTGTAGGATGAAGATGGTCTCTCTCAAACAACCCTGCAATCAAATACAAGAAATCTCTTGTGTCCCCAACACACCCAACACAATGGCAAATTGTATAGGTGCACTAGTTCGGCGAAGAGATGGTGATACAAGTGCAATATGGATGGTAGATATAGGTTTTTGTAATCTGAAAATATAAAAACAGCAAGGTAGCAACGTGCAACGGAGAATCACTCCAAAGTTCTTATCTAGTGGAGAACATAATAAGAAATTGTTTGTAGCGTACGAAACCACCTTAAAGTTATTCTTTCCGATCGATTTATTCAAGAGTTCGTAATAAGATAACATCAAGTTATCCTTTCCGTTCGATCTATCTAAGAGTTTGTACTAGAATAACACCACATGATTGTTGGGGAACGGAGCATGAATTTCAAAATTTTCCTACGCTCACGCAAGATCTATCCATGGAGATGCATCGCTACGAGAGGGGAGAGTGTGTCTACGTACCCTCGTAGACCGTTTAGCGGAAGCGTCTCACAACGCGGTTGATGTAGTCGAACAATCCTTCGAGCTTCACCGATCGAGTACCGAACGTACGGCACCTCCGAGTTCTACACACGTGCAGCTCGGTGACGTTCCTCGCCTTCTTGATCCAGCAAGACGTCGAGGAAGTAGATGAGTTCCGTCAGCACGACGGCGTGGCGACAGTGACGGTGAAGTAATCTCAGCAGGGCTTCACCTAAGCTCTCCGAAAATATGACCGAGGGTGTAAACGGTGGAAGGGGGGCGCCGCACACGGCTTGGAACAATTGTTGTTCTTTGGGGTGCCCCCTTGCCCCCGTATATAAAGGATGACAGGGAGGAGGCCGGCCCCCTAGGGGTGCGCCAAGTGTGGGGAGTCCTACTAGGACTCCTTAGTCCTAGTAGGATTCCACCTCCCATACGGAGTAGGAAAGGGGGAAGGGAGAGGGAAAGGAAAAAGGGGGCTGCGCCCCCTCCCCTAGTCCAATTCAGTTTGGGCAAGGGGGGGCGCGCGCCTCCTCACGTGGCCTGCCTCCCCTTTTCCCGTATGGCCCAATAAGGCCCATTACTTCTCCCGGTGAATTCCCGTAACTCCCCGGTACTCTGAAAAATACCCGAATCACTCGGAACCTTTCCGACGTCCGAATATAGCTTTCCAATATATGAATCTTTACCTCTCGACCATTTCGAGACTCCTCGTCATGTCCGTGATCTCATCCGGGACTCCGATCAAACTTCGGTCACCAATCACATAACTCATATAATACTAAATCGTCATCGAACCTTAAGCGTGCGGACCCTACGGGTTCGGGAATGATGTAGACATGACCGAGACGGCTCTCCGGTCAATAACCAACAGCGGAACCTGGATGCTCATATTGGTTCCTACATATTCCACGAAGATCTTTATCGGTCGAACCTCATATGACAACATACGTTGTTCCCTTTGTCCGGCGGTATGTTACTTGCCCGAGATTCGATCGTCGGTATCCAATACCTAGTTCAATCTCTTTACCGGCAAGTCTCTTTACTCGTTCCGTAATACATCATCTTGCAACTAACTCTTTATTCACGGTGCTTGCAAGGCTTCTGTGATGCTGTATTACCGAGAGGGCCCAGAGATACCTCTCCGATAGTCGGAGTGACAAATCCCAATCTCGATCCATGCCAACTCAACAAACACTTTCGGAGATACCTGTAGTGCACCTTTATAATCACCCAGTTACGTTGTGATGTTTGATACACCCAAAGTATTCCTACGGTATCCGGGAGTTGCATGATCTCATGGTCAGAGGAACGTGTATTTGACATAGTGAAAGCAATAGCAATAAACTGAACGATCATTTGCTATGCTAACGGTTGGGTCAAGTCCATCACATCATTCTCCTAATGATGTGATCCCGTTATCAAATGACAACTCATGTCCATGGTCAGGAAATCTTGACCATCTTTTGATCAACGAGCTAGTCTAGTAGAGGCTTACTAGGGACTCGGTATTTGTCTATTATCCACACATGTATTAAGTTTCCGGTCAATACAATTCTAGCATGAATAATAAACCATTATCATGAACGGAGAAATATGATAATAAACACTTTATTAATTGCCTCTAGGGCATATTTCCAACAGTCTCCCACTTGCACTAGAGTCAATAATCTAGTTTACATCTCCATGTAATTAACATCCAATCAGTTCTAGGGCGGATCATGTTTTGCTTGTGAGAGAGGTTTTAGTCAACGGGTCTTCAACATTCAGATCCGTGTGTACTTTGCAAATCTCTATGTCTTATGTAGATGCGGTCACCATACTCTGCTTTGGAGCTACTCCAAAATAACTACCCCACTTTATGTATCCAGTCAGAGACTCATAGTCTTCCGGATCGGTGTTTAAAGCTTGCATCGACGTAACCCCTTACGACGAACTCTTTATTACCTATATTTCCCGAGAAATTCTTCCTTAATCATCTTAAGGATATACTTTGACCGCTGTCCAGTGATCTACTCCTGGATCACTTTCGTACCTCTTTGCCAGACACATGGCAAGGCACACAGCATGGCATACTTTATAGAACCTATGGCCGAGGCATAGGGGATAACCTTCATCCTTTCTATTTCTTCTGCCGTGGTCAAGATTTGAGTCTTACTCAATTTCACACCTTGCACCACAGTCAAGAACTCCTTCTTTGATTGATCCATTTTGAACTTTCTTCAAACTTGTCAAGGTATGTGCTTCGTGAAAGTCCTATGAGGCGTCTCAATCTATCTCTATAGATTTTGATGCCTAACATGTAAAACAACCTTTACCTAGATTTTCAAGTCTTACTCCACTTCACACCAGGCAAGAACTCATTTCTTTGACTTGATCCATTTTGAACTTCTTCAAAAAACTCATCAAGATGTGTGAACTTTTATCAGGCGTTTTGATCTATCTCCATAGATCTCGATGCCCAATCTGTGGATAACTCAAAAACAGGTTTTTATTGAAAAACTCCTTTCAATTCTTTATGCTTTCCAGAAATTCTACATCATTTCCAATCAACAATATGTCATCCACATATACTATTAGAAATGCTATAGAGCTCCCACTCACTTTCTTGTAAATACAAGTTTCTCCATAAACTTGTATAAACCCAAACGCTTTGATCACTTCATCAAAGCGAGTATTCCAGCTCCGAGATGCTTGCACCAGTCCATAGATGGATCGCTGGAGCTTGCATATTTTGTTAGCGCCTTTAGGATCGACAAAACCTTCCGGCTGTATCATATACAATTCTTCCTTAAGGAATCCGTAAAGGAATGCCGTTTTGACGTCCATTTTCCAGATTTCATAATCATAAAACGCGGCAATTGCTAATATAATTCTGACAGACTTTAGCATCGCTACGAGTGAGAAAGTCTCATCGTAGTCAACTCCTTGAACTTGTCGATAACCTTTAGCAACAAGTCGTGCTTTATAGACGGTGACATTATGTTCATCGGGCAAGTCTACCAAAGTCCACACTTTGTTCTCATACATGGATCCAATCTCGGATTTCATGGCCTCAAGCCATTTGTTGGAATCCGGGCTCGCCATCGCTTCTTCATAGTTCGTAGGTTCACCGTTGTCTAACAACATGACCTCCAAGACAGGATTGCCGTACCAATCTGGTGCGGAGTGTGTCCTGGTTGACCTACGAGGTTCTGTAGCAACTTGATCCGAAGCTTCATGATCATCATCATCTACTTCCTCTCTGGTCTGTGTCGGTGTCACAGAAATTTCTTCCTGTGACGTACTACTATCCAGAGGAGGTACAATTACCTCATCAAGTTCTACTTTCCTCCCACTCACTTCTTTCGAGAGAAACTCCTTCTCTAGAAAGGATCCATTCTTAGCAACGAATACTTTGCCTTCGGATCTGTGGTAGAAGGTGTACCCAACGGTCTCCTTTGGGTATCCTATGAAGACGCACTTATCCGCTTTGGGCTCGAGCTTATCTGGTTGAAGCCTTTTTGACATAAGCATCGCATCCCCAAACTTTCAGAAACGACAACTTAGGTTTCTTGCCAAACCACAGTTCATACGGTGTCGTCTCAACGGATTTAGACGGTGCCCTATTTAAAGTGAATGCAGCTGTCTCTAATGCATAACCCCAAAATGATAGTGGCAAATCGGTAAGAGACATCATAGAACGTACCATATCTAATAGAGTACGATTACGACGTTCGGACACACCATTACGCTGTGGTGTTCCAGGTGGCGTGAGCTGTGAAACAATTCCACATTGTCTTAAGTGATTGCCAAACTCGTAACTCAAATATTCTCTTCTTCGATCAAATCGTAAGAACTTTATTTTCTTGTTACAATGATTCTCTACTTCACTCTGAAATTCTTTGAACTTTTCAAATGTTTCAGACTTACGCTTCATCAAGTAGACATAGCCATATCTACTCAAATCATCTGTTAACGTGAGAACATAACGATATCCACCGCGCGCCTCAACACTCATCGGACCGCATACATCGGTATGTATTATTTCCAATAAGTCTGTTGCTCGCTCCATTGTTCCGGAGAACGGAGTCTTAGTCATCTTGCCCATGAGGCATGGTTCGCATGTCTCAAATGATTCATAATCAATTGATTCCAAAAGTCCATCTGCATGGAGTTTCTTCATGCGTTTAACACTGATATGACCTAAGCGGCTGTGCCACAAATATGTGGTACTATCATTATCTTTTGGCATTCATGTTATGAACATATGTATTACTACGATCAAGATTCAATAAACCTTTCATTTTAAGTGCATGATCATCAATGATATTATCCAAATAAATAGAATAACGATTATTCTCTGAAATTGAATAATCATCTTGCAATAAACACTATCAGATATAATGTTCATGCTTAACGCAAGCACCAAATAACAATTATTTAGGTTCATCACTAATCCGGAAGGTAGAAAGAGCGTGGCGATGGTGATCATATCAACCTTGGAGACACTTCCAGTGCACATCGTCACCTCGTTCTTAGCTAGCCCTCGTTTATTCCGAAGCTCCATGTTTCAAGTTGTAAGCAACTGAACAAGTATCAAATACCCAGGTGCTCCTACGAGTACTAGTAAGGTACATATCAATAACTTGTATATCAAATATCTTTGTTGACATTGCCAGTCTTATTATCTGCCAGTTACTTTGGGGAAGTTCCGCTCCCTGTGACATTTCCCTTTGCAATGGGAGCACTAAGTCTCGGGTTTGGTTCAGCCTTGGGTTTCTTCGCGTGAGCGGCAACTGTTTTACCATTCTTCTTGAAGTTCCCTTTTCTTTCCCTTGCCCTTCTTGAAACTAGTGGTCTTATTAACCATCAACACTTGATGCTCCCTTTTTTTGATTTCTACATCCGCAGATTGTAGCATCGTGAATAGCTTAAGGATCATCTATCCCTTGCATGTTTATAGTTCATCACGAAGATCTAGTAGCTTGGTGATAGTGACTAAAGAACTTTATCAATCACCACTTTTATTCGGAAGTCTAATTCCCACTTGATTTAAGTGATTTGAAGTACTCACATTCTGAGCACATGCTTACTAACGAAGTTGTTCTCCTCCATCTTGAAGCTATAGAACTTGTCGAAGGTGTCATACCTCTCGACCCGGGTGTGAGCTTTGAAAAACAAACTTTCAGCTCTTGGAACATCTCATATGCTCCATGTTGCTCAAAACATATTTGGAGCTCCGGTTCTAAGCCGTAAAGTATGGCGCACTGAACTATCGAGTAGTCATCTTTTCTTGTCTGCCAGACGTTCATAACGTCCTCAGACGAAGCCGTAGGGGTATTTCACTGAGCGGTGCATTAAGGACATAAGCCTTCTGTGCAGCAGTGAGGACAATCCTTAGATCACGGACCTAGTCCGCATAGTTGCTTCCATCAACTTTCAACTTCGTTTTCTCTAGGAACATAATAAAAACAGGGGAACTACAACGCGGTCTATTGATCTACAACATAAATTTGCTAAGACAAGTAAGACTATGTTCATGACAATTGAAGTTCAATTAATCAAATTACTTAAGAACTCCCACTTAGATTAACATCCCTCAAGTTGTCTAAGTGTAACATGATCCACATCAACTAAACCACGTCCGATCATCACGTGAGGTGGATTAGTTATCAATGGTGAACATCTTTCATGTTGATCATATCTACTATATGACTCATGTTCGACCTTTCGGTCTCTTGTGTTCCGAGGCCATGTCTGTACATGCTAGGCTCGTCAAGTTTAACCCAAGTATTCTGCGTGTGTAAAACTGGCTTACACCCGTTGTATGCGAACGAAAGAATCCATCACACCCGATCATCACGTGGTGCTTAGAAGCGTCGAACCTTCGCAACGGTGCATACTAGGGGAGAACACTTATCTTGAAATTTAGTGAAGGGATCATCTTATAATGCTACCGTCGTTCTAAGCAAAATAAGATGCATAAAAGGATTAACATCACATGCAATTCAATATATGTGACATGATATGGCCATCATCGTCTTGTGCTTTTGATCTCCATCAGCAAAGCACCGTCATGATCTCCATCGTCACCGGGTTGACACCTTGATCTCCATCGTAGCGTCGTGACACCTTGATCTCCATCGTAGCGTCGTGGTCGTCTCGCCGGCTATTGCTACTACTACTACTGCTAACTTATAGCGGTAAAGTAAAGCAATTACATAGCGTTGGCATTGCATACAATAAAGAGACAACCATAAGGCTCCTGCCGGTTGCCTGATAACTTACAAAACATGATCATCTCATACAACAACTTATATCACATCATGTCTTGACCATATCACATCACCAGCATACCCTGCAAAAACAAGTTAGACGTCCTCTACTTTGTTGTTGCAAGTTTTACGTGGCTGCTACGGGTTTGCAAGAACCGTTCTTACCTACGCAAAACCACAACGTGGTGTAGTGATTGCTTTTTGATCTTCTAAAAGAACCCTCTTCATTGAAACCGATTCAACTAAAGTGAGAGAGACAGACACCCGCCAGTCACCTTTATGCAACGAGTGCACGTAGCGGTGAAACCTTTCTCGCGTAAGCGTACGCGTAATGTCGGTCCGGGCCGCTTCATCTCACAATATCGCCGAATCAAGTAACAACTAGTAACGGCAAGCAATATGTATACACCCACGCCCACAACTCACTTGTGTTCTACTCGTGCAAATCACATCTACGCATGGACCTGGCTCTGATACCACTGTTGGGGAACGGAGCATGAATTTCAAAAATTTCCTACGCTCACGCAAGATCTATCCATGGAGATGCATCGCTACGAGAGGGGAGAGTGTGTCTACGTACCCTCGTAGACCGTTTAGCGGAAGTGTCTCACAACGCGGTTGATGTAGTCGAACAATCCTTCGAGCTCCACCGATCGAGTACCGAACGTACGGCACCTCCGAGTTCTACACACGTGCAGCTCGGTGACGTTCCTCGCCTTCTTGATCCAGCAAGACGTCGAGGAAGTAGATGAGTTCCGTCAGCACGACGGCGTGGCGACAGTGACGGTGAAGTAATCTCAGCAGGGCTTTGCCTAAGCTCTCCGAAAATATGACCGAGGGTGTAAACGGTGGAAGGGGGGCGCCGCACACGGCTTGGAACAATTGTTGTTCTTTGGGGTGCCCCCTTGCCCCCGTATATAAAGGATGAGAGGGAGGAGGCCAGCCCCCTAGGGGTGCGCCAAGTGTGGGGAGTCCTACTAGGACTCCTTAGTCCTAGTAGGATTCCACCTCCCATACGGAGTAGGAAAGGGGGAAGGGAGAGGGAAAGGAAAAAGGGGGTTGCGCCCCCTCCCCTAGTCCAATTCGGTTTGGGCAAGGGGGGGCGCGCGCCTCCTCATGTGGCCTGCCTCTCCTTTTCCCGTATGGCCCAATAAGGCCCATTAATTACTTCTCCCGGTGAATTCCCGTAACTCCCCGGTACTCCGAAAAATACCCGAATCACTCGGAACCTTTCCGACGTCCGAATATAGCCTTCCAATATATGAATCTTTACCTCTCGACCATTTCGAGACTCCACGTCATGTCCGTGATCTCATCCGGGACTCTGAACAAACTTCGGTCACCAATCACATAACTCATATAATACTAAATCGTCATCGAACCTTAAGCGTGCGGACCCTACGGGTTCGGGAATGATGTAGACATGACCGAGACGGCTCTCCGGTCAATAACCAACAGCGGAACCTGGATGCTCATATTGGTTCCTACATATTCCACGAATATCTTTATCGGTCAAACCTCATATGACAACATACGTTGTTCCCTTTGTCCGGCGGTATGTTACTTGCCCGAGATTCGATCGTCGGTATCCAATACCTAGTTCAATCTCGTTACCGGCAAGTCTCTTTACTCGTTCCGTAATACATCATCTTGCAACTAACTCTTTAGTCACGGTGCTTGCAAGGCTTCTGTGATGCTGTATTACCGAGAGGGCCCAGAGATACCTCTCCGATAGTCGGAGTGACAAATCCCAATCTCGATCCATGCCAACTCAACAAACACTTTCGGAGATACCTGTAGTGCACCTTTATAATCACCCAGTTACGTTGTGACGTTTGATACACCCAAAGTATTCCTACGGTATCCGGGAGTTGCATGATCTCATGGTCAGAGGAACGTGTATTTGACATAGTGAAAGCAATAGCAATAAACTGAACGATCATTTGCTATGCTAACGGTTGGGTCAAGTCCATCACATCATTCTCCTAATGATGTGATCCCGTTATCAAATGACAACTCATGTCCATGGTCAGGAAATCTTGACCATCTTTTGATCAACGAGCTAGTCTAGTAGAGGCTTACTAGGGACTCAGTATTTGTCTATTATCAACACATGTATTAAGTTTCCGGTCAATACAATTCTAGCATGAATAATAAACCATTATCATGAACGGAGAAATATGATAATAAACACTTTATTGATTGCCTCTAGGGCATATTTCCAACAATGATACGCATCAACCTACTCTAATGTCACCTAGATACTCCAATGTCACCACAAGTATCCATGAGTTAATTATACGATACGCATCAAACAATTTCAGATTCATAATACTCAATCCACACAAAGAACCTCAAAGAGTGCCCCAAGATTTCTATCGGCGAAAGTAGGACAAGAACGTGTATCAACCCCTATGCATAGATTACCCCAATGTCACCACGGGAATCCGCAAATTGAGTACCAAAACATATATCAAGTGAATCAATAGAACACCCCATTGTCACCACGGGTATCCACATGCAAGACATATATCAAGTGTTCTCAAATCCAATATTCAATCCAACATAACGATATCTCAAAGGGAAAGATTCAATTCATCACAACAAGATAGAGAGGGAATAACATCATGTGATCCGACTATATTAACAAAGCCCGCGATACACCAAGATCGTGACATCTCAAGAACACGAGAGAGAGAGAGTTGAACACATAGCTACTGGTACATACCCTCAGCCCCAAGGGTGGACTACTCCCTCCTCGTCATGGCCTCTGCCGGGATGATGAAGATGGCCACCGGAGATGGATTCCCCTCTCCGGCAGGGTACTGGAACGTCTCCAGATTGGTTTTTCGTCGATACAGAGAGTTGCGGCGGCGAAGCGGAGAGTCTAGGGTTATTTCTGATGGTTTCTATATTTATAGGATTTTTGGGCGTCGGTTTCACGCCAAGATGGGCCACGCGGAGGGCACGATACACCAGGGCGCGCCTGGTCCCTCTGGCGCGCCCTGGTGGGTTGTGCCCACCTCGTGGATCTTCTCCGGTGGTTCTTCGCTCCAATATCGCTTATTTGGTCCAGAAAAAATCACCAAAAAGTTTCGGGCGATTCCGAGAACTTTCATTTTCTGCACAAAAACAACACCACGGTAATTATGCTGAAAATAGCGTCAGTCCGGGTTAGTTCTAAATAAATCATATAAAGTGCATCAAAACCATATAAAAGTATTGTAAACATAGGTGAATATGGCATGAATACTTCATAAATTATCGATACGTTGGAGACGTATCAGACGACTCAAGCGTAAGGTGCAAGACATGGGCGACTTGATGGACGTCCTCACCAGATATGCCGAGTCAGATAGCACGAAGGATCCCGGCTCATACGAGGACAAGACCTCCAAAGGCAAAAAGGCTGATGGAGGGAAAGGTCAGCACGGTCCAGGAGGTAACCAGGCGGCTCAAAGTAATAAGCGCAAGCAGCCGGATGGTGGGTCAGACTTTGTGGCCAACACCAATACAGGGTTCAAAAACCAGCGCCGGAACGATCGACCCGGAGGAGCTTACAATGGGAATAAACCTCTCAATTATGAGGAGGCGCTTAAAGCGCCTTGCCCTAAGCACATCACCCAAGACAAGCCGGCTAGCCACTCTTGGGAGAATTGTTATATCATGCAAGAGTTCCGTAGACAGGCTTTCCAGAATAACTCAGGAGGCAACGGTGGAGGACATCCGGGTCAACATGGACCTGGCGGGTCACAAGGTGGCCCAGGGGCTGGTTTTCAACTTCAAGGAAATCACGGCAATGGGCAACACCCTAGCCAGGGCAATCAGCATAATAACCAAGGGGGATTTCAGAGTAATCCCAAGCGGTTGAATAACGGTCAGTACAACTAGCCTTTGAACCCCCGAATGAAATTCATAATTCTGGAGAGTATCAAAGAAGAAATCTTATGTCTCCAAGAGGGAAACAAGTCGGCCCTGGAACACCAGTGGCTTTATCGAAGCCTAGCTCCGTCGGCTCCTTTTTCGTAATCCCCCCTTGCAGATTTCTGTTTATACTTCTTTATGTTTCAGTTATGAATAAAGCCGGCGTATTTTGTCGTTTTCAACTTACAAGATGAGTTTGAGTCTTTATTTTCTGGAACAGAGGGCACTTGGGGGCTTCCGACTCATCGAGTCTAGCTTTCTCACCCTTGTGACCTGGCATAACAATGCCACCTTATCAAGGGCATTTGGGGGCTTCCAGCCCACCGGGCTTAGCTTTCTCACCCTCTTGACCCGGTAAAATAAACGCCATATATGGTTAAACCTGCCTGTGCGCTTGATGCGACTCCGATCAGATGACACCGTGAACTCTTAACAAGTCAATCCTTTTTGGGACCCTGAACTCGTTAAGGTTAAGACACCGGCTTGATTCATGTGAGAGCCAGCGCACGGAAAGCTAGGATAAACCATGGGTTATCATACCCGCTTCATTGAAGCAAGACCCGAGCCTCGAAAGCCGGTCTTTTTCTGTCGAGCCTCGAAAGCCGGCATTATAATCATACGTCCTTTACATTAAAGATAGGACTACTAAAGGGGCCTTCAAAGGGGGCTACCTTATATTTCCAAACCTTTGGGAAACAATTCCCAACGTAAATACTATGTGATGAAACCCATCACATAAAAATATTCTGGGCATGACCCTGTTTTTTTACCAATTTTTGTAGGAAATAACCGGGTTATTGGCTGCATGACAACAATAAATTACGTTATTGCTTAAAGAGGCTAACAAAGGACCTCAAGCTTGGACATCAATTTTTGGCCAAGATTCATTCAGCTCATCAATATTGTTTATTTGGCTTGTTTATTACAGCAAGCTTCAGGTCCAAAATTATTACCGGCACATGCTTCAAAGACCGGGTTAAAAGATTGAGTATGCGTGAGCAGCCAATCGACAAGTTATCCTACAAATTCAACATTGTTGAGAGAGGAATAGGTTGTTAAAATCAAAGGCCGGGTCATTTTACCCATCTATATCTTATCAAGGGGCCCATCGATGGAAGGATTGCATGGACGGGATGATGAAACAGCAAATAAAGTATCTAGCATCAAAGGTGCGAAACGTGCACGATGGCGCGACAACAGTTTTCGACTATCCCTATTACATGCTTAAGGAAGCCGCAAATTGTTTTTCTGCCCATACGTGGGGGCTCAAGTGGACGAAGTAACAGTTCAGGAAGTTCAAATCACCGACCACATGATCCGGGTCAGTGGCAGCTAATTTTGCGCATGAGACGCCTCCGGGTTATCCACCGCCTGGTCTTCTGGCTCCTGAATCTGAAGGTTGTCCGCATCCCAGTTGCAATGAGATAAAGCCTGGAACACAACCTCGTCATCAAGAATCGAAGACGACTCAACTTCAGGGGCAAAAATGTGCTCGCGACATTGAGGAGCCAGATTCTTTGTCATCAGATTAGGTGGTAGAATCCGAGTGTGGTTAGCGTCGTAAGCCGCCCGGTAGCTCCTCAGCTTCATCTCAGAGACTAGCTGAGTCAACAGAATCTGAGCATCCTTGACACAAGATGTGTAATCTTCCTGGGAGAATTCTGACCTGTCATTTTTAAATTCAGGAAAGCCCTTTGCCAGCTCGGACGGATCAAGCTCTTCTCCGTAAGCCAGAGCCCGGCTCAATGCATATATTGCGCCCGATCGGGCGGCTTATCTCTTTAGCTATGGAATATGTTGAGGGGTGATGGAGAGACTTTCCAGTACATTCTTGATATACTTTACGGGCTGCTTATCCCCCAGTGTCGCCTTGAGGGCAAGATGACTCCCGGCGTAAAGCTGCTCTGTCAGAGAGTAAACAGCCTTAAGCAGGAGCAGACTGTTATCATAAAAGCTGCTGGTTCGGGGGCCTGTAAAATAGAATCAATACATGAGTCGCCAAGCACGAGCACATTATATTTATGTTCCAAAGAGGACAAGATGATATATATACTTACCAAAAATAGCTTGGGCCATCTGGGCAATATGCCATTTTAACCCGGATAATTCCTCGGTAATGGGTTTGAGCCGGCCCTCAGCATCCTCTGCACGTTTAACCAAAGTTGTCTTCTCATCTTCAAAGGATTTTTTCTCTTTTAGGAAGCCCGCCTTGATGTTTTCCAGCTCAACCAAAGAAAGGCGAAGTTTTTCTTCAACTTCTGCCTGGGAAGTCTGCCTCTTTTCCAGGTCTTTTTTTCAAATTGGCCGCACTGGTTTTGGCTGTCTTCAAAGCTTCCTGCATCGTGAATGAAGTTTATATCAAGTCCCAAACAAATTGCACAGCAATATATTTCGCACTTGGGGGCTAATGTATCTCAACTCTTTTTAACATTGAAGATGAGACAAAGACCCGACTCATCTCAAGGAGATGAGCCGGCCCTTGGGGGCTACAGGTCGAAAGTTCTCCAAGAATTATCACAAAAAAACCCGACTCATCTCAAGGAGATGAGCTGGCCCTTGGGGGCTACAGGTCCAGTCAGACAAGCATTTGCAAGACCCAGCTTATCTTAGAAAGATGAAGATGCGCCTTGGGGGCTATAAAAGGATATATGATGAGAACATGAAAAGGAGGACATACCTCATATTTATTTTTCATCATGCTAACAAGGCCGATTTCCATCTCACGGCTTGTTGCCAGGCGGTCTAAGCAGGCAGCATGAAGATCCTTGACACTAAAGCTCTCATAATTTGGAAGTTCCAACTTGGTCTTCCCTTTTTCTTGCAGTATTGCTTCATCCTTAGCAACAACCTTGGTTAATACGCTGGAAGCCTCAAGAGCAGTATAACCCGTCCCAGTAATAGTAACGTCAGGGTTATCTTGGTTTATCACTAGAGGATTTGGCAGGTCAAGATTAACTGCTGATGTGGTTTCAACGGTTACGGCGTCGGTGTTGCTCGGTTCAGAAGGAGGTAAATTATCTTGGTTATCCTGAGGGTCTTCAGGATGATCGACATGAATTTCATGAGCCGCCGGATATGGAAGGTCCGACTTAGGAGCCTCAGGGTTAACAGCAGATCCATCAGTCTTCCTTTTCTTGGCTTTGGCCCCGCCGAGATTAAAGAGTGTAACATGAAAAATGGGGAGAAACAATAGTTTGCTCAAATAAATAAGCTGATAGGGAATTTACCCTTGATTGACAACAAAGGGCGCCAGTTTGGACGCAGCCAAGTCGTCTGACGAAGGTGGTGTTTCCTGTTTAGCCAAGGCACATGAGTCAAAAGTGGACACATCAAACTAGAACTTCCTTCAAAATTTGGAATATCAAGTACCTTGGCTGGTCGTTTCCGGGCGACTGATTTGTCAGGTAAGCCCTCAACAAGATCGCCACTCCCACTTTGGGTTTGACGCCTAGACCGGTGTTGGTTTTTCTTCAAAATAAAGTAAGGATCTAGATGAGCATCTGGGTGAGAAAAGCCTACTTTCCGGACGACCCGCCTTGCTTTCAACGGAGGCAAAGGTTCTGAGTCGGAAGAGATGGAAATTACCTCAACATCACCTGCACGGCTTGTCTCAACGTCACCCTAAGAAGAAAGGACGTCAGATAGGTTCAATGGAATATAAACAAAGGGATCAATTTTACCTCTGATCGGGTATCAGTGGCGGCTATTTCGTCCATTTGAGACGGACCTTCTATAGCCGCCTTGCTTTTCTTCTTGCTCGGGGCGGCTTTGGGCTTGTTAGTCGTAGCCTTGAGGCATCTCCAATTCCAAAAAGAAGAGGTAGCCTGCAAAATCAAACATTCAGACCAAGGAAGCATAGACTCAAAGTTTGTTCAAAAAAGCCAGATGAGGATTTTAAAAGGTTTATACCGGAGGAGCCGGGTTAAGGGCATAGAAGGGTTTCAACCCGTCCTTACTGCAGGTCTCCAGGTTTTCACCTAACAGCTTCTTTACCATCCAGTTTATTTCGTCGGCCTCCAAGGGAAAATTGTTGTGTCGCTGAGCGTCGTTCAAATCGCCAGAATAGGTACACATTAAGCCATTGCGCCGACTTAATGGGAGAATTCTCCAAGATACCCAACACCGGGTCAAGTCGACCCCCATCAACCCGTTGGCTAGCAGAGCCCTCAATTTTGGATAAACATGGGCGTGTTGGGAACGCTCTTCTGAAGGAGCCCAACCCGGAAGCTCGAGATCCATGGGAAGACGGTTGGGCCTATAACCCGGCAAGGGATTTTCATCAGCAGGAGCAGTGTTTTGGCAGTAAAACCAAGTCTTGTTCCACCCTTTTGGGTGGCTTGGTAAGGTGGCGGCAGGGAAAAGAATGTCCTTTCGCCTTTGAATTGAAACCCCACCAAGTTCTAAGCCGGGGCCATCTGCACACTCTGTTTGCCGGTTCAAGTAGAAAAACTCCCTGAAGAGGGAGACAGTGGACTCCGTTTGAAGGTACACCTTGCAGAATACTTGGAACTGGTAGAGGTTCGAGATGGAGTTAGGGCCCAGGTCTTGGGGGTGCAGATTAAAGAAATGCAAGACGTCCCGGAAGAACTTTGACCCGGGAGGTGAAAACCCCCTCTGCAGGTGATCCAAAAATATCACCACTTCCCCTTCCTTGGGACTTGGGGTCTCTTCTCTGTGGACGACTCGCCAGCCAATCGTGTTTTGAGGCGGCAAAACCCCATGCTCCTCATAATCTTTAAGGATAGCGTCAGAAACTTGAGTCGCCACCCAATTGCAGGCTTTTGACTCTGACATAATGAGTCGCCTGGATAAAGTAAAGAGGGCGGCTTAAGTAAGTGGTCCAAGCGAAATGATCTAAGTATTGCAATGAAAGGGGGCAAGCCTTATGAAATACCAGAGTCTTTACAATGGCCTGAATACATGGCGAGTTATAAATATTAAGCCGACAAAAGTAAGGGTGACTCGTGTTGAGACAATGGATTTTTGGGAATTTTTGCTAAGTATGAGACGAACAAGTTTCTCCCGAGGCAACAACAATTTTGGATCTAAAAAATGGTTCAAAAAGGCAAAAATATTTGTTAACCCTAGCAGGAGGGCATGGAAGTAATGACAATACGGTTCATCTAATACAAGGAAAGATTAAGACATGTCATATGCAAAACGGAGTTGGCATCTCTACCGCTCTACTTTGATGAACATGTTCGTGGAATCTACTCACAGAGCTAGCAATGGCGATGAACCGGAGGAAAGTTGCCAAAGAACTGGAAGAACCTCAAGGTGCTATAATGGATCTAGTTGGAAGAAAGGTGACTTACCCGAAGCAGTCGTCCGGTGACGGGGAAAGCGCGCGGAAGATTGACTGACGGAGAATGAATGCCGCGACGACCTCGAGGAAAATCAACGAGATGAGGAAGTTACGGCGGTGGCGCAAGGAGCTTCTGGACTCGAGGAAGAAGAAGAGGCAAAGAGGGGAAGTGAAAAGCGAATCTAGGGCCTTTCGGTCAATATTTAAGGGGAAGGAGCTCGAAGAGGCAACTGTCTGGCGCGACAATCGAGGAAGTACAGTAAATTTCGGGAAATAAAAATGCCTCGATTTTCGGGATAAACAGATACGACCAGATTCGCCATGATGTCATCATTGTTTTCTCAGAGTGATGACAGGTGACGTCGCGATAAATGAACGTTGGGAAAATGACAAGTGTGATAGCAGAGTAAGCCGGCGCTATAAGATCTGTAGAAGGTACCAACCCAAAGATGAGTCGCCACAGGAAAAGATGAGCCGCCACAGGAAGAAAAGATCTATTGACATGAACGGATTCAAGTCAATCTGGGGCCTAATGTCGGGGATATAACTCCACGATATAACCCTCTCTACTGGGCCGGGTCAACATATCAACAGTCCTGTGACCCAGCCCGGGGTGGACTGTGTCCTAAGTACAAGATAAGTAAGGTGGCGGCTCACCATCGACGCCGGGTGGCTCAATACCAGAAGACGGCGGCTCAAGGCCCATGAAGCTGAAGACGTCGGCCGAGTTTCCTTAAGATACGAGGCAAGTTAGAAGATATTGTAGGTCACGGGTCATGATATGACCCGGACTCTATTGTAAACCCTAGGGCTTGACATGTATATAAAGGCAGGCCCCTAGGACAAACAGACTCAAGTTACAACCTCTCGATAGCTAGGTTAGCGATTCCGCACCCTTGTAATCGAGATCCATCCATCCAATACACAAAAAGCAGGACGTAGGCTGTTACCTTCATAGGAGGGGCCGAACCTGGGTAAACCCGACTCTTTCTCTCGCTTAAACCCTTCGAGTCGCCACCAAGCGGCGATGGCCTCACACCTAAGTCTTGTTACGAGGACATCTGCCGGGTTGACAAAACCACGACAAGTGGCGACGGAGACGGTAGGTGGGTGATGCATGCGTCCTGTTCGGCGCGGGGCGGCGACGGCCGGCGTAGAGCGACGGGCGGGCAGATGCGCGGACGACGGCCGCGACGGGCCGTCGCGGCGCGCGAGGCCGCTGGGTCGTTGTAGAGGCCGGCTGGCCGCGCCGGTGTCGGAGTAGAGGCGCGGGATCGACGGCGGCGGCGGGCGATGCAAACCGATATTAGATCGGAAAACCAAAAAAGAAAACGCTGATCAAAGCGACCGACGAAAGAGAGAAAATCCCGGATCAAGAGATCGGGAAAAAGACTCTCTAGGGCAGCCGGTCAACACGACCGGTGGACGAACCCTAGGTACGGGCGGCGCGGCCCCCGGCGGCGGTCATGGAGACCGACCGCCCCGGGGGCGGCGCGCGGTGCGGAAGCGACGGTCGGCGGCTAGGGTATGGATCGGTTAGGCTGATACCATGTTAGAAGGGAGAGAGAGGGATTGGTGCGGAATATGATGGATGTTGTATTGAGCCTCATGGGCGAGTTATAGGAGTACAGACTTGGAGGGCAAGAAACCTCTCCTAGAGATAAGGTAGGAGATGGATTATAAATCCTAAACTATCAAATACATGGACTCCAAATATATCTCTAACGATGGCCTTTGATGCAATGCAGGCAACTAAACAACATGCAGATGTTGGATTGTTGCGTGTTTTTGCTAAAACTAGCTCTAACGAGATTTCTCTGAAATGCAGACACTATTCACTTTAGGCAACCAAACGCGCCATAATACAACAAAGCAAGACATATGGTTTACATATTCGAGAGGCCGAAAATGGTACACATCATGTGCTTGTGTCTTTGTTACCCTCTAGTCAGACTACCAGATCTGACGTGTGCATATTTCTTTTTTATTTCCACGATATTTCTTGTTAAAATTTGTTGCACAAAAGTAAGTGAAGCCTGCTCCAAGATTAGCGCGCAGTGGGATCCGGTGCGCCAAGTTTCGTGTGGGCCCTACGACCTCCGTGGAAGAACGTGAGCGAAGGAATGGGCGAGGGAGGGTAGTTGCCGATTCGCTGCCGTATTTGACCCAGACTGGGAAGCGAAGAAACTTTGATTCCAGAAAGGGAGAGGAGAGAGGGGAAGAAGACGCCAGAGTCGCCACCCGCTGCAGATCTCCTCTGTCCTCCGCGCCCACCCCTCCTTTGTCCTCCATGGAGTGCGTCCGCTCCGGGGCTCTTGATCTGGGGCGCTCCGGGAATTTCTTGGGGAAGAGCGGCTCCGCGACGTGAGTGCCCTCCGCTTCTCGCCGTCCATGTGTTTGTTTGTTTGTTTGTTCGTTCGTTCGTTTGTTTCGTTCTTTTTTAATCTCTGATCGCTGATCTGGATGGCCGGGCGCGCTGCCGCCGGCGCGAAGTAGATTTCGGTCCGGGGTTCCGGTTTTTGTTATGGCGCTGTCGCAGTCACCAGAATTTTGTGATGGTTCAGTTGTGATCTGGCACCAAAATCGGATTAGCTCTTCTGTGCGACCGTAGAGTCAAAACTAGACTCAATGTAAAAAATATGTGCACTTGCTAGAATGTTCTTCTTTTTCTTGAGTGGGGAACTGGGGATCTTATAGCGAATCTTGGAACCAATTAATTGTTTGGAGCTCCTGAAACCTGTAAGGGAGCAGTGTTTTCATTTCTGAACATCCGTGGAGCAGCACAGTTTGAAGACATGATGGAGTAAAATTAATGTTTGTTTGTAACTTTCAAAATCAAACTGTCTTATTAGAGGTGACTTTAAGGATCAAATGGTTGGCAAGAATGCTCAGAGTGCTAATGGTCTGTAAGAAAGTTGATTAATCCTGAAAATATGCACTGTCCTGTTGATTGTGTACAGCACAGAAATTCATGAGTTCATAAGACATGATTTCTGAGATATATTTGATCAATTAGTGAGTAATATTCCTTAAAGAAATCTGTCGTCAGTAGATAGTTTGAAGTGAATTCGCAATAAATTTGGCATAATGTTGAAAGATTGATCTAGCTTCTGATTGCATTTTGAGATGTGCTGAAGTTTATACTCACATGACATTTCGCTTGGAGAAATACAGTGTAACCTTAGTTTTTGTTATGTGATTGTGAACTGTGCTACCCATTGACAGGTCATGTGGTAAAGTCAGATGTTCTACAAACCTTGCTGGTTCTACCAAATGTGAGCAAAACTTGCATGGGAAGGCTAAACCCTTGCTGTTGTCAGCAAGTGGAAAAGCAAGGGGAACCTCTGGTTTGGTTCACAGAAGTCCAGTACTTAAACATCAGCACCATCTTTCTGTGAGATCCACCTCTACCGATGTATGTACTACTTTTGATGAAGATGTCAAAGGTGTATCTTCACATGCCGTTGAAGAAAAGGTTGGAGTGCTCTTATTAAATCTTGGTGGTCCAGAGACCCTCAATGATGTTCAACCATTTTTGTTCAACCTCTTTGCTGATCCAGTAAGTGATGATCATACCACGTGCTTATAATTTTAATTTCCAATGCAACTTCTCATGTTCCTTGCTAATTATGTGTAACCAATGATTATTTCTCTTCTTAGTTAGGTTTACCCCCTAATAGAGATTAACTTCTTTAGATACATGGGATTTTTTCTTAGGAGGGATCATTTCCTCCGTATACAGGATTATTTCATTATTTGGATAAGGATGGACTAAAACTGTTCGCTTTGAATTGAAACATGTTTAAGTTCAAATTCTCTGTCCATCTGAAAAGATTGAGTAGACCATGGTGTATTTGAAGAAGCCCTAAAAGGGAGAGCCATGCATCATTTTGGATGAGATAGTAGAGAATTAAGTCTCTAGAGTATAAAGTTCATCATCCTAGTCTATGCCCTCTTGTTTATCACAAGTCATGTTGTCTCTGGCTATCCTTTGCATGGTAGTTATCCCAATGCGAACCACATAACCCTATCTGTTTCTTAATTATCTTGTGTTATTGTTTAATTTCAGTACTTTTAACTGAGTAATTCAATTTTGACTTGATCATTGTTACCCAGGATATCATTCGACTCCCTAGGCTGTTCAGGTTTCTTCAAAGACCACTGGCCAAACTTATCTCTACATTTAGAGCTCCTAAGAGTAAAGAGGGGTATGCCTCAATTGGTGGTGGATCACCTCTGCGGAAAATTACCGACGAGCAGGTAAAAGTTCATGAGTCTAACCACACACTGTTTTTTTGTGTGTGTTTAACAGCTATGTAGTTGTGATTTAGCAGCTTTGTCACGAACTCGTTAAACTCTGTAACTTTCACCATAGTTGCATATCATATTCAGTATTACTTGTTTTAATAAAATAGATTTATCACATTCTTAGCTGAATTACTTTCTCTTCAGGCAAATGCTTTGAAGGTTGCACTAAAAAGCAAGAACTTGGAAGCAGATATTTATGTTGGAATGCGGTATTGGTACCCATTCACCGAAGAAGCCATTGATCAGGTTAAACCTCCTCCCTAATCAAATTTAAAGGCCTTTAATCCTTTTGTTCTTCCTGTAAGTGTCAACAATAGTTTCTTGTTTTTTTTGTTTAATTATTCTTCCATGGTAGTTAACTCATAGAATTGTTTTAGATTGATATCTCATTGTCACCGTCCATCTTATTTTCATTTTTATATGCTTGTTTTACTTTTGTTGAATTTAACTATGTAATTTTTTGCACGATCTTGACTATCTTGCAACATGCATTACATTTTCAGGGACAAGAATTTTGTACTTTTGTTTTATCTAAGTGATTCCATGTTTTTAACTGATGATTACTCTTTTTCTACTATTTTGGTTGATGATAGATTAAGAAGGATAATATTACAAAGCTTGTGGTTCTTCCACTATACCCTCAATACTCCATATCAACAAGCGGGTCTAGCATCCGCGTTCTCCAAAACATTGTCAAGTAGGCAATTACCTTCTCTAATGAAACCTCATCTTTCAGACTATGTAGAACCTGAAAATCTGATATGGCGACATTCGTGCAGGGAAGATCCATACTTTGCTGGCTTGCCAATTTCCATTATTGAATCTTGGTACCAGCGCGAGGGCTATGTGAAATCGATGGCTGACTTAATTGAGAAGGAACTATCAGTTTTTTCGAATCCTGAAGAGGTTTGCACATCCCTTGTTTTGGGTTTCTTAAAAAATTCACGTATTGTTGGTCGGTGTGGATCTGTAGGGTTAGTTGCAAACTTGCCGCATAGCCATTCAGTATGTTACATTCTTTCATATAGAAATTTCCTTGGGCCTATGTTTTACATGCCCCTGCCCCTGGAGTCTGGACAGAAAGTAGCAATTAAATCATTAGATGTATTTGTATTTATAGTCTCAGTGTAACCATTACCCCATCATTTGAGAGAATAGCATACTGCATTACTTGTCAGCAGGGGCGGAGCCACATTGAGGTCAATGGGGGGCACTCAAATTTTGATATTCCATTGAGGTCAATGGGGGGCACTCAAATTCTGATATTCCAATAAAATTTATCTTACACTTTTAGGAAAGATGCGTCACTTTTTGAATTTGTAGAGAAAATGCCCCACTCGAGTAATTTGCCCCCGCTCAAAATACTTGAGTGTCCGGCCCTACTCACCAGTACTTCTAACTGAATTGGGTGGCAATGATACTTCAACTACTTCTAACTGAATTGGGTAGAAATGAGGAATATAAATATGAGTTTGTACTACAGAATGCAGATTGACTCAGTCACTAGCTTAGCATCCACTTATTTTTGCGAATACTGAAGTATGCTAGGTACCTGAAAAATGATCTGCAAAGAGAAAGATGCAGCTAATTTAGAGCGGTATTCTGATGAAGTAATCGTCAAAACAATACTGTGATCTCTGTTATGTGGGGAACGACATATGGTCGGAGGGCCCCAGCCCTGGTCGCACCACCCCCTGGTCCAGCCCAAAGTGGCTAGGATTCCTGTACTGCTACAAGTTAATTATTAAGGTTCAGATTCGTATTAGGTTCAGAGTCCAGATTAGTTATTAGGTTCAGATTTGAATTAGGCGCAGAGTCCAGATTAGAACTTGTTCCAGAGTCCAGATTGTATTCCCTTTGAGTGGGCTTGTCAGACAAACTATTCCTGTTATATATGGGGCTTCTCACACGATCAATAAAGCATCAGAATTCAGAGTATTACTATCTATTAGGCCTTAGAGTAGTTAGAGTTCATTCCAATCTCACTGTAACATTCTTAGCAGATGTTGTACACTACAACATTTCTGGTTATTTGGTTAGATTTGAGCGACAATGCCCACAAAAGTTATTCTTCTGGTTGAGCACAGGAGAGCTATGTCAGTAGATTTTTTTTAAAGATATCCCTGTAATATTTTATGATTTATAACTTATATGGACTTTTGAGTATGAATAATGTTATAAGTTTAAGAGTATGTTGAAATCTGAAATGAAATGTATTTTGTAAGTGCAATTTTGTTGAATAAATAACGAATAGAAGGTAATATCATTCTGACGTTATGTTTCATAATTCGCAGGTTATGATATTCTTCAGCGCACATGGAGTACCACTTACCTATGTTAAGGATGCTGGAGATCCATACAGAGATCAGATGGAAGACTGTATTGCTTTGATCATGGAGGAGTTGAAATCCAGAGGAACCTTGAATGACCATACTCTGGCTTACCAGGTAAGCGGAAAATGATGAATAAATACTTATCTTTTAATCACCGTTAAGGGTTATGAAAGCATTTTTTAGGAAATTTCAAGGATATAAATGGTACACTTTTGCACTTAGAAGGTAGAAACCAAATTTTGACCATAATACCCTACAAATCTACATGGTGGAAGATATCACACAGTTTTTATTTCTCCTTTTTCTTTACCGAATACTCTCACATTAACCTTTCTGCGCAATGGCAGAGTCGCGTGGGACCAGTCCAATGGCTTAAGCCATATACTGACGAAGTTTTAGTTGAACTTGGTCAAAAGGGTGTAAAGAGTCTCCTGGCTGTCCCAGTAAGGTAATCATCAACTTTACCATTTATACTATACCAGTTCAGTATTTTTAGGACAACAATAAGGGTGTTTGGTGCAGCTTTATCTGTTTTTTTGGTTTTGTGGACTTCTGCTCGCACTGATCACCTGAACCAATTTCAAGTGCATTTATTACTCTTTCTGTAGCAAATTTCCTACTATTATAATACCATCATCACTTTATCAGGTCAGCTCTATTTTATCTTAATTTAGCATTTTGTGTGCTTATGTGAATTCTACCTGAACTTTCTATCATGTACCTGTTTGCTCCTTGCTTATTGTGGTGTTGTTTGTGTTTATTGTGTTGGTGTCATTTGCCGTATCTGTCAATATTAATATGTCAGTGGCCATTCTCGCACCACAATTTTGGTTTCATATATGTTTATCTAAGTTGAAGCTAGATCTTCAAGTCATGCACAGTCCAGATCATTGTCTTTCAGTTACCATGTTTTTTTGTTTTTGTACTCCATGTGACCCTTTCCACTATCGCTGACATCATTTGCTAAAATCAAATCCAGCTTCGTGAGCGAGCATATTGAGACACTGGAAGAAATCGACATGGAGTACAGGGAGTTGGCTTTAGAGTCGGGCATTGAGAACTGGGGGAGGGTTCCAGCTCTTGGATGCACCTCATCCTTCATCTCAGACCTCGCTGACGCTGTCGTCGAAGCCCTTCCCTCTGCCTCCGCAATGGCGACCAGAAAGGTCAAGGATACTGACTCTGACATGGACATGATGCATTACCTGACCAAGATGTTCTTCGGCTCGGTCCTGGCCTTCTTCCTGCTGTTATCGCCGAGGCTAGTTTCCGCTTTCCGGAACACTCTTCATTGAGCTGCTTATTTTTATCGATGCTCCGTGGTTAACCATTTTGGTGATTGTAACTAGAAACCATATAGATTTACTGTTGAATAATTTATAAATTTTTTTTCTGGTAGACTGCCATGATAATAACAAGATAATTTCTGGGCGAGAAAAAAAAGGCAAGAGTTTGTTCACTTATGTCTTGCACATAACATAGTGGCAGTGTTATAGGTACTTCATTTTTCTATAAGAAATGGGGGCACATGGTGAGTAAGCATTTACCCGTTCTGTGAACGAGGCAGTGACCTGCATGTATAGTGATACTAGATGCTTATACGTTGTTGCTTAAAGAGGGTACTCCCATAAAGAAATAGTGATCTAAACGCTCTTATATTTCTTTACAGAGGGAGTATATTATATTTAGCAACATATGTAAGTTTTTGTTTAATCTTATGTGAGCCTCTCTTTAGGTTCTTAAATAATCATATTCCCCTTTATCCCCTTTAATTAGTGCTAGTTATATGCATAAGCACTTGTTGAGCACACATTTGTAATCAAATATCATTCGTGCACACTATAGGAGCGTGTGTGTTGTACATGTTCTTTTAGAGAACGTGAAGCACTCCATTGATCCTTTTTTATATCTTTCTTCTATTCTGTTTTTTTTTATATTTTATTTTTGCACCGGAGTTTTTCTACTCCTTTTTTGGTGATTCCACCACTATCATTCGTGCACACTATAAATGTCCGGTAGATGACAACTTACGAAAATGTTGTGCAAGGCAAGCAAATTTTCAACGTTCAAAACATAAAATAGTACTCCCTATGTAAAGAAATATAAGAGTGTTTAGATCATTAAAGTAGTGATTTAAACGTTTTTATATTTCTTTACGGAGGGAGTACTATATTAGCAAACCTTTGTGAATATTAAGCAGCGCCAAATTCTCTGGGCCTGTGATGTGATTCTCAATCTCAGGTATCCTATTTTTTTGTTGGGATGGAAGTGGCCTGGTTGCAAAGAAAAGAAACGTAGCGTCTGTGGATTGGTGCAGATCAGATCGAAAGCAGCATTTGGTATAGACGCAGTGATAGTTGTCAGGTGCGCGCGGACAAATTTAGTCCACACACCATAGGAAAAATCAATTGAAGGCGTAATGCTCCAAGCGTATTTCCAACCGGGCTAACCCATTTTACATTAATCGCTCAACGAAAACAACAATTTTCTTTACAGGGACTAGCACATATGCCCGTGCGTTGCAACGGGTAGGAAAGACACAGACAATATTTTATTGGCAAATTTGATCACAATACCTGTACGAATTTCATATTTTTTTTGCTATATAATCTTTTGCTAAGTCAAAAATGCATATATCAGCCTACTTTAAATTGAGCTACACCAATTTCTGCACACCCATTGCTCCAAAAAGATTCAGATAGTCACAGAAGTCGCCTTCCAAATATGAATCCAGTCAATTACCTGGTATCTTCTATATAGAAGGGGAAAAGGTAATCAATCATTTTCCTACATCTATATATGTCATATTTCTAAGCCTTAATTTGGATAAATATCCAATCATGAAGCATTCTTGTCTCAACATCTTGTTTCATATTTAATTTAGCACTATAAAAGGAAGCTAGTTTAAAGGGAAAATAAACACACACACACGCACGCACGCACGCACGCACGCACGCACACCTGACTGGCCATGCATGCATAAGAGTGATTACAAAGATAATAAAAATGTCATATACTTTGTTGACCATGCATGCATATATGCTTCTGTTGTGTCTATGCTAACCGTGCAGTCCTCGTCGTATAGATGTATTAACTTTCTCTTCTGTTGCGACATATGATGGGTTCTCCATTGCAATTGATTCTTTGCATGGTGTGTTGCGCTTCAATTCACGGTTGGCTGCAATTTGCCGTATTCTAGCTTTCTTTTGCTCTGGCGGCATATTTGCATATTTCTGCCTTTCTCTTACACATATTTTTGTCTTTTGTGCTGGCTCCATATTTGCATATTTCTTTCTTCCTTGTGTGCACTTCTTTTGCAACTGAGTTGAATTTTTAATTACTTTGTTTTGCTGATAGGCTTGACGTCGCCTTTTGAGTTTCTCCTGTTTTTCTTCATAGTTCATCTGTGCATACCGCTCTCTGTCTCTTTTATTTCTTTGTTCTTTGGCATCCACGACCGGAGATAACGACCCAAATTGCTCGGCTGCATGGGAATTTTCTATATAGTATGAATCTATTATGGTTATTAAAAAGAGGAAACTGAATAGATTTTGCATCATAAATAGAACATATGTATCTACTTGTAAGTTACTTCAATTACATTGGACATCCACATTAGAATATATGTGTTGTTTCTACAGTATTGTACTTCAACTCCACACGGTTCTTTTTTGAAGTTGCGTATCCATTTTAACTTCCACATTTAAAGTTGATATTAGACATCTTTGATATTCCCTTTTTGCGTTCTGACGAAGCATATCATAATATCATACAATAAAAAATTCCTACACGTAACACTTTTGTTGGAGTATTTTTTTTACGGGTGAAAGTAAATTTACCTAGATACTACCTCCGTAAACAAATATAAGAGCATTTAGATCACTATTTTAGTGATCTAAACGCTCTTATATTTCTTTACAGAGGGAGTACAATTGTTCCTCCATACCACTTCCAGCATCTCCACCTTTAAGCATGATATCTTCTTCCTGGTCCAGAACAACAGCTTCATGGAGATCAGACTCTTTAAGCATGATATTTTCTTCCTAGATTGTTTGCTAACCCTGTGCATATATTAGTCCAGTATTGTCTAGTCCTAATCGTAGTTGAGCTATGGATGTTTTTTTCGGCTTTCACGTGTCCGTGAAGGACACGAACACCAATCCAGCCAGCACTTGTAGTACAGACATGCACTAGTAGAAAAAGGACCTTTCGTCCGGAGCATTAGTCCCGGTCGGGTTTTGGACCGGGACTAATGTGACCTCTAGTCCCGGTTCCAACGGCTAGGCTTTAGTCCCGGTTCATTTGTGACCTCTGGTCCCGGTTGGTGTTACCAACCGGGATTAAAGGGGTGGTGGCAGGCTGGCGTCAGGCTGGGGCCCCTACGAGCCCCTTTAGTCCCGGTTGGTATCACCAACCGGGACTAGAGATAGACCTTTAGTCCCGGTTGGTGATACAAACCGGGACTAAAGGGGTCTAACCTTTAGTCCCGGTTGGAGATACCAACCCGGACTAAAGGGTTTTGAAAGTTTCTTTTTTGTTTTTCTATTTGTTGTCTGTTTTTAGTTTCTGTTTTAAATTCCTTATATCTTTTAGGATATTTGATGTTTTTGAGTGATTCCTTTTGCATTAGATTCAAAATTTTGTCTAGTTTCTGTTTGTGCCATTAGTTTTCAAATTTAAATGGTTTAAATTTGAAATTGTTCAAATTTGCTTCAAACCCTAGATTGTGAATAACTTGAGATTAAAAATAGTTTTAAATTTAATTCTTTTTGCTCCTAGTCACATGTTAGATTGTTGTCACAGTAAGATTTATTTGGTTATTTTTAGAATTATTTAAATTAGGATTTTAATTAAAATAGTAGTGTTTTGCTTATATAGTTGTTTTAGTCATTTAATTGTTGTTTTTAATTGTTGTCACTACAAATGAACTCTGAAAAGGTTGAAACTTGACATGGTATCATCATTTCAACCACATAGCATGTGATAAAAAGTTGAGAGGGTTACAGCAAAAACTAGATGTACTTCGTGTACAAACTGGACCATCTCCTTCGAAGTATGAGGGTTTCGGACGAAAACTCATCGAACGCTTTCGTTCGAAACCTTGATACTTCGAAGGAGATGGTCCAGTTTGTACACGAAGTGCATCCAGTTTTTGCCGTAACCCTCTCAACTTTGTAGCACATGCTATGTGGGTGAAATGATGATACCATGCCAAGTTTCAACCTTTTCAGAGTTCATTTGTAGGGCTTTTCAATTTCAGGGTCATTTAGCTCAAAAAAATCATTAAATGCATGAAAAATAGCAAATGAAGTTAGAAAGGGTTGAAATTTGAGGATGTGGCTTTGAATGGTGCATATTGAATGCACAAAAAGTCTGGAGTTGAAATAAGTTAAAAAAAATGAAATGCCTTTGTAACAGATGGGTTTTCGTCCGAAACCTTGATACTTCGAAGGAGATGGTCCAGTTTGTACACGAAGTGCATCCAGTTTTTGCCGTAACCCTCTCAACTTTTTAGCACAAGCTATGTGGGTGAAATGATGATACCATGCCAAGTTTCAACCTTTTCAAAGTTCATTTGTAGTGCTTTTCAATTTCAGGGTCATTTAGCTCAAAAAAAATCATTAAATGCATAAAAAATAGCAAATGAAGTTAGAAAGGGTTGACTCTGGCTTGGTTAACCTTAGTTGTGACTCTGGCTGGGACGGTGCTAGCAGATGTAGTTGACGGTATGATTGGATGGACACCAACCCGGACTAAAGGGGTTCTGAAATTTTCAAACTCTACCCCCCTGGACCGCCTTTTTTAGTTTTGTAAAAAATAAACAAAAATGATAAAATCTTCAAAAAATAAAATACTTTGAGATGTAGTTAGGTTTTAGTGTCTAGTTGGTATAGAAATTTTGAAATATGAATTTTGATCGTTTTTGCAAA
Source organism: Elymus sibiricus (assembly GCA_039707655.1). NCBI lineage: Eukaryota > Viridiplantae > Streptophyta > Magnoliopsida > Poales > Poaceae > Elymus > Elymus sibiricus. The sequence continues at coordinate 252,351,917 of CM077671.1, forward strand.
AAAACGAAAAAAATGAAAACGGCCATAACTTTTGCATACGACGTCGAAAGAAAAAATTTAATATATCAAAAAAAACTAGAGAAAAATTGGGACTCGATTTCACCCGGGTTTACCCGGTGAAGTTTTCTCAGATTCTCAAAATTCCAAAAGTAAAAAAAGTTATTTCAAAAAGAAGTTTTTTTCCTACAAAAAATAATTTTAATAATTTTAAAAATTAATTTTATTTAAAAATAAATAAATGATGTCATATTTGGATTCCTAACATTTTTCTGATAATAATGGATATATTATTTGTCGAATTTCGATTTACAGATTTAAAGATATTAATTATGCATATTAAATGAATAAATGGCAAAAAAATGAATAAAATAATATTATTACTTATTTTATTTTCATTGAAATTCAATATTATTATTACTTATTTTGTTTATTTTAATAATTGTTTGGAATTCAAAAAATTAAATCACGTGACATCAAGACCTAAGGGTTAATAGGATTGATAGCTTACTATTGTCAGGAAAACAACAAGGGCAGACTTGGAAACTAGGGGCGATAGAACCAGGAAGTTAAGCGTGCTGGGGCTGGAGCAGTGAGAGGATGGGTGACCGGCCGGGAAGTTAGACGATTTGGAATGAGTGCTCCACGCTGGAGCTGTGAGGACGAGTGATTAGAGATTAAATTGTCAAATAATTCAAAGATTTGAAAATCAGAATAAAACTTAAAAACAAATCAAAAAAATATTTTAAAAAATCCAAAAAAAAATTCAATTTTTTTTCTTCTAAAAATTCCTTTAGTCCCGGTTGGTGTTACCAACCGGGACCCGCCCCAGACAGCGCCATGTGGAGGGCCTTTAGTCCCGGTTCGTAGCCAACCGGGACTAAAGGCTTTTTTTTTTAACACAGTACAGACGCAAGCGCTCATATACACGCGCATACACTCACCCCTATGAACGCACACACGCACACCCTACCCCTATGAGCACCTCTGAGAGACTGAGCCGGCATATCATCTTGAAATTTACGAAGTCACCGTAGGCACCTCGTCGTCGACGCGAACGTCTCCTCCCACTAAATGCGCATCGCCGGAAATCCTGAAATAATTCCAGGAATAAATGCGAGCACCAGGATTTGAACCCTGGTGGGCTGGGGATACCAGGGTCCCTCTAACCATCCAACCACAGGTTGGTTCGCCCGGGACTAAAGGCTTGGGACCCTTTAGTCCCGATTGATTAGTGATTGATTAGTCCCGGTTGGGGAACCGGGACTAAAGGCCCTTCCCAACCAGGACTAATGCCCTATTTTCTACTAGTGATGACGTGGCATGTACATGCTTTCCAAATCAAAGTTTCCAAACATGGGACGTACAACATAATGTAGACTGGGTCAAACATTGATGGTTTTCAACCGACTTCGTGCTCGGAGTAAACACGGCCTGCCTTGTTTACGCAGGCAAATGACGTGCATCCCCGCGAATCCTGTTTAGAGTGCATGAGGAGATAGGCTCTTCTCTCTCTCATATTAATCCCTCTCCTTCATGTATACCCGCTCAATTAGCTCATTATAAACTCTCCTTATATACCGCCTAATTGGCGTGCATGGACCAGATCGGCTCCCTCTCTCATCAGCATACAGGGCGTGGATTGCTGCAACATGAGCCGGTTTAAATCCGTCTTCCTCTCCCATTTAATTCCACAATTTTATTCCTGTGGAGAGACCAACCCGCTTGTTATTTTCTAGGCTCCTTATTGATATAAATAGGTACACGTATATAAGTTGATGATATTTTATGTAAGAGAGCGAGGTGGGACAATATATAGGATACTAACTTGTCTTCTTTACGTAATCCGCCCCTGGATCAGTTGGTTGTGTCTGCGAATATTGAACGTGAGGTCCTGTGTTCGACTCCCAATAGCCCAATAATATTCTTTTTCTTGAACTGCACCGTTTGCCTGGCCATCACGCTGTGGGATGAGGCCCATGCTGTCGATGGGTTGACGGACGAAATTGAAAACATACGGACGGACGAAATTTGTAATAACGATAGTAAAAAGCGATAGCCCCTTTATTATTACTAGCAAAAAGGCCCGTGCGTTGCAACGGGTGAAAAAAAAAACATCTCTCTAACTTAGTAAATTGATTTTAACACGATGACCTAATATTGAATATTACATGAAAATGCTTTGAATAAACATTTGTCGAACCCTTGATTTTGTGAACATGTTTGTTATAATATAGCAAATATGCCTCAGCGTTGCAACGAGAGAGGAAAATAAATCTTGTAATGTAAAAATTCTAGCATCAGGTGGCACAAAATATGACCGTGTGTTGCAAGGGGAAAACATAAATATTTATTTACCTTAAAAAACTGGACATTTTTTTTCAAATGTTTAAACATCTTTTAAAATTACATTTTTGACATGACTTTTTAACAAAAAAACTAATTCTCTAGGTGTTGGCACAAAAGAGACGCATATATTGGCTGCACCCTTTACTTTCGGATCCAAAACGTGATTGCATGCGTATTTGACTTCTGAATCCGTTGCATGCAGAATGTAATCCTGGTCTTCGTCGACTTCAATTATGACAAATCTTGTTTAATTAGCCAACTGCAGTACGAGCGCCAATAAAATTCAATCAATCCGGCTCTCTTCTTTTAATATCACCAGGCATGTCTATGGATACTCCGCTCCGTCGGGGTGGCCAACCCAGAGCCGTCGTGCATATTCTCTTTAATCCAGACTTTTCTTCTTATTGGTTCTCGAGGCAACATCTTGTTTTTCTAGACAACTCCCTTAGGTATATAAACTGCTGGGATTTAATGTGAAAAGGCAAGATGGTACTATTTAATTGGGAGACGAACCAATGCTTTGTCCACATCCACCAGCCAGTTCAGTTGGCTGTGTTCTTTGGATTTGTTGGTTGGAGATCATGAGTTCGATCCTTCATCACCCAAATTTAATGGCCCAATACGGATGGAATCTGACCGACCTGATCATGGGCCGTGGGTTTATCTTCTAAAAAGTAGGCCCAAAGTGGGTTTCCCTCTAGACTACGGGTAATTAGTACCACCTCGTGTATATAATGATAATATTACACTTAACGTATAATAGACGCGGGACGAAACCAAGAATATCACCTTGCTTTATTAGTAGGTATAGACTAGTAAACATGCCCGTGCGTTGCAACGGGAGGAAAAATATATCTTTAACATGGCATCCAACCACTATCGTGGCTTATCTTTTTTTTTTTTCAGATACTGAATAGATGTCTCGACCTCAAAGTGGCAATTACAATCTCGACCCACAGCGAGGCTATGCGGTTGATAGAGTGAGCGGGATGATATTTCTGGCAGTGAAAACAACAAAGACAGGGTTGCAATGACGACCGCGGTTGTCCATGACGCTGGCTTCAACTCAAAAATGTCGGCATGGAGCCCCGGCTAGAGTAGAAACCGCAAGGTCCCGTGGAAGAGGTGAAGCCGCGTTGATGTTGGCCTACCCTATCAATATATTCGTTCCGCGAGCTCTTCCTCAGCCTCTGTGCTGGGTGCCCCCGCAGCTCCCTCGCACTTATCGTGTGCGGCCTTGGCACCACACCTCCTCGGTATAGTCCCTTTATTGTCATTGGTCGTAGGCCCCATGTGTGGATGCTAGGTCCGTTCAAAGATGTCTAGGATTTGCTTGTTCGCCATGTTGGTGATGCCCCAAATGTCGTTGCGTGCCAAAGTGCTATCCCGGACAAACTTGTTGGTTGATGTTTTTGGCCACAACAATGTACGTACATGATTTGGAAGCAGGCGGATGGATGAATTTTCTGAGAGGCTTGCTAGCTAGTATGCCGAGCTATCTTATTTCGGTGAGTAGATGCACACGTACACAATGCACCAAGTCATGATGGACTTCATTTGACACATGGTGTCCGCTTGATTTCACCGGGTCCTCGAATCTTACAAGGTGGTGTCGATGTTGTCGTATGTGTTGGGTTAGTGTTGGCGCACACCTAAACACGTCGTATCCATTTTGACGAGCACGATGTGTGATCCTAGCAGTCGGTACTTTCGGACGAAGAAACACATCAACAAAATTACTTTGCGGTAGACGTAAAGCTAATTCAGAGAAATGCCTTAATTGATCCGTAGGCTGGATCAAGCACGTAGCAAGAGCTAGCTGGACTGATTAAAATTTCAGCCCAAGCCGGACAAACACTATTAAGTTTAGCCCAAGCTGGACAAACACTGATTATGTTTTTTCTAGAAAACTCGCATGACAAATAGGGTATCTTCCTTTCTTTTTCTGGGTTACTTAGTTGCTACGGGGTCGATCTATGGTTCATGCACATTGTGCCATTTTGGACTTCTTATCGTCGAATCTCTCTCTCTCTCTCTCTCTCTCTCGCCCTCCCTCCCTCCCTCTGAGCAACTTACTGATGAAGCTAGGCTAAATCATGATAAGTCAATACTTTAGCCAGCCCAAAATCATCTATTTCACACAACATATGTATTCAAGATAATTCTATTCATGTTTTGGAGGGCATGACACCTGAGGAATGATTTGAAGTTTGATAAGAGAAAATAAACTGTCTCTACCTCTGTGATTTTTATTCAAAACTATTGGGCCCCCATCACCTCCTGTCGTTCCAATGTGAAGATGGAGATTAGCAACAAAGGTAAGGAGACGGCGGATGGTTTAACTTTTACTAATGATGTGCATTACAATTTTGTGGCTTTGCAGCCTCCTTCTACGGAGTTCATTAAGATTAATGTTGACGCAAGTTATGTGAAGACCATGAGTGCTGCGAGTGTGGATGTGGTGGCTAGTAACCATGCTGGAGAGGTTATCATTTCGTCGTGAGATTATATTGAGGTGTGCAATAGCGTGGATGAAGCGGAACTGAGAGCGATCCTTGCGGGGTTGTACATCGGTATTACTCTCCACAAGTCCGTCATTTTAGAAACTGTTTGTTCTTTGTGGCCTCTTCTCTTGGAAATAATCTTCGAGACAGGTTTCCCCTAGTTGATCTAAAGATGGAAGCGTTGAGTATTTCCAAGATGATGATAAATTAAAAGAAATCTAAGATTAACAGAAAGGCCAATAGGATGGCGCACGAGATTGCGAAGTTCAGTTTTGACAATTGGTCCGATGGTAATGTTTTAAATTAATTGATATTGGGAGTTTTTTTCCAAAAATATATATATTGCTGTCAGTTATTTCTAGTATTCACAATGCAGTTATTTCAAGTATTTTTTCTAACTGGTTTTATTAGAGCATACTTACTGGGCCGTATATTTTGAACAAATTGATGAATATATTTGAACGCTGAAAAAAAATGCATGGTGAGTAACCGGCTAGATTCTGAGATTAAAGGTGAGACTGACAATAACCAAATTAATCGTCATCTGTCCTTCTGTTTCAAACTTTCAATACGACAACTTCGATCATGGCTTACAATTCAGTCGGGAAGGCATCTACGTGCTCAATAATATGCATGCGTAGGAAGGCATCTACTGTATTTTCTGAATATACGCAGTCTGCAATCAAAATATTGTATCTCAATTTTTTGTAAGCTGCATCTAAGATTTTGTAAGCTCTGAAAGTAAGAGATGAACAAGTGCAAGAATTGAAAGATAAAAGAAGCTAACTGGGCATGATGCCATCTAGGCAGTAGAGCTACTCCGGTACCAGACTGCAGAGGACAAACACCACGTTCTCATACAACAGAGTAAACCAATCCCCCCCTCGCCCAGCTCGTTGCGTACCCAAACTCCCAAAGGAAACCATGCAGTAGAGGCGGAGGAGGAGAGGGATCTGCCGTGCAGTGGGCGGGCTGCCTCCGTAGGAGAACCTCCATGTCGGCGGAGTCGCGGCGCTGACTACTGGCCGACGATGCGATGCCGGTCGGGAGCACCAGGCCTTCTTGATGGCCGCTGTTTGACGAGTAGCGCCACACTCTCAGGTGGTTCTTTCATGGGCCGCGGCTAGCGGTACGGGTGGAGCGGCGAGCGCGCCGCCGATGAGGATGCACAGTCAAACAATTTATTATCGTGGATTCGTGGGGAGCTCGCGCGCCCGAGCGCCCAACCCCCGCCCCCAGCGCGGCCGCCGTCGCCGCCCACTCCCGGAACGGGCGGGATTCCCTCGGATCCGAACTCCGCCGTCGCCCACTCGCCGGATTCTGCATGGCCTGCCGCTTCCTATTTCTTTTTATATGCAAATCAGGGCCAGTAGCTCCTTTCGATCGATTCTCAGTGTTCCTTCGTTCCTTTCTTGGTTAATTCTTTTTCGCCTCCTTTCCTTTCCTTGAATGCCCAATTCTGCTCGTTGTTCCTCCAAACAGCTTACGTATATGAACTGGTAGAATTATATCTAAACAGCATGACGGGAGCTCGTAGTTCGATCCAAATAGCTCACGTGCACCTGAAAAGTCCACTTACCTCGCTCGTTGCTAGGCCCAAAATCGGCCCAGGTAAACGTCACGAAGACAACGTACGACTATTCTAGATGGACGAATTTTTAGTACCACCTGAAATAGAAAAAAATTATCTAAGCGGGACGAAACCAAGAATATTACCTTGCTTTATATATATATATATATATATATATATATATATATATATATATATATATATATATATATATATATATATATATATATTTATACTAGCAAACATGCCCGTGCGTTGCAACGGGAAAAATTCATATGTTCCTAGCACAATAAGCACGACCGAAGACCTCTCCACAGATGCACGTTATCTATTTGAACATGGCGCCTTGTCTGTGTTGTCACTTATCCTCCTTACTGCCTTCATCGACCATGGTCGTCGTGTCCACCTGAACGCAATGTGTTCGATGTGGTCAATCCCATACTAATTATCTCGACTACTCCACGCACAACTGACATTGAACCACGCCATCGCAAGTCAATGTCGAATAGCGGCGCACACGGGACGGGTGACTGGTACGAGCGTGAGCGGGCGGGAGGGCACGAGCGCGTGGGCTTGCGGCGGGGTAGGGGGATGCGGACGCAGGCGGCCGCGAGCGCGCGGAGGGCAGCGGGAGAGGGGGCGCGCGGGGAGCAGGCGGGCGAGAGAGCGCGGGGCAGGCGGCCGCGAGCGCGCGGGCCTCCGGCGGGGCGGTCGGGCGTGTGCGCGCGCGCAGGCGAGGCCGCGGGCGCACGAGATTGCGAGTAGGCGAGCGAGGGCGCGAGCACGCACGCGGGCGTGCGGCGGGCTGACGAAGCCGCAGGCGCAGGCGAGAGCAGCGGCGCGATGGCAGGCGGGTGGGCAAGAGCAGTGGCGGGTGTGCGAGCGTGCATGGCGACTGGCCGAGCGCGGGAGCGGACAATTTGCGTTGGGCAGCTGCGTTGGGGGCATGTACCGACCTCAGATAAATATGGGACACAGACATTCATTTTGCTGTCTAAACTGACAAATTCCAGACCAAATAGACATGGGTCGGAGTTACCCTAACTTGTATCACCAGTTCACTACCGTCATATTCTAATGCAGCTTCCGGGGCTGTTTTCATGTTCAAAAAGAAAACTCGTGTGCGTGACGGTGAGAAAACTCGTGTGTGTCACTTGATGTGTGTGGCGGTGAGATAAGGTCGCATGTGAAAGAAAAAAGATTGGACGCTGGTAGCGGTGCGTGGGACCCAGCAATCGTTGACGTGTGCTCATCTTTCCTCAGATTAGATAACGATAGATAACGAAGCCCACCACTCCAAGATCCCACCACGTCCTTCTCCAGCTCAAACTTTCCCCGTCCTCTCATTTCTCCAGGGAGGTCGCCGCCGGATCCACGCCAGAGCAGCTGGATCCGCAGGCCGCTGCTCTGGTGTCTTCCAGGGGGCCATGGAGGTCGCCCGCCGCCTCTCCGTCTCATCCGTCCGCCGCCGCTCTGGTGTCCTCCAGGTCCAGGGAGCCATGGAGGTCGCCGCCTCTCCGTCTCATCCGTCCGCCGCCGGATCCGCTGCACCGCCGCGTGGGCCACGCAGGCCGCCGCTCTGGTGTGTCCTCCAGGGGGCCATGGAGGTCGCCCGCCGCCTCTCCGTCTCATCCGTCCGCCGCCGGATCCGCTGCACCGCCGCGTGGGCCACGCAGGCCGCCGCTCTGGTGTGTCCTCCAGGGAGCCATGGAGGTCGCCGCCTCTCCGTCTCATCCGTCCGCCGCTCTGGTGTGTCCTCCAGGGAACCCGCCACCCGTTCGTCCGCCTCTAGTGTCCCTGGGTCTTTGCTTTTTTGGATTCATCTATTATTTGTCATTCTCATCTCATATTTCTATATCTCATCCTTGTGTCTTGGCTTGCTTGATTCTTGCAACCGACAAACATATATAAGTTGGTAGGATTTGATTTAAATTAGCAATGTGGGACTATTCTATATACCTGCATATATAATTTGGTAAATTAGAAATTTGTGGAGAAGGCCCAGGCGGTCCTAGCCAGGCCCATACGAGCGACGAACGACCAGAAAATCGAACGACGACGTACGGCAGAAAAATCAGCCCAATAAGGAAAATCAGCCCAATAGTCCAACCGTCGTACGTGATCAAGCTGTCGTACGTGAAGTTGCTGCTCGTACGTGAACAAAATAGCACGGATGGACGGCCGTACGAGACCAAAACTAACCGAAAAAAAACTAATCGCGGGACGAAACCAAGAATATCACCTTGCTTTATTAGTAGGTATATATATATATAAAATATATATATATATATATAATATATAATTTGAGCGGGACGAAACCAAGGGCAACGTTTTGACCACAATTTGACGCACCATTTTACGAATATTTTTTTGGTTTTTTATGAAGTCTTAAAAAATGTGCAAGGCGTCGGTTCCCATTGCCTACAAATCAACCAGTTGTTAACTTGACATTCACACTGCCTAATTCGTACCTCATTAAAAAATTATGATACATGTCCAGGAATAATTTATATGGACCTCACAAGACATTGAAAACAAACATTACCATGAGATTCGAAGCAATATGGTTGCTTGCCAAGAGCTCCTCCATCAGCTAGCTTTTTTATTTGAATTTATTTCTTCTTTTAAATTCCTCCTTTTCTGCGTCATAATATGGGTATTTATTCTTCTTTCCCTTCCAACAATTTCCTTTCTTGTTATCCTTTTATTCTCCTTTCCCTTCCAACAATTTTATTTCTTTTTACCCTCGGTTGCCATAGGGCGGATCCTGATTTTGTGTCGCGCACCAACCATCTCGCTTTCTCTCGCCTCGCGAGCGGCTTCTTCCGGGCGCGCAAACCCCTAGTGGCCAGCCGATGGACCCACTGCGGAGGCAACCCGCGACGACAGGGCGGCCGGCTTTCAGCAATCCTTCCTTAATTGTGCAACTATTATTCTTTAATCAGGAGGACACCTGGAAATTAATGCCCACAAATCGTCCCCCTTCTCCTTTTTTGGATGGCAGTCACACACAATCCCGGGGTTAATTCCTTGCCAGTCTCTGTCCTCTGTGTTTTTGAGTCCCAAGGAGGTATGTTGATACTGCAAGCAAGTAGCGAACGTATATAAGTCATTGCGATTTAATATGAACTCTCGAGGTGGGATTAACCACAAGTAGATGTCAGCTCAGTTGGTTGCCACAGGTTCCTTCCGTACGGAAGGTGTTGTGTTCGATTCACTACATCCGAACGATTTTTACTTGATTTTATGAAGCCCACTCACAGCCCATAAACTGCTGGACGCCCGCTTTTGTTTTTTGCCTGGATGGGCTTCAATCGCCCACGTTGGCCCAGTCAAGTCATCGTGTGAGCCAGAAACAAAAATGTGTGAGCGAGCTTGCGCAACGTGAAAAAATAGTACCACCTCGGGTATAGTAATAAAAAAAAATATCATCAAAGCGGGACGAAACCAAGAATATCACCTTGCTTTATTAGTAGGTATAGACTAGTACAAATGCCCGTGCGTTGCAACGGGCAAAAAATATTGTAAAACCTGCTCCGTGTGAAAGTACGCGCCATTTCTTACATACAGTTCTGATAAACATCACTAATAAGTTTATATTGTTATCGCTTTTCGAAGTATGAAGTGTGGACGTAAAGAAGCCACCCTAATATCCTTCATCTGATGGAAGAATAGTGATGCATGGAATAGTCTAGTAATCAGTTTTATATTTTATTTATCGAAAAAACATAAATATTTATTTATTTTAAAATAATTAAGCAATTTTTCATATTTTTATTAGAATTGGAACATGTTTTGAAAATGAACATTTTTTTAACCCATGTTTTTTTTAAACAGAATTTTTAAAATTTTGTGATTGATTTTAAACAAGTTGAAACATTTTTTGGGAATTTTGAGCATTTTTTAAAAAGCGTGAACATATTTAAAAGCATTAATTTTTTTAAAGCAAGAAGAATTTGAAACACTCTGTATCTTAAAAAAAACACTCGGTGTCTGCAATTAAAAAAAGGATTGTTGGTGTCCATACCAGGTAGTATAAAGTTGAGAAAGTCGTAGGGATATCCTTTGATGGCGCCTCCATCTGCTTAGCACTATCATCGGGTGGAAGAGAAATGATGTAATTGTTTTTAGCAGGATATACAAAATGGTGGAATTGTTGTATACTATTCGAGAGTTTAATAACCAATCCAAAAGTTTTTCTTAGAATTTTCAAAAGATTTGCAAATGATTTTTTTGGATTAAAGTGTAGTGGTGCATTGAAGTGGGATTGTTTATATACAACTTTTTTGTTAATATTCAAAAGCAAACAGGTTTTTACTATGTTAATTATTTTTTAGAAAATGTTGGTTATTTGATTTGCAAGATTATATTCCGTTCCTTTTCTTTTGCACTATTTGAACTTGGCCATCATCACCATAAAAAAGAAGAAGCTTTTCCTCCCCATCACGGCTAAATTTCAGGTGGATGCACCGTTGTCACATTCTCTCTACTCTTCATCCCTCCCTTTCTTCACCCTGTCTCACCAACGACGTCGGTGACATCCAGAGTTGAGGAATATCTTAATTGTCAGCAAGTCCGGATGAGCTCCAAATAGCTTCTCCCTTAAGAAATATTTATTTCCAATATTTCACTCATTTTTAATTATTGTATCTGATGATGTATTCATAAGATGTGGTAGGCATGAACATTAAACTATGACAGTAACAACAAACAACGGCAAGTAATTAGGGTAACTCCAACGCGCCGACACAAACTGTCTGCGCGTGTCTGTTTGGGTCGAAACAGACACAAATCACGGCCCAACGCGCCGACGCAAATGGACGAGCGTTCGTTATTTGTCCGCTCGCGACCCTTTTCAGACCCAAATTTGGGCCGGGTTTGCGTCGGCACGGACACGGAGCAGACGCGCGCAACACCCGCACTTGTCCTCCCCTTGGCCTGCCAGTCGATGGCACGTTGGCCATCCCCCTCTCTCCCACCGACAGCCACCACACCCGGCCGCCCCTCCCTCGCCGCTGTCGCCCAGTTCCGTTGCCTAGACCGCCGCCCTTACCCACATACCTCCCCCAGCAGCACGCCACACCCGACGACTGTTCTTGCCGGCGTTGGTGGACTGTTTTCGCCGTCGCCATAGCACCCCCAACGTCCAGGCCACCCCTCACCTCCGCCGCCGGCAGCAACGCTCCAAGCGCGGCTACTATGAGATTTAAATTTTATCTTTCAAATGTATTTGTGATAATTTAAATTTTATTCGATTTGTAAACCATGAGATTTTATTTGGTTGTGAAACTATAAGATATTTGTATTTGGTTGAATTATGTGAACTTTGGGCAATTTTTTTGAGATGTACGCAAAAAGAGTAAAAACTGACTGGATACCGGCCGCGCAGACAAAAATGCGTGAGCGCGTTGGGCGCACTGCCAATCGAAATGTGAACGGGACGAACAAAGCCGAAAACGCAGACCCAAAGCACAAAAAATGACAAAATTCGCGTCCGTTTGCGTCGATACGTTGGAGTTGCCCTTAGAGCATCTACAGCCGGACCTCTCAAACACGTCTCAAACGCCAGGGCAGGCCGTCCGGTCACTGACCGGTCACAAAAAATCGACCCAACCGGAGCTCTCAAACCGCGGACAAACGCCCGGGCTGACCGGCACCCCTCATATCCAGCCCAAATATAGGGCGGATATGAGGCGGCCCGGGCGCGTCCGCCACGTCAGCCCGGCCCACCGCTGGCCCACCCCGACCCCACAAAATCCCCTTCCGGAGCAAACCCTAGCTCACTTCACTCCGCTCCGCTCCGCTCTCCAACGCTCCCCTTTCCCCAATCCGTCCAATCCCTAGCACCGGCGAGCATGTCCAGCACCGGCAGCCACTCCGACGGCAGCTCCGGAGATGAGGAGGAGTTGGCGCTCCGTATCGCGCTCGAGCGCTCACGGGTCGATACGGGCGGTAGCTCCGGGTCGGGTGCGACGCCTCCTGTCGCCCGTCGCTGCAGCGCAGACGCCGGCGCCGGCCCTTCCCGCCCCGCGTGCGGATCTGCGAGGCCTGCCCAATCTGCTCTGCCCGCCCGACGGCCTCCTCCACCTCCGGCCGCTGCTCCGCGCGGGCAGCGGTGGGTTCTAGTGCCCGCTCCGCCGGCGCCGCGGATGCGGACTCCGGAGTCAGAGGCACGCGCCGCCCGTCGCAAGAGGCAGATGGCAAGGGAGAGGGGGGCGGGTCCGACGCGGCTGCGCAGTCCGCCCGCCGCCGCCGCGTGATGCCGGTGCCCGACGAGGAGGAGCGTCTCCTCCAGTGGGTGTACCGTCGGTCACTTACCACGGCGGAGACGGACGCCCGGCGGCTCCGGAGGATCAACGCCAAGCAGCTCCGGCTCGGCATTGAGCAATCCGAGCGGGAGGCAGCGGCGGAGGCGGCGAGGGTGGCCAAGCTCAAGCGCAAGCAAGACCGCATCGTCCGGCGCTTGCAAGGCTACATCGTCATCTCCGATTCCTCCTCCTCCGATGGGTCTGACTCCGACGGCTCCAACGTCGACCCACCTCCTGCTGCGGACGCCTACAGCAACGCCGGCGACCGGAAGGGCAAAGGGCCGGCGAGGAAGTGGTGAAGCTCGCCCTCTCCTTTTATATAATCTAGTTCTAGTACTCCATTCGTCCCATAATATGAGAACATTTTTCAAACTATGTTAGCTTGAAAAACGTTCTTATATTATGGGACGGAGGGAGTATGTAGTTAGAATGTGCCGGATTGTTGACTGTGTGAATTATGCCCGTTTGGTGATCTTTTGGTGATGTTTATGTGAATTATGCCCGTCTGGTATCGGTTTATATGTCCGTTTCCTATCGATTTTGATAGTTTGGTGATCTACGTACTACATTGCATGAATTTGTATGAATATAGGGTGCTAGATATGAGATACGCGGGTGTGGAGGCATGGATTTAGGGAGTGTGCCCGGTCAGTGTCCGCGGACGCGCCCGGGTGCGTCCGTGGGCGTTTGAGGTGTCGGATGTGCAATATCCGGCTGTAGATGCTCTTATATCGGTACTCATTTAGAAAGAAAAAAATTTACAATCGGTGCTAGTGCTAGTACCTTCTGGTCGGTGAAGCCAGTAGAAAAAGCAATCCACACCAAAATATCCCCACCGAGAGAAGCTCTCCACTGCGTGGACCTTATTCCACATCTCCATTCCTCCAGAGCAGCGCTGCTCTTCTCCTCTTCTATCTATCCATCCATCCAGCGAGCCCACGAACCCCATCACTCCATCGGCGCTGCTCTTCTCTCTATCCGTGCTCCAGCCACACCACGCGTGGCTTGCCTACGGCGCCGCGTTCCCCTCTCTCTTCTTCCTTGACCGTGGCGCCCGGATCGAGCACGGATGCGCGCGGTAAGCTCCTCCCTCCCCGCCCTGATCCCTTTTTGGCGTTCGATCCGTTGACCCCATCTCTCTCTCTTCTGATTTCCCAGGCTCGTTGACCCCATCTCTCTCTCTTCAGATTTCGCGTTCGTCGGCCAGTTGCGGCGCGGCTTTGGCTGGGCCTGCGGCAGAGGCGCGGCAGCGGTGGCCTGCTTGACGGAGCCGCGTGGATCTGCACCGGGGCTCCGGGCTCCGGATCGGCGTGGTCGTGTCCAGCCCACCTCCGACGGCGCCTTGCTGCGGGGCTTCGGGCCCAGATCTCGCCGGTGGGCGCTTGGATAAATTTTTCTGAATCATCACCTCGGCTCTCTCTTCTTCTTTAAGATTAGCTTAAATGGCAAATTAGTCTCCTCTGTAAGCTGGGCACCCAGCGCTGCTTTTTGTTGGATTCATGCATGACCTTCCTCTCGGGCTTGCTCTTTCGATTGGGGCTTGTTGATTGCTCTTTCATGCATGTGTGAGCCTTCCACCTCACAGATGTTTTTCTACCGGTGGTGCATATATGCGGCAGGTCTCCTTCTTTTTTGCCTTGGCTTGTTTGATGCTTGCAACTCAAGAACGTATATAAGTTGCTTGGATTTGGTGTAAAAAAGCAGGGTGGGATTATTAATTATAGAAGCAGTCCAATATTTTAGTATATGGGACTACGCTTTTAGCGGCCCATAACAGAAATTTGAATTCCGGCCCATGTAATTTACGAAGCAGCAGAACACACGCCGAACCGGACGACGACGTACGAAACGAAACTTGAGGTCGATGTGGACGGACCAAAGACGGACGGAAATTACGTGTGCCGCTCGCTTTATTAGTACCACCTCATGTATATATCTTAAATAAAAGATAAAATCACTGCGGGACGAAACCAAGAATATCACCTTGCTTTATTAGTAGGTATAGATTAGGTAAAGATAAAGATAAAGATATAACAAAATTAAGAACGGGAAAAGAGAAAAATAAAAAAGGACCGAGTTGAATATTAGTACTCACTAGCACAGATGCCCTTGCGTTGCAACAGGAGTAAAGAAATCTCACTCGCCCATCTACTACCCACCTCACAGCAGGACTGTCATTTGGATGCAAACAACCCCAGTTTATAATGAACACCACTGCATCACTATGGCCCATGTGAATCCTTTAACACGACGTAGAACATGCACAACCTCCACTCCATGCCCACGGTTGCGATGGGAGACACGCCCGCAACGTCCCAACAGTAATGCAAGAAACAATTGCCCTTCTCAGCTAGAGCAATTTCCACCCTCCACCACAAGAACTCTGGATCATCCTCCCTCGCGATCCATGCAGCAGTACCAACAGGACGCACCCTTAGCATAGAGAACCCAAGGATTACATGGGGAGGTTAGGGTCTTATGTTATAACAACCGAGGATTCCTTGCAGTCCTCGGGTGAGAGGAAGATTTATGGGCATTTGAAAAGACTTGGGAGAGTTCTGACCAAATCAGCTAAAATAAGAAGGTTTCAAGCCGACAAATAAGCCTTTTATGGAACCAAGGTAGCAATATCTCTCACTTTCTAGCTCTAGTAGAACCACACAAAGTAGATTTAAAAGTTGTTTTCACGGTCCACTTACTTTCTACCGTGTAAGTGAAAATGGCTACTCCAATAAGTAACAAAAGATTTCAGTTCTTGAAGTTTTGAGCACTAAAATCTGAAACTCGTTTGTACACCTTTCTGTACATGATATTTTGGCATGAAAACTTACGAAAAAACTACAATGTTTCACCATCTTTGATGATGCAGAGTTTCAGAATTTTTTTTATTTGACTGTTCATAGAGGGTGCCTAGGCACCCGGGAGCTATCACACCTTTTCAGTCGTTCAATATCCCAGAAGCCATCAAAACACCGTAGCAGCCGTTGGTAGCATTGTAGCCATAACTTGTATTGTCATCTGACAACACCTTCGAACAAAAGTATAGTTAAATGCATGTTAGCCATAATTTATCCTCGAGTAAATAATAGTTCACCAGACAAAAATGTGTAACATGTAACCTACTGTGAGAACACCTTACTTTATAGGTTATACTTGCGTCCAGCGGGCACCCTGTTTGATGATCAAGTAGAAACATAATCTCCGGCAGAAATCATAAACATTCCCTAAAGAACTCCATATTTCTACATATAAATAATTATTTGATTACAAACTGATCAGAGAACATGAAGCAGACCATAATTGTGAAACACTGAAGATTATGTGGCCTTGTTGATTCCAGCCTGAAGGGCAAGGAGCGGAGGGCATACCTGGTTGTCGTCGTCGGGCCATCGTCTACGACATGGCCTAACTGCAGCTCGTTGGGAGGGTTGTTATAGATGCTGCTGCAAGTTTCGGCTCCTTTGCTGCGGTTACGGGAGCCCAACGCGTCGCATCTATGACCAGCATTCCATCGGGAACAACTTCAAAAGTCCAAGCAGGATTTTTTCAGGCATGTTTTTGGAATTGGTTAACATAGAGGCCTAGACACATATTTGAAAAGACAAAACACGGAGACAAACATTACCACTAATAACAAGTGAACTGTGATTTGGTTTCTAAGCATAAAACTGAATCATTTTAACTGATCATGCTTATGCCTCTCATTTAGCAAATATCATTCTTGTGTATTTGGTGCCTGAAACATCTACCAACTAAAACTACTCCCAGAAGACAGTTTTGAACTTTAATTTTTAGACATAACGCTAAATATTATAATAATTTAGATGCATATATTTGGTGCACTTAATTCATCTCAGAGAAACCCACCAATTCGATGGAAATAATGCCAAGCCCAATAGTACTGAGCCATACCATTCAATTTGTGTTCTTGATCTCACCCTGTCGGCATAGTTGCTCACGCCGAACTCGCCATAGTAGTCCCTCACCAACAATCTCAAATAGTACTCCCCAGGTTACTTCACCAACGATGCACATGCACACAAACAGAGAGAGAGAGAGACACTGGATCATTGTGTTCACAGATGAGTTCGATGAGTGGGAAACTGAACCCAGCTGTAAGATAATGAAAATCTGAACTAAACTGACCCAAAATCAAATCTAAGCCTTTCTATGCATGGCAATGGAGATGAGTTGGATCAATCTGCAACTGAATTCAACTGAAAAATAATGAAAACCTGACCAAAACTGAATCAAAATCAAAATTGGAATAATGAAAATCTGAACTAAACTGAACCAAAATCAAAATCTAAGCCTTTCTATGTGTGGCAATGGAGATGAGTTGGATGAATCTGCAACTGAATTCAACTGAAAAATAATGGAAACCTGAACAAAAGGGATTATCCTATAGAGCTACATAATTTGAATCGTGAGTGGAGCTGCTCACGCGGCTTGCAAACCGTGGCGTTGTGCTGCTGTGTGCAGACCGTGAAGTTTCGGGTTGCTGCATGCGCGTGAGCTAGGATTGGGCTGGCACAGCGACCATGGACAAGCTGCTCCATCCAGATAGTAGTTGTTGTAGTCCACATCGTCCCGCTGCAATTCGATCCAAATCAGACACGGATCTCCTGCGCGAGCACTGCGCCGCCCATGGCCCGCAGCCCCTGAAGCAAGATGTTGACACCTGCATTGTCCCGCTGGAGCTGCCGTCGCTGGCTCCAGGACAGCACCTCCTCCGCGTCGCCTGTCAAACCACCGCCCCGGCCCCGGCGCCATCGGCAACGGCCCGAGGCCGTGCTGCCGCGTCGGAGCCCCGGCGAGGCAGCCTCCATCCTCCCAAGCGAGCACGCCGGCCGCCGCCCTCGCCAAGCCCTCGTCGGAGCGCCACCGGCCGGCGTCCTCCTGCGCCTCCTCGACCCCGCCTCCTCGCGCCCGCGCGCCGCCGCCTCGGCCTCGCCTCGCCAGCGACAAGCCCCCGCCGGAGCTCCCCGAGCTCCCTCGCCTCCTCGCCGGAAGCCACCGCCGCCGGGAATGGATTCGCCAACGCCAGCCGCGACGCCTCGCCCCATTCCTATGCTCGGGCGGCGCGTACGCCCACCTCCTTGGCTCCTGCGACGTGGACATCGGCGGCAAGCGGCGGCGCATGCCCGGCGGCGGAGGACATGAATGGATAAGCCGTCGTGCTGCTCGGTGGTGAATCCGTTAAATTAAGCGGCCAGGGTCTTTTATGTAAAACTGAAATGTTTTCTTAACTTAAAAGAGGACTGCGGGTTGAATTCTCAGAAACAGAGGGACTTTTTTTGTAAATTTGCTGACGACGTAAGACCAGGAGCGATAGCCGCTTTATTATTGGGTAAAGATAAGAGCATCTACAACCGGACCTCTCAAACCTGCCTCATACGCCCGGGCAGGCCGCCCGGTCACTGCCCGGTCACTTTTTTTTGACCCAGACGGGCCTCTTAAACGGCCCTCAAACGCCCGGGCTGACCGGCACCCCCCATATCCAGCCCAAATATGGGGCGGATATGGGGGCGCCCGGGCGCGCCCGGGCACGCCCGCCATGTCGGACTGACGAAGGGGGCCCAGTCGGAAATGCCCGCCAACCCGGCGGTCCGAAGGTCGTCTCCTCCGCCGGACATGTCGCGCCGCGTGTCGCAGCTCCGGCGGGCCGCGTAGTGCATTGCCCGGCTATTTAAGTGCACCGGCGGACCCCGAAACCCTACATCCACATCTTCCTCCTCATCCTGTCCGCCGCCGCCGCCAGTTTCCACTCCACCCATCCGCAGCCATGCCCCCACACCGCCGGGTGAGGAGCCAGCAGTTCCTGACGCCGGAGCACCGGCTCGAGCTCCTTGAGCGGATCCTGAATAGGCGCGAAGCTCGGATTGCCGCGGGGCTACCTCCGGATGTAGTGGATCTGGTGGATGAGTTGGAGGTGGTGGAGGAGGAGGAGGTGGAGGTGGAGGAGGAGGATGAAGAGGTGGAGGAGGAGGGGGATGAGCCGGGGGAGGAGGATGTGGGGGACGCTGGCGACGGGGATCTCCGGGCGGAGCAGCAGGCCATACTCGATTCCCTCCGGTCGGAGTCGGATGCGGATGCAAGACGCCGTCGCCGGCAGGAGATGGAGGCGCAAGAAGCCGCGGAACACGCGGAGTGCTTGGCCTACATTGATGAGATGGAGCAGGAGGAGGATGAACTGGAGCCCTCCTCCCCGCCCGTCCAGCCGGCGCCCGGCTCCGTCGTCGTGGACATCACCGACGACGAAGAGTAGCTAGGGTAGTACGTAGGATTTACTTTGCATGCTTTTGTATGGATGTAGGGGATGCAATTTGAAAGATGCGGATGCAGATTGAGCAATTTGAGAAGTGCCCGGTCAGTGCCCGCGAACGCGTCTGGACACGTCCGCAGGCGTTTGAGGGGCCGGATTTGTCATATCCGGCTGTAGATGCTCTAAAGAGGAAGATACTACGTACTAGGAAACCTCGAGTGCTCGCGATCGAAACACCTGCTACGGAACTGAGAACCTACTTAAGACCATGCGTATGTATGCATGCATCGATCGATGGGTTGGCCCAAAACGAACGCATGCGCACGCGCGGCGATGGACGGACGCCGGATTAGTCTTTCTTCTCGGTGGTGCCGGGCATGCTGATGGTGGAGGGGTCGACCGCCTTCTCGGCGGCTGACTCCATTGCGGACCCGGCGCTCGCAAGCGCCCCGGCGCCGCCGGCGGCTTCCCCCGGGATGGGGATCGCGCCGGTGAGCGGCGCCGCCGCGACGGCGGCGGCCAGCAGCAGGACCGCGAGTGCCAGCGCGCGAGACATGTCGAAAGAGTTGGACTTTGGACGGAGCGTACGTAGCGGAGAGGAGAGGATGGTGGAGCGCGCAGCGCGGGCAGACGGGTTTTTTATATTGTACGCGGCCTGCCAGATGGGAAGGATGGAAGGAACGCAAGCCGGCGGTCGCGCGACAGGCGAGGAGGCTCTCTCCTTTGTTTGGCGATGATCATGCCTGCATGCTCCCGTAGTTCAAAAAGAAAAGTGAAATACTCCCTCCGTTCTTAAATATAAGTCTTTTTAGACATTCCAACAGGGGACTACATACGGAGCAAAATGAGTGAATCTACACTCTAAAATATGTCTATATACATCCGTATGTGGTTCAGTAGTGGAATCTCTAAAAAGACTTATATTTAGGAACGGAGGGAGTAGTTGACAAGATTAAGCACATGGTAATATTTGATCACACAAACACATACTACACTAACAACAGATGCATGTACGTATCACGCTGGCATGGCTATGACAGAAATAAACATGAGGGAATAATCGAGTTATACCCTCCGGTACACCAGTTGGTCGTAGCAGCGGCGACGACGGTGTCCTTGGCCGCCTTCTTGTTAGCAGCAGTCTTCTCGGTGACGGCGGTGTCCTCGGTCGCCTTCTTGTCAGCAGCAGCCTTCTCGGCATCGGTGGACATGGTGACGATGAAGACGACACGGGCGTAGACGTTGCAGTGGACGAACGGCGGCAAGCAGTCGCATAGGAGACGCTCCCCCAAAACCTAGTCGCCCCTCTCCCGTACAGGATTTGGAGAGACGGGGTTTCAGAGGCCTACTTTCCCGTCAACCGTGTATGCGGTGGATGGGATGAGATCACCGGCGGCAACAACGGCAAAAGGAACGACAGGCGTGGAAACAGAGATGTGATCTGATTCTCGTGACGGTTAGGGTTGGCCAATGCCTCCAATATGTAGACACAGGCGCATGGAGATACGTGGGTTGGACCCACGTTTGAGTCGGTGATAACCCACGACCCGTCTGTTAATGACTCTCCGTTCTTGACCGGTGAAAATAAGCGTATAGGTATGAGCTCGGCTAATTCCTGCACCCCGCGACGCGCCGTGACAAGGCGTGGCGGGCGACGGAGGAGGAGCGCGCGGGAACCACTTCTCTTCGCAAGCTCCAATAGCATGTAGAAGAGAATCCCTTATAAGGAGGTTCAACTCCTCTCCAACTAACAATGTGGGACTAAACTTCCCACCACCCCCTTGTCATGACACCTACATGGGCCCTTCAAGATTTTTCTGAAAATGTTGGATGAGCCTAAAGCCCACTCCATATTTCGACAATCCCCCACCAGATGTTGAGGGCCCATTATGTTCTTTGTTCCAATCACTGTTTTGATATACCAGTATTTCAGTGTAACATGTTGAACTTCACCTAGAATAAGTAGATACACTCATTCACAACTGAACAATGGACCAAGTCTTGAATTGTCAGTTTGGCGTAAAAAAGTTTCACCACATGTCTTAAGGCTGCGGAAAGTTGACCCCTCGGGTGGAGCATATTAGTCACACTCCTGGCCAGTTCATGAGCTTGCTAGAGATCACCCCAATCTCATAGACTGTGACCAGTAGTCGGGCTCATATAGGTGTGTTCCTCCAAAGATCGCTCTGTAGGATAGCATATTGCTTATATAATATTTGGAACACATTAAGACAGTCGTCATCCTATAATACAATATCCGAGAGTATTGCATCTCCAACGTAGTGGGTTAGTAAAGTTACTCTCCTTAGTTTACCATTGGCTTGTTTTTTTTCAGGTCCTACTTCACGGGATCTTTGATCACATAGGTTGGGTTACCACCATGGCAACTCATGTGGGTCTCATACCCACCTCCCTTGATGCATTTTCTATCACAACACGTGATAGCCCTTTAGTAAAGGGATCTGACTGATTCTTAGCCGTTTGGATATAATCCAACGCTATCACTCCGGAGTTTCTTAAATGTCTGACAGATTTCAGTCTCACTCTTATATGTTTGTTGGACTTCATCTTGTCCTTTGAACTCTTTACTTTAACAATAACTGCCTGATTATCACAGTTCATAAGGATAGCCGGTACCGGCTTCTCAACCACTGACAATTCCATCAAAATATCTTGAAGCCATTCTGCTTTGACACCAGACGTGTCTAATGTTGTTAGTTCTGCTCTCATTATCGATCTCATTAAGATCGTTTGCTTGCAAGACTTTTAGGAAACAACACCACCTCCAAGAGTAAACATAAACCCAGTTGTGGCCTTGATCTCATCAGCATCATAGATCCAATTCGCATCACCATACCCTTCAAGTACCGATGGGTATCCGGTATAGTGAAGTCCATAATTCGTAGTATCTTTCAGATAACACATAATTCTTTCAATAGCATGCCAATGTAAAACACCCGGATTGGAAACAAACCGGCTCATTTTGCTCACAGAAAATGCGATGTTAGGCCTTGTTGCGCTCACTAGATACATCAGTGAACCAATATCTTGAGAGTATCTCAATTGATCTTTAGGTGTGCCTTCGAACTTTCGAACCAGCACACTAGGATCATATGGTGTTTAAGAAATTTTGCAGACCGAATATCCAAAACGACTCAAAATCTTCTCAACATAGTGGGATTGCAGAAGTATAATCCCACCCTCATCATCTTTAAAAAGCTTGATGTTCAAGATAGCATCATCCATCCCAAGGTCCTTCATCTCAAAGTTCTGAGATTAAAACGACTTAACCTCCTCAATCACTTTGAGGTTGGTTCCAAATATCAGTATGTCATCAGCATACATGCACAGTATAACTCCTTCACCCCACCATGACGATAATATACAAATTTATCAGCTTCATTAACAACGAAGCCAACAGATGTCAAAGTTGTATTGAACTTCTCATGACATTGCTTAGTTGCTTGTCCCATGCCATATAAAGATTTCAGCAACTTACACACCTTTCCTTCCTGACCATCTATTACAAAGCCATCTGGCTGTTGCATGTAGATTTCCTCGTCTAGCTCTTCGTTCAGGAAAGCCGTCTTAACACCATATGGTGGACGAGAAGACCATGTGAGGCAGCCAACGAGAGTAATACTCGAATGATGGTCAGTTTTGCCATAGGTGAATAAGTATCAAAAAATCTTCTTCATCTTCTTGGGCATAACCCTTGGCCACAAGCCTAGCCTTGCATGTTTCAATCGTACCGCCGGGCCTAAGTTTCTTTTTGAACACTCACTTACATCCCGATGGTTTCCAACCATAGTGACGTTCAGTAATTTCCCATGTCTTGTTAGCCATGATGGAATCCATCTTGATACAGACCACATCTTTCTAGTAGTCAGCATCTGGAGATGCATACGCTTCTAAAATAGAGGTGGGATTATCATCCACGAGGTACACGAGGAAATCGTCACCAAAGGTCTTTGCAATCCTTTGTCTCTTACCCCTACCAAGGGTTTCCTCGTCATCCTCCTCGGGATTTTCATCATGTGTTCTTTCATAATATTCCATAGGAATGGTAGGCTCAAGAGTCTCTTCAGCTTCATGTCTAGAAGTACTTTGCATATTTCTCATGGGAAAAATATCCTCAAAGAATGTAGCATCCTTAGACTCCATAATTGTACCGACCTTCACGTAAGGTACCTCAGATTTCACTACTAGAAATCTAAAGACGGCGCTATTCTTAGAGTATCCCAAATTAACGCAGTCCACGGTCTTTGGTCCACGCTTACGCTTTTTGGGGATCGACACATTTACTTTTGCCAAAACAGCCCCAAGTATGTAAGTAGTAGAGTGTCGTCCTTCTATTTGCCCATTGCTCACACGGAGTGATCTCAATATCTTTTGTCAGAACCTTATTCAGGACATGACACGAACTCAATATAGCCTCCCCCACCATGCCTTGGATAAACCCGATGTATCTAACATGGCATTAACCAAATCAGTTAGAGTATGGTTTTTTTGTCCGGCAACCCATTTAACTAGGGTGAACAGGGAGGCGTGCTCTCATGAATAATGACATATTCCGCATAAAAAGAATCAAACTCATTCGAGAAGTATCTCCACCATGATCTGAGCAAACTCGTTTAATTTTCTTTTCAAGTTGATTTTCAACTTGTCTTATAGATTAGTGTAGAGCCTCATTTTTAGTATTAAACAGATACACATAGCAATATCTACTGGAATCATCTATCAATGTCATGAATTATTTCTTTCCACCTTTAGTCAACACATCATTCTCTAGCAGATCAGAATGTATGAGTTCTAATGGCGCCAAGTGTCTCTCCTCCGCAACCTTATGAGGCTTGCGAGCTTACTTTGCTTACACACACGACTGGCACTTAGAACCTTTGGCTAAAGTGAAACTCGGGATTAAATTCAACTTAGCTAGCCGCGTCATAACACCGAAACTAATGTGACAAATACGTGAATGCCAAACTTCAGATTCATTAACACTCGAATGAATATTGTTCACGACTTTATTACAAAAATCCACAAGGGAAAGGCGGAACAAACCTCCACATTCATAATCTTTTCCAACAAATAGTCCATATTTCGTAACAACTAGACTCGAAGACCAACTTAAACCCTTCTCTACACAAAAGGGAACTACTAAGGAGATTATTCTTGATGGCGGGGACATGTTGCACGTTCTTCAGCTGCATGATCCTCCCCGAAGAAAACTTCAGATCAACCGTGCCAACACGAAGAACAGAAGCACTAGTGCCATTCCCAATTAATACGAACCCGTGACGTGTGGCCTGATAAGAAGAAAACAATGAAATGTCAGCACACACATGAATATTTGCACCTGTCTCAACCCACGAATCGGTAGACTGACAAACTGAAATACAGTAATCAAATTGCCGTCCCCAGATGCACCACTCTCATTGTTGCTCACAATCATGTTGACAGACTTGGAGTCATGTCCTTACTTCTTGAACTTGTTCGGGAACTTGTTGGTCCAATGTTCCTCCGAACCACAAGTGAAGCAACCATCTTTATTCTTATCCTTCTTGAAGGTCTTCTTAGGCTTCTTCTTAAAGTCGGTATTATGTTGGACATCGTTCTTTCCCTTGAACTTGTGCGGGTTGGAACCCCTTTGTACCATATTGGCAACGGAAGTTCCATCTGTCCCTTTTCCGTGCGAGTCCTTTGCTCTCGAGTTCTACTCAACACTCAGATGACCGAAGACATTCTCAACTGAGAATTCTCGTCTCTGATGTTTCAAAGTTGTAGCAAAGTTCCTCCAGGAATTTGCGAGCTTAGCGATGATGCAACCCGCGGCAAATTTTCCTAGTAAAACACACTTAAGAAGCTCGAGCTCCTTAACGATGTATTGTATCTCATGAGCCTGTTCCAATATAGAACGGGTCGACCATTTTTTAATCATGGAACTGGTCGATGGCATACATCTAGCTATCGGCATCAGTTCCATCGAATTTAGATTCGAGTGCCTCCCACAAGTCCTTGGCAACAAGCATATGTAAATATGCATCGACCAACATATTTTCGATAATACTAAGAACTGCTATGAGAAATACGGCGGTGGCCTCCCTGACACCTTTTCATTATCATAAGCAATTGTTCCTATGGAATTAACACCGACGATGTAGAACACGTTCATAGTTGTGAGCCATAAGGTGGTTTTGGTCTGCCAACACTTAAAGTATGTAACAGTAAACTTATCCGGTTTCAGTGCAGCAGCAAAGCCATGGGCCGAAAATTGCCTACACACATTAGGTTTTTGGATTGTTGAATAAAATAGAAATTACTCGATTAATTTAATCCAGGAAATAATCATGAACTTGACATTGACAAGATTAAGCACATGTTGGGATTTGATCACACAAGCACATACTACGCTGACATCAGATGCATGTACGTATAACGCTAGTATGGCTACGACTGAAATAAACATGAGCGGGATAAGCGAGTTATACCCCGATAGGCTAGTTGACCGTAGCAGCGGCAGCGGCGGCGGCGGGTTCCTCGGCCGCTTTCTTGTCAACAGCAGCCTTCTTGGCGTCGGTGGACATGGTGACGATGAAGACGAAGCGGATGTACATGATGCAGTGGACGAACGGCGGCAAGCAGTCGCGTAGGAGACGCTCCCCGAAAACCTAATCACCCCTCTCCCATATAAGATATGGAGAGGCGAGGTTTCAGAGGCTTGCTATCCTACCAACCGTGTACGTGGTGGACGGGATGGGATCACCGGTGGCAACAACAGCAAAAGGAACGACGGGCATGGAGGCAGAGATGTGATATGATTCTCTTGGTGACTAGGGTTGGATAGCGCCTCCAATATGTAGGTGCGTCTGCATGGAGATATGTGGGTTGGACCCACGTCCAAGTCGGTGACAACCCACGATCTGACATCTCAGATCGTGGTCTGTCTGTCAAAGACTCTCCATTGCTGACCGACAAAGCTCGGCTCGGCGCATTCCCACAACCCGCATCGTAACGAGGTGAGGCAAGGCATGGCGAGGCGGGCAGGCGAAGAAGGAGGAGCGTGCGGGAACCACTTCTCTTATCAAGCTCCAATAGCATGTGGAAAAGAATCCCTTATAAGGAGGTCCGACTCCTCTCCAAGTAGCAATGTGGGACTAAACTTTCCCATCAACCCTTGTCATGACACCTACATGGGCCCTTAGAGATTTTTCTGAAATTGTTGGATGAGCCTAAAGCCCACTCTATATTTCAACAAGTGGTAGTGCATTGTGTTTCTTAGGTAGTGCATTGTGTTTTTTTTGAGGTAATGCATTGTGTTTCCTTACACTGTATATTAGAAAGGCTTAGGACTTTCAACATGCAATATGAAGTCATTAACAAGATGCTTTCCCAAAGCGGTTCTGGTTGGGATTGGGTCAATCATAAGCTATCCATTGATAGTGACGATGTGTGAATTAAATATGTGAATGTAACTTCCGCATATTTGCATTGTCTTATTTGTTTTCCCATATGTGATAATACGGGGCATCAACTTGACTCCTCTCTTGTGTGCATTGTGCAGGCTAATAAGAAAGAGAGAGGTTTAGCTTCTCACCAGACCAAAGTAGTGAAGCACTCGGATGACATATCTACCATATATTCAAGAGATGATGCGAATGGTAAAGGTCCAAAAGAACCAACGAAATCTCTCCAGAAATGGCACCAAAGAGAGAGTGAACATGTGATGCCATTATGTGCATGATTGGATTAATGGGGACTACTTTTAAGGATGCTTTGAAGACAACAGACCCACTGCCATTACCAAAGGTTACCGCTCCTTCTGAAATAGTTGTTGCACTTGAGTTGATACCAGATTTGGCAGGACCAGGCATAGTGCGCTCTTACGAAATGTTGATTCTTAATGAGCATTTGTTTGAAGCTCTAATGGAGTTGTCCATGCACATGAGGAAGGCTTGGCTTCTATGGTGTGACGCCCCCGTTTTGATCGTACGCTAATCATACACGCAAATGCGTACGACCAAGATAAGGGACTCACGGGAAAATATCACAACACAACTCTAGACACAAATTAAAGTCATACAAGCTTCATATTACAAGCCAGGGGCCTCGAGGGCTCGAATACATAAGCTCAAATTCAAACGAGTCAGCGGAAGCAAATATTATCTAAGTACAAACATAAGTAATCAAGTTTGCCTTAAGAAGGCTAGCACAAACATGAGCAACAAATCGAACGAGGCAAGGCCTCCTGCCTGGGAACCTCCTATCCTACTACTGGAGGGGGGCAGCCTACACGTAGTAGTAAGCTCTGTCCTGGTAGTAGTAGTTGTCGGCGGGATCATACGCCTCCTGGGCTCCGTCATCTGATCGCGGTAACGTATCAAGGGGAAAAGGGGAGCAAAGCAGCGGTGAGTACTCATCCAAAGTACTCGCAAGACTTACATCAGAACTATACTAGAATATCCATCGGTATCAAAGGAATGGGGTTATATCTTTGGACTGACTGCAGAAATGCCAGATTAGAGGGGGAAGGCCTAGTCCTATCGAAGACTAGCATCTTCAGGGTCTTGCAGCATTAGAAGAGTGCAGATTAGCATAATTAAAGTAGCAAGTTTTATTTAACCACGCCCAGAGATTCTTCCTTGACTCCTTGCGGGAAAGCAATCCTAGAGCCAACACATTCATTTCCAAAAATCTCCAGTTCTAGTTGTAAGATCAGGATACAACTCCGAGCGTCCATTACCGTGGACACGACTATTCGAATAGATATACTTCCCTGCAGGGGTGCACTGATGACCCACAAGTATAGGGGGTAAATCGTAGTCCTTTCGATAAGTAAGAGTGTCGAACCCAACGAGGAGCTAAAGGAAATGACAAGCGGTTTTCAGCAAGGTACTGCAAGCATTGAAATTTTAGGTAACAAGTAGTTTGATAGCAAGATAATTGGTAACGAGCAAGTAAAGGTAACGGCAAATAAAGTGCAGCAAGATAGCCCAATCCTTTTGTGGCAAAGGACAGGCCAAAACGGTCTCTTATAATAAGCAAGCGTTCTTGAGGGTACACGGGAATTTCATCTAGTCACTTTCATCATGTTAGTTTGATTTGCGTTTGCTACTTTGATAATTTGATATGTGGGTGGACTGGTGCTTGGGTGTTGTTCTTACTTGAACAAGCCTCCCACTTATGATTAACACCCTCACAAGCATCCGCAACTACAAGAAAAGTGTTAAGATAAAATCTAAACATAGCATTAAACATTTGGATCCAAATCAGCCCCTTACGAAATAACACATAAACTAGGGTTTAAGCTTCTATCACTCTAGCAACCCATCATCTAATAACTACTCCACAATGCATTCCCTTAGGCCCAAAGATGGCGAAGTGCCATGTAGTCGACGTTCACATGACACCACTAAGGGAATCACAACATTCATATCATCAAACTATCAAACACATATCAACTTCACATGATTACTTGCAACATGACTTCTCCCGTGACCTCAAGAAGAAAGGTAACTACTCAACAATGATATTCATGCTCAAGATCAGAGGGGTATTAAATAGCATAATGGATCTGAACATATAATCATCCACCAAATAAACCATATAGTAATCAACTACGAGATTTAGTCAACACTACTAGTCACCCACATGTACCAATCTAAGGTTCCGGTACAAAGATTGAACACAAGAGATGAACTAGGGTTTGAGAGGAGATGGTGCTGTTGAAGATGTTGATGAAGATTGGCCTCCCAAAGATGAGAGGGTTGTTGGTGATGACGATGGCTTCGATTTCCCCCTCCGGGAGGAAAGTTCCCCCGGCGGAATCGCTCCGCCGGAGGGCAAAAGTGCCCCTACCCAAGTTCCGCCTCGATACGGCAGAGTTCCGTCCCGAAAGTCCCCTCCTGATTTTTTCTAGGTCAAAAGACCTTAAGTACCAGAAGATGGGCACCGGAGGTGGGCTGGACTGGCCACAACCCACCAGGGCGCGCCTGGGGGGACCTGGCGCGCCCTGGTGTCTTGTGGTCACCAGGTGGCCCCCCTCTGGTAGTTATTTGCTCCAGTATTTTTTTATTCCAAAATAATTCTCCGTGAAGTTTCAGCTTATTTGGAGATGTGCAGAATAGGTGTCTCTGATATGCTTTTTCAGGTCCAGAATTCCAGCTGCCAGCATTTTCCCTCTTTGTGTAAACCTTGCATATTATGAGAGAAAAGGCATTAGAATTACTCCATAATGCATTATTATGCATAAAAACATTATAAATAACAGTAGGAAATCATGATGCAAAATGGACGTATCAACTCCCCCAAGCTTAGACCTCGCTTGTCCTCAAGCAAAAGCCGATATCGAAAAACATGTCCACATGGTTTGAGAGAGAGAGAGAGAGGTGTCGATAAAAAACAAATACAGGCATAGTAGCATCATGCTTATTATCATAGCAGCAACAAACTTTGTCATAGGACTTTTTCATATAAGTTTTATTATATAACTTCATCATATAACTTCTCATGAACAAGTAACAATTCATTACAACATATAAGTATAAAGCATAAACCTTATTGAAAACCAACAGACTATGTTCTCAGTCAACTTTGCAACTACAATTCATCATATTTTCAGGAAGGGTCTCGTGTCGGAGCCTTTTGGCAAGTCCACATACTCAACCATCATTTAATCTTCTATGATTGCTAACACTCACAACATACCCATGAGCTAAAATTTTCAACCGGACACATAGAAAGATAGGGGCTTATAGTTTCGCCTCCCAATGTATTCACCTCAAGGGTGATTTCAACAATAATAACTCATGCTCACTCATATCCAACTGGATATATGTGCCTAGATCTTTCCTCAGCACATGATGCTTGCAAAAAGAAAAAGTAAAAAGGAATAGGGAAGAATACTTTGACTCTTGCATAAAAGTAAATACATAAAAGTAAAAGATAGGCCCTTCGCAGAGGGAAGCAGAGGTTTTCATGCGCTTTTTGGTTTGTATCCCAAATCCCTTAATGCAAAATAACGTCACGTTATATTGCCCCTTATGATGGCAACCTTTATTATGCAGTCCGTCGCTTTTATTACTTTGCCATCACAAGTTCGTACAACGCTCAATTTTCTCTTACACTAATTGATCAAACACATTTAGAAGAAATTTTTATTGCCTTAGTGCACCAATGGCAACTTACTTGAAGGATCTTACTCAATCCATAGGTAGGTATGGTGGACTCTCAAAACATGAGTTCGGGTTTAGGGTTTTTGGATGCACAAGTAGTATCTCTACTTAGTGCGGAATTTTTGGCTAGCAAATATATTGAGCAAGCACCACATGTTGAAGGATCTATGACAATATAACTTCTATGTGAATATGAACAAACATAAATTATTACGTTGTATTCCTTGTCCAACGTCAACAATTTTGGCATATAATATTTAATGGGGGCTCAAAATTATAAAAGATGTCTAAGATAGTGTATTTGCATGTGAATCTTCTTTTCCCTTATTAATTCTTTCATGAATTGCATCATTGACCAATATGTTTGTCAATCTCCAATAAATTTTACCACTTATACTTTTCCTTATGTGATGTCATTACTTACCATAAGATTAGCATATGATCCTTTTCATTTATTTCCTTTTTATTTTGATTGCAACAAGAAAGTAAAGAAGCAAAATCTCAAACTAAACTTTATTATATAACTCTCACTCAATTACATTGATAGATAGATCACGAAACTAGCACTCGAAAATAGATCATACTAAACTTTTATTCAACTAGATCACGAAAGAGCTAAGGATCGAACTAAAATAGGTAAAGGTAAATAAAAGTGATGGTCATACGATACCGGGGCATCTCCCCCAAGCTTGGCTCAAGCCAAGGGGAGTGCCCATACCCGTGTACTCAAGTCTCCTTTGGTGGGGAGGATGATGAAGGTGGTGGTGATGAGGTAGTAGGTTTGTCCTCCATCTTCCAGGGCAAGGGCTCGCCATCAAAAGATGATGCACGAGTCTCCCGAGTCCTGCAACTGGCAGCTAAACTCATACCTTTAAATCTTGCTTCATACTCAAAAACTTGGTTTTGAAGATCATAGATTTGACTTTGTAGAAAATCGATTTGCTCGTTGAAGGTGAAGTCGATGTCCTTCATGGACTGGCCATCCACCATGTGATCATGGGTGAATTCCGTGATTGGCACTAAGTCCACGCTCCACCATCCCTTGGCACTTGAAGAAGTCTTGTTCCACCGCCTCGAGCCTAGCCTCCATGCTTCCCGTCCTCTTGGGCCCCTCAACATCTCGGATGTGGAGCACCCCCTCACACATCTCAATGGCTTGAGGGTGCTTCATCACCTCCGACAAGTACGGGTTGATGACCTTCTCGAAGAACTTGTCCTTGGAGGATCTTGGTGGAGCCATGGAGATCTAGATCTGACGAGAAAACATCAAAAACAAGAACAGAGAATTTTTCTGTGATGCGGTGGTCAAATCAATCGGGGGTATATATAAATATTTTTTATCTTGGGAAACAAGAATATGGAAGGAAAACAGAGTCAGGAAGGGCCCGAGGGGGGCACAACCCACCAGGGAGGGCAGGCGCGCCCTGGTGTATCGTGCTCACCTCAGTTGCTTTCCTGTTTATTTCTTATTTTCCTAATTTTTGTAATATTCCAAAACTAACAGAAAATATTTTTGCGGATTTTTTGGAGTCCGTTTACGTACCGTATCACGTACCTCCTCTTTTTCAGGATTCTGGAGTGTTCTGGAAGGTTTCTTTTATGTGTTCCTCCGGTGTCATGGTTTGGATAATATTGCTTTCAACATTAATAGGCGTACCTGAGATATACTGTTTAATTCTTTGTCCATTGACCACCTTTGGGTTAGTACCTTCGGCATTATTAATCTTGATAGCTCCAGAACGATAAACCTCTTCGATAATATATGGTCCTTCCCATTTGGAAAGAAGCTTTCCTGCAAAAAATCTAAAACAAGAGTTGTACAAAAGAACATATTCTCCAACTTTGAATTCCCGCTTTTGGATTCTTTTGTCATGCCATCTTTTAACTTTTTCTTTGAACAGTTTGGCATTTTCATAAGCTTGGGTTCTCCATTCATCTAGTGAGCTAATATCAAATAACCTCTTTTCACTGGCAAGTTTGAAATCATAATTGAGTTCTTTAATTGCCCAAAATGCTTTATGTTCTAACTCTAGAGGCAAATGACAAGCTTTTCCATATACCATTTTGTATGGAGACATACCCATAGGATTTTTATAAGCTGTTCTATAGGCCCAAAGTGCATCATCTAGTTTCTTAGACCAATTCTTTCGGGACCTATTGACAGCTTTCGTAATATTAATTTTATTTCTCTATTGCTAAGTTCACCTTGACCACTAGATTCAGTATGATAGGGTGATGCAATTCTATGGTTAACATCATATTTAGCAAGAATTTTATGGAAAGCACCAAGAATAAAGTGTGAACCACCATGAGTCATTAAATATCTAGGGACTCCAAACCTCGGGAAAATAACTTCTTTAAGCATTTTAATGGAGGTGTTATGATCAGCACTACTAGTTGGAATAGCTTCTACCCACTTAGTAACATAATCAACAGCAACCAAAATATGAGTATACCCATTGGAGGAAGGAAAAGGTCCCATATAGTCAAAACCCCAAACATCAAATGGTTCAACAACAAGTGAATAATTCATAGGCATTTCCTGACGCTTACCAATATTACCAATTCTTTGACATTCATCACAAGACAAGACAAACTTACGGGCATCCTTGAAGAGAGTAGGCCAGTAAAAACCAGATTGCAATACCTTGTGAGCAGTTCTATCTCCCGCATGATGTCCTCCATAGGCTTCGGAATGACATTTCCGTAGGATTTGTTCCTGTTCATGTTCATGAAATTTCCGCAGTTCTATACTTGTGATGACCCACAAGTATAGGGGGTCAATCACAGTCCTTTCGATAAGTAAGAGTGTCGAACCCAACGAGGAACCGAAGGAAATGACAAGCTATTTTCAGCAAGGTAATTTCTGCAAGCACTGAAATTGTAGGTAACAGATAGTTTGATAGCAAGATAATTGGTAACAAGCAAGTAACGGTAACGGTAAATAAAGTGCAGCAAGGTAGCCCAATCCTTTTGTGGCGAAGGACAGGCCAGAACAGTCTCTTATAATAGGCAAAGTGTTCTTGAGGGTACACGGGAATTTCATCTAGTCACTTTTATCATGTTGGTTTGATTCGCGTTCGCTACTTTGATAATTTGATATGTGGGTGGACCGGTGCTTGGGTGCTGTTCTTACTTGAACATCCCACTTATGATTAACCCCCTCGCAAGCATCCGCAACTATGAGAAAAGTATTAAGATAAAATCTAACCATAGCCTTAAACGTTTGGATCCAAATCAGCCCCTTACGAAGTAGCGGATAAACTAGGGTTTAAGCTTCTGTCACTCTAGCAACCCATCATGTAATAACTACTCCACAATGCATTCCCTTAGTCCCAAGGATGGTGAAGTGTCATGTAGTCGACGTTCACATGACACCACTAAGGGAATCACAACATACGTATCATCAAAGTATCGAACACATATCAAATTCACATGATTACTTGCAATATGAATTCTCCCGTGACCTCAAGAACAAAGGTAACTACTCACAAATAATATTCATGCTCAAGATTAGAAGGGTATTAAATAGCATATTGGATCTGAACATATAATCTTCCACCAAATAAACCATATAGTAATCAACTACAAGATGTAATCAAGACTACTAGTCACCCACAGGTACCACTCTAAGGTTCCGGTACAAAGATTGAACATAAGAGATGAACTAGGGTTTGAGAGGAGATGGTGCTGTTGAAGATGTTGATGAATATTGGCCTCCCAAAGATGAGAGGGGTGTTGGAGATGACGATGGCTTCGATTTCCCCCTCCGGGAGGGAAGTTCCCCCGACGGAATCGCTCCGCCGGAGGGCAAAAGTGCTCCTCCCCAAGTTCCGCCTTGAGACGGCGGCGTTCCGTCCCGAAAGTCCTCTCCTTAATTTTTCTCGGTCAAAAGACTGTAAATACTAGAAGATGGGCACCGGAGGTGGGCCGTGCTGGGCACAACCCACCAGGGTGCGCCTGGGGGGCCTGACGCGCCCTGGTGTCTTGTGCTCACCAGGTGGGCCCCCTCCGGTAGTTATTTGCTCCAGTATTTTTTACATATTCCAAAATAATTATCCGTGAAGTTTCAGCTTATTTGGAGATGTGCAGAATAGGTATCTCTGATGTGCTTTTTCAGGTCCAGAATTTCAGCTGCCGGTATTCTCCCACTTTGTGTAAACCTTGCATATTATGAGAGAAAAGGCATTAGAATCACTCCCTAAAGCATTATTATACATCAAAACATTATAAATAACAGTAGGAAATCATGATGCAAAATGGACGTATCAACTTCCCCAAGCTTAGACCTCGCTTGTCCTCAAGCGAAAGCCGATATTGAAAAGCATGCCCACATGATTTGAGAGAAAGGTGTCGATAAAAACAAAATACGGACATAATAGCATCATGCTTAGGTTCCAAAAGGGCCAGTAAAGGTGGGTTTCTCTTGATCAGATTGTGATACAGGTATTTGAGAGAAACCAATCCATCCAGAAAACAAAAGTGTGTTTGCTTAGATAGTCTTTCTAGCATTTGATCAATAAAGGGCAGAGGGTAATGATCTTTTCTAGTAGCTTTATTTAATTTTCTAAAATCAATTACCATTCTATAGACAATGACAATTCTTTGTGGAATCAGTTCATTTTTATCATTAGGAACTATGGTAATACCTCTTTTCTTAGGGACACAATGAACGGGACTTACCCACCTACTATCAGCTATGGGATAGATTATACCTGCTTCCAGAAGCTTTAATATTTCAGTTCTTACCACTTCCT
This sequence comes from Elymus sibiricus, assembly GCA_039707655.1. Classification (NCBI taxonomy): domain Eukaryota; kingdom Viridiplantae; phylum Streptophyta; class Magnoliopsida; order Poales; family Poaceae; genus Elymus; species Elymus sibiricus. The sequence continues at coordinate 252,386,841 of CM077671.1, forward strand.
TCATCTTAGGATTCAATCGCCATTGATGATCAACAACGGGTTTAGCATCAGGTTCCATATTAATCTTGTGCCAACATAGAGAGGGACTAATGCCCTTAAGATCATCAAGAGTATATCCAATAGCAGCCCGGTGCTTCCTCGGAATTTTTAATAATCTTTCTTCTTCATGTTCTGAAAGGTTAGCACTAATAATAACAGGATATATCTTTTTCTCATCGAGATAAGCATACTTCAAAGTATCGGGCAATTGTTTTAGTTCAAACACAGGATCACCTTTAGGTGGCAGGGGACCTCCAAGGGCTTCAATAGGCAAATTGTGTTTTAGGAGAGGCTGTTGTTCAAAGAAAATTTTATCTATTTCATTTCCTTCACGCAAGTGCATATCATTTTCATAGTCTAGCAGATATTGTTCTAACGGATCGGTAGGAGGTACGGCAATAGAAGCAAGACCAATTATTTCATCCTTACTAGATAGTTCTCTATCACAAGGTTGTCTACTAAACTTGGAAAAAATTAAACTCATGAGACACATCACCAAAACTAACATCGACGGTTTGTTTTTCACAATCTAGCTTAGTATTAACGGTGTTCAAGAAAGGTTTACTAAAGATAATGGGACAAAAGTCATCTTGAGGGGAACCAAGAACTAGAAAATCAGTAGGATATTTCACTTTCCCACACAAGACTTCAACATCTCTAACAATCCCAAGTGGTGTGATGGTGTCTCTATTAGCAAGTTTAATAGTAACATCAATGTCTTCTATTTCAGCAGGTGCTATATCATTCATAATTTCTTGGTATAAGGTAAAAGGAATAGCACTCACACTAGCACCCAAATCACATAAACCATGATAGCAATGATCTCCTATTTTGACTGAGACAACAGGCATGCCCACTACGGGTCTATGTTTATCTTTTTCATCGGGTTTAGCAATTCTAGCAGCTTCATCACAGAAGTAAATAACATGCCCATCCATATTTTCTACCAAGAGATCTTTAACCATAGCAACACTGGGTTCTACCACTGGTGCAGCGACGTGCTATACAAACGGTTTTAACCCCTTTCCGTGACGTAGTTTTAAACCGTCGCCTTGCGTGTGTGGGCGATAGGGGGGGGTCCATCCCACACGACACAACAAAATCATCGGCGATGGTGGCCAACGAACGCAAACTTTTAGCAAAACTAAGCGTATGGGATTTCCGTATCTATCACAAATGAGAGTCACCTGTCAACCGTTTGATATATGGCATCCTTCCTATACGGCCCATCCATGCAACTCGTGTGAGATCACACTAACATCGCACGCGCTATTCTGTAGCGCACCGTTTACGATATGTGCCAAATTGCAAAGCGTGTATGATAAGGAGACAATCACACACATTTTGTCCTACATCGTCGTTTGCGATATCCCAAGATTCGCAAATGCTCCAACTGTCGTACTCGTGTCGGATGCATACGACATAACAAACAGTTAAACATTATAAATCGTGTATGATAAGGAGACTGTCACAAAACATTTAGGTCTGCTTAACCGTTTCTGATATTGTCTAACATCACACACGGTTTGCAAACGGCAATTGTGTGCATTGTCGCACACAGTTTCTCTCTCCGAAACGTGTCGAATCATGAGGTATATCACACACGTTCTGCTTCTCAAACCGTGTGCGGTATAATGACCTGCAGAGCTTATTTTCCGCTATTTTAATTGCCATAATTTAAAATTCTATAGGATTTGAATTTGATAGTAGGCTATAACATTTTTCATATCCATCCTATATAGACATAGATTCAACAACCAATGCATTATTCCATTCACAGGTACATATGTTCAAGAATTACATTAAGAAATAATAATTACATTAGGACCAGATAAATAATGATGAACCACGGTTGCATACTTGTATTAAATACGGTAAAGGAAGAGGCAAAAGACACTCTAGCAGCTGTACAAGGTGAAGCGGAATGCCCATATTGTGTCCTCCTCCATGCAGAATGCATGGACGACTCTGGGCTAGCCCCTTGTGATGGCGGACCGCCCATCCTTCTCTGTGTTGATGAGGACATCTAGGTAGTCATCGTGGCCTGGTAGATATACTTTAACGTTTGCACGTCCACCAATCATGTAGTTTGAGAGGTAATCCTGAGTAAACTGCTTTGAGAACCACTATAAACAAAATAGATTCAGACATTGTAAATTTGTAAGCTAACAACTCATTGTGGACAGTAAAAAGAAGGGTACAGAGTTCGTAGTTACCATCCTGGAGTTCATTGTTGTCTTGGATAAGGTGTAAAGAAATAGTTTAATTGCAATATTTTGTCCCATTTTATTAACAACCTTTATAAGTTTCCGCACTTGATGCTGGTTCATGAATATCTCATTGCCCCATACACAAAAAGGGTCGACACGCGGATCTTTACCAGTGACATATGTACCTACAAGCAACAAGTTGGTATTAGAAGGTAAACTGAAATTGTACAATGACGTAGTTCAGTATTCCCTGTCCAAGTATATAAGATCTTATTACATCCAAAATACTTACATATTTGATGTATTAACATCTTATACTTTGGGGTGGATGGAGTATATATATAAGCCATGTGATGAAACTAACCTCGATGAAAAATAACAGTTGTTCCCGATATTGTCCTGGGTAAGTACATCGAAAGGCATGTTAAGTACTGACAGGCTAAACATCAACCAAATATATGCATGGTAAACAACATGATCACAAAATGATAGCTTCAGTGTGCAGGTTTAAGCACGCTAGCTAAGCTAATAATAAGTGGAGATGTGTGTTAACTGCAATAGGCTTAGCATTTAATAACAACAAAATATAGTCATTCAAACTGGTATTAAGCACACTAATTATTGTTACATAAAAATGGAAAGGCTTGTGCTCACTACAACAAGCTTAACATCAATTAAATATAGTCATTCATAGTGGTACTATTGAAATTGCATAGAATGTAGCTGGTGCTTACACATCAAATTGTATAACTGAACATCACATTGTGAAAAAACAGAAATAAATAGTGGGCGTGTTAACTGGTATGATGAAATTGAACTGGAAAGTACATACTTGCAGATATAGAACTTCACAATGTGAATAACTGAAATAAACAAGGCATACTATATAGCAATTGAATTAGGACATATGCCCAGTACAAACAACCGAGCTAGGAAAAACAGTTAAACAAGGCATATGCTCACTACAACAGGCTTGGTAGCAACCAAAAATAGTCATTCGTACAGTACTGTTGAAATTGCATAGAACATAGCCGGTGGTTAAACATGAAATTGTATAACTGAACATCACATGCGAAAGAACTGAAATAAACAGTGCACGTGTTAACTACACCAGGTTTAACAGGAACCATATATGGCTCTTGAAATAGGTATTGATGAAATTCAACTGCAGAGTCCATACATTTAGCATGAGTGAAGTAATTTAACATGGGATGGGTTTCCTCACCTGTCACAGATGGGCTCATTCCCATTAGAAGAGCGCGGATTATGGGTGTGCTCCCTGTTGTAACAGATGGGCTCCTTTCCCTTGGAAGAGCAGGGACGCAGGGTGCCCTCCCTGATGTCACGGATGGGATCTTTCCCCTTGGAATAGACGGATATGGTGCCATTGTCGGCGTCGGCGTCGTCGATGAGGTCTGACTTGGCAGCTAACGATGCTGAGCCACCGCCATAGAACGTGTCCTTCAGAAATGACAAAAGAGGCTCCATGGAGATGAAGGAAGGCAAATTCTTGAGGGCGAAGTAGAGTAGATCAGCGGCTGAGCCTTGCATGAGGGCGACGGGGGTTGAACCCGAGGGGTCGGGGTTGGGCCACTTAACCTGTGACATAGCCCGCGACAAGCCATCACTGTCGACGAGCTCGACGTCACAGCCGGCTGCGTCGATATGCATCCATACGGGAAACCGCTGTCTTATAGCCTCGTAGTCGTTAGATTTCCCGGCGGCCTCGTAGGCCACCTTGTCATCGTAGTCAGCTTCCCCGGCGGCCTCGGCGACCACCTCATCATCGTAGACAGCTTCCCTGGCGGCCTCGGCGGCCACCTCGTCATCGTAGACAGCTTCCCCGGCGGCCTCGGCGGCCACCTCGTCATCGTAGTCAGCTTCCCCGGCGATCCCGGCGGGCACCTGGTCATCGTAGTCAGCTTCCTCGGCAGCCTCAGCGGCCACCTTGGCATCGTCCAGCGGAAAGGCCGCGATATACCTCCTTTTGGTCATTCGCTCCTGGATCTCCCCTGCAAGTGTAGCTGGGATTAGGCTGCGATGGTCTGCGGTGGGGGTCAGTGCGGATCTGTGAGGAAGGGGTGTTTAGCAGGCGCCATCTAAGAAATTCAGGGCGGCAAGGGTACGGAGATGGGTTCGTAACATGGACGGGGAGAGCAGGAGAGGTTGATTGTGGAACGCGGAGCGGGATCGGGGGCGGCGGTGGGTTCGAGCGAGGGAGTTGTGTGGGGGTGGGGGGTGGGAGGGGCCTAGAAGGTGTTTGAGGAAATGCCATGGCTACTTTAAATTTTACTTGGAGGGAATGAAAAGCCAGGACAAACTGAAATTTTTATGATGGGTTTGAAGTGGCGCCGGAGGAACAAACATCGCACACGGCCCGATCATAATACCCGTGTGCAATTCAAAGAGATAAACCCGCGCAACCATCAATTTTTAATTGATCAAGGCGGGTAGCTATTTTTAAGATTTCTCTATGCGGGTTAGTGCAAGGTGGTCTATAGTTACGTGACAACCACGGGCCGGGCGTGGCACACAGTTAGCATGCGGGAACCGTGTCTACTGCGTACACAATCGCACACAGTTGTCTCCTTCGACTCGTCTGCTATTTAAGTTTCAAAAAAAGACTACCCTGCCATTTATCTAACAACATTGGAAAATAAACACGATAAATCTAGGGGCATAGCACAAACAGACCTGCTTGTGGACGAAATTTATGTATGGAAAGGTTGTTGTGGTGTTCAAATACGGAATGCACAACTTTCATGTGACACACAATGTCTTGCAGAGCACACGGTAATGTTGGCTTATGGCCCCCTCCCCCCCCCCCCCAACACACACCCACACACACCTTCGAGTCGGCGGCGGGGGGGGGGGGGGGGAGGGGATGGTAGCTACAGTATATATATGAACGTACGAACTTATACTACGACTGCAAATTCACCCAACCGTAACACAAAACCAATAGAAATCCATCATGATCACCTCCTCCCCTGTGTTTTACTTCTAAGGGTAGACTGCGTGGGCCCACTGATGGGCGCGTCTCGGAAACTTCACAATATGGGTGAGACCGCAACCACATGTGTGTGGCTCAACTAATTAATTAAGGTGGTGTGATATTTCGTGCGTGCATAAATTTTTCATGTGGCTCAAAAGTCGAACGGTATGTAGTACCTGACCTCATAAATAGGTTTCGTGTATACATATATGGGCCGGTTTAAGTGATAGACCACACGGGTCCACAAATTTGGCATGTCGTCCATAACCACGCGAGGGAGTGTTTGTAGACAACACCAACGCACATGCATGGCCCCAGGCACAATGTATGAAAGCGTTGTGCAATGTTTTCAAATACCAAACACACAACTTTCGCCGCCACATGTGTGTCTCCTGGACCAGAATGTCCCCGTACTGAGGTTAACGACCCATGCATATATAGCCCCACGCGCGCCCACAGTTCGAGCCGATAGGAGTGATTCAGTGTGTACGATGCATTTGATTTTTTCTTAGAATTGAAATGTCGATGCATATATCAACTACGTATAATATACCAACGAGAAGAATCCACCTTGGTCAAATTAACATCTCTACAGCCGCCTGTCAAAGTGACGACCCACATGGACATGGTTGTGCCGGTGTGATGCCGATGACCACGTGAGAGAGTGTTTGACAAAACAAACGACCACGCCATGAGGCCCACACATATATGTATATATGTAATTAAGTGTTTGTTTAGTTAATTAGTACCCAATGGAACTTTAATGTCAATTGCCTTAGAGACTGCAAGTCGACTTACGAAGAGGATCGATCACAACGCATATAGGCCCTGTTTGGATCCATGGGTTAGAGTTAGTTTGAGATAGCTGGGGCTCAAATAGCCCTAAAGTATTCAAACATGAGGGTTAGATTGGATCCAGTTGCATCTAACCCACCAAAAAAAACTATTCCACCCAAGAGGTGCTAATTGGAGCTAGTTCTCATGGGGCGCTCTCTATCCCACCAGCCAAGAGGTCCTAATTGGAGCTAGTTCTCGTGGGGCCATTGAAAAATCACTTTTCTCTCTCCATCAAGTGCATCTATTGTCAATCTAACCCTGTCATCCAAACACCTCTTTGGCTATAGTTAGTTTAGGGTTAGTCATGAGCTAGAAACTAACTCCAACCTCTAGCTATATAAGTTAGAGTATCCAAACAGGGCCATAATATATGTATGCCTCCCCACCCGGCCCAACCCCCCATTTCGATATTTTGGTGGGATGGGTTCATGGGTATATATATATGCATGCGCCCAAAAAACATTTGTCTCGATGTCTGACCATGGAATATGGTAATTAACACGCATACCGAAAAGGATCCACATTGGTCAAAATGATATATAATATAGATGACCACAAATGGGCCCCATAGATTGACGCGTCACCGATTACCATGTGAGGGAGCCACTTAGGGCCACCATCAATTATATGTGACACAAGCATATGAATGGGTTTGTTTTTTGATGTCAAAATGCCAACTACACGACTTTGATCCAGTGCGTGCTTCACAAATTGGAAAGTCCCCACGCTAAAGAAAATTACGCGCAATATGTATGTCTCCTCCCACCCACCCCCTCAACTTTGAGCGGTAGGAGGTACTCATGAGTACGCCACGTCAATCTTTGGTGTGGAATCTCACCATGATCGGATTAACTAAACCCACCTTGGTCAAACCCCTACCGGTGCGGCTCAAAAGTGATAGACCACGTGGACCCACGAATGTGCACGTCACTAATAGCACACGAAGGATTAATGTCCGAGGGACCACCACCACCGTGTGCATGTGTCCTAAACACATGCATGACGTTAGAGGTGTGCCTTGTTTTAAACATTTCAATGCACAATTTTGATAATTTGGGGTGGCAAGTGCCTCACAAAACGAACAATCCCACACATAGAGCCTCGTGCAACAAGTGAAACGGAAAGATCCCCCCCCCCCGCGCGGCCACCACTGGAAACACCATGTCTAGACGCGTCAAACTATTTTTATGCAGAAAACACGTGACACATCAGTCCGTGTTATAATTATAAAATGTTCATATATCATTTGAAAAATATGCAACAATAAGTTTCTAGGAATTCATTGGGGGAAATCATATGTCCCCTTGGGTTCATGTTTAGTCGCCATGCAATAAATGGCAAGGAACCTCAAACCTCTTGGCGTCGTGGAAAACATTAAAAATATTGGTTTTTAGACAGATCAGCCTCAAACATCGAAAAAATCATTTTAAATTGAAGTAAATCCAAAAATCAACTGAAAATCATGAAACTTGGGATTCCGTTTCATGATATAAACAAGAGCTTATTAAAGGTTGGTACTTGGTACACACACCTGTCACGTTACCATCATGAACGATTACAGTATTCAACCGTGTGCGTTGGTCCCAACAAAATATTACGTACCACCACGAGCCCCGTGTGCCGTTCGAGCGGACGTGAGTTGACGGGACGCATGCGAGTAGTCCACTGCTCAGGCTGACCGTGAGGCGTGCGAGTAGGTGTGTAAATTGACGGGGCGTGTGAGAGCAGGCCGCTCTGGCCCACCGGGAGACGTGCGAGCTGGTGTGTGAACTGACGGGACGCTTGCGAGCAGTCCTCTGCGCAGGCTAACCAGGAGACATGCGAGCAGTCCTCTGCACAGGCTAACCGGGAGACGTGCAAGCAGGGGTGAGGCATGCGAGAAGACCACTGTGCAGGTTCACCGGGAGGCGAGCCGTTTAACCGCCTCCCGCCTAGCTCCCAACCACTCTATATTAATTGCGCCTTGGCCGCTGGTTATAGCAGGCGGACACACTCCCCTCTGTCCACACACACTGCGCCTGCATCCTCGCCGCCGTTCCCAGTCGTAAACGCTCTCGGAAGTGTATCAGATGGCGACCAAGCGCACCATCGGAGGGAGTGGTGACGCGGGGTTCGAAGACGAGGCCGGCGAAGCAACTAAGCATCTCTTGATGCTGGGAGACGAGGTTGCCCTCCCCGCCGATGAGGTCTCGTGCGGACAGAAGCACCGCCATGACATCGTAAGCCCCATCGTGCCTCCCCAGCAGGAGGCGGTGCTGCACAGAGACTATTACGACCTCTCTGATGACCACTCCACCGACGACGATTCCGACGGCTACAACTCCGATGACGACGGAGAACAGGTTAGACCCCCCCTATTTTGGTAACTATATCATAGTGTATCTCTGATTAGTTCTGTTTCTGCCTTTTTTTGGAATTCGCCCGGGGTTCATGTGATTTCAATCCATGTAATCAGAGTAAGATTCGATAGATCCGTGTTAGTGTGTACGTATTGATTGTTTGTTAGGTAAATGATAAGTGACTTGGATAAGTGACATCCGTACATACGATTATGCGAATATTATGTCTAAGGTTTTACAGTGATTTAATGGTTGACCCGTACAAATGATCATTTTGCTAATAATCCGTCTACATAGATGATTGTACATGTACCCATTTGTAAATAAACACTGTATAAGAGCATGTAGATCACTACTTTAGTGATAATGGGGAGTAGTACTTACTTCAAAGTTCCTTGTTTGTTTGACAATAATCGCTCCATGCATTTAAAGTCATTAGTTAATTATTGTGTTGCCCTAAGTTGTTTGTGACATCATTTTATGCATTTTATTCATCAATGTCATGATTTTTTATTATATGTATAGGTGCTATCTGACGATGTTTGCAGCGATAAATACGACCAGAGAAGGTACAAGAAACAAAAGCTCAGGGAGCTCTATGCGGGAACGCATAATTGTCGTATCAGGACCCGGAATGGGGGCTTCGGATGCCCGTTCTACGCCCAAAGGCTTAACCCCGTGTTTGCAAGTGTTCTGGCGCATGCTAGAGGACGAGCCGTTGGCTCCTTCAGGAAGAAGTATTCTCGGAGGGTGGCGCACGCCGCGTACGCGGAGTACCTAGAGAAACTTTACGTTGTTGGTGGGTACGATTAGGATTGAGTTATATATACATGTCCTGATGCCAGCACTACCCTAGCTATCTATAGTTTCTGCGTCATATATCACTGCTTGAGTTATGTTTATTATATGTTGATCTAGATGTCGGTGAGACTCTGTTTTATGAACTAATACGTAGAGCAATGTAATTGCAGTCTTGAGCTGCAATCAGTTTGGTTCATGGAACATTTATGCTTATCTTAGAGTCCCCACACAATTTACTACTAGCAACTGTTTGCCCACAGCACGCACAGCTACGTTTGAGTGTTGGCAATTTTTTACACTATGCATATTACGGTAAAAAATGCTTGACTTACCTGCAAACTTGTTGAATGCGGTAAAAAATTCAGGTGTCACACGTAAGATGAAATTTGGAACCCACAAACTTCGTTATTTTCCCGGATTGAAATCGGGTGCGAGGACTAACATTTTGCCGCGACACGCGTGTGTCCTGATTGTCCAGAACGCAATCCCATGGACCATGGCGGTCCACTTGCACCGTAGTGACACTTATCACAAACGGCTATGTCTACTGAACCGTCGCCTCCGAAGCGCATTATTATTCTGGCCGAGAAAACCCTCACCATCGTCCCCGCGTAACAACAGTTACAAAACCCTCACCGTCCTTCCCAGTCGCAACCGCACTGCATATGTCACACCGCTGCTTAGTGCTGAACGTGTACACTGCTTTAATTCATTGGACACGCATCATTTTTGCTAACCGTTTGCCATTTAACGCCCCCAATAATGGGTGCTTCTTCCAGCCGACGCGTGGCCAACCGAGCCGGGCGGGAGGCTGTGCGCAGTTGCACGCGGGAACGGGCTCACCAACGATACGTTGGCGGCACTTCGAGCCACCGCGTGGCCAAACGAACCGCCGGGAACGCTTGTTCGTGCGCTGGCCAAGCTTGCACAGCAATCCTCTGCCGGGAACGCGGTGACAAGACGTGCCAATTACATTCCGTCCAGCCCCCATTTACTCCACCGCTCTTTTAACCTACTATCTCTCTTCAACCTTTCCCCACAACGCAAGAAGCACACTCACACTCCAAATACAGAGAGGATATCCTGCTCGGCTCCAATGGCGGAGCTCCCAGCGGCTGCCGCCGACGAGCGGCAGTTCACCATTCGTGCCTACGTGGACACCCACGTAAGGTTCAAGAACCTCACGGTGGTGTACACCAACGACCCGATCTGGGTGGAGAACTCCATCCACACCATGGAGCAGTTACTTGCCTATGAGAAGTACAAAGTGGTCGGCTTCGACCTCAAGTACACCGACAGTCGTGCCGGGCATGATTAGAAGGTTGCCGTCGCCCAACTGTGCATGGGCCATTACGTCCTTGTCTACCACTACTGTCTGGCCACAAGGCCTTGCGATCAATTCGCCAGGTTTGTCAACAGCCCCGACTACATATTCGCTACGGTGGACACCACCAACGATGAAAAGGTGCTCAAGGCCACGGGCTTGGCCTGCCGGAATCTTGTGGACATCCAATGCATGTACAAGATCTTGGGCGGCGAGGAGAAGGATAAGGACTCCCTGGTTGACCTCGCCATGTCCATCATCGACCCCTACTACAGAGGCATGAAGGATGTCTGCAAGAAGAAGAAGGTTGCATGGCACTGCGCCTGGGTCCGAAGAGTGGATGAAGATCACGTCAAGTACGCGGCCAAGGACGCGTACGTAAGCTACGAGATGTGTAGGCGGATCATTGACATGAGGAAGTGTCTCCGTCCTGCGCCGACTGGCACCCCTCGTCACAAGAAGAATAGATGAATGATTTGATGATCGTTACTACTAGTTTAGTATGCCTGTACTTGTTAATTGATGTGTGCAAATGTTATCTGTAGTCAGTAATGTAATTGGATGTTTATTTAGGTTATGCAATCATGATGTTGTTCTGTAGTACCATCTTTTCCTTAGTATATGCATTACGCAATGTACGATTAATATCTGGACATTAATATGCAATTGACGATTAATATTCGGACCTTAAGAAGTAGAACCACGACCGAGGGTATCCTGCGCGGCTCCAATGGCGCTCCCAGCAGCTGCCGACGACGAGCGCCAGTTCACCATGCATGCCATAGTGGACACGCACAAAGTGGTCTGGTTCGACCTCGCGTCCCACCGCGTGCTCTGCTCTCGCGTTCCTCCGCGTGCTCTGCTCTCGCCCCCCCTCCCGCGCGCTCTGCCAGCGGTTGGGGCCGGCCCACGATCACGTTTGGGGCTCCATATGCATGCGGTTGCGCCACGCGCGTCGCCCCATGCAGTTACGTGCTTCCTCGACTGAATCACGCGCTGCAAAAACTGCCATCCGGAAGTGCCGGTTTTACAGGACGTCCGGACCCCATTTATACACACGGCCATTAACCATAGTCTCTTCACGCTTTCGATCGCACCCACAACACAATAAGAACACCCTCGACGACGCATACAGAGAGGATGTCCAGCGGCACTCCAATGGAGTACGGCGAGCATCATGTGGAGACCCACATGAGGAAGACGGACCTCACGGTGGTGTACACCAACGACCCGGGCATGGTGGAGGACTCCATCGGCACTATGGAGCGGTTGCTTGATGCAGATGACAAGTACAAAGTGGTCGGCTTCGACCTCGCTTACACCGGCGGTCGTGCCGGGCATGATCAGAAGGTTGCCGTCGCCCAGTTGTGCATCAGCCATCACGTCCTCCTCTACCACTACTACCTGGCCATAGTGCCTTGCGAGCGTTTCACCAGGTTTGTCAACAACCCCAACAACAGGTTCGCTACGGTGGACACCACCGACGATCCAAAGGTGCTCAATACTTCGGGCTTGGCCTGCCAGAAGCTTGTCGACATCCGCGTCCACTACAAGGTCTGGGGCAGCAAGAAGAACATGGACTCCCATGTTGACCTGGCCGAGGCCATCATCGACCCCTACTATAGAGACATGAAGGCTGAGTGCGACAAGAACAAGCCTGTTTGGCACAGGGGCTGATGACCCACAAGTATAGGGGATCAATCGTCGTCCTTTCCATAAGTAAGAGCGTCGAACCCAACGAGGAGCGGAAGGAAATGACAAGCAGTTTTCAGCAAGGTAATTTCTACAAGCACTGAAATTGTAGGTAACGGATAGTTTGATAGCAAGATAATTTGTAACAAGCAAGTAACGGTAACGGTAAAGAAGGTGCAGCAAGGTAGCCCAATCCTTTTGTGGCAAAGGACAGGTCAGAACAATCTCTAGTAATAGGCAAAGTGTTCTTGAGGGTACACGGGAATTCCGTCTAGTCACTTTTATCATGTTGGTTTGATTCGTGTTCGCTACTTTGATAGTTTGATATGTGGGTGGACCGGTGCTTGGGTGTTGCTCTTACTTGAACAACCTCCCACTTATGATTAACCCCCTCGCAAGCATCCGCAACTACGAGAAAAGTATTAAGATAAAATCTAACCATAGCATTAAACGTTTGGATCCAAATCAGCCCCTTACGAAGTAGCGCATAAACTAGGGTTTAAGCTTCTGTCACTCTAGCAACCCATCATCTAATAACTACTCCACAATGCATTCCCTTAGGCCCATGAATGGTGAAGTGTCATGTAGTCGACGTTCACATGACACCACTAAGGGAATCACAACATACATACCATCAAAATATCGAACACATATCAAATTCACATGATTACTTGCAACATGACTTCTCCCGTGACCTCAAGAACAAAGGTAACTACTCACAAATAATAATCATGCTCAAGATCAGAGAGGTATTGAATAGCATAATGGATCTGAACATATAATCTTCCACCAAATAAACCATATAGTAATCAACTACACAAGGTAATCAACACTACTAGTCACCCACAGGTACCAATCTGAGGTTCCGGTACAAAGATTGAACACAAGAGATGAACTAGGGTTTGAGAGGAGATGGTGTTGTTGAAGATGTTGATGAAGATTGGCCTCCCAAAGATGAGAGGGGTGTTGGTGATGACGATGGCTTCGATTTCCCCCTCCGGGAGGGAAGTTCCCCCGGCGGAATCGCTCCGCCGGAGGGCAAAAGTGCTCCTGCCCAAGTTCCGCCTCGAGGCGGCGGCGCTTCATCCCGAAAGTCCTCCTCTAATTTTTTTTCTAGGTCAAATGTGACTATATACTAGAGGATGGGCACCAGAGGTGGGCCGAGGAGGCCACAACCCATCAGGGCGCGCCCAGGGGGGCTGGCGCGCCCTGGTGGGTTGTGCCCACCAGGTTTGCCCCCTCCAGTAGTTTTCTGCTCCAGTATTTTTTATTTAATCCAAGAATAATCTCCATAAAATTTCAGCTTCATTGGAGTTGTGCATAATAGGTATCTCGGACGTGCTTTTTCAGGTCCAGAATTCCAACTGCCGGTATTCTCCCTCTTGGTGTGAACCTTGCATATTATGAGAGAAAAGGCATTAGAATCACTCCTTAAAGCATTATTATTCGACAAAACATAATAAATAACAGTAGAAAATCATGATGCAAAATGGACGTATCAACTCCCCCAAGCACCTCGCTTGTCCTCAAGCGAAAGCCGATATTGAAAAGCATGTCCACATGGTTTGAGAGAGAGTTGTCGATAAAAACAAAATACAGACATAGAAGCATCATGCTTATTATCATAACAGCAACAAACTTTAACATAAAACTTATTCATATACTTTTATCATAGAACTTCTTATGCACAAGTAACAATTCATCACAACATAGAAGTATGAAGCATAAGCCTTATTGAAAACCAACAAACTATGTTCTTAGTCAACTTTGCAACTACAATTCATCATATTTTCAAGAAGGGTCTCATGTCGGAGCCTTTTGGCAAGTCCACATACTCAACCATCATTTATTCTTCTATGATTGCTAACACTCACGGCATACCCATGAACAAAAAGTTTCAACCGGACACATAGGAAGATGGGGGCTTATAGTTTCGCCTCCCAACGTATTCACCTCAAGGGTGATGTCAACAATAATAACTCATGCCCACCCATATCCAAATGGATATATGTGCCTAGATATTTCCTCAACACATGATGCTTGCAAAAGGAAAAAGTAAAAAGGAATAGGGAAGAATACTTTGACTCTTGCATAAAAATAAATACATAAAAGTAAAAGATAGTCCCTTTGCAGAGGGAAGCTGAGGTTGTCATGCGCTTATTGGTTTGTATGCCCAATCCCTTAATGTAAAAGAACGTCACGCTATATTGCCCCCTATGATAGCAACCTTTATTATGCAGTCCGTCACTTTTATTGCTTTGCCATCATAAGTTCGTATAGCGCTCAATTTTCTCTTACACTAATTGATCAAAACACTTTGAGAAGCAATTTTTATTGCCTTATTGCACCGATGACAACTTACTTGAAGGATCTTACTCGATCCATAGCTAGGTATGGTGGACTCTCAAAGAATGAGTTTGGTTTAGGGTTTTTGGATGCAAGCACCACATGTTGAAGGATCTATGACAATATAACTTCTATGTAGATATGAACAAGCATAAATCATTATGTTGTCTTCCTTGTCCAACGTCAACACTTTTGGCATATAATATTTGATGAGGGCTCACAATCATAAAAGATGTCCAAGATAGTGTATTTGCATGTGAATCTTCTCTTCCCTTATTAATTCTTTCATGAATTGCATCATTGACTAATGCTATGTTTGTTAATCTCCAATAAATTTTACTACTTATACTTTTCCTTATGTGATGTCATTACTCACCATAAGATTAGTATATGATTCTTTTCATTATTTCTCTTTCCTTTATTTTGATTGCAACAAGAAAGTAGAGAGGCAAAAACTCAAACTAACTTTATTATATAACTCTCACTCGATTACATAGATAGATAGGACACGAAACTAACACACGAAAATAGATCATGCTAAACTTTTATTCAACTAAAGCAAAGGGAAACTAAAGATCGAACTAAAATAGGTAAGGGTGAATAAAAGTGGTGGTGATACGATACCGGGGCACCTGCCCCAAGCTTGGCTCAAGCCAAGGGGAGTGCCCATACCCGTGTGCTCAAGTCTCCTTCGGTGGTGGTGATGAAGAAGGTGGTGGTGACAAAGTGGTAGGCTTTTCCTCTAGCTTCCAGGGCAAGGGCTCCCCATCATAAGTTGACGCGAGAGTCCCGTGAGTCCTGCAACTGGCAGCTAAACTCATACCTTTAAATCTTGCTTCATATTCAAAGACTTGGTTTTGAAGATCATAAACTTGGCTATGTAGAAAATTAATTTGCTCGTTGAGGGTGGAGATGATGTTTGGCCATCCACCATCTGATCACGGGTGAATTCCGTGATCATGGAGTGATTGGCACTAAGTCCACGCTCCACCATCTTCCGGCACTTGAAGATTTCCTGTTCCACCGTCTCGAGCCTAGCCTCCATGCTTCCGGTCCTCTTGGGTCCCTGAACATCACGGATGTGGAGCGCCCCCTCACGCATCTCAATGGCTTGAGGGTGCTTCATCACCTCCGACAAGTACGGGTTGATGACCTTCTTGAAGAACTTGTCCTTGGAGGAGCTTGGTGGAGCCATGGAGATCTAGATCTGTCGAGAAAACAGCAAGAAACAAGAACAGAGGATTTTTCTGCGATGCGGTCGTCAAAACAGTCGGGGGTATATATAGAGAATTTTTATTCTTGGGAAACAAGCATATGGAAGGAAAACGGAGTCGGGAAGGTGTCCGAGGTGGGCACAACCCACCGGGGCGCGCCCAGGGGTGCCTGACGCGCCCTGGTGTATCGTGCTCACCTCGATCACCTTCGGTTTATTTCTTTATTTCCAAAATTTTCTAATATTCCAAAACTGACAAAAACTATTTTTGCGGATTTTTCGGAGTCCGTTTACTTACCGTATCACGTACCTCCTATTTTTCAGAATTCTGGAGTGTTCCAGAAGGTTTCTTTTATGTGTTCCTACGGTGTCATGGTTTGGATAACATTGCTTTCAACGTTAATAGGCGTACCTGAGATGTAATGCTTAATTCTTTGTCCATTGACCACCTTCGGGTTAGTACCTTCGGCGTTATTAATCTTGATAGCTCCAGAACGATAGACCTCTTCGATAATATAAGGACCTTCCCATTTTGAGAGAAGCTTACCAGCAAAAAATCTTAAACGAGAGTTGAACAAAAGAACATAGTCTCCTATTTTGAATTCCCGCTTTTTGATTCTTTTGTCATGCCATCTTTTTACTTTTTCTTTGAATAATTTGGCATTTTCATAGGCTTGGGTTCTCCATTCATCTAGTGAGCTAATATCAAATAGCCTCTTCTCACCGGCAAGTTTGAAATCATAATTAAGTTCTTTAATTGCCCAAAATGCTTTGTGTTCTAATTCTAGAGGCAAATGATAAGCTTTTCCATATACCATTTTATATGGAGACATACCCATAGGATTTTTATAAGCTGTTCTATAGGCCCAAAGTGCATCATCTAATTTCTTAGACCAGTTCTCACGAGACCTATTGACAGTTTTTTGTAATATTAATTTTATTTCTCTATTGCTAAGTTGAACTTGACCACTAGATTGAGGGTGATAGGGTGACGTAATTCTATGGTTAGCATCATATTTAGCAAGCATCTTACGGAAAGCACCATGAATAAAGTGTGAACCACCATCAGTCATTAAATATCTAGGGACTCCAAACCTTGGGAAGATAACCTCTTTAAGCATTTTAATGGAGGTGTGGTGATCAGCACTACTAGTTGGAATAGCTTCTACCCACTTAGTGACATAATCAACAACAACCAAGATATGAGTGTACCCGTTAGAGGAAGGAAAAGGCCCCATATAATCAAAACCCCCAACATCAAATGGTTCAACAACTAGTGAATAATTCATAGGCATTTCCTGACGCTTACCGATATTACCAATTCTTTGACATTCATCACAAGACAAGACAAACTTACGGGCATCCTTGAAGAGAGTAGGCCACTAAAAACTAGATTGCAATACCTTGTGAGCAGTTCTATCTCCAGCATGATGTCCTCCATAAGCTTCGGATGAGATTTCCGTAGGATTTGTTCCTGTTCATGCTCAGGTACACAACGTCTAATAATACCATCTACTTTTTCTTTATAAAGGTGTGGGTCATCCCAAAAGTAATGTCTCAAGTCATAGAATTTTTTTCTCTGTTGTTGGTATGTGAAGCTAGGTGGTACATATTTAGCGACAATGTAGTTAGCATAATCAGCATACCAAGGGGTGTTTTGTGAAACACTTATTGCAGCTAACTGTTCGTCAGGGAAACTATCATCAATAGGTAGTGGGTAATCAAGAATATTTTCTAACCTAGACAAGTTATCAGCTACGGGGTTCCCAGCTCCCTTCCTATCAACGATGTGTAAGTCAAATTCTTGAAGCAAGAGAACCCACCTAATGAGTCTAGGTTTAGCATCTTTATTTTCAATAAGGTATTTTATAGCAGCATGATCGGTGTGAACAATAACTTTGGAATCAACAATATAGGATCTAAATTTATCACAGGCAAACACGACCGCTAAAAATTCTTTTTCAGTAGTAGCATAATTTTGTTGAGCACTGTCTAGAGTTTTACTAGCATAATGGATAACATTAAATTTCTTATCAACTCTTTGTCCTAGAACATCACCAACATCATAATCACTAGCATCACACATAATTTCAAAAGGCAAGTTCCAATCAGGTGGTTGAACGATAGGTGCAGAGTTTAAGGCTTTTTTGAGTGTTTCAAAGGCTTCCACACAATCATCATCAGAAATATAAGGAATATCCTTTTGCAAGAGATTAGTAAGAGGCCTAGAAATTTTAGAAAAGTCTTTAATGAACCTCCTATAAAAACCAGCATGACCAAGGAAACTTCGAATACCTTTAATATCTTTAGGACATTGCATTTTCTCAATTGCATCAACTTTAGCTTTATCCACCTCAATACCTCGTTCAGATATTTTATGCCCCAAGACAATGCCTTCATTAACCATAAAGTGGCACTTCTCCCAATTCAAGACGAGATTAGTTTGTTCACACCTCTGCAAAACTCGATCAAGGTTGCTTAAGCAATCATCAAAAGAAGTTTCGTAAACGGAAAAATCATCCATGAAAACCACCACAATCTTTTCACAGAAATCAGAGAATATAGCAGTCATACATCTTTGAAAGGTAGCAGGTGCATTGCATAAACCAAAAGGCATACGTCTATAAGCATAGGTTCCAAAAGGGCAAGTAAAGGTGGTTTTCTCTTGATCGGATTGTGACACAGGTATTTGAGAGAAACCAGAGTATCCATCCAGAAAACAAAAGTGTGTGTGCTTAGATAATCTTTCTAGCATTTGATCAATGAAAGGCAGAGGGTAATGATCTTTTCTAGTAGCTTTATTTAATTTTCTAAAATCAATTACCATTCTATAGCCAGTAACAATTCTTTGTGGAATGAGTTCATTCTTATCATTACAACGGTAATACCTCCTTTCTTAGGGACACAATGAATGGGACTTACCCATCTACTATCAGCAATATGATAGATTATACCTGCTTCCAGAAGTTTTAATATTTCAGTTCTTACCACTTCCTTCATCTTAGGATTTAATCGTCGTTGGTGATCAACAACGGGTTTAGCATCAGGTTCCATATTAATCTTGTGCGGACATAGAGTGGGACTAATGCTTAAGATCATCAAGAGTATATCCAATAGCAGCCCTGTGCTTCCTTAGAACTTTTAATAATCTTTCTTCTTCATGTTCTGAAAGGTTAGCACTAATAATAACAGGATATATGTTTTTCTCATCAAGATAAGCATACTTCAAAGTGTCAGGCAGTTGCTTTAATTCAAACACAGGATCACCTTTAGGTGGAGGAGGACCTCCAAGAGTTTCAATAGGCAAATTGTGTTTCAGGAGAGGTTGTTGTTCAAAGAAAATTTGATCTATTTTGTATATTTCACGCAAGTGCATATCATTTTCATGGTCAAGCAAATATTGTTCTATGGATCGGTGGGAGGCACAGCAATAGAAGCAAGACCAATTATTTCATCCTTACCAGATAATGCTATATCACGAGGTTGTCTACTAAACTTGGAAAAATTAAACTCATGAGACACACTACCAAAACTGACACCGACATTTTGTTTTTCACAATCTATCTTAGCATTGACGGTGCTCAAGAAAGGTCTACCAAAGATAATGGGACAAAATTCATCCTGTGGGGAACCAAGAACTAGAAAATCAATAGGGTACTTTACTTTCCCACACAAGACTTCAACATCTCTAACAATCCCAAGTGGTGCGATGGTGTCTCTATTAGCAAGTTTAATAGTAACATCAATGTCTTCCATTTCAGCAGGTGCTATTTCATCCATAATTTCTTGGTATAAGGTAAAAGGGATAGCACACACACTAGCACCCAAATCACATAAACCATGATATCTATGATCTCCTATTTTAACTGAGACAACAGGCATGCCTTCTATGGGCCTATGTTTATCTTTTTCATCGGGTTTAGCAATTCTCGCAGCTTCATCACAGAAGTAGATAACATGCCCATCAATATTTTCTACCAAGAGATCTTTAACCATAGCAACACTAGGTTCTACTTTAATTTGCTCAGGGGGCTTAGGTGCTCTTATATTACTCTTACGAACCACAGTTGATACCTTAGCATGTTCCTTTATCCTAACAGGGAAAGATGGTTTTTCAATATAAGCGGTAGGCACAACTGGATCAACATTGTAAATGATGGTTTCTTCTTTAGCTATGACCGGTTCTTTAATTTCTTCTTTAATAGGGGGGTGATATTTAAACCACTTCTCCTTAGGGAGATCAACGTGATTAGCAAATGCTTCGCAGAAAGAGGCTACTATCTCAGAGTCAAGTCCATATTTAGTGCTAAACTTGTGAAAAGTATCAGTATTCATAAAAGATTTAACACAATCAAACTCAAGCTTTATACCTGACTCATTACCTTCGTCGAGTTCCCAATCTTCAGAGTTGTGTTTAATTCTTTCTAAGAGATCCCACTTGAATTCGATAGTCTTCTTCATATAAGAACCAGCACAAGAAGTATCGAGCATGGATTGATCATTATGAGAAAGCCGAGCATAAAAATTCTGAATGATAACTTCTCTCGGGATGTCATGATTGGGGCATGAATATAGCATTGACTTAAGCCTCCCCCAAGCTAGAGCGATACTTTCTCCTTCACGAGGCCAAAAATTATATATATAATTCCGATCACGATGAACTAGATGCATGGGGTAAAACTTTTGGTGGAATTCCAATTGCAAACGATTCCAGTTACATGATCCAAGATCATCACATAGCCTATACCATGTCAATGCTTTTCCCTTCAAAGATAAAGGGAAAACCTTGTTTTTAACTTCATCTCCGGGTAAACCTGCAAGCTTAAATAATCCACAAAATTTGTTCACATATAATAGGTGCATATCAGGATGTTCGGTTCCATCTCCTGCATAAGGTTTAGCAAGCAGTTGTTCTACCATACCTGAAGAAATTTCATAACCAATACTTTCAGTAGGTGTAGTAGGTTGAGGGGCAACTAATTGTGGTTCCGGTCGAGGTGAAGATACCCCGAACAAACCCCTCAAAGGATTGTTTTCCGTAGTAGGAAGTAGCAATAAATTTCAGCACGTAGTATAAGTTTTTCCTTACCGATTTCCACTTACCAAGAGCACTTCACTCCTCGGCAACGGCGCCAGAAAAGAGTCTTAATGACCCACAAGTATAGGGGATCAATCATAGTCCTTTCGATAAGTAAGAGTGTCGAACCCAACGAGGAGCAGAAGGAAATGACAAGCGGTTTTCAGGAAGGTAATTTCTACAAGCACTGAAATTGTAGGTAACAGATAGTTTGATAGCAAGATAATTTGTAACAAGCAAGTAACGGTAACGGTAAACAAGGTGCAGCAAGGTAGCCCAATCCTTTTGTGGCAAAGGACAGGCCAGAACAATCTCTAGTAATAGGCAAAGTGTTCTTGAGGGTACACGGGAATTCCGTCTTGTCACTTTTATCATGTTGGTTTGATTCGTGTTCGCTACTTTGATAATTCGATACGTGGGTGGACCGGTGCTTGGGTGCTGCTCTTACTTGAACAACCTCCCACTTATGATTAACCCCCTCGTAAGCATCCGCAACTACGAGAAAAGTATTAAGATAAAATCTAACCATTGCATTAAACTAGGGTTTAAGCTTCTGTCACTCTAGCAACCCATCATCTAATAACTACTCCACAATGCATTCCCTTAGGCCCATGAATGGTGAAGTTTCCTGTAGTCGACATACACATGACACCACTAAGGGAATCACAACATACATACCATCAAAATATCGAACACATATCAAATTCACGTGATTACTTGCAACATGACTTCTCCCATGACCTCAAGAACAAAGGTAACTACTCACAAATAATACTCATGCTCAAGATCAGAGAGGTATTGAATAGCATAATGGATCTGAACATATAATCTTCCACCAAATAAACCATATAGTAATCAACTACACAAGGTAATCAACGCTACTAGTCATCCACAGGTACCAATCTGAGGTTCCGGTACAAAGATTAAACACAAGAGATGAACTAGGGTTTGAGAGGAGATGGTGTTGTTGAAGATGTTGATGAAGATTGGCCTCCCAAAGATGAGAGGGGTGTTGGTGATGACGATGGCTTCGATTTCCCCCTCCGGGAGGGAAGTTCCCCCGGCGGAATCGCTCCACCGGAGGGCAAAAGTGCTCCTGCCCAAGTTCCGCCTCGAGGCGGTGGCGCTTCGTCCCGAAAGTCCTCCTTTGATTTGTTCTAGGTCAAATGTGACTATATACCAGAGGATGGGCACCGGAGGTGGGCCGAGGAGGCCGCAACCCATCAGGGCGCGCCCAGGGGGGCTGGCGCGCCCTGGTGGGTTGTGCCCACCAGGTTTGCCCCCACCAGTAGTTTTCTGGTGCAGTATTTTTTATTTAATCCAAAAATAATCTCCATAAAATTTTAGCTTCATTGGAGTTGTGCAGAATAGGTATCTCTGACGTGGTTTTTCAGGTCCAGAATTCCAGCTGCCGGTATTCTCCCTCTTGGTGTGAACCTTGCATATTATGAGAGAAAAGGCATTAGAATCACTCCTTAAAGCATTATTATTTGACAAAACATAATAAATAACAGTAGGAAATCATGATGCAAAATGGACGTATGAGGGGCTGGGTGAAGAAATTGGATGAATATCACCTCCAGACCGCGGCCAAGCAAGCGTACACTTGCTACGAGATGTTCAGGCGGATCGTTGACATGAGGAAGTGCCTCCTACCTGAAGACGACGCAGGATCGAGCCGCAAGCAGAGCGGTGGCGGCAAGCGTCACATGAAGTAGATGATTTGATGATCATTGCTCATACTCCCTCTACGCCAAAATATTTGTAGTTTTAGAGGGATAAGTTTATTATGCATGTAATAGTTTATTGAGGTGTGTGCGCCAATGTTATGTGTGTAGTCACTTATGTATTTGGATGCTTAATTAGGTTATGGCACTCATGTTGTTATGTGTGTAATTGTTTATTGAGGTGTGCCAATGTTATGTTTGTAGTCACTTATGTATTTGGATGTTTAATTTGGTTCTGCAATCATGTTGTTCTAAACAGAAGCATAGATGTTTGTGGGCATGAGGAATAAACAACCATATCCGTCGGTGATGATTTCATCAGTCCCTGACAGTTCTTTATCCGGAACCGTTTGCCCACAACACATCCGAATGGTCTGTGTATGTTGTACATCACACACATCTTGATCTGAGCAACCGTTTGTGTTATTTTTGCTTATC
The DNA here is from genome assembly GCA_039707655.1 of Elymus sibiricus. Lineage (NCBI taxonomy): Eukaryota > Viridiplantae > Streptophyta > Magnoliopsida > Poales > Poaceae > Elymus > Elymus sibiricus. The sequence goes on from CM077671.1 coordinate 252,409,879, forward strand.
GCACACAGTTCATCCCAGTGGCATGTATGCTGTCTATCGCACACATCTTGATCTATGTAACCGTTTATGTTATCTTCTCTCATCACAAACAGTTCATCTGAATGACCTGTATGCCATCTATCGCACACGTAATCATCTGCACAATCGCTTGTGTTCTGCTGGATCAGCGCAAACAGTTTGTCAGGGTGAACTGTATGCCGTACATCGCACACACTTGCACGTTTCTAACCGTTTGCGCTATATTGTCCAATCGCAAACAGTTTATCTGGACCAACTGTTTGCCACAGATCGCACACGCAACTTTTTTTGGGATCGTATTTGATGCGCCCGTCATCGCACACAGTTCGCGTCATTAGCGACAGAGCTATAACTATACCGTTAGTGATTTGTTCATCGCACACAGTTTCGTCGAAGGGTCTCTGATTGCTGTGTCGTCTTTGGACCATTTGTAGTAGTGTACTTTAATTTTCTCAGAGGCTTAGGTGCTCTAATATTACTTTTGCGAACCATAGTTGATACCTTAGCATGTTCCTTTATCCTAACAGGGAAAGGTGTTTTTTCAATATAAGCAGTAGGCACAACTGGATCAACATTGTAAATGATGGTTTCATCTTTGGCTTTTACCGGTTCTTTAATTTCTTCTTTAATAGGGGGATGATACTTAAACCACTTCTCCTTAGGGAGATCGATATGAGTAGCAAATGATTCATAGAAAGAGGCTACTATCTCAGAGCCAAGTCCATATTTAGTACTAAACTTGTGAAAGGCATCGGTATTCATGAAAAATTTAACACAATCAAACTTAAGCTTCATACCTGACACATTACCTTCGTCGAGTTCCCAATCTTCAGAGTTGCGTTTAATTCTTTCTAAGAGATCCCACTTGAATTCAGTAGTCTTCTTCATAAAAGAACCAGTGCAAAAACTATCGAGCATGGATTGATCATTATGAGAAAGCCGAGCATAAAACTTCCGAATAATAACTTCTCTCGGGATATCATGATTGGGGCATGAATATAACATTGACTTAAGCCTCCCCCAAGCTAGAGCGATGCTGTCTCCTTCACGAGGCCAAAAATTATATATATAACTCCGATCACGATGAACTAGATGCATGGGATAAAACTTTTGATGGAATTCTAATTGCAATCGATTCCAGTTCCATGATCCAATATCATCACATAGCCTATACCATGTCAATGCTTTTCCCTTCAAAGATAAAGGGAAAACTTTCTTCTTAACTTAATCTCCGGATAAACCTGCAAGCTTAAATAATCCACAAACTTCATTCACATGTATTAGGTGCATATCAGGATGTTTAGTTCCATCTCCTGAATAAGGATTAGCTAGCAGTTGTTCCACCATACCCGAATGAATTTCATAACCAATATTTTCAGTAGGTGCAGTAGGTTGAGGGGCAACTAATTGTGGCTCCGGCCGAGGTGAAGATACCCCGAACAAACCCCTCAAAGGATTGTTTTCCATAGTAGCAAGTGACAATAAATTTCAGCACGTAGTATAAGTTTTTCCTTACCGATTTCCACTTACCAAGAGTGCTTCACTCCCCGGCAACGGCGCCAGAAAAGAGTCTTGATGACCCACAAGTATAGGGGGTAAATCGTAGTCCTTTCTATAAGCAAGAGTGTCGAACCCAACGAGGAGCAGAAGGAAATGACAAGCGGTTTTCAGCAAGGTAATTTCTGCAAGCACTGAAATTGTAGGTAACAGATAGTTTGATATCAAGATAATTGGTAACAAGCAAGTAACGGTAACGGTAAATAAAGTGCAGCAAGGTAGCCCAATCCTTTTGTGGTGAAGGACAGGCTAGAACCGTCTCTTATAATAAGCAAAGTGTTCTTGAGGGTACACGGGAATTTCATCTAGTCACTTTTATCATGTTGGTTTGATTCGCGTTCGCTACTTTGACAGTTTGATATGTGGGTGGACCGGTGCTTGGGTGCTGTTCTAACTTGAAAAAACCTCCCACTTATGATTAACCCCCTCGCAAGCATCCGCAACTACGAGAAAAATATTAAGATAAAAACTAACCATAGCCTTAAACGTTTGGATCCAAATCAGCCCCTTACGAAGTAGCGCATAAACTAGGGTTTAAGCTTCTGTCACTCTAGCAACCCATCATCTAATAACTACTCCACAATTCATTCCCTTAGGCCCATGAATGGTGAAGTGTCCTGTAGTCGACGTTCACATGACACCACTAAGGGAATCACAACATACAAACCATCAAAATATCGAACGAATATCAAATTCACATGATTACTTGCAACATGACTTCTCCCGTGACCTCAAGAACAAAGGTAACTACTCACAAATAATACTCATTCTCAAGATCAGAGAGGTATTGAATAGCATAATGGATCTGAACATATGATCTTCCGCCAAATAAACCATATAGTAATCAACTACACAAGGTAATCAACACTACTAGTCATCCACAGGTACCAATCTGAGGTTCCGGTACAAAGATTGAACACAAGAGATGAACTAGGGTTTGAGAGGAGATGGTGTTGATGAAGATTGGCCTCCCAAAGATGAGAGGGGTGTTGGTGATGACGATGGCTTCGATTTCCCCCTCCGGGAGGGAAGTTCCCCGGTGGAATTGCTCCGCCGGAGGGCAAAAGTGCTCCTGCCCAAGTTCCGCCTCGAGACGGCGATGTTCCATCCCGAAAGTCCTCTTCTTATTTTTTCTAGGTCAAAATACCTTAAATACCAGGAGATGAGCACCGGAGGTGGGCCGTGCTGGGCACAACCCACCAGGGCGCGCCTGGGGGGCCTGTCGCGCCCTCGTGTCTTGTGCTCACCAGGTGGGCCCCCTCCGGTAGTTATTTGCTCCAGTATTTTTATATATTCCAAAATAATTCTCCGTGAAGTTTCAGCTTATTTGGAGATGTGCAGAATAGGTATCTCTGATGTGCTTTTTCAGGTCCAGAATTCCAGCTGCCGGTATTCTCCCTCTTTGTGTAAACCTTGCATATTATGAGAGAAAAGGCATTATAATCTCTCCCTAAAGCATTATTATACATCAAAACATTATAAATAACAGTAGGAAATCATGATGCAAAATGGACGTATCAGTACACAACGTCTAATAATACCATCTACCCCTTCTTTATAAAGATGTGGGTCATCCCAAAAGTAATGTCTTAAATCATAGAAGAATTTTTTCTTTTGTTGGTATGTGAAACTAGGTGGTATATATTTAGCAACAATGTAGTTAGCATAATAAGCATACCAAGGAGTGTTTTGAGAAACATTTATTGCAGCTAACTGTTCATCAGGAAAACTATCATCAATAGGTAGTGGGTGATCAAGAATATTTTCTAACCTAGACAAGTTATCAGCTACGGGGTTCTCAGCTCCTTTCCAATCAGTGATATCTAAATCAAAATTTTGAAGCAAGAGAACCCACCTAATGAGTCTAGGTTTAGCATCTTTATTTTCCATAAGACATTTTATAACAGCATGATCAGTGTGAACAATAACTTTTGAATCAACAATGTAAGATCTAAATTTATCACAAGCAAACACAACTGCTAAAAATTCTTTTTCAGTAGTAGCATAATTTCTTTGGGCACTCTCTAGAGTTTTGCTAGCATAATGGATAATATTTAATTTCTTATCAACTCTTTGTCCTAGAACAGCACCAACAGCATAATCACTAGCATCACACATAATTTCAAAAGGCAAGTTCCAATCAGGTGGTTAAACAATAGGTGTAGAAGTTAAGGCTTTCTTGAGTGTTTCAAAGGCTTCGACACAATCATCATTAAAAACAAATGGAATATCCTTTTATAAAAGATTAGTAAGAGGCCTAGAAATTTTAGATAAGTCCTTAATAAACCTCCTATAGAAACCAACATGACCAAGGAAACTCTGAATACCTTTAATATCTTTAAGACATGGCATTTTCTCAATTGCATCAACTTTAGCTTTATCCACCTCAATACCTCGTTCAGATATTTTATGCCCCAAGACAATACCTTCATTAACCATAAAGTGGCACTTCTCCCAATTCAAGACGAGATTAGTTTGTTCACATCTCTACAAAACTCGATCAAGGTTGCTTAAGCAATCAACAAAAGAAGTTCCGTAAACGGAAAAATCATCCATGAAAACCTCCACAATCTTTTTTCAAAAATCAGAGAATATAGCAGTCATACATCTTTGAAAGGTAGCAGGTGCATTGCATAAACCAAAAGGCATACATCGATAAGCATAGGTTCCAAAAGGACAAGTAAAGGTGGTTTTCTCTTGATCAGGTTGTGATACAGATATTTGAGAGAAACCAAAAGTGTGTGTGCTTAGATAATATTTCTAGCATTTGATCAATGAAAGGCAGAGGGTAATGATCTTTTCGGGTAGCTTTATTTAATTTTCTAAAATCAATTACCATTCTATAGCCAGTGACAATTCTCTATGGGATAAGTTCATTTTTATCATTAGGAACAACAGTAATACCTCCCTTCTTGGGGACACAATGAACGGGACTTACCCATCTACTATCAGCTATGGGATAAATTATACCTGCTTCCAGATTAATATTTCAGTTCTTACCACTTCTTTCATCTTAGGATTCAAACGTCGTTGGTGATCAACAACGGGTTTAGCATCAGGTTCCATATTAATCTTGTGTTGACATAGAGTGGGACTAATGCCCTTAAGATCATCAAGAGTATATCCAATAGCAGCCCGATGCTTCCTCAGAATTTTCAATAATCTTTCTTCTTCATGTTCTGAAAGGTTAGCACTAATAATAACAAGATATATCTTTTTCTCATCAAGATAAGCATACTTCAAAGTGTCAGGCAATTGTTTTAATTCAAACACAGGATCACCTTTAGGTGGAGGAGGACCTCCTAGAGTTTCAATAGGCAAATTGTGTTTTAGGAGAGGTTGTTGTTCAAAGAAATTTTTATCTATTTCATTTCTTTCATGCAAGTGCATATCATTTTCATGGTCTAGGAAATATTGTTCTAGTAGATCGGTAGGAGGTACAACAATAGAAGCAAGACCAATTATTTCATCCTTACTAGATATATAATTCTTTATTATGGGGTTGTCTACTAAACTTGGAAAGTTAAACTCATGAGACACATCACCAAAACTAACACCGACAATTTTTTTTTCACAATCTATCTTAGCATTAACAATGTTCAAGAAATGTCTACCAAAGATAATGGGACCAACGTCATCTTGTGGGGAATCAAGAACTAGAAAATCAGTAGGATATTTTATTTTCCCACACAAGACTTCAACATCTCTAACAATCCCAAGTGGTGTGATGGTGTCTCTATTAGCAAGTTTAATAGTAACATCAATGTCTTCTATTTCGGCGGGTGCTATATCATTCATAATTTCTTGGTATAAGGTAAAAGGAATACCACTCACACTAGAACCCACATCACATAAACCATGATAGCAATGATCTTCTATTTTAACTGAGACAACAGGCATGCCAACTACGGGTCTATGTTTATCTTTTTCATCGAGTTTGGCAATTCTAGCCGCTTCATCACAGAAGTAAATAACATGCCCATCAATATTTTCTACCAAGAGATCTTTGATCATAGCAACACTAGGTTCTACTTTAATTTGTTCAAAGGGCTTAGGTGCTTTAATATTACTTTTGCGAACCACAGTTGATACCTTAGCATGTTCCTTTATCCTAACAGGGAAAGGTGGTTTTTCAATATAAGCAGTAGGCACAACTGGATCAACATTGTAAATGATGGTTTCATCTTTAGCTTTTACCGGTTCTTTAATTTCTTCTTTAACAGGGGGATGATATTTAAACCACTTCTCCTTAGGGATATCGACATGAGTAGCAAATGATTCACAGAAAGAGGCTACTATCCCAGAGCCAAGTCCATATTTAGTGCTACACTTGTGAAAAGCATCGGTATTCATGAAAGATTTAACACAATCAAACTTAAGCTTAATACCTGACGCATTACCTTCGTCGAGTTCCCACTCTTCAGAGTTGTGTTTAATTCTTTCTAAGAGATCCCACTTGAATTCAATAGTCTTCTTCATAAAAGAACCAGTACAAGAAGTATCGAGCATGGATCGATCATTATGAGAAAGCCGAGCATAAAAATTCTGAATAATAATTTCTTGCGAGAGCTCATGATTGGGCCATGAATATAACATTAACTTAAGCCTCCCCCATGCTAGAGCGATGGTTTCTCCTTCACGAGGCCAAAAATTATATATATAATTCTGATCACGATGAACTAGATTCATAGGATAAAACTTTTGGTGGAATTCTAATTTCAGCCGATTCCAGTTCCATGATCCAATATCATCACATAGCCTATACCAGGTCAATGCTTTTCCCTTCAAAGATAAAGGGAAAACTTCTTCTTAACTTCATCTCCGGGTAAACCTGCAAGCTTAAATAATCCACAAATTTCATCCATATGTATTAGATGCATATCATGATGTTCAGTTCCGTCTCCTGCATAAGGATTAGCTAGCAGTTGTTCTATCATACCCGAAGGAATTTCATAACCAATATTTTCAGTAGGTGCAGTAGGTTGAGGGCAACTAATTGTGGTTCTGATCGAGGTGAAGATACCCCGAACAAACCCCTCAAAGGATTGTTTTCCACAGTAGCAAGTGATAATAAATTTCACGTAGTATAAGTTTTCCTTACCTATTTCCACTTACCAAGAGTGCTTCACTCCCCAGTAACGGCGCCAGAAAAGAGCTTTGATGACCCACAAGCATAGGGGGTCAATCGTAGTCCTTTCGATAAGTAAGAGTTTCGAACCCAACGAGGAGCAGAAGGAAATGACAAGCGGTTTTCAGCAAGGTAATTTCTGCAAGCACTGAAATTGTAGGTAACAGGTAGTTTGATAGCAAGATAATTGGTAACGAGCAAGTAAAGGTAACGGTAAATAAAGTGCAGCAAGATAGCCCATTACTTTTGTGGCAAAGGACAGGCCAAAACGGTCTCTTATAATAAGCAAGCGATGTTGAGGGTACACGGGAATTTTATCTAGTCACTTTCATCATGTTGGTTTGATTTGCATTCGCTACTTTGATAATTTGATATGTGGGTAGACCGGTGCTTGGGTGCTGTTCTTACTTGAACAAACCTCCCACTTATGATTAACCCCCTCGCAAGCATCCGCAACTACGAGAAAAGTATTAAGATAAAATCTAACCATAGCATTAAACATTTGGATCCAAATCAGCCCCTTACGAAATAGTGCATAAACTAGGGTTTAAGCTTCTATCACTCTAGCAACCCATCATCTAATAACTACTCCACAATGCATTTCCTTAGGCCCAAAGATGGTGAAGTGCCATGTAGTCGACATTCACATGACACCACTAAGGGAATCACAACATTCATATCATCAAAATATCGAACACATATCAACTTCACATGATTACTTCCAACATGACTTCTCCATTGACCTCAAGAACAAAGGTAACTACTCACAAATGATATTCATGCTCAGGATCAGAGGGGTATTAAATAGCATAATGGATCTGAACATATAATCTTCCACCAAATAAACCATATAGTAATCAACTACGAGATGTAATCAACGCAACTAGTCACCCACAGGTACCAATCTAAGGTTCCTGTACAAAGATTGAACACAAGAAATGAACTAGGGTTTGAGAGGAGATGGTGTTGTTAAAGATGTTGATGAAGATTGGCCTCCCAAAGATGAGAGGGTTGTTGGTGATGACGATGGCTTCGATTTCCCCCTCCGGGAGGGAAGTTCCCCCGTAGGAATCGCTCCGTCGGAGGGCAAAAGTGCTCCTGCCCAAGTTCTGCCTCGAGGCGGCGGTGTTATGTTTCGAAAGTCCCCTCCTGATTTTTTCTAGGTCAAAAGACCTTAAGTACCAGAAGATGGGCACTGGAGGTGGGCCGGGCTGGCAAAAACCCACCAGGGCGCGCCTGGGGGGCCTGGCGCGCCCTGGTGTCTTGTGGTCACCAGGTGGCCCCCCGCCGGTAGTTATTTGCTCCATTATTTTTTTTATTCCAAAATAATTCTCCGTGAAGTTTCAGCTTATTTGGAGATGTGTAGAATAGGTGTCTCTGATATGCTTTTCCAGGTCCAGAATTCCAGCTGACGGCATTCTCCCTCTTTGTGTAAACCTTGCATATTATGAGAGAAAAGGCATTAGAATTACTCCATAAAGCATTATTATGCATAAAAACATTATAAATAACAGTAGGAAATCATGATGCAAAATGGACATATCATGCACAAACTTTCCCAACACGCTCGATTAACTCTGGCCGGACACAATTGTCAGGTCATGCCCGCCCTCGGCTGATTGACACGCCGTAGTCCTACCTAGGCTCAACAGAGAGGCCACACGCCGGTCTACATCCTAAATGCGAAGGGGTCATGGGCCAATCGCCCTTTGCAATCCTGCGTGTTGCGAGGACGGCCGGTGTCAGCCCTGTCACCTCTTAATACAAAGACGGTGCTTACGCGGGCCACCCGGGAGTGTGCCGCTCAACTGTGACATCTGAAGAACTTTCGGGCGAATGTACGACGCAGAGTGCCCATACTTATCCCCGCGTGGTGGTTAGTGCGAAACAGGCCAAATGCCTTCTTAGATCACATATCCAAACCCATTGATGTTTTGTTAACCGGGGTGACGATCGATGATCCACGATATGTGGTACCGTCGCCCCGTCTCGAGGACTTGTGGCAAGGGCCAAGAATGCCCGGCCACGCCTCGTCATTATTACATTAGCACCCTCCAGGTCATCTTGAACTCAACATGTTTCTGTAGTAAAGTAAATGTAAACGTGTGTCTATAACACCAAGGGGGAAACCTGAGGAGTCACCCTCGATGGATCCCACCTGATGTAATCGTCAAGGTGACCAGAGAGGAATCACCCTCGATGGTTCACGCTTGAGGAGTTGCATGACAGAGTCGTTGTCGGGAGTGGCGAAGGAGGAATCACCCTCCTAGATCCACGACCGATTAGCTTCACTATAGAGTTATCATCATGAGTACGTTACGAGGTATCACCCTTGGTACTCGATAGTAGCTCTGTAGAGTCGTACAACTAAGGGGGGTGTGAGGTGATGTGACGGGCATGGCTTGTCGATCGGTTGATCGAGTCTTCGAGTCGTCGATGATGAAGCAGGGGCAACAGGGACAAAGTGGGGTCACCGGGGATCACTGATCCACCTATACTAAGCATTTAGTATAGCAGTAGGTACAACAACGTTTATCAAAAACAGGCTATGCATCAGAATAGGAGCTATCTACAACAGTAGCAAAATCTAATGCAAGCATGAGAAGGAAAGAAATGGGTGATATCGGAATGATCAAAGGGGCTTGCTTGCCTGGAAGATCTGCTGTAAGTGGCTGAACGTCAGCGGCGTAGTCGTACACGGCAGCAGCGTCAGTCTCGGTGTCGACCGGAGAGAAGAGGGGGGAACAAACAACAAATACAAGCAAGCAGATGCATCACAATGCATGACATGGCAATATGCAGTGCTAGGGATGAGCTAACATAGTATTACACGTCGCAGGCGGAGCGGGAAAATATCTGACGATATTTCCCGGTTCTCTGGCTATTACCGGACAGATGATCCTAACGCCAAAATGTCCATGTTCATCATGTTAGGGGCATGTGACAGATGAACGGACAGCGTATTCGGATTCGTGGGATTTTTCTGAGCAACTTTCATGTATAAAATATTTTCATCTGACTTACAGTTTATTTTCTATGATTTTTCAAAGTTTAATAATATTCGGAAATTCTAAAACTAATATTAATTCGAAAAATAAAGTGGGAAAATGCTAGGTGCACCCGGTCCAGTGCACCCAACAGTGTTACACGGGCTGACAGGGGGGGCCCAGCTGACTGGTCAACCAGCCAGTGAGCAGAGGCTGACTGGTGGGGCCCCCTACCGAGTCAGCAGCTGACTGGGCCGACCCTATCCACTGAAACAATGGTAGGGCCCCACCTGTCATGGACTGTAGTGCTAACAGGGTTTAATTAAACTTAATTAGCTAATTAGTGTGAGTGGGGGCCAGGTGTTAGTGACTGTCAACAGTTTAGTTAGTGCCTAATATAAACGCTACAGTGTCCAGGCCCACTTGTCAGTGGCTGGTTAGTGAGCCGTTAGGCTCCTAAGGAGCTGACGGGCGGGACCCACCGGAGTTTAAACGCCGGCGCAGCTCCGGTGACCACCAGGAACGGCGGCGCTGCATGGAAATGGCGCACGGGCCACCATTTCACGCGCCACGACCACCTACGAGACGCGGGAGCTTGCGCACGTCGATCTAGGATATCAGCAGCGCCGGGGGTGGCCGGAAACGGCAGGGATAATGATGCCGAGAGGCGGCCGGAGTTCGGCCTTGGTCAAAACACGGCGGGAGCAACACGGGGGCTTAGCTAGGGGTCGGGTTCGATGTAGCACGGGCCCTGGAGCGCGCTAGTGGCACGCGTGGGTGCACAGGAGCACGCATGGCTCGCGTGCGACGGCCATGGTGGCAGGCAAAAGCTCAGCAGCGGGTCGAGCTAGCTAGCGGGCATACAGGAGCGCAGAGAGGGAGGGGACTACGAGGGGGAGCTCACAGCGTTGCGGGGAAGGCCCGGGGGAGACGGCGATGCAGTGGCGGCAGCGAATCGCCGGGAACAGAGGCGGTTAACGCCGAGGAAGAAGAGGTTGCAGACGACGGCATAGGAGCTCCCTTGCCTCGATTCGGTGCTGAGGAAGGAGATACGGCCGCCTGCGGAGCTCCTGGACGCCTCGATTCGTCGAGGGAAGGCCGGTGGCCACGTCGTTTACCCAGGGGCGGCCATGGCTGCACTCGGGTCCGAGCGGGGGAGGAAGAGGGCGAGGCAGGAGGGGGATCTGGCTAGGGTTAGGGTTCGGGGGCGACGGGGGAGCGCCTTGTAGGAGCCGGCGAGCCGACGGATGGCCGCCACGGCCTCGGCCTCGGCCGCTGGCGCCCATCGCCGCGCCCACGTCTCCTCTGATGAACAGAGGTAGACGATGGGGGGCTGGTGGGCTGGCAGGCAGGCCTAAGTGCACAGTGCACTCATGCCTTTTTCCTTTTAGCATTTTTTTTGTTTTCAAAATAAAAGCCTCTGTTTTATTTAAAAACAACTCCAATGCACTTTTGTAAAAATATGGAATTTGACCCTTTATTTCAAAAGCAATATTAGGCAGGGTCACAAAAAGATTGAGACTCATTTGAGAAGTTTGGCAATTTACATAATTCAGAAAGCATTTATTCAATTGTTTTGGCCTCTGATATTATTGTTTTGAGGCACCGAAATACTTGATAAAATATTGGTTTCAATTCTATAAATGCTTAAGGATTATTTGAAATCCAAACATGATTTTCGTTTTTAGGCTTGCAAAACTATTTAAACCACTTATTGAAAGACTTTTGAAAATCAATAGGAATTTGAAATGAGATATGATTCCATTTTGATCGAACATGGTTTAGCAAAAGCATTAGCTTAATCCTCATGGCTTACGGTAGCTTAGTTACAAGCATCACTGTAACATGAATCCAGGGGTGTTACATATGGTTGCCTTGAAGTTATGCAGATGATGATTTCATGTTTGTATTGTTGAACTTGGACCCATCTGAACTATTTGTTTTGTTACAATTGGAACTATGTCATGTTCAACTTCAGCTTATTTGAATAATTCTGTTGTTACATTTGGAACTATGTCTTGTTGTCGTTGAGAATTTAGTGTTGTACTTTGTTGGTGTCGTCCTAGATTTCTTGAATATTTGATATAGTTTTTTGCTATATAATCATCCAATAATAGTCACACATTATACAAGTTATGTTTGATGCATATACTAATGTTTCTATGCAATTCCATTGTTTGACATCCAAACATGATTTCGTATTAGAGCCTCAATATGATTCTGTGAGCCAATGCAGTTAACACCCAAACAACTAAATTCGTATTCATGTCCATTACAGTTTCCTAGTTGTATTCAAATCGAAACCAATACCATACGGAGGCCTCCAATGCAGATATTCAAAAGCAGCGTTAGAGGAAATCGGAACTCCAAAGTGATGCTCGTTTGAAAGGACAAATTAACCTTGATTGAAACACCACATTAATAGCTTAAAAACACTGCATCCTATATACCTAAATAGTTGATTCCCTCTACATCATCAAATACACCACATGAGCATCCACTAACACTATTCTGTAGTACATGCACTCCCCAATTTAATTGTTACAATTTTAATGGTTCAATGTACATGCATACTTTCTGTTCACGCATAATTAATTTAAAAATAATGCTTTTAATTTAGGTCATTTTGTTGATACAGAATTCACCCAAAATTAATTTTAAAATTCTCGTAGCAACGCGTGGGGAAATCACCTAGTATTTACACAATAAGTGTTGACATAAACCATCACGCACGCTACCCCGCTAAACACCATCTTAAAGGGATTTTAATGAACACACAAATGCACTCTCGCTTGGCTTGACAGCAAAATTGGTTCCAAATTTTGAATAGTATGATGTGGAGTTAATATGTATTTTTGTTTTAAACGAAACATGTTAAGATTCATCTTAACTTGATATTATCTTCTTTCCAAAATTGTCCATGCAACAATTTTTAAACCATATGGTTCATCGTATGACTTTTTACACCTCATTCACAACTCTCTCTCTCTCTCTCGGAAGCAGTGGGCAGCGGAGGTCCGGCCACAGCCATCGCTAGCATGACTGGCGGCTGGGCTACGGTCACGACCAACAACACAAGAATGGCGAGCCACACTGCCACTCGAGTCTCGAGCCATTATACACACAGATCGATGGTGGATCTCAGAGGGGGACAAAGGAAATAAAGAGAATGGGGAGAAGCTTTGCGGAACAAAGTGAGGAACAAGAATAGGGACAAGCTAAGAGTTTTTTTAGAAGAAGGAGAAAAGAGGAGGAGAGAGTTGCGTAGCCACAATTGTTTTTTTAGTTGCCACGTAGCCACCTTTTTTCACACACATTTTTTTTATAACATGTACGTAGTATACTTGGGCCGGGGGGCAGTGCCCCCCCCCCCCCCCCCCCCCCCTCTCATAGCTCCGCCGTTATATGGCCATGTCTATAATATTCACAATTTGTTGGCATTCTCTACCCATAAAAACTCTAAATTATAATATAAATATTGGCAACATCGAAATTAAGACAATGGAACTAGATTGTATAATGTTCAATTATTTGTATTTACGCTGGCAGACCATCTACAGTAGGTAATTCTTGGCACAAACACCAACCACCGAATCAATTAACAACCTAGTCCTTCGTCGGCTCCACGCTCCTCATCGCCTAGAAGCAAGCGGCAGCCAGGACCGCGACGAGAGCCCAACAAGATCTGCAGGTAACCACCAACCGCGGCCACCACCTCGCCACCGCCCGAGATCTAGACTGTTGTTAACATTGTTTCACAAAAAAAGACATTTTTTAACCCTTGACCGCATAACAATTGTTCTAGGGTAAATTTTTATATACAAAAAATATGTACTTCCTCTATCCTCATATATATATACGGCCTAATACATTTTTGAGGTTATCGTTGACCACGGGTTACCACAATAATATATGACATGCATGTTACACAAAGCATACCATCGAATTCATATGTGAAATGAGTTTCTAATGATATGATTTTTTTATCATACATCTCATATACTAATAATTTTATCATTGGTCAAAGGCTACCTCAAAAAACATATTAGGCCCTATATATACAAAGTACTCCGTCCGTCCCAAAATAAATGACTTAACTTTTTACTAACTTTGAGTAGCAAATACAAAGATTCTAGGAAACATCATAGAAAATTACAAGTGGCGTTCAATCCAGAACTGAATCTTCTGTCCCTCTTTCAAAACAAAAACGGCATTAACGTTCACCTTCACCTTCACTTCCAAATATTTATATTTTTAACACATACCGGGCCACTCTCAGTATATCCAGTAAGCACATTTTTTGTCTAATAGTCAAAGAGCAAAACGGTCGCTGCTCACTCGCACGAACGTGGCAGAAAAACCCAACGCAACACACGCACTTTGAAAGAAAGAAACAAGAAAACATACTTGTGCACACACGCAAACACATATTATATTTCCTTGACACGGGTTGTTTCTTCAATTACAGACCTTAATTAGTACCACCAAATCGCCAAACCGGTACATGTTTCATTCCATCTCCTTTTGACGGCAATCAGGCAGATCGCGAGGAACACGGTTTCACATAAAACTGGGAAAAGATCTGCAGGCAGCAGACGCCGAATCTACAATTCAAATCCCATGGGAGTGATATAGAACGCTGCTGTTGGAACTGGAGATGAGATGGGCCAGCAGACACTCTGCTAGAAGAATGTCCCTTCTGGAGGCTGCACTAGCTTGCGGTTCTGCGTTGCCGCCATGTCTTTCTTCAGCTGGGTCAAGACATGCTCCATTGTGTACTCTCGCTGCCAGTTTGCTAGCACACTGAACTTCTTCGGGTCAACCTGCATCGCCACGGCAACCAATGAATCTATGCCACGCGTCAACAAAGCTTATCTTCTATGCATGGATTGACATGGAGAGAGGAAGAGCGAGAGAGAGTACCGCCCCGGTCTCGTGATTAACACAAGCCATGTTGATTCTTGAATGGAATCTAACAGATGGTGCCTTCTCGGGGTAGTCCTTGTCACAGAACAGCTTCAGCTGGTAGATGCGACCCTCATGGACAGTCTGCAAAGGTTTTTGTAAGATATAAGACTTTATATAATATAAATGGCAATGGCTGAAAGAAGAATAGTGTCACTAGACATTTCCACCAATAGAACAGGAAGGAACTATAGTGATGTCATAAACTCACATTGTGAGGACCAATAATGGTGCCAGTCCATGACCGCATGTATATGTCATCAGCATCATCCATTCCATAGCTCACAGTTCCATCTCCAATGCCCTTCTCCCCGCGCTCAAGCTCTTCTAGCAGCCTGAAGTTCCGAGGAACTGCAAGCAGGTTAAAATATTAGTCACCTCCATATAAGAAGCTAAAATGACTAAACATAATATGTAAGGTCAGTTCATTTTCCCAAGATGGAACATGAAAATATCAAAGAATCAGCAGCAATCCTTGAGCAGTAAAAATTTAGACAAGACAGATACAAATTTAACCACGGGATATGCAACGGTAGCTCTACAATCGCATAATTAACCTTTCACATTTTCTATGCAGTAATCAATCTCAAGCATGATACGATTGTTAATACAATTTGTGATCATACACATTCTGGGACTGGTAAACCCTGCTGCGTCTTCTATACTGGACCTTTCCAGTTCCCACAAACAGCCATGCACCCATTTTTTTCCAAATTAGTTTCCATTGACAAAGTTCAGTTTGTAAAACATTAAATAAGAACAAACATATTAAATGAACTTTGGCAAGCATAAATCACACAATAGAAGCAAAGCAAACTCGGTCCATAGTCCATCTGTGCTTACACAACCCCAATTTATCATCAGAACACCAAGAAATCTTATGTTCGAGATTTAAAAAAAAGGGTAAATCTAGAGCAATGTGGTTTGGTACCAGGCATTGGTACCAACGAAATCATCTGAGTGTCAACACTTAGACATTACATATTCAATTACCTGTAGATGCATGACACATACAATGCACACATGGTTATTAGTGCGGTAGGCGACCTCACCATCTACCGCATGGTAAGGTAAACTGTGCCCTTATGGTTACACCATACATACATTATCTTACAACCAAAAACATAAACAAACACGGATGATACCTATATCCACCATAAAGAATTGGCAAAAGAACAAAGAAAATGGCTGTGAACTATTGGGCAAGCCGACCAGAAGGCAGAAAAGGAACAAGAGGGATTAGAAAAAGAACTTGCTTGGCCCATCAGGCCCATTTATGTACTCATACCACCCAGGGAGAGCAGTAGGAAACCTCAAAAAAAAAAAGGGAGAGCAGTAGGGCCTTAGGGTTTTCCCCATGCCAGCAGTGCCACCAACAAACATGGACAGCAGCGACAGCACACAAGTCTCTCTGGCATACCCTCCCGCATCCTCGTCACCAGCACCACCATTTCCTCCCCATTGCTGGCATTGCCTCTCCCTCCTCGCCGCCAGAGTATTGTGCCATGCAACATCCTCAAGTCACCACAACGCCATGGATCTTAGGAAGACGCCATAAGCAGCAAGGACGAGGGTGCTGCCAAACTGCACCATAATGAGGCCACCGTGACGCGATAGACCCAAGGCAGACATCATAGGAAAAATGCCCTCAAAGCACACACACTGAACACTGTAGTATCAGTCTCAATTTCACTGTGCATGGCCAAATCTTGATATATGTAATATCCAAGACACAAAGAAAAACTTATTTTCTTCTTTATGTCTGGCTAAGAGGTGGACACATTGGTGGGGATAGGTACTGCAGATCTGCATACCTACTCTACAGAACTAAAAATACATGATAATACTGCCTTTTGTACTTAGCGTGGATTGCTGCAATAGAACAGATAATTGTCTCTTTACATGCCCAACAAATATGTGCCACATGTCTAGAACAATATTCTAAGAACCGAAATTTTCTTGCCATAATCTCCTTTTGGTAAGATGTTTGATTGAGGGAAAGAAAGAAGTGTCAATTGCTCAATTAGTGCAAGCAAGACCACCTATCTATAATTTACAAATCATTCTGACTGGTCTACCAGTACCAAAATCCCTCTGCTGAAGTAAAAGAAGTGCAATACGCTGGACACATACAATACGCTGAGCATTCCCCCATCCCCCATGACTATTGAGAACATATATGATGCCTGAAGTAAGGCACATGCCAGTGTACAGGAACACATCAAGCTCCACGGTCTGTGTCTGTGACCACTTCGGCCAATAAGCCCCCAACTCCCGTGCCTATCGTTACAAGTCCGATTGAGTCATGAACAAGACCTGCATAATGGTCGTAAGCATCACTTGCTAGCACATACGCTGTTACGCCTTTCTCTAGAACTAGTTGGTGGAACATTAAAGTGAAAATCCAACACTACATCACAGTCACCTCATATCATAGCATCATCAACCATATCAGCAGGACGGCAGCGAATCGTAAAAGTGTGGCATGCAATCAATCACATCGCCTAACATATCAGGTGATCGCTTGAACAGGAAGATCTTATATGGCATCCAATCACGCGCCAAGCAACTACCGCCTCCTAGTCAATCCACGCGTCGGCGTCGACTGGTCACCTGGAACCAAATTCCTCGCACGCCTTTCCTGAGATGCATGCTCCGCCTCAAACCGCATCAGATCGTGAACGACCAGCCGGATCGGACCGCGGCGCAAGGCGACACAGACAGGACCAAATCGCGCGCGATCGAGGGAAAACAAAACAGACAAAAAAAAAACAGAAGGTAGCGCGCGAAGGGGGACGGGAATTGCTCACCGACGACGCTCGATCCGGCGCCGGAGCTGCCCAGCGTCATCGTCGATCGACCGGCGCGGCGGGCGGGCGGGCGGGCGGATCCGATCAAGGGGGAGGGGGATGGTGCGGGGGATTCGAGGGGATCGGCTGCGCGTGGGGAAAGGGAAGGTCTGCGGCGGCTCAACGCGAACGAGATTCTTCCCTGTCCTCTTGTGGGGGATGGAATGCTTCGGTGGTGGCTATCCGCCGTTGGATCGGGAATCGGGAGATCAGGTGGACGAGCGACGTGGCATTAATTAGGTATTTTAAAAACTTTGTGCGGTTTCCTGTGAGAATTGAGACCTTTTCTCAAGATTCACCAATGATTTATTTTTCTGACAAAAAATTCACCAATGATTTTTAATGGCAGTCGTTTGGGCTTTTTTTTTCCATGCGAGGGTAAGCTTTTGTTTGACGGGGTTACACTGCTACCTCGTGTTCGGGTGTACATGTCATACACGTAGTTTTAGGTTGATAACTCAACTAGCTAAATATGCATTATATATCTAATAAAAAAATATGTTTAGAAACCACATCCGCATATAAATCCAGTTATATGCTTTTGATGACATATAGCCCATATTTAATTAATTCAAATCAATGATCTAGAACTACCCGTCCAGCCTATACACGAGAGGGAGGGAGTACAAATATGCAACATCAAGGCCCGTACTAGAAAAAATCATGATGCTACTGAATGTTTGTTTATGCTCAACAAATAAAAATCACGAAAAAGGTTATGTGTACTATAAATAAACAAGGACATATTAATTTTAAAATTTTAGTTTTTCCCTTTGGCCTTAGGTCCTACTCGCCCGGACTCTCTTATCACCTTCGTTGCTCTTCTCATTATTTTTCAAACCCTCTTTTCCTTTTTCCAGTGGCTCATGTACGTGAAGATGTTTGCATAGTTAAGGAAGCATTAGCCAATCACGCCTACTTTGACACAATTGGGAAAACATGAACACAATATTGAGTTAGAAGTTTTCAAGCATGTTAAAAATCATGGTCATGTTTTAACAATGCATATATGTAGCTTAGACAAAGGGAGAACATTAACTCACCATTTGTAGGGCATGCTAGTTATTTGTTTCTCTCTTTCTAACACAAATGAATATCACCAGGACAATTTAAACATTTCTATAGAACAATGCAAGAAAGCAATAGGATGAGACATACATAAGCTTCAGACATCCATTTCTTGACTTCCATAATAAACCAAACATTTAACATGATGATTGGTTAAATTCTTGTTAAACACCAAACTTAACTTCCCTGCAAAAAAACACACCAGAATTAACTAGTACTATAACATCTAGAAATTAAGAGATCAGAAAATTCGCTAGTACACTTTGCCAAAAATAAGGGAGAACAAATCATCAAGCTTTTAGGAAGAAGGGGAGGTGACAACGCAAGAGGAGTTCGATTTGGTGGTGCTTCTCAGGTACCTGGCCTCGAGCTCGGGGGGAGGGGGGCTAGGTTTGACCTAAGTTGGTTATACTTAGCAATGGTGATGTTTTTGCATGGTCACTTTGCTGAAGACATTGCTTGGAGTTTGCTGGGGTATGATCTTCAAAGTGAAAACTCACGATACGACCTTTCGAGATTGGATCTGGCAATGATGACGTGTACACGTCATTCCCTTCCTAACAAACATTGCTTTTGAAGAACCTTTCACGTAGCCATTGTGTTGTCAAGAGATGATTACTGCTGATGGTCTTTGATGTAGTTCGTCGGTCAGAGTTTGATCGCTTTGATTTTTTCTCTCCATAGCCTATGCATAACTTCGGTCTTGTATGAATTTGCTCTTGCAGTTGCACGCGTGTTTCTTTGTGTGCATGTGTCATGTTGGTTGTGTTTCTTTACTCTTGCTGTTGCAGGCGTGTTTCTTTGTACGCATGTGTTAGTGTTCGGTTAGTGGAAATATAACTGAATGACTTCTTCGTGCTAATTTCCGTGCAAACAGCTTAGGCGCCTAACATTGTGGGAAGGAGGGAGTACTACTCAAGCAGATATTAACCAACTGAGATACTCCTCCAATAGATAAGAAATTTTCACTTATTCCTCAACTGACCTCCATTATGAATTACTCTATTTTTTTTTTAAGAAACGCAGTACGAACATGAAGCCTCAGAACACACAGGCACACTCATCCATATAAACGTGCGCGCACACACACCCTATCCATATGAGCACCTTCCAGGGACTAAATCGATAGATCTTGAGATTGACGAAGTCGTCATATAATAGACGGGCACAACACTAGAAAGCCCAAAATGAACCCAAGAAATATGCGAGCACCCATGGCAAGCTTAGGACTTGAACCCAGGTGGTTGGTTCCACCACAATAAACCTAACCAACTAAGCGCACAATTCGCTACTCAATCTTTTCACGTCAATAGGAATCCCCGGAATTTTGAAAAGGGACCAACATTGCAAGTAAATTTAATTGTATGCCTCCTTCATCCCAAGCAATAAATTCCGTTGTCAACTTATATACTTTACATATAGGAGTGTCATCATGTATATTGCCAACTTTTGTATTTCACATGACAAGGAAAATATTTGTATGTATTTTTTATTGTCAAGAGTTAACTCAAGTAACACAATATTTTCCATATCTTCCATAAATCATATTCACTCAAAAAGCCACAATATTACTTTTTTTTTACGAAAAGCAATGACGTTGCATTTAATTGATGATGAAGTGGAACACATGTTACAAAGCTCAAACCGAGCACACTAGGCCCCAACTTCTCAGAGAGAGAAGATGAGACCAACAAACACACAAGAACAACACAAGAACACCACGCACTACGTCGAATACATATGATGATTGACTGCTTCAACTTATGGACATTAGCGAGGAGAGAGGGCACCTGTCGCTCTTGATGATGATGTGGCTAATATGGCATGTGCGAAATGAAATCACCCGCCACAAGAAACCGCTTTCGTGGAAGCTTTCCAAGCGATTCTCTATGTGGCTGCATCAACTCCTTCTAGTCCTGCACCAGGACGCAATGGAGATACTCATCTTAGAAAAATGGTCATCACATGTGAAAGCGAAATAGGAAAGAAGAAGAAGCAAGACACAGGCCAAGGCGTTGTAGGCCCTCCTGGTTGCTGGGTTAAGCCTCCGATCGGGTGGAATAAGCTGAACATGGATGGTGCTTTCAACACTAAAGCTAGCAGGGGGGAGCTGGCATGATCCTTCGGGACAAGATGGGCTCAATCGTGCTCTTCCTGTAGATATTTACACAAGCAGCCCCTTATAAGCTGAGCTTTTCGCAAGCATGAGGGAATCGCCTTGCTCAGGAATGGAGTCTGAAGCAGATCATCATTGAGACCGACCCGGAAGTGACGGCCAAGGCCATCATGCGACGAGAGCCTGATCGTTCGGCTAATGCAGCGATTCTTTAGGAGATTAAATGCCTGCTTCAAGATAGACAACATGTCATCACTATGGTCCGCTGCTCGAGGAACCGTGTGGCTCAATGCCTCGCTCAAATAGGGCACATAGTATACGCATTGCCGTGTGGTTAAGGTCTAGACCTGATGAGATTAACGTCGTGTACCAGAATGATTGTATGCCCGGTGCTTAAGAAATAAAAGTTTCTTTCTTGCTAAAAAATAAGGATGTGAACTTGAAACCTTGAGGGTACCCATTTTTAAAATTTGAGTACATTTGATTGAACTAAGTACGGTCAGAAGGTACCGTGAAGATTTCAAATTTGCATGCCTACAGAAAAAAAACGCACAGTAGAACCCTTTTTTGAACATTTTTTAAACCTCAATAGAGTATTGCCCGCGCAACTGCGCGGGTCACTGTGCTAGTCGGATAAAAATAGCATTACCGGAGCGCTATATATGGCCTTATGGGATGACTTGATTCTAATCCTCCTCCGGTGGTCTTTCCGTCCATGGTTAGCCATGAAGTGCATGTGCCTGTCCCCAGCCACGATATATCAAGGAAAGCGCCCCATACATGCAGCCACGTCCGCCGCGCGTCCCGATCGGGAGCTGCCAACGTGCGGCAATGGCAGGCCTCGCCGCGGCTTTCGCCGTGGCGACCCTCGCGGCGATGGCCCACGCAGCCACCACCGGCTCCCCGCCGTTGTCGCCATCGTCGCAGCCGTGGTCGTCGTCATACTACGCAGCCGTGGAGAACCGGTTGCCGGCGGCGGGCGGCATGGTGCTCGTCTGCCGCGCGGTGGGCGGCGACATCTTTACCCAGTGGAGCGTGGTGCCGCGTGGCGGCGTGCCCCGCGGTGGCCAGCGCGTCTTGGAGCTCCTGGTGGACGCCAAGACGTACGGGTGGGTCACCTGCAGCTGGGCCTACCAGGGCAACTACGTCGGTGCCATGCCGCTCTTCGACTCGCGGTGGCCGGAGGCCAAGCGGTGCCAGGACGTCGCCCGCGGCGGCATGTGCCGCGTCGTGTTCGAGGACGACATGGTGCGCCTCGAGACGCCCGGCGGGGGACAGCGGGTTCTCGGCGACCTGCCGGTGAAACGTTGCCGGCGGCACTGGCTTCTGTTCAGCACGGAGTGCACGTACCCGGACCATCCCCACCCCTACGCCGGCCGCCGCCTCAGCAACGCCTTCGAATACTTTGGCGTGTGACCGGTTAAGTAATTCACTAGGGCATCTTGATTGAATGTACGTGATGGGCTCATGCTAGATGAAAGAAGCCTATTTTTTTCTCCAAACATGCATGGAACATACGTACCATTCCTCTCTCGAATATGAACATTTCTACGACGGATGCCCAGCCCACACGATGGGCAACTCGATTCGCCGCTTTCTTTTATCCGCCCTGCGATCCTCTCTCGATTCGTCCGGGTGGGGCGCCCGGAGTAATAAAATTGTGATGTTTAGAGAGGATTTTGTTCGTGAATTGTGGTTTAGAATGCGCGGGTTGTAGTATGAAATCATAAGGGTTAATTAGCTGTGTTGAAATTAAGACTTTTCATAGTTGCAATTTGCTTTCAAATTTTTCTATATGATAAGTGCCATACGTGTGGCACGAAGCACTCCCTCACGTTTTTTGTAATTAAAATTGGCATCCGAAAGGAAAAAAAACTAAAAAAGACTGAAACTTTCATCCGAAAAGGAAGTTGACATGCTTGACAACTAAAGTTGTCATCCTCGCGTCACTAGACTTGTCATAAAACGTTTAGAATTGTCATGTGTTCGTGTCACACGTGTCTCACTTATGAGGGTTCTAAATTTTTGGATTTGAAAGTTTTGGGAAGAAGAGAAACGGGACGGACTAGCAATGGGAGAGGAAGTGTACAATCAAATCTTCTTCCTTTTTATGGGGCATAGTCAAGACCTTGACTATAGATGTATTCATATACATATAATATTTGCCAAATAAGAATAATATCATTGGATTTGTCGTGAAAAATTGCTCATAATGTTGACTTGGAATCATTTTTCTTGTGCGCGGGAATGAGAGTTCCTCTTTACAGGGATGGATTGCATTCTCAATCAGGAATAAGTTCCTCTTTATATGTCCAGAACAAAGCCAAACGACAATTCTCGCTTTCGTTCTACCAAAATTAGCTAAAGTATGGCTAACATTATTTTGATTTCTCCTCACATGAGTAAATACAACTTCTCTTTGTTCCATGAGCCGCTTCAACTCTTGGATCATCATTGCATGTCTTGATCTATCTCTTTCTCTAGCGTTCACCATGTTGACCACCTAGAGGCTATCCGACTCAACCACAATTGGAACACCGACACTAGAAAGCCAAGGTCAGTCTTTCCAGCGCAGCAGCAAGCTCAACACAGAGAGCATCGACGCAAAGCCCAAAGAGATTGACACGCCAAGAAGACAATATATTCCTTATCGTCGCATAAGATCATGCCCGCGTCTCATGAGCCATCCAACGAGACAAACAACCCATCAACATTGAGCTTCACCTAGTATGGCCTCGAACACATGAAAAGTATCCTCTCGTTCGAGGCTACACACCTGACAATTGTTAGTGACTTCCATATGTCGATCATGCATATTAGCCCAAGTAGCAAGCACATTTGAAGCAAGACAATACCCAAACACACACGCCTTAGGACGACTAGGAAACCTCCATATGAATGCTCAGAGGGGACGTTGCCCGTTCAGTGACCTGCTCGTTGGGACTGAAGAAGGCCTGCATTTCTCTTTTAGTGTCAGTCATTACACGAAGAGATTATGTTCTTCTTTGATCCTCATGCCAGCATATTATTGTTGAGTCTTGGAGACGCTCTGATCTTCATGATCTCATCAACATCGGTTAGCAGGAAGTATTGTTGGAGGAGTTGGACATTCTACGTGCCATGATCGTCCAGGAGTTCCTCAACCCGACTGAGTCAACACCTACCTTGCAGGTAGACCGGTGTACAAGCAACTGGATGAGGGATTCAGGTGTCGCGCCAGATGCGGATGTCCGTCGCATTACCTATACATCATGTAATGCCTTTTTCAGAAGATCAATGTCATGAACCACAACTTGCCAGGTTTGCGAGGAGTTGGTTAAGAATAATGTGTCTTGAAGTTGGCCATTAAGGTATAGTACTTCGCCTTCAAAATGCAAGCACGCAAACAGTCCGGAGCTAAGAGGCGCCAAGCTTGACGAGCAAGAAGAGCTTGATTGAATAATCTAAAATCTCTAAAGCCCATTCCACCATGAGATTCCAGTTTAATCATTTGGTACCATGCTCTTCAATGTGTTTTCCTAATACCTTGTCAGCACCCCACCAACAATTCCTCACCATACAGGAGAGGTCATCACAAACACTTCCATATTTATTTGGTCCTAAGTGTGCAGTGCAGGACAGAGAGGAGGCCACACAAATCCTAGAAATACAAAGTCCAAGTTTGGAGAAGAGACACTTGGGGATTCTGACCCTAGCGGTCGGCTTTCGGGGAAAGTAAATCTCCTGCAGCAGCTCACCAAGGGTATTGTGCAATGGGGACATGAAATCATTTAAAAGCCTATTCCTATGAAAATAATAATGGCCAGACCCGTTTCTTGCAAATTATGCATCCATCAGTCCATATAAAACATGATGCTCGAACAAGGTATACATTAGAGAACATTTTACATAAACCAAACATACGACATTTGTAATACAAAACCACATATTTTGAAAACTTATGTAATCTTCCAAAAAATGTATAGGTCTCAGAACTCTCATAAAACGCCCCTAATCCCACATGTATCACTCCATTAGTTGTAGGCACACCAGCAAGCTCCCACAAGATGTAAGAGGTTTTCTATAGAAGGGTGAGGCCGGGAGTTAACTATGAGTCGGTTCCACACACATGCCAACCCAGGTCCAATGTACCCCTTCACGCTCGTACGCAAGGGCACCCAACATCTAGGGTTTCTCGTGCCTCCCGCCGGTCTACCTCATCTCATGTGGTCTTAGGGCCATGGAGACGTGGTGGATCCCGTCCTTTGTCGATGGGATGGCTCCGTCTTTATATGTTTTTTGAGTTTTGTTAGGGCTTGTGTATTGCTCAGAGGGGCGAGGCGGCGTCTGCTCTCTAAAGATGAAAAGGTTCTCCCTGCCTAGCCCCGGTTCTGGTGGTGCTTCTAGCGTCATCGGCGGTGGTGTGGAGGTTTGTCTACAGCAGATCTCGCGGGATTCGATTGACGTTTGTCTTGATGGATCCACGTGGATCTGGTCTTCGTTCGCCTGTGTTCGTGTGTCTACAGGTTGGATCCTTCCGATCTACGCTTCTATTCATCGACGACAGTTGCTATTCTGGTGCACTCGTCCTATGGGGCCATATGATATGTCTCCAACGTATCTATAATTTTTGATTGTTACATGCTATTATATTATCAATATTGGATACTTTATATGCAAGTATATGTTATTTTATATCATTTTTGGGAACTAACCTATTAACCCAATGCCTAGTGCCAGTTGTTGTTTTTTTGCCTGTTTTTGGTTTTCCAGGAAATCAGTACCAAACGAAGTTCAAACGCTACAAAACTTTTTGATGATTTTTTCTAGAAAAAAGAGACCCTGGAAGCTTTGGGAGGAGTTAGGAAGCGAGACGAGGAGACGGCAAGGCAACAGGGCGCGCCTGGGGGGTAGGTGCGCCCTGATGCCTTGTGGGCCCCTCGTGGCTTGACCTAATTCCACCTCCATAAATTCTCAAAAATCGGGAAACCAACAGAGAGCCACCCGAAACACTTTTTCCGCCGCCGCAAGCCTATGTTCCGACGGACCATCTAAAGATCTTTTCCGGTACTCTTTCGGAGGGGGAATCGATCACGGAGGCCATCTACATCAACCTTGATGCCTCCATGATGACGCATGAGTAGTCCACCACAGACCTACGTGATACGGGGCAAAACCGTTGAGGGAGTCCGGGACTAAGGGGTCCTCGGGCTGCCGACCTATCCCGTGTGAGTCGAACTCATGGGACGCTCAGTGGCTACTGTGGGAAGATCGAACTATAAGGATACTCCGTAATCAAGAAGGGAACCTGAGATGCCGTGGTGTGTCCTCCAAGTCATAGATGGTAGAATAGGCGTGTTTGAACCCTCGGTAACAACCGACTACATGTAACCCTAGGTACCCAGGGTGTCTATATAAACCAGAGGGTTTAGTTCGTAGAGGACAAGTCAACTCATCTAGGGTTTTAGTTCATTTGATCTCGAGGTAGATAAACTCTGTAATCATCATACTCATCAATATCATCAAGCAGGACGTAGGGTTTTACCTCCTCAAGAGGGCCCGAACCTGGTTAAACATCGTCTCCTTCGTCCCCTGTTAACCATCGGTCTCAGATCCCCAGCTCAGGACCCCCTACCCGAGATCCGCCGGTTTTAACATCGACATTGGTGCTTTCATTGAGAGTTCCGCTGTGAATCGTCGAAAGATCGATGGCTCGCTTAATCCTCAGCGATGAACTCTGTAACATGGACGTCTTCGTCCCTGGACTGATTTTCACGTTCGGAAGCATCGTGCTGCATGCCGATCCGGCCGGCCGCCTTGGCCAGGTTGGAAGTTTCACCCCCGATCAGGAGGTCAGGTTCGGGAACCTAGAGTTCATCACCGACTCCCGGGGAGATCTTGTTTTAACGAAGCTCTCGGCTCCCCTTGAGAACCCATGAGCCCCGACGCCTTAACTTCGGGAGCGGTGGATCCTGCCACTGGGGCGGCCTCTATCCCTGGTTCGGCCCTAAAGCCTAACCTAGTCGATATGCCCCTATCAGCCTCGGCCACACACAGCCCGGGGGTGTCCTCGAACAACCCCAGGGCAACAACGCCGCGGTTCGACCCCAGACACTCATATAACGTGGATTCCGCCGAAATCTCGTCGTTGAACGAGTTACTCGGCCGGATCCAAGTCATGGGCATGACCGTCAGCCAACCCTCGGTCTATGACCAGATCGGGCTTAGACCCGACGACGGGGAAATTCATGTCCCACCAGTCACACACTTGGTCGCTACCGTCGAGTGCCCGGCCGAAAGTATGCCCCCTCAACCACCAGAGTTAAGAACGGTTTATATCCCGGTCTCCGACCACCTGGATCCCTCTTGCAGTCCGGAATCCGGACTTCACCCCGGGAACGATTCGGGATCAATGGCCGGTCTAGCACACGACATGGAGTCCGTGTAGCAAGGCCCCGTCGATACTACGCACTCCAAACCTGCCGCGCCAGACCCCGCAATGGCACGAGACGCGACCGTCAGGATCTCGGACTCGCATCCCATTGGAGCACGAAAATTTTCCCCACCCACCACCCGAATCAAGCATTCTCCAAGAGTCGCAGGAGAGCCCAGCACATTGGGCTTACGGAAGGTCAAACAACAGCCAAGGGAATCAGTGCATCATTTTTGGGCTAGATTCCTCCTTAACAAAGACAGGACAAAGGGCTGTAGCGGCCAGGAGATGATAGCAACCTTCCGGCATAATTGCCACGATGAAGGAATTCTCAACGCCCTCGCCCGTCGCCGCGTTCAAAACTTCATCGAGCTGTCGGACCTGGTGCGCAAGTATTGCGCCATGGAAAGCACCTGGCAAGCACAAAAAATGTGCGTGGAGCCAGTCCATGCCGAACAACCTAGAGGAGTTCGGAAGAGGATCGTACCCCCACGCCGGCCGGCCAAACACAAGCCCACCGAGAAAAAGAATAAACACCCTACAAAAGCCAGAACTGTCCTTGATGGACTATTGGACAAGCCATGCCCCCATACACTCCGTCTTGCTAAACACGAGCCCGACTCACAACCTTCGAGCTTGTTGGGTCGTTAGGCAAGTCGCAAAGAGCGGAGAGGCTATCCTCGAGGCCTCGCCCCCAGGCAGACGTTCAACAATGCCACCCGAAAACAACGCCGAGGTCCTAACGATCTACGAGACGTTTTCCTCCAAAAACCAGAGGAAGAGAGCACTTCGAGAACTCGGTCAAATACACCAGGTGGCAGCAACGAATTCATGGACAGGCACACCGATCACTTTCGGCGAGGATGACCAACCGATAACCCGCACAGACCGAACACCCGCCGCCCTGGTCCTCAACCCCATAGTAAATGGCTTCAGGTTGCACAAGGTGCTAACGGACGGTGGTAGTGGTCTAAACCTCATTTACGAGGATACCTTGGACAAGATGTAGTTCGATAGATCTCGAATCGAACAAAGCAACAGAACTTTTCGAGGATCATCCCCGGGAAAGAGGCACGTTGTACCGGACGAGTTACCCTCGATGTAGTATTCGGCACCCCCGAGAACTACAGATCCAAAGAACTCCTTTTCCATATTGTGCCCTTTCACAGTGGCTATCATGCTCTATTAGGGCGCGATGCCTTCACAAGATTTCATGCTATACCACATTACGGGTATATGAAGCTCAAAATGCCGGGACCCAATAGTGTGATCACAATTATAAGTGACCCGGATAGAGCCATTCGAGCTGAAAATAAAACAGCATCACTAGCCCTCGAGGCACTAGCTAAGACCCTCGCTGCAGAAAAACTGACCACACTCCGCTCCATAGTGGATAAGGATGATGTAATCCTCGGCAAAAGGCCAAAATCCACATCCTTCAAACCTGCAGATGAAATCATCAAATTTCAGGTGCATCCAACGGACCCCAATAAAACAGCATCCATCGGAGCTCAGCTGGACCCCGCGGTTGACGAAGCACTGCGCACATTTTTGCGCGAAAATTGGGACATATTCGCCTCGCACCCCTCGGATATGCTAGGAATCCCACGAAGGCTGGCGGAACACAGCCTGAACATAATCGCAGGCTTCAAGACTGAGGCGAGACGCATAATCCGGCGATCAAAGGCCTACAAGGTCCATGAGGGTGAATTATACAAGAAAGGCACTGCTGGGGTCCTCCAACGGTGCATATCTGAAGAAAAAGGGAGGCAACTCTTGGCCGAGATACACGCAGGCATGGGCGGCCACCACGCAGCAGCGCGGGCCCTAGTAAGCAGGGCCTTTCGAGCAGGGTTCTTCTGGCCCACCGCTCGAGCGGACGCCCACACCCTCGTTCAACATTGTATTGGTTGTCAGCTCTTTGCAAATCAAAGCCACATGCCCCCAACGGCCCTTCAGACGATTCCGATTACCTGGCCTTTCACGGTCTAGGGTCTAGATATGGTCGGACCACTTAAAGGGCGGACCAAGAAAAACATTATTTACTGGTCATGGTCGACAAGTTCACTAAATGGATCAAAGCAAAACCAGTAAGTGAAAGCACATTTGCTCCCTTGGTGGTTTTGGTAATTAATAACAACATATATCTCATTGGACTCATGTTTCCACTAAGTATATTTCAGGAAAAGTTCAATGATGGGATGGCTATAGATTGTGAGGAGACCCCAAGATGCAAGGAATGGAATTGGCAAAGCTTCAAGCAAGGAGACTCTACATTTTACTTTGTGAGAAATCACTTTGAGTCCATAGGAAAGCCAATACTATTAAAAGGGCGCGAGGTAATGTTGGTGAACAAATTGCTCCACGTGCACAAGTGCTAGCCACCAAAAACACCCACAAGCTCTCCCACAAAATACTCTGTCTAAGCCCTATCATACAAAATCGGTGCCACCAAGTTTCCTACTCGGCCCTACCGATTTTCCATCTCAGACAGAACCCTAGCCAAACCCTAGCTTCCGGTAGAACCAAGTACTACATCAGTGCAACCGAGTTTCGGTGACCAACATTCGGATGACCAAGTTTATAAAATCGGAATTTACGAGTTTTATGGATCGGTCTCACCGAGTTTGGAAACTGCCCTCGGCCACTCATATCGGTAGTACTGAGAATCATATATCGGTCTCACCGAGATTCCTAAAGTTGCCACATTTTGAACAAATCGGTACGACCGAGTTTTACTTCGGTTTCACCGAGTTAGTCAATAATGGTGTAACGGTTGGATTTTTGGAGATGCCTATATATACCCCTCCACCACATCCCACTCGAAAGAGAAGCACTCAGAACAGTTCCCCACTTCCCATATCCAAATTTCTGAGAGAGAACCACCTACCCTTGTGTTGAGATCAAGATCATCCACTCCAACTATATGGATCTTGATTTATAGCCTCCCCAAGTTGCTTTCCACCCAATCAATCTCTTCTCTCGAAACAGGCTTTCCCCCCGCTTTATAGATAAAGCAACACAACAGAGTACACGACCGAACGATACAATGTGGTGAGGAGGCCCTCTTACAAAGCAGAACAAAAGATAAACAAGAACCTAGAACAAGCTACCACCTCGCAGAGGTCCGACCGAGAACACCTGAGCTCCACGACAACGCCCCAAGAAGGTGACGGCGCGAAGCGTCGCCATTGCCGAGTCCAAACAGACAAAGGTTTTCACCCGGAGCCCTGGCATAACGAGACCCACGACGACGACTCCAAGAAGCAAGTGGCACCCACAGGTGCCACCGACGCCGGCGCCACAAATCGCTAAGCTTTCGCTCGGACACTCGCCAACGCCACTAGGAGGAGTTCCGATCAGCAACTCCACGAGGGCTGCTCATCCACACCAGATCTGGGCACTGCCAAAGCAGACCAGAGCCTCCCACCACTCCACCCCTTGTCGTCCACACGACCAAGATGTAGAGTCACCACCGCCACCACGGAGCCTGCCGGAAAGCCAACCGTGAGGCCCACCAACCGAGGCCGCCGCCCCGGCGTCCATGGCCCCGGACACCACCGGCCAGCGATATCACGACCCTGCCATGGTAGTAGGATTGAAAGGGACCACCTTTCCATCCTAGCCAGGCATCAGTCACCTGGTGTGGGTTAGCGCCTCCACAGTAGGAGGCGCCGACACCTGCCTCCCCTGTCAGTCCCGGTGGACCATGGGGATGCAACCTAGTGACTGCCGACGGCCGCCGCTAAGCAACTCGAACGACGCCAAACCCATGGCCACCGAGCCGATCCGTCCGACAACATGGCAACACCCGAAGAGCCCAACTCGGACCGACGCCATGAGCAAGCCGCAGAAACGAAGAGCACAACGCGAAGGATACCCACGCGGACCAAGTCAACCCTCGTACCTACGCGCCCGGTGCCGTCGACCACCACAAACTAGATCCACGCTGCACGCCGAAGCCGTCCACGACCCGGATCGCACCACCGCCAACCGCAGCAGCCGTGCCGCCCCATTGCCACCCGGAGAGCCCGGGGAACGCCACCACCGACCACCACCCGGACCATGCCCGTCCTCACCTACCCGGAGTGGAAGCTCTGATCCGCCTCGGGCCCAGATCTGGCCCGCCCGAGCACGAACCCTAGGACCCTACCATTAACCGACGCGAGAGCACCTCACGTGCCGCCGGCTCGGACCTAGGAGAGGGGAGGATGCCGCCACCGCCCGCACCCCACCAACAAACAACGGTCCTCCGCTGCACGAGCCGCCGAGGCCGTGCCGTTGACCGGTGCAACCACCAGGACCTGGAAGAGCCTGAGTAGGGCAACGCCACCACGAGCACCACCCTGCCGAGCTCGACCCCGGTAGGGCCCACACCACGCAGAGGCCATGGTCGGTGCAGCGCCTGCTGCAGATCCTCCCGGGACCCGTGGCCACGCCGCCCCGCCGAGGCCAAATGCGCCGCCTGCACCCCGCCGCAGCCGGCCCCGCGGCCACCACGGCGACCACGCCCGTCCGCGCTGCTGCCCGGCCATGCGCCTCGCCACCGCCACGCCCAACCGGCCCACTCGCCTCGACCACTAGGTCCGAGCTCCACGACGAGCCGCCGCCACCGCGGGAGACGAGCACCACCACGCAGCCCTCCCACGCGCCCGCACCGAGCTGTCAGCACCGCCGCCAGCCCGCGCCGACTCGCTGCCGCGCCCTGCGCCTGCGCAGCGCCGCCGCCTGGATCCAGCGTCCCGCGCCGCCACGCCCAGGCTGGAAGGAGAGAAGGCCTCGCCGCCACCCAGGCTAGCCGGGCTTTGCCCGCCAGCCCGCACAGGCGGCGGAGAGGAGGAGGAAAGGATGAAGGGAGGCTGGCCGGCGGCGGAGCTAGGGTTTGCCCCGGGTGCCCGCGTGGGCGACGCGGGGCGGGGAGGGGAAAAAGGGATCCATCAAGCCAACCCAATCAATGTCTTCTACCAAGCCAAATCTGTGAGAGAGTGATTGAGTGTTGAGGAGTCTATCATCTTGAAGCACAAGAGCAAGGAGTTCATCGTCACTATCAAGCCTATTACCTTTTGGAGGGTGGTGCCTCCTAGATTGGTTAGGTGTCGCTTGGGAGCCTCCTACTTCATGTTGTGGAGTTGAACCAAGAAGTTTGTATGGGCAAGGAGATCGCCTACTTCGTGAAGATCTACCCATAGTGAGGCTAGTCCTTCGTGGATGGAAGCCGTTATGGAATAGTCAAGGTTGCTACTTCGTGGACCCTTTTGGGTGGAGCCCTCCGTGGACTCTCGCGACCGTTACCCTCCGTGGGTTGAAGACTCCATCAACGTGGATGCACGATAGCGCCACCTATCGGAACCACGGGAAAAATCTTTGTGTCTACAATTGCATTTGATCTTCTATCCCTATCCCTAACCTCTACTACATGTGCTTGTCTTTACTTTCCGCTGCTATACTCTTAAACATGCATGTGTAGGGTGTGCTTGACTTGCTATCATTGCTAAAATCTGCCCACAACTAAAATTGGGAAAAGGTAGAATTTTTATTTGGTCAAGTAGTCTAATCACCCCCCCCTAGACTTACTTTCGATCCTACAAGTGGTATCAGAGCTTTGGTCTCCATTGCATTGGTTTCACAACCTAGAAGAGTATGGCGTCTAGTGAGGGAAATTATCACCGTAGAGGTCCGTACTTTGATGGTACATTTTTTTCTAGTTGGAAGCATAAGATGAAAATGCATATTCTTGGTCATAACCCCGCCGTTTGGGCTGTTGTTCGTGTTGGCTTGCAAGGTGATTTCTTTTGTGATGGAAAGGAACCAGACCGTGAAGCGACCGCGAAAGAATTGAAGATGTTGCAATACAATGCTCAAGCATGTGACATTCTATTCAACTGCCTATGCCCCGAAGAATTCAAAAAAAATCAGCCGTTTTGAGAATGCAAAGGAAATTTGGGACACTTTGGTTGATATGCACAAAGGTACCAATTCCGTCAGAGAAGCTAAGTTGGATATGCTTCAAAGTCAACTTTACAAGTTCAAGATGAAGGATGGTGAAGGAGTCGCGGAGATGTACTCTAGGCTAGCTCTCATTACCAATGAGATTGCCGGCTTAGGAAGCGAAGAAATGACCGACAAATTCATCATCAAGATGATACTTAGAGCTTTGGATGGGAAATCTGATACCGTGTGCACATTGATCCAAATGATGCCAAACTACAAAGATCTCAAGCCAACGGAAGTCATTGGAAGGATTGTTGCTCATGAGATGTCACTCAAGGACAAGGAAGAACTTCACAACAAGTCAAGCGGTGCTTACAAAGCCTCAAGTGATGCTCCCACTAATTCAAGCGACAACCTTGTTACCAATGAAGAGATAAGCCTCATGGTTAAGAAATTCAACAAGTTCTACAAGAGTAGAGGCAAAGAGAGGAACTCCAACTCAAGATATGAAGAGAAGCGTTCATCTAGTCGTGACCGGAATTGTTACAATTGTGGAAGGCCCGAACACTACTCCAATGAGTGCACGCCCCCCCACAAAAGAAGGGAAGAGTCACATAGAAGAAAGAGGTCAAGAGATGAGTCACCTCTAAGAGAGAGGAGTAGAGATGATCGTTATGAACGAAGACCCTCAAGGAGAAGTAGAGACTCGGAGAAGATAGACAAGTACACCAAGAGCTACTCAAGAACAAGACATCAAGCTCATGTTGGTGAATGGGTTTCCGGCTCCGAATCCGACCACCACTCCGAGAGAAGCTATCACTCCGACTCCGACTATAGTCAAGATGAAGGTGTTGCCAGACTTGCACTCGTTTCCTCCAACTCCTACGACATATTTGATTCACCAAATGATGGGAGAGGAAGTTGCTTCATGGCTAAAGGCCCCAAGGTATCACACCCCGGATATCTTGATTTCAATAGTGATGAGGATGAATTACTTGGAGATGATGACTTGCTATTTGATAAAATTAGTGATATTAGTCCAAATGAGCTAGACAATGATCATGCTAGTCAAGATAAGTCGTGTGATGATGATAAGAAGGAAATAGAACGACTAACTAAAGAACTAAACACTCTTAAGTTCGCTCATGAATCTACTTTAGAAGATCATACAGAGCTTGTAAGAACTCATGAGAAGCTACGCTTCGAGAAGCTCAATTTAGAGCAAGCACATGAGTTTATTAAAGCAATCAATGATGATCTCCGAAAGAAGACTTCTTCTTATCTAGCCAAACGACTACTCTTGTCTACATTTATTCCACAAGTTAAGACTAAGCAATCTAGTAACAAAGGCAAGAAAGGTTCTTCATCTAGTAACAATAAATCTAATGATAAATCAAATGATGTTGTTTCTAGTAGCTCTATTAATTCCACTAAAGATTTTCTTAGCCAAGTTACACTTGAGCAAGAAAACAATTTATTGAAAGGAATTATAGAGAAAGGTGTATACAAAAGTCTTGCCGGATGTAAGCAATTCGAAGAGATTGTACACAAGCATGGAGGATACCGGAAGAACCATGGCATTGGCTACTTCAACGCAAATGGAGTCGAATGGGAAGAAGGTCAATACCCCAAGCCTAAGTTTGTTCCTCAAAGGGAGAAGTATGAACCTACTCCTTCCAAGGGAATAATCTCTCAAGATGACCTTCCTCCAAAAGACCACAAGGGCAAGGGCAAGCTTCATGATGACATTGACACACTTGAAGATGAGTCCCTAGCCATGGTGAAGTGGGTTCCCAAGGCTACTCCAAGTTCTACTTCAACTAACACTACTACAACACCAAGGATCCCCATCAACTTGATGTGGGTCCCCATGAAGAAGAACTAGAGAAGTTCTTGAGGGGTGACTCCGCGAATGGAATTCACTCACATTCATTATTGGCAAGGACTAGTTGCAATCAACATCAACATTATGCAATATTTCAAGGAGTCACACATTCCCTCAAAGGTAAGCAAGGGAGAAGGTAATTAATGAATCTATGGACATCATCATGTATGCTTTGCACTCCATGTCCATAGATATCCTTGTATTTGTCTCTTGTGTTTGGGACTAACCCATGTAGGTGAGGACAGTAAGAAACAAAAGGATTGCTCCCAACTCAAGATGATCTTCATCAACTATGAGCATCCACCACTACATCACCCACATGAAGTCTTCTTAGTTTATCCCTCTTAGGGGGGATGTCACATCAAGGGGGAGCTTTACTCTAAGACTTGAGTTAAAGCATCTCTTAAAATGTGACAATATTAACAAGCTTTATGTAAAAGTGGCAACCCGACTTGTGCTTAAACGATGAGTATGACCTATGATCAAGTATTCTTACTTGGCTCCTAAGTCAATATACTCATATATAGATGACTACGTCATCGCCAAAGTGCTTGATAGATGCTAGAGTGTTTGTGCATGTTTGCCATGATTTCATTTGACATCTTATTGTGTGAGCATGTTGGTCTGCATATCTTTACTCATTCGAGGATATCCAATTGTTTGCAGATTCCGGCTTAGTCCACGACACTCTTGCACTATTATTATTTTCATATCATTCGGTCGTGCAAGTGGAAGGCAATAATGATGATATTTGATGAAGTGACTATGGCAGAGAAAAGCGGGTATGAACTCAACTTGTTTTTATTTTTTGTAAATATGTTTAGCCTAGTATCCTTGATTCAGCATATTATGACCAAACATGTTTGCAATGACAATTAGAGTTTATAGTTGTTCATGCCATGCTTAAGTAGCTAGGAGTGGATAATGATTTATCTTGGATGTCAACATGCATTAAAATGATTGTGATGTGGTATGATGATATGGTATCCTCCTCTGAATGTTTCAAGTGGCTTGACTTGGCACATGTTCACGCATGTAGTTGAATCAAAACCAACATAGCCTTCATGATATTTATGTTCATGGTGTCCATATCCTACTCATGCTAATATTCAATGTTTATTATGCATAATGCATGCTCATGACCGTTTTCGCTCTCTAGCTGGTCGCTTCTAAATCTATTTGCTAGCCTTCGCCTGTACTAAGCGGGAATACTGCTTGTGCATCAAAATCCTTAAACCAAAGTTATTCCACATGACTCCACTATATCTACCTATATGCGGTATTACCTTGCCGTTCCAAGTAAATTTGCATGTGCCACCTCTAAAAATTCAAATGAATATCTGTTTTGTGTGCCTCGACCGCTCATGGAGTGACAGGGGGCGGTCAGTATCTCTTCCATGTTAAGCGGGTTAATCTCATGATGAGTGTTTATTCACTCGTCCTTACACGAGAGGAGCGGTAATAGGGATTCCTAGTCCCGAAATCAAAAAATACAAATAATTAAACAAAACTCCCCCAGGAAAGTTGTTGGTTTGGACGGTACCCGTGGATTCGGCTAGCCGTGGAGTGTGATTGTTGGTGGAGAGGGAGTAAACCTTTACTTTTACCGCTTGGGAACCGCCGCTAATGTGTTTAGTATGGAAGATATTGATAACTCTTGGTCGTAACGTTGACAGGAAGGGTGTATCTCCCAAAATTATATCTATCTCTGTTCTAAACCTTGAGCTCTCGCACCACTGCAAATCCCCTCTGCGAAGGGATTATCTATTTACTTTTATGTTGAGTCATCACCTCCTCAAATAAGCGCCAGACCTGAGAGCACTATTGTCATCCTCATGCATTGTGTATAGTTAATGTTGGGTGCAGCATGACTGGATCTTTTCTACCATGAATTACAATGTTTAGTCGCTGCTTGAACTTTGGAGGTGCTCTGCATTTATGTTTTGCGGTCTCAGAAAGGGCTAGCGAGATACCACTGTTGTCATATTATATCATGATTGTTTTGACAAAGTGTTGGCGTTTGATATATTTTATTATTGCTCGCTAGTTTCTTATGTCATTGAAATGAGTTAATATAATTTTTAAGAGTTATTGCTGGCATGGTTAGTCATAATCTTTGCTGAAAACCTAGGTGCTACTTAAGCATATATATGTAAACAAGAACAAAAGTGTTCGTAAAAGTTTTTCTTTATCACTTTCAGTTTGTCAACTGAATTGCTTGAGGACAAGCAATGGGTTAAGCTTGGGGGAGTTGATACGTCTCCATCGTATCTACTTTTCCTCGCACTTTTGCCCTTGTTTTGGACTCTAATTTGCATGATTTGAATGAAACTAACCCGGACTGACGCTGTTTTCAGCAGAACTACCATGGTGTTGTTTTTGTGCAGAAATAAAAGTTCTCGGAATTCGACGAAACTTTTTGGAGATTTATTTTACAATAAATAAAAAATAATGGAGCCAAGAACCACCGGAGGGGGAGCCCTGGCTGGGCACAACACACCAGGGCGCGCCAGCCCCCCCAGGCGCGCCCTGGTGGATTGTGCCCACCTCGGGGCCCCACTGACCCTAATTCCGACGCTATAAAATCCTATTTTTGGAGAAAAAAAATAAGAGAAAAAGTTTCATCATGTTTTACGATACGGAGCCGCCGCCACCTCCTATTCTTCATCGGGAGGCCAGATCTGGAGCCCGTTTGGGGCTCCGGAGAGGGGAATCTTCGGTCTTCGTCATCATCAACCCTTCTCCATCGCCAATTCCATGATGCTCCCAACCGGGAGTGAGTAATTCCTTCGTAGGCTTGCTGGTCGGTGAGGAGTTGGATGAGATTCATCATGTAATCAAGTTAGTTTTGTTAGGGCGTGATCCCTAGTATCCACTATGTTCTGAGATTGATGTTGCTATGACTTTGCCATGCTTAATGCTTGTCACTAGGGCCCGAGTGCCATGATTTCAGATCTGAACCGTTTATGTTATCACCATTATATATATGTTCTTGATCCGATCTTGCTAGTCATATACACCTGCTATGTGTTATGATCCGTAAACCCCAGGGTGACAATAATCGG
This sequence comes from Elymus sibiricus, assembly GCA_039707655.1. Taxonomy (NCBI): domain Eukaryota; kingdom Viridiplantae; phylum Streptophyta; class Magnoliopsida; order Poales; family Poaceae; genus Elymus; species Elymus sibiricus. Next base: position 252,447,860 of record CM077671.1, read on the forward strand.
GATACTTTCCGGTGATGACCATAGTTTGAGGAGTACGTGTATTCACTATGTGTTAATGCTTTGTTCCGGTTCTCTATTAGAAGGAGGCCTTAATATCCCTTAGTTTCCTTATGGACCCCGCTGCAACGGGAGGGTAGGACCAAAGATGTCATGCAAGTTCTTTTCCATAAGCACGTATGACTATTTACGGAATACAGCCTACATTATATTTATGAACTGGAGCTAGTTCTGTGTCACCCTAGGTTATGACTGTTATATGATGAATATCATCCAACGAATTCACCGATCCAATGCCTACGAGTTTTACACATATTGTTCTTGCTAGGTTGCTATTGCTATTGCTACTGTTCCAACTGCTACAAAACCATTGCTATCACTGTTACCGTTACTACTACTCTTACCACTGCTATCAAACTATCATATTACTATGCTACTGATCACTTTGCTGCAGATATTTAATCTCCAGGTGTGGTTGAATTGACAACTCAACTGCTAATACTTGCAAATATTCTTTGGCTCCCCTTGTGTCGAATCTATAAATTTGGGTTGAATGCTCTACCCTCGAAAATTGTTGCGATCCCCTATACTTGTGGGTTATCATCGTCACCTTCTCTAAACCCTTGTATTTTCCCCCCTTCCTTATTTAGTTTTATAGGTTTGGTTAGATTTTCCCAGGCTGTGTTTGGCTAAATCGAACTATGTTAAGTTTTCATTGGCATACATTCGCAAATGTTTTACCCGGTAACACCTGGGGGCTTCTTAACGAAGCCAAGCAATATATTTTTTCTCGCATCTATCTGTCTTGTTTGCATCCTTCCAGTATCATTGTACGCCACTATATGCATCAATTGGACTTAAGATTTAGCCAAGCTAGGTTGCCTTGCTCCTGTGCTGACCCTCTATGTTCCTGATTGTTCGGCTATTGGGTAAAGGGAGCACCTCTGCGATTGTTACGACCGGATTACCCGGATACGTACCTCAGACGGGTGAAGCCGAAGGCTAGCGTTCTTAAGAAACAAATTGGTCGGCCACAAAGGAAGTAAATATAATTGGTGCTCTTCGCCACAAACTGGGATTATTCTCCTAAAGTAGCAACTATCCGCATACTACGGGTACACGGCTATGACGTCTACGATCTACGTAGCAACCTGAAGAAAGGAACCCATAGAGGAACTATTTTCGTCGGAAGATGTTTCTTACGTTAAACAGTAATATAACATAGCTCCCTGTGCACGTTCTGTCTGTTCGCACCAGATGGCCGGATTGCCTAGTTCTCCGAAATGATTTCCTGTTATTGCAGGATACACAGTATGGAACACTCCCCAGCTATTGGCGGGGGAGGCAGAAGCCGATGGCCGGTTAAGACAACGTTTACAGCGCGGACGGAGTCGGTTTGATGTAAAGTACATAGCTACATAGAATCAAACACTAGGTTGTTGGTCAAGATGATCTATTATGACATCCAGGGCGCAGTCCTCTTGAGAAATACGAGCGGCGGGCATCACTTGTTCATAGACCAAGTGAAGAGGTACCTCTTTACCATCCGGCCCTACCGGCCCAACCCGAGCAAAGTGCTCTGGGTTGAGTTTGGTAAAGTGGGTCTTCACCATGGCCTACGCCTCCCGTGCTCCCTCTCGACAAGCCGAGGTCTTCCATAGCTCAAAACGACTTCGGGCTACTTTAAATCGATCGGCCAGCTCGGCCATCCCTTCCGGAGGCGTCTCGGTTGGCCAGAGTGCCTTGGTCATGCTCTTCATAGCTTTCTGAGCTCACTCGTGGACGACGGACAATTCCTTCAACAGGTTCCCTGACGCCCGGTCAGGAGACCTAAGCACGAAATACAACATGCTTCTTACACTTGACACAATAAAAGTACTTTACGGAATTCTAGGTTAGAATTTCACTTACAGAAGATGCCACCCTTTAATCTCTGGTTCTCTTCGTGGGCTTGCGCCAATTGAGTTTTTAAACTCTCAATTTGTTCGGCTTGTCGCTGGTTTTCCGCCTTGAGCTGGTTCTTCTCCTCATGACTTCGAGTCAATACGCGGCGACCAACCTCAAACTGAGACTCAGCATACCTTTGAGATTCTCGGGACGCATCCAAATCCTTCTGCAGCTGACCTATGCACTCAACTGCTATGAAGCACTCTTTCATTAGAAAGGGTGTCCCAACAATTTTGGCACATAAAAATACTTTTTACTCACTGTGTGCCTCTCTGCTGAACTTTATCACCCCCTCAAGTTCGGCCTTGATGGCTTGCAACTCTGTCTGGCTCAACTCGAGATCCGTAGACAACTTCTCATTTTGTTGCCGTGAAGCCTACATAATAACGAAACAATATTTAGACCCTTAATTTGGCCGTCCTGGCCAAATTAGGGCTCGGGGGCTACTGGGTTAGGATTTGTGTTCGGTTGTCAAATCCGACCACTCACCCGCAGGTTGGTGGACATTAGTCTGGTGGCTCCCTCGAGTCCTGCTCGGGCAGCTTCGAGGTATGCTTCCACTGAATTAAGAGCATTAATTTCTTGGTCGGAAAATACTGGGTGGCGCAATGACTCTTTTCGCCACCGATGATTCATCGCAGTTTCAACCTCGGAATTAGTAACCGAGACTTCCTCGGAATCCATGCCTACATTACATTTATGAACTGGAGCTAGTTCTGTGTCGCCCTAGGTTATGACTGTTATATGATGAATATCATCCAACGAGTTCACCGATCCAGTGCCTACGAGTTTTCCACATATTGTTCTTGCTAAGTTACTATTGCTGCTGTTACTGTTCCAACTGCTACAAAACTATTGCTATCACTGCTACTGCTACTGTTACCACTGCTATCAAAACTATCATACTACTGGGCTACTGATCACTCTGCTGCAGATATTTAATCTCCAGGTGTGGTTGAATTGATAACTTAGCTGCTAATAGTCGCAAATATTCTTTGGCTCCCCTTGTGTCGAATCTATAAATTTGGGTTGAATACTCTACCCTCGAAAACTGTTGCGATCCCCTATACTTGTGGGTTATCAAGACCTTTTTCTGGCGCTGTTGCCGAGGAGCATAGCTATATTTGCTGAGTCACTTGGGATTTATATCAATTGATCACTATGAAGAATCTGAAGGATCCAAAAACCAAGATTTTTCCCTCTAAGATGAGGGGAGGTAAGGAACTGCCTTCTAGCTCTGCACTTGATTCACCTTCAGTTATGAGTAAGTTTGCAACACCACCACATGCTAGTAATCCTAATATGTCGCAAGTTATTGATGATGCTACTTCTGCTATGAATGATGCTTATGACGATGATGCTGGTACCATGCTTGATGATAATGTGCCACTAGGTGAATTTCTTGATGAACAAATTGCTAGAGCTAAAGAGAATGAAATTATTGAAACTGATGAGATTGCTGAAACCGATGAAGCCTTTGAAACTGATGACTATGAAACACCTATTAGACCTGGCTCTCCTAGATTTGAAATGCCTAAGATACCTGAAGGTTATGTTATGGATGAGGAGACAACTAGGTAAATCCTTTCTTGTAAGGATGGAAATGATCTTAAGAAATTGCTACGCAAGTATAAGGAAAAGACTTTGAATGCGAGAATGAAATGTGATCTAAGTTTGCTACTTCACCTATCTTTGTTACCGATAAGGATTATGAATTCTCTGTCGACCCAGAGTTAATTACTTTGGTTGAATCTGATCCTTTCCATGACTATGAAACTGAAACTGTAGTGGCACATCTTACTAAGTTGAATGATATAGCCACCCTATTTGCTCATGATGAGAAGATTCGCTACTACTATATTCTTAATTTATTTCCGTTCTCATTAAAGGGTGATGCTAAGACATGGTACAATACTTTTGCTCCTGGTTGTGTGCGTAGTCCCCAGGATATGATTTACTACTTCTCTAAAAAATATTTTCCTGCTCATAAGAAACAAGCTGCCTTACAGGAAATATTTAACTTTGTGCAAATTGAAGAAGAGAGTCTCCCACAAGCTTGGGGGAGGCTTCTCCAATTGAATGCTTTGCCTGATCACCCTCTCAAGAAAAATGAAATACTTGATATCTTCTATAATGGACTAACTAATGCTTCTAGGGACTTCGTAGATAGTTGTGCTGGTTGTGTTTTCAGGGAACGAACTGTTGAACAAGCTGAGAAATTATTGAAGAATATATTGAAGAATTATGATGATTGGACTCTCCCTGAACCACCGCCTAAACCCACTCCGAAGAAGAGGGGTATCTTATTTCTCGGTCCTGAAGATATGCAGGAGGCAAAGAAATGTATGAAGGAAAAAGGTATTAAAGCTGAGGATGTTAAGAATTTACCACCTATTGAAGAAATACATGGCCTTGACGCACCACCACCTCAACAGGTGGTAGAGGTAAATTCTTTATTAAAGTTTGATGAAGGTGATATCCCTTACAATAAACATCCTAGTCAATGCTTATATGAGTTTGACAACTGCATTAGGAAACAAGATCACCTCAATGCAAATGTTCTGAAACAATTGAAATATAATTCTGATATGATTGCTTGCTTGAGTGACTTGCTATTTAGAATCGGTAATGATGTTAGAGGTGTAGGAAAACATGCCTCTATGGTTCAAACCCAGTTAGAACAAGTTGCTAAATCTCAAAGAGAATTGCTTAATGAAATGAATAACAATATGAATGATTTTGCTGTTAGAATAGCAACTAGAGGAGGTAAAATGACTCAGGAACCACTTTATCCTGAAGGACACCCTAAAAGAATTTAACAAGACTCTCAGAGAATTAACACTGATGCACCTAGTCCTTCTAAAAAGAAAAAGAAAAAGAAAAATGATAGGACTTTGCATACCTCTAGTGAACCTGAGATAGAAAAACCTCCTGAAGATAATGATGCTTCTATTTCTGATGCTGAAACTCAATCTGGTAATGAACATTAACCTAGTGATAATGAAAATGATAATGATGATGTTCATGAAGATACTCAACCGAACAATGATAAAGAACCAGATAATGATGTTGAAATAGAACCTGCTGTTGATCTTGATAACCCACAACCTAAAAATAAACGATATGATAAAAGAGACTTTGTGGCTAGAAAACATGGTAAAGAAAGAGAGCCATGGGTTCAAAAACCCATGCCTTTTCCACCTAAACCATCTAAGAAAAAGGATGATGAAGAATTTGAACGCTTTGCTGAATTGATTAGGCTAGTCTTTTTGTGTACCCGCTTAACTGATATCTTAAAGATGGCCCCTTATGCAAAATACATGAAAGACATCATCACTAATAAAAGAAAGATACCTGAAGCTAAAATCTCCACCATGCTTGCTAATTATTCTTTTAAGGATGGAGTACCTAAAAAACTTGGAGATCCTGGAATACCAACTATACCTTGCTCCATTAAAAGAAATTATGTCAAAACTGCTTTGTGTGATTTGGGAGCTGGTGTTAGTGTTATGCCTTTCTCTTTATATAAAAGACTTGATTTGAATAAACTCACACCTACTGAAATATCATTGCAAATGGCTGACAAATCACCTGCCATACCTATCGGTATTTGTGAGGATGTGCCCGTGGTTGTTGCAAATGTTACTATCTTAACAAACTTTGTTATTCTTGAGATGCCCGAGGACGACAACATGTCGATTATCCTTGGTAGACCCTTTTTGAATACTACAGGGGCTGTTATTGATTGCAATAAAAGCAAAGTCACTTTTCATATCAATGGTAATGAGCATATGGTGCACTTTCCGAAGAAACAATTCCAAGTGAATGGTATAAATGTTATTGAAAAATCTCCGACACTTACTATTGGAAGTTTTCAACTACCTCTACCTACTGCCAAAAAGAAATATGACATACTTATTGTTGGGGATATGCATATCCCCGTTAAGGTAACTTAGTGATTTACGAAAATTCTTTGGTTTCATGCTAATCGAAAGTGGGTGTTAATAAGACTTGATCAACCTTATTAATGGTTCATTTTTTAGAGGTATGATGTTGATGAATCTAGTAGGCACAACCTTTTGCTCCCACCTTTTGTTTTCTATTCTTCTTAGTCATATAATATAAAATGCCATGTTTATCCTGTTTTGTGATTTCTCCGTGGAATAAAAATGGCCCAAAAATAAAAGTTCTCAGAATGTCCTAAAAATTTAACACAATTTTTTTCCTAATATTTCTGAATTTCTGGTGCAAATAACATCAGAGGGGGTGCACCTGGTGTCCACGAGACACCAGGGCGCGCCAGCAACCCCAGGCGCGCCCTGGTGGGTTGTGGTCCCCACGTGGGTCCCCTCACTTGTCTCTTTAGCTCATTCCATCTCCTACCTCCAGAAAAAAATCACCTTAGCTCTCTCTCGTGTTCTTGCTCTCAAACCTGCGGATTTCGATCTCTTTGCTTGAAGCCCCGTTTTCGAAACTGTTTTGGGGGATTGCTACTTGTTATGTGACTCCTCCATTGCTCCAATTAGTTTTTGATTTAGTGGTTTATTTTTAGAATAATTAGCTACTCCTGGTGCTGCTGTAGATGGGCTTGCATGTTGAATTCTTAGAGTTCTAAGTAGTTTGAATGCTTAATATGTCCTCTAAGCATCCTTAGGAGTAGTTGCTATCAATCTTATGAAGTTTTGTTGACAAAAAATTTGTAGACTAAAATTTTCAGAAATTTGTACGCGAATAAAATGAATTTCTTTGGAAGGAGTTCTTCGAGGAGGAAGTCCTCGGAGGCATCATCGAGTAGTGGCTCAATACGATGGTCTTATGTTGAGCCAAGTGCAAGCTCAATGCGGGATGCCTCTACCAAATCATGCTTAATTATGGCCATGTAATGAATTCATGGTAGGTGCTAGTATCAAGGAGGAATTCGAGCAATTTATCCACAACACAGAACTTGCTCCCTTCATCGCATATGAGTGCATTCAACATCTCGACCTCACAAAAACATTCACAAAGAAATTGAAATATTTTCCTCATGAGTCTAGAGTTTCATTTAATGTTTATGACCATCCCTTTACCATGCCTTTAGATGTGTTCTGTGAAGCGTGCAAAATTCCATATTGGGGTTCGCTAGACGAACCACCAAAATCTGAGTATGAGTCATTTTTGATTAATCTTTGCTATGGTGAAGATAGAGGAGTGACACAATGTAGAATAAAAAGCATCCATTTTCCATCTATACACTACTTTGCACTCTTTAATGGAAAATGCATCGTAGGCAAGCAAGATTGCAGCACACTGTGTGCCCCTGATTTGAATCTTATACACACTACTATAACAGGAATTAAACGTTATAATCTTGGAGCAATCGTTGCACGGAGATTGCAACACAACGCTACTAGTGGTCACTTTTATGGTGGGATCTATGCCTCCCGTGTAGCTAAGGAGCTACGTGTATCACCTTGGCCTAACGATCCTATTTTACCTACTCAGTACTTAGACTTTGAGGCCATGAAACATCATAAGTTCCTTAAGGGCACAGTCACTAATTATACTTACAACTTGTGGTTCAATAAAGATCCCATTGTACATGTTGTCTTGCCTGCTCCTGCTCTCTTTGATTATCATAGTAAGAGAAGATACTACGTTCTTGAGAGCGAGGCCCGCGCGTAGAATGCGGAGGTCGAAGTTGCCAGACGGGCTGAGGAGGCTGCACCAAGAGCCTCGGTGGGCTATCACTCAGACTATTATCCAGGCCGCGGATGGTGATTACCAAGCTAGGACAAAAGACTAAGCTTGGGGGAGTACGTATTTCCACCGACATTATATTCATGTTTACACATTTCATTCCAGTTGTCGGTGTCTACACTTATTCATTGTAGTATCCTTGCTAGATTTATTTTCTTGCTTTCTTCTTGCGTGTTTGAAAAACTTTGAGAAAATCAAAAAATATTTCTTGCTTCTTTTCAGTTTTTCTTTCTAGTTTAAATTAATTGTAGTAGCAAAAGAAAACCCAAAAAGATTTCTCGTTTCTTCTTTTACTAGTTGGGAGTTTTCCCGTGTAAATAGTTTTTCTCGTCTTTGTTTTTCCTTCTTTGATTTTATTTCTTAAAAAACAAAAACTCTAAAAAATATTTTAGTGTGTTTCTCTGAAATTCTTTTCCTTTTATTTGAGTCGTACCAAGGAGAAGACCACGATGAAAATGTTGAGTGGCACTCATATGCATTATTGTTAATCTAACAAAGAGCCCAAATTACTTTGTCTTCTCATTTTGAATAAAATGTTTGCAGATTCCAGCTTAGTCCACGGCACTCTTGCACTATTATTATTTATAGCATTCGGTCGTGCAAGTGAAAGGCAATAATGACGATATTTGATAAAGTGACTGTGGCAGAGAGAAGCGGGTATGAACTCAACTTGTTTTTGTTTTTGTAAATGTGTTTAACCTAGTATCCATGATTCAGCATATTATGATCAAACATGTTTGCAATGACAATTAGAGATTATAGTTGCTCATGCCATGCTTAAGTAGCTAGGAGTGGATAATGATTTATCTTGGATGTCAACATGCATTAAAATGGTTGTGATGTAGTATGATGATATGGTTTCCTCCTCTGGATGTTTCAAGTGGCTTGACTTGGCACATGTTCACGCATGTTGTTGAATCAAAACCAACATAGCCTCTACAATATTTATGTTCATGGTGTTCATATCATACTCATGCTAGTATTCAATGTTGATTATGCATAACGCATGTGCATGACCGTTTTCGCTCTCTAGCTGGCCGCTTCTCAACCTATTTGCTAGCCTTCACCTGTACTAAGTGGGAATACTGCTTGTGCGTCAAAAATCCTTAAACCAAAGTTATTCTAGATGAGTCCACTATATCTACCTATATGCGGTATTACCCTGCCGTTCCAAGTAAATTTGCTTGTGCCACCTCTAAAATTTCAAATGAACATCTGTTTTGTGTGTCTGGACCGCTCATGGAGCGACAGGGGGTGGTCAATATCTTCCATGCTAAGCGGGTTATTCTCATGATGAGTGCTTATTAACTTGTCCTTGCACGAGAAGGGGCGGTAATTGGGATTCCCAGACCCGAAATAAAAAAATTGCAAATAATTAAACAAAACTCCCCCAGGAATGTTGTTGGTATGGATGGTACCCGTGGATTCGACTAGCCGTGGAGTGCGTTTCTTGGTGGAGGGGGAGTAAACCTTTACTTTTACCGCTTGGGAACCACCGCTAATGTGTTTAGCATGGAAGATATTGATAACTCTTGGCCGTAACATTGACAGGAAGGGTGCACCTCCCAAAATTATATTTATCTCTGATTTAAGCTTTGAGCTCTGGCACCTCTGCAAATCCCTGCTTCCCTCTACGAAGGGACTATCTATTTACTTTTATGTTGAGTCATCACCTTCTCAAATAAGCGCCAGATTTGAGATCACTATTGTCATCCTCATGCATTGTGTATAGTTAATGTTGGATGCATCATGACTGGATCTTTTCTACCATGAATTACAATGTTTAGTCGCTGCTTGAACTTTGGAGGTGCTGTGCATTTATGTTTTGCGGTCTGAGAAAGGGCTAGCGAGATACCACTGTTGTCATATTATATCATGACCGTTTTGACAAAGTGTTGGCACTTGAGATATTTTATTATTACTCTCTAGTTGATTATGCCATTGATATGAGTTAATATAATTTCTAAGAGTTATTGTTGACATGGTTAGTCATGATCTTTGCTGAAAACCTGGGTGCTACTTATGCATATTTATGTAAACAAGAACAAAAGAGTTCGTAAAAGTTTTTCTTTTTCACTTTCAGTTTGTTAACTGAATTGCTTGAGGACAAGCAATGGGTTAAGCTTGGGGGAGTTGATACGTCTCCATTGTATCTACTTTTCCTAACGCTTTTGCTCTTGTTTTGGACTCTAATTTGCATGATTTGAATGAAACTAACCCGGACTGACGCTGTTTTCAACAGAACTACCATGGTGTTGTTTTTGTGCAGAAATAAAATTTGTCGGAATTGGACGAAACTTTTTGGAGATTTATTTCAGAATAAAAGAAAAATACTGGATCAAGAGCCACCGGAGGGGGTGCGCTGGCTGGGCACGATACACCAGGGCGCGCCACCCCCTCCAGGCGCACCCTGGTGGGTTGTGGTCACCTCGTGCCCCTGGCCCTAATTCCAACTCCATAAATACCTATTTCGGAGGAAAAAATAAGAGAGGAAGTTTTATCGCGTTTCACGAGACGGAGCCGCCGCCACCTCCTGTTCTTCATCGGGAGGCCAGATCTGGAGTCCGTTCAGGGCTCCGGAGAGGGGAATCTTGGTCTTCGTCATCACCAACCCTCCTTCATCGCAACTTCCATGATGCTCCCCACCGGGAGTGAGTAATTCGTTTGCAGGCTCGCTGGTCGGTGAGGAGTTGGATGAGATTCATCATGTAATTGAGTTAGTTTTGTTAGGGCTTGATCCCTAGTATCCACTATGTTCTGAGATAGATGTTGCTATGACTTTGCCATGCTTAATGCTTGTCACTAGGGCCCGAGTGCCATGATTTCAGATCTAAACCGTTTATGTTATCACCATTATATATATGTTCTTGATCCGATCTTGCTAGTCATATACACCTGCTATGTGTTATGATCCGTAAACCCCAGGGTGACAATAATCGGGATACTTTCCGGTGATGACCATAGTTTGAGGAGTACGTGTATTCACTATGTGTTAATGCTTTGTTCCGGTTCTCTATTAGAAGGAGGCCTTAATATCCCTTAGTTTCCTTATGGACCCCGCTGCAACGGGAGGGTAGGACCAAAGATGTCATGCAAGTTCTTTTCCATAAGCACGTATGACTATTTACGGAATACAGCCTACATTATATTTATGAACTGGAGCTAGTTCTGTGTCACCCTAGGTTATGACTGTTATATGATGAATATCATCCAACGAATTCACCGATCCAATGCCTACGAGTTTTACGTATATTGTTCTTGCTAGGTTGCTATTGCTATTGCTACTGTTCCAACTGCTACAAAACCATTGCTATCACTGTTACCGTTACTACTACTCTTACCACTGCTATCAAACTATCATATTACTATGCTACTGATCACTTTGCTGCAGATATTTAATCTCCAGGTGTGGTTGAATTGACAACTCAACTGCATATACTTGCAAATATTCTTTGGCTCCCCTTGTGTCGAATCTATAAATTTGGGTTGAATGCTCTACCCTCGAAAATTGTTGCGATCCCCTATACTTGTGGGTTATCATCGTCACCTTCTCTAAACCCTTGTATTTTCCCCCCTTCCTTATTTAGTTTTATAGGTTTGGTTAGATTTTCCCAGGCTGTGTTTGGCTAAATCGAACTATGTTAAGTTTTCATTGGCATACATTCGCAAATGTTTTACCCGGTAACACCTGGGGGCTTCTTAACGAAGCCAAGCAATATATTTTTTCTCGCATCTATCTGTCTTGTTTGCATCCTTCCAGTATCATTGTACGCCACTATATGCATCAATTGGACTTAAGATTTAGCCAAGCTAGGTTGCCTTGCTCCTGTGCTGACCCTCTATGTTCCTGATTGTTCGGCTATTGGGTAAAGGGAGCACCTCTGCGATTGTTACGACCGGATTACCCGGATACGTACCTCAGACGGGTGAAGCCGAAGGCTAGCGTTCTTAAGAAACAAATTGGTCGGCCACAAAGGAAGTAAATATAATTGGTGCTCTTCGCCACAAACTGGGATTATTCTCCTAAAGTAGCAACTATCCGCATACTACGGGTACACGGCTATGACGTCTACGATCTACGTAGCAACCTGAAGAAAGGAACCCATAGAGGAACTATTTTCGTCGGAAGATGTTTCTTACGTTAAACAGTAATATAACATAGCTCCCTGTGCACGTTCTGTCTGTTCGCACCAGATGGCCGGATTGCCTAGTTCTCCGAAATGATTTCCTGTTATTGCAGGATACACAGTACGGAACACTCCCCAGCTATTGGCGGGGGAGGCAGAAGCCGATGGCCGGTTAAGACAACGTTTACAGCGCGGACGGAGTCGGTTTGATGTAAAGTACATAGCTACATAGAATCAAACACTAGGTTGTTGGTCGAGATGATCTATTATGACATCCAGGGCGCAGTCCTCTTGAGAAATACGAGCGGCGGGCATCACTTGTTCATAGACCAAGTGAAGAGGTACCTCTTTACCATCCGGCCCTACCGGCCCAACCCGAGCAAAGTGCTCTGGGTTGAGTTTGGTAAAGCGGGTCTTCACCATGGCCTACGCCTCCCGTGCTCCCTCTCGACAAGCCGAGGTCTTCCATAGCTCAAAACGACTTCGGGCTACTTTAAATCGATCGGCCAGCTCGGCCATCCCTTCCGGAGGCGTCTCGGTTGGCCAGAGTGCCTTGGTCATGCTCTTCATAGCTTTCTGAGCTCGCTCGTGGACGACGGACAATTCCTTCAACAGGTTCCCTGACGTCCGGTCAGGAGACCTAAGCACGAAATACAATATGCTTCTTACACTTGACACAATAAAAGTACTTTACGGAATTCTAGGTTAGAATTTCACTTACAGAAGATGCTACCCTTTAATCTCTGGTTCTCTTCGTGGGCTTGCGCCAATTGAGTTTTTAAACTCTCAATTTGTTCGGCTTGTCGCTGGTTTTCCGCCTTGAGCTGGTTCTTCTCCTCATGACTTCGAGTCAATACGCGGCGACCAGCCTCAAACTGAGACTCAGCATACCTTTGAGATTCTCGGGACGCATCCAAATCCTTCTGCAGCTGACCTATGCACTCAACTGCTATGAAGCACTCTTTCATTAGAAAGGGTGTCCCAACAATTTTGGCACATAAAAATACTTTTTACTCACTGTGTGCCTCTCTGCTGAACTTTATCACCCCCTCAAGTTCGGCCTTGATGGCTTGCAACTCTGTCTGGCTCAACTCGAGATCCGTAGACAACTTCTCATTTTGTTGACGTGAAGCCTACATAATAACGAAACAATATTTAGACCCTTAACTTGGCCGTCCTGGCCAAATTAGGGCTCGGGGGCTACTGGGTTAGGATTTGTGTTCGGTTGTCAAATCCGACCACTCACCCGCAGGTTGGTGGACATTAGTCTGGCGGCTCCCTCGAGTCCTGCTCAGGCAGCTTCGAGGTATGCTTCCACTGAATTAAGAGCATTAATTTCTTGGTCGGAAAATACTGGGTGGCGCAATGACTCTTTTCGCCGCCGATGATTCATCGCAGTTTCAACCTCGGAATTAGTAACCGAGACTTCCTCGGAATCCATGCCTACATTACATTTATGAACTGGAGCTAGTTCTGTGTCGCCCTAGGTTATGACTGTTATATGATGAATATCATCCAACGAGTTCACCGATCCAGTGCCTACGAGTTTTCCACATATTGTTCTTGCTAAGTTACTATTGCTGCTGTTACTGTTCCAACTGCTACAAAACTATTGCTATCACTGCTACTGGTACTGTTACCACTGCTATCAAAACTATCATACTACTGGGCTACTGATCACTCTGCTGCAGATATTTAATCTCCAGGTGTGGTTGAATTGATAACTTAGCTGCTAATAGTCGCAAATATTCTTTGGCTCCCCTTGTGTCGAATCTATAAATTTGGGTTGAATACTCTACCCTCGAAAACTGTTGCGATCCCCTATACTTGTGGGTTATCAAGACCTTTTTCTGGCGCTGTTGCCGGGGAGCATAGCTATATTTGCTGAGTCACTTGGGATTTATATCAATTGATCACTATGAAGAATCTGAAGGATCCAAAAACCAAGATTTTTCCCTCTAAGATGAGGGGAGGTAAGGAACTGCCTTCTAGCTCTGCACTTGATTCACCTTCAGTTATGAGTAAGTTTGCAACACCACCACATGCTAGTAATCCTAATATGTCGCAAGTTATTGATGATGCTACTTCTGCTATGAATGATGCTTATGACGATGATGCTAGTACCATGCTTGATGATAATGTGCCACTAGGTGAATTTCTTGATGAACAAATTGCTAGAGCTAAAGAGAATGAAATTATTGAAACTGATGAGATTGCTGAAACCGATGAAGCCTTTGAAACTGATGACTATGAAACACCTATTAGACCTGGCTCTCCTAGATTTGAAATGCCTAAGACCTGGCTCTCCCAGAAAATATGAGTGTTTAAGATGGTTATAACAATAACCTGATTACCGGATAAATATGAAGTATCTCTTGGTGGGGGGGCGGTCGATGTAGTTCCCGCCGTTGTCCCTCGCTCAGGAATCCTGCCGCCGTTCGATGCGGACCCAGCCGGTGTAGCCCTTGACGGTGTTCCACGCGTGGTCCGGCGACCCTTGGGGGTAGAAGTCGGTATGTTCGGAATGACGGGGGGCATGCACCCTTTTCAGGAAGAAGCCTTCTTTTTTACTTACGGCGGAGGAAGGGAGTGGTCCGGGGTGATCGGCCAGAAGGGCCACCTTAGATTCATCGATACTCCCCTGGTAAAAGACCCCCTCCTCAAATTCAATTAAAATCTCTGGATCATCGTGAAATCCGGGGTCAGCATTACGGGAATAATTCTCTGGTTGAGGAGTGGGGCAGTTGACTGTCTTGATCCAACGCCTCCATTGCTGTTCAGAAGGACACAAGCTTTCGATCAGTAAAATCGAATATAAGCATCCAAACTATAGGAACATGATTGAACTTACCCATTCAATGGGGTTATGAGTTGAATAGCCGTCCCTGATCTTCAGGCGAGCAAACTCTTCTTTTTTATCCTTTACAGAGATCGGCCAATATGGCCGTCATTGCTGCCTGGTCATCAGGCCCTTGCCGCCTGGAACGGGTTGTGTCGCTTGTCCCGTTGTAACGCCACAGGGGATGTATCCTTTGTTGAAGAGGTTGGACACATCGGGTAATGGCAGCAGCCATCACATCGATGATGGTTAATTTGCTATGAACTAGCAACTTCACCTGGGTGGCTAAACACTTTACTTCAACGCTCTCTGTGGCACCCCGGCTCAGAGGAGACCGGAACGCCCCGTATTCCAGCCCAGGAACAAGTCTTCTGGAATACGGCACTGCTGGCATAGAACAAATCAGCTCTTTATTACCATGGATAAGGTTACAAGGGTACATGGATTTCATCGGCACGGCGATACTACGCCTGCCTAGGGTAGTTCCACGCTAGCAGCGGAACAACGACGGTGGTGATGGACTCCACTCCACAGGGACTCTGGCTGGAACGCGTATCCTAGCTCGCAAACTTGGGATCCTCGACAAGCAAGCAATCATGGCATGACCTGCAAACTGGCATGACACGCCAGGTGAGTACTTTGAATGTACTCGCAAGCTCATAACAAACATCAGCATTAAGGCAAGACAACATCATAGCAATCAAGATTAGGTAAAGATTTATCATTACCGAAGGGATAGTTGAAAATAACAATAACAGGCTATTCCCCCTGTACTCTGGTGACCAACTCGTGATCACTCCAAGAACATCCAGCGAATATCCTCAAGGTTGTTACCAAGACTTGTCAGTGGCATGATGCCCAACTGCTACCATACTCAGACAAGTTCTTCCATCATTATTTTCAGTATTACGGTTGACCACCTAGTGAGGCCTGGACGGACTGTCCAATACCGTGGATGCGGCTATTCGAATAGATTTTACACTCTGCAGAGGTTGCGCACTTTACCCACACCATGGAGCACCTGGCCTCGTGATCCCATTCGGGTGGACCAGTGTTGCTCCAACGAAACCCGCCTGACCCGTGACTCTCCCATCGTACCACCGGCAATCATCCTCCCCCGGAGTCCTGCCCTGGGTGGCCCGTGTGTCACCTCGTGACACCTGCCACCGTCGTGGCCAAACAAACTGTCCCAAACGGGGACCTGGATCCAAATAACTCAACTGGGCTCACAAGGCTATCGCCGCCTACCGGGCCAGGGTAGTGCGCACGCATAACCTTCCCTGTCGGGTGGTACCGGTGAAAGAGCACATGGTCAGACCAAGTCAAGGCCGTCCCATACCGGCAAATGTGGCTGCACGGATAAGTCCGGACAGGTGACTCTCGATCAACCCTGAAGTATCCTATCCCCGGGTAATCGTTCCGTCATAGCTGACACTCCGATATCATAGACCAACAAGCTCAAGCCACTGCTACTGATTCATATCCACAAACTGCCGGATGAAACCCAAAATAATCATAGACAGTAATCTCTTAATCCAACCACTTCATGGCATCGTCAAGCGGTTAAACTACTGGCCACTAATAATCCGGTCCTTGACATGGTAGCCATCTATTCCAGAATTTACTCAAGCATTGCATAATCTAATCCATTCTGCAAATAGTCATACTTGCTATTAAAGTAATTAGCTTAACTATGATATTGCAATGCAATTATGCAGATGAGAGTTGTGGCTTGCCTGGGGATGAAGGAACCATCGGGAGGAAGTGCGGAGAGTCCGCGGAAATGATTGCCGGAAACAGTTCTCTCCCGGAGGGGGCTGTTTACGGGCAACGGGAAAATGGTCATTTTCACAGTGTCAAAACATTATGAAAATGATACCGATATGACGGGCTCGAAGGGACGAAGAAGTAGGCTTTGGAATCACCTTAAGCGGAGTTGTGAGTAAAAAGATATAGCCCGACGAAGTTCAGGGACTAATATGTAAAAAAAATCTTCACAACTAGCCCCTGACTGATAAAACAGAAAGCGCATTATAGGAAAATACGCTTCCTTAGCTGGGAAACGTACTCCAGAGGAGTACGCCTCCACTTATCCCAGTCAGCAGGTGCGGGGCCGGGCCACGGGCAGCTGACAGGCGGGTCCCACTTCTTTCTCTCTCCTCCCTCTCCTCCTTCCTCCTCCTTCTCTTCTCTCCCCCGACAGGGACCAGCAGCAGCGGCGGCCTCGCCGGCGCTGGTGGCAGGAGGCCACGGCGGGTTAGGGCGCCACCGGGGACGGACGCGCCGCTCCATCCCGCGCCCAAGGGTGGCCGCGCCGGCCACGGGGGTTGCCGGAGTGGACCGCGGCAACGGTGGCCGAGAGCGGCGGCTTCACGGCGAGGGAGGGGCTCCGATGGCTGCGGCGGTAGGGGAAAGGGGCAGGGGTGGTCTCCAGCGACGGGGTAGGCCAACAGAGGGCTCGGCGGAGGCGGAAAGAGCCGGAGATGGGCGAATTTAGGAGGATGGTGGCGGTGGCCATGGCGGCGGTGGTGGCCGGAGAGGGTCTCCGGTACTAGGAGAAGAGGCTAGGGAGGGGTAGGGGAGGACGGTGAGGGCGATGAGCTGCTCGGGGCTGCGGGGAGGGGCTTATATAGCCGCGGCGAGCTCGCCGGATAAGCTCGGCCGTGGTGGTGAGCTTAGCCGCGCACTGGAGCTCTGGGGCGACGTGGCTGGCCGTTTGCGGCGTCGGGAGGCTTCGTGGAGGGGTGGGGAGGGCTCAGGCGAGGTCGGGAAAGCTCGGGCAACCGGATACGACGACGACAGAGACGGGCACGACATGGGCGCGGCTGCCGCATCGCGTAGGAGGGGACGTGAGAGGGGGAGAGGGGTCCAGGAGGAAGACGACGTCGAGGGGAAGCCCCTAGACACGGCTAGGTGTCGAGGGAGAGGAGGAAACCGATGAGGCCAAGGGTCCCAATTGCCAGAGCGCGCGCACGGCATGCCGGCCGCGTGGTCACCGCGTGAACTGGCGCACGCGATGCACTCTGGCATGCATCGTGTTGTCTAGCAGAGAGTCCTTCCAAGGAATAGCCCCTCCGAGGTGATAGATCGCCAGAAGAAGCCAAGAATGGATGTGAGGCTTCACTGGAAGTTTGCTATAGCAAACTTGGCCGCACCACTGTGATGAACATAGAAATGATAAGGGCCAAAGCTGATGTTTGGGAGGTTTAGAGTAGGAAGGACTGCAATCCTGGGAAGTTTGAGAAGAAAAGGACCAAGATTTAATAGGGTTGCTTTGCAACTGGCCAATCTGGTCCAGAAAACAACTCTTGATGTGGCACTCACAAGACAACTGAGATGAAGCTGAAATTTGGAGGAGATGAGTTATTTAGGCATATGAAGATACTATAAAAATTTCATACTATTTGGGTAAACCAAAATGGTACTCCCTTCACACAGCATCCTACTGGACAGAATCTTAGGAAAATTCTAGGGAATTATTGGTTAGATGGAATGAGCCCAAATTTGGTGGAGAGTGGTTATATGGGTGGTAGAATGTCCTGGTAAAATTTCAGAAATTATGGAGCAACACAAAATACAGTTGCTTCACAATCCAAAATAATGACCAGAAACAAAGATTTGATGCTGTGGTCACATAGTTGGAGATATGATGCTCAAATTTTGTGGAGAGTGTTAAATTGACCATATGAAGATGCTTGCCAAATTTCATTTCATTTGTATACTCGTAGCTAGCACTTGCTTCACAATGCTTCCAATTGATCAGAAACTTTGGAAATTTGCCAAGGAAGATTTACTAGCCAAATGAGGTTGAATTTTGGTATGTGGCAATGTTATGGATAGAAAAGAGTGCCGAAAAAGTTTGAGAGCAAGCAAGTGGATATAAAGGGTACTTGCTTCTCAACTTGAGAGCTAGGGCAGAATAAGAAAAGGAATATTCGTGAAATATTTTTGAACATGACAAGGAAGGATTTTCACATATCTGAGTTATATATGACCCAAACAATTTATGAGAATTATTTGGGAATTTTTGGAATGATGGAGATGTGGGTTGCTTCACAACCCAAGGCAGACAGGGTTATTCCTTTAATAGAAAAAGGAATATTCCCAATAAAAAGAATATTGGGATTGGTTCAAGATGGTAATGACATGGTCTTGGGATGGTTTAGAGGTTGACAAGCCACTTGGGAAGAGGAATCAAGGGTGATCCCTCCAGGTTCCAAGACTACCAAGCTACAAAAAAGCAAAACCAGACCAAAATCAAAAGAAAAAGAAATGGGCAAAATCCAGGGTGTTACAAACCTACCCCCTTAAAGAAATCTCGTCCTCGAGATTTGGTTGCTTAGGGGTCAAACATGAATATTCCCACTTGAGGAAACCATTTCCAACTCGGGTTTCCTTTTTGCCTTTGTATAATGCTCCCGCTGGATTTATCTGACCCACTGCTTGGCTTCGAGGTGGTTTGTTTCTCTGGATCCTCATGTGTTACTCTGACTTCCATCCGTTTATGTCTGCTGACGGGGGTTCTAGCAGAAAGATCTTGTTCATGGCAGGCTATCTGTTAACTGATTCCCATATGTGAAGACACCTGCTCCGAGGTTGTTGTCCAACATTCTGATCGTTCCGTCTGTCGGCACCTTTAAGTGAATAATAGGCCATGTAATGCTTTGACGCGGTTGCCGGAATCCAATGTCGAATTGACCTGATAGATTCGAATATTCTCCTTCTAACGATTCTGAGCACATCTGGTTGGGCTGGGCGGGTTGACTCGATATGGGGTCCTTGCAGATGGTATAGACCCCGTGGGTGTGTACCCGTGGTGATTGGTACCGATCCATACTGTCCGGAGTATCATGTAACCATTACCATACCTGTATGGACGATCTTGTTCTTTCATTATGGTTCTCTTTGCCTAGATCCTTGGCTGAAAGAACTTGGCTTTGTATGCTCTTGATTCTTCGTGTGACCATAGGTGTTGTCAGGTGCAAGATTCCGGCAGGCATATCTTATCCTGATCCCCTAACAGGGTATCTTTGCTCACATGACCAGCTTTATCATCCTCCACGCCCTATTCGTAGGGCAAGGGTCATCCGAACTCAGGTTCATAGTTACTTGTATGGGGCTCCTGGCTGTCGTCAACCATGCATATACTTGACAAAGGTTAATGATATCACTTTGTCGGGCGTGCGGAAACTGGCCTTGATAATCGCTACAAAAATTGTTGTCCCGACATTGTCTGGCTTCATATCTTGCATCACCCTGAGGTGTATAACTGTCTTTCTCTTTCTTGCATAACTCAGGTGATAGCCAGATTCTCATCGGGCTGACATCATTGTATGATTGACTCGTATGACCTTGATAGCATGTCCAACATATCTATTGAGTATATGCTGTTGAGCGCTTGATTCCTGAAGCAGACTTGTGTCCTGACTGATTTTTGCCTTCTGACCAAACTATTGTGGAGCTGACCCTTGAGATGCATGGTCATATGCTGCCAATTGTTGGTGGAATAGCTTGTACTAGTGAGGATGCGATGCCTTACCGACGAAGGTTACTTAGCTTGCGTTGTAAGCCATCAAGAGTGTCGTGTCAAGGAAGACTGGATAGATTGTGCTCGAAGCTTCTTCCGAGGTAGCTTCCTGAAGAAGATTGGGTATCGTGCCTCAGACGCTTCCCCCCTTAAAGGCTTGCTGGGGAAGACTCGGTACCTTATGCCGAGAGCTTGCTGTGATAGCTTACTGAAGAAGCATGGGTGTCTTGTATGGGCAAATATCCTTGTGTCGTATCGAGGAAGACACAGGAATCTTGCATCGTAAGCTTCTCTGGTAGCTTGCAGAGAAAGACTGAGTTGCTTACATCTGAAGCTTTCTTTTTGCCATATGCGGACTGAGTGCATATATATATGTATCCCTTAATGCTTCTGCTGTCGGTTACCTGTTGTCTGCAACAGGGTATTCGGCTATCCTTCTTGCTTTGACTCGAAATGTACTGCGGATCATGCACACAATTTGTCGTCTTGCTGATTTGATTACTACTACTGTGAAGATTGCACACTGATGTACCCTTAATGCTGATAACCACTCCAGCCAGGATATCATTTATATTCAGGCCCGATATTCCTGATATAATACAGTCTGCTGAAAATTCCATATTGCTGAGCTAAACTTCCAAATGACTGTCTCTTCACTGATTCCCTTGAGTCTAGTGTCGGTGAGCAACTTCCATAAGGGGAAAATAAGGTAACACCAAGGGCCCAAAGGAAGAAGCAAAAGAAACGACTAAAGCAAAAGCACACAAGATCACACACAAGGAATATCATAATTTTACAGCTACTCTCAGCAATAATATGCATGCGTACTTAAGCACACAAATCTCGCAAGAACTCCGGTATTACGGTCTAACATGTTGTGGCGGTGTGCACGAAAGTGAATCAATGTGTGGAAGGAAGTTGGTGTAAACAAGGCTACACCAAACACGGGCTTAACACTGGTTCCATCTGGACGGACATGGTGGCAAGGATGAACTTGGTGATCGGGGTCACGACCACATCATCATCAAGCGGACGGAAGAAACCGTACTCATCCAGAGGATGGATGGCAGGGTGGGATAGCGATGAAAAGAAGGCTTGCGGGCATTGCCCTTTTCGGATAAGCAAGATCAGTAAGGGTTGCCAACGCGGCTAATGGAAGGGAAAGATCCGGGATAGAAACATGTCTATCACCGAAACAATAGGGTGTCGGAAGAGAATATATTGGCGTGGTACCGGTACATCAGTCCTGCAAGGGATCGACACTACCAGGCACCTTGGTGTCACTTCGCTGGGACGAAGATAACACCGCACCAAGGAACCGGTATGCAAACTGGAGAGTGCAGGTAGTGAATCGAAACTGATGCCACCTACACTCACCAGATCCATCGTTAGTGATAAAATAAATAGTCTATATGCATGCTATGCACAAACAAATGCAACAAACAAATGCAGCAAACAAACTAGACCCTATACTACCGGTTACTAATGCTCGCGCGGTCTAGGGCGTCCTACAGCCAGACCTGCTCTGATACCAACGCTTGTGGCACCCCGGCTCAGAGGAGACCGGAACGCCCCATATTCCAGCCCAGGGACAAGTCTTCTGGAATACGACACTGCTGGCATAGTACAAATTAGCTCTTTATTACCATGGATAAGGTTACAAGGGTACATGGATTTCATCGGCACGACGATACTACGCCTGCCTAGGGTAGTTCCATGCTAGCAGCGGAACAACGACGGTGGTGATGGACTCCACTCCACAAGGACTCTGGCTGGAATGCATATCCTAGCTCGCAAACTCGGGATCCTCGACAAGCAAGCAATCATGGCATGACCTGCAAACTGGCATGACACGCCATGTGAGTAATTTGAATGTACTCGCAAGCTCACAACAAACATCAGCATTAAGGCAAGACAACATCATAGCAATCAAGATTAGGTAAAGATTTATCATTACCGAAGGGATAGTTGAAAATAACAATAACAGGCTATTCCCCCTGTACTCTGGTGACCAACTCGTGATCACTCCAAGAACATCCAGCGAATATCCTCAAGGTTGTTACCAAGACTTGTCAGTGGCATGATGCCCAACTGCTACCATACTCAGACAAGTTCTTCCATCATTATTTTCAGTATTACGGTTGACCACCTAGTGAGGCCTGGACGGACTGTCCAATACCGTGGATGCGGCTATTCGAATAGATTTTACACTCTGCAGAGGTTGCGCACTTTACCCACACCATGGAGCACCTGGCCTCGTGATCCCATTCGGGTGGACCAGTGTTGCTCCAACGAAACCCGCCTGACCCGTGACTCTCCCATCGTACCACCGGCAATCATCCTCCCCCGGAGTCCTGCCCTGGGTGGCCCGTGTGTCACCTCGTGACACCTGCCACCGTCGTGGCCAAACAAACTGTCCCAAACGGGGACCTGGATCCAAATAACTCAACTGGGCTCACAAGGCTATCGCCGCCTACCGGGCCAGGGTAGTGCGCACGCATAACCTTCCCTGTCGGGTGGTACCGGTGAAAGAGCACACGGTCAGACCAAGTCAAGGCCGTCCCATACCGGCAAATGTGGCTGCACGGATAAGTCCGGACAGGTGACTCTCGATCAACCCTGAAGTATCCTATCCCCGGGTAATCGTTCCGTCATAGCTGACACTCCGATATCATAGACCAACAAGCTCAAGCCACTGCTACTGATTCATATCCACAAACTGCCGGATGAAACCCAAAATAATCATAGACAGTAATCTCTTAATCCAACCACTTCATGGCATCGTCAAGCGGTTAAACTACTGGCCACTAATAATCCGGTCCTTGACATGGTAGCCATCTATTCCAGAATTTACTCAAGCATTGCATAATCTAATCCATTCTGCAAATAGTCATACTTGCTATTAAAGTAATTAGCTTAACTATGATATTGCAATGCAATTATGCAGATGAGAGTTGTGGCTTGCCTGGGGATGAAGGAACCATCGGGAGGAAGTGCGTAGAGTCCGCGGAAATGATTGCCGGAAACAGTTCTCTCCCGGAGGGGGCTGTTTACGGGCAAGGGGAAAATGGTCATTTTCACAGTGTCAAAACATTATGAAAATGATACCGATATGACGGGCTCGAAGGGACGAAGAAGTAGGCTTTGGAATCACCTTAATCGGAGTTGTGAGTAAAAAGATATAGCCCGACGAAGTTCAGGGACTAATATGTAAAAAAAATCTTCACAACTAGCCCCTGACTGATAAAACAGAAAGCGAATTATAGGAAAATACGCTTCCTTAGCTGGGAAACGTACTCCAGAGGAGTACGCCTCCACTTATCCCAGTCAGCAGGTGCTGGGCCGGGCCACGGGCAGCTGACAGGCGGGTCCCACTTCTTTCTCTCTCCTCCCTCTCCTCCTTCCTCCTCCTTCTCTTCTCTCCCCCGACAGGGACCAGCAGCAGCGGCGGCCTCGCCGGCGCTGGTGGCAGGAGGCCACGGCGGGTTAGGGCGCCACCGGGGACGGACGCGCCGCTCCATCCCGCGCCCAAGGGTGGCCGCGCCGGCCACGGGGGTTGCCGGAGTGGACCGCGGCAACGGTGGCCGAGAGCGGCGGCTTCACGGCGAGGGAGGGGCTCCGATGGCTGCGGCGGTAGGGGAAAGGGGCAGGGGTGGTCTCCAGCGACGGGGTAGGCCAACAGAGGGCTCGGCGGAGGCGGAAAGAGCCGGAGATGGGCGAATTTAGGAGGATGGTGGCGGTGGCCATGGCGGCGGTGGTGGCCGGAGAGGGTCTCCGGTACTAGGAGAAGAGGCTAGGGAGGGGTAGGGGAGGACGGTGAGGGCGATGAGCTGCTCGGGGCCGCGGGGAGGAGCTTATATAGCCGCGGCGAGCTCGCCGGATAAGCTCGGCCGCGGTGGCGAGCTTAGCCGCGCACTGGAGCTCCGGGGCGACGTGGCTGGCCGTTTGCGGCGTCGGGAGGCATCTAGGAGGGGTGGGGAGGGCTCAGGCGAGGTCGGGAAAGCTCGGGAGAGCTCGGGCAACAGGACACGACGGCGACAGAGACGGGCACGACACGGGCGCGGCTGCCGCATCGTGTAGGAGGGGACGTGAGAGGGGGAGAGGGGTCCAGGAGGAAGACGACGTCAAGGGGAAGCCCCTAGACACGGCTAGGTGTCGAGGGAGAGGAGGAAACCGACGAGGCCAAGGGTCCCAATTGCCAGAGCGCGCGCACGGCATGCCGGCCGAGTGGTCACCGTGTGAATTGGCGCACGCGATGCACTCTGGCATGCAGTGTGTTGTCTAGCAGAGAGTCCTTCCAAGGAATAGCCCCTCTGAGGTGATAGATCGCCAAAAGAAGCCAAGAATGGATGTGAGGCTTCACTGGAAGTTTTCTGTAGCAAACTTGGCCGCACCACTGTGATGAACATAGAAATGATAAGGGCCAAAGCTGATGTCTGGGAGGTTTAGAGTAGGAAGGACTGCAATCCTGGGAAGTTTGAGAAGGAAAGGACCAAGATTTAATAGGGTTGCTTTGCAACTGGCCAATCTGGTCCAGAAAACAAATCTTGATGTGGCACTCACAAGACAACTGAGATGAAGCTGAAATTTGGAGGAGATGAGTTATTTAGGCATATGAAGATACTGTAAAAATTTCATACCATTTGGATAAACCAAAATGGTACTTCCTTCACACAGCATCCTACTGGACAGAATCTTAGGAAAATTCTAGGGAATTATTGGTTAGATGGAATGAGCCCAAATTTGGTGGAGAGGGGTTATATGGATGGTAGAATGTCCTGGTAAAATTTCAGAAATTATGGAGCAACACAAAATACAGTTGCTTCACAATCCAAAATAATGACCAAAAACAAAGATTTGATGCTGTGGTCACATAGTTGGAGAGATGATGCTCAAAGTTTGTGGAGAGTGTTAAATTGAGCATATGAAGATGCTTGCCAAATTTCAACTCATTTGGATACTCTTAGCGAGCACTTGCTTCACAAAGCTTCCAGTTGATTAGAAACTTTAGAAATTTGCCAAGGAAGATTTACTAGCCAAATGAGGTTGAATTTTGGTATGTGGCAATGTTATGGATAGGAAAGAGTTCCCATAAAGTTTGAGAGCAAGCAAGTGGATATAAAGGGTACTTGTTTCTAAACTTGAGAGCTAGGGCAGAGTCAGAAAAGGAATATTGGTAAAATATTTTTGAACATGACAAGGAAGGATTTTGACATATTTGAGGAAGATATGACCCAAATAATTTATGAGAATTATTTGGGAATTTTTGGAATGATGGAGATGTGGGTTGCTTCACAACCCAAGGCAGACAGGGTTATTCCTTTAATAGAAAAAGGAATATTCCCAAGAAAAAGAATATTGGGATTGGTTCAAGATGGTAATGACATGGTCTTGGGATGGTTTAGAGGTTGACAAGCCACTTGGGAAGAGGAATCAAGGGTGATCCCTCCAGGTTCCAAGACTACCAAGCCACAGAAAAGCAAAACCAGACCAAAATCAAAAGAAAAAAGAAATGGGCAAAATCCAGGGTGTTACACTCTCTTCTTGGGATGAGCTCTTCGGTCACCAGTTGAATCATTTCTTTAAAGGAGCGTCGGAGTATTCGGGCAAACCCCTTCGATCTAGGTTGAATAAGGCGACGTCCTCAATATAAAACCAGTCCGAGGTCCACTCTTCGGATTCCGTCCTTGGGGTCCTGATAGGATACCCTGTCCCGGCTATACGCCATACTTCGGCTCCACCCACTTCCCGGATTGTCCCTCCCCGAGTGCGGGGGACGAGACAGAAATACTTTCTCCATAAATCGAAATGGGGCTCGCAGCCTAAAAACATCTCGCAGAGGGCGACAAAGCCCGAGATGTGCAGAATCTACCCGGGGGTAAGGTGGTGGAGCTGGATCCCGTAAAACTCTAGCAGACCCCTCAAGAAGGGTTGAATGGGGAAGCCTAGGCCTCGTAAGAGGAAGGAAACGAAGCATACCCTCTCGTCCTTGTGTGGGGCGGGGAAATTCTCCGCAAAAGCCTCGCCGTTCGCGGAAGTCAATCCAGAGCGAGTGGGCGCTAGATGTGAAGCAGGGAGATACCCCTGTACCTCAAGATTGTGTAGTTGAAGAAGGGAAACAGAACAGCTTGCCCAGTCGCCTGGAAGGGGGGCATGAGGGCGCAAGGAAGAACCTGGGGCGCTCGCCATATCTCCAAGCTCTCTGTCTTTTGGGCTTCTCGATGGTGAGGGAGGAGGAAGTACTGCCTACAGCAAAGTTCTGTCTGCTTAAAATGGGCGTTTTTCCCTTTGGCCTACCAAGGGTAGTCCTATAAAATACTGCTAGGCTGCCTACCCTCTATTGGTGCGCAGGAATCGAGGGGTGTCATTGATCCTTGGGTAGGGAAATTAATGTTGTGGGTCCCGTGACGTTTGGACGGTCGAAAATTTATCAGTGCCCGGATTATTATTCAACAAACCAGGGGGAAGAAAAGAACTCGCCTTGCAAGCCGGAGACCTTGGACGTGTGGAGCTACAGAAGGCTATATACCTTGGCATTGGAGGCTAGTTCGGGGGCTACTGAGGGAGTCCGGGACTAAGGGGTCCTCGGGCTGCCGACCTATCCCGTGTGAGCCGAACTCATGGGATGCTCGGTGGCTATTGTGGGAAGATCGAACTATAAGGATACTTCATAATCAAGAAGGGAACCTGAGATGTCGTGGTGTGTCCTCCAAGTCACAGATGGTAGAATAGGCATGTTTGAACCCTCGGTAACAACCGAGTACATGTAACCCTATGTACCCATGGTGTCTATATAAACCAGAGGGTTTAGTTCATAGAGGACAAGTCAACTCATCTAGGTTTTTAGTTCATTTGATCTCGAGGTAGATAAACTCTGTAATCATCATACTCATCAATATCATCAAGCAGGACGTAGGGTTTTACCTCCTCAAGAGGGCCCGAACCTGGGTAAACATCGTCTCCTTCGTCCCCTGTTAACCATCGGTCTCAGATCCACAGCTCGGGACCCCCTACCCGAGATCCACTGGTTTTAACACCGACACCCGTGAGGGACGATCTTTTCACACTTGGAGGGGAAAGGGAGGAAAATCAAGAGGCAAATAAACACTCAAAGATGATCCTCAAGTCACACATCCACTAGATCCAACGAACACGAGATACAAGGTTCAAAATCAATGAACGGATACAAGTACCGGTAGCCTTCCCACTCTAGAGAGATGGGTCTTGAAATCCATGAGGGGATCTTCCCTAAGAAGGGGCCTTGACATCCATAGGATTTTCTCACAAAGAGGTCACAATCTCTCGGGGAGAAGTATATGGAAGGAGCAATGCTCAACTAGTCTATGAGCTAACACATTGCTAACCCTAAAATGAGGAGGATGGGTCCCTTATATAGTGCTAGTAGAGTTGGGGGCAAAAGGGAGAGGTTACAAGGCCTTCTGGCTCGTGGCAGTCTCACAGGGGCCGGATGCCCAGGCCAGGGGGCGGATGTCTGGGGCTTCAGTTGGGGGCCGGATGTCCGAGCCTTGGGGCCGGATGTCCGGGGCTCGGCGTCGGCTGCTGAAGCTCTCTGTGTAGATGGTGCCGAATGTCCGGTATCCTTGGGCCGGATGTCCGGGGCGCGGCTGGTCAGGGGGCTTCAGTTCTGGCATCATCCGGCCAGATTTCCGGGGCTGAGGGCCAGATTTCCTGGCTGGTCCAGATGTCCGGGGTCTGGGGGGCGGATGTCTGGGCCCTGTAGCTTCGGCTGCTGGGTCTTGGCGCCTGCGCAGTCTCCAGGGGCCGGATGTCCAGGGTCTTGGCCGGATGTCTGGGGCCTGGAGGGTGACTTGCCCTTCTTTTGTATCTCTTGTCCACCCTTCTTCGTGTCCGTCTTCATGGGGGCTTATCCTTCACTCCGAGCGTCTTCTAGACCATCTTCATGGTACCTGAGCATGCATAGAATCTCCGCTTGAGGTAGTGATGACCCAAAAGTATAGGGGATCAATCATAGTCCTTTCGATAAGTAAGAGTGTCGAACCCAACGAGGAGCAGAAGGAAATGACAAGCGGTTTTCAGCAAGGTAATTTCTGCAAGCACTGAAATTGTAGGTAACAGATAGTTTGATAGCAAGATAATTTGTAACAAGCAAGTAAAGGTAACGGTAAACAAGGTGCAGCAAGGTAGCCCAATCCTTTTGTGGCAAAGGATAGGCGAGAACAATCTCTAGTAATAGGCAAAGTGTTCTTGAGGGTACACGGGAATTCCGTCTAGTCACTTTTATCATGTTGGTTTGATTCGTGTTCGCTACTTTGATAATTGGATATGTGGGTGGACCGGTACTTGGGTGCTGCTCTTACTTGAACAACCTCCCACTTATGATTAACCCCCTCGCAAGCATCCGCAACTACGAGAAAAGTATAAAGATAAAATCTAACCATAGCATTAAACGTTTGGATCCAAATCAGCGCCTTACGAAGTAGCGCATAAACTAGGGTTTAAGCTTCTGTCACTCTAGCAACCCATCATCTAATAGCTACTCCACAATGCATGCCCTTAGGCCCATGAATGGTGAAGGGTCATGTAGTCGACATTCACATGACACCACTAAGGGAATCACAACATACATATCATCAAAAGATCGAACACATATCAAATTCACATGATTACTTGTAACATGACTTCTCCCGTGACCTCAAGAACAAAGATAACTACTCACAAATAATAAGCATGCTCAAGATCAGAGGGCTATTGAATATCATAATGGATCTGAACGTATAATCTTCCACCAAATAAACCATATAGTAATCAACTACGCAAGGTAATCAACACTACTAGTCACCCGCAGGTACCAATCTGAGGTTCTGGTACAAAGATTAAACACAAGAGATGAACTAGGGTTTGAGAGGAGATGGTGATGTTGAAGATGTTGATGAAGATTGGCCTCCCAAAGATGAGAGGGGTGTTGGTGATGACGATGGCTTCGATTTCCCCCTCCGGGAGGGAAGTTCCCCCGACGGAAGGGCAAAAGTGCTCCTTCCCAAGTTCCGCCTCGAGGCGGTGGCGCTTTGTCCCAAAAGTCATCCTCTGATTTTTCTAGGTCAAATGTGACTATGTACGAGAAGATGGGCACCAGAGGTGGGCCGAGGAGGCCACAACCCATCAGGGCTGGCGCGCCCTGGTGGGTTGTGCCCACCAGGTTTGCCCCCTCCGGTAGTTTTCTGCTCCAGTATTTTTTATTTAATCCAAAAATAATCTCCGTAAAATTTCAGCTTCATTGGAGTTGTGCAGAATAGGTATCTCTGACGTGCTTTTTCAGGTCCAGAATTCCAGCTGCCGGTATTCTCCCTCTTGGTGTGAACCTTGCATATTAGGAAAGAAAAGGCATTAGAATCACTCCTTAAAGCATTATTATTCGACAAAACATAATAAATAACAATAGGAAATCATGATGCAAAATGGACGTATCAACTCCCCCATGCTTAGACCTCGCTTGCCCTCAAGCGAAAGCCGATATTGAAAAGCATGTCCACAGGGTTTGAGCGAGAGGTGTCGATAAAAACAAAGTACGGACATAGAAGCATCATGCTTATTATCATAACAACAACAATCTTTAACATAAAACTTATTCATATACTTTTATCATAGAACCAAAATCTCATATGTATACTACAACTAACTCATATATATATATATATATATATATATATATATATATATATATATATATATATATATATATATATCCCTATGTAAAAATTCTCGGGAAGCATACAAGCTGCTAAGCTTGATTGTGATGCTACAAATCCGAGTATTCAGCTAAAACATCCAAGGTCTAAGGTGTTGCATCTCTATGCTAAGGAAACACGTAGTATACCAATCCAAGATCTTGTTTCCTTCCTAATGAACCCTGTTTAATCGATCCACGAATAACATCCACCATTACATGATCTATCACTGCTACAAATCCAATACTGATGACGTTTCATATATCCCCAGATTTCCTGAATCCCCAAATTCCAGAAAGAACTATCTCATCATAGTATATCCAGGAGTTCCCATCACGATGATCTAGCAAACTCCGATGTTAGGTGCATATGGACCCTTGAATCAATTCTGACAACCATCCAACATTCCTAGTTTGTCTTCCACCGAGAAACATGGTATCAAGATCAAGATCATCGGGCTAAATCCAAATTACTCCGAACCACGTAGGCTTACTCAACACCAACACTTTGCTAGGGTCACCTATTTAAATCCAAATCTCATGTCCTACAAGAATTCCTACTTGTTCTCCGAGTCACCATAGTAACATCATCTATTCATGACTACTACTTGACAAAATCAAATCATCATACCACCAAGAATTTTAGCTTGTGTCATATTTGTCCTACTAAATCCAAGTTACTCAAGGGAGAAACAAGTTATGTTACTCTATCAACTTTGATCCAACAAGTTTGTTTACCAACGTAAGGGTCTTATGATACACCAAGGGGTCTCAACTGCTTCGTCAAGATATCTATTACAACTCCGTCAAATTATCAGCCTACTAATTACGTATCCCCAAAACAATCTTCCCTATGGCATCATCAATTCAAGTGTTGGCTTAGGAATAAAAGGTGTTTGTCCACTACGATCACTAGTCCCATATTGAACCTAGTGCTAAGCAGGGTTTATAGAGGTTCAACTGGTGTTCTGGCAAATCCATGTATTAAACACGAGATCAGAGGCTTGAGCTGGGGAAGCTTGTGAGGTCTAGGTTGGGCTCGGGAGGGGTTTCCAATCTTGAGGGAAAAGTATAGTTCTACGGGGTTGCGTCTGGTTGAGTACATTGTAGTCATAGTCTTCAACGCTAGCTGTCCGTCGAGGTGGATCCTGGGTGCATCTTGTCTTGCCGGTCTTCAGTTGACGAGAGGGGGAAGAGGGAAAGTAGCATAGAGGAGAATTCCTAAGGGGGTGGTATAGTGCAAGTGCAATCAAACAAGTGCCGAAAAGGCAAAACACACTTATTAAGATAAGGTGGTGCTTAGTCGCGTACTTGTTGCCTGGGGCAAAAGTGCGACTTACACCAAAGCACAAACAAGCAACACACAACCATGGTTCTACCAGAACCATCATACAGACTCGACTTCGCATGGGGGATACACAACTCATCCTACCCTAGGGGTCCTCGGACTCAGTAGTCGGGCTTGCTTCGCGTCTCGGAGAGGAGTCCGCTTAGTCTTCAGGGTCTTCTTCAGGTGTCCCTATGTCTCTTGTTGTTGTTTGTCAAAACTATCCGAGTTGTGCCTGAAGAGTCCTTGACAACTTCGGGTCTGGTGAGTTGACGATGAAAGTGATTCCTCATGGCTGTCGTTGATGGGTCTTCTGCTGTCTTCGTAATCGTGCCAATGCTTTCTTGTCCTTCGAGGCGTAGAGAGTTCCAAGTGGGCAATCCTTTATGCAATGACATCCACAAGGCATGATAGAGTTCTAACTTTTCGGTCATGTTGAAAATATCGACACCGAGAGCGGGGGATGAAGAGAACCGTTTTCCTGCTCACTATGGTGAGGCAGACCAAATGGCAAGGTTCTGATCCACCGGTGGTTGCCGACACAACAACGAAAAGGACAGGGTTGCTCTATTAGCGATGCATATCATGACATTGCATGTCTTGTCCTTGGTTATCAAGGGCCAAGGTGGCATCATCTTGGGGCAATGTTGAGGGTGTCACCATCTTCTGAGTCTTGAGATTCTCATCTTTCGAGAGGGTATCTTTTGTTGGTATCGTCTTGTCGCGGTATCGTCAAACTTGTGTGAATGTCTGGCAAGGTGGCTTCCCTCCAGATTACCCATGAGGATTTCAAGGAATCCAGTGGTCAGGGGCACAAGGGTACTAACGACCGTTTGCAAGGTTTTGAAAAGTAGATGAGGATAACCAAAAGAAAAAGGAAATGGTGGAAGTGCTATGGCACAATCTTTCAGTTTCTTTGAAAGCTTAGAGGAGGTAAGAAATATGGTAGTCTTTGCAAGTTATTTGAAGGGTCTGGGGAAAACAGTTTTGTCCTAACTAACGTCCATGCTAACTAAGGGCTTCCTACAGTCAGGATGGCTCTGATACCAGCTCTGTGGGAACCCCGACTCATAAGTCGTGATCACCGAATGTACGTGCACAGTGATCCCATAGATCAATGCTCACTGAACACCCAGAAACTGAATAACAAGAGTCTTACATCCATTACATACCGTTTTACTCAAATATGGCCTTTATGGCCAAGTCTTCATAAACTTGCAGCGGAAATCTTCAACGATAGCGTGAACCCATGCCATCTGCCTTAACCCTACAGGCATTCTGACTGGGAAGCGTCCTAGTTCGCATGTTCGTCACCAACGAACTCTTCACCATATTCCTGCTCTTCCATGCCTGGCCAATTAAATAACCAGTGACAAGCCAATGAGTACTTTGAATGTACTCGCAAGCAACCCATGTTTGGAACAAGGTACAACAGAGCATGATATAGCACTAAGTAGGTAATTTTGCAGAAAGCTAATTTTGATTGCAGCGACATGATCAACTAATCTTATGTAAGCATGCATCAACAATAGGCAGATATACATATGAACAAGTTATAGATATCATCATAAGCAAGGGATTGAACATCTCATGTTCAGTCATCACGTCAAGTCATCTGACTTAACTCAAGTATCATCTCTGTGTCATCCACACGCCCACACACACACACACAAGTTTAGTGAACACTGGACGTAGCACAAGAGCGGTCATCCAACTGTCCTTGACCGTGGACACGACTATTCGAATAGTTTTACACTCTGCAGAGGTTGCACACTTTACCCACAAGACTCGGGAAACTTCCGTGTCAAGCCACGACTCACGGTATTGTCCATACCCGAGGTAAGTACCCGAACATTGCCTTTCCCCTTACGATACTAAACAAAGAGTCCACTCGATTGGTACCCAGCCCACATGATGTACATCACAAGTAACATCCATGCAGGGACCAACGGTGTGCCCGGTGCCTGTGAAGATAGCGCATGATCATCCTTACCGGCACGACCCCATATTGAGAGTGACCAAGTCACTCCCGCCACTAGTAATGCGGGCTCTAAGCTAGTACCCATCAGGGTAATCAACAAAGCCCCGTCCCATAAGGGGTATCGTGGTTGTATATGTAAGGTTGGAATAACGGTCGCAACTTACACCAATCCGTTTTCGAAAACCACACACACTCACTTGCTCCGGTACACCACTTCTTTATCAAGTGGCTCCCTAGCTCATCATCATCTCCCTCGGGCATTAGTGGCACCCAACGGGGTTTTCGAAAAGTCTTTGAAATCATTTCTGTTTCCGTCACCATGCATATTCCCATCCCACTTGCGTAGCAACTACTAAGCATCCTATCTACTCCCACCCGCATAACCCTCATAGGAAGGTACATGCACGATGCAAGTATCAATGGTAAAGTATCGGAGGCATCCCACCGAAGTGGTCACCACATCACATGATCAACATCACGAAATAAAGTGCAATATGTCATGCAATAAAAGGGTTCATAGTCATGGTCAAAGGGCTGCTTGCCTGGCTTAGCAATGTCTTCGAGGTCTTCACACACTTCTCATCCACTCCGAGCACGTCTACTATCGCCGGAAACAACCGCAATAAGCAACACAACAAGCAGAGAAATAAAAGTGCTCTGTAAATAGGAGTTCTATTTTTCTTGGACACCTCTGGTCATGAGAAAAATAATCAAGGACGTTTTGGTGGATGTGGGTCAAGGGGGAGTTTTGAATGGTGGAAATGAAGGGAATGATGATCCTATAAGATGTCTACAGAAAATATTTTTGTAAAAATGAGTGGATGGACCCAACAAATAGGGAATGATATTAGAAGATCTTACGAAGTGGTTTCACTGGATTTGGAGTTAATATGATTTTCCTATGATTTTCTTAAGATGGAATAATGGAAAAAGGGAGCTATTTATTTGGTCAAGCATAATAGGTGCTTGATAAAATGTTCAACTTGGCTAGAAAAATAGGGCATGACATTTAGAGCCTCTGGAGGTTTGAATCACTCCAATTGGAGCTGATATGAGAGCTCTAGCTATTTTACAAGTGGACATTTCATAGTTCAAATTCAAATTTGAATTTGAACTCTACAGGAAAGGTTGCAGGAAAAATGTGCAATGCACATATTTGGATAAATCTTGATTTTAGGGACATCCAGGAATTTGAATCATCCAATTTGTAGTTCAAATGATTTTTTTTATGAATTTACAAGTTCTATAGAAATAAATAAAACAAAATGGAAAAATGTTTATACCTGTGCGCTATTTAGCGCACACGGCGCAGGAGAAGCAGACGGGCCGGCCCATCAGCCTGGACGCGCGGGAGGCCGGCGACGTCAAAGGCGGCTTTCCGTGCGGCGCCTTCGCCGCGGGGTAGCGCACTTGGTCAGAGCCGTGTCCACTTAACCGGAGGGGGACCGGGGCCACTGTCACTTACAGGCGGGCCCCGCTGGCAGGCCCTCCTCCTACCTCCTGCTCAAACACGGGAGGGGCAGGGGAGGCCGGCCGAGCCCGCACTGGTGCCCCGCCCCGGCGGCTCCGGTCACCTCCGGTGAGGCTGTGCTCACCGGCGAGCACCGGGGGCCGCACCGAGCCAGGCGAGCTGCTGCACGCCTGCGAGGGAGGGCCGAGGCGGCGGCGACTCGGGATGGCCGCGGGGAGCCGTCGGGCCGCCGTGGCTCCGAGCACACGGGCGACCTCGCGGAAGAATGGCGGAGGGGGGGCTTCAAGGAGGCTAGGGGGGAGGCTCCAGGCTGGTCACGGAGGAGAGGGAGCACAGGGGAGGCTCAGGATCGAGCGAAGGCCGAGGTGGCGTCATGGTGGTCGGGGGAGAAGGAGGAGGGCACAGGAGCTGCGATGGCTCAGCCCAGGAGCTCCGTGTGAGGGAGAGGAGTTGCATCCGCGCGAGAGTGAGCTCGGGGAGAGAATAAATAGAGGGGGGCGAGGGAGAGGGAGGTCGGGCATGCCTCGGATGCTCTGGGCGCGGCGAGCACGCGCGTCAGAGCTAGCTTGGAGGCATTATGGCATCGGGTATGGGCGTGGGAGACTGAGAGGGATTCCCTGGCGTGCGTGGGCATCCTCTCGCTGCCGGACACGAGCTACAGGATGACGACAAGTGGCAGAGCGCCGGTTTTGCATGTCGTCTGCGTGGTCACCACGCCAAGGTATGTCCAGGGCAATATTTTGGTTGGCCAAACATGTCTAGCGTGTGAGACACGCAGGCAGGAGAGCACTGGTGAAGTCTCAAGGTTAAAGGAGTTGGGTGAGGCTGGTTTCTACTGCAGGTAAGCTTGCAGCAGCAAACTTGGGAGTTATATTAGGGGCTTTTAATGGAGAGCATTAGGGAAAAGACCTTGTCTGGTGTTCATGGGAATGGAGGTACTACATGACCACCATTTATTAGCTCAGGGAGACAAGTTTGC
Organism: Elymus sibiricus; assembly: GCA_039707655.1. Classification (NCBI taxonomy): domain Eukaryota; kingdom Viridiplantae; phylum Streptophyta; class Magnoliopsida; order Poales; family Poaceae; genus Elymus; species Elymus sibiricus. Next base: position 252,483,500 of record CM077671.1, read on the forward strand.
AGGGTACTTGTAGTTCAAGGCTACAATTACTGCCATAAACTAAGTTCAGATGGTTTCCTCTTATTTTCCACATGAGCATGCCATCTTTGGGTGTGTCAAGGTGCATTAGTATGCAAATTAGGTTGTAGAAAAGTTTGGAGAGAATTGCTTGAACAGAATAGTGAGAGAGAGGAGAGAGAGGGGCTGCCAAGGTAAAAAGAGGGAAAGAATAAGGGAGTTACCTCCCAAATGATTGAGAAGAGGCCATGGCAAAGTTACTGGGGGTAGAAGGGGGCAAGCCCATGATGTGGTAAAAAGTTAGAGACAAGGAGAATCTTTTTGGGCCCACTTTGCTTGCCCACAAGCTTATGGCTGAAGGTGTTTGTGCTGTGATTGGGCTAGGTAGAGGAATCCTATGGCCTTGATATTTACCAGGGTTAAATGATAAGTCTATTTGGTACTGATCACAAGTTTGGAGTCCAAATGAAGAAAGTTGACAATGTAAACTTTGAAATCCCTAGAAATGGGCAGAAGTTGGAGTTGCTTAGATCTAGCTAAGCAAAACTATTCTCCTTGATGCACCACTTTGTGTAGCATTATTAGTTGGGTCATAGAACATGCCCAAAAAGTTTGGGATCAATAGGAGATACTTCACAATGTAAAGTTGCTCAAATTTGACCCTGGACAGGAAAGGTTTTGGAATATTTTGGTGAATCAAAGCAATTGGGATTGAGATGAAACTTGGTAAGATGATCGCATATATCATATGAGTCATGCTAGAATTTTCCTGGATTTATTTGAGAATATTTCTTATAGAAATATTTCAAATGCTCAAAATAGGCAGAAATGGTTTTGAAGGGTTTTGTCCAATATTTTGAACATGACCATGTGTTGAAGCTCTTATATATGGACAATATATGTCCACTGAGTTTTCCTAAATTTTCTCAAATATTTTGAAAGCATAAAAATATTTTTTCCCTATAAAAGACCATTTCTGGCCTTAAGAAAAAGCCTTTAAATAAAATTGTAAAATAATATTTTAAAATAATATTGGGTGGTTTTGGGAAGTCATATATATAGTGGGTTCCAAATAAATCCTTTGGGGCAAAACAATCCACCCAATTTGATGATTTGTAGTACAAACCTCAATTCAGGGGTTTTGGAAAACCTAAATTGAATAAATGCTTTTTGGCCAAAATAATATTTGATAAAAATAGTTTTAGGTCCTATACACATGGTATGATCACTGGACAAGAGTTTAGATCAAGGAAAAGAGTTCTTGAGGGTAGGGGGAAGTTTTATGAATATAGAGCACCAGCAAACAATCAAACAAGCAAGCAAATAGCACACAAGTCAAGCATTCATATGCACTCAAAAGTTTTAATTGGCCCAAATTTTTGAGTCATGTTAACTTAGTCACGAGGCAAAACATGAGGCAAATTTTTGAGTCATGTTAACTTATGCACTCAAAAGTTTTAATTGGCCCAATGCTATGTTTGTCACTCTCCAATAAATTTTACTACTTATACTTTTCTTTATGTGATGTCATTACTCACCATAAGATTAGCATATGTTTCTTTTCATTTATTTCTCTCTTCTTTTATTTTGATTGCAACAAGAAAGTAGAGAGGCAAAAACTCAAACTAAACTTTAATAGGTAAAGGTGAATAAAAGTGATGGTGATACGATACCGGGGCACCTCCCCCAAGCTTGGTTCAAGCCAAGGTGAGTGCCCATACCCGTGTGCTCAAATCTCCTTTGGTGGTGGTGATGAAGCAGGTGGCGGTGATGAGGTGTCACACTTCAACTTCAAAAGGTGCTTCGATTTGCGAATGACCCTCCTATGGTTATTGATGTGCTCTTCTAGCAAAATATTTTCACGGATGAGAAATTTATTCTAAACACGGACCACTTCGAAAGCTCTAAAAGCTTCAATTTCAATAGGGGTGAGATGACTGTAATAAGGTTGAAGGATATCTTCTTCTTCTCCCTCCTTTGTTTGCATGGATTGATCCTCTTCAGGGGCCTGATCCAGCATAGCCTCCTTGCCTTCGTATTCCTTGTTGGCTTCTTCTAGCTCCTCCCTCTTCAGCTCTATCTTCATTAGCCAGGCATCTTCTTCCGCGTTATTAGAAGAGGGAGAAGACATGATGCCTGACTTGACGGATCTGACAAGAAAACAACAAGAAGCAAGAACAGAGGATTTTCCTGCGATGCGGTCATCAAAATAGTCGGGGGTATGTATAGAGAATTTTTATTCTTGGCAAACAAGCATATGGAAGGAAAACGGAGTCGGGAAGGTGTCTGTGGTGGGCACAACCCACCAGGGCGCGCCCAGGGGTGCCTGGCGCACCCTGGTGTATCGTGCTCACCTCGATCACCTTCCAGTTTATTTCTTTATTTCCAAAATTTTCTAAGATTCCAAAACTGACAAAAAATATTTTTGCAGATTTTTTGGAGTCCATTTACTTACCATATCACGTACCTCCTATTTTTCAGAATTCTAGAGTGTTCCACAAGGTTTCTTTTATGTGTTCCTCCGGTGTCATGGTTTGGATAACATTGCTTTCAACGTTAATAGGTGTACCTAAGATGTAATGCTTAATTCTTTGTCCATTGACCACCTTCGGGTTAGTACCTTCGGCGTTATTAATCTTGATAGCTCCAGAACGATAGACCTCTTCGATAATATAAGGACCTCCCCATTTGGAGAGAAGCTTACCTACACAAAATCTTAAATGAGAGTTGAACAAAAGAACATAGTCGCCTATTTTGAATTCCCACTTTTGGATTCTTTTGTCATGCCATCTTTTTACTTTTTATTTGAATAATTTGGCATTTTCATAGGCTTGGGTTCTCCATTCATCTAGCGAGCTAATATCAAATAGCCTCTTCTCACCGGCAAGTTTGAAATCATAGTTAAGCTCTTTAATTGCCCAAAATGCTTTGTGTTCTAATTCTAGAGGCAAATGACAAGCTTTTCCGTATACCATTTTATATGGAGACATACCTATAGGATTTTTATAAGCTATTCTATTGGCCCAAAGTGCATCATCTAATTTCTTAGACCAGTTCTTACGAGACCTATTGACAGTTTTTTGTAATATTAATTTTATTTCTCTATTGCTAAGTTCAACTTGACCACTAGATTGAGGGTGATAGGGTGACACAATTCTATGGTTAACATCATATTTAGCAAGCATCTTACGGAAAGCACCATGAATGAAGTGTGAACCACCATCAGTCATTAAATATCTAGGGACTCCAAACCTCGGGAAGATAACCTCTTTAAGCATTTTAATGGAGGTGTGGTGATCAGCACTACTAGTTGGAATAGCTTCTACCCACTTAGTGACATAATCAACAACAACCAAGATATGAGTGTATCCGTTAGAGGAAGGAAAAGGCCACATATAATCAAAACCCCAAACGTCAAATGGTTGAACAACAAGTGAATAATTCATAGGCATTTCCTGACGCTTATCGATATTACCAATTCTTTGACATTCATCACAAGACAAGACAAACTTACGGGCATCCTTGAAGAGAGTAGGCCAATAAAAACCAGATTGCAATACCTTGTGAGCAGTTCTATCTCCAGCATGATGTCCTCCATAAGCTTCGGAATGATATTTCCATAGGATTTGTTCCTGTTCATGCTTAGGTACACAACGTCTAATAATACCATCTACTCCTTCTTTATAAAGGCGTGGGTCATCCCAAAAGTAATGTCTCAAGTCATAGAAGAATTTTTTTCTTTTGTTGGTATGTGAAGCTAGGTGGTATATATTTAGCGACAATGTAGTTAGCATAATCAGCATACCAAGGGGTGTTTTGTGAAACACTTATTGCAGCTAACTGTTCGTCAGGGAAACTATCATCAATAGGTAGTGGGTCATCAAGAATATTTTCTAACCTAGACAAGTTATCAGCTATGGGGTTCTCAGCTCCCTTCCTATCAACGATGTGTAAGTCAAATTCTTGAAGCAAGAGAACCCACCTAATGAGTCTAGGTTTATCATCTTTCTTTTCCATAATGTATTTTATAGCAGCATGATCGGTGTGAACAATAACTTTGGAATCAACAATATAGGATCTAAATTTATCACACGCAAACACGACCACTAAATATTCTTTTTCAGTAGTAGCATAATTTCGTTGAGCACTGTCTAGAGTTTTACTAGCATGATGGATAACATTCAATTTATTATCAACTCTTTGTCCTAGCATAGCACCAACAACATAATCACTAGCATCACACATAATTTCAAAAGGCAAATTCCAATCAGGTGGTTGAATGATAGGTGCAGAGGTTAAGGCTTTCTTGAGTGTTTCAAAGGCTTCCACACAATCATCATCAAAAATAAAAGGAATATCCTTTTGCAAGAGATTAGTAAGAGGCCTAGAAATTTTAGAAAAGTCTTTAATGAACCTCCTATAAAAACCAACATGACCAAGGAAACTTCGAATACCTTTAATATCTTTAGGACATGGCATTTTATCAATTGCATCAACTTTAGCTTTATCCACCTCAATACCTCATTCAGATATTTTATGCCCCAAGACAATGCCTTCATTAACCATAAATTGGCACTTCTTCCAATTCAAGACGAGATTAGTTTGTTCACACCTCTGCAAAACTCGATCAAGGTTGCTTAAGCAATCATCAAAAGAAGTTCCGTAAACGGAAAAATCATCCACGAAAACCTCCACGATCTTTTCACAGAAATAAGAGAATATAGCAGTCATACATATTTGAAAGGTAGCAGGTGCATTGCATAAACCAAAAGGCATACGTATATAAGCATAGGTTCCAAAAGGGCAAGTAAAGGTGGTTTTCTCTTGATCGGATTGTGACACAGGTATTTGAGAGAAACCATAGTATCCATCCAGAAAACAAAAGTGTGTGTGCTTAGATAGTCTTTCTAGCATTTGGTCAATGAAAGACAGAGGGTAATGATCTTTTCTAGTATCTTTATTTAATTTTCTAAAATCAATTACCATTCTATAGCCAGTAACAATTCTTTGTGGAATGAGTTCATTTTTATCATTGGGAACAACGGTAATACCTCCTTTCTTAGGGACACAATGAACGGGACTTACCCATCTACTATTAGCAATAGAATAGATTATACCTACTTCTAGAAGTTTTAATATTTCAGTTCTTACCACTTCCTTCATCTTAGGATTTAATAGTCGTTGGTGATCAACAACGGGTTTAGCATCAGGTTCCATATTAATCTTGTGCTGACATAGAGTGGGACTAATGGCCTTAAGATCATCAAGAGTATATCCAATAGCAGCCCTGTGCTTCCTTAGAACTTTTAATAATCTTTCTTCTTCATGTTTTGAAAGGTTAGCACTAATAATAACATGATATATCTTTTTCTCATCAAGATAAGCATACTTCAAAGTGTCAAGCAGTTGCTTTAATTCAAACACAGGATCACCCTTAGGTGGAGGAGGACCTCCAAGAGTTTCAATAGGCAAATTGTGTTTTAGGAGAGGTTGTTGTTCAAAGAAAATTTGATCTATTTCGTTTCTTTCACGCAAGTGCATATCATTTTCATGGTCAAGCAAATATTGTTCTAATGGATCGGTGGGAGGCACAACAATAGAAGCAAGACCAATTATTTCATCTTTACTAGATAACGCTTTATCACGCGGTTTTCTACTAAACTTGGAAAAATTAAACTCGTGAGACACACTACCAAAACTGACACCGACAGTTTGTTTTTCACAATCTATCTTAGCGTTGACGGTGCTCAAGAAAGGTCTACCAAAGATAATGGGACAAAAGTCATCCTGTGGGGAACCAAGAACTAGAAAATCAGTAGGGTACTTTACTTTCCCACACAAGACTTCAACATCTCTAACAATCCCAAGTGGTGTGATGGTGTCTCTATTAGCAAGTTTAATAGTAGCATCAATGTCTTCCATTTCAGCAGGTGCTATTTCATCCGTAATTTCTTGGTATAAGGTAAAAGAGATAGCACTCACACTAGCACCCAAATCACATAAACCATGATAGCAATGATCTCCTATTTTAACTGAGATAACAGGCATGCCTTCTATGGGCCTATGTTTATCTTTTTCATCGGGTTTAGCAATTCTAGCAGCTTCATCACAGAAGTTGATAACATGCCCATCAATATTTTCTACCAAGAGATCTTTAACCATAGCAACACTAGGTTCTACTTTAATTTGCTCAGGGGGCTTAGCTGCTCTTATATTACTCTTATGAACCAGAGTTGATACCTTAGCATGTTCCTTTATCCTAACAGGGAAAGGTGGGTTTTCAATATAAGCTGTAGGCATAGCTGGATCAACATTGTAAATGATGGTTTCTTCTTTAGCTATGACCGGTTCTTTAATTTCTTCTTTAATAGGGGGATGATATTTAAACCACTTCTCCTTAGGGAGATCAACGTGAGTAGCAAATGCTTCGCAGAAAGAGGCTCCTATCTCAGAGTCAAGTCCATATTTAGTGCTAAACTTGTGAAAAGTATCGGTATTCATAAAAGATTTAACACAATCAAACTCAAGCTTTATACCTGACTCATTACGTTCGTCGAGTTCCCAATCTTCAGAGTTACGTTTAATTCTTTCTAAGAGATCCCACTTGAATTCAATAGTCTTCCTCATATAAGAACCAGCACAAGAAGTATCGAGCATTGATTGATCATTATGAGAAAGCTGAGCATAAAAATTCTAAATGATAACTTCTCTCGGGATGTCATGATTGGGGCATGAATATAGCATTGACTTAAGCCTCCCCCAAGCTAGAGCGATACTTTCTCCTTCACGAGTACAAAAATTATATATATAATTCCGATCACGATGAACTAGATGCATGGGGTAAAACTTTTGGTGGAATACCAATAGGAACTGATTCCAGTTCCACGATCCAAGGTCATCACATAGCCTATACCATGTCAATGCTTTTCCCTCCAATGATAAAGGGAAAACCTTCTTCTTAACATCATCTCCGGGTAGACCTGCAAGCTTAAAATATCCTCAAATTTCGTTCACATATAATAGGTGCATATCAGGATGTTCAGTTCCATATCCTGCATAAGGTTTAGCAAGCAGTTGTTCTACCATACCCGAAGGAATTTCATAACCAACATTTTCAGTGGATCCAGTAGGTTGAGGGGCAACTAATTGTGGTTCCGATCGAGGTGAAGATACCTCGAACAAACCCCTCAAAGGATTGTTTTCCATAGTAGCAAGTAGCAATAAATTTCAGCACGTAGTATAAGTTTTTCCTTACCGAGTTCCACTTACCAAGAGTGCTTCACTCCCCGGCAACGGCGCCAGAAAAGAGTCTTGATGACCCACAAGTATAAGGGATCAATCGGAGTCCTTTCGATAAGTAAGAGTGTCGAACCCAACGAGGAGCGGAAGGAAATGACAAGCGGTTTTCAGCAAGGTAATTTCTGCAAGCACTTAAATTGTAGGTAACAGATAGTTTGATAGCAAGATAATTTGTAACAAGCAAGTAACGGTAACGGTAAACAAGGTGCAGCAAGGTAGCCCAATCCTTTTATGGCAAAGGACAGGCCAGAACAATCTCTAGTAATAGGCAAAGTGTTCTTGAGGGTACACGGGAATTCCGTCTAGTCACTTTTATCATGTTGGTTTGATTCGTGTTCGCTACTTTGATAATTGGATATGTGGGTGGACCGGTGCTTGGGTGCTGCTCTTACTTGAACAACCTCCCACTTATGATTAACCCCCTCGCAAGTATCCGCAACTACGAGAAAAGTATTAAGATAAAATCTAACCATAGCATTAAACGTTTGGATCCAAATCAGCGCCTTACGAAGTAGCGCATAAACTAGGGTTTAAGCTTCTGTCACTCTAGCAACCCATCATCTAATAGCTACTCCACAATGCATTCCCTTAGGCCCATGAATGGTGAACTGTCATGTACGACGTTCACATGACACCACTAAGGGAATCACAACGTACATATCATCAAAATATCGAACACATATCAAATTCACATGATTACTTGTAGCATGACTTCTCCCGTGACCTCAGGAACAAAGGTAACTACTCACAAATAATAAGCATGCTCAAGATCAAAGGGGTATTGAATAGCATAATGGATCTGAACGTATAATCTTCCACCAAATAAACCATTTAGTAATCAACTACGCAAGGTAATCCACACTACTAGTCACCCGCAGGTACCAATCTGAGGTTCCGGTACAAAGATTGAACACAAGAGATGAACTAGGGTTTGAGAGGAGATGGTGCTGTTGAAGATGTTGATGAAGATTGGCCTTCCAAAGATGAGAGGGGTGTTGGTGATGACGATGGCTTTGATTTTCCCCCTTCGGGAGGGAAGTTCCCCCGGCGGAGGGCAAAAGTGCTCCTGCCCAAGTTCCGCCTCGAGGCGGCGGCGCTTCGTCCCGAAAATCCTCCTCTGGTTTTTTCTAGGTCCGATGTGACTATATACCAGAAGATGGGCACCGGAGGTGGGCCGAGGAGGCCACAACCCATCAAGGCGCGCCTAGGGGGGCTGGCGCGCCCTGGTGGGGTGTGCCCGCCAGGTTTGCCCCCTCCGGTAGTTTTCTGCTCCAGTATTTTTTATTTAATCCAAAAATAATCTCCGTAAAATTTCAGCTTCATTGGAGTTGTGCAGAATAGGTATCTCTGGCGTGCTTTTTCAGGTCCAGAATTCCAGCTGCCGGTATTCTCCCTCTTGGTGTGAACCTTGCATATTATGAGAGAAAAGGCATTAGAATCACTCCTTAAAGCATTATTATTCGACAAAACATTATAAATAACAGTAGGAAATCATGATGCAAAATGGACGTATCAGGTAGCATCCAAGTTCCATGAACATCAAAAGGAGAATCGTATAGGAGAGAAGTCACCTTGTCTTGGATTGCACGTGCACCGGCTCTTGTCATAGGACCCTTTTGGACTTGCATTGTAGGAGATGGGTCCATGGGGATGACCATGGGATGCTCCGCATCATCTCCCCCCCCCTTGGGAAAGATCCGTCCTCGGATAAAGATCTTCATCACCATGGAAAGGGGAAAGGTCCTTGACGTTGAAGATGTCGCTCACATTGTACTTGTTGCGTGGGATGTCGATCTTGTAGGCATTGTTGTTGTAGCTTGCCAACAACTTGAAAGGTCCGTCGACTCGAGGAAGTAACTTGGACTTGCGCTCAGCGGGAAAGTGATCCTTGCGTAGGTGTAGCCACACAAGATCTCCGGTCTTGAACACCATGGGGTGCTTGTTGAGGTTGCGCTTGTTGGTGACGCGTTCCACTTGACGTTCAATCGTGCTCCTTGGATATTCATGCATCTTCTTGATGTAGCTTGCCTTTGCATTTGCGTCCATGTTGACACGCTCTTGGAGTGGTAGAGGAAGTATGTCCAATGGTCACAAAGGGTTGAAGCCATAGACCACTTTGAAAGGAGACTTGCCGGTGGTGAAGTGACGTGCGCGATTGTAGGCGTACTCGGCGATGGGGAGGCATTCTTCCCATTCCTTTATGTTCTTCTTGATCAACACGCGTAGGAGAGTAGATAGCGTCCGGTTCGCCACCTTCGTTTGGCCATCGGTTTGTGGGTGATAGGCCGAAGAGAATAGTAGCTTGATTCCGAGCTTGGCACATAGAGTCTTCCAAAAGTAGCTAAGGAACTTGATGTCGCGGTCCGAGACAATGGTCTTGGGGACGCCATGTAGTTGCAAGATGTCCCTACAAATGAGATTCGCTACATGTGAAGCATCGTCGATCTTATGACAAGGAATGAAATGAGCCATCGTGGAAAAACGATCCACAACGATAAAAACCGAATCATGGCCATTTTTAGTTCTTGGCAAACCAAGAACAAAATCCATACTAATGTCTTCCCAAGGTTGGAAAGTGTCGTGGTTATGTCACGGCAGATGTCCTAGTGTGAGGACTTAGACGTGAGGCCATCGCAACTGGGTTAGCTTGTCGGGGTTGATCGGAATCGAGAGACACGGTTTACCAAGGTTCGGCCCCTCATGATCGAGGTAATAGCCTACTCCTGCTTTTCTGCTTATTGCTTGGTGATCAATACAAGGGAGCGGATTCGCTTGACCTAGCTATTGATCGATTGTAACTTGAGTCTATTGGCCTCAGGGGCTCGCCTTTATATACAGGCCGAGACCCTGGGCTTACAAGAGTCTGAGTCGTGCTACAAGTCGTGACAAAGTATGTTTCTAACACGCCTTGCCTCCTAAGCAAGCAAACTCTCGGCGACCTTCTATCTCTTGGGCATTGAGTCGCCGTCTTCGAATACTAGGCTGCAAGCCGGCCTACTTGGTAAACCGCCTTGCCAGTCTTGCTCTTCAGCATCTCAGCCCACCTTGAGTCTTGTGTATGAGCAACCATGAAGATGACCCGGCCCAATAGGGCGGGTCATATCGTGCGGTTATATCCCCAACATTAGCCCTCAGATTGATTTGAATTTATTCCTGTCAATCTCTGCCACCTCAACTTTGGTGGCTTATCTTCTGATCATATCTGCATCTTCTCCGGGTCATGAAATGCCAGCTTACAATGCTTCCGGACTTGTAATTTTCTTGCTTTACCCAACGATGACATCACTCACCGGAAATCAAGGAAATTAATGATGACATCATAACGAATCTTTGTATATATCCATTTAGCCCGAGAATCGAGGCGCCTATGGCTCCGAAATTTACTGTGCCTCCTCAATTCCCGTGCCTGCATGTTACACTTCAGCTTTTTGCCCTTTAAATATTTGCGAGGGGCCCTCTTATTTACCTTTTAGCTTGCCCTTCGCCTCTTCTTCTTCTTCCTCGAGCCCCAGCTTTCACCGCGCCGCCGCTGTTGTTCATCAAGCGTTGGCCGACCATTTCCAGGGCCACAGCGTCACCTAAAGTTCACCAAGGTCCGGCCAAACATCTCTGCCACCCCCGGCAATCGTCAGGTAAGTCATTTGCCTTCTCTCAAATCTGCTTTAGTTTGTCATAGTTCATCGGAGTTACCGGAGTTCATCACTTGTTCATCGCCATTGCTAGTCCATACATAGTTTCAATGAACTTTTCTATAGAAATATAGCGGTATGAGTGACGGCTCAATTTCATGCATATTGTACTTTAGATCTCCCTTTGAAATCTATAAGCTAGGTCACCACTGCTTCCATGCCTTGTCGTTAGCTTTAATAAATACTTTCCTTTTTGAACCATCTGTAGATCCGTAATTGTAGCTGTTTCGGTAGAAACTTGTTTGTTCCATACTTACCAAAAACCAGAAATCTCTGATTGTCATAAGACACCCTTATATCTGTCGCCTTATCCTTATGACTGCAACCCACCATGTTCGTAGACTGCTTCATTTAGGCGCCGTCTTATCATGAGTCGACTCACCTGTTGTAGATAATTATGCCGTCTTACTCTTTGACGACAACTGCCAGAACATTGTTGCCTGATCACATAGCCTATTTAAACGAATTGTTGCTTCTTAAACAACTCACCATAGATGCTTTTGCAGCTCCTTTCTCTTTTCTTAAGTGATTCATCATGTCAAAAACCACCACATGCAACTGGGTGCCTTCCCAAGTTTCTGAACTTGTGCTCAAGGACTATGAAGACCAAGACCTTCTGCCGTTCAAAGAGGAAATTAGCTGGCGGGTCACCCTTGGAGAAGAAACTCCACAACCCGGCAAAGGAGAAGTAGTGGTATTCTTATATCACCTTCTTCGGGGCTTTTCTCCCCCCGGGTCAAAATTCTTCTGGGATGTTCTGAATTTTTTCAAGCTTCATCCTCAAGATCTGGGTCCCAATTCTATATCGAACATATGTCAGTTCCAAGTACTTTGCGAGGTGTATCTGCAAGTGGAACTGATACGTCTCAAAGATATCGATGATTTATGAAGTATTCATGCCATATTCACCTATGTTTACAATACTTTTATATGGTTTTGATGCACTTTATTTGATTTATTTAGTACTAACCCGGACTGACGTTGTTTTCAGCAGAATTACCGTGGTGTTGTTTTTGTGCAGGAAATGAAAATTCTCGGAATTGCCCGAAACTTTTTGGTGATTTTTTTGGACCAATACAAGACCTAGAAGCTTCGGAGGAGGGCCAGGAGATGCACCAGGAGCCCACCACATATCCAGCCGCGCCCCCTGGGGGCGCGGCCAGATATGTGGTGGCCCCCTGGAGCGTCCCCCGACGTCGTTCTCTGGCCTATAAATTCACATCTACCCTAAAAACATCATAAGTGCTCCTAGACTCCTCGTTCCGTCGCCGCAACTCTCTCTATCAACGAAAAACCAATCTGGAGGCATTCCGGTACCCTGCCGGAGAGGGTAGATCATCTCCGGTGGCCATCTTCATCATCCCGGCGGAGGCCATGACAAGGAGGGAGTAGTCCACCCTCGGGGCTGAGGGTATGTACCAGTAGCTATGTGTTCAATCTCTCTCTCTCTCTCTCGTGTTCTTGAGATGTCACGATCTTGATGTATCACGGGCTTTGTTAATATAGTCGGATCATATGATGTTATTCCCTTGCTACCTTGTTGTGATGAATTGAATCTTTACCTTTGAGATCTTGTTATGTTGGATTGAATATTATGGTTTGAGAATACTTGATGCATGTCTTGCATGGGGTACCCGTAGTGACATTGGGGTATTCTATTGATTCACTTGATATATGTTGAGGCATCAACTTGCGGATTCCGGTGACCTAGGGGATCTATGCATAGGGGTTGATTGCACGTTTTCATACCACATTCTCTGATAGAAATCTTGGGGTGCTCCTTGAAGTTCTTTGTGTTGGATTGAATATGATAGATCTGAAATTGTTCGATGCATGTCGCATAATTTACCCACGGATACTTGAGGTGACATTGGAGTATCTAGGTGACATTAGGGTTGATTGATATGTATCATTGGTGTTATTCTAGTAGGAACTCTAGGGCTGTTTGTGACACTTATAGGAATAGCCCAATAGATTGATTGGAAAGAATAACTTTGAGGTGGTTCTACTACCTACACCAATTTCATCTTATTGTTCTCCGCTAGATAGGAACTTTGGAGTGATTCTTTGTTGCACGTTGAGGGATGATCATATGATTCAACTATGTTAGGATTGTTGGGAGATTGCACTAGCGAAAGTATGAACCCTAGGCCTTATTTCCAAGCATTTATACACCGTTTTGCTCGCTGTTTTACACTTGCTACCTTGTTTTGATATTTTGAGATTACAAAAACCTATATCTATCATCCATATTGCACTTGTATCACCATCTCTTCGCCGAACTAGTGCACCTATAAAATTTGCCATTGTATTGGGTGTGTTGGGGACACAAGAGATTTCTTGTATTTGATTGTAGAGTTTTTTGAGAGAGATCATCTTCATCCTACACCTCCCACGGATTGATAAACCTTAGGCCATCCACTTGAGGGAAAATTGCTACTGTCCTACAAAACTCTGCGCTTGGAGGCCCAACACGAGTCTACAAGAATAAAGTTGTGTAGTAGACATCAAGCTCTTTTCTGGCGCCATTGCCGGGGAGGTGAGTGGTTGAAGGTATATCTTTGGATCTTGCAATTAAATCTTTTAGTTTCTTGTTTTTCACTAGTTTGGTTTTATAAAAGTAAACTACAAAATAAAGATAAATGGATCCTCATCCACTTGCTAATATTTTCAAAAGACCCAATTATGTTGGAACAATTGCTAGTGAGAGTTCACTAGATTATCTTTATGAGGTCTTGCTTGAAAATCATGAATCTAAGAATTGTGAAATTTATATAGTGATTCATGATAGTTCCTTGAATCAAAAGCATGATTGCCATGTTGTTAGTATGAATTCTCTGAATATCCATGATGCTAATAGATATGCAAAGCCACAAGCTTGGGGATGCTATGTTTGATGAGGATGATATTTTTAGTCCCCCAAGTTTTGATGAGCAAATTTATTTTGATGATGGCATGCCTCCTATCTATGATCATTATGATGATGACATGTATGCTATAAATAATAATTATAACCATGAAACTTGTCATCATGATTTTAATTTTCAATTTGGCCATGTCAATCAAGTGTCTCATGATAGTTATTTTGTTGAGTTTTCTCCCACTATTATGAATGAGAAGAAATATGCTTATGTGGAGAGTAATAAATTTTCTATGCTTGTAGATCATGAAAAGAATGCTTTATGTGATAGTTATATTGTGAAATTCCTTCATGATGCTACTGAAAATTATTATGAGGGAGGAACATATGCTTGTAGGTATTCCAATAATATCAAGTTTCCTCCCTATATGTTCAAAGTTTTGAAGTTATGCGTGGTTTGCCTTCCTATGCTAGTTGATTCTTGTTCCCATAAATTGTTTGCTCACAAAATCCCTATGCATAGGAAGTGGTTAGACTTAAATGTGCTTGCCATGTGATTCATGATGCTCTCTTGCATATTTCAATTACTATTCCAATGTGAGCATCATTGAAATCATCATGCCTAGCTAAAAGGCTTTAAAGAAAAGCGCTTGTTGGGAGACAACCCAACACTTTTCCTTTCTGTTTTTGTGTGCCGACATGATTAAGATACTGTAGTAATCATGTTCTGTGTCTTTTATCTGAATAATGTGAGAAAGTAAAGCCTTTGGGATAGTATGGATACTTGTTGATTTGATTCTGTGCAAAAACAGAAACTTTTGCCTCCAGTAAAAAATTTCTCTGATTTTACTGGTGTGTTGAAAAATTCTTAAATTTTTACACAGAATTTATATGCAAATTCTGTAAGTTTTCCTAATTTTTCAGAATTGTTAGAGACAGGGAAGTATGGCTATACTACATATCTTCACAGACTGTTCTGTTTTTGACAGATTCTGTTTTGCATGCATAGTTTGCTTGTTTTAGTGTTCCCATAGCTTATATTTAGTAATATAAATTATGTGAATGGTAGAATACATTAGGTATTATGTTAGAACAATTATGAATCTTGTCTTGACAGTACCTAAGTGAATGATCTTTATTTATTATACTAGCCCATCTCACAAAGTTCCGTTAAGTTTTGTGTGATTGAAGTTTTCAAGTTTTGGGTGAGACACCGATATGAGAAGAATAATGAGTGACAAGAACCTAAGCTTGGGGATGACAGAGGCACCCCCAAGGTAATCCAAGGAAGACTCAAGCGTCTAAGCTTGGGGATGCCCCGGAAGGCATCCCCTCTTTCGTCTCCAACATTATCGGTACATCTTACTTGGAGCTATATTTTTATTCGTCACATGATATGTGTTTTGCTTGGAACATCATTATAATTTGTTGTTCTCTGTTAGATAATATTTATAATCTTGTTTTTCAGCAAAAAGTTCCAAGAATTGCCTTTAGGATGCTTGAATTGCATGTTTGATGTGTGCTCTGTAAAAACCGAAACTTTTTCTGTAGTGTTTGAATTTTCATATTTTACTGCAACGTGGAAAGTTTCTGAAATTTTTACACAGTATTGTCATATAAATTATCTAGCCTGTACTTAATTTTCATATTTTTTTGAGTTACATAAGTACACTGGTTTAATAGATTGCTACAGACTGTTCTGTTTGGACAGATTGCTGTCATAGTTTCATTATCTACTTATCCTATAGTTTTCATAGCCTATATTGGTAGATATAAATTGTGGAAACGATAGTAAATAGTAGATGATGTTTGAAAATTATTGTGCAACTTGTCTTGGCAGTACATGAAGTGTTGATTTGTTTTTATGTGTACTAACCTATCTCACGAGTTCTTTTCGAGTTTTGTGTGGATGAAGTTTTTGAGAATAGGTGAAACCATGATATGAGAGGATTGAACGAGATACAAAAGCTCAAGCTTGGGGATGCCCAAGGCACCCCAAGTAAATATTTCAAGAAGTCTCAAGCATCTAAGCTTGGGGATGCTACGCATCCCACCCCTCTTCATCAACAATTATCGGTTAGCCTATGTTGAGCCTAAATTTTTATTTGTCCACATGATATGTGCTATGCTTGGAGTGCTATTTTTGTTTTGCTTGATATTTAAATAAAATACTCAGATCTGGAAATATTTATTGAGAGAGAGAGCCCTCACATAGGTACTTGATTGTTTACCTACTCATTGATCTTCACTTATATCTTTTGAGAGTAGTTTGAGGTTTACTCATGTGCTTAACTTATATCCGGAGAGTAAATTGTGAATGAATTTAATATCATAAATATGAAATTATCAATGTGCTTTATGCTTAGTAGTAGCTTCACATCTGGTTTATAAATTAAAATCTGTTGAAGTTGGACAATCATCAAATTGGTCATACAAGCAATTCATGAATGATTAGTATAAGAAAAAGAACTTTAACATATAAATATATTATCTTGGACACCTTTTATGATTGTGAATACCCATCCATTATTTTCAACCTTGATCAAATAGTTGAAGTTGGACAAGGAATACAACGTAATGGTTATGTTTGGGTATATTTGCATAGAAATTATATTGTTATGGATCCTCCAACATGTGGTGCTTGTTTAGAACCTTTTGCTAGTGAAAACTTCGTACTAAGTAGAGATACTACTTGTGCATCCAAATCCTTGAGCCAAGTTTATTCCATGAGATTCCACCATACCTACCTATATATGGTATTTCACTGCCATTCCAAGTAAATTTGCATGTGCCACCTCTAAACATTCAAATAAACATCCGTTTTGTGTGCTCGTACCACTCATGGAGCTACGGGGCGGTCATTATCTTCCATACTAAGCGAGTTATTCTCAAGATGAGTGTTTATTCACTTGTCATTGCACGAGAGAGGCTGGTAAAAAGGATTCCCAGTCCTGCATAATACAAAAATTAAATAAAGAAAACTCCCCCTAGAATGTTGATTGTTTGGAGGGCAACCGTGGATTCGGCCAGCCATGGAATGTGTTTGAATGGTGGAGGGGGAGTAAAAATTTAAATTCTGTTTGGGAACCGCCAATAATGTGATTAGCATGGAAGATATTGAATACTCTGTTGTGACGTTGAGAGGAAAGGCACACCACTCAAAATTACACATTCATCTCTGTTTTAAACAATGAGCTCTGGCACATATGCAAATCCCAGATTCCCTATGCAAAGGGACAATCTATTTACTTTCGTGTTACTTACTTTCATGTTGAGTCAACTTCTTATTCTATCTCAATCTATTAGCTGGCAAGCACCATGTGGTGGGGAAAGACCCAAACATATATATCCACTCAAATATATTTGATCATGATTCATTATTGTTGACAATTATCTTTATGATAAGTGTGTTGGGAGACGAAACATCAAGCCCATATCTACCTCTGTGTTCGATGGATGTTGTTTGTTCTAAAAATATGCCTTGAGTATTAGCAATCATAAAAGACTATATGATAATTGAGTATGTGGAGCTCTTACTTAGACTTGATGATGTATTGAAATTGTTTGGTGACCAAGAACATAGATTGTTAAGTTTCAATAGAATGCATTGTTTGAACCATGACATGTGAATTGATTGCTACTCTATCATGATGATTTTTATGAGAAAAAGTTGCTGGTTATGATGCTAGAAAAGTGTCTGAAATTATCAATGATCAAAACTATTCACTAAGC
Source organism: Elymus sibiricus (assembly GCA_039707655.1). NCBI lineage: Eukaryota > Viridiplantae > Streptophyta > Magnoliopsida > Poales > Poaceae > Elymus > Elymus sibiricus. Next base: position 252,501,077 of record CM077671.1, read on the forward strand.
TAGCATTCACACTTCATAAATTATTTCTTTTATCATTTACCTACTCGAGGACGAGCAGGAATTAAGCTTGGGGATGGTGATACGTCTCCAACGTATCAATAATTTATGAAGTATTCATGCCATATTCACCTATGTTTACAATACTTTTATATGATTTTGATGCACTTTATATGATTTATTTAGAACTAACCTGGACTGACGTTGTTTTCAGCAGAATTACCGTGGTGTTGTTTTTGTGCAGAAAATGAAAGTTCTCGGAATCGCCCGAAACTTTTTGGAGATTTTTTTGGACCAATACAAGACCTAGAAGCTTCGGAGGAGGGCCAGGAGATGCACCAGGGGCCCACCACATATACGGCCGCACACCCTAGGGGGGGCGGCCAGATATGTGGTGGCCCCCTGGAGCGTCCCCCGACGTCATTCTCTGACCTATAAATTCACATCTACCCTAAAAACATCAGAACTGCTCCCAGACTACTCGTTCCGTCGCCGCAACTCTTTGTATCGACGAAAAACCAATCTGGAGGCATTCTAGTACCCTGCCGGAGAGGGTAGATCATCTCCGGTGGCCAATTTCATCATCCCGGCGGAGGCCATGACGAGGAGGGAGTAGTCCACCCTCGGGGCTGAGGGTATGTACCAGTAGCTATGTGTTCAATATCTCTCTCTCGTGTTCTTGAGATGTCACGATCTTGATGTATCACGGGCTTTGTTAATATAGTCGGATCATATGATGTTATTCCCTTGCTACCTTGTTGTGATGAATTGAATCTTTACCTTTGAGATCTCGTTATGTTGGATTGAATATTATGGTTTGAGAACACTTGATGTACGTCTTGCGTGGGGAACCTGTAGTGACATTGGGGTATTCTATTGATTCACTTGATATATGTTGAGGCATCAACTTACGGCTTCCGGTGACCTACGGGATCTATGCATAGGGGTTGATTGCACGTTTTCATACAACATTCTCCGATAGAAATCTTGGGGTGCTCCTTGAAGTTCTTTGTGTTGGATTGAATATGATAGATCTGAAATTGTTTGATGCATGTCGCATAATTTACCCTCGGATACTTGAGGTGACATTGGAGTATCTAGGTGACATTAGGGTTGATTGATATGTATCATTGGTGTTAATCTAGTAGGAACTCTAGGGCTGTTTGTGACACTTATAGGAATAGCCCAATAGATTTATCGGAAAGAATAACTTTGAGGTGGTTCTACTACCTACACCAATTTCATTTTATTGTTCTCCGCTAGATAGGAACTTTGGAGTGATTGTTTGTTGCACGTTGAGGGATGATCATATGATTCAACTATGTTAGGATTGTTGCGAGATTACACTAGCGAAAGTATGAACCCTAGGCCTTATTTCCAAGCATTTATACACCGTTTTGCTCGCTGTTTTACACTTGTTACCATGCTGTTTTTATATTTTCAGATTACAAAAACCTATATCTATCATCCATATTGCACTTGTATCACCATCTCTTCGCCGAACTAGTGCACATATACAATTTTCCATTGTATTGGGTGTGTTGGGGACACAAGAGATTTCTTGTATTTGATTGCAGGGTTGTTTGAGAGAGACCATCTTCATCCTACACTCCCATGGATTGATAAACCTTAGGTCATCCACTTGAGGGAAAATTGCTACTGTCCTACAAAACTCTGCGCTTGGAGGCCCAACACGAGTCTACAAGAATAAAGTTGCGTAGTAGACATCAGGAACCCATTGTCCCTCTTTTTAGGGAATTCTTCTATCTCAACCGCCAGACTGAATGTGCTGATGGCCCCAGCTTAGAACTTGGTGGGGTCTCAATTCAAAGACGAAGAGATTGTTCTTTTACTGCAGGTACTCTGCCGAGTCACCCCAAAGGATGCATCAAGACTTGGTGCTACTGCCGGAACACGGCCCCTGCTGATGAAAACCCTCTGCTGGTTTACCGACCAGATCGTCTTCCTATGGACTTTGATCTTCCTGGCTGGGCTCCTCAAGAAGAACGTGCTCTGCTTGCCCCCATATACCCAAAACTAAGGGCCTTGCTGGCCAATGGATTGACTGGGGTTGATTTAACCCGATGTTGGGTAGCTTGGAGGATCTTACCATTGAGTCGCCGTAGTGATTTAATGTACAATTATTCTGGGAGCTTAAACGACGCGCAAAGATACAGCAATGAGGACTTGCAAACTAATGAGATAAACCGGATTGTGAAGAAACTGCTAGGAGAAACTCAAGAGTCTTGTAATAAAGTTGGACAGAATCCTTTCTGCGTTCTTAACATGGCTCCTCCAGTAAGAATCTTTTAACACTTCTTATCCGGCTTACCAACTTTTTGAATTTCAAAGCTTACTTACTGTTTTTTATTGATAATATTGCTGGCAAACTCTGCATTCTAGAATAAGAAGAGGAAAACTCTAGCGCATAGGCCTAAAACTGCCGCGAGCAAGAAGAAGAAAAAGGCGGCTGAAGGAGAGCTGTCAACTAGGGGCGAGTCACCAACAGCAGATGAACAGTTAGATGTAGAACTTGACTCCCTTGGCCATCTTTTTATTGAACTTGCTGACGCCTCTTACTCCCCAGGGTGAAGCTGCAACCAGTCAGGCTGAAGATGCTGAGGTAATTTCCATCTCTTCCGGCTCAGAATCCTTGTCTCCAAGGAAATCAAGGCGGGTCATTCGGAAAGTACGTTTTTCTCACCCGGATGCTCACTTGGATCCTAATTTTATTTTGAAGAAAACTCAACAGGAATCAAGGCGCCACACTCGGAGCAACTCCGGTGACCTTGTAGCTGGCTTACCTGACAAATCAACCACCCGCAAGCGACAGAATGAGGTGCCTCATAGTCTAACTCCTTCTCTTCCAAAAGCTGGCCTTATCCGGTAACTTCTTAATCCTTATAATTCAAATTACCAGGAGTCATCTCCTTCATCGGGCGACTCAACCACCACAAAGATGCCACCCCTTGTTATCAACCAAGGGTAAGTTTTTTCCTTATACCATGTATTGCTTTTTTATTCTTAGCCTTCCATATGTTTTACTCCGCCGCTTTGTTTGCAGGGCCAAAGCCAAGATCAAGAAGAGAAAGATTGGTGAGTCATCCACCAATCCTGAGGTCCCTGAGCAGGAAAATCTGACTTTGGTGACTCCTGAGGCTCATACCGAGAGCCCTAAAAATCAGCAAGACCACCAAGACATACCGCCCCAGCATACTGAACCGGCTAGCACTGAGGCTAGAGATGCTGCAGTTAACCTGACAGTTGATCTTAACCCGCCCAATCCTCATAAGGGAAATGAAGATGCTCCTCCTGAGAAGAACGAGGATGTTACTATCACCGGGATGGGTTACACAGCCCCAGGGGTCTCCAATGTGCTAACCAAACTTATCGCCAAGGATGAGACGCCTTTGCTTGAGAAGGGGAAGGCTAAGCTAGAACTTCCCAGCTATGAGGATTTCAGTGCTGAAGAATTGCATGCCGGCTATCTAAGCCGCATTTCTACAAGCCGGGACATGCAAACTAGCCTGGTCGGTATGATGAAGAAAGAATATGAGGTATGCTCAATTTTGTCTTGTATTCTATATATCCTTGTGTAGCCCCCAAGGGCCGGCTCATCTCCATGAGATGAGTCTGGTCTTGTAAACATAGAACTGAAGAATCAACCTGTAGCCCCCAAGGGCCGGCTCATCTCCATGAGATGAGTCGGGTCTTGTAAATATAGAACAGAAGAATCAACCTGTAGCCCCCAAGGGCCGGCTCATCTCCATGAGATGAGTCGGGTCTTCTTAATAGTATGTCTGAAAAGTCGACATGTAGCCCCCAAGGGCCGGCTCGTCTTCATGAGATGAACTGGGTTTGTCCCGTATCATGTGTTGGAAGGAAAACTGATATGCATTAGCCCCCAAGTGTCAAGTATATTGCTTGCAATCTGCTTGGGGCTTAATATAATTTGTCTTGTCATAGCCCCTTAAGTGTCATGTTGCACCTTGCTGCCGGCTTATGATTGAATAATATCTAAAATAATAACTGCCATTGTGCAGGAATCTCTGAATGTAGCCGAGTCAAATTTGACCAGCTTGAAAAAAGATCTGGAAGCGGGGCAAGCCGCCCGAGCAGATGCTGAGTTGAAACTCCGATTGTCATTGGAAGAATTAGAAAAAATCAAGGCAGGCTTTGAAGTAGAGAAGAAATCCTTTGAGACTGAAAAAGCTGCCTTAATCAAGCGCGCGAAAGATGCTGCTGAAGAACTGGCCGGGTTAAAATGGCACATAGCCATATTTGGTAAGTATTTTTATGAGCTCATGATAACCCGCTCAAATAATCATGTATGAAGAAATTCGCCTTGCGACTTATATATTTGCATTGTTTGCAGGCCCTCGAACTCGCAATCTCCAGGACAACAGCTTGATGAAGCTAAAGGCCGTGTATGCATTAACTAAACAACTATATGCTGGAAGTCTCTGCACCATCAAGGCTGTCATGGGTGACAAAGAGCCGGCGAAGTTTATCAAGGATGTGCTGAGACGCCTCTCTATGATCCCAAAGCAAATCGAAGAGCTAAAAAGATCAGCTGCCCGAGCAGGTGCCATGACCTCTTTAAGCCGGGCCTTGGCTTATTCAGAAGGTCTAGACCCCTCAGAGATGGCCGGAGGATTTCCTGAGTTTAAAGATGACGGGTCAGAATTCACAGATGCTCACTATGCTCGTTGCGTCAAGGCGACTCGAGTGTTGGCCAACCAACTAGTTGCAGAAATGGATCTGAAGACCTATCAGGCAGCTTATGATGACAACAATTCACGAGTTCAGCCGCCCACTTTTGAACCGGTGGATCTGACTCCTCAACGTCATAAGGATATCTTTGTCCCTGATGTTGACTCGTCCCCCATCTTGCATGAAGAAGCTGTATTTCAAGCCTTAACCAATTGCAACTGGGATGCGGACAACCTCCAGATCCAAGATAGAGAAGAATCAGCACAAGATAACCCGAAGGCAGCGCCTGCAAGAGGTTAGCCTGGAGCTAACCCGGATGAAGCTAACCCGGATGGCTCAGAAGCCGGGTTGCAGGAGTAACTTGTGCTCCAAAACTCTGATCCAAAATTCTGGGCTTGATTGTAACCATGTAATATCCTTAAGTAAACAGCTGGATGTCTAAGTCATGCCTTAGTGCACGTTTTAACTTTTGATCCTATCTCAATTTGCTGATTGGTATATCAACAAGTGTGTTAACTTGTCTTTATCACTTCATTTTGAATCGTACAGCCTGTTGCTTGCATGTCTATTTGATAAGTCGCCTGTAACGACATGTATGGGCAGAAAGTATACCTACAAAACAAATTCCACCAAATAATATTTGAAATGGAAGAAACCGGCGAGTCATCGACCCATGACTTATAGTCAAAAGAGAAATTGCAGATTAATAATCTCGCGACTCATGGTCGATGGAAACTCAATAATGAGCATGAATAACCTGGAGTTCTTTTGACCCGGAGATTAGAATGTTTTTTCTTCTGAAAAACAGAAATAAACAAAGTCCCCATATATGTATGGAGTGAATTATGAGTCGGCTTTCGAGGCTCGACAAAAAGACTGGCTTTCGAGGCTCAAGTCTTGCTTCAATGAAGCTGGCACGATAGCCTTGGTTTATCCTTGCTTTCTGTAAGCCGGCTCTCACGTGAACCAAGCCGGTGTTTTAACCTGGATAAGTTCAGGGGCCATATGGATTGACTTATCGAGAGTACACGGGGTCACCTTTTCGGAGTAGCATCTTGCGAACAGGCATGTTTAACCAATATATTGTGGCGTTTTTACCGGGTCAAGAGGGTGAGAAAGCTAAACTCGGTGAGTTGGAAGCCCCCAAGTGACCTATGATCAATAAATAAAAACTCATGCACAATATATGAGATGAAACAACAGAGGCCCCAAGTTTCGGGGATGTCGACTTTATTATACTTGATCATAAGAAGGTATATACATGATGTATGTACAATGATTGAAGCCAGTGGCTTAAGTGTAGTAAGGCCGAAGATGAGCAATGTTCCAAGGCATGTTGGTTGATACGTCTCCAACGTATCTATAATTTTTGCTTGTTCCATGTTGTTATATTATCATTCTTGGATGTTTTACAATCATTTTATAGCAACTTTATATCATTTTTTGGGACTAACCTATTGACATAGTGCCAAAGTGCCAGTTGCTGTTTTTGCTTGTTTTTTACTTCGTAGAATATCGATACCAAATGGAGTCCAATCATGACGAAACTTTTTGGAGATTTTTTTGGGCCTGAAGACATCAAGTGGGCCAAAGAAGTGCCAGAGGGGAGGGTCGAGGAGACCACAACCCACCCGGGTGCGCTAGAGGCCCCGGGCGCGCCTTGATGGGTTGTGCCCTCCTCGGGACACCTCTCCAACGCCTCTGGTGCTTATAAATTTCCAAATATTCCAGAAACCCTAGGGGAGTCGACGAAAAACATATCCAGCCGCCGCAAGTTCCAGAACCTCGAGATCCAATCTAACACCATCACGGAGGGGTTCATCATCCTCATTGGTGCCTCTCCGATGATGGGTGAGTAGTCCACCATAGACCTATGGGTCCATAGGCAGTAGCTAGATGGCTTCTTCTCTCTCTTTTGATTCTCAATACAATGGTCTCTTGGAGATCTATTTGATGTAAACTTTTGCGGTGTGTTTGTTGGGATCCGATAAATTTTGAGTTCATGATCAGTTTCTATCCATGAATATTATTTGAGTCTTCTTTGATCTCTTATATGCATGATTACTTATAGCCTCGTATTTCTTCTTTGAATCTTTGGTTTAGTTAGGCCAACTAGATCGATTTTTCTTACCATGGGAAGAGGTGCTCTGTGATGGGTTCGATTTTGCGGTGTCCTCTCCCAGTGACAGAAGGGGCAGCGAGGCACGCATGTATCGTTGCTATTAAGGATAACAAGATGGGGTCTATTCCTACATGAATATATCTTGTCAACATCATGTCACAGTTTTTATTGCATTACTCCTGTCGGATTTCGGGCTCCGCAAAAACCCTAAGAAGTTCGAACTCTGGGGCGTGTGCGAAGATCTCCAATAGCTTCACCCCCTCCAAGCTCACAACTCGATGACCCCGCTCGATGGCGAGGAAGAAGATAGCACACGAGGATTTACCCAGGTTCGGGCCGCTGCGAAGCGTAAAACCCTACTCCTGCCTTTGGTGGATTGTCTCACGAGGAGGTTTGTGGATGAACTAGTACAGTGGTGAGTTGCCTCGCGAGTGCGTTTGGGTGGCATCGGATCTCTCTCCTACAGAGCTTCCTAGCCTCTATTTATAGTGGCCCGGGTCCTCTCCCCCTATCGCAATGGCGGGAAGGGATCCCACAACGGCCAAATTTGAAGGGGGACAAGGAGTACATCATATCCTAACGAAAGGTGGTCTTCGCCTGCAAAGTAGTTGTTGGTGATGCAGTGGTGGGCTCGGTGATGACATCCGTCCTGCGGCGTCCGCTGGCCCGGTCTCGTTGCACCGGAATGGCAACCTTTGGCAGGGTGCCTCGGGAAGCTGCGCTCGTCCCTGCCTCCTTTGCACCAAAGAGGAAACTGTCCCCTCTGGCGCGCTGGTGCCCGCCTGGCCTGGCTAGCGTCACCCTTGACCTCCCGAGGCCGAGCATTGCATAGAGATCTCCGCCACTTAGGAGGGGGCCTGGGGAGGCCTCTCCCTTCCGGGAGCCTTGGCGTTGTCCTCCTCGCGAGGGTGGGACTCTCGCGAGGGTCTTGTCTTGAGTGAAGCCACGCAGGGCTGTACGGACCGTCAAGTGGGCCATGCCCTGGGCCGCAGGCAGGCAAGTCTTGGTACCCCCGTTCCCGAAACACCGACAGTAGCCCCCAAGCCCAAGGCGCGCTCGAATTGGCTTCGAGGGGAAGCCGAAGAAGATGGCCCGGAGCGCCGCGGGCCCTTATTGCCTGTGGGCCAGGTCTAGCGTGCGGTGCGCGGTTGGACGCGGGTGTCCCCGCTCTCGTGTCTCCTCGGTAACTGCCCGAACCGACAAAAGCCTGACGTCCAGCATTGAGCCATTATTGCTTTCCTCTTCTGCGCTCCTGCTCCTCCTTCCAGATCTCCATCCTTTGTGAGAACCTCTCCAGATCTCAGCACCGCACCGTCTTCCTTCTTGCTTCCTCGGCCCCAAAGACTTCTCGATGGCTCCCACCGGCAAGTCGAAACCTGAAGCTCAGAGCTCGGTTTCCGCTTCTATCTCGCCGGCGCTTTCAGAGTCCACTATAGCCAAGGACGGGGACCTCGCCCCGGTGCTTCCGTCGACGACGGATGGCACCAATGAGCTGGGGCGGACCCTGATATGATGCGGCTCCGCGGAGAGGCACCGCCTGGCCAAGTCGGTCTACCCTTTCTTCCTCCACAGCATCTTCTCCGGGCTCGTTCCGCCCTTCTCTGCGTTCTTCACCGCCGTCCTCGAGCACTACGGGATCCAGGCTCTCCATCTTCAACCCAACTCCATCCTGCTCCTGTCCGTCTTCGCCTTCTACTGCGAGGCCTTCGTGGGCGTGAAGCACTCGGTGGCCCTGTTCCACCATTTCTTCAGCTTGCGGCTTCATGATGACGCTCAGCGGTCGGCATGCGTCTCCTTCGTCGCGGTCCAGAGCGGGAACATGCTCTTTAAGGCCGGGAAGAAGGTGGAGAACTTTAGGCACCGCTGGGTCTTCTTGGATCTCAAGAGCGTCAACCCCTGCCTGGAGCTTCCAAAGGGGCTGCCGGAGAAGACTCCTGCGTGGAGCTCCGCGAAGCTCTCTGACCCCCGGGCCAAGCCTGTCCTGGAGCGGATCTTTCGAGACATCAGCGCCAGGAAGTTGACTGGGGGAATGATAGTGAAGGAGTTCCTGGCACAACACCTGGCGCCCCTCCAGTCTCACTCGAGGCCCATGTGGGACTATCAGGGCGGTGGCGATGACATCAGGCTCCGCTCTGTGCGCCTGACCTCCGAGGAGTTGAACAGGGTTATGGCGACCCTGCTCAACGGCGACCCCGGGGACCTTCCTGAGGCCTACGTGATATGTCTCCAACGTATCTATAATTTTTTATTGTTCCATGCTATTATATTATCTGTTTTGGATGTTTTATATGCATTAATATGCTATTTTATATTATTTTTGGGACTAACCTATTAATCTAGAGCCTAGTGCCAGTTTCTGTTTTTTCCTTGTTTTTGAGTATTGCAGATAAGGAATATTAAACGGAGTCCAAACGGAATAAAATCTTCGGAATAATTTTTCTTGGACCAGAAGCAACCCAGAGGACTTGGAGACCAAGGCAGGGGAGCCACCGTGTGGCGACAAGCCACAGGGGCGCGCCCTAGGGGGGGAGCGCCGCCTGGCTTCTGGCCCCACGGCAACTCCTCCAACCCTATTCTTCGGCCTATAAATTCAGAAATATTCCCTGGATACCAAAAAGGGCCACGAAAACACTTTTCTGCCGCCAGGAGCCTCGGTTCCCGTGAGATCCAATCTTGGAGCCTTTTCCGGTAATCTGCCGGAGGGGGATTCGATCACGGAGGGCATCTACATCAATTCCATTGCCCCTCCGATGATGCATGAGTAGTTCACCACAGACCTTCGGGTCCATAGCTAGTAGCTAGATGGCTTCTTCTCTCTCTTTGCTCTTCAATACCATGTTCTTCATGATCTTCATGGAGATCTATCTGATGTAATACTCTTTTGCGGTGTATTTGTCGAGATCCGATGAATTGTGGGTTTATGTTCAGATTTTCTATGAATATTATTTGAGTCTTTTCTGAATTCTTATATGCATGATTTCATATCTTTGCAAGTCTCTTCGAGTTATTGGTTTGGTTTGGCCAACTAGATTGGTAATTCTTGCAATGGGAGAAGTGCTTAGTTTTGGGTTCAATCTTGCGGTGTCCTCACCCAGTGACATAGTAGGGGTAGCGAGGCACGTATTGTATTGTTGCCATCGAGGATAAAAAGATGGGGTTTTCATCATATTGCTTGAGTTTATCCCTCTACATCATGTCATCTTACCTAATGCGTTACTCTGTTCTTCATGAACTTAATACTCTAGATGCAGGCAGGAGTCGGTCGATGTGTGGAGTAATAGTAGTAGATGCAGAATCGTTTCGGTCTACTTGACACCGAGGTGATGCCTATATGCATAATCATTGCCTTGGATATCTTCATAATTATTCGCTTTTCTATCAATTGCTCAACAGTAATTTGTTCACCCACCGTAATACTTGCCATCATGAGAGAAGCCTCTAGTGAAACCTATGGCCCCCGGGTCTATTTTCCATCTTATACTTTCAGATCTAAAACCAAAAATACCAAAAATACCTTGCTGCATTATTTTTACTTTTGTTTTACTTTCCGTTCAAGCAATCTATTCTATCTATCTCTATCAGATCTCATCCTTGCAAGTAACCGTGAAGGGATTGACAACCCCTTTATAGCGTTGGGTGCAAGTGTTTGATTCTTTGTGTAGGTACATCTATTGGGGACTTGCTTGTATCTCCTACTGGATTGATACCTTGGTTCTCAACAACTGAGGGAAATACTTATCTACTTTGCTGCATCATCCGTTCCTCTTCACGGAAACCAACGCATGCTCGAGAAGTAGCACTACACCCCGCTGTACTGCCGCGACCACAAGGCCGATCTGGTCGCCGCGATGCCCCTCTTCGACGAGCTGGGGCTCTCTCCAGCCGAGTGCCCTGGTGGCCCTATGGCGGTGTCCTCCGACGACACCGCGGATGAGGAAGACTCGGAGGAGACAACAAATGACGATCTGGAGGAAGTGTCCCCTCCATCGCGGAGTGTGCTTCTCCGCGGCTTCGATGACGACGACGCCGGCGAGCCCACTGCTGCAAGTCCTTCGCGACTCACCAGGGTCCTCAAGGGGCCAGGGCCCACACCTCGGGCCGCACGGTCCGCTTGCCGGGTGACCCCGAGGAAACGCGAGGCTAGGCCTCCTCTGGAGCACTCAGCCCGCGCCAGCAAGGTGGCTGAAGCGCCCCAATCGCCCCTGCCCGAGCCGCAGCCTGTGGGCGAGGCGGCCGCGTCTAGGGCTAGCGCGACTTTGCCGGCCGTGGCCTTTACGTGTGGTTCTACTGCTCCCTCACGCGACGGCGCCTCCCCGGAGAAGGATGAGGGCATTCCCATCTTCGCCGAGGTGGAGAGAAAGAGGAAGTGGGTCAACGTCGAGGAGTAAGTAGTCCTGCTTGGTTTCTGGCCGTATTCCGGTGGTTTCTATGCTGATGGTCCCTTCTTTGCTTGACAATCAGGAGCGCCGCTGTGCCGAAGGCGAAGAAGAAGAAGGTCGGCGTCAAGCCGAGGGCGCCTTCCGACGTGACGCCCGTTCCTGGTGCTCTGTCGACGCCCGATGACGCGCCGGATGTCGCGGTCGAGGAGGCACACGGGGCGACTCTCCTTGTCACGGTCGCAGAGCCCCCGATACCCGTTGGAGAGGCTGCTTCCGCCCTTGGGGGCGCGTCTACGCCGCTGCTTGAGGGGCCAGCCCCCGAGGGCGCAGGCGCCACCTCCGGGCCAGGCCCTGGTGCCACCGACTTGTGGCCCTCCAGTCGAGTCAGGCGCCCTAGATGGGGCCTATGCCGTCCTGGATCAGGTCCGAGACGCCCTCGGGGGCGCCGACGGTCGCCTCGAGAGGGACCGCTTGGGGCTTCTTTCTGGGTGGCTCCAGTCCGACGCCTCAGCCGTGGCGGTTTGGAGCCAAGCCGAGGCCACCGCGGCTCAGAGCAGGAAGGAGGCCACGTCAGCCAAGACAGCCCGCGACGCGGCGCTGGCCGATGCAGCGTCTACCGTGAAGCGCTGCAACGAGGCGGAGGTCCGCCTGAAGGCTCTTCAGGAGGAAAGGACTGCGCTCGTGGAGCGGCTTCGTCAGCAGGAGGAAGACCTCAAGGCCTGCGAGGCCAAGCTTACCGACCGTGATTCCGCGCTGTCCAAGGCGATGGCCGACCAAGCCGCGGAGCGCAAGCAACTGGACAGGTTGAAGGAGGAAGTAGCTGCGGAGAAGGCTCGGCTCGACTCCAGGGAGAAGACCCTTGCCGCGGCTGAGGAGAAGAAGGCTGCGGAGCTCGGCGCCCTCCCCTCCGTCGAGCTCAGGCTCCACCAGGGAGCTGCAGTCCATCTGCCGGGGGGGATTCACAGAACCCCTGGTGGCTCCTGAGAGCGGCTTCGTGGGGCTCTATTCAAAGCTCGCCGAGGTGCATGAGGGTGCCGTCGCCAGGGTGGAGAACGTCTTGGAGAGTGAGTGACGCGACCTCTTCTCCGCGGCCGCGACGCGCGTCTTCAGCCACCTCTACCTTCGCGAGCCGAGTTTCGACTTCGCTCCGTGATTCGCCTGGTTGATCCTGGGGTTCGCGCCGCCACGGTGACAGCCGTGGAGGGCGCCGTGAAGGCGCTGATGAAGAAGTTCGCCTGCGTCCCCGTTCCCTCACCTCCTCCTGCGGCTGCAAGGGTTAGTGACGACGATGACAACAGCAGCGATGTCGATGACGAGCTCCCCCCGGCCGGGACGAGCGGTGGTGCCATCTCCTCCTAGCTTCTCTTCCTGGGTCTTCTCCTGTAATGTTCATCGTGCCTCGTGGAGGCGTTAGACTTGTTTGCATTTTCGGAGACATTTTAATGCTTGTAATGACTGTTAAGTTGTGTGGTTTTATTTCCTCGCCTTGTTTCCTTCCTGCTTGCTGTAGCGCTCTGCGTCGGCAGGGCGCGGTCCCGCGCATACCTCGACTGCCGTTGGGGCGTCCGGATCACCCAGACGGTGCCAAGGGGCGAGGGGCTACGTGACCAGTGAGGCTCCTGAGTCGCGATGCTCAGGGGTCCCCCTTGACGTACGAGCAGCCATCACAAAGGGAACGCGGCGAAGACGGGGTTGACTTGGAAATTTGGAGCGCCTTGAGCTCTGCGTCGGCAGGGCCCGGTCCCGCGCATACCTCAACCGCCGTTGGGGCGTCCGGATCACCAGGACGGTGCCAAGGGGTGAGGGGCTACGAGACCAGTGAGGCTCCTGAGTCGCGATGCTCAGGAGTCCCCCTTGACATACGAGCGGCTCCCATACCTTTCCTCGCCAGCTTTCATCTGAGAGGGACGCGTGAAGGCCAGGTACCAGGGACCTGGGGAGGTGGCGTGCGCCAGGCCTGGCCTGAGCGTAGCCCCCATGCAACCCCCTCACGCGTGCATCCCAAGGGAATGCGGCAAGATGGACCTGCGAGGGGCCGTCCTGAGGTTGAATGCACCCGCTAGGGCGCCCTCAGTTGTTTATCCCCAGCGCAGAACATAGGGCTTCCACGTTGCGTGGGCATAGCCGCTTGGGCGACAGTGTTGTCCACCAGCGCGGAGCATGGGGCTTCCACTTGGGCGTGGGAATGGGGGGCCCCGGCTCCTGAGCCCCCCGGGCGTGTATAGCCCATTAAGTTCATACGCGTGGCCTGCACGGTAGAACTGGGAGGTGTATCTGGGCGCTCGTGAGGCAGCTCGGGTCTCACGAGGCCCTACCTCAATGGCGGGTTGCGCCTGAGTCTTCCGGTAGAAAGCGCCGCTTGAAGTCCTGTATATTTTGAGAAACCTGTGCCGAATGGATTTCCAAGGGCCATCGCATGAGAAGTCCAAACACCAATTGTCAGCATTCTGGATACCAGGGTACCCAGACTTGCCTGCTTGCGGCGCAAGGAGTGGCCCACCTGGCGGTCCGTACGGCCCTATGCAGCCTCGCTCAAAGCAAGGCCCTCGCGAGGAACCCATCCTCGTGAGGAGGACAACATCAAGTCAGAAGGGGAAGGCCTTCCCAGGCCTCCTCCCGAGCGGCGGAGACTCCTATGCAACACATAATCTCAGGAGGCCGAGGGTGACGCCAGCCGGGCCAGGCGGGCGCCAGTGCGCCAGAAGGAGTAGTTTCCTCTTTTGCGCAAAGGCGACAAGGACGAACGCGGGTTCCCAAGGAGCCCCGCCAAAGGTTTCCATTCCAGTGCAACAAGACCGGGTCAGCGAGCGCGGCAGGACGGATGTCACCAGCGAGCCCACCACCGCGTCACCACCACCAACTTTGCAGGCGAAGACCGCCTTTCGTCAGGATAAGATGTACCTCCTGTCCCCTTTCAAATTTGGCCGTTGTGGGATCCCTTCCCGCCATTGCGATAAGGGAAGAGGACCCGGGCCACTATAAGTAGAGGCGAGGTAGCCCGGTAGAAGGAGGAGCAACCACCTCGCTACACACCACTCTACTAGTTCATCCACAAACCTCCCCGCGAGGCAATCCACCAAAAGGCAGGAGTAGGGTTTTACGCTTCGCAGTGGCCCGAACCTGGGTAAACTCTCGTGTGCCCTCGTCTTCCTCGCCATCGAGCGGGGTATTGTGTTGTGAGCTTGGAGGGGGCGAAGCTGTTGGGGAATCTTCACACACGCCCCTGGGTTCGAATTCCTTAGTGTTTTGCGGAGCCCGAAATCCGACATTTGGTGCGCCAGGTAGGGGGCGTGTCGGAGTCTTCCTCAAGCTTCACTCTTCCTCCGCCTCACCGCTCCGATGGCCGATGCCCGCCGAGCCCGCGCTGAGCATCGCGCTACCCGTGTCCCCCCCGGGCCATGTCCTGGGATGTCCTGGGATGCGGCCCTGTTGATGCCGGGTACGTTGACACAGACGCGCGGCATGCCGCCCGAGTCGACGACGGCGACCGCACTCGGTGGTGCAGGGCTGCGCCCACCTCGCATGGCCTGTGCTTCACGAAGCTCCTCGATTGCTCTGGTGACAAACTCCCGCGAACTTGGCGCCTCGCGTCGTGCTCCTTGCTTGGATGGGTGCGCGCCTACGCATGCCCCCCAAGTTGTGCCCGAGCACCTCCCTCGTCTCACTGGTCAAGTCGGTAGCCTTCCGGGTGGAAGCCCCCAAGCCCGACCCAAGGGAGGTGTCGGGCATGCCTTCCTATGCAAGGGAGGGAGGGGCCTTGGCCCCAGGCGCGGAGCCTGAGGCGCCGTCCTTAGAGGTTTCAGCCCCTGGCGCCCCTTGGAAAGGAGCTTCTTCTTCTTCCTGGGGACATCCTCGCGGGGCAGGACGTCTCCTCCGTCGTCTGAGTGCTCGGCCGCTGTGGCACGGTAGGCGCGCTCGAGGGAGCAAACGGCGTCCTTCTCATCGCAGGCGACGGTGATGACGCCGCCACTCCCCGGCATCTTGAGGACGTTGTAGCAATGGTGGGTCACCGCCATGAACTTGCGAGGGCTGGGTACCCGAGGATCGCGTTCTACGGGAGGTGGATGTGGGCGACATCAAAGATGATGAGCTCGGTGTGGTAATTGTTGCGCCCGCCGAAGGTGACGGGCAGGCGGACTTGCCCGATGGGGACTGTGGAGCCGTCAGTGACCCCTGAGAAAGGCTTGGTTGGCATGAGCTGGTCGTAAGGCACTTGTAGCGTCTCAAACGTCTCGATGGAGAGGACATTGAGCCCCGCGCCATCGTCGATGAGGGTCTTGGTGACAAGGACATTGCTGATGGTAGGCATGCACAGCATGGGGAGTGCGCCCGCCATGGCCGAACACCTGAGTTGATCCTTGGAGTCAAAGGTGATGGCGCACTGGGACCACTTGAGGGGGCGCGCAGCCTCGAGCTTCGAGAGAGCCACGTTCAACTCCCGCGAGAACTGCTTGAAGATGTGGTTCGATGCTGGGGCTAGGGCGCCGCCCAGGATGCAAGCTATTGCCCTGACCTCCTGGAAGCCCCCAGCCCCGTCGTTCTGCCTGTCTTCTTCCTTCCTCCTGGGTGGCGGCGGCAGCGGGGGAAGGCCGGCCTCACGAGGGCGGGCCTCACGAGGCTGGCCACGACGTGACCCCTCCGGAGGTTTGTCGCGCCAGCGGTCCTCCCGAGCTTGATCGCGCCAGCGGTCCTCCCGAGTCCGGTCTCACCACTCCTGGCGTGGGTCTCGATTGTCCCAGCGGCCTCCACTTCGGCCTCCACCATATCCATAGCCACGGTCGCTACGCCCAGGGCGCCGACCGAAATGTTCGTCACGGACCACCCTGAGCTCCTGACAGTCGATGGTGTTGTGGCTATTTGTGCCGTGGAAGATGCAAAAGGGTCGCCCTCCCGCGGGGGGTTCCTCGTCCCGACTGCGCTTTGCCTTAGGCTCAGCCACCAGCACCGCGGGGGCCTTGCGCTTCGCTTCCTTGGTCTTGGTCTTCTTGTGTTCGGGTTCCGCCTCCGGAAGCTCGCGGAGTGAGAGGCGGCCCTCTTCGGCCTTCGCGCACTTGTTCGCCGGGTTGAACATCTCTAGAGCCGAGCTCAGGTCATCGTTGATAGCGAGCTCCTCCCTCATCCTGAGGTCCCTGACGCCGTCGTTGAATGCCGAGATGATGGCCTTGTCCGACGCCCTCGGGATCTTGAGGCGAACAGTCGTGAAGCGCTGTATGAACTTGTGCAAGGTCTCGTCCGGCTGTTGCTTCACGCGACGCAGGTCACCCACTCCAAGGGCGCGGTCACGGGTGCCTTGGAAGTTGGCGACGAAGCGCTCACGCAGGTCTTCCCAGGAGGTGATCGATCCCTCCGGGAGGTTGAGGAGCCAGGAGAGCGCACCACCCTTGTGTGCCATAGGGAACCAGCTTGCCATGACCTTGTCGTCCCCGCCGGCCTCCTGGATGCTCAACGAGTAGAGCTGTCGGAACTCGGCGGGATCTGGGGTGCCGTCGTAGTGAGGAGGTAGGTCAGGCTTGAACTTGCAGGGCCACACGGCCGGATGGAGCTCCGAGGCGATGGCGCGGCAACCCACTGGACCCGCGGGTGCCACGCGCACGGGAGGGACCCAGTCTTGATGCTCCTGCGCGGCTGCCTCTAAGGGCGCCCGGTCATGATGCTGATGCAGTGGCGCAGGGAGCACACGCGCGTCAGCGCGCGGCCGCGGCACCACCTGGCAGCTTACTTCATCTCTCACCCTCGCCGGGGGCCCACGCGGCGGGTCACGCGGGCGTGCTTCACGCCTGGGCTCGGGGTCGACGTCGCGCTGGGGAGGAGGAGGCGGCACATCATGGGCCTCGTCGCCTGCCAGGGAGGGCTGGGGCCGAAACGAGTAGGAGAGCGCCGAGGCATCGCCGGCGGCGCTGACGAGCTCTGCAATGCGCCCGAGCCAGCCGTCGTAGCGGTTGGGGGCGAGGCGGTAACGCAGCAGCTCGCGCGCCATGAGGAGTGCACCCGACCCACGCGCCGGCCCGGGGCGAGCGGGGGAGGATGACCCAATAGTTGGAACGATCAACGGAGTAGCGGTGCGGCCGTCGCGCCGCGCGGTGACCGGCTGTGACGAGTCCTGCTGCTCGTGGGCTTCCAGGCCCGTGGCGGTGTTGGCCACAGGAGAGGCGGACCGGCGCGCGGTGGTGCGGCCCACGGGCGCAGTCTGGGCGGCGCGAGCAGCACGGCACTCGGCGCGGGCTCGGTGAGCGTCAGCCATTAGAGCGGTGAGGCGGAGAAAGAGCGAGGCTTGAGGAAGATTTCAACGCGCCCCCTACCTGGCGCCCCAAATGTCGGATTTTGGGCTCCGCAGAAACCCTAAGAAGTTCGAACTCTGGGGCATGTGCAAAGATCTCCAACAGCTTCACCCCCTCCAAGCTCACAACTCGATGACCCTGCTCGATGGCGAGGAAGAAGATAGAACCCGAGGATTTACCCAGGTTCGGGCCGCTGCGAAGCGTAAAACCCTACTCCTGCCTTTGGTGGATTGCCTCATGAGGAGGTTTGTGGATGAACTAGTACAGTGGTGAGTTGCCTCGTGAGTGCGTTTGGGTGGCATCGGATCTCTCTCCTACAGAGCTACCTAGCCTCTATTTATAGTGGCCCGGGTTCTCTCCCCCTATCGCAATGGCGGGAAGGGATCCCACAACGGCCAAATTTGAAGGGGGACAAGGAGTACATCTTATCCTGATGAAAGGTGGTCTTTGCCTACAAACTAGTTATTGGTGATGCAGTGGTGGGCTCGGTGATGACATTCGTCCTGCCGCGTCCGCTGGCCCGGTCTCATTGCACCAGAATGGCAACCTTTGGAGGGGTGCCTCGGGAACCTGCGCTCGTCCCTGCCTCCTTTTCACCAAAGAGGAAATTGTCCCCTCTGGCGCGCTGGTGCCCGCCTGGCCTGGCTGGCGTCACCCTTGACCTCCTGAGGCCGAGCATTGCATAGAGATCTCCGCCACTCAGGAGGGGGCCTGGGGAGGCCTCCCCTTCCGGGAGCCTTGGCGGTGTCCTCCTCGCGAGGGTGGGACTCTCGCGAGGGTCTTGTCTTGAGTGAAGCCGCGCAGGGCCATATGGACCGTGAAGTGGGCCATGCCCTGGGCCGCAGGCAGGCAAGTCTGGGTACCCCCGTTCCCAGAACGCCGACAACTCCATTTTCCATGAACTTAATACACTAGATGCATGCTGGATAGCAGTCGATGTGTGGAGTAATAGTAGTAGATGCAGAATTGTTTCGGTCTACTAATCTTGGACGTGATGCCTATATAATGATCATCGCCTTGGATATCGTCATGATTATTTGATCTTCTATCAATTGCCCAACAGTAATTTGTTCACCCACCGTGTGCTATACTCATGAGAGAAGCCACTAGTGAAACCTACGGCCCCCGGGTCTACTTTTCCAACATATTGCTTTCCGATCTATCCTTTTACCGCCTTTGTTTTCAGATCTATTATTCCAAAAACCCAAAAATACCTTGCTGAACTTTTTCTTTGCCCTTTTTATTTTGTGTTATTGATAGATCTATCTCTCCAATCTATCACTACCTAATCTATCTTTTTACCGTAGAGAGATTGACAACCTCTCTTTCGCGTCGGGTTGCAAGTATTTGTTCTTTGTGTGAAGGTGCTATTTATGTAGTGGTGGTGATCCTCCTACTGGTCCGATACCTTGGTTTCATAACTGAGGGAAATACTTACCGTCGTTGTGCTGCATCATCCCTTCCTCTTTGGGGAAATACTGACGCAGTCTCAAGCCATGTTAAAGGAATTTCTGGCACCGTTGCCGGGGAGGAAGCGGTCTCTTCTACGTGTCAATCTCTGGCACCGAGGAGACACCATCATCATCTACCAGGTTCCTAATCACAAGTCTCGTCTCCTTGCAATTACATTATTTGCCATTTTCCTCTTGTTTTCCTCTCCCCCACTTAACCAAATTTGTCGTTTTATTCGCCCTCTTTTTCGTTTGCCTTTTTCTTCGTCAGATCTCTTGCCTTGTCATTATGGCTAGTTCTTCCTCTATTGCGTGTACTCCCGAGAATGAAGTTCTTAATTTTAAGCAAAGGGGAGGGGAGAACCCAAAAGATGCTTGGTATAGAATTTGCAATGCTCATAATAGATCTATTCATAAGCAATCTACCGTTGTTCTCCTTCGTAGTTTTTATGTGGGCATTACCACTTGGTATAGATTCGTCCTTGATACAATTACCAGTGGGAATTTCTTGATGCGTCCATCTTTGGACGCTTTTAATGCTATGGGAAGTTTAGTGGGATCTCCATCTCTTACGATCAATGAAACAACTTTAACCCTCAAACATGTTATGGAGAGGTTAGATGCTATTGAAAAGAAGATGATTACTAAAGAACATCTTGAAAATTTGGATAAGAAACTGCATAATCTTTCTAATAAAATTGGGTCAAAAGCGGGAGATGCCTTTAAATTGTTAAAGGAAAAAGAGACCATAGTTAACGAAAGGATAGAAGAGAGTCCTTACCGGATTGATAAATTAGAAGACATTTTTAGTAACTTGGGTTGGGCTTTTTCTTCTGTCAAAACTATTGAAAAAACTCTCGTAAAAATTTGCAAGACCACTCAAGTCACCAAGAACAAAGTTGCTACACCTAGTGGCCACAAGGGAGATCTTAAAATGATTAGTATTCATCCCAATTTTGTTGAGATAGTAAGAGGCCCTACTTACAAGGATGAATTTTTTGGTCTTATTCCTAGAAGTGTTGTCATTGAGAATATGCATGCTAAATTCTTGAAGAAATCTAGTTGTGTGATTGAGGAGTTGAAAACAAAAGATGACAATACTTGAATCTATGCGTTATGCCTAGCTAGGGGCGTAAAACGATAGCGCTTGTTGGGAGGCAACCCAATGAATAAATTTATTTTCGTCTTTTCCTTTCTGTTTTTGAGTGTTGACACAATTATGCCTCTGTTATGATTGTGTTTTTATGTTTTATTTAGTGTTTGTGCCAAGTAGAGCCTTTAGGATGATGCTTAAGATGAGTAGAAACAATGCTGAATCTGAAACAGAAACTTTGCCTCCAGTGTTCGAATTTTCATGTTTTACTGGAACGTGATATTGAGCTAAAATTTTAACACAGTATTGCTATAAAAATTCTTTACTGTCGGGGCACGGATGCACACGATCACCTACGGGACCAGAGGTCCCTTTGTGGTTCGGCAAGGGGGTCACGTTGCACAAAGAGCTGAGAGCATGAGACGGCGCGACGATCAGGACGCTGGCATTTTTACCCAGGTTTGGGCCGCTGCTAAGCATAAAACCCTACTCCTGCTTTTGGTGGACTGATCGAAGGAACACGAAGAACACACATCGCTTAACCCCGGAAAGAGTTGCCGTCGGGGCGAGCTGCTACGTGAGTACAAGTGTCCAGAAGTCTGAATCCTGAGCTAGGTTGCCTTGGGCCTCCTTTTATAGAGCAAGGGGCAACCACAATGGCAAAACAGTCATTATCTATCGATTAGATAGCTTAGCAGAGCTACCATACCTAACTCTGGCAGTTAAGACAAAATACCATGATTACTAGACTAGGTGGCACTCGGGGGTGCATTCCCGGCAAACTCTTGCCACCGCTTATCTGGCTGTTGCTTAGGGTCTTGACATGCTGTTGGACGGGTGTCAAATGGGTATAATCTATCTTCTGGTGCCTCGCCACGTGCTTAGCGAGAGCTACTTAGCCGCTTGAGGCTTCGACACCGCACCGACAAGTGAATGGCGTCGCGATGCGGTGGAGCGGTGGCTGGTTAGCTCGCACCTGCCGGGGGATGGCTTGCCGGGTCTTCCTGGGATGTGCGCGCCTCGGTCCCCGGTAGGCTCCGGGGACGCGGCTGGTGTGCTTTGGGCCCCTCCTGGGTCGTTGTGCTGGTGCTGCCGGTGTTTGTTTGGCCCTCTGCAGGTTGTTGCTGCCGGGGTCTGGTTCTTGAATGTTGCTTGGTGGTGTGGTAGCTTTTCCCGACGGGTTTTGCTACTACTGCATGTGCATAAGTCAGGGGCACTGGATACCCCTGTCCTAGTGCACCGACAGGAGCCCCTGGGTCTGGCCCACACGCGCTTGTTCGGCACCGTTGGGTCAGGCCCAAAATTTATGCATAGGCGCGCAATGTGAGGAGGTAACTGCCAATTTACTAGTCAGCACTGTCCCACCACCTCAGGCCGTTTCCGCCACGCGCACCGCATGCATAGCGAGGAGCTTGCGGTGGGTGCTCGTGACTTAAAGGCCTGATCGTGGCAGAAACCGCAGTGCCATGGATTGGAGAAATGGGGCGGTTACCTGTTCGCCCGTGAGTCGTGGGTAGTGGGATTGATGGAGATGGGCGGCCACTTTGGAGCGGGGGAGAGCCAGCTCCCGTGCTCTCCCCTATAAATTAGGGGGTCACGGTGGCGATGCTCATCCAACTCCATTTCCTCCTTACTACCAAGTCCACACTGTCGTCCTTCACTTCTGGTTTGCTTCCGAGTCACCCCTTCCTCCCTGTGGTTACGGGGAAGGGCTTGGTGAGCGTGTCCGTCATTGCAGGGTCTTCCCCTTGTGTCCACGCCCAGTCCTCGCTCCAGATCGACATCTTTGAGCTGAAGGTTAGCTGAAGGAGTCTCGGATGGGGGAGAGGGCGGCGTGGTGGTCGCGCCGGGAACAGCTGCGGTGGCACGCCTGCCGCTACGTCGCCCGCTTCTTTAGCTTTGATGGAGCGTCGTGCGGTCGACATCGCGCCGGAGTCTATAATGGAGACACAGCGTCGCAGTGGACCGTGGTTCCCGCACTCCTTCTTCAGGGTGATGGAGAAAGATCGTTCGCACGGCCGCTGCTTGCGTGTGTGTGGTCGCAGCCGTGGTTCACCGTCTATCGCGGTGAAGCTCTCCACCCGTAGCGTTCTGGATGGCGCGTATGGGTGGCAGTTCTTCACCTATGCATGCTTCTTAAGGGCGGGGGGAATTCCCTGCCTTTGGCCACCGGGGACGACCATGCTCTCTGTGGGGTCCCCTGGCTGCCGCGTCGGGAGCTTGGACGACGGCGGAGGCGTTCCCTCGAGCGGTGGCGATGAGGAAGACGCCGGCGGTCGGGAACCCATGACGCATCAGAAGCGCGGATGAGGGCTCCGACGCGTCGCATTCCCCAGCAGCACCATCATCACCAGCTGGGCTCCGACAGCGGCACCATCTGCACCTGCCCTCCGCCTTCTTTCCCCTTGTCGGTCTTGTCCACTCCGTCGGCGTCGTCCGCCCTGCCTGGGGATGGGGCCCTTCTGCTCTTCGGACGCGTCCCTCTGGTCCTGGCGGGGAGGCGCCGAATCCCAGCCATGCGCTCCTTTTGCCCTCTACTTCTTCTTCACCTAACTCCTAGGAGGAGAGGGACAAGAAAGGCATTACGGGGCACTTATCTTTTTATAAGCCAAAAGATGTAGGCGTTTGCCAAGTTTTAGTTAATCGTAATGTAATCCTTATCTGATTTGTATCAACAAATGAATGAATGAATGTTACTTTATTTCCCTGAGTACTATCCTTTTCTCTCTTTGTTTCTACTGTGTCAATGTGTTCGTCCTCACCACACGGGACCGCCTGCCGGGTCACTATTAACCGCGAGCGCCAAAAGGGAGCGAGCCCCCGGCAGCAGGTTGTTGTTGTTCTCCGGCAGGGATCCTTGTCGGTATCGGCACGGTCCCCCAGAGCTGATAAGCTATCAGGAGCTGGGGAACAGCTCGTCCCGACAAAGGATTTTACCTCGTGGTGGAACTTTACCGAACACATCCGAAAAAAGAGAGTAAGGATTTCCTTTAGGGAGCATGAAACTTGGGATATGCGAAGACTTATCTCGTTTTAGGTAGTATCCCTTTCCGAAGTACGCTGGGCCACCGTCCTCGTTCCTTCATCCTCTTTCGATGTTTACCTGGTGGCAAAACACACAGGGCAAGATGTCTCTATCCTTCGAGGAAAGAGTGCGGTAACATGGATTATAGTCTCAACGAATACTCTAGCAAATCTCTAGAAAATAGGCGATGATATTGCAATCATAAAAGATGCATAACGAACGTGCAATGCAATGATATGATGCCATGCCTAGTTTTATTAGTGTTGCTCAGGGTCTGCGCCTGGCTTTGTACAAAGGGTTACATGCAACTTCGGCAAGGCCTATACAAAAGGTGGCTGCCAGGGACTGCGCCCGGCAGCCGCGCCTTACGGGTAGAACTTACGAAGATGCTCAATATTCCATGAGTTAAGCACCTTGGTGCCATCTTCGGTCTCCAGACGGACTGCGCCAGGTCTGGTGACTCGTGCTACTCGGTAAGGGCCTTCCCACTTCAGCGTCAACTTGTTGATACCCTTGGCGGATTGAACGCGCCTAAGGACAAGGTCGCCTTCCTCAAGGCTCTGGTCATGTACCCTGCGGCTATGATAGCGGCGCAGGGCTTCCTGGTAGTGTGCAGCATGCACAACAGCCCGGAGACGATCTTCCTCGAGGAGCATGGCATCGTCATGCCGTAGCTGCTCTTGCCCTACTTCGTCGTAGGCAAGTACTCGAGGTGACCCATATATGAGTTCCGTGGGGAGCACTGCTTCCACCCCGTATACCAGGGAGAAGGGAGTCTGGCCGGTAGCTCGATTCAGTGTCATTCTGAGGGACCAAAGAACTACCGGCAGCTCATCTATCCAGCGCTTGCCGCTCCTCCGCAACCTATCGAAAGTTCTTGTCTTGAGACCTCGCAGCACTTCAGCATTTATCCTCTCGACTTGCCCGTTACTCCTTGGATGGGCAACAAAGGCGAAGGTGACCTTGCTTCCAAGGCTTTGGATGTACTGCATGAAGGCGCGGCTCGTGAACTGGGTGCCGTTGTCGGTGATCACTCTGTTGGGTATTCCAAAATGGCACACCAGCCCTTTCATGAACTTGATAGCTGACTGCGCGGTCACCTTCCTTACTGGCTCCACCTCAGGCCACTTTGTGAACTTGTCAATTGCCACGAACAAGAACTCAAAGCCCCCGACGGCGCGGGGGAAGGGGCCCAAAATATCGAGCCCCCAGACCGAGAAGGGCCGGGATAAAGGGATCATCTGGAGAGCTTGCGCTGGTTGATGGATGTTCTTGGAGTGGAACTGACAGGCCTCACACTTGGTGACCAATTCAGTTTCATCTTGGAGGGCAGTGGGCCAATAGAAACCCTGCCGGAAGGCCTTCCCGGCAAGAGCTCTAGATCCAATGTGCGAGCCGCATACACCTCCGTGAATCTCCGCCAACAGCCTTAGTCCGTTGTCATGCCCAAGATGCGATCCTATCCTTATTTTGGCACGAGGGCCTCGACAGGGATAGAAGCACATCTCATCGTTTTGCAAGAATGGATGTCATTACAAGTACATGTAAAGAAGAGATGAGTATATGGAATTGGCTTACACTCGCCACAAGCTACTTCAAGATCACATCAATACAACAACATATACAATCATCATACAAAAGAGCAAGGTCCGACTACGGACGAAATCAAACGATAAAATGACATCCATCCTTGCTATCCCAGGCTGTCGCCTGGAACCCATCCTATGATCGATGAAGAAGAAGAAGAACTCCAAATCAAAACAAGCATCACGCTCACGTCAAATCATCGCATTACCTATACCTGCAACTATTGTTGTAGTAATCTGTGAGCCACGGGGACTCAGCAATCTCATTTCCAAGGGTATCAGGACTATTAAAGCTTAATGGGTGAGGTATGGTTAAGTGGTGAGGCTGCAGCAAGCACTAAGCATTTTATTTGAGTGGCTAACTTACAAGTACAAGAATAAGGGGGGATGATTGTCGAATAAACGAACGTGAACTAGTAATGATCTCTAAGAGATCCTGAACACCTACTTACGAACAGACATAACCCCACCGTGTTCTCTCTCGATTCAGAATCACGAGAAGAGACAATCACGGTTACGCACACGGTTGGTGTATTTTATTAGAGTTTACTTCAAGTTTGCTATGACCGGGTGTTAAACAAAGTTTCCAAGTTACCACGTAACCGCAGGCACGGCTTTCCGAAAGATTTAACCCTGCAGGGGTGCTCCAACTCATCCATCACAAACTAACCACACGCCGCGGGAATAACCTCGACCACGAATCTCGTGATCTTCCTAGGCAATTCTGTTGGAAAACCGCAACCTCGAGATAGCCCAAAGTATTATCGGAATTCCTCACACAAGACATTCGAGAAAGGTAAAACAAGTCCAGCAAGACCGCCCGGCGTGTCGACGAACCCGATAGGAGCCGCGTATCTCGTTCTCAGGACACGACGGATAAGCTACGCATACGGTGGCCTGATAGAAATCACCCAATTTGCCCTGGGTTGGCCCCGCATAGTGCTCTAGTTTGGACCAACACTCATGAGGAGCACTGGCCCGGGTTGTTAATTAATTATCCGCGGGTGCCGGCGGGTCCCTATGCAATTTTAGTTGTTATTAGGCAAATGTAGTACCAATGTTGGGCCTTGCCAGACAAGCTTTATCCTAAAACGAAAGTCAAGGGGGTCCCCATAACAACCCCGAGCATGTTAGGAGCGCTCAATTATGGAACATAACACCGGTACACAAGTAACTAGGGCGGCAAGAGTGGAACAAAACCCCGAGCAAAAGGCCAAGCCTTCCACCCTTTACCAAGTATATATGTGCATTAAATTAAATAGCAATAATATTGTGATATATCAAAAATATCCATGTTGGCACATGGAAACATTGCACCTGCAACTAGCAATGCTATAAGAAGGGCTGAGCAAGCAGTAACATAGCCAAACAATGTTTTGCTGTGATGTGGAGGGGTTAGAGGCTTTTCATGGCATTTGGGAGGCTTGACAAACAAGTGGTAGGTAGCAAGACAGCGATAGAAACGAGACATCTAACATGGCAATGATAGTAATGGTATCTAGGGAAATGATCATCTTGCCTGAGATCCCGCTCGGAAGAAGATTGAGTCCATGAAGAAGACGAGCCAACGTAGTCGAACGAATCCTCACACTCCGAACGCTTTCGGGACTCTATCAAGAAGAAGCAATCCAAAAACAATAATCAACACATGATAAACACCACAACATATTCATGATATGATGCACAACAAGGATGATGCATGTTATGCATGACATGACAAAGCACAACAATCAATTCCTACATATTAAATGAAGCTCAATATGCAACGAGTTGCATATTGACGAAACTCCACATTCAAATTATTTAGTTCACTCCCGTTTAAGTACACGACCATATTAAATGTTGTTAAGCATGGCAAGAGGTGAATCATAATGAAACTACACTATCTAGGCATCTTACATGAGGCCGGAAACAACATATAGTATTTCCGAAACGACCCCACATGTTAATTTTGAAATTGGTCCAGATCTGAACTAATCATGTTTTATATTTATTAAACAGGGAAATAAAATGCACCATGATAATCTACTCATCATTCTAGGCGATTTACATATATAGAACGTTTGAAACGGAGCTACGGTGTAAAAGATATGACAAACACAAGATGCATATGTCATGAATGCAAAATGCATGCAAACAACCACCACAAACATGTTAAAGCATGTATGCAACAAGATATTATGAAACTACATGGAATTCTAGTCAAGTTACATATACAACATGATCAAAACGGAGCTACGGTTCAACCACAACAACCAACACAAGTTTTAGTTGAAATCTTCCCAAAACAGCAAGATAGCATATTGCACACATGAAAACAACAAGCTCCGAGATTCTAAAATGCACAAACTAAGCATGGGGCAGCAGCATATAACACACACTTCATTTCATCTTCACATATCATACTCAAAAGGGTCATGGATCACATGGTAGGAAGCTCACAACATGGCAACAAAATATAGCAGATTAGGACTTAGTGAAAATAACAAGTTTTAGCATAGCAGATTTTCACGAAGGCATATTGGCAGCAGTAAAACTATATGTTACAGGTCATATATTGGCATGAAACTTAACCGCATGGTAGAGGACATGATGCACTACAATTCATACCATGGTGGCAAGGTCTAATTATGCATAGGTTCATGGCTAGCACCAACACAACATGGCATCATGAAGAAGACAGATTCTCAGACTTACTGAAAATTAGAGTAGACAAGAGCAGCAGTTTTTAACAGATTGACATGTTGGACAGCAGAATTAATTATGATGCTAAGCCTATTCATGCAAACTATTGGCACAATATGATAGAGCATAACATGCTTAACAATACATCCCATTGTGGCAACACCAAAAGAGCTATAGATCAATAGCAAACCACATGGCAAGACAGCAACAAAATAACACAGGTTTCAGACTTAGAAATATTTTGGACCCTCAAACAGCACATTTTATGGCATGTTGGCAACACGAAAATAACACCTACACATGGATTACTATAGCAACCAAAATTACCAGGGCCTAGCACACATGTCCAAGGGCATATCTCATGTTCAAAACTATTTCATATCATGCATGGATTAAATCACACGAAAATAACAAAAGGGCATCATAGCAAAATAATCATACACACAAAAATGTTCAAATGACAAAACTAATTGCACATGTAAATTCTATGGTTTTTTCTACCCCAAAATCATATATAATATGTGGGTTTTTATCATAAAACAAATGACACAACATTTATGCGAGATTAGGACATAAACAGTTTTAGTAAGTTATGTATGCAAAATAAATGCAACCAACACATCAAATATTTTTAGCATGCATGAAAAAGGCATATAACAATGTTACACATTTTATATATATGGTTTGATTAATACCGATGCACGGTTAAATATATATGCGCAATGCAAAATATGGCATTTATGCGAATTGAATGCAAACATCACAATAAACATTTCTCCCATGCATGAAAAAGGGATATCAATAATCTACACATTTTTCTACACATTTTACATATACAAAACATTTGGGTCCGGTGCATGATTAATTAATTATTGGCATTTTAAAAATGTGCATTTTTCTGTAAGTAACA
This sequence comes from Elymus sibiricus, assembly GCA_039707655.1. Taxonomy (NCBI): domain Eukaryota; kingdom Viridiplantae; phylum Streptophyta; class Magnoliopsida; order Poales; family Poaceae; genus Elymus; species Elymus sibiricus. The sequence goes on from CM077671.1 coordinate 252,529,316, forward strand.
AGAAACGCTAATGGGCCGAATCTGGGTGAGCGCTGGATACTAACAAGTGCACAGGGCGGGGCATTGGGCAGATCCTCACCTCGCTGGGCCGGACTAGCAGGCGGAGGCGAGTTGGGCCCTGGTGGCCGGCCCAAGGCATAGGAGGCCCACGCGGGCGACGGGGTCGTCCTCCTCGAGCGGTCCCGCTCGAGCAGGGAGGACAGCGGCGGCGGCCTTGGTCAACGGGGATGAACAGCGGCGTGGGAAGGCGGGATCCGGCCGCGGGGGGGGGGGGGGGGGGTCGGGATCCGGTGGCTCCTGGCCGGATCCGGCCTCGGCGGGGTCGGCGGGGAGTTGAGATGGCGCGGGGCGACGGCAGGCTTGGCGGCGGCTTGCGGTTGAGGGTGACCGCATCCATAGAGGCGGCAAGCTTCGGGCGGCGGCGGCTCAGCGCGGCGGGGGGGTCCGGCGGGGACGCAAGGTCGTCGACGACGGAGCACAGCACGGAGGCGGCGGCTGAGGTGCGACAGCGGGGCGTGGGCAACGAGCTCCCTGGCCGCGCTAGGGCGCACGGCTGCGGGGGAGCGGGGGAGCTCGCTCGGGTGGCTGGCGGTGGCGCCAGATGGGCCCGGGAGGGCCAGACTCGGGCCCGGGCGGGCCTAAGCCGGGCTTGAGGGAGGTGCGGCTGTGCGAGCGACGGGGGGGACCACGTGGCGGCCTCTGGTTTGCCCGGGAGGCGGCTGCGGCGGCGGCCGGCCTTCCGGGCGGTGCCAAGTGGCGGCGCTCGGCTGGGAGGGCACGGAAATTGAGGGAGGAGGAGGGACCAGGCTAGATTTGGAAGGGGAGGCTTGGTATTTATAGCAAGGGAGGTCTAGGGTTAGGTGTTTCATCCGTTTTCGAACCGTTCGATCCCGATCGGACGGTCAGGAAGCGGAGGGGGGCTAGGTTGGGCTAGTGGGCTGTGGAGAGGTGGTTGGGCCAAGAAGAGAGGGAAGTTTACGGCCCGTGACAGGGTTTTAGAAACACCGAAAACGTCCGACGAATAAACCGATGACGGTGCCGCTACGGTTAACCGTTCGGGTATCAAACTAACTCTGATTGCGACGAAATTTGGCAAGCGGTCTACCTACAATATAACAAGACCGCACACCAAGTTTCGACCCAATCCGAGAATATTTTTCGCGCACTTTTAAAATCATTTATTTTAATGATGCCACAGGCGCGTGCATGTGTGGTTGGCCTCGAAACGGTCGATGACACAAACGGAGAGAACTGGCGACTACGAGCGGATGCAACTTTTGAAAAACGAGTGATGATGCTATGCAGATGATGCGAATGATGCGATTATGTATGCGACAAACAAAAGAATCACACGAAGATAACGAAATAAAAGGGGAATCTTCTGGAGCGTCGGTCTCGGGCTATTACATCCGTCCTCCCGGCAAATGCACTTCAATTTCACGCCGTTGGGTCTTTTTCTGTACAGAGTGTCATCAACAAACTAGTACATACTTGACCGACGGGCTACTTTTTCGGCCTCTTCTTGCTCTTCGGGGAGTTCTCCTGTTTGAAGGAAATGGACAATGTGATGTGCCCAAGTTGGAGCCTGGGGCTCGACAACTAGGACTAAAGGCATCTCCTCGTCCGTGGCAGCGCTTGTCTCGACCACGAGAACCTGGGGTTCCGTAGGAGAAAGCTGCTCACCATGCGAAGCGAGACTGTCTCCGGCAGCTTCTCTACCAGCGGGTTCGGGAAGCTCTGCCGGGAATCGCTTGCCGGAGTTCAGCTTTCTTCTTTTCCTGGCCATCGTTGATGGGGATACCGAAGGTTGAGTGAGGCGAAGGATAAAGGTTCCTGGTTCCACAGGGAGCTTTTGCGCAGCGCACTTTGATAGATGGTCAGCGATGGTATTTTGCGCACGGGGCACATGCTCCGCTTGCAATCCATCAAAGCGCTCCTCCAGTTTCCTCACTTCTTCCACGTATGCCTCCATGAACGGGCTTTGATAGTCTTTGTTGACTTGCTTCACCACGAGCTGTGAATCCCCTCAGATGATCAGCTTCTTGATTCCCAACTCCACCGCGATTCGGAGTCCGGCAAGGAGCCCCTCGTATTCAGCGGTGTTGTTGGTAGCTTTCTCCCAGGGGAAGTGCATCTGAATCACATACTTGAGGTGCTCTCCAGTGGGGGCAACGAGGAGCACACCTTCTCCGGCACCCTGGAGCGAGAAAGCACCGTCAAAGTACATGACCCAATCCTTGGGTGCTTGCTTGCCCGGGAGGATTGTCTCTGGGATTTCTTCATCTAGCGTGGGTGTCCATTCTGCAATGAACTCTGCCAACGCCCTGCTCTGAACTGTGGAAGTGCTCTCATACTTTAAACCAAAACTTGACAGCTCAAGGGCCCACTCAACTATCCTGCCAGTAGCTTCGGGGTTCCTCAATATGCGGTGCAGCGGAAAGCGAGTGACGACGGTGATCTCATGGGCTTGGAAGTAGTGGCGCAGCTTCCTCTAGGCCATGATGAGGCCGAAGATCAGCTTTTGCACTCCGGAGTACCTTGACCAAGCCCCCTGCAACAAGGAGCTGACAAAGTACACCGGCCGCTGCACCACTTTCCTTTTTGCCACTTCTTTGGAACTGCCTTCGTCAGCTTGTTGAGATTCCTCAAGTTGTGCATTGGGTCCTGCCGCGGTAGCTTCAGTTTTGTCTCTGGCAGCATCGGCTGCATCCTCATCTACTTCTCGCTATGCCACCAGCGCTGCACTAACCACTTGATTCATTGCCGCCAAGTATAGCAGCAACGGTTCTTGTGGTTTAGGAGCGACCAAGGTGGGAGCAGAAGAAAGGTAAGTTTTCAGATCTTGCAGTGCTGCTTCTGCTTCCGGGGTCCACTTTACCGGGCCTGCCTTCTTCAGGATCTTGAAGAACGGCAGAGCGCGTTCGGCGGATTTGGAGATGAACCTACTTCGTGCGGCAACGCACCCAGTCAAACATCTGATGTCCTTAATGGTCTTGGGTGCCTATATTTTCTCAATTGCCTTGATCTTGTCAGGATTTGCTTCTATCCCCCGCTGAGATACAAAGAACCCAAGTAGCTTGCCGGATGGGACGCCAAATACACATTTTTTAGGGTTGAGCTTCAGGTTGATCTTGCGCAGGTTTGCAAAAGTCTCTTCCAAGTCTTGTATGAGAGTTGTTTCATCCTTGGTCTTGACAACTATATCATCCATGTAGGCTTCTACATTCCTATGCAATTGCGGTCCAAATCCGGTCTGCACGGCTCTGGCAAAAGTAGAACCAGCGCTCTTTAACCTGAAGGGCATCCATACAAAATAGTACGTGCCGCACGGAGTTATGAACGTGGTTTTTTCCTCATCTTCCTTAGCCATGAAGATCTGGTGGTATTCGGAGTAAGCGTCCAAGAAGGAAAGCAGGTCACACCCGGAGGTGGAATCAACAATCTGGTCGATGCGCGACAAGGGAAAAGGGTTCTTCGGGCATGCTTTGTTCAGGTCAGTGAAATCTATGCAAAGCCTCCATTTCCCGTTCGCCTTGTGCACCACCACCGGGTTAGATAACCAAGTTGGGTGCAACACTCCTCTGACCAAACCAGCTGCTTCAAGTTTCCTGATCTCTTCGGCGATGAACTGATGCCGCTCGAAGGCTTGCTTCCTAACCTTTTGTTTGACGGGCCTGGTGTGGGGGCAGACAGCAAGGTGGTGCTCGATTACCTCCCTGGGAACACCGGGGTTGTCAGATGGTTGCCAGGCAAACACATCGACATTCGCCCGTAGGAAGGCAACGAGCGCGCTTTTCTATTTGTCAGTAAGGGTGGCGCTGATGGTGAACGTGCCACCAGCGCCATCCTGCCCTGCCGGGATTTTCTTTGTCTTAGGATAGGTGACCTTGGCTTTCTTTCTAGTGGAACTCTCCGGCAGATCGTCGACGGGAGCAGCGCACTCCGAAGAGGCGCGCTTCCGGGAGTCCTTGCCGGCGTCCCTGCTAGACTTCCTTTCCTTCCTTGATTCCTTGGCGGGAGCCGGCGCTTCCGCGACTTTAGCTGCTACCACGTCTCGATATATCTTATCCACGCATATGACTGCATCCTTCTTGTCGGAAGGGACAGAGATGATTACAATGGGTCCTGGCATCTTCAAAGTGTTGTAAGCATAGTGGGATGCTGCCATGAACTTCGCCAGGGCTGGGCGACCAAGAATTCCGTTGTAAGGCAGGGGAGCTCAACCACATCGAACACCACCTTCTCGGTTCGGTAGTTTAATTCCCCGCCAAACGTCACAGGCAAAGTGATCTTCCCCTTGGGTCGGCTCCTGCCGGGGTTGACCCCTTGGAAAGTACCTGTAGCCTTGAGCTCTTCGTCAGGGATTTGCAGCCTCTCGACCACCTTTGGGGAGAACAAATTCAATACTGCCCCGCCGTCAACTAACATCTTGGTAACCTTGAGGTTGCGGATCGTTGGAGAAACCAACAATGGAAAACACCCGACCGCGGTGGTGCGATCAGGGTGATCCTCTTCATCAAAGATGATAGGCGCGCGGGACCATCTGAGTGGTCTTTTGGACTCTACAGCATGTTCCACAACGTTGACCTCACGTGCGCACCGCTTGAGCTGCCGGTGAGATGAGTGCAAAGATGCACCCCCGTCAACACACATTGCCTCGGTTGCTCTCTGTAATTCTCGGTCACTGGAATCCTCCTCGTAATCTTCATCCTCACTCATATCCTCTATTTCTTTCTTCTCACGGCCTCTGGCTGGCCTTTCCTTGTGCTGCGGGGCCTTGCCGCGGCGGCCTCCTCTGCCGCCATGGCCCTTCCCAGCAGCAGCGCCTTGGCCCTTCTCTTTGTCACGCTTCTCATACTCCGCCTTCTGCTTCTCAACAAGCTGCTCAACTTGGCCGCACTCTTGGAGATTATGGCCCTTGGTGCGGTGGATTTTGCAGTACGGCCCGTCGGACTTCCCAGTTTTCTCTTCTGCTGTGGCCTCCCGGCAATCAGCGCACGCAGCAGCTTCCTTGCCGGGGGTCTCGGCCTTGGCCTTCTTACCGGCAGCGAGATTACCACAGCTCTCCAAAGCCAACACTGCTTTTCCCTTGCGCTTATTGTTGCGCTTTCGGCTCCTCCCTTTTGAGCCGGGGGCGGCGTCGTCGTCGTCTGAGTCGACTTCGACGCCAGCCTACTCTCCGGGGAGTCGCCTTCCTTCCTCAGCACGAGCACACTTGTCCGCCATTGTGTACAGCTCATTGACAGTCTTGGGGAGTTTCACATTCATCTTGACCCACATCCTCCTGTTGCGCACGTTCGAATGGAACGCGGCAATTACGGCTGCGGTGTGTATTTCTGGAATGTTGCGGTGCACTCGACTGAATCTATGAATGTATTTCCGCAAAGTTTCTCCTTCTTTTTACGGCAGGACTTGCAGATTGCTGGGTTGTCCTGGCTCCTGATGGCCGCCTGTGAAGGCACCGAAGAACTCGTTGCACAGATCAGCTCAGGATGAGATGGAGTTTTCCGGTAGGTGCATCAGCCATGATCTCACATTTGGCTTAAGTGCCAAAGGGAAATAGTTGGCGAGCACCTTCTCGTCTCTTCCTCCGGCAGCCTGAACGGCTATCGTATAGATGCCCAGGAACTCCGCCGGGTTTAGCTTTCCGTCATATTCTCTGTCAGCTCTGGTTTGAAAGCTCGGGCCGATGGCCAGCGGACCCGTCGCAGCTCGTGAGTGAAGGCAGGGCACCCCACCTCGTAAGGAAGGTACCCGCCAGCACTGGGCGCGGGGTCGCCAGCGTCTGGGCCACTGACGGTGTGCTTCTCGATGCAGCTCGATGGTGATGCACGCGTCTTCTTTCCGCCGATCCTCCAGGACATGCCGCTGGTCCCGGCGATCGCGTGGGCCGGACGAGGCCATAGATGCTTCGTTGAACTCGTCAGCATGTGAAGCTCGCCGCGGCTGCTCTTGGGTTTGCTGTCGCGGAGGGGACTGCACCGTTGGTGTGCCCCCCTCGACATGATAGCCGGCCCTGGCCGCCGTAGCCGTACGCGCGTGCTGCGACGGCTCCGCACGCTGAGATTTATTGGCTTCGACGAAAGATATCAGACTCTGGATGGTAGCTCTCCACTCATCCATCTTGTCAGCCATTGGCGAGAAGTTAAGCAGAAGCTGGGCTCGTAACATTGCTTCCGACGCCGTATTCGGCATGGCGAAGGAGGTGGACCGCGACGTCGCCCGGCTCCTGGTGGAACCAAGAGGGACGTCGCCGCATTCTTGATGCCGCGTGCCACTCGCCGGGGCGGTCTGATGTGGGGGAGGCCGAATCTGCGAGTTCGCGGCTCTGCTCGGCGCTCCGTCTTGTTCTGGACGGGGCGTGCGTCGAGTAGCCGCGCTGGTGATGGGCGCAGATGGGGGGTCGCGGCCCGCTCTGGATTGTGCATCGCAGTGGCGACCACGGCCATCCACGTGGTGGGGAGGCGGTGATTGGTCGTTTCCTCCGTCCGCGGCACCAGGGGCGTGCTCGCCAGGATGTTGTTGCTGTTGCACCTCTCTGGCGTTCCCTCCTCCAGCCTCGACCGCGGGGGACACGACGGTGGCGCCGCCCGCGCCAGCCGTGTCACCCATGACACCCGTCTCATTCGCGGCCGCTGCGGCGCCCACAGCGTCTGCGGCTACATGCGATGGAGCCTTTGAAGTGGAGGGATGCGTGGCCGCACTGGGCTTATTCTTAGGAGCCATGGATGAAGAAGATGATGATGAAGATCGACTCGCCGTTCACGAACTAGGGTTCGCACAAACGATGCACGCCCCCTACCTGGCGCGCCAAAGATGTAGGGGCACGGATGCACACGATCACCTATGGGACCAGAGGTCCCTTTGTGGTTCGGCAAGGGGGGTCACGTTGCACAAAGAGCGGAGAGCATGAGACGGCGCGATGATCAGGACGCTGGCATTTTTACCCAGGTTCGGGCCACTGCTAAGTGTAAAACCCTACTCCTGCTTTTGGTGGATTGATCGAAGGAACACGAAGAACACACAACGCTTAACCCCGGCAAGAGTTGCTGTCGGGGCAAGCTGCTACGTGAGTACAAGTGTCCAGAAGTCCGAATCCTGAGCTAGGTTGCCTTGGGCCTCCTTTTATAGAGCAAGGGGCAACCACAATGGCAAAACAGTCATTATCTATCGATTAGATAGCTTAGTAGAGCTATCATACCTAACTCTGGCATTTAAGACAAAATACCATGATTACTAGACTAGGTGGCGCTCGGGGGTGCATTCCCGGCAAGCTCTTGCCACCGCTTATCTAGTTGTTGCTTAGGGTCTTGACACGCTGTTGGACGGGTGTCAACTAGGTATAATCTGCCTTCCGGTAGCTCGCCACGTGCTTAGCGAGAGCAACTTAGCCGCTTGAGGCTTCGACACCACATCGACAAGTGACTGGCGTCGCGATGCGGTGGAGCGGTGGCTGGTTAGCTCGCGCCTGCCGGGGGATGGCTTGCCAGGTCTTCCTGGGACATGCACGCGTCGGTCCCCGGCAGGCTCTGGGGACATGGCTGGCGCGCTTTGGGCCCCTCCCGGGTCATTGTGCTGGTGCTGCCGGTGTTTGTTTGGCCTTCTGCAGGTTGTTGCTGCCAGGGTCTGCTTTCTGAATGCTGCTTGGTGGTGTGGTAGCTTTTCCTGACTGGTTTTGCTACTACTGCATGTGCATAAGTCAGGGGCACTGGATACCCCTGTCCTAGTGCATCGACATTTACATTGTCCTAATTTTTCAGAATTTGTAGAGTTACAGAAGTATGGTTAGAGTACATATTACTACATACTGTTCTGTTTAAGACAGATTCTGTTTTCGTTGCATTGTGTGCTTGTTTTGATGAATCTATGGGTTGTATTGAAGGGTATGAGCAATGGTAAAATTAAAATACAGTAGGTATAATGCAATAATAAAATATGAATGGGTTTGCAACAGTACTTAAAGTAGTGATTTGCTTTATTATACTAATGGATCTCACGAAGAATTTGTTGAGTTTTGTGTGATTGAAGTTTTCAAGTTTTGGGTGTGTCGGCGTTCTGGATACCAGGGTACCCAGACTTGCCTGCCTGCGGTCCCAGATGTGGCCCACCTCAGCGACCAATTACGGCCCAGCGCGGCCTCTCTCGACACAAGGCCCTCGCGAGACCCCGTTCTCGCGAGGGAAGCAGCGCCAAGACCCACGGGGATGTAGGCCTCCCCAGGCCCCCTCCTGAGCGGCGGAGACTCCTATGCAACACATAACCTCAGGAGGCCGAGGGTGACGCCAGCCAGGCCAGGCGGGCGCCAGCACGCCAGAGGGGACAGTTTCCTCTTTGGTGCAAAGGAGGCAGGGACGCACGCGGGTTCCAAAAGCGCCCCCCAAAGGTTTCCACTTCGATGCAACAAGACCAAGACCCCAAGCCCGCAGGACGGACGTCATCACCGAGCCCACCACTGCATCACCGTCGACTACTTTGCAGGCGAAGACCACCTTTCGTCAGGATAGGGTGTACCTCCTGTCCCCCTTCGAATTTGGCCGTTGTGGGATCCCTTCCCGCCGTTTCGATAAGGGAAGAGGACCCGGGCCGCTATAAGTAGAGGCTAGGCAGCTCGGTAGAGGCAGAGAGCAACCCACCCTGCAAACACACCGTTGTACTTGTTCGTCCACAAACCTCCTCGCGAGGCAATCCACCAAAGGCAGGAGTAGGGTTTTACGCTTCGCAGCGGCCCGAACCTGGGTAAACTCTCGTGTGCCATCGTCTTCCTCACCATCGAGCGGGGTATTGTGTTGTGAGCTTGGAGGGGGCGAAGCCGTTGGGGAATCTACGCACACACCCCTGGGTTCAAATGCCTTAGGGTTTTGAGGAGTCCAAAATCCGACATTACTGTCGGCATTCTGGATACCAGGGTACCCAGACTTGCCTGCCTTCGGTCCCAGGTGTGTCCCACCTCACCGACCAATTACGGCCCAGCGCGGCCTCTCTCGACACAAGGCCCTCGCAAGACCCCGTTCTCGCGAGGGAAGCAGCGCCAAGACCCGCGTGGATGTAGGCCTCCCCAGGCCCCCTCCTGAGCGGCGGAGACTCCTATGCAACACATAACCTCAGGAGGTCGAGGGTGACGCCAGCCAGGCCAGGCGGGCGCCAGCACGCCAGAGGGGACAGTTTCCCCTTTGGTGCAAAGGAGGCAGGGACGCACGCGGGTTCCAAAAGCGCCCCCAAAGGTTTGCACTTCGGTGCAACAAGACCAAGACCCCAAACCCCGCAGGACGGACGTCATCACCGAGCCCACCACTGCATCACCGTCAACTACTTAGCAGGCGAAGACCACCTTTCGTCAGGATAGGGTGTACCTCATGTCCCCCTTCGAATTTGGCCGTTGTGGGATCCCTTCCCGCCGTTGCGATAAGGGAAGAGGACCCGGGCCACTATAAGTAGAGGCTAGGCAGCTCGGTAGAGGCAGAGAGAAACCCACCCCGCAAACACACCGCTGTACTTGTTCGTGCACAAACCTCCTCGCGAGGCAATCCACCAAAGGCAGGAGTAGGGTTTTACGCTTCGCAGCGGCCCGAACCTGGGTAAACTCTCGTGTTCCATCGTCTTCCTCGCCATCGAGCGAGGTATTGTGTTGTGAGCTTGGAGGGGGCGAAGCCGTTGGGGAATCTTCGCACATGCCCCTGGGTTTGAATTCCTTAGGGTTTTACGGAGCCCGAAATCCGACATTTGGTGCGCCAGGTAGGGGGCGTGTCGGGGTCCTCACTGAAACTTCGCCTCGCCTCCGCTCGGTGCTTCCATGGCCAAGGGACGCCGAGCCCGTGCCGAACAACGGGCCGCCCGTGTTGCTCGGGCGACGCCACCAGACTTTGGCATCCCGCGCTGCCCCGATTCCCAGCCCGGCCTTGGACAGGCACCGGGGGCTGTCGCCCTCGTCAACCGCACGATGAGCCCTCACCGCCCTGAACTTCCCCAGCGTCCACGTCGCGGCATCATCTCCCCGGGCTCGCCGCGACCCGGCACGCAAGCGAATCGCGCTCCTTGTAGCCCTAGAGCTGCGGCCTTTCCGCGTTGCTCACGGACGCTATGACAGTTGGTTATGCCGCGCGGCCAGAGGCGCCACCCCGACAGGCGCGGCCCAGGCGCTCACCATTGGGACGGCCCAGGAGCGGGCTCGCGCCCATGAGGTTGCTCAATCAACCGCCGAGGCGCCGGGGGCGTGTGGGCGCACCGGAGATGTGCGACGCGACCCGCACCGGCCGGAAGTGCAGCCTGGTTCGTCGGGCACGCAGGAGTTGGCCCTTGGTGCAGGCGTGGGCCGACGGGAGCTGTCGGCCTCGGGGGGTATGTGCCATAACGCGCCCCCGGGCACTCCCGGCAGATTGAGGCATGGCGTCCGGCAACTCACCTACACCAACGCCTGGGGGCTAGCGTGACTCTACCACGACCATGTTCGCGAGCGCCCGGGCCACGACGGGAACGGCGACAGCTACCGCGACAGCAGGAGGAGCGTGCGCAGTTCCGCGAGCGGCTCTCGTCGAGGCTGGTGCGAACAGCCTCGTGAGGGCGGCTAGCAGGGCCGGCCTCATGATAATGCCAGGAGCTGGCAGCCTCGTGAGGCGCGCCCGCTGGTAGAGGGCTACCCTTGGCAAGCGCTTGGGTCCGCAGACCGGGGGTCGACTGCCTGGGGACGGAGGATGGAACACACACCCATGTCCTCAGGCAGGGCGGTACCTGCTAGGAGACGGAGGGTGGAACACACGCCCATGTCCCCAGGCCAGGCGTTTCCAAGCTGGAGATGGAGGGTGGAACACATGCCCATGTCTCCAGGCCAGGCGCCCCCAGCCAGGAGACGGAGGGTGGAACACACGCCCATGTCCCCTGGCAGGGCAACTCCTACCCGGAGACGGAGGGTGGAACATACGCCCATGTCTCCGGGACGGGTTTCGCTCGACCAGTGGCGAGAGCTCATGTACTCACCCGTGACTCCGGGCCTGGTTCGCCCCGCCCGAGGATGGGCGGTGGGGTACCTACGCGAGGCTCCCGGGCACCCCAGCGAGGTGCGCTGGGGCACCGCCTTGGGTGAACACCCCACACACGACGGAGGCCCCCGGCGCCAAGCCCCGCCCGTGGCGCAGGGGGCTGCGGCGCCGCTACAACGACGACATCCGTCCCCGGGCTTCGGAGGGCCTGAGGCCCTGCTCCGGAATGGGCTCTCCCTGCGAAGGGCGTGGGGGGCTCGCCCCACGCTCCAGGGCCCGTTTGGGACCCACCCCACGTCGCCGCACCACGCTTGGGGGATAGGAGCGGGCTCCATGCCAGGGAGGCATGGGGCCCTCAGCGCACCCCCAGGCTCAACCCGTGACACTCTCACGTAATAATGACTGGGCTGTATACGCCCGGAGCCCCCCGAGGATGCGGAGGGGTTCCATCCCACGCCCAAGTGGAAGCCCCATGCTCCGCACTGGCGGACAGCACTGCCCCCCAATGGCTATGCCCACGCAACGTGGAAGCCCTACGCTCCGCGCTGGGGAGAAGATGAAGACGAAGATTAATCTAGACGCCGGACGCGGCGATTTTTTGCCCATTCTTGTATTGGAATTTGCCATTTTCTGGAATAAACTTTGGAGTTCTTGCGATTTTCTCCTGAAAATAAAAAGGGGGGGATTATTTTTTCTGGTAATGATTTCCGTTTGGTATCTCGCTTTCTCTGGGAAGCTCGGCAGCTACCGGACCTCTCCACCCTCGCGATCGACCCAGAACGGCGGGTGGGCGAACGCACCTATCCTATCGAGGCACAAACTCTTGAGCGCTCGCGAGGGGCGCTCATCCGGGCCGACCGAAGCTTCTTGACAAAAACATACAACATCACGCATCATACATCACGGGGGCATCCTCAGAGGTCCCTCCAAATATGCGCTCAAGCCGCCACAGGGCTGCGCTCACGACCCCGACGAGCGAACACGAAGACTACTCATGGATACACGCCGTCATCATCGCCTACGTCGTCGCCGTCGCAGCCGGGCTCGCGGCTCACGTCTCTGCCATGTTCCTCCGGTTCCTCGGAAGAGAATTCCGCGATCAAGTCATCCACGTGGTCCTGCACCCACTCGGCCAGGGCGCCTCGGATCACTACAGGCACCGGGGCAAGCACCGCCCCGAAGTCGAAGTGAGGGTCGAGGCGAAGGAGGTGGCGCTTCTCCTCCACGAGCTCGCGGATCTTCTCCGCACCCCCCTCAAGGCACTCCACGACCCTGGAAAAGAAGCCCACTTACCCTGCGTCGTCTGGAACCAAGGGGCTCGAGACGCTCGCACCACAGATGTCGCTCAAGGCCCGGTTGGCCCTCTTCTCGAGGGACTGGAACATCTGGGAGCGCGTGTGCTGGAGGCCGCGAGCACGGTCCGCCTCATCCGAGGCCTTCTCCGCCAGGGAAGCAACGCCCTTTACCTGCTTATAGAGAAAAGCTAGTTCGGCCTCGGCAGCAGCCTGGGCATCCATCGCGGCTCGCCGGCATCGCTCCTCTTGGTCTAACCTTTTCTTGAGGACATCAACCTCGCCTTTCAGGTGGTCGCGTCGCTTGCAGTAACGGGACTCCTGGAGCTTCAGCTTCGCGCGATAGTCCTAGAGAAGGGAACGCCAAGCCTCAGCCACCTTGTTGTCGACCTCCTCTTGGAACTTTGCCTCGCGAGAGGCAAGGGAGTCCTCGGCGAGCGACACCTGGTGTTCCCTCACCTCCAGCCTCTCATGCTCTAGACTCTGCTCCAGCGCTTCCATCGCCAGCGCCTGCTCGGGAATGCAGGGCCCCGTGCCGCCGGCGCACGGCTCAGTCGTCATCGCGTCAAGAGCGGCCCTGTGAACCTAAATTCGCCTATCAAGGGTGGCGTTGGAGGCTTCAAGTTCCTCCAGGCGCCCCGCCGAGGCCTTGAGTCGACAGTCGACGGCGTGGGCCTCTGCAAGGGCGCGGTCGCGAGCCTCCCTCACCGTGCCAAGGGACCCTTCGGCGGCGGCGCGGGCGCGTTCGCGCTGCAGGCGACCAAGGTTGACGGCAACCTCAAGACGATGCCTCTCGCGCGCAAGGCGCTGGCGCTCTGCCTCGAGATGGGTGTCGGCGATGACGAGCTCAGTCTCCAGGCGCCCCAGCGCGTTCGCCGTGGTCTGGAGCAAACCGTGCTGCACGGCGCTCCAGTCGCACGCGAGCTCAAGGGCCCAGCTGAAGTCTCCGCTCTCCCCCGGGCCGGTCGTAGGGGCATGCGAGGGGTCGCCCGGCCACGACGCACGCGCGGGGGCTGGGGGCTCCCCCTCCCCTCCCTCAAGCGGAGTCCGCCCCCAGCGGGGGTCCGTGTCGGCACTCAAGGAAGGCCCTGGAGCACGGCGCGGCTGGTTCTCAATGAGGACCGCCAACGGAGGACGAAGCCTTGTCCCTACAAAAGGGGGCCAGGCATGAAGAAACTCGCGGGGAACTCGCGCACAAAACCCCACGGGGGCCGCGCGAACTCGGGCACGGGCGTCTCCTCGTGAGGGGCTACGAGGACCGCTAGTGTCGATGCCACGATGGGCCCAGAGGCCTCAAGAGGCGGCGGTGGCGTCTCGCTTTCTCCTTCTGCAGAGGGGGACCTGCGCAACAGAGGTTCAGTACGGATACACCATGGAAGACTGAGGGGGCCGGGCACTTACTCGTCCAAGGCGACCCACTTCCTCTTCATCGGCACCCACGGCGACGGGCGATGGCTGCCCCCGAGCCTCTTCCTCTTCCGGCGGGCGCGGGGGCCCAGGGACGCTATCCCGGCGTCTGGCCCCACGCATCCGGTGGCAAAGATAGTGGCCGCCTCTGTCGTCGGGGCATCGCCTTCACTCCCGGTCGCGGCCTCAACACCCCCAGGGCCCCTTGGCCTCGAAGCCATCTCGGAGGAATCATCCCGGGGACCCGCCTTCACCAGAGGGAGGGGCCCCCACTCGTCGAAACGCGACATCTTCCCGGCAATGGCCCCCCCATCAGGGCGGCTGAACAACGGCAGGCCGTCCCGAGGAAGCTCACCCAGATCGCCGCCGGTCAGACGGCGGAGTAGCTCGCGTAGCACGCCGGGAAGAAGAGAAGGGACTTGGAGCCTCATGGGGTCGCAAGGGCCCGCGAAGGCCCACATCGGGCGAGAATGGCGTTGGAGGGGAGCGATGCGCTGGCGGGAAAACTCCTGCACCACCATCTCCATCGTCACGCCGGACTCCCTCAGTTCTGCCAGCCTGGCCAAGACGGGCACGAGCCGGGGGTCGTCAAGCTCCTCACTTCCCCACCCGGGGTTTGGCTCCGCAGGAACCGACGGGGGCTGGAGCAGGGAGCTGGCCCCGGCGGCGTCTACGTACACCCACTGCCTCCGGAACCCTTTTTGCGTTCGGTGAAAGCCGAGCGTCGGGGGCCCCGCTGGCCGTCGCATCAGCAGCTCGCAGGGACACGCATCTAGAGAAGTGCCCCCCGGGGTTCAACCGGAGAAAGAAGAAGTGGCGAAGCAGGGCCACGGAAGGGGAGACACCGACGAAGGCCTCGCACAAGAAGGAGAAGGCAGAAAGAAGGACGATGGAGCCAGGGTCGACATGGAGCGCATGGACCTGGTAATGTGTCAGCACGGCAGAAAAGAAGTCCGAGAAAGGCGGCAGCAGGACGGAAAGGAGGGCGTGGAGATGAAGGGGAATGCAGGAGGGCTCCAGCTCAGCCTGCGGTCGCGAGCCCAGCCAGATCTGGGTCGCCCCCCACTCGTTGGAGCTGGCGGCGACCACCAGGCGGACCTTCTCCAACCCCTCAAGATTGACCATCAAGGATCGTCCTAATGCGGGCTCAGGCGTCGGCGCAGGTCCCAGCGCCTTCGAGGCCTCGCCCCCATCCTTCTTGGAAGCCATGGCGGGCGGCAGGGCTGGACGGACGGAGAGTTCGGCGGAGAAGGAGTGAGTTGCGGAAGGGGAGAGACGGGCGACCAGATTGATGGGAAGCAGTGACGGCTCAGAGGGGGAAGACCGGGCGGTTTGACAGTCGGGGCAATCGCCGGGGCATCACAAAAAGGGAGCCGGCGTCAGCGTCTTGGAGGGCGTCGCGTGTCAGGCCTGGCCCGCAGGCGATTGGGGCTCACGGCGCTCCGGCCCATCCACCGTGGCTTCGCCCCAAAGCTAACTCGAGCACGCCTCGGGCACGGGGGCTACTGTCGGCGTTCTGGATACTTGGGTACCCAGACTTGCCTGCCTGCGGTCCCAGGTGTGGCCCACCTCAGCGACAAATTACGGCCCAACGCGGCCTCTCTCGACACAAGGCCCTCGCGAGACCCTGTTCTCGCGAGGGAAGCAGCGCCAAGACCCGCGGGGATGTAGGCCTCCCCAGGCCCCCTCCTGAGCGACGGAGACTCCTATGCAACACATAACCTCAGGAGGCCGAGGGTGACGCCAGCCAGGCCAGGCGGGCGCCAGCACGCCAGAGGGGACAGTTTCCCCTTTGGTGCAAAGGAGGCAGGGACGCACGCGGGTTCCAAAAGCGCCCCCCAAAGGTTTCCACTTCGGTGCAACAAGACCAAGACCCCAAGTCCCGTAGGACGGATGTCATCACCGAGCCCACCACTGCATCACCGTCGACTACTTTGCAGGCGAAGACCACCTTTCGTCAGGATAGGGTGTACTTCCTGTCCCCTTCGAATTTGGCCGTTGTGGGATCCCTTCCCGCCGTTGCGATAAGGGAAGAGGACCCGGGCCACTATAAGTAGAGGCTAGGCAGCTCGGTAGAGGCAGAGAGCAACCCACCCCGCAAACACACCGCTGTACTTGTTCGTCCACAAACCTCCTCGCGAGGCAATCCACCAAAGGTAGGAGTAGGGTTTTCCGCTTCGCAGCGGCCCGAACCTGGGTAAACTCTCATGTGCCATCGTCTTCCTCGCCATCAAGCGGGGTATTGTGTTGTGAGCTTGGAGGGGGCGAAGCCGTTGGGGAATCTTCACACACGCCCCTGGGTTCGAATTCCTTAGGGTTTTGCGAAGCCCGAAATCCGACAGGGTGAGATCACGATGGATGAAGGAATAAGGAGTGAAAAGAGCCTAAGCTTGGGGATGCTACATCACCCCCAAGATATATCCAAAGAGAAACAAGCAACTAAGCTTGGGGATGCCCCGACTGGCATCCCCTCTTTCTTCTAACGACCATCGGTATTTTACTTGGAGCTATACTTTCATTCGTCACATATCATGAGTTTTGCTTGGAGCGTCTTGTATCATTTGAGTCTTTGCTTGATTTGGTTTTTAGTTTGTCACTTGTATCCTTGCTGGACACACCTATTTGAGAGAGCCAAAATTATGCTATGACTTGTTAGAATTGCTCTTTATGCTTCACTTAAACTTTTTGAGCTTTGGAATTGCTCTAGTGCTTCACTTATATCTTTTTGAGCACGATGTGCTTGGAAAGTTTTGAAGAAATCCTCTCATGTTTCACTTAGATTAATTTGAGAGCTAGTGAATTTTGAAGAAATCCTCTCATGCTTCACTTAGATTATTTTGAGAGTTAGTAAATTTTGAAGAAATCCTCTCATGCTTCACTTATACTATTTTGAGAGATGAAATCTCTATGCTCATGTGCTTCACTTAAATATTTTTGAGCTTGTCAAAAAGCAATGGCAATATATGAAACTAGTCCCAAAGCTATAGATATCCAAGTAGGATATAATAAAAACTTTCATGAAGATCATTGGACAAATTAAACTTGATTCCTTGTAATAGTTTTGAGACATGATGATAGTAATATGTGAGTCATGTTAGTGAGTAATTATGCTTTAGTAAGAATATTGGTGTTAAGGTTTGTGATTCCCTATGCATGCACGAAAGTCAATAGTTATGAAATGAAATTACATCCTACTTATGTGAAAGCACATTTGCTCCCTTGGTGGTTTTGGTAATTAATAACAACATATATGTCATTGAACTAATGTTTCCACTAAGCATATTTCAGGAAAAGTTCAATGATAGGGATGGCAAAAGGATTGTGGAGTTACCCCAAGATGCAAGGAAATGGATTGGCAAAGCTTCAAGCAAGAGGACTCTACATTTTACTTTGTGAGAAATCACTTTGAGTCCATAGGAAATCCAATACTATTAAAAGGGGGTAAGGTACTGTTGGTGAACAAAATGCTCATACGTGCACAAGTGATAGTCACCAAAAACACCCACAAGCTCTTCCACAAAAGTCTGTCCAAAGTCAAATATCCAAAATCGGTGCAACCAACACTTTCCACTCGGTGCCACCGATTCCCAAACTCAGACAGACCCATGCCAAACCCTAACCAGTCGGTGCAACCGATTCTGCATCGGTGCCACCGAGTTTAGGTTGCCAACTCTCTGTTTAGCTATTTTCAGTCTTCAGTACCACCGAGATTTGCCAGTCGGTCTCATCAAGTTTCTGGACCAATTCTCTAGATAGCCATTCACAGGAATCGGTACCACCGAGAATTGTGGATCGGCGCCACCGAGTTTCTGGACCAACTCTCTGGTAAGCCATGGTCGAAAATCGGTACCACCGAGATGTGAGAATCGGCGTCACCGAGATTGCGCAATCTGACCGTTGGTCACCTAATCGGTACCATCGAGTTTTATATATTGGTCTCACCGAGATTCAAAAGTTGTCACCTTTTGGTCACTTCGGTACCACCGAGATTCACACATCGGTGTCACCGAGTTGGTCACTTTAGGTGTAACGGTTGGATTTTCGGAGATGCCTATATATACCCCTTCACCACCACCCACTCGAAAGAGAAGCACTCAGAACTATTCCATACTTGCCCCATCCAATTTTTTGAGAGAGAGCCACCTACCCTTGTGTTGAGATCAAGCCATTCCACTCCATCCATATGAATCTTGATCTCTAGCCTCCCCAAGTTGCTTTCCACCAAATCAATCTCTTCCACCATAGCCAAATCAGTGAGAGAGTGATTGTCTGTTGAGGAGTCTATCATCTTTAAGCACAAGAGCAAGGAGTTCATCGACATTGCCGAGCCTATTACCTTTTGGAGGGTGGTGCCTCCTAGATTGGTTAGGTGTCGCTTGGGAGCCTCCTACTTCGTGTTGTGGAGTTGAACCAAGAAGTTTGTAAGGGCAAGGAGATCGCCTACTTCGTGAAGATCTACCCATAGTGAGGCTAGTCCTTCATGGATGGAAGCAGTTATGGAATAGTCAAGGTTGCTATTTCGTGGACCCTTATAGGTGGAGCCCTCCATGGACTCTCGCGACCATTACCCTCCGTGGGTTGAAGACTCCATAAACGTGGACGTACATAGCACCACCTATCGGAACCACGAGAAAAATCATCATGTCTACAAATTGCGTTTGATCTTCCTACCCTTCCTTTACTACTCATGCTTGTCTTTACTTTCCGCTGCTATACTCGTAGATATGCATGTGTAGGGTGCACTTGACTTGTTATGAATGCTAAAATCTGCCAACACTTAAAATTAGGAAAAAGTAGATTTTTATTTGGTCAAGTAGTCTAATCATCCCCCTCTGGACATACTTTCGGTCCTACATTATGGTGCATTATTCGGTGTTAGTTATGCTCAATGCTCAATTATGTGAATTTTCGTTTCTTGCTGGTTGCTTCTCAATCTATTTGCTAGCCTCCAGTTGTAATAAGTAGAAATACTACTTGTGCATCCAAAATCCTTAAACCCAGTTTTGCCTTATGAGTCCACCATACCTACCTATATGCGGTATTTCAATGTCATTCTAAGCAAATTTGTATGTGCCATCTCTACTTTTCAAAATAAATTTCCTTTTTGTGTGCTCGTACCGCTCATGAAACGGTAGGGGGTATCCAATATTTTTCCATGCTAGATGTGTTATTGTCAAGATGAGTGTTTATTCACTTGTCATTGCATGAGAGTACGGCGGTAATAGGGATGCCCAGTCCCGAAATGAAAAAAAAGAAAAAATTTACTTTATGTTGTCAAATAATAAATTCCTTGGAAAGTGTTGGCATGGAAGGCAACCGTGGATACGGCCAGCCATGGATTGTGAAAGAATGCTGGAAAAAGGAATAACCTTTATTTTCTGTTTGGGAACCGCCTATGATATATCTAGCATGGAAAGTATTGTGAACTACTTTGTCGTTTTCGTTGACAGGAAAGGCATGCCACTCAAAATATTTTTCTCTCTCAATTTAAACTTTGAGCTCTAGCACCTCTACAAATCCCTACTTCCCTCTGCGAAGGGCCTATCTATTTACTTTATGCAATTTTTATTTTTTACTTTGAGTCTCCATCTTCTCTTATAAAGCACCAACTAGGGGGCACTATGATCGTACTTGAGCATTGGGTGTTGTTAATATTTGAGTGTGTTTCATGAATGGATCAATGATTGAGCATGATGGGCTAGGGATAACTTTCTTTAGTGTTGATATTTTGAAAGACATGGTTGCTTGTTGGCATGCTTGAGTATTGAAGTTATTATGTCAAAAATAGACTATTGCGTTGAACCATCTAAAAGTCCAAATGTCCATGCTACAAAAGGAAAGATTACGTGATGAACATGTTAGGCAGCATTCCACATCAAAAATTCTGTTTTTATCATTTACCTACTCGAGGACGAGTAGGAATTAAGCTTGGGGATGCTGATATGTCTCCAACGTATCTATAATTTTTGCTTGTTCCATGCTGTTATATTATCATTCTTGGATGTTTTACAATCATTTTATAGCAACTTTATATCATTTTTTGGGACTAACCTATTGACATAGTGCCAAAGTGCCAGTTGTTGTTTTTGCTTGTTTATTACTTCGCAGAATATCAGTACAAACGGAGTCCAATCGTGAAGAAACTTTTTGGAGAATTTTTTGGGCCAGAAGACATCGAGTGGGCCAAAGAAGTGCCAGAGGGGAGGGTCGAGGAGACCACAACCCACCAGGGCGCGCCCTGATGGGTTGTGCCCTCCTCGGGACCCCTCTCCATCGCCTCTGATGCCTATGAATTCCCAAATATTCCAGAAACACTAGGGGAGTCGACGAAACACAATTCCAGGCGCCGCAACTTCCAGAACCTTGAGATCCAATCTAACACCATCACGGAGGGGTTCATCATCCTCATTGGTGCCTCTCTGATGATGCGTGAGTAGTCCACCATAGACCTACGGGTCCGTAGGAAGTAGCTAGATGGCTTCTTCTCTCTCTTTTGATTCTCAATACAATGGTCTCTTGGAGATCTATTTGATGTAAACTTTTGTGGTGTGTTTGTTAGGATCCGATGAATTTTGAGTTCATGATCAGTTTCTATCCATGAATATTATTTGAGTCTTCTTTGATCTCTTATATGCATGATTACTTATAGCCTCGTATTTCTTCTTCGAATCTTCGGTTTAGTTAGGCCAACTAGATCGATTTTTCTTGCCATGGGAAGAGGTGCTTTGTGATGGGTTCGATCTTGCGGTGTCCTCTCCCAGTGACAGAAGGGGCAGCGGAGCACGCATGTATCGTTTCTATTAGGGATAACAAGATGGGGTCTATTCCTACATGAATAGATCTTGTGTACATCATGTCACCGTTCTTATTGCATTACTCCGTTTTTCCATGAACTAGATGAATGCTGGATAGCGTTCGATGTGTGGAGTAATAGTAGTAGATACAAAATCCTTTCGGTCTACTAATATTGGACGTGATGCCTATATAATGATCATCGCCTTGGATATCGTCATGATGATTTGATCTTCTATCAATTGCCCAACAGTAATTTGTTCACCCACCGTGTGCTATACTCATGAGAGAAGCCACTAGTGAAACCTACGGTCCCCCGGGTCTACTTTTCCAACATATTGCTTTCCGATCTATCTTTTTGCCGCTTTTGTTTTCAAATCTATTATTCCAAAAACCCCAAAATACCTTTCTGCACTGTTTATTTGCCCTTTTTATTTTGTGTTCTTGAGAGATCTATCTCTCCAATCTATCACTACCTAATCTATCTTTTTACCATAGAGAGATTGACATCCTCTCTTTCGCGTCGGGTTGCAACTATTTGTAATTTGTGTGCAGGTGATGTTTACGTAGTGGTGGTGATCCTCCTACTGGTTCGATACCTTGGTTTCATAACTGAGGGAAATACTTACCGTCCCTGTGCTGCATCATCCCTTCCTCTTTGGGGAAATACCGACGTAGTCTCAAGCCACGTCATTGGTCTCCTCCTCAGAGGTACATGACTTATTGTGTTCACGTATATCAATAAGATAATATGACCCATTATTGAGATTTTTTCTAACCACAAAGGGCCCTTCCCAAGGAGGCCAAAGCTTATGCATGCATGCCTATCTTGAATCAAACGGAGCACTAAGTCGCCCTCCTATAAACTGCGACTGTGAATTCTTCGACTGTGATAACGACGAAGGTCTTGTTGATAAATTGCAGATCGAGCCGCCGCCAGATCGCATTCCTCCTCCAAGGCGTCAATGGAATTTTTTCGAGCCATCTCATTGTCCGTCTCAACATAAGCCGCCACTCTGGGCGAGTCATGATGTATGTCACTTGGAAGAACCGCCTCTGTGCCGTAAACCATAAAGAACGGCGTGTAACGTGTTGATCTGTTGGGGGTAGTCCTTATGCTCCAAAGAACTGCAGGAAGCTCTTCAACCCAATAACCCGGAGTATGCTCCAAAGGAACCATGATCCGGGGTTTAATCCCTCATAATATTTCCTGGTTAGCTCGCTTTGCCTGGCTATTGGACTGTGGATGAGCCACAGACGAAACATCAAGTCGGATATGCTCCTTCTGACAGAACTTCCTCATAGCACCTTTAGATAGATTGGTCCCATTATCAGTGATGATACTATGAGGATAACCAAAATGAAAGATCACCTTTTTCACAAACTGAACTGCAGTGGCCGCCTCATAATTGCTAACGGGTTCTGCTTCAACCCACTTGGTAAATTTATCAACTGCCACCAAAAGGTGAGTATTTTTATCCTTAAACCTCTTGAACGGCCCAACCATATCAAACCTCCAGACTGTGAATGGCCAAGTTATTGGGATCATCCGCAATTCTTGAGCCGGTACATGAGCTTGTTGTGCAAATTTCTGACAACCATGACACTTGCGAACAATATCTTCCGCGTCAGCATGAGTAGATAACCAGTAAAAGTCTTGCCTGAAGGCCTTGGCCACCAAAGATCTTAACCCGGCGTGATGACCATAATCTCCTACATGAATTTCCTGCAGAATGTCCCTGCCCTCGTCAGGGGAAACACAACGTTGAAATATGCCAGTGACGCTGCATCGATGCAACTTGCCATTGACAATAGTCATGAACTTAGACCGCCTGATGATCTGCCGGGCCAGAAGTTCTTCCTATGGAAGCTCACCCCGGGTTAAATAAGCCAGATAAGGTACTGTCCAATCTAGAGTTGCTCGTAGAGCCACCACCAACTGCCCTTCCGGGTCTGGGATAGCCAAATATTCCTCTGAAGGTAACTTGACAAAAGGATTATGCAACACATCTAGGAACACATTGGGGGGAACCGGCTTACATTGAGAACCTAGCCAAGATAAAGCATCAGCCGCCTCATTAAGCTGCCGGTCTAAGTGATCCACTTGATATCCTTTGAAGTGACCAGTAATGTTAGTCACTGCCTGACGATAAGCCACCATGAGCGGGTCTTTAGAGTCCCACGTCCCTGAGACTTGCTGTGCAACGAGGTCTGAGTCGCCCAAGCACCTGACCCGGCTTAAGTTTATTTCCTAAGCCATGCAGAGCCCATGTAGCAAAGCCTCATACTCAGCTGCATTATTAGTACAGAGAAACATAAGCCGTAGGACATAACAAAACTTGTCACCTCGGGGGGAGGATAAAATAACTCTAGCCCCCGAGCCTTCCAATTGCCTGGATCCGTCAAAGTGTATCTTCCAGTATGTATCATCTGGTCTTTCCTCGGGTGTCTGTAACTCTGTCCAGTCATTAATGAAATCTATCAAGGCTTGAGACTTGATAGCAGTCCTGGGCACATATTTCAAGTGGTGTGGCCCAAGCTCCATTGTCCACTTAGCAACCCGGCCTGTAGCTTCTCTGTTTTGGAAGATATCTCCCAGAGGAGCTGAACTGGCCACAGTGATTGGATGCCCAAGGGAATACTGGTTTAATTTACGACTAGCCATGAACACTCCAAACACCAACTTCTGCCAATGTGGATATCTCTGCTTGGATTCTCATAAAACTTCACTGATATAATAAACCGGCCGTTGGACTGGGTACTCCTTCCCTGCCTCCTTGCGTTCCACGACAACTGCCACACTAGCGGCCCGATTATTAGCCGCCACGTATAGGAGCATAGGCTCTTTGTCGGTCGGAGCCGCCAAGACGGGCGGCTTAGCCAGCTGCCTTTTAAGTGCCTCAAAAGCCTCATTAGTAGCATCACTCCAGACAAAGTTATCAATTTTTTTCATCATCTAGTATAGCGGAATCGCCTTTTCCCCCAAGCGTCTTATGAACCGGCTCAGGGCTTCAATGCGGCCCGCCAGGCGCTGTACATAATTGATACAAGCCGACTTAGACAAGGAACTGATAGCCTTAATTTTCTCCGGGTTAGCTTTGATGCCCCTCTCCGAAACCAGAAAACCCAGTAGCTTTCCTGCAGGTACCCCAAAAACGCACTTGGCCGGATTAAGCATCATCTTGTACACTCGAAGATTGTCAAAGGTTTCCTTCAAATCCTCAAGCAAGGTTTCCTTCTTCCTTGACTTTACCACAATGTCATCAACATAAGCATGAACATTGCATCCAATCTGCCCATGGAGGCAATTCTGAACACATCGGTGGTAAGTCGCCTGAGCACTCTTGAGCCCAAAAGGCATAGACACATAACAAAAAGCTCCAAAGGGTGTGATAAAAGTTGTTTTCTCCTGGTCTGCAACTGTCATCTTTATCTGATGATAACCAAAATAAGCATCCAGGAAACACAGACGCTCACAACCTGCTGTTGCATCAATGATCTGGTCAATACGGGGGAGGGCAAAGGGATTAGCTGGGCAAGCCTTATTGAGGTCTGTGTAATCCACACACATACGCCATGTGCCATTCTTCTTGAGCACAAGCACCGGGTTAGCCAACAACTAAGGGCGAAAAACTTCCACTATTAACCCGGCAGCTAGGAGCCGGGCCACTTCTTCTCCAATGGCCTTACGCCTCTCTTCGTTGAAACGACGGATGAATTGCTTGATTGACTACATCTTAGGATCCACATTAAGGTGGTGCTTAGCAAGTTCTCTTGGTACACCTGGCATGTCAGAAGGTTTCCATGCAAAGATGTCCCGATTATCACGGATGAACTCGATGAGCGCGCTTTCCTATTTGGGATCCATTCCTGTCCCAATGGTAAACTGCTGAGAAGAGTCGCCAGGGATAAAATCAACTTGCTTTGTGTCTTTAGGCGTCTGGAATTTGAGAGGAGGGTCCTTCTCGGTGGTGGGCTTCTTGAGAGGGGTCATATCAGCCGGGTCAACATTGTCTTGATAGAATTTGAGCTCCTCAGCAGCACAAGCCGACTCGGCATATGCTGCATCTCCTTCCTCGCACTCATGAGCTATTTTTCTTCTACCACTCATAGTTATGGTACCGTTTGGACCCGGCATTTTGATCTTGAGGTAAATATAACAGGGTCGGGCCATGAAACGAGCATAAGCCAGTGATAACCCACAAGTATATGGGATCGCAATAGTTTTCGAGGGTAAAGTACTCAACCCAAATTTATAGATTCGACACAACGGGAGCCAAATAATATTTGCGAGTATTCGCAGTTGAGTTGTCAATTCAACCACACCTGGAGATTAAATATCTGCAGCAGAGTGATCAGTAGCACAGTAATATGATACTTTTGATACAGTAGTAGCAGTAACAGTAACGGTAACATTGATAGCAGTGGTTTTGTAGCAAGTGTAACAATAGCAATAGCAATAGTAACTTAGCAAGAACAATATGTGGAAAACTCGTAGGCACTATATCGGTGAATTCGTTGGATGATATTCATCCTATAACAGTCATAACCTAGGGCGACACAGAACTAGCTCCAGTTCATAAATGTAATGTAGGCATGTATTCCGTAAATAGTCATACGTGCTTATGGAAAAGAACTTGCATGACATCTTTTGTCCTACCCTCCCGTGGCAGTGGGGTCCATAAGGAAACTAAGGGATATTAAGGCCTCCTTTTAATAGAGAACCGGAACAAAGCATTAACACATAGTGAATACATGAACTCCTCAAACTACGGTCATCACCAGAAAGTATCCCAAATATTGTCACTATGGGGTTTACGGATCATAACACGTAATAGGTGCATATGACTAGCAAGATCGGATCAAGAACATAGATATAATGGTGATAACATAAACAGTTCAGATCTGAAATCATGGCACTCGGGCCCTAGTGACAAGCATTAAGCATGGCAAAGTCATAGCAACATCAATCTCAGAACATAGTGGATACTAGGGATCAAGCCCTAACAAAACTAACTCAATTACATGATGAATCTCATCCAACTCCTCACCAACCAGGTTTTCAGCAAAGATTATGACTAACCAAGAGCAAAAGCGTTAGGAAAAGTAGATACGGTGGAGATGTATCAGCTGGCCGCCCAAATAAGGCGTGGTAAGGGCTCTTGATCTTGACTACCTCAAACCACAGTGTCTCTGCTCTGAAGTTATATTCATCACCAAAAGCCACCTCCAGTGTAATCTTTCCTACTGGATAAGCAGACTTGCCTGGCACGACTCCATGAAAGACAGTAGAGGACGTCTTAAGATCCTTCTCTGTCAGATTCATTCGATGAAAAGTATCATCTTACAATATGTTGATGCTACTGCCACCATCCATAAGTACCTTAGTAAACTTGTAACCGCCCACCTGAGGGGCTACCACTAAGGCCAGATGACCCGGATTGTCCATACGGGGCGGTTGATCTGCCCGGCTCCAAGTAATCGTTTGCTCAGACCAATTCAAATATTGTGGCACCACCGGCTCAACCATGTGAATCGCCCTTTTGTTGACTTCTGGTCATGCTTGCAAGTACCCGTAGTGTCGTGGTTTTGTCATGGCAGATGTCCTCGTGCAAGGACTTAGGTGTGAGGCCATCTCCGCTAGGTGGCGACTCAAAGGGGTTAAACGGGAACGGGAGGCGAGTTTACCCAGGTTTGGCCCCTCCGATGGAGGTAATAGCCTACGTCCTGCTTTGTGTCTATATTGATGATGATCTCGATTACAAGGGTGCCGAGTCGCTAACCTAGCTTTCGAGGGTGTCTAACCTAAGTCTTTCGATCATGGGGGCTTGCCTTTATATACAGGTCAAGACCCTAGGGTTTACAACAGAGTCCGAGTCACATTACAACTCGTAACCTTTCATGTCTCTAACACGCCTTGCCTCTTGAGCAAGAAATCCTCTGGCATCTTCTGCCCTATGGGCCTTGAGTCGCCTTCTCCACGCGCTTGGGCCGCCCGGCGGTTTATTTAGTGACCGCCTTACTTGCTTTACCTTCACGACACAACCCATCTTGAACGTAGTTCCGGAGCCGCCATCATACTGACACAGTCCAGTAGGGCGAGTCATACCGTGGGGTTATATCCCCGACATTAGGCCCCAGATTGATTTGAATTAATTCATGTCAATTTCCTTTACCCCATCTTGGCGGCTCATCATCTGCTTGCGTCTGTTCTTCATGGACCTCGAAGTGCCGACTCGCAGTACTTCAGACTTGTCATTTTTCCTGCGCCATCCATCTAGTGACGTCATTCGCCAGAAATCCAGGAAACTAATGATGACATCACGGTGAATCTGGATGTATCTATATATCCCGGAAATCGAGGCGTCTTTGTTTCTCAAAATTTACTGTGTCCCCTTGATTTTCGCGCCTGCCGGTTGTCCCGGCGGGCTTCTCCTCTGTTAAATACTCACTCGGGGGGTCCCTTCTTTCACTTTTACCTCGTCCTTCTCGCTTCTTCTTCCTCGTGCCCGAAGGCCTCGTCACACCAGTGCCGCCGCTCAATTCGTCGCAGGTGACCATCTTCGAGACTACAGCGACGCCGTGTCTTCATCAAGTCCAACTGATCGCCTCTGCTGCCCTTAGCTCCTCTTAGGTAAATCGTTCTTTCCCAGATCTATAATAGTTCGTCAGAGTTCTTGAGCACTCCGGTAGTTCCGCTTTCTTTCATCGCCATTTCTAGTTCATGTGTAGATTCCATGAGCTTTACCACAAAAATAGAGCGGCTTTGATTGGCAGATTCATTCCATTAATAACGCCTGCAAATCTTCTTTAAGAATCTGTGCATTACACTACCGCTGCTTCCCTACCTTGCTGTTTAGGTTTCGCAAAATATTTTCCCTTTCCAAACCATTTGTAGATCTGTAGTCGCAGCCAGTTTGGTAGAAAATTGGTTGTTCCACACTTAGCAAAAATCAGAGGTCGTTGATCTAGCATAAGTCACCCTTATTTTTGCCGGCTCAATAATTGTAACCCACCATGCATTAAACTGCTGTGTTAAGGCTCTGGCTCCTCAAGGCAGCCTTTCCATTGTAAATAATTAGATCGTGTTATTTGGACCATTTGCTTAAGCCGCCTCCTTTTGCTTTATTCAGGCGACTCATTATGTCGGAATCCAAAGTTTGCAACTGGGCGCGTTCCCAAGTTTCCGAGTATATACTTCAAGATTATCAAGATCAAGGTATTCTGCCATCCAAGGAAGTAGTTGGCTGGCGGGTTGCTCTTGGAGAAGAAATTCCGAAACCTGGTGAGGGAGAAGTGGTAATATTCCTGGACCATCTTCTAAGAGGCTTCTCCCCTCCCGGGTCAAAATTCTTTCGAGACGTTCTACACTTCTTCCATCTTCATCCTCAAGACCTTGGCCCCAATTCCATATCCAACCTCTGTCAATTCCAAGTGCTTTGTGAGGCGTATCTGCAGATAGAGCCCTCTGTTTCCCTCTTTAGGGAATTCCTCTATTTGAATCGCCAAACTGAATGCGCTGACGGCCCCAGCCTAGAACTTGGCGGGGTATCAATACAAAGACGGAGAGACGTTGCCTTTCCTGCTGCTATTCTGCCAAGCCATCCTAAAGGGTGGAATAAAACTTGATTCTATTGCCAAAATACGGCCCCTGCTGATGAGAACCCTTTGCCGGGTTATAGACCAAATCGTCTTCCCATGGACCTTGAACTTCCTGGCTGGGCTCCTCCGGAAGAACGTGCCCAACATGCTCCTATATATCCAAGACTGAGGGCTTTAATAGCCAACGGGCTAACTGGGGTTGATTTGACCCGATGTTGGGTATCTTGGAGTATTTTACCGCTAAGCCGCCGTGACAGCCTGATGTGTGCTTATTCTGGCGATTTAGACGACGCCCAAAGATTTAACAATATAACTTTGGATGTTGATGAAGTGAATCGGATTGTAAAAAAGCTATTGGGTGAAAGTCTAGCCGCTTGCAGCAAAGACGGACTGAAGCCCTATTATGCTCTTAACCCGGCTCCTCCAGTAAGAATCTTTGGTCATTGTCTGACTTTTATAAATGATTTCTTCTCTCTTTTTTTAAATTCCAAATCCTTACCTGTTAGTTTTGATCCTCAGCTTTGTAGACCAAGTCTTCATTTTGGGGTAGAAAGCGAGTAAAAACCGCAGCCAAGAAGTCCAAGGTCCTTCCAAGTTCAAAGAAAGATAAGGCGGTCATAGAAGAGCCGTCACTCATGGGCGAGTCAGAAACGATCGATGTTCAGTCAGAGGTACAAATCAATTTCCTTTAACCGTATTTTATTGAATCCAGCAGATGTCTCATTTTCTTAGGGCAATGTTGAGATAAACCGGGTTGAAGATGTTGAGGTAATTTCCATTTCCTTTGGCTCAGAATCCTTGCTTCCAACAAGAACAAGGCGGGTCGTTCGGAAAGTAAGCTTCTCTCATCCAGATGCTTATTTAGATCCCAATTTTGTTTTGAAGAAAACTCAGCATAAATGGTGATCTCACAGACGGCTTACCCAATAAGCCGGGTGCCCGCAAGCGCCCAACTCAGGTACCTTTTAATCCAACTCCTTTCCTTCTGAAACTGATTTGAGTTATCAACCTTTTAATCGTTTTGATTTTGTTTACTAGGAGTCGCCACCTTCATCGGGCGACTTAATCGCCTCCAAGCTGCCACCATTAGTCATCAACCCTGGGTAAATTCTCTTTCTTCATATGTCCACCTATGCAAGCCTTTTCGCATATTCTTGATTCCGTCTTCTTGTTTTGTAGGGCTCAAGCCAAAGCCAAGAAGAGAAAAACTGGCGAGCCGTCCACTGACCCTGAAGCCCCTAAGCCGGGGGAACCTGAATTAGTAACCCCTGGGGTTCATGCAAATTAGCCTGAAGATCATCAGGAGGCACAGACTAATTTGCCCCCTCAATCTGAGCTAGAAAACGCCGATGTTATGGAGACTGAAATTGACCCAGCGGCCAATCGTAACCCGCCCAGTCCTCCAAAGACAACTAAAAATGATACTTGTGATAAAATCGAAGAGGTTGTCATTACTGCGTCGAGTTATACCGTTCCTGAGGTCTCCAAAGTGTTGGCAAAACTTTTTTACCAAGGATGAAACAGTGCTACCTGAGAAAGGAAAAGCCAAGCTGGAGCCTCCAACTTATGAGAACATGAGTGATGAAGAACTTCATGCTGGTTATTTGGATCGTCTTGATATGAGCCGGGAGATGGAAGTCGGTCTCGTCAGCATGATGAGAAATAAATATGAGGTATACTCCTCTTTGTGGTGTATTCCATATATCCTTTATATCCCCCAAGGGCCGGCTCATCTCGTTGAGATGAGTCGGGTCTTGTAATTAACTTAAGAATTCGACCTGTAGCCCCCAAGGGCTGGCTCATCTCCTTGAAATGAGTCGGGTCTTGTAATTAACTTAAGAATTCGACCTGTAGCCCCCAAGGGCCGGCTCATCTCTTTGAGATGAGTCGGGTCTTCTCCATATCCTTGCTTTGTAGAAAATGACATGCATTAGCCCCCAAGTGTCAAATATAGTGCTTTGCAGTCTGTTTGAGACTTGTTATAATTTTGCTTTGTCATATGATACTGCATCCTGCTACCGGCTTATTATCGTTAAATATCACATCATTTTATTATGCAGAAAGCTCTACAAGCAGCCGAGTCAGGTGTGATCGGTTTTAAGAAAGATCTGGAAATTGGGCAAAACGCCTGAGCTGCTATTGAGGAGAAACTTCGCCTTGCTGTGGAGGAGTTGGAGAAAACCAAGGCACATCTTGAGAAGCAATATAAATCTTTTGAAGCTGAGAAAGACGCTTTATTAAAGCGTGCAGAAGATGCTGAGGATCAATAGAAACTCATCACGGAAGAGCTATCCGGGTTAAAGCGGCATATTGCCCATATGTCCGAAGCTATCTTCGGTAAATATCTTGTATCTTGCAAAAAATACATGTGTTCGTGGATAAGCCGCTAGGCGACTCACAGACTTTAAATTGTATTGTAGGTCCACAAACATGCAAACTTCAAGATGACAGCCTGCTTATGCTGAAGGTTGTATATACTTTGACCGAGGAACTTTATGCTGGAAGCTATCTTGCCATCAAGGCGGTTATGGGGAATAGAGAGCCGGTGAAGCTTATCAAGGACGTGATACGGTTTCTCTCGACGATCCCCAAACAAGTTGAAGAATTGAAAAGATCAGACGCCCGAGCCGATGTGACATCTTCTTTGAGCCGAGCCTTTGCTTATTCAGAAGAACTTGATCCGGAAGAAATGGCCAAAGGATTTCCTAAGCTCAAGGATGATGGCTCAGCTTTCGGTGATGCTAACTATCGGAAATGTGTTAGGACATCTTGGGTATTGGCCAGACAACTTGTTGCTGAAATGGAGCTGAAGAGTTATCAGGCGGCTTATGATGCAAACAACTCTCGAGTTCGGCCACCCTCCTTCATGCCGTTGAACCTGACCCCTGAACGTTGTAAGCACGTTTTCGCTCCTGATGTTGACCCGTCCTCCATCCTGAATGACGAAGCCACTTTCCACGCCTTGACTCTTTGCAACTGGGATGTGGAGAACCTTCATATCGAAGAGCCAGAAGAGCTGGTGGAGGATGACCCAGAGGCGGCTCAGGTGAGAGGTCGGCCGAAGATTAATCCGAGCGGCGCAGAGGGAGAGTCACAGAAGTAATATATGAAAACAGTTTAAGCCGCCCATCTCTCTAGCCCCCAAGTGTTGGGAAAAAACAATGAAATTGTTGTGGCTCCTGGGATGAGCCTATAATAGGACTAGTTTAAAAATTCCTCGAAAAGTTCATGCCTTCGTGCATGCTTGCATTTGTGAAGGCACTTATTAAACCTTTGATCCTTTGATTTGATTTTGCTATTTTCTCTGCTTGTCTTTGAATATCTCTACTATGCTTGATGAGTCTTTTGACTGAAACAGAGAGGACAGGCCAAAGAGTAAGCCGGCAAAGAAACTTGGCTTTCGTAGCTCAAGTCCTGTTGAATAAAAATAATGATTGAACCGGTCATAATATGACGATGGTTGATAACCCGGACGCTCACGTATGAGCCGATGATAACATGATGTTGTACCTACAAAACTTGTGAGGTAGTAATAATAGTTTTTATAACAATATCGAGTACTGTTAACAAGCCGACTTAGTGAGGCTCGGCGAGAAGAGACTGGCTTTCGAGGCTCAGTAAAATAAACCGGCTCTTTTGAGCTAGTTTTGGAAAACTCCAACCATTTAATCCTGGTTATAAGAAACCATGATGAAGGTTGGCAAAAAGATTTATTCCTTTTGCAGAATTTTAAGATGTAACCCGATTTTGAAGAACCGGTTTTGATAGACAAACATAAATATACATGTATGATGCCATGATTGTTGGAAATATGCCATAGAGGCAATAATAAATTGGTTATTATTATATTTCCTAGTTCATGATAATTGTTTATTATCCATGCTAGAATTGTATTGATTGGAAACTAAATACATGTGTGGGTATATAGACAACAATGTGTCCCTAGTATGCCTCTAGTAGACTAGCTCGTTGATCAAAGATGGTCAAGGTTTCCTGACCATAGACATGAGTTGTCATTTGATAACGGGATCACATCATTAGGAGAAAGATGTGATGGACAAGACCCAACCGTAAGCATAGCAGTTGATCGTGTCAGTTTATTGCTACTGCTTTATCCATGTCAAGTATCTGTTCCTACGACCATGAGATCATGCAACTCCCGAACACCGGAGGAATGCCTTGTGTGTATCAAACGTCACAACGTAACTGGGTGACTATAAAGGTGCTCTACAGGTATCTCCAAGGGTGTCTGTTGGGTTGGCATGGATCGAGACTGGGATTTGTCACTCCATATGACGGAGAGGTATCTCTGGGCCCACTCGGTAATACAACATCACAAGAAGCTTGCAAGAAATGTGACTAAGGAGTTAGTCATGGGATCTTGTATTACGGAACGAGTAAAGAGACTTGCCGGTAACGAGATTGAACTAGGTATGGAGATATCGACGATCGAATCTCGGGCAAGTAACATACCGATGGACAAAGGGAACTGCATACGGGATTGTCTGAATCCTTGACATCGTGGTTCGACCGATAAAGATCTTCGTAGAATATGTAGGAACCAATATGGGCATCCAGGTCCCGCTATTGGTTATTGACCGTGGAGGTGTCTCGGTCATGTCTACATGATTCTCGAACCCGTAGGGTCGCACGCTTAACATTCGGTAGCGCTAGGGTAGTATTGAGATATTAATAGTGGAAAGTCCAAAGGTTGTTCGGAGTCCCGGATGGGATCCGGGACATCACGAGGAGCTCCGGAATAGTCCGGAGGTAAAGATTCATATATGAAAGTTGTTATCGGGGTTCCGGAAAAAGTTCAAGTTTTTTCGGTATTGTACCTGGAAGGTTCTAGAAGGTTCCGGAGTGGGGCCCACCTGCATGGGGGACCCACATGAACGTGGGTAGTGGGGAAAGTCCCCACAACCCTGGTCTAGGCGCACCAAGATCCTCCCTTAAAAGGAATAGATTCATATCCCAAGGGGATAAGATCAGGATCCCTAAAAAGAGGGGATAGCAATCGGTGGGGAAGGAAAGGTGGGATTTCCTTCCTCCCCCTTTGGCCAACGACCCTAGGGCCTTGAAGGGCAAGCCACCAGCCCTCTCCACGCCTATATAAAGGTGGGGAGGTGTTGGGGGCAGCAACCCTTCGACCCTTGCCCGTTACCTCACCCAACTCCTCCCACGTTCCATCGGTACGCGCTTGGCGAAGCCCTGCCGGAATTCCGCTGCCACCACCACCACCATACCGTCGTGTTGGTCGTGATCTCATCTACCCCCTATCTCTCGCTTGCTGGATCAAGAAGGAGAGGACGATGCTGAGCCGAACGTGTGCTAAACTCGGAGGTGCCGTCCGTTCGGCACTTGATCGGGAGTTCGTGGACGGATCGTGATTGGATCGCGAAGACGTTCGACTACATCAACCACGTTTCTTAACGCTTCCGCTTAGCGATCTACAAGGGTATGTAGATCCAACTCTCCCTCTCATAGATGCTCATCACCATGGATAGATCTTGCGTGTGCGTATGAGAAATTTTTTGTTTCCCATGCAACGTTCCCCAACAGTGGTATCAGAGCTAGGTCTATGTGTAGATGAGATCACGAGTAGAACACAAAGGAGTTTGTGGGCGTTGATATTCAGATTGCTTCCTCCCTTTGTCTTTTCTTGATTCGGCGGTATTGTGGGATGAAGCGGCCCGGACCAACATTACTCGTACGCTTACGAGAGACCGGTTCCATCAACTGACATGTAACTTCGTTGCATAAAGATGGCTGACGGGTGTCTGTTTCTCCCACTTTAGTCGGATTGGATTTGACAAAGGCGGTCCTTGAGAAGGTTGAATAGCAATTTTTGTATCACCGTTGTGGTTTGGTGTAGGTAAGAATCGTTCTTGCTAGATACCCTTAGCAGCCACGTAAAACATGCAACAACAATTAGAGAACGTCTAACTTGTTTTTGCAGGGTATGTTGTGATGTGATATGGCCAATTACATGATGAGATATATGTGGTGTATGAGATGATCATGTTTTGTATAGATTATCACAATTTGCATGTCGATGAGTATGGCAACCCGCAGGAGCCATAGGGTTGTCTTTAATTTATTTTCGCCGTTTTTGCTTTACTTTATCGCTATGAGTTAGCAATAGTTGTAGAAGCAATAGTTGGCGCGACAACCTCAAGGTGACATGTTGATGGAGATCAAGATGATGGAGATCATGGTGTCATGCCGGTGACGATGGAGATCATGTCAGTGCTTTGGAGATGGAGATCAAAAGCACAAGATCATGGCCATATCATGTCACTTATGATTTGCATGTGATGTTAATCCTTTTATGTATCTTATTTTGCTTAGGACGACGGTAGCATTATAAGGTGATCCCTCACTTAAATTTCAAGATAAAACTATGTTCTCCCCGAGTGTGCACCATTGCGAAAGTTCGTCATTTTGACACACCACGTGATGATCGGGTGTGATAGACTCTACGTTCACATACAACGGGTGCAAGCCAGTGTTGCACATGCGGAACACTCGGGTTAAACTTGACGAGCCTAGCATGTACAGACATGGCCTCGGAACACAAGAGGCCGAAAGGTCGAACATGAGTCATATAGTAGATATGATCAACATGGAGATGTTCACCATTGAAACCACCTCATCTCACGTGATGATCGGACTTGGGTTGGTGGATTTGGATCATGTCACACTTAGACAACCTGAGGGATGTTGATTTGAGTGGGAGTTCTTAAGTAATATGATTAATTGAACTCATTATCATGAACATAGTCAAAATGTCTTTGTAAATTATGTTGTAGATTACTAGCTCACGCTGTAGCTCCCTTGAATTTTTTATATGTTCCTAGAGAAATAGAGTTGAAAGATGATGGTAGCAATTATGCGGACTGGGTCCGTGATCTGAGGATTGTCCTCATTGCTGCACAGAAGGCTTATGTCCTTAATGCACCGCTCGGTGCGCCACCCCCCTCAAGCGTCGTCTGTAGATGTTGTGAACATCTGACATGCATGTTCTGATGACTACTTGATAGTTCAGTGCGTCATGCATTACGGCTTAGAATTGAGGCTCCAAAACTTTTTGAACGTCACGGAACATATGAGATGTTCTAAGAGCTGAAATTGGGATCTTAGGCTCGTGCCCGTGTTGAGAGGTATGAGACCTCCAACAAGATTCTTTGCCTGCAAGATGAAGGAGAATAGCTCAATCTGTGAGCAAGTGCTCAGATTGTCTGGGTGCTACAATCGCTTGAATCGAGTGGGAGTTGATCTTCCAGATAAGACAGTGATTGATATAGTTCTCCAAGTCACTTCCACTAAGCTACTAGAAGCTTCGTGATGAACTATAAAATGCCAGGGATGGAAATAATGATCCTAGAGCTATTCGCGATGTTTGACACCGCGAAGGTAGAAATCAAGAAGGAGCATCAAGTGTTGATGGTTAGTGAAACCACTAGTTTCGAGAAGGGCAAGGGCAAGGAGGGAAACTTCATGGATGGCAAGTCAGTTGCTGCTCCAGTGAAGAAACCCATGGTTGAACCCAAACCCGAGACTAAGTGCTTCTATTATGAGGAGAACGGTCGCTGAAGCGGAACAACCCTAGATACTTGGTAGATAAAGAAGGCTGGCAACGTCGACGGAAGTATATTTGATATACGTATTATTGATGTGTACCTTACTAGTACTCCTAGTAGCACCTGGGTATTAGATACCAGTTTAGTTGCTAAATGTTGGTAACTCAAAATAAAAGCTACGGAATAAACGGCGACTAGCTAAGGGCGAGGTGACGATGTGTGTTGGAAGGGTTTCCAAGGTTGATGTGATCACCATCGCACGCTCTCTCTACCTTCGGGATTAGTAATGAACCTAAATGTTATTTGGTGTTTGCGTTGAGCATAAACGTGATTAGATCGTGTTTATTGCAATACGGTTATTCATTTAAGTTATAGAATAATGGTTATTCTGTTTACATGAATAATACCTTCAATGGTCATGCACCTAATGAGAATGGTTTATTGAATCTTGATCGTAGTGATACACATGTTCATAATATTGATGCCAAAAGATACAAAGTTAATAATGATAGTACCACATACTTGTGGCACTGCCGCTAAATGTCATATTGGTGTAAATCGCATGAAGAAACTCCATGCTGATGGATCTTTGGACTCATTCGATTTCGAATCGGTTGAGACATGCGGACCATGCCTCATGGGCAAGATGACTAAGACCCCGTTTTTCGGTTTGATGTAGTGGGCAAGTGACTTATTGGAAGTGATACATGTTGATGTATGCGGTCCAGTGAGTGTTGAAGCGTGCGGTGGATATCGCTATTTTCTTACCTTCACTGATGATTTGAGTAGATATGGGGATATTTACTTAATGAAACACAAGTCTGAAACGTTTGAAAAGTTCAAACAAATTCAGAGTGAAGTTTGAGATTATCGTGACAAGAAGATAAAATGTCTACGATATGATCGTGGAAGTGAATATCTGAGTTACGAGTTTGGTATACAACTTAAGACAATGTGGAAGTTGTTTCACAACTCACGCCACCTGGAAAACCATAGTGTGATGGTGTGTCCGAACGTCGTAGCCGTGCCCTATTTGATATGGTTCATACTATGATGTCTCTTATCATTTTGCCACTATCGTTTTTGGGTTAAAGCATTAGAGACAAATACATTCACTTTAATAGGGCACCATCTAAGTCTGTTGAGATGACACCGTATGAATTATGGTTTGGCTGAAACCTAAGCTGTCATTTCTTAATGTTTGGGGCTGCGACGCTTATGTGAAAAAGGTTTTCACCTAATGAGCTCGAACCAAAGCGGACAAATGCATCTTCATAGAATACCCTAAGGAGACATTGGGTATACCTTCTATCTCAGATCCAAGCACAAAGTGTTTGTTGCTAAGAATGGGTCCTTTCTCGAGAAAAAGTTTCTTTCGAAAGAATTGAGTGGGAGGAAAATAGAACTTGATGAGGTTGTTGAACCGTCACTTCAGTTGGATGGTAGCACAACACAGAAAGATGTTTCTGGGGTGCCTACGCCAATTGAAGAGGAAGCTAATGATGATGATCATGAAACTTTGGATCAAGTTACTACCGAACCTCGTAGGTAGACAAGGATACATATTGCCCTGAGTGGTACGGTGATCATGTCTTGGAAATCATGTTGTTAGACAACGATGAGCCTACAAACTATGAAGAAGCGATGGTGGGCCCGGATTCCAACAAATGGCTAGGAGCCATGAAATCCGAGACAGGATCCATGTATGAAAACAAAGTATGGACTTTGGTAGACTTGCCCGTTGAACGGCAGGTCGTTGAGTACAAATGGACCTCTAAGAGGAAGACACACGCTGATGGTAAATGTCACCATTTATAAAGCTCGACTTGTCGCGAAAAAGGTTTTCGACATGTTCAAGGAGTTGACTACGATGAGACTATCTCACCCGTAGCGATGCTGAAGTCTGTTGGAATTATGTTAGCAGTTGCTGCATTTTTCGATTATGAAATCCGGCAGATGGATGTCAAAACATCGTTCCCTTGAGGAAAGGTTGTATGTGATACAACCAGAAGGTTTTGTCGATCCTAAGGATGCTAAAAGGTATGCAAGCTCCAGCAATCCTTCTATGGACTGGAGCAAGCATCTCGGAGTTGGAATATACGCTTTGATGAGGTGATCAAAGTTTTTGAGTTTATACAAAGTTTATGAGAAACTTGTATTTGCAAGAAAGTGAGTGGGAGATAGAAATTCTGATATGTATATGTGGTTGACATATTGTTGATCGGAAATAATATAGAATTTCTGGAAAGCATAAAGGGTTGTTTGAAAAGAGTTTTTCAAAGGAAGACCCGGATAAAAGCTATTAGTATATTGGGCATCAAGATCTATAGAGATAGATCAAGACGCTTGATAAGTCTTTCAATGAGAACATACCTTGACAAATTTTTGAAAGAGTTCAAAATGGATCAGACAAAAAAGGAGTTCTTGCCTGATTTGTAAGGTGTGAAGTTGAGTAAGACTCAAAACTCGACCACGGCAGACGAAAGAGAAAGGGCGAAGGTCGTCCCCTATGCCATTAGCCATAGGCTCTATATAGTATGCCATGTTGTGTACCGCACCTGATGTGTGCCTTGCCATGCGTCTATCAAGGGGTACAAGAGTGATCCAGGAGTGGATCACTGGACAGCGGTCAAAATTATCATTAGTAACTAGAGGACTAAGGAGATGTTTCTCGATGATGGAGGTGATAAAGAGTTCGTCGTAAAGAGTTACGTCGATGCAAGCTTTAAACACCAATCTGGACTACTCAAAGTAGCAATCCGGATACGTATGGTGGGGTAGCCATTTGGAATAGCTCCAAGTGAAGCGTGGTAGCAACATCTACAGTATAGAGAGTTACAAAGTACACACGGATCTGAATATTACAGACCCGTTGACTAAAACCTCTCTCACAAGCTAAACATGATCAAACCCCATAACTTATTGGGTGTTAATCACATGATGATATAAGTGTTAATCACATGGTGATATAAGTGTTAATCACATGGTGATATAAGTGTTAATCACATGGTGATGTGAGCTAGATTATTGACTCTAGTGCTAGTGGGAGACTGTTGGAAATATGCCCTAGAGGCAATAATAAATTGGTTATTATTATATTTCCTAGTTCATGATAATTGTTTATTATCCATGCTAGAATTGTATTGATTGGAAACTAAATACATGTGTGGGTATATAGACAACAATGTGTCCCTAGTATGCCTCTAGTAGACTAGCTCGTTGATCAAAGATGGTCAAGGTTTCCTGACCATAGACATGAGTTGTCATTTGATAATGGGATCACATCATTAGGAGAATGATGTGATGGACAAGACCCAACCGTAAGCATAGCAGTTGATCGTGTCAGTTTATTGCTACTGCTTTATCCATGTCAAGTATTTGTTCCTACGACCATGAGATCATGCAACTCCCGGACACCGGAGGAATGCCTTGTGTGTATCAAACATCACAACGTAACTGGGTGACTATAAAGGTGCTCTACAGGTATCTCCAAGGGTGTCTGTTGGGTTGGCATGGATCGAGACTGGGATTTGTCACTCCGTATGACGGAGAGGTATCTCTGGGCCCACTCGGTAATACAACATCACAAGAAGCTTGCAAGCAATGTGACTAAGGAGTTAGTCATGGGATCTTGTATTACGGAACGAGTAAAGAGACTTGCCGGTAACGAGATTGAACTAGGTATGGAGATATCGACGATCGAATCTCGGGCAAGTAACATACCGATGGACAAAGGGAACTGCATACGGGATTGTCTGAATCCTTGACATCGTGGTTCGACCGATAAAGATCTTCGTAGATTATGTAGGAACCAATATGGGCATCCAGGTCCCGCTATTGGTTATTGACCGTGGAGGTGTCTCGGTCATGTCTACATGATTCTCGAACCCGTAGGGTCGCACGCTTAAAGTTCGGTAGCGCTAGGGTAGTATTGAGATATTAATAGTCGAAAGTCCGAAGGTTGTTCAGAGTCCCGGATGGGATCCGGGACATCAAGAGGAGCTCTGGAATAGTCCGGAGGTAAAGATTCATATATGGAAAGTTGTTATCGGGGTTCCGGAAAAAGTTCGAGTTTTTTCGGTATTGTACAGGGAAGGTTCTAGAAGGTTCCGGGGTGGGGCCCACCTGCATGGGGGACCCACATGAACGTGGGTAGTGGAGAAAGTCCCCACAACCCTGGTCTAGGCGCACCAAGATCCTCCCTTAAAAGGAATAGATTCATATCCCAAGGGGATAAGATCAGGATCCCTAAAAGGGGGGGATAGCAATCGGTGGGGAAGGAAAGGTGGGATTTCCTTCCTCCCCCTTTGGCCAACGACCCTAGGGCCTTGGAGGGCAAGCCACCAGCCCCCTCCACGCCTATATAAAGGTGGGGAGGCATTGGGGGCAGCAACCCTTCGACCCTTACCCGTTACCTCACCCAACTCCTCCCACGTTTCACCGGTACGCGCTTGGCGAAGCCCTGCCGGAATTCCGCTGCCACCACCACCACCATACCGTCGTGTTGGTCCCGATCTCATCTACCCCCTCTCTCTCGCTTGCTGGATCAAGAAGGAGAGGACGCCGCTGAGCCGCACGTGTGCTAAACTCGGAGGTGCCGTTCGTTCGACACTTGATCGGGAGTTCGTGGACGGATCGTGATTTGATCGCGAAGACGTTTGACTACATCAATCGCATTTCTTGACGCTTCCGCTTAGCGATCTACAAGGGTATGTAGATCCAACTCTCCCTCTCATAGATGCTCATCACCATGGATAGATCTTGCGTGTGCGTACGAGAAAATTTTTGTTTCCCATGCAACGTTCCCCAACAATGATATCATGCAAAATGATGTGTGTATGTGACAACAGAAAAAGATGCCGGCTTTCGAGGCTTGACACAAAGACCGGCTTTCGAAGCTCGAGTCTTGCTTAAATGAAGCGGGTATGATAACCCATGGTTTATTCTAGCTCTCTGTGTGCCGGCTCTCACGTGACTGAAGCCGATGTTTTAACCTTAAGAAGTTCAGGGTCCATAAAAGGATTAACTTGTCAATAGTACACGGGGTCACCTGATCGGAGTCGCATCAAGCATACAGGCAGGTTTAACCATATGTGGCGTTTTTCTTGCCGGATAAAGAGGGTGAGAAAGCTGAACTCGGTGAGTTGGAAGCCCCCAAATGCCCAATGTATTGTGGCGCTTTGCCGGGTCACAAGGGTGAGGAAACTAAACTCAATGAGTTGGAAGCCCCCAAATGCTCAATGTTTCAAAAGATAAAGACTCATGCTCAATTTGTGGGCTGAAACGACAGAAACTCCGAGTTTCGAGTGTGTCAGCTTTATTATATTTGAAACATAAAGAAGTATAATATGACCGCAGGTGATCAGTGCTCAAAGGCCGGGTTATTTTCTTCTCGGAGGTTTTATGATCCTTCTCGTAGATTTCTCCAGGCAATATGAATTATTTTTCAGGAATCAGGTACTAGTGGTGCTGACCGCTATTCAACTACTTGGGGTTACTCTGGAAACCACCTTGGTTGTTATGTTGATTTCCTGGGCCAGGATGTTGTCCATTGCCATTGTTCGCCTGATGTTGGAAACCAGCTCCTGAGCCACCCTGTGATCCGCCAGGACCATGCTGACTCGAGTGTCCACCACCGTTGCCCCCTTGATGATTCTGGAAGGCTTGGTTGCAGAATTCCTGCATGATGTAACAGTTTTCCCATGAGTGGGTAGCCGGCTTGTCCTGGGTACTATGTTTGGGACACGGTCCCTTGAGCGCCTCCTCGTAATTACGAGGCTTATTCCCATTATAAGCCCCTCCAGGGTGACCATTACGACGTTGGTTTTTGAAACCGACGTTGGTGTTGGCAACGAAGTCTGACCCGCCATCCAGCTGCTTTCGCTTGCCATTGTTATTCTGGGTTCCCTGGTTACCACCGTGGTTACGTAGGCCTTTACCTCCTTCACCTTTCTTTCCTTTGCTAGTCTTGTCCTCATCTGAGCCGGGGTCCTTTGTGTTGTCTGACTCGGCA
This sequence comes from Elymus sibiricus, assembly GCA_039707655.1. Classification (NCBI taxonomy): domain Eukaryota; kingdom Viridiplantae; phylum Streptophyta; class Magnoliopsida; order Poales; family Poaceae; genus Elymus; species Elymus sibiricus. Next base: position 252,570,978 of record CM077671.1, read on the forward strand.
TACCTGGTGAGGACATCCATCAAGTCGCCCATATCCTACACCTTACGCTTGAGCCGCCCGAGCTTCTGGACCAGCGGCTGGAAGTGGCAATTCTTTTCTAGGATCAGGATGACTTGAGCTGCTGTAATGCTCTCTGACGAGTGTATGATTTCTGCAACCCGGCAAGTCCAATGATGGGCCGACTCATCCGCGCGCTAGACGCAATGTTGAAGGTCCACTATCGTCATCGGCTTCTTGCACGTTCCCTGAAAATTCTTGATGAAAAGTTCCTTAAGTTTTGACCAAGTGTTGATGGAATTGGGCGGTAAATTCTTCAACCATGTTTGAGCCGGTCCTTCCATTCTTCAACCATATCAGCGTCACTGACATCCAACATATCCATTGCCAACTCATAGCTTTTGATCCAAGCCGCCGGCTCAAGATCTACTGTGTAGTTTGGCACCTTGCGAGGCCCCTTGAAGGCTTTGGGCATACGCTCGGCCCGGAGAGCCAGGGATAGGCAAGGTATCACAATCATCCTACTATTGGTCCCAGCCTTCGGTTGAGGATGAAGCTATTGAATGGCTCGTGCCGCTGCTTTTGCCTCAGCCTATCGCGCACCCCTAGCCGCATCAACAATCGCCTGAGCTCCTGATGGAATAGGCTGGATCGGGGAAACTTGAGGCTGTTGCCTGCGAGCACTGCTAGAAACAGCCGGAGACTCCAGATGGCGACTCTTGCCACGGCTGGCATATGGGGTGGAGTGCATCCGATCGCGGCTATAAGAATACTGTGCTTGTTCTACCACCGCTGTTTTCAACATCTCTATGGCGTTCCTGGCCTCAACATCAACAGGGGTATTTCCATGGATAGGTAGCGCTTCCAGGTGCCGGGTCGCAGCCAGCACATTGTCAACAGGGTTGGAAAAGTGACCTCATGGCGTCTGGAAACGTTGCGGCAGCGAGTGAGTCAGCGGTGGCTGAGGCTGTTCATTTTGTTGATTCCGAGCGGCTGCCCAGCCCCCGGAGTCTGCTGGGGGGTATTAAAAAGTTGTTGCGGCTCAAGGCTGTAGCCGGCACCGGTGTCTCCTCTAGTAAACCGCCTCAGATGCATCTCTCTGAAGTCCTAACTGTCAAGCCTCGGCTTTAAGGCGCTCTGACTCATTATGTATGCGAGCATGTAGCTCTGCCATCCTGGCATTCTCAGCGTCGATTTCCCTTTGTACTTCGGTCATCTGGTCACGTAGTTTGGTTAACTCCGTGTTGCGCTCTTCTTGGTTTTCTGCAGTGACGGGACTCTCCACTAGCTTTGCCATCTCAGCCATTAAATCTGTCATGGCTTGAGATGGCATCTTGCCACACCCGCCAGATCCACCCGCCGCTCCAGCCGCGGACGGGTTCTGAGCCATCACAGTTCCTGCCATGTAGACAACAACCTGACGAGGCGACTCATGGAATTCCTCAGGGGCTTCAACCTCCAATAATCCTTCGAGTCTGCCATCATAGAGAGGACAGATTGATTCAGTTTCTCCTATGGAAAAATCGCCATCTGAGTTGACGAGGATGTCGTCGCTGCCCGCCGGTTCATCCGAGAGGCAAACTCCCTGAGTAAAGTCGACGAACACATGACGCTGGCCGGTTTGATCTTGGTCGGGTTGTGTGTGCCGAGCCGGCTCATGGATGTTAATGCAGATGTCTGACTCAGAAACAGTAGCTCCAATCCTGCCCAAAGGGACCTGATGTTCGTGCTCGGTTGAGCCGGCCTCGGTGCCCCAGATTGGATCGTCGATGTAGATCTTGTCGCGGCGACTCTTGATCATCTGATCCACCGCGAATTTCCAGAACCCTGGACAGGTTCCCCTTGAGAAATCAACTCCACCGGGCGAGAGCCCCACGGTGGGCGCCAACTGTCGTGGTTTTGTCACGGCAGATGTCCTCGTGCAAGAACTTAGGTGTGAGGCCATTGCCGCTAGGTGGCGACTCAAAGGGGTTAAACGGGAACGGGAGGCGAGTTTACCCAGGTTCGGCCCCTCCGATGGAGGTAATAGCCTACGTCCTGCTTTGTGTCTATATTGATGATGATCTCGATTACAAGGGTGCAGAATCGCTAACCTAGCTTTCGAGGGTGTCTAACCTAAGTCTTTCGGTCCTGCGGGCTTGCCTTTATATACAGGTCAAGATCCTAGGGTTTACAACAGAGTCTGAGTCACATTACAACTCGTAACCTTTCATGTCTCTAACACGCCTTGCCTCTTGAGCAAGAAATCATCTGGCGTCTTCTGTCGTGTGGGCCTTGAGTCACCGTCTCCACGCGCTTGTGCCGCCCAGCGGTTTATTTAGTAATCGCCTTACTTGCTTTACCTTCACGACACGGCCCATCTTGAACGTAGTTCCGGAGCCGCCATCATACTGACACGGCCCAGTAGGGCGAGTCATACCGTGGGGTTATATCCCCGACACATAGTGAATACATGGTATTGGCAACCATTCAATTGCTTAGGATTACTCTGATATCCTGATTAATTATGCTGCTACTGATTCCCTTGATCCGATTGCTGATTATGACCACCATGATTCCCTTGGCCCTGATAGCGAGAACTTGAGCCGCCATGGCCAAACCCGGCTCCCTGGAATCCTTCAGAACCTGACCCGCCTGGCGGCCCATTGTCGTTGCCATGATGTTGAAAAGCCTGGTTCTTGAACCCTTGCATGATATGACAATCCTTCCAAGCATGAGTAGATGGCTTGTTAGGATAACTGGGCTTCAAACACGGCCCGTTAAGAGCCTCCTCATAATTTCTAGGTTTCCCTCTAGCGTACGGCTGCTTGCCGTTACGACGCTGATTTTTGAACCCTGCATTGGTGTTGGCCACAAAATTTGATCCACCATCTGAGAACTTGCGCTTTCCACCATTGCCCTGGTTATTATTATTATTTGTTGGGGCACACTGTTGCTAACTCTTACCGCCACCGTTCTTCTTACCCTTTCCAGACTTGTCATTGTCTCAATTGGGATCCTTCGTGCCATCAGAGTCGGCATACCTGGTAAGTGCATCCATGAAATTGCCCATATCCTGGCACTTACACTTAAGCCGCCCTAACTTTTGCTTAAGAGGCTGGAAGTGAAAGTTCTTCTCTAGAATCAGAATAGCTTGAGCTGCCACAATATTATCTGAGGAGTGGATAATGCTGGTGACCCGGCGAGCCCAATGATGGGCCGACTCATCCTCACGCTGCACACAATGCTCCAAATCCACAATCGTCATAGGCTACTTACAAGTCCCTTGAAAATTCTTGATGAAGCACTCCTTCAATTCTGCCCAGGTGTTGATGGAGTTGGGACAGGTTCCTTAACCATGTATGAGCCGGCCCCTCCAACATCATAGTGAAGGACTTAGCATAGACTGCATCGCTGACATCCAACATGTCCATAGCCAGTTCATAACTTTCAATCCAAGCCGCCGGTTCAAGATCCGCCATGTAATTTGGCACCTTACGAGGTCCCTTAAAATCTTTAGGCATGTGCTCACCATGTAGAGCCGGAACAAGGCATGGAAATCCGATTGTTCTGGCACTTGACCCGACGACCACTAAAGGTGAAGGAACCACCGGGGGCGGCTGATAAACCCCCTGGTCTGCTGCCTCTGCTTCTCGACCGGCCCTTGCCTCATCCACAATTGCTTGAGCATCCGTACGGCGCCGCTCACTATAGGAGACTGCTAGCAACTCTACGCATCGGCTATAGCTACGACTTAGCAAAGGAGTTGAATGCACATGCTGCCGACTGTATGAATAATTAGCTTTCTAGGCAATCGCTGTTTGTAACAGTTCAATGGCATTCCGGGCTTCAACCGCCATCGGCGACTGACCATCCATAGGGAGTGCAGTAACCCGGGTTGCCGCTGCCATCATGTTATCCACCGGGTTGGAGAAGTGCCCCGACGGTGTCACAAAACGTTGCGGTGTCGTCTAGCCGAGGGGCGGGTTTGGGTCTGGCTCTTCCCTCCAGGCCAGCTCTGGCTGGTGAGGTTGAGCCGCCACCCGGCCCCTAGGCATCTCAGAAGTCAATTGGGGTATAACTGGCACTCCTGGAGTACTTGGGCCCGCTCCGGGAGAGTTGAACAAACGCTTGGGGTCGTAGACCAGGGGTAAACGGCTCTGTTGCCTCCTCCGAAGGACCGCATCGGATGCGCTTTGATACAGGCTGAACCGCCACGCTTCTGTTCTTAATCGTTCTGCTTCTGCATTAACCTGAGCTTGCATTGCAGCTGTCCGGGTATTCTCAGCGTCAATGTCTTCCTAGGCCTTGGCCATCTGCTCCTTTATCTTTGCAATCTCCGCATTGCGTTCTGTTTGATTTTCCACAGTGACCTATGTTCCCAGTAACGTTGTCAGGGTAGTCATCAGCTCAGACAGAACTTGAGCCGGTGGCCTGACTGAACCGGACCACCGAGGAGCCGGCGCTGAAAGGTCAATCGTTGTTGTTGCTCCGGCCACCGTAGATTGGAGAGCCGGCGCCGTCCCAGCCATGAATATGGCGGCTCGGCACGGTGGCTCGTAGAGGTGTGGAATACTGTTGCCATCGGACCAGCCCCCAAGCCCGCCGTCTTCAAGCTGATAAACTGGCTATGTCTCTCCGGTCAAGGACTCATCATCCGAGCAGACAAGAGTCTCTCCCCCAGACACGGAGTTTTCCTCAAAGTTCTGCGCCCTGCACAAAACCAACAAAGACATGCTTCTGGCCGGCTTGAATCCGGGCGGGTTGTGCGCGCCGAGCCAAATCGACGAGGTCGGTGTAGATGTCCGGCTCGGGTTCTGATCCGCCGATCTTGCCGATGAAGACATGAATCTAGCCGAAGGGGACCCGGTACCCATACTCGATTGAGTCGGCCTCGGGACCCCAGCCGGCATCGTCGATGTAGAGCTTGCCACGAACACTCTTCGTCATCCTGCCAAAGGCGTACCCCTCGATCCCTGGGAAAGATCCCTTCAAGAACTCGAAACCACCATGCGTTGGCCCCACGGTGGTCGCCAACTGTCATGGTTTTGTCACGACAGATGTCCTAGTGTGAGGACTTAGACGTGAGGCCATCTGATACGTCCATTTTGCATCATGATTTCCTACTATTATTTATAGTGTTTTGTTGAATAATAATGCTTTAGGGAGTGATTCCAATGCCTTTTCTCTCATAATATGCAAGGTTTACACAAAGGGGGGGAATACCGGCAGCTCGAATTCTGGACTTGACAAAACACATCAGAGATACCTATTCTGCACATCTCCAAATAAGCTGAAACTATATGGAGAATTATTTTGGATTATATAATAAATACTGGAGCAAATAACTATCGGAGGGGGCCACCCTGGTGAGCACAAGACACCAGGGCGCGCCAGGCCCCCCAAGCGCGCCCTGGTGGGTTGTGCCCAGCACGACCCACCTCCGGTGCCCATCTTCTGGTATATAAGGTCTTTTGACCTAGAAAAAATAAGGAGAGGACATTTTGGACGGAACGCCGCCGTCTCGAGGCGGAACTTGGGTAGGAGCACTTTTGCCCTCCGGCGGAGCGATTTCGCCAGGGGAACTTCCTTCCCGGAGGGGGAAATCGAAGCCATCGTCATCAATATCTTCAACAGCACCATCTCCTCTCAAACCCTAGTTCATGTCTTGTGTTCAATCTTTGTATCGGAACCTCGGATTGCTACCTGTGGGTGACTAGTAGTGTTGATTACATCTTGTAGTTGATTACTATATGGTTTATTTGGTGGAAGATTACATGTTCAGATCCATTATGCTATTCAATACCCCTCTGATCTTGAGCATGAATATTATTTGTGAGTAGTTACCTTTGTTCTTGAGGTCACGGGAGAAGTCATGTTGCAAGTAATCATGTGAATTTGATATGTGTTCGATATTTTGATGATATGTATGTTGTGATTCCCTTATTGGTGTCATGTGAACGTCGACTACATGACACTTCACCATCCTTGGGCCTAAGGGAATGCATTGTGGAGTAGTTATTAGATGATGGGTTGCTAGAGTGACAGAAGCTTAAACCCTAGTTTATGCGCTACTTCGTAAGGGGCTTATTTGGATCCAAACGTTTAATGCTATGGTTAGATTTTATCTTAATACTTTTCTCGTAGTTGCGGATGCTTGCGAGGGCGTTAATCATAAGTGGGAGGTTTGTTCAAGTAACAAAAGCACCCAAGCACCGGTCCACCCACATATCAAATTATCAAAGTAGCGAACGCAAATCAAACCAACATGATAAAAGTGACTAGATGAAATTCACGTGTACCCTCAAGAACACTTTGCCTATTACTAGAGATTGTTCTGGCTTGTCCTTTGCCACAAAAGGATTGGGCTACCTTGCTACATCTTACTTGCCGTTACCATTCCTTGCTTGTTACCATTTATCTTGCTATCAAACTATCAATTACCTACAATTTCAGTGCTTGCAGAAATTACCTTGCTGAAAACCGCTTGTCATTTCCTTGTGCTCCTCGTTGGGTTCGACACTCTTACTTATCGAAAGGACTACGATTGATCCCCTATACTTGTGGGTCATCAAGACTCTTTTCTGGCGCCGTTTCCGGGGAGTGAAGCGCTCTTGGTAAGTGGAAATCGATAAGGAAAAACTTATACTACGTGCTGAAATTTATTGTCACTTGCTACTATGGAAAACAATCCTTTGAGGGGTTTGTTCGGGGTATCTTCACCTCGACCGAAACCACAATTAGTTGCCCCTCAACCAACTGTACCTACTGAAAATATTGGCTATGAAATTCCTTCGGGTATGGTAGAAAAACTGCTAGCTAATCCTTATGCAGGAGATGGAACTGGACATCCTAATATGCACCTATTGCATGTGAATGAAGTTTGTGGATTATTTAAGCTTGCAGGTTTATCCGGAGATGTAGTTAAGAAGAAAGTTTTCCCTTTATCTTTGAAGGGAAAAGCATTGACATGGTATAGGCTATGTGATGATATTGGATCATGGAAATGGAATCGATTGCAATTAGAATTCCACCAAAAGTTTTATCCCATGCATCTATTTCACCGGGATCGTAATTATATATATAATTGTTGGCCTCGTGAAGGAGAAAGCATCGCTCTAGCTTGGGGGAGGCTTAAGTCAATGTTATATTCATGCCCCAACCATGATATCCCAAGAGAAGTTATTATTCATAATTTTTATGCTCGGCTTTCTCATAATGATCAATCCATGCTCGATACTTCTTGTACTGGTTCTTTTATGAACAAGACTATTGAATCCAAGGTGGATCTCTTAGAAAGAAATAAACACAACTCTGAAGATTGGGAACTCGACGAAGGTAATGAGTCAGGTATAAAGCTTAAGTTTGATTGTGTTAAATCTTTTATGAATACCGATGCTTTTCACAAGTTTAGCACTAAATATGGCCTTGACTCTGAGATAGTAGCCTCTTTCTATGAAGCATTTGCTACTCATGTTGATCTCCCTAAGGAGAAGTGGTTTAAATATCTTCCCCCTATTAAATAAGAAATTAAAGAACCGGTAAAAGCTAAGGATGAAACCATCATTTACAATGTTGATCTAGTTGTGTCTACTGCTTATATTGAAAAACCACCTTTCCCTGTTAGGGTAAAGGAACATGCTAAGGTATCAACTGTGGTTCGCAAGAGCAATATCAGAGCACCTAAACCCCTAAGCAAATTAAAGTAGAACCTAGCGTTGCTATGGTTAAAGATCTCTTGGTAGAAAATATTGATGGGCATGTTATTTACTTCTGTGATGAAGCTGCTAGAATTGCCAAACCTGATGAAAAAGATAAACATAGACCCGTAGTGGGCATGCCTGTTATCTCTGTCAAAATAGGAGATCATTGCTATCATGGTTTATGTGATTTGGGTGCTAGTGTGAATGCTATTCATTTTACCTTATACCCAAGAAATTATGAATGAAATAGCACCTGCTGAAATAGAAGATATTGATGTTACTATTAAACTTGCTAATAGAGACACCATCACACCACTTGGGATTGTTAGAGATGTTGAAGTCTTCTGTGGGAATGTAAAATATCCTACTGATTTTCTAGTTCTTGGCTCCCCACAAGATGACTTTTGTCCTATTATCTTTGGTAGACCTTTCTTGAGCACCGTCAAAGCTAAGATAGATTGTGAAAAACAATATGTCGGTGTCAGTTTTGGTGATGTGTCTCATGAGTTTAATTTTTCCAAGTTTAGTAGACAACCTCGTGATAGAGAATTATCTAGTAAGGATGAAATAATTGGTCTTGCTTCAATTGCCGTGCCTCCTACCGATCCACTAGAATAATAGCTGCTAAACCATGAAAATGATATGCACTTGCGTGAAAGAAATGAAATAGATAAAATCTTCTTTGCACAACAACCTCTTCTAAAACACAATTTGCCTATTGACACCCTTGTAGGTCCTCCTCCACCTAAAAGTGATCATGTGTTTGAATTAAAGCAATTGCCTGATACTTCGAAGTATGCTTATCTTGATGAGAAAAAGATATATCCTGTTATTATTAGTGCTAACCTTTCAGAACATGAAGAAGAAAGATTATTAAAAATTCTGAGGAAGCACCGGGCGGCTATTGGATATACTCTTGATGATCTTAAGGGCATTAGTCCCACTCTATGTCAGCACAAGATTAATATGGAACATCATGCTAAACCCGTTGTTAATCACCAATGGCGATTGAATCCTAAGATAAAAGAAGTGGTAAGAACTGAAATATTAAAGCTTCTTGAAGCAGGTATAATCTATCCCATAGCTGATAGTAGATGGGTAAGTCCCGTTCATTGTGTCCCTAAGAAGGGAGGTATTACCGTTGTTCCTAATGATAAAAATGAACTCATTCCACAAAGAATTGTCACTGGCTATAGAATGGTAATTGACTTTAGAAAATTAAATAAAGCTACTAGAAAAGATCATTACCCTCTGCCTTTTATTGATCAAATGCTAGAAAGATTATCTAACCACACGCACTTTTGTTTTCTGGATGGATATTCTGGTTTTTCTCAAATACGTGTATCACAATCTCATCAAGAGAAAACCACCTTTACCTGTCCTTTTGGAACCTATGCTTATAGACGTATGCCTTTTGGTTTATGCAATGCACCTGCTACCTTTCAAAGATGTATGACTGCTATATTCTCTGATTTTTGTGAAAAGATTGTGCAGGTTTTCATGGATGGTTTTTCCGTTTACGAAACTTCTTTTGATGATTGCTTAAGCAACCTTGATCGAGTTTTGCAGAGTTGTGAATAAACTAATCTCATCTTGAATTGGGAGAAGTGTCACTTTATGGTGAATGAAGGTATTGTCTTGGGGCATAAAACATCTGAACGAGGTATTGAGCTGGATAAAGCTAAAGTTGATGCAATCGAGAAAATTCCATGTCCTAAATATATTAAAGGTATTCGGAGTTTCCTTGGTCATGCTGGTTTCTATAGGAGGTTTATTAAAGACTTCTCTAAAATTTCTAGGCCTCTTACTAATCTTTTACAAAAGGATATTCCATTTGTTTTTGATGATGATTGTGTAGAAGCCTTTGAAACACTCAAGAAAGCCTTAACTTCTGCACCTATTGTTCAACCACCTGATTGGAACCTGCCTTTTGAAATTATGTGTGATGCTAGTGATTATTTTGTTGGTGTTGTTCTAGGACAAAGAGTCGATAAGAAATTAAATGTTATCCATTATGCTAGCAAAACTCTAGACAATGCCCAACGAAATTATGCTACTACTGAAAAAGAATTTTTAGCAATTGTGTTTGCTTGTCATAAATTTAGATCCTACATTGTTGACTCCAAAGTTATTGTTCACACCGATCATGCTACTATAAAATATCTTATGGAAAAGAAAGATGCTAAACCTAGACTCATTAGGTGGGTTCTCTTGCTTCAAGAATTTGACTTACATATCGTTGATAGGAAGGGAGCTGAGAACCCCGTAGCTGGTAACTTTTCTAGGTTAGAAAATATTCTTGATGACCCACTACCTATTGATGATAGCTTTACTGATGAACAGTTAGCTGCGATACATGTTTCTCGAAACACTCCTTGGTATGCTGATTATGCTAACTACATTATCACTAAATATATACCACCTAGCTTCACATACCAACAAAAGAAAAGAATTCTTCTATGATTTAAGACATTACTTTTGGGATGACCCACATCTTTATAAAGAAGGAGTAGATGGTATTATTAGACGTTGTGTACCTGAGCATGAACAGGAACAAATCCTATGGAAATGTCATTCCGAAGCTTATGGAGGACATCATGCGGGAGATAGAACTCCTCACAAGGTATTGCAATCTGGTTTTTATTGGCCTACTATCTTCAAGGATGCCCGTAAGTTTGTCTTGTCTTGTGATGAATGTCAAAGAATTGGTACTATTTGTAAGCGTCGGGAAATGCCTATGAATTTTTCACTTGTTGTTGAACCATTTGATGTTTGGGGTTTTGATTACATGGGACCTTTTCCTTCCTCTAATGGGTACACTCATATTTTGGTTGTTGTTGATTATGTCACTAAGTGGGTAGAAGCTATTCCAACTAGTAGTGTTGATCACAACACCTCCATTAAAATGCATAAAGAAGTTATCTTCCTGAGGTTTGGAGTCCCTAGATATTTAATGACTGTGGTGGTTTACACTTTATTCATCGTGCTTTCCGTAAGATGCTTGCTAAATATGATGATAACCATAGAATTGCATCACCCTATCATCCTCAATCTAGTGGTCAAGTTGAACTTAGCAATAGAGAATAAAATTAATATTACAAAAAACTGTCAATAGGTCTCGAAAGAATTGGTCTAAGAAACTAGATGATGCACTTTGGGCCTATAGAACAGCTTATAGAAATCCTATGGGTATGTCTCCATACAAAATGGTATATGGAAAAGCTTGTCATTTGCCTCTAGAGTTAGAACATAAAGCATTTTGGGCAATTAAAGAACTCAATTATGATTTCAAACTTGTCGGTGAGAAGCGGTTATTTGATATTAGCTCACTAGATGAATGGAGAACCCAAGCTTATGAAAATGCTAAACTATTCAAAGAAAAGGTAAAAAGATGGCAAGACAAAAGAATCCAAAAGCGGGAATTCAAAATAGGAGACTATGTTCTTTTGTTCAACTCTCGTTTAAGATTTTTTGCAGGTAAGCATCTCTCCAAATGGGAAGGACCATATATTATCGAAGAGGTTTATCGTTCTGGAGCTATTAAGATTAATAATGCCGAAGGCACCAATCCGAAGGTGGTCAATGGACAAAGAATTAAACACTATATCTCACGTACGCCTATTAACATTGAAAGCAATGTTATTCAAACCATAACACCGGAGGAACACATAAAGGAAACCTTCCGGAACACTCCAGAATTCTGAAAAAAGAGGAGGTACGTGATACGGTAAGTAAACGGACTCCGAAAAATCCGCAAAAAAAAATTATGTCAGTTTTGGAATGTTTCAAAAATTAGGAAAATAAGAAAAAAAAGGGAAAGCAACCGAGGTGAGCAAGATACACCAGGGCGTGCCAGCCCTACCAGGCGCGCCCTGGTGGGTTGTGCCCACCTCGGACACCTTCCCGACTCTGTTTTCCTTCCATATTCTTGCTTCTCAAGAATAAAAATTCTCTATATATACCCCCGATTGTTTTGACCACCGCATCGGAGAAAAATCCTCTGTTCTTGTTTCGTGTTGTTTTCTCGTCAGATCTAGATCTCCATGGCTCCACCAAGCTCCTCCAAGGACAAGTTCTTCGAGAAGGTCATAAACATGTACTTGTCGGAGGTGATGAAGCACCCTCAAGCCATTGAGATGTGTGAGGCGGTGCTCCACATCCGCGATGTTTAGGGACACAAGAGGACTGGAAGCGTGGAAGCTAGGCTCGAGGCGGTGGAACAAGACATCTTCAAGTGCCAAAGGATGGTGGAGCGTGGACTTAGTGCCAATCACTCCATGATCACGGAATTCACCCGTGATCAGATGGTGGATGGCCGGTCTATGAAGGACACCATCTTCACCCTCAACGAGCAAATCATTTTTCTGCAAAGCCAAATTTATGATCTTCAAAACCAAGTTTTTGAATATGAAACAAGATTTAAAGGTATGAGTTTAGCTGCCAGTTGCAGGACTCAGGGGACTCGTGCGTCGACTTTTGATGGTGAGCCCTTGCCCTGGAAGCTGGAGGACAAGCCTACTACTTCATCACCACCACCTTCATCATCACCATCACCAAAGGAGACTTGAGTACACGGGTATGGGCACTCCCCTTGGCTGGAGCCAAGCTTGGGGGAGGTGCCCCGGTATCGTATCACCATCACTTTTATTCACCTTTACCTATTTTCGTTCGATCTTTAGCTTTCTTGTGATTTAGTTGAATAAAAGTTTAGTATGATATATTTTCGAGTGTTAGTTTCACGATCTATCTATCTATGTAATCGAGTGAGAGTTATATAATAAAGTTTAGTTTGAGCTTTTATTTCTTTACTTTCTTGTTGCAATCAAAATTAAAGAAATAAATGGAAAAGAATCATATGCTAATCTTATGGTAAGTAATGACATCACATAAAGAAAAGTACAAGTGGTAAAATTTATTGGAGATTAACAAACATAGCACTGGTCAATGATGCAATTCATGAAAGAGTTAATAGAGGAAGAGAAGATTCACATGCAAACACACTATCTTGGACATCTTTTATGACTGTGAGCCCCCATTAAATATTATATGTCAAAATTGTTGACGTTGGACAAGGAAGACAACGTAAATGATTTATGTTTGTTCATATTCACATAGAAGTTATATTGTCATAGATCCTTCAACATGTGGTGCTTGTTCAATATCTTTGCTAGCCAAAATTTCCGCACTAAGTAGAGATACTACTTGTGCATCCAAAAACCCAAAACCCAAATCCATCTTTTGAGAGTCCACCATACCTACCTACGGATCGAGTCAGATCCTTCAAGTAAGTTGTCACTGGTGCAATAAGGCAATAAAAATTGCTTCTAAATATGTTTTGATAAATTAGTGTAAGAGAAAATTGAGCGCTATACGAACTTATGATGGCAAAGTAATAAAAGCGACGAACTGCATAATAAAGGTTGCTATCATAGGGGGCAATACAGCATGACGTTCTTTTACATTAAGGGATTGAGCATACAAATCAAAAAGCGCATGACAACCTATGCTTCCCTCTACGAAGGGCCTATCTTTTACTTTTATTTATTTACTTTTATGCAAGAGTCAAAGTATTCTTCCCTATTCCTTTTTAGTTTTTCTTTTGCAAGCAACATGTGGTGAGGAAAGATCTATGCACATATATCCAGTTGGATGTGAGTGGGCATGAATTATTATTGTTGACATCACCCTTGAGGTGAATACATTGGGAGGCGAAACTATAAGCCCCTATCTTTCTATGTGTTCAGTTGAAACTTTTTGCTCATGGGTATGCTGTGAGTGTTAGCAATCATAGAAGACTAAATGTTGGTTGAGTATGTGGACTTGCCAATAGGCTCTGACACGAGACCCTTCCTGAAAATATGATGAATTGTAGTTGCAAAGTTGACTGAGAACATAGTTTGTTGGTTTTCAATGAGGTTTATGCTTTATACTTCTATGTTGTGATGAATTATTACTTGTTCATGAGAGGTTATATGATGAAGTTATATGAATAAGATTTATGATAAATTTTGTTGCTATTATGATAATAAACATGATGCTACTATGTTCGTATTTTGTTTTTATCGACACCTCTCTCTCAAACCATGTGGACATGCTTTTCAATATCGGCTTTCGCTTGAGGACAAGCGAGGTCTAAGCTGGGGGGGAGTTGATATGTCCATTTTGCATCATGATTTCCTACTGTTATTTATAGTGTTTTGTTGAATAATAATGCTTTAGGGAGTGATTCTAATGCCTTTTCTCTCATAATATGCAAGGTTTACACAAAGAGGGGGAATACCGGCAGCTGGAATTCTGGACCTGAAAAAGCACATCAGAGATACCTATTTTGCACATCTCCAAATAAGCTAAAACTTTACGGAGAATTATTTTGGATTATATAATAAATACTAGAGCAAATAACTACTGGAGGGGGCCACCCTGGTGAGCACAAGACACCAGGGCACGCCAGGCCCCCCAAGCGCGCCCTGGTGGGTTGTGCCCAGCACGGCCCACCTCTGGTGCCCATCTTCTGGTATATAAGGTCTTTTGACCTAGAAAAAAATAAGGAGAGGACTTTCGGGACGGAATGTTGCCGTCTCGAGGCGCAACTTGGGCATGAGCACTTTTACCCTCTGGCGGAGCGATTCCGCCGAGGGAACTTCCCTCCCGGAGGGGGAAATCGAAGCCATCGTCATCACCAACACCCCTCTCATCTTTGGGACGCCAATCTTCAACAACACCATCTCCTCTCAAACCCTAGTTCATCTCTTGTGTTCAATCTTTGTATCGGAACCTCAGATTGGTACCTGTGGGTGACTAGTAGTGTTGATTACATCTTGTAGTTGATTACTGTATGGTTTATTTGGTGGAATATTACATGTTCAGATCCATTATGCTATTCAATACCCCTCTGATCTTGAGCATAAATATTATTTGTGAGTAGTTACCTTTGTTCTTGAGGTCACGGGAGAAGTCATGTTGCAAGTAATCATGTGAATTTGATATGTGTTCAATATTTTGATGATATGTATGTTGTGATTCCCTTAGTGGTGTCATGTGAACGTCGACTACATGACAGTTCACCATCCTTGGGCCTAAGGGAATGCATTGTGGAGTAGTTATTAGATGATGGGTTGCTAGAGTGACAGAAGCTTAAACCCTAGTTTATGCGCTACTTCGTAAGGGGCTGATTTGGATCCAAACATTTAATACTATGGTTAGATTTTATCTTAATACTTTTCTCATAGTTGTGGATGCTTGCGAGGGGATTAATCATAAGTGGGAGGTTTGTTCAAGTAACAAAAGCACCCAAGCACCGGTCCACCCACATATCAAATTATCAAAGTAGCGAACGCAAATCAAACCAACATGATAAAAGTGACTAGATGAAATTCACGTGTACCCTCAAGAACACTTTGCCTATTACTAGAGATTGTTCTGGCCTGTCCTTTGCCACAAAAGGATTGGGCTACCTTGCTGCACCTTACTTTCCGTTACCATTACTTGCTTGCTACCATTTATCTTGCTATCAAACTATCAATTACCTACAATTTCAGTGCTTGCAGAAATTACCTTGCTGAAAACCGCTTGTCATTTCCTTCTGCTCCTCGTTGGGTTTGACACTCTTACTTATCAAAAGGACTACGATTGATCCCCTATACTTGTAGGTCATCACCATCACAACTGGGTGATTAGCTTGTCGGGGTTGATCGGAATGGAGAGACATGGTTTACCCAGGTTCGGCCCCTCATGATCGAGGTAATAGCCTACTCCTGCTTTTCTGCTTATTGCTTGGTGATCAATACAAGGAAGCAGATTTGCTTGACCTAGCTATTGATCGATTGTAACTTGAGTCTATTGGCCTCAGGGGCTCACCTTTATATACAGGTCGAGACCCTGGGCTTACAAGAGTCCGAGCTGTGCTACGAGTCATGACCAATTATGTTTCTAACACGCCTTGCCTCCTAAGCAAGCAAACTCTCGGTGACCTTCTATCTCTTGGGCATTGAATCACCGTCTTCGAATACCGGGCCGCAAGCCCGCCTACTTGGTAAACCGCCTTGCTAGTCTTGCTCTTTAGCATCACAACCCACCTTGAGTCTTGTCTATGAGACACCATGAAGATGACCCGGCCCAATAGGGCGGGTCATATCGTGGGGTTATATCCCCAACCGAAAGGTATAGGAAGAGGCATGTAATGACCATGGGATTGAGCTTTAGACTTAGCTTTGCGGCATGTAGAGCATCGTTTGGTGAAGTGTGCAACATCACGAAACATCTTTGGCCAAAAGTACTTGTTGGATAGTGTGGCATATGTCTTGTCGCGTCCAAAGTGACCCATAAGTCCTCCACCGTGAGCCTCTTGCAAAAGCAACAAACGAAGGGAAGACTCGGGTATACAAAGTTTGTTAGCACGCATAAGATAGCCATCTTTCATGTAGTAGTTTTCCCAACAAGGTTTCACTTGGCACTTAGCATATGGAGTAGCAAAGGAAACATCATGCTCATACAAATCTTTGATATGCTCAAAACCAATGACATTCAATTCAAGTTGAGTAACTAGCATGCATTTGCGGGAAAGAGCATCCGCCATAACATTTTCTTTACCCTTAATGTATTTGATGACATAAGGAAAAGACTCAATGAATTCACTCCATTTGGCATGCCGTTTGTTCAACTTAGTTTGACCCTTAAGGTACTTGAGAGTTTCATTGTCGGTATGAATGACAAACTCATGAGGTCGTAGATAATGCTCCCAAACATGTAAAACTCTCACCAACGCATACAATTGCCTATCATATATGGGATAGTTAAGTTGAGCGCCGAAAAGTTTCTCACTAAAATAAGCAATTGGGCGCTTCTCTTGCATTAGCACACCACCTATGCCATTACCACTAGCGTCACAATGCACTTCAAATGTTTTCTCAAAATTGGGTAAGGCGAGCAAAGGTGCATGAGTAAGAAAAATTTTAATCTCATGTAATGCAGTGTCTTAGGATGGTCCCCAAATAAATGGTGCATTCTTCTTGCTCAAAGCATGTAGAGGAGATGCAATAGTGCTAAAGTCCTTGACAAAACGATGATAGAAACCGGCTAGTCCTAGCAAACTACGCACTAGTTGCAAATTTGTGGGTGTAGGCCAAGTTTTAATAGCATCAATTTTATTTTCATCAACATGAACACCCTTAGAAGATACCACAAATCCTAGGAAAACAACCTTGTCAACACCAAAAGTGCATTTCTCCATGTTTGCGTAAATTTTTTCATTCCTAAGAACTTGTAATACTTCCCTAACGTGTTTAGCATGCTCCCCTAGAGATTCGCTAAAAACAAGGATATAATCAAAGTATACCACAACAAAATCTCCAATGAGATGTCGCAAGACATAATGTATGACACGCATAAATGTACCCGGTGTTTGGGAAAGACCCATAGGCATAACCAACCATTCATATAGACCAAACTTAGTCTTGAACGCCGTTTTCCACTCATCGCCCTCTTGCATGCGTATTTGATAGTAACAACTTTTTAGATCAATTTTAGAGAATATAGTAGCACCACTAAGTTCATCAAGCATATCATCAAGGCGAGGAATAGGATGGCGATATCTAATGGTTATAGCATTTATAGGGCGGCAATCAGAACACATGCACATACTACCATCTGTCTTAGTTATGAGTATCACCGGAACCGCACAAGGACTTAAGCTCTCACGTACATGCCCTTTATCTAGGAATTTTTGGACTTGCCGTTGTATCTCCTTTCTCTCTTCGGGGTTGATGCGGTAGGGTGCCTTGTTAGGAAGTGGTGCTCCGGGTATGAGGTCGATGCGGTGTTCGATCCTCTTTTTGGTGGTAGTCCCGAAGGTAGCTCATCGGGGAAAACATCTTGGAATTCCTACAATAAACGAGATAAAACAAGAGGAAGATGTTATGAAGTATTAGTCCTCACGACCTCATCTTTGCACACAAGCACAAAGTGAAGTACACTCGATGGGCTCTCACCTACATCCCTCAAATCTCTTTTGGTGGCTAAAAGAACTAGATCATTCTTGTCCCTCATCATGGAGTCGCTCAAGTTTGGCTTGTGGCTCTCACTCTCTTTTAGGTGGATCACACTCTCACTTTTATCTCCATGATGGGATGAAGCTTGTTTGTCGGCGGTGACTTGACTTGGAGTCATTGGTCGAAGAACATATTGCTTGCCCTTCATCTTGAAGCTATAGTGATTGGTTCGACCGTTGTGGATGACACCGCGGTCGAATTGCCAAGGTCTACCAAGGAGGAGATGGCAAACGGACATGGGAACCACATCACACTCCAAAGTGTCTTCATAAGTGCCTATCTTGAAGGAAACTTGCACGATATGTTTGACTTGGAAAGTGCCGGAATCACTTAGACATTGGACCTTGTAGGGGCGAGGGTGCTTCTTCTTGACCAATTAGATCTTGGAACAAAGGTCCTCACTTGCCAAATTGTGGCAACTTCCGCCGTCAATGATGACCTTGACGGATTTTCCTTAGATGCCCGCTTTTGTGTGGAAGATGTGGCAACATTGGTCCTCATCTTGTTGTTGTTGAAACGTAAAAACCTTGGAAACAACGAGAGTAGGGCTCGGATCGTTGTCACAAAAGATTTGCGAATCTTCATCTTCATTGACTCGGTGATGCATGGCCACGTGCTCCAATGCTTCCATCTCGTCTTCACTCATAGAGTCATAAGTGCCATCCTCTTGAAGGGTCATGGTGCGTCTTGTTGGACACTCGTAAGTCTTGTGGCCTCGGCCTTGGCACGTGAAACACTTGATGGAGCTTGATTTAGCGGTAGCATCCGGTGTCGGTGTAGAGGATGAAGCTCTCGATTTGTAGTTGTTTGTAGGACGGCGGCTTGAAAAAGTCATCTTGTCTTTGTAGCTTGACTTGTCGCCGGTAGTAGTTGGAGGTTTCGTAGTTGAAGGCGTCGTGGCCGGAGAAGCTTGAGCACTTGAGCCGTAGGTCTTGGAAGAGAACTTGGAGTACTTGTAGTCATCTTGCACTTGGCGTTCCACCTTGGACGCTTGATGTTGATGGAAATATGCCCTAGAGGCAATAATAAATTGGTTATTATCATATTTCCTTGTTCATGATAATCGTTTATTATCCATGCTACAATTATATTGATTGGAAACTCAGATACATGTGTGGATACATAGACAACACCGTGTCCCTAGTGAGCCTCTACTAGACTAGCTCGTTGATCAGAGATGGTCAAGGTTTCCTGACCATAGACATGAGTTGTCATCTGATAACGGGATCACATCATTAGGAGAATGATGTGATGGACAAGACCCAACTGTAAGCATAGCATATGATCGTGTTAGTTTATTGCTACTGCTTTATCCATGTCAAGTATCTGTTCCTACGACCATGAGATCACGCAACTCCCTGACACCATAGGAATGCCTTGTGTGTATCAAACGTCACAACGTAACTGGGTGACTATAAAGGTGCTCTACAGGTATCTCCAAGGGTGTCTGTTGGGTTGGCGTGGATCGAGACTGGGATTTGTCACTTCGTATGATGGAGAGGTATCTCTGGGCCCACTTGGTAATACAGCATCACAAGAAGCTTGCAAGCAATGTGACTAAGGAGTTAGTCACGGGATCTTGTATTATGGAACGAGTAAAGAAACTTGCCGGTAACGAGATTGAACTAGGTATGGAGATACCGATGATCGAATCTCGGGCAAGTAACATACCGCTAGACAAAGGGAACTGCATACGGGATTGATTGAATCCTTGGCATCGTGGTTCGACCGATAAAGATCTTCGTGGAATATGTGGGAACCAATATGGGCATCCAGGTCCCGCTATTGGTTATTGACCGGAGAGGTGTCTCGGTGATGTCCACATGATTCCCGAACCCGTAGGGTCCGCACGCTTAACGTTCGGTGACGCTAGGGTAGTATTGGGATATGTATGTTGGTGACCGAATGTTGTTCGGAGTCCCGGATGAGATCCCGGACGTCACGAGGAGCTCCATAATGGTCCGGAGGTAAAGATTTATATATGGGAAATCATATTTTGGCTACCGGAAAAGTTTCGGGTTTTGTCGGTATTGTACCGGGAAGCTTCTGGAAGGTTCTGGAAGGTTCCAGAGGGTTCCGGAGGAGTCTGGAAGGATCCCTACAGCCCCTATGGCGTGCATGGGCTGTAGGGGGGCGCCATAGCCTTATTAGGCCAGGGGCACCAGTCCCACAAGGCCCATGCGCAAGGGGAAGGGGTAACCCTAAGTGGGAGGGAGTCCACTTGCCTTGGGAGGCAAGTTTCCTTCCAAGCCGCCGGCCCTCCTCGGAGGAGGGGCCTAGGGCTGCGACCAAACCCTGCCCATTGCCTCCTATATATAGTAGAGGAGAAGGGGAGGGCTGGACATAACAATCCCACGCCCCGGTGGCAGCCCTACCTCTCTCCCTAGGTCGTTTTCTTCTCAGATCGCATCTACGGTAGCGCTTGGCGAAGCATTGCCGGGATTGCTCCACCACCATCTCCACCATGCCATCGTGCTGGTTGAGATCCCATCTACTTCTCCTCTCACGCTTGCTGGATCAATAATGAGGAGACGTCATCGATCCGCACGCGTGCAGAACGCGGAGGTTCCGTCCGTTCGGCACTAGATCGGATCGGATCGCGATTGGATCGTGAAGAGTACGACTACATCAACCGCGTTATATACGCTTCCGCTTAGCGATCTACAAGGGTATGTAGACACACTCCCCCTCTCATAGCTATGCATCTCCATGGATAGATCTTGGGTGTTCGTAGGTAAAATTTTGTTTCCCATGCAACGTTCCCCAACAGTGGCATCATGAGCTAGGTCTATGCGTAGATGATATGCACGAGTAGAACACAAAAGAGTTTGTGGGCGTTGATGTTCAGATTGCTTACTTACTTAGTCTTATCTTGACTCGGCGGTATTGTGGGATGAAGAGGCTCGGACCAACCTTACTCGTCCACGTACGAGAGACCGGTTCCATCGACTGACATGCAACTTGTTGCATAAAGATGGCTGGCAGGTGTCTATCTCTCCCACTTTAGTTGAATCAGATTCGACGAAGGCCGTCCTTGTAGAAGGTTAAAAGGCAACTTGATTATCACCGTTGTGGTTATGCGTAGGTAAGAACGGTTCTTGCTAGTTACCCATAGCAGCCACGTAAAACATGCAACAACAAATTAGAGGACGTCTAACTTGTTTTTGCAGGGTGTGTTGTGATGTGATATGGCCAAAGACATGATGTGATATATGTGATGTATGAGATGATCATGTTTTGTATAGATTATCACGACTTGCATCTCGATGAGTACGGCAACCGGCAGGAGCCATAGGGTTGTCTTTAATTATTTTCGTCACTTTTGCTTTACTTTATCGCTATGAGTTAGCAATAGTTGTAGAAGCAATAGTTGGCGCGACAACCACGTGATGACACGATGATGGAGATCATGATGATGGAGATCATGGCGTCATGCTGATGACGATGGAGATCATGCCAGTGCTTTGGAGATGGAGATCAAAAGCACAAGATTATGATGGCCATAGCATGTCACTTATATGATTTGCATGTGATGTTTATCCTGTTTATGCATCTTATTTTGCTTAGGACAACGGTAGCATTATAAGATGACCCCTCACTAAAATTTCAAGATAAAATTGTGTTCTCCCCAAGTGTGCACCATTGCGAAGGTTCGTCGTTTCGAAGCACCACGTGATGATCGGGTGTGATAGACTCTACGTTTGCATACAACGGGTGTAAGCCATATTTACACACGCGGAATACTTGGGTTAAACTTGATGAGCCTAGCATGTACAAACATGGCCTCGGAACACAGGAGACCGAAAGGTCGTACATGAGTCATATAGTAGATATGATCAACATGGAGATGTTCACCATTGAAGCCACCCCATCTCACGTGATGATCGGACTTGGGTTGGTGGATTTGGATCATGTTACACCCGAACAACCTGAGGGATGTTGATTTGAGTGGGTGTTCTTTAGTAATATGATTAATTGAACTCATTATCATGAACATAGTAATATCTTTGCAAATTATGTTGCAGGCCAATAGCTCGCGCTATAGCTCCCCTATATTTTGATATGTTCCTAGAGAAAACTAAGTTGAAAGATGGTAGTAGCAATTATGCGGACTAGGTCCGTGATCTGAGGATTGTCCTCAGTTGCTGCACAGAAGGCTTATGTCCTTGATGCGCCACTCGGTGCGCCACCCCCTGAAGCGTCATCTGTGGGTGTTGAGAACATCAGACAGGCACGTTTTTTATGACTACTTGATAGTTCAGTGCGTCATGCTTTACGGCTTAGAATTAAGGCTCCATAACGTTTTGTACGTCATGGATCATATGAGATGTTCCAAGAGCCGAAATTGGGATTTCAGGCTCGTGCCCGTGTTGAGAGGTATGAGACCTACAACAAGATTCTTTGCCTGCAAGATGAAAGAGAATAGCTCAATCGGTGAGCATGTTCTCAGATTGTCTGGGTGCTACAATCGCTTGAATCAAGTGGGAGTTGATCTTCCTGATAAGATAGTGATTGACACAATTCTCCAAGTCACTGCCACCAAGTTGTTAGAGCTTCGTGATGAACTATAACATGCCAAGGATGGAGATGATGATCCCTGAGCTATTCACGATGTTTTACACCACGAAAGGTAGAAATCAAGAAGGAGCATCAAGTGTTGATGGTAAGACCACTAGTTTCAAGAAGGGCAAGGGCAAGAAGGGAAACTTCGAGAATGGCAAGCCAGTTGTCGCTCCAGTGAAGAAACCCAAGGTTGGACCCAAACCCGAGACTGAGTGCTTCTGTTATGAGGGGAATGGTCATTGAAGCGGAACTGCCCCAGATACTTGGCAAATAAGAAGGCTGGCAACGTCAACAAAAGTATATTTGATATACATGTTATTGATGTGTACCTTACTAGTACTCCTAGTAGCACCTGGGTATTAGATACCGGTTCAGTTGCTAATATTGGTAACTCGAAGTGAAAGCTACGGCATAAACGGAGACTATCTAAGGGTGAGGTGACGATGTGTGTTGGAAGTGTTTCCAAGGTTGATGTGATCACCATCGCACGCTCCCTCTACCTTCGGGATTAGTGTTGAACCTAAATAAATGTTATTTGGTGTTTGCGTTGAGCATGAACATGATTAGATCATGTTTATTACAATACGGTTGTTCATTTAAGTCAGAGAATAATAGTTATTCTGTTTACACGAATAATACCTTCAATGGTCATACACTCAATGTGAATGGTTTATTGAATCTCGATCGTAGTGATACACATGTTCATAGTATTCATGCCAAAAGATGCAAAATTAATTATGATAGTACCACATACTTGTGGCACTGTCGCTAAGGTCATATTGGTGTAAAGTGCATGAAGAAACTCCATGCTGATGGATCTTTGGACTCACTTGATTTTGAATCGCTTGAGACATGCGGACCATGCCTCATGGGCAAGATCACTATGACCATGTTTTCCGGTTTGATGGAGCGGGCAAGTGACTTATTGGAAATGATACATGTTGATGTATGCGGTCCAATGAGTGTTGAAGCGTGCGGTGGATATCGTTATTTTCTTACCTTCACTGATGATTTGAGTAGATATGGGTATATTTACTTAATGAAACACAAGTCTAAAACGTTTGAAAAGTTCAAGCAATTTCAGAGTGAAGTTGAAGATCATCGTGACAAGTAGATAAAATGTCTATGATATGATCATGGAGGTGAATATCTGAGTTACGAGTTTGGTATGCAACTTAAGACAATGTGGAAATTGTTTCACAACTCACGCCGCCTGGAACACCATAGTGTGATGGTGTGTCTGTACGTCGTAGTCGTGCTCTATTGGATATAGTGCGTACTATGATGTATCTTACCGATTTTCCACTATCATTTTGGGGGTTATGCATTAGAGACAACTACATTCACTTTAAAATAGGGCACCATCTAAAGTCCGTTGATATGACATCGTATGAATTATGGTTTGGCAAACCTAAGCTGTCATTTCTTAGAGTTTGGGAATGTGATGCTTATGTGAAAAGACTTCAACCTGATAAGCTTGAACCCAAAGCGGACAAACGCGTCTTCATAGGATACCCTAAGGAAACAGTTGGATATACCTTCTATCTCAGATCCGAGGGCAAAGTGTTTGTTGCTAAAAACGGGTCCTTTCTTGGGAAATAGTTTCTCTTGAAAGAACTGAGTGGGAGGAAGGTAGATCTTGATGAGGATATTGAACCGTCACTTCAGTTGGATGATAGCACGACGCAGAAAGATGTTTCTGTGGCGCCTACACCAAATGAAGAGGAAGCTAATGATGATGATCATGAAACTTCAGATCAAGTTACTACTGAGCCTCGTAGGGCGACAAGGAATCGTACCGCTCCTGAGTGGTACGGCAATCCTGTCTTAGAGGTCATGTTGTTAGACAACAGTGAACCTACGAGCTATGAAGAAGCGATGGTGGGCCCGGATTCCAAAGAATGGCTAGGAGCCATGAAATCCGAGATAGGATCCACGTATGAAAACCAAATATGGACTTTGGTAGACTTGCCCGTTGAACGGCAGGCCGTTAAGTACAAATGGACCTTTAAGAAGAAGACAGACGCTAATGGTAATTGTCACCATTTATAAAGCTCGACTTGTCGCAAAGAAGTTTCTGACAAGTTCAAGGAGTTTACTACGATAAGACTTTCTCACCCGTAGCGATGCTAAAGTCTGTTGGAATTATGTTAGCAGTTGCTGCATTTTTCGATTATGAAATCTGGCAGATGGATGTCAAAATAGCGGTTCCTCAATGGTTTCCTTGAGGAAAGGTTGTATGTGATATAATCAGAAGGTTTTATCGGTCCTAAGGATGCTAAAAGGTATGCAAGCTCCAGTGATCCTTCTATGGACTGGAGCAAGCATCTCAGAGTTGGAATATATGCTTTGATGAGGTAATCCAAGCTTTTGGGTTTATACAAAGTTTATAAGAAACTTGTATTTACAAGAAAGTGAGTGGGAGCACTATGGAATTTCTGATAAGTATATGTGGATGACATATTGTTGATCGGAAATAATGTAGAATTTCTGGAAAGCATAAAGAGTTGTTTGAAAGGAGTTTTTCAAAGGAAGACCTGGAATGAAGCTACTTAAATATTGGGCATTAAGATCTATAGAGATAGATCAATACGCTTGATAAAACTTTCAATGAATACATACCTTGACAAGATTTTGAAGGAGTTCAAAATAGATCAGTAAAAGAAGGAGTTATTGGCTGTATTGTAAGGTATGAATTTGAGTAAGACTCAAAGCTCGACCACGGCAGAAGAAAGAGAAAGGACGAAGGTCGTCCCCTATGCCTTAGTCATAGGCTCTATATAGTATGCCATGTTGTGTACCGCACCTGGTGTGTGCCTTGCAATGAGTCTGTCAAGGGGTACAAGAAGTGATCCAGGAGTGGATCACTGGACAATGGTCAATATTATCCTTAGTAACTCGAGGACTAAGGAAATGTTTCTCGATTATGGAGGTGATAAAGAGTTCGTCGTAAAGGGTTACGTCGATGCAAGCTTTGACACCAATCCAGATGACTCTGAGTAGCAATCCGGATACATATAGTGGAGCAAACATTTGGAATAGCTCCAAGTGGAGCGTGGTAGCAGCATCTACAGTATGACATAGATATTTGCAAAGTACACACGGATCTGAATGTTGCAGACCCGTTAATTGAAACCTCTCTCACAAGCAAAACATGATAAAACCCCAGAACTCATTGGGTGTTAATCACATGGTGATTTGAACTAGATTATTGACTCTAGTGCAAGTGGGAGACTGTTGGAAATATGCCCTAGAGGCAATAATAAATTGGTTATTATCATATTTCCTTGTTCATGATAATCGTTTATTATCCATGCTACAATTGTATTGATTGGAAACTCAGATACATGTGTGGATACATAGACAACACCGTGTCCCTAGTGAGCCTCTACTAGACTAGCTCATTGATCAGAGATGGTCAAGGTTTCCTGACCATAGACATGAGTTGTCATCTGATAACGGGATCACATCATTAGGAGAATGATGTGATGGACAAGACCCAACTGTAAGCATAGCATATGATCATGTTAGTTTATTGCTACTGCTTTATCCATGTCAAGTATCTGTTCCTACGACCATGAGATCACGCAACTCCCTGACACCGTAGGAATGCCTTGTGTGTATCAAACATCACAACGTAACTGGGTCACTATAAATGTGCTCTACAGGTATCTCCGAGGGTGTCTTTTGGGTTGGCGTGGATCGAGACTGGGATTTGTCACTCCGTATGATGGAGAGGTATCTCTGGGCCCACTCGGTAATACAGCATCACAAGAAGCTTACAAGCAATGTGACTAAGGAGTTAGTCATGGGATCTTGTATTATGGAACGAGTAAAGAGACTTGCCGGTAACGAGATTGAACTAGGTATGGAGATACCGACGATCGAATCTCGGGCAAGTAACATACCGCTAGACAAAGGGAACTGCATACGGGATTGATTGAATCCTTGGCATCGTGGTTCGACCGATAAAGATCTTCATGGAATATGTGGTAACCAATATGGGCATCCAGGTCCCGCTATTGGTTATTGACCGGAGAGGTGTCTCGGTCATGTCCACATGATTCTCGAACCCGTAGGGTCCGCACGCTTAACGTTCGGTGATGCTAGAGTAGTATTGGGATATGTATGTTGGTGACGGAATGTTGTTCGGAGTCCCGGATGAGATCCTGGACATCACGAGGATCTTCGTAATGGTCTGGAGGTAAAGATTTATATATGGGAAGTCATATTTTGGCTACCGGAAAAGTTTCGGGTTTTGCCGGTATTGTACCGGGAAGCTTCTGGAAGGTTCCGGAGGGTTCCGAAGGAGTCCGAAAGTATCCCTCCAGCCCCTAGGGCATGCATGGGCTGTAGGGGGGCGCCCTAGCCTTATTGGGCTAGGGGCACCAGTCCCACAAGGCCCATGCGCAAGGGGAAGGGGAAACCCTAAGTAGGAGGGAGTCCACTTGCCCCTTGGGAGGCAAGTTTCCTCCCTAGCCGCCGGCCCTCCTTGGAGGAGGGGCCTAGGGCTGTGACCAAACCATGCCCCTTGCCTCCTATATATAGTAGAGGATAAGGGGAGGGTTGGACATAACAATCTCACGCCCCGGTGGCAGCCCTACCTCTCTCCCTAGATCGTTTTCTCCTCAGATCACATCTACGGTAGCGCTTGGCGAAGCCCTGCCGGGATTGCTCCACCACCATCTACACCATGTCATCGTTCTGGTTGAGATCCCATCTACTTATCCTCTCACGCTTGCTGGATCAATAATGAGGAGACGTCATCGAGCCGCACATGTGCGGAACGCGGAGGTGCCGTCCGTTCGACGCTAGATCGGATCGGATCGCGATTGGATCGTGAAGAGTACGACTACATCAACCGTGTTATATACGCTTCCGCTTAGCGATCTACAAGGGTATGTAGACACACTCTCCCTCTCGTAGCTATGCATCTCCATGGATAGATCTTGGGTGTTCGTAGGAAAATTTGTGTTTCCCATGCAACGTTCCCCAACAGATGCACTAGCTCGAGTAAGTTGGACTATGGTTGGAAGTCCGCAATTTTCTTGACTTGGTAATTGAGTCCATTCAAGAAACGCGTCATTGTTTGATTTTCATCTTCCTTGACATTGGCTCATATCATGGCTATTTCCATCTCTTGATAGTACTCTTCTACCGACTTGGTGCCTTGCTTGAGTAGTTGTCGTTTCTTGAAGAGATCACGGTTGTAGTGTGTAGGCACAAAGAGAGCTCTCATGATATCCTTCATTTGGGCCCAAGTGGTGATAGGAGGTTCACCTCTTTCTCTTCGTCGCTCAATCACTTGTTCCAACCAAATGAGAACGTAGTCTTGGAATTCAAGGGAAGCCATGGCGATCTTCTTCTCTTCCTCAAAGTTGTGCAAACGGAATATCTTGTCAACCTTGAGCGCTCATGAGAGGTTGTCTTCGGTATCATTGCTTCCGGAGAACTTAGGCATGGTGAACTTGAGCTTGCCGAAGGGTTGTTCTTCATTGTGATTGTTTTGGCGTTGCCCTTGTCTTGAAGGGGTTACATCATTGTTGTTGTCGAGTTGACGTTGTTGTTGTTGTTGCCTTGGGGCTTCGTCGTCATTTAGAGCGTGTTGTGCTTCCAATTCTTGTTCATGTCGACGACGTTGTTCTTCTTCATGGCGTTGCCATTCTTGATCTTGCTCTTGTTGAAGGCGTCGTTCGCGCTCGCGTAGTCGATCTTGCAATCCATTGCCGAAATGATTCTCCGTAGCTTGACGTTAACAACCTTGCGGAGAACTTGGACTGGAGCGGTCGTCTCTATGATGAGAACGTGGTCGGGGAGGACTTGCGCCGGAAGAGTACTCCAATGAGTGGTGGCTTGAGTGGCGCCTCTTTGACGAAGTAGGGGTTGAGGAAGCGCGGTTGACCATTAAGGAACGGAACTCCTCCATTTGGCTTGAGAGCTTGTTGTACAGGTAGTCCCGCGTGTGCACCTCAGATTCACTCAAGTCGGTTGCGAGTTGCTCCATGCGGTTGTTCACGACATCTTGAGCTTGGTTAATTGCCTTGTGTGCGCTGAAGAAGTGCAACTTGGTGACGTAGTCATGCTTGTCGTGGTGATGCTCCTCGAAGGCCAGGTTCTACATGGTCCTATCCATAACACACAAGTAGATATAAGTGGAAGAATGAGAAAGGGAAAACCAAGTACCGTTTCCAAAAGTTGAAGACGAATCAGGCACTCAATGTTCAATTGGAAATAGTGGAATTGGTACCGAAGATCGTCCTTCTCACACCTACACAAATAAGGCTTATGGAGTAGCTTGGTTAGGATAGTGGCACAAATTTCAAGCAATCTGAAAGATAAAATTCAATAATGTTGAAAGAGATTCGCAAATTCGCAAGTAAGACAATGTAGATCAATAGCAATGAGTATACATGGAAACACACACACGGATAGATAAGTGGGGTCGTGCAACCAAGGATGATGCCAAAATGTTGAATCCACGGAAAACGCTCGTGTTGCACAACACTAGAGAGAGGCTAGCACGATTGCTCAAATGGGCGTGATATGAACTTGTGCACAACCTATAAGAAACAAACTGTGTCGTCTTCCTATTCCCGACTTGCTATGTATGTATGAGGCACTTGTCACTCACTCAAGTGATCCAAGATGATCAAGTATGATATGCAAAATTGGCGATGCTATTTCTCTTTTGCTCTTTGCTTCTCTCTTTTTTTGCGATGATGTTTGTATGGTCACAATGTGGGACGTGCACACCAAGATAGCAATTATATATGTGGGTACTATGTAAACACAAAAGATGATACGACGATATATGCACGCAATTTGAGCTATGCGGAGTATGTATCACTAAATTGCACAAGTAGCGTAGCCCAGCAATACTCAATGGCTAGTCTTGATAGGCAAGTAACGCAAATACGCTCGGGATAACAATGCAATGGCAAGGGTATATGTCAAGAGTGTCATCGCGGTTACCGTCCTTGCTTACGGTGTAGTGTCAATGTAAAGGTAGTTGGCGACGATCTGGAGCGATGATGAGTGGCGATGCGGTGAAGAACCACTCCTAATTAGCTGAAACACCTTAGCAAGTGGCGATGCTCGCGACTCAAAATCTCAAATGCAAAAGGGTTGCGAAAGAAAAGACGGAGGGTTGCGGAAGAAAAGGCGGAAAAGGATCAAAATCTGGCAATAAATGAGGCAAAACTGCCTTGCTTGCTCCCAGGGGCCGGATGTCCGGGCCAAATGGGCCGGATGTCCGGGGGGTCGGATGTCCGGGGGCTAGGGGCCGGACGTCCGGGGTGCCCGATCCAGATTGGATCTCAGAAATCCCTATGAACTATAGGATGAACACGAAAAAAAATCGGCAAAATTGGGGCGATTTGGCATTGAAAATGATGGGGATGATGGGAAACACTAGATCTACCTGTCCACAACAAAATCCACGGATCCAAATCAACAAAATCTCCTCAAATCCAACGAATTCAAGAAAAATTGGTAGGGCTATTTTTGTGGGAATTTTTGAAATTATGTCAAAACAAAACAAAATTTGGTTATAAAGTTGAGGGAGAGACTCCAAGGTGTGAATCAACCATGGATTGACGTGGCTTGGACTGCGTCGGTATTTCCCCAAAGAGGAAGGGATGATGCAGCACAGCGACGGTAAGTATTTCCCTCAGTTATGAAACCAAGGTTATCGAACCAGTAGGAGGATCACCACCACCCAATAAGCAGCACCTGCACACAAACAATAAATACTTGCAACCCGACGCGAAAGAGAGGTTGTCAATCTATCTACGGTAAATAGATAGATTAGGTAGTGATAGATAGGAGAGATAGATCTCTCAAGAATAAAAAGAGTAAATATGCAGCAAGGTATTTTTGGGGTTTTGGTTTTGTAGATCTGAAAACAAAGATTGCAAAAAACGTAGATCGGAAAGCAATATGATAGGAAAAGTAGACCCGGGGGGGCGTAGGGTTCACTAGTGGCTTATCTCATGAGTATAGCGCACGGTGGGTGAACAAATTACTGTTGGGCAATTGATAGAAAATCGAATAGTCATGACGATATCCAAGGCGATGATCATTATATAGGCATCACGTCCAAGATAGATAGACCGACTCCTGCCTGCATCTACCTCTTACTCCACACATCGACCGCTATCCAGCATGCATCTAGTGTATTAAGTTCATGGAAAAACACAGTAATGCAATAAGAACGATGACATGATGTAGACAAGATCTATTCATGTAGGAATAGACCCCATCTTGTTATCCTTAATAGCAATGATACATGAATGTCTTGCTGCCCCTTCTGTCACTGGGAAAGAACACCGCAAGATCGAACCCATCACAAAGCACCTCTTCCCATGGAAAGAAAAATCGATCTAGTCGGCCTAACTAAACCAAAGATTCGAAGAAGAAATACGATGCTATAAGCAATCATGCATATAAGAGATCAAAGAAGACTCAAATAATATTCATGGATAGAAACTGATCATGAACTCAAAATTCATCGGATCCCAACAAACACACCACAAAAGTTTACATCAAATAGATCTCCAAGAGACCATTGTATTGAGAATCATAAGAGAGAGAGGAAGCCATCTAGCTACTGCCTACGGACCCGAAGGTCTATGGTGGACTACTCACGCATCATCAGAGAGGCACCTATGAGGAAGATGAACCCCTCCGTGATGGTGTTTAGATTGGATCTCGAGGTTCCGGAAGTTGCGGCGCCTGGAATTGTGTTTCGTCGACTCCCCTAGGGTTTTTGGATTTCCACGGAATTTATAGGAGGAGCCCAGCACCCACCAGGGCGCGCCACGGGGCCTCTGGCGCGCCCATGTGGGTGCTAGCCACCCTGGGCCCCCTCTTCTGGTGTTCCTTGGCCCATCTGGTCTCTTCTGGTCTGGAAAAAATCCACAAAAATTCCCGCAGTGTTTTATCTCCGTCTGGTACTGATTTTCTGCGAAGTAAAAAACAAGCAAAAACAGCAACTGGCACATTGGCACTATGTCAATAGGTTAGTCCCAAAAAATGATATAAAGTTCTAATAAAATGATTGTAAAACATCCAAGAATGATAATATAACAGCATGGAACAAGCAAAAATTATAGATACGTTGGAGACGTATCAGCATCCCCAAGCTTAATTCCTACTCGTCCTCGAGTAGGTAAATGATAAAAACAGAATTTTTGATGTGGAATGCTACCTAACATGTTCATCATATTCTTTTCTTCTTTGTATAGCATGGACATTTGGACTTGTAAATGATTCAAAGCAATAGTCTAGTTTTAACATAATGACTTCAATACTCAAGCATGTCAACAAGCAACCATGTCTTTCAAAATATCAACACTAAAGAAAGTTATCCCTAGTCCATCATGCTCAATCATTGATCCATTCATGAAACACACTCAAATATTAGCTATGCCCAATGCTCAAGTACGATCATAGTGCCCCCTAGTTGGTGCTTAAAAGATAAGATGGAGACTCAAAGCAAAAATAAAAATTGCATAAAGTAAATAGATAGGCCCTTCGCAGAGGGAAGTAGGCATTTGTAGAGGTGCCAGAGCTCAAAGTTTTAAATTGAGAGAGAAAATATTTTGGGTGGCATGCTTTTCCTGTCAACGAAAACGACAAAGTAGCTCACAATACTTTCCATGCTAGATATATCATAGGCGGTTCCCAAACAAAAAATAAAGTTTATTCCTTTTTCCACCAAACTTTCACTTTCCATGGCGGGCCGTATCCACGGTTTCCTTCCATACCAACACTTTCCAAGGAATTTATTATTTGACAACATAAAGTAAATATTTTTTTCTTTTTCATTTCGGGAATGGGCATCCCTATTACCGCCGCACTCTCGTGCAATGACAAGTGAATAAACACTCATCTTGAGAATAACACATCTAGCAAGGAAAAATATTGGACACTCCCCACCGTTTCATGAGTGGTACGGGCACACAAAAGAGAAAATTTATTTTGAAATTTTAGAGATGGCGCATACAAATTTGCTTGGAACGGCATGGAAATACCGCATATAGGTAGGCATGGTGGACTCATAAGGCAAAACTTGGTTTAAGGATTTTGGATGCACAAGTAGTATTTCTACTTAGTACAAATGAAGGCTAGCAAAAGATTGGGAAGCAACCTCTC
Organism: Elymus sibiricus; assembly: GCA_039707655.1. Classification (NCBI taxonomy): domain Eukaryota; kingdom Viridiplantae; phylum Streptophyta; class Magnoliopsida; order Poales; family Poaceae; genus Elymus; species Elymus sibiricus. The sequence goes on from CM077671.1 coordinate 252,603,421, forward strand.
GGATTTCGGGCTCCACAAAACCCTAAGGAATTGGAACCCAGGGGCGTGTGCGAAGATTCCCCAACAGCTTCGCCCTCTCCAAGCTCACAACACAATACCCCGCTCGATGGCGAGGAAGACGATGGCACATGAGAGTTTACCCAGGTTCGGGCCGCTGCGAAGCGTAAAACCCTACTCCTGCCTTTTGGTGGATTGCCTCGCGAGGAGGTTTGTGGATGAACTAGTACAGCGATGTGTTTGTGGGGTGGTTGCTCTCTCCTCTATCGGGCTACCTCGTCTCTATTTATAGCGGCCTGGGTCCTCTTCCCTTATCGCAATGGCGGGAAGGGATCCCACAACGGCCAAATTCGAAAGGGGACAGGAGGTACATCTTATCCTGATGAAAGGCGGTCTTCGCCTGCAAAGTTGGTGGTGGTGACGCGGTGGTGGGCTTGCCGGTGACATCCGTCCTGCCGTGCTCGCTGACCCGGTCTTGTTGCACCGGAATGGAAACCTTTGGCGGGGCTCCTTGGGAACCCACGTTCATCCTTGTCGCCTTTGCACAAAAGAGGAAACTGTCCCCTCTAGCGCGCTGGCGCCTGCCTGGCTCGACTGTCGTCACCCTGGTCCTCCTGAGGCCTAGTGTTGCATAGAGATCTCCGCCGCTCGGGAGGAGCCCTGGGGAGGCCTGCCTCCCCGCGGGTCGTGGCGCTACTTCCCTCGCGAACTCGGGCCAGCAACCTCTGGGCCTCGTGTTGGGCGTGGCCGTGCTGGGCCGTACTTGGTCGTCGAGGTGGGCCATGCCTTGAGCCGCAGGCAGGCAAGTCTGGGTACCCTGGTATCCAGAACGTCGATAGTAGCCCCCGGGCCCGAGGCGCGCTCGAGCTAGCTTAGGGGTGAAGCCTCAGAGGGTGGGCCGGAGGGCCGTGGGCCCCAAACACCTGCGGGTCCGACTTGACGCGTGGCGCACCACAAGATGTGGGTGTCTTGGCTCCCCGAGGACGTCGGGAACCGCCTTGAGCCGAGTTGATGCCTGGCCTGCACGCCTCCTTGGCCATCATTGCCTCTCTTTGAATGTTGCTGACCCCTTGAGTCCTCTCTCTCCTTGGGCCACACGGATGTGACCCGACGGGGGCAAACGAAGCGACGTGAGGTAGGACAGCACGCCGAACGAGCCTGGCACGTGCCCCTCGAGGTGCATGCCGACCCCACTTCCCACGTCGCCTCGGCAACCGCTTAAGCTGGCCTTCAACCGTCGCACGTTGTGGGGCCATCAATGCTCGGGGCTGGGAAGACACCGATTGGCCTCCATCCAGCTATAAATGGGCGGGGGGACTGAGCCCCCAGCTCATTCCTTCTTCTTGCTCCTCCGCCTTTGTCTTCCATCTACTCCACCATGACGCCGGTGAGGAGGTTCTCCGCCGCCAAGAAGGGAAAAGCCAGCCAGGGGATGCCGGGCCAGCAACCTCCCAAGAGGGGTAGGGGTCACCCCCGCAAGTATGTCGGGACGCCCTCGGCGGCACCCTGTGGGCGCGGGCGCCTTTCCGCGGGTCCCGGCGCTTCCGCTGGCGAAGCTGGAGGTGGCGGTCACAGTGGCCGTGGCAGGGGGGAGAGACTTGCAGTCGGTGCTCGTCCACCGCGTCCGCAAGCCCGCACGGCCGACGCGGGCCCGGAGTTCCTGGTGCCGGTGGAGAGGGCGGCGAGCTCCTAGTTGAAGCTCCCACGCACCTTCGTAGAGGCGTTGCCGGCTGGCGCGCCCTCGGGCCTATGGCTGCAGGCCGACGGGTGCTGCAGCGGCGCGTTGTGGGTGGAGGTCGAGGTCACCCCTGCGGGCAATGCCTTCTTGGGTCGCGGGTGGCAGACCTTCGCCCGCGCTCATGACCTGAAGGGGAGGCCCACGCTCCACTTCAAGCACGACGGCGCCGCGGCGCTGTTTGTCAAGATCTTCGGTGAGGACAGGAGGCGTTTGGAGTGCTGCCCGGTGGGCGGTGGCAGCGGCGATCTTGGAGATGAGCTTGCCCTTGGCGACGGCCGCCATGTCTCCAGCAGTAGCGATACATCCTCCGAGGGGAGCCCGAGCGACGACAGCTATGACGCCCCGCCACGCCGACGCGCCCGGACTTCGGGGGGAAGCCAGCCACGGCGGCGCCGCTCCCCCGCCCGGGAAGCGACCACGCCGACGTGCCACCATGGCGCCATCAAGGAGGAGGAAGACTCCGACTGGTGCCGGCACACCAAGGCCGGGGCCTCAGGAGTGGTGGCCCCCCAGGACGGGGGCCCCTTTGCCTTCTTTTCTTTTCTTCTGCCTGTAATCAAAATCATGGGGTACCCTTTCGGGTGTATGACGAACCTTGGCGCTTGCGCCCTCTTATTAGCACCCTCATTACGCGTTATGGTCGTTGTGTTACTATTAACTGAGGCCTCCCTTCGATTGTAGTTAGAGTGCTTAGCTTGATGCGTCCGCGGCGGGCCTCCTCGTCGCGAGGTTTTAGCAGTGGCGTCCCGCGAGCTGATAGCGCTTGGAGAGCTTGGGGAGGTTCTTCTTTCCTTCGAATGAGGCGGCTTGGGGGGAGCCCCTTTCGGCGCTCTACGTCTGCAGGGCCCGATCCCGTGCATGCCCCACCACCGTTGGGGCGTCCGGATCACCAGGACGAGACCAAAGGGGGCGGGGCCTCGATCGCCATTGGGGCCGTCCGGATCGCCAAGACGAGACCAACAGCGAGCGAGTAGCCACGCGACCAGTGAGGCTCCTGAGGCGCAGTGCTCAGGAGCCCCCTTTGACGCTCAAGTGGCACTCTACGTCGGCGGGGCCCGATCCCGTGCATGCCCCTCCTCCGTTGGGGCCGTCCAGATCGCCAGGACGAGGCCAAAGAAGGCGGGGCCTCGATCGCCACTGGGGCCGTCCAGATCGCCAGGACGAGACCAAAGAAGGCGGGGCCTCGATCGCCAGTGGGGCCGTCCGGATCACCAGGACGAGACCAATGGCGGGCGAGTAGCCACATGATTGGTGAGACTCCCGAGGCGCAGTGCTCGGGAGCCTCCCTTGACGTTCAAGTGGCGACCAATCCTTTCTGCCGGTTCTTGTCCCCAGGGAGCGTGAGCCTCCAGGGGTTTTTTAAGACAGCGCACCGGGCCGCGGCGGAGCCCCCGAGTGAGGGTGAGATGGCGCGCGCCTGCTAGCTTGCTTGAGAGTGCCACGCGAGGACCAGGACGCCAAGGCAACGTGGGGACCAGGACGCCAAGGCCTTGGTGAGGTGTGCGCACCGTGCCAGCAGTAGCCCCCGCTCGCGGGGCGCGAGAGGGAGAGGATGGCAGGCATTATCCCGAAGAAAGAAATTTCAAGAGAGAGGGCTGCAAGAAAAATTCCCGCCCCTTTTCCTTTAAACAGAGTCAACAAAAAGCCTCGGACTTCTTTCCAGGGAAAAAGGCAAATTCAAACACAAGAAAGGCAGAGAAAAGCCGCGTCCGGCACCTAGGCTAGTCTTCGTCTTCCCCCAGCACGGAACATAGGGCATCCACGTTACGTGGGCATAGTCATTGGAGGGCAGTGTTGTCCGCCAGCGCGGAGCATGGGGCTTCCACTTGGGCATGGGATGGAACCCCTCCGCGTCCTCGGGGGGCTCCGGGCGTATACAGCCCAATCATTATTACGTGAGAGTGTCACGGGTTGATCCTGGGGGTGCACTGAGGGCCCCATGCCTCCCTGGCATGGAGCCCACTCCCATCCCCCAAGCGTGGTGCGGCGATGTGGGGTGGGTCCTGAATGGGCCCTCGAGCATGGGGCGAGCCCATTCTGGAGCAGGGCCTCGGGCCCTCCAAAGCCCGGGGACGGATGTCGTCGTTGTAGCGGCGCCGCAGCCCCCTGTGCCGTGGGCGGGGCTTGGCGCTGGGGCCCTCCGTCGCGTGCGGGACGTTCACCCAAGGCGGTGCCCCAGCGCACCTCGCCGGGGTGCCCGGGAGCCCCACGTAGGTACCCCACCGCCCGTCCCCGGGCGGGGCGAACCAGGCCCGGAGACATGGGTGAGTACGTGAGCTCTTGCCGCTGGTCGAGCGAAACCCGGCCCGGAGACATGGGCGTATGTTCCAGCCTCCGTCTCCGGGTAGGAGTAACCCTGCCAGGGGACATGGGCGTGTGTTCCACCCTCCGTCTCCTAGCTGGGGGCGCCTGGCCTGGAGACATGGGCGTGTGTTCCACCCTCCGTCTCCAGGTTGGAAACGCCTGGCCTGGGGACATGGGCGTGTGTTCCACCCTCCGTCTCCTGGCTGGTGCCGCCCTGCCTGAGAACATGGGCGTGTGTTCCACCCTCCGTCCCCAGGCAGTCGAACCCCGGTCCGCGGACCCAAGCGCTTGCTAAGGATAGCCCCCTACCAGCGGGCGCGCCTCACGAGGCTGCCAGCTCCTGGCATCCTCATGAGGCCGGCCCCGCCAGCCGCCCTCACGAGGCTGTTCGCACCAGCCTCGACGAGAGCCGCTCGCGGAACCGCGCACGCTCCTCCTACTGTCGCGATAGCTGGCACCGTTCCCGTCGTGGCCCGGGTGCTCGCCGACATGGTCGTGGTAGAGTCGCGCGAGCCCCCAGGCGTTGGTGTAGGTGAGTCGCCGGACGCCCTGCCTCAATCCGCCGGGAGTGTCGGGGGGCGCGTTATGGCGCCTACCCCCCGCGGCCGGCAGCTCCCGTCGGCCCACGTCTGCACCAAGGGCCAACTCCTACGTGCCCGACGAGCCAGGCCGCACTTCCGACCGGTGCGGGTCGCGTCGCACGTCTCCGGCGCGCCCACACGCCCCCGACGCCTCGGCGGCTGGTTGAGCGACCCCATGGGCGCGAGCCCGCTCCTGGGCCGTCCCAAGGGTGAGCGCCTGGGCCGCGCCCGTCGGGGTAGCGCCTATGACCGCGCGGCATATCCAACTATCATAGCGTTCGTGAGCAATGCGGAAAGGCTGCAGCTCACGGGCTACGAGAAGCGTGATTCGCCCGCGTGCCGGGTCGCGACGAGCCCGGGGAGATGATGCCGCGACGTGGATGTTGGGGAAGTTCAGGGCGGTGAGGGCTCGTCGCGCTGTTGACGAGGGCGACAGCCCTCGGTGCCTGTCCAAGGCCGGACTGGAGATGGCGCCTTCCGACAGGGAAGCGGGGCAGCGCGGGATGCCGAGGTCTGGTGGCGTCGCCCGAGCAACACGGGCGGCCCGTCGTTCGGAGCAGGCTCGGCGTCCCTTGGCCATGGAAGCACCGAGCGGAGGCGAGGCGAAGTTTCAGTGAGGACCCCGACACGCCCCTACCTGGCACGCCAAATGTCGGATTTCGGGCTCCGCAAAACCCTAAGGAATTCGAACCCAGGGGCGTGTGCAAAGATTCCCCAACAGCTTCGCCCCCTCCAAGCTCACAACACAATACCCCGCTCGATGGCGAGGAAGACGATGGCACACGAGAGTTTACCCAGGTTCGGGCCGCTGCGAAGCGTAAAACCCTACTCCTGCCTTTTGGTGGATTGCCTCGCGAGGAGGTTTGTGGATGAACTAGTACAGCGATGTGTTTGCGGGGTGGTTGCTCTCTCCTCTACCGGGCTACCTCGTCTCTGTTTATAGCGGCCCGGGTCCTCTTCCCTTATCGCAATGGCGGGAAGGGATCCCACAACGGCCAAATTCGAAAGGGGACAGGAGGTACATCTTATCCTGACGAAAGGCGGTCTTCGCCTGCAAAGTTGGTGGTGGTGACGCGGTGGTGAGCTCGCCGGTGACATCCGTCCTGCCGCGCTCGCTGACCCGGTCTTGTTGCACCGGAATGGAAACCTTTGGTGGGGCTCCTTGGGAACCCGCGTTCGTCCTTGTCGCCTTTGCACAAAAGAGGAAACTGTCCCCTCTGGCGCGCTGGCGCCCGCCTGGCTCGACTGTCGTCACCCTGGTCCTCCTGAGGCCTAGTGTTGCATAGAGATCTCCGCCGCTCGGGAGGAGCCCTGGGGAGGCCTGCCTCCCCGCGGGTCATGGCGCTGCTTCCCTCGCGAGCTCGGGGGCCTCGCGAGGGCCTCGTGTTGGGCGTGGCCGTGCTGGGCCATACTTGGTCATCGAGGTGGGCCACGCCTTGAGCCGCAGGCAGGCAAGTCTAGGTACCCTGGTATCCAGAACGCCGACAACACCAAACCAAGAAACGAAAAATCACATAAGTGAGCATTGAACATAACTAACACCGAATAATGCACCACAAGTAGGATGTAACTTCATTGCATAACTATTGACTTTCGTGCATGCATAGGGAATCACAAACCTTAACACCAATATTCCTACTAAGCATAATTACTCACTAACATGACTCACATATTACTATTATCATGTTTCAAAACTATTACAAGGAATCAAGTTTAATTTGTCCAATGATCTTCATGAAAGTTTGTATTATATCCTCCTTGGATATCTATCACTTTGGGACTAGTTTCATATATTGCCATTGCTTTTTGGGAAGCTCAAAAAAATTAAGTGAAGCACATGAGCATAAAGATTTCATCTCTCAAATAGGTATAAGTGAAGCATGAGAGGATTTCTTCAAAATTTTACTAACTCTCAAATTAATCTAAGTGAAGCATGAGAGCATTTCTACAAAAGTTTCCAAGCACACCGTGCTCAAAAAGATATAAGTGAAGCACATAGAGCAATTCTAACAAATCATAGCATGATTGTGGATCTCTCAAATAGGTGTATACAGCAAGGATACAAAGGAAAAACTAACAAACAAAGCAAGCAAAGATACAAGACGCTCCAAGCAAAACACATGATATGTGATGAATAAAAATATAGCTCCAAGTAAAATACCGATGGTCGTTAGAAGAAAGAGGGGATGCCACTCGGGGCATCCCCAAGCTTAGTTGCTTGTTACTCTTTGGATATATCTTGGGGGTGCGGTAGCATCCCCAAGCTTAGGTTCTTGCTACTCCTTATTCCTTCATCCACCGTGATCTCACCCAAAACTTGAAAAGTTCAATCACACAAAACTCAACAAAATCTTCGTGAGATCCGTTAGTATAAGAAAGCAAATCACTACTTTAGGTACTGTTGTAAACCCATTCAAATTTTATAATTTCATTATAACTACTGTATTTTAACTTTGTCATGGCTTATACCTCCAAATACAAACCATAGATTCATCAAAACAAGCACACAACGCAACGAAAACAGAATCTGTCTCATACAGAACAGTCTGTAGTAATCTGTACTCTACCCATACCTCTGTAACTCTAAAAATTCTGAAAAAATAGGAAAACATAAGGAATTTGTATAGCAACACTGTGTTAAAATGTCAGCTCAATATCACGTTCCAGAAAAAAATGAAAATTCATATACTTGACGCAAAGTTTCTGTTTCAGATTCAGCATCACTTCTACTCATCCTATGAATCATCCTAACAGTTCTACTTGGCACAAACACTAAAAAACCATAAAAACACAATCATAACAGAGGCATAATTGTGTCAACACTCAAAAACAGAAAGGAAAAATAAAAAAATTATTTATTCATTGGGTTGCCTCCCAACAAGCGCTATCGTTTTACGCCCCTAGCTAGGCATATTGGATAGATTCAAGTATTGTCATCTTTGGTTTTCAATTATTCAATCACACAACTAGATTTCTTCAAAGATTTAGCATGAAAGTTCTTAATGATAACACTCCTAGGAATAAAACCAAAAAAATCATTCTTGTAGATTGGATCTCTTATAATTTCAACAAAGTCGGGATGAATACTAATCATTTTAAGATCCCCCTTGTGGCCACTAGTTGTAGCAACTTTGTTCTTAGTGAATTGCGTGGTCTTGCCAATTTTTACGGGAGTTTTTTCAAGAGATTTCATAGAAGAAAAATCCGAACCCAGATTACTAAAGATCTCTTCCAACTTATCAATACGGTAAGGACTTTCTTCTACCCTTTCGTTAACTATGGTTTCTTTTGCCTTAAACAATTTAATGGCATCTCCCGCCTTAGCCCCAATTTTATTAGCAAGATTATGCATATTTTTATCGAGATCATCAAGATGTTCCTTAGTAATCATCTTCTTTTCAATAGCATCTAATCTCTCCATAACGTGTTCGAGAGTTAAAGTTGTTTCATTGATCATGATAGGTGGTGATCCCACTAAACTTCCCAAAGCATTAAAAGCATCCAAAGATGGGCTCATCAAGAAATTCCCACCGGTAAGCATATCAAGGACGAATCTATACCAAGTGGTGATGCCCACATAAAAACTGCGAAGAAGAACAACGGTAGATTGCTTATGGATAGATCTATTATGAGCATTGCAAATCCTATACCAAGCATCTTTTAGATTCTCCCCTCCCCTTTGCTTAAAATTGAGAACCTCATTATCGGGAGTACACGCAATAAAGGAAGAACTAGCCATAGTAACAAGGCAAGAGATCCGGCAGGAAAAAGGGCAAATGAAAAAGAGTGCGAAGAAAACGGTAAATTGGTGAAGTGGGGGAGAGGAAAACGAGAAGCAAATGGCAAATAATGTAATTGCAAGGAGATGAGATTTGTGATTAGGAACCTGGTAGATGATGATGGAGTCCCCTCGGCGCCTACGGTAAGCACGTAGAAGAGACTGCTTCCTCCCCGGCAACGGCGCCAGAAATTCCTTTGACATGGCTTTGACTGCGTCGGTATTTCCCCAAAGAGGAAGGGATGATGCAGCACAACGACGGTAAGTATTTCCCTCAGTTATGAAACCAAGGTTATCAAACCAGTAGGAGGATCACCACCACCCAATAAGCAGCACCTGCACACAAACAACAAATACTTGCAACCCGACGCGAAAGAGAGGTTGTCAATCTCTCTACGGTAAATAGATAGATTAGGTAGTGATAGATAGGAGAGATAGATCTCTCAAGAACGCAAATAAAAAGAGTAAATATGCAGCAAGGTATTTTTGGGTTTTTGGTTTTGTAGATCTGAAAACAAAGATTGCAAAAAACGTAGATCGGAAAGCAATATGATAGGAAAAGTAGACCCGGGGGCCGTAGGGTTCACTAGTGGCTTCTCTCATGAGTATAGCACACGGTGGGTGAACAAATTACTGTTGGGCAATTGATAGAAAATCGAATAGTCATGACGATATCCAAGGCGATGATCATTATATAGGCATCACGTCCAAGATAGATAGACCGACTCCTGCCTGCATCTACCTCTATTACTCCACACATCGACTGCTATCCAGCATGCATCTAGTGTATTATGTTCATGGAAAAAAGGAGTAACGCAATAAGAACGATGACATGATGTAGACAAGATCTATTCATGTAGTAATAGACCCCATCTTGTTATCCTTAATAGCAATGATACATGAATGTCTTGCTGCCCCTTCTGTCACTGGGAAAGAACACCGCAAGATCGAACCCATCACAAAGCACCTCTTCCCATGGAAAGAAAAATCGATCTAGTCGGCCTAACTAAACCAAAGATTCGAAGAAGAAATACGATGCTATAAGCAATCATGCATATAAGAGATCAAAGAAGACTCAAATAATATTCATGGATAGAAACTGATCATGAACTCAAAATTCATCGGATCCCAACAAACACACCACAAAAGTTTACATCAAATAGATCTCCAAGAGACCATTGTATTGAGAATCATAAGAGAGAGAGGAAGCCATCTAGCTACTGCCTACGGACCCGAAGGTCTATGGTGGACTACTCACGCATCATCAGAGAGGCACCTATGAGGAAGATGAACCCCTCCGTGATGGTGTTTAGATTGGATCTCGAGGTTCCGGAAGTTGCGGCGCCTGGAATTGTGTTTCGTCGACTCCCCTAGGGTTTTTGGATTTCCACGGAATTTATAGGCATGATAGTCGGTTGAGGGGGTGCCAGAGGAGCCCAGCACCCACCAGGGCGTGCCAGGGGGCCTCTGGCGTGCCCATGTGGGTGCTAGCCACCCTGGGCCCCCTCTTCTGGTGTTCCTTGGCCCATCTGGTCTCTTCTGGTCTGGAAAAAATCCACAAAAATTCCCGCAGCATTTTATCTCCGTCTGGTACTGATTTTCTGCAAAGTAAAAAACAAGCAAAAACAGCAACTGGCACTTTGGCACTATGCCAATAGGTTAGTCCCAAAAAATGATATAAATTTGTAATAAAATGATTGTAAAGCATCCAAGAATGATAATATAACAGCATGGAACAAGCAAAAATTATAGATACGTTGGAGACGTATCATAGATCATGATACCAAGATGATACGGGGCAAACCCGTGAGGGCCGATCTTTTCACACTTGAAGGGGAAAGGGAGGAATATCAAGAGGCAAATAAACACTCAAAGACGATCCTCAAGTCACACATCCACTAGATCCAACGAACACAAGATACAAGGTTCGAAATCAACGAACGGATACAAGTACCGGTAGCCTTCCTACTCCGGAGAGATGGATCTTGAAATCCATGAGGGGGTCTTCCCTAAGAAGGGGCCTTGACATCCATAGGATCTTCTCAAAAAGAGGTTGCAATCTCTCAGGGAGAAGTATATGGAAGGAGCAATGCTCAACTAGTCTATGAGCTAACACATTGCTAACCCTAAAATGAGGAGGAGGGGTCCCTTATATAGTGCTAGTAGATTTGGGGGCGAAAGCGAGAGGTTACAAGGCCTTTTGGCCCGTGGCAATCTCGTAGGGGCCGGATGTCCGGGCCAGGGGGCGGATGTCCGGGGCTTCAGTTGGGGGCCGGATGTCTGGGCCTTGGAGCCGGATGTCCGGGGCTTGGCTCCTGCTGCTGATGCTATCTGTGTAGATGGCGCCGGATGTCTGGGAGCCTTGGGACGGATGTTCGGGGCGTGGCTGGTCAGGGGGCTTCGGTTCTGGCATCGTTCGGCCGGATTTCCGGGGCTGAGGGCCGGATTTCCGGGCTGGTCCAGATGTCCGGGGTCCGGAGGCCGGATGTCCGGACCCTGTAGCTTCGACTGTTGGGTCTTGGTGCCTCTGCAGTTTCCAGGGGTCGGATGTCCGGGGTCTTGGCCGGATGTTCGGGACTTGGAGGGTGACTTGCCCTTCTTTTGTATCTCTTGTCCACCCTTCTTCATGTCCGTCTTCATGGGGGCTTGTCCTTCACTCCGAGCGTCTTCTAGACCGTCTTCATGGTACCTGAGCATGCATAGAATCTCCACTTGAGGTAGCATCCAAGTTCCATGAACATCAAAAGGAGAATCGTATAGGAGAGAAGTCACCTCATCTTGGATTGCACGTGCACGGGCTCTTGTCATTGGACCCTTTGGGGCTTGCGTTGTAGGAGATGGGTCCATGGAGATGACCATGGGATGCTCCGCATCACTACGGGTCCATAGCTAGTACCTAGATGGCCTTTTCTCTCTCTTTGATCTTCAATACCATGTTCACCGCGATCCTCACGGTGATCTATCTGATGTAATCTTGTTTTGCGTTTGTTGGGATCCGATGAATTATGGGTTTATGATCAGATTATTCATTGAAATTAATTGAGTCTTTTCTGAATTCTATTATGCGTGATTGTTATAGCTTCATATTTCTCTCCTATCTATCGGTTTGGTTTGGACAACTAGATTGATCTTCAGCGGGAGTGGTGTGTTGTAATGGGTTCAATCTTGCGGTGATCTATATCCCAATGACAGAAGTGGACAAGACATGTATTTGTATTGTTTCCATTAAGGATAAAACGACAGGGTCTGAACATATTTCTTGTCTTATTTTGTCTACATCATGTCACCTTGTCCCAAGCATTACTCTGTTTGTTATGAACTTAATACAATAGATGCAGGAAGTAGTCGGTCGATTGGTGGAGTAATAGTAGTGGATGCAGAATTGTTTTGGTCTACTTGTTTATGGACGTGATGCCTATATACATGATCATGGTCGTGAATAACATGTCATAACTATGCGCAATTCTGTCAATTGCCCAACAATAATTTGTCTACCCACCGTATGCTATTTTCGTGAGAGAAGCCTCTAGCGAAAACTATGGCTCCCGGGACTACTTAAACATAAATACTAAAACCCTAAAAAATACTTTTCGGTAATTTATTTACTTTTATTTTATTTTTCATTTACATTATCTATCTCTATCAAGATTTGATCTTTACAAGTAACGAGTTCAAGGGGCTTGACAACCCTCTTGCCCGCGTTGGATGCAAGTGTTTGGTTTTATGTGTGTAGGTGATGTTGAAAGGAGTTTACTTGGTTCTCCTATTGGTTCAATAACCTTGGTTCTCACTAAGAAAAATACGTATCTCTACTATAGTGCATCTCCTCTCCTCTTCGGGGAAAATCCCAACGCAACTAACAAGTAGCATCGTAGCACGACAACTTCCTGATTGTTTACTACAACAAGTTTTCCAGACTCTGATGAAGGAGGGGCAATGACGGCAGGGCGCCTTCTGCTCGCTCCAGTGCATCTAGAGTGGTAGTCATTGTCAGGTGCTCTATGGACATGGATGTATTTTTTACTTCCGGTGTTCTTTGTACTACCTTGACAGTTGATCAATAGACCGGAAGTTTTCCCCGCAAAAGAAAAAATGGTCACGAAAAAAGAAATTATAGGAATCAATAAAATATGGGAAATTGGAATAAACTGGCAAAGTTTTCTAGTATTAAACTAAACCAAGTTGAAGGGAAAATTGGAGAAAACTATATTAGAAATTTGGATCACAAATGTGAAGAAAAAAATAGCATAAAAGGATTATTATAAACAATATGTTTCGATGAGGTCAACAAATAATAGAATCAACTAATGGTTGAATGATTAGGGAGGCGATGATACCCCAGTTCACCTCATTTGACACTTTGGCTTTCCATCAATAGAGAGCCACCACTCCAACCGTTTGTAGGTTGTGTTCGTGTACGTTGTATTAGGTGTTTCACGTAAAACAACAAGAAATGTAGAAAGTCAAGAATGTTCCATAAAATTTATTAGGAAAATACATTTTTCAAAAACCCAACAAGAGCTCTGCCCATTCATTTAGAAGAAGACAAGGAAACATGGCCAAATCCGGTACTACCAACCCAAGCACGGGGAACACCCAGACAGACTTTTGAATAAGCATAGAAAACAATATGCCAAACACCGATCCACCACCTCGCTAACACCGTCTACGCCGAAGGAGGAAGAGAAACCACAACCGCTATGGGAGGAGCGGGAGTGGGCCACCCCGGCTTTGACAGCGGAGATTGCGCCTCCAGGACCCTGCGCTACACAAAGCCTGTGATGCTCGCAAGACCAACCCATCCTACGGCCGCCGCCTTGGCATCCACCTTACCGCCACGCCCTATGAGGCCCTCCTGCACCTCCTTCCAGGAAAGCCACCCTGACATCCACCGTCTACAAGGGGTTGCAATGCAGCACGACCTCACTGTCTCATATCCCAAGCTACCCTAGGTGGCTGGCGCAATCCACGACCATTGCACTGGCTCCACGACCACCCTTACCTTCAAGCCACCCTACTTAAGAGTCATGTTGGCCGAGATGACGTCATTGCCGCCCCCACAACATCTATTATCACTCATACAGCACAGACCAAAACCCCCCCACCTATATCTATTTCCACCACGTTGCTTACGAAGTTGCCGCTCCATCGTCTTAGCCTGCTACAACACACCTGCACCATCGCTTGAGGCCGCTACCCTATCATCCACCTCCAAATAAACGAGAAAATCGCCGCACTCAATCCATGGTAGTTTTATCAGAGGCACCATGGCATTTTTAGTAATCACACCATAGTATTTTTACTATCGATAACATGGTACTTTGGGGTGGGGGTGGGGGTACCATGGCATTTTCATTAGTTAGCGGGTGTCATTTTCCCCAATTAGAACATGACATTTTCAATTCTTGTAACCATACTAGTTCTATCTTAAGCACCATGGGATTTTTTAGTAATCATACCATGGTATTTTTAATATTGTGAACATGGTAGTTTTATTTTGGGTACCGTGGCATTTTTATTAGTTAGAACGAAAAGAAGTTTTTTGGAGGTCCTTATCCTCATTACGCCTAGCATTTAGTGGGCTGAATATTTACCTTATCAACTAGAATATCCATAAATATCATTTGATTCATTAATCTTAAAAAAAGATAAGAAGCAAAGTTTCTTCCTTGAGTTTGAGTGAAAAAACGAAAATGCGAGAAAAATTGTCGGGCAAATTGGTAAGTCTCGCATTCCCAGCCCACCAAGCAAAGCCGATGCTTTCTTGCTCATGACCAGCTAAAACGAAAGTTCTAGGATGACATTTTTTTTAAATTAGAACACGACATTTTCAGTTCATGTAAACATGGTGGTTTTATCATAGACACCGTGGCATTTTTAGTAATCATACCATGGTTTTTCTAGTATTGAGAACATGGTAGTTTTATTTTGGGTAGATCGCATTTTTTCAACCATGCCATTTTCAATTCACCATGGCACTATTTTTAAACAAACCATGGTATTTTTTAAGAGCATGGAATTTTTATTTGTAAGAGCATGGCAGTTTTATTATAATGAATATATCATTTTTTAAGAGCATGGCATTTTTATTTTAAAAATGACAGTATTTTTATTACAAAGAGCATGGCATTTTTTAGAGAGCAATAGCATTTTTTATTTGCAAGAGCATGGCATTTTATTTTAAAGAGCATGACTTTTTTTTGTAAGAGCATGACTTTTTTGTTATTTAAGAGCATGCAAGAGCATGGCAGTTTTTTAATTAAGAGCATGGCATTTTCATAGTAAATAACATGGCAAGTTTTTAGGGGACTGATCTGCACCGGCGGACCGGCGTAACGGATCGGCCGGTCAGCGCGCGCACGTTGGATCAAGACGCCCTGCGTCGTTAGATTTCCTCGTGCCTCTGTCCTGAACACAGGCAAACAAGAAAAAGGAAAAAAACGCACAACTCGCCGTTCTAACGCGCCGCACGCTCTTGCCGGCCACCGGCGCTCGATCTCGACTAGCCGTGCCGCCCGCACTCACCCGACACCACGCTCCGTGTTGGATTTAGAACGTAGATCAAATCCTCGGAGTATACGTCCTACATGCCAAGCTATCTTGCAAGCAAGCAGGCAAGCAGCTTAATTGATCTACAGTACCACATGCACAATGAGCTAGCTTCAACTGGTTCGAGTCTGATCGTTGAAAACTCTAGGTGGAAGCTCTCGTAAATAGACCTGGGCTAGCAACAACAAAATCACTCGACGGTTGCAGCTTTTTTGCACGCTGGTCATAGCTTCTGGGCTCGTCGGTGGCTGCTTTTTTGTCGCTGGTTGTAGCTTCCGTGCTTGACGGCCGTAGCTTTTTTCGTCGCTGGTCACAACTTTCGTGCTCTCTAGTCACAATTTTTTTCATGCCAGTTTGTAGCTACAAATTGCACAGTTGCACCTTCGACATCGCCGATCGAAGCATCATTGTCGGCTGTAGCACCCGCCAATGCCGGTTGCAGCTTCCGTGGAAACACGGGCCTCTATAATGCTTTTTTTACATTGCCATTCATTGGTTGAAGCTTTTTTCATCTACGGTTGAAGCTTTTTATATCAATGATTGTAACTTTGTGTGTTGCACACTGTTTGGTTGAAGCTTTTTTGATCTAGGGTTGAAGCTTTTTTGTCAACTGTTGCAACTTTTTTGTCAATGGTTGCAACTTTTTCTGTTGCATACTGTTTGGTTGAAGCTTTTTTTGTCAACGGTTGCAACTTTTTTCATGTACGATTGAACCTTTTTCTGTCAACGGTCGCAACAATTGCCACCCCCAGCTTATGCTATATCCGGTTGAAGCTTTTTCGTGGACGATTTTAGCTTTCTCAGGTGCCGCCGGTTGAAGCTTTCCGGTTGGACAGAGCTGGTTGTAGCACACAAGCATAAAAAAAGCAACACTAATTCCAGCAAAAATTGTCACCGGTTCCAGCAAGAGATCTCTCCGGTTGTAGCAATTCTCATCGCCTGGCCGTAGCAAAATCCGACGAAGGTTGAACCAAAATCATTGTTGCCTCCATTGCGGGTCGCATCATCAACGTGAATAGTTGTAGCAATTCTCATCGCCGGTTGTAACAAAAGCTGACAAAGGTTGAAGCAAAATTGCAGTCGTTGTCATCGTGGGTCATAAGTCACGACATCGACATGAATGGTTGTAGCAATTCCCATCGCCGGTTGTAGCAAAGACTGGCGACGGTTGAAGCAAGAATTGTCATTGTCGTTATCGACATGCATGGTTGTAGCAATTTTTATCGTCCTCGTAGCAAAGGGTGACGACGGTTGCAGCTCCAGGACTCGCCAATTGTAGCTTTGTCCGTGGATGACGAAGGAGCAAGGGATGACGGGGTTGCGTGAGAGAGAAAAAAACAAGGCAAGAGAAAGAAGAAAAAAGAGAAAAATATATATCAAAGAGATGAGAAAAAAAATCTCGCTAGAGGCCCACGAACACCCCTGGCCCAGTCTGCTTCTGAGGCGAACGAGCGAGCGAGGGACGACCGCAAATAAGTAAATCTACCGGTGCTGGTAGCTACCGGTGTCTAATCTACCGTCCATCGTTTCCGTCAAGATCCGTGCGTCAGAAATCTGTATAAAGCAGTAAATATATTTCTTTCTTATACATGGAGCAATACCGCTGACAATGCTGACAAGGAGGTACGGCATACAATAACGTGGCAGCTTTAGATATGACCCATGAGAGACAGTGAGTGAGAAGACAAGGACGGCCATGTGTTCTCTCTCCCCAAGCAAAATTGTTGCATTTTATTTCATCCTCGTATTTTGAATGATTGATATCTGCTAAATGCAATGTCCAGTTTTGAAACTTTTAATATATTTGGAATCGTGGTGACAAAATCTTCAGAACAAGATCAATCTTCGATATATTTGAACTACTTTTTATTTTATATATTTCAGTTATCTTTGAAATGACTTTCATAAAACATAAAATTGTTTCACTATGATATGATATTTCATATATTCGAAATAATCAGTTTCGCACATGGAACAATCCATTTCACATATCCGGAATAACAAGTTTCACATATTAACAAAATTGACCTAAATTGTATTATAAATTTTGAATGATTTCAATTATCTCAACAAATATATTTCAATTATTTTCAAAAATGCATTACACTTATTTTGAAAAGATATATTTCACTCATTTCAGAAGACACATTACGCTCACTCAATTGAAAGACTATATTTCACTAGTTTAAAAAAACTGGTTTCACTCATTACAAAATATAGATCTCAGAACTAATTTCACTCATTTGAGAAGACACATTACACTCGCTCAATTGAAAGACTATATTTCACATGTTTAAAAAAACTAGTTTCACTCATTACAAAATATAGATCCCAGAACTAATTTCGCTCATTTCATAAAATACACTTAGTTGCATAAATTAGATTTCACTCATTTCAGAAAACACATTACACTCAATTACATAAGTTACATTTCACTCAATTCAGAAAAAACACATTACACTCACTCTATTGAAAAACTATATTTCACTTCCTTCATAAAACTGATTTCACTCTATTGAAATGATCAATTTTACATGTTTGAAATAACCAATGTTATTTCAAAACATTGGTTTCATCGAATTAAAGAAACTTATTGCACTTATTTCCGAAATCTGATTTCACTCATTTGAAACGTTGAAAATTAAAACATGTTGAAATGCATCCAAGTTTGATATTAATCTAAAGCCCTTGGTGTCAGGAATTCAAATATATAAAATATTTCAAAAAACAACAGTATAATTTAAAAAATACGAATGAATGAAATTGTTAAAGAAAAAATAAAAGGTAAACCAGAGCAGCAGTAAAGGTAGGATGCTGGGTGGGTGAAAATAACGCAAAGAGGACAGAAAGGTGGACCCCACGAATGATGCGACGTATTATGCAATACGGGAGGCAGGGAAAGGAATACAGCAGTATACAGTAGCTGTGGGCCACATTGCCGCACGAATCTAAAAGCAGGTGAACGGCGGATGCCACGCCGGTAGCTACCGGAACCGGTAGAAACAACTTTGCGGGGACGACCGGCCGAGCGCTCGGCCGGTCGTCCGGAGGGAAACGATTCCCAAGTTTTTATTTTTATTTTACCATGGCAGTTCATGTGTGTTTTTTTTTATGTATTTGTAAACAAAGATATGCAATCTAATTGGGGCTTATTCAGGTAAAGAAAGAGGATGGTGGTTTTTATAGTTTAGCATGGCAACTTTTTTTTCTTGTATGTAATTTTTTTTCTTGTATCAGAAAAATGATTTTATTTTTTTGTGTTAATGGTATTTAATTAAATGCATGGCAAGTTTTATATATTTTTTGTTAAAAAGATTTAAAAATATTCGTAAGAGATGATATTTTGTACATGTCCGAACTCCGAAGTATCCCACGTGAGTCTTTGTTTTCTCGTATACTGGTTAAACGTTAGTAAATACAATCATCATCGATGTTTTAAAGTTGACGATCTCTCGAGTACTTACTCGAATACAAAAGGATTCGTTTGCCCAACCGGACACGTCTCGCTTGCACGCAGTGCAAATTTGTAAATACGAATCCAAGCAGGACTCCTATACGTACGTATATGTCCACGTCAATCGCTGTATATATATAGGTCGACTTCACACAACGCCTTGCCTCCTCAACACAACGCGCAACAACAAGACACAGCAACAACTTGCGACTCGATCACGTCGACGAGGACTTGGGAGCCGCGATGGCTGGCGGCGCGGCGTCCGGGGCCGGCGCCGGCGCGGCGAGGCAGGATTATCCCGGCCGGCTGACCCTGTTCGTGTTCATGGCGTGCCTGGTGGCGGCGACGGGCGGGCTGATCTTCGGCTACGACATCGGCATCTCCGGCGGGGTGACGTCCATGGACCCCTTCCTCAGCAGGTTCTTCCCGTCGGTCTACCGCAAGCAGGCCGAGGCCACCGACGACAACCAGTACTGCAAGTTTGACAGCCAGATCCTCACCATGTTCACCTCCTCGCTCTACCTCGCCGCGCTCGTCGCCTCCCTCTTCGCCGCCTCCGTCACCCGCGTCGCCGGGCGCAAGTGGTCCATGTTCGTCGGCGGGATCACCTTCCTCGTCGGCTGCGCGCTCAACGGCGCGGCCGAGAACATGGCCATGCTCATCCTCGGCCGCGTCTTCCTGGGCATCGGCGTCGGCTTCGCCAACCAGAGCGTGCCGGTGTACCTGTCCGAGATGGCGCCCGCCAGGATGCGCGGCATGCTCAACAACGGCTTCCAGCTCATGATCACGCTCGGCATCCTCGCGGCCAACCTCATCAACTACGGCACGGCCAAGATCGCCGCCGGGTGGGGCTGGAGGCTCAGCCTCGCGCTCGCGGCCGTCCCTGCGGCCATCATCACCATCGGATCGTTGTTCCTCCCGGACACGCCCAACTCCCTCCTGGAACGCGGCAAGGCCGACGACGCCAGGCGGATGCTCCAGCGCGTGCGCGGCACCCAAGACGTCGACGAAGAGTACCACGACCTGGCAGCGGCGAGCGAGGCGTCCAGCGCCGTCAAGCGCCCGTGGCGGGACATCCTGCGGCGGAGGTACAGGCCGCAGCTGGTGATGGCGGTGGCGATCCCGATGCTGCAGCAGCTCACGGGCATCAACGTGATCATGTTCTACGCGCCGGTTCTGTTCAAGACGCTCGGCTTCGGCGGCAGCGCGTCGCTCATGTCGGCGGTCATCACCGGCGGGGTCAACCTGGCGGCGACGCTGGTGTCGATCTTCACCGTGGACAGGGTGGGCCGGCGCGCGCTGCTCCTGCAGGGAGGGGCGCAGATGTTCGCGAGCCAGGTGGCGGTGGGGGCGCTCATCGGGGCCAAGCTCGGGTGGAGCGGGGTGGCAGAGATCCCGGCGGGGTACGCGGCGGCGGTGGTGGTGGTGATGTGCGTCTACGTGGCGGGGTTCGCGTGGTCCTGGGGCCCGCTTGGGTGGCTGGTGCCGAGCGAGGTGATGCCGCTGGAGGTGCGGCCGGCGGGGCAGAGCATCACGGTGGCCGTCAACATGCTCATGACCTTCGTCGTCGCGCAGGCCTTCCTCCCCATGCTCTGCCGCCTCAAGTTCGTCCTCTTCTTCTTCTTCGCCGCCTGGGTCGCCGCCATGACGCTCTTCGTCGCGTTCTTCGTGCCGGAGACGAAGGGGGTGCCCATCGAGGACATGGCCAACGTGTGGAAGGCGCACTGGTACTGGAAGCGTTTCGTCACCGACGACAGCGATGCCCCCCGACGTCGGGACGTCGAGATGGGCAGCAGCGTTCTCAAGAACTAGCTTAATTTCATAGCAATGTCTCTTGTTTTTTTTGCGGGTAAATTTCGTAGCAATGTCTAGTTGTTTTTATTTAGAGCTGTGAATTATCTTGTATATATTTCTGCGTATATTTGAATTTCTTTTTTTTTATTCTACGAATAGTTTAGAAATACAAATAGTTCTATTATAAATCTTGTATGCGCATAATGTAATACAACAATTTTCCTCAAGTTTCGTGAGAAGAAAATTATGCATTAAAGGGAATTTTCCTCGGTCGATTCTCCCTCCTCCTGTCTCAACAGTCGGATCAAGATCCAATGGACATTGCTCATCTTCAACCTCCAAACCGGCATTGTTTCTCTCCTTCCTCTCTCACCCCCGCCGATCCAGCCTAGGCCTAACCGTCCCGCTCTCCCCTCAATTGTAGCCCACTGTCGTGTAGCCGCCGCCGCCCATCCCTCTATCCCTGGCGATGACCGGTTTTTCTACGACGAATTTGCCCCCCCCCCCCCCCCCCCACACACACACACACACACCTAAGAGGCTAAGATAGATAATGTGAATATGTGATAGACTTCTCCGGCAAGCTCCTTCCCTCCGATGTTTCTTCCTTCATGTGGAAACCGACTGACTCAAAATCCAAATTCGGGCGATTTACGATTTACGTATAGCTATTGTGGCACTAAAAACACAACCAACAGTTCAATGAACAAAATTAACTCAAACTGAGCCAGACCAAACTTAACTGAAACTAAACTTAAATTACAATTGACTCGCATTCAGCTCACACAATTGTGACTGAAAGAGAAACAACAGTCACTCCAACCTTAAGCACAACTGCCGCCTTTCGCCATGTCATCGAGCTCGGTGCGTCGGGTGTGTCATTGCCCTGGGAGCCATGCCGTCGGTATGACAATAGAACTCTGCATAGGTCAAATCAAATGTATTTGTGTTTGACAAATAGCAAGTAATATGTCAAGACTGACTACTCCTCGATCAATTTAAAAATGGTTGATTCCTGAACCTGTCCACGCCCGTGGCGGCTGTTTCAAGCCATACAAAGATTTCTTGAGCCTACACACATTCCCATCAGTCTGTTTGTTCCAAAACCTAGAGGAATATGAATCTCTTCTTGTAAATAACCGCCATGAAAAAAAGCATTCTTCACATCTAGCTGATGTAAAGGCCACCCAAAGTATAGTATTGGTTAATCATCATGTGACCAATTTATAGTTCTCTAAAGTACTCACTCCATCCCTGTAAGACCAAAAGTAAGACACACATGTGTTCCTAGATTAATGATTGGCCATGACCAGTGGTACATAAGTCATAACTTATCACACAAAATGACAAAAGTCATACATTAGATTTGCATTGAATAACTCTTTTCCCACAGTACAATTTTCGTCACACGGTCTATAGCGTAGCACAACCAAGATTTAGCAAACCCTGGGGAAAATATATTCAAAGGATTTAGAGAGAACATGAATATAGTTTGTTAAATATTTGTGGCAGTAGATGACAGAATAGGGTGACAGAAGAATTTTCTTTAGATAGATATATAGACAGCTGAATATAGCTGCAACGGTTGATAAGACAGCATAATACAGGTACTAGACGGTAACACGTGCTCCGCTGCACCAACTCAAACCGGCATCAGTTGGACGATCTAGATGGCTCACAGCCAAAATCGCATAGCTCGGGAAGGCCTGAGCATGCGGGTCATTAGCTCCGCATAGAATTGAAAGGGACACAAGAGATTCTAAAATAAGAATATTAGTACAAATTATTAAAATGGGTTTGTACAATTTAGTCGAGAATATTAACACGAAAGTACTCCCTTCATCCCATAATATAAAATCGTTTTGCAAGCTAAAAGGCTTGTAGTGTTTATTTTGTCTAAAAGTCAGCATTGTTTGTTTTTTGATGGCTTTTTTGGGCTTCTAGAATAAGTTGTCCCTACCTTACTTATTCTAGAAGCTCAATAAAAAATATCTTTTCTAGAAGCCTATTAATCAAGTCTTAATTAGTAGGCTTTTAAAAAATAAATTTGTTTAGGCTTTCTAGAATAAAATGGAAAGGGACAGTTTATTGTAAAAGCCAATAAAAGAAGCCCTAAAGCAATGCAAGTTCACAACCATGCATGATGCCCTAACACCTCAAAGACATGGAGGGCATCAGGGCACGTACATGTAGTACTGCCCGGTTAAATACAATGTAGTACTCTCGGTTAAGAGCATCTCTAGCAGACCTCTTATCGTGCGGACTTTTAAAATGAGTATAAGGACCTCTACGATATTCTGTTTTACCGTTCGGCTTTGCGGGATCTGTTCGGTCGCAGCCCGCACCAGCTCTCAAACTAAAAATACAAATTAGACAGTTTGACCGTAATTTCGATAAATGGCTACAAATTCGAACAATCATGAACATAGTTTTCATCCATTACCCAAAAGAACATCATGCAAAAGCCACCATCACCTCCATGACCATCATCATCACCATCATCACTCTCCACCACCGGCACCGAAGCCACGACCCATTGCCGCTTGCTTCCATCTCTCCAAGATCTCCCTCCTTGCAATATCATGCCATTACTTGGTGATGTCGTCCATGTCATTGCGGTTCATCATGATGATGTTGTTCTCCTTTTGAAGAAGCTTGGCCAATGCCTTGTTCTCCTCGGCAAGGTCCTTAATGGCAGCCTTGCGCAACCCCTCTTCCTTGAGTAATTGCCACTTTTCTTGCTTCTCTTGCACCTTCTTCTCGGCCAACTCCTTCTTTGCCTCCAATGTCTTGGCCACCATCTACTCATTTGATTGCACCATGGCATCTATCTTGTCCCACAAGCTTGATGCCTCCGTTTCCCTCTTGATCTTGTCCTTGGCCTTCTTATTTTCATCGGGTTTGTTCTTGTTTCTTGGGCCATCATCATCATCATCCATCTTGGTGATTAAACCTCTTTTCGGTGGGGATTCTTTGTCAATCAACTCCCAGTTTTGGCTATTTTGAAGCAATTTCCAACAATGCTCTAGTGTAAATGACTTGCCATTGGAAGTTTTCATGTCCTTGTACCTTTCTTGCGCAATTTTGTCCTACAAAATGAAAATAATGTCAAAGTATGTCACATGCAACCACTCCAACGGCTACAAATCATTTGCACTGCTTGGGACGTGAAAACAAACTCACATAATCGGCTTCAACGGTTCCACTTGGAGGTGCATTGCGGACTTGCTCCAAGCAACCACTCCAACGGCTACAAATCGGCTTGATCACATCCCAACGACCTTGGAGTGACCTATAGGTGTGTGGCGTCCTCGAGGGATACTTTGCCATCGTTCGGAAGAACTGGTCCTCTATCCTTTGCAAATACCGCTTGGCGGTTTGGTCAGTGCCGGTGCACGCATCAAGAGACACAGATTCCCAAGACTTGATCTTCCAATTGTGTGTAGTTCTTCGATCTCGTGCGCACTTTTGCTTGTGCTTGGTCGAACACCCCCTCCCCAATCTCATGCACCTCATCTTCATCCTCACCGTGACCGTGCACACCACCATCCATCTCATTGTAGTTGTAATCACCGATCGGGGCTTGATCAATGTCGACGGCGTTGTCATCCAACATGTGCACAAACTCGACGATCACATCATGCACATCGGCGCTACAATTTCGCTCCATAAGTCACGAACAATCGCAATGGCGAAAAGTGAAAACAACTAAAAGAAAATCAAAGTTTCATACCTTGCGCCCATTCCATCGAACACCTCGGGGGCGGTGGACGTCCTAGGGAAAGCACTTGGGTGGCGATCGGAGGAGGAGGTGGCGCGGTGCTCGCAGTACCTTTTGTGGCCGCCTTCTTGCGTTTCACCCCCGCCACCTTGTGCATCTTCACCGGCGGGGTGGGGAAGGCCTGGACCGGATTCGCAGCGGCGGCGGTGACGGGCATGCCTTCCCGCCGGCGGCTGCGGGAGCACCGCTCTCGACGAGGAAGTTGCCCTGGCGCTTGCTGGGATGGGCGGTGGAGGCTTCAACGGCGACGAGATCTGCTTGAGGGGTTGGCGTGTCCATGACTTCCACGACGACGGGCGACGGCTGGGAGGTGTCCATGGCGGCGCTACAGAGCCGAGAAAGGTGGTCCGGAGCAGGCGGAGGAAGATCAATGGCGACAGAGGGAAGGAAGAGAGAATTTGCCGCACCCCGCAAAAAAAATTAAAGGCCGCAATACGGTATCTGTTCGGGCCACTTTTTCGCACAAAACTCAAAACTGACAGTTATTTTATAGTTCAGCACGATACAAGAGGTCTAGCAGTTATTTTATAGTTCAGCGCGATATAAGAGGTCTGCTAGAGATGCTCTAAATACAATGCAAGTTGCAATACCTTGATCATGAACTTGCATGTGGTATTAGCAAGTAAAGCTTTCTGAATTGTCTATGAAAATGGCTAAAAGGGACAGAAATGAACCCTTACGGATGTCGCTCATCGGTGACCTTATCATGTGCAGAGGTTTTATTAAAGTAGCAACTAGAACGTCCAAGTAGAGAACGATGAAAGATATTTCAAAACTTTCCTGGTCAAAATGCTCATTACTGAATTACAAATGATCCTGCACGGTACTAGTTACTCAACAAGGTTTCCCAATCTGTCCGGCTAAACTAAAGCACCGATTCCAAGCGTGTGGCAACGCACCCTCTCTATTGATCCTGACGAACGGAATGCAATCAAGCAGCCTTGGGCTTGGGCTGAAGTCTCTTCAATTGTGAGTACAGGAAAACTCCCGCGAGAGCGATCGCGGTTCCTACAGACAGACATTTCAAATATGTAAAGAGGGTGTGGTATGATCGATAGAACGCACATGAAAAACAGGTGCTTACCGATAGAGTTGATTGGAGACACAGGGGTCTTGAAGAACAGCACGGATGTAACAATGACCACCACACGCTTCACACAGTTACCTACCGAGTGGGTAACTGGTGACACCCTTGCGAGGATCATGTATGACACCTGCAGTAAATCAGAAGACGAGTAAGAAAAAATTGAGCAAGTACAGAAGTGCCTAAGCTTCTGAACACATGTGCTGGGCATATACTGATACATGACTTGGCATCAGTTTCAAATTATTTGAAGCCAGGAAAAAATTATTGATCAAAGTGACAAAGACATCCAAAGAATCTAACAAGACGAACCATCACACAATAGAAAACTGAATAGAGGGCCAACCTGTTGGTATGCATGGAAACAGAATGCGGCAATCAAAGACCTTGTGTACACTTGTTGTAAGTTCAGACCCTGCACAAGAAAGAACATAATAAGAACTGAAACAAGACAGTGTACTTACAAGGTTGAGCAGACAAATAAACAGTGGATACTCACAGCAGACTGCAGATAAGTAGGAGTGACCTTGACACCTTCTGTCAACAAGGTTACAGGGGCTAAGAGGAAGAATGACATGACTGTAATAATCGAGAAGAGATTGATGTTGTCCAGAGATGCCTGGTAAGAGTTGGGGGAAATATGAAGGTTAGTCATAGATTTTTATACAGTCATGGGTAAAGACTGAGAGGTCCTATGCATGTTCAAATATGAGAGTAGCATATCAATTACTAATCCCTCCATTCACAAAAAAGAAAAGAAAAGAATTGCAGACACCCCCAAAACACGACTTTGACAAATTATCTCTATTGTAATACTTCAACAATACCGACTAAAATAACATTATGAAGATACTTTTCAATATTAATGTGCACATATAATTTTCATGTGTCCAATGTAAAAGTTCATAAAGATGACCATAGTTGGCCGTACATAATCAAAGAGAACTGTAAATAGATGGAGTGATTCATATTTCAAGAGAACTGAACATTGATATTCAGTTACAAGTATCCAAGAGAACTGTAAATTGCTAACTTAGTTACCTCTTTCTTCAGCATAAGCTTCTTGCTGAGGACATTCCTTGACTGGAAGGTCACATTTGAAGCCATTGCACTCAAAAATCCAGCCCTGTTGTCATTCAAATTGCAAATTAATCAGCAATAATGCACTATAGTTTATGAGCAACAAATAATTTGGAGTCTAAGGAGGAAAATATCAATGCAAAAATGAATACACACACGTGCGCGTGAATACACGTGTCAGCCATTATTAGGCGACCACATATGAAACTCAAGAGACATGCCACAACTGTAACGTGCACATCAAGCTTCCTAACAATACAGTTCTTTCATTCAAATGAAGGTGCTAATATTGCTTACCAGTTAAAAGAAGCTTCAGAAATAGATGCCAATGCCACACCACCAACAATAGGAAGAAGAGACAAAACAACCCAAGGAGTAGGCAGCTGCATGGCCGTTCATGTGTCAGAACAGGACCAAGAAATTTCTTCAGATTATGCACATTTGCAACGTTGCATGGAAGATCTAACAGAGGACAGATAAACATTACCTCGCCAAGGAACATTGCAGAAAGCAGAACTGAGAAGAAAGGTTCCATGGCCTTGATTGTATGTGTGAACGACACTGCAACCTTCCCAAGGCTCATGTTCGTGAAAAGATTGCCCATGGTATGGACAATAGCCAGAGGGAGGATAGCAAGAAGCTGGGAAATAAGAGCCATTAGAATAAATCTTCTAATAGTGCAATATATGTGTACTGAAAGTTTGTCACAGGAAACTAGATAATTACCTGTGCACCGGAAATCTTTGGTCTTTTAAGGATACCTGTGGCCCACATAAACAAGGAAATCGTAGTTCCAACAGCAAACTGAACTGTTGTGATGTTTATGGGATAAGGAAAAACCTTGAGGACCTGTCAAATATAGGAACAGCGGAGAAAGTTGCATTATCCACAGGTAAATGATGCAATCATCTAGAAATTTCTTAGGAAAATAAATCAAAAGGCGACAACATCTGGGTCAACTCTCTCTATAGCTTAATCATTAACAGAACGTTTGCCGCAGAATTCTCTATTTACACACTCACCAGAAAACAGAAGGGCATGGTACCCATTCAAATCTGTTATCACAGATGCACAAATATTGGACAAAGAAATGAACATATATGTCCGTAGGATTAAAGCCATGGTGCACATCACATTGGTACAGTGCATTATGAAAGACCCTGAGTGAAGTCGACAGCAGATGAGTATTCTCACATGCAGCAGGTAAGAAGAACCCTTACTTGATTGGAATTATTACTAACAATAATCCTAGGCTCTGGCATGCGGCGTTACAAATTTTACTGATGAACCATATAGGTCAGCTTTCTCTTCACACAAACAGACAGGAAGCAACTGATTTGATATGAGTTATAAAGGTCAGTTTTCTCTTCACACAAGCAGACGGGAAGCGCCCTGATTCGATAGGAATTATTTGCTTCTACTGATCCTGGGTTTTGGTAAGCAGTCCTACAAATTTGTGCACTTATGCTAAACGTTTGATCAGAAAAGGCGATTCAAGTTCAATATGTTCTTTGGTCCGACGTAGGTTTTATGTAAATCAATGGTGTTCACGAAAACAAATCACAAAATATCAGGCAACATGGTATTTTCGACAAGTTCAGTTCAGTTAGATTTCACTGAACCTAAGGACGATTCACCAAAAGATCACTCCGTCATACGTACAAAAATAACAGAAATAAAGAGCTGGAAGAGGAATTTCCATGCAATGTCACAAGGGATGATCCGAAGTGAAGAGATGCGGATTACTTGGAGAGATCTGTCACTAAGAGACTGCCCTGTTTGTTTCGGATTCTGGGACCAGATTCAGCTTTGCAGTGAAGCCGAATCTGGAATCTTAAACAAACAGCTATTTGGAATCAGCTTTGCCATTGAAGCTGAATCTGAATTTGAGTCATTTTTAGTGCAATTTCCTGAAGCACCTCAAAGTGTACTTCGGTGGCGAACACTGAAGCGAATCCACAGGTGATTAAAATCCAAGCGGAGCTGAAACAAACAGGGCTACGAACGCGCCAAAACAACCTAAACAACACGTCGATTCGCACCCAGTAACCGATTTCCCCCAGGCCAATTGATCAGATCGAAGTAGAAGGAAGGCGCGCTACCTATAAACTACGAAGGACTGCAAGATATAACCTTGCACAGCAACCTTTTGGTGCAAACAAAGGGCGTGGGAGCTCACCTGCTTGTTGTAGATGTTGAAGTAGATGTTGAAGAGGTACCAGAGCCCGAAGAAGACGCCGAGCTGCATCGTCTTGGCGAGCGCCGCTCCGCTTTCCTCTCCGGCCTCCTCGCCCGGCGCCGCCTTCCCGGCGGCCGCGGCGGCCACGAGGCAGTCGCTCCTCTTCTCCTGCTCAGGGGACGCCGGCACGAGCCCGATGCGGCCGAGCCCGGCCGCAGCCACGAGGCCCGCGCGGGGCGCCGCGGCGGAGAGGCGGAGGGCCGCGCGGGAGGCCGGGAGGCGGGCGGCCCCGGCGCTAGGGCTCTTGAGGATGGGCCGCGCGGCGCATGGCCGGAGGAGCCCGATGGCCGCCGCGCTCTGCATTGCGGCGGGGGCGGAGTGTTCCAGAAGCTTCTGGAGCCTCGGCCGCGCGGGGGGGGGGGGGGGGGGGGGGGGCGGGCGGAGGCCGAGGCTGCGGCTGCGGCGGCGGCGGAGGGCACGAGGAGAGGAGGCCGGGTGGTGCGGTCTGGTGAGATGAGAGAGAGTGGGTTGGTGGGCGAAGGGTTTTAAGGAGCGGCGAGGCCGGGCTGAGCTGGCAGCGGCGGGGAGGACCGGAGGAGCGTCTGCTAGAGTGACAGGCGGGCCCGGTCGATTGACCTGGCATTGGCCGGCCGCGGGGTGGAGCCGGTGCACGGTGCGCCGGAGCGGACGAGGGTGCGCGGGGCCCGGGCGCGGGTGAGGCGCCGTGCGATGCGGTGCAGGGGGTTGTTGGGTGGAACCTGCCCAGCGAGGGCTCCGAGGGGCGGGTGGGTCCCTGGTGCCGGAAAAACCTGGCCTGGTGGGCCCACAGTGGGCGGGGCGGGATCTGCGAGACCGCCGCGCCAGCTCACCATGCGTCTTCTTCTGTGTACTCGAGACCTCAACTTTGGTCCTGTTTTCCTTTTTAACTTCGTGAAAAACAAACACCATTTCGCGGCTCATTCGGCATACAGAATTTTCAAATCAAAAGGAATAGACAAAGTAAAGGGTTGGGATGTCCTCTCCGTCCTAATTCCTCGGAATTTTTCGTGAGGTCGCACCTAATGCTAAGAATCTTTGGCCGGCATGCACACAATACCGAGAAATTTAGTACCTCCTTTCCTATCGAAAGAATCGGAGGAAAATCACCTGGGAAGAAATCCTATGGGAATCCTCCAAAAGTCCTACAAATCGAATGCTCCCTAGCAATTTTTTGGCAAAAAAAAAATGAACACCACATAGTACATAATAACTAGGACAATGCATATGTGTTGCTAAGGGCAAAAGACAAAAAATGCCTCAAGCACATTACAACAAACACTGAAGTTTTTCTTCCCGCGTCCCACTTTTTCATCATCGACCATTGTGATTATCAAGCGGACTTAAGTTTTAAAGATCAAATGGGAAGGTCAAACTGAAGCACCCAACGAAGATAAGCGAATGATATGATGCAAGATTTAGCTATATTTATGTTTATTATAAAAAAATATTATAATTGGGTCGATGAACCCCTAGCTTTCTTTGATGTAATCCCATAAACAATGTAATTATTATTTGATAGCAATAAAGAGAGTCATGATGCGAATATCCAATTCTGAGCCCGAACTCATATGCACCCGGTGAACAGTCAGTTTAAAAATACTAGAAAGATCCAAAAAAGGCATGGAAGATGATTGAGTGTGTGAGGTAAAATTTAAATCATTTGGACACCTGAGCAACTCTATGCAAAAGAAACAAAATCGGGTCAGGACAATGTAGAAACAGTAAAAAAATTCACAGATCCTAAATTTATCTTTTTTGCTGGGATCTACTCAGACATCCAAATGCTCTGAAAATATGACATGAACATCATGCACTCACACATCTTTCTCCACAAAATAATTTGGATTTTTTGAATTTATTCAATATCTTTAACGATCTTTTTTGTTCACTCCCAGGCTCATCTGAGTCCGGGAGCCAAAACGCTGCTCTCACCATGATGGGCTTTCCTCGAAAAAGGTGCAACACTACGCACATCTCATCCAATGCACACCACAACATTGTACGACAAAAATTAAGCTAATCAACGTAACAAAAAGATGTAGGTCAAAAGTAGATCCTAACCAGCCTTAAACACAGGTGTATATCTCGACGGTATTGGAAACTTCATCTCGTCCCACGGAAGCATATGGCATGATAAAAACAATGAAAAAAGAGCATTACCGTAAATGAATATGAAATGTTAGAAGGGAAATGCAGATAATTGATTTATTTTACATACTACAAACATTTAAATATCTCATGACAAAAATGGCGTATCCAATTGTTTCTCAACTCATGGTACAAGAATAATATTCTTCCAATGTGCGTCAATAAGAATTAGAATAGTTCTTTTGTCAACATACATGGGCTCTATTTGCCATAACCATCAAAACTTCTTGATAAAACTACTTCGCCTTGTTTGTACTTCACACTGTTTTAAATGTGATTTCTTTTGATCTGGTCAATAAAAACATGGACTAATAATACCTAGCTCTACATGGTGACATACAAACAACATTGTATATGATTAGAAGAACATAAGTTTTTCAAGAGTCATCACTTCAGAGAGCAATTAAGAACAAGGATTAAGCACTAAACAGTTCTCATAACAATGTGTGGTTGGCCACCCGTCTGCCGTGGCAGCACAACCACCGTAAATGCTCAGTGAAGCGCACCCATCTCAACCCAACAGAGAGATGATGTGAACCGCGACAAGGGCAACATTAGAAGCAGTGGTTGTTGGAAATATGCCCTAGAGGCAATAATAAAATGGTTATTATTATATTTCCTTGTTCATGATAAATGTTTATTATCCATGATAAATTGTATTGATTGGAAACTCAAATACATGTGTGGGTACATAGACAACAATGTGTCCCTAGTAAGCCTCTGATGGACTAGCTCGTTGATCAAAGATGGTCAAGGTTTCCTGGCCATAGACATGAGTTGTCATTTGATGATGAGATCACATCATTAGGGGAATGATGTGATGGACAAGACCCAAACTATGAACGTAGCATATGATCGTGTCAGTTTATTGCTATTGTTTTCTACATGTCAAGTATGTGTTTCTATGACCACGAGATCATGTAACTGATACGTCTCCAACGTATCTATAATTTTTGCTTGTTCCATGCTGTTATATTATCATTCTTCGATGTTTTACAATCATTTTACTACAACTTTATATTATTTTTGGGACTAACCTATTAACCTAGAGCCCAGTGCCAGTTCCTGTTTTTTTTCGTGTTTTTGAGTTTTACAAAAAAGGAATATCAAACGGAGTCCAAATGGAATAAAAATTTACGGTGATTTTTTATGGACCAGAAGAGACCCACGGGGCATCGGAGTTGGGCCAGAAGAGCCACGAGGAGATCACAAGCCACAGGGGCGCCCCCTGGCTTGTGACTCCCTCGTGGCCCCCCAGGACTTGTTTCCGCCGCCATAAATTCCTATAAATATAGAAACCTCCGAAAATAAACCTAGATCGGGAGTTCCGCCGCCGCAAGCCTCTGTAGCCACGAAAAACCAATCAGGAGCCCGTTCCGGCACCCTACCGGAGGGGGAAACCATCACCGGAGGCCATCTTCATCATCCCGGCGGTCTCCATGACGAGGAGGGAGTAGTTCACCCTCGGGGCTGAGGGTATGTACCAGTAGCTATGTGTTTGATCTCTCTCTCTCGTGTTCTTGAGATGGCACGATCTTGATGTACTGCGAGCTTTATTCATATAGATGAATCATATGGAGTTTTCCCCTCTCTATCTTCTTGTGATGAATTGAGTTTTCCCTTTGAAGTTTTCTTATCGGATTGAGTCTTTAAAGGATTTGAGAACACTTGATGTATGTCTTGCGATGGGATATCCGTGGTGACAATGGGATGTTCTATTGATCCACTTGATGTATGTTTTGGTGATCAACTTGCGGGTTCCGTGACCTTGGGAATCTATGCATAGGGGTTGGCACACGTTTTCGTCTTGACTCTTCGGTAGAAACTTTGGGGCACTCTTTGAAGTTCTTTGTGTTGGATTGAACATGATGAATCTGAAATTGTGTGATGCATATCGTATAATCAAGCCCATGGGTACTTGTGGTGACATTGGAGTATCTAGGTGACATTAGGGTTTTGGTTGATGTGTATCTTAAGGTGTTATTTTAGTACGAACTCTAGGGCTGTTCGTGACACTTATAGGGATAGCTCGTAAGATTGATCGGAAAGATAACTTTGAGGTGGTTTCGTACCCTACAATAATTTCTTCGTTTGTTCTCCGCTATTTGTGACTTTGGAATGAACTCTTTGTCGCACGTGAGGGATTTACATATGATTCAACTATGTTAGTATTGTTGAGAGAACTTGCACTAGTGAAAGTATGAACCCTAGGCCTTGTTTCTAAGCATTGCAATATCGTTTGTGCTCACTTTTATCATTAGTTACCTTGCTGTTTTTATATTTTAAGATTACAAAAACCTATATCTACCATCCATATTACACTTGTATCACCATCTCTTCGCCGAACTAGTGCACCTATACAATTTGCCATTGTATTGGGTGTGTTGGGGACACAAGAGACTCTATGTTATTTGGTTGCAGGATTGTTTGAGAGAGACCATCTTCATCCTATACCTCCCACGGATTGATAAATCTTAGGTCATCCACTTGAGGGAAATTTGCTACTGTCCTACAAAACTCTACGCTTGGAGGCCCAACACGAGTCTACAAGAAGAAGGTTGCGTAGTAGACATCAAGCTCTTTTCTGGCGCCGTTGCCGGGGAGGCTAGGTAAGCGGCACTCACATCCCGTCAACGAAGCTCTTTTCTGGCGCCGTTGCCGGGGAGGTGAGTGCTTGAAGGTATATCTTTAGATCTTGCAATTGAATCTTTTAGTTTCTTGTTTTTCACTAGTTTGGTTTTATAAAAGAAAACTACAAAAAAATGGAATTGAGGTTGCCTCATATGCTTCATCTTTTTAATGTCTTTCGTGAGAATGATGGAAAGGAAAATTGTGCTCAAGTGTTAGAAGAAGAAGTTATTAAAATGTTTGGCACTAAATCTTTGAATGATGAGCATGATAGAAATATTGTTAGTATGAATTTTCTGAATATTCATGATGCTAATGATATGCAAAGCCACAAGCTTGGGGATGCTATGTTTGATGAAGATGATATTTTTAGTCCCCCAAGTTTTGATGAGCAAATTTGTTATGATAATGACATGCCTACTATCTATGATGATTATGATGATGACATGTATGCTATAAAGAGTGATAGTAACCATGAAACTTGTCATCATGATTTTAATATTGAATGTGGTTATGTCAATCAAGTATCTCATGATAGTTATTTTGTTGAGTTTGCTCCCACTATTATGAATGAGAAGAAACATGCTTGTGTGGAGAGTAGTAAAATTTCTATGGTTGTAGATCATGAAAAGAATGCTTTATGTGCCGGTTATATTGTTGAATTCGTTCATGATTCTACTGAAAATTATTATGAGAGAGGATCTTATGCTTCTACATATTGCAATAATATCAAGTTTCCTCTCTATGTGTTGAAAGTTTTGAAGTCATGCTTGTTTTGCCTTCCTATGCTAGTTGATTCTTGCTCCCATAAATTGTTTGCTCACAAAATCCCTATGCATAGGAAGTGGGTTAGACTTAAATGTGCTTGTCATGAGATTCATGATGCTCTTTTGCATGTTTCATCTATTATTCCTATGTGAGCATCATTGAAATCATCATGCCTAGCTAAAAGGGCATTAAAGAAAAGCGCTTGTTGGGAGGCAACCCAACACTTTTACTTTCTGTTTTAGTGTGTTCACATGATTAAGCTAATGTATTAATCATGTTTTATAGCTTTTGCTTCAATAAAGTGCCAAGTAAAGCCTTTGGGATTGTGTGGATGATAGTTGACTTGATTCTGTGCAAAAACAGAAACTTTTGCTCTCAGTCCAGGAATTTTGTAAATTCACTGGAACATGCTTTTAATCTGAAATTTTTAAACAGTCTTGATATACAAATTTCATATATTGTCCTAATTTTTCAGAATTTTTAGAGACAGGGAAGTATGTCTATACTACAGTTCTTCACAGACTGTTTTGTTTTTGACAGATTCTGTTTTGCATGCATAGTTTGCTTGTTTTAGTATTCCCATAGCTTATATTCAGTGATATAAATTATGTGAATGATAGAATACAGTAGGTATTATGTGAGAACAATTATGAATCTTGTCTTGACAGTACCTAAGTGAATGATCTTTGTTTATTATACTAACCCATCTCACGAAGTTCCGTTAAGTTTTGTGTGATTGAAGTTTTCAAGTTTTGGGTGAGACACCGATATGAGGAAAATAAGGAGTGACAAGAACCTAAGCTTGGGGATGCCCAAGGCACCCCCAAGGTAATATCTAAGGAATACTCAAGCGCCTAAGCTTGGGGATGCCCCGGAAGGCATCCGCTCTTTCGTCTTCAACATTATCGGTATATCTTACTTGGAGCTATATTTTTATTCGTCACATAATATGAGTTTTGCTTGGAGCGTCATTTTATTTTGTTTTTTTCTGTTAAGTGTTATTTATAATCTTGTTTTTCAATAAAAAGTTCCAAGAATTGCCTTAGGATGCTTGCATTGCATGTTTTGATGAGTGCTGTGTAAAAACAGAAACTTTGGTTGTAGTGTTTGAATTTTCATATTTTACTGGAACGTGGAAAGTTTCTGAAATTTTTACATAGTGCTGTCATATAAATTTTATAGCATATCCTAAATTTTCATAATTTTTTGAGTTACATAAGTACACTGTTTTCATAAATCGCTACAGACTGTTCTGATTAGACAGATTGCTGTCATAGTTTTGTTATCTACTTATCCTATAGTATCCATAGCCTATATTGGTAGATATAAATTGTGGAAATGATAGTATACTGTACCTAATGTTTGAAAATTATTATGCAACTTGCCTTGGCAGTACATAAATTGTTAGTTTATTCTTATGTGTACTAACCTATCTCACGAGTTCTTTTCGAGTTTTGTGTGGATGAAGTTTTTGATAATAGGTGAAGCCGGGATATGAGAGGATTGAACGAGATACAAAAGCTCAAGCTTGGGGATGCCCAAGGCACCCCAAGTAAATATTTCAAGAAGTCTCAAGCATCTAAGCTTGGGGATGCTACGCATCCCACCTCTCTTCATCAACAATTATCGGTTAGCCTATGTTGAGCCTAAATTTTTATTCGTTCATATGATGCATGCTATTCTTGGAGTGCTATTTTTCTTTTGCTTGCTGTTGAATAAAATATTCAGATCTGAAAATATTTATTGAGGGAGAGAGAGTCCTCACATAGCTCCTTAATTGTTTGACTACTCATTGATCTTCACTTATATCTTTTGTGAGTAGCTTGTCATTTCCTCTCATGCTTCACTTATATCGTTTTGGGAGATGAAATTTTTATGCTCTTGTACTTCACTTAAATTTGTTTGAGCTTGCCAAAAGGCAATTGCAATATATGAAACTAGTCCCAAAATGATAGATATCCAAGGAGGATATAATAAAAACTTTCATGAAGATCATTGGACAAATTAAACTTGATTCTTTGTAATAGTTTTGAAACATGATGATAGTAATATGTGAGTCATGTTAGTGAGTAATTATGCTTAATAGGAATATTGGTGTTAAGGTTTGTGATTCCCTATGCATGCACGAAAGTCAATAGTTATGCAATGAAGTTATATCCTACTTGTGGTGCATTATTTGGTGTTAGTTATGACTCAATGCTCACTTATGAGATTTTTCGTTCCTCGGTTTGGTTGCTTCCCAATCTATTTGCTAGCCTTCATTTGTACTAAGTAGAAATACTACTTGTGCATCCAAAATCATTAAACCAAGTTTTGCCTTATGAGTCCACCATACCTACCTATATGCGGTATTTCCATGCCGTTCCAAGCAAATTTGTATGTGCCATCTCTAAATCTTCAAAATAAATTTTCTCTTTTGTGTGCCCGTACCGCTCATGAAACGGTGGGGAGTATCCAATATTTTTCCATGCTAGGTGTGTTATTCTCACGATATGTGTTGATTCACTATCATTCACGAGATAGTGGCTGGTATTCGGGATGCCCAGTCCCATGCTCAAAATTCAAATCAAAATATAATGAAACAAAACTCCCCCAGGATTGTTGTTTGTATGGACGGTACCCGTGGATTCGGCTCGCCGTGGAGTGTGATTGATTGGTGGAGGGGGAGTAAAAACTTTACCATTCTGTTTGGGAACCGCCTATGATGTATCTAGCATGGAAAGTATTGTGAGCTACTTTGTCGTTTTCGTTGACAGGAAAAGCATGCCACTCAAAATATTTTTCTCTCTCAATTTAAACCTTGAGCTCTGGCACCTCTACAAATCCCTACTTCCCTCTGCGAAGGTCCTATCTGTTTACTTTATGCAATTTTTATTTTTGCTTTGAGTCTCCATCTTCTCTTATAAGCACCAACTAGGGGGCACTATGATCGTACTTGAGCATTGAGCATAGCTAATATTTGAGTGTGTTTCATGAATGGATCAATGATTGAGCATGATGGGCTAGGGATAACTTTCTTTAGTGTTTATATTTTGAAATACATGGTTGCTTGTTGACATGCTTGAGTATTTAAGTCATTATCTTAAAACTAGACTATTGCTTTGAACCTTTTACAAGTCCAAATGTCCATGCTATACAAAGAAGAAAAGAATATGATGAACATGTTAGGCAGCATTCCACATCAAAAATTCTGTTTTTATCATTTACCTACTCGAGGACGAGCAGGAATTAAGCTTGGGGATGCTGATACGTCTCTAACGTATCTATAATTTTTGCTTGTTCCATGCTGTTATATTATCATTCTTGGATGTTTTACAATCATTTTACTACAACTTTATATTATTTTTGGGACTAACCTATTAACCTAGAGCCCAGTGCCAGTTCCTGTTTTTTATCCGTGTTTTTGAGTTTTACAAAAAAGGAATATCAAACGGAGTCCAAACGGAATAAAAATTTACGGTGATTTTTTATGGACCAGAAGAGACCCATGGGGCATCGGAGTTGGGCCAGAAGAGCCACGAGGAGATCACAAGCCACAGGGGCGCCCCCCCTAGGGCGCGCCCCCCTGGCTTGTGACTCCCTCGTGGCCCCCCAGGACTTGTTTCCACCGCCATAAATTCCTATAAATATAGAAACCTCCGAAAATAAACCTAGATCGGGAGTTCCGCCGCCGCAAGCCTCTGTAGCCAGGAAAAACCAATCGGGAGCCCGTTCCGGCACCCTGCCGGAGGGGGAAACCATCACCGGAGGCCATCTTCATCATCCCGGCGGTCTCCATGACGAGGAGGGAGTAGTTCACCCTCGGGGCTGAGGGTATGTACCAGTAGCTATGTGTTTGATCTCTCTCTCTCGTGTTATTGAGATGGCACGATCTTGATGTACCGCGAGCTTTATTCATATAGATGAATCATATGGAGTTTTCCCCTCTCTATCTTCTTGTGATGAATTGAGTTTTCCCTTTGAAGTTTTCTTATCAGATTGAGTCTTTAAAGGATTTGAGAACACTTGATGTATGTCTTGCGATGGGATATCCGTGGTGACAATGGGATATTCTATTGATCCACTTGATGTATGTTTTGGTGATCAACTTGCGGGTTTCGTGACCTTGGGAATCTATGCATAGGGGTTGGCACACGTTTTCGTCTTGACTCTTCGGTAGAAACTTTGGGGCACTCTTTGAAGTTCTTTGTGTTGGATTGAACATGATGAATCTGAAATTGTGTGATGCATATCGTATAATCAAGCCCATGGGTACTTGTGGTGACATTGGAGTATTTAGGTGACATTAGGGTTTTGGTTGATGTGTATCTTAAGGTGTTATTTTAGTACGAACTCTAGGGCTGTTCGTGACACTTATAGGGATAGCTTGTAAGATTGATCGGAAAGATAACTTTGAGGTGGTTTCGTACCCTACAATAATTTCTTCGTTTGTTCTCCGCTAATTGTGACTTTGGAGTGAACTCTTTGTCGCAGATGAGGGATTTACATATGATTCAACTATGTTAGTATTGTTGAGAGAACTTGCACTAGTGAAAGTATGAACCCTAGGCCTTGTTTCCAAGCATTGCAATACCGTTTGTGCTCACTTTTGTTACTTGCTACCTTGCTGTTTTTATATTTTTAGATTACAAAAACCTATATCTACCATCCATATTGCACTTGTATCACCATCTCTTCGCCGAACTAGTGCACCTATACAATTTGCCATTGTATTGGGTGTGTTGGGGACACAAGAGACTCTATGTTATTTGGTTGCAGGGTTGTTTGAGAGAGACCATCTTCATCCTACACCTCCCACGGATTGATAAACCTTAGGTCATCCACTTGAGGGAAATTTGCTACTGTCCTACAAAACAATGCGCTTGAGGCCCAACACGAGTCTACAAGAAGAAGGTTGCGTAGTAGACATCAGTAAGTCACTGACACTGGAGGAGTACCTTGTGTGTATCAAACGTCACAATGTAACTGGGTGACTATAAAGATGCTCTATAGGTATCTCCGAGGGTGTCTGTTGAGTTGGCATGGATCAAGACTGGGATCTGTTACTCCGTGTGATGGAGATGTATCTCAGGGCCCACTCGGTAATACAACATCACAATGAGCCTTGCAAGCAAAGTGACTAAAGTGTTAGCCACGGGATCTTGTATTACGGAATGAGTAAAGAGACTTCCGGTAACGAGATTGAACTAGGTATGGAGATACCGATGATCGAATCTCGGACAAGTAACATACCGATGAACAAAGGGAACAGCGTACGGGATTAACTGAATCTTTGACATAGAGGTTCAACCGATAAAGATCTTCATAGAATATGTAGGAACCAATATGGGCATCCAGGTCCCGCTATTGGTTATTGACCGTAGAGGTATCTCGGTCATGTCTACATAGTTCTCGAACCCGCAGGGTCTGCACACTTAACGTTCGGTGACGTTTCGGTATTATTGAGTTATGTATGT
The DNA here is from genome assembly GCA_039707655.1 of Elymus sibiricus. Taxonomy (NCBI): domain Eukaryota; kingdom Viridiplantae; phylum Streptophyta; class Magnoliopsida; order Poales; family Poaceae; genus Elymus; species Elymus sibiricus. The sequence continues at coordinate 252,642,779 of CM077671.1, forward strand.
TGGTGACTGAAGATTGTTCGGAGTCCCGGATGAGATCCTGGACGTCACGAGGAGCTCCGAAATGGTCCGGAGGTAAAGATTTATATATGCGAAGTCATATTTTGGTGACCGGAAAAGTTTCGGGTTTTTCTGGTATTGTACCGGGAAGCTTCTAGAAGGTTCCGGAAACTTCCGAAGGAGTCCGGAAGTCCACCAAGGGCTCCACCACGTCCCAAGTGTTTGCATGGGCTGAGGGGAGGTGCCCTGGCCTTATTGGGCCAGGCGCACAAGTCCCTCAAGGCTCATGTGGCTTGGGAGAGGTGGAAAGTCCACCTGTTTATGGAAAGGGAGGGAATTGGACTAGGAGTCCAACTCCTCCCCCTTGGCTGCGCCCTAGGGCTTGCAGGAGCTGATCTCCAAGCCTCTCCACCTATATATAGAGGGGAGGGGCGCCCCAAGAGCACACACGAAGCCCTTGGCGCCCCTCTCTCTCCCTAGATCGTTTTCTCCTCCGTTCGTGGTTTCGGTAGCGCTAGGCGTAGCCCTGCCGGGATAGCACCACCACCACCGCCACCACGCCGTCGTGTTGCCAGAGAACTCATCTACCTCTCCGCTCTCCCTTACTGGATCAAGGAGGTGGAGATCGTCATCGAGCTGTACGTGCGCTGAACGCGGAGGTGCCGTCCGTTCGGCGCTAGATCGTGATTGGATCGCGGGACGGCTTGCGATTTGGATCGCGAAGACGTTCGACTACATCAACCGCGTTTCTTAATGCTTCCCGCTTAGCGATCTACAAGGGTATGTGGATCCGATCTCCCCTCTCGTAGATGCTCATCTCCATGGATAGATCTTGTATGTGCGTAGGAAAATTTTTGTTTCCCATGCAACGTTCCCCAACAGTGGCATCACGAGCTAGGTCTATGCGTAGATGAGATCACGAGTAGAACACAAAGGAGTTTGTGGGCGTTGATATTCAGATTGCTTCCCTCCTTAGTCTTATCTTGATTCGGCGGTATTGTGGGATGAAGCGGCTCGGACCAACCTTACTCGTCCACGTACGAGAGACCGGTTCCATCGACTAACATGTAACTTTGTTGCATAAGATGGCTGGCGGGTGTTTTGCTCTCCACTTTAGTTGAATCGGATTCGACAGAGGCGGTCCTTGTAGAAGGTGAAATAGCAACTTGTATATCACCGTTGTGGTTTTGCGTAGGTAAGAATCGTTCTTACTAGATACCCATAGCAGCCATGTAAAACATGCAACAACAAATTAGAGGACGTCTAACTTGTTTTTGCAGGGTATGATGTGATATGATATGGCCAGAAACATGATGATATATATGTGATGTATGAGGATCATGTTTTGTATAGATTATCACGACTTGCATGTCGATGAGTACGGCAACCGGCAGGAGCCATAGGGTTGTCTTTAATTTATTTTCGCCTTTTTTGCTTTACTTTATCGCTATGAGTTAGCAATAGTTGTAGAAGCAATAGTTGGCGCGACAACCTCATGGTGACACGTTGATGGAGATCAAGATGATGGAGATCATGGTGTTATGCCGGTGACGATGGAGATCATGCCGGTGCTTTCAAGATGGAGATCAAAAGCACAAGATCATGGCCATATCATGTCACTTATGATTTGCATGTGATGTTAATCCTTTTATGCACCTTGTTTTGCTTAGGACGACGGTAGCATTATAAGGTGATCCCTCACTAAAATTTCAAGATAAAATTGTGTTCTCCCCAAGTGTGCACCATTGCGAAAGTTCATCGTTTCGAGACAGCACGTGATGATCGGGTGTGATAGACTCTACGTTCACATACAACGGGTGCAAGCCAGTGTTGCACATGCGGAACACTCAGGTTAAACTTGACGAGACTAGCATGTACAAACATGGCCTCGGAACACAAGAGACCGAAAGGTCGAACATGAGTCATATAGTAGATATGATCAACATGGAGATGTTCACCATTGAAACCACCTCATCTCACGTGATGATCGGACTTGGGTTGGTGAATTTGGATCATGTAGCACTCGGATGACCGGAGGGATGTCAATTTGAGTGGGAGTTTTTAAGTAATATGATTAACTAAACTCATTATCTTGAACAATAGTCTAAGTTGTCTTTGCAAATTTTATGTTGTAGATCAATGACTCGCACAGTAGTTCCCCTGAATTTCAATGTGTTCCTAGAGAAAGCTAAGCTGAAAGATGATGGAAGTAACTTTGTAGACTGGGCCCGTAATCTGAGGATTATCCTCACGGCTTCCCAGAAGGCTTATGTCCTTGATGCACCGCTCGGTGAGCCACCCGCTCCAGTGTCGTCTCCAGATGTTGCGAACACCTGGCAGTCGCGTTCGGATGATTACTCAATAGTTCAGTGTGCTATGCTGTATGGCTTAGAGCCGGGACTTCAAAGGCGTTTTGAACGTCATGGAGCATATGAAATGTTCCAGGAGTTGAAGTTTATCTTTGAGAAGAATGCCCAGATCAAGAGGTATGAGACCTCCGATAAATTCTATGCTTGCAGAATGGAGGAGAACGGGTCTGTTAGTGAACACATACTCAGAATGTCTGGGTATTCCAACCATCTGGCTGAGTTGGGAATTGCCCTCCCGCCGAAGGCGATCACTGATAGAGTTCTTCAATCACTGCCACCTAGCTACAACAGCTTTGTGTTGAACTATAACGTGCAAGGGATGAACAAGTCAGTCGCCGAGCTGTTTGCGATGCTGAAAGTCGCTCAGTCTGAAATCCAGAAGGAGCATCAAGTGTTGATGGTCAATAAAACCACTAGTTTCAAGAAGAATGGCAATGGCAAGAAGGGTAATGATACGTCTCCAACGTATCTACTTTTTCTCACTCTTTTGCCCTTGTTTTGGACTCTAATTTGCACGATTTGAATGGAAATAACTCGGACTGACGCTGTTTTCAGCAAAACTACCATGGTGTTGTTTTTGTATAGAAATAAAAGTTCCCAGAATGGAATGAAACTTTTTGGAGATTTATTTCAGAATAAATGAGAATTATTGGAGCCAAAATACCGCAGAGGGGGGCCAGGGTGAGCATCACCCACCAGGGCGCGCCCTGGTGGGTTGTGCCCACCTCGTGGCCCCACTTGCCCTAACTCCGCCACTATAAATTCCTAAATTCGGAGGGAAAAAATCAAGGAGAAAGAATTATCGCATTTCACGATATGGAGCCACCGCCACCTCCTGTTCTTCATCGGGAGGTCAGATCTGGAGCCCGTTTGGGGCTCCGGAGAGGGTAATCTTCGGTCTTCGCCATCACCAACCTTTCTCCATCACCAATTCCATGATGCTCCCCACCGGGAGTGAGTAATTCCTTCGTAGGCTCCCTGGTCGGTGAGGAGTTGGATGAGATTCATCATGTAATCGAGTTAGTTTTGTTAGGGCTTGATCACTAGTATCCATTATGTTCTGAGATTGATGTTGCTATGACTTTGCTATGCCTAATGCTTGTCACTAGGGCCCGAGTGCCATGATTTCAGATCTGAACCGTTTATGTTATCATCTCTATATCCATGTTCATGATCCGATCTTGCCTACTCATATGCACCCATTACGTGTTATGATCCATCAACCCCATAGTGACAATATTTGGGATACTTCGCGGTGATGACCGTAGTTTGAGGAGTTCATGTATTCACCATGTGTTAATGCTTTGTTCCGGTTCTCTATTAAAAGGAGGCCTTAATATCCCTTAGTTCCTTATGGACCCCGCTGCCACGGGAGGGTAGGACAAAAGATGTCATGCAAGTTCTTTTCCATAAGCACGTATGACTATTTACGGAATACATGCCTGCATTACATTGATGAACTGAGCTAGTTCTGTATCGCCCTAGGTTATGACTGTTACATGACGAATATCATCGAACGAGTTACCGATCCAGTGCCTACGATCTTTTCCCTTATTGCTCTTGCTAAGTTACTACTATTGTTGCTGCTACTGTTCCAACTACTACAAAACTACTGCTACTACTGTCACCGCTACTGTTACTGTTGCTACTGCTACCAAACTATCATATTACTGTGCTACTGATCACTCTGCTGCAGATATTTAATCTCCAGGTGTGGTTGAATTGACAACTCAACTGCTAATACTCTCAAGTATTCTTTGGCTCCCCTTGTGTCAAATCTATAAATTTGGGTTGAATACTCTACCCTCGAAAGCTGTTGCGATCCCCTATACTTGTGGGTTATCAAGACCTTTTTCTGGCGCCGTTGCCGGGGAGCATAGCAATATTTGTTGAGTCACTTGGGATTTATATCAATCTATCACTATGAAGAATCTGAAGGATACTAAGACCAATATTTTTTCCTCTACTACGAGGGGAGGTAAGGAACTGCCGTCACACTCTGCACTTGATTCACCTTCTGTTATGAGTAAGCTTGCAACACCACCACATGCTAGTAATCCGGATATGTCGCAAGTTATTGATGATGCTACCTCTGCTATGAATTATGCTATTGATGATGCTAGTACCATGCTTGATGATAATGTGCCACTATGAGAATTTCTTGATGCACAAATTGCTAGAGCTAAAGAGAATGAAACCACTGAAATTGATGAGATTGCTGAAACTGATGAAGCCTATGAAACTGATGATGATTATGAAACACCTATTAGTCCTAGCTCTCCTAAGTTTGAAATGCCTATGATACCTGAAGGTTATGTTATGGACGAAGAGATAACTAGAGAAATTCTTTCTTGCAAGGATAGAGACGATCTTAAGAAATTGCTATGCAAGTATAAGGAAAAGACTTTGAATGCTAGAATGAAATGTGATCCTAAGTTTGCTACTTCACCTATCTTTGTTACCGATAAGGATTATGAGTTCTATGTCGACCCAGAGTTAATTAATTTGGTTGAATCTGATCCTTTCTATGGCTATGAAACTGAAACTGTAGTGGCACACCTCACTAAGCTGAATGATATAGCCACCCTCTTTGCTCATGATGAGAAGATTTGCTACTATTATATCCTTAAGTTATTTCCATTCTCATTAAAAGGTGATGCTAAGACATGGTACAATACTCTTACTCATGGTTGCATGCGTAGTCCCCAGGATATGATCTACTACTTCTCTGAAAAATATTTTCCTGCTCACAAGAAACAAGATGCCTTACAGGAAATATTTAACTTTGTGCAAATTGAAGAAGAGAGTCTCCCACAAGCTTGGAGGAGGCTTCTCCAATTGCTTAATGTTTTGCCTGATCATCCTGTCAAGAAAAATGAAATACTTGATATCTTTTATAATGGACTAACCGATGCTTCTAGGGACTTCCTAGATAGTTGTGCTGGTTGTGTTTTCAGGGAACGAACTGTTGAACAAGCTGAGGAATTATTGAATAACATATTGAAGAATTATGATGATTGGACTCTTCCTGAACCACCACCTAAACCCACTCCGAAGAAGAGGGGTATCTTATTTCTCAGTCCTGAAGATATGCAAGAGGCAAAGAAATCTATGAAGGAAAAAGGTATTAAAGCTGATGATGTTAAGAATTTGCCACCTATTGAAGAAATACATGGCCTTGACACACCACCACCTCCACAGGTGGTAGAGGTAAATTCTTTATTAAAGTTCAATGAAAGTGACATCCCTCACAATAAACATCCTAGTCAATGCTTATATGAGTTTGACAACTATATTATGAAGCAAGATCATTTCAATGCTCATTTTCTGAAACAATTGAAATATAATTCTGATATGATTGCTCGCTTGAGTGACTTGCTATTTAGAATCAGTAACGATGTTAGAGGTTTAGGAAAGCATGCATCTATGGTTCAAACTCAGTTAGAACAAGTTGCTAAGTCTCAAAAAGAATTGCTTGATGAAATGAATAATAATATGCATGATTTTGTTGCTAGAGTAGTAACTAGAGGAGGTAGAATGACCCAAGAACCACTTTATCCTGAGGGGCATACTAAAAGAATTGAGCAAGACTCTCAGAGAATTAATAGTGATGCACCTAGTCCTTCTAAGAAGAAAAAGAAAAAGAAAATTGATAGGACTTTGCATACCTCTAGTGAACCCGAGACACAAAAACCTCCTGATAATAATGATGTTTCTATTTCTGATGCTGAAACTCAATCTGGTAATGAACATTCCCCTAGTGATAATGAAAACGATCATGATGATGCTCAACCTAGTAATGATGTAGAATTAGATAATGATGTTGAAATAGAGCCTGCTCCTGATCTTGATAACCCACAACCTAAAAACAAACGGTATGATAAAAGAGATTTTGTGGCTAGGAAACATGGTAAAGAAAGAGAGCCATGGGTTCAGAAACCCATGCCATTTCCACCTAAGACATATAAGAAAAAGGATGATGAAGAATTTGAGCGCTTTGCTGAAATGATTAGGCCAGTCTTTTTGCGTACCCGTTTAACCGATATCCTAAAGATGGCCCCTTATGCAAAGTATATGAAAGTCGTCATCACTAATAAGAGAAAAATACCGGAAGCTGAAATCTCCACCATGCTTGCTAATTATTCTTTTAAGGATGGAGTACCTAAAAAGCTTGGAGATCCTGGAATACCAACTATACCTTGCTCCATTAAGAGAAACTATGTCAAAACTACTTTGTGTGATTTGGGAGCCGGTGTTAGTGTTATGCCTTTATCCTTATATAAAAGACTTGATTTGAATAAACTCACACCTATTGAGATATCATTGCAAATGGCTGACAAGTCAACAGCCATACCTATTAATATATGTGAGGATGTGCCCGTTGTTGTTGCAAATGTTACTATCTTAACGGACTTTTTTATTCTTGAGATGCCCGAGGACGACAACATGTCGATTATCCTTGGTAGACCCTTTTTGAATACTGCAGTGGTTGTTATTGATTGCAATAAAAGCAAAGTTACTTTTCATATCAATGGTAATGAGCACACGGTGCACTTTCCGAAGAAACAATTCCAAGTGAATGGTATAAATGTTATTGAAGAATCTCCGACCATCACTATTGGAAGTTTTCAACTACCTCTACCTACTGTCAAAAATAAATATGATATACTTATTGTTGGGGATATGCACATCCCCACAGAGTAACTTACTGTTTTACGAAAGTTTTTCGGTTTCATGCTAATCGGAAGTGGTTGTTAATAAGACTTGATCAACCTTATTAATGGATTATTTTTGAGAGGTATGAAGTTGAGGAATCTAGTAAGCACAACTCTCTGCTCCCACCTTTTATTTTCTGTTTTAGTTAGTCAAATAGAATAAAATGCCATGATTATCCTGTTTTCTGTTTTCTCCGTGCAATAAAAAATGACCCAAAAATAAAAATTCTCAGAATGCCCTGAAAATTTAACACGATTTTTTTCCGAGTATTTATGATTTTTTTGGTGCAAATAACACCAGAGGGGGGTGCACCTGGTGCCCACAAGACACCAGGGCGCGCCAGCACCCCCAGGCACGCCCTGGTGGGTTGTGGCCCCCACGTGGGCCCCTCACTTACCTCTTTAGCCCACATCATCACCTACCTCCAGCAAAAAAATCACCACAGCCACCATTTTCCTGTTCTTGCTCTCAAACCCGCGGATTTCGATCTCTTTGCTCGAAGCTCCGTTTCCGAAACTGTTTGGAGGGATTGCTACTCGGTATGTGACTCCTCCATTGCTCCAATTAGTTTTTGTTTTTGTGGGTTTTTTAGAGTAATTAGCTACTCTTGGTGCTGATGTAGATGATCTTGCATGTTGAATTCTTAGAGTTCTAAGTAGTTTGAATGCTCAATATGGCCTCTATGCATGCTTAGGAGTAGTTGCTAACAATCTTACAAAGTTTTGTTGACAAATTTTTGTGGACTAAAAAAAATTTCAAAATTTCTATAGGAATAAAATGCAAATCTTTAGGAAGTTTTCCTCCAAGAAAAATGCCAAGGGAGTCATTGGGGAATCATCGGACAATGACCTTCACACCCCAAGAAAGGTGGAGGTGCGACCGTGTGAATGGCCGCATGATGCCTTCATGGAGGAGGCCGGGTTCCATCAAGAGTTTGCTCAGTTCGTCGCAAACGTCGGGTTAACCGAGTTCCTCGCAGCTAAGTGTGACCAATATCACATCCTTACAAATTCCTTTGTGCAAAGCTTTAATTATCTAGGAAGAAACAATCCTCCTGAAGTGCAATTTAATCTTTACGCCGAAACTTACAGAATGTTGCTGACCGACTTCTGTAATATATGCTTGATTCCTTCTGATGGGGACTTGAGAGAACCTAGGCCATCTGAGTTGGAGGATTTTCTCCTCGCGTTAACCGTGGGTGAGGATAGAGGCGTGTCTGATGTCTACTACGCAACCTTCTTCTTGTAGACTCGTGTTGGGCCTCCAAGCGCAGAGTTTTGTAGGACAGTAGCAAATTTCCCTCAAGTGGATGACCTAAGGTTTATCAATCCGTGAGAGGCGTAAGATGAAGATGGTCTCTCTCAAACAACCCTGCAACCAAATAACAAAGAGTCTCTTGTGTCCCCAACACACCCAATACAATGGTAAATTGTATAGGTGCACTAGTTCGGCGAAGAGATGGTGATACAAGTGTAATATGGATGGTAGATATAGGTTTTTGTAATCTGAAAATATAAAAACAGCAAGGTAACTAATGATAAAAGTGAGCACAAACGGTATTGCAATGCTTAGAAACAAGGCCTAGGGTTCATACTTTCACTAGTGCAAGTTCTCTCAACAATACTAACATAGTTGAATCATATGTAAATCCCTCACGTGCGACAAAGAGTTCACTCCAAAGTCACAAATAGCAGAGAAGAAACGAAGAAATTATTGTAGGGTACGAAACCACCTCAAAGTTATCTTTTCCGATCAATCTTATGAGCTATCCCTATAAGTGTCACGAACAGCCCTAGAGTTCGTACTAAAATAACACCTTAAAATACACATCAACCAAAACCCTAATGTCACCTAGATACTCCAATGTCACCACGAGTACCCATGGGCTTGATTATACGATATGCATCACACGATTTCAGATTCATCATGTTCAATCCAACACAAAGAACTTCAAAGAGTGCCCCAAAGTTTCTACTGGAGAGTCAAGACGAAAACATGTGCCAACCCCTATGCATAGATTCCCAAGGTCACGGAACCCGCAAGTTGATCACCAAAACATACATCAAGTGGATCAATAGAACATCCCATTGTCACCACAGATATCCCAGCGCAAGACATACATCAAGTGTTCTCAAATCCTTAGAAGACTCAATCCGATAAGAAAACTTCAAAGGGAAAACTCAATTCATCACAAGAAGATAGAGAGGGGAAAACTCCATATGATTCATCTATATTAATAAAGCTCGCGGTACATCAAGATCGTGCCATCTCAAGAACACGAGAGAGAGAGAGAGAGAGAGAGAGAGATCAAACACATAGCTACTGGTACATACCCTCAGCCCCGAGGGTGAACTACTCCCTCCTTATCATGGAGACCGCCGGGATGATGAAGATGGCCTCCGGTGATGGTTTCCCCCTCCGGCAGGGTGCCGGAACGGGCTCCCGATTGGTTTTTCGTGGCTATAGAGGCTTACGGCGGCGGAACTCCCGATCTAGGTTTCTTTCTGGGGTTTTTGGTATTTATAGGAATTTTTGGCGTCGGTCTCACGTCAAGGGGACTCCCGAGGGGCCCACAAGCCAGGGAGGCGCGCCCTAGGGGGGGGCGCCCCCTAGGCTTGTGGCTGCCTCGGGACTCCTCTCCGATATCTTTTTGCTCCAGTATTTTTTATATTTTCCAAAAATATTCTCCGTAAATTTTCAGCCCATTCCGAGAACTTTTATTTCTGCACAAAAAACGACACCATGGTAGTTCTGCTGAAAACAGCGTCAGTCCGGGTTAGTTCTAATAAAATCATACCAAAATCATATAAAATTATTGTAAACATGGCATGAATACTTCATAAATTATAGATACGTTGGAGACGTATCAGTGTCGAGCGCCACTGCTACTAGTTTGCAGTTTCCCTCAGTAAATTATTTTGCTTTGGTCATCACTAAGTGTTTAACCGCTAGGGAGAAGGTCGGCGCACTCAGTGCTCTTGACCTTGCTATTTTATGTCGTGCACTTTATGATGATCAAACCTTTAGTATGGGAGCTATTATTGCTAGACGCTTACATCTTAACAAAACTAAGGGAAAGATACATGGTGGTATTTATGCTACTCGTTTAGCGGACCACTTTAGAATCCCATTTCACCCACATGATTATCTCTTATCCAGAGTTTACCTTGATCATAAGACACTGCAGGCTCACCAATTCCTTGATGTAACTGACTCTCCACATGACATTCATTATAACCTAGTATTTAGCAAGGAAACACGTGATGTTATTCCGTTGCCTGCACCTGCTTTGTTTGATCCTATTGCAAGGAACGGATACAGGATTATGCCAGATGACATTATAGCTTACCGGAACAACCTAGCAGCTGCTGAGGAGGAGCCCCAGGGGTGGGATGCTCACGTGCCACCTCCGCCTCACTATGACTTGGGACCGGACGGCTACTACGAATGGTGATTACCAAGCTAGGCCAAAAGCCTAAGCTTGGGGGAGTACGTATTTCCACCGACATTACATTCATGTTCACGCATTTCATTCCAGTTGTCGGTGTTCACACTTTTTCATTGTATTATCCACGCTTGATTTGTTTTCTCGCCTTCTTCTTGTGTGTTTGAAAAACTTTGAGAAAACCCAAAAATATTTCCTACTTATTTTTAGTTTTTCTTTCTAGCTTAGTTTAATTGTTGCATCAAAGAAAACCCAAAAAGATTTCTCGCTTCTTCTTTTACTTGTTGGGAGCTTTCCCGTGTAAATAGTTTTTCTCGTTTTTGTTTTTCTGCTTTAATTTGCTTTCTTCTAGAAAAAACAAAACTCCAAAAATATTTCAGTGTGTTTCTCTAAAATTCTTTTCTTTTTACTTGAGTCGTACCTAAGAGAAGACCACAATGAAATCGTTGAGTGGTTCTCATCTGCATTATCACTCATCTAACAAAGAGCCCATGTTACTTTGTCTTCTCCTCTTGAATAAAATGTTTGCAGATTCCAGCTTAGTCCACGGCATTCTTGCACTATTATTATTTTCTTATCATTCGGTCGTGCAAGTGAAAGGCAATAATGACGACATTTGATGAATTGACCGTGACAGAGAAAAGCGGGTATGAACCCAACTTGTTTTTGTTTTTGTAAATATGTTTAACCTAGTATCCCTTGATTCAGCTCATTATGATCAAACATGTTTGCAATGACCATTAGAGATTATAGTTGTTCATGCCATGCTCAAGTAGCTAGGAGTGGATAATGATTTATCTTGGGTATCAACATGCATTAAAATGGTTGTGATGCAGTATGATGATATGGTATCCTCCTCTGAATGTTTCAAGTGGCTTGACTTGGCACATGTTCACGCATGTAGTTGAATCAAAACCAACATAGCCTTCATGATATTTATGTTCATGGTGTCCATATCCTACTCATGCTAGTATTCAATGTTGATTATATGTAATGCATGTTCATGACCGTTTTCACTCTCTAGCTGGCCGCTTCTCAATCTAATTGCTAGCCTTCGCCTGTACTAAGTGGAAATACTGCTTGTGCATCAAAACCCTTAAACCAAGTTATGCCAGATGAGTCCACCATATCTAGCTATATGCGGTATTACCCTGCCGTTCCAAAGTAAATTTGCATGTGCCACCTCTAAAAATTCAAATGAACATCTGTTTTGTGTGCCTGGACCGCTCATGAAGCGACAGGGGGCGGTCAGTATCTTCCATGCTAAGCGGGTTATTCTCATGATGAGTGTTTATTCACTTGTCCTTACACGAGAGGGGCGGTAATAGGGATTCCCAGTCCCGAAATAAAAAATAAAAAATAATTAAACAAAACTCCCCCAGAAATGTTGTTGGTTTGGACGGTACCCGTGGATGCGGCTTGCCGTGGAGTGGGATTGTTGGTGGAGGGGGAGTAAACCTTTACTTTTATCGCTTGGGAACCGCCGCTAATTTGTTTAGCATGGAAGATATTGATAACTCTTGGTCGTGACTTTGACAGGAAGGGTGTACCTTCAAAATTATATCTATCTCTGTTTTAAACTTTGATCTCTGGCACCTCTGCAAATCCATGCTTCCCTCTGCGAAGGGACTATCTATTTACTTTTATGTTGAGTCATCACCTTCTCAAATAAGCGCCAGACCTGAGAGCACTATTGTCATCCTCATGCATTGTGTATAGTCGATGTTGGGTGCAGCATGACTGGATCTTTTCTACCATGAATTACAATATTTAGTCGCTGCTTGAACTTTGGAGGTGCTCTGCATTTATGTTTTGCGGTCTCAGAAAGGGCTAGCGAGATACCACTATTGTCATATTGTATCATGATTGTTTTGACAAAGTGTTGGCGCTTGAGATATCTTATTATTGCTCGCTAGTTGCTTATGTTATTGTTATGAGTAAATATAATTTCTAAGAGTTATTGTTACCATGGATAGTCATAATCTTTGCTGAAAACCTGGGTGCTACTTAAGCATATATATGTAAACAAGAACAAAAGAGTTCATAAAAGTTTTTCTTTATCACTTTCAGTTTGTCAACTGAATTGCTTGAAGACAAGCAAAGGTTTAAGCTTGGGGGAGTTGATACGTCTCCAGCGTATCTACTTTTCCTCACTCTTTTGCCCTTGTTTTGGACTCTAATTTGCACGATTTGAATGGAACTAACTCGGACTGACACTGTTTTCAGCAAAACTACCATGGTGTTGTTTTTGTGCAGAAATAAAAGTTCTCGGAATGGAACGAAACTCTTTGGAGATTTATTCAGAATAAATGAGAATTATTGGAGCCAAAATACAGCGCAGAGGGGGCCCAGGGTGAGCATCACCCACCAGGGCGCGCCCTGGTGGGTTGTGCCCACCTCATGGCCCCACTTGCCCTAACTCCGCCACTATAAATTCCTAAATTCAGAGGGGAAAAATCAAGGAGAAAGAATTATCGCGTTTCACGATACGGAGCCACCGCCACCTCCTGTTCTTCATCGGGAGGTCAGATCTGGAGCCCGTTTGGGGCTCCGGAGAGGGGAATCTTCGGTCTTCGCCATCACCAACCTTTCTCCATCACCAATTCCATGATGCTCCCCACCGGGAGTGAGTAATTCCTTCGTAGGCTCGCTGGTCGGTGAGGAGTTGGATGAGATTCATCATGTAATCGAGTTAGTTTTGTTAGGGCTTGATCACTAGTATCCATTATGTTCTGAGATTGATGTTGCTATGACTTTGCTATGCCTAATGCTTGTCACTAGGGCCCGAGTGCCATGATTTCAGATCTGAACCGTTTATGTTATCATCTCTATATCCATGTTCATGATCCGATCTTGCCTAGTCATATGCACCCATTACGTGTTATGATCCGTCAACCCCATAGTGACAATATTTGGGATACTTCGCGGTGATGACCGTAGTTTGAGGAGTTCATGTATTCACCATGTGTTAATGCTTTGTTCCGGTTCTCTATTAAAAGGAGGCCTTAATATCCCTTAGTTCCTTATGGACCCCGCTGCCACGGGAGGGTAGGACAAAAGATGTCATGCAAGTTCTTTTCCATAAGCACGTATGACTATTTACGGAATACATGCCTGCATTACATTGATGAACTGAGCTAGTTTTGTATCGCCCTAGGTTATGACTGTTACATGACGAATATCATCCAACGAGTTACCGATCCAGTGCCTACGATCTTTTCCCTTATTGCTCTTGCTAAGTTACTACTATTGTTGCTGCTACTGTTCCAACTACTACAAAACTACTGCTACTACTGTCACCGCTACTGTTACTGTTGCTACTGCTACCAAACTATCATATTACTGTGCTACTGATCACTCTGCTGCAGATATTTAATCTCCAGGTGTGGTTGAATTGACAACTCAACTGCTAATACTCTCAAGTATTCTTTGGCTCCCCTTGTGTCGAATCTATAAATTTGGGTTGAATACTCTACCCTCGAAAACTGTTGCGATCCCCTATACTTGTGGGTTATCAGGTAACTCCAAGAAGAGTGGCAAATCAGTTGCCCCTCCCGTGAAGAAACCCAAGGCTGGACCCAAGCCAGAAACTGAGTGCTTTCATTATAAGGGTACTGGCCACTAGAAGCGGAACTGCCCCAAGTATCTGGCCGACAAGAAGGCGGCCAACACCAAACAAGGTATATATGATATACATGTTATTGATGTGTACCTTACCAACTCTCGTTGTAGTGCCTGGGTATTTGATACCGGTTCGGTTGCTCACATTTGCAACTCAAAACAGGAACTGCGGAATAGAGGGAGGCTGGCAAAGGACGAAGTGACGATGCGCGTGGGAAATGGTTCCAAGGTTGATGTGATCGCCGTCGGCACGCTCGCTCTTCGATTACCATCGGGATTAGTGATGAACCTGAATAATTTTTATTTAGTGCCTGCGTTAAGCATGAACATTATATCTGGATCTTGTTTATTGCGAGACGGTTACTCATTTAAGTCAGAGAATAATGGTTGTTCTATTTATATGAGTAATATCTTTTATGGTCATGCACCCATTGTGAGGGGTTTATTCTTGTTGAATCTCGATAGTGATGATACACATGTTCATAACATTGATGCCAAAAGATGTAGAATTGATAATGATAGCACCACTTTCTTGTGGCACTGCCGCTTAGGTCATATTGGTGTAAAACGCATGAAGAAACTCCATGCTGATGGACTTTTGGAGTCACTTGATTTTGAATCACTTGACACATGTGAACCATGCCTCATGGGCAAGATGACTAAGACACCGTTCTCTGGAACAATGGAACGGGCAAGTGACTTGTTGGAAATCATACATACTGATGTGTGCGGTCCGATGAGCATTGAGGCGCGTGGTGCATATCGTTATTTTCTCACCTTCACGGATGACTTAAGTAGATATGGGTATATTTACTTAATGAAACATAAGTCTGAAACGTTTGAAAAGTTCAAGCAGTTTCAGAGTGAAGTTGAGAATCATCGTAACAAGAAGATTAAATTCCTACGATCTGAACGAGGAGGAGAATATCTGAGTTATGAGTTTGGCAATCACTTAAGACAATGTGGAATTGTTTCACAGTTGACGCCACCTGGAACACCACAGCGTAATGGTGTATCCGAACGTCGTAATCGAACCTTATTGGATATGGTGCAATCTATGATGTCTCTTGCCGATTTGCCACTATCGTTTTGGGGTTATGCGTTAGAGACAGCTGCATTCACTTTAAATAGGGCACCATCTAAATCCGTTGAGATGACGCCGTATGAACTGTGGTTTGGCAAGAAAACCAAAGTTGTCGTTTCTTAAAGTTTGGGGATGCGATGCTTATGTCAAAAAGCTTCAGCCTGAAAAGCTGGAACCCAAAGCGGAGAAATGTGTCTTCATAGGATATCCAAAAGAGACGGTTGGGTACACCTTCTATCTCAGATCTGAAGGCAAAGTGTTTGTCGCTAAGAACAGGTCATTTCTCAAGAAAGAGTTTCTCTCGAAAGAATTGAGTGGGAGGAAGATAGAACTTGATGAGGTTGATGAACCTTCACTTCAACCAGAGAGTAGCGCAGCGCAGAAAGATGTTTCTGTAGAGCCTACATCAGTTGGAGAGGAAGCTAATGATAGTGATCATGAAGCTTCGGATCAAGTTACTATCGAACCTCGTAGGTCGACAACGGCACGTACTGTTCCTGAGTGCTACGGTAACCCTGTCTTGGAGGTCATGTTGTTGGACAACGATGAACCTACGAGCTATGGAGAAGCGATGGTGGGCCCGGATTCTGACAAATGGTTAGAGGCCATGAAATCCGAGATAGGATCCATGTATGAAAACAAAGTGTGGACTTTGGAAGTATTACCTGAAGGGCGAAAGGCCATTCATAATAAATGGATCTTTAAGAGGAAGACGGACGCGGACGGTAATGTCACCGTCTATAAAGCTCGACTTGTGGCAAAGGGTTTTTCACAAGTTCAAGGAATTGACTACGATGAGACTTTCTCTCTCGTAGTGATGCTTAAGTCCGTTAGAATCATGTTAGCAATAGCTGCATTTTTCGATAATGAAATTTGGCAGATGGATGTCAAAACAGCGTTCCTTAACGGTTTCCTTGAGGAAGAGTTGTATATGATACAACCAGAAGGTTTTGTCGATCCAGAGAATGCTGACAAAGTTTGCAAGCTCCAGCGATCCATTTATGGACTGGTGCAGGCATCTCGGAGTTGGAATAAGCGCTTTGATGAGGTGATCAAAGCGTTTGAGTTTATACAAGTTTACGAAGAAGCTTATATTTACAAGAAAGTGAGTGGGAGCTCTATGGTGTTTCTAATATTATATGTGGATGACATATTGCTGATTGGAAACAATATAGAATTTTTGGAAAGCGTGAAGGAATATTTGAATAAGAGTTTTTCAATGAAGGACCTAGGAGAAGCTGCTTTCATATTAGGCATCAAGATCTATAGAGATAGATCAAGACGCTTAATAAGACTTTCACAGAGCACGTACCTTGATAAAGTTTTGAAGAAGTTCAAAATGGATCAGTCCAAGAAAGGGTTCTTGCCTGTGTTACAAGGTGTGAAGTTGAGTAAGACTCAATGCCCAGTAACTGCAGAGGATAGAGAAAAGATGAGTGTCATCCCCTATGCTTCAGCCATAGGCTCTATCATGTATGCAATGCTGTGCACACGACCAGACGTCAGCCTTGCCATAAGTATGGCTGGAAGGTTTCAAAGTAATCCAGGAGTGGATCACTGGACGGCGGTCAAGAATATCCTAAAGTACCTGAAAAGGACTAAGGAAACGTTTCTCGTTTATGGAGGTGATCAAGAGCTTGTCGTAAAGGGTTACGTCGATGCAAGCTTTGACACTGATCCGGATGACTCTAAGTCTCAAACCGGATACGTATTTATTCTCAATGGAGGAGCGGTAAGCTGGTGCAGTTCCAAGCAAAGCGTGGTAGCTGATTCTACATGCGAAGCGTAGTACATAGCTACCTCGGAGGCAGCAAAGGAAGGTGTCTGGATGAAGCAGTTCATGACGGATCTTGGAGTAGTGCCCAGTGCACTAAACCCAATGACTCTGTTCTGTGACAATACTGGTGCCATTGCTCTAGCCAAGGAACAAAGGTTTCACAAGAGGACCAGACACATAAAGCGACGCTTCAACTCCATCCGCGATTACATCGAGGGAGGAGACATAAGTATTTGCAAAGTACACACGGATCAGAATGTTGCAGATCCGTTGACTAAGCCTCTTCCACGAGGGAAACATGATCAACACCGGAACTGTATGGGTGTTAGATTCATTACAATGTAAATCACATAGTGATGTGAGCTAGATTATTGACTCTAGTGCAAGTGGGAGACTGTTGGAAATATGCCCTAGAGGCAATAATAAAATGGTTATTACTCCCTCCGTCCCAAAATAAGTGTCGCAAAATTAGTACTAAGTTAGTACAAATTTTGTACTAGACCAATGACACTTATTTTGGGATGGAGGGAGTATTATATTTCCTTGTTCATGATAAATGTTTATTATCCATGCTAAATTGTATTGATTGGAAACTCAAATACATGTGTGGGTACATAGACAACAATGTGTCCCTAGTAAGCCTCTGATGGACTAGCTCGTTGATCAAAGATGGTCAAGGTTTCCTGGCCATAGACATGAGTTGTCATTTGATGATGAGATCACATCATTAGGAGAATGATGTGATGGACAAGACCCAAACTATGAACATAGCATATGATCGTGTCAGTTTATTGCTATTGTTTTCTGCATGTCAAGTATGTGTTCCTATGACCATGAGATCATGTAACTCACTGACACCGGAGGAGTACCTTGTGTGTATCAAACGTCACAACGTAACTGGGTGACTATAAAGATGCTCTACAGGTATCTCCGAGGGTGTCTGTTGAGTTGGCATGGATCAAGACTGAGATTTGTTACTCCGTGTGACGGAGAGGTATCTCAGGGCCCACTCGGTAATACAACATCACAATGAGCCTTGCAATCAAAGTGACTAAAGTGTTAGCCACGGGATCTTGTATTACGGAACGAGTAAAGATACTTGCCGGTAACGAGATTGAACTAGGTATGGAGATACCGACTATCGAATCTCGGACAAGTAACATACCGGTGAACAAAGGGAACAGCGTACGGGATTAACTGAATCCTTGACATAGAGGTTCAACCGATAAAGATCTTTGTAGAATATGTAGGAACCAATATGGGCATCCAGGTCCCGCTATTGGTTATTGACCGTAGAGGTGTCTCGGTCATGTCTACATAGTTCTCGAACCCACAGGGTCTGCATACTTAACGTTCGGTGACGTTTCGGTATTATTGAGCTATGTATGTTGGTGACCGAAGGTTGTTCGGAGTCCCAGATGAGATCCCGGACGTCACGAGGAGCTCCAGAATGGTCCGGAGGTAAAGATTTATATATGGGAAGTCATATTTTGGCGACCGGAAAAGTTTCGGGTTTTTCCGGTATAGTACCGGGAAGCTTCTAGAAGGTTCCGGAAACTTCCGGAGGAGTACGGAAGTCCACCAAGGGTTCCACCATGTCCCAAGTGTTTGCATGGGCTGAGGGGAGGTGCCCTGGCCTTATTGGGCCAGGCGCACAAGTCCCTCAAGGCCCGTGTGGCTTGGGAGAGGTGGAAAGTCCACCTGTTTATGGAAAGGGAGGGAATTGGACTAGGAGTCCAACTCCTCCCCCTTGGCTGCGCCCTAGGGCTTGGAGGGGCTGATCTACACGCCCCTACACCGATATATAGAGGGGAGGGGGCGCCCCAAGAGCACACACGAAGCCTTTGGCGCCCCTCTCTCTCCCTAGATCGTTTTCTCCTCCGTTCGCGGTTTCGGTAGCGCTAGGCATAGCCCTGCCGGGATAGCACCACCACCACCGCCACCACGCCGTCGTGTTGCCGGAGAACTCATCTACCTCTCCGCTCTCCCTTGCTGGATCAAGCAGGCGGAGATCGTCATCGAGCTGTACGTGTGCTGAATGCGGAGGTGCCGTCCGTTCGGCGCTAGATCGTGATTGGATCGCGGGACGGCTTGCGATTTGGATCGCGAAGACGTTCGACTACATCAACCGCATTTCTTAACGCTTCCTGCTTAGCGATCTACAAGGGTATGTGGATCCGATCTCCCCTCTCGTAGATGCTCATCTCCATGGATAGATCTTGTATGTGCGTAGGAAAAATTTTGTTTCCCATGCAACGTTTCCGAACAGTGGTTGCCGACAGGGCGATGCTACTTCTTGAGCTTGCATTGGTGTTCCCTTGAAGAGGAAAGGGTGATGCAGCAAAGTAGATAAGTATTTCCCTCAGTTGTTGAGAACCAAGGTATCAATCCAGTAGGAGATACAAGCAAGTCCCCAATCTTCGCACCTACACAAACAATCAAACACTTGCACCCAACGCTATAAAGGGGTTGTCAATCCCTTCACGGTTACTTGCAAGGATGAGATCTGATAGAGATAGATATAGAAGATTACTAAAACAAAGAGTAAAACAAAAGTAAAAAGATTGCAACAAAGTATTTTTGGTATTTTTGGTTTATAGATCTAAAAATATAATATGGAAAATAGACCCGGGGGCCATAGGTTTCACTAGAGGCTTCTCTCTTGAAGGAAAATAATACGGTGGGTGACCAAATTACTGTCGAGCAATTGATAGAAAAGCACATAGTTATGACGATATCCAAGGCAATGATTATGCATATAGGCATCACGTCCGTGTCAAGTAGACCGAAACGATTCTGCATCTACTACTATTACTCCACACATCGACCGACTCCTGCCTGCATCTAGAGTATTAAGTTCATGAAGAACATAGTAACGCTTTAGGTAAGATGACATGATGTAGATGGATAAACTCAAGCAATATAATGAAAACCCCATATTTTTTATCCCCGATGGCAACAATACAAATACGTGCCTCGCTACCCCTACTTTGTCACTGGGTGAGGACACCGCAAGATTGAACCCAAAACCAAGCACTTCTCCCATTGCAAGAATTACCAATCTAGTTGGCCAAACAAAACCAATAACTCGAAGAGACTTGCAAAGATATGAAATCATGCATATAAGAATTCAGAGAAGATTCAAATAATATTCATAGATAATCTGATCATAAACCCACAATTCATCGCATCTCGACAAACACACCGCAAAAGAGTATTACATCGGATAGATCTCCATGAAGATCATGAAGAACATGGTATTGAAGAACATCGAGAGAGAAGAAGCCATCTAGCTACTAGCTATGGACCCGAAGGTCTGAGGTGAACTACTCACACATCATCGGAAGGGCAATGGAGTTGATGTAGATGCCCTCCGTGATCGAATCCCCCTCCGGCAGATTACCGGAAAAGGCTCCAAGATGGGATCTCACGGGAACAGAGGGTTCCGGCGGCGGAAAAGTATTTTTGTGGCTCTTTTTGGTATTGGGGGAATATTTGGGAATTTATAGGCCGAAGAATAGGGTTAGGAGGCCTGCTGGGGGGCCACAAGCCAGGGGGGCGCCCCCCCTAGGGCGCGCCCAGGTGGCTTGTCGCCTCCCGGCAGGTCTCGTGCCTTCATCTCCAAGTCTGGCAGGTTTCTTCTGGTCCAAGAAAAATCATTTCGAAGATTTTATTCCGTTTGGACTCCGTTTAATATTCCTTATCTGCAATACTCAAAAACAAGGAAAAAACAGAAACTGGCACTAGGCACTAGGTTAATAGATTAGTCCCAAAAATAATATAAAATAGCATATTAATGCATATAAAACATCCAAAACAGATAATATAATAGCATGGAACAATCAAAAATTATAGATACGTTGGAGACGTATCAAGTCCCCAAGCTTAATTCCTGCTCGTCCTCGAGTAGGTAAATGATAAAAACAGAATTTTTGATGTGGAATGCTACCTAACATATTTATCCATGTAATATTCTTTATTGTGGCATGAATGTTCAGATCCATAAGATTCAAAACAAAAGCTCAATATTGACATAAAAACAGTAATACTTCAAGCATACTAACAAGCAATTGTGTCCTTTCAAAATAACATGGCCTTAGAAAGTTATCCCTACAAAATCATATAGTCTGGCTATGCTCCATCTTCCCCACACAAAGTATCTAAATCATGCACACCCCCGATGACAAGTCAAGCAATTGTTTCACACCTTTTATGTTCTCAAACCTTTTCAATTTTCACGCAATACATGAGCGTGAGCCATGGATATAGCACTATAGGTGGAATAGAATATGGTGGAGGTTGTATGGAAAAGGAGAAGATAGTCTCACATCAACTAGGCGTATCAACGGGCTATGGAGATGCCCATCAATAGATATCAATGTGAGTGAGTAGGGATTGCCATGCAATGGATGCACTAGACCTATAAGTGTATGAAAGCTCAAAAAGAAACTAAGTGGGTGTGCATCCAACTTGCTTGCTCACGAAGACCTAGGGAAATTTGAGGAAGCCCATCATTGGAATATACAAGCCAAGTTATATAATGAAAAATTCTCACTAGTATATGAAAGTGACAAAAAATAGGAGACTCTCTATCATGAAGATCAAGGTGCTACTTTGAAGCACAAGTGTGGAAAAAAGGTAGTAACATTGTCCCTTCTCTCTTTTCTCTCATTTTTTTTTATTTTGGTGGGCATCTTTGGCCTCTCTTTTTTATTTGGGCTTAATTGGCCTCTTTTATTATTTGTAAAGTCCGGAGACTCATCCCTACTTGTGAGGGAATCATAGCTTCCATCATCCTTTCCTCTCATGGGACAATGCTCTAATAATGATGATCATCACACTTTTATTTACTTACAACTCGATACCTACAACAAGATATGACTCTATATGAATGCTTCTGGTGGTGTACCAGGATGTGCAACGATCTAGCATAGCAAATGACTTCAAAAAACGGACAAGCCATGAAAACATCATGCTAGCTGTCTTACGATCATGCAAAGCAATATGACAATGATGGTGCGTGTCATAAAAAACGGAACGGTGGAAGTTGCATGGCAATATATCTCGGAATGGCTATGGAAATGCCATAATAGGTAGGTATGGTGGCTGTTTTGAGGAAGGGTATATGGTGGCTGTTTTGAGGAAGGTGGGTTTTAATGCACCGGCGAAAGTTGCGCGGTACTAGAGAGGCTAGTAATGGTGGAAGGGTGAGAGTGCGTATAATCCATGGACTCACATTAGTCATAAAGAACTCACATACTTATTGCAAAAATCTATTAGTTATCGAAGCAAAGTATTAGACGCATGCTCCTAGGGGAGAGGTTGGTAGGAGTTAACCATCGCGCGCTCCCGACCCTCACACAAAGGATGACAATCATTAAACAAATCATGCTCCGACTTCGTTACATAACGGTTCACCATACGTGCATGCTACGGGAGTCACAAACTTTAACACAAGTATTTTTACCATTCCACAATTACTCACTAGCATGACTCTAACATCACCATCTTTATATCTCAAAACTATATGCAAGGAATCCAACTTCTCATAGTATTCAATGCACTTTATATGAAAGTTTTTATTATATCCCTCTTGGATGCCCATTATATTAGGACTAAATTCATAACCTAAACCATTTACCATGCTGTTTAAAGACTCTCAAAATAATATAAGTGAGGTACGAGAGTTCAATTATTTCTATAAAATGAAGACACCACCGTGCTCTAAAAAGATATAAGTGAAGCACTAGAGCAACATTGCCTAGCTCAAAAGATATAAGTGAAGCACATAGAGTATTCTAATAAATTCAAGATTAGTGCGTGTCCCTCTCAAAAGATGTGTGCAGTGATGTCTACTACATAACCTTCTTTTTGTAGACTCGTGTTGGGCCTCCAAGCGCAGAGTTTTCTAGGATAGTAGCAAATTTCCCTCAAGTGGATGACCTAAGGTTTATCAATCTGTGGGAGGCGTAGGATGAAGATGGTCTCTCTCAAACAACCCTGCAACCAAATAACAAAGAGTCTCTTGTGTCCCCAACACACCCAATACAATGGTAAATTGTATAGGTGCACTAGTTCGGCGAAGAGATGGTGATACAAGTGCAATATGGATGGTAGATAAAGGTTTTTGTAATCTGAAAATATAAAAACAGCAAGGTAACTAGTAACAAAAGTGAGCAAAAACGGTATTGCAATGCTTAGAAACAATGCCATCATCATAATAAATTTGCTCATCAAAACTTGGGGGCAAAAAATATCATCTTCATCAAACATAGCATCCCCAAGCTTGTGGCTTTGCATATCATTAGCATCATGGATATTCAGAGAATTCATACTAACAACATTGCAATCATGCTCATCACTCAAAGATTTAGTGCCAAACATTTTAATAACTTCTTCTTCTAACACTTGAGCACAATTTTCCTTTCCATCATTTTCACGAAAGACATTAAAAGGATGAAGCATATGAGGCAACCTCAATTCCATATTTTTTTGTAGTTTTCTTTTATAAAACCAAACTAGTGAAAAACAAGAAACTAAAAGATTTGATTGCAAGATCTAAAGATATACCTTCAAGCACTCACCTCCCCGGCAACGGCGCCAGAAAAGAGCTTCGTTGATGGGATGTGAGTGCCGCTTACCTAGCCTCCCCGGCAACGGCGCCAGAAAAGAGCTTGATGTCTAATACGCAACCTTCTTTTTGTAGACTCGTGTTGGGCCTCCAAGCGCAGAGTTTTGTAGGACAATAGCAAATTTCCCTCAAGTGGATGACCTAAGGTTTATCAATCCGTGGGAGGCGTAGGATGAAGATGGTCTCTCTCAAACAACCCTGCAACCAAATAACAAAGAGTCTCTTGTGTCCCCAACGCACCCAATACAATGGTAAATTGTATAGGTGCACTAGTTCGGCGAAGAGATGGTGATACATGTGCAATATGGATGGTAGATAAAGGTTTTTGTAATCTGAAAATATAAAAACAGCAAGGTAACTAGTAACAAAAGTGAGCAAAAACGGTATTGCAATGCTTAGAAACAAGGCCTAGGGTTCATACTTTCACTAGTGCAAGTTCTCTCAACAATACTAACATAGTTGAATCATATATAAATCCCTCACGTGCGACAAAGAGTTCACTCCAAAGTCACAAATAGCGGAGAACAAACGAAGAAATTATTGTAGGGCGAAACCACCTCAAAGTTATGTTTTCTGATCAATCTTATGAGCTATCCCTATAAGTGTCACGAACAGCCCTAGAGTTTGTACTAAAATAACACCTTAAGATACACATCAACCAAAACCCTAATGTCACCTAGATACCCCAATGTCACCTCGAGTACCCGTGGGTTTGATTATACGATATGCATCACATAATTTCAGATTCATCATGTTCAATCCAACACAAAGAACTTCAAAGAGTGCCCCAAAGTTTCTACCGGAGAGTCAAGACGAAAACGTGTGCCAACCCCTATGCATAGATTCCCAAGGTCACGGAACCCGCAAGTTGATCACCAAAACATACATCAAGTGGATCAATAGAACATCCCATTGTCACCACGGATATCCCATCGCAAGACATACATCAAGTGTTCTCAAATCCTTAAAGATTCAATCCGATAAGAAAACTTCAAAGGGAAAACTCAATTCATCACAAGAAGATAGAGAGGGGAAAACTCCATATGATTCATCTATATTAATAAAGCTCGCGGTACATCAAGATCGTGCCATCTCAAGAACACGAGAGAGAGAGAGAGATCAAACACATAGCTACTGGTACATACCCTCAGCCCCGAGGGTGAACTACTCCCTCCTCGTCATGGAGAGCATCGGGATGATGAAGATGACCTCCGGTGATGGTTTCCCCCTCCGGCAGGGTGCCGGAACGGGCTCCCGATTGGTTTTTCGTGGCTCTGGAGGCTTGCGGCGGAACTCCCGATCTAGGTTTATTTTTGGAGGTTTCTATATTTATAGGAATTTATGGCGGTGGAAACAAGTCAGGATGGGCCACGAGGTGACGACAAGCTAGGGGGGCGCGCCCAAGGGGGGGCGCCCCCCAGGCTTTTGGTGGCCTCGTGGCTCCCCTGGCCCAACTCCAACTCTCCCTGGGCTTCTTCTGGTCCATAAAAATTCACCGTAGATTTTTATTCCATTTGGGCTCCGTTTGATATTCCTTTTCTGTAAAACTCAAAAACACGGAAAAAACAGGAACTGGCACTGGGCTCTAGGTTAATATGTTAGTCCCAAAAATAATATAAAGTTGTAGTAAAATGATTGTAAAACATCCAAGAATGATAATATAACAGCATGGAACAAGCAAAAATTATAGATACGTTGGAGACGTATCAACATCCCCAAGCTTAATTCCTGCTAGTCCTCGAGTAGGTAAATGATAAAAACAGAATTTTTGATGTGGAATGCTGCCTAACATGTTCATCATATTCTTTTCTTCTTTGTATAGAATGGACATTTGGACTTGTAAATGGTTCAAAGCAATAGTCTAGTTTTAACATAATGACTTAAATACTCAAGCATGTCAACAAGCAACCATGTCTTTCAAAATATCAACACTATAGAAAGTTATCCCTAGCCCATTATGCTCAATCATTGATCCATTCATGAAACACACTCAAATATTAGCTATGCCCAATGCTCAAGTACGATCATAGTGCCCCCTGGTTGGTGCTTATAAGAGAAGATGGAGACTCAAAGCAAAAATAAAAATTGCATAAAGTAAATAGATAGGCCCTTCGCAGAGGGAAGTAGGGATTTGTAGAGGTGCCAGAGCTCAAGGTTTAAATTGAGAGAGAAAAATACTTTGAGTGGCATGCTTTTCCTGTCAACGAAAACGACAAAGTAGCTCACAATACTTTCCATGCTAGATACATTATAGGCGGTTCCCAAACAGAATAGTAAAGTTTTTACTCCCCCTCCACCAATCAATCACACTCCACGGCGAGCCGAATCCACGGGTACCGTCCATTCCAACAACATTCCTGGGGGAGTTTTGTTTCATTATTTTTTTGATTTGAATTTTGAGCATGGGACTGGGCATCCCGAATACCAGCCACTATCTCGTGAATGATAGTGAATCAACACATATCGTGAGAATAACACACCTAGCATGGAAAAATATTGGATACTCCCCATCGTTTCATGAGCGGTACGGGCACACAAAAGAGAAAATTTATTTTGAAGATTTAGAGATGGCACATACAAATTTGCTTGGAACGGCATGGAAATACCGCATATAGGTAGGTATGGTGGACTCATAAGGCAAAACTTGGTTTAAGGATTTTGGATGCACAAGTAGTATTTCTACTTAGTACAAATGAAGGCTAGCAAATAGATTGGGAAGCAACCAAACCGAGGAACGAAAAGTCTCATAAGTGAGCATTGAGTCATAACTAACACCAAATAATGCACCACAAGTAGGATATAACTTCATTGCATAACTATTGACTTTCGTGCATGCATAGGGAATCACAATCCTTAACACCAATATTCCTATTAAGCATAATTACTCACTAACATGACTCACATATTACTATCATCATGTTTCAAAACTATTACAAAGAATCAAGTTTAATTTGTCCAATGATCTTCATGAAAGTTTTTATTATATCCTCCTTGGATATCTATCACTTTGGGACTAGTTTCATATATTGCCATTGTTTTTTGGCAAGCTCAAACAAATTTAAGTGAAGCACATGAGCATAAATATTTCATCCCTCAAAAAGGTATAAGTGAAGCATGAGAGGAAATGACAAGCTACTCTCAAAAGATATAAGTGAAGATCAATGAGTAGTCAAACAATTAAGTAGCTATGTGAGGACTCTCTCTGTCTCAATAAATATTTTCAGATCTGAGTATTTTATTTAAACAGCAAGCAAAATAAAAATAGCACTCCAAGAATAGCACGCATCTTGTGAACGAATAAAAATTTAGGCTCAACATAGGCTAACCGATAATTGTTGATGAAGAGAGGTGGGATGCGTAGCATCCCCAAGCTTAGATGCTTGAGACTTCTTGAAATATTTACTTGGGGTGCCTTGGGCATCCCCAAGCTTGAGCTTTTGTATCTCGTTCAATCCTCTCATATCATGGTTTCACCTATTCTCAAAAACATCATCCACACAAAACTCGAAAAGAACTCGTGAGATAGGTTAGTACACATGATAATAAATCAACTCTTTATGTACTGCCAAGACAAGTTGCATAATAATTTCCAAACATTAGGTACTGTATACTATCATCTCCACAATTTATATCTACCAATATAGGGTATGGAAACTATAGGATAAGTAGATAACGAAACTATGACAGCAA
Organism: Elymus sibiricus; assembly: GCA_039707655.1. Taxonomy (NCBI): domain Eukaryota; kingdom Viridiplantae; phylum Streptophyta; class Magnoliopsida; order Poales; family Poaceae; genus Elymus; species Elymus sibiricus. The sequence continues at coordinate 252,670,109 of CM077671.1, forward strand.
TCTGTCCAAACAGAACAGTTTGTAGAAATTTATGAAAACAGTGTAGTTCTGTAACTCAAAAAATTATGAAAATTTAGGGCAAGCTAAATAATTTATATGACATCACAGTGTAAAAATTTCATAAACTTTTCACGTTCCAGTAAAATATGAAAATTCATACACTACAGCATAAGTTTCTGTTTTTACACAGCACATATCAAAACATGTAATGCAAGCATCCTAATGCAATTCTTGGAACTTTTTATTGAAAAAACAAGATTATAAATAACACCTAACAGAGAACAAGAAAATAAAATGATGCTCCAAGCAAAACTCATATTATGTGACGAATAAAAATATAGCCCCAAGTAAGATATACCGATAGTGTTGAAGATGAAAGAGGGGATGCCTTCCGGGGCATCCCCAAGCTTAGGCGCTTGAGTACTCCTTGGATATTACCTTGGGGGTGCCTTGGGAATCCCCAAGCTTAGGTTCTTTTCACTCCTTATTCTCCTCATATCGGTGTCTCACCCAAAACTTGAAAACTTCAATCACACAAAACTTAACGAAACTTCGTGAGATGGGTTAGTATAATAAACAAAGATCATTCACTTAGGTACTGTCAAGACAAGATTCATAATTGTTCTCACATAATACCTACTGTATTCTATCATTCCCATAATTTATATCACTGAATATAAGCTATGGGAATACTAAAACAAGCAAACTATGCATGCAAAACAGAATCTGTCAAAAACAGAACAGTCTGTGAAGAACTGTAGTATAGCCATACTTCCCCGTCTCTAAAAATTCTTACAAATTAGGAAAATATAGAAAATTTGTATATCAAGACTGTGTAAAAATTTCAGATCAAAAGCACGTTCCAGTGAATTTACAAAATTCCTGGACTGAGACCAAAAGTTTCTGTTTTTGCACAGAATCAAGTCAACTATCATCCACACTATCCCAAAGGCTTTACTTGGCACTTTATTGAAATAAAAGCTATAAAACATGATTAATACAGTAGCTTAATCATGTGAACACACTAAAACAGAAAGTAAAAGTGTTGGGTTGCCTCCCAACAAGCGCTTTTCTTTAATGCCCTTTTAGCTAGGCATGATGATTTCAATGATGCTCACATAGGAATAATAATTTGAAACATGCAAAAGAGCATCATGAATATCATGACAAGCACATTTAAGTCTAACCCACTTCCTATGCATAGGGATTTTGTGAGCAAACAATTTATGGGGGCAAGAATCAACTAGCATAGGAAGGCAAAACAAGCATAACTTCAAAACTTTGAACACATAGAGAGGAAACTTGATATTATTGCGATTCCTACAAGCATATGTTCCTCCCTCATAATAATTTTCAGTAGCATCATGAACGAATTCAACAATATAACCAGCACATAAAGCATTATCTTCATGATCCACAAGCATAGAAAATTTGTCACTCTCCACATAAGCAATTTTCTTCTCATTCATAATACTGGGAGCAAACTCAACAAAATAACTATCAAGAGATACATGATTGGCATAATCCAAATGAAAATTAAAATCATGATGACAAGTTTCATGGTCACTATCACTTTTTATAGCATACATATCATCATCATAATCATCATAGATAGGAGGCATGCCATCATCATAATAAATTTGCTCATCAAAACTTGGGGGCAAAAAATATCATCTTCATCAAACATAGCATCCCCAAGCTTGTGGCTTTGCATATCATTAGCATCATGGATATTCAGAGAATTCATACTAACAACATTGCAATCATGCTCATCACTCAAAGATTTAGTGCCAAACATTTTAATAACTTCTTCTTCTAACACTTGAGCACAATTTTCCTTTCCATCATTTTCACGAAAGACATTAAAAGGATGAAGCATATGAGGCAACCTCAATTCCATATTTTTTTGTAGTTTTCTTTTATAAAACCAAACTAGTGAAAAACAAGAAACTAAAAGATTTGATTGCAAGATCTAAAGATATACCTTCAAGCACTCACCTCCCCGGCAACGGCGCCAGAAAAGAGCTTCGTTGATGGGATGTGAGTGCCGCTTACCTAGCCTCCCCGGCAACGGCGCCAGAAAAGAGCTTGATGTCTAATACGCAACCTTCTTTTTGTAGACTCGTGTTGGGCCTCCAAGCGCAGAGTTTTGTAGGACAATAGCAAATTTCCCTCAAGTGGATGACCTAAGGTTTATCAATCCGTGGGAGGCGTAGGATGAAGATGGTCTCTCTCAAACAACCCTGCAACCAAATAACAAAGAGTCTCTTGTGTCCCCAACGCACCCAATACAATGGTAAATTGTATAGGTGCACTAGTTCGGCGAAGAGATGGTGATACATGTGCAATATGGATGGTAGATAAAGGTTTTTGTAATCTGAAAATATAAAAACAGCAAGGTAACTAGTAACAAAAGTGAGCAAAAACGGTATTGCAATGCTTAGAAACAAGGCCTAGGGTTCATACTTTCACTAGTGCAAGTTCTCTCAACAATACTAACATAGTTGAATCATATATAAATCCCTCATGTGCGACAAAGAGTTCACTCCAAAGTCACAAATAGCGGAAAACAAACGAAGAAATTATTGTAGGGTACGAAACCACCTCAAAGTTATCTTTTCTGATCAATCTTATGAGCTATCCCTATAAGTGTCACGAACAGCCCTAGAGTTCGTACTAAAATAACACCTTAAGATACACACCAACCAAAACCCTAATGTCACCTAGATACCCCAATGTCACCTCGAGTACCCATGGGTTTGATTATACGATATGCATCACATAATTTCAGATTCATCATGTTCAATCCAACACAAAGAACTTCAAAGAGTGCCCCAAAGTTTCTACCGGAGAGTCAAGACGAAAACGTGTGCCAACCCCTATGCATAGATTCCCAAGGTCACGGAACCCGCAAGTTGATCACCAAAACATGCATCAAGTGGATCAATAGAACATCCCATTGTCACCACGGATATCCCATCGCAAGACATACATCAAGTGTTCTCAAATCCTTAAAGATTCAATACGATAAGAAAACTTCAAAGGGAAAACTCAATTCATCACAAGAAGATAGAGAGGGGAAAACTCCATATGATTCATCTATATTAATAAAGCTCGCGGTACATCAAGATCGTGCCATCTCAAGAACACGAGAGAGAGAGATCAAACACATAGCTACTGATACATACCCTCAGCCCCGAGGGTGAACTACTCCCTCCTCGTCATGGAGAGCGTCGGGATGATGAAGATGACCTCCGGTGATGGTTTCCCCCTCCGGCAGGGTGCCGGAACGGGCTCCCGATTGGTTTTTCGTGGCTCTGGAGGCTTGCGGCGGAACTCCCGATCTAGGTTTATTTTCGGAGGTTTCTATATTTATAGGAATTTATGGCGGTGGAAACAAGTCAGGATGGGCCACGAGGTGACGACAAGCTAGGGGGGCGTGCCCTAGGGGGGGGCGCCCCCCCCAGGCTTGTGGTGGCCTCGTGGCTCCCCTGGCCCAACTCCAACTCTCCCTGGGCTTCTTCTGGTCCATAAAAATTCACCGTAGATTTTTATTCCATTTGGGCTCTGTTTGATATTCCTTTTCTGTAAAACTCAAAAACACGGAAAAAACAGGAACTGGCACTGGGCTCTAGGTTAATAGGTTAGTCCCAAAAATAATATAAAGTTGTAGTAAAATGATTGTAAAACATCCAAGAATGATAATATAATAGCATGGAACAAGCAAAAATTATAGATACGTTGGAGACGTATCATGCAGTAAGGATGATTGTGGCAAACTAAAAAAAAGCAAAGACTCATATCATACAAGACGCTCCAAGCAAAACACATATCATGTGGTGAATAAAAATATAGCCTCAAGTAAATTTACCGATGGATTGAAGACGAAAGAGGGGATGCCTTCCGGGGCATCCCCAAGCTTAGGCTCTTTGGTATCCTTGAATATGGCTTGGGGTGCCTTGTTCATCCCCAAGCTTAGGCTCTCGCCACTCCTTATTCCATAGTCCATCAAATCTTTACCCAAAACTTGAAAACTTCACAACACAAAACTTAACAGAAAACTCGTGAGATCCGTTAGTATAAGAAAAATAAATCACCACTTTAGGTACTGTTGTGAACTCATTCTTTATTTATATTGGTGTAATATCTACTGTATTCTAACTTCTCCATGGTTCATACCCCCGATACAACCCATAGATACATCAAAATAAGCAAACAACACAAAGAAAACAGAATCTGTCAAAAACAGAACAGTCTGTAGCAATCTGTCAACTTCGAATACTTCTGTAACTCCAAAAATTCTTAAAAATTAGGAAAATAAGGGAAATTTGTATATCAATCTTGTGTAAAAAATTCATATCCAATTGTATCTCTGGTGAATTTATAAAATTCCTGGACTGAGCGCAAAAGTTTCTGTTTTTCAGCAAAACCAAATCAACAATCACCGTAAACCATCCCAAAGGTCTTACTTGGCACAAACACTAATTAAAACAATAAAACACAATTAATACAGAGGTAATAATGTGCAAAACACTCAAGAACAGAAGCCAAAAACAGAAACATAAAATAAAATTCGGTTGCCTCCCAACAAGCGCTATTGTTTAACGCCCTTAGCTAGGCATAACGCAAAAGATCTAGGTATTGTCATCTTTGGTATGCAATCCATAATTAGCTCTCATAATAGATTCATAAGGTAATTTAATTTTCTTTCTAGGAAAGTGTTCCATGCCTTTCCTTAATGGAAATTGGAATCTAATGTTTCCTTCTTTCATATCGATAATTGCACCGATCGTTCTAAGGAAAGGTCTACCAAGAATAATAGGGCATGTAGGATTGCAATATATATCAAGAACAATGAAATCTATGGGCACATAATTCCTATTTTCAACAATAAGAACATCATTAATCCTTCCCATAGGTTTCTTAATAGTGGAATCCGCTAGATGCAAATTTAAAGAGCAATCATCAAGATCATGGAAACCTAGCACATCACATAAAGTTTTCGGGATCGTGGAAACTCTAGCACCCAAATCACACAAAGCATGGCACTCATAATCTTTAATTTTAATCTTAATATTAGGTTCCCACTCATCATAAATCTTTCTAGGTATGGAAACTTCCAACTCAAGTTTTTCTTCAAAAGATTTCATCATAGCATCAACGATATGTTTAGTAAAAGCTTTATTTTGATTATAAGCATGCGGAGAATTCAACATGGATTGCAACAAGGAAATACAATCAATCAAAGAACAATTATCATAATTAAAGTCCTTGAAATCCAAAAGAGTGGGTTCATTGCTATTTAAAGTTTTGACCTCTTCAATCCCACTTTTATCAATCTTAGCATCAAGATCTATAAACTCCGAATCATTGGGATGACTTTTAACTAAAGTTGACTTATCTCTAGTCCCATATTTATCAAGATTTGTATTAGAAAACAAAGATTCAATAGGAGTCACATCAATCACTTTAAGATCTTCATCATTATTATCACGAGAACACACCTTTTCAAGCCATTCACGTTTAGCACGCATTCTAGCGGTTCTTTCCTTACACTCATCAATAGAAGTTCTCATAGCTTTTAAAGACTCATTAATATCACGCTTAGGTGGAGTAGATCTAATTTTCAAAGAATCAATCTCGAGAGAAATTCTATCAACGTTCCTAGCCAAATCATCAATCTTGAGCAATTTTTCTTCAATCGTAGCATTGAAAACCTTTTGCGAACTAATAAATTCTTTAATATTATTCTCAAGATCAGAGGGCATCTTATTATAATTTCCATAATAATTGTTGTAGGAATTACCATAATTATTAGAGGAATTACTAGGAAACGGCCTAGGGTTGAAATTACCTCTATACGCGTTATTACCAAAATTGTTCCTACCAACAAAATTCACATCCATAGATTCATTATTATTTCCAATCAAAGAAGACAAAGGCATATCATTAGGATCAATAGGAGCACTCTTACTAGCAAACAATTTCATTAATTCATCCATCTTTTCACTCAAAGTGTTTATTTCTTCAATAGCATGCACCTTTTTATTAGTAGGAGATCTCTCGGTATGCCATTGAGAGTAATTTGCCATAATATTATCTAGGAGTTTAGTAGCTTCTCCTAATGTGATTTCCATAAAAGTACCACCCGCGGCGGAATCTAAAAGATTTCTAGAAGCAAAATTCAATCCCGCATAAAAAAATTGTATAATCATCCATAAACTCAAACCATGTGCGGGGCAATTTCTAATCATTAGTTTCATCCTCTCCCAAGATTGTGCAACATGCTCATGATCAAGTTGCTTAAAATTCATTATATTGTTCCTAAGGGAGATAATCTTAGCGAGCAGAAAGTACTTGGAAATAAAAGCATCTTTACACTTATTCCATGAATCAATATTGTTTTTAGGCAAAGATGAAAACCAAGTTTTAGCACGATCTCGTAGTGAGAAAGGAAATAGATTCAATTTAACAATATCATTATCCACATCTTTCTTCTTTTGCATATCACACAACTCAACGAAAGTATTTAGATGGGATGCGGCATCTTCATTAGGAAGGCCGGAAAATTGTTCTTTCATAACAAGATTAAGCAAAGCGGCATTAATTTCATAAGATTCCGCACTAGTGGCGGGAGCAATTGGAGTACTAATAAAATCATTATTATTAGTATTGGAAAAGTCACACAACTTGGTATTCTCTTGAGTCATCGTGACAAAGCAAGCAATCTAGCACACGAGCAAACAAAAGGCAAACGAAAAGACGAACGGAAGAAGGGCGAATAAAAAGGCAAATCTTTTTGGTATTTTTTTGAAAATCGTTTTAGAAGTGGGGGAGAGGAAAAAGAGAGGCAAATGGCAAATAATGTAAATGCAAGAGATGAGTTTGTGATGGGTACTTGGTAGGCTTGATGTAGATCTCCACGGCAACGGCGCCAGAAATCCTTCTTGCTACTTCTTGAGCTTGCGTTGGTTTTCCCTTGAAGAGGAAAGGGTGATGCAGCAAAGTAGATAAGTATTTCCCTCAGTTGTTGAGAACCAAGGTATCAATCCAGTAGGAGATACAAGCAAGTCCCCAATCTTCGCACCTACACAAATAATCAAACACTTGCACCCAACGCTATAAAGGGGTTGTCAATCCCTTCACGGTTATTTGCAAGGATGAGATCTGATAGAGATAGATATAGAAGATTACTAAAACGAAAAGTAAAACAAAAGTAAAAAGATTGCAACAAAGTATTTTTGGTATTTTTGGTTTATAGATCTAAAAATATAATATGGAAAATAGACCCGGGGGCCATAGGTTTCACTAGAGGCTTCTCTCTTGAAGGAAAATAATACGGTGGGTGAACAAATTACTGTCGAGCAATTGATAGAAAAGCGCATAGTTGTGACGATATCCAAGGCAATGATTATGAATATAGGCATCATGTCCGTGTCAAGTAGACCGAAACGATTCTGCATCTACTACTATTACTCCACACATCGACCGACTCCTGCCTGCATCTAGAGTATTAAGTTCATGAAGAACAGAGTAACGCATTAGGTAAGATGACATGATGTAGAGGGATAAACTCAAGCAATATGATGAAAACCCCATCTTTTTATCCCCGATGGCAACAATACAAATATGTGCCTCGCTACCCCTACTTTGTCACTGGGTGAGGACACCGCAAGATTGAACCCAATGTAGGAGATATGCCCTAGAGGCAATAATAAATGTTATTGATTATCTCCCTGTTCATAATTAGGTTTATGTTCCATGCTATAACTGCTATGGTTCTCGAGTCTGCAATAACCACGAGGCTCGGAGGAAGACTCATATGCACGTGTGGAATAATAAACGGTAAAATGTATTCCTAGTCTGGCCTCTAAGACTGGCTCAAGTATTGCATGATGATCCTGTTTTCCTGATCATGGGCATGGCTATGCCGACAATTTTGAGGGCACAATGTTAGAAGAACATTTGTGTTGAATCGACCCGAATTGATGTTATGCTATGAGATACATTCGTCACAAGTTAAATGGTTTATAACACAGAGATGGTTAACGTTTGCATGATTCCTCAAACCATGAGAGTATCGAGTTACTTCATGCTTGATTCATGAACTTTGGGGTTTGTTAAACGTCATCAGTTACTGGATGGCTATTACGGCGGCTTACGGGTTCATGGGAAAGTATGTCAAGTAACTTGATAGCTCAAGATTGGGATTTGCTCCTCCGACGATGGAGAGATATCTCTGGGCCCTCTCGGTGTTACGGTGTCCATCATCGTCTGGCCAGACACTTTGTGATTTGATCACGGGGATGCCGGAACACGGGAACGAGAAAAGAGAACAATACCGGTAACGAGGTAACTGGCATAGTGGACAAGTTGTTGATCCACGGGGATGCCAACATGTCTCACCTCGGGTATTTGTAACATATCGCGAAGCAACAGGAATAGCACACGGCAACTGGAGGTTCACTCGAATATTCATTCGTGTGGGTATAGGGGTCAATATGGGTGTCCACGGCTCCGATGTTGATCATTGATCGGAAGGGGTTCCGGGTCATGTCTATACTTCACCGAACCTATAGGGTCACGCGCTTAAGGGTCATCTATGTGCTGAATGCTAGACAGGGAGTCTGAGAGAAAATCACCGGAAAAGTTTCGGACACCGGAAAAGTTTCGGACATCGGAAAAGTTCCGCAGAGAGAACACCGGAACAGTTTCGGTAAAACTGAAAAGTTGTTTCAGGGGATACCATTAAGTCAAATGGGTTTCGGCACATGCCTGGTAATTCTTGGAGGGTGCCAGAATCATTCTGGAAACTTCTGGGAATTTTCCGGAAGAAAAACCGGAAATGTTCCGGAGCTGCCGGAACCGCTTCGGATGCTTTTCGCAGATGAAAATCACTAATCCGGAATTGTTCCGAAACGCGTTGAAAATTATTTTAGTGGGTACTGGAAATGTTCTAGGACCACATAAATATTTTCAGTTCGAACGGACGCTGAAAAATGTCGTCGTGAATAGTGAAAGTGCTTTTTGGGATATTTTTGGAAAGTCACCTTTTGGGATATTTTCCCAAAAGGCTTCTAGAAGGGATGGATGGATGAGGAGCCCCTTGGGGGGGCCCCACATGGGGTGTGGCCGGCCAAGAAGGGGGCTCCACCTTGGAGCCCCACTTGCCCACTTGCTTTCCCCTTTTACCCTTGGAAAGTGTTTCCTTCATGGGTATTTTTGGTATTTTGAATACCCATCCTACCCCTTGGTTTTCCTATAAATAGGAGGTGAGGGGGCTGCCCAAACTTCATCCATTCTCACATACACATGCCATCTGATGTTATCTGGCTTCTCTCTCCCTCCCAGCGAAATAGTTTCGTAGAGCCGAAAGGCTGTCTGGGTTCCGGTGGGAACTAGTTCTGGACGGCGAAGCCCTGCCGGATAGATGACACCGTATGTGTGCAACTCTGTAGAGAGATCATAGTTTCGGTCTTAGTTCGAGAGTGCCTCCCGAAGGGCTATCCGTGTGACCGTCCGAGTTTCGGAGGTCCTCCCGAAGGGCTGTCCGCGACACTGTCCGGGGACTGTCCGACCGCCTCCCGGAGGGCTGTCCGAGGGGCAGATGAGGGTATACATCCTCGCGGTTGGGAGGTTGTAAATCGTAGCTGCGGGGATCTGCACCGTTGATCGTCATCGACTCTACTTCCGCTGCGCTACGAGTCGGTAACGAAAAGATCAAACCTTGTATGCAGTCTCCATAGTGGTCCTGGGCTGGTGCGTAGGTCGGAATTTTTTTGTTTTCTGCTACGTTACCCTACACCCAAAACCAAGCACTTCTCCCATTGCAAGAATTACCAATCTAGTTGGCCAAACAAAACCAATAACTCGAAGAGACTTGCAAAGATATGAAATCATGCATATAAGAATTCAGAGAAGATTCAAATAATATTCATAGATAATCTGATCATAAACCCACAATTCATCGCATCTCGACAAACACACCGCAAACGAGTATTACATCGGATAGATCTCCATGAAGATCATGAAGAACATGGTATTGAAGAACATAGAGAGAGAAGAAGCCATCTAGCTACTAGCTATGGACCCGAAGGTCTGAGGTGAACTACTCACGCATCATCGGAAGGGCAATGGAGTTGATGTAGATGCCCTCCGTGATCGAATCCCCCTCCGGCAGATTACCGGAAAAGGCTCCAAGATGGGATCTCACGGGAACAGAGGGTTCCGGCGGCGGAAAAGTATTTTCGTGGCTCTTTTTGGTATTGGGGGAATATTTGGGAATTTATAGGCCGAAGAATAGGGTTAGGAGGCCTGCTGGGGGGCCACAAGCCAGGGGGCGCCCCCCCCTAGGGCGCGCCCAGGTGGCTTGTCGCCTCCCGGCAGGTCTCCTGCCTTCATCTCCAAGTCTGGCAGGTTTCTTCTGGTCCAAGAAAAATCATTCCGAAGATTTTATTCCGTTTGGACTCCGTTTAATATTCCTTATCTGCAATACTCAAAAACAAGGAAAAAACAGAAACTGGCACTAGGCACTAGGTTAATAGATTAGTCCCAAAAATAATATAAAATAGCATATTAATGCATATAAAACATCCAAAACAGATAATATAATAGCATGGAACAATAAAAAATTATAGATACGTTGGAGACGTATCAGGCGACTGGGTTGGGAGTTGGCGCGACGACGGCAATGAGATGAGATCCTAGTGGGAGTAACCTTGAGGAGAGATCCAACGCAACCAACCCGAGAGTCTGGCCCTTCTCTGTGATAGCATGCAGGACCGAACGAAAGTAGGCAGAGCTCGGACGGGCACTAGCGGAGCTCACATCGCCGTGGTGGACATTGGGCACAAATAGGGTAGGGCAGCTCCAGCGCCGACGGGGCATCGAAGGTCGGTGCGTACGAGTTTGCGAGATAAAAGCGCAAAAAGGAGGCGTGGACGACCAATGGTGGTTGAAGGGGTGTGGTGGCGGTGACCTGGATTTCTTTTGATCGTTATGTTCGTTGGTGCGATCGGGATAAAACGAGAGAAATAGGGATCATGATTATGTAAATTAAGTCTCGGGCAATTTATGTGTTACCAAATAATTATCGATACTAATTGATTCTTTTCCTCGAATTTATTGTGTTACAAAATATTTATTGCCAAAGAAGATATTCATTACGTAATGTGAATTTATTGCGTTGCCAATAAACCGTCTGAACAAAAAAACGGGGTGGGACCGGGGAACCGGTTGATGAAGCATTCTCTCAGCAGGAAAAGGAATGTGCCTATTTTTAAGAACTATGGTGTTGCCAAACAATTATGAACCAAATAATTATTGTCAAAGAAGAGATCCATTACCTACTGTGAATTTATTGTGTTGCCAAAAATCGTCTGAATAAAAAACTCAATGTGGGAATGTGGTGGTATCGGGGAACCGGTTGACGAAGCATTCTGCTGGCAGGAAAAGAAACACTACTTATTTTCTAAGTAGTAGAGATAGAGAAAAAACAGCCGAAGGAGGCGGACCGGCGGACGAACTAAGCCCGAGTGGGCAGGAAAAAGAATGCTACATCTTTTTTAAGTAGTATAAGTAGAGAATACTTTCCGTAAATGTTGCCTTATCTTTCCTACTTATAAATGTTGGAGTTGGTGGTGAGTTCACATTTGGGACCACACAAATAAACAAATGCATTTATATCCACATGTGAGACTAGCAGCTTTTCAAAAGATAGAATAAACAAATGTTACTTTTGTGAGACCTATCCCAAATAAACAAATACACTACCACCCTAATATGGAAATAACACTAAAAACACAGATTATAAATACATACGACTCCAGTTCAAAATCATGGCCTTTATATTAATTTCTCTACCCAACCAATTCGTCCAGTTCTATAGCATAACAAAAGAGAGTGAACACATATTTTTTTGCGAATGAGAGTGCGAACACATTGCAATTCCAATGTGGTCGTAGATGTTGTCCTCCTACCAAATTCACGATCTTGTGCATTCAAATTATTCACGACCATTCACTTATGTTTTAAAATTTAAAATGTTATCTCACTATAAGTCTCGCGAAGGACGTACAATGGTCGCTTAAAAATCATCATCGCCTACAACATAACTCATTTTAATTATAAACCATGCAATAGTTGTACGCCATCATCATCTTTCGATGATCTGTTAAGGCAGGAGTATCTCATAATCTTTTTTATGGTTTCGTAGCAACGCACCCGAGTGGGCAGGAAAAAGAATGCTACATCTTTTTAAGTAGTATAAGTAGAGAATACTTTCTGTAAATGTTGCCTTATGTTACCAAATAATTATAGAGTGGTATGTATGATTTGGCAGATTTGAGACTGAAGAAAATATGACGTAGAGACAATAATAAAATTTATTTTTTCATGTTCATATTTAATGTGTATATTCTATTTTATAACTGTCATGGTTCTCGAGTCTTTAATAACAACGAGACCCAGAGGAAAAATCATATGCACGTGTAAAATAATAAACGGTAAATAGATTTCTGGCCTCGCCTCAAAGACTAACTCAGGTGTTGCATGATGGTCTATTTTTCAGATCATGGGCAAAAGTTAAGTGTAACGAGGATGCCAACAATTTTGAGGGCATGATGTTAGAGGAGCACTTATGTTGAATTGATCAAAGTTGATTGTTATACAAAGAGATCCTTTCGTCACAAGTTTATAGTTTATAACAAACAAAAAGTTAAGGCATACATAATTCCTCGTACCATGAGAGTATCGAGTATCTTCATACGAGATGATGTACCTTGGGTTGTTCTAACGTAAGCCATAACAGGGTAACCATAATGGGAACTTATATGTGCATCGGAAAGGTATGACAATGTACTTGATAGCTCGAGATTGAGATTTGCTTACGATGATGAAGATATATTCTTAGGGACCTCTCGGTATGATAGTATACATCATCGTCTGGCCAGACACGATGTGACTTACTCATGGGGATGCCGAAACATGAGAACGAGAAAAGAGAACAAAACTAGTAACATGAAAACAAACATACTGATCATGTGTTGATTCACGACGATGCCTATATATCTCACTCGGGTTTTGTAAATTATCACGAAGCAAAGGAAATATCACATGGGAACAACATGTTCACTTAATATTTATTTGTGTGATGTAGGGGTTAATATGTATGTCCGCGGTTCTGCTATTGATCACTGAAGCGAAAGGAACTCTGGGTTCATGTCTACACTTTACCGAACCCGCGGGGGTCACAAGCTTAAGGGTCATCCCTCTGTTGAGAATTAGAAGTGTAGGAGTGATACATCTCAAACGTATTTATAATTTATGATTGCTTCATGCTATTATATTATCACTTTTGAATACTTTTTGTACCAATTTATATTATTTTTCAGGACTAACTTATTAATTCAATGCCCAAAAGGAGTTGTTGTTTTCTGCATATCTTTGAATTTTCAGAAAATCCATATCAACAGATGTCGACAAAAACCTGAAGATTTAATATGATTTTTTCCACGTCACGAGGAGTCCAGAACCTCCTGGGGGCCAGCCAGGGGGCCCCATGCGGCCGGGGGCACCCGCGTTGCTAGGACGCATTGTCCCCTGTGCACCGCCTTACGCCCATTCGTTCACCTGTAAATCATATATTTCGTGAAACCCTCCGTCCCAATTTTCTTTGGTTTTTTTCGTTGTCGCAAGTTTCTGCTCCGAGGAGATCCAATCTGGAGACCTGTTCTGGCACCCTACCGGAGAGGGAATCCATAATCAGAGGCTTCTTTATCAACCTTGTTGTCTCCATGACCATGTGTGAGTAGTTTTCTTAGGACTTTAGGGCCCATAGCAGCAGCTAGATGATACCCTCTCTTTCTTGTGATTCAATACAAAGTTCACGTGAGCTGCCTCTCATGACCGAGAACCATGTGATGTAATCTGTGGTATGTTTGTTGGGATATAATGGATTGTCACTTTATGATTAGATTGTTCGTTAAAATATATTGAATCTTTTGAAGTTTCTTTGTTGTATAATTAAGTTGTTGTGTATGTTCTCCGATCTATTTGTTGTCTTTGGTCAAGTTTGATGGGTAGTTCATCAGAGGGAGTGGTGCATGTAGTGGGTTCAATCTTGCGGTGGTTTATCCCAGTGACGGAAAGGAAACAAACGCATATTGTATTCTTGTCACTAAGGATAAAACGATGTATTTTTCATCACACTTGGATGATATTGCTACTATCTACAATACGGATCATGCTTATTACAGTGCTTTGTTTGTTATAAACTTAACATCTCGAGATGCATGCTGGATCTCGATCTCGGGGTGGAGTATTAGTTATAGATTCAGTTGGATAACGGTCTACATATCACAGACGTAATGGCTATATGTGATTATACCATGAATAATCATAGTCATGAATATCAATATTTCAATTTAATCGCTGCCCAAATGTAATTTTTTCACCACACCACACTTGTCTGCTTGGAGGATGCCACTAGTGAACCTATGGCTCCGGGGGGTCTATTTTCCTTCTCTGAAAACTTCACGAAAATTATTATTCTTTGGTGTACCATTTTATTTATTTTATCTACCAATTCCTACCATACTGTGCAATTTAACCTTGTAACTAGCAGGACAAGAAGCTTGACAATCTTCTTGAAGTGTTGGGTGAAAGTTTGTATTGTTTTTTGTGTGCAGTTAACCGTGACTCTGTTTACTGGAAGAACTCCTTTTGGTCGATAAACCTTGGTTCTCACCGAGGAAGATACTTATTGTTAAGTTACTTCACCCTTATATACTTGGGGGGTTATACAACCACTCCCCAATTCAAATGTCAAAAAATTTACAAAAGAAATTTTGAAGCACGACCGTTGGATCAGATTACTGCATAACAACATACACTTATTAAAACATAGATATTTATTAATGTGTCATTCATAACAGGAGTTGATTGTTGTGTACTTTACTCCATAGCAGCAGTTGCTTATTGTGCTTCTATCATGCTCTTTACTTCATTTGAACCCTTTTGTGTGTTTGAATTTGAATAATTTAATTTATGAACTTTAAAGTTGTAATATTCGTGAATTGTGTGAACCTTCATTATCAAGTTTGAATTTAGGGTCTGTTTGGTTCAGTTTCAGAGAAAGTTGCCTGAGTCAGGCACCATTCTCACGCGTTTGATTTTGGAGGCCTGAGGTGGAGATCGATGTGTGGTTGAGCAGCTGCCTGTCAGGCCTCAATCCAAACATGCTCTTATTATGTGTGCAAATATGTAGTACTTAAACTAAAACTTAGAAGAATTGACAAAGAAAATATTTTAGGGAGTTGACTTTTAGGGACTCGACTAGGAACCATTTTTATTTAACTACTGGTTTGAGAAGCCGTTTGAGGGGCTAAATTATAGGGGATCGGCTAGAGATGCTCTAAGCGATGCAAATAAGCATCAGATGTCCAGTTCAAGCCTAGATTATACATAAGGACATAATTGTACATGCCAAAAGATCCAGATACCTAATGCAATTCTCAGACTTTAACTTCAAAACATTTGCTCATATACTAGTTAACAGGGAAAATAAATGGTGCCTTGAGTGGTGGCCACTGTTTTATTCTTTCCGCCGCCGACACTGCGATGCAGAGCTTGGTGAACTTGCTGCATGGGAAACCAGCCATGGATGCATTGGAGGTCACGGTAAGTCTGCAAGCCAACCTGCAGTGCAGGGAAAGGGTCAGTTCCAAAGTGAAGTATGATTGCCGTACGTGCAAACGGAACGAAAGAATTAGCCACTCAAGTAAAGGCATAAGGATGCAGCTAGCTGTCCCTGGCATTTGCTAGCATAGTTGATCCACAGTTATGGCAGAGAACAAATTTGGTAAAATAACAAAGAAAACAGCATGTTGCAAATTTTTGGTGGGGTGCAGAAGCCATAATAAGAAGCATCAAGACAAGGAATTTTTGTTTCCGCGAGCGGGGGAACCTGACTTATATACATGGCGGTGACGGTTGCCTCTCTATATGACTGTCCCGCTAGGAATTAAAGCGTCCTTAATCACGGTGACAATGCTACTTTTGATGAAGTATCCATCACTCTCCCTTGAAGCTTCTTGGATATCATCAACATTGATTATCTGTAAAAGCAGCATACCATTTAGGATCTGACATTACTTACCACAATAAAACATGGCATTATATTCTTTTTCAGTACTCCCTCCGATCCATATTACAAAGTTGTACTAAGTGAGCGACAAGTAATATGGATAGGAGGGACTAGTAAAGTAAGAGTTTTCTAAGCAAGCATACGGTTTGCCTGAGAAATATTGTCGCAGAATAATGCATTAGTATTTGGTAACATAAAGAGGATTGAAATCAGTGCTTCAGGGCACATTCTTGCAAACATCCTATCATTAACAAGAAAATGATAATGACCAAGAAAAATCTATTGAGTCTATTTATGTTTAGATAGAGCCCCCTTTTGTTTTCACCCCAGAGTAATTAGTAGTTAAACAGAGCATACATGAAAATATGGGTTGACTGGCAGGAGGTAGAGATGTATATGAAGTACCTTCACATTTTCTCCGATTCGAGCATTTTTGTCGATTATTGCTTTTCTGATGTGTGCATTTTTTCCAATACCGATGGGAATGCCGCCAGTTTCAGAAAGAACTTTCTTGTCATTTTCCGTCTGCACAAAAAAAATCACTATGTTCTCACAATGCTTTCATGGCGCTATTAGTACAGTTCTGTTTGATTATATTTCACCTCATAATAGTCTGCACCCATTAACAGGGAATCCCCTCTATTACTGCGCCTTCCGATATGCACGAGCGTAGTCCAACAACAGAATGGTTGATTTTACAATGCTAGCCAAAAGGAGAAAAATAAATACAAGATAATCAATTTTTAGAAAGCCCATGCACCGAACAATGAGGAACTTAGACTTGAGGGAGGACAAGATATCCAATGGATAACCTATAAGGTCCTCAACATGTTGTGACCTAGAGTCTCAAGGGAAAAGGCAGCTTACATTGATAACGCAACCTTCACCGATAACACTGTCAGTCACATCAGCGTCAAGGACCTTCGAAGGAGGCAAGTATCGAGATTGTGTATAAATCGGGGCAGAACGGTCATAGAAGCTGCACACAAGTTTTTACCAAAAGTGAGTAATAGGTAGTGAATCTAGCAAAATGTCCCTTCTAACTTTTTTGAACTATAGAATATCTACCTAAAATCTGGTACTGGCTTCTTGGTTATTCCCAAGTTTGCATTGTAAAATGCTTCAATAGTCCCAATATCTTCCCAGTAACCATCATACAGGTAAGCTTGCACCTGTCACAGACAATAGCAGTCTAAGCAAACAAAGGCTGTGTTTGTTTGGGCTTCAGCTTCGACAGATTCAGCTGTGGATGTTGCTGTGCTGGCAAAGCTGCTGTGCTGAGGAAGCTGCTGCAGTGATGGTTAGCTGTTTGGCAACGCAGCTGTAGAAACGGCTGTGAGCTGGTGAAATGGCTGAAATGCCCCTACAGTGCTAATGTCGGTTCATGGCGACGGCAAGGGAGCTTCGGAGATCGGATTGACTTGATGCTTGTTGATCTGAACTTTTAAGGATGAGGCTAACAATGTGACATGAAAAGTACACCAAGGAACGACATTCAGACGACCGCGGCGAGGTGACGCTGGAGTTGGCAATATCCGCTTCTCGGCCGCCGATGGCACGGTTCAATCTCTCGTACGTAACTCACACAGCACACAACACGCACTTAGACGAGCTCAACACACACACAAGCATGTCACGCCTGAAAAATAAAAACACATCACGTACGTACCTGCGCGGGTATTCGGGTATGTATACGTACGTGCTGGCCGGCACGCGAGTACCCGAATATGTATGTGTACGTAGGTGCGGGTATTCGTCCGTGTACACATACGTGCTGGCCCGAGGCGTGCGGGTATTACACGAATCCATCGGCCACGCAAGTGCTTATGCATGCATGCACTAGCACGCAACGAGAGAAGGGGTCGATCGACTTGGAACGGCAGTTTCGGTGTAATTGCCTTGTTTCCCCAGGGTTACTTCGGGCATGTGGCGTCGAAGCCATCAGCTTTGCGAGCGAAGCACGCCCGTGCGTGCTTTGGCCAGTAACACGTGAAAAGGCTCGAAACCGTTTTGGGCTGTGGACCGGCAGCGGTTCGATTTTACCTGTTTGTTTCAGCTTCGGTTTTGTCCTATCAGAAACCGGTCTCTAAAGCTGTAACAAACACAGCCAAAATACATGGGATATGAACACTGGAAACAAACTGAAGTAACTACAAAGTGGACAAGTAACTACAAAATATGGAGGAGTGTCGCCTTGTTTCACACGATAAAAGTTACAGAAGTGAAAATAATAAGAATAACATGCACTACAAGCTTCAAGAGCATAGCGTACCCTCATTCCAATTTCTGTTGCACCAGGAATAACCTCACTTCCAAAGTCATTTGCTGAAGGAAAATTGTCACGAAGAAGCCGAAGCATCGCATCTTTGCTAAAAACATAGATTCCCATGCTAGCAATATAAGGTAATTCCTTGGCCCTCTCAGAATCAAGGCCCAGTATGGTGGTGTCAACCTGCAAGATTATGGCATGTCAACTGAAAAAACTAACTGCACAAGCATATATAGTTTCGGCTGCTTAAGGCGTATCATATGTTTTAAATTAGATGCAGAAAATGCTACTCAGGTGCATACCATCATTTCCTTCAACTTCTCTCCTTTTGGTTTTTCTGAAAACTCAACAATTCTCCCTTCATCATCAATTTTCATCAGGCCAAATGCAGTTGCACGCTCCTCATCCATTGGCAGGGCAGCCACAGTAATATCAGCATCTGTTTCTCTGTGTGCTTGAATGAATTTTTGGTAGTCCATACGGTACAGGTGATCTCCAGCCAGAATAAGGAACTCCATAACATTGTGTTCCTCAAACAGCCATAAGTACTGCCGCACGGCATCTGCGGTACCCTGATTTGGGAAAAGGCAAGAGAATCATAACTCGATGGCTCGAGAACATATCAACATAGAAAGAATATAACATGTCAGGCCTCAGGGGATAACATAAGGGTATTTGCAGCATCTATCTATTGTTATGCATCATTGTGAACTTGATTTTCTGATTCCAAGGAAACTCCCAAGTTCATGAACGCACCTAAACAATTTGTCTGCATGTTTCTAGAAGATAAATTCAACTTATTAAATTTTAACTGTCCCCTGTGACAGAAAGTACAACAAGGTGTAAACTGTGAATAACGCATGAGTTTCTTTTCATTAACTGATATGTTGATATACATATAAAAAAAATCTCCCTGCTCTTCGTCTACTCTATGCAGTTTAACAACATACCACAATTTATTTTTATGCATTTTGCAACTACATTTACTTGTTATTTGAAGTTTAAAATTCTTGACCTGCTTGATACAAAATTTGAGCCCTTACATGAACACAAAGTAATAGTTCGAGATTGATATATACTCTTAGACAGAAGATGAATCTCGACCAATGTACATGAAACCAGTTGGGATTCTCCGGGCTCTGCTGCGCTGCGAGAACTTCGACAAAGCCGTCATTCTTGTACCCACCAATGTTGTTCCCGTAGGCCCTCGAGAGGTGGCGGTTGAGCGCCGCAGAGTTGAACTGCGTCAGCACATAGATCTTGGACACATTGCTGTTGAGGCAGTTGCTGACCGGGATATCTATGAGCCTGTAGTTGGCACCCAGCGGCACCGCAGGATTGGCCCTCTTCTTGGTCAGTGGGTACAGCCTTGTCCCAGCGCCACCACCCAGGATGATCCCAAGAACACTCTGCAGCCAAAAATGGATCCCATCAATTGGATGTGATATGAACATATTATGGCAAAACAAACATTCAAAAAATTAACCGGGTGAACTGCTGTCTCAGGTTTATGTACTTCTATCACAGAGTTCAATAAATTAAAATGCATTTTTTTCAGTAGTAGAGTCTTCAGATCTTAAGCGAATAATATTACTATAAACTTTTGAAGTGAAGGCATGGAGTAAATAATTATACGCCTTCCCCCGTTTCATGGATCATAATCTATACGCTCTACCCCAATGCGGCAGCCGACAGAACCATCGTGAGATCAACGGATAGGCGCGAGAAAACACACCCCATCTGCTCATCCAAACGCGCCAAGTGGTAGGTAAAATAAGGGAGACGCATCGAAACCCCAACTCTGAGTGTTTCCCGCGTAATAATCACGAAAGGGACGGCGAAAAGTCGCATGATAAAGTGTGGAGGAAGGTAAATTTCAATCAAAAAAAAAAGTGGAGGAAGGTGATCGGCGCCGCGTGATCGCGCATTACCGTGCTGGCGTCCGGATCGAGGCACGTCTGGGAGTTGCGCGAGTCCGAGACGGCCCGGGGCGAGAACAGGGGCCGCGGCCTCCCCGCCACCGCCCGCAGCCGCCGGCCGCCGGTAGCGCGGTGAGGCGAGAATGCGGCGGGTGCCGGCGCCGGGATCGGTGCCCCGTACGTGGCGGCCGTCGCGCCCATCGCCGTCGCCATCGCCATCGCCATCGGGGGGCAGAGAGTGACGGGTCGAGGCGGTGGCAGCGACGGCGGAGAGAAGTGAGGCGAGGCGAGGCGTGGCTGGCGGCAGAACAGGAACTGCTGGGGAGTGTTGGACGGACGCTTTTCCCTTTCAGCGGCTGTGAGAGTTTTCAGCTTCTTTTTTCCGCTTTCTTTCTTCCTTTCCTGTGTGTGCAGGGCAGCTCAGGGCATGGCATGGCATGGCATGGCTTGTCTGCATTTATGCTTGTGTTGTCCATGTGCCGTGATGGCGTGTGCGGTCCAGATGAGCCTCGGACCAACGGCTCTGCTCGCGCACACGTGTCTATATCTAACGTTTTCCCTTTTATTTTGACAGGAATATTCTGCAGTGAGCATCTCTCTCAGGCCAGCTCTGTTTTCTGTTTTTTGAGGTTCAGGCCAACTCTGATGTTCACAGGGTGTGTCTCTACGACCCCTAAAAAACATATCCAAATTCGAAATACGCTTTGAGTCATTTTTATTTCTCAATGTGCAAAGGTATGCAGCGGCGAGGGCGGCACAGGACCACGGTCGAAGACGCACGGGCCATGTCTGACCACATGGTAGCTGCTTCTCCTCCTCCTCGTCAGAGATGACCACCTTCTCCTTGTCCGTGGGCGCGGGCGGAGTGGTGGGCGCCGACAGGCCCAGAGAGCGTGGGCGGTGGCGCCACGATCCACACAACCTCGGGATCCACTTGTCGGTGCCTAGAACCAGTCGAATCCACTGTCGGACTTTGCCATCTTTTACGATGTGTGGACGAGAGGAGAGAAGGGGAGGGGGGGGGGGGGGAAGAGGAGAGGTTGCAGTGCGCGTCGCAGAGATGGGGTTTTGTTGGCGAGGCCGACCTGCTTAAATAGTCGGGCCAGATGGACCGGCGTCGCTTCGATGCGGGCGTAGCGGGCGGAGTAGGCTTCTCGGTCATCGTGTTCGCATTGAAGAATCGTTGGCTAGTCGTTCGGCCGTAGCGGCATGATCAACATGAATGCATGTAGGCGGCCGCACGGTCGTGTCCTCTCTAAGCGGCGGTCAATGTGCATGAGGCTTCTGGAGCGGAACGCGCATCGAGGGTTTTGGGTCGAACCGCACTGTCAAAGTCCTATGTGAAAATTTTCCGGATTCCCTCAAACCTCCTACCGGTTTGCGCACATTCAGACATGTGGACGGGTTCATGGATGTTTGTTGCACAATGTTGGATGGCACAAAATGTGTGAACCCCTCTGTCTAGATGTTTAGCGGGGTTTTGAGGTACTGCATTGGAGATGCCTTAAAGGTGGAGGTAACTTCCATGGTCCCAAACAAGGCATTTTCGGTTTGGAAACTTAACATTCTAGGTTTGGGTGTATGGTTGTTCCTCGTGTAAGCAAGAAGAAAAATATGGTGTAAAAGTATCAACATGGATCTTCTTGGTTCTTATTTGGCTTTTGTCGACAATTTTACATGGAACTTGTATTTGTGAGGACATCATACTATGATAACAAGTTGATAACCGACAAGTATAAGGGATCGCAACAGTCTTTACGGGTAGTATTTCACCCTGATTTATTGATTCGACACAAGGGGAGCCAAAGAATATTTATCGGCCTTAGCAGTTGAGTTGTCAATTCAACCACACCTGGGATATCTCTCTGCAGCAAAGATTTAGTAGCACGGCAAGTAATAGTAGCAAAAGTAACAGTAGTAGTGACAGCAGTAATTTTGTAGCAGTTGTGACAGTAGTAGCAGCAATAGTAACTTAGCAAGATTCAGTATCTGTAAAGCATAGGCACGTGGATCGGTGATGGATAATGATTTAGATGACATCAATCATGTAACATATACACACTAGGGCGACACAGAACTAGCTCCAATTCATCAATGTAATGTAGGCACGTATTCCGTATATAGTCATATGTGCTTGCGATAAGACCTTGTATGACATCTTTTGTCCTACCCTCCCGTGGCAGCGGGGTCCTATCGGAAACTAAGGGATATTAAGGCCTCCTTTTAATATAGTACCGGAACAAAGCATTAACACATGGTGAATAAATGAACTCCTCAAACTACGGCAATCACCGGAAAGAATCCCAATTATTGTCACCTTGGGGTACGCGAATCAAGACACGTAATAGGTGCATACAACTTGCAAGATAGGATCCAAATCACTCTTATATTCATGAAAACATAATAGGTTCAGATCTTAAATCATGGCACTCGGACCCTAGTGACGAGCATTAAGCATAGCAAAGTCATAGCAACATCAACCTCAGAACATAGTGGACACTAGGGGATCACGCCCTATCAAACTTAACTCGATTACATGATCAATCTCATCCAATCCCATCACCGTCCAGCAAGCCTACAAAGGAATTACTCACTCCCGGTGGTGAGCGTCATGGCGGTGTTGATGAAGAAGGGTTGGTGATGACGACGACGAATCTCCCTCTCCGGAGCCCCAAACGGACTCCAGATCAGCCCTCCCGAGGAAGAACAGGAGGTGGCGGCGGCTCCGTCTCGTGAAACGCGATGAAAACTTCTCTCTGATTTTTTTCTCCGAAGATGTGAATTTATAGGACTGGAATTAGGGTCGGGGAGCCACGTGGGCCCCACAAGCCATCAGGGCGCGCCCAAGGGGGTGGGCGCGCCCTGTTGGCTTGTGGCCCACAGGCAGCCCCCCTCCGGTGGATGTTCGCTCCATAATTCATTATATATTACAAAAGTAATTCACAAAAAGTTTCATCCAATTCCAGGAACTTTTATTTCTGCACAAAAATAACACCAAAGTAGTTCTGCTGAAAACAGCGTCAGTCCAGGTTAGTTCCATTCAAATCATGCAAATTAGAGTCCAAAACGAGAGCAAATGTGTTTGGAAAAGTAGATACGTTGGAGACGTATCAACTCCCCCAAGCTTAACTCATTGCTCGTCCTCATGCAATTCTGTTGATAAACTGAAAGTGATAAAGAAAACTTTTACAAACTCTTTTGTTCTCGTCGTTATATACATGCTTAGCTAGTGTTCAAGTTTTCAGCATAAATCATAAATAACCATATCCATGATAACAATTAAACATCATATTCACTCATGGCAATACATAACCAACTAGCAAGCAATAATAAGATATCTCACATGCCAACAATTTGTCAAAACAATCATGATATAATATGATGACATGGTATTTCGCTAGCCCTTTCTGAGACCGCAAAACATAAATGCAGAACACCTCTGAGGTTCAAGCAGCGACTCAACATTATAATTCAGGGTAGAAAAGATCCAGTCATGCTAACATCCAACATTAACTAGACTCAATGCATAAGAATGACAATAGTGCTCTCTGGTCTGGTGCTTTTAGTAAGAGGGTGATGACTCAACATAAAAGTAAATTGATAGGCCCTTCGCAGAGGGAAGCATTGATTTGCAGAGGTGCCAAACCTCAAAGTTTAAAACATGATTGAAATTATAGTTTTGAGTGGTGCACTTTTCCTGTCAACGTTACAACAAAGGATTTCAATATCTTCCATGCTAAACACATTATTGGCGGTTCCCAAGTGGAATTGTAAAGGTTACTCCCATCCACCATACATACACAATCCATGGCTGCCCGAATCCATGGATGCCCTCCAATATTTCAACAGTCCTGGGAGTTTTGTTTTAATTAATTTTGTTTTGCAAGACTGGGCATCCTTTTTACCAGCCTCTCTCGTGCAACGACAGGCGAATAAACTCCCATCTTGAGAATAACCCACTTAGCATGGAAGATATTGACCGCCCCGTCGCTCCATGAGCGGTACGAGTGCACAAAACATGTGTTTATTTGAATATTAGAGGTGGCACATGCAAATTTACTTGGAACGGTAGGGTAATACTGTATATAGGTAGGTATGGTGGACTCATATGGAATAACTTGGTTTAAGGATTTTGGATGCACAAGCAACATTCCCGCTTAGTACAGGTGAAGGCTAACAATAGATTGAGAAGCGACCAGCTAGAGAGCGAAAACGGTCATGAGCATGCATTGTGAATAATTAACATTGGACATAGCATGAGTAGGATATGAACACTCTAAATTTAAACATCATGAAGGTTGCATTGGTTTTGAATCAACTACATGTTTGCACATGGTGCAAGTCAAGCTACTTGAATTACTCAGAGGGAAATACCATACTACCATACCACATCATAACCATTTTTAATGCATGTTGATACATAATATAAATCATTATCCATTCCTAGTTATTTAAGCATGGCATGAGAAGCTATAATCTCTAATTGTCATCATAAACATGTTCACCCGTGACATACTGAATCAAGATCGAACGAGCTAAACATATTTACAAAACGGAAAACAAGAAGAGTTCATACCAACTTCCTTTACCACGATCTCTTCATAAAATATGGTCATTATTGCCTTTCACTTGCATGACCGAATGATGTGATAATAATAATAGTGCAAGAATGTCGTGGACTAAGCTGGAAATTGCAGGGCAGTTTTATACAAAGGAGAAGACAAGGTAATATTGGCATTTATTAGATCAACAATAAAGCATATGTGAGCCACTCAACATTTTCATCGTGGTCTTCTCCTTTCATGACTCAATAAAAAGAAAAGAAGTTCAGAGAAACACACTGAAATATTTTTGTGGGTTTTGTTTTTCTTAAGAAAGCAAGTAAACAAAGGAAAAACAAGAACGAGAAAAATTATTTACACATGAAAGCTCCCAACATGCAAAGGAAATCTTTTTGGGTTTTCTTTTTAGTACTACAGCTAATTAAACGGGAAAGAAAAAAAGAAAAGAAGCGAGAAATATTTTTGGGTTTTCAAAGTTTTTCAAACACACAAGAAGAAGGCAGGAAAATAAAGCTAACATGGATGTACAATGAAAGAGGATGAACACCGATATTTATATGAAGTGTGTGAACATGAATGTAATGTCGGTGAGAAATACGTACTCCCCCAAGTTTAGGTGTTTTCCTAGCTTGGTAATCACCATCCGAAGAATTCATCTGGTCCTGGAGGAAAGTAATTGGGCTGAGGCACCTGAGCATCCCACGCGTGGGCCGCGGCCTTCGCCTCGGCCAACACGTTCCGACAAGCAATTATATGGTGGCATGATGGTGTATCCGTTCCTGGCATGATAGTTAAACAAAGAGGGTGCAGGCAACACAATAATATCGCGCGTATCTGATGCTTGTGATCTACGTTGGGTTTTCCGTGAAGAGGAACGGGTGATGCAGCACAATGTGGGTAAGTATTTCCCTCGGTTAACAACCAAGGTTTATCGAACCAATAGGAATATTGATCATCAACTGTCTTTAGCGACTGCACACAAAAGAGCACATGCTTGCAACCAACGCGGCAAGAGGGTTGTCAATCCCCTTGATCTCGTTATTTGCAAGTAAGTGAGATGTGTAGATGATAGTAGATAATTGTAAATTGCAAAATAAAATAAAACACAATAAATGGCAGCAAGGTATTGAATGCATTTGTAAACATATAAGAGGATAGACCCGGGGGCCGTAGTGTTCTCTAGTGGCATCTCTCATGTAGTAGGCATACGGTGGGTAAATAAATACTGTTGGGAAATTGATAGAAAAGCGGATAGTTATGAAATCTTTATTCACGGCAATGATCATGTATATATAGGCATCACGTCCATAAGCAAATAGGCCGACTCCTGCCTGCACCTATTACTATTACTCCACCCATCGACCTCTATCCAGCATGCATCTATAGTATTAAGCAAAACAGAGTAATGCTTGGAGAACGATGACATGATGTAGACAAAGAGAATTCAATTAATATGAACTAACCCCATCGTTTTATCCTTGGTGGCAGCAATACAAAGGCATGTCTTGTCCCTTTCTCTCACTGGGATATAGAGCACCGCCAGATTGAACCCACTACAACGCACCCCTCTCACTGAAGAAATATCAATCTAGTTGGCCAAACTATCTCAATAGATCGAAGAGATTTACGAAGCTATAATGATCATGCAAATAAGAATCATAATAATCATAGGTGACTCAAATACTTTTCATGAATAATTTGAACATAAACCCACAATTCATCGGATCCCAACAAACACACCGCACAAAAGGATTACACCGAATAGATCAAAGCGAAGATGCGATGATCATTGTATTCAAGAGAGAGAGAGAGAGAGAGAGAGAGAGAGATAGCCATCTAGATACTAACTATGGACCCGCAGGTCTGTGGTAAACTACTCACAACTCATCATGGAGGCGGAAAGGGTGATGTAGAGCCCCTCCGTGATTGATTCCCCCTCCGGCAGATCGCCGAAAAAGGTCGCCAGATGGGTACGCGGCGGAACAGAGACTTGCGGCAGCGGAAAAAGTGTTTCAGGAGCTGACGTGGCTTGAGACTGCGTCTGTATTTCCCCAAAGAGGAAGGGATGATGCAGCACAACGACGGTAAGTATTTCCCTCGGTTATGAAACCAAGGTTATTGAACCAGTAGGAGGATCACAACCACCCAATAAGCAGCACCTGCACACAAATAACAAATACTTGCAACCCGACGCGAAAGAGAGGTTGTCAATCTCTCTACGGTAAAAAGATAGATTAGGTAGTGATGGATAGGAGAGATAGATCTCTCAAGAACACAAAATAAAAAGGGCAAATAAAATGTGCAGCAATATATTTTTGGGTTTTTGGAATTGTAGATCTGAAAACAAAGAGGCAAA
Organism: Elymus sibiricus; assembly: GCA_039707655.1. Classification (NCBI taxonomy): domain Eukaryota; kingdom Viridiplantae; phylum Streptophyta; class Magnoliopsida; order Poales; family Poaceae; genus Elymus; species Elymus sibiricus. The sequence continues at coordinate 252,697,359 of CM077671.1, forward strand.
AAGATAGATCGGATAACAATATGTTGGAAAAGTAGACCCGGGGGCCATAGGATTCACTAGTGGCTTCTCTCATGAGTATAGCACATGGTGGGTGAACAAATTACTGTTGGGCAATTGATAGAAGATCAAATAATCATGACGATATCCAAGGTGATGATCATTATATAGGCATCACGTCCAAGATAAGTAGACCGACTCCTGCCTGCATCTACCACTATTACTCGACACATCGACCGCTATCCAGCATGCATCTAGTGTATTAAGTTCATGGAAAACGGAGTAATGCAATAAGAACGATGACATGATGTAGACAAGATCTATTCATGTAGAAATAGACCCCATCTTGTTATCCTTTATGGCAACGATACATGTGTGCCTTGCTGCCCCTTCTGTCACTGGGAAAGGACACCACAAGATCGAACCCATCACAAAGCACCTCTTCCCATGGCAAGAAAAATCAATCTAGTTGGCCTAACTAAACCAAATATTCGAAGAAGAAATACGAGGCTATAAGTAATCATGCATATAAGAGATCAAAGAAGACTCAAATAATATTCATGGATAGAAACTCATCATGAACTCAAATTCATCGGATCCCAACAAACACACCGCAAAAGTTTACATCAAATAGATCTCCAAGAGACCATTGTATTGAGAATCAAAAGAGAGAGATGAAGCCATCTAGCTAGTGCCTACGGACCCATAGGTCTATGGTGGACTACTCACGCACCATCGGAGAGGCACCTATCAAGAAGATGAACCCCTCTGTGATGGTGTTCAGATTGGATCTCGAGGTTCTGGAACTTGCGGCGGCTGGAATTGTGTTTCGTCGACTCCCCTAGGGTTTTCTGAATATTTGGGAATTTATAGGCGTCAGAGGCGGTGGAGGGGGGCCCCGTGGAGTGCACAACCCACCAGGGCGCGCCGGGGGCCCCTAGCGTGCCCATGTGGGTTGTGGCCTCCACATCCCACCTCTCTGGTACTTCTTTGGCCCACTGGGTGTCTTCTGGTCCAGAAAAAATCTCCAAAAAGTTTCGTCGCGATTGGACCCCGTTTGGTACTGATATTCTGCGAAGTAAAAAACAAGCAAAAACAGCAACTGGCACTTTGGCACTATGTCAATAGGTTAGTCCCAAAAAATGATATAAAGTAGTTATAAAATGATTGTAAAACATTCAAGAATGATAATATAACAGCATGGAACAAGCAAAAATTATAGATACGTTGGAGACGTATCAGCATCCCCAAGCTTAATTCCTACTCGTCCTCGAGTAGGTAAATGATAAAAACAGAATTTTTGATGTGGAATGCTTCCTAACATGTTCATCTCATATTCTTTTCTTTTGTATAGCATGGACATTTGGACTTGTAGATGATTCAAAGCAATAGTCTAGTTTTAACATAATGACTTCAATACTCAAGCATGCCAACAAGCAACCATGTCTTTCAAAATATCAACAGTAAAGAAAGTTATCCCTAGCCCATTATGCTCAATCATTGATCCATTCATGAAACACACTCAAATATTAGCTATGCCCAATGCTCAAGTACGATCATAGTGCCCCCTAGTTGGTGCATTATAAGAGAAGATGGAGACTCAAAGTAAAAATAAAATTTGCATAAAGTAAATAGATAGGCCCTTTGCAGAGGGAAGTAGGGATTTGTAGAGGTGCCAGAGCTCAAAGTTTTAAATTGAGAGAGAAAAATATTTTGGGTGGCATGCCTTTCCTGTAACCGAAAATGACAAAGTAGCTCACAATACTTTCCATGCTAGATACATCATAGGTGGTTCCCAAACAGAAAATAAAGTTTATTCCTTTTTCCACCAAACTTTCACATTCCATGGCGGGACGTATCCATGGTTGCCTTCCATACCAACACTTTCCAAGGAATTTATTATTTGACAACATAAAGTAAATATTTTTTCTTTTTCATTTCGGGAATGGGCATCCCTATTACCGTCGCACTCTCGTGCAATGACAAGTGAATAAACACTCATCTTGAGAATAACACGTCTAGCATGGAAAAATATTGGACACTCCCCACCGTTTCATGAGCTGTACGAGCACACAAAAGAGAAAATTTATTTTGAAAATTTAGAGATGGCACATACAAATTTGCTTGGAACGGCATGGAAATACCGCATATAGGTAGGTATGGTGGACTCATAAGGCAAAACTTGGTTTAAGGATTTTGGATGCACAAGTAGTATTTCTACTTAGTACAAATTGAGGCTAGCAAATAGATTGAGAAGCAACCAAACCAAGAAACGAAAATTCACATAAGCGAGCATTGAGCATAACTAACACCGAATAATGCACCATAAGTAGGATGTAATTTCATTGCACAACTATTGACTTTCGTACTTGCATAGGGAATCACAAACCTTAACACCAATATTCCTACTAAAGCATAATTACTCACTAACATGACTCACATATTACTATCATCATGTTTCAAAACTATTACAAAGAATCAAGTTTAATTTTCCCAATGATCTTCATGAAAGTTTTTATTATATCCTCCTTGGATATCTATCACTTTGGGACTAGTTTCATATATTGCCATTGCTTTTTGACAAGCTCAAACAAATTTAAGTGAAGCACATGAGCATAAAGATTTCATCTCTCAAAAAGGTATAAGTGAAGCATGAGAGGATTTCTTCAAAAATTACTAACTCTCAAATTAATCTAAGTGAAGAATGAGAGTATTTCTACACAACATTCCAAGCACACCGTGCTCAAAAAGATATAAGTGAAGCACTAGAGCAATTCTATAGCTCAAAAATTTTAAGTGAAGCCTAGAGAGCAATTCTAACAAATCATAGCATAATTTTGGCTCTCCCAAATAGGTGTGTGAAAGCACATTTGCTCGCTTGGTGGTTTTGGTAATTAATAACAACATATATGTCATTGAACTAATGTTTCCACTAAGTATATTTCAGGAAAAGTTCAATGATGGGTTGGCAAAAGGATTGTGGAGAAACCCCTAGATGCAAGGAAATGGATTGGCAAAGCTTCAAGCAAGAGGACTCTACATTTTACTTTGTGAGAAATCACTTTGAGTCCATAGGAAAGCCAATACTATTAAAAGGGGGTAAGGTATTGTTGGTGAACAAGATGCTCCACATGCACAAGTGATAGTCACCAAAAACACCGACAAACTCTTCCACAAAAGTATGTCCAAGCCATTCATGAAAATCGGTGTAACCAACAATTCCCACTCGGTCCCACCGATTCCAAAACTCAGACAGACCCATGCCAAACCCTAGCCCTTCGGTGCAACCGATTCTGCATCGATGCCACCGAGTTCAGTTGCCAACTTTCTGGTTAGCTATTTTCAAGCATCGGTACCACCGAGTTTTGTCAATCAGTCTCACCGAGATTCGGACCAACTTCCTGGTTAGCTATTCACAAGAATCGGTACCACCGAGTTTTGTGAATCGGTCTCACCGAGTTTTTGGACCAACTCTCGGGTTAGCCATTGTCAAGAATTGGTACCACCGAGAATTGAGAATCGGTCTCAACGAGTTGTGCAATCTGATCGTTGGTCATCTTATCGGTACCACCGAGAGTTATGTATCGGTCTCACCGAGATTCAAAAGTTACTGCCTTTTGGTCACTTCGATACCACCGAGTTTTACACTTCGGTGTCACTGAGTTGGTCACTTTAGGTGTAACAGTTGGAGTTTTGGGGATGCCTATATATACCCCTTCACCACCACCCACTCGAAAGAGAAGCACTCAGAACTATTCCATACTTGCCCCATCCTATTTTCTGAGAGAGAGCCACCTACTCATGTGTTGAGATCAAGCTATTCCATTCCTACCATATGAATCTTGATCTCTAGCCTCCCCAAGTTGCTTTCCACCAAATCAATCTCTTCCACCATAGCCAAATCTGTGAGAGAGTGATTGTGTGTTGAGGAGTCTATCATCTTGAAGCACAAGAGCAAGGAGTTCATCGACATTGCCAAGCCTATTACCTTTTGGAGGGTGGTGCCTCCTAGATTGGTTAGGTGTCGCTTGGGAGCCTCCTACTTCGTGTTGTGGAGTTGAACCAAGAAGTTTGTACTGGCAAGGAGATCGCCTACTTCGTGAAGATCTACCCATAGTGAGGCTAGTCCTTCGTGGACGGAAGCCGTTATGGAATAGTAAAGGTTGCTACTTCGGGGACCCATATGGGTGGAGCCCTCCGTGGACTCTCGCGACCGTTACCCTCCGTGGGTTGAAGACTCCATAAACATGGACGTACGATAGCACCACCTATCGGAACCACGGGAAAAATCTTCGTGTCTTCAAATTGCGTTTGATCTTCCTTCCTACCCTCTACTATACATGCTTGTTGTTACTTTCCGCTGCTATACTCTTAGACATGCATGTGTAGGGTGTACTTGACTTGCTATCATTGCTAAAATCTGCCAACACTTAAAATTGGGAAAAGGTAGAATTTTTATTTGGTCAAGTAGTCTAATCACCCCCCTCTAGACATACTTTCGATCCTACAGTGTGTCCAGCAAGGATACAAGTGACAAACTAACAAGCAAAGCAATCAAAGACTCAAATGATACAAGACGCTCCAAGCAAAACTCATGATATGTGACGAATAAAAATATAGCTCCAAGTAAAATATCGATGGTCGTTAGAAGAAAGAGGGGATGACACTCGGGGGCATCCCCAAGCTTAGTTGCTTGTTCCTCTTTGGATATATCTTGGGGGTGCTATAGCATCCCCAAGCTTAGGCTCTTTTCACTCCTTATTCCTTCATCCATCGTGATCTCACCCAAAACTTGAAAACTTCAATCACACAAAACTCAACAACATCTTCGTGAGATCCGTTAGTATAATAAAGCAAATCACTACTTTAGGTGCTGTTGCAAACCCATTCATATTTTATTATTGCATTATACCTACTGTATTTTAACTTTACCATGGCTCATACCCTTCAATATAACCCATAGATCCATCAAAACAAGCACACAATGCAACGAAAACAGAATCTGTCTTAAACAGAACAGTCTGTAGTAATCTGTACTCTAACCATACTTCTGTAACTCTAAAAATTCTGAAAAATTAGGACAACGTAAATAATTTGTATAGAAACACTTTTTTAAAATTTCATCTCAAGATCACGTTCCAGTAAAAAATTAAAATTAAAATACTGGGCGCAAAGTTTCTGTTTCGGATTCAGCATCGCTTCTACTCATCTTATGAATCATCCTAAAGGCTCTACTTGGCACAAATACTAAATAAACCATAAAAACACAATCATAACAGAGGCATAATTGTGTCAACACTCAAAAACCGAAAGTAAAAGCAAAAAAATACTTATTCATTGGGTTGCCTCCCAACAAGCGCTATCGTTTTACGCCCCTAGCTAGGCATAACACATAGTTTCAAGTATTGTCATCTTTGGTTTTCAACTCTTCAATCACACAACTAGATTTCTTCAAATATTTAGCATGCATGATCTCAATGACAACACTTCTAGGAAAAAAACCAAAGAATTCATTTTTATAAATAGGGTCACTTACTATTTCAACAAAGTCGGGATGAATACTAATCATTTTAAGATCTCCCTTGTGGCCACTAGGTGTAACAACTTTGTTCTTAGTGACTTGCGTGGTCTTGCCAATTTTTACGGGAGTTTTTTCAATAGTTTTGATAGAAGAAAAAGCCGAACCCAAATTACTAAAAAAAATTCCAACTTATCAGTCCGGTAAGGACTCTCTTCTACCCTTTCGTTAACTATGGTTTCTTTTGCCTTTAGCAATTTAAAGGCATCTCCCGCCTTAGCCCCAATTTTATTAGCAAGATTATGCATTTTCTTATCCAAATCTTCAAGATGTTCTTTGGTAATCATCTTCTTTTCAATAGCATCTAATCTCTCCATAACGTGTTCGAGAGTTAAAGTTGTTTCATTGATCATAATAGGTGGTGATCCCACTAAACTTCCCAAAGCATTAAAAGCATCCAAAGATGGACACATCAAGAAATTCCCACCGGTAATCGTATCAAGGACGAATCTATACCAAGTGGTGATGCCAACATAAAAACTACGAAGAAGAACAACGGAAGATTGCTTATGGATAGATCTATTATGAGCATTGCAAATCCTATACCAACCATCTTTTAGGTTGTCCCCTCCCCTTTGCTTAAAATTAAGAAGCTCATTATCGGGAGTACACACAATAAAGGAAGAACTAGCCATAATGACAAGGCAAGAGATATGGCGAGAAAAAGGCAAACGAAAAAGAGGGCGAATAAAACGTCAAATTGGTGAAGTGGGGGAGAGGAAAACGAGAGGCAAATGGCAAATAATGTAATTGCAAGGAGATGAGATTTGTGATTAGGAACCTGGTAGATGATGATGAAGTCTCCTCGGCGCCTGAGATTGGCACGTAGAAGAGACCGCTTCCTCCCCGACAACGGCGCCAGAAATTCCTTTGACGTGGCTTGAGACTGCGTCGGTATATCCCCAAAGAGGAAGGGATGATGCAGCATAGCGACAGTAAGTATTTCCCTCAGTTATGAAACCAAGGTTATTGAACTAGTAGGAGGATCACCACCACCCAATAAGCAGCACCTGCACACAAATAACAAATACTTGCAACCCGACGCGAAAGAGAGGTTGTCAATCTCTCTACGATAAAAAGATAGATTAAGTAGTGATGGATAGGAGAGATAGATCTCTCAAGAACACAAAATGAAAAGGGCAAGTAAAAAGTGCAGCAATATATTTTTGGGTTTTTGGAATTGTAGATCTGAAAACAAAGAGGCAAAAAGATAGATCGGAAAGCAATATGTTGGAAAAGTAGACCCGGGGGCCATAGGATTCACTAGTGGCTTCTCTCATGACGATATCCAAGGCGATGATCATTATATAGGGATCACGTCCAAGATAAGTAGACCGACTCCTGCCTGCATCTACCATTATTACTCCACACATCGACCGCTATCCAGCATGCATCTAGTGTATTAAGTTCATGGAAAAACGAAGTAATGCAATAAGAACGATGACATGATGTAGACAAGATCTATTCATGTAGGAATAGACCCCATCTTCTTATCCTTAATGGCAACGATACATGCGTGCCTTGCTGCCCCTTTTGTCACTGGGAAAGGACACCGCAAGATCGAACCCATCACAAAGCACCTCTTCCCATGGCAAGAAAAATCGATCTAGTTGGCCAAACTAAACCAAAGATTCGAAGAAGAAATACGATGCTATAAGTAATCATGCATATAAGAGATCAAAGAAGACTCAAATAATATTCATGGATAGAAACTGACCATGAGCTCAAAATTCATCGGATTCCAACAAACACACCGCAAAAGTTTACATCAAATAGATCTCCAAGAGACCATTGTATTGAGAATCAAAAGAGAGAGAGGAAGCCATCTAGCTACTACCTACGGACCCGTAGGTCTATGGTGGACTACTCACGCATCATTGGAGAGGCACCTATGAAGAAGATGAACCCCTCCGTGATGGTGTTTAGATTGGATCTCGAGGTTCTGGAACTTGTGGCGGCTGGAATTGTGTTTCGTCGACTCCTCTAGGGTTTTCTGAATATTTGGGAATTTATAGGCGTTAGAGGTGGTGGAGGGGGCCTCGTGGAGGGCACAACCCACCAGGGCACGCCGGGGGCCCCCTGGCTCGCCCATGTGGGTTGTGGCCTCCACAGCCCACCTCTCTAGTACTTCTTTGGCCCACTGGGTGTCTTCTGGTTCAGAAAAAATCTCCAAAAAGTTTCGTCGCGATTGGACTCCGGTTGGTACTGATATTCTGCGAAGTAAAAAGCAAGCAAAAACAACAACTGGCACTTTGGCACTATGTCAATAGGTTAGTCCCAAAAATCATATAAAGTTGTTTTAAAATGATTGTAAAACATCCAAGAATGATAATATAACAGCATGGAACAAGCAAAAATTATAGATACGTTGGAAACGTATCAGCATCCCCAAGCTTAATTCTACTCGTCCTCGAGTAGGTAAATGTATAATGCTGCCTACCATGTTCATCTCATATTCTTTTCTTTTGTATAGCATGGACATTTGGACTTATAGATGATTCAAAGCAATAGTCTAGTTTTAACATAATGACTTCAATACTCAAGCATGCCAACAAGCAACCATGTCTTTCAAAATATCAACACTAAAGAAAGTTATCCCTAGCCCATCATGCTCAATCATTAATCCATTCATGAAACACACTCAAATATTAGCTATACCCAATGCTCAAGTACGATCGTAGTGTCCCCTAGTTGATGCTTTATAAGAGAAGATGGAGACTCAAGGTTAAAATAAAAATTGCATAAAGTAAATAGATAGGCCCTTCGCAGAGGGAAGTAGGGATTTGTATAGCTGCCAGAGCTCATGGTTTAAATTGAGAGAGAGAAAATATTTTGGGTGGCATGCCTTTCCTGTCAACGAAAACGACAAAGTAGCTCACAATACTTTCCATGCTAGATATATCATAGGCGGTTCCCAAACAGAAAATAAAGTTCATTCCTTTTTCCACCAAACTTTCACATTCCATGGCGGGTTGTATCCACGGTTGCCTTCCATACCAACACTTTCCAAGGAATTTATTATTTGACAACATAGAGTAAATATGTTTTTCTTTTTCATTTCGGTAATGGGCATCCCTATTACCGCCGCACTCTCGTGCAATGACAAGTAAATAAACACTCATCTTGAGAATAACACATCTAGCATGGAAAAATATTGGACACTCCCCATCGTTTCATTAGCGGTACGAGCACACAAAAGAGAAAAAATATTTTGAAAATTTAGAGATGGCACATACAAATTTGCTTGGAACGGCATGGAAATACCGCATATAGGTAGGTATGGTGGACTCATAAGGCAAAACTTGGTTTAAGGATTTTGGATGCACAAGTAGTATTTCTACTTAGTACAAATGGAGGCTAGCAAATAGATTGAGAAGCAACCAAACCAAGAAACAAAAATTCACATAAGCGAGCATTGAGCATAACTAACACAGAATAATGCACCATAAGTAGGATCTAATTTCATTGCATAACTATTGACTTTCGTGCATGCATAGGGAATCACAAACCTTAACACCAATATTCCTACTAAAGCATAATTACTCACTAACATGACTCACATATTACTATCATCATGTTTCAAAAATATTAAAAGGAATCAAGTTTAATTTGTCCAATAATCTTCATGAAAGTTTTTATTATATCCTCCTTGGATATCTATCACTTTGGGACTAGTTTCATATATTGCCATTGCCTTTTTTTACAAGCTCAAACAAATTTAAGTGAAGCACATGAGCATAGAGATTTCATCTCTCAAAAAGGTATAAGTGAAGCATGAGAGGATTTCTTAAAAATTTACTAACTCTCAAATTAATCTAAGTGAAGCATGAGAGTATTTCTACAAAAATTTCCAAGCACACCATGCTCAAAAAGATATTAGTGAAGCACTAGATCAATTCTGTAGCTCAAAAAGTTTAAGTGAAGCATATAAAGCAATTCTAACAAATCATATCATAATTTTGGCTCTATCAAATAGGTGTGTCCAGCAAGGATACAAGTGACAAACTAACAAGAAAATCAAGCAAAGACTCAAATGATACAAGACACTCCAAGCAAAACTCATGATATGTGACGAATAAAAATATAGCTCCAAGTAAAATACCGATGTTTGTTAGAAGAAAGAGGGGATGCCACTCGGGGGCATCCCCAAGCTTAGTTGCTTGTTTCTCTTTGGATATGTCTTGGGGGTGTTGTAGCATCCCCAAACTTAGGCTCTTTTCACTCCTTATTCCTTCATCCATCGTGATCTCACCCAAAACTTGAAAACTTCAATCACACAAAACTCAACAAAATCTTCGTGAGATCCGTTAGTATAATAAAGCAAATCACTACTTTAGGTGCTGTTGCAAACCCATTCATATTTTATTATTGCATTATAACTACTGTATTTTAACTTTACCATGGCTCATACCCTTCAATACAACCAATAGATTCATCAAAACAAGCACACAATGCAACGAAAACAGAATTTGTCTTAAACAGAACATTCTGTAGTAATCTGTACTCTAACCATACTTCTGTAACTCTAAAAATTCTGTAAAATTAGGAAAACGTAAAGAATATGTATATAAACACTGTGTTAAAATTTCAGCTCAAGATAACGTTCCAGTAAAAAACGAAAATTCAAATACTGGACGCAAAGTTTCTGTTTCAGATTTAGCATCGCTTCTACTCATCTTATGAATCATCCTAAAGGCTCTACTTGGCACAAACACTAAATAAAACATAAAAACACAATCATAACAGTAGCATAATTGTGCAAACACTCAAGAACAGAAGGAAAAAGGCAAAAATAAATTTTATTCATTGGGTTGCCTCCCAAAAAGCTCTTTCTTTATAGCCATTAAGATAGGCTTGAGATTTCAATGATGCCCTCATGAAAGATAATAATAGCAACACAAAGAGAGCATCATGAAGCATATGGAAAACACACTTAAGTCTAACATACTTCCTATGCATAGGCATTTTATAAGCAAACAAATTATCAAGGCAAGCAAAAACTAGCATATGGAAGGAAGAAGAAAAAGACAATAGCAATCTCAACATGAAGAGAGGTAATTTAGTATCATGAAAATTTCTACAACCATAATTTCGTCTCTCATAATAATTACATGTTGGATCATAATCAAATTCAACAATATAGCTATCATAAACAATACTCTCTTTATGATCAACATGCATAAAGTTTTTAACATCTTCCAAAATAGTGGGATTATCATCAACTAAAGTTATGACCTCTCCAAACCCACTTTTATCAAAAAAATCATAAGATTGAACACTCTCCAAATATGTGGGATTCTTTTTACCTAAAGTTGACGCTCTCCCAAACCCACTTTCGATACTATTGCAAACATTATTATCAATAACATATTCAACATGAGGCTTAAATAAATTTTCAAGATCATAAGAAGCATTATCACCCCAATCATGATCATTGCAATAAGAAGTAGTCATGACAAAATTATCATCCCCAAGCTTGTAGTTTTGCATATCATTAACATAATTGACATTAATAAATTTATAGTAACATCATTGCAATCATGCTTTTCAATCAAGGAGCTTTCATGAATCACCTTATAAATTTGTTTTTTCAACACTTCATCAAAATTTTCAGATTCATGATTTTCAAACAAAACTTCATAGAGATAATCAAGTGCACTCAACTCACTAGCAATTGGTTCATCATAATTTGGTCTTTTGAAAAGATTACCAAGTGGATGAGGATCCATATCAATAGATTTTTAGCAAGCGAAGATGCAAGCAAATAGAAGGCACATCGACGCCAGAAATTCCTTTGACATGGCTTGAGACTGTGTCGGTATTTCCCCAAAGAGGAAGGGGTGATGCAGCACAGCGACGGTAAGTATTTCCCTCAGTTATGAAACCAAGGTTATCGAACCAGTAGGAGGATCACCACCACCCAATAAGCAGCACCTGCACACAAATAACAAATACTTGCAACCCGACGCGAAAGAGAGGTTGTTAATCTCTCTACGGTAAAAAGATAGATTAGGTAGTGATAGATAGGAGAGATAGATCTCTCAAGAACACAAAATAAAAAGTGCAGCAATATATTTTTGGTTTTTGGTTTAGTAGATCTGAAAACAAAGAGGCAAAAAAAAGATAGATCGGAAAGCAGTATGTTGGAAAAGTAGACCCGGGGGTCATAGGTTTCACCAGTGGCTTCTCTCATGAGTATAGTACACGGTGGGTGAAGAAATTACTGTTAGGCAATTGATAGAAGATCAAATAATCATGACGATATCCAGGGCGATGATCATTATATAGGCATCACGTCCAAGATAAGTAGACCGACTCTTGCCTGCATCTACCACTATTACTCCACACATCGACCGCTATCCAGCATGCATCTAGTGTATTAAGTTCATGGAAAAACGGAGTAATGCAATAAGAACGATGACATGATGTAGACAAGATCTATTCATGTTGGAATAGACCCCATCTTGTTATCCTTAATGGCAACGATACATGCGTGCCGTGCTGCCCCTTCTGTCACTGGGAAAGGACACCGCAAGATCGAACCCATCACAAAGCACCTCTTCCCATGGCAAAAAAAATCGATCTAGTTGGCCTAACTAAACCAAAGATTCGAAGAAGAAATACGAGGCTATAAGTAATCATGCATGTAAGAGATCAAAGAAGACTCAAATAATATTCATGGATAGAAACTGATCATGAACTCAAAATTCATCGGATCCCAACAAACACACCGCAAAAGTTTACATCAAATAGATCTCCAAGAGACCATTGTATTGAGAATCAAAAGAGAGAGAGGAATCCATCTAGCTACTGCCTACGGGCCCGTAGGTCTATGGTGGACTACTCACGCATCATCGGAGAGGCACCTATGAAGAAGATGAAACCCTCCGTGATGGTGTTTAGATTGGATCTCGAGGTTCTGGAACTTGCAGCAGCTGGAATTGTGTTTCATCGACTCCCCTAGGGGTTTCTGAATATTTGGGAATTTATAGGCGTCAGAGGCGGTGGAGGGGGGCCCCGTGGAGGGCACAACTCACCAGGGCGCGCCGGGGGCCCCCTGGCACGCCCATGTGGGTTGTGGCCTCCACAGCCCACCTCTCTGGTACTTCTTTGGCCCGCTAGGTGTCTTCTGGTCCAGAAAAAATCTCCAAATTTTTTTGTCGCGATTGGATTCCAACAAGCAAAAACAGCAACTGGCACTTTGGCACTATGTCAATAGGTTAGTCCCAAAAAATGATATAAAGTTGTTATAAAATGATTGTAAAACATCCAAGAATGATATTATAACAGCATGGAACAAGCAAAAATTATAGATACGTTGGAAACGTATCACCCCGTCAGAGGGAAGCAAGCATATCTCACAAAATTCATCTAGAGGCATTTCATAGTTTGTTGCATATAAATCAAAGCGTACCGTGCGAGCACCGGGCCTATTCGAGAAGTAAAAGTTCTGCATGAAGGAATTAGTAAGGAGATAGCATTGGTCACCCTCATCTGCGAGGAAGTTGGTCATCCCGACATTTGCAACGAATTGCATAAATTCTTCATAGAAACCCGCTTCGTTCATGAAGGGGGCATGTGGGCATTCACAAGGCCTAACCTCCGTGTGGCAAAAAATGTTGATGTCATGATCTCGAGTCCTTTCCACAACCCCCTTGGGGCTCCGGAAGAACCCTTCCTTAGGAAATTCATTTCCCTAAGCACAAATTTCTGAAATTTTTGAGCCATAAATTTACGTCAATAAAACTTTGTAAGATTGATAGCAACTCATATAGGTACCTAGAGGCCATATCAAGCATTCATACTACTTAGAACTCAAAGAATTTAACATGCAAGCTCATTTTCTTAGCACCAAGTGTAGCATAATATGCAAAATATAAACCACTAAAGCAAAAACTAATTGGAGGAATGGGAGAGTCACATACCAAGGAGCAATTCCTCAAAACAGTTTTGGAAACGAAGTTCTGAGCAAAGATGTCAAAAATTTTAGTTCTATGAGGAAGAACACGGGAGAGAGAGAGCTAGAGAATTTTTTCTGGAGGCAAGGAATGAAGTGAGCCGAAGGGATAAGGCATGGGGACCCGGTGGGCCCCACAAGCTATCAGGGCACGCCCGGGGGTGGAAGCGCCCTGTTGGCTTGTGGCCCACAGGTGCACCTCCCTGATGTATCTTCAGTACCAAAAAATCTTACATATTCCAAAAAAATCATGTTAAAATTTTGTGGCAATCTGAGACTTTTTATTTTTGGGTCATTTTTTATTGCAAGGGAAAATCAGAAAACATGATAATCATGCTATTTTATTTTTCTTAACTAAAAATAACAGAGGATAAACTTGTGATATAGAGAATTGTGCATACTAAATTCATCAATCACATGTCTGTCAAAAAGGATCCATTAATAAGGTTGATCAAGTCTTATTAATAACCATTTCCGATTGACATGAAACCGAAGAATTTTCGAATAACACTAAGTTACCTCAATGGGGATTTGCATCTCCCCATCAATAAGATTATAATACTTCTTCTTGGCAATAGGTAGAGGGATTTTAAAACCTCCAATGATAACCGTGGCATTAGGCTCAATGGCATTCATATTATTAACCAAAGTTCGCTTCTTCGGAAAATGCACGGTATGTTGTTTGACATTGACGTGAAAAGTAACCTTGCTTTTGTTGCAATCAATAATAGCCCCTGTAGTATTTAGAAAGGGTCTACCAAGGATGATCGACATGTTGTCGTCCTCGAGCATATCGATAATAACAAAGTTTGTTAAGATAGTAACATTTGCAACCACAAAAGGAACGTCCTCGCATATTCCAATAGGTAAAGTGTAGCGTCCCGACTCAAAACGAGTCAAGCCTCTGTGTGTCAGTGCCATCCCTGGATCAGTATGCTGGCACACACAGTACATCAATGTATATATCAAAGTGCAATCACATGTAAATACCGTAAAATTGATATATACCTCTTAAATCTCAGCGGAAACAGTCAACGGGAGTGGAGTCCCAATAAACACCAACGGCAGGTTGAGTGTAGACCGTAACCCTGAATCGTACTCTTACTCGTCGTAGAAAAGTATCTGCAACATAAGACGTTGCAGCCGTGTAGGTCAGTACATTGAATGTACCGGCAAGATCACCATAGAATGAAATGATAAAAACTATTCTATATGCAAAAGGCTTTATGGCTCTGTGTCTGAGTTTTTGCAGAAAAGCTGGTTTTATTTTCCCTACAGCAAAGGAGTCAAACAGAAATATCACTACAAAAGTTGGTTGTTAATGAGATGGTTCCACCAACCAATTCTCATGTCCCAAAATTATTAATAGACCCACTCATCATAAAATTTTATTAATTGTGTTGAGACTGGCTGATAGTATCATCTCCGGTGCTCATGTTGTCCATAACCGGGGACACGGCTAATCGATTAGTTTAACACTCTGCAGAGGTTTGTACACTTTACCCGCAAGATTCGATCCCTCCGTTGTGTCCTCGCACTGCCTGGTGTTTGAGAACGATACGATCGAAACATGGCCTTCCAAAGCGATCCTCTGATAGAAAGTCAGTGCCCATCCAATCCTACCGTTCTTCTACATCTCGTAGCAATCTAACCTACCAGAGTAACCACTAAGGTCAACCAAGCCAGAGCCCATAATGACTTGCGGTTGCACACGTAAGCTTTCCGGCCTTGAAGTATCCATCCATCTCTTTGGACCTGGGTGGCATTCCGTTGGGATGATCACAGGTAGATACCAGGATTCCCGGCATAACCATGATAGATATCAGGCTGCCAAAATGCATGTCCAATCCACCCAGAGGTATATTGAGTCCTTGAAGTCTTGATCATCATGCAGGTCTTGAAATAATTAATTAACCTCACAACACTCCTGAATCTCACAACCAAACCCCGTCTACTAAAGCGTAGCAATTGTGAAGTAACGTCCCTTCCCGGGCAATGGTAACAGGGTGTTGGGTTTCTCCTACCTCATGATACTACAACAAGTTCAAGCTCAATATCCTACTGGATATATGATGGAGAGATTTATTCTAATGCAAATAAAACATAGGTAATGTAAGATGATCAAAGTGAACTTGCCTGTACTGTTGATGAAGATAAATATCTCTCTCAGAAATAACTTGATAGAACTATTCGTCACTCTCCGATGAAAATCTATATAATCAAACATTGCACTCATATAAGCAATCGTACTAGCAATCAATACTAGCAATCAATAAGCCAAACCAAAAAGATTTAACACACTTGTGTTGTGATGAAGGAAATACTTAAGACAAAAGTTAAAACAACAAAACTTCATCACAACAACCAAAGGTAGTTTTTCCTACAAATAAACTCTTTTCAATAGCAACAAAACAAAAACAAAGAAAAAAGTAACAAAAGTATTTTATTAAATATTTTACTAGCAAAAAGAATTACTTTTGAAGAACAAGTAAGAACTATGAAAACAACACCCTAAACAATGTAAGTTTTCTAGCTAATAGAACATAACAGCAAAGAAAACACTAAGATAATAAAATAACAGAAAAAAAAAATATAAAACACTAAATTAACAGAAAATATTTTCTCATAAAACTTTATTACAAAAAAAAAGAACTAATAGAAAAGCTTTTAGTAAACTCTTCCTCTAACCTAAACAAAGTTAACCTTGAATTGACCACAAACAATTTCAACTATAATACAAATTGTTTTCTGGTCTAAACTAAAGTTAACAGAAAATAAAATTTATAAAACAATATATGGAAATAATTTTCAAATAGGAAATCAAACTAGCAATGAAATCAATTTGCAAGTTATTATGAAAATAGAATTGATTTCATGCTATCAAAAATAATAAATAAAAATAAAAACAGACTTGGTTGAAATACTATTGCTAACTAACAAAAAAACAAGGTAAAACTTGTCATCTAATATAAAATAAAACAAATTAAAACAATTTAAAACAAAAGAAATAGAAATAAACCTAAAAGAACTAAAACAGAATCTGTTTTGCTTGAAACCCTAATTTAAAATATTATAAAAATTCTCAAATTCTATCTACCGTTTAATAAAGTCACTAGTGACAAGTAGCAAAAAGAATCAACTCAAAATCTATTTTTAAACTCAAGTTATCCACAAAACAAGATTTAAATCAAATCTGTTTGAATTCAAATGTAAAATATTCAAATATGGTCAAACTTGATATCTACAGAAACTAGAATAAATTTGTGACACAATGCAAAAAGAATCACTCAAAAATATTTAAAAACATAAAAGTTAAAGCAAAAACAAAATCAGGATCTAATCTGTCTAAAAACTAAAAACAGAAAAAGAAAAATCAATCCTAGCGAATAGTGAGGCCACGTGGAGGCGTATGAGTGGTTGTGAGGTGTGCGTTGCGGCGCTAAATGAGCGAACGGCCACACATTAGCAGAAAACGCTTCGGCCTAACTTAAAACAAATAAAACCGGCCGGTTCTCTCTAATAAACCGGATCTAAACGAAGGGGTGTGCCCGATCTAATCTACGCCGCGCGTTTTAGATCTGAGGGCTCAGGGAGGCTCCGGCGACTTACAGGGGAGGAGGAGCTCCGGCGAGGTGGCGACGTCGACGGCGGCTTCGGTGGTGCTCGGGGATGGCGCTCCGGTGGTCGGGGACGACGGAGAAGATGACCAGGCGACGGCGATGAAGCTCCGGCGTGGATTGGTGGCGTCGGAGGAGCGCGGGGACGTCGGGGATGAGCTCCACGAGCTCAGGGAGCTTCGGGTTCGAGCCGAACTCCGACAAGGTGTCGGGGAGGGGTCTCCGGTTGTTGTTGGCGGCGGCTGAGGGGTCCAGAAGACGGAGGTGATTCACCGGCGTCGATATTCGGCGTCAGCGGAGCTTGAGGGCGTCCAAAATAAGCGGCACGAGCTCGAGTTGCTCCGGGAAGTGGCAGAACTCCGGCGAGGTGAATGCGGTGGCTGCGGTGCGGGGTTGGAGGCATTAGGAGGAGGAACGAGGTGCGGGGTTGGAGGCTTAAATAGCCAGGGCATCAGGGCGCCCAGATGGAAGGGGACCGCGCAGGATTTCGCTTGCGCCGGCGAGATCTCGTCGGTAAGGAAGGGGAGCGAGGTAAGGAAGGAGAAGGCTGTGGGAAGGATGCGGTCGGGCGGTGGGTCCCGCGTGACAGAGAGAAAGAGAGAGATGCGAGAGCGATCGGATACCGATCCGAAAGGATTCGGATCTGGTGAGGGGATTCTGGGCCGAAACTATTCCTATTGGGCCTCGGGCGGTTTCCTTTTAATAAAATCTTCCCTTTTTTTAATAAAACAGAAAAAGGAAAACTTGATTTGGAAAATCAAATCAAATCCAAATATAGAAGTATTATATATCAAAATGATCAGGAAAATAATTACAACAAGATGAACATTTATCCACGGCCGGAATAAATACTTTAGAGAAAATATTTTCAGAAAATGCCCAAATTGATTTTTGTAAATAATTTTCAAATAACCCCCTGGGTTTTAAGGTTCAAATATTTCACAAAAATTCCCCTGGTTTGGAGGGTCCTGTTCCTACTCTCATATTTTCAAATTTTGGTCAGGGCATTTGAATCCATCCAAACTTTGAAATATAACCAAATATGAAATGGATTCCAAAAGAAGTTTTTTCAAATCCTTTTATTTGAAGAAGTCATGTCATCTTCTCTCATTGATCTGAATTGGATGAATTTGAAATCAAACACAAAGGGGAAAGTCATTTTATTCCCTCTCATTGAAAGTTTAAAAAAGTTTCAAATTTTCACTCAATTCAATCACTCAATCAAACAATCAATCATTCTAGTGATTAATATAACATTCCAAATTTTGGGATGTTACATAAAGTAGTGGATTTATGATAACCCACAAGTATAGGGGATCGTGACAGTCTTCACGGGTAGTATTTCACGCTAATTTATTGATTCGACACAAGGGGAGCCAAAGAATATTTATTGGCCTTGACAGTTGATTTGTCAATTCAACCGCACCTGGGATATCTCTCTACAGCAAAGGTTTAGTAGCACGGCAAATAGTAGTAGCAAAAGTTATAGTAGTAGTGATAGCAGCAGTTTTGTAACAGTTGTGACAGTAGCAGTAGCAATAGTAACTTAGCAAGATTCAGTATATGTAAAGCGTAGGCACGTGGATCGGTGATGGATAATGATTTAGATAACATCAATCATGTAACAGTTACACACTAGGGCGACACAGAACTAGCTCCAATTCATCAATATAATGTAGGCATGTATTCCTTATATAGTCATACGTGCTTGCGATAAGAACTTGCAGAACTTCTTTTGTCCTACCCTCCCGTGGCAGCGGGGTCCTATTGGAAACTAAGGGATATTAAGGCCTCCTTTTAATAGATAACCGGAACAAAGCATTAACACATGGTGAATACATGAACTCCTCAAACTACGGCAATCACCATAAAGAATCCCAATTATTGTCACCTTGGGGTATGCGGATCAAGACACGTAATAGGTGCATACAACTTGCAAGATAGGATCCGAAGCAATCTTATATGCAGAGGTAATATAATATGTTCAGATCTGAAATCATGGCACTCGGGCCCTAGTGACAAGTATTAAGCATAGCAAAGTCATAGCAACACCAATCTCAAAACATAGTGGATACTGGGGATCAAGCCCTATCAAACTTAACTCGATTACATGATCAATCTCATCCAATCCCACCACCGTCCAGCAAGCCTAGAAAGGAATTACTCACTCCCGGTGGTGAGCATCATGGCGATGTTGATGGAGAAGGGTTGGTGATGATGACGGCGGCGATTTCCCCTCTCCGAAGCCCCAAACGGATTCCAGATCAGCCCTCCCGAGGAAGAACAGGAGGTGGCGGCGGCTCCGTCTAATGAAACGCGATGAAAACTTATCTATGATTTTTTTGCTCCGAAGATGTGATTTTATAGGACTGGAATCAGGGTCGGAGGAGCCTAGGGGGGTCGCACCCTGTTGGCTTGTGGCCCACATGTGGCCTCCCCCCGACAGGTCTTTGCTCCATAATTCATTATAAATCCCAGAAAAAATCCACAAAAAGTTTCGTCCAATTCCGGGAACTTCTATTTCTGCACAAAAATAACACCAAAGTAGTTCTTCTGAAAACAACGTCAGTCCGGGTTAGTTCCATTCAAATAATGCAAATTAGAGGTCATAACCAGAGCAAAAGTGTTTGGAAAAGTAGATACGTTGGAGACGTATCAACTCCCCCAAGCTTAACTCATTGCTTGTCCTCAAGCAATTCAGTTGACAAACTGAAAGTGATAAAGAAAACTTTTACAAACTCTTATGTTCTCGTCGTTATACACATGCTTAGCGAGTGCTCAAGTTTTCAGCATAAATTATAAATAACCACATTCGTGATAACAATTAAACATCATATTAACTCATGGCAATACATAACCAACTAGCTAGCAAATAATAAGATATCTCACATGCTAACAACTTATCAAAACAATCATGATATAATATGGTGACATGGTATTTCTCTAGCCCTTTCTGAGACCGCAAAACATAAATGCAGAGCACCTCTGAGGTTCAAACAACGACTAAACATTATAATTCAGAGTAGAAAAGATCCAGTCATGCTCACATCCAACATTAACTAGACTCAATGCATAAGAATGACAATAGTGCTCTCCGGTCTGGTGCCTTTAGTAAGAGGATGATGATTCAACATAAAAATAAATAGATAGGCCCTTCGCAGAGGGAAGCATTGATTTGCAGAGGTGCCAGAGCTCAAGTTTTAAAACAGGATTGAAATGTAGTTTTTGAGTGGTGCACTTTTCTTGTCAACGTTACGACAAAGGTTTTCAATATCTTCCATGCTAAACTCATTATTGGCGGTTCCCAAACAGGATAGTAAAGTTTACTCGCATCCACCATCCATAGACAAACCATGGCTGACCGAATCCACGAATGCCTGCCAACATATCAACTGTCCCAAGGAGTTTTGTTTAATTAATTTTGATTATGCAGGACCGAGCATCCTTTTTACCAACCTCTCTCGTGCAGTGACGGCGAATAAACGACTGCCTTGAGAATAACTCACTTAGCATGGAAGATATCGACCGCCTCGTCGCTCCATGAGCGAGACGAGTGCACAAACTGGGTGTTTATTGAATATTTAGAGATGGCACATGCAAATTTACTTGGAACGGCAGGGTAATACCGCATATAGGTAGGTATGGTGGACTCATGTGGAATAACTTAGTTTAAAGGTTTTAGATGCACAAGCAACATTCCCGCTTAGTACAGGTGAAGGCTAGCAATAGGTTGGGAAACGACCAGCTTGAGAGCGAAAACGGTCATAGGTATGCTTTATGAATAATTAACATCGGACATAGCATGAGTAGGATATGAACACTCTGAATTTAAACATCATGAAGGTTGCCTTGGTTTTGAATCAACTACATGTTTGCACATGGGCCAAGTCAAGCCGCTTGAATTTCTCAGAGGGAAATACCATACTACCATACCACATCATAACCATTTTAATGCATCTTGGCCTATAAGATAAATCATTATTCACTACTAGCTATTTAAGCATGGCATGAGAAGCTATAATCTCTAATTGTCATAATGAACATGTTCACTCATAATATACTGAATCAAGATCGGACGAGCTAAACATATTTACAAAAATGGAAAACAAGAAGAGTTCATACCGGCTTCCTTTGCCACGGTCACTTCGTCAAATATCGTCATTATTGCCTTTCACTTGCACGACCGAATGATGTGATAATAATAATAGTGCAAGAATACTGTGGACTAAGCTTGAATCTGGGCAGTTTTGGACAAAGGAGAAGACAAGGTAATATTGGCTCTCTGTTAGATCAGCCATAAATCACACAAGAGACACTCAACATTTTCATCGTGGTCTTCTCCTTTCAAAGACTCAACAAAGAAAAGAAATTCAGAGAAACACACTGAAATATTTTTGGAGTTTTTATTTTTCTCAAGCAAGCAAATAAACTAAGGGAAAACAGGAACGAGAAAAACTATTTACTCGGGAAAGCTCCCAACATGCAAAGGAAATCTTTTTGGGTTTTATTTTTAGTACTAACGATAATTAAACGGGGAAAGAAAACAGAAAAGAAGCGAGAAATATTTTTGTGTTTTCCAAAGTTTTTCAAACACACAAGATGAAGGCGGAAAAAATAAAAGTAACATGGATATACAATGAAAGAGGATGAACACCGACAATTTATATGAAGTGTGTGAACATGAATGTAATGTCGGTGAGAAATACGTACTCCCCCAAGCTTAGGTGTTTGCCTAGCATGATGATCACCACTGATGATCTGGAAAATGGTTGAAATGGTAGCTTGTGGGGGCGTTCCTGGCCACCTCCTCTGCCAAACGAGTAGCTTACACCGCAGATTTGTATTCTCGCACCTCGTCCTCAAGAACATAGTAACGTCGTCGAGCCTGAAAATCAAAGAGGGCAGGTGCACGCAAAGTGACAGACATAGCAGTATATTTCCCAAATATTAAATTATACTCATAACCCCTAGCACGGTTTACAATATACTCATGAGAAGGCATAGCTTCGAAATCTAAATATCTATCGAGCAGGATCAGATCATTTGGTTGAGGCGACACTCCCAGTTTTGCAGCTATGCGGGAGGCATGAATTCCTCCATACAAATCACCGTTACTAGAGTTAGAATTTAACCTTCGGGCAACGATTGCACCAAGACTATAGTGTCGTTCACCAGTTACTGCAGTGTGGATAAGGTTCAAGTCAGGGGCACATAAAGCACTACAATCTTGTTTTCCTACTACACATTTCCCATTAAACAGTGCAAAGTAACGAATAGAGGGAAACTGTATGCTTTGAATTCTTGCCTGTGTTACTCCCCTATCTTCTCCAACGCAAAGACTCTCGAGGAACATATTATAGTCAGTTGTTGAGGGTTTCTCAGGCGAACCCTAGAGTGGAAGTTTGCAAGCAACCGAGAATTCTCCTAGAGTCATGCTAAAGGATTTATCATAAAGTTTAAATAACACTCTAGAAGCATGTGATTGATAGCGAAATCCTTGCGTGAATGTATGGGTAAGGTTATAGTGTTGGACACACTTATCTGCGAGGAAATCGGTGAGGCCGGTATTATCAATGAATCGATCAAATTCCTCCTTGATACCTGCATCTATCATGAATTCTTCACTTGGCCATCACATGATTTGGCATCAGCCATACCACCTGGTTGTCCCGGGGTTCAATGTAAGCTTGTCACACTGAGCTCTGATACGTCTCCAACGTATCTATAATTTTTGATTGTTCCATGCTGTTATATTATCATTCTTGGATGTTTTATAATCATTTTATATCATTTTTTGGAACTAACCCGGACTGACGCTGTTTTCAGCAGAACTACCGTGTTGTTGTTTTTTGTGCAGAAATAAAAGTTCCCCAAATGCAACGAAACTTTTTGACGATTTTTTTGGAACAAAAGAGGCACTAGAAGCTTGTGGGAGGGCCAGAAGAGCCATGAGGTGGCCACAACCCACCAGGGCATGCCAGCCCCCTCTAGCGTGCCCTGGTGTCTTGTGGGCCCCTCGTGGCCCATCTTCGCGTGAAACCGACGCCACAAATCCTATATATTCAGAAACCCCCAGAAATAACCCTAGATGAGAAGTTTCTCCGCCGCAACTCTCTGTATCGATGAAAAACCGATCTGGAGGTGTTCAGTACCCTGTCGGAGAGGGTAGATCATCTCCGGTGGCCATCTTCATCATCCCGGTGGAGGCCATGACGAGGAGGGAGTAGTCCACCCTCGGTGCCGAGGGTATGTACCAGTATCTATGTGTTCAATCTCTCTCTCTCTCGTGTTCTTGTGATGTCACGATCTTGATGTATCACGGGCTTTGTTAATATAGTTGGATCATATGGTGTTTTCCCCTCACTATCATGTTGTGATGAATTGAGTTTTCCCTTTGAGATTTCTTTATTACCGGATTGAATACTTTTATGGATTTGAGAGCACTTGATCTATGTCTTGTAACTCAACTCGCGGATTCCCGAGGTGACATTGGGGTAATCTATGCATAGGGGTTGATGCATGTTTTCGTCCTACTTTCTCCGGTAGAAATCTCGGGGCACTCTTTGAGGTTCTTTGTGTTGGATTGAGTATTATGAATCTGAAATTGTTTGATGTGTATCATATAATTAACTCATGGATACTTGTGGTGACATTGGAGTATCTAGGTGACATTAGAGTTGGTTGGTGCGTATCATATGGTGTTATTCTAGTATGAACTCTTAGATATATCGATCGGAAAGGATAACTTGGTGTTATTTTAGTACGAACTCTTGGATAGATCGATCGGAAAGGATAACTTTAAGGTGGTTTCGTACCCTACAAACAATTTCTTCTTATGTTCTCCGCTAGATAAGAACTTTGGAGTGATTCTTCGTTGCACGTTGAGGGATGGTTATGTGATCCAATTATATTAGCATTGTTGAGAGATTGCACTAGCGAAAGTATGGACCCTGAGCCTTGTTTTCAAGCATTGCGATACCATTTGTGCTCACTTTTGTTACTTGCCACCTTGATGTTTTTTATTGTTACTATTACAAAAATCAATACCTACTATCATTACTACACTTGTATCACCATCTCTTCGCCGAACTAGTGCACCTATACAATTTACCATTGTATTAGTGTGTTGGGGACTGATACGTCTCCGTCGTATCTACTTTTCCTCACACTTTTGCCCTTGTTTTGGACTCTAATTTGAATGAAACTAACCCGGACTGATGCTGTTTTCTGCAGAACTACCATGGTGTTGTTTTTGTGCAGAAATAAAAGTTCTCGGAATTGGATGAAACTTTTTGGAGATATATTTTAGAATAAATAAAACATACTAGAGCCAAGAATCATCGGAGGGGGGCCCTGGCTGGGCAAGATACACCAGGGCGCGCTAGCCCCCCAGGCGCGCCCTGGTGGGTTGTGCCCACCTCGGGGCCCCACTGACCCTAATTCTGGCACTATAAATTCCTATTTTCGGAGAGAAAAATCAGAGAGAAAGTTTCATCGCATTTTACGATACGGAGCCGCCGCCACCTCCTGTTCTTCATTGGGAGGCCAGATCTGGAGCCCGTTTGGGCATCCGGAGAGGGGAATCTTCGGTCTTCGTCATCATCAACCCTTCTCCATCGCCAATTCCATGATGCTCCCCACCGGGAGTGAGTAATTCCTTCGTAGGCTTGCTGGTCGGTGAGGAGTTGGATGAGATTCATCATGTAATCGAGTTAGTTTTGTTAGGGCTTGATCCCTAGTATCCATTATGTTCTGAGATTGATGTTGCTATGACTTTGCCATGCTTAATGCTTGTCACTAGGGCCCGAGTGCCATGATTTCAGATCTGAACAGTTTATGTTATCACCATTATATCTATGTTCATGATCCAATCTTGCCTACTCATATGCACCTATTACGTGTTATGATCCGTCAACCCCATAGTGACAATATTTGGGATACTTCACGGTGATGACCGTAGTTTGAGGAGTTCATGTATTCACTGTGTGTTAATGCTTTGTTCCGGTTCTCTATTAAAAGGAGGCCTTAATATCCCTTAGTTTCCTTATGGACCCTGCTGCCACAGGAGGGTAGGACAAAAGATGTCATGCAAGTTCTTTTCCATAAGCACATATGACTATTTACGGAATACATGCCTACATTACATTTATGAACTGGAGCTAGTTTTGTGTCGCCCTAGGTTATGACTGTTATATGATGAATATCATCCAACGAGTTCACCGATCCAGTGCCTACAAGTTTTCACTTATTATTCTTGCTAAGTTACTACTGCTGCTGCTACTGTTGCAACTGCTAGAAAACTATTGCTATCAGTGCTACCGTTATCGTTGTTGCTGCTACTACTATCAAAACTATCAGATTACCGTGCTACTAATCACTCTGCTGCAGATATTTAATCTCAAGGTGTGGTTGAATTGACAACTCAGCTGCTAATACTCTCAAATATTCTTTGGCTCCCCTTGTGTCGAATCTATAAATTTGGGTTGAATACTCTACCCTCGAAACCTGTTGCGATCCCCTATATTTGTGGGTTATCAAGACCTTTTTCTGGCGCCGTTGCCGGGGAGCATAGCTATATTTGTTGAGTCACTTGGGATTTATATCAATTGATCACTATGAAGAATCTGAAGGATCCAAAGACTAAGATTTTTTCGTCTGAGACGAAGGGAGGTAAGGAGCTGCCATCTAGCTCTGCACTTGATTCACCTTCCATTATGAGTAAACTTGCAACACCACCACATGCTAGTTATCCCGACATGTCGCAAGTGATTGATGATGCTATTTCTGCTATGAATGATGCTTATGATGATGCTAGTACCATGCTTGATGGTAATGTGCCACTAGGAGAATTTCTTGATGAACAAATTGCTAGAGCTAATGAGAATGAAACTACTGAAACTGATGAGATTGCTGAAACTGATGACGCCTATGAAATTCTTTCTTGCAAGGATAGAAACGATCTTAAGAAATTGCTACGCAAGTATAAGGAAAAAACTTTGAATGCTAGAATGAAATGTGTGTTGGAAATATGCCCTAGAGGCAATAATTAATGGGTTATTATTATATTTCCTTGTTCGTGATAATCGTTTATTATCCATGCTATAATTGTATTGATTGGAAACTCAAATACATGTGTGGGTACATAGACAACACTGTGTCCCTAGTATGCCTCTAGTTAACTAGTTCGTTGATCAAAGATGGTCAAGGTTTCCTGGCCATAGACATGAGATGTCATTTGATAACGGGATCACATCATTAGGAGAATTATGTGATGGACAAGACCCAAACTATAAACATAGCATATGATTGTGTCAGTTTATTGCTATAGTTTTCTGCATGTCAAGTATCTCTTCCTATGACCATGAGATCATGCAACTCACTGACACCGGAGGAATACCTTGTGTGTATCAAACGTCACAACGTAACTGGGTGACTATAAAGATGCTCTACAGGTATCTCCGAGGGTGTCTGTTGAGTGGGCATGGATCAAGACTGGGATTTGTTACTCCGTATGACGGAGAGGTATCTCAGGGCCCACTCGGTAATACAACATCACAATAAGCCTTGCAAGCAATGTGACTAAGTGTTAGCCACGGGATCTTGTATTACAAAACGAGTACAGAGACTTGCCGGTAATGAGATTGAACTAGGTATAGAGATACCGACGATCGAATCTCGGGCAAGTAACATACCGAAGAACAAAGGGAACAGCGTACGGGATTAACTGAATCCTTGACATAGTGGTTCAACCAATAAAGATCTTCGTAGAATATGTAGGAACCAATATGGGCATCCAGGTCCCGCTATTGGTTATTGACCGTAGAGGTGTCTTGGTCATGTCTACATAGTTCTCGAACCCGCAGGGTCTGCACACTTAAGGTTCGGTGACGTTTCGGTATAGTAGAGTTATGTATGGTGGTGACCGAAGGTTGTTCGGAGTCCCGGATGAGATCCTGGACGTCACGAGGAGCTCCGGAATGGTCCGGAGGTAAAGATTGATATATATAGGAAGTCCTGTTTTGGTCACCGAAAAAGTTTCGGGTATTTCGGTAGTGTACCGGGAGTGCCGGGAGGGGTACCGGGGACCATCGGAGGGGTGTCTCGACCCAAAGGACCTCATGGGCTGTGGGAGGAGTCAAACCAGCCCCTAGTGGGCTAGCCTAACCCCCCCACTAAGGCCCATGTGGCTTTGGGTGGTAAAAATCCAAAGGAGGAAAGGTGGAAAGGGTTTCCAAGTGGAGAGGAGGAATCCTACTCCTAATAGGATTGGAGTAGGACTCCTCCACCTCCAATTTCGGCCAAACTTTGAGGGTTTGAGGCTGACTCCTCCCCTCCCTCCCTCCTATATATACTAGAGGATTTAGAGGGAAGAGCTAACCCTAATTGCCACGTGCTTCCTCTACTTCATCTAGATCGGTTTCTCCTCTAGTCTAGTTTCAGCGGTGCTTAGGCGAAGCCCTGCCGGAATTGTTCCACCACCATAGCCGCCGCGCCGTCGTGCCGCCGGAGAACTCTTCTACCTCTCCGCTCCCTCTTGCTGGATCAAGAAGGCGGAGATCGTCATCGAGCTGTACGTGTGCTGAACGCGGAGGTGCCGTCCGTTCGGCGCTAGATCGGAAGGACCGTGATCAGGATCGCGAGACGATTCGTGATTTGATCGCGGGACGGATCGTGATGGGATCGTGGGACGGATCGAGATTGGATCGCGAGATGGATTGTGATGGGATCGCGGGATGCTCGGCGATTTGGATCGCGAAGACGTTCGACTACATCAACCGCGTTTCTTAACGCTTCCCGCTTAGCGATCAACAAGGGTATGTAGATCCACTCTCCCTCTCGTAGATGCTCATCACCATGGATAGATCTTGCGTGTGTGTAGGAATTTTTTTGTTTCCCATGCAACGTTCCCCAACAGTGGCATCATGAGCTAGGTCTATGTGTAGATGAGATCTCGAGTAGAACACAAAGGAGTTTGTGGGCGTTGATATTCAGATTGCTTCCTCCCTTGGTCTTTTCTTGATTCGGCGGTATTGTGGGATGAAGCGGCCCGGACCAACATTACTCGTATGCTTACGAGAGACCGGTTCCATCAACTGACATGTAACTTCGTTGCATAAAAATGGCTGGCGGGTGTCTGTTTCTCCCACTTTAGTCGGATCGGATTTGACATAGGCGGTCCTTGAGAAGGTTGAATAGCAAATTTTGTATCACCGTTGTGGTTTTTGCGTAGGTAAGAATTGTTCTTGCTAGATACCAGTAGCAGCCACATAAAACTTGCAACAACAATTAGAGGACATCTAACTTGTTTTTGCAGGGTATGTTGTGATGTGATATGGCCAATTACATGATGAGATATATGTGATGTATGAGATGATCATGTATTGTATAGAATATCACGACTTGCATGTCGATGAGTACGGCAACCGGCAGGAGCCATATGGTTGTCTTTAATTATTTTCGCTGTTTTTGCTTTACTTTATCGCTATGAGTTAGCAATAGTCGTGGAAGCAACAGTCGGCGCGACAACCTCATGGCGACACATTGATGGAGATCCAGATGATGGAGATCATGGTGTTATGCCGGTGACGATGGAGATCATGCCGGTGCTTTGAAGATGGAGATCAAAAGCACAAGTTCATGGCCATATCATGTCACTTATGATTTGCATGTGATGTTAATCCTTTTATGCATCTTATTTTGCTTAGGACGACGGTAGCATTATAAGGTGATCCCTCACTTAAATTTCAAGATAAATTGTGTTCTCCCCGAGTGTGCACCATTGCGAAAGTTCGTCGTTTCGAGACACCACGTGATGATCGGGTGTGATAGACTCTACGTTCGCATACAACGGGTGCAAGCCAGTGTTGCACGTGCGGAACACTCGGGTTAAACTTGACGAGCCTAGCATGTACAGACATGGCCTCGGAACACAAGAGACCGAAAGGTCGAACATGAGTCATATAGTAGATATGATCAACATGAAGATGTTCACCATTGAAACCACCTCAACTCACGTGATTGTCGGACTTGAGTTGGTGGATTTGGATCATGTGACACTCGAATGACCGGAGGGATGTCAATTTGAGTGGGAGTTTTTAAGTAATATGATTAACTAAACTCATTATCATGAACATAGTCAAAATGTCTTTGCAAATTATGTTGTAGATTACTAGCTCGCGCTGTAGCCCCGTTGAATTTTTATATGTTCCTAGAGAAATAGAGTTGAAAGATGATGGTAGCAATAATGCGGACTGGGTCCGTGATCTGAGGATTGTCCTCATTGCTGCACAGAAGGCTTATGTCCTTAAAGCACCGCTCGGTGCACCACCCCCTCTAGCGTCGTCTGTAGATGTTGTGAACATCTGACAGGCACGTTCCGATGACTACTTAATAGTTCAGTGCGTCATGCATTACGGCTTAGAATTGAGGCTCCAAAACGTTTTGAACGTCACGGAACATATGAGATGTTCTAAGAGCGGAAATTGGGATCTCAGGCTCGTGCCCGTGTTGAGAGGTATGAGACCTCCAACAAGATTCTTTGCCTGCAAGATGATGGAGAATAGCTCAATCGTTGAGCATGTGCTCAGATTGTCTGGGTGCTACAATCGCTTGAATCGAGTGGGAGTTGATCTTCCAGATATGATAGTGATTGATATAGTTCTCCAAGTCACTGTCACTAAGCTACTAGAGCTTCGTGATGAACTATAAAAGGCCAGAGATGGAAATAATGATCCCTGAGCTGTTCGCAATGTTTGACACCGCGAAGGTAGAAATCAAGAAGGAGCATCAACTGTTGATGGTTAGTGAAACCACTAGTTTCGAGAAGGGCATGGGCAAGGAGGGAAACTTCATGGATGGCAAGTCAGTTGCTGCTCCAGTGAAGAAACCCAAGGTTAAACCCAAACCCGAGACTAAGTGCTTCTATTATGAGGAGAACGGTCGCTGAAGTGGAACAACCCTAGATACTTGGTAGATAAGAAGGTTGGCAACGTCGACAGAAGTATATTTGATATACGTGTTATTGATGTGTACCTTACTATTACTCCTAGTAGCACCTGGGTATTAGATACCGGTTCGGTTGCTAAATGTTAGTAACTCGAAATAAAAGCTACGGAATAAACGGAGGCTAGCTAAGGGTGAGGTGACGATGAGTGTTGGAAGTGTTTCCAAGGTTGACGTGATCACCATCGCGCGCTCTCTCTACCTTTGGGATTAGTGATGAACCTAAATAAATGTTATTTGGTGTTTGCGTTAAGCATGAATGTGATTAGATCATGTTTATTGCAATACGGTTATTCATTTAAGTTAGAGAATAATGGTTATTCTGTTTACATGAATAATACCTTCAATGGTCATGCACCCAATGAGAGTTGTTTATTGAATCTTGATCGTAGTGATACACATGTTCATAATATTGATGCCAAAAGATACAAAGTTAATAATTATAGTACCACATACTTGTGGCACTGCCGCTAAATGTCATATTGGTGTAAAACGCATGAAGAAACTCCATGCTGATGGATCTTTGTACTCATTCGATTTCGAATCGGTTGAGACATGCGGACCATGCCTCATGGGCAAGATGACTAAAACCCCGTTTTCCGGTATGATGGAGCGGGCAATTGACTTATTGGAAATGATACATGTTGATGTATGTGGTCCAGTGAGTATTGTAGTGTGCGGTGGATATCGTTATTTTCCTACCTTCACTGATGATTTGAGTAGATATGGGTATATTTACTTAATGAAACACAAGTCTGAAACGTTTGAAAAGTTCAAACAAAATCAGAGTGAAGTTTGAGATCATCGTGACAAGAAGATAAAATGTCTACGATATGATCGTGGAGGTGAATATCTGAGTTACGAGTTTGGTATACAACTTAAGACAATGTGGAAGTTGTTTCACAACTCACGCCACCTGGAACACCATAGTGTGATGGTGTGTCCGAACGTCGTAGTCATGCTCTATTGGATATGGTGCGAACTATGATGTCTCTTATCGATTTACCACTATCGTTTTAGGGTTATGCATTAGAGACAACCACATTCACTTTAAAAGGGGCACCATCTAAGTCCGTTGAGATGACACCGTATGAATTTTGGTTTGGCGGAAACCTAAGTTGTCATTTCTTAATGTTTGGGGTTGCGACGCTTATGTGAAAAAGGGTTTTCACCTAATGAGCTCGAACCCAAAGCGGACAAATGCATCTTCATAGAATACCCTAACGTAACAGTTGGGTAAACCTTCTATCTTAGATCCAAGCACAAAGTGTTTGTTGCTAAAACGGGTCCTTTCTCGAGAAAGAGTTTCTTTCGAAAGATTGAGTGGGAGGAAGATAGAACTTGATGAGGTTGTTGAACCTTTACTTCAACCTTAGAGTAGCGCAGCGCAGAAAGATGTTTCTGTAGAGCCTACATCAGTTGAAGAGGAAGTTAATGATGATGATCATGAAGCTTCGGATCAAGTTACTATCGAACCTCGTAGGTCGACAAGGATGTGTACTGCTCCTAAGTGGTACGGCAACCCTGTCTTAGAGGTCATGTTGTTGGACAACGACGAACCTACGAGCTATGGAGAAGCGATGATGGCCCCGGATTCCGAGAAATGGTTAGAGGCCATGAAATCCGAGATGGGATCCATGTATGAAAACAAAGTATGGGCTTTGGAAGTATTACCTGAAGGGTGAAAGGCCATTCAGAACAAATGGATCTTTAAAAGGAAGACGGACGCGGACGGTAATGTCACCGTCTATAAAGCTCGACTTGTGGCAAAGGGTTTTTCACAAGTTCAAGGAGTTGACTACGATGAGACTTTCTCACCCGTAGCGATGCTAAAGTCTGTTGGAATTATGTTAGCTGCATTTTTCGTTTATGAAATCTGGCAGATGGATGTCAAAACATCGTTTCCTTAACGGTATCCGTGAGGAAAGGTTGTATGTGATACAACCGGAAGGTTTTGTCAGTCCTAAGGATGCTAAAATGTATGCAAACTCCAGCGATCCTTCTATGGACTGGAGCAAGCATCTCGGGGTTGGAATATACACTTTGATGAGGTGATCAAAGTTTTTGAGTCTATACAAAGTTTATGAGAAACTTGTATTTACAATAAAGTGAGTGGGAGCACTATAGAATTTCTCGTAAGTATATGTGGTTGACATATTGTTGATCAGAAATGATGTAGAATTTCTGGAAAGCATAAAGGGTCGTTTGAAAGGAGTTTTTCAAAGGAAGACCTGGAATGAAGCTACTTAAATATTGGGCATCAAGATCTATAGAGATAGATCAAGACGTCTGATAAGACTTTCAATGAGTACATACCTTGACAAGATTTTGAAAGAGTTCAAAATGGATCAGTCAAAGAAAGAGTTCTTGCCTGATTTGTAAGGTGTGGAGTTGAGTGAGACTCAAAGCTCGACCACGGCAGAAGAAAGAGAAAGGACGAAGGTCGTCCCCTATGCCTTATCCATAGGCTCTGTATAGTATGCCATGCTGTGTACCGCACCTGATGTGTGCCTTGCCATGATTCTGTCAAGGGGTACAAGAGTGATCTAGGAGTGGATCACTGGAGAGCGGTCAAGATTATCCTTAGTAACTAGAGGACTAAGGAAATATTTCTCGATTATGGAGGTGATAAAGAGTTCGTCGTAAAGGGTTACGTCGATGCAAGCTTTGACACCTATCCGGACGACTCTGAGTAGCAGTCAGGATACATATAGTGGAGCAGCCATTTGGAATAGCTCCAAGTGGAGTGTGGTAGCAGTGTCTACAGTATGACATAGAGATTTGCAAAGTACACATGGATCTGAATGTCGCAGACCCGTTGACTAAAGACCTCTCTCACATGCAAAGCATGATCGAACCCTAGAACTCATTGGGTGTTAGATTCATAACAATGTAAATCACATGGTGATGTGAACTAGATTATTGACTCTAGTGCAAGTGGGATACTGTTGGAAATATGCCCTAGAGGCAATAATAAATTGGTTATTATTATATTTCCTTGTTCGTGATAATCGTTTATTATCCATGCTATAATTGTATTGATTGGAAACTCAAATACATGTGTGGGTACATAGACAACACTGTGTCCCTAGTATGCCTCTAGTTAACTAGTTCGTTGATCAAAGATGGTCAAGGTTTCCTGGCCATAGACATGAGATGTCATTTGATAACGGGATCACATCATTAGGAGAATTATGTGATGGACAAGACCCAAACTATAAACATAGCATATGATTGTGTCAGTTTATTGCTATAGTTTTCTGCATGTCAAGTATCTCTTCCTATGACCATGAGATCATGCAACTCACTGACACCGGAGGAATACCTTGTGTGTATCAAACGTCACAACGTAACTGGGTGACTATAAAGATGCTCTACAGGTATCTCCGAGGGTGTTTGTTGAGTGGGCATGGATCAAGACTGGGATTTGTTACTCCGTATGACGGAGAGGTATCTCAGGGCCCACTCGGTAATACAACATCACAATAAGCCTTGCAAGCAATGTGACTAAGTGTTAGCCACGGGATCTTGTATTACAAAACGAGTAAAGAGACTTGCCGGTAAGGAGATTGAACTAGGTATAGAGATACCGACGATCGAATCTCGGGCAAGTAACATACCGAAGAACAAAGGGAACAGCGTACGGGATTAACTGAATCCTTGACATAGTGGTTCAACCAATAAAGATCTTCGTAGAATATGTAGGAACCAATATGGGCATCCAGGTCCCGCTATTGGTTATTGACCGTAGAGGTGTCTTGGTCATGTCTACATAGTTCTCGAACCCGCAGGGTCTGCACACTTAAGGTTCGGTGACGTTTCGGTATAGTAGAGTTATGTATGGTGGTGACCGAAGGTTGTTCGGAGTCCCGGATGAGATCCTGGATGTCACGAGGAGCTCCGGAATGGTCCGGAGGTAAAGATTGATATATAGGAAGTCCTGTTTTGGTCACCGGAAAAGTTTCGGGTATTTCGGTAGTGTACCGGGAGTGCCGGGAGGGGTACCGGGGACCATCGGGAGGGGTGTCTCGACCCAAAGGACCTCATGGGCTGTGGGAGGAGTCAAACCAGCCCCTAGTGGGCTAGCCTAACCCCCCCACTAAGGCCCATGTGGATTTGGGTGGTAAAAATCCAAAGGAGGAAAGGTGGAAAGGGTTTCCAAGTGGAGAGGAGGAATCCTACTCCTAATAGGATTGGAGTAGAACTCCTCCACCTCCAATTTCGGCCAAACGTTGAGGGTTTGAGGCTGACTCCTCCCCTCCCTCCCTCCTATATATACTAGAGGATTTAGAGGGAAGAGCTAACCCTAATTGCCACGTGCTTTCTCTACTTCATCTAGATCGGTTTCTCCTCTAGTCTGTTTTCAGCGGTGCTTAGGCGAAGCCCTGCCAGAATTGTTCCACCACCATAGCCGCCGCGCCGTCGTGCCGCCGGAGAACTCTTCTACCTCTCCGCTCCCTCTTGCTGGATCAAGAAGGCGGAGATCGTCATCGAGCTGTACGTGTGCTGAACGCGGAGGTGCCGTCCGTTCGGCGCTAGATCGGAAGGACCGTGATCAGGATCGCGAGACGATTCATGATTTGATCGCGGGACGGATCGTGATGGGATCGCGGGACGGATCGAGATTGGATCGCGAGATGGATCGTGATGGGATCGCGGGACGCTCGGCGATTTGGATCGCGAAGACGTTCGACTACATCAACCGCGTTTCTTAACGCTTCCCGCTTAGCGATCTACAAGGGTATGTAGATCCACTCTCCCTCTCGTAGATGCTCATCACCATGGATAGATCTTGCGTGTGCGTAGGAAATTTTTTGTTTCCCATGCAACGTTCCCCAACAATGTGATCCTAAGTTTGCTACTTCACCTATCTTTGTTACCGATAAGGATTATGAATTCTCTGTCGACCCAGAGTTAATTACTTTGGTTGAATCTGATGCTTTCCATGGCTATGAAACTGAAATTGTAGTGGCAGACCTTACTAAGCTGAATGATATAGCCACCCTCTTTGCACATGATGAGAAGATTCGCTACTATTATATTCTCAAGTTATTTCCTTTCTCATTAAAGGGTGATGCTAAGACATGGTACAATACTCTTACTCCTGGTTGTGTGCGTAGTCCCCAGGATATGATTTACTATTTCTCTGGAAAAAAAATCCTGCTCATAAGAAACAAGCTGCCTTACAGGAAATATTTGACTTTGTGCAAATTGAAGAAGTGAGTCTCCCACAAGCTTGGGGGAGGCTACTCCAATTGCTTAATGCTTTGCCTGATCATCCTCTCAAGAAAAATGAAATACTTGATATCTTGTATAATGGACTAACTGATGCTTCTAGGGACTTCCTAGATAGTTGTGCTGGTTGTGTTTTCAGGGAAAGAACTATTGAACAAGCTGAGGAATTATTGAATAACATATTGAAGAATTATGATGATTGGACTCTTCCCGAACCACTGCCTAAACCCACTCCGAAGAAGAGGGGTATCTTATTTCTCAGTCCTGAAGATATGCAAGAGGCAAAGAAATCTATGAAAGAAAAAGGTATTAAAGCTGAGGATGTTAAGAATTTACCACCTATTAAAGAAATACATGGCCTTGACACACCACCACCTCCACGGGTGGTAGAGGTAAATTCTTTATTAAAGTTTGATGAAGGTGATATCCCTTACAATAAACATCCTAGTCAGTGCTTATATGAGTTTGACAACTATATTATGAAGCAAGATCATTTCAATGCACATGTCCTGAAACAATTGAAATATAATTCTGATATGATTGCTCGCTTGAGTGACTTGCTATTTAGAATCAGTAATGAATGTTAGAGGTGTAGGAAAGCATGCCTCTATGGTTCAAACTCAGTTAGAACAAGTTGCTAAGTCTCAAAAAGAATTGCTTGATGAAATGAATAATAATATGAATGATTTTGCTGCTAGAGTAGTAACTAGAGGAGGTAGAATGACCCAAGAACCACTTTATCCAGAGGGTCATCCTAAAAGAATTGAACAAGACTCTCAGAGAATTAATACTGATGCACCTAGTCCTTCTAAAAAGAAAAAGAAAAATGATAGGACTATGCATACCTCTAGTGAACCTGAGATACGAAAACCTCCTCATAATAATGATGTCTCTATTTCCGATGCTGAAACTCAGTCTGGTAATGAACACTCACCTAGTGATAATGAAAATGATAATGATGATGTTCATGAAGATGCTCAACCCAATAATGATAAAGAACCAGATAATGATGTTGAAATAGAGCCTGCTCCTGATCTTGATAACCCACAATCTAAAAATAAACGTTATGATAAAAGAGACTTTGTGGATAGGAAACATGGTAAAGAAAGAGAGCCATGGGTTCAGAAACCCATGCCATTTCCACCTAAGCCATCTAAGAAAAAGGATGATGAAGAATTTGAGCGATTTGCTGAAATGATTAGGCCAGTCTTTTTGCGTACTCGCTTAACTGATATTTTAAAGATGGCCCCCTATGCGAAGTATATGAAAGACATCATCACTAATAAAAGAAAGATACCTGAAGCTGAAATCTCCACCATGCTTGCTAATTATTCTTTTAAGGATGGAGTACCTAAAAAACTTGGAGATCCGGGAATACCAACTATACCTTGCTCCATTAAAAGAAACTATGTCAAAACTGCTTTGTGTGACTTGGGAGCCGGTGTTAGTGTTATGCCTTTCTCCTTATATAAAAGACTTGATTTGAATAAACTCACACCTACTGAAATATCATTGCAAATGGCTGACAAAACAACTGCCATACCTATCGGTATTTGTGAGGACGTGCCCGTTGTTGTTGCAAATGTTACTATCTTAACGGACTTTGTTATTCTTGAGATGCCCGAGGACGACAATATGTTGATTATCCTTGGTAGACCCTTTTTGAATACTGCAGGGGCTGTTATTGATTGCAATAAAAGCAAAGTCACTTTTCATATCAATGGTAATGGGCATACGATGCACTTTCCGAAGAAGCAATTCCAAGTGAATGGTATAAATGTTATTGAAGAATCTCCGACCATCACTATTGGAAGTTTTCAATTACCTCTACCTACTGCCAAAAAGAAATATGATATACTTATTGTTGGGGATATGCACATCCCCATTGAGGTAACTTAGTGTTTTACGAAAGTTCTTCGATTTCATGCTAATCGGAAATGGTTGTTAATAAGACTTGATCAACCTTATTAATGGATCATTTTGAGAGGTATGAAGTTGATGAATCTAGTAAGCACAACTCTCTGTTCCCACCTTTTATTTTCTGATTTAGTTAGTCAAATAAAATAAAATGCCATGTTTATCCTGTTTTCTGTTTTCACCGTGGAATAAAAAAAGGACCAAAAAATAAACGTTCTCAGAATGATCTGAAAATTTGATACGATTTTTTCCCGAATATTTCTGAATTTCTGGTGCAAATAATACCAGAGGGGGATGCACCTGGTGCCCACAAGACACCAGGGCGCGCCAGCACCCCCAGGCGTGCCCTGGTGGGTTGTGGCCCCCACGTGGGCCCCCTCACTTATTTCTTTAGCCGACATCATCCCCTACCTCCAGAAAAAAATCACCACAGCCACCATTCCCGTGTTCTTGCTCTTAAACCCGCGGATTTCGATCTCTTTGCTCGAAACTCCGTTTCCGAAACTGTTTGGAGGGATTGCTACTTGGTATGTGACTCCTCCATTGCTCCAATTAGTTTTTTATTTAGTGGGTTATTCTTAGAGTAACTAGCTACTCTTGGTGCTGCTGTAGATGAGCTTGCATGTTGAATTCTTAGAGCTCTAAGTAGTTTGAATGCTTAATATGGCCTCTATGCATGCTTAGGAGTAGTTGCTATCAATTTCACGAAGTTTTGTTGACGAAATTTTGTGTCTCAAAAATATTTCAGAAATTTGTTCGCAAATAAAATGTAATTCTTTAGGAGTTCTTCAAGGAGGAGATCCTCGGAGGCCTCATCAAGTGGAAGCTCAGTTCGACAATCTTATGTTGAGCCAAGTGAATGCTCGATGCGAGATGCCGCCACCAAATCATGCTTGTGGCCGTGCGACGAGTTTATGGAAGGTGCAGGTATTATGGGGGAATTTGATCAATTTATCCACAATACAGAACTTGCTCCCTTCATCGCAGATAAGTGTCCTCAACATCTCGAACTCATGAAAACATTCACAAAGAAATTTAAATATTTTCCTCGTGAGTCTAGAGTTTCATTCAATCTTTATGACCGTTCCTTCACCATGCCTTTAGAATTATTCAGTGAAACATGCAAACTTCCATCTTGGGGTTCCCTTGATGAGCCAACAAAATCTGAATACGAGTCATTTTTAGTTAATCTTTGCTTTGGTGAAGATAGGGGAGTAACACAAGGGAGAATTAAGAGCACCCATTTCCCATCAATACGATATTTCGCACTCTTTAATGGCAAATGTATCGTAGGCAAACAAGATTGTAGCACACTGTGTGCTCCTGATTTGAGTCTCATACACACTGCCATAACTGGAAATAAATATTATAATCTGGGTGCAATTGTTGCACAGAGACTGCAGCACAATGCTGCTAGTGGTAATTTTTATGGAGGAATCTATGCCTCCCGTGTAGCGGAGAGACTCAATGTTTCACCATGGCCTAGTGACCCCATCCTACCTATTCAGTATTTAGACTTTGAGGCCATGAAGCGCCATAAGTTTCTGACAGGCACGACCACTAACTACACCTATAACTTGAGATTTAATAAAAAAAACATTGTGCCTGTCAGTTTGCCTGCTCCTGCTCTCTTTGATTTTCACAGAAGGGGAAGGTACTATGTTCTTGAGAGCGAGGCCCGTGCGTACAATGCGGAGGTTGAAGCTGCCAGGAGGGCCGTGGAGTTTGCACCAAGGGCCTCGGTGAGCCATCGCCCAGATTATTATTCATACGGATGGTGATTACCAAGCTAGGCCAAAAGCCTAAGCTTGGGGGAGTACGTATTTCCACCGACATTACATTCATGTTCACATATTTCATTCTAGTTGTCGGTGTTCATACTTTTTCATTGTAATATCCATGCTAAATTTGTTTTCTCGCTTTCTTCTTGTGTGTTTGAAAAACTTTAAGAAAATCCAAAAATATTTCCTACATCTTTTCAGTTTTTCTTTCTAGCCTAGTTTAATTGTAGTATCAAAAGAAAACCCAAAAAGATTTCTCGTTTCTTCTTTTACTTGTTGGGAGCTTCCCCGTGTAAATAGTTTTTCTCGTTTTTGTTTTTCCCTCTTTAATTTGCTTTCTTCAAGAAAAACCAAAAACTCCAAAAACATTTCAGTGTATTTCTCTGAAATTCTTTTCTTTTTGTTTGAGTCGTACCAAGGAGAAGACCACGATGAAAACGTTGAGTGGCTCTCATATGCATCATTGTTAATCTAACAAAGAGCCCATTTTACCTTGTCTTCTCCTCTTGAATAAAATGTTGCTGATTCCAGCTTAGTCCACGACACTCTTGCACTATTAATATTTTCTTATCATTCGGTCGTGCAAGTGAAAGGCAATAATGACGATATTTGATGAAGTGACTGTGGCAGAGAAAAGCGGGTATGAACTCAACTTGTTTTTGTTTTTGTAAATATGTTTAACCTAGTATCCTTGATTCAGCATATTATGATCAAACATGTTTGCAATGACCATTAGAGATTATAGTTGTTCATACCATGCTTAAGTAGCTAGGAGTGGATAATGATTTATCTTGGACGTCAACATGCATTAGAATGGTTGTGATGCGGTATGATTATATGGTATCCTCCTCTGAATGTTTCAAGTGGCTTGACTTGGCACATGTTCATGCATGTAGTTGAATCAAAACCAACATAGCCTTCATGATATTTATGTTCATGGTGTCCATATCCTACTCATGCTAGTAGTCAATGTTTATTATATGTAATGCATGTTCATGACCGTTTTAGCTCTCTAGCTGGCCGCTTCTCAATCTATTTGCTAGCTTTCGCCTGTACTAAGCGGGAATACTGCTTGTGCATCAAAATCCTTAAACCAAAGTTATTCTAGATGAGTCCACTATATCTACCTATATGCGGTATTACCCTGCCGTTCCAAAGTAAATTTGTATGTGCCATCTCTAAAAATTCAAATGAACATCTGTTTTGTGTGCATGGACCGCTCATGGAGCGACAGGGGGCGGTCATTATCTTCCATGCTAAGCGGGTTATTCTCATGATGAGTGTTTATTCACTCGTCCTTACATGAGAGGGGCTGTAATAGGGATTCCCAGTCCCGAAATCAAAAATCAAAAATAATTAAACAAAACTCCCCCAGGAATGTTGTTGGTTTGGACGGTACCCGTGGATGCGGCTAGCCGTGGAGTGTGATTGTTGGTGGAGGAGGAGTAAACCTTTACTTTTACCGCTTGGGAACCGCCGCTAATTTGTTTAGCATGGAAGATATTGATAACTCTTGGTCGTAACGTTGACAGGAAGGGTGTTCCTCCCAAAATTATATCTATCTCTGTTTTAAGCTTTGAGCTCTGGCACCGCTGCAAATCCATGCTTCCCTCTGCGAAGGGACTATCTATTTACTTTTATGTTGAGTCATCACCTTCTCAAATAAGCGCCAGACCTGAGAGCACTATTGTCATCCCCATGCATTGTGTATAGTTGATGTTGGGTGCAGCATGACTGGATCTTTTCTACCATGAATTACAATGTTTAGTCGCTGCTTGAAACTTTGGAGGTGCTCTGCATTTATTTTTTGCGGTCTCGGAAAGGGCTAGCAAGATACCACTATTGTCATATTGTATCATGATTGTTTTGACAAAGTGTTGGCGCTTGAGATATCTTATTATTGCTCGCTAGTTGCTTATGTTATTGTTATGAGTTAATATAATTTCTAAGAGTTATTGTTGGCATGGTTAGTCATAATCTTTGCTGAAAACCTGGGTGCTACTTAAGCATATATATGTAAACAAGAACAAAAGAGTTCGTAAAAGTTTTTCTTTATCACTTTCAGTTTGTCAACTGAATTGCTTAAGGACAAGCAATGGGTTAAGCTTGGGGGAGTTGATACGTCTCCATCGTATCTACTTTTCCTCATAGTTTTGCCCTTGTTTTGGACTCTAATTTGCATGATTTGAATGAAACTAACCAGGACTGACGCTGTTTTCAGCAGAACTACCATGGTGTTGTTTTTGTGCAGAAATAAAAGTTCTCGGAATTGGACGAAACTTTTTGGAGATTTATTTCAGAATAAATAAAAAATACTGGAGCCAAGAACCACCAGAGGAGGCCCTGGCTGGGCAAGATACACCAGGGCGCACCAGCCCCACCAGAGGAGGCCTTAATATCCCTTAGTTTCCTTATGGCCCCGCTGCCACGGGAGGGTAGGACAAAAGATGTCATGCAAGTTCTTTTCCATAAGCACGTATGACTATTTACGGAATACATGCCTACATTACATTTATGAACTGGAGCTAGTTCTGTGTCGCCCTAGGTTATGACTGTTATATGATGAATATCATCCAACGAGTTCACCGATCCAGTGCCTACAAGTTTTCACTTATTGTTCTTGCTAAGTTACTATTGCTGCAGCTACTGGTCCAACTGCTACAAAAGTATTGCTATCACTGCTACCGTTATCGTCGCTGCTGCTACTACTATCAAAACTATCATATTACTGTGCTACTGATCACTCTGCTGCAGATATTTAATCTCTAGGTGTGGTTGAATTGACAACTCAGCTGCTAATACTCTCAAATATTTTTTGGCTCCCCTTGTGTCGAATTTATAAATTTGGGTTGAATACTCTACCCTCGAAAACTATTGCGATCCCCTATACTTGTGGGTTATCAGGGACACAAGAGACTTTTTATTATTTGGTTGCAGGGTTGTTTGAGAGAGACCATCTTCATCCTACGCCTCCCACGCATTGATAAACCTTAGGTCATCCACTTGAGGGAAATTTGCTACTGTCCTACAAAACTCTGCGCTTGTAGGCCCAACACAAGTCTACAAGAACAAGTTGTGTAGTAGACATCAAGCTCTTTTCTGGCGTCGTTGCCTGGGAGGTGAGTGCTTGAAGGTATATCTTTAGATCTTGCAATTAAATCTTTTAGTTTCTTGTTTTTCACTAGTTTGATTTTATAAAAGAAAACTACAAAAAAATAGAGTTTAGGTTGCCTCATTTGTATCGTCTTTATAATGTCTTTCGTGAAAATAAGGATTCAAAAAATTGTGCTCAATTGGTAGAGGAAGAAATTATGAAAATACTTAATGAGAATTCCTTGAATGATGAGCATGATTGCAATGTTGCTAGTATGAATTCTCTGAATATCCATGATGCTAATGATATGCAAAGCCACAAGCTTGGGGATGCTATGTTTGATGAAGATGATACTTTTAGTCCCCCAACTTTTGACGAGCAAATTTATTATGATGATGGCATGCCTCCTATCTATGATGATTATGATGATGACATGTATGCTATAAAGAGTGATAATAACCATGAAACTTGTCCTCATGATTTTAATATTGAATGTGGTTATGTCAATCAAGTGTCTCATGATAGTTATTTTGTTGAGTTTGCTCCCACTACCATGAATGAAAAGGAATTTCCTTATGTGGAGAGTAATAAATTTTCTATGCTTGTAGATCATGAAAATAATGCTTTATGCGATCGTTATATTGTTGAATTCCTTCATGATGCGACTGAAATTTATTATGAGGGGGGAACATATGCTTTTAGGAATTGCAATAATATCAAGTTTCCTCTCTATGTGTTCAAAGTTTTGAAGTTATGCTTGTTTTGCCTTCCTATGCTAGTTGATTCTTGTTCCCATAAATTGTTTGCTCACAAAATACCTATGCATAGGAAGTGGGTTAGACTTAAATGTGCTTGTCATGAGATTCATGATGCCCTCTTGCATGTTTAGATTACTACTTTTTATGTGAGCATCATTGAAATCATCATGCCTAGCTAAAAGGCTTTAAAGAAAATCACTTGTTGGGAGACAACCCAACACTTTTACTTTCTGTTTTTGAGTGTTCACATGATTAAGCTACTGTATTAATCATGTTTTGTGTCTTTTATTTCAATAAAGTGCCAAGTAAAGCCTTTGGGATGACTCACAAGATGAGTAGAATTGATGCTGAACCAAAACAGAAACTTTTTACTCCAGTACAGGAATTTTCATTTTTTACTGGAGCGTGATAATGATCTGAAATTTTTACACAGTATTTATATACAAATTATTCAGGTTGCCCTAATTGTTCAGAATTGTTAGAGACAGGGAAGTATGGTTATACAA
Organism: Elymus sibiricus; assembly: GCA_039707655.1. Classification (NCBI taxonomy): domain Eukaryota; kingdom Viridiplantae; phylum Streptophyta; class Magnoliopsida; order Poales; family Poaceae; genus Elymus; species Elymus sibiricus. The sequence continues at coordinate 252,740,801 of CM077671.1, forward strand.
CAGATCTTCACAGACTGTTCTGTTTTTGACAGATTCTGTTTTGCATGCATAGTTTGCTTGTTTGAGTGTTACCATAGCTTATATTCAGTGATATAAATTATGTGAATGGTAGAATACAGTAGGTATTATGTGAGAACAATTATTAATCTTGTCCTGACAGTACCTAAGTGAATGATCTTTATTTATTATACTAACCCATCTCACGAAGTTTCGTTAAGTTTTGTGTGATTGAAGTTTTCAAGTTTTTGGTGAGACACCGATATGAGGAGAATAAGGAGTGACAAGAACCTAAGCTTGGGGATTCCCAATGCACCCCCAAGGTAATATCCAAGGAAGACTCAAGCGCCTAAGCTTGGGGATGCCCCGGAAGGCATCCCCTCTTTCGTCTTCAACATTATCGGTATACCTTACTTAGAGCTATATTTTTATTCGTCACATAATATGTGCTTTGCTTGGATCGTCATTATATTTTGTTATTTTCTGTTAGGTTATTTATAATCTTGATTTTCAATAAAAAATTCCAGGAATTGCCTTAGGATGCTTGCATTGCATGTTTGATGTGTGCTGTGTAAAAACAGAAACTTTCTCTGTAGTGTTTGAATTTTCACATTTTACTAGAATGTGGAAAGTTTCTGAAATTTTTACACAGTGTTGTCATATAAATTATTTATCACGTCCTAAATTTTCATAATTTTTTGAGTTACATAAGTACACTGTTTTCATAAATTGCTACAGACTGTTCTGTTTGGACAGATTGCTGTCATAGTTTTGTTATCTACTTATCCTATAGTTTCCAAAGCATATATTGGTAGATATAAATTGTGGAAACCATAGTAGACAGTGTTCGGGAACGTTGCATGGGAAACAAAAAATTTCTACGCTCACCAAGATAGATCTAGGAGATTAACATCTACGAGAGGAGAGATTGCATCTACATACCCTTGTAGATCACTAAGCGGGAATCGTTAAGAAACGCGGTTGATGTAGTTGAACGTCTTCGCGATCCAATCACGATCCGTCCCGCGATCCAATCACGATCCGTCCCAATCTAGCGCCGAACGGACGACACCTCCGCGTTCAGCACACGTACAGCTCGATGACATCTCCGCCTCCTCGATCCAGCGAGCGAGGGTGGAGTAGTAGATGAGTTCTCCAACAACACGACAGCGTGGTGGCGGTGGTGGTGGAGCAATGTCAGTAGGGCTTCGCCAAGCGCTACCGCCGATGCGTTTTGGAGGAGAAACAGATCTAGGGAGAGAGGGAGGGCTGCACCTATGGCTTGGGGTGCGGCTGCCCTCCCTCTCCCTCTCTATTTATAGGTGGAGGGGGTAGGTGGGGCGCAGCCCTAGCCCCTCCTCCAAGGAGGGATCGGCCGGCTAAGGTGGGGAAGAGTCCACCTCCCACAAGGGAGGTGGAAGCCCTAGGGAGGACTCCCTCCTCTCCAAGGCACCCCCACCTACCACCTTGGGCGCAGGGGCCCTTTAGGGGTCGGCTACCCAGCCCACTAGGGACTAGTGCACCACCTCTCAGGCCCATGCGCCCCCCCGGGGTGGGTGGCCCCCTCCCGGTGGACCCCTGGAACCCTTTCGCCACTCCGGTACACTACCGGAAACACCCGAAACTTTTCCGGAACCCGAATACCACTTTCCTATATATAAATCTTTACCTCCGGACTATTCCGGAACTCCTCGTGACGTCCGGGATCTCATCCAGGACTCCGAACAACCTTCGGTCACCAACATACATAACTCATTAATACTATATCGTCACCGAACGTTAAGTGTGCAGACCCTGCGGGTTCGAGAACTATGCAGACATGACCGAGACACCTCTACGGTCAAAAACCAATAGCGGGACCTGGATGCCCATATTGATTCCTACATATTCTACGAAGATCTTTATCGGTCGAACCACGATGTCAAGGATTCAATCAATCCCGTATGCGGTTCCCTTTGTCCATCGGTATGTTACTTGCCCGAAATTCGATCGTCGGTATCTCCATACCTAGTTCAATCTCTTTACCGGCAAGTCTCTTTACTCGTTCCGTAATACAGGATCCCGTGACTAACTCCTTAGTCACACTGCTTGCAAGCTTCTTGTGACGATGTATTACCGAGTGGGCCCAGAGATACCTCTCTGTCATACGGAGTGACAAATCCCAGTCTCGATCCACGCCAACCCAACAGACACCCTCGGAGATACCTATAGAGGACCTTTATAGTCACCCAGTTACATTGTGACGTTTGATACACACAAGGCATTCCTCCGGTGTCCGGGAGTTACATGATCTCATGGTCGTAGGAACAGATACTTGACATGGATAAAGCCGTAGCAATAAACTAACGCGATCAACTGCTATGCTTACAGTTGGGTCTTGTCCATCACATCATTCTTCTAATGATGTGACCCCGTTATCAAATGACAACTCATGTTCATGGTCAGGAAACCTTAACCATCTTTGATCAACGAGCTAGTCTAGTAGAGGTTCACTAGGGACACAGTGTTGTCTATGTATCCACACATTTATTTGAGTTTCCAATCAATACAATTATAGCATGGATAATAAACGATTATCATGAACAAGGAAATATGATAATAACCAATTTATTATTGCCTCTAGGGCATATTTCCAACAGACGGTAGATGATGTTTGGAAATTATTGTGCAACTTGTCTTGTCAGTACAAGAAGTGTGGACTTATTCTTATGTGTACTAACCTATCTCATGAGTTCTTTTCGAGTTTTGTGTGGATGACGTTTTTGAGACCTAGGTGAAACCGGGACATGAGAGTATTGAACGAGATACAAAATCTCAAGCTTGGGGATGCCCAAGGCACCCCAAGTAAATATTTCAAGAAGTCTCAAGCATCTAAGCTTGGGGATGCTACGCATCCCACCTCTCTTCGTCAACTATCGGTTAGCCTATGTTGAGCCTAAATTTTTATTCGTTCACATGACATGTGCTATTCTTGGAGTGCTATTTTTATTTAGCTTGTTGTTTGAATAAAATACTCAGATCTGAAAATCTTTATTGAGAGAGAGTCCTCACATAGCTACTTAATTGTTTGACTGCTCATTGATCTTCACTTATATCTTTTGAGAGTAGCTTGTCATGTACTCTCATGCTTCACTTAGATTAATTTGAGAGTTAGTAAATTTTGAAGAAATTCCCTCATGCTTCACTTATATTATTTTAAGAGATGATTTTTTTATGCTCATGTTCTTCACTTAAATTTATTTGAGCTCGTCAAAAGCAATGACAATATATGAAACTAGTCCCAAAGTGATAGATATTCAAGAGGGATATAATAAAAACTTTCATGAAGATCATTGGACAAATTAAACTTGATTCCTTGTAATAGTTTTGAGACATGATGACAGTGATATGTGAGTCATGTTGGTGAGTAATTATGCTTTAGTAAGAATATTGGTGTTAAGGCCTGTGATTCCCTATGCAAGCACGAAAGTCAATAGTTATGCGATGAAATTACATCCTACTTATGGTGCATTATTCGATGTTAGTTATGCTTAATGCTCGTTTATGAGAATTTTTGTTTCTTGGTTGGTTGCTTCTCAATCTATTTGCTAGCCTCCACTTGTACTAAGTAGAAATACTACTTGTGCATCCAAAATCCTTAAATCCAGTTTTGCCATATGAGTCGACCATACCTACACATATGTGGTATTTCCATGTCGTTCCAAGCAAATTTGTATGTGCCATCTCTAATTTTCAAAATGAATTTCCTTTTTGTGTGCTCGTACCGCTCATGAAGCGGCAGGGGGTGTCCAATATTTTTCCATGCTAGATGTGTTATTCTCAAGATGAGTGTTTATTCACTTGTCATTGCACGAGAGCATGACGGTAATAGGGATGCCCAGTCCCGAAATGAAAAACAAATTTACTTTATGTTGTGAAATAATAAATTCCTTGGAAAGTGTTAGTATGGAGAGTAACCGTGGATACGGCTAGCCATGGATTGTGAAAGAATGATGGAAAATGAATAAACTTTATTTTCTGTTTGGGAACCGCCTATGATATATCAAGCATGGAAAGTATTGAGAACTACTCGGTCGTTTTCATTGACAGGAAAGGCATGCCACCCAAAATATTTTTCTCTCAATTTAAGCTTTGAGCTCTGGCACCTCTACAAATCTCTACTTCCCTCTGCGAAGGGCCTATCTATTTACTTTATGCAATTTTTATTTTTAATTTGAGTCTCCATCTTCTCTTATAAAGCACCAACTAGGGGGCACTATGATCATACTTGTGCATTGGGTGTAGCTAATATTCGAGTGTGTTTTATGAACGGATCAATGATTGAGCATGATAGGCTAGGGATAACTTTCTTTAGTGTTGATATTTTGAAAGACATGGTTGCTTGTTGGTATGCTTGAGTATTAAAGTCTTCATGTCAAAACTAGACTATTGCTTTGAACCATCTAAAGGTCCAAATGTCCATGCTACAAAAGAAAATAACATGTGATGAACATGTTAGGCAGCATTCCACATCAAAAATTCTGTTTTTATATTTACCTACTCAAGGACGAGCAGGAATTAAGCTAGGGGATGCTGATACATCTCCAATGTATCTACAATTTTTGATTGTTCCATGTTGTTATATTATCATTCTTGGATGTTTTATAATCATTTTATAGCAACTTTATATCATTTTTTGGAACTAACCCGGATTGATGCTGTTTTCAGCAGAACTACCGTGGTGTTGTTTTTTGTGCAGAAATAAAAGTTCTCCAAATGCAATGAAACTTTTTGATGTTTTTGGAACAAAAGAGGCACTATAAGCTTTGTGGGAGGGCCAGAAGAGCCACGAGGTGGCCACAACCCACCAGGGCGCGCCAGCCCCCTCTGGCACACCCTGGTGTCTTGTGGGCCCCTCGTGGCCCATCTTCGCGTGAAACCGACGCCCAAAAATCCTATATATTTAGAAACCCCCAGAAATAATCCTAGATGAGAAGTTCCACCGCCGCAACTCTCAGTATCGATGAAAAACCAATCTGGAGGCGTTCCAGTACCCTGCCGGAGAGGGTAGATCATCTCCGGTGGCCATCTTCATCATCCCGGTGGAGGCCATGACGAGGAGGGAGTAGTCTGATATGTCTCCAACGTATCTATAATTTTTGCTTGTTCCATGCTGTTATATTATCATTCTTGGATGTTTTACAATCATTTTATAACAACTTTATATCATTTTTTTGGGACTAACCTATTGACATAGTGCCAAAGTGCCAGTTGCTGTTTTTGCTTGTTTTTTACTTCGCAGAAAATCAATACCAAACGGAGTCCAATCACGACGAAACTTTTTGGAGATTTTTTTTGGACCAAAAGACACCCGGTGGGCCAAAGAAGTGATGGAGAAGTGGGCCGAGGAGACCACAACCCACCAGGGCACGCCAGGGGGGGCCCGGCGCGCCCTGATGGGTTGTACCCTCCTCGGGGCCCCTCTTCACCGCCTCTGATGACTATAAATTCCCAAATATTCCAAAAATCCTAGGGGAGTCGACAAAACACAATTCCAGCCGCTGCAAGTTCCAGAACCTCGAGATCCAATCTAAACACCATCACGGAGGGGTTCATCTTCCTCATAGGTGCCTCTCCGATGATGCGTGAGTAGTCCACCATAGACCTACGGGTCCGTAGGCAGTAGCTACATGGATTCCTCTCTCTCTCTCTTATGATTCTCAATACAATGGTCTCTTCGAGATCTATTTGATGTAAACTTTTGCGGTGTGTTTGTTGGGATCCGATGAATTTTGAGTTCATGATCAGTTTCTATCCATGAATATTATTTGAGTCTTCTTTGATCTCTTATATGCATGATTGCTTATAGCATCATATTTATTCTTCGAATCTTTGGTTTAGTTAGGCCGACTAGATCGATTTTTCTTGCCATGGGAAGAGGTGCTTTGTGATGGGTTCGATCTTGCGGTGTTCTTTCCCAGTGACAGAAGGGGCAGCAAGACACGCATGCATCGTTGCTATTAAGGATAACAAGATGGGGTCTATTCCTACATGAATAGATCTTGTCTACATCATGTCATCGTTCTTATTGGATTACTCCGTTTTTCCATGAACTTAATACACTAGATGCATGCTGGATAGCGGTCGATGTGTGGAGTAATAGAGGTAGATGCAGGCAGGAGTCGGTCTACCTATCTTGGACGTGATGCCTATATAATGATCATCGCCTTGGATATCGTCATGACTATTCGATTTTCTATCAATTTCCCAACAGTAATTTGTTCACCCACCATGCGCTATACTCATGAGAGAAGCCACTAGTGAACCCTACGGCCCCTGGGTCTACTTTTCCAACATATTGCTTTCAGATCTATCTTTTTGCAATCTTTGTTTTCAGATCTACAAAACCAAAAACCCAAAAATATATTGCTGCATATTTTATTTTCCCTTTTTATTTTGTGTTCTTGAGAGATCTATCTCTCCTATCCATCACTACCTAATCTATCTTTTTACCGTAGAGAGATTCACAACCTCTCTTTCGCGTCGGGTTGCAAGTATTTTTTGTTTGTGTGCAGGTGCTGCTTATTGGGTGGTGGTGACCCTCCTACTGGTTCGATAACCTTGGTTTCATAACTGAGGGAAATACTTACCGTCGATGTGCTGCATCATCCCTTCCTCTTTGGGGAAATACCGACGCAGTCTCAAGCCACGTCAAAGGAATTTCTGGCGCCGTTGCCGGGGAGGAAGCGGTCTCTTCTACGTGCCAATCTCAGGCGCCGAGGAGACTCCATCATCATCTACCAGGTTCCTAATCACAAATCTCATGTCCTTGCAATTACATTATTTGCCATTTGCCTCTCGCTTTCCTCTCCCCCACTGTCGTGGGAACGTGTCTGACAGTAGATGGTAGGGGTACTAAAGGAGAGGGCAGAGTCCTAGCTACGGCGAGGGTGTACACACAGATGTATGAGTTCAGGCCTCACTCGGAAGTGATAACAGCCCTACGTCTCAGGTGCTCCGGGGAGCTTACTCTGTCGAGTGATACGTGTGTTGTGTTTACAAAGGATTGCGAACCCTTGTGCCAGTGGGGAGGGGTGCCTTATATAGAGTGCGCTGCCCCTCATAAACGTCCGGCATCTAAGGGATTGATTGTGGGGAGTAAAGAGGGACGTTACTGGTAACGTATACAATAAATGCCAGTTAAGGCGGCGAGCGTAACGCCTGCCCGTTGGCCTCCCTGGGGAGACTCCCGGTCTTCTATAGTCGAGTGATTGGCGACCGCTCCGAGTGAGGGTTTACTGTCGAGTGTAGGGGGGCCTTCCGAGTGAACATATGTCGAGTGACTCATATGCCATGGCTAGTCCAGTCGGAATCTCTCTTGTAGTCTTGTAGTTCTCCAATGTGGTGTCCTTAGGTGGGGTATGTAGGACAGGCCTAATACCCTACCCTAGGTACATATCCTCGTCATTAGCCCACGAATGGATCAGGGCTCGAGTGGAGAAGGGACAGTGCAGGTTCTGCCGAACTCAGCGTTCCGAATGAGCTTCGAGATTTTTCCGATACTTGTGACGACTGGGCCTTCCAACTTCTGCCTTGATCTATTCAGCTTGTCAGCTCTTCTGAGTGAATTCAGATGCAGGTTCGAGTCCGAATGGTCAACAGGATCTTCAGATGTGAAAGGACGTTCTGTCCGGCCCGGATTTCGCGGGATTCAAAATTTCGGGGAACGCGCGCCGAGCAGGGATGATGCAACCGACGGGGAAGCGGCTCCTCGATCCTCGCGCCACCGTTATCGCCACATATCGCGGCTCCTCCGTTAGTGGGATACACAGGGATTTGGCGGGCCCACGAGTCAGTGACTCGGGTCGACGGACATAAAAAACGAGAGGGGAGGGGAATTTGCGACAGTGCGCTCATTTTCCCCTCGTCTCCTCCGCTTCTTCTGCTCCGCCGCCGCGCTGCTCAGATCGAATCCGCTCGCTGCCGCGACAATGGCGCCCAAGAAGACGACGAAGGGGAAGAAACCCTCGAGCGCCCGGGCCGCAGCGCCACCCGGATGGATGCAGGGCGATTTCCTGCCGTCAACCGTGACGGCGTTGGACGTGGAGAAGCTCGTCGCAGACGGCCTAATTGCGGCCGGGTCGTGGAGGTTGCCGGGGACAGAAGCGGAGCCGGAGCCGCGCGAGGGCGAGCGGGTCCTCCTGACCACCCATTTGGAGAGAGGTTTTGCTCTGCCCCCGCATCCTTTCTTCCGCGGTTTTCTGAATTTCTTCGGGGCTCAGTTGCATCATTTTCCTCCCAACGCAATTACGTATCTCGCCGCGTTCGTGACGATGTGTGAATGTTTCTTGGGTTGTCCCGCCCACTGGGGTCTGTTCAAGCACATCTTTACCATCCGTTCTCAGTCGGTAAAGAAGGCCCACGCTAGTGATAATAGAACCAACGTCATCCAGCTATGCGGGGGTTTGGGTCTTCAGAAGAGGACGGGGAGTGCCTTCCCAGCGCTCACCCTTCCGGAGTCGGTGCGGGGCTGGCAGTCGACCTGGTTCTATTGCCACGACGTCGCGTCCCCAAACATGTCGACTGGCCTTCCTCCCTTCACGCTGGATCGACCCACTGCGCCCCCATCTCTGACCGTGGCCGAGGAAGAGAAGGCCAATGTGGGGATCTTGATGAACAGTGTTGTGAATCTGATTCGTGATGGAGTGACCGGCTTGGATCTGTTGGAGGTGTTCCTGGGTCGACGGATCCAGCCGCTCCAGGCGCGGGACCATCCGATGTGGCATTACTCAGGAGTCGACGATACCACTTGTACCCACCCGGAAGATGTCTCAGGGGAAACCATCATGCTTTGGCTGCGCGGCATCACTGGTGCGCGAGACAACCCCCGGGGTTCCAAAAGAGTATCGCCTTTCTCAGCTGCAAATCCGCCGAATGTGGTGAGTCATGTCATTGTCGATTGCTTTTGTATCTTGTCGAGTGAATATGTCTTCAGCTGACTGACTTGAATCTTTGCAGGAGCTCACGAACATGTATTCACCCGTGCCGAATGGCGGTCAGAACCTTGAAGGAGCGGGGAGCGAGAGCGACAGTGACAGCATCAGCTACGCCAAGGACAGCGAAGGCAACGGTGACGACTCGTCGGGGAGCGATGAAGTTGAAGTCGTGTCTCCTCCGCGTACTGAAGGGCGTTCCAAGCAGCGTCACGACCCAACACTCGACCGGGGTCGGGCCGGGGGGTCGACCACCAGGAGCTCCAAGCGCAGTCGGACGTCGACGCCAGAGCCGATTGAAAAGGTTGCCAAGCAGCCCAAGGTCACCACCACCAAGCCCCGGAAGGCTCTCCCCAGAATCAAGGTTGACGTGCCGATTGCTTCAACGTAAGTATCCTTGCTCTTCGCTTAACTTGTTGCTGAGCTTCATATTTTTGCTGACCGAGTGGATCTTGATCGTCAGGGCCGCTACCTCGGTGACATCGCCGGGGCGAGGAGAGGAAAGCGAGGAGAAGGACACGCCGGACGCAGCTACTTCTCGCCAAGGTATGGCATATTGTCATTTGACATTCTTTTCAAACCATTCGACAGTCATGTGATATGTCGACTGGTGACATGCAGAGCCAATGGATACCGACCCCGCAGCCCCGTCTCCGACTGTACCGATTACAACACCGACCCAGATGGCCGTGGAGCTCGCCAGTTCGCCACAAGTGCCTTTCTCCCAAGCGCCAGCCTCGCAAGCGCCAGTCCTTCTGACTACATCGCCGCTCCCTTCACAGACCATCTTCTCTCTGCACCGTGTTCCAGAAGACCAGACTGGAGCTGCTAAGGAGGCGATGATGCAGGCCGAACATATGATGCAGCGTACGAAGGAGGCGTACGAGGCCAGCAAGCTGGCTTACGACGCTAGCTCAGCGCTTCGGGCGAACGTCCAAGTAAGTGCACTTGTAAGTGCGCTTTTTGATTGTGTCGTTTTCCGTCTACCATGACTTGACTTCTGCACCCACTGGGAGTTTTCTGTCTGTCGACTGGTAATCGCTTGTCACGCACTCGGCTAGGGCTGACCTGGTCGAGTGGACAATCTCTTTTTTTTGTTCGGCCGTCACTCGGATAGGGCGGACCGTTCCGAGTGGATACCGTCCCGGTGGGGGCACACTGAGTGCACCCACTGGGTGTAGTCCCCGAGACTGCCGTCGACTGCGGGCAGTCAGCGGGGGTCTTAGAACTTGGACTCGAAGCCCATATTTCTGTCCACTGAATTGTTTTTGTCGTTGATCTCAGAAGGCCTGTGAGCTCGGTACTCGATATGCTGACTTGGAGAAGGAGAAGACTCAGCTTCAGCTCGACTTGGAACTGACGAGGAGAGACCTGGAGCGTGCGCAAGCTGATCTGAAGGCTTCAGGAGGTAAACATTGTTGATCGAGTACTTCATTATTTGTTTCTTCTATCTTTGAACCGAGTGACTCCACTCGAGCAGACGTGCGTGCTGAAAACCGTCGACTCCGAGCGCGACTCAACAATGCTATTGCTTTAGATATCATGAAGAAGGCGCTGGAGGACAAAGACAGATCACTCGCCGATGCTCAGAAGACGGCGAGGGAGAAGACTGAAGCTGCCGAGAAGAAGCTCGCCGCGGCCAGCAAGCTTGAGGAAGAGAACACGAAGCTGAAGCAGGAGCGAGCTGACTGGAGCAAAAGGCTTGACCATGCAACCAAGGGAGCAAAGGGCTTGGAGACCTATCTGGGGGATTACGCCCAGAAGATGTATGTTTTGCTTGAAGGTAATTTTCTCCAGTCGAGTGAATTCCATTAATCCCAACTTCATCCAGTCGAGTGAATTCCGTTGATTTTCAGGGAACAGTATCATGACTAATTCTTTCCATCTTCTTCATGTAGAATTCTGCAAGGATTTCGAGAAGGAGACCGAGGCGGCCGAGCCCAATCTGGACCCTTCCAAGTCACCTGTCGGAGATGCTGTGGCTATGAACATGTTCCGGCTTGAAGCTCGAGTCGCAGGCGTCCGGGAGTACGTCGCTCGACTGCGAGGTGCAATGGAGAAGGTCGACAAGGAGCTGTGGCCGGAAGACTCACTTCAGGCTGACCTCGAGTCAATGATGACTCGGCTTGACGAGCTCCCTGGTCGAGTGCAGGCATGGAAGAAATCTGCTGCACGCTGCGGAGCCGACATAGCGCTCTCACTCGTCAGGGTCCATTGCAAGGAGGTCAAGGAGGACAAATTGAAAGCACTTCAGGTGGCCAACACAAAGAAGCTCCAGTTCCAGGACTTCATGGAGACCTTCATCGAAGCGGCCACTCGGATCGCTGACGGGATCGACCTTGACACCTTCGTCGAACCTGCAAGTCCCACTGGAGCTTGAGAAAGCTTTGCTGGTGATCAAAAACTTTAATTTGCCTCGGTATGCCGAGTGGTGGTGTATCGTTAAAACTTCTTTCGGGTCTTGGGCCCGAGTACTTTCGTCATTTGCATGGGCAACTTGTATCCATGCTGAATACTCTGGATTTATCTGAATTTGTTTTTCAGTCCTTTGCTTGATTTCCTCTCGAGTAGATCAGGTCTTGTCGAGTGGTTTCTGGTCCAGTGGGGGCACACGGAGTGCACCCACTGGGTGTACTCCCCGAGACCGCTGTCGAGTGGCGGCGACATCGGCAGGGGTCTTAAATTTGTTTGATTGATTTCGGACTTAGGCGAGGACTGACTCGCAGCTAAGCCCCCCGAGTGAGAGGACCGCTCGTCATTCGGGAGTGAGTATCAGAACTTAGGCGAAGACTGGTTTGCAGATAGCCTCCGAGTGAGAGGATTGCTCGTCACTCGGAGTAGTTTATAACTTAGGTGATGCGGAATCACGGCTAAGCCCCCGAGTGTGAGGATCGCTCATCACTCGGAGTAGTTTATAACTTAGGTGATGCGGAATCACGGCTAAGCCCCCGAGTGTGAGGATCGCTCATCACTCGGAGTAGTTTATAACTTAGGTGATGCGGAATCACGGCTAAGCCCCCGAGTGTGAGGATCGTTCATCACTCGGAGTAGCGTTTTAACTTGGGCGAAGCGGATTCGCAGCCAAGCCCCCGAGTGGGAGGATCGCTCGTCACTCGGAGTATGTTTTTAATTTGGGCGAAGCGGATTCGCAGCCAAGCCCCCGAGTGAGAGGATCGCTCGTCACTCGGAGTATGTTTTTAACTTGGGCGAAGCGGATTCGCAGCCAAGCTCCCGAGTGTGAGGATCGCCCATCACTCGGAGTAGATTTAAACTTAGGCGATGCGGAATCGCGGCTAAGCTTTCGAGTGAAGCTGTTCACTCGACGAGGTTCTGAACTTAGGCGACACGGAGTCGCAGCTAAGTCCCCGAGTGTGAGGATCGCCCATCACTCGGAGTAGATTTAAACTTAGGCGATGCGGAATCGCGGCTAAGCTTTCGAGTGAAGCTATTCACTCGATGAGGTTCTGAACTTAGGCGACACGGAGTCGTAGCTAAGCCCCCGAGTGTGAGGATCGCCCATCACTCGGAGTAGATTTAAACTTAGGCGATGCGGAATCGCGGCTAAGCTTTCGAGTGAAGCTATTCACTCGACGAGGTTCTGAACTTAGGCGACACGGAGTCGCAGCTAAGCCCTCGAGTGTGAGGATCGCCCATCACTCGGAGTAGATTTAAACTTAGGCGATGCGGAATCGCGGCTAAGCTTTCGAGTGAAGCTATTCACTCGACGAGGTTCGGAACTTAGGCGACACGGAGTCGTAGCTAAGCCCCCGAGTGTGAGGATCGCCCATCACTCGGAGTAGATTTAAACTTAGGCGATGCGGAATCGCGGCTAAGCTTTCGAGTGAATGCGATGCTTTTCACTCGACTAGGTTCTGAACTTAGGCGACATGGAGTCGTAGCTAAGCCCCCGAGTGTGAGGATCGCCCATCACTCGGAGTAGATTTAAACTTAGGCGATGCGGAATCGCGGCTAAGCTTTCGAGTGAATGCGATGCTTTTCACTCGACTAGGTTCTGAACTTAGGCGACACGGAGTCGCAGCTAAGCCCCCGAGTGTGAGGATCGCCTATCACTCAGAGTATGTTTATAACTTAGGCGAAGCGGATTCGCAGCTAAGCCGCCGAGTGTGAGGATCGTTCATCACTCGGAGTAGAGTTTTAACTTGGGCGAAGCGGATTCGCAGCCAAGCCCCCGAGTGAGAGGATCGCTCATCACTCGGAATAACGTTTTAACTTGGGCGAAGCGGATTCGCAGCCAAGCTCTCGAGTGAATGCGATGATATTCACCCGACGAGGTTCTGAACTTAGGCGACACGGAGTCGCAGCTAAGCCCCCGAGTGTGAGGATTGCCCATCACTCGGAGTAGATTTAAACTTAGGCGATGCGGAATCGCGGCTAAGCCCCCCGAGTGGAAAATCGCTCGCACTCGGAGTATTCTTGAACTCAGAATTGTGCGATCGGAATCGACAAACGACTGCAGGAGTCATATCCTTGATAATCAAAACAGTTTACTCTTATTACATCAGACAGATCAATCTTCAGGAGTAGAACCGACAAAGCAGATCCGCGTTCCAGGCCCGTGGCTCGTCAGCGTTCTTCTTGAGATTGAAGAGGTGGTAGGCTCCATTGTTCAGCACCTTGGTGATGACGAAAGGGCCTTCCCACGCGGGGGCTAGCTTGTGAGGCCGCTGCTGATCCACTCGGAGCACGAGGTCACCTTCGTGGAAGGTCCGACTCCTGACGTGCCTTGCATGGAAGCGACGCAGATCTTGCTGGTATGCAGTCGACCGGATCAAAGCCATTTCCCGCTCTTCCTCAAGGAGATCCACAGCATCCTGGCGTGCTTGCTCAGCTTCAACCTCCGAGTAAAGGTCCACCCAAGGAGAATTGTGAAGAACATCACTCGGCAGGATAGCTTCAGCCCCATACACCATGAAGAAAGGAGTGCGATCAGTTGACCGATTTGGAGTTGTCCTCAAGCCCCACAGAACAGACGGTAATTCTGTAACCCAAGCTCCAGCTGCGTGATCGAGTTCGCGCATGAGTCGAGGCTTCAACCCTTGAAGGATAAGGCCATTTGCTCGCTCGGCCTGACCGTTTGACTGGGGGTGCGCAACGGATGCGTAATCCACCCGAGTGCCTTGAGAGGAGCAAAAGGCTCTCAACTCTTCCGAATCAAAATTAGAACCATTGTCCGTGATGATACTATGGGGAACTCCGTATCTGAATATTATTTCCCTCATGAATTTGATGGTTGTGCGAGAATTCAGCTTCCTGATAGGCTTGGCCTCAATCCATTTAGTGAACTTGTCGACTGCTACCAGAAGGTGCGTGAAACCACTCTGGCCCGTGCGGAGAGGTCCGATCATATCCAATCCCCATACAGCGAACGGCCAGACGAGTGGAATGGTCTTCAAGGCAGACGCAGGCTTGTGCAACAAGTTTGCATAGAATTGGCATCCTTCACAGTGCTGCACAATATCCTTAGCCATCTCATTGGCGTGCGGCCAGAAGAAACCAGCTCGGTAGGCCTTGGCAACAATCGTCCGAGAGGACGCATGATGGCCGCAAGTTCCCGAGTGAATTTCCTCCAGAATCAGTCGACCTTCTTCGGGAGAAATGCATCGCTGAGCCACGCCGGTTACGCTCTTTCTGTAGAGCTGCCCATTCATAACAGTGAAAGCTTTGGATCTGCGGACAATCTGTCGAGCTTCAACTTCGTCTTCTGGAAGTTCTCGCCTGAGGATGTACGCGATGTAGGGCACCGTCCAATCGGGAGTTATCACCAGAATCTCACTGACCAGATCTATGACTGCTGGGACATCAACTTCAGTCGGATTGGAGGCGCTTATAGGCTGCGGGGGTTCTTCGGTGAAGGGGTCCTCTTGTACTGAAGGAGAGTGCAAATGCTCCAGGAACACATTGCTGGGCACAGGCTTCCGAGTGGAACCGATTTTTGCCAGTTCGTCAGCTGCCTGGTTCTTCACTCGGGGAACGTGATGGAGTTCCAAACCCTCAAACTTCTTCTCAAGCTTTCTTGCTGCATTGCAATATCCGGTCATGGCGGGGTTTCTGACATCCCACTCCTTCATCACTTGATTGACCACCAAATCCGAGTCACCGTATACCATCAGGCGACGGACGCCGAGCGAGATGGCCATACGCAACCCGTAAAGGAGTGCTTCGTACTCAGCTTCATTATTGGAGGAATCAAAGTGAATCTGGAGGACATAGCTGAGTTTATCGCCCTTGGGAGACACCAATACCACACCAGCACCAGAACTGTTCAGCATCTTTGAGCCGTCAAAGAACATGGTCCAGTGTTCCGAGTGGATCCGGACTGGCTGCTGCTGTTCTGTCCACTCGGCCATGAAGTCAGCAAGTGCTTGAGATTTAATGGCTTTCTTCGCTTCAAACTTGATATCAAAATAAAGAAGTTCAATGGCCCATTTGGCCACTCGACCAGTCGCGTCTCGATTGTTGAGGATTTCATTCAAAGGTGCGTCACTGACGACTGAGACTGAGTGATCTTGAAAATAGTGCGCCACTTTCTTCACTGATAGATATATACCATAGACAAGCTTCTGGTAATGTGGGTACCTTTGCTTAGAAGGAGTCAACACTTCAGAGATGTAATAAACTGGGCGCTGGACTTTGTAGGCCTTGCCCTCTTCTTCTCGCTCGACAGTAAGAACTGTACTGACGACCTGATTGGTGGCTGCAATGTACAGGAGCAGGGGTTCTTTGCTGTGTGGAACGGCAAGCACCGGCTGGGTGGAGAGCAGGGCTTTGAGCTGGACAAACGCTGCTTCTGCCTCTGAATTCCACTCGAACGTATCGAATTTCTTCATCAGTCGGTACAAAGGGAGTGCCTTCTCTCCGAGACGAGAAATGAATCTGCTCAGCGCTGCCAGGCAACCAGTAAGCTTCTGGACATCGTGAATACGCTCGGGGCGTTTCATTCGGACGATGGCACCGATCTTCTCGGGGTTGATGTCGATTCCTCGTTCGGAAACGAGATAACCGAGCAACTTTCCACCCGGAACTCCAAAAGTACACTTGGTTGGATTCAGCTTGAGGTCATATTTTCTTAAGTTGGCGAATGTTTCCGCCAAGTCAGTCAGCAGGTCGGAACCTTTGAGAGACTTGACTACGATATCATCCATGTAGGCCTCGACATTCCGACTGATCTGGTCGAGGAGACACTTCTGAATCATGCGCATGAAAGTAGCGCCAGCATTCTTCAGACCAAAAGGCATGGTGATGTAACAGAAACACCCGAAAGGGGTGATGAAGGCCGTTTTTATTTCAACTGGACCAAACAGACGGATCTGATGATAGCCAGGGTATGCATCGAGAAAAGACAAACGCTCGCACCCCGCAGTCGAGTCTACAATCTGGTCGATGCGGGGGAGCGGGAAATGATCTTTCGGGCAGGCCCGATTGATATGCTTGAAGTCTATACACATTCGGAGCGACTTGTCCTTCTTGGGGACCATGACGACATTCGCAAGCCACTCGGAGTGGTAGACCTCGCGAATGAACTTGGCCTCCAAGAGTCGAGCCACCTCCTCGCCGATTGCCTTCCGCTTCTCTGTTACCGACCGGCGTAAGTGTTCTTTTATAGGCTTGGCCCTCGGATCAACTCTCAAACGGTGCTCAGCCAGTCTCCTGGGTACACCAGGCATGTCAGCGGGCTTCCATGCAAAGATGTCCCAGTTCTCACGGAGGAACTGGATGAGCTCGGCTTCCTATTTGCTGTCGAGTGTGGTTGAGATGCTGGTCGGAGCAGCAGTAGGATCTGTCGGGTGAATGTGCACTTGCTTCAAGTCTCCTGCCGACTGAAAAGCTGACTCGGTGGTGGGCTTCTTGGAACGCAACAGATCTGCGGGATCAGCAGTCTTCTTGTACTCTTCTAACTCGACTACAGCCATCTGCATGTCGGCGATATTGGAGCCCTGTTGGAGGCACTCCTCAGCCCTCTGTCGATTGCCTGTGACTGTGATCACACCCTTGGGCCCGGGCATCTTCAGCTTGAGATACACGTAACACGGGCGGGCCATGAAACGTGCATACGCTGGACGGCCAAGGATGGCATGATATGCACTCTTGAAGTCTACAACCTCAAATGTCAGCTTCTCTTTGCGAAAGTTCTTGTCAGTGCCGAACACCACATCCAGCGCAATCTGTCCGAGTGACTTGGCCTTCTTCCCAGGGATGACCCCGTGGAATTGCATATTGCTTTCGCCGAGCCTGGACATCGGAATGCCCATCCCTTTGAGGGTATCAGCGTACAGAATATTCAGGCCACTTCCTCCATCCATGAGAACTTTGCGGAGACGAGTGCCTCCTACCACCGGATCCACCACCAGCGCCTGTCGACCTGGGGTAGGAACATGAGCGGGATGGTCCGACTGATCGAAGGTGATAGCTGTCTGGGACCACTTGAGGTACTCGGGGGTAGCTGGAGCAGCCATGTTGACCTCCCTGTTGATGACCTTCAATCGACTCTTGCTTTCTACATCGGCAAAAATCACCAATGTGGCATTGATCTCAGGAAAGTCTTCTTTACCTTCGTCCTCTTCTTTCTCAGGATCTTTGTCACTCGACTGCTCTCCCTTGAACCCTTGGATCAGCAATTGGCACTGTCGAGTGGTATGCTTTGACAGGATCAAGTTGCCTTCTTCATCCTTCCGTGAGTGAATGGGACATGGCATATCCAGGACATCTGTCGACTGGTTCTTGGACTTCTTCTGAACCTTTGGCTTCACTTTCCCTTTCGCCGCCAGAGCGGCTACTTCTGCCTGGACAGAGCCGTCAGCTTTACGCTTTTGCTTCCGACTGGAATTTCCGCCGCCGGGATTACTGTCGACTGCTTTACCCTTGCCACTGCGGAGGCGATCCTCCTCCTCGCCGTTGGCGTATCGGGTGGCAATCTCCATCATCTTGCTCAGGGACATATCTCCTGTCCGACCAAACTTCAAATAGAGCTCTCTGTATCTAACTCCGGCCTTGAAGGCGCAAACAGCCTGGTGCTCGGAAACACCTTCCACCGTGTGATGAAGAGTGGTCCACCGCTGAATGTAATCCCTCAAGGTCTCATTCGGCTTCTGGACACAGTGCTGCAACTCGAGCAAACCGGCAGGGCGCTTGCAGGTGCCTTCGAAGGTCTTGATGAACACTCGGGCAAGATCTTCCCAGCAATAGATGCTAGAAGGAGCCAACTGATTAAGCCATGCCCGGGCCGGACCATCCAACATCAGGGGCAGATGCTTCATAGCCACGTTGTCGTTGCCTCCGCCAATCTGAACAGCCACTCGGTAATCGTCTAGCCATGTTTCCGGCTTCGACTCGCCAGTGAATTTGCTAATCCCAGCCGCCAACCTGAAGTTGGGGGGAATCTCAGCAGATCGGATGGCTCTGCTGAAACACTCTGGACCAGAAACAGCTGTAGCACTGCCACTCGGAAAATCTCTGTCATAGCCACCTCTGTTGTATCTGCCTCTGTCGACCCGGTTCTGAACGAGAACGAATCTCGCGTCAAACCCAGGGTCCCGCTCATCACCGTACGGGCGCCTGTCATCATAGTGCCGGGGCACGTATGGACCACTCCGCGGAGGAGTAGGCACTCGACGGTGGTCATCACGGTGATGCCGAGGAGCAAACTGATCTCGCCTCTGATCTCTGTACTGATAGTTGTGGTAATCTCTGCCTCCGCGACGCTGAGGTGATCCTGGACTGTGGGCCGATTGGACCGTGTCTGCTCTAACTGATTCGCTGTGAATCCTGTTGCGCGACTGAGAGACAGCGGAGTTCTGCTGTCGAGCCGCCCCAAGCAGGGTTCGGATCTGCTCGAGTCCTCTACCGGCCTCTGAATCGGACGGCTGTATGGAATCTACAATCCTAGCCGCCGCTGCAACATTCTGAATCGGAGTACGGTATACCTGACGATTGTCGTCGACTGGAGGGAACAACTGACGCTCGCGGCGCTGTCGAGTGCGCTCGTCGAGTGACCTCTGCATCTCCTCGAGGCGAGTGCGCTCTGCCAAGGTGGCGAGATGCGCAGCCTCCAGAGCCTGGGCTTCTGCAGTCGTGCCGACGATGGGGGTTTGGAGGACCCCCTCATCCCTGTGCTGCTGATCATTCGACGGGCCGCCACGCTCACGGCCGCCACAGCCATAGCCGGGTGGGCTCTGATGAGAACCCGCCATGAAAACTTCTGCTGCAGGATCGCAGCTCTCACACTCGGAAGGGAGCTCGGATGAATCTGATGCCGAGTCGAGCGCGCCATGAAGTGGCTCGGCGGGCTCGATAGCCGCGATCTGCGGAGTCGACGCCTGGTGCGTCGCCACGTGCCTCACCCATCGCTGGAGCCGCGAACGACCGGATCGCTTGCGGCGACGAACAGCGGGGAGAGTGGATGATGCTGGAGCCGACATGTACGGAGTCGACGGCTGACGAAGGAGAACGCCGCATGAACTCGCGCTGAAGTGCGTCGCCCCGCAGACGGGGAGAGCCTCAACGTCGAGAGGGGCCTCCTGGAGCCATGCGGAGTCGTCGGCGATGAAGGTGAACGCACCGAGATGGATCTCGCAGCCCCGGATCAAACTGCCATCGGGAGACATGGTGAAGATGAAAAACTGCAACCTCGCCGGAAGTCGCTTAGACGTCCGCCCCACGGTGGGCGCCAACTGTCGTGGGAACGTGTCTGACAGTAGATGGTAGGGGTACGAAAGGAGAGAGCAGAGTCCTAGCTACGGCGAGGGTGTACACACAGATGTATGAGTTCAGGCCTCACTCGGAAGTGATAACAGCCCTACGTCTCAGGTGCTCCGGGGAGCTTACCCTGTCGAGTGATACGTGTGTTGTGGTTACAAAGGATTGCAAACCCTTGTGCCAGTGGGGAGGGGTGGCTTATATAGAGTGCGCTGCCCCTCATAAACGTCCGGCATCTAAGGGATTGATTGTGGGGAGTAAAGAGGGACGTTACTGGTAACGTATACAATAAATGCCAGTTAAGGCGGCGAGCGTAACGCCTGCCCGTTGGCCTCCCTAGGGAGACTCCCGGTCTTCTACAGTCGAGTGATTGGCGACCGCTCCGAGTGAGGGTTTCCTGTCGAGTGTAGGGGGGCCTTCCGAGTGAACATATGTCGAGTGACTCATATGCCATGGCTAGTCCAGTCGGAATCTCTCTTGTAGTCTTGTAGTTCTCCAATGTGGTGTCCTTAGGTGGGGTATGTAGGACAGGCCTAATACCCTACCCTAGGTACATATCCTCGTCACCCACTTCACCAATTTGCCGTTTTATTCGCCCTCTTTTTCGTTTGCCTTTTTCTCGTCAGATCTCTTGCCTTGTCATTATGGCTAGTTCTTCCTTTATTGCGTGTACTCTCGATAATGAGGTTCTTAATTTTAAACAAAGGGGAGGGGACAACCTAAAAGATGGTTGGTATAGGATTTGCAATGCTCATAATAGATCTATCCATAAGCAATCTTCCATTGTTCTTCTTCGCAGTTTTTATGTTGGCATCACCACTTGGTATAGATTCGTCCTTGATACGATTACCGGTGGGAATTTCTTGATGTGTCCATCTTTGGATGCTTTTAATGCTTTGGGAAGTTTAGTGGGATCACCACCTATTATGATCAATGAAACAACTTTAACTCTCGAACATGTTATGGAGAGATTAGATGCTATTGAAAAGAAGATGATTACCAAACAACATCTTGAAGATTTGGATAAGAAAATGCATAATCTTGCTAATAAAATTGGGGCTAAGGCGGGAGATGCCTTTAAATTGCTAAAGGCAAAAGAAACCATAGTTAACGAAAGGGTAGAAGAGAGTCCTTACCGGATTGATAAGTTGGAAGAAATTTTTAGTAATTTGGGTTCAGCTTTTTCTTCTATCAAAACTATTGAAAAAACTCCCGTAAAAATTGGCAAGACCACGCAAGTCACTAAGAACAAAGTTGTTACACCTAGTGGCCACAAGGGAGATCTTAAAATGATTAGTATTCATCCCGACTTTGTTGAAATAGTAAGAGACCCTATTTATAAAAATGAATTCTTTGGTTTTTTTCCTAGAAGTGTTGTCATTGAGAGCATGCATGCTAAATCTTTGAAGAAATCTAGTTGTATGATTGAAGAGTTGAAAACCAAAGATGACAACACTTGAAACTATGTGTTATGCCTAGCTAGGGGCGTAAAACGATAGCGCTTGTTGGGAGGCAACCCAATGAATAAATAATGTTTTGCTTTTACTTTATGTTTTTGAGTGTTGACACAATTATGCCTCTGTTATGATTGTGTTTTTATGGTTTATTTAGTATTTGTGCGAAGTAGAGCCTTTAGGATGATTCATAAGATGAGTAGAAGCGATGTTGAATCCGAAACAGAAACTTTGTGCCCAGTATTTGAATTTTCGTTTTTTACTGGAACGTGATCTTGAGCTGAAATTTTAACAAAGTGTTTCTATACAGATTATTTAAGTTTTCCTAATTTTTCAGAATTTTTAGAGTTGCAGAAGTATGGTTAGAGTACAGATTACTACAGACTGTTCTGTTTAAGACAGATTCTGTTTTCGTTGCATTGTGTGCTTGTTTTGATGAATCTATGGGTTATATTGAAGGGTATGAGCCATGGTAAAGTTAAAATACAGTAGGTATAATGCAATAATAAAATATGAATAGGTTTGCAACAGTACCTAAAGTAGTGATTTGCTTTATTATACTAACGCATCTCACGAAGATTTTGTTGAGTTTTGTGTGATTAAGTTTTCAAGTTTTGGGTGAGATCACGATGGATGAAGGAATAAGGAGTGATAAAAAGCCTAAGCTTGGGGATGCTACCGCACCCCCGCTTGGGGATGCTACCGCACCCCCAAGATATATCCAAAGAGTAACAAGCAACTAAGCTTGGGGATGCCCCCGAGTGGCATCCCCTCTTTCTTCTAACGACCATCGGTATTTTACTTGGACCTATATTTTTATTCGTCACATATCATGAGTTTTGCTTGGAGCGTCTTGTATCTCTGCTTGCTTTGTTTGTTAGTTTGTCACCTGTATCCTTGCTGGAAACACCTATTTGAGAAAGCCAAAATCATGCTATGATTTGTTAGAATTGCTCTATGTGCTTCACTTAAACTTTTTGAGCTATAGAATTGCTCTAGTGCTTCACTTATATCTTTTTGAGCACGGTGTGCTTGGAAATTTTTGTAGAAATACTCTCATGCTTCACTTAGATTAATTTGAGAGTTAGTAAATTTTGAAGAAATCCTCTCATGCTTCACTTATACCTTTTTGAGAGATTAAATCTTTATGCTCATGTGCTTCACTTAGATTTGTTTGAGCTTGTCAAAAAGCAATGGCAATATATGAAACTAGTTCCAATGTGATAGATATCCAAGGAGGATATAATAACAACTTTCATGAAGATCATTGGACAAATTAAACTTGATTCTTTGTAATATTTTTGAAACATGATGATAGTAATATGTGAGTCATGCTAGTGAGTAATTATGCTTAGTAGGAATATTGGTGTTAAGGTTTGTGATTCCCTATGCATGCACGAAAGTCAATAGTTATGCAATGAAGTTACATCCTACTTGTGGTGCATTATTCGGTGTTAGTTATGCTCAATGCTCGCTTATGTGAATTTTCGTTTCTTGGTTTGGTTGCTTCCCAATCTATTTGCTAGCCTCCATTTGTACCAAGTAGAAATACTACTTGTGCATCCAAAATCCTTAAACCAAGTTTTGCCTTATGAGTCCACTATACCTACCTATATGCGGTATTTCCATGCCGTTCCAAGCAAATTTGTATGTGCCTTCTCTAAATTTTCAAAATAAATTTTCTCTTTTGTGTGCCCGTACCGCTCATGAAACGGTGGGGAGTGTCCAATATTTTTTTCATGCTAGATGTGTTATTATCAAGATGAGTGTTTATTCACTTGTCATTGCACGAGAGTGCGGCGGTAATAGGGATGCCCATTCCCGAAATGAAAAAGAAGAAAAAATATTTACTTTATGTTGTCAAATAATAAATTCCCTGGAAAGTGTTGGTATGGAAGGCAATCGTGGATACGGCCCGCCATGGAAAGTGAAAATTTGGTGGAAAAGGGAATAAACTTTATTTTCTGTTTGTGAACCGCCTATGATATATCTAGCATGGAAAGTATTGTGAACTACTTTGTCGTTTTCGTTGACAGGAAAAGCATGCCACCCAAAGTATTTTTCTCTCTCAATTTAAACCTTGAGCTCTGGCACCTCTACAAATCCCTACTTCCCTCTGCGAAGGGCCTATCTATTTACTTTATGCAATTTTTATTTTTTCTTTGAGTCTCCATGTTCTCTTATAAGCACCAACTAGGGGGCACTATGATCGTACTTGAGCATTGGGCATAGTTAATATTCGAGTGTGTTTCATGAATGGATCAATGATTGAGCATGATGGGCTAGGGATAACTTTCTTTAGTGTTGATATTTTGAAAGACATGATTGTTTGTTGACATGCTTGAGAATTGAAGTCACTATGTTAAAACTAGACTATTGCTTTGAATCATTTACAAGTCCAAATGTCCATGCTATACAAAAGAAAAGAATGTGATGAACATGTTAGGCAGCGTTCCACATCAAAAATTCTGTTTTTTATCATTTACCTACTCGAGGACGAGTAGGAATTAAGCTTGGGGATGCTGATACGTCTCCAACGTATCTATAATTTTTGCTTGTTCCATGCTGTTATATTATCATTCTTGGATGTTTTACAATTATTTTATAACAACTTTATATCATTTTGTTGGGACTAACCTATTGACATAGTGCCAAACTGCCAGTTGATGTTTTTGCTTGTTTTTTACTTCGCAGAAAATCAATACCAAACGGAGTCCAATCGCGACGAAACTTTTTGGAGATTTTTTCTGGACCAGAAGACACCCGGTGGGCCAAAGAAGTGATGGAGAAGTGGGCCGAGGAGACCACAACCCACCAGGGCATGCGAGGGGGGTCCCGGCGCGCCCTGATGGGTTGTGCCCTCCTCGGGGCCCCTCTTCACCTCCTCTGATGCCTATAAATTCCCAAATATTCAAAAAACCCTAGGGGAGTCGACGAATCACAATTCCAGCCGCCGCAAGTTCCAGAACCTCGACATCCAATCTAAACACCATCACGGAGGGGTTCATCTTCCTCATAGGTGCCTCTCCGATGATGCGTGAGTAGTCCACCATGGACCTACGGGTCCGTAGGTAGTAGCTAGATGGCTTCCTCTCTCTCTCTTATGATTCTCAATACAATGGTCTCTTGGAGATCTATTTGATGTAAATTTTTGCGGTGTGTTTGTTGGGATCCGATGAATTTTGAGTTCATGATCAGTTTCTATCCATGAATATTATTTGAGTCTTCTTTGATCTCTTATATGCATGATTGCTTATAGCATCGTATTTCTTCTTCGAATCTTTGGTTTAGTTAGGCCGACTAGATCGATTTTTCTTGCCATGGGAAGAGGTGCTTTGTGATGGGTTCGATCTTGCGGTGTTCTTTCCGAGTGACAGAAGGGGCAGGAAGACACGCATGTATCGTTGGTATTAAGGATAACAAGATGGGGTCTATTCCTACATGAATAGATCTTGTCTACATCATGTCATCGTTCTTATTGCATTACTCCATTTTTCCATGAACTTAATACACTAGATGCATGCTCGATAGCGGTCGATGTGTGGAGTAATAGAGGTAGATGCAGGCAGGAGTCGGTCTACCTATCTTGGACGTGATGCCTATATAATGATCATCGCCTTGGATATCGTCATGACTATTCGATTTTCTATCAATTGCCCAACAGTAATTGGTTCACCCACTGTGCGCTATACTCATGAGAGAAGCCACTAGTGAACCCTACGGCCCCCGGGTCTACTTTTCCAACATATTGCTTTCAGATCTATATTTTTGCAATCTTTGTTTTCAGATCTATAAAACCAAAAACCCAAAAATATATTGCTGCATATTTTATTTGCCCTTTTTATTTTGTGTTCTTGAGAGATCTATCTCTCCTATCTATCACTACCTAATCTATCTTTTTTACCATAGAGAGATTGACAACTTCTCTTTCGCGTCGGGTTGCAAGTATTTGTTGTTTGTGTGCAGGTGCTGCTTATTGGGTGGTGGTGATCCTCCTACTGGTTCGATAACCTTGGTTTCATAACTGAGTGAAATACTTACCGTCGCTGTGCTGCATCATCCCTTCCTCTTTGGGGAAATACCGACGCAGTCTCAAGCCACGTCATAGTACACCCTCGGGGCTGAGGGTATGTACCAGTAGCTATGTGTTCAATCTCTCTCTCTCTCTCTCTCTCTCTCGTGTTTTTGAGATGTCATGATCTTGATGTATCACGGGCTTTGTTAATATAGTTGTATCATATGGTGTTTTCGCCTCGCTATCTTGTTGTGATAAATTGAGTTTTCCCTTTGAGATTTCTTTATTACCGGCTTGAATACTTTTATGTATTTGAGAGCACTTGATCTATGTCTTGGCACTCAACTCGCGGATTCCCGAGGTGACATTGGGGTAATCTATGCATAGGGTTTGATGCACGTTTTCGTCCTACTTTCTCCGGTAGAAATCTTGGGGCACTCTTTGAGGTTCTTTGTGTTGTACTGAGTATTATGAATCTGAAATTATTTGATGCGTGTCGTATAATTAACTCATGGATACTTGTGGTGACATTGGAGTATCTAGGTGACATTAGAGTTGGTTGATGCGTATCATATGGTGTTATTTTAGTACGAACTCTTAGATAGATCGATCGGAAAGGATAACCTGGTGTTGTTTTAGTACGAACTCTTCGATAGATCGATCGGAAAGGATAACTTTAAGGTGGTTTCGTACTCTACAAACAATTTCTTCTTATGTTCTCCGCTAGATAAGAACTTTGGAGTGATTATTCGTTGCACGTTGAGGGATGGTTATGTGATCCAATTATATTAGCATTGTTGAGAGATTGCAGTAGTGAAAGTACGGACCCTAGGCCTTGTTTTCAAGCATTGCAATACCGTTTGTGCTCACTTTTGTTACTTGCTACCTTGCTGTTTTTTATTGTTACTATTACAAAAATCAATACCTACTATCATTACTACACTTGTATCACCATCTCTTCACCGAACTAGTGCACCTATACAATTTACCATTGTATTTGGTGTGTTGGGGACACAAGAGACTTTTTATTATTTGGTTGTAGGGTTGTTTGAGAGAGACCATCTTCATCCTACGCCTCACACGGATTGATAAACCTTAGGTCATCCACTTGAGGGAAATTTGCTATTGTCCTACAAAACTCTGTGCTTGGAGGCCCAACACGAGTCTACAAGAACAAGTTGTGTTGTATACATCAAGATCTTTTCTCAAAACAGTTTCAGAAACGGATCTCCGAGCAAAGAGATCGAAAATTTCAGTTTCTATAGGGAGAACACGGGGGAGAGAGAGCTACGGAATTTTTTCTGGAGGTAGGAGAAAGAGTGGCCTGAAGGGATAAGGCAGGGGGCCCTGTGGGCCCCACAAGCCATCATGGCGCGGCCTGGGGGGCGCACCCTGTTGGCTTGTGGCCCACGGGTGCACTCCCCTCCTGCAATTTTTATGCCAAAAATTCTTATATATTCCAAAAATTTCATGTTAAAATTTTGTGGCAATCTGAGACTTTTTTATTTTTGGCCATTTTTCTATGCACAGCAAAAACAGAAAAACGGAAAATCAAGCTAATTTATTTTATATAAACTGAAAATAACAGAGGATAAACTTTTGATACAGAGAGTTGTGAGTACTAAATTCATCCATCACATGCCTTCCGAAAAGGATCCATTAATAAGGTTGATCAAGTTTATTAACAACCGTTTCCGGTTAACATGCAACCGAAGAATTTTTGTATCTCACTAGGTTACCTCAATGGGGATTTGCATCTCCCCAACAATAAGATTATAATATTTCTTCTTGACAGTAGGTAGAGGAATTGCAAAACTTCCAATGATAACCGTGGGCGTAGGCTCAATGACATTAATATTATTAACCAAAGCTTGCTTCTTCGGGAAATGCACGGTATGTTGCTTGCCATTGACATGAAAGGTAACCTTGCTTTTATGGCAATCAATAACAACCCCTGCAGTATTTAAAAAGGGTCTACCAAGGATGATTGACATATTGCCCTCCTCGGGCATATCAAGGATAACAAAGTCTGTCAAGATAGTAACATTTGCAACCACAACAGGAACATCCTCGCAAATCCCAATAGGTAAAGCAGTGGATTTATTAGCCATTTTCAAAGATATCTCAGTAGGTGTAAGCTTACTCAAATCAAGTCTTTTATAAAGGGAGAAAGGCATAACGCTAACACCGGCCCCCAAATCACATAGAGCAGTTTTAACATAATTTCTTTTAATAGAGCAAGGTATGGTGGGTATGCCAGGATCTCCTATCTTCTTAGGTATTCCTCCATCAAAAGAATAATTGGCAAGCACAATAGCAATTTCAGTTTCAGGTATTTTTCTTTTGTTGGTAATAATATCTTTCATATACTTAGCATATGGGGGCATTTTCAGTATATCAGTCAAACGAATACGCAAAAGGACAGGTCTAATCGTTTCAGCAAAGTGCTCAAAACCTTCATCCCTACTCTTAGAAGACTTACGAGGGAATGCCATGGGTTTTGCACCCATGGCTCACTTTCCTTTCCCTGTTTTCTAGCAACAAAGTCTCTCTTATCATAACGTTTATTTTTAGGAGGTGGGTTATCAAGATCCTCAGCAGGTTCTATTTCTACATCGTTATCATGTTCTTTATTACCATCTGGTGGAGCGTCTACATGCACAGTATTATTTTCATCCTCCTTTTCATTATCACTAGGTGCATGTTCACTACCAGACTGGGTCTCGGCATCAGAAATAGAAACATCATTATGGTTCTCAGTAGGTGTTTTTGTAACAGGTTCACTAGGAGCATGCACGTTCCTATCATTTTTCTTTTTCTTTTTCTTATTGGAGGAACTAGGTGCATCAACATTAATTTTCTGAGAATCCTGTTCTATTCTTTTAGGATGACCTTCCGGATAGAGAGGTTCTTGGGTCATACGACCTCCCCTAGTCATTACTCTAACATCATGATCATTCATATTATTATTCACTTCAGCAAGCAAATCATTTTGTGACTTAGCAACTTGGTCTAGTTGGGTGTGAACCATAGAAGCATGTTTACCCAGACCTTTTACATCATTAGCAATTCTAAACATCAAGTCACTTAAGCGGTCTATAATCATGTCATTACGTCTCAATTGATCCTTAACATAGTTATTGAAGTGTTCTTGCTTGACAACATAATTATCATATTCATCCATGCATTGTTCAGGAGTCTTAGTGTAAGGTATATCATTTTCACTAAAGGAACGGAGGGAGTTTACCTCTACTACCTGTGTCGGGGTATCAAGTCCATGTATTTCTTCAATAGGTGGTAGTTTCTTGATATCCTCAATTTTAATACATTTCTCCTTCATAGATCTTTTTGCTTCTTGCATATCTTCAGGGTTGAGGAATAGAATACCTCTTTTCTTTTGAATAGGTTCCGGAGGTGGTTCAGGAAGTGTCCAATTATCGACATTTTGCAATATGTTATTCAATAATTCTTCAGCTTGACTGACAGTTCTTTCCTTGAAAACACAACCAGCACAACTATCTAGGAAGTCCCTAGAAGCGTCGGTTAGTCCATTATAAAAGATATCAAGAATTTCATTTTTCTTAAGAGGACAGTCAGGCAATGCTCTAAGTAATCGGAGAAGCCTCCCCCAAGCTTGAGGGAGATTCTCTTCTTCAATTTGCGCAAAGTTAAATATTTCCTATAAGGCAACTTGTTTCTTATGAGCAGGAAAATATTTTTCAGAAAAGTAATGAAGCATATCCTGGGGACTACGCATACAACCAGGTGCAAGAGAAAGGAACCATTCCTTGGCCTCGCCTTTTAGCGAGAATGGGAAAAGCTTAAGGATATAGTAGTAATGAATCTTTTCATCATTGGTAAACAAAAGCGGCAATATCATTTAATTTCATAAGGTGTTCGACGACAGTTTCAATTTCATAACTGTGGAAAGGATCAGACTCTACTATAGGAATTAACTCAGGGTCTACAGAGAACTCATAATCCTTATCAGTAACAAATATTGGAGAAGTAACAAATTTAGGATCATATTTCATTTTCTCCATCATAGATTTTACTTTTAGTTTGCATAGCAGTTTCTTCAAGTCATCTCTATTTTCACAAGCAAAGAAATCCCTAGTTGTTTCCTTATCCATGACATAACATTCGGGTACATGAGGCAATTCATATCTATTAGGAGAGCGAGGTGTAACAGGTGATTCAAAGTCCTCATCAGTTTCAGCATTTTCAAGTTCTCTAGCTTTAGCAATATGAGCATCAAGTAATTCATTCAGTGGCACAGTTTCAATTTCAACATGTGTAGCAATAGTATCATCATTAATTTCAGAAGTAGCATCATCAAGTTCATGTGACATATCAGGACGATCAACAGGCGGTGGTGTAACAAGCTGATTAAAAATAGTAGGTGAATCAAAAGCGGAGCTAGATGGCAGTTCCTTACCTGCTCTCGTACGAGAGGGGATGATCTTAGTTCGATTATCCTTCAGATTCTTCAAAGTGGCAATTGGATATCCTCAAGTTAACACAATAAATAGAGCTATGCTCCCCGGCAACGGCGCTAGAAAAAGGTCATAATAACCCACAAGTATAAGGGATCGTGACAGTCTTCACGGGTAGTATTTCACCCTAATTTATTGATTCGACACAAGGGGAGCCAAAGAATATTTATTGGCGTTGACAGTTAAGTTGTCAATTCAACCGCACCTGGGATATCTCTCTGCAGCAAAGGTTTAGTGGCACGACAAATAGTAGTAGCAAAAGTAACAGTGGTAGTGATAGCAGCAATTTTGTAACAGTTGTGACAGTAGAAGTAGCAATAGTAACTTAGCAAGATTCAGTATATGTAAAGCGTAGGCACGTGGATCGGTGATGGATAATGATTTAGATGACATCAATCATGTAACAGTTACACACTAGGGTGACACAGAACTAGCTCCAATTCATCAATATAATGTAGGCATGTGTTCCGTATATAGTCATACGTGCTTGCGATAAGAACTTGCATGACATCTTTTGTCCTACCCTCCCGTGGCAGCGGGGTCCTATTGGAAACTAAGGGATATTAAGGCCTCCTTTTAATAGAGAACCGAAACAAAGCATTAACACATGGTGAATACATGAACTCCTCAAACTACGGCAATCATGGAAAGAATCCCACTTATTGTCACCTTGGGGTATGCGGATCAAGACACTTAATAGGTGCATACAACTTGCAAGATAGGTTCCAAATCAATCTTATATTCAGAGGTAATATAATATGTTCAGATCTGAAATCATGGCACTCGGGCCCTAGTGACAAGCATTAAGCATAGCAACATCAATCTCAGAACATAGTGGATACTAGGGATCAAGCCCTATCAAACTTAACTCGACTACATGATCAATCTCATCCAATCCCACCACCGTCCAGCAAGCCTACAAAGGAATTACTCACTCCCGATGGTGAGCATCATGGCGGTGTTGATGGAGAAGGGTTGGTGATGACGACGACGATTTCCCCTCTCCGGATCCCCAAACGGATTCCAGATTAGCCCTCTCGAGGAAGAACAGGAGGTGGCGGCGGCTCCGTCTCGTGCAACGTGATGAAAACTTCTCTCTGTTTTTTTCTCCGAAGATGTGATTTTATAGGACTAGAATCAGGGTCCGAGGAGCCTCTTGGGCCCCACAAGCCATCAGGGCACGACCTAGGGGGGGGCACGCCCTGTTGGCTTGTGGCCCACAGGTGGCCTCCCTCTGGCAGGTCTTCGCTCCATAATTCATTATAATCCCAGAAAAAATCCAAAAAAAATCGTCCAATTCCGGGAACTTTTATTTCTGCAAAAAAATAACACCAAAGTAGTTCTGCTGAAAACAACGTCAGTCTGGGTTAGTTCCATTCAAATCATGCAAATTAGAGCAAAAGTGTTTGGAAAAGTAGATACGTTGGAGACATATCAATTTATCAGCCATTTGCAAAGGTATCTCGGTAGGTGTCAGGGATATTACCCCACGGTATAACCCGGCCCGAAGTATGACCCGGCTGGGACTTGGCGACTCACTGGTGACCCGGCCGAGCTTGGCGGCTCATTGGTGACCCAGCAGGCGGGTCAGACGAACGACAAGACCCAACGGCCCAGAAGGCGGGTTCATGTTGGTGTGCGGCCGACTCGCGCACACCGCCATCTCAACCTTCCGCGGGTTCATGTTGCGTTATCAACGCCAAGGACATACAATGAGTGTCGCGAAGATCATCAAATCGCCACACGCTTTTGGCTTCAATAAATTTCAGTTATCAGCCGTCAACCATATGCCGGCTTATGCCACGGCCAAGTGTGAAGAATCTCAAGCCAACTCCTCGAGTCGTCTTAAGACTCGGGGGCTACACAGACATGGCTCGGCAGATTCAACCGGGCTCAAATATTCTGGAACCCCCGGTCATTGCAGGGAAGATAACCCGGTCCCGGGGGTTGCTGCCTTATTGGTGGAAGATTTAAAGTCGCCCAAGAGGACCAGCCGCCATGATGCGACCGTTCAAACATGGGTGCCCTACCTTATTGACGGAAGATTTAAAGTCGCCCAAGAGGACGAGCCGCCATGATGCGCCGTTCAAACATGGGTGCCCTGCTTTATTGGCGAAAAATTAAAAGTTGCCCAAGAGGACGAGCCGCCATGATGCGCCGTTCAAACATGGGTGCCCTGATTTATTGGATCATCATATAGTCACTTGGGGACTTCCAACTCAATGAGTTTAGCTTTCATACCCTCTTGACTGGCTTCCACGCCACATATGAGTTAAACCTGCCTGTTTGCAACTTGCTACTCCACCAGGTGACCCGCCGAACTCTTGACAGTTAATCTTGCAAAGAGACCCTGAACTTGACAGTCAATCTCGCAATAAGACCCTGAACTTGTCAAGGTTAAAACGGCGACTCTTGTCACAAGAGAGCCGACTTACAGTGAGCTAGGATAAACTCACCTGTCCGCTGTAGTCTCTCCGCTATGTGGCCTGTTCGTACTCTTAACAGTCAATCTTTTTTAAGACCCTGAACTTGTTAAGGTTAAAACGACGGATTTATGTCACGTGAGAGCCAGCCTACGGGATTAAAAGGCTTTCATGCAAACGCTTCTTGGAAGCAAAAAACCTTGAGTTTTTTAAAAAGGAACAAAAGTTGATCTCTTCTAGTTGTGCCTTCAAAGCCGACTTACAAATATTTGAGATATACACCTATATATTCTCTGTCAGTTGTTTTTATCATATACATACATCATCCTACATTGCATCATGCATCATACATGCATATCAAGCCGGTCATCAAACCGGGTTACATCGTAACCTCTGCAGGAACAAATAGATCTTTGATAGCCAAAATGGCTCGATCTTCATCATGGTTTATCATAACCAGTATTAAATGATTGGGGTTTTTCAAGCTAGCTCGGAAGAAATTACTATTCTCGAAGAGCCGCCCTATCACATATAATGTCGTGCCATCTAATTGACCGGCTCTTGGATTTTTTCAACTTGTGCTCTGTAGTAAACTACATCACTTATGGATTTCTCAAACATATATTTGCCGGGTTGCACCGCAACCATGAGCATGGATTTCATTTCAAAGACAAAGGCATTATTCCAGGATATTCATACCGGGTTACATTACAACCACGGTCAAGGATTCATTCAAATCAGATCAATATTAGTTCAAGAGAACTTCTGAAGTGCATTATGATGGGTTATATTCTCACACAGTCCCAAGTTGCTGCAGGCAAACGACCTGGCACTTGGAGGCTACACTGCTCAGAGCAAAAATTTCAAAAGTCCCAAGTTGCTGCAGGCATGCGACCCGGCACTTGGGGGCTACAGTATTCAGCTGCCGAAAACAGATTATAAAGGTCCAAATTGAAGACCCGACCCATCACACAATGATGAGCCGGCCCTTGGGGGCTACATTATTCAAGTCCAGTTTATATCAAGTATGCAAGTCCCATGTCGCTGCAAGCATGCACCACGACACTTGGGGGCTAATGCAAGTTGTTTTTCAAATCTTTACATTATCAACAGACCCTGTTATCTCAAGGAGATGAGCCGGCCTTTCTATCTTTTTCTAAGTCCCAGCCCAGTATTGTCTTACTGAGCCGACCCTTGGGGGCTACACATTGCTCCTCAAGTCTATATGACCAGATCTACAAAAAGTTCATGCTCATTATTGCTTAATGACCCGGCCTTTGGGGGCTACACTGGCTGAAGTTTTTTAAATTATAAAGACAATTGTAAGTCTCAGGCTGCTGCAGGTAGGACAACCCGACATTTGGGGGCTACACAATCAAAGATATTATTGAAAAGCACCAAGTTATCATGGATAAACTTGGAGCTTGGGGGCTACAGGTAATATGGATATAAAAAATAGAAGAACACTTTCAAGTTGTCAATTGTGAGCGAGACGGGTCTCATTTCTTCATGGAGCTAAAGCATTGAAAGACCGGCTCAATATCACACGGATTTCTTTATTCCCAATAATTTTATCAAGTCAGCTGGAGTCCAGTTGTTTGATCCGGCATCATCAACAATCATGACCCGACATTATCAAAATATCATAACCCGGCAGAGTCTATATAAGCAAGCCGGCCTCACAAGCTGGAAGTGGTTTAGCAATGGGCGATTTTCTATTCCCAATCAAAGCACAATGGAAGCCGGTTCAACATCATGTGGATTTCTTATTCCCAAGATTTCATCAAGCCAAAAGCATTGGAGGTCGACTCAACGGCATATGGGTGTTTTATTCCCAATATCTTGCAAAGGACATGGACCTGCAAGATGTCTGTGAAGACGGCTCGTTAATATGAAGAAGAAACCCAGATTTTCAAGGAGCTACTTCATTAAGCCGGCCAGTGGAGCAAGCCGGTCCCTTAACATATTTGTTATTCTTATTTCAGGAGCTTAGCATGAATAAATTCAAGCTAACCTGGGGGCTAATGTCGGGGATATTACCCCGCGGTATAACCCGGCCTGAAGTATGACCCGACTAGGACTTGGCGACTCACTGGTGACCCGGCCAAGCTTGGCGGCTCATTGGTGACCCAGCGGGCGGGTCAGACGAACGACAAGACCCAACGGCCTAGAAGGCGGCTCATGGGAGGGCCGACTCATGTTACGGTGGGCCGGCTCACAGAGAAGGCCCAAGGAAAGGAAAGACTCCCTCACAAGGGAAACAAGACCTGGATTAGGATTCAAGAGAGACTAGTCCTAGTCCAACTCCTAGTAGGACTCTACATGTAAACATACCCCTTCAACCTATATAAGGAGGGGTAAGGCGCCCCGAGAGGGACAAGTTCAAGTCATTAGAGATAGACAGATTAGAGGCTCTTGAGATTAGCGGTAGCGATCCCGCACCCTTGTAATCGAGATCGTCATCATCATCAATATAGACACAAAGCAGGACGTAGGCTTTTACCTTGATCGGAGGGGCCGAACCTGGGTAAACTCGCGTCTCTCGATTCCGACCAACCCCTCTCAAGCCGCCACATAGTTGTGATGGCCTCACACCTAAGTTCTCTCACGAGGACATCATGCCGTGACAAAACCACGACAGTAGGTGTAAGCTTATTCAAATCAAGTCTTTTATATAGAGAGAAAGGCATAACACTAACACCAGCTCCTAAATCACATAAAGCAGTTTTAACATAACTTATTTTAATAGAGCAAGGTATTGTGGGTATACCCGGATCTCCCAACTTCTTAGGTACTCCGCCATCAAAAGAATAATTAGCAAGCATGGTAGCAATTTCAGTTTCAGGTATTTTTCTTTTGTTAATAATAATATCCTTCATATATTTAGCATATGGAGGCATTTTCAATATATCAGTCAAGTGAGTGCGCAAAAGGACGGGTCTAATCATTTCAGCAAAGCGTTCAAAATCTTCATCGTCCTTACTTTTAGAAGACTTACGGAGGAATGGCATGCGTTTTGAACCCAAGGCTCTCTTTCCCTACCGTATTTCCTAGCAACAAAGTTTCTTTTATCATAGCGTTTATTTTTGGGATGTGGGTTATCAAGATTTTCAGCGGGTTCTATTTCCACATCATTATCACGTTCTTTATTATCATCAGGTTGAGCATCTATGTGAACATTATCATTATCATTATTTTCATTATCACTAGGTGCATGTTCACTACCAGATTGTGTCTCAGCATCAGAAATAGAAACATCCTTATGTTTCTCAGTAGGTTTTTCTATAGTAGGTTCACTAGAAGCATGCAAAGTCCTATCATTTTTCTTTTTCTTCTTAGATGAACTAGGTGCATCATCATTAATTCTTTGAGAATCTTGTTCAATTCTTTTAGGGTGACCTTTAGGATAAAGAGGTTCCTGAGTCATTCTACCTCCTCTAGTCATTACTCTAACAACATGATCATTCATGTTATTATTTATTTCAGCAAGCAAATCATTTTGTGACTTAGCAACTTGGTCTAGTTGGGTGTGAACCATAGAAGCATGTTTACCTAGACCCTTAACATCATTAGCAATTCTAAACATCAAGTCACTCAAGCGATCTATCATCATAGCATTACGTCTTTATTGATCCTTAACATAATTATTAAAATGTTCTTGCTTAACAATGTAATTATCAAATTCATCCATGCATTGACTAGGAGTCTTAGTATAAGGTATGTCACTTTCATTAAAGGCTCAGAGAGATTTTACCTCTACTACCTGTGTCGGGGTGTCAAGTCCATGTAATTCTTCAATAAGTGGTAATTTCTTGACATCTTCAGTTTTAATACCTTTCTCTTTCATAGATCTTTTTTGCTTCTTGCATATCTTCAGGGCTGAGAAATAGAATACCTCTCTTCTTTTGAATAGGTTCCGGCGATGGTTCAGGAAGTGTCCAATCATCAGCATTTTGCAATATGTTATTCAATAGTTCTTCAGCTTGTCCAACAGTTCTTTCCCTGAAAACACAACCAACACAACTATCTAGGAAGTCCCTAGAAGCATCTGTTAGTCCATTATAAAAGATATCAAGTATTTCATTTTTCTTAAGAGGATGATCAGACAAAGCTCTAAGTAACTGGAGAAGCCTCCCCCAAGCTTGAGGGAGATTCTCTTCTTCAATTTGCGCAAAGTTCAATATTTCTTGTAAGGCAGCTTGTTTCTTATGAGTAGGAAAATATTTTTCAGAAAAGTAATAAAGCATATCCTGGGGACTACGCATACAACAAGGAGCAAGAGAAAGGAACCATTCCTTGGCCTCGCCTTTTAGCGAGAAGGGAAAAAGCTTAAGGATATAATAGTAGCGTGTCTTTTCATCATTAGTAAACAAGGCAGCAATATCATTCAGTTTCATGAGATGTTCGACAATAGTTTTAATTTCATAACCATGAAAAGGATCAGATTCAACTATAGGGATTAACTCAGGGTCTACAGAGAATTCATAATCCTTATCAGTAACAAATATAGGAGAAGTAGCAAATTTAGGATCGTTTCATTTTCTCCATCATAGATTTTTCTTTCAGTTTGCATACCAGTTTCCTCAAATCATCTCTATTTTCACAAGCAAGCAAATCCCTAACTACTTCCTCATCCATAACATAACCCTCAGGTATATCAGGCAATTCATATCTATTAGGAGAGCGAGGTGTGACAGGTGATTCAAAATCTTCATCATTTTTAGCATTTTCAAGTTCTCTAGCATTAGCAATATGAGCATCAAATAATTCACTCAGTGGCACAGTTTCAGTTTCATCAAGTGTAGTAGTAGTATCATCATTAATTTCAGAAGTAGCATCATCAAGTTCAAGCGATATATCAGAACGAGCAATATGTGGTGGTGTTATAAGATGATTCAAAACGGTAGGTGAATCAAAAGCAGAGCTAGATGGCAGTTCCTTACCTACTCTCGTACGAGAGGGGATGACCTTAGTTCGGGTATCTTTCAGATTCTTCATAGTAGCGATTGGATATCCTCAAGTTAACACAATAAATAATGCTACAATCCCCGGCAACAGCGCCAGAAAAAGGTCTTGATAACCCACAAGTATAGGGGATCGCAACAGTCTTCACGGGTAGTATTTCACCCTCATACGACACAAGGGGAGCCAAAGAATATTTATCGGCCTTAGCAGTTGAGTTGTCAATTCAACCACACCTGGGATGTCTCTCTGCAGTAAAGATTTAGTAGCACGACAAGTAATAGTAGCAAAAGTAGCAGTAGTAGTGACAACAGTAATTTTGTAGCAGTTGTGACAATAGTAGCAGCAATAGTAACTTAGCAAGATTCAGTATATGTAAAGAGTAGGCACGTGGATCGGTGATGGATAATGATTTAGATGACATCAATCATGTAATGGATACACACTAGGGTGACACGGAACTAGCTACAATTCATCAATGTAATGTAGGCATGTATTCCGTATATAGTCATACGATGCTTGCGATAAGAACTTGTATGCCATCTTTTGTCCTACCCTCCCGTGGCAGCGGGGTCCTATTGGAAACTAAGGGATATTAAGGCCTCCTTTTAATATAGTACCGGAACAAAGCATTAACACATGGTGAATACATGAACTCCTCAAACTACGGCAATCACCGGAAAGAATCCCAATTATTGTCACCTTGGGGTATGCGGATCAAGACACGTAATAGGTGCATACAACTTGCAAGATAGGATCCGAAGCAATCTTATATGCAGAGGTAATATAATATGTTCAGATCTGAAATCATGGCACTCGGGCCCTAGTGACAAGTATTAAGCATAGCAAAGTCATAGCAACACCAATCTCAAAACATAGTGGATACTGGGGATCAAGCCCTATCAAACTTAACTCGATTACATGATCAATCTCATCCAATCCCACCACCGTCCAGCAAGCCTACAAAGGAATTACTCACTCCCAATGGTGAGCATCATGGCGGTGTTGATGGAGAAGGGTTGGTGATGACGACGTAATAGGTGCATACAACTTGCAAGATAGGATCCCAATCACTCTTATATTCATCAAAACATAATAGGTTCAGATCTGAAATCATGGCACTCGAGCCCTAGTGACAAGAATTAAGCATAGCAAAGTCATAGCAACATCAATCTCACAACATAGTGGACACTAGGGATTAAGCCCTATCAAACTTAACTTGATTACGTGATCAATCTCATCCAATCCCATCACCGTCCAGCAAGCCTACAAAGGAATTACTCACTCCCGGTGGTGAGCGTCATGGCGGTGTTGATGAAGAAGGGTTGGTGATGACGACGGCGACGAATCCCCCTCTCCAGAGCCCCAAACGGACTCCAGATCAGCCCTCCTGAGGAGGAACAAGAAGTGGCAGCGGCTCCGTCTCGTGAAATGCGATGAAATCTTCTCTCTGATTTTTTTCTCCGAAGATGTAAATTTATGGGACTGGAATTGTTGGGGAACGTTGCATGGGAAACGAAAATTTTCCTACGCACACGCAAGATCTATCCATGGTGATGAGCATCTACGAGAGGGAGAGTGGATCTACATACCCTTGTAGATCGCTAAGCGGGAAGCGTTAAGAAACGCGGTTGATGTAGTCAAACGTCTTCGCGATCCAAATCGCAAGCCGTCCCGCGATCCCATCACGATCCGTCCCGTGATCCAATCACGATCCGTCCCGCGATCCAATCACGATACTTCCGATCTAGCGCCGAACGGACGGCACCTCCGCGTTCAGCACACGTACAGCTCGCTGACGATCTCCACCTTCTTGATCCAGCTAGAGGGAGCGGAGAGGTAGATGAGTTCTCCGGTAGCACGACGGCGTGGTGGCGGTGGTGGTGAACTAATCCGGTAGGGCTTCGCCGAGCTCCGCCGAACTAATCTAG
Organism: Elymus sibiricus; assembly: GCA_039707655.1. NCBI lineage: Eukaryota > Viridiplantae > Streptophyta > Magnoliopsida > Poales > Poaceae > Elymus > Elymus sibiricus. The sequence goes on from CM077671.1 coordinate 252,779,764, forward strand.
AGGAGAAACGATCTAGAGGAAGAAGTGGGCAGCACGTGGCAATTAGGGTTGGGGCTGCCCTCAAATCCTCTAGTATATATAGGAGGAAGGGAGGGGAGGAGGCAGCCTCAAACCCTCCACAAGGAGGATTCGGCCGAACTAGGAGGAGGTGGAGGAGTCCACCTCCAATCCTACTCCAAGTAGGATTCCAATCCTACTTGGAAAATCTCTCCCCCACTTGGGGTTTTTCCTTCTCCCACCTCCTAGCCACATGGGCCTTGTGGGGATAGTTTGCCCAGCCCACTAAGGGCTGGTGCACCACCCCTCAGGCCCATGTGGCCTCCCGGCGTGGGTGGCCCCTCCCGATGGCCCTCCGGCACTCCTGGTACACTACCGGAAATACCCGAAACTTTTCCGGTGGCCAAAACGGGACTTCCTATATATCAATATTTACCTCCGGACCATTCTGGAGCTCCTCGTGACGTCCGGGATCTCATCCGGGACTCCGAACAACCTTCGGTCACCACCATGCATAACTCAATACTACCAAAACGTCACCGAACGTTAAGTGTGCAGACCCTGCGGGTTCGAGAACTATGTAGACATGACCGAGACACCTCTACGGTCAATAACCAATAGCGGGACCTGGATGCCCATATTGGTTCCTACATATTCTACGAAGATCTTTATCGGTTGAACCTCTATGTCAAGGATTCAGTTAATCCTGTATGCTGTTCCCTTTGTTCTTCGGTATGTTACTTGCCCGAGATTCGATCATCGGTATCTCTATACCTAGTTCAATCTCGTTACCGGCAAGTCTCTTTACTCGTTCGGTAATACAAGATCCCATGGCTAACACTTTAGTCACAATGCTTGCAAGGCTTATTGTGATGTTGTATTACTGAGTGGGCCCTGAGATACCTCTCCGTCATACGGAGTAACAAATCCCAGTCTTGATCCATGCCAGCTCAACAGACACCTTCGGAGATACCTGTAGAGCATCTTTATAGTCACCCAGTTATCAAATGATGTGATCCCGTTATCAAATGACATCTCATGTCTATGGCTAGGAAACCTTAACCATCTTTGATCAACGAGCTAGTCTAGTAGAGGCTTACTAGGGACACTTTGTTGTCTATGTATCCACACATGTATTTGAGTTTCCAATCAATACAATTATAGCATGGATAATAAATGATTATCATGAACAAGGAAATATAATAATAACCAATTTATTATTGCCTCTAGGGCATATTTCCAATAGTCTCCCACTTGCACTAGAATCAATAATCTAGCTCACATCACCATGTGATTAACATTGTAATGAATCAAACACCCAATGAGTTCTGGGGTTCGATCATGTTTTGCATGTGAGAGAGGTTCTAGTCAATGGTCTGCAACATTCAGATCCGTGTGTTCTTTGCAAATCTATATGTCATACTGCAGATGCTACCACGCTCCACTTGGAGCTATTCCAAATGGCTGCTCCACTATACGTATCCGGATTGCTACTTAGTGTCATCCGGATTGGTGTCAAAGCTTTCATCGACGTAACCCTTTATGACGAACTCTTTGTCACCTCCATAACCGAGAATCATTTCCTTAGTCCTCTAGTTACTAAGGATAATTTTGACCGCTGTTTAGTGATCCACTCCTGGACCACTCTTGTACTCCTTGACACACTCATGGCAAGGCACACACCAGGTGCGGTACACGGCATGGCATACTATACAGAGCCTATGGATAAGGCATAGGGGACGACCTTCGTCCTTTCTCTTTCTTCTGCCGTGGTCGAGCTTTGAGTCTCACTCAACTCCACACCTTACAAATCAGGCAAGAACTCTTTCTTTGACTGATCCATTTTGAACTCTTTCACAATCTTGTCAAGGCATGTACTCATTGAAAGTTTTATCACACGTCTTGATCTATCTCTATAGATCCTGATGCCCAATATTTAAGTAGCTTTATTCCTGGTTTTCCTTTGAAAAACTCCTTTTCAAACAACCCTTTATGCTTTCCAGAAATTCTACATCATTTCCGATCAACAATATGTCATCCACATATACTTATCAGAAATTCTATAGTGCTCCCACTCACTTTATTGTAAACACAAGTTTCTCATAAACTTTGTATAAACCCAAAAACTTTGATCACCTCATCAAAGTGTATATTCCAACTCCGAGATGCTTGCTCCAATCCGTAGAAGGATCGCTGGAGCTTGCATACATTTTAGCATCCTTAGGACTGACAAAACCTTCTGGTTGTATCACATACAACCATTCCTCACGGAAACCGTTAAGGAAACTCTGTTTTGACATCCATCTGTCAGATTTCATAATCGAAAAATGCAGCAACTGCTAACATAATTCCAACAGACTTTAGCATCGCTACAGGTGAGAAAGTCTCATCGTACTCAACTCCTTGAACTTGTCGAAAACCTTTTTGCGACAAGTCGAGCTTTATAAATGGTGACATTTACCATCAGCGTATGTCTTCTTCTTAAATGTCCATTTGTACTCAACGGCTTGCCGTTTAACGGGCAAGTCTACCAAAGTCCATACTTGGTTTTCATACATGGATCCTTTCTCGGATTTCATGGCTCCTAGCCATTTGTTGGAATCCGGGCCCACCATCGCTTCTTCATAGCTCGTAGGTTCACTGTTGTCTAACAACATGACCTCCAAGACAGGATTGACGTACCACTCAGGAGCGGTACGAGTTCTTGTCGGCCTACGAGGTTCGGTAGTAACTTGATCTGAAGCTTCATGATCATCATCATTTGCTTCCTCTTCACTTGGTGTACGCGTCGCAGAAACATCTTTCTGCGTCGTGCTACTATCCAACTGAAGTGACGATTCAACAACCTCATCAAGTTCTACTTTCCTCCCACTCAATTCTTTCGAGAGAAACTCTTTCTCGAGAAAGGACATGTTTTTAGCAACAAACACTTTGCCCTTGGATCTGAGATAGAAGGTATAACCAATTGTTTCCTTAGGGTATCCTATGAAGATGCACTTTTTCGCTTTGGGTTCGAGCTTATCAGACATAAGCGTCGCATTCCCAAACTCTGAGAAACGACAGCTTAGGTTTCTGCCAAACCAATATTCATACGGTGTCATCTCAACGGACTTAGATGGTGCCCTATTTAAAGTGAATGTAATTGTCTCTAATGCATAACCCGAAAACGATAGTGGCAAATCGATAAGAGACATCATAGAACGAACCATATCTAATAAGGTTCGATTACGACATTCGGACACACCATCACACTATGGTGTTCCAGGTGGCGTGAGTTGTGAAACAACTTCCACATTGTCTTGAGTTGTATACCAAACTCGTAACTCAGATATTTACCTCCACGATCATATCGTAGACATTTTATCTTCTTGTCACGATGATCTCAAACTTCACTCTGAATTTGTTTGAACTTTTCAAAAGTTTCAGACTTTGTGTTTCATTAAGTAAATATACCCATATCTACACAAATTATCAGTGAAGGTAAGAAAATAGCGATATCCACCGCACGCTTCAACACTCATTGGATCGCTACATCAACATGTATCATTTCCAATAAGTCACTTGCCCGCATGTCTCAACCGATTCGAAATCGACTGAATCAAAAGATCCATCAGCATGGAGTTTCTTCATGCGCTTTACACCAATATGACCTTGGCGGCAGTGCCACAAGTATGTGGTACTATCATTATTAACTTTGCATCTTTTGGCATCAATGAACATGTGTATTACTACGATCGAGATTCAATGAACCACTCACATTGGGTGCATGACCATTGAAGGTATTATTCATGTAAACAGAATAACCATTATTCTCTAACTTAAATGAATAACCGTATTGCAATAAACACGATCTAATCACGTTTATGCTCAACGAAAACACCAAATAACATTTATTTAGGTTCATCACTAATCCCGAAGGTAGAGAGAGCGTGCGATGGTGATCACATCAACCTTGGAAACACTTCCAACACACATCGTCACCTCGCCCTTAGCTAGTCTCTGTTTATTCCTTAGTTTTTATTTCGAGTTACCAACATTTAGCAACTGAACCGGTATCTAATACCCAGGTGCTACTAGGAGTACTAGCAAGGTACACATGAATAAAACGTATATCAAATATACTTCTGTTGACGTTGCCAGCCTTCTTATCTACCAAGTATCTAGGGCAGTTCCGCTTCAGTGACCGTTCTCCTCATAATAGAAGCACTCAGTCTCGGGCTTGGGTTCAACCTTGGGTTTCTTTACTAGAGCAGCAACTGGCTTGCCATCCATGAAGTTTCCCTCCTTGCCCTTGCCCTTCTCGAAACTAGTGGTTTTACTAACCATCAACACTTGATGCTCCTTCTTGATTTCTACCTTCGCGGTGTCAAACATCGCGAATAGCTCAGGGATCATTATTTCCATCCCTGGTATTTCATAGTTCATCACGAAGCTCTAGTAGCTTTGTGGCAGTGACTTGGAGAACTATATCAACCACTATCTTATCTGGAAGATCAACTCCCACTCGATTCAAGCGATTGTTGCACCCAGACAATCTGAGCACATGCTCACCTATTGAGCTATTCTCCTTCATCTTGCAGGCAAAAGAATCTTGTTGGAGGTCTCATACCTCTCAACATGGGCAAGAGCCTGAGATCTCAATTTCAGCTCTTAGAACATCTCATATGTTCCGTAACGTTCAAAACGTTTTGGAGCCTCAATTCTAAGCCGTAATGCATGACGCACTGAACTATCAAGTAGTCATCAGAACGTGCCTGTTAGATGTTCACAACATCTACAGACTACGCTTGAGGGGGTGGCGCACTGAGCGGTGCATTTAAGGACATAAGCCTTCTGTGCAGCAATGAGGACAATCCTCAGGTTACGAACCCAGTCCGCATTATTGCTACTATCATCTTTCAACTCTATTTCTCTAGGAACATATAAAAATCAGGGGAGCTACAGCGCGAGCTATTGATCTACAACATAATTTGCAAAGACAACTTAGACTATTGTTCAAGATAATGAGTTTAGTTAATCATATTAAAAACTCCCACTCAAATTGACATCCCTCTGGTCATTCGAGTGTCACATGATCCAAATTCACCAACCCAAGTCCGATCATCACGTGAGATGAGGTGGTTTCAATGGTGAACATCTTCATGTTGATCATATCTACTATATGACTCATGTTCGACCTTTCGGTCTCTTGTGTTCTGAGGCCATGTCTGTACATGCTAGGCTCGTCAAGTTTAACCCGAGTGTTCCGCATGTGCAACACTGGCTTGCACCCATTGTATGCGAACGTAGAGTCTATCACACCCAATTATCACGTGGTGTCTCGAAACGACGAACTTTCGCAATGGTGCACACTCGGGGAGAACACAATTTTATCTTGAAATTTTAGTGAGGGATCACCTTATAATGCTACCGTCGTCCTAAGCAAAATAAGATGCATAAAATGATTAACATCACATGCAAATCATAAGTGACATGATATGGCCATGAACTTGTGCTTTTGATCTCCATCTACAAAGCACCGGCATGATCTCCATCGTCACCGGCATGACACCATGATCTCCATCAACGTGTCGCCATGAGGTTGTCGCGCCAACTGTTGCTTCTACGACTATTGCTAACTCATAGCGATAAAGTAAAGCAAAAACGGCGAAAATAAATTAAAGACAACCCTATGGCTCCTGCCGGTTGCCGATACTCGTCGACATGCAAGTCGTGATATTCTATACAAAACATGATCATCTCATACATCACATATATCTCATCATGTCATTGGCCATATCACATCACAACATACCCTGCAAAAACAAGTTAGACGTCCTCTAATTGTTGTTGCATGTTTTACGTGGCTGCTATGGGTATCTAGCAAGAACTATTCTTAGCTACGCAAAAACCACAACCGTGATACACAAATTGCTATTCAACCTTCTCAAGGACCGCCTTTGTCGAATCCGATCCAACTAGAGTGGGAGAGACAGACACCCGCCAGCCATCTTTATGCAACAAAGTCACATGTCTGTTGATGGAACCGGTCTCTCGTAAGCGCACGAGTAAGGTTGGTCTGGGCCGCTTCATCCCACAATACCGCTGAATCAAGAAAAGACCAAGGGAGGAACCAATCTGAGCATCAATGCCCACAAACTCCTTTGTGTTCTACTCGTGATCTCATCTACGCATAGACCTAGCTCATGATGCCACTGTTGGGGAACGTTGCATGGGAAACAAAAAATTTCCTACGCACACGCAAGATCTATCCATGGTGATGAGCATCTACGAGAGGGAGAGTGGATCTACATACCCTTGTAGATCGCTAAGCGGGAAGCGTTAAGAAACGCAGTTGATGTAGTCAAATGTCTTCGCGATCAAAATCGCAAGCCGTCCCGCGATCCCATCACGATCCATCCCGTGATCCAATCACGATCCGTCCCGCGATCCAATCACGATCCTTCTGATCTAGCGCCGAACAGACGGCACCTCCGCGTTCAGCACACGTACAGCTCGATGACGATCTCCGCCTTCTTGATCCAGCAAGAGGGAGCAGAGAGGTAGATGAGTTCCCCGACAGCACAACGACGTGGTGGCGGTGGTGGTGAACTAATCCGGCAGGGCTTCGCCGAGCTCCGCCGAACTAATCTAGAGGAGAAACGATCTAGAGGAAGAAGTGGGCAGCACGTGGCAATTAGAGTTGGGGCTGCCCTCAAATCCTCTAGTATATATAGGAGGAAGGGAGGGGAGGAGGCAGCCTCAAACCCTCCACAAGGAGGATTCGGCTGAACTAGGAGGAGGTGGAGGAGTCCACCTCCAATCCTACTCCAAGTAGGATTCCAATCCTACTTGGAAAATCTCTCCCCCACTTGGGGTTTTTCCTTCTCCCACCTCCTAGCCGCATGGACCTTGTGGGGCTGGCTTGCCCAGCCCACTAAGGGCTGGTGCACCACCCCTCAGGCCCATGTGGCCTCCCGGCGTGGGTGGCCCCTCCCGATGGCCCTCCGGCACTCCCGGTACACTACCGGAAATATCCGAAACTTTTTCGGTGGCCAAAACGGGACTTCCTATATATCAATCTTTACCTTCGGACCATTCCGGAGCTCCTCGTGACGTCCGGGATCTCATCCGGCGGGATCTCATCCGGGACTCCGAACAACCTTCGGTCACCACCATGCATAACTCAATACTACCAAAACGTCACCGAACGTTAAGTGTGCAGACCCTGCGGGTTCGAGAACTATGTAGACATGACCGAGACACCTCTACGGTCAATAACCAATAGCGGGACCTGGATGCCCATATTGGTTCCTACATATTCTACGAAGATCTTTATCGGTTGAACCTCTATGTCAAGGATTCAGTTAATCCCGTATGCTGTTCCCTTTGCTCTTCGGTATGTTACTTGCCCGAGATTCGATCGTCGGTATCTCTATACCTAGTTCAATCTCATTACCGGCAAGTCTCTTTACTCGTTCCGTAATACAAGATCCCGTGGCTAACACTTTAGTCACATTGCTTGCAAGGCTTATTGTGATGTTGTATTACCGAGTGGGCCCTGAGATACCTCTCCGTCATACGGAGTAACAAATCCCAGTTTCGATCCATGCCAGCTCAACAGACACCTTCGGAGATACCTGTAGAGCATCTTTATAGACACCCAGTTACGTTGCGACGTTTGATACACACAAGGTATTCCTCCGGTGTCAGTGAGTTGCATGATCTCTTGGTCATAGGAACAGATACTTGACATGCAGAAAACAATAGCAATAAACTGACACGATCGTATGCTACGTTCATAGTTTGGGTCTTGTCCATCACATCATTCTCCTAATGATGTGATCCCGTTATCAAATGACATCTCATGTCTATGGCTAGGAAACCCTAACCATCTTTGATCAACGGGCTAGTCTAGTAGAGGCTTACTAGCGACACTTTGTTGTCTATGTATCCACACATGTATTTGAGTTTCCAATCAATACAATTATAGCATGGATAATAAACGATTATCGTGAACAAAGAAATATAATAATAACCAATTTATTATTGCCTCTAGGGCATATTTCCAACAGGAATTAGGGTCGGGGGAGCCACGTGGGCCCCACAAGCCATCAGGTCGCGCCCAGGGGGTCGGCGTGCCCTGTTGGCTTGTGGCCCACAGGCAACGCCCCTCCGGTGGATCTTTGCTCCATAATTCATTATATATACCAAAAATAATTCATTAAAAGTTTCGTCCAATTCCAGGAACTTTTATTTCTGCACAAAAATAACACCAAAGTAATTCTGCTGAAAACAGCGTTAGTCCGGGTTAGTTCCCTTCAAATCATGCAAATCAGAGTCCAAAAACAGAGCAAAATTGTTTGGAAAAGTAGATACGTTGGAGACGTATCACAAGTCAACAATAATTTACAACACTATTGAAAGGGACACATGCTTTATCCAGGTTCGAGTCCCAAGGTGGGTAAACCCCCTACTTCTTACCTTGTTAATTCATTTTACATTTGAAGGATATCTAAGATTACAATGTCAAAGGTGTATCCAACGGGTTGTGGTGGTGATTTCGATGGGAAGCACCATAATCGCCATGTGATGGGTACGCTAAAGCTAGGTGGAAAAGGACCCCCTTCTATGTCGTCGTTGTTGCCCTTTATATAACTTTGATATGGAAGGCTCCATGTTGGTGCGTAATGCGTATAGGGGTAAGAGTCCGCCCAGTATTGGTTTCAATACGCGTGGCCTTTTCTATGTGTTGTAGAGAGTTTCTCTTAGATGTTGTGTATTTGCATGGAAAGTCTCCATTGATGTCGGTTGCGCTTTTCCTTCGTATCATGTCTTGTCTCTGGGCTCTACAGGGTCCGCCGATACGACGTTGATAGAACCATTCCACAGGTAATTCCACTTATCACTGGCAAGCCCCCATTAGCATTCATAATAGACCTTGGTCGACAAGTAAGGTTGCCGTAGATAATTGCAGTCTCCTTGTCACATCCTAGATAGGTCTTCGAGATCTCCTATTGATGTATGTCGCCCACTTCTAGTAGAACTTGACGTCGGTCGAATGATGGATTGATCAATGGATGGTTGACAAAGCAAAAAATCTCCAGTACCCTCGGTAGGGTGGTGAACATGGTTGGAAGTACCAGAACGAAGCCCACACACACAGTTTACCCGGGTTCGGGCCTCAGATGATGAGTAATAGCATATGTTCTTCTTTCTGTTTGTATCCATGGTGGATATACCTCATGCGATGGATTACTATTGTGGATGTATTGCTACTGAGAGTTTAAGTATACATAAGTAGATGGAATCGAGAGCCCTGTAGCCTTCCCTTTATATGCACGGTGAGGGCTAGGGTTTTACAAGGGAGAGAGATCCGATCTTGGTCGCCGCCACGCTAGCTTGGGGGCCAAGATGACCCTAGATGTCTATCTATTCCTCCGGGCTTCTTTCCATTGCTAACTTAGTGGTGGGCTTTTTGGGACCCTTCCTACCGCAGGCTCCTAGTGGAGAAGCCACCTCTAGTGCATTACACCGTCAATGGTGGTGGTCGCCTAATTGATGTAGGGCTTGCTTTGTCAGAGGTCATTCCTTGTTTATCGCAGGTGCAAGGTCGATCTTGGTCGCAATTGTATCCTTGACTCTTGATATAGAGCAAGTCGCTAGGTGTCCCATCTTCACGAAATGAAGGTGGATTTGAGGAAGAACATGAAGAACTCATGGGAAAACACGAGGAATATGGAGGCAGACCGACTGCAATTCGAGCGGTGCACCGGGCCCGGATATGATATAGGAGTTGCAACCGACGCTTCGGAGTGAGCATCGTGTACGTTGTGATCCGCTGCTGGGCCAGAGTTACAAGCGGATGTGGTGGGTGGCGCCGTGGAGGAGGGGGGGGGGATGGGACCGTGACTAGGATTGGGTGTCACCGTCCAACTTAAATAGTAAGATTTGGCCTCTCGAGCAGCTCGTCGGAGCGGCGTGCTCTCCAGACCGCCGGGCAACGACGGGTGTTCTTATGGGCCCCACATGCAGTCTAAAGTCCGGGCCTCCTCATATCTGTCCAGCCCGGACGTATAAGTCCGGTAAGTCCGGTTTGAGGAATCTAGCTGACCAGACCGTTTGCTTGAATGTTGGGGCGTTTGAGGAGTCCGGATATAAATGCTCTTGAATATGGCAGATAATGTGATTTTACCCCGCATATTATATTAAAAAAATGGTTTCATCTCTTAAAAGGTACCCCAGCCTGTAAAGAAATAGTCTCTCTGTCATATAATATAAGAACGTTTTTGAAACTAATGTAATGTAAAAAACGCACTTATATTATGAAACATAGAAGGAAGTATAAGAGAATACTAATAATTCTTTCATAAAAAACGTAGAGACCAAGGTAAACAACACTTCTTTTTCTTTGAAAGGTAACAAGATTCGGGCCGCTCACAAGTTCTGGTGACCGCCTTTTTTGAGGTAAATACACCCGTGGTGCTTGAACTTGTCACAGATGTGCAGTTTAGTGCTTGAACTTGTAAAATACATCAAACTAGTTCCATAAGTTATCATGGACGTGCATATACGGTTCAAATGACATTTGTATACGTTCGCGGCGCTGATGAGGCGCTCCGACATGGCATGGGACCCTCTGCCAGCGACTGGATGGCGGGGACAAGTGTGTGTGGCCTGGTTTTTTGCGGAAACCCCTTCGAAATTATTTTTCATACAATAAAGCCCTTACCGAGAAAGTGATAAATTATAAACTATAAACTATAACTATAACATACTAAAACTGGTGATGTAGTTGTTTGAACGGGCGACCCACGAGTCGAATGCATGCTCGGCTAGCCAGTGGCCACTTCACATTTTCCGCTACATTATGATTCATAACCATAGACGGACAACCAATGAGTTCTCATGTATCAAAAGTACAAGTACTTTTTATGACTGTATAACAAACATAATTTTAAAAGAATGCAAAAAAACGTAATGTCATTTTAAAAATAATTCACGGGTTATTTTAAAACATATTCATTCAATTGAAAATACTTACAAATGATAAAAATGTTTATATGATTCAAGTATTATTCATGTGAGGATCCGCAATATAAGTTCGCACTAGACTTGTATTTATATTTATAGAAAATACACAAATTCTATCTACTATATAAACTTTGTAAAACAAAGCAATTTTTACTTAAAGCATGAACTCATTTATATAATGCATGAATATTTTATTAAAAATGTGGAAAATTTTAAATTATATGAGAATTTATTTAAATATATGAATGCTTCCAAATTACTTTAATATTTTATTTAAATGTGGAATTTTTCAAATTATTAAATATATTCTTAATCCATAATTTTATTATGTGTACTTTGGTTAAATTATTGCATTGGTATTTTATGAAATTACATTAATGTTTTAATGTAATTTCTTTAAAATATATGTATATATTTTGTAACACACAATAATAATTTATGTATTTTTTACAAATTTTTGAAATGAAAAAAAGCAAGCACGGTGAAAACTGAGGCACACCGTGGTATTTTGCTAGTATAAAAAAAATTAATTTATGTTGTTCCACTTTGTGTTTATAAAGTGTATGAATCCTTTCATGACACTAAATTTGAAACGGTTTACTAGCTAGCCACGCTCACCTCCACGCGTCAGGTCACTGGTTCAAACCCCATACCCGTTTTTAATTAGCAATAGACATTTTACAATTTATCAGCTTCTCTCGAAGGACCTTTTTAGATGAAACAAATTTATTGGGGGGGGGGGGGGTGTTCTCCGTTAAAAAAACAGGGCACACCCTTGTCCCTGATAGTGGGGCCGTTGCCATGATGGCGCGCCTCGTCATCGTCGCGGACGTATATAAACGAGATTTGAACCGTATATGCACGCTCATGCCAAGTTATGAAACCAGTTCAATGTATTTTGCAAGTTCAGGCATCAAAGTGCACACTGGTGACAAGTTGAAGCACGAGTGCTGTATTTACCTCGCCTTCTTTCCCCCACAAGTCCGGCCGCTAGTTGCCGCGATCCGCTACAAGTTCGCCCGGTTTTCACCCTTCTCTCTCCTGTTTTTCCTTGCCCCCCCCCCCCCCCGCCCCCCGGCGAGCGAAGGCTTTGTATCTGAAGCCCATAGGGGCCCAAACAAAGCCCACCGCAAATTTCCCCTTCCCCACAGCCATACGCGGCGGCGGTGGTGTGTAGACAGAGAATAATGGAGGGGAGAGAAGACGACAAGAAGGGCGCCGCCGCCGCCGCCCCCGGCAGCTCAGCTCCGGGGACGAGATTCAAGAACCTGGTCTCCAGGGAATACTACAGCCACAAGAAGAAGGTACCGCTCCATGCCCCACCCTACACGGGAATTCTCCCTCTGCGCCGCCAAAACCCAAAATCCCGCGAGAAAGAAGTCCAATATTATCCAATGCCGGATCTTTCCTTGATGTGAATCCCTCGAACCCTAGCGCCGCAAGCTATAAAGAGGATAGGATACGAAAGTTCCAATATTTGGGTCGCCCGGTTTCATTTTCTACTCCACACGGGAGCAAAGTTGCGGGGAAGCTTCGATTCGAGCTAATTGTTAGGTCATCCGTTTTTCTTTTTTTGGAGAAAAGCTGTGATACTGATCGTACTTTTTTTGTCGAGCGGTTCTTCTCCAATTATAATGAAGAAAATTGGTTTTAGCGAGCTGAGAAAGAAAACCAATTTCGAGTCAGGCGCTTATTTAGTTTCGTAAGTTTGTTGGGGAAAGAGGGAGACACCATCTTCCTTTCAGAAAAATCATTGTATTTGTGAGGATCATTTTGGTTGCTTTATGTTGTTGTTTTGCTAAAAAAAACTCCTCCCTTCGAGTAGTATAAATGTATACATGATGCTTACGCTTAAAATTTTAGTTGCTTTTGTGTTCTTTGTTCTTCCTTCATTTGGTATTCCTTATCAATGCAGATTTTCGTATGATCACTGATCTTTTGTATTTTAGGTGCACTCTGTAGCATGGAACTGCATAGGCACAAAGCTTGCTTCTGGCTCTATAGATCATACTGCCCGTGTCTGGAGCATTGATCCCCATGGCCATGTAACTTCCTCTCCTTGTTTTCTAATTGCTACAAGAATATACCTGCTTGTTATAGAGTTAGATAACCCTTTTTGTTGTCAAAGCATTCCTATTTTTTATACCTTTTCTTTTGTGAAATCTATGTAATTGAAAACCTCTCCCATTTCATAGAATGCAAGTTATGATCTTAGCAACAATATATTGTAGCATGCACATTTGCTTTGGATGACTCCAGTCTACCAAGCTATCTATTATATTGAAATTGCTGAAGTTTACCAGGCATTGTGTATTCCTGTTTGCAGGATTGTGTGCACAATAAGGGGCACCTTAACGAGAGCAGATTTTTTGCTAATAGTTGCCACTATGCTCATTATTCAAAATCCACTTTCTGAGTTTTAAATAATGTGAAATAATTCAGTGGTGTAAATAATTCTATGCCATGTGAGCGGTGGACCTGCAAAAATTCACCAGCAAATATGACTTATTGTGACCTGTACAAAAGAGACAAATTTATGGCTATTTTACTCAAGGGTCTTCCCTTTTTAATCTAGTTCGTAAATATTCATATTTTTGGACAAAATCCATGAATTGTTCACATTTTTTTGGAAACTCGGAAAAGAGAAGAGAGGAATATGTGATGTAGTGGAACCTAGTTGCCAAATTCACTTTCCCCACCTTAACACATTTAAGGATTTCCGTTATGTCTGTTCGATTCCTTTGTTACCTCTTGTAATCAAATTCATTATTGTTTTCAGTTTGTAGAACACCGTGGCCATAGTTTATTAACATGAGTCAATGAGTAGTGAATTTTATTCTGTACAGTGGTATACTTAGAACAAGTTATGCATTTATCGGTGAACTGGTAGCTACAGTAAATTGGTTTACTTGCTTAAGAATGAACATTTAGCTCTTTTGTAGGAGGGTGTGCATATTAGATTAGATTTTGTTCATTGGAACTCCAGACTGCAAACAATGCTGACAACACTTCTTATCATACACAGTGCAAGGTTAAAGACATTGAACTGAAAGGCCACTCAGATAGTGTAGATCAATTATGCTGGGATCCAAGGCATCCTGACACAGTTGCCACTGCAGCTGCTGACAAGTCAATTCGTCTTTGGGATGCGCGAAGTAAGTAATACACTTCATCTTTGATGGTCAAGGTGCTAAAACTGCCAGTCTAGTTCAGCATTGTTAATGACTTGGGGCATTTACATTTTGGCCCTTAACTTGAACCCATCACTCAGATATACCCCTAATTCTCAAGGCTGCTCCAATCTGCCCCTTTTCGGTCAAGGCTCGTAATAGAAATACCCTTTTGTGCCGTTTCCGTCCTGTCAAAGGGGTTTCACTGTTTATGGGACGTTTCCTCGCCATTTTTACCCCTCCTTACAAGCAGATGAGCTATCTATGAATAAGTACCTATAAGCGGTCCCATCCCGTGAAAAATAAAGGGGGGGGGGGGGGATCCCCCTTCGTCTCCTCGGCCACTCACCTGACCCCCTTCGTCCAGAGCCACCATGGCTCCTGCCGGCTCCATTGGTGGTGGTCAGCTCCCAGCGGTGCTGGTAGTAGCAGAGCGTGGCGCTCAGTTGCGTGTATGCCGTCGACGGTTCGAGTTGGGGTCTCCGTCAAGGCCCTGCTCTCCTCTGCCTCCTCCCAAGTGACCTCCCCATTTTTCGTCGACACGGTGAATCCACGGCCTCGTCCATCTCCGCATTCACCTCGAGTACGCCTTCAGTTGCTGCCGTCTCCTGCATACCGGGAGGCATCGCCATCGGCACAGGCGTGGCCTCCCGCAAATACGTCTTGGTGCTCCCATGTCCTGCTCATGCCTCTACGGTCGTCTCGTCTTGTTCCCAGGGCCAATGTCCTCTAGATGATGCACGACCTTGCCTTCTAGCCTCTCGTCGCCGCTATGAGATGTCTGCTAGACGGAAATGACGTGGGACAGTCAGAATTAACGCCACGCTCATTGTCTTCCTCGCCTCCGGCATTGGTCCTTCGCCCGATGCCGCAGAGCCGTCGCTCTGATGCGTACCCACCGTTCTCAAGCAAGTATTCTTCATCAAGGGGAGCTTCTGGCCCTCGTCAAACTCTTCCCTCTTCCACTCATGCCATCTATCGCCGAAACATGAGCAAACGACATCCAGAGCTTGCCGCCGCCAGCGAAGTTGTCGTTGTCGTGGCAAGAGTCATTCCCAAACCCGGTGGCCGCGTCCATTGACTTTGCCACACCTTGTAGAGCCTCCCCTCTAAAGGAATTTGATCGGGTTGATGCGAATCGATGACATGGTCTCCTTGTCCGCCTCCTGTGACCGTCCACCGCACCATCGATCTTCTCCTCGGCAGAAGCCTGGCGATTTCCCTCAGGTTCTTCAGCTCCTTGAAGACTTCCTGAGCCCGTTTCTGCCATCCCCTTTGAGCCCGGTGTCCTCGAGCATGCGAGTGATCCGGTGATGGCCACCTTGCGGTGTGCGGGCAATTCGTGCACCAGCCATGCCCAGCTGCTGGTCTGTGCTCCGGTCATGCAGCCGTCCGAGGTGTGGTGTCACCGCGCAGGAGGTGACGTGCGGCGTTGCTGGCCGGGGAGAGAGCGGCGCAGCAGATGGTCTGGCGAGAGAGAGGGAGAGGGAGAGGGGGAGGGGGAGGGAGGGGGAGGGGGAGGGGGAGAGGGTACCTTTTTTTTCCTTTTCCCTTTTCCTAGAGGGCTCTACCTGTAAGGAAACATCCCGTAGACGGTCAAACCCCTTTTACATGTCGGAAACGGCACAAAAGGGTATTTCTATAAGGAGCCTTGATGGAAGAGGGGCAGATTTGAGCAGCCTCGAGAATTAGGGGTATATCTGATTAGTGGGTTCGAGTTAAGAGCAGAAATGTAAATGTAGTTACTGATTTTTGCATCTTTTGTTATGAATTTGGTGTTATCGAACGAGAGTTCTTATGTGGGAACATGACGTGGAAGTTAGTATCATTGTACTCAGTATTCTGCATAGAATGATACATTTTGCTTCAGTCTCTTCTTACCATATTCTGTGATGGTGGTACTTTACCTTTTCGTCAGGTTATATTTACTAATCCAGTTTGTCTTTAACCAGTTTATTTATGTTTTTCTTTTCAGGTGGGAAATGCCAAGTTGTTGAACTCAGTGGAGAAAACATCAACATCACATACAAACATGATGGCACTCATATAGCTGTTGGAAATAAGGTTTACAATAACAGAAAAATGGCTACATTAGATTGTAATATATTTTTGGTGCCTAGCTGTTTGTCTAGTATACTGATTTGAAGGAATGGGACATTCATTCATGTTCAACGTTGCCTTCATGGTGCTTGTGTTTCTTCATCTTCAGTGGTTTTCTTCTGATAGTATATGAATTACTGATAGTATATTGTTTTATATCTCAAAATAGAATAAAAAATCCTGATATGTTTGTGTTACGCATCATCATGGCGTGGCCTAGCTAACATAACCCTTGCTATCTGTTTAGCTTTGCTGTTTTGCCGCACTCTTTTCCTTCAGTTTATACCAGTTTGCTAGGGTTTAGATCTTTTGTTGACCTAATTACTATGCAACAAATCAAATCATATCATGCATAGAAATATGTGGCCGTATTGTCATATATGTGTTTTTGAGAAAATGCTGCATCACTGTATCGTGTACCAGTATTCATGCAACGTAGGTTGGTAATAATGCACCTGGAGATGTACGCATCTTGTTAGTATCTATCAATTAGATGGAACTCTTGGCATTTTTCTTGTTAACTTTCTTCAGTATGATAAGTGATTGTTCAAAAACAAGTGATGTGTAAAGTTCATGTAGTATCGAAATCAAACTCATTTTGAGTGTCATGTAAGTTAGCATGTTTCCTGAAGATTTACACGATATGCATTTACTTTACGAGTAACTAGTTCGTTCAGCTATAATAACAGCTGCTGCTAATGATCTCTAGGAGGATGAGCTAACCATAGTGGATGTTCGGAAGCTCAAACCCGTCCACAAACAGAAGTTCCCTTATGAGGTACTTTACCAAATGAAGTTCAGACACTGGAAACACCCTTTAGCAGTTTTTTTCTGTTCTAAATCCAGCTATGTTTTGGGATACTCGTGCATATCGATGCGATAAGAAATATAGTGAGCCACATGTGCATATGTCTTGTCTTAGACCAAAAAGTTATGCACTGATGTTTATTTTTTTGGGGGAAAACAGCAAGGATACCTACTGTCACTGATACTCTGTATGCACAATGATATATGATACCAACCAGCTGAATCTAGATAATGCATTTACTGTACTACTGATGTTCACACCTTTCTAAACTTTGTATTTTCAATCTCCTGCATTTCTTGTTTTCCGTGACTTGTGGCGTGTGTGTTCTTATTAAATGTTAAATTCTTGATTTGTCCCTCAGATTAATGAGATTGCATGGAATAAAACTGGAGATTTATTCTTCATCACCACTGGGCTTGGTAAGATGCTATTATATACTTTGCTCCTAATTATGAATATTTAAGCTCCTCAATTGTGAAAATGGAACAAGGAGCCTTGATGTTGTCAGACTTCAGGCGTCAGTATCACATAAGTTGATGTTAATGATTCTGCATTGTTTTGTTCTTTATGTAGGATTTGTTGAGGTGGTCAACTATCCTTCCCTTGATGTTGTCTGCAAATTAAATGCCCATACAGCAGGGTGCTATTGCATAGCAATGGATCCCCTTGATAGGTGAGAAAATTCTTTGTTGTTTCAGTTATTTGCCTGAACATGTTTTAAACATGGAACGGTAGGGGAGAACCCTAAGGATTATTTGAATTAGAAATATATAGTATTTACTTACGGACGACCAAACCATATTTACTAGAAAATACACAAAAAGGCTCGAGCTTGCGGTCTATTTTTACTCTGGATCTAGTTGATTTGCTGTATTTTAGTTCCTTACACTAGATACTGGGTTGCTAGATAAGTTATTCGAGTTAACACCGAAGCTATATTCTGAATTTTCGTAAGAGCTACTGAGATTGTATCCTAGCTTCATCTTTAAAAAAATAAATTGTACCCGAACTACCTGCAGTTGAGTAAATATCTATTGCTTATAGGTAACTCCATAGGTGATTTATGAAGAGGATTTCCGAGAAACTGGTTTAGGGAAACATGTATGGGCTCAGTAAAAGGATCCCCCGAATATTGGATAACCGTTTGTAAACCAGGTCGTAAACTTTATATATACTGGAAATATATCCTATATTCCTATGGCCTATGGAAACCATTGGTTTAGTGGAAGAATGAAAACCATGATTAGGATGTTGATCCTCTCCACACACTTAGGTCAATTACCAAAAAGAGAGGAAATGCATTATCATGAAATTTTGCAGAGAACTGCTCGTACACTCTCCTCACGGGTAACTTCCCCCGAATGTGTTGCTTCTCTGCAAAAAGATGTTAATTAGGCACTCTTATTTGTCATAACTAGGCAAAGATATACACTGGCCACGGGTAACCTGCTACATGTCCTCCCTTTCAGGGGTTTCATAGGTTATCTTCCCATATATATCTACAATACCGAATTCAGAGTTAATGTACTCCCTCCGTCCCAAACTAAGTGTCTCAACTTTGTACTAACTTTAATACAAAGTTGTACTAAGCTTGAGGCTCTTATTTTGGGACGGAGGGAGTAGAAAATGAAAATTCACCACATTGTCCAAATTCTTTTCTCCGCAACTATACAATGATCACCAAGTGTTTTTTGTTTGTTTGTTTGAAACTGACCCTAAACTTTTTTTGCGGGAAGGAACTGATTGTAAATTAAGAGCCTGAACAAACTAATCACGTGGAGAAGTAGCAAGTTGTGCTCCACAAGTACAAATTGTATTAGTGTGTTATGTTTTGATGTTAACATCCAGCTAGAGTACAATTATTTTGATGGTCACACTTACAGAATGTTTTGATGTCAGGTATTTTGCTGTTGGAAGTGCAGATTCACTTGTCAGTCTTTGGAATGTCAAAGAGCTGCTATGCATTAAAACCTTCACAAAACTTGAGTATGTCTTTATCTACTATATTTAACTTCTTTAGATTACTATCATAGAAATATCTTCAAAGGTTTTTTGTTTGAATCAGACTCAGTTGTCAATTACCATTATTATTCCTTTGGTCCATGTGTTGTAGAGTTAGGGCCAACAAGTTTTCTCTCAATGTAACAGCACATATTTTATGCACCATGGGCGATGTTCACATTGAAATTAGTAAACAATTTGTGCATATCTGTGTTATTTCTAGGGGTGCAAGCGGCATCCCGCTTCATCTCGCGAAACTCATTTATTATTTCATAGTTTGCTCATCACTTGCCTAAAGTTTACACTATATTTGTACTATAGTATTGTCCGGTAGCCCGCCCCGCTTGCATCCCTAGTTATTATCTCCCATGGCCTTCCCACCAAAGCCCGGCTGGCGAAGGCAATGTAGACATTCAGGACGTTTGTAATCTCTTCAGTTACTTTGATTTGCAATTTTAATTAATTTCTTATTGGACAATACGACTACAAATAGCTCATAATTTTAATTATTAAGAAGAATAGGGTATGGGCTTGACTAATCTCATATCACTGACTTTTGCCTCCAAACATAATTAGAAAGAGTGATTGAACTAAATCATGGTTAGCTGAATTGTGATCATTGGGAAAATAACATTCAGAGGTTAATCTGAGTATGACCGGAGTAACCCTGCTTTCAGTTTTTGGGAAGCTTAGAAATGTGTACCATTTTTAAATGGAAGGCACAAATGTGTACCAATTTCAGGTGGCCTGTCAGAACAGTTAGCTTCAATCACACTGGAGAATTTATTGCATATGCCAGTGAAGATCCTTTCATTGACATTGTAAGTGATCACGAACGTAGTGCAATTTCTTATATATCCGAGACTAACTGTTATGAAAGAGTGGTTATTTTTCATCTTTTTCCCTTTCATCAGGCCAATATTCAGACCGGACGATCAATTCATCAGATTCCATGTAAAGCAGCTATGAATAGTGTTGAATGGAACCCTAAATACAACCTCCTGGCTTATGCAGGAGATGACAAGAATAAGTACCAGGCTGATGACGGTATGGTTATCGCAGTTACTCATTTTAGTGCTGTCGAATAAAATAAAACTCGTAGTTTTGCTTGAACCTCCTGCTCAATAGTTTCCGAAAAACCACAAGCACGTTATAACATCCCAAACACACGGAATCTTTGCCATTATCTTTTCTGTTAAGAATATCCATTCATGGTAAAACTAGTATTCTTCCGTCTGTTACTTCTTTTTTCCTGTTGCCTGTTGTTTCCCGCTGCTTCTACTGTCCTGCATCCAAGTACATGAGTGGGCATTGAAGGGAAAAACTAAGATTCCATTTTCTTCATGCTTTGTTATCGGTGTTTGGGATGTTGTAATGCAGTTGAGGAAGTTTGTAATGTTGTCCATGGGAATGTCGATGTTTCAGGCACCATTGAGCAAATTTCCTCCCCGTCGATTTCATTAACTCCTGAACTTAAAAAGAAACTGTATTACCTTCAGATGCATCTATTTCACTACATAACAATGTAGCTTTGTGATTGCCCAATTCTTCATCTAAAAAATAACAAGGCGACGTAGAAATGTAGAGGAACTAACGTTTCTCGTCATTCATTTTTGCAGGTGTTTTTCGAATATTTGGTTTTGAAAGCACATAATCTGACGCGGACCAGATTATCACCAGCAAGTCATCTCTGTAGATTCACTCATCTGGCCTTAAAAATGTAATTCCATTTTTTTGTCAGCTTGAATGAGGTGTTTGGTTTGAGGTACTGGATAGTGAATGCACCCTTGTTTGGTTTGAGGTGTAGAATGTGCACTAAGCTAGTTCTAAATGATGGATTAGGTAATTTGACCAAATTTAAGAGATTATCCCGCAATGGGCCGAGCTGTGATGTCCAAAGGTGATTTTCTCAAACCAAACATCCCAAAACCAAACAGTGTTGTTGTATTGTACCTTATGTGATTACTAGAGAACAACTTGCATTGTATCTTATCCGACAGAACATTACTGAAACATACTAAAGTAAAATGGATCAAATTTTGTACAAGGTTTGTACTCCCTCCGTTCCAAATTACTTTTAACTTCTACCTTTGTATGAAGTGTATTGTAACATCTGCAACACCAAATATGTTACATTAGATTTGTCAAAAATATTTTCGTATAGATATAATGTTGTGGATACTACTACCTCTGATCCATAATAAGGGTCGCAGTTTTCTACATTTGGCTAAACTCGAAAGAAGTTTGACTGACAAAACTAAAACTTAAGTAATTTGGAAAACGGAGGGAGTACTAAATAAGAAAATAAAATAAGGTATTAGTAATACATCAGTATATGAAAGAGGGGATGAAGTGAAGTTGCAAAATAGATAAACAATGTGCATGTTTCACACCCGTCGCCCAAGGATTGTAGCTGGAAGGCATCAGAAGATATAATTCAAACCAAAAATGTAAAGTAGTGGCACAAAAGTTAATTGCGAGCATAAAAGATGATTGTTTTCAGTTTCAAAAAAAGAGGGATGATTGTTTTCATGCATGTTGCCCCTATGACACACAAACGTGGTCTGGCGCATGTTGATGAGGCATTGAATGCCATGTGTCTCAAATTTGATTTTTTTTTGAAACGGAAAATTTTGAATTATGAATTTATGAGACTGGCATACATACAAGAACAAAGATACATTGCATTGGTTGGCACACCACTTGATGGCATTCACATTCATAATCTTCCGTCCTGGAGCTCTCTGACTTGATTCACACACACAAACACACTGGAGGACAGAAAAGCCTCTGCACACATATTGGACAACATGGACTCCGAACCGACAGCAAAAGCCAAGAAAAAGAATAACAAACACCTCCCTGAAATGCTTGCAAGAATGCAAAGAAAGAACCAACAAGAATTACATTTTTTGTCAAACTGGTAACCTTCAAGCTCCTCCACCTCTTTAACCACTCTCAGGATCTGTACACGTTGAAATGCTTCGCCCATCGCCGCGCCATGAACGGGTCAAGGTGATCCCAGCTCTCGGCGCAGCAGCTGCTCCTCCTCTCGCCGCCGATGCTCGTCCCCATGTCTCTGCCCCCGCAGTACCTGTTGTCGCTCTTCTCTTCGAAACCGACAGCGACCTCGCCCGTCCTCGACCGGTCCTCTCTTCCGCCCTCCAGGTAGCTGTAACCAACCAGTATGAAGCCACAGTCTGCCACAAGGTCAAGTGGGATCCTCCTCTCCTCACCACCCCTCAGCTCCCCTAGCCTCACCACTCCACCATGCTCCCCTATCCTCAGGTGGGTGTCGCCTATGACGCCGCCGAGCAACCGCGCAAGAAGCTCCTCGAATTCATGCATCACGAAGCTGTTCTGCACCCCGAAGCCGAGCCCGACATGGAACTGGTGAACCGGGATGCTCGCACGGTTCATGTCTACCCCAGCATAGCTACGTATCGGATGATCAGAGAGGTGGAGAATGCAGTTGCTTGGGTTCTGGTGTGCCCGGTCCTCTAGTATCTTCAGACCCTTCTGCAAAGCCCCTACCGGATCAATTCCACCCACAGAGCAGAGGTGTTCGATGACCTGCAATGCCATTCGTTTACCATGGGAGGACATCCGGCGCAAGGGGAAGGCACGAGTTGCAGTGGTGGCATTTGTGACAATGGCCAACCGGTCAATTGCCCGCATGGAGAAGACAACCAGTGCCACTGCCTGCTTCAAGAGCCTCAGGTGTGGCCCATTAGGACTGGCAACCAAGACCAAGTCCATGGCTGGCTGTGGAGCTAGGCTGACTGAGAGGTAAGCACGCCTTTGCACACTTGGCGAAGCAATCTGTGGCGGCGAAACCATGGAGGAGCCGCTGTAGCTGTACTGGCAGTGCTGCTGTGGTGGCATCATGCGTCCACAAGGGTAGTGTCCAAGGACATGATGGTGAGCTGCCACCGGAGACGGGATAAGGGCGAAGCGCAGGCATGGATCAACATGCTCAGTCAGAGTGTAAGGCTCAACAGGGTCATCATCGTTGTAGCGGGTAGCACGGATGGAGGACCTTCGGTTGACGCGGGATGTCGCAATGTTGTCATCAAGGATGCGGAGGATTGGATCGGACTGGTTGTGCAGCAATGGCGGCACCTTCAGGTCACGTGGCAGCTGAGACCACTGTGCACGGCAGATCGGGCATGTAACATTGCCATGTCGGATGTTGGAGGCAATGCACAAGAAGTGGAAAGAGTGGGAACACTGGGCTGTGAATATCGCTGGCCTGTCACCGTTGTCAATGCCACTGCTGCTGGTGCTGAGGTTCTCCAAACATATTGCACAGAAGTTCTGCATACAAATATAGCACAAAACAGTATAGTTAATATACAAAATCTGAGAACGTGTGGGATCAGATTAGAACGTAAAACTGCTGTACATAGAAGTAGCAATAAAGAATCACCACAGCTTGGATTTAACGGGAAACTTAACCTATAAACTATTCATTCTAGAACAAGTTAAGCATATGCTAAAGGAAGGATTTTGCAAGTTCAGAAAATACTACTACCTCCGTACCAAAATATAAGACGTTTTTTAGGCTAAACTAGCCTACAAAAACGTCTTACATTTTGATACGGAGGTAATATCTGCTTCATTTGACACTTCAGTTAACATACACATATCTAAAATGGAGGAAATACCATTTTCGTAAGTCCAAATATGACCTGATTAACACCTTATCAGATAGTATGTTCGATTCATGGCAACCGTTCATAGGTTGCAAGCTGGAATGTGTTTAGATAACAAAAATATGAAGTTCAACCAACCAAGAGCCCCTTGCAAATTCTGATATACATGAAGCAACCTGAGTGTTCCTGCTTTAGAACACTACCTCAGGACATAAGGTGATTAGGCATGTAATATATCTATTTGGCTTATCAATTGTCGTCGCCTCTATATTGGTTACAAATAGCTCAAACACAAGTTCCTCCAAGCTATCCTACTAAACGTTATCAAGGCTCCCAAGTTTTTACAGCCTGTTCAGATTGCAACAAAGTTGGGCAAAACAAAAGAACACTGTTAAGTATCGACTGTGCTTGTTAGATGCCAACTGAACTACTACTCACAGAATACCAACTAGAGAAGATATCACCCACAGTGCATCCCAGGGGGTGGGACGAGGGATCAGGCTCAAGCCTCACGAGGAGCTATGCAACGCCATTCAGGCCCTGACTAGCTAAGAAACATTGGGCTATTATGTTGACCCTGACAGTTCAGAAGCAAAATTTCATTTATTAGTGGTTAACGTTGAAATTTACAAAATTACAACAGCATATTGGCAGAGCTTGATTGTTGTTAATATAGTGATGTTAGGGATAAGCACTAGCGCCATATAGCACCAAGGTTAATTGGATATTGACATGATAGACACCAAGATCATGGTATAATAACATGGATGGCAACATGTGCAATATGCATGGTCACAACTTTACTAATAGTCTCTGTTACACAATTCAAACAGCACGTTATTCGTTAGTCTTTGAAAAATGTGCATAGTAACGACATATGCCCTGTTGATTGCCAATTCACAATAGGTACCAACAATAAGATATTCATAGGCTATTGCTTGCACTGTTATGCGCCATTAGCCCATTAGGGAGACAGGTATCATGCCATCTGGGAGACCATATGATTGTTCATCGATAGCCACAAAAAAGTACCAAGGCTCCAACACATCCAAAGAAAGGTTAGGGACACTAACATAGTCTATCAGTAGCACCGCAAAAAAGTCTATCCATAGATATCATATAGTGGATGACCATGCAACCCATCCATGTGCACAAAAGGAATTACAATCAGACTTTTTATTTAATTGAAACAGTGTCACTCTTTTCCAAAGTAAGACATAAGGTTGTAGAAATAGCAACAGCTAACCTCAGAAGTCTAGAACATCGGGAATCGAAGGATGCCAGATATAAGTCAGATCGCCAGAATCTAAATCGTCAAAATGATCGCCATTCGATTTTTTCCGTGTCAAAGGAAAATAGCTTATCTCGGTGATATTCCACCTCTTACCCATCTCAATATCACAATTTTCTACGGGGGGAGTGAGAACTTATTTGGATGGACTAAGTGAAGTGAAACCCACAATATCAAGATTTCCGTTTGCAATCCCATCTCTTACCCCAGGTTCTCCTTTTAGCTTGTCTCATGCTACCTCAAGTTTGTTGCAACCTGATAGTAGGTAAGCATGTCTCTGATCTCTTCACACGTAAATTGGTGGATGCATCTAAAAATAACTACCTATGCTTTAGTAGAGAAAACAGACAGCTACTACATATATATAATAATAGAAAAGCTGCATTATCGAAATTAATAAGAGGGCTGGTGGTCCAAATGGAACAAGAAAATAAAGAAAAGAAAAGGAAAGATGTAGTAAGTGGGCGTAGAGCTGGTGGCACCTTGTCAGCCATTCTAGTGCTGGTCGGCTCCTCCAGCTTTTCCTGTTGTTCTCCATCACTGCTGTCTGCGGGCGCATTCACTGCTGAACATGAGATCTGCATATGCATTACAAGCCTCAGTTCTTGATAACACATAACAAATTTCTACTGTATTTAGCAACACTCTTGACTGTCAGCCACTCTGTATGTATCCTCTACCGTGTTTTACACCTCGATTTCTATTTACCCATCAATGCTATTTAAGATCCAGACAGATATGGAGAAAAATGTTGGTTCAAAGAGAAACTGTACACACACGCATAGCCACCAACTGCCCATGTAGTACACCTTATCTAAACAAGTACAATGCTGAAACATTAGCACCCCGCTAACAGTCAAGTTACTGGAGAAACATTGTTTAATTTGAGTATGGTGTAAAGATACACCAGAAAGTGGATAATAGCTAGAGACAATGGCTCAGTTCCAAGAAAAGACACACACACACAAACACACACACAGAAAGCTCCATGCTGGAAGAAGAGAGAAACATGGGCAAAATGAATTAAAAATCAGCGAAGACAAAACATGGTCCGTGTGTCCTGTGCAGTGCGGGTTGCAGCAACCATCAACGGACCAAAGATTCAGTCAGAGAACGGAAACAAAATGGCCATTCGATACAGAACAAATTCAGACACAACTTTTTCGTAGTTACAAAATTCCAGTGGGGCGCCTAGATCTATTTCTGCTGGGGGGGGGGGTGTAAATGGACCACAGGAATAGTGGTACGTGGGATGCGCAAAATTTTCCCAAGGTGCTAGTGGTACAAAGATGGAACGGGAGAGGGCTAGAACAATCATTTCCATAAATGAGTGGACAGTACCTAGAACACATGGTTGGGCACGCGGTACTGTTGCAATAGGAAGGAGAAGAAAATGCAGCAGGCGTGCTCCTGTTGATTCGACTTGGTTTAAACTTGGGAATTTACCGAGCTTCGTCAGAAAATTTCTAGGAGAAGATGGCCAAAACCAGCTTGGAAGCATGGCATTTGCAGGAATCCTCTCCTCCCGTTGAGATTTGAGAAAGAAGGGCAAGACACCAGAAATCGTTTTCAGAACCAAAGATCAAGAAAGGAACATGAAACCGCCTGCTTACTGACGTGTGTGTGTGAGAGAGAGAGAATCAGAGAAGAAACCAAAAGCGCACCCAGAACCAGGTCATAACTCGCAAACCGATGAGATGGCTAGAAACCAAAACTTATCTATCTAACCCGGAGGAAGAAGAAAAAAGCCTGGAACTCAAGAAACGGAGCTTCTCTGATGAAATGTAGAGAGAGAAAGAGAGAGGGAGAGGGAGAGAGGGGGAGTATTACGGTCTTGGGAGGCGGCGGGGAGGGAGAGGCGGCGTGGGAGGAGAAGAAGGAGGCGCAGGAGAGGCCGATCCGCTTGGCCGCCGCCCGCC
Source organism: Elymus sibiricus (assembly GCA_039707655.1). NCBI lineage: Eukaryota > Viridiplantae > Streptophyta > Magnoliopsida > Poales > Poaceae > Elymus > Elymus sibiricus. The sequence goes on from CM077671.1 coordinate 252,806,718, forward strand.
GCCACCTCGCCAGCGTGCCTTCGCCGCCGCATCCCCCCGCCATTGCTCGCTGCGCCCCCTGAGCTAGCTACAGCGCCATAGGCCCTCCCCTGTTTCTTGGTGTCCTAGGTGGTGGTGTAAACGCCTCTGCTTTGCTTGCCTTGTGCTTCTTGTACTCCCATGGACCAAAGGGGCCAAAGGTCATGCCGTCATGGACTCATCATCCTCTCTCTCTCTCTCTCTCTCCCTCTCCATCTCTCCCAGGGAGTGAGCAGAGCCGACAATTGCACTACAGCCCCTGACATTTTCCCGTTTAGATTTTTAAGCCCTTATTTGAAAATAAAGGAGCGGCCTCAAATTGTATTCTGTATATGCTGAGAACGTGGATGGATGTTGCGAGCCACTCCAAATGGAATGCTTTAGCTCTCAAACTGTTTTTCAAATACTGTAACTAGGATTAATTTTGAGGGGTTTTACGGAAAATATACGGTACTTTAGGGGTGGGTGGTGGGTTCCCAATTCTGAATAATCTGGACGCCTTTATGCAAATCGTCCTTGCTTGCTGAGCTGCTGCACAACGTGGTCCCACCTCTGCGTCTGCCTTTTTTCCTTGGGCACGGAAAGGACAGTTTATAACGCATGCCCGCCCTGCCTTTTTCCTATTAGCTTGGATTATAGTTTTCCGAAAATTAGCCTAGCTTGGAATATAAGAGCATCTCTAGTGGCTAGTGTATGTGGTAGTCTAAACCAAATATAGACTATCACAGGTCCAAAGACGCCTCCAGCGGCTGGTCTATGAGCTGGTCTAAATTTTACACAACCATCCAAATCGCTACGCATCGTCCAAATATAGACGACCGAGCGACGACGAGCAAACCACAGCTGCTTCTCGCGCCGTCTCTCCCGCGCCCATCCGGAGCAGTTGGAGACGAGGAGGACGCCCGCGCCACTGCCCCGAGCTTGCCGCCGTCGCTGAGGTATGGCCTTTTTTTCAGATTCGGAGAGAGAGAGAGGGGGATGGGAAGGCGCCGCGGGCGACGGGGAAGGGGCGGGCGCGCTGGCGCCGGCGCCGCCCCGGCTCGATGCGCTGCTTGCCGGTGGGGGACGCCTCCGCTGTTGCCTGGAACGGCCAGCCCCCGGGTCGATGCGGGCGGGCGGGCGCTCAGGCCGGCGGCGGCGCGGGGGGGGGGGGGGGCTCAGCCCGGCCGCAGCCGCGGGGGGGGGGGGGGGGATGGATCGAGTGCCGTACGCCTCCGCTGTTGGACCCGGGCGGGCGGGCGCTCAGGCCGGCGGCGGGGCGGGGGGGGGGGGCGCTCAGCCCGGTGGATCGGCGGGGGGAGGGGGGGGGGACTCAGGCCGGCGGCTGAGGGATGGATCGACCAGCGCCTTCCTCTGTATATTGCTGCTATTGCCATGTATATATCCTACTGAATTATTGTTTGTGTGTAGATGGAGAACTCAAATGAGATGGACTCACAGATGACATAAATTGGGTTGGAACACCAAATTGCAGCCCAATCGGGAAACAAGTGAGGATGCCAACTAAAAAAAAATCGACAAAAGGAGCCTCGACAAAAGGGAAAAATTGGTCAAGTGCTGAGGACTTGGTGTTGATCCAAGCATGGGCAAATACTAGTTTGGATGCGGTGACTGGGACGGATGCTACAAGAATGAGTTCGTCGTCGTCGGATGAAGACGACGACGAATTCATGAGCATATTCACAGAAGCAATGTTTTCACTCATCATTCTGTTGTGTGAGAGAGGACAGAGGAATTCGGGAGAGGAATGACCAGGATTGGTGGATGAGAGATGGGAGGGGTGGTATATATAGACCTGGAAATAGAGCCGTTGGAAATAGAGCCGTTGGAAATAGAGCCGTTGGAAATATAGACTACCAAATTTAGACAATCCGCTGGAAAACAGAGGTTGTCTAAATTCAAAAAAATTTAGACCATTGTCTATATGAAGATATAGACTACCATATTTAGACAAGCCACTAGAGATGCTCTAAGGGCATGTACTACTTTCGTCCGGTTTATTAGAGCAACTCCAACCGGACGACCCATTTCATCCGCTCGTGTCCATTTGGATCGCAGCAGACACAAAAGTCGGCCCAACGCGCCGACCCAAACGAACGCGCGTCCGTTTTTCGTCCGCCCGCGACCCATTCCAAGCTCAAATTTGGGCGGCATTTGCGTTGGCAGATACGAAGCGGATGCCCGCGTCGCCCGCCTTCTCTTTTCCCTGGCCCGACAGTCAGTGGCTTGTACGCCAGTCTCCTCTTCCTCCTTCGCCTCCAAATCACTCGCCCGCCCCCCGCCTCCCACCCCCCCGCCTCCCACCCCGCCGCCCACTTCCGCCGTCGCCGCCGGCCATTCTCCCGCCGCTTCCTCTCGGTGGGGCCTGAGGCTCCTCTCCGACCGGAGTCTTCCACAACGCCCGCAAGGTGTTCGACGCTTTGCCCAAGGTACAAATGGACTCCGATGATGAGTATTTTTTCTACAACGTTCTTCTTCTGGAGTCGGATGATTCTTCATTTGATGATGAGGAGATGGTGGCGGCTGCGTTGGTCGTCAATGACCACGTAAGCATGGAGTGGCCACAGTTTAAGGGCTCCATGTCGGGGCACACGCCGACACTGAATCGCAATCGGGAGAGGGCCATTTCCTACTCTGGAAAGACTACTTCGAGACCCCAAATCCTCGCTTCAAACATCACTTGTTCCGTCGCCGTTTTCGGATGGCTAGACATGTTTTCAACCGTATTCGAGCGGGTGTGGTTGAGTACGATAACTATTTCGAGTGCAAGGGATGCCCTTGAAAAGATTGGCTTCTCCTCTTATCAGAAATGCGCTGCTGCCATTCGTATGCTTGCATATGGAGTCCCCGACGATCTCATTGATGAGTATGTCCGGATGAGTGAGTCCATCTGCCTTGAGTCCATGTATAGATTCTGCAGGGCTGTCATAGTTGTGTTTGGGCCGGAGTACTTGAGAGAGCCAACAGTTGCTGATACAACACGGTTGTTGTCGATGAATGCCAGTAGGGGGTTCCCGGGGATGCTTGGTAGCATAGATTGTATGCACTGGAAGTGGAAAAACTGCCCTTCTGCTTGGCAAGTGCGGTATAAGGGCCATGTCCGAGCTTACACTGTCATACTTGAGGCCGTGGCTTCCCAAGATCTCTGGATTTGTCATGCTTTATTCGGCATGGCCGGATCTCACAACTATATCAATGTGCTCCAGCGATCTCCGGTGTTTGCTAGAATGGTAGAAGGCAATTGCCCAGAGGTCAATGTTGAGATCAATGGCCATCAGTACACCAATGGATACTATCTAGCTGACGATATCTATCCACATTGGTCTTCTTGTGAAGACAATCTCCAACCCTGTAGGAGAGAAGAGAAAGAGGTTTTCCCAAGAGCAAGAGAGTGTTAGAAAAAACGTAGAGCGTGCCTTTGGCGTTCTTCAATCTCGATGGGGCATCGTTCGGTATCCTTCTAGAACTTGGAGCACCAAAAAGTTATGGGAGGTGATGACAGCTTGTGTGGTCATGCACAACATGATCGTAGAGGATGAACGCACAGAACGTCTCTGTGATCAAGGGTTTGAGTTTCAGGGTGACAATGTTGTGTGTGAGCAGAGCATGGAGGAGGGGCAACGTTTGCAGAGTTCGTCGAGTTTCATCATAAGATGCGTGATTGGGATACTCACATGCAGCTGCAAAATGATTTGGTTGAGCATACGTGGATTCATGTCGGCAACCAGTAGATGTATCGACAACTTTTTCTTTTAAATGTATTTGAGACAATTTAATATTAAACTATGAGATATTTTTTTGTAGTTCTCGAACTATGCAATCTTTTGTATTGAACATTTATTAATCTAGAAGTAAATTTTATTTTCTGTGATAATATTTATCAAAGCGATCAAAAAATGACCGCAGCCTGCCACGCGGACGAAAAATGGGTCGGCGCGTTGGACGCACGGTCAACCCATTTGCAAAAGAGGGCGGACGAGCCGACCGAAACAGACAAAATGCAGACAAAGCGCGCGTTCGTTTGGGTCGCGCGGTTGGAGTTGCTCTTAGGCCCCCTTTCATTTTACGCCAAAGTTCGATCATGAATTTAAACTTATAAAATGTAAATTCTATCTTATAATAATATATCATAGAAACCTCTTTTAAATACAAATTCATCAATATACCTTTTATAGCAACATGTTTTGTATTTTTTAATTAAATAGATGATCAAAGTTGGACCAGAAATATAAAGATGCCTAATAAACCGGGCCGGAGGGAATACAATGGAGGCAGCTGTATGGTGCTGCCCCATGCCTTCACGTAGATAAAATTGTATGGAGCAGCTATTGGAGGCCATCACCATCCATCGCAGGCATTAGCTCTCTAGGACCCACTGTTTCAGCTTTCCTTCATTCGGTCCTCTCTCCCATGAGCGTTCCCCTGCGTGATCTCATTTTCCTACTGCTTTACCTCTGACGTCCACATACACGCCCGGTCACATAAGGCTAATATGACCCCTCAAACGTATGTGGACACGCCCGGTGGCGTGTTAGTTTTAACCCCTCATATTTGCTTTCATACATCCATGTATCTTAAATTTGTCTCCTCATTTTTTAGTCATTTCAACAAACACATTGTTTGCGAGCACATAGAGCAACAACGGCAGGATAGCAACTTCGACAGTGACCGTCGCTGCGCGCCCCGCCCGCACGCACCCGCGCCCACGCCCTGCCCGCGCCCGCGCACGCGCCTCGCCCGTGCCGCCTCGCGGCCCGCCCGCGCTTCCGCCCGCAGTGGCCGCGGCCGCACCCCCGCCAGCCACGCCGCCCCACGCTTCCGCCTGCGCTCGGCCGCCGCGGCCGCGCCGCGCACGACCCGCCCGCTGCGCCCCGGCCCACCCCGAGCGCCCCAGCCCCGCGCCGCTCCGCGTCGGCGCCCAAGCTCGGCCGCCACGACTGCATCCGTGCCCCCGCCCCGTCCCCGCCAGCCGCTGCGCCCCTGCCCGTGCCCGCCCTCGCGTGCCCGCGGCAGCCAGTGCACGTGGCGGCCAGCTCGCCCCCGGCGACCTGCATGCTCCCCCGACGTGCCCGCGAGGCGCGGCGACGGCGGGCGCGATGCTGCGCACACGGGCGCGAGCTGCAGCAGAGTCTTCGGCGATGGACTGTGTGTGGCTACATGTGGGACATGCTAGGATAGGTATGACGTGGAGTACGGTGTCCGGCCGTGCCCGGGCCTGACCGGGCAGCCTCATATCGTCCTTCATATTTGAGACGGGTTTGAGGGGTGCCGGTCAGTCCGGGCGTATAGGGACGAAATGAGGTGTCTGGTTGGGTCATCTTTTTTTGACCGGACACTGACCGAGCACTGACCGGACAGACTTTTCGGGCGTATAAGAGGTCCAGCTGTAGATGCTGCAAATGTTGCTTTTGTCACTGAGGAGCCGGGTTTCTTTGCAAGATCCCGTTTCACTCTGCAGGATACTGGTTAAGCTGAGCTGGAGCATCTAAACTGACATGGTGTACTGGGGCAGCGGTCCAAGCTAAAGCGTTGGCCATGCCCTAACAAGGTCACCCGCATGGCGATTCACAGGCAAGTGGCACCTCTGGAACAAAGGCTTGAGTTTTGGAGAAAAATAAAGGATTCTAATTTGAATAATAAGAAGAAGAAGAAAAGGAAAAAAAATCTACTTTTATCATTTGGCTCATAGGATACATGAAAGAAATTTCATTGACAAGCGATTTCTTCTTCTTCTTTTTTTGCGGAAAAAGCAAAAGAAAAATAAATGAAGGCTCTGGCATCATAGGAAACACCATTTGGTTTTTCTAACACATCTTGTCTCTTCTTCAGTCAATTTTCTCTCCCGACGTGTAATCTCGGGTTCCTCAAGGGAAAATGATGCGTATCGGTTTTAACACACACACACACACACACACACACACACACACACACATATATATAAATGAAGAAACAGATTTGACGCATCTATTAATTAAGAAGAAGATAGTTGTCTAGTTAATTAATGGGAAATCAGACGAAAACTGGCATAATCCAAGGAGCAACACTCATAAAATAAAGACATATCATAGAAAATTGAAATAAAAATATTTCGAGATGGCAAATATTCGGAGATGACTATGAAAACACCTCTGTGGATCCTCGAATTGAAATATGATTGAGAGGGGTACCCTTCATTTCAGGTTAAGAAGATGGGAAAGCGCCTTTCTCTATATAAGAACAGTGTATTTCGAGGTGTGCAAGCAATTTCTTGAAAACTTGCTTCAGATATGAAACTTTGAGTATTAAAGGAAGCCCTTGTTATTCCCAATAAGATTACCCGATAATAGATCGACTCCTCCCAGAATTGCGTTATCAGTGTAGAGCCAGGAATAGCCGTCATGACGCGGAATGCCACCATCGTCCGATCCCCGCGAGATATGAGGTTTGCCCCGGAGTACTCTGTGCAAAGTGCGAGCACCACACCTCGATGACGTCTTCAAAAGGAAAGTGTTGCCCGAAGGCATCACCATGGTCAGCCTCGACCAAGGGCCGCGGGCAAAGCTTTCACCCAACATTGCATCACTCTCCGTGCGCCCGAGTCATGGGACTGGCCAGACCAACAAACTACCTCGCACAACCACATCAACCGCGACCCCTAGCTCTCGGGCAACGCCAGAGCAAATCCGACATCCATGCCCTCATCCCGCAACCTGACACCCCCTCTACCAAAGACCGACACCACTGCCCCTCAGCCAGATCAAGTACCGCCCCTCCCGACGTGCAACCTCCAACCTCATGCAACACATCACAAAGCCGCTGAAGCGCCAACTCGCCAGGTTGCGTGTTCATGTGTTCATAGGGGTGATTGTGCATGCATGTATGTGAGCGTTTGTGTTTGCACTGAGTTTCTAAAATACAGTGAAAGAAGAAATAAAGTGTCGTGTTTTTCTAGATGAGAAAGTATCCCAAGAAAACCAAGTAAACATGAGAACACCACGAAAACCCTGCTTAGAAGTTTTTTGATTTTTAAACAACATGATGTTTCATGAACATGTGAAATTTCAAGTCCAAATTGATATTTAGTTGGATCTATGAAAGAAACAAATTCGTCAATAAATAGTATATCATGGCGTGCCACTATTCATTAAAAAACTCATCTTCATACCTCCCAAACGAATGTTAGTTCAGGTCTGAACTTTGACATGCGTATAGTCATCACCTTCTTAAGAGCAACTCTAGCAGAGTCACCATATTGACAACCTCCATAACTAATAATATGAAGGTCGCCTAGGTGATCACAAACTCAGAGTCGCATGTTGGTTGCCTTGTTTGCTGCATCAACTCAATAGGCACATACTGTAAAACACTATTTTGATCTAACATTGCGCTACAAAGTTTTTACATAGTCAATTACTAACATTTTCATGTCATGGGTTAAAAAAGTGTATTTTTTCAGCGACTTGAGCCCCACCACATCGATGGTGAATGCTATGCACGGGGCACATGTATGTGTGGCAAGTCCACGCGTCCTCTAGCCGTGACGGTGTGATGGTCTAGTGACATCACCTTCATCTCATTACTGCCTTGTGCGATCGCCAAGGTCGGAGACAACTTTCTCATCACGGGCAAAGCCCAATATGGCCAGATTCATTTCCTCAAATCTCACCATATGGGTATCGAATTGGCGCCATTTGGTGCATTCCCTCTCCATCATGAAACTCACATATGCCTCCCTGCAGTTGAGCTATACGACGGTGTTCCTCTTTGTCACCAGTGCCTGCCTAACGGTAGTCTTCTCTAAGATTTTTCTGGGGCAGACATCCAACATGTAATCCTGTAGCGCTCATTTAAGCATCTGGGAGTTGGGCCTTGGACGCAAAGTTGGTGAAAGGATCAAGGTGGACCTAGAAGGGGGGGGGGTGAATAGGTACAATTGCAAATTTTAGTTGTTACTTAATTAGCAACTTTAGGCTATAACGTGGAATATGAAAGTGAGCCTAACAATTGCTAAGGTGAATCTAGTGCAAAAGTAAAGCTAGGAAAAAAATAACCACAAGCAGGGAGTTAGGGTTAGGGATAACCGCAACTCCTGGAGATGAAGATGTATGGCGATGTTCACTTCCTTGGTGGGAAACTAGTCATCGTCGGTGGGATGGATGTTACCACAAAGGACACCAACTCCACGAAGACTCAATCTATTTTTCCCTTGAGACAACACCACAAAGGCGTTTCTCAACCTCTAGCGGTAGACCTTGAGGTGGTCTCCAAACCATCACAAACTTTTCGGGGGTAATCACAATGCTCGATTCCTCGTTGAAGTACTCCTACCGCCTAGGAGTCTCCAATCTCCAAGAATAACGAGATCAAGGGGAAAAACTCAAGACTTGCTCAAATCACGTTTTGCTTTGGTCACAAGAAGGACATGCAGTGGACCTATAACTTTTGGAATAACTGTTAATAACTCTCACAAGCGCTTTTGGGATCTGAGATTTGGTGAGGAAGAGTGAGAGGGGACGTTTGTAGGGTTCTTGGTATCTTTTGAATGGAGTTGTCAACTCTCTACCAGAGTGGTAGAGGGGTATTTATAGGGCTAGTTAATTGTAGCCGTTGGATCCATGTGTGCTATGTAACTGCCGAAAATCCGATGGAACCGGACGTCTAGTGGCAAACACGCACCACGTCCGGTAGAATCACCGGACATTCGGTGGTTGTAGTTTGCCAATAGATGAGTGTAGTGTTAAATTGCTAAGAAATGACTTGTCCGACATCTGGTATTTTCCATAAATCCGGTGTCTTGGGAGGCACCGGATATTCGGTAAGTACCGGAAATCCGACAGTTTGCTACTGGATATAGTGCACTGTTTTTTGGTAGGGACAGGAACTACAGGAAATTCTTCAAATACGTTCTGTTGGAATAGCAACGGATTTCTGGACACAACCGGACGCCCGACGATTCAGGAGAGATCGGATGTTCGGAGAACATGGACAACCGACATTTTGGTTATGTATAGGATGAACCGGATTTCTGATGGGGACCGGAAATCCGACAGTTTTGCTCTGTTGAGATAAACCAGATTTAAGTTAGGCACCGGACGTCCGGTCGGCAATGAGTGACCGTAAGTCAGGTAGATACCAGGCATTCGGTGAGCCAGAGACCAAACTACTTTTCTTGAGATATAAGTAATGGGTCTATTTGGAGCGGTACTCAGGAATGATTTGTGGGTGTATGTGTGTAATGAACCAGAGCTGAGAGAGCGGGAAGTTTTTTCTGAATGTTTTGGCATGCATGCATATAGTTAGGATCATATTAAACTTGCATTGAACCTAAACTACTTGCATTCAAATTGCTAAGTCAATTGCATTCAAATATATTTGACATGACCTTTGCTCTTATCTAGAGTTTGGGATTGAAATTATAATTCAAATAATCAAAGGACTTATATAATAAAGTCCAACCCAAATAATATAATAAATAAATTAAACTTTATTAATAATTGGAATCATATACAAAGTTATCACAATTGGAAATCAGAAACTAAATAAGTAATAGTATTCCATTATAATCAAAGGACTTATATAATAAAGTCCAACCCAAATAATATAATAAATAAATTAAACTTTATTAATAATTGGAATCATATACAAAGTTATCACAATTGGAAATCAGAAACTAAATAAGTAATAGTATTACATTTTTGTATTACGAAGAATTGGAGAGGGAAAGAAAAACCTAAACTAACCTATCTATTTTCCTAAACTATCCTATTTAAGATCTTGATCCAAATCTTAATCTTGATCTTCATTTCTTTCTCTTCTTTTTCCAAACCTGCAAAACAAACATAGAAAACAAAAGGAATATGGTTATTGTTAAAATGTAGCATTCCCATTCTGGAAATGCATTATTATCTAGGAGCTAGCACTTTGGAGTCTTGGCAATTTTAGCCAAAATCCAGGATTAATAATTGGGCTGAGCAAGTCACAGCAAATAGCCATCAGTGAGTAAATAGAACCAGAGGGTCAATGAAACAGTAACCAGCCAACCGAAATGGACCAAAGGTAGTGGCAGCCAGAGATCAACAAGTCCAACAACATAAGGAGGATGAAAATGACCAAAGCATATTAAGGTAACAAAGTCAAGACATAGATCAACTTCATGATCGGCCTAAACTAGCACTAGATCCATAAGTAACATCCCTCAAATCAAATTAGATCGGTTTTCAGATGAAATCCAACTAATCCCACTGCAGCAAGTCTTTTTTCAAGCGATAATAGCTAAAGACACTATTCACCATCCAAAACCATGCCACGGAGACATAAGCACCAAGATAGCCGGCCAGGGAACAAGTACCAACCAGTTAGCCACCAAGCAGCTCAACTAGATCAACATCAAGGATAGCTTGACAACAGCAAGCAGCTGTTGTCAACACCACGAACACCAGAACATATCAGGAGCCCAGAGCACACATGCATGTCCTAGCAGAGGCGAGACACATGCCATGCCTATAAATTGCCCATAGCTACAACAACTCAATATTTGACACATCTGGTACTTAGTACCATAACCAAAACCACACCAGAGAGGAACTAGTGTGAAGCAGCTAGGAGGAGGAGGCAATGCACAAGAAGAAGGAACACCAGATTCTCAAGACCAAGCTCCTCAGCACCAGAGGTAGGCTTCGGGGGAGTTAAACCCTCAGGTTGGCACAAAGGTGTTGTGCTTAACATCATAAGGAGTTGGGAGGAAACATTAGGCCTCAATTAGGAACTCCAAACCCTAGAGGGGAGGGCTTAGACCAACATCATTGCCTAGATCAGTGCCATCTGTTCTTAGTAGTTAATAAATGAGGAGGGCTAGATCAAGTAGTATATGTTCTATCAGTTTATCATATAATAGGACAAAAAGATAGACAAGAAAAGAAGATGTGGGCTAGATCAAGTAGTATATGTTCTATCAGTTTATCATATAATAGGACAGAAAGATAGACAAGAGAAGAAGATGTGGGCTAGATCAACGAGTATATGTTCTTAACCAGTTTAGTAGAAACCTATATGAACACATCAAGTAACATTAGCAACAACAGATACAATAGGAAAAGTTAAATAGACCAATGGAAGTATGATCAAAGGATCACACTACTAAAGTTAACTACAAATTCAGTTCATTGAATCCAAGTTATCCATGACAACTAGTGTAGCCACTGATAGTATCAGAACTTAAGCTGCTAACTGAAGAATTCTTCAGTTAACATGAATTACAGGAACTCCATGGCAACAATTAGAGCACTCCACCAACCATGAAAAATTTAGCACATCATCAGAGCATCTACATACCACCAAGAGCATCACAGGAGCACATATACACAACAATTACACATGCACAGATGCTAGCTGTGGGGACCCCGACACATAAGACGAAGCCTCCGAATGCACGTCACAATGATCCCAAGATCAATGCTCACTAAACACATAGAACTGAATAATCAAGAGTCTTACATCCATTACATACCTTCTTACACAAATATGACCATTATGGTCAAGTCTTACACAGATAGGGCCATGAAGGCCAAACATCAAATAAACACTCATAGCGGAAATCTTCGACGATAACTTGGACCCATGCCATCTGCCTTAAGCCTACAAGCATTCTGACTCGGAAGCATCCTAATTCACATGTTTGTCACCAAGGTACTCTTCGTCAAATTCCTGCTCTTCCATGCCTGGCCAAGGAAATAGCCAGGGACAAGCCAATGAGTACTTTTGAATGTACTCGCAAGCAACCCATGAGTGGAACAAAGTAAACATGCATGGTATAAAACTATGTAGGTATTTTTGCGGAAAGCTAATTTTGACTACAGTATCATGCCTTATCATTTTGTAAATCATGCATCATGAGGTTAAAATACCAATATAAACAGAGTTTGAACAACTCAAGTATATCATCTCATCAAGTCATCTGACTTAGTTCAAGGATTTCCTTTTCACACCCAAGTTTGTAAAACAATGGACGTAGCCCAAGAGCGGTTATCCAACTATCCTTGACCATGGACACGACTATTCGAATAGTTTGACACTCTGCAGAGGTTGCACACTTTACCCACAAGACTCGGGGAACTTCCGTGTCAATCCACGGCTCGCGGTAAATTACATACCCGAGGTAAGTACCCGGACAATATCTTTCCCTTGACAAAACTAAACAAAGAGTCCACTCGTTGGTACCTGGCCCTCATGATAGTACATCACATCAAACAATCACAACATCGTATATCCATGAGGGGACACAACGGTGTGCCCGATGTGTGTAAAAATAGTCATAGTCATCCATTTCATCACGACCCTGTATCGAGAGTGGCCACGCCACTCCCACCACTAGTAAAGCGGGATATCTGCTAGTATCGACCAAGGTAATCAACAAAGCCCCATCCCATAAGGGGTAGTGTGGTCGTACATGTAAGGTTGGAGTAACGACCGCAACTTACACCAATCCCTTTTCTAAAACAATACACTCAACTTGCCTTGGTACATCACTTCTTTATCAAGTGGTTACCTAGCTCAACATCTCCCACGGGCATTAGTGGCACCCGATGGGGTTTTCGAAAGTTTGTTGAAAACCACTTTTGTTTCCATCTCGATGCATATACTCGTCCCACTTGCGTAGCCAACTACTTAGCTCCTATCTACTTCCCACCCACATAACTCTAAACAAGAATTGAGTCATGCACAATGCAAGTTTCATCGTATTATGCAACGGGGACAACTTAGCAAGGTTGCCACCATATCATCATGCTTTTTAATGCAATAAATAAAAGTGATATAATGCCATGCAAGAAATAGTTTCATCAACATGGTCAAAGGGTTGCTTGCCTGGCTCAGCAAAGTCTTTGAGGTCTTCAAATGCTTCTCCTCCAACTCCTTCATAAACAACGAGATCTAACGTCGCAAAATAACGGGACACAAATACGACAATAGCAAAAACAGAAAAATAAAACCACTCAAAAAAATGTCAACATATTTTATTAAATACTAGGCTAAAAACTAAAAATACCATATTGTTAGATTTGGAGTTGGAATGAGAAAAACAAAGACATTGATTTTTAAGATTGGATTTAAATGCCTAACTAAGGATTTAATTATGAATAGTGTAGACAAAGTTGTCCAAAACGAGTGGAAGTTGCACCATTAAATAGGTGAGATTGTTGCAAGATTTTAGGAATTTGAATCATGTCATTTGGACAGTTCTACAGACTTGAGGAATTTTTGCAAACTCATTGAGAAATAGAAAAAGAAAAAGCCAGCAGAGTGGGTGGGCCAGATCGGGCGTAGTTGGGCCGGCTCAGAGCCATTCCAGTCCAGGGCAAACCGGTGCGCGCGCATCGGCCGGGTTTAAACCTGACAGGCGGGGCCTAGGCGCTAGTGAGAGAGAGAGAGAGTGGGAGGGAGGGAGGGAGAGAGAGGCGTGGATGACAGGCAGGCCCTGCCTGTCATCCCTAACCTTGCCGCAGGGAGGCCAGGGTGCTCACCGTCAATGCTACGGGGCACAGGAGAGGGAACGGATGCCAAAGTTGGCTGCCGGGGTGCCCTGGTTCACCGGCGACGAAGACGTGCGGCGCAGGAGCTTCGACCGAGGTTGGTTCGGTCACACCGGCCTGCAAACGGAGGAGGAAAGGGTCGGGGCGAGTCAGTTCATTGTGGGGGCTCTGGATCGAGTGCAAACGAAGGCGTAAACGCTCCCTACCATGCGTTCTTCGGCGAGCCGAAGCGGCTGAGCTCGAGCTCGAGGGTGTCTGGGGTGGAACTAGTGGAAGGGGGTGTGATTAAGGAGGAGGGTGAGAGAGAGAAGTGCAGAGGGGGGCTCGGGGTGGCCTCTTATATGCTGGTGCCGGTGCACCACACACGGCATCCACAACCACAGTCCGGGGCATCGATGGAAGCCATGAGGGCTCTCTGGCTCGTGTCCTTGGCGCTTGTGGACGTGGTCTCGGACCAGGGGAAGGAAGAGAGGGAGCGGGGCGAGGCCAAGGGGGCCGGTGTCCTGGCGTGTTGTGGATGCCGAGGGGAGGCTACCGGCGAATGGAGGGGGGAGCACGAGGCTGTCAGGGCATGGGGATGGGCGTCGCTACGATGCTCGGGCGCACTGTAGCGCGCTCTAGAGCGTTGTTTTGGCATGCCAGGGCATGTACCTGGTGCTCTGGTCGCGGCCACCCTTGTCCACTAGCTCCTAGGTGTTCTGGAGATGCTCTTTGAAGCTTAGGAGGTAAGGAAATGGTAGAGGTAAAAGAATAGGGGGAAGAAAAGATGCTGCCATGGTGAAAATAGAGATGACAATGATGGTGTTACCCCCATCAATAATTGAGCTGAGGGCCTGGGTGAGTTGCTGGAGGTACAAGGTAACTAGGTGGAGTTGTGGTAAAAAGTTGGGGTCAAGGAGATCAATGGAAGGGGTGTAAATCGTAACTTCTAGATGTCACCAGAAGGTGTTTGATCCTGGCTTGAGCTAGTAAAATGGTTCTCCTTGCCATGAGATTTAACAGGAGTGAAGGGTAGGGCCAAATGGTCTTGCCCACAAATTTTCACCTCATTTGGGAAAACTTGCAAATGCAATAATTTCTAACACTAGAAATCAACAGAAATGGATTTGGCAAGCTTTGATCAAGCTTCCCTGTTCTTGTTGATGCACCACTTGGTGTATATGTAAGAATTGGGGATTTGAACATGTCCACCAAATTTTGGGCTCATTTGGCGACACTTGGCACTGTAAAGTTGACCAAAGTTGGATCTGGACAGAGAGGGTTTTGGGACACTTTGGTGAACCAAAACTAATTGGATTGAGATGAAACTTGGCAAGATCATCATATGAGGCATATGTGATTTGCTAGAATTTCCCTTGATTTATTTGACAATATTTCTTATATAAATATTTCAATACTTGAAATATTCAGAAAGGGTTTTGGAGGGTTTTGTCCAATATTTTGAACATGACCATCTGTTGAAACTCATAATATGAAAAAAATATGTCCACTCCGTTTCCCTAATTTTACTCAAATATTTTGAAACATGAAAATAATTTTTCCCTACAAAAGACCAATTTTGGCCTCAGGAAAAAGCCTTTAAATATAAAAATAACTTTTAAAATATTATTTTTGTGGTTTCGGGAAGTCTTATATATAATAGGTTTGAAATATAATTTTTGAAAGAATTTAAATACCCTAATTTAAGGACTTGCAGTTGAAGTCTCAACTTAGGGGTTTTTGAAAACCTAAATTTGATAAATGCTTTTTGGCAAAAATAAATTTGTATAAAAATAGTTTCATGTCCTTTACACATGGCATGATCATTGGGCAAAGTCTTGGATCAAGGAGAAGAGTTTTCAGAGTAGGAGAGTTTTTAGGAATTAGAAGCACAAACAAGCAAGCAAGCAAATGACAAATCAATCAAGCATCTCATGCACACAAAAAGTTTTATTGGTCCAAAATTTTAAGCTTTATTATACATAGTGATGTGATACAAAACACAGGGTGTGACAGACCTACCCCCCTTACAAGAATCTCATCCCCGAGATTCCTAAACTAGGCGCTAAAGAGATATGGGAATTCAGATCTGAGGTAGTCTTCACGCTCCCAAGTTGCTTCTGGTTCGGTGTGGTTGCTCCACTGGTCCTTGAAGTACTTGATGGTGCGGCTTTGAGTGCAACACTCGGCTTCATCCAAGATGTGAACTGGTCTCTCGCGATAAGTGAGGTCTGGCTGAAGGTCAATGGCTTGATGATCGATGTCCTTGTAGAGGTCAGGGTTGTTGGGGACTTGGAGACACTTCCGGAGTTGTGACACGTGGAAACGTTGTGCACGTCAGATAACTCGGAAGGTAACTCTAGCTGATAGGCAACTTCTCCTCGTCTGTCAGTGATCTTGAAGGGGGCGATATATCTTGGTGCGAGCTTTCCTTTGACGTGGAAATGCTTGGTTCCCTTGAGGGGTGTGACTCGGAGATAAACATGATCTCCGACGCGGAAACTCATTTCTCGGCGGTGTGAGTCGTTGTAGCTCTTCTGTCTTGACTTGGTGGTCTTCATGCGCTCTCTGACTGGTTGAACTTGCTCTTGTGCTTTGTGCAGTATATCTGGTCCAAAGATCAGTCCTTCTCCGGTCTCTGACCAATTGTGGGGAGTGCGGCATTTACGTCCATACAACACCTCAAACGGTGCCATCTGAAGACTGGACTAATAACTGTTGCTGTAGGAGAACTCGGCGAAAGGTAAGAAATCTTCCCACTTGGCTCCATATGCCAAAACACAAGAACGAATCATATCTTTGAGTATCTGGTTTACTTGTTCCGGCTGTCCTCCGGTCTGAGGGTGAAAACTAGTGCTGAAAGATAACCGGGTTCCCAAGGCCTCCTGGAACCGATTCCAGAATCTCGAGGTAAACTGAGTACCTCGGTCTGACACAATCTCCTTAGGAACTCCGTGGAGACTCACGATCCGATTGATGTAAAGACTAGCTAGTTAGTTCCCCTTGTAGGTCGTCTTGACATGAATGAAGTGGGCTACCTTTGTCAAATGATCGACTATGACCCATATGGAATCATGTCCTTTGTTTGACCTGGGCAATCCGATGATGAAGTCCATCCTGATTTTGTCCCACTTCCATTCAGGCACTTTAAGAGGTTGAAGCAATCCAGCGGGTCACTGATGCTCAGCTTTGACTCTCTGGCATATGTCACACTTGGTGACAAAAGTGGCTATCTCTCTTTTCATACCTTGCCACCAGAATCTTTCCTTAAGATCCCGATACATCTTGGTTCCTCCAGGATAGATGCAATACAGAGTGTCATGGGCTTCTTGTAAGATCATGTTCTTAAGCTCTTCTTTGTTGGGTACGCAAATGCGATTCCTGAACCATATGACTCCTTGTTCATCCTCTGAGAATCCTAGGACTTTGCCTGCCTTGATCTTCCTGTTGATACCTTCGATACTTTCATGTCCCTTCTGAGCTTCCTTAATATCATCCATCAAGGTAGGCTTTGCTTCAAAGTTGGCCAGATATCCGGGTGTAACCAGTTCCAAGCCAAAGTTTTCCAGCTCTTCGTACAAGGCGGGTAGCCTTTCCTTAATCATAGCATTCAAGGAACAAGCCTTTCTTCTTAAGGCATCTGATACCACGTTAGCCTTTCCAGGGTGGTATTAAACACCGAGGTCGTAATATTTGATCAATTCCAACCATCTTTGTTGCCTCATGTTCAGTTCCTTTTGAGTGAAAATATACTTTAAACTCTTGTGGTCTGTGTATATCTCACATCGCTTCCCTAGAAGGTAATGTCGCCATGTCTTCAAGGCATGAACTACAACTGCTAACTCAAGACCATGTGTAGCGTAGTTTTCTTCGTGAGGATGCAACTGTCTGGATAGATAGGCTATGACTCTGTCTTCTTGCATGAGAACACCTCCAAGCCTGGTTCTTGATGCATCACAATATATCACAAACTCCATGGTGGCCAAAACTAGGCCCGTTGTCAATATTTTCTTGAGCTCTTGGAGGCTTTCTTCACACTTCGTCATCCATTCAAACTTCTTGTCCTTCTTCAAGGCTGAGTCATGGGTCGAGCAATGCTTGAGAATCCTTCAACGAACTTACGGTAGTATCCCACGAGTCCGAGGAAGCTTCTGATTTCCTTCACATTGCTTGGGGATTGCCATTTAGTCACGGCTTCAATCTTGGCAGGATCCACTTACAATCCTTCTATGGTCAATACATGACCCAAGAATCCAACTTCGTGTAGCCAGAATTCGCACTTGCTGAACTTAGCATAAAGTTGGTGCTCTCGCAACTTTTCTAGGACCATCCTCAAGTGTTGCTCATGCTCTTCCTCTGACTTGGAAAAGATGAGTATGTCATCAATGAAGACAACGAAAAACTTGTCCAAGTACTCCATGAAGACTTTGTTCATGAGGTACATGAAGTAGCCCGGGGCATTGGTTAACCCAAACGACATGACCGTGTACTCGTATATACTATACCGGGTTACGAATGCCGTCTTGGGAATGTCTTGGGGTCTGATCTTCAATTAATAGTACCCAGACCTAAGATCAATCTTGGAAAACACTTTGGCTCCATTTAGCTGATCGAACGGGTCTTCAATCTTGGGAAGTGGCTACTTGTTCTTGATTGTGGCTTCATTAAGAGATCGATAATCGGCACATAGCCGAATAGTACCATCCCTCTTTTCAACAAATAGAACAGGTGATCCCCAAGGAGAGGCACTAGGGAGGATAAATCATTTCCTTAGCCGCTCGGCCAGTTGCTTCTTCAATTCGGCCAACTCTTCTGATCCCATTCTATAGGAATTCTTATAGATGGGTCCTGCTCTGGGCATTAGCTCAATGATGAAATCAATGTGACGGCCAGGAGGCATTTCGGATAGATCCTCAAGAAAGACATCTGGGTATTCACATACCACTGGCACTTGGTCCAACTCAATCCCTGACAGACAATTGACTTGAGGGGTTTGAGCTGTGGAAGGGTTGGGGAAATACTTGACTTCAACTCCTTGTCTATTGGTTAGGGTGACAACCCACTTGGCGCAATCTAGCAACCCTTGGTGCTTGGTCAACCAATCCATGCCTAGGATCACATCCAATCCTTGTGATTTCAAGATGATAAGGTCTGCTAGGAACTCTACCCCGTTGATGTTAATCTCGACTCCTCTATGATACGTCTTCGTCGTATCTATAATTTTTGATTGTTTCATGCCAATATTCTACAACTTTCATATACTTTTGGCAACATTTTATATTATATTTGGGACTAACTTACTTATCCAGTGTCCAGTGCCTGTTCCTGTTTTTTGTGTGTGTTTTGTTTTGCAGAAAATCCATATCAAACAAAGTCCAAACATGATAAAAATTTCCAAAGATTTTTTGGAATATATGTGAATTTTGGGAAGAACAATCAATGCAACACGATGCCCGAGGGTCCCACAAGCCAACATGGCGTGACTAGGGGGGTGGCTGTGCCCTGATAGCTTGTGGCCATCCCTTAAGTCAGTTAGAGCCCTTCTTTCGCCGCAAGAAAGATAATTTCACGATAAAAATCCCCTCAAAATTTCAGCCCAATCGGAGTTACGGATCTCTAGCTATTTAAGAAACTGTGAAGGGGTCAGAAAACAGTTGCGGAAACATGAGAGAAACAGAGAGAGAGAGAGATCCAATCTCGAAGGGGTCTTGCCCTCCGGGAGCCATGACAGCCATGGACCATAGGGGAAACTCTTCCCCCATCTACGGGGAGACCAAGGAAGAAGAAGAAGGAGAGGGGCTCTCTCATCCTCTCTCCCGGTGGCGCCGGAGCGTCGCCGGGGCAACCATCGTGACGACGATCTACACCAACAACTTCGTCGCCGTCACCACCAACTCTCTCCCCCTCTATGCAGCGGTGTAAAACCTCTCTTCCCCGCTGTAATCTCTACTTAAACATTGATCTTGCGTGTGCGTAGGAATTTTTTTGTTTCCCATGCAACGTTCCCCAACAGTGGCATCATGAGCTAGGTCTATGTGTAGATGAGATCACGAGTAGAACACAAAGGAGTTTGTGGGAATTGATATTCAGATTGCTTCCTCCCTTGGTCTTTTCTTGATTCGGCGGTATTGTGGGATGAAGCGGCCCGGACCAACCTTACTCGTACGCTTACGAGAGACCGGTTCCATCAACTGACATGTGACTTTGTTGCATAAAGATGACTGGCGGGTGTCTGTCTCTCCCACTTTAGTTGGATCGGATTTGACAAAGGCGGTCCTTGAGAAGGTTGAATAGCAATTTGTGTATCACCGTTGTGGTTTTGTGTAGGTAAGAATTGTTCTTGCTAGATACCCATAGCAGCCACGTAAAACATGCAACAATAATTAGAGGACGTCTAACTTGTTTTTGCAGGGTATGTTGTGATATGATATGCCCAATGACATGATGAGATATATGTGATGCATGAGATGATCATGTTATGTATAGATAATCACGACTTGCATGTCGATGAGTACGGCAACCGGCAGGAGCCATAGGGTTGTCTTTAATTTATTTTCGCCGTTTTGCTTTACTTTATCGCTATGAGTTAGCAATAGTCGTAGAAGCAACAGTTGGCGCGACAACCTCATGGCGACACGTTGATGGAGATCAAGATGATGGTGATCATGGTGTCATGCCGGTGACGATGGAGATCATGCCGGTGCTTTGGAGATGGAGATTCATGGCCATATCATGTCACTTATGATTTGCATGTGATGTTAATCCTTTTATGCATCTTATTTTGCTTAGGATGATGGTAGCATTATAAGGTGACCCCTCACTAAAATTTCAAGATAAAATTGTGTTCTCCCCGAGTGTGCACCGTTGCGAAAGTTCGTCGTTTCGAGACACCACGTGATGATCGGGTGTGATAGACTCTACGTTCGCATACAACGGGTGCAAGCCAGTGTTGCACATGCAGAACACTCGGGTTAAACTTGACGAGCCTAGCATGTACAGACATGGCCTCAGAACACAAGAGACCGAAAGGTCGAACATGAGTCATATAGTAGATATGATCAACATGAAGATGTTCACCATTGAAACCACCTCATCTCACGTGATGATCGGACTTGGGTTGGTGAATTTGGATCACGTGACACTCGAATGACCAGAGGGATGTCAATTTGAGTGGGAGTTTTTAAGTAATATGATTAACTAAACTCATTATCATGAACATAGTCAAAATGTCTTTGCAAATTATGTTGTAGATTGCTAGCTCGCGCTGTAGCTCCCTTGAATTTTTATGTGTTCCTAGAGAAATAGAGTTGAAAGATGATGGTAGCAATAATGCGGACTGGGTCCGTGATCCGAGGATTGTCCTCATTGCTGCACAGAAGGCTTATGTCCTTAATGCACCGCTCGGTGCGCCACCCCCTCAAGCGTCGTTTGTAGATGTTGTGAACATCTGACAGGCATGTTCTGATGACTACTTGATAGTTCGGTGCATCATGCATTATGGCTTAGAATTGAGGCTCCAAAACGTTTTGAACGTCACAAAACATATGAGATGTTCTAAGATCTGAAATTGGGATCTCAGGCTCGTGCCCGTGTTGAGAGGTATGAGACCTCCAACAAGATTCTTTGCCTGCAAGATGAAGGAGAATAGCTCAATCGGTGAGCATGTGCTCAGATTGTCTGGGTGCTACAATCGCTTGAATCGAGTGGGAGTTGATCTTCCAGATAAGATAGTGATTGATATAGTTCTCCAAGTCACTGCCACAAAGCTACTAGAGCTTCGTGATGAACTATGAAATGCCAGGGATGGAAATAATGATCCCTGAGCTATTCGTGATGTTTGACACCGCGAAGGTAGAAATCAAGAAGGAGCATCAAGTGTTGATGGTTAGTAAAACCACTAGTTTCGAGAAGGGCAAGGGCAAGGAGGGAAACTTTATGGATGGCAAGCCAGTTGCTGCTCCAGTGAAGAAACCCAAGGTTGAACCCAAACCCGAGACTAAGTGCTTCTATTATGAGGAGAGCGGTCGCTGAAGCGGAACAACCCTAGATACTTGGCAGATAAGAAGGCTGGCAACGTCAACAGAAGTATATTTGATATACGTTTTATTCATGTGTACCTTACTAGTACTCCTAGTAGCATCTGGGTATTAGATACCGGTTCAGTTGCTAAATGTTGGTAACTCGAAATAAAAGCTACGAAATAAACGGAGACTAGCTAAGGGTGAGGTGACGATGTGTGTTAGAAGTGTTTCCAAGATTGATGTGATCATCATCGCGCGCTCTCTCTACCTTCGGGGATTAGTGATGAACCTAAATAAATGTTATTTGGTGTTTGCGTTGAGCATGAACGTGATTAGATCATGTTTATTGCAATACGGTTATTCATTTAAGTCAGAAAATAATGGTTATTCTGTTTACATGAATAATACCTTCAATGGCCATGCATCCAATATGAATGGTTTATTGAATCTCGATCGTAGTAATACACATGTTCATAATATTGATGCCAAAAGATGCAAAGTTAATAATGATAGTACCACTTACTTGTGGCACTGCCACCAAGGTCATATTGGTGTAAAATGCATGAAGAAACTCCATGCTGATGGATCTTTTGACTCACTCGATTTCGAATCGGTTGAGGCATGCGGATCATGCCTCATGGGCAAGATGACTAAAACCCCATTTTCCGGCTTGATGGAGCGGGCAAGTGACTTATTGGAAATGATACATGTTGATGTATGCGGTCCAATGAGTGTTGAAGCGTGCGGTGGATATCGCTATTTTCTTACCTTCACTGATGATTTGAGTAGATATGGGGATCTTTACTTAATGAAACACAAGTCTGAAACATTTGAAAAGTTCAAACAAATTCAGAGTGAAGTTTGAGATCATCATGACAAGAAGATAAAATGTCTACGATATGATCGTGGAGGTGAATATCTGAGTTACGAGTTTGGTATGCAACTTAAGACAATTTGGAAGTTGTTTCACAACTCACGCCGCCTGGAACACCATAGTGTGATGGTGTGTTCGAACGTCGTAGTCGTGCTCTATTGGATATGGTACGTACTATGATGTCTCTTATCGATTTGCCACTATCGTTTTGGGGTTATTCATTAGAGACAACTACATTCACTTTAAATAGGGCACCATCTAAGTCCGTTGAGATGACACCATATGAATTTTGGTTTGGCAGAAACCTAAGCTGTCATTTCTCAGAGTTTGGGAATACGACGCTTATGTCTGATAAGCTCGATCCCAAAGCGGAAAGGTGCATCTTCATAGAATACCCTAAGGAAGCAGTTGGGTATACCTTCTATCTCAGATCCAAGGGCAAAGTGTTTGTTGCTAAAAATGGTCCTTTCTCGAGAAAGAGTTTTCTCTCGAAAGAATTGAGTGGGAGGAAGGTAGAACTTGATGAGGTTATTGAACCGTCACTTCAGTTGGATAGTAGCACGACGCAGAAAAGATGTTTCTGTGGCGCCTACACCGAATGAAGAGGAAGTTAATGATGATGATCATGACACTTCAGGTCAAGTTACTACCGAACCTCGTAGGCCGACAAGAAATCGTACCACCTCTGAGTGGAACTTCAATCCTGTCTTGGAGGTCATGTTGTTAGACAACAGTGAACCTACGAGCTATGCAGAAGCGATGGTGGTCCCGGATTCCAACAAATGGCTAGGAGCCATGAAATCCGAGAAAGGATCCATGTATGAAAACCAAGTATGGACTTTGGTAGACTTGCTTGTTGAACGGCAGGCCGTTGAGTACAAATGGACCTTTAAGAAGAAGACAGACGATGATGGTAAATGTCACCATTTATAAAGCTCGACTTGTCGCAAAGAAGTTTCCGACAAGTTCAAGGAGTTGACTACGATGAGACTTTCTCACCCGTAGCGATGCTAAAGTCTGTTGGAATTATGTTAGCAGTTACTGCATATTTCGATTATGAAATCTGGCAGATGGATGTCAAAACATCGTTTCCTTAACGGTATCCGTGAGGAAAGGTTGTATGTGATACAACCGGAAGGTTTTGTCAGTCCTAAGGATGCTAAATTGTATGCAAGCTCCAGCGATCCTTCTATGGACAGGAGCAAGCATCTCGGAGTTGGAATATATGCTTTGATGAGGTGATCATAGTTTTTGGGTCTATACAAAGTTTATGAGAAACTTGTATTTACAATAAAGTGGTGGGAGCACTATAGAATTTCTGATAAGTATATGTGGATGACATATTGTTGATCGAAAATGATGTAGAATTTCTGGAAAGCATAAAGGGTTGTTTGAAAAGGAGTTTTTCAAAGGAAAACCTGGAATGAAGCTACTTAAATATTGGGCATCGGGATCTATAGAGATAGATCAAGACGTCTGATGAAACTTTCAATGAGTACATACCTTGACAAGATTTTGAAAGAGTTCAAAATGGATCAGTCAAAGAAAGAGTTCTTGCCTGATTTGTAAGGTGTGGAGTTGTGTGAGACTCAAAGCTCGACCACGGCAGAAGAAAAAGAAAGGACAAAGGTCGTCCCCTATGCCTTATCCATAGGCTCTGTATAGTATGCCATGCTGTGTACCGCACCTGGTGTGTGCCTTGCCATGAGTCTGTCGAGGGGTACAAGAGTGGTCCAGGAGTGGATCATTGGACAGCGGTCAAAATTATCCTTAGTAACTAGAGGACTAAGGAAATGTTTCTCGATTATGGGGGTGATAAAGAGTTCGTCGTAAAAGGTTACGTCGATGCAAGCTTTGACACCTATCCGGACGACTCTGAGTAGCAGTCCGGATACGTATAGTGGAGCAGTCATTTGGAATAGCTCCAAGTGGAGCATGGTAGCATCTGCAGTATGACATATAGATTTGCAAAAGAACGCATGGATTTGAATGTTGCATACCGTTGACTAAAACCTCTCTCACATGCAAAACATGATTGAACCCCAGAACTAATTGGGTGTTAGATTCATAACAATGTAAATCACATAGTGATCTGAACTAGATTATTGACTCTAGTGCAAGTGGGAGACTGTTGGAAATATGCCCTAGAGGCAATAATAAATTAGTTATTATCATATTTCCTTGTTCATGATAATCGTTTATTATCCATGCTATAATTGTATTGATTGGAAACTCAGATACATGTGTGGGTACATAGACAACACTGTGTCCCTAGTATGCCTCTAATAGACTAGCTCATTGATCAAAGATGGTCAAGGTTTCCTAGCCATAGACATGAGATGTCATTTGATAACGGGATCACATCATTAGGAGAATGATGTGATGGACAAGACCCAAACTATAAACATAGCATATGATCGTGTCAGTTTATTGCTATAGTTTTCTGCATGTCAAGTATCTGTTCCTATGACCATGAGATCATGCAACTCACTGACACCGGAGGAGTACCTTGTGTGTATCAAACGTCGCAACGTAACTGGGTGACTGTAAAGGTGCTCTACATGTATCTCCGAGGATGTCTGTTGGGTTGGCATGGATCAAGACTGGGATTTGTTACTCCGTGTGACGGAGAGGTATCTCAGGGCCCACTCGGTAATACAACATCACAATGGGCCTTGCAAGCAAAGTGACTAAAGAGTTAGCCACAAGATCTTGTATTACGTAACGAGTAAAGAGACTTGCCGGTAACGAGATTGAACTAGGTATAGAGATACCGACGATCGAATCTCGGGCAAGTAACATACCGAAGAACAAAGGGAACATCATACGGGATTAACTGAATCCTTGACATAGAGGTTCAACTGATAAAGATCTTCATAGAATATGCAAGAACCAATATGGGCATCTAGGTCCCACTATTGGTTATTGACCGTAGAGGTGTCTCGGTCATGTCTACATAGTTCTCGACCCCGCAGGGTCTGCACACTTAACGTTCGGTGATGTTTCGGTAGTATTGAGTTATTTATGTTGGTGACCGAAAGTTGTTCGGAGTCCCAGATGAGATCCCGGACGTCACGAGGAGTTCTGGAATGATCCGGAGGTAAAGATTGATATATAGGAAGTCCCGTTTTGGTCACCGGAAAAGTTCGGCCGTCACCGGTAGTGTACCGGGAGTGCTGGGAGGGTTCCGAGGGTCCATCGGGAGGGACCCACTCACCCCAAGAGCCACATGGGCCTAGGGGGTGGCACACCAGCCCCTAAGGGGCCCATGCGAAATAGGAAAGGAGGAGGCCAAGTGGGAAGGAGTCCTCCCAAGACTCCACCTCCCTTGTGGGAGGAGGAGTCCTAGTTGGGGAAGGACACCTCCCCTATGGTTCGGCCGAACCCTCCTTGGTGGAGGGTTTTGGGCTGCCTCCTCCCCTCCCTTCCTCCTATATATACTAGAGGATTTGAGGGCAGCCCTCACCTGAAAAGCCACGTGCTGCCCACTTCTTCCTCCAGATCGTTTCTCCTCTAGATTAGTTCGGCGAAGCTTGGCGAAGCCCTGCCGGATTAGTTCACCACCACCGCCACCACGCCGTTGTGCTACCGGAGAACTCATCTACCTCTCCGCTCCCTCTTGCTGGATCAAGAAGGCGGAGATCGTCATTGAGCTATACCTGTGCTGAACGCGGAGGTGCCGTCTGTTCGGCGCGAGATCGGAAGGACCATGATTGGATCATGGGACGGTTCGTGATTGGATCGCGGGACGGATCGTGATCGGATCGCGGGACGGCTAGCGATTTGGATCGCGAAGACGTTCGACTACATCAACCGTGTTTCTTAACGCTTCCTGCTTAGCATCTACAAGGGTATGTAAATCCACTCTCCCTCTCGTAGATGCTCATCACCATGGATAGATCTTGCGTGTGCGTAGGAATTTTTTTGTTTCCCATGCAACGTTCCCCACCAAATTGAACTTGAGATAACATTAATTCTACCTTTAGCTCCTCGTTGGGTTCGACACTCTTACTTATCAAAAAAGGCTACAAATGATCCCCTACACTTGTGGGTTATCAATACCTTTTTATGACTCCGTTGCCGGGGAGCAATAGCATAGCGGTTGATATTCTCGTGTGTGCTTGTTTGCTTTATCACTAAGTAATTTTATTTTCTGTTCTAAGTTGTTTTCTATCTTTAGTTAAGGGTAGGAAACACAAAATACCAAAAAATTACCTGTACTTGCTAACCCAGTGGTTGAGGAACCACCCAAAATCTACTACACTGCTGAAGCTTTTTACTTGGACAATCTTTGATCCCTTTGTGCTCGCGCTGAAAACCCAACTAGCTTAGTTGAGGGAAAATCATTAAATGAACATGCTTATTTTGTGCGAAACCACTTATCTCAAAAATGGAAACTCTTACAACATCAAATTAATACTTTGTGTTGCTATGCTTGGAATTTATGCGAAATACATGATTTTACTTGTTGTTCTAAAGACACTAAAAACACCTTTCCTATCAATGTGTGTTTAATGATAATGAAATATTATCTTCTTATGCCAAGGATGCCTATTGTTATTATGATATTGAACAAATTAAAGAATTTGTTGCTTTTAAGCGTGCACATGAAATTGCTTCTTTGATTGAAAAGTATGATGCTACTCTTTACAAATCTGAAATTTTTGCCGTACTTAAATATTGCTGTGAAAACTATGCTTCTAATGCTTATGTTAAAGAATTTATTGAAAGAATGACTGCTGCTTTGGAAGAGACTAATATTTTGCAAGAATCTATGAAGGAAGAAATTGCTAAAACTGTGAGCTCATTAGATGAAAAAGATGAGGAGGAGAGCGAAGAACAAAAGGAGGAAGAGCGGATTAGCTACCCGTGTCCACCTTCTAATGAGAGTAACTCTTCAACTTATACATTATTTAATTTCCCTTCGCACATACCGAAGGATGAATGCTATGATCCCTTGGATTCATTTGAAATATTCCTTTTTTATGAACTTGATGATTTTTATGCTTGTGGTCATGATGCCAATATGAATTATGCTTATGGAGATGAACTTGCTATAGTTCCTTATGTTAAGCATGAAATTGTTGCTATTGCACCCACACATGATAGTCCTATTATCTTTTCTAATTCTCCCAACTACACTATATCGGAGAAGTTTGCACTTATTAGGGACTATGTTGATGGGTTGCGTTATAATATTACACATGATGATTTTGATGAATATAATATGCATGTGCTTGATGCTCCTACTTGCAATTATTATGAGAGATGGACCAAATCTTCACCTCTCTATGTTTCCAATATGATAAAATTGCAAGAAACTACTTATGCTATGTATTGGCCTTTACTTGATGTGCATGAATTGTTCTTTTATGACATGCCAATGCATATGAAGAGAGTTCGACTTCGTTGTTACATGGTATACGTTGCTTTGTGCTTAGTACTAAATTGCAAATCATTGTTGATTAAAATTGGCTTTGATATACCTTGGGATCCGGGTGGATCAATTACTTGAGCACTATATGCCTAGCTTAATGGCTTTAAAGAAAGCACTGCTAAGGAGACAACCCAAAAGTTTTAGAGAGTCATTTATTTCTGTTCTGTGATTTTAAAATAATTAAAAACAAAAAAATAAAGTGGGTGACCTAAAACCTTTTCAAAAAGAAAAGTGAAAGTGAGAAAGACGAGCATCGTTGAAGTGGGGGACGTCCTTGAACTTTTGTTCATGCCCGTCGAAACTTTGTGAATCTTGATTACAACGAATCTCCAAAAAAAATTATCCCCTTGTTAAAATCCATTGTATTATAAAAATAATGTGCCAATATTTACTTTTAGGATGTTTGAATTGCTTGTTTGATATGTGTTGTGCAAAAACAGAAACTTTTGCTGAAGTGTTTGAATTTTCATAATTTACTAGAGCATGAAAAAATTCTGAAATTTTTACACAATATTTTTATGCAATTTTTTTATTACGTCCTAATGTTTCAGAAGTTTTTGAGTTACAAAAGTATAGGTTTCATCTGCATCTTTACAACCTGTCCTGTTTTTCACAGATTGCTGTTATAGTTGCTTTGTGTGCTTATGTTTGAGTTCTTATTGAGCCCCATTGGCCGGGGAGCCATAGAATTGTGATAGATTATAGTAGGTAATGTTAGATTATAATTATAATGTAATGTGATGGCAATACATGATGGTATTTGATGTTATATGTACTAACCTTTCTAATAAAAGTTCCGTTAAGTTTTGTGTGGATGAAATGTTCGAAGATCGAGGAGGCACCGATATGAGAAGAATAAGGAGAGGCAAGAGTTCAATCTTGGGGATTACCAAGGCACCCCAAGTAAATATTCATGGAGAATCAAGCGTCTAAGCTTGCGGATGCCTCGGAAGGCATCCCATCTTTCTTCTTCAACAATTATCGGTATGTCTCGGTTTTTGTTTTGTTCACATGATATGCGTAAATTCTTGGAGCATCGTGTGCCTTTTATTTTCCTTTTAGCAATGCACCATGATGGTATGGGAAAGTCCATGGTTGATTTATAGAATGCTCTTTGCACTTCACTTATATCTTTTGAGTATGGCTTTATAGAATGCTTCATGTGCTTCACTTATATCATTTGAAGTTGGATGCCTGTTTCTCTACATATAGAAAACCATTATTTGTAGAATGCTCTTTTGCTTAACTTATATTTATTAGAGTGTGGTATTTTGTAGAAAGAATTAAACTCTCATGCATCACCTATACCTATTTAGAGAGTCAACAGGAATCGGTCATTCACATGGTTAGTCATAAAATCCTACTAAAACTTGTAGATCACTGAATATGATATGCTTGATTCCTTGCAATAGTTTAGCGACATTAAGATATTAATATGTGGGGGTACTAGTGGATGATTGTGGATTGGTAGGAATATCGGTGTTAAGGTTTGTGATTCCCGAAGCATGCACAAATTGTCTCTAGTTATGCGATGAAGTTGGAGCATAATTTATCCTTGATTGAAATCTTTTGTGCTGTTGAATCGGGGGCGCGCGATGATTAACTCCTACCAACCTCCTCCCTAGGGGCATGCGAGTAGTACTTTGCTTCGAGAGAGCTAATAAAACCTTGCAATAAGTATGTGAGTTCTTTATGACTAATGTGAATCCATGGATGTACGCACTCTCACCACCTCATATTTGCTAACCTCTTCGGTACCATGCATTGCCCATTGTCACCTCAAGGATTGGTGCAAACTTTGCTGGTGCATCCAAACCCCACGACATGATATGCTCTATTGCACATAAGCCACCTTATATCTTCCTCAAAACAGCCACCATACCTACCTGGGTGTCGTGGTTTTGTCACGGCAGATGTCCTCATGCAAGGACTTAGGTGTGAGGTCATCGCTGCTAGGTGGCAACTCAAAGGGGTTAAACGGGAACGGGAGGCGAGTTTACCCAGGTTTGGCCCGTTCGATGGAGGTAATAGCCTACGTCCTGCTTTGTGTCTATATTGATGATGATCTCGATTACAAGGATGCAGAATCGCTAACCTAGCTTTCGAGGGTGTCTAACTTGAGTCTTTCGACCCTAGGGGCTTGCCTTTATATATAGGTCAAGACCCTAGGGTTTACAATAGAGTCCAAGTCATATTACAACTCGTAACCTTTCATGTCTCTAACACGCCTTGCCTCTTGAGCAAGGAATGCTCTCGCGTCTTCTGCCCTGCGGGCCTTGAGTCGCCGTCTCCACATGCTTGGGCCGCCCGGCGGTTTACTTAGTATTCGCCTTACTCCTTTCATCTTCACGACATGACCCATTTTGAACAAAGCTCCAAAGCCGCCATCATACTGACCTGGCCCAGTAGGGCGGGTCACACCGTGGGGTTATATCCCCGACATTTGGCCCCAGATTGATTTGAATTCATTCATGTCAATTTCTCTTATCTTCTCTTGGCGGCTCACCATGTGCTTGCGTCTGTTCTTCATGATCCTTGAAGCGCCGGTTCACAGTACTTCCAGACTTGTCATTTTTCCCGCACCGTCCATTTAATGACGTCACTCGCTAGAAATCCAGGAAACTAATGATGACATCACGACGAATCTAAATACATCCATATATCCTGAAAATCGAGGCATCTTGGTTTCTCAAAATTTATTGTGTCACCTTGATTTTCGCGCCTGTCGGTTGCCCCTTCGGGCTTTTCTTAATTAAATACTCACTGGAGGGTCCCTTCTTTCACTTTTACCTCGTCCCTCTCGCTTCTTCTTCCTCGCGCCTAAAAGCCACGTCTCACCAGTGCCGCCGCTCAGCTCGTCGCCGGTGGCCACCTTTGGGATGACAGCGACACCGCATCTTCATCGGGTTTAGTTGACCGCCTCCGCTATCCTTAGCTCCCTTCAGGTAAATCGTCCTCTTCTAGATCTATAATAGTTTCGTCGAAGTTTTTGAGCACTCCGGTAGTTTCGTTTTCGTTCATCGCCATTGCTCGTTCAAGTGTGGATTCCATGAGTTTTACCACAAAAACAGAGCGGCTTTGATCGGCAGATTCATTTCTTGCATAGCACCTGCAAATCTTCCTTAAGAATCTATGCATTATTCTACCGCTGCTTCCATACTTTACGGTTCAGGGTTAGCAAAATATTATCCCTTTCCGAATCATTTGTAAATCTATAATCACAACCAGTTTGGTAGAAACCTGTTTGTCCCACACTTAGCAAAAATCAGAAGTCTTTGACCTAGTATGAGTCGCACTTATTTTTGTCGGCTTCAATAATTGTAAAGCGCCATGTGTTAAGCGGCTGTACCAAGACACCGGCTCTTCATAAAGCAGCTTTAGCTATTGTAAATGACTAGATCATCTTGCTTTGAGCATATGCTTAAGCCTCCCCCCCTTTGGCTTTATCCAGGCGACTCATTATGTCAGAATCCAAAGTCTGTAACTGGGCGCGTTCCCATGTTTCCAAAGCTATACTTCAAGATTATCAAAATCAGGGTATTCTGCCATCCAAGGAAGTAGTTGGTTGGCGGGTTGCTCCTGGAGAAGAAATCCCAAAACCTAGTGAGGGAGAAGTGGTAATATTCATTGACCATCTTCTCAGAGGCTTCTCCTCTCCCGGGTCAAAATTCTTTCGAGACGTTTTACACTTTTTTAATCATCATCCTCAAGACCTTAGACCTAATTCTATATCCAATTTGTGTCAATTCCAAGTACTTTGTGAGGCATATATGCAGATAGAGCCCTCTGTTTCCCTCTTTAGAGAGTTCTTCTATTTCAATCGCCAAACTGAATGCGTTGACGGCCCCAGACTGGAACTTGGTGGGGTTTCAATCCAGAGGCAGAGAGATGTTGCATTTCCTGCTGCCATGCTACCAAGCCATCCTAAAGGGTGGAATAAGACTTGGTTCTACTGTCGAAACACGACCCCGACTGATGAGAACCCCTTGCCGGGTTATAGACCAGATCGCCTCCCCATGGACCTCGAACTTCCCGGCTGGGCTCCTCCAGAAGAACGTGCTCAACATGCCCCTATATATCCAAAACTAAGGGCTTTAACAGCCAATGGACTAACTGGGGTTGATTTGACCCGGTGTTGGGTATCTTGGAGTATTTTGCCGCTAAACCGCCGGGACAGCTTGATGTGCGCTTATTCCGGCGACTTAAACGACCCCCAAAGGTTCAACAATATAACTTTGGATGCTGATGAAGTGAATCGGATTGTGAAGAAGCTATTGGGTGAAAGTCTAGCCGCTTGCAGCAAAGACGGACTAAAGCCCTTTTATGCTCTTAACCCGGCTCCTCCAGTAAGGATCTTTGGTGAATCTATGCCTAACCTTTATAAATGATTTCTTCTTTTAAATTCTGAATCCTTACCTATTATTTTTGTCCTTAACTTTGTAGGCCAAGTCTTCATTTTGGGGCAGGAAACGAACAAAATCCGCCGCCGAGAAACTCAAAGTTCTTCCAAGTTCAAAGAAAGATAAGGCGGTCGTTGGAGAGCCGTCACTCATGGGCGAGTCAGAAACGGCCGATGTTCAGTCGGAGGTAGAAATCATTTTTCTTTAACCGTATTTTATTGAATCCAGCTGATATCTCCTTTTCTTAGGGTGATGTCGATACAATCCGGGCTGAAGATATTGAGGTAATTTCCATTTCCTCCGGCTCAGAATCCTTGCTTCCAACAAGAACAAGGTGGGTCATTCGGAAAGTAAGCTTCTCTCATCCAGATGCTTATTTGGATCCCAATTTTGTTTTGAAGAAAACTCAGCATAAGTCGAAGCACTAGACTTGGAGCGGTAATGGTGATCTTGCTGACGGCTTACCCAATAAGCCGGCTGCCCGTAAGCGCCCAACTCAGGTACCTTTTAATCCAACTCTTCTCCTTTCCGAAGCTGATTTAAATTATCAATCATTTAATTATTCCGATTTTGTTTACTAGGAGTCACCACCTTCATCAAGCGACTCTACTGCCTCAAAACTGCCACCCTTTGTCATCAATCCTGGGTAAACTTCTTTTGTTACATGCTTTCGTATGTAATTCTTCAAACTTGCATGCTCTTCATTCTGTTCTCTTCTTTTTATAGGGCTAAGGCCAAGAAGAGGAAAGTTGGCGAGTCGGCCACTGATGTCGGAGCCTTTGAGCCAGGAAATCCAAGTCTGGCGGATCCTGAAGTCCACACTGATCGGCCTGAAGATCATCAAGAAATCCAAACTGATTTACGCCTTCAACCTGAGCCATCAAACTTTGAAGTTATGGATGTTGATGCTGACCCGACGGCCAATCTTGACCCGCCCAGTCCTCCAAAGACAAGAAGAGACGTTCCTTGCATTGAGAATGAGGAGGTTAATGTTACCGGGTTGGGTTACACCGCTCCTGGAGTCTCCACAGTACTATTTACCCCTTCAACCCGAGCCATCAAACTTTGAAGTTATGGATGTTGATGCTGACCCGGCGGCCAATCTTGACCCGCCCAGTCCTCCAAACACAACAAGAGACGTTCCTTGCATTGAGAATGAGGAGGTCATTGTTACCGGGTTGGGTTACACCGCTCCTGGAGTCTCCACAGTACTCACAAAAGTTGTTGCTAAAAATGAAACAGTGCTGCCTCAAAAGGGGAAAACCAAGCTGGAGCTTCCAAGTTATGAAAACATGAGTGCTGAGGAATTGCATGCTGGTTACTTGGACCGCCTTGCTACAAGCCGGGAGATGGAAGTCGGCTCAGTCAGCATGATGAAAAGCAGATACGAGGTATGTTCCTTTATGCTGCACACTCCATGTATCCCTTTGTAGCCCCCAAGGGCCGACTCATCTTCTTGAGATGAGTCGGGTCTTGTTAATAATAAGATTCGACCTGTAACCCCAAGGGCCGGCTCATCTTTTTGAGATGAGCCGGGTCTTTTTAATAATAAGAATTCGACCTGTAGCCCCCAAGGTCCGGCTCATCTTCTTGAGATGAGTCGGGTCTTGTTAATAATAAGAATTCGACCTGTAGCCCCCAAGGGCCGGCTCATCTTCTTGAGATGAGTCGGATATTTTTAATGATAAGAATTCGACCTGTAGCCCCCAAGGGCCGGCTCATCTTCTCAAGATGAGTCGGGTCTTTTTCATATCTTTGCTTTTGAAAGAAACGACATGCATTAGCCCCCAAGTGTCAAGTATATTGCTTGCAATCTGCTGGAGACTTGTGATAATTTGTCTGTCATTTTATATTGCATGTTGCTACCGGTTTATGACTATGGGAAGTGATGACTCTATCGTGCAGGAATCTCTGAATGCTGTCGAGTCAAAAGTGACCGGGCTGGAGAAAAATCTTGAAGTGGGAAAAAATGCCCAAGCAGCCGTTGAGGAGAAGCTTCGTCTTGCCTTGGAGGATTTGGAGAAAGCCAAGGCACATTTTGAAAAACAAAATAAATCCTTTGAGGCTGAAAAAGCTGCCTTATTAGAGCATGCAGAACAGGTCGGGGGCCGATTTAAAACCACCGCAGAAGAGCTATCCGGGTTAAAAAGGCATATTGCCCAAATGGCCCAAGCTATCTTTGGTAAGTATCTTGTAAGAATTCTTGTCATCTTGCAAAAATATCTCCGTTCATAGATAAGTCGCCCGACGACTTACACCTTTGAATTGTATTTGCAAGCCCAAGGGTAGCCAGCCTCCAAGATAACAACGTGCTTATGCTCAAAGCTATTTACATGCTGACTGAACAACTGTATGTCGGAAGCTATTTTGCTATCAAGGCGGTCATGGGGAACAAAGAGCCAGTGAAACTTATCACGGATGTGCTGAAGTATCTCTCAACGATCCCGAAGCAAGTTGAAGAACTTAAGAGACCAGCCACCCGAGACGGTGCAACATCCTCTCTGAGCCGAGCCTTTACCTATTCGGAAGAGCTAGACCCAACAAAAATGGTCAAAGGGTTTCCTGAGCTCAAAGATGACGGCTCAGCTTTCGGTGATGCTGACTATCGTAGGTGTGTCAAGACATCACGAGTGTTGGCTACACAACTTGTCGCTGAGATGGAGCTGAAAAGCTATCAGGCGGCTTACGACGCTAACAATGCACGAGTTTGGCTGCCATCCTTTGTGTCGGTGAACCTGACTCCTCGTCGTCGCAAGCAATTCTTTGCCCCCGACGTTGAGCCGTCCTCCATTCTAAATGAAGAAGCTATTTTTCATGCCTTGACCCATTGCAACTGGGATATGGAAAACCTTAAAATTGAAGATCCAAAAGATTCATTGGAGGATGACCCGACGACGGCTCAGACGAGTGGTCAGCCTGATGTTAACCCATCCATCGTGGAAATCCAATCACCGAAGTGATATGCAAAAACAATTTAAGCCGTCCGGTGGTTCTAGCCCCCAAGTGCTGGGCAGAACCTGAATATTTTTGGCTCGCTGAATGAGTCTGTAATAGGAGTAGCTCAAAAAACTTCTTGGTAAATTCTGTCATGCCTTCATGCATGTTTGCTTCCGTGAAGGTACCTTTAAGAAAACTGGATCCATTTGATCTTGTTTCGATAATTGCCGATAGTACCATTCCTGTGCTTGTCTTTGTTCATCTCTGCCATGCTCGATGAGTCTTTTAATTGAAACAGAGAGGACAAGTCAAAGGAATGAGCTGGCAAAGAATTTTTGGCTTTCAGAGCTCAAGTCTTATTTAACCCTTTGCAAAATGATATTGAAAAATATAATGACTGTACCAGTCACAGTATGACGACAGTTGAGAAGCCAGATGCTCATATATGAGCCGAAAAGCAAGGATAATGTGGTACCTGAAACTTATGAGGTAGTGCACAGATATATAAAGTGCTATGAATAAACTGGCTCAAATAAGGCTTTGGTGGAAAGAGACTGGCTTTCAAAGCTCAGTAATATAGACCGAATTTTTGAGAGAAAGTTTCTCTTCTGAGCCGGTGTGGTATAAACCCGGTCTTCGAAAAATTGGTTATGATAAAAACATAATCAGGATCTGATCATGTTCAATTATGAACAAGATGTATTCAGTGATTGTGAAAATTATGACGCAGTATGAAAACGATGCACTATAATGTATGCAGAGTATAAAATGCCGGCTTTTGAGGCTCGACATGGAGACCGGCTTTCGAGGCTCGAGTCTTGCTTCAATGAAGCGGGTATGATAACCCATGGTTTATCCTAGCTCTCTACATGCCGGCTCTCTCGTGATTCAAGCCAATGTTTTAACCTTAAGAAGTTCAGGGTCCAAAAGAGTATTGACTTTTTAAGAGTACACGGGGTCACCTGATCGGAGTCGCATCAAGCATACAGGCAGGTTTGACCATACGTGGCGTTTTCTTTTTGCCGGGTCAAGAGGGTGAGAAAGCTGAACTCGATGAGTTGGAAGCCCCCAAATGCCCAATATCTTGTGGCATTTTTGCCGGGTTACAAGGGTGAGAAAGCTAAACTCAGTGAGTTGGAATCCCCCAAGTGCCCAATGTCTGAGAAAATTAAGATTCATGCTCAGTTTGTGGCCTGAGACGACAAAAACTCCGAATTTCGGGTGTGCCGGCTTTATTATATATGAAACATAAAGAAGTATGTTCATAATTTTCAAGGGGGGGGGGAGGAATTACAAAAAGCAAAGGAGCCGGTGGCTCTAAGTATAATATGACCGTAGGTAAGCAGTGCTCCAAGGCCGGGTTATTTTCTCCTCGGAGTTTTTATGATCCTTCTTGTAGATTTCTCCATAGAATATGAGTTTTTTTGGTGCTAATGGTACTGACCGCTATTCAGCTGCTTGGGATTACTTTGGAAACCACCTTGGTTCTTATGTTGACTTCCTGGGCCAGGATGCTGTCCATTGCCATTATTCACCTGATGTTGAAAACCAGCTCCTGGGCCGCCCTGTGACCCGCCAGGACCATGTTGACCTGGGTGTCCACCACCATTGCCCCCTTGATGATTTTGGAAGGCTTGGTTGCGGAATTCCTGCATGATGTAACAATTTTCCCATGAGTGGGTAGCTGGCTTGTCCTGGGTACTGTGTTTGGGACACGGTCCCTTGAGCGCT
The DNA here is from genome assembly GCA_039707655.1 of Elymus sibiricus. Classification (NCBI taxonomy): domain Eukaryota; kingdom Viridiplantae; phylum Streptophyta; class Magnoliopsida; order Poales; family Poaceae; genus Elymus; species Elymus sibiricus. Next base: position 252,843,620 of record CM077671.1, read on the forward strand.
TCCTCATAGTTACGTGGCTTATTCCCATTATAAGTCCCTCCAGGGCGACCATTACGGCATTGGTTTTTGAAGACAACATTGGTGTTGGCCACAAAGTCTGACCTGCCATCTGGCTGCTTCCGCTTGCCATTGTTATTGTGGGTTCCCTGGTTACCACCGTGATTATGCTGGCCTTTACCACCTTCACCTTTCTTTCCTTTGCCGGTCTTGTCTTCATCTGAGCCGGGATCCTTTGTGCTGTCTGACTTGACGTACCTGGTGAGGACATCCATTAAGTCGCCCATGTCCTGTACCTTACGCTTGAGCCGCCCGAGCTTCTGGACCAGTGGCTGGAAGTGGCAATTCTTTTCTAGGATCAGGACGGCTTGAGCCGCTGTAATGTTGTCTGACGAGTGTATGATTTCCGCGACCCGACGAGTCCAATGATGGGCCGACTCATCTACACGTTGGACGCAATGTTGAAGGTCCACAATCGTCATTGGTTTCTTGCATGTTCCCTGAAAATTCTTGATGAAACGTTCTTTAAGCTCTGACCAAGTGTTGATGGAGTTGGGCGACAAGTTCTTCAGCCATGTTCGAGCCGGTCCTTCCAGCATTATGGTCAAGTATTTGGCGCACACAACGTCACTGACATCCAACATATCCATTGCTAACTCATAGCTTTCGATCCAAGCCGCCGGCTCAAGACCCGCTGTGTAGTTTGGCACTTTCGTGGCCCCTTGAAGTCTTTGGGCATACGCTCGGCGCGGAGAGCCGGGGATAGGCAAGGTATCCCAATCGTCCTACTGTTGGTCCCAGTCTCAGGTTGAAGATGAAGCTGTTGAATCGCCCGTACTGCTGCTTCCGCCTCTGCCTGTCGTGCACCCCTAGCCACATCAACAATTGCCCGAGCTCCTAATGGAATAGGCCGGGTTTGGGAAACTTGAGGCTGTTGCCTGCACCCACTGCTAGAAACAGCCGGAGACTCCGGATGGCGACTCTTGCTGCAACTCGCATATGGAGTGGAGTGCATCTGATCGCGGCTGTAAGAATACTGCGCTTGCTGCACCACTGCTGTTTTCAACATCTCTATGGCGTTCCTGGCCTCAACATCAACAGGGGTGTTTCCAAGAATAGGTAGCGCTTCCAGGTGTCGGGTCGCCGCCAGCACATTGTCAACAGGATTAGAAAAGTGGCCCCATGGCATCTGGAAACGCCGTGGCGACGAGTGAGTTGGTGGTGGCTGAGGCGGCTCGTTTTGTTGATTTCCGAGCAGCTGCCCAGCCCCCGGAGTCTGCTGGGGGGTATTAAAAAGCCGCTGCGGCTCAAGGTTCAGTGGCAGTCGGCTCCGATGTCTCCTCTGGTAAACCGCCTCAGATGCATCTCTCTGAAGTCCTAACTGCCAAGCCTCGGCCTTAAGATGCCCTGACTCATTATGTATGCGAGCCTGTAGCTCCGCCATCCTGGCGTTCTCAGCATCGATTTCCCTCTGTACCTTGGTCATCTGATCACGTAGTTTGGTTAACTCCGTGTTGCGTTCTTCTTGATTTTCTGCAGTGACGGGACTCTCCACGAGCTTTTCCATCTCAGCCATTAAATATGTCATGGCTTGAGCCGGAGTCTTGCCAGACCAGCCAGATCCACCCGCTGCTCCGGCCATGGATGGCTTCTGAGCCGCTACGGTTCCTGCCATGTAGACAACAACCCGATGAGGCGACTCATGGAATTCCTCAGGGGCTTCAATCTCCAATGATCTCCCGAGTCTGCCATCATAGAGAGGACAAATTGACTCAATTTTCTCCTATGGAAGAATCTCCATCTGAGTCGGCGAGGATGTCGCCGCTGCCCGCCGGCTCACCGAGAGGCAAAGTTCCTGAGTAAAACCGACGAACAACCGACGCTGGCCGGTTCGATCCTGACCGGGTCGCGTATGCTGAGCCGGTTCGTCGATGTCGATGTAGATGTCTAGCTTGGCAACGGTAGTTCCGATCCTACCAAAGGGGACCTGGTGTTCGTGCTCGGTTGAGCCGACCTTGGGACCCCAGATTGGATCGTCAATGTAGATCTTGTCGCGACAACTCTTGATCATCTGATCAACCGCGAATTTCCCGAACCCTAGACATGTTCCCTTCGAGAGCTCAACTCCACCGGGCGAGAGCCCCATGGTGGGCGCTAACTGTCGTGGTTTTGTCACGGCAGATGTCCTCGTGCAAGGACTTAGGTGTGAGGCCATCGCCGCTAGGTGGCGACTCAAAGGGGTTAAACGGGAACGGGAGGCGAGTTTACCCAGGTTTGGCCCCTCCGATGGAGGTAATAGCCTACGTCATGCTTTGTGTCTATATTGATGATGATCTCGATTACAAGGGTGCGGAATCGCTAACCTAACTTTCGAGGGTGTCTAACTTGAGTCTTGCGACCCTAGGGGCTTGCCTTTATATATAGATCAAGACCATTGGGTTTGCAACAGAGTGGGAGTCATATTACAACTTGTAACCTTTCATGTCTCTAACACGCCTTGCCTCTTGAGCAAGGAATCCTCCGGCGTCTTCTGCCATGCGGGCCTTGAGTCACCGTCTCCACGTGCTTGGGACGCCCGGCGGTTTACTTAGTAACCGCCTTACTCCTTTCATCTTCACGACACGGCCCATCTTGAACATAGCTCCAAAGCCGCCATCATACTGACCCGGCCCAGTAGGGCGGGTCACACCACGGGGTTATATCCCCGACACTGGGCGTGGGCGGGAGTCCTCCCGAGGCCCAGGGGTGGCGCTCCGGGAGGCTCCGGGGCGTGTACAGCCCCAACCTCATTCTTACGTGAGAGGGTCACGAGCGGCGATAAGGGAGGGGTCGAGCGTCCCAAGCGTTGGGTTTGGGAGCTACCCCCCTCGGTCCTCCGGGCGGTTTGTGCCTAATTTTCGGCGTGGTTACGCGCACTCGCGTCCCCTGGTATGGGCGTGGTGCGTGCTGCACGGCCACCAGGGGGGCGCCTGGCGCGGCGAAGCGCCTGCCCAGTGGCCGCGCGAGCTAAGCCGTGCTCCGAAGTCCTCCCGTGACGGTTTTCCGGGAGGGCGAGACACTAAGGACCCTTGCGAGGTGACATGCACGGGGGGCCAGCCCGTGAGCCAGATATCGGTCACTTAGATTTCTCGGCGCTGCGAGGATGGATCCGGGTGTAGATGCCGTGTCTTAGTCCCCTGCCATGGAACCATTGACGGGGTGGTCACGGGGGTGCGGCAATTCCACGCGGCGAGGAGGCATTAAAACTCAGGATTTAAACAAGGAAATAAACTCAATCGAATGGTTAATCGGGTTCATTACATGATAAGGAAGTACCAGCTCGAGGCCAACGCAACAAACGGAAAGGAGATGCTAAATTCGGAGGGAGAGATGAAGATGAAATTGTCGATGAACAGCTCGCAGAGTCCACTCCATGAAGAGATCGATTCCTCGGGCAAGCCCATGAGCCACGAGCGCGCGCCACCCCTGAGGGCCATGGGGAACCAGTTCGCCATGACCTTGTCGTCGTCGCTCATCGTCCTGACGCTCATCGTGTAAAGTCGGAGGAACTCCACTGGACCTGAGCCCCCATCATAGTGCGGGAGCAGCGCGGGCCTGAACTTGTCGGGCCAAACCACCTCGCGGAGCTCGCGAGCGAAAGCTCGACAACTCACGTCGACTGAGGGAGCTGCGCGCGCGTGAGCAGTCAGGCCCTGGTGTCCGGCCCCCGCGGCGCCCCAGGTTACCTGACCGTGACGATGGTGCTCCGACCCCTGCTTGGTGGGGCCTTGAGTGGGCAACGACCGCCTCTTCCTTGGGGGCGAGTCCTCGCGACGCCGGATGCCCTCTGTGCTTCCCGAGTGCCCGATCGCAGAAACTTGACGGGCGTGCTCGAGGGACCAGGCGGCCTCCTCTTCATCACAGGCGACGGTGATGACGCCGTCGTAGTCCGGCATCTTAAGGATGTTGTAGCCGTAGTGGTCCATGATACGTCTCCAACGTATCTATAATTTTTGCTTGTTCCTTCTGTTATATTATCATTCTTGGATGTTTTACAATCATTTTATAACAACTTTATATCATTTTTGGGGACTAACCTATTGACATAGTGCCAAAGTGCCAGTTGCTGTTTTTGCTTGTTTTTTACTTCACAGAATATCAATACCAAACGGAGTCCAATCGCGACGAAACTTTTTGGAGATTTTTTCTGGACCAGAAGACACCCAGTGGGCCAAAGAAGAGCCAGGAAGGTGGGCTGTGGAGAGCACAACCCACCAGGGCATGCCAGGGGGCCCCCGGCGCGCCCTGATGGGTTGTGCCCTCCATGGGCCCCCTATGCACCGCCTCTAATGCCTATAAATTCCCAAATATTCCAAAAACCCTAGGGGAGTCAACAAAACACAATTCCAGTCACCGCAAGTTCCAGATCCTCGAGATCCAATCTAAACACCATCACGGAGGGGTTCATCTTCTTCATAGGTGCCTCTCCGATAATGCGTGAGTAGTCCACCATAGACCTATGGGTCCGTAGGCAGTAGCTAGATGGCTTCCTCTCTCTCTTATGATTCTCAATACAATGGTCTCTTGGAGATCTATTTGATGTAAACTTTTGCGGTGTGTTTGTTGGGATCCGATGAATTTTGAGTTCATGATCAGTTTCTATCCATGAATATTATTTGAGTCTTCTTTGATCTCTTATATGCATGATTACTTATAGCCTCGTATGTCTTCTTTGAATCTTTGGTTTAGTTTGGCCAACTAGATCGATTTTTCTTGCCATGGGAAGAGGTGCTTTGTGATGGGTTCGATCTTGCGGTGTTCTTTCCCAGTGACAGAAGGGGCAGCAAGGCACGCATGTATCATTGCCATTAATGATAACATGATGGGTTCTATTCCTATATGAATAGATCTTGTCTACATCATGTCATCGTTTTTATTGCATTACTCCGTTTTCCATGAAATTAATACACTAGATGCATGCTGGATAGCGGTCGATGTGTGGAGTAATAGTGGTAGATGCAGGCAGGAGTCGGTTTACTTATCTTGGACGTGATGCCTATATAATGATCATTGCCTTGGATATCGTCATGATTATTTTATCTTCTATCAATTGCCCAACAGTAATTTGTTCACCCACCGTGTGCTATACTCATGAGAGAAGCCACTAGTGAATCCTACGGCCCTCGGGTCTACTTTTCCAACATATTGCTTTCCGATCTATCTTTTTGCCTCTTTGTTTTCTGATCTACAAAACAAAAACCCAAAAAAATATTGCTGCATATTTTATTTGCTCTTTTTATTTTGTGTTCTTGAGAGATCTATCTCTCCTATCTATCACTACCTAATCTATCTTTTTACCATAGAGAGATTGACAACCTCTCTTTCGCGTCGGGTTGCAAGTATTTGTTGTTTGTGTGCAGGTGCTGCTTATTGGGTGGTGGTGATCCTCCTACTGGTTCGATAACCTTGGTTTCATAACTGAGGGAAATACTTACAGTCACTGTTCTGCATCATCCCTTCCTCTTTGGGGAAATACCGACGCAGTCTCAAGCCACGTCAGTCCACAGCCATGAATTTGGCCAGCGTGGGATAACCCAGGATAGCGTTGTACAGGAGGCAAATACGCACCACGTCGAAGTCGACGAGCTCGACATGATGGTTGGTGCGTGTGCCGAAGGTCACATGGAGGCTGATCCGCCCCAGAGGAGTGGTAAAACCTCCTGTTACTCCAAAGAACGGTCCGGTCGGCACCAGCCGGTTGTAGAGTACCCTGAGCTTCTCGAAGGTCTCGATAGAGAGCACGTTCAAGCCTGTGCCTCTGTCGACGAGGGTCTTGGGGACGGAGATGTTGTTGATGATGGGGGTGCATAACATGGGGAGCATGCCCGTAACGCCCGTGCACCCGGGGTTGTCCCTGGAGTCGAAGGAGATGGTGCACTACTGCCACCCGGACGGCCGCGCGGCTTCCGGCTCCCAGGAAGCGGCGGCTGGCTTGCGAGGGGCTTGCTTGACCCAGGGGCCTGACGGAGGCGTGTACGCGCCGCCAAGGATACACGCTGCCGCTCGGGGCCCCCGGTGGCTCCCAGCACCTTCGTCGGGCCGGCTGCCGCCGTTTTCCTCGAGTGGCGGCGGCTGGTGCAGGATAACGACATCGCCCTGGGAGCGCGCCTCGCAAGGCCGCCCTCGCCCGTCATGGTCCAAAGAGCCCCCGGGAAGACCCTCTCAGCGGCCAGCATCGGGCCTGCGGCAGACCGCGCGCCGGTCGGCACACTCGCCGCAAGGGGGCTCGAGCGCCCGGCAGTCCTCGGTGTTGTGGGTGCGCACATTGTGGTAGGCGCAGTACGACCCCCCCCTCAGGCACGCCGCCGGCGGGGCAAAGGCCTGGCCCAACCTCCGCCACCAGGACCCGGAGGAGGAGGAGGAGGGCGCGGGGCTGTCCATGCGGGGGCTCGTCAAGCCGGGGCCCGGCTGGGTCTCCACACGGCAACAGGGGCGCTCCGCATGCCGCGCTCCCTGCACCTGGCGCCGGGGTTGCAGCGGGCGGTAGGGCGCCAGGGTCCTGTTGGCAACAGCAATGAGCTCGGCGACGTGGTCCGCCCAAGCGCCATGCCCCCGTCCCTTGGGCGGTGACGAAGTAGTTCGCTCGCCATGAGCAGCGCGTCCTGCGCGTTCAGGTCCCCCAAATGGACGCAAGTGGGAGGGGTCGCAGCAGGACGGCCGCCTCGCTGCACAAGAGGGCGCGATGAGTCCTGCTGTTTGTGGGCGGCATGGTTGGCAACGGTGGCGGTTGCGACGTTGGCGGGGCAGTGACGACCGTCTGCCGCTGGACGCCCAGCGCGCGCACGATTGGCTTCAGCCATGAGGCCAACGAAGGTGGAGCCGAAGCGGAGCTGAAGAACGGCAGCGCACCCCTACCCGGCGCACCAAATGTCGGAATCAGGGCTCCGAGGACCCAAGAAGGGTTCAAACTCTGGGGTGCACCGGCTCTCCAACTTCGCTCTCTCTCTCGCTAACCTACAATGATGCTCCGGCGTGCTTGAGCTTGGGGGGAAAGATGATGAACACAGCGATCTACCCAGGTTCGGGCTACCGCGGTGTAAAACCCTACTCCTTCTTTTCTGGATTGCTTAGTGGTTGAACGTGAATACCAAGTGAGACCCCCGGCCACGGTTGCGACATATCCTATCTTATACTGGCCCTGGTCCTCTTCCGCAAAAGCATACCACGGGAAGGGTTGCCACAGCGGCCAGTTCAAATGGGGACAGGACTGTAGCTTATCCTGACAAAAGCAGTCTTCGCCTGCAAAAGCTCCCTGTAATGACGCGCTGGTGGGCTCGGGGATGACCTCCGTCCTGGCAATCCCCCAGCCTTAGTCCTCTTGCAGCAATGAGGAAAACTTTGGGGCTTACCCCCGGGGACGGGCAGGCTGGCCCTCCCCCTTAGCACCAAAGGGGAATCCTCCTCGCTCGTTGATACGTCCCCAACGTATCTACTTTTCCAAACACTTTTGCGCTGGTTTTGATCTCAAATTTGCATGATTTGAATGAAACTAACCCGGACTAACGTTGTTTTCAGCAGAACTACCTTGGTGTTATTTTTTTTGCAGAAATAAAAGTTCTCGGAATAGAACAAAACTTTTTGTGAATTATTTTTGAGAATTATAATGAATTATGGAGCGAAGACCTGCCGGAGGGGGTGTGCCAGGGGGCCACCACACATTAGGGCGTGCCCCCTAGGTCGCGCCCTGATGGCTTGTGGGGCCCTCGTGGCTCCTCCGACCCTAATTCCAGTCCTATAAAATCACATATTCGGAGAAAAAAATGAGAGATAAGTTTTCATCGCGTTTCATGAGACGGAGCCGCCGCCACCTCCTGTTCTTCCTCGGGAGGGCCGATCTGGAGTCTGTTTGGGGCTCCGGAGAGGGGAAATCGTCGCCGTCATCATCACCAACCCTTCTCCATCAACACCGCCATGATGCTCACCACCGGGAGTGAGTAATTCCTTTGTAGGCTTGCTGGACGATGGTGGGATTGGATGAGACTGATCATGTAATCGAGTTAAGTTTGATAGGGCTTGATCCCTAGTATCCACTATGTTCTGAGATTGATGTTGCTGTGACTTTGCTATGCTTAATGCTTGTCACTAGGGCCCGAGTGCCATGATTTCAGATCTGAACATATTATATTTTCTCTGAATATAAGATTGATTGGATCCTATCTTGCAAGTTGTATGCACCTATTACTTGTCTTGATCCGCATACCCCAAGGTGACAATAATTGGGATTCTTTCCGGTGATTGCCGTAGTTTGAGGAGTTCATGTATTCACCATGTGTTAATGCTTTTTCCGGTTCTCTATTAAAAGGAGGCCTTAATATCCCTTAGTTTCCAATAGGACCCCGCTGCCACGGGAGGGTAGGACAAAAGATGTCATGCAAGTTCTTATCGCAAGCACGTATGACTATATACGGAATACATGCCTACATTACATTGATGAATTAGAGCTAGTTCTATGTCGCCCTAGTGTGTAACTATTATATGATCAATGTCATCTGAATCATTATCCATCACTGATAAACGTGCCTACGCTTTACTATTACTGACTCCTGCTACCGTCACAATTGCTACAAAATTGTTGCTGTCACTACTACAGTTACTTTTGCTACTACTATTTACCGTGCTACTAAACCCTTGCTGTAGAGATATATCCCAGGTGCGGTTGAATTGATAACTCAACTGTCAAGGCCAATAAATATTCTTTGGCTCCCTGATACGTCTCCAACATATCTACAATTTGTGATTGTTCCATGCTGTTGACATAGTGCCAAGTGCCAGTTGCTGTTTTTTTTCTTGTTTTTTACTTCGCAGAATATTAGTACCAAACGGAGTCCAATCACGATGAAACTTTTTGGAGAATTTTTTTGGACCAGAAGACAACTTTGGAGCCAAGGAAGCACCTGGGGGAGGCCCATGGGGCCCACAACCCACCAGGGCACGCCGGAGGCCCCTGGCGCGCCCTGATGGGTTGTGGTGTCCTCGGGGGTCTCCTCCACCGCCTCTGAGCTCTATAAATACCCAAATAATCCATAAACCCTAGAGGAGTCGACGAAAAATACTTCCATCTGCCGCAAGTTCCAGAACCGAGAGATCCAATCTAACACCATCACGGAGGGGTTCATCATCCTCATTGGTGCCTCTCCAATGATGCGTGAGTAGTCCACCATAGACCTACCACTACTGGAATCAGGATCTTTGCCATCTGCCATGGCTGTCGGCAAAGGCATGCATGGCGGACGGCAAAGGTCTTTGCTGTCAGCCAGCCGACGGCACCACATCCGGCTGAACAAGCTACGATAAAGGGCACTTTGCCGTCTGCTGGCAGACGGCAAAGATGCAAAGGTCTTTGCCGTCTGCCAGCAGACGGAAAAGGGCATGGACGGCACCCGTGGCAGCTTAGGTCCATTAAGGGGTTAATGGCGTGCTTTGCCGTCTGCTAGCAGACGGCAAAGTGGCCAAATAGTCCAGCCCAGGTTCCCCCCAGGTAGTTGCCACGTGGCTTGCTATGCCGTCTGCTGGCAGACGGCAAAGATGCAATGTTCTTTGCCGTCTGCTACCAGACGGCAAAGCAACCACATAGGCCAGCCCAGTGCCCCCCAGGTTGCACAGGTAGTTGCCACGTGGCAGCTTTGCCGTCTGCCGGCAGATGGCAAAGAACTTGGCCGTCTGCCGGCAGATGGCAAAGAACTTTGTCGTCTGCCAGCGGACGGCAAAGTGCCGGTACTGCCCCTGTTTTTTCTGTTTTTTCTTAAATTCAATCAATTTCACAGATATATATATATATACATTTGAAAATACTTTCAACAAGCATACATATCCCTGCCATATGGATATGATCATCCAACACATATACATACCAACTCAAAAGTCCATATCCAACATATATCCAACAACGAGCATACAATGGTTTCATCCATACATACATATATAGGTAGCAAGTTTCACATTGTTCATCCTACAAAATCAAAACAAAAAAGGAAGGACAAGGAGAAGAGTAGACTCCATCAACGCAAGCTTCCGTGATCTAAAGCAAATCTGCAAATTGGGAAAGAAGAAAGTTAGAAGAAGAACAAGAAGAAGAAGAAGAAGAAGAAGAAGAAGTAGAAGTAGAAGAAGAAGAATTTTTCTTCTCTTTCTTTTTCTCCTCTTCTTTATCTTCTTCTTCTTCTAACGAAGGTAACTTAGGTAATTATGCCATTTTTTAGCTAAGCTAGGTAAAAATGCTAAGTGTAGGTCATTATAGAGCTAAGCTAGGTAAACAGGTCATTTTGGAGGTTAGTAAGGTTATTATGTCATTTTCGAGGAAAATAAGCTAAGTCAATGTCATTTTGGAGGTAACCAAGATTATTATGCCATTTTTGACCTAAGTATGCTAAGTATGTCATAAATGAACTAAAGAAGCTAAGTATAGGTCATTTTTGAGCTAACCTAGGTAGTTATGCCATTTTTTAGCTAACTAAGCATATTTATTCATTTTGGAGGACAAAATGGTAAGTGTAGGTCATTTTTGAGCTATCCTAGTTAAAATCGGTCATTTTGGAGCTAGGTAAGGTTATTTTGTCATTTTGGAGGAAAATAAACTAATGATATGACAGTTTGGAGCTAAGCCAAGGTTATTATGCCATTTTTTTACCTAAGTAAGCTAATTATGTCATAAATGAACTAGCTAAGCTAAGTATAGATCATTATTGAGCTGTCCTAGGTAGTTATGCCATTTTTTTAGCTAACTAAGCATATTAAGTCATTTTGGAGGAAAAAATGCTAAGTGTAGGTCATTTTATAGCTATCCTAGGTAGAATATGTCATTTTGGAGTTAAGTAAGGTTATTATGTCATTTTCGAGGAAAATAGGCTAAGTATAGGTCATTTTGGAGCTAAATAGGTCATTTCTTAAGCTAAGTATGCATTTGTTAAGCAAAACACTTGGGAAAACTTACCATCATCACGGAGGTGAAGGACCGGTCGGGTTTGCGCCAGTGTGAGATGAAGAAGGACCGGTCGGGGTTGCGGCAGACGCAGAAGGATCGGTCGATGCTTGTCGGGAGGCATGTTGCACCAAAGATCATTTGCAATGTCTCGTTAGCATGATGCAACTCAAATGTGAATACTAGTAACTAATGACCATTCAAATGAAACTCACCGTGGGCGCTATACCAATCTGGGGCATCGGCGGAGGGGTCTGACCGTTGTTCTGGCACACGGTCTGCACATTTTGTTTTCACGAGTCAGTCATATTAGTTAGTGATGAAACGAACATTACGTGCATGATTTGGCTAATATGCAGGAGAAACTTACCACGAGGAGCTCGTATAGGGCCCGGTGAGACGCGTCGTTCCGGTTCCTCTCCTCCTCCCACATCCTAGCCGTCCTCTCCTCCATGTCCCTCTCCCTCTCCGCCGCCTGCCTGTTTGCCTCCGCCAGAAGCTCCTGGGCCCTAGCCTCGATGGCGAGCTCCATTGGCCGTGGACGAGGCCTTATCTCAGGATCGGAGCTCGTCTGGCGCTTCTTGATCTCCGGGAGAGTTCTAGGACAACGTATCAGTCCATCTCCAATGGCTATCGAGCCATGGGGCCTCCCGCCACCAGATATCATCACGAGCTCTAGATCAAAAGGACTCTGGCTCGGGTTGAAGTCCTCCCCTTTCCTCGTCTTCCCCTCATCTCTGTACCTCACGAGCTTGTTGTGGGAGGAGATGTTGCTGAAGCTCTCTGGATGATCGAGGTCATCCTCAGAGAATGCCTTGGCCTTCTTGTATGGGGCAGTATGGGCCATGGCATAGAGGTCGAACAGCGGTGGCACCTCCTTCTTGTTGTGTCGCGCCTAAAAGAGAGGAACAAAATATTAGTTAAGGGCTCAAGCTAGCATGAAGAATGAAATTGCATGAATCATGAAGCAAACCACATACCCATTGATCCCCGAACTCAAACAGGTTGGAGCTCCCTTGATAGTGTGGCACACCTTTCATTTGGGCACGCTTATCCTTGGCCTTGTTGTGGACGGCTAGCCATTGGGGAGAGCACCACTCATCCACCAACGCCTCCCAACAGTCCATCCTATCCGCACACCATCTCGGGGGCACCTAAGTTAGACAAGAGAAATTTTAGCGCTACGCCTACGAATCAAATCAAGGAAACTAAGTACAAGGCCTTAAGAATAGGTAATTACCTTCATGTACTTCTCCTTACTCAGAAACTTGGCGCGGCACTTCTTCTTGGCCCTCTTAATGTTAGTCGAGGCGTAGTAGTCTCGAACAGCCTGCACCCGAGTCTCGTGCCGTAAGTTCTGAAATAGGCGCTTGCACTCGGCTACGAGAACAATAGTCGCATTCGCCTCGTGTTCCTCAAGACACCTGTAGAAGGTCTGCAATCAAACAAGACAACACTGATTAGTACAATCACTAGGTGTTGTTGATTTTTAATTCTGTAAAGGAGAAATTACCCAAAACCGCCGGATCACAATGTCGGCCACCATCTCGCACAAGACACCGTCGACCCTCTCCTCCGGCGGGGCCGGGGCAGCCATGTACAGCTCCCAGCTCAGTGCTAGCTGTCGAACCTCACCCTCACCGGGCAACGTGACCCACCCCGGGAAATGGTGCCGGCAAAGCACACCAAGGACCTGGTTGGGCCTGCGGACACCAGGGGCGTGTTTCCAACCCCTGCAGTATGACAAGGCCAACACATTAGATATTAATTTGAAGAAACATGAAGGCAAAAGGTTAAAAAAGAGTAAATGCACTTACTTCTCCCCATTAGGCACAATCAACCACCTCTGATCGCGGGTCGCCGGCACGGGCGGGAGCTTTGTACCACCACGCTGGTAGGCCTTCTTGCCCTCCTCAACCAGCTCGCCCTCGCTATAGCTATCCTCAGAAAAGCAGTCCTCGCCACCATCAGCATGGCCACTAGCCTCCGGAGTCACGTGGGACGAAGACTCTGGGACCGGAGTCTCCTGGGACGAAGACTCTGGGATTGGAGTCTCCTGGGACGAAGGCTCGGCGACCCGAGGTTCGTCGGCCCGAGGCTCGTGGACCGGAGTCCGAGACGGGTCCAAGTCAGACGGGTCCACCTGAGACGGAGCACTCCAGTGGTCGGGAGAATCAGCTGGGGGTGGCGGCGAGGAAGGCGCAGCAGCCTTCCTACCTCTCCCGCCGCCACGTCCACCTCTAGCACCCCTCTTCGTCTTCCCCTGACCTCTCCCGGCCGAAGAAGGAGCGCCCGCCGGTGTCTGCATACTGTGTACCAGCGCTCTCTGGAGGTGCTCGGGTGGAATAATAGCACCCCTCCTAGCACGCGCCGAGGAAGGAGGCTCGGAGCGCTCTCGACCCGCGCCCACCATCTGTCAACACCTGCAATGACAAAGAGTAAACGAAATTAGTACAACATAAAAAAATTGAATACCTGACATTACTAATATTAATCTTCATCGTCTATATATGCTCCGGGATCAATAAATGCATAATCATAGTTCACATATATATGACCCCGTTGGCCTCTGGAAGGCCGAAGAGCACCTTTTCGGGATCAGGGTGTCGGGGGTGTCGTGTCGGGGTCGGGGTGTCGGGGGTGTCGTGTCGGGGTAGGGGTGCTGTGTCGGGGTTGGGGGTGCCGTGTCGGGGTGTCGGGGTGTCGTGTCGGGGGTCGGGGTGTCGGTGGTGTCGTGTCGGGGTCGACCCTCGACTCCTTTTCCCCTCGATCCTCGACCCCTCGACCACTCGGCGACCCTCTTTTCCCTCGGCGACCCTCTTTTTCTACTTTTCCTACTTCTTTTTTTCATCTTCTACTTCTACTTCTTTTTTTTCATCATCTTCTTCTTCTTCTTCTTCTTCTTCTTCTTCTTCTTTTACTTATTGTTCTTTTTTTTCATCTTCTTCTTCTTCCTCTTCTTCTTTTACTTCTTTTTTTTCATCTTTCTTGTTTATTCTTAAAAAACAGAAAAAAAAACCTAAACTAAACTAAACTAAATCTAACCTAACCTAAACTAAACTAAACTAAACTAACCTAAACTAAACTAAACTAAACAAACCTAAACTAAATCTAAAAAAACAGAAAAAAAAACAGAAAAACTCACCACGGGGAGGGGGCGTGGGTTGAGGAGGCCGAGGGGAAGGGCGGCCGGCGACGGTGCGGCTCCAGCGGCGGGGCGGGGCGGCGCGGCACGGCTCCGGCGATGGGGCGGGGCAGGGCGGCCGCCGCGGCCTGCGTCCGCTGGGCGGGGCGGCCGGGCGGGCGACCGGCGATGGGGCGGGCTCCAGGGGGCGGGGCTGGCCGGCGGCGCCTCGGGCTCCAGGGGGTGGCGCGGGGCGGCGGCGGCTCGGGCACGGGGGCGGCGCGGGTGAGGTGAGGGGAGAGAGAGAGGGGAGAGAGAGAGGGGTCGGGCGCGGGGCTGGCCGGCGGCGCCTCGGGCTCCGGGGGGTGGCGCGGGGCGGCGGCGGCTCAGGCACGGGGGCGGCGCGGGTGAGGTGAGGGGAGAGAGAGAGGGGTGGGGCGCGGGGCGCTGACTGTTTTAGATAGGTCAAATCTCTTTGTCGTCTGCTAGCAGACAGCAAAGAGCCTAGCTAGTGGGGTGGGGCCGGGGGGGGGGGAACGGACGTTAGTTGGCCACTTTCTTTGCCGTCTGCTAGCTGACGGCATAGAAGCTTTGCCGTCAGCTAGCAGACGGCAAAGAAAGTGGCCGTTAGGTGGTTCGCATTAGTGGGCCACCCTTCCTCTTTGCCGTCTGCTAGCTGACGGCAAAGCTTCTATGCCGTCAGCTAGCAGACGGCAAAGAGATGGCTGACGGCAAACATGATATTTGCCGTCAGCTCTTTGTTTGCCGTCAGTTTTCTGTAAGCTGATGGCAAAGACCTTCTTTGCCGTCAGCTAGCTGACGGCAAAGAGCTGGCTGACGGCAAAGATCCTGATTCCAGTAGTGTACGGGTCCGTAGGTAGTAGCTAGATGGCTTTCTCTCTCTCTTTTGATTCTCAATACAATGGTCTCTTGGAGATCTATTTGATGTGATGACTTTTTGTGGTGTGTTTGTTGGGATCCGATGAATTTTGAGTTCATGATCAGTTTCTATCCATGAATATTATTTAAGTCTTCTTTGATCTCTTATATGCATGATTACTTATAGCCTCGTATTTCTTCTTCGAATCTTTGGTTTAGTTAGGCCAACTAGATCGATTTTTCTTGCCATGTGAAGAGGTGCTTTGTGATGGGTTCGATCTTGCGGTGTCCGCTCCCAGTGACAGAAGGGGCAGCGAGGCACACATGTATTGTTGCTATTAAGGATAACAAGATGGGGTCTATTCCTACATGAATAGATCTTGTCTACATCATGTCATCGTTCTTATTGCATTGCTCTGTTTCTCCATGAACGTAATACACTAGATGCATGCTGAATAGCGGTCGATGTGTGGAGTAATAGTAGTAGATGCAGAATAGTTTCGGTCTACTAATCTTGGACGTGATGCCTATATAATGATCTTCGCCTTGGATATCGTCATGATTATTTGATCTTCTATCAATTGCCCAACAGTAATTTGTTTACCCACCGTGTGCTATACTCATGAGAGAAGCCACTAGTGAAACCTACGCCCCCCCCGGGTCTACTCTTTCAACATATTGCTTTCCGGGCTTTCTTTTGTCGCTTTTGTTTTCAGATCTATTATTCCAAAAACCCAAAAATACCTTGTGCACTTTTTATTTGCTTCTTTTTTTTGTGTTCTTGTGCGATCTATTTATCCAATCTACTACAATCTAATCTATCTTTTTACCGTGGAGAGATTGACAACCTCTCTTACGCGTCGGGTTGCAAGTATTTGTTCTTTGTTTGCAGGTACCGTTTACATAGTGTTGCATGGTTCTCCTACTGGGTCGATAACCTTGGTTTCATAATTGAGGGAAATACTTACCGTAGCTGTGCTGCATCATCCCTTCCTCTTTGGGGAAATACCAACGCAGTCTCAAGCCACGTCACTCCCCTTGTGTCGAATCAATAAATTAGGGTGAAATACTACGCGTGAAGACTGTCGCGATCCCCTATACTTGTGGGTTATCAAGACCTATTTCTGGCACCGTTGCCGGGGAGCATAGCTCTATTTATTGTGTTAAATTGAGGATATCCAATTTCTACTATGAAGAATCTGAAAGATACTTGAACTAAGATCGTCCCCTCTCGCACGAGAGGAGGTAACGAACTGCCATCTAGCTCTGCTTTTGATTCACCTACTATTTTGAATCAGCTTATTACACCACCACCTGTTGATCGTCCTGATATGTCACATGAACTTGATGATGCTACCTCTGAAATTAATGATGATACTGTTGCTACACATGTTGAAACTGAAACTATGCCACTGAATGAATTACTTGATGCTCATCTTGCTAGAGCTAGAGAACTTGAAAATGCTGAAACTGATGAGGACTTTGAATCACCTATTACACCTTGCTCTCCTAATAGATATGAATTGCTGCATGTGCCTGAAGGTTATGTTATGGATGAGGAAATAGCTAGTGATTTCTTTGCTTGTGAAAATAGAGATGATTTGAAAAAACTACTATGCAAACTGAAAGAAAAGTCTATGATGGAGAAAATGGAATATGATCCTAAATTTGCTACTTCTCCTATATTTGTTACTGATAAGGATTATAAATTCTCTGTTTACCCTGAGTTAATTCCTATAGTAGAATCTGATCCTTTCCATGGTTATGAAAATGAAACTGTTGTCGAACACGTGATGAAACTGAATGATATTGTTGCTCTGTTTACCAATGATGAAAAGATATGCTACTATTATATCCTTAAGCTTTTTCCTTTCTTGCTAAAAGGCAAGGCTAAGGAATGGTTCCTTTCTCTTGCTCCTATTTGTATGCGCAGTCCCCAGGATATGCTCCATTATTTTTCTACAAAATATTTTCCTGCTCATAAGAAACAAGCTGCCTTACATGAAATATTTAACTTTGTGCAAATTGAAGAAGAGAATCTCCCTCAAGCTTGGGGAAGGCTTCTCCGGTTACTTAGAGCTTTGCCTGATTGCCCTCTTAAGAAGAATGAAATTCTTGATATCTTTTATAATGGACTAACCGATGCTTCTAGGGACTTCCTAGATAGTTATGTTGGATGTGTTTTCAGGGAAAGAACTGCCAGTCAGGCTGAAGAATTATTGAATAACATATTGCAAAATACCGATGATTGGACACTTCCTAAACCACCTCCGGAACCTATTCAAAAGAACAGAGGTATTCTATTCCTCAACCCTGAAGATATGCAAGAAGCAAAAAATCTATGAAGGAGAAAGGTATTAAAATTGAGGATATCAAGAAATTACCACCTATTGAAAAAAATACATGGACTTGATAACCCGACACAGGTAGTAGAGCTAAACTCTCTCCATTCCTTTAGTGAAAATGATATACCTTACAATAAGACTCCTGAACAATGCATGGATGAATATGATCATTATATTGTTAAGAAAGAACACTTCAATAACTATGTTAAGGATCAATTGAGACGTAATGCTATGATGATAGACCGTTTAAGTGACTTGATGTTTAGAATTTCTAATGATGTAAAAGGTCTAGGTAAACATGCTTCTATGGTTCACACCCAACTAGACTAAGTTGCTAAGTCACAAAATGATTTGTTTGCCGAAATAAATAATAATATGAATGATCATGCTGTTAGAGTAATGACTAGGGGAGGTCGTATGACCCAAGAACCTCTCTACCTAGACGGTCATCCTAAAAGAAAATAATAGGATTCCCAGAGAATTAATGTTGATGCACCTAGTTCCTCTAATAAGCAAAAGAAAAAGAAAAATGATAGGAACTTGCATGCTTCTAGTGAACCTGTTGCAAAAACACCTACTGAGAAACATAATGATGTTTCTATTTCTGATGCTGAGACACAATCTGGTAGTGAACATGCACCTAGTGATAATGAAAAAGAGTATAGTAATGTGCAAGTAGATGCTCCACAAGATAGTAATAAAGAACATGATGATGATGTAGAAATAGAACCTGCTGAGGATCTTGATAACCCACCTCCTAAAAGTAAATGTTATGATAAGGGAGACTTTGTTGCTAGAAAACATGGAAGGGAAAGAGAGCCATGGGTTCAAAAACCCATGCCATTCCCTCGTAAGCTTTTTAAGAATAAGGATGAGGAAGATTTTGAACGCTTTGCTGAAATGATTAGACGCGTCTTTTTGCGCACTCGCTTGACCGATATATTGAAAATGCCTCTGTATGCTAAGTATATGAAGGATATTATTACCAACAAAAGCAAGATTCCTGAAACTGAAATTGCTACTATGCTTGCTAATTATTCTTTTGATGGAGGAATACCTAAGAAGCTAGGAGATCCTGGCATACCCACAATACGTTCCTCCATTAAATGAAACTATGTTAAAACTGCTTTATGCGATTTAGGAGCCGTTGTTAGTGTTATGCATTTCTCCCTTTATAAAGACTTGATTTGGGTAAGCTTACACCTACTGAGATATCTTTGCAAAAGGCTGATAAGTCCACCGCTTTACCTATTGGAATTTGCGAGGACGTTCCTGTTGTGGTTGCAAATGTTATTATCTTGACAGACTTTGTTGTTCTTGATATGCCCGAGGACGACAATATGTCCATCATCCTTGGTAGACCATTCTTAAATACTGCAGGGGCTGTTATTGATTGCAATAAAAGCAAGGTTACCTTTCACGTTAATGGCAAGCAACATACCGTGCATTTTCCGAAGAAGCAAACTTTGCTTAATAATATTAATGTCATTGAGCCTACTCCCATGGTTATCATTGGAAGCTTTGCAATTCCTCTACCTACTGTCAAGGAGAGATACTATATCTTATTGTAGGGGATATGCAAATCCCCATTGAGGTAACCTAGTGACATACGAGAGTTCTTCGATTTCATGTTAACCGGAAGCGGGTGTTAATAAGACTTGATCAACCTTATTAATGAATCCTTTCCGGAAGGCATGTGATTGATGAATTTAGTATTCACAACTCTCTGTATCAAAAGTTTATCCTCTGTTATTTTCAGTTTATATAAAATAAATTAGCATGGTTTTCCGTCCCCCCCCCCCCCCCGTGCGTAGAAAAATGCCCCAAAATAAAAAGTCTCAGAATGCCACAAAATTTTAACATGATTTTTTCTTGAATAAATGAAAAATATTGGCATAATAATAACAGCAGGGGGCTGCACCTGTGTGGCACCACACATCAGGGCGCGCCCCCCTAGGCCGCGCCCTGATGGCTTGTGGGGCCCACAGGGGCCCCCTTCCTTATCCCTTCGTCCCACACTCTCTCCTACCTCCAGTAAAAAAATTCTAGCCATCTCTCTCCCGTGTTCTTCACCCAGAAAGTGAAATTTTTGATCTCTTTGCTCGGAACTCCGTTTCCGAAACTGTTTTGAGGAATTGTTCCTTGGTATGTGACTCCTCCATTCCTCCAATTAGTTTTTGTTTTAGTGATTTATATTTTGCATAATGTGCTGCACTTAGTGCTACAGAAAATGAACTTGCATGTTGAATTCTTTGAGTTCCAAGTAGTATGAATGCTTGATATGGCCTCTAGGCACTCATATGAGTAGTTGCTATCAATCTTGTGAAGTTTATTGACATGAATTTGTGGCTCAAAAATTTCAGAAAATTGTTCTTGGGAAGATGAGTTTCTTTAGGAGGAGATCCTCAAGAGGACTCACCACGGGTGAGTAATCTAGTGGGAACTCAGTACGGCAAGCTTACATCAAGCCTCAAGATAACTAGATAGTCATGGCTGACGCCAAATCATGTCAATGGCCAAGTGAAGATTTCATGATAGGTGCAGGCATTAAGGATGAATTTGACCAGTTCATTTATAATACCAGCCTCACTGATTTCCTCGCAGATAAGTGTGTCCAACACTATGACCTTACCCATACATTTACGCAAGGTTTTCGTTATCAATCGCATGCTTCTAGAGTGTTATTTAAACTGTATGATAAATCATTTAGCATGACTCTAGAAGACTTATCTATTGCTTGCAAACTTCCACTTTGGGGCTCAACTGAGAAACCGTCAAAAACTGATTATGATATGTTTTTCAAGAGTCTATGTGTTGGAGAAGTAGGGGGGTAACACATGCAAGAATTAAAAGTATACACTTTCCCTCTATTCGTTACTTTGCATTGTTTAATGGGAAATGCGTAGTAGGGAAACAAGATTGTAGTGCTTTATGTGCCCCTGATTTAAGTCTTATTCACACTGTTGTAACTGGTAAACAACACTATAACCTTGGTGCCATTGTTGCCCGTAGGCTGAACTCTAATTCTAGCAACAGTGATTTGTATGGAGGGATTTATGCCTCCCGCGTAGCTGCAAAGCTGGGAGTGTTGCCTTAACTTAATGATCCTATCATGCCTGAAAGATATTTAGACTTTGATGCTAGGCGTTATCATGAGTTTATTGTAAACCGCGCTAGGGGTTATGAATATAACTTAATATTTGGTAAATATACGCCTGTGTCTATCACTTTGCTTGCACCTGCCCTCTTTGATTTTCAGGCTCGATAGCGTTACTATGTCCTCGAGGAGGAAGTGCGGGAATACAAAGCATCAGTGGAGGCTAATCGTTTAGCAGAGGCGGTGGTCAGGAACGCCGCCGCAAGCTATCACTCTAACCATTTTCCAGACTATCAGTGGTGATCACCAAGTTGGTGTTCATCCTCTTTCGTTGTATATCCCTGTCAGATTTATTTTTCTGCTTTCTTCTTGTGTATTTGAAAAACTTTGAAAATCCAAAAATAGTTCTCGTTTCTTTTCGGTTTTTCTTTCCCGTTTAATTAGTTGTAGTATAAAAAAGAAAACCCAAAAGGATTTTTCCTTTGCATGTTGGGAGCTTTCCCGTGTAAATAGTTTTTCTCATTCTTGTTTTCCCCGAGTTTATTTGCTTGCTTGAGAAAAACAAAAACTCCAAAAATATTTCAGTGTGCTTCTCTGAATTTCTTTTCTTTTTGTTGAGTTCTTGAAAGGAGAAGACCACGATGAAAATGTTGAGTGGCTCTTATGTGCTTTATTGTTTACCTAACATAGAGCCAATATTACCTTGTCTTCTCCTTTGTCCAAAACTGCCTTGCAGAGTTCAGCTTAGTCCACGGTATTCTTGCACCATTATTATTATCACATCATTCGGTCATACAAGTGAAAGGCAATAATGACGATATTTGACAAAGTGATCATGGCAAAGGGAAGCTGGTATGAACTCTTCTTGTTTTCCATTTTTGTAAATATGTTTAGCTCGTTCGATCTCGATTCAGTATATTATGAGTGAACATGTTCATGATGACAATTAGAGATTATAGCTTTTCATGCCATAATTAAACAGCTAGTAGTGAATAATGATTTATCTTATAGATCAACATGTGGTTATGATGTGGTATGGTAGTATGGTATTTCCCTCTAAGAAATTCAAGCGGCTTGACTTGGCCCATGTGCGAACATGTAGTTGATTCAAAACATATGTAGCCTTCATGATGTTTAAATTCAGAGTGTTCATATCCTAATCATGATATGTCCAATGTTAATTATTCACAATGCATGCTCATGACCGTTTTCGCTCTCTAGCTGGTCGCTTCCCAACCTATTGCTAGCCTTCACCTGTACTAAGCGGAAATGCTGCTTGTGCATCCAAAACCATTAAGCCAAGTTATTCCACATGAGTCCACCATACCTACCTATAGGCGGTATTACCATGCCGTTCCAAGTAAATTTGTATGTGCCATCTCTAAACATTCAAACAAACATCTATTTTGTGCATGCATCTCGCTCATGGAGCGACGAGGCGGTCAGTATTTTCCATGCTAAATGAGTTATTCTCAAGACGGTCGATTATTCGCCATCATTGCATGAGAGAGGCTGGTAAAAGGATGCCCAGTCCTGCTTAATCAAAAACTAATTAAACAAAACTCCTTCGGACAGTTGATATGTTGGCAGGCTTCCGTGGATTCGGTCAGCCATGGTTTGTGCATGGATGGTGGATAGGAGTAAATTTTACTATTCTGTTTGGGAACCGCCAATAATGAGTTTAGCATGGAAGATATTGAAAACCTTTGTCGTGACGTTGACAGCATAAGTGCACCACTCAAAAACCATATTCCTACTCTGTTTTAAAACTTGAATTCTGGCACCTCTGCAAATCAATGCTTCCCTCTGCGAAGGGTCTATCTATTTATTTTTATGTTGAGTCATCATTGTTGGAAATATGCCCTAGAGGCAATAATAAATTGGTTATTATTATATTTCCTTGTTAATGATAATCGTTTATTATCCATGCTATAATTGTATTGATTGGAAACTCAAATACATGTGTGGGTACATAGACAACACTGTGTCCCTAGTAAGCCTCTAGTTGACTAGCTCGTTGATCAAAGATGGTTAAGGTTTCCTAGCCATTGACATGAGATGTCATTTGATAACGGGATCACATCATTAGGAGAATGATGTGATGGACAAGACCCAAACTGTAAACGTAGCATTTGATCGTGTCAGTTTATTGCTATTGTTTTCTGCATGTCAAGTATCTGTTCCTTTGACCATGAGATCATGCAACTCACTAACACCGGAGGAATACCTTGTGTGTATCAAACGTCGCAACGTAACTGGGTGACTATAAAGGTGCTCTACAGGTATCTCCGAGGGTGTCTGTTGGGTTGGCATGGATCAAGACTGGGATTTGTTACTCCGTATGACGGAGAGGTATCTCAGGGCCCACTCGGTAATACAACATCACAATGAGCCTTGCAAGCAATGTGACTAAAGTGTTAGCCACGAGATCTTGTATTACGGAACGAGTAAAGAGACTTGCCGGTAACGAGATTGAACTAGGTATAGTGATACCGACGATCGAATCTCGGGCAAGTAACATACCGAAGAACAAAGGGAACAGCATACGGGATTAACTGAATCCTTGACATAGAGGTTCGACCGATAAAGATCTTCGTAGAATATGTAGGAGCCAATATGGGCATCCAGGTCCCGCTATTGGTTATTGGCCGTAGAGGTGTCTCGGTCATGTCTACATAGTTCTCGAACCCGCAGGGTCTACACACTTAACGTTTGGTGACGATTAGTATAATTGAGTTATTATGTTGGTGACCGAAAGTTGTTCGGAGTCCCGGATAAGATCCCGGACATGACGAGGATCTCCGGAATAGTCCGGAGGTAAAGATTGATATATGTGATAATAGTGTTTTGATCTCTGGAAGGGTTCCGAAGTTCACCGGAAGGGGTTCCAGATGTTTACCGAAGTGTTCGGGTGCAGCAACACTTTATATGAGCCAAAGGGATAAAGCCCACGAGGTATTGGAAAGTGCAAAAGTAGTTTTGCTGCCGCGTAAGCGGTACTACCGCTTGGTGAAGCGGTACTACCGCCCGAGCGGTACTACCGCTTGTGTGAAGCGGTACTACCGCCCAAGCGGTACTACCGCTTGTGTGAAGCGGTACTACCGCTTGTGTGCGGCTGTGCACGGTTCGGCAGGGATCCGAGTTGGACTCTTTCCCTGCGGGCCAAACCGACCTTGTGCGGGCAAAACCGACCTAGAGGAGGCTTTTACTCCAAGTTTAGACCCCAAGGCTCAACATATAAATAGAGGGGCAGGGCTAGCACACGGGACACATCAGGATTTCCCAAGCCGTGTGCCGGCAACCCTAGCCCTCTAGTTCCTCCGTCATAATCTCCGTAGCGCTTGGCGAAGCCCTGCAGAGATTGTTCCTCACCACCATCACCACGCCGTCGTGCTGCTGGAACTCAACCACTACTTCATCATCGCTCGCTGGATCGAGGAGGTGAAGGCGTCATCAAGCCGTACGTGTGTTGAACGCGGAGGTGCCGTCCGTTCGGCACTAGATCGGAAGGATCGTGATTGGATCGCGGGACGCTCGGCGATTTGGATCGCGAAGACGTTCGACTACATCAACCGCGTTTATTAACGCTTCCGCTTAGCGATCTACAAGGGTATGTAGATTCACTCTCCCTCTCGTAGATGCTCATCACCATGGATAGATCTTGTGTGTGCGTAGGAAAATTTTTGTTTCCCATGCAACGTTCCCCAACAGTGGCATCATGAGCCAGGTCTATGCGTAGATGAGATCTCGAGTAGAACACAAACGAGTTGTGGGCGTGGGTGTATACATATTGCTTGCCGTTACTAGTTGATATTTGATTCGGCGGTACTGTGAGATGAAGCGGCCCGGACCGACATTACGCGTACACTTACGCGAGACAGGTTCCTTCAACTAACATGTAACTTCGTTGCATAAAGATGGCTAGCGGGTGTCTGTCTCTCTCACTTTAGTTGAATCGATTTCAATGAAGAGGGTTCTTTTAGAAGATCAAAAAGCAATCACTACACCACGTTGTGGTTTTGCGTAGGTAAGAACGGTTCTTGCAAACCCGTAGCAGCCACGTAAAATTTGCAACAACAATTAGAGGACGTCTAACTTGTTTTTGCAGGGTATGATGTGATATGATATGGCCAATTACATGATGAGATATATGTGATGTATGAGATGATCATGTTTTGTATAGAATATCACGACTTGCATGTCGATGAGTACGGCAACTGGCAGGAGCCATAGAGTTGTCTTTAATTATTGTATGACCTGCGTGTCAATCATTAAGCGCTATGTAATGCTTTACTTTATCGCTAAACGTTAGCTATAGTCGTGGAAGCAACAGTCGGCGCGACAACCTTATGGCGACACGTTGATGGAGATCAAGATGATGGAGATCATGGTGTCATGCCGGTGACGATGGAGATCATGCCGGTGCTTTGGAGATGGAGATCAAAAGCACAAGTTCATGGCCATATCATGTCACTTATGATTTGCATGTGATGTTAATCCTTTTATGCATCTTATTTTGCTTAGGACGACGGTAGCATTATAAGGTGATCCCTCACTTAAATTTCAAGATAAATTGTGTTCTCCCCAAGTGTGCACCGTTGCGAAAGTTCGTCGTTTTGAGACACGCCGTGATGATCGGGTGTGATAGACTCTACGTTCGCATACAACGGGTGTAAGCCATGTTACACGTGCGGAACACTCGGGTTAAACTTGACGAGCCTAGCATGTACAGACATGGCCTCGGAACACAAGAGACCGAAAGGTCGAACATGAGTCATATAGTAGATATGATCAACATGAAGATGTTCACCATTGAAACCACCTCAACTCACGTGATGATCGGACTTGAGTTGGTGGATTTGGATCATGTTACACTCGAATGATCGGAGGGATGTCAATTTGAGTGGGAGTTTTTTAAAATATGATTAACTAAACTCATTATCTAAGAACAATAGTCTAAGTTGTCTTTGCTATATTTATGTTGTAGATCATGGCTCGCGCAGTAGCACCCCTGAATTTTAATGCGTTCCTAGAGAAAGCTAAGTTGAAAGATGATGGAAGTAACTTTGTGGACTGGGCCCGTAATCTAAGGATTATCCTTACGGCTTCCCAGAAGGCTTATGTCCTTGATGCACCGCTTGGTGATCCACCCGCTCCAGTTGAGTCTCTAGACGTTGTGAACGCCTGGCAGGCTCGTTCTGATGATTACTCAATAGTTCAATGTGCAATGTTGTATGGCTTAGAACCGGGACTTCAAAGACGTTTTGAACGTCATGGAGCATATGAGATGTTCCAGGAGTTGAAGTTTATCTTTCAGAAGAATGCCCGGATCGAGAGATATGAGATCTCCGATAAATTCTATGCTTGCAAGATGGAGGAGAACGGGTCTATCAGTGATCACGTGCTCAGAATGTCTGGGTACTCCACCCGTCTGGCTGAGTTAGGGATGCCCCTTCCGCCAGAGGCTATCACTGACAGAGTTCTTCAATCATTGCCACCTAGCTACAAGAGCTTCGTGTTGAACTATAACATGCACGGGATGAACAAGTCAGTCGCCGAGCTGTTTGCGATGCTGAAAGCCGCTGAGTCTGAAATTCAGAAGGAGCATCAAGTGTTGATGGTCAATAAAACCACTAGTTTCAAGAAAAATGGCAAGGGTAAGAAGGGTAACTCCAAGCAGAGTGGCAAAGCAGTTGCTCCTCTCGTGAAGAAACCCAAGGCTGGACCCAAACCAGAAACTGTGTGTTTTCATTGCAAGGGAACTGGACACTGGAAGCGGAATTGCCCCAAGTATTTGGCTGACAAGAAGGCGGCCAACAACAAACAAGGTATATATGATATACATGTTATTGATGTGTACCTTACCAACTCTCGTTGTAGTGCCTGGGTATTTGATACCGGTGCGGTTGCTCATATTTGCAACTCAAAACAGGAACTGCGGAATAGACGGAGGCTGGCAAAGGACGAAGTGACGATGCGCGTGGGAAATGGTTCCAAGGTTGATGTGATCGCCGTTGGCACGCTCGCTCTTCGATTACCGTCGGGATTAGTGATGAACCTAAATAAGTGTTATTTGGTGCCTGCGTTAAGCATGAACATTATATCTGGATCTTGTTTATTGCGAGACGGTTACTCATTTAAATCAGAGAATAATGGTTGTTCTATTTATATGAGTAATATCTTTTATGGTCATGCACCCAATGTGAGGGGTTTATTCTTGTTGAATCTCGATAATAATGATACACATGTTCATAACATTGATGCCAAAAGATATAGAATTGATAATGATAATACCACTTTCTTGTGGCACTGCCGTTTAGGTCATATTGGCGTAAAACGCATGAAGAAGCTCCATGCTGATGGACTTTTGGAGTCACTTGATTTTGAATCACTTGACACATGTGAGCCATGCCTCATGGGCAAGATGACTAAAACGCCGTTCTCTGGAACAATGGAACGGGCAAGTGACTTATTGGAAATCATACATACTGATGTGTGCGGTCCGATGAGTATTGAAGCGCGCAGTGGTTATCGTTACTTTCTCACCTTCACTGATGACTTAAGTAGATATGGGTATATTTACTTAATGAAACACAAGTCTGAAACATTTGAAAAGTTCAAACAATTTCAGAGTGAAGTTGAGAATCATCGTAACAAGAAGATTAAATTCCTACGATCTGATCGAGGAGGAGAATATCTGAGTTATGAGTTTGGCAGTCACTTAAGACAGTGTGGAATTGTTTCACAATTGACACCGCCTGGAACACCACAGCGTAATGGTGTGTCCGAACGTCGTAATCGAACTTTATTGGATATGGTGCGATCTATGATGTCTCTTGCCGATTTGCCACTATCGTTTTGGGGTTATGCATTAGAGACAACTGCATTCACTTTAAATAGGGCACCATCGAAATCCGTTGAGACGACGCCATATGAACTTTGGTTTGGCAAGAAGCCAAAGCTGTCGTTTCTTAAAGTTTGGGGATGTGATGCTTATGTCAAAAAGCTTCAGCCTGAAAAGCTGGAACCCAAAGCGGAGAAATGCGTCTTCATAGGATACCCAAAAGAGACAGTTGGGTATACCTTCTACCTCAGATCCGAAGGCAAAGTGTTTGTCGCTAAAAACGGAACATTTCTTGAGAAAGAGTTTCTCTCGAAAGAATTGAGTGGGAGGAAGATAGAACTTGATGAGGTTATTGAACCTTTACTTCAACCTAAGAGTAGCGCAACGCAGAAAGTTGTTTCTGTCGAGCCTACATTAGCTGAAGAGGAAGTTAATGATGATGATCATGAAGCTTTGGATCAAGTTGCTATCGAACCTCGTAGGTCGACAAGGACGCGTACTGCTCCTGAGTGGTACGGCAACCCTGTCTTAGAGGTCATGTTGTTAAACAACGATGAACCTACGAGCTATGGAGAAGCGATGATGGGCCCGGATTCCGAGAAGTGGTTAGAGGCCATGAAATCCGAGATGGGATCCATGTATGAAAACAAAGTATGGACTTTGGAAGTATTACCTGAAGGGCGTAAGGCCATTCAGAACAAATGGATCTTTAAGAGGAAGACGGACGCGGACGGTAATGTCACCGTCTATAAAGCTCGACTTGTGGCAAAGGGTTTTTCACAAGTTCAAGGAGTTGACTACGATGAGACCTTCTCACCCGTAGCGATGCTTAAGTCCGTCAGAATCATGTTAGCAATAGCTGCCTTTTTCGATTATGAAATTTGGCAGATGGATGTCAAAACAGCGTTCCTTAACGGTTACCTTAAGGAAGAGTTGTATATGATGCAACCAGAAGGTTTTGTCGATCCAGAGAATGCTGACAAAGTTTGCAAACTCCAGCGATCCATTTATGGACTGGTGCAAGCATCTCGGAGTTGGAATCTTCGTTTTGATGATGTGATCAAAGCGTTCGAGTTTATACAAGTTTACGGAGAAGCTTGTATTTACAAGAAAGTGAGTGGGAGCTCTATAGCGTTTCTAATATTATATGTGGATGACATATTGCTGATTGGAAACAATATAGAAATGCTGGAAAGCGTAAAGGAATATTTGAACAAGAGTTTTTCAATGAAGGACCTAGGAGAAGCTGCTTTCATATTAGGCATCAAGATCTATAGAGATAGATCAAGACGCTTAATAGGACTTTCACAAAGCACATACCTTGATAAGATTTTGAAGAAGTTCAAAATGGATCAGTCCAAGAAGGGGTTCTTGCCTGTTTTGCAAGGTGTGAAGTTGAGTAAGACTCAATGCCCAGTGACTGCAGAAGATAGAGAAAAGATGAGTGTCATCCCCTATGCTTCAGCCATAGGCTCTATCATGTATGCAATGCTGTGCACAAGACCCGATGTCAGCCTTGCCATAAGTATGGTCGGAAGGTTTCAAGGTGATCCAGGAATGGAACACTGGACGGCGGTCAAGAATATCCTGAAGTACCTGAAAAGGACTAAGGACATGTTTCTCGTTTATGGAGGTGATCAAGAGCTCGTCGTAAAGGGTTACGTCGATGCAAGCTTTGACACTGATCCGGATGACTCTAAGTCGCAAACCGGATACGTATTTATTCTTAATGGGGGTGCGGTTAGCTGGTGCAGTTCCAAGCAAAGCGTGGTAGCAGATTCTACATGCGAAGCGGAGTACATCGCTGCCTCGGAGGCGGCGAAGGAAGGTGTCTGGATGAAGGAGTTCATGACAGATCTTGGAGTAGTGCCTAGTGCACTTAACCCAATGACTCTGTTTTGTGATAATACTGGTGCCATTGCTCTAGCCAAGGAACCAAGATTTCACAAGAGGACCAGACACATAAAGCGACGTTTCAATTCCATCCGCGATTACATCAAGGAGGACGACATAAATATTTGCAAAGTACACACGGATCTAAATGTTGCAGATCCGATGACTAAACCTCTTCCAAGGGCTAAACATGAACAACACCAGAACTGCATGGGTGTTCGATTCATTACAATGTAAATCACATAGTGATGTGAACTAGATTATTGACTCTAGTGCAAGTGGGAGACTGTTGGAAATATGCCCTAGAGGCAATAATAAATTGGTTATTATTATATTTCCTTGTTAATGATAATCGTTTATTATCCATGCTATAATTGTATTGATTGGAAACTCAAATACATGTGTGGGTACATAGACAACACTGTGTCCCTAGTAAGCCTCTAGTTGACTAGCTCGTTGATCAAAGATGGTTAAGGTTTCCTAGCCATTGACATGAGATGTCATTTGATAACGGGATCACATCATTAGGAGAATGATGTGATGGACAAGACCCAAACTGTAAACGTAGCATTTGATCGTGTCAGTTTATTGCTATTGTTTTCTGCATGTCAAGTATCTGTTCCTTTGACCATGAGATCATGCAACTCACTAACACCGGAGGAATACCTTGTGTGTATCAAACGTCGCAACGTAACTGGGTGACTATAAAGGTGCTCTACAGGTATCTCCGAGGGTGTCTGTTGGGTTGGCATGGATCAAGACTGGGATTTGTTACTCCGTATGACGGAGAGGTATCTCAGGGCCCACTCGGTAATACAACATCACAATGAGCCTTGCAAGCAATGTGACTAAAGTGTTAGCCACGAGATCTTGTATTACGGAACGAGTAAAGAGACTTGCCGGTAACGAGATTGAACTAGGTATAGTGATACCGACGATCGAATCTCGGGCAAGTAACATACCGAAGAACAAAGGGAACAGCATACGGGATTAACTGAATCCTTGACATAGAGGTTCGACCGATAAAGATCTTCGTAGAATATGTAGGAGCCAATATGGGCATCCAGGTCCCGCTATTGGTTATTGGCCGTAGAGGTGTCTCGGTCATGTCTACATAGTTCTCGAACCCGCAGGGTCTACACACTTAACGTTTGGTGACGATTAGTATAATTGAGTTATTATGTTGGTGACCAAAAGTTGTTCGGAGTCCCGGATAAGATCCCGGACATGACGAGGATCTCCGGAATAGTCCGGAGGTAAAGATTGATATATGTGATAATAGTGTTTTGATCTCTGGAAGGGTTCCGAAGTTCACCGGAAGGGGTTCCGGATGTTTACCGAAGTGTTCAGGTGCAGCAACACTTTATATGAGCCAAAGGGATAAAGCCCACGAGGTATTGGAAAGTGCAAAAGTAGTTTTGCTGCCGCGTAAGCGGTACTACCGCTTGGTGAAGCGGTACTACCGCCCGAGCGGTACTACCGCTTGTGTGAAGCGGTACTACCGCCCAAGCGGTACTACCGCTTGTGTGAAGCGGTACTACCGCTTGTGTGCGGCTGTGCACGGTTCGGCAGGGATCCGAGTTGGACTCTTTCCCTGCGGGCCAAACCGACCTTGTGCGGGCAAAACCGACCTAGAGGAGGCTTTTACTCCAAGTTTAGACCCCAAGGCTCAACATATAAATAGAGGGGCAGGGCTAGCACACGGGACACATCAGGATTTCCCAAGCCGTGTGCCGGCAACCCTAGCCCTCTAGTTCCTCCGTCATAATCTCCGTAGCGCTTGGCGAAGCCCTGCAGAGATTGTTCCTCACCACCATCACCACGCCGTCGTGCTGCTGGAACTCAACCACTACTTCATCATCGCTCGCTGGATCGAGGAGGTGAAGGCGTCATCAAGCCGTACGTGTGTTGAACGCGGAGGTGCCGTCCGTTCGGCACTAGATCGGAAGGATCGTGATTGGATCGCGGGACGCTCGGCGATTTGGATCGCGAAGACGTTCGACTACATCAACCGCGTTTATTAACGCTTCCGCTTAGCGATCTACAAGGGTATGTAGATTCACTCTCCCTCTCGTAGATGCTCATCACCATGGATAGATCTTGTGTGTGCGTAGGAAAATTTTTGTTTCCCATGCAACGTTCCCCAACAATCATCTTCTCGCTAAAAGCACCGGACCAGAGAGCACTATTGTCATTTTTATGCATTGAGTCTAGTTAATGTTGGATACGAGCATGATTGGATCTTTTCTATTCTAAATTATAATGTTTAGTCGCTGCTTGAACCTCAGAGGTGCTCTGCATTTATGTTTTGCGGTCTCAGAAAGGGCTAGCGAAATACCATGTCACCATATTATATCATGATCATTTTGATAAATTGTTGGCATGTGAGATATCTTATTATTTGCTTGCTAGTTGGTTATGTATTGCCATGAGTTGATATGATGTCTAATTGCTATCATGGATGTGGTTATTTATAATTTATGCTGAAAACTTGCACACTAGCTAAGCATGTGTATAACAACGAGAACAAAAGAGTTTGTAAAAGTTTTCTTTATCACTTTCAGTTTGTCAACTGAATTGCTTGAGGACAATCAATGAGTTAAGCTTGGGGGAGTTGATACGTCTCCAACGTATATACTTTTCCAAACACTTTTGCTCTGGTTTTGACATCTAATTTGCATGATTTGAATGAAACTAACCCGGACTGACGATGTTTTCAGCAGAACTACCTTGTTGTTATTTTTATGCAAAAAAAGTTCTCGGAATCGGACGAAACTTTTTGTGAATTATTTGTGATAATTATAATGAATTATGGAGCGAAGACCTATCGGAGGGGGTGTGCCAGGGGGCCACCACACATCAGAGCGTGCCCTGATGGCTTGTGGGGCCCTCGTGGCTCCTCCGACCCTAATTCCAGTCCTATAAAATCACATCTTCAGAGAGAAAAAGGAGAGAGAAGTTTTCATCGCATTTCACGAGACGGAGCCGCCGCCACCTCCTGTTCTTCCTGTGAGGGCTGATCTGGAGTTCGTTTGGGGCTCCGGAGTGGGGAAATCATTGCCGTGGTCATCACCAACCCTTCTCCATCAACACCGCCATGATGCTCACCACCGGGAGTGAGTAATTCCTTTGTAGGCTAGCAGGACGGTGGTGGGATTGGATGAGATTAATCATGTAATCGAGTTAAGTTTGATAGGGCTTGATCCCTAGTATCCACTATGTTCTGCGATTGATGTTGCTATGATTTTGCTATGCTTAATGCTTGTCACTAGGGCCCGAGTGCCATAATTTCAGATGTGAACATATTATATTTTCTCTGAATATAAGATTGATTGGATCCTATCTTGCAATTTGTATGCACCTATTACGTGTCTTGATCCGCATACCCCAAGGTGACAATAATTGGGATTCTTTCTGGTGATTGCCGTAGTTTGAGGACTTCATGTATTCACCATGTGTTAATGCTTTGTTCTGATTCTCTATTAAAAGGAGGACTTAATATCCCTTAGTTTCCAATAGGACCCCGCTACCACGGGAGTGTAGGACAAAAGATGTCATGCAAGTTCTTATCGCAAGCACGTATGACTATATACGGAATACATGCCTACATTACATTGATGAATTGGAGCTAGTTCTGTGTCGCCCTAGTGTGTATCTGTTATATGATCAATGTCATCAAAATCATTATCCATCACCGATCCACGTGCCTATGCTTTACTATTATTGAATCCCGCTACTGTCACAATTGCTACAAAATTAGTGTTGTCACTACTACTGTTACTTTTGCTACTACTATTTGCCGTGCTACTAAACCCTTGCTACAGAGAGATATCCCAGGTGTGGTTGAATTGACAACTCAACTGTCAAGGCCAATAAATATTCTTTGGCTCCCCTTGTGCCGAATCAATAAATTAGGGTGAAATACTACCCGTGAAGACTGTCGCGATCCACTATACTTGTGGGTTACCACTCGTGTCCGCTACCGCACCCCCTGGCGTCACTAGGCACGACATGCATCATCCATCCAGCGGCGCGGGTCCGTTTGACCCCGCCAGGCCAGCCTTAGTGGGCCTCCCCCACCGGGGCCTCAGGAGGCGTCCCCGCGATGGGGCCTCGGGAGGCCCTTGCCGATGAAGCCCGTCGTGCGTCTCGCGCGGCGTGGTTCCCCGCGAGAGACCTGGTCCGCGGGCAGACGGGTCTCGGTACCCTCGGTCCCAGAGGCCCGACAGATAGCTAGCATGGTATTTCCATGGCCTGTCCGTTTTTCGATATCTTTCTCTACGCTAGATCATTGCACATCCTGGTACACTGCCAGAGGCATTCATATAGGGTCATATTGTTTAGTAGTTTTTCATATCGAGTTGTAAGTAAATAAAAGTGTGATGATCATCATTATTAGAGCATTGTCCCAGTGAGGAAAGGATGATGGAGACTATGATTCCCCCACAAGTCGAGATGACACTCCGGGCGAAAAATAAAAAATGGGGGAGGCCAAATGAGCCCACCATGAAAAAGAAAAAATAGAAGAAAGAAAAAAAGAAATAAAAAAAGATAGAAAAAGAAAAAAAAAAGAAAAAAAGAGAAAAGAGAAAAATAAATGAGAGAAAAGAGACAAGGGACTTTCTACTATCTTTTACCACACTTGTGCTTCAAAGTAGCACCATGTTCTTCATATAGACAGTCTCCTTATTTGTCATTTTCATATACTAGCGGGAATTTTTCATTATAGAACTTGTCTTGTGTATTCCGATGATGGGTTTCCTCAAATGTCCGAGGTCTTCATGAGCAAGCAAGTTGGATGCACACCCACTTAGTTTCACTTGAGCTTTCATACACTTATAGCTCTTAGTGCATCCGTTGTATGGCAATCCCTACTCCTCACATCGATATCGATTGATGGGCATCTCCATAGCCCGTTGATCCGCCTAGTTGATGAAAGTCTTTCTTTCCACTTTTACTCCTTTGAAACCTACAACTATACTCTATTCCTCCACCTATATGCTATGTCCATGGTTCACGCTCATGTATTGAGTGAGGTATAAAATGCTAAAGCGCGTAAAAAAGTATGATCCTATTGCTTGGTTTGACACCAGGGTGCTCATGATTTATACTTTATGCTAGGAAGACTAAGCATGACAGGCTATATGATTTTTTGTAGGGATAGCTTTCTTTAGCATTGTTATTTTGAAAGGACATGATTGTATGCTAGTAAACTTGAGTATTGATGTCTTTATGTCAAATGATAGACTATTGACTTGAATCACTTGTATCTTAATATTCATGCCATGATTAGACATTTGTTCAAGATTATGTTAGGTAGCATTGCACATCAAAAATTATCTTTTTATCATTTACTTACTCAAGGAGGAGCATGAATTAAGCTTGGGGATGCTGATACATCTCCGTTGTATCTATAATTTTTGATTGTTTCATGCCAATATTCTACAACTCTCATATACTTTTGGCAATATTTTATATTATATTTGGGACTAACTTACTTATCCAGTGTCCAGTGCCAGTTCCTATTTTTGTGTGTTTTTTTATTCGCAGAAAATACATATCAAATAAAGTCCAAACATGATAAAAATTTACGAATATTTTTTTGGAATATATGTGAATTTTGGGTAGAAGAATCAACGCAACACGATGCCCGAGGGTCCCACAAGCCAATAGGGCGCGACCAGGGGGTGGCAGCGCCCTGATAGGTTGTGCACACCCCTTAAGACGGTCGGAGCCCTTCTTTCACCGCAAGAAAGATAATTTCACGATAAAAATCCCCCCAAAATTTTAGCCCCATCGAAGTTACGGATCTCTGGATATTTAAGAAACGGTGAAGGAGTCAGAAAATAGTCGTGAAAACAGGAGAGAAACAGAGAGAGAGAGAGATCCAATCTCGGAGGGGCTCTTGCCCTCCGGGAGCCATGGCGGCCATGGACCAGAGGGTAAACTCTTCCCCCATCTAGGGGGAAGACCAATGAAGAATAAGAAGGGGGGCTTCTCTCCCGTCTCTCCTCGTGGCGTCGGAGCGCCGTCGGGGCAACCATCGTGACGGCGATCTACACCAACAACTTCGCCACCGTCACCACCAACTCTCTCCCCCTCTATGCAGCGGTGTAAAACCTCTCTTCCCCGCTGTAATCTCTACTTAAACATAATGCTATATATTATTATCCAATGATGTGTGGCTATCCTATGATGTTTGAGTAGATTTCTTTTGTCCTATGGGTTGATTGATGATGATTGGTTTGAGTTGTATGTTTTATTTTGGTGTTGTCCTATGGTACCTTCCGTTCCGCACACACGTGGAGGATTCCCGCTGTAGGGTGTTGCAATACTTTCATGACACGCTTATAGTGGGTGGCTAGAGTGACACAAGCTTACACCCGAGTAAGGGGGTTGTTGCATATGGGAGTAAAGGGGACTTGAAGTGTTAATGCTATGGTTGGGTTTACCTTAATGATCCCTAGTATTTGCGGATGCTTGCTATAGGTCCAATCATAAGTTCATATGATCGAAGTACAGAAAGTATGTTAGCATATGCCTCTCCCTCATATAGAACTGCAATAATGATTACCGATCTAGTTATCGATTGCCTAGGGACAAATCTTTCTCTTGTGTTACAAAAATCTTTCTACTAAACAACTAACTTAATTATATTTATTAAAACAACACCTAACTTTTATTTTCAAGTTCTTTAGTATCTTGCAAAACTATCTTATTACACCTACTAAGTACTTCTAGTTTCCTTCCCGCAAAGTAGTTTCATACTTGTTCTAGGTAAAATAAGTGTTAGCGTGCGTAGAGTTGTATCGGTGGTCGACAGAACTTGGGAGAACATTAATTCTACCTTTAGCCCCTTGTTAGGTTCGACACTCTTACTTATCTAAAAAGGCTACAAACGATCCCCTACACTTGTGGGTTATCACTCTACACCCTATCTTGGTTCTCAACTCCGATCCTGGGGTTTGCACCAACATGGGACTACTCAAGGGTGTAGCATCCATGCCGCTTTCTAGAGCAAACTTTTGAGTAACAAAAGAATGCGAAGCTCCACAATCAAACAAGACGGTTGCGGGTGTCGAGTTGACAAGGAATGTACCCAGTATGACGTTCGGGTCTTCCTGGGCTTCCTCTGCAGTGATGTGGTTTACGCGACCCTTGCCATTGTTGGGCTGGTTGTGGGGAGCTTGATTCCTTGGTGGCGCTCCACAGCCTTGACCTTGGTTCTGCGCATTGGGGCGCGAAGCATCTGGCTTCTTGTTGGGGCACAACCTTGAGATGTGTCCTCGCTGACCACATCCAAAGCAAGTGACTTGGCCTGAGTTGTTGTTCTTGCCGCCATTGTTGTTGTTGGGGTTGTTGTAGGCAGGGCTGGGATTGGCATACTGCTCAGGCTGGTAGCTCGTACGAGGTGCAGGAGGTGTGGTTTGCTGAGGCTGATAGGTTGGCCTGGTTGGGCCTGGTTGCCATGGGCAAGGCTTCTGGTTACTGAACTACCCTTGCTGACCATCTTGCGCTTGCGGGTATCTTCCATAGCACGACGCTTGTCTTTAAGCATAAGTGCCTTGTTTACCAGATCAAAGAAGGTTGGGCAGACGCAGACAATGAGCTGATACTGCAGGGCTTGCTGAAGGCCTTGCATGAAGCGTTCCTTCTTGGTTGCCGTAGTGTTGACATCCTCAGGGGCGAACTTTGACAGAAGGTTGAACGTCTGCATGTACTCCTTGACCGAGCCACTTTCTTGCTTCAGCGCTCGGAATTCACACTTCTTGATAGCCATGATCCCAGAAGGAATCTGGGCCTTGTCAAAACCATCCTTGAAATTGTTCCAAGTGATCACATGGTCACCTTGCATGACCTTGAATCCGTCCCACCAACCTCTGGCGGTTCCTCTGAGACAGTGGGAGGCATACATCTCCTTATCATGGTCTTCGTTGTAGTTGACCAGTGCAAGAAGATCCTCGATGGTGCGGATCCAGTCATCGACATCCAAAGGTTCAGCAGTCTCGGTGAAGGTTGGGGGCGAATTCCTCATGAACTCCGACCGAGTGGAGCAGCCATTGTTGTTCCTTGCTTGCTGCGGGTTGTTGATGAGGGTCTTAGCCAATTGTTGGATAGCAGCAGAGTTAGCTTGGAGTTTGTCCCAGAGAACTTGGAGGAATTGGGCTATGGTCATGTTCTTCGGTGGAGGTGGTGATGGAGGAATGTCTCCATGTGGCTGCTCCTCGTGAGCTCCAGCTTCAGCGGATCCGCCAGCTTCCTGCTACTGGCTGGCGTTTCCAGCCTTGGGGTTGGCAAAGGTGCTGGTGCGGGTTGCAGTCACCATCCTATTTGGAGCAGCCAAAGTCAAATGACCGGGATAGACGAGAGGGAAAAGCAATAATAGAGGAGAGGCGCCAAAAGGGGTTGGTATAGTGCAAGTGTGACCAGACAAAGGCCGAAAGGCCAAACACATTCATTAAAGTAAGATAGGCGATGTGGTCGCTTACATGTTGCCTAAGGAAAAACGCGACTTTCATCGAATCACAAACAACAAAACAAGCAACAAACACACATGGTTTCATTTGAACCATTACACGGACTCGACTTCGCATAGGGGATACATAACTTATCCTAACTTACGGGAATCTCGAAGTGACTGGCAAGTCCTCGACTCTGGTAGTGGAGTGCTCGGTCTCGTACTGACGCTCTTATATATCTTCCTCGTTTTCATCATTTGTGCGGGTGTCATCTCCAGTCAATGGGGTCAGAGAAACAGGAGATCCATCCTGATGATGCTTTGCCGCAGGTCCGATGAAGAGCTCACTGTACTGCTTCACACTCATGCGACAACGCTGAGATGTTCCCTTAGCGGGTGCATCTCTGGCCGGGGGTACTCCTCCTCTATAAGCGATGGCTGGTCATCCAATGGGGCGCCTTCTTGATCCTGTCTGGCTTCTTCTGGGCTTGGCGGAGTAGCTCTCGGGTGTGCTGAAGTTCCTTCCGGAGCTTCACGGACTCCTCAATCAGGTTGTGAGCCAGACTATCGGCGGAGAGGCTGGAGTAGATTTGGAACCTGAGTGGTGTTCCATCCTCCTTTGATGGGACTAACGTCCAACTCTCGCCAATGTCATCATTCCTGAAAGGTAGGTGGCGGGTAGCTGGTTCGTCTGCCATCTCTAGGAGAATGTATCAGAGGTGAGTAAGTGCCTTCTGTGCTGCCGTCTCGACTGTGATCACGAGGGACTCAATATGTGGTCCTTCAAAGAACCAACTTACAGGGGAGTCGTTTGCCATCACGACCAGATCAACATGGTACTCCTTCGTGGTGGCATCTACCCAGTGCTCATGGTAGAGGAAAACGGGAGGTCGGTAGAACTCGCACTTCTTCAAGCTGTCCTGAAGGAGGAGGGGAAAGCCGGTGGCTAGGAGGTCTTTGGGTACGACGACCATCTACAAAAGGTTTAAGGGGAGGGGAGTCAGTACAATTTTGAAAAGAGTCTAGAAGAGATAAGAAATATAAAAGCTTTTGAGTATGACCACTAGGTATAGTTTTTGAAAACAGTTTTAACCTATCTAATGTCCATGCTAACTAAGGCTTCCTACAGTCAACCTGGCTCTGATACCAGCTCTGTGGGGACCCCGACTCATAAGTCGAAGCTTCCGAATGCACGTGCACAATGATCCCAAGATCAATGCTCACTGAACACATAGAACTAAATAATCAAGAATATTACATCCATTACATACCGCCTTACACAAATATGACCATTACGGTCAAGTCTCACACAGATGGGGCCATGAAAGCCAAACATCAAATAAACACTCGCAACGGAAATCTTCGACGATAACTTGGACCCATGCCACCTGTCTTAACCCTACATGCATTCTGATTGGGAAGCGTCCTAATTCCTATGTTTATCACCAAGGTACTCTGCATCAAATTCTTGCTCTTCCATGCCTGGCCAAGTAAATAGCTAGGGACAAGCCAATGAGTACATTTGAATGTACTCGCAAGCAACCCAGGAGTGGAACAAATTAAACATGCATGGTATAAAACTATGTAGGTCTTTTTGCAAAAAGCTAGTTTTGAGTGCAGTATCATGCCCTATCATTTTGTAAATCATGCATCATGAGGTTACATATATCAATATAAACAAAGTTTGAACAAATCAACTATATCATCTCCAGTCATCTTACTTAGTTCAAGGATTTCCCTTTCACACCCAAGTTTGTAAAACAATGGATGTAGCCCAAGAGCGGTTATCCAACTATCCTTGGCCGTGGACACGGCTATTCGAATTGTTTGACACTCTGCAGAGGTTGCACACTTTACCCACAAGACTCGGAGAACTTCCGTGTCAATCCACGACTCGCGGTATATTACATACCCGATGTAAGAACCTGAACAATATCTTTCCCTTGACAACACTAAACAAAGAGTCCACTTGTTGGTACCTAGCCCTCATGATAATATTTCACATAAAGCAATCACAACATCGTTGATGGTGTCCTAGAGTAGGGGGCCCCAACCTAGTCGGCCCAGGCTCCTCGGATTGGGCCGATGGGACCTCCTCCTTCTCAAGATGGACTCCAGAAGCTGCACGATGGGGCGTGACTGGGACTGTGTCCGTCGAAGGCTTGTTGTATACTCCAAGACTTCTCCTACCGCCTCTACACCAAGATACCGACCTTGTAACCCTAGATACCCTACCCGGCGTGTATATAATCCTTAGGGTTTAGCCCATATAGGGGACATCAACACAATATCATTTGCCTAGCCCTAGAGTTAGAACACATCTAACAATCTCGAGGTAGATCAACTCTGTACTTGATACTTCTCCATTGATATAAACAAGAGAAGGAAGTAGGGTATTACCTCCATCAAGAGGGCCCAAACCTGGGTAAAACATTGTCCCCTTTCTCCTGTTACCATCCGTCCGAGATCCGCAGCTCGGGACCCCCTACCCCGAGGTCTACCGGTTTTCACACCGACACTGGTGCTTTCATTGAGAGTTCCGCTGTTAGATTGACGGAAGGATCGATGGGATTGTCGGTTAACGACTCGAAACTCACGGGCATGATTCCCATGCCCGAAACTTTTGTCATGAAAACGCCTTCTCTCCTTTGTGGGATCTAGGCGACCCATGACTCCTCTCCGGCCTTAGACGAACCCTACTTCAAGGACAAAGGGCTGAGGTATTTTTTGGAGAGCGACTCAGACAGCGGCCGACTAGAGGCAACCGATGAAACCGATCTTCAAATCAATCTGGCCAATCCGATTGCTACATATATGACAAGGGATGAGGATGCTAGGGCATTGGACCCGTGGTCTTTAGAGATCGAAACTCACCCACCCACCTCCCACATCGAGTATCACCCCGATAACTTGGGCCCACCAGACGTTTGGGATCTAGCCTATGTGCAACAACTTCCTAATGAGTCGATCAGGCAGTTCTGGGCTAGGTTCTTGTCTGTCAAAAACAAGATACTGAGCTACCAGGACTCAGACATAATAACAGCCTTCCAGCGCGGATGCAAGGATAAAGGTGTTTCGAACGCCCTCGCTCGCCGCTGTGTTCAAACACTCCCAGAATTATCCGATCTGGTCTCCAGATTCTGCACCATCGAAGATGCTTGGCTGGCCGGGGAAAGCACATATTTGATCTATGAACACAATCCGAAACACGATGTACCTGCACCTCGGCGCGAGCCCCACAAGCAGAACACCCTGGTCGAAAGACCTCGGAAGAAGAAGAAAACCTCCGGCCACCCTGGAACAACATTCGACGGCCTCCTGGATAAACCATGCACAATACATGATATTCTACTTAATTCCCGCCAGAGTCACAGCCTTCGCGACTGTTGGGTTGTGAGACAGGTGGCTAAGGGAGGACCCGCCCTTCGGGTAGGCGCCCCCAGCCACGCAGAACAGTCCTCAGACGAAGACAAAGTCATATTGTTTTACGAGACCTTCGCGTCCAACAACCAGTGCAAACGAGCCCTGCGGGAAAGCAATTCTATCCGACAGGTGCCAACTCGAGGCGCGTGGATAGACACACCTATCACCTTTGATCATAAAGATCAACCGAGGTCGACCCCGAACAGGTGCCCCACCGCGCTGGTCCTCAACCCAATTGTGGGCAGTTGCCGACTTCAGAAGGTGCTCATGGACGGAGGCAGCAACCTAAATCTGATATGTGCAGACACTTTGGACAAAATTCACGTCGATAAATCGCGCATAGAACAGATTGGCACCACCATTAAAGGTATAATAATTGGGCGAGAGGCACGCTGCAGCGGAAAAATAACCCTGGATGTAGTCTTCGGAACACCAGACAATTACCGCTCCGAAGAGGTTACATTCCACATTGCCCCTTTTAAGAGTGGATATCATGCCCTCCTGGGGCTGGACGCCTTCTCCAAATTCCAAGCAGTACCGAATTACGGCTACATGAAGCTAAAATGCCGGGCCCAAACGGGGTCATTACTATCTGAAGCTACCCCGACAGAGCACTCAAAGCCGAGAATAAAACGGCGTCACTCACCCTCGAATCCTTGTCCGAAGCCCTCATGGCCGAGGAGCTGCCACACTATGCATTGAAGTCGATCGAGATGGTGTCATCCTCGACAAACGACCGAAGTCTACTTCATTCAAGCCGGCTGATGATATGTCTCCAACGTATCTATAATTTTTG
Organism: Elymus sibiricus; assembly: GCA_039707655.1. Lineage (NCBI taxonomy): Eukaryota > Viridiplantae > Streptophyta > Magnoliopsida > Poales > Poaceae > Elymus > Elymus sibiricus. The sequence continues at coordinate 252,885,433 of CM077671.1, forward strand.
CTTGTTCCTTCTGTTATATTATCATTCTTGGATGTTTTACAATCATTTTATAACAACTTTATATCATTTTTTGGGACTAACCTATTGACATAGTGCCAAAGTGCCAGTTGCTTATTTTGCTTGTTTTTTACTTCGCAGAATATCAATACCAAACGGAGTCCAATCGCGACGAAACTTTTTGGAGATTTTTTCTGGACCAGAAGACACCCAGTGGGCCAAAGAAGAGCCAGGAAGGTGGGTTGTGGAGAGCACAACCCACCAGGGCGCGCCAGGGGGCCCCCGGCGCGCCCTGATGGGTTGTGCCCTCCACGGGCCCCCTATGCACCGCCTCTGATGCCTATAAATTCCCAAATATTCCAAAAACCCTAGGGGAGTCAACAAAACACAATTCCAGTCGCCGCAAGTTCCAGATCCTCGAGATCCAATCTAAACACCATCACGGAGGGGTTCATCTTCTTCATAGGTGCCTCTCCGATGATGCGTGAGTAGTCCACCATAGACCTATGGGTCCGTAGGCAGTAGCTAGATGGCTTCCTCTCTCTCTCTTATGATTCTCAATGCAATGGTCTCTTGGAGATCTATTTGATGTAAACTTTTGCGGTGTGTTTGTTGGGATCCGATGAATTTTGAGTTCATGATCAGTTTCTACCCATGAATATTATTTGAGTCTTCTTTGATCTCTTATATGCATGATTACTTATAGCCTCGTATTTCTTCTTCAGATCTTTGGTTTAGTTAGGGAAACTAGATCGATTTTTCTTGCCATGGGAAGAGGTGCTTTGTGATGGGTTCGATCTTGCGGTGTCCTTTCCCAGTGACAGAAGGGGCAGCAAGGCACGCATGTATCGTTGCCATTAAGGATAACAATATGGGGTCTATTCCTACATGAATAGATCTTGTCTACATCATGTCATCGTTCTTATTGCATTACTCCGTTTTTCCATGAACTTAATACACTAGATGCATGCTGGATAGCGGTCGACGTGTGGAGTAATAGTGGTAGATGCAGGCAGGAGTCGATCTACTTATCTTGGACGTGATGCCTATATAATAATCATCCCCTTGGATATCATCATGATTATTTGATCTTCTATCAATTGCCCAACAGTAATTTGTTCACCCACCGTGTGCTATACTCATGAGAGAAGCCACTAGTGAACCCTATGGCCCCCGGGTCTACTTTTCCAACATATTGCTTTCCGACCTATCTTTTTGCCTCTTTATTTTCAGATCTACAAAACCAAAAACCCAAAAACATATTGCTGCATATTTTATTTGCTCTTTTTATTTTGTGTTCTTGAGAGATCTATCTCTCGTATCTATCACTGCCTAATCTATCTTTTTACCGTAGAGAGATTGACAACCTCTCTTTCGCGTCGGGTTGCAAGTATTTGTTGTTTGTGTGCAGGTGCTGCTTATTGGGTGGTGGTGATCCTCCTACTGGTTCGATAACCTTGGTTTCATAACTGAGGGAAATACTTACCGTTGCTCTGCTGCATCATCCCTTCATCTTTGGTGAAATACCAGTGTCAAGCCACGTCAAAGGAATTTATGGCGCCATTGCCGGGGAGGAAGCGGTCTCTGCTATGTGCCTATCATAAGCGCCGAGGGGACTCCATCATCATCTACCAGGATCCTAATCACAAATCTCATCTCCTTGCAATTACATTATTTGCCATTTGCCTCTCGTTTTCCTCTCCCCCACTTCATCAATTTGTCGTTTTATTCGCCCTCTTTTTCATTTGCCTTTTCTCGCCAGATCTCTTCCTTGCTTGCAATCTTGTTTGTGTCGTCATGATGCCTCAAAGGAAGCATTATGATGTTCCTTATCCCAATATTTTGCTTGAAATTTAGAGAAGTACTAAGGAATATAAGACTACGCAATTTGAGCATAACAAATATTTTACCGATGAGCTTAGAGAACACTCTACCGTACTAGATGCCATAACAAAGCAACTTTATGATATTAGTAGAGAAGTTTGTAATCTCCAATCTAAGTATGCTCATGCTGAAAATCTGCTTGGTAAAATCTCCGATGCACAAGCCACTTTAATAAATCAAATGGCCGCCAAACCGATCTCTCTAGAAGATAAAAAAGATGAAGATCTTAAAGTGATTGGTGTTTCTACTATTGATTCCTTGTTTAGTTAGAAGGCGTCCCAATAATTTGGAGGGTGAAAATCTTGATGAAATTTTTGATAAAAGAGGGTTTGAAGAGGTCAAAACTTTAACTAGTGATGTGCCCACTATTTTTGATTGCAAAGACTTTAATTATGATAGTTGTTCTTTGATTGAATGTATTTCTTTGCTACAATCCATGTTGAGTTCACCCCATGCTTATGAACAAAATAAAACTTTTACTAAACATATCGTTGATGCCATGATGAAATCTTTTGAAGAAAAGTTGGAGTTGGAGATTTCTATTCCTAGAAAATTACATGATGAGTGGGAACCTACCATTAAAGTCAAGATTAAAAATTATGAGTGCTTTGCTTTATGTGATTTGGGTGCTAGTGTTTCCACGATTCCGAAATCTCTATGTGATGTGCTTGGTCTCACCAATATTGAAGAATGTTTTCTTAATTTGCACTTGGCGGATTCTACTATTAAAAATCCTTTGGGAAGAATTAATGATGTTCTTATTCTTGCAAATAGGAATTATGTGCCCATAGATTTTATTGTTCTTGATATTGATTGCAATCCGTCTTGTCCCATTATACTTGGTAGACCGTTTTTACGCACTATAGGTGCCGTGATTGATATGAAAGAAGGCAAAATTCGTTTTCAATTTCCCCTAAGAAAGGGGATGGAACACTTCCCTAGAACAAGAATTAAGCCACCATACGAATCAATCATGAGGGCATCCTATGAATCCAAAACCAAGGATGACAATACTTGAATCTATGCGTTATGCCTAGCTAGGGGCGTAAAACGATAGCGCTTGTTGGGAGGCAACCCAATGAATAAATAAAATTTTGCTTTTTTCCTTTCTGTTTTTGAGTGTTGACACAATTATGCCTCTGTTATGATTGTGTTTTTATGGTTTATTTAGTGTTTGTGCCAAGTAGAGCCTTTAGGATGATTCATAGGATGAGTAGAAGCGATGCTGAATCTAAAACAGAAACTTTGCGTCTAGTATATGAATTTTCATTTTTGGATGGAACGTGATCTTGAGCTGACATTTTAACACAGTGTTGCTATACAAATTCCTTACGTTGTCCTAATTTTTCAGAATTTGTAGAGTTACACAAGTATGGTTAGAGTATAGATTTCTACAGACTGTTCTGTTTAAGACATATTCTATTTTCGTTGCATTGTGTGCTTGTTTTGATTAATCTATGGGTTATATTGAAGGGTATGAGCCATGGTAAAGTTAAAATACAGTAGGTATAATGCAGTAATAAAATATGAATGGGTTTGCAACAGCACCTAAAGTAGTGGTTTGCTTTATTATACTAACGGATCTCACGAAGATTTTGTTGAGTTTTGTGTGATTGAAGTTTTCAAGTTTTGGGTGAGATCACGATGGATGAAGGAATAAGGAGTGAAAAGAGCCTAAGCTTGGGGGTGCTATCGCACCCCCAAGATATATCCAAATAGAAACTAGCAACTAAGCTTGGGGATGCCCCCGAGTGGCATCCCCTCTTTCTTCTAACAACCATCGGTATTTTACTTGCAGCTATATTTTTATTCGTCACATATCATGAGTTTTGCTTGGAGCATCTTGTATCTTTGCTTGCTTTGCTTGTTAGTTTGTCATTTGTATCCTCGCTGGACACACCTATTTGAGAGAGCCAAAGTCATGCTATGATTTGTTAGAATTGCTCTATGTGCTTCACTTAAACTTTTTGAGCTATAGGATTGCTCTAATGCTTCACTTATATCTTTTTGAGCAAGGTGTGCTTGGAATTTTTTGTAGAAATACTCTCAAGCTTCACTTAGATTAATTTGAGAGTTAGTAAATTTTGAAGAAATCCTCTCATGCTTCACTTATATTATTTTGAGCGATGAAAACTTTATGCTCATGTGCTTCACTTAAATTTGTTTGAGCTTGTCAAAAAAGCAATGGCAATATATGAAACTAGTCCCAAAGTGATAGATATCCAAGGAGGATACAATAAAAACTTTCATGAAGATCATTGGACAAATTAAACTTGATTCTTTGTATTAGTTTTGAAACATGATGATAGTAATATGTGAGTCATGTTAGTGAGTAATTATGCTTTAGTAGGAATATTGGTGTTAAGGTTTGTGATTCCCTATGCATGCACGAAAGTCAATAGTTATGCAATGAAGTTACATCCTACTTATGGTGCATTATTCGGTGTTAGTTATGCTCAATTCTCGCTTATGTGAATTTTTGTTTCTTGGATTGGTTGCTTCTCAATCTATTTGCTAGCCTCCATTTGTACTAAGTAGAAATACTACTTGTGCATCCAAAATCCTTGAACCAAGTTTTGCCTTATGAGTCCATCATACCTACCTATATGCGGTATCTCCATGCCGTTCCAAGCAAATTTGTATGTGCCATCTCTAAATTTTCAAAATAAAATTTCTCTTTTGTGTGCTCGTACCGCTCATGAAACGGTGGGAAGTGTCCAATATTTTTCCATGCTAGATGTGTTATTCTCAAGATGAGTGTTTATTCACTTGTCATTGCACGAGAGTGCGGCGGTAATAGGGATGCCCATTCCCGAAATGAAAAAGAAAAAATATTTACTTTATGTTGTCAAATAATAAATTCCTTGGAAAGTGTTGGTATGGAAGGCAACCGTGGATACGGCCCGTCATGGAAAGTGAAAGTTTGGTGGAAAAAGGAGTAAACTTTATTTTCTGTTTGGGAACCGCCTATGATATATCTAGCATGCAAAGTATTGTGAGCTACTTTGTCGTTTTCGTTGATAGGAAAGGCATGCCACCCAAAACATTTTTCTCTCTCAATTTAAACCTTGAGCTCTGGCAGCTCTACAAATCCCTACTTCCCTCTTCGAAGGGCCTATCTATTTACTTTATGCAATTTTTATTTTTACTTTGAGTCTCCATCTTCTCTTACAAAGCACCAACTAGGGGGGCACTATGATCGTACTTGAGCATTGGGCATAGCTAATATTTGAGTGTGTTTCATGAATGGATCAATGATTGAGCATGATGGGCTAGGGATAACTTTCTTTAGTGTTGATATTTTGAAAGACATGGTTGCTTGTTGACATGCTTGAGTATTGAAGTCATTATGTTAAAACTAGACTATTGCTTTGAATCATTTACAAGTCCAAATGTCCATGATATACAAAAGAAAAGAATATGAGATGAAGAAGTTAGGCAGCATTCCACATCAAAAATTCTGTTTTTATCATTTAACTACTCGAGGACGAGTAGGAATTAAGCTTGGGGATGTTGATACGTCTCCAACGTATCTATAATTTTTGATTGTTCCATGCTATTATATTATCATTCTTGGATGTTTTACAATCATTTTATAACAACTTTATATCATTTTTTTGGGACTAACCTATTGACATAGTGCCAGTTGCTGTTTTTGCTTGTTTTTTACTTCGTAGAATATCAATACCAAACTGAGTCCAATCGCGACGAAACTTTTTGGAGATTTTTTCCGGACCAGAAGACACCCAATGGGCCAAAGAAGAGCCAGGAAGGTGGGTTGTGGAGAGCACAACCCACCAGGGCGCGCCAGGAGGCCCCCGACGCGCCCTGATGGGTTGTGCCCTCCATGGGGCCCCTCTGCACCGCCTCTGATGCCTATAAATTCCCAAATATTCCAAAAACCCTAGGGGAGTCAACAAAACACAATTCCAGCCACCGCAAGTTCCAGAACCTCGAGATCCAATCTAAACACCATCACGGAGGGGTTCATCTTCTTCATAGGTGCCTCTCCGATGATGCGTGAGTAGTCCACCATAGACCTACGGGTCCGTAGGCAGTAGCTAGATGGCTTCCTCTATCTCTCTTATGATTCTCAATACAATGGTCTCTTGGAGATCTATTTGATGTAAACTTTTGCGGTGTGTTTGTTGGGATCCGATGAATTTTGAGTTCATGATCAGTTTCTATCCATGAATATTATTTGAGTCTTCTTTGTTCTCTTATATGCATGATTAATTATAGCCTCGCATTTCTTCATCGAATCTTTGGTTTAGTTAGGCCAACTAGATAGATTTTTCTTACCATGGGAAGATGTGCTTTGTGATGGGTTCGATCTTGCGGTGTCCTTTCCTAGTGACAGAAGGGGCAGCAAGGCACGCATGTATCGTTGCCATTAAGGATAACAAGATGGCATCTATTCCTACATGAATAGATGTTGTCTACATCATTTCATCGTTCTTATTGCATTACTCCGTTTTTCCATGAACTTAATACACTAGATGCATGCTGGATAGCGGTCGATGTGTGGAGTAATAGTGGTAGATGTAGGCAGGAGTCGGTCTACTTATCTTTGACATGATGCCTATATAATGATCATCGCCTTGGATATCGTCATGATTATTTGATCTTCTATCAATTGCCCAACTATAATTTGTTCACCCACCGTGTGCTATACTCATGAGAGAAGCCACTAGTGAACCCTACGGCCCCCGGGTCTACTTTTCCAACATATTGCTTTTTGATCTATCTTTTTGCCTCTTTGTTTTCAGATCTACAAAACTAAAAACCCAAAAACATATTGCTGCATATTTTATTTGCTCTTTTTATTTTGTGTTCTTGAGAGATCTATCTCTCCTATCTATCACTATCTAATCTATCTTTTTACCGTAGAGAGATTGACAACCTCTCTTTCGTGTCGGGCTGCAAGTATTTGTTATTTGTGTGCAGGTGCTGCTTATTGGGTGGTGGTGATCCTCCTACTAGTTCGATAACCTTGGTTTCATAACTGAGGGAAATACTTACCGTCGATGTGCTGCATCATCCCTTCCTCTTTGGGGAAATACCGACGCAGTCTCAAGCCACGACAGCTGACAAAATAGTCAAGTTCCAAGTACACCCCACAAACCCAGCTAAAACGGCATCCATTGGGGCGAACCTCGATCCCGAGATTGGCGAGGCTCTACGCAATTTCCTTGGGGAAAACTGGGATATATTCGCCTGGCACCCTTCCGGTATGCCGAGGATGCCTCGCAGGCTCGCAGAACACAGCCTAAACATATTAAAAGGCTACAAGCCTGTCGAAACAAACACTTCGACGTTTCTATGAACCCAAGCGTCAAGCAATGGGCGAGGAACTGGCTAAAATACTGGAGGCCAGGTTCATCCAAGATATAAAGCACCCCGACTGGCTTGCCAACTTGGTCATGGTACCAAAGAAGGATAGGTCCTGGTGCTTGTGTGTCGATTTTAAAGACCTCAATAAAGCCTGCCCCAAGGACCCCTTCCCATTACCACGCATCGACCAAATCGTGGACGCCATAGCAGGGCACGCGTCACTATGCTTCTTGGACGCCTATTCAGGATATCATCAAATAAAGATGAAAGAATCTGACTAGGCAGCAACAACGTTCATCACACCTTACGAGCCGTTCTGTTTTAACACGATGCCCTTTCGACTAAAGAACATGGGCACCACATACCAACGCATGATTCAATCATGCCTGGAGAAACACATCGGGAAGACCATCAAGGCCTACGTTGATGACGTGGTTGTCAAAACTAAACATGTTGGACAGTTGGTAAACAGCCTCCACGATACATTCGCCAGCCTACGGGAATATCAAATTAAGCTCAATCTGGAGAAATGCATCTTCGGCGTCCAGCCGGCAAACTCCTCGGCTTTATCGTATCCAGCCGAGGAATCAAGGTCAATCTGGCAAAAATATGAGCCTTGGAAAACTTTGGAGGTACCAACAGAGCTCAAAGACATACAAAAACTAGCAGGATGCATGGCGGCATTAAGCCGCTTCATATCAAGACTCGAGGAGAAAGTCGTGCCTCCTTACAGGTTGTTAAACCAAACAAAGACATTCTTATGGACCAAGGAGGCCGCAACGGCCCTGGAAGACATCAAAACTCTCCTCGCTACTAACCCTATCCTGGCGGCCCCATGTGTATGTGAGACGATGATATTATACATCTCGGCCACAAACCAAGTGGTTAGCGTAGTGCTCGTGGTTGAATGAGACATGGAGGGTCAGAAGTTCCAGGTCTAGAAGCCTGTTTATTTACATCTCCGAAGTCTTAACCCCTTGCAAAACACGTTACCCTCACTATCAAAAGATAGCCTACGTCGTCTTCATGGCATCACGGAAACTCCGACACTACTTTCAAGAGTGCTCGGTGACTGTGGCATCCGATGTCCCATTAAGTGACATAATTAACAACAGGGATGCAGTGGGGCATATTGTCAAATGGGCCATAGAGCTCCTACCTTTTGAAATAACGTATCGACCGCGCCGAGCTATTAAATCTTAGGTGCTGGCTGACTTCGTGGCCAAATTGAGGGAAGCCAAACTCCCTTGAGAGTACAACACCTATTCGCATTGGACCATGTACTTTGATGGTTCCAAAATGCTTGTTGGCCTAGGGGTTGGCGTCGTACTCACGTCACCCATGGGCGACAATATTCGATATGTGTTACAAATTATGTACATAGATTCCAACAACACGGCCGAATATGAAGCCCTTTTACACGGACTCCGGATAGCAGTCTCCATCGGTGTCAAACGCCTGGAGGTCCGAGGTCATTCCAACTTCTCCATCTCGCAAGTCAGCAGCGAATTCGATGTCAAGGAGCCAAAGATGATAACATACTGGGATGCCGTCTTAAAAATCTCGACCAGGTTCGAGGAGCTAGAATTTCACCACATACCCCGAGATAGCAGCCAGGCCGCAGATATACTCGCCCGAATGGGCGCAAAGCGGGATAAAGTCCCGGTCAATACCTTCCTCGAGCGGCTCTTTAAGCCATCCGTAGTATGGCAAGATGACAAAAGAACGTCGGAGTCAAGCAATGTCGGGCAACACGCCTCCCCCAAAGATGACGAAGGACAAGGTGTAATCGGCGGCTGGGCTATTCAAGAAACAGCTTCCGCACACAAAGTCATGGCAGTCATACACCATGGACAGAGCCGCTCCTCGCATACCTATTCCATAAAGAGCTTCCCGATGACCAAACCGACGCACGATGGATCATACAACAATCTAAAGCCTATAAGGTTCACGAAGGAGAGCTCTATAAGATGAGCACCACGGGCGTCCTCCAGCGATGCATATCCGAAGAGGAAGGAAGAAAATTACTTCAAGAGATACACCCAGGCATGAGCGGACATCACGTCGTTGCTCGGACCTTGGTCAGCAAGGCCTTCCGAGCTGGTTTCTGTTGGCCAACTGCGGGCGCTGATCCCTCGGGGTTAGTACAGTGTTGCCCGTGCTATCAAGTATTTGCCAAATAAAGTCACATGCCTCCCGCAGTTCTCCACACTATCCCCATCACCTAGCCTTTTGCGGTCTGGGGGCTAGATATGGTCGGCCCACTCAAGGGCGGATCAAGAAAAAAAAATACTTGCTTGTCATGGTTGACAAATTCACTAAGTGGATCTAAGCAAAGCCAGTCACCTCGGCCAACGCTGCCCAAGTAATTGATTTCATGTCCGGGGTTGTACACCATTACGGTATCCCACACAGTATGATTACAAACAACAGGACAAACTTCACGGTCAAAGCAGTCAAAGGTTGGTGCGCAAAAGTGGGCATCAAGCTCGATTACGCGTCCGTATACCACCCGCAGTCAAATGGGCAAGTGGAGCAAGCCAACGGACTAATCCTTAGTGGCATCAAGCCAAGGCTAGTACGTTCCCTTAAAAAGCTGACTACAAATGGGTCGAGGAAATCGATTCCGTCTTATGGGGTTTGCACACCACACCGAACAGATCCACCGAATACACACCGTTTTTATGGTGTACGGCGCCGAGGTAGTACTACCTTGTGACATCATACATGACGCACCTTGGGTATGCATGTATGAAAAGCGGGAGGACGAGCTCAATCGGCAGAACGCCTTGGATGCTCTCGAAGAAGAGCGCAACGTCGCTCGGGCACGATCTGCTATCTACCAACACCAAGCCCGACGGTACCACAACAGGGAGGTCCGTGCTAAGGACTTCAGCGTTGGGGACCTAGTCATGAGGCTACATCCAGAGAAGCAGAAGCACAAACTCTCCCCTACATGGGGCGGGCCATATTTTATTGACCAAGTACTAATCTGAGGAGCTTACCAAATTCGGGATCCAGAGGACGTTCGTCTAGAGCCCAATCCCTGGAATGCGACCCTGCTCCGACGCTTCTACGGTTGACCCCCCCCCCCCCCGAATACTGCTTATGTATATAACTTACCCCCCCCTTTCTTTTTTTCTCTACACCTCGGAGCATCTTTTGAATGACTTCAAGAAATAATATAGCTTGTTCTTTTCAAAACACGCATTGTTCCACCTCTTATACACTATTGTCTTTCAAGCCATAATATGCGTTGATTTGATTTAAGATTTGGCCAAGCCGAGTTGCCCGACTCCTGTGCTTGCCCCTTACGTTCCTGATAATTTGGCTAAGAGGCAAAGGGAGAACTGTTGTGATTGTTACTCCCGGGTCAGCCGGTGCAGTACCTCAGACGGACAAAGCCAAAAGCTAGCACTCTTAACATACAAATCGGTCAGCCATGACATAGGGTTAATGTGGAAGGGGTATTTCAAACCCCAACCAGGGGCTTACCCCCGAGGTCACTCATCTTCACACACATGTGCTCGGCACAGTCACCTGAGGAAAGGAACTATTGGAAGAACTATTTTCCTCGGAAGATGTTTCTAACGATAAAAAGTAATATAACATAACTCTCCACCTACCTCTTGTCTTTCGAGCCGTATAGCCGGATCGCATACAGAGCCGACAATGAAAGGGAAGGATCAAAGCAGCAGCGGCAAGAATAGTGTAGAGCTAGTAGTTGCAGCCAGCCGATCATGTGTAACATGATCCGATCTAAATAAGTGATCGCAGGATCAATAGTGGCACCCTGCTTTTCGGTACCAGTAATTTGAACCGTTTGGACGTTGAATTTTTGTTTGAATAAGTTGTAACAAAATGATGGTTTGGACCCGCAGTGGTTTCGTTGTACACTCTGAGGGATATATGGTTCATGTGATGGTGTCTTGTGGGCGTTATATCAACGACGGTCATACTACACCATGAAGTGGTATGCTGGGTCACCACAGTGTGTGATAAGGATGAATGATGTGAGTGAAGGACATTTGAAGAAACAGTGGGTTTTAAGAAAATCGTTCACGAGTCCCGATGATCAGCTCTTAATAATGCAAGATACCTATACTCAAGAACAAATCGTAGAGCCTAAGCTATTTGTCTTGTTTCCTCGTTCTTGAGCAATATACACTTATGTAGTCATGATCCATACACATGATTCCATGGGGACTAAAACCCCTGATATACTTGACAAAGATGATTAGTCCCCTATGTGTATATTTTCATCGACATGAAAATATGATTAAGGGCATGATTGCACTTTCAGTTTGGGAGACCTCTCATGTGAGTAGGGAATCTTTATAGTCGTGCTACTTATATCAAACAAGAGAATGCATTTTGGGATCCCAACCATCCCACTCGGCGAGGAGGCACTACAAAATTTGCGATTGTTGTGACAAAAAAACATCGCCTAAGACCATTTTTTGTGACGGGAAACATCACCAGCTGATTTCCTCCCGAGGCAGCCGCCCTCGGCAACTTTGGTGTCGTTCCGGCCTGATTTTGGACGACGAATTTGACCGTTACTAGGCATGTTCCACGACGGTTGTTAATGTCACAGAAAATGTTAGACTGGTCATTTTTTAAATATAAATAGAAAATAACTAATTGTTTTTGCAGCCGACTTATTAAGTGCTGAAACTAGTCTTGTGAAAGTCTTTGTGCATTATTCTTAAAGTGTTCAATCTACTATCTGTAGTGCTCCTGCAAAAGTTTGAAAGTGCTTGGAATATTCATCAATGCATGTAAGTTAATACATATACAAATATAAACACACCACACATAAGTTGAAAATATGACTACAAATATAGAAAGAATTATGTGTGAACCCCTGCCATCTATTTTGAAATGGGGCAAAAACATTGAAACTAGAAAAAAATGTGCTTCCTGAGTCTGGAACCCAAGACATGGAGTATGGAGCACATAGTGCACTGACAGTGTTCTATAGGTAGAATGTCAATCATATTCCTGGCAATGCCATAATTATAGCATCTCTAGCAGAGTCGTCGGAATTTGACCGCCCGACACCCGAGGCATGTAGCCCACGACCATAAGAAGATCGTTGCCATGACCAAATATCTCATCCCGTTTCTTCACAACCTCCACATCCCTACCATTGGCATTGCCAAATATCCCACCATCGCTGTGGCCAAATAGCTCATCCTATTTCCCGCAACCTTCACATCCCTCCCCATTGCCTTTGTCGGATAGCCCACCGTCGTCATGCCGCTTCACCTTCATAAGATGTTGATAACCCACAAGTGTAGGGGATAAGTTGTAGCCTTCTTGATAACTAAGAGTGCCAAACACAACGATGAGCTAAATGTAGAATTAATATTTTCTCAAGTTCTATCGACCACCGATACAACTCTACGCACACTAAACGTTTGGTTTACCTAGAACAAGACATAAGCTACTTTGCAATTGTAAATGAATAGTTTTGCAACATAATAATGAACATGGAAAAAATTAGGTGTTGTTTAAATAAAAAAACAATGAAGTAAATATATCGAGTGTAAAAAAGTGGTGATATTATTTGCGAAATTGTAACTAGGCAATTAGCCTCTTCTAGTATGCCATCACTTACTTGAAATTCTATGCACTTATGATTGGAACTATTAGCAAACATCCACAACTACTAACACGTTTATTAAGGTAAAACTCAACCATAGCATTAAGATATATTGCCCCCCCCCCTGCAATCTCGTATGTAAGAATTTCTATGGTAGGAAGAAGTTTATGTCGCTTTTGCCCCCCAATGCATAGTCCTATTAACATACAACAAACCCTATGGTGTGATCCAGGCATGCACTCATATGATGGGAACCAAAGAAGAATAAATAACCATAAGCAATTTAAACCAATAGTAGCAATTCATCAAGTAACCCATAGGACAAAGTAATCTACCCAAACATGATAGCAATGACACAATAATTGAATAATAATTCATAGTATGAAAAAACCATGTTCAAGTAGAGGATTACAGTGGGTTGCGGGAGAGTGGACTGCTGAATATAGAGGGAAGAAGGTGATGGAGGTTTTTATTAAGGCGACAAAGTTGATGGAGATGCTCACCGCGATGTTTCCCCCGACAGCGCTCCGACGCCGCCAGGAGAGAGGGGGGAGAGATCCCTCTTCCATCTTATTCTTCCTTGCCCTCTCCCCTAGACAGGGAGAGGACCCATCTGATCCTTGGCCACCATGGTTCTCGAAAGGAGGTAGCCCATCCAAGATTGGATCTCCCCTCGCTTTTTCTTTGTATTTTCCTCTCTGTTTTTGTACTGTTTTTTGGCCGAACACCTTCTTTTATAGTCGGAGATCTATAACTCCGATCGGGCCAAAATTTTGAAGGGTTTTTCCTTAGAAAATTAGCTTCCTTGCGGCGAGAGAAAATCCCCAACCGACTTAAGCGTTGGCCACAAACCCACATCACATGTGGGCCCCACGCAACACCCCCTTCCCTTGTGGAGACCTCGGGCACCGTTTTGTGTTTATTCCTTCACCCAAAATTTCGATCATTCCAATAAAAAATTCATAAAACATTTCATGTCATTCCGGCTCCGTGAATTTTTCACCGAGAAACCCGAAAACAATAGAAAACATGAACTAGCCTCTAGCACTGGGTTAATAGGTTAGTTCAAATAAAAATAATTTAAATTGTTGCCAAAATATGTAAAATTGGTATGATAATAGAATGAAATAATTGAAAATTATAGATACGTCGGAGATAAATCAGCGGCCGGACTGGGCGCCTATCACGGAAGAGATGGCCACGAAGGAGGATATCGTCGCCTTCTCGCCAAATTGGAATCCAAAAACATGTGCGTGACAGCTCTATACTTTACGCATTTTAGAGCTCATTTGTTAAATGGTTTCTTCATATATTATGTCTCATTTAACCAAATAGTTGTCCGTTATGCATATTTACCATTTTTTACACTTTTCCTCGTGAGCATTGCACATTTAGTATTTTATTTGGTTTTTATTAGTTTTGTTTGTTTTCTTGTGTCTACAGGTGTAGTGGAGCAACCTAGGACCAATCACGATGGAAGGATCAAAGACGAGTTCAATACGAAGACACCCATGGGTAGGACTTAGCCATTTCGGAGGTTGGAAAAGTACATTTATCCAAAGTTCTCAAAATCAATATGTAAAACTAGAAATGGATCGGAGCCCCAAAACGTCAAAATCAGAGTTCGTATGAAGAAATGGTGACCGTTTTACTGGAGGAGGACAAAATTAAAGACGGCGTACCATACGAACATTCAAGGTCGTATGGATTATCATATGGCATCCACATAGCTCCGAAAGTTGCCTTTTCTGATTGGATTCTTCATCGATTTTGTCCCCATTCGATCCCACGAGATTTTTTGACTCATAAAAAGGGATTGAGAGAGGATAAGGCTCATCTTGTGCCCTTGGATGAAGAGGGAGGCACCACATCTTTGAAGGAGGCTTGAGGATAAACATTATATATGCACCTCCAACCGTAGCCACCGCAACGATCATCCAACACATCTCATTCATCACAAGACCATCTCCATTGTTGATCCACCACCAGAGAAGGAGGGACAACGTCAAGGGAAGCAAGATGCGGCTCCGCCACCATGAGCACCGTGCCATCGTGCCGGTGCCACCACCACCATCACCATCACCATCGCGTCGCCATCTCCACCAACACCACCACGCTTTCTCCCCTTACTGGCTTGATTCCACCTTGTAACTTGTCCCTAACCTTCATGTCTTTGTTTGAGTGGTTGTACTAGTTCCCGGGGATATGGATATGGATGAACTCTATATGATACTTGATGTGATCCAATATTACTTGTTCATAATTCGAGTTAGTAGCCTTCACGAATGTTGAGAGGAGCGATCACTCACATTTTTGCCTTGTTGCCATGAAGTATATTACTGTCGTTGTGAGGGTTGGGGATATTGGGGTAATTTGAGGTGACAGTAAAAGCCTAGATTCCTTGCTCTTGCAAGGATTAACGGAGAACCCTTCGAAAGACTTCATAAATTATAAATAGGTTGAAGACATATCAAGCCCCAACCCGCCTCACCCCAGATGTGATCCGCCCGAACACGAGCCCTACGTCGGAGCCATCGTCGTCGCACGTGCAACCGATGTCGTGTCTGAAACCCATCCAACGCGTCGGCGGCTCGAACCAAAGGGAAGGGAGGCCACTGCCATCCCGTGTGTCACTCGCGGATGCACGAGGGCTAGCCACGACACCGTAGCTGATCTAGACACCCGAGGCTCGCACTGTCCACACCTGCAGTCAAGCCAAGGACAACCGCACCACCACCGCCAATAGTCGTCATCGTACGAAGAATGATCGCAGTTGCTGGCCTGAGTCGCACGCTGCTTGCATCCCCCGCCACTGCCAGTAGCTCGATCTGGCGCCACAGTGGCCGCTAGCACGTCCCACCAGGGAAGTTTCGCGTAGCCGCCGCAGATGTGCCCCACCAACATGGCCCACGCCAAGCCTGACACCCATGCATGTTAGTAGCGCCCCGCAACGCTACCATCATCTAGAAGGGCAGGGTGTCTGGCGTCTGGCCCTTTGCCATGTCAGCTGGGCAACAGGCCAGCCCATCGTGCGGGCCACGGACTTGACGCCACGAACGTGGCGTCTCCCATGCAACCCTGACGCTAGGGATGTTGGCGTGACCAAAACAGACCAGTTTTAATATATTTTTGAAAATAAGACCAATTCTAGATTTTATTAACACAAAAGGTTAGAGCATCTACAGGCGGACCCCTCATACCCGTCTCAAACGCCCGGGCAGGCCGCCCGGTCACAAAAATGCGACCCAGACGGGCCTCTGAAACCGTCCTCAAACACCCGGGCTGATCGGCACCCCCCATTTCCAACCCAAATATGGGGCGGATATGGGGGATCCCGGGCGCGCCCGGGCACGCCCGCCACATCGGACTGACGGCGTGGCCCCACGCGGACTCGCCGGGAAACCCGACGGTCCAACGGGTGCCTCGACCGTCGGCGCGGTGTGAACGCCGCGTGGCTCCCCGCCCGAGGTCGGGGCCGACTATTTAAGCCGGCGGCCGTCCCCAGCCCTAGCACATCTGCCTCCCCCCTCTCTCCGCCGCCACCCGAGCACATCCGCCTCCTCTCGCACTCCCCTCTCTGTCGGAATGGTCCGGCGGCTCGTCACCACCTACGCGCAACTCACTCCAGAGCGGTGCTTGCAAATCGAGGCGGAGATCCAGGTTCGCCGCGTCGCCCGCATCGCTGCGGGTCTCCCTCCGGACTCGCCGGAGACGAAGGAGGAGGAGGAGAAGGAGCAGCAGGAGGCGGAGGAGGAGTCGGAGGCCATGGAGGAGGACGACCCGGAGGAGGAGGCTCCCGGCTTGAGCATGGCTGAGGCGGAGGCGGAGGCGGAGTTTGCCATCGCCTAATCGGAGGAGATGGCGGAGCAGCAGGCCATCCTGGATTCTATCCGGGATGAGGCTGAGGTGGAGGCCAACCGCCGGCTCATCAGGCAGAGGCAGGCGGAGGCCGATGCCCTCTTCGGCGAGCTGGAGGCGGAGATCGAGGCGGAGAAAGCCGCAGCGAAGCGGGCGGCAGCGTCGGAGGGATCGAAGGGGGCCGCAGCGTCGGCGCTGGAGGGGGCGAAGCTGCATCTGCCGCACATCTCTTCGTAGGAGGGCACGTAGATCGTCGATATCTCCGAAGAAGAGTAGATAGCTCGCACATAGTACGTAGGTTTTACATGTTGCATGCTTTTGTATGGATTTGAGGAATGAAATATGAGATGTCCAGATGTAATAGTCTTTTTTTGAGGCGTGACCGGTCAGTGTCCGCGGACGCGCCCGGACGCGTCCGCGGACGTTTGAGGGGCCGGATTTGCAAGGTCCGGCTGTAGATGCTCTTATAACACAAATTTCGTCCGTGGGGGACTCACGGAGGGAGAGGGAGAAATATGGTGCACCGGAGCTTGTAGTGCTACCAGTGCACCGAACTCTCATTGTGTTTTTAAAATGTTCAAAAAAATCTGAAAAAAGTTAGCACACTCACAAAACATCAATGTAGGTTTTCATAAAATTGCAAGTCAAAATTCAAAACATAACTCGAAAAACAAAAATGACAAATTTACCATTGAATAGTATATAACATAACTTGGGCTTTAGATTTGGCCCGTTATAACACTGATGTCAAATTTATCATTTTTGTATCTCAAAAAATATTTCAAATTTTTATATGAAAATTTATGACCTCATACATTTAATGTTGCGTTAACGTGCTAGATTTTTTTATAGATTTTTTAAAACATTCTATGACATCCGGTGCACCGGTAGCACCACAGGTACGGGCACTGGATACATTCCCGGAGGGACAGGCTCGCCCGGCCGCCACTCGGGTGCGGTGCAGATGAGTAGACGGTGTCCG
This sequence comes from Elymus sibiricus, assembly GCA_039707655.1. Lineage (NCBI taxonomy): Eukaryota > Viridiplantae > Streptophyta > Magnoliopsida > Poales > Poaceae > Elymus > Elymus sibiricus. Next base: position 252,903,096 of record CM077671.1, read on the forward strand.
GTGGGGAGCCAGTTCAGAATACGGGTATAAAATGGACTGACACATGTGGCCCTTTTTCCAGGTCACACGCTGACATGGGTCTTGTGGAGCATTGGCCCCGTTTGGATCCTAGAGTTAGAGTTAGATTTGGTTAGTTGGGGCTAAACTAACCCTAAAGAATCCAAACAGGTGAGGTTAGATGCAGTTAGTCACTCTAACCTAGCCAAAAAAAACTAACTCGGTGGGGGGGTGCTAATTCGAGTTAGATTCGCTTCCGCACCGCAGCCCACGTCCTGCCGCACCGCAGGCCCTCCCGCCGCGCCATCCAGCCGCCGCTCCCCCCGCCCTCCCGCCGCCGCGCCATCCAGCCCTCCCGCCGCCGCTCCCCCCGCCCCATCCCGCCGCCGCTCGCCCCGTCCCATCCCGCCGCCGGTCCGCCCGCCCTCCCGCCGCCGCTCCCCCCGCCCCATCCCGCCGCCGCCCCCCCCGCCCCATCCCGCCGCCGCTCGCCCCGCAGCTCCCCCCGCCCTCCCGCCGCCGCGCCATCCAGCCCTCCCGCCGCCGCTCGCCCCGCCCCATCCCGCCGCCGCTCCCCCCGCCCCATCCCGCCGCCGCTCCCCCCGCCCCATCCCGCCGCCGCTCGCCCCGCAGCTCCCCGCCGCCCTCGTCGGCCCCGCCCCGTAGCTTCCGGCCGCCCTCTCGCGCCGCTCGCCGGACCCGCCGTTTCTCAGGTGAGGCCCCTCCCTGCCCCGGTCCATAGCTCGGACGCCAAGATCAGATCAGGGCTCGTGCTTTTTTTTTTTACCTGAATGAATTTGCGGGATTACAACTGTTCTAAGCGAATTGTGAGTGATTTTCAGTCGATCCATTTCGAAATTGTCCATGGCGAATAAGAGGGAAAAAATACATTTATTGTCAATCTAACCCTGTGATCCAAACACCATCAGGGTTAGAGTTAGTCCAGGGTTAGTCTAGAGTTAGAAATTAACTCTAACTCTAACCAAGGTTAGAGTATCCAAACAGGGCCATTGTTGACTGTGGAGCATGGACGCCATTCAAGTCCAGCACAGTCTGTGAGGCAGGCAGTCAGAGTGGCGCAGTGCCCAATAAGTCCAGTGGAAACCTTTTCTTTTCCTTTCTTTTGCTCGTCTCTTGTCTGTTTCTTTCGTTAGCCCTAGCTTTTCTTTTATTCCACCTCAACAAGTTCCATTGGGAGTGGTGCAAGCCATAGCCAAGGCAGGGGAAGGAGGCAAAACATCCCTCAATAAAAAGGGGGAAGGAGACAACAGCAACATGTGCAGCAGCGGCTGGTAGTAGTAGTGCTCGAAAGGAGTAGCTGGACTTGTTGCAACAATTTTACCAGTGCAGATAAGAAGCGGAATGCGTGTATGTTCCCCACTGTTGAGTACAGAGGAATGCACAGGACTATTGCAGGACAAGATCCGTTGTGGTTGTTCGGTTGTTGAGGCCATAGCGAAAATGGAGGACAACGGTTTATTAGTCAATCGAGTGTGCTTTTGTGCAGTACTCTAGCTATATGTTCTGATACACACGTATTTTGGTCTTGACCTCGAATGTGCATTTCAAACGGAAAAAAACACTATGGACACACGGTTGCAAAAGTGGGTGTGTGTTTTATCTGAATTTTGACAGGAGAACTGCCAAGTCCATTGATCAGAAGGAGGTATCAAATGCATAACTACAGACATATTAATCTTTGTGGTGCCATTGAGAAGAGGCGCAGTTGGACCAATGTACTTCAATTGTTAGCCTAATATCCACTCTCAAGGTGAAAAGTGCAGAATTGAGGTATATCTGAAGATTAAGCTTGCTAAAAGGGAAGTGATGTCCTTCCGAAGGTTGGTGGGCCCATTTTGTCGGTCTATGTTTATTATTCTTTTCTTACTAATCTTTCCAGGGAATGATGCCCTTGTTCTATAGTTGTATAGCCTGGTGGCTCCGCTTTGTTGCCTGTATTTTTTTGCCTTCGACCCATTTCACAATTATGTGTGGCATGAGTTTCACCGGCCCTTGGTACATGGTTTCTTCCATGCCCTGCGCATAGTGTGGATATGTTGCCATCAGATCTTTGGTTGTTAGTTTCGTATATCTACAACCTAAACAACACTCCTAACACTACTCTCTTCACCAAATTTCACGGGAAAAGAGACCAGTGATACCAAGCTAGAAAAATGCTCCTAGCTCAACACGGCTAAGGCACCCCAAGAAATCCCAACAATGTCTGCCAACAATAAACAGAAAAGGTAGGTCCCATAGCGCTCCTGACGGTCATGCTCTCATCAAATTTTCAAAAAGAAAGACAAAAGATAGAAGCCACAAAAATGAATCTTCCTAGCAAAGATAAAATGTTGGACAACAATAAACGCAAAATCCCGAAAAGAAGAGCGGTGGAGCAAGGTGTGTGTTCACTTCTAATGTTGATGTATTTTTGTTGTTATATTTCAATCATTGATTGTGTACGGTTCCATATTCCTTCAAACAATACTATTGATAGCATGGGTCGTCCAACTTAATGACACAGACCTACACACCATGTGGACATTTTCCCCGCAATTCCATTTTGAATTTGGGTTCTTCAAAACTACAGTCTACACGCAACAATACATTTTATTATGATTTAACACAAATATTAAGTTTTACTAACATTGTTTGCACCCATTTCAAACAGTAACCATCCACTACACGATTTGTTTGATTTTATATTTCCTATTCAGTTTCAAAATTCATATTTACGTCTCATCATTGCAATACAATTTAGTGGATTTTAGTATGTCAAAATTTGGCAAGTACGAACCATTTCAAACATATATCACCGACTATACTTTCCATTTTATTTTATATTGTCTAATTGACTTTAGAAATTCATATTTATATGACAACATCCAACAATATTTTTTATGGTTTTTTAGCATGTATTTTTTGGCAGATACGAACCATTTTGATTAGTATTGAAATAGTTCACAGTTTCAAGCTCAAAGCATGGATTCAAACATTCGTTTTCAAAATATCACGGTAATTTGGAAAAATCAAATACTAGTTTTTTTTGGTAAATCAAATTTCTGTACACATAATCAAGAAATGTTGGCCATAATTAATCCTAACAAGTTGTAGTGTACTACGTGTACTAAGTGAGGCATGAGTTTTTACTCTTCATTTTGAGTAGTCCCTCTAGGTGAAAATATAAGTCGGGCACAGGTTTTTAGGTCTTCGATTTGATTAGCAAAAAATGTGTTGTTTGTCTTAAAAGAATATTTTTAGATTCATTGTCGAATGAAGTTTGTAAGTATATATTTTTGTGGCGTATTATATATGTATTGCTAATCAAATTAACGATTGAAGTTCCTGTGCCAGTCACGCATGGGTTTTAGTCTATTATTTGATTACTAAAAAATTGTTGTATGTTTAAAATATATTTTTAGATACATCATAGAATGTAGTTTTTGAACATATATTTTTTGTGGCATATTATGTATGTTTTGCTAGTTAAATTGACGATCTAAGTTTTCATGATAGATTTATTATTCATACCATTTTAAGTTTCTAATCATATATTTTGTGTGATGTATAACGTGTTTGTGTATTTTATGTTGGTCAATATCAATCTAAGGAATAGAAGCAAGGTTCAAAATATTGTATATCGGGTTCGTATTTGTTTGGCTTGAACATATCGGATGTCAGAGATCGGGTGATATATCAGACGATATGTAGATATATCGGAGGAAATATCTCTATATAGTTTTTTCCAATATTTTTTGTGAAAAAATGTCTTTTTAGTAAAAACAAAATGTATCATGTCAACACAGAGCATAACAAATTTAAATTCCTACCTTATGAACTTGTTAATTCATAAACTAGTTAAGATTGATTCAAAAAAATCCTCACTTTAAAATAAAGAAAAAATACATTATATATGTGTTATAGTAAATATTATGCATGAATCTGAACAATACATTATATCTGTGTTCTAGTAAATACATAATCTTTTTTTTCACCCCTTTATTGTAAGTAATTGTGTTCATCGAAGTATCGGTCTATATCAGTGGCCATATCGGGTCAGATATTAGCCATATCGGTTGATATTTCAGTCCATAATGAATGATATGTGTGAAAATGATATTTATAAAATGATATGTTATGTTTATATCTGTAGAGCCCCAAAGCTGATATATCGGCCTATATATCGGTCATATCATCCTAGATTTAAAAGCTTGCATTGAAGCAAGCCTAATAAACCGAAAAGAAGAGAGCATATGCTAAAAAACTATATCTCTAGATTCATCATCGAATGAAGTATCTAAACATATAAGTTTTGGCATATTGCACACATATTTTTAGTCAAGTTGAAGACCTAAAAATCCATATTGATATTCCCGTCTTGACGGAGTATTGATGAGTGAGCCAACCATACACAACGAGGTTGTACCGCTGGTGATATGGGTCGCGTACAATGCCATATGGCCCTATTTCTTCAATCACTACCTCTATCAATTTCTTTAAATTTTAATTTTTGGATGAATCATGACAATCCATTGTCGGATAGGATTGCCAGTGCATCTACCGACGGGAGCCAAATGTCGCGTCCTGCACAAACAATTGTACTATCGGAACCTGTTGAAGTAAAATGGCATCACAGTGGCACGGCGCAAGAAGTTTTGGTCCAACGAGCAAATATGAGCAAAGTTGTTCACATGTGACTTAACAACAAGTGCAATATGATTTGCATGTATATCCCCTTATTCTTGTATATCGAGGTCGAATTGGCCTTGTAACATGAAATACTTGTAACCGAAGAGAACGGTTAACACACCTTCCATCTTCCCTAAATGAAAACCTAAGGCTCCTCCAACCATCGAACGTCGCTATATAATGGCTTCGTTGCTCCTTTTGAACAGTCAATTGTGTATGAAATACAAGTGATACTATAGCCAAAATGTTCCATCATACAGCGCCCATCGACAAGCCAACTAGAAGACTGTTGGAGGGGGTAGTATAAAAAGAGTATAATATGAAGCCTCCTAAAAATCATCATAAACTGATCGGAGGTGGGGGGGGGGGGGGGGGGGGGGGGGCTGTGCACGCCCAGAGAGTGATAAATTCCCAGATGACGTCCAAGGTCCAAGTGGTAGGGGCTTTCCACCTTCCACCTTTTCCTTGTGGCGCGTAAATCAGCGGGGCAACGTCATTTGGCTTGCGTCCTTGCACCCATGGCAAGTCCCAAAAAGGAGGGTGCGCTCCATTTCCAACAATGATGTTTGTGAAAGCATAAAAAACATCGATGTCGGTTTCATCGCAAGGGTTCTTCATTCCCATCCATAACTTGGAGGGGTCCTTCCATTCAAACCATGGCCAACGGAGCCTAAGAGCTCGAGAAAATTTCGCGAGGTTGAGGATACCGATCCCACCAAGCTCTGTCGGACGACCAACTGCTTCCTAGTTGACTTTGCATTTTGCACCGGTACCTTGTCGGTTCCTGCCCATAATAATGCATGCTCGCTCTTGCTAAGGTTGTGGGAGACACTCGGTGGTATGACAAGCGGAGTGTAACGGTACACCGCTTGGGAAGTGAGAACCGATTTGACAAGAGCGCCGCGACCCATGGTGGTAATGTTTTGTCCCAAGTTGTGAGCCTCACCATGAATTTATCGAATTGAAAATCCACTCTCTTTAGTTGCTAAACCGATAGTGGGAGGCTAAATTTTTTTACGGGAAAGACGCATTGTCTTTTATAAAATTGAAGTGTACGCTCCATTGGTTAATGAAAGTTGAGTTAATTGCCACCAAATTTAAAGGATGAGCAACTGCGATTAGAACCCACCAACAGAACGTTTTTGCCTGACTTAACCTTGAAAGCATTGTGTGCAAGTGTCACAGAGAATAATTCTACGCATACAGACATTGAGAAACTCTCTCACGGATCAGTGAGGTACCCCTTACATTTGTTTACACAACGGAAGAGGGCAACTCCCCAACTTCTGCGTCTAAAGGATGCAACACATGGCAACTAATTATATCACAAAGTTGCGACCCAAGTCGTGGAGCAAATAAACTACAAGGAAACCATGCAAAGAAAGCCAGGACGGCTACACAAGACGTATCACTAACTACTACTGTAGTTAGAGAAGTCTACCTGTCCTAACTGCCTAGCATCCATGATGGCGATGACCAATTGGCTTCGAATTCTCACTTCTTCTTGAACTGAGACTTCCCTTTCCTGGCCTTCACTATCTGTTTTTCCTTTTTGCTGAGCTGACGGAAGACTGGAAATTGATTGGCAGCCAGATTCAGCTAACTATGGCTACAAAAATTGGATTGGTTTTTTCCAAACATGTTAGGCTAGCTCTAAGTAGCACTCAGCTGCTCTAGGTGCCACCGGCCATATGTGTGGCAGTTGGCTGGTCGGGGTCCGGGTGCCTCCTCTTACAATTTTTGTCCGTACCAGTGCTTTATGCTGCCTATTTCGCTATGCCTGATGATTTAGCAGTTGTATTATTTATTTATCACAAGAGAAGTATCGCACATAAATCTTTTGGAGGCTTGATCTTAGGGTGACTATACATATTAAAGCAAAGCTTAGAGCAACTGTAGCAGATCAATGGCGATGTTGTCTGTACGGTTGTCCCTTCCGCCCGTACCAATGGTGCAACCGTTTTTCTACCGGGCAGAGCACTACTTAATGGTCGTCACAACGTTTTTCACTCGCTTTACATCCGCTGGCGGGTAAGCCATCCCCCATTTCCCACAGGAGTGCGTCCACTCACGGGTATATAAACCTTAGTCACCACCCTGCCCCCTATCTCCCCCTTCCCCGTCGTCGTCATACTCACCCCATCGACCATGTGGCAGTCGCGCCCTTCGCACGTACCGACGACAACGAAGAGGACCGCACCGAGAGAGAGTTCTGGGAGAGGGTGTGGGACAACTCCCAATGGGTCGAGAAGGGTGCTCGTCGTAAGGTTGAATCAACCATTGTCCGCGGTCGCATCCCCGCCGCCCTCGCCTACTTCGACCGGATGTCGATGACCATCTTGGAAGAAATGGACGCCGCGCTCACACCGGCCATCAAAACTATGGCCTTATCCCACATCCAGGATGCACGTGCATTCATCGACCGTGTGGCTACGGAAATCGCGGCAGTCGAAACCTCCCCGTCTGTGAGGTAATTTCCAAATGGAAGAAGACCCCACAGTTCAAATTCTAGCAGAGAATCAAAGTTTAAATGGTTGTTGAAATCCCAATTGTAATCCATATTGAAATTCTAGTTGTAATCCATGTTCAAATACTTGTTGAAATATAGTACGAAAAAACTTTCATTGTTGAGATGGGGAAGAAAGAGATCTTATAGTCAATGACAAACCGAGAGTGCCCTTGTACACCCGAGCTTAAATGAACTCGGGATAAACAGAACTCGAAAAACATTTAAAAAATGTTCAAAACAATATGAATGTTTTTACGGTAAACTTTAACAAATGCTCCAATAGCTTGAAAATTTTCAGCACGAAATCACACTTTTGGAAGTCGTGGCAAAAATAAAAAAAATTAGTGCTCCAAAATGCTTTCGAAAGTAGCATTTTCAGAGTATCTTTTTTTTTTTTTGCCACGACTTCCACAAATGTGATTTCATGATGAAACTTTAAAAGCTCTTATAACATTGGTCAAAGTTTACCATAAAAAAATCAGATTTTTCTGCACATTTTTAAATATTTTTTGAATTTACTGTTCACCCGAGCTCAACTTCACGTCCATGACAAAGGTGTTTCACATGCAAATATTTTAAGCTACTATTATAACAATTCTCAGTGTGCGCATCATCTCCGGAACCTCCATATTATTATAGAGTGCGCTTCATACCACGAACGCCGATCGATATTATGACGACTCTGCTAGAGTTGATCTTATGTGTCTTCCAACACAATAGCATTAAATTGACAGCCCTACTTTCTGTTAAGTTACTGACGTTAAGATACCAAGATTTAAGGGTTTAATGTTAGTCGGAGAATCTCGTAAATCCGGAGAAATCAACGGAATGAACATGTATGTTGAACTCCGTATATTCATGGAAGCAATGATCGGATCACCTCTCATCCCTCTCTCCAAATTCAATCATGCAACTGAAGGTCAAAATGTACAGTCACGCAGCATGAGAGGATTCAAGGTCTTTGTCCTTGATGATCGTCCTAATGTCCAAACTGGCCTAGGAGTATTGTTTGAGGCATCACAAGAAAACAAGCCTGTCAGCTTATTCACTATACTCAATATAATAAAATGTACAGTTGGACCTCCGCTTTGAAGAAAAACGGTTTTCAGAACTTATAATATATGATTTTGCTAACCCTAAGCTGCCTGACAGTTTGTTTTAATATCTAAGTTGATTTTTTGACAAGTGCAACTTCAGTTTAGTGAAAATACGATTCCATTTTTTTAAACAGTTCAACTTGGTGAAAAAAATACATGTTCACTTTTCATAATCACCTTAGACATAAGAAAATATCAATAGACTTAGGTATAAACGAAACCTTTACTTTGTAAGCTCTTATGTTTTCTCCATGCCTTTCTATTATAATGTGCTTGTGAGAGACAATAGAATCTAATTTTCAGTTTTGTGTTTCATCTATGTATATGGGACCAAATTAGAATCTCTCAACTTACGGGCAGCTCTGTCTTGCACGACTTACTTTTTCATATCAACGAAAATACTAAATGACAATCTTACAGATAGCTAACATTAATTGTTTCATATTGTGGACCTCCAGTTCTGTTTCCAGTCAATTATTTATGTTACTTCCTTTGATCCATATTAATTATCGCTGAAATGGATGTACCTAGAAATATTTCTTTGTTGGATACATCCGTTTGAGCGACAACTAATCTGGATCGGAGGGGGTAGTTATATTTGGCAAAGCAAACCAGCAGAAGATTAGATTTGAAGAACACTCCTTGTCTTAGGAAGACTAACCTTCTGCTTCAAACTTTTTGAATTAGACCAAACACAGAGTTGTTGCAGTTCTGGTCTTATCTTTCTCCCACACCTTTTCCCGTTGGGATATGCTTTAGCAGCAATCTTTAAAATAATTCAACATTGAGTTAATCTCTTCTAGCAATCCTTGTGATGGACATTACTAAATTCTCCATGGTTCCTCATTCTCCTTGGTATCGGCAAAAATACTAAGTAATCTTAGAGACAAATAGTTGACATCACACTATCACATAGCTTGATCTTTGAGTGGAATTTATAGTTACCGCGGTTACACTTTTCAAAGCAATCAGGTTGTATAATAGAACGTGCAAACACTCCTCACCTTTGGATGGACGCATATTCAGACCGCCTTAGTTAAAATGAAACATACCCTAGATAATCTTAGTTCTAGTTCTAGTTTAACCATTGTGTATGATCAATCTTGCAACAAAATATCAAAAGGCGTAGGCACGCAACATGGACGATCCAACGTCTTTGTCCTTAATGATTGTCCTAATGTCCAAACTTGCTTACGAGTAATGTTTGTGATATTACAAGGAAAACAAGCCTACCAACATATTCATTACTCAAGATAGCAAAATATATAGCCCTTGTTTAAAAAAAATGTGTTAGAACTTGATTTACGGTTGTGCGAACCTTAAGTTGTCCGAGAACTTTTTGTATTCAAATTGATTTTTGACAAGTGGAACTTACATGTACTGAAAAGTATAATATCGTATTTTTAGAGAAGTCCAACTCGGTGAGAAAAATACAAGTTCACTTTTCAAAATTGATGAACCCTTTACTTTGTGAACTCCTATGTTATCTATCTTTCTTTCGCGCTTTTTCTATTAGAGTGTACTTGCCAAAGATAATATAGTCCAAATTTTAGTTTCCTATTCCATCGATGTCCTTGGGTGCAAATTAGGATTTGTTTATGGAGATGCAACTTTATTCTCTGCGATTTTCTTTGCCACGTCAACGAAGATCCAAATGACAATATTAGAGATAGCTAATATCTATTGTTTCACATTGTTGACCTCTAGTTGAGTTTCCAATCAATTATTTATGTTAGTTATATTTAGCAAAGAAAACGAACAACACATTGGACTAGAATAATACTCCTTGTCTTAGGATAGACACGCCTTCTGCTTCAAACCTTTTTGTTGGACCAACCAGAGAGCCATTGCAGTTTTGATCCATCTCTGCCCCAAACTTTTTTTCGTTGGCATGTGCATTAGCGACAATCCTTAATCCAATTCAATGTTATATTAATCAATTCCATCAATATTTGTGATGAAAACTACTCAATTATCCATGATGCCTATTTCTCCTTTTTATCAACAAAATCCCTAGTGGAAATTGTAGAAACATATAGTTGAAATCACACTATCGCATAGCATGGTATTTGAGTGGAATTTAAGGTTTTTGTCATTACACTTTTAAAGCAAATCAGCTTGTATAATAAAAAAACATGTCAACACTCCTCACTTTCGGATGGACACACATTCACGTTGTCTTGGTTGAAATGAAACACACCGTGGATAATCTTAGTTATGGTTCCTCAACAACTTCTATCCTTCGATAGTCGATGGTCCCAAATGAGTTTCATTGTTGTGTCCGATCAATCGTGCAATTAAACGTTGTAAGGTACGGTCACAAATAAACTTTTCCCTTCATTGTTTTCATAATGTCTAAAGAACTTAGGGGGCGTCAATTTTGGTTGGTAGAATCTTGGACTTAAATCTTGATAATTTGTTTTCCTTCACTTAGGTAGACAACTCGTGCTTTGGTGGACAAGTTGTTAGATCTTCTAATGGTTGAAATCTCATATACAAATGTCTTAGCTATTGGGAAAGAAGACCCCTTTTATATAGACCCCTACCATTCTTACCACTACATGTTTCATGCGTCCCACCCCAAACCTCTGGATCAACTCCGGACTATACTTTGGGTTGTCCGGTAGTAAAGTGCAATGCTCCGAAGCATCCGGGCTTACTCCAAGTCACATAAATAGATACCTAGAAGTTTATGTAAGGTGCCTTCTGGGTGGTTCCTCTCAAGATTTGATTGCTTTCAGGATATGTTTTTAGGCATTGAGCCCCACTCCTTGTTCATCATTTGGTTCCTCTCAATAGTACAGATTCCATATGACTAATACACAGAGAAACATGCATAAATTTAAATACAACATCTTATTTTCCTCTTTGCCGGGGGGGGGGGGGGGGGGGGGGGGGGTCTCTAACCATCTTTCCTTTATTTTCATAGGAGTTGAATGTGTTCACATAACCTCACATGAATAAAATTCACCCCCTGGTCACTTGTCGTTAAAATCAAAACCCACTTAGCGGCAAAGATGCAATTTCATCATGTTTGGCTCCTTTCTAACCTCCACTTCTGGAGGACACTTCTAGGTTCATGAACCTAGTCTAGAATGATGAGCTTGATGTAGGCGCATTGACCACCAACTGTCACCAACTATCCATTTGAGGGGTGGCTTCTTGGTTTTTGCTGCAAAAGCATCCTGCATCCCCATCATCCATACTTCTTTTGGCCTCTTCATTGAGATTTTGACCGAGGTTTCAATTATTAATTATGCAGCTTGTATTCGTTGAGATTTCATAAAAGTTCAAAAAGGCTTAAGGTGAGGTTTGACGGAAACCCTAGTGAAACTCAAACCACTATAAAACCCAACTAAGATGTGTACAAAACCTCTATTAAATCATGAGACCCAAGCGAAACTCACGGAAACAAACTCCATGAACAAAGAGTGTTTTTGTAAAGTTTAATGAATGTCTCGATCTAGTTTAAAAATGAAAACTACAAAAAAATACTGATTTTATTTTCGAAGGTCACATAGAAATGAAGATGATAGTTAAAAGGGTTCTCACATTAACATCTAGTAAAAATTATATTGTATTTGAGAGGAGATGATAGTTAAAAGGTGAATTGTAGGTTAAAGTTTTTGAAGTAACTAAATATATTTCATTAGACAAAAGGATTAGAAAGGTTACACATGTTATCACCACAAGACACATACATAGATGTCCTGCAATATTTGCACAAAAAGAGAAGTAAAACTAGAATTTTACTCTAGCGGAATCTTGTGCCACATATAAACGTCACCCACCATCGTCCTTCACCATTGCCGAGGCAACGCTGAAGAAAGAGGGGAACTGTCATCATACCCAAATCTGGAGGGGTACCTTCGCATACAGGAATAATTTACGAGCCGATGAACTGGATCGCCACATGCCGGCCGTGGTTATTCCCCGTGTCCGCTGGATCCCAGCGTCGTCAAACTTCATTCGACGTGATAAGTAGGTTGATTTCGATGAAGTTGAAGTTGTGAATATAAGATGCTCCATCACCCCACGTTATAGAGCATGTCCCCGATAAGAGCATATGGAGGACACGCTCCTTGGATCCCTTTCTGAAGTACTCTCTTCGGTCCTTTTTACTCCACATATAAAATTTGTCTGAAGTCAAACTTCGTAAAGTTCGTAAAGTCAAACTTTGTAAAGTTTGACCAACTTTATATTGAAAAAATTCAACATTCACAATATGAAATCAATATTATTAGTTGTGTGCTGAACTTAATTTTCATATTGTATAACTTTAACATTGTAGATGTTGATATTTTTTTCGTATAAATATAGTCAAACTTTAGACAATTTGTATATGCAGAGACTAAAAAGGTCCGGAGAAAGTACTGTATGTAGGCATTAAAAAAATACACATACACATATGCATGTAGAGTACGTATGTATGGATTTTTATAATAATATACTTCCATACTGGTGTAAAAAGACAAATACGTATATAAAAATGGGCCAATATTTTTGTTATTGGCCGAGATTTTCCGTGTGTAGCTTACAAAGCACTATATTTTCTGTGAAATTTTACAGATTCACAATGAACACATACAACTTCGCACTCATCATGTTGCTTTTTTTCGCTCAAATGCACATAAGCCGTGTTGCATTGGAGAAGTTCTATAGCTGACCATTAGGGTCATCCACTCGCAGAATGGAAGAAACAAACTAACAACATGGATGATTATTTATTCATTTTGCTTTTTGTAAGCTAACATGGCAGCCGTGAGTACACATCAAAAGAGGTAGAGGTAGTGCTGCTAACGGCTCGGCTGAAATAGTGCAGATGAAAAACAAAACGCGTCCTATCGAAATCAAACGCGGTTGTTCCTTGTGTTTGTTTACCAACACATGCCAAATTAAACAGCTGCAAGCGAATTGAGCATGGCTTCAGGATGCTCACATTCTGACAATATTCGTTTAGTGGGAAAAGACGCCCCGTTGACTACGGAGGCGCGAGTAGTGACTACGCCCAATCCCAACATACTGTGCCGGCTCAGTATCTTAGATGTACTTATAGTTGTAGCGTGTACGTGCGTGTTCATATGGATGAATGTATGTGCATATATACTAGCATCTGCCTTTGTACCGTATTTCAAAAAAAAAAACCGGGAATGATGATTAGCCATGTAACCAGAAATCACAGTAGATGACATACGCTTGGATGGCTCTACCATGAAGCTACAACTGTTAGAGCATCTCCAACCGTTTGCCCCTCAGCGCCCCCGGCGAAAGCGCTTCGCGTTTCAACCGGCGGTTTTTTCGGCTTGGGGGGGCTCAAGTTCCCAGTCACACCCCCGAGTTTCGGCCGCAGACGCACATAAAAATTCAAAGTTTTCTTTCCCGCTGCCAAAAAACGACGCGAGTCGGCGATCATGCCACAGGTCGGCGTCCGTCATGCCACAGGTTGGCATCCATCATGCCACAGGCCGGCGATCGCCACCACAGTCCGACGATCCAACATGCCAATAGTCCGGCGAACAAAAAGGCGGGAGACATACACATAGGACTCAAATGACAAGCTTGTCATCTCCCGTAGAGACGGGAGAGGTCGGGGTAACAGTGCTCGGCGTTGGCGGGGGCGCATTCGGCGTCGTGGATGTCGCGGTCGTGGTACTTGGCGTCGGTGATGTCGCAGTCGGCGTCGGAGTAGCAGCGCTCGGCGTTGGCGTGGCCGCCGGTCCCGGCATGAGGTTCAAGATGAGGTTGCGCTCCGCCAAGTGCCACGCCTTCACCTGCGGGTCCATCGTCGCCATGTCGCCTCCCATGAGGAACGCCAGGTCGGTGTTGCGCTTCTTCGTGGCGACGTTGGTCCTGAGAAGGTCGAGCTTGACGTCCTGTTTCGTCATCAACGCCGACCACCTCGCCTCGGACTTCTCCTCCCTCATGGCGGAGTGGCTCTTGGCGTCGGCGATGCATTGCTCGATCGACGCCTGCAGCCGTTCGGCCGCGGGCGCCGCGTCCCTGGCCTTCTTCGCCTTCTTGTTGCCATCAGGTCGCCCTTCGGCCGCCCCAGAGACAGGCGCGTCCGGGTTGTACACGCCGTCCTTGGCCTTGGCGAGGGAAAGCTGGACCTCCGCTCATTTCTCGCACGACTCGATCCTGGTGAACACGTGAAGGAACTTGAAGTCGGTATCGGTGTCGTTGTCCTTGCGGAACAACTCGAACATTCGAACCATCTGCACGAAGAAAAAGTGTCGGCGAAGATCGCGGACAGGCGAGCCATGGACGTACCTACCGTTCGACGTTCGCGTCGCTCTCAGGGCGAGCTTGGACCTCTTCCTGGATCCCATGCCACTTGTTGCACGCCGTTTGGATGCTCGCCCAATGGTTGGACATGGCCTTGTCGCCGCGCTCCATGTGTATGCCGGTGAACTCGGGGTCGACCAACTTGCGTTCGTCGAACGCCGTCTTGATCCTTCTCCAGTACGTGTCGGCGTTCTGATTCGTGCTGGTGATCAGGTCCATGTTGACCGCCTTCCATGCTTCGGCGAGGCACTCATCTTCCTTCGCCGTCCACTTGACGTGGGGCTCGGCCGGCTTTCCGTTCGCCGCCCGTGTCTTCTTCTTTCTCCCTTTGTGCCTCGCCGGCTCCGGCTCCGCCGGTTCTTCCTCCTCCACCTCCTCCGGTTCGACGTCGTCGTCCATGTCGTCGCCGATGTCCAGCGTTTCCTCTTGCGCGCCGCCGAACCCGGGGCATGACGCGGCGGCTGAGCCGTTGGTGATTATCTCCTCCATCTCGACGTCGGTGTTCCTGAACTGAGGCGCCGATCCTGGAGCGAAAGGCAGGGGGCCGCGGCGCAGAGCCGTCGCCGACGAATCCGAGTACGTGGCGAGTAGCCGTAGTTGTGGTGGCCGGCGGTGAAGGCGGAAGGCGTGTGCGGGAAGGTGATGTTGGGGTTGAAGCCGCCGAGGGCGTTGCCGTCAACATATTTCGGCGAGGGCGCGTAGCCCCACGCCGGCGACGGGAAGTTGGCCGGCGACGCGACGCTCTGCTGGCTGCCCCACCTGCCTTGCGGGAACGGGCCCGCCTGTTGAGGTGGAAAGATCGGCCGCTCGTTCGCCATGGCCAAGCGAGACGACGCCTTCTGCTCCGCCGCCGCATCCCTGGCTTTCTTCATGAGGAGCCTGTTCTGCCGATCGGTGGTCACCGCCGACCGGCGTTCAACGTCGGCCTTCCACTCCGTGTTTGTCAACCTCGGGGCCTTGCCATCGACGCCCGAGGTTTCCTCTCCTTTGGTGCGGCGGGTTTGGTGGCTCGGCGAGGGACGGCGTACTTTTTCGGCGGCATAGCAGGGGAGGGGGATGGAGGGAGATGGAGAGAATTGCAGGGAACGGCGGGGGAATGTGGGCGATGGGGAGGGAAAGGAGGGAAACGGCGGGAAAATCAGCCGGTGTCGCCGACAGAGTGGCCCCACGCACCTTTTCGCTTCAGCCGGCGCCCCCAAGCGCCCCCGACGCGCTAAGTTCGGCATGGGTTCGCCGGCGTCAATTTCGGGCCAAACCGACGAAAAACGAGATCCTGAGGACGCGACGGAACCATTTTTTCATCGTTGGTGCTAAAATATGGGCTTGGGGAGGCCTGTTAGAGCATCTCTAGTGGCTTGTCTAAATTTGGTAGTCTATATCTTCATATAGACAATGGTCTAAATTTTTTTGAATTTAGACAACCTCTGTTTTCCAGCGGATTGTCTAAATTTGGTAGTCTATATTTCCAACGGCTCTATTTCAGTAACAAGTTTATCAAAGGCGTCGGAATCACCTGCAAGAGCGCGCCGTTGGTCACGCTTGTGCGGCGAACCCTCTTCCTGGCCACCGCCTCCCGCGCCGCCAATGCCACCGGGAAGTATTCATCCGCCAACCCGGCAGCGATGGCGCCCTCCTCGGCGACAGTCTCGGCGAGCCCCCTCACCCAATCCAGCATCCCAGCCATGTCCTCCCTCTTCCTCTTCAGGCCCCTCCCATTGCAGTCCATGGACGGCTCCTCCATCTCAACTCCATTGGCACTGCAGAGCAGCTCCTCGGCCGGCGGTGGTTGCGCCTCCGGGAGCCGCTGGATCCAGCGCTCCAGGGCGCCCAGGTACTTGGCGTAGAGCAGCTTGACTGGCGAGGCGAGTGCGGCGGATCCGGCCACTGCTGCCCATACGCCAGAGCCAGCGGAGGCGTCCCCCACCGGCAAGCGGCGCATCGAGCCCGCTCGCGCCCTCCCCTCGTCGTGGCTCGGTTGTGGCTCGGTTGTCCAAATGTGGACAACCGGTAGCTATTTTGGTGGTTGTGTAAAATTTAGACTACCACATAGACAAGCCACTGGAGACGTTTTTTGACCTCTGGTAATCTATATTTGGTTTAGACTACCACATAGACAAGCCACTAGAGATGCTCTTAGGTGGGCGGCTAGAGATGCTCTTAGGCAGCTGCGGCTCTTGTTGGAAAAAGAAAAGGCATACTGCTGTATGTGGCCGGCATCATACGAGCAGTAGGACATGACGATCGATGCCGATAATCTGTTGCACCATGGCGGCTAGGCGGACATGCGTGCCCATTCGGAGGAAGGCACGCACGCACGCACGCACGCGCTGGTTTGATGGGGCTTGGTGTTGCTCGTCGCTTTTTGCTCGCATTACGAGAAAGGTTGTCACATCCGCTGCCCTTTTCCTTACAGGGCCCAACTCGACTCTCGGGGTTTCAATTTGGTGCGATCGATGATACTAGGGTCTCCTCGACCATTTATCTCTCTCTCTCTCTCTCTTTTGAGTAGGAGTACATTATTATTCCAGACAGATCCCAGACGGCATGGCCCATGGGGACCAACAGCAAAGACAGGTCACTAGTCAAAACACGTTCAAACGCTGTCAGGATACACGATTCCCCGCCAGATTCTGCTTAAATAAAGCACTGAGCTCGAGCTCAAAAGGGTACTTTCCACACATAAACAAATAAGAGAAGAGAAGACACTGGTTCCAGCGCAGGGTTCCAATACGTTGGACGGCATGGAAAAAGGGCAAATGATGGATGGAACCTGCAAGCATCAGCGCAGCGCACCACCTGGGTCGTCCGTACGAAGCTGTCTTGCTTTCGCTAAACAAAGCATCATGATTCATCAAATACATAAAGATCAAAGCGCTAAAAGTGCATCGTTGGGTTTGAGACCATGCCGTGCCGCATCCAACTCCGAGCTCTGACGCCCTGACAACTTTTTGACGAGCCATATTGCTCTTTAGCAGACAGACAATGTGACAAGGCTGATGAACTCAAAGGCACAACAAATCTGATGGGATCGCTTTCTCACGGTATCATGGAGCACATGAACAATTTAACAGGTTCAGTATCCAGGTTAACAAGGTGTTGATTCCATGTTTGGCATACGGAACGACGCCGCAAGGAACATGGGTTCGTCTTTTCCCAAGACAAGGTAAGAAAGGAAACTGGTAGTATGCGACGCACTTCTTAACCACGCTTCCCCAAAAACATGCACAGGATGCTTCGTCCAAAATAACATCACAATACACTTTTGATCTTGGGAGGCATGAACAATCCACATCAACAACAGGAAACTTCCATCCCACTGGTAGGTTACTAAAAACAGGAAAAGCTAGGTATGTAAATCAAAGCAATGCATGCAGCAAAGATCTCAACACTGATAATAGAAGTCATTTCAACACAACATCTGGAACTAAATAAAATTAGTGTATATATTATCCAGTTAAAGATGTGTGAAACAGGCTAAAGGAAAAGCATACGAAAATTCTAGAGTTAGGGCTGTCACTTTAGACAAGGAGAAAAAAGGTGAATTCAGACAGCAACTAACAGCCCTCGATTGGTGCAACCAAAATGAGGTGCTGATAAACCAAGATCCCAACGGCAGTTTCGGGCTATTTCGCAGGATGACGCCATTAGCAATGACCTGCCACCAAAGGTAAATGAAACAGTGGCGATTAATGTGAGTAAAATCATTTTTCACTTTACTAATGTTAAACGAAAATGCTGAGAATATAGAGGTTTAGAGCATGGGGATTAACAGTACTTTTACTCTTTAGCATGAGCTCTTTTAGGACGAGGATCGGTGACCTGGTCAATTCTTCTACGTTTAAAAAAAATTAAATAAATGATTTCCTGCATAGCAGGCTCACTACTATAAACTTGCTAAATGACCAAGGCATCATAGCTTTGCATGCTCAACAGCTCAAGTTCTCAACTACGAACATGCCTACTGTCAAGACCTAAGTCATTTCCTATCCTTGACCAAATGATTCTCCTCTGATTATGAGGATAGTGCCTCTAGTACCATGGACGTATATGACCACCAGTGGTCGAATACAATGGTGTAACGCCTCCAAAGGGGTAGTTGTCACAATTACCTGTTAATATACACTTGAGTATCTGGCAAGGACATGAGAGTAGTTAACTATGTGGGGCATTCTTGTCCACACAAGAGTAGTTATGTGTCCCAAGAAAGGTGCAACGCAAGGAATAAATTCCTCCCCAGAGTAGTAATAAAAGTGGCATGCCGTCTTGAAGAAAAGTGAAACCATTAAATTCATTTGTAAACTCACATTCTACACTCTCGTTCTCATAGTAAACGCATTTCGTGTACACTCTTTCATTCACGGTAATAAAGAAGGCCCTGCATTTGTCTGGTAGTTCTATCGCACAGGCGATATCTGTTTTCACGTATTGAGTATTAGGCGAAGGGCTTATGAATCAGCACAATGTTTTCACAATGTGTTGATAAAGACGAAATTTAACTATTAGGATTACTATAAAAAAATATGTCTCACCAGATGTTAAGCTTCCAAACAAAACTACTCCATAAACATGAGTACATAAAGGTGTAGCAATTGGCCACTGGAAATGCTCTATGAACTTGTATAACAAAAACTTAATACACCTCGAGATCTCCTAGATCCAATGGACCAAATGACATATTGCTTCTTGAGCAAATCAGTTTCCCTTGTTGCCTAACATGGCAAGGTTCTGACTAAAATCCTTTCTAGTAGGTGAAACAGCATGGCCAGACTTTGTAAACAGCAAACAGAAAGAAAAATAGATAAAGGTGATACCCTCAATGATAATTTGACTATAAGGGAACATTTTATAAATTTCACCGCTAACCTAAACAAGAGTTTCAACTACAGAATATACAAACCAGCCCAACTGGAAGCCCTAAATGCACTAGTATAAATAGGGTACTAATATATTAATTATGTATTCTTAGTGGAAATGGTACAGAGAAGGCGAAAAGCATATATTTCGGGGAAACAGTTACCTTGGTTCTATTGCTGGCCACCAGGTTTTGATTGTTTATGTATCTGCTGAAGCAGGGTTGCTGCCAACTGCAATGTTGCTTGAAGGCGTTTTTGAGGATCTCCGTCAAGGTCTTCCTGAGCAGACAGCTGCCGGCCCATCTGCTGGGCAGAAGGAAGCAAAGTTTGCATTGACGCACCGCCTGAAGTAAGCTGCTGAAAGGGGGGAGGGCCTTCCGGAAGTGGGGGAACAAATGACCCCAAAGGCACAGAAGAATGAGCTGCACTCACGAAAACATGCATAGGTGGTAAATGCAAAGTCGTATGGCAAGGGATAGGATCATTGGCTAGAAGCATAATGTATGGGTTTGATGGTAGTGAACCTTGTATTGGCGGCGGATGGACCTGTAATTGCGATGGGACAGATGGTGGAACTGGTAACTGCGAGTTGTGGACAGGGATTGAACCTGGGCTGTCTGGCATCACTGAGGCATGATTAGCGTTCTGTATGAATCGACCTGAGCTGTCTGGCATCACTGAAGCATGCTCGCGTGGGTTATAGTTCTGCATGAATCCTGATTGTCTGTTTGAGCTGCCTGCTGGCAAACCAGCTTCTACTCCTCGTTGGTTTTGTTGTGCAAGAAGAGTAGCCAGCTGTGCAAGTTGCACCGGTGGGAGTGATACTGGGGCAGATGGAGTTTGTTGAGGTCTAACTACCTGCTGCAATGGAGGTTGAGGTCTAACTACCTGCTGCGATGGAGGTTTCATGGAAGGTAAGGACATGTTCGATGCTTCACCTGGTGCATACCCTGATGGTGTGCCTTTTGGTACTCCCCGAGTAGCAAATGAGTACGGCTCTGATGTCCTATCATTTTGTGCATGTGAGACTGCACTTGCAGCCAAAGAATTGAAATTACCGGAACCTGGACTTGGGTCAATGTTATTGGACCATCCTGAGGGCCACACATTTGGGGATTGCTGGTGCTGGCCTTGTGCCGTTTCCCTGCGGGAGTCTGGTGCTGGCATTTGTTGAGGTAACTGAGAGGCCAGATATGGAGAAGCATTCGCAAAATTGTAAGGTGGAATAAAATCTGTACTAGCAGGAGTATAGACTCCAGTAGATGGCTGGAGATAATCCGCACCCTGAGGAACTGTCCTCGTATCTGGAGGGTTGAGTCTTCTCAATGCATCTCGATCCTCATGACTACTCGCATCAGTGTTCACATGACTCCCAAAAGATGTAGGCATTTTCTCCAATGCTTCCGGTTGACGATTTGCAGAGGTCAGGTCTGGATTTGCCTGCTGAAACTTCAGAATGACTCCAGATATGCTCACTTTTCCTGGCACCCTAAGTACATGTTCAGAAAAATCTGACGGTGGAACAAGAAACAAGGTGCTCCTTTCTCCAAGTTTACAAACTGCAGCACGCTGCTTATCACCAAGGTAGTTCATGAAATCATTATAAGCTGCCATGTCAGCATCATTTTCTGGGACAAAAAACACCACCCAACTGCTAGAAGCTTCATAGTAATGTTTAGAAAGCATCTCCAAGTTTGTCCTAGCAGTGCAGTCCAAAAAGTCAGGCCTGAAAAACAGGAAATCATCAGGTTGACTATCAGAAAAGAATTAGACTTGTGGTTGAATGAGAGATACTGAAATATAGAACGAGTTGAACAGAACAAATATCAAAGTAATCTACATAGTATTAATGACTTGACTTAGATAAATTAGATGTGAAGAGCAATTAAATAGTATCTAGAGATAAATTAGATGTGAAGAGCAATTAAATAGTACTCCCTCCGTTCCATAATGTAGTGCATATAGATTTCTTAAAAAGTCAAACTTTGCCAACTTCGACCAAGTTTATAGACAAAACTATTTATATCTATAATACCAAATATATAATATGAAACTACGTCTTATGATGAATCCAATGATATATGTTAGGCATTCTAGATGTAAATATTTTTTTCCACAAGCTTGGTCCAAGTTGATGAAGTTTGACTATTTAAAATATCTATATGCACTACATTATGGAATGGAGGGAGTATCTAAGAGATCGTTCCTACTACATCCAGTCCTGTAAAAGCTGTCATTTTGGACAAGGATAGTCAGATTCTTAATTTTTTTGACTTATTTATATTCAAAACTTTAAAAATCATACATGGGAATTTGTCCCAAAAGGTACTTTCACAATACATATTTT
Source organism: Elymus sibiricus (assembly GCA_039707655.1). Lineage (NCBI taxonomy): Eukaryota > Viridiplantae > Streptophyta > Magnoliopsida > Poales > Poaceae > Elymus > Elymus sibiricus. The sequence goes on from CM077671.1 coordinate 252,924,873, forward strand.
TTTGGATCTTATAAATATGTTAATAGAAACTGGTATTAAAAGTTGTATTTTGGAGACAGTGCCAATGTCCATAACGGCATCTTCTAGAGGACTGGAGGGAGTACATACAACATAGTTTTACGCATGAATTCAAACTTATATCTTTGTTAAGAAACAATTATGATGATGAGAAAATTCCATGGAAGAGATGTCGTGTTAAATACGACACCTCAGGAAAAAAAGAAAAAGGCAAAAAAAAGTCCAAACTTACAGCATGAAGTTAAGGACCTTCCCGACAGGGAAGCACCGAGCTCGGCAGATTGGTGTGCCCCCCTTTGCTATTGTGCCATTCCAGCTCCACTCTTCTTTAGGAAGAGGTCCCTGGTGTTCAGAAGTTGATCTGTCCACTTCCCTTGCATGCATAGCAAAACTATTTTGGGAACGCCACGGTTCATGGTTATCAACAGGTGGGTTTGGATTCCTTAAAGGTTCAGTGTAATTTCTACCATGCACCGGGGGAGGTTCATAGGTTATGGGGTGTGCATCTTCTCGCAGATCACGGAAGGGCCTCCTTGGGTAGCCAGAGTCAACATGCCCTCGCTCAAATTCAGAGAAAGGATATTCGGGAAGTTCAGCATCATGCAACTCACCAGTCCTCAGCTTCTTTGACAATGGATATGAACGATCATCTGCATCCCAAGAATCTTCCAACGGGAAGGGTCTTCGAGGTCGCTCAAAAGGAATACTGTGCCATGGTGCTTCGCCCCTGACATTAGGGCTACTTCTGTGTTGTTCATATATGTCTTCAGAAATCCTTCTCTCTGGACCCAACCCTCGCATCCTAAAAGGTTCAAAATTAGAAACATGACCAGACTCTATTTGAGGTCCACGTCGAAGATAATTATCCCTGCTGAAACCCACATCATCAGAATATCTCAGTAACCTTTCGGGGCCGGAACGCAGTGATGAGATGCGGAGATCTCTCGGAGGACTATCAAAACGCCTTGTCCTAGTAAAGGCATCAAAATCTTGGTCTTCAAATACAGACCTAGACCGAACACTACGGTTTATGTGGGGGGAATACGGGGCAACGGAGGAACATCTTCCAACTTCTGCTGCAACTCCTTCATTACGAGAAAAGCATATGCTTACTCTTGGGTTATTGAAAAGCCTCCCCTGAAGTGCTTCTTTTGCCCTGCATGCTTCTGTAATGGTAGTGTACTTAACAAATCCATAGGTGCGGCCTGGGAATGTTGTTATCTTGACAATCTCGCCAAAAGGAGAAAAGGCTTCCCACAGAGCTGCTTCATCTACCTTTACACCAGCAGGAAAACCTATCCATAAAACCTCACTAGGTTCGGTAGACTTATTTCTTTTAGATTTATCAATTGATTTTTCAGGGCTTGATTGATGTTTTCTTCCATGTGCAACAAAATGTCTCTCATCAGCAGATTGTGCATATCTGTCATCCACATAGCTACCTGAGGACTTATCCTGTAAATTCAAATACTTCAGGTAACCTGTCACCACTAGATATACGGAACAGCGTAATAAAGACAATCAGGGATACGGTAATACCAATAGAAGGCACTAAAGTAAGCAGACAGACAAAATCATAAATTTAATTAGTCCTGATCATTAAGTGTGAAGTTAAACAAGCCAGAACAGGCGTGCAGGTAGACTTCCCATGGCAGTGAACACAACTCAACTGGCTATAATCATAGCTTATATTAGTACCAAGAACTACTTAGAAATGGGGCTCTTGGCTCTTCTAGAGCACAACACAACTTCCTTAAATGGTGAGACTCAAAAATAACCACAGTTGGGAAGCAAGTCCAATCAGATAACTTACCAAGTACTCTGATGTAGACTGTGAGCCAAATTCCTATTTTGGAAACAAAAATTTACACCTCAGCCCAAAGAGTGGCATGTTCACAAATGATTGGAAGCTATAGAGCTAATTAATTCAGGCCAATGGAGAACAGTCATTCCATCTGGAACGGAAGGATCAAAGCCTTCTGCACCGGTGCACCCCATGCTCGATTTACAGCTACTACCTTTCCAGTTAGTCAATAAGGATCGGACACCAGCATACAAACCCGTTACACAAAATGTGCCAAAGCCAAAGCAAACCACCCTCACAAGAACTAAAAGAATCCTATAGATCATCCTATAGATCTTGGGTAAGTCCAAAGAATAATTTTTCTTCCGGTCATCAGAGTATTTGAGGACAGATAGAAGAATGTCCACAGGTGAACAAAAATAAGGAAATTGACTATGGACTGTGAGCAGCACATTTCCAGTGTCATGGCATTCCGTAACAAGCCAATATTGCATATAGCAAACTGCTCAATGATGTTTGTAAACCTCGAATGAACCGAAACACCTACTTATGTTTAACAAATATAATACTCAACCAATATGTACGTCCTCGATACTGGAAAGTCTCAGCAGATTCCAATTTATCGTTAACGTAAAACAACTTTTATAAAGTACTCAAGCCTACAATAAACCATACTTCTGGTTTTGTTTGTCCGCAATCTGGTAGAAGAGACATGTGTAATGGTAATTTATCAGATATTATGAGTAAATTATAGAAATTCCAATGTGTTGTTGCACGAGTTAGCGAAGACCCCAGGCACTCTGGTAAGTGACACATAACCACAATTATTTTCTGAGCGCTGCACATAATCCAAGATACTGTGGCCTAAATGTTGCACAAAAAGCACTGGACAGTTGAACAGAAGAAGCTCCTGGCAAGCTGCAATGAAAGAAGTGGTCAAAGATGGTGTGTGTGTGACAGGGGCAGGGAGATCTTGGTTTGTAACCAATTACACATGGTTTCATTAAACATTTTGCTAAAAACATTGGGCCATGCACACTTGCTTGTATAGCTGAGGTTTTCTGTAACTTGTGGTGCTATATTTGGTTTCTTTTGTATTTACTTTAATAATTTTGGAAAAGAAAGAAAAAAAAACGTTGCACAGTAATAGCAGTTTGTGATTTGGCAACCAATACAGCTTCCCTTCCGTCCAGCCACCATTATCCTAGTTCTCAACCTTTAGGTTTTGATTCCCCAATGGGACATATGAGAAACTTTGACATGATAGATAAATTAGTCGTTCAGCTCTTCACTCTCCCCTCCCTCTCTCATGACCTAGTGCTTAGGTACAAAATAGACATGGTTAAAGAGTCATCAGCTGTGCATGGCCTTCTTATTGTATTTACATGTCAGCTATTTTTCAGTGTTTTTTGAATGTATGCATACCTATAAAATTTCAGGGGACTGTACCCTATCTGTATTCCCATACCAGTATCTCATGTTAGTGCTTAGGTCGGCATTTTTATTCCTCCTGCAGATTAGCAGAAATTAGTGGACCTGCCTATAATTTTCTTATTTTTTAATGCTATTTTAATTCGAGAGCCAAGCTCCTTAATTTGGAGTCACTGTGATGAGTAATGATAAACAATCATGCACTCCTTGTTCAGGCAAAAAAACAACCATGGATAGCTCTTTGTTTCCTATAGGAACTGGGCGAGTCAAAAGAGCTGGGGTGATGAAGCTGGTGAGGTACGCCAGGATGATTTTGCAATGTTAATATCTGTCAACAGGTACTCATTTGTCTCCAAATAATCAAGCTAAGGAGCCGTTTCATCTATTGTGATTATAGCAGGATGACTGTGTTACCATGTCCTGAAAGTGATTACATCATCAGTTATTTATTTTTTAATCGGGGCATCTGGCTACCATATGAATATGGCAACAGTAATCAAAACGTTGTGTACAGATGGATATTCCAATCCACCTCCCACATGTCTGTGATTATCCAGCCTATTTGGCTAGTTACAAAGCTTACCAGCTGATTATACAGATACCCTGGAGACAGAAGACCACCTGTTCTAGTCTAATCGGCAAAATTTTAGAACAGCACTTATACATGACTAGTCAATGATGTAACTATTAGTATACGCCTGGTGCTAAGGCCAACCTTTTTTCTTCAACTGAAAAGATCTTCCATACAATAGATTGTCATAGAAATGCAGGACCTATGCACACACTGCTATCGGATTGAGGTTGTAGAAGAGATAGCTTGGAATACTCAATGCTGTCAAGCAACTACTTTGACCAAAATCGTAGCCTTCTGTTTTCCATTTGGAAGAAAACTGACCATATAAAAGCACAACTATGGTGCTATAAACATATATTACTTCACTGTGAATATGACAAAGAAAGAACTTGTCATGGGCGCGTCACTTTTGGATCATCAGTTTTTAACTAGGAATCCGTTGATGAAGCTACAAATAACCAGATCAAGGCAGCCTCACATTGATGCTGAATGAGATGGAGCTGACATAACTCCTATCATCTGAGCTGAACCTTTTGGCCAGTATCGACATAAGGTGGAAACATGGATGGTATCTTTATACCAGATAATGAAGATCATCACATTTAACTACCCAAGAAACCTGATTGATTGATCAGCTTAGCAGTCTGTTTGGTTGCACAACCTGTGCATCATATTTTATATCGATTCTAAGAGGGGGGGGGGGGGGGGGGGGGGGGGGATTCAGCCAGAAAGAGTGAAAGACTTCTTTTACGGAAAGCCAGGGAGTTACAAGAGATAAATATGTGTGTCTTGTTGGTAGCACAAACAGAATAAAGGACTCTTGAGACTGCAGATAAATATGTGTGTCCTGTTCATAGCACAAACACAATAAGGCAACCCTAAGATTGTCATGCTTTTTTTAACAAGGCAAGAACAAGATAGACAAACAAATACATCAAGCAATGTAGTTTTTAACAAAGTATACAATCACAATTCTTAATAAGTGCCTGCAGTGATTTAGAGAAACAGGGTCCTGTGCTGATAAAGTTTACCATACCAATGTAGTTTTATAACATGCACTCTGCGCTTGGCAAGTAAAGCTGCAAATGATGTCTTTGACATGGTTCACATTGCAATAACAGGTAAACTTAACAGTGTCGAGTGTTGAGAAAGAGTATCGGGTACCCACTGCCAAGAGAATTTAGTGCGGACATGTCAATATATTAGATGATCTTGACATGTTGCACTTGCTGAAAACCTTCTCTGATGTTTCATATGCAATCCAACGTGCATCTTATTTTTGACTCAAAAAAAAGGAATACTCAGTTCTCTCATGCAGCACAATTTTTTTCTGATGTTGCCAATGTTATTCATCTTTAGAAAATGTGCTACTTTTCACCATATGGAACATCGGATCAACGTTCATGACCTTCAGATGAAAAGATTTCTCAAGTTAACAATGTACCTGATCTCCTAAAGACTGTCTTTTGGAGGTTTTATCTTGTCGTGTCCTAAATGGAAGCTAGATTATAACCAAATTGTCGAGATGAGACATCGCGTAAGCTGTGACAATTGTTAATATATTCAATCTGAGGTGTGAACTATTTGTTTTCATAGTACACCTGACTGTAAAGGGTTGCTGATGCATAGACACAGTATGTGATCATTATTTCGTTATGATGGAGCCTGGGGTTCAAAGATCATCTTCGCGAGGAATCCAATTGATCCATGTGACGTTTTGCATCATTCAGAAGCAGGAAGGGACTTCTATTTTTATTTATCATGCACATTAATACATTATATATGTGAGCCTGTTTTTGTCTGGGTTTTTTCACTCGGAGTAAAACTGTGCATCCTAAATTTTAACTACTCACACACAGTTTGTCTTGACTCTTTGAGACTTGGTTATACTAATTCCAAAGTTCATGGTCACACACAGGATAGGGAAAAGCACACTGCACCAATGATGCGTTTGAAACAAAGCATATGTTGACGAACAATTCTAGAAAAGTGCGGCAAACCGTGATCGAGGCGGGAGGAAGTTCAACACTAACCCCCTTGGAAAACTCAATCCTAACGGGTGTTCCCTGGAGCCGGGTCCCCTGCAGTCCCCGGACCGCCGCGACGGCGTCCTGTTCCCGCATGAAGCTCACGAACGCGAAGGTCCGGCCGGGGTCGCGGGTGATGCCCTCGATGTCGCCGCACCGGTGGAACAGCTGCGAGAGGTCCGAGGCGGTGACGCCGGGGCCCAGGCTGCCCACCCAGAGATGCCGAGACGGCGGCGCCACGCCCCACCCGGAGGAGCGCCGCGGCGTCGGCGGTGGATCATCGCGGCCGCCGAAACGGGGCGAGCCGTCGCCCCTCCCGCCGCTGAATCTCCCCCTGCCCCCGCCCCCACCTCCGCGGCCTCGTCCTCGCCCCCTCCCCCTCCCCAGCTGCAAATTAGTCGGGGCAAAGCGCGATTCCATCGATAGCAGCGTCTACGGGACGAGCGTGAGAGGAAGTACCATTAGTTTGGTGGCGGTGGCGGGCAGGGTTTGCGCCGGCGGCGACTGGAATGCTAGGGTTCGGAGGGATGGATGAGGCGGCCGATGCCCGATGGGCACTTCCTTGTATTTTTGCTTAATAATCCGAACTGCTTTATTACGGGCTGCTTGTCTCGTCTTAACCGTTACTGGATTTTGCTAGTCACGGCAAAAACTTTTATTTTTACTAGAGTCACGGCAAAAACTAGTGGGTACTGTGGTCGATAAAGCCGTCTTGTTTTTTTAAGAAATGATAACGCTCACACGTGTGGCATCTCTACACTTCATCCACAGGTCTTAATCTTCGTTTGTTCTTATTTGCATGAATCTTGATGATTTTCTGATGAAATTGGAGTGTCACATAGGCGTAGTGTGTTATGTGGGGTTAGCGCATCCACAGTGTGATCTTTTTGCGCCTCTAAACCTGCCTCTAAGGCATTAGAGGCGGACGCTATAAACTGCACTCCTTGCCTCTAACCCAAAAAACATTGGCATCGCCTCTAAGGTAAGAGGCTGCCTCCAACCAATTAAAAAATTCAAAAGAATCATGTGTTTGCATGGCTAGGTTGTCTCACGTATGTAAACAGGCCTAAAAGCATGGAAAAATTATGTGTTCACTTGTAGAGTGGGTCCCAGCTTAGAGGCTGCAGGAGACGCTATACAGTACACACTTGTCATGTGAGCTTAGAGGCAAACGTGTGGGATCCATGTTAGAGGCAAGGCCGCCTCTACACACTACAGATGCCCTTAGAGCGCTCACCCACACGGCCTTGCACGACGTGCAGCACGCGGTTGCCAGCTTTGCCGTGTGGGTGAATCGGTCCTCGTCCACACGGACACCATCCAGTCCATGCCGTGTGGTGAACTGCTCTTCGCACACACGACGCTCGTATGGTGATAGATGACAACTACAGTTGTGCATATGTGACAACTAGTTAATCACACATGGCAATTATGGTTGACCATACATGACAACTATGGTTGGACCACACGTGGCAACTAGTTAATCACACATGGCAACTATGGTTGACCATACATGACAATTATGGTTTGACCACACGTGGCAACTACTTAATCACACATGGCAACTATGGTTGACCATACATGACAAGTATGATTTGATCACACGTGGCAACTACTGTTAATTAGACACGGCAGCTATAGTTAACCAAACCAGAGAAGTTGTCATGCTTTACAACTAAAGTTGTCATCCCCGGGTAACTAAAGTTGCCATCAGAAAATGTCAGGGTGGAATTGCTTCGTGCCACACGTGCGGGGTGGGGATGAGTAGTTGTTGTTGGGCGTGTGGCATGAAGTAGCTGCACACGGACGTGTGGGCAGTTTTAATGTTCGCCCACACAGGATCGTGTGGGCTGCCTCCTAGGTATGCCACACAGGATCGTGTGGTCGGGTGTCCAATATGCCACACGTGTGATGAATATCACGACCCTAAAGAAAAAGAAAAATAAATCTCCAATGCGGTGTTGCAAAGCGGTCCCGCATGCACGGATACAAAAGATGGTCACTCAAACGCATGCCTAAGACATCCGTCCGCATTTCAAACAAAAATTAAATGAAAAGAATAAATCTCATGTGAACCGAATGACTTTTATGTGACCAAGGTCGGGCCCATGATGGTGCCGAATGTGCGGCCTCCATAGGGCCCATAATTTTGGGGCCTCAAATTTTGTATATAGGCCTAGTAGTATTTCTCAGGAAAAAAACTTCCTACGCCCTAGAGCTGGGCCTGAGTCGACCTAGAGCTGGAGCTGGGCCTGAGTCGAGGCCATCGAGCGTAGGAGTGCTGATGCTTGATATATTTCTCAAAAAAAGGAAACCGCTTGATAGATAATATAAAAACGCTACCGTCAGTCTAGAAAAGGGGATCGCTACAGAAGTCCATCGGAATCGTCTCGTCTCTCGATCTCGAGACTGCCACAATAGTCGCGTCGGTTTCGCTACAGGAAACAGGATCGTCTCGTCGCCTTCGCCTCATTAGTTCGATCGGATTTAGGCCACTGCCGTTGTTGCCTTCCTAGCTTCCTCTCCCAAATTTCAGACTCGTTGCCTTGTTGGATCGATCCGTGACCAACTCTAGCCTGCAGGTGCTTAGCGAGTCCTCCATTTCGATTAACTTGGATCAATACTCCTAATTCCTAATTTTCTAGTTAACTTTTGCAGGGATCGTTACTTCGTTAAAAATTGGTTCTTACCTCCTCGGTTAAAGATCACAATGTAGCAGTTCAAGCGGACATGACCCAAAACTAGGTGAGTTAGAGGGTTCGTCTAATTGTCAAACATTGACGCATGATCTCCAATTGACATATGCTACTATATAACTTTTATTTTATTAATCGTTAGTTCATTTTTTTAATGAGATAGGGTTCCATTTTTTAGTTTCGTACAGGATTCCGGATTTCGCCGGCCCTGCATGCGACTCGGACCTGATTCGTAAAAAGGTCTACATATAATTAAATAAAAGCGGACATGTCATTATTTTGCCACAGCAAAAGTTATTCTAATCTAAATCTTCACCGGCCATGGGCACCTCTGTGTTCCACGTGCTAATCTTTGCCGGATGTGGGCACATCCGTGTCCCATGTCTTACTCTTTCTTGTCAGAGTCCGCCGTCTGGCCGTGGACGTCGCTTATCGAGGTGAGCTCCACGATCGACTTTGTGGTCGTTGCGGCCCGATGCGAACGAAGCAGGGCTGCCAACGCTGACATCGTTCCCATCCGTGATTGCTTGTATCGCCCTTCGTCGCGATCTGCTCAAACAGGATGTTGCTCTCTGCCTCCATGACGTGTGGCCGCCACCGTCATACAATGCATGTTGCTCATCCACGAAGCCCGCATTATCAATCATGTCCGCCACGGCCTCCTGTTCGGCTGCTCGTCGACGAGTTGTCCCTCCATAAGCCGGTGCTGCTCAATGAGCTGCAGATTGTACCGCTGCTCCTCCTGCAACATCTGGGATGCGGGGGCTGTTGTTGTGGGTGCAAGTTAGTTTTTGTTGTTGTTGAACATTACACTATTACAAGACTCGTTTATTTTATCAGATTGATAAATTGGTTTCTCACTAAAGGATAGCTTGGTGTGTACTATAAACTCCCACTCTTGGAAGACCAACACTGCATTTGTTGTGAGGTAGCAAGAGATTCGTCAAGCTATCTGGTGTTGTTATCGAGGAGGTACGTGTTCTCTATAATAGGCTCGATATCATTAGTATTATCTTCCTTGTTTTTTTTCTTGCCTAGCTGTAGTTTTTGTTAATCTTTGTTAGTGTTTCTTGTCTTGCAAAAATATCAAAAACTCATAAAAGATTTATAATTTCAGCCCCTAGTTACTTTTTATTTGTGTTGCCATGAGTACAGTTAATGCAAAATGTGCAAGTTGAGAGACTTCTCTACTACCCACAACAATGATTTAATGAGAACACCTATCACACCACCCATTATCAGTGTTGAATCTTATGATTTTTTTACGGGGGGAATCTTATGATATTAGCATGGTTTTGCTTAGCTTGGTTATGAAAGAACTTGTTTGGTGAAGATGCTGCTTCTCATTTACACAACTTTATTGAAGTTTGCATTGTGCAACAATACAAATAGGGAAAGTTTGATTATGTTAAACTCAAATTGTTTCCTTTTTCACTAAGAGGTAGAGCTAAGGAATGGTTACGATCTTTGCCTAGAGGTAGCATTGATTCTTGGAATAAACGCAAAGAACTTATATTAGAAAGTACTATCCTCGTACTAAGATAATACAACTTAGAAATGCATTCATGAACTTCAAGCAAAGTGATAATGAACATTTAGCACAATTTTGGGAGAGAGTGAAAAGCATGCTGAGAAATTATCCAACTAATGGACTAGATGATTGGCTAATGATTCACACCTTTTATGTTGGACTTAAAGTTACGTCGAGAAATCTTTTAGATTCATCTATATTTGGAAATTTTATGAACAAGACTCAAGCAAATGCTAAATCTCTTTTGGAGAACATGATGGCAAACTTTGGTCAATGGCATACGGAGAGGGCTCCAACTACAAAGAAGGTAAAATCTACAGAGGAAGTTCGTAGCTTGAATGAGAAGATTGATGTGATTATGTCTATGTTGTCTATGCAAAATGATGTTTCTAATCCAGTGATTTTCTAGTGGTGATAGGGTTGAGCAAAACAAAGATAATGTTGATGTTAATTTTGTTTGTAGAAATAACTTCAACAATTATCCTTATAGAAACAACTATGGGAAAATTATCTAAGCCATATCCTTAAAACTACTCTTATGAGAATAATCAAACACCCACTGGTCTAGAAGCAATGGTTAAGGAATTTATCGCTTCAAAAAAAGAATTGAATACTATTTTTGTAGAAAATTTTGGTATGTTGGGAGTTTTATTTGATAAGGTGGAAACAATTGCTAATGATGTTTGTCGGCGTCCTGTGACCGGGGGTACCCAGACCTGCCTGCCTGCGGCCCAGCGCGTGGCCCACCACGAAGGCCCAGTACGGCCCTGCAAACGAGCCACCCAAGTCAAGGCCCTCGCGAGGGCCCCCGCCTCGCGAGGAGGACAATGCCAAGACCTCCGGAGGAGTGGCACCCCTCCAGGCCGCCTCCCGAGGAGCGGTGATTCCTATGCAAGCACCCGGCCTCGTGAGGCCGGGATGACGTGGGTTCTGACGGCCTAGCCAGGCGGGCGCCGGCGGGCGCAGAGGGAGGACAGTTTCCTCTTTCGTGCTAAGGAAACAGGGACGTACGCGGGTTCCCAAGGAACCCCCCAAAGGTTTCCTTTCTGGTGCAAGAGGACCGAGACCACGAGCTCGGCAGGATGGATGTCATTGCTGAGCCCACCGCTGCGTCACACCCAGAAGCTTTGCAGGCGAAGACCACCTTTAGTCAGGATAGGGTGTACCTCTTGTCCCCTTTCAAATTTGGCCGTTGTGGGATCCCTTCCCGCCTGTGCGACGGGGGAAGAGGACCGTGGCCCCTATAAATAGGGACGAGCTCCCCTCGTAGAAGGCAGGTTGAATCGGGCCAAGTTCATCACCTCCAAGAGCCCTCGCGAGGCCACCCAACCACTGTACTAGTTCATCCACAGCCTCCTCGTGAGGCCAATCCACCACAAAGCAGGAGTAGGGTTTTACACCGCAAGGTGGCCCGAACCTGGGTAAATCTTTGTGTCCATCTTCTTCCTTGCTAAAACTTACTCGACGCAGCTAGGCCGTAGGGTGACAAGTTGGGACTCCGAGCCGGTTGAGATCTTCGCACACGCCCCAGTGTTCGAACCTTGTTGGGTTTTGCGGAGCCCCGATTCCGACAATGTTGAACCTTTAAAATTGGCATGATCTCCACCTAAGATGGTAGCTAAGAGTCTCTTAAAATAATAGAAAAGTCTGTTGAGGAAAACAATGAGACTCTATGTGTGATACTAACTAGACATGTTATAGAAGAGAAAACCCTTGAATCTGGAAATTCCAAGAAAAGTGGGTTTGAAGGGTTAAAACTTTAGGTATTGGTGATCCCACTGGTTCGGAGGGTGTTGAGTTTGAATATTACAATTGCAAGCTCTCTAATGTTACTAAAATCTTGCAAAACGTGGCCAGGGAACCTATGTCTTTAGAGCAAAGAGATCACTATACTAAATACATTGTTAAAGTTGTCCTACTTGTTAGGGAAGAAAAATATAATAAAGTGTCGGTGCACTAGGACTGGGGTACCCAGTGACCCTGACTTATGCACAGGCAGTAGTAGCAGAACCCATCAACGTAAGTGCAGGCAAAACCAGTCCAAACCAGAGAAGCCGCTCTACGTGAGATCAAGGAGCGCACCAAGAAGACGAAACCAGCATTCAAGACCAAGACTCCGACAGAAGCAACCTACGCTGGCTAAGCAACGCCGGCAAGGTCGATGCAACGGCCTAGAACGGGCCCGAACCGCGCTAGTCGCGTCCCCGGTGCCTGCCGGGGACCGAGGCGCACACATCTTCGGGAAGACCCGGTAAGCCATCCCCCGGCAGGCGCGAGCCGATCGGCCACCGCTCCACCGCATCGCAACGCCAGTCATTTGTCGATGCGGTGTTGAGCCCTCGGGTGGCTAAGTGGCTCTCGCTAAGCATGTGGTGACTCGCTGGGAGACAGATTATACCCATTTGACACCCGTCCAGAGGCGTGTCAAGATATTGAGCAATAGTTAGCTAAAGCGGTGATAAAAGCCTGCCGGGGATGCATCCCCGCACGCCACCTAAGCTAGCATTTATGGCATTTTGTCCTAAGTGCCAGAGTTAGGTATGATAGCACTGTTGGCTATCTAATCACTAGATAATGTCTGTTTTACCACTGTGGTTGCCCCTTGAGCTATAAATGGAGGCCCAAGGCAACCTAGCTAAAGATTCGGACCTTTGGACACTTGTACTCGCGTAGCAGCTCTCCCGAAGGCAACCTTGTCGGGTTTGAGCACTGCGTGTGCTTCGTGTTCCCCCGATCAATCCAGCAAAGCAGGAGTAGGGTTTTACGCTTCCCAGCGGCCCGAACCTGGGTAAAACACCAGCGTCTCGTCGTCGTGCTGCCTCACCCCCTCTGCTCTTTGTGCAACGTGACATCACCCCTGCCGAACCACAAAGGGGCTCGTGGCCTCATAGGTGATCGTGTGCATTGTGACCCGACATCTTTGGCGTGCCAGGTAGGGGGAGCGTCATTTGCGCGAACCTGAGATCGTGAGCAGCGTGTCGATCTTCATCGCCGTCTTCTTCATCTATGGCTCCCAAGAAGAAGACCGGCACGACCGCGCATCCCTCCACTTCGAAGGCCCCCTCGCACGCAGCTGCGGACGTCGTTGGCACCGCGGCGGCGACGAGTGAGGTGGGCGTCGTGGGCAATGCGACTGGCGCAGGCGGCGCCACCGTCGTGTCCCCCGCGACCGAAGCTGGAGCGGGGAACGCCAAATAGGAGCAACAGCAACAACATTTTGGCGAGCTCAGCCCTAGTGCCGCGGGAGGAGGAAACGTTCAGTCTCCACCTCCCCGCCGCACTGGTGGCCGCGGTCGCAACAGCGGCGCCCAATCTGGGGCAAGCCGTGATCTTCCAGCTGCACCTGTCACAGGCACGGCTGCTGGGCGCGCACCTCGCCCAGAGCAAGATGGAGCGCCGAACCGGACCGTGGACCCACAAGTTCGACCTCCTCCACGTCAGACCGCCCCGGTGATCGGTGCATGGCGACAAGAATGCGGCGACGCCCCTCTTGGTTCCACCAGGAGTCGAGCGACGTCGCGATCCGCCTCTTTAGCCATGCCGGCCACGGCAGCGGAAGCGATGGTGTGGGCCCAGCTGCTGTTAAATTTCCCGCCAGCGGCTGACAAGATGGACGAGTGGAGAGCCACCATCCAGAGTTTGATCGGCTTTGTCGAAGCCAGCAAATCGCAGCATGCAGAGCCGTCGCGATGCCCGCGGACGGCCCAGGCTGACGGTCGTGTCGAGGGGGGCGCGCCAACGGTGCAATCCCCTCCGCGATAACAGACCCAGAGGCAGCCACAACGAGCTCCACATACCGATGAGCCCGACGAAGCATCTATGTCCTCGTCCGGCGTGCACGATCGCCGGGACCAGCGGCGTGTCCTGGAAGACCGGCGAAGGGAAGACGCGCGCGTCACCATAGAGCAATGCCGGGAAGCACACCGCCAATCCGACAGGCGCAACGGCCCAGATGCTGGCGACCCCGCGCCCAGTGCTGGCGGGTACCTACCTTATGAGGTTGGGTGCCCTGCCTTCACTCGCGAGCTACGACAGGTCCGCTGGCCATCGGCCCGAGCTTTCAAGCCTGAACTGACGGAAAAATACGACGGGAAGCTATACCCGGCGGAATTCCTGGGCATCTATACGATAGCCGTTCAGCCGCCGGGGGAAGAGATGAGAAGGTGCTCGCCAACTATTTCCCTTTGGCGCTCAAGCCAAATGTGAGATCGTGGCTGATGCACCTGCCGGAGTACTCTATTTCATCATGGGCTGACTTGTGCAATGAGTTTGTCGGCGCCTTCACAGGTGGCCACCAGGAGCCAGGACAGCCCAATGACCTACAAGTCCTTCCGCAGAAGGAGGGAGAAACCTTGCGGAAGTACATCCAGAGATTCAGTCGAGTACACCGCAATATTCTAGAGATACACCCCGCAGCCGTGATTGCCGTGTTCCATTCGAACGTGCGCAACAAGAGGATGCGGGCCAAGATGAATGTCAGACTCCCCAAGACCGTCAATAAGTTGTACACATTGGCGGACAAGTGTGCTCGTGCCGAGGAAGGAAGGCGACTCCCCGGAGAGGAGGCTGGCGTCGAAGTCGACTCAGAAGACGACAATGATGCCCCTGGTGTCGGTGTCAAAACCGGCAGATCTCGGGTAGGGGGTCCCGAGCTGTGAGTCTAGGAGCGATGGTAACAAAGGGACGAAGGAGACGATGTTTACCCAGGTTCGGGCCCTCCTATGGAGGTAAAACCCTACGTCCTGCTCGATTATATTGATGGTATGAAGGTTACAGAGTTGATCTACCTCGAGATCGACTAGCTAAAACCCTAGATGAGTTTCTCTGCCCTATAATCTAAAACCATCCCGGTTTATATAGACACCGGGGGGTTCCTAGGGTTTACACATGATAGGTCACCTGCCGGGGATGGAGAATGCCGATCTTCTCATCTTGACTTGGAGTGCACGACGCGCCTTCGAGGCTTCCTTCTGGAACGTGGGGTCTTTGATACATTCGGCCCTTCCCATGATGGCCGGAAAGCGGCCCATCGAGCCGGCCTAGTAGAAGGTAGGCCGGCGGCCCGAGGACCCCCTAGTCCAGGACTCCCTCAATAGCCCCCGAACTAGCCCCCAACGCCAAGGGTCACAACACCAGCAGCTTCCCGTGATCAGAGTCTTCGGCTTGAGGGGTGAGTTCTCCTTTCTTCTCAATGATCGGCTGGGACCAGTCCGGCTTCCGGTGACGCGTAGCTCTTCCGGACATACAATTGTCCGGGCACCATGAGTGGCTTAGCCCCGAAGGCCAATCGTCAGAGTGTAAACAGTCCCCTTCTGACGACCGCTGAACCAGTTACAACAACTCGATTCGAGGTTCGAGGCCACTTTTGTATCGACACGACTCATCAATGTATAGATCGTGCTCCGTTTTACACGGGATTTAATCAACACCCGAGGTTTATTTTGCGCGTGCATAATGGCACGCATGCCTTGGGAAGCGGAGAGACTCACGGCACAACAGGGGGAGGATAATCGGCGTGACGCCTCATAAAAGGGGAAGAAACCCCAAGGATTAAGCACGCTTTCCATTCGCATCCTCCGCCTGCCCAATCCTTCCAAGCTCCAAGAGCCCAGATCCAGTTCTTCCTCAGCTTCCCCTCTGAGCTTAGCCATGGCGGGTTCAGGCTCCATGGGCAAGTGGGAGGCCTCCACGGTCACCGACCAGGATATTCGGGAGCTAAAGCTCGCCGGCTACCTCCCCGCCAACGTCTTCCACCGCGCCCCAGAGGCGAAACAGGTCGTCCCCACCCCCAAGCCCGGCGAAAGGGTAGTCTTTGTCCCCCATTTCATCCGGGGACTGAGCTTCCCGCTCCACCCCTTCGTCAGGGGCTTTATGTTCTTCTACGGGTTGGACTTCCACGACCTGCCTCCGAATTCTTTTATGCATATTTCGGCCTTCATCATCCTCTGCGAAGCCTTTCTGCGGGTCGAGCCGCACTTCGGCCTGTGGCTCAAGGTCTTCAACGTCAAGCCAAAGATCGTGGCCGGCGAGCACGCAGACTGCGGAGGGGCGGTAAAAAGCAAGCTCCCCCACGTCGAGTGGCCAACTGGCACCTTCATCGACACAATCAAGATCTGGCAGAAGGAGTGGTTCTACATCACTGAGCCAAGGGACGAAAACTGGGTGGCGCCTGCCGAGTTCAGATCCGGACCCCCCACGAGGTTGACCTCGTGGCTCAGGAAGGGCCTTGACTGGGGGTCGGATGCCGAGGTGAAGCTGCTGCAGAAGCGCATTACCTCGGTGATCGAGACCAAGGTGGAGCTGGTTAACATAGTCCAGGTTATGCTCCACCGCCGTATTCTTCCTTGCCAGCGCCGGGCTTCCCCCATGTGGGCTTACCGGCCTGAGGACGAGCCTACTGTGCGCCAACTCTTCCGCACCACCCCTGAGAAGCTGTGGAAGGCTTTGTTCAAGCCTCGGAAAAGCTGGCCGGCCAAGGAAGAGGATTCGGGCCTAAGCACCGATAACCCCCCCACCAAGGTATGGCATAATTTTAATCCGCTGACTCTGCTTCTTCGGCCAAAAAGACTGAACGCCTTCTCCCTTACTTTCGCAGAAGTGGTTGAGCAAAGCCGCAAGAGTTAACTGCCCGGCTCCACAACCCGAAGACCCCAGGTCGGAGTTGTTGACGGCGATGCTCGTTGTGGCGCCGTACTCGGCGCCCGAGAAGAAGGAGAAGAAAAAGAAGGCCAGAGAGGGCCTCCGCATAAAGGACCAGCCAGACGCTGCGTCCGAGGAAACCCATGCCTTCTCTAGTCATGAGGAGGAGCATGAAGACGGGGGGGAAGGCGTTCCCCCCTCACAAGAAAGAGGGCGGCGTCATCGGACGCCGCGGAGGATGCAACTCCTCCTGCCCTGAAGAGGGCGCGCCGGGCGAGGTTGATCCTGCCCGATGATAGCTCGGATTCTAACGCAGAATCCGAGGAATTTGAGAAGGTTCCACGAAGGAGCTTAAGGGTCAAGCCCCCCGCTCAAAGGTATGAATCCGAAGACTCCCGGGTTATTTATGCAAAGTTTTTCAGTGTTTTAAATACAAGCACGTCTTTCGATCTACAGCCCACCGCGCGTTCTCCCATCCGACCAAATATCGGATGGGGAGTCTCCACCCGCCGAGCTGGCGAAGAGCGGGACTGCATCGCACCCCACACCTCCGGGGGCCGCGAAGGATGCCGCGGAGGTGTCGTCTAGCTAGGCTCCGCTGGAGCCGAACACGGGCGGTGGGGGTGATCATGCCATGGCCGAGGCTGATGCCACGGCCGCCGAAGGCCAGGGAGAGGAAACCCCTAGGCCGCTGAAGACCAGGGGGAGAATATTCCCCTGGCCGCCGAAGAGGAAGGGCGAAGGGATGCCCAGTCCCCTCCAAGGACGTCTCCGGAGCATGTTGTGCCTCCGGAGCTACCGACTCGGTCTCCGATCAGAGATCAGACTGTCCGGTCACCACCGATGCCACCGACGACTGGGTGGCCGGTAATGGAGGAGGCGCTAGCAAGCGCCCCCATCTCCGAGGATCACCACACTCTTATGGGTGCGGTTTTACAAGGGATTCAGTCCATTGATAACGGACTGAAAGAGGCCTTCAATGGTCTCTTGGCGGGCTTCAAGGTGAGTCACGTAATACCCTTTTCCCGAACAATGCTAATTTTAAGTTTGTGCTATCTTTATATATGTAATAGCCCCCGAGCCCCGGATGGGTTTGCAAAAACGCATCCGGGGGTCAAATAGTAAGGAATGAACAATGATGCACAAGGCACCATTTGGTCCTACAATGTTCAGAAAACCCGTAAGAGGACCGAAAAGAGGGTCGTATTTTTGACAGTTCGGAGGTTGGAATGTACATAACTGGATGCGTATATTATTATTTTTTGTAGGCCTCATCATCGGCGACGGCCGTTAATGCCGTTGAGCTGACCGAGCTAAATTGGAAGCTCAAGATCTCCGAAGAGGAGCTTGATAGCCTGAACAAGAGGTTCGACGAGGCACAAGGTAAGCTGAATTCGAATATCCGGGCTGTTTAATGATCCGTACTGGTGACCCAGTGTAATTAGTTAGTTATTGCTTCTACAGCTTCCGCTTTGGAGGTTGAAAAACTCAAGGCCGAGCTCCAGAAAATGAAGCAAGAGGCCGCGGATGAGAAGGCGGCCGCCGAACAAGCAGCAGCCGCGCTTTCCGATTTGAAGGCTGCAAGTGCCAAGCATGAGGCCCGGGTGGAGGAGGTGCAGCAAGAGCTCAAGGATGCCAGCACGAAGTGCGAGGCCCTTGAGCAGAAAGGCAAAGAACAAGCCACTGAGCTATCCGCGCTAAAATACGAGCTCTAGAAGGAGCGGGTGGATAGGCGGTCTTCTGAAGAGGAGCTTCGCCAAGTCAAGGCTATCACAGCTGGTAAGCCGTATTCGCTACAATGCACCTTTGGTGGTAGCAGGTTTACTTTGCTCACCCAGGTGTGGCGTTCCTCAGGCGTCTGTGCGGATCTCCAGAAGAGTGCAGCGGACGCGAACAGGTTCTATGCTTCGCGGGAGGAGGATGATCAGGCTCGGCTGTTCTGGGCACAATTTGAGTCCCCCGAGCACTCTCCTCTCCTCATCGAGCAAATGAAGCAACTGATGGAGCTGCACAGGACGGCGGAGCCGGCCATGAAGGACGTCTGCATCCGGCTGTGGCCTGAAGGGCCGTTGCCGAGCAGCTTCTTCGGATTGACGTGCTAAAACGTTCAACATGCATCGAGGGAGCTCGGATGGCCTTTGCCAAGACCATGGTGCACTGGCCGAAGCTTAAGCCGACCGAGATGGCTACCACACCTCCGCCTCCTGGAAAGGAGCATAGGCGCCCCGAGCTATATTTCTCCGCAGTAATGGAGGGTGCTCGGGCAATAGAGGCCCAATGCTCCAAAGATGTTTTGTATGAATGAGTGTGATGTAATATGTCCGAAGACGTTAATGCTTTATAATTAGTGTTGCATGGTTTATCATGTCTTATGAGTAGTTTATTTATATTTAGACTCCTATGTGGCCGGTTTATCTGAAAGCTACGAGTCGTCGGCTTTAGCCCCCGCGTAGATACTACGCGGGGTGTCTCTGTATCCGCACTGTTACCCTTAGCCGAGGTATCGGTGCCCGAAGGCGGTAGTGCGAGAGGGACGAGGCAATCGGACTATGATGCTTTATCGCTTTCACTTAGCCGTGGGAGCGTAGAAAAATGCGGGGGGCGATGACCAGCCCCCAGTGTGGTGTGATGTTCGGATATACCGGGGCCGGAGCCAGCATCACATGGTTTGTACAAGAACAAAACCCATCGTATAACACGGCATAACCTCTATCGATCATTTAGTATGACACTTGTGCTCGGATTTGCAGACCGGTTCTCGCTTACTATGACGATCAGTTTTCGGCTTTCTCCGCTGAGGTGCTTGACCAGACGAGCTGGAAACACAATCGCAGTGGTTCTCCCTTTGCCCTTTTAGCCGAACGAGCGGAACGTAAGAGGGCAAACACAGGAGCCGGGCAACCCAACTATTGACCCAAGACATAGTTCGGATCCGATGCATATAAAGCGAAATCCAAGACGCCGAGCGCAAGACCCACTGTGTTGCGGTGATGCTCAGGGCGATTTTTTAATTTCAAGCCCCCAGTCTATTAGCCGGTTACCTCATGATGTATACCAAACAGTTATCGCAAGAAGAGTTGATAAGGGAAGAACAGAGGAAATATAAAATACAACGAAGCGGCCATGTATAATGGTCTTGTATTTGCTCAATGATTCTTATAGCTCCGTTTGTCGAAGCAACTATTTACACATATTTGAGGGTGAAATATAAAATTTACAGAGGGGAGGTTGTACCAGGGGTCTTCGATTGGTGGCATGACGTCCTCGATGTGCCCTGTCGCCTGTCCGTTCATATTCCTCTGTGCGGGGTTGCATCCCTTTAAGGGTGACGCTGTCGCCGAGCGGACCTTGGGAAGAAGGTCTTGAGAAGTCGCCGAAGTGTGGATGAGCTTTACGCTTTAGCAGGTTCTTGATGGTACCTGCGTTTTGTCCGAGGACGTGTACTGGTAATGGTTCGGTCCGGCCGAACACTTACCCTTTGATGATCGTTCCCCACTGCTGCCCATGGAATCTTGAGTGCGAAGTTGTGCCTTCTTGGCACGTATTTGACGGGTGTTAGGGCTGTGCAATGGGGGGCGTGTCCCTATTTCTGGGGAGAAGAGGAATCTGGGAGTTCGGATTGAAACCGAACTCGTTTGTCGACCTTACGGGCCTTTATGGCAGATTTAGGTGTTTGCCGACCGTCCTCATAATGGAATTCGGCCGCCAGGGCCAGCGCATGTTCCTCAGTTCGGATGTGTTGCCGTTGACAGTGATGACCCCCTTGGGCCCAGGCATCTTGAGCTTGAGGTATGCGTAGTGTGGGATGGCGTTAAAGCGAGTGAACGTTGTTCGGCCCAGCAGGGCGTGATAACCGCTGCGGAAGGGGACGATGTCGAAGATCAAGTCCTCGCTGCGGAAGTTGTCGGGCGAACCGAACACTACTTCCAAGCTAACAGAGCCTGTGCACCGGGCTTCGACACCTGGGATCACTCCTTTAAAGGTAGTGTTGCTAGGCTTTATCCTTGACGGATCTATGCCCATCTTTTTCACCGTATCTGAGTAGATCAGATTGAGGCTACTTCCTCCGTCCATTAGGACTTTAGTGAGGTGATACCCATCGATAATGGGGTCTAGGACGAGGGACGCTGAACCTCCGTGACGGATACTGGTCTGGTGATCTCGTCGATCAAAAGTGATCGGGTAGGCCGACCATGGGTTAAACTTCCGAGCTACAGGCTCTACGGCGTAGACCTCTCAAAGGGCGCGCTTCCTCTCCTTTTTAGGTATATGAGTGGCGTATATCATGTTCACAGTTTTTACCTCTGGAGGGAATTGCTTTTGACCTCCATTGCTCGGACCGCGGGGCTCCTCGTCGTCTTCGCTGCGTGGGCCTTTGCTCTGCTCCTCGGCTGCGAGTTTGCCGGCCTGTTTGAACACCCAACAGTTACGGTTGGTGTGGTTGGCGGGCTTGTCTGGAGTGCCATGGATCTGGCAAGGCCTCTCCATGATTTTGTCCAGCGGGGTGGGTCCGTCGCGGTTGCCTTTAGGAGGCTTCTTCCTTTGCCCTGGTCGAGGGTTGCGGAAGCCGGCGTTAACGGCCATGTCATCGGCGTCTCTAGTGTTGTGTCGGCGTTTGTTTTTATTGCGTCGTGGTTTCCCGTTTCCATCCCGGAATTCGGAGGTGCCGGGGTCTTCGGGGTTGTGGCTTCGTCTCGCGAGCCAGTTATCCTCGCCCGTGCAAAAGCGGGTCATGAGTGATGTGAGGGCGGACATGGTCCTAGGTTTATCCTGACCGAGTTGGCGAGCCAGCCATTCGTCCTGAATATTGTGCCTAAAGGAGGCTATAGCCTCGGCATCCGGGCAATCGACGATCTGGTTTTTCTTGGTCAAGAACCGATTCCAGAATTGTCGAGCGGACTCTCCTACCTTTTGGAAGACATTGCTTAGGCCGGAGGAGTCCGGAGGCCGCACATAGGTTCCCTGGAAGTTAGATCGGAATGCATCCTCGAGGTCCTCCCAGCTCCCGATAGAATTTTCAGGGAGACTGTTTAACCAGTGCCGAGCTGGTCCGTTAAGTTTAAGGGGGAGGTACTTGATGGCGTGGAGATCATCTCCTCGTGCCATGTGAATGTGGAGGAAGAAATCCTCGATCCACACTGCTGGGTCAGTTGTGCCGTCGTATTGCTCGATGTTCACGGGTTTGAACCCTTTCGGGAACTAATGCTGCATCACCTCATCGGTGAAGCACAGCGGGTGGGCAGGGCCTCTGACCCGGGCTATATCACGCCGGTAGTTGGCGTCTGTTCTGGCCCGGTTTTGGTTCCGAACTCTATTGTTTCGGTCGAGCCAGGGCCGGTACTCGTCCCGTCTATCGGGGGAGTACCCTCTAGATCCGTAGATGGATCTCGTGCAGCCTGTTCTATAATCCAGGTCACGTCGCAAGTCGTACTTGTCCTCAGGCTCCATTGGCTCCTTTCCCCTTCTGCGGGGTATCGCCGGCCTATAACCGGCATCGCCAGCCATCCTATCTCGTCCTCGGGGAGGGCGGTCCGGCTGGTCATATGGAGTGTGCTTGGGGGACGGCGTATTGGGGAGCTCGTCGTCAAATTGTGGCAGCAGCCGCCGGCGTGGATAGCTCTTGGGCTGGTCCGATAGACCCGTGCTGTACCCTTCCTCGGCTGACAGGACCCTCGTCCACCTATCGTTGAGGGTGTCTTGTTCGGCCTTAAGCTGTCGTTCTTTTGCTTTTAGGCTTCGGGCAGTAGCTATGAGTTGTTGCCTAAACTGTTCCTGATCCTCAGGGTCTTCGGGGACGAAAAAGTCCTCGGCTTCCGGACTATCCTCCTCCTCTACAGGGGGAGGTAGTTATCATCCTCGGAATCGTTTGGATCCTCGGGGTCGCGCTGGTCCTCCGGCCTTTCCTGGTCCTCTAGCGGCTGCTCGGGGATATCGGGATCGCCGAGGTCTTTTGGTGTACCGTTTTCCCCGGTGCCGGCAATGGCTTCCCTTCCCTTTTTGGTCTTTGATCGTTTGCGCGGTTTCCGGCGCCTTGATGGTGCTTCACCCGATTCATCACCCTTATCTGCGGGTGTGCGTTCTCCGTTGCTGGCTGGGGTATCCACCATGTAGACATCGTAGGTGGAGGTGGCAGTCCACCGCCCGGTGTTGGCGGGGGTGGGAGCACAATCCTCTTCCTCTATGTCTTCTGCCTCCTCCGAGGCGTAGTCCAACATATCGGTTAAGTCTTCGATAGTGGCTACTAAGTGGGTGGTGGGTGGGACGAAAAATTCTTCTTCACCCGCCTCAAGGCCGATCTGAGCGTGGATCGGGGTTGGGTCGTCAGTAATTTTCATCGATAAGATCCGATCTAGAGCTTCGTTGAGCGTCGAGAGCTCGATCGGGTCAATCTGCCCGGCGCGTTCGGAGTTAACCTCCGCCGCGTCCGCACGAGAAGTGTATTCGGCAGGAGTTGATGCCCGGCCATCTGGCGCTATAGCCGGATCCGGACTGAAGTCCGGATCATCATCGGGATGGGCCCCGTGGACGGGATTGGAAGTGAAACCCGAGGTTAAGGCCTCGGAGTCCTCGGGCGCGTCGGGTAAGACTGCGAGCCCGGTGAGCGAAAGGTCGCCCTGAGAATCTACGGAGAACTCTAGGTTCCCGAATCTGACCCCTTGGTTGGGGGCGAAGCTCCCGACCCAGCCCAGACGGCCGGTCGGGTCAGCGTGCAGCACGATGCTGCCGAAAGCGAAGATCTGTCCAGGGACAAAGGAGTCCATGGCACAGACTTCTTTGTTGATGACAACGCGGGCCATCGATTCCTTTGATGATCACAGCGGAACTCTCAATGAAAGCACCAATGTCGATGTCAAAACCGGCGGATCTCGGGTAGGGGGTCCCGAGCTGTGAGTCTAGGAGCGATGGTAACAAAGGGACGAAGGAGACGATGTTTACCCAGGTTCGGGCCCTCCTATGGAGGTAAAACCCTACGTCCTGCTCAATTATATTGATGGTATGAAGGTTACAGAGTTGATCTACCTCGAGATCGACTAGCTAAAACCCTAGATGAGTTTCTCTGCCCTATAATCTAAAACCCTCCCGGTTTATATAGACACCGGGGGGTTCCTAGGGTTTACACATTACAGGTCACCTGCCGGGGATGGAGAATGCCGATCTTCTCATCTTGACTTGGAGTGCACGACGCGCCTTCGAGGCTTCCTTCTGGAACGTGGGGTCTTCGATACATTCGGCCCTTCCCATGATGGCCGGAAAGCGGCCCATCGAGGCGGCCTAGTAGAAGGTAGGCCGGCGGCCCGAGGACCCCCTAGTCCAGAACTCCCTCACCTGGCCTGAAGGGGAAAAGCCGAAGGCACAATAAGAAGCGTAAGGGAAAGGCAATGTTGGCCGTTGAGAGCTCTGGTAATCTCAGTGCCGGCAAGAAGGCCAAGGCCGAGGCCCCCAGCAAGAGAGCTGTCGCGTGCGCTGATTGCCGGAAGGCCGCGGCGGCAGAGAAAACCGGAAAGTCCAACGGGCCATACTGCAAAATACACCACACCAAAGGTCATGATCTCCAAGAATGCCACCAAGTTGAGCAGCTTGCTGAGAAGCAGAAGGCTGAATACGAGAAGCGTGACAAGGAGAGAGGCCAAGATGGTGCTGCCGGGAAGGGCCGTGGTGGTAGAGGGGGCCGCCGCGGCAAGGCCCCGCAGCAGAAGGAAAAACCTGCTAGAGGCCGTGACAAGAAAGAAGGAGATGATATGAGTGATGATGAGGATGATGAAGAAGAGTCCAGTGATCGAGAGTTCCAGAAGGCAACCGAAGCCATGTGTGTTGATGGGGGTGCGTCCTTGCATTTCTCTCATCGCCAGCTCAAGCAGTGGACGCATGAGATCAACGCCATGAAGCCAGCTGCAGAGTCCAGAAGGCCATTGATAACCCACAAGTATAGGGGATCGCAACAGTTTTCGAGGGTAGAGTATTCAACCCAAATTTATTGATTCGACACAAGGGGAGCCAAAGAATATTCTCGAGTATTAGCAGCTGAGTTGTCAATTCAACCACACCTGAAAGACTTAATATCTGCAGCAAAGTATTCAGTAGCAAAGTGCTGGGGAACGTTGCATGGGAAACAAAAAATTTCCTACGCACACGCAAGATCTATCCATGGTGATGAGCATCTACGAGAGGGAGAGTGAATCTACATACCCTTGTAGATCGCTAAGCGGAAGCGTTAAGAAACGCGGTTGATGTAGTCGAACGTCTTCGCGATCCAAATCGCAAGTCGTCCCTCAATCCAATCACGATCTAGCGCCGAACGGACGGCACCTCCGCGTTCAACACACGTACGGCTTGATGACGCCTTCACCTCCTCGATCCAGCGAGCGATGGTGAAGTAGTGGATGAGTTCCGGAAGCACGACGGCGTGGTGATGGTGGTGAGGAACAATCTCTGCAGGGCTTCGCCAAGCACTACGGAGATTATAACGGGAGGAACTAGAGGGTTAGGGTTGCCGGCACACGGCTTGGGAAATCTTGATGTATCCCGTGTGCTAGCATTGCCCCTCTATTTATATGTTGAGCCCTGGGGTCTAAACTTGGAGAGAAAGCCTCCACAAGGTCGGTTTTGCCCGCACAAGGTCGGTTTGGCCTGCACGGAAAGAGTCCAACTCGGATTCCAGCAGTACCGCGTACAAGCGGTAGTACCGCTCACGAGCGGTAGTACCGCTTGAGCGGTAGTACCGTTTCACACAAGCGGTAGTACCGCTTACGCGGTAGTACTGCCTTACCAGCGGTAGTACCGCTTAAGGCAGCAGCAAAACTTCCTTTTGCACTTTCCAATACCTCGTGGGCTTTACCCCTTTGGCTCATATAAAGTGTTGCTGCACCCGAACACTTCGGTAAACACCCGGAACCCCTTCCGGTGAATTCCGGAACCCTTCCGGTAGATTAAAACACTATTATCACATATATCAATCTTTACCTCCGGACTCTTCCGGAGATCCTTGTCATGTCCGGGATCTTATCCGGGACTCCGAACAACCTTCGGTCACCAACACAATAACTCAACTATACTAATCGTCACCAAACGTTAAGTGTGTAGACCCTGCGGGTTCGAGAACTATGTAGACATGACCGAGACACCTCTACGGTCAATAACCAATAGCGGGACCTGGATGCCCATATTGGTTCCTACATATTCTACGAAGATCTATATCGGTCGAACCTCTATGTCAAGGATTTAGTTAATCCCGTATGCTGTTCCCTTTGTTCTTCGGTATGTTACTTGCCCGAGATTCGATCGTCGGTATCTCTATACCTAGTTCAATCTCGTTATCGGCAAGTCTCTTTACTCGTTCCGTAATACAAGATCTCGTGGCTAACACTTTAGTCACATTGCTTGCAAGGCTCATTGTGATGTTGTATTACCGAGTGGGCCCTGAGATACCTCTCCGTCACACGGAGTAACAAATCCCAGTCTTGATCCATGCCAACCCAACAGACACCCTCGGAGATACCTGTAGAGCACCTTTATAGTTACCCAGTTACGTTGTGACGTTTGATACACACAAGGTATTCCTACGGTGTCAGTGAGTTGCATGATCTCATGGTCATAGGAACAGATACTTGACATGCAAAAAACAATAGCAATAAACTGATACGATCATATGCTATGTTCGTAGTTTGGGTCTTGTCCATCACATCATTCTCCTAATGATGTGATCCCGTTATCAAATGACATCTCATGTCCATGGCTAGGAAACCTTCACCATCTTTTGATCAACGAGCTAGTTAACTAGAGGCTTACTAGGGACACAGTGTTGTCTATGTACCCACACATGTATTTGAGTTTCCAATCAATACAATTATAGCATGGATAATAAACGATTATCATGAATAAGGAAATATAATAATAACCAATTTATTATTGCCTCTAGGGCATATTTCCAACACAAAGTAGTATGGAAGTAACGGTAACGATGGCAAAGTGACAGTAGCAGTGTTGTAGTGATTGTAACAGTAGCAACGGAAAAGTAACTTAGCAAAGATCAATATGGAAAAGCTCGTAGGCAATGGATTAGTGATGGATAATTATGTCGGATGGCATTCATCATGCAACAGTTATAACATAGGGTGACACAGAACTAGCTCCAATTCATCAATGTAATGTAGGCATGTATTCCATATATAGTCATACGTGCTTATGGAAAAGAACTTGCATGACATCTTTTGTCCTACCCTCCCGTGGCAGCGGGGTCCTAATGGAAACTGAGGGATATTAAGGCCTCCTTTTAATAGAGAACCGGACCAAAGCATTAGCACTTAGTGAATACATGAACTCATCAAACTACGGTAATCACCGGAAAGAATCCCAGTTATTGTCACCCTGGGGGATGCGGATCATAACTCGTAATAGGTGTCTACAACTTGCAAGATAGGATCAAGAACACATATATATTCATGAAAACATAATAGGTTCAGATCTGAAATCATGGCACTCGGGCCCTAGTGACAAGCATTAAGCATAGCAAAGTCATAGCAACATCAATCTCAGAACATAGTGGATACTAGGGATCAAACCCTAACAAAACTAACTCGATTACATGGTAAATCTCATCCAACCCATCACCGTCTAGCAAGCCCACGCTGGAATTACTCACGAACGGCGGAGAGCATCATGAAATTGGTGATGAAGGATGGTTGGTGATGACGACGGCGTCGATTTCCCCTCTCCGGAGCACAAATCAGGCTCCAGATCTGCCCTCCCGAGGAAGAACAGGAGGTGGCGGCGGCTCCGTATCGTAAAACGCGATGAACTCTTCTCTCTGATTTTTTTTCTCCGTAAATAGGAATATATAGGAGTGGAAACGAGGTCGGAGGAGCAACAGGGGGCCCACAAGCCACAGGGGCGCGCCCTAGGGGGGTGGGCGCGCCCCCTGCAGTTGATTCTTTCGCCAGTATTTTTTATTAATTCCAAAAATATTCTCCGTAAATTTTCAGGTCAATCCGAGAACTTTTATTTCTGCACAAAAATAACACCAAGGCAATTCTGCTGAAAACAGCGTTAGTCCGGGTTAGTTCCATTCAAATCATGCAAATTAGAGTCCAAAACAAGGGCAAAAGAGTTTGGAAAAGTGGATACGTTGGAGACGTATCAACTCCCCCAAGCTTAAACCTTTACTTGTCCTCAAGCAATTCAGTTGATAAACTGAAAGTGATAAAGAAAAACTTTTACAAACTCTGTTTGATCTTGCTGTTGTAAATATGTCTAACTTATGTTCAAATTTTCAGCAAAGATTATAGACTAACCACATTCACAATAACATTTAGGTCTCACATTTACTCATATCAATGACATAATCAACTAGCGAGCAATAATAATAAGTCTCGGATGACAACAATTTTATCAAAACAATCATGATACAATATGACATAATGGTATCTCGCTAGCCCTTTCTGAGACCGCAAAACATAAATGCAGAGCACCTCTGGAGAACAAGGACTGACTAGACATTGTAAGTCATGGTAAAAGAGATCCAGTCATACTCATACTCAAAATCAATTAATAGCAAAGCATACAAATGACGGTGGTGCTCTCTAACTGGTGCTTTTTATAAGAGGATGATGACCCAACAGTAAAGTAAAATAGATAGGCCCTTCACAGAGGGAAACATTGATTTGCAGAGGTGCCAGAGCTCGAGCTTTTAAAACAAGGATGAATAATAATTTTGAGAGGTATGCTTTCATTGCCAACATAACAACTAAGAGATCTCGATATCTTTCATGCTTAGATACATTATAGGCGGTTCCCAAACAGAATAGTAAAGTTTTTACTCCCCCTCCACCAAATCAGTCACACTCCACGGCGGGCCGAATCCACGGGTACCGTCCATACAAACACAATCTTGGGGGAGTTTTGTTTATTATATATTGATTTGAATTTTGAGCGTTGGACTGGGCATCCTGAATACCAGCCACTTTCTCGTGAATGATAGTGAATCAACACGTATCGTGAGAATAACCCACCTAGCATGGAAGATACTGACAACCCCCAGTCACTACATGAGCGATTTGGGCATACAAAACGGAATATTTATTTGAAGGTTTGGAGAGTGGCACATGCAAATTTACTTGGAACGGCAGGTAAATACCGCATATAGGTATGTATGGTGGACTCATATGGAACAACTTTGGGTTTATGGAGATGGATGCACAAGCAGTATTCCCGCTTAGTACAAGTGAAGGCTAGCAAAAGACTGGGAAGCGACCAACTAGAGAGCGACAACAGTCATAGACATGCTTTGAGATTAACCAACATTGAATTCAAGCATGAGTAGGATATAAATCACCATGAACATAAACATCGTGGAGGCTATGTTGGTTTTGTTTCAACTACATGCGTGAACATGTGCCAAGTCAAGCCACTCGAATCATTCAGAGGAGGATACCATTCTATCATACTACATCACAACCATTTTAATATGCATGTTGGCACTCAAAACAAACCATTATTAACTCTTAGCTAATTAAGCATGGCATGAGTAACTATAATCTCTAATTGTCATTGCAAACATGTTCAACCCATAATGAGTTGAATCCTGAACGATGAGCTAATCATATTTACAAAAACAAAATAGGTCGAGTTCATACCAGCTTTCCTCCATCTCAGTCATTTCATCATATATCGTTATTATTGCCTTTCACTTGCACGACCGAACGATGTGAATAATAATAAGAGTGCACGTGCATTGGACTAAGCTGGAATCTGCAAGCAATAACTCAAAGGAGAAGGCAAAGCAATATAGGCTCTATGTAAGATAAACAATAATGCATATGAGAGCCACTCAACATGTCATCGTGGTCTTCTCCTTACGACCCAAAGAAGAAAGAAAAACTATTTACACGGGAAAGCTCCCAACAAGCAAAAGAAGAACGAGAAATCTTTTTGGGTTTTCTTTTAATACTACACTAAACAAACTTGAAAGTAAAGCTAGAACTACTTTTTTTTATTTTCTCAAGGTTAATTAAACACACATAAGAAAGCATGAAGATGAAATAAACTACCATGGATGGCACAATGAAAAAGTATGAACACCGACAACTGGAATGAGTGTGTGAACATGAATGTAATGTCGGTGAGAAATACGTACCCCCCCAAGCTTAGGCTTTTGGCCTAAGTTGGTCTAGGGCCATGGCTGGAAATAACCCTCTCCTGGATACTCCGGAGGATACTGAGGGTTCCACTGATTGGCGAGCTCCTGTGGCTCCTGAAAGTGCGTTATATCGACTAGAGGGGGGGTGAATAGGCGATTTTTACAAATTCATCACTGAGGTATTTCAACTTGAGGAATTTGAAATGTGATGAACAACTAGCAGCGGAATAAGTACTCAGGTGCACGCGAAACATAGCAGTAGCATAGTCATCATGATGAAATAAATCATGCACAGATTACATGTTGCGTGATACAGGATAAGCAGGTGAGGAACAAGGTAACTTGAAGAATTTGAGGTGAGGAAATTGAGAAAGTCTTCAGTCAAATTCTTCAAACAGTAACGATCAATTTCATCAACACATATATGAGGAAATGAAAGGGTTGAGGAAATAGAACCAGGAAGCTCGATGAAGACAATGATTTGATGACCCAGTTCCAACTGCTGTGACAGTCGTACGTCTGGTTTGGAGCGGCCTGGTATTTAAACCAGAGGACACACAGTCCCAGGACACACAGTCCTTACCGTATTCTCCTTGAGCTAAGGTCACACAGACCTCGCCCAACACTCGTGGTAAGTCTTCAGGGTAGACTTCCAAAACCCTCACAAACTGGTCACCCGGCGATCCACAATTGACTGCTGGATGCTCTAGACCAAGGTCACTTCGTGATCCCCAATTGACTGCAGGATGCACTAGACCATGACGCCTAACCGTCTGGAAGATACACAGTCTTCAAAGGTAACAAGCGTCGGTTCCACACAGGAACAATTTCTTCAGTGATGCTCAATCACTTTGGGTTTGGTGGTTTGGTTTGGGGTTTTTCCTCACTGATGATTTTCTCTCAAAGTCCTCGAGGAATGGGATGCTCTCAAATGACAAGTGTCAGTTCTCTTTCGGAGTAGCCAACCAACTAGTGGTTGTGGGGGGGGGGGTGGCTATTTATAGCCAGGGTGCAACCCGACATGATAAGACATAAATGCCCCCAATGATATGACCGTTATGTGGATAGGATGATTGGGGACAGCTGGCACTTAGCACAGCAACGGTCGGAATTTCGGACTATGAAAGTCCTCAGGCTTATCATATTCCTCACTTGTAGGCAATTCGCACTGGCGAAATCCTAACTCCTCAGTCAGACCAATTTCCTCAGAGACCAGAAGATCATCGTCTCTGTCACTGAAGAACTTGACTGAACTGCAAGAGATTTCCAAAGGCTTCACTCGAAGGATTGGATAGGTTGAGGCTTTTGAGTTGAGCATCAGTTGGAAATTTTCCTTAGTATTACCTCGGCCCCCTTTAACAGTATGGTGTTTCCTATGACTCAAAGAAAGGAAATGAAACTACGAAAACAAAAGTCTTCACGCTTCATAGTCCTCGTTCATATCTTCAAGGTCATACCAACTTCTTCTTTTTCAAAGTCTTCAGGGAATACCAAAGTCTTCAGTTGAAGACATACATTTTTAGGGGTCGATAATCTCCGAATGTATCAAACTCCTCAGCGACTTATAGAGCCTGTGTACACTTACAAACGCATCAGTTTCTTAACCTATAAGTCTTCAATACACCAAAATCACTAAGGGGCACTAGATGCACTTACAATCTCCCCCTATTTGGTGATTGATGACAAATAGGTTAAGTTTTCAACGGGGATAATAATATGAAGTGTAAGTACTGAGTTTGAGGAATTTGATTGCAAGATATAGAAGAACTCCCCCTGAAGATGTGCATATTTGAGGAATTTGCTTTGGACTGCAAATGCTCATAGCAGGATAAAAACATGGAGAACTCCCCCTATATCTTGTAATCCATACACGCATTTAATATATATCATGAGGAAATTGAAATGCATGATGGAAAATGGGGTCTGAGGAAATTCAGCATGCGTGCATTAAGATAACTTGAGGAAATAGCATGCGGAAAGCAGTTCAAAAGCATCAGACCACCATCGGACTTAAGTTTACAACTCAACCAACAAAAGCTTCAGAAGAGCGAGAGTTGTAACTTAAACAAAAAACAACAGCCCATATATATAGACCCGCTTGAAGACTAACTCAAATTTCTCCCCCTTTGTCATCGAAGACCAAAAGGGACGAAAAATGAGGACTAACCCACTTGTGATTGCGATCAATCTTCTGATGAAGACTTAGAAGAAGCTCTCGATCAGTCATCACACGAGGGGCAGTTTCTTGAGGATTTTGCGCTTAGGCTTTTGCGGTAGAATCTTGGGTAGCAGTGTCATCATTGGTGGAATAGGATGCAGCTTTGCGAAATTGGCCATCCAATGGACGAGTACCTTCATCAACAACAGCTTTGCCTTTTCCCGCAATTGAGGAAAATGTATTCTTGAGGACTTCAATTGGAGGCAGAAAGCTGAAGTGATTCTGAAAGTCAGCCTTGAATGGAAGTGAAGACCTTGATCTGATGAATTTCATGATCCAGGGAGCGTAAGGCTTTAGTTCAAATGGGGCTGAAGCAGCATTGGCCAAAGTCCTCATGAAGAAATCATGGTAGTTGATGGGAATCCCATGAATGATGTTGAATAGCATGTTCTTCATGATTCCCTCCACTTCTTCTTCTTCAGAATTGTGGCCCTTCTGAGGACTGAGGGTTTTGGTCAGAATGCGATAAACTGTCCTGGGCACATAGAGCAAATCCTTCACAAGGAAAGAAGTCCTTTGAGGTTGTCCAGGAGCTAATGGCTTCATTAGCACTTGCATCATATGATTGGGCAGAGCAGTTTCATCATAGATGTAGCGCGCTCCTTCTGAAGGAATTGCTATTGGCACAGCCTGAAGCAATTCGGTGGCTAGGGCAGTGTTGTGAGTAGATCCAGTCATCCAGTCCAGAATCCATGAATTGACATCAGAAGCATCACCCGAGATATGCAAGGTTGCATAGAATTGAAGAATTAGCTCTTCATTCCAGTCGCATATGTCAACGCAGAAGGGAAGAAGTCCAGCATCATGAAGAACTGCGAGCACAGGAGTGAAGCACGGAATGGATTCCATATCCACATGAGGAATTTGCTGATGCTCGAAGACTTTCTCTTTGTCAAATAGTACTGATGCATAGAAATTCATCTGCGAAGGGGTCAAGAATCTTGTGCGACCGGTCCTTGCTGAGGCATATGGATTTGGTCCATTGAAGAAAATGTGCTCGTTGAAGAAATTGGTTTTGATGAATTTGGGGTGCTTTGAGCTTTTGAAAGGCATCTTGGGCTTCGGCTGAAGGTTTGGCTTGAAGCGGCCCACAATTTCCTTAGGCATAGGAGGAACTTCTTCAGATTGAGGAATTTGAATAGCAGTTTCCTCATTTGCAGTTTGAGCAGCAATTTCTTCAGCTGATGCAGCTGGAATATCTTCAGTATGAATTTCTTCAGTCTGGGCTAGAGACAGAGGAATTTGAGTGAGGGGAGTGGTCATTGGTGAATTTGGGTGTGCAGCTTCCCAATATTCATCATTGATTAGAGGAGTTGTGTTGCCAATGTCCACGTCCTCTTCCATTTCTTCAACGCCAGCCTCTACAGTAGTCAACTGAGGCTGGGGCGATGATACCAGTGGAGTTGAAGCATTTGCTTCCACTTCAATTTCTTCATCAATCTGCTCTGAGGAAGCAGCAGAATGATCTTCTTCATCATCAACATTTGGAATGTCATACTCGACACCAAATGGAACAATTTTAGAGGCAGGTACGGAGGAGATTGGGGTTGCATCAATGGGTTCAGTTGAAGAACTTGGCAGTGTCTTTAATTTCTTCACCGCTGAGGAATCTGAAGTTGATGCTTTTCTTTTCTTAGCAGCAATTTTCTCCGCGGCCTTTGTTTTCTTCGCTTCTGATGCAGAAGGAAGGTTGATGTTCTTCACCATTGAGGACTTTGCAGTTTCAGCAGAGGGTGAAGGTGGAGCAGTTTCTTCAGGCATGACTGATGCAGTCGCCCTAGTGGTCTCAATTTCATCAGGCGCAGCAAAAGCTTTAGCTGGCCTGGCAGTTTCTTCAGGCGCAACAGTGGAGGTTACCCTGACAGGTTCTTCAGCAGCATGAATTTCTTTAGCTGCGCGTGCAGTTTTTTCAGCAGGCTGAGCAGATTCTTCAGCCTGAGGAATTTGTTGTTGCAATTGAGCTGCAACCCTTGAGTTGTGATCTTTAACTGCAGCTTGGGCTGCCCTGACAAATCTTACTTTGGTGCCCTTCCATTCAGCATCATATTTTGCTTGTTCATCAGTCAGGCAGCGAATCTCAGACTGAACTGTGATGAGTTGATTGGGAGTCAAATTCATCACATTGTTCTTCAGAAACTTTTCTTTTCTGGCCCTGCTCCTCTTAGCTCTATGAGCTTGATCTCTCTTCCATTTTTCTTCAGCAATGAAGTGGGTGAGGACATGGTCCACACCAAGAGGTAACTTTAGTGAGGAAAGTGGAGTGCTGGGATCCTCATGCCATATGTCGATGAAATTGAGGATCATCTTAGGATCCAGCATTAGAGGAATAGAGCTGCCCTTGGCAATTGCAGCCTTTTGCTGACTGTTTCTGATGATTTCTTCCAATTCTTCATCATCAGCATCATCATCATCCTCAGACCCTGAGGGTACATTCATAGTAACTTGGCTTTTGTGAGGACTTGGTCTCTGACCTCGTCCAACAGTTCTCTTTATCTTCATCAAAGTAGGACTTGTTGAAGACTGTTCTTGGGCTGAGGAACTTGCAGAGGCCCCTGAAGCAATTGAGAAGCCAGTAGTCCTCTGACATGTTGCAAGATTTACTGGTGTTGAGGACAGTGGCAGCAGCTGATGATTGTGCAGCTACTGAAGGCATTTCAGTGGCCTTTGAAGAATTTGCATGAGGATTTTGCAGTGAGGACTTTGAAGTTGAGGTTTTTGACTTCACTGCAGACTTCTTCACCATTGATTTCTTCGAAGCACTATCAGAGGCTCCGGCAGAGGCAGCAGCAGCAGCAGAATCTTCATTGAATTTCTTCACTGCAGCTTTGGCAGTTCTCTGAAGCTTTTGTTGATGCTTTGCCCATTCATCTGGAAAGTCTTCACCACGAGCAACGCTAGTGGGATCGATTTCTTGACCATCAGCAGGAGGAGCCCTTTTGCAAGGAGGTTTGAGGGCGAACTTCTTCATATACTTGGGAGTGACATAGCGATAGTCTCTCCACTCCTTTGCCCACCTCTGTTCAATCCTTTGAATTCTGATTTTCCTCTGCTCTTTTGTTTCTTTGCCATGAATGGCCTCATCTGGAGTACAGTAACCAGCATATAGATCCTCAGGTATCTCAAAAGCAGTGTTCTGTTCAGCCTTCTTTCCACCCTTCTGAGGTCTTTTACCATCTGCCATTTTCTTCACTTGATGACTTTGAACTCTTGATGATTCTGAAGATGTATACAGTTTTTCCTCAAGAAACGCTGTAAATGAGTTAAGTTGATGAGAACCTAGTGATTCATCAGCAGACATTTGTACCTGTGAACAGAGTATAGGTGCGAGGAATTTGAAGAGGTCATATGCGTTCTCAGAAATTTTTCAGAATACATCAAGTTGAGGATTTTGACCATAGATGTCTTGAGGAATTTCACTAAGTGTTCTTTGTCTTAGGTTCCAGAGTTGTGCGAATATGTAGATCCACAAAATTGAGGAATCTTGAAGAAAATCATAACTTAGAGAAAAACATCAAGGGATTGAAACATATAAGATGCTTAAGAAGATGATTCTTGAAGAATAAACACTTTTGAGGATTTTGTGGAAGACATGAAGATCAAACAAGGGCAGTAAAATTAGATTTTATTTACCCCGATGAAGAACACGACGAACAGAGAGATGAAATCTGGGAAGTTCGTCCGTCCAGATCTCCCACGCCCTAGCTTGGCAGAGGGAGACAGCTACAGCGACGGCGGGGTGAAGACTTCCGCGGCCGATGCGAGTATGGCGACGGTGAGGTCGAGGCAGTGAAGCTCTTCCTCTCCGGCGGCGATGATTTTAGCGGCGGCGCTAGGGTTGAGCTCGGGAGAGATGGGAGTGAGGAGTAACTTGAGCACAGTGAAGGGGAGGGGGTATATATAGTGGCAGTAAAAACGAATCGGCCCGAAGATTTTGAACCAGATTGCCCCTGACCCTTGCTCTCCACGCGACAGGTGTCACCCACGTTCTGAGTAGTGGACATAGTGGGGGATCGTGGCTTATCCAGTCGTGGGAATCGAAACTGTTTGAGCGGGAAGCGCCGAAAAATTTGATAGTGAAAATTTTAAAGTTTCTGTTCGCAAATTCTTCAGCTGTCAAGGATACAGTGAAGACTTTGAACGAGTTTCAAAGTAGAACGCATATGAAGAATTTGTGAACAGACTGGGTTGAGTTTAGCATAGAGGGGGAACGGGTCCGATCACATTCACTTAGATGAAAATCAACTTGAAGAATTAGCAATAAGTGAATGCTGTTGAGGACATTGAAAACTCAAATATATATATATATATATATATATATATATATATATATATATATATAATATAGTCAATGAAGAACATCAGTTTCACTGTTTGAAGAATTTGAAAAGTTGAGGAATTTGCAAACTTGAGGAATTTGAAAATTTGAAGAATTTGCAAAATGATGAAAAACTCAACTCTGAAGAATTTCAACTATTGTTGGTGGCGTGACCCACCGTATAAGAATGATGATTTCAGACACCGCGTACAATTGTCGTAGGGTTCTGAGAATCAAATTCTTCGTTAATTTCTTCACACTTAGAGAGTTATTCTTCATTGATTGAAGAAAAACGTTACTTCGTGTGTTGCACATCAAAGTCATCAATTTTGCATAAGTGTTAGGATGTGTGTCCTTTCAAAGAACATTCGAAGATTCTAAGATATTTAGCTCACACCACAACTTGCAAAATCTCTTTTCATCCAAGGGCTTAGTGAAGATATCGGCCAGTTGTTCTTCAGTGGGGATGTGGTCGATGGAGATGTCGCCCTTGAGTACATGATCTCGAAGAAAATGATGACGAATCTGGATGTGCTTGGTCTTGGAGTGCTGAACTGGGTTGTAAGCAATCTTGATAGCGCTCTCATTGTCACAGTGGAGAGGCACATTCTTCACCTTGATGCCATAGTCCTTGAGGGTTTGCTTCATCCACAGCAACTGAGCGCAGCATGAACCAGCAGCAATGTACTCAGCTTCAGCAGTAGAAAGTGACACGCAGTTCTGCTTCTTCGAGGACCAACAGACTAAGGATCGTCCGAGGAAATGACATGTGCCTGAGGTTGACTTGCGATCCACATGATCTCCAGCATAGTCAGCATCTGAGTATCCGACGAGGTGAAGATTTGAGCCCTTGGGATACCATAATCCAAGCGTTGGTGTGTGAGCTAAGTATCGAAGAATATGTTTCACAGCCTTATAGTGTGATTCCTTCGGTGTTGCTTGGAATCGGGCACACATGCAAACACTCAGCATAATATCAGGCCTAGATGCACATAGATACAATAAAGAGCCAATCATGGAGCGGTATACCTTCTGATCGAAATCTTTACCATTTTCGTCAGTGCAGAGGTGGCCTTTTGAAGGCATTGGAGTTTTGACGCCTTTGCATTTATGCATGTTGAATTTCCTCAGCACATCCTTGAGGTATTTCTCTTGTGAGATGAAGATGCCATTGTCTTGCTGACGAATTTGAAGACCTAAGAAGAATTTCAACTCTCCCATCATAGACATTTGATATTCTTCACTCATCATATAGGCAAATTCATCACTGTAACGTTTGTCAGTATAGCCAAAGATAATATCGTCGACATATATTTGGCATATGAACAGTTCATTGTCATAGGATTTAGTGAAAAGAGTTGGGTCGAGTGAACCGGGTTTGAAGCCTTTCTTCATGAGGAATTCCTTCAGAGTGTCATACCACGCCCGAGGGGCCTGCTTGAGGCCATAGAGGGCCTTGTTGAGTCCGAAGACTTTGTCAGGATGCTTAGGGTCTTCAAAACCTGGGGGTTGAGCAACATATACTTCTTCCTCAAGCTTACCATTGAGGAATGCACTTTTCACATCCATTTGATATAAGATGATATCATGATGGTTAGCATAAGCAAGCAATATGCGAATAGCTTCAAGTCTTGCAACAGATGCAAAAGTTTCATCAAAGTCAATTCCTTCAACCTGTGTGTAGCCTTGAGCTACAAGACGAGCCTTATTCCTTACCACAAGGCCATTTTCATCTTGCTTCTTGCGGTAGATCCACTTGGTACCTATGAAGTTATGCTTGCGAGGATCTGGCCGCTTGACAAGTTCCCACACGTTGTTGAGCTTGAATTGATGTAATTCCTCTTGCATAGCTTGAATCCACTCAGGCTCCATGAAAGCTTCATCAACTTTGGTGGACTCTATGATAGAGACAAAAGCAAAATGCCCACAAAAGTTAGTCAAATGTGAAGCTCTTGAGCGAGTGAGAGGACCTGGTGCATTGATGTTGTCGATGATTTTGTCAATCTGCACTTCATTTGCAAGTCTCGGATGAGCAGGTTTACGTGGCTGAGGATTTTCTTCAGCACCATTTTCTTCAGGTGTATCAGCATGAATATCTTCAGTTGTTGGAATGATTTCCTCAGTGGGTTGAGGATTTTCTTCAGTAGGTACTACATCCTCAGTAGCCTTCAACTTAATGGATTCCTCAGGAGACATTTCATCTGGCACAGAAGGCAGGTGCTCTCTTTGCGAGCCGTTAGTTTCATCGAACCGCACATCTACAGTTTCAACAACCTTGTGATGGTAGGTGTTGAAGACTCTGTAGGTGTGCAAGTCCTTTCCGTAACCAAGCATAAAACCTTCATGTGCTTTCGGTGCAAATTTAGAACTGTGGTGAGGATCTCTTATCCAGCATTTTGCACCGAAGACTTTGAGATAACTTACATTGGGTTTCTTGCCAGTCATGAGTTCATATGATGTCTTCTTGAAGAATTTGTGAAGATATACCCTATTGATGATGTGGCATGCTGTATCAATTGCCTCGGGCCAGAAGCGACGAGGAGTCTTGTATTCATCAAGCATGGTGCGAGCCATTTCAACAAGAGTCCTGTTCTTGCGCTCCACGATGCCGTTCTGCTGAGGAGTATATGGGGCAGATAGCTCATGAGTAATACCAAGTTCATCAAGATTGGTGTTCTTGAACTCAGTCCCATTATCACTCCTGATATGCTTGATCTTGACTCCGAAGTTTGTTGAGGCCCTTGAAGCAAATCGTCTGAAGACATCCTGCACTTCAGACTTGTACAGAATAATATGCACCCAAGTGTAACGAGAATAATCATCAACAATGACAAAGCCATACAAACATGAAGAATTTGTCAGTGTGGAATAATGAGTGGGGCCAAAGAGGTCCATGTGAAGCAATTCAAAAGGTCGAGTCGTGGTCATGATTGTCTTCGAGGGATGCTTGGATCTGGTCATCTTTCCAGACTCACAAGCACCACAGAGGTGATCCTTGAGGAATTTGACACCTTCGATGCCAATGACGTGCTTTTTCTTCACGAGCGTGTGCAAGTTCCTCATACCAGCATGTCCAAGTCGTCGATGCCACATCCAGCCTTCTGAGGACTTTGCAAGTAGGCACGTGGCAGGCTGAGGACCTTGTCCATGTGTCGGTTCTTGGAAATTGCAACCTTACCTAGACCCAATACCTTGCTTTTTCCTTTGTCAGCGTAGGTGATATGCTTCAGATGAGATGGGGCAAGTGGCATATTCATCAGTAGACTCTTGTCACCAGTCATGTGGTTGGTGCATCCACTGTCGAGGACCCACTCAGTAGTTTTTGGAGTTTCATCCTGCAGATGAATTAGTACAACTTACAAACTCATATACTTCAGAGTGAAGAATATGACATCAAATTCATCAGACAGAATTTCATTACACAACATAGTAAGTAAAGCAGTGTGAGGACGTGAGAAATGAGGAATTCATTTCTGCATGATTAGCTTGCGTCCTTTCAAGCATTTTCCTCAGGTCTCCAGCAAATTCATCAGACGTTCAAGTTCGTCTGGAGACCTGACCCTGCATAAGAAGTTAGTTCAATTTCTTCACCACCCAAATCTGGAGGGGTGGCAAAGAGTTCATCATTCTGCGAGCTCCATATGAGAAGGGAGGCATTGAAGCTAGTGCACTTCGTTTCACAGAACTAGGGTTAGAGTACTCATATGAATAAGCAGAGAAATTTTTCGAGGACTTATGAACATAATGATTTGAAGAATAATGCACATATTCAGAACTCTTAGATTTTCCCTGCGAAACAGATGCATTAGCGCGAGAATGATAGTTTTGACCATTTGAGGAATTTGGTCCAAGTGAAGACTTTGGTCCATATGAGGAATTTGATCTGGGGTTCCTCATGGGTGGTGTAGTGAGGACATTCACTTGAAGATTTTCCAAGCAGCTCTTAGGAACCCAGATTTTCCTCAAAGGTGAACCGTTCCTGCAGTTAGTTCCAACAAATCTGGCAAATACTTCACCTTTCTGATTTTTGAAGAATTTGTAGTTGGAGTCAAGTGACTCATCAAAGGAATATGGAGTTTCACAAGTAAAGCCCGATAAAGTGGATGGATCCACAGGAGGTCCTTTTGCAGCAACCCATGAGGTTTTGGGGTACTGCTCAGGTGTCCAGTGGGATCCATCAGCATTGAGTTTCCTCTCAAATGCAATACCCTCTTTCCTAGGGTTCCTGTTCAGAATCTGCTTTTTGAGCACATCGCAAAGGGTTTGATGCCCTTTGAGACTTTTGTACATGCCTGTCACATACAATTCCTTCAACCCTGCATTTTCATCAGTGATACTTGTGGTATCCTCAGATGAGGAATTTGTGACCACGGGGATAGTTAAAGAATTTGCAGCAATAGAAGCATTTGAACATTCATGTGAAGAATTAGCAGTTTCACGTTCGATGCATTTCATACATGGTGGAACAAATTCTTCCTGAGCGGTACTGATCTGTTGAGCCAGCAATGAATCGTTTTCCCTTTGGAGATCCTCATGAGCCACCCTTAGTTTCTCAAGATCTTGCTTTCTTTGAAGAAATTCATAAGAAAGCTTCTCATGGTCAACTAAGAGAGCATTATGATGACTCTAAAGGTTATCATACTTTGTCTGAAGGCTTTTGAGATCATCAGACAGAGTTTGAGTGCGATCCACTTCCTCATTCAACAGATCATCACTTTTGTCTAGCAATTTCTGAAGCTTTTCAAGAGCACTTTGTTGCTTAGTGCCAATTTTAGAAAGTTTGGCATAGCTAGGTTTCACATATTCATCAGATTCACCTTCACTTGATTCAGAAGAAGAGTGATGCTTGTGTACCTTGGAACCTTTTGGCATGAAGCAGTAAGTGGGAGCATATGCATCATTGCTGATGTTAGAGCCGTTGGAGTGGTCATTTTCTTCATCGTTGAAGATGGACTTGCTGACGAAAGCAGTGGCGAGAGCAAGGCTAGCAACACCAGAGTCAGACTCTTCCTCAGATTCTTCCTCTTCTTCATATTCTTCAGATTCTTCTTCAGAGTCCATTTCCTTGCCAATGAAAGCCCGAGCCTTTCTGGAACCTTTCTTCTTGTGCGATGAGGACTTTGCAGATGAAGACTTTGAGGTTGAGGACTTTGAAGATTTCTTCTTTTTCTTCGAGTCATCAGAACTGTAGTCCTTGTATTTCTTCTTCTTTGATTCTTTTTCCCAGAGAGGACAGTCAGAGATAAAGCGACCAGACTTCTTGCATTTGTGACAAGTTCTCTTCTTGTAGTCGCTTGAGGAATCTGATTTCCTCAAACCACTTTTTGATAACTTTCCAAATTGGCCTCTCCTTGAGAACTTCTGGAATTTCCTCACAAGCATTGCCAGCTCCTGACTCAGTTCTTCAGGATCACCAAGGCTGCTATCAGAATCTTCGTCTTCAGATGAGGAAATTGCTTTTGCCTTCAGAGCACGAGATCTTCCATAGCTTGGTCCGTAGAGGTCTCTCTTCTCAGCTTGTTGGAATTCATGAGTATTGAGTCTCTCAAGTATATCAGCAGGATCAAGTGACTTGTAGTCTCCATGTTCTTGAATCATCAAAGCCAGAGTATCGAATGAGGAATCAAGAGATCTTAGCAGTTTCTTCACCACCTCATGGTCGGTGATGTCAGTGGCACTCAGAGCTTGAAGCTCGTTGGAGATATCAGTGAGGCGATCAAAAGTTTGCTGAACATTTTCATTGTCGAGTCTTTTGAAGCGGCTGAAGAGATTGCGAAGGACATCAACACGAGAGTCATGTTGAGTGGAAACACATTCATTGACTTTGGACAGCCTATCCTAGATA
Organism: Elymus sibiricus; assembly: GCA_039707655.1. NCBI lineage: Eukaryota > Viridiplantae > Streptophyta > Magnoliopsida > Poales > Poaceae > Elymus > Elymus sibiricus. The sequence continues at coordinate 252,967,103 of CM077671.1, forward strand.
AGCTTAGCAGTCTCCAAAGCACTCACTCTGCCATACTGACCTTTGCTCAGATGGCCATAGATGATATTCTTCGCTTGAGAATCGAGTTGCTTGAATTTCTTCGCATCAGCAGCAGTAACAGTCGGAGATGTGCGGGGAACACCATTTTCCACAACATACCAGAGATCGTTGTCAATAGCTTCAAGATGCATGCGCATCTTATTCTTCCAGTAGGGGTAGTCCATCCCATCGAAGGTAGGACATCCTGCGGAAACCTTGATCATACCTGCAGTCGACATAACTAGAACTCCAGGTGGTTAAACCAAAATCACACAGAACAAGGGAGTACCTTGCTCTGATACCAATTGAAAGTGCGTTATATCGACTAGAGGGGGGTGAATAGGCGATTTTTACAAATTCATCACTGAGGTATTTCAACTTGAGGAATTTGAAATGTGATGAACAACTAGCAGCGGAATAAGTACTCAGGTGCACGCAAAACATAGCAGTAGCATAGTCATCATGATGAAATAAAGCATGCACAGATTACAGGTAGCGTGATACAGGATAAGCAGGTGAGGAACAAGGTAACTTGAAGAATTTGAGGTGAGGAAATTGAGAAAGTCTTCAGTCAAATTCTTCAAACAGTAACGATCAATTTCATCAACACATATATGAGGAAATGAAAGGGTTGAGGAAATAGAACCAGGAAGCTCGATGAAGACAATGATTTGATGACCCAGTTCCAACTGCTGTGACAGTCGTACGTCTGGTTTGGAGCGGCCTGGTATTTAAACCAGAGGACACACAGTCCCAGGACACACAGTCCTTACCGTATTCTCCTTGAGCTAAGGTCACACAGACCTCGCCCAACACTCGTGGTAAGTCTTCAGGGTAGACTTCCAAAACCCTCACAAACTGGTCACCCGATGATCCACAATTGACTGCTGGATGCTCTAGACCAAGGTCACTTCGTGATCCCCAATTGACTGCAGGATGCACTAGACCATGACGCCTAACCGTCTGGAAGATACACAGTCTTCAAAGGTAACAAGCGTCGGTTCCACACAGGAACAATTTCTTCAGTGATGCTCAATCACTTTGGGTTTGGTGGTTTGGTTTGGGGTTTTTCCTCACTGATGATTTTCTCTCAAAGTCCTCGAGGAATGGGATGCTCTCAAATGACAAGTGTCAGTTCTCTTTCGGAGCAGCCAACCAGCTAGTGGTTGTGGGGGGTGGTTATTTATAGCCAGGGTGCAACCCGACATGATAAGACATAAATGCCCCCAATGATATGACCGTTATGTGGATAGGATGATTGGGGACAGCTGGCACTTAGCACAGCAACTGTCGGAATTTCGGACTATGAAAGTCCTCAGGCATATCATATTCCTCACTTGTAGGCAATTCGCACTGGCGAAATCCTAACTCCTCAGTCAGACCAATTTCCTCAGAGACCAGAAGATCATCGTCTCTGTCACTGAAGAACTTGACTGAACTGCAAGAGATTTCCAAAGGCTTCACTCGAAGGATTGGATAGGTTGAGGCTTTTGAGTTGAGCATCAGTTGGAAATTTTCCTTAGTATTACCTCGGCCCCCTTTAACAGTACGGTGTTTCCTATGACTCAAAGAAAGGAAATGAAACTACGAAAACAAAAGTCTTCACGCTTCATAGTCCTCGTTCATATCTTCAAGGTCACACCAACTTCTTCCTTTTCAAAGTCTTCAGGGAATACCAAAGTCTTCAGTTGAAGACATACATTTTTAGGGGTCGATAATCTCCGAATGTATCAAACTCCTCAGCGACTTATAGAGCCTGTGTACACTTACAAACGCATCAGTCTCTTAACCTATAAGTCTTCAATACACCAAAATCACTAAGGGGCACTAGATGCACTTACAGCTCCCACGGAAAAACTGGGGCGTGGTATGGATCAAGGACTGGTGCCGGCTCAGGTGCTGGGGGTTGCGACAAACCCCAATATCGGTAGATGTCATCGGGCATAATAGTGTACCTACCTGAATGAATATCGAACAAAGAAGGAGCAGGCAGGGTAATAATCTCACAAGTGCCCTGACTAAATACTAAGTTGTAAAGCAGCCTTTTATCATTATCTTTCTTAATAAAATCATGTGCTACCATACTATTATAATCTAAATGTCTTGTAGGAAGCAGCATTTCATCTTCCTCGTCAAGCCTAATAGGTATCTCAAAGTGTTTAGCTAAACGAGACGCATAGATACCTCCGAATATAGGGCCCTTCGAACGGTTTATGTTCAACCGTTGGGCCACTACAGCGCCCAGACTAAAAGTTCTATCAGCAAGTAAAGCGTGGCGCAGAATAGCGAGGTCGGGGGCACTAAGGCTTCCACTCTCACCGCGACCAACTAAACATCTCCCCGCAAATAATGAATAATAGCGTAAAACAGGAAAATGTACACTAGCCGCTCTTGCCTTTGACACCCCTCTCTCTTCCCCTACAGTGATTGCGGCAATAAAATCCTCCATGTCTCTAGGACGTGGTTCACTGATGATGCCCTCATAAGGTATTTTGCAAACATTGCAAAAATCGTAAAGTGACATTTCCTTAGGCACATCATATAAATGAAATTCTACCATGGGAGGATTCTTCCTAGGATAAAAATGAAAATTTTGCACGAAAGTATTAGTGAGTAAGAGGTATTGGTCACACTTATCGTGGAGGAAGTCGGTGATGCCTGCATTCTCTGCTAAATAATAGAAATCTTCATAAATTCTGGCCGCCTTCAAGAATGCATCACTCGGCCATTCACATGGCCGAACCTCCGCAGTACGAGGGAGATTATATTTGGGCTTCTCACTTTCATTTTCCTTAAAACCCCGGCTTGAAGAGCCTCTCAACAATCTCCTCATCATTTCTTTTTCTGAACAATAAATCTGAAGATTATTAGTGACTCCAAATAAAAGTGAACAACATTCAACAAAACTTATAGCAACTACTCCCACAAGTGCCTAGAGGCTAAATCATGCATCAAAACTACTTGGGACCATACAAATTTGACATGCAAGCTCAAGAACAAGGTCACCACAGCAGCAAAAATTTGCAATATATAAAGCACTAGAACAAAAACTAATTGGACCATTGGAGGAGTCACATACCGATGAGCAATCCCCTAAAACAGTTTTGCAATTGGAGCTTTGAGCAAGGAGATCAAAAATGGCAGCAAAATGATCTAGAACACGGGTTTGAGCAATGGTGGGATTTTTTCTGGAGGAAGACGAAGTGGATGGTGGCTGGAATAAGTGAGGGGGCCCCACGTGGGACCCACAAGCCAGGGGGCGCGCCCAGGGGGGTGGGCGCGCCCTGCAGGCTTGTGGCCCACTGGTGCAGCCCCCTGATGCATACTCAGTGCCAAAAATTCTAAAATATTCCAGAAAAAATCATACTAAATTTTCAGGGAATTCTGAGGACTTTTATTTTTAGGTCATTTTTCTATTGCACGGATAAAACAGAAAACAGGAGAATAATAGCATTTTTACTCTATTTAATCTAAATAAAATAAAGTGAAAGTTGGGTACAGGAAGTTGTGCCTTCTAAATTCATCCATCTCATGCTCCTCAAAAGAATCCATCAATAAGGTTGATCAAGTCTTATTGACAAACTTTTTCCGAAGGACATGGAACCGGAGAACTTTCGAATAACACTAAGTTACCTCAATGGGGATATGCATGTCCCCAACAATAAGTATATCATATTTCTTCTTGGTAGTAGGAAGAGGGAATTCAAAACCTCCAATAATAATCGTTGAAGCCTTTTCAATTAAGTTGATACTATGAACTTGAGGTTGTTTCTTCGGAAAGTGAATCGTATGCTCATTACCACTAACATGAAAAGTGACATTGCCCTTGTTGCAATCAATAACAGCCCCTGCAGTAATCAAAAAGGGTCTACCAAGGATGATCGACATACTGTCGTCCTCGGGAATATCAAGAATAACAAAGTCCGTTAAGATAGTAACGTTTGCAACCACAACAGGCACATCCTCGCAAATACCGATAGGTAAAGCAGTTGATTTATCAGCCATTTGCAAAGAGATTTCAGTAGGTGTCAACTTATTCAAATCAAGTCTACGATATAAAGAGAAAGGCATAACACTAACACCAGCCCCAAGATCACATAAAGCAGTTTTAACATAATTTCCTTTAATAGAGCATGGTATAGTAGGTACTCTGGGATCTCCTAGTTTCTTTGGTATTCCACCCTTAAAAGTATAGTTAGCAAGCATGGTGGAAATCTCAGCTTCTGGTATCTTTCTTTTATTTGTCACAATATCTTTCATATACTTAGCATAAGGAGACATTTTCAGAATATCAGTTAAGCGCATACGCAAAAAGACAGGTCTAAGCATTTCAACAAAGCGCTCAAAATCTTCATCATCCCTTTTCTTGGATGGCTTAGGAGGAAAGGGCATGGGTTTCTGAACCCATGGTTCTCTTTCTCTACCATGCTTCCTAGCAATAAAGTCTCTTTTATCATATCTCTTATTCTTAGGTTGTGGGTTATCAAGATCAACAGCAGGTTCAATCTCCACATCATTATCATTACTAGGTTGAGCATCAACATGAACATCATCATTAATATTATCACTAGGCTCATGTTCATCACCAGATTGTGTCTCAGCATCAAAAATAGAAATATCATTTGGATTCTCAGGTGTATCTATAACAGGTTCACTAGCAGCATGCAAAGTCCTATCATCATTCTTTTTCCTGCTCTTATTGGAACGACTAGGTGCATCAGTATTAACTCTCTGAGAATCTTGCTCAATTCTCTTAGGATGGCCCTCGGGATACAAAGGTTCCTGAGTCATTCTACCACCTCTAGTCACAACTTTAACAGAATGATCATTGTTCTTACTATTAATTTCATTAAGCAAATCATTTTGGGCCTTAAGTACTTGTTCTACTTGGGTAGTTACCATGGAAGCATGTTTACTAATAAGCTTAAGATCATTGACAGTTCTACTCAAATAATCACCCAAGCGATCAAGCATGTAAGCATTATGTTTCAATTGTCTACTAACATAAGCATTGAAATTTTCTTGCTTTACAACAAAATTATCAAACTCATCCAAGCATTGGCTAGTAGACTTATTATAGGGAATATCTCCTTCATCAAATCTACGGAGAGAATTTACCTCTACTACCTGTGTCGGGTTATCAAGACCATGTATTTCTTCAATAGGTGGTAGATTCTTAACATCTTCAGCTTTAATACCTTTTTCTTTCATAGATTTCTTTGCCTCTTGCATATCTTCAGGACTGAGAAATAGTATACCTCTTTTCTTCGGAGTTGGCTTTGGAGGTGGTTCAGGAATAGTCCAATCATTATCATTGCTCAATATATTATTCAATAGTAGTTCAGCTTGTTCAACAGTTCGTTCCCTGAAAACACAACCAACACAACTATCTAGGTGCTCCCTAGAAGCATCGGTTAGTCCATTATAAAAGATATCAAGTATTTCATTTTTCTTGAGAGGGTGATCAGGCAAAGCATTAAGTAATTGGAGAATCCTTCCCCAAGCTTGTGGGAGACTCTCTTCTTCAATTTGCACAAAGTTAAATATTTCCTACAAGGCAGCTTGTTTCTTATGGGCAGGAAAATATTTTTCAGAGAAGTAATATATCATATCCTGGGGACTACGCACACAACCAGGAGCAAGGGAATGAAACCATATCTTAGCATCACCCTTTAATGAGAAAGGAAACAACTTAAGAATATAATAATAGCGAATTTTTTCCTCATGAGTAAATAGGGTGGCTATATCATTCAATTTAGTAAGATGTGCCACAACAGTTTCAGATTCATAACCATGGAAAGGATCAGATTCAACCAAAGTAATTAACTCAGGATCGACAGATAATTCATAATCCTTATCAGCAATAAAGATAGGTGAAGTAGCAAACTTATGTCATATTTCATTCTAGCATTCAAAGATTTTTCTTTCCACTTGCGAAGCAATTTCTTAAGATCATCTCCATCCTTACAAGCAAGAAAGTCCCTAGCTACCTCTCCGTCCATAACATAACCTTCAGGGATATCAGGCAATTCATATCTAGGAGAGCTAGGTCTAGCAGGTGTATCATAGTGTTCAGTTTCAATAATTTCATCAGATTCAGAGATATCATCAGTTTCAGCATTCACTCTAGCAATTTGTTCATCAAGAAATTCACCCAGTGGCATCGTATTATCAAGCAAAGTATCATCATAAGCATCATGCATAGCAGAAGTAGCATCATCAATTACTTGCGACATATCAGAATTACTAGCAGGTGGTGGTGTCGCAAATTTACTCATAATAGAAGGTGAATCAAGAGCAGAGCTAGATGGCAGTTCCTTACCTGTCCTCGTAGTTGAGGGGTAGATCTTAGTTTTAGCATCTTTCAGATTCTTCATAGTGATCAACAGATATATATCCCAAGTGACTCAAAGAATAGAGCTATGATCCCCGGCAACGGCGCCAGAAAAAGGTCTTGATAACCCACAAGTATAGGGGATCGCAACAGTTTTCGAGGGTAGAGTATTCAACCCAAATTTATTGATTCGACACAAGGGGAGCCAAAGAATATTCTCAAGTATTAGCAGCTGAGTTGTCAATTCAACCACACCTGAAAGACTTAATATATGCAGCAAAGTATTCAGTAGCAAAGTAGTATGGAAGTAACGGTAACGATGGCAAAGTGACAGTAGCAGTGTTGTAGTGATTGTAACAGTAGCAACGGAAAAGTAACTTAGCAAAGATCAATATGGAAAAGCTCGTAGGCAATGGATCAGTGATGGATAATTATGTCGGATGGCATTCATCATGCAACAGTTATAACATAGGGTGACACAGAACTAGCTCCAATTCATCAATGTAATGTAGGCATGTATTCCATATATAGTCATACGTGCTTATGGAAAAGAACGTGCATGACATCTTTTGTCCTACCCTCCCGTGGCAGTGGGGTCCTAATGGAAACTAAGGGATATTAAGGCCTACTTTTAATAGAGAACCGGACCAAAGCATTAGCACTTAGTGAATACATGAACTCCTCAAACTACGGTAATCACCGGAAAGAATCCCAGTTATTGTCACCCTGGGGGATGCGGATCATAACTCGTAATAGGTGTCTACAACTTGCAAGATAGGATCAAGAACACATATATATTCATGAAAACATAATAGGTTCAGATATGAAATCATGGCACTCGGGCCCTAGTGACAAGCATTAAGCATAGCAAAGTCATAGCAACATCAATCTCAGAACATAGTGGATACTAGGGATCAAACCCTAACAAAACTAACTCGATTACATGGTAAATCTCATCCAACCCATCACCGTCCAGCAAGCCCACGATGGAATTACTCACGAACGGCGGAGAGCATCATGAAATTGGTGATGAAGGATGGTTGGTGATGACGACGGCGTCGATTTCCCCTCTCCGGAGCCCAAATCAGGCTCCAGATCTGCCCTCCCGAGGAAGAACATGAGGTGACGGCGGCTCCGTATCGTAAAACGCGATGAACTCTTCTCCCTGGTTTTTTTCTCCGTAAATAGGAATATATAGGAGTGGAAACGAGGTCGGAGGAGCAACAGGGGGCCCACAAGCCACAGGGGCGCGCCCTAGGGGGGTGGGCGCGCCCCCTGGCTTGTGGCCAGGTGGGCACCCTGCAGTTGATTCTTTCGCCAGTATTTTTTATTAATTCCAAAAATATTCTCCGTAAATTTTCAGGTCAATCCGAGAACTTTTATTTCTGCACAAAAATAACACCAAGGCAATTCTGCTGAAAACAGCGTCAGTCCGGGTTAGTTCCATTCAAATCATGCAAATTAGAGTCCAAAACAAGGGCAAAAGAGTTTGGAAAAGTGGATACGTTGGAGACGTATCAGCCACTCAAATGGTCCTGCACGCCTATCATCTTTGACGAAGAGGATCATCCTGACCGTACCACTGCGGTCGGATGTTTGCCGTTGTTGGTCTCCCCAACAATCCGCAACCTCAAAGTGACCAAGATGTTAGTTGACGGCGGGGCGAGGTTGAACTTAATCTCCCCTAAAGTGGTTGAAAAGCCGCAGATCCCTGACGAAGAGCTCAAAGTTACGGGTACGTTCCAAGGAATCAACCCCGGCAGGAGCCGACCCAAGGGAAAGATCACTTTGCTTATGACGTTTGGTGGGGAGTTAAACTACCAGACTGAGAAGGTGGTGTTTGATGTGGTCGAACTCCCTCTGCCTTACAATGGAATTCTTGGTCGCCCAGCTCTGGCAAAATTCATGGCAGCATCCCACTATGCTTACAACACTTTGAAGATGCCAGGGCCCATGGGAATCATCTCCGTTCCATCTGATAAGAAGTATGCAGTTATATGTGTGGACAAGATGTATCGAGACGCGGTAGCAGCTGAGGTCGCAGAAACCCCAGCTCCCGCCAAGGAATCGAAGAAGGGGAAGAAGTCTAGTAGGGACACCGGCAAGGACTCTGGGAAGCGCGCCTCTTCGGAGTGCGCTGCACCCGTCGATGACCTGCCGAAGAGTTCCACTAGCAAGAGATCCAAGGTCACCAATCCTGCGACGAAAAAGGTCCCGGCAGGGCAAGATGGCGCTGATGGTACGTTTACCATCAGTGCCACCCTTAATGACAAATAGGAAAGCGCGCTCGTTGTCTTCATGCGGGCGAATGTCGATGTGTTCGCTTGGCAACCATCTGACATCCCCGGTGTTCCCAGGGAGGTAATTGAGCACCACCTTGTTGTCTGCCCTCATGCCAGGCCCGTCAAGCAAAAAGCTAGGAAGCAAGCCTTGGAGCGGCAGCAGTTCATTGCCGAGGAGATCAAGAAGCTCGAAGCAGCTGGTTTGGTTAGAGGAGTATTGCATCCAACTTGGTTAGCCAACCCGGTAGTGGTGCGCAAGGCGAATGGGAAATGGAGGCTTTGCATTGATTTCACTTACTTGAACAAAGCATGCCCGAAGGACCCTTTTCCCTTGCCGCGCATCGATAATTGTTGATTCCACTTCCGGGTGTGACTTGCTTTCCTTCTTGGACGCATACTCCGGATACCACCAGATATTCATGGCCAAGGAAGATGAGGAAAAGACTATGTTCATAACTCTGTGTGGCACATACTGCTTTGTACATATGCCCTTCGGGTTAAAGTGCGCTGGTTCTACCTTTGCAAGGGCCGTGCAGATTGGATTGAACCTCAGTTGCACAGGAACATGGAAGCTTACATGGATGACATAGTAGTCAAAACCAGAGATGAAACAACCCTCATACAAGACTTGGAAGAAACTTTTATGAACTTGCGCAAGATCAATTTGAAGCTGAACCCTGAGAAGTGTGTGTTTGGTGTCCCATCCGGCAAGCTGCTTGGGTTCTTTATGTCTCAGCGGGGAATAGAAGCCAATCCCGACAAGATCAAAGCAATCGAGCAGATACAAGCACCCAAGTCCGTCAAGGACGTAAGACGATTGGCCGGATGCATTGCCGCGTTGAGTAGGTTCATCTCCAAATCCGCTGAAAACGCCCTGCTATTTTTCAAGATTCTGAAAAAGGCCGGCCCGATGAAGTGGACCCCGGAAGCAGAAGCAGCGCTGCAAGATCTGAAAGCTTACCTTTCCTTCACTCCCACCTTGGTCGCGCCTAAACCGCAAGAACCGTTTGTACTATACTTGGCGGTAACGAATCAAGTGGTTAGTGCAGTGCTGGTGGCACAGCGAGAAGTGGGTGAAGATGCAGCAACTGCGACTGATTTCACCAGGGGTGGAACCGAAGCAAGCAAATGAAGGCATTTTCAAGGAAGCGGCAAAGAAGAAAGTGGTGCAGCGACCGCTATACTTTGTCAGCTCCTTGTTACAAGGGGCTAGGTCAAGGTACTCTGGAGTGCAAAAGCTGATCTTCGGCCTTCTCATGGTCTCGAGGAAACTGCGCCACTACTTCCAAGGCCACGAGATCACATTTGTCACCCGCTTTCCGCTGCAGCGTATATTGAGGAACCCCGAAGCCACTGGCAGGATAGTTGAGTGGGCGCTAGAGCTGTCAAGTTTTGGTTTGAAGTATGAGAGCACTTCCATAGTTCAGAGCAGGGCGTTGGCGGAATTCATTGCGGAATGGACGCCCATGCCAGACGAAGAGGTTCCAGAGACAATTCTCCCTGGCAAAGAAGCGCCTAAGGAATGGATCATGTATTTTGACGGTGCTTTCTCGCTTCAGGGCGCCGGAGCAGGCGTGCTCCTCATCACTCCCACCGGAGAGCATCTCAAATATGTGGTTCAAATGCACTTTCCCCGGGAGGAGGCCACCAGCAACATCGCTGAGTATGAGGGGCTCCTTGCTGGACTCAGAATCGCAGTGGAGTTGGGAATCAAGAAATTGATCATCCGAGGAGATTCTCAACTCGTGGTAGAACAAGTCAACAAAGATTATCAGAGTCCGTTGATGGAAGCATACGTGGAAGAGGTGAGGAAGCTGGAGGAGCACTTTGATGGATTGCAAGCAAAGCATGTACAGCGTGCAGAAAACAGCATCGCTGATCATCTATCAAAGTGCGCCGCGCAAAAGCTTCCTGTGGAACCAAGAACTTTTGTCCTCCACCTCACTCAGCCATCAGTATCCCCGTCAACGATGACCAGGAAAAGGAGAAAGCTGAACTCCGGCAAGCATTTCCCGGCAGAGCTTCCTGAAGCCGCTGGTAGAGAGGCTACCAGGGACAGTCTCATTTCGGTTGGTGAGCAGCTCCCTCTTGCAGGACCCCAGGTTCTTGCGGTCGAGGTAAGCGCTCCCACGAACGAGGAGATGCCTTTAGTCCTCGTTGTCGAGCCACAGGCTCCAGCTTGGGCGTAGCATATAGTCCACTTCCTTCAAACAGGAGAACTTCTCGAAGAGCAGGAAGAAGCCAAAAAAGTAGCCCGTCAGTCAAGTATGTACCAGTTTGTCGATGACACTCTGTACAGAAAAAGACCAAACGGTGTGAAACTAAGGTGCATTCGCCGGGAAGATGGACTGAAGCTGTTGGCAGAGATTCACGGAGGCATGTGTGGGTCTCACATTGGATCAAGGGCCCATGCCGGAAAAGCCTTCCGGCAGGGTTTCTATTGGCCCACTGCCCTCCAGGATGCAACTGAGCTAGTCACCAAGTGTGAAGCCTGCCAGTTCCATTCCAAGAACATTCATCAACCAGCGCAAGCTCTCCAGGCGATCCCTTTATCCTGGCCATTCTTGGTCTGGGGGCTCGATATTTTGGGCCCCTTTCCCTGCACCGTCGGGGGCTTTGAATTCTTGTTCGTAGCAATCGACAAGTTTATAAAGTGGCCTGAGGTGGAACCGGTGAGAAAGGTGACCGCGCAGTCAGCTGTCAAGTTCCTGAAAGGACTAGTGCGCCGTTTTGGAGTGCCCAATAGGGTGATCACCGATAATGGCACCCAGTTCATGAGCCACACCTTTATGCAATACGTCCAAAGCCTTGGAAGCAAGGTCTCCTTTGCCTCTGTTGCCCACCCGAGGAGCAACGGGCGAGTCGAGAGGATGAATGTTGAAGTGTTGCGTGGGCTCAAGACAAGAACTTTCGATAGACTGCGAAGAGGCGGCAAGCGCTGGATAGATGAGCTACCGGTGGTTGTTTGGTCCCTCAGAACGACACCAAATCGAGCTACCGGCCAGACGCCCTTCTCCCTAGTATATGGGGCGGAAGCAGTTCTCCCCATGGAACTCATATACGGGTCACCTCGAGTACTTGCCTATGATGAAGTAGATCAAGAGCAGCTACGTCATGACGATGCCATGCTCCTTGAGGAAGATCGTCTCCGGGCCGCTGTGCGTGCTGCACACTACCAGCAAGCCCTGCGCCGCTATCATAGCTGTAGGGTCCATGCCCGGAGCCTTGAGGAAGGCGACCTTGTCCTTCGGCGCGTTCAGTCCGCCAAGGGTACCAACAAGTTGACGCTAAAGTGGGAAGGCCCTTACCGGGTAGCAAGAGTCACCAGACCTGGCGCAGTCTGTCTGGAGACCGAATATGGCATCAAAATGCTTAACTCATGGAATATTGAGCATCTTCGTAAGTTCTACCCATAAGGCGCGGTCGCTGGGCTCAGTCCCCGGCAACCACCTTTTGTACAAGCCTTGCCACGGTGCATGTAACCCTTTGTACAAAGCCAGACGCAGACCCTGTGCATGCAATAATAAAGCTAGGCATTGCATCATACCATCGAACTGCATGTTTACTATGCATTTTTATGTTGTAGTGTTATAACTTTTAAGTTTTAGAAATTTGCTAGAGTACTTGATGAGCCTGTGATCCTTGTTACCACATTCTCTCTCTCCAGAGGACAAATGCCCCTTGCCCTACATGTTTGACCGCCATGAAAACAAGGAAGAAGGGCAAAGAAACAAGGACGGTGGCCCGTCGTACTCCAGAAAGGGATACTGCCTGAAAAGATAAGTCTAATCACATATTCCAAGCTCGGTGCCATTTGATCCCTTAAGGAAACCCTTGCTATCCTTTTTGACTGTGTACAATGGAGTCCTTCACGCAATGGAAACCTTTGTCGGGACGAGCCGTACCCCAGCTCCTGTCGCTTATCAGCTCTGGGGGCCGCGCCGATACCGACAAGGAGCCTTGCCGGGGAATGATACCACCCTGCTGCCGGTGGCTCCCCCCCCCTTTTGGCGCTCGCGGTTAGTATTGACCCGGCAAATAGTTCCGTGTGGCAAGGACAAACATGCTGACACGGTATAAACAAGGGGAGAAAAGGATAGCACTTAAGGAAGAGAAATAGCATTCTTTCATTCATTTTCTGTACAAAATGGATAAAGATTACATTATGATTGGTTAAAACTTGGCAAGCGCCTACATCTTTTGATTTATAAAAAGATAAGTGCCCTGTAATGCCTTTCTTGTCCCTCTCCTCCTAGGGATTGGGTGGAGAAGAAAAAGAGGGCAAAAGGAGCGCCTGGCTGGGATTCGGTGCCTCCCCGCCAGGGTCAGTGGGACGCGTCCCTTGGAGGATCGGAAGGACCCTGCCCCCAGGCAGGGCGGACGAAGCCGGCAGGGAGGAAGAAGACGGAGGGCAGGTGCATATGGTGGTGCTGCCAAAGCACAACCGGTGATGATGGTGCTGACGGCAATCACGACGCGTCGGAGTTGTCGTCCCCGCTCTTGAAGCGTCATGGGTTGGCGCCGCCGTTATCTTCCTCATCGCCACCGCTCAAGGGGACACCTCCGCCGTCGTCTGAGCCCTCGACGCGGCAGCCGAGGCAAACGCCAAGCCTCCCGAAGAGCCTCACAGAGAGCATGGTCGTCCCCGTCGACCCAAGGCAAGGAAGACCCCCTGCCCTTAAGGAGTACACGCAGGCAAAAGGCTCCCACCCATGTGCGGGATACATAGTGCCATGGGTGGGGAACTCTGCCACGACCCATGATGGACCGCTGCTGCGACCACTCGCGCGCAGCCGACGGCCGTACAGACGATCTTTCTCTGTCGCCTTGAAGAAGGAGTGCAGGGACAACAGTCGACCACACCACTGCGTTTCCGCTATGGACTCCAGCGCGGTGTCGTCCGCGCGGCGTTCTGCCGAGACTGAAGCAGCGGGCGACGTAGCGGCAGGTGCGCCACCGCAGCTGCCCCTGACGTGGCCGCCGCGCCGCTCGCTTCCCCGTCCAAGACCCCTCCCGCCAGCTCTCAGTCCAAAACCATCGACCAAAGCCGGGGGCTGGGCACAGACACAAAAAGAAGACCCTGCGGTGGCAGGCGCGCTCGCCTAACCCTTCCCCCTGACCATAAGGAGGGAAGGGACGGTCCAAAGACGGAGAAGAAGGGCAAGCTATGTGAACCTGACATTGAGGAGGAGAAGGGAATAGATGAGCATCGCCCGTTGTGACCCCCCAATTTATAGGGAAGGGCACGGGGGCTGGCTCTCCTCCGCTCCAAGGCGGCCGCCGATCTCCACCAATCCCACTACCCACGATCACGGGCGAACAGGTAACCGCCCCATTGCTCCAATCCCTGGCGCTGTAGTTTCTGCCACTCCCACGCCTTTGAGCCATGCACATCCACCGCAAACTCCCCGCAATGCATGCGGCGCACGTGGCGGAAACGGCCTGAGGTAGTAGGTAAGTGCTGGCTTGAAAGTCGACAGTTACTCCCTCATATTGCGCGCCTGTGCATAAATTTTGGGCCTGACCCAATGGCGCTGGACGATCGCGTTTGGGCCAGACCAGGGGCCTCCTGTCGGTGCACTAGGACTGGGGTACCCAGTGCCCCTGACTTATGCACAGGCAGTAGTAGCAGAACCCTGACGTGGCTTGGACTGCATCGGTATTTCCCCAAAGAGGAAGGGATGATGCAGCACAGCGACGGTAAGTATTTCCCTCAGTTATGAAACCAAGGTTATCGAACCAGTAGGAGGATCACCACCACCCAATAAGCAGCACCTGCACACAAACAACAAATACTTGCAACCCGACGCGAAAGAGAGGTTGTCAATCTCTCTACGGTAATAAGATAGATTAGGTAGTGATAGATACGAGAGATAGATCTCTCAAGAACATAAATAAAAAGAGTAAATATGCATCAATATATTTTTGGGTTTTTGGTTTTGTAGATCTGAAAACAAAGAGTGCAAAAAACATAGATCGGAAAGCAATATGATAGGAAAAGTAGACCCGGGAGCCGTAGGGTTCACTAGTGGCTTCTCTCGTGAGTATAGCGCACGGTGGGTGAACAAATTACTGTTGGGCAATTGATAGAAAATCGAATAGTCATGACGATATCCAAGGCAATGATCATTATATAGGCATCACGTCCAAGATAGATAGACCGACTCCTGCCTGCATCTACCTCTATTACTCCACACATCGACCGCTATCCAGCATGCATCTAGTGTATTAAGTTCATGGAAAAATGGAGTAATGCAATAAGAACGATGACATGATGTAGACAAGATCTATTCATGTAGGAATAGACCCCATCTTGTTATCCTTAATAGCAACGATACATGCGTGTCTTGCTGCCCCTTCTGTCACTGGGAAAGAACACCGCAAGATCGAACCCATCACAAAGCACCTCTTCCCATGGCAAGAAAAATCGATCTAGTCGGCCTAACTAAACCAAAGATTCGAAGAAGAAATACGATGCTATAAGCAATCATGCATATAAGAGATCAAAGAAGACTCAAATAATATTCATGGATAGAAACCGATCATGAACTCAAAATTCATCGGATCCCAAATAACACACCGCAAAAGTTTACATCAAATAGATCTCCAAGAGACCATTGTATTGAGAATCATAAGAGAGAGAGAAGAAGCCATCAAGCTACTGCCTACGGACCCGTAGGTCTATGGTGGACTACTCAAGCATCATCGGAGAGGCACCTATGAGGAAGATGAACCCCTCCGTGATGGAGTTTAGATTGGATCTCGCGGTTCTGAAACTTGCGGCGGCTGGAATTGTGTTTCGTCGACTCCCCTAGGGTTTTTGGATTTCCAGGGAATTTATAGGCACGATAGTCAGTTGAGGGGGTGCCGGAGGTGCCCAGCACCCACCAGGGCGCGCCAGGGGACCTCTGGCGCGCCCATGTGGTGCTGGCCACCCTGGGCCCCCTCTTCTGGTGTTCTTTGGCCCATCTGGTCTCTTCTGGTCCGTAAAAAATCCACAAAAATCCCCGCAGAGTTTCATCTCTGTTTGGTACTGATTTCTTGCGAAGTAAAAAACAAGCAAAAACAGCAACTGACACTTTGGCACTATGTTAATAGCTTAGTCCCAAAAAATGATATAAAGTTGTGATAAAATGATTGTAAAACATCCAAGAATGATAATATAACATCATGGAACAAGCAAAAATTATAGATACGTTGGAGACGTATCAAACCCATCAACGTAAGTGCGAGCAAAACCAGTCCAAACCAGAGAAGCCGCTCTACGTGAGATCAAGGAGCGCACCAAGAAGACGAAACCAGCATTCAAGACCAAGACTCCGACAGAAGCAACCTACGCTGGCTAAGCAACGCCGGCAAGGTCGATGCAACGGCCCAGAACGGGCCCGAACCGCGCCAGTCGCGTCCCCGGTGCCTGTCGGGGACCGAGGCGCACACATCTTCGAGAAGACCCGGCAAGCCATCCCCCGGCAGGCGCGAGCCGATCGGCCACCGCTCCACCGCATCACAACGCCATTCATTTGTCGATGCGGTGTCGAGCCCTCTGGTGGCTAAGTGGCTCTCGCTAAGCATGTGGCAATTCGCTGGGAGACAGATTATACCCATTCGACACCCGTCGAGAGGCATGTCAAGATATTGAGCAATAGTTAGCTAAAGCGGTGATAAAAGCCTGCCGGGGATGCATCCCCGGACGCCACCTAAGCTAGCATTTATGGCATTTTGTCCTAAGTGCCAGAGTTAGGTATGATAGCACTGTTGGCTATCTAATCACTAGATAATGTCTGTTTTGCCATTGTGGTTGCCCCTTGAGCTATAAAAGGAGGCCCAAGGCAACCTAGCTAAAGATTCGGACCTTTGGACACTTGTACTCGCGTAGCAGCTCTCCCGAAGGCAATGTTGCCGGGTTTGAGCACTGCGTGTGCTTCATGTTCCCCCGATCAATCCACCAAAGCAGGAGTTGGGTTTTACGCTTTCCAGCAGCCCGAACCTAGGTAAAACACCAGCGTCTCGTCGTCGTGCTGCCTCACCACCTTTGCTCTTTGTGCAACGTGACCTCACCCCTGCCGAACCACAAAGGGGCCCGTGGCCCCATAGGTGATCGTGTGCATCGTGACCCGACATAAAGAAACTTTAATCGCTAGGAAGTCGGAAGATGGTTGGGAACCATCTATAAAGATTATCGTTAATAACTTTATTTGTGATGCTATTTCTGATTAAGGTGCAAGTGTATCCACTATTCCCAAGATACTTTATGATGCACTTGGATTAAAATCCCTCATTAAATGTCAATTGAATGCGCACTAGGAATTAGCACCATATAAAAATCAATAGGAAAAGTTGAAGATGGTCTGGTGGTTGCTAATATGAACTATATTCTTGTAGGTTTATTGTCATGCATACGGAACCTAATCCTCTATGTCCAATAATATCGGGGAGACCTTTTCCGAGAACTGTAGGAGTAGACATTGATATGAAAGAAGGAGCAACTAAATTTCAGTTCTCCACGAGGAAAGCCTTAGAACAGTTTCCAACAAAAGAAAAATATAAATGGATATGAAATTATATTGGGAATTGATAGCTCCAAGGGAAATGGAGGAGATAAAACTTGATTTATCCTTCCAAAACATTATGCCTAACTCAAAGGCGTCAAAGAAAGTGCTTCTGGGTGGCAGCCCATAATTAGATTTTTGTTTGGTATGAATAGTGTAGAACTTGGATAACTTATTGTAGCAAAGTTTTTTTCCTTGTTTTCTTTTAATAAAGTGCCAATGACGGTATGGTAAACTGCTAGTACCCTTGGTAGGGTGGCGATCATGGCTGGAAGTATCAGAAGGTAGTTCGCACAAGGGTGTTACCCAGGTTCAGGCCCTCATGGTGAGGTAACACACTACGTCTTGCTTTTTTTTGTATCGATGCGGGAGCACCTCATGCGAGGGGGTTACAAGAAGATGAGGATCGCGACTACCGAGAGTTTGGTCTACGGAATAGATGGGAATGGATACCCCAAGCCTCGCCTTATATAGGGGATGATAGCTAGGATTTACAAGATCCCTATCCGACCTCGCGCTGAGGGTTTCTTAGCTTGTACGCCAAGAAATTCTTCTCGCTTTGAGTCAACCCCTAGGTTGATTCCTGATATGTCTCAAACATATTTCCATTTTATGAAGTATTCATACTATATTTACATCAATTATTTATGTTTTTGACACAATGTTTATTTGGACTAACCTATTAATCCAATGTCACAGGCCAGTTCCTATTTTCTATCGCTTTTGGTTTTTAGGTGAACAGTTCAAGGAGCCGGAATGAGCTGATTTTTTTGGATTTTTATGGAATAGAAGACCACGGGAGCCAGAAGATGGAGGCCGGGGGATCCACAAGGGCTGCCACGCGGCCATGCCATGCGGATAGGCCCTTGGCTACATGAGAGGCCTGCGTGAGTAATCCCTATGTCTGTTGGTGCTCTACTTTGGCCGCAAGAAATCTATTTTTATGGAAAAAATCCCCTTAAAATTTCAGCCCAATCGGATTTACAGATCTCTGGATATAAAAGAAATGGTGCTTGGTCAGAAAAAAAGAGACATGAAGAGAGATCCAATCTAGGGGAGAGCCCCCTCTCTCCTTGGAAGGTCAAGGAAAAGAAGAAGGAAGGGGGGCCTTCCCCTCTCCTTTGATGGTGCTGATACGTCTCCAACGTATCTATAATTTATGAAGTATTCATGCCATATTTACAACAATTTTATATGGTTTTGGTATGATTTGCATGGAACTAACCCAGACTGACGCTGCTTTCAGCAGAACTACCGTGGTGTTGTTTTTTGTGCAGAAATAAAAGTTCTCCAAATGCAACGAAACTTTTTGACGGTTTTTTGGAACAAAAGAGGCACTAGAAGCTTCGTGGGAGGGCCAGAAGAGCCACGAGGTGGCCACAACCCACCACGGCGCGCTAGCACCGTCTGGCGTGCCCTGGTGTCTTGTGGGCCCCTCGTGGCCCATCTTCGCGTGAAACCGACGCCCAAAAATCCTATATATTCAGAAACCCCCAGAAATAACCCTAGATCAGAAGTTCCGCCGTCGCAAGCCTCTGTATCCACGAAAAACCAATCTAGACCCCGTTCCGGCACCCTGCCGGAGGGGGAAATCATCACCGGAGGCCATCTTCATCATCCCCATGGTCTACATGATGAGGAGGGAGTAGTCCACCCTCGGGCTGAGGGTTTGTACCAGTAGCTATGTGTTTAATCTCTCTCTCTCTCTCTCTCTCTCTCTCTCTCTCTCTCTCTCTCTCTCTTGTGTTCTTGATTTGGCACGATCTTAATGTATCGCGGGCTTTGTTAATATAGTTGGATCATATGGTGTTTTCCCCTCTCTATCTTGTTGTGATGAATTGAGTTTTCCCTTTGAGATTTCGTTATTACCGGATTGAATACTTTTATGGATTTGAGAGCACTTGATCTATGTCTTGGCACTCAACTCGCGGATTCCCGAGGTGACATTGGGGTAATCTATGCATAGGGGTTGATGCACGTTTTTGTCATACTTTCTCTGGTAGAAATCTTGGGGCACTCTTTGAGGTTCTTTGTGTTGGATTGAGTATTATGAATCTGAAATTGTTTGATGCGTATCGTATAATTAACTCATGGATACTTGTGGTGACATTGGAGTATCTAGGTGACATTAGAGTTGGTTGATGCGTATCATATGGTGTTATTTTAGTATGAACTCTTGGATAGATCGATCGGAAAGGATAACTTTAAGGTGGTTTCATACCCTACAAAAAATTTCTTCTTATGTTCTCCCCTAGATAAGAACTTTGGAGTGATTCTTCGTTGCACGTTGAGGGATGGTTATGTGATCCAATTATATTAGTATTGTTGAGAGATTGCACTAGCGAAAGTACGGGCCCTAGGCCTTGTTTTCAAGCATTGCAATACCGTTTGCGTTCACTTTTGTTACTTGCTACCTTGCTATTTTTTTATTGTTACTATTACAAAAATCAATACCTACTATCATTACTGCACTTGTATCACCATCTCTTCACCGAATTAGTGTACTTATACAATTTACCATTGTATTTGGTGTGTTGGGGACACGAGAGACTTTTTATTATTTGGTTGCAGGGTTGTTTGAGAGAGACCATATTCATCCTACGCCTCCCACAGATTGATAAACCTTAGGTCATCCACTTGAGGAAAATTTGCTACTGTCCTACAAAACTCTGCGCTTGGAGGCCCAACACGAGTCTACAAGAACAAGTTGTGTAGTAGACATCAAGCTCTTTTCTGGCGCCGTTGCCGGGGAGGTGAGTGCTTGAAGGTATATGTTTAGATCTTGCAATTAAATCTTTTAGTTTCTTGTTTTTCACTAGTTTGGTTTTATAAAAGAAAACTAAAACAATGGAGTTTAGGTTGCCTCAATTGCTTCGTCTTTTTAATGTCCTTCGTGAAAATGATGGTTCGAAAAATTGTGCTCAATTGGTAGATGAAGAATTTATGAAAATACTTAATGAGAATTCCTTGAATGATGAGCATGATTGCAATGTTGCTAGTATGAATTCTCTGAATATCTATGATGGTAATGATATGCAAAGCCACAAGCTTGGGGATGCTATGTTTGATGAAGAAGATATTTTTAGTCCCCCAAGTTTTGATGAGCAAATTTATGATGATGATGGCATGCCTCCTATCTATGATGATTATGGTGATGACATGTATGATATAAAAAGTGATAGCAACTTTGAAACTTGTCATCATGATTTTAATATTCAATGTGGTTATGTCAATCAAGTATCTCATGATAGTTATTTTGTTGAGTTTGCTCCCACTATTATGAATGAGAAGAAAATTGCTTATGTGGAGAGTGATAAATTTTCTATGGTTGTAGATCATGAAAATAATGCTTTATGTGATAGTTATATTGTTGAATTCCTTCATGATGCTACTGAAAATTATCATGAGGGAGGAACATATGCTTTTAAGAATTGCAATAATATCAAGTTTCCTCCCTATATATTCAAAATTTTGAAGATATGCTTGTTTTGCCTTCCTATGCTAGTTAATTCTTGCTCCCATAAATTGTTTGCTCACAAAATCCCTATGCATAGGAAGTGGGTTAGACTTAAATGTGCTTGCCATGTGATTCATGATGCTCTCTTTATGTTTCAATTCTTTACTTTTATGCGAGCATCATTGAAATCATCATGCCTAGCTAAAAAGGCATTAAAGAAAAGCGCTTGTTGGGAGACAACCCAACACTTTTACTTTCTGTTTTTGTGTGTTCACATGATTAAGCTACTGTAGTAATCATGTTTTGTGTCTTTTATTTCAATAATGTGCCAAGTAAAGCATTTGGGGTGACTCACAATATGAGTAGAATTGATGCTGAACCAAAACTGAAACTTTTGACTCCAGTAAAGGAATTTTCAGTTTTTACTAGAGCGTGATAATTATATGAAATTTTTACACAGTGTTTATATACAATTTCTTCAGTTTTTACTATTTTTTCAGAATTTTTAGAGACAGGGAAGTATGGTTGTACTACAGATCTTCACATACTGTTCTGTTGTTGATAGATTCTGTTTTGCATGCATAGTTTACTTGTTTTAGTGTTCCCATAGCTTATATTCAGTGATATAAATTATGTGAATGGTAGAATACAGTAGTTATTATGTGAGAATAATTATTAATCTTGTCTTGACAGTACCTAAGTAAATGATCTTTACTTATTACACTAACCCTTCTCACGAAGTTCCGTTAAGTTTTGTGTGATTGAAGTTTTCAAGTTTTGGGTGAGACACCGATATGAGAAGAATAAAGAGTGACAAGAACCTAAGCTTGGGGATGCCCAACGCATCCCCAAGGTAATATCCAAGGAAGACTCAAGCATCTAAGCTTGGGGATGCCCCGGAAGGCATCCCCTCTTTCGTCTTCAACACTATCGGTATATCTTACTTAGAGTTATATTTTTATTCGTCACATAATATGAGTTTTGCTTGGAGCATCCTTTTATTTTGTTGTTATCTGTTAGGTTTTATTTATAATCTTGTTTTTCAAAAGAAAATCCAAGAATGGCCTCTTAGGATGCTTGAGTTACATGTTTGATATGTGCTGTGTAAAAACAGAAACTTTTGATGTAGTTTTTGAATTTTCATATTTTACTGGAACGTGCAAAGTTTCTGAAATTTTTACAAAGTGTTTTCATATAAATTATTTATCATGTCCTAAATTTTCATAATTGTTTGAGTTACATAAGTACACGGTTTTCATAAATTGTTGCAGACTGTTCTGTTTGGACATATTGCTGTCATAGTTTCGTTATCTACTTATCCTATAGTTTCCATAGCCTATATTGGTAGATATAAATTGTGGAAACGATAGTAAACAGTAGATGATGTTTGGAAATTATTGTGCAACTTGTCTTGGCAGTACAAGAAGTGTGGACTTATTCTTATGTGTACTAACCTATCTCACGAGTTCTTTTTGAGTTTTTGTGGATGAAGTTTTTAAGATTTAGGGAAACCGTGATATAAAAGGAATTAAGGAGAAACAAAATCTCAAGCTTCGGGATGCCCAAGGCATCTCAAGATAATATTTCAAGAAGTATCAAGCATCTAAGCTTGGGGATGCCCCGGTAGGCATCCCACCTTTCTTCATCAACAATTATCGGTTAGTAGCGGTTGAGCCTAAGTTTTTTGCTTCTTCACATGATGTGTGCTATTCCTGGAATGTCATTTTATTTTGTTTTGCTTGCTGTTTTAATAAAATACTTAGATCTGAAAGTTTTTAGATGAGAGAGAGAGTTCTCAAATGGCTACCCATTTACTTAACTACTCGCTTGATCTTCACTCATATCTTTTTGGAGTAGCTTGTCATTTACTCTCGTGCTTCACTTATATCCTATGAGTAAATTGTTGAATGAAATGAATACCATGAAGTTGAAATTATAAGTTCATATCACGCCTAGTAGTAGCTTCACATTGGGTTTAGAAAGTGAAATCTTTTGAAGCTTGACAATCACAATATTGGTCATACAAGCAATTCGTGAATGACTAGTATAAAAAAGAGAACTTTCACATACAAATATATTATCTTGGACATCTTCTATGATTGTGAATACCCATTAATTATTTTCAAACTTGAGCAAATTAGTTGAAGTTGGACAAGCAAGGCAACGTAATGAGTTATGGTTGTGTATATTTGCATAGAAGTTATACTGTTATGGATCCTCCAACATGTGGTGTTTGCTTAGGATTTTTTGCTAGCCAAAAATTCGTACTAAGTAGAGATACTACTTGTGCATCCAAAAACCCTTAAACCTAATTTCTTGCCATGAATGTCCACCATACTTACCTATGGATTGAATAAGATCCTTCAAGTAAGTTGTCATCGGTGCAAAAAGGCAATAAAAATTGCTTCTAAATGTGTTTGATCATTTAGTGTAAGAGAAAATTGAGCGTTGTACGAACTTGTGATGTCAAAGTAATAAAAGCGACGGACTGCATAATAAAGGTTGCTATCATAAGGGGCAATATAATGTGACGTTCTTTTGCATTAAGGGATTGTGCATACAAAACCAAAAAGCGCATGACAACCTCTGTTTCCCTCTGCGAAGGGACCATCTTTTACCTTTCAGTATTTACTTTTATGCAAGAGTCAATAGTATGCATTCTCATTTCAACCTCAATTATTCTCTAGTTGGCAAGCATCATGTGGTGGGGAAAGATCTAGGCACATATGGCCAGTCAAATATATTTGATCATGACTTATTATTGTTGACAATTATCTCTATGAAAAATGAGTTGGGAGGCGAAACATTAAGCCCCTATCTTTCTCTGTGTTCGATGGATGCCATTTGTTCTAAAAATATGCTTTGAGTACTACCAATCATAGAAGACTATATGATGATTGAGTATGTGGAGCTCTTACTTAGACTTTGTTGAGAATAAGTTGAATTGCAATTGTTTGGTGACTAAGAACATAGGTTGTTAAGTTTCAAGAGAATTCATTGTTTGAACCATAACGTGTGAATTGGTTGCTACCTTATCATGATAAGTTTTATGAGAAAGAGTTTCTCTTATAATGCTAGGAAAAGTGGTTGAAATTATCATTGATCAAACTTATGCACTATGCTAGCACTCACACTTCATAAATTATTTCTTTTATCATTTACCTACTCGAGGACGAGTAGGAATTAAGCTTGGGGATGCTGATACGTCTGCAACGTATCTATAATTTATGAAGTATTCATGCCATATTTACAACAATTTTATATGGTTTTGGTATGATTTGCATGGAACTAACCCGGACTGACGCTGTTTTCAGCAGAACTACCGTGGTGTTGTTTTTTGTGCAGAAATAAAAGTTCTCCAAATGCAACAAAACTTTTTGACGATTTTTTTTGGAACAAAAGAGGCACTAGAAGCTTCGTGGTTGGGCCAGAAGAGCCACGAGGTGGACACAACCCACCAGGGCGCGCCAACCCCCTCTAGCGTGCCCTGGTGTCTTGTGGGCCCCTCGTGGCCCATCTTCGCGTGAAACTGACGCCCAAAAATCCTATATATTCATAAACCCCCAGAAATAACCCTAGATTAGAAGTTCCGCCATCGCAAGCCTCTGTAGCCATGAAAAACCAATCTAGACCCCGTTCCAGCACCCTGCCGGAGGGGGAAATCATCACCGGAGGCCATCTTCATCATCCCCATGGTCTCCATGATGAGGAGGGAGTAGTCCACCCTCGGGGCTGAGGCTTCATCATCCCCATGGTCTCCATGATGAGGAGGGATTAGTCCACCCTCGGGGCTGAGGGTTTGTACCAGTAGCTATGTGTTTAATCTCTCTCTCTCTCTCTCGTGTTCTTGATTTGGCATGATCTTGATGTATCGCGGGCTTTGTTCATATAGTTGGATCATATGGTGTTTTCCCCTCTCTATCTTGTTGTGATGAATTGAGTTTTCCCTTTGAGATTTTATTATTACCGGATTGAATACTTTTATGGATTTGAGAGCACTTGATCTATGTCTTGGCACTCAACTCGCGGATTCCCGAGGTGACATTGGGGTAATCTATGCATAGGGGTTGATGCACGTTTTGTCCTACTTTCTCCGGTAGAAATCTTGGGGCACTCTTTGAGGTTCTTTGTGTTGGATTGAGTATTATGAATCTGAAATTGTTTGATGCGTATCGTATAATTAACTCATGGATACTTGTGGTGACATTGGAGTATCTAGGTGACATTAGAGTTGGTTGATGCGTATGATACGTCTCCAACGTATCTATAATTTTTGCTTATTAGTTGAACATAATAAAATGAGAAATTGAAAGATTTCGTTGAAATTG
Organism: Elymus sibiricus; assembly: GCA_039707655.1. Lineage (NCBI taxonomy): Eukaryota > Viridiplantae > Streptophyta > Magnoliopsida > Poales > Poaceae > Elymus > Elymus sibiricus. The sequence continues at coordinate 252,992,092 of CM077671.1, forward strand.
TTCGTTTGGAAATTTCCCGAAAAGCTAATTATAGGTTCTTCTCTCCATCGGAACAATAGGGCCGTTATGCTTATTACTAAACTTGTTGAAGAGATGAAATAGAACCAAGGTCTATCTTTTTGATCAGAGGTTGAATCGATCATCAGAAGAAGAATTAGGCCAAAAATTAGGATACATTCTGGGAAAATGAAACTTCCATTGAAGAGAAGCAAATGAAACGCTTTCATAAAAATTCTCGTACAATCGAGAATGAAGTTTTCATTTCCATGCTGTTATATTATCATTCTTGGATGTTTTACAATCACTTTATAGCAACTTTATATCATTTTTTGGGACTAACCTGCTCGCATAGTGCCAAAGTGTCAGTTGTTGTTTTTGCTTGTTTTTTACTTTGCAGAATATCTGTACCAAACGGAGTCCAATCGCGATGAAACTTTTTGGAGATTTTTTTGGACCAGAAGACACCTAGTGGGACAAAGAAGTGCCAGAGAGGTGGGCCGTGGAGACCACAATCCACTAGGCCTATGATATATCTAGCATGGAAAGTATTGTGAGCTACTTTGTCGTTTTCGTTGACAGGAAAAGCATGCCACCCAAAATATTTTTTCTCTTTCAATTTAAACCTTGAGCTTTGGCACCTCTACAAATCCCTACTTTCCTCTGCGAAGGGCCTATCTATTTACTTTATGCAATTTTTATTTTTGCTTTGAGTCTCCATCTTCTCTTATAAGCACCAACTAGGGGGCACTATGATCGTACGTGAGCATTGGGCATACCTAATATTTGAGTTTGTTTCATGAATGGATTAATGATTGAGCATGATGGGCTAGGGATAACTTTCTTTAGTGTTGATATTTTGAAAGACATGGTTGCTTGTTGACATGCTTGAGTATTGAAGTCATTATGTTAAAACTAGACTATTGCTTTGGATCATTTACAAGTCCAAATGTCCATGCTATACAAAGAAGAAAAGAATATGATGAACATGTTAGGCAGCATTCCACATCAAAAATTCTGTTTTTATCAGTTACCTACTCGAGGACGAGTAGGAATTAAGCTTGGGGATGCTGATACGTCTCCAACGTATCTATAATTTTTGCTTGTTCCATGCTGTTATATTATCATTCTTGGATGTTTTACAATCATTTTATCACAACTTTATATCATTTTTTGGGACTAACCTATTAACATAGTGCCAAAGTGCCAGTTGCTGTTTTTGCTTGTTTTTTACTTCGCAGGAAATCAGTACCAAACAGAGATGAAACACTGTGGGGATTTTTGTGGATTTTTTACGGACCAGAAGAGGCCAAATGGGCCAAAGAACACCAGAAGAGGGGGCCCAGGGTGGCCAGCACCCACATGGGCGCGCCAGAGGCCCCCTTACGCGCCCTGGTGGGTGTTGGGCACCTCCGGCACCCCCTCAACCGACTATCGTGCCTATAAATTCTCTGGAAATCCAAAACCCAAGGGGAGTCGACGAAACACAATTCCAGCCACCGCAAGTTCCAGAACCGCGAGATCCAATCTAAACACCATCACGGAGGGGTTCATCTTCCTCATAGGTGCCTCTCCGATGATGCGTGAGTAGTCCACCATAGACCTACGGGTCCGTAGGCAGTAGCTAGATGGCTTCTTCTCTCTCTCTTATGATTCTCAATACAATGGTCTCTTGGAGATTTATTTGATGTAAACTTTTGCGGTGTGTTTGTTGGGATCCGATGAATTTTGAGTTCATGATTAGTTTCTATCCATGAATATTATTTGAGTCTTCTTTGATCTCTTATATGCATGATTGCTTATAGCATCGTATTTCTTCTTCGAATCTTTGGTTTAGTTAGGACGACTAGATCGATTTTTCTTGCCATGGGAAGAGGTGCTTTGTGATGGGTTCGATCTTGCGGTGTTCTTTCCCAGTGACAGAAGGGGCAACAAGACACGCATGTATCGTTGCTATTAAGGATAACAAGATGTGGTCTATTCCTACATGAATAGATCTTGTCTACATCATGTCATCGTTCTTATTGCATTACTCCGTTTTTCCATGAACTTAATACACTAGATGCATGCTGGATAGCGGTCGATGTGTGGAGTAATAGAGGTAGATGCAGGTAGGAGTCGGTCTACTTATCTTGGACGTGATGCCTATATAATGATCATCGCCTTGGATATCGTCATGATTATTTGATCTTCTATCAATTGCCCAATAATAATTTGTTCACCCACCGTGCGCTATACTCATGAGAGAAGCCACTAGTGAACCCTACGGCCCCCGGGTCTACTTTTCTATCATATTGCTTTCCGATCTACGTTTTTTGCACTCTTTGTTTTCAGATCTACAAAACCAAAACCCCAAAAATATATTGCTACATATTTACTCTTTTTATTTGTGTTCTTGAGAGATCTATCTCTCCTATCTATCACTACCTAATCTATCTTATTACCGTAGAGAGATTGACAACCTCTCTTTCGCGTCGGGTTGCAAGTATTTGTTGTTTGTGTGCAGGTGCTGCTTATTGGGTGGTGGTGATCCTTCTACTGGTTCGATAACCTTGGTTTCATAACTGAGGGAAATACTTACCGTCGCTGTGCTGCATCATCCCTTCCTCTTTGGGGAAATACCGACGCAGTCCAAGCCACGTCAAGGTCCGTAGGCAGTAGCTAGATGGCTTCATCTCTCTCTTTTGATTCTCAATACAATGGTCTCTTGGAGATCTATTTGATGTAAACTTTTGCGGTGTGTTTGTTGGGATCCGATGAATTTTGAGTTCATGATCAGTTTCTATCCATGAATATTATTTGAGTCTTATTTGATCTCTTATATGCATGATTAATTATAGCCTCGTATTTCTTCTTCGAATCTTTGGTTTAGTTAGGCCAACTAGATCGATTTTTCTTGCCATGGGAAGAGGTGCTTTGTGATGGGTTCGATCTTGCGGTGTCCTCTCCCAGTGACAGAAGGGGCAACGAGGCACGCATGTATCGTTGTTATTAAGGATAACAAGATGGGGTCTATTCGTACATGAATAGATCTTGTCTACATCATGTCATTGTTCTTATTGCATTACTCCGTTTTCCCATGAACTTAATACACTAGATGCATGCTGGATAGCGGTCGATGTGTGGAGTCATAGTAGTAGATGCAGGCATGAGTCGGTCTACTTATCTTGGACGTGATGCCTATATAATGATCATCACCTTGGATATCGTCATGATTATTTGATCTTCTATCAATTGCCCAACAGTAATTTGTTCACCCACCGTGTGCTATACTCATGAGAGAAGCCACTAGTGAAACCTACGGCCCCCGGGTCTACTTTTCCACCATATTGCTTTGTGATCTATCTTTCCGCCGCTTTTGTTTTCAGATCTATTATTCCAAAAACCCAAAAATATCTTGCTGCACTTTTTATTTGCCCTTTTTATTTTGTGTTCTTGAGAGATCTATCTCTCCAATCTATCACTACCTAATCTATCTTTTTACCGTAGAGAGATTGACAACCTCCCTTTCGCGTCGGGTTGCAACAATTTGTTCTTTGTGTGCAGGTGCTGCTTATTAGGTGGTGGTGATCCTCCTACTGGTTCGATACCTTGGTTTCATAACTGAGGGAAATACTTACCGTCGTTGTGCTGCATCATCCCTTCCTCTTTGGGGAAATACCGACGCGGTCTCAAGCCACGTCAAAGGAATTTCTGGCGCCGTTGTCGGGGAGGAAGCGGTCTCTTCTACGTGCCAATCTCTGGCGCCGAGGAGACTCCATCATCATCTACCAGGTTCCTAATCACAAATCTCATCTCCTTGCAATTACATTATTTGTCATTTGCCTCTCGTTTTCCTCTCCCCCACTTCACCCAATTTGCCGTTTTATTCGTCCTCTTTTTTTGTTTGCCTTTTTCCCGTCAAATCTCTTGCTTGCTTGCAATCTTGTTTGTGTAGTCACGATGACTCAAGAAAACACCAAGTTGTGTGATTTTTCCAATACTAATAATAATGATTTATTAGTACTCCTATTGCTCCTCCCACCACTAGCGCGGAGTCTTGTGATATTAATGCTGCTTTGTTGAATCTTGTCATGAAAGATCAATTTGCCGGTACTCCTAATGAGGATGCCGCGTGCCATCTAAACAAGTTCGTAGAATTGTGTGATATGAAAAAGAAAAAAGATGCAGACAATGATATAGTGCTGTTGAAATTATTTCCTTTTTCCTTGAGGGATCGTGCAAAAAATTGGTTTTCCTCTTTGCCTCGCAATAGTATCGATTCTTGGAATAAGTTCAAGGATGCTTTTATCACTAAGTATTTTTCGCCCGCGAAAATTATTTCTCTTAGGACACAAATCATGAATTTTAAGCAACTTGAGCATGAGCATGAGCATGTTGCACAATCTTGGGAAAGGATGAAATTGATGCTAAGAAATTGTCCTACTCATGGTTTAAATCTTTGGATGATCATACAAAAAATTTATGCGGGATTGAATTTTGTCTCTAGAAATCTTTTAGATTCCACCGCGGATAATAAGAAGAGGCAGCATAGAAATGTCAATGATATAGAGATGTGAAACCTCTATGAATGAACAACTGGCAAAAACTCTGAAAGGACGTGGATGTCGCCTAGAGGAGGGGGGGTGAATAGGTGCTTTAAAATAATTACGATTTAGGCTTGAACAAATGCGGAATAAAACTAACGTTTAATATGTCAAGCACAAAACCTAAAACAACTAGGCTCACCTATGTGCACCAACCACTTATGCTAAGCAAGATAAACAACTAAGTGATAGCAAGATATATAGCATGAAACGATATGGCTATCACAAAGTAAAGTGCATAAGTAAAGGGCTCGGGTAAGAGATAACCGAGGCACGCGGAGACGACGATGTATCCCGAAGTTCACACCCTTGCGGATGCTAATCTCCGTTCGGAGCGGTGTGGAGGCACAATGCTCCCCAAGATGCCACTAAGGCCACCGTAATCTCCTCACGCCCTCGCACAATGCAAGATGCCGTGATTCCACTAAGGGACCCTTGAGGGCGGTCACCGAACCCGTACAAACAAGGTTGGGGCAATCTCCACAACTTAATTGGAGGCTCCCAACAACACCACGAAGCTTCACCATAATGGATTGTGGCTCCGAGGTAACCTCAAATGCTCGGGGCAATCTCCACAACTTAATTGGAGACCCCGACGCTTGCCCGGAGCATTACACCACAATGATTGAGCTTCGAGGCACCACCAACCCTCTAGGGCGCCAAGACACCCAAGAGGAACAAGCTCTAGGGTGCTCAAACACCCAAGAGAAATAAGCTTCTCAAACTTCACTTCCATGTATCACCGTGGAGAACTCAAACATATGCACCAAATGCAATGGCAAGGGCACACGGAGTGCCCAAGTCCTTCTCTCCCAAATCCCACCACAACAACTAATTCTATGGAGCAAAATGAGAGGAAGAACGAAGAAGAACACGAAGAACTCCAAAATCTAGATCCAAGGGGTTCCCCTCACAAAGAGGAGAAAGTGATTGGTGGAAATGTGGATCTAGATCTCCTCTCTCTTTTCCCTCAAGAACTAGAAAGAATCATTGGAGGAATTGAGAGTTAGCAAGCTCGAAGAAGGTCAACAATGGGGGGAAATATGAGCTCAAAGGATTAAGGAGCAAAGGGAAGAAGACCCCCTTTTATAGGTGGGGAAAATCCGACCGTTTTTCTGCCTGCAAACGTGCATAAGCAGTAGTACCGCTCAGGGGAGCGGTACTTCCGCTTATACCCGTCCTGTAACAACAGAGCGGTACTTCCGCTCAAACAATCCCAAAATGCCAGAAGAAAAACTTAGGCGGAAGTAGCCACGGAACCTCAGGGCGGCAGTACCGCTGGAGCGGTACTACCGCTCTGGGAGAGCGGTACTTCCTCTTAAAATGGCCAGAGGCCCCCGTAGGCACCAGAAGATAAATATAAGCAGAAGTAGCAGCGGTAGTACATAGCGGAAGTACCGCCCAAGCGGTACTACCGTGGTACCGAGCGGTACTACCGCCTGTTCAGAGAAACACAACTCCGGCACTAAAACTGCCATAACTTTCGCATACGAGCTCCGAATTGAGCAAACTCAAGCTTGTTGGATATCACACTACAAGTACTATCCAAACAACGAATGGTTATAGCAAGAAAAGGTAGTAGTAAAATGCCAATGATATAGAGATGTGAAACCTCTATGAATGAAGAACCTGTAAAAACTCCAACATCGAAAACATCATAGAAGATGCATATGGACTCCGTTTTCGATGAACATGAGCTTGTCATGAAGCTAACCATAAGCTCAAGAACCCACAAAGAGAAAAGCCAACCAAGAACCAAGAAAGATGATGATGCCAAGAATGCAATGGTTTGAGCTCTCAACGAACGATACGATCAAGCTACTCACTTGAGAGCCCCCCTTGATAGTACGGCTATCGATCCTATAACCCGGTCTCCCAACTACCACCATGAGACCGGTAAAATAGAAAACCCTATCAAGGTCAAACCTTTGCCTTGCGCATAGTCCACTTGAGCTAGAAGATGACGATCTTGACTTCCTCAAGATGGACCACCTTTCTTGATTGCGCCGGCTTGATGAAGATTAGTAGATTGCTCCCCCATACTCCACTATGGGTGAGCCACTCTTCGGCACATCTTCACAAGTCCATTGTCACCACAATGGACGGCAAGCTTCAAGCATGATCTCTCCGTGATGCTTTACTTGAGCTTGCACACTTCAACCTTGATGACGATCACCACGTGATGTCATCTTCCATGGGATGAATGGAATCTTCCTCTTGATGCAAGACCATGGAAATATACCTAACCCCACAAAGAACTCTCACGTAGACCATGGGTTAGTACACAAAGCGTAATGGACAATGCTTACCATACCATGGGATCACTTGATCCCTCTCGGTACATCTTGTACGCTTTGTGTGTTGATCAACTTGATTCACTCTTTGACTTAGTCTTGATCAACCTTGCATCTTATCTTCTTTATTCATAAAGATGATGTCTTGAAGGTAAACATGAATGCTCACACAATCTTCTTCTTCAAGACATGCTTGCAATAAGCTCAACTCTCACATGACCAATCTTTGGATAAAACCTTGAATACCACCTTGGTCACCATATAAACTCCTTGAAACCAACAGACGTACTTCAAGAAGTGCCTATGGACAAATCCTTCGAATATAACTCAAGGCAACCATTAGTCCATAGGGATTGACATCAATTACCAAAACCACACATGGATAAATGTGCTCTTACAAACTCCAACATCGAAAACATCATAGAAGATGCATATGGACTCCGTTTTTTATGAACTCGAGCTTGTCATGAAGATGACCATAAGCTCTAAAACTCACAAAGAGAAACACCAAACAAGAACCAAGAAAGATGATGCAAGGATGCAAATGGTTTGAGCTCTCAACGAACGATACGATCAAGCTACTCACTTGAGAGCCCCCCTTGATAGTACGACAATCGTTCCTATAATCCGGTCTCCCAACTACCACCATGAGACTGGTAAAATAGAAAACCTATCAAGGGCAAACCTATACCTTGCACATAGTCCACTTGAGCTAGATGATGACGATCTTGACTTCCTCAAGATGGACCACCTTTCTTGATTGTGTTGGCTTGATGAAGACTAGTTGATTGCTCCCCCATACGCCACTATGGGTGAGCCACTCTTCGGCACATCTTCACAAGTCCATTGTCACCACAATGGACGGCAAGATTCAAGCATGATCTCTTTGTGATGCTCCACTTGAACTTGCACACCGCAATCTTTATGACGATCAGCACTTGATGTCATCCTCCATGGGCTGTATGAGATCTTCCACTTGACGCAAGCCCATGGAAACATACCTAACCCCACATAGAACTCTCACATAGACCATGGGTTAGTACACAAAGTATAATGGACAATACTTACCGTACCATGAGATCACTTGATCCCTCATGGTACATCTTGTACACTTTGTGTGTTGATCCACTTGATTCACTCTTTGACTTAGTCTTGATCAACCTTGTATCATATCTTCTCCATGACCAATCTTTGGATAAAACCTTGAATACCACCTTGGTCACCATATAAACTCATTGAAACCAACAGATGGACTTCAAGAAGTGCCTATGGACAAATCCTTCGAATATAACTCAAGGCAACCATTAGTCCATAGGGATTGTCATCAATTACCAAAACCACACATGGAGAAATGTGCTCTTACAATTTCTATCATCCATATTACACATATATCATCATCTCTTCACCAAACTAGTGCACCTATACAATTGACAACTATATTAGGTATGTTGGGGACACAAGAGATTACTTGTATTTGATTGCAGGGTTGTTTGAAAGAGACCACCTTCATCGTACACCTATTGCAGATTGATAAACCTTAGGCCATCCAACAAACAAACAAACAACAACAAATCCTTTAGTCCCAAACAAGTTGGGGTAGGCTAGAGGTGAAACCCATAAGATCTCGCGACCAACTCATGGTTCTGGCACATGGATAGCAAGCTTCCACCCAAAAGATAAACCTTAGGCCGTCCACTTGAGAGAAATTTGCAGCTGTCCTACAAAACTATGCGCTTTGAGGCCCAAGAAAGACTACAAGAATAAAGTTGTCTAGTAGACATCACTTTCCTGAGTCAGACTATAGCCAACCCCCCCCCCCCCTCCCCGGGACCCTGAGGCCAGCCCAACATGGGGAATCCCGCCCAACGGGCCACCCCGGTGTGTTGAACCGTTAGTAGCCCCCGAGATTGTTTGGAATTTGGGGCATTAACCCTTTCGGGGGCGAAACCCAGGCTGCCTCTTTCTCGAGTCGGCAATAGGCGCAAACCGGGCGCTAGGTCCGATCTCAGAGATCTTTAGGCTGGTCGTGGGAGTGTCCTCCTGGGGGATACTGTGGGTCTCCTGGTTCCATGATCTGCATTTCCACAGCTAGCGGTCTGCGTCTCCGTGCCTTGCAACCTTGTTCTTGAAGGTGGAGAAGAAGATCTTCGTCCTCATGCATTGTTGGTTGAAGTTGAATGGGCCATCCAAGCGACAAAATGACATTGTCAATTTTATCGTACATCAGCAATGAGGAAGAAGTGGGTGATCCAACCGACCCAACAAAAGAGTCTCCCTAGAAGGTTAGAAGGGGGTTCCGCGGAAAGAAGTGGGAGGAGGTGAAGATGAAGTGAGAAGGACGACGGCCAAGATGACGGGGAGGTTCGAGGACATCTTGGTAAAGAAGGAGTCATATCTCAGGCGCTATGACGTGACGAAGGAGAAGAAGGCGAAGAGGTTTACCCTCTTGATGGCGGCGACCAAGAGGGAGATTAACATCAAAGAGAAGAAGACAAAGGTTGAAGAGAAGAAGGTTGAGCACGCGGCCCGTTTGGAGGGTACAAAGAAGGCAAATCTTTTTATACCAATTTTTCCTCATTTATCCAAATAAAAATTGTAAAGTGGATGATGTATCTGATGATCCTGCCACTATCGGTCTGCACCAGTTTGGTGTGAAGATGTCCCTGAGCTTTTGCTATCCTTTGAATCACGTTTGTGGAATTCCAATATACTCTTTATGCATTCATTTCCATCCTACATATTAGCAAATTTGTAAATTTTGTTTCCTGTTGTAATACCTGATTACCGTATTGCACAAAGGGACAAGTGTGGTGCTGGGGAAAGTTTTCAGATTTTGTTCACCTAGTGGGTGATTAAATTCCATGTTGATTGCACTTTGCACAATCTGAATATTGTTAGATCAATCTGAGAATGCGGAGAAGCCTCTAGGTTGCCACGGTCCACATATATCAGCGATCAACATGGCCAATGTTCTACCCGTAGCAACGCACGAGCACATTTACTAGTTGACATCAAAGAGAAGAAGACAAAGGTTGAAGAGAAGATGGTTGAGCTCGCGGCCCATTTGGAGGGTACAAAAGTGTTGGCCATGAGGATGTATGAGTTGGACGATGATGTAGCGATGATCATGCGTGCCACCATTGTTAGGATGTTGAAGTGCTTGGCGGCAGAGCAGAAGAAGGCAGATGGCGAGGAGGAGCCAACGATAGAGTGAGCGAGGAGGCTCTGACAACCGGCCTGGGAGGGCAAAAAAAATCCGCTTTTTGCATGGACTGCCAAACTGGAGATTTTGTGATCAGGCGTATGTAAAAAGTATGAACATCTGCCTCTTTTTCATTGTGATCGGACGCTATGAACACCATAGTTTAATTTGCTTCACATTGTTGTGCATTTGAAATGAAATTAGCCAGACCTGGATGAACATTTAAGAAATATGGTTGGATGGACGAACATTGGTCCGCGGAATCTTGTCCACTCAAATAGTGTGTTCGTTTTAGAGGACAACGATGGAGATGTCCTAACAATACAAGAGTCGAATGAGCAGCTGCTTGGCCGTGAAACAAAGCAGCGGCTCGTCAACGTAAACGTCAACGCTATCATATATAGCAGCAGCCGAAAGACTTGAGTCAAGCTTGGCGGGCTAAATTTGGATCAAATAATCGAAGGCCGAGGTCCTAATAATTAAATGGATCGTGTACTAGTACAAATTATTGCACGCCACTAGGAAATGGATAACATAAAGTTTATATTTTATTTTCGCGGGGGACATAAAGTTCATACTATTAGGCACATGCGGCTCCAACTACTAAAAGCTCACAGCTTGACTGGTGGTCTTGCTCCTGCGGACTGCCGTGGCATCGCCCACAGATTTGCATCCTGGAAACTCAGCAACTTGGGATGCTAGAAAAATAAAAATGGTACACTACTGCTACATGCTTTCGCTAACAACCACGAAGGTTCCATTCAAGCATGGGGCGATCACATGAGCTGAATGTACCTATATGAAGGGTGTAATTTTCTCCTCTATAAACGGCAAGAGGTCACGCTCCTAAGCCCACACAAGCAAGACACAACACACCCCCGCGGAGCTAAGCCAAAACACAGCAATGTTTCCATCCTGCAAGAGCAGCGGCACGCCGTCGCCGCAGCTCCTCCTCCTCCTCCTCCTCTACACCGGCTGCTTCCTCCTCTTCTCGCCGCTCGGCGCGCCCCGACATGGCGCCGCGGCGGTCTCCTTCAGCTTCGACTTCTCCAACTCGTCCTCGTACGACCGGCAGGTCCGCTTCGACGGCGACGGGCGCGTGCGCGACAACCTGGTGGACCTCACGTGCAAGTCGTTCAAGGAAGGCGACTGCATGGGGCGGATGCTGTACGACCTCCCGGTGCCGTTCCACGACAACTCCACCGGCGAGGTGGCGAGCTTCGCCACACGCTTCACCTTCCGGATCGTGCTCCCTCCGCCGGGGCGCACGAAAGGGGACGGCATGGCCTTCTTCCTCGCCCGCTACCCGTCGGCGCCGCCCAACAACTCCGAGGGGAGCGGCCTCGGCCTCATGGACCGCGACATGATCCCCGTCTACGACCCGGCCTGGTTCGTCGCCGTCGAGTTCGACACCTACAACAACTCCTTCGACCCCCACGAGTCCCTGGACCACATCGGCGTCGACCTCGGCTCCTTGAAATCGGCTAACACGACGAGCTTGCCCAGCTTCCGCCTCAACGGGACCATGACGGCGTTCATCAACTTCACCGGCAGCACCCGGATGCTGGTCGCGAGGCTGCACTTCGATGACCATCCGTCCGTACCCCCGGTTGAAGTCAGTGCGGGGTTGCCCGAGGCCAAGTCGTCCTCGCTCCCGTCGGAGGTGGCGGTGGGGTTCTCTGCGTCCACCGGCGCAGACGTGGAGCTCCATCAGATACTCTCATGGTCCTTTAGCTCCACGCTTGATGCCAAGAAAACAACATCAAGAGGTGTGTTTTTATCGCTTTATATAACTTCGTATGTAGTCCGTAGTGGAATCTCTAAAAAGACTTATATTTAGGAACGGAGGGGGTACTACATAGTCCTTACTGGAAAAAAAAACTTTCACTATGCCATGACTGCTACTTACTGAAACATTAAGTGCGAACTGCAATTTGGGTGCCTTAATATTATTTCTGTCATCTTTTATGTATTGGTTCATACTCCATCTCCTTAGTGTTAGTAATTTCAGCCATGGCAATATATATGTCGGTAAATACCACAGGCATTTAGATGCCAATAGTATCTAGCATTACCATGTAATCCGAAAAAACCCAATCGAAAACTAGTGATTGCACCCGCAAAAAAAAAAAAAAAACTAGTGATTGAAGAATAGAAATGATGGGAAAAGGCAGTGATCGGCTATACACGATTGGGCGCGGTAACATCATAGGACACTATCATGGAGGGGACAAATGGCAACTAAACGCGGTGGTTGCCGTTGGACAGAAGAAGATATGTAGTGCTACTACTAGTGTAGTTTGGACAGTGCATTGCGGTCAGAAATGCAGAAAATAGCAAACACTTTATAAGCCCAAATTATAATACTGTCATAGACTACAGATTTACTCCATTCGTACTGGGTCATATGTAATTCTTTCCCGCCCCAACAACTAATAACTTATACTGTCTGAAATCACATATTAGACTGCAAAATAAAAAGTTAACACTTAGTTTGAAGTTGTGTGTCTTGAGCAGAATATACTTCTTAACAACATTACATCAGTTACTTAACAATTTGTGTGATGTGACAGGTACTATCCTCATTGCCGCAGCGAGTGTTTTAGGAACTTGTGTGTTCCTAGTCGTGGTTTGGATCATTTTGTCAAGGTTTATGTGGAAACGAAGGCGCAATTCCCTTATGGCAGGGGCTGGCCCAAGGCAATTCCGTCACCGCGATTTGGCCCACGCAACCGACAATTTCTCCGAGAAGAGGAAACTGGGAGAGGGTGCTTTTGGTGCAGTATACCTAGGGAAATCCTTCATGGTCGACCACCACGGTGGGCAGCGGCAGGATGTTGCTATCAAGGAGATCTTCAAGGGGTCCACGGAAGGAACCAAGGACTTCCTCGCAGAAGTCAACACCATTAGCAAAACCAAGCACAAGAATCTGGTCAGTCTGGAAGGTTGGTGCTGCTGCAACACGGGTAGCTGGAACTTGATGTGTTGGTGCTGCCTGAAGCAGGTCGATCACAAGCTCTTCCTTGTCTATGAACTCATGCCGCTAGGCGATCTCGACCATCACCTGCACAAGAAGGCCACAGTTCTGCCATGGCCAGCAAGATACAAAATAGCAACAGGAATAGGATCCGCTCTTGTGTACCTCCACCATGACTGCCACCCGTACATCCTGCACAGAGATATCAAGCCCGGCAACATACTCCTGGACGACGATTACAACCCCAAGCTCGCAGACTTTGGGCTGTCGAGGATTGCCAACAAAAACAATGCCACACTGGTAACCAACGCCGTGGGGACCGAGGCGTACATGGATCCGCAGTGCAAAAAGCATGGTGGTGTTAAGTTCCCGTGTAGCACCGACGTCTACAGCTTTGGGCTCGTGCTGGTGGAGATCGCGTGCGCACGGTGCAAGACGAGGGAGGAAGTCTGGGAACTGTATAGAAGCAACGGTGGTGCGGTGCCCATGGTGGACACCGAGCCCAATGAGAGGTTACGAGCCATGGCGGAGGCCGCAGTTGATGAGAGGTTACGAGGGATGGTGGAGGCCGTGGCTGATGTCAGGTTAGGAGGCGAGTTCCATAGAGAGCAGATGCAGCGTGTGCTTGTCGTGGGCCTCTGGTGTTCACTGTCCGAAGGTGCACATCGACCTTCCATGAGGCAAGCATTGCGAACCCTGGAACAGGACGACACGCCGCTGCCTAACCTTGCATCGTTTTCCAGTGGTGTCACCTCTGCTTAATCCCATCGTTATTCTGCATGGATGCCTGTTTACTCGATTTTATGTACAACCTCGCTGCCATCATGTTCGCAGCATCATTTCTTTTAGCCTCAAACTGTAGAACAATTGTTCTAGGATAAATTTCTATTAGTATAAAATCAGTATGTTACAACAAGGGAGGAAATAAAAGAAATGAAGAAAACTAATTAGGTAGGAAGACCATACAATCCAATCCAGTGGCGTATCTAGGATTTTGAAACAGGGCGGTCCACCGGAAAAAGAATCGCGACAAATATGATATGTCAACTACTAAACCTTACTCTTGACTAAACTAATGGCAAAAAATGTTCTCTTAAAAATTTCCATCTCCACTGGTAGAAGTAATACCAATTTTAGGAACAAATGCACAAACTTATGAATTACTAGACCATAACGGCGGGCGTTGCCGCGCCCGTCCATTTTTACTATAAAATGGTAGGAATTTCCAAGAATGTGTTGCAAAAGCTTGGTCTGATACGTAGAGAAATATTACTTTTTTACAAAACCATAAAAATGGGGACACATCTGTAGCACATATTGGGCAGATAACATGAGTATTTTATTGGATATTTGGTATTCAATCGTATGAGGAGGGCTAACCATGGGTAAAACATAGACTATCAGCTCAACAAGCAAGATTCTAAGGAGAAAGCTTTGGGGCCATAATGGTGATCAGATCCATTTTCATCAAATCGAGCACCTTTGGTAATTTCAGACACATGCATAACAAAGATACTGAATACTGGCCCTGGTGGTATTATCCCATAGAACATATAATTTAACAACACCAGGTCAATGAAAAATAAATTTGAACACAAACTCACAAGTTCATTCTTTTTTGTGAAGGTGATCACATATAAACTGGTACAAGGCAAGAGAGGAATTTGCTACCAATGTGTTGACTCATTAGCGTCCAGGTTCAAAACAGAGCCTCAAAGCATTGAGATTGGGTGGTAAGGTGGACTTGTATCAGCTACCATAGTCTAAATTGTAACAACCCTCTTATCCTACCAGGAAGGAAGGAGGTAGAGGACTGTGGTTGCCGTGCAAATGACATCACCAGCAACAGTTGCTCCAGCACCGTCCAAGTCAGTGGTGAGGATATGGCGTTGATATGTTGGACACATGGAATCGAGGAGGGGATTGTGTTCATTCAACACAAGCAACATAACCTATCAAGAATAAAATTGGTACTTAATACAAAACATTTAGCTGCTTTGAAGTTTCAGAACATAAGAACAATTAGTTGACTAAAGTTCAGAATCTGGAGGAGTAAGCATACAATCGATCTGCATAATGAACAGTATCAACAAACAAATGTTGGATATCTTATTGGATTGATTGCAGGTAATGAAACATGTAGTCAAACAACCACATGGTCATACTTGTACTGTGAACATGCATGAAAATGTTTGTAGGTTCAGACCAGATATGACTAACCTTGAATACATTTAGATCTCTCACCCAGTAAATCAATTCAAGAAACCTGCATGCAATTACAAATGATCTGTATATTCCAAACGCCCAAACCTGTCTAAAGAGGTTAGCTAACAGCCTAACACGATCATTACAATCACAGTGTCAAGAGGGGATAGGCAACTACTGATATGACAAGCAGATATGAACAAGCAAGATCTATCACCAAACCTATATGGCTCTGCATGGAAGCATTGCAACCAATTCGAATTTTTTCTAGACCCTTCCCTCCAATAGGGACCTAAGGAACACAAGTAGTACACCCTAAATTAATAGTTAGCTTATGTTGCTTGTGCAGATCCACCGGGCAGATACACAAGTCTTGTAGCGACATTGATCGTTGTCCGCAATCTTCTCCAGCTAATGGAATTCAATCGACATCGACCGTTCACTGCTCTTATCATCGCACCCTGGCGTCGCCTGCGAAGCGACTCCCTCCCCAGGTCGCACAGACCAGGCGCATCTCCAGGCCGGCTGTGAGGCCTGAGGCGCCCGCCTCGCATCCACTGCTTCCCCCTCACAACCTTGTTTTCACCCACATCTTTGTGCAAATAGAGTTGCAGTCGTGTTGCCATTTCAGATCTTTTTTGTTTCGGTGGTGCTGGACTGTCCAACCCCTGGAACGGCAGAAATTTCAGCCCCACAGTGTTTGGGTATAACTTTAAAATACGGAGTACAGTACATTTTTTTATTTCGGTAATGTTAGCAAGAACGTCAGCTAGGAGAGGGGTGGCAAGCGAACGGCATTTGATGACAGTTTTAGTTGTGAGGAAGATAAAGCAAAGACGGAACTTCGATAATAAAGGGAGAAGATTGCTAAACGATGGTATACTGAACTGGGCTAGCGAATGAGAAAAGGAAGTCTCATTTATGGCCGATTGCAGTTTCAGCTAGATGATATTTAGACAATCCCTAAATAAAGGAACCACAATAACAATAACGTGTTTCACTAGATAAGTAACATAGCCTAGGATATACTAGGAAACATGCCCGTGCGTTGCAACGGAAGAAAAAAATCACACGCGCAGCATGACTCAAGACCCATACAGGTCCGAATCCTATTTCAACTTGGTACCTAAATCGTGTAATTTCTTATCCTCCTTCCACCCTCGCCAACAGTGGCTGCAGTGTCCACTTGATCATAATGCGCCTGGACATGGTCAATGCCAAGGCGGTGAGTTCAAACACCGCACGATACACCGGTCATTGAACCACGCCGGCGCAGTGGAATGTTCAAGTCTTTAAAACTAATCTCGTTAATCTAGACATGAGGGCCACCCTCCACAAGCTACACCTGGTCCATATGTACACCAATCCTTATACCATATCTTGCAGACTTGTTGCATGGGGAGGGGAGTGGAGGTCCCGAATGTGTCCATGTATCCCTCAAGGAAAGGTCTTGGGGTTGACTATGGAGCAAACACCACATTCCAAGTCATCGTACGTCGGACCACTACAGACGGTCACATGTCGCCACCGAACAACAAGAGAGGTGGACGGTGAGGGTTAACCTTTTCTAGTCACCACCCTCGATCCACATCTAGCTACTACAGCACCCCTCATACCCCCTTTTGCAGACTTGTTTCGTGGGGAGGCGCAGGAAGGTACCGCATGTGTCCATGCATCCCTTAAGGAAAGGTCTTGTGCTTGACTATAGAGCAAACACCACATTTCGAGTCCTCCTCCTCGTACGTCGGACCACTACGGCCAATCACATGTCGCCACTGAGCAGCAGGAGATGTGGACGGTGAGGGCTAACCCTTTCCAGCCGCCACCCTCGATACACATCTAGCTACTCGTCCCGATTCGGTTCGTCGCCAACCCGATCAATAGGAATAATGATAACAAAATTGTTAAATTGTTGAAAGCAGTAAACCCAAGGGCGAGAGAGGTGGACTGTGAGGGTTAGCCATTTCTTCGCTTTTGATTCGACTTCGATTCTGACTTGATGTGGATAATATTATATGTTCACACCGATAAAATATTCTCTTTTTGCTCTTGATAATTAAGAAAAATATTACCCAAGACGTTAATTTTTATAGCCACACCATACATCTATGTACAGAGATCAAACCAGTATCAACTGTTCCAAGTGCAAAGCAGCCTCACCTTTCACGCGACCTTCAGAGCAGACTCACCTTTCTTTGATATGCATGAATGTCATGATCGATTCCTACAAGGAAATTCAGGACAAACCAAACGCTGCGCACATGTTTATTTCGTGGAATATAAACAACATAAGAGATCACGGGAAGACGCACTGCTAAACTACACCGATAAACAAATACGGTATGCACTGTAGAGTTAGACATGCTCTCTGAGCTGTCATCTACATGATTTCTCAAAGCTAGTGCTGCAAGATTGGGTCAACCGATTCACACACAACATATCTATCACAAGTCCTATAGCATTCAACATCTAACGTTTCTGCACCTGAATCCTATGAGTCACAATCCAAAAAAAGTTCCAGAAATTGTCCTTTGCTGAATAACAGGGTGCGGATTTGGTTACTGAAATTCTTTCACCACGTTGAGGAATCATCCACAAGCATTCAAGCAAGCGTTGTGGTCAAAGTCAGGTCGATTAGTAGGTAATATGATGATTTAATATGGCGTATTTTCTGAAGAGAAGTAGTATAGTTGAAACATGAGAATAGACAGTTACACTTTTGTACATTAGAAAAGTAATAATGACTTGACTGAATTAATCAAGTACATTTTAAGCTCAGTGTTTTGACATCAAGCCATACACAGAGTAAGAAGCGCAGGATCATAGTAGGCATGCTTGAACACTTAACAAAGTAGCAACAACATCATTTCTTAACCATAAATAAGAATTTTCACCACACCACCTATATAATTTCTCCAACAACATACATTTAGCAAAGCTTTTACAACTATGAGACCTGGGACGACACCCTAAAACCTGACCAAGTACTACATTACCATAAAAACAAAACCCCAACCCCCGTCACACTTCTAAAACTTGTAAGACTGCTAACCTTTCGTGTTATTCCTCTGGTTGGATGCTAGTCGAAGCTTCGAATGAATTTTCCGCTAAGCTGAAAAACAACAGAAATATTTTTATATTCTATAATAAAATGTAGAGTTCTACAATATCTGAATCAATCTAGTGTGTGGTGAAAGGGGGTACATTTGAAATAATAAGGAAGTTACAGCCATGCAGAAAGTGTGAAACTACAATCAATTTATCTTCAGATGGATTAATTAGTAAGCTCTGATTCATACAAAAAAATAATTGGCTATGTTCTATAAACTGTTTTCTGCCAAGAAAAGGTGTGACATTTTCTCCATTGTTTCAGAACTGTAATTGATCAGCGGCAAGTTCACTGTGAGATTAGGATGTAGAGGCGATGCTGATTAGTACATGTCCGTACTAATTGTACTGGCTCCAGTATGTTGGTAGAACTAATGGACACCCACAATACTAATCACGGCCATGTTAATTACTATGTATGTAAGTAACCAGCAAGCTGAGTCTAATCAAACTATCTGTGTGACATTAACATTTGTATACCAGATTTTCCAAAATAACCAACATACCCCGCCGGGAATTTTACCTTGACTGTAAGTAACAATTCTGAGTCATCTACCTACTGATTTGTGTTGTGCCTGTTATAAGAATGCAAACAGGGAATCAAGTAGAGAAGGTGGGATCAAATGAGAAATTGAAGATGGTGTTCCACTCTCCGTCCATGTTGCATTCAATTCGTTCATTCCCCAACAAACAATTTTTCTTGCTGGTGCTTGTGCATGGTTGTAGGCTTGAGGAGGGGGTCCTGTGCTCACCATCCTGCTCGGAGAGGAGATCCCGCTGGAGGAGGGGATCCAACCAGATGAGGGGAGCATTGGTGTCCACGCCTCAATCCAGCCAGAAGGAGCCGCCGATCGAGCACGCTGTGCTCAGAGATGAGAGGGAGGGGCATCTAGATCTGGCTGGAGGGAGGGAGCGGTGAGGATGGTAGTGGTAGATGGCGGCAGCAGGGGGGAGGAGGGCGAGGGGTAGATCGACCTGCCACACGTCGCCTCCGGTGCGCGGCGAGTCTGGTGACGGGGTGGCCTGCCGCCGGTGCCGAGCGAGGCGAAGCCATGGGACGATGCAGTAGATGTTTTTTTTTTTGAGGGACGATGCAGTAGATGTTGGGAGCCTAGGCGTGCAGGTGACCTTTTTTTTGTCCCAACGACGAACCGTTATTTCCTTAGGGACGTAATTGCGGGTTAATTGTAAAAGAACTACAAGGGCTTCTTTGCAAAAAAAACACGACGGTGAGCGGGCAAAAGCGATAGCCGCTTTATTATTATATATATATAGGTAAAGATAAAGATAAAGACTATATAGTTCGGCAACTGCTCAACGAAACTGGAATACATATTAGTAGGATAGTTCAGCAAGTGTCTAAAAGACACGACGGTGAGCGGGCAAAAGCAATAACGAAGAGTAATAAAACAAGGTGATATTCTTGGTTTCGTTCCGTTTAGGTGATTTTTTTATTCGTCCCGCTTCGTTATTTTTTCGTATTTAAGGTGGTACTAAAATTTCATCCGTGATAGAAGCTAAAAAAGTTTGTTGTACTGCCTGGGTTGTAGCTCTTTTTTCGTAGGTTGTGGGCCGAGCTGGACTGCTCTAGCGAGCAGCGAAATATATAGTTGCGCTCGTGTGCGCCGGACTGGGCCTGCCATGCAGTTTTTTTATCTTGTTCGTTTGGGAGGATGGTGCAGTGAAAATTAATACTCCCTCCTTCCCAATATGTTGGGCGTATTAGGATTTTGCACGAAAATTAGCGCATCGTTCGTTACAGGGGCCGTCGTACGAGGGAGGCATCCCCGACTGGAAAAAAAAGAGGGAGGCACACGCACGATCTCCTTTGACCTAGTCTTGATTGACAAATCCAACCCCAAACTCAGATTGCCTCCATCGCGCCCCGCCAATTCTTTCCCGCGCCTGCCGTCAAAACTTCAAATTTGGAAAGCCCCTCAACCAGCGATCGTGACTTACAGCGCTCCCCACTAACTTCTCCTTCTTCCCCCATGCTTCTTCTCCCTCTGCTGTAGAGGTCTCTCTGATGTATGCTTTCGTAGACATGGCGGAAATTGACCTGAATCGTCCAGGTGGTCGGAGTAGCTTCGAGCCGGCCACGTTGTGGTTGCCGGTTCCCATCGTACTGGGACGGTCGCGCACGAGACCGGCCTCGCTGGCGGCAAGCTGCGCGGCAATGCCATCTGCAGCTAGATGGGCAGCAACTCCTTCGCTGGCGGGACGCTGGTCGCCTACACCTCCGCCGTGAAGGGAGCTGGCCATAGGTTGATGTCTCTACGAGCTGGGAAAGATCGGAAGGGGAAAATGGTGTGCTGGGCGTCTTCACGGAGGAGAAAACTGAGCGGGAGAGAGGCAGGCGAGGTGGGTATGTGGGGAGAAATTTTTGAAGGAGAGAGAGAGAGAGCCGAGTGGGTGCTCGTGGGAGCTAACCGCACGGGAGGGTCGTCGAAGTATTTTTTTTTTTATTTCCAGAAAACTAGCGATCGTTAGCGTGGGCGTAACTGCGCGCCTTACATTATGGAATTGCATGCAAAAGTTAGTACGCCCAACATATTGGGAAGGAGGGAGTAGCATTGTATGGTGTTCGAACACAGGACCTCCCCTCCAGTAGGGCGAGCAGCAAACAAACTCAGCTAGCATTCAAGTGTGCTACAAAATCTGGTATAATATTCTCATCTCAATTCTTTACATCTAATTCCACCAATTTCTTTTTCTCCACGGGCGAATCTGTCTCCGTTCCGCCTCCCCTCCTCGCACATCGTTCGCTGCGGTCGCCTGGATGGGCCAGGCCAGCAGCCACGTCTCGGCTTGTTTTATATTGCATTAGGTAAATAGATAATGTGTTTTTTTTGTCAATAGTCCCACCTCGCTCGGTTAAACCGATTGCCATCAGTTTATATACCTTATCAACTTATTGCCACTAGCCGCCTTGGGAGAAAACAGTGAGCTGATAAAAGAGGATTATGATATATTGAATACACAAAAGCCAAAAAGGCCTTGAGACACGGCTATGACGAAGCTTATAAAGAAAGGATATTGACACATGACTACAACGCGAGGCTTAAAGAAAGGGATGCACACAAACATATTTGCACCGGCAAAACATCGTCGACAACGAAGCCGATGGCAACTTCAAGTCCCTGGTTTGTCTCACACGAACTTCTCACCTTTTTCCTATTATATTAATCCGGAAAAAAGACCAGGTGCAAGGATTAACTCAATGAGGGCGGCCCTCACGTCCAGCTCGACAAAATTAATTTTCTAAGTTTTATATATTCTTTTGTGTTGGTATGGTTCAATGATAGGTGTGTCGTGTGGTTGTCGAGCTCATCGTGTTGAATGGCCAGTTCATACGTGTTATGATTAGGTGGACACCATATCCATCGTTGAGGACGGCTGAAAAGGGGATAAACAACGAAACATTTTGAAACAGATAACATGGACATTTGATAGTTTTGAGCCGGACGGAAAAAAGGATAAGCAGCAATACGAGTTACAGGTCATGTTCAAATAGATGAGGATGAGGTGGACCCTTGAGAGCTTTGAGTCATACTTATTGGACTCGGAGCATAAGATTTATTTTCCGTTGCAACGCACGGGCATGTGTGCTAGTTACTTAATCTACCTGAGGTAGAGACGCCTTGATTTTTACCATCGACGGTGCACTCGAGGTAGCCCTTGGCGTCGTACTCCTCGAGAGCCTTTGCAACTAGAGCCTTCACCTCCACTTCCGCCTTGGAGCAAACGCGATTGAAGTTTCTCATCACCTGGGCTTGAGACTCGGAAAAGGTGGACGAACGCATGACCCTCTCAGGGATTGGACGGAAGTTGTGCTTCATGAACTCTCGGAGACGGGCGATCCTCGCCTCCGACACCCGGCCAGCAGCTTCTTCAACAGTGAAGGCTCGAGGCTTTGAAAAGAAGGACGAACGCTCAGGGAATAGACGGTATTTGTGCTCTATGAACTGTCGAAGACGGGCGACCCTCGCCGCCGACACCGGGCGAGGTTCTTCAACGGTGAAGGCAGGGGCTAGGGGGACTTCGGCGTAGCCATTGGTGCCATACCTGTGCAGGAGCTCGGCTGTGTTTAGCTTCAGCTTCTTGACGTCGATATCTTTCGTGGCCTGACGGATTTGCTCTGCGTCATCCGTTGGGAGGAAGCGAAGAAATCTCTCGAGGTCACCGACTTCTTCCTCCATGAACAATCTGTGCGACTGTACCTCCTCCTGTGTCATCTTTCTCGGTTCCTCGATCCGCTTCCGCTTTCCCATTGGCGCCTTGCCGTACGTCCTTCCCGTGGACGACCTGGTGCGACAACTCCCTGGCTATCTCTCTGCGTCTGGATACGGCGCGCGGCTTCGAGTACTTTCCCGGTGGCCGGTGCCCTGTTTACTTATACTTTTTTATAAACACAGTATAGACACAAGCGCCCATATATACCTACCCCTATGAGCACCTCCGAGAGACTGAGCTGCCATATCATCTTGAGATTTACGAAGTCACCGTAGGCGCCTCGTTATCGACGGGAACGTCTCCTACCACTGAATGCGCATCGCCGGAAATCCTGAAATAAATCCAGGAATAATGCAAGCACCAGGACTTGAACCCTGGTGGGCTGTGGATACCACTGTCCCTCTAACCATCCAACCACGGGTTGGTTTGCCGTGTTTACTTATAATGACAGAAAGCCAACCGATTGCAACTCGAGTGAGTCCTGGTCGAATACGGTCACGGGCACCCCGTATTTGGCGTGGACACGGTCAGATTTCTTCCAGGCTAAGCGCGTTTAGCCTGGGTTGTTTTGTTTTGGTCAGGGAACGGACTCCGACTCACCCGAACCGGCTCTCTTCCGATCACCATCGATGGTTAGCACGTCTCCATAAAGGGTGGTTTCCACTTCCCACCCCACGTCGGCTTCCTCCCTTCTCGCCCCCCCCCCCCCGAGAAACTCATCCTCTTTTTTCTTTTTTTTCAGCAACAAGAAACTCATCCTCTTGTTTTCTGCTCGACGAACAAGGCGACCATTGACGAGGGGGTCGAGTATGGGTAGGCCCACCGGACTCAGTTTTCCAAGGACCCAGGCAAGAAAGTGAAGCTCAAGAAGCCCATGACAGAGTAGAGAGATCTCAAGAAGCCGACGTGAGAGCAACTAATTGAGGAGGGCTCCTTCAGATGTCTTCAAAGTGTCATTCTCAAGCGCCACTTGGCGTGTTCTCAATCATTGTCACGTGTTGTACTCTGCGTGTTTCCTCCGGATTTTTTTCCGCTTGCGTTTTCGGCTTTCTAGATGGAGTTTTTTCGGTGTTTCGGTTTTTCACCGGTCTTTCTTAGAGTAGTTTTTTGACAGAAAAAATAATTTCAAAAAAAAAGCGCGAAAAAACGTGTTTTTCCCTTTCTCGAGAGGCACGGTTTTGCTTCCGCGAGAGGCACGGATTTGCTTCTCCGAGAGGCACGACCGTGCCTCTCGAAAACGGAAAAAAATAACGTGCCTCGAGAGACATGGTTTTGCTTCCGCAAGAAGCACAGATTTGCTTCCGCGAGAGGCAGAAACGAAAAAAAAACGTATTTTTTTCCTCGAGAGGCACGGTTTTGCTTCCGTGAGAGGCACTGATTTGCTTCTCCGAGAGGCACAGCCATGCCTTCCGGAAACAGAAAAAGCGTTTTTTTTCGTTCCTCGAGAGGCATGGTTTTGCTTTCGCGAGAGGCACTGATTTGCTTCTCCGAGAGGCACATCCGTGCCTCCCAGAAACAAAAAAAACGTGTTTTTTTCGTTCCTCGAGAGACATGGTTTTGCTTCCCGCGAGAGTCACGGCCGTGCCTCCCAGAAACGGAAAAAACACATTTTTTCAATCGAGAGCCACGGTTTTGCTTCCGCGAGAGGCACGAATTTGCTTCTGCGAGAGGCACAACCATGCGTCCCGGAAACAGAAAAAAACGTGTTTTTTTTCGTTCCTCGAGAGGCACGATTTTGCTTCCGCGAGAGGCACGTTCGTGCCTCTCAGAAATGAAAAAAGCGTTTTTTTCATCCTCGAGAGGCACAGTTTTGGTTCCGCGAGAGACGCGACCGTGCCTCTTAGAAACGGGAAAAAACGCGTTTTTTTCCTGTGAGAGGCATGGTTTTTTGTCCGGTTATTTTCATGAAAAAGAAAGTTCGTCAAAACGTATCAACATAGGATCTAATTTTGAATATCTCAACGCGAGGAATCCAACGGTGAAATCAGTTCGAGATTTGAACGCACGGTTTAAGAGATAAAACGTTTTGAAATAATGGATCTACGAAAAAAGGGAAAACTCCCAGGTTGTGACAAGTGGCACACATGCAATGCGCCACTTGTCGAAACCTAAGGAGGTGGGAGTGACCTTTGAAAGAAGTACTCCTCAATTAGTGATTTTGAGCTAACGTACAACCACGTGTAGGTTGCGCTCGCATCAGGTGCCTCGCTAAATGGACCGGCCTAGCGCGGGAGGCCACTGGCACGACACACCACTGGCACTGCAGTATCCTACTCTTTACCATATTATATAACGAAAAGACGTTAGCACTAGATACCTACAGCCAGTTTGAATGGCGGTCCAACCATAGAATATGTGGTTAGGCATCTAATTTTATGGTTAGCGGGTTATGGCTTTGTGATATCTCCTTTTATCATTCTGTATGACACTTTGTATTTCGATGCATACTTTTGTTGGTCCTTTTAATTAATAATATGGCTACATGCATCATTTTGATGCAGAGTTGAGGGCATTCCTTTTTTTCGAAAAAAATATGAAAAATGTATAGAATATATATACAATGCGTCTGCAAATTGTTGATCACGTATTAAAAATATATTAATCGAACATTTGAAAAAAATGTTAATCAAGTATTTGAAAAATGTTGATCAAGCATTTAAAATATATTAAATGTGTGTAGAAAAAAATGGTTGTCATGTATAAGAAAAATATATACAAAACAAAAACAATGTGTATGAAAAATTGTTGATCATGTGTTTAAAAAATGTTAAATATGTACAGAGAAAATGTTTCCTGTGTATACAAAAAGTACAACGTGTATTAAAAGTGTTGACCAAGTATTTTAAAAATGTTAATCAAGCATTTGAAAAATATTAAATGTGTATATAAAAAGTGTTTGTCATGTATACGAAAAACATATACTAAACAAATACAATCTGTATGAAAAAAAATGTTGATCATGTTTTTAAAACATGTTGAATGTGTATAAAAATTGTTCCTGGAGAATACAAAAATTGTACATTGTGTGTGAAAATATGTTTATTGACATTAAAAAATGTTTGTCGTGTATTGAAAAATGTTTGACCATGTTGTCAAAAAATATTAATCTTGTATCTGCAAAATCTTAAACTTGTATATATATATATATATATATATATATATATATATATATATATATATATATATATATATGGTAAATTGTTTGGGGCACCTAGGTGCCTGGGCACCTAGGTGCATTATATGGCAACTCATATTCATAATGCATGATTGTAACGACCAAACCTCGAAGGATTTGAGTCTCTGTGGTTACTGTGCTAGTCCCTGGATCGATTCGCTAGCACACACAGTATAGATGAATACCAGAATAACAAGTGCATCATTTATTACAACGTATGATCCAGAATTTATAAAGTATAACAATCTGCATAGCACTTAGCTAGCTTTATTCAATCAAACAACGGAAAAGTAGCAGAAAATAACGATGAGTCCCATCGTAGCCCACTGGCGATGCTGAGTGAAGACTCGCGACCCTAACGGTACCTTACTCTTCGTCTGAATATCCTGCAACATGAGACGTTGCAGCCATATAGGTCAATACATTGAATGTATTGGCAATTTACACATGAGTAATATTAAAGCAGACCTACATGTACATGCATAGTATAACAAAGGAAGGCTTGATGGTTATTTTGCAGAAAAGCTAATTTTGTCCTCATAACTACATAATAGTCAAGTTTTAATTTATTTGCTACATTTAAATACATATGGTTGAATTGGCATCTCCAACTCCAACCTATTACCATTATTAAGTTTCCCACCAAATTTTATTAAGGGTAACATCTCTCAAGATCATCCAACAACTGTAATAGCCTAGCTGCTCAAAGTTGTCCATAACCGGAGACACGGCTAATCATGATTAGTTTTAATACTCTGCAGAGTTTAGTACGCTTTACCCACTGGACCCAACCCGAAGATTGAGACGAAGTCTTTCGGGAGTAGTCACCTAGTCCCACAGGAGGCCCATCCAACTATCATAACTACATCTGCTGGCACATCCGGGTAAGGTTTCCACAACTGGTCAACTAAGCTAGAGCCCATATAGCTAGTGGCCGCACATGGAAGCTACTAGTCACTAAGTCTGTCTGATCTTTTTGAACCTGGGCGGCATTCCACTTACATTCAGAGGGCCGAAACCATGATGTTCTTGAAACCACCCAGCAATACCAATTCCGCCCAGAGGTGAATTATATCCCTAGTTACTACTCAATTTATTTAATAATTCTCACATAATCTCAATGAATACAAGAACCAACCCCGTCTACATAGCATAGCAGAACTACAACCACCACGATCTTCATTGACGAGGGGATAACTCAATAGCATAGCATAATATAATAATACCCTATACATGCATAAACTTATAGTGTGATATAAACTACATGCATAGGAAAACAATAGGTGAAGGATGATCAAAATGTAACTTGCCTTGATTCTGGTTCAAAAGGTCACACTCCTGACAATAGTTTGCGTCGCACTCCGGGCAATCTACACGTTCCAAACGATCACAACAAATAAATCACCACACTCAAATAATAACAAATAAAACCAACAGCAAGAAATCATTTTTAAAATCACAAAAACAGTAGCATAACAGTAGGTATAAAACATCTACAATTCAATAGGAACACAACACAAAAAGAATCAATAAATTTTAATAACCGGTTTGCAAATTATGGCCTCTGGAAGTTTTATTTTAAATTTGGTCAAGTTCAAATTTGAACATTGCAAACATGCAAAATTTTGGTGATGTCATATTCTACTGGTCATTATGAGTGCACAGGAAAAAGAATTATCTAATTTGAGCATATAGATTAAAAGTTAGAGCAAAAAGAATTTGGGTGAAAAAAATCTGTCCAAAACTCTGTTTTCAGCCGGTGTGGTTACTGTAGCAATCGCCACATGTCATCGCGTGATTGGCCGAAGGAAAACAACTCTGTGTTCGCGTGGTCACCACGAGCAGAAGACGATGGCAGCTCGGGCATGGACGGCGGCGCTTCTCCGGTGGCTCTCCGGCGAAGACGAGGTGGCGGGCGGACGCGGCGTTCATAGGGGGTGGCGGTGGTGGCGAAAACGGTGGCGTGGGTCTTCTCGGCGGGCGATGGGGCGAAGTGAACTCCGGCAGGTTCCGGCGGCGTCGGGCGGTCCCTCCGGTGCTTTGCGGTCCACGGGGCGGGGTCAAAACGACGCGGAGTGAAGAGGGGAATCGAACGGTGCGGCGGACGGCGTTCTTACGTCGACGGAATGGCCGGCGACGGCGGCGCTCGGTGGAGCCGCCTCGGCGAGATCCAAATCGCCCTACCGAGGCGTGCGGCGACCGATGCGATCGGGAGAGGGGTGCGGGGCTTCCTGGAGGGCTTTGGCTCGCATGAGAAGTCCCAGACGCGCACGGGATCGACTAAGGCACGAGATCGATCCGCTCGAGCTCGAGTTCGCGTGCGTGTTCGTCCGATTCGGGGAAGGAGACGACCTGCAGCGCG
Source organism: Elymus sibiricus (assembly GCA_039707655.1). Taxonomy (NCBI): domain Eukaryota; kingdom Viridiplantae; phylum Streptophyta; class Magnoliopsida; order Poales; family Poaceae; genus Elymus; species Elymus sibiricus. The sequence goes on from CM077671.1 coordinate 253,020,231, forward strand.
GGTCCAGTGGTCAGCGCCTGAGGGCGAGGGCAGCGTACCGCTTCGGCGGTAGCTGGGCCGTGGCCGGCCTTTTGCGCGCTGGGCGCTGGGGTTGCGGCGGCTGGGCCACTGTGCAGCCCATATGCACAGTGCGGTCCGGTTTCATTTGTTTTTTTAAACAAAAGCTGTGCTACAGAAAACAAATATATATATACTGGCTATAATAAATACCAGCATAAATTCTAAAAAGACAATAACATACATAAAAATATATGTTACTATTCTAAACTACAGGAACACTAGTTCCAAACCTAATGCAATTTTGAAATTAAATAGTATGCAATAGGCTACACAACGAGCATTGAAATACTCAACTGAAAATAATTTGGAGTTTATAAAATTTGCAAAAATACATCAGGTGAGATCAAAATAATATTCTGGACATTATGAACTTTTTATTTAACTGGGGAGAAGTCATGTTATCTCCACTCCAATAATTTGCCTTGAGTTGCATAGTGAAAAGAATATTTCGGAAAAACAAATAATGCATAGAAAATATGAGATGCATATGAATGATCTATTAACATCCTAATTTAGAAAAATCGGGATGTTACCATGATGTACAATTCACCATAAAATGACTTTCCACATTTTGTTTGCATGCATTACGACCATCAATGGTCATTGATTGTTTTCCAAAACAGAAATATACTATTGCTTTCCTAGCAATGATGTCTTTTCAAAGAAAGAGGGTATGTATGTACGCTCTAATTTCTGAAGGTATCAGATACGACCAAATAATAGAATGTCATCCAAAAGGTTTGCACGTATAATTAGAACATTTTTATGCATTTTTCCAAAGTTTTACTTTTCAAGGTATCTAGTATTTTTTTTAAATAATGTTGGGTCACATTTTTTAACGCCCAATATTTCTATACAAATTAAGGTGACCAAATAATATAAAATGTGATCCTAATTATTATTTTACTTTTAGGAAAATATGATTCATGTTGATACCCACACATATACCTGGCTATGGGCCGGGCCGGGCTGGGCTTCGGGCCGGGCTGGACCAAGCTCGAAGCAAAAAACTCAGGCCCGGGCCCGGCCCAGCCCGGACGTTGGGCCTAAAAAACAGGCCCAAGCCCGGCCCGAAAGTGTAAAAGCCCGCCGGACCTCTTTAGTAAAACACAAAAACAACGGGCCCGGGCCCGGCCCGACCTGGCCATCGGGATGAAAATCTAGGCCCGAGCCCGTCCCGTGGGCAAGGACGGGCCGGGCCGGGTTGGGCTTTTTCGGGCCGGGTCGACCGGGCCGGGTTTTTTATGGCCAGATATACCTACACATGATTTTTCGTGCGTACATATACCCACACACACGATTCCTTTAAGTTTTAGGAATGAACATTGCATGCCAATACACACACGATTTTTTCGGTCCTTACGTGGACCTGAGATATCATACCCGTGTATCATTTTTCAATATACGCATGCTTTGTAGATATAAATAAAATTGATATACTTTGAACGGTACATACCCAATAAATGATACACTATTTTTAATCCAGGTATATTCTTTTTAGACATACCTGTAAATGATAATGAATATATACCCAAAAGCTATATAATTTACATATACCTAAGATATAGGGTATGTACGTATACTTAAGATATTGTACGCACAAACTCGTTTGTTAGGACACGTACATGCCTTGAAGACATATCCAAAAATAATATACTTTTAATGGGGACATACCTAATAATGATATACCCTTTTTCTGGGTATGTATATATACCTAAGGTATTGTACGCACAAACTATTTTCTCCGAAAGTATTAACATGAATACGGTGACATGCGACATACCTTTTTCCACAAAAATATAACCTATATCAATAAAATATGAATTCTTATTCTATGTAGAAAAGTGCACGTACCATGCATGTGACCATTAATTATTCATTTTCGCTTTCCATTCTACCGTGAGCATTAAGTGTCCATATCAAGTAATAATTAGCAATAATTCTTTCCTAATGAAACGTTCTAGTACTAGTATAAGTGCACACATCTCAGCATAATCTGACGGTTTATAGGCAAGGTGCCCAGACACCATATATATGTGGCCCACAAATTTGGCATGTCGTCCATAACCACGCGAGGGAGTGTCTGTAGACAACACCAACGCACATGCATGGCCCCAGGCACAATGTATGAAAGCGTTGTGCAATGTTTTCAAATACCAAATGCACAACTTTCGCCACCACATGTGTGTCTCCTGGACCAGAATGTCCCCGTACTGAGGTTAACGACCCATGCATATATAGCCCCACGCGCGCCCACAGTTCGAGCCGATAGGAGTGATTCAGTGTGTACGATGCATTTGATTTTTTTCTTAGAATTGAAATGTCGATGCATATATCAACTACGTATTATATATATATATATATATATTATACATAAAAAGTATTGGTTTTCAAAAAATATTGATTATATATTTCAATAATGTTAAACATATATATATAATATGTTTCTAGTGTATATGAAAAATGTTGAATGTGTAGTGAAAAATGTTGGCTTGTTTTAACAAAGAAGCCGATGAAAATCGACAAAAGAAACAAAGAAAATTAAAGAAAGAAAAAGGAAATCAAAGAAAACCCATGCAAAAGAGTGGAAGCAATGAAAACCGAAAAGGAAACAAGGAAAAACGAAGAAAACCGTTGAAAACCAGGAATTAAAGAAAACTGAAAAAACAAAGAAATTAGGAAAGAAAAGAGAAAACCAAAAAATGGAGAAAGAAGAAAACCAAAAAAAGGAAAAAAGGTAAAAACCATAAATAATAAAGAAAAATAAAAAACAAAAAAACACATGAAGAAACAAAAAATAAAAAATAAAGAAAACCAAAGAAAAAACAAAAAAGAAACCATAAAAGAAAATGAAAACCGAGAAAACCCCTATGCAAAACAGTGCAGCGCAATGAAAAACAGTGCTACAATACTTTTTTTGCCTGTTACTTGAGCACTCCAAGGAAGCTTCAGGCGAGGCCAGGCTACATCTCGCTATAAGTGAGATATAGCCTTGGCGACTGGAGGAGGTCGGGTCTGTGGTTTGACTCGGTGTGTCGACTCCATCAGGAGTCAGGCGAGAAACTCAGCAGGCGCGGCATGCGAAAGACCAAACGTTGGAGTACCTGTCAAGACATGTGTTACACTAGAGGATTAATCCGCATCATGCATAGAGTAGTAGGCTTTTGATTCTCTTTATCATTGTAACACAACCCTATCGGTATATTAGGCATGGCTCGGTAATAGTTTAGAAAGGAGGTGGGACAAGGAGCTCACAAGAGGAGAACTCGAGGTCACAACAATGACAAATACACCATACACACATTGTGCTCGACACACAATACCAATACAAAGCAGGAGTAGGTCTTTACCTCACCTCGAGGTGTCGAACTTGGATAATCTCTCTCGTACGAGGACTATTCCGGCGATGCCTTTCCCCGCAATCTCTACTATCGTTCTCACAATCATCTTAATGTCAAACACAAGCTATATGGATACCCCCGGTAACAACCCTCCACATTTGGCGCCCACCATTTTGGGACACTGGGCTTCATCGCCGATGATGAACGTGAACTTTACCTTCGTCACCTGAAGCTGGCGCGTCGAAACGAAGGCATTCCCGTAGCACCTACACCGCCATACGTCATCTGCGCAACCCTCACTCAAGCGACACATGTGGGAAATATGACCTAGAGACAATAATAAAGTTGTTATTATCATATTTCCTTGTTCTTGATAAGTGTTTATTTTCTATGCTATAATTGTATTAACCGGAAACTCAAATACATGTGTGGATAGATAAACAAATATTGTGTCTGTAGTAAGCCTCCACTAGACTAGCTCGTTGAAGATGGTTAAGATTTCCTAACCATGAACATGAGTTGTCATTTAATAATGAGATCATATCATTAGGAGAATAATGTGATGGACAGACCCAATCATAGGCTTAGCATATGATCGTGTCATTAAGTTTAAATTGCTACGACTTTCTTAATGTACAGTATCCATTCCTTAGACCATGAGATCATGCCACTCCCTAGTACTGGAAGAATGTTTTGTGGGCATCAACCATCACTTTGTAACTTGGTGATCATAAAGGTGTTCTTTAGGTATCTCGGAAGGTACTAGTTGGGTTGCATGGATCAAGACTGGGATCTGTCACTCCATGTGACAGAGAGATATCTCCGAGCCCTCTCGGTAATATAGCATCATAAGTAGCTTGCAAGCATGTGACAAATGTATTTGGTCATGGGCATACTGTATTACGGAACGAGTAAAGAGAATTGATAGTAACGAGATTGAGCTATGTTTGGTAATACCGACGGTCGAATCTCGTGCAAGTAATATATTGCCACACAAAGGGAATGTATACGGGATTATCGGAATCCTTGACATTGTGGTTCAGCTCCTTTTTAACTCAGTCGCGCAGCTCGCCCCCTTTTTACTCGACCACTCGCGCTTGGAGGAAAAAATGTCATCGACTCCGCTGCCTCCCCCGCCACACTCCCGTGCAGCATCTATGCCGACGTCGTCTTTCCCACCCCCGTAGGCCAACATGGTCACCGCAGATAGGCTCCGCCGTGGTCCTTGACAACCCGGGTTTGTGCCTCTCTCGCCCGCCGTCGGCGCACAACCAGTAGATCTGAGGCTACCGCCGCCGGATTTGACGCATCTGAATGTCAGTGACTGCACCTTTGTCATGGATTGGCCGGGTACCGAACCGCACAGATACTGACTTGACCTCTAGCTGCTCAGACCTCTGTCAGCGGTTCATCGGCGAAGACACGCCCAGTCATCGCCCGGGCTCGGCGCTAGCTGATACGTCCATTTTGCATCATGATTTCCCACTATTACTTACAATGTTCTTGATCATTATGATACAAATCTTATGTCTTTTCTCTCTTAATTTGCAAGATTTACTTGAAGAGGAAAATTAACGACAGCTGGAATTTTGGACCTAAAAGAGCTACAACAGATATAGCTATTCTCCGGAGCTCCAAATGACCTAAAAATTTCTAGAGATTTATTTTGGAATATATAATAAATATTGGAAAGAAGAAGCTCCGCGGAAGATCAACCGTGGGCCCACAGGGCAGGGGGCACGCCCTACCCCCTAGGCGCGCCCTCCATCCTTCTGGAGCCCATGAGTGCCCTCCAGTACCCGTCTTATGCTATATGTGGCCATTTTCCCTAGGAAAATAATAGGGAGACTTTCGAGACGAAGTACCGCCGTCTCATCACCAACGTTCCTCTCATCATGAGAGGACTCATTTCCATCAACATCTTCACCAACACCTTCTCATCTCAAACTCTAGTTCATCTCTTGTATTCAATATTTGTCCCAAAAACCTCGGATTGGTACGTGTGGGTTGTTGGAAATATGCCCTAGAGGCAATAATAAATTGTTTATTATCATATTTCCTTGTTCATGATAATCGTTTATTATCCATGCTAGAATTGTATTGATCGGAAACTCAGATACATGTGTGGATACATAGACAACACCGTGTCCCTAGTGAGCCTCTACTAGACTAGCTCGTTGATCAAAGATGGTTAAGGTTTCCTAACCATAGACATGAGTTGTCATTTGATAATGTGGTCACATCATTAGGAGAATGATGTGATGGACAAGACCCAAACCGTAAGCATAGCATTTGATCGTATCGCTAAGTTTATTGCTACTGCTTTATTCATGTCAAGTATATGTTCCTAAGACCATGAGATCATGCAACTCCCTAACACCAGAGGAATTCCTTGGGTGCATAAAACGTCACTTCGTAATTGGGTGATCATAAAGGTGCTCTATAGGTATCTCCGAGGGTGTCTGTTGGGTTGGCATGGATGGAGACTGGGATTTGTCACTCCGTTTGATGGAGAGGTATCTCTGGGCCCTCTCGGTAATACAACATCACAAGAAGCTTGCAAGCAATGTGACTAAGGAGTTAGTCACGAGATCTTGTATTACGAAGCGAGTAAAGAGGCTTGTCGGTAACGAGATTTAACTAGGTATCGAGATACCAACGATCGAATCTCGAGCAAGTAACATACCAATGGACAAAGGGAATTGAATACGGGAATTGACTAAATCCTTGACATCGTGGTTCGACAGATAAATATCTTCATGGAATATGTAGGAACCAATATGGGCATCCAGGTCCCGCTATTGGTTATTGACCAGAGAGTTATCTCGATCATATCTACATGATTCTCGAACCCGTAGGGTCCGCACGCTTAACGTTTGGTGACACTAGAGTAGTATTGGGATATGTACGTTGGTGACCGAATGTTGTTCGGAGTCCCGGATTAGATCTCGGAAGTCACGAGGAGCTCTGAAATGGTCCGGAGGTAAAGATTTATATATGGGAAGTTATATTTTGGCTACCGAAAAAGTTTCGGCTTTTGCGTGTATTGTACCGCTTCTAGAAGGTTCCGGAGGATTCCGGAGGGGTCCGGAAGTCCATGGAGTGTTCCACCATGCCCCTTAGACCAGCATGGGCTGTAAGGGGGCGCCCTAGCCTTATTGGGCCAGCACCCCAAGGGCCCATGGCGTTAGGCGGTAGGAAACCCTAAGGGGCACGACACCTAGGAGGTGCCTTGGGGAGGGAGGACTCCTCCCTAGCCGCCGACCCTCCTTGGAGGAGGGGCCAAGGGCTACGACCCAACCCTGCCCCTTGTATCCTATATATAGTAGAGGAGAGGGGGAGGGCTGGACACAACAATCCCACGCCCCGGTGGCAGCCCTCCCTCTCCCGTTACTCTGTTTTCTCCTCAGATCGCATCTACGATAGCGCTTGGCGAAGCCCTGTCGAGACTGCTCCACCACCATCTCCACCAGGCCGTCATGCTGGTTGAGATCCCATCTACTTCTCCTCCCTCGCTTTCTAGATCAAGAAGGAGGAGACATCATCGAGCCGCACGTGTGCTGAACGCGGAGGTGTCATCCATTCGGCGCTTGATCAGGACGGATCGCGATTGGATCATGAAGAGTACGACTACATCAACCGCGTTATATACGCTTCCGCTTAGCGATCTTCCAGGGTATTTAGACACACTCCCCCTCTCGTAGCTATGCATCTCCATGGATAGATCTTGCGTGTGCGTAGGATTTTTTTTGTTTCCCATGCAATGTTTCCCAACAGTGGCATCATGAGCTAGGTCTATGCGTAGATGATATGCACGAGTAGAACACAAAGTGTTTGTGGATGTTGATGTTCAGATTGCTTACCTCCTTAGTCTTATCTTGATTCGGTGGTATTGTGGGATAAAGTGGCTCGGACCAACCTTACTTGTCCTTGCACAAGAGACCGATTCCACCGACTGACATGCAACTTGTTTCCATAAAGGTGCCTGGCGGGTGTCTGTCTCTCCCACTTTAGTTGCATTGGATTTGACAGAGGCGGTCCTTGTAGAAGGTTAAAATGCAACTTGAATATCACCGTTGTGGCTTTGCGTAGGTAAGAACGGTTCTTACTAGTTGCCCATAGCAGCCACGTAAAACTTGCAACAACAAAGTAGAGGGCGTCTAACTTGTTTTTGCAGGGTATGTTGTGATGTGATATGGCCAAGACGTGATTTGATATATGTGATGTATGAGATGATCATGTTTTGTATAGTTATCACGACTTGCATGTCGATGAGTACGGCAACCGGCAGGAGCCATAGGGTTGTCTTTAATTTATTTTGTGCCATTTGCTTTACTTTATCGCTATGAGTTAGCAATAGTTCTAGAAGCAATAGTTGGCACGACAACCACATGACGACACGATGACGGAGATCATGATGATGGAGATCATGGTGTCATGCCGGTGACAATGGAGATCATGCCTGTGCTTTGGAGATAGAGATCAAAAGCGCAAAATGATGATGGCCATATCATGTCACTTATATGATTTGCATGTGATGTTTATCTTTTTATGCATCTTATTTTGCTTAGGCAGACGGTAGCATTATAAGATGATCCCTCACTAAATTTCAAGATAAAATTGTGTTCTCTCCAAGTATGCACCGTTGCAAAAGTTCATCGTTTCGAAGCACCTCGTGATGATCGGGTGTGATAGACTCTTCGTTCACATCCAACGGGTGTAAGCCAGTTTTACACATGCATAATACTTGGGTTAAACTTGACGAGCCTGGCATGTACAGACATGGCCTCGGAACACAGGAGACTGAAAGGTCGAACATGAGTCATATAGTAGATATGATCAACATGGAGATGTTCACCATTGAAACCACCTCATCTCACGTGATGATCAGACTTGGGTTGGTGGATTTGGATCATGTCACACTTAGACAACCCGCGGGATGTTGATTTGAGTGGGAGTTCATTAGTAATTTGATTAACCGAACTAATTATCATGGACATAGTGAAAATGTCTTTGCAAATTATGTTGTAGATCAATAGCTCGCGCTATAGCTCCCCTATATTTCGATACGTTCCTAGAGAAAACTAAGTTGAAAGATGATGGTGGCAATAATGCGGACTAGCACTAGTGCAGCCGCGTGCTATACAAACGGTTTTTAACCCCTTTCCGTGACGTAGTCTTAAACCGTCACCTTGCATGTGTGGGCGATAGGGGGGCCTATCCCACACGACAGGGAAAACCCGTCGGCAATGCCTGCACCCGGTCGCACACGATGGGCAAAAATATATCGTTTGCGATTCGAAGGGCCATCACAAACAAACATATTGGGGAAGACGTGTGAGATGAGCTTATCATCCCACACAGGGAATCCCAAGGTTACGTCTCCGTTCGTATTGCAAATCACACACAATTTTCTGCATAACATCGTTTGTGATAGGGCTGGTCATCACACACAATAGTTATAATTCAGTCGTTTGCGTTATTCAAAACATCACTCACGATGTCTAGAAGAAACTGTTTGGCATTGGGCTGCCTATCACACACACTTGCTATGAGAAAACGTTTGTGATTGGGTGTCCTAACGCACACAATTGTCAACCAGAATTCGTGTGTGATTGCTCACCGATCCAACATGCCAACTTTCTAGAAACCGTGTGGGTTTGTTGAGGTCATCACCCACGGTGTAGTCTTAGAAACCGTCTGGAATGGGAACCCCAATAATCAGCCTGATTGCTCTATTATTTATAATCCATTTAGAAATAAAATTAACATTTCATATCAAGCACAGAATATATTTCTTATTCGTAGTACGGCAACAAGGATTTCATAATTGAATTACATCAGGGTACAACATCATTTAAGCATATACTGCCTAGCTACCCAATTGCACAACATGACAAAGTTTCAAATGCAACATCTAAAACCTTTGGAAATTAAGTATCATCATAGACGGTAAATAGACAGATGAGTCTCATCTAGAAAACTGTTAAAACAGAAGGCGGATATTGAGCCTTCAATGATGTTGAAGGTCCTCGCAACTTTAGGCCAGTGCCTGTGGATGATTGCCCGCCCATCCTTCGTCCTCTTGAGGAATACTTCAAGATTATACCATGGGTGATGTATGAATACCTTCCTCGCCTCTTGAACATAGAGGTGGTTTGAGACGTAATCATCGATGAACTGCCTTGAGAAGGACTGAAAACAAACATACGCATAAATATCTTTTCTAAAATTTGAAATGGCGCAAAGGGAAAAGGACAAGGTGAAAGAGATGGTACCATCCTATAGTTGACCGATGTCTTCTTCATTGTGCAGACAAACATCTTGTTGTTTTTAGTAGCTAGTTTCTTTATCTTAACAATCTTTCTGAGTTTCTTGATTTGACTGATATTCAAGGACACCTCATTTCCCCACATGCAAAAAGGGTTGAAGAGTGGGTCTAAACCTCTTACAGCAGGACCTACATGTGCAAGAACAAATTATTAAAAACATTAATATTACAATGGTTCCTGCAATTGCACAATAATGTGCTATTAGCCAAACGACCATGGATGTGCAAACCTCGATGGTAAACTTCAGTGTCCCCCATTGTTTCCCCCTGCAACATATTTAAGACAAATATGATCAGGTTATAAGTGATATTTGGCATACTATCAGTGAAATATGTTAATGGAAAATAAACACATTGCGGATCCAACAAATTAATTTGAGCCACATGGAAAAGCCAGTTATCTAAACCAAGCGTGCTAAAAACTAAGAAATATAGCAATTCTATATGTTTCACATGTATTTAGTACATCTAAATTCGATTTATTCATCACATGCATAACAATACAAAATTGTACCAACAACAATTGAACATCATATTGCAGAATTGAACTAAATAGTTAAATGATCACCACAACAAATGAACGAAACAGTTAACTAAGCACCACATTTCACAATAGAACATACTAAAAGGTCAGGTTGGAGTAGCATTACATTGGACATTTCACTAGAATTTCTAAATGAAAGGCAGTAGCGGCACATGCAACAGGTAAACGAAACATGCTTAACCGACGTAGCTAGGTGAACATAGGTCCTTAGTGATAAAGCTCAGAAAAACAAGCTATTCCTCATCGTCGGAGATATCGATGATGATGGGCTCCTTCAACTTGGAAGAGGGCCAGGCCTCCACACCGTGGGTGCACCCCTGGTAGTGGTGAGTGGCCTGATCCTGCCCCGGCACCAACATGCCGGCTCTGGAGTTGAGATAAGCACGGGCACGCTGAGAAAACACATCGAAGTCGTCGTCGAACGTACAGGTGGTACCCTCGAGAAAAGACCACGAGCTGTCGTTTATAGCAGCCAACCGCGTGCCTACGTCAGCGCGCAAGGCGTCAATGGTGGCCTCGACGGCGAGGTGCTCCTCCAAGATCTGGGGGTCGGCACGCACGGAATCCAGCGCTGCCTCATCTGCACGTGCAGCCGCGACTTGCTTCTCCACTGCCAAATGCTCTTTGAGATCCTGGCTATACTGCGTGCACCATGGCTTTCGGCGGCGATTATTTGGAGGATGGGGCGGTGATTTGGGTGGAAGGTGTCGCGCCGGCGGTCGGGCCATGTGGGATGGAGGAGGAGGGGTGAGGGGGTATTGGGGAGGTGTCGATTACCTGACTAGATGGACAAGGCCGAGTAGCAAGAAGGAGCGTCGCCGGAGAGGAAGCATCACTGCAAGCAAGCAGTGAAGGTTTGAACTAGGAAATGTAGAGGAAAAGGGGGAAATGTGGCATTTGATTGGTACCGAGGGGCGAGGGAGGTAGATATTTCCGCGGCAGCCCAAAATTTTCATTCGGTGCAGCGAAAAACTGGCGTGGAAAGCACCATCGGACACAGTCCCTTATTTAGAACCGTGTGCGATATCAAAACATCACAAACGATGCATGTCTTATACCCCATGTGTGATGAACTTCAACGTGCAAAATTTTCAGAATAGTTCTCGATATCAACACATCACCAACGAAGCATGTGCTATACTCCGTGTGTGATGAACTTGGACGTGCAAATGTTTGTCTCCAAGCTTCCGACGTAAGTTTGGGTACTACATATTGTAGGATCGAAAGTATGTCTAGAGGGGGGGGGTGATTAGACTACTTGACCAAATAAATGTCTATCATTTTCCCAATTTTAGTTGTGGGCAGATTTTAGCAATTGTAGCAAGTCAAGTACACCCTAGACATGCATGTATAAGAGGATTGCAGCGGAAAGTAAAGACAAGCACATGTAGTAAAGGGTAGGGTAGGAAAATCAAACGCAATTGTAGACACGAAGATTTTTCCCGTGGTTCCGATAGGTGGCGCTATCGTACATCCACGTTTATGGAGTCTTCAACCCACGGAGGGTAGTGGTCGCGAGAGTCCACGGAGGGCTCCACCCATAAGGGTCCACGAAGTAGCAACCTTGACTATTCCATAACGGCCTCCGTCCATGAAGGACTAGCCTCACTATGGGTAGATCTTCACGAAGTAGGCGATCTCCTTGCCCGTACAAACTTCTTGGTTCAACTCCACAACACGAAGTAGGAGGCTCCCAAGCGACACCTAACCAATCTAGGAGGCACCACCCTCCAAAAGGTAATAGGCTCGATAGTAACGATGAACTCCTTGCTCTTGTGTCTCAAATGATAGTCTCATCAACACACAATCACTCTCTCACAGATTTGGCTTGGGTAGAAGAGATTGATTGGATGGAAAGCAACTTGGGGAGGCTAGAAATCAAGATCCATATGGTTGGAGTGGATGATCTTGACCTCAACACAAGGGTATGTGGTTCTCTCTCAGAAATTTGGATATGGGAAGTGTGGAACTGTTCTGAGTGCTTCTCTTACGAGTGGGATGTGGTGGAGGGATATATATAGGCTTCTCCAAAAATCCAACCGTTACACCATTATTGACCAACTCTTGGCACCAAAGTGTTCAAAATGTGGCAACTTTAGGAATCTCGGTGGAACCAATATAGAATTCTTGGTGGTACCGACAAGGTTCACCTATGCAGTTTCCAAAACTCGGTGGCACCGATTTTCAAAACTCGGAAATTCCGATTCTTGAAAATGAGATACCAGAGAGTTGGTCACCGTTTTTGGTGGCACCGAAATGCAACTTGGTGGTACCGAGAATGGGGTTTGGCTAGGGTTTCTGTCTGAGATGAAAATCGGTAGGGCCGAGTGGGAAATGTTGGTGGCACCGATTTTGCATGTTAGGCTTTGGACATAATATTTGTGGGAGAGTTTTGTGAATGTTTTTGGTGGCTATCACTTGATCACTTGAGCATTTCATTCACCATTAATACCTTACCCCCTTTTGATAGTATTGGCTTTCCTATGGACTCAAAGTGATTTCTCACAAAGTAAAATGTAGAGTCCTCTTGCTTGTAGCTTGGCTAATCTTATTCCTTGCATCTTGGGGTTCTCCTCACAATCCTTTGCCATCATATCATTGAACTTTTCCTGAAATATACTTAGTGGAAACATGAGTCCAATGAGGTATATGTTGTTATTAATTACCAAAACCACCTAGGAAGAAGTTGTGCTTTCACATATCACACGGTTCATGCCAAAAAATTGTGTGTGATGGACTTCAATTTCATTTTCAATTGGAAGATGGAATGGGGGTACGGCGGCAATATTTTGGTCCGAATTTTCCTAGTTAAAGTGGTCATCCACGTCGTCGCATAATTTAACATCAATTGCTAATTTGGGTACACAAAAGAGCCTACACCACAACCCGCACTTACTTAATCGAGCAATTAAACATAGCTAGTTGACCTAAACATTACTCTAACAAAAGACCAGCGCTCTAAACAAAGATTAATGTTCTGCCCGACGCTCGCCGATCTCCGCCTCATCCTCCATGACCAGCTCGCGCTCGACAACCTCCAGGGGAAGGGGATCCATGGAATCCATCGCCACATACTCTGCAAGCATCTCACAGTCCGCGTCCGCCATCTCTTTGGAAAAGGCCGCCACGAGTCTGGTGTGGGCGGCCACGGTCCGGGCATTGATGGCCTCCATCTCGGCAAGGGAGGCTGCCGACGAATGGACGGTTGCTCGAGCGCTCTCGGCGATTGCCAACTCTTCGGACGTAGGTTGTCGATCGTTGTCGGTGAAGGTCGCTGCTATTTGTGCGGCGAACGACACGAGCTGGGCGTGGGCGGCCTTGGCATAGGCGTGGGCAGCCGTCATCAGGGATACGATGACTGTCGAGGAACGGACAACTACTGTGCCGTTCTCGCCATTTGCTCCCCTGGTCGCAGATGTTGCTGCCGCCATCTAAGATGCAGCAGCTGCCCTTTCGGCGGCTGAGCCGCCCTGTCGGAGATTGCGGCCGCGCTCAAGGATGTTGTGAGAGCGTTCATGGTTGATGCAGCCATGCTCGGGCCGGAGTGGGTCGCTGAAGTTGCCCTCACGACGCGGATCCACCTCCCCATCTTTCACCGGTGAGGCATGAACAGTACAGTGGTCTGGGGGAACAGGTGTGACTGTGTGGTTGACGCGCCGGCGGTGGACTGAAGCTTCCGGCCTAAGTCATATATGAGAATTGTCCCAAGATATTTTTATGCTACATCACACACGTTCCATGATCAAGAACTGTTTGCGATGTATTTGATTTTCATATTGCTTTAAAACGAAAAATGAAGTTACATCGGCAATTGAAGGTGTTTGGATGGCAATACCATTTATCTGCAGTGAACGTGCAACTATAGGAGTGTCTGTTAAATATGGAATTATTCAGGGTTGTTTAGGCCCTTTTAAACATTTTAAGAGTTTTTTAGACATTTCATGTGCATACTTCAAATTTGAACTGCAGTTAAGCGCATACTAGAGTGCACCTGAATGGGTTGAAAATCATCTATGTGTCACTGGATACATGTTTTGGTCCAATGCAAGAAATGGAAATTAAACGAATTCCAAACCTCTCGGTATTTTGGCTCGGTCGTAGACTTTGAGAAGCCGTGTTTTCAAATTCTAGTAAATCCAAATATTGTCAGAAATTCATGAAACTTTGCATGGTGTCATGTCATGGCTCATGTGTGTCGTGGTAAAAAAAATGCCCACTTCAGGACAAGTTTTGGCACAAACCTCTTACAAACCAAAGATTCTCACAAGAAGTCATGTGGTTCCGATAGGGAAAGTTCACATTTTATGTGTGAAACAACATCCGATGTCTCTTCTCACCTTGAATTTATTTCTAGAGTCTCCATAGAGCAACATGATATGTCGTGCTAAACAATGGAATATTACAGAGTTCGTTTGGCCTTTTTAGTACATTAATTGAGTTTTCTAGGCATGTAATGTGCATAATTCAAATTTTAACTAGAATCACACGGTCCAACGCATGAAAATAGGTCAAAAAATCATACACGTTTCCCTGGCTGCATGTTTAGGTCCCACGCAAGAAATGAGAATGAATTTCAAACATATCATCATCATGGCTCGACCGCAAACATTGGGAAACTTAGTTTTTAAATTCATGTAAATGCAAACCTCGACAGAACTTCATGAAATTTGGGCATGGTGTCATCAATTGCCATGTTGTGTGTGTTGTGGTAAAAAAATTGCCCTATTTTGGACAGGTTTTGACACAAAGCCTCTTACAAACCGGCGATTCTCACAAGAAAGTCCTGTGTTCCGAGAGGGAAAGTTCACCTTTTATGTGCGAAACAACATCTGTTGTCTCTTCTTGCCTTGAATTTATTTCTAGAGTCACCATAGAGCAACATGACAGTCATGCTAAACTATGGATTTTTTCCAGGGTTCGCGAGACCTATTTAAGACATTAATTGAGTATTCTAGCCGTTTAATGTGCATAATTCAAATGTGAACTACAATCACAAGGTCCAACGCATGAAAAATAGGTTGAAAAAAATCATATGCCTTTCACTGGATGCATGTTTAGGTCCCACGTAAGAAATGGGAATGGATTTCTAACATCTAATTGTTTGTTGGCTCGGCCGTAAACATTGAGATACTTGATTTTCAAATTCCCGTAAATCCAAAACTCGTCAAAAATTCATGAAACTTGGCATGGTGTCGTGACAAGGGCACACATATGCCGTGGTAAAAAAATGTTCAAATTGGACATGTTCTTGCACAATCCCCTTACAAATCGGAGCTCCTCACAAGAAGCTTTGCGGTTTCGATAGGGAACATATTATATATGCATGTCACATATGCGGGCGAAAATACATCCGATGCCTCTTCTCTCCTTGATTTTTTTATGGAAACAACATAGACATGTACATGCGAAGTGAAAAATATGAATAAATTAAGGGATCATCTGGCTTTTAAATACATTAATTGAGTTTTCGGTGCATTATTTAATATACATAATTCTAATTTGATCTACAATCACAAGGTATGGGGCAGTAAAATGGGTTGAAAAATCATATATGTGTCCCTGGATGCATGTGTTAGGTTACATGCAAGAAACGAGAATGAATTTCAAACATCTCAGCATGTTTGCTCGACCATAAACATCGAGAAACTTGGTTTTTAAATTTTCGTAAATCCAAAACTCCGTCAGAAATTCATGAAACTAGAAATGGTGTCATGACAAGGAACACATATGCCGTGGTAAAAAATAATACCAACTTCGACATGTTTTGTCACAAGCCTCTTACAAACCGGAGCTGCTCACACAATAAGCTACGTGGTTCCCATAGGGAAAATATGCATGCCACATCTGCGGGTGAAACGACATCCGTTGCCTCTTCTCTCCTTGATATTTTACTAGAAACAACATAAAACGATAGGTGTGTGCTGCAAAAATATGAAATTATTAAGGGTTCGTATGCCTTTTTATACACTAATTGAGTTTTATGTGCATTTAATGTACATAATTCAAATATGAGCTACAGTCACAAGGTCTATGTTGGGCAGGGCCTCGTCATATAAAGCACAAATATGTTGTGGTGTTTTTTTGTGTCCACTTTAAGAGAAAGAGCAAGCATTATTAATAGCCAACAAAGGCATTTTGGAACAAAAATCTGTCACGTTACCATCGCAAACGGGCGTATTATTTCTAATCCATGGACGTTCTACATACCATTTACGTGCTGCCACGTGTCGCTCTCTGTATTGGGCTATTGGCAAGGAGGTAGCGTGCGGACATGTGTTTGAGTAGATGGGTGGCGTGCGAGCAGTGTTTTCCACACGCTCATCAGGGAGGCGTGTCCTTTGCCAGTCATCAAAGACGTTTAAGACTGAATACCCGTATGCAGACCGAGGGCAATGGTTCCATCCCTACTAAGCCAAGCAAAAATCTGGCACTGACGTGGCTTGAGACTGCGTCGATATTTCCCCAAAGAGGAAGGGATGATGCATCACATCTATGGTAAGTATTTCCCTCAGTTATGAAACCAAGGTTATCGAATCAGTAGGAGAACCACGCAACACTATGTAAGCGGTACTTGCACACAAAGAACAAATACTTGCAACCTGACGCGTAAGTGAGGTTGTCAATCTCTCCACGGTAAAAAGATAGATTAGGTTGTATGAGATTGGATAAATAGATCGCACAAGAACATAAAATAAAAGAAGAAAATAAAAAGTGCAGCAAGGTATTTTTGGGTTTTTGGAATAATAGATCTGAAAACAAAAGCGGCAAAAGATTGATCGGAAAGCAAAATATTGAAAGGATAGACCCAAGGGCCATAGGTTTCACTAGCGGCTTCTCTCATGAGTATAGCACACGGTGGGTAAAAAATTTACTGTTGGGCAATTGATAGAAGATCAAATTATCATGACGATATCCAAGGCGATGATCATTATATAGGCATCACGTCCAAGATTAGTAGACCAAAACGATTATGCATCTACTACTTTTACTCCACACATCGACCTCTATCCAGCATGCATCTAGTGTATTAAGTTCATGGAGAAATGGAGTAATGCAATAAGAACGATGACATGATGTAGACAAGATCTATTCATGTAGGAATAGACCCCATCTTGTTATCCTTAATAGCAACGATACATGCGTGCCTCGCTGCCCCTTCTGTCACTTGGAGAGGACACCGCAAGATCGAACCCATCACAAAGCACCTCTTCCAATGGCAAGAAAAATCGATCTAGTTGGCCTAACTAAACCAAAGATTCGAAGAAGAAATACGAAGCTATAAGTAATCATGCATATAAGAGATCAAAGAAGACACAAATAATATTCATGGATAGAAACTGATCATGAACTCAAAATTCATCGGATCCCAACAAACACACCGCAAAAAGTCATTACATCAAATAGATCTCCAAGAGACCATTGCATTGAGAATCAAAACAGAGAGAGAAATCCATCTAGCTACTGCCTACGGACCCATAGGTCTATGGTGGACTACTCACGCATCATGAGAGAGGCACCAATGAGGATGATGAACCCCTCCGTGATGGTGTTAGATTGGATCTCGTGGTTCTGGAACTTGCGGCGGCTGGAAGTGTTTTCGTCGACTCTTCTAGGGTTTCTGGAATATTTGGGTATTTATAGAGCTGAGAGTCAGTGGAGGGGACTCCCGAGGCCACCACAACCCACCAGGGCGCGTCGTGGGCCTCTGGCGCGCCCTGGTGTCTTATGGGCCCCACGGGCCTCCTCCCGGGTGCTTCTTTGGCTCACTGGTTTTCTTCTGGTCCAACAAAAAATCTCCAAAAAGTTTCGTCGCGATTGGCCTCCGTTTGGTACTGATATTCTGGGAAGTAAAAAACAAGCAAAAACAACAACTGGCACTTGGAACTATGTCAATAGGTTAGTCCCAAAAAAATGATATAAAGTTGCTATAAAATGATTGTAAAACATCCAATAATGATAATATAACAGCATGGAACAATCAAAAATTATAGATACGTTGGAGACGTATCAGGCGCGAAAGAATTTTTTCAGTGCGTCATCGCAAACGGTTGTGAATGATGACCCGTGTGCCCTTCCCAATGCTACATCTTTTACTGTTGCTAACTGCTAAGGTTGCCATGTATGCAAAAAAAATCTGATGTGGGAAGGTAATTAAGAGGAGAGATATGAGTTTGGTGACCACATGAAGAAACAATGCCAAGCGCGTGAACCTTGGCAAAACACTTAAATGAAGGAAATTCACCAATGCATGCAAGAGTTTAGTTCATAAATCATTAAATGAAGGGACCTTAGCAACAGTGCATTGTGGACTTGGGTAAATCTTCATTTGTTAAACTGGAAACACTGTCATTTGTCAAATTTTGCAAGAACAAAATCACTATTATGGTGCACTTTTGCAACTGAAATTCAGCAAACATAGATTTCATTCGTAGATTAAGCATTGGTCTTTGTACAAAATAGTTTTCCCCATTCGTTGCCAACCACATAATGATTGTAAAACATCCAAGAATGATAATATAACAACATGGAACAATCAAAAATTATAGATACGTTGTAGATGTATCAGCATCCCCAAGCTTAATTCCTACTCATCCTCGAGTAGGTAAATGATAAAACAGAATTTTTGATGTGGAATGCTGCCTAACATGTTCATCACAAATTCTTTTCTTTTGTAGCATGGACATTTGGACTTTTAGATGCTTCAAAGCAATAGTCTAGTTTTGACATGAAGACTTTAATACTCAAGCATGCCAACAAGCAACCATGTCTTTAAAAATATCAACACTAAAGAAAGTTATCCCTAGCCCATCATGCTCAATCATTGATCCATTCATGAAACACACTGAAATATTAGCTACACCCAATGCACAAGTATGATCATAGTGCCCCCTAGTTGGTGCTTTATAAGAGAAGATGGAGACTCAAACTGAAAATAAAAATTGCATAGAGTAAATAGATAGGCCCTTCGCAGAGGGAAGTAGGGATTTGTAAAGGTGCGAGAGCTCAAAGCTTAAATTGAGAGAGAAAAATATTTTGGGTGGCATGCCTTTCCTGTCAACGAAAATGACTGAGTAGTTCTCAATACTTTCCATGCTAGATACATCATAGGAGGTTCCCAAACATAAAATAAAGTTTATTCCTTTTTCCACCATTCTTTCACAATCCATGCCTAGCCGTATCCACGGTTGCCTTCCATACCAACACATTCCAAGGAATTTATTATTTGACAACATAAAGTAAATTTCCTTTTCATTTCGGTACTGGGCATCCCTATTACCGCCATACTCTCGTGCAATGACAAGTGAATAAACACTCATCTTGAGAATAACACATCTAGGATGGAAAAATATTGGACACCCCCTACCGTTTCATGAGCGGTACGAGCACACAAAATGGAAATTCATTTTGAAAGTTAGAGATGGCACATACAAATTTGCTTAGAACAGCATGGAAATACCGCATATAGGTAGGTAAGGTGGACTCATATGGCAAAACTGGGTTTAAGGATTTTGGATGCACAAGTAGTATTTCTACTTAGTACAAGTGGAGGCTAGCAAATAGATTTAGAAGCAACCAACCAAGAAACGAAAATACACATAAATGGGCATTAAGCATAACTAACACCGAATAATGCACCATAAGTACGTAGGATGTAATTTCATTGCATAACTATTGACTTTCGTGCTTGCATAGGGAATCACAAACCTTAACACCAATATTCTTACTAAAGCATAATTACTCACCAACATGACTCACATATTATTATCATCATGTCTCAAAACTATTACAAGGAATCAAGTTTAATTTGTCCAATGATCTTCATGAAAGTTTTATTATATCCCTCTTGAATACCTATCACTTTGGGACTAGTTTCATATATTGCCATTGCTTTTGACAAGCTCAAATAAATTTAAGTGAAGATCATGAGCATAAAAGTTTCATCTCTCAAAATAATATAAGTGAAGCATGAGAGAATTTCTTCAAAATTTACTAACTCTCAAATTAATATAAGTGAAGCATGAGAGTATTTCTTCAAAAAAATTAAAGTACACCGTGCTCAAAAAGATATAAGTGAAGCACTAGAGCAATTCCATAGCTCAAAAAATTTAAGTGAAGCATATAGAGCAATTCTAACAAATCATAGCATAATTTTGGCTCTCTCAAATAGGTGTGTCCAGCAAGGATACTTGTGACAAACTAAAAAGCAAATCAAGCCAAGACTCAAATAATACAAGACGCTCCAAGCAAAACTTATGATATGTGATGAATAAAAATATAGCTCCAAGTAAAATACCGATGGTCGTTAGAAGAAAGAGGGGATGCCACTCGGGGCATACCCAAGCTTAGTTGCTTGTTTCTCCTTGGATGTTATCTTGGGGGTGCTGTAGCATCCCCAAGCTTAGGCTCTTTTCACTCCTTATTCATTCATCCATCGTGATCTCATCCAAAACTTGAAAACTTCAATCACATAAAACTCAACAAAACCTTTGTGAGATCCGTTAGTATAATAAAGCAAATCACCACTCTAAGTATTGTTGCAAACCCATTCATATTTTATTATTGCATTATATCTACTGTATTCTAATTTTACCATGGCTTATACCCTTCAATATAAACCATAGATTCATCAAAACAAGCACACAATGCAACGAAAACAGAATCTGTCAAAAGCAGAACAGTCTATAGTAATCTATACTCTAACCATACTTCTGTAACTCTAAAAATTCTGAAAAATTAGGACAACGTAAAGAATTTGTATAGAAATATTGTGTTAAAATTTCAGCTCATTATCACGCTCTAGTAAAAAAAATGAAAATTCCTACACTGGAATCAAAGTTTCTGTTTCTGATTCAGCATTATTTCTACTCATCTTGTGAGTCATCCTAGAGGCTTTACTTGGCACAAACACTAATTAAAACATAAAAACACGATAATAACAGTAGCATAATTGTTTCAACACTCAAGAACAGAAATAAAAAGATAAAAATAAATTTTATTCATTGGGTTGCCTCCCAACAAGCGCTATCGTTTTACGCCCCTAGCTAGGCATAATGCATAGTATTCAAGTGTTGTCATCTTTAGTTTTTGCTCCATAGGATGCTCTCATGATTGATTAATATGGTGGCTTAATTCTTGTTCTAGGGAAGTGTTCCATACCCTTTCTTAGTGGAAATTGAAATTTAATATTGCCTTCTTTCATATCAATCACGGCACCTATAGTGCGTAAAAACGGTCTACCAAGTATAATGGGACAAGACGGATTGCAATCAATATCAAGAACAATAAAATCCATGGGCACGTAATTCCTATTTGCAACAATAAGAACATCATTAATTCTTCCCAAAGGCTTTTTAATAGTAGAATCCGCCAAGTGCAAATTAAGAGAGCATTCTTCAATATTGGTAAGGCCAAGCACATCACATAGAGATTTCGGAATTGTGGAAACACTAGCGCCCAAATCACATAAAGCAAAGCACTCATAATTTTTAATCTTGACTTTAATGGTAGGTTCCCACTCATCATGTAATTTTCTAGGAATTCAAATCTCTAACTTCAACTTTTCTTCAAAAGATTTCATCATGGCATCGACAATATGCTTAGTAAAAGCTTTATTTTGTTCATAAGCATGAGGTGAAGTTATCATGGATTGTAGAAAAGAAATACATTCAATAAAAGAGCAACTATCATAACTAAAATCTTTGCAATCCAAAATAGTGGGCACATCACTTGTTAAAGTTTTGACCTCTCCAAACCCACTTTCATCAATTTTTTCATCAAGATTTTCACTCTCCAAATCATTGGGACGCCTCCTAACTAAAGTTGACTCTACTTTAGTCCCTTTATCATCAATTTTAATATTAATAAACAAGAAATCAATAGAAGAAGCACCAATCACTTTAAGATCTTCATCATTTTTATGAAAGCAATCACTAGAAAACACTTTTTCTAAAAATTCTCTTTTAGCTCTAAGCATAGTGGTTCTTTTCTTACTTTCATCCATAGAAACATATAAAAGTTTAATTGATTCATCAATCTTAGGTGCAAAAGCTTTCAACTTGAGATTTTATACATCATGGGAAATTCTATCAATGCTTCTAGACATATCATCAATCTTATTCAACTTTTCTTCTACCGTAGTATTGAAAACTTTTTGAGCATTGATAAATTCTTTAATATTACTCTCAAGATCAGAGGGGTTCCTATTATTATTGTAAGAAGAATTACCATAGGAATTACCATAATTATTAGTGGAATTTCTGGGAAAAGGCCTAGGATTAAAATTACCTCTATAAGCATTGTTATTAAAATTGTTTCGCAAGATGAAATTCACTTCTACGGAATCACTATTTTGCTCAATCAAAGTAGACAAAGGCACATCATTAAGATCAATAGGAGCATTCTTACTAGCAACCAATTTCATAAGAGCATCAACTTTTTCACTCAAAGTACTAATTTCTTCAACCGAATTGACTTTTTTACTCGAAGGTGCTCTTTTGGTATGCCATTGTGAATAATTTTCCATAATATTATCTAGAAATTTAGTAGCTTTACCCAAAGTAATTTTCATAAAAGTACCACCCGCGGCAGAATCTAAAAGATTTCTAGAGACAAAATTCAATCCCGCATAAAAATTTTGTATGATCATCCAAAGATTTAAACCATGACTAGGACAATTTCTTAGCATCAATTTCATTCTTTCCCACGATTGTGCAACATGTTCATGCTCAAGTTGCTTAAAATTCATGATTTGAGTTCTAAGGGAAATAATTTTCGCGTGCGGAAAATACTTAGTAATAAAAGCATCCTTGCACTTATCCCAAGAATCGATACTATTGCGAGGCAAAGAAGAAAACCAAAGTTTTGCACGATCCCGCAAGGAGAAAGGAAATAATTTCAACTTCACTATATCATTGTCAACATCTTTTTTATTCTGCATATCACACAATTCTACGGATGTGTTTAGATGGGACGCGGCATGCTCATTAGGAGTACCGGAAAATTGATCTTTCATGACAAGATTCAACAAAGTGGCATTAATATCACAAGACTCCGCACTAGTGGCGGGAGGAGCAATCGGAATGCTAATAAAATCATTATTATTGGTATTGAAAAAATCACACAATTTGGTACTTTCTTGAGTCATCGTGACTACGCAAACAAGATTGCAAGCAAACAAGAGATCTGACGAGAAAAAGGCAAACGGAAAAGAGGGCGAATAAAACGGCAATTTTTTGTGAAGTGGGGGAGAGGAAAACGAGAGGCAAATGGCAAATAATGTAAATTGCAAGGAGATGAGATTTGTGATTAGGAACCTGATAGATGTTGATGATTTCTCCCCGGCAACGGCGCCATAAATTCCTTTGACGTGGCTTGAGACCGCGTCGGTATTTCCCCAAAGAGGAAGGGATGATGCAGCATAGCTACAGTAAGTATTTCCCTCAGTTATGAAACCAAGGTTATCGAACCAGTAGGAGAACCAAGCAACACTATGTAAGCGGTACCTGCACACAAAGAACAAATACTTGCAACCCGACGCGTAAGAGAGGTTGTCAATCTCTCCATGGTGAAAAGATAGATTAGGTTGTATGAGATTGGATAAATAGATCACACAAGAACACAAAATAAAAGAAGCAAATGCAAAGTGTAGCATGGTATTTTTGGGTTTTAGGAATAATAGATCTGAAAACAAAAGCGGCAAAAGATAGATCGGAAAGCAAAATATTGAAAGGATATACCTGGGGCCCGTAGGTTTCACTAGTGGCTTCTCTCATGAGTATAGCACACGGTGGGTAAACAAATTACTGTTGGGAAATTGATAGAAGATCAAATAATCATGACGATATCCAAGGCAATGATCATTATATAGGCATCACGTCCAAGATTAGTACACCGAAACGATTCTGCATCTACTACTATTAGTCCACACATCGACCGCTATCCAGCATGTATCTAGTGTATTAAGTTCATGGAGAAATGGAGTAATGCAATAAGAACGATGACATGATGTAGACAAGATCTATTCATGTAGGAATAGACCCCATCTTGTTATCCTTAATAGCAACGATACATGCGTGCCTCGCTGCCCCTTCTGTCACTGGGAGAGGACACCGCAATATCGAACCCATCACAAAGCACCTCTTCCCATGGCAAGAAAAATTGATCTAGTTGGTCTAACTAAACCAAAGATTCGAAGAAGAAATACGAAGCTATAAGTAACCATGCATGTAAGAGATCAAAGAAGACTCAAATAATATTCATGGATAGAAACTGATCATGAACTCAAAATTCATCGGATCCCAACAAACACACCGCAAAAAGTCATTACATCAAATAGATCTCCAAGAGACCATTGCATTGAGAATCAAAACAGAGAGAGAAATCCATCTAGCTACTGCCTACGGACCCATAGGTCTATGGTGGACTACTCACGCATCATGAGAGAGGCACCAATGAGGATGATGAACCCCTCCGTGATGGTGTTAGATTGGATCTCGTGGTTCTGGAACTTGCGGCGGCTGGAAGTGTTTTCGTCGACTCTTCTAGGGTTTCTGGAATATTTGGGTATTTATAGAGCTGAGAGTCAGTGGAGGGGACTCCCGAGGCCACCACAACCCACCAGGGCGCGTCGTGGGCCTCTGGCGCGCCCTGGTGTCTTATGGGCCCCACGGGCCTCCTCCCGGGTGCTTCTTTGGCTAACTGGTTTTCTTCTGGTCCAACAAAAAATCTCCAAAAAGTTTCGTAGCGATTGGCCTCCGTTTGGTACTGATATTCTGCGAAGTAAAAAACAAGCAAAAACAACAGCTGGCACTTGGCACTATGTCAATAGGTTAGTCCCAAAAAAATGATATAAAGTTGCTATAAAATGATTGTAAAACATCCAATAATGATAATATAACAGCATGGAACAATCAAAAATTATAGATACGTTGGAGACGTATCAGGCGCGAAAGAATTTTTTCAGTGCGTCATCGCAAACGGTTGTGAATGATGACCCGTGTGCCCTTCCCAATGCTACACCTTGTACTGGTGCTAACTGCTAAGGTTGCCATGCATGCAAAAAAAATCTGATGTGGGAAGGTAATTAAGAGGAGAGATATGAGTTTGGTGACCACATGAAGAAACAATGCCAAGCGCGTGAACCTTAGCAAACACTTAAATGAGGGAAACTCACCAATGCATGCAAGAGTTTAGTTGCCAAATCATTAAATGAAGGGACCTTAGCAACAATGCATTGTGGACTTGGGTAAATATTCATTTGTTAAACTGGAAACACTGTCATTTGTCAAATTTTGCAGGAACAAAATCACTATTACGGTGCACTTTTGCAACTGAAATTCAGCAAACATAGGTTTCATTCATAGATTAAGCAATGGTCTTTGTACAAAATAGTTCAACTCGACAGCTGAATCGAACAAACTTTTCCCCATTTGTTGCCAACCACGTACTGAAATAGCTAGTTCAACTATATATACTAGCTAATTTAAAGTAGGTGGGACAGTTCAACCATATATATAGTTAGATGAACTGAACAAAATAGCCCCAAAATACTACTCCGGGGGGGATTTGTGCTACTGCCAGCAGCCTTCTCCTCTGCCGAGCGCGTTCAGTAAGAGGTAGAGGAGGAGTTGCCTACCGACAAGCTGGAGGAGTCGAATTCGTCAGGTCCCGCTGCTGCCCTCCGCCGCTCCTGACACGCCTCCTCGAAGCGGCGGGACTCGGCGTAGATCTCCTCATTCCGTGCCACAGCTGCGGCGTCTGCTGCGGCCACGACGGCGGTGAGCCTCTTTGCATGCTCGACTTAGTGCTCCTCCTCCTCATGTAGAAAGTTGATGTAGCGCGCTCGGCCGCTGACGCAAAAGCCGAGCGGCTGGGCTTTGGCAGTGGCCTCCTCCTCCCGTCTTCGGGCCGCGGTGGCAGAGCGGGTGATGGCCCTGGCGGCTGACTGTGAGGTGGCTTCGAAGGCGGCCGCTGGTGTGGTGGCGGCCAAGGAGGCCGCTGGTGGGGTGGCCAAAACGGCGGCCGACGATGGGGTGGGGGCCACGGCGGTCGCTGACAATAGCTGCCTTCGGGCAAAGGTGGAGGAGTGTGTGGTGGGTGCCGTGCGCACAACCAACAAGGACGCCACACGCACTACACGCTTCCGGGTACTGCGCCGCCGACGTGGTGCAGCCTCCTAGCTGGAGCTGCCCTCGGGCGGAGTGGCAGAGCGACGACGACGGACATGTGGCATTGGCGATTGGGGGAGAAGCAAACTTGGGAAGCTACGGGCAGGAAGGGGATGAATGTGATGTGGAGGCGCCGGCCATCAGGGTTTATAAAGCAGGCGACCAAGGCGGGCCGGGCGGGAAGCTTGCACGTGTTCCTGCGCGGTTGCACGGGAACGGGAAGCCCAAAAGAAATGTTGCGCGCTCCCGAAGCATTGGGTGTTTGGGGGATTTCGGCGGGCCGGGCAGAAGATTGCACGGGAACCTGTGCGGGAACCTGCGCACTCCCGAAGCGTGCACTAGAATCCTCGGGCAGCAACGCGGTGACAAGACGGGACGGAGGTGGGAGAAATGACAAGTACACAAATGGTGAATAATAAAAAACTGTTTGCGTTTTACTACAAAGAAAACGGTCATTCTGTACGCACCGTCGCGAATTAATCGACGCTTGAGGTGGTTGATGCGGCCGCAGCGCGCTGTGCTCGTGTTCGTGCGCGCTCGCTCTGTCGGCGTCCATGCGCGAACGGTCACGTACGTTCGGGGCGCCATATGCATGCGGTTGCTCCGCTCTCGGCGCCACCATGTAGTTAAGCGCTGCAAAAACTGCCATGCGGACGTGCCGAAATTCCAGGCCGTTCAGCGCAATTTATTCCCGCGGCCATTTACCTTCGTATCTTCCACCTTCCGATCACGTCACACAACACAAGAAGCACACCCACGATCTCTTCATCGCTTCAACCTTCCCACGCGGATCCAATGGCGGTTGCCGGCGCCGAGCGGCAGTTCGCCAACATTGTCAATGTGGACACCCACATCAGGAAGACGGACCTCTCGGTGGTGTACACCAACGACCCGGTCGTGGTGGTGAACTCCATCAACACATTGGAGCAGCTGCTTGCTGAGGATGACAAGTACAAAGTGGTCAGCTTCGACCTCGAGTACACTGGCGGTCGTGCCGGGCATGATAATAAGGTTGTCGTTGCTCAGTTGTGTGTGCGCCATCACGTGCTCGTCTACCACTACTGCCTGGCCACAAGTCCTTGCGAGTGTTTCGCCAGGTTTGTCAACAGCCCTGACTACAGGTTCGCAACGGTGGACACCACCAATGATCTAAAGGTGTTCAAGACTTCGGGCTTGTCCTGCCAAAAGCTTGTCAACATCCAAGGTCAGTACAGGGTCTGGGGCGGCGAGAAGAAGAAGCAGAAGGACTCCCTGGTTGACCTCGCTGTGGCCATCATCGACCCTACTACAAAGACATGAAGGCTGAGTGCCACGAGGACATGTCTGCCTGGCACAAGGCCTGGGTGAACGATCTGGATGAAGAACACATCAAGTAGGCGGCCAAGGACGCGTACACAAGCTACGAGATGTACAGGAGGATCATTGACATGAGGAAGTGCCTCCTTCCTGCAGACGGTGAGGGATAGCCACAAGCAGAGCAGTGTCGGCAACCGTCGTCAGAAGAACAGTATGATTTGCTGATCGTCTACTTCTTGTACATTTATATTGAGGACTGTACATGTGTTGTGTAGTCACTTATGTAACTGGATATTCAAGTTGGCTATGCAACAATAATGTTGGTGTTCTGTAGACAGAGCATATAGATGTTTTTAAAACAGAGCAAATCACATCTCATTCAATTATTAGCAGCAACCGTCTGCCCACAACACAGACATGTTGTCAGGATGAATCGTTTGGGTTATTTTTGGTCTTCCCACACAATTCTGATGAATGAACTGTTTGCCGGGTACCCACAACACACACGGTTGTCAGGATGAATCGTTTGGGTTATTATTGGTCTTCCCAAACAATTATGATGAATGAACTGTTTGCCAGGTATCACACACGCCTTCTTAGGCTAACTCGATTGTGTCCTGCTGGATCACCGCAAACAGTTTGTCCGAGTGAACTATATGCCGCACTACGCACACGTATGTAGTTTGTTAACCGTTTCGGTTATATTCCATAATCACAAACAGTTCCTAAGAACAAACTGTATGCGACGCATCACACACGCAAATATTTTTTGAATCGTATTTGATGGTTCCTTCATCACACACGGTTTTCGTCATTGGCGGCGGAGCTTGAACTATACCGTTTGCGATTGATGGATCACACACAATTTCGTCGAAGGGTCTCTGATTGATGTGTCGTCTTTGGACCATCCTACAGTAGAGTAGGTCAGTGATCTGAGGATTATCCTCATTGATGCACCTCTCGGTGCGCCACCCCCTGAAGCCTCGTCTGTGGATTTTGAATGTCACGGAGCGTATGAGATGTTCCAAAGCTGAAATTGGAATTTCAGGCTCGTGCCTGTGTTGAGAGGTATGATACCTCCGACAAGTTCTTTGCCTGCAAGATGGAGGAGAATAGCTCAATCGGTGAGCATGTGCTCAGAATGTCTGGGTGATACAATCGCTTGAATCAAGTGGGAGTTAATCTTCCAGATAAGATAGGGATTGACACAGTTCTCCAGTCACTGTCACCAAGCTACTAGATCTTTGTGATGAACTATAACATGCCAGGGATGGAGATGATGATCCCTGAGCTATCTGCGATGCTTAAGGCCGCGGAGGTAGAAATCAAGAAGGAGCATCAAGTGTTGATGGTTAACAAGACCACTAGTTTCAAGAAGGGCGAGGGCAAGAAGTGAAACTTCAAGAATGGCAAGCCAGTTGCTGCTCCAGTGAAGAAACCCAAGGTTGAACCCAAACCCGAGACTAAGTGCTTCTATTGTAAGGGGGAACGGTCACTGGAAGTGGAACTGTCCCAAATACTTGGTAGATAAGAAGGCTGGCAACGTCAACAAAAGTATATTTGATATACATGTTATTGATGTGTACCTTACTAGTGCTCATAGTACTGCCTGGGTATTAGATACCGGTTCAGTTGCTAATATTGGTAACTCGAAACAAAAGCTGCGAAATAAATGGAGACTAGCTAAGGGCGAGGTGACGATGTGTGTTGGAAGTGTTTACAAGGTTGATGTGATCACCATCGCACGCTCCCTCTACCTTCAGGATTAGTGTTGAACCTAAATAAATGTTATTTGGTGTCTGCATTGAGCATGAACATGATTAGATCGTGTTTATTGCAATACGGTTATTCATTTAATTCAGAGAATAATGGTTGTTTTGTTTACATGAATAATACCTTCTATGGTCATGCACCCAATGTGAATGGTTTAGTGAATCTCGATCGTAGTGATACACATGTTCATAATATGGATGCCAAAAGATGCAGAGTTAATTATGATAGTACCACATAGTTGTGGCACTGGTGCTTAGGTCATATTGGTATAAAGCACATGAAGAAACTCCATGCTAATGGATCTTTGGACTCACTCGATTTTGAATCGCTTGAGAGATGTGAACCATGCCTCATGGACAAGGTGACTAAGACCTGATACGTCTCCAACGTATCTATAATTTATGAAGTATTCATGCCATATTTACAACAATTTTATATGGTTTTGGTATGATTTGCATGGAACTAACCTGGACTGACGTTGTTTTTAGCAGAACTACAGTGGTGTTGTTTTATGTGTAGAAATAAAAGTTCTCCAAATGCAACGAAACTTTTTGACGATTTTTTTGGAACAAAAGAGGCACTAAATGCTTCGTGGGTGGGCCAGAAGAGCCACGAGGTGGCCACAACCCACCAAAGCGCGCCAGAGGGGGTGTCTTATGGGTGCCCTCGTGGCCTATCTGCGCGTGAAACCGACGCCCAAAAATCCTATATATTCAGAAACCCCTAGAAATAATCCTAGATCAGAAATTCTGCCGCCGCAAGCCTGTGTAGCCACGAAATACCAATCTAGACCCCATTCCGGCACCCTGTCGGAGGGGGAAATCATCACCGAAGGCCATCTTCATCATCCCTATGGTCTCCATGGTGAGGAGGGAGTAGTCCACCCTCGGGGCTAAGGGTTTGTACCAGTTGAGGGAGTCCTGGACTAAGGGGTCCTCGGGCCGCTGGCCTATCTCCCAATAGGCCGGCTTGGTGGGCCGCTCTCTGACTATCGCAGGAAGGGCCGGATATACCACGACCCCGTGTTCTAGAAGGAAGTCTCGAAGGCGCGTCGTGCACTCCAAGTCAAGATGAGGAAATCAGCATCTCCATCCTCCGCGGGAGACCTATCATGTGTAAACCCTAGGTACCCCCCGGTGTCTATATAAACCGGGGGGTGTGGTTTAGATCGGGAGGGGAAAAAAGAGACTCATCTAGGGTTTTAGCTATTCGATCTCGTGGTAGATCAACTCTGTAACCTTCATACACATCAATATAATCGAGCAGGACGTAGGGTTTTACCTCCATAGGAGGGCCCGAACCTGGGTAAACGTCGTCTCCTTCGTCCTCTGTTACCATCGATCCTAGACTCATAGCTCGGGACCCCCTACCCGAGATCTGCCGGTTTTGACACCGACATTGGTGCTTTCATTGAGAGTTCTGCTGTGATCGCCAAAGGAATCGATGGCTCGCTTAGTCATTAGCGAGGAAGTCCGCAACATGGACTCCTTTGTCCCTGGACAGATCTTCGCTTTCGGCAGTGTTGTTCTGCATGCCGACCCGACCGGCCGCCTTGGCCGGGTCGGGACTTTCGCCCCTGATCAAGAGCTCAGATTCGGGAACCTAGAGTTCTCCGTAGACTCTCGGGGTGATCTTTTGCTCACCGGGCTTGCAATCCCATCTGATGCGCCCGAGGACTCCGAGGCCTTGACTTCGGATTTCACTCTCGACCCCGCCCACGGGACCAACCCTGATGATGATCTGGCTTCTAGTCTGGACCCGGTCATAGTATCGGATGGTCGGGGGTTAGCTCCTGCCGAACACACTCCTTGTGCGGACGCGTCGGAGGTTAACTCCGAAAGCTCTGGGCAGATTGACCCGATAGAGCTCTCGACACTCAACGAGGCTCTAGATCGGATCCTATCGATGAAAATCACTGACGACCCAACCCCGATCCACGCTCAGATCGGTCTGAAGGCGGGTCAAGAGGAATTTTTCATCCCACCCACCACCCACTTAGTAGCCACTGTCGAAGACTTAACCGATATGTTGGACTACGCCTCCAAGGAGGCAGAAGACATGGATGAAGAGGATTGCGCTCCCGCCCCCCGTCAACACCGGGCGATGGACTGCAACCTCCACCTACGACGTCTACATGGTGGATACTCCAGCCGATAAGGGCGAGCACACACCCAAAAACAATGGCGACAAATCTGGTGAGGAGCCATCAAGGCGCCGGAAACTGCGCAAATGGTCAAAGACAAAAAAGGGAAGGGAAGCCATTGCTGACACCGGGGAAAACGACACCCCGAAAGACCTCGGCGATCCCAATATCCCCGAGCATCCGCTAGAGGACCAGGAGAGGCCGGAAGATCAGCGCGACCTCGAGGATCTAAATGATTCTGAGGATGACAACTACCTCCCCCCTGTCGAGGAGGAGGACAGCATGGAAGCCGAAGACTTCATCGTCCCCGAAAACCTTGAGGATCAGGAACGGTTTAGGCAGCAGCTTATAGCCACTGCTCGAAGCCTGAAGGCAAAAGAACGGCAGCTTAAGGCCGAACAGGATACCCTCAATGATAGATGGACGGGGGTCCTATCAGCCGAGGAAGGGTACGGTACCGGTCTATTGGACCAACCCAAGAGCTATCCACGCCGACGGCTGCTGCCGCAGTTCGACGACGAGGTCCCTAATACATCGTCTCCCAAGCACACTCCATACGACCAGCCGGACCGCCCTCCCCGAGGACGAGATAGGACGGCTGGCGACGCCGGTCATAGGCCGGCGATACCCCGCAGAAGGGGAAAAGAGGCAATAGAGCCCGAGGACAGGTACGAACTGCGACACGACCTGGATTATAGAACAGGCCGCACGAGATCCATCTACGGATCTAGAGGGTACTCCCCCGATAGACGGGACGGGTTCCAGCCTTGGCTCGACCGCAACAACAGAGGTCGGGAACCAAACCGGGCCAGATCAGGCGCCGACTACCGGCGTGACATAGCCCGGGTCAGAGGCGCTGCCCACCCACTGTGTTTCACCGACGAGGTGATGCAGCATCAGTTCCCGGAGGGGTTTAAACCCGTAAACATAGAGCAATACGACGGGACAATTGACCCAGCAGTATGGATTGAGGATTTCCTCCTCCACATTCATATGGCACGAGGAGATGATCTCCACGCCATCAAGTATCTGCCCCTCAAACTTAAGGGGCCAGCTCGGCACAGGTTAAACAACCTCCCCAAAAATTCTATCGGGAGTTGGGAGGATCTCGAGGACGCTTTCCGATCTAACTTCCAGGGCACCTATGTACGGCCGCCAGACTCCTCCGACCTAAGTAATGTTGTACAGAAAGCAGGCGAATCGGCTCGACAATTCTGGAATCGGTTCTTGACCAAGAAGAACCAAATTGTCGACTGCCCAGACGCCGAGGCAATAGCCTCCTTCCGGCACAATATTCGGGCCGAATGGCTGGCTCGCCAGCTCGGTCAGGACAAGCCTAGGACCATGTCCGCCCTTACATCACTCATGACCCGCTTTTGCGCGGGCGAGGATAACTGGCTAGCTCGACGAAACCACAACCCCGAAGACCCCGGCACCTCTGAAGTCCGGGATGGAAACGGTAAACCACCACACAACAAAAGTAAACACCGGCACAACAACGGTGCTTCCGAAGACATGGCCGTTAATGCCGGTTTCCGCAACCCAAGATTCGGGCAGCGGAAGAAACCTTCTCAAGGCAATCGTGACGGACCTACCCCGCTAGACAAGATCATGGATAGGCCCTGCCAGATCCATGGCACCCAAGACAAGCCCGCCACCCACACCAACCGTAACTGCTGGGTGTTCAAAGAAGCTGGCAAACTCGCAGCCGAAGAGCAAGGCAAGGGCCCACGCAACAAGGACGATGACGAGCCCCGCGGTCCAAACAATGGAGGACAGAAGCAGTTCCCTCTAGAGGTAAAGACTGTGAACATGATATACGCCACTCAGATACCCAAAAAGGAGAGGAAGCACGCCCTTCGAGAGGTCTACGCCGTAGATCCTGTAGCCCCGAAGTTTAACCCATGGTCGGCGTACCCGATCACCTTTGATCGACGAGACCATCCGACCAGTATCCGTCATGGGGGTTTGGCGGCCCTCGTCCTAGACTCCATTATCGATGGGTATCACCTCACTAAAGTCCTAATGGACGGAGGAAGTAGCCTCAATCTGATTTACTTAGACACGGTGAAAAAGATGGGTATAGATCCATCAAGGATCAAACCTAGCAACACTACCTTTAAAGGAGTGATCCCAGGCGTCGAAGCCCGGTGCACGGGCTCTGTGAGCCTGGAAGTAGTGTTCGGTTCGCCCGACAACTTCCGCAGCGAGGACTTGATCTTCGACATTGTCCCTTTCCGCAACGGTTAGCACGCCCTGCTAGGCCGCACAACGTTCGCTCGCTTTAACGCCGTCCCACACTACGCATACCTCAAGCTCAAGATGCCCGGGCCCAAGGGGGTCATTACTGTCAACGGCAACGCAGAGCGTTCCCTCCAAACTAAGGAACATGCATTGGCCCTGGCGGCCGAATTCCATTACAATGATGATCGGCCAACACCGAAATCTGCCATAAAGGCATGTAAGGTTGACAAACGAGCTCGGTCTCAGTCCGAACTCCCGGAATCTTATCCTCCCCAGAAATAGGGACACGCTCCTCACTACACAGCCCTAGCACCCGTCAAACATGTGCCAAGACGGCACAACTTTGCACTCAAGATTCCATGGGCAGTAGTGGGGAACAACTATCAAAGGGAAAGTGTTCGGCTAGACCGAACTACTGCCAGTACATGTCCTCGGACATACCACAGGTACCATCAAGGACCTGCTAAAGCGTAAAGCTCATCCATACTTCGGCGACTTCTCAAGATCTTCTTCCCAAGGTCCGCTCGCCGACACCATCACCCTTAAAGGAATACAACTCCCTAGGAGGCACAGGAGCGGACATGCGACCGGGCACATCGAGGTCGTCAAGCCACCCATCGAAGATCCCTGGTACAACCTCTCCTCAATAAACTTTCTATTTCCTCGTCAAATACCTGTAAACAGTGGCTTCGGAAATTTGAGTTAGAAGAATTAATGAGCAAATTATAGACCATTGTACATGGCTTCTTCGCTGTATTTTATGCTACATACTCTGTTCTTCCCTCATCAACGCTTCTTGCGAAACTGTTCGGTATACATTACGATGCAACTGGCTAATAGACCGGGGGATTGAATTTAAAATATCACCCTAAGCATCACCCCGACATAATTGATCGTGTGTTCGGCGTCTTGGATTTTGCCTTATATGCATTGGATCCGAACTATGTCTTGGGTCAATAGTTGGGTTGCCCGGCTCCTGTGTTTGCCCTCTTACGTTCCGCTCGTTCGGCTAAAAGGGCAAATGGAGAACCACTGCGATTGTGCTTCCAGCTCGCCTGGTCAAGCACCTCAGGGGAGAAAGCCAAAAACTGACCGTCATAGTAAGCGAGAACCGGTCTGCAAATCTGAGCATAAGTGTCATACTAAAAAATCGATAGAGGTTATTCCGTGTCATACGATGGGTTTTGTACTTGTACAAACCATGTGATGCCGGCTTTCGCCTCGGTACATCTGAACATCACAAAACACTGGGGGCTAGTCATCAGCCCCCGCATTTTTTTACGCTCCTATGGCTAAGTGAAAGCGATAAAGCATCATAGTCCGATTGCCTTGTTCCCCTCACACTACCGCCTTCGGGCACCGATACCTCGGCTAAGGGTCACAGTGTGGAGGCAGAAACACCTCGCGTAGTATCTACGTGGGGGCTGAAGCTGACGACTCGCAACTTTCAGATAAAACGACCACATGGGAGTCACAATAAATACAAAACTCAAAAGACATGATAAACCATGCAGCCTCATTATAAAGCGTTAACAGTCTTCAGACATATTACAACGCGCTCACTCATAAAAAACATCCTTAGAGCATTGGGCTTCTATCGCCCAAGCACCCTCCATTACTGCGGAGAAGTATCGCTCGGGTTGCCTATACTCCTTTCCAGGGGGCGGAGGTGCGGTGGCCATCTCGGTCGGCTTGAGTTTCGGCCAGTGCACCATGGTCCTTGCAAAGGCCATCTGAACTCCCTCGATGCATGTAGAACGCTTTAGCGCGTCAATCCGAGGCGCAGCATCGCACAGTTTCTGCACCAAGCCGAAGTAGCTGCTCGGCAACGGCTCTTCAGTCCACTGCCGGATGTAGAGATCCTTCATGGCCGGCTCCACCATTCTGTGCAGCTCCATCAGTTGCTTGATCTGCTCGATCAGAAGAGGAAAGCGCCTGGGGGACTCAAACTGTGCCTAGAATAGCCGAGCCTCATCATCCTCCTCCCGCGAAGCGTAAAACTTGTTCGCCTCCGTTACACTCTTTTGGAGGTCCGTACAGGCGCCTGAGGAATGCCACACCTGGGTGAGCAACGCAAACCTGCTACCACCAAAGGCACACTGTAGTAAATACGGCTTACCATCTGTGACAGCCTTGACTTGGCGGATTTCTTCTTCAAAGAACCGCCTGTCCACCTGCTCCTTTTGGAGCTCAGATTTCAGCGTGGACAGCTCGGTGGCCTGCTCTTTGCCTTTCTGCTCAAGGGCCTCGCACTTCGTGCTGGCATCCTTGAGCTCCTACTGCACCTCCTCCACCCAGGCCTCATGCTTATCGCTCGCAGTTTTTAATGCGGATAGTGTGGCTGTTGCTTGTTCGGCTGCCGCCTTCTCATCCGCGGCCTCCTGCTTCATCTTTTTTAGCTCGGCCTTGAGGTTCTCGACCTCCGCAGCCGAAGCTGTAGAAGCAATAAATGAATAATTACACTGGGTTACCAGTGTAGATTAATAACGCTAGATAGCCCGAATATTTTTCGGCTTACCTTGCCCCTCGTCGAACCTCTTATTCAGGCGATCGAGCTCCTCATCGGAGCTCTTGAGCTTCCGATTTAGCTCGGCAAGCTCCGCGGCGTTGAAGGCCGCCGCCGCCGCCGAGGCCTACAAAAAATAAATAAATATCAGGTTATGTGCGTTCAAACCCCAGAACTGTCAAGAATATGACCCTGTGCTCGGACCTCTTAAGGGCTTTTAGAACAGTACGGGACAAATGGTGTCTTGCGCATCGTTGGTCACTCCTGGGTATTTGACCCCCGGGTGAGTTTTTTCAAACCCACCCAGGGCTCGGGGGCTACTACATATATAAAGATAGCACCAACTTAATAAAATTAAATTTTTCGGAAAAGGGTATTACGTGGCTCACCTTGAAGCCCGTCAAGAGACCATTGAAGGCCTCTTTCAGTCCGCTATCAAACGGACTGAATGCCTTGCAAAACCGCACACATAAGAGCGCGGTGATCCTCGGAGATGGAGGTGCTTGATAAAGCCTCCTCCATCATGATCGGCCACCCAGTCATGGGTGATACCGGTGGTGACCGGTCAACCCGATCTCTGATGGGGGATTGAGCCGGTAGCTCCGGAGGCACAGTGCGCTCCGGAGATGTCCTCAGAGGGGACTGGACATTCCTCCGTCCACCCTCCTCAGCAGCCAGGAGAGTCTCCTCCCCCTGGTCTTCGGCGGTCGAGGCATTGACCTCGGCCATAACATCATCACCCCCACGGCCTGTGTTCGGCTCCGAAGGAGCCTGGCGCGATGACACCTCCGCGGCCTCTTTCGGAGCCCCTGGAGGTGTGGGGTGCGATGCAGTCCCACTCTCCGCCAGCTCGGCGGGTGGAGACTCCCCATCCGATATTTGGTCGGTGGGGAGAACGCGTGGTGGGCTGCAGATTAAAAGGCATTCGTCCATTTAAAACATTAAAAAATTCACATGAATAACCCAGGGGGTCTTCGGATTCGTACCTTTGGGCTGGGGGCTTGACCCTTAGGTTCCTTCGGGGAACCCTCTCCAAGTCCTCAGACTCAGCGTTGGAGTCCGAGCTGTCGTCGGCCAGGATTAACCTCGGCCGACACGCCCTCTTCGGGGCAGGAGGAGGTAGATCCTCCGCGACGTCCGGCGACGCCGCCCTATTTCTTGTGAGGGGGAATCGCCTTTCCCCCCGTCCTCGTGCTCTTCCTCATGAGTAGAGGAGGCATGGGTTTCCTCAGACATAGTGTCCGGTAGGTCCCTTATGCGGAGGCCTTCTCGGCTTATCTTCTTTTCCTTCTTCTCCGGCGCTGTGTACGGCACAACGACAAGCATCAACGTCAGCAGATCCGACCCGGGGCCTTCGGGCTGTGGGGCTGGGCAGTCCATTTTGACGGCCTTGTTAGCCACTTCTGTAAAGATAAGAGGGAGGTTGTTCAGCTCTTTGTCAGACAACAGGGCCGGGGTATCAAAATAATACCGTACCTGGGTAGGAGGGTTATCGGTGCTTAGGCCCGAGTCCTCCTCCTTGGCTGGCCAGCTCTTCTGTGGCTTGAATAATGCCTTCCACAACTTCTGGTGGGTAGTGCGGAAGAATCCTTGCACCGTAGGCTGGTCCTCGAGCTGATAGGCCCACATTGGGGAGGCCCGGCGCTAGCAGGGAAGAAGACGGCGATGGAGCATGACCTGGACCACATTGACCAGCTCGATCTTGGCCGCGATTATCGAGGAAATATGCTTCTGCAGCAATTTCACCTCTACGTCCGACCCCCAGTCAAGTCCCTTCTTGAGCCACGAGGTTAACCTCGCAGGAGGTCAAGATCTGAACTCGGCAGGTGCCACCTAGCCCTCGTCCCTTGGTTCGGTGATATAGAACCATTCCTTCTGCCAGATTTTGATTGTATCGATGGTACCGGCCGGCCACTCGACGCGGGGGAGCTTACTGATTACCGCCCCTCCGCAGTCTGCGTGCTCGCCCGCGACTATCTTCGGCTTGACGTTGAATACCTTGAGCCATAGGCCGAAGTGCGGCTCGACCCGCAGGAAGGCTTCGCAGATAATGATGAATGCCAAAATATGCATGAAGGAGTTCGGGGGAAGATCGTGGAAATCCAGCCCGTAGAAGAACATAAGGCCCCTGACGAAGGGGTGGAGCGGAAAGCCCAGTCCCCAGATGAAATGGAGGATGAACACCATCCTTTCACCTGGCTTAGGGGTGGGGACCACCTGGTTCGCCTCTGGAGCGCGGTGGAAGACGTTGGCGGGGAGGTAGCCGGCGAGCTTTAACTCCCGGATGTCCTTGTCGGTGACCGTGGAGGCCTCCCACTTGCCCATGGAGCCTGAACCCGCCATGGCTGAGTTCAGAGGAGAGATTGAGAGAAAACTGGATCTGGGCTCTTGGAGCTTGGGGAGATTGAGGAAGCGAGGGATGCGAGTGGGAAGCGTGAATAGGCCTCGGGGTTTTTCCCTTTTATGAGGCATGACGCCGATGACCCTCCCTCTACTGCGCCGCAAGTCTCTCCGCTTCCCGAGATATCCGGGCCGTTACGCACGCGTGAGAAAACCTAGGGCATTAATCATATCCCGTGTGAAACGGAGTACGATCTATACGTTGATGAGTCATGCCAATGTAAAAACGGCCTCGAACTGCGAATCAAGTTTTTATGACTGGTTCGGCGGTCGTGATAGGCCACGACCCTTTGTCAAAAAGGCTGTCAGAAAACACTGTTTATGCTTCGACGTTTGGCCTTTGGGGCTAAGCAACTCATGGCGTCCGGACGATCGTATGATCGGAAAAATTATGCGTCATCGGAAGCCGGACTAGTCTCAGCCGATCATTAATGGGAAGAAGAACTCACCCCGCAAGCCGAAGACTCTGATCACGTGAAGCTACCAGTGTTGTGACCCTTGGCGTTGGGGGCTAGTTCGGGGGCTACTGAGGGAGTCCTGGACTAAGGGGTCCTCGGGCCGCTGGCCTATCTCCCAATAGGCCGGCTTGGTGGGCCGCTCTCTGACTATCGCAGGAAGGGCCGGATATACCACGACCCCGTGTTCTAGAAGGAAGTCTCGAAGGCGTGTCGTGCACTCCAAGTCAAGATGAGGAAATCGGCATCTCCATCCTCCGCGGGAGAATGTGTAAACCCTAGGTACCCCCCGGTGTTTATATAAACCGGGGGGGGGGGTTAGATCGGGAGGGAAAAAAGAGAATCATCTAGGGTTTTAGCTATTCGATCTCGTGGTAGATCAACTCTGTAACCTTCGTACACATCAATATAATCGAGAAGGACGTAGGGTTTTACCTCCATAGGAGGGCTCGAACCTGGGTAAACATCGTCTCCTTCGTCCTCTGTTACCATCGATCCTAGACTCACAACTCGGGACCCCCTACCCGAGATCCGCCGGTTTTGACACCGACACCAGTAGCTATGTGTTTAATCTCTCTCTCTCTCTCTCTCTCTCGTGTTCTTGATTTGGCACGATCTTGATGTATCGCGGGCTTTGTTAATATAGTTGGATCATATGGTGTTTTCCCCTCTCTATCTTGTTGTGATGAATTGAGTTTTCCCTTTGAGATTTCGTTATTACCGGATTGAATACTTTTATGGATTTGAGAGCACTTGATCTATGTCTTGGCATTCAACTCGCTGATTCCCGAGGTGACATTGGGGTAATCTATGCATAGGGGTTGATGCACGTTTTCGTCCTACTTTCTCCGGTAGAAATCTTGGGGCACTCTTTGAGGTTCTTTGTGTTGGATTGAGTATTATGAATCTGAAATTGTTTGATGCGTATCGTATAATTAACTCATGGATACTTGTGGTGACATTGGAGTATCTAGGTGACATTAGAGTTGGTTGATGTGTATCATATGGTGTTATTTTAGTACGAACTCTTAGATAGATCGATCGGAAAGGATAACTTGGTGTTATTTTAGTACGAACTCTTGGATAGATCGATCGGAAAGGATAAATTTAAGGTGGTTTCGTACCCTACAAACAATTTCTTCTTATGTTATCCCCTAGATAAGAACTTTGGAGTGATTCTTCGTTGCACATTGATGGATGGTTATCTGATCCAATTATATTAGCATTGTTGCGAGATTGCACTAGCGAAAGTACGGACCCTAGGTTTTGTTTTCAAGCATTGCAATACCGTTTGTGCTCACTTTTGTTACTTGCTACCTTGCTGTTTTTATTGTTACTATTACAAAAATCAATATCTACTATCATTACTACACTTGTATCACCATCTCTTCGCCGAACTAGTGCACCTATACAATTTACCATTGTATTTGGTGTGTTGGGGACACAAGAGACTTTTTATTATTTGGTTGCAGGGTTGTTTGAGAGAGACCATCTTCATCCTATGCCTCCCACGGATTGATAAACCTTAGGTCATCCACCTGAGGGAAATTTGCTACTGTCCCACAAAACTCTGCGCTTGGAGGCCCAACATGAGTCTACAATAACAAGTTGTGTAGTAGACATCAAGCTCTTTTCTGGCGCCGTTGCCGGGGAGGTGAGTGCTTCAAGGTATATCTCTAGATCTTGCAATTAAATCTTTTAGTTTCTTGTTTTTCACTAGTTTGGTTTTATAAAAGAAAACTACAAAAAATGGAGGTTAGGTTGCCTCAATTGCTTCGTCTTTTTAATGTCTTTCGTGAAAATGATGGTTCGGAAAATTGTGCTCAATTGGTAGAGGAAGAATTTATGAATATACTTAATGAGAATTCCTTGAATGATGAGCATGATTGCAATGTTGCTAGTATGAATTCTCTGAATATGCATGATGCTAATGATATGCAAAGCCACAAGCTTGGGGATGCTATGTTTAATGAGGATGATATTTTTAGTCCCCCAAGTTTTGATGAGCAAATTTATTATGATGATGGCATGCCTCCGATCTATGAAGATTATGATGATGACATGTATGCTATAAACAGTGATAGTAACCATGAAACTTGTCATCATGATTTTAATATTGAATGTGGTTATGTCAATCAAGTGTCTCATGATAGTTATTTTGTTGAGTTTGCTCCCACTACCATGGATGAAAAGGAAATTGCTTATGTGGAGAGTAATAAATTTTCTATGCTTGTAGATCATGAAATGGATGCTTTATGTGATAGTTATATTGTTTAATTCCTTCATGATGCTACTGAAAATTATTATGAGGGAGGAACATATGCTTGTAGGAATTGCAATAATGTCAAGTTTCCTCTCTACGTGTTCAAAGTTTTGAAGTTATGCTTGTTTTGCCTTCCTATGCTAGTTGATTATTGCTCCCATAAATTGTTTGCTCACAAAATACCTATGCATAGGAATTGGGTTAGACTTAGATGTGCTTGTCATGAGATTCATGATTCTCTTTTTATGTTTCAATTCTTTACTTTTATGGGAGCATCATTGAAATCATCATGCCTAGCTAAAAAGGCATTAAAGAAAAGCGCTTGTTGGGAGACATCCCAACACTTTTAATTTCTGTTTTTATATGTTCACATGATTAATCCACTGTATTAATCACATTTTGTGTCTTTTATTTCAATAAAGTGCCAAGTAAAGCCTTTGGGATGACTCACAAGATGAGTAGAATTGATGCTGAACCAAAACAGAAACTTTTGACTCCAGTACAGAAATATTCAGTTTTTACTGGAGCGTGATAATGATCTGAAATTTTTACACAGTGTTTATATACAAAATTTCAGATCATTATCACATTGAAAGAGCTATATTTTACACAGTGTTTATGCCTTCCGGGATCCCCTCTTTCGTCTTCAACACTATCGGTATATCCTACTTGGAGCTATATTTTATTCATCACATAATATGTGTTTTGTTTGGAGCATCATTTTATTTTGTTGTTCTCTGTTATATGTTATTTATAATCTTGTTTTTCAATAAAAATTTTCAAGAATTGCCATTAGGATGCTTGAATTACATGTTTGATGTGTGTTGTGTAAAAACGGAAACTTGTGCTGTAGTGTTTGAATTTTCATATTTTACTGGAACATGGAAAATTTCTGAAATTTTTACACAGTATTATCATATAAATTATTTAGCCTGTCCTAAATTTTTATAATATTTTGAGTTAGAGAAGTACACTGGTTTAATATATTGCTACAGACTGTTCTGTTTGGACAGATTGTTGTTATAGTTTTGTTATCTACTTATCCTATAGTTTCCATAGCCTATATTGGTAGATATAAATTGTGGAAACGATAGTAAACAGTAGATGATGTTTTAAAATTATTGTGCAACTTGTCTTGGCAGTACATGAAGTGTTGATTTGTTCTTATGTGTACTAACCTATCTCACGAGTTCTTTTTGAGTTTTGTGTGGATGAAGTTTTTGAGACATAGGTGAAACCGGGATATAAGAGGATTGAACGAGATACAAAAGCTCAAGCTTGTGGATGCTACTCATCCCACCTTTCTTCGTCAACTATCAGTTAGCCTATGTTGAGCGTAAATTTTTATCCGTTCACATGATGTGTGCTATTCTTGGAATGAATTTTTATTTAGTTTGCTGTTTGAATAAAATACTCAGATCTGAAAATCTTTATTGAGAGAGAGTCCTCACATAGCTACTTAAGTGTCTGACTACTCATTGATCTTCACTTATATCTTTTTAGAGTAGTTTGATGTTTACTCTTGTGCTTCACTTATATCCGGAGAGTAAATTGTTGAATGGATTGAATACCATGAACTTGAAAT
Source organism: Elymus sibiricus (assembly GCA_039707655.1). NCBI lineage: Eukaryota > Viridiplantae > Streptophyta > Magnoliopsida > Poales > Poaceae > Elymus > Elymus sibiricus. The sequence goes on from CM077671.1 coordinate 253,063,338, forward strand.
TATATGTTCATATCATGCCTGGTAGTAGCTTCACATTGGGTTTAGAAAGTGAAATCTTTTGAAGCTTGATAATCACAATATTGGTCGTACAAGCAATTCGTGAATGATTAGTATAAGCAAGAGAACTTTCACATACAAATATATTATCTTGGACATCTTCTATGATTGTGAATACCCATTAATTGTTTTAAAACTTGAGCAAATTAGTTGAAGTTGGACAAGGAAGACAACGTAATGAGTTATGGTTGTGTATATTTGCATAGAAGTTATATTGTTGTGGATCCTCCAACATGTGGTGTTTGCTTAGGATCTTTTGCAAGCCAAAAATTTGTACTAAGTAGAGATACTACTTGTGCATCCAAAAACCCGTAAACCCTATTTCTTGCCATGAGTGTCCACCATACCTACCTATGGATTGAATAAGATCCTTCAAGTAAGTTGTCATCGGTGCAAAAAGGAAATAAAAATTGCTTCTAAATGTGTTTGATCATTTAGTGTAAGAGAAAATTGAGCGTTGTACGAACTTGTGACAGAAAAGTAAAAAAAGCGACAGACTGCATAATAAAGGTTGCTATCATAAGGGGCAATATAACGTGACGTTCTTTTGCATTAAGGGATTGTGCATACAAAACCAAAAAGCGCATGACAACCTCTGCTTCCCTCTGCGAAGGGACCATCTTTTACCTTTCAGTATTTACTTTTATGCAAGAGTCAATAGTATGCATTCTCATTTCAACCTCAATTATTCTCTAGTTGGCAAGCATCATGTGGTGGGGAAAGATCTAGGCACATATGGCCAGTCAAATATATTTGATCATGACTTATTATTGTTGACAATTATCTCTATGAAAAATGAGTTGGGAGGCGAAACATTAAGCCCCTATCTTTCTCTGTGTTCGATGGATGCCATTTGTTCTAAAAATATGCTTTGAGTACTACCAATCATAGAAGACTATATGTTGATTGAGTATGTGGAGCTCTTACTTAGACTTTGTTGAGAATAAGTTGATTTGCAATTGTTTGGTGACTAAGAACATAGGTTGTTAAGTTTCAAGAGAATTCATTGTTTGAACCATAACATGTGAATTGGTTGCTACTTTATCATGATGAGTTTTATGAGAAAGAGTTGCTGTTATGATGCTAGGAAAAGTGGTTGAAATTATCATTGATCAAACTTATGCACTATGCTAGCATTCGCACTTCATAAATTACTTTCTTTTATCATTTACCTACTAGAGGACGAGTAGGAATTAAGCTTGGGGATGCTGATACGTCTCCAATGTATCTATAATTTATGAAGTATTCATGCCATATTTACAACAATTTTATATGGTTTTGGTATGATTTGCATGGAACTAACCCGGACTGACGCTGTTTTCAGCAGAACTACCGTGGTGTTGTTTTTTGTGCAGAAATAAAACTTCTCCAAATGCAACGAAACTTTTTGACGATTTTTTGGAACAAAAGAGGCACTAGAAGCTTCGTGGGAGGGCCAGAAGAGCCGGCCACCAGGGCGCGCCAGCCCCCTCTAGCGCCCTGGTGTCTTGTGGGCCCCTCGTGGCCCATCTTCGCTTGAAACCGACGCCCAAATATCCTCTATATTCAGAAACCCCCAGAAATAACCCTAGATCAGAAGTTCCGCCGCCGCAAGCCTCTGTAGCCACGAAAAACCAATCTAGACCCTGTTCCGGCACCCTGCCAGAGGGGAAAATCATCACCGGAGGCCATCTTCATCATCCCTATGGTCTCCATGATGAGGAGGTAGTAGTCCACCCTCGGGGCTGAGGGTTTGTACCAGTAGTTATGTGTTTGATCTCTCTCTCTCTCTCTCTCATGTTCTTGATTTGACACGATCTTGATGTATCACGGGCTTTGTTAATATAGTTGGATCATATGGTGTTTCCCCCTCTCTATCTTGTTGTGATGAATTGAGTTTTCCCTTTGAGATTTTGTTATTACCGGATTGAATACTTTTATGGATTTGAGAGCACTTGATCTATGTCTTAGCACTCAACTCGCGGATTCCCGAGGTGACATTGGGGTAATCTATGCATAGGGGTTGATGCACGTTTTCGTCCTACTTTCTCCGATAGAAATCTTGATGCATAGGGATTGAGTATTATGAATCTGAAATTGTTTGATCCGTATCGTATAATTAACTCATGGATACTTGTGGTAACATTGGAGTATCTAGGTGACATTAGAGTTGGTTGATGTGTATCATATGGTGTTATTTTAGTACGAACTCTTAGATAGATCGATCGGAAAGGATAACTTGGTGTTATTTTAGTACGAACTCTTGGATAGATCGATCGGAAAGGATAACTTTAAGGTGGTTTCGTACACTACAAACAATTTCTTCTTATGTTCTCCCCTAGATAAGAACTTTGAAGTGATTCTTCGTTGCACGTTGAGGGATGGTTATGTGATCCAATTATATTAGCATTGTTGAGAGATTGCACTAGCGAAAGTACGGACCCTAGGCCTTGTTTTCAAGCATTGCAATACCGTTTGCGCTCACTTTTTTTACTTGCTACCTTGCTGTTTTTTATTGTTACTATTACAAAAATCAATATCTACTATCATTACTACACTTGTATCACCATCTCTTCGCCGAACTAGTGCACCTATACAATTTACCATTGTACTTGGTGTGTTGGGGACACAAGAGACTTTTTATTATTTGGTTGCAGGGTTGTTTGAGAGAGGCCATCTTCATCCTAAGCCTCCCACGGATTGATAAACCTTAGGTCATCCACTTGAGGGAAATTTTCTACTGTCCTACAAAACTCTGCGCTTGGAGGCCCAACACGAGTCTACAAGAACAAGTTGTGTAGTAGACATCAAGACCCCATTTTCCGGTCCGATGGAGCGGGCAAGTGGCTTATTGGAAATAATACATATTGATGTACGCCATCCAATGAGTGTTGAAGCACGCCCTGGATATCATTATTATCTTAGCTTCACAGATGATTTGAGTAGATATGGGTATATTTACTTGATGAAACACAAGTCTGAAACTTTTGAAAAGTTCAAGCAATTTCAGAGTGAAGTTGAAGATCATTGTGACAAGAAGATAAAAGGTCTATGATATGATCGTGGAGGTGAATATCTGAGTTACGAGTTTGGTATGCATTGAAGACAATGTGGAAATTGTTTCACAACTCACGCCACCTGGAACACCTTAGTGTAACGGTGTGTCCGAACGTTGTAACCGTACTCTATTGGATTTGGTGCATTCTATGATGTCTCTTATCGATTTGCCACTATCATTTTGGGTTATCCATTAGAGACAACTACATTCACTTTAAATAGGGCACCATCTAAATCCGTTGAGACGACACCATATGAATTATGGTTTGGCAAGAAACCTAAGCTGTCGTTTCTTAGAGTTTGGGGATGTGACACTTATGCCTGATAATCTCGAACCCAAAGCGGAAAAGTGCATCTTCATAAGATATCCTAAAGCAACAATTGGGTATACCTTTTATCACAGATCCAAAGGCAAAGTCTTTGTTGCCAAGAATCGATACTTTCCAAATAAGGAGGTTCTCTCGAAAGAAGTGAGTGGGAGAAAGGTAGAACTTGATAAGGTTATCGAACCTTCACTTGAATTGGAAAGTAGCGCAATGCAGAAAAGTGTTCCTGTGATGCCTACACCAATTGAAGAGGAAGCTAATGATGATGATCATGAAGCTTCAGATCAATTCAGTACCGAGCCTCGTAGGTCGACAAGGACACGTACCGCCCCTGAGTGGTACGACAATCCTATCTTGGAGGTCATGTTGTTAGACAACGGTGAACTTACGAACTATGAAGAGCGATGGTGGGCCCAGATTCCGACAAATGGCTAGGAGCCATGAAATCCCAGATAGGATCCATGTATGAAAACCAAGTATGGACTTTGGTAGACTTGCCCGATGACCGTTAGGCCATTAAGTACAAATTGATCTTTAAGAAGAAGACAAACGCTGATGGTAATGTCACCATTTATGAAGCTCGACTTGTCGCAAAGAGGTTTTCGACAAGTTCAAGGAGTTGACTACGATGTGACTTTCTCACCCATACCGATGCTAAAGTCTATTGCGATTATGTTAACAAATGCTGCATTTTTCGATTAAGAAATCTGGCAGATGGATGTCAAACCAGTGTATCCTTAACGGTTTCCTTAAGGAAAAGGTTGTATATGATACAACCAGAAGGTTTTGTCGATCCTAAGTGTCGGGGATATTACCCCGCGGTATAACCCGGCCTGAAGTATGACCCGACCGGTATTTGGTGACTCACTGTTGACCCGGCCGGCACTTAGCGGCTCATTTGTGACCCGGCAGGCGGATCAGACGAACGACAAGACCCGACGGCCCAGAAGGCGGCTCATGAGAGGGCCGGCTCATGTTATGGCGGGCCGGCTCACAGAGAAGGCCCAAGGAAAGGAAAGACTCCCTCACAAGGGAAACAAGACCCGGATTAGGATTCAAGAGAGACTAGTCCTAGTCCTACTCCTAGTAGGACTCTACATGTAAACCTACCCCTTCAACCTATATAAGGAGGGGTAAGGCGCCCTAAGAGGGAGGGGGACACAAGTTCAAGTCATTAGAGATAGACAGATTAGAGGCTCTCGAGATTAGAGGTAGCGACCCCCGCAACCTTGTAATCGAGATCATCCTCATCATCAATATACACAAAGCAGGACGTAGGCTTTTACCTCCGTCGGAGGGGCCGAACCTGGGTAAACTCGCGTCTCTCGATTCCGACCAACCCCTCTCAAGCCGCCACATAGTTGCGATGGCCTCACACCTAAGTTCTTTCACGAGGACATCTTGCCGTGACAAAACCACGACAGTTGGCGCCCACCGTGGGGCCATCGCACGGTGGTGTTCTGTTCTTGGAAGGAGCTCTCTCAGGGATCGAGAAACTCATCATCAGCCGGATGACGAAGAGAAGACACAGAAAGATCTACATCAACTGGGATCCAAGATCGAACCCCGGAGAATTTTTCGATGACTGTTGCGCGTTTACCCTGGAGAATTTTTCCATGGTTGTCACGCGTTGGCCAATTGTTGATCCGGCCTCTGCTGTTTTCAATCCGATTTGGTACCTAGCAATAAAGCATGAAGGATATTTTTTGGAGGTAGGAGACCCCAGCCGCACACCCAGATCTAGTCGGATCTGAAGGGAGCCACGTATACAGCCGAGACCGACAGGTTTTCCGCCTATCCCCTACACATTGATCCGCTAGCCGTCAGTTGCTGCTGCTACCCCCGAGGAAAAATTGCCGCAACGTACACCCAGGCTGAGACGTGGTCGAGACCTCTGCCCGTTTGGTGCACGTACGTGCAGGAGCAGTCTGACGGAAATCAAAAGTTGACCCATAAGAGATCAAATCAGAGGGAGTGCTAGTCCCACGTGAAGACATCTCCAAATCAGTTTTTTTAACTTTTGGTCAGTACGTCCACTGCAAAACCACAATTACCAAGTAGGAGTACGTAGCACCAATCCACCAAAAGTGTTACTATTCATGCGAGGCACGGCTGGTGAGTCCAAAAAAAAGTACTAGTGGTACTCCGCGGAGACTAAAATACTTCCACAACCACGTTGATGTTTTCCAATACATCTCAATCAATTCCTGGCCTGCGTATGGATCGTCTATTGATTAAATCTATCAGGTGGTATCCGTTCAGTCTGTTTATTTAACGCGTATTAAATTCTTTGAGAAATAATTACTTTGGTCTGCAATATTTTTCTACGCAGGATAATTGTTTACTGCAAAAGTGACCGTCCTACGGTGACTCTCGGAGGAGGGCGTTCGTCCGTGCAAACGGCGTCTATCCGGCAGACAGTCGCGCAGGCCACCGCCCCCCTTGGTCCATTTACAACTACACCCAAAGGATACAACAGTGTTCGCCAGCACGGGTTGTCCGACGAATGCATGCATGGCCTGTCGCCCTACAGTCCGTCTTGCCTCAATATGCAAGACAAAAAAAAGGAGGGGCGGGGGATGGATTGTCCGTGCCGGTTTCCAAAATTCCGGCTGAAAATGTCCCTGACGTTCGTCCATGATGCGTAGTCCAACGGACGCGCGGTCCATCACTACTACGATCCAGCTAGGAGTCGTGCAAAATTCATCAATTAGAATTTTAGGGAGTGGATCGATCTGCATGTCTAAACTCGGGTTGCTACGTCCTCGTTCATCCGAGAAAAAATACCAGGTGCTATCCGCCTTATTTATTTTATCAGTACACTTTAAATTCCTTCGAGAAACAATTACTTTGCCCTGTAATATTTTTGCACAGGACAATTATTTATTAGAAAAGTGGTGTGGTGCTAAACCGCAAATACGGAGCTTGTGCCAATATTATCATACTCCAACGTCTGTTCACGCCACAGTGTCTGATGGACACGCATACAGGCCGCCGCCCATGCGATCCAGTCTACATCAACACGCCGCGGCCAACTCACCGGCTTATCAACGCCGCGGCGGTCTCTCGCGACCGCACCGGCTTACAACGCCGCGGCCGCCTCTCGCGACCGCACCGGCTTACAACGCCGCGGCCGCCTCTCGCGACCGCACCGGCTTACAACGCCGTGGCCGTCTCTCGCGACTGCACCAACTTACAACGGTGCGGGGGACTCTCCCGTCGGCGCCGGCTTACAACGCCACGGCCGACTCACCGTCCGCGCTGGCCTACAACGCCGTGGGCGACTCGCCGCCCGGCGGTCCAGTCTATATCGACATACTGGTGCCACGCCTGCTCACTTAAGCCGCCCAACGGATGCTCGAGAGTTGCCGTCTCTGTGGTCTAGTCTACATTGACATGCCGGTGTCGTGCTTGCTCGCTCAAGCCGTCCATCCGGACAAGCTGCTCAGCGGGCGCGCGCAAGTCGCCGCCCCTGCGGACAGTCTACTACAACAACTCTGGAGCAAATAACAATATATTATCAGCTTCTACTCGCATCAGTTGGCTCAATGGGCAGGCACACAAGTCGCCGCCACTGCGGTTTGGTTAACTTCAACAACCAGCCGGGTCGAACCATCGGCCGGGTGACTGACAAAACTCATATGGGATCATTTATAACCCGCCATCTCAACCTCCTGTGGGTTCATGTTGCGTTATCAACGCCAAGGACATACAATGAGTGTCGCGAAGATCATCAACTCGCCACACGCTTTTGGCTTCAATAAATTTCAGTTATCAACCGTCAACCATATGCCGGCTTATGCCACGACCAAGTGTGAAGAATCTCAAGCCAACTCCTCGAGTCGTCTTAAGACTCGGGGGTTGCACAGACATGACTCGGCAGAATTGGCCTTTGTCATAAATTTAAGAACCCCGGTCCTTAAGGGGAAGACACCCGGTCCTGGAGACTGCTGCCGCATTGATGAAAGTTTAAAGATGTCAGAAAATTTCCGGCTCACAAAGTGCCGGGCAGTTAGAAAGGTCCGGTTAAAAATCCGGCTCAAGGGAAATCTGTTTCTCACAAAGTTTTGACCTCTCAATATCCGGCTCAACATCCGGTTCAAGAAGAATCCATATCTCGCAAGTTTGAGTTCTCAAGAAAATTTAAAGTCGTCCAAGAGGACGAGCCGCCATGATGCGACCGTTCAAACATGGGTGCCCTACCTTATTACCTGTAGATTTAAAGTCGCCCAAGAGGACGAGCCGCCATGATGCGCTGTTCAAACATGGGTGCCCTGCTTTATTGGATCTTCATAAGGTCACTTGGGGGCTTCTAACCCACTGGGTTTAGATTTCATACCCTCTTGACCGGCTTTATATGCCATATTCGAGTTAAACCTGTCTGTTTGCAACTTGCTACTCCACCAGGTGACCCGCCGAACTCTTGACAGTCAATCTTGCTAAGAGACCCCAAACTTTCATAGTCAATCTCGCACAAAGACCCTGAACTTGTCAAGGTTTAAACGGTGGCTTTTGTCACGCGAGAGCCGGCTTACAGTGAGCTATGATAAACTCGCCTTGTCTGTCGTAGTCTCTCCGCTATGTGGCCCGTTTGTACTCTTAGCAAGTCAATCTTTTTAAGACCCTGAACTTGTTAAGGTTTTAACAACGGATTTATGTCACGTGAGAGCTGGCTTACGAGGTTTCATGCTTTCATGCCAAGCTTCTTTGAAGCAAAACTTGAGTTTTTCAAAAACAAAACAGAGCTAGTCTCTTTTTGTAGAGCCTTGAAAGCCGACATTTTTATACTCTGTTATCATACACATACATCATCATACATTGCATCATCATTGCATCGTCATACCATGCATCATATATGCATGAATATTCTGGTTTATATTACAGAAGACGGTTTTCAAACCGAGATACATATTCCAATCCTTCATAGCCAACATGGCTGGATTTCTATTATGGTTGTTATAACCAATATTGAATAATTGAGGTTCTCAAACCAAGTTATATTATTATCTTAAATAGCCAACATGGCTGGATCTTCATCATGGTTTATCATAACCAGTATTAAATGATTGGGGTTTTTCAAGCCAGCTCGGAAGAATTGACTATTCCCGAAGAGCCGCCCTATCAAGTATAATGCCGTGTCATCTAATTGACCGGCTCTTGGATTCTTTCAAATTGTGCTCTGTAGTAAACTACAACACTTATGAATTTCACATACATATATTTGCCGGGTTGCACCGCAACCACGAGCAGGGATTTTCATTTCAAGGACAAAGGCATTATTCCAGGATATTCAACAAAATACCGGGTTACAACCACCGTCAAGGAGTCATTCAACAAATTATGATGAGTTATATTATTCTCACACAGTCCCAAGTCACTGCAGGCATACGACCCGGCACTTGGGGGCTACATCATATGATGTTTTTCTTTTCAGAGGAGAAGTGCATGTAAGTCCCGAGTTGCTGCAGGCATACAACCCGGCACTTGGGGGCTACACCACTCAGATCAAATTTTCTAAAGTCCCAAGTCGCTGCAGGCATGCGACTCGGCACTTGGGGGCTACAGTATTCAGCTGCATAAACAGATTATAAAGGTCCAAAGTGAAGACCCGGCCCATCACACACTGATGAGCCGGCCCTTGGGGGCTAATGTAATATCATTTTCAAGTTGAGGAATCATATGAAGACCCGGCCCATCATATAAAGATGAGCCGGCCCTTGAGGGCTACACTGGCTGAAGTTTTATGAGCATAAGACATTTACAAGTTCCAGGTTGCTGCAGGCAAGACAACCCGGTGCTTAGGGGCTACATATGTGGAACATTCAACTTATGACTGGTGACTCAGATGAACAATCCGGATTTCTCTAGGGTTGCAATATTTATATTGAAGCAAGTCTTAAAGCTATCACTACATTCCCCTCTTAAGACTTGGGGGCTACAGGTAATATGGATATAAAAAAATAGAAGAACACTTTCAAGACGTCAATTGAGAACGAGATGGGTCTCATTTCTTCATGGAGCTGAAGCGTTGAAAGACCAGCTCAACATCACACGGATTTCTTTATTCCCAATAATTTTATCAAGTCATATGGAGTCCAGTTGTTTGACCCGGCATCACCAACAATCATGACCCGACATTATCAAAAAATCATAACCCGACAGATTCTATATAAACAACCCGACTTCACAGGTTGAAGTGGTTTAACAATGGACAAATTTCTATTCCCAATATTTTTATCAAGACGAAGCAATGGAAGCCGGCTCAACTTCATATGATTTTCTTATCTCCAATAATTTCATCAAGCCAAAGCATTGGCGGCCGACTCAACGACATATGGGTGTTTTATTCCCAATATTTTGCAAATGACAAGGACCTGCAAGATGTTTGTGAAGGCGGCTCGTTAATATGAAGAAGAAACCCAGATATTTCAGGAGCAGCTTCATTGAGCCGACCGGTGCAGCAAGCCGGTCCCTTAACATATTTGTTATTCTTATTTCAGGAGCTTACCATGAATAAATTCAAGCTAACCTGGGGGCTAATGTCGGGGATATTACCCCGCGGTATAACCCGGCCTGAAGTATGACCCGGCCGATACTTGGCGACTCACTGCTGACCCGGCCGGCGCTTAGCGGCTCATTTGTGACCCGACAGGCGGGTCAGACGAACGACAAGACCCGACGGCCCAGAAGGCAGCTCATGGGAGGGCCGACTCATGTTATGGCGGGCCGGCTCATAGAGAAGGCCCAAGGAAAGGAAAGACTCCCTCACAAGGGAAACAAGACCCGGATTAGGATTCAAGAGAGACTAGTCCTAGTCCTACTCCTAGTAGGACTCTACATGTAAACCTACCCCTTCAACCTATATAAGGAGGGGTAAGGCGTCCTAAGAGGGAGGGGGACACAAGTTCAAGTCATTAGAGATAGACAGATTAGAGGCTCTCGAGATTAGAGGTAGCGACCCCCGCACCCTTGTAATCGAGATCATCCTCGTCGTCAATATACACAAAGCAGGACGTAGGCTTTTACCTCCGTCGGAGGGGCCGAACCTGGGTAAACTCGCGTCTCTCGATTCCGACCAACCCCTCTCAAGCCGCCACATAGTTGCGATGGCCTCACACCTAAGTTCTCTCACGAGGACATCTTGCCGTGACAAAACCACGACACTAAGGATGCTAAAAGGTATGCAATCTCCAGCGATCCTTCTATGGACTGGTGCGAGCATCTCGGAGTTGGAATACACGCTTTGATGAGGTTATCAAAGCTTTTGGGTCTATACAAAGTTTACGAAGAAACTTGTATTTACAAGAAAGTGAGCGCGAGCACTATATCATTTCTGATAAGTATATGTGGATGACATATTGTTGATTGGAAATGATTTAGAATTTCTGGAAAGCATAAAGGGTTGTTTGAAAGGAGTTTTTCAAAGGAAGACCTGGGTAAAGCTGCTTGCATATTGAGCATCAAAATCTATAGAGATAGATCAAGACGCTTGATAAGACTTTCATAGAGCACACACCTTGACAAGATTTTGAAGGAGTTCAAAATGGATCAGTCAAAGAAGGAGTCCTTGCATGTATTGTAAAGTGTGAAGTTGAGTAAGACTCAAAGCTCGACCATGGTAGAAGAAAGAGAAAGGACGAAGGTCGTCCCGTATGCATCAGCCATAGGCTCTATACTGTATGCCATGTTGTGTACCGCATGTGATGTGTGCCTTGCCATGACTCTGGCAAGGGGGTACAAGAGTGATCCAGGACTGGATCACTGAATAACGGTCAAAATTATCCTTAGGTACCTAAAGAGGACTAAGGAAATGTTTCTTAGTAATGGATGTGATAAAGAGTTCGTCGTAAAGGGTTACGTCGATGCAAGCTTTGACACCAATTCGGATGACTCTGAGTAGAAAACCGGATATGTATAGTGGAGCAGTCATTTGGAATAGCTCCAAGTGGAGCGCGATAGTAGCATCTACAATATGACATATAGATTTGCAAAGTACACACGGATCTGAATGTTGCAGACCTGTTGACTAAAACCTCTCTCACAAGCAAAACATGATAAAACCCCATAACTCATTGGGTGTGAATCACATGGCGATGTGAACTAGATTATTGACTCTAGTGCAAGTGGGAGACTATTGGAAATATGCCCTAAAGGCAATTATAATTTTTTTATTACCATATTTCATTGTTCATGACAATTGTTTATTATCCATGCAAGAATTGTATTGATCGGAAACTCAGATACATGTGTGGATACATAGATAACACCGTGTCCCTAGTGAGCCTCTACTAGACTAGCTCGTTGATCAAAGATGGTTCAGGTTTCCTAACCATAGACATGAGTTGTCATTTGATAATGGGGTCACATCATTAGGAGAATGATGTGATGGACAAGACCCAAACCGTAAGCATAGCATTTGATCGTATCGCTAAGTTTATTGCTACTGCTTTATTCATGTCAAGTATCTCTTCCTAAGACCATGAGATCATGCAACTCCCTGACACCGGAGGAATGCCTTGTGTGCATCAAACATCACTTCATAACTGGGTGATCATAAAGGTGCTCTACAGGTATCTTTGAGGGTGTCTGTTGGGTTGGCATGGATCGAGACTGGGATTTGTCCCTCCGTTTGACGGAGAGGTATCTCTGGGCCCTATCGATAATACAACATCACAAGAAGCTTGCAAGCAATGTGACTAAGGATTTAGTCACGGGATCTTGTATTATGGAACGAGTAAAGAGACTTGTTGGTAACGAGATTGAACTAGGTATGAAGATACCGACGATCGAATCTCGGGCAAGTAACATACCGATGGACAAAGGGAACTGCATACGGGATTGACTGCATCCTTGACATTGTGGTTCGACCGATAAAGATCTTTGTGGAATATGTAGGAACCAATATGGGCATCCAGGTCCCGCTATTGGTTATTGACCGGAGAGTTGTCTCGGTCATGTCTACAAGATTCTCGAACCCGTAGGGTCCACACGCTTAACGTTCAGTGACGTTGGAGTAGTATTGGGATATGTACGTTGGTGACCGAATGTTGTTCGGAGTCTCGGATAAGATCCTGGACATCTCGAGGAGCTCCAGAATGGTCCAGAGGTAAAGATTTATATTGGGAAGTCATATTTTGGCTACGGGAAAAGTTTCGGCTTTTGCCGGTATTGTACCGGGAAGCTTCTAGAAGGTTTCAGAGGATTCCGGAGGGGTCCGGAAGTCCAAGGGGGGTTCCATCACGCCCCTTAGGCCAGCATGGGCTGTAAGGGGGTGCCCTAGCCTTATTGGGCCAGCCCCCCAAGGGCCCATGCGGCTAGGGGGTAGGAAACCCTAAGGGGCAAGGCACCTAGGAGGTGCCTTGGGGAGGGAGGACTCCTCCCTAGCCGCCGGCCCTCCTTGGAGGAGGGGCAAAGGGCTGCGACCCAATGCTGCCCCTTGCCTCCTATATATAGTAGAGGAGAGAGGGAGGGCTGGACACAACAATCCCACGCCTCGGTGGCAGCCCTCCCTCTCCCGTTACTCTGTTTTCTCCTTAGATCGCATCTACGGTAGCGCTTGGCGAAGCCCTGTCGGGATTGCTCCACCACCATCTCCACCACACCGTCATGCTGGTTGAGATCCCATCTACCTCTCCTCCCTCGCTTGCCAGATCAAGAAGGAGGAGACGTCATCGAGCCGCACATGTGCTGAACGCGGAGGTGCCATCCATTCGGCGCTTGATTGGGACGGATCGTGATTGGATCGTGAAGAGTACGACTACATCAACCGCGTTATATACGCTTCCGCTTAGCGATCTGCAAGGGTATGTAAACACACTTCCCCTCTCATAGCTATGCATCTCCATGGATAGATCTTGCGTGTGCGTAGGAATTTTTTTGTTTCCCATGCAATGTTCCCCAACATGGGTTACTAGTAGTGTTGATTACATCTTGTAGTTGATGCTAGTTGGTTTACTTGGTGGAAGATCATATGTTCAGATTGTTATATATTTATATCCTCTGATCATGAACATGAATATTATTTGTGAGTAGTTCCATTTGTTCTTGAGGACATGGGAGAAGTCTTGTTATAAATTATCATGTGAAGTTGGTATTCGTTCAATATTTTAATGACATGTATGTTGTGTTTCCTCTAGTGGGGTCATGTGAACGTCGACTACATGACACTTCACCATATTTGAACCTAGAGGAAAGCATTGTGGAGTAGTAAGTAGATGATGGGTTGCGAGAGTGACAGAAGCTTAAACCCTAGTTTATGCACTATTCCATAAGGGTCTGATTTGGATTCATATGTTTCATTCTATGGTGAGATTTATCTTAATTCTTCTTTCGTAGTTGCGGATGCTTGCGGGATGGGGTAATCATAAGTAGGTTTGTTTGTTCAAGTAAGAGTAGCACCGGTCCAGCCACATTACAATTTATCAAAGTAGTGAACGTGAATCAACTAAAACATGATGATCATGACTAGACAAAATTCCCATGTGTCCTCGAGAACGCTTTGCTCATTGTAAGAATTACTCTTGGCCTGTCCTTGGAAATATAAGGATTGGGATACCTTGTTGCACCTTGCTGCTTTCGTTACTACTTAGTTGCTACAATTTATCCTACTATCAAACTATCGGTTACCGCACTTTTTCAGCACTTGCAGACAATACCTTGCTAAAACCGCTTATCAATTCCTTCCGCTCCTCGTTGGGTTCGACACTCTTACTTATCGAAAGGACTACGATTGATCCCTTGTACTTGTGGGTCATCACTGTCCCAACGGCTCGTCGGCTCCCCGTTGCTGATAATAAAGTGCGATGATTTCCCGCGGCAGGTGGTGCGCCGAGTTTCCACCATGCTGGAACACCTGGATGGGTGTTTTTCAAGTGCAAAAAAGTTAGGGTATGTGCCTTTTATTGTTCAGACAGGATTCAGCGCAATTTCGGTAGCTCATTGTTGGCTCAAATTTCTATGTAGGATGGATGCAAATTTTGGTATTGGGAAGAAGATTACATGGATCTATTGAGAGCACGGAATTTATAGATGCTCGTGCACTCGTTGCTAGAATAGAGGCCAGAGATGAGACTAGATGCGAAGCAATGTCGAATTTGTCGGAATTGAAGAAGAAAGAAGTGTGCAAGCTAGAGAAGCCAATAAAGAGAATCAACAATGGAGACATAGAGAAAATATCAATCCAACTAGTGGGAGCAGTTATGGAAGTTGGATATCATTTAAAGTGTCTAAACGTGGTTCTTGTTTTCTTTGGTTTTGTTCACGTAGCAAAGAATTGGTGACTTATGTACTCCAATGTATCAAAATGTCGTTGAATGAAATAAAGAAGCAAAGAAATGTATTTTGGTGGCCAAAAATTAAAGGAAAATGAAAAAAATTACCTCATTATATATTGTGGATCGGTTAGGTCCGGCAAAAACTTAGCGGAGTAAAAATACCCCACTAAGAGTATCTACAGCCGGACTTGGAAAATCCGACACCCTATACACCTGCGGGCGCGTCCGCGGATAGCGTCGGACGGCTCCTTATATGGGCTGCCACACATCCACATACCTGAAATGCGGAACCTCAAATCCTTGTAATCCATGCACGTCGATCATACAATACAAATTATCTGAATTCAACAGTTCGAAACATAGCACGACAAATCATAGTTCAACAATCCGGACATGCCAAAATGAAAATCAATGTCCGAGCATGACGGCTGGTTCGCTGGTTGGCTGGATCACTCACCGGATGCCGTCCATGCCTCTTGCTCCAAAGCCATCCTTGTCTCCTGCTTCGAGGCAATCCTTATGTCCTGCTCCGCCTGTAGTTCCTGCATCCGGGTCGCATGCTCCACTTGCATCCTTGTCGCATGCTCCGCAACTACCGCTGCCTCCATCGCCGCCTCGTACTCCCTACGGTGGTTGATCTCCTTCTTCTTCTTCGGAACCCACTTCTTTGCTTGCTCATCCAAGAGGGATTATTCTGCCAACATGACCTTTGCATCCTCGGCGTCTCGTGCGAGTTGCAACGTCTCCTTCTCAAGCTCAATCTCTCCAAAAGTCTTCGCCTTTTTGAGCTCCCATTTGATTGCTGTCCTTGCTTCTCCAACTCGATCTTCTCCCTCTCAATTTCCAGCTTCTTCTCCTCACTCTTCTGGTTCCCATTCCATCCTCTCCTTTTGCGCATCCAACATTAGCTTGTACCTCTCCTCTTTCGTGTTCTCCCTCACCGAAAAGATGCCCCTCCATGTGGACGACATCTTTGTTGTCGCGGCGTCATGGGAGGCCCTTGCCTTCTCCCACTTGTTGCCTAATGGCCTGCAAGTGCACAGGGTTTAGTTGTAGCCTTTTCAAAGTAAGAGTATCGAGCCTACAAGGAGCACATGAATATGACTTTTGCCTATTATAGAGAATTATGTATCTTTGTGCCTGCAGATAATTGGAGACTTAAAGCAGAGTGAGGGCGGATATAAATGATAACTGTGTAATGCAGTGACTTGTAACTAAATAACAAAAAAATAAATAAGGAACAAGGATTGTGGTGACTGATGAAACAACAAAATAAAAATGCGTTCTCAGGGAGTCCGAAATCCCCATTGGTATGTTTCTAGCACACCTATGCATAAACATAGTATGGAATGAATACTTGAGCCACTATTGATGATTATGTTGGGTGGAGACGGGTACAGTACACGTTCTACTCGTAGTAGAATTCGTGCCACACACGCCACCATCATAGTATCCCCCTGAGGGTTACAGCTCATGATAATTAAGGGTTACCCCATGAACGCGTCCTCTCTAAGGGTTCTTCATAATTCCCCTATCAATTGCAAAGGCTAGGAGCAATATGCTTTCAGTGTCACCTCGAATTACCTCCAGAACCTAGACATCTACAACGATAGTGATATACTTCATGGCCATAAGGCACAAATGCCGAGTGGGGCCTCTTCACAACATTCAAAAAGTTATTAAACTAAGCATTCAACAGTGGATCACATATCCAGAATAACGTTTTAGATCCTACACATGCCAAGGTTCATCCATATCACCGAGAACTAGGGGTCTAGTCACACACGGGAACAACAAACATCATAGCAACAATAATGGCATACATGGATGAATGATTCAAATAATACACCAAGGATCCACTAGGGTTCTTGATGTTGTAGATGATAAGGATGTGGATGATGATGATGATTATGGAGTGGATGATGATGATGAAGACGATGGTGATGATGTTGTCTTCCTCTTCACGGTGAGAAGAATCCCATTATTCTCCTGGTTATCCCTCCTCCAGATGAGCTCTGGAGGCTAGGGTTCTGCCTTCTAGATGAATTTTTGGTGTCTCTAGGCGTCTGATCCACGATCTGATTCAACGGGGTGGAAATAGTTGATCTGGCGGTAACGGCGGCGCGCCGTATGATTGCTCATACGAGCGCTCGCGATCGTATGGAACATCGTTTTTCTGCTCTGGAAGCGTGACGATGCCTATTCCTTTGGCCTTCTTGCTTGATCCTTTTATGGAAAGTGATTATCATTTTAAATACGTGATTCCACTACCATTTCTGAGGGTTTTCTCCATTAAATGATAATTGATCCAAAAGACATTACCTGAGGGATTATCAACAAAAAGAAGTGCGCGAACGCGGTAAAATTCCACAAAGCCTACTATGTAGGCACAAAATATGCAGTAAAACTATCACATAAATTGGACTCATCACCCCCCAAGCTTAAGTCGTGCTTGTCCTCGAGCTAGTGTCGTGGCTTCTAAAGAACAAGGTCAACCTTGTGTTTATGAGATAAGGATACAAAAAAGGTATGAGTCCATCACTTTTAAGAGGAACGGTTCATGATAAAGATTTGTGACAAATGATAGCTCATACTTACTACGATAATGATCATGCAGACATCCACACACTTTTACTTAATTTTGCTTTGGACAAGTAACAACTTCATATCCTAGTTCATTGTTGTTTCAACCGGCAAACAATTTTTCTTTTCCTCTTTTTTCTTATCGAGATCTTTTATTCTTCAAAGGATTCGGTCTCTTGTCATTGAGTCATGGTGAAGGCTCATTTCAATATTTGGTATGATATGCAAGCCAATCATGAATCTCTTGAAGACTTAATGCACTTTTGAATTTTTCTAGAGGATTAATTTCTTTGCTTGCCCTATTGTAAGTTGAACCCCTCAATGAGCTAGCATATAGTTGTTGTATCTCCTTTCAAAAATTTAATAACTGCGATGCAAGTAGCTGGGTGCTACTATTTAGATCACAACAATCATCAAGTATGTTCTCAAATAAAAAGCAATGATCTCACACATCAGGACATGCATATAGTCATTGGACAAGATCATCCCTTATTCAAAAGGAAAAATGATAGTTCAACCTTATTGGAAATAAAACTTATACCCTAGTCTTGCGGAAGAGTAATGCAGAAAAGGTAAAGATACAAAGTGCACGTGAATCTCCCCCAAGCTTAATATCAAGCCGGGGAGATCCAGGCACTAAGCATATCATGCTCACTCCTAGAAATCTTTGAAGGCAGCACAGATGCTCTTAAGTCTCTTCTTCATCTCCTCAATCACGGCGTGTTGATCATCTACAACCTGGGTCAAAAACTCAAGTTGCGCAATGTTGTTGTTAAGGGTATCAATCATAAACTCGATATTATGAAAAAGGCCATCCACTCTTGCCTCCAAATATTTACTCACCAACCAGTAAGAATCAATCCCATCTCCGACCACATTCACACAAGCCTTTGAAACCTTCTTCGATTCCCGAATCTTTTCGTTCATCTCCTCTGGGGTCGGTCACTCCTTTGCCCACTCAGCTTGAGGGGGCCCCAAAGGAAATAACGGAATAGATACATGGATATTAAATTGGTAGGGAATAGGAGGGTACCCAACTGAAGTGGTGTCGCCATGTACCTATTTTGCTTGTTCTTCCTCCTTTATCTCCACCACCCCGACCTTCTCCCCTAGCTTTTTCTTCTCTGGACGCGGTTCATCCTTGAGGATTAGCTTGCTCAAGTCTTCCCATCCCGAGGGCACAACATCATCCAAGTTGGGGAAGGGGATGATGTGAGCACAAGTGGATGAGATCTTGTTGCTCATGGCGGCGATCGTGCTTGTTACTTGCATCTAAAAGCTTTTTGGAAGAGATGGGAAGCAAAGGAGATGTGAGATCATATGGCTTAGGGCTTAAGGACGTGCCCTTTCAATTCTTATAAAGTCCAAGTTTGCAGGTAATCACGAGGTCAAGGATAAAGAGTTAGTTAGAAAGAACTCAAAACAAAATCGGGAAAGAATCGCGGAATCAAACCAAAGGACGACCTTCCATACAGGCGGTCATGCTCATTTAGCCGGTCATTTGGTTCGCCGCCGAGATCCTCTCCTTTATATATATACCTGTTGCAGAGAAGGCTCCATACGATCGCTCATACGGGCACAACTGGTCGTTTAGAATGTCGTTGTTGACTCTCTGGCCGTGGTCCTCGTCGAAGAGAACTCAAATGACCGCTCAAACGGGCGCAGGTGTCCGTATGATACCCCGTCTTTTAATATGGACTCTGCGTCTCTTCCATCTCGTATCCGCACGACCACCCATACGAACGCACACGGTCGTTTGGAACGCCGACTTTCACTCTCTTGGCCGATGTGCCAGTTTCTTGCTTAGAAAAAATTTCCTCTCTGAAAGATTAGTGACAAAGCTCCCAACTATAGACGAACATTCCAACAAGTCAGATTCAATATTAATAGGTCTAATCACTTTACTGAAGTGTCGTTTCATACTTTTCGTTCCTTCAGGAGGGCCATAGTTGCTCGATCGTGAGAAAACTTACCTCCTCTATTTCTCGTTCTTCCTTTTGTTCATCTGCAAGGTATAGCTTCAAGCATTGCCCATTTAGGATCCAGGTCCATTTCCCCCTCCTTTTAGCCGAACAGCTCCGGAGTTATGCACCTTTTCTATTTCATATGGTCCTTCCCAGCGAGACCTGAGTTTCCCTGGAAACAACTTGAGATGAGAATTAAATAGGAGGACCTTGTCCCCCATAGTTAAGGTTCGTTTCAGTATCTTATGATCATACCACATCTTAACCATCTCTTTAAATAGCATGGCACTCTCGTAAGCACTGTTGCAAAGTTCTCCAAGAGCATTTATATCTAGCAACCTTTTCTATCTATCTTCCCTAAATTAAGATTAATGTTCTTGATTGCCCAAAAATCCATATGTTGTAGCTCTAAAGGTAAATGACAAGCCTTACCATATATCATTTTGTATGGTGACATTCCCATGGGATTCTTGTAAGCGGTGCGGTAGGCCCATAGTGTTTCATTTAGCTTTCCTTCCTATTCCTTCTTGTACTTATGCATCGTGTTCTACAATATTCTCTTTATCTCCCGGTTTGAGAGTTCCACCTAACCACTAGTTTGTGGATGGTATGGCGAAGCTATTCGATGAGTCACCCCATAATTATGAAGTACGCTGCCGAAAATTCCCTGTATAAAATGAGATCCACCGTCAGAGATAAGAATTTTAGGAACTCCGAACCTGGGTAATATGACGTCCTTTATCATCTTTAATGAAGTATCCGCATCTGCATGTTTGGTTAGTAAAGCTTCCACCCACTTGGTAACATAATCTACAGCCACAGGAATATGAGCTGAAATGGGGAAAAGGTCCCAAATAGTCCAACCCCCAAACATCGAAGGGTTCACCGACTAGACTATAGTTCATGGGCATTTCTTACCTCCGTCCTACGTTACCTGTGCATTAACACGCATCACAATATTTAACAAACCTGTGAGCATCTCTAAAGAGAGTAGGCCAATAGAATCCTGAATGAAGCACCTTGGCGATGGTTCTATCTCCAACATGATGTCCTGCATAAGGGCTGTTGTGGCAACCTTAGGGAATAACATTCATCTCATGCTATGGAATACAATGCCTTACCATGTCATCTGGTCCATGCCGATAAAGAAAGGGATCTTCCTAGAAATAATACTGCAGGTCAATGAAGAACTTTTTTGTTTGATGATAACTCATATCAGGTGGCATGTATTTTTCGACAAGAAAGTTAGCATAATCCGCAAACCAAAGTTATATATTTTTAATCATAGCCAAACTCTCACCTGGAAAGGGTTCATTTATAGGGATTGGATCGTAAGGTATTCTTTCCATGTGCGACAAGTGATCTGCCATGAGATTGTCTTCTCCTTTGCGGTATATGATGTCTACTATGCAACTTTATTCTTGTAGACTCTGTTGGGCCTCCAAGTGTAGAGTTTTGTAGGACAGTAGCAATTTTCCCTCAAGTGGATGACCTAAGGTTTATCAATCCGTGGGAGGTGTAGGATGAAGATGGTCTCTCTCAAACAACCCCGCAATCAAATACAAGAAATCTCTTGTGTCCCCAATACACCCAATATAATGGTAAATTGTATAGGTGCACTAGTTCGGCGAAGAGATGGTGATACAAGTGTAGTGTGGATAGTAAAAATAGGTTTTTTAATCTGAATAAATAAAAACAGCAAGGTAGCCAGTGGCAAACAACGAGCAAAACACTATTTCAATGCATGTAAACAAGGCCTAAGGTTCATACTTTCACTAGTGCAATCTCTCAACAGTGCTAACATAATTGAATCATATGACCACCCCTCAACGTGAGACAAAGAATCACTCCAAAGTTTCTATCTAGCAGAGAACATAAGAAGAAGTTGTCGTAGGCAGCGAACCACCTCAAAGTTATCTTTCCGATCAATCTATTGAGCCATCCCCATAGGTGTCACAAACAACCCTAGAGTTCGTACTAAATAACACTAAAAAAAATCAGATTCATAACGTTCAATCCACACAAGGAACCTCAAAGAGTATCCCAAGATTTCGATCGGAGAAAGTAGGACGAGACGTGCATCAACCTATGTGCCTAGATCACCCCAATGTCACCACGGGGATCCGCAAGTTGATAACCAAAACATATATCAAGTGACTCAATAGAACACCCCATATTCACCATGGGTATCCACATGCAAGACATACATCAAGTGCTCTCAAATCTAAAGTATTCAACCCAACCTAACCAAATCTCAAAGGTAAAGGACTCAATTCATCACATCAAGATAAAGAGGGAAGAACACCATATCATCCAACTATATTAACAAAGCTCGTTGTACATCAAGATCATGCCACATCAAGAACACGAGAGAGAGAGAGAGATGAAACATATAGCTACTGGTACATATCCTAAGCCCCGAGGGTGAACTACTCCCTCCTCGATATGGAGACCGCCGGGATGATGAAGGTGGCCTCCAGTGATGATTTCCCCCTCCGACAGGGTGCCGGAAAAGGGCTCCGGATGAGCTTGCTTAGGAACAGAGGCTTGCAGCGGCGGAGCGGAAGTTCTAGGTTTATTTCTGAGGTTTTTGGGATTTATAGGGATTTTTGGCGTTGGAATCACGCGAAACGGAGTTACGAGGGAACCACAAGGTATCCTAGTGCGGACACCCCCCTAGGCATGCCGGGTTGCCTTGTTACCTCCTCGTGGGTCTTCTGATCCTCCCACGAAGCTTCGGGGGTCTATTTTGTTCCATAAAAAATCACCAAAAAGTTTTGGGCGATTCCGAGAACTTTTATTTTCTGAACAAAAACAACACCACGGTAATTCTGCTGAAAACAAGGTCAGTCTGGGTTAGTTCCATTTAAATCATATAAAAGTGCATCAAAACCAACAATTTTTTTGTAAACATGGCATGAATACTTCATAAATTATTATACATTAGAGACGTATCAGCATCCCCAAGCTTAATTCCTGCTCGTCCTCAAGTAGGTAAATGATAAAAGAAATAATTTATGAATGTGAATGCTAACATAGTGCATAAGTTTGATCAATTTCAATCACTTTTTATAGCATTATGAACAACAACTCTTGTTCATAGAATTCATCAT
Organism: Elymus sibiricus; assembly: GCA_039707655.1. Lineage (NCBI taxonomy): Eukaryota > Viridiplantae > Streptophyta > Magnoliopsida > Poales > Poaceae > Elymus > Elymus sibiricus. The sequence goes on from CM077671.1 coordinate 253,085,690, forward strand.
GATAAAGTAGCAATCGATTCACATGTTATGGTTCAAACTATGCATTCTCTGGAAACTTAACAACCTATGTTCTTAGTCATCAAACAAGTATAGTTCATCATATTTTATAAGTAAGAGATGCACATACTCAATTATCATAGTCTTCTATGATTGTTAATACTCAAAGTATATTTTTAGAACAAGCAGCATTCATCGAACACAGAGAAAGATAGGGGCTTAATGTTTCGCCTCCCAACACACTTATCATAAAGATAATTGTCAACAATAATAACTCATGATCAAATATATTTGACTGAATATATGTGTTTGGATCTTTCCCCACTACATGATGCTTTCCAACTAGAGATTGAGGTTGGAATAAAAATGTGACTCAACTTGAAAAGTAAATAACATAAAAGTAAATAGAATGTCCCTTCACAAAGGGAAGCAGGGAGTTGCTTATGTGCCAGAGCTCATTGATTAAAGCGGAGATGGTTATATTTGGGGTGGTGTGCCTTTCATGTCAACGCCATGACAAGGGATTTCAATACCTTCCATGCTAAACATGTTAATGGCGGTTCCCAAACAAAATTGAAATTTTTACTCCCCCTCCACCATTCAAACACATTCCATGGCTAGCCGAATTCACGGGTGCCCTCCAAACAATCAACTTGCTAGGGGGAGTTCTTGTTTATTTATTTTTGTATTATGCAGGACTAGGCATCTTTTTACCAGCCTCTCTCGTGCAATGGCAAGTGAATAAACACTCATTGTGAGTTAAACACAGTTAGCATGGAAGATACTGACCACTCGTCGCTCCATGAGCGGTACGAGCACACAAAACAGATATTTATTTAAAGGTTTTAGAGGTGGGACATGCAAATTTACTTGGGATCGCAGCAAAATACCATATATAGGTAGGTGACGTGGCTTGAGACTGCGTCGGTATTTCCCCAAAGAGGAAGGGATGATGCAGCACAACTACAATAAGTATTTCCCTCAGTTATGAAACCAAGGTTATCGAACCAGTAGGAGAACCACGCAACACTATGTAAGCAGTATGTGCACGCAAAGAACAAATACTTGCAACCCAACGCGTAAGAGAGGTTGTCAATCTCTCCACAGTAAAAAGATAGATTAGGTTGTATGAGATTAGATAAATAGATCGCACAAGAACACAAAATAAAAGAAGCAAATAAAAAGTGCAGCAAGGTATTTTAGGGTTTTTGGAATAATAGATCTGAAAACAAAAGCGACAAAAGATAGATCGGAAAGCAAAATATTGAAAGGATAGACCCGGAGGCCGTAGGTTTCACTAGTTGCTTCTCTCATGAGTATAGCACACGGTGGGTAAACAAATTACTGTTGGGCAATTGATAGAATATCAAATAATCATGACGATATCCAAGGCAATGATCATTATATAGGGATCACGTCCAAGATTAGTAGACCGAAATGATTCTGCATCTACTACTATTACTCCACACATCGACCGCTATCCAGCATGCATCTAGTGTATTAAGTTCATGGAGAAACGGAGTAATGCAATAAGAACGATGACATGATGTAGACAAGATCTATTCATGTAGGAATAGACCCCATCTTGTTATCCTTAATAGCAACGATACCTGCGTGCTCGCTGTCCCTTCTGTCACTGGGAGAGGACACCGCAAGATTGAACCCATCACAAAGCACCTCTTCCCATGGCAAGAAAAAATGATCTAGTTAGCCTAACTAAACCAAAGATTTGAAGAAGAAATACGAAGCTATAAGCAATCATGCATATAAGAGATCAAAGAAGACTCAAATAATATTCATGGATAGAAACTGATCATGAACTCAAAATTCATCGGATCCCAACAAACACACCGCAAAAAGTCATTACATCAAATAGATCTCCAGGAGACCATTGTATTGAGAATCAAAAGAGAGAGAGAGAGAGAGAGAGAGAGAGAGAGAGAGAGAGAGAGAGAAAGCCATCTAGCTACTGCCTACAGACCCATAGGTCTATGGTGGACTACTCCCGCATCATCCGTGATGGTGTTAGATTGGATCTCGCGGTTCTGGAACTTGCGGCGGCTGGAAGTGTTTTTCGTCGACTCCTCTAGGGTTTCTAGAATATTTGGGTATTTATAGAGCTCAGAGGCGGTGGAGGAGACCCCCGAGGGCACCACAACCCATCAGGGCGCGCCAGGGGCCTCCAGCACGCCCTGGTGGGTTGTGGGCCCCACGGGCCTCCCCCCAGGTGCTTCCTTGGCTCCGAAGTTGTCTTCTGATCCAAAAAAATCTCCAAAAAGTTTCATCGTGATTGGACTCCGTTTGGTACTGATATTCTGCGAAGTAAAAAACAAGCAAAAATAGCAACTAGCACTTGGCACTATGTCAATAGGTTAGTCCCAAAAAAATGATATAAAGTTGCTATAAAATGATTGTAAAACATCCAAGAATTAGAATATAAAAGCATGGAACAATAAAAAATTATAGATACTTTGAAGACGTATCAACATCCCCAAGCTTAATTCCTACTCGTCCTCGAGTAGGTAAATGATAAAAACAGAATTTTTGATGTGGAATGCTGCCTAACATGTTCATCACATATTCTTTTCTTTTGTAGCATGGACATTTGGACTTTTAGATTTATGATACTTAATTCATTTAAAATTCACTCTTAGATCTAAACCACATGTGAAACTACTACTAAGCATAAAGCACATGGGTGATTTCAGATTTATGATATTTCATTCATTTACAATTTACTCTTAGGATATAAGTGAAGCACAAGAGTAAACATCAAACTACTCTCAAAAGATATAAGGAAGATCAATGAGTAGTCAAACAATCAAGTAGCTATGTGAGGACTCTCTCTCAATAAAGACTTTCAGATCTGAGATTTATTTAAAACAACAAACAAAACAAAATGGGTACTCCAAGAATAGCACATATCATGTGAACGAATAAAAACTTAGGCTCAACATAGGCAAAGCGATATTTGTTGACGAAGAGAGGTGGGATGCCTAACGTGGCATCCCCAAGCTTAGAAGCTTGAGACTTCTTGTAATATTGACTTGGGGAACCTTGGGCATCCCCACGCTTGAGATCTTGTGTCTCTTTAATTCCTCTCATATCACGGTTTCCTAAATCTTAAAAGCTTCATCCACACAAAACTTGACTAGAACTCGTGTGATAGGTTAGTGCACATAAGAATAAATAAACACATTATGTACTACCAAGAAAAGTTGCATAATAATTTGAAAATATTGGCTACTTTATACTATCATTTACACAATTTATATCTACCAATATAAGCCATGAAAACACTAGGACAAGTTGATAACAAAACTATGACACAATCTGTCTAAAGAGGACAGTCTGTAGCAATAAATTACAAAGGTAAACTTATTTAACTAAAAAAATCTGAAAATTTAGGAAATAATAAAAACATTGTATGAAAATGCTGTGTAAAAATTTCATAAACTTTCCACGTTCTAGTAAAATATCAAAATTCAAACACTACAAGAAAAGTTTCTGTTTTTGCACATGACACATCAAACATGCAATTGAGGCATCTTAAGGCAATTCTTGGAACCTTTTATTTAAAACCATGATTATAAATAACAGCAAACAAATACCAACAAAAGAAAATGATGCTCCAAGCAAAACACATATTATGTGACGAATAAAAACATAGCTCCAAGTAAGATATACTGATAGTGTTGAAGGAGAAAGATGGAATGCCTTCCGGGGGTGCCTTGGGCATCCCCAAGCTTAGTGTATTGCCTCTCCTTATTCTCCTCGTATCTGTATGTCACCAAAAACTTGAAAACTTCAATCACACAAAACTCAACGGAACTTCGTGAGATGGGTTAGTATAATAAAATAGATCATTCACTTAGGTACTGTCAAGACACGATTCATAAATGTTCGCACGTAATCCCTACTATATTCTACCATTCCCATAATATATTTCACTCAATATAAGCTATGGAGACAGTAAAACAAGCAAACTATGCATGCAAAACAGAATCTGTCGAAAACAGTACAGTCTGTAAAGATCTGAATTAAAACCATACTTCCCAAACTCTGAAAATTGTGAAAAATAGGAAAATGCAGAGAATTTTTATAGCAATTATGTAAAAATTTCGGACTACTTTGACTCTCCAGTAAAATCACATAATTCATATACTATACACAAAAGTTTCTGTTTTTGCGCAGAATCAAATCAACAAGTACCCACACTATCCCAAAGGCTTTACTTGGCACATTATTGAAATAAAAGGCACAAAATATGATTACTGCAGTAGCTTGATCATGTGAATACACAAAAACAAATAGTATAAGTGTTGGGTTGTCTCCCAAATAACACTTTTCTTTAAAGCCTTTTAGCTAGGCATGATGATTTCAATGATGCCCACATAGGAATAGTATTTGAAACATGCAAGGGAGTATCATGAAGCATGTATCAAACACATTTAAGTCTAACCCACTTCCTATGCATAGGGATTTTGTGGACAAAAAATTTATTGTAGCAAGAATTAACTAGCATAGGAAGGCAGAACAAGCATATCTTCAAGATTTTCAACACATAGAGAGGAAACTTGATATTATTGAGATACCTACAAGCATATGTTCCGCCCTCATAATAATTTTTAGTAGAATCATGAAGGAATTCAACAATAGAACTATCAAATAAAACATTCTTTTCATGATCCATATGCATAGAAAATTTATTACTCTCCACATAAGCAAATTTCTTCTCATCCATAGTAGTGGGAGCAAACTCAACAAAATAAGTATCATGAGATACTTGATTGATTTGAAAATTGAAATCATGATGACAAGTTTCATGGTTAGCAATACTCTTTATAGCATACATGTCAAACCCGAGCATGGATATCTTTATGTCAAATGATAGACTATTGCCTTGAATCACTCGTATCTTCATATTCATGCCATGATTAAATTATATGACCAAGATTATGCTAGGTACCATTCCACATCAAAAAATTATCTTTTTATCATTTACCTACTCGAGGACGAGCAGTAATTAAGTTGGGGATGCTGATACGTCTCCGTCGTATCTATAATTTGTTATTGCTCCATGCCAATATTCTACACCTTTCATATAATTTTGACAACATTTTATATTATTTTTGGGACTAATATATCGATCCAGTGCCCAGTGCCAGTTCCTGTTTTTTGCATGTTTCTTGTTTCATGGAAATCCACATCAAACAAAGTCCAAACGTGATAAAATTGTATGGAGAATTATTTTGAAATATATGTGATTTTGTGGAAGATGAATCACTGCAAGATGGTGCCCGAGGTGGCCACAAGGCAATAGGGCGTGGCCAGGGGGGCTGGCCGCGCCGTGTTGCCTTGTGACAACCTCGAAAGGTAGTTGTATCCCTTCTTTTGCCGCAAGAAAGATAATTTCCCGAGAAAAAATCCCCTCAAAATTTCATCCCAATCGGTGTTATGAATCTCAAGGAATATAAAAACGGTGAAGGGGTCCGAAAACGAACACAAAACAGAAGAGAAACAGAGAGAGAGAGAGATCCAACCTCGAAGGGGTTCCTCCCCTCCAGGAACCATGGCGGCCATGGACCAGAAGGAAAAATCTCCTCACATCTAGGGGGAGGCCAAGGAATAAGGAGGGGCCTCTCTCCCCCTCTCTCCCAGTGGCGCCGGAGTGTCGCCGGGGGGATTAGCATGGCGGCGATCTACACCAACAACTTCGTTGTGTTCCTCATCACCACCATCACCTTTCCTCATCTATTTACAATGCTCCACTCTCACGCATCCCTCCGTACCCCCGACTTGAACATGGTGCTTTATGCTTCATATTGTTATCCAATGATTTGTTGCTATCCTATGATGTTAGAGTAGATCCTTTTTGTCCTATGGGTTGATTGATATTCTTGATTGGTTTGAGCAGCATGCTTTATTTTGGTGTTGTCCTATGTTGCCCGCCGTGTCACGCAAGCATGTGGGATCCCCTCTGTAGGGTGTTGCAATACGTTCATGATTCGCTTATAGTGGGTAGCGAGGGTGACATCAACTTATATCCGAGTAAGGGGGTTGCTACGTATGGGAGTAAAGGGACTTGTTACTTAATGCTATGGTTGGGTTTTACCTTAATGATATTTAGTAGTTGCGGATGCTTGCTAGAGTTCCAATCATAAGTTCATATGATCCAAGTACGAAAAGTATGTTAGCTCATGCCTCTCCCTCATATAAAACTGCAATAATGATTATCGATCTAGTTATCGATTTCCTAGGACAATCTCGCAAACCCTACCACCACTTTTCCACACTCGCTATATTTACTTGTTATTTTATTAAAACAAGACCTATCTTTTATTTTCACGTTGTTTATTAACTTGCAAAACTATCTCCTTACACCTACAAAGTACTTCTAGTTTTATTCTCGCATACTTTATTTCTTGTACTGGGTGAACATTGTTGCGCATAGAGTTGTATCGGTGGTTGATAGAACTTGAGGGAATATTAATTCTACCTCTAGCTCCTTGTTGGGTTCGACACTCTTACTTATCAAAAAAGGCTAAAAACGATCCCCTATACTTGTGGGTTATCACCGTACATGTTACCACATAAGGTCCAAGCCCATGTGAATAACACACAAATAAAAACATCGACTCGATATACGAATGGAGTTTGTATACCCAACCAACAAAAATAAATAAAAGTAAACATAGGTTGCTAATGATTTACTGGTTAAGGAGTTTCAAAAGTAAATAAATGTCATTGGAAAGCAAAGGATCAGTTTTGAAAATACCCCATCAACCTGAGACATCAAAATTAATCAGAATGGGGGTATTATTGCCCTCATACGAGCGTGCGTACGATCGGATGTGGCCGTACGGTACACCGTCTTTCGCTCTGTAGTTCATGCCCGTCGTTGCTTGATACGTCCATTTTGCATCATGATTTCCTACTGTTATTTATAATGTTTTTATGAATAATAATGCTTTATGGAGTAATTCTAATGCCTTTTCTCTCATAATTTGCAAGGTTTACACAAAGAGGGAGAATGCCGTCAGCTGGAATTCTGGACCTGAAAAAGCATATCACAGACACCTATTCTGCACATCTCCAAATAAGCTAAAACTTCACGGAGAATTATTTTGGAATATATGAAAAATACTGGAGCAAATAACTACCGGAGGGGGACCACCTGGTGACCACAAGACACCAGGGCGCGCCAGGCCCCCCAGGCGCGCCCTGGTGGGTTGTGGTCGGCCAAGCCCACCTCTGGTGCCCATCTTCTGGTACTTAAGGTCTTTTGACCTAGAAAAAATAAGGAGAGGACTTTAGGGATGGAACGCCGCCGTCTCGAGGCGGAACTTGGGCAGGAGCACTTTTGCCCTCCGGCAGAGCGATTCCGCCGGGGGAACTTCCCTCCTGGAGGGGGAAATCGAAGCCATCGTCATCACCAACCCCCCTCTCATCTTTCGGAGGCCAATATTCATCAACATCTTCAACAACACCATCTCCTCTCAAACCCTAGTTCATCTCTTGTGTTCAATCTTTGTACCGGAACCTCAGATTGGTACCTGTGGGTGACTAGTAGTGTTGATTACATCTTGTAGTTGATTACTATATGGTTTATTTGGTGGTAGATTATATGTTCAGATCCATTATGCTATCTAATACCCCTCTAATCTTGAGCATGAATATTATTTTTTCTGAGTAGTTACCTTTGTTCTTGAGGTCACGGGAGAAGTCATGTTGCAAGTAATCATGTGAATTTGATATGTGTTCGATATTTTGATGATATGAATGTTGTGATTCCCTTAGTGGTGTCATGTGAACGTCGACTAGATGACACTTCACCATCTTTGTGCCTAATGGAATGCATTGTGGAGTAGTTATTAGATGATGGGTTGCTAGAGTGACAGAAGCTTAAACCCTAGTTTATGCGCTATTCCGTAAGGGGCTGATTTGGATCCAAATGTTTAATGCTATGGTTAGATTTTATCTTAATACTTTGCTCGTAGTTGTGGATGCATGCGAGGGGGTTAATCATAAGTGGGAGGTTTGTTCAAGTAAGAACAGCACCCAAGCACCGGTCCACCCACATATCAAATTATCAAAGTAGCGAACGCAAATCATACCAACATGATGAAAGTGACTAGATGAAATTCCCGTGTACCCTCAAGAACGCTTGCTTATTATAAGAGACCGTTTTGGCCTATCCTTTGCCACAAAAGGATTGGGATATCTTGCTGCACTTTATTTATCGTTACCCTTACTTGCTTGTTACCAATTATCTTGCTATCAAACTACCTGTTACCTACAATTTCAGTGTTTGCAGAAATTACCTTGCTGAAAACCGCTTGTCATTTCCTTCTGCCCCTCGTTGGGTTCGACACTCTTACTTATCGAAAGGAATACGATTAACCCCCTATACTTGTGGGTCATCACGGCTCTTTACTGGCGCCGTTGCCGGGGAGTGAAGCGCTCTTGGTAAGTGGAAATCGGTAAGGAAAAACTTATACTACGTGCTGAAATTTATTGTCACTTGCTACTATGGAACACAATCCTTTGAGGGGTTTGTTCGGGGTATCTTCACCTCGACCGGAACCACAATTAGTTGCCCCTCAATCTACTGCACCTACTGAAAATATTGGTTATGAAATTCCTTCGGGTATGGTAGAACAACTGCTAGCTAATCCTTATGTAGGAGACGGACTGAACATCCCGATATGCATCTAATACATCTGAACAAAATTTGTGGATTATTTAAGCTTGCAGGTTTATCCGGAGTTGAAGTTAAGAAGAAGATTTTCCCTTTATCTTTGAAGGGAAAAGCATTGACATGGTATAGGCTATGTGATGATATTGGATCATGGAACTGGAACCGATTGCAATTATAATTCCACCAAAAGTTTTATCCTATGCATCTAGTTCATCGTGAACGGAATTATATATATATAATTTTTGGCCTCGTGAAGGAGAAAGCATCGCTCTAGATTGGGGGAGGCTTAAGTCAATGTTATATTCATGCCCCAATCATGATATCCCGAGAGAAGTTATTATTCAGAACTTTTGTGCTCGGCTTTCTCATAATGATCGATCCATGCTCGATACTTCCTGTACTGGTTCTTTTATGAAGAAGACTATTGAATTCAAGTGAGATCTCTTAGAAAGAATTAAACGCAACTCTGAAGATTGGGAACTCGACGAAGGTAATGACTCAGGTATTAAGCTTAAGTTTGATTGTGTTAAATCTTTTATGAATACCGATGTTTTTCACAAGTTTAGCACTAAATATGGACTTGACTCTGAGATAGTAGCCTCTTTCTATGAATCATTTGCTACTCATGTTGATCTCCCTAAGGAGAAGTGGTTTAAATATTATCCCCTGTTAAAGAAGAAATTAAAGAACCGGTAGAAGCTAAAGATGAAACTATCATGTACAATGTTGATCCAGTTGTGCCTACTGCTTATATTGAAAAACCTCCTTTCCTTGTTAGGATAAAGGAACATGCTAAGGTATCAACTGTGGTTCGCAAAAGTAATATTAAAGCACTTAAGCCCTCTGAACAAATTAAAGTAGAACCTAGTGTTGCTATGGTTAAGGATCTCTTGGTAGAAAATATTGATGGGCATGTTATTTACTTCTGTGATGAAGCTTCTAGAATTGCCAAACCCGATGAAAAAGATAAACATAGACCCGTAGTTGGCATGCATGTTGTCTTAGTTAAAATAGGAGATCATTGCTATCATGGTTTATGTTATATGGGTGCTAGTGTGAGTGCTATTCCTTTTACTTTATACCAACAAATTATGAATGACATAGCACCTGCTGAAATAGAAGACATAGATGTTACTATTAAACTTGCTAATAGAGACACCATCACACCACTTGGGATTGTTAGAGATGTTGAAGTCTTGTGTGGGAAAATAAAATATCCTACTGATTTTCTAGTTCTTGGTTCCCCACAAGATGACTTTTGTCCCATTATCTTCGGTAGAGCTTTCTTGAACACCATCAATGCTAAGATAGATTGCAAGAGAGAAACCGTCAGTGTTAATTTTGGTGATGTGTCTCATGAATTTAACTTTTCCAAGTTTATTAGACAACCTCGTACTAAAGAGTTATCTAGTAAGGATGAAATAATTGGTCTTGCTTCTATTGCCGTACCTCCTACTGATCCACTAGAACAATATTTGCTAGACCATGAAAATGATATGCACTAGCATGAAAGAAATGAAATAGATAAAATTTTCTTTCAACAACAACCTCTCCTAAAACACAATTTGCCTATTGAAACTCTAGGAGGTCCTCCTCCACCTAAAGGTGATCCTGTGTTTGAATTAAAACAATTGCCTGACACTTTGAAGTATGCTTATCTTGATGAGAAAAAGATATATCCTATTATTATCAGTGCTAACCTTTCAGAACATGAAGAAGAAAGATTATTAAAAATTCTAAGGAAGCACCGGGCTGCTATTGGATATACTCTTGATGATCATAAGGGCATTAGTCCCACTCTATGTCAGCACAAGATCAATATGGAACCTGATGCTAAACTCGTTGTTGATCACCAACGACGATTGAATCCTAAGATGAAAGAAGTGGTAAAAACTGAAATATTAAAGCTTCTGGAAGCAGGTATAATTCATCCCATAGCTGATAGTAGATGGGTAAGTCCCGTTCATTGTGTCCCTGAGAAGGGAGGTATTACTGCTGTTCCTAATGATAAAAATGAACTTATCCCACAGTGAATTGTCACTCGCTATAGAATGGTAATTGATTTTAGAAAATTAAATAAAGCTACTAGAAAAGATCATTACCCTCTGCCTTTCATTGATCAAATGCTAGAAAGATTATCTAAGCACACACACTTTTGTTTTCTGGATGGATATTTTGGTTTCTCTCAAATACCTGTATCATAATCTGATCAAGAGAAAACTACCTTTACTTGTCCTTTTGGAACCTATGCTTATGGACGTATGCCTTTTGGTTTATACAATGCACCAGCTACCTTTCAAAGATGTATGCCTGCTATATTCCCTGATTTTTGTGAAAAGATTGTGGAGGTTTTCATGGATGATTTTTCCGTTTACGGAACTTCTTTTGATGATTGCTTAAGCAACCTTGATCGAGTTTTGCAGAGATGCGAACAAACTAATCTCATCTTGAATTGGGAGAAGTGCCACTTTATGGTTAATGAAGGTATTGTCTTGGGGCATAAAATATCTGAACAAGGTATTGAGGTGGATAAGGCTAAAGTTGATGCAATTGAGAGAATGCCATGTCCTAAAGATATTAAAGGTATTCCGAGTTTCCTATGTCATGCTGGTTTCTATAGGAGGTTTATTAAAGACTTCTCTAAAATTCTGGGCCTCTTACTAATCTTTTACAAAAGGATATTCCATTTGTTTTTGATGATGATTGTGTAAAAGCCTTTGAAACACTCAACAAAGCCTTAACTTCTGCACCTATTGTTCAACCACCTGATTGGAACTTGCCTTTTGAAATTATGTGTGATGCTAGTGACTATGTTGTTGGTGCTGTTCTAGGACAAAGAGTTGATAAAAAAATAAATGTTATCCATTATGCTAGCAAAACTCTAGACAATGCCCAACGAAATTATGCTACTACTGAAAAAGAATTTTTAGCAGTTGTGTTTGCTTGTGATAAATTTAGATCCTACATTGTTGATTCCAAAGTCATTGTTCACACCGATCATGCTGCTATAAAATATGTTATGGAAAGAAAGATGCTAAACCTAGACTCATTAGGTGGGTTCTCTTGCTTCAAGAATTTGATTTACATATCACTGATAAGAAAGGAGCTGAGAACCCCGTAGCTGATAACTTGATGATAGTTTTCCTAATGAACAATTAGTTGCAATAAACGTTTCTCAAAACACTCCTTGGTATGCTGATTATGCTAACTACATTGTTGCTAAATATATACCACCTAGTTTCACATACCAACAAAAGAAACAAATCTTCTATGATTTAAGACATTACTTTTCGGATGACCCACATCTTTATAAAGAAGGGGTAGATGGTATTATTAGACGTTGTGTACCTGAGCATGAACAGGAACAAATCCTATAGAAATATCATTCCGAAGCCTATGAAGGACATCATGCGGGAGATAGAACTGCTCACAAGGTATTGCAATCCGGTTTTTATTGGCCTACTCTCTTCAAAGATGCCCGTAAGTTTGTCTGCTCTTGTGAATGTCAAAGAATTGGTAATATCGGTAAGCGTCAGGAAATGCCTATGAATTATTCACTTGTTGTTGAACCATTTGATGTTTGGGGTTTTGACTATATGGGACCTTTTCCTTCCTCTAATGGACATACTCATATTTCTATTGCTGTTGATTATGTTACTAAGTGGGTAGAAGGTATTTCAACTAGTAGTGCTGATAATAACACCTCCATTAAAATGCTTAAAGAAGTTATTTTCTCGAGGTTTGGAGTCCCTAGATATTTAATGACTGATGGTGGTTCACACTTTATTCATGGTGCTTTCCGTAAAATGATTGCTAAATACGATGTTAACCATAGAATTGCATCACCCTATCATCCTCAATCTAGTGGTCAAGTTGAACTTAGCAATAGAGAAATAAAATTAATATTACAAAAAACTGTCAATAGGTCCCGAAAGAATTGGTCTAAGAAACTAGATGATGCACTTTAGCCCTATAGAACATCTTATAAAAATCCTATGAGTATGTCTCCATACAAAATGGTATATGGAAAAGCTTGTCATTTGCCTCTAGAGTTAGAACATAAAGCATTTTGGGCAATTAAAGAACTCAATTATGATTTCAAACTTGCCACTGAAAAGAGGTTATTTGCTATTAGCTCACTAGATGAATGGAGAACCCAAGCTTAGGAAAATGCCAAACTATTCAAAGAAAAAGTTAAAAGATGGCATGACAAAAGAATCCAAAAGCGGGAATTCAAAGTTGGAGAATATGTTCTTTTGTACAACTCTCGTTTTAGATTTTTTGCAGGAAAGCTTCTTTCCAAATGGGAAGGACCATATGTTATCGAAGAGGTTTGTCGTTCTGGAGCTATCAAGATTAATAATGCCGAAGGTACTAACCCGAAGGTGGTCAATGGACAAAGAATTAAACATTATACCTCGGGTACTCCTATTAATGTTGAAAGCAATATTATCCAAACCATGACACCGGAGGAACACATAAAAGAAACCTTCCGGAACACTCCAGAATCCTGAAAAAGAGGAGGTACGTGATACGGTAAGTAAACGGACTCCGAAAAATCCGCAAAAATATTTTCTGTTAGTTTTGGAATATTAGAAAAATTAAGAAAATAAGAAATAAACAGGAAAGCAACCGAGGTGAGCACGATACACCAGGGCGCGCCTGCCCTGCCTGGCGTGCCCTGGTGGGTTGTGCCCCCCTCGGGCACCTTCTCGACTTTGTTTTCCTTCCATATTCTTGCTTCCCAAGATAAAAAAAATCTTTATATATACCCCTGACTGTTTTGACCACCGCATCGCTGAAAAATCCCCAGTTTTTGTTTCATGTTGTTTTCCTGACAGGTCTGAAAATATGTCGTCTCAAGATTCAGAGGGGGAGAGCTATGTTGCTGACTATATTGCAAACCCTAAGGTCTATGGAGTGGTGGATCATTATGGATGGACCACGGATGAGGAGGAAGAGGACAACATGGAGGAAACAAAGGATGATAGCTCTGAGGAAGAGGATGACCCACTACCTTAGCCTGGAGACATGCATGTGGAACTCAAGAAGTCAAGCCCCCCTAAAGCATACAAACCTAAGGTTCAATTTATTCCATCTCGTTTTCTGTAGGAGAGCAAGGCGGCATTGTGCAAAAAGATATTAAAGCTCAAGTTAGAGAATGAGTGTGGGGACCCCGACTCATAAGTCGTGATCACTGAATGCACCTGTACAGTGATCCCAGAGATCAATGCTCACTGAACACACAGAAGCTGAATAACAAGAGTCTTACATCCATACATACCGTCTTACACAAATAAAGACCATCGAGGTCAAGTCTTACATAGATAAGGCCATGAAGGCCAAATAGCAAGCATAAACTCGCAGCGGAAATCTTGAAAGATAGCATAGGCCCATGCCATCTGCCTTAACCCTACAGGCATTCTGACTCGGAAGCGTCCTAATTCGCATGTTGGTCACCAACGAATTCTTCCCCATATTCCTGCTCTTCCATGCCTGGCCAATTAAATAACCAGTGGCAAGCCAATGAGTACTTTGAATGTACTCGCAAGCAACCCATGCTTTGGAAAAAGGTATAACAATGCCTGAAATAGCACTAAGTAGGTAATTTGTGGAAAGCTAGTTTTGAGTGCAATGACATGATCAATTGTATTGTAAAGGCATGCATCATGAGGATACAAGTATCCGTATGAACAGGTTACAGATATCAATATGAATCAAGGTCAGAACATCACATGTTAAATCATCATGTCAAGTCATCCGACTTAACCTGAGTATTCCATCTCCCCCCACACACACCAAGTTTGTGAAAATATCGGACGTAGTTTAAGCAGGACCACCAACTATCCATGACCGTGGACACGGCTATTCGAATAGTTTTACACTCTGTAGAGGTTGCACACTTTACCCACGAGACTCGGGAAACTTCTGTGTCAAGACACGACCCGCGGTATTGTTCATACTCGAGGTAAGTACCCGAACAATGCCTTTCCCCTGGCGATACTAAACAAAGAGTCCACTCGTTGGTGACATCCCTCAAGATATACATCACACGTATCATCCATGAGGGCACGCAACGGTGTGCCCGGTGTCTGTGAAAACAGCCCATGATCATCCATTCCGGTACGACCCCATATCGAGAGTGACCACCCAACTCCCGCCACTAGTAATGCGGGCTCTATGCTAGCATCAACAAAAGTAATCAACAAGCCCCGTCCCATAAGGGGTATCGTGGTTGTACATGTAAGGTTGGGACGGTTAGAAAATTTTAAATCTCTCCGTTTTCGAAAACACACACACACAACTTGCTCCGGTACACCACTTCTTTATCAAGTGGTTACTGAGGGAGTCCTGGACTAAGGGGTCCTCGGGCCGTGGCCTGTCTCTCAATAGGCCGGCTTGGTGGGCCGCACTCTAACTGTCGCAGGAAGGGCCGGATACATCGAGACCCTGTGTTCTAGAAGGAAGTCCCGAAGGCGCGTCGTGCACTCCAAGTCAAGATGAGGGAATCGACATCTCCATCCCCGGCAGGAGACCTGTCATGTGTAAACCCTAGGCACCCCCCGGTGTCTATATAAACCGGGAGGGTTTTAGATTGTAAGGCAGAGAAACTCATCTGGGGTTTTAGCTATCTGATCTCGAGGTAGATCAACTCTGTAACCTTCATACCATCAATATAATCGAGCAGGACGTAGGGTTTTACCTCCATAGGAGGGCCCGAACCTGGGTAAACATCATCTCCTTCGTCCCCTTGTTACCATCGATCCTAGACTCACAGCTCGGGACCCCCTACCCGAGATCCGCCGGTTTTGACACCGACATTGGTGCTTTCATTGAGAGTTCCGCTGTGATCGCCAAAGGAATCGATGGCTCGCGTTGTCATTATCGAAGAAGTCCGGAACATGGACTCCTTCGTCCCTGGACAGATCTTCGCTTTCGGCAGCATTGTGCTACAGGTTGACCCGACTGGCCGTCTGAGCCGGGTCAGGAGTTTTGCCCCTGATCAAGAGGTCAGATTCGGGAACCTAGAGTTCTCCGTAGACTCTCGGGGCGATCTTTCGCTCACCAGGCTCGGAGTCTCATCCGACGCACCCGAGGACTCTGAGGCCTTAACCTCGGATTTTGCTTCCGATCCCGCCAACGAGACCAACCCCGATGATGATCTGGCTTTTAGTCCGGATTCGGCCATAGCGCCAGTTGGCCGGGTACCAGCTCCTGCCGAACACACTTCTTGTGCGGACGCATCGGAGGTTAACTCCGAAAGCGCTGAGCAAATTGACCCGATCGAGCTCTCGACACTCAACGAAGCTCTAGATCGGATCTTATCGATGAAAATTACTGACGACCCAACCCCGATCCATTTTCAGATCGGTCTTAAGGCGGTTCAAGAGGAATTTTTCATCCCACCCACCACCCACTTCGTAGCCACTGTCGAAGACTTAACCGATATGTTGGACTACGCCTCCGAGGAGGCAGAAGACATGGATGAAGAGGATCGCGCTCCCACCCCCGTCAACACCGGGCGATGGACTGTCACCTCCACCTACGACGTCTACATGGTGGATACTCCAGCCGATAACGGCGAGCGCACACCCGCAAACAATGGTGATAAATCGGGTGAAGCGCCGTCAAGGCGCCGGAAACCGCGCAAATGATCAAAGACAAAAAAGGGAAGGGAAGCTATTGCTGGCACCGGGGAAAACGATACCCCGGAAGACCTCGGCGATCCCGATGTCCCCAAGCAGCCACTAGAGGACTAGGAAAGGCCGGAGGACCTGCGCGACCCCGAAGATCCAAACGATTCCGAGGATGACAACTACCTCCCCCCTGTAGAGGAGGAGGATGGCCCGGAAGCCGAAGACTTCATCGTCCCCGAAAACCTTGAGGATCAGGAACGGTTTAGGCAACAGCTTATAGCCACTGCCCGAAGCCTAAAGGCAGAGGAACGGCAACTTAAGGCCGAACAAGATACCCTCAATGATAGATGGACGAGGGTCCTATCAGTCGAGGAAGGATATGGTACCGGTCTGTTGGACCAACCCAAGAGCTATCCACGCCGACGGCTCCTGCCACAATTTGATGACGAGCTCCCTAACACGCCGTCCCCCAAGCACACTCCATACGACCAGCCAGACCGCCCTCCCCGAGGACGAGATAGGACGGCTGGCGACACCGGTTATAGGCCGGCGATACCCCGCAGAAGGGGAAAAGAGCCAATGGAGCCTGAGGACAGGTATGACCTGCGACACGACCTGGATTATAGAACAGGCCACACGAGATCCATCTACGGATCTAGAGGGTACTCCCCCGATAGACGGGACGGGTACCGGCCTTGGCTCGACCGTAACAATAGAGGTCGGGAACAAAACTGGGCCAGAACAGACGCCGACCACCGGCGTGACATAGCCCGGGTCAGAGGCCCTGCCCACCCACTGTGCTTCATCGACGAGGTGATGCAGCATCAGTTCGCGGAAGGGTTCAAACCCGTGAACATAGAGCAGTATGACGGAACAACTGACCCAGCAGTGTGGATCGAGGATTTCCTCCTCCACATTCATATGGTACGAGGAGATTATCTCCATGCCATCAAGTATCTACCCCTTAAACTTAAGGGGCCAGCTCGGCACTGGTTAAACAGTCTCCCCGAAAATTCTATCGGGAGCTGGGAGGATCTCGAGGATGCATTCCGATCTAACTTCCAGGGCACCTATGTGCGGCCTCCGGACTCCTCCGACCTAAGACGCGTTGTCCAGAAGGCAGGAGAGTCCGCTCGACAATTCTGGAATCGGTTCTTGACCAAGAAAAACCAGATCGTCGATTGCCCAGATGCCGAGGCTATAGCCTCTTTCTGGCACAATATTCAGGATGAATGGCTAGCTCGCCAGCTCGGTCAGGATAAACCTAGGACCATGTCCGCCCTTACATCACTCATGACACGCTTTTGCGCGGGAGAGGATAACTGGCTAGCGAGACGAAGCCACAACCCCGAAGACCCCGGCACCTCGGGATGGAAACGGGAAACCACGACGCAACAAAAATAAACGCCGGCACATCAATAGTGACGCCGATGACACGACCGTTAACGTCGGCTTCCGCAACCCTCGATCCGGGCAGCGGAAGAAGCCTCCTAAAGGCAATCGCGACGGATCCACCCCGCTGGACAAAATCATGGAGAGGCCTTGCCAGATCCATGGCACTCAAGACAAGCCCGCCAACCACACCAACCGTAACTGTTGGGTGTTCAAACAAGCCGGCAAACTTGCATCCGAGGAGCAAGGTAAGGGCCCACGCAGCGAGGACGATGATGAGCCCCGCGGTTCGATCAATGGTGGACAGAAGCAGTTCCCTCCAGAGGTAAAAACTGTGAACATGATATACGCCACTCACATACCCAAAAAGAAGAGGAAGCGCGCCCTTCGAGATATCTACGCCGTAGAGCCCGTAGCCCCGAAGTATAACCCATGGTCGGTGTACCCGATCACCTTCGATCGACGAGACCATCCGACCAGTATCCGTCATGGGGGATCAGCTGCCCTCGTCCTAGACCCCATTATCGATGGGTATCACCTCACTAAAGTCCTAATGGATGGAGGAAGCAGCCTCAATTTGATTTACTCAGATACGGTGAAAAAGATGGGTATAGATCCATCAAGGATCAAACCCAGCAACACTACCTTTAAAGGAGTGATCCCAGGCGTCGAAGCCCGGTGCACGGGCTCTGTGAGCCTGGAAGTGGTGTTCGGTTCGCCCGATAACTTCCGTAGTGAGGACTTGATCTTCGACATCGTACCTTTCCGCAGCGGTTATCATGCCCTGCTAGGCCATACAGCGTTCGCTCGCTTTAACGCCGTCCCACACTACGCATACCTCAAGCTCAAGATGCCCGGGCCCAAGGGGATCATCACTGTCAACGCCAACACAGAGCGTTCCCTCCGAACTGAGGAACATGCATTGGCCCTGGCGACTAAATTCCATTACGAGGACGATCGGCAAACACCGAAATCTGCCATAAAGGCACGTAAGGTTGACAAACGAGCTCGGTTTCAATCCGAACTCCCAGAATCTTCTTCCCCCCAGAAATAGGGACACGGTCCCCATTGCACAGCCCTAATGACCATCAAACACGTGCCGAGAAGGCACAACTTCGCACTCAAGATTCCATGGGCAGCAGTGGGGAACAACCATTAAAGGGTAAGTATTCGGCTGGACCGAACTACTACCAGTACACGTCCTCGGACATATCATAGGTACCATCACGGACCTGCTAAAGCGTAAAGCTCATCCATACTTCGGCGACTTCTCAAAGGCCTTCTTCCCAAGGTCCGCTCGACGACAGCATCACCCTTAAAGGAACACAACTCCCTAGGAGGCACAGGAGCAGACTGGCGACAGGGCACATCGAGGACGTCAAGCCACCAATCGAAGACCCCTGGTACAGCCTCTCTTCTGTAAATTTTATATTTCATTTTCAAATACCTGTAACCAGTTGCTTCGGCAATCTGAGATATAAGAACTATTGAGCAAATACAAGACCATTATACATGGCCACTTCGCTATATTTTATACATACTCTGTTCTTCCCTCATCAACGCTTCTTGCGAAATCTGTTCGGTATACATTACGATGCACCCGGCTAATAGACCGGGGGATTGAATTTAAAATATCACCCTAAGCATCACTCCGACACACCTGATTGCGTGTTCAGCATCTTGGATTTTGCTTTATATGCATCGGATCCGAACTATGTCTTGGGTCAATAGTTGGGTTGCCCGGCTCCTGTGTTTTCCCTCTTACGTTCCACTCGTACGGCTAAAAGGGCAAAGGGAGAACCACTGCGATTGTGTTTCCAGCTCGCCTGGTCAAGCACCTCAGGGGAGAAAGCCGAAAACTGACCGTCATAGTAAGCGAGAACCGGTCTTCAAATCCGAGCATAAGTGTCATACTAAAAAATCGATAGAGGTTATTCCGTGTTATACGATGGGTTTCATACTTGTACAAACCATGTGATGCTGGCTTCGCCTCGGTACATCCAAACATCACAAAACACTGGGGGCTGGTCATCAGCCCCCGCATTTTTTTACGCTCCTATGGCTAAGTGAAAGCGATAAAGCATCATAGTCCGATTGCCTTGCCCCCCTCGCACTACCGCCTTCGGGCATCGATACCTCGGCTAAGGGTCACAGTGCGGAGGCAGAGACACCTCGCGTAGTATCTACGTGGGGGCTGAAGCCGGCGACTCGCAACTTTCAGATAAAACGGCCACATGGGAGTCAAAATAAATACTAAAGACTTATAAGACATGATAAACCATGCAATGCTGATTATAAAACGTTAAAAGTCTTCGGACATATTACAACGCACTCATTCATAAAAAACGTCTTTGGAGCTTTGGGCCTCTATTGCCCGAGCACCCTCCATCACTGCGGAGAAGTATCGCTCGGGGCGCCTATACTCCTTTCCAGGGGGCGGAGGTGCGGTGGCCATCTCGATCGGGTTGAGCTTCGGCCAGTGCATCATGGTCCTGGCAAAGGCTATCCGAGCTCCCTCGATGCATGTGGAATGCTTTAGCGCGTCAACTCGAGACGCAACATCGCAAAGTTTTTGCATTGAGCCGAAGTAGCTGCCCGGCAGTGGCTCTTCAGGCCATAGCCGGATGCAGAGATCCTTCATGGCCGGCTCCGCCATCCTATGCAACTCCATAAGTTGCTTCACCTGCTCGATCAGAAGAGGAGAGCGCTCGGGGGCTTCAAACTGTGCCCAGAATAGCCGAGCCTCATCGTCTCCATCTCGCGAAGCATAGAACTTGTTCGTGTCCGCCGCACTCTTTTGGATGTCCGAACAGGCACCCGAGGAACGCCACACCTGGGTGAGCAATGCGAACCTGCTATCTCCAAAGGCACACTGTAGTAAATACGGTTTACCATCTGTGACAACTTTGACTTGGCGGATTTGTTCTTCAAAGAACCGCCTGTCCACCCGCTCCTTTTGGAGCTCGGATTTCAGCGTAGACAGCTCGGTGGCTTGCTCTTTGCCTTTCTGCTCAAGGGCCTCGCACTTCGTGCTGGCATCCTTGAGCTCCTGCTACACCTCCCCCACCCGGGCCTCATGCTTAGCACTCGTAGCTTTCAAAGTGGAGAGTGCGGTTGCAGCTTGTTCGGCGGACGCCTTCTCATCCGCGTCCTCTTGCTTCATCTTTTTGAGATCGGCCTTGAGTTTTTCAACCTCCGCGGCTAAAGCTGTGGCAGCAATAAATAAATAATTAAACTGGGTTACCAGTGCGGATCATTAACAATATACAACCCAGATGTTACAATTCGGCTTACCTTGTGCCTCGTCGAACCTCTTGTTCAAGCTATCAAGGTCCTCCTCAGAGATCTTGAGCTTCCGATTTAGCTCGGTAAGCTCAGCGGCATTAACGGACGCCGTCGATGACAAGGCCTACAAGAAATTAAAAAACATATATCCGGTTATGTGCGTTCCAACCCCCGAACTGTCAAGGATATGACCCTATGTTCGGTCCTCTTAAGTTCTTTTAGAACATTGCGGGACTAATGGTGCCTTGTGCATCGTTGGTCACTCCTGGGTCTTTGACCCCCGGGTGCGTTATTGCAAACCCACCCGGGGCTCGGGGGCTATTACATATATAAAGATAGCATAAACCTAATAAAATTAAAATTGTTCGGGAAAAGGGTATCACATGACTCACCTTGAGGCCCGTCAAGAGACCATTGAAGGCCTCTTCAGCCCGCTATCGACGGACTGAATACCTTGCAAAACCGCACCCATAAGAGTGCGGTGATCCTTAGAGATGGAGGCGCTTGATATAGCCTCCTCCATGACCGGCCACCCAGTCATCGGTGGCGCCGGTGATGACCGGCTAGCCCGATCTCTTACCGGGGATTGAGCCGGTAGCTCCGGAGGCACAGTGCGCTCTGGAGATGACCTCGGAGGGGACTGGACATTCCTCTGTCCTTCCTCCTCAGCGGCCAGGAAGGGCTCCTCCCCCTGGTCTTCGGCGGTCGAGGCATTAACCTTGGTCATGACGTCATCACCCCCACCGCCTGTGTTTGGCTCCAAAGGGGCGTGGCGGGATGACACCTCCGCGGCATCCTTCGCGGCCCCTGGAGGTGTGGGGTGTGACGCGGTCCCGCTCTCCGCTAGCTCGGCGGGTGGAGACTCCCCGTCCGATATCTGATCGGTGGGGAGAACGCGTGGTGGGCTGCAGATTGAAAGGCGTCCATGCATTTAAAAACATTACAAACTTTGCATAAACAACCCAGGGAGTCCTCGGATTCATACCTTCGAGCTGGGGGCTTGACCCTTAGGTTCCTTTGGGGAACCTTCTCAAAGTCCTCGGACTCAGCATCAGAGTCCGAGCTGTCGTCGGCCAGGATCAACCTCGGCCGACACGCCCTCTTTGGGGCAGGAGGAGGTATGTCCTCCGCGGCGTCCGGCGACGCCGCCCTTTTTCTTGTAAGGGGGGAATCGCCTCCCCCCCCCGTCCTCCTGCTCTTCCTCATGGGTAGAGGAGGCAGGGGTTTCCTCGGACATAGCGTCCGGCTGGTCCCTGATGCGGAGACCTTCTCTGGCCTTCTTCTTCTCCTTCTTCTCTGGCGCCGTGTACGGCACCACGAGGAGCATCTCCATCAACAGCTCCGACTTGGGGTCTTCGGGCTATGGTGCTGGGCAGTTAATTCCCACGGCTTTGCTCAACCATTTCTGCAAAGATGAGGGGGGAAGGCGTTAAGTCTTTTTGTCAAAGAAACAGAGTCAGTGGATTAAAATTATACCGTACCTGGGTAGGTGGGTTATCGGCGCTCAGGTCCGAATCTTCCTCCTTGGCCGGCCAGCTCTTCCGGGGCTTGAATAATGCCTTCCACAACTTCTCGAAGGTAGTGCGGAAGAGTTGGCGCACGGTAGGCTCGTCCTCAAGCTGATAAGCCCACATTGGGGAGGCCCGGCGCTGGCAGGGAAGAATACGGCGGTGGAGCATGACCTGGACCACATTGACCAGCTCGACTTTGGCCTTGACCACCGAGGTAATGCGCTTCTTCAGCAATTTCACCTCTGCATCCGACCCCTAGTCGAGGCCCTTCCTGAGCCACGAGGTCAATCTCGTAGGGGGTCCGGATCTGAACTCGGCAGGCGCCGCCCAGCTCTCATCCCTTGGTTCGGAGATGTAGAACCATTCTTTCTGCCAGATCTTGATTGTGTCGATGAAGGTGCCCGTTGGCCACTCGACGCAGGGGAGCTTGCTGATTACCGCCCCTCCGCAGTCTGCGTGCTCACCCGCGATGGTCTTCGGCTTGACGTTGAAGACCTTGAGCCACAGGCCGAAGTGCGGTTCGACCCGCAGGAAGGCTTCGCAGATAATAATGAATGCCGAAATATGCATGAAGGAGTTCGGGGGGAGGTCATGGAAGTCCAACCCGTAGAAGAACATGAGTCCCCTGACGAAGGGGTGGAGCGGGAAGCTCAGTCCCCGGATGAAATGGGGGACAAACACCACCCTCTCGCCTGGCTTGGGGGTGGGCACCACCTGGTTCGCCTCTGGAGCGTGGTGGAAGACGTTGGCGGGGAGGTAGCCAGCGAGCTTTAAGTCCCTGATGTCCTTGTCGGTGACCGTGGAGGCCTCCCACTTGCCCATAGAGCCCGAACCCGCCATGGCTAATCTCGGAGGGGAAGTTGAGGAAGAACTATATCTGGGCTCTTGAAGCTTGGGAAAATTGGGAAAGCAGAGGATGCGAATGGGAAGCGTGAATAAGCCTTGGGGTTTTTACCCTTTTTATGGGGCGTAACACCGATTAGCCTCCCTTTACTGTGCCGCAGATCTCTCCGCTTCCCAAGACGTGCGTACCGTTATACACGCGTAAAGAAACTTGAGATGTTAATCATATCCCATGTGAAACGGAGCACGATCTATACATTGATGAATCGTGCCAATGTAAAAGTGGCCTCGAACCGCGAATCGAGTTTTCATGACTGATTCAACGGTCGTGGTAGGCCACGACCCTTCGTCAGAAAGGTTGTCAGAAAAATATTGTTTACACTTTGACGTTTGGCCTCCGGGACTGAACAACTCATGGTGTCCGGACTATCGTGTGATCGGAAACTGGACAAGTATCAGCCGATCATTAATGGGAAGAAGAACTCACCCCGCAAGCCGAAGACTCTGATCACGTGGAGCTGCCAGAGCTGAGACCCTTGGCGTTGGGGGCTAGTTCGGGGGCTACTGAGGGAGTCCTGGACTAAGGGGTCCTCGGGCCGCTGGCCTGTCTCTCAACAGGCCGGCTTGGTGGGCCGCACTCTGACTGTCGCAGGAAGGGCCGGATACATCGAGACCCTGTGTTCTAGAAGGAAGTCCCGAAGGCGTGTCGTGCACTCCAAGTCAAGATGAGGGAATCGACATCTCCATCCCCGGTAGGAGACCTGTCATGTGTAAACCCTAGGTACCCCCCGGTGTCTATATAAACCGGGAGGGTTTTAGATTGTAAGGCAGAGAAACTCATCTGGGGTTTTAGCTATCTGATCTCGAGGTAGATCAACTCTGTAACCTTCATACCATCAATATAATCGAGCAGGACGTAGGGTTTTACCTCCATAGGAGGGCCCGAACCTGGGTAAACATCGTCTCCTTCGTCCCCTTGTTACCATCGATCCTAGACTCACAGCTCGGGACCCCCTACCCGAGATCCGCCGGTTTTGACACCGACAGTTACCTAGCTCAACATCATCTCCCTCGGGCATTAGTGGCACCCGACGGGGTTTTCGATAAGTCTTTAAAAAACACTTTTGTTTTCATCACCATGCATATCCCCGTCCCTTTTTGTGTAGCAACTACTTAAGCATCCTATCTACTTCCACCCGCATAACCCTCATAGGAAGGTAGGGTCATGCACGATGCAAGTATCAACGAAGAAGTAACAGAGGCATCCACCAAAGTGGTCACCACATCATCATGATCAATACATCAAAATAAAGTGCTATATGTCAGGCTTGAAAAAGTTTCTTAGGCATGGTCAAGGAGCTGCTTGCCTGGCTCAACAAAGTCTTGGGGGTCTTCAAAATCTTCCAGTCCAACTCCTTCGTCAAGAACGTGATCTAACGTCGCAAAATAACGGGATATAATAAGGCAATAGCACAAAACAGGGAAAATAAATCACTCAGAAAAATGTCAAACCACTTTTGTAAAATACCAAGGTTAATACTAAAAATACTAAAAATACAAGCCTTTGGTTTTGTGGTGTCAAATTTAGTGAAAACTTATTTTAACAGAGTTATAAAAATGCTTAAAAGTTTTTTTTAATAAAGACAGTGCATAAAACGTTTTCAAAAATTGGCACAAGTGGCATCAATAAATACTACAAGATTTTAGGTGGAATCATATCTGGATTTGGAAAAGTATTTGAATCTATGGAAATTTTGGAAAGAAAGCCAGAAAATAGAAAAAGAAAAAGGGCACTGTGCCCTGGGCCAGAATCGGCCGCAGCTGGGCCGGCCCAGAGCAAAGCGGCCTCAGGCGAACCGGTGCGCCCGCGCTCGCCAGGTTCAAACCTGACGGGCGGGGCTCGGGTGCCAGTGAGAGGGAGAGAGAGGTGGGGCGAGGTAGAGGCTGACGAGCGGGCCCCCTTGCCAGGGCCGTCGTCAACCCCTGTCCAGGGGACGTCGGTGCTCACCAGCGATGGCAGGGGCCACGATGGAGGGAGCTAAGCACGGGAATGGATCCGGGGGACTGTCGCCATCTCGGAGAAGGCGGAGGGGGAGCCGGACGTGCACTGGTTCGCCGACGAGGAGGAGGCATGGCGGAGCTGCTTCGGGAGGAGGTCGTCGTCGACACCACAGGCTGCAAAGGCACGAGGGAAGAGAGGGGAAACCATCAGGGAGGTGACAGGGGACTGATGGAAGAAGAAACGGGGCCGGAGGGGCCCTCTGCCTGGAGCTTAAGTAGGAGCTCCGGGGGGTCGATTAGGAGGGAGAAAGAGGATCTGGAGGGGAGAAATGGACTCGGAGTGGCCTTATATAGCTGGGGTGTGAGTCCACCGCAGACCGTGCGCCGACGAGGTCGAATCGGTCGCTAGAGGGGGAGAGAGCTCACGGGGCTTGCTCCTGGGCATTCCTGGGGCTGGTCTAGGACCGGGGGAAGCAAGAGAGAGAGAGAGAGAAGCATGCGCGTGTGAGCTTTCTCACTAGCCGAGCCGGATGGCGCTCGACATACGCGGGAGGAGGGAGAGGGAGGAGGAGAGAGGAGGGGGCGACCATTTGCCGTGTCCCGAACGCCGAGGCAGCCTCGGGGGACACGATGGAGAGGCCCGATGTGGTCGGGGCTGGTGATTGGGCGGGGGCTACAGTGCGGGTGTGCACTGTAGCGCGCTCCAGAGCGCCCGTATGGCATGCCACGGCATGCCAACAACGTTTTGCGCATGGCCACTAGCGTCCAGTAGGTCTAGGAGGGAGTAAACAAGGTGTGGGTGGCCTTGGATGCTCCGGGGGATCAATATAATAGAGAGGAGGTGAGGAGAGAGGAAGATTCTTGCTGTCCAGAAGGGAAAATTGAGGTTTTACCCCACTCAATCATTGAGATGAGCCCTGCAAACCTGATTCTTACCAATATGCCAAAAGGTGTTTGATTTTGGATTGTGGTAAAAGTTTGAGGGCAAGGAGAACAAGTTAACAGGTGAAAACATGATTTTTACCAATATGCCAAAAGGTGTTTGATTTGGGATTCGGCAGGGAAATGGATTCTACTTGCCTTGATATTTACCAGGATCAAATAGAAGGTAGAAATAAGGCGGATCACCAAGTTTGAGCCTATTAGAGAAAAGTTGGCAATGTAAACTTTGTAAACCCTAGAAATTAACAGAATCAGGTTTCTACAGATCTAGGCATGCTAAACTAATCTCCTAAATGCACCACTTGGTGTAGTATCATTATTTGGGGATTAGAACATGTCCACAAAGTTTGGGGTCAATAGGAGAAACTTTACAATGTAAAATTGTTCAAATTTGATTCTGTACAGAGAGGGTTTTGGGATATTTTGGTGAACCAAAATAATTTTTATTGGGATAAAACTTGGCAATATAATCACATATAGTATTTGTGATTTTCTAGAATTTTCCTGGATTTATTTAGAAATATTTCAAAAGCTTGAAACAGACAGAAAGGGTTTTGGAAGGTTTTGTCCAATATTTTGAACATGACCATGTGTTGAAACTCATATATATGAAAAATATATGTCCACTGAGTTTCCCTAAATTTTCTCAAATATTTTGAAAGCATAAAAATATTTTTTTCCCAGGAAAGACCATTTCTGGCCTTAAATAAAAGCCTTTAAATAAAAAATGAAAATAATCTTAAAAATTAATATTTGGTGGTTGTGGGAAGTCTTATATCTAGTAGGTTTCAAATAAAGTCTTTGGTGCAAAACATTCCTCCCAATTTGAGGGCTTGTAGTACAAACCTCAATTCAGGGGTTTTATAAAGCCTAATTTGAATAAATGCTTTTTGGCCAAAATAATATTTGATAAAAATAGTTTTAGGTACTATAAACATGGCATGATCATTGGGCAGGGATTTTGGGTCAAGGAAGTGAGTTTTGAGAGCGGAAGAGTCTTTGGGTGCCAAAACACAATCAACCAAACAAGCAACATCAAGCAATTCAAACAAGCACTTTCACTCAAAAGTTTTAAATGTGTCCAAATTTTCTAAATCCCTAGCATGGCAAAGTGATCCAAACACAGGGTGTGACAATGAGGATCAAAGGGAGGAAAAATTTATGCTCAAATATAAGTTGAAGAAGAAGGCTACCTCATCACCACCACCTTCATCATCTTCACCACCAAAGGAGATTTGAGTACACTGGTATGGGCACCCCCCTTGGCTTGAGCCAAGCTTGGGGGAGATGCCCCAGTATCGTATCACCATCACTTCTATTTACCTTTACCTATTTTAGTTCGATCATTAGCTCTTTCGTGATCTAGTTGAATAAAAGTTAGTATGATCTATTTTTCCAGTGCTAGTTTCGTGATCTATCTATCTATGTAATCGAGTGAGACTTATATAATAAAGTTTAGTTTGAGATTTTGCTTCTTTACTTTCTTGTTGCAATCAAAATAAAAAGGAAATAAATGAAAAGGATCATATGCTAATCTTATGGTAAGTAATGACATCACATAAGGAAAAGTATAAGTGGTAAATTTAGTGGAGATTGACAAACATAGCATTGGTCAATGATGCAATTCATGAAAGAATTAATAAGGGAAGAGAAGATTCACATGCAAATACACTATATTGGACATCTTTTATGATTGTGAGCCCCCATTAAATATTATATGCCAAAATTGTTGACATTGGACAAGGAAGACAACGTAATGATTTATGTTTGTTCATATTCACATAGAAGTTATATTATCATAGATCCTTCAACATGTGGTGCTTGCTCAATATCTTTGCTAGCCAAAAATTCTGCACTAAGTAGAGATACTACTTGTGCATCCAAAGTCCCCAAACCCAAACTCATGTTTTGAGAGTCCACCATACCTACCTATGGATTGAGTAAGATCCTTCAAGTAAGTTGTCATCGGTGGACTAAGGCAATAAAAATTGCTTCTAAATGTGTTTGATCAATTAGTCTAAGAGAAAATTGAGCATTGTAAGAACTTGTGATGGCAAAGTAATAAAAGCAATAGACTGCATAATAATGGTTGCTATTATAAGGGGCAATTTAACGTGACGTTCTTTTGCATTAAGGGATTTGGCATACAAACCAAAAAGCGCATGACACCTCTGCTTCCCTCTGCGAAGGGCCTGTCTTTTACTTTTATGTATTTACTTTTATGCAAGAGTCAAAGTATTCTTCCCTATTCCTTTTTACTTTTTCTTTTTGCAAGCATCATGTGGTGAGGAAAGATCTAGGCACATATATCCAGTTGGATATGAGTGAGCGTGAGTTATTATTGTTGACATCACCCTTGAGGTGAATACATTGGGAGGCAAAACTATAAGCCCCTATCTTTCTATGTGTCCGGTTGAAACTTTTTGCTCATGGGTATGCTATGAGTGTTAGCAATCATAGAATATTAAATGATGGTTGAGTATGTGGATTGCCAAAAGGCTCTGACACGAGACCCTTCTTGAAAATATGATGAATTGTAGTTGCAAAGTTGACTGAGAACATAGTTTGTTGGTTTTCAATAAGGTTTATGCTTTATACTTCTATGTTGTGATGAATTGTTACTTGTTCATGAGAAGTTATATGATGAAGTTATATAATAAAAGTTATATGAGTAAGTTCTATGACAAAGTTTGTTGCTTCTATGGTAATAAGCAAGATGCTACTATGTCCGTATTTTGTTTTTATCGACACCTCTCTCTCAAACCATGTGGACATGTTTTTCGATATCGGTTTTCGCTTGAGGACAAGCGAGGTCTAATCTTGGGGGAGTTGATACATCCATTTTGCATCATGATTTCCTACTATTATTTATAACGTTTTTATGCATAATAATTCTTTATGGAGTAATTCTAATGCCTTTTCTCTCATAATTTGCAAGGTTTTTATGCATAAAGCATATCAGAGACACCTATTCCGCACATCTCCGAATAAGATGAAACTTCACGGAGAATTATTTTGGAATATATGAAAAATACTGGAGCAAATAACTACCGGAGGGCGGCCACCTGGTGACCACAAGACACCAGGGCGCGCCAGCCCCCCAGGCGCGCCCTGGTGGGTTGTGGTCAGCCCAGCCCACCTCCGGTGCCCATCTTCCGGTACTTAAGGTATTTTGACCTAGAAAAATAAGGAGAGGACTTTCGGGATGGAACGCCGCCCTCTCGAGGCAGAACTTCAGCAGGAGCACTTTTGCCCTCCGGCGGAGCGATTCCGCCGAGGGAACTTCTCACCTGGAGGGGGAAATCGAAGCCATCGTCATCACCAACACCCCTCTCATCTTTGGGATGCTAATCTTCATCAACATCTTCAACAGCACCATCTCCTCTCAAACCCTAGTTCATCTCTTGTGTTCAATCTTTGTACCGGAACCTCAGATTGGTACCTGTGGGTGACTAGTAGTGTTGATTACATCTTGTAGTTGATTACTATATGGTTTATTTGGTGGAAGATTATATGTTCACATCCATTATGCTATTTAATACCCCTCTGATCTTGAGCATGAATATTATTTGTGGGTAGTTACCTTTGTTCTTGAGGTCATGGGAGAAGTCATGTTGCAATTAATCATGTGAATTTGATATGTGTTCGATATTTTGATGATATGAATGTTGTGATTCCATTAGTGGCGTCATGTGAACATCGACTACATGACACTTCACCATCTTTGGGCCTAGGAGAATGCATTGTGGAGTAGTTATTAGATGATGGGTTGCTAGAGTGACAGATGCTTAAACCCTAGTTTATGCGCTATTCCGTAAGGGGCTGATTTGGATCCAAATGTTTAATGCTATGGTTAGATTTTATCTTAATACTTTTCTCGTAGTTGCGGATGCTTGCGAGGGGGTTAATCATAAGAGGGAGGTTTGTTCTAGTAAGAACAACACCCAAGCACAGGTCCACCCACATATCAAATTATAAAAGTAGCGAACGCAAATCAAACCAACATGATGAAAGTGACTAGATGAAATTCCCGTGTACCCTCAAGAACGCTTGCTTATTATAAGATACCGTTTTGGCCTGTCCTTTGCCACAAAAGGATTGGGCTATCTTGATGCACTTTATTTACCGTTACCGTTACTTGCTCGTTACCGATTATCTTGCTATCAAACTACCTGTTACCTACAATTTCAGTGTTTGCAGAAATTACCTTGCTGAAAACCGCTTGTCATTTCCTTCTGCTCCTCGTCGGGTTCGACACTCTTACTTATCGAAAGGACTACGATTGACCCCCTATACTTGTGGGTCATCATTTCACTCTCATACAGGCACCCATATGAGCGCAAGCACCCGTTTCAAATGCCATCGTTTGCTATGGGGTTCTTGATTTCTAGGTCGACAAGACATGTGAGCGCACGTACGAGCGCGTGGGCTCGCATGATACGTCATCTTTTGCTCTGTGGAGCTGCCCTTGTGTGGCCGTCGGTCATACAACCGCATGTACGATTGCGAGCGCTCGTACGATAGGTCATCTTTTGTTCGGTTATTTTGTTGCTCGTGGCCAGGAGCTGATACGAGCGTGGATACGACCTCAACGGTTGTATGGTATGCCGTCTTTTCTCCTGGAGTTGCAAAACTTCGTGATGTTTTTGTGCTTCCTCCCCACGTTAGGCAAATAGCAATATTGCAATAAAAATGATAGGAGAGATGCAACAAAATAAAGGCTACCGACATGCTATAAATTTTACAAATGAAACTACACTAAACCAACTCAAATAGCAAATACTCAAAGCAAAAATATAAGTGCCAATGCAACATGGATGCAGCTACACTCAAGACACAAAGATAATAAAGACACCTACTAACTTCTGGATTACCTCCCATGAAGTGCTTTCTGTATAGCCATATAGATAGGCTTCGGTGCTCCATAAGGTCATCCACCCGGATCCCAAGGGATGTCGACCCCGAGGGTCAGACCAGACCCCGACAGGGGTTTGGAGCACCTCATAGCATATCTCGGTAGGAGTCATACTCGCTTCTGGTGCATCGACATCATATAGGTAAATTCATACTCGCTTCTTGGCGAGTACCGATGCATCCGGTTAATGCAGATGCCTGCAAGGTTAGTAGCTGAAATTTGACAAGATTTTTGCAATTGAGAGGATATGAAGCTATAAGGAAATCATAACCTTCTTCTTCTTCAATGTACGTGGGAATGTTTGTATCCAAATTTGCAAATTCAATATCAAGGTTATTATCATCTATAAGACTTACTCTCCAAAAGAGGTTGATACGTCTCCAACTTATCGATAATTTATGAAGTATTCATGCCATATTTACCCATGTTTACAATACTTTTCTATGGTTTTGATGCACTTTATATGATTTAATTGGAACTAACCCGGATTGACGCTGTTTTTCGGCAGAATTATCATGGTGTTATTTTTGTGCAGAAAATAAAAGTTCTCAGAATCGCCCGAAACTTTTTGACGATTTTTTCTAGAGAAAATAAGAAATAATGGAGTGAAGAACAACCGGAGGGGAAACACTAGGTGCCCGCAAGCCATCAGGGCGTGCCCAGGGGGTGGTCGCACCCTGAAAGTTTGGGACCACCCTATGGCTCTGTTTGGCGTGATTCCAACGCTGAAAACTCCTACAAATCCCCAAACCCCCATAAGTTAACCTAGAACTTCCGCTCCGCCACCGCAAGCCTTTGTACCGAAGAAATATCATCCGAAGCCCTGTTCCGGCACCCTGCCGGAGGGGGGCGGCAATCATCACTGGAGGCCATCTTCATCATCCCGGCGGTCTCCATGGCGAGGGAGTAGTTCACCCTCAGGGCTGAGGGTATGTACCAGTAGCTATGTGTTTGATCTCTCTCTCTCTCTCTCTCTCTCTCTCTCTCTCTCTCGTGTTCTTGAGATGGCACGATCCTGATGTGTCACGGGCTCT
This sequence comes from Elymus sibiricus, assembly GCA_039707655.1. Lineage (NCBI taxonomy): Eukaryota > Viridiplantae > Streptophyta > Magnoliopsida > Poales > Poaceae > Elymus > Elymus sibiricus. Next base: position 253,117,948 of record CM077671.1, read on the forward strand.
GTTAATATAGTTGGATCATATGGTGTTTGTCCCTTGCTATCTTGATGTGATGAATTGAATCTTTCCCTTTGAGATTTCTTTATGTTGGATTGAATATTGGATTTGAGATCACTTGATGTACTCCGCCTATGTTGTCTCAACATAGCCGGTCCCAAGCCCGGGTAAAGGAGGAGGGTTGTGATAGGCTTGGTGAGCCAACGTGAAAACTCAGCCACTCTTATGGAGATGAAACCCAAAAGATTTTTGTTGGGGCGTAACCCTCTCAGCGCGCCACATCGGAACACGAGTGTGGTGGAAAATGGGCGAGGGCCGGGCCATCACCCCCCAGGTGGCGCGCCGTATCGTGATCTGGATACGGTGGCAAGTGAGCGAGGATCGGGTCGTCGCATCCTTTGTGGCGCGCTACATCGGCGCCCGGGTGTAGTGGAAAATGAGCAACGGTCTTTGCATTTTACTCGATGAGTGCGAAGGGTAAGGAAGCTAGCCGAGCCTAGGAGGATTCGCTTAGGTAGCTGGAACGTAGGGTCTCTGACAGGTAAGCTTCGGGAGGTAGTTGATACAGCGGTAAGGAGAGGCGTTGATATCCTTTGCGTCCAAGAGACCAAATGGAGGGGACAGAAGGCGAAGGAGGTGGAGGGTACCGGCTTCAAGCTATGGTACACGGGGACGGTTGCAAACAGAAATGGAGTAGGCATCTTGATTAGCAAGAGCCTCTAGGATGGAGTGGTAGACGTCAAGAGACGTGGGGACCAGATTATCCTGGTCAAGCTGGTAGTTGGGGACTTAGTCCTCAAAGTAATCAGCGCGTATGCCCCACAAGTAGGCCACAATGAGAACACCAAGGGGGAGTTCTGGGAAGGCCTGGATGACTTGGTTAGGAGTGTACCGATTGGCGAGAGGCTCTTCATAGGAGGAGACTTCAATGGCCACGTGGGCACATCTAACACAGGTTTTGAAGGGGTGCATGGGGGATTAGGCTATGGCATCAGGAATCAAGAAGGAGAAGATGTCTTAAGCTTTGCGCTAGCCTATGACATGATCATAGCTAACACCCTCTTTAAGAAGAGAGAATCACTTCTAGTGACTTACAGTAGTGGGCGGCACTCTAGCCAGATTGATTTCATCCTCTCGAGAAGAGAAGACAGGTGTGCATGCCTAGACTGTAAGGTGATACCTGGAGAGAGTGTTGTCCCTCAGCATAAGCTTGTGGTTGCTGACCTCCGCTTTCGGATTCGTGTCCAGCGGGACAAGCGTGCCAAAGTCGCTAGAACGAAGTGGTGGAAGATCAAGGGGGAGGTAGCTCAGGCGTTCAAGGAGAGGGTCATTAAGGAGGGCCCTTGGGAGGAAGGAGGTGATGCAGACAACATGTGGATGAAGATGGTGACTTGCATTCGTAAGGTGGCCTCAGAGGAGTTTGGAGTGTCCAGGGGAAGTAGAAGAGAAGCTAAAGATACCTGGTGGTGGAACGATGATGTCTATATCTGGATAGGAATGCACACAACATAGAGAAGTACAAGATGGCAAAGAAGGCCGCAAAGCGAGCTGTGAGTGGACCAAGGGGTCGGGCGTATGAGGACCTCTACCAAAGGTTAGACACGAAGGAAGGCGAAAGGGACATCTATAAGATGGCCAAGATCCGAGAGAGGAAGACGAGGGATGTTGACAAAATCAAGTGCATCAAGGACAGAGCAGTTCAACTCCTGGTGAAGAACGAGGAGATTAAGCATAGATGGCGGGAGTACTTTGACAAGCTGTTCAATGGGGAGAGTGAGAGCTCTACCATTGATCTGGACGACTCCTTTGTTGATACTAGCAGGCGTTTTATGCGGAGAATCTAGGAGTCAGAGGTCAAGGAGGCTTTAAAGAGGATGAAAGGAGGCAAGGCGATGGGTCCTGATTGTATCCCCATTGAGGTGTGGAGAGGCCTCGGGGACATAGCGATAGTATGGCTAACCAAACTTTTCAACCTCATTTTTCGGGCAAACAAGATGCCAGAAGAATGGAGACGGAGTATATTAGTACCAATCTTCAAGAACAAGGGGGATGTTCAGAGTTGTACTAATTACCGTGGAATTAATTAAACTGATGAGCCATACAATGAAGCTATGGGAGAGAGTCATTGAGCACCGTTTAAGAAGAATGACAAGCGTGACCAAAAATCAGTTTGGTTTCATGCCTGGGAGGTCGACCATGGAAGCCATTTTCTTGGTACGACAACTTATGGAGAGATATAGGGAGCAAAAGAAGGACCTGCATATGGTGTTCATTGACTTGGAGAAGGCCTATGATAAGATACCACGGAATGTTATGTGGTGGGCCTTGGAGAAACACAAAGTCCCAGCAAAGTACATTATCTTCATCAAGGACATGTACGATAATGTTGTGACAAGTGTTCGAACAAGTGTTGGCGAGACTGATGACTTCCCAATTAAGATAGGATTGCATCAAGGGTCAGCCTTGAGCCCTTATATTTTTGCCTTGGTGATGGATGAGGTCACAAGGGATATACAAGGAGATATCCCATGGTGTATGCTCTTTGCGGACGATGTGGTGCTAGTCGATGAGAGTCAGACGGGGGTCAACAGGAAGTTGGAGTTATGGAGGCAAACCTTGGAATCGAAAGGTTTTAGACTTAGTAGGACTAAAACCGAGTACATGAGGTGCGCTTTCAGTACTAGTAGGCACGAGGAGGAGGAGGATGTTAGCCTTGATGGGCAAGTGGTGCCTTAGAAGGACACCTTTCGATATTTGGGGTCAATGTTGCAGAAGGATGGTGATATCGATGAAGATGTGAACCATCGAATTAAAGCCAGATGGATGAAGTGGCACCAAGCTTCTGGCATTCTTTGTGACAAAAGGGTGCCACAAAAGCTAAAAGGCAAGTTCTATAGGACGGCAGTTCGACCCGCAATGTTGTATGGCGCTGAGTGTTGGCCGACTAAAAGGCGACATGTGCAACAGTTAGGAGTGGCGGAGATGCGCATGTTGAGATGGATGTGTGGCCACACAAGGAAGGACCGAATCCAGAATGATGATATACGAGATAGAGTTGGGGTAGCGCCAATTGAAGACAAGCTTGTCCAACATCGTCTGAGATGGTTTGGGCATATTCATCGCAGGCCTCCAGAAGCCCCAGTGCATAGCGGACGGCTAAAGCATGCTGATAATGTCAAAAGAGGTTGGGGTAGACCGAACTTGACATGGGAATAGTCCGTAAAGAGAAATCTGAAGGATTGGAGCATCACCAAAGAACTAGCCATGGACAGGGGTGCGTGGAAGCTTGCTATCCATGTGCCAGAACCATGAGTTGGTCGCGAGATCTTATGGGTTTCACCTCTAGCCTACCCCAACTTGTTTGGGACTAAAGGCTTTGTTGTTGTTGTAAATCACTTGACGTATGTCTTGCATGTGGATACCCGTGGTGACAATGGGGTGTTCTATTGATTCACTTGATATATGTTTTGGTACTCAACTTGCAGACTCCCGCGGTGACAATGGGGTAATCTATGCATATGGGTTGATACACGTTCTTGTCCTACTTTCTTCGATAAAAATCTTGGGGTACTCTTTGAACTTATTTTGCGTGGATTGACTATGATGAATATGAAATTGTATGATGCCTATCGTATAATTGACTCACGGATACTTGTGGTGACATTGGAGTATCTAGGTGACATTCGAGTTGATTGATGTGTATCATATGGTGTTATTTTAGTATGAACTCTAGTGTTGTTTGTGACACTTATAGGAATATCTAAATAGATTGATCGGAAAGGATAACTTCGAGGTGGTTCTACTACCTACAACAATTTCATCTTATGTTCTCCGCTAGATATGAATTTTGGAGTGATTCTTTGCCGCACGTTGAGGGATGATCATATGATTATATTATGTTAGCATTGTTGAGAGAATGCACAAGTGAAAGTATGAACCCTAGGCCTTATTTCCAAGCATTAATTTACCGTTTTGCTTGTTGTTTACCACTTGTTACCTTGCTATTTTTATTTATTCAGATTATACAAACTTATTTCTACTATCCATACTACATTTGTATCACCATCTCTTTACCGAACTAGTGCACCTATACAATTAGCCATTGTATTGGGTGTCTTGGGGACACAAGAGATTTCTTGCAATTTATTGCATGGTTGTTTGAATGAGACCATCTTCATCCTACACCTCCCATGAATTGATAAACCTTAGGTCATCCACTTGAGGGAAAATTGATACTGTCCTACAAAACTCTGCGCTTGAAGGCCCAACAGGGTCTACAAGAATAAAGTTGCATAGTAGGCATCAAGCTCTTTTCTGGCGCCGATGCCGGGGAGGTGAGTGCTTGAAGGTATATCTTTAGATCTTGAAATTGAATCTTTTAGTTTCTTGTTTTTCACTAGTTTGGTCTATAAAAAATAAAATACAATAACATGGAGTTTAGGTGGCCTCATATGCTTCACCTTTGTAATGTCTTTCGTGAAAACAATGGATCGGAAAATTTTGACAAAGTGTTAGAAGAAGAATTTATTTAAATATTTGGTATTAAATCCTTGAATGATGAGAATTATTGCAATATTAGTGTGTCTTCTCTGAATTTCCATGATGCTAATGATATGTAAAGCCATAAGCTTGCGGATGCTATGTTTGATGAAGATGATATTTTTTGTCCCCCAAGTTTTGATGAGTGATATGTCTCTGTCGTATCTATAATGTTTGATTGTTTCTTGCCAATATTATACAACTTTCACATATTTTTGGCAACATTTTATATGATTTATTGGACTAACATATTGATCCAGTGCCCAGTGCCAGTTCCTTTTTGTTGCATGTTTTTTGTTTCGCAGAATATCCATATCAAACAAAGTCCAAACGCGATAAAAATTTACGGAGTTTTTTTTGGAATATTTTTGAAATTTTAGAAGTGGAATCAACGCAAACGGAGGCCCACAGTCCCCACGATACATTAGGGCGCGCCCCAGGGGCCCAAACGTGTGGTGGTGTCTTGTGCCCACCTTGTAAGTTGGTTGGAGCTCTCCTTCAGGCGCAAGGAAGCTAATTTTCAGATAAAAATCCCCTCAAAATTTCAGCCCGATCGGAGTTATGGATCTCCGGGAATATAAGAAACTGTTTTCGGCCAGAAAACAGAAACGTGAAATAGAAGAGAACAAAGAGGGAGATCCAATCTAGGAGGGGCTCCTGCCCCTCCGCCGCCATGGAGGCCATGGACCAGAGGGGGAACCCTCCTCCCATCTAGGGGGGAGGCCAAGGAAGAAGAAGAAGGAGGGGGGCTCTCTCCCCCTCTCTCCCGGTGGTGCCGGAACGCCGCCGGGGCAATCATCGTGACGACAATCTACACCAACAACTTTGCCGCCATCTACACCAACAACTTTGCCGCCATCAACACCAACTCTCTCCCCCTCTATGCAACGGTGTAACACCTCTCTTCCCCGCTGTAATCTCTACTTAAACATGGTGCTCAACTCCATATATTATTTCCCAATGATATTTGGCTATCCTATGATATTTGAGTAGATCTCTTTTGTCCTATGGGTTAATTGTGGTATGATGTTATGGATGTGAGTTGTATGTTGATATGGTGCTGTCCTATGGTGCCCTCCGTGTTGCGCAAATGTGAGGGATCCCCGTTGTAGGGTGTTGCAATATGTTCATGATTTGCCTATGGTGGGTTGCGTGAGTGACAGAAGCACAAACCTGAGTAGGTGGGTTGTTGCGTATGGGAGTAAAGGGGACTTGATACTTAATGCTATGGTTGGGTTTTACCTTAATGAACTTTGGTAGTTACGGATGCTTGCTAGAGCTCCAATCATAAGTGCATATGATCCAAGTACGGAAAGTGTGTTAGCGTATGCCTCTCCCTCATTGCATATAACAAGTATCTATCATATTATATTCAATTGCCTAGGGACAATCTTTCTCTTGCGTTACACAAAAAGCTTTCTACTAAGTTATCTAATCTTTTTGTTCTTTTATTAAATCAGCACCTAACTTTTATTTCCACGTTCTTTATTATCTTGCAAAGTACTTCTGGTTTTACTCCCGCAAAGTAGTTTCATACTTGTTCTAGGTAAAGCAAGCATTAGCGTGCGTAGAGTTGTATCGGTGGTCGATAGAACTTGAGGGAATATTTGTTCTGCCTTTAGCTCCTCGCTGGGTTCGACACTCTTACTTATCGAAAAAGGTTACAAACGATCCCCTACACTTGTGGGTTATCAAGACCTTTTTCTGGCACCGTTGTCGGGGAGCAATAGCATGGGGTGAATATTCTCATGTGTGCTTGTTTGCTTTATCACTAAGTAATTTTATTTTCTGTTATTAGTTGTTTTATATCTTTAGTTATGGATATGGAACACGAAACACCAAAAACAAATTAGTGGTACTTGCTACTCATGGAGATGGGGAGCCTCCTAAAACCCTCGATGCTAGTTATGTGCAAAGTATTAAATACTACTTTGATAATCTTGAGAGGACCCCATTCAACTTGATAATGGGAGTAATGTTGGATCAACGTGAATACTTTAGAAATTATCGCTTGAATCAAAAAGGGAAATTGTTATGGGATCAAATTCATATGTTGCATTGGTATGCTCGGGAGCTATGCTTGAGATATGATATTACTTGTTGCTCTAGGATTAACGCTCCACACCTTCCCTTTTCATGCAAATTTAATGATAATGAAACCTTAGCTTCTTATGCTAAAGGTATTTATGATTACTATGATGTGGAACGAATAGAAGAATTTGTTGCTTCCAAAGGTGCTTATGAAGTTGCTTCCTTGATTGAAAACTATGATGATGTTTCTTATAAATCTGGAAATTTTGCCATACTTAAATATTGCTATGAGAATTATGATTGCAATGCTGATATTATTGAATTTATTGAAAGAATTACCGCTGCCTTGGAAGAGACTAATATTTTGCAGGAATCTATGGAAGAAGAAATTGCTGAAACTGTGAGCTCATTAGATGAAAAAGATGAGGAGGAGAGCGAAGAACAAAAGGAGGAAGAGCGGATTAGCTACCGGTTCCCACCTTCTAATGAGATTAACTCTTCAACTCATACATTGTTTAGTTACCCTTCGTGCTTACCGAAGGATGAATGCCATGATGAATGCTATGATGATTGCTATGATCCCTTGGTCTCTTTTGAAATATCCCTTTTTGATGAACTTAATGCTTGCTATGCTTGTGGCCATGATGCCAATACGAATTATGCTTATGAAGATGAACTTGCTATAGTTCCTTATGTTAAGCATGAAATTGTTGCTATTGCACCCACACATGATAGTCCTATTATCTTTTGAATTCTCCTAACTACACTATATCGGAGAAGTTTGCTCTTATTAAGGATTACATCGATGGGTTGCGTTTTACCACTACACATGATGATTTTGATGAATATAATATGCATGTGCTTGCTGCTCCTACTTGCAATTATTATGAGAGAGGAACTACATCTCCACCTCTTTATGTTTCCAATTCGATAAAATTGCAAGAAACTGTTTATACTATGCATTGACCTTTACTTAATGTGCATGAATTGTTCTTGTATGACATGCTGATGCATAGGAAGAGAGTTAGACTTCGTTGCCACATGATATATATCACTTTGTGCTTACTACTAAATTACAAATCATTGTTAATTAAAATTGGCTTTGATATTTATATACCTTGGGATCTGGGTGGATCCATTACTTGAGCACTTTATGCCTAGCTTAATGGCTTTAAAGAAAGCGCTGCCAGGGAGACAACCCAGAAGTTTTAGAGAGTCATTTGATTCTGTTGTGTGCTTTTATAAAGTTTAAAAACAAAATATAGAGGGGAACCTAAAACTTCACAAAAAGAAAGGTGAAAGTGAGAGAGATGATGAGCACCGTTGAAGTGGGGGACGTCCTTGAACTTTTGTTCAAGCCCACGGAAACTTTGTGAATCTTGAATCACGGAAACTTTTTCAACAAAAATAATTATCCCCTTGTACAAATCCATTGTATTATAAAAATAATGTGCCAATATTTGCCTTTAGGATGATTAGATTGCTTGTTGGTATGTGCGGTTTAAAAACAGAAAATTTGGCTGTAGTGCGTGAATTTTCATTTTTTACTGGAACGTAAAAAGTTTCTGAAATTGTTGATTTGTTCCTAATTGTTCATAGTTTTTGGAGTTACATAGGTATGGTCAATGTTCAGATTACTACAGACTGTCCTGTTTAAGACAGATTCTGTTTTTTATGCATTGTTTTGCTTGTTTTGATGAAACTATCGATTTTATCGGTGGTATAAGCCATGGAGAAGTTATAATACAGCAGGTATAATGCAAATATAACATATGAATGGGTTTGCAACAGTACTTAAAGTAGTAATTTGCTTTATTATACTAACGGATCTCACCAGTTTTCTATTAAGTTTTAGGTGGATGAAGTGTTCGAACATCGAGGAGGTCTCGATATGAGGAGAAGGAGGAGAGGCAAGAGTTCAATCTTGGGTATGACCAAGGCACCCCAAGTAAATATCCAAGGAGACTCAAGCGTCTAAGCTTGGGGATGCCCCGGAAGGCATCCCATCTTTCTTCAACAAGTATCGGTATGTTTTCGTTTTCGTTTCGTTCATGTGATATGTGTAAATCTCAGAGCGTCTTTTGTGTTTAGTTTTCACTTTTCTTTTATGCACCGTACTGGTATGAGATAGTCCATGGTTGATTTATAGAATGCTCATTGAACTTTACTTATATCTTTTGAGTATGGCTTTATAGAATGCTCCATGTGCTTCACTTATATCATTTGAAGTTTGGATTGCCTGTTTCTCTTCACATAGAAAACCGTTATTCGTAGAATGCTCTTTTTCTTCACTTATATTTATTAGAGCATGGTCTTTTGTAGAAAGAATTAAACTCTCTTGCTTCACTTATATCTATTTAGAGAGTCAACAGGAATTGGTTATTCACATGGTTAGTCATAAAATCCTACATAAAACTTAGGGAACACTGAATATGATATGTTTGATTCCTTGCAAAAGTTTTGCGATATAGAGATGATAATATGTGGGAGGTACTACTGGATGATCGTGTTTAGTAAGATATCGGTGTTAAGGTTTGTGATTCCCGAAGCATGCATGTATAGTCTCCCGTTATGCTAGGAAGTTGGAGCACAAATTATTCTTGATTGTCTATCTTTGTGTGAAGGTCGGGGGCGCGCGATGGTTAAATCCTACCAACCTCCCCCCTAGGAGCATGCATAGTAATACTTTGCTTCGAGGGCTAATAAACTTTTGCAATAAGTATGTGAGTTCTTTATGACTAATGTGAGTCCATGGATTATACGCACTCTTACCTTTGCGCAATTTGCTAGCCTCTACGGTACAGCGCATTGCCCTTTCTCACCCCGAGAGTCGGTGCAAACTTCGTCGGTGCATCCAAACCCCATGATATGATATGCTCTATCACACATAAGCCTTATTAGATCTTCCTCAAAACAGCCACCATACCTACTTATTATGGCATTTCCATAGCCATTCCGAGATATATTGCCATGCAACTTCCACCGCTTTCGTTTTGATGACTTGAGCATTCATTGTCATATTGCATTACAAGATCGTAAGATAGCTACCATGATGTTTCCATGGCTTGTCCATTTTTTGATATCTTTGCTACGCTAGATCATTGCATTCATATAGAGTCATACTTTGTTCTACTATCGTTGTAATATTGAGTTGTAAGCAAATAGAAGTGTGATGATCATCATTATTCATTATTAGAGCATGTCCCAGTGATGAAAGGATGATGGAAACTATGATTCCTCCACAAGTCAGGATGAGGCTACGGACAAAGAAAAAAAAGGAAAGAAAAAGGGGCATGCTAATTCCACACTTGTGCTTCAAAGTAGCACCATGTTTTTCATATAGAGAGTCTCCTATGTTGTCACTTTCATATACTAGTGGGAATTTTTCATTATAGAGTTAGATGCACACCCACTTAGTTTTCATATTGAGCTTTCATACACTTATAGCTCTTAGTGCATCCGTTGCATGGCAATCCCTACTCCTCGCATTGATATCTATTGATGGGCATCTCCATAGCCCGTTGATACGTTGAGTTGATGCGAGACTTTCTTCTCCACTTTTACCCCTTTGAAACCTACCACCATATTCTATTCCACCCATAGTGCTATATCCATGGCTTGCGCTCATGTATTGCGTGAGAGTTGAAAATACTGAAGCGCGTTAAAAGGTATGAACCAATTGCTTGGCTGACACCGGGGTAGTACATGATTTATACTTTGTGTTAAGAAGACAGAGCATGACAAGGCTATATGATTTTGTAGGGATAGTGTTCTTTAGCCTTGATATTTTGAAGGACATGATTGTTTGTTGGGATGCCTGAGTATTAATGTCTTTATGTCAAAACTAGACTATTGCTTTGAATCACTCGTGTCTTAATATTCATGCCATGATTAGATATATGATCAACATTATGCTAGGTAGCATTCCACATCAAAAATTATCTTTTTTATCATTTACCTACTCGAGGACGAGCAGGAATTAAGCTTGGGGATGCTGATACGTCTCCATCATATCTATAAATTTTGATTGTTTCATGCCAATATTATACAACTTTCACATATTTTTGGCAACATTTTATATGATTTATTGGACTACATATTGATCAAGTGCCCAGTTCCTGTTCCTGTTTGTTGCATGTTTTTTGTTTCGCAGAATATCCATATCAAACGAAGTCCAAACGCAATAAAAATTTACGGAGAATTTTTTTGGAATATTTGTGAATTTTGAGAAGTGGAATCAACGCAAAAGGAGGCCCACGGCACCCACGATACTTCAGGGCACGCCCCAGGGGCCCAAACACGTGGTTGTGTCTTGTGCCCACCTCGTAAGTCGGTTGGAGCTCTCCTTCGTGCGCAAGGAAGCTAATTATCAAATAAAAATCCCCTCAAAATTTCAGCCCGATCAGAGTTACGGATCTCCGGGAATATAAGAAATTGTTTTCAGCTAGAAAATAGAAATGCGAAACAGAAGAGAACAGAGAGGGAGATCCAATCTAGGAGGGGCTCCTGTCCTCCGCTGCCATGGAGGCCATGGACCAGAGGGGGAACCCTCCTCCCATCTAGGGGGGAGGCCAAGGAAGAATAAGAAGGAGGGGGGCTCTCTCCCCCTCTCTCCCGGTGGCGCCGGAATGCCGCCGGGGCAATCATCGTGACGACGATCTACACCAAGAACTTCGCCGCCGTCAACACCAACTCTCCCCCCTCTATGCAGCGGTGTAACACCTCTCTTCCCAACTGTAATCTCTACTTAAAATGGTGCTCAACTCCAGATATTATTTCCCAATGATATTTGGCTATCCTATGATGTTTGAGTAGATCTCTTTTGTCCTATGGGTTAATTGTGGTATGATGTTATGGATGCGAGTTGTATGTTGATATGGTGCTGTCCTATGGTGCCCTCCATGTCGCGCAAATGTGAGTGATCCCCGCTGTAGGGTGTTGCAATATGTTCATGATTTGCCTATGGTGGGTTGCGTGAGTGACAGAAGCACAAACCCGAGTAGGTGGGTTGTTGCGTATGGGAGTAAAGGGGACTTGATACTTAATGCTATGGTTGCATTTTACCTTAATGAACTTTGGTAGTTGTGGATGCTTGCTAGAGTTCCAATCATAAGTGCATATGATCCAAGTACGGAAAGTGTGTTAGCGTATGCCTCTCCCTCATTGCATATAACAAGTATCTATCATATTATATTCAATTGCCTAGGGACAATCTTTCTCTTGCGTTACACAAAAAGCTTTCTACTAAGTTATCTACTCCTTTTGTTCTTTTATTAAAGCAGCACCTAACTTTTATTTCCACGTGCTTTATTATCTTGCAAAGTACTTCTAGTTTTACTCCCGCAAAGTAGTTTCATACTTGTTCTAGGTAAAGCAAGCATTAGCGTGCGTAGAGTTGTATCGGTGGTCGATAGAACTTGAGGGAATATTTGTTCTACCTTTAGCTCCTCGTTGGGTTCGACACTCTTACTTATCGAAAAAGGCTACAAACGATCCCCTACACTTGTGGGTTATCAATGAGCAAGTTTATTATGATGATCCCATGCCTCCTATTTATGATGATTATGGTGATGACATGTATGCTATAACGGGCAATGATAACCATGAAACTTGTCATCATGATTTTAATTTTCAATTTGGTTATGACAATCAAGTGTCACGTGATAGTTATTTTGTTGAGTTTGCTCCCACTACCATGGATGAAAAGGAATTTGCTTATGTGGAGGGTAATAAATTTTCTATGCTTGTGGATCATGAAAATAATGCTTTATGTGATAGTTATATTGTTGAATTCCTTCATGATGGCACTGAAAAATATTATGAGGGAGGAAAATATGCTTCTACATATCTCAATAATATCAAGTTTCCTCTCGATGTTTTGAAAGTTTCAAAGTTATGCTTGTTTTGCTTCATATGCTAGTTGATTATTTCTCCCATAAATTGTTTGATCACAAAGTCCCTATGCATTGGAAGTGGGTTAGACTTAAATGTGCTTTTCATATGCTTCATGATGCTCCCATTGTGTTTCAATTCTTTACTTTTATGTGAACATCATTGAAATCATCATGCCTAGCTAAGAGGCATTAAATAAAAGCACTTGCTGGGAGAAAAAACAACACTTATACTTTCTGTTTTTGTGTATTCACATGATTAAGCTACTCTAGTAATCATGTTTTTTGCCTTTTGTTTAAATAATGTGCCAAGTAAATCCTTTGGGCTAGTGTGGATAGTTGTTGATTTGATTCTATGCAAAAAACATAAACTTTTGTGTCTAGTATATGAATTATGTGATTTTAATGGAGTGTCAAAATATTATTAAATTTTTACAAAGTATTTCTATGGAAATTATCTGTGTTGTCATAATTTTTCAGAGTTTTTAGAGTTAATATGAATTTCATTCAGATCTTTATAAATTGTTCTGTTCTTAACAGATTCTGTTTTGCATGCATAGTTTGCTTTTTTTAGTGTCCCCATAGCTTATATTTTGTGATATAAATTATGGGAATGATAGAATACAATAGGTATCATCTTAGAGAAATTATTAATCTTGCCTTGACAGTACCTAAGTGAATGATCTATTTTTATCATACTAACCCATCTCACGAAGTTCCGTTAAGTTTTGTGGGATTGAAGTTTTCAAGTTTTGGGTGAGATACCGATATGAGGAGAATACAGAGTGGCAAGACCCTAAGCTTGGGGATGCTCAAGGCATCCCAAGGTAATATTCATGGAATACTCAAGCGTCTAAGCTTGGGGATGCCCTAGAAGGAATCCCCTCTTTCGTCTTCAACACTATCGGTATATCTTACTTGGAGCTATATTTTTATTCATCACATAATATGTGTTTTTCTTGGAGCATAATTTTATTTTGTTTTTATCTGTTATATGTTATTTATAAGCATGTTTTTGAATAAAAGGTTCCAAGAATTGCCTTAATATGCTTCAATTGCATGTTTGATGTGTGCTGTGCAAAAACAGAAACTTTTGCTTTAGTGTTTGAATTTTTTATTTTACTGGAACGTGGAAAGTTTTTGAAATTTTTACACAACATGATCATACAAATTATTTATCATTTCGCAAATTTTCAGATTTTTTGGAGATAAAGAAGTACACTGTCTGAATAAATTATTACAGACTGTCCTGTTTAGACAGATTGTTGTCATAGTTTTGTTATCTACTTCTCCTATAGTTTTCATGACTTATATTGGTAGATATAAAATGTGGAAATAATAATATACAGTAGATAATGTATTAAAAAATTTATGCAACTTGGCTTGGCAGCACATAAAGTTCTGATTTATTCTTATGTGCACTACCCTAGCTCACAAGTTCTTTTCAAGTTTTGTGTGGATGAAGTTTCTGAGACCTAGGTGAAACCGTGAGACGAGACGAATTAACGAGACACAATAATTCAAGCTTGGGGACGACCAAGGCTCCCCAAGTCAATATTACAAGAAGTCTCAAATCTTGGTGATGCTACGCATCCCATCTCTCTTCGTCAACAACTATCGGTTAGCTTATGTTGAGCTTAAGTTTTTATTCGTTCACACGATAAGTGCTATTCTTGGAGTGTATTTTTATTTTGTTTGCTGTTTGTATAAAATACTCAGATTTGAAAATCTTTATTGGGAGAGAGTCCTCACATAGCTATGTAATTGTTTTACTACTCTTTGATCTTCACTTATATCCTAAGAGAACATGTTGAATGAATAGAATGTCATAAATAGAAAATTATATTCGCCTCATATGATTGTCCCATGGGGAGTAATGACTTCACATACAAGAATTATAAGCGGTAAAATTTATTGGAAGTTAACAATGTTCATCCCTATTCAAATCTATTAATTCTTTGGCAAGCATCATGCGGTGGGGAAAGATCCGGGCACATATATCCAGTTGAATATAGGTGATCATGATTAATTATTGTTGACATTATCCCTAAGATGAATAAGTTGGGAGGCGAAACATTAAGCCCCTATCTTCCTATGTGTTCGACTGAAACTGTTTGTTCTAAAAATATGCTTTGAGTGTCAGCAATCATGGAAAACTAAATGATAGTTGAGTATGTGTAATTTGATAAATCAAAGCTCTTACATAGACCCTTCCTGAAAATAAGATGAATCGTAATTGTTTGATGACTGAAAACATAGTTTGTTGGTTTCCAAGAAAGTCTATGGTCTATACTTTAACATGTGAATAGCTTGCTACTTGATCAAGACATTTTTTAGGAGAAAAGAGTTTATGTTTATGATGCTAGAAAGAGTGATTGGAATTATCATTAATCAAACTTATATACTATGCTAGCATTCACACTTCATAAACTACTTCTTTTATCATTTACCTACTCGAAGACGAGTAGGAATTAAGCTTGGGGATGCTGATATGTCTCCAATGTTTCGATAATTTATGAAGTATTCATGTCATATTTACCCATATTTAAAATATTTTTATATGGTTTTGATGAACTTTATATGATTTAATTGGAACTAACCCAAACTGATGTTGTTTTCAGCAGAATTACCGTGGTGTTGTTTTTGTGCAGAAAATAAAAGTTCTCGGAATCGCCCGAAACTTTTTGATGGTTTTTTCTGGAGCAAATAAGAAATACCAGAGTGAAGAACCACCGGAGGGGGCACCAGGAGCCCCCAAGCCATCAGGGCACGCCCAAGGGGTGGCCGCGCCCTCATAGCTTGGGACCACCCAGTGGCTCCATTTGGCATGATTCCAACGCTGAAAAATCCAATAAATCCCCAAAACCACAGAAATTAACCTAGAACTTCCGCTCCGCCGCCGCATGCCTCTATACCGACAAAATATCACCAAGAGCCCTGTTCCGGTACCCTGCCGGAGGGGGCAATCATCACCGGAGGCCATCTTCATCATCCCGACGGTCTCCATGTTGAGGAGGGAGTAGTTCACCCTCGGGGCTGAGGGTATGGACCAGTAGCTATGTTGGGGATATACCCCATGGTATGACCTGACCCATATAAGACCTAGTGAGGACGGTGCTCTCCCAGGGATCGAGGATACGCGATCGGTCGGATGACCAAGAGTCGTCGCGGCAAGCTCAACATCGATTATTCAGGCTGGGGTCCCGAGGCCGGCTCAATCGAGTACGGGTACCGGGTCCCCTTTGGCAAGATCCACATCTTCATCAGCAAAATTGGTGAGTCAGGACCCGAGCCGGACACCTGCACCGAAATTGTCGAGCCGGCTCGGCGCACCCAACCCGGTCGGAACCACATCTTCATCGGCTTCACTTAGGGAGTTGATCTCGCGGGCAACTTGCGGCTAGCGGAGATACCCTCATCTGCTCTGATGGCGAGTCTTCGATTGGAGACACCGAATCGATCCGCCCGCTTTTTGATGGCAGACTTGGGGGCTACTCAGATGATGAGGCTACTCAAGAGTCCCTCGAGCCGCCTCGGCAAACCACCGTCTTCATGGCAGGAACAGCGGCGGCCCTCGACTCCACGACAGCCGGTGCGACATCCGAGACTGGCCCTTCAGCATCATCTCTGGGCGCGGCCGGCTCAGGCAAAACACCGTCTCAAGCTATAGTCCACTTGATGGCCGCCATGGCGACACTCGTGGAAACACCGGTAACTGTGGAAAATCAGGCAGAACGTAACATAGAGTTGACCAAGCTCCGCGAGCAGATGGCCAAGGTTCTATAGGAAGTCGACGCTGAAAATACATGCATGGCGAAGCTGCAGGTTCACATCCATAATGAGGCCGAACGCTTGAAAGGAGAAGCCTGGCACCAGGGTCTTAGTCGCGACGCTTCAGAGGCAGTTCATCAGAGAAGGCATATGATAACCAAGAAGTATAGGGGATCACAACAGTTTTCGAGGGTAGAGTATTCAACCCAAATTTATATATTCGACACAAGGGGAGCCAAAGAATATTTGCAAGTATTAGCAGTTGAGTTGTCAATTCAACCACACCTGGAGATTAAATATTTGCAGCAGAGTGATCGGTAGCACAATAATATGATAGTTTTGATAGCAGTAGTAACAATAACATTAACGGTAACAGTGATAGCAATGATTTCGTAGCAAGTGTAACAGTAGCAATAGCAATAGTAACTTAGCAAGAAAAATATTTGGAAAACTCGTAGGCATTGGATCGGTGAATTCGTTGGTTTATATTCATCATATAACAGTCATAACCTAGGGCGACACAGAACTAGCTCCAGTTCATAAATATAATGTAGGCATGTATTCCGTAAATAGTCATACGTGCTTATGGAAAAGAACTTGCATGACATCTTTTGTCCTACCCTCCTGTGGCAGCGGGGTCCATAAGGAAACTAAGGGATATTAAGGCCTCCTTTTAATAGAGAACCGGAACAAAGCATTAACAGACAGTGAATACATGAACTCCTCAAACTACGGTCATCACCGGAAAGTATCCCAACTATTGTCACTTTGGGGTTTACGGATCATAACACATAGCAGGTGCATATGACTAGCAAGATCGGATCAAGAACATAGATATAATTGTGAAAACATAAACGGTTCATATCTGAAATCATGGCACTCGGGCCCTAGTGACAAGCATTAAGCATGGCAAAGTCAAAGCAACATCAATCTCAGAACATAGTGGATACTAGGGATCAAGCGCTAACAAAACTAACTCGATTACATGATGAATCTCATCCAACTCCTCACCGACCAGCGAGCCTACGAAGGAATTACTCACTCCCGGTGCGGAGCATCATGAAATTGGCGATGAAGGAGGGTTGGTGATGAGGAAGACCGAAGATTCCCCTCTCCGGAACCCCAAACGGGCTCCAGATCTGGCCTCCCGATGAAGAACAGGAGGTGGCGGCGGCTTCGTCTCGTGAAACGCGATAAAACTTCCTCTCTTATTTTTTCTCCAAAAATAGGAATTTATAGTGCTGGAATTAGGGTCAGGGGGGCCACGAGGTGACCACAACCCACCAGGGCGCGCGTGGAGGGGGTGGCACACCCTGGTGTATCATGCCCAGCCAGGGCACCCCCTCCGGTGGTTCTTGGCTCCAATATTTTTTATTTATTGTAAAATAATTCTCCAAAAAGTTTCGTCCAGTTCCGAGAACTTTATTTCTGCACAAAAACAACACCATGGTAGTTCTGCTGAAAACAGCGTCAATCCGGGTTAGTTTCATTCAAATCATGCAAATTAGAGCCGAAAACAAGAACAAAAGCGTTAGGAAAAGTAGATAAGATGGAGATGTATCAACTCCCCCAAGCTTAACCCATTGCTTGTCCTCAGGCAATTCAGTTGACAAACTGAAAGTGAAAAAGAAAAACTTTTATGTACTCTTGATCTTGTCTACATACATATGCTAAAAGTAGCACCCAGTTTTCAACAAAAATTATGACTAACCATGTCAACAATAACTCTTAAAAATTGTATTAGCTCATATCAATGACATAAGAAACTAGCGAGCAATAATAAAATATATCAAGTACAAACAATTTGTCAAAACAATCATGATATAATATGACAATATTGGTATCTCGCTAGCCCTTTCTGAGACCGCAAAACATAAATGCAGAGCTCCTCCAAAGTTCAAGCTGCGACTAAACATTGTAATTCATGGTAGAAAAGATCCAGTCATGCTGCATCCAACATTAACTATACACAATGCATGAGGATGACAATAGTGCTCTCAGATCTGGCGCTTATTTGAGAAGGTGATGACTCAACATAAAAGTAAATAGATAGTCCCTTCGCAGAGGGAAGCAGGGATTTGCAGAGGTGCCAGAGCTCAAAGCTTAAATCAGAGATAAATATAATTTTGGGAGGTGCACTCTTCCTGTCAACGTTACGACCAAGAGTTATCAATATCCTCCATGCTAAACATATTAGCGGCGGTTCCCAAGCGGTAAAAGTAAAGGTTTACTCCCCCTCCACCAACAAACACACTCCACGTCTAGCCGAATCCACGGGTACCGTCCATACCAACAACATTCCTGGGGGAGTTTTGTTTAATTATTTGCAATTTTTTATTTCAAGACTAGGAATCCCTATTACCAGACCTCTCGTGCGAGGACGAGTGAATAAACACTCATCATGAGAAGAACCCGCTTAACATGGAAGATACTAACCGCCCCCTGTCGCTCCATGAGCGGTCCAGGCACACAAAACAGATGTTCATTTGAAATTTTAGAGGTGGCACATGCAGATTTACTTGGAATGGCAGGGTAATACCGCATATAGGTAGATATAGTGGACTCATCTGGAATAACTCTGGTTTAAGTATTTTGACGCACAAGCAGTATTCCCGCTTAGTACAGGCGAAGGCTAGCAAATAGGTTGAGAAGCGGCCAGCTAGAGAGCGAAAACGGTCATGAACATGCATTATGAATAATAAACATTGAATACTAGCATGAGTAGGATATGGACACCATGAACATAAATATCGTGAAGGCTATGTTGGTTTTGATTCAACTATATGCGTGAACATGTGCCAAGTCAAGCCACTTGAAACATTCAGAGGAGGATACCATATCATAATACTACATCACAACCATTTTAATGCATGTTGACATCCAAGATAAATCATTATCCACTCCTAGCTACTTAAGCATGGCATGAGCAACTACAATCTCTAATTGTCATTGCAAACATGTTTGATCATAATATGCTGAATCATGGATACTAGGTTAAACATATTTACAAAAATAAAAACAAGTTGAGTTCATACCCGCTTCTCTCTGCCACAGTCACTTCATCAAATATCGTCATTATTGCCTTTCACTTGCACGACCGAATTATATATAAAAATTAATAATAGTGCAAGAGTGCCGTGGACTAAGCTGGAATCTGCAAGCATTTTATTCAAGAGGAGAAGACAAAGTATTATGGGCTCTTTGTTAGATCAATAGTAGTGCATATGAGAGCCACTCAACATTTTCATCGTGGTCTTCTCCTTGGTATGACTCGATAAAAGGAAGAGGATTTCAGAGAAACACACTGAAATATTTTTGGAGTTTTTAGTTTTTCTTGAAGAAAGCAAATTAAAGTGGGAAAAATAAAAACAAGAAAAACTATTTACACGGGAGAGATCCCAACAAGTAAAAGAAGAAACGAGAAATCTTTTTGGATTTTCTTTTGCTACTACAATTAATTTAAACTAGAAAGAAAAACCAAAAAGAAGCAAGAAATATTTTTGGATTTTCTCAAAGCTTTTCAAACACGTAAAAAGAAAGCGAGAAAATAAATCTAGCATGGATAATACAATGAAAAAGTGTAGATACCGACAACTGGAATAAAGTGTGTAAACATGAATATAATGTCGGTGGAAATACGTACTCCCCCAAGCTTAGGCTTTTGGCCTAGCTTGGTAATCACCATCCGCGGCCTGGATAATAGTCTGAGTGATAGCCCACCGAGGCTCTTGGTGCAACCTCCTCAGCCCGTCTGACAGCTTCAACCTCCGCATTGTACGCGTGGGCCTCGCTCTCGAGAACGTAGTATCTTCTCTTACTATGATAATCAAAGAGAGCAGGAACATGCAAGACAACAGGTACAATGGGGTCGTTATTGAACCTCAAGTTGTAAGTATAATTAGTGACTGTGCCCTTAAGGAACTTATGACTTTTCATGGCCTCAAAGTCTAAGTACTGAGTAGGTACAATGGGATCGTTAGGCCAAGGTGATACAAGTAGCTTCTTAGCTACACGGGAGGCATAGATTCCCCCATAAAAGTGACCACTATTAGCATTGTGTTGCAATCTCTGTGCAACGATTGCTCCAAGATTATAACGTTTAATTCCTATTATAGCAGTGTGTATAAGACTCAAATCAGGGGCACACAGTGTGCTGCAATCTTGCTTGCCTACGATGCATTTGCCATTAAAGAGTGCAAAGTAGTGTATAGATGGAAAATGGATACTTTTTATTCTACCTTGTGCCACTCCCCTATCTTCACCGTAGCAAAGATTAATCAAAAATGACTCATACTCATATTTTGGTGGTTCGTCTAGCGAACCCCAATATGGAATTTTGCACGCTTCACAGAACACATCTAAAGGCATGGTAAAGGGATGGTCATAAAGGTTAAATGAAACTCTAGACTCACGAGGGAAATATTTAAATTTCTTTGTGAATGTTTTTGTGAGGTCGAGATGTTGAATGCACTCATCTGTGATGAAGGGTGCAAATTCTGCGTTGTCGATAAATTGCCCGAATTCCTCCTTGATACCCGCACCTACCATGAATTCGTCACATGGCCATAAGCATGATTTGGTAGCGGCATCCCGCATCGAGCTTGCACTTGGCCCAACATAAGACCGTCGTATTGAGCCACTACTCGATGATGCCTCCGAGATCTTTTTCCTCGAAGAACTCCTTCCAAAGAAGTTCATTTTATTCGCGTACAAATTTCTGAAAAAATTTGGTCCCAAAATTTTGTCAACAAAACTTCGTAAGATTGATAGCAACTACTCCTAAGGATGCATAGAGGCCATATTAAGCATTCAAACTACTTAGAACTCTAAGAATTCAACATGCAAGCCCATCTACAGCAGCACCAAGAGTAGACAATTATTCTAAAAATAAACCACTAAGTCAAAAACTAATTGGAGCAATGGAGGAGTCACATACCAAGTAGCAATCCCCCAAAACAGTTTTGGAAACGGAGCTTCGAGCAAAGAGATCGAAATCCGCGGGTTTGAGAGCAAGAACACGAGAGAGAGAGAGAGAGCTATGGTGATTTTTTCCTCGAGGTAGGAGGTGTAATGGGCTGAAGTGATAAGTGAGGGGACCCACGTGGGGGCCACAACCCACTAGGGCGCGCCTAGGGTTGCTGACGCACCCTGGTGTCTTGTGGACACTAGGTGCACCCCCCTCTGATGTTATTTGCACCAGAAATTCAGAATTATTCAGAAAAAAAAATCGTGTTAAATTTTCAGGACATTCTGAGAACTTTTATTTTTGGTTTATTTTTTATTGCACGGAGAAAACAGAAAATAGGATAAACATGACATTTTATTTTATATGACTAGGAAGAATAGAAAACAAAAGGTGGGACCAGAAAGTTGTGCCTACTAGATTCATCAACTTCATACCTCTCAAAAATGATCCATTAATAAGGTTGATCAAGTCTTATTAACAACCACCTTCGATTAGCATGAAACCGAAGAATTTTCGTAAATCACTAAGTTACCTCAATGGGGATATGCATATCCCCAACAATAAGTATGTCACATTTCTTTTTGACAATAGGTAGAGGTAGTTGAAAACTTCCAATAGTGAGTGTCAGAGATTTTTCAATAACGTTTATAACATTCACTTGGAATTGTTTCTTCGGAAAGCGCACCGTATGCTCATTACCATTGATATGAAAAGTGACTTTGCTTTTATTGCAATCAATAACAGCCCCTGCAGTATTCAAAAAGGGTCTACCAAGGATAATCGACATGTTGTCGTCCTCTGGCATCTCAAGAATAACAAAGTCTGTTAAGATAGTAACGTCAGCAAGAATAACAAAGTCTGTTAAGATAGTAACGTTTGCAACAAAGTCTGTTAAGATAGTAACATTTGCAACAACAACGGGAACTGGCATCTCAAGAATAACAAAGTCTGTTAAGATAGTAACGTTTGCAACAACACGGGAACATCCTCACAAATACTGATAGGTATGGCAGTTGATTTGTCAGCCATTTGCAATGATATTTCAG
Source organism: Elymus sibiricus (assembly GCA_039707655.1). Lineage (NCBI taxonomy): Eukaryota > Viridiplantae > Streptophyta > Magnoliopsida > Poales > Poaceae > Elymus > Elymus sibiricus. Next base: position 253,140,186 of record CM077671.1, read on the forward strand.
TAGGTGTGAGTTTATTCAAATCAAGTCTTTTATATAAAGAGAAAGGCATAACACTAACACCAGCTCCCAAACCACACAAAGCAGTTTTGACATAATTTCTTTTAATGCAGCAAGGTATAGTTGGTATTCCAGGATCTCCAAGTTTTTAGATACTCCATCCTTAAAAGAATAATTAGCAAGCATGATGGAGATTTCAGCTTCAGGTATCTTTCTTTTATTAGTGATGATGTCTTTCATGTATTTTGCATAAGGGGCCATCTTTAAAATATCAGTTAAGCGGGTACGCAAAAAGACTGGCCTAATCATTTCAGCAAAGCGTTCAAATTCTTCATCATCCTTTTTCTTAGATGGTTTAGGTGGAAAAGGCATGGCTTTTTTAACCCATGTCTTTTTTTCTTTACCATGTTTTCTAGCCACAAAGTCTCTTTTATCATATCGTTTATTTTTAGGTTGTGGGTTATCAAGATCAACAACAGGTTCTATCTCAACATCATTATCTGGTTCTTTATCATTGTTCGGTTGAGTATCTTCAGGAACATCATAATTATCATTTTCATTATCACTAGGTGAATGTTCATTACCAGATTGAGTTTCAGCATCAGAAATAGAGACATCATTATCTTCAGGAGGTTTTTCTATCACATGTTCACTAGAGGTATGCAAAGTCCTCTCATTTTTATTTTTATTTTTATTTTTAGAAGGACTAGGTGCGTCAGTGTTAATTCACTGAGAGTCTTGTTCAATTCTTTTAGGGTGTCCTTCAGGATAAAGAGGTTCTTAGGTCATTCTACCTCCTCTAGTCACTACTCTAATAGCATGATCATTCATATTATTATTCATTTCATTAAGCAATTCTCTTTGAGATTTAGCAACTTGTTCTAACTGGGTTTGAATCATAGAGGCATGTTTTCCTACACCTCTAACATCATTACTAATTCTAAATAACAAATCACTCAAGTGAGCAATCATATCAGAATTATATTTCAATGGTTTCAGAACATTTGCATTGAAGTGATCTTGTTTCCTAATGTAGTTGTCAAACTCATATAAGCATTGACTAGGATGTTTATTTTAAGGGATATCACTTTCAACAAACTTTAATAAAGAATTTACCTCTACCACCTGTTGAGGTGGTGGTGTGTCAAGGCCATGTATTTCTTCAATAGGTGGTAAATTCCTAACATCCTCAGCTTTAATACCTTTTTCCTTCATACATTTATTTGCCTCCTACAAATCTTTAGGACTAAGAAATAAGATACCCCTCTTCTTCGGAGTGGGTTTAGGTGGTGGCTCAGGGAGAGTCCAATCATCATAATTCTTCAATATATTATTCAATAGTTCCTCAGCTTGTTCAATAGTTCGTTCCCTGAAAACACAACCAGCACAACTATCTAGGAAGTCCCTAGAAGCATCAGTTATTCCATTATAGAAGATATTAAGTATTTCATTTTTCTTAAGAGGGTGATCAGGCAAAGCATTAAGCAATTGGAGAAGCCTCCCCCAAGCTTGTGGGAGACTCTCTTCTTCAATTTGTACAAAGTTAAATATTTCCTATAAGGCAACTTGTTTCTTATGAGCAGGAAAATATTTCTCTGAGAAGTAGTAAATCATATCCTGGGGACTACACACACAATCAGGAGCAAGAGTATTGTACCATGTCTTAGCATCACCTTTTAATGAGAATGGAAATAATTTGAGAATATAGTAGTAGCGAATCTTCTCATCATGAGCAAAAAGGGTGGCTATATCATTCAACTTAGTAAGATGTGCCACTACAGTTTCAGTTTCATAGCCATGGAAAGGATCAGATTCAACCAAAGTAATTAACTCTGGGTCGACAGAGAATTCATAATCATTATCAGTAACAAAGTTAGGTGAAGTAGCAAACTTAGGATCACATTTCATTCTAGCATTCAAAGTCTTTTCTTTATACTTGCATAATAATTTCTTTTGATCATCTCTATCCTTACAAGCAAGGATTTCTCTAGCTATTTCTCCATCCATAACATAACCCTCAGGTATCTTAGGCATTTCAAATCTAGGAGAGCTAGGTCTAATAGGTGTTTCATAGTTCTCAGTTTCAAGGACTTCATCAATTTCAGTAGTTTCATCAGTTTCAGTAATTTCATTCTATTTAGCTTTAGCAATTTGTTCATCAAGAAATTCACCTAGTGGCACATTATCATCAAGCATGGTACTAGCATCATCATAAGCATCATTCATAGCAGAAGTGGCATCATCAATAACTTGCGACATATCAGGATTAATAGCATGTGGTGGTGTTGCAAGTTTACTCATAACCGAAGGTGAATCAAATACAGAGCTAGATGGCAATTCCTTACCTCCCCTCGTCTTGGAGGGAAAAATATTGGTTCTCTGTATCCTTCAGATTCATCATAGTGATAAATTGATATAAATCCCAAGTGACTCAAGAAATATAGCTATGCTCCCCGGCAACGGCGCCAGAAAAAGGTCTTGATAACCCACAAGTATAGGGGATTGCAACAGTTTTCGAGCGTAGAGTATTCAACCCAAATTTATAGATTCGACACAAGGGGAGCCAAATAATATTTGCAAGTATTAGCAGTTGAGTTCTCAATTCAACCACACCTAGAGATTAAATATCTGCAGCAGAGTGATCAGTAGCACAGTAATATGATAGTTTTGATAGCAGTAGTAACAGTAACAGTAACGGTAACAGTGATAGCAATGATTTCGTAACAAGTGTAAGAGTAGCAATAGCAATAGTAACTTAGCAAGAACAATATGTGGAAAACTCGTAGGCATTGGATCGGTGAATTCGTTGGATGGTATTCATCATATAACAGTCATAACCTAGGGCGACACAGAACTAGCTCCAGTTCATAAATGTAATATATGCATGTATTCCGTAAATAGTCATACATGCTTATGGAAAAGAACATGCATGACATCTTTTGTCCTACCCTCCCATGGCAGCGGGGTCCATAAGGAAACTAAGGGATATTAAGGCCTCCTTTTAATAGAGAACCGGAACAAAGCATTAACACATAGTGAATACATGAACTCCTCAAACTACGGTCATCACTGGAAAGTATCCCAACTATTATCACTTTGGGGTTTACAGATCATAACACATAGCAGGTGCATATGACTAGCAAGATCGGATCAAAAACATAGATATAATGGTGAAAACATAAACGGTTCGGATCTGAAATCATGGCACTCGGGCCCTAGTGACAAGCATTAAGCATGGCAAAGTCATAGCAACATATATCTCAGAACATAGTGGATACTAGGGATCAAGCCCTAACAAAACTAACTCGATTACATGATGAATCTCATCCAACTCCTCACCGACCAGCGAGCCTACAAAGGAATTACTCACTCCCGGTGGGGAGCATCATGGAATTGGCGATGAAGGAGGGTTGGTGGTGACGAAGACCGAAGATTCCCCTCTCCGGAGCCCCAAACGGGCTCCAGATCTGGCCTCCCGGCAAAGAACAACAGGTGGCGGCGGCTCCGTCTTGTGAAACGTGATAAAACTTCCTCTCTTATTTTTTTCTCCAAAAATAGGAATTTATAGTGTTGGAATTAGGGTCACGGGGGCACGAGGTGACTACAACCCATCAGGGCGCGCCTGGAGGGGGTGGCACGCCCTGGTGTATCATGCCTAGCCAGGGCACCCCCTCCGGTGGTTCTTGGATCCGGTATTTTTATTTATTGTAAAATAATTCTCCAAAAAGTTTCGTCTAGTTCCGAGAACTTTTATTTATGCACAAAAACAACACCATGGTAGTTCTGCTGAAAACAACGTCAATCCGGGTTAGTTCATTCAAATCATGCAAATTAGAGTCCAAAACAAGAGCAAAAGCGTTAGGAAAAGTAGATACGACAGGGACGTATTAGCATACAACCCGCCTGCCCCTTAACTTTGAGCCTACATGTCCGTTCAACATGTCACAACCTACACCAGGGGCTGGACAACCACGAGTGGACCAGGCCCATCAGCCGACTCAATAGCGTGAGCCGGTCCAGCCGCCACCGGTTCGATCGCCACCTCGTCGTTTCCAGACTCCGGCAGTTCATTTCTCCAATCCCGTGGACAATATGCTGGCGGCAACTCACAACCTCGAAGCACTTTCGATCACAGGAAACACCCCGATTGAGATTGAAGCTAGGAACGCCATCGAGATGCTAAAGACTGCGGTCACCCAACAAGCACAGTACTCTTATAGTTGGGATCGGGTTCATTCTACGAACGCGAAGTTTTGGTGCTCGGGCACCTTGGTGCCCTTTTTCTGGAAAAAAAATCAAAAAGCATATTTAAAAGTTTCAAAAAAAATCAATAATAATTATGTGGAAACTTCTATGTATTCATTACGAATCCGCGAAATTTCGTTTTAAAAAAATGTAATTTGTAAGCTGTACAAAAATAACAAAATTCTGGCCCAATAACAGAAAAAATAAGCCCATTTAAAAATACATATTTGTCATTTTTTTGTATGCCACGTGTGAAAGTAAAATGATTTGAAATTTTGCAGATACATAATATACATGCCTGTGTGTCTACAAAAAGTTTCAGTTTTTTTTACGTTGTAGAAAAATGATTTTTTGAAACGGGCACCATGGTGCCCGTCCACCATTGCTAATTTTCGTTCATTCTACCCCTTATCAAAGTTGCACCAGGAGTCGACACGTGGAGTCACCTGCAGTCTCTAGCAGTGGGCGCAGGCAACGTGCTTAGAATTCCCCAGTCGGGCCAGCAGCATCTGACGCATAGGCAATCGTTGATGCGGCTCGGGCCATGCGAGAGGCAGAAGCAGTAGCTACGGGGCAGGTCAAGTGCCTACCTCCACACCCCAGCCAGTTTCTTCCGGGGCGGGTTTAAGCACTACAACTATTGGAGTGTCGTGCCTCGCGCCAACTTTACGCAATGAGTGTATGCCAAACGACTGATACGTCTCCAACGTATCTATAATTTTTGATCGTTCCATGTTATAATATTATCATTCTAGGATGTTTTTTGGGTGATTACTTACCAATTCATATTATTTTTGAGCACTAACCTATTAACCCAGTGCCCAGTGCCAGCTGTTGTTTTTTGCATGTTTTTGACTTTTCAGGTTTATAGTACCAAATGAAGTCCAATTGCCCTGAAACTTTTTTTTTGATTTTTTCCGGACCAAAAGAAGACCTGGAAGCTTCGGGAGGAGAACGGAGGCCGCACGAGGAAGCGAGCACACAACAGGGCGCACCCCGGGGGCCGCACCCTGTTATGTGGTGGCCCCCTCGGGCGTCCCGCGACGCCCCTCTCTGGCCTATAAATTCCAATAAATCCCAAAAACCCCAAAGAGCCTCCCGAAACACTTTTTTCGTCGCCGCAAGTCTCTCTTCTGCCGTGTGTCCATCTAGAGCCCTGTTCCGGTGCGCTGTCGGAGGGGGGATCGATCACGGAGGGCCTCTACATCAACCTTACTGCTCCCATGGTGATGTGTGAGTAGTTCCGTACAGACCTACGGGTCCATAGTCAGTACCTAGATGGCTATCTCTCTCTCTCTCTCTCTCTTGATCTTCAATACAAAGTTCACCGCATCTTCGCAGTGATCTATTCGATGTAATCACTTTGTGCGGTGAGTTTGTTGGGATCCGATGAATTGTGGGTTTATGTTCAGATTCTTCATGAAAAAGATTTGAGTCTCCTCTGGTTTCTATTATGATTCTTATTTGCATGATTATTATAGCTTCGTAAATCTCTCCGATCTATTGAAATAGTTTGGCCAGCTAGATTGATATTTCTTCAGTGAGAGGGGTGCGTTGTAGTGGGTTCAATCTGGTAGTGCTCTATATCCCAGTGATAGAAGGGGACAAGACACATATTTGTATTGTTGCCACTAAGCATAAAACGATGGGGTTAATTCATATTGATTGAGTTTTCTTTGTTTACATCATATCATTGTTCCCCAAGCATTACTCTGTTTGTCATGAACTTAATACTTAGAGAGGCAAGCATAGAAGCGCTCTCGATGTGGAGTAATAGTAACAGGTGCAGGTAGGAGTCGGCCTATTTGTTTATGGACGTGATGCCTATATACACATGATCATTGCCGTGAATAAATATTGCATAACTATGCGCTTTTCTATCAATTGCCCAACGGTAATTTGTTTACCCACTGTATGCCTACTACATGAGAGATGCCACTAGAGAAAACTACGACCCCTGGGTCTATTCATTTAGATATATTTACAAAAGCTTTCAATACCTTGCTGCCATTTATTTACCTTTGTTTTATTTCGCAATTTACATTATTCAACTATCATCTACACCCTTCATTTGCTTGCAAATAACGAGCCCAAGGGGATTGACAACCCTCTTGCCCGCGTTGGGTGCAAGTGTTTGCTTCTTTGTGGGCAGTCGCTAAAGATGGGGCTTGCGTGCTACTCCCATTGGTTCGATAACCTTTGTTCTCATTGAGGGAAATACTTATCTATATTGTGTTGCATCATCCGTTCCTCTTCACGGAAAACCCAACGCAGATCACAAGTACCAAGAAGGATTTCTAGCGCCGTTGCCGGGGAGTATCACCAACCTACTATCAAGTAACTTCACAAAAATTATCATTCACTTGTTCTACTTTTTATTTGCTGTTATATTTTGCTTGTTTCATAAAAAAATTTATCTTTGTTAGTTTACTTGTTTGCTTGTTTCGTTTGCTTCAAGTTGTCACCATGGCTGATTTTATCATTGAAAAGCATGATGGAAGTAAAATACCCAAAGAGGAAACTCCCCCACAGCAAGATGTAAAAGTTTTTGTTGCGGGGAATGGGAATATCATAGGGAAAAGCATTATCCAAGAATTCATTAACTGTATGGGTACTTTAGCTTACCAGGATACGCCAATCCTTAAAAGAACCAAAAGTTACGCCGATGCTATTTCCCTTCTTGTACTTAAGCTTGAAAGAAGATTTATGCGTACTCACCCCACTTTGAAAAGGCTCTTCTATAAGTTACCGGTCATAAAATACCCTAGAGCCAAGAAGATGGCCACTCTCATCCTCATGCATGAATTTGACAATATAGTACAAGAGGCTCGGGATATCTTTGAACACTATAATATGAGTTGTGAACATCCTGTGATAGATGAAATTTTATATAATGAGGACTATATGATGAGGTATGTGTTTCGTGATAATCATACTTTTGATGAAAATACAAGTAAAGAGGTCCCTCCTATTCATATTATCCAACAAGTCTTCAATGCTATCAATAAGCAATATTCTTGGGTAGTAAGAGAAAATACGGAAGGCTTTAAGGAGAGTAGCATTGAGAATGCCAAGATATTACTTGATGATGTGTTTCCTATTGTCTTTGAAAAGCCTCCTCCCCAAGATGAGAATATTAAGGATGATGTCACTTGAAACTATGCAATATACCTAGCTAGGGGCATAAAACAATAGCGCTAGTTGGGAGGCAACCCAATAGTTATCTTATTTTCTTGCTTTTTTACTTTTTGTTTGTTTGTGATAACATGATTATTGCCTATTTAATGATTTTTTATGTTTAAATTAGTGTTTGTGCCAAGTAAAGCCTTTGGGATGACTTACAAGACGAGTAGAATTTATACGGTGCAAAAACAGAAACTTTTGCGTTCAGTGCAGAATTTCTCCGATTTTACTATAATCTCTTTTTGATTTGAAATTTTTACAAAGTATCTATATACAAATTTTTCAAGTTTTCCTAATTTTTTAGAATTTTTAGAGTTATATAAGTATAGGTTCTCTACTAATCTTTACAGACTATTCTATTTTAGACAGATTATGTTTTTGCTTGCATAGTTTGCTTGTTTTGATGATTCTATGGATTGTATAGGGGGGTATAAACAATGGAGAAGTTAGAATACAGAAACTTGTGCAATAATAAAATAATAATCAATTTATAACAGTAACTAAAGTATTTGATATGTTTACTATACTAACGGATCTCACGAAGGTTTTTTTGAGTTTTGTGTGCTGAAGTTTTCAAGTTTTGTGTGCTGTCACGATGGATGAAGGAATAAGGAGTGGCAAGAGCCTAAGCTTGGGGATTACCAAGGCACCCCAAGGTAATATTCTAGGAAGACTCAAGCATCTAAGCATCAGTATGTCCTGGAAGGCATCCCCTCTTTCGTCTCAATCCATCGGTATGTCACTTGGAGCTATATTTTTATTCATCACATGATATGAGTTTTGCATGGAGCGTCGTTTGCTTTAGTTTGATTTTGTTTTAGTTTTCCACAATCATTTTTGCTGGACACACCCACTTTATAGAGACACAAGATCACCATGATTTTTTAGAATACTCTTTATGCTTCACTTATATCTTTTGAGCTTAGCAGTTGCTCTAGTACTTCACTTATATCTTTTAGAGCACGGTGGCGTATAGATTTTATAGAAATAATTGCACTCTAGTTCTTCACTTATATTTGTTTGAGAGTTAATAAATAGTGACGGTAATTTGCATGGGTTATAAGACTAGTCTAAAAATAATAGGTATCCAATGAGTGCATAATCAAAATCACATGTAGCACATAAAAGAGAAATTGTGGGTTAATGATATTGATGTGGTAATGTGAAAGGGCATGTTTGCTTGATCATTGGTTAGTAAGAATATTGTGAACTAGAGGGTGTTAACTTGTTGTTCATCTAAATATATTTTTTATGGCATGGTGATGATGTGTGAGCATACTTATTCCTCGTTGAAAACCTAGTGCAATTTAAGCCGGAGGCGCGCGATGGTTAACTCCTCCCAACCACCTCCCTAGGGGCATGTGAGTAGTGCTTTGCTTCGAGAGAGCTAATAAAATCTTGCAATAAGTATGTGAGTTCTTTATGACTAATGTGAATCCATGGATGTACGCACTCTCACCACCTCATATTTGCTAGCCTCTTCGGTACCGTGCATTGCCCATTCTCGCCTCAAGGATCGGTGCAACCTTCGCCGGTGCATCCAAACGCCATGACATGATACGCTCTGTTGCACATAAGCCTCATTATATCTTCCTCAAAACAACCACCATACCTACCTATAATGGCATTTCCATAACCATTCCGAGATATATTGCCATGTAACTTCCACTGTTACATCATATGACTAGTACTTTCATTGTCATATTGCTTTGCATGATCATATAAGCTGACATAGTACTTGTGCCAAAGCCATCGTTCATCATTTTTTATACATGTTATGCTTGATCATTGCACATCCTGGTACACTGCCAGAGGCATTCATATAGAGTCATACTATAATTTTTCATGCTGAGTTGTAAGTAAATAAAAGTGTGATGATCATCTTATTAGGGCACAGTCTCGGTGAGGAAAGGATGATGGAGACAATGATTCCCCCACAAGCCGGGATGAGACTTTGGACGAAAAATAAAAGAAAGAAAAAAATAAAAAGAAAAAAATAATAAAAAGGAAGAAAGAAAGAAAAAATGAGAAAAAGAAAAGGAAAAGAAAAAATGAGAGAAAGGAGAGAAGGGACAATGCTACTACATCTTTTTCCACACTTGTGCCTCAAAGTGGCACCATGTTTTTCATATAGAGGCTCTTGTTTTGTCACTTTTATATGCTGGTGGGAATTTTTCATTATAGAACTTGGCTTGTATATTCTGATGACTGGCTTCCTCAAATGCCCGAGGTCTTCATGAGCAAGCAAGTTGGATGCACACCCACTTAGCTTCATTTGAGATTTCATACACTTATAGCTCTAGTGCATCCGTTGCATGGCAATCCCTACTCCTCGCATTGATATCTACTCATGGGCATCTCCATAGCCCGTTGATACGCCTAGTTGATGCGAGACTTTCTTCTCCACTTTTACCCCTTTGAAACCTACCACCATATTCTATTCCACCTTTATGCTATATCCATGGTTTACGATCATATATTGCATGAGCAATAAAAAGCTGAAGCACGTTTAGAAGTATGATCCAATTGCCTGACTTGACACGGTTGTCCTTGACATTTGTATTTATCTAGTGAAGACGGGGCCATGCCATTCTAATATGATAAAATGAATAGGGGGGAACATTCTTTAAGGATCGTATATTTTGAAACTTGATGATTATGTTGCTTATGTTTATAAGTATTACTATGTTGATGTTTATTAATTCATCGTTTCTCAATGATCATACCTGCAATAGATTACATGTTGGGTAGCATGTCGCATCAAAAATTCTGTTTTTATCATTTACCTACTCGAGGACGAGCAGGAATTAAGATTGGGGATCCTGATACGTCTCCAACGTATCTATAATTTTTTATTGTTCCATGCTATAATATTATCATTCTAGGATGCTTTTTAGGTGATTATTTACTAATTCATATTATTTTTGAGCACTAACCTATTAACCCAGTGCACAGTGTCAGTTGCTGTTTTTGCATGTTTTTTGACTTTTCAGGTTTACAGTACCAAACGAAGTCCAATTGCCCCGAAACTTATTTATGATTTTTTCTGGACCAAAAGAAGACCTAGAAGCTTCGGGAGGAGACCGGAGGCCGCACAAGGGAGCGAGCACACAACAGGGTGCGCCTGGGGGGTGGTCGCGCCCTGTTATGTGGTGGCCCCCTTATGCGTCCCCCGACGCCCCTCTCCAACCTATAAATTCCAATAAATCCCAAAATCCTAGAGATCCTCCCGAAACACTTTTTCCGCCGCCGCAAGTCTGTTTTCCTTCGTGTGCCCATCTGGAGCCCTGTTCCGGTGCCCTGTCGGAGGGGGGATCGATCACGGAGGGCCTCTACATCAACCTTGCTGCTCCCATGGTGATGTGTGAGTAGTTCCCTACAGACCTACGGGTCCGTAGTTAGTACCTAGATGGCTATCTCTCTCTCTTGATCTTTAATACAAAGTTCACCGCATCTTCGCGGTGATCTATTCGATGTATTCACTTTGTGCGATGGATTTGTTGGGATCCGATGAATTGTGGGTTTATGTTCAGATTATTCATGAAAAAGATTTGAGTCTCCTCTGATTTCTATTATGATTCTTATTTGCATGATTATTATAGCTTCGTAAATCTCTCAGATCTATTGAAATAGTTTGGCCAACTAGATTGATATTTCTTCAGTGAGAGGGGTGCGTTGTAGTGGGTTCAATCTGGTGGTGCTCTATATCCCAGTGATAGAAGGGGACAAGACACGTCTTTGTATTGTTGCCACTAAGGATAAAATGACGGGGTTAATTCATATTGATTGAGTTTTCTTTGTCTACATCATGTCATTGTTCTCTAAGCATTACACTGTTTGTCATGAACTTAATACTTAGAGAGGCAAGCATAGACGCACTCTCTACATGGAGTAATAGTAATAGATGCAGGCAGGAGTCGGCCTATTTGTTTATGGACGTGATGCCTATATACACATGATCATTGCCGTGAATAAATATTGCGTAACTATGCGCTTTTTTATCAATTGCCCAACAGTAATTTGTTTACCCACCATATGCCTACTACATGAGAGATGCCACTAGAGAAAACTACGGCCCCGGGGTCTATTCACTTATATTCTTAAAAAAGCTTTCAATAACTTGTTGTCATTTATTTACTTTTATTTTATTTTGCAATTTACATTATTCAACTATCATCTACACACTTCATTTGCTTGCAAATAACGAGTCCAAGGGGATTGACAACCCTCTTGCCCGCGTTGGGTGCAAGTGTTTGCTTCTTTGTGTGCAGTCGCTGAAGACGGGGGTTGCGTGCTACTCCTATTGGTTCGATAACCTTGGTTTTCACTGAGGGAAATACTTATCTGTATTGTGTTGCATCACTCGTTCCTCTTCACGAAAAACCCAACGCAGATCACAAGTATCAAGGACTTCAAGGGCCCTCGCAAAGTTCCCAACTACATGGCTGATCTTGAGCCGGCCACATGGATAGAGAGCTATGAGATAGCCATGGACGTGCTCGACGTCAGTGATGTGGTTTGCGCCAAGTACTTAACCATGATGTTGGAAGGACCGGCTCGTACAAGGCTGAAGAATTTACCTACCAATTCAATCAATACTTGGGCAGAGGTGAAGGAACGCTTCATCAAAAACTTTCAGGGAACCTGCAAACGCCCAATGACGATCGTTGATTTACAGCATTGTATCCAATGTATGGACGAGTCTGCCCATCACTGGACTCGCTGGTTCATGGAGATCATCCACTCCTCTGACAGTATAATAGCTGCTCAAGTTGTATTAATTCTGGAGAAGAACTGTCACTTCTAGCCTCTCATCCAGAAGCTTGGACGCCTTAAGCAGAAGGTTGAAGACATGGGAGACCTCATGGATGTCCTCACTAGGTATGCTGAATCAGACAGCACTAAAGATCCTAGTTCCGACGATGACAAGTCTGGCGAAGGCAAGAAAAACGATGGCGGAAAGGTTCACCAGCAGAACAATTCAGGGCATAATGGAAATCATGGTAATCAAGGCAACAGTGCTAACGAAAGCATCTAGATGGAGGATCAGATTTTGTCGCGAACACCAATACCGGCTTCAAAGGTCAGGGATGAAACAACAATTCTGGCAGGTCTTATAACGGGAACAAGCCTCGTAATTACGAGGGAGCACTTAAAAGTCCTTGTCCCAAGCACAATTTCCCAGATAAACCGGCCAAACACTCATGGGAGAACTACTTCATCATGCAGGAGTTTCGCAATCAAGCATATCAGAATCACCACGGGGGCGGTGGTGGTGGACATCAGGGCTGACCCGGCGCCGACGGGTCAGGGACCGGCTTCCCAGGAGGCAGATCATCCGGAGGTTTCACGAATTCTGGTTTCCATGGATCAGGCGGCTCGGGGGCTGGTTTTCAAGGTTCTGGCAATAATAGCAGTGGAAATCGTCATTCTGGGCAAGATAACCAGCAACATAGCGATGAAGCTGGTTTTCAGAGCAACGCTAAACAGTTGAACAGTGGGCAGTATCACGTGTTCACAACTAGTACTTGCAAGCGCGATCGCAAGGTTCAACAGAGAGCTATCAATATGGTTGAGTCGGCTGTCCCCACATATTTAAAATGGTCAGAGCAACCAATAACTTGGAGCAGAGATGATCATCCCCCCCCGGGTTGATAATCCAGGCGGCCTCGCTCTGGTGGTGGCACCTCAAGTTGGAGGTTATACACTAACAAAGGTACTCATGGACGGGGGAAGCGGCATCAGTACCTTATATTACGACACGTTCAGACGGATAAACTTGTCGGAGCAACAACTGCAGCCCTCCTCCACAGTCTTTCACAGGATCGTTCCTGGGAAGTCAGCATATCCAATTGGGCGAATCAAGCTAGATGTTGCTTTCAGCACAGAGCTTAACTACAGATGCGAGTCTCTGTCCTTTGAGGTGGTCAAAATCAAGAGCCCTTACCATGCCCTTTTTGGCCAGACGGCTTATGCCCACTTCATGGCACGACCTTGTTATGTCTATCTCAAGCTTAAAATGCTGGGGGCCAACGGAACCATCATAGTCGATGGCAACCGGAAAATCGCTCAAGAGTGTGAGGAGGGAGATGCAGCCTATGCCGAATCCGCGTGTGCAGCGGAAACATTGAAATTTTACAAAGCTAATGTTGACACGGCAGATCTGACTCCTCTGAAAAAGCCCACCACGGAGTCTGACCCTTTGCTCAAATTCAAGCTGGTCGATGAGACCAATGATATGTCTCCAACGTATCTATATTTTTTGATTGTTCCATGCTGATATATTATCATTCTAGGATACTTTTTGGGTATTTATTTACCAATTTATAATATTTTTGAGCACAAACCTTTTGACCCAGTGCCCAGTGCCAGTTCCTGTTTTCTGCGTGTTTTTTCCTTTTCACAGTTACAATACCAAATGGAGTCCAATTGCCACGAAACTTTTTGGTGATTTTTTTGGACCAATACAAGACCTAGAAGCTTCGGAGGAGGGCCGGGAGATGCACCAGGGGCCCACCACATATCCAGCCGCGCCCCCTAGGGGGGCGTGGCCAGATATGTGGTGGCCCCCTGGAGCGTCCCCCGACGTCGTTCTTTGGCCTATAAATTCACATCTACCCTAAAAACATCAGAAGCGCTCCTGAAACACTTTTTCCGCTGTCGCAAGCCTATGTTCCGACGAGACGCCATCTACACCTTCGTTCCGGCACCCTGCCGGAGGGGAGATCGATCACGGAGGGCCTCTTCATCTACCTTGCTACCCTCACCATGATGTGTGAGTAGTTCACCGTAGACCTACGGGTCCGTAGGTAGTACCTAGATGGCAATCTCTCTCTCTCTCTCGATCTTCAATACAATGTTCATTACATCTTTGCCTTGATCTATCCGATGTAATCCCTTTGTATGGTGTGTTTGTTGGGATCCGATGAATTGTGACTTTATGTTTAGATTATTCATGAAAAGTATTTGAGTCAAACCTGATTACTATGATTCTTATTTGCATGATCATCATAGCTTCGTAATGCTCTCCGATCTATTGAGATGGTTTGGCCAACTAGATCGATATTTCTTCGGTGGGAGTGGCGCGTTGTAGTAGGTTCAACCTAATGAGTTTCTATATCCCAGTGACAGAAGGGGACAAGATGTGTATTTGTGTTGTTGCTACTAAGGATAAAACGATGGGGTTTATTCATATTAATTGAGTTTACTTTGTCTACATCATGTCATTGTTCTCCAAGCATTACTCCGTTTGTCATGAGCTTAATACGTAGAGAGGCAAGCATAGAAGCGCTCTTGAAGTGGAGTAATAGTAGTAGGTGCAGGCAGGAGTCGGCCTATTTGCTTATGGACGTGATGCCTATATACACATGATCATTGCCGTGAACATCGCATAATTATTCATTTTCCTATCAATTGCCCAACAGTAATTTGTTTACCCACTATATGCTTTGCTTATGAGAGATGCCACTAGAGAACTCTACGGCCCCCAGGTCTATTCACTTATAAATTCACAAATGCTATCATTACCTTGCTGTTATTTATTACCTTTTATTTTATTTTGCACGTTACTATTGTCTACAATTATCTACACAACACACTTGCTTGCAAATAACGAGATCAAGGGGATTGACAACCCTCTTGCCAGCGTTGGGTGCAAGTTGTTTGTTCTTTTGTGTGCAGCCGCTGAAGACGCTTGAGGAGTGGTATTCCTATTGGTTCGATAAACCTTGGTTTCATAACTGAGGGAAGTACTTACCCACTTTGTGCTGCGATTACCCGTTCCTCTTAATGGAAAACCCAACGCAGATCATGAGTATCAACCAAGCAGATTGATTTCACTCCAGGAAATTCGTCTCAATAGTTCACTATTGGGATCGACATGGATCCCAAATAGGAAAGCGCGCTCATCGAGTTCATCCGTGAGAATCAGGACATTTTTGCATGGAAGCCTTATGACATGCCTGGTGTACCGAGAGAACTCGTTGAGCACCACCTCAATGTGGATCCTAAGATGAAACCCGTCCGGCAGTACCTCCGTTGTTTTAACGAGGAGAGATGAAAGGCTATTGGCGAAGAAGTGGCCCGACTCCTAGCTGTCCGGTTCATTATTGTAGTTTTCCACCCTAAGTGGTTGGCAAATCCAATGCTTGTTTTAAAGAAAAACAGGACTTGGTGTATGTGTGTTGACTACACAGATCTCAACAAGACTTGTCCTAAGGACCCGTTTGCTCTTCCTCGCATTGACCAGATTATTGACTCCACTCTTGGTTGTGAGAGCTTGTGCTTCCTAGATGCTTACTCCGGTTATCACCAGATCAAGATGGCCGTTGAGGATCAGGAAAAGACGACCTACATCACACCTTTTGGAGCTTTCTGTTATGTGTCTATGCCTTTTGGACTTAAGAGCGCGGGGGCTACTTACCAGCGTTGCATGCAGAATTGTCTTCACAAATAGATCGGGCGCAATGTTCATGCTTACGTTGATGATATTGTGGTCAAGTCCCAGAAGAAGGAGACTCTATTGGATGACCTCAAGGAGACTTTTGACAATCTACGGGTTTACAAGATGAAGCTTAACCCGACAAAGTGTGTTTTTGGTGTCCCTGTAGGCAAGTTACTAGGTTTTCTGATACCTAAGCGTGGCATCGAGGCTAACCCAGACAAAATCAAGGCGGTGACATTGCTTGCTAAGCCAACCAATGTTAATGAAGTCCAACGTATGGCGGGACGTATCGCCGCCTTAAGCCGGTTCATAAGCCGCCTCGGTGAGAAGGCAATTCCCCTATACTAGTTATTGAAAAACAGAGACAACTTTGTCTGGAATGTTGCTACAGACAAAGCTTTTGAAGCTCTCAAAAAGCAATTGGTTGAGCCGCCTGTCCTGGCCGCCCCACTCGATAAAGAGTCTATGCTCATGTACATCGCTGCCAATAATAAGGCAGTGAGTGTGGCAGTTGTCGCGGAACGTAATGAGGCTGGGATGGAATATCCAGTACAGAGGCCAGTTTATTATATCAGCGAAGTTTTGAGAGAATCAAAATAGGGATATCCACACTAGGAGAAAATGGTATTTGGTGTCTTCATGGCTAGTCGCAAGTTGAAGCACTATTTCCAGGAACACCCGATTATTGTGGTCAGTTTCGCTCCTCTAGGGGACATTATCCAGAATCGAGGGGCTACTGGTCGGGTCGCTCAATGGGCAATCGAGCTTGGACCACATCATCTGAAGTATCTGCCTCGAACGGCGATTAAATCTCAGGCATTGGTGGATTTCATCAATGATTGGATTGAGTTGCAATTACCTGAGGAAAAGCCAGATAACACGTATTGGACGATACACTTCGATGGTTCAAGACAATTGGAAGGCTCGACGGTTGGAGTTGTCATATCTTCTCCACGAGGTGATAAATTTTGTTATGTTTTAAGGCTCATGTTTCCCTGTACTAACAATGCAACTGAATATGATGCCCTCCTCCATGGGCTCTGTATGGCTAAGGAAATGAATTTAAGCCGGGTCAGATGTTTGGGCGACTCAGATTTGGTCGCTCAACAAGTATCTGGGACTTGGGACTAAAAAGACCCACTTATGGCGGCTTATCGGCGTGCAGTCACTGTCATCATTGGTCATTTCAAGGGTTACCAAGTTGATCATATTGATTGCCGGCTCGACGAAGCTGCCGATGCTTTGTCGCGTTTGGGTTCTCAACGCAAGCCAGTCCCTCCAAATGTTTTCCTCGATGTCCTTTATAATCCTTCCGTTAAATTGCCATTGGAAGAAGATATCGTTATTCCTGACCCGGAGGCACAACTGGTGGCTGCTCTTCATGCTATTCCTGATTGGACAGTTCCCTACCTGGCTTATCTGACTCGTGGAGAGTTCCCAGATGAGGAAATCATCGCCCGACAAATCATCAGGCGTTCCAAATCCATGACTATCGTCAATGGCGAGTTACACCGACGAAGTATTACCGGTGTATTTCAACTTTGTGTTTCCCTTGAAGAAGGCCGTGAGATTCTCAATGAAATCCATGCAGGCGATTATGGTCATCATGCCGGCTCAAGATCACTCGTGGCTAAGGCTTTTTGCCACATTTTTTATTGGCTTACAGCTCACGCCGATGTTGATGACATTGTGCGGAAGTGCGATGGTTATCAGAAGTTTGCACGGCAGGCTCATGTGCCGGCTCAAGAGTTACGAATGATTCCTATCACTCGGCTGTTTGTTGTCTGGGGGCAAGACATGGTTGGCCCATCCAAGCCGTCTTCAGATAAAAAGACCCACCTACTGGTGGCGGTTGATAAATTAACCAAGTGGGTTGAAGCAGAACCAATCAGTAATTATGATGCTGAGACAGCAGTAAAATTCCTGAAAAAGCTGATTTTTCGTTTTGCCTATCCACACAGCATCATCATAGACAATGGAACCAATTTATCCAAGGGAGCAATGGAGCAATTCTACCAACATGAGCATATCCAGCTTGATGTATACTTAGTTGCACATCCACAATCCAATGGACAAGCTGAGCGAGCTAATCAGGAAATACTATGTGGAATCAAGCCCAGACTTGTAGTTCCACTGGAATGAACTCCTGATTGCTGGGATGAGGAACTCCCCGTAGTGCTTTGGAGCATACAGACTACTCCCAATAGATCCATGGGTTACATGCCTTTTTTCCTGATCTATGGAGCAGAAGTTGTCTTACCAAGTGACATCCATCATGACTCACCTAGGGTAGCCGCCTATGTCGAAGCAGATAATGAACAAGCTCGTCAGGAGTCTCTGGATGCGTTGGAGAAATAACGCGTTGTTGTAGCAGCATGATCAGCTATCTATCAACAAGACCTACATCGCTATCATAGCCGTCGAGTTCGCAGTCAGACTTTCCAGGAAGGCGACCTAGTGCTCCGTTTGATTCAAGACCAAACAGGCATGCATAAGCTATCACCGCCATGAGAAGGGTCTTTTGTCGTGAGCAAGAACCTCAACAATGGGTCATATTACCTTGTCGACATACGTGAACACAAAAAATCACGTACCTCTGAGTAGGAAACCAATAGACCTTGGAATATTGCTCATCTTCGGCCTTATCACACTTAGAGCCACTGGCCCCAACTCATTGTACATACTCGTGTATATATATAATCAACATAATAAAGCCGGCACCCCCGAAACTCGGGGTCCCTGTCGTTTCATTCCAATAAATTGTGTATGAGTCTTTATTCTTTGATATTAGGTCACTTGGGGGCTTCCAACTCATCGAGTTTAGCTATTAACATCCCTTTTGACCCAGCATATTCCATTATATAACTTGGTTAAACCTGCCTGTTTGCTTGATGCTACTCCAAAAGGTGACCCGGCATACTCTTGATAAGTCAATCCATATGGACCCTGAACTTGTCAAGGTTAAAACACCGGCTTAAGTCACGTGAGAGTCGGCTTACAGAAAGCGAGGATAAACCAAGGGCTATCATGCCAGCTTCATTGAAGCAATGACTTGAGCCTCGAAAGCCAGTCTAAATGCCAAGTCTCAAATAGCCAGCTTACAATATCGCACTTTATTTATTTTTGTTGCAAAGTATATATATCCTCTTCGGGTTTTGTTTTGCAAGAATAACTTTATTTGCCGGGTTAATAATAGACACCGGGTTATTTTTGCCTCTTAAAATGATGGCATACTAGATCGCATGATGACCAGATATTATACTTGGCAAGATTATCAAAATACTTACTGATATCAGCATGATCTCATTTTACTGGCTTAGGGCCTAATGCAAACAGCCGTCTCATTACCTTAAAATGACGAAAAGTATGCAAACGA
Source organism: Elymus sibiricus (assembly GCA_039707655.1). NCBI lineage: Eukaryota > Viridiplantae > Streptophyta > Magnoliopsida > Poales > Poaceae > Elymus > Elymus sibiricus. Next base: position 253,159,430 of record CM077671.1, read on the forward strand.
AGTCTATCTATTCAACAACATTGGCTCATGACCCGTAAAGGATGACAATTCACAAGTATTATGTGCACGATGGCACGGCAGATAACCCAAGTTTTCTGACTACTCCTATTATAAGCCCACCTTGGGCCACAAAATCATTAAAAAATTTAAAGGACATAGGACTACTCCAGTACGCCAGCTCTCAGGTCCTCCGGGTTGATATCCTTCTGCTGACCTTTTGCACCAAAGGCTTCTGGATCAACCTGAGCCGGTTCATCCTCTTCAGTCTGGAGGTCCTTTCGCATCCATTGGATGGTTGTCAAAGCTTTGAAGATTGAGTCCCCACGGATGATAAGAGACGGGTCAACATCAGGAGCGAAGGTTTGCTTATGATGTGGAGGAACAAGCTTGAAGGGTTTGTCTTCAGGAAGGTTAATGCGTTTGTTCTCCTTGGTATAGTCGGGTTGATATTTTGACAAGTCCAGCTCATCAGCAAGTTCAGTCGCCAGCATACAGGTCTCCCTCACACACTCGGCATAATCATCTTCAGAAAATTTTGAGCCGTCAACTTTAAATTCTGGCAAGCCGCCTTCCATCGCTGCTGGCTCCATCTCAGGCAATAAGCCTTTGCACGAGCAAGTGCCATATTGGGCCTAGCTTGAGCCGCTGACTTCTTGACCTCCTCAATCCATTGAGGAATTGTTGATAGATCATTGAGCATGTCTTCGAGCCGTAGACGAGGCTTTTTGGGATTCTTCACTGCCATTATTGCATAGACACACCCTGTGAACATTTGCTCCAGGTATGTGAATATGGCCTTCAGTTTTACTATTGGACGTTGAACAACATTGTCACTTCTTTTTCCTGCACAAAGGAGAGACACATCAATAAGCTGGTGGACAATTTAACCAGTATTATGAGTATGGTGATATTATAAGCGTACCGAAGATGGCCAGTGTCATATTAGTGATATGTTGCTTCAGTGTCTTCAACTCCTCAGTCATCGAGCCAAGTCTTTTCTCAGCATCTTCTGCACGTTTCTGTAGAGTGGATTTTTCTTGCTCAGAATCAGCCTTGGCCTTATGCAACATCTTAGTTGATAGGCGTAATGACTTCTGAAGATCAGCCGCCAGCTTCTTAGCTCCTTTTTTAGCTATTTTTCTTGCTTGAGCTTCTTTTGCAAGCCGGACACACACGACTCGGCTTCATCCACCATATCCTACGAATTATAAGTTATCAGCAACAGTTTACAAGCCCCGAGCCGCCGCAGGCAGACGACCCGGCACTTAGGGGCTACAAATACAATACACAACAATTATTCCATGTCTAAGTCCCATGTAATTGCAATCATTCTGCATGGCACTTGGGGGCTAATGCAAGTCACTCTTTTCCTTAATGAGAAGACCCGTCCATCTCAAATAGATGAGCCGGCCCTTGGGGTCTACAGGTTGCATTTTCTTTATAATAATTTTAGGAGTATTAAAGTACCGGCTCGTTATTTTCATAATGACCCGGTCCTTGGGGGCTACGACCAGTTCTCAAAAATTACAAGTCATTTCTTAAAAGACCCAGCTCACTACTTATTCTGCTGAGCCGGCCCTTGGGGGCTACATAAGAAGGTATGATAAAAGGAAAAATGACGAGTTTCTTATACCTCATATTTATGCTTGAGCATATTGATCAAGTTCATTTCAGTATCCCGGCTCTCAGACAGCCGGGTCAGGTATTCTTGATGCGGCTCATTGACATTAAGATTGTCAGATTTGGGGAGTTCCAGTTTGGCTTTGCCTTTGGATGTCATGACCGGCTCATCCTTGGCTACAATTTTGGCCAAGGCAGTTGATGCTTCAGGAACTTTATAAACCTCTCTAATGACGGTCATTTCTACATCACCCATCATGGGCGATGGGACAATGTCATCGACCTCATGCACAGGGCTGGAGGCACGAGCAGGGCTTGGTAGGTCAACACGCCGGGTCGGATCATCACTTGGAGCTTGTTCTTGGACCGGCTCTTCAGTATGAACCAACTCATTTTCACGAGCCGCCTCAACCCCTAAGTCTGAGTTATGCTGGCCAACCGGCTCAGTCTAGAGTTCTGGATCAGCCGTTGGTGGGCCTTGAGTGTCAAGACCGGCACCAGCAGAAGATTACCCACCCGTTTTCTTCTTCGTGAAAGCTTTGGCTATGCAATCGTAAAAATAACATTTGGTCAAAGAAACAATAGTGACAACAAAGCAAAATAAAGCTCAACAATACTTACCCGCGATTAATGGTGAAAGGAGGGAGCTGACTTACGGATGACTCGCCAGAACAGGGCGACGATTCCTGATAATTTGAATCAGAAGGATTGAGTGGTTGTTTAAAAAGACCGGCTCGTGGACGAGATGGAGTTGGACTATGAGGCACCTCAACTCGTTGTTTGCGGGTGGCTAGCTCCAGGGGTAAGCCAAAAGATAACTCCCCGGAGCTGCTTCAGGTCTTGTATTTTGACAGGCCGACATGTTGATTTTTTTTCAAAAGAAATTTTAGATCTAAGTAAGCATCTGAGTGCGAAAACTTAACCTTTCTGAAGGCTCGTCTTGTTCTCTTTGGGATATACGTTTCTGATGAGTTGGATGGGATTGAAATTACCTCAACATTGCAGGCTTGGCTGGTTTCGATGTTACCCTGAGAAGATGGAGCGTTAGCATGTTCAATAAAAAGACGGCCAAGAGAGTCAAGCTCTACCTCTGACTCTTCTCCAACAGTTGTACCGTTAGCCGAGTCATCACTAGATATACCCCACAGTAATGATGGTGTCATCACCGCAGTTCAGCTGGAGAGCTCCTGAGGAAGAATCCTCCCCCAACCTCAATAGGGGGAAGTTGTTTTTTTGGATCATTTGCAAAGAGGTTTTCGACCACCCGGGTCGAAATTCTTCAGAGACATGCTCAACTTTTTCAACCTCAGACCACAAGATATCGGCCCCAACTCCATGACAAATCTTTGCCAGTTCCTAGTTCTCTATGAGGTGTATCTCCAAATTAAGCCAACCGCCAGTCTCTTCTGGGAATTTTTCTATATCAACCACCAAACTGAATACAAGGATGGACCCAGCATAGAACTTGGTGGAATTTCAATCCAGAAACGGAAAATAGCGTTTTCCCTGAAGCCAAATCGGTGAATCATCCCAAGTGTTGGGGCAAAACTTGGTTTTATTGCAAAAACACCACCCCCAAGAAGAAAACCCCCTGTCGGGTTACAGGCCGGAATGGCTCAATGCTACAGTTGCTTTTCCGGGTTGGCCATCCGATGAAGAGAACAAGCAAACGACGCCTTATTGCGTGAAGTTAAGAGCGTTGACGGCTCACAGCCTCATCGGGATTGATTTAACTCGGTGCTGGATAAGCTGGCGGATTCAGCCCATAGCTTAAGGGGCGACTTAATGTGCAATTACACAGGCGAGCCGGCCGACGTGCAACGCTTTAGTCAAGCTAACTTGTCTGGAGATGATGTCACCAAGGCCACCAAGAAGTTTTTCAGCGACTCTAAGGAAAAATGCAATGTGACTGGGCTGGCTCCATTTTGCTTGACCAATCTGGTTCCTCCAGTAAGTATTCCTAGACATGTTCATTCATTTTCTTTGTCATAACTTGTCTTAAGAGGTCAGTGAGGACTTACTGGATTTCGTGCGGATGAGATTTGGTGGTGGCCGCGCTCCAGAGGAAGGCCGCATGTGATGCAGTCATCACTCGGGCGCAACGATGGCAGTGGATGGAGGAAGAAGACGAAAAGCAAAGAGGTAAAAGTGAGTCTCTAGGCCCTCCTCGTATATTTATAGGGCGGTAAGAATGTGAAACGGCAAGTGCGAAAAATGGGCGGCGTAGTAATTTGTGGCTTCAAAGATGCCTTGATTCCCGCGCCGGAGCCGATTTGACATCCGTTTAAAAAGATTCGCCATTATGACACATCAACGTCAGAGGTCAGCAAGATTATGTCATAGTGGTGCTGGTTGAAAAGAAGCTAAGTTCCAAAGGGGAAGAAAATGACCCGGCATAGTATCGACCCGGACGAACTTTCAGAGACGATGTTTGGAGAGAAGAGAAATGCCGGCTTATAAGTAAGGCCCAAGCTTTGACTTCATGTTTTAGTTTTCTTTATTTCAGAATGGAGTTTAACATGGATAAATCCAAGTTAAACTAGGGGCTAATGTTGGGGATAAACCCCACGGTATGACCCCGCCCAGATAAGACCTAGTGATCTGGGGCGGCTCATACTCAGACTCATTATATGGGCCATGGTCAGCCTTAAAAGGCTCAAGGCCAAGGAGGCGGCTCATGGAAGAGGGTCGGCTCGTGGACCAATACCTGGCAGGCCAGCTCATGCTAGAAGTTGTATGGAATCCCCTCTACTTGGAAGGCAAGACAAGTAGGAACTAGACTAGGTTACGAGTTCTGTTACGACCCGGACTCTATTGTAACCTCAAGGCCTCAACCTATATATACAGGAGAGCCCCTAAGAAGGGAACATCAAGAAAGAAACCCTTGAGAGCTAGGTTAGCGATTCCGCACCCTTGTAATTGAGATCATCATCATCAATAGCACACAAAGCAGAAAGTAGGCTTTTACCTCCATTGGAGGGACCGAACCTGGGTAAACCCTTATCTCTCGTTTCCGATCAAGCCCATCCAAGTGACCACCTAGTTGCAATGGCTCCCAGACTTAGTCCTCTCACTAGGACATCTGCCGTGACCAAACCACGACAAGCTATGTGTTTGATCTCTCTCTCTCTCTCTCTCTCTCTCTCTCTCTCTCGTGTTCTTGAGATGGCACGATCTTGATGTATCACGGGCTTTGTTAAGATAGTTGGATCATATGGTGTTTATCTCTTGCTATCTTGATGTGATGAATTGAATCTTTCCCTTTGAGATTTCATTATGTTGGATTGAATATTGGATTTGAGATCACTTGATGTATGTCTTGCATGTGGATACCCGTGGTCACAATGGGGTGTTCTATTGATTCACTTGATATATGTTTTGGTACTCAACTTGCGGATTCCCGCGGTGATAATGGGATAATCTATGCATATGGGTTGATACACATTCTTGTCCTACTTTCTCCGATAGAAATTTTGGGGTACTCTTTGAAGTTCTTTTTGCGTGGATTGAATATGATGAATCTGAAATTGTTTGATGCATATCGTATAATTGACTCACGGATACTTGTAGTGACATTGGAGTATTTAGGTGACATTAGAGTTCATTGATGAGTATCATATGGTATTATTTTATTACGAACTCTAGGGCTGTTTGTGAAACTTATAGGAATAGCTCAATAGATTGATCGGAAAGGATAACTTTGAGGCGGTTCTACTACCTACAACAATTTCATCTTTGATGTCTACTAAGCAACTTTATTCTTGTAGACTCGTGTTGGGCCTCCAAGCGCAGAGTTTTGTAGGACAGTAGCAATTTTCCCTCAAGTGGATGACCTAAGGTTTATCAATCCGTGGGAGGTGTAGGATGAAGATGGTCTCTCTCAGACAACCCTGCAATCAAATACAAGAAATCTCTTGTGTCCCCAACACACCCAATACAATGTCAAATTGTATAGGTGCACTAGTTCGACGAAGAGATGGTGATACAAGTGCAATATGGATGGTAGATATAGGTTTTTGTAATCTGAAAATATAAAAACAGCAAGGTAACAAATAGTAAACAGCGAGCAAAACATTGTATAAATGCTTGGAAACAAGGCCTAGGGTCCGTACTTTCGCTAGTGCAATCTCTCAACAATGCTAATATAATTGGATCACATAACCATCCCTCAACGTGCAATGAAGAATCACTCCAAAGTTCTTATCTAGCGGAGAACAAAAGAAGAAATTGTTTGTAGGGTACGAAACCACCTTAAAGTTATCCTTTCCGATCGATCTATCCAAGAGTTCATACTAAAATAACACCAAGTTATCCTTTCTGATCAATCTATCTAGAGTTCGTACTAAAATAACACCATATGATACGCATCAACCAACTCTAATGTCGCCTAGATACTCCAATGTCACCACAAGTATCCATGAGTTAATTATACGATACGCATCAAACAATTTCAAATTCATAATACTCAATCCAACACAAAGAACCTCAAAGAGTGCCCCAAGATTTCTATCGGAGAACGTAGGACAAGAACGTGCATCAACCCCTATGCATAGATTACCCCAATGTCACCTCGGGAATCCACAAGTTGAGTATCAAAACATACATCAAGTGAATCAATAGAGCACCCCATTGTCACCACGGGTATCCATATGCAAGACATATATCAAGTGTTCTCAAATCCAATATTCAATCCAACATAACGATATCTCAAAGGGAAAGATTCAATTCATCACAACATGATAGCAAGGGAATAACATCATATGATCCGACTATATTAACAAAGCCCGTGATACATCAAGATCGCGACATCTCAAGAACACGAGAGAGAGAGATTGAACACATAACTACTGGTACATACCCTCAGCCCCAAGGGTGGACTACTCCCTCCTCATTATGGCCTCCGCCGGGATGATGAAGATGGCCACCGGAGATGGATTCCTCTCTCCGGTAAGGTACTGGAATGTCTCCAGATTGGTTTTTCGTCGATATAGAGAGTTGCGGCGGGGGAGCAAAGAGTCTAGGGTTATTTCTGATGGTTTCTATATTTATAGGATTTTTTGGCGTTGGTTTCACGCGAAGGTGGGCCACGAGGAGGGCACGATACACCAGGGCGCGCCGGGGGGGGCTGGCGCGCCCTGGTGGGTTGTGCCCACCTCGTGGCTCTTCTGGCCCTCCCACGAAGCGTCTAGTGCCTCTTTTGTTTCAAAAAAATCATCAAAAAGTTTCGGGCGATTCCGAGAACTTCCATTTTCTACACAAAAACAACACCACGGTAGTTCTGCTGAAACAGCGTCAGTCCGGGTTAGTTCTAAATAAATCATATAAAGTGCATCAAAACCATATAAAAGTATTGTAAACATAGGTGAATATGGCATGAATACTTCATAAATTATCGATACATTGGAGACGTATCAATCTTATGTTCTCCGCTAGATATGATATTTTGATGATTCTTTGTCGCATGTTAAGGGATGCTCATATGATTCTATTATGTTAGTATTGTTGAGAGATTGCCCTAGTGGAACTGTGAACCCTAGGCCTTATTTCCAAGCATTAATATACCGTTTTGCTTGTTGTTTACCACTTGTTACCTTGCTGTTTTCATTTATTCAGATTATAAAAACCTATTTCTACTATCGACACTACACTTGTATCACCATCTCTTCGTCGAACTAGTGCACCTATACAATTAGCCATTGTGTTGGGTGTGTTGGGGACACGAGAGATTTCTTGTATTTGATTGCAGGGTTGTTTGAAAGAGACCGTCTTCATCCTACACCTCCCACGGATTTGATAAACCTTAGGTCATCCACTTAAGGGAAAATTGCTACTGTCCTACAAAACTCTATGCTTGGAGGCCCAACGGAGTCTACAAGAATAAAGTTGCATAGTAGACATCAGAGGTCTATGGAGAGCCTGCAGAAAATCAGCTCATATATCATCAAGATTAATTTCAGAATATGCAATTTGGGGTTTGTCCAATATCGACAAATCTACAAGTATGGAGGAGTGATCAGGCATCATGGTGGTTACATCACTCTTTGATGATTCTCTTAATGCAAGCAACTCACCCTCCTTTTGCTCTATCTCATCCCTAAGATGAATGCCAATTCGTGTTTCATAAAAAAGGAGTCATCAGAGGCACATCGGGAACAATGCCAATATCTAGTTCATCTCTAACAATAAACTTCGAAACATCAACCCTCACTATATCCTCCGGTGGAGAATATTCAAGCATCATTTCAATAGGTTCCATCAAATCTCTAATATGACGTAGATATGATAAATGATCATCGAGCCGGGCATTAATGGTGTCTAGAAATTTACCATGATCGGTAGGAGCTGTTGGAAGGCGGGCGTTCCCTCCTTTATCTCCATTTTCCTTCTCCGGCTTATCTCCTAGACACAATTCTTGGAAAAAGGTTCCCTGGATTTTCTCCCATCGCTCGATTACCTCCTCAGATTCTTTCATGAGGTTATGTTCCTACAACATAGAGGCATGGGAAGCTGCAGTCCACTTCTCATAATTTTAATAAATAGGCATGATGGAGATTGTTAGTAATACACCATTTATAAATACTCTCCACCAAACCCATATATTTCAAGACTTCTTTGTGTTGTGGAGAGAGCTCTTTCACCCTGTTCCTAAGCTCTAATGTTCTATAATAGAGCATTAGTTCCTCAATAGTTGCAACATGATCAAATAGGTAGCAGTCACGGTTATATGCTGCTACAACAGGGTCAAGGTAAAATTTGCAGCTGAAGCTCATATGGCAACTGGACCTGCAATGCTCACAAGATGATGGATATCCAAATATAGCTTTACAGTAATAGTCCAATGTATCCAATTTATCACCCATTTCAATACCTTTAAATGAATATCGGTATTGAGCATATATTGCTCCTCTCTCTTCAATTTGTTTCCTTGTAGCCATCATAATTCCTCCAGAAGACATCTCAAAGGAAGACATTTTTGTTTTTTTTAAGTAGCAACAAACATAAATAAACTATATGCGAGTGGGTAAGTAATAACCAAGCGCTATGCTCCCCGGGAACGGCACCAAAAAATGCTTGAAGACCTACAAGTGCACAGGGTTGTTGTAGTAATTTCGTGATAAGTGAAGTGTTGAACCCACAGGGAGCAAATAGGAAGGAATTACAAACCCCGCAACTATGATATCACTGACGTAATTACGTACGCACCCAGACCGTTATAGTGAGTTGCTAGGAAGACAAATAAAGATAGTGTTTACTAAACTACAAACAAGAAATAAAAGACAGAAAAATAAAGGAACTAAACTAAGAGAAACGGTGCTTGAGTATTAAACGTTCTCGAGGGAATTAGAGTCATCACCACAAGTATGATCATGACAACACATGATAGACATGGCTCTCTAGTTGTATCACTAAGCCACTTGTATATGATCTCGCATGGGCGGAGCCAATAAAGTACACACCCCCACTATGGTTACCACGTACACTCGTGCCACCACTGTGCTTTCCCACTCCGATTATCACAACGATGATTAAGGGGAGCGAACTCCCCATGGTCACGTCGTTAAGTTCTAGGGTTCTCCACTAATCCCTATTGCAATGATCAGGGACGAAGCGAGAATAGGTCATGTCACTACCTACCCTCCACAACTACCCTTCTCACCAACATAAATCACATAAAGTCCATAAGTGGCTAATGATGTGTGGGTGCCCTTCACAACACCATGAGAGAATCAACACAATACATATAAAGAGAATATTGGATCGCTTATTCAATAAAGTACTAATCATGCAAGGCTTCATCCAATTCCTCAAGAACTAATACAACTAATCAAACATAGGAGAGGGAGAAGGCAAGTTACAAGCCAACACGAGGTCAGTGGAAGAGAGGAGCATGGTGGTGGTGATTATGGCAGTGGCACCCACGGTGGAGATGGTGATGGTGGCAGCACCGGTGATGAAGACTGCACCGGCCCGAAGGCCGGTGCACGTGGTGGAGGCTCCCCTTCTTCTTCCTCTTGTTTTGGCCCTTTCTCTTCTCTATGAAGGTGGTCTTGGAGAAGAAATGGAGATGGATGACGCTGTGTATGGGAATGAATGAGGAGATGGGAGGCGCCTAGGGTTGATGGTGCTTATATGAAGGCCTCCTGGTATCTCCTCTGTTGATGTGGTCATCCAAGGGCTCTAGATGAGCCTTATCTTCTCCCAGTCCGTTCATCATGAGCCAAGGATCCTATGGGAACAATTGGGGATGAAATCGATGAAGAATCCCGTCTCGAGAGGCAACTTTCGGAGTTGTGTGCACGTCAAATGACCACCGAAACGACCGCGTGCAGTCGCATGGAATGTCATCTTTTGTTCTGATCTCCTCTGGTAAAACGGTTGCCAATTCTTAATACGAACTCGGAATTTGACGTTCGTGGGCTCGTTGGATTCGTATGAATGGCGTTGAACCATTTCTGGTATTAGATATTGATTTGGATAACTTTGGAAAAATGACTTTTTCCGACCTCCGAAATGGCTAAGTCGGCGCCCTTGGGTGTCTCCATATTGAACCCATCCTTGATTCTTTCATCGTGCTTGCTCCTAGGTTGCTCCAATACACTTGCAGACACAAGAAAACAAAGAAAACTAATAAAACACTAAATGTGTGATGCTCACAATGATAAGTGCGTAAACCGTAATCATGCATAATGGACACATATTTGGTTCATTGGGACATAATATATAAAGAGAACATGCAACAAATGAGCTCTAAAATGCGTAAAATATAGAGCCATCAATAATACAAGATTAAGTACGCAAATGATGAGAAGATGAAGTAGCTTACGTGAGTTGACACTCCCATCCCACTTTGAGGGCCGCTTGTCACTTGTGAGTAGTACTCGGTACTTGTTCACTTTCCCTTGAATGATCCTTCATCAATGTTGGAGCGATGCCACGTTGCAGTTGGTGACGATAGGATGCGGCTCCACATATTCCTTTTGTTCGTGATATTCCTTCCAAATCTTCTCCCAATACTTGTTCCCCTTTCACTAGGTGTCGCATATTGGATCCATTATTGTGGCCAACCAAGCTTTGACCAACAAGTTATCCTCAAAAGTTGAGAATGTCGGACCTCTTGGCTTTGTTGTCTTTCCTTCTTCTTCTTGCTCATTTTGGGACTAGATGGTGTCCCAACTTCAAATGAAGGGCAAGTTGGATCACCCAATTCATAATTTATTTGGGTTGGACCATGATTTTCATTGATCATGTCCGAAAGAACTCCTCAAATAATCATGGTTCTACGAGTATTCATCATGTCAGGTCTATGCAAAACATTCAACATACCATATGCAAAGTTGAGAGGACAAGAGAAATTTAGCATACTGAGTTTTTTTGTGTCATTCCGTCGAATAGGGCATGGGCAGCCCGCGCGCTGCCAGTGCCCGTGCTTATCCGTGCCCAAAGGAGCTGCGGCGACTGATACTTGTGATCTGCGTTGGGTTTTCCGTGAAGAGGAACGGGTGATGCAGCACAATATAGATAAGTATTTCCCTCAGTGAGAACCAAGGTTATCGAACCAATAGGAGTAGCACGCAACCCCCGTCTTCAGCGACTACACACAAAGAAGCAAACAATTGCACCCAACACGGGCAAGAGGGTTGTCAATCCCCTTGGACCCGTTATTTGCAAGCAAATGAAGTGTGTAGATGATAGTTGAATAAAGTAAATTGCAAAATAAAATAAAATCAAATAACTGGCAGCAAGGTATTGAAAGCTTTTGTAAATATATAAGTGAATAGACCCAGGGGCCATAGTTTTCTCTAGTGGCATCTCTCATGTAGTAGGCATACGGTGGGTAAACAAATTACTGTTGGGCAATTGATAGAAAAGTGCATAGTTATGCAATATTTATTCACGACAATGATCATGTGTATATAGGCATCACGTCCATAAGCAAATAGGCCGACTCCTACCTGCACCTATTACTATTACTCCACGTCGAGAGAGCTTCTATGCTTGCCTCTCTGTAGGATCGAAAGTATGTCTAGAGGGGGGGTGATTAGACTACTTGCCAAAATAAAATTTCTACCTTTTCCCAATTTTAAGTGTTGGCAGATTTTAGCAATGATAGTAAGTCAAGCACACCCTACACATGCATGTCTAAGAGTATAGCAGCGGAAAGTAAAGACAAGCATATGCAATAGAGGATAGGGAGGACGATCAAACACAATTTGAAGACACGAAGATTTTTCCCGTGGTTCCGATAGGTGCTGCTATCGTACGTCCATGTTTATGGAGTCTTCAACCCACGGAGGGTAACGGTCGCGAATGTCAACGGAGGGCTCCACCCACAAGGGTCCACGAAGTAGCAACCTTGACTATTCCATAACGGCTTCCATCCACGAAGGACTAGCCTCACTATGGGTAGATCTTCACGAAGTAGGCAATCTCCTTGCCCTTACAAACTTCTTTGTTCAACTCCACAACACGAAGTAGGAGGCTCCCAAGCGACACCTAACCAATCTAGGAGGCACCACCCTCCAAAAGGTAATAGGCTCGATGATGACGATGAACTCCTTGCTCTTGTGCTTCAAGATGATAGACTCCTCAACACTCAATCACTCTCTCACAGATTTGGCTTTGGTGGAAGAGATGGATTGGGTGGAAAGCAACTTGGGGAGGCTAGAAATCAAGATTCATATGGTTGGAATGGAATGGCTTGATCTCAACACATGAGTAGGTGGCTCTCTCTCAGAAAATTGGATGGGGCAAGTATGGAATAGTTCTGAGTGCTTCTCTTACGAGTGAGTGGTGGTGAAGGGGTATATATAGGCATCTCCAAAAATCCAACCGTTACACCTTTACTTACCAACTCGGTGACACCGAAGTATAAAACTCGGTGGTACCGAGTTGCTCAAAAGGTAGAAACTTTTGAATCTCGGTGAGACCGATATATAATTCTCGACAGTACCGATCAGGTGACCAACGGTCAGAAAGCAAACTCGGTGGCACCGATCCAAAAACTCGGAAATTCTGAATCTAAGAAAAGGGGCAATAGAAAGTTGGCAACTGAAACTCGGTGGCACCGATGCAGAATCGGTTGTATCGAAAATCTAGGGTTTGGCCGGGGTCTGTCTGAGGAGAAAATCGGTAGGGCCGAGTGGGAAATATTGGTGGCGCCGATTTTGCATGATAGGCTTTTGACAGACTTTTGTGGAAGAGCTTGTGGGTGTTTCTGGTGACTATCACTTGTGCACGTGGAGCATTTTGTTCACCATCAAAACCTCACCCCCTTTTAATAGTATTGGCTTTCCTATAGACTCAAAGTGATTTCTCACAAAGTAAAATGTAGAGTCTTCTTGCTTGAAGCTTTGCCAATCCTATTCCTTGCATCTAGGGTTCTCTCCACAATCCTTTTGCCATCCCATCATTGAACTTTTCCTGAAATATACTTAGTGGAAACATTAGTCCAATGAGATATATGTTGTTATTACTTACCAAAACCACCAAGGGAGAAAATGTGCTTTCAATCTCCCCCTTTTTGGTAATTGATGACAACATATAGATCAAAGCTTCGACATATGATATAATCAATGAATATAATCGTCGCTTTGAGAAGTATGTGATAAGCAAGAGCTCTCCCTAAATTTGTGCAGTATTTTGAATTTGCGTTTGAATGCAAATGCACAATCGATTAGGTATATGGGGCACTCTTTCATGTCACATACAACTTAGTGGTGTGCGAGAGTAATAAGAATGAACGTCATTGCACAACACAACAAGCAAAAGTGAATGATCATCTCATAGGCATCTCAAGGATAGGAAATAGTAGCAGCAAGACATCAAGTGTATGATCAAACACAAACAAGGTTTAACACAAACCAAAAGATATCAAAGTTTTTGAAGAGCGATAAAAAGCAACACTCTCCCTCTCTCGAAGCCCTAATGATATATACAACTTCTCCCCCTTTGGCAACAAGTTGCCAAAAAGTTCAAAGGTATATAGAACTAAGCGTCTCTCTGGGGCTGATCTCCTCCGGTAGCTGATGAAGGAGTTGAGAGAACGACATCAGTGAAGACTTCAGTAGACGTCATGGATGGAGTTGGAGTAGCAACTGGAGGTGCTGGTGTAGCTGAAGGAGCTGAAGGGGCTGATGGAGCTGTAGCAGGTGCTGATGAAGAAGGCCTCAATTCTGGAGCAGTGACTATAGGAGTCCTGGCTTTAGTCCTGAACTGGGTGTTGGCTCTGAGTGGTGGACTGTCCTCATCATCCTCTGTGGTGTGGGGACTGGGCACGCCATCAACTTCTCTCTTGAGCTCATTTACTGTCACTGTGAGCTCATCCACCTTGTTGTTGAGAATGTGAAACTTGTTCTCAACAATCCATCCCAGACTCTCCTGGTTCTTCAAGATATTTCCAATATCCTTCTGCATGCTAAGCACGGAACTGAGAAGAAGATCCATCTGCTCACTCCGGGTCTTTGGCACCTGAGCACTAGTGTCTCTGGCTGCCTCTGTCTCTGCCTGTGCTGTAGCTGAGGTGGGATGATCTGGATCCATCACCAAAACATTATCTTCGAGCTCTGGCAGGAGTGGCAAATGTGGTCGATCAAGGGCATACACGTGCTTCTCCAGCTGGGAGTTGATAAGCATCTGAATGTATGGTGCATAGCCACATGATCTCTTCTGGTCTGTGGCAGTCCTCTTCACGGTCTCAACTATCAAGTCCATCACCCTAAATCTGGTGTGTTGATCAATATGGAGAAGCATGTTGATAGAATAACCTCTGATCATCTTCTCATCTCCAGACTTAGGCATCAATGTATACCTCAAGATGGTGTTGGTTGTGCGTAGGCCATCTTCAAGAAAATAGATGGATCCAAGCTTGTGTGAATGCACATTTGCAGCAGGGATCTCATTGTACATATTGGCCATGGAGTTGTGGTTTGCCTTGGACTCAGAGTATACATCCAAGTCTCCTTCTTGCACCTGTGGGGCTCCTAAGATGGTAGCCCACTCATCAATAGTGGATTCATATCTGGTGCCTTCAGTCATCCATACAATCCTACCATCTCCATAGAAATGTGCAGTGGAGTAGAATTGCATGATCGTCTCGTCATTCCAGGCAGTAAACTCTTTTCAAACAAACTCATCAATGCCAATGCAGTGAAAATTATCCTGCACACTTGGAAAGAAATCTTGGTTCTCCTTGATGTACTTCCAATCAACATACCTCATATCACTAACTGCAGGGCTCTTGTCAAGCAGAATGGTCTCATAGAAGTCTTGTTGTTCCTTGGTGTAGAACCTGTAGTCTACAGTTGTCCTTCTCCTCTGAGAATAGGGATCTATGGCTCTCCACACTCTCAGTCCAGAATCCTTCCTCTACTTCATGTCCTCAACAATCGGATGGCTGGCATTGTGCTCAGGAAGGTGTGGTCTCAGCTTCATCAAAACAGACAGTGTATCCTCCTCAGCATCTCTGAAGGTAGTACCTTTGTTCTTGGCAGCAACTGGGATGTCTCTGGTAATCCTCTTGGGCTTTGGAGCAGCAGCAGCCTTCTTGGGGGCAGTCTTGGTGCCTTTGGATGATGTATCCTTGGGCATAGTGAAAGCACATTTTCTCCCTTGGTGGTTTTGGTAATTAATAACAACATATAAGTCATTGAACTAATGTTTCCACTAAGTATATTTCAGGAAAAGTTCAATGATAGGATTGGCAAAAGGATTGTGGAGATTGTGGAGATACCACAAGATGCAAGGAAATAGATTGGCAAAGCTTCAAGCAAGAGGACTCTACATTTTACTTTGTGAGAAATCACATTGAGTCCAAAGGAAAGCCAATACTATTAAAAGGGGGTAAGGTATTGTTGGTGAACAAAATGCTCATACGTGCACAAGTGATAGTCACCAAAAACATCCACAAGCTCTTCCACAAAAGTCTGTCCAAAGTCAAATATCCAAAATCGGTGCAACCAATACTTTCCACTCGGTGCCACCGATTCCCATACTCAGACAAACCTAAGCCAAACCCTAGCCTTTCGGTGCAACCGATTCTGCTTCGGTGCCACCGAGTTCAGCTTGCCAACTTTCTGTTACGCAGTTTCACAAAATCAATACCGCCGAGTTTGTTGAATCGGCGTCACCGAGATTGGGTAATCTGACCGTTGGTCACCTTATCGGTGCAACCGAGTTTTATATATCGGTCTCACCGAGATTCAAAAGTTGCTGCCTTTTGGTCACTTCGGTACCACCGAGATTAACACATCGGTGTCACCGAGTTGGTCATTTTGTGTGTAACGGTTGGATTTTTGGAGATGCCTATATATACCCCTTCACCACCACCTACTCGAAACATAAGCACTCAGAACTATTCCATACTTGCCCCATCCAGTTTTCTGAGAGAGAGCCACCTACTCATGTGTTGAGATCATGCCATTCCATTCCAACCATATGAATCTTGATCTCTAGCCTCCCCAAGTTGCTTTCCACCAATCCCATCTCTTCCACCAAGCCAAATCTGTGAGAGAGTGATTGTGTGCTGAGGAGTCTATCATCTTGAAGCACAAGAGCAAGGAGTTCATCGACATTGCCGAGCCTATTACCTTTTGGAAGGTGGTGCCTCCTAGATTGGTTAGGTGTTGCTTGGGAGCCTCCTACCTCGTGTTGTGGAGTGAACCAAGAAGTTTGTAAGGGCAAGGAGATCGCCTACTTCGTGAAGATCTACCCATAGTGAGGCTAGTCCTTCGTGGACGGAAGCCGTTATGGAATAGTCAAGGTTGCTACTTCGTGGACCCTTATGGGTGGAGCCCTCCGTGGACTCTCGCGGCTGTTACCCTCCGTGGGTTGAAGACTCCATAAACGTGGACGTACGATAGCACCACCTATCAGAACCATGGGAAAAATCATCGTGTCTACAATTGTGTTTGATCTTCCAACCCTTCCTTTCTACTCATGCTTGTTGTTACTTTCCGCTGCTATACTCTTAGACATGCATGTGTAGGGTGTACTTGACTTGCCATGAATGCTAAAATCTGCCAACACTAAAAATTGGGAAAAGGTAGAAATTTTATCTGGTCAAGTAGTCTAATCTCCCCCCTCTAGACATACTTTCGGTCCTACACATAGCATCAGCCAACATCTTCTTCTTCTTCTTAGAAGGAGCCTTGGTAGTTGGCTCCTCTTCCTCTTCTTCAGCAGCAGCTTCTGGATCCTCATACATAGAGGTAGGTCTGCCCACAACATGTACAATCCTCTTCCTGGGCTTCTTCTTGTCACCTGCCTTCTTAGGCATAGAATTTTTCCTTGGAGGTGACTCAAGGTGAAGGGTCATGCTTTGCTTGACATAGCTTGGTGCCCTCATATCCTTAGCACTACCATACACCTTCTTAGTTGGCCTCTTGGAAGATGTGGCTTCAACAGTTGTGCTTTTGGCAACTTTTGTTGGGGAACGTTGCATGGGAAACAAAAAATTTCCTACGCACACACAAGATCTATCCATGGTGATGAGCATCTACGAGAGGGAGAGTGAATCTACATACCCTTGTAGATCGCTAAGCGGAAGCGTTAATAAACGCGGTTGATGTAGTCGAACGTCTTCGCGATCCAAATCGCCGAGCGTCCCGCGATCCAATCACGATCCTTCCGATCTAGTGCCGAACGGACGGCACCTCCGCGTTCAACACACGTACGGCTTGATGACGCCTTCACCTCCTCGATCCAGCGAGCGATGGTGAAGTAGTGGTTGAGTTCCAGCAGCACGACGGCGTGGTGATGGTGGTGAGGAACAATCTCTGCAGGGCTTCGCCAAGCGCTACGGAGATTATGACGGAGGAACTAGAGGGCTAGGGTTGCCGGCACACGGCTTGGGAAAACCTGATGTGTCCCGTGTGCTAGCCCTGCCCCTCTATTTATATGTTGAGCCTTGGGGTCTAAACTTGGAGTAAACGCCTCCTCTAGGTCGGTTTTGCCCGCACAAGGTCGGTTTGGCCCGCAGGGAAAGAGTCCAACTCGGATCCCTGCCGAACCGTGCACAGCCGCGCACAAGCGGTAGTGCCGCTTCACACAAGCGGTAGTACCGCTTGGGCGGTAGTACCGCTTCACACAAGCGGTAGTACCGCTCGGGCGGTAGTACCGCTTCACACAAGCGGTAGTACCGCTTACGCGGCAGCAAAACTACTTTTGCACTTTCCAATACCTCGTGGGCTTTATCCCTTTGGCCCATATAAAGTGTTGCTGCACCCGAACACTTCGGTAAACATCCGGAACCCCTTCCGGTGAACTCCGGAACCCTTCCGGAGATCAAAACACTATTATCACATATATCAATCTTTACCTCCGGACTATTCCGGAGATCCTCGTCATGTCCGGGATCTTATCCGGGACTCCGAACAACTTTCGGTCACCAACATAATAACTCAATTATACTAATCGTCACCAAACGTTAAGTGTGTAGACCCTGCGGGTTCGAGAACTATGTAGACATGACCGAGACACCTCTACGATCAATAACCAATAGCGGGACCTGGATGCCCATATTGGCTCCTACATATTCTACGAAGATCTTTATCGGTCGAACCTCTATGTCAAGGATTCAGTTAATCCCGTATGCTGTTCCCTTTGTTCTTCGGTATGTTACTTGCCCGAGATTCGATCGTCGGTATCACTATACCTAGTTCAATCTCGTTACCGGCAAGTCTCTTTACTCGTTCCGTAATACAAGATCTCGTGGCTAACACTTTTAGTCACATTGCTTGCAAGGCTCATTGTGATGTTGTATTACCGAGTGGGCCCTGAGATACCTCTCCGTCATACGGAGTAACAAATCCCAGTCTTGATCCATGCCAACCCAACAGACACCCTCGGAGATATCTGTAGAGCACCTTTATAGTCACCCAGTTACGTTGCGACGTTTGATACACACAAGGTATTCCTCCGGTGTCAGTGAGTTGCATGATCTCATGGTCAAAGGAACAGATACTTGACATGCAGAAAACAATAGCAATAAACTGACACGATCAAATGCTACGTTTACAGTTTGGGTCTTGTCCATCACATCATTCTCCTAATGATGTGATCCCGTTATCAAATGACATCTCATGTCCATGGCTAGGAAACCTTAACCATCTTTGATCAACAAGCTAGTCAACTAGAGGCTTACTAGGGACACAGTGTTGTCTATGTACCCACACATGTATTTGAGTTTCCAATCAATACAATTATAGCATGGATAATAAACGATTATCATGAACAAGGAAATATAATAATAACCAATTTATTATTGCCTCTAGGGCATATTTCCAACAGTCTCCCACTTGCACTAGAGTCAATAATCTAGTTCACATCACTATGTGATTTACATTGTAATGAATCGAACACCCATGCAGTTCTGGTGTTGTTCATGTTTAGCCCTTGGAAGAGGTTTAGTCATCGGATCTGCAACATTTAGATCCGTGTGTACTTTGCAAATATTTATGTCGTCCTCCTTGATGTAATCGCGGATGGAATTGAAACGTCGCTTTATGTGTCTGGTCCTCTTGTGAAATCTTGGTTCCTTGGCTAGAGCAATGGCACCAGTATTATCACAAAACAGAGTCATTGGGTTAAGTGCACTTGGCACTACTCCAAGATCTGTCATGAACTCCTTCATCCAGACACCTTCCTTCGCCGCCTCCGAGGCAGCGATGTACTCCGCTTCGCATGTAGAATCAGCTACCACGCTTTGCTTGGAACTGCACCAGCTAACCGCACCCCCATTAAGAATAAATACGTATCCGGTTTGCGACTTAGAGTCATCCGGATCAGTGTCAAAGCTTGCATCGACGTAACCCTTTACGACGAGCTCTTGATCACCTCCATAAACGAGAAACATGTCCTTAGTCCTTTTCAGGTACTTCAGGATATTCTTGACCGCCGTCCAGTGTTCCATTCCTGGATCACTTTGAAACCTTCCGACCATACTTATGGCAAGGCTGACATCGGGTCTTGTGCACAGCATTGCATACATGATAGAGCCTATGGCCGAAGCATAGGGGATGACACTCATCTTTTCTCTATCTTCTGCAGTCACTGGGCATTGAGTCTTACTCAACTTCACACCTTGCAAAACAGGCAAGAACCCCTTCTTGGACTGATCCATTTTGAACTTCTTCAAAATCTTATCAAGGTATGTGCTTTGTGAAAGTCCTATTAAGCGTCTTGATCTATCTCTATAGATCTTGATGCCTAATATGAAAGCAGCTTCTCCTAGGTCCTTCATTGAAAAACTCTTGTTCAAATATTCCTTTACGCTTTCCAACATTTCTATATTGTTTCCAATCAGCAATATGTCATCCACATATAATATTAGAAACGCTATAGAGCTCCCACTCACTTTCTTGTAAATACAAGCTTCTCCGTAAACTTGTATAAACTCGAACGCTTTGATCACTTTATCAAAACGAAGATTCCAACTCCGAGATGCTTGCACCAGTCCATAAATGGATCGCTGGAGTTTGCAAACTTTGTCAGCATTCTCTGGATCGACAAAACCTTCTGGTTGTATCATATACAACTCTTCCTTAAGGTAACCGTTAAGGAACGCTGTTTTGACATCCATCTGCCAAATTTCATAATCGAAAAAGGCAGCTATTGCTAACATGATTCTGACGGACTTAAGCATCGCTACGGGTGAGAAGGTCTCATCGTAGTCAACTCCTTGAACTTGTGAAAAACCCTTTGCCACAAGTCGAGCTTTATAGACGGTGACATTACCGTCCGCGTCCGTCTTCCTCTTAAAGATCCATTTGTTCTGAATGGCCTTACGCCCTTCAGGTAATACTTCCAAAGTCCATACTTTGTTCTCATACATGGATCCCATCTCGGATTTCATGGCCTCTAACCACTTCTCGGAATCCGGGCTCATCATCACTTCTCCATAGCTCGTAGGTTCATCGTTGTCTAACAACATGACCTCTAAGACAGGGTTGCCGTACCACTCGGGAGCAGTACGCGTCCTTGTCGACCTACGAGGTTCGATAGCAACTTGATCCAAAGCTTCATGATCATCATCATTAACTTCCTCTTCAGCTAATGTAGGCTCCACAGAAACAACTTTCTACGCTGCGCTACTCTCAGGTTGAAGTAAAGGTTCAACAACCTCATCAAGTTCTATCTTCCTCCCACTCAATTCTTTCGAGAGAAACTCTTTCTCAAGAAATGTTCCGTTTTTAGCGACAAACACTTTGCCTTCGGATCTGAGGTAGAAGGTATACCCAACTGTCTCTTTTGGGTATCCTATGAAGACGCATTTCTCCGCTTTGGGTTCCAGCTTTTCAGGCTGAAGCTTTTTGACATAAGCATCACATCCCCAAACTTTAAGAAACGACAGCTTTGGCTTCTTGTCAAACCAAAGTTCATATGGCGTTGTCTCAACGGATTTCGATGGTGCCCTATTTAAAGTGAATGCAGCTGTCTCTAATGCATAACCCCAAAACGATAGTGGCAAATCGGCAAGAGACATCATAGATCGCACCATATCTAATAAGGTTCGATTACGACGTTCGGACACACCATTACGCTGTGGTGTTCCAGGCGGTGTTAGTTGTGAAACAATTCCACATTGTCTTAAGTGACTGCCAAACTCATAACTCAGATATTCTCCTCCTCGATCAGATCGTAGGAATTTAATCTTCTTGTTACGATGATTCTCAACTTCACTCTGAAATTGTTTGAACTTTTCAAATGTTTCAGACTTGTGTTTCATTAAGTAAATATACCCATATCTACTTAAGTCATCAGTGAAGGTGAGAAAGTAACGATAACCACCGCGCGCCTCAATGCTCATCGGACCGCACACATCAGTATGTATGATTTCCAATAAGTCACTTGCCCGTTCCATTATTCCAGAGAACGGTGTTTTAGTCATCTTGCCCATGAGGCATGGCTCACATGTGTCAAGTGATTCAAAATCAAGTGACTCCAAAAGTCCATCAGCATGGAGCTTCTTCATGCGTTTTACGCCAATATGACCTAAACGGCAGTGCCACAAGAAAGTGGTATTATCATTATCAATTCTATATCTTTTGGCATCAATGTTATGAACATGTGTATCATTACTATCGAGATTCAATAAGAATAAACCCATCACATCGGGTGCATGACCATAAAAGATATTACTCATATAAATAGAACAACCATTATTCTCTGATTTAAATGAGTAACCGTCTCGCAATAAACAAGATCCAGATATAATGTTCATGCTTAACGCAGGCACCAAATAACACTTATTTAGGTTCATCACTAATCCCGACGGTAATCGAAGAGCGAGCGTGCCGACGGCGATCACATCAACCTTGGAACCATTTCCCACGCGCATCGTCACTTCGTCCTTTGCCAGCCTCCGTCTATTCCGCAGTTCCTGTTTTGAGTTGCAAATATGAGCAACCGCACCGGTATCAAATACCCAGGCACTACAACGAGAGTTGGTAAGGTACACATCAATAACATGTATATCATATATACCTTGTTTGTTGTTGGCCGCCTTCTTGTCAGCCAAATACTTGGGGCAATTCCGCTTCCAGTGTCCAGTTCCCTTGCAATGAAAACACACAGTTTCTGGTTTGGGTCCAGCCTTGGGTTTCTTCACGAGAGGAGCAACTGCTTTGCCACTCTGCTTGGAGTTACCCTTCTTACCCTTGCCATTTTTCTTGAAACTAGTGGTTTTATTGACCATCAACACTTGATGCTCCTTCTGAATTTCAGACTCAGCGGCTTTCAGCATCGCAAACAGCTCGGCGACTGACTTGTTCATCCCGTGCATGTTATAGTTCAACACGAAGCTCTTGTAGCTAGGTGGCAATGATTGAAGAACTCTGTCAGTGATAGCCTCTGGCGGAAGGGGCATCCCTAACTCAGCCAGACGGGTGGAGTACCCAGACATTCTGAGCACGTGATCACTGATAGACCCGTTCTCCTCCATCTTGCAAGCATAGAACTTATCGGAGATCTCATATCTCTCGATCCGGGCATTCTTCTGAAAGATAAACTTCAACTCCTGGAACATCTCATATGCTCCATGACGTTCAAAACGTCTTTGAAGTCCCGGTTCTAAGCCATACAACATTGCACATTGAACTATTGAGTAATTATCAGAACGAGCCTGCCAGGCGTTCACAACGTCTAGAGACTCAACTGGAGCGGGTGGATCACCAAGCGGTGCATCAAGGACATAAGCCTTCTGGGAAGCCGTAAGGATAATCCTTAGATTACGGGCCCAGTCCACAAAGTTACTTCCATCATCTTTCAACTTAGCTTTCTCTAGGAACGCATTAAAATTCAGGGGTGCTACTGCGCGAGCCATGATCTACAACATAAATATAGCAAAGACAACTTAGACTATTGTTCTAGATAATGAGTTTAGTTAATCATATTACTTAAAAACTCCCACTCAAATTGACATCCCTCCGGTCATTCGAGTGTAACATGATCCAAATCCACCAACTCAAGTCCGATCATCACGTGAGTTGAGGTGGTTTCAATGGTGAACATCTTCATGTTGATCATATCTACTATATGACTCATGTTCGACCTTTCGGTCTCTTGTGTTCCGAGGCCATGTCTGTACATGCTAGGCTCGTCAAGTTTAACCCGAGTGTTCCACACGTGCAACATGGCTTACACCCGTTGTATGCGAACGTAGAGTCTATCACACCCGATCATCACGGCGTGTCTCGAAACGACGAACTTTCGCAACGGTGCACACTTGGGGAGAACACAATTTATCTTGAAATTTAAGTGAGGGATCACCTTATAATGCTACCGTCGTCCTAAGCAAAATAAGATGCATAAAAGGATTAACATCACATGCAAATCATAAGTGACATGATATGGCCATGAACTTGTGCTTTTGATCTCCATCTCCAAAGCACCGGCATGATCTCCATCGTCACCGGCATGACACCATGATCTCCATCATCTTGATCTCCAGCAACGTGTCGCCATAAGGTTGTCGCGCCGACTGATGCTTCCACGACTATAGCTAACGTTTAGCGATAAAGTAAAGCATTACATAGCGGTTAATGATTGACACGCAGGTCATACAATAATTAAAGACAACTCTATGGCTCCTGCCAGTTGCCGTACTCATCGACATGCAAGTCGTGATATTCTATACAAAACATGATCATCTCATACATCACATATATCTCATCATGTAATTGGCCATATCATATCACATCATACCCTGCAAAAACAAGTTAGACGTCCTCTAATTGTTGTTGCAAATTTTACGTGGCTGCTACGGGTTTGCAAGAACCGTTCTTACCTACGCAAAACCACAACGTGGTGTAGTGATTGCTTTTTGATCTTCTAAAAGAACCCTCTTCATTGAAATCGATTCAACTAAAGTGAGAGAGACAGACACCCGCTAGCCATCTTTATGCAACGAAGTTACATGTTAGTTGAAGGAACCTGTCTCGCGTAAGTGTACGCGTAATGTCGGTCCGGGCCGCTTCATCTCACAGTACCGCCGAATCAAATATCAACTAGTAACGGCAAGCAATATGTATACACCCACGCCCACAACTCGTTTGTGTTCTACTCGAGATCTCATCTAAGCATAGACCTGGCTCATGATGCCACTGTTGGGGAACGTTGCATGGGAAACAAAAATTTTCCTACGCACACACAAGATCTATCCATGGTGATGAGCATCTACGAGAGGGAGAGTGAATCTACATACCCTTGTAGATCGCTAAGCGGAAGCGTTAATAAACGCGGTTGATGTAGTCGAACGTCTTCGCGATCCAAATCGCCGAGCGTCCCGCGATCCAATCACGATCCTTCCGATCTAGTGCCGAACGGACGGCACCTCCGCGTTCAACACACGTACGGCTTGATGACGCCTTCACCTCCTCGATCCAGCGAGCGATGGTGAAGTAGTGGTTGAGTTCCAGCAGCACGACGGCGTGGTGATGGTGGTGAGGAACAATCTCTGCAGGGCTTCGCCAAGCGCTACGGAGATTATGACGGAGGAACTAGAGGGCTAGGGTTGCCGGCACACGGCTTGGGAAAACCTGATGTGTCCCGTGTGCTAGCCCTGCCCCTCTATTTATATGTTGAGCCTTGGGGTCTAAACTTGGAGTAAAAGCCTCCTCTAGGTCGGTTTTGCCCGCACAAGGTCGGTTTGGCCCGCAGGGAAAGAGTCCAACTCGGATCCCTGCCGAACCGTGCACAGCCGCGCACAAGCGGTAGTACCGCTTCACACAAGCGGTAGTACCGCTTGGGCGGTAGTACCGCTTCACACAAGCGGTAGTACCGCTCGGGCGGTAGTACCGCTTCACACAAGCGGTAGTACCGCTTACGCGGCAGCAAAACTACTTTTGCACTTTCCAATACCTCGTGGGCTTTATCCCTTTGGCCCATATAAAGTGTTGCTGCACCCGAACACTTCGGTAAACATCCGGAACCCCTTCCGGTGAACTCCGGAACCCTTCCGGAGATCAAAACACTATTATCACATATATCAATCTTTACCTCCGGACTATTCCGGAGATCCTCGTCATGTCCGGGATCTTATCCGGGACTCCGAACAACTTTCGGTCACCAACATAATAACTCAATTATACTAATCGTCACCAAACGTTAAGTGTGTAGACCCTGCGGGTTCGAGAACTATGTAGACATGACCGAGACACCTCTACGATCAATAACCAATAGCGGGACCTGGATGCCCATATTGGCTCCTACATATTCTACGAAGATCTTTATCGGTCGAACCTCTATGTCAAGGATTCAGTTAATCCCGTATGCTGTTCCCTTTGTTCTTCGGTATGTTACTTGCCCGAGATTCGATCGTCGGTATCACTATACCTAGTTCAATCTCGTTACCGGCAAGTCTCTTTACTCGTTCCGTAATACAAGATCTCGTGGCTAACACTTTTAGTCACATTGCTTGCAAGGCTCATTGTGATGTTGTATTACCGAGTGGGCCCTGAGATACCTCTCCGTCATACGGAGTAACAAATCCCAGTCTTGATCCATGCCAACCCAACAGACACCCTCGGAGATATCTGTAGAGCACCTTTATAGTCACCCAGTTACGTTGCGACGTTTGATACACACAAGGTATTCCTCCGGTGTCAGTGAGTTGCATGATCTCATGGTCAAAGGAACAGATACTTGACATGCAGAAAACAATAGCAATAAACTGACACGATCAAATGCTACGTTTACAGTTTGGGTCTTGTCCATCACATCATTCTCCTAATGATGTGATCCCATTATCAAATGACATCTCATGTCCATGGCTAGGAAACCTTAACCATCTTTGATCAACAAGCTAGTCAACTAGAGGCTTACTAGGGACACAGTGTTGTCTATGTACCCACACATGTATTTGAGTTTCCAATCAATACAATTATAGCATGGATAATAAACGATTATCATGAACAAGGAAATATAATAATAACCAATTTATTATTGCCTCTAGGGCATATTTCCAACAACTTTATCCTTCTTGGGTGGCCCTTCTGGCACAAAATCTTCATCCTCCTCATCAGAGTTCAACTTCCTCCTTGTCCTGGTGGTAGCCTTGGGAAAATCAGGTGAGCTGGGCACATCATCATAGATTCCCTCAGGACTAGTGCCTGAGCTCATATCAACATTCTCCTCTCTGAAATTGTTCTGACTGTCATCTGAGCCTGACATACTGACCCTATGAATAGAGCATAGAAGAGCAGAAAGGTTGAGCCAACACAAAATGCAGAAGTTTTCTCAAATTTGAACTTAGAATTCTTAAGGTTTGCTTTCTGCAAAGGGAATTTCGGTACCACCGAGTCACAATTTTCGGATCCACCGAGACTCACAGTCTACTTTACAGAAACTTGACAACCACTTCGGTTTCGCCGAAAGTGGGTGCTCGGTTTCACCGAGACTGTCCTCAGTAGACCTAAAAACTAAACCGGTAAAACCGTTTTTTGCGCTTCGGTGTCACCGAGATTCGGATTGCGGACGGCAAAACCTAAAAATTCGTTCTTCTCTATTCTAATGGAAAATTATTGAGGATAGAATGATCTCAAACTGTGGCTTATCGATGGAACGATCCTAATGCGCATGAATTGGAAAGAGGAGCACACAAGGTGTCGGATTCGTACCCTAACTTGGTGACGAATCCGCTACGGCGACGACGACGGTGAGGATTCCGTCGATGGTGGCGAATTCCAACGGTGGAGGCGCTCGGGAAGACAACGGCGATGACTAGGGGTCCACGAACAGCAGCTAGGGTTTGGAGGAACCGGACGTTTGAAGAAATGATTTCAAAAATCGGGTCCGCCAGATTAAGTACCCATCGCTGTCGGTGCCACCGGTTCAAAATTATCTGTGCCACCGAGTTCCTCAACTGTCAGCTGACAGGGAAACTCGGTGAAGCCGAGAAGATTGAATCGGTGTTGCCGAGATTGTAAAACCAGATCAACCCTAGGCATCGGTGAGACCGAGATTTTTGTGTTGGTTCCACCGAGATGCGCTTGGGAGGTTTTGGTGGTCAGTCCTTGTCGATACGGAACTCCGAGTGCTCCTCACATAGAGAGATCGAGAAGTACTTGTTCAAGTTTTGTGATGCAGCAAGAATAGAATATGAGACAAGAAAGCATAGTTAGCTAGAGAGGGGTCCTAGGCATTCTTGTCCATCCAATTGGCAAAAGAGTAAATGAAACCAAATAGCAACAATTGGATGTCCTTGAATGGTTAAAGAAATGCAGACCAACATGCTCACACAATAATATATCAAATGAAATCATGGCAAACATGCACATACATACTAGCATCTAACAAGCACTTTTGGCGATGACATGGTCATCTATATATGAGTATATTGACTTAGGAGCCAACTAAGAATACTTGATCATAGGCCATACTCATCGTTTAAGCACAAGTGGGGTTACCACTTTTACATAAAGCATTTAATGTTGTCACATTCTAAGAGATGCTTTAACTCAAGTCTTAGAGTAAAGCTCCCCCTTGATGTGACATCCCCCCATAAGAGGGCTAAATTAACCTTGGGTTTGTCGTAGAAGACTTCATGTGGGTGATGTAGTGGTGGATGCTCAAGGTTGATGATGATCATCTTGAGTTGGGAGCATCCTTGTTGTTTCCTTACTCTTCTCACCTACATGGGTTAGTCCCAAGCACAAGAGACAAATACAAGGATATCTATGGACATGGAGTGCAAAGCATACAAGATGATGTCCATGGATTCATTAATTACCTTGTCCCTTGCTTACCTTTGAGGGAATGTGTGACTCCTTGAACTATTGCATAGTGTTGATGTTGATTGCAACTAGTCCTTGCCAATAATGAATATGAGTGAATTTCATTGGCAGAGTCACCCCTCAAGAACTTCTCTAGTTCTTCTTCTTGGGGACCCACATCAACTTGATGGGAATCCTTGGTGTTGAAGTGGCGCTTATAGAAGTTGAGCTTGTAGAAGCTTTGGGAACCCACTTGACCAAAGCTTGGGATTCATCTTCATATGAGTCAATCTCCTCTTGAAGCTTGTTCTTGCCCTTGAGCTTGTGGTCTTGTGGTGGAAGGTCATCTTGAGCTTTTGTTCCCTTGGGGAGGGTATGTTCATACTTCTCCTTTTGAGGAACAAACTTGGGCTTGGGGTATTGACCTTCTTCCAATTCAACTCCATTTGCGTTGAAGTAGCCAATGCCATGGTTCTTCCAGTATCCTTCGTGCTTGCGTACAATCTCCTCAAATTGCTTACATCCGTCAAGACTTTTGTAGATACCTTTCTCTATAATTCCTATCAATAAATCGTTTTCTTGCTCAAGTGTAACTTGGCTAAGAGAATCATCATTAGTGGAATCAATAGAACTACTAGAAGCAACATCATTAGATTTAGCATTTTTATTGTTGCTACTAGATGAAGAACCTTTCTTGCCTTTGTTACTAGTTTGTCTAGGTTTAACTTGTGGCATAAATGTAGACAAGAGTAATCGTTTGGCTAGATAAGATGAAGTCTTCTTTCGGAGATCGTCATTGATAGCTTTAAGAAACTCATGTTCTTGCTCCAAGGTGAGCTTCTCAAAGCGTAGCTTCTCATGAGTCTTTACAAGCTCTCTGTGATCTTCTAGAGTAGATTCATGGGCTAACTTAAGAGTGTTTAATTCTTTAGTTAGTCGCTCTATTTCCATCTTATCATCATCAACCGACTTATCTTGACTAACATGAAAATTATCAAGTTCATTTTGACTAATATCACTAGCTTTATCAAAGAGCAAGTCATCATCTCCAAGCAAATCATCCTCATCACTATTGAAATCAAGATACTCAGGGTGTGATACCTTGGGGCCTTTAGCCATGAAGCAACTTCCACTACCTTCATTTGGTGAATCAAATATGTCATAGGAGTTGGTAGTCACTAGTGTAAGTCCGGCAACACCTTCATCTTGACTATAGTCAGAGTTGGAGTGATAGCTTCTCTCGGAGTGGTTATCGGATTCGGAGCCGGAAACCCATTCACCAATGTGAGCTTGATGTTTTCTTCTTGAGTAGCTCTTGGTGTACTTGTTCTTCTTCTTCGAGTCCCTACTTCTCCTTGAGGGTATTCGTTCATAACGGTCATCTCTACTCCTCTCTCTTCGAGGTGATTTATCTCTTGATCTTCGTCTTCAAGGTGACTCTTCTCTTCGTTTGTAGGGAGCCGTGCACTCATTGGAATAGTGTCCGGGCTTTCCACAATTGTAGCAGTTTCGGTCACGACTTGACGAACGCTTCTCTTCATATCTTGAGTTGGAGATTCGTTCTTTGCCTCTATTCTTGTAGAATTTGTTGAATTTCTTGACCATGAGGCTTATCTCTTCATTGGTGACAAGGTTGTCGCTTGTAGTTGCGGGAGCATCACTTGTGGATTTGTAAGCACCGCTAGACTTGTTGTGAAGCTCTGCTTTGTCTTTGAGTGTCATCTCATGAGCAACAATCCTTCCAATGACTTCTGTAGGCTTGAGATCTTTGTATTTGGGCATCATTTGGATCAAAGTGCACACGGTGTCGTATCTCTCATCCAAAGCTCTAAGTATCTTCTTGATGATGAATTTGTCAGTCATCTCTTCGCTTCCTAAGCCGGCAATCTCATTGGTGATGAGAGCTAGCCTAGAGTACATTTCTGCGACTCCTTCACCATCCTTCATCTTGAACTTGTCAAGCTGACTTTGAAGAACATCTAACTTGGATTCTCTCACGGATTCGGTACCTTCGTGCATATCAACCAAAGAATCCCGAATTTCCTTCGCATTCTCAAGACGACTGATTTTGTTGAATTCTTCGGGGCATAGGCAGTTGAAAAGAATGTCACATGCTTGGGCGTTGTATTGCAACATCTTCAATTCTTCTGTGGTTGCTTCACGATCCGGTTCCTTTCCATCACCAAAGAATTCACCTTGCAAGCCAACATGAACAACATCCCAAATGGCTGGGTTATGACCAAGAATATGCATTTTCATTTTGTGCTTCCAACTAGCAAAATTTGTACCATCAAAGTATGGACCTCTACGGTGATAATTTCTCTCGCTAGACACCATACTCTCCTAGGTTGTGAAACCAATGCAATGGAGACCAAAGCTCTGATACCACTTGTACGATCGAAAGTATGTCTAGAGGGGGGTGATTAGACTACTTGAAAAAATAAAATTTCTACCTTTTCCCAATTTTAAGTGTTGGCAGATTTTAGCAATGATAGCAAGTCAAGCACACCCTACACATGCATGTCTAAGAGTATAGCAGTGGAAAGTAAAGACAAGCATATGCAATAGAGGATAGGGAGGAAGATCAAACGCAATTTGAAGACATGAAGATTTTTCCCGTGGTTCCGATAGGTGGTGCTATCGTACGTCCATGTTTATGGAGTCTTCAACCCACGGAGGGTAACGGTCGCGAGAGTCCACGGAGGGCTCCACCCATAAGGGTCCACGAAGTAGCAACCTTGACTATTCCATAATGGCTTCCGTCCACGAAGGACTAGCCTCACTATGGGTAGATCTTCATGAAGTAGGCGATCTCCTTGCCCTTACAAACTTCTTGGTTCAACTCCACAACACGAAGTAGGAGGCTCCCAAGCGACACTTAACCAATCTAGGAGGCACCACCCTCCAAAAGGTAATAGGCTCGATGATGACGATGAACTCCTTGCTCTTGTGCTTCAAGATGATAGACTCCTCAACACTCAATCACTCTCTCATAGATTTGGCTTTGGTGGAAGAGATGGATTGGGTGGAAAGCAACTTGGGGAGGCTAGAAATCAAGATTCATATGGTTGGAATGGAATGGCTTGATCTCAACACATGAGTAGGTGGCTCTCTCTCAGAAAATTGGATGGGGCAAGTATGGAATAGTTCTGAGTGCTTCTCTTACGAGTGAGTGGTGGTGAAGGGGTATATATAGGCATCTCCAAAAATCCAACCGTTACACCTTTACTTACCAACTCGGTGACACCGAAGTATAAAACTCGGTGGTACCGAGTTGCTCAAAAGGTAGAAACTTTTGAATCTCGGTGAGACCGATATATAATTCTCGGCAATACCGATCAGGTGACCAATGGTCAGAAAGAAAACTCGGTGGTACCGATCCAAAAACTCGGAAATTCTGAATCTAAGAAAAGGGGCAACAGAAAGTTGGCAACTGAAACTCGGTGGCACCGATGCAGAATCGGTTGTACCGAAAATCTAGGGTTTGGTTGGGATCTGTATGAGAAGAAAATCGGTAGGGACGAGTGGGAAATATTGGTGGCACCGATTTTGCATGATAGGCTTTTGACAGACTTTTGTGGAAGAGCTTGTGGGTGTTTTGGTGACTATCACTTGTGCACGTGGAGCATTTTGTTCACCATCAAAACCTCACCCCCTTTTAATAGTATTGGATTTCCTATAGACTAAAAGTGATTTCTCACAAAGTAAAATGTAGAGTCTTCTTGCTTGAAGCTTTGCCAATCCTATTCCTTGCATCTAGGGGTCTCTCCATAATCCTTTTGCCATCCCATCATTGAACTTTTCCTGAAATATACTTAGTGGAAACATTAGTCCAATGAGATATATGTTGTTATTAATTACCAAAACCACCAAGGTCACAAATGTGCTTTCACTCTCTAAGTATTAAGTTCATGACAAACAGAGTAATGCTTGGAGAATGATGACATGATGTAGACAAAGAAAACTCAATCAATATAAATTAACCCCATCGTTTTATCCTTAGTGGCAACAATACAAAGACGTGTTTTGTCCCCTTCTTTCACTGGGATATAGAGCACCGCCAGATTGAACCCACTACAATGCACCCCCCTCACTAAAGAAATATCAATCTAGTTGGCCAAACTATTTCAATAGATCAGAGAGATTTACGAAGCTATAATAATCATGCAAATAAGAATCATAATAGAAATCAGAGAATACTCAAATCTTTTTCATGAATAATCTGAACATAAACCCACAATTCATCGGATCTGAACAAATGCACCGCACAAAGTGATTACATCGAATAGATCACCATGAAGATGAGGTGAACTTTGTATTGAAGATAAGGAGAGAGAGAGAGATAGCCATCTAGTTACTAACTACGGACCCGTAGGTCTGTAAGGAACTACTCACACATAACCATAGGATCAGCAAGGTTGATGTAGAGGCCCTCCGTGATCGACCCCCCCATCGGCAGGGCACCGAAACAGGGCTCCAGATGGGCACATAGTGGAACAGAGACTTGCGGCGGCGGAAAAAGTGTTTCGGGAGGCTCTCTAGGGTTTTTGGGATTTATTGGAAATTATAGGCCAGAGAGGGGCGTTGCGAGACGCCCGAGGGGGGCAGCACATAACAGGGCGCGACCACCCCCCCTGGGCATGGCCTGTTGTGTGCTCGCTCCCTCGTGCGGCCTCCTGTCTCCTCCCAAAGCTTCCAGGTCTTCTTTTGGTCCAGAAAAAATC
Source organism: Elymus sibiricus (assembly GCA_039707655.1). NCBI lineage: Eukaryota > Viridiplantae > Streptophyta > Magnoliopsida > Poales > Poaceae > Elymus > Elymus sibiricus. The sequence goes on from CM077671.1 coordinate 253,191,981, forward strand.
AAAAAAAAGTTTCGGGACAATTGGACTTCGTTTGGTACTGTCAACCTGAAAAGTCAAAAACATGCAGAAAACAACAACTGGCACTGGCCACTGGGTTAATAGGTTAGTGCTAAAAAATAATATGAATTGGTAAATAATCTCCCAAAAAGCATCCTAGAATGATAATATTATAGCATGGAAAAAGAAATAGTAGCATTATCCCTTCTCTCTTTTCTCTCATTTGTTTCTTTTTTTCTTTTTGTTTTTCTCTCCTTTTTTTCTTTTTCTTTCTTTCTCTTTTCTTTCTTTTTTTTCTTTCTTTCTTTTCTCTTATTTTTCGTCCGGAGTCTCATCTCGACTTGTGGGGGAATCATTTTCTCCATCATCCTTTCCTCACTGAGACAGTGCCCTAATAATGATGATCATCACACTTTTATTTACTTACAACTCAAAATGAAAAATTATAGTACTGACTCTATGTGAATGCCTCTGGAAGTGTACCAGGATGTGCAATGATCAAGCTTAACATGTATAAAAAATGATGAACGGTGGCTTTGCCACAATTACTATGTCAGCTTCAATGATCATGCAAAGCAATATGACAATGAAAGTACTAGTCATATGATGTAACGGTGGAAGTTGCATGGCATTATATCTCGGAATGGCTATGGAAATGCCATGATAGGTCGATATGGTGGTTGTTTTGAGGAACATATAATAAGGCTTATCTGCAATGATACGTCCATTTTGCATCATGATTTCTTACCACTATAAACCTTATTTTTGTCCATTATTCCACATTATCATACAATTCTTATGCTTATTCTCTCTGAATATGCAAGGTACATCACAAGGAGGGAAATATCTGGAAACCGGAATTCTGGACCGGAAAACCGAGAAAAAGGCAGAAAAATCACCAGTCTGAGAATGACCTGAAAATTTACAGAGAATATTTTTGGAATATTTAAGAATTTCTGGAGCAAAGCCAAGTGCGGAGAGGATAACTGCTGAAAGCATATAAGTAGTAAGCCCACCCCAAGATGAGTGCTCTCTCCTCCGACTTCCCTAGAGCCTCCGGTATACCGCTCTACCACTGAGCTACTGAGGAACAAGGGGGGATTCGACCTCCTAGAGCAGACGAAGCCAAAGCTTATGGACTTGTCGATATTGTAGGGGATGAAATGATTGACAAGCACTGCGATACTGATCCAGTGTGGTTTCCAGAAATGTGTAAGGATTGGTAGTGTCCGGATTTCTTGTAAAGTTATTTCACAGCTAAATTCGTGTTTTCCTCGATTTAATAGAAAATAGAAAGACTTCATGGGCATATAAGTTATAATGCTTGCATATCCATCATTTGAGTCTGCATCGTTAGCTTGGAAGGCTAGGGGTTATAGTCGACGTTGGTTGATTATTTTTAACGTCTCTAATTCAAAACCAAACATGAAATTTTGAAATATACCGGAGAGGGGCTGCCAGCAGGCCACAAGCCAACAGGCCGCCCCCCCTAGGGGCGCGACCAGATGGCTTGTGGGCCCCTTGCTGGTCCTCCAATGCCCCTCTTGTCCTATATGGTGTGTTTTACCCTAAAAAATCATAAGCAACCTTTTGGGACGAAGCGTCGCCATCTCGAGGCGGAAACCTGGGCAGAGGCCCTTTTGCACTCCGACAGTCAGATTCTGCCGGGGAAATCCCTCTCCGGGAGGGGGAGATCGAAGCCATCGTCATCACCAACGCTTCCTCCTTCATGGGAGGACCAATCTTCATCAACCTCTTCACCAGCACCATCTCATCTCCAACCCTAGTTCATCTCTTGTATTCAATCTTTGTCCCGAAACCTCAGATTGGTACATGTGGGTTACTAGTTGTGTTGATTACATCTCGTAGTTGATGCTTGTTGGATTACTTGGTGGAAGAGATTATGTTTAGATCCTTAATTATCATTATTACTCCTCTGATCTTGAACATGTTGATGATGTGTGAGTAGTTACTATTGTTCATGAGGATGATACGTCTCCGTCGTATCTACTTTTCCTAACGCTTTTGCTCTTGTTTTGGACTCTAATTTGCATGATTTCAATGAAACTAACCCGGACTGACGATGTTTTCAGCAGAACTACCATGGTGTTGTTTTTGTGCAGAAATAAAAGTTCTCGGAACTGGATGAAACTTTTCGGAGAATTATTTTACAATAAATAAAAAATACTGGAACCAAGAACCACCGGAGGGGGTGCCCTGGCTGGGCAATATACACGAGGGCGCGCCACCCCCACCAAGCGCGCCCTGGTGGGTTGTGGTCAGCTCGTGGCCCCCCTGACCCTAATTCCAGCACTATAAATTCCTATTTTTGGAGAAAAAAATAGGAGAGGAAGTTTTATCGCGTTTCACAAGACGGAGCCGCTGCCACCTCCTGTTCTTCGTCGGGAGGCCATATCTGGAGCCCGTTTGGGGCTCCGGAGAGGGGAATCTTCGATCTTCGTCATCACCAACCCTCCTCCATCGCCAATTCCATGATGCTCCCCACCGGGAATGAGTAATTCCTTTGTAGGCTCGCTGGTCGGTGAGGAGTTGGATGAGATTCATCATGTAATTGAGTTAGTTTTGTAATGGCTTGATCCCTAGTATCCACTATGTTCTGAGATTGATGTTGCTATGATTTTGCCATGCTTAATGCTTGTCACTAGGGCCCGGGTGCCATGATTTCAGATCTGAACCGTTTATGTTATAACCATTATATCTATGTTCCTGATCTGATCTTGCTAGTCATATGCACCTGCTATGTGTTATGATCCGTAAACCCCGGGGTGACAACAACCGGGATACTTTCCGGTGATGACCGTAGTTTGAGGAGTTCATGTATTCACTATGTGTTAATGCTTTGTTCCGGTTCTCTATTAAAAGGAGGCCTTAATATCCCTTAGTTTCCTTATGGACCCCTCTACCACGGGAGGGTAGGACAAAAGATGGCATGCAAGTTCTTTTCCATAAGCACGTATGACTATTTACGGAATACATGCCTACCTTATATTATGAACTGGAGCTAGTTCTGTGTCGCCCTAGGTTATGACTGTTATATGATGAATATCATCCAACGAATCCACCGATCCAGTGCCTACGAGTTTTCCACATATTGTTCTTGCTAAGTTACTATTGCTACCGCTACTGTTACACTTGATACAAAACCATTGCGATCACTATTACTGTTACTGTTACTACTGCTATCAAAACTATCATACTACTATCCTACTGACCACTCTACTGTAGATATTTAATCTCCAGGTGTGGTTGAATTGACAACTCAGCTGCTAATACTCACAGATATTCTTTGGCTCCCCTTGTGTCGAATCTATAAATTTGGGTTGAATACTCTACCCTTGAAAACTGTTGCAATCCCCTATACATGTGGGTTATCAAGACCTTTTTCTGGCTCCGTTGCCGGGGAGCATAGCTATATTTGTTAAGTCACTTGGGATTTATATCAATTTATCACGATGAAGAATCTGAAGGATACAAGAACCTAGATTTTTCCCTCTAAAATGAGGGGAGGTAAGGAATTGCCATCTAGCTCTGTACTTGATTCACCTTCGGTTATGAGTAAACTTGCAACACCACCACATGCTATTAATCCTGATATGTCGCAAGTTATTGATGATGCTACTTCTGCTATGAATGATGCTTATGATGATGCTAGTACCATGCCTGATGATAATGTGCCACTAGGTGAATTTCTTGATGAACAAATTGCTAGAGCTAAAGAGAATGGAATTACTGAAACTAATGAAACTACTGAAATTGATGAAGTCCTTGAAACTGAGAACTATGAAACACCTATTAAACCTAGCTCTCCTAGATTTGAAATGCCTAAGATACCTGAAGGTTATGTTATGGATGGAGAAATAGCTAGAGAAATCCGTGCTTGTAAGGATAGAGATGATCTTAAGAAATTATTATGCAAGTATAAAGAAAAGACTTTGAATGCTAGAATGAAATGTGATCCTAAGTTTGCTACTTCACCTATCTTTGTTACCGATAAGGATTATGAATTCTCTGTCGACCCAGAGTTAATTACTTTGGTTGAATCTGATCCTTTCCATGGCTATGAAACTGAAACTGTAGTGGCACATCTTACTAAGTTGAATGATATAGCCACCCGTTTTGCTCATGATGAGAAGATTCGCTACTACTATATTCTCAAATGATTTCCATTCTCATTAAATGGTGATGCTAAGATATGGTACAATACTCTTGCTCCTGGTTGTGTGCGTAGTCCCCAGGATATGATTTACTACTTCTCTAAAAAATATTTTCCTACTCATAAGAAACAAGCTGCCTTACAGGAAATATTTAACTTTGTGCAAATTGAAGAAGAGAGTCTCCCACAAGCTTGGGGGAGGCTTCTCCAATTGCTTAATGATTTGCCTGATCACCCTCTTAAGAAAAATGCAATACTTGATATCTTCTATAATGGACTAACTGATGCTTCTAGGGACTTTCTAGATAGTTGTGCTGGTTGTGTTTTCAGGGAACGAACTGTTGAACAAGCTAAGGAACTATTGAATAATATATTGAAGAATTATGATGATTGGACTCTCCCTGAACCACCACCTAACCCACTCCGAAGAAGACGGGTATCTTATTTCTCAGTCCTGAAGATATGCAAGAGGCAAAGAAATGTATGAAGGAAAAAGGTATTAAAGCTGGGGATGTTAAGAATTTATCACCTATTGAAGAAATACATGGCCTTGACACACCACCACATTCACAGGTGGTAGAGGTAAATTCTTTATTAAAGTTTGATGAAAGTGATATCCCATACAATAAACATCCTAGTCAATGCTTATATGAGTGTGACAACTACATTAGGAAACAAGATCACTTCAATGCAAATGTTTTGAAACAATTGAAATATAATTCTGATATGATTGCTCGCTGACGTGGCTTGGACTGCGTTGGTATTTCCCCAAAGAGTAAGGGATGATGCAGCACAGTGACGGTAAGTATTTCCCTCAGTTATGAAACCAAGGTTATCGAACCAGTAGGAGGATCACCAACACCCAATAAGCAGCACATGCACACAAACAACAAATACTTGCAACCCGACGCGAAAGAGAGGTTGTCAATCTCTCTACGGTAATAAGATAGATTAGGTAGTGATAGATAGGAGAGATAGATCTCTCAAGAACACAAATAAAAGGAGTAAATATGCAGCAATATATTTTTGGGTTTTTGGTTTTGTAGATCTGAAAACAAAGAGTGCAAAAAATGTAGATCGGAAAGAAATATGATGGAAAAGTAGACCCAGGGGCCGTAGGGTTCACTAGTGGCTTCTCTCATGAGTATAGCGCACGGTGGGTGAACCAATTACTGTTGGGCAATTGATAGAAAATCGAATAGTCATGACGATATCCAAGGTGATGATCATTATATAGGCATCATGTCCAAGATAGATAGACCGACTGCTGCCTGCATCTACCTCTATTACTCCACACATCGACCGCTATCCAGCATGCATCTAGTGTATTATGTTCATGAAAAAATGGAGTAATGCAATAAGAACGGTGACATGATGTAGACAAGATCTATTCATGTAGGAATAGACCCCATCTTGTTATCCTTAATAGCAACGATACATGCGTGTCTTGCTGCCCCTTTTGTCACTGGGAAAGAATACCGCAAGATCGAACCCATCACAAAGCACCTCTTCCCATGGCAAGAAAAATCGATCTAGTCCACCTAACTAAACCAAAGATTCGGAGAAAAAATACGAGGCTATAAGTAATCATGCATATAAGAGATCAAAGAAGACTCAAATAATATTCATGGATAGAAACTGATCATGAACTCAAAATTCATCGGATCCCAACAAACACACCGCAAAAGTTTACATCAAATAGATCTCCAAGAGACCATTGTATTGAGAATCATAAGAGAGAGAGAAGAAGCCATCTAGCTACTGCCTACGGACCCGTAGGTCTATGGTGGACTACTCACGCATCATCGGAGAGGCACCTATGAAGAAGATGAACCCCTCCGTGATGGTGTTTAGATTGGATCTCGCGGTTCTGGAACTTGCGGCGGATGGAATTGTGTTTCGTCTACTCCCCTAGGGTTTTTGGAATATTTGGGAATTTATAGGCATCAGAGGTGGTGCGTAAGGGGGCCGAGGAGGGCATAACCCATCAGGGCGCGCCGGGCCCCCCTGGCGCGTCCTGGTGGGTTGTGCTCCCCACAGCCCACCTCTCCGGCAGTTGTTTGGCCCACTCGGTGTCTTCTGGTCCAGAAAAAATATCCAAAAAGTTTTGTCGCGATTGGACTCCGTTTGGTATTCATTTTCTGCGAAGTAAAAATCAAGCAAAAAAAGTCAACTGGCACTTTGGCACTATGTCAATAGTTTAGTCCCAAAAAATGATATAAAGTTGCTATAAAATGATTGTAAAACCAAGAATGATAATATAACAGCATGGAACAAGCAAAAATTATAGATGCGTTGGAGACGTATCAAGCATCCCCAAGCTTAATTCCTACTCGTCCTTGAGTAGCTAAATGATAAAAACAGAATTTTTGTTGTGGAATGCTTCCTAACATGTTCATCATATTCTTTTCTTTTGTATAGCATGGACATTTGGACTTGTAAATGATTCAAAGCAATAGTCTAGTTTTAACATAATGACTTCAATACTCAAGCATGTCAACAAGCAACCATGTCTTTCAAAATATCAACACTAAAGAAAGTTATCCCTAGCCCATCATGCTCAATCATTGATCCATTCACGAAACACAGTCAAATATTAGCTATGACCAATGCTCAAGTACGATCATAGTGCCCCCTAGTTGGTGCTTATAAGAGAAGGTGGAGACTCAAAGCAAAAAATAAAAATTGCATAAAGTAAATAGATAGGCCCTTCGCAGAGGGAAGTAGGGATTTGTAGAGGTGCCAGAGCTCAAGGTTTAAATTGAGAGAGAGAAAATATTTTGGGTGGCATGCTTTTCCTGTCAACGAAAACGACAAAGTAGCTCACAATACTTTCCATGCTAGATATATCATAGGCGGTTACCAAACAGAAAATAAAGTTTATTCCTTTTTCCACCAAACTTTCACTTTCCATGGCGGGCCGTATCCACGGTTGCCTTCCATACCAACACTTTCCAACAAATTTATTATTTGACAACATAAAGTAAATATTTTTTTTCTTTTTGATTTCGGGAATGGGCATCCCTATTACCGCCGCACTCTCGTGCAATGACAAGTGAATAAACACTCATCTTGAGAATAACACATCTAGCATGGAAAAATATTGGACACTCCCCACCGTTTCATGAGCGGTACGGGCACACAAAAGAGAAAATTTATTTTGAAAATTTAGAGATGGCACATACAAATTTTCTTGGAACGGCATGGAAATACCGCATATAGGTAGGTATGGTGGATTCATAAGGCAAAACTTGGTTTAAGGATTTTGGATGCACAAGTAGTATTTCTACTTAGTACAAATGGAGGCTAGCAAATAGATTGGGAAGCAACCAAACCAAGAAACGAAAATTCACATAAGTGAGCATTGAACATAACTAACACCGAATAATGCACCACAAGTAGGATGTAACTTCATTGCATAACTATTGACTTTCGTGCATGCGTAGGGAATCACAAACCTTAACACCAATATTCCTACTAAGCATAATTACTCACTAACATGACTCACATATTACTATTTATCATGTTTCAAAACTATTACAAGGAATCAAGTTTAATTTGTCCAATGATCTTCATGAAAGTTTTTATTATATCCTCCTTGGATATCTATCACTTTGGGACTAGTTTCATATATTGCCATTGCTTTTTGGCAAGCTCAAACAAATTTAAGTGAAGCACATGAGCACAAAGATTTCATCTCTCAAAAAGGTATAAGTGAAGCATGAGAGGATTTCTTCAAAATTTTCCTACTCTCAAAATTATCTAAGTGAAGCATGAGAGTATTTCTACAAAAATTTCCAAGCACACCGTGCTCAAAAAGATATAAGTGAAGCACTAGAGCAATTCTATAGCTCAAAAAGTTTAAGTGAAGCACATAGAGCAATTCTAACAAATCATAGCATGATTGTGGCTCTCTCAAATAGGTGTGTCCAGCAAGGATACAAAGGAAAAACTAACAAACAAAGCAAGCAAAGATACAAGACGCTCCAAGCAAAACTCATGATATGTGACGAATAAAAATATAGCTCCAAGTAAAATACCGATGGTCGTTAGAAGAAAGAGGGGATGCCACTCGGGGGGCATCCCCAAGCTTAGTTGCTTGTTACTCTTTGGATATATCTTGGGGGTGCGGTAGCATCCCCAAGCTTAGGCTTTTATCACTCCTTATTCCATCATCCATCATGATCTCACCCAAAACTTGAAAACTTCAATCACACAAAACTCAACAAAATCTTCGTGAGATCCGTTAGTATAAGAAAGCAAATCACTACTTTAGGTACTGTTGAAAACCCATTCATATTTTATTACTGCATTATAAATACTGTATTTTAACTTTACCATGGCTCATACCCTTCAATATAACCCACAGATTCATCAAAACAAGCACACAATGCAACGAAAACAGAATATGTCTTAAACAGAACAGTCTGTAGCAATCTGTACTCTACCCATACTTATGTAACTCTAAAAATTCTGAAAAATTAGGAAAATTTAAGGAATTTGTATAGCAACACTGTGTTAAAATTTCAGCTCAAGATCACGTTCCAGCAAAAAATTAAAATTCATATACTGGACGCAAGGTTTCTGTTTCAGATTCAGCATCACTTCTACTCATCCTATGAATCATCCTAAAGGCTTTACTTGGCACAAACACTAAATAAACCATAAAAACACAATCATAAAAGAGGCATAATTGTGTCAACACACAAAAACAGAAAGGAAAAAGCAAAAATTTATTTATTCATTGGGTTGCCTCCCAACAAGCGCTATCGTTTTATGCCCCTAGCTAGGCATAATGGATAGATTCAAGTATTGTCATCTTTGGTTTTGGATACATAGGATGCCCTCATGATTGATTCATATGGTGTCTTAATTCTTGTTCTATGGAAGTGTTCCATACCCTTTATCAAGGGGAATTGAAAACGAATATTGCCTTCTTTCATATCAATCACGGCACCTATAGTGCGTAAAAACGGTCTACCAAGTATAATAGGACAATACGGATTGCAATCAATATCAAGCACAATAAAATCAATGGGCACATAATTCCTATTTGCAAGAATAATAACATCATTAATTCTTCCCAAAGGTTTTTTAATAGTTGAATCCGCCAAGTGCAAATTTAGAGAACATTCTTCAATATTGGTAAGACCAAGCACATCACATAGAGATTTCGGAATCGTGGAAACACTAGCACCCAAATCACACAAAGTAAAGCACTCATAATTTTTAATCTTGACCTTAATGGTAGGTTCCCACTCATCATGTAATTTTCTAGGAATAGAAATCTCCAATTCCAACTTTTCTTCAAAAGATTTCATCATGGAATCAACGATATGTTTAGTAAAAGCTTTATTTTGCTCATAAGCATGGGGTGAATTCAACACGGATTGCAACAAAGAAATACATTCAATCAAAGAGCAACTATCATAATTAAAGTCTTTGCAATCCAAGATAGTGGGTACATCACTAGTTAAAGTTTTGACCTCTTCAAACCCACTTTTAGCAAAATTTTCATCAAGATTTTCACCCTCCAAATTATTGGGACGCCTTCTAGCTAAAGTTGACTCTACTTCAGTTCCTTCATTATCAATTTTAATATTACTAAACAAGGAATCAATAGAAGAAACACCAATCACTTTAAGATCTTCATCTTTTTTATCCTCTAGAGAGATCGGTTTGGCGGCCATTTGATTTATCAACGTAGCTTGTGCATCGGAGATTTTACCAAGCAAATTTTCGGCATGAGCATATTTAGATTGAAGATTGCAAACTTCTCTACTAATATCATCAAGTTGTTTTGTTATGGCATCTAGCACGGTAGAGTGTTCTCTAAGCTCATCGGTAAAATACTTATTATGCTCGATTGTGTAGTCATATATTCCTTAGTACTTTTCTCAATTTCAAGTAAAATATTGGGATAAGGAACTTCATAGTACTTTCGTTGGGGCATCATGACTACGCAAACAAGATTGCAAGCAAGGAAGAGATCCGGCAAGAAAAAGGGAAAACGAAAAAGAGGGCGAATAAAACGGCAAATTGGTGAAGTGGGGGAGAGGAAAACGAGAGGCAAATGGCAAATAATGTAATTGCAAGGAGATGAGATTTGTGATTAGGAAGCTGGTAGATGATGGTGGAGTCCCCTCGGCGCCTACGATAGGCACGTAGAAGAGACTGCTTCCTCCCCGGCAACGACGCCAGAAATTCCTTTGATGTGGCTTGGACTGCGTCGGTATTTCCCCAAAGAGGAAGGGATGATGCAGCACAGCGACGGTAAGTATTTCCCTCAGTTATGAAACCAAGGTTATCGAACCAGTAGGAGGATCACCAACACCCAATAAGCAGCACCTGCACACAAACAATAAATACTTGCAACCCGACGCGAAAGAGAGGTTGTCAATCTCTCTACGGTAATAAGATAGATTAGGTAGTGATAGATAGGAGAGATAGATCTCTCAAGAACACAAATAAAAAGAGTAAATATGCAGCAATATATTTTTGGGTATTGGTTTTGTAGATCTCAAAACAAAGAGTGCAAAAAACGTAGATCGGAAAGCAATATGATGGAAAAGTAGACCCGGGGGCCGTAGGGTTCACTAGTGGCTTCTCTCATGAGTATAGCGCACAGTGGGTAAACAAATTACTGTTGGGCAATTGATAGAAAATCGAATAGTCATGACGATATCCAAGGCGATGATCATTATATAGGCATCACGTCCAAGATAGATAGACCGACTCCTGCCTGCATCTACCTCTATTACTCCACACATCGACCGCTATCCAGCATGCATCTAGTGTATTAAGTTCATGGAAAAATGGAGTAATGCAATAAGAATGGTGACATGATTTAGACAAGATCTATTCATGTAGGAATAGACCCCATCTTGTTATCCTTAATAGCAACGATACATGCGTGTCTTGCTGCCCCTTCTGTCACTGGGAAAGAACACCGCAAGATCGAACCCATCACAAAGCACCTCTTCCCATGGCAAGAAAAATCGATCTAGTCCGCCTAACTAAACCAAAGATTCGGAGAAGAAATACGAGGCTATAAGTAATCATGCATATAAGAGATCAAAGAAGACTCAAATAATATTCATGGATAGAAACTGATCATGAACTCAAAATTCATCGGATCCCAACAAACACACCGCAAAAGTTTACATCAAATAGATCTCCAAGAGACCATTGTATTGAGAATCATAAGAGAGAGAGAGAAGAAGCCATCTAGCTACTGCCTACGGACCCGTAGGTCTATGGTGGACTACTCACGCATCATCGGAGAGGCACCTATGAATAAGATGAACCCCTCCGTGATGGTGTTTAGATTGGATCTCGCAGTTCTGGAACTTGCGGCGGCTGGAATTGTGTTTCATCGACTCCCCTAGGGTTTTTGGAATATTTGGGAATTTATAGGCATCAGAGGCGGTGCGTAAGGGGGCGAGGAGGGCACAACCCATCAGGGCGCGCCGAGGCCCCCCTGGCGTGCCCTGGTGGGTTGTGCTCTCCACAGCCCACCTCTCCGGCAGTTGTTTGGCCCACTGGGTGTCTTCTGGTCCAGAAAAAATATCCAAAAAGTTTCGTCACGATTGGACTCCGTTTGGTATTGATTTTCTGCGAAGTAAAAAACAAGCAAAAACAGCAACTGGCACTTTGGCACTATGTCAATAGGTTAGTCCCAAAAAATGATATAAAGTTGCTATAAAATGATTGTAAAACATCCAAGAATGATAATATAACAGCATGGAGCAAGCAAAAATTATAGATACGTTGGAGACGTATCAAGCATCCCCAAGCTTAATTCCTACTCGTCCTCGAGTAGGTAAATGATAAAAACAGAATTTTTGATGTGGTATGCTGCCTAACATGTTCATCATATTCTTTTCTTTCCATGCTAGATATATCATAGGCGGTTCCCAAACAGAAAATAAAGTTTATTCCTTTTTCCACCAAACTTTCACTTTCCATGGCGGGCCGTATCCACGGTTACCTTCCATACCAACACTTTCCAAGGAATTTATTATTTGACAACATAAAGTAAATATTTTTTTTCTTTTTCATTTCGGGAATGGGCATCCCTATTACGGCCGCACTCTCGTGCAATGACAAGTGAATAAACACTCATCTTGAGAATAACACATCTAGCATGGAAAAATATTGGACACTCCCCACCGTTTCATGAGCGGTACGGGCACACAAAAGAGAAAATTTATTTTGAAAATTTAGAGATGGCACATACAAATTTGCTTGGAACGGCATGGAAATACCGCATATAGGCAGGTATGGTGGACTCATAAGGCAAAACTTGGTTTAAGGATTTTGGATGCACAAGTAGTATTTCTACTTAGTACAAATGGAGGCTAGCAAATAGATTGGGAAGCAACCAAACCAAGAAACGAAAATTCACATAAGTGAGCATTGAACATAACTAACACCGAATAATGCACCACAAGTAGGATGTAACTTCATTGCATAACTATTGACTTTCGTGCATGCATAGGGAATCACAAACCTTAACACCAATATTCCTACTAAGCATAATTACTCACTAACATGACTCACATATTACTATTTATCATGTTTCAAAACTATTACAAGGAATCAAGTTTAATTTGTCCAATGATCTTCATGAAAGTTTTTATTATATCCTCCTTCGATATTTATCACTTTGGGACTAGTTTCATATATTGCCATTGCTTTTTGGCAAGCTCAAACAAATTTAAGTGAAGCACATGAGCACAAACACACCGTAAAAGTTTATATCAAATAGATCTCCAAGAGACCATTGTATTGAGAATCATAAGAGAGAGAAGAAGCGATCTAGCTACTGCCTACGTACCCGTAGGTCTATGGTGGACTACTCACGCATCATCGGAGAGGCACCTATGAAGAAGATGAACTCCTCCGTGATGGTGTTTAGATTGGATCTTGCGGTTCTGGAACTTGCGGCGGCTGGAATTGTGTTTCGTTGACTCCCCTAGGGTTTTTTGGAATATTTGGGAATTTATAGGCATTAGAGGCGGTGCGTAAGGGGGCCGAGGAGGGCACAACACATCAGGGCGCGTCGGGGCCCCCCTGGCGTGCCCTGGTGGGTTGTGCCATCCACAGCCCACCTCTCCGGTAGTTGTTTGGCCCACTGGGTGTCTTCTGGTCCAGAAAAAATCTCCAAAATGTTTTGTCGCGATTGGACTCCGTTTGGTATTGATTTTCTACGAAGTAAAAAACAAGCAAAAACAGCAACTGGCACTTTGGCACTATGTCAATAGGTTAGTCCCAAAAAATGATATAAAGTTGCTATAAAATGATTGTAAAACATCCAAGAATGATAATATAACAACATGGAACAAGCAAAAATTATAGATACGTTGGAGACGTATCACTCGCTTGAGTGCCTTGTTATTTAGAATTAGTAATGATGTGAGAGGTGTAGGAAAACATGCCTCTATGGTTCAAACCCAGTTAGAACAAATTGCTAAGTCTCAAAGAGAATTGCTTAATGAAATGAATAATAATATGAATGATCATGCTATTAGAGTTGTGACTAGATATCCTGAAGGCCATCCTAAAAGAATTGAACAAGGCTCTCAGAGAATTAACACTGATGCACCTAGTCCTTCTAAAAAGAAAAAGAAAAAGAAAAATGATAGGACTTCGCATACATCTAGTGAACCTGAGATAGAAAAACCTCCTGAAGATAATGATGTCTCTATTTCTGATGCTGAAACTCAATCTGGTAATGAACATTCACCTAGTGATAATGAAAATGATAATGATGATGTTCATGAAGATACTCAACCAAACAATGATAAAGAACCAGATAATGATGTTGAAATAGAGCCTCTGTTGATCTTGATAACCCACAACCTAAAAATAAACGATATGATAAAAGAGACTTTGTGGCTAGAAAACATGGTAAAGAAAGAGAGCCATGGGTAAAGAAACCCATGCCTTTTCCACCTAAACCATCTAAGAAAAAGGATGATGAAGAATTTGAACGCTTTGCTGAAATGATTAGGCCAGTCTTTTTGCGTACCCGCTTAACTGATATTTTAAAGATTGTCCCTTATGCAAAATACATGAAAGACATCATCACTAATAAAAGAAAGATACCTGAAGCTGAAATCTCCACCATGCTTGCTAATTATTCTTTTAAGGATGGAGTACCTAAAAAACTTGGAGATCCCGGAATACCAACTATACCTTGCTCCATTAAAAGAAATTATGTCAAAACTGCTTTGTGTGATTTGAGAGCTGGTGTTAGTGTTATGCCTTTCTCTTTATATAAAAGACTTGATTTGAATAAACTCACACCTACTGAAATATCATAGCAAATGGCTGACAAATCAACTGCCATACCTATCGGTATTTGTGAGGATGTGCCCGTTGTTGTTGCAAATATTACTATCTTAACAGACTTTGTTATTCTTGAGATGACCGAGGACGACAACATGTCGATTATCCTTGGTAGGCCCTTTTTGAATACTGCACAGGCTATTATTGACTGCAATAAAAGCAAAGTCACTTTTCATATCAATGGTAATGAGCATACGGTGCACTTTCCAAAGAAACAATTCCAAGTGAATGGTATAAATGTTATTGAAGAATCTCCGACACTCACTATTGGAAGTTTTCAACTACCTCTACCTACTACCAAAAAGAAATATGGCATACTTATTATTGGGGATATGCATATCCCCATTGAGGTAACTTAGTGTTTTACGAAAGTTCTTCGGTTTCATGCTAATCGAAAGTGGTTGTTAATAAGATTTGATCAACCTTATTAATGGATCATTTTTGAGAGGTATGAAGTTGACGAATCTAGTAGGCACAACCTTCTGCTCCCACCTTTTGTTTTCTATTCTTCCTAGTCAAATAAAATAAAATGCCATGTTTATCATGTTTTCTGTTTTCTCTGTGCAATAAAAAATTGACCCAAAAATAAAAGTTCTCAGAATGTCCTAAAAATTTAACACGATTTTTTTCTGAATATTTCTGAATTTCTGGTGCAAATAACATCAGAGAGGGGTGCACCTGGTGTCCACAAGACACCAGGGCGCGCCAGCAGCCCCAGGCGCGCCCTGGTGGGTTGTGGTCCCCACGTGGGTCCCCTCAATTAACTCTTCAGCCCATTCCACCTCCTACCTCCAGAAAAAAAATCACCTTAGCTCTCTCTCTCGTGTTCTTGCTCTCAAACCCGTGGATTTCGATCTCTTTGCTCGAAGCCCCGTTTCCGAAACTGTTTTAGGGGATTGCTACTTGGTATGTGACTCCTCCATTGCTCCAATTAGTTTTTGACTTAGTGGTTTATTTTTAGAATAATTAGCTACTCTTGGTGCTATTGTAGATGGGCTTGCATGTTGAATTCTTAGAGTTCTAAGTAGTTTCAATGCTTAATATTGCCTCTATGCATTCTTAGGAGTAGTTGCTATCAGTCTTACGAAGTCTTGTTGACAAAAAAATTGTAGAATAAAATTTTCAGAAATCTATTTATAGGAATAAGATGAGTTTCTTTAGGAAGTTTTCCTCCAAAAGGAATGCTAAAGGAGTCATTGGGGAATCATCGGACAATGACATCCACACTCCGAGAACGGCGGAGGTGCGGCCGTGCGAATGGCCGCATAATGCCTTCATGGAGGAGGCCGGGTTCCATCAAGAGTTTGCCCAATTTGTTGCAAATGCTGGGCTAACCGACTTCCTCGCAGCTAAGTGTGACCAATACCACCTCCTTACAAATTCCTTTGTGCAAAATTTTCATTTTCTGAGTAGGAATAATCCTCCTAAGGCGCAGTTTGATTTATATGCTGAAACCCGTCAGATACCGCTCACCGACTTTTTTGACATATGTTTGATCCCTTCTGATGGGGAATTAAGAGAGCCTAGACCAGCGGAGTTTGTGGACTTTCTCCTCACTTTGACAGTGGATGATGAAAGAGGCGTGTCCAATGCCACTCCCACCAGTTTGCAGTTTCCTTCTGTACATTACTTTGCTTTGTTCATCGCGAAGTGTTTAACCGCTAGGGAGAAAGTTGGTGCACTCAGTGCCCCCGACCTCGCCATTTTACGCCGTGCACTGCACAATGATCACACCTTTAGCCTAGGGGTTATTATTGCGCGTCGCCTACACCTTAACAGGACTAAGGACAAGATACATGGTGGTATTTATGCTACTCGCTTAGCAAGACACTTTAATGTTCAGATTTGCCAACATGATTATCCCTTACCCCGAGTTTTTCTAGATCACAAGGCATTGGAGGATCATCAATTTATTGATGTAGCTAATTCTTTTCATAACATTCGCTACAACTTAGTATTCAGCGTGGTTACCCGTGATGTTATCCCGTTGCCTGCACCTTCTTTGTTTGATTCTATTGCCAGGAACGGATACAGGGTCATGCCAGAGGACATTACTGCCTACCGGAACAACTTGTCAGCGGTTGAGGAGGAGCCCCATGAGTGGGACGCTCAGGTGTCGCCGCCACAACACTTGCACTTAGGACCGGATGGCTATTACGGATGGTGATTACCAAGCTAGGCCAAAAGCCTAAGCTTGGGGGAGTACGTATTTCAACCGACATTATATTCATGTTTACAAACTTCATTCCAGTTGTCGGTGTCTACACTTTTTCATTGTATTATCCATGCTAGATTTATTTTCTTGCTTTCTTCTTGCGTGTTTGAAAAACTTTCAGAAAATCCAAAAATATCTCTTGCTTCTTTTCGGTTTTTCTTTCTAGTTTAAATTACTTGTAGTAGAAAAAGAAAACCTAAAAAGATTTCTCGTTTCTTCTTTTAGCTGTTGGGAGCTCTCCCGTGTAAATAGTTTTTCTCGTTTTTGTTTTTCCTTCTTTAATTTGCTTTTCTTCAAGAAAAACTAAAAACTCCAAAAATATTTCAGTGTGTTTCTCTGAAATTCTCTTCCTTTTATTTGAGTCGTACCAAGGGGAAGACCACGATGAAAATGTTGAGTGGCTCTCATACGCATTATTGTTAATCTAACAAAGAGCCCAAATTACTTTGTCTTCTCCTTTTGAATAAAATGTTTGCAGATTCCAGCTTAGTCCACGGCACTCTTGCACTATTATTATTTTCATATCATTCGGTCGTGCAAGTGAAAGGCAATAATGACGATATTGGATGAAGTGACTGTGGCAGAGAGAAGCGGGTATGAACTCAACTTATTTTTGTTTTTGTAAGTATGTTTAACCTAGTATCCATGATTCAGCATATTATGATCAAACATGTTTGCAATGACAATTAGAGATTATAGTTGCTCATGCCATGCTTAAGTAGCTAGGAGTGGATAATGATTTATCTTGGATGTCAACATGCATTAAAAAGGTTGTGATGTAGTATGACAATATGGTATCCTCCTCTGAATGTTTCAAGTGGCTTGACTTGGCACATGTTCACGCATGTAGTTGAATCAAAACCAACATAGCCTTCACGATATTTATGTTCATGGTGTCCATATCCTACTCATGCTAGTATTCAATGTTTATTATTCATAATGCATACTCATGACCGTTTTCGCTCTCTAGCTGGCCACTTCTCAACCTATTTGCTAGCCTTCGCCTGTACTAAGCGGGAATACTGCTTGTGCGTCAAAATCCTTAAATCAAAGTTATTCCAGATGAGTCCACTATATCTACCTATATGCGGTATTACCCTACCGTTCCAAGTAAATTTGCATGTGCCACCTCTAAGATTTCAAATGAACATCTGTTTTGTGTGCCTGGACCGCTCATGGAGTGACAGGGGCGATCAGTATCTTCCATGTTAAGCGGGTTATTCTCATTATGAGTGTTTATTCACACGTCCTTGCACGAGAGGGGCGCTAATAGGGATTCCCAGTCCCGAAATCAAAAATTGCAAATAATTAAACAAAACTCCCCCAGGAATGTTGTTGGTATGGACGGTACCTGTGGATTCGGCTAGCCGTGGAGTGTGTTTGTTGGTAGAGGGGGAGTAAATCTTTACTTTTACTGCTTGGGAACCGCCGCTAATGTGTTTAACATGGAAGATATTAATAACTCTTGGTCGTAACGTTGACAGGAAGGGTGCACCTCCCAAAATTATATTTATCTCTGATTTAAGCTTTGAGCTCTGGCACCTCTGCAAATCCATGCTTCCCTCTGCGAAGGGACTATCTACTTACTTTTATGTTGAGTATCCACCTTCTCAAATAAGCGCTAGATCTGAGAGCACTATTGTCATCCTCATGCATTGTGTATAGTAATGTTGGATGTAGCATGACTGGATCTTTTCTACCATGAATTACAATGTTTAGTCAATGCTTGAACTTTGGAGGTGCTCTGCATTTATGTTTTGCGGTCTAAGAAAGGGCTAGCGAGATACCACTGTTGTCATATTATATCATGATTGTTTTGACAAATTGTTTGCACTTGAGATATTTTATTATTGCTCGCTAGTTGCTTATGTCATCGATATGAGCTAATATAATTTATAAGAGATATTGTTGACATGGTTAGTCATAATCTTTGATGAAAACCTGGGTGCTACTTAAGCATATATATGTAAACAAGAACAAAAGAGTTCGTAAAAGTTTTTCTTTATCACTTTCAGTTTGTCAACTGAATTGCTTGAGGACAAGCAATGGGTTAAACTTGGGGGAGTTGATACGTCTCCGTCGTATCTACTTTTCCTAACGCTTTTTCTCTTGTTTTGGATTCTAATTTGCATGATTTGAATGAAACTAACCCGGACTGACGCTGTTTTCAGCAGAACTACCATGGTGTTGTTTTTGTGCACAAATAAAAGTTCTCGGAACTGGACGAAACTTTTTGGAGAATTATTTTACAATAAATAAAAAATACTGGAGCCAAGAACTACCGGAGGGGGTGCCCTGGCTGGGCACGATACACCAGGGCGCGCCACCCCCTCCAGGCGCGCCCTGGTGGATTGTGGTCAGCTCGTGGGCCCCCTGACCCTATTTCCAGCACTATAAATTCCTATTTTTGGAGAAAAAAATAGGAGAGGAAGTTTTATCGCGTTTCACGAGACGGAGCCGCCGCCACCTCCTGTTCTTTGTCGGGAGGCCGGATCTGGAGCCAGTTTGGGGCTCCGGAGAGCGGAATCTTCGATCTTCGTCATCACCAACCCTCCTCCATCGCCAATTCAATGATTCTCCCCACCGGGAGCGAGTAATTCCTTCGTAGGCTCGCTGGTCGGTGAGGAGTTGGATGAGATTCATCATGTAATCGAGTTAGTTTTGTTATGGCTTGATCCCTAGTATCCACTATGTTCTGAGATTGATGTTGCTATGAATTCGCCATGCTTAATGCTTGTCACTAGGGCCCGAGTGGCATGATTTCAGATCTGAACCGTTTATGTTATCACCATTATATCTATGTTCTTGATCTGATCTTGCTAGTCATATGCACCTGCTATGTGTTATGATCCGTAAACCCCGGGGTGACAACAACGGGGATACTTTCCGGTGATGACCGTAGTTTGAGGAGTTCATGTATTCACTATGTGTTAATGCTTTGTTCTGGTTCTCTATTAAAAGGATGCTTTAATATCCCTTAGTTTCCTTATGGACCCCGCTGCCACGGGAGGGTAGGACAAAAGATGTCATGCAAGTTCTTTTCGATAAGCACGTATGACTATTTACGGAATACATGCCTACCTTATATTTACGAACTGGAGCTAGTTCTGTGTCGCCCTAGGTTATGACTGTTATATGATGAATATCATCCAATGAATCCACCGTTCCATTGCCTACGAGTTTTCCACATATTGTTCTTGCTAAGCTACTATTGCTACTGCTACTATTACACTTGCTACAAAACCATTGCTATCACTTTTACCGTTACTGTTGGTGTTACTACTGATATCAAAACTATCATACTATTGTGCTACTGATCACTCTGTTGCAGATATTTAATCTTCAGGTGTGGTTGAATTGACAACTCACCTGCTAATACTCACAGATATTCTTTGGCTCCCCTTGTGTCGAATCTATAAATTTGGGTTGAATACTCTACCCTCGAAAACTGTTGCGATCCCCTATACTTGTGGGTTATCAGAGGACATGGGAGAAGTCTTGTTATAAGTAATCTTGTGAAGTTGGTATGCGTTCGATATTTTGATGATATGTATGTTGTTACTTCTCTTAGTGGTGTCATGTGAACGTCGACTACATGACACTTCACCATGTTATGGGCCTAAGGGAAGTCATTGTGGAGTAACAAGTAGATGATGGGTTGCGAGAGTGACAGAAGCTTAAACCCCAGTTTATGCGTTGCTTCATAAGGGGCTGATCTGGATCCACATGTTTCATGCTATGGTTAGATTTATCTTAATTCTTCTTTCATAGTTGCGGATGCTTGCGAGATGGGTTAATCATAAGTAGGTTGTTAGTTCAAGTAAGATCAACACTTTAGCACTGGTCCACCCACATATCAAATTATCAAAGTAGCGAACGTGAATCAACTCAACATGATGAACATGACTAGACAGTAATTCCCATGTGTCCTCGGGAGCACTTGCTTAATATCAGAGTACTTTCAGGCCTGTCCTTTGCTACAAAAAGGATTAGGTTACCTTGTTGCACCATTGTTACTATTGTTACTTGTCACTTGGTATGAATTATCTTGCTACAAAACTATCTACCACTGTTACTCACAGCACTTGCAGAGAATACCTTGCTGAAAACTGCTTATCATTTCCTTCTGCTCCTCGTTGGGTTCGACACTCTTACTTATCGAAAGGATTACGATTGATGCCCTGTACTTGTGGGTCATCAAGACTCTTTTCTGGCGCCGTTGCCGGGGAGTGAAGCGCCTTTGGTAAGTGGAAATTGGTAAGGAAACATTTTCTACACGTGCTGAAATTTACTATTGCTTGTCACTATGAGCAGTCACCCTTTGAGTGGCTTGTTCGGGGCATCTTCGCCCCGAATGGAAGATGAGGAAATTGTTCCTCCACCTACTACACCTACTGAAAATATTTATTATTAGATTCCTTCCGATATGCTTGAAAAACTATTGTTTGATCCTTATGATGGTACGACTCATCCTGATTTCCATTTGATATTCGTCGATGCGGTTTGTGGATTATTTCATCTTGCAGGTTTGTCTAGGGACGAAGTTAAGAAGAAAGTTTTCCTTTATCTTTGGAGAGAAAAGCATTAATGTGGTATAGGCTATTGGATAATATTGAATCATGGGATTGGAATCGCTTGAAGCTGGAATTTCATCAGAAGATATACCCAATGCATCTAGTTCACCGTGATCGGAATTATATATATATAACCTTTGGCCTCGCAAGGGAGAAAGCATCGCTCAAGCTTGGGGGAGGCTTAAATCTATGATGCACACTTGCCCCAACCATGAGCTTCCAAGAGAAATGATTATACAAAAAAAAATTATGCTTGGCTTTCTCATGATGATAAAAAATTATTGGATTCTTCTTCCTCGAGATCATATATGAATGAAACTATTGAATTCAAATGGGATCTTTTGGAAAGAATTAAATGCAACTCTGAAGATTGGGAGCTTGACAACGGTAACAAGTCAGGTATAAAACTTAATTTTGATTGTGTTAAATCTTTTATGGAAACCAACACCTTTCATGAGTTTAGCAACAAATATGGTATTGACTCTGAAATAGTAGCTACTTTCTGTGAATCATTTGCTACTCATGTTGATCATCCCAAAGAAAAGTTGTTTAAATATCATCCTCCCATCGAACCACCATTAGAGGAACCAATTAAAATTGAGAAAGAAGAGATATTTGTTAGTCATGCTGATCCTATTGTTCCCACTGCTTACATCGAGAAACCTCCTTTTCCTGTTAAAATTCGGGAACATGCTAAAGTTACAACTGTGGTCAATAAAGTCATGTTAGGACATCTACATCTCCTGAACAAATAAATGTTGAACCTAAAGTTGCTATGATTAAGGACCTCTTAGTTGATAATATTGATGGTCAGGTTATCTACCTCTGTGATGAAGTTGCTAGAATTGCAAAACCTGTTAGAAATGAGTGAGATGAGCTCGATAAGAATAAACCAGTCGTAGGCCTGCCTGTTGTCTCAGTTAAAATTGGAGATCATTGTTATCATGGCTTGTGTGACTTAGGTGCTAGTGTCAATGCTACACCGTTCACCTTATATCAAGAAATTATGAATGACATAGCACCCTCTACTATTGAAGATATTGATGCTACTATTAAACTTGCAAACCGAGACAATATTTCGCCACTTGGGATTGTTAGAGATGTTGAAGTTTTATGTAGAAAGGTCAAGTACCCCGCTGATTTCTTAGTTCTTGGTTCAAAACAAGATAACTTTTGTCCCATTATATTCGGTAGGCCTTTCTTAAACACTATTAATTCTGAAATCAATTGTGCTACTGAAAAGGTTAAAGTAAGATTTTGTGATGTGTCCCATGAATTTAATTTCTCCAAGTTTACTAATCAAACGCATGAGAAGGGATTACCTAGTAAAGATGAAATGATTGGTCTTGCTTCTATTGCCGTACCTCCTACTGATCCTCTAGAACAATATTTGTTAGACCATGAGAATGATATGCAAATTAATGAAAGGAATGAAATAGATAAGTTTCTCCTTGAACAAACACATATTCTCAAACACAACTTACTAGTTGATATTTTAGGGGATCCTCCTCCACCTAAAGTAGATCCCGTGTTTGAATTAAAGACTTTATCTGATACTTTGAAATATGCTTATCTTGTTGAAAAGAAGATATATCATGTTATTATCAGTGCTAACCTTTCAGAGCATGAAGAAAGAAGATTACTTAAAACTCTGAGGAAGCACAGGGCTGCTATTGGATATACACTCGATGATCTAAAGGGCATAAGCCCCACTCTATGTCAGCACAAGATTAATATGGAACCAGATACTAAACCTGTTGTTGATCATCAATGCCGCTTAAATCCTAAGATGAAGGAAGTGGTAAGAACGGAAATACTAAAGCTTCTAGAGGCAGGTATAATCTATCTTGTTGATAATAGTAGGTGGGTAAGTCTTGTTCATTGTGTTCCTAAGAAAGGAGGTATTACTGTTGTCCCTAATGATAAGAATGAGATTATTCCACAAAGAATTGTAATTGGTTATAGGATGGTAATTGATTTTAGAAAATTAAATAAAGCTACTAAGAAAGATCATTACCCTTTGCCTTTTATTGATCAAATGTTAGAAAGATTATCCAAGCACAACCACTTTTGTTTTCCTGATGGATATTCTGGATTTTCTCAAATACCTGTGTCAAAAGAATATCAAGAGAAAACTACCTTTACATGTCCTTTTGGAACTTATGCTTATAGACATATGCCTTTTGGTTTATGCAATGCACCTGCTACATTTCAAAGTTGTATGACTACTATTTTCTTTGATTTTTTTGAAAAGATTGTTGAGGTTTTTATGGATGATTTTTCCATCTATGGGACTTCTTTTGATGATTGCTTGAGCAACCTTGATCGAGTTTTGCAGAGATGTGAAGAAACTAGTCTTGTCTTGAATTGGGAGAAGTGCCACTTTATGGTTAATGAAGGCATAGTGCTTGGACATAAAATTTCTGAACGAGGCATTGAGGTAGACAAGGCTAAAGTTGATGCGATAGAGAAAATGCCATGCCTGAGAGATATCAAAGGTATAAGAAGTTTCCTTGGTCATGCTGATTTTTATAAGCATTTCATTAAAGATTTCTCTAAGATTTCTAGGCCGTTAACTAATCTTCTTCAAAAAGATGTTCCTTTTGTTTTTGATGATGATTGTGTAGAAGCTTTTGACATACTTTCATTTCTACGCCTATTGTTCAACCACCTGATTGGAACCTACCATTTGAAATTATGTGTGATCCTAGTGTTTATGTTGTTGCTGCTGTTCTAGGGAAGAGAGTAGACAAGAGGTTAAATGGTATCCATTATGCTAGTAAAACTCTATATTCTGCTCAAAGGAAGTATGCTACCACTGAAAAGGAATTTTTAGCAGTTGTTTTTGCTTGTGATTCGTTTAGACCCTACATTGTCAATTCCAAAGTAACTATTCACATCGATCATGCTGCTATTAAATACCTTATGGAAAAGAAAGATGCTAAACCTAGGATTATTAGGTGGGTACTTTTACTTCAAGAGTTTGACTTTCATATCATTGATAGAAAAGGAGCTGAAAATCCCGTAGCAGATAACTTGTCTAGGATGGAAAATGTTCTTGATGACCCACTTCCTATCGATGATAGCTTTCCTGATGAACAACTTGCTGCTACAAATACTTCACGTAGTGCTCCTTGGTATGCTGATTATGCTAATTATATTGTTGCTAAATACATTCCACCTAGTTTCACATATCAACAAAATAAAAAATTGTTTTACTTTTGGGATTGACGAGGATATGTACTTAGGGTAGGGTGCTAGGCCCGTCCTACATACCCCACCTAAGGACACCACATTGGAGGACTACAAGATTACGAGAGAGATTCCGACTGAACTAGCCATGGCGTATGAGTCACTCGGAATACCCCCCCCCCTTTCACTCGACGGTCAGCTCTCACTCGGAGGGGCCGCCAATCACTCGACCGCAGAAGATCAAGAGTCTCCCCAGGGAGGCCAACGGGCAGGCGTTACGCTCACCGCCTTAACTAGCATTTATTGTATACGTTACCAGTAACGTCCCCCCCCTTTATTACCTACAATCAAACCCCTAAATGCCAGACGTTTATGAGGGGCAGCGCACTCTATATAAGCCACCCCTCCCCACTGGCACAAGGGTTCGCAATCTTTTGTAACGCAACACACATATCACTCGACAGAGTAAGCTCCCCGGAGCATCTGAGACGTAGGGCTGTTATCACTTCCGAGTGAGGCCTGAACTCATACATCTGTGTGTACACCCTCGCCGTAGCTAGGACTCTCCCCTCTCCTTTCGTACCCCTACCATCTACTGTCAGGCACGTTCCCACGACAGTTGGCGCCCACCGTGGGGCAGGCGTCTAAGCGACTTCCGGCGAGGTTGCAGTTTTTCATCTTCACCATGTCTCCTGACGGCGGTTTGATCCTGGGCTACAAGATCCGTCTCGGTGCGTTCACCTTCATCGCCGACGACTCCGCATGGCTCCAGGAAGCCCCTCTCGACGTTGAGGCTCTCCCCGTCCGCGGGGCGACGCACTTCAGCGTGAGTTCATGCGGCGTTCTCCTTCGTCAGCCGTCGACCCCGTACATGTTGGCTCCAGCGTCGTCCACTCTCCCCGCTGTTCGTCGCCGCAAGCGATCCGGTCGTTCGCGGCTCCAGCGATGGGTGAGGCACGCGGCGGCGCGCCAGGCGTCGACTCCGCAGATCGCGGCTATCGAGCCCGCCGAGCCACTTCACGGCGCGTTCGACTCGGCATCAGATTCATCCGAGCTCCCTTCCGAGTGCGAGAGCTGCGATCCTGCAGCAGAAGTTTTCATGGCGGGTTCTCATCAGAGCCCACCCGGCTATGGCCGTGGCGGCCGCGAGCGTGGCGGCCCGTCGAATGATCAGCAGCGCAGGGATGAGGAGGTCCTCCAAACCCCCATCGTCGGCGCGACTGCAGAAGCCCAGGCTCTGGAGGCTGCGCGTCTCGCCACCTTGGCAGAGCGCACGCGCCTCGAAGAGATGCAGAGGTCACTCGACGAGCGCACTCGACAGCCCCGCGAGCGTCAGTTGTTCCCTCCAGTCGACGACAATCGTCAGGTATACCGTACTCCGATCCAGAATGTTGCAGCGGCGGCTAGGATTGCAGATTCTATATAGCCGTCCGATTCAGAGGCCGGCAGAGGACTCGAGCAGATCCGAACCCTGCTTGGGGCGGCTCAACAGCAGAACTCCGCTGTCTCTCAGTCGCGCGACAGGTTTCACAGCAAATCAGTTAAAGCAGACACAGTCCAATCGGCCCACAGTCCAGGGTCACCTCAGCGTCGCAGAGGCAGAGATTACCGCAACGATCAGTACAGAGATCAGAGGCGAGATCAGTTTGCTCCTCGGCATCACCGTGATGACCACCGTCGAGTGCCTACCCCTCCGCGGAGTGGTCCATACGTGCCTCGGCACTATGATGACAGGCGCCCGTACGGTGATGAGCGGGACCCTGGGTTTGACGCGAGATCCGTTCTCGTTCAGAACCGGGTCGACAGAGGCAGATACAACAGAGGTGGCTATGACAGAGATTTTCCGAGTGGCAGTGGTACAGCTGTTTCTGGTCCAGAGTGTTTCAGCAGAGCCATCCGATCTGCTGAGATCCCCCCCAACTTCAGGTTGGCGGCTGGGATTAGCAAATTCACTGGCGAGTCGAAGCCGGAAACATGGCTAGACGATTACCGAGTGGCTGTTCAGATCGGCGGAGGCAACGACAACGTGGCTATGAAGCATCTGCCCCTGATGTTGGCTGGTCCGGCCCGGGCGTGGCTTAATCAGTTGGCTCCTTCTAGCATCTACTGCTGGGAAGATCTTGCCCGAGTGTTTGTCAAGACCTTCGAAGGCACCTGCAAGCGCCCTGCCGGTTTGCTCGAGTT
The DNA here is from genome assembly GCA_039707655.1 of Elymus sibiricus. NCBI lineage: Eukaryota > Viridiplantae > Streptophyta > Magnoliopsida > Poales > Poaceae > Elymus > Elymus sibiricus. The sequence continues at coordinate 253,218,670 of CM077671.1, forward strand.
ACAGCACTGTGTCCAGAAGCCGAATGAAACCTTGAGGGATTACATTCAGCGGTGGACCACTCTTCATCACACGGTGGAAGGTGTTTCCGAGCACCAGGCTGTTTGCGCCTTCAAGGCCGGAGTTAGATACAGAGAGCTCTATTTGAAGTTTGGTCGGACAGGAGATATGTCCCTGAGCAAGATGATGGAGATTGCCACCCGATACGCCAACGGCGAGGAGGAGGATCGCCTCCGCAGTGGCAAGGGTAAAGCAGTCGACAGTAATCCCGGCGGCGGAAATTCCAGTCGGAAGCAAAAGCATAAAGCTGACGGCTCTGTCCAGGCAGAAGTAGCCGCTCTGGCGGCGAAAGGGAAAGTGAAGCCAAAGGGGCAGTTTGTTCAGAAGAAGTCCAAGAACCAGTCGACAGATGACCTGGATATGCCATGTCCCATTCACTCACGGAAGGATGAAGAAGGCAACTTGATCCTGTCAAAGCATACCACTCGACAGTGCCGATTGCTGATCCAAGGGTTCAAGGGAGAGCAGTCGAGTGACAAAGATCCTGAGAAAGAAGAGGACAAAGATAAAGAAGACTTTCCTGAGATCAATGCCACATTGGTGATTTTTGCCGATGTAGAAAGCAAGAGTCGATTGAAGGTCATCAACAAGGAGGTCAACATGGCTGCTCCAGCTACCCCCGAGTACCTCAAGTGGTCCCAGACAGCTATCACCTTCGATCAGTCGGACCATCCCGCTCATGTCCCTACCCCAGGTCGACAGGCACTGGTGGTGGATCCGGTGGTAGGAGGCACTCGGCTCCGCAAAGTTCTCATGGATGGGGGAAGTGGCCTGAATATTCTGTACGCTGATACCCTCAAAGGGATGGGCATTCCGATGTCCAGGCTCAGCGAAAGTAATATGCAATTCCACAGGGTCATCCCTGGGAAGAAGGCCAAGTCACTCGGACAGATTGCGCTGGATGTGGTGTTTGGCACTGACAAGAACTTTTGCAAAGAGAAGCTGACATTTGAGGTTGTAGACTTCAAGAGTGCATATCATGCCATCCTTGGCCGTCCAGCGTATGCACGTTTCATGGCCCGCCCGTGTTACGTGTATCTCAAGCTGAAGATGCCCGGGCCCAAGGGTGTGATCACAGTCACAGGCAATCGACAGAGGGCTGAGGAGTGCCTCCAACAGGGCTCCAAGATCGCCGACATGCAGATGGCTGTAGTCGAGTTAGAAGAGTACAAGAAGACTAATGATCCCGCTGATCTGTTGCGTTCCAAGAAGCCCACCACTGAGTCAGCTTTTCAGTCGGCAGGAGACTTGAAGCAAGTGCACATTCACCCGACAGATCCTACTGCTGCTCCGACCAACATCTCAATCACACTCGACAGCAAATAGGAAGCCGAGCTCATCCAGTTCCTCCGTGAGAACTGGGACATCTTTGCATGGAAGCCCGCTGACATGCCTGGTGTACCCAGGGGACTGGCTGAGCACCGTCTGAGAGTTGATCCGAAGGCCAAGCCTGTAAAAGAACACTTGCGCCGGTCGGCAACAGAGAAGCGGAAGGCAATCGGCGAGGAGGTGGCTCGACTCTTGGGGGCCAAGTTCATTCGCGAGGTCTACCACTCCGAGTGGCTTGCGAATGTCGTCATGGTCCCCAAGAAGGACAAGTCGCTCCGAATGTGTATAGACTTCAAGCATATCAATCGGGCCTGCCCGAAAGATCATTTCCCGCTCCCCCGCATCGACCAGATTGTGGACTCGACTGCAGGGTGCGAGCGTTTGTCTTTGCTCGATGCATACTCGGGCTACCATCAGATCCGTCTGTTTGGTCCAGATGAAATAAAAACGGCCTTCATCACCCCTTTCGGGTGTTTCTGTTACATCACCATGCCTTTTGGTCTGAAGAATGCTGGCGCTACTTTCATGCGCTTGATTTAGAAGTGTCTCCTCGACCAGATCAGTCGGAATGTCGAGGCCTACATGGATGATATCGTAGTCAAGTCTCGCAAAGGTTCCGACCTGCTGACTGACTTGGCGGAAACATTCGCCAACTTAAGAAGATATGACCTCAAGCTGAATCCAACCAAGTGTACTTTTGGAGTTCCGGGTGGAAAGTTACTCGGTTATCTCATTTCCGAACGAGGAATCGACATCAACCCCGAGAAGATCGTTGCCATCGTCCGAATGAAACGCCCCGAGCGTATTCACGATGTCCAGAAGCTTACTGGTTGCCTGGCAGCGCTGAGCAGATTCATTTCTCGTCTCGGAGAGAAGGCACTTCCTTTGTACCGACTGATGAAGAAATCCGATACGTTCGAGTGGAATTCAGAGGCAGAAGCAGCGTTTGTCCAGCTCAAAGCCCTGCTCTCCACCCAGCCGGTGCTTGCCGCTCCACACAGCAAAGAACCCCTGCTCCTGTACATTGCAGCCACCAATCAGGTCGTCAGTACAGTTCTTACTGTCGAGCGAGAAGAAGAGGGCAAGGCCTACAAAGTCCAGCGCCCAGTTTATTACATCTCTGAAGTGTTGACTCCTTCTAAGCAAAGGTACCCACATTACCAAAAGCTTGTCTATGGTATATATCTATCAGCGAAGAAAGTGGTGCACTATTTTCAAGATCACTCAGTCTCAGTCGTCAGTGATGCGCCTTTGAATGAAATCCTCAACAATCGAGACGCGACTGGTCGAGTGGCCAAATGGGCCATTGAACTTTTTTATTTTGATATCAAGTTTGAAGCGAAGAAAGCCATTAAATCTCAAGCACTTGCCGACTTCATGGCCAAGTGGATCGAACAGCAGCAGCCAGTCCAGATCTACTCGGACCACTGGACCATGTTCTTTGATGGCTCGAAGATGCTGAACGGTTCTGGTGCTGGTGTGGTATTGGTGTCTCCTAAGGGCGATAAACTCAGCTATGTCCTCCAGATTCACTTTGATTCCTCCAATAACGAAGCTGAGTACGAAGCACTCCTTTACGGGTTGCGTATGGCCATATCGCTCGGCGTCCGTCGCCTGATGGTATACGGTGACTCGGATTTGGTGGTCAATCAAGTGATGAAGGAGTGGGATGTCAGAAATCCCGCCATGACCGGATATTGCAATGCAGTACGAAAGCTTGAGAAGAAGTTTGAGGGTTTGGAACTCCATCACGTTCCCCGAGTGAAGAATCAGGCAGCTGACGAACTGGCAAAAATCGGTTCCACTCGGAAGCCTGTGCCCAGCAATGTGTTCCTGGAGCATTTGCACTCTCCTTCGGTACAAGAGGACCCCTTCACCGAAGAGCCCCCGCAGCCTATTAGCGCCTCCAATCCGACTAAAGTTGATGTCCCAGCAGTCATAGATCTGGTCAGTGAGATTCTGGTGATAACTCCCGATTGGACGGTGCCCTACATCGCGTACATCCTCAGGCGAGAACTTCCAGAAGACGAAGTTGAAGCTCGACAGATTGTCCGCAGATCCAAAGCTTTCACTGTTATGAATGGGCAGCTCTACAGAGAGAGCGTAACCGGCGTGGCTCAGCGATGCATTTCTCCCGAAGAAGGTCGACTGATTCTGGAGGAAATTCACTCGGGAACTTGCGGCCATCATGCGTCCTCTCGGACGATTGTTGCCAAGGCCTACCGAGCTGGTTTCTTTTGGCCGCGCGCTAATGAGATGGCTAAGGATATTGTGCAGCACTGTGAAGGATTCCAATTCTATGCAAACTTGTCGCACAAGCCTGCGTCTGCCTTGAAGACCATCCCACTCGTCTGGCCGTTCGTTGTATGGGGATTGGATATGATCGGACCTCTCCGCACGGGCCAGAGTGGTTTCACGCACCTTCTGGTAGCAGTCGACAAGTTCACTAAATGGATTGAGGCCAAGCCTATCAGGAAGCTGAATTCTCGCACAGCCATCAAATTCATGAGGGAAATAATATTCAGATACGGAGTTCCCCATAGTATCATCACGGACAATGGTTCTAATTTTGATTCGGAAGAGTTTAGAGCCTTTTGCTCCTCTCAAGGCACTCGGGTGGATTACGCATCCGTTGCGCACCCCCAGTCAAACGGTCAGGCCGAGCGAGCAAATGGCCTTATCCTTCAAGGGTTGAAGCCTCGACTCATGCGCGAACTCGATCACGCAGCTGGAGCTTGGGTTACAGAATTACCGTCTGTTCTGTGGGGCTTGAGGACAACTCCGAATCGGTCAACTGATCGCACTCCTTTCTTCATGGTGTATGGGGCTGAAGCTGTCCTGCCGAGTGATGTTCTTCACAATTCTCCTCGGGTGGACCTTTACTCGGAGGTTGAAGCTGAGCAAGCACGCCAGGATGCTGTGGATCTCCTTGAAGAAGAGCGGGAAATGGCTTTGATCCGGTCGACTGCATACCAGCAAGATCTGCGTCGCTTTCATGCAAGGCACGTCAGGAGTCGGACCTTCCACGAAGGTGACCTCGTGCTCCGAGTGGATCAGCAGCGGCCTCACAAGCTAGCCCCCGCGTGGGAAGGCCCTTTCGTCGTCACCAAGGTGCTGAACAATGGAGCCTACCACCTCTTCAATCTCAAGAAGAACGCTGACGAGCCACGGGCCTGGAACGCGGATCTGCTTCGTCGGTTCTATACCTGAAGGTTGATCTGTCTGATGTAATAAGAGTAAACTGTTTTGATTATCAAGGATACGACTCCTGTAGTCTTTTGTCGATTCCGATCGCACAATTCTGAGTTCAAGAATACTCCGAGTGATGGGCGATCCTCACACTCGGGGGCTTAGCCGCGATTCCGCATCGCCTAAGTTTAAATCTACTCCGAGTGATGAGCGATCCTCACACTCGGGGGCTTAGCTGCGAATCCGTGTCGCCTAAGTTCAGAACCTCGTCGAGTGAATAGCATCACTCGAAAGCTTAGCCGCGATTCCGCATCGCCTAAGTTTAAATCTACTCCGAGTGATGGGCGATCCTCACAATCGGGGGCTTAGCTGCGACTCCGTGTCGCCTAAGTTCAGAACCTCGTCGAGTGAATAGCATCACTCGAAAGCTTAGCCGCGGTTCCGCATCGCCTAAGTTTGAATCTACTCCGAGTGATGGGCGATCCTCACACTCGGGGGCTTAGCTGCGACTCCGTGTCGCCTAAGTTCAGAACCTCGTCGGGTGAATAGCATCGCATTCACTCGAGAACTTAGCTGCGATTCCGTATCGCCTAAGTTATAAACATACTCCGAGTGACGAGCGATCCTCTCACTCGGGGGCTTGGCTGCGAATCCGCTTCGCCCAAGTTAAAACACTACTCCGAGTGACGAGCGATCCTCTCACTTGGGGGCTTGGCTGCGAATCCGCTTCGCCCAAGTTAAAACGCTACTCCGAGTGACGAGCGATCCTCTCACTCGGGGACTTGGCTGCGAATCCGCTTCGCCCAAGTTAAAACGTTACTCCGAGTGATGAGCAATCCTCTCACTCGGGGGCTTGGCTGCGAATCCGCTTCGCCCAAGTTAAAACGCTACTCCGAGTGACGAGCGATCCTCTCACTCGGGGGCTTGGCTGCGAATCCGCTTCGCCCAAGTTAAATCATACTCCGAGTGACGAGCGATCCTCTCACTCAGGGGCTTGGCTGCGAATCCGCTTCGCCCAAGTTAAAACGTTACTCCGAGTGATGAGCGATCCTCACACTTGGGGGCTTGGCTGCGAATCCGCTTCGCCCAAGTTAAAACTCTACTCCGAGTGATGAACGATCCTCACACTCGGGGGCTTGGCTACGAATCCGCTTCGCCCAAGTTAAAACGCTACTCCGAGTGACGAGCGATCCTCTCACTCGGGGGGCTTGGCTGCGAATCTGCTTCGCCCAAGTTAAATCGTACTCCGAGTGACGAGCGATCCTCTCACTCAGGGGCTTGTCTGCGAATCCGCTTCGCCCAAGTTAAATCGTACTCCGAGTGACGAGCGATCCTCTCACTCAGGGGCTTGGCTGCGAATCCGCTTCGCCCAAGTTAAAACGTTACTCCGAGTGATGAGCGATCCTCACACTCGAGGGCTTGGCTGCGAATCCGCTTCGCCCAAGTTAAAACTCTACTCCGAGTGATGAACGATCCTCACACTCGGCGGCTTGGCTGCGAATCCGCTTCGCCTAAGTTATAAACATACTCCGAGTGATGAGCGATCCTCTCACTCGGTAGCTTGGTTGCGCATCCGCTTCGCCCAAGTTAAAACGCTACTCCGAGTGATGAGCGATCCTCACACTCGGGGGCTTAGCCGTGATTCCGCATCACCTAAGTTATAAACTACTCCGAGTGACGAGTAATCCTCTCACTCGGAGGCTATCTGCGAACCAGTCTTCGCCTAACTTCTGATACTCACTCCCGAATGACAAGCGGTCCTCTCACTCGGGGGGCTTAGCTGCGAGTCAGTCCTCGCCTAAGTCCGAAATCAATCAAACAAATTTAAGACCCCTGCCGATGTCGCCGCCACTCGACAGCGGTCTCGGAGACTACACCCAGTGGGTGCACTCCACTGGACCAGAAACCACTCGACAAGACCTGATCTACTTGAGAGGAAATCAAGCAAAGGACTGAAAAGCAAATTCAGATAAATCCAGAGTATTCAGCATGGATAAAAGTTGCCCATGCAAATGACGAAAGTACTCGGGCCCAAGACCTGAAAGAAGTTTTAACGATACACCACCACTCGGCATACCGAGGCAAATTAAAGTTTTTGATCACCAGCAAAGTTTTTTCAAGCTCCAGTGGGACTTGCAGGCTCGACGAAGGTGTCCAGGTCGATCCCGTCAGCGATCCGAGTGGCCGCTTCGATGAAGGTCTCCATGAAGTCCTGGAACTGGAGCTTCTTTGTGTTGGCCACCTGAAGTGCTTTCAGTTTGTCCTCCTTGACCTCCTTGCAATGGACCCTGACGAGTGAGAGCGCTATGTCAGCTCCGCATGCAGCAGATTTCTTCCATGCCTGCACTCGACCAGGGAGCTCGTCAAGCCAAGTCATCATTGACTCGAGGTCAGCCTGAAGTGAGTCTTCCGGCCACAGCTCCTTGTCGACCTTCTCCATTGCACCTCGCAGTCGAGCGACGTACTCCCGGACGCCTGCGACTTGAGCTTCAAGCGGGAACATGTTCATAGCCACAGCATCTCCGACAGGTGACTTGGAAGGGTCCAGATTGGGCTCGACCGCCTCGGTCTCCTTCTCGAAGTCCTTGCAGAATTCTACATGAAGAAGATGGAAAGAATTAGCCATGATACTGTTCCCTGAAAATCAACGGAATTCACTCGACTGGATGAAGTTGGGATTAACGGAATTCACTCGACTGGAGAAAATTACCTTCAAGCAAAACATACATCTTCTGGGCGTAATCCCCCAGATAGGTCTCCAAGCCCTTTGCTCTCTTGGTTGCATGGTCAAGCCTTTTGCTCCAGTCAGCTCGCTCCTGCTTCAGCTTCGTGTTCTCTTCCTCAAGCTTGCTGGCCGCGGCGAGCTTCTTCTCGGCAGCTTCAGTCTTCTCCCTCGCCGTCTTCTGAGCATCGGCGAGTGATCTGTCTTTGTCCTCCAGCGCCTTCTTCATGATATCTAAAGCAATAGCATTGTTGAGTCGCGCTCGGAGTCGACGGTTTTCAGCACGCACGTCTGCTCGAGTGGAGTCACTCGGTTCAAAGATAGAAGAAACAAATAATGAAGTACTCGATCAACAAAGTTTACCTCCTGAAGCCTTCAGATCAGCTTGCGCACGCTCCAGGTCTCTCCTCGCCAGTTCCAAGTCGAGCTGAAGCTGAGTCTTCTCCTTCTCCAAGTCAGCGTATCGAGTACTGAGCTCGCAGGCCTTCTGAGATCAACGACAAAAACAATTCAGTGGACAGAAATATGGGCTTCGAGTCCAAGTTCTAAGGCTCCCGCCGACTGCCCGCAGTCGACGGCAGTCTCGGGGACTACACCCAGTGGGTGCACTCAGCGTGCCCCCACTGGAACGGTATCCACTCGGAACGGTCCGCCCGATCCGAGTGACGGCCAAACATAAAAAAAACAAGGCAAAAGTTCTAAGACTCCCTCCGACTGCCCGCAGTCGACGGCAGTCTCGGGGACTACACCTAGTGGGTGCACTCAGCGTGCCCCCACCGGAACGGTATCCACTCGGAACGGTCCGCCCGATCCGAGTGACGGCCGAACAAAAAAAAGAAGATTGTCCACTCGGCCAGGTCAGCCCTAGCCGAGTGCGTGACAAGTGATTACCAGTCGACAGACAGAAAACTCCCAGCGGGTGCAGAAGTCAAATCATGGTAGACGGAAAGCGACACAATCAAAAAGCGCACTTACAAGTGCACTTACTTGGACGTTCGCCCGAAGCGCTGAGCTAGCGTCGTAAGCCAGCTTGCTGGCCTCGTACGCCTCCTTCGTACGCTGCATCATATGTTCGGCCTGCATCATCGCCTCCTTAGCAGCTCCAGTCTGATCTTCTGGAACACGGTGCAGAGAGAAGATGGTATGTGAAGGGAGCGGCGATGTAGTCGGAAGGACTGGCGCTTGCGAGGCTGGCGCTTGGGAGACAGGCGCTTGTGGTGGACTGGCGAGCTCCACGGCCATCTGGGTCGGTGCTGTAATCGATTCAGTCGGAGACGGGGCTGCGGGGTCGGTATCCATTGGCTCTGCATGTCACCAGTCGACATATCACATGACTGTCGAATGGTTTGAGATGAATGTCAAATGGCAATATGCCATACCTTGGCGAGAAGTAGCTGCGTCCGGCGTGTCCTTCTCCACGCTTTCCTCTCCTCGCCCCGGCGATGTCACCGAGGTAGCAGCCCTGACGATCAAGATCCACTCGGTCAGCAAAAATATGAAGTTCAGCAGCAAGTTAAGCGAAGAGCAAGGATACTTACGTTGAAGCAATCGGCACGTCAACCTTGATTCTGGGGAGAGCCTTCCGGGGCTTGGTGGTAGTGACCTTGGGCTGCTTGGCAACCTTTTCAATCGGTTCTGGCGTCGACGTCCGACTGCGCTTGGAGCTCCTGGTGGTCGACCCCCCGGCCCAACCCCGGTCGAGTGTTGGGTCGTGACGCTGCTTAGAACGCCCTTCAGTACGCGGAGGAGACACGACTTCAACTTCATCGCTCCCCGACGAGTCGTCACCGTTGCCTTCGCTGTCCTCGGCGTAGCTGATGCTGTCGCTGTCGCTCTCGCTCCCCGCTCCTTCAAGGTTCTGACCGCCGTTCGGCACGGGTGAATACATGTTCGTGAGCTCCTGCAAAGATTCCAGTCAGTCAGCTGAAGACATATTCACTCGACAAGATACAAAAGCAATCGACAATGACATGACTCACCACATTCGGCGGGTTCGCAGCTAAGAAAGGCGATACTCTTTTGGAACCCCGGGGGTTGTCTCGCGCACCAGTGATGCCGCGCAGCCATAGCGTGATGGTTTCCTCTGAGACATCTTCCGGGTGGGAACGAATGGTGTCGTCGACTCCTGAGTAATGCCACATCGGATGGTCCCGTGCCTGGAGCGGCTGGATCCGTCGACCCAGGAACACCTCCAACAGATCCAAGCCGGTCACTCCATCACGAATCAGATTCACAACACTGTTCGTCAAGATCCCCACATTGGCCTTCTCTTCCTCGGCCACGGTCAGAGATGGGGGCGTTGTGGGTCGATCCAGCGTGAAGGGAGGAAGGCCGGTCAACATGTTTGGGGACGCGACGTCGTGGCAGTAGAACCAGGTCGACTGCCAGCCCCGCACCGACTCCGGAAGGGTGAGCGCTGGGAATGCACTCCCCGTCCTCTTCTGAAGACCCAAACCCCCGCATAGCTGGATGACGTTGGTCCTATTATCACTAGCGTGGGCCTTCTTTACCGACTGAGAACGGATGGTAAAAATGTGCTTGAACAGACCCCAGTGGGCGGGACAACCCAAGAAACACTCACACATCGTCACGAACGCAGCGAGATACGCAATTGCGTTGGGAGGAAAATGATGCAACTGAGCCCCGAAGAAATTCAGAAAACCGCGGAAGAAGGGATGCGGGGGCAGAGCAAAACCTCTCTCCAAATGGGTGGTCAGGAGGACCCGCTCGCCCTCGCGCGGCTCCGGCTCCGCTTCCGTCCCCGGCAACCTCCACGACCCGGCCGCAACCAGGCCGTCAGCGACGAGCTTCTCCACGTCCAACGCCGTCACGGTTGACGGCAGGAAATCGCCCTGCATCCATCCGGGTGGCGCTGCGGCCCGGGCGCTCGAGGGTTTCTTCCCCTTCGTCGTCTTCTTGGGCGCCATTGTCGCAGCGGCGAGCGGATTCGATCTAAGCAGCGCGGCGGCGGAGCAGAAGAAGCGAAGGAGACGAGGGGAAAATGAGCGCACTGTCGCAAATTCCCCTCCCCTCTCGTTTTTCATGTCTGTCGACCCGAGTCACTGACTCGTGGGCCCGCCAAATCCCTGTGTATCCCACTAACGGAGGAGCCGCGATATGTGGCGATAAAGGTGGCGAGAGGATCGAGGAGCCGCTTCCCCGTCGGTCGCGTCATCCCTGCTCGGCGCGCGTTCCCCAAAATTTCGAATCCCGCGAAATCCGGGCCGGACAGAGCGTCCTGTCACATCTGAAGATCCTGTTGACCATTCGGACTCGAACCTGCATCTAAATTCACTCGAAAGAAATGACAAGCTGAATAGATCAAGGCAGACGTTGGAAGGCCCAGTCGTCACAGGTATCGGAAAGATCTCGAAGCTCATTCAGAACGCTGAGTTCGACAGAACCTGCACTGCACCTTCTCCACTCGAGCCCTGATCCATTCGGGGGCTAATGACGAGGATATGTACTTAGGGTAGGGTGCTAGGCCCGTCCTACATACCCCACCTAAGGACACCACATTGGAGGACTACAAGATTACGAGAGAGATTCCGACTGAACTAGCCATGGCGTATGAGTCACTCGGAATACCCCCCCCTTTCACTCGACGGTCAGCTCTCACTCGGAGGGCCCGCCAATCACTCGACCGCAGAAGATCAAGAGTCTCCCCAGGGAGGCCAACGGGCAGGCGTTACGCTCGCCGCCTTAACTAGCATTTATTGTATACATTACCAGTAACGTCCCCCCCCCTTTATTACCTACAATCAAACCCCTAAATGCCAGACGTTTATGAGGGGCAGCGCACTCTATATAAGCCACCCCTCCCCACTGGCACAAGGGTTCGCAATCTTTTGTAACGCAACACACATATCACTCGACAGAGTAAGCTCCCCGGAGCACCTGAGACGTAGGGCTGTTATCACTTCTGAGTGAGGCCTGAACTCATACATCTGTGTGTACACCCTCATCGTAGCTAGGACTCTGCCCTCTCCTTTCGTACCCCTACCATCTACTGTCAGGCACGTTCCCACGACAGGGATGACCCACATCTTTACAAAGAGGGAGTGGACGGTATTATTGGACGATGTGTACCTGAGCATGAACAGGAACAGATTCTTCGGAAGTGTCATTCTGAAGCTTATGGAGGACACCATGCCGGTGACCGAACTGCACACAAGGTATTACAATCTGGTTTCTATTGGCCTACAATTTTCAAAGATGCTCGTAAGTATGTCCTTTCATGCAATGAATGCCAGAGAGTTGGCAACATCGGTAAGCGTCAGAAAATGCCTACGAATTATTCACTTGCTATTGAACCATTTGATGTCTGGGGCTTTGACTTTATGGGACCTTTTCCTTCCTCAAATGGGTATACTCATATTCTAGTTGCTGTTCATTACGTTACTAAATGGGTAGTAGCTATTCCAGCTAGTAGTGCTGATCATAACACCTCTATTAAAATGCTTAAAGATATTATTTTCCCGAGGTTTGGAGTTCCTTGATATTTAATGACTCATGGTGGTTCACATTTTATTCATGGTGCTTTCCGTAAACTTCTAGCTAAATATGATGTTAATGATAGGATTGCATCACCTTATCATCCCCAGTCTAGTGGTCAAGTTGAATTGAGTAATCGAGAAATAAAATTAATATTGCAAAAGATTGTTAATAGCTCTAGGAAGAATTGGTCTAAGAAACTAGATGATGCACTTTGGGCTTATAGAACTGCTTATAAGAATCCTATGGGTATCTCTCCATACAAAATGGTCTATGGGAAGGCTTGTCATTTACCTTTTGAGTTAGAACACAAAGCTTATTGGGCAATTAAAGAACTTAACTATGATTTTAAACTTGCCGGTGAGAAGAGGTTATTTGACATTAGCTCATTTGATGAATGGAGAACACAAGCCTATGAAAATGCTAAGTTATTCTAAACTATAAGACTGCTAGCCGACCCGCTTAGCTGAGTCCTCCCTCGATTTCGCGCCGTTGTGGCCGTTTGATTTCTTCTGATCAGGTCAACGCGAGCATCTGGTCCGTTGGATTTTTACTGTCTGTTTTCACCCAGCGTTCGTTCGTGGATTACCATGACTGGTGGGCTCATCGGTTTTTCACATTCGTGGGTTCGAAAACCACGGGTGACTACTCTCGCGCACCATGTGGATCGCCACGCACGCTGACCGCGCTGTGCGTGCATGCTGGGACTATGCGGAGGGGTTCGCGGGTGCTGGGCCGGCGCGGACGGGTTGGCGGACAGATGCACACCCAGTTTTCAGGCCCTCCTCACATGACGTGTGGGCCGGTGCTGGTGCTGGCCCCGTTCGTCGGCTGCGTTGGCTGGCGTACTCACGGGGTGGGGCGCGTATCCTCTTGTTCCGCGCTGACCGCGTCCTCTGAACGTGGCGTGCGTGCGTGAGGGGACTGCAGAGGGGTTGGCTGACGCATGTGCACCAGCTCTGCACGACCACCTCGCGATGACGGGTGGGCCGTTTCTGCTGTTGGCCCCGCTCGTCTGTTTCGCTGGCTGGGATCGTCATGGGATGCTTTGTTTGCGGGCGGTTGTGCAGTGATTTGATTGGTCTCCGTGGGATGCGCGGCATGGGCAGGCGCGGGATGTGCGGCGTGGGGATTGGCCCCGCGGGATGCGCACTATGGGAGGCGCATGTGTACCCGTCTGCTGCACACTTTTGCCGCTGGTGCGATGCCATGTGGCCCCGTGCTTCCGCTGGCCCCGCTCGTCGATCGCGGTGGATGCGATGCATGGGCGTCCTTGATGCATTTCGGGGCGTCGTCTCGTCGCATACTATCCGGGGTTGGAGGGAGTAGTTGGCCTGCCCTGTCGCCGTCGTCTCGCAGGCTGCGCTGGGTGAGCCAGCGCATGTGCACCCGACTGGTGCACAGGTTATGCTGCCGGCGCGATGACAAGTGGCCCCGAGCTCCTCCTGGCCCCTCTCGTCGGTTGTAGTGGCAGTGCTGTGTGGGCATCCCGTGAACGTGCGAGAGCACTTTTGGCCAATCCGCTCGTCCCGCGCTGCGCCATTCCCCTTCTCCCGCTTGAACCCTAGGCTTTTTTTCCTCAATCCGCACAGCCGCCGCAGACGTCCTTCTGCGCCAGTCCCCTCCCTCCTTCCTCCTCACTCCCTCACCACAGCCACAACCTGCTAATCCTCGCGCCGGAGTGGCCCCTCGCTCGCCGCCCAGCTTCAAAACCGTCGCCCCGCAGTCGCTCGTCCGCCGCCACGCAGCCGATTGAGGAGGAGGCAAGGGGGAGCAGCAGATGGCGGCGTGGATGAAATGAGAGAACCGGCCAGTGGCGAGGACGATGAAGAGGAGCAGCCAGTGATGCGGATGAAGAAAAGGAGCACCCGGTTGCGCGGATCAAGAGAGACAGAACCGATAGCGGCTGCGGCGGCAACGCGCAGATGAGAGAGAGTTGGTGCGTTGGGAGAAGGAGGTGAGAGCGCCGAGCCAGGAGGCGGCTCGGCTCCTCCCAGCCATGGAGCTGACGTTGCGGACTCCCCGCTGACCTCCTTGGCAAGAGATGTTGCGCTGCCGCTCGGCAGCTGCTCAAACTGAATTAGCGTTCGTGACACCTTCAGGGTATTTTTGTCCTCCTCACCTCTCTTTCTCCCCCTCTCTTTATGTACTCTGTTTTATTCCACTGCTCTATGTGTCATAGATCTTCCTGTTTTTTTTGTTGGAGTTGTTGGGTGTTGCAATAAAAACTGCGACTATAGCAAGATGTAGTTCTTTAGTAATCTTCTGTCTGGGATTCTTCATTACGAGAGAGGATGGGTGAAAGTCTGGGATGAAGTTTGTGTTCGTCTGCCTCAAGATGTTGTCACCCATGTGTTAATGTTGTAGAAGATGTATCATTTGACTTCTTCTTTTAGGTTTAATTTCTGTTTAGTTAATGCCCACAGATTGTGATGTTCATATATGGGTATTTTTTGTCAATTGTGTTGCTTCAGTATGTAGGTGCTACTGTCCATGTGGGATATATAATAGGTCAGACTGGTTTGCTAGCTTGATTGTGTAGCTCGATTTTTTCATTTAGGAGAGTCCTCTTCAGCTGCATCTTTTGTGCAGCTCCAAAATTCTACGTTTCAAAAAGCTCTATTCAGTGTGCTTGATTACTCCACTTCCATGTTTATCCTTGCATAAAAGAGGACCTTTATCCTGATAGACATGGAAACATCGGTTCACATTGAGTGCATCATCGCTAATCAGCTACAGTGTATGGTCAGCGGACATGCTTGCTTATTCCTGTAACAGATTGTTACTGTACCAGCTTAGATTTTCTAACCTTTTAGATTTGACAATTCTAGAGAAGTTTGTATATGATTCTTGAGAAGTTGTACAGATCTGGAAGTATTTAGTTTTGTTGGTAAAATCCATTACCTGCATGTCCTTATTTATTTTATTAGTCGAACATAATATCACATCACCTACAATTATTATTCTTTATTACAGTCTCATACTAAAGTAGTCCGATTAGTTGTAGTAATTCATAAATATTTTCATTATAGTTCTTTTTTGGTTTCTAGGCATGGAATTTACTTCAAAATTTCAATCGTTATTTGGTTAGTAAGGCTCTTTTTTCCCAATTGTGATGTTTGAAACGTTTTCTTATACTGATAATGATCTAGAATAAAACAGAGCGATGCTTTATACAAACAGACACAACAGGAGTTAACTGGTACCTAGCTTTTGAAACCACTGATATATAGTACAAAATATTATTTTAGTAGAACAGAAGAGATGCAATCTTATGGATATTTTCGCATTTGTAAGAAACAGCCCAGCTTGGCAAGCGGACCTGACTAGCCATGTGTAGGACTCAGCCGTGCTGGCTTCCAAATGATTAGTATTTGTGTTTTACTATGTTTCGGTTAGCCCAAGTGCATCAGTTAAGTAGACAGTATTATGTTGAAAAATGGAAAGAGACTACTCTTTTGTTACTTGCAGTACAGATATATGCTATAACATATTACCTTATGCTCTCTTTGGATTTCAGTATATGCCTGCGAACAATTAAGTCACTAATATCAATGCCTGAGAATTATTTTGTTTGCCATTCTGATCGTTCCAGCAGAGAGCAATGGATATAAGAGAAATATGTAAAGAGTTGTCCCTAGAAGAAATATGCAACAACTTATTCAGGTTACTTCTTAATCAATAATGCTTCTATATCATTACATACACATACTTAAGAATGTGCCTTTTGAGACAGAGCTTGTGTCAGTACCTCGCACTTATCTTATATGCCATTCCAACTATCTGTTGCAGAAGAGAGCAAGGGATATATAAGAAATCTCCAGGTAGCTTCGCTTAGGTGCATCATCTTTTGCTAGGAGTCAGCTTGAAGAACGCTTCTCAGGTTAATTCTTGTGTCAGTGTTTTGGCTTTTCTCCATTGGTTTGTAAAAACCGCATGGTAACTTGACTTTACAGAGAACCTGCTGCACTATAACTTTTGTTTAATTGGTCGATAACGCCCATGTGTATATACTTAGTGTATGTTTGACCAGATTGTTTTAACTTATGTTGTTTCTATACTTCAGGAGATTGCAACTGACATGTTGGATGGAAGACTGCAACTGACATGCTGGATGGGAATAACCCAATTTCTGTTATACAGGCTCTTCCACCCATTTTATACAGTTTACGCTTGGTGTCACATGTCCAGTAATAAGGCAACAGTTGCTTCCGTTTCTTAAAACAATCTACAGGAACCCAGTGTAAAATTAGTGTCATAAGCGAGAGTGGCCTTCACCTGAAAACAACGTGCCAAACAAGCCTGAGGTAATATATACCTCTAAACTAATGCTCCTTGTTTGGTCTCATATGGGACATGCTGAATCATGTTATTCTATGCTTGGAGAGATTCTTTGTGCATACTGATCGTATATTAAGATCCTGAATGAAGGGTGGTTTAATTCCATCAAGATTCTTTAGCGGTCCAATATTGAGCACTTAGAATTTGATTGTTTGGTTTCCGTATGTTATAGTTGTAAAATACTAATTGGTAGTTTCTGAATATTTTGTTTGTAGTCTCCACTCATGTGAAATTGCTCATTCAGTTATCTATTATGTATATGCTGCAGGTTGCAAACAATATGATATCCTTTCTGTTCCGGGTGTTTTAACAAATAAAATGGGAAATCTATTTTGATGCTAGGAGAATCCCTAATTGAGTCTTTTCCCCAATAAAAATCAGACTGGAAGGGTATGAAGGAGGGGGGGTATTAAATCAGTACGCCCGGAAGTTAAATCCGTGGATGAAGCACGGGAAGGGGAGAGAGAGAGGGAGATTTAACAAGTACGGGTGAAGGCAAGTTGACTGAAGCAAAACCGGTCTGTTGCTTCACCGAGCCGAGCTACCGAGAAAGGAGAAAAGAAAGAGAAAGGCAGTCGTTATGTATTTTGGCGTATTAAATCAGTACACGCGGAAGTTAAATCCGTGGATGAAGCACAGGAAGGGGAGAGAGGGAGATTAAACAAGTACGGGTGAAGGCAAGTTGGCTGAAGCAAAACCAGTCCGTTGCTTCATCGAGCCGAGCTACCGAGAAAGGAGAAAAGAAAGAGAAAGACAGTCGTTATGTATTCTGGCCTATTATATTCTCTTCTAATTGGGCCTAACCTAGCTAAGCCTTCATGAGAGAAATATGGTGGATTCTTAGATGTGCTTGGTTGATTTTTTGTTGTTGCTATTTTCACTATAAAATATATGTACAAGCTATTTAAGAGAGCCAAAAGAGGAAATGGATAAACCTGTTACAGAAAGCTATCTTTTCATACAACATCAAACAAGAATTCAACATGTCATATCTTTTCAGAATGTGGTTTACAGTTTCCCTATTTCGTTAGATGGTGTTGATTTCTTGCTTGATATTAGCGATGTATGTAATCAGGAATTAGGAAAACATACCAGTATATTGCAATTCCAAAACTTAGAAAAAACAGAAGGATCCCCAAAAACCTACAGATTTTTAATTAACATTTAGCACTTTCATCGCTTAGTTCCCTATTTTGTTAGATGGTGTTGATTTGTAATCAAACAATGGAAATTCTTTTCATCGCGTACATGGTTTTAGCGTGCCTCTGCGCCATTTGGCGCAACGGGTCAACTAGTTTAAAGAAAAGGTTAAAAGATGGCATGACAAAAGGATTCAAAAACGAGAATTCAATGTAGGAGACTTAGTACTTTTATACAATTCTCGTTTCAGATTTTTTATAGGAAAACTCCTCTCTAAATGGGAAGGCCCATACGTTGTTGAGGAGGTTTATCGTGCCGGTGCTATAAAAATCAACAACTTCAAAGGCAAGAACCCGAGAGTGGTGAATGGGCAAAGAATTAAGCATTATATTTCAGGTGCACCCATTAATTAAGAAACAAATGTCATCCAAGTCATCACACCGGAAGAACACATTAAGGAAGTCTTCCAGAACACTCCAGAAACCTAAAAAAGGGGTAGGTATGTGGTACGGTAAGTAAACCGACTCCAAAAATTCCATAAAAATAATTTCTGTCGTTTTTTGGTATTTTAGAAAAATTACAAAAATAAAACGGAGTCGGAAGGACCCACGAGGGAGGCACAAAACAACAGGTCCCCCCCGGGGCGCGGCCAGATGGCTTGTGGGTCCCTCGTGTGGCCTCCGGACTCCGATTTCTTCTGGAACACGTATTCTGACCTAGAAAAAATCATTATATATACTCCTGGGTGTTTTGACCACCGCATCGCGAGATTTTCCTCTATTCTTGTTTCGGGCTATTTTTCTGACAGATCTAGATCGCTATGACTTCCCCTTCGCCAACCAAGGACAAGTTCTTTGAGAAGGTCATCAATCCCTACCTTCCGGAGGTGATGAAGCACCCTCAAGCTATTGAGATGCGTGAGGGGGTGCTCACCATCCGGGATGTTCAAGGCCCCAAGAAGGAGGGAAGCGAGAAGGCGAGGCTTGCACAAGTGGAGCAAGAAATCTTCAAGTGTCAAGGGATGGTTGAACATGGCTTGAGTGCTAATCACTCTATGATCACGGACTTCATCCGTGAAAACAAGATGGACACCAAAAGCGTGGGGGAGGCTCTCGCCAAGATTCAAGATCGGATTGAACACCTCCAGGATCAACTCTATCAACTCCAACTCCAAAACTGTGAGTATGAATCCAGGTTTAAAAGGATGAGCCTAGCTGCTAATTTTAGGATCCCGGAGACAAGGGTTTCTTTCTTTGGTGGAGAACCTATGCCTTGGAAGATGGAGGACTACCAAACACCACCGCCATCACCGAAGAACACTTGAGCACATGGGTATGGGCATCACCCTTGGCTTGTTCCAAGCTTGGGGGAGGTGCCCCGGTATCGTATCACCATCACTTTTTACCACCACTATCTATCTTAGTTCGATCTTTAGTTTTTCATGATTTAGGGAGTTAAATTTCGGATTTGTTTTGTTTAGAGTTTTTTCTTTGAGTTCTACCTATCCTTGTAATCGAGTGTGAGAGTTATATAATAAAGTTAGTTGAGATCATGTGCCCCTTCTTCACTTGCACCCATCATCTTAGCAAGGCAATAAAAAGAATAGAAAAAATCATATGCCTATCTCTTGAGAAGTAATGACTTCACATAGAAAAAGAGGTATAAGCAATAAGAAGTGTTGGAAACCAACAAACATAATGTTAGTAATTGATATGATCTATGCAAAAGTGTGGTAGAGAAGAGGAGATTTACATATAAATATACTATCATGAACACCTTCTATGATTGTGAGCTTCCATCAAAATATTACATAATGATCAAGTGTTGAAGTGGGACATGGAAGACAACATAATGATCATGTTGTATTGAATCCTTTAACATGTGATGCTTGCTTAGGACCTTTTGCTAGCCCAAAGATTCGCACTAAGTAGAGATACTACTTGTGCATCCATAACCATTAAACCCAGTTTCTTGCCATGAGAGTCCACCATACCTACCTATGGATTGAATAAGATCCTTCAAGTAAGTTGTCATTGTTGCACAAGGCAATAAAAATTGCCTCTAATCATGTAAGATCTTTTATTGTAAGGTAAAGTAAGCTTTGTACGATCTTATGATGGTGAAGTAATAAAAGCGACGGAGTGCATAATAAAGTTCGCTATCACAAGGGGCAATATGAAGTGATGTTCCTTTATGTTAAGAGATTAAACATATCAAACAAATAAAAGCACATGACAACCTCTGCTTCCCTCTGCGAAGGGCCTATCTTTTATGTTCTTACAAGTTTTATTTCCAAGCAAGAGTCAATAATATTTCCCGTATTCTTATTCTCCAAACTATTCAGTGGCAAACATTATATGTTGAGGAAAGATTCAAACAAATATATCCAGCTGAATGTAAATGATCATGTTCCATTATTGTTGACATTATCCTTGAGGTAAATAAGTTGGGTGGCAAGAACATTAAAGTCCCCATCTTCCTATGTGTCCCGTGGAGTCACTTGTTCCAAAAATATGCAATGTATGTTAGCAATCATAGAAGGTTACATCATAGTTGAATATGTGAACTTGATAGAAATATAAGCTCTTACATAGACTCTTCTCTCGATTGCAAAAGCTATGATTATCTCAAGGACTAATTGCGTTGCTTGTTGGTTCTCAATAAAGATTATGCCCCATATTTCTTCAGTTGTGAACAGATTGTTACTTGTTCATGAGAGGTTATATGATTGAAAACTTGCTGGTATGATGATATTCATGATGCTCTCATGTCCCTATTCTGTTTTTATCGACATCTCTCTCTCAAATTATGTGGTCATTATTTTAGAGTTCGGCTTTCGCTTGAGGACAAGCGAGGTCTAAGCTTGGGGGAGTTGATACGTCCATTTTGCATCATGATTTCTTACCACTATCAACCTTATTTTTTTTCCATTATTCCACATTATCATACAATTCTTATGCATATTCTCTCTGAATATGCAAGGTACATCACAAGGAGGGAAATATCTGGAAACTAGAATTCTGGACCGGAAAACCGAGAAAAAGGCAGAAAAATCACCAGTCTCAGAATCACGTGAAAATTTACGAAGAATATTTTTGGAATATTTAAGAATTTCTCGAGAAAAAATATACCAGAGAGGGGCTGCCAGCAGGCCACAAGCCAACAGGCCGCCCCCTAGGGGCGTGGCCAGATGGCTTGTGGACCCCCTGCTGGTCCTCCGATGCCCCTCTTCTCCTGTATGGTGTGTTTTACCCTAGAAAAAATCATAAGCAAACTTTCGGGACGAAGCGCCGCTGTCTCGAGGCGGAAACCTCGGCAGAGGCCCTTTTGCACTCCGACAGTCAGATTTATCCGGGGAAATCCCTCTCCGGGAGGGGGAGATCGAAACCATCGTCATCACCAACACTTCCTCCTTCGTGGGAGGAGCAATCTTCATCAACCTCTTCACCATCACCATCTCATTTCCAACCCTAGTTCATCTCTTGTATTCAATCTTTGTCCCAAAACCTCAGATTGGTACCTGTGGGTTACTAGTTGTGTTGATTACATCTCGTAGTTGATGCTTGTTGGATTACTTGGTGGAAGAGATTATGTTCAGATCCTTAATTATCATTATTACTTCTCTAATATTGAACATGTTGATGATGTGTGAGTAGTTACTATTCTTCCTGAGGACACGGGAGAAGTCTTGTTATAAGTAATCTTGTGAAGTTGCTATGCGTTCGATATTTTGATGATATGTATGTTGTTACTTCTCTTAGTGGTGTCATGTGAACGTCGACTACATGACACTTCACCATGTTATGGGACAAAGGGAAGTCATTGTGGAGTAACAAGTAGATGATGGGTTGCGAGAGTGACAGAAGCTTAAACCCCAGTTTATGCGTTGCTTCATAAGGGGCTGATTTGGATCCACATGTTTCATGCTATGGTTAGATTTATCTTAATTCTTCTTTCGTAGTTGCGGATGCTTGCGAGAGGGGTTAATCATAAGTAGGTTGTTAGTTCAAGTAAGAATAGCACCTTAGCACCGGTCCACCCACATATCAAATTATCAAAGTAGCGAACGTGAATCAACTCAACATGATGAACATGACTAGATAGAAATTCCCATGTGTCCTCGGGAGCACTTGCTTAATATAAGAGTACTTTCAGCCCTGTCCTTTGCTACAAAAAGGATTGGGCTACCTTGCTGCACCATTGTTACTATTGTTACTTGTCACTTGTTACGAATTATCTTGCTACAAAACTATCTACCACTCTTACTCATAGCACTTGCAGAGAATATCTTGCTGAAAACTGCTTATCATTTCCTTCTGTTCCTTGTTGGGTTCGAAACTCTTACTTATCGAAGGGACTACGATTGATCCCCTATACTTGTGGGTCATCATGCAACAGAGCGTATCATGTCACGGGGTTTGGATGCACCGGCAAAGGTTGCACCAATCCTCGAGGTGAGAATGGGCAATGCACGGTACCGAAGAGGCTAGCAAATATGAGGTGGTGAGAGTGCATACATCGATGGATTCACGTTAGTCATAAAGAACTCACATACTTATTGCAAGATTTTATTAGCTCTCTCGAAGCAAAGCACTACTCGCATTCCCCTAGGGAGGAGGTTGGGAGGAGTTAACCATCGCGCGCCTCCGACTTAAACAGCACTAGGATTTCAACGAGGAATAAGTATGCTCGCACATATTCACCATGCCATAAAAAATATTTAGATGAACAACAAGTTAACACCCTCTTATTCACAATATTCTTACTAACCAATGATCATGCACTCATGCCCCCTTCACATTACCACATTAATATCATTAACCCACAATTTCTTTTTTCTGTGCTACATGTGGTTTTGATTATGCACTCATTCGATACCTATTATTTTTGGACTAGTCTTATAACCCATGCAAATTACCGTCACTATTTATTAACTATCAAGCAAATATAAGTGAAGAATGAGAGTGCAATTATTTCTATAAAATCTATATGCCACCGTGCTCTAAAAGATATAAGTGAAGTACTAGAGCAACTGCTTAGCTCAAAAGATATAAGTGAAGCACAAAGAGTATTCTAAAAGATCGTGATTATCTTGTGTCTCTCTCAAGTGGGTGTGTCCAACAAACAATGTGTAACATCCCAATTTTCCTAAATTAGGATGTTAATAGATCATTCATATGCATCTCATATATTTCTATGCATTATCTGTTTTTCTGAAAGATTCTTTTCATTATGCAACTAAAGGCAAATTATTGGAGTGGAGATAATATGACTTCTCCCCTAGCAAATAAAAGTTCATAATGTCCAGAATAATATTTGGATTTCATCCGATTTGTTTTTTTTCAATTCTTTAAACTCTAAATCATTTTCATTTGAGTATTTCAATGCTCATTGTGTGGCCTATTTGCATAAGATTTATTTTTCAAAAATTATACTAGGCTTGGAACTAATGTTCCTATAGTTTATATTAGTAGCATATATTTTACTGTGCGTTATATTATTTTTAGGATTTATTCTGGTATTTATTTAGCCAGAATATATTTATTCTGTATATGTTTTTGTAGCAGTCTTTATTTTTTTTTAAATGCACTGTGCAGTTGGGCAGCACAGTGGCCCAACCGGGGCTTCGGCCGCGCGCGCACAGCATAGCCACCGCTGGTAGGCCGGCCCACGGCCCAGCTGCTGCCGAATCGGTACGCAGCCGATCCCACCTCGCCTCCAGCCGCTGACCAGTGGGCCCCGCCCCTTTCTTCCACCTCCGGTCGGATACGACCGCACCGCACGCAGCCGGGAGATCGAGCCCGAGTCGACCTGGCGTCCTGGCGATCCCGTGCACGCATTGGACTCCCTGGACGCGTAGGAGTTGCCCCGCACGCCCGAATCCCTCTATTCCCGATCCTTTCCCGTCGCCGCACGCCTCTGCAGGCGAGTTGGATCTCGCCGTGGAGCTCGAGCCACCGCCGCCGTCGCCGGACGTCTGCATCGCCGTAAGAACACCGCCGGACGCGCCGTTTGCTCCCTTCGATTCCCCTCCCCGCTACGCATCGATTTGACCCCGCCCGTGGACCGCAGAGCATCGGAGGGACCGCCCGACGCCGCCGGAACCCGCCGGCGTTCCCGTCATCACTGCCGGCCGCAGAGGAGACCCCGCCACCCGTAGAACCACCCTCGCCACCCCCGACGTCCGCCGCATCCATCCCTCACCTCCACTTCGCCGGAGAGCCGCCGGAGAACCGTCGCCGTAGAGCCCGAGCCGCTGCCGTTTTCTCTGTTTCTGGTGAGAGCACGGGCGCACAGAACCCCATCCAATCCCAGCGCGCCACGTGGCGCTGAGCTACAGTAACCGCAGCAGCTCCAGATTCTGTCTATTTTTGACAGATTTTCACCCAATTTTCAAATAGCTCTAACTTTTAATCTATATGCTCAAATTAGAAAATTCTTTCTCCTGTGCACTCACAATGACCAGTAGAATATGACAGAACCAAAAATTTGCATGTTTGCCATGTTCAAATATGAATTAGATCAAATTTACTTTGAACCTTCCGGAGGCCATATTTTGCAAACCGTTTATTAAAGTTTATAGATTCTTTTTGTGCTGTGTTTCTATTGATTTGTAGATGTTTTATACCTGCTGTTATGCTACTATTTTTGTGATTTTAAAAATGATTTCTTGTTGTTGGTTTTATTTGGTGTTATTTGAATGTGGTGATTTATTTGTTGTGATTGTTTGAAACGTGTAGATTGCCCGGAGTGCGACGCGAACTATTGTCAGGAGTGTGACCTTTTGAACCAGAATCAAGGCAAGTTACATGTTGATCATCCTTCACCTATTATTTTTCTATGCATGTAGTATATATCACACTATGAATTTATGCATGTATAGGAATATTGTTATATTATGCTATGCTATTGAGTATCTCCTTGTCAATGATGATCGTGGTAGTTGTAGTTCTGCTATGCTATGTAGACGGGGATTGGTTCGTGTATTCATTGAGATTATGTGAGGATTATTATAAGAAAAATTGAGTAGTAACTAAGGATATAATTCACCTCTGGGCGGATGTGGTATTGCTGGGTGGTTTCAAGAACATCATGGTTTCGGCCCTCTGAATGTAAGTGGAATGCCGCCCAGGTTCAAAAAGATCAGACAGACTTAGTGACTAGTAGCTTCCGTGTGCGGCCACTGGCTATATGGGCTCTGGCTTAGTTGATCAGTAGTGGAAACCTTACCCGGATGTGCCAGCAGATGTAGTTATGATAGTTGGGATGGGCCTCCTGTGGGACTAGGTGACTGCTTCTGAAAGACTTCGTCTCAATCTTCGGGTTGGGTCTAGTGGGTAAAGCGTACTAAACTCTGCAGAGTATTAAAACTAATCATGATTAGCCGTGTCCCCGGTTATGGACATTTTGAGCAGCTAGGCCATTACAGTTGTTGGATGATCTTGACAGATGTTACTCTTAAAAAACTTGGTGGGAAACTTAATAATGGTAATAGGTTGGAGTTGGTGTTGCCAATTCAACCATATGTATTTAATTGTAGCAAATAAAATTAAAACTTGACTATTATGTAGTTATGAGGACAAAAATAGCTTTTCTGCAAAATAACCATCAAGCCTTCCTTTGTTATACTATGCATGTACATGTAGGTCTGCTTTAATATTACTCCTGTGTAACTTGCCAATGCATTCAATGTATTGACCTATACGGCTGCAACATCTCATGTTGCAGGATATTCAGACGAAGAGTAAGGTACCGTTAGGGTCGCGAGTCTGCACTCAGCATCGCCAGTGGGCTATGATGGGACTCATCGTTATTTTTTGCTACTTTTCCGCTGTTTGATTGAATAAAGCTAGCTATGTGCTATGTAGATTGTTATACTTTATAAATTTTGGATCATACGATGTAATAAATGATGCACTTGTTATTCTGGTATTCATCTATACTGTGTGTGCTAGCGAATCGATCCAGGGACTAGCATAGTAAGCACAGAGACTCAAATCCTTCGAGGTTTGGTCGTTACACAATGATTGTGGAAAACTAAAACAAAAATAAACTAAAGCAAACAACGCTCCAAGCAAAACTCATATCATGTGATGAATAAAAATATAGCTCCAAGTGACATACCGATGGATTGAGATGAAGGAGGGGATGCCCTCCAGGGCATCCCCAAGCTTAAATGCTTGAGTCTTCCAGGATATTACCTTGGGGTGCCTTGGTAATCCCCAAGCTTAGGCTCTTGTCGCTCCTTATTCCCTCATCCATCGTGATAGCACCCAAAACTTGAAAACTTCAGCACACAAAACTCAACAAAAACCTTCGTGAGATCCGTTAGTATAGAAAACATATCAAATACTTTAGGTATTATTATAAATTGATTATTATTTTATTATTGCATAAGGTGCTGTATTCTAACTTCTCCATGTCTTATACCCCCCGATACAATCCATAGCATTATCAAAACAAGCAAACTATGTAAGCAAAAACAAAATCTGTCTAAAACAGAACAGTCTGTAAAGATATATAGAGAACCTATACTTCTGTAACTCCAATAATTCTGAAAAATTAGGACAACCTGAAGAATTTGTATAGCAATACTGTATAAAATTTCAGATCAAAAAGACGTTCCAGTAAAATCAGAGAAATTCTGCAGTGGACGCTCAAGTTTCTGTTTTTGAACTGTATCAATTCTACTCATCTTGTAAGTCATCCCAAAGGCTTTAGTTGGCACAAACACTAATTTAAACATAAAAACACAATCATTACGAAGGCAATGATCATGTTATCACACACAAACAGAAAGTATTGGGTTGTCTCCCAACAAGCTCTTTCTTTATAGCCATTAAGATAGGCTTAGGATATTAATGATGCTCACATAAAACACAAGAACTGAAGCACAATGGGAGCATCATATGGCAAATAATGAACACATTTAAGCCTAACATACTTCCTATGCATGGGCATTTTGTAAGCAAACAAATTATCAATACAAGAAGTGTCTAGCATATGCAAGTAGGAAGAATAAAGTGTTAACAATTTAAACATCAAGAGAGGTGAGTGAGTAACATGAAAATTTATATAACCATATTTTCCTCTCTCATAGTAATTACATGTAGGATCATATTTAAATTCAACAATATGGCTATCATATAAAATATTTTCTCCATGATCCATATGCACAAAACTTTTACAATCTTCCAAGATAGTGGGATTAATATTAAGTAAAGTCATGATCTCTCCAAACCCACTTTTAGTAATATTGCAAATATCATTATCAATAATAGATTCATCATGAAGCTCAGAATTCTCAAGATCACAAGAAAAATCATGATTATCACCCCAATCATGATCAGAATTCTCCAACGTATCTATAATTTTTGCTTGTTCCATGCTGTTATATTATCATTCTTGGATGTTTTACAATCATTTTATTACAGATTTATATCATTTTTTGGGACTAACTTATTGACATAGTGCCAAAGTGCCAGTTGCTATTTTTGCTTGTTTTTTACTTCGCAGAAAATCAGTACAAAACGGAGATAAAACGCTGCGGGGATTTTTGTGGATTTTTGCCGGACCAGAAGAAACCAGATGGGCCAAAGAACACAAGAAGAGGGGGCCCAGGGTGGCCAGCCCCCACCAAGGCGCGCCAGAGGCCCCCTGGCACGGCCTGGTGGGTGCTGGGCACCTCGGGCACCCCCTCAACCGACTATCGTGCCTATAAATTCACTGGAAATCCAAAAACCCTAGAAGAGTCGCCGAAACACAATTCCAGCCACCGCAAGTTCCAGAACCGCGAGATCCAATCTAAACACCATCACGGAGGGGTTCATCTTCTTCATAGGTGCCTCTCCGATGATGCGTGAGTAGTCCACCATAGACCTATGGGTCCGTAGGCAGTAGCTAGATGGCTTCTTCTCTCTCTCTTATGATTCTCAATACAATGGTCTCTTGGAGATCTATTTGATGTAAACTTTTGCGGTGTGTTTGTTGGGATCCGATGAATTTTGAGTTCATGATCAGTTTCTATCCATGAATATTATTTGAGTCTTCTTTGATCTCTTATATGCATGATTACTTATAGCCTTGTATTTCTTCTTCGAATCTTTGGTTTAGTTAGGCCAACTAGATCGATTTTTCTTGCCATGGGAAGAGGTGCTTTGTGATGGGTTCGATCTTGCGGTGTTCTTTCCCAGTGACAGAAGGGGCAGCAAGACACGCATGTATCGTAGCTATTAAGGATAACAAGATGGGGTCTATTCCTACATGAATAGATCTTGTCTACATCATGTCATCGTTCTTATTGCATTACTCCGTTTTTCCATGAACTTAATACACTAGATGCATGCTGGATAGCGGTCGATGTGTGGAGTAATAGAGGTAGATGCAGGCAGGAGTCGGTCTATCTATCTTGGACGTGATGCCTATATAATGATCATCGCCTTGGATATCGTCATGACTATTCGATTTTCTATCACTTGCCCAATAGTAATTTGTTCACCCACCGTGCGCTATACTCATGAGAGAAGCCACTAGTGAACCCTACGCCCCCCGGGTCTACTTTTCCATCATATTGCTTTCCGATCTATGTTTTTTGCAATCTTTGTTTTCAGATCTACAAAACCAAAAACCCAAAAATATATTGCTGCATATTTACTATTTTTATTTGTGCTCTTGAGAGATCTATCTCTCCTATCTATCACTATCTAATCTATCTTATTACCGTAGAGATATTGACAACCTCTCTTTCGCGTCGGGTTGCAAGTATTTGTTGTTTGTGTGCAGGTGCTGCTTATTGGGTGGTGGTGATCCTCCTACTGGTTCGATAACCTTGGTTTCATAACTGAGGGA
Organism: Elymus sibiricus; assembly: GCA_039707655.1. Classification (NCBI taxonomy): domain Eukaryota; kingdom Viridiplantae; phylum Streptophyta; class Magnoliopsida; order Poales; family Poaceae; genus Elymus; species Elymus sibiricus. Next base: position 253,246,791 of record CM077671.1, read on the forward strand.
AATACTTACAGTCGCTGTGCTGCATCATCCCTTCCTCTTTGGGGAAATACTGACGCAGTCCAAGCCACGTCAGCACGCAACCCTAGTCTTCAGCGACTGCACACAAAGAAGCAAACACTTGCACCCAACACGGGCAAGTGGGTTGTCAATCTTCTTGGACTCGTTATTTGCAAGCAAATGAAGTGTGTAGATGATAGTTGAATAAAGTAAATTACAAAATAAATTGAAAGCAAATAAATGGCAGCAAGGTATTGAAAGCTTTTGTAAATATATAAGTGAATATACCCCGGGGACCGTAGTTTTCTCTAGTGGCATCTCTCATGTAGTAGGCATACGGTGGGTAAACAAATTACTGTTGGGCAACTGATAGAAAAGTGCATAGTTATGCAATATTTATTCAGGGCAATGATCATGTGTATATAGGCATCACGTCCATAAGCAAATAGGCCGACTCCTTCCTGCACCTATTACTATTACTCCACGTCGATGGCGTTTCTATTCTTGCCTCTCTAAGTATTAAGTTCATGACAAACAAAGTAATGCTTGGAGAACGATGACATGATGTAGACAAATAAAACTCAATCAATATGAATTAACCCTAATGTTTTATCCTTAGTGGCAACAATACAAAGACGTGTCTTGTCCCCTTCTGTCACTGGGATATAAAGCACCGCCAGATTGAACCCACTACAACGCACCCCTCTCATTTAAGAAATATCAATTTGGTTGGCCAAACTATTTCAATAGATCAGAGAGATTTACGAAGCTATAATAATCATGCAAATAAGAATCATAATAGAAATTAGAGAAGACTCAAATCTTTTTCATGAATAATCTGAACATAAACCCATAATTCATCGGATCCTAACAAACGCACCGCACAAAGTGATTACATCGAATAGATCACCGCGAAGATGCGGTGAACTTTGTATTGAAGATCAAGAGAGAGAGAGAGATAGCCATCTAGGTACTAACTAAGGACCCGTAGGTCTATAGGGAACTACTCACCCATCACCATGGGAGCAGCAAGGTTAATGTAGAGGCCCTCCGTGATTGATCCCCCCTCCGGCAGAGCACCGGAACAAGGCTCCAGATGGGCACACGGCGGAACAGAGACTTGCGGCGGCGGAAAAAGTGTTTCGGGAGGCTCTCTAGGGTTTTTGAAAATTATAGGCCAGAGAGGGGCGTTGGGAGACACCCGAGGGGGCCAGCACATAATAGGGTGCGGCCACCCCCCGGGCGCGGCCTGTTGTGTGCTCGCTCCCTCGTGAGGCCTCCGGTCTCCTCCCGAAGCTTCCAGGTCTTGTTTTTGGTCCAGAAAAAATCATAAAAAAATTCGGGGCAATTGGACTTCGTTTGGTGTTGTAAACCTAAAAAGTCAAAAACATGCAGAAAACAGCAACTGGCACTGGGCACTGGGTTAATAGGTTAGTGCTCAAAAATAATATGAATTGATAAACAATCACAAAAAGCATCCTAGAATGATAATATTATATCATGGAACAATGAAAAATTATAGATACGTTGGAGACGTATCAGCGACTGACACACGTCCAACGTTGGCATCTGCTTGGGCGGAAACTTGTCTGGAATGCCCCAGTCGGTTGTCAGATCCTCCTCTATCCTAACCGCCTGCTTCGACGGTGCAATCCTTGTCGGCGGACGGATGGATGGGGTGCGGGGTTCCACGCGCGGCTGGAGGGACAACTGCTCCTCCATGTCCCCTTCCACGGCCTGCGATGCCAAAACCGCTTCCCTCTCTCGTTCACTGCCGCGTTGGATCCTCCAGGTTGTAGGATGAAACCGAGGATAGGAAGCCAACGGACGAGGCGGATGCAACCTCTGTCGCGACGGTTGGGGCGGGCTCAACGACATCTTGGGCAGCGGATCGTGACCGGCGGTGAGCATGTGGAGCAAGGGTGTGGGACGGCGATGCCTCGGACGAGGTAAGAGAAGGGGAAGGTAGGAGGAGGAGGAAGGGTGTGGTGGATTTGGTGCAATTTGGGGTGGGGTAGACTTGTGGGGCGGACGCGCCTGGGCGCCCATATCCGCTACAGATTTGGGCTGGATATGAGGGGTGCTGGTTAGCCCGAGCGTTTGAGGACCTGATGGCCCACAAGTATAGGCGGTCAATTGTAGTCCTTTTGATAAGTAAGAGTGTCGAACCCAATGAGGAGCAGAAGGAAATGACAAGTGGTTTTCAGCAAGGTAATTTCTGCAAGCACTGAAATTGTAGGTAACAGGTAGTTTGATAGCAAGATAATTGGTAATGAGCAAGTAACGGTAACGGTAAGCAAGATAGCCCAATCCTTTTGTGGCAAAGGACAGGCCAAAACGGTCTCTTATAATAAGCAAGCGTTCTTGAGGGTACATGGGAATTTCATCAGGTTCTTTCATCATGTTGGTTTAATTTGCGTTCGCTACTTTGATAATTTGATATGTGGGTGGACCGGTGCTTGGGTGTTGTTCTTACTTGAACAAACCTCCCACTTATGATCAACCCCCTCGCAAGCATCCGCAACTACGAGAAAAGTATTAAGATAAAATCTAACCATAGCATTAAACATTTGGATCCAAATCAGCCCCTTACGAAATAGCGCATAAACTAGGGTTTAAGCTTCTGTCACTCTAGCAACCCGTCATCTAATAACTAATCCACAATGCATTCCCTTAGGCCCAAAGATGGTGAAGTGCCATGTAGTCGACGTTCACATGACACCACTAAGGGAATCACAACATTCATATCATCAAAATATCGAACACATATCAACTTCACATGATTACTTGCAACATGACTTCTCCCGTGACCTCAAGAACAAAGGTAACTACTCACAAATGATATTCATGCTCAAGATCAGAGGGGTATTAAATATCATAATGGATCCAAACATATAATCTTCCACCAAATAAACCATATAGTAATCAACTATGAGATGTAATCAACACTACTAGTCACCCGCAGGTACCAATCTGAGGTTCCGGTACAAAGATTGAACACAAGAGATGAACTAGGGTTTGAGAGGAGATGGTGATGTTGAAGATGTTGATGAAGATTGGCCTCCCAAAGATGAGAGGGTTGTTCGTGATGACGATGGCTTCGATTTCCCCCTCCGGGAGGGAAGTTCCCCCGGCGGAATCGCTCCGATGGAGGGCAAAAGTGCTCCTGCCCAAGTTCTACCTCGAGACGGCAGCATTCCATCCCGAAAGTCCCCTCTTGATTTTTTCAAGGTCAAAAGACCTTAAGTACCAGAAGATGGGCACCGGAGGTGGGTCGGGCTGGCCACAGCCCACCAGGGCGCGCCTGGGGGGCCTGGCGTGCCCTGGTGTCTTGTGGTCACCAGGTGGCCCCCCTCCGGTAGTTATTTGCTCCAGTATTTTTTATATATTCCAAAATAATTCTCCATGAAGTTCCAGCTTATTTGGAGATGTGCAGAATAGGTGTCTCTGTTATGCTTTTTCAGGTCCAGAATTCCAGCTGCCAGCATTCTCCCTTTTTGTGTAAACCTTGCATATTATGAGAGAAAAGGCATTAGAATTACTCCATAAAGCATTATAATGCATAAAACATTATAAATAACAGTAGGAAATCGTGATGCAAAATGGATGTATCAACTCCCCCAAGCTTAGACCTCGCTTGTCCTCAAGCGAAAGCCGATATCGAAAAACATCTCCACATGGTTTGAGAGAGAGGTGTCGATAAAAAACAAAATACGGACATAGTAGCATCATGCTTATTATCATAGCAGCAACAAACTTTGTCATAGGAATTTTTCATATAACTTTTATTATATAACTTCATCATATAACTTCTCATGAACAAGTAACAATTCATCACAACATAGAAGTATAAATCATAAACCTTATTAAAAACAAACAAACTATGTTCTCAGTCAACTTTACAACTACAATTCATCATATTTTCAGGAAGGGTCTCGTGTCGGAGCCTTTTGGCAAGTCCACATACTCAACCATCATTTAATCTTCTATGATTGCAGACACTCACAGCATACCCATGAGCAAAAAATTTGGCATATAATATTTAATTGTCCAACGTCAATAATTTTGGCATATAATATTTAATGGGGGCTCACAATCATAAAAGATGTCCAAGATAGTGTATTTGCATGTGAATCTTCTCTTCCCTTATTAATTCTTTCATGAATTACATCATTGACCAATGTTATGTTTTCAATCTCCAATAAATTTTACCACTTATACTTTTCCTTATGTGATGTCATTACTTACCATAATTAGCGTATGATCCTTTTCATTTATTTCCTTTTTATTTTGATTGCAACAAGAAAGTAAAGAAGCAAAAGCTCAAACTAAACTTTATTATATAACTCTCACTCGATTACATAGATATATAGATCACGAAACTAGCACTCGGAAATAGATTATACTAAACTTTTATTCAACTAGATCACGAAAGAGCTAAGGATCGAACTGAAATAGGTAAAGGTAAATAAAAGTGATGGTGATACGATACCGTGGCATCTCCCCCAAGTTTGGCACAAGCCAAGGGGAGTGCCCATACCCGTGTACTCAAGTTTCCTTTGGTGGTGAAGATGATGAAGGTGGTGGTGATGAAGTGTCACACTTTAGCCTCAATAGGTACTCCAATTTACGGATGGCGCTTCGAAGGGTGATGATGTGCTCCTCTAGCAAAATATTTTCACGAGTGAGAAATTTATTCTGAACACGAACCACTTCGAAAGCCCTAAAAGCTTCAATTTCAATGGGGGTGAGATGATTGTAATAAGGTCGAAGGATATCTTCTTCTTCCTATTCTTCTATTGTCATGGATAGCCCCCCTTCTTGAGCTTGATCCCTCATAGCTTCCTTGCCCTGTCTTCATTGTTGGCTTCTTTTGGCTCCTCTCTCCTCAGCTCCATCTTCATAAACCAAGCATCTTCTTCTACGTTATTGGAGGAGGGAGAAGACACGATGTCTAGCTTGATAGATCTAATAGGAAACAACACGAAACAAGAACAGGGGATTTTTCTATGATGTGGTGGTCAAATCAATCATGGGTATATATATATGAACAATTATCTTGGGAAGCAAGAATATGAAAGGAAAAAGGACTCGGGTAGGTGCCCGAGGGGGGCACAACCCACCAGGGCGCGCCAGGGGGGCACAACCCACCAGGGCGCGCCAGGGAGGTGCAGAAAACAAGATGGAATAAATTGAACCTTAGGTTTGTATGCTTTAGGGAGGCTTGACTTCTTGAGTTCCACATGCATGTCTCCAGGCTGAGGTAGTGGGTCATCCTCTTCCTCAGAGCTTTCATCGTTTGTTTCCTCCATGTTGGCGTCTTCCTCCTCATCCGTGGTCCATCCATAATGATCCACCTCTCCATAGACCTTAGGGTTTGCAATACAGTCAGCAACATAGCTCTCCCCCTTTGAATCTTGAGACGACATATTTTCAGACTTGTCTGGAAAACATCACGAAACAAGAACATGGGATTTTTCTGCGATGCGGTGGTCAAAACAATCGGGGGTATATATAAATATTTTTTTATCTTGGAAAGCAAGAATATGGAAGGAAAACGGAGTTGGGAAGGTGCCCGAGGGGGGCACAACCCACCAGGGCGCGCCAGGCAAGGCTGGCGCGCCTTGGTGTATCGTGCTCACCTCGGTTGCTTTCCTGTTTATTTCTTATTTTCCTAATTTTTGTAATATTCCAAAACTAACAGAAAATATTTTTGCGGATTTTTCGGAGTCTGTTTACCTACCGCTTCACGTACCTCCTCTTTTTCAGGATTCTGGAGTGTTCCAGAAGGTTTCTTTTATGTGTTCCTCCGGTGTCATGGTTTGGATAATATTGCTTTCAGCATTAATAGGCGTACGTGAGATATAGTGTTTAATTCTTTGTCCATTGACCACCTTCGGGTTAGTACCTTCGGCATTATTAATCTTGATAGCTCCAGAACGATAAACCTCTTCGATAATATATGGTCCTTCCCATTTGGAAAGAAGCTTTCCTGCAAAAAATCTAAAACGAGAGTTGTACAAAAGAACATATTCTCCAACTTTGAATTCCCGCTTTTGGATTCTTTTGTCATGCCATCTTTTAACTTTTTCTTCGAACGGTTTGGCATTTTCATAAGCTTGGGTTCTCCATTCATCTAGTGAGCTAATATCAAATAACCTCTTTTCACCGGCAAGTTTGAAATCATAATTGAGTTTTTTAATTGCCCAAAATGATTTATGTTCTAACTCTAGAGGCAAATGACAAGCTTTTCGATATACCATTTTGTATGGAGACATACCCATAGGATTTTTATAAGATGTTCTATAGGCCAAAAGTGCATCATCTAGTTTCTTAGACCAATTCTTTCGGGACCTATTGACAGTTTTTTGTAATATTAATTTTATTTCTCTATTGCTAAGTTCAACTTGACCACTAGATTGACGATGATAGGGTGATGCAATTCTATGGTTAACATCATATTTAGCAAGCATTTTACGGAAAGCACCATGAATAAAGTGTGAACCACCATCAGTCATTAAATATCTAGGGACTCCAAACCTCGGGAAAATAACTTCTTTAAGCATTTTAATGGAGGTGTTATGATCAACACTACTAGTTGGAATAGCTTCTACCCACTTAGTAACATAATCAACAGCAACCAAAATATGAGTATACCCATTAGAGGAAGGAAAAGGTCCCATATAGTCAAAATCCCAAATATCAAATGGTTCAACAACAAGTGAATAATTCATAGGCATTTCCCGACGCTTACCGATATTACCAATTCTTTGACATTCATCACAAGACAAGACAAACTTACGGGCATCCTTGAAGAGAGTAGGCCAATAAAAACCAAATTGCAATACCTTGTGAGCAGTTCTATCTCCCGCATGATGTCCTCCATAGGCTTCGGAATGACATTTCCGTAGGATTTGTTCCTGTTCACGCTCAAGTACACAACATCTAATAATACCATCTACCCCTTCTTTATAAAGATGTGGGTCGTCCCAAAAGTAATGTCTTAAATCATAGAAGAATTTTTTCTTTTGTTGGTATGTGAAACTAGGTGGTATGTATTTAGCCACAATGTAGTTAGCATAATCAGCATACCAAGGAGTGTTTTGAGAAACATTTATTGCAGCTAACTGTTCATCAGGAAAACTATCATCAATAGGTAGTGGGTCATCAAGAGTATTTTCTAACCAAGACAAGTTATCAGCTACGGGGTTCTCAGCTCCTTTCCTATCAGTGATATGTAAATCAAATTCTTGAAGCAAGAGAACCCACCTAATGAGTCTAGGTTTAGCATCTTTATTTTCCATAAGATATTTTATAGTAGCATTATCAGTGTGAACAATAACTTTGGAATCAACAATGTAAGATCTAAATTTATCACAAGCAAACACAACTGCTAAAAATTCTTTTTCAGTAGTAGCATAATTTCTTTGGGCACTGTCTAGAGTTTTGCTAGCATAATGGATAACATTTAATTTCTTATCAGCTCTTTGTCCTAGAACAGCACCAACAGCATAATCACTAGCATCACACATAATTTCGAAAGGCAAGTTCCAATCAGGTGGTTGAACAATAGGTGCAGAGGTTAAGGCTTTCTTGAGTGTTTCAAAGGCTTCTACACAATCATCATCAAAAACAAATGGAATATCCTTTTGTAAAAGATTAGTAAGAGGCCTAGAAATTTTAGAGAATTCTTTAATAAACCTCCTATAGAAACCAACATGACCAAGGAAACTCCGAATACCTTTATTAATATCTTTAGGACATGTCATTTTCTCAATTGCATCAACTTTAGCTTTATCCACCTCAATACCTCGTTCAGATATTCTATGCCCCAAGACAATACCTTCATTAACCATAAGGTGGCACTTCTCCCAATCCAAGACGAAATTAGTTTATTCACATCTCTGCAAAACTCGATCAAGGCTGCTTAAGCAATCATCAAAAGAAGTTCCGTAAACGAAAAAATCATCCATGAAAACCTCCACAATCTTTTCACAAAAATCAGAGAATATAGCAGTCATACATCTTTGAAAGGTAGCAGGTGCATTGCATAAACCAAAAGGCATACGTCTATAAGCATAGGTTCCAAAAGGACAAGTAAAGGTGATTTTCTCTTGATCAGGTTGTGATACAGGTATTTGAGAGAAACCAGAATATCCATCCAGAAAACAAAAGTGTGTATGCTTAGATAATATTTCTAGCATTTGATCAATCAAAGGCAAAGGGTAATGATCTTTTCTAGTAGCTTTATTTAATTTTCTAAAATCAATTACCATTCTATAGCCAGTGACAATTCTCTGTGGGATAAGTTCATTTTTATCATTAGGAACAACAGTAATACCTCCCTTCTTAGGGACACAATGAACGGGACTTACCCATCTACTATCAGCTATGGGATAAATTATACCTGCTTCCAGAAGCATTAGTATTTCAGTTCTTACCACATCTTTCATTTTAGGATTCAATCGTCATTGGTGATCAACAACGGATTTAGCATCAGGTTCCATATTGATCCTGTGTTGACATAGAGTGGGACTAATGCCCTTAAGATCATCAAGAGTATATCCAATAGCAGCCCGGTGCTTCCTCGGAATTTTTAATAATCTTTCTTCTTCATGTTCTGAAAGGTTAGCACTAATAATAACATGATATATCTTTTTCTCATCAAGATAAGCATACTTCAAAGTGGCAGGCAATTGTTTTAATTCAAACACAGGATCACCTTTAGGTGGAGGAGGACCTCCTAGAGTTTCAATAGGAAAATTGTGTTTTAGGAGAGGTTGTTGTTCAAAGAAAATTTTATCTATTTCATTTCTTTCATGCAAGTGCATATCATTTTCATGGTCAAGCAAATATTGTTCTACTAGATCGGTAGGAGATACGGCAATAGAAGGAAGACCAATTATTACATCCTTACTAGATAATTCTTTATTACGTGGTTGTCTACTAAACTTGGAAAAGTTAAACTCATGATACACATCACCAAAACTAACACCGACGGTTTGTTTTTCACAATCAATCTTAGCATTAACAGTGTTCAAGAAATGTATACCAAAGATAATGGGACAAAAGTCATCTTGTGGGGAACCAAGAACTAGAAAGTCAGTAGGATATTTTATTTCCCCACACAAGACTTCAACATCTCTAACAATCCCAAGTGGTGTGATGATGTTGTTGGGAACATTGCATGGGAAACAAAAAATTTCCTACGCACACGCAAGATCTATCCATGGTGATGAGCATCTACGAGAGGGAGAGTGGATCTACATACCCTTGTAGATCGCTAAGCGGGAAGCGTTAAGAAACGCGGTTGATGTAGTCGAACGTCTTCACGATCCAAATCGCTAGCCGTCCTGCGATCCCATCACGATCCATCTCGCGATCCTATCACGATCCGTCCCGCGATCCAATCACGGTCCTTCCAATCTAGTGCCGAACGGACGGCACCTCCGCGTTCAGCACACGTACAGCTCGATGACGATCTCCGCCTTCTTGATCCAGCAAGAGGGAGAAGAGAGGTAGATGAGTTCTCCGGCAGCACGACGGCGCGGCGGTGGTGGTGGTGGAACTATTCCAGCAGGGCTTCGCCTAAACACTGCTGAAAAACTAGAGGAACTAATCTATCGGGAGAGAGGGCTGCACCGTGGCCTATTGGGTTGAAGTGCTATGGCCCTCTCTCCCTCTAGTATATATAGGAGGGAGGGGAGGGGCCGGCGCCCTAGGGATCATCCCCTAGGGTCGGCCGAAGTGGGGAGGAGAGGGAGTTGGACTCCAATCCTACTCCTAGTAGGACTCCTCCCCCACTTGGAAACCCTTCCCCTTTTGGGCTTTTGCCTTTTCCTCTCACCCTAGCCGCATGGGCCCCTAGGGGCTGGCTTGCCCAGCCCACTAAGGGCTGGTGCGCCACCCCTAAGGCCCATGTGGCCTCCCGGCGTGAGTGGCCCCTCCCGATGGCCCTCCGGGACCCTCCCGGCACTCCCGGTACACTACCGGAAACACCCGAAACTTTTCCGGTGGCCAAAACGGGACTTCCTATATATCAATCTTTACCTCCGGACCATTCCGAAGCTCCTCGTGACGTCCGGGATCTCATCCGGGACTCCGATCAACCTTCGGTCACCACCATACATAACTCTACTATACTGAAACGTCACCTAACCTTAAGTGTGCAAACCCTGCGGGTTCGAGAACTATGTAGGCATGACCGAGACACCTCTATGGTCAATAACCAATAGCGGGACCTGGATGCTGTCGGTGTCAAAACCGGCAGATCTCGGGTAGGGGGTCCCGAGCTGTGAGACTAGGATCGATGGTAACAAGAGACGAAGGGGACAAGGTTTTACCCATGTTCGGGCCCTCCTATGGAGGTAATACCATACGTCATGCTTGATTATATTGATAGTATGAGGATTACAGAGTTGATCTACCTCGAGATCAAGTAGCTAAAACCCTAGATGAGTTCTGTTGGCCTACAACCTAAAACCCTTCGGCTTATATAGATGCCGAGGGTACCTAGGGTTTACACATGGTCGGTTACACGTCGGCGGGATAAACATGCCTATTCACTACTCCAAACGTGGAGGACAAGCCACGATTCTCGAAGCTTCCTTCTTGGAGACAGGGTCTTCAATCCATCCAGTATTCGGCAAGTGGCCCATATAGTCTGGCCCATAAGCAAGAGGTCGACCTCTCGAGGACCCCTTAAACCAGGACTCCCTCAGTAGCCCCCGAACTAGCCTCCAATGCCAAGAGTCCAAGCTCCAGCTGCTTCAAATGATCAGAGTCTTCAGCTTGTGAGGCTAGTTCCTTTCTTCGAACAATGATCGGCCGAATTTAGCTCGGCCTCCGACGACGTGTAGTTTTTTCCGATCATAGATCGTCCGAACATCAGGAATAATTCGGCCCTGAAGGCCAAACGTCAGGGAGTCAATAGTGCTCTCTAACAACCTTACAAATGAAAGGTCACGGCCCACCACGACCACCAGACCAGTCGTAAAGACTCGATTCACGGTTCGAGGCCGTTTTCATCAGCACGATCCATTAATGCACAGATCGTGCTCCGTTTTACACGGGATATGTTTAATCATGCGCGTATAACGGCACACACGTCTCGGGAAGCGGAGGGATTCACGGCGCAGTGAAGGGAGGCTAAACGGCGACAAGCCCAATAAAAGGGGAAGAAAACCCCAAGGCTTATCCGCACTTCCCATTTGCATCCCTGCTTCCCCAATCTACTGAGCCTCTAGAGCCCAGATCTAGGTTTTTCACCCATTCCTCCTCCGAGCTCAGCCATGGCCGGCTCAGGCTCTAGCGGCAAGTGGGAGGCTTCCTCAGTCACAGACTAGGACATCCGGGACCTCAAGGAGGCCGGGTACCTCCCCGCCAACATCTTCCACCGTGCCGCAGAGGAGGGCCAGGTGATCCCCACCCCCAAACCAGGCGAGAGGGTGGTCTTCATCCCTCACTTCATCCGAGGATTGAGCTTCCCGCTCCACCCCTTCGTGAGGGGCCTCATGTTCTTCTACGGCCTCGACTTCCACGACCTCCCGCCGAATTCTTTCATGCATATATCGGCCTTCATCATCGTCTGCGAGGCATTCTTGCGAGTCGAACCACACTTCGGACTATGGCTCAAGATCTTCAACATCAAGCCGAAGTGTGTCGCCGGCGCACATGCGGACTGCGGCGGGGCGGTCATCGGCAAGCTTCCGCGTGCAGTATGGCCATCCGGCACCTTCATCGACACCATCAAGACTTGGCAAAAAGAGTGGTTTTACATCACCGAGCCAAGGGAGGAGGGCGGAACTGCTCCTGCCGAATTCAGGTCCGCCCCCCCAGCCAGATTGATCTCATGGGTCCGAAAGGGCCTCGACTGGGGGTCGGACACAGATGTCGATGACCTGCAGAGGGGCATCACCTTCATGATCAAGAATGGAGTCGGGCTGACCAACGTGGTCCAGGTTATGCTTCGGCGGCGCATCCTCCCCTGCCAGCGCCGGGGTTCTCCCATGTGGACTTATCAGACTGACGACGATCCTACGATTCGTCGGCTCTTCCGCACCACACGGGAGAAGCTGTGGAAGGCGCTGTTCAAGGCGCAGGAGGATTGGCCGGCCAAGCAGGAGGACCAGGGCTTACGCGCCGATAAGCTCCCTTCCGAGGTATGATATAGTTTTATTAGATCGGCTTTTATCTTCCCGAAGAAAATCTAAGTGCTTTCCGATCACTTCTGCAGGAATGGCTGAGCAAGGCCACGGGCATCAAATGCCCGGCTCCGCAGCCCGAAGACCCTAGGTCCCAGCTGCTGTCGGAGATGCTCGTCGTGGCGCCTTATAAGGCGCCAGAGAAGAAGGAGAAGAAGAAGCCAGGCCGAGCAGGCCTGCGCAACAGGGACCAGCCAGGGGCTATGTCCGAAGAAACCCATGCCTCCTCGAATCAAGAGGATGAGCAGGAGGCTGAGGGGGGAGGCGATTCCCCCCTCACAGGAAAGAGGGCGGCGTCATTGGACGCCTCAAAGGATGTACTTCCTCCCGCCTAGAAGAAAACGCGCCGGACACAGGCAGCCCTGTCCGGTGACAGCTCGGACTCGGATACTGAGTCCGAGGACTTTGAGAGGGTTCCACGAAGGAACCTCAGGGTCAAGCCCCCACCTCGAAGGTAAAGATCCGAAGACCTCCTGAGCTATTAATGCTAAGTTTTGAATGTTACTGACATGTGAATGCCTATTGTCTTGCAGCCCCCTGCGTGTTCTCCCCACCGATCAAGTTTCGGATGGGGAGACCCCGCCTGCCGAGCTAGCGGAGAGCGGGACCGCTTCGCACCACTCTCCTCCGGGCGCCGCGAAGGACGCCGCGGAGGTGTCGTCCCAACAGGCTCCTTTGGAGCCGGGCACTGGAGGCGGGAGCGATGACGTCATGGCCGAGGCTAACACCTCGGCCGCCGAAGACCCGGGAGTGAGGCCCTTCCCGGATACTGAGGAGACCGGACGAGAAGACGTCCAGTCACCTCCAAGGCGGTCTCCGGAGCGCACCATGCCTTGGGAGGCACCGGTTCAATCTCCGGTTGGAGGTCGGGCCAACCGACCCCCACCGGCGCCACCGACCAATGGGTGGCCGGCTATGGGGGAGGCTCCGTCAAGCGCCTCCATCTCCGGGGAGCACCGCACCCTTATGGACTGTATTACAGAGCATTCAGTCCATAGACCACGGACTGAAGGAGGCCTTTAATGGTCTCCTGACGGGCTTCCAGGTAAGCCATGTAATGCTCTATTTTGTGAAATATTATTTTCTGTGAGTTATGATTATATACATGGCAGCCCCCGAGCCCTAGGTGAGTTTGAAAAAACTTACCTGGGGGTCAAACATAGATCCTTATCCGAACTATGCATAAGACAATATGTGTTCGGATCGCTCTAACAGCCCTTAAGAGGACCGGATACAGGATCATTTTAGTGACAGTTCGGAGGATGTAAACCACTGTAACCTTATATGATTTTGTTTGTTACAGGCTTCGTCGACGGCAGCGGCTACTAACGCTGCCGAGCTAGATGAGCTAAATCGGAAGCTCAAAAGCTCCGAAGACGAGCTTGATGCTCTAAACAGGAGATTCGACGAGGCGCAAGGTAAGCCAGATTAGAGTATCAAAACTCTTATTTACCGTACTATCAACACGGTTTCTTGATATAAGTCGATGCTTACGCAGCCTCGGCGAAGGAGATTGAGAAGCTCAAGGCCGAGCTTGAGAAGGCGAAGTAGGAGGCAGCGGTGGAGAAGGCGGTGGCCAAAGAAGCGGCTACCGCGCTCTCCGCCCTAAGAGCCACCAGCGACAAGCATGAGGCTCGGGTGGAGGAAATCCAACAGGAGCTCAAGGACGCCGGGAAAAAGTGCGAGGACCTGGAGCGGAAGGGCAAGGAGCAGGCCACCGAACTATCCACCCTGAAAACCAATCTCCAAAAGGAGCGGGTGGATAGGCGGTCTTTTGAAGAGGAGGTCAGCCAGGTCAAAGCTATCATGGATGGTAAGCCATATACATTGCAGTGTATCTTCGGGGATAGCAAGTTCGAGTTGCTTACCCAAGTATGGTGTTCCTCAGGCGCCTGCTCGGACCTCCAGAAGAGCACAGCGGACGCGAAGCAGTTCTATGCTTCGCGGGGAGAAGGAGATGAAGCTCGGCTATTTTGGGCGCAGTTTGAAGCCCCCGAGCGCTCTCCTCTTCTTATCGAGCAGCTGAAACAGCTGATGGAGCTACACCGGATGGCGGAGCCGGCCATGAAGGATCTCTTCATCCGGCTATGGCCCAACGAGCCACTGCCGGGCAGCTACTTCGGCCTAGTGCAGAAGCTGAGCGATGCCTCGCCCCGGATCGATGCGCTAAGGCGATCTTCCTGTATCGAGGGACTCGGATGACCTTTGCGAAGGCCAAGGTGCACTGGCCGGGGCTGGATCCAATGAAGATAGCCACCGCTCCTCCGCCTACCGGAAAAGAGCATAGGCGCCCTGAGCTGTACTTCTCTGGCGTAATGGAGGGTGCTCGGGCAATAGAGGCGCAATGTTCAAGAGAGAATGTGTATGAGTAAAGCGTTGTATTATGTCCGAAGACCTTTTAACGCGTATGTATATTTAAGATGCATGCTTTATCATGTCTTATATGTTTTGCATCCTTTATAACTCCTCTGTGGCCGTTAAAACTGAAAGCGGCGAGTCGTCGGCTTCAGCCCCCATGTAGATACTACGCGGGGTGTCTCTGCCAACGCACTGTGACCCTTAGCCGAACTATCGGTACCCGAAGGCGGTAGTGTGGGGCGGACAAGGCAATCGGACCATAATGCTTTATTGCTTTCACTTAGCCGTAGGGGCGTGAGAAAGGAGTGCGGGGGGCTGATAACTAGCCCCCAGGTGTTTGTGATGTTTGGATGACCCGTGGCCGAGGCCTATATCACCTGGTTTGTACTAATACCAAACCCATCGTATGACACGGAATAACCTCTGACGAGATCTAGTTAAGCTCGGATTCGCAGACCGGTTCTCGCATACCATGACAGTCAGTTTTCGGCTTTCTCCGCTGAGGTGCTTGACCAGACTAGCCGGAAGCACAATCGCAGCGGTGCTCCCTTTGCCCTTTTAGCCGAACGAGTGGAACATAAAGGGGCAAGCACATGAGCCGGGCAACCCAACTATTGACCCAAGACATAGTTCGGAACCAATGCATATAAAGCGAAATTCCAAGACGCCGAACGCAAAAATCAGTTTGTGCTTAGGGCGATTTTCTTTAATTCGAGCCCCCGGTCTATATTTGGCCAGTTGCATCGCAGAGTATACCAGATAGGTTCGCAAGAAGAGAGGGAGAAATAGAGAGTGCGCCAAAAACAGCGAAGTGATCATGCATGATACGTCTGTATTTTACTCAACAACTCTTATTATTCAAATTGCCGATACAACTGTTTACAGGTATTAAAAATGAAATATAAACCTTACAGGAGGGGTTGTACCAAGGGTCTTCGATAGGTGTCCTGACGTCGTCGATGTGCCCTGTCGCTTGTCCGCTCCTGCGTCTCCCACGGGGTTGTATACCGCGATGGGTGTAATGTTCGGCGAACGGACTTTGGAGAAAAGTCTTGAGAAGTCGCCGAAGTGTGAATGAGCTTTACGCCGTAGCAGGCACTTTATGGTACCTGTAGTGTGTCCGAAGACATGTTGATGGTGATAGTTCGGTCAAGCCGAACACTGACCCTTCAATATTTTTTTCCCACCGCCGCCCATAGAATTTTGAGCACGAAGTTGTGCCTCCTCGGCACGTACTTTGCCGGTTCTAGGGCCGGGCGATGGGGGGCGAGTCCCTATTTATGGGGAGAGGAAGGTTCTGGTACTTCGGATTGAGACCGAGCTCGCTTCCTAGCCTTGGGTGCCTTTACGGCAGATGTCGGCGCTTGCCAATCATCGGTGTAATGGAATTCGGCCGCCAGGGCCAACGCATGTTCCTCAGTTCGGAGGGAGCTCTCTGTGTTGCCATTGACAGTAATGACCCCCCTAGGGCCGGGCATCTTGAGCTTGAGGTATGCGTAGTGCGGGATGGCGTTAAAGCGAGCAAACGTTGTACGACCGAGTAGGGCGTGATAGCCGCTGCGGAAAGGTACGATGTCGAAGATCAAGTCCTCGCTTCGAAAGTTATCGGGCGAGCCGAACACTACTTCCAGGCTTACAGAGCCTGTGCATCGGGCTTCAATCCCTGGGATCACTCCTTTGAAGGTAGTGTTACTGGGCTTGATACTTGACGGATCAATGCCCATCTTTTTCCCCGTATCTGAGTAAATCAGATTGAGGCTACTTCCACCGTCCATTAGGACTTTAGTGAGGTGGTACCCGTCTATGATCGGGTCTAGGACGAGTCCGGCCGAACCCCCATGACGGATACTGGTCGGATGGTCACGTCGATCGAAGGTGATCGGGTATGCCGACCATGGGTTATACTTCGGGGCTACAAGATCTATGGCGTAGACATCTCGAAGGGCGTGCTTCCTCTCCTTTTTGGGTATATGGGTGGCGTATATCATGTTTACTGTTTTTACCTCTGGAGGGAATTTCTTTTGTCCGCCACCGATCGGACCACAGGGTTCATCCTCGTCCTCGCTGCGTGGGCTCTTGCTTTGGTCCTCGGATGCGAGCTTGCCGGCCTGTTTGAAGACCCAACAGTTACGGTTGGTGTGATTGGCGGGCTTCTCTTGAGTGCCGTGGATCTGGCAAGGCCTCTCCAGGATTTTGTCCAGCGGGGTGGGTCCGTTGTGTTTGCCTTTAGGAGGCTTCTTCCACTGCCCAGGCCAGGAATTGCGGAAGCCGGCGTTAACAGCCGTGTCATCGGCATCACTATTATTGTGTCGGCGCTTGTTCTTGTTGCGCTTCGGTTTCCCGTTTCCATCCCGAACTTCAGAGGTTCCGGGGTCTTCGGGGTTGTGGCTACATCTAGCTAGCTAGTTATCCTTGCCCGCGCAAAAGCGGGTCATGAGTGATGTGAGGGCGGACATTGTCCTTGGTTTATCCTGGCCGAGCTGACGAGCTAGCCATTCATCCCAAATATTGTGCCTGAAAGAGGCTATTGCTTTGGCGTCCGGGCAGTCCACGATCTCGTTTTTCTTAGTCAAGAAACAATTCCAGAATAGCCGCACGGACTCTCCTGGCTTCTGGACGACGTTGCTTAGATCGGAGGAGTCCGGCGGCCGGACATAAGTGCCCTAGAAGTTAGATCGGAATGCCTCTTCTAGGTCCTCCCAACACCCAATGGAGTTTTCGGGGAGGCTATTTAACCAGTGCCGAGCTGGCCCCTTGAGCTTCAGGGGTAAGTACTTGATGGCGTGGAGGTCATCTCCTCGTGCCATGTGGATGTGGAGGAGGAAATCCTCGATCCATACGGTTGGGTCAGTTGTCCCATCGTATTGCTCTATGTTTACGGGCTTAAACCCTTCCGGGAACTGGTGCCGCATCACCTCGTCCGTGAAGCACAGTGGGTGGGCGGTGCCTCTGACCCGAGCTATGACGCGTCGGTGATCGGCGTCTGTCCTATCTCGGGTTCGTTCCCGACCTTCATTGCTGCGGTCGAACCAAGGACGGTACCCTTCCCGTCTATCGGGTGAGTATCCTCTGGATCCGTAGATGGATCGCGTACGACCTGCTCTGTAGTCCAGGTCGTGTCGCAGGTCGAACCTGTCATCGGGCTCTAGGGGCTCCTTTCCCCGCCTACAGGGTATCGTCGGCCTATAGCCGGTGTCCTCAGCCGTTCTGTCCCATCGTCGAGGAGGGCGGTCTGGCTTGTCGTATGGGGTATGTTTGGGAGACGGCATATCCGTGAGCTCGTCGTCAAATTGTGGCAGCAGCCTTCTACGTGGATAACTCTTAGGCTGGTCTGATAGACCGGTGTCGTATCCCTCCTCAGCCGAGAGGACTCTCGTCCATCGATCGTTGAGGTTGTCTTGTTCGGCCTTAAGCTGTCGCTCTTTTGCTTTCAGGCTGCGGGCCGTGGCTATAAGCTGTTGCCTGAATAGTTCCTGGTCTGCGGGATTATCGGGGAAGGCGAAGTCATCGGCTTCCGCATTGTCCTCCCCCTCGATAGAGCGGAGGTAATTGTCGTCCTCAGGATCATCTAGATCGTCGGGGTTGCAGGGGTCTTCCGGCCTCTCCTGACCCTCTAACGGGTGTTCGGGGATTTCGGGATCGCCGATGTCTTCCGGGGTGTCTCCGTCCCCGGTGCCATCGATGGATTTTCTTCCCTTTTTTTCCTTTTGACCGTTTATGCGGCTTTCGGCGTCTTGACGGTGCTTCACCTGATTTGTCGCCGTCGTTTTTTGGAGTGTCTACCATGTAGACGTCGTATGTGGAGGTGGCAGTCCACCGTCCGGTGTTAACGAGGGTGAGTGTGCGATCCTCCTCATCCATGTAGTCTGCTTCCTCAGAAGCGTAGTCCAGCATGTCGGTTAAATCCTCGACAGTGGCTACCAAGTGGGTGGTGGGTGGGACGAAAAATTCGTTCTGACCCGTCTGAGGCCCGATCTGAGAACAGATCGGGGTTGGGTCGTCGGTAATCTTCATCGACGAGATCCGATCTAGAGCTTCGTTAAGTGTCGAGAGGTCGATCGGATCGACCTGCCCAGAGCTTCCGAAGCGAACCTTCGATGCGTCCGCGCGGGGAGAGTGTTCGGCAAGAACAGATGTCCGGGCGTCTAGCACTATGACCGGGTCCGGACTGAGAGCCGGGCCCTCGCCGGGGTAGATCCCACGGGCTGGGCCGAAAGATTGATCTGAGGCTAAGGCCTCAGAGTCTTCGGGCATGGCAGGCGAGACTGCGAGCCCATTTAGTGATAGATCGCCCCGAGAGTCTACGGAGAACTCTAAGTTCCCGAATCTGACCTCTTGATCAGGGGCGAAATTTCCGACACGGCCTAGATGGCCGGTTGAGTCGGCGTGCAGCACAATGCTGCCGAAAGCGAAGATCTGCTCGGGGACGAAAGTTCCCGTGTTGCGGACTTCTTCGTTGATGACAAGATGAGCCATCGATTCCTTCTGGTGATCACAGCGAAACTCTCAATGAAAGCACCAATGTCGGTGTCAAAACCGGCGGATCTCGGGTAGGGGGTCCCGAGCTGTGAGACTAGGATCGATGGTAACAAGAGACGAAGGGGACAATGTTTTACCCAGGTTTGGGCCCTCCTATGGAGGTAATACCCTACGTCCTGCTTGATTATATTGATAGTATGAGGATTACAGAGTTGATCTACCTCGAGATCAAGTAGCTAAAACCCTAGATGAGTTCTATTGGCCTACAACCTAAAACCCTTCGGCTTATATAGACGCCGAGGGTACCTAGGGTTTACACATGGTCGGTTACACGTCGGCGGGATAAACATGCCTATTCACTACTCCAAACGTGGAGGACAAGCCACGATTCTCGAAGCTTCCTTCTTGGAGACAGGGTCTTCAATCCATCCAGTATTCGGCAAGTGGCCCATATAGTCTGGCCCATAAGCAATAGGTCGACCTCCCGAGGACCCCTTAAACCAGGACTCCCTCAGATGCCCATATTGGTTCCTACATATTCTACGAAGATCTTTATCGGTTGAACCTCTATGTCAAGGATTCAGTTAATCCCGTATGCTATTCCCTTTGTTCTTCGGTATGTTACTTGCCCGAGATTCGATCGTCGGTATCTCTATACCTAGTTCAATCTCGTTACCGGCAAGTCTCTTTACTCGTTCCGTAATGCAAGATCCCATGGCTAACTCTTTAGTCACTTTGCTTGCAAGGCTCATTGTGATGTTGTATTACCGAGTGGGCCCTGAGATACCTCTCCGTCACACGGAGTAACAAATCCCAGTCTTCATCCATGCCAGCTCAACAGACACCTTCGGAGATACCTGTAGAGCATCTTTATAGTCACCCAGTTACGTTGCGACGTTTGATACACACAAGGTATTCCTCCGGTGTCAGTGAGTTGCATGATCTCATGGTCATAGGAACAGATACTTGACATGCAGAAAACAATAGCAATAAACTGACACGATCATATGCTATGTTCATAGTTTGGGTCTTTTCCATCACATCATTCTCCTAATGATGTGATCCCGTTATTAAATGACATCTCATGTCTATGGCTAGGAAACCTTGACCATCTTTGATCAACGAGCTAGTCTATTAGAGGCATACTAGGGACACAGTGTTGTCTATGTACCCACACATGTATTTGAGTTTCCAATCAATACAATTATAGCATGGATAATAAACGATTATCATGAACAAGGAAATATGATAATAACTAAATTATTATTGCCTCTAGGGCATATTTCCAACAAGTGTCTCTATTAGGAAGTTTAATAGTAACATCAATGTCTTCTATTTCGGCGGGTGTTATATCATTCATAATTTCTTGGTATAAGGTAAAAGGAATAGCACTCACACTAGCACCCACATCACATAAACCATGATAGCAATGATCTCCTATTTTAACTGAGACAACAGGCATGCCAACTACGGGTCTATGTTTATCTTTTTCATTGGGTTTGACAATTCTAGCAGCTTCATCACAAAAGTAAATAACATGCCCATCAATATTTTCTACCAAGAGATCTTTAACCATAGCAACACTAGGTTCTACTTTAATTTGTTCAGAGGGCTTAAGTGCTTTAATATTACTTTTGCGAACCACAATTGATACCTTAGCATGTTCCTTTATCCTTACAGGGAAAGGTGGTTTTTCAACATAAGCAGTAGGCACAATTGGATCAACATTGTAAATGATAGTTTCATCTTTAGCTATGACCGGTTCTTTAATTTCTTCTTTAATAGGGGGGGTGATATTTAAACCACTTCTCCTTAGGGAGGTCAACATGAGTAGCAAATGATTCACAGAAAGAGGCTACTATCTCAGAGTCAAGTCCATATTTAGTGCTAAACTTGTGAAAAGCATCGGTATTCATAAAATATTTAACACAATCAAACTTAAGCTTAATACCTGACTCGTTACCTTTGTCGAGTTCCCAATCTTCACAGTTGGGTTTAATTCTTTCTAAGAGATCCCACTTGAATTCAATAGTCTTCTTCATAAAAGAACTAGTAAAAGAAGTATCGAGCATGGTTCGATCATTATGAGAAAGCCGAGCATAAAAATTCTGAATAATAATTTCTCTCGAGAGATCATGATTGGGGCATGAATATAACATTGACTTAAGCCTCCCCCAAGCTAGAGCGATGCTTTCTCCTTCACGAGGCCAAAAATTATATATATAATTCCGATCACGATGAACTAGATGCATAGGATAAAACTGGTGGAATTCTAATTTCAATCGATTCCAGTTCCATGATCCAATATCATCACATAGCCTATACCATGTCAATGCTTTTCCCTTCAAAGATAAAGGGAAAACCTTCTTCTTAACTTCATCTCCAGGTAAACCTGCAAGCTTAAATAATCCACAAATTTCATCCACATGTATTAGGTGCATATCAGGATGTTCAGTTCCGTCTCCTGCATAAGGATTAGCTAGCAGTTGTTCTATCATACCCGAAGGAATTTCATAACCAATATTTTCAGTAGGTGCAGTAGGTTGAGGGGCAACTAATTGTGGTTCCGGTCAAGGTGAAGATACCCCTAAGAAACCCCTCAAAGGATTGTTTTCCACAGTAGCAAGTGACAATAAATTTCAGCACGTAGTATAATTTTTCCTTACCGATTTCCACTTACCAAGAGCACTTCACTCCCCGGCAACGACGCCAGAAAAGAGCCTTGATGACCCACAAGCATAGGGAGTCAATCGTAGTCCTTTCTGTAAGTAAGAGTGTTGAACCCAACGAGGAGCAGAAGGAAATGACAAGCGGTTTTCAGCAAGGTAATTTCTGCAAGCACTGAAATTGTAGGTAACAGGTAGTTTGATATATAGCAAGATAATTGGTAATGAGCAAGTAACGGTAATGGTAAATAAAGTGCAGCAAGATATCCCAATCCTTTTGTGGCAAAGGACTGGCCAAAACGGTCTCTTATAATAAGCAAGCGTTCTTGAGGGTACACGGGAATTTCATCTAGTCACTTTCATCATGTTGGTTTAATTTGCGTTCGCTACTTTGATAATTTGATATGTGGGTGGACCGGTGCTTGGGTGCTGTTCTTACTTGAACAAACCTCCCACTTATGATTAACCCCCTTGCAAGCATCCGCAACCATGAGAAAAGTATTAAGATAAAATCTAACCATAGCATTAAACATTTGGATCCAAATCAGCCCCTTACGAAATAGCGCATAAACTAGGGTTTAAGCTTCTGTCACTCTAGAAACCCATCATCTAATAACTACTCCGAAATGCATTCCCTTAGGCCCAAAGATGGTGAAGTGCCATGTAGTCGACGTTCACATGACACCACTAAGGGAATCACAGCATTCATATCATCAAAATATCGAACACATATCAACTTCACATGATTACTTGCAACATGACTTCTCCCGTGACCTCAAGAATAAAGGTAACTACTCACAAATGATATTCATGCTCAAGATCAAAGGGGTATTAAATAGCATAATGGATCTGAACATATAATCTTCCACCAAATAAACCATATAGTAATCAACTACGAGATGTAATCAACACTACTAGTCACCCGCACGTACCAATCTAAGGTTCCGGTACAAAGATTGAACACAAGAGATGAACTAGGGTTTGAGAGGAGATGGTGATGTTGAAGATGTTGATGAAGATTGGCCTCCCAAAGATGAGTGGGTTGTTGGTGATGACGATGGCTTCGATTTCCCCCTCCGAGAGGGAAGTTCCCCCGGCTCAAGTTCTGCCTCGAGACGGCGGCGTTCCGTCCCGAAAGTCCCCTCTTGATTTTTTTCAAGGTCAAAAGACCTTAAGTACCAGAAGATGGGCACCGGAGGTGGGCCGGGCTGGCCACAACCCACGAGGGCACGCCTGGGGGGCCTGGCGCGCCCTGGTGTCTTGTGGTCACCTGGTGGCCCCCCTCTGGTAGTTATTTGCTCCAGTATTTTTTTTATTCCAAAATAATTCTCCGTGAAGTTTCAACTTATTTGGAGATGTGCAGAATAGGTGTCTCTGATATGCTTTTTCAGGTCCAGAATTCTAGCTGCCAGCATTCTCCCTCTTTGTGTAAACCTTGCACATTATGAGAGAAAAGGCATTAGAATTACTCCATAAAGCATTATTATGCATAAAAACATTATAAATAATAGTAGGAAATCATGATGAAAAATGGACGTATCAGGACCGTTTGAGGAGCCCGTCTGGGTCGCATTTTCTTGATCGGGCACTGACCGCGCCGTCCGTCAAAGCGTTTGAGGTGGGTTTGGGGCGTCTGGCTATAGATGCTCTAAGGGTTTACTCTGACGGATCCTCCGCTATTTTTAGGAAGCGGTTAGATTTGCCCTTGTCGCTATTTTTTTTGAGAGTATGCTAAGAGCGTACCATAGCTTTATAGAAGATATAAAATATGTACAAGAAAGATCCCCATTGCTTCTTCCACAGACCAGAGAGAAGCAACAAAAGACCCAATTTTCAAGAAAACTCCAACTCCAATACAACGCCTACTACTTACAAAGTACTAGAACTCCCCTCCCACCAGCCATTCCCCAATCTTTCAGCTCATTAAAGATTTGAGCGACTAGCGTAACCTCTAAGACGCACCACTGTGTGTTGCCAAACACTCTTGCATTCCTTTGCTTCCACAAGCTCCATCAGATCAGAGTAACCACTCAGTCAAAGCCCATGTGTCGATCCTTAGAGATTGCTTTACGGGCTTTGCACCACCACGACTCCAATCGATCGCTCATTGATGGGAGTATGTCACGCTGAATGTTTGCTCTCTGGAAGCGAAGGAACCACACCTACCTAGAGTACACACATTGCAACAAGATGTGATCAATGTTGTCATGCTCCTGATCACAGAAGAAACAAGGCGACAATTGCTCCTGCAGCCCATGTCTCAACCTCCTGTCCGAAGTCCACACCCTATATTGGATCGTCGGCCACATGGACAGTTTGCATGATAACGGAGCCCAGCAATGCCATATCGCCTTGTCATAGGACGCGCGGATACTCCCTTCAAAGGGCATGTCATGGACCGATTTTGATGAATAAAATCACTCTGGTGCCATCTCCAGATAGCCTCATCTACAATCAATGGATCCAAGTTGATGTCTACCATAATTCCCCAAAGTTGCACCAGCTGAGCCATGCAATCTGTTGAGAGATGCCCTCCTATATCATTTGCCCAACTATGTGTTTGTAGTCCATCCTTGACTGTGCGCCGATTGATGACTTGAGTTTTGATGTGTGGCATAACCAACTGAGCAATTTCAGCGACTGTGAAGCCGTTGATCCATCTATCCTTCCAGAACAAAATTCGATCACCCGCTCCAATCTTCTAGTGAACCAAACTTGTGAATGCTTTTTGGACTTGCTTATCCAAGTAAATAGGCAAACCCTTCCAAGGTCTCGAGTTATCCGTTCTTTTGAGCCATTCCCAGTACAACCGGAGCGCAAAACCTTGGTTACTGAGATCAATGACACCAAGTCCTCCCATCTTCTTTGGGCGACAAACTCTCTTCCATGCCACTAGGCACTGACCTCCATGTATCTCCTCTGAACTAGCCTAAAAGAAGGCCCGAGAACCTTTGTCAACGCACTTAAGAGCCCATTTAGGAGCCTTCGCGACCATGAGATGATGTGTGGGTCTATCCCGTGTCAGAGTAAAGAAAACTAGGGTAATGATAGCTTGGTACACCAGGCTACACGAGAAATCAAAAGGCTTCTCATAAGACCACAGGATGGGACAGGAGGACTTCCTAATATCCATCGGATATCGTCCAGCCTCCTTTAGCCTAGTGGGAAGCTCCGGAGAATACGCTTTCCCTTCATGGGGTCCGTCCGCGAAGGTGCATGGATACCTCCGGGAAGAAGAGGCCCCCGTCGTGGCCTGAGGGATGAAGACCCTTTCTTTACACGTTTCCTCATGCGGCTTCCTTACGGTCGAAGCCATCGACTGTTGGTATGGCTAGATTCGCTCGTCGCTTACACCGCTACAGTCTTGGAGCGGCAGGACGACATGGAAGTATCTGGTGGGTATTTACTGGCCCCGGTGGGACGACATCATCATTGGTACAGGTGTGCCACATGCAGTCATATCGCCATAGTACTGGCTACACTAGCCTATTTGAGTATACGCCCGACCAATAGGAGCCCCTGACAAGCCCTCTCTAGATTCTATAAATAGGGGAGCCCGACACTCCTCAACGGGTCGATCTTTTCACACAAGCAAAGGAGACAATGGTCGACTTCACCATTATAACACACATTGTGGCTCTCTGCCATTTCAATACAACAAAGCAGGAGTAGGGTATTACACCACCAAGGTGTCCCGAACCTGGGTAGTTCTTCGTGTTCATCCACCATACATCATTCATGACTTAGGATAGTTGGGCGTGTTTAGTCCCTGGCCAAACTCTCAAAAGGGTTGTTGATCACAACTCATATGTAGGTTCTTGGAAACCGACATTTGGCACGCCAGGTAGGGGACTGAGGCATCTCCAGCTGTCTTGGTCTACTCCAGTTGTTTCTTCTAGAGGAGGATCCGGCAATCTTTCCGCCGAGGATGGTGCGGGGCAAGTTTCCTTGACCAACAACGCGTGCCCGGGTGCATCTACCCGGGTAGGGTCTTTTCTCGGTGTGCCGCGATCACGCGATACCCACCCGGGCGACATGGGTCTGTAGAAGCGCGGCGAGGGGAGTCCCGCGCCCGAGGAACCACTTGCAGCCAATGCCCGTATCGTTCCTCTCCTACGCCTCCCGAAGAAGCCCGAGAGGCGACTCGGCCGTCACATAAGGCATTTTTGCCGGCTACACGCACCGAAGATAATGCCGGAAATGTGGAAAAGAGGGGAGCCTATTACCTCTTACTACGACCGAGCCACGACGACGCATCTATTCCACGACGAAGCAAGGGACAAGGTAATCAACAAATCAATGGACATCATCACACATGCTTTGCACTCCATGTCCATAGATATCCTTGTATTTGTCTCTTGTGTGTTGGGACTAACCCATGTAGGTGAGAAGAGTAAGGAAACAACAAGGATGCTCCCAACTCATGGTGATCTTCATCAACTTTGAGCATCCACCACTACTTCACCAACATGAAGTCCTCATCGACAAAACCCAAGGTTAGTTTATCCCTCCTATGGGGGGATGTCACATCAAGGGGGAGCTTTACTCTAAGACTTGAGTAAAAGCATCTCTTAGTATGTGACAACATTAAATGCTTTATGTAAAAGTGGTAACCCCACTTGTGCTTAAACGATGAGTATGACCTATGATCAAGTATTCTTACTTGGCTCCTAAGTCAATATACTCATATATAGATGACTCCGTCATCGCCAAAATGCTTGATACATGCTAGTATGTATGTGCATGTTTGCCATGATTTCATTTGACATCTTATTGTGTGAGCATGTTGGTGTGCATTTCTTTATCCATTCGAGGACATCCAATTGTTGCTATTTGGTTCTTAATTTATCTTTTGCCAATTGGATGTACAAGAATGCCTAGGACCCTCCTCTAGCTATCTATGCTTTCTCATCTCAAGTTCTATTCATGCTTCATCACAAAACTTGAACAAGCACTTCTCGACCCCTCTGTGTGAGATGCACTCGGAGTTCCGTGTCGAAAAGGGCTACACTCCAAAACCTCCCAAGTGCAACTCAGTGTGACCAACAAACATTTCTCGGTTTCACCGATTGCCGAGGGTTGATCTGGTTTTCCACCTCGGTACTGCCGATTCCATTTTCTCAGTTACACGAGTTTCCCTGTCTGCTGACAGTTGAGAAACTCGGTGACACCAAAAACATAGAATCGGTGTCATCGACAGCAAGGGGTATATATGCTATGGACCCGACGCTTTGAAATTCACTCCTCAAACCATCGCACTCCAAAACCCTAAGCTGCCAAAAAGGACCCCCCGGTCATCGCCCTTGCCTCCCAATTCTCCTCCGCCGCTGGGATCCTCGCCGTCGACGGGCATCTTCGTCGCCGTCTTCGCCGTAGCGGACCGTCACCAAGCAAGGGTACGGATCCGATCCTCTCTTGCGCTCCATCGTCTAATTCTTGCGCATTGAGATGTTCTTATCTATAAGCCACTATGTGAAATCCTCCCTATCCACCCGAGTTCTCGTAGATTAGAGAACAATGAAAATTTTAGGGTTAGCTGTCCGCAGATTGCATCTCGGTACCACCGAGTTGAAAAAAATCGGTTCCACCGATTGTGTTTTAGGGTTACTGAGAACCATATCGGTGAGACCGAAGCAATCTTTTCGGTTCCACCGAAAAGGCTGCCAGGTCTCTGTTGATGCATATGGTCAGTCTCGGTGACTCCGAAAAATACCACTCGGTGACACCGAAATACCTTCTGCAGAAAGCTAAAACTAATGTCTTCCTTGTTCAAAATTTTGAAAATCTCTGTGTTTTGTGATGCTCAACCCCTCTGCTCCTCTATATTCTTTTCACATGGTCAGAGATGTCTGCTTCAGAAGACAGCGAGAACAACTTTAGAGAGGAGAATGTTGTCATGAGCTAAGGCA
This sequence comes from Elymus sibiricus, assembly GCA_039707655.1. Lineage (NCBI taxonomy): Eukaryota > Viridiplantae > Streptophyta > Magnoliopsida > Poales > Poaceae > Elymus > Elymus sibiricus. The sequence goes on from CM077671.1 coordinate 253,274,403, forward strand.
CTAGCCCTGAAGAGAGTTTTGATGATGTGCCTAGTTCTCCTGACTTGCCCAAGGCTGCTACAAGGACTAGGATAAAGCTCAATTCTGATGAAGAGGATGAGGACTTCATCCCTGAGGAGCTGCCCAAAAAGGATGATGCTGCCACTTCTTCCAAGAAGAAGAAAGCTATCAGAAAGGAGTATGCTAGCTCTGAGACAGTGAGAGCACCTGAGAGCTCCAGAGCAACCATGACTGTTGTGCCTCCCAAGAAATCTTTGCCTAAGAAGGCTGGTGAGAAGAAGAAATCCAGGAAGAGGATTATCCATGTTGTAGGCAGGCAAACTTCTATGTTTGAGGATCCAGAGGAGGCAGCTGCTGCAGAAGAGGAGGTAGAGCCAGCTGCAAAGGCCCCTCCCAAGAAGAAGAAGAAGAAGCTTATGGCAGATGCTATGCCTAAGGCTACCACTTCCAAAAGCACCAAATCTGCTCCAAAGAAGGCTGCTGCTGCTGACAAACCCAAGAGGTTCTCCAGAGAGATCCCAGCTTCTTCCAAGAACAAGACCTCCACTTTCAGGGAAGCTGAGGATGATGATGACATGACTGCTTTGATGAATCTCAAACCACACCTTCTAGAGCACAATGCCAGTCACCTGCTTGCTGAAGATATGAAGAAGAGGAAGGATTCTGGTTTGAGGGCATGGAGAGCAATTGATCCATATGCTCAGAGGAGAAAAACAGCTGTGGACTACAGGTTCTATACCAAGGAGCAACAGGATTTCTATGAGACTATCTTGCTTGATAAGAGCCCAGCTGTCAGTGATATGAGATACGTTGACTGGAAGTACATCAAGGCAAATGAAGATTACTTTCCAAATGTTCAAGACAATTTTCATTGCATTGGCTTAGATGAATTTGTTGGCAAAGAATTCACTGCATGGAACGATGAGATGATCATGCAATTCTACTCCACTGCTCATTTCTGATGGTAGGATTGTGTAGATGACTGAAGGAGCAAGATATGAATCTACTGTTGATGAATGGGCTGCCATCTTAGGAGTCCCAAAGATGGAAGATGGTGACTTGGATGTCTATTCTGAATCCAAGGAGAGCCATGATTCTATGAAGAACATGTACAATGAGATCCCTGTTGCCAACTTGAAATCTCACAATTTAGGATCCATTTACTTCCTCCAAGCTGGCCTCCGCACCATGAACACCATCTTGAGGCACACCTTGATGCCTAAGTCTGGAGATGACAAGATGATTCGAGGCTATTCCATCAACATGCTGATCCATCTTGATAGACACACCAGGATAAGGGTGATGGACTTGATAGTAGAGACTGTGAAGAGGGTTGCTGCTGATCAGAAGTGCTCATGTTGTTATGCACCCTACATTCAGATGCTCATCAATTCCAAGCTGGAGAAGCACATTTTTGCTCTTGACAGACCCACTTGCCCCTACAGCCAGATCTTGAGGATAACGTTGTGGTGATGAACCCAGATCATCCCACCTTAGTTGCAGCACGGGCAGAGGCAGAGGCAGCTAGAGCCACTAGTGCTCAAGTCCCTAGATCCAGGAACGAGCAAATGGATCTCTTGATCACTATCGTTCAGGGCATGCATAAGGACATCAAGGACATACTGGGGAATCAGAATAGTCTGGTGAGGATCTTTGAGAATAGGATCAAGACCCTAAATGACAAGGTGGATGGGCTGACAAAGAAAGTGAACGAGCTCAAGAAGGAAGTTGACAGCGTGCCTAGTCCCGACACTTCAGATGATGAGGATGACTCTCCTCTCAGGCCAGGCACTCATTTCACTACCTAGGCCAGATCAGCCACAGTGCCAGCTCCAGAGTTGAGGCCTTCTTCATCAGCACCTGCTACAGCCTCCTCGGCACCATCAGCTCCAGTACCTCCCGTTGCTACTCCAACTCCATCCATGACATCAGCAGAGGTCTTCGCCGACGCAGTTCTCTCGACTCCTTCATCGACTATCGGAGGAGATCAGCCCCAGAAGAGCGCTTAGATATATACCTTTGAACTTTTTGGTAACTTGTTGCCAAAGGGGGAGAAGTGTATATAGATCTTTAGGCTTCGAGTGAGAGAGCGTTTGGTTTTTATCGCTTTTTCAAAAACATTTGGTCTTTTGGTTGCTTGTGTTAAACTTTTGTTGGTGTTTGATCATACGCTTAATGTGTGTTGCTACTATTTCCTATCATTATGATGCTTATGAGATGATCATTCACCTTTGCTTGATTGTGTTGTGCTATGTTGTTCATTCTTATTATTCTCGCACACCACCAAGTTGTATGTGACATGGAAGACATGGAAGAGTTCCCCATGTACCTAATCGATTGTGCATTTGCATTCAAACGCAAATTTAAAATAATGCACAAATTTAGGGGGAGATCTTGCTTATCACATACTTCTCAAAGCGACGATTATACTCATTGATTATATCATATGTCGAAGCTTTGATCTATATGTTGTCATCAATTACCAAAAAGGGGGAGATTGAAAGCACATTTGCTCCCTTGGTGGTTTTGGTAATTAATAACAACATATATGTCATTGAACTAATGTTTCCACTAAGCATATTTCAGGAAAAGTTCAATGATAGGGATGGAAAAAGGATTGTGGATAACCCCAAGATGCAAGGAAATAGATTGGCAAAGCTTCAAGCAAGAGGACTCTACATTTTACTTTGTGAGAAATCACTTTGAGTCCATAGGAAAGCCAATACTATTAAAAGGGGATAAGGTACTGTTGGTGAACAAGATGCTCCACGTGCACAAGAGATAGTCACCAAAAACACCCACAAGCTCTTCCACAAAAGTCTGTCCAAAGCCAAATATCCAAAATCGGTGCAACCAACACTTTCCACTCGGTGCCACCGATTCCCAAACTCAGACAGACCCATGCCAAACCCTAGCACATCGGTGCCACCGATTCCCAAACTCAGACAGACCCATGCCAAACCCTAGCACATCGGTGCAATCGATTCCACTTCGGTGCCACCGAGTTTGGGTTGCCAACTTTCTGTTACCTCGATTCACAAAATCGGTACCACCGAGTTTGTTGGATCGGCGTCACCGAGTTGCGCAATCTGACCGTTGGTCACCTAATCGGTACCACCGAGAATTATATATCGGTCTCACCGAGATTCAAAAGTTGTCACCTTTTTGTCACTTCGGTACCACCGAGATTCACATATCGGTGTCACCGAGTTGGTCACTTTAGGTGTAACGGTTGGATTTTTGGGGATGCCTATATATACCCCTTCACCACCACCCACTCGAAAGAGAAGCACTCAGAACTATTCCATACTTGCCCCATCCAATTTTCTGAGAGAGATTCACCTACCCTTGTGTTGAGATCAAGCCATTCCACTCCAACCATATGAATCTTGATCTCTAGCCTCCCCAAGTTGCTTTCCACCAAATCAATTTCTTCCACCATAGCCAAATCTGTGAGAGAGTGATTGCGTGTTGAGGAGCCTATCATCTTGAAGCACAAGAGCAAGGAGTTCATCGACATTGCCGAGCCTATTACCTTTTGGAGGGTGGTGCCTCCTAGATTGGTTAGGTGTCGCTTGGGAGCCTCCTACTTCGTGTTGTGGAGTTGAACCAAGAAGTTTGTAAGGGCAAGGAGATCGCCTACTTCGTGAAGATCTACCCATAGTGAGGCTAGTCCTTCGTGGACGGAAGCCGTTATGGAATAGTCAAGGTTGCTACTTCGTGGACCCTTATGGGTGGAGCCCTCCGTGGACTCTCGCGACCGTTACCCTCCCTGGGTTGAAGACTCCATAAACGTGGACGTACGATAGCACCACCTATCGGAACCACGGGAAAAATCTTCGTGTCTACAAATTGCGTTTGATCTTCCTTCCTACCCTCTACTATACATGCTTGTTGTTACTTTCCGCTGCTATACTCTTAGACATGCATGTGTAGGGTGTACTTGACTTGCTATCATTGCTAAAATCTGCCAACACTTAAAATTGGGAAAAGGTAGAATTTTTATTTGGTCAAGTAGTCTAATCACCCCCCCCCCTCTAGACATACTTTCGGTCCTACAAAGGCGGGGAGAAGGCAAGAATGGGGAAGGAAACAAAGGACCGGGGGCTGAGAGAAAGTCGAAGTGGAGAAACAGCCGGTCCCTGGCACTTTATAGGCCGGCGGGGACGATCGTGGACACCCACCCTCCCACGACGTGTGGCCCTCGCCCCCTCCCCTCCCCGTCATTTCACATCCCTCGCGCGGCGGCACAAGGACTGAGGCATCACCAACATCACGACGTTATTACTCCTAGCAACCGAAAGCGACAGGACATCAAATGGGTAGGTTGTCAGGATTACACTTCCCCACATATTGGGTAAAAAAATCTTGAGTATGGCCCTCTCTTCCACCGGGCCCTATCCTCCTCGCGCTTTCGTTCGCGGTCTTCGCGCAGACAGGGCAGCACCCGAGGGCTACTACAGTCATAACGGGCCAGATATGGCTCGATGCGCAGGGAACAGCGCTCCTGACAGCGGCTCGGGGGCTCAAGGAGGAAGAAAAGCACCTAAAAAGGAAGCCTGGGGAACTTGGAGGGAATTCAAATATCCTTTACAGACAAACACACCCGAAGAACAAGATAAGTGCTGATACTGACATCAAGTACTTTTACAAACAAACAACTGCCGAAGGACCTACGCTTCAGAGTCAACATCTTCACCTAGCGATCCCTCGGGAGGCGTTGCATCTCCCAGGTCACCCTCCTCGTCAGCAGGAGCAAAGGCGCCAACAACTTCATCAACAAAGCCGGTGGCTGCAGCCCTCGAGAACTCGGCTCTCCTACTCTGCCCAAGGGGCTTCACCAAGTACGCAAACGGGAACGCGGGGTTCGCAAGATGAAGATTTGCGAGAACACGTTCTCCGGCCAGCGCTGCCATGTCGCGGGCCTTGGTCTCCATCGCTTGTTGGAACTCTCCCACGAAGGTTCCCAACATGATGACAAAGCCCTGAAAAAACAAGGCTTAGCTCCCCAGCCTGGAAATTAAGGGACCCTGGAAGATCCATCCGTAGCTCCCAGCCGATCTTGAAGATGCGGTCGCGGGCCCCCTTGAAGACATTGCATTGCATCTTGCACTGACCCCGAAGGTGGTCCATCTCTTCGCCCTGCTTCGCGAAGTCGCTCACCAGCTGGGCGTTTTGCGTCTCACAGTGCGACAACTCTGCTTGACAGTCGGAGAGCCTCTGCAGAGCCTCATCCCGAGTTTTCTCATTAAGGGTTGCCAAGGATTTAGCTTAGCCAACAGATTCCTTCAGCGAGGTCAACTGCATTTCCAGGGCCAGGCATTTGGTGTCAAAGGCCTTGCTTTTCTCCATGAAATGGTTCTCCTGGAGCGTCAACTTCCTCTAATATTTAGAGCGGGCCTCTTTTTTCTGCCAAAGAAGAGCATCGGCAAGAGTTTTCTTGTTCTCAGCGTCCTGCTTGTCGTGCCGTTGGCTTGATGGGTAGCCTTCCTGTTGGAAATAGCCTCTTCGCGGGTGTCTAGCTTGACCTCTCGGGCGTACAAGACTTCTTGAAGGAGCTCCAGCCTCTCCCTCTCGGCACAAAGATCCGATGTCGTCTTCTCGGCCTCCGCTTCATGGATTGCGACGTCAGCTTCCCGTCTAGACACGGTCGTCTCCCGGACATCTACGATGTCCGTCGGAGGCAGGCGTTCATGACTAAAGGCTGCAGGATTTCCCTCGATGGCGTATTCCTGGGGCCTCGCGACGTTCTCCATGGCGTGAGTCCCCGCCAGTACGGACGGCCTCAGCCTCTTAACAGGCACATTCGGATCGGAGGAAGTAAATCTTCCAGGCTTCACGAAGGAGACGTTGTCCTCGGGACAAGGTATCTTTCTCGGCCACCATATGGACGCCAAGACAATCAATCGCCAAATGCGCCACCTTAAAGAGATCGTCAGGCGACGAACCCGTGTTGCCATCGTTGCAGCCGCTCAGGGCCAAGGATGGACTGTGAATTCGGCCGACCCGAGAGTCCAAGGACGGCAGGAAAGGCTTCCAGAGGGGCGGCCCGTCCCAACGGGGCGGTCTCATAGAGACCAGGGCAGTAGGAGACGCCTTTGATGCACCCTCGGTCAGGGCAAAGCTCGGCGGACCCTGAGTCGGGCGGACTGCGTCGATGTTGACAAGCTCAGGGGCCTCCGAGCTCAACCACTCTCCCCGGTGATATCTCCAGGTACGCCCCGCCCGGGGGCTTCAAGCATCAGGACCGCCAAAGGCTCCTCTTCGGTGGTACAAGGGACGGCGCCTGTATAAAGAAGGACAAAGTCTTGTTAGTAAGGATCGAACAAGCGATGGAAATGAAGGTCTAACTAAGATAATTAGGCCGACCTATTTCTCGGGCCCTCGGCATGGCCCGCTGCCGCCAAACTGCTTCCCGCGGCTTGGATCCCCTGGAGGCTCCTCCATTTCTGGGAGGAGAAATTCATTTCTCTCGGTTGCCTCAGACTCCTCCGTCCTCCTGACGTTTGCCCCTCGGGACAAAACCGTAGGCCGGGGGCTGCGCACAAAAGGAAAATTTGAAGACCATCTAAGGACTATACAACACTGGGGCTAAAGCAAAGACTCACGATCTGTGGCGCACCACTGCGCCTTGGTAGGCGTCCCGTGGAAGACGAAGCCGAAGGCACCCTATCGGCAGGAGCTTCATGCAAATCCAACGCCCTGGGCACCGACGCACGCCCACCAACAAGCACACCGGAGCATGGCAAGAGGCCCACATCTTCGCTGCTCCGGCCAGCCAGGCTGCCGTCTGAATGGCGTCCTCGTTTGGGTCGCCCAAACAGTTCCACGCGACCTTGGAGGGGGAACCTCTTTTTCCTCTCGGACGCTGCGGACACAGACGGGACGCATTGAACCGATGAGGAGCCTTCAGCATCGCCTTCGTCCTTCTCCGGGCTCTAGGCGCGATCGAGACGTGATGGTGCAGATGGGCCCTTAAAAGGATTGGCGCGCCCCTTGTCCCTCGCGCCTTTGGGAACGACGCCCCACCTATCGCACTCAGGCAGGTCCTCGGGGATCCAGACGGGTATGGGAAGGCCCGTATCAACCTCAGCATTGAACAAAACCTTCATTAGCCACTTGAGCCTCGTTTCGTCAATGGCAGAGGCGTGGAGTCGTCTAGGATCCTAGGGGCCCTGATACAACCACTGAGGAGTCGCCTGGTCCTGCAAAGGGGCTACCCGCATCCAGGCGAAACTGAGAACCACTACACAACCGTCAAGAGCATCTTCTACAAGACGCTTAAGGTGTTGGAGCACGGGGGTAAAGACACCTCCTACAGGACGGCTGGCCCAGCCGTCATCTTCTTCCGCCGGGGCAGCCGGTGAGGACAGCTAGACGGACTCTCGTCGAACATCAACTAGCACCCAGTTCTGGCGCCACTCATATAATGGGTCAAGAAGGTTCAAAGGAATAAAACCGGCTTCGGCTTCCTTCCCCGCAAGATGGAAGGACACACAGCCGGAGATCTGGTGGTTGGAATCTCTGGGCACCATGAAGAAATGGCGGAAGAGTTCCAAAGAGGGTCGCACACCCACGAATCCTTCGCATAAGTGGGAGAAGATCGCCAAGACCAACACTGCGTTCGGATGAAGGCGAAGCATGTGGAGTTGAAAGTGTTCAAGAACTGCTAAGAAGAAGTTGGAAAAAGGTGGAACCAAACCCACGACAAGGAAGTCGATGAAGATGGGAACCCTCAAACCACCCTCCGTCGCGTCGCTGGCCGCTATAAGCTCAGTCGGTCCCTATGAATGATTCGGGCCTCCAAACAAGAGTATGTACTTTCTCAAACTTCGGGCATCCGAGAAAACGGATGTGGGTAAGATCAGAAGGTGACCCTCGCAGGCTGCTTCTTTTTCCTCTTCTCCCATATCTGCTCCTGCGTCGAGATCATCGAACGCCCGGGTTAACGGAGAAGGGGGAGGATAAATACTCGCGTGCGGCGACGATGATGTGGTAATGGAGGAAGGTAATAGATACAACGTCGTTCAGTTTCCCCTTTGACTAAAGATACGGGCGAGGCGGCAATGGTCCCCCCCTGACGTGTGGCGTTCTGCAGCCTAGCAAGGGTATGGAGAGCGTCACAGAAACCGAGGCGACAGCCCATCTCCTCGCAGGGGTACTCGATTAACCCATGCCCTTATGACAGAGCCAAGTCCGGATTCATCGGTCGTCTAAGGGCGATTTTTTCCTGCTGTCACACGTCACCTCTTGGGTCTATTTTAAGGCCCCATATCCCTCTTCGCCGCCAATCTTAGGCAAGAGGAAAATGGGCCCATGGGCTACTGTCATAGTAAAGAAAACTAGGGTAATGACAACCTGGTACACCGGACTACACGAGAAAATCAGAAGGCTTCTCATAAGACCGGCGGATGGGACAGGAGGATTTCCTAATATCCATCGGGTATCATTCGGCCTCCTTAATCCAAGTGGGAAGCTCCTGAGGAAACACTTTCCCTTCACGGGGTCCATCCGGGAAGGTGTTTGAATACCTCCGGGAAGAAGAGGCCCCTGTCGTGGCCTGATGGATGAAGACCCTTACTCTACATGTTTCCTCATGAGACTTCCTTCCGGTCGAAGCCATCGACTATTGGTACTGCTAGATTCGCTTGTCGCTTACATCGCTACAGTCTCGGAGCGGCAGGATGACAGGGAAGTATCTACTGTGTATTTACCTGGCCCCGGAGGGCGACATCATCATTGGTACACGCGTGCCATGGGTAGCCATACCGTCAGAGTACTGACTACACTAGCCTATTTGAGTAACACACATTGTAGCTCTCTACCATTTCAATACAACAAAGCAGGAGTACGGTATTACACCACCAAGGTGGCCCGAACCTGGGTAGTTCTTAGTGTTCATTCATCATACATCATTCATGACTTAGGATAGTTGGATGTGTTCAGTCCCTGGCCGAACTCTTAAAAGGGTTGTTGATCACAACTCATATGTAGGTTCTTGGAAACCGACAGCCCGGACCACATTATTGACTAAAACCAGCCTCCCTGACCTAGTCACTAACCCACGCTGCCATCCAGGGAGTAACTTCACGGTTGCATCAACCATTTTTCTTCGAAATGGTAGTTATCCTGCATTCATTAAGAAGAAAAAAGTTGCTCGATTAATTAGGAAAAACCGAGCAAAAACCAGATTGCCCAGTTGATCATGGAAAACCAGGTGAAAACCATCACAATCGCTGAGCCGCACACACATGATACCCCACGCACACCACTCCAATGAGGGCCTCGTTGAGACAGCACATGGGCGTCATCGTCATCACTCCTCCCCTAGAGGCGCAATCACCATCCCTAAATCCTGAGCAAACGACTCCGACTTCGCCGTAGGCGATCGTCTACTCAACACACAGTGCAGACTCCGCGTGAAGATGTATGAAGATCCGCGCCAAAACTAAGCCACCCGCGACCAAACAACGCAACTCCGACTCTGACGAGAACTACGAAGGAAAACACCAGGCACGGCTAGCGCCGCGGAAGATCGCCGAACGGTTCACCTGGAGCTAGTCATCGTATATCACAGGGCCCCGCCGGAGCAGCTTCAACTTCACAGCAACAAACAAACCGAGACAAACTCACGGACACACCAGAAAAAAGCCGACTACCTCAACCATTGCCGCGTCGCCGACATCGCTCTCACCATCACCATGCGCTGCATCAACCATTGGCTGCCCTTGTCGCTAACCGATCATACAATTCTCTTCCTCTTAATTAATTAATGATGATAGAGCCGGGTCCCGCTTAAATGAAAAGAAATCATGTGGGATTGAAAGCTTATTTGATTTTGAGTCTCAGTGACCAAGGTGAGAGACAAGAAAATCGGCTTTTCCTATATATAAAAAACAACAATTTAATCTCGTCCAAGCTACCGCAGTGTTTGTTTAGATTTTACAAGCAGAGCAGCTCCTTTCTCTTGTACCCGCAAAAAAATAAAAAAAAATAGCTCCTTTCTCTTGGCTTGAAGAAACCCCAAATTTAGTCAACCGAGTAAGATGCCCCTCCATGTTTTTCTCTTTCCATCCAAACGCGTTAATCAGCAACTTGTTAATATGCGAACCAACCTGTGGTTGGATGGCTAGAGGGACTGTGGTATCCCCAGCCCGCCAGGGTTCAAGTCCTGGTGCTCGCATTTATTCCTGGATTTATTTCAGGATTTCCGGCGATGCGCATTCAGTGGGAGGAGACGTTCCCGTCGACGACGAGGTGCCTACGGTGACTTCGTAAATTTCAAGATGATATGCCGGCTCAGTCTCTCGGAGGTGCTCATAGGGGTAGGGTGTGCGTGTGTGCGTTCATAGGGGTGAGTGTATGCACGTGTATATGAGCGCTTGCGTCTGTACCGTGTTAAAAAAAAAAGCAACTTGTTAATATCCCTTTATATTTGGGGAAACCGGTTGTTCTTCAAGTAGCTAGAAAAGAAATTCACTTTCCAGGATTGGATTTCCAGGCGCATGACGTCCGGGCGCAGACACGAGCATGTGCAGGGCGGGATTTTTATTTGCACGCATCACAGAAGAAGTGGGAAAAATAAACAAATGGAGCAGAGGCAGCTGTTCCGGCGCTGGGTCCTCCCATCTCATGAGCAGAGCTAGCTAGCGTCCATCCACTAGCTTTTACTTTAAGGAAACGGGAAACCAGAGCAGAGTAAACAAAACCCAGTTGCCAATTTGCCCTTCACCAAACCCGCACAGCGACAGATCGAGAAGCCAAGCCAGAGCTGCTGAAAATTCAATGCGCCAATCATTGCGGCGCACCAGCAGCCAGGGACTCATCATCCATTCTTCTCCTGGCAGTAAATGAGCAGCAGCGGTTCTTCACCTGGAGTAGCAGCAGTAGCAGAGTATTTCTCTTTGGAACTTCAGCTGAATTGGTGAAGGAAAGATGATGTTGGCGAGATAATTTGACACCGGAAGTAAGTTGGATGTGTTGGGAACAGTAGAAAATGACGTTGATCTGCGCTAACACCATTGTTATGTGCAGGAGGGCTTCGCAAATCACTGGGAGGAGGAAGGTAGAGAGAGAGGGAGGGAGGGGAACCACCGCTGGAAAAAGGCCGCAGAAGGGAAGGGGGGAAACAGGAGAGAGAAAGGCGAGGAACTTTTCGTTGGATCCTTCGCTTTTGGGGACGAAGGAGGAGAAGGTCTCTCTCTGTCCCTCTCCACCTCCAACTCCACCTCCCTTCTTGGTCGGAGAGGAGCAGGAGGAGGAGATGTTCCCCCCTGGCCTGATCCACCACCGCGCGGACGGCCCGGGGCCCGGCGAGGTGCCGCGCTCCGACGGCGCGCCCAGCCTCGTGCTCACGGCCGACCCCAAGCCCCGCCTCCGCTGGACGGCCGACCTCCACGAGCGCTTCGTCGACGCCGTCGCCCAGCTCGGCGGGCCCGAGAGTGAGATAGACGCTCCCCCCCTTCCCCCTCTCCCCCATTTTCCTCCGCTCCCCGGTTCGTCAGGCATGGCCATTGGAGGGGCAATGCGTGCTTGCTGGGTGGGGGTTCTCTTTCTTGGTTGGTGCGACGGCGCGCTTTCACCCGATGGCGCCATGTGAGGCTCAACTACTTGCTGCTTTGGGAGCAAGGATTTGAGCCATTGGGGGTGTGTGCGCTCAAGTTTCAGGAAAGTTTGGATCAAAGTTTGGGTCTTTGTTACCTGGAACAACAACACTTCGCTCAAATGCGCGCTGCTGGAAGAGAAGCGGTGCATTTGCGCTTAGGATTCAGCACGCCCTTGGATTTGGTATTGGTCTACTCATGGCAGATTTTGCTGGCCTTTGAGCTGGGAAGAGATGCGTCTTGCGTTGCGAGGGCTATGCGGTTGGTCTTACTTAGTACAGTTTGAGGCTTTTGCTTCAGATGAAAAAGTCACTTTGGCTGATCTTGGATTCCAGCACGCTGCAGGAACCACATAATTTGATTATACTCTCTAGAGAGAAATGTCGATGATCCGTTGAACAAGGAAAAAAGTTTCTGCACACTCAGGGGCGTGTTTATTGGGGATGCAAGGATTGGTAGGCGAAACAGGGCAACTTTTGCTTTTCCTTAACGACGTCGGTCCTTATTTCAGTTTATTTGTGCTCAGAAAAGGTCATATTTGTTGCTTCCATCAGCTTAGAATTTGAACAAATAAGCAGCTGTGGACAAGCTTGAAAATATCGGATATCGGGTTCATATCGGCTTGACTTTGGCAATATCGGATGTCGGGTGATATATCGGATGATGTGTAGGCGTATCGAAACAAAAATGTTCACATCTTGGATATATTGGGTTTATAGATAGCTTACCACATATACGCTGCATCTATTCAGTTATTTGTGTTTATATCATGCCATTCCCACATAAATATTAGATGTACTCCCTCTGTTCTTAAATATAAGTCTTTTTAGAGATTTCAATATGGACTACATACGAAGCAAAATGAATGAATCTACACTCTAAAATATATCTATATACATCCGTATATAGTCCGTATTGAAATCTCTAAAAAAACTTATATTTAAGAATGGAGGGAGTAGTAAACACACTTGAGCATTTCAAGTGTGTAAATAAAGTTTTTTTATGGTTTGCATAAGAAATGGGCAAATAGGCACTCGTCAAATCTGACGGTTAAACGTTGCAGACATGCCATTACATAAATTGCACATTAATTTAATAATCTCATGAAGTTTTACATCTATAGATTTTCTGTTTTTGATAAAATGACCTGTCACCTACATATCGGCCCATGCCGACCGAAATATCAGTCAAAATATCGCCCATATCGGCCGATATCTGTAGAGTTATTATTTTCAAATGATAGTTGGTTTGGTATCGGTACCACCAGTACTGAAATATCGGACATCTTTCTTTCTATCTAATGCATATACATGCAGTGGCTTGCATGTTCTCGAAAGAAAAAAGAAATATTGGACGATATATCAGTCGTATCGGTTGATATTTAGAAGTATTTAGAAGCTTGGCAGAGTAATGATCATGGATGCTGGTTGTGGCGGTAAATTGTAGTAATATGGTGGCCAGTCATGATACACCAAGTCTTGATGATAATGTTTGTTGTTATCAGTGAGCACGTGCGTGTGTGTGGCATTGTAAGTTGTGTGGAAGTAGCAGAAAGGCGGATTACGAAATGGGTCTTTTTCTTCACTCTCTTAGCCTCTTGGGTACCCTTATGCTATTTTATTTGATTTCAATTGTTTTAAACCATTATAGTGAATTGCCTGGGTTTTGGGGGTGATTGCAAATTCTGATTGTTAATGCTGCTTTTCCTGTCAAAGGTCAGCTTTTTCCTTTTTACCCTTTTCTTCTCAATACTGACTTTTTGTTAAAAAGTTATAATTCAGGCAAACTTTACATATGATTTTTTCGACTATTTTTTCTCAAGTTGGCTAGTTACCGCATGCCCATCAGTAATAGATTTCTCGACAATGTGCTGTATTTGTTCTTGTTATTTCTAGGACTTGGATGCAAGTGAATCTGTGATTTCAGGTGCCTGTTACTTGTGACTGTTTGTGTGTAAAAGAAAGTGAAAAAAGTACCTTCCCTTGACGGTTTTGTGGGATTTTGTTCATGTTTGGTGCATTCGTTTCTGGCACCAAATTGGTGAGGAAAGCTTTATGTAAATGTCAAAAGGTTACAAGTTAAAGTTCTATTTAGCTGACAATAATAATGAGCATTTTATTCCAATGATAATAGTAATGATCATAACCGGAAAGCAAATATGAGCAATTATTTGTTGCATTCCATCGTTTTGAATCTTGGTTCCTGGGGCATGACAATATCTGTTTCCATGATATCCATATGCATTGAAATGCCAATTATAGTCTAACCATGTTAGAACCGTAAATTTCCATTTTGTATTAGTTGAATGCTATCACTGTAACCTACTATCTCGCTATGACTCTTTTTTAATAAACCTTTGAATATGGTAGTTAAATGCATGATTGCTCTTGCAGAAGCAACACCAAAAACTATCTTAAGGACAATGGGTGTAAAGGGACTCACGCTTTTCCACTTGAAGAGTCATCTTCAGGTACTTCTGCATGCACACATGCTTCTTACTATATCTCGAATACAACTGTTTTATTTTATATTTGCTCTTTATTCTTATGACCAGAAATACAGAATGGGGAAACAAACTGGCAAAGAGACGCCGGAGCAATCTAAAGATGGTAAGTAATATAAAGCAGTCTACTGATCTCAGTGTTTCTGTCGATTAATCAGTTTGGGCCAGATTCATTGTATGTTGCAAAGAACCACTTAGTGCAAACTTTTTGAAAGGTTAGGATTGCTGGGAGTTTTGGGGTTTGGTGATGGCAGGCAGCCTAGACTAATGTTTGTTTGGTTGCTTATGATGCACATCTCTTCATGCGGAAAGATTTGCAGGAGGAAGAGAGTGGGAACTTGACGAGTGAGGAAGAATTTTTGTATAGATGGGTGTATTTGTTTCTTCACTTGACACAGTATTGCATCAACTATAGCAAAATTTTAGTGGGTATTGTAGCAGAAAGTTTTGGATTATTATCGTTGTGCATTTGAAAGAGTTAGTGTTTGTGATGTGCGTACATCGCTGGTAATACAGTTTAGCAGCCATTATCTGCAGCTGTGCACTTGCCATAATTACGTTAATATGAATTGGTTGTGAATGCGTTGATAGAGCGATGGTAAAATGCCCCAATTGCCTCCCCCCCCCCCCCCCCCCCCCCCACCCCCCCACCCCCAGTTAGAGTTCCTTTTAACAAAAAAATATGAATTGGTTCATCACATCATGATTTTGTATCTACATGTGATTTAAGAGGAAAAAACTTGGAACTTGATCTTGCTTGGTTAGCAATAGCAACTTTAGTGTTTGTTTACATTGTCACTTATTGCAACATAATATTGTGTTCACAAGTTCACATGCAAATGTTGGAAAATTAAGTTAGGTATTTTGGATATATCCTAGAATTGCACTTTCCCACTGCAGTTACGCTTTCTTTATTGAATCTTCGTAACTCCATTCCAGTATTGGTACTGCTTTGGTTTCTGTTGTACCAGCCATGACATGATACATGCATGTATGGATGCAGCTCTGAGCTGCCGGATGTTTTGGAGAATGTGCAAAAAGCAGTTGCACATCTTTTCATTAAAAGGAGAAGCAAGTTAAGTTTACAAGAGTTTTTAGCCATAGGCCAACGCAATGCATAAGACAAACTGAACACAAGGGTTCAGATAGGATATATACTACACATACTAGTTAGCTTCACATGCTTCGCATGTTCCCACACATGTAAACAGAGACTACCATGTATGTGCGCTTGGTTGAACTATGTACGCTAGACTGGCCTCACGCTAGGTAATGGCACTGGCTTTAGATGCGTTCCGTCGTACTGCTCACCACACACGGCTGTTCATGTCTATCGGGTGATGGCAAGAAGGGGGGACATGGAAGGGGACTAGCCCTTTTTTTAGGGACGGAAAGGGATCAGGTGT
Organism: Elymus sibiricus; assembly: GCA_039707655.1. NCBI lineage: Eukaryota > Viridiplantae > Streptophyta > Magnoliopsida > Poales > Poaceae > Elymus > Elymus sibiricus. The sequence continues at coordinate 253,289,915 of CM077671.1, forward strand.
TGATTCACGGATGTCTCTAGAACGACGTGGAGAAGCATGTTTGCTACTGTAGCTGTGAATCCCAGCGTCCTGGGCCGTCGGATGAGTCCAATCAGCAGTAGAAATTGCGTTCTGATGTTTGGATTCTAACTTTCAAAATTGCTACACTATATAGTACTCCCTCCGTCCTAAAATAAGTGTCTCAACTTTGTACTAGCTCTAATACAAAGTAGTACTAAGTTTGAGACACTTATTTTAGGATGGAGGGAGTAGTATTGATAATTTAACAGTTAGATAAGATCTGGTCATTTAAGTTTTAAAGGTTTCAAATGAGGACAAGTCGTGTTTAATGCACTTCTTTTGTCTTGTTTTTATCCATGTCTCTTCCTCGTCACCACAATAAAGAAAAGAAACACCTGAAAAAGGGAAGCGCCAGACAAGAATACGGAAAGGAGACCAGTAGTGCTGTCAGTCTCAGCTGGTCGCTCATTAGTTGTGTCCTTACATCTTTAGGATGCATCTGTCTTGCGTAGCAGCACTAGTGCACTACTTATCCCACACGCATTGATTAATGCAGTTCGTTGTATGATTTCTTCTTGTCAATCACCAGTAACTTCACAAAAACAACAAATTTCATATCTTATGTCAAGTTGTACGTAAATATAAACCATAAGTTTTGCAATGATTTCATGAAGAAATTCAGGACTATATGCACATCTATAGTTCTGACCTGAAAAATCTCTTGAAAAATCCTGTGAGGGCTTTCCATTTGTGATAGAAAACCTCTGGAAAATTCCTTTTAGGTCTTGTCATTTCTGACTTTGGTTCTGTGTCTGCCCTCCCCGGTTTCCCCAATTTGCAGGGTCCTATCTTCTTGATGCTCAAGGTGGAATGAGCCTGTCTCCCCGAGTCTCTACTCAAGATGCGAAAGAGTAAATTCCACGAGCCACTCCTTGTCCTGCATGCCACTGTTTTTGTCATAATATGAGTACATTTATGATATCTACTTTGATTTTGCTATCTGAAAGAGTACATGTTTACAAACGTATAATCCTCACTGCAGAAGTCAAGAAGTTAAAGAAGCCCTGAGAGCACAGATGGAGATGCAACGAAGCCTACATGAACAAGTGGAGGTAACTTTGACTGCTTCTTCTGTCATATTCTTGGTTCTTGTCTCCTGTCTGCTGCCAGACAAGAAGAATTTGTTTGCCAACTTCAGTATTTGCTCTCTAGTTTCTACTCCTACGTACATATTTAAGGTTGGAGTACGTTTAGCATTGAAGTAGGAATGAGATGTCCATCACACGCGATACCTGACCGCCTTTTTCTTTCCACCATAAATGACCAGGTTCAGAAGCATGTGGACATCAGGATGGACGCGTACACGACGTACATCAACACCCTGCTGGAGAAGGCCTGCAAGATCGTCTCGGAGCAGTTCGCCTCGAGCGGCTTCAGCGTCTCCGACCAGAGCCTCCCGGAACTGTCCTCCGGTGGCATCATGTGCGGCACCGCCACCGACGCGCTGAGCTCCTCCGTGTTCCACCAGCTCTCTGTCAGCTCGATCAACATGCACAGCCCGGGAGGCAAGCCGTCTCCGTCGGGCATGGAAGGCCAGCTGCTTCTCCAGAGGTCGCCCGAGTTCAAACGCAAGTCCTGCTGAGTCCAAAAATCTGGGTGGGAAAAGTTAGCTTAATCGTCTGCTGTAGCCATGTCGAATCTCGGCCAATCTGTAAAACTTACTCTTGTTTCTCTTGCTACTGCATGCCAAGAAGCAAGGTTTTTTATCGATTAATCGTCGACTTATGTTTATATATATATTGCCTGATGTGCTGCTAGTCAAGTGCCTTGATTGATATGTCACTGTTTTTGTTATTATCAAGATCACTTGGTGTTCCTGTCGCATCATTTGCTTCAGTTTTGAGTGAAGAGCTTGGCTATTTTGCGCAGTCTGCGGGATCAGATTTGCAGGCTAATCTACTAGCTGAATGAATGTATGTGCTTTGGCGTAATAAAAGGAGTCGTCTCGAGGCTGGACACACACTTTGACTTGGACGCGGCGCATTGATGTGTCACACTCTCAGAAACAGATACTTGGACAGGCGGTGCGGAGCAAAGCTGGCATCGACAAACATGTGACTACGGCCTGAATGAACGAGGGCAGGCATCACCTGACCTGATTGCGAACCAATGGCCGCAAGGCGCAAGCTGTATTCATGAGTCCCGTACTCCTTATGGCCGGGTTCCTCTTCTACAGATATACCACGTTCATCCGGAATTAGTTGTCGCTCAAATTCATCTCACAGTCAAATGGCGGAGAGGACGGTGGGTCGAATCGAATCGATGTGGACGCTACCGACTTGAATGTCACCGTTGAGTATTTCGTAAAAAAAAAAATGTCACCGTTGAGGTCTCCTCGAGACTCTCCTGGGACATGGTGGACATGAATTGCCTGACAGGTTTTTCATCTTCACCGTCATGGCGTCCAACTTGGAGAGGATCGTCAACGGTAGGGATCTGCTCCGCCCTCTGTCTCTCTCATTGCTGCTACCACATGCTTGATTCCCATACTTCAACGGTTCTGAATATGGTTTTCATGTAGTTTTTGCACAGGGAGGTACTTCTCTACTCCTATAAAAACCACAGTCGGTGGTGATGGTGTGTCTGCCATCTACTGTTTTTGACCGTCTGATCTGCATCTGACGCATAGGAGCAATCCCACTTCACATTTGCAAAGAAACCCCTCATTATATTCTTCCATCTCCATCCAGTCCCACCTTATCCACTCAACCAAGCAATCGATCTTCTGGAAAAAGGTGGAATCGAAGTGGCAGCAGCACCGTCCGCTCCCAGCTGCTCTCTGCCGCAACAGCTTCACCTTCCTTCCTCCCCGTCATCTCTTCCTCCCCCTACCCCGTCTCCTACGACGCCAACATCTACAAGTACGCCGCCAGCGCCGTCCGTCCGCCGAGTCTGCAACGCCTTTCCTACCTACTCCTCCGATGCAGCAGACCCGACGTCCAGCGCCTCTCTCTCCTCACCGCCGTATCCTCCCCCTTCACGTTCTCCTTCGATGCCGACGTCGGCAAGTACGCCGCCGGCGTCGCCCGTCCCCAGAATTCGCGAGGACTCTCCTGCTTCCTCATGTGAGGCTCTGATGCAGCACTCCTGCTGCCCACCACCTCCCCTCTCTCCTCGCCGACCTCCACGTACGCTGCTACCCACTTCCCATCCTCGGCGACGGCGCCGCCACCTACTACTCCCTCCCTGCAGGCGCGCTCCACGGCCATCCCCTTAGAGTACGCACAACTCCCCTGGGACATCTATGTCGTCTGCAACTGGTCTCTCCTCCCCCACATGAGTCTGTTCCATTACTTGCGTACCTGCTGCTATCCCCATCCCAATTGGAAGCTCTCAACCTGGCACAAGAGATTTTTGTGAATTGAAACCCTCGACCTTGCACAAGAGTAACTCGACCATGTTTGGGGCCAAATAGTATTCAATCTACTGCATGATGTATCAATCTCAGGTTCTGCATCTTTTCTGTCCGGACCTTTGAACTGTAACTAGATCTCATTGATGAGTCATAGGACAAGGTAAGATACAGAACCAGCCGAGCACCAGCCGGCACACAAAGGCCGGCTTGATCTATTTCAGTTCTGTAGTACATCTGTTACAATTTACAAGTGCACCTAAGACAAATAAAATTAAGCACCAGCCGACACACAAAGGCCGGCTTGATCTATTTCAGTTCTGTAGTACATCCGTTACAACTTACAAGTGCACCTAAGACAAATAAAATTAAGCACCAGATGCTTTTGACATTAACTCTGGGTCAAAATCCGGGCTTGCAATGCTTCGGCTCTTGGGGTTCTTTTTTAACCCCAAGAGCCGAAGCATTGCAAGCCCGGATTTTGACCCCAACTAAATTGGATGTTCATGGAGTCGGTATGGTCTAATCGGCAAAACATTGCTGCCAGGTATTTCATTTGGTGTGCTTTTGGTGATTTTTGGAGCGGACAACAAGATGCAAGTTTGGTTCAGAATCACATGCACTGTTTCGTTCACACTTCCTTACATATGTAGTACTGCATTGCCATGTTTCTCTCATTGCATAGAGTGCAGTTAGCCAGGTATTGATTGTAAAAAAAATCATTGGTACGTATCTATGCAGTTTGTTTGTTTTGGCCAAGACAATCATAAGTATATGAGCATATTCTTCATAGAGCCATGCTCATAGTTTTGATGGTGAATGCTACAAGCTACTGATTTAAGTCTATTTCCAATACAAAATGTGACAGCATGTTTTATCTGCACAAATTATGTTCGATTATGCATGAATCTATGTTGATAATTAACCTATGATGCTTGCTTTCAGTTACCAATTAAACATATAGGGTTACATTGGCTCATTTTAAGTAAGCAGGAAATGTGAAATAGACCCGACTAGAAATTCGTACTTCCTCTTGCTATTATATATATTTGTAAACACTATTACGCTTGTTGCTCTTCAATGAAAAAGTTATAGTTTCTGATTTCTCCTTTGGTGACACAATAGCTTGCCTTAATTCATTGCTTGGCACACTCACGGTAGATTAGATTCAGGCATGTGCGCTGTCAGGAAACTGTGCGGGTAGTGGGTCACCATGTCCATGGTGATTACCTAGCTCGTGGTCCACCGATGCTGCTGGTCGTTGTTGTTGATGACCTCCAGCATAGTCATGTTCATGTTACAGGAGGAGAAGGTTGAGTTCTACCAGAGCGACTGGACATGTGCAGACTACTTGGTGAGTGTGGGTTGATTGGGACTCATGGGACTTCCAGCGTGGATGGAGTGAGACGCTCATGTCCCTGCCTTTCCAAATGGCGACATAAGTACGCGAGAAGAGCGTTTACCTTAAAGAGATAACTTTTTCATGACAAATTTCCATTACTTCAAGACGCTCGTTCGATCTCCTTGAAGATGTTATTCCTAAAGTCCTATGTACTTAACACTTCTCTCTATCTCACATGAGCAAATTAGTTTCTGTCTAATGTTTCAGTACTTTAATAACAGAATAGTACCTTTATTCCATTACTCATGTTGATATATTTGTGCTCTCCAAGATTTCAGTTCACATATCAATTTTAATCTTTTGCATGTAAATCTTGATAATGTGTAAGGTTTGTACGCTTTTATCCCATTGAAAACTTTCTTTAATTCCTTGGATAATAATCCTCATGTTAAACCCATGTCGTGTTTGCTTAATAATTTGCCTCCCACAGTGTGCTTCTGTCGTAATGCCTGATTTCCTCATATGGACAATAATGACTATAGATCTATGGACCCGTACATCAGTCACTTAGATAGCTTGATTTTTTTCCTTATCTGGATTTGAAAAGATTTAGTAATGGGTAGCATCATTGCTGAACTATGGTAGGGATGTACCAGGGGTGGAGCCAGGCAAACACTGGCCCCGGGCTGGCTTCAGAGCTACAGTGACCTACAGTGCCAAATAGTACTAAAATTGCTACAGTCAACGAAGGATTTTGACGCCATGACCCGGGCCCGGGCCCCCCAGGCCTGGGGTGTAGCTCCGCCACCGGGTACCGTTGATATTGCGCATTGCAACCACATGGTTGTCTTCTCGGGCTTTTGAGGCGCATACACATATTTATGGTTCTGGATCAAGTTTAGTTCCAATAATCTACACTTGCAATTTATATTGTGTATCAAGTAAATTCAACATCGTGTTATCTCATACGAACATGGTACAACCATATTGCATATGAAGCTTTCAACAATTTACGGCAATTTCTCACGGTTCTTGTTTCGTGTGCAGGCCCTAACATACATGTGTTATCAAACATGAGACTCCCTAAGGTGTGGAGCTAGAAGAGGTGGTGTTGCCAAACGCAGTGCCGGCTAATGCATGGATGGCCAACGAAGCCGATCACCACCACCAGCATGTATGCATCATATTACCAAGCAATAAGATGTCAAGACACAACTTGCTGGCAGAACCAAGCATGCTGACCATTGCAATTTGAACGCATATATTATCGAACATGGGATGATATGTGTAGTTTTATAGCAATACACATGCGCTTTGGGATTAAATGGATGGGTGAATGAAGAGAGGAAAAAAGAAAATGTATTTCCTCCACTAAAATGATTATCTATAGAAATGACTTCATATATTCCATTGTCGTCCCGTTGCATCGCACGGGCATCTTACTAGTCTTACCCAAAAAAATATTGTTTTTGTGATCAGGAGGAGACAATTTATCATTTATTTTTGTCATGTCCGTTTACTACCTTAATTTGACGCACGATTCATGTTATAATAATTTAGCACCACCAACGAGTATTCTAAATTTGTTTGAAAACTAATTGAGTGGTATTCATCACAAACTGGAGAGCAAATACGTGTGGGAGTTTGTGACATTCTCTGCACAATATGTAACATGACGGCAACATTTTGAAATGATTAGGTCTTTAACAGATCACCTTCTCTTAATTTTTTGCAAGTTATCTACAAGGCTATGGTTTTCTATATGATGCGGTCATCACTGCAACATGTGGACGTGCGGGCACTTATGGCCTCTAGGGTGCAGCCGGCAACAGATGCGCGGGATATGTTCAACAAGTTGGATAGCGAGCCTCTCGTAAATTATGTGATGAGCTATTTAATTTCAGTTCTGACCAGTTGTGGTCATTTTTTCTATCATTTTTATTAGTGTCTAACACTCGATGACTTGAATTCGACTCACATTTAATAAAATGTGTGTGTGTGCATCATATGATACATTGCCCGGGTACTCCTCTTTTTGAAGAAAAAAGAAAGAATCATAAGTCCATATTAGATTTTGCTGATGAATGACAAGGCAACTAAAATGACCCTTACATTTTGGCCTAACAGTTGGTTGATCCTCCACAACCGTAGTTTGTGATCTGTAGGGTCATTTTCATGATGAAAGGGTATTTTTTAGTGACCACATAATGAGTACACATCCGTCTTTTGACGACTACGATACACACAAACACCAACGCACATACACACCAAAGGATTACACCGATAAAGAGTAAAATCGTACAAGACAAAACCTAGGCCTAGGCCGGAGAAAATACAAAAAGGAAAGGAATGAATAACAACGATGATCCACGCTAGTGATTGCTAGCATACACGATCCGGAGTTCCGGACATTGACATAGCCACATGAACTGAAAAAACGTGCATACATCAGGCAAGCAGCTCCACCCCAAGAGCCGTCTATGGAGCCAAGAACATCTGTCGACATACTTGTGATGCAGGTCGTTGATCAAACTAGCGAGAGAAGACGACACCGCTGAAATTCTACATTGGAGACGCTCTGGTGATACCATGCCTCTGATGAAATGCATGCCAGTGATAAATATGAGCATGATCACTAGCCCCCAGAAAAATACACCACGAGTCGTCACTGCACCAACATGGTCGTGGTATGCCGCCAATAGCTCCGTCAAGCATCCATGGCCTGGCCATCCGCACCGACGGCAAGCATCATCGGCACCGTCGCCGTGCACCACCATCGCAACAGCACACCACGGCAATGGATCGCTACTACTAGCCGACATGCACCACCTCCAAGCGTCAGCCACCCAAATCAAGCCAGTGAGGAGACAAGTAAGTGGCAACAACAATGCAAGCCTCACCACCAACCATTGTCCAGCAGGAGTCATAATGATGCCCCCAAGAGGATACCACGATACAAATTGATGCCATCATCGGTCTGAGGGCACCCGAACCTAGGGGTTCCCATGGAGCATAGGAGCCGAGAGGATATAACCACATCTTTGGCACCATTGTCAAGGTAATGACGTACGCAGGTGGCGTCGTCAACCCACTGATACGTCATAAAGGACTGACGCACACCTATAATTTTTCTTTGTCAAACCAACGTGAAAATCATAAGCATCAAGGAGATATAAAACACAGTAAGCATACACCCATCCTGTGCATGAATAGGATACACATAGCCAACACTACTGCACACACAAACAAGGTCACGCGGGTGAGTAACAAAGTCATGCAAAACCAAATATATGTCTAGGGAGATAAAAATAAAAGGAAAGGAAAAGAGCAACATTGATCTTTATCGAACAGTAGTTGACGCAACAAAGATGATGCAAGCACACACGGTCCAGACATGGACCTGGCCACATGACTAAAAACCATGCACACACCAGACAAGTAGACGGTTGCCAAAATCTTGGAGCCAAGAACATCCGTCCATGCACGTGTAATGCAGATTGAAAGCGAGAGGAGACGATACCGCCGAAGTCTCACATGGAGACGCTCTAGCGATCCCTGGCCTCCAAGGCAAGTTAATTTATGTCAGTGGTAAATATAGGTACGGCCAACGACCCCCATACAGCACACCACGAGTCATCACTGCCTCATCATGACGTGATATACCGTCACTAGCACCGTCAAGCAATCATGGCCGATCCATCGTACCACTGACATGGCTTGAGACTGCGTCGGTATTTCCCCAAAGAGGAAGGGATGATGCAGCACAACGACGGTAAGTATTTCCCTCAGTTATGAAACCAAGGTATCAAACCAATAGGAGAATCACCACCAGCTAATAAGCAGCACCTGCACACAAAGAACAAATACTTGCAACCCGACACGAAAGAGAGGTTGTCAATCTCTCTACGGTAAAAAGATAGATTAGGTAGTGATAGATTGGAGAGATAGATCTCTCAAGAACACTAAATAAAAAGAGCAAATAAGAAGTGCAGCAAAGTATTTTTGGGTTTTTGGAATAATAGATCTGAAAACAAAAGAGGCAAAAAGATAGATCGGAAAGCAATATGTTGGAAAAGTAGACCCAGGGGCCGTAGGTTTCACTAGTGGCTTCTCTCATGAGTATAGCACACGGTGGGTGAACAAATTACTGTTGGGCAGTTGATAGAAGATCAAATAATCATGATGATATCCAAGGCGATGATCATTATATAGGCATCATGTCCAAGATAAGTAGACCGACTCCTGCCTGCATCTACCACTATTACTCCACACATCGACCGCTATCCAGCATGCATCTAGTGTATTAAGTTCATGGAAAAATGGAGTAATGCAATAAGAACGATGACATGATGTAGACAAAATCTATTCATATAGGAATAGACCCCATCTTGTTATCCTTAATGACAACAATACATGCGTGCCTTGCTGCCCCTTCTGTCACTGGGAAAGGACACCGCAAGATCGAACCCATCACAAAGCACCTCTTCCCATGGCAAGAAAAAACGATCAAAGATTCGAAGAAGAAATACGAGGCTATAAGTAATCATGCATATAAGAGATCAAAGAAGACTCAAATAATATTCATGGATAGAAACTGATCATGAACTCAAAATTCATCGGATCCCAACAAACACACCGCAAAGTTTACATCAAATAGATCTCCAAGAGACCATTGTATTGAGAATCAAAAGAGTGAGGGAGGAAGCCATCTAGCTACTGCCTACGGACCCGTAGGTCTATGGTGGACTACTCACGCATCATCGGAGAGGCACCAATGAGGATGATGAACCCCTCCGTGATGGTGTTAGATTGGATCTCGAGGTTCTGGAACTTGCGGTGGCTGGATGTGTTTTTCGTCGACTCTCTTAGAGTTTCTGGAATATTTGGGAATTTATAGGCATCAGAGGCGCTGGAGAGGGGCCCTGAGGAGGGCAAACCCCATTAGGGCGCGCCGGGGCCCCCCTGGCGCGCCCTGGTGGATTGTGGTCTCCACGGCCCACCTCTCTCGCACTTCTTTGGCCCACTGGGTGTCTTCTGGTCCAAAAAATCTCCAAAAAGTTTTGTCACGATTGGACTCCGTTTGGTACTGATATTCTGCGAAGTACAAAAACAAGCAAAAACAGCAACTGGCACTTTGGCACTATGTCAATAGGTTAGTCCCAAAAATGATATAAAGTTGCTATAAAATGATTGTAAAACATCCAAGAATGATAATATAACAGCATTGTAAGGGCATTCTCTTACCTTAGTGCTTTGGTGATGATGACACCTCACTATGTTATCTAACCGTGTGTCAAGTTATTCAGGTATTATGTGTGAGACACAAGACGGTTAGGCATTCCCTTCAGACGGAAAAGATCGAAGACGGTGTTCTCTACGTGTTTATTTTCTTTGGTCGTAGGGATCCCGTACTATTAAGAGGGAATCCACATTGGAAGATCTTGGGGTGAATCAATAATCTCTCACATCCTTAGCACCCACCTCGTTCCTTCCCATCAAAGAGAGAGAGGCCCTACTTTCCTTCCATGTAGGCCGGCTGTACCGCTGTCCCGACCGGTTGCACCGCTCGCTCCAGTCATCCGGTTTGACCACCACTCCAGGGGTGATACCCTGGGGGTGCTGCCACTGAGTGGTCCCCAGCGGTTGTACCGCTGCCCCCGGGCGGTTGTACCGCCAACAACTGGGTGACCCAGGGTGGCAACCCTGGGCGGTTGAACCGGCCCAACACCGGGCTTCAACCGGACGCGGTTCTGTTGAGCTGCGGTTGTTGGGCGGACGTGGGCCGGTTATACCGCTATATTACTATAGCCCGATACTACCGATGTCCCTAGCGGTTGTACCGCTCGGGACTTTGCCCTGCCAGCGCTCGAGCCGAGCGGTTGCACCGGGGAGGAACCACCGCGTCAGGTTCTGTTGTGGTGCGGTGGTTGGCCGGTTGTTGGACGGTTCTACCGCTATATTGCTATAGCCCGGTTCTACCGCCCGCATCACCGGTTGTACCGCTGCCATGTATAAATAGTTGTAACGGTTGGAAAGTGGGGACACTATATAAAGGGGTGGTTCTTCCACCTCCATCTTATCTCTTACCTCTCTCTCTCCACCATTGATGCCCTTCAAGCTTTCTTGCCCGATCTCTCTCTCTAACCACTCAAACTTGTTGATTTGCTAGGGATTGAAGGAGGAGACCTAGATCTACACTTCCACCAAAGGAAAATTGATTCCCCCTTACTTTCGTGTGTGGATTTTGTTACTCTTGGGTGTTTGAGCACCCTAGACGGAAGAGGTCACCTCGGAGCCATACTCCATTGTGGTGAAGCTTCGTGGTTTCGTTGGGAGCCTCCAATTAAGTTGTGGAGAGGGCCCCAACCTTGTTTGTAAAGGTCCGGTTGCCGCCTTCAAGTGCTCCACTAGTGGAATCACGGCACATCGCATTATGTGAGGGCGTGAGGAGAATACGGTGGCCCTAGTGGCTTCTTGGGGAGCATGGTGCCTCCACACCGACCTTTACTTTGTGCAAGCTTATATCTTGTTGTTATCATAGCTAGCATCATATAGGTTGTTCACCTAGTTGCATATCTAAACAACCTATTTGTTGCTAAACCTAATTTGTTAAGAAAAGCCTAAAAATTGGTAGTTGCCTATTCACCCCCCCTCTAGTCAACCGTATCGATCCTTTCAATTGGTATCAGAGCCAGGTTTCTTTATTAAGAGTTTCACCACCCAAAGAGTATGGTTGACGACGGGGACCAGGCGGTTGAACTACCCGAGGCCGTGGGTGTGAACACGGTCTCTCGTGAGGATTTGAATGAGGCCATGTCCTCACTTAAATACTTCATGACAACCAAGGTCAAATCCATGTTCAAAGAATTCCTTGAGGGTCTCAAACTTTCTACCGATCCGTTGCTAGTGGCTAACCCCACTAACTCGTCATCGGATGTCCACTCCGAAAAGGAAGGGGCTAGCACTGACAAGAACAAGCTACCTCAAGGAACTAGTGGGACGGGTACTTTTGCCTCGGTGCCCCCCTCCCGTGGTCTATGGAGGACCGGTGCACCCACCTCATATAGTCAATCTCGGTCCACCTCCTAAGCTTGTTAAGAATGATTTTGCTAATTGGGTTTTTCGTATCAAGTCTCATTTGAATCACAGCTCAACACAACTTTGGAGAATCATTGAGCAAGGGTATTACCCTCATGATCCAAATAACCTCACTCCAAGAGAAGATGCCGACAATCAACTTAATCACTCTGCCTTGTTCATCCTTCAAGCAGTTGTTCCCATTGAAGATCTTGCTCACTTGCGTCCTTTCACTCGGGCTAAGGATTGTTGGGAACACATTGTCTCCATGTACAAGGGAAGCTCGAGCATTCAACGGTCCACCTTTGAGGTGGTCCTTGATGAGTGCGATGAATTTGTGATGCTTGATGATGAAGAACCTCGTGAGCTCTACCGTAGAGTGATAACTCTTGCTGTTGCTCTACAAGATCATGGTAGCAAGGATGTGGATGACAATTGGATCAAGCGGAAGTTTCTCAAGGCCATTATGCCATTCAACAAGGATATGTCCTCCGTCACTCGTCAAAGGCCGGATTTCACTCTTTGTCCTCAAGCGATGTGTTGGATGAATTTATCGCCATGAACATCTTAAACAAGACCGCCGACAACGCTCTAGCTCATGTCCAACGGTCAAAGAAATTATCTCCCAACCTTGATTTGAGGGCCAAAGGTATTGTTGAAGAAGAGGAAGAAGAAGAATAAGAGTGTTGCCCCGAAGACACCAAATATGCTTACCATGAGCACATGGCTCTTGCGTCAAGACAATTTTGGGGCAACAAGAGAAACTCAAAGCCCAACTTCTCCAAGAACAACTCAAGTGGGTCGAAGGGCAAGCAACGGGTGAGGACTTGCTATAACTGTGGGAATGTGAGTCACTTTGTGGTGGATTGTCCGTATGAGAAGAGGGAAGACAATGGTGGCAAGCTTATCCGTAAAGACAAAGCCAAGTCATTCCCCAACAAGAACAACTTCACCAAGAAAGTGCCTCAAAAGGTGTTGGTGGCTCAAGAAGAGTATCCCTCCGATGATGATCTCGATAACGAAGATTCAAGTGGTGAAGGGATGGCAATGGCTACGGTGGCAATTGCATCTTCAACCCCAACTAAGGTGTCTCTCTTCAACGCCCCCAACGAGAACCACATTGCTAGGTGCCTTATGGCCAAAGGTATCACCAAGGTAACCTCCAACGTCAAAACCTCTAACATTACAACGTCTATTTCTACCACTCCTTCTTTGGATTGTGTGGATGAACATGAGGTGGCGAAAGAGGATGAAAATGAGTTTGACAAATTCTTGTGTAAACTCAAAAGTGATTCCAAGAAGCACTTTGTTGCTCTCTTGGAACAATTTGGTGAGGCCAATGATGTCATTGAGTCTCAAGAGGAATCTCTCGAGGAGTTGAGGGGGCATAGTCGTGAATATGCCGATGAGATAGCGGATCTTTCCATTGCTCTAGAGGAAGAGCGAAGTCTTCGTTTGACTCTTGAGGAGTCACAAAATGTTGACCTAGCTAAATTACGTAAAGATCATGATCATGCTATTGTCCTTTATCGTGTGCTTAAATCTAAGAAGGATACTCTTGGGGTTGACCATGGTAGACTCAAGGAAGAGTTTGACACTCTTGACATTGCTCACAAGGCATTGAAGAGTGCTCTTGCCTCTCTCAAGGAGTCTCATGATCAACTCCAAGTAAAACTTACTAAGGAAATAGCTACATGTCCTCCCTTTGTGTTAATTGATAGTGCCAATGCTACTAACCCTTGTTGTGAGCATGCACACCTTGTGGAGGAGAATGCTAAGTTGAAAGAGCAACTTTAGAAAGGCCTTGTGACATGTATCCAAGGTGAGAAGAATCTCAATGACCTTTTGAGCAAACAAAAGGAAGTTGTAGCAAAGGAAGGAGTTGGGTTCGCACCCAAAACCAAGAAGAAGAAGAAGAAGAAGGCAAAGACCAAGCAAGTTCCCCCGCTCAAGGAAACCTTTTTCAAAGCGGGGAATGTCCTTCATGAGAATAAAAAGGACAAGGTTGTGGATGGTAATGCCAAGAAGGGCAAGACCACCCACTCCAACAAGGCCGGCGACTTTAACCCCTCTTATGTTTTATGCCGTGCTAGTGATGGACATGTTTATGCTAAATATGTTGGTTCCTCTTATGAGTACATTGAATGGTATATTTGGGTTCCTAAGACCCTTGTTACTAACATGAAAGGACCCATTAAAGAATGGGTACCTAAATCCAAGCATTGATCTATTGTAGGAGTTTGCTTCCAGAGGAGTGTCATGGTTGCTTGATAGTGGAGCAACAAATCATATGACCGGAAGCAAGGACTTGGTAGTGGACGTTCATACTAATCCATCTTTGGCCACTCAAGTCTCCTTTGGTGATGACACTAGCTCAAAGGTATTGGGTCTTGGCAAGGTGGTAATCTCTCCGGACTTGTCCATTGAGAATGTCATGCTTGTTGTGTAACAGCCCAAGTGTAATCCTTGCCTTTTGTAATATATTTCTCATGTGGACCTCATGTTGTGCCCTTGTGTTGGAATAATATAAGATTGCCTCATATCATTTTTGCATCATGGCATCATGGCATCATTCATAATTTTGCATCTTGCTTCCTCATGGAGTGGTGTGGTTGTGAGTAGGTGTGTTGTGAGATTGGTGTGAAAACTTTGGTGCAAACCCCTCCTCTTTCTCAAACCCTAACCACCTCTCCTATTTCAAATATATGCAACATGTGATGAATTTACTTGCTGGTTTACAACGTTAAAATGTTGTTCTTCCCCTAAATATTCTGTTAGGATTTGTAAAATAGCTCTTGTCCAAGTTTGATGCATTATTGCCTCTCTTTCCTTACAAAACAGCATGTCTAATCATTTTAAATGAATTAAATTGTTTGTCCTAAAAATGCCAATTTCATTTTTATAATATAGTGCATGTTTTTGTGAGTGCAGGACATTTTCTCTTCCTCTATAATTCCTTTTCAAACTCCCTATCATTTTATTTCTTTGGTGCTGTTTTTATTAAAAAGGAAAACCTTTCTGTTATTTGAGAGAGAGAGAACCCAGCTGGGCCTCTCCTGGCCCAGCAGCAGCAAGCCCATAGCGCAGCCCAGCCTGCCTCCTTCCCCCGCGCGTTCGTCCTCCTGCACGTCAAGCATCCGGTGTGTCCACGTCGACTCCTTCGGTGATTTGACGGCCGACGGGAGCCCGAGCCGCCTATATGAGATGTCTCCCGCGTAGCCCTAGCTTCCAGCTATCCATTCCTCCCTCCTCCTATCCTCGCCGCCGCCAGGTAAGGTAGCCCCGCTCCTCGCCGTCGCCATGATCCCGATGCTCCGGCCGAGCCTCTGCTCGAGCACGGGGTGATCCTTCTGCAGCCCCTAGTCGCGCTCCGGTGCCGTGGGAATGTCGCCCCGGGGAGCCTCTTCTTCCTAGACAGCTCGAGGGAGCGCCAAGGCCAGCCAGTCGCCGTCGTCGCCCGGTCTCCTTCCTCTTCGTTTCGGTTCAGATTCGCGCCGGAGTTCGCCGTCTCGCGGCGCCGTCTTCGTCGTGCCCCAGCCGTCGTATGCGTGTCCTAGGTAAGGAGGTACGGACCCTCCTTCCTTTACCCCTCTCCGTCGCGTCTTTATCCATGTGTACGCGTAGTTCCAGACGCGCCATGCTAGTGCTCTCCATGCTCCGGCAAAAGCTGTGTTTTTTTTTTCAGTCTTCAGTAGTTGTGTGGTGTAGTAGCCTCCCGCGCCCAACCAGCCGAACCCCGGCATGCTGGCGCTCCCGCATCGCCGCCCCGCGCGCTCCCGCGTACCCGCGCCCCTCGCCTGGCTCGCGCAGCCCTGCCGCCCGGAACGCCATGGCCGAGCTCAAGTTTGAGCTCGGGCCCCTCGCCTCGCGCTGTCATGTCGCGTCCCCTCGACGGGGATGGGTTCCCCAGCCAATCCCGCGTCCCCGCCGGCGGTCTACTGCAGCTGCGGTGGCCGCTTCGCTCGCCGGCGACGTCCTCTTCTCCGCTGTCTGGAGGTAGAAGGAGCCCCGAGCCTTAGCCTATTTAAAAGGGGTTAGTTCCCCTTTATTGCAGAAGCCCCTCGCTAGCCCAGTGGTAGCAGCCCCGCATTGCTACACGGGAGACCCGGGTTCGAACCCCGGCTCCCCACCTTTTTATATCCTCCCAATTGTGTTGCCCATGGGTGTATGACAGTGGGTCCAGGGTCCCTGGCTCACTGCCAGGTGGGCCCTCCTTTTTTCTATTTTTTATATATGTTTTTGTGAGTTTTGTGTTATTTCTATTTTAGGAAATATTCCATTTTTGTTTTATTCCAAATCTGTAAGGATCATGGGACATGCCAATGACCCCTTATAAGTGAATTGTTGGATTTGAGATTGCCATGTTGTGAGTTTTCCCAACCGTAATATAGGGGTGTGATATATGATTTTGGGGTAGAAAAATCCCAGGAATCCAATGGTGGCATTGTTTCTGTCATTTGAGCAACTTTGTAAAAATGTTAGTTTGTGATGAGGTGGCATTTTGTTATTTTTGTATGAATTAATTCTTGCATGATTTGATGATCTTGCCAACATGAAATATGTTCATTTGGGTGTGCTTTAGCCCCTGGTATTTTTCTTGCCATGTTAGTTCATGTGATGAGTGGGAAACTTGATGTTAACATGCCACTAAAGTTCTGTTTTCACATGCCCAAAATATTGCTAAGTGTTGGAAATCTGTTAACATGATAGCATATTGTCTTGATGATTCCCATGATTCCTTTGTTCCTTTGAGTATGGCCTAATGACATGAATTGTGGTGCAAGTTACCCTCTGTCATCTTGTGCAAATAGTTTGTGATAAGAGATTTTGCATCATAGATAATTTTGTTGCTCAATATGTCCTCCTGTTAAAACTGTCATGTTTCACCCTAGTATTTTTTCTCTAAGTCTGAGAAACAGATTATTTCAGCATGCCATATTGTGAGGATGCTACCATGTGATATGTGATGTTTTAGCTCATGCTCAGTGCTAGTGTTTTGTTGTAGATGTTGCCCTCTATCACCCTGTTAATTTTCATGCCATGAAATGCCCTCTAGCATATATAATAGTGCTGTCAAGTTGCCATCTGGTTAGCTCAGATTCCAGAAAGCTGGAATTTGCACTAAGTCCCTAAAAACTGTTTCAACATGCCCTCTTGTGAGCTTCATTGCTATTGATCCATGCTTCCTTTCAAGTTTGTGTAGATGGATGATTTGTTAAGCATGCTGTATAGTTTTTGTATATGCTTTGGTTGTGGTTTGAAACTTGTTGTAGCTCTTGTTATGTGTGTTGCAAGATGCCATGTTGCTGTTTGTGGACAGATTGTGTGTTTGAATGTTTTGTGACTTGTGGGAGCTATACTCCATAGTTTTGCTTGATCTTTAGCTCTATTATTGCTAGATTTTCATTTCCTATCCAGTGGCATCCTTGGAATACCAAGGAATAGCCCATGGACTTCCTCTTTTGTGTTTTGCCTCCGTTAACGTTCGTACCTTGCCAGGAGTGTACCGTGAGCTACGTTACTCCATTTGCAACGTTCTACATATGCATTTGCATTGATTTTGCATGAAGCATTCATATTTGCCATGATCATGCATGTTCAGATAACTAAACTTGAGGTTCTGTCCAGAATACTAAAGAACTTAATAAGTGCATGAGAAACATGACTAGCTTAGGGTTGCCATGTTAAATACTTCAAATGGATCATGCATCATGAGTGGGAAACTTGATGTTAACATGCCACTAAAGTTCTGTTTTCACATGCCCAAAATATTGCTAAGTGTTGGAAATCTGTTAACATGATAGCATATTGTCTTGATGATTCCCATGATTCCTTTGTTCCTTTGAGTATGGCCTAATGACATGAATTGTGGTGCAAGTTACCCTCTGTCATCTTGTGCAAATAGTTTGTGATAAGAGATTTTGCATCATAGATAATTTTGTTGTTGCACCTTGTTTGTATGTTTATTTGGTGCTGTTCTTTTTGGGTAGACGCGAGTGTTGAGCCTGAGTACGAGGATCCCGGAGAGTACAACTACGAGGACCCAGCTCTTTGTTCCTTTGAAGACCCAACGGGCAAGATGATCATACCCGGATCCCGACATTATTTTTGCCTTGCTAGATGTCTCGCTTTTACCGTTATGTTACGTTACCTACCACTTAAACTGTCAGCCTCCTAAATTGCCATGAAAGCCTCTAACCCCTCCACCACCTAGCAAAACATTGATTGGCTACGTTACCGCTGCTCAGCCCTTATCTTATAGCGTTGCTAGTTGCAGGTGCAAGCTTTCCATGTGTCAACATGGATATTTGGTTATATCACTCTATTTACTGCTATTTAAATTAATGCACATATATATTTGGCAACGGTGGAAGGCTTGGCCTTTTGCTCAGTGTTTTGTTCCGCTTGAGCCGCACTAGTTCCGAGTACCGGTGTTATATTCCATATTTTGCGCTCCTAACATGCTCGGGGTTGTTATGGGGACCCCCTTGACCATTCGTTTTAGATTAAAACTTGTCTGGCAAGACCCAACTTTGGTACTACATTTGCTAAACAACTTAATAAAAATTGCATAGGGCATAGCTACCCCGTGGATAATTAATCAACAACCCGGGCCAGTGCTCCTCATGAGTGTTGGTCCAAACTAGAGCCGTGTGCGGGGCCAACCCGGGGCAACTCGGGAGATGTCTATCAGGCCACTGTACGCTGTGCTTATCCGGTCGTGTCCTGAGAACGAGATACGCGGCTCCTATCGGGTTCGTCGACACGTCGGGCGGTCTTGCTGGACTTGTTTTACCTTTCTCGAATGTCTTGCGCGAGGAATTCCGGTTTTCTTCGGGCTATCTCGAGGTTGCGATTTTCCAGTGGAATTGCCTAGGAAGATCATGAGATTCGTGGTCAAGGTTATTCCCGCGGCGTGTGGTTAGTTTGTGATGGATGAGTTGGAGCACCCCTGCAGGGTTTAATCTTTTCGGAAAGCCGTGCCCGCGGTTACGTGGCAACTTGGAAATTTGTTTAACACCCGGTAATAGTTAACTTGAAGTAAATTCAATAAAATAAACCAACTGTGTGCGTAACCGTGACTGTCTCTGCTCGTAAACATGAACCGAGAGAGAACACGGTGGGGTTATGATTGACGTAAGTAGGTGTTCAGGATCACTTAGTGATCATGCTAGATCACGACCGTCTTACGTAGGCCACCATATTACATTCATGTTCTCGTAAGTTAGCCACCAAATACATGCTTAGTGCTTGCTGCAGCCTCACCACTTAACCAATTCCTCACCCATTGGCTTACATAGTTTCGGTACCCGGGTTATGAGATTGTTGAGTCCCTGTGGCTCACAAATTACAACAATACAGGTACAGGTGTTGACGAGAACGTGCCAGATGATGTGACTCAGCTCCAGTGGGAGTATGATGAAGAACGTAGGCGTATGTATGTTACGTATCCAGACGAGTAGGGAGCTTCGTGGTGGTGATCCTGGGATAGCAAGACAGTTTTTCATTGCTTCTTTTATCGTTTGTTTTCGTCCGTAGCCGGACCCTGCCTTCTGAATGATGTATGAATAATTTGTGTGGACTTGTAAGATAGCTTGTGGCGAGTGTAAGCCAACTCATATACTCATATCTTCATACATGTATTGCAATGTTTTACTGTACTTGCGAACGACGAGATGCGCTTCTATCCCCGTCGAGGCCGCAAGCCTTAATAGGGATAGGACCGCATCTTGGGTGTGACATGTTGAGACTCTTGCATATAATTTACTTTCCGTTCATCAACTTGCACTCATGGGTTTTTGTACCTTCTTTGGTGTTGACACCGTGGCCCTTTTGTGGAGCAAGACTCTTAAAGTAGCCTTTGTTGGGCGTGTCGAAAATGGTCTCTATGTGGTTAACTTCTCGGAGTGACCCACTAAGACCGCGACTTGCCTAATGGCTAAAGTTGATGTGGGTTGGTTTTGGCATCGCCGGCTAGCCCATGTCAATATGAGATCTTTGCAAAGTCTCCTCAAAGGGGATCACGTCCTTGGACTAACAAATGTGAGTTTTGTCAAAGATCGTGCTTGCGGTGCTTGTATCGAAGGAAAGCTACATGAGAAGGCTCACCGACCCACGACTATCATCTACTCAAAGAGGCCCTTGGAGCTCCTTCACATGGATCTCTTTGGTCCCCCATCTTTTGATAGTCTTAGAAGAAAAAAGTATTGCTTGGTGATTGTGGATGACTACTCAAGATACACTTGGGTATACTTCTTCAAGAAAAAAAGTGAGACTCAACAAACTGTCATTGACTTTGCCAATGAAGCTCAACATCAACTTGAGGCAAAGATTTTAATGATAAGAAGTGACAACGTCACCGAGTTCAAGAACTACACCTTGAATGAGTTCCTTAGTGATGAGGGGATCAAGCATCAATTCTCCGCACCATATACCCCTCAACAAAATGGTGTTGCAGAAAGGAAGAACCGGACGTTGATGGATGCGGCAAGGACCATGATGGCAGAATTCAAATCTCCGTACAACTTTTGGGCCGAAGCCATCAACACCGCTTGTCATGCATCCAATCGGCTCTATCTCCGCAAAGGCTTGAACAAGACTCCCTATGAAATTCTTACAGGTAACAAGCCCAACCTCAAGTACTTCCGGGTGTTTGGGTGTAAGTGTTTCATTCTCAAAAAGGGTGTTCGTTTGTCTAAATTTGAACCTAGAGCTCAAGAGGACATTTTTGTTGGTTATGCTACAAACTCTCGCGCTTACCGTGTCCTAAATAAGTCCACCGGACTCATTGAGGAGACGTGTAACGTGGAGTTTGATGAAAATAATGGCTCCCAAGTGAAGCAAAGTGGTATTTGTGATGGAGGTGATGAAATTCCTCCCCAAGCCATAAGAAGAATGGGTGTGGGACTCTTCCTACCCGTTGAGGAACCCCTTGTGGCCGAAGGAGAAGGACAATGTTCCACTCATGTGGAACCATCACCAACTCAAGACCCACACGCTTCCGAAGAACAAAGTGAAGGCCCTCAACCACGTGAACGAGATCAAGGGCAAGATCAACCTCTTGATATCGGTGATTCTCCAAGTGATGCCCAAGGTCAAGTTCACACCCCTGAGCAAGCTCAAGGTCAAGATCAAGAGCAAGCTCATGAAGGCGCTCAAGATTATCAAGAAGATGCTCCTCAGGAAGTTGTCCCTCAACTTTCCATGGAGGAGATCTTGGAGAGACGAGCCGCCAAGAATGCTGCCAAGCTTGAACATAAACAACATTTGTTGGAAAATGTCTACGGCAGCTTGAAAAGAGGGGTAACTACTCGTAGACAATTAACAAACTTTTGTGAACATCATGCGTTTGTTTCTTGCATTGAACCCCTCAAGGTACGAGATGCGCTCGAGGACATGGAATGGGTTGAAGCCATGCACGATGAACTCAACAACTTCGAGCGCAACAAAGTTTGGCGGTTAGTGCCAAGACCAAAGGAGAACCACAATGTCATTGGAACCAAATGGATCTTCAAGAACAAGCAAGATGCGAACGGTGTCGTCATTCGCAACAAGGCAAGATTGGTGGCACAAGGCTACTCCCAAGTCGAGGGTATCGACTACGGTGAAACCTTTGCTCCTGTCGCTCGTCTTGAATCTATTCGCATGTTGCTTGCATATGCTTCTCATCACGATTTTAAATTATATCAAATGGATGTGAAGAGTGCATTTGTTAATGGTCCACTCAAGGAGTTGGTATATGTCAAGCAACCCCCGGGGTTCGAGGATCCCAAGTTCCCCAATCATGTATACGTTCTCGATAAGGCTCTCTATGGCCTTAAACAAGCCCCACGTGCGTGGTATGAGCACCTTACTGAGATGTTGCAAGACCGTGGGTTTGAAATTGGAAAAACCGATCCCACTCTTTTCACAAAGAGGGTTAAAGGGAACTTGTTCATATGCCAACTATATGTTGATGATATTATATTTGGTTCCCCTAACAAAGCATTCAATGAAGAGTTTGCTGCACTAATGAGAGTTTGAGATGTCCATGATGGGAGAGTTGAAGTTCTTCCTTGGATTCGAAGTCAAGCAACGAAGTCAAGGAACCTTCATCAACCAAGCTAAATATACTCAAGACATGCTCAAACGATTCAAGATAGATGAGCTCAACCCGCCCAAGGCCAACACTCCTATGCCTCTCAAATGCTATCTTGACAGTGATCCCAATGATAAAGCCGTGGATCAAAAGATATATCGCTCCATGATTGGATCTCTGCTTTATCTTTGTGCATCTAGACCGGATATCATGTTGAGTGTGGGCATTTGTGCAAGATTTCAAGCTGCACCTAAGGAAAGTCACTTTGTGGTTGTCAAACGAATCTTTCGATATTTGGCTCATACCCCAAACTTTGGCTTATGGTACCCCAAAGGTGCTTCATTTGATCTCATAAGATATACTGACTCGGATTGGGCGGGAGACCGTGTGGAAAGGAAGTCCACTTCCGGAGGGTGCCAATTTCTTGGTCGCTCTTTGGTAAGTTGGTCTTCAAAGAAACAAAATTGTGTTTCTCTCTCGTCCACCGAGGCCGAGTATGTAGCCGCCGCAAGCTGCTATGCACAGATTCTTTGGATGAGGCAAACTTTAAAGGATTATGGTGTCAACTGTGACAAAGTGCCTCTTTACTGTGACAATGAAAGCACGATCAAGATCTCCAACAACCCGGTTCAACATTGCAAGACGAAGCATATTGAGATTCGTCATCACTTCATTCGGGATCACATCAAGCGTGGAGATATTGATCTTATTCATCTCTATACTAAGGAACAACTTGCTGATATTTTCACGAAGCCATTGGATGAAGCAAGATTTCGCGAGTTAAGGCATGAGCTAAATATCATCGATTCGAGCAATGTGGCTTGAATTAGTGCACACCCCTCCACACTCTTCATTATGTCTTGTTTAGGTGTAGGCATGGACATAGGGGGAGTCTAGTTCTCTCAATGAACTATCCCTCCTCCTATTATGCATAAAGCGATCTTATCTTTCACATTAGTCATTTTTTATGACACTTGTGCTTCAAAGACGAGTTTTGGTCATGGGCACAAGGTTAAAATCTTCGCGGTGCCATACCAATTGACTCAAACATAGGTGGCCTCGGCCACCGCCCCTCCGAGTAAGGCATTTGGCATTTTTTTTTGTGTCCTAAGTTTGTGGTTCTTGACTTCTCCTTGTTCTTGCTCGAGTTTGTTGGTCCTAGGTGTGGGCATCCTCCATGGTTTTTCTATCTTGCGTTTGTGTTTTTGCAACCGTGGAGCTTACCCCACCATACACCTGTGCTTTGCTTCTATCCCAAGGTCTCCTCATATCAAAACCCTCTCATCCAATTGTATGCTTTGAAATCACGGTGGTGGTGGCTGTGGCCGGGCGGTACAACCGATGGTCAAAGCGATACAACCGTTGACCATCTTGTTATCCCGCCCCAGCGGTACAACCGGCGGGGTTACGCGGTTCAACCGCTAATTCCCAGGTCCTGTACCGGGACCGGTACAACCGCTCAGAGGAGCGGTACAACCGGTCGCGTCTACGGCCAACTAAAAGGGAGGGCCGGGCCGTAGGGGTGTTCAGTTTTCCCCTTCGTGCCCGACTCCCCCCTTGCTGCCCTAGCCACCGGCCGTCGTCACCACCGCCCCGGAGTGCCCCCGGCACTCCGGATCTGTGGCCTCCTCTTGGATCTGCTCCATGGAGGCCCTTCCCTTCCCCTATCTCCTCCCATGGAGGCTGGTAATGCCCCGTTTTCTCTTGTTCTTGGATTTTTTTCCTTTGAATCCTTCATTGTTAGGGCATTGCTCGGTTCCCGCGTTTTCTAGTCAAAACTATTGGAGGGATGAGATCCTATATACATTTCCTATTTAGTTGTGATGCTTAGAAACTAAAAATAGTGGTGCATTACTCAGATCTGGTTGCACCGGTTCCCCAGCAGCGGTACAACCACTTGAACCTGCGGTACAACCGCTGCTGCGATACAACCGCCGTGGTGACCGGTTCAACCGGATTCTCTGATTCCTGCCCCGCTGTTCTTTGTTTCTCTACTTCACACCTAATTTATTCCTACTCTTGCGTACAACCCTCTCATCATTTTTGTGTTTCTCTTGTATGCTCCTCTTGTGTGTGTCTGCAGGTGGCTCTAGCTCTCGTTCTGCTCCTCGGAAGAAGTCCAAGAAACGAGCTCGCAGGTGTAGGCTCGTTGATGAATCTGAGCAAGAGGAAGTTGTGATCCCCACCAAGCCCACTCGCCGTGAGAAGTCTTTGGCCGCCAAGCAAAAAACTGCCAAGCCAGTGCACTCCTAGAAGCAAGTTGATTGGGAGAGGGTCCGTTTCCAAAATCCTTATGAGGTTCCCATTGCTCCCAGGTGGTCCACCCCTCAGTTCCGTAATGAGTTACAAATGAGGATTGTGCACGAGCTGTATGACCATCACAAGAACAAGTTTGCCAAGCAATGGACTATTGACATTGAGTTTTGGAGGAACAACATGGATTACTTTGGAGAGGCGTTGGCACTGTGCGAGGAGTTTGACTTGATCAAGCTTATGACTATAAACTGTCCCTTTGATGTGCAACTCATTCACCAGTTCTATGCCACCGTCCACTTCAGCACTGATGATGCTCACACCCTTTCTTTCATGTGCCATGATGAATTATTCCAGGTTCCATGGCGTGCCTTCTGCAATGCACTTGGTTATGATGATACTGGCCTCACCGGGAATGGCGGCATCCGTCCTCATGACCGGGCTACTCCCATGGATAAGAAGGAGTTAGCCCCCTTATACATTCCCGGGCGTGGAATTCTTGGAGCCTCTAAGGATCTGTAGCAGGTCTATGATATCTTACACCGTGTGTTCCGGAATGTTCTTCTGTCCAAGGTTGGAAATCAAGATGAGATTCATGGATATTTTGTTGATCTACTGGTTGCAATGATGACTGAAGCTGGCTCGGGTGCTACGTTTGATGCTTCTAAATGGTTGTGGGAGGAGATGTACAACACGGTCTTCTACAGGAAGGTCCCCACCTATGCTCCCTTCATCATGTGTTTCCTCAACTCTGTGTGGGCAGTTCGTAGGCCTGGAGTGCCCCTCACTTCTCCGGACAACCTCGTCGAGCATGAGGTCAAGCAACTCCGGAAGAAAAAGCATGCTGAGCTTCGCTTCCCCGTCAACCCCCCTGAGGATGTCTATGCTACTTCTAGTGACAGTGATTTTGTGCTTCCTGCAGGGGCCAAGCCATCTTGGGTCACTAAGCTCACCACCAAGATTAAGAAGACCTTTCGCCTCCAGACTCATGTTCAGAAGAAGCTCTATGAAGCCCATGTCAATGAGAAACTTGCGAGATGGCGCTAGATTCAGATTATGCGGGCTCTTCAACTTCCGGTAGAAAGTGGTTCTGAGAAGACAATCACTCCTGAGGAAAAGTGGATCTCTGAGCATAGCACTTGGACTGATGATGAGATCTCTGGTCAGCCTGCTGCTTCCTCCTCTGTTGCTGCTGATGATGATGACATTATGGATGATGATGGTGAGGATGATTGGGATGGGTCTGATGATGATGATTCCGAGGAGTCTGATGGTTTTGACGAGGTCTATTAAGTTCTGGGACGTTAGCATCGATCTTTTCCTTTTTGGTGTCTTGATGCCAAAGGGGGAGAGAGTTATATTATGACAGGATTTGCATGGGTGTCATGGTTGTCTATCGTTTCGTTTTTTTCGTCTTCCCAGTTGAACTCTTATTTGCTCTTAGTCGGTTATGAACCTATCTTATGTGAAGATTATTTGCGTTTCAGTAGAGACTGAGATTATTCTTGCCCTTGTTATTAGGCTCTACTTATTATCTCGTACAATTGCTCCTTAATGTTATTCCCTCTATTGTACCCATTGGCTGGTCTATAAAATCAAGGGGGAGCTCCAATTTTTGCACATGTCTCATCTGGTGCACACGTTGAGGGGGAGCTCCGCTTTTATTTTATAGACCATCAATGCAAATCGTGTTGTTGTCATCATCCACCAAAAAGGGGGAGATTGTAAGGGCATTCTCTTACCTTAGTGTTTTGGTGATGATGACACCTCACTATGTTATCTAACCGTGTGTCAAGTTATTCAGGTATTATGTGTGAGACACAAGACGGTTAGGCATTCCCTTCAGACGAAAAAGATCGAAGACGGTGTTCTCTACGTGTTTATTTTCTTTGGTCGTAGGGATCCCGTACTATTAAGAGGGAATCCACATTGGAAGATCTTGGGGTGAATCAATACTCTCTCACATCCTTAGCACCCACCTCGTTCCTTCCCATCAAAAAGAGAGAGGCCCTACTTTCCTTCCATGCAGGCTGGCTGTACCGCTGTCCCGACCGGTTGCACCACTCGCTCCAGTCATCCGGTTTGACCACCACTCCAGGGGTGATACCCTAGGGGTGCTGCCACTAAGTGGTCCCCAGCGGTTGTACCGCTGCCCCCGGGCGGTTGTACCGCCAACAGCTGGGTGACCCAGGGTGGCAGCCCTGGGCGGTTGAACCGGCCCAACACCGGGCTTCAACCGGACGCGATTCTGTTGGGCTGCGGTTGTTGGGCGGACATGAGCCAGTTGTATCGCTATA
Source organism: Elymus sibiricus (assembly GCA_039707655.1). Classification (NCBI taxonomy): domain Eukaryota; kingdom Viridiplantae; phylum Streptophyta; class Magnoliopsida; order Poales; family Poaceae; genus Elymus; species Elymus sibiricus. Next base: position 253,316,374 of record CM077671.1, read on the forward strand.
TTACTATAGCCCGGTACTACCGGTGTCCCTAGCAGTTGTACCACTCGGGACTTCGCCCTGTCCAGCGCTCGAGCCGAGCGGTTGCACCGGGGAGGAACCACCGCGTCAGGTTCTGTTGTGGTGCGATGGTTGGCCGATTTTTGGGCGGTTGTACCGCTATATTGCCATAGCCCGGTTCTACCGCCCGCATCACCGGTTGTACCGCTGCCATGTATAAAAGGCTGTAATGGTTGGAACGTGGGGACACTATATAAAGGGTTGGTTCTTCCACCTCCATCTTATCTCTTACCTCTCTCTCTATCCACCATTGATGCCCTTCAAGCTTTCTTGCCCGATCTCTCTCTCTAGCCACTCAAACTTGTTGATTTGCTAGGGATTGAAGGAGGAGACCTAGATCTACACTTCCACCAAAGGAAAATTGACCCCCCCTTACTTTCGTGTGTGGATTTTGTTACTCTTGGGTGTTTGAGCACCCTAGACTGAAGAGGTCACCCCGAAGCCATATTCCATTGTGGTGAAGCTTCGTGGTTTCGTTGGGAGCCTCCAATTAAGTTGTGGGGAGGGCCCCAACCTTGTTTGTAAAGGTCCGGTTGCCGCCTTCAAGTGCTCCACTAGTGGAATCACGACACCTCGCATTGTGTGAGGGCGTGAGGAGAATACGGTGGCCCTAGTGGCTTCTTGGGGAGCATTGTGCCTCCACATCGCTCCAACGGAGACGTACTTCCCCTCAAAAGGAAGGAACTTCGGTAACACATCCTCGTCTCCAACGGTTCCACTTGTGGTTACTTCTTACCTTTACTTTGTGCAAGCTTATATCTTGTTGTTATCATAGCTAGCATCATATAGGTTGTTCACCTAGTTGCATATCCAAATAACCTATTTATTGCTAAACCTAATTTGTTAAGAAAAGCCTAAAAATCGGTAGTTGCCTATTCACCCCCCCCTCTAGTCAACCATATCGATCCTTTCAAGCATGGAACAAGCAAAAATTATAGATACGTTGGAGATGTATCAACCACCGGCTAGCTTCATTGGCACTGCCATTGCACACCACCTTCTCCACGCAACACCTCAACGGGGGATCTATGCTACCCACCGCACACACTATCTCGTGCCTCATCCACCCCAATCCAGGCATCGAGGAGAAAAGGAAGCTGCGACTATAGTGCAAACCACCAACCAGCCACGGGTCCATCCAATTAGTACCATCTCCAATGATGCCCCAAATCAAGGGAAATGACACAAAGTGACGTCATCGCCCAATCCGGAAAATAAGATCTATGGTTTTCCTCCGGAGCACTTGAGTAGGGAGACATGAGCTACATCGATGACACCCTCAATAAGGTCACGACGCCTGGGCCCCATTTGTCATCCCCTTGAATGCACCTAAACTATGTTTCATGGACGGTCTAGTCACCCTAAGCAATGGATGGCTGGTCCACCCAGCATACCACCTACCCCTTCTGCCATGACGAAGAGAGCCCGAGCAAGGCCCACTGACCCATAACTGGCAGGTCTTCATGAAGGCCGGAGCATGGTCGCGAGGGCCCTTGAAATCGACAAGGAGATTTTTTTTCCTATTGAGGTAAGAGATTTTTTTTCCTGTTGAGCTAAGATTTTTTTTTCAATTGTTACAAGGAAAAAGATGAGACCAACCCAGGGCTAACCTTGTTGGCTTTTATTTATAGGAGAAAACTCCACAAGCACCGCACGCTAGATCCGAGACTTGAACGTGGGCGGGCTGGCTCCAACTCAGGCGCCCAGCCAATGGAGCGACACCTGTTCTCGTTGGGACAAGGAGATATTTGCTTTTGTGTTTGTAGCTAAAGTTTTAAAGTCAGGTGACTCATTCTTTTTTTACATAGACTACGTCAGAGCATATACAGTCGGACCCCTCATACCCGTCTCAAACGCCTGGGCAGGCCGCCCGGTCATAAAAAATCGACCCAGTCGGGCCCCTCAAACAGGCCTCAAACGCCCGGGCTGACCGGCACCCCTCATATCCAACCCAAATATGGGGCGGATATGGGGGAGCCCGGGCGCGCCCGGGCACGCCCGCCACATCGACCTGACGGCGGGGCCCACGCAGATTCGCCCGGAAACCCGATGGTCCGACGGGCGCCTCGACCGTCGCCGCGGTGTGAACGCCGCGTGGCGCCACTCCGGCTCGCCGCCCGAGGCCATAGCCGGCTATTTAAGTCGGCCGATGTCCCCCAGCCCTAGCACATCCACCTCCTCCCTCCCTCTGCCGCCACCAGAGCCCATCCGCTTCCTTTCCCCCGCTCTCCGGCGTCAATATGGTCCGCCGTAGGATCATCACCTACGCTATGCTCACGCCGGATGCAGATCGAGGCGGAGATCCAGGCTCAGCGCGTCGCTCGCATCATTGCGGGTCTCCCTCCGGACTCGCCGGAGACGGAGGAGGGGGAGGAGGAGGATGAGCCGGAGATCCATGCTCCAGGCTTGAACATGGCGGAGGCGGAGGCGGAGTTCGTCGTCACCTAAGCCGATGAGATGACGGAGTAGCAGGCCATCCTGGATTCCATCCGGGATGAGGCCGAGGTGGAGGCCAACCGCCGGCTCATCCGGCAGAGGCAGGCGGAGGCCGACGCCCTCTTCGACGAGCTCGACGCGGAGATAGCGGTGGAGGAAGCCGCAACGGAGCAGCGGGAGGCGCCGGAGGGGGCCACAGCAGAGACGTCGGAGGGGGTGGAGCTGCAGCTACCGCACATCTATCCGCTGGAGGGCACGGAGATCTTCGAATTCTCCAACGAGGAGTAGATAGTTTGTACATAGTAAGTAGGTTTTTTATGTTTGCATGCTTTTGTATGGATTTGAGAATCTAGTATGAGATGTCCGATTGCAGCAGTGTTTATTTGAGGCGTGCCTGATCACTCCACGGGGGCGGAGGAGCCCGGCGTTTGGGGGGTCATTTTTGCGAGTTCCGGGTTGTAGATGCTCTCACTTACTTTGGCATATGATCTAAAACGTATCGTGAATGGTGCTTGGTATTTTCTCCGATTGCCCATCAAAAATTTATTTGCATGCACGCAATTTAATGTGCAAGAGTTGCATCGCCATCACTATTTTTCATATGTAATATCCTTCAGTTTAAAGTTTTGATCAGTATAATTTAATCGACTTCGACCATATTGCATCCATAAAATTTCATGATATCATATTTTCCATGTCATGAACGTCCATATTAGTTGTCGCTAATTCAATATAATTTATATTAAATCAATGACAACTAATATAGAACAGAGTGTTCCCTCAAAAAATATAGAACAGAGTGATTACCATCTAAGCACCGTGTCTTATCACTAGACAAACTTAGCTGATTCTGATTGGAGGCTCCCTACACGTAATATATGTCCATGTATTTACGAACAAAGTTTTTTTCTGACCTGTATTGTTCATTGTTTCTGATATAGTTTACCACTCATGTGGTCATGGTTACGAACAAAGTTTTTTTTTTTTGCGAATAATACGAACAAAGTTTTCACGTACTCCATCCATCTTGTTCCATTCATTTGGTTTGATTCCGAACCGCTCCATTGTTGGCATGAGAGACGAGTGCGCGCACAACGTGGGGAATATTCCGGGCATCGATCCGAAGATTCCTGCAATGGAAACCTCCAAAATCAAAATACTAATACTCTTGGTTGATTAACATTGGGTTATTAGTGTTGACAGCGACCAGCTGGTTTACAACTTAGTCAGAGCCTTATCTTAAGATGAAATCGAGGCTGCATTTCTGGTTTGTAGACAGTTTTTAGTTTGTCATACACGAAATGGCAAAACAAGGACTCCCTCCGAGTAGCCACTAATTGGTTGGCTGCCAAACTATCTTACCAATGTCTCAACAGATAATTTCTGTAGAAAAATGTGGTAAGATCACTAACACCAAATACAAAAAATATAACAAGTTTTTTGATACAAAGGAAGTATAAAAAATATCTTATATTTTGATATAAATGGAGTATATTTTATATTATGCGTATTTGGTGTTAGTGATCTTACCACATGAGACTATTTGATGCAGAGGGAGTATTTCATAAACAATCTCATGAGACTAAGTTGGTGTTCTTGATATTAATATTTTTGTTTGTAGACTTGGTCAAACTTAAACAAGTTTGACTTAAGAGAAACCCAAAACTTCAATTATTTTGAAGCGGATGTAGTAGGTTATTTATCTTTAGGCGGCCTCATTTATTATTTTGCATGACTCATACTATTAGCATCGCATTTAATATGATCCTAATATCCTCTATTCAGTCATTTAATATGCTACGATATCTCACTATGAAATGTCATATGACTTTCACATGGATAATTGTGGAGTCCTATAGATTTTTAAACATGCTTGATTTACTCTTTGTAGTAAATATAGGTTTCTGGTAGTCCAAATGTGAAGGAAAATTTTCCTACAGTAAAAAAAATGACAAGGAAAATCAAGAATGTTTTTGGGAACACATCTACTACTACTACTACTACTTATAAAATCATGAGTTTGATGAATCCAAATGATCTAAGCTATCTAATCGCATGTATCCATTGTCTCACGTTGCTCTAACGATGTATACATCACATCATCAATAGTTTGGAAACATGTTAATTGTATTAATCGTAATTTGAAAATAACTTTTTTTTGCGAATGATATTTGAAAACGACATTGATCACATTAAACACAAATATATCATGGAATCAACATAAATTACAGTTAATCTTAAAAATAATATTAATGTCAAACTAACGCACGTACACGATTATAGTGATGGTAAACTCCCTCGCAAAAAAAAATAAAAAAAAATAGTGATGGTAAACCACTGTAAGTCAGTAGACCAACAAAATGCTTCTCGCTTTTTTCAGGAAAAAAAACGCTCCTATTTTTTGGGCGTTCGTCCGTTTTTAAAAGCACTGTGTATGGGCTGATCGGCCATTTTCATGCGTTTGAACGGATCCAGAGGCGCCACGTGGACGCATCCCATCTAATCTGACCAGGGCAGTGGCGCAGGATGCCATTGGTCAGAGCTAAGCTGGGGCTGGACTGTCTTTAAAAAAAAAAACCGGGGCTGGACCCTTTTCCAGATGTAGGGCGCACGCTGCGTGACTTTCCTGCACAATCTTCACTCTGCACCTTTCGTGTTCACGATATTACGATCATGGGGTCACGAACCATGCCCGGTTCATGAAGGTATCCAATTGCATCTACATTCATGCGGCACGTCACTAGACCAGGTCTTTTATGAACAAACTAAACCCAGTTTCAATCCAATTTTTCAACTGTCGAGATAGTACAAAGAACATCATAAATAAAAATTATATTCATGTACGTAAACCACCTAGCGAATGTAATTTTTATTATTTCTGATGTTCGTTGTACTATCATGATTGAAGATGGATAGATGGGAAGTTTTTCCGTAAAAAAAAACCACCTAGCAACGACTATAAGCACTAAAGCGAGCTGGTCTAGTGTATCTCGTCATGTTTTAGTGTTAGACACATTTGTATCTAGATAAATACTCCCTCTGTCCCAAAATAAGTGTCTCAACTTTGTACTAGAGCTAGTACAAAGTTGTACTAAGCTTGAGACACTTATTTTGGGATGGAGGGAGTATAAGACAAGTAATTTGGAATGGAGGTAATGATATCTAGCCAGTCATCTGTTACATTTGCCACACATGATTTTCGATGATGTGAAAGACAGAGGAAGGGAAGTGGGAAACAATATGTTTGTGAATCTAATGACAAATTGTAACATGCAATGGTTTTGTTGTTGTGTTGATGGTGTCTATAATTTCCCTCTTGCAATTTTGTTATGACTGAAATTAGATTATTTATAGACAGATTATTGTATGGGTTGTTTATACCGCTGTGTTAGTAGATAGTGGCGGAGGAATAATTTTTTATTGAAATTTGGCAGATGCAAGCGGTCAGATAGACAATAACATTAAACGTGAAGCTTTTCTCAACGTCAGCACATGTAATTTGAAATTGCAAATTTTAAGGTGTGACTGAACCCAAATCTTGTCAGATTGCTGCCTTTGCCATTGTCTGTAAATGACATATAAAGATTTTACACACGGTTATTGTTTAAACTATTGTACATGCCCTCGCTAGGAGCATCCACAAATGACTACTACCAAGTACACCAAAAAATAGTCACTTTGTGAGATAAACCACAGTACAATCGTCATGTACACACAACACATGCCCCTCCCGAAAAAATAGGATCTCCCTCCTCTGGCGCTCCTGCGGGCGACATAGGAGGCCACCTGACGTAGTCGGCCCTCGTCCCTCCTCGTCCTCCTCTCCCATCGCCACCGCCTTGGCGCGCCGAGGGGCGAAGCCTGCCTGGCGTTGGTGGCGCCGGGGAGCCTTCTTTCTCTCAGCGACGAGATCGACACGGGTCGACTTGATCGGGCCGGAGCACGTCGTTATGCGGGGCGCAACAACGCTATGGTGGATCTCCTCCCTGTTGCAGCCTCTCTCCCGTTGTACTAAGTGGCTTGCCGTCTCAGCCATCGGCCTCAATGCGTTGGCGGGGGCTGGTGGAGGTGGATCGGTCCAGAGGAAATTCTGGATGGCTTGCTCATCTCGACGGTGGCGACAACCAAGGGCGCTGCTCTCCTCCTTGCAAGCGCCGTTGAGGTCCCTCCCCTACACCCACCCCATGCCTAGGTAAAGACCCAAAATCTCATCAGATTGGGCGACCGCGGCACTGCTTGTGTCGTGCCCTTCTTGGAGGCGCCGCATGGGCGTTTTGGTGGTCAGTTAGAGGAACTGTAGGCGGAGGGGTAGGACTAGTGACAGCAGGTGGTGTTCGCGAAGGGAGGAGCGGCGTGGCATCTGGCATGTCAACAATGGCGGGTCTTGGCGGCATGGAGCAGCGGGGTCTCGGCAGTGGACATGTGTTGATGGACAAGCGCGGGATTGTGGCGCTGTCTGACGTCGTGTTGGCGTCGACAACAGTTGGGCCTGGCAAGGTCGATGCGCAGTAACTGCCCTGAAGATGGATCAGTGGAAGACGGTGGTGGCGGCCTCTGCAGCGTGCGCGTGCGGTGACCACTGAGTGTGCCGGACCGGTGTGTGCGTGACAATGTGTCAGTACCTGCTTTGAAGATGGATCAATGGAAGATGGTGGTGGCAGCCTCTATAGCGTGTGCGTGCGCGTGCGGTGACCACTTGAGAGTGTGCCGGACCGGTGTGTGCCCGGCAATGCGTCTTGGTTGGGCCCCCACTTTAGATGTTGGGATTTCGTGTGAGGTCTGGGTATGCGGCTTAGACAATATGCACCCTTCATCAAGTTGATAGGAATAGCGACAGATGTTGCCGAGATGATGGCTTCAGATCGGCAACAGCTTTAGATTTATTGATGCATTACTTTGTAAAGTATTAATAAATAATTAATAAAATGACTGTATGTATCGGCCTGATGCAAAGGCCGAGGTCGTCCTCCTTTTGAAAAAAAAAACACAACACATGTACGCACACTCTAGTCCTATGAGCACATTTGAGATACTGAACCAACGCAACATCTTAAGTTAAACCTTGATAGGTTGGTTCCATCACAAAAAACTTAACCATGCAAGCTAGCGCTCAGTTCACATTTGGAAAAGATTTTAGGATTTAGAGCATTGTGGACACAAATACGCAGCAGTAAAAGAACAGTAGGGTGCCTTTACACAAAACTTGGTAAGACAAGGACCTAGCTGAAAATAGCTGCAACCAGTTTGTCTTGGGCAGGTTTGGGCTGCAATCTGGTCCTTCCGAGCCGGTAGCACAGAGAGAGAGAAGGGGGGAGGCGAATCTCGTGGAATTCTCTCTCCACTGCTCGCCGGAAGCCACGAAATCGCCAACCCACGAATCTTCCCTCACAACCAGTCCACACCGCCGCGCCAAGTCCCGATCTTGCCGGCCGAGCTGCGCTCCGGCCGTCCCCAGCTCCCCGGCTCGAGCCTCCCGCCGCGAATTCGGCCGACTCGTCGACCCTGGCAGGTCAGAAATCCTCGAATTTGTTCTTCAATTTGTTTTGGCCGCGGGAAGGATTCCCGAATTTTACCTGTCTCGTTTCCCCCCTCTTGCTTGGCCCAAGTGGTTTCCATGGGTGGCCGGGGCCATTTGGGGGAAGAAAGGAAAGGGGCGAGAAGAGCCATCACGAGGCTGACATGGTGGGCCCGCCTTCTCTGGGGGATGGCTGGCATATGGTCTTTCATCGGGTTCTTGGGGCATCTTAGCCCCTGACAACAACCTGCTATGTTTGGTGATCAGCAGCTGTTATGTTGGGGGTTGCTCATCTTCTTGCCCTGATAAAAGTGCGAGCTTCCATGGAATTCATATTTTGTATCGCTGAGCAGTTGTTTCTAATGAGAGAATAAGAGGTTGGGGTAGCAAACAACCATCATCAGGGCTATATTTTGGATGAAGTGGCAAATTCCATTCATCTACATAGGAGGAGTTAAGAACACAGAAACTCTTGGGGCTATCGTTTTTCTGTACTAGCATTAGTAGGATGAATTGGCGTTTCTTTCGCAAAAAAAAGGGTGAATTGGCGTTGAGAAATAAAAACCTTTGTTGGAACGTTGGCTAGAGGTTTGTTTGAAAATATCAGCCCCTTTGGTCCATAACGGGGCCGGACTCATTCTATTAGATTATTCGCAATTGATGGCCCTTGGATGACTAGAATGGCTCATTTCGAGCCACCACCTTACCTATTTGTATCCGCGCTGTTTTGTCTTGCTTAGTGGCCATGAAATTGCGCTATCGGAGCTGATCCAGGATGGCAAGCATGAGCATGCGATGGTGCACCGTCCCAGCTGTGGGCACAAATATTCCAATATCAGTTTGTGTTGCCTCTGTGACTCATATGATTTGATTGATCTGCTTGTAAATAGAACGACCAGTGGAATGATGAGATAGAGGCATTAGCGTTGATGAAAACAGAAAACGGCTGTTCACTCTAGCATTCTGGGTAGAATACGAGAATTTGAGCTGTTTGCTATGGGCAAATGGCATCTCTGTAGTCTGTTAGTGCTCTCAAGTCGTATCTACTAAATAAATTAAATTAAACACTCTTTGTTGTCTTAAATCCAATGTGTGATTAGTCTTCCCTGAAATACCATGGTTCTGTATGAAAGTTGCCATATCTTACTGCTTTTTGTCTAAGGTGTCTTAATAGGGCATTAACTACTAAGCAAATTGTCATACATGCTGCAAGCTGTTGGTCTTTCTCAGTAGATAGGGAGTGAAATATGTCATGACACCTTCATATTAAGTAGTCGTTATATTTTGTACTTTCATTAATGCAAATTTTTGGTGATCACTGCAAGTCAGACTCCCCCTTCTATTAAAATAGCATTGTTCTCTAAGAAAATAAAATAGCCTCTTCTATTTGGCTCCTTATACCATTTTTTCCCTAGATGATGAACAGTATATCCACCAGCACTAGAGTCTAATCGTAGCAACTCAGTCGCTCACCTGCAGCAAATGGAATCAGGTGAAAACAACATGGGCTCGAATGATGGACCAAACAGCAAAGCTAGCTTGGCTGCGAGGCAACGCTTACGGTGGACAGACGAGTTGCATGAACAATTTGTGGAGGCTGTTACTCAACTTGGCGGCCCTGATAGTACGTATCGACACTGCAATTGTGCTTCATTTCTTCTTTTATATGATATTATTTCTTCTTACTGTGTAATCACTTTATTGGACTAGACAGTTTATTTGAAATCTAAAGGTAATATAGTTTGACATTAATTCTTGTATATTACTCCCCCAGTCCCATATGACATCTAGATACATTCATTTCAGCGTCAATTAATATGGGACGGAGGGAGCACTTGACATTTGTTTATATCTAGTGAAGTTTTTAGTGTAGTTTGAAAATACCAGACGTTCTTAAAAGTGACAGTAGCATGTAAATATGACGGCGTGCAACTCAAAACAGTGTTTATAAGTAGAAAGCTTATGTATGGTTTTAAACTGTCACTTTAACTCCAAACGACATCATATAAGCTTGGAATAAGCATGGTTTAGGGTTTAAGGTGTTAGATTAACTTTTATTCTCAAGTAAAAGAGATGAGATGTATAAGCTACCATGAATTTATGTGAGAATGTACCAATCAAGAAGCCCTTTCAAGTGAGAGAATTGTAGCTTGATTTTTAAGACTTCCAATCACTTGGGTGAGGATCTCCATCCATCTAAGCGATTAATAACTTTTTATCAGTATTTTCTTACATTATTGTAAAAGTGAAAGGTATGGATGTTATGCCTTACGTTGTACTTATGTTTTATTTGCTACAGTACTTACATAGGGTTATTATGCTTGTGCTGACACTTTTTTTTGAACTTCGCTTCTGCTGACACTTGAATTCCTCAAATGCAATAGGAGCAACTCCTAAAGGAGTCCTGAGAATTATGGGTACACCAGGATTAACAATATACCATGTGAAAAGTCACTTACAGGTACGTCTTTTTTAGCAGTGCCACTCGGCCTTTAGAAATATTTATTAACTCTTAATTTCAGATATTGAATTCCCCCATTACTGTTTTCAGAAATACAGGCTAGCGAAGTACATTCCCGACTCTTCAGCTGATGGTAGGTGAACACACTTCTCATATACTTTCGATTGTGGTATTTGTTTCAGTTCTTTCCTAATATTTATCTCTCGTGTAGGTAACAAGGCTGATAACAAAGATCCAGGGGATTCACTAGCAGGACTTGATGGATCCTCGTATGTATACACATATGACCAATTATAATCTCCATGAAATAGTAACTTATGTAAACTGTGACTGGCATGGCATGAGATGCAAGCACTATATCGTATTCTACAATGCACTAACAAATTCATCTAGCATAGTCAACTCCCTTATTTTACTACCCTCGAGGTTTACAGGCTGCTCGGCAAATATATGGTAACTGTGGTTCCCCAGTAATTAGAAACATCAACAAATTAGGGTGCAACCATAATCTAACTGAAATCTCTCTTATTTTATACTGATGAGTAATTTCTGCAAAATGGAAGTGTTGAATTTGTTTTATTCCATTCATCATTTTTTGGCCTTGAATATCCTCAGGTACACAAATGCTACGTAGCAACGAAAACACGTTGATATACCTTCAAACTGATCCATGTGCACTTTTATCTTCCTTCAATTGAAAGATGTAATTTCGTTGCTTTTTGTTGGTTTATCCATGCTACCCTATCTGTAAGGGGCAAGTCTTTCGCAATGTATAGCGAGCTTTTTATTGGAGACTTCAATTTAACTTTTGGAATTACAGTGTCTTTCGGCTGATGCTGCTCCCCTGTTTTCCTCAGTTTTTCCTAGTGAAGCTTGATCGTCGAGCCTTTTTCTTTACAGTGGAATGCAGATATCTGAAGCCCTGAAGCTGCAGATGGAGGTCCAAAAGCGGTTGCATGAACAGCTCGAAGTAAGTCTTTTGTTTGCGGTCCAAAAGCAGTCCAAAAGCGAATGCTTGTAAAATACTTTATCTGCTGTGGTGAATTAAAAAACGTGATGATTTTTTCCATTCTAAAAACAGAGAAAATTCTTAGTCGGCTGGAGGCAAAAACAAGGCCGTTCTTAATACTGTCGACTTCCACGCTTATTCTAGTAATGACTGCGAAGTCTGCATTACAGACATTGTTTGCATTTCAGTTTATAATCTCATTCATATTTCCAAACTTGTAATTGACCAGAAGCATCAGTTGCATGCTTGCATAGCGGTAAATGCATCAATAACCTACAATTATATTAAGTAGAGATCAGTGATAAGATGTGCTGATAACATTTTCATCAGGTACAAAGGCAGCTGCAGCTGCGAATCGAGGCACAGGGAAAGTACCTTAAGAAAATCATAGAAGAGCAGCAGCGTTTCGGTGGTATAAAGTCTGAAACACCTGGTGCAGGAGCTACTGTCACAGCGTCGAGTGATCAGTTCCCAGACTCTGAGAGGACAGACCCCTCCACTCCTGCACCCACATCTGAATCTGCATCTCAGGGTGCAGCTTTCAAAAGAGACAGTGGAAGCCAGACTGAAGCAATCAAGAGTCCATGTCATGATGAACCGCTGCTAACAGCAGATTCCAACTGTCATCCCGGTTCTCCTACTCTCAGTCCAAAGCACGAGAGGGCAGCGAAGAGGCAGCGAGGCAGCGATGCCGAGTTCCCGGAGGCTGAGTTGTCCCTTCCGCAGCATATCTTCGAGTCGAGCTCGGGGCCAGAGTTCCAGCAATGTTCGGTGCCCTACTACTCGGGTCATTAGCCTCCAGGCAGCTACATTTTGGCAGCATCTTAGAATGGTGTCATCTAAAGGGGATATGTTGTTGTATGTTGACATAAATTGTTAGGTGTTTTCAGGTGGTTGTTTACATGATGCATACTTACACATGACATCTATATCTTGCATTTGTAGCACCTTGACTTGTAACCTTATTGGCAGATGAGTTGACCAGTTTGGGGTGGGGGTGTGTGTGTGTGTGGGGGGGGGGGGGGGGGGGGGGGGGTGGAGGTCACTGTTAGCCTGTTTTTACATGCTGTTTTCTACTCTTGTTGTTGAGTCTTAACACCAAGTTTATCTTTGCTATGCTATTTGTTATGAGGGTGATTGATGATCAGAAACAACACGATTACCAGTGTTTTCATGTCAATGCCCCCTTTTCAGTGTGTACTTCGTACAAAATATAATCATAAAATAATACCACCAAAAGTCTAGTCAACATCTACAAACCTGAAACTCGTATGCTCCCTCCATTTGGACATGTATCTCAAGATTTACTTTGACCATCAATAAAAGTAATACTACATGAGATGTTTGCTATACAAGTAACTCCCTTCGTATGGAATTAACTGTTGCTGAAATGAGCGTATCTACACACTAAAAAAATGCTTGCTGTTGCTGAAATGAGTGTATCTACACAATGAAACGCGTCTAGAACTCTAGATACACTCATTCATTCCAGTGACAGTTAATTCTGGACGGAGATTGTATATAATTAGAAACTATTTTAAAATACAAATTCAACTCAACGATATATTTTTCGTGGCATCTATTAATTTGATGATAAAATTCAAGGGGCTCTTCTGTCTGGTATCAGTGCCTCTTGTTTCATCATTTTTTTTCCGAGAGGGCGAAAATCATTGTTTTGACCTTGTTAGAAAACTTTAGCACGATCTAAATCCTTCTATATTTTTAGCACGATCTAACCCTTTTAGTAACGCCAAGGCTTATGGCGTTTATTTCCAACATAGACATCCAAACTTGCCATCGTTTTTTCCTTGAATATATAAGTGGCCGTGGGGCAGCATTGCTGGAAACGCCACAAGCCCTAGCGAAACGGCAGGCCTGCGGCGTTACCCGCAACGCCCCGCAGTTTGGTGTTTCTATCCTGCCATGTAGGATGTCAACGGCTACTCGATCAGGCTCGTGCTATTTTTTTCAACAAGGTCAAAATAGTGATTTCGGCTGAGGGATAGTCCCTTGCTTCATCGTTGGCGCGAGTAGGGGCGGAAGTAGTACAAGCGAGCGAAAAAAATTGGGGTGTTTTGGCGCGAACTAATCGAAGCACAGGGAAATGAAAAGGGCGGGAAAGCAGCCCGCCAACATCCAGCAGAAACCCTCACCTAGCGATCTCTCTCCTCCCCTCCGTCTCCGCATCTGATCCGATCCGAGGCGAGGCGGCGATGCAGATCCAGGTCCGGTGCGGGTGCGGCGAGGCGGCGTGCCCGGAGTGGGCGGTGGTGGAGGTGCAGGGCGTGCTGCAGCCGCAGCCCTGCTTCTCCGGCCGCATCCAGGGCCTCCACATCGGCCGCCTCTGCTCCACCTCCTCCGCCCCGTCTTCCAAGGCAAGAGCCGCCAACTCTCCCTGCATATTTGGTTTCTTGATTTGATCTGGGGGATCTTCACGGCGGTCTTCCCATTGCCAGGGCGGGTACACCTTCACCGTGGGGTACCATGAGCTCGCCGGCTCGAAGGTGACTCTCAAGAAGCCCCTGCTGGTGCTGAGGAAGAAGAAGAACGACAAGGGAGGTACCGGCGAGCTCGGCCAGGGTGGACCGGCGGCGGCGGAGGTGGAGCTGGAGGTGATCGGCATCATCCGGCACAAGATCCTCTTCAAGGACCGCCCCAAGGCCCTCATCTCAAGTAATCACCGATTCAATTTCCATTTTCACCACAATTGCCAGCACGGTGTCGGTGATTCGGCAGAAGCTTTGCTGATCTTGTGTTTTCGCCGGTTTCCTTGTGCAGAGCCGGTGCCCAAGGAGAAGAAGGCCCTGCCGGCAGAGGCGACCCCATCAACTGTGCCTCCCGCTTCCTGAATAATTCTCTTTCTCACAAAAAAAAAGTTTGTTAAGCACCTGAAGCTCCTTAGGAACTCTGATTGTGCCTGTTTGTTTGCCCTGTCACATCTTCTTGTACCATTGTTGTACTTGTGCCATATGCCAGTATGCACTCGAATGAGAAATTAGGCCTAGCAAACTTGTGGGGCTGTTTGGGTCCAACTGCTATGCGTATGGGAACCAAATACTACTAGCTTCATCTTGCTTATATTCTTGTGGTGCCAGGTTCATTTTGTTTATCTCCTGACTTGTGCATCCAGAGGATACTCAAATACTCATATAATTTATCATGTTTGAAGTACAAGATATGGCTAGCATCCAAGGTATTAACCATGACTAGGAAAGGAGATGTTGAGCTGTTTAACATCGATGGTATAAACATCGATGGTATACTATCTATGCTAGCCATATCTTGTACTAGGAAAGGAGGAGAACGAAGGTATTAACCACAACATCAAGCACCTGACACTATCTAAGGCTGTGTTTGGTTGAGCTGCAGATTCTGTAAAAGTTGATGTGAGCTGTGAGCTGTGAAAAAGTTGTTGTGAACTTTCGGCTGTGGAAAAGCTAGAAGCTGTTTGGCTGAAACAACTGTGAAACTATAGATTTGTATGTGAATTGTTTGTAATGACCCTGGGCAATGAGTCAATATTTTTATGTGCAACTTGACCGTAAAAGTGTCAAGAACATTGGTAGGCAATAGAATGACCGTTTTGCAAAGAAAAATTATGATAATTTAGATGATTCACAGCTAACGCATACGAATTCAACAACATATTACATATAAATAGATATTGACCCATAATAATTTTACAATAGGCATGCACCATAGAATATACATATGGTTCACATGATGATGACCTCCATCAAGATGGCTAACCTAGGTTGCTATCGCAAGACAAGCCTCGACTATCCTACTACGAATAGTATCCATGGTATCTTCGTTCTTCTCCTCTTCAACGGGATCCGCGTGCGTTGGTGCTACTTCCTGTCGTAGCACTGGAGGTTCATACTCATCATCGACATCACATTTATCAAAAAAATTGTCACTCATTTTGCTATAACGAATGAAGTTGTGCAATGCCATGCAAGCAATGATGATACACTTTTGCGTCCGAGGTGAGAAACTAGGGATCCCTTTCAATATGTGCCATTTCTGCTTGAGCACCCCAAAAGCACGCTCAACGACATTGCGAAGTGACGAATGTGAAAAGTTGAACAACTCATACTTCCCTTGAGGTGGACGGTGACGCCGAAGACGAAATTCTGGTAGATGGTACGTACTCCCCTTAAAAGGAGCAAGATATCCTGTTCGGTTTGCATACCCAGAGTCCACAAGATAGTATTTCCTTGAAAATGAACACCAAATCACCAAGTGAGCGTCTCACATAAGAATATAATGAATGATGACATGTGTTGTTATGTTATACCTTTGGGAGGTATAGGAAATGAAGAGAAGTGTGCTAATGCATGATTCAAGATCCTTGAGTCATGTGCAGAGCCCGGCCAACCTGCAACCACAAAGGTAAACCTAATGCCAAAGTCGCATATTGCAAGCACATTCTGAGATGTAAAACCATGCCGACATCTATGGTTAACCGCGTCATCTGCAGGCACTGTCAATGGGACATGTGATCCATCTATGGTTCCAATAGCCCCTTTGAAATGAGGCCAAAAACGTTCTTATCTAATCTTTTCATGCTCATAGTTAAATGTAGGATCTCTCGGTTTGATGATATCTTTCGCTAACTTGCGCAAACATAAGAAAACTTCCTTAAAATTTGTATAAACTGTCCAAAGCGATCGTACAAAACGGTTTTCTGCTTGAGCAAATGCTTGAGAGGCTCCAACAATCCATAAGAACATTGCAGTGACTGAATTGATGAAACATTACTAATTGACGTCAAACCATATGAAGAAACAAGCAAATCATGGAGTGGCATGAAAACTTCCGGACGCATCTGAAACATTTTATAGAAGCATATGGGTCGACCATAGCACTCCATGACCCATTCTAGTCCAGTTTGCTTAGCATCTCTGTATGTTTTGTTCAAGTACCGCTGAACCTAGAGGTTACCTAGGTTTCCCATGATAGCAGCCCGATTTGCAAGTTCAATAAGAGGTTTCATTCCCTCTTGTCCCTTTCTGGCCACTCCTTCCATCCTTGCATCCATCTACACAAGAATATAGTATTGTTAACACATTCATCATCAATATTATTGTCACAACATAAATACGGCTCAACAACAAAAGCAAATATTCTCACAACATAATCATGCTTGAACAATCAAAACATGTATAGTTTACAACACAAGGCAAATATGGTTGATATAAGCAAATAAGGTTTACAACAGAAGCAAATAAGGTTCACAACATAAGCAAATAAGGTTCTACAATGGAAGCAAATGTAGTTCTACAACATGAGAAAATATGGTTCACAACACGTGCTTCAACATCTCCTTCTCATGCTCCCTCTCTAGAAAATCAAACCTCCCTTCTTTTGTTTCAAGAACATTGGAAATTTCCCTAAACTCAGGCTTCACTATAAGAGTGAGGGTCGTGTGCATGAGAGCGGTTTTTTCTTTCACACCACAATCTTTCGGCAACTTCATGACCTCTGAAATGGTAGGGACAATGTTGGTTGGAGGAGGAGCTGATGATGCTTGAACACTAGAGGTTATCTTCTCAACTCCACTTTCTATCTTCTTGCATGTCTGCTTGTACAATCGTAAGAAAGGATTCTTCTCTTCCTTCTCCTCATTTTTGATTGAAGGTTGCTTGTGCTTCTTGCTTGCTTTTGGTTTCTTTAAAGATGCCAACTTCATTTCATCACTATCATCGGGTTTCTCCAGCAGAGCCGCATTATCATCACAAGACTCGTCAGAGGATATATCTCCAGCACAAGAAGCACTATCCCCTGTGACATGTACTTTGTCAAAAATGATGTGTAAATCGTCAAGATGTTTCGGTCCCTGCCTTCTGAACTTCAAATGATTGCATTTCTTTCCTGTGCTCTCCTGGCATCTCTGAAAAAGAAATATACAAATTAGTAATGCAATCATTCAAAAGCATGCCAAATAATAAGAATAGCGGCGGAAGTTAAGATCAGATCAGACCGTGTAGCCCTGGCAGGCGAAGGTCATCTTCATGTTTCAGACGCTAATGTTTTCTATCCAGCTAGTATAGATCATACTCTGCACATGAAAATGAAAGTGAAAATATTTGGTACTCACACACACACACACACACACACACACACACACACACACACACACACATACACACACACACACACACACACACACACACACACACACACACGAGGAAGATAGCTACGAAACATGGGAAACAAATTTACGAGAGAGGGTGTTGGGGAACGTTGCATGGGAAACATTTTTTTTCCTACGCACACGCAAGATCTATCCAAGGAGATGCATAGCTACGAAAGGGGGAGTGTGTCTACATACCTTGTAGATCTCTAAGCGGAAGCGTTAAAAACGTGGTTGATGTAGTCCTACGTCTTCATGATCCAATCGCAATCCATCCCGATCAAGCGCCGAACGGACGACACCTCCGCGTTCAGCACACGTGCGGCTCGATGACGTCTCCTCCTTCTTGATCCAGTAAGCGAGGGAGGAGAAGTAGATGGGATCTCAACTAGCACGACGGCCTGGTGGAGCAATCCCGACAGGGCTTCGCCAAGCGCTACCGTAGATGCGATCTGAGGAGAAAACAGAGTAATGGGAGAGGGAGGGCTACCACTGGGGCATAGGGATTGGTGTGTGCATCCCTCCCCTCCCCTCCACTATATATAGGAGGCAAGGGGGAGAGGGGAGGCACAGCCTTGACCCCTCCTCCAAGGGAGGGGCCGGCGGCCAAGGGAGGAGTCCTTCCTTCACAAGGAAGGGAGGAGTCCCCCTCCTCCAAGGCACCTCCGAGGTGCCTTGCCCCTTTGGGACTCTTGCCCCCCAAGCCTCATGCGCCTCTAGGGGCTGGTTCACCTAGCCCATGCTGGCTAGGGCGCACCCCCTATGGCCCATGTGGGCCCCCGGGGCAGGTGGAGCCCCCGGTGGAGCCCCGGAACCCTTTCCGGCACCCCGGTACACTACCGGTAATGCCCGAAACTTTTCCCGTGACAAAAATAGGACCATATATAAATATTTACATGCGGACCATCCCGGAACTCCTCGTGACGTCCGGGTTCTCATCCGGGACTCTGAACAACATTCGGTCACCAACGTACATATCCCAATACTACTCTAGCGTCACCGAACGTTAAGCGTGCGGACCCTGCGGGTTCGAGAATCATGTAGACATGACCGAGACACCTCTCTGGCCAATAACAGATAGCGAGACCTAGATGCCCATAGTGGCTCCTACATATTCCACAAATATCTTCATCGATCAAACCGCGATGTTAAGGATTCAGTTAATCCCGTACACAGTCCCCTTTGTTCAGCGATATGTTACTTGCCGGAGATTCGATCGTCGGTATCTCCATACCTAGTTCAATCTCGTTACCGGCAAGTATCTTTACTCATTCTGTAATACAAGATCCCATGACTAAATCCTTAGTCACATTGCTTGCAAGCTTCTTGTGATGTTGTATTACCGAGAGGGCCCAGAGATACCTCTCCGTCATATGGAGTGACAAATCCCAGTCTCGATCCATGCCAACCCAACAGAAACCCTCGGAGATACCTGTAGAGCACCTTTATGATCACCCAGTTACGAAGTGACGTTTGATAGCACACAAGGTATTCCTCCGGTGTCAGGGAGTTGCATGATCTCATGGTCTTAGGAACAGATACTTGACATGAAGAAAGCAGTAGCAATAAACTAAGTGATACGATCAAATGCTATGCTTACGGTTGGGTCTTGTCCATCACATCATTCTCCTAATGATGTGATCCTGTTATGAAATGACAACTCTTGTCTATGGTTAGAAAACCTTAACCATCTTTGATCAACGAGCTAGTCTAGTAGAGGCTCACTAGGGACACGGTGTTGTTTAGTATCCACACATGTATCTAAGTTTCCGGTCAATACAATTCTAGCATGGATAATAAACATTTATCATGAACAGGGAAATATGATAATAACCAATTTATTATTGCCTCTAGGACATATTTCCAACAGTCTCCCACTTGCACTAGAGTCAATAATCTAGTTCACATCGCCATGTGATTCACACCCAATGAGTTTTGGGGTTTGACCATGTTTTGCTTGTGAGAGGGGTTTTAGTCAACGGGTCTGCAACATTCAGATCCGTGTGTACTTTGCAAATCTCTATGTCATACTGTAGATATTGCTACTACGCCCCACTTGGAGCTATTTCAAATGACTACTCAACTATACGTATTCGGTTTGCGACTCGGAGTCATCTGAATCGGTGTCAAAGCTTGCATCAACGTAACTCTTTACGACGAACTCTTTATCACCTCCATAACCGAGAAACATGTCCTTAGTCCTCTTTAGGTACCTAAAGCATAAGTTTGACTGTTGTCCAGTGATCCACTCTTGGATCACTCTTGTACCCCCTTTGCCAGATTCATAGCAAGGCACATATTAGGTGTAGTACACAACATGGCATACATTATAGAGCCTATAGCTGAGGTATAGGGGACGACCTTCGTCCTTTCTCTTTCTTCTACCGTGGTCGATCTTAATTTGAGTCTTACTCAACTTCACACCGTACAATACATGTAAGAACTCATTCTTTGACTGATCCATTTTGAACCCCTTCAAAATCTTGTCAAGGTGTGTGCTCTGTGAAAGTCTTATCAAGTGTCTTGATCTATCTCTATAGATATTGATGCTCAATATGTAAGCAGCCTTACCCAGGTCTTTCTTTGAAAAAACACCTTTCAAACAACCTTTTATGCTTTCATAAATTCTACATCATTTCCAATCAACAATATGTCATCCACATATACTTATCAGAAATGCTATAGAGCTCCTCACTTTCTTGTAAATACAAGCTTCTGCAAACTTGTATAAACCCATAAGCTTTGATCACCTCATCAAAGCGAAGATTCCAACTCCAAGATGCTTGCACCAGCCCATAAATGGAATGCTGGAGCTTGCATACTTTGTCTGCGTTTTTAGGATCGACAAAACTCTCCGACTGCATCATATACAACTCTTCCTTAAGGAAACCGTTAAGGAACACAGTTTTGACGTCCATCTGCCAAATTTCATAATCAAAAAATGCAGCAATTGCCAACATAATCCTAATAGACTTTAGCATCGCTACGGGTGAGAAAGTCTCATCGTAGTCAACTCCTTGAACTTGTCGGAAACCCTTTGCAACAAGTCGAGCTTTATAGACGGTGACATTACCATCAGTGTATGTCTTCTTCTTAAAGATCCATTTGTTCTCAAACATGGATCCTATCTCAGATTTCATGGCTTCTAGCCATTTGTCGGAATCATGGCCCACAATCGCTTCCTCATAGTTCGTAGGTTCACCATTGTCTAACAACATGACCTCCAAGCCAGGATTACCGTACCACTCAGGGCAGTACGAGTCCTTGTCAACCTACGAAGCTCGGTAGTGACTTGATCCGAAGCTTCATGATCACCATCATTAGCTTCCTCTTCAATTGGTGTAGGCGTCACATAAACATCTTTCTGTGCCGTGCTACTCTCTAATTGAAGTGACGGTTCAATAACCTCATCAAGTTATATCTTCCTCCCACTCAATTCTTTTGAGAGAAACTCCTTCTCTAGAAAGGATCCATTCTTGGCAACAAAGACTTTGCCTTCGGATCTAAGATAGAAGGTGTACCCAATTGTTTTCCTTAGGGTATCCTATGAAGACGCACTTCTCCGGTTTGGGTTCAAGCTTATCAGGCTGAAGCCTTTTGACATAAGCGTCAAAACCCCAAACTTTAAGAAACGACAACTTAGGTTTCTTGCCAAACCATAATTCATATGGTGTCGGCTCAACGGACCTAGATGGTGCCCTATTTAAAGTGAATGCAGCTCTCTCTAATGCATAACCCCAAAACGATAGCGGAAAATTGGTAAGAGACATCATAGAACGCACCATATCTAATAAAGTGCGATTACAACGTTCGGGCACACCATTACACTGTGGTGTTCCGGGTGGCATGAGTTGTGAAACGATTCCACACTGTCTCAAGTGTGTGCCAAACTCGTAACTCAGATATTCACCACCACGATCAGATCATAGAAATTTTATCTTCTTGTTACGATGATTTTCAACTTCACTCTGAAATTGTTTGAACTATTCAAAAGTTTTAGATTTGTATTTCATCAAGAAAATATACCCATATCTACGTAAGTCATCAGTGAAGGTAAGAAAATAGCGATATCCATCGCGTGCCTCAACACTCATTGGACCGCATACATCAGTATGTATTATTTCAATAAGTCACTTGCCCGCTCCATCGTACCGGAAAATGGGGTCTTAGTCATCTTGCCCATGAGGCATGGTCCGCATGTCTCAAGCGATTCGAAATCGAGTGAGTCCAAAGATCCATCAGCATGGAGTTCCTTCATGCGCTTTACACCAATATGACCTTAGCGGCAGTGCCACAAGTATGTGGTACTATCATTATTAACTTTGCATCTTTTGGAATTAATATTATTAACATGTGTATCGCTATGATCGAGATTCAACAAACCATTCACATTGGGTGCATGAACATAGAAGGTATTATTCCTGTAAACAGAACAACCATTATTCTCTAACTTAGATGAATAACCGTATATCAATAAACACTATCTAATCATGTTCATGCTCAACGCACACACCAAATAATATTTATTTAGGTTCAACACTAATCCCGAAGGTAGAGGGAGCGTGTGATGGTGATCACATCAACCTTGGAAACACTTACAACACACATCATCACCTCACCCTTAGCTAGTCTCCGTTTATTCCGCAACTTTTGTTTCGAGTTACCAATATTAGCAACTGAACCGGTATCTAATACCCAGGCGCTGCTATGAGTACTAGTAAGGTACACATCAATAACATGTATATCAAATATACTTTTGTTGATGTTTGCCAGCCTTCTTATCTGCCAAGTACTTAGGGCAGTTCCGCTTCAAGTGACCGTTCCCCTTACAATAGAAGCACTTAGCCTCGGGTTTGGGTCCAACCTTGGGTTTCTTCACTGGAGCGGCAACTCGCTTGCCATTCTTGAAGTTTCCCTTCTTGCCCTTGTCCTTCTTGAAACTAGTGGTCTTGTTAACCATCAACACTTGATGCTCCTTCTTGATTTCAACCTCCGCGGCCTTAAGCGTCGCGAATAGCTCAGGGATCATCTTATCCATCCCTTGCATGTTATAGTTCATCACAAAGCTCTAGTAGCTTGGTGACAGTGACTGGAGAACCATGTCAATCACTATCTTATATGCAAGATAAACTCCCACTTCATTCAAGCGATTGTAGCACCCCAGACATTCTGAGCACGTGCTCACTGACTGAGCTATTCTCCTCCATCTTGCAGGCATTCTGAACTCGTCACAGGTCTCATACCTCTCAACACGAGCACGATCTTGAAATACCAATTTCAGCTCTTGGAACATCTCATATGCTCTGTGGCGTTCAAAACGTCTTTGGAGCCCCGATTCTAAGCCGTAAAGCATGACACACTAAACTATCAAGTAATCATCAGAACGTGTCTGCCATACGTTCACAACATCCACAGATGATGCTTGAGGGGATGGCACACCGAGCGGCACATCAAGGACATAAGCCTTCTGTGCAGCAGTGAGGACAATCCTCAGATTACGGACCCAGTTCGCATAATTGCTTACGTTATCTTTCAACTTAGTCTTTCTCTAGGAACGTATTAAAAACATGGAGCTATAGCGTGAGCTATTGAGCTACAACCTAATTTGCAAAGACACTTGACTATGTTCTTGATAATTAGTCCAGTTAATCAAATTACTAATGAACTCCCGCTTAAATCAATAGCCCTCAAGTTGTCTAAGTGATACATGATCCAAATCCACTGATTCAAGTCCGATCATCACGTGAGATGAGGTGGATTCAATGGTGAACATCTCCATGTTGATCATATCTACTATATGATTCATGTTCGACCTTTCGGTCTCGGTGTTCCAAGGCCATGTATGTACATGCTAGGCTCGTCAAGTATAACCCAAGTATTCTGCATGTGTAAAACTTGCTTACACCCGTTGTATGTGAACGAAGAGTCTATCACACTCGATCATCACGAGGTGCTTCAAAACGACAAACTTTCACAATGGTGCATATTTGGGGAGAACATAATTTTATCTTGAAATTAGGTGAGGGATAATCTTATAATGCTACCGTCGTCCTAAGCAAAAGAATATGCATAACAAGATAAAGATCACATGAAAATCAAAATAAGTGATATGATATGGCCATCATCATCTTGTGCTTTTGATCTCCATCTCCAAAGCACCGACATGATCTCCATCGTCACCGGCATGACACCATGATCTCCATCATCATGATGTCCATAATCGTGTCGTCACGTGGTTGTCTCGCCAACTATTGCTTCTACAACTATTGCTAGCGATAAAGTAAAGCAATTACATGGCGTTTAAATATTGACACAGGTCATGAATTAAATTAAAGACAACCCTATGGCTCCTGCCGATTGCTGTACTCATCGACATGCAAGTCGTGATAACTATACAAAACATGATCATCTCATGCATCGCATATATCAAATCACATCTTGGCCATATCCCATCACAACATGCCCTGCAAAAACAAATTAGACGTCCTCTACTTTGTTGTTGCAAGTTTTACGTGGCTACTATGGGCAACTAGCAAGAACCATTTTTACCTATGCAAATCCACAATGGTGATAATCAAGTTGCCTTTTAACCTTCTACGAGGACCGCCTTCGTCGAATCTGATTCAACTAAAGTGGGAGAGACACACACCCACCAGCCACCTTTATGCAAAACAAGTTGCATGTCAATCGGTGGAACCGGTCTCTTGTGCGAGGACAAGTAAGGTTGGTCAGAGCCGCTTCATCCTACAATATCGCCAAATCAAAATATGACTAAGGAGGTCAGCAATATGAACATCAATGCCCACAAACACTTTGTGTTCTACTCATGCATATCATATACGACATAGACCTAGCTCATGATGCCACTGTTGGGGAATGTTGCATGGGAAACATTTTTTTTCCTACGCACACGCAAGATCTATCCATGGAGATGCATATCTATGAGAGGGGGAATGTGCATACATACCCTTGTAGATTGCTAAGTGGAAGCGTTAAAAACGCGGTTGATGTAGTCATACGTTTTCAAGATCCAATCGCGACCCGTCCCGATCCAGCGCCGAACGGACGACACCTCCGCGTTCAGCACACGTGCGGCTCGATGACGTCTCCTCCATCTTGATCCGGCAAGCGAGGGAGGAAAAGTAGATGGGATCTCAACCAGTACGAAGGCATGGTGGAGATGGTGGTGGAGCAATCCCGGCAGGGCTTCACCAAGCGCTACCGTAGATGCGATCCGAGGAGAAAACTGAGTAATGGGAGAGGGAGGGCTGCCATCGGGGCGTAGGGACTGGTGTGTGCATCCCTCCCCTCCCCTCCACTATATATAGGAGGCAAGGGGGGGAGGGGAGGCGCAACCTGGACCCCTCCTCCAAGGGAGGGGCCGGTGGCCAAGGGAGGAGTTCTCCCTTCACAAGGAAGGGAGGAGTCCCCGGAGGTGCCTTGTCCCTTTGGGACTCTTGCCCCCAAGCCTCATGCGCCTCTAGGGGCTGGTGCACCTGGCCCATGCTGGCTAGGGCACACCCCCTATGGACCATGTGGGCCCCCGGGGCAGGTGGACCCTCCGGTGGACCCCCGAAACCCTTTTCGGCACCCGGTACACCACCAGCAATGCCCGAAACTTTTCCAGCGACCAAAATAGGACTTCCCATATATAAATATTTACCTCCGGACCATTCTGGAACTCCTTATGATGTATGGGATCTCACCCGGGACTCCGAACAACATTTGTTCACCAACGTACATATCCCAATACTACTCTAGCGTCACCGAATGTTAAGCGTGCAGACCCTGCGGGTTCGAGAATCATGTAGACATGACCGAGACACCTCTTCGGCCAATAACCAATAGCGAGACCTGGATGCCCATAGTGGCTCCTACATATTCCACAAATATCTTCATCGGTCAAACCACGATGTCAAGGATTCGGTTAATCTCGTACGCAGTTCCCTTTGTCCAGCGGTATTTTATTTGCCCGAGATTCAATCGTCGGTATCTCCATACCTAGTGCAATCTCGTTACCGGCAAGTCTCTTTAATCGTTCTGTAACACAAGATCCCACGACTAACTCCTTAGTCACATTGCTTGCAAGCTTCTTGTGATGTTTTATTACCGAGAGGGCCAAGAGATACCTCTCCGTCATACGGAGTGACAAATCCCAATCTCGATCCATGCCAACCCAACAGACACCCTCGAAGATACCTGTAGAGCACCTTTACTATCACCCAATTACGAAGTGACGTTTGATAGCACACAAGGTATTCCTCCGGTGTCAGGGAGTTGCATGATCTCATGGCCTTAGGAACATATACTTGACATGAAGAAAGCAGTAGCAATAAACTAAGTGATACGATCAAATGCTATGCTTACGGTTGAGTCTTGTCCATCACATCATTTTCCTAATGATGTGATCCCGTTATCAAATGACAACTCATGTCTATGATTAGGGAACCTTAACCATCTTTGATCAACGAGCTAGTCTAGTAGAGGCTCACTAGGGACACATTGTTGTTTATGTATCCACACATGTATCTAAGTTTTCGATCAATACAATTCTAGCATGGATAATAAAAGTTTATCATGAACAGAGAAATATGATAATAACCAATTTATTATTGCCTCTAGGGCATATTTCCAACAGAGGGGCCATTAGGTTTTTGGGGAGCGCACTCGCGCGATTGCTGGCAGCAACTACTTCCCGGACGATGACTTCTTTCCTGATCTCGGCAACCTTCATCAACGACATGGTCGACAACACCAACGCCGGCGGTTCTGCTCCCGCTGCACTGTATGCAATCTTGTCTTCTCTGTTTGAGATCGTGCTAGAATTTCTATGTTTAGTTTGTGTCGTAGATTTAATCTATTTGTCCACTATGCTAGTATGCGTGATTAGTTCAATCTCTGTTATTGCCGTCATGATTTATTTACTTTTTATTCTGATTAAATCTTGTAGTAATTTGCTCATATATTCAACAATACAAAAACCTTATTATAGGCAATTTACTCCAAGTGGTTTTGCTGCGCATCTGAAGCCGCCCACCTTCAAGGGGGTGCAATATAAGAGGTGGCGCACGAGAGCAGTCTACTGGTTTCAAACCATGTACTGTTTTGACGTCACCAAGGGTAAGCGTGAGGACGATCTTAATCCTGCACAACAGGAAGCTTTTGAGAAGATCGATACCCTTTTCAAGGGCGCCCTTCTGAGTGTTCTTGACGATTCCATTATGGATTCGTATATGTCGTTTTACAACGGCAAGGACATGTGGGCTGCGCTCGAGGCCAAGTTTGGGGCCTCGGACGCTGGCAACGAGTTGTAAGTCATGGAGCAATTCTATGACTACAAGATGACTGATGAGCGCTCTGTTGTTCAGCAAGCTCATGAGATACAGTCACTCGCAAAGGAGCTGGAGTACTTCAAGTGTGTGTTGCCGGACAAGTTTGTGGTCGGAGGCATCATTGCCAATCTTCCACCTTCGTGGAACAATTTTGCTACTTCTCTGAAACACAAGAGACAGGAGTTTTCCGTTTCGGATCTCATTGGCTCTCTTGATGTTGAGGAGAAGGCAAGAGCAAAAGACACACGTGCTCGAGTTGTTGAGGGAGCTTCTAGTGCCCACATGGTACAGGAGAAGAACTTCCATCTCAACAATCCCCAAAACAACAAGAACAGATCTCAGGGCAAAATCAAGTTCGTTGCAAAGAACAAGCCGTCACACTCTACCAACTTCAAGAAGAATTTTCATAAGAAGGGGAAGGGACTATGCCATGTCTGCGCATCTGAAGCCGCCCAAGTTGTTTTGTTGCGCATCTGAAGCCGCCCATCTTCAAGGGGGTGCAATATAAGAGGTGGCGCATGAGAGCAGTCTACTACTTTCAAACCATGCACTGTTATGACGCCACCAAGGGCAAGCCCGAGGGAGACCTTAATCTTGCATAAAAGGAAGATTTTGAGAAGATCGATACCCTCTTCAAAGGCGCCCTTCTGAGTGTTCTTGACGATTCCATTGTGGATTCGTGTATGTCGTTTGACAACGGCAAGGACATGCGGGTTGAGCTCGAGGCCAAGTTTGGGGCTTTGGACGATGAAAACAAGTTGTACATCATGGAGCAATTCTATGACTACATGATGACTGACGAGCGCTCTGTTGTTCAGCAAGCTCATGCGATACAATCACTCGCAAAGGAGCTTGAGTACTTCAAGTGTGTGTTGTCGGACAAGTTTGTGGCCGGAAGCACCATTGCCAAGCTTCCACCTTCGTGGAAATGTTTTGCTACTTCTCTGAAACACAAACGATGTGAGTTTTCCATTTCGGATCTTATTGGCTCTCTTGATGTCGAAGATAAGGCGAGAGCAAAAGACACATGTGTTCGAGTTGTTGAGGGAGCTTCTAGTGCCCACATGGTACAGAAGAAGAACTTCCATGCCAACAAGCCCCAAAACAACAAGAACAAATCTTAGGGCAAAGGCAAGTTTGTTGCAAAGAACAAACCGTCACACTCCTAAGAATTCTCATAAGAAGGGGAAGGGACTATGCCATGTCCGCGGTGATCCTAATCACTGGGCTTTGAGATGTCCTAACTGCTATGAGGAGCGCGAACTTGAGAAGAGCGGCAAGTCCGCTAATGTTGTCATCGGTGATACTGATATAAAGGAATTTGGGTACGGTATTTTTCCTACCATACTTTCAGTATGTCATTCAACTGATTGGTTAATTGACACCGGTGCCAATGTACATGTTTGTGCTGATGCCTCCATGTTTTTTCTTATCAGGTCATAGGGAACTCTCCCGTGCTGATGGGGAACGGCACATGCCAGTGTTCGAGGTGTTGGTACGGTCGATCTGAAGATCACTTCGGGAAAGATTGTGCGTCTGAAGAACGTTCATCATGTGCCCTCCATAAAAAAATCTCGTAAGCTGTTCTCGTTTGTGTCGAGATGGTTTTAAGTTGGTTTTCGAGTCCAATAAAGTTGTAATTTCTAAGTATGGACAATTTGTTGGAGAAGTCTATGAGTGCGAAGGCTTGTTCCGCCTGTCTTTGTCAGATATTTGCACTAAAGTTATTAATAATGTTTGCCACAATAATGAGTCTAATATTTGGCATTCATGACTTTGTCATATTAACTTTGGTTGCATGTCGCGGCTAGCCAATATGAGTTTAATTCCGAAATTTGCTATTGTCAAGGGCTCCAAGTGCCAAGTGTGTGTGCAAGCCAAGCAACCTCGCAAGTCCCATAAGACTGCAGAGGCGAGAGACTTGGCGCCACTAGAGCTTATATATTCCGATCTTCGTGAGATGAATGGCGTGTTGGCAAAAGGTGGAAATAAATACTACATGACGTTGATTGATGACTCCACTAGATATTGTTATGTGTATCTTCTGAAATCCAAAGATGAGGCTTGAAACTTTTTCAAGAAACTATAAAGCTGAAGCAGAGAACCAACTTGATCGGAAAATTAAACGACTTAGGTCTAATCGTGCTGGAGAGTATTTTTCCATGATTTTGATTCGTTTGTGCAGAACATGGTATAATCCATGAGAGGACGCCTCCCTACTCACCTCAATCAAATGGGGTGGCTGAAATAAAGAACCGAGCTCTAACTGATTTGGTTAACGCCATGCTAGACACATTGGGTCTCTCCAAGGCATGTGGGGGGGGGGAGGCACTAATGACTGCATGTCATGTCCTAAACCGAGTTCCCACAAAGAATAAAACCATTACTCCATTTGAGGAATGGAAAAGGAAAAGGCTGAAACTCTCTTATCTACGTACTTGAGGTTGTTTGGCGAAAATCAATATACCAATTCCCAAGAAGCGCAAGCTTGGACCAAAAACCGTGGATTGTGTTCTTCTGGGCTATGCTTTTCATAGCATTGGCTATAGATTTTTGATAATAAAATCTGAGGTATATGAGGGAGTCCGGGACTAAGGGGTCTTCGGGCTGTCGACCTATTTCTCATAGGCCAGACAGTTGGGCCACTTTGGGCCCAATACATGGAGGCCGAACTACAAGTCAACCTCGTGTTCGGGAAGGAAAGTTTAGATGTCTTGGTGTGTCGTTCAAGTCAAGATGGCCAGATCGGCAGGTTTACCCCTTGGAGATAACCGACCATGTGTAACCCTAGGTACCCCTGGTGTCTATATAAACCAGAGGGTTTAGCTCGTACATGCAAGGACCATTACTCTAACTCATCTAGGGTTTAGTTCATCTGATCTCGTGGTAGATCGACTCTGTAATTGTTATACACCCATCAATACAATCAAAAGCAGGACGTAGGGTTTTACCTCTTCGAGAGGGCCCGAACCTGGGTAAACATCGTGTCTACGTTCATTGTTACCCATCAATCCAAGATCTACATCTCGGGACCCCCTACCCAAGATCTGCCGGTTTTGACACCGACATTGGTGATTTCATTGAGAGTTCCTCTATTGGATCGCCAGTAGGATCGATGGCTTGCCTAGTCATCAACAACGACATCTGTAACGGGGACGTTTTTGTTACTGGACAAATCTTTGCATTCGGCAGCATTGTGCTGCACGCAGGACCGACCGGCCATCTCGACCGGGTCGGATGCTTGGTCCCCGGTCATGGGATTTGCTTTGGGAGCCTGGAGTTCGCCGCTGACCCCCGAGGGGATCTTCTTCTAACAAGGCCCTCGGCCACCATTGAGGAGCTCGCGAGTCCCGATGCCTTAACGTAAGGGGCCGTGGATCCGTCCACCGAAGCAACTCCCGTCCCGGGTCCGGCCTTAAAGCCTGGTCCGGTCAAGGTATTCGGGTCGATTGCAGCCGAACACTGCCCGGGCGCGGTTTTCAGCACCCCTAAGGCCGCAACTCTGCGGATTGACCCCCTGCACTCCGAAGGCATGGGCTCCGCTGACCTTTTGTCATTGAACGGGCTACTTGATTGCATCCAAGCCATCGGGGCTGCTAACGACCAGCCCTCGATCTATGTTCGGGTCGGGCTTAAACCCGACGATAGGGAAATTAATATCTCGCCTATCACACACTTGGTCGCTGTTGGAAATATGCCCTAGAGGCAATAATAAAATGGTTATTATTATATTTCCTTGTTCATGATAATCGTTTATTATCCATGCTATAATTGTATTGATTGGAAACTCAAATACATGTGTGGGTACATAGACAACACTGTGTCCCTAGTATGCCTCTAATAGACTAGCTCGTTGATCAAAGATGGTCAAGGTTTCCTAGCCATAGACATGAGATGTCATTTGATAATGGGATCACATCATTAGGAGAATGATGTGATGGACAAGACCCAAACTATGAACGTAGCATATGATCGTGTCAGTTTATTGCTATAGTTTTCTGCATGTCAAGTATCTGTTCCTATAACCATGAGATCATGTAACTCACTGACACCGGAGGAATACCTTGTTTGTATCAAACGTCGCAACATAACTGGGTGACTATAAAGATGCTCTACAGGTATCTTCGAGGGTGTCTGTTGAGTTGGCATGGATTGAGACTGGGATTTGTTACTCCGTACGACGGAGAGGTATCTCAGGGCCCACTCGGTAATACAACATCACAATAAGCCTTGCAAGCAAAGTGACTAAAGTGTTAGCCATGGGATCTTGTATTACGGAACGAGTAAAGATACTTGCCGGTAACGAGATTGAACTAGGTATAGAGATACCGACGATCGAATCTCGGGCAAGTAACATACCAAAGAACAAAGGGAACATCATACGGGATTAACTGAATCCTTGACATAGAGGTTCAACCGATAAAGATCTTCGTAGAATATGTAGGAACCAATATGGGCATCCATGTCCTGCTATTGGTTATTGACCGTAGAGGTGTCTCGGTCATGTCTACATAGTTCTCGAACCCGCAGGGTCTGCACACTTAACGTTCAGTGACGTTTCGGTAGTATTGAGATATATGTGTTGGTGACCGAAGGTTGTTCGGAGTCCCGGATGAGATCCCGGACGTCACGAGGAGCTCTGGAATGGTCTGGAGGTAAAGATTTATATATAGGAAAGTGGTATTTGGGTTCCGGAAAAGTTTCGGGTATTTCCGGTAGTGTACCGGGAGTGACGAATGGGTTCCGGGGATCCACCGGGTGGGGCCCACCCACCCCGGGGGGCCACATGGGCCCAAGAGGTGGCGCACCAGCCCCTAATGGGCTGGGGAACCGACCCCATAAGGTCCCATATGCCCAAGAGGAAAAAGGTGGAGATAGGAAGGAATAGGACTCCTTCCTAATATGAATCCACTTCCTAGTAGGAAGTGGATTGGACTCCTCCTTGCCCTGGTTCGGCCGACCCCTAGGGGAAACCCTAGGAAGGCTTGCTCCTCCCTCTCCCTCCTATATATACTAGAGGAATAGAGCCCCAAAACCCACGGCCACGTGCTAGTTCTCTATTCTCTAGTTCCTCCACCAAATAGATTCCGGTAGTGCTTAGGCGAAGCCCTGTCGGGATAACTCCACCATCACCACCACCACGCCGTTGTGCTGCTGGAGATCTCATCTACCTCTCTGGCCCCTCTTGCTGGATCAAGAAGGCGGGGATCGTTATCGAGCTGCACGTGTGCTGAACGCGGAGGTGCCGTCCGTTCGGCGCTAGATCGGGACGGATCGTGATTGGATCGCGGGACGGCTTGCGATTTGGACCGCGAAGACGTTCGACTACATCAACCGTGTTTCTTAACGCTTCCCGCTTAGCGATCTACAAGGGTATGTAGATCCACTCTCCCTCTCGTAGATGCTCATCACCATGGATAGATCTTGCGTGTGCGTAGGAATTTTTTTGTTTCCCATGCAACGTTCCCCAACAGTGGTATCATGAGCTAGGTCTATGCATAGATGAGATCACGAGTAGAACACAAAGGAGTTTGTGGGCGTTGATGCTCAGATTGCTTCCTCCCGTGGTCTTTTCTTGATTCAACGGTATTGTGGGATGAAGCGGCCCGGACCAACCTTACTCGTACGCTTACGAGAGACCGGTTCCATCAACTGACATGTGACTTTGTTGCATAAAGATGGATGGCGGGTGTCTGTCTCTCCCACTTTAGTTGGATCAGATTCGACAAAGGCGGTCCTTGAGAAGGTTGAATAGTAATTTGTGTATCACCGTTGTGGTTTTTGCGTAGGTAAGAATCGTTCTTGCTAGATACCCTTAGCAGCCACGTAAAACATGCAACAACAATTAGAGGACGTCTAACTTGTTTTTGCAGGGTATGTTGTGATGTGATATGGCCAATTACATGATGAGATATATGTGATGTATGAGATGATCATGTTTTGTATAGAATATCACGACTTGCATGTCGATGAGTACGGCAACCGGCAGGAGCCATAGGGTTGTCTTTAATTTATTTTCGCCGTTTTTGCTTTACTTTATCGCTATGAGTTAGCAATAGTCGTAGAAGCAATAGTTGGCGAGACAACCTCATGGCGACACGTTGATGGAGATCAAGATGATGGAGATCATGGTGTCATGCCGGTGACGATGGAGATCATGCCAGTGCTTTGGATGGAGATCAAAAGCACAAGATCATGGCCATATCATGTCACTTATGATTTGCATGTGATGTTAATCCTTTTATGCATCTTATTATGCTTAGGACGACGGTAGCATTATAAGGTGATCCCTCACTAAAATTTCAAGATAAAATTGTGTTCTCCCCGAGTGTGCACCGTTGCGAAAGTTCGTCGTTTCGAGACACCACGTGATGATCGGGTGTGATAGACTCTACGTTCGCATACAACGGGTGCAAGCCAGTGTTGCACGTGCGGAACACTCGGGTTAAACTTGACGAGCCTAGCATGTACAGACATGGCCTCATAACACAAGAGACCGAAAGGTCAAACATGAGTCATATAGTAGATATGATCAACATGGAGATGTTCACCATTGAAACCACCTCATCTCACGTGATGATCAGACTTGGGTTGGTGAATTTGGATCATGTAACACTCGGATGACCGGAGGGATGTCAATTTGAGTGGGAGTTCTTAAGTAATATGATTAATTGAACTCATTATCATGAACATAGTCAAAATGTCTTTGCAAATTATGTTGTAGATCACTAGCTCACGCTGTAGCTCCCCTGTGTTTTTTTTGTATACGTCCCTAGATAAAATAGAGTTTAAAGATGATGGTAGCAATAATGTGGAATGGGTCCGTGATCTGAGGATTGTCCTCATTTGCTGCACAGAAGGCTTATGTCCTTAATGCACCGCTTGGTGCCACCCCCTCAAGCGTCGTCTGTAGATGTTGTGAACATCTGACATGCACGTTCTGATGACTACTTGATAGTTTAGTGCGTCATGCATTACGGCTTAGAATTGAGGCTCCAAAACGTTTTTTTGAAACGTCACAGAACATATGAGATGTTCTAAGAGCTGAAATTGGGATCTCAGGCTCGTGCCCATGTTGAGAGGTATGAGACCTCCAACAAGATTCTTTGCCTGCAAGATGAAGGAGAATAGCTCAATCGGTGAGCATGTGCTCAGATTGTCTGGGTGCTACAATCACTTGAATCGAGTGGGAGTTGATCTTCCAGATAAGATAGTGGTTGATATAGTTCTCCAAGTCACTGTCACAAAGCTACTAGAGCTTCGTGATGAACTATGAAATGCCAGGGAAGGAAATAATGATCCCCGAGCTATTCGCGATGTTTGACACTGCGAAGGTAGAAATCAAGAAGGAGCATCAAGTGTTAATGGTTAGTAAAACCACTAGTTTTGAGAAGGGCAAGGACAAGGAGGGAAACTTCATGGATGGCAAGCTAGTTGCTGCTCCAGTAAAGAAACCCAAGGTTGAACCCAAACCCGAGACTGAGTGCTTCTATTATGAGGAGAACGGTCACTAAAGCGGAACTGCCCTAGATACTTGGTAGATAAGAAGGCTGGCAACGTCAACAGAAGTATATTTGATATATGTTTTATTCATGTGTACCTTGCTAGTACTCCTAGTAGCACCTGGGTATTAGATTCCGGTTCAGTTGCTAAATGTTGGTAACTCGAAATAAAAGCTACGGAATAAACGGAGACTAGCTAAGGGCGAGGTGACGATGTGTGTTGGAAGTGTTTCCAAGGTTGATGTGATCACCATCGCACGCTCTCTCTACCTTCGGGATTAGTGATGAACCTAAATAAATGTTATTTGGTGTTTGCATTGAGCATAAACGTGATTAGATCGTGTTTATTGCAATACGGTTATTCATTTAAGTTAGAGAATAATGGTTATTCTGTTTACATGAATAATACCTTCAATGGTCATGCACCCAATGTGAATGGTTCATTGAATCTCGATCTTAGTAATACACATGTTCATTGATGCCAAAAGATGCAAAGTTAATAATGATAGTACCACATACTTGTGGCACTGCCGCCAAGGTCATATTGGTGTAAAGCGCATGAAGAAACTCCATGCTGATGGATCTTTTGACTCACTCGATTTCGAATCGGTTGAGACATGCGGACCATGCCTCTTGGGCAAGATGACTAAGACCCCGTTTTCCGATATGATGGAACGGGCAAGTGACTTATTGGAAATGATACATGTTGATGTAGCAATCCAATGAGTGTTGAAGCGTGCGGTGGATATCGCTATTTTCTTACCTTCACTGATGATTTGAGTAGATATGGGGATATTTACTTAATGAAACACAAGTCTGAAACGTTTGAAAAGTTCAAACAAATTCAGAGTGAAGTTTGAGATCATCGTGACAAGAAGATAAAATGTCTACGATATGATCGTGGAGGTAAATATCTGAGTTACGCGTTTGGTATACAACTCAAGACAATGTGGAAGTTGTTTCACAACTCACGCCACCTGGAACACCATAGTGTGATGGTGTGTCCGAACGTCGTAGTCGTGCTCTATTGGATATGGTGCGTACTATGATGTCTCTTATCGATTTGCCACTATCATTTTGGGGGTTATGCATTAGAGACAACTACATTCACTTTAAATAGGGCACCATCTAAGTCCATTGAGATGACACCGTATGAATTTTGGTTTGGCAGAAACCTAAGCTGTCATTTCTCAGAGTTTGGGAATGCAACGCTTATGACTGATAAGCTCAAACCCAAAGCGGAAAAGTGCATCTTCATAAGATACCCTAAGGAAATAGTTGGGTATACGTTCTATCTCAGATCCAAGGGCAAAGTGTTTGTTGCTTAAAACGGGTCCTTTCTCGAGAAAAAGTTTCTCTCGAAAGAATTGAGTGGGAGGAAGGTAGAACTTGATGAGGTTATTGAACCGTCACTTCAGTTGGATGGTAGCACGACGCAGAAAGATGTTTCTGTGGCGCCTACACCGAATGAAGAGGAAGTTAATGATGATGATCATGACACTTCGGATCAAGTTACTACCGAACCTCGTAGGCCGACAAGAACTCGTACCGCCTCTGAGTGGTACGTCAATCCTGTCTTGGAGGTCATGTTGTTAGACAACAGTGAACCTACGAGCTATGAATAAGCGATGGTGGACCCGGATTCCAACAAATGGCTAGGAGCCATGAAATCCGAGAAAGGATCCATGTATGAAAACCAAGTATGGACTTTGGGAGACTTGCCCGTTGAACGGCAGGCCATTGAGTACAAATGGACCTATAAGAAGAAGACAGACGCTGATGGTAAATGTCACCATTTATAAAGCTTGACTTGTCGCAAAGAAGTTTCCGACAAGTTCAAGGAGTTGACTACGACGAGACTTTCTCACCCGTAGCGATGCTAAAAGTCTGTTGGAATTATGTTAGCAGTTGCTGCATTTTTCGATTATGAAATCTGGCAGATGGATGTCAAAACATCGTTTCCTTAATGGTTTCCTTGAGGAAAGGTTGTATGTGATACAACCGGAAGGTTTTGTCAGTCCTAAGGATGCTAAAATGTATGCAAGCTCCAGCGATCCTTCTATGGACTGGAGCAAGCATCTCGGAGTTAGAATATACGCTTTGATGAGGTGATCAAAGTTTTTGGGTCTATACAAAGTTTATGAGAAACTTGTATTTACAATAAAGTGAGTGGGAGCACTATAGAATTTCTGATAAGTATATGTGGATGACATATTGTTGATCGGAAGTGATGTAGAATTTCTAGAAAGCATAAAGGGTTGTTTGAAAGGAGTTTTTCAAAGGAAAACCTGGAATGAAGCTACTTAAATATTGGGCATCAGGATCTATAGAGATAGATCAAGACGTCTGATAAGACTTTCAATGAGTACATACCTTGACAAGATTTTGAAAGAATTCAAAATGGATCAGTCAAAGAAAGAGTTCTTGCCTGATTTGTAAGGTGTGGAGTTGAGTGAGACTCAAAGCTCGACCATGGCAGAAGAGAGAGAAAAGACGAAGGTCGTCCCCTATGCCTTATTCATAGGCTCTGTATAGTATGCCATGCTGTGTACCGCACCTGGTGTGTGCCTTGCCATGAGTCTGTCAAGGGGTACAAGAGTGGTCCAGGAGTGGATCACTGGACAACGGTCAAAATTATCCTTAGTAACTAGAGGACTAAGGAAATGTTTCTCGATTATGGAGGTGATAAAGAGTTCGTCGTAAAGGGTTACGTCGATACAAGCTTTGTCACCAATCCGGATGACTCTGAGTAGCAATCCGGATACGTATAGTGGAGCAGCCATTTGGAATAGCTCCAAGTGGAGCGTGGTAGCATCTGCAGTATGACATATAGATTTGCAAAGAACACACGGATCTGAATGTTGCAGACCGTTGACTAAAACCTCTCTCACATGCAAAACATGATCAAACCCCAGAACTAATTGGGTGTTAGATTCATAACAATGTAAATCACATAGCGATGTGAGCTAGATTATTGACTCTAGTGCAAGTGGGAGACTGTTGGAAATATGCCCTAGAGGCAATAATAAAATGGTTATTATTATATTTCCTTGTTCATGATAATCGTTTATTATCCATGCTATAATTGTATTGATTGGAAAATCAAATACATGTGTGGGTACATAGACAACACTGTGTCCCTAGTATCCCTCTAATAGACTAGCTCGTTGATCAAAGATGGTCAAGGTTTCCTAGCCATAGACATGAGATGTCATTTGATAACGGGATCACATCATTAGGAGAATGATGTGATGGACAAGACCCAAACTATGAACGTAGCATATGATCGTGTCAGTTTATTGCTATAGTTTTCTGCATGTCAAGTATCTGTTCCTATAACCATGAGATCATGTAACTCACTGACACCAGAGGAATACCTTGTGTGTATCAAACGTCGCAACATAACTGGGTGACTATAAAGATGCTCTACAGGTATCTCCGAGGGTGTCTGTTGAGTTGGCATGGATCGAGACTCAGATTTGTTACTCCGTATGACGGAGAGGTATCTCAGGGCCCACTCGGTAATACAACATCACAATAAGCCTTGCAAGCAAAGTGACTAAAGTGTTAGCCATGGGATCTTGTATTACGGAACGATTAAAGAGATTTGCTGGTAATGAGATTGAACTAGGTATAGAGATACCGACGATCGAATCTCGGGCAAATAACATACCGAAGAACAAAGGGAACAACATACGGGATTAACTGAATCCTTGACATAGAGGTTCAACCGATAAAGATCTTCATAGAATATGTAGGAACCAATATGGGCATCCAGGTCCCGCTATTGGTTATTGACCGTAGAGGTGTCTCGGTCATGTTTACATAGTTCTCGAACCCGCAGGGTCTGCACACTTAACGTTCGGTAATGTTTCGGTAGTATTGAGATATATGTGTTGGTGACCGAAGGTTGTTCGGAGTCCCGGATGAGATCCCGGACGTCACGAGGAGCTCCGAAATGGTTCGGACGTAAAGATTTATATATAGGAAAGTGGTATTTGGGTTTCGGAAAAGTTTCGGGTATTTTGCGGTAGTGTACCGGGAGTGACGAATGGGTTCCGGGGGTCCACCGGGTGGGGCCGACCCACCCCGGGGGGCCACATGGGCCCAAGAGGTGGCGCACCAGCTCCTAATGGGCTGGGGAACCGACCCCATTAGGGCCCATATGCCCAAGAGGAAAAAAGGTGGAGATAGGAAGGAATAGGACTCCTTCCTAATATGAATCCACTTCCTAGTAGGAAGTGGATTGGACTCCTCCTTGCCCTGGTTCGGCCGACCCCTAGGGGAAACCCTAGGGAGGCTTGCTTCTCCCTCTCCCTCCTATATATACTTGAGGAATAGAGCCCCAAAACCCACGGCCACATGCTAGTTCTCTATTCTCTAGTTCCTCCACCAAATAGATTCCGGTAGTGCTTAGGCGAAGCCCTGCCGGGATAACTCCACCATCACCACCACCATGCCGTTGTGCTACTGGAGATCTCATCTACCTCTCCGCCCCCTCTTGCTGGATCAAGAAGGCGGAGATCGTCATCGAGCTGTACGTGTGCTGAACGCGGAGGTGCCTTCCGTTCGGCGCTAGATCGGGACGGATCGTGATTGGATCGCGGGACGGCTTGCGATTTGGATCGCGAAGACGTTCGACTACATCAACCTCGTTTCTTAATGCTTCCCGCTTAGTGATCTACAAGGGTATGTAGATCCACTCTCCCTCTCATAGATGCTCTTCACCATGGATAGATCTTGAGTGTGCGTAGGAAATTTTTTGTTTCCCATGCAACGTTCCCCAACAGTCGCCACCATCGAGGACGCAACTGATGGTTCACCCTCACACCCACCAGAGCTAAGGAAGGTCTATGTTCGGGTTCCCGACCATCAGGATCAATCTCCTAGTTCGGAATCTGGACCCGCTCCTGAAGGAAGTCCGGGGTTAAACCCCAGCTAGATGCGTGACCTGGAGCCCGCACAACCACACACGGCTGACAAGCCGGAACCAGAACCCGCCGCTCCAGACACCACTATGAAACAAGATACGGCCGTCAACGCTTCGAGCTCGCACCTCGCAGGAATGCAAAGCTTTTCCCCACCCACCCTGTCGTGGTTTTGTCAACCCGGCAGATGTACTCGTAAAAGGACTTAGGTGTGAGGCCATCGCCTCTAGGTGGCGACTCGAAGAGGTTGAGCGGGAAAGAGAGTCAGGTTTACCCAGGTTGGGCCCCTCCGATGGAGGTAATAGCCTACGTCCTGCTTTGTGTGTATTTGATTGATAGATCTCGATTACAAGGGTGCGGAATCGCTAACCTAGCTATCGAGAGATTGTAACTTGGGTCTTTTTGCCCTAGGGGGCTGCCTTTATATACAGGTCAAGCCCTTAGGTTTACAATAGAGTCCGAGTCATGTCATGACCCGTAACCTACAATGTATAACTTGCCTTGCGTCTTAAGCAAGGAAATCCGGCTGGCACCTTCAGCTTTGTGGGCTTTGAGCCGCCATCTTCAAGTGTTGGGCCGCCTGGCGACTTTAATCAGCCACCGCCTTGCTTGCCCCATCTTCATGACGCGGCCCGTCTCAAACTTGATCGTAAAGCTGTCAGTATGTCAACCCGGCCCAATAGGGCGGGTTACACCGTGGAGTTATATCCCCGACATTAGGCTCCAGATTGATTTGAATCCATTCATGTCAATTTCTCTTCTCTTCCTTTGGCGGCTCATCGTTAAACTTGTGTTTCCCATGAACCTCATAACG
This sequence comes from Elymus sibiricus, assembly GCA_039707655.1. Lineage (NCBI taxonomy): Eukaryota > Viridiplantae > Streptophyta > Magnoliopsida > Poales > Poaceae > Elymus > Elymus sibiricus. The sequence goes on from CM077671.1 coordinate 253,356,567, forward strand.
CCGGCTTATAATGCTTCCAGACTTGTCACTTTTCCAATGTCCATTTTTGAATGACGCCATCCTTGCTAACCGTTGTCCTTCAAAGTCATCATAACACATCCCTTCGAAAACTGCGCCAAATCTAGGCAGACGCGAAAATCGAGGCACGCTCCTAGCCACAAATTTACCACGGCCGTTTCGTCTTTCTCGGTGCCGTTTCACTTTCTCCTCTTTATAAATAAATCCACTGAGCTCCACAGTAATTTTTTCCTATCGTCTTCCTCCTCTTGCTTCTCCGTCAGCCAAACACCACCAGAGCTTCCCGAGGCAACTCCGAGGCCGTCGACTCCATTGCTGACATCATCGAACCTTCTTGCGACCGTCAGAGCGAACGCAATAATCTTCGTCTTTACTTTAACGCAATCTGGTACGAATCCCGTCCACTTAGGGTTCAATGTTTCCAGTGTTCTTCGCCGCATTCATCTTGTTCGTCCGGAACTTACTCAATAGATCCACATGCTATCCATTCATTGCCGTATGTTTCTGGAATGATCCCCGCCTTATTTTCCTCATAAGTAAATTAAAACGAACCATCCAGGGTTATTCTTTGAATGCCGTAGTTCCGGTCTTTCTGTCAGCTAGAACACATATCTCGCTGTTTTTGCTCATTTAGCCAGATCTGTCCGTAGGGATACTTTCATAGGAACTTGTTTGTGACCCAACGTTTTTGCCAAGTGTTGGGGATGTCCCTTCGGCCTCCTCAAATTTTGCTGGCTCATAATAATACTTTAGTATAGGCGACTTATAATCAGCTTCGGCTTATTTTCCTGATTACTCTTGTAGCCGTTGCATAACCCGCCATGGCTCCGAAAAACCCCAAAGTTTGCAACTGGGCCAAGAAAAAAGAGTCCCGACTTACCTTGGATAACCTCATGGACCAAGGCTTCTTGCCAGCCCGAAAGATTATAAAATGGCGGGCTCCCGAAGAAGAGCCATTCCCACAACCACGGCTGGGAGAGGTTGTGGTCTTCACTGATCATTTGCGTAGAGGCTTCCGTCCTCCCGGGTCAAAATTCTTTAGGGACCTCTTGCATTTCTTCAAGCTCAGGCCTCAAGACATTGGTCCAAATTCTATGACCAATATTTGTTAGTTTCAAGTGTTATGTGAAGTGTACCTTCAGATTGAGCCGTCCGTGACTCTGTTTAGAGAGTTCTTTTACCTCAACCGCCAAACGGAAGAAAAGAATGGTGCTGCCTGCGAGCTTGGTGGCGTTTCTATCCAGAAAAGAAAGAAAAGCGCCTTCCCAGAATCAAAACTGGTGAGTCACCCGAAGGGGTGGAACAAAACCTGGTTCTACTGTAGAAATACTGCACCTGAAGGAGAAAATCCCCTGCCGGGTTTCAGATTGGAGAGACTTAGCAGTAAGGTGGAATTTCCGGGTTCGCCGACTGACGAAGAGAGGGCTCCTTTAGCACGTCTTCATGCAAAATTGAGAGCCCTGACTGCTCATGGCCTGACCGGGATAGATCTGATTTGCTGCTGGTTAAAGTGGCGGATCCAACCCGTCAGTTTGAGGGATGGCTTGATGTGTGAATATTCAGGTGCTTCAAATGATCCTCAGCGGTTTTCCCGTGAAAATCTCACTGACAACGCTCTTACCAAAGAGACAAAGAAGTTCTTCTCTGACTCAAAAGAGCTATGTAGCGTCACCAGCTTGGGTCCATTCTACCTTCTCAACCCGCCACCTCAGGTATTGACTATTTTCATTGTCTTTTGTCGATGTTACCCTTAACTCGCCATTATTTATCATATACTTCATGTATCTATAGGCGGATTCTAACTTTTGGAAAGTTGCACCTCAAGCCTCCGTTCCTCCTACGGGTAAAAAGAATGCCCCAGTTTCCGTGTCATCTTCAGGGGAGGAATCTGAGGTAGAACTTGACTCTCTCGGCTGCCTGTTTAATGAGCATGCTGACACACCTTCTTGTCAGGCTGACTCAGAGTCTAGCCAAGCCGACGAATCTGAGGTAACTCCAATTTCCCCCAGTCCTTCCGAAACGTTTGTTCCTCAGAAACCAAGACAAACCGTTCGGAAAGTTAAACTATCACACCCATAAGCTCATTTGGCTCCTGATTTTCTTTTAAAGAAAACACAGTTTGCCGGCTCAGCAAAGCGCAAAACCCGGGATGATGAAGACCCTAGTTTATCTCATGCGCTGCCTGCTCGTAAACCACGCCTTGAGGTGCCCCATAGTCCAACCGATTCTCGTCCTAGAGCCGGTTTGTTTAAACAACCTCTCAGTCCTTCAAATTCCCTTTATCAGGATTCTCCTTCGTCATCAAGCGACTCAAGTGCGTCACATCTCCCCCTTTCAATGTTAATCGCGGGTAAACTTCTTTCTTTGCAATGTTGCCTTATGTCTTTCATTGTTTTGATCCCAAGTTATAATAACTTTTGTTGTACTGACAATCCACAGAGCCAAAGCTGTTGTGTCCAAACGAGCAGGCGGGTCATCCTCTGGGACAGCAGGCCAAGAGGCACCAATTCTTCTGAAGACAACTTCAATGGCTGGCCCTTCTGTTGAAAAGGAGCCTGATACGGGAGTAGAGCCGACATCTGCCACTGAGATGTCCGGACCGGATGAGCCAGTTTTTATGGATGTTCCTCCCGATACTGAATCATCCATCCTTCCTCCCAGGTCGGCTTGTGCATACGATCTTATGGCGTCTTTTGACCGCAACATTCCAGATGTTGTGTTTGTTAAAGAAAGTTTCCAAGCCCCAACTGCTTCCACCTCCTTGGCTAAAATCGTTAGCAAGGATGAACCAGTGACTTTGGACAAGGGAAAGGCCAAGATGGAATTCCCAGAATTGTCCGCACTTGGCGTTGAAGATCTGTATCAGGAGTACTTGACCCGGCTATCTGAGAGCCGGGAAATTTAAAAGAGCATGATAAATGCTATGAAGGAGAAAAATGAGGTAATCTTCTCATTTTACCATTATGCTGCATACTGCCATTAGCTTCCAAAGACCAGCTTATTATGATAAGCTGGTTTTATAAAATAACCAAAACCTGTAGTAACTGTGTAGCCCCCAAAGGCCGGCTCATCATCTTAAAATGAGTCGGGCCGTTGTAAAAGTTGAAGGAAATTGACCTGTAGCCCCCAAGGGCCGACTCATCTTCTTGAGATGAGTCGGGTTCTTGAAGATTGAAGAAACTTGACCTGTAGCCCCCAAGGGCCGACTCATCTTCTTGAGATGAGACGGGTCTTCTCCATATCTTAGTTCCAAAAGAGCTGATATGCATTAGCCCCCAAGTGTCAAGGATATTGCTTGCAATCTTCGTGGGACTTGTAGAAATAATTACTGATCCTTCTTGCTCATCTATCAGGGATATGTTGAAGACGCTGAGTCTGTTGCTGTGAGACTGCAGAAACGGCTCAAGGAAGAAAGAAAATTGAAAACTAAAGCTGAGTCCATGGCGGCTCATTTTGAAGATTCTGCACGTCAGGCGACTGAACGTCTGGAGCAGGCTATAAAGCTGTTCGAGGCGGAAAAAGCTGTCCTGACAAAACGTGCGAAAAAAGCTGAGAAGAACTTCGGCCCCGTGAAGGAAAGATATGCCACTCTCATGAAACAGATCAACGAGATGTTGGCAGCAATCTTTGGTATGTTTTTCGTCCTGCTTTTGCCAATGTTCCAGCTTATGACCCTTGCGGCGGCTTATTGTACCTTCTTTTGTTTGTAGGGCGAAAAAATCATAACCTTGTAGAGCTGCCAATTGTGAAGTTGAAGACTATTTTCACGTACGTAGAGCAACTGTTTACAAGCTCTGTTTATTCCATCATGGCCGTGAAAAACCTAAAGCATCCGCAAAGAAATATTAAGGACATGTTGAAGCAACTCTCTACCGTGCCACAATGGGTGGTTGAAACCCGGAAATCGGCGGCTCGAGTAGGGGCGAACATGGCACTTGCTCGGGCAAAAGCATGTCTACCAGAATTGGATGTGGAGCTCCTAAAAGGCGGCTTCCCGGAGTTTAAACTTGACGGCTCTACATTCACTCGTGCAGATTATGCAAAGTGCCTCACGGAGACTCGGCCACTGGAGTCTTTGATAGCTAAGGAGGTGGATCTTTCAAAATACCATCCTGCATACACCGTCGACAATGAGCGTGTTAACGCGCCCAAGGACGAGCCGTCTGACCTAGTGCCTCCTCGCCGTAAGACAACTTTTGCTCCTGACATTGACGCGTCAGCTCTTGTTGAAGGGACTGCAAATTTTGAATCTTTGCTCTCAATTCGATGGCAACAGAAAGGCCAGTAGGTTCATGATGATGAGCCGGCAGAGTCAAATCCAGAGGCGGCTGATGATAAAGCATGAAGACACCTCGGAAGCTGGATGAGTCGCCCCTACAGAGCGAGCCCCCTTATGCAAGGATTTTTTTTTGAAGAAATATGCAGCTTCCATTGTGAGCCTGTAATAGGAGTAGTGTTTTACAAAAACTTCGAATTTGCTCTGTCGTGCCATCGTGCATGTTGTCGTCTTTTGTTGATGCTGAACTCAATTTGTCAGGCTTTTATTTAATATGCTTATGCTATTCTTACCTGTTCCTGCTTCGTGCTTAATGAATCTTGTCTCATCTATAAGGCAGGTCAAGAATAAGCCGGCAAAATAACTTGGTTTTCGAAACTCAAGTCTATCGAATTCTCCTTCAATAACATTGAAGATAAATGATCTTGAAACTGGTCATAATATGAGCTCAATTGTGTAACCCGGTCATTTGAATATAAGCCGGTAATAAGGGTAACATTGTACCTGAAAAATATGAGTGTATATATATATATTCCCTTTCAAATAAGCCGGCTCAGTGAGACACGAAAAAAGGAGACTGGCTTTCGAGGCACAAGTCTAGCTTCAATGAAGCGGGTATAATAACCCATGGTTTATCCTAGCTTTCTATATGCTGGCTCTCACATGACTCAAGCCTATGTTTTAACCTTAAAAGTTCAGGGTCCCAAGGGATTAACTTTCAAGAGTACATGGGGTCATCTGATCACAGTCGCATCAAGCTTACAGGCAGGTTTAACCATATTAATGGAGTTTTTGCCGGGTCAAGAGGGTGAGAAAGCTAAACTCGATGAGTTGGAAGCCCCCAAGTGACCTATGTTTCAAACAATAAAGACTCATGCTCAATTTATAGGCTGAAACGACGGAGACCTCAAGCTTCGGGGATGCCGGCTTTATTATATTTGAACATAAAGAAGTATATACAGAATTTTTGCAAAGGGGGGGATTACAAAAAGGGTGAGCCGGTGGCTCCTAAGTGTAATAAGGCCGTAGGTGTGCAATATTCCAAGGCCAGGTTGTCTCCTCCTCAGAAGTGTATGATTGTAGGACCGAAAGTATGTCTAGAGGGGGGGGTGATTAGACTACTTGACCAAATAAAAATTCTACCTTTTCCCAAATTTTAGAGTTGGCAGATTTTAAGCATTTCATGGCAAGTCAAGTACACCCTACACATGCATGTCTAAGAGTATAGCAGCGGAAAGTAACAACAAGCATGAGTAGAAAGGATAGGGAAGGAAGATCAAACGCAATTGTAGACACGATGATTTTTCCCGTGGTTCCGATAGGTGGTGCTATCGTACATCCACGTTTATGGAGTCTTCAACCCACGGAGGGTAACGGTCGCGAGAGTCCACGGAGGTCTCCACCCATAAGGGTCCACGAAGTAGCAACCTTGACTATTCCATAACGGCTTCCGTCCACGAAGGACTAGCCTCACTATGGGTAGATCTTCATGAAGTAGGCAATCTCCTTGCCCTTACTAACTTCTTGGTTCAACTCCACAACACGAAGTAGGAGGCTCCCAAGCGACACCTAACCAATCTAGGAGGCACCACCCTCCAAAAGGTAATAGGCTCGGCAATAATGATGAACTCCTTGCTCTTGTGCTTCAAGATGATAGACTCCTCAACACACAATCACTCTCTCACAGATTTGGCTTGGTGGAAGAGATGGGATTGGTGGAAAGCAACTTGGGGAGGCAAGAAATCAAGATCCATATGGTTGGAGTGGAAGATCTTGACCTCAACACATGAGTAGGTGGCTCTCTCTCAGAAAACTGGATGGGGCAATTATGGAATAGTTCTGAGTGCTTCTCTTTCGAGTAGGTGGTGGTGAAGGGGTATATATAGGCATCCCCAAAAATCCAACCGTTACACACAAAATGACCAACTCGGTGACACCGATGTGTTAATCTCGGTGGTACCGAAGTGACCAAAAGGTGGCAACTTTTGAATCTCGGTGAGACCAATATAGGAAACTCGGTTGCACCGATAAGGTGACCAACGGTCAGATTGCCCATTCTCGATGACGCCGATCCAACAATCTCGGTGGTACCGATATTGTGAACTTGCGTAACAGAAAGTTGGCAACCTAAACTCGGTGGCACCGAAGCAGAATCGGTTGCACCGAAGTGGCTAGGGTTTGGCTTAGGTCTGTCTGAGTTTGGGAATCGGTGGCACCGAGTGGAAGGTGTTGGTTGCACCGATTTTGAATATTTGGCTAGGGACAGACTTTTGTGGAAGAGCTTGTGGGTGTTTTTGGTGACTATCACTTGTGCACGTATGAGCATTTTGTTCACCAACAAAACCTTACCCCCTTTTAATAGTATTGGCTTTCCTATGGACTCAAGGTGATTTCTCACAAAGTAAAATGTAGCGTCCTCTTGCTTGAAGCTTTGCCAATGCATTTCCTTGCATCTTGGGGTATTTCCACAATCCTTTTGCCATCCCTATCATTGAACTTTTCCTGAAATATACTTAGTGGAGACATTAGTCCAATGACTTATATGTTGTTATTAATTACCAAAACCACCAAGGGAGCAAATGTGCTTTCAATCTCCCCCTTTTTGGTAATTGATGACAACATATAGATCAAAGCTTCGACATATGATATAATCAAAGAATATAATCGTCGCTTTGAGAAGTGTGTGATAAGCAAGAGCTCCCCCTAAATTTGTGCATTATTTTAAATTTGCGTTTGAATGCAAATGCACAATCGATTAGGTACATGGGGCACTTCTTCCATGTCACATACATCTTGGTGGTGTGCGAGAGTAATTAGAATGAACATCATAGCACAACACAACCAAACAAAGATAATGATCATTTCATAAGCATTAAGATGATAGGAAATAGTAGCACAACACACATTAAGTGTATGATCAAAACACACATAAGTTCAACACAAGCAACCAAAAGACCAATTGTTTTGAAAAAGCAATAAAAACCAAACGCTCTCTCACTCGAAGCCTAAAGATCTATATACACTTCTCCCCCTTTGGCAACAAGTTACCAAAAAGTTCAAAGGCATATATCTAAGCGTTCTTGGGCTGATCTCCTCCGGTTGTTGATGAAGGAGTCGAGAGAACATCGTCGGCGAAGATCTCTGCAGATGTCGTGGATGGAGTTGGAGTGGCAACTGGAGGAACTGGAGCTGATGGAGCAGGAGCTGAGGTGACAGTGGCAGGAGCTGATGAAGAGGGCCTCAAGTCTGGAGCTGGCACGGTGGCTGATCTGGCCTGAGTAGTGAAGTGTGTGCCTGGCCTGAGAGGTGATCCATCCTCATCATCATCATCATCATCATCTGAAGAATGAGGAAGAGGCACTGAGTCAACTTCCTTCTTGAGCTCATTGACTGTCTTAGTCAGCCCATCCACCTTATCATTAAGGGTCTTGATCCTGTTTTCGAAGATCCTGACAAGACTGTTCTGATTGTTCAAGATGTCCTTAATGTCCTTCTGCATGCCCTGAACTGATGAGATCAACTGATCCATTTGCTCGTTCCTGGATCTAGGGACTTGAGCACTAGTGGCTCTAGCTGCCTCTGCCTGAGCTGCAGCAGATGTGGGATGTTCTGGATCCATCACCACAATGTTGTCCTCGAGATCTGGCTGTAGGCGCAAGTGGGGCCTATCCATAGCAAATATGTGCTTCTCCAACTTAGAGTTGATAAGCATCTGGATATAGGGTGCATAGTAGCAAGAGCGCTTCTGATCAGCAGCAACCCTCTTAACTGTCTCAACAATCAAGTCCATGACTCTAATCCTGGTGTGTCTGTCAAGATGGATCAGCATGTTGATGGAGTAGTCTCGGATCATCTTGTCATCTCTTGACTTGGGCATCAAGGTATGCCTCAGAATGGTGTTCATGGTACGGAGGCCAGCCTGAAGAAAGTAGATGGATCCTAACTTGTGAGAATTCACATGAGCAGCAGGGATCTCATTGTACATGTTAGCCAAAGCATTGTGGCTCTCCTTGGATTCTGAGTAGACATCCAAGTCACCATCCTGTACCTCTGGGACCCCTAAGATTGCAGCCCATTCATCAATAGTGTACTCATATCTTGCACCTTCAGTCATCCATACAATCCTCCCATCTCCATAGAAATGTGCAGTGGAGTAGAATTGCATGATCATCTCATCATTCCAAGCAGTAAACTCTCTGCCAACAAACTCATCAAACCAATGCAGTGGAAATTGTCTTGGACACTTGGAAAATAGTCTTCATTCTCCTTAATGAATTTCCAGTCCACATACCTCATGTCACTCATAGCTGGACTCTTGTCAAATAGCACAGTTTCATAGAAATCCTGTTGCTCTTTGGTGTAGAATCTGTAGTCCACAGCTGTTTTCCTCCTTTGGGCATATGGATCAGCAGCTCTCCATGCCCTCAAACCAGAATCCTTCCTCTTCTTCATATCTTCAGCAAGTGGATAGCTGGCATTATGTACTGGAAGGTGTGGTCTAAGCTTCATCAAAGCAGACATAGCATCTTCATCCTCAACTCTGGAGGTAGTTCCCTTATTCTTTTCAGAAGCAGGAATCTGCCTGGACAACCTCTTGGGCTTTTCAGCAGCAGCCTTCTTGGGGGCAGACTTGGTGCTCTTGGATGTGCCACTCTTTGGCATAGCATCATACATAAGCTTCTTTCGTTTCTTCTTGGGAGGGGCCTTCTCAACATGTTCTTCCTCCTCCTCAGCAGCAGCACCAACAACCTCCTCAGGGTCCTCAAACATGGAGGTCTGCCTACCAGTGACATAGATAATCCTCTTCCTAGCTCCCTTCTTCTCACCTGCCTTCTTTGGCAAAGACTTCTTTGGGGGCTCAACAGTCATCTTAGCCCTAGCACTCTCAGGTGCTCTCATAGCCTCAGAGCTAGCATATACCTTGCTGACAGTCCTCCTTGAAGAGGTGGCTTCATTAGCAGCTCTCTTGGCAGCTTTCTCTTGCTTCTTAGCAAGAATCTCCTCTGGCACAAAATCTGAATCCTCCTCATCTGAATTCAGCTTCTTCCTGGCCCTTGTAGCAGCCTTGGGTAACCCATGAGAACTGGGAGTGCCTGGATCTGAAGAGGAACTGGACTTAGGACTAGTGCCTGAACTCATGACAATGTTCTCCTCTTGGAAGTTGTTCTCACTGTCCTCAGCATCTGACATACTGACCCTGTGAATAGAGTATAGAGGAGTAGAAGAAGATGAGTCATCACAAAATTTTCAGCTGGTTTTTGAAAGTTTGAACAAAAGATTCTCAAGGTTTACATTCTGTCACATGAAAATCGGTACAGCCGAAGCAAAAATTTCAGTGCTACCGAGACTGACTTTCTCTTTAACACAAACTTGGCACTCTTTTCGGTGAGACCGAAAAGAAGTACTCGGTTTCACCGAGATAGTTCTCAGCAGCACAGACAGGCAAATCGGTGACACCGATTTGTTCGCTTCGGTTCCATCGAGTTCCATCGGGCGGACGGTAAACCCTAGAAAATCGATCATTCCCTAATCTATGGAATTTTCTCGTGGATAGGAAGACATGCAAACAGTGGCTTATAGATAAAATAACTTCAATGCGCAAGATTCGGACGAGGAGCGCAAAGAAAGATCGAATCCGTACCCTAGCTTGGTGACGGATCCGCTACGGCGGTGACGGCGGCGAAGATGCCCGTCGACGGCGAGGATCCCAGCGGCGGAGAAGCGCGGGGAGACAAGGGCGACGACCAGGGGGTCCTTTTGCGACAGCTTAGGGTTTGGGGTGCGACGATTGAAGATTGAATTTTTGAACCGTCGGGACCACAACTTATATACCCCTCACTGTCGGTGACGCCGATTCTAAATTTTTGGTGTCACCGAGTTCCTCAACTGTCAGCTGACAGGGAAACTCGGTGTAACCGAGAATATGGAATCGGTAGTACCGAGATTGAAAACCAGATCAACCCTAGGCATTCGGTGAGACCGAGAATTTTGGGTTGGTTCCACCGAGATGCACTAGGGAGGTTTTAATGGTCAGTCCTTGACGATACGGAACTCCGAGTGCTCCACACACAGAGGGATCAAAAAGTACTTGTTCAAGTTTTGTGATGCTGCATGAATGGAATATGAGGTGAGATAGCATAGATAGCTAAAGAGTGGTCCTAGGCATTCTTGTCCATCCAATTGGCAAAAGATAAATCAAAAAGCCAAATAGCAACAATTGGATGTCCTCGAATGGGAAAATAAATGCAGACCAACATGCTCACACAATAAGATGTCAAAAGAAATCATGTCAGACATGCACATACACACTAGCATCTAACAAGCACTTGGGCGATGACGAAGTCATCTATATATGAGTATATTGACTTAGGAGCCAAGTAAGAATACTTGATCATAGGTCATACTCATTGTTTAAGCACACATGGGGTTACCACTTTTACATAAAGCATTTAATGTTGTCACATGCTAAGAGATGCTTTGACTCAAGTCTTAGAGTAAAGCTCCCCCTTGATGTGACATCCCCCCATAAGAGGGATAAACTAACCTTGGGTTTTGTCGATGAAGACTTCATGTTGGTGAGATAGTGGTGGATGCTCAAGGTTGATGAAGATCACCAAGAGTTGGGAGCATCCTTGTTGTTTCCTTACTCTTCTCACCTACATGGGTTAGTCCCAACACACAAGAGACAAATTCAAGGATATCTATGGACATGGAGTGCAAAGCATGTGTTATGATGTCCATGGATTTGTTGATTACCTTGTCCCTTGCTTACCTTTGAGGGAATGTGTGACTCCTTGAACTATTGCATAGAGTTGATGTTGATTGCAAATAGTTCTTGCCAATAATGAATGTGAGTGAATTTCATTGGCGGAGTCACCCCTCAAGAACTCTCTAGTTCTTCTTCTTGGGGACCCACATCAAGTTGATGGGGATCCTTGGTGTTGTAGTAGCCTTTGTAGAAGTTGAGCTTGAAGTAGCCTTGGGAACCCACTCCACCAAAGCTAGGGATTCATCTTCATATGAGTCAATGTCCTCTTGAAGCTTGTTCTTGCCCTTGAGCTTGTGGTCTTGTGGTGGAAGGTCATCTTGAGTGTTTGTCCCCTTGGGAAGAGTATTTTCATACTTCTCCTTTTGAGGAACAAACTTGGGCTTTGGGTATTGACCTTCTTCCCATTCAACTCCATTAGCGTTGAAGTAGCCAACATCATGGTTCTTTCGGTATCCTCCGTGCTTGCGTACAATTTCCTTAAATTGCTTACACCCGGCAAGACTCTTGTAGATACCTTTCTCTATAATTCCTTTCAATAAAGCATTTTATTGCTCAAGTGTAACTTGGCTAAGAGAATCATCATTAGTGGAATCAATAGAACTACTAGGAGCAACATCATTAGGTTTAGCATTTTTATTGTTGCTGCTAGATGAAGAACCTTTCTTGCCTTTGTTACTAGCTTGTTTAGATTTAACTTGTGGCATGAATGTAGGCAAGAGTAGTCGTTTGGCTAGATAAGATGAAGTCTTCTTTCGGAGATCGTCATTGATAGCTTTAAGAAACTCATGCTCTTGCTCCAAGTTGAGCTTCTCGAAGCGTAGCTTCTCATGAGTTCTCACAAGCTCTCTATGATCTTCAAGAGTAGATTCATGAGCTAACTTAAGAGTGTTTAGTTCTTTAGTTAGTTGTTCTATTTTCATCTTATCATCATCAATTGACTTATCTTGACTAGCATGAGAATTATCAAGTTCACTTTGACTAACATCACTAGTTTTATCAAAGAGCAAGTCATCATCACAAAGCAAGTCATCTTCATCACTATCGAAATCAAGATACTTGGGGTGTGATACCTTGGGGCCTTTATCCATGAAGCAACTTCCACTCCCTTCATTTGGTGAATCAAATAGATCATAGGAGTTGGTAGTCACTAGTGCGATTCCGGCAACACCATCATCTTGACTATAGTCGGAGTCGGAGTGATAGCTTCTCTTGGAGTTGTTGTCGGAGTCGGAGCCGGAAACCCATTCACCAACATGAGCTTGATGTTTTCTTCTTGTGTAGCTCTTGGTATACTTGTCCTTTTTCTACGAATCTCTACTTCTCCTTGAGGGTCTTCGTTCATAACGATCATCTCTACTCCTTCTCTCTCTTTGAGGTGATTCATTCCTTGAGCTTCGTCTTTGAGGTGACTCTTCTCTTCGTTTGTAGGGAGCCGTGCACTCATTGGAGTAGTGTCCGGGCTTCCCACAATTGTAGCAATTGCGGTCACGACTTGACGAACGCTTCTCATCATATCTTGAGTTGGAGCCGGCAATCTCATTGGTGATGAGAGCTAGCCTAGAGTACATCTCTGCGACTCCTTCACCATCCTTCATCTTGAACTTGTCAAGCTGACTTTGAAGAACATCTAACTTGGATTCTCTCACGGACTCGGTTCCTTCGTGCATTTCAACCAAAGTATCCCAAATCTCTTTTGCATTCTCAAGATGGCTGATTTTGTTGAACTCTTCGGGGCATAGACAGTTGAAGAGAATGTCGCATGCTTGAGCGTTGTATTGCAACATCTTCAATTATTCCACTGTCGCTTCACGAACCGGTTTCTTTCCATCACCAAAGAATTCACCTTGCAAGCCAACACGAACAACAGCCCAAACGGCGGGGTTATGACCAAGAATATGCATTTTCATTTTGTGCTTCCAACTAGCAAAATTAGTGCCATCAAAGTACGGACCTCTACGCTGATAATTTCCCTCACTAGACGCCATACTCTCCTAGGTTGTGAGACCAATGCAATGGAGACCAAAGCTCTGATACCACTTGTAGGACCGAAAGTATGTCTAGAGGGGGGGTGATTAGACTACTTGACTAAATAAAAATTCTATCTTTTCCCAAATTTTAGAGTTGGCAGATTTTAAGCATTTCATGGCAAGTCAAGTACACCCTACACATGCATGTCTAAGAGTATAGCAGCGGAAAGTAACAACAAGCATGAGTAGAAAGGATAGGGAAGGAAGATCAAATGCAATTGTAGACACGATGATTTTTCCCGTGGTTCCGATAGGTAGTGCTATCGTATATCCACGTTTATGGAGTCTTCAACCCACGGAGGGTAACGGTCGCGAGAGTCCACGGAGGGCTCCACCCATAAGGGTCCACGAAGTAGCAACCTTGACTATTCCATAACGGCTTTCGTCCACGAAGGACTAGCCTCACTATGGGTAGATCTTCATGAAGTAGGCGATCTCCTTGCCCTTACAAACTTCTTGGTTCAACTCCACAACACGAAGTAGGAGGCTCCCAAGCGACACCTAACCAATCTAGGAGGCACCACCCTCCAAAATGTAATAGGCTCGGCAATAATGATGAACTCCTTGCTCTTGTGCTTCTAGATGATAGACTCCTCAACACACAATCACTCTCTCACAGATTTGGCTTGGTGGAAGAGATGGGATTGGTGGAAAGCAACTTGGGGAGGCTAGAAATCAAGATCCATATGGTTGGAGTGGAATATCTTGACCTCAACACATGAGTAGGTGGCTCTCTCTCAGAAAACTGGATGGGGCAAGTATGGAATAGTTCTGAGTGCTTCTCTTTCGAGTAGGTGGTGGTGAAGGGGTATATATAGGCATCCCCAAAAATCCAACCGTTACACACAAAATGACCAACTCGGTGACACCGATGTGTTAATCTCGGTGGTACCGAAGTGACCAAAAGGTGGCAACTTTTGAATCTCGGTGAGACCGATATAGGAAACTCGGTTGCACCGATAAGGTGACCAACGGTCAGATTGCCCATTCTCGGTGACGCCGATCCAACAATCTCGGTGGTACCGATATTGTGAACTTTCGTAACAGAAAGTTGGCAACCTAAACTCGGTGGCACCGAAGCAGAATCGGTTTCACCGAAGTGGCTAGGGTTTGGCTTAGGTCTGTCTGAGTTTGGGAATCGGTGGCACCGAGTGGAAGGTGTTGGTTGCACCGATTTTGAATATTTGGCTATGGACATACTTTTGTGGAAGAGCTTGTGGGTGTTTTTGGTGACTATCACTTTTGCACGTATGATCATTTTGTTCACCAACAAAACCTTACCCCCTTTTAATAGTATTGGCTTTCCTATGGACTCAAGGTGATTTCTCACAAAGTAAAATGTAGAGTCCTCTTGCTTGAAGCTTTGCCAATCCATTTCCTTGTATCTTGGGGTATTTCCACAATCCTTTTGCCATCCATATCATTGAACTTTTCCTGAAATATACTTAGTGGAGACATTAGTCCAATGACTTATATGTTGTTATTAATTACCAAAACCACCAAGGGAGCAAATGTGCTTTCAATCTCCCCCTTTTTGGTAATTGATGACAACATATAGATCAAAGCTTCGACATATGATATAATCAATGAATATAATCGTCGCTTTGAGAAGTATGTGATAAGCAAGAGCTCCCCCTAAATTTGTGCATTATTTTAAATTTGCGTTTGAATGCAAATGCACAATCGATTAGGTACATGGGGCACTTCTTCCATGTCACATACATCTTGGTGGTGTGCGAGAGTAATTAGAATGAACATCATAGCACAACACAACCAAACAAAGATAATGATCATCTCATAAGCATTAAGATGATAGGAAATAGTAGCACAACACACATTAAGTGTATGATCAAAACACACATAAGTTCAACACAAGCAACCAAAAGACCAATTGTTTTGAAAAAGCAATAAAAACCAATGCTCTCTCACTCGAAGCCTAAAGATCTATATACACTTCTCCCCCTTTGGCAACAAGTTACCAAAAAGTTAAAAGGCATATATCTAAGCGTTCTTGGGCTGATCTCCTCCGGCTGTTGATGAAGGAGTCGAGAGAACAGTGTCGGCGAAGATCTCTGCAGATGTCGTAGATGGAGTTGGAGTGGCAACTGGAGGAACTGGAGCTGATGGAGCAGGAGCTGAGGTGACAGTGGCAGGAGCTGATGAAGAGGGCCTCAAGTCTGGAGCTGGCACAGTGGCTGATCTGGCCTGAGTAGTGAAGTGTGTGCCTGGCCTGAGAGGTGATCCATCCTCCTCCTCCTCCTCAGCATCATCTGAAGAATGAGGAAGAGGCACCGAGTCAACTTCCTTCTTGAGCTCATTGACTGTCTTAGTCAGCCCATCCACCTTATCATTAAGGGTCTTGATCCTGTTTTCGAAGATCCTGACAAGACTGTTCTGATTGTTCAAGATGTCCTTAATGTCCTTCTGCATGCCCTGAACTGATGAGATCAACTGATCCATTTGCTCGTTCCTGGATCTAGGGACTTGAGCACTAGTGGCTCTAGCTGCCTCTGCCTGAGCTGCAACAGATGTGGGATGTTCTGGATCCATCACCACAATGTTGTCCTCGAGATCTGGCTGTAGGCGCAAGTGGGGCCTATCCATAGCAAATATGTGCTTCTCCAACTTAGAGTTGATAAGCATCTGTATATAGGGTGCATAGCAGCAAGAGCGCTTCTGATCAGTAGCAACCCTGTTAACTGTCTCAACAATCAAGTCCATGACTCTAATCCTGGTGTGTCTGTCAAGATGGATCAGCATGTTGATGGAGTAGCCTCGGATCATCTTGTCATCTCCTGACTTGGGCATCAAGGTATGCCTCAGTATGGTGTTCATGGTACAGAGTCCAGCCTGAAGAAAGTAGATGGATCCTAACTTGTGAGACTTCACATGAGCAGCAGGGATCTCATTGTACATGTTAGCCATAGCATTGTGGCTCTCCTTGGATTCTGTCGTGGATTTGTCACGGCAAGATGTCCTCATAAGAGAACTTAGGTGTGAGGCCATCGCAACTATGTGGCGGCTTGAGAGGGGTTGGTCGGAATCGAGAGATGCGAGTTTACCCAGGTTCGGCCCCTCCTGACGGAGGTAAAAGCCTACGTCGTGCTTTGTGTCTATATTGATGATGAGGATGATCTCGATTACAAGGGTGCAGGGTTGCTACCTCTAATCTCGAGAGCCTCTAATCTGTCTATGTCTAATGACTTGAACTTGTCCCTCTAGGGGTGCTCTACCCCTCCTTATATAAGTGGAAGGGGTAGGTTTACATATAGAGTCCTACTAGGAGTAGGATTGGGACTAGTCTCTCTTGAGTCCTAATCCGGGTCTTGTTTCTCTTGTAAGGGAATCCTTCCTCTCCTTTGGGCCTTCTTTGTGAGCCGCCTGTGCCGGCTTACACGTTGGGCCTTGGGCCTAGTCGTCCTGTGACCCGGTAATGGAGGTGACCTATGAGCCGCCATACAATGGGCCGGGTCATACCTCCTGCCGGGTCATACCTCCAACCGGGTTACCAATGAGTCGCCAAGCTCGGCTGGCGCAGCAGTGAGTCGCCGAGTCCCGGCCGGGTCATACTTCCGGCTGGGTTATACCGCGGGGTAATATCCCCGACATTAGCCCCCAGGTTAGCTTGAATTTATTCATGGTAAGCTCCTGAAATAAGAATAACAAATGTGTTAAAAGGACCGGCTTGCTCCACTGGCCGGCTTAATGAAGTAGCTCCTTGAAGGTCCGGGTTTCTTCATATTTCACGATCATATTGCAGATCCATGTCATTTGCAAAATATTGAGGATAAAACACCCATATGCCGTTGAGTCGGCCGCCAATGCTTTGGCTTGATGAAATTATTGGAGACAAGAAAACCATATGAAGTTGAGCCGGCTTCCATTGCTTCGGCTTGATAAAAATATTGGGAAAGAAAATTTCATCCATTGTTAAACCACTTCAACCTGTGGAGCCGGGTTGTTTATATAGAATCCGCCGGGTCATGATTTTTGACAATGCCGGGTCATGATCGCTGGTGACGCCGAGTCAAAACAAGCGGACTCCAGTTGACTTAATGAAATTATTGGGAATAAAGAAACCCGGGTGATGCTGAGCCGGCTTTCAATGCTTCAGCTCCACCAAAACATGAGACCTAGCTCACTCAAAATTGATAGGTTGAAGATGTTCTTCTATTTTTTTATCTCCATATTACCTGTAGCCCCCAAGCTCCAAGTTTATCCATGATGACTTGGTGCTTTGAAATAATATATTGGACTGTGTAGCCCCCAAGTTCCGGGTTATCTTGCCTACAGCAGCCTGGGACTTGTAATTATCTTATACTTATAAAACTTCAGCCAGTGTAGCCCCCAAGTGCCGGGTTGCTTTGCTTGCAACAGCCTGGGACTTTGAACTTGGTGTTGAATGTTGTATATATATAGCTTTGGAGAAAATCCGGGTTGTCATCTAAGTCGCCCGATGTGGTTGAATGACTTGAATTTCACATGTGTAGCCCCCAAGGGCCGGCTCATCAGTGTGTGAAGGGCCGGGTCTTCAATTTGGACCTCATAATCTATTTAGACAGCTGAATACTGTAGCCCCCAAGCGCCGGGTCGCATGCCTGCAACGACTTGGGACTTTTTAGAAATTTTGATCTGAGTAGTGTAGCCCCCAAGGGCCGGCTCAGTAAGACAATACTGGGCTGGGACTTTAGAAAAAGATATAAAGGCCGGCTCATCTCCTTGAGATAACGGGGTCTGTTGAGAACATAATGACTTGAAAAACAGCTTGCATTAGCCCCCAAGTGCCGGTCGTATGCCTGCAACAATTCGGGACTATTCCTTCCATTGTAGAATAAAATTTTATCCACTGTCCAGATGATGTTTGCTGAAAACCTTGCATATCAATGTTGAACCATGCTCCTTGCTGTAAGCTGGTATTTTTGGGATGAAGGAATAATAGCCATTACTCTGAAGGGGCTTTGAAAACCTCAATCATCCAATGCTGGTTATGACAACCATAATGAAAAATCCAGCCATGTTGGCTATTTGAGATTTGAATAATATAATCCGGTTTGAAAGAACCGGTTCCTGCAATGTAGACCAGGATATCCATGCATATATGATGCATGGTAAGATGATGCAATGATGATGCAATGTATGATGCAATGTATGATGTTCTTGCTTCGAAGGCACAACCAGAAGAGATCAACTCTTGTATATGTTCTTGCTTTTTCTTTTTCGAAAACTCATATGCCGGCTCTCCTGGCATGAACTCGTTGTTTGAGTGAGAGTGACCGTCAACTCCTTTGAGCGTCTCAGGGTCTCTAGACGAGATTAACTGGTAAGAGCAAAACGAACCATAGAGAGGCGCAGCAGGGCATGAGTACCCCCCGGGCCCATAAGCTACTTCTCACGTGACATAAATTCGTCGTTTGAACCTTAAACAGTGCAGGGTATTTAAAAGAGTAACTGTTTAAGAGTACGAACGGGCCACATAGCGGAGAGTATGCAGTAGATGGGTGAGTTTATCCTCGCTTTCCGTAAGCCGGCCCTCACATGACAAGAGCCACCGGTTTAACCTTGACCAGTATAGGGTCTCTAGCGAGAGTGACTGTCAAATATTTTGAACAACTCAGGGTCTCTAATCGAGATTAACTGGCAAGAGTTCGGCGGGTCACCTAGCGGAGCAGCAGCAGCATACAGGCAGGTTTAACTCGAACTTGCGGTGGCTGAAGAGCCGATCAAGAGGGTGTGTAAGCTAAACCCGGTGGGTTGGAAGCCCCCAAATGACTTTGTTGACGGAGTCAACTTTTTGGGTATACAACCCGGCTTTACGGTGGCTGAAGAGCCGATCAAGAGGGTGTGTAAGCTAAACCCAGCGGGTTGGAAGCCCCCAAATGACCTTGTCGATGGAGTCAACTTTTTGCACCATCTTGTAAGCCACCATCTTGTATGAAGAAACGGCAGAAGCCTCCAAGTGACTTTATGATGATCGAATAAATCCGGGCACCCATGTTTGAATGGTGCATCATGGCGGTTCGTCCTCTTGGGCGACTTTTAATTGTTCCGCCAATAATGTAGTAGCCCCTGGGATCGGGTTAACTTCCTTGCAATGACCCGGGGTTCTTGTTAAAAACGACCAAATGTGTCGAGCCATGTCTGTAACCCCCGAGTCTTAAGTCAACTCGAAGAGTTGGCCTGAGATTCTCCATACTTGACCGTGGCCGGTTATAGATGATCCCGTATGAATTGTTTCGATAATCGGTCGATGGTTCGTCCCGGCTGGTTGTTGAAGTTAACAAAACTGCAGTGGTGGCGACTTGTGCACCTGTCTATCGGGCGGCTCGTACAGGCGAACACCGCACCGATATGTCAATCTAAATTGGACCGCAGGGCGGCGATTCAGAACTGTCCGTTGGGCGGCTCGTACTGGTGTATGCGGCCCCTGGCGTGTTGATGTAGACATAGAAGTCAGCCGCAGCGTTTGAAGACGGCGCGGTCGCGAGAGACGGCCGTGGCGTTGTAAGCCGGTGCGGTCGCGAGAGACGGCCGCGGCGTTGTAGGCCGGTGCAAACAGTGAGTCGCCCGTGGCGTTGGAAACCATCATGGACGGCGAGTCGCCGTAGCATTTGTAACCCGGCGCAGACGGTGAGTCGGCCACGACATTTGTAAGCCGGCACGAACGGTGAGTCGGTCGCGGCATTATAAACCGGTGCATCATGACGCGGACATACACCAGTGCAGAATGATATTTGGCGCACGCTCCATCTACGCGGTATAATGCCACCTTGATAATGAATAATTGTTCCGCGTAAAAATATCGCAAGAGACGGAGTAATTGTTTTCATATGATTTAATATGCACTGGAAACAGAAAAGGGCAGATAGGACCTGGTATTTTCTGTCTCAGATGAGCGCGAACGCTGGTGCAGCCTCGGGTGTCATTGTTGACTAGATTGCAGGAACGATGGCTTGCGCGCTTGTCCACTGGAGTATTGTACCCCTATCGGGTCCCATGTAGGGTGCTCAGGAACACCAAGACGTGGCAGATACTTTTACTTTTGAACCGGACATATCCGTGAAGCCATAAGAACTGTGAGATCCTCCATCAAATATTCAGGCTTGATGCGTTGAAACAGTGCATGCACATTGACTCCGTTTAAATACTTGGTGTATAATATCTTGTAACCTAGCTTGGCCAATAGTTCCTTCATCAAACTTAGATAGCGACTCTGTTTCAATTAACTTTGATGCTGTAGATGCTCCGATGATGGTTCCCAAGGAACTTTGGTTTTTGCCCTTCCATTCAGGAGAAAAATAGCCCGGGGAAGAACTGAAGAAAGACTGGACCATCAGTGGGTGAAATATTCACTCGAGAGTTATTGGCCATCTGATACGACCCGCCTAGAAGTACAGAGGGGATACTTCAGTCAATTATTCTGTCACCAACTGCAGAAAGGAGCAGACCGCGGAGGCGAACCGGCAAGGGCGCGGCGGAGGCGAGCAAGCGAGGCGAGGCAGCAGAGGCGGGTAAGGGAGACGAGGCCGCGGCAGGCCAGCTCGAGGCAAGAGCAGCGGCGGCATTGGGGCGTGCACGCGTTGGAGAGGAGCCTCAGACTACGCAAGAAAAACCAAAGCGAGGCCGCTGCGGCCGATGGTTACGGCAAGCCGGTGGCTTGCGGGCGTGTTGAGCCGGCAGGAGCAGGGCGAGGCGGCGCATGGGGGGGCGCGGGGTCCGCGGTCGACCCGGAGAGGCGAGGTCACGACCGAGATGGGCCGGCTCATACTGAGGCACAAACTGAGGCAACTCCTTCTGCGACGCCGGCGGGCTCGGAGGCCTCGGAGTTGTGTGCGGACTAGCCTCCCGCTGACGATGCTCTTCCTGCGGCGGATAGCGGCGATGGAGTTCGCGGAGACACAGTCCATGGCGTCGATGTAGCGCTGCCCGGTCTCGTCGAAGACGGCGGCTACGGCGTGGTGCGACTCGGAAGCTCGGGAGAGCCGGCCGGTGCGGAGCAACGAGCCGGCCGGGTGCGGGAGGAGCGGCCCCAGCGGGAGGCGAAGCCGGCGGGAGACCGGGTCGTAGGCGGAACCAGGCGAGGAAAGTGAGGCGAGCCGGCGCCGTGGACGATGGAGACCGAGTCCGTGTAGATGCCTGTCTCCAGATCGTGGCCCACTGGCCGGCAGGGCGAATTCACGTCCGCGTCCAGCTCGAGTTCCAGCTCCAGTCCGTGTCGATATGTGTTTCCAGGTCGTATGCGTCCATACAAAGTGTATAGTATATGCATGTAGTGAATAGTATATGCATGTGATTAGCACTCTGGCCGCATAATCCATGAACGTAGTCAGCTTTCTTGTTTATTGTGGGACTTGATCCAATGGAGAAGCAAGGCACACCACGATGCATGCTTTGCATGCAGGCGCTCCGATCCATTGCCCTTGCGAATGTGCAGACAACGTCCTCTGCAGGACACACGCACCTCACGGACGCCGAGATGGATTTTTTTTATATTTTTATTTTCGCCTAGCAGCAAGATTGAAGTAGACATCATTGTAGAGGATGGATCCTAATTCTGCCGGCTTTGACCACGTGCCCGAGCAAAGACGGAGGCGAAAAAAGCCTGCCGTTTTACCGAGGTTTGAGTGGTGATGGAAGTTGAAGTTGGGGGATCACCACGTAAGATCCCTCTTGTAAGATCGGAGTTGAAGTAGATCCTTTCAGACCGGCTCATCTCCATCCGGCCAATTGCGAGCTTCACGATCCCTGGGGAGCTCCCTCCAAGAACACAACATCACCGTGCGTGCCCCACGGTGGGCGCCAACTGTCGTGGATTTGTCACGGCAAGATGTCCTCGTAAGAGAACTTAGGTGTGAGGCCATCGCAACTATGTGGCGGCTTGAGAGGGGTTGGTCGGAATCGAGAGACGCGAGTTTACCCAGGTTCGGCCCCTCCTGACGGAGTTAAAAGCCTACGTCCTGCTTTGTGTCTATATTGATGATGAGGATGATCTCGATTACAAGGGTGCAGGGTTGCTACCTCTAATCTCGAGAGCCTCTAATCTGTCTATGTCTAATGACTTGAACTTGTCCCTCTAGGGGTGCTCTACCCCTCCTTATATAAGTGGAAGGGGTAGGTCTACATATAGAGTCCTACTAGGAGTAGGATTAGGACTAGTCTCTCTTGAGTCCTAATCCGGGTCTTGTTTCTCTTGTAAGGGAATCCTTCCTCTCCTTTGGGCCTTCTTTGTGAGCCGCCTATGCCGGCTTACACGTTGGGCCTTGGGCCTAGTCGTCCTGTGACCCGGTAATGGAGGTGACCTATGAGCCGCCATACAATGGGCCGGGTCATACCTCCTATCGGGTCATACCTCCAACCGGGTTACCAATGAGTCGCCAAGCTCGGCTGGCACAGCAATGAGTCGCCGAGTCCCGGCCGGGTCATACTTACGGCCAGGTTATACCGTGGGGTAATATCCCCGACAGATTCAGAGTAGACATCCAAGTCACCATCCTGTACCTCTGGGACTCCTAAGATTGCAGCCCATTCATCAATAGTGGACTCATATCTTGCACCTTCAGTCATCCATACAATCCTCCCATCTCCATAGAAATGTGAAGTGGAGTAGAATTGCATAATCATCTCATCATTCCATGCAGTAAACTCTCTGCCAACAAACTCATCCAAACCAATGAAGTGGAAATTGTCTTGGACACTTGGAAAATAGTCTTCATTCTCCTTAATGAATTTCCAGTCCACATACCTCATGTCACTCACAGCTGGACTCTTGTCAAATAGCACAGTTTCATAGAAATCCTGTTGCTCTTTGGTGTAGAATCTGTAGTCCACAGCTGTTTTCCTCCTTTGGGCATATGGATCAGCAGCTCTCCATGCCCTCAAACCAGAATCCTTCCTCTTCTTCATATCTTCAGCAAGTGGATAGCTGGCATTATGTACTGGAAGGTGTGGTCTAAGCTTCATCAAAGCAGACATAGCATCTTCATCCTCGACTCTGGAGGTAGTTCCCTTGTTCTTTTCAGAAGCAGGAATCTGCCTGGACAACCTCTTGGGCTTTTCAGCAGCAGCCTTCTTGGGGGCAGACTTGGTGCTCTTGGATGTGCCACTCTTTGGCATAGCATCAGACATAAGCTTCTTTCGTTTCTTCTTGAGAGGGGCCTTCTCAACATGTTCTTCCTCCTCCTCAGCAGCAGCACCAGCAGCCTCCTCAGGGTCCTCAAACATGGAGGTCTGCCTACCAGTGACATAGATAATCCTCTTCCTAGCTCCCTTCTTCTCACCTGCCTTCTTAGGCAAAGACTTCTTTGGGGGCTCAACAGTCATCTTAGCCCTAGCACTCTCAGGTGCTCTCATAGCCTCAGAGCTAGCATATACCTTGCTGACAGTCCTCCTTGAAGAGGTGGCTTCATTAGCAGCTCTCTTGGCAGCTTTCTCTTGCTTCTTAGCAAGAATCTCCTCTGGCACAAAATCTGAATCCTCCTCATCTGAATTCAGCTTCTTCCTGGCCCTTGTAGCAGCCTTGGGCAACCCATGAGAACTGGGAGTGCCTGGATCTGAAGAGGAACTGGACTTAGGACTAGTGCCTAAACTCATGACAATGTTCTCCTCTTGGAAGTTGTTCTCACTGTCCTCAGCATCTGACATACTGACCCTGTGAATAGAGTATAGAGGAGTAGAAGAAGATGAGTCATCACAAAATTTTCAGCTGGTTTTTGAAAGTTTGAACAAAAGATTCTCAAGGTTTACATTCTGTCACATGAAAATCGGTACAGCCGAAGCAAAAATTTCGGTGCTACCGAGACTGACTTTCTCTTTAACACAAACTTGGCACTCTTTTCGGTGAGACCGAAAAGAAGTACTCGGTTTCACCGAGATAGTTCTCAGCAGCACAGACAGGCAAATCGGTGACACCGATTTGTTCGCTTCGGTTCCATCGAGTTCCATCCGGCGGACGGTAAACCCTAGAAAATCGATCATTCCCTAATCTATGGAATTTTCTCGTGGATAGGAAGATGTGCAAACAGTGGCTTATAGATAAAATAACTTCAATGCGCAAGATTCGGACGAGGAGCGCAAAGAAAGATCGAATCCGTACCCTAGCTTGGTGAGGGATCCGCTACGGCGGTGACGACGGCGAAGATGCCCGTCGATGGTGAGGATCCCAGCGGCGGAGAAGCGCGGGGAGACAAGGGCGACGACCAGGGGGTCCTTTTGCTACAGCTTAGGGTTTGGGGCGCGACGATTGAAGATTGAATTTTCGAACCGTCGGGACCACAGCTTATATACCCCTCACTGTCGGTGACGCCGATTCTAAATTTTTGGTGTCACCGAGTTCCTCAACTGTCAGCTGACAGGGAAACTCGGTGTAACCGAGAATATGGAATCGGTAGTACCGGGATTGAAAACCAGATCAACCCTAGGCATTCGGTGAGACCGAGAATTTTGGGTTGGTTCCACCAAGATGCACTTGGGAGGTTTTAATGGTCAGTCCTTGTGGATACGGAACTCCGAGTGCTCCACACACAGAGGGATCAAAAAGTACTTGTTCAAGTTTTGTGATGCAGCATGAATGGAATATGAGGTGAGATAGCATAGATAGCTAAAGAGTGGTCCTAGGCATTCTTGTCCATCCAATTGGCAAAAGATAAATCAAAAAGCCAAATAGCAACAATTGGATGTCCTCGAATGGGAAAATATATGCAGACCAACATGCTCACACAATAAGATGTCAAAAGAAATCATGTCAGACATGCACATACACACTAGCATCTAACAAGCACTTGGGCGATGACGAAGTCATCTATATATGAGTATATTGACTTAGGAGCCAAGTAAGAATACTTGATCATAGGTCATACTCATCGTTTAAGCACACGTGGGGTTACCACTTTTACATAAAGCATTTAATGTTGTCACATGCTAAGAGATGCTTTGACTCAAGTCTTAGAGTAAAGCTCCCCCTTGATGTGACATCCCCCCATAAGAGGGATAAACTAACCTTGGGTTTTGTCGATGAAGACTTCATGTTGGTGAGATAGTGGTGGATGCTCATGTTGGTAATTTTAATCCTAGGCTTTTTCCTGGAAATTTCTCTAATAATTATGGTAATTCCTATGGTAATTCCTCTTACAACAATAACAGGAACACCTCTGATCTTGAGAGTAATATTAAAGAATTTATCAATGCGCAAAAGGCTTTTAATACTACGATAGAAGAGAAGTTGAATAAGATTGATGATATGTCTAGAAGCATTGATATAATTTCTCATGATGTTGAAAATCTCAAGTTGAAAACTTTTGTGCCTAAGATTGATGAATCAATTAAAGCTTTGTATGTCTCTATGGATGAAAGTAAGAAAAGAACCGCTATGCTTAGAGCTAAAAGAGAAATCTTAGAAAAATCGTTTTCTAGTGATTGCCTTCATAAAAAAGATGAAGATCTTAAAGTGATTGGTGTTTCTTCTATTGATTCCATGTTTAGTAGTATTAATATTGATTATAAAGGGACTGAAGTAGAGTCAACTTTAGCTAGAAGGCGTCCCAATAATTTGGAGGGTGAAAATCTTGATGAATTTTTTGATAAAAGTGGGTTTGAAGAGGTCAAAACTTTAACTAGTGATGTACCCACTATTTTGGATTGCAAAGACTTTAATTATGATAGTTGCTATTTTATTGAATGTATTTCTTTGTTGCAATCCATGTTGAATTCACCCCATGCTTATGAGCAAAATTAAGCTTTTACTAAACATATCGTTGATGCCATGATGAAATCTTTTGAAGAAAAGTTGGAGTTGGAGATTTCTATTCCTAGAAAATTACATGATGAGTGGGAACCTACCATTAAAGTCAATATTAAAAATTATGAGTGCTTTGCTTCGTGTGATTTGGGTTCTAGTGTTTCCACGATTCCGAAATCTCTATGTGATGTGCTTGGTCTCACCAATATTGAAGAATGTTCTCTTAATTTGCACTTGGCGGATTCTACTATTAAAAAGCCTTTGGGAAGAATTAATGATGTTCATATTCTTGCAAATAGGAACTATGTGCCCATAGATTTTATTGTTCTTAATATTAATTGCAATCCGTCTTGTCCCATTATATTTGGTAGACCGTTTTTACGCACTATAGGTGCCGTGATTCATATGAAAGAAGGTAATATTCGTTTTCAATTTCCATTAAGGAAGGGTATGGAACACTTCCCTAGAACAAGAATTAAGCCACCATATGAATCAATCATGAGGGCATCCTATGGATCCAAAACCAAAGATGACAATACTTGAATCTATGCGTTATGCCTAGCTAGGGGCGTAAAACGATAGCGCTTGTTGGGAGGCAACCCAATGAATAAATAAATTTTTGATTTTTCCTTTCTGTTTTTGAGTGTTTACACAATTATTCCTCTGTTATGATTGTGTTTTTATGGTTTATTTAGTGTTTGTGCCAAGTAAAGCCTTTAGGATGATTCATAGGATGAGTAGACGTGATGCTGAATCTGAAACAGAAACTTTGCGTCCAGTATATGAATTTTCATTTTTTTCTTGAATGTGATCTTTAGCTGAAACTTTAACACAGTGTTTCTATACAAATTCCTTACGTTTTCCTATTTTTTCAGAATTTTTGGAGTTACCTAAGTATGGTTAGAGTACAGATTACAACAGACTGTTCTGTTTAAGACAGATTCTGTTTTCGTTGCATTGTGTGCTTGTTTTGATGAATCTATCGTTTGTATCGGGGGGTATAAGCCATGGTAAAGTTAAAATACAGTTGTTATAATGCAATAACAAAATATGAATGGGTTTGCAATAGCACCTAAAGTAGTGATTTGCTTTATTATACTAACGGATCTCACGAAGATTTTGTTGAGTTTTGTGTGATTGAAGTTTTCAAGTTTTGGGTGAGATCACGATGGATGAAGGAATAAGGAGGGACGAGAGCCTAAGCTTGGGGATGCTACTGCACCCCCAAGATATATCCAAAGAGTAACAAGCAACTAAGCTTGGGGATTCCTCCAAGTGGCATCCCCTCTTTCTTCTAACGACCATCGGTATTTTACTTGGAGCTATATTTTTATTCGTCACATATCACGAGTTTTGCTTGGAGCGTCTTGTATCTTTGCTTGCTTTGCTTGTTTGTTTTTCCTTTGTATCCTTTCTGTACACACCTATTTGAGAGAGCCAAAATTATGCTATGATTTGTTAGAATTGCTCTTTGTGCTTCACTTAAACTTTTTGAGCTATAGAATTGCTCTAGTGCTTCACTTATATCTTGTTGAGCACGGCGTGCTTGGAATTTTTTGTAGAAATACTCTCATACTTCACTTAGATTAATTTGAGAGTTAGTAAATTTTGAAGAAATCCTCTCATTCTTCACTTATACCTTTTTGAGTGATGAAATCTCTATGCTCATGTGCTTCACTTAAATTTTTTTGAGCTTGCCAAAAAGCAATGGAAATATATGAAACTAGTCCCAAAGTGATAGATATCCAAGGGGGATATAATAAAAACTTTCATGAAGATCATTGTGCAAATTAAACTTGATTCTTTGTCATAGTTTTGAAACATGATGATAGTAATATGTGAGTCATGTTAGTGAGTAATTGTGCTTTAGTAGGAATATTGGTGTTAAGGTTTGTGATTCCCTATGCATGCACGAAAGTCAATAGTTATGCAATGAAGTTATATCCTACTTATGGTGCATGATTCGGTGTTAGTTATGCTCAATGCTCGCTTATGTGAATTTTCATTTCTTGGTTTGGTTGCTTCTCAATCTATTTGCTAGCCTCCATTTGTACTAAGTAGAAATACTACTTGTGCATCCAAAATCCTTAAACCAAGTTTTGCCTTATGAGTCCACCATACCTACCTATATGTGGTATTTCCATGCCATTCCAAACAAATTTGTATGTGCCATCTATAAATTTTCAAAATAAGTTATGAAACGGTGGGGAGTATCCAATATTTTTCCATGCTAGATGTGTTATTCTCAAGATGAGTGTTTATTCACTTGTCATTGCACGAGAGTGCGGCAGTAATAGGGATGCCCATTCCTGAAATGAAAAAGAAGAAAAATATTTACTTTATGTTGTCAAATAATAAATTCCTTGAAAAGTGTTGGTATGGAAGGCAACCGTGGATACAGCCTGCCATGGAAAGTGAAAGTTTGGCGGAAAAAGGAATAAACTTTATTTTCTGTTTGGGAACCGCCTATGATATATCTAGCATGGAAAGTATTGTGAGCTACTTTGTCGTTTTCGTTGACAGGAAAGGCATGCCACACAAAATATTTTTCTCTATCAATTTAAAACTTTGAGCTCTGGCACCTCTACAAATCCCTACTTCCCTCTGTGAAGGGCCTATCTATTTACTTTATGCAATTTTTATTTTTACTTTGAGTCTCCATCTTCTCTTATAAGCACCAACTAGGGGGCACTATGATCGTACTTGAGCATTGGGCATAGCTAATATTTGAATGTGTCTCATGAATGGATCAATGATTGAGCATGATGGGCTAGGGATAACTTTCTTTAGTGTTGATATTTTGAAAGACATGGTTGCTTGTTGACATGCTTGAGTATTGAAGTCATTATGTTAAAACTAGACTATTGCTTTGAATCATTTACAAGTCCAAATGTCCATGCTATACAAAAGAAAAGAATATGATGAACATGTTAGGCAGCATTCCACATCAAAAATTCTGTTTTTATCATTTACCTACTCGAGGACGAGTAGGAATTAAGCTTGGGGATGCTGATACGTCTCCAACGCATCTATAATTTTTGCTTGTTCCGTGCTGTTATATTATCATTCTTGGATGTTTTACAATCATTTTATAACAATTTTATATCATTTTTTGGGACTAACCTATTGACATAGTGCCAAAGTGCCAGTTGCTATTTTTGCTTTTTTTTACTTCGCAGAAAATCAATACCAAACGGAGTCCAATCACGACGAAACTTTTTGGAGATTTTTTCTGGACCAGAAGACACCTAGTGGCCCAAGAAGTACCGAAGAAGTGGGCCGAGGAGACCAGAACCCACCAGGGCACGCCAGGGGGCCCCGGCACGCCTTGATGGGTTGTGCCCTCCTCGGGGCCCCTCTCCACCTCCTCTGATGCCTATAAATTCCCAAATATTCCAAAAACCCTAGGGGAGTTGACGAAACACAATTCTAGCCACCGCAAGTTCCAGAACCTCGAGACCCAATCTAAAACCATCACGGAAGGGTTCATCTTCTTCATAGGTGCCTCTCCGATGATGCGTGAGTAGTCCACCATAGACCTACGGGTCCGTAGGCAGTAGCTAGATGGCTTCCTCTCTCTCTTATGATTCTCAATACAATGGTCTCTTGGAGATCTATTTGATGTAAACTTTTGCGGTGTGTTTGTTGGGATCCGATGAATTTTGAGTTCATGATCAGTTTCTATCCATGAATATTATCTGAGTCTTCTTTGATCTCTTATATGCATGATTACTTATAGCCTCGTATTTATTCTTTGAATCTTTGGTTTAGTTAGGCGAACTAGATTGATTTTTCTTGCCATGGTAAGAGGTGCTTTGTGATGGGTTCGATCTTGCGGTGTTCTTTCCCAGTGACAGAAGGGGCAGCAAGACACGCATGTATCGTTGCTATTAAGGATAACAAGATGGCGTCTATTCCTACATGAATAGATTTTGTCTACATCATGTCATTGTTCTTATTGCATTACTCCGTTTTTCCATGAACTTAATACACTAGATGCATGCTGGAGAGCAGTCGATGTGTGGAGTAATAGAGGTAGATGCAGGCAGGAGTCGGTTTACCTATCTTGGACGTGATGCCTATATAATGATCGTCGCCTTGGATATCGTCATGACTATTCAATTTTCTATCAATTGCCCAACAGTAATTTGTTCACCCACCGTGCGCTATACTCATGAGAGAAGCCACTAGTGAACCCTACGCCCCCCGGGTCTACTTTTCCAACATATTGCTTTCAGATCTATGTTTTTGCATCTTTGTTTTCAGATCTACAAAACCAAAAACCCAAAAACATATTGCTGCATATTTTATTTGCTCTTTTTATTTTGTGTTCTTGAGAGATATGTCTCTCCTATCTATCACTACCTAATCCATCCTTTTACTGTAGAGAGATTGACAACCTCTCTTTCGCGTCGGGTTGCAAGTATTTGTTGTTTGTGTGCAGGTGCTGCGTATTGGGTGGTGGTGATCCTCCTACTGGTTCGATAACCTTGGTTTCATAACTGAGGGAAATACTTACCGTCGCTGTGCTGCATCATCCCTTCCTCTTTGGGGAAATACCGACGCGGTCTCAAGCCACGTCATCGAGCCAGCGGGGTCAGGATCTGAGGCGGCCGATGATAGATCTTGAAGACGGCTTAGAAGCTGGATGAGCCGCCGCGTCAGATGAGCCGCCGGGTGCAAGACAAACTTTTTTGAAGGTTTTTGTGGCTCCACTAAGAGCCTTGTAATAGGAGTAGTTCTCTTCATAACTTTGAATTTGCTTTGTCGTGCCATCATGAACGTATGGTGACTTTTGCCAGTACTAAACTCTGATTTGACGAGTTTCTTGTTAATATGCCTATGGCAATGCTTTATTCCCGCACCTTCCTTGCTTAATCTCTGGCCATTTTTGACCATAAAACAAATCTGGAGTAAGCCGGCACCATCGCCTGCTATTTTGAGACGTAAGTCAATTGACCTTTTCTTTCAATAATATAAGGACAGATGATCCGGAAACTAGTCATGATATGAACTCAGTTATGTAACCCAGTCATCCAACTATGAACCGGTGGCAAAGATAATATTGTACCTGAGAAAACATAAGCACACACACACATACACACACACACACACACACACACACACACACACACACACATATATATATATATATATATATATATATATGTATATATATATATATAATCCGACTCGATGAGTCTCGGAGAAAAAGAGACTGGCTTTCGAGGCTCAAGTCATGCTTCCATGAAGCGGGCATAATAACCCATGGTTTGTCCTAGCTTTCTGTATGCCGGCTCTCTCATGACACAAGCAATGTTTTAACCTTAAAAGTTCAGGGTCCATAAAAGGTTTGACTTTCAAAAGTACATGGGGTCATCTGATCGGAGTCGCATCAAACATACAGGCAGGTTTAACCAGTTTTTAGTGGCGTCTTTGCCGGGTCAAGAGGGTGAGAAAGCTAAACTCGACGAGTTGGAAGCCCCCAAGTGACCTATGTTTCAAACAATAAAGACTCATTCTCAGTTTATAGGCTGAAACGGCAGAAGCCCCGAGTTTCGGGGATGCCGGCTTTATTATATTTGAACATAAAGAAGTATATACAGAATTTTGCAGCGGAGGGGGGGAAGAATTATAAAAAGGTGAGCCAGTGGCTCCTAAGTGTAATAAGGCCGCAGGTGTGCAATATTCCAGGGCCGGGTTGTTTCCTCCTGAGAAGTGTATGAATCCTCTTGTAGGCCGACCAGGTAATACGAACCATTGTTGAGGTTTCGACTGATGACGAAAGGACCTTCCCAGGGCGGGGAGAGCTTGTGCATCCCCGTTTGGTCTTGAATCAGATGGAGCACCAAGTCGCCTTCTTGAAAGGTACGACTTCGGACTCTATGGCTGTGGTAGCGACGTAGGTCTTGCTGGTGTATTGCAGATCTGGCCGCTGCTAAGTCACGTTCCTCTTCCAAGGCATCCAGGGAGTCTTGGCGTGCTTGCTCATTATCCGCCTCAACATACGCAGTCACTCGAGGCGAGTCATGACGAATATCGCTCGGGAGAACCGCCTTAGCGCCCTAAATCAGGAAGAACGGAGTGTATCCTGTGGATCTGTTGGGTGTTGTTCGAATACTCCAAAGTACTGAGGGGAGTTCTTGAACCTAACAACCCGGCGTTCGCTCGAGGGGCACCATAAGCCGGGGTTTGATCCCTCTTAAGATTTCTTGGTTGGCTCTTTCAGTTTGCCCGTTGGACTGCGGATGCGCTACCGCTGCTATATCGAGCCGGATGTGCTCTCGCTGGCAGAACTGTTCCATGGTTCCCTTGGACAAATTTGTACCATTGCCGGTAATGATGTTGTGAGCCTTGACCAAACACCCGCCGCCCTGGTCCTTGACCCCATTATCGATGGCTTCAGGCTCCATAAAGTGCTAATGGATGGCGGCAGCAAGCTGAACCTCTTTTACGAGGATACCTTGGCCAAAATGCAATTCGATAGATCTCACATCGAACACAGCCATACAACCTTCCGAGGAATCATCCCCGGAAAAGAAGCACATTGCACCGGACGTGTTACCCTTGATGTGGTGTTTGGCACCCCCGAACTACAGGTCCGAAGAACTTATCTTCCATATTGTGCCTTTTCATAGCGGTTACCACGCCCTATTTGGGTGTGACGCTTTCACAAGATTTCAGGCTATACCACACTATGGGTATATGAAGCTCAAAATGCCAGGGCCCAACGGCATGATCACAATCATCAGTGACCCGGATACAGCCCTACGGGCTGAAAACAAAATAGCTTCCTTCACCCTCGAGGCACTCTCCGAAACCCTCGCGATGGAAGAATTAACCACACTCAGATCTATGGTGGATAGGGACGATGTAATTCTTAGCAAATGGCCCAAAGCCACATCCTTCAAACCAGCAGACGAGATCGTCAAATTTCAAGTACATCCGACGGACCCCAATAAAACGACGTCCGTTGGAGCTCAGCTGGACCCCGAGGTAGACGAAGCATTGCGCACATTCCTGTGCTCAAACCAGGATATATTCGCCTGGCACCCTTCAGATATGCCAGGAATCCCATGGAGACTAGCGGAGCATAGCCTGAACATAATCCAAAGTTTCAAGCCCGTCAAGCAGGCGTTACGTCGATTTTCTAAACCCAAGCGTCAAGCCATGGGCGAAGAACTAGCAAAACTATTGGAAGCCAGATTCATCCGAGAAATCAAGCATCCCGAGTGCCTGGCAAATCTGGTCATGGTGCCAAAGAAGGACAAATCTTGGCGGCTATGTGTCGACTTCAAAGACCTAAATAAAGCATGCCCGAAGGATCCCTTTCCCTTACCCCACATCGACCAGATCATCGACGCTACCGCCGTGCATTACTCGCTTTGCTTCCTCGATGCCTAGTTCGGATACCATCAGATTAAAATGAAAGAGTCTGATCAGGCTGCCACCGCGTTTATCACCCCCTATGGTCCATTCTTCTTTAACACAATGCCCTTCGGGTTAAAAACCGCAGGCGCCACATACCAGTGCATGATTCAAACATGCCTTGAAAAACAAATTGGCAAGACAGTCGAGGCATACGTGGATGACATGGTCATCAAGACCAAGCACGTCAACCAGCTGGTGGATGATCTCCGGCAAACCTTTGCTAACTTGCGAACCTATGATATACAACTCAATCCGGATAAATGTGTCTTCGGAGTTCCCGCCGGCAAGCTGCTCGGATTCATCGTCTCCCAAGGAGGAATAGAAGCCAATCTGGCCAAGATCCAAGCTCTATCCCAACTAGCAATTCCTATAGAGCTGAAACACGTTCAAAGACTAGTAGGCTGCATGGCGGCATTAAGCCATTTTATCTCCCGCCTCGGTGAAAAGGCTCTACCATTCTACAAGATGCTGAAGCGGACCAAGAACTTCGAGTGGACCGATGAGGCTGTGGCCGCATTAGAGGAAATCAAAACTCTAGTGGCCAGCAACCCTATACTAATAGCACCCGGCATAGCTGAGCCCATGTTGTTGTACATCTCCGCCACCAATCAAGTGGTTAGTGCAGCTCTTGTTGTTGAACGAGAGGCCGAGGGTCACAAGTTCTGGGTACAAAAGCCCATATACTATGTACCGAAGTGCTCACCCCATGCAAATCAAGGTATCCGCATTACCAGAAGATAGCCTACACAGTTTTCATGGCATCTCGAAAGCTGCGGCACTACTTTCAAGAGTGTTCGGTGATGGTGGCATCCGAATTACCGTTGAATGACATAATCAATAACCGAGATGCCACTGGCCGCATAGCCAAATGGGCAATTGAGCTCCTTACTTTGAAAATCACGTATAAACCACACCGAGCTATAAAATATCAGGTGTTGGCTGATTTCCTCGCAGAATGGACGAAGGCCGAGCTCCCCAAGGAATACAGTACATACTCCCACTGGACGATGTACTTTGACGGATCTAAAACGCTCGCCGGACTGGTGTCTGGAGTAGTACTCACATCCCCAACAGGCGACAATATCCGGTACGTCCTGCAGATCATCTACACTGACTCTAACAATGCAGCCGAATACGAGGCCTTGTTGCATGAGCTTCGAATGGCAGCATCAATGGGCGTACAACGGCTCGAAGTAAGAGGAGACTCTAACCTCGCCATCTCTCATGTCAACGGCAAATTTGACGCCAAAACCCCGAAGATGAGGGCATATAGAAATGTCATCCTCAAGATATCCGCACGGTTCGAAGCACTCGAATTGCACCATGTTTCCAGAGACAGTAACCAGGCTGCCAATGTCCTCCCTCGGATGGGAGCAAAACGCGATCCCGTCCCCAACAATACCTTCCTGGAATGGCTCTTTAAGCCGTTCGTGGTATGGCAAGACGAGGATCGGGACGCTGGAGTCAATGGGCTGGCACAAATTACCCCTCCTATCATTGAACCAGACGATCAAATCATCGGCGGATCAACGCCCGAAGAAACATCTTTGGCTCACGAAGTGATGTCAGTGATCGCGCCATGGACCGAACCATTCCTTGCTTATCTCCTCCGCCAGGAACTCCCCGATGACCAGACTGAAGCAAGACGCATAATACGACGCTCAAAGGCTTACAAGGTACATGAGGGAGAGCTATAAAAGAAAAGCACCACTAGAGTCCTCCAACGGTGCATATCCGAAGAAGAAGGGAAGCAGCTCTTGGCGGAGATACATGCAGGCATGGGCGGTCACCATGCAGCAGCTCGGGCCCTGGTATGCAAGGCTTTTTTAGCCGGATTCTTCTGGCCCACTCCTCGCGCAGACGCTCACACACTCGTTCAACACTGTGTTGGCTGTCAGCTCTTTGCAAATCAAAGTCACATGCCCCAATGGCTCTCCGGACAATTCCGATTACCTGGCCTTTTGCG
Organism: Elymus sibiricus; assembly: GCA_039707655.1. Taxonomy (NCBI): domain Eukaryota; kingdom Viridiplantae; phylum Streptophyta; class Magnoliopsida; order Poales; family Poaceae; genus Elymus; species Elymus sibiricus. The sequence continues at coordinate 253,391,784 of CM077671.1, forward strand.
GTCTGGGGGCTGGACATGGTCGGACCACTTAAAGGAGGGACCAAGAAAAAGAAATACCTCCTGGTCATGGTTGACAAATTCACCAAATGGATTGAGGCGAAACTTGTAACGTCAGCTAACTCCGGACCGGTTATCGAGTTTATATCCGGTGTGGTCCATCGTTACGGTGCCCCCCACGGTATAATAACGGACAATGGATCTAATTTCACGACCTAGGAGGTAAAAGACTGGTGTGCTAAATTGGGCATCAAGCTCGATTATGCCTCAGTATATCACCCACAAACTAATGGACAGGTCGAACGGGCCAATTGCCTCATCATGAGCGGTATCAAACCCCGCCTGGTCCGCTCCCTAACAGAATCTGACTGCCATTGGGTAGAGGAGCTTGACTCTATATTATGGGGTTTGCGCACAACCCCGAACCGGACAACGGGATACACACCATTCTTTATGGTGTACGGGGCGGAAGCAGTTCTCCCCTGTGATCTTATTCATGACGCACCTAGAGTGCGCATGAACAAAAGGAGGCTGAGTTAGATCGGCAGGACGACCTAGACGCCTTGGAAGAAGAACACATCATAGCTCGGGCCCGTTCTACCTTTTATCAACAACAAGCCCGACTCTACCAAAGTAGGGAAGTTCGGGCGAAGGCATACAATGTGGGCGACCTTGTCCTCGGCCTCCCGGAAAAGCAGAAGCATAAACTTACGCCAAAATGGGAGGGCCCTTTCATAATTGATGAGGTGCTTGCAGGAGGAGCATATCGCCTTTGCAACCTGCCAGACAATCGCCTCGAGCCAAACCCATGGAACGCAGCCTGTCTTCGGCGCTTCTATGGCTAGGCCGGCGCCATCACCCCCACGAGTTCTTCTTCTTCTTCTTCTTCTTCTTCTTTATTTTTTCGCTTTTTTCTTTATTTTTCCATTTTTGGGACTAACTAGCATTTCTCAGCACATGTTCGGCTAAACCGAACTGCGTGAAGACCCTTTCGGTACTCATCTTTAAATGTACTACCCGGTCTCACCTGGGGGCTTCTTATCGAAGCTGGTTAATAAATACGTGCATCTTTTGTTTTTATCATTTGTGCATCCTTCCAATATCGTCTTTAAGCCACTATATGCATCAATTTGACTTCAGAACTGGCCAAGTTGGATTGCCTCGCTCGTGTGCTTACCCCCTACGTTCCCGATTGTTCGACTGGGGGGTAAAGGGAGCACCTCTGCGATTGTTGCGAATGGGTTACCCGGGTACGCATCTCAGACGGGTAAAGCCGAAAGCTAGCGTTCTCAGGAAAATAACTGGTCGGCCACGAGGGAAGTGAAAATAAGTGGTGATCGTCACCAAAGCATGGGGTCGCTCTTTCCCGAAGTATGCCAACACCCGCACACCGCAGGTATTCGGCTATAACATCCGCGGTCAACGTAGAAACCCCAAGAAAGGAACCAGTGGAGGAACTATTTTCTTCGAAAGATGTGTTTTTACGTTAAACAATAATATAACATAACCATTCGTACACGTCCTGTCTGCTCGCACTGTATGGCCGGATTGCCTAGTTCCTCGCAGTGATGAAGTTAGGACAGCGAGTATGGAACACTCCTCAGCCTTTGGTGGGGGAGTTGGAAGCGGATGGCCGGTTTAGACAACGTTTACAATACAGATGGAGTCTTTTGATGTAAAGTACATAGTTACGTAGAATCAAGTACAAGCCTACTTGTCAAGATCATCTATAATGGTGTTAAGGGCGCAATCTTCCTGGGAGATGCGAGCGGCAGGCATCACTTGGTCATATACCAAATGCAACGGCACCTCTTGACCATCTGGCCCTATCGGCCCAACCCGAGCCAAATGCGCAGGGTCAAGTTTGGTAAATCGGGTCTTCACCATGGACCATGCCTCCCAAGCTCCCTCTTGATAGGCTGATATCTTCCATAGCTCGAGTCGACGCCGAGCTCCCTTGAATCGATCAGCTAACTCGGCCATCCCCTCCGAAGGTGTCTCGGTCGGCCACAACACCTTGACCATGTTTTTCAAGGCCTCCCGAGCCCACTCATGCACAATGGATAGTTCCTTGAGCAGGTTCCCTCCAAACGAGTTGCTCTCCTCCTCGGGACTCCCGGTCAGAAGGACTAACCAAAGAGACATGGAATTGTTCCTTATATTAGCACATTATGCACACGACAAGGAATTTCAACTTGACATTTCACTTACCAAACATTCCATTTTTTAGTTTCTGGTTCTCCTCATGGGCTTGTGCCAGCTGTGTTTTTAAACTCTCGATCTCTTTAGCATGCTGCCAGTTTGTCTCTTTGAGAGCGTTCTTGTCTTCGTGACAACGTTTTAGTACTTGATTGTCAGCCTCGTGCTGCGACTCGGCATACCTCTGAGATTCCATGGCCTCCTCAAGATATTTCTGTAGTTAGCCTATGGACTCGGCTGCTATAAAGCAGTCTTTCATTAGAAAAATACCAAAAACAATTTTGCATAATAAAACTTTCCTTTTTGTTACTCACCGTGTGCCTCCCTAGTGAACTTCTTGACATTTTCTAGCTCGGCCTTCACGCCCGCTAGTTCTGCTTGGTTCAGCTCCACGTCTTCGAACAACTTCCGGTTTTGTTCCCTTGAGGCCTGCATCACATCACAATATTATTCAGACCCTTAACTCGACCGTACGAATCAACTTAAGGGTCGGGGGCTACTAGGTTAGGGTTTATGTTCGGATAATTGAAACCTAATACTCATCTACTGACTGACTGACAAAAGATTGGCAGCCCCTTCGAGGCTAGTCCGGGCCACTCCAAGATATGCGTCTATCGAATTAAGAGCATTGAACTCTTGTTCGGAAAACGCGGGATGGCGTAGGAACTTTTTCCTCCATCGGTGACTCATGACACTTTCAAATTCGGAATTAGTGCATGAGACCTCCTCGGGAAGATGGTCATGAGGGATCACTAGAAGTATGTGTCTAGAGGGGGGTGAATAGACTACTAGCACAAATTAAAACCTAACCTTTTCCCAAGTTAATTGGTGGGCAGATTTTGCAATTATAACAAGTCTAATGCACCCTACACATGCTAGTCAACAAGTATGGCAGCGGAAAGTAAGAAAAGCACATGCAAGAGAGAGTAGAGATAGGAAGATCAAACGCAATTTGGAGTCGCAAGGATTTTTCCCGTGGTTCCGATAGGTGGCGCTATCGTACATCCACGTTTATGGAGTCTTCAACCCATGAAGGCTAACGGTCGCGAGAGTCCACGGAGGGCTCCACCCATAAGGGTCCACGAAGTAGCAACCTTGACTATTCCATAACGGCTTCCGTCCACGAAGGACTAGCCTCACCATGGGTAGATCTTCATGAAGTAGGCGATCTCCTTGCCCGTACAAACTTCTTGGTTCAACTCCACAGCACGAAGTAGGAGGCTCCCAAGCGACACCTAACCAATCTAGGAGGCACCACCCTCCAAAAGGTAGTAGGCTCGATAACGATGATGAACTCCTTGCTCTTGTGCTTCAAGATGATAGACTCCTCAACACACAATCACTCTCTCACAGATTTGGCTTTGGTGGAAGAGATTGATTGGGTGGAAAGCAACTTGGGGAGGCTAGAAATCAAGATTCATATGGTTGGAGTGGAATGGCTTGATCTCAACACATGAGTAGGTGGCTCTCTCTCAGAAAATCAGATGGGGCAAGTATGGAATAGTTCTGAGTGCTTCCCCGTCGAGTGAGTGGTGGTGAAGGGGTATATATAGGCATCTCCAAAAATCCAACCGTTACACCTTTACTGACCAACTCAGTGACACCGAAGTATAAGACTCGGTGGTACCGAGTTGCTCAAAAGGTAGCAACTTTTGAATCTCGGTGAGACCGATATATAGTTCTCGGTAGTACCGACAAAGGTGACCAACGGTCAGAATGCAAACTCGGTGGCACCGATCCAGAAAACTCGGAATTCCGGATTTAAGAAAAGGGGCAACAGAAAGTTGGCAAATGAAACTCGGTGGGACCGATGCAGAATCGGTTGTACCGAAAACTTAGGGTTTGGCAGGGATCTGTCTGAGGTGAAAATCGGTAGGGCCGAGTGGGAAATATTGGTGGCATCGATTTTGCATGATAGGCTTTTGACAGACTTTTGTGGAAGAGCTTGTGGGTATTTTTGGTGACTATCACTTGTGCACATGGAGCATTTTGTTCACCATCAATACCTCACCCCCTTTTAATAGTATTGGCTTTCCTATAGACTCAAAGTGATTTCTCACAAAGTAAAATGTAGAGTCTTCTTGCTTGAAGTTTTGCCAATCCTATTCCTTGCATCTAGGGGTCTATCCACAATCATTTTGCCATCCCATCACTCTCTGTCGACTTTATCTGAAATACACTAGATAAGAGTATAAGTCCAAGAGACAATGTATGTTGTCATGAATTATCAAGACCACCAAGGGAGCATATTGTGCTTTCAATCTCCCCCTTTTTGGTAATTGATGACAACATACAATCAAAGCTTCAAATAAAGATATGCATAGATATAATGATGACTTTGAGAGACACATGACTGAGACTTGCTCCCCCTAAATGTGTGCAATCCCTTTAAAGGATAGTTGCTTTGGAATGCATAGACACACATGTAGTGGAAAGGGATAAAATGAGTCATGTGTATCTTGGCTATATGCATCAAATATGTGTGAATGAGTTACATCCTTGTTCAAGACTTCACTCTTGCAAACAATATGTGCAAGAAGCAAGAGGTCATCTTGATCAAGGATATGATGCATATACTTACCTTGAGTTCTTGAGCATTCTAGTAGTAGAAACACACTTGAGAAAATAATGTTAGGAAACACAAGAGTATTCTACCAATCAAAAAGCAATAGAACTCAATAGTACCAAGATGTGGAGAACATATAGAAGATAATGTTCCTTAAGATTGATATGTCTCCAAGAACATTTAGAACTTTCTCCCCTAGAGTCATAGCATGTAGATATTGAGAGAAGGTAGGGTTGAGAAAAGTCTAAAATAGATAAGAATCAAATTCAATCAGATTTATTCTGCTCTCTTCTCCTGAAGGAGTGTTTCTGAGACAAGGGATCCTTGATATTTCTACCCCTTTATCTTGTTAACTGTACACTTCTTCTTTTCATGATTATCTCCCCCTGAAGCATGAATGCTTAGATATTTCTTCCCTTTAATATTATATCTCCCCCTTTGGTATGAGTATAAGCTTTGAAGCTTTGATATTTCTCCCCCTTTGGCATTAATTTTTGAAAAGGGTCACATCAAGGGTCAGATAACTGGGATCATTGAGTGGGAAGGGATCCTAGAGAGTAAGGGTCATTGAGAGCATTTGAGACTGTTGGGGATCGTTGCATGGGAAAAAAAAAATTTCCTACGCACACGCAAGATCTATCCATGGTGATGAGCATCTACGAGAGGGAGAGTGGATCTACATACCCTTGTAGATCGCTAAGCGGGAAGCGTTAAGAAATGCGGTTGGTGTAGTCGAACGTCTTCGCGATCCAAATCGCAGCCGTCCCGCGATCCGTCCCGATCTAGCGCCGAACGGATGGCACCTCCGCGTTCAGCACACGTACAGCTTGATGACGATCTGCGCCTTCTTGATCCAGCAAGAGGGGCAAAGAGGTAGATGAGTTCTCCAGCAACGCGACGGCGTGGCGGCGGCGGTGGTGGAACTATTCTAGCAGGGCTTCGCCTAAGCACTGCTGAGAACTAGAGGAATCAATCTATCGGGAGAGAGGGCTGCACTATGGCCTTTTTGGGTTGAAGTCCTTTTGCCCTCTCTCCCTCTAGTATATATAGGAGAAAGGGGAGGGAGGCCGGCGCCCCTAGGGCTGCCCCTTTGGTGCGGTCGAAGTGGGGAGGTGGAGGAGTCCAACTCCAATCCTACTAGGAGTAGGATTCCTCCTCCCCCACTTGGAAACCCTTTCCACCTTTGGGTTTTCCCACCCCTAGCCACATGGGCCTTAGTGGGAGGTTCGGCCAGCCCACCAGGGGCTGGTTTGACTCCTCCCATAGCCCATGAGACCCTTTGGGGCGAAAGGCCCCTCCCGATGGTCCCCCGGTACCCTCCCGGTACTCCCGGTACACTATCGAAGTACCCGAAACCTTTCCAGTGACCAAAACGGGACTTCCTATATATCAATCTTTACCTACGGACCATTCTGGAGCTCCTCGTGACGTCCGGGATCTCATCCGGGACTCCGAACAACCTTTGGTCACCAACATAACAACTCAACTATACTTATACCGTCACCAAACGTTAAGTGTGTAGAACCTGCGGGTTCGAGAACTATGTAGACATGACCGAGACACCTCTACGGTCAATAACCAATAGCGGGACCAGGATGCCCATATTGGTTCCTACATATTCTATGAAGATCTTTATCGGTTGAACCTCTATGTCAAGGATTCAGTTAATCTCGTATGATGTTCCCTTTGTTTATCGGTATGTTACTTGCCCGAGATTCGATCGTCGGTATCTCTATACCTAGTTCAATCTCGTTACCGGCAAGTCTCTTTATTCGTTCCGTAATACAAGATCCCGTGGCTAACTCTTTAGTCACTTTGCTTGCAAGGCTTATTGTGATGTTGTATTACCGAGTGGGCCCTGAGATACCTCTCCGTCACACGGAGTAAAAAATCCCAGTCTTGATCCATGCCAACTCAACAGACACCCTCGGAGATACCTGTAGAGCATCTTTATAGTCACCCAGTTACGTTGCGATGTTTGATACACACAAGGTATTCCTTCGGTGTCAGTGAGTTGCATGATCTCATGGTCATAGGAACATATACTTCACATGCAGAAAACAATAGCAATAAACTGACACGATCATATGCTATGTTCATAGTTTGGGTCTTGTCCATCACATCATTCTCCTAATGATGTGATCCCGTTATCAAATAACATCTCATGTCTATGGCTAGGAAACCTTCACCATCTTTGATCAACGAGCTAGTTAACTAGAGGCTTACTAGGGACACATTGTTTGTCTATGTACCCACACATGTATTTGAGTTTCCAATCAATACAATTATAGCATGGATAATAAACAATTATCATGAACAAGGAAATATAATAATAACCATTTTATTATTGCCTCTAGGGCATACTTCCAACAGTATCCCACTTGCACTAGAGTCAATAATCTAGTTCACATCACCATGTGATTTACATTGTTGTGAATCTAACACCCAATGAGTTCTGGGCTTCGATCATGCTTTGCATGTGAGAGAGGTCTTTAGTCAACGGTCTGCCACATTCAGATCCGTGTGTTCTTTGCAAATCTATATGTCATACTGCAGATGCTACCACGCTCCACTTGGAGCCATTCGAAATGGCTGCTCTACTATACGTATCCGGATTGCTACTCAGAGTCATCCGGATTGGTGTTAAAGCTTGCATCGACGTAACCGTTTATGACGAACTCTTTATCACCTCCATAATCGAGAAATATTTCCTTAGTCCTCTAGTTACTAAGGATAACTTTGACCGCTGTCCAGTGATCCACTGCTGGACCACTCTTGTACCCCTTGACAGACTCATGGCAAGGAACACACCAGGTGCGGTACACATCATGGCATACTATACAGAGCCTATGGATAAGGCATAGGGGACGACCTTCGTCCCTTCTCTTTCTTCTGCCGTGGTCGAGCTTTGAGTCTCACTCAACTCCACACCTTACAAATCAGGCAAGAACTCTTTCTTTGACTGATCCATTTTGAACTCTTTCAAAATCTTGTCAAGGTATGTACTCATTGAAAGTTTTATCAGACGTCTTGATCTATCTCTATAGATCCTGATGCCCACCATTTAAGTAGCTTCATTCCAGGTTTTCCTTTGAAAAACTCCTTTTCAAACAACCCTTTATGCTTTCCAGAAATTCTACATCATTTCCGATCAACAATATGTCATCCACATATACTTATCAAAAATTCTATAGTGCTCCCACTCACTTTATTGTAAATACAAGTTTCTCATAAACTTTGTATAGACCCAAAAACTTTGATCACCTCATCAAAGCATATATTCCAACTCCGAGATGCTTGCTCCATTCCATAGAAGGATCGCTGGAGCTTGCATACATTTTAGCATCCTTAGGACTGACAAAACCTTCTGGTTGTATCACATACAACCTTTCCTCACGGAAACCTTTAAGGAAACTCTGTTTTGACATCCATCTGCCAGATTTCATAATCGAAAAATGCAGCAACTGCTAACATAATTCCAACAGACTTTAGCATCGCTACGGGTGAGAAAGTCTCATCGTAGTCAACTCCTTGAACTTGTGAAAAACCCTTTGCCACAAGTAAAGCTTTATAGACGGTGACATTACCGTCCGCGTCCGTCTTCCTTTTAAAGATCCATTTGTTCTGAATGGCCTTTCGCCCTTCAGGTAATACTTCCAAAGCCCATACTTTGTTTTCATACATGGATCCCATCTCGGATTTCATGGCCTCTAACCATTTCTCGGAATCCGGGCCCATCATCGCTTCTCCATAGCTCGTAGGTTCATCGTTGTCCAACAACATGACCTCTAAGACAGGGTTGCCGTACCACTCAAGAGCAGTACACGTCCTTGTCGACCTACGAGGTTCGATAGTAACTTGATCCGAAGCTTCATGATCATCATCATTAACTTCCTCTTCAACTAACGTAGGCTCCATAGAAACAACTTTCTGCGCTGCGCTACTCTCTGGTTGAAACAAAGGTTCAACAACCTCATCAAGTTCTATCTTACTCCCACTCAATTCTTTTGAGAGAAACTCTTTCTCAAGAAAGGACCCGTTTTAGCAACAAACACTTTGTGCTTGGATCTAAGATAGAAGGTTTACCCAACTGTTACGTTTGGGTATTCTATGAAGATGCATTTGTCCGCTTTGGGTTCGAGCTCATCAGGTTGAAACCCTTTTTCACATAAGCGTCGCAGCCCCAAACATTAAGAAATGACAACTTAGGTTTCTGCGAAACCAAAATTCATACGGTGTCATCTCAACGGACTTAGATGGTGCCCCCTTTTAAAGTGAATGTAGTTGTCTCTAATGCATAACCCCAAAACGATAGTTGCAAATCGATAAGAGACATCATAGTACGCACCATATCCAATAGAGCACGACTACGACGTTCGGACACACTATGGTGTTCCAGGTGGCGTGAGTTGTGAAACAACTTCCACATTGTCTTAAGTTGTAAACCAAAATCGTAACTCAGATATTTACCTCCACGATCATATCGTAGACATTTTATCTTCTTGTCACGATGATCTCAAACTTCACTCTGAATTTGTTTGAACTTTTCAAACGTTTCAGACTTGTGTTTCATTAAGTAAATATCCCCATATCTACTCAAATCATCAGTGAAGGTAGGAAAATAATGATATCCACCGCACGCTACAACACTCATTGGACCGAATACATCAACATGTATCATTTCCAATAAGTCACTTGCCCGCTCCATTATACCGGAAAACGGGGTCTTAGTCATCTTGCCCATGAGGCATGGTCTGCATGTCTCAACCGATTCGAAATCGAATGAGTCCAAAGATCCATCGGCATGGAGTTTCTTCATGCGCTTTACACCAATATGACATTTAGCGGCAGTGCCACAAGTATGTGGTACTATCATTATTAACTTTGTATCTTTTGGCATCAATATTATGAACATGTGTATCACTACGATCAAGATTCAATAAACCATTCTCATTGGATGCTTGAGCATTGAAGGTATTATTCATGTAAACAGAATAACCATTATTCTCTAACTTAAATGAATAACCGTATTGCAATAAACATGATCTAATCATGTTCATGCTCAATGCAAACACCAAATAACATTTATTTAGGTTCATCACTAATCCTGAAGGTAGAGAGAGTGTGCGATGGTGATCACATCAACCTTGGAAACACTTCCAACACTCATCGTCACCTCACCCTTAGCTAGTCTCCGTTTATTCTATAGCTTTTATTTTGAGTTACTAACATTTAGCAACCGAACCGGTATCCAATACCCAGGTGCTACTAGGAGAACTAGTAAGGTACACATCAATAGCACGTATATCAAATATACTTCTGTTGACGTTGCCAGCCTTCTTATCTACCAAGTATCTAGGGCAGTTCCGCTTCAGTGACCGTTCTCCTCATAACAGAAGCACTCAGTCTCAGGTTTGGGTTCAACCTTGGGTTTCTTTACTGGAGCAGCAACTGGCTTGCCATCCATGAAGTTTCCCTCCTTGCCCTTGCCCTTCTCGAAACTAGTGGTTTTACTAACCATCAACACTTGATGCTCCTTCTTGATTTCTACCTTCGCGGTGTCAAACATCGCGAATAGCTCGGGGATCATTATTTCCATCCCTGGCATTTTATAGTTCATCACGAAGCTCTAGTAGCTTTGTGGCAGTGACTTGGAGAACTATATCAACCACTATATTATCTGGAAGATCAACTCCCACTCGATTCAAGCGTTTGTAGTACCCAGACAATCTGAGCACATGCTCACCGATTGAGCTATTCTCCTTCATCTTGCAGGCAAAGAATCTTGTTGGAGGTATCATACCTCTCAACACGGGCACGAGCCTGAGATCCCAATTTCAGCTCTTAGAACATCTCATAAGTTTTGTGACGTTCAAAACGTTTTGGAGCCTCAATTCTAAGCCTTAATGCATGATGCACTGAACTATCAAGTAGTCATCAGAACATGCCTGTCAGATGTTCACAACATCTACAGACGACGCTTGAGAGGGGTGGTGCACCGAACGGTGCATTAAGGACATAAGCCTTCTGTGCAGCAATGAGGACAATCCTCAGATCATGGACCCAGTCCGCATTATTGCTACCATCATCTTTCAACTCTATTTCTCTAGGAACATATAAAAACACAGGGGAGCTACAACGCGACCTAGTGATCCACAACATAATTTGCAAAGACATTTTGACTATGTTCATGATAATGAGTTCAATTAATCATATTACTAAAGAACTCCCACTCAAATTGACATCCCTCCGGTCATTCAAGTGTCACATGATCCAAATCCACCAACTCAAGTCCGATCATCACATGAGTTGAGGTGGTTTCAATGGTCAACATCTTCATGTTGATCATATCTACTATATGACTCATGTTCGACCTTTCGGTCTCTTGTGTTCCGAGGCCATGTCTGTACATGCTAGGCTCGTCAAGTTTAACTCGAGTGTTCCGCACGTGCAACACTAGCTTGCACCCGTTGTATATGAACGTAGACTCTATCACACCCGATCATCACGTGGTGTCTCGAAACGACGAACTTTCGCAATGGTGCACACTCGGGGAGAACACAATTTTATCTTGAAATTTAAGTGAGGGATCACCTTATAATGCTACCGTCGTCCTAAGCAAAATAAGATGCATAAAAGGATTAACATCACATGCAAATCATAAGTGACATGATATGGCCATGAACTTGTGCTTTTGATCTCCATCTCCAAAGCACCGGCATGATCTCCATCGTCACCGGCATGACACCATGATCTCCATCATCTTGATCTCCATCAACGTGTCGCCATGAGGTTGTCGCGCCAACTGTTGCTTCTACGACTATTGCTAACTCATAGCGATAAAGTAAAGCAAAAACAGCAAACATAAATTAAAGACAACCTATGGCTCCTGCCGGTTGCCGTACTCATCGACATGCAAGGAGTGATATTCTATACAATACATGATCATCTCATACATCACATATATCTCATCATGTAATTGGACATATCACATCACAACATACCCTGCAAAAATAAGTTAGACGTCCTCTAATTGTTGTTGCATGTTTTACGTGGCTGCTACGGGTATCTAGCAAGAACGATTCTTACCTACGCAAAAAACCACAACGGTGATACACAAATTGCTATTCAACCTTCTCAAGGACCACCTTTGTCGAATCCGATCCAACTAAAGTAGGAGAGACAGACACCCGCCAGCCATCTTTATGCAACGAAGTTACATGTCAGTTGATGGAACCGGTCTCTCGTAAGCGTACGAGTAATGTTGGTCCGGCCGCTTCATCCCACAATACCGCTGAATAAAGACAAGACTAAGTGAGGAAGCAATCTAAGCATCAACGCCCACAAACTCCTTTGTGTTCTACTCGTGATCTCATCTACGCATAGACCTAGCTCTGATACCACTGTTGGGGATCGTTGCATGGGAAACAAAAAATTTCCTACGCACACGCAAGATCTATCCATGGTGATGAGCATCTACGAGAGGGAGAGTGAATCTACATACCCTTGTAGATCGCTAAGCGGGAAGCGTTAAGAAACGCGGTTGGTGTAGTCGAACGTCTTCGCGATCCAAATCGCTGCCGTCCCGCGATCCGTCCCGATCTAGTGCCCAACGGACGGCACCTCCGCGTTCAGCACACGTACAACTTGATGACGATCTCCGCCTTCTTGAACCAGCAAGAGGGGCGAAGAGGTAGATGAGTTCTCCGGCAGCGCGACGGTGCGGCGGCGGTGGTGGTGGAACTATTCCAGCAGGGCTTCGCCTAAGCACTGCTGAGAACTAGAGGAATCAATATATCGGGAGAGAGGGCTGCACTATGGCCTTTTTGGGTTGAAGTCCTTTTGCCCTCTCTCCCTCTAGTATATATAGGAGGAAGGGGAGGGAGGCCGGCGCCCCTAGGGCTGCCCCTTTGGTGCGGCCGAAGTGGGGAGGTGGAGGAGTCCAACTCCAATCCTACTAGGAGTAGGATTCCTCCTCCCCCACTTGGAAACCCTTTCCACCTTTGAGTTTTCCCACCCCTAGCCGCATGGGCCTTAGTGGGGGGTTCGGCCAGCCCACCAGGGGCTGGTTTGACTCCTCCCACAGCCCATGAGACCCTTTGGGGCGAAAGTTCCCTCCCGATGGTCCCCCGGTACCCTCCCGGTACTCCTGGTACACTACCGAAGTACCCAAAACCTTTCCGGTGACCAAAACGGGACTTCCTATATATCAATCTTTACCTCCGGACCTTTCCGGAGCTCCTCGTGACGTCCGGGGTATCATCCGGGACTCCAAACAACCTTCGTTCACCAACATAACAACTCAACTATACTTATATCGTCACCAAACGTTAAGTGAGTACACCCTGCTGGTTCGAGAACTATGTAGACATGACCGAGACACCTCTACGGTCAATAACCAATAGCGGGACCTGGATGCCCATATTGGTTCCTACATATTCTACGAAGATCTTTATCGGTTGAACCTCTATGTCAAGGATTCAGATAATCCCGTATGATGTTCCCTTTGTTTATCGGTATGTTACTTGCCCGAGATTCGATCGTCGGTATCTCTATACCTAGTTCAATCTCGTTACCGGCAAGTCTCTTTACTCGTTCCGTAATACAAGATCCGGTGGCTAACTCTTTAGTCACTTTGCTTGCAAGGCTTATTGTGATGTTGTATTACCGAGTGGGCCCTGAGATACCTCTCCGTCACACGGAGTAACAAATCCCAGTCTTGATCCATGCTAACTCAACAGACACCCTCGGAGATACCTGTAGAGCATATTTATAGTCAGCCAGTTACGTTGCGGCGTTTGATACACACAAGGTATTCCTCCGGTGTCAGTGAGTTGCATGATCTCATGGTCATAGGAATAGATACTTGACATGCAGAAAACAATAGCAATAAACTGACATGATCATATGCTATGTTCATAGTTTGGGTCTTGTCCATCACATCATTCTCCTAATGATGTGATCCCGTTATCAAATGACATCTCATGTCTATGGCTAGGAAACCTTCACCATCTTTGATCAACGAGCTAGTTAACTAGAGGCTTACTAGGGACACATTGTTTGTCTATGTACCCACACATGTATTTGAGTTTCCAATCAATACAATTATAGCATGGATAATAAACGATTATCATGAACAAGGAAATATAATAATAACCATTTTATTATTGCCTCTAGGGCATATTTCCAACAGAGACAAGGGTTCCTTGAAAACAGTTTTCTCCCCCTTAAGATCTGAAAGCCTTGAAGATTTCTCCTCCTTTGATGTAGAAATCCTTGAATAGCAATTTTCTCCCCCTACATCATTGTGGGATCATTGATTTGACCATAAGACCAAAACAGACAAAATGCATAGAAGTTTTTTTTTTTGCAAATAGTCGGTGGCTCCGAGGCAAAAGGTGTCGGTAGCATCGATGAGTGGTTGTGCAGCATAACTGCTTCATCGGTGAGACCGAGATTCTTTGATCGAAGGCTCCGAGTTGTGAAACAGAAACTTGGCAAAATTGTTCTTGGCTATTTTGTCAAATGCAGTTTTTCAGAAAGTCTCAAAAAGATCACAAAGATTTTCAATGAATTCTCATAAAGATTTGCAATGAGTTTTCATAAAGATTTGCAATAAATTTTCATAAAGATTTGCAATGAATTTTCATAAAGATTTGCAATGAATTTTCATCTAGGTTAGAGTTGAATGGAAATGTCAATGATCTACAAAACAAAAATTCTCCATTCAGTTCTTATAACTAGATGATGGGCGGTGACTAGGTCACCTATGTTAGAGTACATTGACTTAAGGAGTCAAGCAAGAATACTTGATCATAGGTCATACTCATCATTAAGCTCGAAATGGGGTTACCATTTTTCGTTTAAGCATTTTAATGTCTTTGTGTCGCTTGAGTTGCTTTATCCCATGACTTGGAGTAAAGCTATATCAAGGATATGGGTACATACCTTTGAGTGATGTTGATGACGTGGTTTGTAGGTGAACTTGATGAGGATGCTCGAGGTTGATGAAGTTCATCTTGAGTTGGGAGCAATCCTTCTTGTTTTGGTTCATTTATCACCTACATAGGTTAGTTACGCAAGGAAGAACATGATATATCAAAATGACACGATACCAATTGTGAGTTGATACCAATTGAGAAATTCAAATATGTGTCAAGGATATGTTTTGTTGTCCTCTTCCTTCCATCACCAAGAGGGGTTGTGGATACTTGGCCATGACAAGATTGCTTAAGATATGAGTTGATGGCAATCTTGTGGAGTGTTGTTCTTCCAAGTACCTACAAAAGCGTTAGATGCAATACAAGGGAGCATAGAATTCCAAGATATATGAGATTCATGGTAATGATAGCATGGAATGGTCAAGTAAGCTCATCCCCTTGCATGCATCCGAGTGAGTCTAGCTCAAGTTTGAAGCATCAATGATGTTCAACTCACTCCTCAAGTAACAAAACAGTTTCTCATCAAGTGGCTTAGTAAAGATATCGGCCAATTGCTTGTTAGTACGAACATGCTTAAGATTAATATCTCCTTTGGCAACATGATCACGAATGAAATGATGTCGAACTTGAATATGTTTAGTTCAAGAATGTTGCACGGTATTATGACCAATCTTAATAGCACTTTCATTGTCACAAAGTAATGGAACATTTTTCACATGGATTCCATAATCCTTAAGCGTTTTTGTCATCCATAGCAATTGTGCACAACAAGATCCGGCGGCAATATACTCAACTTCGGCGGTAGATAGAGATACCGAGTTTTGTTTCTTGGAGGACCAAGACACAAGAGATCTACCAAGGAATTGACATGTACCCGAGGTGGATTTTCTATCAACCTTGTCACCGGCATAGTCCGAATCGGAATAGCCAACAAGGTTAAAAGAAGATCCCTTGGGATACCAAATGCCAAAGTTTGGTGTATTTATCAAATATCTCACAATACGTTTCACGGCCAGAAGATGACACTCTTTAGGTGCAGCTTGATATCTAGCACACATGCAAACACTAAGCATGATATCGAGACAGGAGGCACATAGATATAACAATGAACCAATCATAGATTGATAAACCTTTTGATCAACCGGTTCGTCCTCCTTGGTAAGATCAACATGTCCACTAGTAGGAATAGGAGTTTTCATACCTTTACATCTTGCATGTTGAACTTCTTGATCAAGTCCTTGGTATACTTGGTTTGAGAGATGAAAGTTCCTTCTCTCGTTTGCTTGATTTGCAAACCAAGGAAGAATTTCAGCTCACACATCATGGACATCTCATACTTCTCGGACATCAACCTTCCAAATCTTTCACTAAACTGTGGGTTAGTAGATCCGAAGATAATATCATCCACATAAATTTGGCACACAAATAGTTCACCATTAACTCTTTTAGTGAATAAGGTTGCGTCAATTTTACCAATCTCAAAACCCTTTTCAATGAGAAACATCGTTAAGCATTTATACCAAGCACGAGGAGCTTGCTTAAGACCATATAAAGCTTTGTGAAGTTTGTAGACGTGGTTAGGTTTCTTAGGATTCACAAATCCGGGAGGTTGTTTAACATAGACCTCCTCCTCTATTTGTCCATTTAAAAAGGCACTTTTAATGTCCATTTGGTAAAGAGTGATATCATGGTGATTGGCATAAGCAAGAAGAATTTGAATAGCTTCAAGTCTAGCAACGGGGGCATAGGTCTCACCGTAGTCCATACCTTCAACTTCTGTATATCCTTGGGCTACGAGATGCGCCTTGTTGCGTACAACTTGACCGTCTTCATCTTGCTTGTTCCGAAACACCCATTTTGTACCGATGATGTTGTGCTCGTCCTTAGGCTTCTTCACGAGTGTCCACACTTCGTTCCTCTTGAAGTTGTGAAGCTCTTCATGCATAGCGTTCACCCAATCCGGGTCTTCAAGTGCTTGTTCAACCTTCAAGGGTTCAATGCTAGAGATGAAAGAATGATGCTCACAAAAATTTGCTAAACGAGTTTTAGAGCGAGTGATTCTCCCGGTTTGTATGTCACCGAAGATTTGGTTTAGTGGATGGTTCTTGGTCACTCTTGCTCGAACTCGGGGTAGCTTTTGCTTGTTGGATGGTGGAGCTTCTTCATCATCATCTCCTTCATCTTCGTTGTTGTTGAAGGTGTCGTTTGCTTGAGGTGGTGGTGAAGGAGGTTATGGTGGATCTTCATGATGTACTTCCTCCTCCTCTTCATCTTGTCGTGTACCACTTGTGGATGCCTCCATGTCGTTTTGTGGGTCGCCTTGGCGCGAGGTAGGAGCTTCCACTTGGGTTGATGAAGTACTTTCCTTCACCTCCTTGGGACGAATCTTGCCGATGGACAAGTCTTGGATAGCTTCTGAAGGATCCTTATCTCCTACATCATTTGGCAATTGTTCGACTTGCGAACCATTAGATTCCTCAAACTTCACATCTACCGTCTCTTCAACTTTTTGAGTGAAGTTGTTGTAGACACGGTAAGTGTGAGAGTTCGATCCGTAACCAAGTAGGAATCCTTCATGAGATTTACGAGCAAATTAAGTACGACGATGCTTATCAAGAATGTAGCACTTTGAGCCGAATACCCGAAAGTATCCAACTTGGGGTTTGTTACCGGTGAGTAGCTCGTATGCCGTTTTACCGAGAAGCTTGTGTAAGTAGAGTCGGTTTGTGGCATGACTTGCGGTTTCCACGGCTTCTGCCCAAAAGTGTCTTGGCGTCTTGTATTCGTCAAGCATCGTTCTTGCCATCTCAATAAGAGTTCGGTTCTTCCTCTCAACAACTCCATTTTGTTGAGGCTTGTACGTAGCCGAGAACTCATGTGAAGCACCTTCTTCGTCAAGAAAGGTATCTGCATGTGTGTTCTTGAACTCCGATCCATTATCGCTCCGAACCTTCTTGATCTTCACCTCAAATTGATTTTGCGCTTTGCGAGCGAAGTTCTTGAAGATCTTTTGTACCTGCGACTTATCATCAAGAAAGAATACCCACATAAATCTGGAAAAATCATCAACTATAACTAGACCATAGGAATTTCCACCAAGGCTCTTGTAAGCATTGGGACCAAAAAGATCCATATGAAGTAACTCGAGTGGTCTCCTAGTGGTCATGATGTTCTTGACCGGATGACTTCCACCTACTTGCTTTCCAACTTGACAAGCGCTACAAAGCCTATCTTTGTCAAAGATGACATCTTGAACACCAAGAATGTGATCGCCCTTGATAAGCTTATCTAGATTGCGCATGCCTACCTGTCCTAGCTTTCTATGCCATAGCCAACCTTTAGATGATTTTGCAATAAGACAACTACGAGGTTTGGATCTTTTAGTGAAATCGACAATGTATAGATCACCTCTACGGAAACTGGTAAAGACCATGTTATGATTATCTTGACGAAACACTTGGCAATCTACTTTGGTAAATAGCACATTAAAACCGAAGTTAGCAAGTCTAGATACGGAAAGAAGATTGTAGCCAAGGGATTCAACAAGCATGACGTTTTTAATAGAGCTATCATGGGATATGGCCACCTTACCGAGACCAAGTACCTTACCCTTGGAGTTATCTCCAAAAGTTACATACCTTCGCGGTCCATGGTTTGGTGTGACCTCTTCAAACATGTCTCTATCTCCGGTCATATGATCGGTGCATCCGCTGTAGAGAATCCACTCTTTTCCCCCGAACATGTAATCCTTGAAGTTTGCCATGAGACTTAGATTCTTCATTGTCTTGTCATACTCAATGTCGAACAACTCATCTTCATCATAGTAGCCATGTTCCACATTGTCATCATCAAGTGGGAAATCCTCGTCATAAGAAACAAGAGATTCGTTAGGGTTGTGATCATGACAATGTTCAAGTTTATGAATGTGAATGGCTTCAACAATGACGTTGTTGATAGTTATGACATCTCCTTTAGCACGCATGAGGTCTCTAAGATCAAATAGATAGTCATCAAACCTAGGATCACTAGGCATCATTTTGTGAAAAGCAATGGTTTTATGAAGAATTTCATCAAGATTACTTAATGAATAACTTGGATATCGTTTTTCCAAATCACTCCACAAAGTATAAGCACATTCAAAATTCTTCATTTGATTAAGCACAATTCTAGGCAATCCTCTAATAATAAGATTAACAGTTCTAAGATTGCATAGCATATCAATTTCCTCTTCGTGTGTGGGGTGTAAAGGATCAATGGGAGGTACATAGGGGCTCTTGACATGCTTGCTCAAATGGAATTCATTGAATATCTCAAGCACCTCATATTTCCATTGACTATAGTACTCCCCATCAAGAATAGGCACTCTACAACTCAAACTCTCCAAACTAGACACATCCATATTTCTCCAAAGGTGATTAAACCTAGGTTATGGAGACCTTGCTCTGATACCAATTGAGGGATCACTAGAAGTATGTGTCTAGAGGGGGGGGGTGAATAGACTACTAGCAAAAATTAAAACCTAACCTTTTGCCAAGTTAATTGGTGGGAAGATTTTGCAATTATAACAAGTCTAATGCACCCTACACATGCTAGTCAACAAGTATGGCAGCGGAAAGTAAGACAAGCACATGCAAGAGAGAGTAGAGATAGGAAGATCAAACACAATTTGTAGACGCAAGGATTTTTCCCGTGGGTCCGATAGGTGGCGCTATCGTACATCCACGTTTATGGAGTCTTCAACTCACGAAGGCTAACGGTCGCGAGAGTCCACGGAGGGCTCCACCCATAAGGGTCCACGAAGTAGCAACCTTGACTATTCCATAACGGCTTCCGTCCACGAAGGACTAGCCTCACCATGGGTAGATCTTCACAAAGTAGGCGATCTCCTTGCCCATACAAACTTCTTGGTTCAACTCCACAACACGAAGTAGGAGGCTCCCAAACGACACCTAACCAATCTAGGAGGCACCACCCTCCAAAAGGTAATAGGCTCGATAACGATGATGAACTCCTTGCTCTTGTGCTTCAAGATGATAGACTCCTCAACAGACAATCACTCTCTCATAGATTTGGCTTTGTTGGAAGAGATTGATTGGGTGGAAAGCAACATGGGGAGGCTAGAAATCAAGATTCATATGGTTGGAGTGGAATGGCTTGATCTCAACACATGAGTAGGTGGCTCTCTCTCAGAAAATCAGATGGGGCAAGTATGGAATAGTTCTGAGTGCTTCTCTGTCGAGTGAGTGGTGGTGAAGGAGTATATATAGGCATCTCCAAAAATCCAACCGTTACACCTTTACTGACCAACTCGGTGACACCGAAGTATAAGACTTGGTGGTACCGAGTTGCTCAAAAGGTAGCAACTTTTGAATCTCTGTGAGACCGATATATAGTTCTCGGCAGTACCGACAAAGGTGACCAACGGTCAGAATGCAAACTCGGTGGCATCGATCTAGAAAACTCGGAAATTCCGAATTTAAGAAAAGGGGCAACAGAAAGTTGGCAACTGAAACTTGGTGGGACCGATGCATAATCAGTTGTACCGAAAACTTAGGGTTTGGCTGGGATCTGTCTAAGGTGAAAATTGGTAGGGCCGAGTGGGAAATATTGGTGGCACCGATTTTGCATGGTAGGCTTTTGACAGACTTTTGTGGAAGAGCTTGTGGGTGTTTTTGGTGACTATCACTTGTGCACGTGGAGCATTTTGTTCACCATCAATACCTCACCTCCTTTTAATAGTATTGGCATTCCTATAGACTCAAAGTGATTTATCACAAAGTAAAATGTAGAGTCTTCTTGGTTGAAGTTTTTCCAATCCTATTCCTTGCATCTAGGGGTCTCTCCACAATCCTTTTGCCATCCCATCACTCTCTGTGGACTTTATCTGAAATACACTAGATAAGAGTATTAATCCAAGAGACAATGTATGTTGTCATGAATTATCAAAACCACCAAGGGAGCATATTGTGCTTTCAGGTCAGCTTTGGGTACCTCCACACTAATTCCGTCTCTTGCCGATGACCTAGGAACGGGACAGCCACCGGACACTTCTCGGATGTTGTCAGACGAAGACGGTTGCACCTGTCTCCTGTAAAGACCGGTAACGGTCGTAAGCGCTCTTTATGGATATGACAAAAGCTGACCTATTAGTTCAGAAATATTACCTATTCGACGGGGGTGCGGCCGAGGTAGTTCCAGAGTCCCCCACACGCTTGGAAGCTCCGCCACCATTCGAAGCCACTGTGGTTGTTGTCGCCGTCGCCGATGTTTGGCGCATGGTCCGATGGCCCTTTGGGATAGAGTCGACGCATTCGGAACAGCGCGGGACGAACACCCCTTTCGGGAAAATGCCTTCTTGTTACTCATCACAGAGGAAGGAAGGGTGCCGGGGTGGTCGGCCACGAGGCCTACCAAGGAGCGGTCAAGGCTCTCTTGGTAAAAAAAACCGTCTTCAAACTAAGCGGCATCTTAGGGTCCTCGTGAAACCCCGGCTCGTCGTCACGAGAATAGTTCTCCGGTTGAGGGGAAGGGCATCTGATCGTCTCGATCTAGCGCCTCCAGTCCTGTTGAGAACATTAAAGAATTTGGTCTGCCGAAAATGGGCGTTAAACCCGAAATATGGGAATATAGTCGTACATACCCATTCGATGGGGTTATTGATGGGGAACGTTGCATGGGAAACAAAAAATTTCCTACGCACACGCAAGATCTATCCATGGTGATGAGCATCTATGAGGGGGAGAGTGGATCTACATACCCTTGTAGATCGCTGAGCGGGAAGCGTTAAGAAACGTGGTTGATGTAGTCGAACGTCTTCGCGATCCAAATCGCCGAGCGTCCCGCGATCCAATCACGATCTAGTACCGAACGGACGGCACCTCCGCGTTCAGCACACGTACAGCTCGATGACGATCTCCACCTTCTTGATCTAGCAAGAGGGAGCGGAGAAGTAGATGAGTTCTCCGGCAGCGCGACGGCGCGGCAGCGGTGGTGGTGGAACTATTCCAGTAGGGTTTCGCCTAAGCGCTGCTGAAAACCAGAGGAATCAATCTATCGGGAGAGAGGGCTGCACTATGGCCTTTTGGGTTGAAGTGGTTTTGCCCTCTCTCCCTCTAGTATATATAGGAGGAAGGGGAGGGAGGCCGGTGCCCCTAGGGCTGCCCCTTTGGTGCGGCCGAAGTGGGGAGTTGGAGGAGTCCAACTCCAATCCTACTAGGAGTAGGATTCCTCCTCCCCCACTTGGAAACCCTTTCCACCTTTGGGTTTTCCCACCCCTAGCCGCATGGGCCTTAGTGGGGGGGGGGGGGGTTCGGCCAGCCCACCAGGGGCTGGTTTGACTCCTCCCACAGCCCATGAGACCCTTTGGTGCGAAAGGCCCCTCCCAATGGTCCCCCGGTACCCTCCCGGTACTCCCGGTACACTACCGAAGTACCCGAAACCTTTCCGGTGACCAAAACGGGACTTACTATATATCAATCTTTACCTCCGGACCATTCTGGAGCTCCTCGTGATGTCAGGGATCTCATCCGGGACTCCGAACAACCTTCGGTCACCACCATACATAACTCAATACTACCGAAACATCACCGAACGTTAAGTGTGCAGACCCTGCGGGTTCGAGAACTATGTAGACATGACCGAGAAACCTATACGGTCAATAACCAATAGCGGGACCTGGGTGCCCATATTGGTTCCTACATATTGTACGAAGATCTTTATCGGTTGAACCTCTATGTCAAGGATTCAGTTAATCCCGTATGTTGTTCCCTTTGTTCTTCGGTATGTTACTTTGCCCGAGATTCGATCGTCGGTATCTCTATACCTAGTTCAATCTCGTTACCGACAAGTCTCTTTACTCGTTCCGTAATACAAGATCCCGTGGCTAACACTTTAGTCACTTTGCTTGCAAGGCTTATTGTGATGTTGTATTACCGAGTGGGCCCTGAGATACCTCTCCGTCACACGGAGTAACAAATCCCAGTCTTGATCCATGCCAGCTCAACAGACACCTTCGGAGATACCTGTAGAGCATCTTTATTGTCACCCAGTTACGTTGCAACGTTTGATACACAAAAGGTATTCTTCCGGTGTCAGTGAGTTGCATGATCTCATGGTAATAGGAACAGATACTTGACATGCAGAAAACAATAGCAATAAACTGGCACGATCATATGCTATGTTCATAGTTTGGGTCTTGTCCGTCACATCATTCTCCTAATGATGTGATCCCGTTATCAAATGACATCTCATGTCTATGGCTAGGAAACCTTCACCATCTTTGATCAACGAGCCAGTTTAACTAGAGGCTTACTAGGGACACATTGTTTGTCTATGTACCCACACATGTAATTGAGTTTCCAATCAATACAATTATAGCATGGATAATAAACGATTATCATGAACAAGGAAATATGATAATAACTAGTTTATTATTGCCTCTAGGGCATATTTCCAACAGTCTCCCACTTGCACTAGAGTCAATAATCTAGTTCACATCACCATGTGATTTACATTGTTATGAATCTAACACCCAATGATTTCTGGGGTTCGATCATGCTTTGCATGTGAGAGAGGTCTTTAGTTAACGGTCTGCAACAATCAGATCCGTGTGTTCTTTGCAAATCTATATGTCGTACTGCAGATGCTACCACGCTCCACTTGGAGCTATTCCAAAAGGCTGCTCCACTATACGTATCCGGATTGCTACTCAGAGTCATCCAGATTGGTGTTAAAGCTTGCATCGACGTAACCCTTTACGACGAACTCTTTATCACCTCCATAATCGAGAAATGTTTCCTTAGTCCTCTAGTTACTAAGGATAACTTTGACCGTTGTCCAGTGATCCACTCCTGGATCACTCTTGTACCCCTTGACAGACTCATGGCAAGGCACACACAGGTGCGGTACATAGCATGGCATACTATATAGAGCCTATGGCTAAGGCATAGGGGACGACCTTCATCCTTTCTCTTTCTTCTGCCGTGGTCAAGCTTTGAGTCTCACTCAACTCCACACCTTACAAATCAAGGTATGTACTCATTGAAAATCTTATCAGACGTCTTTGATCTATCTCTATAGATCTTGATGCCCAATATTTAAGTAGCTTTTTATACAGGTCTTCCTTTGAAAAACACGTTTCAAACAACCTTTTATGCTTTCCAGAAATTTCTACATCATTTCCGATCAACAATATGTCATCCACATATACTTATCAGAAATTCTATAGTGCTCCCACTCACTTTATTGTAGATACAAGTTTCTCATAAACCTTGTATAGACCCAAAAACTTTGATCACCTCATCAAAGCATATATTCCAACTCCGAGATGCTTGCTCCAGTCCATAGAAGGATCGCTGGAGTTTGCATACATTTTAGCATCCTTAGGACTGACAAAACCTTCTGGTTGTATCACATGCAACCTTTCCTCACGGATACCATTAAGGAAACTCTGTTTTGACATCCATCTGCCAGATTTCATAATCGAAAAATGCAGCAACTTCTAACATAATTCCAACAGAATTCAGCATCGCTACGGGTGAGAAAGTCTCATCGTAGTCAACTCCTTGAACTTGTGAAAAACCCTTTGCCACAAGTCGAGCTTTATAGACGGTGACATTACCGTCCGCGTCCGTCTTCCTTTCAAAGATCCATTTGTTCTGAATGGCCTTTCGCCCTTCAGGTAATACTTCCAAAGCCCATACTTTGTTTTCATACATGGATCTCATCTCGGATTTCATGGCCTCTAACCATTTCTCGGAATCCAGTCCCATCATTGCTTCTCCATAGCTCGTAGGTTCATCGTTGTCCAACAACATGACCTCTAAGACAGGGTTGCCGTACCACTCACGAGCAGTACGCGTCCTTGTCGACCTACGAGGTTCGATAGTAACTTGATCCGAAGCTTAATGATCATCATCATTAACTTCCTCTTCAACTAACGTAGGCTCCACAAAAACAACTTTCTGCGCCGCACTACTCTCTGGTTGAAACAAAGGTTCAACAACCTCATCAAGTTCTATCTTCCTCCCACTCAATTCTTTCAAGAGAAACTCTTTCTCGAGAAAGGACCTGTTTTAGCAACAAACATTTTGTGCTTGGATCTAAGATTGAAGGTTTACCCAACTGTTATGTTAGGGTATTCTATGAAGATGCATTTGTCCGCTTTGGGTTTGAGCTCATTAGGTGAAAACCCTTTTTCACATAAGCGTCGCAGCCCCAAACATTAAGAAATGACAGCTTAGATTTCTGCCAAACCAAAATTCATACGATGTCATCTCAACGGACTTAGATGGTGCCCCTTTTAAAGTGAATGTAGTTGTCTCTAATGCCTAACACCAAAACGATAGTGGCAAATCGATAAGAGACATCATAGTTCGCACCATATCCAATAGAGTACGACTACGACGTTCGGACACACCATCACACTATGGTGTTCCAGGTGGCGTGAGTTGTGAAACAACTTCCACATTGTCTTAAGTTGTATACCAAACTCGTAACTCAGATATTTACCTCCACGATCAGATCGTAGACATTTTATCTTCTTGTCACGATGATCTCAAACTTCACTCTGATTTTGTTTGAACTTTTCAAACGTTTCAGACTTGTGTTTCATTAAGTAAATATCCCCATATCTACTCAAATCATCAGTGAAGGTAGGAAAATAATGATATCCACCGCACGCTACAACACTCATTGGACCAAATACATCAACATGTATTATTTCCAATAAGTTACTTGCCCGCTCCATCATACCGGAAAACGGGGTCTTTAGTCATCTTGCCCATGAGGCATGGTCCGCATGTCTCAACCGATTCGAAATAGAATGAGTCCAAAGATCCATCAGCATGGAGTTTCTTCATGCGTTTTACACCAATATGACATTTAGCGGCAGTGCCACAAGTAGGTGGTAATATCATTATTAACTTTGTATCTTTTGGCATTAATATTATGAACTTGTGTATCACTACAATCAAGATTCAATAAACCATTCTCATTGGGTGCATGACCATTGAAGGTATTATTCATGTAAACAGAATAACCATTATTCTCTAACTTAAATGAATAACCGTATTGCAATAAACATGATCTAATCACGTTCATGCTCAACGCAAACACCAAATAACATTTATTTAGGTTCATCACTAATCCCGAAGGTTGAGAGAGCATGCGATGGTGATCACATCAACCTTGGAAACACTTCCAACACTCATCGTCACCTCACCCTTAGCTAGCCTCCGTTTATTCCGTAGCTTTTATTTCGAGTTACTAACATTTAGCAACCGAACCGGTATCCAATACCCAGGTGCTACTAGAAGTACTAGTAAGGTACACATCAATAACACGTATATCAAATATACTTCTGTCGACGTTGCCAGCCTTCTTATCTACCAAGTATCTAGGGTTGTTCCGCTTTAGCGACCGTTCTCCTCATAATAGAAGCACTTAGTCTCGGGTTTGGGTTCAACCTTGGGTTTTTTCACCGGAGCAGCAACTGACTTGCCAACCATGAAGTTTCCCTCCTTGCCCTTGCCCTTCTCGAAACTAGTGGTTTTACAAACCATCAACACTTGACGCTCCTTCTTGATTTCTACCTTCGCGGTGTCAAACATCGCGAATAGCTCAGGGATCATTATTTCCATCCTTGGCATTTTATAGTTCATCGCGAAGATTTAGTAGCTTAGTGACAGTGACTTGGAGAACTATATCAATCACTATCTTATCTGGAAGATCAACTCCCACTCGATTCAAGCGATTGTAGCACCCAGACAATCTGAGCACATGCTCACCAATTGAGCTATTCTCCTTCATCTTGCAGGCAAAGAATCTTGTTGGAGGTCTCATACCTCTCAACACGGGCACGAGCCTGAGATCCCAATTTCAGCTCTTAGAACATCTCATATGTTCCGTGACGTTCAAAACGTTTTGGAGCCTCAATTCTAAGCCGTAATGCATGACGCACTAAACTATCAAGTAGTCATCAGAACGTGCCTGTTAGATGTTCACAACATCTACAGACGACACTTGAGGGGTTGGCGCACCGAGCGGTGCATTAAGGACATAAGCCTTCTGTGCAGCAATGAGGACAATCCTCAGATCACGGACCCAGTCCGCATTATTGCTACCATCATCTTTCAACTCTATTTCTCTAGGAACATATAAAAATTCAAGGGAGCTACAGCGCGAGCTAGTAATCTACAACATAATTTGCAAAGACATTTTGACTATGTTAATGATAATGAGTTTAGTTAATCATATTACTTAAAAAAATCCCACTCAAATTGACATCCCTCCGGTCATCCGAGTGTTACATGATCCAAATTCCCCAACCCAAGTCTGATCATCACGTGAGATGAGGTGGTTTCAATGGTGAACATCTCCATGTTGATCATATCTACTATATGACTCATGTTCGACCTTTCGGTCTCTTGTGTTCCGAGGCCATGTCTGTACATGCTAGGCTCGTCAAGTTTAACCCGAGTGTTCCGCACGTGCAACACTGGCTTGCACCCGTTGTATGTGAACGTAGAGTCTATCACACCCGATCATCACGTGGTGTCTCAAAACGACGAACTTTCGCAACGGTGCACACTCGGGGAGAACACAATTTATCTTGAAATTTAAGTGAGGGATCACCTTATAATGCTACCGTCGTCCTAAGCAAAATAAGATGCATAAAAGGATTAACATCACATGCAAATCATAAGTGACATGATATGGCCATGAACTTGTGCTTTTGATCTCCATCTCCAAAGCACCGGCGTGATCTCCATCGTCACCGGCATGACACTAGGATCTCCATCATCTTGATCTCCATCAATGTGTCGCCATGAAGTTGTCACGCCAACTGTTGCTTCTACGACTATTGCTAACTCATAGCGATAAAGTAAAGCAAAATGGCAAAAAAAGACAACCCTATGGCTCCTGCCGGTTGTCGTACTCATCGACATGCAAGTCGTGATATTCTATACAATACATGATCATCTCATACATCACATATATCTCATCATGTAATTGGCTATATCACATCACAACATACCCTACAAAAACAAGTTAGACGTCCTCTAATTGTTGTTGCATGTTTTACGTGGCTGCTACGGGTATCTAGCAAGAACAATTCTTACCCATGCAAAAACCACAACGGTGATACGCAAATTGCTATTCAACCTTCTCAAGGACCGCCTTTGTCGAATCCGATCCAACTAAAGTGGGAGAAACAGACACCCGCCAGCCATCTTTATGCAACGAAGTTACATGTTAGTTGATGGAACCGGTCTCTCGTAAGCGTACGAGTAATGTTGGTCCGGGCCGCTTCATCCCACAATACCGCTGAATCAAGAAAAGACCAAGGGAGGAAGCAATCTGAACATCAACGCCCACAAACTCCTTTGTGTTCTACTCATGATCTCATCTACCCATAGACCTAGCTCATTATGCCACTGATGGGGAACGTTGCATGGGAAACAAAAAATTTCCTACGCACACGCAAGATCTATCCATGGTGATGAGCATCTACGAGGGGGAGAGTGGATCTACATACCCTTGTAGATCGCTAAGCGGGAAGCATTAAGAAATGCGGTTGATGTAGTCGAACGTCTTCGCGATCCAAATCGCCGAGCATCCCGCGATCCAATCACGATCTAGTACCGAACGGACGGCACCTCCGCGTTCAGCACACGTACAGCTCGATGACGATCTCCGCCTTCTTGATCCAGCAAGAGGGAGCGGAGAGGTAGCTGAGTTCTCCAGCAGCGCGACGGCGCGGCGGCAGTGGTGGTGGAACTATTCCAGCAGGGCTTCGCCTAAGCGCTGCTGAAAACTAGAGGAATCAATCTATCGGGAGAGAGGGCTGCACTATGGCCTTTTGGGTTGAAGTGCTTTTGCCCTCTCTGCCTCTAGTATATATAGGAGGAAGGGGAGGGAGGCCAGCGCCCCTAGGGCTGCCCCTTTGGTGCGGCCGAAGTGGGGAGGTGGAGGAGTCCAACTCCAATCCTACTAGGAGTAGGATTCCTCCTCCCCCACTTGGAAACCCTTTCCACCTTTGGGTTTTCCCACCCCTAGCCGCATGGGCCTTAGTGGGGGGTTCGGCCAACCCACCAGGGGCTGGTTTGACTCCTCCCACAGCCCATGAGACCCTTTGGGGCGAAAGTCCCCTCCCGATGGTCCCCCGGTACCCTCCCGGTACTCCCGGTACACTACCAAAGTACCCGAAACCTTTCCGGTGACCAAAACGGGACTTACTATATATCAATATTTACCTCCGGACCATTCCGGAGCTCCTCGTGACGTCCGGGATCTCATCCGGGATCTCCTCGTGATGTCACTTTGCTTGCAAGGCTTATTGTGATGTTGTATTACCGAGTGGGCCCTGAGATACCTCTCCGTCACACGGAGTAACAAATCCCAGTCTTGATCCATGCCAGCTCAACAGACACCTTCGAAGATACCTATATAGCATCTTTATAGTCACCCAGTTACGTTGCGATGTTTGATACGCACAAGGTATTCTTCCGGTGTCAGTGAGTTGCATGATCTCATGGTCATAGGAACAGATACTTGACATGCAGAAAACAATAGCAATAAACTGGCACGATCATATGCTATGTTCATAGTTTGGGTCTTGTCCATCACATCATTCTCCTAATGATGTGATCCCGTTATCAAATGACATCTCATGTCTATGGCTAGGAAACCTTCACCATCTTTGATCAACGAGCCAGTTTAACTAGAGGCTTACTAGGGACACATTGTTTGTCTATGTACCCACACATGTAATTGAGTTTCCAATCAATACAATTATAGCATGGATAATAAACGATTATCATGAACAAGGAAATATGATAATAACTAATTTATTATTGCCTCTAGGGCATATTTCCAACAGTTATGGCTTGAGTAGCCGTCCTTGGTATACAGGCGAGTAAACTCTTCTTTTTCTCCCTTGTAGAGATCGGCTAGTATGGTCGCTAAAGCCGCTTGGTTGGCAGGACCTTGCCTTTTATAGCGGGCCGTGTCGTCTGGCCCGTTGTACTGCCATAGAGGATGAATCTTCTGCTGTAGAGGTTGGACGCATCGATTTATGGTGGCGGCAATCACATCGATGATGGTTAGCTTGTTGTGGGCCAGTAGCCTCACGCGGGCCGCCAGACGCTTCACTTCTTTGCTTTCCCCTGGAACGGACTCTTCGGTCGCCAATTGAACCTTTTCTTCGGAGGAACATCTGAGTGTTCAGGCAATCCTCTCCGAGGTGGACTGAAGAGTGGAACGTCCTCAATATAAAACCATTCCAAGCTCCAAAACTCGGGATCTGTCTTCGGAGTCCCCATAGGGTACCCCGTCCCGCCTATGCGGCACACTTTGGCTCCGCCTACTTCGAACATCGTCTCCCCCCGAGAGCGGGGAACGAGGCAGAAGTACTTTATCCATAGCTCAAAATGGGCCTCGCAGCCCAGGAACATCTCGCAAAGAGCGACGAAACCCGAGATATGCAGGATGGATCCAGGAGTGAGATGGTGAAGTTGAATTCCGTAAAATTCCAACAAACCCCTAAGGAAGGGATGAATAGGGAAGCCGAGGCCTCGTAGGAGGAAGGGCACGAAGCATACCCGCTCCTCCTTGCGAGGGGAGGGGAAGTTTTCAGCGAAGGCCTCGCCGTTCGCGGAAGTTAAACCGGAATGGGTGGGCGCCAGATCTGAGGGAGGAAGATATCCTTGCACCTCAAGGTCGCGCAATCGAAGCCTTCACACCGCGCAGCTGGACCAGTCGCCTGGGAGATTGTCGTGAGGACGCGAGGATGAGCTTGGGATGCTAGCCATATCTTTGGGCTCCTGGATCTTCTCTTCTATTGATGGTTGTGAGAACGAGGTGCGTTGTTCGTGGTACATTTGGCCTGTTTAAAATAGGCGGCTTTCTCCACCGACGCCTCGAAGAGGGCAATTCTTAAAAGATTGATGGGCTGTTAACCCCCTGGTGACACACGGAAATCGAGGGATGCCATTAATCCTGGGCGGAAAAATCAATGTGATGGGCCCCGTGAGGCCGCGACGCTTCGGAAATCGGGAAGTCATCGGCAGCCGGATTGTGGCGGCCGAACATGAGGGGGGGATGAGAACTCGCCCCGCAAGCCGAAGACTTTTTGCAGGACAGCCGATGATCGGGAACCTCGACGTTGGAGGCTAGTTCGGGGGCTACTGAGGGAGTCCGGGACTAAGGGGTCCTCGGGCTGTCGACCTATTTCCCATAGGCTGGATAGTTGGGCCGCTCTGGGCCCAATACGTGGGGGCCGAACTACAAGTCAACCTCGTGTTCGGGAAGGAAAGTTTAGATGTCTTGGTGTGTCCTTCAAGTCAAGATGGCCAGATCGACAGGTTTACCCCTTGGAGATAACCGACCATGTGTAACCCTAGGTACCCCTGGTGTCTATATAAACCAGAGGGTTTAGCTCGTACAGGCAAGGACCATTACTCCAACTCATCTAGGGTTTAGTTCATCTATTCTCGTGGTAGATCGACTCTGTAATCGTTATACACCCATCAATACAATCAAAAGCAGGACATTGGGTTTTACCTCTTCGAGAGGGCCCAAACCAGGGTAAACATCGTGTCTACGTTCCTTGTTACCCATCGATCCAAGATCTACAACTTGGGACCCCCTACCCGAGATCTGCCGGTTTTGACACCGACAGTATCCGACATGCATGTTGGTACAATTATGGAGTCGAATGATGCGACTTTCTTTGAGGACATATTTCCCATGAAGGATATGCCTAGCTCATCAACTCAGGAGATACTTACTCTATCTAGTCAGGAATTATTTGTATTTCCTGAACCCACCATTGCGATGGAACACGTTGAGAATCCTGAGTAGGATGACAATGAAACTCCTGTAAGGAGTAAGAGATGAAAGACTGCAAAGTCTTTTGGTGATGATTTCATTGTGTACCTCGTGGATGACACACCCAGAACTCTTTCAGAAGCCTATGCATCTTCTGATGCTGACTACTGGAATGAAGCGGTTCGTAGCGAGATGGATTGCATCTTAGCTAATGGAACCTGGGAAGTCCCTGATTGTCCTTATGGGTGCAAACCCGTGGGATGTAAGTGGGTGTTTGATGTCTACTACACAACTTGTTCTTGTAGATTCGTGTTGGGCCTCCAAGCGCAGAGTTTTGTAGGACAGTAACAAATTTCCTTCAAGTGGATGACCTAAGGTTTATCAATCCGTGGGAGGCATAGGATGAAGATGTTCTCTCTCAAACAACCCTGCAACCAAATAATAAAAAGTCTCTTGTGTCCCCAACACACCAAATACAATGGTAAATTGTATAGGTGCACTAGTTCGGTGAAGAGATGGTGTGATAATCCCCAAGTGCAAGGAATCATCGTAGCAATTTCCAAAGGTGGAAGTGATAAGTATGGAGTGTCGAACCCACAAGGAGCTAAAGAAGATCAATATTCTCTCAAGTCCTATCTGCCACTGATACGACTCTATGTACGCCAAACGTTTGCTTCCAACTAGAAACGAGAAATAAAACTACGTTGTGGGTATGAAGAGAATAGCTTTGCATGATATCGGAGAACTAAAATATAAAAATAGGTGCTGTTATCATAAAGTTAGAATATATTACAATATATTACAAATAGCGAGTGTGGAATAATGATGGGTTGGTGTGTGAAATTGTCCTAGGCAATTGTTAACAAGATCGGTAATCATTATTGCTATTTTATATGAGGGAGAGGCATAAGCTAACATACTTTCTCTACTTGGATCATATGCACTTATGATTGGAACTCTAGCAAGCATCCGCAACTACTAAAGATCATTAAGGTAAAACCCAACCATAGCATTAAAGCATCAAGTCCCCTTTATCCCATACGCAACAACCCCCTTACTCGGGTTTAAGCTTCTGTCACTCTAGCAACCCACTATAAGCGAATCATGAACGTATTGCAACACCCTACAGCGGGAATCCTTCACGTGTGCGCGGCACGGAAGGCACCATAGACAACACCAAAATAAACATACAACTCAAACCAATCTAGATCATCAATCAACCCATAAGACAAAAGAAATCTACTCAAAACATCATAGGATGGCAACACATCATTGGAACATAATATGTGGCATAAAGCACCATGGTCAAGTAGGGGATGACAGCGGGATGCGGGAGAGTGGACCGCTGAATAGATATGAGGACGGTGATGAAGAAGGTGATGTTGATGAAGACGATCACCGCGGCGATGGTTCCCCCGATGGCACTCCGGCGCCACCGAGAGAGAGGGGGAGAGGGTCTCCCCCTTGTGCTTCCTCCTCCATGGCCTCCCCCTGGGTGGGGAGAGATTCTCCCTCTGGTCCTTGGCCTCCATGCAGATGATGGCCCCTCCGTCTTCCTCCTCCATGGTCTCCGGTGATGGTGACCCCCTCCGGCAGGGTGCCGGAGAGGGCCAAGATTGATTTTTCGTGGCTACAGAGACTTGAGGCGGCGGAACTTCTGATCTAGGGTTCTTTCTGGGGTTTTTGGTATTTATAGGAATTTTTGGCGTCGGTCTCACGTCAAGGGGGTGCTCGAGGAGTCCACAAGCCGGGAGCACCCTTCCGGGGGGGTAGGGCGCGCCCCTAGGCTTGTGGCCTCCTCGGTCACTTCCTGGCCCAGCTCCGGTGCTTCGGGGGTCTCTTTTGGTCCATAAAAATCACCGTAAATTTTCAGCCCATTCCGAGAACTTTTATTTCTGCACAAAAAACGACACCATGGTAGTTCTGCTAAAAACAGCGTCAGTCCGGGTTAGTTCTAATAAAATCATACCAAAATCATATAAAATTATTGTAAACATGGCATGAATACTTCATAAATTATAGATACGTTGGAGACGTATCAGCATCCCCAAGCTTAATTCCTGCTCGTCCTCGAGTAGGTAAATGATAAAAGAAATAATTTATGAAGTGTGAATGCTAGCAAGTGCACAAGTTTGATCAATGATAATTCCAACCACTTTTTCTAGCATCAATATAAACCATAAACAGTAGCTCATCTCATAAAACTTCTCATGATCAAGTAACAAGCTATTCACATGTCAAAGTATAGACCAGAAAGTTTCTTGAAAACTAACAAACCATATTCCTAGTCATCGAACAATTGCAATTCATCTTATTTTCAGGAAGGGTCTATGTAAGAGCTTTGATTTAGCAAATTGCACATACTCAACTATCATATAGTCTTCCATGATTATTGACACTCAAAGCATATTTTTAGAACAAATAGCATCCATCGAACACAGAGAAAGATAGGGGCTTAATGTTTCGCCTCCCAACTTATTTATCATATAGATAATTGTGAACAATAATAATTCATGATCAAATATATTTGTCTGGATATATATGTCTAGATCATTCCCCAACACATGACGCTTGCCAAGAGAAAAAGGCGAAATATAGGAAGTGGTGAAGATCACCATGACTCTTGCATAAAGTAAGTACTAGAAAGTAAAAGATAGGCCCTTCGCAGAGGGAAGCAAAGGTTGTCATGCGCTTTTTGTTTTTGGATGTGCAAACCCTTAATGCAAAGGAACGTCACGTTGTATTGCCCTTTGTGATAGCAACCTTTATTATGCAGTCCGTCGCTTTTATTTCTTTACCATCACAAGTTCGTACAACGCTTATTTTTCCTTACAATAAAAGATCATACATATTTAGGAGCAATTTTTATTGCTTTTTGCACCGATGACAACTTACTTGAAGGATCTTACTCAATCCATAGGTAGGTATAGTGGACTCTCATGGCAAAAATGGTTTAAGGGTGTTTGGATGCACAAGTAGTATTTCTACTTGGTGCGGAAGTTTTGGCTAGTATGAGGTGGAAGCAAGCACCACATGTTGGAGGATCCATAACAATATAACTTCTATACAAATATACCCGAACATAACTCATTAAGTTGTCTTCCTTGTCCAATTTCAACTAATTTGCTCGAGTTTGAAAATAATTAATGAGCTCACAATCATAGAAGATGTCCAAGATAGTATATTTATATGTGGAATCTCTCTTCCTTCAATATTCTTTCATGAATTGTTCAAGTGACCAATGCGGTGTTTGCTAACTTTCAATAAATTTTACCACCTATACTTATTATGTGTGAAGTCATTACTCCCCATGGGATAAGTATATGAAGCATATTTAATTTCAGATTTATGATATTCAATTCATTCAACCATTTACTCATAGGATATAAGTGAAGCACGAGAGTGAATGACAAACTACTCCAAAAAGATATAAGTGAAGATCAATGTGTAGTCAATTAGTTAAATAGCCATGTGAGGACTCTCTCTCTTATTCAAAATTTCAGATCCAATGCTTTTATTCAAACAAAATAAAATGATATTCCAAGGATAGCACATATCATGTGAAGAAGCAAAAACTTAGGTTCAACCGATACTAACCGATAATTGTTGAAGAGGAAAGGTGGGATGCCTACCGGGGCATCCCCAAGCTTAGATGCTCGAGACTTCTTGAAATATTAATTAGGGATGCCTAGGGCATCCCCAAGCTTGAGCTCTTGTGTCTCCTTAATTCCTCTCATATCACGGTTTTCCTAAATCTCAAAAACTTCATACACCCAAA
Source organism: Elymus sibiricus (assembly GCA_039707655.1). Taxonomy (NCBI): domain Eukaryota; kingdom Viridiplantae; phylum Streptophyta; class Magnoliopsida; order Poales; family Poaceae; genus Elymus; species Elymus sibiricus. The sequence goes on from CM077671.1 coordinate 253,427,095, forward strand.
ACTCAACAAGAACTCGTGAGATAAGTTAGTATAAATCAATGCATAACCTTATCATTCCCTACTGTAGCAAATCACTAAAATTATTATTTGACATTGCATAATAAATGCCTCTGCATATTTAATACTTCCATCCTCAAATAGAATCATTAAACAAGCCAACATTTGCAAACAATGCAAACATAACAGCAATCTGCCTAAACAGAACAGTCTATAAAGCATGCAGCAAGATCCATACTTAATTAACTACAAAAATTCTGAAACTTTACCACACTGTATAGAATTTATAATAGCATGCTGTGTCAAAATTTCAAGATTTTATGACATACTGACTATTCTAGGGAATTTTTGCACTAACAGCAAACTTTCTGTTTTGAAACAGCAACTCGTATACTTGCAAATTGAGCATGGTGCAGGCTACCCTTGACACTTTTATTGAAATAAAATATGCAAAACATTAATCTAAATAAAAGCAAGCAAATCCTAACAAAATAAAATGACGCTCCAAGCAAAACACATATCATGTGACGAATAAAAATATAGCTCCAAGTGAGGTTACCGATAATGTTGAAGACGAAAGAGGGGATGCCTTCCGGGGCATCCCCAAGCTTAGTTGCTTGGATATTCCTTGAATATTAACTTGGGGTGCCTTGGGCATCCCCAATATTAGGGTCTTGCCACTCTTTATTCTCCTCATATCGATATCTCACCCAAAACTTGAAAACTTCAATCACACAAAACTTAACAGAACTTCGTGAGATGGGTTAGTATGATAAAGAGCAAATCATCCACTTAGGTACTGTCAAATACAAGATCCATAATTGTTCTCGCATAATTTATACTGTAACTTATCATTTCCACAATTTATATCACTTAATATAAGCCATGGAAATGCTAAAACAAGCAAATTATGCAAACAAGGCAGATTCTGTCAAAAACAGAACAGTCTGTAATGATCTGAACAATGACCATACTTCTGCAGCCCCAAAAATTCTAAAAATTTAGGACAACCTAGGAAATTTGTATATAAATAACGTGTAAAAAATTCATAAGCTTTTAACTCTCTGTGAATTTATAAAAATTCTGGACTGGGCACAAAAGTTTCTGTTTTTGCACAGAATCAAGTCAACTATCAACCACATCATCCCAAAGGCATTACTTGGCACTTTATTGAAAGAAAACATATAAAACATAGTTACTACAGTAGAATAATAATTATAACACACAAAAATAGTAGGGGTAAATATTGGGTTGTCTCCCAACAAGCACTTTTCTTTAATGCCTTTTTAGCTAGGCATGACATTTTAATGATACTCTTCCAAGCCTAATTCCGATGATAATTTTATTCATACTCTAAAAGATATAAGTGAAGTTCATAGAGCATTCTACAATTAATATAGATTAACCAATATCCAAGCTCAAAATATATAAGTGAAGCACACGAAGCATTCTATAAAGCCATACTCAAAAGATTTAAGTGAAGCACAAAGAGCATTCTACAAAGCCATACTCAAAAGATTTAAGTGAAGCGCATGAAGCATTCTACAAATCAATGAAGGACTATCTCATACTAGAAGGGTTCATAAAGGAAAAGAAAAACACTAAAGACGCATATCATGTGAACAAAACAAAAACCGAGATATACCGATAATTGTTGAAGAATGAAGATGGGATGCCTTCCGGGGCATCCCCAAGCTTAGATGCTTGAATCTCCTTGAAATATTTACTTGGGGTGCCTTGGGCATCCCCAAGCTTGAACTCTTGTCTCTCCGTATTCTTCTTATATCGATACCTTCTCGATCTTCGAACACTTCATCCACACAAAACTTAACAAAACCCTCGTGAGATCCGTTAGTATAATAAAGCAAATTACTACCTTTACGTACTGTTGTAAACTCATTCCAATTTCATATTAGCATTATATCTACTGTATTACAACTTCACCATGGCTCATACCCCCCGATACAACCCATAGATTCATCAAAATAAGTGAACAACACATAGAAAACAGAATCTGTCAAAAACAGGACAGTCTGTAGCAATCTGGAAACTTCGTATACTTCTGTAACTCAAAAAAAATCTGAAAAATTAGTACAAATTAAACAATTTATATAGAAGTACTGTGTAAAAATTTCAGCAACTTTTGACATTTCAGTAAGAAATGTAAATTCATGCACTACAGTCAAAGTTTCTGTTTTTGCACCGCACATAGCAAACAAGCAATCTAATCATCCTAAAAGCAAATCTTGGCACATTATTTTTATAATACAATGGATATATACAAGGGGATAATTATTTTTGAGAAGCTTCCATAAAAAATTCTACATTGTTTCCATGAGCATGAACACAAGTGTTCAAGGTCGACCCTCACTTCTCCAATGCACAACCTTCCAATCACTTCTCTTTTTGAAAAACTTCTAAGGCATAAGAGGCAAGTAATTCTTTTTGTATTTTTCATTATTTAATTTTTTTTGTTTGTTTCAACCACAACTAAAGAAAGCAAAAAGTGAAAACAAAATCTACTTAGTGAAGAAAGCAAACAAGCACAAACGAGAATATCAACCCCACGCTATTGCTCCCCGGCAACGGCGCCAGAAAAGAGCTTGATAATCCCCAAGTGCAAGGAATCATCATAGCAATTTCCAAAGGTGGAAGTGATAAGTATGGAGTGTCGAACCCACAAGGAGCTAAAGGTAATATCAATATTCTCTCAAGTTCTATCTGCCACTGATACGACTCTACGTACGCCGAACGTTTGCTTCCAACTAGAAACGAGAAATAAAACTACGTTGTGGGTATGAAGACAATAGCTTTGCATGATATCGGAGAACTAAAATATAAAAATAGGTGTTGTTCTCATAAAGTTAGAATATATTACAATATATTACAAATAGCGAGTGTGGAATAATGATGGGTCGGTGTGCGAAATTGTCCTAGGCAATTGTTAACAAGATCGGTAATCATTATTGCAATTTTATATGAGGGAGAGGCATAAGCTAACATACTTTCTCTACTTGGGTCATATGCACTTATGATTGGAACTCTAGCAAGCATCCGCAACTACTAAAGATCATTAAGGTAAAACCCAACCATAGCATTAAAGCATCAAGTCCCCTTTATCCCATACGCAACAACCCCCTTACTCGGGTTTAAGCTTCTGTCACTCTAGCAACCCACTATAAGAGAATCATGAACGTATTGCAACACCCTACAGCGGGAATCCTTCACGTGTGCGTGGCACGAAAGGCACCATAGGACAACACCAAAATAAACATACAACTCAAACCAATCTAGATCATCAATCAACCCATAAGACAAAAGAAATCTACTCAAAACATCATAGGATGGCAACGCATCATTGGATCATAATATGTGGCATAAAGCACCATGTTCAAGTAGGGGATTACAGCGGGATGCGGGAGAGTGGACCGCTGAAAAGATATGAGGACGGTGATGAAGAAGGTGATGTTGATGAAGACGATCACCGCGTCTCCCCCTTGTGCTTCCTCCTCCATGGCCTCCCCCCTGGGTGGGGAGAGGTTCAACCTCTGGTCCTTGGCCTCCATGGTGATGATGGCCCCTCCGTCTTCCTCCTCCATGGTCTCCGGTGATGGTGACCCCCTCCGGCAGGGTGCCGGAGAGGGCCAAGATTGATTTTTCGTGGCTACAGAGACTTGCGGCGGCGGAACTTCTGATCTAGGGTTCTTTTTGGGGGTTTTGGTATTTATAGGAATTTTTGGCGTCGGTCTCACGTCAAGGGGGTGCTCGAGGAGTCCACAAGCTGGGAGCACCTTCCCGGGGGGTAGGGCGCGCCCCCTAGGCTTATGGCCTCCTCGGTCACTTCCTGGCCCAGCTCCGGTGCTTCGGGGGTCTCTTTTGGTCCATAAAAAATCACCGTAAATTTTCAGCCCATTCCGAGAACTTTTATTTCTGCACAAAAAACGACAGCATGGTAGTTCTGCTGAAAACAGCGTCAGTCCGGGTTAGTTCTAATAAAATCATACCAAAATCATATAAAATTATTGTAAACATGGCATGAATACTTCATAAATTATAGATACGTTGGAGACGTATCATGGTGATACAAGTGTAGTAATGATAGTAGATATTGATTTTTGTAGTAGTAACAATAAAAAACAGCAAGGTAGCAAGTAACAAAAGTGAGCACAAACGGTATTGCAATGCTTGAAAACAAGGCCTAGTGTCCGTACTTTCACTAGTGCAATCTCTCAACAATGCTAATATAATTGGATCACATAACCATCCCTCAACGTGCAACGAAGAATCACTCCAAAGTTCTTATCTAGCGGAAAATATAAGAAGAAATTGTTTGTAGGGTACCAAACCACCTTAAAGTTATCCTTTCCGATCGATCTATTCAAGAGTTCGTACTAAAATAACACCAAGTTGTCCTTTCCGATCGATCTATCTAAGAGTTCGTACTAAAATAACACCATATGATACGCATCAACCAACTCTAATGTCACCTAGATACTCCAATGTCACCACAAGTATCCATGAGTTAATTATACGATACGCATCAGACAATTTTAGATTCATAATACTCAATCCAACACAAAGAAACTCAAAGAGTGCCCCAAGATTTCTATCAGAGAAAGTAGGACGAAAACGTGCATCAATCCCTATGCATAGATTACCCCAATGTCACCTCGGAAATCCGCGAGTTGAGTGCCAATACATAGATCAAGTGCTCTCAAATATATAAAAGTATTCAATCCGGTAATAACGAAATCTCAAAGGGAAAACTCAATTCATCACAACAAGATAGAGAGGGGAAAACACCATATGATCCAACTATATTAACAAAGCCCGCGATACATCAAGATCGTGCCAAATCAAGAACACGAGAGAGAGAGAGATTAAACACATAGCTACTAGTACAAACCCTCAGCCCCGAGGGTGGACTACTCCCTCCTCATCATGGCCTCCGCCGGGATGATGAAGATGGCCACCAGAGATGATCTACCCTCTTCGGCAGGGTACTGGAACGCCTCCAGATTGGTTTTTCGTCAATACAGAGAGTTGCGGCGGTGGAACTTCTCATCTAGGGTTATTTCTGGGGGTTTCTGAATATATAGGATTTTTGGGCGTTGGTTTCACGCGAAGATGGGCCACGAGGGGCCCACAAGACACCAGGGCACGCCGGAGGGGGCTGGCGCGCCCAGGTGGGTTGTGGCCACCTCGTGGCTCTTCTGGCCCACCCACGAAGCTTCTAGTGCCTCTTTTGTTCCAAAAAAATCGTCAAAAAGTTTCGTTGCATTTGGAGAACTTTTATTTCTGCACAAAAAACAACACCACGGTAGTTCTGCTGAAAACAGCGTCAGTCCGGGTTAGTTCCATGCAAATCATACCAAAACCATATAAAATTGTTGTAAATATGGCATGAATACTTCATAAATTATAGATATGTTGGAGACGTATCAGCATCCTTAACCTTAATTCATACTCGTCCTCGAGTAGGTAAATGATAAAAGAAAATAATAAATGAAGTGTGAATGCTAGCATAGTGCATAAGTTTGATCAATGATAATTTCAACCACTTTTGCTAGCATCATAACAGCAACTCTTTCTCATAAAACTCATCATGATAAAGTAGAACCAATTCACATGTTATGGTTCAAACAATGAATTCTCTTTAAACTTAACAACCTATGTTCTTAGTCACCTAAACAATTACAATTCAACTTATTCTCAACAAAGTCTAAGTAAGAGCTCCACATACTCAATCATCATATAGTCTTCTATGATTGCTAGTACTAAAGCATATTTTTAGAACAAATGGCATCCATCGAACACAGAGAAATATAGGGGCTTAATGTTTCGCCTCCCAACTCATTTATCATAGAGATAATTGTCAACAATAATAAGTCATGCTCAAATATATTTGACTGGCCATATGTGCCTAGATCTTTCCCCGCCACATGATGCTTGCCAACTAGAGAATAATTGAGGTTGAAATGAGAATGCATACTGTTGACTCTTGCATAAAAGTAAATACTAAAAGGTAAAAGATAGACCCTTCGCAGAGGGAAGCAGAGGTTGTCATGCGCTTTTTGGTTTTGTATGCACAGTCCCTTAATGCAAAAGAACGTCACGTTATATTGCCCCTTATGATAGCAACCTTTATTATGCAGTCCGTCGCTTTTATTATGTTGCCATCACAAGTTCGTACAACGCTCAATTTTCTCTTATACTAAATGATCAAACACATTTAGAAGCAATTTTTATTGCCTTTTTGCACCGATGACAACTTACTTGAAGGATCTTATTCAATCCATAGGTAGGTATGATGGACACTCATGGCAAGAAACTGGGTTTAAGGGTTTTTGGATGCACAAGTAGTATCTCTACTTAGTACAAATTTTTGGCTAGCAAAATATCCTAAGAAAACACCACATGTTGGAGGATCCATAACAATATGACTTCTATGCAAATATACTTAACCATAACTCATTACGTTGTGTTCCTTGTCCAACTTCAACTAATTTGCTCAAGTTTGAAAATAATTAATGGGTATTCACAATCATAGAAGATGTCCAAGATAATATATTTCTATGTGAAAGTTCTCTTCCTTATACTAATCATTCACGAATTGCTTGTATGACCAATATTGTGATTGTCAAGCTTCAAAAGATTTCACTTTCTAAAGCCAATGTGAAGCCACTACTAGGCATGATATGAACATATAATTTCAACTTCATGGTATTCAATTCATTCAACAATTTACTCATAGGATATAAGTGAAGCACAAGAGTAAATGACAAGCTACTCCAAAAAGATACAAGTGAAGATCAAGCGAGTAGTCAAACAATAAAGTAGCTATGTGAGGACTCTCTCTCAATAAAGATTTTTGGATCTGAGTATTTTATTTAAACAGTGAGCAAAATAAAAATAGCACTCCAAGAATAGCACATATCATGTGGACAAATAAAAATTAAGGCTCAACATAGACTAACCGATAATTGTTGATGAAGAGAGGTGGGATGCGTAGCATCCCCATGCTTAGATGCTTGAGACTTCTTGAAATATTTACTTGGGGTGCCTTGGGCATCCCCAAGATTGAGCTTTTGTATCTCGTTCAATCCTCTCATATCATGCTTTCACCTATTCTCAAAAACTTCATCCACACAAAACTCGAAAAGAACTCGTGAGATAGGTTAGTACACATAAGAATAAATCAACACTTCATGTACTGCCAAGACAAGTTGCATAATAATTTCCAAACATTATCTAGTGTATACTATCATTTTCACAATTTATATTTACCAATATAAGTCATGAAAACCATCGGAAAAGTAGATAACAAAACTATGACATCAATCTGTCTAAACATGACAGTCTGTAGAAATTAATTTAGAAAGTGCACTTATGTATCTCTAAAAATTCTGAAAATTTATTACATGCTAAAGAATTTATATTAAAAATACTTTGTAAAAGTTTCAAAAACTTTCCACGTTCCAGTAAAATATGAAAATTCAAACACTACAGAAAAAGTTTCTGTTTTTACACAGCACACATCAAACATGCATTTCAAGCATCTTAAAGGCAATTCTTGGAACTTTTTATTGAAAAACAAGATTATAAATAACATAAAGCAAATACTAACAAAATAAAATGATGCTCTGAGCAAAACACATATTATGTGACAAATAAAAATATAGCTCCAAGTAAGATATACCGATAGTGTTGAAGACGAAAGAGGGGGTGCCTTCCGGGGCATCCCCAAGCTTAGGCGCTTGAGTATTCCTTGGATATTACCTTGGGGTGCCTTGGGCATCCCCAAGCTTAGGTTCTTGTCACTCCTTATTCTCCTCATATCGGTGTCTCACCCAAAACTTGAAAACTTCAATCACACAAAACTTAACGGAACTTCGTGAGATGGGTTAGTATAGTAAATATAGGTCATTCACTTAGGTACTATTAAGAAAAGATTCATAATTGTTCCCACATGATACCTACTGTATTATATCATTCCCATAATTTATACCACTAAATATAAGCTATGGAAACACTAAAACAAGCAAACTATGCATGCAAAAAAAATCTGTCAAAAACAGAATAGTCTGTGAAGATCTGTAGTATAACCATATTTCCCTGTTTCTAAAAATTCTGAAAAATTAGGACAACGTAAATAATTTGCATAGAAATAATTTGTAAAAAATTTAGAATTTTTTGACGCTCCAGTAAAATCATAGAAATTCTTTACTATAGGCAAAAGTTTCTGTTTTTGCACAGAATCAAATCAACAAGTATTCATACTATCCCAAAGGCTTTACTTGGCACTTTATTGAAATAAAAGACACAAAACATGATTACTACAGTAGCTTAATCATGTGAAAACTCAAAAAAAGAAAGTAAAAATGTTGGGTTGTCTCCCAACAAGCGCTTTCCTTTAATGCCTTTTAGCTAGGCATGATGATTTCAATATGCTCACATATGAATAGTATTTGAAATATGCAAGAGAGCATCATGAATCTCATGACAAGCACATTTAATTCTAACCCACTTCCTATGCATAGGGATTTTGTGAGCAAACAATTTAATGGAGCAAGAATCACCTAGCATAGGAAGACAAAACAAGTGCAACTTCAAAATCTTGAACACATAGACAGGAAACTTGATATTATTGCAATACCTCCAAGCATATGTTCCTCCCTCATAATAATTTTAAGTAGCATCACGAAGGAATTTCACAATATAACTATCACATAAAGCATCCTTGTCACGATCTACAAGCTTAGAAAATTTATTACTCTCCACATAAGCAATTTTCTTCTCATTCATTGTAGTCGGAGCAAACTCAACAAAATAACTATCATGAGACACTTGATTGACATAACCACATTCAATATTAAAATCGTGATGACAAGTTTCATGGTTACTATCACTCTTTATAGCATACATGTCATCATCATAATCATCATAAATAGGAGGCATGCCATCATCATAATAAATTTTCTCATCAAAACTTGGGAGACTAAAAATATTATCTTCATCAAACATAGCATCCCCAAGCTTGAGGCTTTGCATATCATTAGCATCATGGATATTCAGAGAATTCATACTAGCAACATTGCAATCATGCTCATCATTCAAGGAATTCTCATTAGGTATTTTCATAATTTCTTCCTCTACCAATTGAGCACAATTTTCTGAATCCTTATTTTCACGAAAGACATTATAAAGACGATACAAATGATGCAACCTAAACTCCATGTTTTGTAGTTTTGTTTTTGTAAAAACCAAACTAGTGATAAACAAGAAACTAAAAGATTTAATTGCAAGATCTAAAGATATACCTTCAAGCACTCACCTCCCCGGCAACGGCGCCAGAAAAGAGCTTGATGTCTACTACACAACTTGTTCTTGTAGACTCGTGTTGGGCCGCCAAGCGTAGAGTTTTGTAGGACAATAGCAAATTTCCCTCAAGTGGATGACCAAAGGTTTATCAATCCATGGGAGGCGTGGGATGAAGATGGTCTCTCTTAAACAACCCTGCAACCAAATAATAAAAAGTCTCTTGTGTCCCCAACACACCAAATACAATGGTAAATTGTATAGGTGCACTAGTTCGGCAAAGAGATGGTGATGCAAGTGTAGTAATGATAGTAGATATTGATTTTTGTAGTATTAACAATAAAAAACAGCAAGGTAGCAAGTAACAAAAGTGAGCACAAACGGTATTGCAATGCTTGAAAACAAGGCCTAGGGTCCGTACTTTCACTAGTGCAATCTCTCAACAATGCTAATATAATTGGATCACATAACCATCCCTCAACGTGCAACGAAGAATCACTCAAAAGTTCTTATCTAGCGGAGAACATAAGAAGAAATTGTTTGTAGGGTACTAAACCACCTTAAAGTTATCCTTTCTGATCGATCTATCCAAGAGTTCGTACTAAAATAACACCAAGTTATCCTTTCCGATCGATCTATCTAAGAGTTCGTACTAAAATAACAGCATATGATACGCATCAACCAACTCTAATGTCACCTAGATACTCCAATGTCACCACAAGTATCCATGAGTTAATTATACGATACGCATCAAACAATTTCAGATTCATAATACTCAATCCAACACAAAGATCCTCAAAGAGTGCCCCAAGATTTCTACCGGAGAAAGTAGGACGAAAACGTGCATCAACCCCTATGCATAGATTACCCAATTGTTACCTCAGGAATCCGTGAGTTGAGTGCCAAGACATAGATCAAGTGCTCTCAAATCCATAAAAGTATTCAATCAGGTATTAATGAAATCTCAAAGGGAAAACTCAATTCATCACAACAAGATAGAGAGGGGAAAACACCATATGATCCAACTATATTAACAAAGCCCGCGATACATCAAGATCGTGCCAAATCAAGAACACGAGAGAGAGAGAGAGAGATTAAACCCATAGCTACTGGTACAAACCCTCAGCCCCGAGGGTGGACTACTCCCTCCTCATCATGAAGACGGCCTCCGGTGATGATATACCCTCTCCGGCACGGTACTGGAACGCCTCCAGATTGGTTTTTCGTGGCTACAGAGGCTTGCGGCGGCGGAACTTCTCATCTAGGGTTATTTCTAGGGGTTTCTGAATATATAGGATTTTTGGGCATCGGTTTAACGCGAAGATGGGCCCCGAGGGGCCCACAAGACACCAGTGCGCGCCTGAGGGGGCTGGCGCGCCCTAGTGGTTTGTGGCCACCTCGTGGCTCTTCTGGCCCACCCACGAAGCTTCTAGTGCCTCTTTTGTTCCAAAAAAATCGTCAAAAAGTTTCGTTGCATTTGGAGAACTTTTATTTCTGCACAAAAAACAACACCACGGTAGTTCTGCTGAAAACAGTGTCAGTCCGGGTTAGTTCCATGCAAATCATACCAAAACCATATAAAATTGTTGTAAATATGGCATGAATACTTCATAAATTATAGATACGTTGGAGACGTATCAGTGTTCAAAAAAAAGCTTAGACCTGATGGTACAATTCAAAAGTACAAGTCACGGCTTGTGGCCAAGGGTTACACCCATAAACAAGGTGAAGACTTCTTTGATACTTACTCACCTGTGGCTAGACTTACCACTATTCGGGTGCTACTATCATTGGCTGCCTCACACGGTCTTCTCGTTCATAAAATGGACGTTAAGACGACTTTCCTCAATGGAGAGTTGGATGAGAAAATTTACATGGATCGGGCCGATGGTTTTGTAGTACATGGCCAGGAAGGAAAGGTGTGCAAGTTATTGAAGTCTTTCTATGGCCTTAAACAAGCTCCTAAGCAGTGGCATGAGAAGTTCGAAAGAAAATTAACTACTGCAGGCTTTGTTGTAAATGAAGCTGACAAGTGTGTGTACTATTGTAACGCCCAATATGCGGCCCTATCCTCGCGGAAACTTGAAAGTCTCTACAGGAATAGAAGCGCACATCAGAGATGTTGGGGAACTTTGCATGGGAAACAAAAAATTTCCTACGGACACACAAGATCTATCCATGGTGATGAGCATCTACGAGAGGGAGAGTGAATCTACATACCCTTGTAGATCGCTAAGCGGAAGCGTTAAGAAACGCGGTTGATGTAGTCGAACGTCTCCGCGATCCAAATCGCAAGTCGTCCCTCGATCCGATCACGAACTAGTGCCGAACGGACGGCACCTCCGCGTTCAACACACGTACGGCTTGATGACGCCTTCACCTCCTCGATCCAGCGAGCGATGATGAAGTAGTAGATGAGTTCCGGCAGCACGACGGCGTGGTGATGATGGTGAGGAACAATCTCTGCAGGGCTTCGCCAAGCACTACGGAGATTATGACGGGAGAACTAGAGGGTTAGCGTTGCCGACACACGGCTTGGGAAATCTTAATGTGTCCCGTGTGCTAGCCCTACCCCTCTATTTATATGTTGAGCCTTGGGGTCTAAACTTGGAGTAAAAGCCTCCTCTAGGTCGGTTTTGCCCGCACAAGGTCGGTTTGGCCCGCAGGGAAAGAGTCCAACTCGGATCCCTGCAGTACCGCTCATGAGCGGTAGTACCGCTTGAGCGGTAGTACCGCTTCACACAAGCGGTAGTACCGCTTGGGCGGTAGTACCGCTTCATACAAGCGGTAGTACCGCTTACGCGGTAGTACTGCCTTTACCAGCGGTAGTACCGCTTAAGGCAGTAGCAAAACTTCCTTTTGCACTTTCCAATACCTCGTGGGTTTTACCCCTTTGGCCCGTATAAAGTGTTGCTGCACCCAAACTCTTCGGTAAACACCCGGAACCCCTTCCGGTGAATTCCGGAACCCTTCCGGAGATCAAAACACTATTATCACATATATTAATCTTTACCTCCGGACTATTCCGGAGATCCTCGTCATGTCCGGGATCTTATCCTGGACTCCGAACAACCTTCGGTCACCAACAAAATAACTCAACTATACTAATCGTCACCAAACGTTAAGTGTGTAGACCCTGCGGGTTCGAGAACTATGTAGACATGACCGAGACACCTCTACGATCAATAACCAATAGCGGGACCTGGATGCCCATATTGGCTCCTACATATTCTACGAAGATCTTTATCGGTCAAACCTCTATGTCAAGGATTCAGTTAATCCCGTATGCTGCTCCCTTTGTTCTTCGGTATGTTACTTGCCCGAGATTCGATCGTCGGTATCTCTATACCTAGTTCAATCTCGTTACTGGCAAGTCTCTTTACTCGTTCCGTAATACAAGATCTCGTGGCTAACACTTTAGTCACATTGCTTGCAAGGCTCATTGTGATGTTGTATTACTGAGTGGGCCCTGAGATACCTCTCCGTCACGCGGAGTAACAAATCCCAGTCTTGATCCATGCCAACCCAACAGACATCCTCGGAGATACCTGTAGAGCACCTTTATAGTCACCCAGTTACATTGCGACGTTTGATACACACAAGGTACTCCTCCGATGGCAGGGAGTTGCATGATCTCATGGTCAAAGGAACAGATACTTGACATGCAAAAACAATAGCAACAAACTGACATGATCATATGCTATGTTCGTAGTTTGGGTCTTGTCCATCACATCATTCTCCTAATGATGTGATCCCGTTATCAAATGACATCTTATGTCCATGGCTAGGAAACCTTAACCATCTTTGATCAACGAGCTAGTCAACTAGAGGCTTACTAGGGACACAGTGTTGTCTATGTACCCACACATGTATTTGAGTTTCCAATCAATACAATTATAGCATGGATAATAAACGATTATCATGAACAAGGAAATATAATAATAACTAATTTATTATTGCCTCTAGGGCATATTTCCAACAGTCTCCCACTTGCACTAGAGTCAATAATCTAGTTCACATCACTATGTGATTTACATTGTAATGAATCGAACACCCATGCAGTTCTGGTGGTGTTCATGTTTAGCCCTTGGAAGAGGTTTAGTCATCGGATCTGCAACATTCAGATCCGTGTGTACTTTGCAAATATTTATGTCGTCCTCCTTGATGTAATCGCGGATGGAATTGAAACGTCGCTTTATGTGTCTGGTCCTCTTGTGAAATCTTGGTTCCTTGGCTAGAGCAATGGCACCAGTATTATCACAAAACAGAGTCATTGGGTTAAGCGCACTAGGCACTACTCCAAGATCTGTCATGAACTCCTTCATCCAGACACCTTCCTTTGCCGCCTCCGAGGCAGCGATGTACTCCGCTTCGCATGTAGAATCAGCTACCACGCTTTGCTTGGAACTGCACCAGCTAACCGCACCCCCATTAAGAATAAATACGTATCCGGTTTGAGACTTAGAGTCATCCGGATCAGTGTCAAAGCTTGCATCGACGTAACCCTTTACGACGAGCTCTTGATCACCTCCATAAAAGAGAAACATGTCCTTAGTCCTTTTCAGGTACTTCAGGATATTCTTGACCGCCGTCCAGTGTTCCATTCCTGGATCACTTTGAAACCTTCCGACCATACTTATGGCAAGGCTGACATCGGGTCTTGTGCACAACATTGCATACATGATAGAGCCTATGGCTGAAGCATAGGGGATGACACTCATCTTTTCTCTATCTTCTGCAGTCACTGGGCATTGAGTCTTACTCAACTTCACACCTTGCAAAACAGGCAAGAACCCCTTCTTGGAGTGATCCATTTTGAACTTCTTCAAAATTTTATCAAGGTATGTGCTTTGTGAAAGTCCTATTAAACGTCTTGATCTATCTCTATAGATCTTGATGCCTAATATGAAAGCAGCTTCTCCTAGGTCCTTCATTGAAAAACTCTTGTTCAAATATTCCTTCACGCTTTCCAACATTTCTATATTGTTTCCAATCAGTAATATGTCATCCACATATAATATTAGAAACGCTATAGAGCTCCCACTCACTTTCTTGTAAATACAAGTTTCTCCGTAAACTTGTATAAACTCGAACGCTTTGATCACCTCATCAAAGCGAAGATTCCAACTCCGAGATGCTTGCACCAGTCCATAAATGGATCGCTGGAGTTTGCAAACTTTGTCAGCATTCTCTGGATCGACAAAACCTTCTGGTTGCATCATATACAACTCTTCCTTAAGGAAACCGTTAAGGAACGCTGTTTTGACATCCATCTGCCAAATTTCATAATTGAAAAAGGCAGCTATTGCTAACATGATTCTGACGGACTTAAGCTTCGCTACGGGTGAGAAGGTCTCATCGTAGTCAACTCCTTGAACTTGTGAAAAACCCTTTGCCACAAGCCGAGCTTTATAGACGGTGACATTACCGTCCGCGTCCGTCTTCCTCTTAAAGATCCATTTGTTCTGAATGGCCTTACGCCCTTCAGGTAATACTTCCAAAGTCCACACTTTGTTTTCATACATGGATCCCATCTCGGATTTCATGGCCTCTAACCACTTCTCGGAATCCGGGCCCATCATCGCTTCTCCATAGCTCGTAGGTTCATCGTTGTCTAACAACATGACCTCTAAGACAGGGTTGCCGTACCACTCAGGAGCAGTACGCGTCCTTGTCGACCTACGAGGTTCGATAGCAACTTGATCCAAAGCTTCATGATCATCATCATTAACTTCCTCTTCAACCGATGTAGGCTCTACAGAAACATCTTTCTGTGCTGCGCTACTCTCAGGTTGAAGTAAAGGTTCAACAACCTCATCAAGTTCTATCTTCCTCCCACTCAATTCTTTCGAGAGAAACTCTTTCTCAAGAAATGTTCCGTTTTTAGCGACAAACACTTTGCCTTCGGATCTGAGGTAGAAGGTATACCCAACTGTCTCTTTTGGGTATCCTATGAAGACGCATTTCTCCGCTTTGGGTTCCAGCTTTTCAGGATGAAGCTTTTTGACATAAGCATCACATCCCCAAACTTTAAGAAACGACAGCTTTGGCTTCTTGCCAAACCAAAGTTCATATGGCGTCGTTTCAACGGATTTCGATGGTGCCCTATTTAAAGTGAATGCAGCTGTCTCTAATGCATAACCCCAAAACGATAGTGGCAAATCGGCAAGAGACATCATAGATCGCACCATATCCAATAAGGTTCGATTACGACGTTCGGACACACCATTACGCTGTGGTGTTCCAGGCGATGTCAATTGTGAAACAATTCCACACTGTCTTAAGTGACTGCCAAACTCATAACTCAGATATTCTCCTCCTCGATCAGATCGTAGGAATTTAATCTTCTTGTTACGATGATTCTCAACTTCACTCTGAAATTGTTTGAACTTTTCAAATGTTTCAGACGTGTGTTTCATTAAGTAAATATACCCATATCTACTTAAGTCATCAGTGAAGGTGAGAAAATAACGATAACCACCGCGTGCCTCAATACTCATCGGACTGCACACATCAGTATGTATGATTTCCAATAAGTCACTTGCCCGTTCCATTGTTCCAGAGAACGGCGTTTTAGTCATCTTGCCCATGAGGCATGGCTCGCATGTGTCAAGTGATTCAAAATCAAGTGACTCCAAAAGTCCATCAGCATGGAGCTTCCTCATGCGTTTTACGCCAATATGACCTAAACGGCAGTGCCACAAGAAAGTGGTATTATCATTATCAATTCTACATCTTTTGGCATCAATGTTATGAACATGTGTATCATTACTATCGAGATTCAATAAGAATAAACCCCTCACTTCGGGTGCATGACCATAAAAGATATTACTCATATAAATAGAACAACCATTATTCTCTGATTTAAATGAGTAACCGTCTCGCAATAAACAAGATCCAGATATAATGTTCATGCTTAACGCAGGCACCAAATAACATTTATTTAGGTTCATCACTAATCCCGATGGTACTCGAAGAGCGAGCGTGCCGACGGCGATCACATCAACCTTGGAACCATTTTCCACGCGCATCGTCACTTCGTCCTTTGCCAGCCTCCGTCTATTCCGCAGTTCCTGTTTTGAGTTGCAAATATGAGCAACCGCACCGGTATCAAATACCCAGGCACTACAACGAGAGTTGGTAAGGTACACATCAATAACATGTATATCATATATACCTTGTTTGTTGTTGGCCGCCTTCTTGTCAGCCAAATACTTGGGGCAGTTCCGCTTCCAGTGTCCAGTTCCCTTGCAATGAAAGCACACAGTTTCTGGTTTGGGTCCAGCCTTGGGTTTCTTCACGAGAGGAGCAACTGCTTTGCCACTCTTCTTGGAGTTACCCTTCTTACCCTTGCCATTTTTCTTGAAACTAGTGGTTTTATTGACCATCAACACTTGATGCTCCTTCTGAATTTCAGACTCAGCGGCTTTCAGCATCGCAAACAGCTCGGCGACTGACTTGTTCATCCCGTGCATGTTATAGTTCAACACGAAGCTCTTGTAGCTAGGTGGCAATGATTGAAGAACTCTGTCAGTGATAGCCTCTGGCGGAAGGGGCATCCCCAATTCAGCCAGACGGGTGGAGTACCCAGACATTCTGAGTACATGATCACTGATAGACCCGTTCTCCTCCATCTTGCAAGCATAGAACTTATCGGAGATCTCATATCTCTCGATCCGGGCATTCTTCTGAAAGATAAACTTCAACTCCTGGAACATCTCATATGCTCCATGACGTTCAAAACGTCTTTGAAGTCCCGGTTCTAAGCCATACAATATTGCACATTGAACTATTGAGTAATCTTCAGAACGAGCCTGCCAGGCGTTCACAACGTCTAGAGACTCAACTGGAGCGGGTGGATCACCAAGCGGTGCATCAAGGACATAAGCCTTCTGGGAAGCCGTAAGAATAATCCTTAGATTACGGGCCCAGTCCACAAAGTTACTTCCATCATCTTTCAACTTAGCTTTCTCTAGGAACGCATTAAAATTCGGGGGTGCTACTGCGCGAGCCATGATCTACAACATAAATATAGCAAAGACAACTTAGACTATTGTTCTAGATAATGAGTTTAGTTAATCATATTACTTAAAAACTCCCACTCAAATTGACATCCCTCCGGTCATTCGAGTGTAACATGATCCAAATCCACCAACTCAAGTCCGATCATCACGTGAGTTGAGGTGGTTTCAATGGTGAACATCTTCATGTTGATCATATCTACTATATGACTCATGTTCGACCTTTCGGTCTCTTGTGTTCCGAGGCCATGTCTGTACATGCTAGGCTCGTCAAGTTTAACCCGAGTGTTCCGCACGTGCAACATGGCTTACACCCGTTGTATGTGAACGTAGAGTCTATCACACCCGATCATCACGGCGTGTCTCGAAACGACGAACTTTCACAACGGTGCACACTCGGGGAGAACACAATTTTATCTTGAAATTTAAGTGAGGGATCACCTTATAATGCTACCGTCGTCCTAAGCAAAATAAGATGCATAAAAGGATTAACATCACATGCAAATCATAAGTGACATGATATGGCCATGAACTCGTGCTTTTGATCTCCATCTCCAAAGCACCGGCATGATCTCCATCGTCACCGGCATGACACCATGATCTCCATCATCTTGATCTCCATCAACGTGTCGCCATGAGGTTGCCGTGCCGACTGTTGCTTCCACGACTATTGCTAACTCATAGCGATAAAGTAAAGCAAAACGGCGAAAATAATTAAAGACAACTCTATGGCTCCTGCCAGTTGCCGTACTCATCGACATGCAAGTCGTGATATTCTATACAACACATGATCATCTCATACATCACATATATCTCATCATGTAATTGGCCATATCACATCACAACATACCCTGCAAAAACAAGTTAGACGTCCTCTAATTGTTGTTGCAAATTTTACGTGGCTGCTACGGGTTTGCAAGAACCGTTCTTACCTACGCAAAACAACAACGTGGTGTAGTGATTGCTTTTTGATCTTCTAAAAGAACCCTCTTCATTGAAATTGATTCAACTAAAGTGAGAGAGACAGACACCCGCTAGCCATCTTTATGCAACGAAGTTACATGTCAGTTGAAGGAACCTGTCTCGCGTAAGCGTACGCGTAATGTCGGTCCGGGCCGCTTCATCTCACAATACCGCCGAATCAAGTATCAACTAGTAACGGCAAGCAATATGTATACACCCACGCCCACAACTCGTTTGTGTTCTACTCGAGATCTCATCTACGCATAGACCTAGCTCAGATGCCACTGTTGGGGAACGTTGCATGGGAAACAAAAAATTTCCTACGCACTCACAAGATCTATCCATGGTGATGAGCATCTACGAGAGGGAGAGTGAATCTACATACCCTTGTAGATCGCTAAGCGGAAGCGTTAAGAAACGCGGTTGATGTAGTCGAACGTCTCCGCGATCCAAATCGCAAGTCGTCCCTCGATCCGATCACGAACTAGTGCCGAACGGACGGCACCTCCGCGTTCAACACACGTACGGCTTGATGACGCCTTCACCTCCTCGATCCAGCGAGCGATGATGAAGTAGTAGATGAGTTCCGGCAGCACGACGGCGTGGTGATGATGGTGAGGAACAATCTCTGCAGGGCTTCGCCAAGCACTACGGAGATTATGATGGGAGAACTAGAGGGTTAGGGTTGCCGACACATGGCTTGGGAAATCTTAATGTGTCCCATGTGCTAGCCCTGCCCCTCTATTTATATGTTGAGCCTTGGGGTCTAAACTTGGAGTAAAAGCCTCCTCTAGATCGGTTTTGCCCGCACAAGGTCGGTTTGGCCTGCAGGGAAAGAGTCCAACTCGGATCCCTGCAGTACCGCGCACAAGCGGTAGTACTGCTCACGAGCGGTAGTACCGCTTCACACAAGCGGTAGTACCGCTTGGGCGGTAGTACCGCTTCATACAAGCGGTAGTACCGCTTACGCGGTAGTACTGCCTTTACCAGCGGTAGTACCGCTTAAGGCAGTAGCAAAACTTCCTTTTGCACTTTCCAATACCTCGTGGGTTTTACCCCTTTGGCCCGTATAAAGTGTTGCTGCACCCGAACTCTTCGGTAAACACCCGGAACCCCTTCCGGTGAATTCCGGAACCCTTCCGGAGATCAAAACACTATTATCACATATATTAATCTTTACCTCCGGACTATTCCGGAGATCCTCGTCATGTCCGAGATCTTATCCGGGACTCCGAACAACCTTCGGTCACCAACAAAATAACTCAACTAGACTAATCGTCACCAAACGTTAAGTGTGTAGACCCTGCGGGTTCGAGAACTATGTAGACATGACCGATACACCTCTACGATCAATAACCAATAGCGGGACCTGGATGCCCATATTGGCTCCTACATATTCTACGAAGATCTTTATCGGTCGAACCTCTATGTCAAGGATTCAGTTAATCCCGTATGCTGCTCCCTTTGTTCTTCGGTATGTTACTTGCCCGAGATTCGATCGTCGGTATCTCTATACCTAGTTCAATCTCGTTACTGGCAAGTCTCTTTACTCGTTCCGTAATACAAGATCTCGTGGCTAACACTTTAGTCACATTGCTTGCAAGGCTCATTGTGATGTTGTATTACCGAGTGGGCCCTGAGATACCTCTCCGTCACACGGAGTAACAAATCCCAGTCTTGATCCATGCCAACCCAACAGATATCCTCGGAGATACCTGTAGAGAACCTTTATAGTCACCCAGTTACGTTGCGACGTTTGATACACACAAGGTACTCCTCCGATGGCAGGGAGTTGCATGATCTCATGGTCAAAGGAATAGATACTTGACATGCAAAAACAATAGCAACAAACTGACACGATCATATGCTACGTTCGTAGTTTGGGTCTTGTCCATCACATCATTCTCCTAATGATGTGATCCCGTTATCAAATGACATCTTATGTCCATGGCTAGGAAACCTTAACCATCTTTGATCAACGAGCTAGTCAACTAGAGGCTTACTAGGGACACAGTGTTGTCTATGTACCCACACATGTATTTGAGTTTCCAATCAATACAATTATAGCATGGATAATAAACGATTATCATGAACAAGGAAATATAATAATAACTAATTTATTATTGCCTCTAGGGCATATTTCCAACAAGAGACGCTTTTGCAAGGTGGATATCGTCACAAGTACATGTATTGAATGGGAAGAGTATACAAGATTTGGCTTACACTCGCCACAAGCTACGACTACGGATACAGAAGAGGAGGATTCGACTACAGATGAAAACAAACAAAAAAAGATACGACGTCCATCCTGCTATCCCAGGCTACCGGCCTGGAACCCATCCTATGCTCGATGACGAAGATGAAGAAACTCCAAATAGAACAATCATCGTGCTCACGTCAAAGCATTGCTTTACCTGAACCTGCATCTGTTGTTGTAGTAATCTGTGAGCGACGGGGACTCAGCAATCTCATTTCCAAGGGTATCAAGACTAGCAAAGCTTAATGGGTGAGGTAAGGTTAAGTGGTGAGGCTGTAGCAAACACTAAGCATTTGATATCTGGCTAACTTACGAGTATAAGAGTAAGAAGAGTGATCTACGCATAAACGGATGTGAACTAGTAATGATCAAGAAGTGATCCTGAACACCTACTTATGAGTCATTCATAACCCCACTGTGTTCTCTTCCCGAACTCCCTCGAAAAGAGACGACCACGATTACGCACACGGTTGGTGTATTTTAATTGAGTTTACTTCAAGTTTGCTATAACCGCGTGTTAAACAATTTCCAAGTTGCCACATAACCGCGGGCACAGCTTTCCGAAAGATATAACTCTACAGGGGTGCTCCAACTCATCCATCACAAACTAGCCACAAGCTGCGGTGGAAAACCTCAACCTCAAGATAGCCCAAGGTATTCTCAAAATCCCGATGCACAAGACATTCTAGAAGGGGAAAAACAAATCCAGCAAGACCGTCCGACGTGTCGACGAACCCGATAGGAGTAGCGTATCTCGTTCTTAGGACACGACGGATAAGCGAATCATACAGTGGCCTAATAGAAATATCCTGAGTTGCCCCGGGTTGGCCCCGCACGGTGCTCTAGTTTGGACCAACGCTCATGAGGAGCACTGGCCCAGGGGTTGATTAATTATCCATGGGTCAATTACTCCCTATGCAGGTTTATTAGTTATTACGCAAATGTAGTACCAATGTTGGGCCTTGCCCGAAGATTTTTATCCCAAAACAAATAATCAAGGGGGTCCCCATAACAACCCCGAGCATGTTAGGAGCACTCAGTATGGAACATAACACTCGTAAACAAAACTAGGGCGGCAAAGGTGGAACAAAACACCAAGCAAAAGACCAAGCCTTCCACCTTTTACCAAGTGTATAGGTGCATTAAATTAAATAGCAAGAATATTATGATATCCCAAAGATATCCATGTTATCACATGGAACAACCTACACCCGCAACTAGCAACACTATAAGAAGGGCTAAGCAAGCGGTAACATAGCCAAACAACGGTTTGCTGGGATTTGGAGAGTTGAGGCTTATCATGGCATATGGGGAGGCTTGACAAACAAGTGGTAGGTAGCGAGACATAGCGATAGAATCGAGACAACTAGCACGACAATGATAGTAGTGGTATCTAGGTAAATGATCATCTTGCCTGAGATCCTTCTTGGAAGAAGAACGGATCCGTGAAGAAGACGAACCAACGTAGTCGAACGAATCCTCACACTCCGAATCAGTTTCGGAACTCTATCGAGAAGAAGCAATCCGGAAACTAACAAATGACATGGTAAACACCATGACATATTCATGACATGATGCACAAACAAGGATGATGCATGTCAAGTTTAAATAGGCATAGCATGGCAAGATGCAAAAATCCAACAATACAAATTAAGTGAAGTGCAATATGCAACGAGTTGCATATTGATGAAACTCCACATTCGAATCATTTAGTTCACTCTCGTTTATTTACACGGCAAGTTTAACTGTTTTTAAACATGGCAATCAGTGAAGCATAAACAACTACATCATCTAGGCATCTTAAATGGGGCCGGAAACAACATATAGCATTTCTGAAACAGCCCCATATGCAATTATGAATTTGGTCCAGATATTTACTAAACATATTTTATATTTATTAAACAAGAAAATAAATTGAACCATGTGATTCTACACGTCTTTCTAAGCAAGTTACATATATGGTTCATTTAATTCGGAGAGCCGGTTATTTAGTTATGAAATAAATCATTTTAACATGTCATTTATGCAAACTAAATGAAAACAGCAAGTTAAACATTTTTATCATGGATGGAAGTTGGATATTATTAATCTACACAAAATTCTGAACATTTTTCATATATAAAGGTTTTACATGTGATGCACGGTTGATGAGTTATTATTTGCATGAATTTCTGTAAAATGACAATTCTCTGGATAATAGAGAAATTCGTCCAGAGCAGAAAAATATATAACGACCAAATCTGAATATGGTCCAACGATGCAACAGACGCGACATAATATACTGCGCTCAGAGCGCGACATAGAGGGGCTGGGCGCTGAGCCCACCATAGCGGGCTTGGCCCAGGTCGGCGATGGGCAGGGCACAGAGGAGGCTGGAGAGCTGGGCCGGTCGCGCCGGACACGGCCTAGGACGGAGACGCGAGGAGGCTTTGGGGCGGCGCTGGTGGGCCGCATGGCTGGGGCTGGCCCACGCAAGGAGACCGAGGGGTTCGTCGTTCCCGAGCGAGGACATGACAGCGACAGGAGGTGGCGAGGCGGTCTTGCGGCGGAGAACTGAATACGGCGACAGGCGGAGTCCCATGGGGTTCATGGCGGCCTGCACAGAGAGATGTAAGGAGGGAGCTGGAGAGGAGCACGTGAAAGACAGGAACTCGAGGGAGAGGAGGAGAATGGAGAGAGGGGCGCGACAGACTGGCCTCCGCCGGGGAACTCTGGTGCGGCGGCATGGTGCTCCGGCCGGTAAGGCGGTGGCATGGCTGCATTGGCGGCTCGGGATCGAGGGGCTCCTCCCCTCGTGCGGCTGCGGGCGTGGGGAACTCCTCTCCTGGGGCGGGTGCGGGCGACGACGGTGACTCGGGCCCGGGCGAGCCCGGATGGACCTGGCGGGCCGGTGGCGGCTGGTGGGAGAGAGGAGGTGGAGGCTGGGTGGCGGCTAGGGTTTGGGATGGCATAGATTTGAGGTGTATGGCTAGGGGTGCCCGATTTGGACGAGGGGGGTGTCTATTTATAGGCAGGGAGGCTAGGATTAGCTGTTTTTGACCGAATTCGTATCGTTCGATCTCGATCGGACGGCTCCGGACGTGGAGGGGGTTAGAGTAGGCTTAGTGGGCTGTGTAGAGTGGTTTGGGCTGAGATGAGAGGGAAGATCTGGGCAGCCTCACAACAGTTTTAAACACCGAAAACGTCTGATAATATAACCGGCTATAGTGTCGCTATAGTTTAACCGTTGGGGTATCAAACGACCTGTGAATGCGACGATATTTGGCAGGCAATCTACCTACAATAAACAAGACATCATGCCAACTTTCAACCCATCCTGAGAAAGTTTTATTCCCACTTTCAAAATAATTTTTTTGAGATGTCGTGGGTGCGTGCGTGTGTGTTTGGTCTCGAAACGGTCAATGACGAGAACGCGAAGAACCGGCAACTACGAACGGATGCAAGCTTAAAGAATGATGGCGGCAGAGTGCTGACGCTATGCATATGATGCATATGATGCGATGATGAATGCGACAAACAAATGGAACACACGGCAAAACTCGAAATAAATGGAAGGCATCTGGAGCGACGGTCTCGGGGTGTTACAACTAACGCCATGGTGGGGGCGAAGGAGTTATTCTTTGTCTGTATGTCAATGACATATTGATCTTTGGAACCAAACTTGATTTAATCAAGGAGTTTAAGGATTTCTTATCTCGTTGTTTTGAGATGAAGGATCTAGGAGTAGCTGATGTTATTCTAAACATCAAGCTGCTGAGAGATGAGCATGGTGGGATTACACTTCTTCAATCTCACCATGTGGAAAAGGTCTTGAGTCGTTTTTGGTATAGCGACCACAAGCTTTCTCCAACTCCATATGATGCTAGTGTGTTGCTTCGAAAGAATCGACAGATTGCAATCAACTGAGGTATTCTACTATTATTGGCTCACTTATGTATTTGGCGAGTGCCACGAGGACTGACATCTTGTTTGCTGTGAGCAAACTAAGCCGGTTTGTATCAAACCCGGGAGATGATCATTGGCATGCACTTGAGAGAGTTATGCACTATTTGATAGGCACTGCGAGCTATGGGATTCACTACACCGGGTATCCGAGGGTATTGGAGGGTTGTAGTGACTCAAACTGGATATATGATGTTGATGAGATTAAGGCCACACGTGGTTATGTTTTTACACTTGGTGGTGGAGTTGTTTCCTGGAAATCTTGCAAGTAGACCATCTTAATGAGGTCAACTATGGAAGCAGAACTCACAGCATTAGACACGACCACTGTTGAAGCAGACTGGCTTCGTCAGCTCTTAACGGACTTACCTATGGTTGAAAACCCAATACCCACTATGCTGATGAACTGTGATCATAAAATATGAAGTCCTCAAGGCATGTGAAGAGGAGATTGAAATATGTCAGAAAAATGAAGAACTCTGGAGTTATTGCGTTGGATTATATCCAAACATCTAAAATCTTGGCAGATCCCTTCACAAAGGGGTTATCACGTAATGTGATAGAAAATGCATCGATGGAGATGGGTTTGAGACCCACCGTATGAGTTGTCCATAGTGGTAACCCACTCTATGTGATCAGAGATCCCGTGAAGTAGAAATGAGAGACAAGCTGTTGGGCAGCTGGAAGGAGAGTATCCCTATATTTGTTATCCCACTCCACGAAGATGCAATACTCTCATAATCTTCATGGCAAGTTGATACTTATCTTAATGTGTTCCAAGTGGCTTATTTGAGTAAGCAGAGATGTTGTCCTGTAGAGCATCTCCCGACGAACACACCTATATGAATTTGACTGTTAAATGTCATAGTCTATGAGAATTAGGTGTTCTATAATAAATTCATTAAAGGCCTTGGAGTATGACGTATACGCTCCACCCGCGGGTAAGCCTTGTGGCAGCCCAGTATCGGTCAAGGATTTGTGAGAAACTAGTCCCACAGAAAGCTTGTAGTTCAAGGCATAGTCCACTATTCAAGTTGTGATCTAGTGTAGCATAAAATTCTAAATGGAAGTTCAACATAACAGTCTCCATTAAGCACCGGTATATAAGCAATGTTTTGGAACAAATGATGAGATGTGCCAATGAGTCTTTGTGGGGGATTGTTGGAATTTGCTAGTAGGCCTTTGGCCCAAAGCCCAGCAAAATTCTGAAATTCTCATGGCCCACTCATGAGTGGATGTGTGTGTGGTGGGAAGTTTAGTCCCACCCCGCTAGTGGAGAAGTTGGACCTCCTTATAAGGAATTCTCTTCCACATGCTATTGGAGCTTGAGAAGAGAATAGGCCCTCGCGCACTCCTCCTCTGCCGCCCGCCTCGCCACGCCACGCCTCGTCACGACGCGCTGCGGGTTGCGGGATTGAGCCGAGCCGAGCTCATACCTACGTTCTTATTTTTGCCGGTCAGGAATGGAGAGTCCGTAACAGACGCGCCACGATCTCACACATGAGATCGTGGGCTGCTACCGACTCAGACGTGGGTCCAGTCCACGTCTCTCCACCCGGACGCGAATATATATACGTGAGGTCCCCGCCAACCCTAGCCGCTGCCACAACATAGGGTTTCATAGTGTTCCAGATCATTGCGCCGCCTCCCAAGTCTTCTCCATCCCTCCTTCCGGCGTGCACCGTGAGAAGGGACAGCAGGCCTACGGAACCCCGCCTCTTTTGATCATGTACGGTAGAGGGGCCATTAGGTTTTTGGGGAGCGCACTCGCGCGACTGCTGGCAGCAAC
Source organism: Elymus sibiricus (assembly GCA_039707655.1). Taxonomy (NCBI): domain Eukaryota; kingdom Viridiplantae; phylum Streptophyta; class Magnoliopsida; order Poales; family Poaceae; genus Elymus; species Elymus sibiricus. Next base: position 253,453,382 of record CM077671.1, read on the forward strand.
TACTTCCCGGACGACGACTTCTTCCCCGATCTTGGCAACCTCTTCATCAATGACATGGCCGACAACACCAATGCTGGCGGTTCTGCTCCCGCCACACTGTATGCAATCTTGTCCTCTCTGTTTGAGATCATGCTAGAATTTCTATGTCTAGTTTGTGTCGTAGATTTAATCTATTCGTCTATTATGCTAGTCTGCGTGATTAGTTCAATCTCTGTTATTGCCGTCATGATTTATTTACTGTTTATTCAGATTAAATCTTGTAGTAATTTGCTCATATATTCAATAAATATATCAGTGCATCTCCAACACTAACCCGCATACGACAGGGACCAATCCGTGAACAAGGATGCGGGAGGCGACCATCAAACGCTGGTCGTATACATTTCAACCAATGTTTCAACAAATCGGACGAAATTCATGCAAACGCGGTGCAAATTGAATGAAATTCATTACATTTGGACAATTTTTAACTCAAAACTACACTTGACTAAGATAAAAATTAGTTTACGTCCGGCGCCGGCGGATATCCATGTTGACGACACGGATACCTTGACTAGTCTACGGCCGGGCGTGATGGGTCTCCCTTGTCTTCCCCATGTCTAACAGCCCGCTCATCGAACTGCTGTGAGCCCCAGAGGTATATGTGTCAGTGCAAAGGACAAGTCCACCTTGTTCGGCAGCGCCGCTCATCAGAGTGGCACCAGAGCATCGGGCGGGGGTGGGGGGCTACGGTGGCTTGCGAGAGCGGGGAAGTCACCGGATGTCCAAGCCGGCGCCGCCGTGACGGTGGCTTTCTTGGGACCCAAGTGAAAGCGGACTCCCATGTTCTACTTTTCCTCGTTGATTGCGCAGGCAAGGATGTGCTGGCCGTCGCATCATCAATCTACACAAAGCCAGCTTCTATCTCTGTCGACAGGGGGAGATTCCGCCAATGTTGGCGACGGATGGCACAATCGCATGCATGGGAGGAGTGGTATGACACAACCTCATTCACGGCAACAAAGATGCTCGTGCAGTCGTGCTACCCCGCGTGCCATCCTGGAGCAAGTCACCAACCCACTCTAAGATGGCTTGGAGCAGCAAGTTGCTGAACCACGCGTCGGCTTGGAGCGGCCTCCTCCGCAAGTTGCCAGGCAGCGGCCTGGAGCGGCGAGGGAGGTGGACCAGAGAGATGCATGGCTTGTATCTCGCAAGCTCGACGGGCCACCCAGTTGGCTTTAATGCCGAAGAACTCCTCTTCCTGCTCGCCAGATGCCATGGAGAGTGTGAAGACAATGATGTAAGGAGGATATGGGGAGCGGTGGTGTGGTGCGATTTTTTTGCCTGACGTCTGGCATCGTTTAAATAAAGGGCGAAGGCCTGGAGCCAACCGACATTGTGTGGAATGCCGACTGGCTAGCGAACGGATGTGTGGCCAGAGTAAGTTCCGCAGCACACGTGCGGGTTTAATGGAGGAAGGCAGGCAGACTGTGCTCATTTGAATGCGGTGAGGAGACGTGTTCAGCCAACATTCTCTCGACCGGCAGGTCACTTCAATGCTTGAAGTGAGAGGTCCCGTCCGCCCTGGGCCGACGTCAATGTGTAGTGGCTGTTCTACAGTGACATGAATGCGGGCAGGTGGCCACGAGCGGGAATGCGCGGGGGCGAGGGAGGGTTTTGTGTGGGCTAGGTGCTACTTGTGAGATGTGTTGGGTTTTTCCCCGAAGAGGAAGGGTGAAGCAATATAGTAGCGATAAGTATTTCCCCCAGTGAGAACCAAGGTTATCGAACCAGTAGGATCTAACACCCCAAATTTTGGAATGTTATATTAATGAATGTTTGGTTGAAAGTGAGTGGAATTTGAAACTTTTTGTAAAATTCAAATGAGAGGGAATAAAAGGACTTTCCCAAAATTTTCCATTTGAATCCCCATTTAATTAAGTTTGAAACTTGTCAAAAAATTCTTTGATAAACAAATAATATGAGAGGAGGAAAATGACACTCCAAAATGAGAGACAATGTTTGTTTGAGATTCAAGCTTGAAAACTGAAATTATTTGCAATTTAATGTAAATTCAAATTTTAATTCCTTTTGGAATTATTGCAAAAATGATTTTTAAAGTATTCTTTGGTCATGAAAATATGTTCATGTTTTAGGAAATTTTATTTTGAAAATTTGTATATGCTATATGCCTTTCTAAAGTTTTGTTTTATTTCCTATTTCTCTGTTTTCTTCTCTGTAAAAAAACAAGCCAACGCCCGCCAGGCCAGCTGCATAGCATGCCGAAGCCCAGGCCAGCGCCTAGCCCAGGCGCACGAGGCCAGCCCCAGCCGCTTGCGCACGAGGCCAGGAGCCAGCGAGCGCTCGTCCCAGCTCCCAGCGCCGCCGCTGCCAGCGCTCGCTCCCTCTCGCGATTCTCTCTCTCTCCCTCACGTGACTCTCCCTCCCTCTGGCACCTGGGTCCCACCCACCAGATCTTCTCCCCCCATGAAACAGAACGGATTCTGCTCGCGCACGCAGCCGGCCCCGAGTTCGTTTGAACTGCGGATTCCAATCTCCAGCTTGTCTCGTTCCGCACGAATACGTCCTATAAATATCCACACAAACCCTCGACCGATTCCCCCAAATCCCAACGCCCAAGACCACCTCTAGATGACGCCCTCTCCGTTCCAATCTCACCATGGCCGTGACCTTTCGCCGTAGATTACGACGCCAGTGAGCATCTCCTAGACCCCTGCCTTCACCCATCGACTTCTCTGTTCGTTGTGTACCTCGTTGACATCTTTTGAACGCCCAGGACCCATCGGAGCCACCGCCTCAAGCTCGTACGCCGCCGGAGTTCATTGTCGGAGCACGGAGTTCATCTCGACGCTCCGCTCACCTCTGTCATCGCCGACCTTTAACTACATCAAAAATCAGACACCCTCGACCTCCCGCATCCGCCGCACGTCGCCGCCTCCACTGCCGGTCGCCGGAACCTCGCCGCCGACCGTGCCCCTCTTCCTTGCCTACACCGTGTTCCTCTCTATAAGCAACGCCACCTCCCCTGTGGGCTCGTACATGTTTTTTATTATCGAACGGAGCGTTTTTTTAGATCGGTTAACTTCGGTTTAGATCGAACCGTGCGGGTTATCTGTTTTTTTATGTTTAATTTAGCCGCCACCGCGAAAATAGTAAGCATCGGTCGTCCGTCCCTTAATCAACGCATCAAACATCTCTAGCGAATAGAAGCTCACCACGTGGCATCTGGCCACAATTTAACATTTTCAGAAAAAACCAGTTTTTTAGATTGGATTTCAATTTTATTTTTGCTTTAACTTTAGATCTACAACTCCGATTTTGATGATTCTTGTTGCGGTGGATTCACAAAAATACCCTCTATCCAAAGAAACCAAATAATAATATTTTTGAACTTTTTAAATTTTGAATTCAAACAGATTTGTTTCAAACACTAGATTGCTAATACCTCTTATTTAAAAATAGCTTTTTGATTAATTCTTTTTCCTACTATTTTCGATATGTTATACATATCCAGTAGATCAATAAAATATTTTTTTAATTATAACAAATTGTTCTGGAACAGATCCAAGTTTCAGCTTAAGTAAGCCATAACTTTTGTTTTATAAAACCTTTTTGACTGATTCTTTTTGCAAATTAAACTTTGAGAAAAATACTTTCTGCTAAAATAAAAACTTTATATTTTCCTTTATGTTAAAATTTTATTTCTAGATCAGAGAGCTTTATTTGTTTAGGTTTGATGTTCTTGACTTTTCCCTAAGTTCTTCATAGTTTTTTTAGCTTTCTCTATGCTCTCTTTTGCTCTTGGAGTGATTGCTTATTTGTATGTAATGATGTGGTTACCATATATTTCTCGGAGTGTGACGAGTAGATTATCAGGATCTTTGAGAGCGAAGAAACTTCATCAACAATACCAGGCAAGTTCACTTTGACCATTTGTTTATACCTATGTTTTACTTGCATGTAGTGTCACATGTTCAACAATCCCTCCAGTAGTGATATTGAATTCTTGTAGTTGAGTTGAATGCATGAGGTAGGAACCCATCTCCCTGTTATCAAGCCCCGGGAATGTTCTTTATTTTAATGCTACGCTCTAGAAGACGTGGATTGGCATGAGTGTTCATGAGTGGTGTGAGAAGGAGGATTCGACATCAATGAAGACAAATTCAAGATGGCAACTTCAAGGCCTGCATCTTCATGACCTCAAGACTTCAAGACTAGAGACAAGATTTCAATACACACTACTGGGTGGAATGGTTGTGAGGCACCCTGAAGTACCAAGTGGATTTTCCTAGTGAGCTGGAGTAGGCCAATACTCATGAGGAAAGTTCCACCCAGACTCACATGGACGGAAGAAATACTTCATGCCCGGATGCTTACCTATGCAACCACAAGTCACTATGGGCTCTGGCTTGGTTGATCATCGTAGTGACTCTGACTGGTCCAGTGCTATGAGAAGTAGATCTACGGTAGGATGGGATGGGCACTGGTAGTGGTCAGGGGAACTCTCAAATACCCGACAGTTCAAGGACTTACAAGGAGGGAAAGATTCTTATGGGTAAAGTGCACAACACTCTGCAGAGTTAAAACCTAATCGATTAGCCGTGTCCCCAGTTATGGACAATTTGAGCCTCTGGACTTGGATCTATCTATAAACTCTCAACACCGGACTCATAATTAATTATGGGCAACTTATGATATTTGAGGGCTATGAGACATCGGTTGGCGGAACCATGTCATAATAAATAATTTTATCGTGAAGGTTCCTTGACAAATCCTTTGTGGTAGGGAAAATAAATAAAACCAGCTTTTATGCAAAAATTTAGACATAGAGCCACAAAGCCATATTGCATATAGAATAGTCTTTAGCATCCGCTTTCTATTGTGATCTTGCTGGTACATTCAATGTACCGACCTACACGGCTGCAGCGTATCATGTTGCAGGATTTCTACGACGAGTAAGAGTTACGATATAGGGTTACAGTCTGCACTCAACTTGCCGTTGGCATTGATGGGACTCCACACCCTTATGTTTTGTTTCTGCTGTGATATAAGGTATACTCTGGATCTACGGTACTTATTTTTCATGTGATGTTATGATATTTCATTGTGTGCCAGCATACTGATCTAGGGATGGCACAGAAAGCACAGATGCACCGATCCATTTGGGTCGGGTTGCTACATAGGAGAATCACAAAAATTTGCGTCAACAATACCTGCACACACAAAACCAAACACTTGCACCCAACGCGGGCAAGAGGGTTGTCAACTCCCTTGAACTTGTTACTTTCAAGGATTACTTCTGATAGTGATAGATAGATAAATATAAAAGTAAAATAAAAAGAAAGTAAATAAATTGGAGCAAGGTTTTTTGGTTTTTGTAATATGATTTGAATAGACCCCGGGGCCATAGTTTTCACTAGAGACTTCTCTCTCTAACGCATATCATACAGTGGGTAGACAAATAACTGTTGGGCAATTGATAGAAAAATGCATAGTTATAATGTTATTCATGGGAATGATCATGTATATAGGCATCATGTCCGTGATAAGTAGACCAAAATGATTCTGCATCTACTACTCCAGCAATCGACCGCTATCCATCATGCATCTATGGTATTAAGTTCATGACAAACAGAGTAATGCTTTTAAGCAAAATGACATGATGTAGACTAAGTAAGACCAAGAAATATGTTCAAACCCCGTCGTTTTACCCTTAGTAGCAACAAGACAATGCGTGGCGTGTCCCCTTCTGTCACTGGGATATAGAGCACCGCAAGATTGAACCCACTACAATGCACTCCTCCCACTGAAGATAAATCAATCTAGTTGGCCAAACCAAACCAATAGATCGGAGAGACTTGCAAAGCTATAACAATCATGCATAATAGAATTCAGAGAAGACTCAATTACTTTTCATGAATAATCTGATCATAAATCCACAATTCATCGGATCCCAACAAACGCACCGAAAAAGAAGATTACATCGAATAGATCATCGCGAGAATCGCGAAGAACTTTGTATTGAAAATCAAAGAGAGATAAGAAGTCATTTAGATACTAGCTATGGACCCGTAGGTCTATGGTGAGCTACTCACACATCGTCATGGAGGCATCTAGGTTGATGTAGACGACCTCCGTGATCGATTCCCCCTTCGACAGAGTACCAAAAAAGGCCTCCACATGGGATCGCGGAAGTACAGAGACTTGTGGTGGCGAAAAATTGTTTCCGGTGGCTCTCTGATCTTTCTAGGATAGTCGGGAATATATAGAAGTGGAATTAGGTCAGGAGGTGCCACGAGGGTCCCACAAGCTAGGGGTCGCGCCCTACCCCCCAGGGCGCACCGGCCTAGCTCGTGCCCCCCCACCCGAAGCTTCCTGGGTCTCTTCTGGTCCAAAAATAACTCACGTAATTTTTATCCAATTTGAACTCCGTTTGGTATTGATTTTATGAAAATTCCAAAATAGGCAAAAAACAGAAACTGGCACTGGGCATTGCGTTAATAGGTTAGTCCCAAAAATGTTATAAAATAGCATATAATTGCATATAAAGTATTCAAGATTGATAATATAATAGCATGAGACAATAAAAAATTATAGATAGGTCGGAGATGTATCAGCATCCCCAATCTTAATTCCTGCTCGTCCTCGAGTAGGTAAATGATAAAAGCATAATTTTTTATGTCGCATGCTACCCAACATGTAATCTCTTTCAGGTGTAGATATTGAGAAACGATTAATCAATTAATATCAACATAATAATATCAATGAACATAAGAAGCATAATCATTATTGTTTCAAAATATACGATCATTAAAGAATGTTATCCCCTACTCGTTTTATCATATTGAGCATGGCATAACTCCATCTTCACCGTATAAGTATAAATCATGAGCACCCCGGTGTCAAACCAGGCAATTTGATTGTACTTCTAACGCGCTTCAACATTTTCAACTTCACGCAATACATGAGCGTGAGCCACGGATATAACATATTGGTGGAATATAATATGGTGGTAGATATTAAAGGAGTCAAAAGGTGGGAAAGTCTCACACCAATTAGGTGAATCAACGGGCTATGGAGATGCCCATCAATCGATATCGATGCGAGGAGTAGGGATTTCCATGCAACTGATGCACTAGAGCTATATGTGTATGAAATCTCAAATGAAACTAAGTGGGCGTGCATCCAACTTGCTAGCTCATGAAGACCGCAGACATTTGAGGAAGCCCGTCATCGTAATATACAAGTCAAGTGTATAATGCGAAATTCCCACTGGTATATGAAAGTGACAAAACTGGAGACTCTTTATATGAAGAACATGGTGCCCCTTTGAGGCACAAGTGTGGTAAAGCATAGTAACATTGCCTGGTACTTGTGATTTGCGTTAGGTTTTTCCCCAAAGAGGAGGGGATGATGTAGCACATTATAGATAAGTATTTCCCTTAGTGAGAACCAAGGTTATCGAACCAATAGAAGGATCACACAACTTCTCGTCTTCTGCCTACACACAAAAGAGCACACACTTGCACCCAACGCGGGCAAGAGGGTTGTCAATCCCCCTTGAACTCGTTACTTGCAAGTGATAAGTAGTGTAGATGATAGTTGATAAATATTAACTGCAAAATAAAAATAAAACAAATAAATGGCAGCAATGAAATAAGAGCGTTTGTAAATATATATGTGAATAGACCCTAGGGCCATAGTGTTCGCTCGAGGCTTCTCTCTTGAAGAAAGCATACGGTGGGTAAACAAATTACTGTTGGGCAATTGATAGAAAAGCACATAGTTATGCAATATTTATTCACGGAAATGATCATGTGTATATAGGCATCACGTCCATAAACAAGTAGGTTGACTCCTTCCTGCATCTACTACTATTACTCCACCCATCGACCGCTATCCAGCATGCATCTAGAGTACTAAGTGAAACAGAGTAATGCTTGGAGAATGATGACATGATGTAGACAAAGTAAACTCAATTAATATGAATAAACCCCATCGTTTTATCCTTAGTGGCGGCCATACAAATACGTGTCTTCTCCCCTACTTCGTCACTGGGATATAGAGCACCGCAAGATTGAACCCACAACAACGCACCCCTCTCACTGAAGATAAACCAATCTAGTTGTCCAAACTAAACCGATAGATCGAAGAGAATTACGAAGCTATAATAATCATGCAAATAAGAATCAAATAAGAATTCAGAGAAGACTCAAATATTTTTCATGACTAATCTGAACATAAACCCACAATTCATCGGATCCCAACAAACACACCGCAAAGATGGATTACATAAGATAGATCACCGCGGGAATCGCGGTGATCATGGCAATGAAGAACATAGAGATAGCTAGCCATCTAGGTACTAACTACAAACCTGTAGGTCTGTGGTGAACTGCTCACACATCACCATGGGAGCAGCAAGGATGATGTAGAGGCCCTCCATGATCGATCCCCCCTCTGGCAGGGCACCGGAAAAGGGCTCCAGATGAGATCGTGATGGAACAGAGACTTGCGGTGGCGGAAAACATGTTTCGGGAGCTCCCTTAAGGATTTTGGAATATATGTGAATTTATAGGCCAGAGTGCGGGGCCAGGAGACGAGGGGGCGGCCACAAGCTATCAGGGAGCGACCACCCCCCTGGGCCATCCCTGTTAGCTTGTGGGTCCCTCGTGCGGCCTCTGGTCTTCTCCCAAAGCTTCCAGGTCTTCTTTTGGTCCAGAAAAAATCATCAAAAAGTTTCGTGGCAATTGAACTTCGTTTGGTACTGTAAACCTGAAAAGCCAAAAACATGCCGAAAATAATAACTGGCACTTGGCACTGGGTTAATAGGTTAGTGCTCAAAAATAATATGAATCAACAAATAAATGCCCAAAAAGTACCCTAGAATGATAATATTATAGCATGTAACAATAAAAATTATAGATATGTTGGAGAAGTTGGGGAACGTTGCATGGGAAACAAAAAAATTCCTACGCTTCACCAAGATCAATCTAGGAGATGAACATCTACGAGAGGAGAGATCGGATCCACATACCCTTGTAGATCGTTAAGCAGAAGCGTTAAGAAACACGGTTGATGTAGTCGAACGTCTTCGCGATCCAAATCGCAAGCCGTCCCGCGATCCAATCACGATCTAGTGCCGAACGGACGACACCTCCGCGTTCAACACACGTACAGCTTGATGACGTCCTCGCCTTCTTGATCCAGCAAGAGGGGCAAAGTAGTAGATGTGTTCCGGCAGCACGACGGCGTGGTGACGGTGGTGGTGAAGAACAATTTTTGCAGGGCTTCGCCAAGCACAACAGAAACTATGACGGAGGATAAACTAGAGGGGGCGGGGTTGCCAGCACACGGCTTGCGGAAATCTTGATGTGTTCCGGGTGCTAGCCCTGCCCCTCTATTTATATGTTGAGCCTTGGGGTCGTTTCTTGGAGAAAGAGCCTCCTCAAAGTCGGTTTCGCACGCAAGGCAAGAGTCCTCCTCGGACTCCAGGACCAGACGCCAGGGTCCTTGGCGTCTGGCCCCAGACGCCAGGGTCCCTGGCGTCTGGCCCCTGGCCTTCGCAAAACTTCTTTTGCACCTTCCTAAAGCCTCGTGGGCTTTACCCCTTGGCCCAAATAAAGTGTTCTCGTACCCGAACATTTCGGGAAACATCCAAAACCCCTTCCGGTGAATTCCGGAACACTTCCGGAGACCAAACGCTATTATCCCATATATCAATCTTTACCTCCGGACTATTCCAGAGCTCATCGTCATGTCCGTGATCTCATCCAGAACTCTGAACAACCTTCGGTCACCAACGTAATAACTCAACTATACTTATATCATCACCAAACGTTAAGTGTGTAGACCCTGTGGGTTCGAGAACTATGCAGACATGACCAAGACACCTCTACGATCAATAACCAATAGCAGGACCTGGATGCCCATATTGGTTCCTACTTATTCTACGAAGTTCTTTATCGGTTGAACCTCTATGTCAAGATTCAGTTAATCCCGTATGCAGTTCCCTTTGTTCATCGGTATGTTACTTGCCCGAGATTCGATCGTCGGTATCTCCATACCTAGTTCAATCTCATTACCGGCAAGTCTCTTTACTCGTTCCGTAATACAAGATCCCGTGGCTAACTCTTTAGTCACTTTGCTTGCAAGCTCATTATGATGTTGTATTACCGAGTGGGCGCTCAGATACCTCTTCGTCACATGGAGTAACAAATCCCAGTCTTTATCCATGCCAACTCAATAGACACCCTCGGAGATACCTGTAGAGCATCTTTATAGTCACCCAGTTACATTGCAACGTTTGATGCACACAAGGTACTCCTCCGGTGTCAGTGAGTTACATGATCTCATGGTCATAGGAACATATATTTGACATGCAGAAAACAATAGCAATAAACTTGACACGATCATATGCTACGTTCATAGTTTGGGTCTTGTCCATCACATCATTCTCCTAATGATGTGATCCCGTTATCAAATGACAACTCATGTCTATGACTAGGAAACCATAGCCATCTTCGATCAACGAGCTAGTCTCTCAGAGGCTCACTAGGGACACAGTGTCGTCTATGTACCCACACATGTATATGAGTTTCCAATCAATAAAATTATAGCATGGATAATAAACGATTATCATGAACAAGGAAATATAATAATAACCATTTTATTATTGCCACTAGGACATATTTCCAGCAGTCTCCCACTTGCACTAGAGTCAATAATCTAGCTCACATCACTATGTGATTTACATTGTAAGGAATCTAACACCCATATAGTTCTGGTGTTGATCATGTTTTGCCCGTGGAAGAGGTTTAGTTAATGGATCTGCAACATTTAGATCCGTGTGTACTTTGCAAATATTTATGTCCTCCTCCTTGATCACATCGCGGATGGAATTGAAGCGTCGCTTTATGTGTATGGTCCTCTTGTGTAACCTTGGTTCCTTGGCTAGAGCAATGGCACCAGTGTTGTCACTGAACAGAGTCATTGGGTCCAGTGCATTGGGCACAACTCCAAGATCCGTCATGAACTACTTCATCCGGACACCTTCCTTTGCCGCCTCCGAGGCAGCTATGCACTCCACTTCGCATGTAGAATCAGCTACCACGCTTTGCTTGGAACTGCACCATCTTACCGCACCCCTATTGAGAATATATACGTATCCGGTTTGAGACTTAGAGTCATCCGGATCAGTGTCAAAGCTTGCATCGACGTAACCCTTTACGACGAGCTCTTGATCACCTCCATAAACGAGAAACATTTCCTTAGTCCTTTTTAGGTACTTAAGGATATTCTTGACCGCTGTCCAGTGTTCCACTCCTGGATCACTTTGAGACCTTCCGGCCATACTTATGGCAAGGCTGACATATGGTCTTGTGCACAGCATTGCATACATGATAGAGCCTATGGCAGAAGCATAGGGGATGACACTCATCTTTTCACACCTTGCAACACAGGCAAGAATCCTTTCTTGGACTGTTCCATTTTGAACTTCTTCAAAACTTTGTGAAGGTATGTGCTCTGTGAAAGTCCTATAAAGCTTCTCGATCTATCTCTATAGATCTTGATCCCTAATATGAAAGCAGCTTCTCCTAGGTCCTTCATTGAAAAACTCTTGTTCAAATATTCCTTCACGCTTTCCAAAAATTCTATATTGTTTCCAATCAGCAATATGTCATCCACATATAATATTAGAAACGCTATGGAGCTCCCACTCACTTTCTTGTACATACAAGCTTCTCCGTAAACTTGTATAAACCTGAACGCTTTGATCACCTCATCAAAGCGAAGATTCCAACTCCGAGATGCTTGTACCAGCCCATAGATGGATCGCTGGAGTTTGTAAACTTTGTCAGCATTCGCTGGATCGACAAAACCTTTAGGCTGCATCATATATAACTCTTCCTTAAGGAAACTGTTAAGGAACGCTGTTTTGACATCCATCTACCAAATTTCATAATCGAAAAACGTAGCTATTGCTAACATGATTCTAACGGACTTAAGCATCGCTACGGGTAAGAAAGTCTCATTGTAGTCAACTCCTTGAACTTGTGAAAAACCCTTTGCCACAAGTCGAGCTTTATAGACGGTGACATTACCGTCCGCGTCCGTCTTCCTCTGAAAAGATCCATTTATTCTGAATAGCCTTTCGCCCTTCAGGTAATACTTCCAAAGTCCATACTTTGTTTTCATACATGGATCCCATCCCGGATTTCATGGCCTCTAACCATTTGCCAGAATCTGGGCCCACCATCGCTTCTGTTGGAAATATGCCCTAGAGGCAATAATAAATTGGTTATTATTATATTTCCTTGTTCATGATAATCGTTTATTATCCATGCTATAATTGTATTGATTGGAAACTCAAATACATGTGTGGGTACATAGACAACACTGTGTCCCTAGTAAGCCTCTAGTTGACTAGCTTGTTGATCAAAGATGGTTAAGGTTTCCTAGCCATGGACATGAGATGTCATTTGATAACGGGATCACATCATTAGGAGAATGATGTGATGGACAAGACCCAAACTGTAAACGTAGCATTTGATCGTGTCAGTTTATTGCTATTGTTTTCTGCATGTCAAGTATCTGTTCCTTTGACCATGAGATCATGCAACTCACTGACACCGGAGGAATACCTTGTGTGTATCAAACGTCGCAACGTAACTGGGTGACTATAAAGGTGCTCTACAGGTATCTCCGAGGGTGTCTGTTGGGTTGGCATGGATCAAGACTGGGATTTGTTACTCCGTATGACGGAGAGGTATCTCAGGGCCCACTCGGTAATACAACATCACAATGAGCCTTGCAAGCAATGTGACTAAAGTGTTAGCCACGAGATCTTGTATTACGGAACGAGTAAAGAGACTTGCCGGTAACGAGATTGAACTAGGTATAGAGATACCGACGATCGAATCTCGGGCAAGTAACATACCGAAGAACAAAGGGAACAGCATACGGGATTAACTGAATCCTTGACATAGAGGTTCGACCGATAAAGATCTTCGTAGAATATGTAGGAGCCAATATGGGCATCCAGGTCCCGCTATTGGTTATTGGCCGTAGAGGTGTCTCGGTCATGTCTACATAGTTCTCGAACCCGCAGGGTCTACACACTTAACGTTTGGTGACGGTTAGTATAATTGAGTTATTATGTTGGTGACCGAAAGTTGTTCGGAGTCCCGGATAAGATCCCGGACATGACGAGGATCTCCGGAATAGTCCGGAGGTAAAGATTGATATATGTGATAATGGTGTTTTGATCTCCGGAAGGGTTCCGGAGTTCACCGGAAGGGGTTCCGGATGTTTACCGAAGTGTTCGGGTGCAGCAACACTTTATGGGCCAAAGGGATAAAGCCCACGAGGTATTGGAAAGTGCAAAAGTAGTTTTGCTGCCGCGTAAGCGGTACTACCGCTTGGTGAAGCGGTACTACCGCCCGAGCGGTACTACCGCTTGTGTGAAGCGGTACTACCGCTTGTGTGAAGCGGTACTACCGCTTGTGCGCGGCTGTGCACGGTTCGGCAGGGATCCGAGTTGGACTCTTTCCCTGCGGGCCAAACCGACCTTGTGCGGGCAAAACCGACCTAGAGGAGGCTTTTACTCCAAGTTTAGACCCCAAGGCTCAACATATAAATAGAGGGGCAGGGCTAGCACACGGGATACATCAGGATTTCCCAAGCCGTGTGCCGGCAACCCTAGCCCTCTAGTTCCTCCGTCATAATCTCCGTAGCGCTTGGCGAAGCCCTGCAGAGATTGTTCCTCACCACCATCACCACGCCGTCGTGCTGCTGGAACTCAACCACTACTTCACCATCGCTCGCTGGATCGAGGAGGTGAAGGCGTCATCAAGCCGTACGTGTGTTGAACGCGGAGGTGCCGTCCGTTCGGCACTAGATCGGAAGGATCGTGATTGGATCGCGGGACGCTCGGCGATTTGGATCGCGGAGACGTTCGACTACATCAACCGCGTTTCTTAAACGCTTCCGCTTAGCGATCTACAAGGGTATGTAGATTCACTCTCCCTCTCGTAGATGCTCATCACCATGGATAGATCTTGTGTGTGCGTAGGAAAATTTTTGTTTCCCATGCAACGTTCCCCAACAGTGGTATCAGAGCTAGGTCTATGCGTAGATGAGATCTCGAGTAGAACACAAACGAGTTGTGGGCGTGGATGTATACATATTGCTTGCCGTTACTAGTTGATACTTGATTCAGCGGTATTGTGAGATGAAGCGGCCCGGACCGACATTACGCGTACGCTTACGCGAGACTGGTTTTACCGCTGCGTGCACTTGTTGCATAAAGGTGACTGGCGGGTGTCTGTCTCTCTCATTTTAGTTGAATCGATTTCAATGAAGAGGGTTCTTTTAGAAGATCAAAAAGCAATCACTACACCACGTTGTGGTTTTGCGTAGGTAAGAACGGTTCTTGCAAACCCGTAGCAGCCACGTAAAATTTGCAACAACAATTAGAGGACGTCTAACTTGTTTTTGCAGGGTATGATGTGATATGATATGGCCAATTACATGATGAGATATATGTGATGTATGAGATGATCATGTTTTGTATAGAATATCACGACTTGCATGTCGATGAGTACGGCAACTGGCAGGAGCCATAGAGTTGTCTTTAATTATTGTATGACCTGCGTGTCAATCATTAAGCGCTATGTAATGCTTAACTTTATCGCTAAACGTTAGCTATAGTCGTGGAAGCAACAGTCGGCGCGACAACCTTATGGCGACACGTTGATGGAGATCAAGATGATGGAGATCATGGTGTCATGCCGGTGACGATGGAGATCATGCCGGTGCTTTGGAGATGGAGATCAAAAGCACAAGTTCATGGCCATATCATGTCACTTATGATTTGCATGTGATGTTAATCCTTTTATGCATCTTATTTTGCTTAGGACGACGGTAGCATTATAAGGTGATCCCTCACTTAAATTTCAAGATAAATTGTGTTCTCCCCAAGTGTGCACCGTTGCGAAAGTTCGTCGTTTCGAGACACGCCGTGATGATCGGGTGTGATAGACTCTACGTTCGCATACAACGGGTGCAAGCCATGTTGCACGTGCGGAACACTCGGGTTAAACTTGACGAGCCTAGCATGTACAGACATGGCCTCGGAACACAAGAGACCGAAAGGTCGAACAT
Organism: Elymus sibiricus; assembly: GCA_039707655.1. Classification (NCBI taxonomy): domain Eukaryota; kingdom Viridiplantae; phylum Streptophyta; class Magnoliopsida; order Poales; family Poaceae; genus Elymus; species Elymus sibiricus. Next base: position 253,468,547 of record CM077671.1, read on the forward strand.
GAGTCATATAGTAGATATGATCAACATGAAGATGTTCACCATTGAAACCACCTCAACTCACGTGATGATCGGACTTGAGTTGGTGGATTTGGATCATGTTACACTCGAATGACCGGAGGGATGTCAATTTGAGTGGGAGTTTTTAAGTAATATGATTAACTAAACTCATTATCTAGAACAATAGTCTAAGTTGTCTTTGCTATATTTATGTTGTAGATCATGGCTCGCGCAGTAGCACGCCTGAATTTTAATGCGTTCCTAGAGAAAGCTAAGTTGAAAGATGATGGAAGTAACTTTGTGGACTGGGCCCGTAATCTAAGGATTATCCTTACGGCTTCCCAGAAGGCTTATGTCCTTGATGCACCGCTTGGTGATCCACCCGCTCCAGTTGAGTCTCTAGACGTTGTGAACGCCTGGCAGGCTCGTTCTGATGATTACTCAATAGTTCAATGTGCAATGTTGTATAGCTTAGAACCGGGACTTCAAAGACGTTTTGAACGTCATGGAGCATATGAGATGTTCCAGGAGTTGAAGTTTATCTTTCAGAAGAATGCCCGGATCGAGAGATATGAGATCTCCGATAAGTTCTATGCTTGCAAGATGGAGGAGAACGGGTCTATCAGTGATCACGTGCTCAGAATGTCTGGGTACTCCACCCGTCTGGCTGAGTTAGGGATGCCCCTTCCGCCAGAGGCTATCACTGACAGAGTTCTTCAATCATTGCCACCTAGCTACAAGAGCTTCGTGTTGAACTATAACATGCACGGGATGAACAAGTCAGTCGCCGAGCTGTTTGCGATGCTGAAAGCCGCTGAGTCTGAAATTCAGAAGGAGCATCAAGTGTTGATGGTCAATAAAACCACTAGTTTCAAGAAAAATGGCAAGGGTAAGAAGGGTAACTCCAAGCAGAGTGGCAAAGCAGTTGCTCCTCTCGTGAAGAAACCCAAGGCTGGACCCAAACCAGAAACTGTGTGTTTTCATTGCAAGGGAACTGGACACTGGAAGCGGAATTGCCCCAAGTATTTGGCTGACAAGAAGGCGGCCAACAACAAACAAGGTATATATGATATACATGTTATTGATGTGTACCGTACCGACTCTCGTTGTAGTGCCAGGGTATTTGATACTGGTGCGGTTGCTCATATTTGCAACTCAAAACAGGAACTGCGGAATAGACGGAGGCTGGCAAAGGACGAAGTGACGATGCGCGTGGGAAATGGTTCCAAGGTTGATGTGATCGCCGTCGGCACGCTCGCTCTTCGATTACCGTCGGGATTAGTGATGAACCTAAATAAGTGTTATTTGGTGCCTGCGTTAAGCATGAACATTATATCTGGATCTTGTTTATTGCGAGACGGTTACTCATTTAAATCAGAGAATAATGGTTGTTCTATTTATATGAGTAATATCTTTTATGGTCATGCACCCAATGTGAGGGGTTTATTCTTATTGAATCTCGATAGTAATGATACACATGTTCATAACATTGATGCCAAAAGATGTAGAATTGATAATGATAATACCACTTTCTTGTGGCACTGCCGTTTAGGTCATATTGGCGTAGAACGCATGAGGAAGCTCCATGCTGATGGACTTTTGGAGTCACTTGATTTTGAATCACTTGACACATGTGAGCCATGCCTCATGGGCAAGATGACTAAAACGCCGTTCTCTGGAACAATGGAACGGGCAAGTGACTTATTGGAAATCGTACATACTGATGTGTGCGGTCCGATGAGTATTGAGGCGCGCAGTGGTTATCGTTACTTTCTCACCTTCACTGATGACTTAAGTAGATATGGGTATATTTACTTAATGAAACACAAGTCTGAAACATTTGAAAAGTTCAAACAATTTCAGAGTGAAGTTGAGAATCATCGTAACAAGAAGATTAAATTCCTACGATCTGATCGAGGAGGAGAATATCTGAGTTATGAGTTTGGCAGTCACTTAAAACAGTGTGGAATTGTTTCACAATTGACACCGCCTGGAACACCACAGCGTAATGGTGTGTCCGAACGTCGTAATCGAACCTTATTGGATATGGTGCGATCTATGATGTCTCTTGCCAATTTGCCACTATCGTTTTGGGGTTATGCATTAGAGACAGCTGCATTCACTTTAAATAGGGCACCATCGAAATCCGTTGAGACGACGCCATATGAACTTTGGTTTGACAAGAAGCCAAAGCTGTCGTTTCTTAAAGTTTGGGGATGTGATGCTTATGTCAAAAAGCTTCAGCCTGAAAAGCTGGAACCCAAAGCGGAGAAATGCGTCTTCATAGGATACCCAAAAGAGACAGTTGGGTATACCTTCTACCTCAGATCCGAAGGCAAAGTGTTTGTCGCTAAAAACGGAACATTTCTTGAGAAAGAGTTTCTCTCGAAAGAATTGAGTGGGAGGAAGATAGAACTTGATGAGGTTGTTGAACCTTTACTTCAACCTGAGAGTAGCGCAGCGCAGAAAGTTGTTTCTGTGGAGCCTACATTAGCTGAAGAGGAAGTTAATGATGATGATCATGAAGCTTTGGATCAAGTTGCTATCGAACCTCGTAGGTCGACAAGGACGCGTACTGCTCCTGAGTGGTACGGCAACCCTGTCTTAGAGGTCATGTTGTTAAACAACGATGAACCTACGAGCTATGGAGAAGCGATGATGGGCCCGGGTTCCGAGTTGGAATCTTCGTTTTGATAAAGTGATCAAAGCGTTCGAGTTTATACAAGTTTACGGAGAAGCTTGTATTTACAAGAAAGTGAGTGGGAGCTCTATAGCGTTTCTAATATTATATGTGGATGACATATTGCTGATTGGAAACAATATAGAAATGCTGGAAAGCGTAAAGGAATATTTGAACAAGAGTTTTTCAATGAAGGACCTAGGAGAAGCTGCTTTCATATTAGGCATCAAGATCTATAGAGATAGATCAAGACGCTTAATAGGACTTTCACAAAGCACATACCTTGATAAGATTTTGAAGAAGTTCAAAATGGATCAGTCCAAGAAGGGGTTCTTGCCTGTTTTGCAAGGTGTGAAGTTGAGTAAGACTCAATGCCCAGTGACTGCAGAAGATAGAGAAAAGATGAGTGTCATCCCCTATGCTTCGGCCATAGGCTCTATCATGTATGCAATGCTGTGCACAAGACCCGATGTCAGCCTTGCCATAAGTATGGTCGGAAGGTTTCAAAGTGATCCAGGAATGGAACACTGGACGGCGGTCAAGAATATCCTGAAGTACCTGAAAAGGACTAAGGACATGTTTCTCGTTTATGGAGGTGATCAAGAGCTCGTCGTAAAGGGTTACGTCGATGCAAGCTTTGACACTGATCCGGATGACTCTAAGTCGCAAACCGGATACGTATTTATTCTTAATGGGGGTGCGGTTAGCTGGTGCAGTTCCAAGCAAAGCGTGGTAGCTGATTCTACATGCGAAGCGGAGTACATCGCTGCCTCGGAGGCAGCGAAGGAAGGTGTCTGGATGAAGGAGTTCATGACAGATCTTGGAGTAGTGCCTAGTGCGCTTAACCCAATGACTCTGTTTTGTGATAATACTGGTGCCATTGCTCTAGCCAAGGAACCAAGATTTCACAAGAGGACCAGACACATAAAGCGACGTTTCAATTCCATCCGCGATTACATCAAGGAGGACGACATAAATATTTGCAAAGTACACACGGATCTAAATGTTGCAGATCCGATGACTAAACCTCTTCCAAGGGCTAAACATGAACAACACCAGAACTGCATGGGTGTTCGATTCATTACAATGTAAATCACATAGTGATGTGAACTAGATTATTGACTCTAGTGCAAGTGGGAGACTGTTGGAAATATGCCCTAGAGGCAATAATAAATTGGTTATTATTATATTTCCTTGTTCATGATAATCGTTTATTATCCATGCTATAATTGTATTGATTGGAAACTCAAATACATGTGTGGGTACATAGACAACACTGTGTCCCTAGTAAGCCTCTAGTTGACTAGCTTGTTGATCAAAGATGGTTAAGGTTTCCTAGCCATGGACATGAGATGCCATTTGATAACGGGATCACATCATTAGGAGAATGATGTGATGGACAAGACCCAAACTGTAAACGTAGCATTTGATCGTGTCAGTTTATTGCTATTGTTTTCTGCATGTCAAGTATCTGTTCCTTTGACCATGAGATCATGCAACTCACTGACACCGGAGGAATACCTTGTGTGTATCAAACGTCGCAACGTAACTGGGTGACTATAAAGGTGCTCTACAGGTATCTCCGAGGGTGTCTGTTGGGTTGGCATGGATCAAGACTGGGATTTGTTACTCCGTATGACGGAGAGGTATCTCAGGGCCCACTCGGTAATACAACATCACAATGAGCCTTGCAAGCAATGTGACTAAAGTGTTAGCCACGAGATCTTGTATTACGGAACGAGTAAAGAGACTTGCCGGTAACGAGATTGAACTAGGTATAGAGATACCGACGATCGAATCTCGGGCAAGTAACATACCGAAGAACAAAGGGAACAGCATACGGGATTAACTGAATCCTTGACATAGAGGTTCGACCGATAAAGATCTTCGTAGAATATGTAGGAGCCAATATGGGCATCCAGGTCCCGCTATTGGTTATTGGCCGTAGAGGTGTCTCGGTCATGTCTACATAGTTCTCGAACCCGCAGGGTCTACACACTTAACGTTTGGTGACGGTTAGTATAATTGAGTTATTATGTTGGTGACCGAAAGTTGTTCGGAGTCCCGGATAAGATCCCGGACATGACGAGGATCTCCGGAATAGTCCGGAGGTAAAGATTGATATATGTGATAATGGTGTTTTGATCTCCGGAAGGGTTCCGGAGTTCACCGGAAGGGGTTCCGGATGTTTACCGAAGTGTTCGGGTGCAGCAACACTTTATGGGCCAAAGGGATAAAGCCCACGAGGTATTGGAAAGTGCAAAAGTAGTTTTGCTGCCGCGTAAGCGGTACTACCGCTTGGTGAAGCGGTACTACCGCCCGAGCGGTACTACCGCTTGTGTGAAGCGGTACTACCGCCCAAGCGGTACTACCGCTTGTGTGAAGCGGTACTACCGCTTGTGCGCGGCTGTGCACGGTTCGGCAGGGATCCGAGTTGGACTCTTTCCCTGCGGGCCAAACCGACCTTGTGCGGGCAAAACCGACCTAGAGGAGGCTTTTACTCCAAGTTTAGACCCCAAGGCTCAACATATAAATAGAGGGGCAGGGCTAGCACACGGGATACATCAGGATTTCCCAAGCCGTGTGCCGGCAACCCTAGCCCTCTAGTTCCTCCGTCATAATCTCTGTAGCGCTTGGCGAAGCCCTGCAGAGATTGTTCCTCACCACCATCACCACGCCGTCGTGCTGCTGGAACTCAACTACTACTTCACCATCGCTCGCTGGATCGAGGAGGTGAAGGCGTCATCAAGCCGTACGTGTGTTGAACGCGGAGGTGCCGTCCGTTCGGCACTAGATCGGAAGGATCGTGATTGGATCGCGGGACGCTCGGCGATTTGGATCGCGGAGACGTTCGACTACATCAACCGCGTTTCTTAAACGCTTCCGCTTAGCGATCTACAAGGGTATGTAGATTCACTCTCCCTCTCGTAGATGCTCATCACCATGGATAGATCTTGTGTGTGCGTAGGAAAATTTTTGTTTCCCATGCAACGTTCCCCAACAGCTTCTCCATAGCTCGTAGGTTCATCGTTGTCCAGCAACATGACCTCTAAGACAGGGTTACCGTACCATTCAGAAGCAGTACGTGTCCTTGTCGACCTACGAGGTTCAATAGTAACTTCATCCGAAGATCATGATCACCATCATCAGCTTCCTCTTCAACCGATGTAGGTTCCACAGAAACATCTTTTTGCGTTGTGCTACTTTCTGGTTGAAGTAAATTTTCAAAAACCTCATCAAGTTCTATCTTCTTCCCACTCAATTCTTTCGAGAGAAACTCTTTCTCAAGAAATGACCCATTCTTAGCGACAAACGCTTTGCCTTCGGATCTGAGATAGAAGGTATACCCAACCGTCTCTTTTGGGTATCCTATGAAGACACATTTCTCCGCTTTGGGTTCCAGCTTTTCTGGTTGAAGCTTTTTGACATAAGCATCGCATCCCCAAACTTTAAGAAACAACAATTTTGGATTCTTGCCAATCCACAGTTCATACGGCGTCGTCTCAATGGATTTAGATGGTGCCTTATTTAAATTGAATGCATATGTCTCTAACGCATAACCCCAAAACGATAGTGGCAAATTGGCAAGAGACATCATAGAACGCACCATATCGAATAAGGTTTGATTACGACGTTCGGACACACCATTACGCTGTGGTGTTCCAGGCGGTGTCAATTGTTAAACAATTCCACATTGTCTTAAGTGATTGCCAAACTCATAACTCAGATATTCTCCTCCTCGATCAGATCGTAGGAATTTAATCTTCTTGTTACGATGATTCTCAACTTCACTTTGAAATTGTTTGAACTTTTCAAATGTTTCAGAATTGTGTTTCATTAAGTAAATATACCCATATCTACTTAAGTCATCGATGAAGGTGATAAAATAACGATATCCACCGCGCGCCTCAATGCTCATCGGACCGCACACATCAGTATGTATGATTTCCAACAAGTCACTTGCCCGGTCCATTGTTCCGGAGAACGGGGTCTTAGTCATCTTGACCATGAGGCATGGTTCACATGTGTCAAGTGATTCAAAATCAAGTGACTCCAAAAGTCCATCAGCATGGAGCTTCTTCATGCGTTTTACACCAATATGACCTAAGCGGCAGTGCCACAAGAAAGTGGTACTATCATTATCTACTCAACATCTTTTGGCATCAATGTTATGAACATGTGTATCATCACTATTGAGATTCAATAAGAATAAATCCCTCACATTGGGTGCATGACCATAAAATATATTACCCATATAAATAGAACAACCATTATTCTCATATTTAAATTAGTAACCATCTCGCATTAAACAAGATCCAGATAATGTTCATGCTTAACGCGGGCACTAAATAACAATTATTCAGGTTCATCACTAATCCCGATGGTAATCGAAGAGCGAGCGTGCCGACGGCGATCACATCAACGTTGGAACCATTTCCCACGCGCATCGTCACTTTGTCCTTCGCCAGCCTCCGTCTATTCCGCAGTTCCTGCTTTGAGTTGCAAATGTGAGCAACCGAACCGGTATCAAATACCCAGACACTACAATGAGAGTTGGTAAGGTACACATCAATAACATGTATATCACATATACCTTGTTTGGTGTTGGCCACCTTCTTGTCGGCCAGATACTTGGGACAGTTCCGCTTCCAGTGGCCAATTCCCTTGCAATGAAAGCACTCAGTTTCTGGCTTGGGTCCATCCTTGGGTTTCTTCATGGGAGGGGCAACTGCTTTTACACTCTTCTTGGAGTTACCCTTCTTGCCCTTGCCGCTCTTCTTGAAACTAGTGGTTTTATTGACCATCAACACTTGATGCTCCTTCTGGATTTCCGACTCAGCGACATTCAGCATCGCAAACAGCTCGGCGACTGACTTGTTCCTCCCTTGCATGTTACAGTTCAACAAAAAGCCTTTTTAGCTTGGTGGCAGTGATTGAAGAACTCTGTCATTGATCGCCTCTGGCGGGAGAGTAATTCCCAACTCAACCAGACGGTTGGAATACCCAGACATTCTGAGTATGTGTTCACTGACAGACCCGTTCTCCTCCATCTTGCAAGCATAGAACTTATTGGAGGTCTCATACCTCTCGATCCGGGCATTCTTGACAAAAATAAACTTCAACTCCTGGAACATCTCATATGCCCCATGACGTTCAAACATCTTTGAAGTCCCGGTTCTAAGCCATACAACATTGCACACTGAATTATTGAGTAGTCATCGGAACGCGCCTGCCAGGCGTTCGCAACGTCTGCAGACGATACTGGAGCGGGTGGCGCAACAAGCGGTGCATCAAGGACATATGCCTTTTGGGAAGCCGTGAGGATAATCCTCAGATTACGGGGCCAGTCTACAAAGTTACTTCCATCATCTTTCAACTTGGCTTTCTCTAGGAACGCATTGAAATTCGGGGAGCTACTGCGCGAGCCATTGATCTACAACATAAATTTGCAAAGATTACTTAGACTATTGTTCAAGATAATGAGTTTAGTTAATCATATTACTTAAAACTCCCACTCAAATTGACATCCCTCCGGTCATCCGAGTGCTACATGATCCAAATTCACCAACCCAAGTCCGATCATCACGTGAGATGAGCTGGTTTCAATGGTGAACATCTCCATCTGGATCATATCTACTATATGACTCATGTTCAACCTTTCGGTCTCTTGTGTTCCGAGGCCATGTATGTACAGGCAAGTCTCGTCAAGTATAACCCGAGTGTTCCCCATGTGCAACACTGGCTTGCACCCGTTGTATGTGAACGTAGAATCTATCACACCAGATCATCATGTGGTGCTTCGAAATGATGAACTTTCGCAACGGTGCACACTTGGGAAGAACACAAATTTATCTTGAAATTTTAGTACGGGATCACCTTATAATGCTACCGTCGTCCGAAGCATAATAAGATGCATAAAAGGAATAACATCACATGCAAATCATAAGTGACATGATATGGCCATGAACTTGTGCTTTTGATCTCCATCTCCAAAGCACCGGCATGATCTCCATCGTCACCGGCATGACACCATGATCTCCATCATCTTGATCTCTATCAACGTGTCGCCAAGAGGTTGTCGCACCAACTATTGCTTATACAACTATTGCTAACTCATAGCGATAAAGTAAAGCAAATGACACAAATTAATTAAAGACAACTCTATGGATCCTGCCGGTTGCCGTACTCATCGACATGCAAGTCGATATAAACTATTACAAAACATGATCATCTCATACATCACATATGTCACATCATGTCTTTGGCCATATCACATCACAACATACCCTGCAAAAACAAGTTAGACGTCTTCTAATTTGTTGTTGCATGTTTTACGTGGCTGCTATGGGTATCTAGCAAGAACGATTCTTACCTACGCAAAACCACAACGGTGATATATAAATTGCTATTCAACCTTCTACAAGGACCGCCTTTGTCGAATCCGATTCAACTAAGGTGGGAGAGACAGACACCCGACAGCCATCTTATGCAACAAAGTCACATGTCAGTCGATGGAACTGGTCTCTCGTACGTGGACGAGTAAGGTTGGTCCGAGCCGCTTCATCCCACAATACCGCTGAATCAAGAAAAGACCAGGGAAGGACGCAATCTGAATATCAACGCCCACAAACTCCTTTGTGTTCTACTCGTGATGTCATCTACGCATAGACCTAGCTCATGATGCCACTGTTGTATAACGTTGCATGGGAAACAAAAAATTTCCTACGCTTCACCAAGATCAATCTAGGAGATGAACATCTACGAGAGGTGAGATCGGATCCACATACCCTTGTAGATCGCTAAGCAGAAGCATTAAGAAACGCGGTTGATGTAGTCGAACGTCTTCACGATCCAAATCGCAAGCAATCCCACGATCCAATCACGATCTAGTGCCGAACGGACGGCACCTCCGCGTTCAACACACGTACAACTTGATGACGTCCTCGCCTTCTTGATCCAGCAAGAGGGGCGAAGTAGTAGATGTGTTCCGGCAGCAAGACGGCGTGGTGATGGTGGTGGTGAAGAACAATTTCCGCAGGGCTTCGCCAAGCACAACGGAAACTATGACGGAGGATAAACTAGAGGGGGAGGGGTTTCCGGCACACGGCTTGGGGAAATCTTGATGTGTTTCGGATGCTAGCCCTGCCCCTCTATTTATATGTTGAGCCCTGGGGTCGTTTCTTGGAGAAAGAGCCTCCTCAAAGTCGGTTTCGCACGCAAGGCAAGAGTCCTCCTCGGACTCCAGGACCAGATGACAGGGTCCCTAGCGTCTGGCCCCTGGCCTTCGCAAAACTCCATTTGCACCTTCCTAAAGCCTCGTGGGCTTTACCCCTTGGCCCAAATAAAGTGTTCTCGTACCCGAACATTTCGGGAAACATCCGAAACCCCTTCCCGTGAATTCCGGAACCCTTCCGGAGACCAAACACTATTATCCCATATATCAATCTTTACCTCCAGACTATTCCGGAGCTCCTTGTCATGTCCGTGATTTCATCCGGAACTCCGAACAACCTTCGGTCACTAACATAATAACTCAACTATACTTATATCGTCACCAAACGATAAGTGTGTAGACCCTGCGGGTTCGAGAACTATGCGGACATGACCGTGACACCTCTACGGTCAATAACCAATAGCGGGACCTGAATGCCCATATTGGTTCCTACATATTCTATGAAGATCTTTATCGGTTGAACCTCTATGTCAAGGATTCAGTTAATCCCGTATGCAGTTCCCTTTGTTCATCGGTATGTTACATGCCCGAGATTCGATCGTCGGTATCTCCATACCTAGTTCAATCTCGTTACCGGCAAGTCTCTTTACTCGTTTCGTAATACAAGATCCCGTGGCTAACTCTTTAGTCACTTTGCTTGCAAGCTCATTATGATGTTGTATTACCGAGTGGGCCCTGAGATACCTCTTCGTCACACGGAGTAACAAATCCCAGTCTTGATCCATGCCAACTCAGTAGACACCCTCGAAGATACCTGTAGAGCATCTTTATAGTCACCCAGTTACGTTGTGACGTTTGATGCACACAAGGTACTACTCCGGTGTCAGTGAGTTACATGATCTCATGGTCATAGGAACATATACTTGACATGCAGAAGACAATAGCAATAAACTTGACACGATCATATGCTACGTTCATAGTTTGGGTCTTGTCCATCACATCATTCTCCTAATGATGTGATCCCATTATCAAATGACAACTCATGTCTATGACTAGGAAACCATAGCCATCTTTGATCAACGAGCTAGTCTCTCAGAGGCTCACTAGGGACACAGTGTCGTCTATGTACCCACACATGTATATGAGTTTCCAATCAATACAATTATAGCATGGATAATAAACGATTATCATGAACAAGGAAATATAATAATAACCATTTTATTATTGCCTCTAGGGCATATTTCCAACAGTCTCCCACTTGCACAAGAGTCAATAATCTAGCTCACATCACTATGTGATTTACATTGTAAGGAATCTAACACCCATACAGTTCTGGTGTTGATCATGTTTTGCCCGTGGAAGTGGTTTAGTCAACGGATCTGCAACATTCAGATCCATGTGTACTTTGCAAATGTTTATGTCCTCCTCCTTGATCGCATCGCGGATGGAATTGAAGCATCGCTTTATGTGTCTGGTCCTCTTCTGAAACCTTGGTTCCTTGGCTAGAGCAATGGCACCAGTGTTGTCACTGAACAAAGTCATTGGGTCTAGTGCACTGGGCACAACTCCAAGATCCGTCATGAACTGCTTCATCCAGACACCTTCCTTTGCCGCCTCCGAGGAAGCTATGTACTCCGCTTCGCATGTAGAATCAGCTACCATGCTTTGCTTGGAACTGCACCAGCTTACCGCTCCCCTATTGAGAATATATACATATCCGGTTTGAGACTTGGAGTCATCCGGATCAATGTCAAAGCTTGTATCGACGTAACCCTTTACGATGAGCTCTTGATCACCTCCATAAACGAGAAACATTTCCTTAGTCCTTTTCAGGTACTTAAGGATATTCTTGACCGTCCTCCAGTGTTCCACTCCTGAATCACTTTGAAACCTTCCGGCCATACTTATGGCAAGGCTGACATCTGGTCTTGTGCACAGCATTGCATACATGATAGAGCCTATGGCAGAAGCATAGGGGATGACACTCATCTTTTCTCTATCCTCTGCAGTCATTGGGCATTGAGTCTTACTCAACTTCACACCTTGCAACACAGGCAAGAATCCTTTCTTGGACTGATCCATTTTGAACTTCTTCAAAACTTTGTCAAGGTATGTGCTCCATGAAAGTCCTATTAAGCGTTTCGATCTATCTCTATAGATCTTGATGCCTAATATGATAGCAGCTTCTCCTAGGTCCTTCATTGAAAAACTCTTGTTCAAATATTCCTTCACACTTTCCAAAAATTCTATATTGTTTCCAATAAGCAATATGTCATCCACATATAATATTAGAAACGCTATAGAGCTCCCACTCACTTTCTTGTAAATACAAGCCTCTCCGTAAACTTGTATAAACCCGAACGCTTTGATCACTTCATCAAAGCGAAGATTCCAACTCTGAGATGCTTGTACCAGCACATAGATGGATCGCTGGAGTTTGCAAACTTTGTCAGCATTCTCTGGATCGACAAAACCTTCAGGTTGCATCATATACAACTCTTCCTTAAGGAAACCGTTAAGGAACACTGTTTTGACATCCATCTGCCAAATTTCATAATCGAAAAACGCAGCTATTGCTAACATGATTCTGACGGACTTAAGCATCGCTATGGGTAAGAAAGTCTCATTGTAGTCAACTCCTTGAACTTGTGAAAAACCCTTTGCCACAAGTCGAGCTTTATAGACGGTGACATTACCGTCCGCGTCCGTCTTCCTCTTAAAGATCCATTTATTCTGAATGGCCTTTCGCCCTTCAGGTAATACTTCCAAAGTCCATACTTTGTTTTAATACATGGATCCCATCTCGGATTTCATGGCCTCTAACCATTTGCCGGAATCTGGGCCCACCATCACTTCTCCATAGCTCATAGGTTCATCATTGTCTAGTAACATGACCTCTAAGACAAGGTTACCGTACCATTCAGAAGCAGTACGTGTCCTTGTCAACCTATGAGGTTCGATAGTAACTTGATCCGAAGCTCCATGATCACCATCATCAGCTTCCTCTTCAACTGAAGTAGGTTCCACAGAAACATCTTTCTGCGATGTGCTACTTTCTGGTTGAAGTAAAGGTTCAACAACCTCATCAAGTTCTATCTTCCTCCCACTCATTTCTTTCGAGAGAAACTCTTTCTCGAGAAATGGCCCGTTCTTAACGAAAAACACTTTGCCTTTGGATCTGAGATAGAAGGTATACCCAACCGTCTCTTTTGGGTATCCTATGAAGACGCATTTCTCCGCTTTGGGTTACAGCTTTTCAGGTTGAAGTTTTTGACATAAGCATCGCATCCCCAAACTTTAAGAAACGACAATTTTGGTTTCTTGCCAAACCACAGTTCATACAGCATCATCTCAACGGATTTAGATGGTGCCTTATTTAAAGTGAATGTAGTTGTCTCTAACACATAACCCCAAAATGATAGTGGCAAATCGGCAAGAGACATCATAGAATGCACCATATCCAATAAGGTTCAGGTACGACGTTCGGACACACCATTACACTGTGGTGTTCCAGGCGGTGTCAATTGTGAAACAATTCCACATTGTCTTAAGTGATTGCCAAACTCATAACTCAGATATTCTCCTCCTCGATCAGATCGTAGGAATTTAATCTTCTTGTTACGATGATTCTCAACTTCACTCTGAAATTGTTTGAACTTTTCAAATGTTTCAGCCTTGTGTTTCATTAAGTAAATGTACCCATATCTACTTAAGTCATCGGTGAAGGTGATAAAGTAACGATATCCACCGCGCGCCTCAATGCTCATCGGACCGCACACATCAGTATGTATGATTTCCAACAAGTCACTTGCCCGTTCCATTGTTCCGGAGAACGGGGTCTTAGTCATCTTGCCCATGAGGCATGGTTCACATGTGTCAAGTGATTCAAAATCAAGTGACTCCAAAAGTCCATCAGCATGGAGCTTGTTCATGCGTTTTACACCAATATGACCTAAGCGGCAGTGCCACAAGAAAGTGGTACTATCATTATCTACTCTACATCTTTTGGCATCAATGTTATGAACATGTGTATCATCACTATCGAGATTCAATAAGAATAATCCCCTCACATTGGGTGCATGACCATAAAAGATATTACCCATATAAATAGAACAACCATTATTCTCTGATTTAAATGAGTAACCGTCTCGCATTAAACAAGATCCAGATAATGTTCATGCTTAACACAGGCACTAAATAACAATTATTCAGGTTCATCACTAATCCTGATGGTAATCGAAGAGCGAGCGTGCCGACAGCGATCACATCAACCTTAGAACCATTTCCCACGCTCATTGTCACTTTGTCCTTCGCCAGCCTCCGTCTATTCCGCAGTTCCTTCTTTGAGTTGCAAATGTGAGCAACCAAATCGGTATGAAATACCCAGATACTACAATGAGAGTTGGTAAGGTACACATCAATAACATGTATATCACATATACCTTGTTTGGTGTTGGCCGTCTTCTTGTCGGCCAGATACTTGGTGCAGTTCCGCTTCCAGTGGCCAGTTCCCTTGCAATGAAAGCACTCAGTTTCTGGCTTGGGTCCAGCCTTGGGTTTCTTCACGGGAGGGGCAACTGCTTTGCCACTCTTCTTGGAGTTACCCTTCTTGCCCTTGCCGCTCTTCTTGAAACTAGTGGTTTTATTGACCATCAACACTTGATGCTCCTTCTGGATTTCTGACTCAGCGACTTTCAGCATCGCAAACAGCTCGACGACTGACTTGTTCATCCCTTGCATGTTATAGTTCAACACAAAGCCTTTTTAGCTTGGTGGCAGTGATTGAAGAACTCTGTCATTGATCGCCCTTGGCGGGAGAGTAATTCCCAACTCAACCAGATGGTTGGAATACCCAGACATTCTGAGTATGTGTTCACTGACCGACCCGTTCTCCTCCATCTTGCAAGCATAGAACTTATCGGAGGTCTCATACCTCTCGATCCGGGCATTCTTTTCAAAAATAAACTTCAACTCCTGAAACATCTCATATGCTCCATAAGTTCAAAACGTCTTTGAAGTCCCGGTTCTAAGCCATACAACATTGCACATTGAACTATTGAGTAGTCATCGGAACGCGCGTGCCAGGCGTTCGCAACGTCTGCAGACGATACTGGAGCGGGTGGCTCACCGAGCGGTGCATCAAGGACATAAGACTTTTGGGAAGCCGTGAGGATAATCCTCAGATTACGGGGCTAGTCTACAAAGTTACCTCCATCATCTTTCAACTTGGCTTTCTCTAGGAACGCATTGAAATTCAGGGGTGCTACTGCGCGAGCCATTGATCTACAACAGAAATTTGCTAAGATTACTTAGACTATTGTTCAAGATAATGAGGTTAGTTAATCATATTACTTAAAACTCGCACTCAAATTGACATCCCTTCGGTCATCCGAGTGCTACATGATCCAAATTCACCAACCCAAGTCCGATCATCACGTGAGATGAGCTGGTTTCAATGGTGAACATCTCCATGTTGATCATATCTACTATATGACTCATGTTTTACCTTTCGGTCTCTTGTGGTCCAAGGCCATGTCTGTACATGCTAGGCTCGTCAAGTTTAACCCGAGTGTTCCACATGTGCAACACTGGCTTGCACCCGTTGTATGTGAACGTAGAGTCTATCACACCGGATCATCACGTGGTGCTTCGAAACGACGAACTTTCGCAACGGTGCACACTCGGGGAGAACACAATTTTATCTTGAAATTTTAGTGAGGGATCACCTTATAATGCTACCGTCGTACGAAGCATAATAAGATGCATAAAAGGATTAACATCACATGCAAATCATAAGTGACATGATATGGCCATGAACTTGTGCTTTTGATCTCCATCTCCAAAGCACCGGCATGATCTCCATCGACACCAGCATGACACCATGATCTCCATCATCTTGATCTCTATCAACGTGTCGCCATGAGGTTGTCGTTCCAACTATTGCTTCTACAACTATTGCTAACTCATAGCGATAAAGTAAAGCAAATGACACAAATTAATTAAAGACAACCCTATGGATCCTGCCGGTTGCCGTACTCATTGACATGCAAGTCGATATAAACTATTACGAAACATGATCATCTCATACATCACATATATCACATCATGTCTTTGGCCATATCACATCACAACATACCCTGCAAAAACAATTTAGATGTCTTCTAATTTGTTGTTGCATGTTTTACGTGGCTGCTATGGGTATCTAGCAAGAACGATTCTTACCTACGCAAAACCACAACGGTGATATACGAATTGCTATTCAACCTTCTACGAGGACCGCCTCTGTCGAATCCGATTAGACTAAGGTGGGAGAGACAGACACCCGCCAGCCATCTTATGCAACAAAGTCACATGTCAGTCGATTGAACCGGTCTCTCGTACGTGGACAAGTAAGGTTGGTCCGAGCCGCTTCATCCCACAATACCGCCGAATCAAGAAAAGACCAAGGAAGGAAGCAATCTGAATATCAACGCCCACAAACTCCTTTGTGTTCTACTCGTGATGTCATCTACGCATAGACCTAGCTCATGATGCCACTGTTGTGGAACGTTGCATGGGAAACAAAAAAATTCCTACACTTCACCAAGATCAATCTAGGAGATGAATATCTACGAGAGGAGAGATCGGATCCACATACCCTTGTAGATCGTTAAGCGAAAGCGTTAAGAAACGCGGTTGATGTAGTCGAATGTCTTCGCGAGCCAAATCGCAAGGCGTCCCGCGATCCAATCACGATCTAGTGCCGAACGGACGGCACCTCCGCGTTCAACACACGTACAGCTTGATGACGTCCTTGCCTTCTTGATCCAGCAAGAGGGGCGAAGTAGTAGATGTGTTCCGGTAGCAAGACGGCATGGTGACGGTGGTGGTGAAGAACAATTTCCATAGGGCTTCGCCAAGCACAACGGAAACTATGATGGAGGATAAACTAGAGGGGGCGGGGTTGCCGGCACACGGCTTGGGTAAATCTTAATGTGTTTTGGGTGCTATCCCTGCCCCTCTATTTATACGTTGAGCCCTGGGGTAGTTTCTTGGAGAAAGAGCCTCCTCAAAGTCGGTTTGGCACGCAAGGCAAGAGACCTCCTCGGACTCCAGGACCAGACGCCAGGGTCCCTGGTGTCTGGCCCCTGGCCTTCGCAAAACTCCTTTTGCACCTTCCTAAAGCCTCGTGGGCTTTACCCCTTGCCCAAATAAAGTGTTCTCGTACCCGAACATTTTGGGAAACATCTGAAACCCCTTCCGGTGAATTCTGGAACCCTTCCGGAGACCAAACACTATTATCCCATATATCAATCTTTACCTCTGGACTACTTCGGAGCTCCTCGTCATGTTCGTGATCTCATCCGGAACTCCGAACAACCTTCGGTCACCAACATAATAACTCAACTATACTTATATCGTCACCAAACGTTAAGTGTGTAGACCTTGCGGGTTCGAGAACTATGTAGACATGACCGAGACACCTCTACGGCCAATAACCAATAGAGGGACCTGGATGCCCATATTGGTTCCTACATATTCTACGAAGATCTTTATCGGTTGAACCTCTATGTCAAGGATTCAGTTAATCCCGTATGCAGTTACCTTTGTTCATCGGTATGTTACATGCCCTAGATTCGATCGTCGATATCTCCATACCTACTTCAATCTCGTTTCCGGCAAGTCTCTTTACTCGTTCCGTAATACAAGATCCCATGGCTAACTCTTTAGTCACTTTGCTTGCAAGCTCATTATGATGTTGTATTACCGAGTGGGCCCTGAGATACCTCTTCGTCTCACGGAATAACAAATCCCAGTCTTGCTCCATGCCAACTCAACAGACACCCTCGGAGATACTTGTAGAGCATCTTTATAGTCACCCAGTTACGTTGCGACGTTTGATGCACACAAGGTACTACTCTGGTGTCAGTGAGTTACATGATCTCATGGTCATAGGAACATATACTTGACATGCAGAAAACTATAGCAATACACTTGACACGATCATATGCTACGTTGATAGTTTGGGTCTTGTCCATCACATCATTCTCCTAATGATCTGATCCCATTATCAAATGACAACTCATGTCTATGACTAAGAAACCATAGCCATCTTTGATCAACGAGCTAGTCTCTCAGAGGCTCACTAGGGACACAGTGTCGTCTATGTACCCACACATGTATATGAGTTTCCGATCAATACAATTATAGCATGGAAAATAAAGGATTATCATGAACAAGGAAATATAATAATAACCATTTTATTATTGCCTCTAGGGCATATTTCCAACAGTCTGCCACTTGCACTAGAGTCAATAATCTAGCTCACATCACTATGTGATTTACATTGTAAGGAATCTAACACCCATATAGTTCTGGTGTTGATCATGTTTTGCCCGTGGAAGAGGTTTAGTCAACGGATCTGCAACATTAGGATCAGTGTGTACTTTGCAAATGTTTATGTCCTCCTCCTTGATCGCATCGCGGATGGAATTGAAGCGTCGCTTTATGTGTCTGGTCCTCTTCTGAAACCTTGGTTCCTTGGCTAGAGCAATGGCACCAGTGTTGTCACTGAACAAAGTCATTGGGTCTAGTGCACTGGGCACAACTCCAAGATCCGTCATGAACTGCTTCATCCAGACACCTTCCTTTGCCGCCTCCGAGGAAGCTATGTACTCCGCTTCGCATGTAGAATCAGCTACCATGCTTTGCTTGGAACTGCACCAGCTTACCGCTCCCCTATTGAGAATATATACATATCCGGTTTGAGACTTGGAGTCATCCGGATCAATGTCAAAGCTTGTATCGACGTAACCCTTTACGATGAGCTCTTGATCACCTCCATAAACGAGAAACATTTCCTTAGTCCTTTTCAGGTACTTAAGGATATTCTTGACCGCTGTCCAGTGTTCCACTTTTGGATCACTTTGAAACCTTCCGGCCATACTTATGGCAAGGCTGACATCTGGTCTTGTGCACAGCATTGCATACATGACAGAGCCTATGGCAGAAGCATAGGTGACACTCATCTTTTCTCTATCCTCTGCAGTCACTGGGCATTGAGTCTTACTCAACTTCACACCTTGCAACACAGGCAAGAATCCTTTCTTGGACTGGTCCATTTGGAACTTCTTCAAAACTTTGTCAAGGTATGTGCTCCGTGAAAGTCCTATTAAGCATCTCGATCTATCTCTATAGATCTTGATGCCTAATATGAAAGCAGCTTCTCCTAGGTACTTCATTGAAAAACTCTTGTTCAAATATTCCTTCACACTTTCCAAAAATTCTATATTGTTTCCAATCAGCAATATGTCATCCACATATAATATTAGAAATGCTATAGAGCTCCCACTCACTTTATTGTAAATACAAGCTTCTCCGTAAACTTGTATAAACCCGAATGCTTTGATCACCTCATCAAAGCGAAGATTCCAACTCCGAGATGCTTGTACCAGCCCATAGATGGATCGCTGGAGTTTGCAAACTTTGTCAGCATTCTCTGGATCGACAAAACCTTCAAGCCGCATCATATACAACTCTTCCTTAAGGAAACCGTTAAGGAACGCTGTTTTGACATCCATCTGCCAAATTTCAAAATCGAAAAATGCAGCTATTGCTAACATGATTCTGACGGACTTAAGCATCGCTCGGGTGAGAAAGTCTCATCGTAGTCAACTCCTTGAACTTGTGAAAAACCCTTTGCCACAAGTCGAGCTTTATAGACGGTGACATTACCGTCCGCGTCCGTCTTCCTCTTAAAGATCCATTTATTCTGAATGGCCTTTCGCCCTTCAGGTAATACTTCCAAAGTCCATACTTTGTTTTCATACATGGATACCATCTCGGATTTCATGGCCTCTAACCATTTGCCAGAATCTAGGCCCACCATCGCTTCTCCATAGCTCGTAGGTTCATCGTTGTCCAGCAACATGACCTCTAAGACAGGGTTACCGTACCATTCAGAAGCAGTACGTGTCCTTGTCGACCTACGAGGTTCGATAGTAAATTGATCCGAAGCTCCATGATCACCATCATCAGCTTCCTCTTCAACCGATGTAGGTTCCACAGAAACATCTTTCTGCGATGTGCTACTTTCTGGTTGAAATAAAGGTTCAACAACCTCATCAAGTTCTATCTCCCTCCCACTCAATTCTTTCGAAAGAAACTCTTTCTCGAGAAATGACCCGTTCTTAGCGACAAACACTTTGCCTTCGGATCTGAGATAGAAGGTATACCCAACCGTCTCTTTTGGGTATCCTATGAAGACGCATTTCTCCGCTTTGGGTTCCAGCTTTTCTGGTTGAAGCTTTTTGACATAAGCATTGCATCCCCAAACTTTAAGAAACGACAATTTTGGTTTCTTGCCAAACCACAGTTCATACGGCGTCGTCTCAACGGATTTAGATGGTGCCCTATTTAAAGTGAATGCAGCTGTCTCTAACGCATAACCCCAAAAAGATAGTGGTACATCGGCAAGAGACATCATAGAACGCACCATATCCAATAAGGTTCGATTACGACGTTCGGACACACCATTACGCTATGGTGTTCCAGGCTGTGTCAATTGTGAAACAATTCCACATTGTCTTAAGTGATTGCCAAACTCATAACTCAGATATTCTCCTCCTTGATCAGATCGTAGGAATTTAATCTTCTTGTTACGATGATTCTCAACTTCACTCTGAAATTGTTTGAACTTTTCAAATGTTTCAGACTTGTATTTCATTAAGTAAATATACCCATATCTACTTAAGTCATCGGTGAAGGTGAGAAAATAACGATATCCACCGCGCGCCTCAATGCTCATCGAACCGCACACATCAATATGTATGATTTCCAACAACTCACTTGCTCGTTCCATTGTTCCGGAGAACGGGATCTTAGTCATCTTGCCCATGAGGCATGGTTCACATGTATCAAGTGATTCAAAATCAAGTGACTCCAAAAGTCCATCAGCATGGAGCTTCTTCATGCGTTTTACACCAATATGACGTAAGTGGCAGTGCCACAAGAAAGTGGCACTATCATTATCTACTCTACATCTTTTGGCATCAATGTTATGAACATGTGTATCATCACTATCGAGATACAATAAGAATAAACCCCTCACATTGGGTGCATGACCATAAAAGATATTACCCATATAAATAGAACAACCATTATTCTCTGATTTAAATGAGTAACCATCTCGCGTTAAACAAGATCCAGATAATGTTCATGCTTAACACAGGCACTAAATAACAATTATTCAGGTTCATCACTAATCCTGATGGTAATCGAAGAGCGAGCGTGCCGACGGCGATCACATCAACCTTGGAACCATTTCCCACGCGTATCGTCACTTGGTGGCAGTGATTGAAGAACTCTGTTAGTGATCGCCTCTAGCGGGAGAGTAATTCCCAACTCAGCCAGACGGTTCGAATACCCAGACATTCCAAGTATGTGTTCACTGACAGACCCGTTCTCCTCCATCTTGCAAGCATAGAACTTATCGGAGCTCTCATACCTCTCGATCCGGGCATTGTTTTCAAAAATAAACTTCAACTCCTGGAACATTTCATATGCTCCATGACATTCAAACGTCTTTGAAGTCCTGGTTCTAAGACATACAACATTGCACACTGAACTATTGAGTAGTCATCAGAACGCGCCTGCCAGGTGTTCGCAACGTCTGCAGACGATACTGGAGCGGGTGGCGCACCGAGCGGTGCATCAAGGACGTAAGCCTTTTGGGAAGCCGTGAGGATAATCCTCAGATTACGGGGCCAGTCTACAAAGTTACTTCCATCATCTTTCAACTTGGCTTTCTCTAGGAACGCATTGAAATTCAGGGGTGCTACTGCGCGAGCCATTGATCTACAACATAAATTTGCAAAGATTACTTAGACTATTGTTCAAGATAATGAGTTTAGTTAATCATATTACATAAAACTCCCACTCAAATTGACAACCCTCCGGTCATCCGAGTGCTACATGATCCAAATTCACCAACCCAAGTCTGATCATCACATGAGATGAGGTGGTTTCAATGGTGAACATCTCCATGTTGATCATAACTACTATATGACTCATGTTCGACCTTTCGGTCTCTTGTGTTCCGAGGCCATGTCTGTACATGCTAGGCTCTTCAAGTTTAACCTGGGTGTTCCGCATGTGCAACACTGGCTTGCACCCGTTGTATGTGAATGTAGAGTCTATCACACCCGATCATCACGTGGTGCTTCGAAACGACGAACTTTCGCAACGGTGCACACTCGGGAAGAACACAATTTTATCTTGAAATTTTAGTGAGGGATCACCTTATAATGCTACCGTCGTCCTAAGCATAATAAGATGCAAAAAAAGGATTAACATCACATGCAAATCATAAGTGACATGATATGGCCATGAACTTGTGCTTTTGATCTCCATCTCCAAAGCACCGGCATGATCTCCATCGTCACCGGCATGACACCATGATCTCCATCATCTTGATCTTTATCAACGTGTCACCATGAGGTTGTCGCGCCAACTATTGCTTCTACAACTATTGCTAACTCATAGCGATAAAGTAAAGCAAATGACACAAATTAATTAAAGACAGCCCTATGGCTCCTGCTGGTTGCCGTACACTCATCGACATGCAAGTCGATATAAACTATTACAAAACATGATCATCTCATACATCACATATATCACATCATGTCTTTGGCCATATCACATCACATCATACCCTGCAATAACAAGTTAGACGTCTTCTAATTTGTTGTTGCATGTTTTACGTGGCTTCTATGGGTATCTAGCAAGAACGATTCTTACCTACGCAAAACCACAACGGTGATATACGAATTGCTATTCAACCTTCTACAAGGACCGCCTTTGTCGAACTAAGGTGGGAGAGACAGACACCCGCTAGCCATCTTATGCAACAAAGTGACATGTAAGTCGATGGAACCGGTCTCTCGTACGTGGACGAGTAAAGTTGGTCCGAGCTGCTTCATCCCACAATAACGCCAAATCAAGAAAAGACGAAGGAAGCAAGCAATCTGAATATCAACGCCCACAAACTCCTTTGTGTTCTACTCGTGATGTCATCTATGCATAGACCTAGCTCATGATGCCACTGTTGTGGAACGTTGCATGGGAAACAAAAAAATTCCTACGCTTCACCAAGATCAATCTTGGAGATGAACATCTACGAGAGGAGAGATCAGATCCACATACCCTTGTAGATCCCTAAGCGGGAACGTTGAGAAACGCGGTTGATGTAGTCGAACGTCTTCGCGATCCAAATCGCAAGCCGTCCCGCGATCCAATCACGATCTAGTGCTAAACGGTCGGCACCTCCATGTTCAACACACGTACAGCTTGATGACGTCCTTGTCTTCTTGATCCAGCAAGAGGGGCGAAGTAGTATATATGTTCCGGCAACACGACGGCGTGGTGACGGTGGTGGTGAAAAACAATTTCCGCAGGGCTTCGCCAAGCACAACAGAAACTATGACGGAGGATAAACTAGAGGGGCGGGGTTGCCGGCACACGGCTTGGGGAAATCTTGATGTGTTCCGAGTGCTAACCCTGCCCCTCTATTTATATGTTGAGCCGTGGGGTCGTTTCTTGGAGAAGGAGCCTCCTCAAAGTCGGTTTGGCACGCAAGGCAAGAGTCCTCCTCGGACTCCAGGACCAGACGCCAGGGTCCCTGGCGTCTGGCCCCTGGCCTTCGCAACACTCCTTTTGCACCTTCCTAAAGCCTCGTGGGCTTTACCCCTTGGCCCAAATAAAGTGTTCTCGTACCCGAACATTTCGGGAAACATCCTAAACCCCTTCCGGAGACCAAACACTATTATCCCATATATCAATCTTTACCTCCAGACTATTCCAGAGCTCCTCGTCATGTCCGTGATCTCATCCGGAACTCCGAACAACCTTCGGTCACCAACATAATAACTCAACTATACTTATATCGTCACCAAATGTTAAGTGTGTAGACCCTGCGGGTTCGAGAACTATGCAGACCTGACCGAGACACCTCTACGGTCAATAACCAATAGCGGGACCTGGATGCCCATATTGGTTCCTACATATTCTACGAAGATCTTTATCGGTTGAACCTCTATGTCAAGGATTCAGTTAATCCCGTATGCAGTTCCCTTTGTTCATCGGTATGTTACATGCCCGAGATTCGATCATCGGTATCTCCATACCTAGTTCAATCTCGTTACCGGCAAGTGTCTTTACTCGTTCCGTAATACAAGATCCCGTGGCTAACTCTTTAGTCACTTTGCTTGCAAGCTCATTATGATGTTGTATTACCGAGTGGGCCTTGACATACCTCTTCGTCACACGGAGTAACAAATCCCAATCTTGATCCATGCCAACTCAACAGAAACCCTCGGAGATACCTGTAGAGCATCTTTATAGTCA
Organism: Elymus sibiricus; assembly: GCA_039707655.1. Classification (NCBI taxonomy): domain Eukaryota; kingdom Viridiplantae; phylum Streptophyta; class Magnoliopsida; order Poales; family Poaceae; genus Elymus; species Elymus sibiricus. The sequence continues at coordinate 253,492,780 of CM077671.1, forward strand.
CCCAGTTACGTTGCGACGTTTGATGCACACAAGGTACTCATCCGGTGTCAGTGAGTTACATGATCTCATGGTCAAAGGAACATATACTTGACATGCAGAAAACAATAGCAATAAACTTGACACGATCATATGCTACGTTCATAGTTTGGGTCTTGTCCATCACATCATTCTCCTAATGATGTGATCCCGTTATCAAATGACAACTCATGTCTATGACTAGGAAACCATAGCCATCTTTGATCAATGAGCTGGTCTCTCAGAGGCTCACTAGGGACACAGTGTCATCTATGTACCCACACATGTATATGAGTTTCCAATCAATACAATTATAACATGGATAATAAACGATTATCATGAACAAGGAAATATAATAATAACCATTTTATTATTGCCTCTAGGGCATATTTCCAACAGGAGACGTATCATTGCCCCTTCTCTCTTTTTCTCTCATTTTGTTTTTTCTTTTTTTCTTTGGTGGTCTCATTTGGTCTCCCCCATTTTTTATTTTAGTCTCATCCCGACTTGTGGGGGAATCATAGTCCCCATCATCCTTTCCTCACTAGGACAATGGTCTAATAATGATGATCATCACACTTTAATTTACTTACAACGCGATAAAGAACCATATGACTCTATATGAATGCCTCTGGTAGTTTACCAGGGTGTGCAATGATCTAGCGTAACATGTAATCAATGATGAACGGTGGATTTTCCACAAATACTATGTCAACTCTATATGATCATGCAAAGCAATATGATGATGAACACACAAGTCATGTGACGGAACGGATCTCGGAATGGCTATGGAAATGCCATGATAGGTAGGTATGGTGGCTGTTTTGAGGAAGTTATAGGGTGGCTTATGTGCGATACAACGTATCATATCACGGGGTTTGGATGCATCAACAAGGTTTGCATCGACTCTTGATGGCTCGAGAATTTGCGAAGTTTTTCATAGTGATTTCCATTTGGTTTCATTGGATTTTTGTTATTCTTCGAATATTTCTAATGCTAATCCAACAAAATAGAGGGAAATCTATTTTGTCCTTTGGATAGTAGGAAATATTATATTTGGAAGGAACCAAAGGAGATTGCTGCAAATCAAGTCAATTGGAGCAACTTTTCTGAAAGAGTGCATTGTCAACAGGTGTAGCAGAGTGAAAGACGGCCTTCCATACAAGCAACTTTCATGAAGGGACCACGAGGACAAGATAACCCTAGCCGTCTCCACACCATCCAGAATAAGAGAAGGGGGAATCTCAAGAACTCATGAGGATCATCGTAGTTTTTAGTCCTTTCATCTCCAACATCATCATCACCTCATTCACTATTGTGAGAGGGATTGGAACTTGTAATCTCTACTCCATCAGATCAAGACTATTTGAGCACCATTTTTCACGCATTGTGGATCCCCTCAATATTATCGATATGGTTTTCATGATTTTTCTCTCTATTGTGATTGATTGCCCTCTTAAGATGTGTGAGTAATTCCCCTAGGTGTGGGAGATGTAGGTAAGTGGTAAGATTAATATGTGCGTATCCTATATGTCATCAATTGAATTCGTAGTAGTATGATCTATTTAGTATGTTGTTAAGCTGTGGTGAACTCTATGCATGTTGTCTAATTTAAGGGCCCGGGCAAAATGATCTCAAGACCTACACAGGTAACACATATTGTTTAGGAACTCTGTGACCTCTAACATGACATGTGGAGATATCTATGAGAACCAAAGAAAATATGAGATAACGGTGATCCATTGAACTTAATGCTTGGTTTCAGTCTCATGACCTTAATTGTGGAAACGACCACTCTGTGGCAACGGAGAAGCATGACCATAGAATGAAATGTAACCCCTAGTGGAGGAGTTTCATGACTCTAGGGACAACCTCCTACAGAAAGTTTATATTAGATACTATGAGTACAATACAAGGTAACTAGTATTACCATCGCACTGGCACAATTCATATATTCTTACCATGAACTGAAATATCTCCGCATCTAATCTCTTCGTTGCAGGAAATAACATTTACATTTTAAGCTCTTGTTATTTACTTTCATTAGTCATTTAGTAGACACCTATAAATCCTCTTTTTACTAGCATATTTAGTTTATCGTTTAGCTAGGACAGTAATAGTATTTGCACAAGCTCAAGTAGTACTTCAAACAAGATTGGTGACACCTTGTGTGTGACAGAAACGCCTCCATAAATACTCTCCTTCGCTCTCTGTTGGGACGATTACTCATTGGGATACTTATGCAAAAGTGCTACCCTACCCTGCTCGGTCTGCAGGTACCAAGGCATTTTCTGGCACCGTTGCCGAGGAGCTAAGCATAGATTATTTGTTTCATAACTGTTTTTTCAGTTATTGTTATTGTAGATGCTTCCTGTAACACACAAGGGATCTACTCGTTCAGGGAGAATGTATTTATCAGATTACATTACTCATTTTGCTTAGGAGCAGCAAGCTTCATTAATAGAAAAATACAAAAATAATGAGACCATTGAGCTTAACGCTTTGTTCGTAGAGACGACGATTACTCAAAAGCCTAAGAAGACTATTAGGGAGCATTGTGCTCTAGTACTTGTCTCTAGATATCCTATAGTTTCTCCTACTAATTTTTCTCAAGAGTATTCGATTGACTGTGATCTTATTGCAGAGGTAAGAAGCCATGCTTTTGCAGGAACTGAAGATGAATATCCTCAAGCATATTTGATGATGTTTGACATTTTATGTGGGAAATTTAAGTTAAAATATGTTTCATGAGAATTTGTGCTATTAAGACTCTTTCGGTTTTCTCTAAAGGATGATGCTAAGAAGTGGTATAATCGATTGCCTCACGAAAGTATAACCAGCTGGATTTTGTGTGCTGAAAAGTTTATGGATAAATTCATTCCAAGCTCGAAGATTACTAAGTTGAGAAGAAACCTCACTTCATTTGTCCAAGAAGACGGTAGCACTATATAAAGCTTGGGAGAGATACTCCAAATTTTTAACCTTATGTCCTAACCATGGTTATGCTAAATATGTTATACACTTATACTACATATGTTTTATCATGGAATTAATAAAGAATCAAAATCCATTCTTGATCTAAGTGCAAGTGGACAATTTATGTCATTAACCCTAGAATAAGGGAGAGAAAATATTGAGAAGATTGTATCCGCACACGAGCAATGGAATATTGAAGAACCTATCAAACCAACTGGAAAGGTATACCATATTGAAGACATGGAAGAATTCAAGAAGGTGACTCTAGAGAAAGGTAAGCCCGTTGAACAAGTTATCAATGAAAAAGTGGATATATTCAGTATTTATCGTCAGGAAGATGAGTTTCAAGATACGATGAACAAGTTTAAATTCCATCAAGATAACTTGAACAGAGACTTTCGAAGATGTATCTATCATAATGAAAAGGTAATAACATATCTCTCACAAGAGGTAGATGGGTTAAGCCAAGCGGTAAAGAATCTTGATAAACACTCTCGTATGATAAAAACTCAATGTATTCAAATCTCTAAGACTCAAGCTTTGATTCTTGCTCAATTAGATAATGATGTTTCTACTAATGAAATATCTACTCGTAGTGGTAAAGAACGCAGGATCCCAGGGACGCGGAATGGTATGAAAGAGAGAACGAACAAAGAAGAATAAAGAGCCAAAGCCGAACTTAATAGAATAGAGAGTTGCTCTTTGGTGAAGAAGAACCTGAAGAACAGGTCCATCAAGATACTCAGGGAGATGAAGCAGAAGTTGTAAAAGAAGTTGACTCTGATGCAGAAACAACTGATGGCAATAGCAATGAAGGAGAAACTCCAGAAGGAGAAGAAGAGGAAGAACCTAGGGAGGAAATAAATAAACAACCACCTGATCCAACCAAGATGGTTAGCGGTCAAGCACCGGAAAACAAAGAGAAAGGTAAGAAGAAGGAGAAAGATAAAGGTAAATCTCAGAAAACTTTTCCTTATCCTAAGGCTGTAAGACCACCTTCAAATGATGCATTATACTCTTATTTTCTACAAGCCATAGCTGATCTTAAAATGTCAATGCATGTGACTGATATGTTAAAGATTCCTACTTTTGCTAAGTTCATGTGTGATGTTGTGAATAACAAAAGGAGTATGACTCTGAAGGAACATGTTACCATTATAATGGAGTACCCGTTTGATAACAAGATACGAGAAAAACTAGGAGACCCAGGTATACCCAGTATATCTCGTTCTATTGCTAATACTGATATAAATAACGCTCTTTGTGATGTAGGAGCAGGGGTAAGTGTGATGTTGATAACCCACAAGTATAGGGGATCGCAACAATCTTCGAGGGCAGTATTTCACCCAAATTTATTGATTCGACACAAGGGGAGCCAAAGAATATTTATTGGTCTTAGCAATTGAATTGTCAATTCAACCATACCTGGAATTTATTACTACAATGAAGTTTTTAGTAGCACAGTAGCAAAAGTAATAGAAACGGTAAAAAGTAGTAGATTGTGTTGATTACGACAGCAGCAGTAACGAAAGTAACTTAACGAAAACCAATAAGCAAAAAGCGTAGGCCATGTATCAGTGATGGATAATTGATTTGGATGGCATTCATCATGTAACAGTTACACACTAGAGCGACACAGAACTAGCTCCAATTCATCAATATAATGTAGGCATGTATTCCGTATATAATCATACGTGCTTATAATAAGAACTTGCATGACATCTTTTGGCCTACCCTCCCATGGCAGCAGGGTCCATAAGGAACCTAAGAGATATTAAGGCCTCCTTTTAATAGAGAACCAGAACAAAGCATTAACACATGGTGAATACATGAACTCCTCAAACTAAGGTCATCCCCGGAGATGATCCCAATTATTGTCACCTTGGGGTCTACGGATCATAACACATAATAGGTGCATACAACTTGCAAGATAGGATCCAAAACACTCTCATATTCGTGAAAACATAATATGTTCATATCTGAAATCATAGCACTCGGGCCCTAGTGACAAGCATTAAGCATAGCAAAGTCATAGCAACATCAATCTCAGAACATAGTGGATACTAGGGATCAAGCCTTGTCAATATAACTCGATTAGATGATAAATCTCATCCAATCCCATCACCGTCCAGCTAGCCAACAAAGAAATTACTCACTCCCGATGGTGAGCATCATGGAATTGTTGATGGAGAAGGGTTGATGATGACGATGGCGACAAATTTCCCTCTCTCGAGCCCGAAACAGACTCTAGATCAGCCCTCCCGAGGAAGAATAGGAGGTGGCGGCGGTCCATCTCGTAGAACGTGATGAAAACTTCTTTCTTATTTTTTCTCGGAAAATAGGAATATATAGGCTTGGAATCAGGGTCATTGGAGCCACATGTGCCCCACAAGGTAACAGGGCGCGCCCAGGCGGTGGGCGCGCCCTGTTGCCTTGTGGGCAACTGGTGGCCCCCCTCCGGTGGATCTTCGCTCCAGTATTTTATATATATTCCATGAAAAATCTCCATAAAGCTTCGTCCAATTCTGAGAACTTTCATTTCTGCACAAAAAAAACACCATGGTAATTCTGCTGAAAACATTGTCAGTCTAGGTTAGTTTCATTCAAATCATGCAAATTAGAGTCCAAAACAAGAGCAAAGGTGTTTGGAAAAGTAGATGTGTTGGAGACGTATCGACTCCCCCAAGCTTAAATCATTGCTTGTCCTCAAGCAATTCAGTTGACAAACTGAAAGTGATAAAGAAAACTTTTACAAACTCTTTTGTTCTCGTTGTTATATATATGTTTAACTCAATATTCCGGTTTTCAGCAAAGATGATGAACTAACCATGTCAATTATAACAATTAGGTCTCACATTTACTCATGACAATAACATAACCAACTAGCGAGCAATAATAAGATATCTCGGATGCCAACAGTTTGTCAAAACAATCATGATATAATATGATAACATGATATCTCGCTAGCCCTTTGTGAGACTGCAAAACATAAATGCAGAGCACCTCTGAGGTTCAAGCAGCGACTAAACATTGTAATTCAGCGTAGAAGAGATCCAGTCATGCTAACATCCAAGATTAACTAGACTCAGTGAACAAAAATGACAATAGCGCTCTCAGGACTAGTGCTTTTAATGAGAAGATGATGACTAAAAAAAAGTAAATAACATAAAAGTAAATAGAATGGCCCTTCGCAGAGGGAAGCATTGACTCGCACAGGTGCCAGAGCTCATGGTTTAAAATAGAGATGAAAGTATAATTTCGGGTGGTGTGCCTTTCATGTCAATGTCACGAAGAAGGATTTGGATATCTTTCATGCTAAACACATTATAAGCGGTTCCCAAACAGAATTGTAAAGTTTACTCCCATCCACCATACACACAGAAGCCATGGCTGACCGAATTCACGGGTGCCCTCCAACATTCATCTTTGCAGCGGAGTTTGTTTTATTTATTTTTGATTATGCAGGACTGGGCATCCTTTTTACCAGTCTCTCTCGTGCAATGACAAGTGAATAAACACCGTCGTGAGAATAACCCGCTTAGCATGGAAGATACTGACCACCTCGTCGCTCCATGAGCGACACGAGCACGCAAAACAGATATTTATTTGAATGATTTGAGGTGGCACATGCAAATTTACTTAGAACGGCAGGGTAATACCATATATAGGTAGATATAGTGGACTCATATGAAACAACTTTGGTTTAAGGATTTTGGATGCACAAGCAGCATTCCCGCTTAGTATAGATGAAGGCTAGCAAATAGACGGGGAAGCGACCATCTAGGGAGAGACAATTGTCATAATCATGCATTGCGACTATTTAATATTGAATATTAGCATGGGTAGGATATAAACATTCTGAACATAAATATCATGAAGTATGCATTGGTTTTGAATCAACTACATGTGATGTGCCAAGTCAAGCTATTCGAATTCTCAGAGGAGGATACCATGCTAACATACTACATCACAACCATTTTAATGCATGTTGACACACAAGATAAATCATTATCCACTCCTAGCTATTTAAGCATGGCATGAGCAACTATAACCCCTAATTGTCATCACAAACATGTTTACTCATAATATGCTGAATCAAGAGCGACTGAGCTAAACATATTTACAAAAATAGAAAACAAGAAGAGTTCATACCAGCTTCCTTTACCGCAATCACTTAATCAAATATCATCATTATTACCTTTCACTTGCATGATCGAACGATGTGAAAATAATAATAGTGCAAGTGTGTTATGAACTAAGCTGGAATCTGCAAAACATTTATTCAAAGGAGAAGACAAGGTAATATTGGCTCTTCATTAGGTCCACCATATAGCATATGAGAGGCACTCAACATTTTCATCGTGATCTTCTCCTTTCGACAACTCAAAGAAAAGAAAAGAATTTCGGAGAAACAAATGAAATATTTTTGGACTTTTTAATTTTTCTGAAGAAAGCAAATTAACGAAGGAAAAATGAAAAGTGAGAAAAACTATTTACACGGGAAAGCTCCCAACAAGAAAAAGAAGAAATGAGAAATCTTTTTGGGTTTTCTTTTAATACTATAGACTAATTAAACGAGGAAGAAAAACCGAAAAGAAGCGAGAAACATTTTTGGGTTTTTAAAGTTTTTCAAACACATAAGAAGAAAACAGAAATAAACCGAACATGGATATACAATGAAAAAGGATGAACACCGACAATTGGAATGAAATGTGTGAACATGAATGTAATGTCTGTGAGAAACACGTACTCCCCCAAGCTTAGTCCTTGGCCTAGCTTGGTATTCACCATCCTTGGTCTAGATAATAATCGAAGTGATAGCTCGTCGAGGCGTTTCGTGCTGCCTCCTCAGCCAAATGAGCGGCCCTTACCACTGTGTTGTACTCACGTGCTTCGTTCTCATAGATAAAATGTCTCTATTTACTCTAAAAGTAAAAAAAACAGGCGTGAGCAAAATAGAAGAGACAATATTCTATTTATCAAACGTCAAATTATAGTCATATCTATGAGTTCCGTATTTAATAAAATCAAGGCGCCGCATTGCCTCAAAGTCTAGGTATTTATCAGGTAATACAGGATCGTTGGGTCGAGGCGAGACCACTAACTTGGTGGCTAAGCGAGCGGCATAAATTCCTCCATATAAATCTCCATTGCCTGCATTGCAGTGCAGACGACGGGCAATAATTGCCCCGACGTTATACCGTTTAGTGCCACTTAGAGCGGTGTGAATAATGCTCAAGTCTGGAGCACACAGCGCACTGCAATCTTGTTTACCAACAATACATTTTCCGTTGAACAGTGCAAAGTAACGAATAGAGGGAAATTGGATACTTTTTATTCTAGCTTGCACAACTCCTCTATCCTCACCATTGCAAAGACTTCTAAGGAACATTTCATAATCAGATTTTTGCGGTTCATTAAGTGAACCCCAATATGGAATTTTGCATGCATCTCATAATTCTTTTAGAGACATACCAAATGATCTATCATATAGATGAAACAAAACTCTAGAGGTACGGGAATGGTACTCAAACTTTTGCGTAAAGGAATGGGTGATATTATAATGTTGAGTACACTTATCTGCGAGGAAGGCGGTGAGCTCAGTGTTCTGAATGTATTGATCAAATTCTTCCTTAATACCGGCCCCAGTCATAAACTCGTTAAACGGCCAACAACATGACTTGGCTTCGGCCATTCGTGTTTAGCTTGCCCTTGCTTCAATGTACACTTGTTGCACCAAGCTCTCACTCGATGACTCCCCAGAGGACCTTCTCCTTGAAGAACTCCTCCTAAATATGTTCATTTTCCTAAGAAAAAATTTCTGAAATTTTTGACCACAAAATAACGTCAACAAAACTTTGTAAGATTGATAGCAACTACTCATATGGATGCCTAGAGGCCATATCAAGCATTTAAACTGCATGGAACTCAAAGGATTCAACATGCAAGCTCATTTTCAGTAGCACCAAGTGCAGCAAAATATGAAAAATATAATCCACTAAAGCAAAAACTAATTGGAGCAATGGAGGAGACACATACGAAGGAACAATCCAACAAAACAGTTTCAGAAACGGAGCTTCGAGCAAAGAGATCGAAAATCTCAGTGTTTGGGGAGCAAGAACACGAGAGAGAGAGAGAGAGAGAGAGAGAGAGAGAGAGAGAGCAACCAAGAGTTTTTTCTAGCGGTAAGCAAAGTCATAAAAACATTAATCTCAGATCATAGTGGATACTAGGGATCAAGCCCTAACAAAATAACTCGATTACATGATAAATCTCATCCAATCCCATCACCATCTAGCAAGCCTACAAACGAATTAATCATTCCCAGCAGTGAGCATCATGGAATTGTGGATGGAGAAGGGTTGATGATGACGATGGTGATGAATTCCCCTCTCCGGAGCCCCGAACGGACTCCAGGTCAGCCCCCCCGAGGAAGAACAAGAGGTGGCGGCAGCTCCGTCTCATAGAACACGATGAAAACTTCTCTCTTATTTTTTTCTTGCTGAATAGGAATATATAGGCTTGGAATTAGGGTCATCGGAGCCACGTGGACCCCACAAGGTAACAGAGTACAATCTATATCATCATCAAAACAAGCAAAAACAGAATCTGTCTAAAACAAAACAATCTACAGTGATCTGTACTAAAACCATACCTCTGTAACTACGAAACTTCTGAACAATTAGGAGGACCTGGGCAATTTGTATAGCAATACTGTGTAAATAATTCAGATCAAAAATACGCTCTAGTAAAATTAGAGAAATTTTGCACTGGGCGTAAAAGTTTCTGTTTCGCAGAGAATCGATTCTACTATCTTCCAAATCATCACAAAGTCTTTACTTAGCACAAACACTAATTTAAACATAAAAACACAACCATTACAGTATCAACAATTTTTTGAACTCAAAATAACAGAAAGTAAAAGCAAAAATTGAAGATAACTATTGGGTTGGCTCCCAACAAGCGTTGTTGTTTTATGCCCCTAGATAGGCATAATGCATTGTTTCAAGTATTGTCATCCTTCAAATTAATTCATAGGTGGCTCTCATAATAGATTCATATGGTGGCATAATCCTCTTTCTAGGAAAGTGTTCCATCCCTTTCTTTAATGGGAATTGGAATCTTGTATTACCTTCTTTCATGTCAATAATATCACCTATGGTTCGTAGGAAGGGCCTACCAAGTATAATAGGGCAAGACGGACTGCATTCAATATCAAGCACAATGAAATCCATGGGCACATTATTTCTATTAGCAAGAATAAGCACATCATTTATTCTACCCAGTGGTTTCTTAATAGTAGAATCCGCTAGATGCAAGTTAAGAGAACATTCATTTATATCGGTGAGACCTAGCACATCACATACAGATTTAGGTATAGTAGAAACACTAGCACCAAGGTCACACAAAGCATTGCATTCATAATCTTTAAGTTTTGTTTTAATAGTAGGTTCCCATTCATCATGCAATTTTCTAGGTATTGAAACCTCTAGTTCAAGCTTCTCTTCATGAGCTTTTATCATAGCTTCCACATATGTTTAGTAAAAGCTTTATTTTGTTAGTAAGTATTAGGTGAACTTATCATGGATTGCAACAAAAGAAATACATTCAATCAAATAGCAACGTTCATAATTAATGTCCTTGTAATCCAAAGTAGTGGGTGTCGGTGTCAAAACCGGCGGATCTCGGGTAGGGGGTCCCGAGCTGTGAGACTAGGATCGATGGTAACAAAGGGACGAAGGAGACGATGTTTACCCAGGTTCGGACCCTCCTATGGAGGTAAAACCCTACGTCCTGCTTGATTATAATGATGATACGAAGGTTACAGAGTTGATCTACCTCGAGATCGACTAGCTAAAACCCTAGATGAGTTTCTGTGTCCTATGATCTAAAACCCTCTGGCTTATATAGACACCAGGGGGTCATTAGGGTTACATATGGTTGGTTGCCCACCGGAGGGAAAAAAACATGCCTAAACTACCATCTTCAACTTGACGGACACGTCACGGCTCCCGAGGTCTCCTGCCTAGCGATGAGTCCTTCGATCAATCTTATCTTCAACAAGTGGCCCATTAACCCGACCTATGAAAAATAGGTCGGCAGTCCGAGGACCCCTTGATCCCGGACTCCCTCAGTAGCCCCCGGACTAGCCTCCAACGCCGAGGTATATCCGGAAAATATTACGTGTCAAAGTCTTCGGCTTGCGGGGCGAGTCCCTCAACTTCTTCTGCCTTGGCAACCATCGCGTCATCGGAGCGTCCTCGATTGCTGAGGACTTGCGGGACCCAATATAATAACCTTCAGCGCTTCTCGATCCTTGTGTGCCGAGGGGAGATGAGCGGCCCGACAGTTATTTACAAAACTACCCCTCCCGTAAGGGAGGCACCACTTATTTAAACAAGTTAAATTGCGGTCTGGGTCACAGCTTCCTCTTCTTCCCCGCTTAGAGAAAAACTTCAAGCGAGAGACCACCATAACATCATGGCGAGCGCCCCCAGCTCTTCCTTGTGCCCTTACGGCTCCCGTCCCGGGGATTGGATGAGTTGCTCTGTAATCCTCCTCCGGTTGCGCGACCTCGAGACCCAAGGGTATCTTCCTTCCTCAGATCTGGCGGCAACTCGCGCTGGTTTGACTTCCTTTGACGGCGAAGCTTTCACGGAGAATTTCCCCAATCCTAACCAGGGCGAGCGGGTATGCTTTGTGCCCTACCTCTTACGGGGCCTAGGGTTCCCCATTCATCCTTTCCTCAGGGGGTTACTGGAGTTCTATGGGATCCAGCTCCATCATCTTACCCCCGGATCCATTCTGCATATTTCGGGTTTTGTCCCCGTCTGCGAAATGTTCTTGGGCTGCGAGGCACACTTCGAATTATGGAGGAAGTACTTCTGCCTCGTCCCCCGAACTCGGGGTGAGACAATTCGGGAAATCGGAGGAGCCGAAGTGTGTCGCATAGCGGGAACAGGATACCCAGCGGGGACACCGAAGAAGGAATCCGAAGAGTGGTCTTCGGAGTGGTTCTACATCGAGGACGTTCCCCTATTCGATCCAGCTCAAAGGGGCTTGCCCGAATACTCCGACGTTCCCCCGAAGAAAAAGTATAATTGGCGACCGAGGAGTTCGTCCCAAGAGGACGGTGCCGAAGTTCGGCGTTTGGCCGCCCACGTAAGGATACTAGCTCATCACAAGCTGACAATGATCGACGTGATGGCCACCGCCATCTCCCGAGGCGTCCAACCTCTCCAACAAAGGATACATCCTTTGTGGCAATACAACGGAACGAGTGACACCACTCGCTCCCGACGGCTAGGCCCTGCCAACCAGGTGGGCTTGGTAGCCGCGCTTGCCAACTTGTACAAAGGAGAAAAAGAAGATTTCGTTCAGTCACAGGTCAAGGAGGGCTACTCGAGTTACAACCCTATTGAATGGGTAAACCCTTCGACTCCGCATCTTGAGTTCGGGCATTTATTCGCCCTTTTTGACTAACGCTTTCAATCTGCGTAAATAGGAATGGCGGAGCTTTGCCGAGACAATCAACTGTCCGGCCCCCCAACCAAAGAACTACTCCCGCGACGATGACCCAGGATTTCATGACGATCCAGAGCTGTCACTGGCATATGAAGACGGGGTCTTTTACCAGGAGAGCCTTGATCGATCCAGGGTGGCCATCATAGCCGATCACCCCGGATCGCTCCCCTCCTCCGCTGCGGGCAAGAAGAAAATTTCTACCCGCAAAAGGCAGGCGTCCTCCGTCAACCCAAACATACCGGCTCCCACTCCCAAGCGCCGCCGGTCATCGCGACGAACGTTGGCTACAGCAGCAATACCCGAGCCGGGCACCAACAGGAGTCCCTCATGTGAGCCGGTCGTGGAGACGGTGCCGAGCACTCGATCAACCCAAAGGTACTTTGTTCGGTCGCTTAATCCACTATTGTTATGATCGGTAGGATCTTACAGAAGATCTTATGTCGAATTACTCGACTCACTCAGGAAGCCCGTACAACCCTCCTCCGCCGAAGACATTGCCAAGACGCCCGGCAACACGCATGAGTCAAGACCTTCTGCTCATGCCGAACCCACCGCGGAGGCCCCCATGGCCAACCCGACCCCCGAAGACTCTGGGGGCGAGGTATCAGTCACTAAATCCAAAGCAGGGAGCGCGATGAGACATCGGCGGCGGCGAGGAATCCTATGCGATCCGATGTTTTCCGAACAAGAGTTCAATGCTCTACGCTCGGCGGACGCACACCTTGGAGCCGCCCGAGCCGGGTTTGGCGAGGCTGTGAAACTAATATCGTCTGGCCTGAAGGTAAGTGATTAAAAATCTGGACATAAATATAAACCCAGTAGCCCCTGAGCCTTGATTTGGTCGGGATGACCGAATTAAGGATCCGCACATTGTTTGCATGGACGATGCAGGCCTCAAGGCAGCAGAACGAGCAATTGGCCAAGGAATTGGGAGCGAGCCGAACACAGGTAGAAACCGTGAAGGCCGAACTTGAACAAGTGAAGAAGTTTACCCGGGAGGCGCATGGTGAGTATAATTATTCTGCTAATCTTAGCATATAATCCCATGCTGACGCGATGGTACGTTTAGCAGCTGAATCAATAGGGCAATTGCAAAAAGATCTGGATGCAGCCCGAGAATCCCAGAGATACGCCGAATCCCAGTATGAGGCTGGCAGCCTTTCGCTGCAGCGAAACTTGGAGGAGAAGAAACGCCTCCAGGTAGAAAACAAACAGCAGGCCGAAGAGATTGAGAATTTAAAGACTCAATTGGCCCATGCCCAAGAAGAGAACCAGAAACTACAGAGGGGCATGTTCGGTAAGTGCGATTCTAACATCGGACGGTGCTTCTTATATATGAAGTATAATGAACGTGCCTTGACTCATGTATAGGTCTCCTATCCAGGCGGCCCGAAGAAGAGATCGGATCCTACCGGGGAAGCCTTCTGAAGGAACTGTCCGCCCTTCATGAGCGGGCTCGGAAGGCCATGAAGAGCATGATAAAAGCGCTATGGCCTGCCGAGCAACCTCCGGAGGAGATGACCGAACTGGTTGATCGATTCAAGGGAGCCCGAAGTCGATTCGAGCTATGGAAGACCTCGGCCTGCCGAGAGGGAGCATGAGAGGCGTGGGCGATGATCAAGACCGGTTATACCGGCCTTAACCCCGAGCATATGGCTCGGGTTGGGCCGGTAGGGTTGGATGGGCAGGAAGTGCCGCTTCATTTGGTGTACGACCAAGTGATGCCCGCCGCCCGTCCCTCGCAAGAAGATTGCTCCCTGGACGCCTTAATAGACAATCTCGACCAGCAGCCAGATGCCTGATTATGTGTAACCATGTACTGATAATCAAGAAATTGCTCCGTCTGTGTTGTAAACTTTGTCTTAACCGGCCATCGGCTTCGACCTCCCGCGCTAAGAACTTGGGAGTGTTCCTTAGAAAATATCACTCGATAAGAGTGAATTTTGTTCGGGGAACCAGGCAATCCGGACATTTGGTGCGAACAGACAAAAAGCACACAGGGAGATATGTTATATTACTGTTTAGCGTAAGAAACATCTTCCGAAGAAAATAGTACCTCTATCGATACCTTTCTTCATGGTGCTACGTAAATCGTAGACAATAAGGCCGTATACTGCTAGTATGCGACTAACGGCTTTTGTGAGAAAAGAAGCCTGAGTAAGGGCGATAACCACTGTAATTTTATTTGTTGATCCCGTCGTAGCCGACCAATTTTCTGCTGAAGATAGCTAGCTTTCGGCTTCACCCGTCTGAGGTACGTATCCGGATGACCCGGTCATAACAATCGCAGAGGTGCTCCCTTTACCCTCTAGCCGAACAATCGGGAACGTAGAGGGTAAGCACAGGAGCGAGGCAACCCAGCTTGGCAAAAATCTTAGTTCGAATTGATTCATATAATGGCGTAAAAAATCGACAAGGGAAACGTGCATACACAATAAATGCGAATAGATGCTTCAAATATATAATCATCGGCTTCGGGAAGAAGCCCCCAGGTGCTGTGTTCGGATTTAGCATTTGAGGATGCATGCCAAAAATCTTAATACAAGACGGGTTAACCGAACATGGACTTGGGAAAAGAAAATTCAAACCTGCCAAAAATCAAGGTGGGAGGGAAAAAATAAAGAAAAAGGAAAGAAAAAGGAGGTAAAGGGTAAAAAGTATGACAACACCGGTTTATCCATAGAAGCGCCGAAGACGAGCTGCGTTCCATGGGTTTGGTTCAAGGCGGTTATTCGACGGGTTTCGAAGACGGTAAGCCCCTCCCGTGAGTACATCGTCGATTATGAAGGGGCCCTCCCATTTGGGTTTGAGTTTATGCTTCTGCTTCTCTGAGAGCCGTAAGACGAGTTCACCCACATTATACGCTTTTGCCCTGACCTCCCTACTCTGGTAACGTCGGGCCTGCTGTTGATAAAAAGTAGAGCGAGCCCGAGCTATGTCGCGCTCTCCTTCTAAGGCATCCAGGTCGTCCTGCCAATCTAACTCGGCCTCCTTTTCCTCGTACATGCGCACCCTTGGTGCGTCATGAATAATGTCGCAGGGGAGGACTGCTTCTGCCCCATAGACCATGAAGAACGGTGTATATCCCGTTGATCGATTCGGGGTGGTACGTAGGCCCCACAGAATGGAATCAAGTTCCTCCACCCAATGGCAGTCGGACTCATGAAGAGATCAGACCAAACATGGCTTAATACCACTCATGATGAGGCCGTTGGCTCGTTCGACCTGTCCATTGGTCTGCGGGTGATTCACCGATGCGTAATCGAGCTTAATGCCCATTTTTGCGCACCAGTCTTTTACTTCCTGGGCGGTGAAGTTGGATCCATTGTCCGTTATTATACTGTGCGGGACACCGTAACGGTGTACCACGCTAGATATAAAGTCGATTACTGGTCCGGACTTGGCTGATTTGACAGGTTTTGCTTCGATCCATTTGGTGAACTTGTCCACCATGACCAGTAGGTATTTATTTTTCTTGGTCCCCCCTTTAAGTGGTCCGACCATGTCCAACCCCCAGACCGCAAAAGGCCAAGTGATCGGGATAGTCCGAAGAGCCGTTGGGGGCATGTGACTTTGATTTGCAAAAAGTTGGCATCCAACGCAATGTTGGACGAGCGACTGGGCGTCCACTCGAGCGGTGGGCCAGAAGAAACCAGCCCGAAAGGCTTTGCTTACTAAGGCCCTTGCTGCGGCGTGATGGCCGCCCATTCCTGCGTGGACTTCGGCCAAGAGCTGCCGCCCTTCTTCCTCAGATATGCACCGCTGGAGTACTCCGGTGGTGCTTTTCTTGTATAACTCACCCTCGTGGACTCTGTAGGCCTTGGATCGCCGGATTATGCGTCGCGCCTCTGTCTGATCGTCGGGGAGTTCTTTGCGGAGAAGGTAGGCAAGGAAGGGCTCGGTCCATGGTGCGATTACTGCCATGACCTCGTGGGCCGAAGGCGTTTCGTCCATTACGGAGCCGCCGATGATTTGGTCGTCTAGTTCGTTTATAGGGGGAACAACCTCTTCCGCACTGATGGGTCCGGTGCCCTTATTGTCGTCCTGCCAGACCACCGATGGCTTGAAGAGCCGTTCAAGAAAGGTGTTTTTTGGGACGGGGTCACGTTTGGCACCCATGCGGGCCAACATATCAGCGGCCTGGTTGTTGTCTCTAACGACATGATGGAATTCCAGCCCCTCGAACCGTGCGGATATTTTAAGGACGGCGTTTCTATATGCTGCCATCTTCGGGCTCTTGGCATCAAACTCGCCGTTGATTTGAGAGATGGCCAGGTTAGAGTCTCCCCGTACCTCCAGCCGTTGTATGCCCATTGAGGCTGCCATCCGAAGACCGTGGAAGAGTGCTTCGTATTCGGCTGCATTGTTGGAGTCGGCATACATGATCTGCAACGCGTATCGAACGTTGTCGCCTGTGGGGGATGTGAGAATAACTCCCGCCCCCAGTCCGGCCAAAGTTTTGGATCCATCGAAGTACATCGTCCAATGGGAGTATGTACTATATTCCCTGGGGAGCTCCGCCTCTGTCCATTCGGCGAGGAAATCTGCCAGCACCTGAGATTTAATAGCTCGTCGTGGTTTGTAGGCAATTTCAAAAGGAAGGAGCTCGATGGCCCATTTGGCTATACGGCCGGTGGTGTCCCTGTTGTTGATTATATCGTTCAGGGGTACTTCGGATGCCACCGTAACCGAACACTCTTGGAAGTAGTGTCTTAGTTTCCGTGATGCCATAAATACTGTATAGGCTATCTTCTGGTAGTGCGGGTATCTGGACTTGCACTGTGTAAGTACTTCTGACACGTAATAGACCGACTTCTGTATCCGGAATTTGTGTCCCTCCTCCTCTCGTTCGACGACGAGCACTGCGCTAACGACTTGGTTGGTGGCCGATATGTATAATAACATGGGTTCACCAGCGCCTGGCGCTGTGAGTATGGGATTACTTGCCAGCAGTGTTTTAATTTCTTCTAACGCAGCCGCTGCTTCATCGGTCCATTCGAAATTGTTGGTCCGTTTCAGCAATCTGTAGAGCGGTAAAGCCTTTTCACCGAGGCGGGAGATAAAGCGACTTAGCGCCGCCACGCAACCAGCCAACCTTTGGACATGCTTTAGCTCTGTGGGAACTGCCAGTTCTGATAGGGCACGGATCTTGGCCGGATTCGCTTCTATTCCTCTATGGGAAACGATGAATCCGAGCAGTTTACCAGTGGGAACTCCGAATACACACTTCTCCGGATTGAGTCGTATAACGTACTCATGTAGGCTGGAAAAGGTTTTCCTTAGGTCATCAATCAGTTGGCTAACGTGTTTGGTTTTGACTACCACGTCGTCCACGTATGCCTCGACTGTTTTACCGACTTGTTTGGCGAGGCAAGTCTGGATCATGCGCTGGTACGTAGCCGCAGCGTTTTTTAGCCCGAAAGGCATCGTGTTGAAGCAGAATGTCCCGTAGGGGGTGATGAATGCGGTTGCGGCTTGATCGGATTCCTTCATTTTGATTTGATGGTATCCGGAATAAGCGTCGAGGAAACACAATGAGTCGTGTCCGGCTATGGCGTCAATAATCTGGTCTATGCACGGTAAGGGGAAAGGGTCCTTAGGGCAGGCCTTGTTGAGGTCTTTAAAATCGACGCACGGCCGCCAGGATTTGTCTTTCTTTGGTACCATCACCAGGTTTGCCAACCATTCGGGGTGCTTAATCTCCCGTATGAATCCGGCCTCTAGCAGTTTGGCTAGTTCTTCACCCATAGCTTGTCGTTTGGGCTCGGAAAAGCGGCGCAGAGTCTGCTTGATGGGCTTGAAGCCTGAGATGATGTTCAAACTATGTTCTGCTAGCCGCCGTGGGATTCCGGGCATATCGGAAGGGTGCCAGGCGAAGATGTCCCAATTTTCTCGTAAGAATGCTCGTAGTGCTTCGTCCACCACGGGATCCAGCTGAGCTCCGATGGACGCTGTCTTGTTGGGGTCCGTCGGGTGTACCTGGAATTTAACAATTTCATCTGCAGGTTTAAAGGACGTGGATTTAGGCCTTTTTGTAAGGATCACATCGTCCTTATCTACTGTTGACCGGAGTGTGGTCAGCTCTTCTGCAGCGAAGGTCTCAGCTAGTGCCTCGAGGGCGAGCGCTGCTGTTTTGTTTTCGGCTCGAAGGGCTATGTTCGGGTCACTGGCGATTGTGATTACTCCGTTTGGGCCTGGCATCTTGAGCTTCATATACCCATAATGTGGTATAGCCTGGAATTTTGTGAAGGCGTCACGCCCCAGCAGGGCGTTGTAGCCACTGGGGAAGGGCACGATATGGAAGTAAAGTTCTTCAGATCGGTAGTTTTCGGGCGTGCCGAACACTACGTCCAGGGTGATACGTCCTGAACAACGCGCCTCTCTCCCAGGAATGATCCCCCGGAATGTTGTGTTTCTATGCTTGATGCGAGATCGGTCGAATTGCATTTTTTCCAGGGTATCTTCGTAGATAAGGTTTAAACCACTGCCGCCATCCATTAGCACTTTATGCAACCTGAAGCCATCGACGATGGGGTTTAAGACTAGTGCGGCCGGTGTGTGATCGGGACGGATGGTTGGTCGGTCAGTGTCTCCGAAGGTGATGGGTATGTCTGCCCATGAACTTGTTGCTGCCACATGATAGACCTGTTCGAGTTCTCTAAGAGCTCTTTTCCTCCTGTTCCATGAGGGGAACGTTTCGTAAATCGTCAGGACTTCGGCATTGTATTCTGGTGGCGATGTGGAGCGCTTGTTCGGCGGTAGTGCCTCAATGATAGCTTCACCACTTTTTGCGACCTGTCTGACGACCCAGCAGGCTCTAAGGCTGTGAGTCGGGCTTGTGTTCAGCAATACGGAATGTATAGGGCATGGTTTATCCAATAGCCCGTCAAGGACAGTTCTGACCCCCGTAAGGGGCTGATTTCTCTTTTCGGCGGGTTCGAGTTCGGGTAGCCGCTTCGGAGGTATCCTCTTTTTCCGGTCTCCTCTAGGGTACTCGGTAAAGGTTGGTTCCGAGAGTAGCCGCTCGGCTTGCCAGGTGCTCTTCATGGCACAATATTTTTGCACCAAGTCAGACAGCTCGGTGAAGTTGCGAATGTGCCGACGAGCCAGGGCGTTGAGAATCCCTTCGTCGTGGCAATTGCGATTAAAGGTTGCCATTATCTCCTGGTCACTAAGACCTCGTACTTTGTTTCTAGCGAGGAGGAGTCTAGCCCAAAAATGATGAACTGTCTCTACTGGTAAATGTTTAACATCCCGTAAGTCCGAGGACTTGGACTCTGATGCGATGCTTGAGTGCTCGACTTGGGTGGTGGGTGGGAATTTTTTTGATTCCACGCCACGATGTGAGTTGCGTGCTAGATCAGAGATCGATACCGATCTATCTCTGGAGCGAACTCCGGGGTCTGGGTTACAAGCGAGGCTTCGATGATCAGAGATTGGGGTATAAACCGTTTTTAATTCCGGTCGTTGGGGGGACGAGCCCCCCGCCGGACACTCGACGGTGGCGACTAGGTGGGTGACTGTGGGGATGAGAATCTCCCTATCATCGGGTTTAAGCCCGATCCGGTCATAGACCGGGGTCTGGTCATCAGTCATTCGCATGGTCTGAATCCGATCAAACAACTCGTTTAGGAACGAGGCGACAGTAGGATGTGTGTCACTGAAGCGCGTGGGGTCGATCTGCGGTGTGGCAGTTCCGGAGTCGCTTGAGAGCGGATCCGGGTCCTGTTCGGCCATAGCGGATCTGGCCACAATGACTGGTTTTGGCGTTCTAGGTAGCCTGAGGGTGAAGGGCGCCTCAGAGGTGGGGCCCGATGTCTTCGACGTCAAGGCGTCGGGATCTGTGGGCTCCTCCACGAGAGTTGAGGGTCCTATCAAGACAAGTTCTCCCCGCGAATCAGCGATGAACTCTAGGGTTCCGAATCTGATTTCCTGATCGGGGGCAAAGCTTCCGATCTGGCCAAGATGGCCGGTCGGGACGGCGCGCGACGAGACGTCGCCGCCTGCGAAGATCTGATCAGGGATGAGAATATCCTGGCTGCAGACCTCGTTGCTTATGACAAGGCGAGCCATCGATTCCTCTGGCGATCACAGCGGAACTCTCAATGAAAGCACCAATGTCGGTGTCAAAACCGGCGGATCTCGGGTAGGGGGTCCCAAGCTGTGAGACTAGGATCGATGGTAACAAAGGAACGAAGGAGACGATGTTTACCCAGGTTCGGGCCCTCCTATGGAGGTAAAACCCTACGTCCTGCTTGATTATATTGATGATACGAAGGTTACAGAGTTGATCTACCTCGAGATCGACTAGCTAAAACCCTAGATGAGTTTCTGTGTCCTATGATCTAAAACCCTCTGGCTTATATAGACGCCAGGGGGTCATTAGGGTTACATATGGTCGGTTGCCCACCGGAGGGAAAAAAACATGCCTAAACTACCATCTTCAACTTGACGGACACGTCACGGCTCTTGAGGTCTCCTGCCTATCGATGAGTCCTTCGATCAATCTTATCTTCAACAAGTGGCCCATTAACCCGACCTATGAAAAATAGGTCGGCAGTCCGAGGACCCCTTGATCCCGGACTCCCTCAGTGGGCACATCACTATGTAAAGTTTTGACCTCTCCAAACCCACTTTTTTCATTTTTATCATTACGATCATCACCCTTCGAACAATTGGGATGCCTTCTAGCTAAAGTTGACACATCTCCAATCCCCTTTCATCAAGTTTTATTTTAGTGAACAAAGATTCAATGGGTGAAACATCTATCATTTTAATATATTCATCATGATTGCAATAACAACCGGGAGGAATAGCCTTTTCTAGGAACTCTCACTTAGCTCTCAACCTAGCGGTCCTCTCTTACTTTCATTAATAGAGATTTTAATGGATTTAATAGAGTCATTAATACCATGCTTACATGGCAAAGTTTTACTTTTAAGAGTTTCCATATCATGAGCAATCCTATCCATGTTTCTAGCCATATAATCAACTTTATGTAGTTTTTCTTCTACCATAGTATTGAAAAAAAATGAGAACTAATAAATTCTTTGGTGGTGTTCTCAAAATCAGAGGATATCCTATTATTATTGTTGGAAGATGTCGGCCCAGTGGAACCAGGGGTACCACGGTCCGTCTGCCGGCCGATTCGGGAGGCGAAGCTGGGCCGGCCCAAGAAGGTCGATCTCCTTCCTTCCTCCACCAAAGAGGTTTGCCTCACGAGGGACAGGACACCTTGCGTGAGGCAAATCCCTCCCGAGGCAACTTGGCATGCGGGGGCACCTCTCGAGGCCCCCTCCTGGGGTAGCTTCGCGAGGTAAGACGCATGGGACCCGCCGCACGGTGCAACCCCCTCCTCGATGGGGGTTCCCCTAATGTCGCGATAAGGACAGAGGGGGAAGGCAGGACAATTTCTACTCCGGTGATAAGGGAGGTAGTGGAGCCCGCCTCCCTAAAGCAAGCCCCGAATTGTTTCCTCTTTGGTGCAAGGAGATCAGAACCGATCGGCTCTACAGGACGGGGGTCATCACTGAGCCCACAGACGCGTCATAAAGACTACTTTCGCCGGCGAAGACTACCTTTTGTCAGGATAGGGCTAAGTTCCTGTCCCCCTTTGAATTGCCGCCCTGTGGCTGCCCTTTCCCGCCACTGTTTTCGGGGAAGAGGACCAAGGCACAACAAAGAGGGAAGGATGAGCTCCATGTAAGGGGATCGAGCCATTTTCTCTCCTAGAGACTTCGTGTACCTCGAGCACAACTCCCACATAGAGAACAATACACACAAAGCAGGAGTAGGTTATTACACCTCAACGGTGGCCCGAACCTGGGTAGCTCGCGTGTCCCTATCGTCTTCGGCGAGCAGCAACGAGCTCGTTGTCGATCCTCTTATGTTTGCCGTGGTGTCGTAGGTAGCTAAGCCAAGCCAAGCCCCCAAGTGTTTGAATCTTGTTCACGGAGAAGTTCTTGGACGCAGATCCCAGACTCCGATAGAAGAATTATCATAGGAATTACCATAATTATTAGATGAATTATCGGGATACGTTCTAGGATTGAAATTTCCTCTATAAGCATTGTTGTTGAAATTATTTCTAGAGACACATTCACATAAATATCATCATTATTTTGCTCAATCAAAGTAGATAGTGGCACATCATTGCGATCAACATGAGCATTCTTACTAGCAAACATATTCATATATAAGAGAATCCAACTTATCACTCAAAGTAGCGATTTCTTGAACAAAATTTACCTTTCTTACCAGTTGGAGCTCGTTCGGTGTGCCATTGAGAATAATTTGTCATAATATTGTCCAATAGTTTTGTAGCTTCTCTCAATGTAATTTCCATAGAGGTACCACCTGCAGCAGAATCTAGAAGATTTCTCGACACAAAGTTTAGTCCCGCATAGAAATTTTGTATTATCATCCATAAACTTAAGCCATGAGTGCGACAATTTCTAATCATTAATTTCATTCTCTCCCAAGCTTGTGCAACATGTTCTTGCTCATGTTGTTTAAAATTCATAAATTTGATTTCTGAGAGATATAATCTTAGCAGGAGGAAAATACTTAGCAATAAAAGCATCCTTACACTTATCCCAAGTTCCAATACTATTACGGGGCAAGGATGAAAACCAAGTGTTAGCTTTATCTCTTAGTGAGAAAGGAAATAATTTCAACTTAACCACATCATTATCCACATCCTTTTTCTTTTGCATATCACATAATTCAACAAAGGTAACAGGTGTGAAGCAGCGTCCTCATTAGGACTTCCAGCAAATTGTTCTTACATAACAAGATTTAGCAAAGCGGCATTTATATCGAAAGCTTCCGCACTAGTGGCGGACGGTATTGGAGTACTAATAAAATCATTGTTATTAGTATTTGAAAAGTCACACAATTAGGTACTTTCTTGAGACATAGCGACAGAGCAAGCAAACAAACAAGTAAACTAGTAAACAAGAAAATAGAAATATTTTTGTATTTTTTATTTTTATAAAAGAAAATATAAAGATAAATAAAAATACAAGCAAAAAGTAGAACAAATAATTGATAGTTAGTGTGAAGGGACCTCGTGCGAAGTTGGTGATATCTCCCCGGCAACAGCGCCAGAAATTCTTTCTACTACTTGTGAGCTGCATTGGATTTTTTTTTTCAAAAAGGAAGGGTGAAGCAATATAGTAGCGATAAGTATTTCCCTCAGTGAGAACCAAGGTTATCAAACTGTAGGAGAAACACAACACCTTGCGTCAACAATACCTGCACACACAAAATCAAACACTTGCACACAACGCGGGCAAGAGGGTTGTCAAGCTCCTTGAACTCGTTACTTTCAAGGATTACTTATGATAGTGATAGATAAATAAATATAAAAGTAAAATAAAAAGAAATTAAATAAATTGCAGCAAGGTTTTTATGTTTTTGTAATATGATTTGAATAGACTCCGGGGCCATAGTTTTCACTAGAGGCTTCTCTCTTGAACGCATAGCATACGGTGGGTAGACAAATTACTGTTGGGCAATTGATAGAAAAGCGCATAGTTATGATGTTATTCATGGCAATGATCGTGTATATAGGCATCGTGTCCATGATAAGTAGACCGAAACGAATCTATTACTATTACTCCACCAATCGACCGCTATCCAGCATGCATCTATGGTATTAAGTTCATGACAAATAGAGTAATGCTTTAAGAAAGATGACATGATGTAGACAAAGTAAGACCAAGCAATATGTTCAAACCCCATCGTTTTACCCTTTGTAGCAAAAATACAATACGTGCCTTGTCCCCTTCTGTCTCTTGCCTCCAGATGGGACCGTGGAAGAACAGAGACTTGCGGCGACAGAAAAAATGTTTCGGGTGGCTCTGTGATGTTTTGGGGATAATTGGGAATATATAGAGGTGGAATTAGGTCAGGAGGTGTCACAAGGGGCCCATGAGCTAGGGGGCACGCCCTACCCCCCAGGGCGCGTTGGCCTAGCTCGTGGCCACCCCGTGGGTCTTCTGGCCTCCTCTTGAAGCTTCCTGGGTCTCTTATGGTCCAAAAATAACTCCCGTGAGTTTTTATTCAATTTGGACTCCGTTTGGTATTGATTTTCTGAAAAGTCTAAAAACAGGCAAAAAACAGAAACTGACACTGGACACTGAGTTAGTCCCAAAAATGATATAAAATAACATATAATTGCATATAAAGTATTCAAGATTGATAATATAATAACATGAAACAATCAAAAATTATAGATACTTCGGAGACGTATCACCAAGGCAGTCAGACGCGGACGTGACAGTTGTCCGGACGCCCACAACCCCTCCTCCCCTCACTTTGTCTCCGGTTTGTAAAAAAAAAAAGTCCGGACCGCTCGACGAAACGATGCAGACCCGCTATACGGTCTAAGGGCGGTTTAAGGGTTAACGTTGGAGATCCCTTGGTCCAGAATATCGGCTTTGAAAGCAGTGGTTTTATAACAAAGGACGCAGGACACATACTTCAACATGAAAATTCGTTAAAGGGTAAGGGGGCACGCCCTACCCCCCAGGGCGCGTTGGCCTAGCTCGTGGCCACCCCGTGGGTCTTCTGGCCTCCTCTTGAAGCTTCCTGGGTCTCTTCTGGTCCAAAAATAACTCCCGTAAGTTTTTATTCAATTTGGACTCCGTTTGGTATTGATTTTCTGAAAAGTCTAAAAACAGGCAAAAAACAGAAACTGACACTGGACACTGAGTTAGTCCCAAAAATGATATAAAATAACATATAATTGCATATAAAGCATGAAACAATCAAAAATTATAGATACTTCGGAGACGTATCACCAAGGCAGTCAGACGCGGACGTGACAGTTGTCCGGACGCCCACAACCCCTCCTCCCCTCACTTTGTCTCCGGTTTGTAAAAAAAAAAGTCCAGACCGCTCGACGAAACGATGCAGACCCGCTGTACGGTCTAAGGGCGGTTTAAGGGTTAACGTTGGAGATCCCTTGGTCCAGAATATCGGCTTTGAAAGCAGTGGTTTTATAACAAAGGACGCAAGACACATACTTCAACATGAAAATTCGTTAAAGGGTACCCAGTCTTCTTACACGAATCAGCTATGTGGGGCGTTGGTCGATCCAACCGGGCCTGAATCAGCTATGTGGATCAGACGGTGGTCCACACCTGTCGTCGATCTCATGTTTGACCTAAAACAGACCCCCACCACATATTTCCAGAGAAGAGAAAAGAATCTCGATAACTGCTTGCTTGTATTTACAGCCTCCTTCCTACAGGCATGATGAAATGATCTGGAGCTATTCTACCTTCAACTTATCCCATTCGGTGCAGGCATCCTAGCTCTAACCTTTGCTGGTTTCACATATTTTTACAGTCCCAAAATTCTTACTACCCTACGCATTTTTCCGGCGCCATCCGTCACGAATTCTTCCCCCTTTTCATGCCCCTGGATTCAGAGCCCAGGTGATGACTCTGGAGAAGATCCGAGAGCGTGATCTTTCCACAGTTTCCTGAGTCCAGCCTCTGGAACTGGTCCACGATCATCCTGATGTCCTTATCCGAAATCTTCCCCATCTCTTTCAGCTTGTAGATCACAAACTCCGATTTCCTGAAACAAGGCGAATGCAAAACATTAACCAATACAGCACAGCTACTACAAACAAGCAAGTTGTATCCAAAATGGAGCTAAACAAATGCTCTTCCAGGAAATGTGACAGAAAATATTTGTTATTATTCCGTTCTGGCTGTGTAATAACTGTCTGCTAAAAGTATAACATCATAAGCATTTCGAGAAAATTGCCTATTTGTGTTGCTACCAAATTAAACGTAAATAACTAAATGTGGGTGTAATATGCAGTTTCAGGAGTACAAAGTAGTCTGATGCAATCAGCAGCCTAAATGACATTGATTTACTATTGCAATCTGAATATTGTGTTTGAATGACAACTGATGTATAATGCTAAGGCAGCCATAAAAGGGTGCAGCTTCCATCTTTTATTGCTTATAAGCACGCTCCATTTTCGTTTTTGTGGTGCTAGACGCAAATCGCTTGGATGCATACATGCCAAACTCAAGCAAACAATAAATGCTTCCCAACAAAATGTTCAAATCAATGTGCTATGAAATGGATGCAGAAACAAATTATTTACCAATTCAACATAAATTAAGTTTACTAAAATGGACTGAATACAATTAAAATACACGCCAAAGACCACTATATTTTCCATGCTGATGATTGTTGAGAACCACTACATTTTCAATGTTGATAACAATTGAGAACCATACTTGCCTACCATAGAAAAATACATAAAGATGATAGTAGCTGTGAAGTCTAAGGGTTAACATCAATGGATTCTGAAATAATTGCGCATATAAAATATAAAATTAAATGCATTATTGAAACATTATCAAGATAACTGACTGAATATACTACAGGTGTACAGAAATCACACGTGACGAGGTGCAATGCATAAAGTATTGCAAATAACAATTCTTAGCGCTAGGCTGAAAGCAAAGAATTAAATATTCTACAAGAATGCTACGTTTGGGAGAAAAATAGCTTTATACATGTTGGGATTCTTTTCTTTTTCTTTTTGAAGACAAGTCAAATGTGATAGAAATGAAGCCTTATTCTGCACACCAACTAACAAGCGACGGAATCATGAAAGAAATGTGTTGTAGGGCACAATTCTCTCTTCCAACTTTAAAGGAAGACCAAGGGGGTGAGCAATTGCAACAAAAGTACTTTAGCTTGAATTCTTCTATTCATATACATTACAGAATAACTACAGAATCCACCATCTAAAATTTTCAATACAGTGTGCATATTTTTAAACTACCTCATAATCATAATCATCAATTATCCCTGATTAATTTATGCGTAGTGAAGTTCTACAACACAAGCAAAAAAAATTGTGTCTGCAGTAGGAAGAACCTCAGCAAACTATGTGAATACCTCAGTATAGGAAAAACAGGATATGGTATAGCTTCATAACTAGTGGAAATATCTTTCACTATGATAAATGATTGTACAACAGCGTGCATATGATGATAAATAAACAACATTATGGACAATGTGTTGTCTTATATAAGGACATTACAAATAAATTGTTCTCTTACAAACTATTATGTACCCTAACATAACGCATTTCTGATGGGCTCAGGGTTGTCATACAATACTCATAAGTTGATTCATTTACTCAGTCCCGAAGATTCCATTAAAATTTACAATTATATTTTACTAATGAAACCCATCCTTCCCTCACACGCCACACTTTACATAGGTAACCATTCGGGATCCTATTATGGCACGCTTCTGAGTTGAAAAGGCTGTCAAGCCCTTTGGATTTAGTGCTCTTGCCATCTTACAGCGCTCTATAATACTTTAAAGCAACAATTCATCACAGAAATATACATAGAAACATAAGCAAAATACAACGACCAAATAATCAATTCCACTAACATGGCTAGACAACCGATTTCGTAATTTTATTCATACTATATGCCAACATAAAATAAGTTGTGTGATCATAATTCACCAGAATCACAACTGATAGATGGTATATATAATTTCCACATGCACCATATTCAAAGCCCACATATTATATCAATATAATATGTCTCCAGTCTCCAAACACCATGCTCTTCACCCCATATTCTGATTATATATTGAGTAAATTCAAAATGCAGTACAAAACAAATAATATATCAAGTACTAAGTTGAGTGAGAAAAAAAAATCATATATCAAATATTAAGCTGAGTCATTGTTTTTTAGTTTCTATTTTTTAGCTTTATGTTAAGCACAATACAACTGTTAGGATTAGGAATATCCCATTGTAAAAAATAAGCCACAAAACGTATTAGCTCATTTGTGAAAATTATAACAGTGTGTCAGGGAGTGCTAATAATACACCTACTGTCCACTAGCTGGCATCAAGATATTCTGTGACTTGTACTTGTGAGTTGAGGTGTGACTATACTGTAACTGAATGCCAGAGCTGTTGATAATGTCAATGATGTGCTGGTCTCCAACCAGCACACATGTTGCTTAATGTCCGCAAATTAAGTCTGCAGGGACATAGTACTTTCAAAATCGTTGTGCATGGCAAATTGCCGAATGATATTCAACACAAAGTTCGATACACGAATTGGTCAATGCAGGCATGAAAATAAGGTTTAGTGCTGCGATAACTTACGTGACATAGCCATTGTTGTCGATATCTGCAGCGAGAAACTCTGACACGGTCATGTCTCTGGACAGCACCCAGTTGGCCATTGCACGGTGCCTCTTGTCGATCCTCATCTCCGCCAAGTAGAGGAATGCCCGTGCCACGGCTAGCGTGGACACAAGAAGCCACGCAGAGGCAAAAAGGCGGCCATGCAGTGTCCGGAACGCGTGATCGCCATACCCGACCGTGGTCACCGACATCACTGCAAGGTAAACGGCATCAAGCCAGCCCATGCTCTCCACCTTCCTGAGCACGGTGGCCCCAACGCCGACGCAGATGGCCACCACACCAAGGGCGAGGGCGACCTTCATGCGGACGCGCATTCGGCCCTTCTTGATGTCGAAGATGTAGTTGTGCCTGTGCTTGCGTGCAGAGCGGGGGTTCTTGATGGCGGTGATGAGGAGGTGCTCCTGGAGGTCGAGCACATAGGACACCATGCCGGAGAGGAGGATGTCGACGAAGCCGAATCCGATGAGGACGAATGATATGGCGAAGAGCTTGGCGGCAGGGCTGGCCGGGGTGATGTCCCCGTATCCGATTGTGCAGAGCGTGACGATGCAGAAGTAGAGGGCGTCGACGACGGGGTGGGTTGGCCCGGCGGAGGAGGTGAAGTTGGCCGGGAAGGCGGCGTAGAAGGTGACGCCGAGGGCGAGGTAGGCGAGCAGGAAGAGGAAGGCGTGCAGCACGATGGCCGGCCTCCGCGGCGGCGGGGGCGGGTTCTGGTGGTCGGCCTCGGCGGAGGCGGCGAGGACTGCGGCGCTGAGCGGTGCCATGGCAGGCGCGGTGCGGGAGCGGTGGAGGTTGGTGCGGCCGCTGATGAGATTGAAGAGCGAGGGCGTGGTGGGCTGGGGCGGGGCCTCCTCGTCGGAGGGAGGCGAGGATGAGCAGGACGCGTGGTCGTAGTCGCGGAACGGGTCCGCGTGGCCGACGGAGATGCGGCGGTAGTGGTGCTGCGGCGGAGGGGGCGGCGGCGGGGGCGGCGGCGGCGGGTGGTGGGGCCCGAAGATGAGGCGGTCCTTGTAGGAGGAGGCCGGGGAGGGGCAGGGCGAGGAGGGCGGCGCGGCGTCGAAGTTGGAGACCGGCGCGTGCTCCGGCAGCGGGTGGAGCGGCTGCGGCGCCGTGGTGGGGAGCAGCGGGTCCGTGTCCATGGCCGGAGACCACCAACCGGGGCCGGGGGTTTCTTCCCGGATTCTCGATGAATATCCTCAGGGATTCGTGGTTCCTGCGTCCCTCGATGCGGCGCGAGATTCGCCGGGATTTTGAGCGAGGGGGGCGGGGCGCGATTCGGATTCTTATCCTCGCGGTCGCCGGTGGGGATGAGGTGATTGAAGGAGGAGGAAGAGACGGTGGAGGAGGGAGGGAGGGAGGGAGGGAGGCGGAGGCGGGGGCTGCGGGACGTTGGCGATGGCCACTTGACGACGGCGATGCCTATATTTCTTACGGGCTAATTTTGTCTCGTTTCTCGGGCTTATTATTAATTAAAATGAGATCGGTTGATTTGTTTATGGACGATCGATCTCGTGAGCGGCGGGAGACGGATCGATGATGCAACGCAATTATAGCGAGCGAGCGGAACAGGGAAGGGAAACATGAGATGAGATGAGGCCACATCTCATCTTTTGTCTCTGTCACTGTCGACTAGGTTTGGGTTTATGACCATAGAAACCGTTGGATTGAGTATGTAAGCAACTGTTGAGGAATTGTCCCACACGCCGCCCACTGTATTTCTCCACAAACAATTGTATATACGATTTCCACTGACCATTGTTGATAACCTAAAATCGATAGTGCAAATTACGATAAATAAGAACAAAATGTAGATCAAGAGCAACAAGGATTCTTTATTAAAAGCAAACAAAAAAACATAAAAGTTTTTTAGAGCCATTGTCTATGCTTCATGTATTGCGATGAAGGATATGTCATGCAGACGTGAAGCTGAGGGGTTTATGTTCGGTACAATATTAGTTATGCACCTTTTGCAGTGCCACGCAGACCTAGCATGAAAGATACTCGATCTACGCGTCGAATTTGCAGTGCCACGCGGACCTAGCATGAAAGATATTCAATCTACGCGCCGAATGTGTATCCAGGTTCCTCCATCTCCTCACGTTGAGTTGAGTAGTTCGTGAGAGGCCATGTGAACCAACAGAAATGGCATAGAAAGAAACTAGCGTCTCTTGCCGAGTAGGTTTTCCTACTTGTCGATTATGTATGCTACCAAATGTGTTTATGCCGCTTTTGCTAACCGTTTTACGTGACGCAAGGTAAAAGTGTAAGATGTTTGGTTTCGTTACGCCGCGGGATGCACATACATGCTCCTTAGCTAGAATAGGTGTCAGGGAGAAGATGGTTTAGACACGCGGGCAAGCTACATAGAAGATAGAGTTTGAGAGAGAATATGGAGATGAATTGGTGAAAAATAAAGTTGGCATGTGCATTGACCGCTAGGGATGAAGAATACTTCATCGTCCGGCAAAGGCGGCAACAAAGGCGAAGAAGAAAGGGGGTAAAAGAGTCAAATCGTAAAAGTGCGGTAGTATCTTTTATAGTATCATCATAGACTAATCACAATTTATGTACGTCAAGTCGTAAAGGCTGGAAAGGCTTTTTAAAAAGGCATAAGAGGAAAAAATAATAATGGAGGAGTAAAAAATGTGTAGTGAAAAATAATATGAAAATGGGTTTAAATGAGGTTACTTTCTTCTTTCTTTCTTTCTTTTCTTATAATAATTGTCGACGATGTCGAAATGACTACTTATTAAACATTTCTGTTGCAAAAGTATTCTTAGCACTCAGTTCATTTCCACCGCACTGATTTGACAAATTAAACACGAAAAACAATGACATGCGAGTTTAGAATGGATAAGAGCCTAGCCCAAGATGACCACGAGAGATCGATTGACAAGATTATCCAAGGCTCCATCAAAAGCCCAATCAAAGGCTCCATCAACTTTATTCAAGTTTTTTTAGAGTTGTCGTCCTTGCTTCCTATATTGTGTGAAGAAATGTTGTACAAATGTGGAACTGTTTTTTTCGTTCGGTAGAATATCACTTCTGGACCTTTGCAGTGCCACGTTGTGAAAATGATGCAACACAATTATAGTGAGCGAGCGGAACATGAAAGGGAGGGATGAGATGAGGGCACATCTCATCTTTTGTCTCCGTCACTGTCGACTAGGTTTGGGTTTGTGACCATAGAAGCTGTTGGATTGAGTATGTGAGCAACTGTTGAGGAATTGTCCCACACGCCGCCCATTGTGTTTCTCCACAAACAATTGTTGATAACCTAAAACCGATAGTGCAAATTACGATAAATCAGAACAAAATGTAGATCAAGAGCAACAAGGATTCTTTATTAAAAGCAAACAAAAACACATACAAATTCTTTTCTAACTTAAAAAAAGCTTATGCTTTTTTAGGGCCATCGTCTTTGCTTCATGTATTGCGACCAAGGATATATCATACTTGCGTGGAGTTGAGGGTTTATGTTTGGTACAATATCACGTCTACATTTTTGCAATGTCACACGGTCCTAGCATGAAAAACACTTCATCTACGTGCCAAGCGCGTATCCGGGTATCTTCATCTCCTCCCGTGGAAGCGTTCGCTAGAGGCAATGTGAACCAAAAGAAATGCCGTCGAAAGAAACTAGCGTCTCTTGCGGAATAAGTTTTCCTGCTGGCTGGTTCTGTATGCTACCAAATGTGTTTATGTCGCCTTTGCGAACCGTTTTACGTGACGTGAAGATAAAAGCGTGAGATGTTTGATATCGTTACGTCAGGGATACACGTTAGACATGCTCCTTTGCTAGAACAGGTGTCAGAGAGAAGATGGTTTAGACACGTATGCAAGGTACATGGAAGATAGAGCATGAGAGAAAATATGGAGAAATTGATGAAAAATAAAGTTGACATTTGCATCGACCACTGGGGATGAAGAATACTTCATCGTCCGGCAAAGGCGGCAACAAAGGCAAATAAGAGAGGGGTAAAATAGTCAAATTGTAAAAGTATGGTAGTATCTTTTATAGTATCATCATAGACTAATGAAAATGTATGTACGTCAATTCCTAAAGGCTGAAAAGGGCTTTAAAAAAGACAGAAGAGGAAGAAAAAATAATGGAGGGGGTAAAAAAAATGTGTAGTGAAGAGTAATATGAAAATGGGTAGAAATGAGGTTACTTTCTTCTTTCTTTCTTTTTTTCATAATAATTGTTGAGACTGTCGAAATGACTACTTGGCGGCGTAATTAAACATTTCCGTTGCAAAAATAATATGCATGTATATTCTTAGCACCCAGTTCATTTCCGCCACGCTGATTTGACAAATTAAGCACAAAAAACAATGACCGGACAAGTTTAGAATGGATAAGACCCTAGCTCAGGATGATCACGAGAGATCGATTGACAAGATTATTCAAGGCTCCATCAAAAGCCCAATCAAAGGCTCCATCAAGATTATTCAAGTTCTTTTAGAGTTGTCATCATTGCTTCATGTATTGTGATGAATAAAAGTCATACAAATGTGGAACTGGTTTTTCTTTTGTTCGGTACAATATCACTTCTACACCTTTGCAGCGCCACGCGGTCCTAACATGAAAGATAATTCATCTAAGTGCCAAGTGTATATCCAGGTTCATCCATCTCTTCGCGTCGAATTGTTCCCTAGGAGACATGTGAACCAATAAATGACATCGAAAGAAACTAGCATCTCTCGCAGAATATGTTTTCATGCATGTCGATTCTATATGCTACCAAATGTGCTTATGCCGCTCTTGCTAACCCTTTTACGCGACGCGAGGAAAAAAGTATGAGATGTTTGGCATCGTTACGTCGTGTGGTACACGTTAGACATGCTCCTTAGCTGAAACAGGTGTCATGCAGAAGATGGTTTAGACACATAGACAAGGTTCATGAAATATAGGGCTTGAGGGGAAATATAGACACATTGATGATTTTATTTTATTTTATAATGTTTACATTGACAATTAGTGAAGAAGAATACTTCATCATCTGATAAAATGACGGTGGCAACAAAAATGAAGAATAGAAGGGTAAAAGAGTCAAACTATGAAAGTGCACTAATATCTTTTAGATCTTCATCTTAGACCAATGACAATTTATGTGCGTCAGTTTATAGAGGCAGAAAAGAGCTATAAAAAGCCAGAAAAGGAAGAAAAACAACGAAGGGGATAAAAATTGAGTAGTGGAAATTAATATGAAAATGGGTTGAAATGAGGCTTCTTCCTTTTTTCATAAAGACTATCGACACTGTCGGAATTCTTACCCGGCAGCATAATTAAACATTTCTGTTACAAAAATAAAATGCACATATATTCTTAGTGCTCAATTCCTTTTCGCCGCGCTGATTTGATAAATTAAGCATGAAAAAAAAAATGCCCGGTCGAGTTTAGAATGGATAAGAGCCTCACGAGAGATCGGTTGACAAGATTATACAAGGCTCCATCAAAAGCCCAATCAAAGATCTAACCGTGACACTTTCTCAAAAAATGAAAAGAAAAAAGTTCTGGCCGTGACAATTGAAGTTGCAAAGGCCGTTGGGTCGATGGATGTGACTGGACGGAAACTTGTGCTGATGGACAGAGAACGTACGCGTGCATTCAATGGACACTGCGATTGGGTCATGCCTGCATCCGTGGCGTCTGTGCTGCCCGGCCAGGTGAAATCAATCATGCATGCACATGGACGACCACACGAATAACACATCCTACTTGTTTTGTTTATAACTTTTGTTACCGACTCCGCCTGTTTAATACGGTGCATCTTTGTTTTCTTTCTGAAAATCAGATATTTTATGTCTAAATTTATAGGATACTAAATAAATAAAATGTTAAGACACGCTTAACGATGAATCTAATAATATGTTTTTCTTTAAACTTAGTCGAATGGAGACATGTTTGACTTTCAGAAAATAAAATATGCATTACATTATGAAATGAAGGGAATATAATTTTCATAAAATTGTCACTTCGTGATGAAACACAAGTATAGGGGTCCAGTCGTACTATTTTCCATAAGTAATAATGTCGAACCCAATGAGAAGCAAAAGAAATTAATATACAGTTTTCAGCAAAGTTTCATTGTAAGTGTTGTACGATAATTTTTTATACATAGTTTGATAGCTAGATAAATGGTAACAAGGTAGCAAGTAACAAAAATAACAAAGTGCAACAAGTAGCCAAATCCTTAATTGTGCCAAGGACAAGCCAGTGATACTTCTTATAGTGATTAAAACACTTTTGAGGATACACGGGAATATTACCAAGTTATTTTCACCACAATTCATTGATTTACGTTAATTGCCTTCATAAACGTTATGTGGCCGGACGAGAGGTAAGTACTGTCCTAAGAGCTTCTACAGTCGGGCGCCTCAAACCCCGCTCAAACGATTGCACCAAAGCCCCGCAAGCACTGGCACATCAGTCCTCCCATCCATGCTCGCCAGCGCGGACATCGTCGTCGGCCCAGACGTAGCCGTGGTCCGTTAGGAAATTTTTGTACTGCACCTTACCCTTTATGTGTTCGACACATTGTCTTTTCGATGATTCTTTTCGTAGGAAGAACGATGGACTTCGATGGTTCATCGGACGAGCAGTATGGACCGACAGAGCTTGATGAAATGATTCAAAATGAGTTATCATACTTAAAAACTCTCTCACTACGAGTAGGGGCCATCAATGCTTGCCTTCTGAAGGTTTGATATGTCTCCAACGTATCGATAATTTATGAAGTATTCATGCCATATTTATCTATGTTTACAATACTTTTATATGGTTTTGATGCCCTTTATATGATTTATTTAGAACTAACCCGGACTGTCGCTGTTTTCAGCAGAATTACCGTGGTGTTGTTTTTTGTGCAGAAAATATAAGTTCTCGGAATCGCCCGAAACTTTTTTATGATTTTTTCTGGAGGAAATAAGAAATACCGGAGCGAAGAACCACCGGAGGGGAGCCACATGTGGGCCACAAGCCAACAGGGCGCGCCCACCCCCTGGGCGCACCCTGATGGCTTGTGGGCCCCACGTGGCTCCGTTTAGCGTGATTCCAGCGCCAAAAAATCCTACATATACAGAAACCCTCAGAAAAAACAAAGAACCTTCGCTTCGTCGCCGCAACTCTCTGTATCAACGAAAAACCCATCTGGAGCCTTTCCAGTACCCTGCCGCAGAGGGAATTCATCATCCGGTGGCCATCTTCATCATCCCGGCGGAGGCCATGACGAGGAGGGAGTAGTTCACTGATGTCTACTACACAACCTTCTTCTTGTAGACTCGTGTTGGGCCTCCAAGCGCAGAGTTTTGTAGGACAGTAGCAAATTTCCCTCAAGTGGATGACCTAAGGTTTATCAATCCGTGGGAGGCGTAGGATGAAGATGGTCTCTCTCAAACAATCCTGCAACCAAATAACAAAGAGTCTCTTGTGTCCCCAACACACCCAATACAATGGTAAATTGTATAGGTGCACTAGTTGGGCGAAGAGATGGTGATACAAGTGCAATATGGATGGTAGATATAGGTTTTTGTAATCTGAAAATATAAAAACAGCAAGGTAACTAATGATAAAAGTGAGCACAAACGGTATTGCAATGCTTAGAAACAAGGCCTAGGGTTCATACTTTCACTAGTGCAAGTTCTCTCAACAATACTAACATAGTTGAATCATATATAAATCCCTCACGTGCGACAAAGAGTTCACTCCAAAGTCACAAATAGCGGAGAACAAACGAAGAAATTATTGTAGGGTACGAAACCACCTCAAAGTTATCTTTTCTGATCAATCTTATGAGCTATCCCTATAAGTGTCACGAACAGCCCTAGAGTTCGTACTAAAATAACACCTTAAGATACACATCAACCAAAACCCTAATGTCACCTAGATACTCCAATGTCACCACAAGTACCCATGGGCATGATTATACGATATGCATCACATAATTTTAGATTCATCATGTTCAATCCAACACAAAGAACTTTTAAAGAGTGCCCCAAAGTTTGTACCGGAGAGTCAAGACGAAAACGTGTGCCAACCCCTATGCATAGATTCCCAAGGTCACGGAACCCGCAAGTTGATCACCAAAACATCATCAAGTGGACCAATAGAACATCCCATTGTCACCACGGATATCCCATCGCAAGACATACATCAAGTGTTCTCAAATCCTTAAAGACTCAATCCGATAAGAAAACTTCAAAGGGAAAACTCAATTCATCACAAGAAGATAGAGAGGGGAAAACTCCATATGATTCATCTATATTAATAAAGCTCGCGGTACATCAAGATCGTGTCATCTCAAGAACACGAGAGAGAGAGAGAGAGAGAGAGAGATCAAACACATAGCTACTGGTACATACCCTCTGCCCCGAGGGTGAACTACTCCCTCCTCGTCATGGAGACCGCTGGGATGATGAAGATGGCCTCCGGTGATGGTTTCCCCCTCCGGCAGGGTGCCGGAACGGGCTCCCGATTGGTTTTTCGTGGCTCTGGAGGCTTGCGGCGGCGGAACTCCCGATCCAGGTTTGTTTCTGGGGGTTTCTATATTTATAGGATTTTTTGGCTGCGGAAACAAGTCCAGGGGGCCACAAGGTGACGACAAGCCAAGGGGGCACGCCCTAGGGGGGGGCGCCCCCCAGGCTTGTGGTGGCCTCGTGGCTCTTCTGGCCCAACTCCAATGCTGCCTGGGCTTCTTATGGTCCATAAAAAATCACCGTAGATTTTTATTCCGTTTGGGCTCCGTTTGATATTCCTTTTCTGTAAAACTCAAAAACACGAAAAAAACAGAAACTGGCACTGGGCTCTAGGTTAATAGGTTAGTCCCAAAAATAATATAAAGTTGTAGTAAAATGATTGTAAAATATCCAAGAATGATAATATAACAGCATGGAACAAGCAAAAATTATAGATACGTTGGAGACGTATCAGCATCCCCAAGCTTAATTCCTAGTCTTCCTCGAGTAGGTAAATGATAAAAACAGAATTTTTGATGTGGAATGCTGCCTAACATGTTCATCATATTCTTTTCTTCTATGTATAGCATGGACATTTGGACATGTAAATGATTCAAATCAATAGTCTAGTTTTAAAATAATGACTTCAATACTCAAACATGTCAACAAGCAACCATGTCTTTCAAAATATCAACACTAAAGAAAGTTATCCCTATCCCATCATGCTCAATCATTGATCCATTCATGAAACACACTCAAATATTAGCTATGTCCAATGCTCAAGTACGATCATAGTGCCCCCCAGTTGGTGCTTATAAGAGAAGATGGAGACTCAAAGCAAAAATAAAAATTGCATAAAGTAAATAGATAGGCCCTTCGCAGAGGGAAGTAGGGATTTGTAGAGGTGCCAGAGCTCAAGGTTTAAATTGAGAGAGAGAGAAATATTTTGAGTGGCATGCTTTTCCTGTCAACGAAAATGACAAAGTAGCTCACAATACTTTCCATGCTAGATGTATCATAGGCGGTTCCCAAACAGAAAATAAAGTTTTTACTCCCCCTCCACCAATCAATCACACTCCACGGCGAGCCGAATCCATGGGTACCGTCCATACAAACAACAATCCTGGGGGAGTTTTGTTTCATTAAATTTTGATTTGATTTTTGAGCATGGAACTGGGCATCCCGAATACCAGCCACTTTCTCGTGAATGATAGTGAATCAACACATATCGTGAGAATAACACATCTAGCATGGGAAAATATTGGACACTCCCCACCGTTTCATGAGCGGTACGGGCACACAAAAGAGACAATTTATTTTGAAAATTTAGAGATGGCACATACAAATTTGCTTGGAACGGCATGGAAATACCGCATATAGGTAGGTATGGTGGACTCATAAGGCAAAACTTGGTTTAAGGATTTTGGATGCACAAGTAGTATTTCTACTTAGTACAAATGGAGGCTAGCAAATAGATTGGGAGGCAACCAGACCAAGAAACGAAAATTCACATAAGTGAGCATTGAACATAACTAACACCGAATAATGCACCACAAGTAGGATGTAACTTCATTGCATAACTATTGACTTTCGTACTTGCATAGGGAATCACAAACCTTAACACCAATATTCCTACTAAAGCATAATTACTCACTAACATGACTCACATATTACTATCATCATGTTTCAAAACTATTACAAGGAATCAAGTTTAATTTGTCCCATGATCTTCATGAAAGTTTTTATTATATCCTCCTTGGATATCTATCACTTTGGGACTAGTTTCATATATTGCTATTGCTTTTTTCGACAAGCTCAAACAAATTTAAATGAAGCACATGAGCATAAAGATTTCATTCCTCAAAAAGGTATAAGTGAAGCATGAGAGGAAATGACAAGCTACTCTCAAAAGATATAAGTGAAGATCAATGGGTAGTCAAACAATTAAGTAGCTATGTGAGGACTCTCTCTCTCTCAATAAATATTTTCAGATCTGAGTATTTTATTAAACAGAAAGCAAAAGAAAAATAGCACTCCAAGAATAGCACGCATCATGTGAACGAATAAAAATTTAGGCTCAACATAGGCTAACCGATAATTGTTGATGAAGAGAGGTGGGATGCGTAGCATCCCCAAGCTTAGATGCTTGAGACTTCTTGAAATATTTACTTGGGGTGCCTTGGGCATCCCCAAGCTTGAGCTTTTGTATCTCAATCAATCCTCTCATATCATGGTTTCACCTATTCTCAAAAACTTCATCCACACAAAACTCGAAAAGAACTCGTGAGATAGGTTAGTACACATAAGAATAAATCAACACTTCATGTTCTGCCAAGACAAGTTGCATAATAATTTTCAAACATTAGGTACTGTATACTATCATTTCCACAATTTATATCTACCAATATAGGCTATGGAAACTATAGGATAAGTAGATAACAAAACTATGACGGCAATCTGTCTAAACAGAACAGTCTGTAGAAATTTATGAAAACAGTGTACTTCTGTAACTCAAAAAATTATGAAAATTTAGGACATGCTAAATAATTTATATGAAAACACTGTGTAAAAATTTCAAAAACTTTCCACGTTCCAGTAAAATATGAAAATTCAAACACTACAGCAAAAGTTTCTGTTTTCACACAGCACACATCAAAACATGCAATGCTAGCATCCTAAAGGCAATTCTTGGAACTTTTTATTGAAAAAAAAGATTATAAATAACACCTAACAGAGAACAATAAAATAAAATGACGCTCCAAGCAAAACTCATATTATGTGACGAATAAAAATATAGCTCCAAGTAAGATATACCGATAGTGTTGGAGATGAAAGAGGGGATGCCTTCCGGGGCATCCCCAAGCTTAGGCGCTTGAGTCTTCCTTGGATATTACCTTGGGGGTGCCTTGGGAATCCCCAAGCTTAGGTTCTTGTCACTCCTTGTTCTCCTCATATCGGTGTCTCACCCAAAACTTGAAAACTTCAATCACACAAATCTTAACGGAACTTCGTGAGATGGATTAGTATAATAAACAAAGATCATTCACTTAGGTACTATCAAGACAAGATTCATAATTGTTCCCACATGATACCTACTGTATTCTATCATTCCCATAATTTATATCACTAAATATAAGCTATGGAAACACTAAAACAAGCAAACTATGCATGCAAAACAGAATCTGTCAAAAACAGAACAGTCTGTGAAGATCTGTAGCGTAACCATACTTCCCTGTCTCTAAAAATTCTGAAAAATTAGGAAAATCTAGGAAATTTGTATATAAATCATGTGTAAAAAATTCAGATCAAAATCACGTTCCAGTGAATTTACAAAATTCCTGGACTGAGAGCAAAAGTTTCTGTTTTTGCACAGAATCAAGTCAACTATCATCCACACTATCCCAAAGGCTTTACTTGGCACTTTATTGAAACAAAAGCTATAAAACATGATTACTACAGTATCTTAATCATGTGAACACACAAAAACAGAAAGTAAAAGTGTTGGGTTGTCTCCCAACAAGCGCTTTTCTTTAATGCCTTTTAGCTAGGCATGATGATTTCAATGATGCTCACATAGGGATAATAATTGAAACATGCAAATGAGCATCATGAATCTCATGACAAGCACATTTAAGTCTAACCCACTTCCTATGCATAGGGATTTTGTGAGCAAGCAATTTATGGGAGCAAGAATCAACTAGCATAGGAAGGCAAAACAAGCATAACTTCAAAACTTTGAACACCTAGAGAGGAAACTGGATATTATTGCAATTCCTACAAGCATATGTTCCTCCCTCATAATAATTTTCAGTAGCAACATGAAGGAATTTC
Organism: Elymus sibiricus; assembly: GCA_039707655.1. NCBI lineage: Eukaryota > Viridiplantae > Streptophyta > Magnoliopsida > Poales > Poaceae > Elymus > Elymus sibiricus. The sequence goes on from CM077671.1 coordinate 253,533,803, forward strand.
ACATTATAACCAGCACATAAAGCATTCTTTTCATGATCTAAAAGCATAGAAATTTTACTACTCACCACATAAGCAAATTTATTCTCATCAATAGTAGTGGGAGCAAACTCAACAAAATAACTATCATGTGAAGCATAATCCAATTGAAAATTAAAATCATGATGACAAGTTTTATGATTACTATCACTCTTTATAGCATACGTGTCATCACAATAATCATCATAGATAGGAGGCATGCTTTCATCATAATAATTTTGCTCATCAAAACTTGGGGGACTAAAAATATCATATTCATCAAACGTAACATCCCCAAGCTTGTGGCTTTGCATATCATTAGCATCATGAATATTCAGAGAATTCATACTAACAATATTCCTATCATGCTCATCATTCAAAGATTTAGTGCAAAACATTTTAATAACTTCTTCTTCTAACATTTGAGCACAATTTTCCTTTTCATCATTTTCGCGAAAGACATTAAAAAGATGAAGCATATGAGGCAACCTCAATTCCATTTTTTTTGTAGTTTTCTTTTATAAAACCAAACTTGTGATAAAACAAGAAACTAAAAGATTCAATTGCAAGATATAAAGATATACCTTCAAGCACTCACCTCCCCGGCAACGGCGCCAGAAAAGAGCTTCGTTGACGGGATGTGAGTGCCGCTTACCTAGCCTCCCCGGCAACGGCGCCAGAAAAGAGCTTGATGCCTACTACACAACCTTCTTCTTGTAGACTCGTGTTGGGCCTCCAAGCGCAGAGTTTTGTAGGACAGTAGCAAATTTCCCTCAAGTGGATGACCTAAGGTTTATCAATCCGTGGGAGGCGTAGGATGAAGATGGTCTCTCTCAAACAATCCTGCAACCAAATAACAAAGAGTCTCTTGTGTCCCCAACACACCCAATACAATGGTAAATTGCATAGGTGCACTAGTTCGGCGAAGAGATGGTGATACAAGTGCAATATGGATGGTAGATATAGGTTTTTGTAATCTGAAAATATAAAAACAGCAAGGTAACTAATGATAAAAGTGAGCACAAACGGTATTGCAATGCTTAGAAACAAGGCCTAGGGTTCATACTTTCACTAGTGCAAGTTCTCTCAACAATACTAACATAGTTGAATCATATATAAATCCCTCACATGCGACAAAGAGTTCACTCCAAAGTCACAAATAGCGGAGAACAAACGAAGAAATTATTGTAGGGTATGAAACCACCTCAAAGTTATCTTTTCTGATCAATCTTATGAGCTATCCCTATAAGTGTCACGAACAGCCCTAGAGTTCGTACTAAAATAACACCTTAAGATACACATCAACCAAAACCCTAATGTCACCTAGATACTCCAATGTCACCACAAGTACCCATGGGCATGATTATACGATATGCATCACATAATTTCAGATTCATCATGTTCAATCCAACACAAAGAACTTTTAAAGAGTGCCCCAAAGTTTGTACCGGAGAGTCAAGACGAAAACGTGTGCCAACCCCTATGCATAGATTCCCAAGGTCACGGAACCCGCAAGTTGATCACCAAAACATACATCAAGTGGATCAATAGAACATCCCATTGTCACCACGGACATCTCATCGCAAGACATACATCAAGTGTTCTCAAATCCTTAAAGACTCAATCCGATAAGAAAACTTCAAAGGGAAAACTCAATTCATCACAAGAAGATAGAGAGGGGAAAACTCCATATGATTCATCTATATTAATAAAGCACGCGGTACATCAAGATCGTGTCATCTCAAGAACACGAGAGAGAGAGATCAAACACATAGCTACTGGTACATACCTTCAGCCCCAAGGGTGAACTACTCCCTCCTCGTCATGGAGACCGCTGGGATGATGAAGATGGCCTCCGGTGATGGTTTCCCCCTCCGGCAGGGTGCCGGAACGGGCTCCCGATTGGTTTTTCGTGGCTCTGGAGGCTTGCGGCGGCAGAACTCCCAATCCAGGTTTGTTTCTGGGGGTTTCTATATTTATAGGAATTTTTGGCGGCGGAAACAAGTCCAGGGGGGGCACGAGGTGACGACAAGCCAGGGGGGCGCGCCCCCCAGGCTTGTGGTGGCCTCGTGGCTCTTCTGGCCCAACTCCAATGCCGCCTGGGCTTCTTATGGTCCATAAAAAATCACCGTAGATTTTTATTCCATTTGGGCTCCGTTTGATATTCCTTTTCTGTAAAACTCAAAAAACACGAAAAAAACAGAAACTGTCACTGGGCTCTAGGTTAATAGGTTAGTCCCAAAAATAATATAAAGTTGTAGTAAAATGATTGTAAAACATCCAAGAATGATAATATAACAGCATGGAACAAGCAAAAATTATAGATACGTTGGAGACGTATCATTCACCCTCGGGGCTGAGGGTATGTACGAGTAACTATGTGTTTAATCTCTCTCTCTCTCTCTCTCTCTCTCTCTCTCTCGTGTTCTTGAGAGGGCACAATCTTGATGTATCACGGGCTTTGTTAGTATAGTTGGATCATATGGTGTTTGTCCCTTGCTATCTTGTTGTGATGAATTGAATCTTCCCCTTTGAGATTTTGTTATGTCGGATTTGAGAACACTTGATGTATGTCTTGCATGCGGATACTCGTAGTGACATTGGGGTATTCTATTGATTCACTTGATATATGTTATGTCATCAACTTGCGGATTCCGGTGACCTTGGGAATCTATGCATAGGGGTTTGGTGGGGATATAACCCCACGATATGACCCGCCCTATTGGGCCGGGTCAACTTCATGGCGGCTTGTAGATAAGACTCAAGGTGGGCTGCGATATTGAAGAGCAAGGCTGGCAAGGCGGCTCACTAAGTAAGCCGGCTTGAGGCCCAGTACTGAAAGATGTCGACACAAGGCCCACTAGGTGAGAAGTCGCCGTGAGTTTCCTTGCTTGGGAGGCAAGGCGTGTTAGAGACATATTAGGTTATGAGTTGTAACACGACTCAGACTCTTGTAAGGCCCAGGGTTGCGACTTGTATATATATAAAGGCGAGTCCCTGAGGCCGATAGATTTTAAGTTATAATCTATCAATAGATAGGTCAAGCAAATCCGCTCCCTTGTATTGATCACCAAGCAATAAGCAGAAAAGCAGGAGTAGGCTATTACCTCGATTGTGTGGGGCCGAACCCGGGTAAACCGTGTCTCTCGATTCCGATCAACCCCGACAAGCTAATTACCCGGTTGCGATGGCCTCACGTCTAAGTCCTCACACTAGGACATCTGCCGTGACAAAACCATGACAGTTGGCGCCCACCGTGGGGCCATCGCACGGTGGTTTAAAGTTCTTGAAGGGCTCTCTCCCACGGATCGAGGGATACGCCGTCGGCAGGATGACGAAGAGTCGCCGTGGGAAGCTCTACATTGAGGTGCCGGCTGGGGTCCCGAGGCCGACTCAATCGAGTACGGGTAATGGGTCCCCTTCGGCAAGATTCATGCCTTCATCGGCAAGATCGGCGGATCAGGGTCCGAGCCGGAGCTCTGCACCAAACTCATCGAGTCGGCTCGGTGCGCGCAACCCGCCTGGGTTCAAGCCGGCCAGAAGCATGTTTTTGTTGGTTTTGTGCAGGGCGCAGAAGTTAACGAAAACTCTGTGTCTGGGGGAGAGAATCTCATCTATTCAGATGGTGAGTCATCGACCGGAGAGACAGAGTCAGTTTATCAGCTTGAAGACAGCGGGCTTGGGGGCTGGTCCGATGGCAACAGTATTCCGGACCTTTACGAGCCGCCGTGCCGAGCCACCATATTCATGGCTGGGACGGTGCCGACTCTCCAATCTATGGCGGCTAGAGCGACAACAACAGTTAACCCTTCAGCGCCGGCTTCTGGGGGTCTGGTTCGGGCAGGCCGCCGGCTCAAGTTTTGTCTGAGCTGATGGCTACCCTGACAACCTTACTAGGGACCGAGGTCACTGTGGAAAACCAAGCAGAGCGCAATGCGGAGATTGCAAAGATAAGGGAGCAGATGACCAAGGCCCAGGAAGATACTAATGCTGAAAACACCCGGACGGCTACACTGCAAGCCCAGGTTAATGCAGAAGCAGAACGCCTGAGAGCGGAAGCATGGCGGATCAGCCTGGATCAAAGCGCGTCCGATGCAGTCCTGCGGAGGAGGCACTCGAGTCGTTTACCCTTAGTCTATGATCCCAAGCGTTTGTTCAAATCGCCTGGAGCAGGCCCAAGTACTCCAGGAGCACCGGTTATACCCCACTTAACTTCGGAGATTCCTGGGGGCAGGGTGGCGGCTCAACCTCACCAGCCAGAGCCGGTCCGGAGGGAACAGCCAGGCCAAAACCCGCCCCCATCCAGATGACGCCGCAACGTTTTATGATGCCATCGGGGCACTTCTCCAACCCAGTGGATAACATGGTGACAGCGGCAACCCGGCTTACTGCACTCCCTATTGATGGTGAGTCGCCAATGGCGGTTGAAGCCCGGAACGCCATTGAGCTATTACAAACAGCAATTGCCCAGCAGGCCAATTATTCATACAGTCAACAGCTTGTGCACTCGACTCCCTTGCCAAGTCGTAGCTATAGACGACGTGTAGAGTCGCCAGCAGTCTCCAGCAGTGAGCGGCGCCGTATAGATGCTCGAGCAATTGTGGATGAAGCAAGGGCCCGTCGAAAAGCGAAGGCAGCAGATCAGGGGGCTTATCAGCCGCCCAGGTGGTTCCTTTGCCTTCGATGGCCGCCGAGTCAAGTACTAGAACGATTGGTGTTCCATGCCTTGTGTCGGCTCTACGTGGTGAGCGCATGCCTAAAGATTTTAAGGGGACTCGTAAGGTGCCAAACTATACGACGGATCTTGAACCGGCGGCTTGGATTGAAAGTTATGAACTGGCTATGGACATGTTGGACGTCAGCGACGTGGTCTGTGCTAAGTACTTCACTATGATGTTGGAGGGACCGGCTCGTACATGGCTGAAGAACCTGCCCCCCAATTCCATCAACACTTGGGCAGAGTTGAAGGAGCGTTTCATCAAGAATTTTCAGGGGACTTGTAAGCAGCCTATGACGATTGTGGATTTGGAGCATTGTGTGCGGCGTGAGGATGAGTCAGCCCATCATTGGGCTCGTCGGGTCGCCACCATTATTCACTCTTCAGATAACATCGTGGCGGCTCAAGCTGTGTTTATTCTGGAGAAAACGGTCACTTCCAGCCTCTTAAGCAAAAGTTAGGGCGGCTTAAGCGTAAGTGCTAGGATATGGGCAATCTCATGGATGCACTTACCAGGTATGCCAGCTCTGATGTCACGATAGATCCTAATTCAGATGATGACAAGTCTGGAAAGGTCAAGAAAAACGGTGGCGGTAAGAGTTAGCAACAGAATGCCCCTGTGCATAATAATAACAACCAGGGCAATGGTGGAAAGCGCAAGTTCTCAGACGGCTGGTTAGATTTTGTGGCCAACACCAATGCAGGGTTCAAAAATCAGCGTGGCAACGGGAAGTAGCCGTATGCCGGAGGGAAGCCCAGAAATTATGAGGAGGCTCTTAATGGGCCATGTCCGAAGCATAGTTATCCTAACAAGCCATCTACTCATGCTTGGAAGGATTGCCATATCATGCGAGAGTTCAGGAACCAGGCGTTTCAACATCATGGCAACGACAATGGGCCGCCAGGCGGGCCAGGTTCTGGAGGATTCTAGGGAGCCGGGTTTGGCAATGGCGGCTCAAGTTCTGGCTACCAGGGCCAAGGGAACAATGGTGGTCATAGTCAACAGTCTGATCAAGGTAATCAGCAGCAGCAGAATCAGTCAGGGTATCAGAGTAATCCCAAGCAATTGAACGGCGGCCAGTACCATGTATTCACTACGGGCACTTGCAAGCGTGATCAGAAGGTCAACAAAAGGGCGGTTCACATGGTTGAGCCGGTAGTGCCGCAGTATTTGAATTGGTCTGAGCAAACAATTACTTGGAGCCGGGCAGATCACCCGCCCCGTGTGGACAATCCGGGTCATCTAGCCTTAGTAGTAGCCCCTCAAGTGGGCGGTTACAAGTTTACCAAGGTACTTATGGATGGTGGCAGTAGCATCAACATATTGTACTATGACACTTTCTAGCGAATGAATCTGACCGAGAAGGATCTTAAGCCGTCCTCTACTGTCTTTCATGGAGTTGTACCAGGCAAGTCGGCTTATCATATAGGAAGGATTGCTCTAGAGGTGGCTTTTGGTGATGAATTTAACTACAGGGAAGAGACAATGTGGTTTGAGGTGGTTAAAATCAAGAGCCCTTGCCACGGCCTCTTTGGGCGGCCGGCTTATGCTCGTTTCATGGACCGACCCTGCTATATCTACCTGAAGATCAAGATGCCGGGTCCAAAGGGTACCACAACGGTGAGTGGCAGCAGGAAAATAGCCCAAGAGTGCGAGGAAGGAGATGCAGCATATGCTAAGTCGGCTTGCACTTCTGAAGAGCTCAAGTTCTATCAAGACAATGTTGACCCGGCGGATATGACCCCTCTCAAAAAACACACCACTGAGAATGACCCTCCCCTCAAATTTCAGTCGTCTAAAGACACAAAGCAAGTTGATTTTGTCCCTGGCGACTCTTCTCACCAGTTCACCATTGGGACAGGAATGGATCCCAAATAGGAAAGCACGCTCATCAAGGTCATCCGTGAGAATCGGGACATCTTTGCATGGAAACCTTCTAACGTACCGGGTGTATGATAACTCACAAGTATAGGGGATCGCAACAGTTTTCGAGGGTAGAGTATTCAACCCAAATTTATAGATTCGACACAAGGGGAGCCAAAGAATATTTGCAAGTATTAGCAGTTGAGTTGTCAATTCAACCACACCTGGAGATTAAATATCTGCAGCAAAGTGATCAGTAGCATAGTAATATGATAGTTCTGATAGCAGTAGTAATAGTAACAGTAACGGTAACAGTGATAGCAATGATTTTGTAGTAGTTGGAACAGTAGCAATAGCAATAGCAACTTGGCAAGAACAATATGTGGAAAACTCGTAGGCATTGGATCGGTGAATTCGTTGGATGATATTCATCATATAACAGTCATAACCTAGGGCGACACAGAACTAGCTCCAGTTCATAAATATAATGTAGGCATGTATTCCGTAAATAGTCATACGTGCTTATGGAAAAGAACTTGCATGGCATCTTTTATCCTACCCTCCCGTGGCAGCAGGGTCCATAAGGAAACTAAGGGATATTAAGGCCTCCTTTTAATAGAGAACCGGAACAAAGCATTAACGCATAGTGAATACATGAACTCCTCAAACTACGGTCATCACCGGAAAGTATCCTGATTATTGTCACCCTGGGGTTTACGGATCATAACACATAGCAGGTGCATATGACTAGCAAGATCGGATCAAGAACATAGATATAATGGTGAAAAGATAAACGGTTCAGATCTGAAATCATGGCACTCGTGCCCTAGTGACAAGCATTAAGTATGGCAAAGTCATAACAACATCAATCTCAGAACATAGTGGATACTAGGGATCAAGCCCTAACAAAACTAACTCGATTACATGATGAATCTCATCCAACTCCTCACCGACCAGCGAGCCTACGAAGGAATTACTCACTCCCGGTGGGGAGCATCATGGAATTGGCGATGAAGGAGGGTTGGCGATGACGAAGACCGAAGATTCCCCTCTCCGGAGCCCCGAACGGACTCCAGATCTGGCCTCCCGATGAAGAACAGGAGGTGGCGGCGGCTCCGTCTCGTGAAACGCAATAAAACTTCCTCCCCTATTTTTTCTCCAAAAATAGGAATTTATAGTGCTGGAATTAGGGTCAGGGGGCCACAAGGCGAGCACAACCCACCAGAGCGCACCTGGAGGGGGTGGCGCGCCCTGGTGTATCGTGCCCAGCCAGGGCACCCCCTCCGGTGGTTCTTGGTTCCAGTATTTTTTATTTATTGTAAAATAATTCTCCAAAAAGTTTCATCCAATTTTGAGAACTTTTATTTCTGCACAAAAAGAACACCATGGTAGTTCTGTTGAAAACAGCGTCAGTCCGGGTTAGTTTCATTCAAATCATGCAAATTAGAGTCCAAAACAAGAGCAAAAGCATTAGGAAAAGTAGATACAACGGAGACGTATCAGTGTACCGAGAGAAGTCGCTGAGCACCACCTTAATGTGGATCCTAAGATGAAGCTAGTCAAACAATTCCTCTGTCATTTTAAAGAGGAGAGGCGTAAGGCCATTGGAGAAGAAGTGGCCCGGCTCCTAGCTTCCGGGTTCATAGTGGAAGTTTTTCACCCTCAGTGGTTGGCTAACCCGGTGCTTGTGCTTAAAAAGAATGGCACATGGCGTATGTGTGTGGATTACACAGATTTTAATATGGCTTGCCCAGCTGATCCTTTTTGTTGGGGATATAACCCCGTGGTAAGACCCGCCCAGGAGGGGCCGGGTCATACCCGGCGGCTTATGAGCAGGACCCTTAAGGTGGGCCGGAAGATGAAGGCCTGGCCGCATGGCGGCTTACCAGGCGGGCCAAGACGAAGACCCGGAGACAGAAGATGGTGGGAGACCCGGGCGGTTAAGCCGCCCGGAGACGGCTTGCTCAAGATGGCAAGGCGGCTTAGAGGCAGGATAAACTACGTTGTATGAGTCGGTTTGGGACTCGTGTAGCCCAGGGCCTTGACCTCCTATATAAAGGCGAGACCCTGGGGCGGCTTAGACAGAAAACCAATCAATCGAGAACTAGGTCAAGCGAATCCGCTCCCTTGTAATCGATACTCCAATCAATACAGCACAAGCAGGACGTAGGCTTTTACCTCTTCTTGAGGGGCCGAACCTGGGTAAACTCGTGTCCCTCATCTCGACCAACCCCTTTGAGTCCACCGCCTTAGCGATGGCCTCGAACCTAAGTCTTCAGACATCTGCCGTGACAAAACCACGACAGTTGGCGCCCACCGTGGGGCTAGCGCTCGGTGGTGTTGAGTTCTCAAAGGGCTCTCTCCCAGGGATCGAGGGGTACGCTGTTGGCAGGATGACCAAGAGTCGCCGTGGCCGGCTCTACATCGACGACGCCGGCTGGGGCCCCGAGGCCGACTCAATTGAGTATGGGTTCCGGGTCCCCTTCGGCAGAATCCACGTCTTCATCGGCAAGATCGGCGGATCTGAACCCGGGCCGGACATCTGCACCGACATCGTCGAGCCGGCCCGGCGCGAGCAACTCGCCCGACGCGTGCGACCCGCCTGTGCTAGCATGGGCAGGAAGCATGTCTCCGTCGGCTTCACCCAGGGCATGGAGCTTGAAGGCTCTATGTCTCGGGAAGAAACTCTCATCTGCTCAGAGGATGGGTCCTCCAGCGGAGAGACGGAATCGATCTATCAGCTTCATAACGGTGGGCTCGGGGGCTACATCGAGCCTTACCCTGAGTCAGAGTATCATGAGCCGGAGGATTATGAGCCGCCGAGCCGTGCTGCCGTATTCATGGCGGGTTCAGCGCCGGCCCCTAGCAGCACAGCCGCTGGCGCGACCGGGTCAGGAGCTGGCAGGCCGCCGGCTCAGGTTCTCTTGGATCTAATGAACGAGCTTACAACCCTGATGGAAACTGAGGTCACTGCTGAAAACCAAGCGGCCCGCAACGCGGAGATCACGAGGTTGAAGAACCAGATGGCCGGAGTCCAACAGGAAATCAACGCGCTGAAGGCCCAGATGGATACTGAGGCAGAGCACCTTAGGGCGGATGCTTTCCGCCTTGAGCTAGAGCAGCAGTCTGCAGCAGCGGTTCATCGGATGAGGCATCAATCCCGCCTGCCGGATCAATATGAAGCCAGAAATCTTTTTAACACGCCAGGGACGGGACGGAATGTGCCTTTGACCGTAACCCGGACGGCGGAAGTACCTGGAAGCCGGGCGGCGGTTCAGCATCAGCAGCCAAACCCGCCCCGACGGAATTAAAACCCGCCACAGTTTTTTCCGACGCCACCGGGTCATTATTCTAACCCGGCGGAGAACATGGTGGCGGCGGCCACCAGGCTTGATACGATTCCCATCCCCAACGAGGCGCCTTTTGCAGAGGAGGTGCGGAACGCTATTGGATACCTGCGGACGGCGGTGGCCCAACAGGAGAAATACACTTATAGCCGGAGTCGCGTGCATTCAACCCCCATCCCCAGCCGCAGCTACAGCTAGCGCTATGAGTCACCGGCGGTTTCTAGCAGTGAACGACATCGGAACCCGCCGCGAGTCGATCGGGCGGCTCTGGATGCTCAGGCGTTGGTGGATAGGGCAAGGGCACAGCGAGAAGCGGCGGCTCTGGCGGCGGCGGCGGCTCATCAGGAACCCACAGTTGCACCTTCCGTCTCAGTTGGAGCAGGATTAACCTCCAGGGCTGTGGGAGTGCCGTGCTTAGCGCCGGCTCTGAGGAACGAGCGTCTGCCGAAGGATTTCAAGGGTCCTCGCAAGGTGCCCAATTATACTGCTGACCTACCTCCAGAGGCTTGGATCGAAAGCTATGAGCTGGCCATGGAGATGTTAGACGTCAGTGACGCAGTATGTGCCAAATATTTTATCATGATGCTGGAAGGGCCGGCTCGCACGTGGTTGAAGGGCTTGCCACCCAACACCATTAATTCCTGGTCTCAATTAAAGGCGAAATTCATCAAAAATTTCCAAGGAACGTGCAAGCAGCCCATGACGATTGTGGATCTGGACCATTGCGTGTAGCGTGATGACGAGTCGGCTCATCACTGGGTCCGGCGGGTCTCAACCATCATCCACTCTTCTGAACAGATTACAGCGGCTCAAGCAGTTTTGATTCTAGAGAAGAATTGCCACTTTACGCCTTTGAAGCAGAAGCTTGGGCGGCTCAAGCGCACGTGCCAGGATATGGGGGAGCTCATGGCGGCTCTCACCAAGTATGCAGACTCCGATAACACGAAGGATCCTGGCTCCGATGATGATAAATCGGGTCAGGGTAAGAAAAACAACAATGGCAAGGGTCAACAGCAAAACACGGCTGGAAATAGCAACCCGGGCAAGCGGAAGAACCCAGACGGCGGGTCAGAATTGGTGGCAAACACCAGCGCTGGGAACAATCGTGCCAAGGGCAATGGGAATTTCAGGCGACCCTTTAACAAGGGTAAAGCTCCTTTCAACCTGGAAGAGATGCTTAATAAACCTTGTCCAGAGCACAGCCGGCCTGATAAGCCGGCAGGCCATACATGGAGAGATTGCAGTATTATGCGGCAGTTTCGGGATTACAGCCTTCAACAACATCGTAATAACGGTAATGGTCCGTCAGGCGGCTCAGGGCCGGGCGGGTCAGGAGCCGGTTTTGGTGCTGGCGGCTCAGGATCCGGTTACCAGGGTCAAGGCAACAATGGAGGTCATAATCAACAGTCTGGCGATGGAGGCCAGTAGCAGAATAACCAATCGGGGTACCAGACTAACCCGAAACAGCTTAGTGGGGGTCAGTATCATGTTTTTACAACCAGCCTCGACAAGCGAGACCAGAAGGTGCGCAAGCGGGCGGTTAATGCAGTCATGCCGGCTCTTCCGCAGTATTTGAAGTGGTCCGAGTATGACATAACTTGGAGTAGGGAGGATCACCCGCCGCATGTTGATAACCCGGGGCAACTGGCTTTAGTAGTTGCCCCCCAAGTAGGATGATATGTGTTCACTGAAGTGCTTATGGATGGTGGCAGCAGCATCAACATCCTGTATTATGACACTTTCAGCCGGATGGGTTTGCTTGATAAGGGTCTTAAGCCCTCTTCAACAGTTTTTCACGGTGTGGTGCCCGGAAAATCGGCTTATCCAGTGGGAAAGATTTCTTTGGAGGTAGCTTTTGGTGATGAATTTAACTACAGGGTGGAGTCTTTGTGGTTTGAAGTGGTCAAAATCAAGAGCCCATATCACGCTCTGTTTGGACGGCCGGCTTACGCCAAGTTCATGGCTAGGCCTTGCTATGTTTACTTACAACTCAAGATGCCCGGGTTGAACGGGACGATTACCGTGCATGGTGATCGGAAGACGGCTCTTGAGTGTGAGGAAGGTGACGCAGCTTACGCAGAGTCAAGTTGTGCTGAAGCGGAGCTCAAGTTCTATAAGGAGAATGTTGACCCGGAAGATATGACTCCACTAAAGAAGCCTAACACGGAATCTGAGCCGCCACTCAAGTTTGTGGCAGAAGATACCAAGTTGGTGGACTTCACGCCGGGCGACTCATCACAGCAGTTCACTATCGGGGCTAACATGGATCCCGCATAGGAAAGCGCGCTCATCGAATTCATCCATGAGAATCGGGACATCTTTGCATGGAAGCCTTCTGACATGCCGGGTGTACCGAGAGAATTCGCTGAGCACCACCTTAATGTGGATCCTAAGTTTAAGCCGGTCAAACAGTTCCTCCGGCGGTTCAATGAGGAGAGGCACAAGGCTATTGGAGAAGAGGTGGCCCAGCTCTTAGCAGCAGGGTTCATCGTCGAAGTTTTTCACCCGGAGTGGCTTGCTAACCCGGTGCTAGTGCTTAAGAAGAACGGCATGTGGCGTATGTGTGTAGATTACACGGATCTTAACAAGGCTTGTCCAGTTGACCCATTTGCTCTCCCCCGTATCGACCAGATTATTGATGCCACGGCGGGTTGCGAGAGTTTATGCTTCCTGGATGCTTACTCAGGGTATCATCAGATCAAGATGGCAGTTAAAGACCAAGAGAAGACGTCTTTCATTACGCCTTTTGGTGCTTTCTGCTATGTGTCTATGCCTTTTGGGCTCAAGAGTGCCCAGGCGACTTACCAGCGTTGTGTGCAGAACTGTCTTCATTGTCAAATTGGGCGCAATGTTCATGCTTATGTGGATGATATTGTGGTCAAGTCAAGAAAGAAGGAGACTCTACTTGACGACCTGAAGGAAACGTTCAATAATTTACGGGTCTACAAGATGATGCTTAACCCGACTAAGTGTGTCTTTGGAGTTCCTGCAGCCAAGCTCTTGGGATTTCTAGTCTCTGAGCGTGGCATTGAAGCTAATCCAGACAAGATAAAGGCTATCACTTCCCTGTCTGAGCCGGCGTGCATCAACGACGTTCAGCGCCTGGCGGGTCGAATCGCTGCGTTAAGCCGGTTCATAAGCCGCCTGGGTGAGAAAGCTATTCCTCTGTATCAGATGATGAAGAAGACAGACAATTTTGTCTGGAGTAAGGCGGCGGGTGAAGCATTTGAGGCGCTCAAGAAACAGCTGGTTGAGCCACCGGTCTTGGCCGCTCCGGCTGAGAAGGAACCTTTGCTCCTCTATGTGGCGGCTAACAACAAGGCAGTCAGCGCCGCGATTGTTGTGGAGCGTAAGGAGGCAGGGAAGGAATACCCGGTTCAGAGGCCGGTTTACTACATCAGCGAAGTCTTGATCGAATCCAAGCAAAGGTACCCACATTGGCAAAAGCTAATATATGGGGTGTTCATGGAAAATCGCAAGTTGAAGCATTACTTCTTGGGACACCAGATGGGTGACATAATTCAAAATAGAGAAGCCACTGGCAGGATTGCTAAGTGGGCATTGGAGCTTGGGCCTCTTAATCTGAAATGTGTGCCTCGCACGGCTGTCAAGTCTCAAGCCTTGGTGGACTTTATAAACGACTGGACAGAGTGTCAGTCGCCCGAGGAGAAGCCGGATAACACATACTGGACAATTCACTTTGATGGATCCAGACAGTTAGAAGGGTCAGGGGCAGGAGTTGTCTTAACTTCCCCTAGAGGTGACAAGTTTTGTTATGTGTTACGGTTGATGTTTCCCTGTACTAACAATGCAGCTGAGTATGAGGCTTTACTTCATGGCCTCCGTGTGGCTAAGGAGATGAATCTGAGCCGGGTTAGATGTCTTGGCAACTCATACCTCGTGGCTCAGCAAGTTTCAGGCACGTGGGATTCCAAAGACCCACGGATGGCGGCTTATCGTTAGGCGGTGAACATCATTGCTGGGCACTTCAAGGGTTATCAGGTGGATCATATTGACCGTCGCAAGAATGAGGTGGCTGATGCATTGTCAAGGCTGGGCTCTCAGCGTAAGCCGGTGCCGCCTAACATTTTCTTGGATGTGTTATATCATCCGTCTGTTAAGCTACCTTCAGAGGAGGATCTGGCCGTACCTGACCCGGAGGGGCAGCTGGTGGCGGCTCTGCATGCTATCCCTGACTGGACGCTGCCTTACTTAGCGTACTTGACTCACGGTGAGTTACCCGAGGACGAGACCTTGGCAAGACAAATCATCAGGCGATCTAAATCCATGACTATCATCAATGGCGAGTTACACAAGCGCAGTGTCACTGGTGTTTTCCAGCGTTGCGTTTCTCCTGAAGAGGGTAAGGAGATCTTAAATGAAATTCACGCCGGTGATTGTGGTCATCACGCCGGCTCAAAATCTTTGGTGGCCAAGGCTTTCCGGCATGGTTTCTTCTGGCTGACGGCTCATAAGGACGCTGAAGACTTGGTCGTCAAGTGCGATGGATGTCAGAAGTTTGGGCGACGTGCTCACGTGCCTGCTCAGGAATTGTAGATGATTCCAATCACCTGGCCGTTTGCAGTCTGGGGGCTTGATATGGTCGGGCCCTTCAAGAGATCTTAAGACAAGAAGACCCACCTTTTGCTGGCGGTGGATAAGTTTACCAAGTTGGTTGAGGCTGAGCCGGTCGGCAAGTGTGACGCGGCTACGGCGGTTCAGTTTGTCAAAAAATTGATTTACCATTTTGGTTACCCTCACAGTATCATCACGGACATTGGCACAAACCTATCCAAGGGGGCTATGCAGGCGTTCTGTGAAAGTGAGCACATCCGGCTTGACGTCTCTGCTGTTGCTCATCCACAATCCAATGGTCAGGCGGAGCGTGCTAGCCAGGAGATCTTGAGAGGCATCAAGCCCCGGCTTATGGTTCCTCTACAGCGAACGCCGGGTTGTTGGGTAGAAGAGTTACCATCAGTTATATGGAGCATCAGAACTACTCCCAACAGGTCAACAGGCCATACACCTTTTTTCATGGTTTATGGTGCAGAAGCCGTGTTACCAAGTGATATACGTCATGACTCGCCGAGGGTGGCGGCTTACGTTGAGACAGATAATGAGACAGCGCGTCAGGACGCGTTAGATGCTTTGGATGAAGAGCGTGATCTGGCGGCGGCTCGATCGGCAATTTATCAACAAGACCTGCGTCGCTATCATAGCCGCAGAGTTAAGACCCAGACGTTTCAGGAAGGCGACTTGGTGTTGCGCCTGATTCAGGATCAGACGGATGCGCACAAGCTATCTCCTCCATGGGAAGGACCCTTTGTGATCAGCAGAAATCTCAACAATGGGTCATATTATCTCATTGACGTACGAGACGAGTCACGCACTTCTGGGCAGGAGACCCACCGGCCGTGGAATATCGCTCATCTGCGGCCTTACTATACTTGAGTCATCGACTCCCACCATTGTACATCATCATTGTATATATCACTTATACATATATATAATAAAGTTGGCATCCCTGCAAGCCGGGGCCTCTGCCATTTTCTGTATCTCAGATTGTGCAAAAGTGGATACAACCATAAGGTCACTTGGGGGCTTCTAACCCGCCAGGGTTCAGCTTACACACCCTCTTGATCGGTTGTTCAGCCACCGTAAGGCCGGGTTATATACCCAAAAGTTGACTCCGTCAACAAGGTCATTTGGGGGCTTCCAACCCGCCGGGTTTAGCTTACACACCCTCTTGATCGGCTCTTCAGCCACCGCAAGTTCGAGTTAAACCTGCCTGTATGCTGCTGCTACTCCGCCAGGTGACCCGCCAAACTCTTACCAGTTAATCTCGATTAGAGACCCTGAGCTGCTCAAAGTATTTGACAGTCACTCTCGCTAGAGACCCTGTACTGGTCAAGGTTCAACCGGTGGCTCTTGTCACGTGAGGGCCGGCTTACGGAAAGCGAGGATAAACTCACCCATCTGCTGCATACTCTCCGCTATGTGGCCCGTTCGTACTCTTAGACAGTTACTCTTTTAAAGACCCTGCACTGTTTAAGGTTCAAACGACGGATTTATGTCACATGAGAAGTAGCTTATGGGCCCCGGGGTACTCATGCCCTGCTGCGCCTCTTTATGGTTTGTTGTTGCTCTTACCAGTTAATCTCGCCTAGAGACCCTGAGCCGTTCAAAAGAGTTGACGGTCACTCTCACTAGAGACCCTGTACTGCTAAGAGTTCAAACAACAAGTTCATGCCATAAGAGCCGGCATATGAGTTTTCGAAAAAGCAAGGTCGTGAAAGATTTAACATCTCTGGGTTGTGCTTTTTCAAGCCGCCCTCACAGCAATACAGAGCATACTCTGTCTTGTTTGTTTTTGCAGGGTTTATCTCCTAAGATGAGCCGCCGTGAAATATGATGACAAGATATTGTGAGCACAACACAAGATAGATAAACGTGCATCAAGTTGTGCAAAGATTCATACGTGCGCGATGGCATGGCTCAGGCAATCAAGTTTTTCTACGCCTATTACAAAGCTCTCCAGGGAGCCCAAAATTCAACAGACTTAAAGTTTTTTATACACTTCCAGTCTCGGTGGCTCAGAAAGCCGGGTTATCAACTTAAGAAGCAAGTGTTCAGCTCGATGGCGGGTCATCCTGCGGCGGGTCTTCGACCTCTTCCATCTGAAAATTGTCCACATCCCAGTTGCAGTTTGTTAACGCTTCAAACTGAGCCTCATCAAAGAGAGGAGATGGGTCAATTTTAGGAGCAAAGAGTGTCTTACGGCGGGCAGGAGTCAAGTCTCTAGCTTCAAACGTTGGGCAGCGCACTCGTTTGTTATCCTCGCCATAAGCCGCCTGGTAGGAGGTCAGATCAATTTCATTGGCGAGCATTGATGCAAGTACTCGAGAAGCCTTCATACACTTGGCATAGTCAGCTTCGGTAAAGTCTGAGCCGTCATCTTTCTTGGATGGAAAACCATCCATCATTTCTTCTGCTGTCAGTTCAGGGGCAAAGGCCAGAGACCGGCTTAGCGCGGCCATTGCTCCCTTTCTGGCAGCTGATCGTTTGAGCTCATCAATTTGCTTGGGCAGAGTTGACAAGAGCTCAATCACTCCCTTCATGAATTTGGGGATGCTTTTTTTCATTCAGCATCGCTTTGATGGTGCAAAGGGTCCCGCAGTATAGCTGTTCTGCCAAGGTGTATACTGCTTTAAGCTTCAACAAGCTGTCAGAAGATAGTTGGCGGCTTCTTTGACCTACAAAGATGTGAGGCATTATAAGCCGCCCGAACAGTTTTTTCAACAGGGCAAGGAAATTTGTCAAGTATTCAATACTTACCAAAGATAGCAGACGTCATCCGGGATATATGACGCTTGAGGGTCTGTAGCTCTTCTGACACAAGCTTGAGCCGCTGGTCGGCATCATCTGCGCGTTTGGTCAGGGCGGCTTGTATAGACTCAGCACTCTTCTTGAAGGCATTAAAGTCAGCTTGAACCTTCTCAAGCTCCTTAACGGCAACCCGCCATTTCTCTTCCACCTCAGACTGGGCGGTTTGTTGCGAAGCAAGGCTTTCTTTTACGCCGGTCAGATTAGACTCGGCCGCGTCCAAGGCTTCCTGTATTGCACAAAAACAAAACAGTTCAGGAGGTTTAAGTTGCCAGGATAAGATATTCATAGATGATTGATGAAGCTGGTATGCTACAAGTCTCAAGCAGATTGCAAGCAATATACTTGACACTTGGGGGCTAATGTCTGTGTTTTCTCTCCAAGTCTACAATGAAGTTCCGGCTCATCTTCGTAAAGTTAAGCCGGCACTTGGGGGCTACACACGACGCTCTCCAAATCTACAATGAAGTTCCGGCTCATCTTCGTAACGATAAGCCGGCACTTGGGGGCTACACACGGCGCTTTCCAAGTTTACAGTGAAGTTCCGGCTCATCATTTTTATACTGACCCGGACTTGGGGGCTACCCTTGATCTACTCTTCAACTAAGTACCGGCTTAATATATATATTAACCCGATACTTGGGGGCTACAAGCTAGGCAATTTGAATTATGACAAGGATTGGAAGACCCGGTCTACTATTTGCAATACTAAACCAGCTCTTGGGGGCTACATAAGGGTACAAGGAAAAGCAAAAGCAGGAGGAGTACCTCATATTTTTTCTTCATTAGACCAACAAGTTTCAGCTCCATGTTACGGCTTGTGGAGAGGCGGTTCAGATAACCCGCATGTAATTCATCTGCAATCAGCTTCTCTAACACAGGGAATTCAAAGTCAAGTTTCTCAGGCAAGGAAACTTCAGCCTTGCTGGTGTGTTTTGTCAGTACATGTGGTTCGGGAGGTTGATAACCCGTCCCAGTGATGATAACGTCTGGAAAAACCGTGTCTTCGACGGCTGTTGAAGGGCTGGGCGGCTTAGGATCAGCCGTTGGAGGACTCTCCGGAGTGGCCATGTCATCATTAGCTGGCTCAGAGGGCTGAGGAGCGTCAGCAGATGCATCTTTTCTAGCCTCAGTGGGCTCAACATGAGGTGCAGGGGAATCCGGTTTAGCAGTTTCCGGCTCTTGGGCAGTAGGGGCAGAGGTAGACCCGTCGGTCTTCCTTCGTTTTGCTTGAGCCCTGGAAAACAAAAAGAGTGTCACATAGAGGACAAGGATGGTAAAAAGGTATGGTGCAAATACAAAGGTACGCACTCTGGGTTGATCTTCAGAGGAGGCATCTTGGTTGCAGTAGAGTCGCCAGATGAAGGAGGCGTCTCCTAAAAGAAGGTTAAGACGATGAAAGCTGAGTAAGGTTACAATGAAAGAATTAAAAGCTGGACTTAGTTAAAAGAGTACCTCAGCCGGTCGTTTCCGCGGAGCCGGAAAATTTTATAAGCCGGTCAAAAGCTCTTCAGAGCCGGTGCTCCGGGTCTGACGTCGGGAGTTGTGCTGTTGCTTTTTCAAAAGAAAATTGGGGTCTAAATAAGCAAGAGGATGAGAAAATGGGACTTTCCGGATAACCCGCCGTATTTTCTCTGGTAGAAAGTGTTCCGAGTCAGAGGAAATGTAGGTTACCTCAGGGGCGTCTGCATGGCTTGTTTCCGTTTCCTCCTGTGAATAATTGTTGTCAATAAGTTGCATAAAGAGACGGCCAAGGGAGTCAAGTTCTACCTCTGAGTCGTCAAGCTCAGGCGGTTCCTGAGCGGCAGTTTTCTTCTTCTGGACGCGGGTTTTACCCACCTTAGGCTTCCTCACAGGAGGATTATACTTCTTCTTCCAGAAAGAAGAGCCGGCCTGCGCATAAGCCGCCAAAAAGGTTAAAAGGAGCAAGGTAAAAGGTCAAGACAAGAATGACCAATTTTATGGAAAAAGATTTCTTACAGCTGGAGCCTGGTTCTTGACACAGAACGGTTTCAGCCCAACTTTGTTGCAAACCGCTTGCTTTTCGCCAAGAAGTGTTTTGACGGAGGAGTTGATGTCTTGTTCTGTCAGAGGGGTGGTGTTGAAGCAGAGAGTGTCATTGGGTTCACCCGTGAATTGGTGCATAAGCCGGTTACGCCGGCTCAGTGGCAAGATCTTCCAGCTAACCCAGTAGCGGGTTAAGTCGACGCCCGTCAAGCCGTTGGCCATTAAGGCCCTGATCTTCGCGAAAGCCGGAGCATATTTCGCTCGCTCTGCGGCGGACATCCGGTCTGGGAGTTCTCCGGTGTTGCAGAGCCGGGTAGGACGGTAACCCGGCAGCGGATTCTCTTCTTCAGGAGAAGTGTCCTTGCAGTAAAACCAAGTCTTGTTCCAATCCTTGGGGTGACTTGGCAAGATAGCTGCTGGGTAAGGCAAATCTCTCCGTCTCTGGATAGAGACGCCGCCAAGCTCTAAACTTGGTCCAGCCGCCACTTTAGTTTGGCGGTTGACATAATGGTAATCACGAAAGAGATCAACAGACGGCTCTTCTTGCAGGTAAACTTCACATAAGACCTGGAACCGACACATGTTGGTGACAGAGTTTGGACCTATGTCTTGGGGGTGAAGCTTGTAGAAATGAAGAACGTCCCGGAAAAACTTTGACCCGGGCGGGCTAAATCCACGAAGGAGGTGATCAGTAAACATGACAACTTCTCCGTCCTGGGGAGTAGGTTTTGTTTCTGGCCCTGGCACCCGCCAATGTATAACGTCCTGAGCCGGCAAGATGCCCGACTCTGCGAAATCAAGTAGAAGCTGCTCAGTAACTCCGGAGCCAACCCAATCGCAAGATGCTGGTGCTCTCGACATAATGGCGAGTCAAACTGCGAAAAGGAGTAGAGTATGGCGGCTTAGAAAAACGTTAAATAACTAAGGCAGCTATGGTCAGCATAATGGAGAGGTGTTAAGCCGCCGAAATATTTTATCAGAGAGCCGCCAATGCAATGGCGGATTAGGTGGACAAGGCGATACTGGAAAATACAGCTAAAGTGCGGATAAACAGGTTTTGCATATTACAACTATAGCTGCAAGATCTACGGGCGAAGATAAAATGAAATATATTCATGACCTAAAAAAGACAGAAGAAGAACAGGTGGACAGCACGCGGTGGAGATTGGTATGCAGATCTAAAATAAGCGGGCATTGACATTAACAGGACGACCACAACGGATAAACAATGTTACGAGATTCAAGAGGATGCTTGGTGGTCTACACCACGAAGAACACTTTGACGAACATCGAAGAACAATAGGGAAAAACGATGAGCTCGGGGGACCCTAATGGAGATGACTCCAGATTCAATGAGAGCTGAGAATGGTACCTCGCGGATGCGGACGGGCTGGCAAAGGTCTGGTCCAAGTCTGGTCGATGCAGCGGCCGGCGTTGGGGACGACGGCGAGGTCCGGTCAGGTGCGGCGGAACTTCGGAGGTGCGGCTGTTTGAAGGAGGAAGAAGAAGACGTGGCAGCGGAGAGAGGAAAGGGGGCCCCCCGTGTCCCTATTTTTGAGATGGGATGGCAACAGTGCGCGCGAGAATCGAGGAAGCACAGTGATGATTGACCAAAGAGGGCGCCTCGATTTTCGGACCGACCATTCAATAAGAGGATCCGTTGCAAACGTCACAGAATCTTTTTAGCATATTCGACATGACGTCACGGCGGGTTATGAGTTTTCTTTTTCAGGTGATAAAAGGTGAGACTCGCCGCCGAATGAGTTTGAAGATTGACATGAGCAGGCTCAAATCAACCTGGGGCCTAATGTTGGGGATATAACCCCGTGGTAAGACCCGCCCAGGAGGGGCCGGGTCATACCCGGCGGCTTATGAGCAGGACCCTTACGGTGGGCCGGAAGATGAAGGCCAGGCCGCATGGCGGCTTACCAGGCGGGCCAAGACGAAGACCCGGAGACAGAAGATGGTGGGAGACCCGGGCGGTTAAGCCGCCCGGAGACGGCTTGCTCAAGATGGCAAGGCGGCTTAGAGGCAGGATAAACTACGTTGTATGAGTCGGTTTGGGACTCGTGTAGCCCAGGGCCTTGACCTCCTATATAAAGGCGAGACCCTGGGGCGGCTTAGACAGAAAACCAATCAATCGAGAACTAGGTCAAGCGAATCCGCTCCCTTGTAATCGATACTCCAATCAATACAACACAAGCAGGACGTAGGCTTTTACCTCTTCTTGAGGGGCTGAACCTGGGTAAACTCGTGTCCCTCATCTCGACCAACCTCTTTGAGTCCACCGCCTTAGCGATGGCCTCGAACCTAAGTCTTCGGACATCTGCCGTGACAAAACCACGACACCTTTGCTCTCCCTCGTATTGACCAGATCATTGATGCAACGGCGGGTTGTGAGGTTCTGTGTTTTCTGGATGCTTATTCTGGTTATGATCAGATAAAGATTACAGTTACAGACCAGGAGAAAACAACTTTTATCACGCCCTTTGGAGCTTTCTGTTATGTGTCTATGCCTTTTGGACTCAAGAGTGCTCACGCGACTTACCAGCGTTGTGTTCAGAATTGCCTCCATGGGCAGATTGGACGCAATGTTCATGCTTATGTTGATGACATTGTAGTCAAATCATAGAAGAAGGAAACCTTGCTTGACGATTTGAAGGAAACCTTTGACAATCTCCGGGTGTACAAGATGATGCTTAACCCGACCAAGTGTGTTTTGGGGGGACCTACAGGAAAGCTTCTAGGATTTCTGGTTTTAGAGAGGGGCATTAAAACTAGCCTGGACAAGATTAAAGCTATCACTTCTCTATCTAAACCGGCCTGTATCAATAATGTGCAGCGCCTGGCGGGTCGCATTGCGGCCCTGAGTCGGTTCATAAGCCGCCTAGGAGAAAAGGCGATTCCGCTATACCAGATGATCAAAAAGACTGATAACTTTGTCTGGAGTGATGCTGCTAATGAGGCCTCCGAGGCACTTAAGAGGCAGTTGGCTGAGCTGCTCGTCTTGGCGGCTCCGATCGATAAAGAACCTATGCTTCTGTACATGGCGGCTAATAATCGGGCCGTCAGCGTAGCAGTTGTCGTGGAACACAAGGAGGCGGGGAAGGAGTACCCAGTCCAACGACCGGTTTATTATATCAATGAAGTTTTATCAGAATCCAAGCAGAGATATCCACATTGGCAGAAATTAGTGTTTTGTGTGTTCATGGCTAGTCGTAAGTTAAAACAGTATTTCCTTGGGCATCCAATCACTGTGGTCAGTTTAGCTCCTCTGGGAGATATCATCCAAAACAGAGATGCTACAAGCCGGGTTCCTATGTGGGCTATTGAGCTTGGGCCACATTATTTGAAATATGTGCCCAGGACTGCTATCAAGTCTCAAGCCTTAGAAGACTTCATTAATGACTGGACAAAGCTACAAATGCCCGAGGAAAAATCATATAATACATACTGGATGATACACTTTGATGGATCCATGCAATTGGAAGGCTCGGGGGCTGGAGTGATTTTATCTTCCCCACGAGGTGACAAGTTTTGTTATGTCCTACGGCTTATGTTTCCCTGTACTAACAATGCAGCTGAGTATGAGGCTTTGCTACATGGGCTCCGCATGGCTAGGGAAATGAATTTAAGCCGGGTCCGGTGCTTGGGTGACTCAGACCTTGTGGCACAACAAGTTTCAGGGACGTGAGACTCTACATACCCGCTCATGGCGGCTTATCGTCAGGCAGTGACTAACATTGCTGGTCACTTTAAAGGATATCAGGTGGATCACATAGACCGGGACTTAATGAGGCTGCTGATGCTCTATCTCGGCTAGATTCTTAGCGTAAGCCGGTTCCCCCCAATGTGTTCCTAGATGTGTTGCATAATCCTTCTGTCAAGTTACCTTCAGAGGAAGATTTGGCTATCCCAGACTCGGAAGGGCAATTGGTGGCGGCTTTAAGCACAACTCTAGATTGGACAGTACCTTATCTGGCGTATTTAACCCGGGGTGAGCTTCTAGAGGAGGAACTCCTGGCCCGACAGATCATCACACGGTCTAAATCCATGACTATCATCAATGGCGAGTTGCATCAATGCAGTGTCACTGGCGTGTTTCAACGCTGTGTTTCCTCTGATGAGGGCAGGGAGATTCTGCATGAAATTCATGCAGGAGATTGTGGTCATCATGCCGGGTCAAGATCTTTGGTAGCCAAGGCCTTCAGACACGGGTTTTTCTGGTTATCTGATCATGCTGATGCGGAAGATATTGTTCGCAAATGTGATGGTTGTTAGAAATTTGTACGGCAAGCTCATGTCCCAGCTCAAGAATTGCGGATGATACCAATAACTTGGCCATTCACGGTCTGGGGTCTTGATATGGTTGGGCCATTCAAGAGGTCTAAGGATAAAAAGACTCACCTTCTGGTGGCAGTTGATAAATTTACCAAGTGGGTTGAAGCAGAGCCTCTTAGCAATTGTGAGGTGGCCACTGCAGTTCAGTTTGTGAAAAAGCTGATCTTTCATTTTGGTTATCCTCATAGTATCATCACTGATAATAGGACAAATTTATCTAAAGGAGCTATGAGGAAGTTCTATCAGAAGGAGCATATCCGGCTTGATGTTTCGTCTGTGGCTCATCCACAGTCCAGTGGCCAGGCAGAGCGAGCTAACCAGGAAATATTACGAGGGATCAAACCCCGACTCATGGTTCCTTTGGAGCATACTCCGGGTTGTTGGGTTGAAGAGCTTCCTGCAGTTCTCTGGAGCATAAGGACTACCCCCAACAGATCAACGGGTTACACGCCGTTCTTTATGGTTTACGGTGTAGAGGCAGTTCTTCCAAGTGATATATGTCATGACTCGCCCCGAGTGGCAGCTTACATTGAGACGGACAATGAGACGGCTCCACAAAATTCTCTGGACGCCTTGGAGGAGGAACGTGATCTTGCGGCGGCTCGATTTGCAATTTATCAACAAGACCTCCGTTGGTATCACAGTCGAAGATTTCGCAGCCGCAGTTTCCAGGAGGGCGACTTAGTGCTTCATTTGATTCAAGATCAGACATGCATGCATAAGCTTTCACCTCCATGGGAAGGGCCCTTTGTGGTTAGCAAAAATCTCAATAATGGGTCATATTATCTCATTGATATACGCGAACACAACAAGTCACGGACTTCTAAGGAGGAGACCAATAGGCCCTGGAACATTCCTCATCTTCGGCCTTACTACACTTAAGCCACTGGCTTCAACCTTTGTACATACTTACATCATGTATATACTTTTTATGATCAAGCGTAATAAAACCGACATTCCTGCAACTTGGGGCCTCTGTCGTTTCATCTCATATATTGTGCATGAGCTTTTATTAGCTGATCATTGGTCACTTGGGGGCTTCCAACTCATTGAGTTTAGCTTTCTCACCCTCTTTACCCGGCAAAACGCCACAACATATTGGGCACTTGGGGGCTTCCAACTCATTGAGTTTAGCTTTCTCACCCTCTTGACCCGACAAAATGCCACAACATATTGGGCACTTGGGGGCTTCCAACTCACTGAGTTTAGCTTCCTCACCCTCTTGACCCGGCAAAACGCCACAACATATTGGGCACTTGGGGGCTTCCAACTCATTGAGTTTAGCTTTCTCACCCTCTTGACCCGGCAAACGCCACAACATATTGGGCACTTGGGGGCTTCCAACTCATTGAGTTTAGCTTTCTCACCCTCTTGACCCGGCAACTACGCCACATTTCATTGGTTACTTGGGGGCTTCCAACTCATCGAGTTTAGCTTTCTCACCCTCTTAACCCAGCAAAAAACGCCACAATTTATTAGTTAAACCTGCCTGTTTGCAAGATGCTACTCCGAAAAGGTGACCCCGTGTACTCTCGATAAGTCAATCCATATGGACCCTAAATTTATCCAGGTTAAAACACCAGCTTGGTTCATGTGAGGGCCGGCTTACAGAAAGCGAGGATAAACCAAGGCTATCACGCCAGCTTCATTGAAGCAAGACTTGAGCCTCGAAAGCCAGTATTTTTGTCGAGCCTCGAAAGCTGACTCCTAATTCCCTCCACACATATATGGGGATATTGTTTATTTCTGTTTTTCAGGAAAAATTTTATCTAAAAAAATTTCTGGGTCAAAAGAGCTCTGGGTTATTCATGTTCATTATTGAGTTTTACATCGACCATGAGTCGCCAGATTATTAATCTCAGAACTCTTTTTAAATGACTATAAGTCACCGGTCGATGACTCGCCGGATATTTCTACTTCAAATATTATTTGGTGGAATTTGTTTTGCAGGTATACTTTCTGCACATACATGTTGTTACAAGCGATGTATCAAAACACACGTGCAAGCAACAGGCTATACGGCTTTAAAGCAAAAGGCGAGTTAGCAGTCTCGTTGGTCTGTGAATCATTCGTCATTGGAGCAAAAGTTTAAAACGTGCACGAAGGCTCGGTACAGTCAAACCAGCTGTTTACTTAAAGTTATTACAAGGCCCAGAATTTCGAATCAAGTTTTTTCTAGCACAAATTATTCCTGTAATTCGGCTTCTGAGCCGGCCGGGTTAGATCCATCCGGGTTAGCTCCGGGCTGGTTTCGAGCATAAGATGTCGTCGGGTTATCCTGTGCTGACTCCTCTGTGTCTTGGATCTGAAGGTTGCCCACATCCCAATTGACATTGATTAAATCTTGGAAAACGTCTTCTTCATTCAAGATGGGCGATGGGTCAACATCAGGGGCAAAAGTATGCTTACGGCGTTGAGGAGTTAAATCTACAGCTTCGATTGTTGGTGGCGGAATTCGGGAATTGCTGTCATCATAAGCCGCCTGATACTTCTTCGGCTCCATCTCTGCAACCAGTTGGCTGGCTAGTACTCGAGACGCCCTTACATACCGAGCATAGTCAGCGTCAGAAAATTCTGCCCCGTCGTCTTTATACTGAGGGAATCCTCCGTCCATCTCTGTAGGATCCAAATCTCATGAATAAGCAAGTGCCCGGCTCAACGACATCACGGCGCCTGCTCGGGCGGCTGATCTTTTTAGCTCTTCAATTTGCTTTGGAATCGTCGACAGGCGTCTCAACACTTCTTGGATAAACTTCACCGGCTCTTTATCACCCATGATAGCTTTGATGGTACAGAGGCATCCAGTGTATAATTGTTCAACCAATGAGTATGTAGCCTTCAGCTTAATCAAGCTGTTGTCCTGAAGATTACGGGTTCGGGCGCCTGCAAACAAGTCCAATGTGTGAATCGCCACATGAATGTTATTCATGCATGATCATAAACTCCAGAACATACTTACCAAAGATGGCTTGAGTCATATGAGTGATATGCTGTTTTAACCCGGCCAGTTCTTCAGTCACGGGTTTAAATTTACCCTTAGCGTCTTTTGCACGCTTGATTAAGGCGGCTCTTTCAAATTCGAAGGATTCCTTCTCTACTTGAAAGACCGCCTTGGCTTTTTCTAATTCTTCCAAGGAAAGTCGCAGCTTCAATTCAGCCTGGGTTCGGGCGGTTTGCTCACATTCCAGGTGTTTTTCAAGCCGTCCGCATTTGACTCGGCAACATTCACTGCTTCCTGCACAATCAGAAGTATCACTTTTAGTTATTTTTGGATCCTAAGTCGGCCGTGAGGTGTCGCCTGATATTTGGAACCTATGACAAGTAAAAAAAAAGGAAAGTCCCAAGCAGATTGCAAGCAGTATACTTGACACTTGGGGGCTAATGCATGTCAGTTTTTTCAACATACATAATAAGAGAAGACCCGACTCATCTCATGGAGATGAGCCGACCCTTGGGGGCTACAGGTTGAATCTTCAAAGGATCTATATTCATAAGACCCGACTCATCTCATGGAGATGAGCCAGCCCTTGGGGGCTACATGTTGATTCTTCAAAGGATCTATATTTATAAGACCCGACTCATCTCAAGGAGATGAGTCGGCCCTTGGGGGCTATAGGTTGATTCTTCAAAATATCTATATTTATAAGACCCGATTCATCTCATGAAGATGAGCCGGCCCTTGGGGGCTACGAATTAGTTCTTCAATTCTATATTTTCAAGACCCGACTCATCTCATGGAGATGAGACGGCCCTTGGGGGCTACATAAGGATATATAGAGCACAAGACAGAATTGAGCGTACCTCATATTTCTTCTTCATCATTCCAACCAGGTTGGCCTCCATATCCCAGCTTGTCGCAAGGCGGCTCAGATAGCCGGCGTGCAACTCTTTTGCGTTGAAATCTTCATAATGGGGAAGCTCAAGCTTAGCCTTCCCCTTGTCCGACAATGGCATTTCGTCCTTGGCAGTATGCTTGGTTAGCACATTGGAGGCCTGTGGAGCTGTATAACCCATCCCGGTGACAATAATTTCCTTGTTATCTTTCTCATAAGGAACATCTTCACCCGCTTTAGGAGGATTGGGCGGGTTAAGTTTGTCCGCCGGGTTAGCTTCAGCATCAGTGGCTTTAGTGCTAGCCGGTTCAGTATGATGGGCCAATTCATCTTGGTCATCCTGATGATCTTCGGGATTTTCAATATGAATTCCAGGAGTCACCAGAGTCGGATCTTCCGGGTCAGCGACCTCAGGATTTGTTGATGACTCGAGAACCTTTCTTTTCTTGGTCTTGGCCTTAGCTCTGCAAGAAAAAACAACAAAATTAAGTATGTACAAGACTAAGCATGAATGAGCAATATATGGATTAAGGAAAAAAATTACCCTTGATTAATAACAAGAGGTGGTAGTTTCGTGGCGGTTGAGTCGCCCGACGAAGGTGGTGATTCCTGATAATTTGAATCGGAAGGATTAAGAGGTTGCGGGATAAGGCCAGCTTTTGGAAGAGAAGGGGTTGGACTATGAGGCACCTCATTCTGTCGCTTGCAGGCGGCTGACTTGTGCGGTAGGCCAGCCACAAGATCACCAGAGCCGCTCCGAGTATGGCGTCTTGATTCATGCTGAGTTTTCTTCAAAATAAAGTTGGATCCAAGTGAGCATCCGAGTGAGAAAAACGTACTTTCCGAATGACCCACCTTGTTTTCCTTGGAGATAAGGATTCTGAGACTGAGGATATGGAAATTACCTCAACATCGTCAGCCCGGCTTGTTGCAGCGTCGCCCTGAGAATAAGAGGCTTCAACAAGTTTAATAAAAAGACGGCTGATATGTCTCCAACGTATCTATAATTTTTGCTTGTTCCATGCTGTTATATTATCATTCTTGGAAGTTTTACAATCATTTTATAACAACTTTATATCATTTTTGGGACTAACCTATTGACATAGTGCCAAAGAGCCAGTTGCTGTTTTTGCTTGTTTTTTACTTCGCAGAATATCAGTACCAAACGAAGCCCAAACATCGTGAAACTTTTTGCAGATTTTTTGGGCCAGAAGACACCTAGTGGGCCAAAGAAGTGCCAGAGGGGATGGTCGAGGAGACCACAACCCACCAGGGCGCGCCAGAGGACCTGGGCGCACCCTGATGGGTTGTGCCCTCCTCGGGACGCCTCTCCACCGCCTCTGATGCCTATAAATACCTAAATATTCCAGAAGCCCTAGAGGAGTCGATGAAAAACACATCCAGCCGCCGCAAGTTCCGGAACCGCGAGATTCAATCTAACACCATCACGGAGGGGTTCATCATCCTCATTGGTGCCTCTCCAATGATGCGTGAGTAGTCCACCATAGACCTACGGGTCCATAGGCAGTAGCTAGATGGCTTCTTCTCTCTCCCTTATGATTCTCAATACAATGGTCTCTTGGAGATCTATTTGATGTAAACTTTTGCGGTGTGTTTGTTGGGATCCGATGAATTTTGAGTTCATGATCAGTTTCTATCCATGAATATTATTTGAGTCTTCTTTGATCTCTTATATGCATGATTACTTATAGCCTCGTATTTCTTCTTCGAATCTTTGGTTTAGTTAGGCCAACTAGATTGAGTTTTCTTGCCATGGGAAGAGGTGCTTTGTGATGGGTTCGATCTTGCGGTGTCCTCTCCCAGTGACAGAAGGGGCAGCGAGGCACGCATGTATCGTTGCTATTAAGGATAACAAGATGGGGTCTATTCCTACATGAATAGATCTTGTCTACATCATGTCACCGTTCTTATTGCAGTACTCCATTTTTCCATGAACTTAATACACTAGATGCATGCTGGATAGCGGTCGATGTGTGGAGTAGTAGTAGTAGATGCATAATCGTTTCGGTCTACTAATCTTGGGCGTGATGCCTATATAATGATCATCGCCTTGGATATCGTCATGATTATTTGATTTTCTATCAATTGCCCAACAGTAATTTGTTCACCCACCGTGTGCTATACTCATGAGAGAAGCCACTAGTGAAACCTACGGCCCCTGGGTCTACTTTTCCAACATATTGCTTTCCGATCTATCTTTTTGCCACTTTTATTTTCAGATCTATTATTCCAAAAAAATACACTGCTGCACTTTTTATCTGCCTCTTTTATTTTGTGTTCTTGAGAGATCTATCTATCCAATCTATCATATCCTAATCTATCTTTTTACCGTAGAGAGATTGACAACCTCTCTTTCACGTCGGGTTGCAAGTATTTGTTCTTTGTGTGCAGGTGCTGTTTACTAGGTGTTGGTGATCCTCCTACTGGTTCGATACCTTGGTTTCATAACTGAGGGAAATACTTACCGTCGCTGTGCTACATCATCCCTTCCTCTTTGAGGAAATACCGACGCAGTCTCAAGCCACGTCAAAGGAATTTCTGGCGCCGTTGCCGGGGAGGAAGCGGTCTCTTCTACGTGCCAATCTCTGGCGCCAAGGAGACACCATCATCATCTACCAGGTTCCTAATCACAATTCTCATCTCCTTGCAATTACATTATTTGCCATTTGCCTCTCGTTTTCCTCTCCCCCACTTCACCAAATTTGCCGTTTTATTCGCCCTATTTTTTGTTTGCCTTTTTCTCGTCAGATCTCTTGCTTGCTTGCAATCTTGTTTGCGTAGTCACGATGACTCAAGAAAACACCAAGTTGTGTGATTTTTCCAGTACTAATAATAATGATTTTATTAGTACTCCGATTGCTCCTCCCGCCACTAGTGCGGAGTCTTGTGATATTAATGCCGCTTTGTTGAATCTTGTCATGAAAGATCAATTTGCCGGTACTCCTAATGAGGATGCCGCGTCCCATCTAAACACATTCGTAGAATTGTGTGATATGCAAAAGAAAAAAAGATGTGGACAATGATATAGTGAAGTTGAAATTATTTCCTTTCTCCTCGCGGGATCGTGCAAAAATTTGGTTTTCTTCTTTGCCTCGAAATATTATCGATTCTTGGAATAAGTGCAAGGATGCTTTTATTACTAAGTATTTTCCGCCCGCGAAAATTATTTCCCTTAGGACACAAATCATGAATTTTAAGCAAATTGAGCATGAACATGTTGCACAATGTTGGGAAAGAATGAAATTGATGCTAAGAAATTGTCCTACTCATGGTTTAAATCATTAGATGATCATACAATTTTTATGCGGGATTGAATTTTGTCTCTAGAAATCTTTTAGATTCCGCTGCGGGTGGTACTTTTATGGAAATTACTTTGGGTGAAGCTACTAAATTGCTAGATAATATTATGGCAAATTATTCTCAATGGCATACTGAAAGAGCACCTACTAGTAAAAAGGTTAATTCGGTTGAAGAAATTAGTACTTTGAGTGATAAGGTTGATGCTTTGATGAAGTTGGTTGCTAGTAAAAATGCTCCTATTGATCTTAATGATGTGCCTTCGTATACTTTGATTGAGCAAAATAGTGATTCCGTAGATGTGAATTTCGTGTCGCGAAACAATTTCATTAACAATGCTTATAGTGGTAATTTTAATCCTAGGCCTTTTCCTGGAAATTCCTCTAATAATTATGGTAATTCCTATGGTAATTCATCTTACAATAATAATAGGAACACCTCTGATCTTGAGAATAATATTAAATAATTTATCAATGCGCAAAAGGTTTTCAATACTACGATAGAAGAAAAGTTGAATAGAATTGATGATATGTCTAGAAGCATGACGTGGCTTGAGACTGCGTCGGTATTTCCCCAAAGAGGAAGGGATGATGCAGCACAGCGATGGTAAGTATTTCCCTCAGTTATGAAACCAAGGTATCAAACCAGTAGGAGGATCATCACCACCTAATAAGCAGCACCTGCACACAAATAACAAATACTTGCAACCCGACGCGTAAGAGAGGTTGTCAATCTCTCTACGGTAAAAAGATAGATTAGATAATGATAGATAGGAGAGATAGATCTCTCAAGAACACAAAATAAAAAGGGCAAATAAAAAGTGCAGCAATATATTTTTGGGTTTTTGGTTTAGTAGATCTGAAAACAAAGAGGAAAAAAGATAGATCGGAAAGCAATATGTTGGAAAAGTAGACTCGGGGGCCGTAGGTTTCACTAGTGGCTTCTCTCATGAGTATAGCACACGGTGGGTGAACAAATTACTGTTGGGAAATTGATAGAAGATCAAATAATCATGATGATATCCAAGGCGATGATCATTATATAGGCATCACGTCCAAGATAAGTAGACCGACTCCTGCCTGCATCTACCACTATTACTCCACACATCGACCGCTATCCAGCATGCATCTAGTGTATTAAGTTCATGTAGAAACGGAGTAATGCAATAAGAACGATGACATGATGTAGACAAGATCTATTCATGTAGGAATAGACCCCATCTTGTTATCCTTAATGGCAACGATACATGCGTGCCTTGCTGCCCCTTCTGTCACTGGGAAAGGACACCGCAAGATCGAACCCATCACAAAGCACCTCTTCCCATGGCAAGAAAAATCGATCTAGTTGGCCTAACTAAACCAAAGATTTGAAGAAGAAATACGAGGCTATAAGTAATCATGCATATAAGAGATCAAAGAAGACTCAAATAATATTCATGGATAGAAACTGATCATGAACTCAATATTCATCGGATCCCAACAAACACACCGCAAAAGTTTACATCAAATAGATCTCCAAGAGACCATTGTATTGAGAATCAAAAGAGAGAGAGAGGAAGTCATCTAGCTACAGCCTACGGACCCGTAGGTCTATGGTGGACTACTCACGCATCATCGGAGAGGCACCTATGAAGACGATGAACCCCTCCGTGATGGTGTTAGATTGGATCTTGAGGCTATGGAACTTGCGGCGACTGGATGTGTTTTTCATCGACTCCCCTAGGGTTTTCTGAATATTTGGGTATTTATAAACATCAGAGGCGGTGGAGGGGGGGCCCCGTGGAGGGCACAACCTATCAGGGCGCGCCAGGGGCCCCCTGGTGCGCCCATGTGGGTTGTGGCCTCCATAGCCCACCTCTCTGGCACTTCTTTGGCCCAATGGGTGCTTCTGGTCCAAAAAAAATCTCCAAAAAGTTTCGTCGCGATTGGACTCCGTTTGGTACTGATATTCTGCAAAGTAAAAAAACAAGCAAAAACAGCAACTGGCACTTTGGCACTATGTCAATAGGTTAGTCCCAAAAAATGATATAAAGTTGCTATAAAGTGATTGTAAAACATCCAAGAATTATAATATAACATCATGGAACAAGCAAAAATTATATATACGTTGGAGACGTATCAGCATCCCCCAGCTTAATTCCTACTTGTCCTCGAGTAGGTAAATGATAAAAACAGAATTTTTGATGTGGAATGCGGCCTAACATGTTCATCTCATATTATTTTCTTTGTAGCATGGACATTTGGACTTTTAGATGATTCAAAGCAATAGTCTAGTTTTAACATAATGACTTCAATACTCAAGCATGCCAACAAGCAACCATGTCTTTCAAAATATCAACACTAAAGAAAGTTATCCCTAGCCCATCATGCTCAATCATTGATCCATTCATGAAACACACTCAAATATTAGTTACACCCAATGCTCAAGTACGATCATAGTGCCCCCTAGTTGGTGCTTTATAAGAGAAGATGGAGACTCAAAGTAAAAATAAAAATTGCATAAAGTAAATAGATAGGCCCTTCGCAAAGGGAAGTAGGGATTTTTAGAGGTGCCGGAGCTCAAAGTTTTAAATTGAGAGAGAAAAATATTTTGGGTGGCATGCCTTTCCTGTCAACGAAAACGACAAAGTAGCTCACAATACTTTCCATGCTAGATATATCATAGGCGGTTCCCAAACAGAAAATAAAGTTTATTCCTTTTTCCACCATTCTTTCACATTCCATGGCGGGCCGTATCCACGGTTGCCTTCCATACCAACACTTTCCAAGGAATTTATTATTTGATAACATAAAGTAAATATATTTTTCTTTTTCATTTCGGGAATGGGCATCCCTATTACCGCCGCACTCTCGTGCAATGACAAGTGAATAAACACTCATCTTGAGAATAACACATCTAGCATGGAAAAATATTGGACACTCCCCACCGTTTCATGAGCGGTACGAGCACACAAAAGAGAAGTTTATTTTGAAAATTAGAGATGGCACATACAAATTTGCTTGGAACGGTATGGAAATACCGCATATAGGTAGGTATGGTGGACTCATAGGGAAAAACTTGGTTTAAGGATTTTGGATGCACAAGTAGTATTTCTACTTAGTACAAATGAAGGCTAGCAAATAGATTGAGAAGCAACCAAACCAAGAAACAAAAATTCTCATAAGTGAGCATTGAGCATAACTAACACCGAATAATGCACCATAAGTAGGATGTAATTTCATTGCATAACTATTGAG
Organism: Elymus sibiricus; assembly: GCA_039707655.1. Taxonomy (NCBI): domain Eukaryota; kingdom Viridiplantae; phylum Streptophyta; class Magnoliopsida; order Poales; family Poaceae; genus Elymus; species Elymus sibiricus. The sequence goes on from CM077671.1 coordinate 253,567,864, forward strand.
TTTCGTACTTGCATAGGGAATCACAAACCTTAACACCAATATTCCTACTAAAGCATAATTACTCACTAACATGACTCACATATTACTATCATCATGTTTCAAAAATATTACAAGGAATCAAGTTTAATTTGTCCAATGATCTTCATGAAAGTTTTTATTATATCCTCCTTGGATATCTATCACTTTGGGACTAGTTTCATATATTGCCATTGCTTTTGACAAGCTCAAACAAATTTAAGTGAAGCACATGAGCATAGAGTTTTCATCTCTCAAAATAGTATAAGTGAAGCATGAGAGGATTTCTTCAAAATTTACTAACTCTCAAATTAATCTAAGTGAAGCATGAGAGTATTTCTACAAAAATTTCCAAGCACACCGTGCTCAAAAAGATATAAGTGAAGCACTAGAGCAATTCTATAGCTCAAAAAGTTTAAGTGAAGCATAGAGAGCAATTCTAACAAATCATAGCATAATTTTGGCTCTCCCAAATAGGTGTGTCCAGCAAGGATACAAGTGACAAACTAACAAGCAAAGACTCAAATGATACAAGACGTTCCAAGCAAAACTCATGATATGTGACGAATAAAAATATAGCTCCAAGTAAAATACCGATGGTCGTTAGTAGAAAGAGGGGATGCCACTCGAGGGGCATCCCCAAGCTTAGTTTCTTGTTTCTCTTTGGATATATCTTGGGGGTGCTGTAGCATCCCCAAGCTTAGGCTCTTTTTGTTGGGGAACGTTGCATGGGAAACAAAAAATTTCCTACGCACACGCAAGATCTATCCATGGTGATGAGCATCTACGAGGGGGAGAGTGGATCTACATACCCTTGTAGATCGCTAAGCGGAAAGTGTTGAGAAACACGGATGATGTAGTCGAACGTCTTCGCGATCCAAATCGCTAGCCGTCCCGCGATCCGATCACGATCCGTCCCGCGATCCAATCACGAACCGTCCCGCGATCCAATCACTGTCCTTCCGATCTAGCGCCGAATGGACGGCACCTCCGCGTTCAGCACACGTACAGCTCGATGAAGATCTCCGCCTTCTTGATCCAGCAAGAGGGAGCGGAGAGGTAGATGAGTTCTCCGGCAGCACAACGGCGTGGTGGCGGTGGTGGTGAACTAATCCGGCAGGGCTTCGCCGAGCTCCGCCAACTAATCAAGAGGAGAAACGATCTAGAGGAAGAAGTGGGCAGCACGTGGCAATTAGGGTTAGGGTTGCCCTCAAATCCTCTAGTATATATAGGAGGAAGGGATGGGAGGAGGCAGCCTCAAACCCTCCACAAGGAGGATTCGGCCGAACCACCTCAAGGAGGTGGAATCCACCTCCTACTAGGAGGTGGATTCGTTTTAGGAAGGTGTCCTACTCCTTCCAACCTCCACCTTTTTCCTCTTGGGCACATGGGCCCCCATGGGGTCAGCTGCCCAGCCCACCAGGGGCTGGTGCGCCACCTCTTGGGCCCATGTGTCCCCCGGGGTGGATGGGCCCCACCCGGTGGACCCCCGGAACCCATTCGTCACTCCCGGTACACTACCGAAAGTACCCGAAACTTTTCCGGAACCCAAATACCACTTTCCTATATACCAATCTTTACCTCCGGACCATTCCGGATCTCCTCGTGACGTCCGGGATCTCATCCGGGACTCCGAACAACCTTCGGTCACCAACATACATAACTCAATACTACCAAAACGTCACCGAACGTTAAGTGTGCAGACCCTGCGGGTTCGAGAACTATGTAGACATGACCGAGACACCTCTAGGGTCAATAACCAATAGCGGGACCTGGATGCCCATATTGGTTCCTACATATTCTATGAAGATCTTTATCGGTTCAACCTCTATGTCAAGGATTCAGTTAATCCCGTATGCTGTTCTCTTTGTTCTTCGGTATGTTACTTGCCCGAGATTCGATCGTTGGTATCTCTATACCTAGTTCAATCTCGTTACCGGCAGGTCTCTTTACTTGTTCCATAATACAAGATCCCGTGGCTAACTCTTTAGTCACTTTGCTTGCAAGGCTTATTGTGATGTTGTATTACCGAGTGGGCCCTGATATACCTCTCCGTCACACGGAGTAACAAATCCCAGTCTTGATCCATGCCAACTCAACAGACACCCTCGGAGATACCTGTAGAGCATCTTTATAGTCACCCAGTTACGTTGCGATGTTTGATACACAGAAGGTACTCCTCCGGTGTCAGTGAGTTGCATGATCTCATGGTCATAGGAACAGATACTTGACATGCAGAAAATTATAGCAATAAACTGACATGATCATATGCTATGTTTATAGTTTGGGTCTTGTCCATCACATCATTCTCCTAATGATGTGATCCCATTATCAAATGACATCTCATGTCTATGGCTAGGAAACCTTGACCATCTTTGATCAACGAGCTGGTCTATTAGAGGCATACTAGGGACACAGTGTTGTTTATGTACCCACACATGTATATGAGTTTCCAATCAATACAATTATAGCATGGATAATAAACGATTATCATGAACAAGGAAATATAATAATAACCATTTTATTATTGCCTCTAGGGCATATTTCCAACACTTTTCACTCCTTATTCCTTCATCCATCGTGATCTTACCCAAAACTTGAAAACTTCAATCACACAAAACTCAACAAAATCTTCGTGAGATCCGTTAGTATAATAAAGCAAATCACTACTTTAGGTGCTGTTGCAAACCCATTCATATTTTTTGATTCATTATACCTACTGTATTTTATCTTTACCATGGCTCATACCCTTCAATATAACCCATAGATTCATCAAAACAAGCTCACAATGCAACGAAAACAGAATCTGTCTTAAACAGAACAGTCTGTAGTAATCTGTATTCTAACCATACTTCTGTTACTCTAAAAATTCTGAAAAATTAGGACAACGTAATGAATTTGTATGGAAACACTGTGTTAAAATTTCAGCTCAAGATCACGTTCCAGTAAAAAAAATGATAATTTGAACACTGGACGCAAAGTTCCTGTTTCAGATTCAGCATCACTTCTACTCATCTTATGAATCATCCTAAAGGCTCTACTTGGCACAAACACTAAATAAACCATAAAACACAATAATAACAGAGGAATAATTGTGTCAACACTCAAAAACAGAAAAGAAAAAGCAAAAATAAATTTATTCATTGGGTTGCCTCCCAACAAGCGCTATCGTTTTACGCCCCTAACTAGGCATAATGCATAGTTTCAAGTATTGTCATCTTTTGTTTTCAACTCCTCAATCACACGACTAGAATTTTTCAAGGATTTAGCATGCATGCTATCAATAACAACACTTCTAGGAAAAATACCAAAGAATTCATTTTTATAAATAGGGTCTCTTACTATTTCAACAAAGTCGGGATGAATACTAATCATTTTAAGATCTCCCTTGTGACCACTAGGTGTAACAACTTTGTTCTTAGTGATTTGTGAGGTTTTGCAAATTTATATGAGATTTTTTTCAATAGTTTTGATAGAAGATAAAGCCGAACCCAAGTTACTAAAAATCTCTTCCAACTTATCAGTCCGGTAAGGACTCTCTTCTACCCTTTCGTTAACTACGATTTCTTTAGCCTTTAACAATTTAAAGGCATCTCCCGCTTTAGCCCCAATTTTATTAGCAAGATTATGCATTTTATTATCCAAATCTTCAAGATGTTCTTTCGTAATCATCTTCTTTTCAATAGCATCTAATCTTGTCATAAAATGTTCAAGAGTTAACGTTGTTTCATTGATCATAAGTGGTGGTGATCCCACTAAACTTCCCAAAGCATTAAAAGCATCCAATGATGGACACATCAAGAAATTCCCACCGGTAATCGTATCAAGGAAGAACCTGTACCAAGTAGTGATGCCAACATAAAAACTACGAAGAAGAACAACGGTAGATTGCTTATGGATAAATCTATTATGAGCATTGCAAATCCTATACCAAGCATCTTTTAGGTTCTCCGCTCCCCTTTGCTTAAAATTAAGAACCACATTATCGGGAGTACACGCAATAAAGGAAGAACTAGCCATAATGACAAGGCAAGAGATCTGACAAGAAAAAGGTAAACGAAAAAGAGGGCGAATAAAACAGCAAATTGGTGAAGTGGGGGAGAGGAAAATGAGAGGCAAATGGCAAATAATATAATTGCAAGGAGATGAGATTTGTGATTAGGAACCTGGTAGATGATGATGGTGTCTCCTCGGCGCCAGAGATTGGCACGTAGAAGAGACCGCTTCCTCCCCGGCAACGGCGCCAGAAATTCCTTTGAAGTGGCTTGAGACTGCGTCGGTATTGCCTCGGTATTTCCCCAAAGAGGAAGGGATGATGCAGCACAACGACGGTAAGTATTTCCCTGAGTTATGAAACCAAGGTATCGAACCAGTAGGAGGATCACCACCACCTAATAAGCAGCACCTGCACACAAATAACAAATACTTGCAACCCGATGCGTAAGAGAGGTTGTCAATCTCTCTACGATAAAAAGATAGATTAGATAATGATAGATAGGAGAGATAGATCTCTCAAGAACACAAAATAAAAAGGGCAAATAAAAAGTGCAGCAATATATTTTTGGGTTTTTGGTTTAGTAGATCTGAAAACAAAGAGGCAAAAAGATAGATCGGAAAGCAATATGTTGGAAAAGTAGACCCGGGGGCCGTAGGTTTCACTAGTGGCTTCTCTCATGAGTATAGCACACGGTGGGTGAACAAATTACTGTTGGGCAATTGATAGAAGATCAAATAATCATGACGATATCCAAGGCGATGATCATTATATAGGCATCACGTCCAAGATAAGTAGACCGACTCCTGCCTGCATCTACCACTATTACTCCACACATCGACCGCTATCCAGCATGCATCTAGTGTATTAAGTTCATGGAGAAACGGAGTAATGCAATAAGAACGATGACATGATGTAGACAAGATCTATTCATGTAGGAATAGACCCCATCTTGTTATCCTTAATGGCAACGATACATGCGTGACTTGCTGCCCCTTCTGTCACTGGGAAAGGACACCGCAAGATCGAACCCATCACAAAGCACCTCTTCCCATGGCAAGAAAAATCGATCTAGTTGGCCTAACTAAACCAAAGATTCGAAGAAGAAATACGAGGCTATAAGTAATCATGCATATAAGAGATCAAAGAAGACTCATATAATATTCATGGATAGAAACTGATCATGAACTCAAAATTCATTGGATCCCAACAAACACACCGCAAAAGTTTACATCAAATAGATCTCCAAGAGACCATTGTATTGAAAATAAAAATAGAGAGAGGAAGCCATCTAGCTACTGCCTACGGACCCGTAGGTCTATGGTGGACTACTCACGCATCATCGGAGAGGCACCTATGAAGAAGATGAACCCCTCCGTGATGGTGTTAGATTGGATCTTGAGGCTTTGGAACTTGCGGTGGCTGGATGTGTTTTTCGTCGACTCCCCTAGGGTTTTCTGAATATTTGGGTATTTATATGCATCAGAGGCGGTGGAGGGGGGCCCCGTGGAGGGCGCAACACATCAGGGCGCGTCGGTGGCCCCCTGGCGCGCGCCCTGGTGGGTTGTGGCCTCCACATCCCACCTCTCTAGCACTTCTTTGGCCCACTAGATGTCTTCTGGTCCAAAAAAAATCTCCAAAAAGTTTCGTCGCGATTGGACTCCGTATGGTACTGATATTGTGCGAAGTAAAAAACAGGCAAAAACAACAACTGGCACTTTGACACTATGTCAATAGGTTAGTCCCAAAAAATGATATAAAGTTGCTATAAAGTGATTGTAAAACATCCAAGAAGGATAATATAACAGCATGGAACAAGCAAAAATTATAGATACGTTGGAGACTTATCAAAGCATTGATAGAATTTCTCATGATGTGGAAAATCTCAAGTTGAAAGCTTTTGCACCTAAGATTGATGAATCAATTAAAGCTTTATATGTCTCTATGGATGAAAGTAAGAAAAGAACCGCTATGCTTAGAGCTAAAAGAGAATTCTTAGAAAACGCGTTTTCTAGTGATTGCTTTCAGAAAAATGATGAAGATCTTAAAGTGATTGGTGTTTCTTCTATTGATTCCTCGTTTAGTAATATTAAAATTGATAATGAAGGGACTGAAGTAGAGTCAACTTTAGCTCGAAGGCGTCCCAATAATTTGGAGGGTGAAAATCTTGATGAAAAAATTGATGAAAGTGGGTTTGAAGAGGTCAAAACTTTAACTAGTGATGTGCCCACTATTTTGGATTACAAAGACTTTAATTATGATAGTTGCTCTTTGATTTATTGTATTTCTTTGCTGCAATCCATGTTGAATTCACCCCATGCTTATGAACAAAATAAAGCTTTTACTAGACATATAGTTGATGCCATGATGAAATCTTTTGAAGAAAAGTTGGGGTTGGAGATTTCTATTCCTAGAAAATTACATGATGAGTGGGAACCTACCATTAAAGTCAAGATTAAAAATTATGAGTGCTTTGATTTATGTGATTTGGGTGCTAGTGTTTCCACGATTCCGAAATCTTTATGTGATGTGCTTGGTCTCACCAATATTGAAGAATGTTCTCTTAATTTGCACTTGGCGGATTCTACTATTAAAAAGCCTTTGGGAAGAATTAATGATGTTCTTATTCTTGCAAAAAGGAACTATGTGCCCATAAATTTTATTGTTCTTGATATTGATTGCAATCCGTCTTGTCCCATTATACTTGGTAGACCGTTCTTACGCACTATAGGTGCCGTGATTGATATGAAAGAAGGCAATATTAGGTTTCAGTTTCCACTAAGAAAGGGGATGGAACATTTCCCTAGAACAAGAATTAAGCCACCATATGAATCAATCATGAGAGCATCCTATGGAGCAAAAACCAAAGATGACAATACTTGAATCTATGTGTTATGCCTAGCTAGGGGCGTGAAACGATAGCGCTTGTTGGGAGGCAACCCAGTGAATAAATTTATTTTCTTCTTTTTCTTTCTGTTTTTGAGTGTTGACACAATTATTCCTCTGTTATGATTGTGTTTTTTATGTTTTATTTAGTGTTTGTGCCAAGTAAAGCCTTTAGGATGATTCATAAGATGAGTAGAAACAATGCTGAATCTGAAACATAAACTTTGCCTCCAGTGTTCGATTTTTCATTTTTTACTGGAGCGTGATATTGCTCTTAATTTTAACATAGTGTTTCTATTCAAATTCTATATGTTTTCCTAAATTTTCAGAATTTTTAGAGTTACAGAAGTATGTTAAGAGTACAGATTACTACAGACTGTTCTGTTTAAAACAGATTCTGTTTTCGTTGCATTGTGTGCTTGTTTTCATGAATCTATGGGTTGTATTGAAGAGTATAAGCCATGGTAAAGTTAAAATACAGCAGGTATAAAGAAATAATAAAATTTTAATGGGTTTGCAATAGTACTTAAAGTAGTGGTTTGCTTTATTATACTAACGGATCTCACGAAGGTTTTGTTGAGTTTTGTGTGATTGAAGTTTTCAAGTTTTGGGTGAGATCACGATGGATGAAGGAACAAGGAGTGAAAAGAGCCTAAGATTGGGGATGCTACAGCACCCCCAAGATATATCCAAATAGGAACAAGCAACTAAGCTTTGGGATGCCCCGAGTGGCATCCCCTCTTTGTTCTAACGACCATCGGTATTTTACTTGGAGCTATATTTTTATTCGTCACATATCATGAGTTTTGCTTGGAACGTCTTGTATCATTTGAGTCTTAGCTTGGTTTGCTTGTTAGTATGTCACTTGTATCCTTTCTGGACACACCTATTTGGGAGATCCAAAATTATTCTATGATTTGTTAGAATTGCTCTCTATGCTTCACTTAAACTTTTTGAGCTATAGAATTGCTCTAGTGCTTCGCTTATATGTTTTTGAGCACGGTGTGCTTGGAATTTTTTCTAGAAATACTCTCATGCTTCACTTAGATTAATTTGAGAGTTAGTAAATTTTGAAGAAATCCTCTCATGCTTCACTTATACTATTTTGAGAGATGAAACTTTTATGCTCATGTTCTTCACTTAAATTTGTTTCAGCTCTTCAAAAGCAATGGCAATATATGAAACTAGTCCCAAAGTGATAGATATTCAAGGAGGATATAATAAAAACTTTCATGAAGATCATTGGACAAATTAAACTTGATTCCTTGTAATAGTTTTGAGACATAATGATAGTAATATGTGAGTCATGTTAGTGAGTAATTATTCTTTAGTAAGAATATTGGTGTTAAGGTTTGTGATTCCCTATGCAAGCACGAAAGTCAATAGTTATACAATGAAATTACATCCTACTTATGGTGCATTATTCGGTGTTAGTTATGCTCAATCCTCGCCTATGTGAATTTTCGTTTCTTGGTTGGTTGCTTCTCAATCTATTTGCTAGCCTCCACTTGTACTAAGTAGAAATACTACTTGTGCATCCAAAATCCTTAAACCCAGTTTTGCCTTATGAGTCCACCATACCTACCTATATGCGGTATTTCCATGCCGTTCTAAGCAAATTTGTATGTGCCATCTCTACTTTTCAAAATAAATTTCCTTTTTGTGTGCTCGTACCGCTCATGAAACGGTAGGGGGTGTCCGATATTTTTCCATGCTAGATGTGTTATTCTCAAGATGAGTGTTTATTCACTTGTCATTGCACAAGAGTACGACGGTAATAGGGATGCCCAGTCCTGAAATGAAAAAGAAAAAAATTACTTTATGTTGTCAAATAATAAATTCCTTGGAAAGTGTTGGTATGGAAGGTAACCGTGGATACAGCCAGCCATGGATTGTGAAAGAATGGTGGAAAAAGGAATAAACTTTACTTTATGTTTTGGAACCACCTATGATATATCTAGCATGGAAAGTATTGTGAACTACTTTGTCGTTTTCGTTGAAAGGAAAGGCATGCCACTCAAAATATTTTTCTCTCTCAATTTAAAACTTTGAGCTCCGGCACCTCTACAAATCCCTACTTCCCTTTGCGAAGGGCCTATCTATTTACTTTATGCAATTTTTATTTTTACTTTGAGTCTCCATCTTCTCTTATAAAGCACCAACTAGGGGGCACTATGATCGTACTTGAGCATTGGGTGTAACTAATATTTGAGTGTGTTTCATGAATGGATCAATGATTGAGCATGATGGGCTAGGGATAACTTTCTTTAGTGTTGATATTTTGAAAGACATGGTTGCTTGTTGGCATGCTTGAGTATTGAAGTCATTATGTTAAAACTAGACTATTGCTTTGAATCATCTAAAAGTCCAAATGTCCATGCTACAAAGAAAATAATATGAGATGAACATGTTAGGCCGCATTCCACATCAAAAATTCTGTTTTTATCATTTACCTACTCGAGGACGAGTAGGAATTAAGCTGGGGGATGCTGATACGTCTCCAACGTATCTATAATTTTTGCTTGTTCCATGGTGTTATATTATAATTCTTGGATGTTTTACAATCACTTTATAGCAACTTTATATCATTTTTTGGGACTAACCTATTGACATAGTGCCAAAGTGCTAGTTGCTGTTTTTGCTTGTTTTTTTACTTTGCAGAATATCAGTACCAAACGGAGTCCAATCGCGACGAAACTTTTTGGAGATTTTTTTTGGACCAGAAGCACCCATTGGGCCAAAGAAGTGCCAGAGAGGTGGGCTATGGAGGCCACAACCCACATGGGCGCACCAGGGGGGCCCTGGCGCGCCCTGATTGGTTGTGCCCTCCACGGGCTCCCCATCCACCGCCTCTGATGTTTATAAATACCCAAATATTCAGAAAACCCTAGGGGAGTCGACGAAAAACACATCCAGTCGCCGCAAGTTCCATAGCCTCAAGATCCAATCTAACACCATCACGGAGGGGTTCATCGTCTTCATAGGTGCCTCTCCGATGATGCGTGAGTAGTCCACCATAGACCTATAGGTCCGTAGGTAGTAGCTAGATGACTTCCTCTCTCTCTTTTGATTCTCAATACAATGGTCTCTTGGAGATCTATTTGATGTAAACTTTTGCGGTGTGTTTGTTGGGATCCGATGAATTTTGAGTTCATGATCAGTTTATATCCATGAATATTATTGAAGTCTTCTTTGATCTCTTATATGCATGATTACTTATAGCCTCGTATTTCTTCTTCGAATCTTTGGTTTAGTTAGGCCAACTAGATTGATTTTTCTTGCCATGGGAAGAGGTGCTTTGTGATGAGTTCGATCTTGCGGTGTCCTCTCCCAGTGACAGAAGGGGCAGCGAGGCACGCATGTATCGTTGCTATTAAGGATAACAAGATGGGGTCTATTCCTACATGAATAGATCTTGTCTACATCATGTCACCATTCTTATTGCATTACTCCGTTTTCCATGAACTTAATACACTAGATGCATGCTGGATAGCGGTCGATGTGTGGAGTAATAGTAGTAGATGCAGACTCGTTTCGGTCTACTAATCTTGGACGTGATGCCTATATAATGATCATCGCCTTGGATATCGTCATGATTATTTGATCTTCTATCAATTGCCCAACAGTAATTTGTTCATCCACCGTGTGCTATACTCATGAGAGAAGCCACTAGTGAAACCTACGGCCCCCGGGTCTACTTTTCCAACATATTGCTTTCCGATCTATCCTTTTGCCACTTTTGTTTTCAGATCTATTATTCCAAAAAACCCAAAAATACCTTGCTGCACTTTTTATCTGCCTCTTTTATTTTGTGTTCTTGAGAGATCTATCTATCCAATCTATCATATCCTAATCTATCCTTTTACCGTAGAGAGATTGACAACCTCTCTTTCGCGTTGGGTTGCAAGTATTTGTTCTTTCTGTGCAGGTGCTGTTTACTAGGTGTTGGTGATCCTCCTACTGGTTCGATACCTTGGTTTCATAACTAAGGGAAATACTTACCGTCGCTGTGCTGCATCATCCCTTCCTCTTTGGGGAAATACCGACGCAGTCTCAAGCCATGTCAACGGCTAAGGGAGTCAAGTTCTACCTCCGACTGGACATCAACCGTTGGTGACTCGCCCCTTGTTGACGGCTCTTCTGCAGCCGCCTTATTCTTCTTCGAGGCGGTTTTAGGTTTACTTGCCAAAACTTTTCTCTTCTTATTCCAGAATTGAGAGTCTGCCTACAAGGTTATAAATAATACAACATGTAAAAGCTTGGAAGTTTAAAAACATTCTATATAAGCCGAATAAAGAGTTGTCAAAGATTCTTACTGGAGGACCTGGATTAGAAACACTGAAAGGTTTCAGTCCAACTTTATTGCAATTATCTTGAGTTTCGCCCAACAGCTTCTTGACAATCCGGTTTATCTCGTCCATTTCCAAAGTCACGTTGCTGTATATTTGAGCATCGTTTAAGTCACCAGAGTAATTGTACATTAAGTTGCCACGATGACTTAATGGTAAGATCCTCCAGGATACCCAACACCGGGTCAAATCAACTCCAGTCAACCCATTGGCTATCAAGGCCCTCAAACTTTCGATATATAGGGGCGTGTTGAGAACGTTCTTCTTGTGGAGCCCAACCAGGGAGTTCAAGATCCATAGGGAGACGATCTGGTCTATAACCCGGCAGAGGATTCTCATCAGTCTGGGCCGTGTTCTAGCAATAGAACCAAGTTTTATTCCATCCTTTGGGGTGGCTTGGCAGAATGGCAGCAGGAAAGGAATAGTCTCTTCGCCTTTGGATTGAGACCCCACTAAGTTCTAAACTGGGGTCATCAGCACACTCAGTTTGGCGGTTGAAATAGAAGAACTCCCTAAAAAGGGATACAGTAGGTTCCGTTTGCAGATACACCTCAAAAAGTACTTGGAACTGGCAAAGATTGTATACAGAGTTGGGACCCAGGTCTTGAGGATGAAGATTGAAAAAGTTCAAAACATCCCGAAAGAATTTTGACCCGGGGGAGAGAAGCCCCGGAGAAGGTGGTCTGCGGACACTACTACTTCTCCTTTGCCGGGTTTTGGAATGTCATCTCTAAGAGCAACCCGCCAGCCAATTTGCTGCTTAGGCGACAAAAGGCCTTGATCTTCATATTCCTTGAGCATAAGCTCAAAAACTTGGGAAGGCACCCAGTTGCAGGTGGTGGATTTTTACATATTAAATCGCCTGAATAAAAGTAAAAGGAGCTGCTAAGGATAAGATAGCTTAAGTATTTACAACAGGAGAGTCGCCTCATATTACTTTGGCGGCTAAATGGAGTAGTCTCTAAATAAGGCGGGTTACAGTTATAGAAATGAGCCGACAAGTATAAGTGTTGGGGATATAACCCCAGGGTGAGACCCACCCAGGTGGGGCCGGGTCATGCGGTTGGTGGCTTACGACAAGATTAGGAGTAAGCATATCCAATGGGCCAGGAGGCCCAGAGCCAGAAGACAGGATGTAACCCGACGGGCTTGAGCCGCCGGGGGCGACTTGTTAGATAAGGCATGTATAATTAGAGGTGAGGTCGGTTATCAAAGTATAACCCGGCCCGGACTCTTGTAAGCCCAGGGCCTTGACCCGTGTATATAAGGGCGGGTTACCTGGGCGGCTTAGGCACGGAACAACTCATCGATAGCTAGGTCAAGCGAACTCGCTCCCTTGTAATCGATTCCCAATCAATACAACACAAAGCAGGACGTAGGCTTTTACCTCTTTCCGAGGGGCCGAACCTGGGTAACTCTTGTCACCCGATCCCGATCAACCCCTTCGAGCTCAGCTTAGCGATGGCCTCAAACCTAAGTCCTTTCACGAGGACATCTGCCGTGACAAAGCCACGACAGTTGGCGCCCACCGTGGGGCTAGCGCTCGGTGGTGTGGAGTTCTCGATGGGCTCTCTCCCAGGGATCGAGGGATACGCCGTTGGCAGGATGATCAAGAGTCGCCGCGACAAGCTCTACATCGACGACGCCGGCTGGGGCCCCGAGGCCGACTCAATCGAGTACGGGTACCGGGTCCCATTCGGCGGATTTCACGTCTTCATCGGCAAGATCGGCGGATCTAAACCCGGGCCAGACATCTGCACCGACCTCGTCGAGCCGGCCCGGCGCGTGCAGCCCGCCCGTGTTAACCCGGGCAGGAAGCATGTCTTTGTCGGCTTTACCCAAGGCATGGAGCTTGAAGGTTCCATGTCGAGGGAGGAAACTCTCATCTTCTCAGAGGATGGATCCTCGAGCGGAGAGACAGAATCGATCTATCAGCTTCACAACGGCGGGCTTGGGGGCTACGTCGAGGATTACCCTGAGCCAGAGTATCATGAGCCGGAGGACTATGAGCCGCCGAACCGTGCCATTGTCTTCATGGCGGGTTCAGCGCTGGCCCCTAGTAGCACAGCCGCCGGTGCAACCGGGTCAGGAGCTGGCAAGCCGCCGGCTCAAGTTCTTCTGGATCTGATGAACGAGCTTACAACTCTGATGGAAACCGAGGTCACTGTTGAAAACCAAGCGGCCCGTAACACAGAGATCGCGAGGTTGAAGAACCAGATGGCCGGAGTCCAACAGGAAATCAACGCGTTGAAGGCTCAGATGGATGCGGAGGCGGAGTGCCTTAGGGCGGATGCTTTCCGCCTTGAGCTAGAGCAGCAGTCTGCAGCGGCGGTTCATCAGATGAGGCATCAATCCCGCCTGCCGGATCAATATGAAGCCAGAAATCTTTTTAACACGCCTGGGACGGGACGGAATGTGCCTCTGACCGTAACCCGGACGGCGGAAGTACCTGGAAGCCGGGCGGCGGTTCAGCATCAGTAGCCAGACCCGCCCCGCCAGAACCAGACTCCACCACAGTATTTTCTGACGCTACCGGGTCATTATTCTAACCCGGCGGAGAACATGGTGGCAGCAGCAACCAGGCTTGGTACAATCCCCATCCCCGACGAGGCGGCCTTCGCAGAAGAGGTGCGGAACGCCATCGGATACCTACAGACGGCGGTGGCCCAGCAGGAGAAGTATACTTATAGCCGGAGTCGCGTGCACTCAACCCCCATCCCAAGCCACAGCTACAGCCGGCGTTATGAGTCGCCGGCGGTTTCTAGCAGTGATCGACATCGAAACCCGCCGAGAGCTGATCGGGCGGCTCTTGATGCTCAGGCACTGGTGGATCGGGCAAGAGCGCAGCGAGAGGCGGAGGCTCTGGCAGCGGCGGCGGCTTATCAGGAACCTACAGTCGCACCTTCCATTTCGGTAGGAGCCGGAGTAACCTCCAGGGCTGTGGGAGTGCCGTGCTTGGCACCGGCTTTGCGGAATGAGCATTTGCCGAAGGATTTTAAAGGTCCTCGCAAGGTGCCCAATTATACTACTGACCTGCCTCCAGAAGCTTGGATTGAAAGCTATGAGCTGGCCATGGAGATGTTAGACGTCAGCGATGCAGTATGTGCCAAGTATTTCATCATGATGCTGGAAGGGCCGGCTCGCACGTGGTTGAAGGGTTTGCCACCCAACACCATTAATTCCTGGGCCGAGTTAAAAGCGAAGTTCATCAAAAATTTCCAGGGAACGTGCAAGCAGCCTATGACGATTGTGGATTTGGACCATTGTGTACAGCGTGAGGATGAGTCAGCTCATCACTGGGTCCGGTGGGTCTCAACCATCATCCACTCCTCTGAACACATTACGGCGGCTCAAGCGGTTTTGATTCTGGAGAAGAATTGCCACTTTACGCCCTTGAAGCAAAAGCTTGGCCGGCTCAAACGTTCATGCCAAGACATGGGGGAACTCATGGTGGCTCTCACCAAGTATGCAGACTCCGATAACACGAAGGACCCTGGCTCTGACGATGAGAAGTCGGCCAAGGGTAAGAAGAATAACAATGGCAAGGGCCAATCGCAGAACGGGGGAGGAAACAACAACAATGGCAATGGCGGAAAGTGGAAACACCAGGACGGCGGGTCAGATCTAGTGGCCAACACCAATACTGGGAATAACCATGGCAAAGGGAACGACAAACCACCTTTTAAGCAGAAGCCGGCCGATATGGAGGCAATACTGAATGCTCCTTGCCCAAAACATAGCCTTCCAGGTCAACCGTCTACTCATGCTTGGAGGGATTGTTGGATTATGCGTGAGTATCGAAACCTCAACGCTAACCAGCAACAAGGCGGTGGCGGTGGACCTTCCGGCGGGTCAGGGTCCGGTCCTTCCGGGTCTGGCTTTGGTCCGGGCGGCTTAGGCTCTGGTCATCAGGGCCAAGGAAACCATGGAGGTAATCATCAACAGTCTGGCGGTGGAGGTCAGCAACAAAATAACCGGTCCGGGTATCAGAGTAACCCTAAGCAGCTCAATGGAGGGCAGTACCATGTTTTCACAACCAGCCTTGACAAGCGAGACCGGAAGGTGCGCAAGCGGGCGGTTAATGCGGTCATGCCGGCTCTCCCGCGATATTTGAAGTGGTCTGAGTATGACATAACTTGGAGCAGGGAGGATCACCCGCCGCGTGTTGACAACCCGGGGCAGTTGGCTTTGGTAGTTGCCCCCCCAAGTGGGAGGATACGTGTTCACTAAAGTACTTATGGATGGTGGCAGTAGCATCAACATCCTGTACTATGACACTTTCCGCCGGATGAATTTGCTTGACAAGGATCTTAAGCCCTCTTCAACAGTCTTTCATGGTGTGGTACCCAGAAAGTCGGCTTATCCGGTGGGAAAGATTTCCTTGGAGGTAGCTTTTGGCGATGAATTCAATTATAGAGTGGAGTCTTTGTGGTTTGAGGTGGTCAAAATCAAGAGCCCATACCACACTCTGTTCGGTCGACCGGCTTATGCCAAGTTCATGGCTAGGCCTTGTTACGTTGACTTGCAGCTCAAGATGCCCGGGTTAAATGGGACGATTACTGTGCATGGTGATCGGAAGACGGCTCTTGAGTGTGAGGAAGGTGATGCAGCGTACGCTGAGTCAAGTTGCGCTGAGGCGGAGCTCAAGTTTTATAAAGAAAATGTTGACCCGACAGATACATTGAAGAAGCCTAACACAGAATCTGAGCCGCCCCTCAAGTTTGTGGCAGAAGATACCAAGATGGTGGACTTTACGCCGGGCGACTCATCACAGCAGTTCACTATTGGGGCCAATATGGATCCCAAATAGGAAAGCGCGCTCATCGAATTCATCCGTGAGAATCGGGACATCTTTGCATGGAAACCTTCTAACATGCCGGGTGTACCGAGAGAATTCGCTGAGCACCACCTTAATGTGGATCCTAAGTTTAAGCCGGTTAAACAGTTCCTCCGTCGGTTTAATGAGGAGAGACGCAAGGCTATTGGGGAAGAGGTGGCCCGGCTCTTGGCAGCGGGGTTCATCATTGAAGTTTTTCACCCGGAATGGCTCGCTAATCCGGTGTTGGTACTCAAGAAGAATGGCATGTGGCGTATGTGCGTGGATTACACGGATCTTAACAAGGCATGTCCGATTGACCCGTTTGCTCTCCCCCGCATTGATCAAATCATTGATGCGACAGCGGGTTGTGAGAGTCTGTGCTTCCTGGATGCTTATTCAGGGTATCATCAGATCAAGATGGCAGTTAAAGACCAAGAGAAGACGGCTTTCATTACGCCTTTTGGTGCTTTCTGCTATGTGTCTATGCCTTTCGGGCTCAAGAGTGCCCAGACGACTTACCAGCGTTGTGTGCAGAACTGTCCTCATGGTCAAATTGGGCGCAATGTTCATGCCTATGTGGATGATATTGTGGTCAAGTCCAGGAAGAAGGAGACTCTGCTGGCTGATTTGAAGGAAACTTTTGACAATTTGCGGGTTTACAAGATGCTGCTTAACCCGGCAAAGTGTGTTTTCGGTGTACCTGCAGGCAAGCTCTTGGGATTTCTAGTCTCTGAGCGTGGCATTGAAGCTAACCTGGACAAGATAAAGGCTATTACTTCCCTGTCTGAGCCGGCATGCATCAATGATGTTCAGCGCCTGGCGGGTCGAATCGCTGCGTTAAGCCGGTTCATAAGCCGCCTGGGTGAAAAAGCTATTCCCCTGTATCAGATGATGAAGAAGACAGATGATTTCGTCTGGAGTGATGCAGCTAAGGAGGCGTTTGAGGCGCTCAAAAAGCAGTTGGCTGAGCCGCCTGTTCTGGCTGCTCCAATGGAAAAAGAACCTCTGCTCTTATATGTGGCGGCTAATAACAAAGCTGTTAGTGCTGCAGTTGTGGTCGAGCGTAAGGAGGCGGGTAAGGAGTGTCCAGTTCAGTGGCCGGTTTATTATGTCAGTGAGGTCCTGACGGAGTCTAAGCAAAGATACCCTCATTGGCAAAAACTGGTGCTTGGGGTGTTCATGGCCAATCGCAAGCTGAAGCATTACTTCCTTGGTCACCCGATCACAGTGGTTAGTTCTGCTCCTTTGGGAGATATAATCCAAAACAGAGAAGCCACTGGAAGGATTGCTAAATGGGCAATTGAGCTTGGGCCTCTCAATCTGAAATATGTGCCTCAGACGGCTATCAAATCTCAAGCCTTGGTGGATTTCATCAATGATTGGACAGAGTGTCAGATTCCTAAGGAGAAGCCGGACAATACTTATTGGACGATTCACTTCGATGGATCCAGGCAATTGGAAGGCTCAGGGGCTGGAGTTGTTTTAACTTCCCCGCGAGGTGATAAGTTCTGTTATGTTTTAAGGCTAATTGTTTCCTTGTACTAACAATGCATTAGAGTATGAGGCTTTGCTTCATGGGCTCCGGGTTGCCAAGGAGATGAACTTGAGCCGGGTCAGATGTCTTGGCGACTCAGACCTGGTGGCTCAGCAAGTCTCTGGCACCTGGGATTCTAAGGATCCTCGCATGGCGGCTTATCGTCGGGCGGTTGATGTTATTGCTGGCCACTTTAAAGGTTATCAGGTGGATCATATTGACCGCCGGAAGAACGAGGCGGCTGACGCTTTATCAAGGCTGGGGTCTCAGCATAAGCCGGTGCCGCCTAATGTGTTCTTGGACGTCTTACATCACCCGTCAGTCAAGTTACCGTCGGAGGAGGACTTGGCTATACCTGACCCGGAGGAGCAATTGGTGGCGGCTCTTCGCGCGATTCCTGACTGGACGTTGCCTTATTTAACATACCTGACTCGCGGCGAGTTACCTCCAGACGAGACTCTGGCACGGCAGATCACAAGGCGGTCTAAGTCTATGATTATTATCAACGGCGAATTACATCGACGCAGTGTGACTGGTGTTTTCCAGCGCTGTGTTTCTCCTGATGAGGGCCGTGAGATCTTGCAAGAAATTCATGCTGGTGATTGTGGTCATCACGCCGGGTCAAAATCATTGGTGGCCAAAGCCTTTCGACACGGGTTTTACTGGTTAACAGCTCATAAGGATGCGGAAGATCTAGTCACTAAATGTGGCGGGTGTCAAAAATTTGGGCGACGTGCTCATGTGCCGGCTCAAGAACCACGAATGATTCCAATCACCTGGCCATTCGCGGTCTGGGGGCTTGATATGGTAGGACCTTTTAAGAGGTCTAAGGACAAGAAGACCCACCTTTTGGTGGCGGTTGATAAATTTACTAAGTGGATTGAGGCTGAGCCGGTCAGCAAGTGTGATGCAGCAACAGCAGTTCAGTTCATCAAAAAGCTGATCTTTCGTTTTGGCTATCCGCATAGTATCATCACTGATAATGGTACAAATCTGTCCAAGGGGGCTATGAAGGATTTCTGTGATGAGGAGCATATACGTCTTGATGTATCTTCAGTAGCTCATCCACAGTCTAATGGTCAAGCTGAGCGTGCTAACCAGGAAATTTTGAGAGGTATCAAACCCCGGATTATGGTCCCTTTGGAGCGCACGCCGGGTTGTTGGGTGGAGGAGTTGCCGTCTGTTCTTTGGAGCATAAGGACCACCCCCAACAGGTCTACAGGCTACACGCCTTTCTTCATGGTTTATGGCGCAGAAGCTGTTCTCCCTAGTGATATACGTCATGACTGGCCCAGAGTGGCGGCTTATGTGGAAACTGATAATGAGGCGGCACGTCAGGATGCTTTAGATGCCTTAGACGAGGCGCGTGATCTCGCCGCTGCTCGATCGGCGATTTATCAACAAGACCTGCGGCGCTATCATAGCCGCAGGGTCAAGACCCGGACGTTCCAAGAAGGCGACTTAGTACTCCGGCTGATTCAAGACCAGTCAGATATGCATAAGCTGTCACCCCCCTGGGAAGGGCCGTTTGTGATTAGCAGAAATCTCAACAATGGCTCTTATTATCTCATGGATATACGGGAAAGTGACAAGTCCCGCACTTCTGGTGAGGAGACCAAGAGGCCGTGGAATATTGCTCATCTTCGGCCATACTATACTTAAGCCGCCAGCCGGCTCTCATCAATGTACATATCCCTGTCATTGTATAAACCATCTTTTATGATATAATAAAGTTGGCATCCCCATGACTAGGGGCCTCTGCCGTTTTTTCTCCACACCGAGTGTCATATAAAGGAGTTGATCCTTTCCATCAGGTCGCTTGGGGGCTTTTAAACTCTCTTGACCCGGCTTTCCGCCATGAAATTAAATACAAAGGAGTTGATCCTTTCCATCAGGTCGCCTGGGGGCTTTTAAACCCTCTTGACCAGGCTTTCCGCCATGAAATTAAATATAAAGGAGTTGATCCTTAAATTGGTCACTTGGGGGCTTCCGACCCTATGGGTTTAGCTTACTTACCCTCTTGACCCAGCTTTCCGCCATGTCTGAGTTAAACCTGCTTGTTTGCAACTTGCTACTCCGCCATGTGACCCGCCGAACTCTTGACAGTTATGCTTGATAAGAGACCCTGAACTTTTCTAAGTTATTCTCGCACAAAGACACTGAACTTGTTAAGGTTTAAACGGCGGCTTTTGTCACGAGAGAGCCGGCTTACAGTGAGTGAGGACAAACTCGTCTTGTCTACCGTACCCCCTCCGCTATGTGGCCTGTTGTACTCTTAGCAATGTCAATCTTTTAAAGACCCTGAACTTGCTAAGGTTTAAACAACGGATTTATGTCACGTGAGGCCCGGTTTACAAGTTTTCAGGCTTTCTGCCTCGTTTCTTCGGAAACAAAATGTTTTTATAAAAAACAAGAGTTATCTCGTCCTGCCGAGCCTTTAAAGCCGGCTTATAGGATGAGGCATACAAGTGCTTGTTCTTGTAGGTACTCTCATGATAAGATTCTAAGTTTTGGAAAATTTCCGGCTTGGTCCATGGAGTATAAGCCGCCCGGCGAGTTAAAACAGTCAAGGTGATCATATATCAAAAGACGAGTTTGCTAAAGTCGCCAACAGAGCTTTCAGGCATCAACATCAAAAGTGTGAAACATGCAGTTAAGAGTTTTTCTACGACTATTACAAGGCTATTCAAAAGCCCCAAGCATTGAAGACTTCAAGTTTTTCAACAAATGTTAACCCGGCGACTCAGGTAAAGGCCGGGTTATAGGATGAACAATTTTTAACTCGCCGCCGGGTCGTCCTGCGCCGGGTCATCGATTTCTTCGATCTGGAGGTTGTCCACATCCTAATTGCAATTGGTCAAAGCTTCAAACATAGCTTCATCGTGCATGATTGGAGACGGGTCAACATCGGGAGCGAAGAGATGCTTACGGCGTTGAGGAACCAGGCTCTTTGCTTCAAAAGTTGGCCCTCGAATCTGTTTGTTATCTTCATCGTAAGCCGCCTGGTATACTGATAGATCAGCTTCTGCAGCTAGCCGGCTTGCCAGGACCCGAGACGCCTTATGACAGCGACTGTAGTCTTCTTGCGTAAACTCTGAGCCGTCGTCCTTCAGCTGCGGGAAGCCGTCCATCATTTCATTCGGGTTAAGTTCTGGGGCATACGCCAGAGACCGGCTCAAAGCAGCAATTGCGCCCTTACGGGCGGCTGATTTCTTTAACTCTTGAAGCTGCATTGGGATAGTCGACATGGTCTCTAGTACGCCCTTCATGAACTTTGGGATGCCCCTCTCAGACATGACAGCCTTGATAGTGATAAGAGACCCGGCGTATAGTTGTTCTGTTAGAGAATACAAGGCCTTGAGCTTTAGCACGCTGTCGCTGGGCAGTTGGCGGCTCCGTTCACCTACAGACAAGTCAGAAATTTTTGTAAACCGCCAGCGAAGAATATTAAACAGTGTTTATAGTTGACGGATTAAAGTACTTACCGAACACGGCTCCAATCATACGGGTGATGTGGCCCTTCAGAGTGTTTAGCTCATCAGTCACTGCTTTGAGCCGGCCTTCCACGTCTTCAGCACGCTTGGCAAGGGCAGTTTGGCTTGATTCAGCATTCTGCTTGAAAGTCTCAAACTCTGTCTTGACTTTCTCAAGCTCTATGGAGCAGAGCCGCCACTTTTCTTCCGTTTCTGCCCGGCCTATCTGCTGCTGGGCTAGGCTCTTCTTCAGATCGGTCACAACCAACTCAGCGACATTCAAAGATTCCTGCATAGAACAAGTCATGCAGAGCAAAAGTTCTCAGCTTTAAGCCGCCAGTCCGGCTCACACAGTTTCAATCAAAATCTGGTACAATGATTACCAGTCCCAAGCATATTGCAAGCAATTCACTTGACACTTGGGGGCTAATGTACCTCAGTTCTTTCTATAGAACCGGCTCTATGACGGAGTGCCGGTTCATTACTTAGGTAATGACCTGGCCCTTGGGGGCTACGATCGGCGCTTACTCTTTCATTGAGTACCGGCTCATTACTGACGTAATGACCGGGCCCTTGGGGCTACGATCGGCGCTTACTCTCTGATTGAGTACCGCCTCATTACTTAGGTAATGACCCGGCCCTTGGGGGCTACAGTTGGCTCTTACTATATTTCAGCTCTTTCTTATAGAGCCGGCTCATTACTTAAGTAATGACCCGGTCCTTGGGGGCTACAACTTGGCTTTTACTCTATGATGGAGTGCCGGCTCATTACTTAGGTAATGACCCAGCCCTTGGGGGCTACATAAGTATATATATGACGAGACAAGGGAGGTGAAGTACCTCATATTTCGACTTCATCTTGGCAACTAGGCTGGCCTCCATGTTTCGGCTGGCAAACAGACGGCTCAGATAGCCGGAGTGTAGTTCCTCAGTAGTGAGCTTGTCCAAATTGGAAAGGTCAGCTGGAGTTTTCTCTTCTTGGGAAGGAGCCGCCTCATCGACCTTCATATGCTTGGATAGTGCACGTGAAGAAGTGGGTGGTTTGTAAGCCGCCCCGGTGACAGTGACTTCTTCATGAGTCGCCACGTTTTCAGTCGACGACCGGGGGCTGGGCGGCTTAGGAGCAGAGTTTGCATGGGTTTCAGGAGCTTCAGTATCCATGGCAGCCGACTCAGCCTGTGGTGGAACATCTTCAGGGGCGTCTTTGGCAGCCTCAGAAGGCTCAATATGAGAGTCAGGAATATTGGGCGTTGGGATCTCCGGGTCTTGGACATCAGGGGTCGAGGATGACCCGGCCCCCTTCCTTCGTTTGGCTTGAGCCCTGTGAACAAAGACAATGTTGGATATGTCAAGGTATGAGACATTTAAACATATTTCGGGGTATAGAAATACTTACCCCAGGTTAATAATGAGAGGGGGCAACTTTGAGGTGGTTGAATCGCCAGAGGAAGGAGGCGAGTCCTGGAAATTTTTAGCATTATGTAACAGTCAATAAGTTGCAAGGATAATGTACAGACAGAGCAAGTTTAAGGCAAGGGAGTACCTCGGTGTGTTGTTTCCGAGGGGCCGGCTCATTTGGTAAGCCGGTTAAGAGGTCTCCAGAGCTGGCGCTCCGGGTCTGACGCCTTCTATCGTCTTGCTGCTTCTTCAAAAGAAAGTTACGACTCAAGTAAGCAAAAGGACAGGAACTCTTTACCTTCCGTACAGCTCGCCATACTCTTTTTATTGGTGAAAGATCCGAGTCAGAGGAGACAATGGTTACCTCGGCGACGTCGGCATGACTTGTTTCAGCTTCTTCCTGTGAGTGATTGCCGTCAATAAGTTGCATAAAGAGAAGGCCAAGGGAGTCAAGTTCTACCTCTAAATCATCTAAGTCAAATAGCTCTTCTGCGGACTGTTTCCTCTTGCGAGTCGGCGCCTTGGGCTTTGACGCCTTTGGGACCTTGCTCTTCTTCTTGAGAGTCGGAGGCAACAGCTTTTTCCAGAAGGACGCGCCGGCCTATGTATGACAAAGCATATTGGCAGAAAAGGTTCAATAAGTATGAAAAATACAACAGCAAAAGAATAGATGAAGGTTAGGATGAAATAACTTACATCCGGAGCCGGGTTAAGAGCAGAAAAGGGGTGTAGGCTAGTCTTGCTGCAGGCGGCTAATGTCTCCCCCAGCAGAGACTTGACGATGGTGTGAAGATCCTGGTCCTTCAGAGGGGTCCGGGTGAAGCGTTGAGGGTCATCCAATTTGCCGGTGTACTGGCACATCAAAGCGCCACGGTGACTCAGCGGCAGAATCCTCCAGGAGACCCAGCAGCGGGTTAGGTCAACACCCGTCAATCCGTTGGCCAGCAGAGCCCTGACCTTTGAGAAGGTGGTAGCGTATTGAGCACGCCCGGCGGCTGACATTCTGTCTGGAAGCTCTGTGTCTGTGCTAAGACGGTAAGGACGGTAACCCGGTAGTGGGTTCTCCCCCTCTGGTGAAGTGTCTCAGAAATAAAACCAAGTCTTGTTCCACTCCTTGGGGTGACTTGGCAGAGTCGCCGCTGGGAAAAGTATGTCTCTCCGCCTCTGAAGAGTGACACCCCCGAGCTCAAGGCTTAACCCGTCTGCCATTTCCGTCTGGCAGTTGATGTAAAAGTATTCCTTGAAAAGGTCAACCGACGGCTCTTCCTGAAGGTAGGCTTTGCAGAAGGTTTGGAATTGACACATGTTGGTCACGGAATTTGGGCCGATGTCTTGAGGGTGCAGATTGAACGCGTGTAAGACGTCCTAGAAGAACTTTGACCCGGGCGGGGAAAAGCCCCAAAGAAGGTGATCAGTAAAGATAACGACCTCCCCATCTTTTGGTTTAGGGGTGGTTTCGCTTCCTGGAACCCGCCAATGGATGACGTCCTGAGCCGGCAGAACGCCCATGGTGGCGAACTCCTTGAGAGATTCTTCTGTCACTCCAGACTTTACCCAATTGCAAGTAGATGGAGTCTTCGACATGGTGGCGGCTTAGGAAAGCTGCGAGAAGGCATGAATATTTGGCGGCTTACAAATAAATTTTGACCAAGATTGCTACAGTTATAAATAGTGATAGCATTGGGCGGGTCAATAAAAATTGTGAGCCGCCGAAGCTACTTATGACAAGACAAAGTGAGCCGACAACATTTTTGGCGGGTCAAGTTTATCCATACAGATTGAGAAAATGACTAAGTGTTGAGAAACAACTTCTGCAACTACAGCTATGGATCCAAGATCTACAGATGAGGAAAAAATAAAAATATTTTAGCCCTAAAAAGAACTAGCGGAAGAACAGGGAGCTGCTACTCTGATTCAAATGAGTTGCAGATCTACAATGAGTGCGGCATAAGTGCGGAGCAGGCGGCCGCGGGATTCCGGCAGCATCGCGGGGCTTCAGAGAAGGTGTTTTCCACCAATCGATGAAGAACGCTCCCGCGAATGACGATGAACACCGATGAACTCCATGGATTCAAAAAAACCCTAGTGCAGATCTGCAGGGGGCAGGATTGGAACCTTAAAGGTGCGGCGGCTGCGCGGGAACTCTGATTCGTTTTAGGTTGATGTAGCAGCCAATGTTGATGAAAATGACGAGGATCGAGCGGCGCGACTGGCTTCGGCAGCGCGGGCGTTCGGAGGAAGAAGAAGAAGCTGGAGGCGGGAGAAAATGAAAATGATAACCCCCCGTGCCTATTTATAAGGGCATGATGGTCTTTCAAACGGTCCGGTGCGGGAATCGAGGGAGCACGGTGATGATTAAACTAAGAAGACGCCTCGATTTTCGGGCTGGTCATATTAATGACGAAAGATCCGCTCTGACGTCAGAGGAATCTTTTTTGATTTTACTGATGACGTCACGGCGGGCCACGAAAGCTTATCAGACGCAACGATCGCCCATTTTCGGCAGGTCATGAAGATTATAAAAGAGAGCAAGACTCGCCAACCAGAAGACTTGAAGATTGACATGAACCGGTTCAAATCAATCTGGGGCCTAATGTTGGGGATATAACCCCAGGGTGAGACCCGCCCAGGTGGGGCCGGGTCATGCGGTTGGCGGCTTACGACAAGATTAGGAGTAAGCATATCCAATGGGCCAGGAGGCCCAGAGCTAGAAGAAAGGATGTAACCCGGCGGGCTTGAGCCACCGGGGGCGACTTGTTAGATAAGGCATGTATAATTAGAGGTGAGGTCGGTTATCAAAGTATAACTCGGCCCGGACTCTTGTAAGCCCAGGGCCTTGACCCGTGTATATAAGGGCGGGTTACCTGGGCGGCTTAGGCACGGAACAACTCATCGATAGCTAGGTCAAGCGAACTTGCTCCCTTGTAATCGATACCCAATCAATACAACACAAAGCAGGATGTAGGCTTTTACCTCTTTCCGAGGGGCCGAACCTGGGTAACTCTTGTCTCCCGATCCCGATCAACTCCTTTGAGCTCAGCTTAGCGATGGCCTCGAACCTAAGTCCTTTCACGAGGACATCTGCCGTGACAAAGCCATGACAATAAGGGCGTCTTATGGTAATCAAGGATCTCTGTTTTTCACTAAGTGTGTAACAAACAAGTTTCTACCGAAGCCCTAAGAATTTTGGATCTACAAAAGGCTCTAAAAGATAAATAATTGCTAGACCTAGCAATGGAGCATTGAAACAACGGCGACCTATAGTACAGTTTCTTGAGAGGGATTTAAACATATCATGTACTAAAACGGTGCCATTGAGCATGCCGCTCTGTTTCTATGGGAAGGATCATTAAAACTACGCATAAACTAGCGGCGTTAATGGGAGCGATGAACTCCGATGAACTCCGATGAACTACCGTTGAATAATGTAGATCTAGGAGGAGGAAGAAAACTTACCTGACGGTCACAGGGGGCGGTGGAGAAGTTCAACTGGGCCCTGATGAAGCTAAGATGATGGGGCAGACCTCGAAGGAATCGGCCGGAGAGGGATGAGCAGTCGCGGCGGCGCAACAAGGGCTCGGGCTCGAGGAAGAAGAAGAAAGGGGGCAGGTGAAAAGTGAATGAGGACCCTGATACTTGTGATCTGCGTTGGGTTTTCCATGAAGAGGAACGGGTAATTGCAGCACAAAGTGGATAAGTATTTCCCTCAGTTATGAAACCAAGGTTTATCGAACCAATAGGAATATCAATCCTCAACCGTCTTCAGCGGTTGCACACAAATGAATAAACAACTTGCACCCAATGCGGGCAAGAGGGTTGTTAATCCCCTTGATCTCGTTATTTGCATGCAAATGAGTTGTGTAGATAATTATCGATAAATATAAAGTAAAAACTAAATAAAAAGTAAATAAAGGCAGCAAGGTAAATATAGCGTTTGTGAATATATAAGTGAATAGACCCGGGGGCCATAGTGTTCCCTAGCGACATCTCTCATGTAGGCAGCATACGGTGGGTAAACAAATTACTGTTGGGCACTTGATAGAAAAGCAAATAGTTATGTGATGTTCATGGCAATGATCATGTATATATAGGCATCACGTTGATAAGCAAATAGGCCGACTCCTTCCTGCACCTATTACTATTACTCTACTCATCGACCGCTATCCAGCATGCATCTAGAGTATTAAGTAAAATAGAGTAATGCTTGGAGAACGATGACATGATGTAGACAAATTAAACTCAAACAATATGAATGAACCCCATCGTTTTATCCTTAGTAGCAACAACACAAAGACACATCTTGTCCCCCACTTTGTAACTGGAATATAGAAATTCGCCAGGTTGAACCTACCACAACACACCACTCCCACCGATGAAATATCAATCTAGTTGGCCAAAGCATATCGATAGATCGGAGAGCATTACGAAGCTATAATGATCATGCACATAAGAGATAATATAATTCAGAGGCATCTCAAATACTTTTCATGAATAATATGAACATAAACCCACAATTCATCGGATCCCAACAAACACCCCGCACAATAGGATTACATCGGATAGATCAAAGCGAAGATGCGATGACCATTGTATTGAAGATCATAAGAGAGAGAGATTGCCATCTAGGTACTAGCTATGGACCCGTAGGTCTGTGGTGAACTACTCACACATCATCATGAGGGTAGCAAGGTTGATTAAGAGGCCCTCCGTAATCGATCCCCCCTTCGGCAAGGTGCCGGAACGGAGGTCCAGATGGCCTCGCGACGGAACAAAGACTTGCGGCGGCGGAAAAATGGTTTCGGGACTGCCTCTAGGGTTTTCTGAATATTAGAGAATTTATAGGCCGAAGAGGGACATCGGGAGGTGCCCGAGGGGGCCACCACATATCAGGGTGCGCCCCCCAGGGCGGGCCGTGATGTGTGGTGGGGCCCTCGTGCGCCTCCCGGCTTCCTTCCGAAGCTTCTAGGTCTTCATACAGTCCAGAAAAAATCATCAAAAAGTTTCATGGTAACTGGACTTCGTTTGGTACAGTAAACCTGCAAAGGCAATAACACGCAGAAAACAGCAACTTGCACTGGGAACTGGATCAATAGGTTAGTGGTAAAAAATATTATAAATTTGTAAATAATGACCCAAAAAGTATCCTAGAATGATAATATATCATCATGGAACAATCAAAAATTACAGATACGTTGGAGACGTATCAAGCATCCCCAAGCTTAATTCCTGCTCGTCCTCGAGTAGGTAAATGATAAAAATAGAATTTTTGATGTGACATGCTATCCACTATGTAATCTTATTCAGTTATGCTCATTGAGAAAAGATGAATCAACAAATATTAACATAGCAATATTCAAAGTGTAAGAAACATAATTGTTAATTCCTAAAATTATATGATTCTTAAGAAATGTTTACCCCCCATTCATCTTATTGTATTAACAAGGCATGGCTCCATCTTCACCACATTAATACAAATGTTAAGCACCACGGTGTCCATGTAAGGTAATTGGTTTGTACTTTTTCAATATGCATCAACTTTTTATTCTTCACCCAATACATGAGCGTGAGCCATTGGACATAGCATTTAGGTGGAATAGAGTATGGTGGTAGATATCAAAGGGGTAGGAAGTGGAGAAGATAGTCTCACATCAACTAGGCATACCAAAGGGCTATGGAGATGCCCATCGATAGATGTCAATGCATGGAGTAGGGATTGCCATGCAAATGATGCACTAGAGCTATAAGTGTATGAAAGCTCAAATGAAGCTAAGTGGGGTGTGCATCCAACTTGCTTGCTCATGAAGACCTCGAGCATTTGAGGAAGCCCGTCATAGGAATATACAAGCCAAGTTTGAAATAATGAATAGGTAATTCCCACTAGCATATGAAAGTGATATAACATAAGACTCTCTACATGAGGAACATGGTGCCACTTTGAGGCACAAGTGTGGTAAAGGATAGTAGCAAAGTCCCTTCTCTCATTTTCTCTCATTTTTTCAATGGATGGTGGGCTCATTTGGTCTCCCCCATCTTTATTTTCGTCCAGAGTCTCATCTCAACTTGTGGGAGAATAATCGTCTCCATCATTTCTTTCCTCACTGGGACAATGCTCTAACAATGATGATCATCACACTTTTATTTACTGACAACTCAACATGGAGAACTGATATGAAGATATGACTCTGTATGAATGCCTCTGGCAGTGTACCAGGATCTGCAATGATCTAGCGTGACATGTATCAAAAACATTATGAAGGTGGCTTTGCCACAAATACTATGGCAGCTCTATATGATCATGCAAAGCAATATGACGATGAACGAACTAGTCATGTGAAGTGACAATGGAATTTGCATGGCAATTGATACGTCCATTTTGCATCATGATTTCCTACTATTATTTATTATGTTTTTTTGAATAATAATTCTTTAGGGAGTGATTCTAATGCCTTTTCTCTCATAATATGCAAGGTTTACACAAAGAGGGAGAATACCGGCAACTGGAATTCTGGACCTGAAAGAGCACATCAGAGATACCTATTCTGCACATCTCCAATGGAGCTGAAACTTTACGGAGATTATTTTTGGAATAAATAAAAAATACTGGAGCAGAAAACTACCGGAGGGGGCAAACCTGGTGGGCACAACCCACCAGGGCGCGCTAGACCCCCCTAGGCGCGCCCTGATGGGTTGTGGCCTCCTCGGCCCACCTACGGTGCCCATCTTCTGGTATATAGTCACATTTAACCTAGAAAAAATAAAAGGAGGACTTTCGGGACGAAGCGCCGCTGCCTCGAGGCGGAACTTGGGCAGGAGCACTTTTGCCCTCCGGCGGAGCGATTTCGCCGGGGGAACTTCCCTCCCGGAGGGGAAATCGAAGCTATCGTCATCACCAACACACCTCTCATATTTGGGAGGCCAATCTTCATCAACATCTTCAACAACACCATCTCCTCTCAAACCCTAGTTCATCTCTTGTGTTCAATCTTTGTACCGGAACCTCAGATTGGTACCTGTGGGTGACTAGTAGTGTTGATTACCTTGCGTAGTTGATTATTATATGGTTTATTTGGTGGAAGATTATATGTTCAGATACATTATGCTATTCAATACCTCTCTGATCTTGAGCATGTTTATTATTTGTGAGTAGTTACCTTTGTTCTTGAGGTCACGGGAGAAGTCATGTTGCAAGTAATCATGTGAATTTGATATGTGTTCGATATTTTGATGATATGTATGTTGTGATTCCCTTAGTGGTGTCATGTGAACGTCGACTACATGACACTTCACCATTCATGGGCCTACGGGAATGCATTGTGGAGTAGTTATTAGATGATGGGTTGCTAGAGTGACAAAAGCTTAAACCCTAGTTTATGAGCTGCTTCGTAAGGGGCTGATTTGGATCCAAACGTTTAATGCTATGGTTAGATTTTATCTTAATACTTTTCTCGTAGTTGCGGATGCTTGCGAGGGGGTTAATAATAAGTGGGAGGTTGTTCAAGTAAGAACAGCACCCAAGCACCGGTCCACCCACATATCAAATTATCAAAGTAGCGAACATGAATCAAACCAACATGATAAAAGTGACTAGACGAAATTCCCATGTACCCTCAAGAACACTTTGCCTATTACTAGAAATTGTTCTGGCCTGTCCTTTGCCACAAAAGGATTGGGCTACCTTGCTGCATCTTATTTACCGTTACCATTACTTGCTCGTTACCAATTACCTTGCTATCAAACTATCTGTTACCTACAATTTCAGTGCTTGTAGAAATTACCTTGCTGAAAACCGCTTGTCATTTCCTTCTGCTCCTCGTTGGGTTCGACACTCTTACTTATCGAAAGGACTACGATTGATCCCCTATACTTGTGGATCATCAAGACTCTTTTCTGAAGCCGTTGCTGGGGAGTGAAGCGCTCTTGGTAAGTGGAAATCGGTAAGGAAAAACTTATGCTACGTGCTGAAATTTATTTTCACTTGCTACTATGGAAAACAATCCTTTGAGGGGTTTGTTCGGGGTATCTTCACCTCGACCGGAACCACAATTAGTTTCCCCTCAACCTATTCCACCTACTGAAAATATTGGTTATGAAATTCCTTCGGGTATGGTAGAACAACTGCTTGCTAAACCTTATGCAGGAGATGGAACTAAACATCCTGATATGCATCTGTTATATGTGAACGAAATAGGTGGATTATTTAAGCTTGTAGGTTTACCCGGAGATGAAGTTAATAAGAAGGTTTTCCCTTTATCTTTGGAAGGAAAAGCATTGACATGGTATACGCTATGTGATGATCTTGGATCGTGGAACTGGAATCGTTTGCAATTGGAATTCCACCAAAAGTTTTATCCCATGCATCTAGTTCATCGTGATCGGAATTATATATATAATTTTTGGCCTCGTGAAGGAGAAAGCATCGCTCTAGCTTGGGGGAGGCTTAAGTCAATGTTATATTCATGCCCCAATCATGACATTCCGAGAGAAGTTATCATTCAGAATTTTTATGCTCGGCTTTCTCATAATGATCAATCCATGCTCGATACTTCTTGTGCTGGTTCTTATATGAAGAAGACTATTGAATTCAAGTGGGATCTCTTAGAAAGAATTAAACGCAACTCTGAAGATTGGGAACTCGACGAAGTTAAGGAGTCAGGTATAAAGCTTGAGTTTGATTGTGTTAAATCTTTTATGAATACCGATACTTTTCACAAGTTTAGCACTAAATATGGACTTGACTCTGAGATAGTAGCCTCTTTTTGTGAAGCATTTTCTACACACGTTGATCTCCCTAAGGAGAAGTGGTTTAAATATCATCCCCCTATTAAAGAAGAAATTAAAGAACCGGTCATAGATGATGAAGAAACCATCATTTACAATGTTTATCCAGTTGTGCCTACCGCTTATATTGAAAAACCACCTTTCCGTGTTAGGATAAAGGAGCATACTAAGGTATCAACTGTGGTTCGTAAGAGTAATCTAAAAACATCCAAGCCCCCTGAGCAAATTAAAGTAGAACCTAGTGTTGCTATGGTTAAAGATCTCTTGGTAGAAAATATCGATGGGCATGTTATCTACTTCTGTGATGAAGCTGCTAGAATTGCTAAACCCGATGAAAAGGGTAAACATAGACCCATAGAAGGCATGCCTGTTGTCTCAGTCAAAATAGGAGATCATTGCTATCTTGGTTTATGTGATTTGGGTGCTAGTGTGAGTGCTATCCCTTTTACTTTATACCAAGAAATTATGGATGAAATAGCACCTGCTGAAATAGAAGACATTGATGTTACTATTAAACTTGCTAATAGAGACACCATCACACCACTTGGGATTGTTAGAGATGTTGAAGTCTTGTGTGGGAAAGTGAAATACCCTATTGATTTTCTAGTTATTGGTTCCTTACAAGATGACTTTTGTCCCATTATCTTTGGTAGACCTTTCTTGAGTACTGTCAATGCTAAGATAGATTGCGAAAAACAAATTCTCGGTGTCAGTTTTGGTGGTGTGTCTCATGAGTTTAATTTTTCCAAGTTTAGTAGACAACCTCGTGATAAAGCGTTATCTAGTAAAGATGAAATAATTGGTCTTGCTTCTATTGCTGTGCCTCCTACTGATCCATTAGAACAATATTTGCTTGACCATGATAATGATATGCACTTGCGTGAAAGAAATGAAATAGATCAAATTTTCTTTGAACAACAACCTCTCCTGAAACACAATTTACCTATTGAAACTCTAGGAGGTCCTCCTCCACCTAAAGGTGATCCCGTGTTTGAATTAAAACAATTGCCTGACACTTTGAAGTATGCTTATCTTGATGAGAAAAAGATATATCCTGTTATTATTAGTGCTAACCTTTCAAAACATGAAGAATAAAGATTGTTAAAAGTTCTAAGGAAGCACCGGACTGCTATTGGATATACTCTTGATGATCTTAAGGGAATTAGTCACACTCTATGTCAGCACAAGATTAATATGGAACCTGATGCTAAACCCGTTGTTGATCACCAGCGACGATTGAATCCTAAGATGAAGGAAGTGGTAAGAACTGAAATATTAAACTTCTAGAAGCAGGTACACTCTATCCTATTGCTGATAGTAGATGGGTAAGTCACGTTCATTGTGTCCCTAAGAAAGGAGGTATTACCGTTGTTCCTAATGATAAGAATGAACTCATTCCACAAAGAATTTTTACAGGCTATAGAATGGTAATTGATTTTAGAAAATTAAATAAAGCTACTAGGAAGGATCATTACCCTCTGCCTTTCATTGATCAAATGTTAGAAAGATTATCTAAGCACACACACTATTGCTTCCTAGATGGATATTCTGGTTTCTCTCAAATACCAGTGTCACAATCCGATCAAGAAAAAACCACCTTTACTTGCCCTTTTGGAACCTATGCTTATAGACGTATGCCTTTTGGTTTATGCAATGCACCTACTACCTTTCAAAGATGTATGACTGCTATATTCTCTGATCTTTGTGAAAAGATTGTGGAGGTTTTCATGGATGATTTTTCCGTTTACGGAACTTCTTTTAATGATTGCTTAAGCAACCTTGATCGAGTTTTGTAGAGATGTGAACAAACTAATCTTGTCTTGAATTGGGAGAAGTGCCACTTTATGGTTAATGAAGGTATTGCTGGGGAACGTTGCATGGGAAACAAAAATTTTCCTACGCACACGCAAGATCTATCCATGGTGATGAGCATCTACGAGAGGGAGAGTGGATCTACATACCCTTGTAGATCGCTAAGCGGGAAGCGTTAAGAATCGCGGTTGATGTAGTCGAACGTCTTCGTGATCCAAATCGCAAGCCGTCCCGCGATCCAATCACGATCCGTCCCGATCTAGCGCCAAACGGACGGCAACTCCGCGTTCAGCACACGTACAGCTCGATGACGATCTCCGCCTTCTTGATCCAGCAAGAGGGGGCAGAGAGGTAAGTGAGATCTCCAGTAGCACGACGGCGTGGTGGTGGTGATGGTGGAGTTATCCCGG
Source organism: Elymus sibiricus (assembly GCA_039707655.1). Classification (NCBI taxonomy): domain Eukaryota; kingdom Viridiplantae; phylum Streptophyta; class Magnoliopsida; order Poales; family Poaceae; genus Elymus; species Elymus sibiricus. Next base: position 253,601,332 of record CM077671.1, read on the forward strand.
CAGGGCTTCGCCTAAGCACTACCGGAATCTATTTGGTGGAGGAACTAGAGAATAGAGAACTAGCACGTGGCCGTGTGTCTTTGGGGGCTCTATTCCTCTAGTATATATAGGAGGGAGGGGGGAGGATGTAGCCTCCCTAGGGTTTCCCCTACGGGTTCGGCCGAAGGAGGTGGAGGCCAAGCCTCCCACCAATCCTACTCCAAGTAGGATTCCCTTTCCTACTTGGAATTTCCTTCCCCCACTTTGGGGTTTCCTTTTCCCACTTCCCTAGCCGCATGGGCCTTGGTGGAGGGGTTGGCCAGCCCACCAGGGGCTGGTCTGTCTCCTCCCACAGCCCATGGGGCCCTTTGGGGTGGGTGGGCCCACCCGGTGGACCCCCGGAACCCTTCCGGTAACCCCGGTAAATTCTGGAACCTTTCCGGAAGTCAAATACCAACTTCCTATATATAAATATTTACCTCCGGACCATTCTGGAGCTCCTCGTGACGTCCGGGATCTCATCCGGGACTCCGAACAACCTTCGGTCACCAACACATATATCTCAATACTACCGAAACGTCACCGAACGTTAAGTGTGTAGACCCTGCGGGTTCGAGAACTATGTATACATGACCGAGACTCCTCTACGGTCAATAACCAATAGCGGGACCTGGATGCCCATATTGGTTCCTACATATTCTACGAAGATCTTTATCGGTTGAACCTCTATGTCAAGGATTCGGTTAATCCCGTATGCTGTTCCCTTTGTTCTTCGGTATGTTACTTGCCCGAGATTCGATCGTCGGTATTTCTATACCTAGTTCAATCTCGTTACCGGCAAGTCTCTTTACTCGTTCCGTAATACAAGATCCCGTGGCTAACTCTTTAGTCACTTTGCTTGCAAGGCTTATTGTGATGTTGTATTACCGAGTGGGCCCTGAGATACCTCTCCGTCACACGGAGTAACAAATCCCAGTCTCGATCCATGCCAGCTCAACAGACACCCTCGGAGATAACTGTAGAGCATCTTTATAGTCACCCAGTTACGTTGCGATGTTTGATACACACAAGGTATTCCTCCGGTGTCAGTGAGTTGCATGATCTCATGGTCATAGGAACAGTTACTTGACAAGCAGAAAACAATAGCAATAAACTGACACGATCATATGCTACATTCATAGTTTGGGTCTTGTCAATCACATCATTCTCCTAATGATGTGATCCCGTTATCAAATGACATCTCATGTCTATGGCTAGGAAACCTGGACCATCTTTGATCAACGAGCTAGTTTAGTAGAGGCTTACTAGGGACACTTTGTTGTCTATGTATCCACACATGTATCTGAGTTTCCAATCAATACAATTATAGCATGGATAATAAACGATTATCATAAAGAAGGAAATATGATAATAACTAATTTATTATTGCCTCTAGGGCATATTTCCAATAGGTAATGTCTTGGGGCACAAAATATATGAATGAGGTATTGAGGTGGATAAAGCTAAAGTTGATGCAATTGAGAAAATGCCAGGTCCTAAAGATATTAAAGGTATTCGCAGTTTCCTTGGTCATGTTGGTTTCTATAGGAGGTTCATTAAAGACTTCTCTAAAATTTCTAGGGCTCTTACTAATCTTTTGCAAAAGGATATTCCTTTTGTTTTTGATGTGATTGTGTGGAAGCCTTTGAAACACTCAAGAAAGCCTTAACCTCTGCACCTATCGTTCAACCACTTGATTGGAACTTGCCTTTTGAAATTATGTGCTATGCTAGTGATTATGCTCTTGGTTCTGTTCTAGGACAAAGAGTTGATAAGAAGTTGAATGTTATCCATTATGCTAGCAAAACTTTAGACAGTGCTCAACGAAATTATGTTACAACTGAAAAAGAATTTTTAGCGGTCGTGTTTGCTTGTGATAAATTTAGATCCTATATTGTTGATTTAAAAGTAATTGTTCACACCGACCATGCTGCTGTAAAATATCTTATGGAAAAGAAAGGTGCTAAACCTAGACTTATTAGGTGGGTTCTCTTGCTCCAAGAATTTGACTTGCATATTGTTGATAGGAAGGGAGCTGAGAACCCCGTAGCTGATAACTTATCTAGGTTAGAAAATATTCTTGATGACCCATTACCTATTGATGATAGTTTCCCTGACGAACAGTTAGCTGCAATAAATGTTTCTCAAAACACCCCGTGGTATGTTGATAATGCTAATTACATTGTCGCTAAATATATACCAGCTAGTTTCACATACCAACAAAAGAAAAAAATTCTTCTATGATCTGAGACATTACTTTTGGGATGACCCACATCTTTATAAAGAAGGAGTAGATGGCATTATTAGACGTTGTGTACCTGAGCATGAACAAGAACAAATCCTATGGAAATGTCATTCTGAAGCTTATGGAGGACATCATGCGGGAGATATAACTGCTCACAAGGTATTGCAATCTGGTTTTTATTGGCCTACTCTCTTCAAAGATGCCCGTAAGTTTGTCTTGTCTTGTGATGAATGTCAAAGAATTGGTAATATCGGTAAGCGTCAAGAAATGCCTATGAATTATTCACTTGTTGTTGAACCATTTGATGTTTGGGGTTTTGATTATATGGGACCTTTTCCTTCCTCTAATGGGTACACTCATATCTTGGTTGCTGTTGATTATGTCACTAAGTGGGTAGAAGCTATTCCAACTAGTAGTGCTGATCACCACACCTCCATTAAAATGCTTAAAGAGGTTATCTTCCCGAGGTTTGGAGTCCCTAGATATTTAATGACAGATGGTGGTTCACACTTTATTCATGGTGCTTTCCGTAAGATGCTTGCTAAATATGATGTTAACCATACAATTGCATCACCCTATCATCCTCAATCCAGTGGTCAAGTTGAACTTAGCAATAGAGAAATACAATTAATATTACAAAAAACTGTCAATAGGTCTCGTAATAATTGGTCTAAGAAATTAGATGATGCACTTTGGGCCTATAGAACAGCTTATCAAAATCCTATGGGTATGTCTCCATTCAAAATGGTATATGGTAAAGCTTGTCATTTGCCTCTAGAATTAGAACATAAAGTATTTTGGGCAATTAAAGAACTTAACTATGATTTCAAACTTGCCGGTGAGAAGAGGCTATTTGATATTAGCTCACTTGATGAATGGAGAACCCAAGCCTATGAAAATGCCAAGCTATTTAAAGAAAAGGTAAAAAGATGGCATGACAAAAGAATCCAAAAGCGGGAATTTAAAATAGGAGACTATGTTCTTTTGTTCAACTGTCGTTTAAGAATTTTTGCAGGTAAGCTTCTCTCCAAATGGGAAGGACCTTATATTATCGAAGAGGTTTATCATTCTGGACCTATCAAGATTAATAACACCGAAGGTACTAACCCGAAGGTGGTCAATGGACAAAGAATTAAGCATTATATCTCAGGTATGCCTATTAACGTTGAAAGCAATGTTATGCAAACCATGACACCGGAGGAACACATAAAAGAAACCTTCCGGAACACTCCAGAATTCTTAAAAATAGGAGGTACGTGATACGGTAAGTAAACGGACTCCGAAAAATCCGCAAAAATATTTTTCATCACTTTTGGAATATTAGAAAATTTTGGAAATAAAGAAATAAACCGGAAGGTGATCGAGGTGAGCATGATACACCAGGGCGCGGCAGGCACCCCTAGGCGCACCCTGGTGGGTTGTGCCCACCTCGGATACCTTCCCGACTCCGTTTTCCTTCAATATGCTTGTTTTCCAAGAATAATAATTCTCTATATATACCCCCAACTATTTTGACGACCGCATCGCAGAAAAATCCTTTGTTCTTGTTTCGTGCTGTTTTCCTGGCAGATCTGAAAATATGTCATCTCAAGGTTCAGAGGGGGATCACTATGTTGCAGACCCAAAGATCTTTAGAGAAATTTACCCCTACCTTTGGGCATCTGAAGAAGGAGATACCGATTTTGAGGAGATAGTGGATGTTTGTCCGGACGCCAACTCTAAGGAAGAGGATGTCCCTCTACCTCAGCCGGGAGACATGCATGTGGAATTCAAGAAGTCAAGCCTCCCTAAAAGACACAAACCTGAGGTCCAATTTATCCCATCTCGTTTTCTGCAGGAGAGCAAGGCTGCATTATGCAAAAAGATATTAAAGTTCGAGTTGGAGAACGATGATCTAAGGGAGGAAAATTTTATGCTTAAATATAAGTTGAAGAAAAAGGCTGCATCATCACCACCACCTTCTTCATCACCACCACCAAAGGAGACTTCAGCACACGGGTATGGGCACTCCCCTTGGCTTGAGCCAAGCTTGGGGGAGGTTCCTCGGTATCGTATCACCATCACTTTTATTCACCTTTACCTATTTTAGTTCAATCTTTAGTTTCCCTTTGCTTTAGTTGAATAAAAGTTTAGCATGATCTATTTTCGTGTGTTAGTTTCGTGGCCTATCTATCTATGTAATCGAGTGAGAGCTATATAATAAAGTTTAGTTTGAGTTTTTGTCTCTCTACTTTGTTGTTGCAATAAAAGGGAAGAAAAATAAATGAAAAGAATCATATGATAATCTTATGGTGAGTAATGACATCACATTAGGAAAAGTATAAGTAGTAAATTTTATTGGAGATTGACAAACATAGCATTGGTCAATGATGCAATTCATGAAAGAATTAATAATGGAAGAGAAGATTCACATGCAAATACACTATCTTGGACATCTTTTATGATTATGAGCCCCCATTAAATATTATATGTCAAAATGGTTGACGTTGGACAAGGAAGACAACGTAATGATTTATGTTTGTTCATATCCCCATAGAAGTTATATTGTCATATATCCTTCAACATGTGGTGCTTGCCCAATATCTTTGCTAGCCAAAAATTCGGCACTAAGTAGAGATACTATTTGTGCATCCAAAAACCCAAAACCAAACTTATTCTTTGAGAGTCCACCATACCTACCTATGGATCGAGAAAGACCCTTCAAGTAAGTTGTCATCGGTGCAATAAGGCAATAAAAATTGCTTCTAAAAGTGTTTTGATCAATTAGTGTAAGAGAAAATTGAGCGCTATACGAACTTATGATGGCAAAGTAATAAAAGCAACAGACTGCATAATAAAGGTTGCTATCATAGGGGGCAATATAGCGTGACGTTCTTTTACATTAAGGGATTGGGCATACAAACCAAAAAGCGCATGACAACCTCTGCTTCCCTCTGCGAAGGGACTATCTTTTACTTTTATGCAAAGAGTCAAATTATTCTTGCCTATTCCTTTTTACTTTTTCCCTTTTGCAAGTATCATGTGGTGAGGAAAGATCTAGGCACATATATCCAGTTGGATATGGGTGGGCATGAGGTATTATTGTTGACATCACCCTTGAGGTGAATACGTTGGGAGACGAAACTATATGCCCCTATCTTCCTATGTGTCCGGTTGAAACTTTTTGTTCATGGGTATGCCGTGAGTGTTAGCAATCATAGAAGACTAAATGATGGTTGAGTATATGGACTTGCCAAAAGGCTCCGACATGAGACCCTTCCTGAAAATATGATGAATTGTAGTTGCAAAGTTGACTGAGAACATAGTTTTTCGGGTTTCAATAAGGTTTATGCTTCATACTTCTATGTTGTGATGCATTGCTACCTGTTCATGAGAAGTTATATGATAAAAGTGTATTGAATAAGTTTTATGATAGAGTTTGTTGCTGTTATGATAATAAGCATGATGCTACTATGTATGTATTTTGTTTCTATCGACACCTCTCTCTCAAATCATGTGGACATGCTTTTCAATATCAGTTTTCGCTTGAGGACAAGCGAGGTCTAAGCTTGGGGGAGTTGATACGTCCATTTTGTATCATGATTTCCTACTGTTATTTATTATGTTTTGTTGAATAATAATGCTTTGGGGAGTGATTCTAATGCCTTTTCTCTCATAATATGCATGGTTTACACAGTGAGGGAGAATACCGGCAGCTGGAATTCTGGACCCAAGAAAAGCACATCAGAGATACCTATTCTGCAAAACTCCAATGAAGCTGAAATTTTACGGAGATTATTTTTGGAATAAATAAAAAAATACTGGAGCAGAAAACTACCGGAGGGGGCAAACCTGGTGGGCACAACCCCCCAGGGCGTGCCAGACCGCCTGGGGGCGCCCTGATGGATTGTGGCCTCCTCGGCCCACCTTCGGTGCCCATCTTCTTGTATATAGTCACATTTAACCAAGAAAAAAAAATCAGAGGAGGACTTTCGGGACAAAGCGGCGCCGCCTCGAGGCGGAACTTGGGGCAGGAGCACTTTTGCCTTCTGGCGGTGCGATTCCGACGGGGGAACTTCCCTCCTGGAGGGGAAATCGAAGCTATCGTCATCACCAACACCCCTCTCATCTTTGGGAGGCCAATATTCATCAACATCTTCAACAGCACCATCTCCTCTCAAACCCTAGTTCATCTCTTGTGTTCAATCTTTGTACCGGAACCTCAGATTGGTACCTGTGGGTGACTGGTAGTGTTGATTACCTTGCGTAGTTGATTACTATATGGTTTATTTGGTGGAAGATTATATGTTCAGACCCATTATGCTATTCAATACCTCTCTGATCTTGAGCATGTTTATTATTTGTGAGTAGTTACCTTTGTTCTTGAGGTCACGGGAGAAGTCATGTTGCAAGTAATCATGTGAATTTGATATGTGTTCGATATTTTGATAATTTGTATGTTGTGATTCCCTTAGTGGTGTCATGTGAAAGTCGACTACATGACACTTCACAATTCATGGGCCTAAGGGAATGCATTGTGGAGTAGTTATTAGATGATGGGTTGCTCGAGTGACAGAAGCTTAAACCCTAATTTATGCGCTGCTTCGTAAGGGGCTGATTTGGATCCAAAGGTTTACTGCTATGGTTAGATTTTATCTTAATACTTTTCTTGTAGTTGCGGATGCTTGCGAGGGGGTTAATCATAAGTGGGAGGTTGTTGAATTAAGAACAGCACCCAAGCACCGGTCCACCCACATATCAAATTATCAAAGTAGCGACACGAATCAAACCAACATGATAAAAGTGACTAGACGAAATTCCCGTGTACCCTCAAGAACACTTTGCCTATTACTAGAAATTGTTCTGGCCTGTCCTTTGCCTCAAAATGATTGGGCTACCTTGCTGCATCTTATTTACCATTACCATTACTTGGTCGTTACCAATTACCTTGCTATCAAACTATCTGTTACCTACAATTTCAGTGCTTGCGGAAATTACCTTGCTGAAAACCGCTCGTCATTTCCTTCTGCTCCTCGTTGTGTCTAACACTCTTACTTATCGAAAGGACTACGATTGATCCCCTATACTTGTGGGTCATCAGTGCCAAAGGATGGTGGAGCGTGGACTTAGTGCCAATCACTCCATGATCACGAAATTCACCCGTGATCAAATGGTGGATGGCAGGTCTGTGAAGGACACCATCTCCTCCCTCAACGAGCAAATCAATTTTCTGCAAAACCAAGTTTATGATCTTCAAACCCAAGTTTTTGAATATGAAGCAAGATTTAAAGGTATGAGTTTAGCTGCCAGTTCCAGGACTTAGGGGACTCTTGCGTCAACTTTTGATGGTGAGCCCTTGCCCTGGAAGCTGGAGGACAAGCCTAATACATCATCACCACCACCTTCTTCATCACCACCACCAAAGGATACTTGAGCACACGGGTATGGACACTCCCCTTGGATTGAGCCAAGCTTGGGGGAGGTGCCCCGGTATCGTATCACCATCACTTTTATTCACCTTTAACTTTTTAGTTCGATCTTTAGTTCCTTTTTGTTTTAGTTGAATAAAAGTTTAGCATGATCTATTTTCGTGTGTTAGTTTCATGGTCTATCTATCTATGTAATCGAGTGAGAGTTATATATAATAAAGTTTAGTTTGAGTTTTGCATCTCTACTTTCTTGTTGCAATCAAAATAAAGGAAAAAGAAATAAATGAATAGAATCATACACTAATCTTATGGTGAGTAATGACATCACATAAGGAAAAGTATAAGTAGTAAAATTTCTTGGATATTGGCAAACATAGCATTGGTCAATGGTGCAATTCATGAAAGAATTAATAAGGGAAGAGAAGATTCACATGCAAATACACTATCTTGGACATCTTTTATGATTGTGAGCCCCATTAAATATTATATGTCAAAATGGTTGACGTTGGACAAGGAAGACAACGTAATGATTTATGTTTGTTCATATCCACATAGAAGTTATATTGTCATAGATCCTTCAACATGTGGTGCTTGCTCAATACCTTTGCTAGCCAAAAATTCCGCACTAAGTAGGGATACTACTTGTGCATCCAAAAACCCAAAGCCAAATTCATTCTTTGAGAGTCCACCATACCTACCTACAGATCGAATAAGAACCTTCAAGTAAGTTGTCATCGGTGCAATAAGGCAATAAAAATTGCTTCTAAATGTGTTTTAATCAATTAGTGTAAGAGAAAATTGAGCGCTATACGAACTTATGATGGCAAAGTAATAAAAGCGATGGACTGCATAATAAAGGTTGCTATCATAGGGGGCAATATAGCGTGACGTTCTTTTACATTAAGGGATTGGGCATACAAACCAAAAAGCGCATGACAACCTCTGCTTCCCTCTGCGAAGGGCCTATCTTTTACTTTTATGTATTTACTTTTATGCAAGAGTCAAGTATTCTTCCCTATTCCATTTTACTTTTTCTTTTGCAAGCATCATGTGGTGAGGAAAGATCTAGGCACATATATCTAGTTGGATGTGAGTGGGCATGATTTATGATTGTTGACATCACCCTTGAGGTGAATACGTTGGGAGGCGAAACTATATGCCCCTATCTTTCTATGTGTCCGGTTGAAACTTTTTGCTCATGGGTATGCTGTGAGTGTTAGGAATCATAGAAGACTAAATGATGGTTGAGTATGTGGACTTGCCAAAAGGCTCCGACATGAGACCCTTCCTTAAAATATGATGAATTGTAGTTGCAAAGTTGACTGAGAACATAGTTTGTTGGTTTTCAATAAGGTTTATGCTTTATACTTCTATGTTGTGATGAATTGTTACTTTTGCATGAGAAGCTATATGATGTAAGTATACGAATAAGTTTTATGATTGAGTTTGTTGCTGTTATGATAATAAGCATGATGCTACTATGTCCGTATTTTGTTTTTATCGACACCTCTCTCTCAAACCATGTGGGCATGCTTTTCAATTTCGGCTTTTCGCTTGAGGACAAGCGAGGTCTAAGCTTGGGGGAGTTGATACGTCCATTTTGCATCATGATTTCCTACTGTTATTTATTATGTTTTGTTGAATAATAATGCTTTAGGGAGTGATTCTAATGCCTTTTCTCTCATAATATGCAAGGTTTACACAAAGAGGGAGAATACCGGCAGCTGGAATTCTGAACTTGAAAAAGCACATCAGAGATACCTATTCTGCACATCTCCAATGGAGCTGAAACTTTACGGAGATTATTTTTGGAATTAAGAAAAAATACTGGAGCAAAGAACTACTGGAGGGGGCCACCCTGGTGGGCACAAGACACCAGGGCGCGTCAGGTCCCCCAGGCACGCCCTGGTGGGTTGTGCCCTCCTCGGCCCACCTCCGGTGCCCATGTTCTGGTATATAAGGACTTTCGGGGCGGAACGCCGCCGTCTTGAGGCGGAACTTGGGCAGGAGCACTTTTGCCCTACCGCGGAGCGATTCTGCCGGGGGATGTTCCCTCTCGGAGGGGGAAATCGAAGCCATCGTCATCACCAACACCCCTCTCATCTTTGGGAGGCCAATCTTCATCAATATCTTCAACAACACCATCTCGTCTCAAACCCTAGTTCATCTCTTGTGTTCAATCTTTGTACCGGAACCTCAGATTGGTACCTGTAGGTGACTAGAAGTGTTGATTACCTTGCGCAGTTGATTACTATATGGTTTATTTCGTGGAAGATTATATGTTCAGATCCATTATGCTATTCAATACCCCTCTGATCTTGAGCATGATTATTATTTGTGAGTAGTTACCTTTGTTATTGAGGTCACGGGAGAAGTCATGTTGCAAGTAATCATGTGAATTTGATATGTGTTCGATATTTTGATGATATGTATGTTGTGATTTCCTTAGTGGTGTCATGTGAACGTCGACTACATGACACTTCACCATCCTTGGGCCTAAGGGAATGCATTGTGGAGTAGTTATTAGATGATGGGTTGCTAGAGTGACAGAAGCTTAAACCCTAGTTTATGCGCTACTTCGTAAGGGGCTGATTTGGATCCAAACGTTTAATGCTATGGTTAGATTTTATCTTAATACTTTTCTCATAGTTGTGGATGCTTGCGAGGGGGTTCATCATAAGTGGGAGGTTGTTCAAGTAAGAACAGCACCCAAGCACCGGTCCATCCACATATCAAATTATCAAAGTAGCGAACACGAATCAAACCAACATGATAAACGTGACTAGATGAAATTCCCGTGTACCCTCAAGAACACTTTGCCTATTACTAGAGACTGTTCTGGCCTGTCCTTTGCCACAAAAGGATTGGGCTACCTTGCTGCACCTTATTTACCGTTACTTGCTCGTTACCAATTACCTTGCTATCAAACTATCTGTTACCTACAATTTCAGTGCTTGCAGAAATTACCTTGCTGAAAACTGCTTGTCATTTCCTTCTGCTCCTCGTTGGGTTCGACACTCTTATAGAAAGGACTACGATTGATCCCCTATACTTGTGGGTCATCAGCAATATATCTCGGAATGTCTATGGAAATGCCATGATAGGTAGGTATGGTGGCTCTTTTGAGGAAGATATAATAAGGCTTATGTGCAACAGAGCGTATCATGTCATGGGGTTTGGATGCACCGGCGAAAGTTGCACCGATCCTCGAGGTGAGAACGGGCTATGCACGGTACCGAAGAGGCTAGCAAATTATAAAAAGGTGAGCTTGCGTATGTCCATGGTTTCACATTAGTCATAAAGAAATCATATACTTATTGCAAAGTTTTATTAGTTCATCATAAATCAAAGTACTAATCGCATGCCCCGAGGGAAGAGCTGGTTGGAGTTAACCATCGCGCGCTTCCGACCCGAAACAACACTAGGATTTCAACGAGGAATAGAAATGCTCACACGTCATCACCATGACCCTTTATTTTTTAGATGAACAAAAAGGTCAACCCCTCTTAATATCAACACTTCTATGGTTTAACAATTATGAACTCACACCTATTTCACATTACTACATCAATATCATTAACCCACAATTTCTTTATATGTGCTACATGATGGTTTTGATTATCACTCTTTGAATACATAATATTTTTGGACTAGTCTGTATGACCCATGCAAATTACCGTCACTATTCATTAACTCTCAAACAAATATAAGTGAAGAACGAGAGTGAAATCATTTCTTTAAAATCTACACGCCACCGTGCTCAAAAAGATATAAGTGAAGTACTAGAGCAACTGCTAAGATCAAAAGATATAAGTGAAGCACATAGAGTATTCTAACAAATTATGATGAAGGTGTGTCTCTCTGAAATAGGTGTGTCCATCAAACAATGATTGTGGCAAACTGAAAGTAAAAGCAAACTAAAGAAAACGACGCTCCAAGCAAAACTCATATCATGTGACGAATAAAAATATAGCTTCAAGTGACATACCGATGGATTTGAGACGAAAGAGGGGATGCCTTCCAGGGCATCCCCAAGCTTAGACGCTTGAGTCTCCTTTAAAATATTACCTTGGGATGCCTTGGTCATCCCCAAGCTTAGGCTCTTGCTACTCCTTATTCCTTTGTCCATCAAGATAACACCCAAAACTTGATCCATTAGTATATGAAACATATTGCACACTTTAAGTACTGTTGTAAATTGATTCAAATTTCATAAATTCATAATAGGTACTGTATTCTAACTTCTTCATGGCTTATACCCCCCGATAAAATCCATAGTTTAATCAAAATAAGCAACTATGCAAGCAAAAAATAGAATCTGTCTAAAACAGAACAGTCTGTAGCAATCTGTAGATAACCTATACTTATGTAACTCTAATTTTTTTGAAAAAATAGTACAACCTCAACAATTTGTATAGAAACACTGTGTAAAAATTTCAGATCATTATCACGCTCCCGCAAAAAATGAAAATTCCTGTACTGGAGTCAAAAGTTTCTGTTTTGTTTCAGCATCGATTCTACTCATCTTGTGAGTCATCCCAAAGGCTTTACTTGGCACAAACACTAAATTAAAAGCAAAAACATAATCATTACAGAGGCAATAATCATGTTATTAAAAACAAATAGAAAGTTTTAAAGCAAAAAATTTAAAGATAACTATTGGGTTGCCTCCCAACAAGCGCTATTGTTTTATGCCCCTAGCTAGGCATAATGCATAGTTTCAAGTATTGTCAACTTTGCTCACAAGGGATCCATTCCCTTTTATGTCCTTTAAAACTAGCTCTTCTAAGATCTTACTTAATAAATCTCCTTTCTCAAATTTAGTGGAAGGGCTCAAGTGGTCAAAAGGATTCATAATATCATCACTAACATCATTATCATCATAGGGATCTTCATATAAAACGTGAATTTCATCATTGATAGTTTCCCTAATAGTGTTTTCATCCCAATATTTACTAAACCCTTCATTTATCCCTTTAGCAATCCATTCTAGTTTATCACAAGTATGAAGGAATAAAGCTTGTGTTAATTCTTCGGGAGAAACATTTCTCCTCATATTCTCACTAAACCCTTGGCTATTATTGGATTCCATCATACACAAAGCATGTCTATTATGTAGGATAACTTCTATAGGGGGAGTTTCAGATTTCACTTTATAAAAAGAAAATATATCTCTTGCTTCCCGCACTATATAAACAAATTTATACATAAGGATGATGGTAACAATTTTCTTAATCTTAGGATTACGAATACTCGGAAATCCCAAAAATATCTTTTGGACCATAGGATGGAGATGCTCAAATTTTCTTTCTAGTTTCAAAATTAGCATGGTAATAGCATACACATAACAACTCGTCTCCTCAAGTATGGTCCCATTAGTAAAAGGGATAGCTCCCGAGCACTCAAAAATTCTTGTATAACATGTTTCCCAATGATGTTTCCACTACACACTTCATAGATTTTTGATTTTAAAACCGTGTGGGTATTTACTACTTGGAACTTGATTAGGAGGTTCATGAATAGCATCATCAACATTTATTCTCTCCTTTTCCATGTCACTAGCACTATCCTCACTAGCACTTTCAACAATAAATTTCTCAAACTCAGACATGATAGCTACTTCAAAAGAGAGAAGGAGCAAACTAGCAAGTGAAGAAGTAAACTAGTAACAAGCAAAGGTAAATATTTTTGTATTTTTTTAAGTGACAAGCTAAATATAACAGCAAATAAAAAGAAGAACCAGTGAATGAAAATTTGTGTGAAGTTACTTGGTAGTTGATGATGATATTCCTCGGCAACGGCGCCAGAAATCCTTCCTGATACTTGTGATCTGCGTTGGGTTTTACGTGAAGAGGAACGGGTAATTGCAGCACAAAGCGGATAAGTATTTCCCTCAGTTATGAAACCAAGGTTTACGGAACCAATAGGAATATCAATCCTCAACCGTCTTCAGCGGCTGCACACAAATGAACAAACAACTTGCACCCAACGCGGGCAAGAGGATTGTCAATCCCCTTGATCTCGTTATTTGCAAGCAAATGAGTTGTGTAGATAATTGTTGATAAATATAAAGTGCAAAATAAATAAAAAGTAAATAAAGGCAGCAATGTAAATATAGCGTTTGCGAATATATAAGTGAATAGACCCGGGGCCCATAGTGTTCCCTAGCGACATCTCTCATGTAGGCAGCATACGGTGGGTAAACAAATTACTGTTGGGCAATTGATAGAAAAGCGGATAGTTATGCGATGTTCACGGCAATGATCATGTATATATAGGCATCACATCCATAAGAAAATAGGCCGACTCCTACCTTCACCTATTACTATTACTCCACCCATCGACCGCTATCCAGCATGCATCTAGAGTATTAAGTAAAACAGAGTAATGCTTGGAAAACGATGACATCATGTAGACAAAGTAAACTTAAACAATATGAATGAACCCCATCGTTTTATCCTTAGTAGCAACAACAGAAATACGCATCTTGTCCCCTACTTTGTCACTGGGATATAGAAATTCGCCAGGTTGAACCTACCACAACGCACCACTCCCACCGATGAAATATCAATCTACTTGGCCAAAGCATATCAATAGATCGGAGAGCATCACGAAGCTATAATGATCATGCAGATAAGAGATAATATAATTCAGAGGCATCTCAAATACTTTTCATGAATAATCTGAACATAAACCCACAATTCATCGGATCACAAGAAACACACCGCACAATAGGATTACATCGGATAGATCAAAGCGAAGATGCCATTGTATTGAAGATCATAAGAGAGAGAGATTGCCATCTAGGTACTAGCTATGGACCCGTAGGTCTGTGGTGAACTACTCACACATCATCATGAGGGCAGCAAGGTTGATGAAGAGGCCCTCCGTAATCGACCCCCCTCCGGCAAGTTGCCGGAACGGAGCTCCAGATGGCCTTGCGACGGAACGGAGACTTGCGGCGGTGGAAAAAGGGTTTCATGACTGCCTCCAGAGTTTCCAGAATATTAGAGAATTTATATGCCGAAGAGGGACGTCGGGAGGTGCCCGAGGGGGCCACCACATATCAGGGTGCCCCCAGGGCGTGCCCAGATGTGTGGTGGGGCCCTCGTGCGCCTCCCGGCTTCCTTCCGAAGCTTCTAGGTCTTCATATAGTCCAGAAAATATCATCAAAAAGTTTCGTGGCAATTAGACTTCATTTGGTACAGTAAACCCGCAAAGGCAAAGACACACAAAAAATAGCAACTGGCACTGGGCACTGGGTCAATAGGTTAGTGGTCAAAAATATTATAAATTGGTAAATAATGACCCAAAAAGTATCCTAGAATGATAATATATCAGCATGGAACAATCAAAAATTATAGATACGTTGGAGACGTATCATACCCCCCTCGCGAAGTATTTATAAGGCTAAAGAGGAAAAGGCAGGCACGATAATTGAGGGGGCGCACTAAATCTTGGAGCTAGAGGCGCCTCGATTCTCGGGCTGAACGGATATATACAAAGATCCGTTGTGATATCATCATTGAATTCCTGGATTTTCGGTGAGTGATGTCATAATCATGTTCCTGACTTTTCGGCGAGTGATGACGTTAAACAGGAGAAGAAAATTACAAGTTTAGAAAAGCTGGCATTTAATGACTCGGAGAAGATGGAAATATGGTCAGAAGATAAGCCGCCAAGTTGAGGTGGCAAAGATTGACAGGAATAAATTCAGATCAATCTGAGGGCTAATGTTGGGGATATAACCCCACGATATGACCCGCCCTATTGGGCCAGGTCAACTTCATGGCGGCTCGTAGACAAGACTCAAGGTGGGCCGCGATACTGAAGAGCAAGGCTGGCAAGGCGGCTCACTAAGTAAGCTGGCTTGAGGCCCAGTACTGAAAGACGGCGACTCAAGGCCCACTAGGTGAGAAGTTGCCATGAGTTTCCTTGCTTGGGAGGCAAGGCGTGTTAGAGACATATTAGGTTACGAGTTGTAACACGACTCAGAATCTTGTAAAGCCCAGGGTCACGACCTATTGACACGTCTCCAATGTATCTATAATTTATGAAGTATTCATGCCATATTTACAACAATTTTATATGGTTTTGGTATGATTTGCATGGAACTAACCCGGAATGACGCTGTTTTCAGCAGAACTACCATGGTGTTGTTTTTTTGTGCAGAAATAAAAGTTCTCCAAATGCAACAAAACTTTTTGACGATCTTTTTGGAACAAAAGAGGCACTAGAAGCCTCGTGGGAGGGCCAGAAGAGCCACGAGGTGGCCATAACCCACCAGGGCGTGCCAGCCCCCTCTAGCGCGCCCTGGTGTCTTGTGGGCCCCTCGTGGCCCATCTTCGCGTGAAACTGACGCCCAAAATTCTATGTATTCAGAAACCCCCAGAAATAACCCTAGATCAGAAGTTCCGCCACCGCAAGCCTCTGTAGCCACGAAAAACCAATCTAGACCCCGTTCCGGCACCCTGTCGTTGGGGGAAATCATCACCGGAGGCCATCTTCATTATCCCTATGGTCTCCATGTTGATGAGGGAGTAGTCCACCCTCGGGGCTGAGGGTTTGTACCAGTAGCTATGTGTTTAATATCTCTCTCTCTATCGTGTTCTTGATTTGGCACGATCTTGATGTATCGCGGGCTTTGTTAATATAGTTGGATCATATGGTGTTTTCCCTCTCTATCTTGTTGTGATGAATTGAGTTTTCCCTTTGAGATTTCGTTATTACCGGATTGAATACTTTTATGGATTTGAGAGCACTTGATCTATGTCTTGGCACTCAACTCGCGGATTCCCGAGGTGACATTGGGGTAATCTATGCATAGGGGTTGATGCATGTTTTCGTCCTACTTTCTCCGGTAAAAATCTTGGGGCACTCTTTGAGGTTCTTTGTGTTGGATTGAGTATTTTGAATCTGAAATTGTTTGATGCGTATCGTATAATTAACTCATGGATACTTGTGGTGACATTGGAGTATCTAGGTGACATTAGAGTTGGTTGATGCGTATCATATGGTGTTATTTTAGTACGAACTCTTAGATAGATCGATCGGAAAGGATAACTTGGTGTTATTTTAGTATGAACTGTTGGATAGATCGATCGGAAATGATAACTTTAAGGTGGTTTCGTACCCTACAAACAATTTCTTCTTATGTTCTCCGCCAGATAAGAACTTTGGAGTGATTCTTCGTTGCATGTTGAGGGATGGTTATGTGATCCAATTATATTAGCATTGTTGAGAGATTGCACTAGCGAAAGTACGAACCCTAGGCCTTGTTTTCAAGCATTGCAATACCGTTTGTGCTCACTTTTTTTACTTGCTACCTTGCTGTTTTTTATTTTTAATATTACAAAAATCAATATCTACTATCATTACTACACTTGTATCACCATCTCTTCGCCGAACTAGTGCACCTATACAATTTATCATTGTATTTGGTGTGTTGTGGACACAAGAGACTTTTTATTATTTGGTTGCAGGGTTGTTTGAGAGAGACCATCTTCATCCTATGCCTCCCACGGATTGATAAACTTTAGGTCATCCACTTGAGGAAATTTTCTACCGTCCTACAAAACTCTACGCTTGGAGGTCCAACACGAGTCTACAAGAACAAGTTGTGTAGTAGACATCACCTGTATATAAAGGCGAGTCCCTGAGGCCGATAGATTTGAAATTACAATCGATCAATAGCTAGGTCAAGCAAATCCGCTCCCTTGTATTGATCACCAAGCAATAAGCAGAAAAGCAGGAGTAGGCTATTACCTTGATCGTGAGGGGCCGAACCTGGGTAAACCGTGTCTCTCGATTCCGATCAACCCCGACAAGCTAATCACCCGATTGCGATGACCTCACGTCTAAGTCCTCACACTAGGACATCTGCCGTGACAAAACCACGATGTCGGTGCACTAGTACAGGGGTACCCAGTGCCCTAACTTATGCACAGGCGGCAGAGTAGAGAACCCCGCCAGCAATCAAGACCAAGACTCCAGCAAGCATAACGCGACAACCCAAGCCTGGGCAGTGACGCGCCATGCATGTCCCCGACGCTGCCGGGGACCAAGACGAATGCACCTTCCAGAAGACCCGGCAAGCCACCCCCCGGCAGGCACGAGCCAACCAGCCACCGCTCCACCGCATCGCTACGGCTGTCACTTATCGATGCGGTGTCGAGCCTTCAGGCGGCTAATCGGCTCTCGCTAAGCACGTGGCGACACTCCAGAAGGCAAGTTACGCCCGGTTGACACCCGCCCTGCGGCGTGTCAAGATCTCAAGCAGCGACCGGCCAAGCGATGGCAAGGGCTTGCCGGGGATGCACCCCCAAGCGCCACCTAGGCAGGTAATCATGGCATTTTGTCCTGAATGCCAGAGTTAGGTATGATAGCTCTGCTTAGCTATCTAATCGATGGATAATGTCTGTTTTGCCACTGTGGTAACCCCTTGCACTATAAAAGGAGGCCCAAGGCAACCTAGCTCAAGGTTAGCAACTGGAACCCCCGAACTCTTGTCCTCGCACAGCCACTCTTCCCCCGGCAGCAGCCCTTGCCGGGGTTAGACGCCTTGCGTTCTTCGTGTTCCTCCAATCAATCCACCAAAAAAGCAGGAGTAGGGTTTTACGCTTAGTAGCGGCCCGAACCTGGGTAAAATGCCTGACCCCTGATCGTTGCGTCGTCTCATGATCTTCGCTCTTCGTGCAACGTGACCCACCTTGCCGAACCACAAGGGACCTCTGGTCCCATAGGTGATCGTGAGCATCCATGCACCGACATCTTTGGCGCGCCAGGTAGAGGGCGTGCATCATTTGCGTGAACTCAAGTTCGTGAACGGCGGATCAGTCTTCATCATCATCTTCTTCAACAATGGCTCCAAAGAAGAAATCTAGCACGGCTGCGCATCCCTCATTCTCGAAGGCTCCCTCACACGCGGCCGTCGGCGCCGTAGGCGCCGTGGCGGCTGTGGCCGAGGCGGGTGTCATGGGCGATGCGGTCGGCGCAGGCGGCGCCCCTGTCCAGCCTCTCCCGACCAGGGATGGAGCGGGAGGCGCCAGAGGGGAGCAACTACAGCAACAACATGGTGAGCTCGGCCTCGACACCATGGGCGGAGGAAACGCCCTTTCATCACCTCCCCACCGCGTGGACGGCCGAGGCTGCCTCAGCGGCGCCCAGTCCGGTGCGAGCCGTGACCCTCAGGCCGCACCCGTCGCCAGCGAGATTGTTGGGCGTGCGCCCCGAGCGGAGCAAGACGGGGCACCCAGCGGAGCCGCAGCTACTCAGGACCAGCCCACAACTCACCAGAAAGCTCCAGCGAGTGGCGCGCGGCATCAAGGACGCGGCGAAGCTTCTCTTGGTCCTACCAAGAGTCGAGCCACGTCAAGGTCCGCCTCTTTCGCCGTGCCTGGCACCATAGAGGAGGCCATGGCAAGAGTCCAGATGCTGCTCAACTTCATGCGAGCAGCTGATAAAATGGATGAATGGAGAGCCACCATTCAAAGCCTGATTTCCTTCGTGGAAGCCAACAAGACCCAGCATGCAGAGCCATCGTGACGTACGCGGACAGCAGCGGCGGCCCAGGGCGGCGAGCGCGTAGAAGGGGCCACCCCAACGGTGCAGTCCCCTCCGCGGCAACAAGCCCAGAGGCAGCCGCAGCTAGCTTCACATGCTGATGACCGCGACGAGGCGTCCATAGTCTTGTCTGGTCCGCACGACCGCCGGGACTAGCGGCATGTTCTCGAAGACCGGCAGAAGGAAGACGCACTCATCACCATCGAGCGACGTTGTGATGCACACCGTCAATCCGACAGGCGCAATGGTCCAGACGTTGGCGACCCCGCGCCCAGTGTCGGCGGGTACTTTCCTTACGAGGTTGGCTGCCCTGCCTTCACTAGCGAGCTGCGACGGGTCCGCTGGCCGTCGACCCGAGCCTTCAAGCCTGAGCTACCAGAGAAATACGACGGGAAGCTAAACCCCGTGGAGTTCTTGGGCATCTATACGATAGTTGTGCAAGCTGCGGGAGGAAGAGACGAGAAGGTGCTCGCCAACTATTTCCCTTTGGCGCTCAAGCCAAATGTGAGATCATGGCTGATGCACCTACCAGAGAATTCCATTTCCTCTTGGGCTGATCTGTGCAACGAGTTTGTTGGCGCCTTCACCGGTGGTCATCAAGAGCCAGGCCAGCCCAGCGATCTCCAAGTCCTCCCACAAAAGGAGGGAGAAACTCTGAGAAAGTATATCCAGAGGTTTAGCCGGGTACACCGCAACATCCCTGAGATCCATCCCGCGGTAGTGATTGCCGCGTTCCACTCGAACGTGCGCAATAGGAGGATGCGAGCCAAGATGAATGTTAGCTCCCCAAGACTGTCAATGAGCTTTACACCTTGGCAGATAAGTGTGCTCGAGCTAAAGGAGACGACTTCCCGGAGAAGAGGCGGGCGTCGAAGTGGACTCTGATGATGACGACGACGCCCCCGACCCGAAGGGAAGGAACAGGAAGCGCAACAAAAAGTGCAAGGGAAAAGCAGTACTGGCTGTCGAGAGCTCCGGAGACCTCAGTATCAGCAAAAAGGCGAAAGCCGAAACCCCCGGCAAGGGAGCTACCGCGTGCGCTGATTGCCGGGAGGCTGCTGTCGCTGAGAAGGCCGGGAGATCCGACGGGCCATACTGCAAGATTCACCGCACCAAGGGCCATGATCTCCAAGAATGCCGATAGGTCAAGTAGCTTGTTGAGAAACAGAGGGCCGAGTATGAGAAACGCGACAAGGAAAAAGGCCAGGACGGTGCTGCCGGGAAGGGCCATGGCGGCAGAGGTGGTCGTCGTGGCAAAACCCCGCAGCAAAAGGAAAAACCCGCCAGAGGCCGAGAGAAGAAGGAAACAGATGATATGAGCGATGATGGGGATGGTGATGAGGATTCCAGCGACAGGGAGTTCCAAAAGGCAACTGAAGCTATGTGCGTTGACGGGGGAGCGTCCTTGCACTCCTCTCGCCACCAACTCAAACAGTGGGCACGCGAAGTCAATGTTGTGGAACCAACTGCAGAATCAAGGAAACCACTTAAGTGGTCCCGCACGCCTATCATCTTTGACGAAGAGGATGATCCTGACCGTACCTCTACGGTTGGATGTTTGCCGTTGTTGGTTTCCCCAACAATTCGCAACCTCAAAGTGTCTAATATGTTAGTTGACGGTGGGGCCGGGCTGAACCTGATCTCTCCTAGAGTGTCTGAGAAACTGCAGATCCTTGATGAAGAGCTCGAAGCCACGGGTACGTTCCAAGGAATCAACCCCGGCAGGAGCCGACCCAAGGGAAAGATCACTCTGCCTTTGACGTTCGGCGGAGAGTTGAACTTCCGGACAGAGAGGATAGTATTCGACGTCGCCGAAATCCCACTGCCCTACAACGGAATCCTTTGTCGCCCAGCTCTGGCAAAGTTCATGGCGGCATCCCACTATGCCTACAATACTTTGAAGATGCCAGGGCCCATCGGGGTCATTTCCATCCCATCCGACAAGAAGAATGCGGTTATCTGCGTGGACCAGATGTATTGTGACGCGGTAGCAGCCGAAGCCACAGAAATCCCAGCTCCCGACAAGGATACAAGGAAAACGAAGAAGCCTGGCAGGAACACCGGCAAGGACTCTGGGAAGCGTGCCTCTTCGGAGTGCGCTGCACCTGATGATGACCTGCCGGAAAGTTCCGCCGACAAGAAGACCAAGGTCACCTACCCTGAGACGAAGAAGGTCCCGACAAGGGAGGATGGCACTGGTGGTACCTTCACCATCAGTGCTACCCTTACTGACAAATAGGAAAGCGCGCTCATTACCTTCCTGCGGGAGAATGTCGATGTGTTTTCCTGGCAACCATCTGACATCCCCGGTGTTCCCAGGGAGGTAATCGAGCACCACCTTGCTGTCTGTCCTCATGCCCGACCCATCAAGCAAAAGGTTAGGAAACAGGCCTTGGAGCGGCAGCAGTTCATTGCCGAGGAAATCAAGAAGCTTTAAACAGCTGGTCTGGTCAGAGGAGTGTTGCATCCAACCTGGTTGGCACACCCAGTGGTGGTACGAAAGGCAAATGGGAAATGGAGGCTTTGCATCGACTTCACTGACTTGAACAAGGCCTGCCCAAAGGACCCTTTCCCCTTGCCGCGCATAGATCAAATTGTTGACTCCACCTCCGGATGTGATTTGCTTTCCTTTTTGGATGCCTACTCCGGCTACCACCAGATATTTATGAACAAGGAAGATGAGGAGAAGTCCGCATTCATAACTCCCTGCGGCACGTACTGCTTTGCACGAATGCCCTTCGGGTTAAAGAGTGCTGGTTCAACCTTCGCCAGGGCTTTTCAAATTGGTTTTGGACCTCAGCTGCACTGAAATGTGGAAGCGTACATGGATGACATCGTGGTCAAGACCAAGGATGAAGCCACCCTCATACAAGATCTGGAAGAAACTTTCGCAAACTTGCGCAAGATCAACCTGAAACTCAATCCTGAAAAATGTGTGTTCGGTGTCCCGTCCGGCAAGCTGCTTGGGTTCTTCGCGTCTCAACGAGGAATAGAAGCCAATCCCGACAAGATCAAGGCAATCGAGCAGATACAGGCGCCCAAAACCATCAAGGATATCAGACGCCTGACCGGATGTGTTGCTGCGTTGAGTAGGTTCATCTCCAAGTCCGCTGAGCGCCCCTTGCCATTCTTCAAAATCCTGAAGAAGGCCGGCCCGATGAAGTCGACCCCGGAAGCAGACGGAGCACTGCAAGACCTAAAGAAATACCTATCCTCTGCTCCCACCTTAGTCGCTCCTAAACCACAAGAGCCGCTGCTGCTATATCTAGCGGCAACGAATCAAGTGGTTAGTGCAGCGCTGGTGGCGCAGCGGGGAGTGGATGAAGATTCAGCAGCCGCTGCTGATGCTGCCGGGAGCGAGAAAGAAACTTCCGCGGCAGAGCTCGACATAGGTCGAGGGGGATCTCAACAAATGGTTGACAACGAGTCTAAGGAAGTGGCAAAGAAGAAAATGGTGCAGCGGCGCATGTACTTTGTCAGTTCCCTTCTACAGGGGGCTCGATCAAGGTACTCCGGAGTACAAAAGCTGATCTTCGGCCTCATCATGGCCTCGAGGAAGCTACGCCATTACTTCCAATCCCATGAGATAACCGTTGTCACCCGTTTCCCGTTGCAATGCATACTGAGAAACCCCGAAGCCACTGGCAGGATAGTTGAGTGGGCACTGGAGTTGTCAAGCTTCAGATTAAAGTATGAGAGCACTTCTACCATTCAAAGCAGAGCCTTGGCGGAGTTTATTGCAGAATGGACACCCACGCCAGATGATGAAGCTCTAGAGACAATCCTCCCCGGCAAAGAGGCGCTAAAGGATTGGATCATGTACTTTGACGGTGCTTTCTCACTCCAGGGCGCTGGAGCAGGCATGCTCCTCGTCGCCCCGACTAGAGAGCACCTCAAGTACGTCGTCCAGATGCACTTTCCCCGGGAGGAAGCCACCAACAATACCACTGAGTATGAAGAGCTCCTTGCCGGGCTCAGAATTGCGGTAGAGTTGGGAATAAAGAGGCTGATCGTCCGAGGAGACTCTCAACTAGTGATAAAGCAAGTAAACAAGGATTATCAGAGCCCGCTGATGGAGGCCTACGTGGAAGAAGTGAGGAAGTTGGAGGAGCACTTCGATGGGCTGCAAACGGAGCATGTGCCACGAGTAGAAAACATCATTGCTGATCACCTATCGAAGTGCGCTACACAGAAGCTTCCTGTGGAACCAGGAACCTTTGTTCTCCGCCTCACCCAACCATCAGTGTCCCCGTCTGCGATGTCCAAAAAGAGAAGGAAGCTGAACTCCGGTAAGCATTTCCCGGCAGAGCTTCCCGAAGCCGCTGGTAGACAGGCTGCCGGGGAAAATCCCGTTCCAGTTGACGAGCAGCTCCCTCCCACAGGACCTCTGGGTCTAGCGGTTGAGGCAAGCGCTCCCGGAGACGTGGAGATGCCCTTGGTCCTTGTTGTCGAGCCACAGGCTCCAACTTGGGCGCAACATATAGTCCATTTCCTCCAAACTGGAGAACTCCCCGAAGAGCAAGAAGAAGCCGAAAGAGTAGCCCGTCGGTCAAGTATGTACCAGTTTGTCAATGACACCCTGTACAGGAGACGGCCGAACGGTGTGAAATTAAGGTGTATTTGCCAGGAGGATGGACTGAAGCTGTTGGCAGAGATTCACGGAGGAGTATGTGGTTCCCACATTGGATCAAGAGCCCTTGCCGGAAAAGCTTTCCGGCAGGGTTTCTATTGGCCCACTGCCCTCCAGGACGCTGCTGAACTGGTCACCAAGTGTGAAGCTTGCCAGTTCCACTCCAAGAACATCCATCAACCAGCGCAAGCCCTGCAAACAATCCCTCTATCCTGGCCATTCTCGGTCTGGGGGCTCGACATCCTGGGCCCCTTCCCCCGTGCTGTCGGGGGCTTTGAGTTCTTGTTCGTGGCAACTGACAAGTTCACAAAGTATCCTGAGGTGGAACCAGTGAGAAAGGTGACTGCACAAGCAGTTATCAAGTTCATGAAAGAACTGGTGTGCCATTTTGGAGTACCTAACAGAGTGATCACCAACAACGGCACCTAGTTCACGAGCCGCGCCTTCATGCAATATATCCAAAACCTTGGAAGCAAGGTCTCCTTCGCCTCTGTTGCTCACCCAAGGAGCAACGGGCAAGTCGAGAGGATGAACGCTGAAGTGCTGTGAGGACTCAAGACAAGAACTTTTGATAAGCTGTGGAAGAGCGGCAAGCGCTGGATCGATGAGCTGCCGGTGGTTCTTTGGTCCCTCAGGACGACACCAAATCGAGCTACCGGCCAAACGCCCTTCTCCCTAGTGTACGGTGCTGAAGCAGTGCTCCCCACGGAACTCATATACGGGTCGCCTCGAGTGCTTGCCTACGATGAAGTAGAGCAACAACAGCTGCGGCATGACGATGCCGCGCTCCTCGAGGAAGACCGTCTCCGGGCTGCTGGGTGTGCTGCACGTTACCAGCAAGCTCTGCACCGCTATCATAGCCGCAGAGTTCAGGCCCGGAGCCTTGAGGAAGGCGACCTTGTCCTTCGGCGCGTTCAGTCCGCCAAGGGTATAAACAAGTTGACGCCGAAGTGGGAAGGCCCTTACCGGGTAGTACGAGTCACCAGACCTGGCGCAGTCCGTCTGGAGACCGAAGATGGCACCAAGATGCAGAACTCATGGAACATTGAGCATCTTCATAAGTTCTTCCCGTAAGGCGCGGCTGCCGGGCTCAGTTCCCGGCAGCCACCTTTTGTACAAGCCTTGCCGATGTTGCATGTAACCCTTTGTACAAAGCCAGGCGAAGACCATGTGCAACAGTAATAAAGCTAGGCATTGCGTTGTATCATCATCCTTACATGCTCATTACGCATTTTTATGACTGCAATGTTAGCACCTTTAAGTTATTAAGATTTGCTAGAATGCTTGATGAGACCATAATCTTGGTTACTGACCTCACCCTACATGTTTTACCATAAAAAAATAGGGGAAGGAAACAAGGAAACAAAGGAGGCGGCCCATCACGCATGAAAAGGGGATACTGCCTGGAAAAGATAAGTGTATCACATATTTCCAGTTCGGTACTTCTTGTTTTCTCAAGGAAACCCTTAGTATCTTCCTTACTGTGGGATGTGGAGTCACCCACGTGGAGAAAATTCTTGTCGGGACGAGTCGTCCCCGCTGTCCTTGTTAATGGGGATGACAGCGCCGATACTGACAAGGAGCTCTGCCGGGGAACAACGCCAACCTGTTGCCGGGGGCTCGCCCCCCCCCCCCCCCACTCTGGCACTTGTGGTTTGAATGATGACCCGGCAAGCTGCTCCACACGGTAGAGACAAAACATACTGATACAGTACAGATAAGGAAAAGAAAGGGACAGTACTTGCAGAAAGAAAATAACATTCTATTCTCATTCATTTTCGATACAAATGGGATGAAGATTACATAAGGAGGCACCTCTTTTTAATAACTCTTTATTTGGCTTTCTCCCCTAGGGGCAAGTTACAAAAAGAAAAAAAGCAGAGGGGGACCCCTAACAGAAGCCCAGCCTGACCTCGTCAGGACCAGCATTCCGCAGACGTCCACCCCACCGGGAGGGAAGGCGAAGCCGAAGTCCACGAGCCTACCGGGGTCCAGCTGAGAAGAAGAGGCGGCTCCCCAACTGGGACCCCCCGGCAAATCGCTCTGCCAGGAGGAGGAGGAGGAGTGCGATGACGGTGATGGTGCGGCCGACGATCAGTCAGAGCCCAGGTCAACGTACTCTGACTTGACCGCCTGGGACTCGTCATCGTCGTCTTCACCGACACTGTCCTCCTCGTCGCTATCGCTCGAGGAGGAGCTTTCAGCATCGCTCGAGCTCTCCTCGCAGCAGCCAAGGCGGGCGCCCGAACGCCCGTAAATCTTGATGGAGAGCAGGTCGACCTCCATCATCTTGAAGCGAAGGACGTGCCCTTCCATAAGGTTATGGGCGCGGGCGAAAGTTTTCCACCCACGCCTGAGAAGCAAGACGCGACGCTCCGGGTACTTGACATCCACCCACGCGGCGCCATTACAGCAACCATGTGCCCGCAGCCACAGGACGGGCGGCTTGTCAACCTCCATCACCCCGGCGAAAGGGTGAGGGAGGCGCATGTGGCCTCGGAGGGGGCCACGCAACTTGATGACGAACTCTAACGCCATTCCCTCAGCATGGGTCTCGTCAAGAGGAGGGTCTGGCATTGGAGGAGGGAGTGAATCAGCGCTCCGCCTCCCCCGACCACGGGCTCCACGTCGACTGTGACCCCTCCCAGCTCCTCCACCACGCGCACTCAAGTCACCCGCCGCCTCCGCGGCTGAAGCGGTGGGATGATCCCGACAGGAACCCCTCACCGTTGAGGCGGAGGCCGGAGGACGCCCTCGTCCCCTAGGCATACTAGCGGCGAGCGCAACTCAAGACGAAGAAGGAGAAGGGCGAGCTCAGTGAGATTGCACTCAAGGAGGAAGAAAAGGGTGGATGAGCATCGCCCCTCGCAACCCCCCAATTTATAGGGAGGAATGCGGGGGCTGGCTCTCCTCCACTCCAAGGGCCGCCGCCCATCTCCACCTATTCCATCACCCACGATCACGGGAGAGCAGGTAACCGCCCCATTGCTCCAATCCATGGCGCTGCAGTTTCTGTCATGATCAGGACTTTAAGTCAAGAGCGCCCGTCGCTAACTCCCTGCTATGCATGCGGCGTGCGTGGCGGAAACGGCCTGAGGTGGTGGGTCACTGCTGGTCAATAAATCGGCAGTTACTCCCTCACATTGCGCGCCTGTGCATGAAACTTGGGCCTGACCCAACGGCACTTGGTGAGCACGTGTGGGCTAGTCCCGGGTGCTCCTGTCGGTGCACTAGTATAGGGGTACCCAGTGCCCCTAACTTATGCACAGGCGGCAGAGCAGAGAACCCCGCCAGCAATCAAGACCAAGACTCCAGCAAGCACAACGCGGCAACCCAAGCCTGGGCAGTGACGCGCCAAGCATGTCCCTGATGCTGCCGGGGACCAAGACGAATGCACCTTCCAGAAGACCCGGCAAGCCACCCCCCCGGCAGGCACGAGCCAACCAGCCACCGCTCCACCGCATCGCTACGGCTGTCACTTATCGATGCGGTGTCGAGCCTTCAGGCGGCTAATCAGCTCTCGCTAAGCATGTGGCGACACTCCAGAAGGCAAGTTACGCCCGGTTGACACCCGCCCTGCGGCGTGTCAAGATCTCAAGCAGCGACCGGCCAAGCGGTGGCAAGGGCTTGCCGGGGATGCACCCCCAAGCGCCACCTAGGCAGGTAATCATGGCATTTTGTCCTGAATGCCAGAGTTAGGTATGATAGCTCTGCTTAGCTATCTAATCGATGGATAATGTCTGTTTTGCCACTGTGGTAACCCCTTGCACTATAAAAGGAGGCCCAAGGCAACCTAGCTCAAGGTTAGCAACTGGAACCCCCGAACGCTTGTCCTCGCACAGCCACTCTTCCCCCGGCAGCAGCCCTTGCTGGGGTTAGATGCCTTGCGTTCTTCGTGTTCCTCCAATCAATCCACCAAAAAAGCAGGAGTAGGGTTTTACGCTTAGCAGCGGCCCGAACCTGGGTAAAATGCCTGACCCCTGATCGTTGCGCCGTCTCATGATCTTCGCTCTTCGTGCAACGTAACCCCCCTTGCCAAACCACAAGGAACCTCTGGTCCCATAAGTGATCGTGAGCATCCGTGCACCGACACACGACAGGGTTGATTGCACATTTTCATACTACGTTCTCCGATAGAAATCTTGGGGCACTCTTTGAAGTTCTTTGTGTTGTATATTTAATATGATGAATCTGAATTTTTTTGATGCGTGTCGAATAATTAACCCACGGATACTTGAGGTGACATTGGAGTATCTAGGTGACATTCGGGTTGATTGATATGTATCATAGGTGTTATTTTGGTACGAACTCTAGGGCTGTTTGTGACACCTATAGGAATAGCCCAATAGATTGATCGGAAAGGGTAACTTTGAGGTGGTTTTACTACCTTAAACAATTTCATATTATCTTCTCCGCTAGATATGAACTTTGGAGTGATTCTTTGTTGCACGCTGAATGATGTTCATATGATTCTATTATGTTAGCATTGTTGAGAGATTGCACTAGTGAAAGTATGAACCCTAGGCCTTATTTCCAAACATTAGTATACTGTTTTGTTAGCTGTTTACTTCTTGTTACCTTGCTGTTTTTATTTATTCAGATTACAAAAACCTATATCTACGATCCATATTGCACCTGTATCACCATCTCTTCGCCGAACAAGTGCACCTATACAATTTGCTATTGTATTGGGTGTGTTGGGGACACAAGAGATTTCTTGTATTTGATTGCAGGTTTGTTCGAGAGAGACCATCTTCATCCTATACCTCCCACGGATTGATAAACCTTAGGTCATCCATTTGAGGGAAAATTGCTACTATCCTACAAAAGTCTATGCTTGGAGGCCCAACATGAGTCTACAGGAATAAAGTTGTGTAGTAGACATCAAGCCATTTTCTGGCGCCGTTGCCGGGGAGGTGAGTGCTTGAAGGTATATCTTTTGATCTTGCAATTAAATCTTTTAGTTTCTTGTTTATCACTAGTTTGGTTTATAAAATAAAACTACAAAAAATGGAATTGATGTTGCATCAAGTTCTTTACCTTTATGATGTTTCTCTTGAAAATGATGGATCGAAAAATTGTGCCAAAGAGTTAGAAGAAGAGTTCAATAAAATGTTTGGCATTAAATCCTTGAATGATGAGCATGATAGCAATATTGTTAGTATGCATTCTCTGAATATCCATGATGCTAATGATGATTGCACTAGCCATGATAAAAAGATTTCCTATAAGCATGCCAATTTTTGTGGAGTGAATAAAATTTGTGAAGTAGGGATGATATATTGTGTAAGAAGCATAAATATGATAAAACTAATTGGTGGCTTAAAGTGATAGATGAATTTGCCACAAGATTATGCTCTATCCATCCCATTACTTGTGAACATTGGAATAGGGTTGGTCATCTTAATTTCCAATGCATGCATTTTCATGATCGAACCGTTTCCAAATATTGTGATAATTTGATGTCCCGTGAACTCTATAATGAACTTTGTTTATTTTTGGGGTGTGAATAATTGTCACATAAAAATGATTGGTTTGATATATTCCTTATCACCAATGATAATGAAACTAATCTACAAGAAATCTACATGTTTTGTGTAGTGAATTGCAATGAGAATGCTTATATTGCCAACTATAGAAAGAACGAGAAACCAATGGAATATAAAAGGAATATTGATGAAAGGGTAAAAGTCTCCCAATACCCTCCTATTGTTTCTCGTGATGAATCAGGTTGCAAGGAAGAGCTTCCCATCAAACCAATCTCTTCAATAAGAAGCTCGAAAAGATTACTTAAACCCACGCATAAGGTGGTGAAGAAGAAGAAAAGAAGGAAAAGTAGAGGTAAAAAGGTATCTCCCCCAAATAATGTGGCTCCTATAATTGTTGAGAATGAATACGAAAGTAGTATGGACGATGATACAATTGATGATTGTTTTGTTATGCCTACTACTTGTTGTGATGAGGATGATTGGGAAGATAATGATACTCCTTATAATATTGAAAATCTTTTTGGCACTAACTTGGAAAATTATGATGATAGTAATCGTTATAAGATTGGTGCCATTCATACTATTGATAATTATGCTAATGATATGCAAACCCACAAGCTTGGGGATGCTATGTTTGATGAAAATGACATGTTTGAGAATTTATTTGCTGAAAATAATGTTTATCCCAGGCTTGGGGATGCAATGTTATGTGAAGATGATCTTTTTAGTCACCCTACTTTCAATGATCAAATTTGTTATGATGATTGCATGCCCCCTATATATGATGATTGCAGTTTTTATGAAAGTGGGTTTGGAAGAGTGTCAACTTTAGATAATTATTATCCCACTATTTTGGAGGGTGTTGAATCTTATTATAATGATAAAAGTGGATTTGGAGAGGTCATGACTTTATTCAGAAATGATTCCACTATCTTGGAAGAGGTTTCAATTGATTATGATGAGAACCAAGTTACTACTTATGATGATTATTGTGATGATACTTATGTTATAAAAAGTAGTGATGCATATTATTATAAAACTTGTCACAATTATGAATACCCTTTTTCTGAACATTACTCTTTTAATGTGGAAACAATTTATAGTGTTCAAGTCCCCTATGATACTTCCACTATTATGTATGAGAAGTTTGCTTGTAGGGAGAGTAATAAATTTTCTATGCTTGAAGATAATGAAAAGAATACTTTATGTGATGGTTATATTGTGGAATTCCTTCATTATGCTACTAAAAATTGTTATGAGGGAGTAACATATGCTTGTAGGAATTGCAATAATATCAAGTTTCCTTCCTATGTGTTGAAAATTTTGAGGTTGTGCTTGTTTTGCCTTCCTATGCAAGTTGATTCTTGCTACAATTAATTGTTTGCTTCTAAAATACCTATGCATAGGAAGTGGGTTAGACTTAAATTTTCTTGTCATATGCTTCATGATGCTCCCATTGTGTTTCAATTCTTTACTTTTTTGTGAGCATCATAGAAATCATCGTGCCTAGCTAAAAAGGCTTTAAAGAAAATCGCTTGTTGGGAGATAACCCAAGACTTTTACTTTATATTTTTATGTGTTCACATGATTAAGCTACTGTAGTAATGATGTTTTGTATCTTTTAAGTCAATAAAGTACCAAGTAAAGCCTTTGGGGTAGTGTGGATACTTGTTAGTTTGATTATGTGCAAAAACAAAAACTTTTACGTCTAGTACAGAATTTCTCTGATTTTAGTGGAGAGTAAAAAATTCTGGAATTTGTACACAGTATTTATATGCAAATTATCTATGTTGTCCTAATTTTTCAGAATTTTTAGAGATAGGGAAATATGGATTTCATTCAGATCTTCACAGACTGTTCTGTTTTTGACAGATTCTGTTTTGCATGCATAGTTTGCTTGTTTTAGCGTTTCCATAGCTTATATTTAGTGATATAAATTATTTTAATGATATAATACATTAGTTATTATGTGATAACAATTATGAATCTTTTCTTGACAGTACCTAAGTGAATGATCTATCTTTATTACACTAACCCATCTCACGAAGTTCCGTTTAGTTTTGTGTGATTGAAGTTTTCCAGTTTTGGGTGAGATACCGATATGAGGAGAATAAGGAGAGGAAAGACCCTAAGCTTGGGGATTCCCAAGGCACCCCAATTTAATATATAAGGAAGACTTAAGCGTATAAGCTTGGGGATGCCCCGGAAGGCATCCCCTCTTTCGTCCTCAACACTATCGGTATATCTTACTTGGAGCTATATTTTTATTCGTCATATAATATGAGTTTTGCTTGGAGCATCATTTTATTTTGTAAAAATTTTCTTGCTGTTATTTATAATCTCGTGTTTCAATAAAAAGTTCCAAGAATTGCCTTTTTAGGATGCTTGAATTACATGTTTGATATGTGCTGTGTAAAAATAGAAACTTTTGCTGTAGTGCTTGAATTTTCATATTTTACTGGAACGTGGAAAGTTTCTGAAATTTTTAAACAGTTTTTTCATATAAATTCCTTATCATGTCCTAAAGTTTCAGAATTTTTAGATTTACAGAAGTTCACTTTGTAAATTAATTGCTACAGACTGTCCTGTTTAGACAGATTGCTGTCATAGTTTTGTTATCTACTACTTCTAGTGTTTTCAGGGCTTATATTGGTAAATATAAATTTTGGAAATCATAGTATACAGTACCTAATGTTTGAAAATTATTATTCAACTTGTCTTGGCAGTACAAGAAGTGTGGATTTATTCTTATGTGTACTAACCTATCTCACGAGTTCGTTTCAGTTTTGTGTGGATGAAGTTTTTGAGATTTAGGTGAAACCGTGATGTGAGAGGAATTAACGAGACACAAAAGATCAAGCTTGGGGATTCTCAAGGCTCCCAAAGTCAATATTACAAGAATTCTCAAGCATCTAAGCTTGGGTATGCTTCGCATCCCACCTCTCTTCGACAACAACTATCGGTTAGCCTATGTTGAGCTTAAATTTTTATTTTTCCACATGATATGTGCTATTCTTGGAGTATATATTTGTTTTGTTTGCTGTTTGTATAAAATATCAAATCTTAAAATTTTTATTGAGAGAGATAAAGAGTCCTCACATAGCTACTTGATTGTTTGACTACTCATTGTTCTTCACTTATATTCTTTTGAGAGTAGTTTGATGTGCTTCCCTTTTATCCTAAGGGTAAACTGTGAATGAATGAAATATCATAAATCTGAAATTATCAATATGCTTTATGTTTAGTAGTAGTTTCACATTTGGTTTACAAAGTAAAATCTATTGAAGTTTGACATTCACAATATTGGTCATACAAGCAATTCATGAATGATTAGTATAAGAAAGTGAACTTTCACATACAAATATATTATCTTGGACATATTTTATGATTGTGAATACCTATTAATTATTTTTCAACCTTGATCAAATAGTTGAAGTAGGACAAGGAAGACAATGTAATGGTTATGTTTGGGTATATTTGCATAGAAGTTATATTGTTATGGATCCTCCAACATGTGGTGCTTGTTTAGAACCTTTTGCTAGCCAAAACTTCATACTAAGTAGAGATACTACTTGTGCATCCAAATCCTTGAGCCAAGTTTCTTCCATGAGAGTCCACCATACCTACCTAGATATGGTATTTCACTGCCATTCCAACTAAATTTGCATGTGCCACCTCTAAACATTCAAATAAACATCTGTTTTGTGTGCTCATACCTCTCATGGAGCGACGGGGCGGTCATTATCTTCCATGCTAAGCAGGTTATTCTCAAGATGAGTGTTTATTCATTTGTCATTGAACGAGAGAGGCTGGTAAAAAGGATGCCCAATCCTTCATAATACAAAAATAAATAAATAAAAACTCCCCCTAGAAAGTTGATTGTTTGGAGGGTAGCCGTGGATTCGGCCAGCCATGGAATGTGTTTGAGTGGTGGAGGGGGAGTAAAATTTCAATTATGTTTGGGAACCGCCAATAATGTGTTTAGCAAGGAAGATATTGAAAACTCTGTTGTGACGTTGACAGGAAAAGTACACCACTCAAAGTTACATATTCATCTCTGTTTTAAAACAATGAGCTCTGGCACCTCTCCAAATCCCGGCTTCCATCAGCGAAGGGACAATCCATTTGCTTTTATGTTATTTACTTTTCATGTTGAGTCAACTTCTTATTCCAACCTCAATCTATTAGTTGGCAAGCATCATGTGGTGGGGAAAGATCCAAACACATATGTCAGCGCACTAGGAACCAGGGTACCTATTACCCTGACTTGTGCGCGGGAGACCGCGGCAGGATTCCTGGGGCCGGCGAGACCTTGCCGGGTGCGTGCCAGCCCCCGGCAAGCCTCTTCGCTACTAAGATTGGAGGAAAGACTGAATTCCCCGGCAAGGCCCTTTGCCGGGGTAAGAAGACATCCAGGACAAGGCAATAATCAGAAGATAGAAGACCGAAGGCTGGAGCCCCGGCAAGATCTTGCCAGGATAGCTCGTAGCCCCGGCAAGGTTCGCACCCGGCAAGCCTTCGCTGCCCTGTCATCGCTCCAGTGCGGTCACCATCTTGTCTTTTGGCTGTTGTCCTCCTGGTAACGTGTCAGGTGCTAGCGGTGGATGGGCTTAAGCGGTGCGATGGGACAGCCCCTTTTTCCAGCCCCAAGACGCTAAGGGACACCTCAACGGAGCATTTAATGTTCTTGTCCTAAACCGTCAATGTTAGGTATGATAACACTGTAGATACTTTACACCTCTTGTACTTCGCCACTGTTGGTGACCCCTTTGACATATAAAAGGAGGCCCAAGGCGTAGCTAGAGGGGGGGGGGGGGAGAGACCTTCGAACCCAGAGAGCAGGCATAGCGCTCCTGGATCGGATCGGCTAGAGCTCATTCTGCATGTGTAGCTACTAAGTACTGTAGCGCTCCCAGGACTTGAGCTAGAACACCCTTAATACAACCAAGCAGGAGTAGGGTTTTACGCATCTTTGCGGCCCGAACCTGGGTAAAATTCCCGTGTGTTGATCATCAGATCTGCTCTCTGTGCAAACCTTCTCCCTGCCGAATCGTAAAGGGATCCTCCCGGTCCCATAGGTGTCGTTTCCCCGACATCTTTGGCGCGCCAGGTAGGGGGAAGAAGGTTGTGTGGACCTGATCTGGTGATTAGCGCGCCAGTTCTTCTGAGGCATGGAAGGCGAGCTCGGGGGCTGGTAGCGCCCCAGAGAATAACCTTCCTGAGAGCCGCCGGCCATCACCCTGGGCGCAGCCTCGCTATGCGGGACGAACGGCAGAAAAGATAAGTTATTAAGATTCATAGCAATCATACTTCTTTTGCTATCTTCACTCGCTCCTTAAGCCAACACGCGAAGGAGCCTTCCAGAGCCAGTAGCACCCCGAGTTGTCTCGAGTCCGCTCGACAAATTGGGCGGCTGCGCAAGCATTGGGAAGGTTAACCTTTCCGGGAGGCGGCATTCCCGGCCAGCTGCTAAGGACCCGTTCCTTGAGCGCTGCCAACTGGGGCGTGCGCACCGGAAAGTCATCCGGCAAGCGTGGGTTGTCTTGATTGATTCTTCCGTCTTTATACATCAATCTGCACGCGGAGGAACTTTGCCGTGGTTAGACCGTGCCCTAGTTTCGCCTCGAGTCCGCTCGGCAAACTTGGCATCTGCGTTTTGGCCCGGCAAGGCGCCTTGCTGGCGGCGGCATTTCCAGCAGGCTGCTAAGGACCTGTTCCTCAAAGCGCTCGCGGCAAGTGCACGCGCCGGCAAGGTTTCCGGATGGCGTAGGATGTAGGATGTGTACGAGGACGGATTTAATCAAGAGGAGAGCAAACATTCATCTAGCATAAAGAAGCATGTGTTGCGTACATAAAGGATGGTCTGACTAAGCTAAATTACTTTCTTATGTGTGCCATTGCAGCAACATGTATGCGGAAAAGTACTTCACTTCTGACAGCTGGGAAAGCCAAGGACGCCGTGCTGGAGGTCGTCAAGATGACAGTGACGGCAAAGATGGGTGTATGGATCGAGCATCATCCCCGCGATATCCTTTACGAGGAAGCCCGGGGGCTGGCTCTTCATCGCACGGCGCGGCGCTCCTTTTTGAGCCCACGACCCCTGCCATCATCTTGCTCTGTCTCCCACATTGCCGACAAGCCCAAGGCCCGGCAAGGCCTCTGACACACACTCCGGCAAGCGCGCCTCTTCGGAGCGCTACATTTCTGTTGAGGACGTGCTAGAGAGCCCTCCGGCAAGTTACGGCCTCCAGGCGGGAGGAGCAGCCGGGAACAGGTCTGCACATCACCGGCAAGCCCAAGGCCCAGCAAGGCTTTTGGCGCACACTCCGGCAAGCGCGCCTCTTCGGAGTGCTGCGCTCCCGTTGAGGGCGTGCCAGAGAGCTCCACCAGCAAGATGCTTGCCGGTGGACAGCGGCAAACACAAATGCATGCAAGAGCCAAGGAGTTTTTAAAGATTGGTCCGCGACGCATTGCTTCTTGAACGTTCACGGAGTTACATCGGGTACAATCTAAACACAAAAGGAGATCTACCACTACGACGTGGCGACCGATCCGGAAGCAAGGTCGCGCGGATGGAACGCCAGGACCTAACTACGGCGCCAGACGTGCCTAGTCGGAGTCCTCGTGCTTCATGCCAAAGACGCTATCCTCGTCGTCGCTGTTGCTGGAGGAATCGGAGTCGCTGCCGCTCGAGCTTTCAGCGCAGCACTCCAGGCGGCCTCCAGTCGCTCCGAAAAACTTCATGGAGAGGGTGGTGGGACCGTCGAACTTGAAGTGAAGCAGCTGCCCAGGGGCGAGGCCCCGAGAACGGGCGAACGACTTCCATCCCCTTGTCAGGAACATGGCGCTTCCAGGGGAGAGGTCGACCGCCACCCACCAAGGGCCGTTGCTGCAGCCGTCCGCTCGGAGCCACAGGCTGCGAGGCCGGCTGCTCTCCATGGCCCTTGCGAAAGGATCAGGGAGGCACAGCCAACTTCGGAGCCGACGGGGGATGACCACGACGAACTCCTGTACCTCCTCCCCCGCGTGGATCCCCACGTGGGGCTGCGGGAGAGGTACACTGCTGCGACCACCGCGCCCCACCGGAGTCGTCCTCGCGCGGCCACGAGACGATGTCCTGCCGCGGGAGCTCGAGCCCGCCGCTGTCACCACCACGCGCGCCGGAGTCCGGGAGCTGCTCCTCGCAGCGCTATGGGAACCCCGGGCGCGGCCACGTCCCCTCACCATCTTGGGGCGGCGCGTCGGGGGAAATGGCGAAAGACAAAAGGGGGAAGCGCTGAGCAGCAGGAGAAGATGGAGGATTGCGGATGAGCGGCGTTCTTCTTCTTCCCCTCATCTCCCTTTTATAGGGCTGAGTGCTAGAGGAGGAGGGAGGCCGACTCTTCGTAATCCTAAATAGCACGCGTCATCCAAGGCGCGAATAAGTCAGGGGTGGGAGCAAAGGCGTTAATGGTGAAGGCGAACGAGCGCCGCACTGTTCGTCGCTTCCCCTCCCGAGGAAGAAGGTGGACCGCCTCGCTCCACTATTCCCAAGACCTGCAGTTACTATGTGTCATGGGAAAAAGCCATCAATCGTCATCATTACAAAAGCTGCGGCCGCGTGTGCCCGCGCACTGTTCTGGGCCTACCCCAACAAGCGCCACGCGCGCATGAGTGGCCCAGGCCCGGGGGCTCCTGTCAGCGCACTAGGAACCAGGGTACCTATTACCCTGACTTGTGCGCGGGCGACCGCGGCAGGATTCCTGGGGCCGGCGAGACTTTGCCGGGTGCGTGCCAGCCCCCGGCAAGCCTCTTCGCTACTAAGATTGGAGGAAAGGCTGAATTCCCCGGCAAGGCCCTTTGCCGGGGTAAGAAGACATCCAGGACAAGGCAATAATCAGAAGATAGAAGACCGAAGGTTGGAGCCCCGGCAAGATCTTGCCGGGATAGCTCGTAGCCCCGGCAAGGTTTGCACCCGGCAGGCCTTCGCTGCCCTGTCATCGCTCCAGTGCAGTCACCAGCTTGTCTTTTGGCTGTTGTCCTCCTGGTAACGTGTCAGGTGCTAGCGGTGGATGGGCTTAAGCGGTGCGATGGGACGGCCCCTTTTTCCAGCCCCAAGACGCTAAGGGACATCTCAACGGAGCATTTAATGTTCTTTTCCTAAACCGTCAGTGTTAGGTATGATAACACTGTAGATACTTTACACCTCTTGTACTTCGCCACTGTTGGTGACCCCTTTGACATATAAAAGGAGGCCCAAGGCGTAGCTAG
The DNA here is from genome assembly GCA_039707655.1 of Elymus sibiricus. NCBI lineage: Eukaryota > Viridiplantae > Streptophyta > Magnoliopsida > Poales > Poaceae > Elymus > Elymus sibiricus. The sequence continues at coordinate 253,638,934 of CM077671.1, forward strand.
AGGGGGGGAGAGACCTTCGAACCCAGAGAGCAGGCATAGCGCTCCTGGATCGGATCGGCTAGAGCTCATTCTGCATGTGTAGCTGCTAAGTACTGTAGCGCTCCGAGGACTTGAGCTAGAACACCCTTAATACAACCAAGCAGGAGTAGGGTTTTACGCATCTTTGCGGCCCGAACCTGGGTAAAATTCCCGTGTGTTGATCATCAGATCTGCTCTCTGTGCAAACCTTCTCCCTGCCGAATCGTAAAGGGATCCTCCCGGTCCCATAGGTGTCGTTTCCCCGACAACATATATCCCGTCAAATATAGTTGATCATGATTCATTATTGTTGACAATTATCTTTATGATAAGTATGTTGGGAGGCGAAACATTAAAGCCCCTATATTTCTATGTGTTCGATGGATATATTTTGTTCTAAAAATATGCTTTGAGTATTAGCAATCATAGAAGACTATATGATAATTGAGTATGTGGAGCTCTTACTTAGACTTGACGATGCATTGAAATTGTTTGGTGACTAAGAACATATGTTATTAAGTTTCAAGAGAATGCATTGTTTGAACCATGACATGTGAATTGATTGCTACTCCACCATGATGATTTTTATGAGAAAAAGTTGCTGGTTATGATGCTAGAAAAAGTGATTGGAATTATCATTGATCAAACTTATATACTATGCTAGCATTCACACTTCATAAATTATTTATTTTATCATTTACCTACTCGAGGATGAGTAGGAATTAAGCTTGGGGATGCTGATTGACGTGGCTTGAGACTGCGTCCGTATTTCCCCAAAGAGGAAGGGATGTTGCAGCACAGCTACGTTAAGTATTTCCCTCAGTTATGAAACCAAGGTTATCGAACCAGTAGGAGAACCAAGCAACACTATGTAAACGGTACCTGCACACAAAGAACAAATACTTGCAACCCAACGCATAAGAGAGGTTGTCAATCTCTCCACGGTAAAAAGTTAGATTAGTTTGTATGAGATTGGATAAATAGATCGCACAAGAACACAAAATAAAAGAAGTAAACAAAAAGTGCAGCAAGGTATATTTGGGTTTTTGGAATAATAGATCTGAAAACAAAAGCGGCAAAAGATAGAGCAGAAAACAATATGTTCAAAGAGTAGACCCGGGGGCCGTAGGTTTCACTAGTGGCTTCACTCATGAATATAGCACACGGTGGGTAAACAAATTATTGTAGGGCAATTGATAGAAGATCAAATAATCATGACGATATCCAAGGTGATGATCGATATATAGGCATCATGTCCAAGATTAGTAGACCGAAACGATTCTGAATCTACTACTATTACTCCACACATCGACCGCTATCCAGCATGCATCTAGTGTATTAAGTTCATGGAGAAATGGAGTAATGCAATAAGAACGATGACATGATGTAGTGTAGCGTCCCGACTCGAAACGAGTCAAGCCTCTGTGTTAGTGCCATCCCTGGATCAGTATGCTGGCACACACAGTACATCAATGTATATATCAAAGTGCAATCACATGTAAATACCGTAAAATTGATATATACCTCTTAAATCTCAGCGGAAACAGTCAACGGGAGTGGAGTCCCAATAAACACCAACGGCAAGTTGAGTGTAGACCGTAACCCTGAATCGTACTCTTACTCGCCGTAGAAAAGTATCTGCAACATAAGACGTTGCAGCCGTGTAGGTCAGTACATTGAATGTACCGGCAAGATCACCATAGAATGAAATGATAAAAACTATTCTATATGCAAAAGGCTTTATGGCTCTGTGTCTGAGTTTTTGCAGAAAAGCTGGTTTTATTTTCCCTACAACAAAGGAGTCAAACGGAAATATCACTACAAAAGTTGGTTGTTAATGAGATGGTTCCACCAACCAATTCTCATGTCCCAAAATTATTAATAGACCCACTCATCATAATGATTTATTAATTGTGTTGAGACTGGCTGATAGTATCATCTCCGGTGCTCATGTTGTCCGTAACCGGGGACACGGCTAATCGATTAGTTTAACACTCTGCAGAGGTTTGTACACTTTACCCGCAAGATTCGATCCCTCTCGTTGTGTCCTCGCACTGCATGATGTTTGAGAACGAGACGATCGAAACATGGTCTTCCAAAGTGATCCTCTGATAGAAAGTCAGTGCCCATCCAATCCTACCGTTCTTCTACGTCTCGTAGCAATCTGACCTACCAGAGTCACCACTAAGGTCAACCAAGCCAGAGCCCATATTGACTTGCGGTTGCACACGTAAGCTTTCCGGCCTTGAAGTATCCATCCATCTCTTTGAGCCTGGGTGGCATTCCGTTGGGATGATCACAGGTAGATACCAGGATTCCCGGCATAACCATGATAGATATCAGGCTGCCAAAATGCATGTCCAATCCACCCAGAGGTATATTGAGTCCTTGAAGTCTTGAAGTCTTGATCATCATGCAGGTCTTGAAATAATTAATTAACCTCACAACACTCCTGAATCTCACAACCAAACCCCGTCTACTAAAAGCATAGCAATTTGTGAAGTAACGTCCCTTCCCGGGCAATGGTAACAGGGTGTTGGGTTTCTCCTACCTCATGATACTACCACAAGTTCAAGCTCAATATCCTACCGGATGTATGATGCGAAGATTGATTCTAATGCAAGTAAAACATAGGTAATGTAAGATGATCAAAGTGAACTTGCCTGTACTATTGATGAAGATAAATATCTCTCTCAGAAATAACTTGATAGAACTATTCGTCACTCTCCGATGAAAATCTATATAATCAAACATTGCACTCATATAAGCAATCATACTAGCAATCAATACTAACAATCAAAAATCAACACAAAAACCAAACACAAAAGTGTTGTGATGAAGGAAAATACTTAAGACAAAAGTTAAAACAACAAAACTTCATCACAACAACCAAAATAGTTTTCCCTAGAAATAATCCTATTTTCAATAGCAACAAGACAACAAAAGGTAAAATCTAACAAAAATATTTTATTAAATATTTTACTAGCAAAAAGAATTACTTTTGAAGAACAACTAAGAACTAAGAAAACAACACCCTAAACAATGTAAGTTTTCTAGCTAATAGAACATAACAGCAAAGAAAACACTAAGATAATAAAATAACAGAAAAACAAAATATAAAACACTAAATTAACAGAAAATATTTTCTCATAAAACTTTATTACAAAAAAAAGAACTAATAGAAAAGCTTTTAGTAAACTCTTCCTATAACCTAAACAAAGTTAACCTTGAATTGACCACAAACAATTTCAACTATAATACAAATTGTTTTCTGGTCTAAACTAAAGTTAACAGGAAATAAAATTTATAAAACAATATATGGAAATAATTTTCAAATAGGAAATCAAACTAGCAATGAAATCAATTTGCAAGTTATTATGAAACTAGAATTGATCTCATGCTATAAAAATAATAAATTACATAAAAATAAACTTGGTTGAAATACTACTGCTAACTAACATAAAACAAGGTAAAACTTGTCAACTAATATAAAATAAAATAAATTAAAACAATTTAAAACAAAAGAAATAGAAATAAACCTAAAAAGAATTAAAACAGAATCTGTTTTGCTTGAAACCCTAATTTAAGATATTATAAAAATTCTCAAATTCTATCTACCGTTTAATAAAGTCACTAGTGATAAGTAGCAAAAAGAATCAACTCAAAATCTATTTTTAAACTCAAGTTATCCACAAAACAAGATTTAAATCAAATCTGTTTGAATTCAAATGTAATATATTCAAATATGGTCAAACTTGATATCTACAGAAACTAGAATAAATTTGTGACACAATGCAAAAAGAATCAAATTAAAAATCTAAAAATCCTAAGAGATATCTAATTTATAAAACTGAAACTATTCTGTTTTAAAAACAGAAAAAGAAAAAGAAAACAAATCTAACTAACGGACAGGCTACACGTGGCTAAGCCCTATTGGCTCTAGGGTGTGCGCGAACTAAGGCTACGGCGGACGGCCGGTTTCTAGCGCGTACCGGTTCGTTTAATAAAATGAATCTAATCACATGCGTTCAAACTAGATCGGACGGTGGGGAGACTTACAGTGGCGGGAGGTCAACTCCGGCAAGATTTCCGGCGAGGCCGAGGCGGAGAGGTTGACGGGGACGGCGTTCCGATGGTCCTATGGCGACGGCGAGGACACCAGGAGATGCGGAGGATGACGGCGAGCTCAAGAATGGCCTCGGGGTGGCTTGGGGGCGACGGGGGTGAGCGGGGCGAGCTCGTGAGCAGCGGTGGTGCTCGGGCGTCGACGGCGAGGGGGCTCCGGGGGGGTTTTGAGCTCGGGTGACTGGACGGGGGTGTGCGGGTGAGTGCGGCGAGGCGAATGGTGGTGGTGATTGGTCTCGGGGCGGTCGGAGACGAGCGGCAGTACAGTAATGGCGAGGCGGCGGTGCTCTGCTCCGGCGAGAGATTCCGGCGAGAGGAGAGGGTCGGGGATGGGGGGCTCGGGCAGAAGGGGGTGCGGGGTTGGGGGTATTTATAGGGGGCAGCACGGGGTCGTCTAAACGGCAAGGGATCGCCCCGGATACGATCTCCGGCGAAGATCCGACGAGGTAAGGAAAGGGGCACGGGGAAGGAAGGAGATGGGCGACGGCGATTTGGATCGGGCGGTGGGGCCTAGCTGTCAGCGAGTGAAAGGGAGGGTGGGGCGATCGGGCGGCCGATTCCGAATCGATTCGGATGTGGCGAAGGAATCCTGGGCCGACACTATTCCTATTGGGCTTCGGGGTTTCCTAATAAAACGGATTTTTTTCCTTTTCTTTAAAAACAGGAACTAAAAGATCGATTTGGAGAATCGAATAAAATCTAAATTTACAAGTTTTATATACCAAAATTATCAGAACAATAAATACCACAGTATGAACATTTTTCCACGGCCAAAATAAATACTTTTAAAAAATATTTTTCAGAAAATGCCTAAATTGTTTTTATTTCTTTTGCAAATAATTTTCAAATAACCCCCTGGGTTTTATGGTTCTAAAATATCACAAAAATACCCCTGGTAAGGTGGGTCATGTTCCACCTCTCAAAATTTTGAATTTAGGCAGGGGATTTGAATTCATTCAAACTTTGAAATAGAGCCAAAAACGAAATGGATTCAACCAAGAAAATTTTAGTAGTTTTCAAATCCACCCTTCCAATCCTTTATTTAGAAGAAGTCATGTTATCTTCTCTCACTGGTTTGGATTGAATGAATTTGAATTTCACAAGCAAGGGGAAAGTCATGTTATTCCCTCTCATTCAAAAGTTTTCAAAAAGTTTTAAATTTCACTCAATTTTCAATCATTCAATCAAAAAATCAATCATTCTATTGATTAATATAACATTCCAAAATTTGGGATGTTACATGTAGACAAGATCTATTCATGTAGGAATAGACCCCATCTTGTTATCCTTAATAGCAACGATACATGCGTGCCTCGCTGCCCCTTCTGTCACTGGGAGAGGACACCGCAAGATCGAACCCATCACAAAGCACCTCTTCCCATGGCAAGAAAAATCGATCTAGTTCGCCTAACTAAACCAAAGATTCGAAGAAGAAATATGAAGCTATAAGTAATAATGCATATAAGAGATCAAAGAAGACTCAAATAATATTCATGGATAGAAACTAATCATGAACTCAAAATTCATCGGATCCCAACAAACACACCGCAAAAAGTCATTACATCAAATAGATCTCCAAGAGACCATTGTATTGAGAATCAAAAGAGAGAGAGAAAGCCATCTAGCTAATTCCTACGGACCCGTAGGTCTATGGTGGACTACTCACGCATCATCGGAGAGGCACCAATGAGGATGATGAACCCCTCCGTGATGGTGTTAGATTGGATATCGCGGTTCTGGAACTTATGGCGGCCGGAAGTGTTTTTCATCGACTCCTCTAGGGTTTCTGGAATATTTGGGTATTCATAGAGCTCAAAGGCGGTGGAGGAGACCCCCGTGGGCACCACAACCCATCAGGGCATGCTAGGGGCCACCGACGTGCCCTGGTGGGTTGTGGGCCCCACAAGCCTCCCCCCAGGTGTTTCCTTGGCTCCCAAGTTGTCTTCTGGTCCAAAAAAATCTCCGAAAAGTTTCATCATGATTGGACTCCGTTTGGTACTGATATTCTGCGAAGTAAAAAACAAGCAAAAAATAGCAACTATAAAACTGGCACTTGGCACTATGTCAATAGGTTAGTCCCAAAAAATGATATAAAGTTGCTATAAAATGATTGTAAAACATCCAAAAATGATAATATAACAGCATGGAACAATCAAAAATTATAGATACGTTGGAGATGTATCAGCATCCCCAAGCTTAATTCCTACTCGTCCTCGAGTAGGTAAATGATAAAAACAGAATTTTTGATGTGGAATGCTGCCTAACATGTTCATCACATATTCTTTTCTTTTGTAGCATGGACATTTGGACTTTTAGACGGTTCAAAGCAATTGTCTAGTTTTGACATGAAGACTTTAATACTCAAGCATACTAACAAGCAACTATGTCTTTCAAAATATCAACACTAAAGAAAGTTATCCCTCGCCCATCATGCTCAATCATTGATCCATTCATGAACAAACTCAAATATTAGCTACACCCAATGCATAAGTATGATCATAGTGCCCCCTAGTTGGTGCTTTATAAGAGAAGATGGAGCCTCAAAGTAAAAAATAAAATTTGAATAAAGTAAATAGATAGGCCCTTTGCAGAGGGAAGTAGGGATTTGTAGAGGTGTCAGAGCTCAAAGCTTAAATTGAGAGATAATATTTTTTGAGAGGCATGCTTTTCCTATCAACGAAAACGACCGACTAGTCCTCAATACTTTCCATGCTAGATATATCATAGGCGGTTCCCAAACATAAAATAAAGTTTATTCCTTTTTCACCATTCTTTCACAATCCATGGCTAGTAGTATCCATGGTTGCCTTCCATACCAACTCTTTCCAAGGAATTAATTATTTGACAACATAAAGTAAATTTCTTTTTCACTTCGGGACTGGGCATCCCTATTACCGCCGTACTCTCATGCAATGACAAGTGAATAAACACTCCTCTTGAGAATAACGCATCTAGCATGGAAAAATATTGGACACCCCCTACCGTTTCATGAGCGGTACGAGCACACAAAAAGGAAATTCATTTTGAAAATTAGAGATGGCACATACAAATTTGCTTAGAACGGCACGGAAATACCGCATATAGGTAGGTATGGTGGACTCATATGGCAAAACTGGGTTTAAGAATTTTGGATGCACAAGTAGTATTTCTACTTAGTGCAAGTGGAGGCTAGCAAATAGATTGAGAAGCAACCAACCAAGAAACGAAAATTCACATAAACGGGCATTAAGCATAACTAACACCGAATAATGCACCATAAGTAGGATGTAATTTCATTGCATAACTATTGACTTTCGTGCTTGCATAGTGAATCATAAACCTTAACACCAATATTCTTACTAAAGCATAATTACTCACCAACATGACTCACATATTACTACCATCATGTCTCAAAACTATTACAAGGAATCAAGTTTAATTTGTCCAATGATTTTCATGATTTTTTTATTATATAGTTCTTGAATATCTATCACTTTGGGGATAGTTTCATATATTGCCATTACTTTTGACAAGCTCAAATAAATTTAAGTGAAGAACATGAGCATAAAAGTTTCATCTCTCAAAATAATATAAGTGAAGCATGAGAGGATTTCTTAAAAATTTACTAACTCTCAAATTAATATAAGTGCATCATGAGAGTATTTCTTCAAAAATTTAAAGAACACTGTGCTCAAAAAGATATAAGTGAAGCACTAGAGCAATTCCATAGCTCAAAAAATTTAAGTGAAGCATATAGAGGAATTCTAACAAATCATAGCATAATTTTGGCTCCCTCAAATAGGTGTGTTCAGCAAGGATACTTGTGACAAACTAAAAAGCAAATTAAGCAAAGACTCATATAATAGAAGACGCTACAAGCAAAACTCATGATATGTGACGAATAAAAATATAGCTCCAAGTAAAATACCGATGGTTGTTAGAAGAAAGAGGGGATGCCACTCGGGGCATCCCCAAGCTTAGTTGCTTGTTTATCTTTGGATATTATCTTGGGGTGCCATAGCATCCCCAAGCTTAGTCTATTTTCACTCCTTATTCCTTCATCCATCGTGATCTCACCCAAAACTTGAAAACTTCAATGACACAAAACTCAACAAAACCTTCGTGAGATCCATTAGTATAATAAAGCAAATCACCACTCTAAGTAATGTTGCAAACCCATTCATATTTTATTATTGCATTATATCTACTGTATTCTAATTTTACCATGGCTTATACCCTTCAATACAAACCATAGATTCATCAAAACAAGCACACAATGCAACGAAAACAGAATCTGTCAAAAATAGAACAGTTTGTAGTAATCTGTACTCTAACCATACTTATGTAACTCTAAAAATTCTGAAAAATTAGTACAATGTAAATAATTTGTATAGAAATGCTGTTTTAAAATTGCAGCTCTTTATCACGCTGCAGTAAAAAATGAAAATTCCTGCACTAGAGTCAAAGTTTCTGTTTCAGATTCAGCATCGTTTCTACTCATCTTGTGAGTCATCCTAAAGGCTTTACTTGACACAAACACTAATTAAAACATAAAAAACACAATCATAAAAGTATCATAATTGTGTCAACACTCAAGAACAGAAATAAAAAAGGTAAAAATAAATTTTATTCATTGGGTTGCCTCCCAACAAGCGCTATCGTTTTACGCCCCTAGCTAGGCATAATGCATAGATTCATGTTGCCATCTTTTTGCTCCATAGGATGATCTCATGATTGATTCATATGGTGGCTTAATTCTTGTTATAGGTAAGTGTTCCATACCCTTTCTTATTGGAAATTGAAATTTAACGTTGCCTTGTTTCATATCAATCACGGCGCCTATAGCGCGTAAAACGGTCTACCAAGTATAATGGGACAAGACGGATTGCAATCAATATCAAGAACAATAAAATCTATGGGCACATAATTCCTATTTGCAAGGATAAGATCATCATTAATTCTTTCCAAAGCCTTTTTAATAGTAGAATCCGCTAAGTGCAAAATAAGAGAACATTCTTCCATATTGGTAAGACCAAGCACATCAGATAGAGATTTCGCAATTGTGGAAACACTAGCACCCAAATCACATAAAGCAAAGCACTCATAATTTTTAATCTTCAATTTAATGGTAGATTCCCACTCATCATGTAATTTTCTAGGAATTGAAATCTCTAACTCCAACTTTGCTTCAAAAGATTTCATCATGGCATCAACAATATGTTTAGTAAAAGCTTTATTTTGTTCATAAGCATGGGGTGAATTTATCATGGATTGCAGCAAAGAAATACATTCAATCAAAGAGCAACTATCATAATTAAAGTCTTTGAAATCCAAAATAGTGGGCACATCACTAGTTAAAGTTTTGACCTCTTCAAACACACTTTCATCAATTTTTTCATAAAGATTTTCACCCTCCAAATCATTGGGACGCCTCCTAGCTAAAGTTGACTCTACTTCAGTCCCTTTATCATCAATTTTAATATTACTAAACAAGGAATCAGTAGAAGAAGCACCAATCACTTTAAGATCTTCGTCATTTTTATGAAAGCAATCACTAGAAAATGCTTTTTCTAAAAATTCTCTTTTAGCTCTAAGCATAGCGGTTATTTTCTTACTTTCATCCATAGAAACATATAAAGCTTTACTTGATTCATCAATCTTAGTTGGAAAAGCTTTCAACTTGAGATTTTCTACATCATGGGAAATTCTATCAATGCTTCTAGACATATCATCAATCTTATTCGACTTCTCTTCTATCATAGTATTGAATTTTTTTTGAGAATTGATAAATTATTTAATATTACTCTCAAGATCAGAGGGGGTTCCTATTATTATTGTAAGAAGAATTACCATAGTAATTGCCATAATTATAAGAGGAATTTCCAGGAAAAGACCTAGGATTAAAATTACCTCTATAAGCATTGTTATTAAAATTGTTTTGCGAGATGAAATTCACATCTAAGGAATAACTATTTTGCTCAATAAAAGTAGACAAAGGCACATCATTAAGATCAATAGGAGCATTTTTACTTGCAACCAACTTCATAAGAGCATCAACTTTTTCACTCAAAGTACTAATTTCTTCAATCGAATTAACTTTTTTACAAGTAGATGCTCTTTCAGTATGCCATTGTGAATAATTTGCCATAATATTATCTAGCAATTTAGTAGCTTCACCCAAAGTAATTTCCATAAAAGTACCACCCGTGGTGGAATCTATAAGATTTCTAGAGACAAAATTCAATCCCGCATAAAAAATTTGTATGATCATCCAAAGATTTAAACCATGAGTAGGACAATTTCTTAGCATCAATTTCATTCTTTCCCAAGATTGTGCAACATGTTCATTCTCAAGTTGCTTAAAATTCATGATTTTAGTTCTAAGGGAAATAATTTTCGCGGGGGGGGGGGGGGGGGATACTTAGTAGTAAAAGCATCCTTGCACTTATCCCAAGAATCGATACTATTGCGAGGCAAAGAAGAAAACCAATTTTTTGCATGATCCCGCAAAGAGAAAGGAAATAATTTAAACTTCACTATATCATTGTCCACACCTTTTTTCTTTTGCATATCACACAATTCTACGAATGTGTTTAGATGGGACGTGGCATCCTCATTAGGAGTACCGGAAAATTTATCTTTCATGACAAGATTCAACAAAGCGGCATTAATATCACAAGACTCCGCACTAGTGGCGGGAGGAGCAATCGGAGTACTAATAAAATCATTATTATTGGTATTGGAAAAATCACACAATTTTATATTTTCTTCAGTCATGGTGACTACGCAAACAAGATTGCAAGCAAACAAGAGATCTGACGAGAAAAAGGCAAACGAATAATAGGGCGAATAAAATGGCAAATTTTGTGAAGTGGGGGGAAGGAAAACGAGAGGCAAATGGCAAATAATGTAAATTGCAAGGAGATGAGATTTGTGGTTAGGAACCTGATAGATGTTGATGATGTCTCCCCGGCAACGGCGCCAGAAATTCCTTTGACGTGGCTTGAGACTACCTCGGTATTTCCCCATAGAGGAAGGGATGATGCAGCACAGCTACGGTAAGTATTTCCCTCAGTTATGAAACCAAGGTTATCAAACCAGCAGGAGAACCAAGCAACACTATGTAAACTGTACCTGCACACAAAGAACAAATACTTGCAACCCGACGCGTAAGAGATGTTGTCAATCTCTCCACGGTAAAAAGATAGATTAGTTTGTATGAGATTGGATAAATAGATCTCACAAGAACACAAAATAAAAGAAGTAAACAAAAAGTGCAGCAAGGTATTTTTGGGTTTTTGGAATGATAGATCTGAAAACAAAAGCGGAAAAAGATAGAGCGGAAAGCAATATGTTGAAAGAATAGACCCGGGGGCCGTAGGTTTCACTAGTGGCTTCTCCCATGAGTATAGCACACGGTGGGTAAACAAATTACTGTTGGGTAATTGATAGAAGATCAAGTAATCATGACGATATCCAAGGCGATGATCAATATATTGGCATCACGTCCAAGATGAGTAGACTGAAACAATTCTGCATCTACTACTATTACTCCACACATCGACCACTATCCAACATGCATCTAGTGTATTAAGTTCATGGAGAAACGGAGTAATGCAATCAGAACAATGACATGATGTAGACAAGATCTATTCATGTAGGAATAGACCCCATCTTGTTATCCTTAATAGCAACGATACATGCGTGCCTCTCATACGTCCATTTTGCATCATGATTTCCTACTGTTAATTACTTTGTTTTGTTAATTACTTTGTTTTGTTGATTCTAATGCCTTTTATCTCATAATATGCAAGGTTTACACAAAGAGGGAGAATTCTGGACCCAAGAAAAGCACATCAGAGATACCTATTCTGCACAACTCCAATGAAGCTGAAAATTTACGAAGATTATTTTTGCATTTAATAAAAAATACTGGAGCTGAAAACTACTGGAGGAGGGCCCCCAGGTGGGCACAACCCACCAGGGCGCGCCCTGATGGGTTGTGCTGACACAGGCCCACCTCCGGTGCCCATCTTCTGGTAAAAATTCCCAAAAAAACCTAGAAAAAAGAAGAGGAGAACTTTCGGGATGAAGCGCCGCCGCCTCGAGGCGAAACTTGGGCAGGAGCAATTTTTCCCTCCGGCGAAGCGATTCCGCCGGGGGAACTTCCCTCCCGGAGGGGGAAATCAATGCTATCGTCATCACCAACACCCCTCTCATCTTTGGGCATCCAATCTTCATCAACATCTTCAACAACACCATCTCCTCTCAAACCCTAGTTCATCTCTTGTGTTCAATCTTTTAACCAGAACCTCAGATTGGTACCTATGGGTGACTAGTAGTGTTGATTACCTTGCGTAGTTGATTACTATATGGTTTATTTGGTGGAAGATTATATGTCCAGATCCATTATGCTATTCATTAGTCCTCTGATCTTGATCATGATTATTATTCGTGAGTAGTTACCTTTGTTCTTGAGGTCACGGGAGAAGTCATGTTGCGAGTAATCATGTGAATTTGATATGTGTTCGATATTTTGATGATATGTATGTTGTGATTCCCTTAGTGGTGTCATGTGAACGTCGACAACATGACACTTCACCATTCATGGGCCTAAGGGGATGCATTGTGGAGTAGTTATTACATGATGGGTTGCTAGAGTGACAGAAGCTTAAACCCTAGTTTATGCGCTACTTCGTAAGGGGCTAATTTGGATCCACATGTTTAATGCTATGGTTAGACTTTGTCTGAATACTTTTCTCGTAGTTGCGGATGCTTGCGAGGGGGTTAATCATAAGTAGGTTGTTAGTTCAAGTAAGAACAACACCTTAGCACCGGTCCACCCACATATCAAATTATCAAAGTAGCGAATACGAATCAAACCAACATGATAAAAGTGACTAGATGAAATTCCCGTGTACCCTCAAGAACACTTTGCCTATTACTCCCTCCGTTTCAGAATATAAGGTGTATTGGTTTCCGTGCAAGTCAACCATTTGAATGTTTGACTAAGATTATAGAGTAAAACAACAACATCCACAATACCTAATATATAAAATATGAAACTACTTTTCATGACGGATCAAATGATATAAATTTCGTATTGTGGATATTCATATATTTTTCTAAAAACTCGGTCAAACATGCACTCGTTTGACTTTTGAAAAAACAAATACACCTTATATAAAGGAACGGAGGGAGTACTAGTGATTGTTCTGGCCTGTCCTTTGCCTCAAAAGGATTGGGCTACCTTGCTGCACCTTGTTTACCATTACCGTTACTTGCTTGCTACCAATTACCTTGCTATCAAATTATCTATTACCTACAATTTCAATGCTAGCAGAAATTACCTTGCTGAAAACCGCTTGTCATTTCCTTCTGCTCCTCGTTGGGTTCGACACTCTTACTTATCAAAAGGACTACGATTGATCCCCTATACTTGTGGGTCATCAAGACTCTTTTCTGGCGCCGTTGCCGGGGAGTGAAGCGCTCTTGGTAAGTGGAAATCGGTAAGGAAAAATTTATACTACGTGCTGAAATTTATTGCTACTTGCTACTATGGAGAACAATCCTTTGAGGGGTTTGTTCGGGGTATCTTCACCTCGACCGGAACCACAATTAGTTACCCCTCAACCTACAGCACCTACTTTAAATGTTACTTATGAAATTCCTTCGGGTATGCTAGAACAACTGCTTGCTAAACCTTATGTAGGAGACGGAACTGAACATCCTGATATGCATCTTTTATATGTGAACGAAATATGTGGATTATTTAAGTTTCCAGGTTTACCCGGAGATGAAGTTAAGAAGAAGGTTTTCCCTTTATCTTTGGAGGGAAAAGCATTGATATGGTATAGGCTATGTGATGATCTTGGATCATGGAACTGGAATCGTTTGCAATTGGAATTTCATCAAAAAAAATATCGCATGCATCTAGTTCATCGTGATCGGAATTATATATATAATTTTTGGCCTCTTGATGGAGAAAGTATCGCTCTAGCTTGGGGGAGTCTTAAGTCAATGTTATATTCATGCCCCAATCATGACATTCCGAGGGAAGTTATCATTCAGAATTTTTATGCTCAGCTTTCTCATAATGATCAATCCATGCTCGATACTTCTTGTGTTGGTTCTTATATGAAGAAGACTATTGATTTCAAGTGGGATCTCTTGGAAAGAATTAAATGCAACTCTGAAGATTGGGAACTCGACGAAGGTAATGAGTCAGGTATAAAGCTTGAATTTGATTGTGTTAAATCTTTTATGAGTACCGATACTTTTCACAAGTTTAGCACTAAATATGGACTTGACTCTAAGATAGTAGCCTCTTTCTGCGAAGCATTTGCTACTCACGTTGATCTCCCTATGGAGAAGTGGTTTAAATATCATCCCCCTATTAAAGAAGAAATTAAAGAACCGGTCATGGCTAAAGAAGAAACCATCTTTTACAATGTTGATCCAGTTGTGCCTACTGCTTATATTGAAAAACCACCTTTCCCTGTTAGGATAAAGGAACATGCTAAGGTATCAACTATGGTTCGTAAGAGTAATATAAGAGCACCTAAACCCCCTGAGCAAATTAAAGTAGAACCTAGTGTTGCTATGGTTAAAGATCTCTTGGTAGAAAATATTGATGGGCATGTTATCTACTTTTGTGATGAAGCTGCTAGAATTGCTAGACCTGATGAAAAAGATAAACATAGACCCATAGAAGACATGCCTGTTGTCTCAGTTAAAATAGAAGATCATTGCTACCATGGTTTATGTGATTTAGGTGCTAGTGTGAGTGCTATCCCTTTTACCTTATACCAAGAAATTATGGATGAAATAGCACCTGCTGAAATGGAAGATATTGATGTTACTATTAAAGTTGCTAATAGAGACACTATCACACCACTTGGGATTGTTAGAGATGTTGAAGTCTTGTGTGGGAAAGTGAAATACGCTACTGATTTTCTAGTTCTTGGTTCCCCACAAGATGACTTTTGTCCCATTATCTTGGGTAGGCCTTTCTTGAGCACCGTTAATGCTAAGATAGATTGTGAAAAACAAACTGTCGGTGTTAGTTTTGGTAATGTGTCTCATGAGTTTAATTTTTCCAAGTTTAGTAGACAACCTCGTGATAAAGCGTTACCTAGTAAGGATGAAATAATTGGTCTTGCTTCTATTGCTGTGCCCCCTACTGATCCATTAGAACAATATTTGCTTGACCATGAAAATGATATGCATTTGTGTGAAAGAAATGAATTTTGCCTATTGAAACTCTTGGAGGTCCTCCTCCACCTAAAGGTGATCCTGTGTTTGAATTGAAACAATTGCCTGACACTTTGAAGTATGCTTATCTTGATGAGAAAAGGATATATCCTGTTATTATTAGTGCTAACCTTTCAGAATGAAGAAGAAAGATTATTGAAAGTTCTAAGGAAGCACCGGGCTGCTATTGAATATACTCTTGATGATCTTAAGGGCGTCAATCCCACTCTATGTCAGCACAAGATCAATATGGAACCTGATGCTAAACCCGTTGTTGATCACCAACGACAATTGAATCCTAAGATGAAAGAAGTGGTAAGAACTGAAATATTAAAGCTTCTGGAAGCAGGTATAATCTATCCCATAGCTGATAGTAGATGGGTAAGCCCCGTTCATTGTGTCCCAAAGAAAGGAGGTATTACCGTTGTTCCCAATGATAAGAATGAACTCATTCCAAAAAGAATTGTCACTGGCTATAGAATGGTAATTGATTTTAGAAAATTAAATAAAGCTACTAGGAAAGATCATTACCCTCTACCGTTCGTTGATCAAATGCTAGAGAGACTATCTAAGCACACACACTTTTATTTCCTAGATGGATATTCTAGTTTCTCTCAAATACCTGTGTCACAATCGGATCAAAAGAAAACTACCTTTACTTGCCCTTTTGGAACCTATGCTTATAGACGTATGCCTTTTGGTTTATGCAATGCACCTGCTACCTTTCAAAGATGTATGACTGCTATATTCTCTGATTTTTGTGAAAAGATTGTGGAGGTTTTCATGGATGATTTTTCCGTCTACGGAACTTCTTTTGATGATTGCTTAAGCAACCTTGATCGAGTTTTGCAGAGATGTGAACAAACTAATCTCGTCTTGAATTGGGAGAAGTGCCACTTTATGGTTAATGAAGGCATTGTTTTGGGGCATAAAATATCTGAACGAGGTATTGAGGTGGATAAAGCTAAAATTGATGCAATTGAGAAAATGCCATGTCCTAAAGATATTAAAGGTATTCGAAGTTTCCTTGGTCATGCTGGTTTTTATAGGAGGTTCATTAAAGACTTCTCTAAAATTTCTAGGCCTCTTACTAATCTTTTGCAAAAGGATATTCCTTTTGTCTTTGATGATGATTGTGTGGAAGCCTTCGAAACACTCAAGAAAGCCTTAACCTCTGCACCTATCGTTCAACCACCTGATTGGAACTTGCCTTTTGAAATTATGTGTGATGCTAGTGATTATGGTGTTGGTGTTGTCCTAGGACAAAGAGTTGATAAGAAATTGAATGTTATCCACTATGCTAGTAAAACTCTAGACAGTGCCCAACGAAACTATGCTACTACTAAAAAAGAATTTTTAGCAGTTGTGTTTGCTTGTGATAAATTTAGATCCTATATTCTTGACTCCAAAGTTATTGTTCACACTGATCATGCTGCTATAAAATACCTTATGGAAAAGAAAGATGCTAAACCTAGACTCATTAGGTGGGTTCTTCTGCTTCAAGAATTTGACTTACACATCATTGATAGGAAAGGAGCTGAGAACCCCGTAGCTGATAACTTGTCTAGGTTAGAGAATATTCTTGATGACCCACTACCTATTGATGATAGTTTCCCTGACGAACAGTTAGCTGCAATAAGTGTTTCACAAAACACACCGTGGTATGCTGATTATGCTAATTACATTGTCGCTAAATATATTCCACCTAGCTTCACATACCAACAAAAGACAAAATTCTTCTATGACTTAAGACATTACTTTTGGGATGAATCACATCTTTATAAACAAGGAGTAGATGGTATTATTAGACGTTGTGTACCTAAGCATGAACAGGAACAAATCCTACGGAAATGTCATTCCGAAGCTTATGGAGGACATCATGCGGTAGATAGAACTGCTCACAAGGTATTGCAATCTGGTTTTTATTGGCCTACTCTTTTCAAAGATGCTCGTAAGTTTGTCTTGTCTTGTGATGAATGTCAAAGAATATGTAATATCGGTAATCATCAAGAAATGCCTATGAATTATTCACTTGTTGTCGAACCATTTGACGTTTGGGGTTTTGATTATATGGAGCCTTTTCCTTCCTCTAATGGGTACACTCATATTTGGTTGCGGTTGATTATGTCACTAAGTGGGTAGAAGCTATTCCAACTAGTAGTGCCGATCACCACACCTCCATTAAAATGCTTAAAGAGGTTATCTTCCCGAGGTTTGAAGTCCCTAGATATTTAATGACCGATGGTGGTTCACACTTTATTCATGGTGCTTTCCGTAAGATGCTTGCTAAATATGATGTTAACCATAGAATTGCATCACCCTATCATCCTCAATCTAGTGGTCAAGTTGAACGTAGCAATAGAGAAATAAAATTAATATTACAAAAAACTGTCAATAGGTCTCGTAAGAATTGGTCTAAGAAATTAGATGATGCACTTTGGGCTTATAGAACAGCTTATAAAAAATCCTATGGGTAAGTCTCCATATAAAATGGTGTATGGGAAAGCTTATCATTTGCCTCTAGAATTAGAACATAAAGCATTTTGGGCAATTAAGGAACTCAATTATGATTTCAAACTTGCCGGTGAGAAGAGGCTATTTGATATTAGCTCACTAGATGAATGGAGAACCCAAGCGTATGAAAATGCCAAGCTATTCAAAGAAAAATTAAAAAAATGGCATGATAAAAGAATCCAAAAGCGGGAATTCAAAATAGGAGATTATGTTCTTTTGTTCAACTCTCGTTTAAGACTTTTTGCAGGAAAACTTCTTTCAAAATGGGAAGGACCATATATTATCGAAGAGGTTTATCGTTCTGGAGCTATCAAGATTAATAACGCCGAAGGTTCTAACCCAAAGGTGATCAATGGAAAAAGAATTAAGCACTATATCTTAGGTACGCCTATTAACGTTGAAAGCAATGTTATCCAAACCATGACACCGGAGGAACATATAAAAGAAACCTTCCGGAACACTCCAGACTACTTAAAAATAGGAGGTATGTGATACGGTAAGTAAACGGACTCCAAAAAATCCACAAAAATATTTTTTGTCAATTTTGGAATATTTTAAAATTTTGGAAATAAAAATATAAACCGGAAGGTGATCGAGGTGAGCACGATACACCAGGGCGTGCCAGGCACCCCTGGGCGTGCCCTGGTGGGTTGTGCCCACCTCGGATGCCTTCCCAACTCCGTTTTCCTTCCAAATACTTGTTTCCCATGAATAAAAAATTCTCTATATATACCCCCGATTGTTTTGACGACCGCATCGCAGAAAAATCCTCTGTTCTCGT
This sequence comes from Elymus sibiricus, assembly GCA_039707655.1. Lineage (NCBI taxonomy): Eukaryota > Viridiplantae > Streptophyta > Magnoliopsida > Poales > Poaceae > Elymus > Elymus sibiricus. Next base: position 253,657,604 of record CM077671.1, read on the forward strand.
TTCTTGCTGTTTTCTCGTCAGATCTAAATTTCCATGGCTCCACCAAGATCCTCCAAGGACAAGTTCTTCGAGAAGGTTATCAACCCGTACTTGCCGGAGGTGATTAAACACCCTCAAGCCGTTGAGATGCGTGAGGGGGTGCTCCACATCCACGATGTTCAAGGACCCAAGAAGACCGGAAGCGTGGAGGCTAGGCTTGAGGCGGTGGAACAGGAAATCTTCAAGTGCCAGAAGATGGTGGAGCGTGGACTTAGTGCCAATCACTACATGATCACGGAATTCACCCGTGATCAGACGGTGGATGGCCAGTCTATGAAGGACATCATCTCCACCCTCAACGACCAAATTAATTTTCTGCAAAGCCAAGTTTATGATCTTCATAACCAAGTCTTCGAATATGAAGTGAGATTTAAAGGTATGAGTTTAGCTGCCAGTTGCAGGACTCAGGGGATTCTTGCATCAACCTTTGATGGGGAGCCCTTACCCTGGAAGCTGGAGGACAAGCTTACTACATCATCACCACCACCTACATCAACACCACCACCTTCTTCATCACCCCCACCAAATAAGACTTGAGTACACGGGTATGGGCACTCCCCTTGGCTTGAGCCAAGCTTGGGGGAGGTGCCCCGGTATCGTATCACCACCACTTTTATTCACCTTTACCTATTTTAGTCCTATCTTTAGTTTCCCTTTGTTTTAGTTGAATAAAAGTTTAGCATGATCTATTTTCGTGTGTTAGTTTCGTGGCCTATCTATCTATCTATGTAATAGAGTGAAAATTATATAATAAAGTTTAGTTTGAGTTTTTGCTTCTCTACTTTCTTGTTGCAATCAAATAAGGGAAAAGAAAAGAAACAAATGAAAAGAATCATATGCTAATCTTATGGTGAGTAATGACATCACATAAGGAAAAGTATAAGTAGTAAAATTTATTGGAGATTGACAAACATAGCATTGGTCAATGATGCAATTCATGAAAGAATTAATTAGGGAAGAGAAGATTCCCATGCAAATACACTATCTTGGACATCTTTTATGATTGTGAGCCCCCATCAAATATTATATGTGAAAATTGTTGACGTTGGACAAGGAAGACAATGTAATGATTTATGTTTGTTCATATCCACATAGAAGTTATATTGTCATAGATCCTTCAACATGTGGTGCTTGCTCAATATCTTTGCTAGCCAAAAATTCCGCACTAAGTAGAGATACTACTTGTGCATCCAAAAACCCAAACTCAAACTCTTTCCTTGAGTGTCCACCATACCTACCTATGGATCGAGAAAGATCCTTCAAGTAAGTTGTCATCGGTGCAACAAGGCAATAAAAATTGCTTCTAAAAGTGTTTTGATCAATTAGTGTAAGAGAAAATTGAGCGTTATACGAACTTATGATGGCAAAGTAATAAAAGCGACGGACTGCATAATAAAGTTTGCTATCATAGGGGGCAATATAGCGTGACATTCTTTTACATTAAGGGATTGGGCATACAAATCAATAAGCGCATGACAACCTCTGCTTCTCTCTGCGAAGGGCCTATCTTTTACTTTTATGCACTTACTTTTATGCAAGCATCAAAGTATTCTTCCCTATTCCTTTTTACTTTTTCTTTTGCAAGCATCATTTGGTGAGGAAAGATCTAGTCACATATATCCAGTTGGATATGGGTGGGCATGAGTTATTATTGTTGACATCACCCTTGAGGTGAGTGAGTTGGGAGGCAAAACTGTAAGCCCCTATCTTCCTATGTGTCCAGTTGAAACTTTTTGTTCATGGGTATGCCGTGAGTGTTAGCAATCATAGAAGACTAAATGATGGTTGAGCATGTGGACTTGCCAAAAGGCTCCGACATGAGACCCTTCCTGAAAATATGATGAATTGTAGTTGCAAAGTTGATTGAGAACATATTTTGTTGATTTTCAATAAGGTTTATGCTTTTTCCTTCTATGTTGTGATGAATTGTTACTTGCTCATGAGAAGTTATATGATAAAATGTATTGAAATAAGTTCTTATATTAGAGTTTGTTGCTGTTATGTTAATAAGCATGATGCTTCTATGTCCGTATTTTGTTTTATCGACACCTCTCTCTCAAAACATGTGGACATGCTTTTCAATCTCGGCTTTCGCTTGAGGACAAGCGAGGTCTAAGCTTGGGGGAGTTGATATGTCCATTTTGCATCATGATTTCCTACTGTTAATTACTTTGTTTCGTTGAATAATAATGCTTTGGGGAGTGATTCTAATGCCTTTTCTCTCATAATATGCACTACTTCGTAAGGGGCTGATTTGGATCCAAATGTTTAATGCTATGGTTAGACTTTGTCTTAATACTTTTCTCATAGTTGCGGATGCTTGCGAGGGGGTTAATCATAAGTAGGTTGTTAGTTCAAGTAAGAACAACACCTTAGCACCGGCCCACCCACATATCAAATTATCAAAGTAGCGAACACGAATCAAACCAACATGATAAAAGTGACTTGACGAAATTCCCGTGTACCCTCAAGAACACTTTGCCTATTACTAGTGATTGTTCTGGCCTGTCCTTTGCCTCAAAAGGATTGGGCTACCTTATTGCACCTTGTTTACCGTTACCGTTACTTGCCTGCTACCAATTACCTTGCTATCAAATTATCTGTTACCTACAATTTCAGTGCTTGCAGAAATTACCTTGTTGAAAACCGCTTGTCATTTCCTTATGCTCCTCGTTGGGTTCGACACTCTTACTTATCGAAAGGACTACGATTGATACCCGATACTTGTGGGTCATCAGCCTCGCTGCCCCTTCGGTCACTAGGAGAGGACACCGCAAGATCGAACCCATCACAAAGCACCTCTTCCCATGGCAAGAAAAATCGATCTAGTTGGCCTAACTAAACCAAAGATTCAAAGAAGAAATACGAAGCTATAAGTAATCATGCACATAAGAGATCAAAGAAGACTCAAATAAAATTCATCGATAGAAACTGATTATGAACTCAAAATTCATCGGATCCCAACAAACACACCACAAAAAGTCATTACATCAAATAGATCTCCAAGAGACCATTGTATTGAGAATCAAAAGAGAGAGAGAAAGCCATCTAGCTACTGCCTACAGACCCGTAGGTCTATGGTGGACTACTCACGCATCATCGGAGAGGCACCAATGAGGATGATGAACCCCTTCGTGATGGTGTTAGATTAGATATCGTGGTTCTGGAACTTGCGGCGGCTGGAAGTTTTTTTCGTCAAATCCTCTAGGGTTTCTGGAATATTTGGGTATTTATAGAGCTCAGAGGCGATGGAGGAGACCCCCGTGGGCACCACAACCTATCAGGGCGCGCCAGGGGCCTCCGGCACGCCCTGGTGGGTTGTGGGCCCCATGGGCCTCCCCCTAGGTGCTTCCTTGGCTCCCAAGTTGTCTTCTGGTCCAAAACAAATCTCCGAAAAGTTTCATCACGATTGGACTCCGTTTGGTACTGATATTCTGCAAAGTAAAGAACAAGCAAAAAACAAGAACTGGCACTTGGCACTATGTCAATAGGTTAGTCCCAATAAATGATATAAAGTTGCTATAAAATGATTGTAAAACATCCAAAAATGGTAATATAACAGCATGGAACAATCAAAAATTATAGATACGTTGGAGACATATCACTGATACGTCTCCAATGTATCGATAATTTATAAAGTATTCATGCAATATTTGCCTATGTTTACAATACTTTTATATGGTTTTGATGCACTTTATATGATTTATTAAGAACTAACCCGGACTGACGCTGTTTTCAGCAGAATTATCGTGGTGTTGTTTTTCGTGCAGAAAATAAAAGATCTCGGAATCGCCCGAAACTTTTTTATGATTTTTTTTGGAGGAAATAAGAAATACCGGAGCGAAGAACCACCTGTGGGCCACAAGCCAATAGGGCGCGCCCACCCCCCTGGGCGCGCCCTGATGGCTTGTGGGGCCCATGTGGCTCAATTTAGCGTGATTCCAACGCCAAAAAATCCTATATATACAGAAATCCTTAGAAAAAAGCAGAGAACCTTCGCTCTGCCACCGCAACTGTGTGTATCGACGAAAAATCCATCTGGAGGCTTTCCAGTACCCTGCCGCAGAAGGAAATCATCATCCGGTGGCCATCTTCATCATCCCGGTAGAGACCATGACAAGGCGGGAGTAGTTCACCCTCGGGGCTGAGGGTATGTACCAGTACCTATGTGTTTAATCTCTCTCTCTCTCGTGTTCTTGAAAGGGCATGATCTTGATGTATCACGGGCTTTGTTAATATAGTTGGATCATATGGTGTTTGTCCCTTGCTATCTTGTTGTGATGAATTGAATCTTCCCCTTTGAGATTTTGTTATGTCGGATTTGAGAACATTTGATGTATGTATTGCATCCGGATAGCCGTAGTGACATTGGGGTATTCTATCGATTCACTTGATATATGTTATGGCATCAACTTACGGATTCCGGTGACCTTGGGAATCTATGCATATTGGTTGATTGCACATTTTCATACTACGTTCTCCGATAGAAATCTTGGGGTACTCTTTGAATTTCTTTGTGTTGGATTGAATATGATGAATCTGAAATTGTTTGATGCGTGTCGAATAATTAACCCACGGATACTTGAGGTGACATTGGAGTATCTAGGTGACATTCGGGTTGGTTGATATGTATCATAGGTGTTATTTTGGTACGAACTCTAGGGTTGTTTATGACACCTATAGGAATAGCCCAAAAGATTGATCGGAAAGGGTAACTTTGAGGTGGTTTTACTACCTAAAACAATTTCATCTTATGTTCTCCGCTAGATATGAACTTTGGAGTGATTCTTTGTTGCACGTTGAGGGATTATCATATGATTCTATTATGTTAGCATTGTTGAGAGATTGCACTAGTGAAAGTATGAACCCTAGGCGTTATTTCCAAACATTAGTATACTCTTTTGTTCTCTGTTTACTACTTGTTACCTTGCTGTTTTTATTTATTCAGATTACAAAAACCTATATCTACCATCCATATTGCACCTGTATCACCATCTCTTCGCCGAACAAGTGCACCTATACAATTTGCCATTGTACTGGGTGTGTTGGGTACACGAGAGATTTCTTGTATTTGATTGCAGGGTTGTTCGAGAGAGACCATCTTCATCCTACACCTCCCACGGATTGATGAACCTTAGGTCATCCACTTAAGGGAAAATTGCTACTGTCCTACAAAACTCTGCGCTTGGAGGCCCAACACGAGTCTACAAGAATAAAGTTGTGTAGTAGACATCAAGGGTATAAACTCATATCATTCACAAAGCAAGCATTGATTGCCATACTGAAAGAGAAGCTTACGCCTTTGCACAACGTCGCTATTTAAGCCGGTCACGTCACTCCTACGGCACGATGTCGGCCCAACACAGATGTACATCCACACTGAAAATCTTAAGTACAAACAATTTGTATTTGTATGCATTGAACTATCTGTATTTTGCTTGTATGCAACGAACTATTTGACTAAAATGATCGACGTGCATTTGTTTTCATGTATTTGGTGTTTTAAAAATAGGGTTTGAGGATTTAAATTGCAAAATTTTAGGCCCACCAGGTCACTGTTCGCAGACACGTCCGGGCGCGTCCGCGGACGTATAAGGACCAAGGTTTGCCTATCGTGGTTGTAGATGCTCTAACTTGAACACATACCTACTTATAATTATACTTTCGATGCAATCATCCAAAACTACAAAGGAAGTAATTAGGATAAATCTAATCAAAGCATTAAACAGTTGGATCCAAAACAACCCCTTATGAAATAATTCACAAACTAGAGTTTAGGTTTCTATCACTCCCGCAACCCATCATCAAAAAGCAAATTTCACAATGCCCTTCCCTTGGCCCAAAGATGGTAAAGTACCATGTAATCGACATTAACATAACACCACTAGAGAATGCATCACAACACAATATCAAATTATTGAATGGGCATCAACTTCACATGATTACTACTAACAAGACGTCTTCCATGGGAACTAATAGAACTCAAGATGGCAATGGGTCCCCGAAACCCGCGCCTCCGCGGGTTTTTACCCTATTAGGGGACGGGGATGGGCTCCTTTTTAACCCCGCGGGGCTGCTATTGGGTAAAGTATAAAACCCGACACGTTTCACGGGTTCAAACTCGTTTCAGTAATATCCGAACCCGAAACCCGCCATCCCCGTCAAAATACTACACTAAGCATATTGAGCCATTCAGCCTCGACTACACACCTACCCACCCAGTGTCCCAGCTCTAGTGTCTGAGACCCTAGCTCCAAATCCACACCCAGCCCCAGCCTTGCTAGGTTTCTGCCACACAGTCGCTCCCGCAGCCTTCCTCTCGCACACCTAAACCTAGCAATCCCATCGCCGATGCCCGATCTCGCCTCCCGCAGCCTCCGTCTCGCGATTTTGTTTTGCTACAATGTTTGCTTCAATATGCCGGTTTCCCCGTGGGTTCCCCATGGGTTTAGAAAACCCGATGGGTTTAGGGGACGGGCAAAAAGCTAGCCCCACGCATGTTGACGGGACGGGGACGGGCTTGCGATTTTCTCATGGGGATGGGTTTGAGAAGGCAAAACCCGGTGGGTTTCGTCCCCGTTGCCATCTTGAAATGGAACTACTCACAACTCATCATACTGATTATGATTAGTGGGTATACATATATGATTAACAATCTGGAAAAAACCCAATCTTCCACCAATTAAACCAACAAGCATCAAATACAAGATGTAATCAACACTACTAGCATCCTCAGGTACCAATCTGAGCTTTGATACAAAGATTATTGAACACAAAAGAAGAACTAGGGTTTCGATATGAGATGGTTGTCATGAAGATGTTTATGAAGATGATGATCTCCACGATGAACGGAGTGTTGGTGATGATGAAGGCTTCAATTTTCCCTTTCCGGAGTGAAGTTTCCCCAGCAGAATTGCTCTGCAGCAGAGCAAAAGTGCTCCACCCAAGTTCCACCTCACAGACGGCAGCGAAAGGTCCTGAGAATTTTCTATGATTTTTTCTAGGGTAAATGAGAATTTATGGCCACGTGGCCATGTGGTGACCAAATAATTCTCCAAAAATGTATGCTTCATTTTGAGCTCAGGAGAATTGCCTTCTCTTATGTTGCTATTTTCAGGTCAAGAATTCCAGCTCCCAGTAATCCCCATCTCTTTGTATACCTTGTATTTTAAAAGAGAAAAGGTGTTAAAATTGCACCATAATGTGAAATATATCATCATAATAAGATAAATTATAGTAAGAAATAATGATGCAAAATGGACGTATCAAGTTCCCCAGGTTTAGACCCCGATTGTCCGCAAGCGAATACCGAGCTGAGTAAACATGATCACAAGTTTATGGAGAGAGGTGTAATAAAGAATATGGACATGACAACATTATATTTATTAACACTATTATATATCATAGACAACAACTTTCTTTCATAGAACTTCTCTTGATCAAGTAGCAATCCATTCACATGTTAAGGTATAGACAACTCTATTAAAACCCAACAAATTCTTAGTCATCAAACAATTAGAATCCATCTTATTTTGCAGAAGAGTTTATGTAAGAGCTTTTGTTTAGCATATTTCACGTACTCAAGTATCATATAGTCTTCTAATGTTTGTTGACATTAAGAGCATATTTTTAGAACACACTATTTCCATCAGACACAAAGGAAGATGGGGATTTAGTGTTTCACCTCCCAACTCGCTTATCATAGGGATATTTGTCAACAATAATAACTCATGATCATATATATTCAATTGGATATGTGTGTCTGGATCTTTCCCCAACATATAATATTTGCTAAGTGGATAATATTTGAGGTTGGAATAAGGAGAAGTCGACTCAACATAAAAGTAAAGTTGACAGAAAAAGTAAAAGATAGAACCTTTGCAGAGGGAAGCAGGGGTTGTCATGCGCTTTTGAGTTGGATGTTTGAGTTTTTAATAGAAAGGAACATCACTTTAATATTGCCCCTTGAGATAGTGGCCTTTATTTAGCAGTCTATCGCTTTTATTACTCCACCACCATAATTTCGTACAAATCTTATTTACCTTCTAATAGAAGATCATACATATTTAAAGTACTTTTTATTGCATGCACCGATGACAACTTACTTGAAGGATCTTACTCAATCCATAGGTAGTTATAGTGGACTCTCAGGAAAGAAATTGGGTTTAGGGTTTTTTGGATGCACAAGTAGTATTTCTACTTAGTGTGTAAGTAATTGGCTAGCAAAGATTATAAACAAAACCATATGTTGAAGGATCCATGAAAATATAACTTCTATGCAAATATACATAAACATAACTCATTACGTTGTCTTCCTTGTCCGGCATCAACTATTTCATCAAGTGTGAAAATATTCAATGAGAGTCCACAATCATAAAAGATGTCCAACATATGGTATTTGAATGTAAAATCTCTCTTCTTTGTACTGATCTTTCATGAATTGTTTAAATGATTAATGCTATGTTTGTTAAATTTCAATATATTTTACTTCCTACACCCAGTGTGAAGCCACTACGTCCCATGAGATAAGTATATGAAATTGAATTGCAATAATGAGATACATAATAATGAAAAAGCAACCACAATACTTGTACTATTCTTTATTATAGATACTCTCACGACTGAATACAACGAAAACATGAAGGAACGAGATCACACATTGCAAACTATTTCATACTATAACGTTTGTCAAACCATGATATAACAAAGGATCAAGCTAATGGATAATAATATGGATGATAAGGGTGATGATACGATACCGGGGCACCTCTGTAGGATCGAAAGTACGTTTAGATGGGGGTGATTAGACTACTTGACCAATAAAATCCTAGCTGTAAGGGCATATCCCGCCTTAAGTGTTTTGATGTTGATGACAATGTAATTTGCAGACTAACTATGTTCCTAAGCTACACCGGTTTACTTCATGTGGCACCAGACGGTTAGGCATTCCCTCCGGACGAAAAAGAGCAAAGACAGAATTTCCGTTGCCTTTATTTTTGTGGTCGTAGGAAATCCGTACTATTAAGAGGGAATCCACATCGGAAGGTACTGGGTGAATCAAAGCACATACACACTCATATTGCACCCACATATATCCTTCCGTTCGAGGAGGGAGTACCGCAAGTTTTACCTAAAGCTGTTTTTACCACACCAACGGTTGTACCATTGGTGGGAGTAGTTGTACCGGCCTGGTCTGTACTTCTGGAACAACCATCGACCTCGGGGTGATACCCTAGGGTTAGTAGTGCTCCAAGTGGTAGCCATGCGGCTGTATCATTGCTCATATGACGATTGTATCGCCAATTCTTTGGCAACCCCAAGAATTCTACACGGCGGCTGTAACGCACTTGGTACCGCCCAAACCACCGGTCAGGCATGACTCCCTTCGGGTTTGGTGGCGGTAGTGGGCGGTGGTGTCCCGAGAGTTCTTGGATGGCTTCGGTGAACCGATACTACCGGTGGAGTGGAGCGGTTGTACCCCTCTAGACTTAGCCACCACAAGCACACGGTTCCAACGGTTGTACCAGCTCTTGTACCACTTGCAGGTGATTCTGCACGGGTAACTAGAGCGGTACTAGGTGGTGGTAAACCGGTAGTTCTAGTTGAGATCGACTCAGCATTGAGGGTGTCCCGAACTAGGGCGTACCTACTAATACGTCTCCGTCATATGCTTTGAGTGTCAGCAATCATGGAAGACTAAATGATAGTTGAGTATGTGGAATTTGCTAAACCAAAGCTCTTACATAGACCCTTCCTGAAAATAAGATGAATTTTAATTGTTTGATGACTGAAAACACAGTTTGCTAGTTTTCAAGAAAGTTTATGGTCTATACTTTAACATGTGACTAGGTTGCTACTTGATCATGAGAAGTTCTACGAGAAATACTTGCTCTTTATGATGCTAGAAAAAGTTATTGGAATTATCATTGATCAATACTATACACTATGCTAGCATTCACACTTCATAAATTACTTCTTTTATCATTTACCTACTCAAGGACGAGTAGGAATTAAGCTTGGGGATGCTGATACGTCTCCAATGTATCGATAATTTATGAAGTATGCATGCCATGATTGCCTATATATGTTTACAATACTTTTATATGGTTTTGATGCACTTTATATGATTTATTTAGAACTAACCTGGACTGACGCCGTTTTCAGCAGAATTACCATGGTGTTGTTTTTTGTGCAGAAAATGAAAGTTCTCGGAATCGCCCGAATTTTTTTATGATTTTTTCTGGAACATATGAGCAATATTGGAGCGAAGAACCACCGGAGAGGGGCCACCTGCAGGCCAAAAGCCAACAGGGCGCGCTCAGGGGGTTGGGCCCCTCATGGCTCCGTTTTGCGTGATTCCAACGCCAAAAAATCCTATAAATAGAGAAACCATCTGAAATTAACCTAGACTCTCCGCCTCGCCGCCGCAACTCTATGTATCGATGAAAAACCAATATGGAGAGAAAAATAGCGAAAACAGGAGAGAAACACACACACACACACACACACACACACACACAGATCCATTCTCGGAGGGGCGCCCGCCCCTCTGGGAGCCATGGCGGCCAAGGACCAGAGGGGAGAACCTCTCCCCATCTTGGACATTGGAGCTTAGCTGGTTCCAATGGTGGACGAAGCACTGCGAACATTTTTACGAGAAAACTGGGATATCTTTGCCTGGCATCCTTCAGATATGCTAGGAATCCCATGACGGCTAGCAGAACACAGTCTGGACATAATCACAGGCTTCAAGCCCATCAAACAGACTCTACGCCGATTTTCCGAACCCAAGCGACAAGCCATGGGCGAAGAACTAGCAAAATTGCTAAAGGCCGGATTCATAAGAGAAATCAAACACCCCGAGTGGTTGGCAAACCTGGTGATGGTACCGAAGAAAGATAAATCCTGGCGGTTGTGTGTCGATTTCAAAGACCTTAATAAAGCTTGCCCCAAGGACCCTTTCCCCTTACTACGCATAGACTAGATTATTGATGCCACAGCCGGACACGACTCATTGTGCTTCCTCGACGCTTATTCTGGATACCATCAGATCAAAATGAAGGAATCCGATCAAGCTGCAACTGCATTCATTACCCCCTACGGGCCATTCTGCTTTAACACAATGCCTTTCGGGCTAAAAAATGCAGGTGCTACATACCAACGTATGATTCAAACATGTCTCGAAAAACAAGTCGGTAAAACAGTCGAGGCATATGTGGATGACGTGGTCATTAAGACCAAACACATCAGCCAGCTGATAGACGACCTCAGGCAAACTTTTGCTAGTCTACGGGAATATGATATACGGCTCAATCCGGACAAATGTGTCTTCGGAGTTCCCGCTGGTAAACTACTCGGATTCATTGTTTCCCATAGAGGAATAGAAGCGAATCCTGCTAAGATCCGCGCCCTATCTCAACTTGCGATTCCTACAGAGCTAAAGCACGTCCAAAGGCTGGCGGGCTGCGTGGCGGCTTTGAGCCGCTTTATCTCCCGCCTTGGTGAAAAAGCTTTACTGCTCTACAGGTTGCTGAAACGGACCAAAAACTTCGAGTGGACCGATGAAGCAACGGATGCACTAGAGGAAATTAAAACACTGCTGGCCAGCAACCCCATACTCACGGTGCCAAGCGCCGCTGAACCAATGTTACTGTACATCTCGGCCACCAATCAAGTGGTTAGTGCGTTGCTCGTCATCGAACGAGAGGACGAGGGTGACAAATTCCGGGTGCAAAAGCCAGTCTACTACGTGTCAGAAGTGCTAACGCCATGCAAGTCCAGATATCCGCACTACGAGAAGATAGCCTATACAGTGTTTATGACATCACGAAAGCTCAGACACTACTTTCAAGAATGTTCGGTCACGGTGGCATCCGAGATACCCCTGAACGATATAATCAATAACAGGGACGCCACCGGCCGCATAACCAAATGGGCCATCGAACTCCTTCCTTTCGAAATCGCCTATAAGCCACGACGAGCTATTAAATCTCAGGTGTTGGCCGATTTCCTTGCCGAATGGACAGAGGCCGAGCTCCCCAGAGAATATAGTACATACTCTCATTGGACGATGTACTTCGACGGGTGAAGGACACTGGCCGGACTGGGGGCTGGAGTTATCCTCACATCTCCCACGGGAGACAACGTCCGGTACGTGTTGCAGATCATGTACGCCAATTCCAACAATGCGGCCGAATACGAAGCGCTATTGCACGGGCTTTGGATGGCAGCATCGATGGGCATAAAACGGCTTGAAGTACGGGGAGATTCTAATCTCGCCATCTCTCAAATCAACGGTGAATTCGGTGCTAAAAACCCAAAGATGGCAGCATATAGAAATGCTGTCCTTAAAATATCCGCACGGTTCGAGGGGCTAGAATTCCACCATGTCGCTAGAGACAGCAATCAGGCTGCTGACATACTCGCCCGTATGGGGGCCAAGCGTGACCCCGTCCCGAAAAACACCTTCCTTGAACGACTTTTTAAGCCATCGGTGGTATGGCAGGATGAGAATAATGGCGCTGGAGCCATAAGTGCGGAAGAGATTGTCCCTCCTATAAACGAACCAGATGAGCAAATTATCGGCGGTTCCATAATTGAAGAAACGCCTTCGGCTCAGGAGGTCATGGCAGTAATCGCACCATGGACCAAACCCTTCCTTGCTTACCTTCTTCGCCAAGAACTCCCCGACGACCAGACGGAGGCAAGACGCATAATTCGGCGATCCAAGGCCTATAAGGTCCACGAGGGTGAGTTATATAAGAAAAGCACTACCGGGATACTCCAACGGTGCATATCTGAGGAAGAAGGAAGACATCTTTTGGCCGAAGTCCATGCAGGCATGGGCGGCCACCACGCCGCAGCACGAGCCTTAGTAAGCAAAGCTTTTCGAGCCGGATTCTTTTGGCCCACCGCTCGAGCGGACGCCCAAGAACTCGTCCAACGTTGTGTTGGATGTCAACTATTTGCAAATCAAAGCCACATGCCCCCGATAGCTCTTCGGACTATTCCGATCACCTGGCCTTTCGTGGTCTGGGGGCTGGATATGGTCAGACCACTTAAATGGGGGACCAAGAAAAATAAATATCTACTGGTCATGGTCGACAAGTTCACCAAATGGATCGAAGAAAAACTAGTAAGATCAGCTAAGTCCGAACCGGTAGTCGACTTTATATCCGGCGTGGTACACCGTTATGGTGTCCCGCACAGCATAATAACAGACAATGGATCCAATTTCACTGCCCAGGAGGTGAAGGACTGGTGCGCAAACATGGGCATTAAGCTCGATTACGCCTCGGTGTATCACCCGCGGACCAATGCACAAGTCGAACGGGCCAACGGCCTCATCATGAGTGGCATCAAACCACGACTGGTCCGATCTCTTCATGAATCCGACTGCAATTGGGTAGAGGAGCTTGACTCCGTTCTGTGGGGTCTGCGTACCACCCCGAATCGATCAACGGGATATACACCGTTTTTTATGGTCTACGGGGCAGAAGCAGTCCTTCCATGCGATATCATTCACGACGCACCTAGGGTGCGCATGTACAAAGAAAAGGAGGCCGAGTTAGATCGGCAAGACGACTTAGACGCCTTGGAAGGGGAGCGTGATATAGCTCGGGCCCGCTCTACTTTCTATCAACAGCAGGCTCAGCGCTACCAAAGCAGGGAGGTTAGAGCGAAGGCATATAATGTGGGCGAACTCGTCTTACGACTCCCAGATAAGTAGAAGCATAAACTCAATCCTAAGTGGGAGGGCCCTTTCATAATTGACGAAGTACTTACAGGGGGGGCTTATTGCCTCCGCAACCCGCCGGACAATCGCCTCGAACCAAACCCATGGAACGCAGCTCGTCTTCGGCGCTTTTACGGCTAGACCGGTGTCGTCATATTTCTTACATTTCTTTTTCTTTTCCCTTTTTCTTTTGTATTCTTTCCTTTCCATATTAGCTTTACAGGATTGGATATCATCTCCCAGCCATGTGTTCGGCTAAACCGAGCTTGTGTTATGTTTTTCGGCATACATCTTCAAATGTCCTATCCAAAAAAACACCTGGGGGCTTCTTCTAGAAGCCGATTCTTATATATTCTGTGCACTGATTCACATCTATTGTGCATGCACACTTCCCTTATCGTTTTCAAGCCAATATATGCATCAATTGGACCTAAGATTTTGGCCAAGCTGGGTTGCCTCGCTCCTGTGCTTACCCTCTACGTTCCCGATTGTTCAGCTAGAGGGTAAAGGGAGCACCTCTGCAATTGTTACGACCGGATCATCCGGATACGTACCTCAGACGGGTGAAGACGAAAGCTAGCTATCTTAAGAGGAAAATTGGTCAGCCACGACGGAAGTAAAAAACTTGTGGTGGTTATCACCATTGTCTGGGATTATTTTTCCCCAAGGAAGCCATCATCTGCATACTAGTAGTATACGGCCATGATATTTACGATCTACGTAGCAACCTGAAGGAAGGTACCGATAGAGGAACTATTTTCTTCAGAAGATGTTTCTTACGTTAAGCAGTAATATAACATATCTCCCTATGCACGTTCTGTCTGTTCGCACCGCATGGCCTGATTGCCTGGTTCCCCGAAATAAGTTCCTTTTATCGAAGGACATTCGATACAGAACACTCCCAAGCTCTTAGCAAGGGAGGCCGAAGCCGATGGCCGGTTAAGACAACGTTTACAGCATAGACGGAGCAGTTTTTGATCTAAAGTACATAGTTACATAGAATCAAACACCTGGCTGCTAGTCAAGATTATCTATTAAGGTATCCAGGGTGCAGTCTTCCTGCGAAAGACGAGCGGCGGGCATCACTTGGTCGTAAACCAAATGAAGCGGCACTTCTTGCCCATCCGGCCCTACCGGCCCAACCCGAGCCATATGCTCTGGGTTAAGTTTGGTAAAGCAGGTCTTGACCGTCGCCCACGCCTCCCGCGCTCCCTCTCGACAAGCCGATGTCTTCCATAACTCAAAACGACATCGGGCCCCTTTAAACCGATCAGCCAGTTCGGACATCCCTTTTGGAGGCGTCTCGGCAGGCCAAAGCGCTTTGGTCATGCTCCTCATGGCTCTCCGAACCCGCTCATGTATGACGGACAGTTCCTTCAGTAGGTTCCCTCGGAGTGATCCGATTTCTTCCTCGGTGTCGGTGTCAAAACCGGCGGATCTCGGGTAGGGGGTCCCGAGCTGTGAGTCTAGGATCGATGGTAATAGGAGACGAAGGAGACAACGTTTACCCAGGTTCGGGCCCTCCTATGGAGGTAAAACCCTACGTCCTACTTGATTATATTGATGTGTATGAAGGTTACAGAGTTGATCTACCATGAGATCGACTAGCTAAAAAACTAGATGAGTTTTGCTCTCTATAGTCTAAAACCTCCCTGGTTTATATAGACACCGGGGGGTACCTAGGGTTTACACATGATAGGCCTCCTGTCGGGGATGGAGATGCCGATTTACTCATCTTGACTAGGAGTGCACGACGCGCCTTCGAGGCTTCCTTCTAGAACACGGGGTCATTGCATATCCGGCCCTTCCTGCGATAGTCAGAGAGCGGCCCACCAAGCCGGCCTATTGGTAGATAGGCCAGCGGCCCGAGGACCCCTTAGTCCAGGACTCCCTCAGTAGCCCCCGAACTAGCCCCCAACGCCAAGGGTCACAGCATTGGCAGTTTCACGTGATCGGAGTCTTCGGCTTGTGGGGGGAGTTTGTCGGAGAAACGACACCTATGGGATCACGTGGATCCCTTTACGGTTCGGCAGGGAGAAAGGCTTGCACAAATAGCAGATCCAACGAACAATGCGAGGGATTTTACCCAGGTTCGGGCCGCTGAGAAGCGTAAAACCCTACTCCTGCTTGGTTGTATTAGAAGTGTTCTAGCTCAAGTTCTGGGAGCGCTACAGTACTCAACCGCTACTCATGCAGAATCAGCCAGAGAAGATCCGATTCCCCCCTTGTAGTTACGCCTTGGGCCTCCTTTTATACGTTCGAAGGGGTCACCAACAGTGGCGTACAGTGCATACATGAGGTGTAAAAGTAGCTACAGTGTTATCATACCTAACACTGACGGCTTGGGACAAAAGCATTAAATGCTCTGTCCAGGTGTCCCTTCGCTTCTTGGGGACGGAAAAAGGGGCCGTCCCATCAGCACCGCTTAAGCCCATCCGCCGCAGATGCCATGACACGCGTCCAGGAGGATAAACCTCGTCTGACAGGCTGGTCGCTGCGCTGGAGCGGTGGCAGGGTGGCGGGATCTTGCTGGTTGCTGATCTTGCCGGGGCTCGACGGGCCAGCCCGGCAAGAATTTGCCGGGCGCCCAGCCTTCGGTCTTCTGATCATCAGCTTGAACGCCTTCTTGATAGTCTTGTGCTTGTTCCCAGTTGTCCTCCGGCAAGCATCTTGCCGGGAATCCAACATCGGGTCTTCTCGGTGACCTGCCTGGAGGTCTCCTCCCAGGAAGGCTTGCTTCCCGAAAATTTTGATCTTGCCGGTCTTGAGCTTGCCGGTATTTGAGCTTGCCGGTGATGCGCAACAAAGTGCTGTGCCCATGCTGGAGCCTGAGGCTCGACGGCAAGGACTAAAGGTATGTCTTCTGCCCCGGGTGCGTTTGTCTCTACGGCAAGGGCTTGAGGTCCTGCCGGAGCCTGTGGCCCCCCGGCAGACTTGGTTCCCGGCAAGTAGTCCTTGCCGGAAAACCCTTCTGTGTTCTACGAGTGGATGTCTTCTCTGCCATGCCCTTCCCGCCTGGAGGCTGCAACTTGCCGGTGCATGTCCAGGGGTAATGGGCACCCCCTGTTCATTACACCGACAGGAGCCCCCGGGCCTGGGCCGGACAAGCGCGCGCAGTGCTGTCCGGGCTAGGCCCAAAAACATGCACCGGCACACGCGCGGCGAGAAGTAACCATCACTCATGACTTTAACTGCACGCTGATGATGATGCAAGAGAGCTCGCAGTTTGCCAGGCCTTGGGCTTGCCGGCAGCGTGGGCAGACAGAGCAGGACGGCAGCGGGAGTTGTGTGCCCGAAAGGGAGTGTCACACCGTGCGATGAAGAGCTAGCCCCCGAGCCCTCCCTGACGGTGTCCTGGACTAGGGGTACTCACCACGTCATCTCCCGACCAGTGGGTCAGGCCGAGGACCCCCGTGATGATTCACTAATGGGCCACTTCGGGCAGCCCATGCCGAATACAAGGAGGATTCCACAAGACTTGGCGCACAAGACAAGGACTCCTCTAAACCCTAGACCTACGGTGCATATATAAACCGAGGCCAGGCTAGTTAATAGATCAATATATGACATCTCATAATCTCGTGGTAGATACATGTACTCTGTACTATACCCCATATGAATACCATCAAAAGCAGGACATAGGGTATTATCTCTTCAAGAGAGCCCGAACCTGGGTAAAATCCTGTGTCCACGTTACCATCGCTCCAAGACGCCTAGCTTAGGACCCCTACTATGAGATATGCCGGATTTGACACCAACATTGGTGCTTTCATTGAGAGCCTGCTGGCAGTCGCCGCGGTGCGATGGGAATTCAGATCGTCTCCGGTGCGATCTACGCGTTGGAACCGAGCTTTGTTGTCAATGTCGGCATCTTCATCGCCGGCTCGACTGGTCACCTCGGCTAGACCGAGGACTGCACTCCGTGCCGGATCATCAAGATCAGATGGATACTTTCATCGTCATCATCTCCGATCTCTATCAAGATCACGAGAAATCATCCATGGAGCTCGGGGGCTCGATGTTGACATCGTCCTCGAGCAACCGTGCAGTTTTTCTGGACAGCGACTCGTGTTCGTCGTCCCCGCTTCCTCGAGCGTCGCCTTGACGATTGCTTTGGTGGAATTGTGCGGAATGGAGTCTATAATGACCCCGTAAAATTTCGTCGTATTCCGATGGAGGAATCTTCGGCGATCTACGAAATACCGGAGCCCTGTCGAATCTGGATGGGAATCGGGATGAGTTTAGGGCGAGGTGTCCAGCTTGCAGCTCGGACATTGTTTGGAATATCCCACCGTTCATCGGCTGCGGAATTCCTATACCGATCACGGCTCAAAATTTTAGCTCAATCCGACCGTTCAAACTCCGGGAAACGTCCGATGAGTGCATCAATTCTTCCGATCTGTTTTCTGCGCGAAAACGAATCCAACCCGAGTTCATCTTTTTCATGAACGGGTTGTCGGACGTCCTTTTTGAAGGAATTTTTCTCATCATCTCGGTCATCCGACCAAGAGTTCGGCATCGCGAGGGCCGAATAATCATCAAGCGAACCTCGGCATCCGCGGGTTGTATGGGTCGGGCGCTCCGTTGTTTCATCAAGCCAGCATTGACCTCGTCACAAATTCCGACCTACGTCGGCATCGCCGCGCCGTTACTTTTTCAAGCTGACGTCCACCACGCCGACCTGTTTTGACACGTCGGCTGGTATGGGGCTCTAGCGTCACCTTACCGATCTGCCCCGTCACCTCGGCTAGACTGGGGGCTTCGTCATCTCCTCGTCAACCCGCTCCGGAGGCTTCGGTGTCACCAGCCGACCAGCTTCGACACCTCAGCTGGCATGAGACTTCGGCATCACCAGCCGACCAGCTTCGACACCTTGGCTGGCGTGAGACTTCGACGTCACCAGCCGACCTGCTTCAACACCTCGGCTGGCCTGAGACTTCGGCGTCACCAGCCGACCTGCTTCCACACCTCGGCTGGCATGAGACTTCGGCGTCACCAGCCGACCTGCATGTGACTTCGGCATCCGCCGATCACAGCTTCGCCATGTTAACTGGACCGAGGACTTCATCTCGCCACATCGGCCGTGCAGCGTCGCCACTTCGTCAAGCCGAACTCTTCGTTCAGGCACCTCAGCGCCCAGGCCATATTCCTTTGCTTATTTGCTTCACTTAAATTAACTAAGTAGAAGAATTTTTTTTTAAATATATTATTATCTTTCTTTGTTATTACTTTTGGCTTGCACTATTTTATGAGTGCAGGAAATCGACTTCGACTGCCGTCATGCGGTCACCTCGGCGTCACCTTGCCGACCTACTCCACCACCTCGGCTGGACCAGGGGCTTCGCCTCGCCACATCGGCCGAGCCGTGACACTACTTCGGAGTGCCGAAGTCCTCGTTCGGTCACCTCGGGACCGGCTTGGGGGCTGGGACCTTGACCCGCTATAAGCTCGGCATGCGTCGTCAACACCAAGCACATTAACCAGCTAAGTCGCTTTAATGCTCAAATTTCTAAATTTTTGTTCGGTTCTACCGAGCATTATATTTATGTTAAATAAAAAAGTTTGTTTGTTAACAACACTTCCTTTTCCCATGATAACTGGGGGCTTCGTCGTCATGCTGCCGAACTACTCTATCTCCTCGGCTGGACCGGGGGCTTTGCCTCGCCGCAGCAACCATGCTGCGTTGCCACTTCTCAACCCGAGCTCTTCACTCGGTTACCTCGGGCTTGGGGCAGGGACCTCGGCCAGGCCGAGGACTACGTCTTTGTCCCGCCACAACCCCGGACCGCACCGAGCACATTAACCAGCTAAGTCGTTTTCGTGCTCAGCTCTCTTTAGAATTTTACTTTTTGTTCGGATCGACCAAGCACTATACTTTTTTGACAAAAAGTTGTTTGCGAAAAACTTTCTTTGTCAAAACTTTGTTTGTTACAAACAAGTTCAAATACCCCGTTTACTTGGGGGCTTCCTTTATGAAACCTTTTCTCTCTGCATGTGATTATTATTGTACAGCTTCTTTCCTCGCTCGTGTATTATGCCAAAATATGCATCATGTTGACTTAAGTGTTCCACAAAGCTGGGTTGCCTAGCTCCTGTGCTTACCCCTACGTTCCCGATTGTTCGGCTAGGGAGTAAAGGGAGCACCTCGGCGATTGTTACGATCGGGTCATCCGAACTCGTACCTCAGACGGGTGAAGCCGAAAGCTAGCGCTCTTATTGTTTTCAACTATGGTCGGCACACGACGTAACTCACGCGTACACAAATCTATTGCATAAGTCTCATAGTAATCATGAGCGACCAAAGAAAGGTACCGTTGGGGGCACTATTTTCTTTGAAGATGCTTCTTACGTTACATAAGTAATATAGCATAATTTCCCTGGGCGCGCTTTGTCTGTTACAGCCTCATGGCCTGATTGCCTGGTTATCCGAAACACCGCCGATATTTTCGGTAGGCGGAGTAGATAACACTTTTCGGCCCTTGGCCGAAGAGGGAGAAGCCGACGGTCAGTTAAGACGCGTTCAAAGTTCGGGCGAACACAGATATTATATAAGTACTTCGGTACATACAATCATTATACATAAAATTCTTTTACCCAAGTCACTTGGGGGCTCTTAAATTAATATGAGCCGTTTTATAATAGATGTTTTCTTCTTAGTCGTTGCAAAGTCTTTTTCTACCACTCCTTTCTCGACTCAAGTGTATGATCAATAGCCGGGTAGCCTGGTTTCTCTCTAAAGCCGCTCGCGTTTAGTTCGCTAAACTGGCCTGAGAAACACTCCGCCTTCGGGATAGGGAGGTTGAAGCCGAAGGCTGACCCACTTGAAGTCTAGAGATCGGATGTGTCATGTCAAAGCACGACGGAAGCACAATTGTAATACCAATTTTGTATTGGCACCAAAAAACTTGATTCAATCTAGACGTAAAGTTTTTTACGCAAGTTTTTTGGTCTTTTGAGCTTATAACATCTTTCACCTATTTTATGTTTTCCTTTCAGGAAGCGGGACACTCTCTTGGTTGAGGTGTTCAGCGTGATGGTCTTGCTAGGAAACTCTTTTCTAAACTATAGTTCGGCATCTTTCCTGCTGAACTCCACCTCGATGTTGTCAAAACATACATGACGGTTGAACTAGTTCCCGAGGAGGTACGATCCTAGGGTCGGCCATGTTGCCCAACCCAAGTCTCGGGGGCTACTGCATTGACAATTCAATCCAGAAAATTTAAGTGCAATATAGTTTCCGAGGAGATTATGATCCTCAGGTTGGTCGGCCGCACCCAACCCGAGTCTCGAGGTCTGTGCACACCGCTTTTGTGTTCCTAAGTATGCTGCCGAGCTAGAAGTTGATCCTCAGGCCGATTTCGCGAATCGACCTGAGTCTCAGGGGCTACTGGGATCAGCGGTCTTATGTCATCCTTCAGGCGCATCTCGGGTTATAGACCGACACACACCTTGAGGGCTACTGGCTATATATCTCGGCAGAGAATAAATTGCACCAATCGAAAATATCCACAAAAAATTAGCCCATGGTAAGGGTGGTGCACCACCTCGAAAGCAGTCCGGCATAAAGCTCGGGTGCAAGTGGCTGGCTCCATAGAGAGCGTTTCCGACATTAAGCTCGGACGAATTCCTTTAATTTTTTAAGGTCCAAGGTAGCTTATGATACCTCGGACGCTGATCATCATTGGAGCTTGGATGCAGTCCGGTGTTGGAGCTCGGAAGCAGTCCGGCATAAAGCTCAAGATCGGAGATGCCTTAGAAGTAGTCCGGCATAAAGCTCGGATGTGAATGGCTGGCTCCATAAAAGACTATTCCGGCATTTAAGCTCGGATGAAGTCCTTCAACTTTTTCAAGACCGAGGTAATCCATGACACCTCGAATACAGTTCGGCGTTGGAGCTCGAACACAGTTCGACGTTGGAGCTCGAACACAGTCCGGCGTTGGAGCTCGGACACAGTCCGGCGTTGGGGCTCGGCTGCAAAAAGATACCTCGGATACAGTCCGGCATTGGAGCTCGGACATAGTCCGGCGTTGGAGCTCGGCTGTAAAAAGACACCTCAGATGCAGTTCGGCATTGGAGCTCGGACGCAAGAGGACACCGCCGCACGGGAAACCCTTCAAACCCGAGGTGTGGCGTAAAAAATAATAAGGCATTGATAAAGGCCGATAACTTAAAGGGGCTCCTCGGATGCCCGACTTGTGAACTCTTCGGATTCACCTCGGCGATCCTCAAGATCAGTGATGGGAAGATTTATTGAACCAGTTTTGAAGACCGATGGCCGAAGATGAAGAACTGTTCGGAAGAACCGAGGAGCGTCCCTAACTTGAAGACCGGTTCAGGGGGCTACTGACGGTGTCCTGGACTAGGGGATACTCAACACGTCGTCTCCCGACCAGTGGGTCGGGCCGAGGACCCCCGTGTTGATTCACTAATGGGCCACTTCGGGCAGCCCATGCCGAATACAAGGAGGATTCCACAAGACTTGGCGCACAAGACAAGGACTCCTCTAAACCCTAGGCCTACGGTGCATATATAAACCGAAGCCAGGCTAGTCAATAGATCAATATATGACATCTCATAATCTCGTGGTAGATACATGTACTCTGTACTATACCCCATATGAATACAATCAAAAGCAGGACGTAGGGTATTATCTCTTCAAGAGAGCCCGAACCTGGGTAAAATCCTGTGTCCACGTTACCATCGCTCCAAGACGCCTAGCTTAGGACCCCTACTACGAGATATGCCGGATTTGACACGGACACTCCCAACAAAGGGTACAATGGGTGCGGTGCTCAATTCATACAGTCATCCCTGTTGTCGCCGCCGTCCTGCCGGCCTCCAGCGCGGCGCCCTTGGCTTTCTCGCTGTCTGGAAACCTTGCCGGTGCGCACGTTTGCCGCGAGCGCTAGATGCGGGTCTTTAGCAGCCTGCTGGAAACGCCACCGCCGGCAAGGCGACTTGCCGGGTCAGAACGCAGCTGCTAAGCCTGCCGAGCGGACTCAAGGCAAAACTAGAGCGCGAACTCACCACGATAAGGTTCCTTCGCGTGCAGATTAATGTACAAGGTCGAAAAATCAATCAAGACGGCCCATGCTTGCCGGAAAGCTTTCCGGTGCACACGCTCCAGTCGGCAGCGCTTGGAGGAACGGATCCTTAGCAGCTTGCTGGGAACGCCGCCTCCCGGAAAGGTTTACCTTCCCGGTGCCTGTGCAGCCGCCTAAGTTGTCGAGCGGAATCGAGACAACTAGGGGCGCTATTGGCTCCGGGAAGGCTCCTTCGCATGTAGGTGTAAATAGCAAGTGAGGACAGCAAAAGGAATGTAATTGTTACAAGTTTTGTAACTTAGCTTTTCCTGCTGTTCATCCCGCATAGTGAGGCCTCGCTCGTGGTGATGACCGGCAGCTCTCTAGAAGGTTACTCTCTAGGGCGCGGCCAGCCCCCGAGCCGCCTTCCATGCGTATTCCTGCAACACTGATTGGACATGTAATGCCACGACAACGTTTAAGCACAACAAGTTAATTAGCTTCTGGGCTACGATTAAATTGTTGTAATCTTGACTTCTGTCGAATGTTCCCTTGCTTGCCGGAACACTTTCCGGTGCGCACGATCCAGTCAGCAACGCTTTGAGGAACAGGTCCTTAGTGGCTTGCCGGGAACGCCGCCTCCCGAAAATGTTTACCTTCCCAGCTTTAGTGCAGCTGCTCACATCGCCGAGCGGACTCGAGGCGACTAGGAGCGGAACTAGCCCCGGGGAGGCTCCTCAGCATACGGGTTTACGCAGAAATCCGAAAATAAAACTCATCGAGCCTTTTCCTTGAACAGTCCCACTTTTGTACAATGAATCCCTATGCTTGCTGGAATACTCTCCGAATGCGCACGTCCTGGTCGATGGCGCTTAGGATCGGGTCCTTTCTAGCAGCCTATCGAGAACGCCGCCTCTTCAGGAGCTTAACGCTCTAGAGACAACCGCAGTTGCATCTGTGTTGTTGGGCGGACCCAGAACAACCAAGAGCGCAGAGTGTTTCCAGAGCGCTCCCTCGCGCACAGGTTATACAAAACTACCATCAAGGATAAGGCTACGCAACAAAAAGCAATAAAAGCTTTAGGACTTAGCTTTCTGTAAGTAGAGCGAAGTCGCCATCGACGATGAAGCTGACGTGCTGACCGCTAGATCAGGTTCGCGCAACCTTTCCCCCTACTTGGCGTGCCAAAGATGTCGGAGAAACGACACCTATGGGATCACGTGGATCCCTTTACGGTTCGGCAGGGAGAAAGGCTTGCACAAAGAGCAGATCTAACGAACAACGCGAGGGATTTTACCCAGGTTCGGGCCGCTGAGAAGCGTAAAACCCTACTCCTGCTTGGTTATATTAGAAGTGTTCTAGCTCAAGTTCTGGGAACGCTACAGTACTCAGCCGCTACTCATGCAGAATCGGCCAGAGAAGATCCGATTCCCCCTTGTAGCTATGCCTTGGGCCTCCTTTTATACGTTCGAAGGGATCACCAACAGTGGCGTACAGTGCATACATGAGGTGTAAAAGTAGCTACAGTGTTATCATACCTAACACTGACGGCTTGGGACAAAAGCATTAAATGCTCCGTCCAGGTGTCCCTTAGCTTCTTCGGGATGGAAAAAGGGGCCGTCCCATCAGCACCGCTTAAGCCCATCCGCCGCAGATGCCATGACATGCGTCCAGGAGGATAAACCTCGTCTGACAGGCTGGTCGCTGCGCTGGAGTGGTGGCAGGGTGGCGGGATCTTGCCGAGTGCTGATCTTGCCGGGGCTCGACGGGCTAGCCCGGCAAGATTTTGCCGGGCGCCCAGCCTTCGGTCTTCTGATCTTGCCTTCGGCTTGAACTCCTTCTTGATAGTCTTGTGCTTGTTCCCAGTTGTCCTCCGGCAAGCATCTTGCCGGGAGTCCAACATTGGGTCTTCTCGGTGACCTGCCTGGAGGTCTCCTCCCAGGAAGGCTTGCTTCCCGGAAATTCTGATCTTGCCGGTCTTGAGCTTGTCGGTCTTTGAGCTTGCCGGTGATGCGCAACAAAGTGTTGTGCCTATGTTGGAGCCTGAGGCTCGACGGCAAGGACTAAAGGTATGTCTTCTACCCCGGGTGCGTTTGTCTCTACGGCAAGGGCTTGAGGCCCTGCCGGAGTCTGTGGCCCCCCGGCAGGCTTGGCGTTGTTCCCGGCAAGTAGTCCTTGCCGGAAAACCCTTCTGTGTTCTACGAGTGGATGTCTTCTCTGCAATGCCCTTCCCGCCTGGAGGCTGCAACTTGCCGGTGCATGTCCAGGGGTAATGGGCACCCTCTGGTCATTACACCGACATAGTTCTTCTTCCCATTAATGATCGGGTGAGACTAGTCCGGCTCCCGATGACGCGTAATTTTTCCGATCATACGATCGTCCGGACGCCATGAGTCGCTTGGCCCCAAAGGCCAACCGTCAAAGTGTAAACAGTGCTTCCTGTCAGCCCTTTTGACGAAGGGTCACGGCCTATCACGACCACTGAACCAGTGATGGAAACTTGATTCGCGGTTCGAGGCCGTTTTTACATTGGCACGACTCATCAATGTACATATCGGCTCCGTTTCACACGGGATATGATTAATGCCTTAGGTTTTCTCACGCGTGCGTCGCGGCACGGATATCTTGGGAAGCGGAGAGACCCGCGGCGCAGTAGAGGGAGGCTCATCGGCGTCACGCCTCATAAAAGGGGAAAACACCCCGAGGCCCATTCACGCTTCCCCTTCGCATCCCTCGCTTCCACAATCTTCACAAGCTCCAAGAGCCCAGATCCAGTTTTCCCTCAACTTCTCCTCCGAGCTTAGCCTTGGCGGGTTCAGGCTCTATGGGCAAGTGGGAGGCCTCCACGGTCACCGACAAGGACATCCGGGAGTTAAAGCTCGCCGACTACCTCCCCGCCAACGTCTTCCACCGCGCTCCAGAGGCGAACCAGGTGGTCCCCACCCCCAAGCCAGGTGAGAGGGTGGTGTTCGTCCCCCACTTCCTCCGGGGACTAGGCTTTCCGCTCCACCCCTTTGTTAGGGGCCTCATGTTCTTCTACGGGCTAGATTTCCATGACCTTCCCCCGAACTCCTTCATGCATATTTCGGCATTCATCATCACCTGCGAAGCCTTCCTGCGGGTCGAGCCACACTTCAGCCTGTGGCTCAAGGTTTTCAATGTCAAGCCGAAGATAGTCATGGGTGAGCACGCAGACTGCGGAGGGGCAGTAATCAGCAAGCTCCCCCGCGTCGAATGGCCGGCCAGTACCTTCATCTATACAATCAAGATCTGGCAGAAGGAATGGTTCTACATCACCGAACCAAGGGACGAGGGCTGGGCGGCATCTGCCGAGTTTGGATCTGGACCTCCTGCAAGGTTAGCCTCGTGGCTCAAGAAGGGGCTTGACTGGGGGTCGGATGCAGAGGTCAAATCGCTGTAGAAGCGCATTTCCTCGGTGATCGCGGCCAGGGTCGAGCTGGTCAATGTTGTCCAGGTTATGCTCCACCGCCGTCTTCTTCCCTGCCAGCGCCGGGCTTCTCCAATGTGGGCCTATCAGCCTGAGGACCAGCCTATGGTGAGAGCATTCTTCCGCACCACCCACCAGAAGTTGTGGAAGGCATTATTCAAACCCCAGAAGAGCTGGCCAGCCGAGGAGGAGGACTCGGGCCTAAGCGCCGATAACCCTCCTACCCAGGTATAACATTATTTTGATACTCCGGCCCTGTCGTCTGACAAAAAGCTGAACCACCTCCTTCTTATCTTTACAGAAGTGGCTAAGCAAGGCCACCAAAATGGACTGCCCGGCCCCACAGCCCGAAGGCCCCCGGGTCAGATGTGCTGACGTCGATGCTTGTCGCTGTGCCGTACACAGTGCCGGAGAAGAAGGAAAAGAAGAACAGCCAAGAAGGCCTCCGCATAAGGGACCTACCGGACACTATGTTCGAGGAAACCCATGCTTCCTCCACTCATGAGGAAGAGCACGAGGACGGGGGGAAAGGCGATTCCCCCCTCACAAGAAAGAGGGCGGCTTCACCGGACGCCGCGGAGGATCTACCTCCTCTGGCCCCGAAGAGGGCGCGTAGGCCGAGGTTAATCCTGGCCGACGATAGCTCGGACTCCAACGCCGAGTCTGAGAACTTTGATAGGGTTCCCCGAAGGAACCTGAGGGTTAAGCCCCCAGCCCAAAGGTACGAATCCGAAGACTCCCTGGGTCATTTATGTGAAGTTTTTACTGTTTTAAATGGACGAATGCTTTTTAATCTACAACCCACCAAGCGTCCTCCCTACCGACCAAATATCGGATGGGGAGTCTCCACATGCTGAGCTGGCGGAGAGTGGGACTACGTCGCACCCCACACCAGGGGCCGCGAAGGAGGCCGCGGGTGTGTCATCCCGCTCGGCTCCTTTGGAGCCGAACACCGGCGGCGGGGGTGACGATGTTATGGTCGAGGTTAACGCCTCGACCGCCGAAGACCAGGAGGGTGAAATTCCCCTGGTCGTAGAGGAGGGGGGGGCAAAATACTGCCCAGTCCCCCCCCCCGAGGACATCTCCAGAGAGCGCTGTGCCTCCAGGGATACCGGCTCAATCCCCCATCAGAGATCGGGTTGGCCAGTCCCCACCGGTGCCGCCCATGACTGGGTGGCCGGTCATGATGGAGGAGGCCTTATCAAGCGCCTCCATCTCTGAAGATCGCCGCACTCTTATGGGTGCGGTTTTGCAAGGTATTCCGTCCGTTGATAGCAGACTGAAAGAGGCCTTCAATGGTCTCTTGACGGGCTTCAAGGTGAGTCACGTAATACCCTTTTCCCGAAAAGTTTAATTTTATTAAGTTTGCGCTATCTTTATATATGCAGTAGCCCCCGAGCCCTGGGTGGGTTTGAAAAAAAAAACACCCGGGGGTCAAATACCCCGGACTAACCGATGATGCATAAGGCACTATTTCTTCCGCACTGTTCTAAAGCCCTTAAGAGGACCGAGCACAGGGTCATATTCTTAACAGCTAATTTATTTATTGCAGGCCTCGTCGGCGGCGGCGGCCGTCAACGCTGCGGAGCTTGCCGAGCTAAATCGGAAGCTCAAGAGCTCCGATGAGGAGCTCGATTGCCTGAATAAGAGGTTCAACGAAGCGCAAGGTAAGTCGAAAAATATCCGAGCTATCTATCGTTATTAATCCAGACTGTCAACCCAGTGTAATGACTCATCTACTGCTAACACAGCTTCGGCTGCGGAGGTCGAGAACCTCAAGGCCGAGCTAAAAAATGAAGCAAGCGGCCGCGGATGAGAAGGCGGCAGCCGAACAAGCAGCACCCGCGTTATCCGCATTAAAAACCGCGAGCGATAAGCATGAGGCCCGGGTGGAGGAGGTGCAACAGGAGCTCAAGGATGCCAGCACGAAGTGCGAGGCCCTTGAGTAGAAAGGCAAAGAGCAAGCTACCGAGCTATCCGCGCTGAAATCCGAGCTCCAAAAGGAGCGGGTGGACAGGCGGACCTTTGAAGAAGAGGTTCGCCAAGTCAAGGCTGTCACCGATGGTAAGCCGTATTCACTACAATGCGCCTTTGGTGGTAGCAGGTTTGCTTTGCTCACCCAGGTGTGGCGTTCCTCAGGCGTCTGTGCGGATCTCCATAAGAGCTCAGCGGACGCGAACAAGTTTTATGCTTCGCAGGAGGAGGATGATGAGGCTCGGCTATTCTGGGCACAGTTTGAGTCCCCCGAGCGTTCTCCTCTTCTGATCGAGCAGATGAAGCAACTGATGGAGCTGCACAGGATGGCGGAGCCGGCCATGAAGGATCTCTACATCCGGCTATGGCCTGAAGAGCCGTTGCCGAGCAGCTACTTCGACTTGCTGCAGAAAATGTGCGACGCTACGTCTCGGATTGACGCGCTAAAGCGTTCTACATGCATCGAGGGAGCATGGATGGCCTTTCCAAGGACCATGGTGCACTGGCCGAAGCTCAAGCCGACCGAGATGGCTACCGCACCTCCGCCCCCTAGAAGGCAGCATAGGCGCCCCGAGCTATACTTCTCCGCAGTGATGGAGGGTGCTCGGGCGATAGAGGACCAATGCTCTAAGGATGTTTTTTATGAATGAGCGCGCTGTAATATGTCCTAAGACCGTCAACGCTTTATAATGATGCTGCATGGTTTATCATGTCTTTTGAGTTTTGTATTTATTGTGACTCTTGTGTGGCCGTTTTATCTGAAAGTTGCGAGTCGTTAGCTTCAACCCCCACGTAGATACTACGCGAGGTGTTTCTGCCTCCACACTGTGACCCTTAGCAGAGGTATCGATGCCCGAAGGTGGTAGTTCGAGGGGAACAAGGCAATCGGACTATGGTGCTTTATTGCTTTCACTTAGCCGTAGGAAAAAAAATGCGGGGGTTGATGACTAGCCCCCAGTGTTTTGTGATGTTCGGATGTACCGAGGCTGAAGCCAGCATCACATGGTTCGTACAAGTACGAAACCCATCGTATGACACGGAATAACCTCTATCGATTTTTTAGTATGACATTTATGCTCGGATTTGCGGACCGGTTCTCGCTTACTATGACAGTCAGTTTTCGGCTTTCTCCCCTGAGGTGCTTGACCAGGTGAGCTGGAAGCACAATCGCAGTGGTTCTCCCTTTGCCCTTTTAGCCAAACGAGCGGAACGTAAAATGGCAAACACAGGAGCCGGGCAACCCAACTATTGACCCAAGACATAGTTCGGATCCGATGCATATAAAGCAAAATCCAAGACACCGAACACACGATCAATTGTGTCGGGGTGATGCTTAGGGTGATATTTTAAATTCAATCTCTCGGTCTATTAGCCGGTTGCATCGTAATGTATACCGAACAGTTTCGCAGGAAGCGTTGATGAGGGAAGAACAGAGAAAGTAGCATAAAATACAGTGAAGAAGCCATGTACAATGGTCTATTATTTACTCATTAATTCGTATAACTCAAATTGCCGAAGCCACTGTTTACAGGTATTTGACGAGGAAATATAAATTTTACAGAGGAGAGGTTGTACCAGGGGTCTTCGATGGGTGGCTTGATGACCTCGATGTGCCCAGCCGCATGTCCGCTCCTGCGCCTCCTAGGGAGTTGTATTCCTTTAAAGGTGATGGTGTCGGCGAGCGGACCTTGGGAAGAAGATCTTGGGAAGTCGCCGAAGTATGGATGAGCTTTACGCTTTAGCAGGTCCTTGATGGTACCTGTGGTATGTCCGAGGACATGTACTGACAGTAGTTCGGTCCAGCCGAACATTTTCCCTTTGATAATCGTTCCTCACTGCTGCCCATGGGATCTTGAGTGCAAAGTTGTGCCATCTTGGCACATGTTTGACGGGCACTAGGGCTGTGCAGTGAGGAGCATGTCCCTATTTCTGGGGAGAACAAGATTCCGGTAGTTCGGACTGAGACCGAGCTTGTTTGTCAGCCTTACGTGCCTTTATGGCAGATTTCGATGTTGGCCGATCATCATCGTAATGGAATTCGGCCGCCAGGGCCAATGCATGTTCCTCAGTCCGGAGGGAACGCTCTGTGTTGCCGTTGACAGTAATGACCCACTTGGGCCCGGACATCTTGAGCTTGAGGTATGCGTGTTGGGGAACGTTGCATGGGAAACAAAAATTTTCCTACGCACACACAAGATCTATCCAAGGTGATGAGCATCTACGAGAGGGAGAGTGAATCTACATACCCTTGTAGATCGCTAAGCGGAAGCGTTAAGAAACGCGGTTGATGTAGTCGAACGTCTCCGCGATCCAAATCGCAAGTCGTCCCTCGATCCGATCACGAACTAGTGCCGAACGGACGGCACCTCCGCGTTCAACACACATACGGCTTGATGACGCCTTCACCTCCTCGATCCAGCGAGCGATGGTGAAGTAGTGGATGAGTTCCGGCAGCACGACGGCGTGGTGATGGTGGTGAGGAACAATCTCTGTAGGGCTTCGCCAAGCACTACGGAGATTATGACGGGAGGAACTAGAGGGTTAGGGTTGCTGACACACGGCTTGGGAAATCTTGATGTGTCCCGTGTGTTAGCCCTGCCCCTCTATTTATATGTTGAGCCCTGGGGTCTAAACTTGGAGAGAAAGCCTCCACAAGGTCGGTTTTGCCCGCACAAGGTCGGTTTGGCCCGCACGGAAAGAGTCTAACTCAGATTCCAGCAGTATCGCGTACAAGCGGTAGTACCGCTCACGAGCGGTAGTACCGCTTGTGCGGTAGTACCGCTTCACACAAGCGGTAGTACCGCTTACGCGGTAGTACTGCCTTACCGGCGGTAGTACCGCTTAAGGCAGCAGCAAAACTTCCATTTGCACTTTCCAATACCTCGTGGGCTTTACCCCTTTGGCTCATATAAAGTGTTGCTGCACCCGAACACTTCGGTAAACATCCGGAACCCCTTCCGGTGAATTCCGGAACCCTTCCGGAGATCAAAACACTATTATCACATATATCAATCTTTACCTCCGGACTCTTCCGGAGATCCTCGTCATGTCCGGGATCTTATCCGGGACTCCGAACAACCTTCGGTCACCAACAAAATAACTCAACTATACTAATCGTCACCAAACGTTAAGTGTGTAGACCCTGCGGGTTCGAGAACTATGTAGACATGACCGAGACACCTCTACGATCAATAACCAATAGCGGGACCTGGATGCCCATATTGGCTCCTACATATTCTACGAAGATCTTTATCGGTCGAACCTCTATGTCAAGGATTTAGTTAATCCCGTATGTTGTTCCCTTTGTTCTTTGGTATGTTACCTGCCCGAGATTCGATCATCGGTATCTCTATACCTAGTTCAATCTCGTTACCGGCAAGTCTCTTTACTCGTTCCGTAATACAAGATCTTGTGGCTAACACTTTAGTCACATTGCTTGCAAGGCTCATTGTGATGTTGTATTACCATGTGGGCCCTGAGATACCTCTCCGTCACACGGAGTAACAACTCCCAGTCTTGATCCATGCCAACCCAACAGACATCCTTGGAGATACCTGTAGAGCATCTTTATAGTCACCCAGTTACGTTGCGACGTTTGATACACACAAGGTATTCCTCCGATGTCAGGGAGTTGCATGATCTCATGGTCATAGGAACAGATACTTGACTTGCAGAAAACAATAGCAATAAACTGACACGATCATATGCTACATTTATAATTTGGGTCTTGTCAATCACATCATTCTCCTAATGATGTGATCCCGTTATCAAATGACGTCTTATGTCCATGGCTAGGAAACCTTCACCATCTTTTGATCAACGAGCTAGTTAACTAGAGGCTTACTAGGGACACAGTGTTGTCTATGTACCCACACATGTATTTGAGTTTCCAATCAACACAATTATAGCATGGACAATAAACGATTATCATGAACAAGGAAATATAATAATAACTAATTTATTATTGCCTCTAGGGCATATTTCCAACAGTCTCCCACTTGCACTAGAGTCAATAATCTAGTTCACATCACTATGTGATTTACATTGTAATGAATCGAACACCCATGCAGTTCTGGTGTTGTTCATCTTTAGCCCTTGGAAGAGGTTTAGTCGTCGGATCTGCAACATTCAGATCCGTATGTACTTTGCAAATATTTATGTCGTCCTCCTTGATGTAATCGCGGATGGAATTGAAACGTCGCTTTATGTGTCTGGTCCTCTTGTGAAATCTTGGTTCCTTGGCTAGAGCAATGGCACCAGTATTATCACAAAACAGAGTCATTGGGTTAAGCGCACTAGGCACTACTCCAAGATCTGTCATGAACTCCTTCATCCAGACACCTTCCTTCGCCGCCTCCGAGGCAGCGATGTACTCCGCTTCGCATGTAGAATCAGCTACCACGCTTTGCTTGGAACTGCACCAGCTAACCGCACCCCCATTAAGAATAAATACGTATCCGGTTTGCGACTTAGAGTCATCCGGATCAGTGTCAAAGCTTGCATCGACGTAACCCTTTACGACGAGCTCTCGATCACCTCCATAAACGAGAAACATGTCCTTAGTCCTTTTTAGGTACTTCAGGATATTCTTGACCGCCGTCCAGTGTTCCACTCCTGGATCACTTTGAAACCTTCCGGCCATACTTATGGCAAGGATGACATCGGGTCTTGTGCACAGCATTGCATACATGATAGAGCCTATGGCTGAGGCATAGGGGACGACACTCATCTTTTCTCTATCTTCTGCAGTCACTGGGCATTGAGTCTTACTCAACTTCACACCTTGCAATACAGGCAAGAACCCCTTCTTGGACTGATCCATTTTGAACTTCTTCAAAACTTTGTCAAGGTATGTGCTTTGTGAAAGTCCTATTAAGCGTCTCGATCTATCTCTATAGATCTTGATGCCTAATATGAAAGCAGCTTCTCCTAGGTCCTTCATTGAAAAGCTCTTGTTCAAATATTCCTTCACGCTTTCCAACATTTCAATATTGTTTCCAATCAGTAATATGTCATCCACATATAATATTAGAAACGCTATAGAGCTCCCACTCACTTTCTTGTAAATACAAGCTTCTCCGTAAACTTGCATAAACTCGAACGCTTTGATCACCTCATCAAAGCGAAGATTACAACTCCGAGATGCTTGCACCAGTCCATAAATGGATCGCTGGAGTTTGCAAACTTTGTCAGCATTCTCTGGATCGACAAAACTTTCTGGTTGCATCATATACAACTCTTCCTTAAGAAAACCGTTAAGGAACGTTGTTTTGACATCCATCTGCCAAATTTCATAATCGAAAAAGGCAGCTATTGCTAACATGATTCTGACGGACTTAAGCATCGCTACGGGTGAGAAGGTCTCATCGTAGTCAACTCCTTGAACTTGTGAAAAACCCTTTGCCACAAGTCGAGCTTTATAGACGGTGACATTACCGTCCGCGTCCGTCTTCCTCTTAAAGATCCATTTGTTCTGAATGGCCTTACGCCCTTCAGGTAATACTTGCAAAGTCCACACTTTGTTTTCATACATGGATCCCATCTCGGATTTCATGGCCTCTAACCACTTCTCGGAATCCGGGCCCATCATCACTTCTCCATAGCTCGTAGGTTCATCGTTGTCCAACAACATGACCTCTAAGACAGGGTTGCCGTACCACTCAGGAGCAGTACGCGTCCTTGTCAACCTACGAGGTTCGATAGCAACTTGATCCAAAGCTTCATGATCATCATCATTAACTTCCTCTTCAGCTGATGTAGGCTCTACAGAAACATCTTTCTGCGCTGCGCTACTTTCAGGTTGAAGTAAAGGTTCAACAACCTCATCAAGTTCTATCTTCCTCCCACTCAATTCTTTCGAGAGAAACTCTTTCTCAAGAAATGTTCCGTTTTTAGCGACAAACACTTTGCCTTTGGATCTGAGGTAGAAGGTATACCCAACTGTCTCTTTTGGGTATCCTATGAAGACGCATTTCTCCGCTTTGGGTTCCAGTTTTTCAGGCTGAAGCTTTTTGACATAAGCATCACATCCCCAAACTTTAAGAAACGACAGCTTCGGCTTTTTGCCAAACCAAAGTTCATATGGCGTCGTCTCAACGGATTTCGATGGTGCCCTATTTAAAGTGAATGCAGCTGTCTCTAATGCATAACCTCAAAACGATAGTGGCAAATCGGCAAGTGACATCATAGATCGCACCATATCCAATAAGGTTCGATTACGACGTTCGGACACACCATTACGTTGTGGAGTTCCAGGCGGTATCAGTTGTGAAACAATTCCACATTGTCTTAAGTGAATGCCAAACTCATAACTCAGATATTCTCCTCCTCGATCAGATCGTAGGAATTTAATCTTCTTGTTACGATGATTCTCAACTTCACTCTGAAATTGTTTGAACTTTTCAAATGTTTCAGACTTATGTTTCATTAAGTAAATATACCCATATCTACTTTAAGTCATCAGTGAAGGTGAGAAAGTAACGACAACCACCGCGCGCCTCAATGCTCATCGGACCGCACACATCAGTATGTATGATTTCCAACAAGTCACTTGCCCGTTCCATTGTACCAGGGAACGGCGTTTTAGTCATCTTGCCCATGAGGCATGGCTCGCATGTGTCAAGTGATTCAAAATCAAGTGACTCCAAAAGTCCATCAGCAAGGAGCTTCCTCATGCGTTTTACGCCAATATGACCTAAACGGCAGTGCCACAAGAAAGTGTTATCATTATCAATTCTACATCTTTTGGCATCAATGTTATGAACATGTGTATCATTACTATCGAGATTCAATAAGAATAAACCCCTCACAACGGGTGCATGACCATAAAAGATATTACTCATGTAAATAGAACAACCATTATTCTCTGATTTAAATGAGTAACCGTCTCGCAATAAACAAGATCCAGATATAATGTTCATGCTTAACGCAGGCACCAAAACATTTATTCAGGTTCATCACTAATCCCGATGGTAATCGAAGAGCGAGCGTGCCGACGGCGATCACATCAACCTTGGAACCATTTCCCACACGCATCGTCACTTCGTCCTTTGCCAGCCTCCGTCTATTCCGCAGTTCCTGTTTTGAGTTGCAAATATGAGCAACCGCACCGGTATCAAATACCCAGGCACTACAACGAGAGTTGGTAAGGTACACATCAATAACATGTATATCATATATACCTTGTTTGTTGTTGGCCGCCTTCTTGTCAGCCAAATACTTGGGGCAGTTCCGCTTCCAGTGTCCAGTTCCCTTGCAATGAAAGCACACAGTTTCTGGTTTGGGTCCAGCCTTGGGTTTCTTCACGGGAGGAGCAACTGCTTTGCCACTCCTTTTGGAGTTACCCTTCTTACCCTTGCCATTTTTCTTGAAACTAGTGGTTTTATTGACCATCAACACTTGATGCTCCTTCTGAATTTCAGACTCAGCGGCTTTCAGCATTGCAAACAGCTCGGCGACTGACTTGTTCACCCCGTGCATGTTATAGTTCAACACGAAGCTCTTGTAGCTAGGTGGCAATGATTGAAGAACTCTGTCAGTGATAGTCTCTGGCGGAAGGGGCATCCCCAATTCAGCCAGACGGGTGGAGTACCCAGACATTCTGAGTATTTGATCACTGATAGACCCGTTCTCCTCCATCTTGCAAGCATAGAACTTATCGGAGATCTCATACCTCTCGATCCGGGCATTCTTCTGAAAGATAAACTTCAACTCCTGGAACATCTCATATGCTCCATGACGTTCAAAACGTCTTTGAAGTCCCGGTTCTAAGCCATACAATATTGCACATTGAACTATTGAGTAATCTTCAGAACGAGCCTGCCAGGCGTTCACAACGTCTAGAGACTCAACTGGAGCGGGTGGATCACCAAGCGGTGCATCAAGGACATAAGCCTTCTGGGAAGCCGTAAGGATAATCCTTAGATTACGGGCCCAGTCCACAAAGTTACTTCCATCATCTTTCAACTTAGCTTTCTCGAGGAACGCATTAAAATTCAGGGGTGCTACTGCGCGAGCTATGATCTACAACATAAATATAGCAAAGACAACTTAGACTATTGTTCAAGATAATGAGTTTAGTTAATCATATTACTTAAAAACTCCCACTCAAATTGACATCCCTCCGGTCATTCGAGTGTAAAATGATCCAAATCCACCAACTCAAGTCCGATCATCACGTGAGTTGAGGTGGTTTCAATGGTGAACATCTTCATGTTGATCATATCTACTATATGACTCATGTTCGACCTTTCGGTATCTTGTGTTCCGAGGCCATGTCTGTACATGCTAGGCTCGTCAAGTTTAACCCGAGTGTTCCGCATGTGCAACACTGGCTTGCACCCGTTGTATGTGAACGTAGAGTCTATCACACCCGATCATCACGTGGTGTCTCGAAACGACGAACTTTCGCAACGGTGCACACTCGGGGAGAACACAATTTTATCTTGAAATTTAAGTGAGGGATCACCTTATAATGCTACCGTCGTCCTAAGAAAAATAAGATGCATAAAAGGATTAACATCACATGCAAATCATAAGTGACATGATATGGCCATGAACTTGTGCTTTTGATCTCCATCTCCAAAGCACCAGCATGATCTCCATCGTCACCGGCATGACACCATGATCTCCATCATCTTGATCTCCATCAACGTGTCGCCATGAGGTTGTCGCGCCGACTGTTGCTTCCACGACTATTGCTAACTCATAGCGATTAAGTAAAGCAAAACGGCAAAAATAATTAAAGACAACTCTATGGCTCCTGCCAGTTGCCGTACTCATCGACATGCAAGTCGTGATATTCTATACAACACATGATCATCTCATACATCACATATATCTCATCATGTACTTGGCCATATCACATCACAACATACCCTGCAAAAACAAGTTAGACGTCCTCTAATTGTTGTTGCAAGTTTTACGTGGCTGCTACGGGTATCTAGCAAGAACGATTCTTACCTACGCAAAAACCACAACGGTGATATAAAAATTGCTTTTCAACCTTCTCAAGGACCGCCTTTGTCAAATCCGATCCGACTAAAGTGGGAGAAACAGACACCCGCTAGCCATCTTTATGCAACGAAGTTACATGTAAGTTGAAGGAACCGGTCTCTAGTAAGCGTACGAGTAATGTTGGTCCGAGCCGCTTCATCCCACAATACCGCCAAAACAAGAAAAGACCAAGGGAGGAAGCAATCTGAATATCAACGCCCACAAACTCCTTTGTGTTCTACTCGAGATCTCATCTACGCATAGACCTAGCTCTGATACCACTGTTGGGGAACGTTGCATGGGAAACAAAAAATTTCCTACGCACACACAAGATCTATCCATGGTGATGAGCATCTACGAGAGGGAGAGTGAATCTACATACCCATGTAGATCGCTAAGCGGAAGCGTTAAGAAACGCAGTTGATGTAGTCGAACGTCTCCGCGATCCAAATCGCAAGTCGTCCCTCGATCTGATCATGAACTAGTGCCGAACGGACAGCACCTCCGCGTTCAACACACGTACGGCTTGATGACGCCTTCACCTCCTCGATCCAGCGAGCGATGGTGAAGTAGTGGATGAGTTCCGGCAACACGACGGCGTGGTGATGGTGGTGAGGAACAATCTCTGTAGGGCTTCGCCAAGCACTACGGAGATTATGACGGGAGGAACTAGAGGGTTAGGGTTGCCGACACACGGCTTGGGAAATCTTGATGTGTCCCGTGTGTTAGCCCTGCCCCTCTATTTATATGTTGAGCCCTGGGGTCTAAACTTGGAGAGAAAGCCTCCACAAGGTCGGTTTTGCCCGCACAAGGTCGGTTTGGCCCGCACGGAAAGAGTCTAACTCAGATTCCAGCAGTATCGCGTACAAGCGGTAGTACCGCTCACGAGCGGTAGTACCGCTTGTGCGGTAGTACCGCTTCACACAAGCGGTAGTACCGCTTACGCGGTAGTACTGCCTTACCGGTGGTAGTACCGCTTAAGGCAGCAGCAAAACTTCCTTTTGCACTTTCCAATACCTCGTGGGCTTTACCCCTTTGGCTCATATAAAGTGTTGCTGCACCCGAACACTTCGGTAAACATCCGGAACCCCTTCCGGAGATCAAAACACTATTATCACATATATCAATCTTTACCTCCGGACTCTTCCGGAGATCCTCGTCATGTCTGGGATCTTATCCGGGACTCCGAACAACCTTCGGTCACCAACAAAATAACTCAACTATACTAATCGTCACCAAACGTTAAGTGTGTAGACCCTGCGGGTTCGAGAACTATGTAGACATGACCGAGACACCTCTACGATCAATAACCAATAGCGGGACCTGGATGCCCATATTGGCTCCTACATATTCTATGAAGATCTTTATCAGTCGAACCTCTATGTCAAGGATTCATTTAATCCCGTATGATGTTCCCTTTGTTCTTCAGTATGTTACTTGCCCGAGATTCGATCGTCGGTATCTCTATACCTAGTTCAATCTCGTTACCGGCAAGTCTCTTTACTCGTTCCGTAATACAAGATCTCGTGGCTAACACTTTAGTCACATTGCTTGCAAGGCTCATTGTGATGTTGTATTACCGAGTGGGCCCTGAGATACCTCTCTGTCACACGGAGTAACAAATCCCAGTCTTGATCCATGCCACCCCAACAGACATCCTCGGAGATACCTGTAGAGCATCTTTATAGTCACCCAGTTACGTTGCGATGTTTGATACACACAAGGTATTCCTCCGATGTCAGGGAGTTGCATGATCTCATGGTCATAGGAACAGATACTTGACATGCAGAAAACAATAGCAATAAACTGACACGATCATATGCTACGTTTATAGTTTGGGTCTTGTCCATCACATCATTCTCCTAATGATGTGATCCCGTTATCAAATGACGTCTTATGTCCATGGCTAGGAAACCTTCACCATCTTTTGATCAACGAGCTAGTTAACTAGAGGCTTACTAGGGACACAGTGTTGTCTATGTACCCACACATGTATTTGAGTTTCCAATCAACACAATTATAGCATGGATAATAAACGATTATCATGAACAAGGAAATATAATAATAACTAATTTATTATTGCCTCTAGGGCATATTTCCAACAATGCGTAGTGTGGGACGGCATTAAAGCGAGCAAACGTTGTGCGGCCCAGCAGGGCGTGATAACCGCTGTGGAAGGGGACAATGTCGAAGATCAAGTCCTCGCTGCGGAAGTTGTCGGGTGAACCGAACACTACTTCCAGGCTAACAGAGCCCGTGCACCGGGCTTCGACGCCTGGGATCACTCCCTTAAAGGTAGTGTTGCTAGGCTTGATCCTTGATGGATCTATACCCATCTTTTTCACCGTGTCTGAGTAAATCAGATTGAGGCTACTTCCTCCGTCCATTAGGACTTTAGTGAGGTGATACCCATCGATAATGGGGTCTAGGACGAGGGCCGCCGAAACCCCATGACGGATACTGGTCGGATGGTCTCGTCGATCAAAGGTGATCGGGTAGGCCGACCATGGGTTAAACTTCGGGGCCACAGGCTCTATAGCGTAGACCTCTCGAAGGGCGCGCTTCCTCTCCTTTTTAGGTATATGAGTGGCGTATATCATGTTCACAGTCTTTACCTCTGGAGGGAACTGCTTCTGTCCTCCATTGCTCGGACCGCGGGGCTCGTCATCGTCCTCGCTGCGTGGGCCTTTGCCTTGCTCTTCGGGTGCGAGTTTGCCGGCTTGTTTGAACACCCAACAATTACGGTTGGTGAGGGTGGCGGGCTTGTCTTGAGTGCCGTGGATCTGGCAGGGCCTATCCATGATCTTGTCCAGCGGGGTGGGTCCGTCACAATTTCCTTTAGAGGGCTTCTTCCGCTGCCCGGATCGGGGGTTGCAGAAACCGGCGTTAACGGCCGTGTCGTCGGCATCACCGTTGTTGTGCCGGCGTTTACTTTTGTTACGTCGTGGTTTACCATTTGCATCCCGGACTTCGGAGGTGCCGGGGTCTTCGGGGTTGTGGCTTCGTCTAGCTAGCCAGTTATCTTCGCCCACGCAAAAGCGGGTCAAAAGTGATGTAAGGGCGGACATGGTCCTAGGCTTGTCCTGACCGAGATGGCGAGCCAGCCATTCGTCCCGAATATTGTGCCGGAAGGAGGCTATTGCCTCGGCGTCTAGGCAATCGACAATCTAGTTCTTCTTGGTCAAGAACCGATTCCACAATTGTCGAGCCGATTCGCCTGCTTTCTGGACAACATTGCTTAGGTCGGAGGAGTCCGGCGGCCGGACATAGGTGCCCTAGAAGTTAGATCGGAAAGCGTCCTCGAGATCCTCCCAACTCCCGATAGAATTTTTGGGGAGGCTGTTTAAGCAGTGCCGGGCTGGCCCCTTAAGTTTTAGGGGCAAATACTTGATGGCGTGGAGATCATCTCCTCGTGCCATATGAATGTGGAGGAGGAAATCCTCGATCCATACTGTTGGGTCGGTTGTCCCGTTGTATTGCTCTATGTTCACGGGTTTAAACCCTTCCGAGAACTGATGTTGCATCACCTCGTCGGTGAAGCACAGTGGGTGGGTAGCGCCTCTGACCCGGGCTATGTCACGCCGGTAGTCGGCGCCTGATCTGGCCCGGTTTGGTTCCCAACCTCTGTTGATGTTGTCGAGCCGAGGCTGGTACCCGTCCCGTCTATCGGGGGAGTACCGTCTAGATCCGTAGATGGATCTCGTGCGGCCTGTTCTATAATCCAGGTCGTGTCGCAGGTCGTACCTGTCCTCTGGCTCTATTGGCTCTTTTCCCCTTCTGCGGGGTATTGCCGGCCTATAACCGGCATCGCCAGCCGTCCTATCTCGTCCTTGGGGAGGGCGGTCCGGCTGGTCGTATGGAGTGTGTTTGGGCGACGGTGTATTAGAGACCTCGTCGTCGAACTGCGGCAGCAACCGTCGGCGTGGGTAGCTCTTGGGTTGGTCCAATAGACCGGTACCGTACCCTTCCTCGGTTGATAGGACCCTTGTCCATCTATCATTGAGGGTGTCCTGTTCGGCCTTAAGTTGCTGTTCTTTTGCCTTCAGGATGCGGGCAGTAGCTATAAGCTGCTGCCTAAACCGTTCCTGATCCTCAAGGTTATCGGGGACGGTGAAGTCTTCGGCTTCCAGGCTGTCCTCCTCCTCAACAGGGGGAGGTAGTTGTCATCCTCGGAATCGTATAGATCCTCGAGGTCGCGCTGATCTTCCGGCATCTCCTGGCCCTCTAACGGATCCTCGGGGATATCGGGATCACCGAGGTCTTCCGGGGTGTCGTTTTCCCCGGTGTCAGCGATGGCTTCCCTTCCCTTTTTTGCCTTTGACCGTTTGCGTGGTTTGCGGCGCCTTGAGGGCTCCTCGCCGGATTTATCGCCATTGTTTTTGGGTGTGTGATTGCCCTTATCGGCTGGAGTATCCACCATGTAGACGTCGTAGGTGGAGGTGGCAGTCCATCGCCCGGTGTTGACAGGGGCGGGAGCGCAATCCTCTTCATCCATGTCTTCTACCTCCTCGGAGGCGTAGTCCAACATGTCGGTTAAGTCTTCGATAGTGGCTACTAAGTGGGTGGTGGGTGGGATGAAAAATTCCTCTTGACCCGCCTTCAGACCGATTTGAGCGTGGGTCGGGGTTGGGTCGTCAGTGATTATCATCGATAGGATCCGATCTAGAGCCTCGTTGAGTGTCAAGAGCTCGATCGGGTCAATCTGTCTAGAGCTTTCGGAGTTAACCTCCGGCGCGTCCGAAGAAGGAGTGTGTTCGGCAGGAGCCGACCCCCGACCATCCGGTACTATGACCGGATCCGGACTAGAAGCCTGATCGTCGTCGGGGTTGGTCCCGTGGGCAGGGTTGAGAGCGAAATCCGAAGTCAAGGCCTCGGAGTCCTCGAGCGCATCAGATGCGATTGCAAGCCCGATGAGCAAAAGATCGCCCCGAGAGTCTACGGAGAACTCTAGGTTCCCGAATCTGACCTCTTGATCAGGGGCAAAAGTCTCGACCCGGCCAAGACGGCCGGTCGGGTCGGCGTACAGCACGACGCTGCCAAAAGCGAAGATCTGTCCAGGGACAAAGGAGTCCATGTTGCGGACTTCCTCGCTAATGACTAAACGGCCATTGATTCCTTTGGCGATCATAGCGGAACTCTCAATGAAAGCACCAATGTCGGTGTCAAAACCGGCGGATCTCGGGTAGGGGGTCCTGAGCTATGAGTCTAGGATCGATGGTAACAGGAGACGAAGGAGACAACGTTTACCCAGGTTCGGGCCCTCCTATGGAGGTAAAACCCTACGTCCTGCTTGATTATATTGATGTGTATGAAGGTTACAGAGTTGATCTACCACGAGATCGACTAGCTAAAACCCTAGATGAGTTTTTTCTCTACATTCTAAAACCTCCCCGGTTTATATAGACACCGGGGGGTACCTAGGGTTTACACATGATAGGCCTCCTGCCGGGGATGGAGATGCCGATTTCCTCATCTTGACTTGGAGTGCACGACGCGCCTTCGAGGCTTCCTTCTAGAACACGGGGTCATGGCATATCCAGCCCTTCCTGCGATAGTCAGAGAGCGGCCCACCAAGCTGGCCTATTTGGAGAGAGGCCAGCGGCCCGAGGACCCCTTAGTCGAGGACTCCCTCACTCGGGCCGCCCGGTTAGGAGACCTAGACACGATACGAAGGATGTCCCTTACACTTGATATAATAAAGGTACTTTTCAGAATTACGAATATATAAGTGCACTTACAGAACATGCCCCTCTGTAATCTCTGGTTCTCTTCCTGGGCTTGAGCCAATTGAGTTTCCAAACTCTCAAGTTCTTCGGCTTGCCGCTGGTTTTCTGCCTTAAGACGGTTCTTTTCCTCAAGACTTCGGGTCAACACACGGTGGCCAGCCTCTTGCTGAGATTCGGCATACCTTTGAGATTGTCGGGCTTCATCCAAATATTTCTACACCTGCCCTATGGATTCAGCTGCTATAAAGTACTCTCTCATCAGTACGGGAATGTCGAATAAATTCGGCAAATTGACATACTCACCGTGCGCCTCTCGGGTGAAATTCTTCACTTGCTGAAGCTCGGCCTTCACGGTTTGTACCCGTGTTCGGCTCACCTCGAGTTCCTCGGTCAACTTCTCATTTTGCTGCCTTGAAACCTACATTATCAATAAAACATTATTCAGATCCTTAACTCAGCCGTTCCGGCCAAATCAAGGCTCGGGGGCTACTGGATTAATATTTGTGTTCGGTTGTTAAAACCGATTACTCACCTGCAGGCTGGACGATATCAGTTTAGCGGCTCCCTCAAGCCCAGCTCGGGCAGCTCCGATGTATGCGTCCACTGAACTTAGGGCATTAAACTCTTGTTCAGAAAACGCTTGGTGGCGCAGGGCTTCCTTTCGCCACCGGTGATTCATCGCACTCTCTACCTCGGAGTTAGTGACCGAGACGTCCCCGGAATCTTCAGGGGGCTGATCCATCACAGGGGCCTCCGCGTCAAGTTCATCCTGAGCAGAAGACCTTGATTCATGATTGTTGCCTGGCTCCTCGGCGACGTTCCCGGAAGAAGGTGGTTGTACTCGTCTCCTGAGTATTTCGACACGAGATTTTGTGAGTACCTATTGCAATCATGACAATGGCCGAATTAAACGGTTAAATAAAGTACCTCTTGGTTGAGTGCATGGTCGAGGTGGTCTCCGCGGTTGGCTTGCGAGGAGGATTCATGCTGTTGCTCGGTGCGGGCCCTGCTGCCGTGGACGACGTTCGACGCGTCGACCGATGACCCTTGGGAATAGGGATCGGCACACTCGGTTTGGTAGGGGTCGCTCGCCCTTTACGGGAAGAGACCTTCTTTTTACCAGTGTTGGAAGAAGGAAGTGGTCTGGGGTGATCAGCTAGAAGAGCCACCTTGGAGCCGTCAAGGCTCTCCTGGTAAAAGACCTCGTCCTCGTATTCAATTGATAGCTCTGGATCATCATGGAATCCGGGATCGTCGTCGTGAGAATAACTCTTTGGTTGAGGTGCCGGACAGCTGACTGTCTCGACCCAGCGCCTCCAGCTCTGTTCGAACAGATTGAAAGTTTCGATCAGAAGGATTATACATAAATATCCAAACTCAGAAAACAAAGCTAAAGG
The DNA here is from genome assembly GCA_039707655.1 of Elymus sibiricus. Classification (NCBI taxonomy): domain Eukaryota; kingdom Viridiplantae; phylum Streptophyta; class Magnoliopsida; order Poales; family Poaceae; genus Elymus; species Elymus sibiricus. Next base: position 253,701,941 of record CM077671.1, read on the forward strand.
CTTACCCATTCGATGGGGTTATGACTCGAATAGCCTTCCTTGGCTGACAGTCGAGCGAAATCTTCTTTTTCTCCTTTGAAAAGATCAGCCAGTATGGCCGCCATTGCCACCTGATTGGCAGGACCCTGCCGTTGGGAACGGGTGGTGTCACTTGTTCCGTTGTAACGCCACAGGGGGTGTATCCTTTGCTGAAGGGGTTGAACGCATCGAGCAATGACAGCTGCCATCACGTCGATGATGGTTAGCTTACTGTGAACTAGTAGCCTCACTTGGGCAGCTAGGCGCTTTACTTCGGCACTTTCCTCTTGGGACGAACTCTTTGGTCGCCAGTTGAACCTCTTCTTCAAAGGAGCATCCGAGTATTCGGGCAGACCCCTCCGAGCTGGGTCGAACAGGGGAACGTCCTCAATATAGAACCATTCCGAGGTACATTCTTCGGACTCTTTCTTCGGAGTCCCCATGGGATACCCCGTCCCGGCTATACGCCATACTTCGGCTCCGCCCACTTCCCGAATTGTCCCACCTCGGGTACGGGGGACAAGGCAGAAATACCTCCTCCATAAAACAAAGCCCGAAATATGCAGGATGGATCCAGGGGTGAGATGATGGAGTTGGATCCCATAAAATTCCAATAGTCCCCTCAAGAAGGGATGAATGGGGAATCCTAGGCCCCGTAGGAGGAAGGACACGAAACATACCCACTCTCCCTTGTGTGGAGCAAGGAAATTCTCTGCTAAGGCTTCTCCATTAAAAGAAGTCAATCCGGCGCGAGTAAATTCCAGATCCAAGACGGGAAGATAACCCTGGGTCTCAAGGTTGCGCAGCTGGAGGAGAGATACCGAACAACTTGCCCAATCTCCGGGAAGGGGGCCGTGAGGACGCGAGGAGGAGCTAGGGGTGCTCGCCATATTTTCAAGTTTTTTCGCTTGGGGCTTTTCGATGGTGAGGAAGAGGAAGGGGTTGCTTAGGCCACGATTCAGCCTGCTTAAATGGGCAGTTCCTCCCCTTCGCTTGCAGGAAGGGCAGTCCTGTAAAAGGCTGATGCGCCGCCCGTCTCCCATTGGCGCACCGGGATCGAGGGGCGGCGGAATTAATGATGTCGTCCCCGCGACGTCTCGACGATCGAGACCGTATTATTGTTTACCGAACAAAGAGGGGAAGAAGAACTCGCCTCGCAAGCCGAAGACTTTGGAGCACAGGACCGTCCGGACTACATACCTCGGCATTGGAGGCTAGTTCGGGGGCTACTTGTAACAGCCCAAGAGCATTCCTTTGCTTTTTGTAATATATTTCTCATGTGTGACCTTCTATGGATGTTATCAATGCCATCATATGATTTGAGTTTCATCTTGCCTCTTGTCATTTCATGTATCTTAGTCATTTCATGCATCATGCCATCATGCTCATCATACCAAGTGCATATTAATTATTGCCATGCTTGTGCTTGTGATTGTTGTGATGTGAGTGGTTGTGTTGTGGATGTGATGGTGTGTGGTTAAGGTTCTACCTCTTTTCCATAAGCAAACCATCCCCCTCTCTCTCTTATTCAAATATACCACATGCTAATGTTTTACTTGCTGTTTTCATATATTAAAAATGTTGGGCATCTTCCAAATATTCCAAAATGTATTATAAACCAGCTCCTAATCATGTTTGAAATGCATCCAACCTCTTTCTCCAAAACAGATTGCTATTTGAATTAAAATATGCATTTATATTTTGTTACCCTAAAAATGCCAACTCCATTTTATTTGAATAGGGTACAATTTGGTGATTCCAAAACATATTTACTTCCTCCCAAATTCTTTCTCAAACATGCCTGATTATTTATTTTTCTCTTGTGCTGTTTTATTTAAATAGAAAGGCCCTGTGTTTTATTTACGCAGAGAGAGAGTGCCGGCCCACCTGGGCTTCCTTCCTCCCGCGGCCCAGCTAGGCAGTGCGCTGGTTCCCGCCAGCGTGGCGCGCCCCGGGCCCGCGCGTCAGCCTCTCCCTCCTCCTTTCTTCTTCCTCGCTTTCCAGCTCCCTCTCAAAGAGCTCCCGCGCGGGGACCCGCCATGGCCAGGGTGGCGAGGCTAGTGCTATGCCTGCCGGCCTATGAATCCCCCCTCGGCGTGCGTGCCTTCCCCTAGGTTTTCCCCCTCTTCCTTCGCCGCCGCCGCCAGGTTCGTTCTTCCCCCAGATTCAGTGAGTGAGCGGGTTCAGAGAGCGTCGATCTTCGCGGGTGCATCTCCGGCGAGCCCCTCGAGCAGGAGAGCGTCGGGATCGCTCCGCGTCATCCTCTTCTTCCTCGTCGTCCTCAGCATCATCGCGGGACGCCAAGAATCGCCGGAATTGCTGCGTTATTCCTCCGCGCCCGCCGGTCATCGCCGTTGAAATTCGTCGCCGCCCGTCTTCCTAAAGCCCGTTCTTTGACGCGAGCGCCTCCCTGTGAGCTTCTTCCCGTCCCCGCCAGCTTCCTGCGTGCGATTGCATCGGGTAGCGCCGTCTTCACATAGTTAGGTTCTCGCCGCCGTCGGACCTCGTCGCCGGCGAGTGTTCCGTCCAGTTCTTGCGTGTGCGTGTATGTGCTTGAGCTCCAGACCATGCGAAGGTTCCGTTTTTGCATTGTAGTGCTCAATCCCTTCCTCATAGCTCGCTGTTCGACTCCGCCGTCGCCGCCGGAGTTCCTCAACACCGGGAGCGTTCTAGCGCGTCTCTGGCCCTGTGCGTGTGCGTGCGTGTGCGGGATGTTGTTGCGCGTGTAGTGGTGCCATCCGCCGCTCGGTTTGGTCATCGGAGGCCCCCTCTGTCGCGAGTGCTCCGCCTCTGTTCGTCGCCGGTGAGATGAGAGTGTGTGTCTCTGTCGCGTGGGGCCAGGCCTCTCGCCAAGGGATGTGTTATGTGCGGTGCAGCCTGTCTCTGGTCAGATGCGAGCGAGTGGCCGAGTGGTTCGACCGAACCGGCTCGACCAGGGGGGCGTGGGTTCGATCCCCAGTCGGCACATCGCCCCCTTTTATTTTTTTTCTGAGTGTGTGTGCGTGTGTGCCCTTGTGTGTGTGTGTGTGTGTGTGTGAGTGAGTGACAGGTGGACCCTGTGGGGCCGCCCTGTCATACTCAGGGAGGGGCCTGGCTCACTGCCAGTGGGACCCCCTCCCCTTTTCTTTTATTTATTTGTTTGTTTTGTACACTGTTTGTTTTATTTCCCTATTTGGAATACTTGCCAGATCAGGAAACTGTCAAATATGGTCATTCCCATTTTGGGCAAGTTTTGACTTATAAGTGCTTGTGCAGATTTTCGAATTGAGTTTTGGGAGTTTTACAAATGCAAAGATAGGAGTATGATATATGGTTTTGGGGTAGAATTGTCCAAGGAATCCAATGGTGCACTTTGTTTAGTCATTTGAGAAAGTTTGCAAAATGTCATTTTTGTCCCAATATGCCATCTTGTCATTTTCACATGATTTAATCCAAGCTTCTTTTGGGAAACTTGTCAACATGAATATGCTAGTATTTAGTGGGTACTAGACCCTGGTATTTTTGTTTGGCATGATAAGCTTGTGGATAAGTGGGTATCTTGCTGTTAACATGCTAAGAAAATAACACTGGTTTCATGTCTCAAATTTTGCCAAGTGTTGAATGCTGTTATTTTCTTGCCATGTTTAGAGGATGGTTCCCATGAATGTAGTGTTCTTGGAGTTTGGGGCCTTAACATGTTTTGTTGAGCTATTCATGCTCTACCTAATTGTGCTAAGAACTTGAGCATTAAGCCCTTGCATCATATTTAAAACCTGCTGTCAAGTTGCTATTCTGTTAACATGTGTCCAGTTTTGCCTTGCTAAATTTTGGCTTAGTCTGAGAAGTTGCTGTTATAATCATGCCATGTTTAGAGGATGCTATCAAGTGATATGTTGTATTCTAGCTCATGCTCAGTGCTAATGAATTGGAGTGGGTGTTGCCGTCTACCATCCTGTTAATTTTCATGCCATGAAATGCCCTCTAGCATATATAAATAGTGTTGTTAATATGCCATCTGGTTAACTCAGATTCTATAAACCTGAATTTTTCACTAAGTCCCTAAAAACTGATTCAACATGCCATCTTGTGAGCATATTTGCTATTGATCCATGCTTCCTTTCAAGTTTGTGTAGATGGATGATTTGTTAAGCATGCTGTATAGTTTCTGTGCATGCTTTGGTTGTGGTTTGAAACTTGTTGTAGCTCTTGTTATGTGTGTTGCAAGATGACATGTTGCTGTTTGTGGGCAGATTGTGTGTTTGAATATCTTGTGACTTGTGGGAGCTATACTCCATAGTTTTGCTTGATCTTTAGCTCTATTATTGCTAGATTTTCTTTTCCTATCCAGTGGCATCCTTGGAATACCAAGGGATAGCCCATGGCCTCCCTCATCTTGTGTTTTGTCTCCGTTAACGTTCGTACCTTGCCGTGAGTGTACCGTGAGCTACGTTACTCCATTTGCAACGTTCTACATATGCATTTGCATCGATTTTGCATGAAGCATTCATATTTGCCATGATCATGCATGTTCAAATAACTAAACTTGAGGTTCTGTCCAGAATACTGAAGAACTTAAATAAGTGCATGAGAAACATGACTAGCTTAGGGTTGCCATGTGAAATACTTCAAATGGATCATGCATCATCTTGTTTGTGCATTGCACCTTGTTTGTATGTTTATTTGGTGATGTTATCTTTGGGTAGACGCGAGTGTTGAGCCTGAGTACAAGGATCCCGGAGAGTACAACTATGAGGACCCAGCTCTTTGTCCCTCTGAAGAACCAACAGGCAAGATGATCATACCCGGATCCCGACACTATTTTTGCCTTGCTAGATGTATCGTTTTTACCGTTATGTTACGTTGCCTACCACTTAAACTGTCAGCCTCCTAAATTGCCATGAAAGCATCTAACCCCTCCACTACCTAGCAAACATTGATTGGCTATGTTACCGCTGCTCAGCCCTTATCTTATAGCGTTTCTAGTTGCAGGTGCAAGCTTTCCATGTGTCAACATGGATTTTGTTTATATCACTCTATTTATTGTTATTTAATTTAATGCACATATATATATATATGGCAACGGTGGAAGGCTTGGCCTTTTGCTCAGTGTTTTGTTCCGCTTTTGCCGCACTAGTTCCGAGTACCGGTGTTATATTCCATATTTTGCGCTCCTAACATGCTCGGGGTTGTTATGGGGACCCCCTTGACCATTCATTTTAGATTAAAACTTGTCTGGCAAGGCCCAACTTTGGTACTACATTTGCTAAACAACTTAATAAAATTGCATAGGGCATAGCTACCCCGTGGATAATTAATCAACCCCCGGGCCAGTGCTCCTCATGAGTGTTGGTCCAACCTAGAGCACTGTGCGGGGCCACCCCAGGGCAACTTGGTTGATTTCTATCAGGCCACCGTACGCGTCGCTTATCCGTCATGTCCTGAGAATGAGATACGCGGCTCTTATCGGGTTCGTCGACACGTCGGGCGGTCTTGCTGGACTTGTTTTACCTTTCTCGAATGTCTTACGCGACGAATTCCGGTTTTCTTCGGGCTATCTTGAGGTTGTGGTTTTCCAATGGAATTGCCTAGGAAGATCACGAGATTCGTGGTCGAGGTTATTCCCGCGGCGTGTGGTTAGTTTGTGATGGATGAGTTGGAGCTCCCCTGCAGGGTTTAATCTTTTCGGAAAGCCATACCCGCGGTTACGTGGCAACTTGGAAACTTGTTTAACACCCGGTTATAGTAAACTTGAAGTAAACTCAAATAAAATACACCAACTGTGTGCGTAACCGTGACTGTCTCTACTCGTGAACATGAACCGAGAGAGAACACGGTGGGGTTATGATTGACGTAAGTAGGTGTTCAGGATCACTTAGTGATCATGCTAGTTCACGATCGTCTTACGTATGCCACCACATTTACATTCATGTTCTCGTAAGTTAGCCACCAAATATATGCTTAGCGCTTGCTGCAGCCTCACCACTTAACCAATTCCTTACCCAATGGCTTACATAGTTTCGGTACCCGGGTTATGAGATTGCTGAGTCCCTGTGGCTCAGAGATTACAACAATACAGGTGCAGGTGTTGATGAGAACGTGCCAGAAGATGTGACTCAGCTCCAGTGGGAGTACGACGAAGAGAGTAGACGTATGTATGTTACTTATCCAGACGAGTAGGGAGCTTCGTGGTGGTGATCCTGGGATAGCAAGACAGTTTTACATTGCTTCTTTTATCGTTTGATTTCGTCCATAGCCGGACCCTTCCTTCTGAGTGATGTATGAATAAATTTGTGTGAACTTGTAAGATAGCTTGTGGCGAGTGTAAGCCAACTCATATACTCATCTCTTCCTACATGTATTGCAATGTTTTACTTTACTTGCGAAGGACGAGATGCGCTTCTATCCCCGTCGAGGACACAAGCCTTAATAGGGATAGGACCGCATCTTGGGCGTGACAAGTTGGTATTCAGAGCCATACCGACCATAGGAGCCCCTTGCTTGATCGAACTTAGGTTTCTTTTACTCCTCTTCTATACTCTAGTGAAAAAAATTATTTTGAGTCTAGTTATATCGGAGAGTAGGTTTCTTTTACTCCTCTTCTATACTCTGGTGAGGAATTCGACTTAGGAATTTTCATTCTACTCCTCTTCTCGCACAATTTTTTTTAGGATCACACGGATATTTTGGAATCTATATGATACCGATGTGACGGAGTTCTGTCTTGGTGCCTCCTGTCTGACTTGATTTCTTTCGGGGAGTTGAGCTCCAGGGGATTCTTGACACATCGTTATCGTTCAGTTTCCTTAGTATCTCAGGACGGAGGGTGTTCGAAATTGCTTCAATACTTCTCGTGGCGAGATAAGATCGGAGTCACCCAGTACTGGGGAGGCGTCCGGGGTACTGCCATGTTTAGTATCGTTGTGATTACGAGCGTCTGAGGTAGACGAGTTTGCGGAGTTTTCTTGAATTATGGTGTGGAAGGTTGCGGGTGCAGTTGTAGCTGATTACCTTGGGTACGTTCCTGGGTCCGCAACCCGAATCGCATAAACAAGAAAGACTTCGGAAATTCTTAGGTGGGAATTCCAGTAGTTCTTAGGATCATCTTCCGACAGATGTATAATGGTTGTACATTTGTTCCGAGCAAACTTAGCTCAATACTTGTTGGTTATTTCAAGTGGCTTCATGATCTTATGGTGTTATCAAGATCCTGCAGAAAGCGTTCTTACTATTTGCAGTTTGAATGCAATTGATGATATTCCGTTGCAATTTCTTTCAAGCCGTTGATTCAGCTTATTTCAATCATCTTATCAATGGTTTGCTGATAATTCTGTCCATCTTCAGGATGGCTCCGGCAACTCGTGGGAACCCAGGTCGTGAGGGGGAGCAGTCTGATACTCCACCACCCCCACCACCACCTCCACCTCCGGAGGCATGGCAAGCAGTGATGGCCGCAACCAATGCGAACACCCAGATGTTGCTCAGGTTGCTGCAGGAAAGAGAGCAGGGACAGCAAGGTCATCAAGGGAATTTTCAGAATCAGCCGCAGTTTGCCACTCTGAACCAGTTCCTCGCAAATCAGCCCAAGTCCTTCACCTGTTGTGAGCAGCCTTTCGATGCAGACGATTAGCTCCGTGACATGAACAAGCATTTTGAGTGCAGCAATGTCAGACCTGCGGACTATGTCAAGTTTGCGACTTTCTAGCTCAAGGGTCAGGCAGCAGATTGGTGGCAGCAATACAAGGATTCCAGAGGTGATCGTGTTATCAGCTGGGATGATTTCTGTCGTGACTTCAGAGATCATCATATCCCGACGAGCTTTGTCGAGGAGATGCATGAGAAGTTCAGGAATTTGAAGCAGGGGAGCAAGTCTGTCTATCAGTATAACATCGAGTTCCAGAATCTGGCCCGCTATGCTAAGCAAGATGTTCTCGATGAGAAGTCAATGATTTATCAGTTCATAGGTGGTCTCAAGGATGAACTTCAGCCGGGTCTAGTCCTTCAAGAGCCTCGTGAGTTTGATCAGTTCTACAACATGGCTCTAAAGGTCGAGGCAACTCAGCTCAGGTTGGAGAATTCCAGGAAGCGATCCAGGGAATCCTACTCCTCTTCTTCCAACTCTCAGACTGTTCCTAAGCAGCAGAAGTATTGGGTTCCGCCTCCACCTCCGTTTCGTCCCCCTCAGCAGCAGAGGCAGCACGGTGGTCGTGGTCCTTCCCACCCACCCAACTCAGGTTTTCAGCAGAGGCCTCAGGCACCCAAGTCAGCAAATGCTCCTCCTCCAGGCAACTTCCATCCGCTCTCAGAGGTTACTTGTCACAAGTGTGGTCGGAAGGGCCATTACTCCAACAAGTGCAACAACCAGCAGCGTCTTCCGCCTCCTCCTCCTATCAGGCCCCCAGGCAGTGCTATGGTGAAGCACAATCCCAAGTCAGCAAGAGTGAACATGGTGAATGCAGCTGAAGCAGAGGATTCTTCTCAAGTGATCATGGGTAATCTCCCAGTTATTTCTATTCCTGCAAAAGTTTTGTTTGACACTAGTGCATCGCATTCATTCATGTCAAAAACATTCTTCTCCAAGCATGACTTCGATTCTGAATATTTGAGCAAAGCATTGCGTGTTGTTTCTCCCGGCACTCTCATGAGCGCTAACAAGGTCGTTCCGGATGTTTCTATCAAGATGGGCAATTATTCTTTTCTGGCCTCTCCAATTGTGCTCGGCAATTCCGATATTGATCTTATTCTTGGCATGGATTTCCTGGTGATGAACAAGGCTTATGTTGATTGCAAAGCTAAAGAAGTCCAATTGACTCATCCTTCTGAAGATGTGATCATTTTCGCTACTCGCGATGACACGATTCGTCTATTTTCTCTCAATGAGAAGGGTGAAATTTCTGCCATTTCTCAAATTCCCATCGTCTCGGAGTATGAAGATGTCTTTCCAGAAGAGTTGCCAAGAATGCCTCCTCACAGGCCAGTGGAGTTTGTGATTGAACTCGAGCCTGGAATTGAACCGGTGTGCAAGCGTCCTTATAAGTTTGGCCCCGAAGAGCTGAAAGAATTGAAGAAATAGCTAGATGAACAAGAGCGTCTGGGTTTGATCAGACCAAGTTCTTCTCCTTGGGGTTGTGGTGTTCTGTTTGTCAAGAAGAAGGATGGCACGGACCGACTATGTGTCGATTACCGTCCATTGAATAAGAAGACAATCAGGAACAAGTATCCACTTCCCAACATCAATGAGTTGTTTGAGCAATTGAAAGGTGCCAAGGTTTTCTCGAAGTTAGATCTCCGTATGGGCTATCATCAAATCCGCATCCGTGAAGAAGATATTCCAAAGACTGCTTTCAGGACGAGTTTTGGCTCTTATGAGTACACCGTCATGTCTTTTGGTCTAGCAAATGCGCCTCCGACCTTCTCCAGAATGATGAACTTCATATTCTCTCCTTTCAAGAATGAGTTCGTCTTGGTGTATTTGGATGATATTCTCGTGTTCTCGGAGACTAAAGAAGAGCATGCAGAGCATCTCAGGCTTGTGCTTGACAAGCTAAGAGAACATCGGTTTTATGCTAAGTTCTCCAAGTGTGAGTTTTGGCTCAATGAAGTGGTGTACCTTGGGCATGTCATCTCTACCGAGGGCATTAAAGTGCACCCTGAGAAAGTTGAGGCAATTGTGAAGTGGGAGCCTCCTCAGAATGTCAAGCAGCTTCGTAGCTTCCTCGGCCTTGCAAGTTATTGCAGAAGATTCGTCGAGAACTTCTCTCAAATTGCTAAGACTCTGTCCAACCTCCTTCAGAAGAATGTCAAGTTTGTGTGGTCTCCTGAGTGTGATGTGGCATTCAATACACTCAAACAGAAGCTGACTTCGGCTCCAGTTCTTGTTCCTCCCGAGTAATCCAAGCCTTTCCAAGTATTTTGTGATGCTTCTCTCCAAGGTCTCGGTGGCGCTCATGCAAGATAAGAAGGTTGTGGCTTATACCTCTCAGCAGCTAAAGCCTAGCGAGAAGAACTACCCCACTCATGATCTTGAGCTGGCGGCAGTTGTGCATGCTCTGATGACTTGGAGGCATTTATTGTTGGGAAGACTAGTTGAGGTGTTCACCGACCACAAGAGCTTGAAGTATATTTTCACCCAACCCAATCTCAATCTTCGGCAGTCTCGTTGGGTGGAAATGATCGAGGACTTCAATCCAAGCATTGAATATACTCCTGGAAAAGCAAATGTCATTGCAGACGTGCTGAGCAGGAAGGCGTACTGCAACAGTCTTATTCTCAAGCCTCTTCAACCCGAGCTTTGCGAAGCATTCCGCAAGCTCAATCTCCAAATTGCTCCTCAAGGTTTTCTTGCCAATCTTCAAGTCTCTCCGACTCTTGAAGATCAGATTCACCAAGCCCAGCTTCTTGATGCTATGGTGAAGAAAGTGAAGAAAGGTGTGGCCAAGAGCATTCCAAAGTATAAGTGCTTTCGTGTTGATGACAAAGACACCTTGTTCTTCGAGGACCGTCTGGTGGTTCCAAAAGGTGATCTCAGGAAGGTTATCATGGATGAAGCACATAATTCCCTCCTCTCAATTCATCCAGGCAGTTCCAAGATGTATCAGGACCTCAAGCAAACCTTCTGTTGGACTCGTATGAAACGTCAGATTGCTCAGTTTGTGAACGAGTGTGATGTTTGTCGCAGAGTGAAGGCGGAACATCAATGTCCAGCAGGCCTCCTTCAGCCTTTGCCCATCCCAGAGTGGAAATTCGATCATGTTGAAATGGATTTCGTCACTGGGTTTCCTAAGTCCAAGAGAGGGAATGATGCCATCTTTGTGGTTATCGACAAGCTCACCAAAGTTGCCCACTTCCTTCCGGTCAAAGAATCTATCTCGGCAGCTCAGCTAGCAAAGTTGTACACGTCAAGGATAGTTTCTTTGCATGGTGTTCCTAAGCTCATATCCTCAGATCGTGGAAGCATCTTCACTTCCAAGTTTTGGGATTCCTTCCAGACTGCAATGGGGACTAATCTCCATTTCAGCACAGCTTTCTATCCTCAGACTAGTGGTCAAGTTGAGAGAGTCAATCAAATCCTTGAAGATATGCTCAGAGCTTGTGTGATTTCTTTTGGCTTGAAGTGGGAAGATTGTCTCCCGTTTGCTGAGTTCTCATACAACAATAGCTTCCAAGCAAGTTCCGGCAAAGCTCCTTTCAAGATTCTCTATGGCAGGAAGTGCCGCACCCCGCTCAATTGGTCTGAAACTGGTGAGCGTCAAATCCTTGGTAATGACATGATCACTGAAGCAGAAGAAATGTGCCGTGTCATTCGTGCAAATCTGAAAGCAGATCAATCCCGTCAGAAGAGTTATTATGATAGCAAGCATCGTGACATGACCTTCCAGATCGATGATTTTGTCTATCTCCGAGTGTCTCCCATGAAGGGCACTCAACGCTTTGGCATCAAAGGGAAGCTTGCTCCACGCTTTGTGGGTCCTTTCAAGATTCTGGGCAAGAGGGGTGACCTTGCCTACCAACCCGAGCTTCCTCCCAATTTCGCAAATGTGCATGATGTGTTTCATGTCTCTCAGCTCTGGAAGTGTTTCAAGACTCCCGAGCGCACCTTTCATCTCCAAGAAATTGATCTCCAAGAAGACCTATCCTATCATGAGCATCCAGTTGCTATCCTTGAAGAAACTGAGCGTAAGACTCGCAACAAGTCAATCAAGTTTTGAAAGGTGAAGTGGTCACATCACTCCGACAAAGAAGCCACTTGGGAACGAGAGGACCATCTCCGTTCCGAATTTCCAGAATTCTTCCGTTCCTAGATCTCGGGACGAGATCCTCATGTAGTGGGGGAGAGTTGTAACAGCCCAAGAGCATTCCTTTGCTTTTTGTAATATATTTCTCATGTGTGACCTTCCATGGATGTTATCAATGCCATCATATGATTTGAGTTTCATCTTGCCTCTTGTCATTTCATGTATCTTAGTCATTTCATGCATCATGCCATCATGCTCATCATACCAAGTGCATATTAATTATTGCCATGCTTGTGCTTGTGATTGTTGTGATGTGAGTGGTTGTGTTGTGGATGTGATGGTGTGTGGTTAAGGTTCTACCTCATTTCCATAAGCAAACCATCCCCCTCTCTCTCTTATTCAAATATACCACATGCTAATGTTTTACTTGTTGTTTTCATATATTAAAAATGTTGGGCATCTTCCAAATATTCCAAAATGTATTCTAAACCAGCTCCTAATCATGTTTGAAATGCATCCAACCACTTTCTCCAAAACAGATTGCTATTTGAATTAAAATATGCATTTATATTTTGTTGCCCTAAAAATGCCAACTCCATTTTATTTGAATAGGGTACAATTTGGTGATTCCAAAACATATTTACTTCCTCCCAAATTCTTTCTCAAACATGCCTGATTATTTATTTTTCTCTTGTGCTGTTTTATTTAAATAGAAAGGCCCTATATTTTATTTACACAGAGAGAGAGTGACGGCCCACCTGGGCTTCCTTCCTCCCGCGGCCCAGCTAGGCAGTGCGCTGGTTCCCGCCAGCGTGGCGCGCCCCGGGCCCGCGCGTCAGCCTCTCCTTCCTCCTTTCTTCTTCCTCGCTTTCCAGCTCCCTCTCAGAGAGCTCCCGCGCGGGGACCCGCCATGGCCAGGGTGGCGAGGCTAGTGCTGTGCCTCCCGGCCTATAAACCCCTCTCGGCATGCGTGCCTTCCCCTAGGTTTTCCCCCTCTTCCTTTGCCACCGCCGCCAGGTTCTTTCTTCCCCCAGATTCAGTGAGTGAGCGGGTTCAGAGAGCGCCGATCTTCGCGGGTGCATCTCAGGCGAGCCCCTCGAGCAAGCGAGCATCGGGATCGCACCGCGTCATCCTCTTCTTGCTCGTTGTCCTCTGCATCGTCGCGGGATGCCAAGAATCGCCGGAATTGCTGCATTCTTCCTCCGCGCCCGCCGGCCATCGCCGTTCAAATTTGTCGCCGCCCGTCTTCCTCAAGCCCGTTCATCAACGCGAGCGCCTCCCTGTGAGCTTCTTCCCGTCCCCGCCAGCTTCCTGCGTGCGATTGCATCGTGTAGCGTCGTCTCCGCATAGTCAGGTTCTCACCGCCGTCGGACCTCGTCGCCGGCGAGTGTTCCGTCCAGTTCTTGCGTGTGCGTGTATGTGCTTGAGCTCCAGACCGTGCGAAGGTTCCGTTTTTTGCATTGTAGTGCTCGATCCCTTCCTCGTAGCTCGCTGTTCGACTCCGCCGTCGCCGCCGGAGTTCCTCAATGCCGGGAGTGTTCTAGCGCGTCTCTGGCCCTGTGCGTGTGCGGGCGTGTGCGGGATGTTGTTGCGCGTGTAGTGGTGCCATCCGCCGCTTGGTTTGGTCATCGGAGGCGCCCTCCGTCGCGAGTGCTCCGCCTCTGTTCGTCGCCGGCGAGATGAGAGTGTGTGTCTCTGTCGCGTGGGGCCAGGCCTCTCACCAAGGGATGTGTTATGTGCTGTGCAGCCTGTCTCTGGTTAGATCCGAGCGAGTGGCCGAGTGGTTCGACCGAACCGGCTCGACCAGGGGTGCGTGGGTTCGATCCCCAGTCGGCACATCGCCCCCTTTTATTTTATTTTTCTGAGTGTGTGTGCGTGTGTGCCCTTGTGTGTGTGTGTGTGTGTGTGTGTGTGTGAGTGACAGGTAGACCCTGTGGGGCCGCCCTGTCATACTCAGGGAGGGGCCTGGCTCACTGCCAAGTGTTGAATGCTGTTATATTCTTGCCATGTTTAGAGGATGGTTCCCGTGAATGTAGTGTTCTTTGAGTTTGGGGCCTTAACATGTTTTGTTGAGCTATTCATGCTCTACCTAATTGTGCTAAGAACTTGAGCATTAAGCCCTTGCATCATATTTAAAACCTGCTGTCAAGTTGCTATTCTGTTAACATGTGTCCAGTTTTGCCTTGCTAAATTTTGGCTAAGTCTGAGAAGTTGCTGTTATAATCATGCCATGTTTAGAGGATGCTATCAAGTGATATGTTGTGTTCTAGCTCATGCTCAGTGCTAATGAATTGGAGTGGGTGTTGCCCTCTACCATACTGTTAATTTTCATGCCATGAAATGCCCTCTAGCATATATAAATAGTGCTGTTAATATGCCATCTAGTTAACTCAGATTCTATAAACCTGAATTTTTCACTAAGTCCCTAAAAACTGATTCAACATGCCATCTTGTGAGCATATTTGCTATTGATCCATGATTCCTTTCAAGTTTGTGTAGATGGATGATTTGTTAAGCATGTTGTATAGTTTCTGTACATGCTTTGGTTGTGGTTTGAAACTTGATGTAGCTCTTGTTATGTGTGTTGCAAGATGACATGTTGCTGTTTGTGGGCAGATTGTGTGTTTGAATGTTTTGTGACTTGTGGGAGCTATACTCCATAGTTTTGCTTGATCTTTAGCTCTATTATTGCTAGATTTCCTTTTCCTATCCAGTGGCATCCTTGGAAAACCAAGGGATAGCCCATGGCCTCCCTCATCTTGTGTTTTGTCTCCGTTAACGTTCGTACCTTGCCGTGAGTGTACCGTGAGCTACGTTACTCCGTTTGCAACGTTCTACATATGCATTTGCATCGATTTTGCATGAAACATTCATATTTGCCATGATGATGCATGTTCAAATAACTAAACTTGAGGTTCTGTCCAGAATACTAAAGAACTTAAATAAGTGCATGAGAAACATGACTAGCTTAGGGTTGCCATGTGAAATACTTCAAATGGATCATGCATCATCTTGTTTGTGCATTGCACCTTGTTTGTATGTTTATTTATTAATGTTCTCTTTGGGTAGACGCGAGTGTTGAGCCTGAGTACGAGGATCCCGGAGAGTACAACTACGAGGACCCAACTCTTTGTCCCTCTGAAGAACCAACAGGCAAGATGATCATACCCGGATCCCGACACTATTTTTGCCTTGCTAGATGTATCGTTTTTACCGTTATGTTACGTTGCCTACCACTTAAACTGTCAGCCTCCTAAATTGCCATGAAAGCATCTAACCCCTCCACTACCTAGCAAACATTGATTGGCTATGTTACCGTTGCTCAGCCCTTATCTTATAGCGTTGCTAGTTGCAGGTGCAAGCTTTCCATGTGTCAACATGGATTTTGTTTATATCACTCTATTTATTGTTATTTAATTTAATGCACATATATATCTGGCAACGGTGGAAGGCTTGGCCTTTTGCTCAGTGTTTTGTTCCGCTTTTGCCGCACTAGTTCCGAGTACCGATGTTATATTCCATATTTTGCGCTCCTAACATGCTCGGGGTTGTTATGGGGACCCCCTTGACCATTCATTTTAGATTAAAACTTGTCTGGCAAGGCCCAAATTTGGTACTACATTTGCTAAACAATTTAATAAAATTGCATAGGGCATAGCTACCCCGTGGATAATTAATCAACCCCCGGGCCAGTGCTCCTCATGAGTGTTGGTCCAACCTAGAGCACTGTGCGGGTCCACCCCAGGGTAACTTGGGTGATTTCTATCTGGCCACCGTACGCGTCGCTTATCCGTCGTGTCCTGAGAACGAGATACGCAGCTCTTATCGGGTTCGTCGACACGTCGGGCGGTCTTGCTGGACTTGTTTTACCTTTCTCGAATGTCTTGCGCAAGGAATTCCGGTTTTCTTCGGGCTATCTCGAGGTTGCGGTTTTCCAATGGAATTGCCTAGGAAGATCACGAGATTCGTGGTCGAGGTTATTCCCGCGGCGTGTGGTTAGTTTGTGATGGATGAGTTGGAGCACCCCTGCAGGGTTTAATCTTTTCGGAAAGCCATGCCCGCGGTTACGTGGCAACTTGGAAACTTGTTTAACACCCGGTTATAGTAAACTTGAAGTAAACTCAAATAAAATACACCAATTGTGTGCGTAACCATGACTGTCTCTGCTCGTGAACATGAACCGAGAGAGAACACGGTGGGGTTATGATTGACGTAAGTAGGTGTTCAGGATCACTTAGTGATCATGCTAGTTCACGATCGTCTTACGTATGCCACCATATTTACATTCATGTTCTCGTAAGTTAGCCAGCAAATATATGCTTAGCGCTTGCTGCAGCCTCACCACTTAACCAATTCCTTACCCAATGACTTACATAGTTTCGGTACCCGGGTTATGAGATTGTTGAGTCCCTGTGGCTCACAGATTACAACAATACAGGTGCAGGTGTTGATGAGAACATGCCAGAAGATGTGACTCAGCTCCAGTGGGAGTACGACGAAGAGAGTAGACGTATGTATGTTACTTATCCAGACGAGTAGGGAGCTTCATGGTGGTGATCCTGGGATAGCAAGACAGTTTTACATTGCTTCTTTTATCGTTTGATTTCGTCCGTAGCCGGACCCTGCCTTCTGAATTATGTATGAATAAATTTGTGTGAACTTGTAAGATAGCTTGTGGCGAGTGTAAGCCAGCTCATATACTCATCTCTTCCTACATGTATTGCAATGTTTTACTGTACTTGCGAACGACGAGATGCGCTTCTATCCCCATCGAGGCCACAAGCCTTAATAGGGATAGGACCGCATCTTGGGCGTGACACTACTGAGGGAGTCCGGGATTAAGGGGTCCTCGGACTACCGGCCTATTCCTTATGGGCCGGACTCGTGGGCCACTCGTTGGAGGATCGGACTGACCGAATACCCCGTGACCAGGGAGGAAACCTAAGGATCCGTGGCGTGCCCTTCAAGCTGAAGATGATAGAAGAGGCATGTTTCCTCCTTCGACAAGCAACCGACGTAGGGTTTTACCTCCATAGGAGGGCCTGAACCTGGGTAAACATCGTCTCCTTCGTCCCCTGTTACCCATCGATTCTAGACTCACAACTCGGGACCCCCTACCCGAGATCCGCCGGTTTTGACACCGACAGAGAGGCCATGTAGGAGGAAGCCTAAGTGGGGAGACTCTCTCCCCTTCTCTTCCGGTGGCGCCGGAGTGCCTCCACGGGAACCATCGCCACGGTGATCGTCTTCATTAACATGACCGTATCCATCACCTTCCCCCATCTATCTATGGTGGTCCACTATCCCGCACCCTGCTGTAATCCCCTACTTGAACATGGTGTTTCATGCCACATATTATTATTCAATGATGTGTTACCATCCTATGATGTTTGAGTAGATTTATGTTATCCTTTGGGTTGATTGATGATCTTGATTGGTTTGAGTGTATGTTTTATTTTGGTGCTGTCCTATGGTGCCCTCCGTGCCGCACACACATGAGGGATTCTCGATGTAGGGTGTTTCAATACGTTCAGTTTTCGCTTACAGTGCGGGGCTAGAGTGATAGAAGCTTACAACCGAGTAAGGGGATTGTTGTGTATGGGAGTAAAGGGGACTTGATGTTTAATGCTATGATTAGGTTTACCTTAATGATTTCTAGTAGTTGCGGATGCTTGCTAGAGGTCCAATCATAAGTTCATATGATCCAAGTATGGAAATTATGTTAGCTCATGCCTCTCCCTCATATAAAATTGCAAGAATATTTTCTGATCTTGTTATCAATTGCCTAGGATGATTCCGCACACCATACCATCATTATTCCACACTCGCTATTTGTAATATATTATAATATATTCTAACTTTATTTAGGCAGCAACTATTTTCATATTTTAGTTCTCCGTTATCATGCAAATCTATCCTATTTATACCCACAACGCAGTTTTATTTCTCATTACTAGATAGAAGCAAACGTTCGGTGTATGTAGAGTCATAATAGTGGCAGATAAGAGTTGACAGAATATTGATCTTACCTTTATATCCTTGTGGGTTCGACACTCCATACTTATCATTTCCATCTTTGGAAAGTGCTATGATGATTCCTTGCACTTGGGGATTATCAAGCTCTTTTCTGGCACCGTTGCCGGGGAGCAATAGTGTGGGGTTAATATTTTCGTGTATGCTTGTTTGCTTCTATCACTAAGTAGATTTTGTTTTCCTTTTGTTTCTGTTTTTTATTTAGTTGTGGGTGAAACAAACAAAAAAAATTGAAAAATTAAAAACACAAAAAATTTACTTAGAGAAGCGATTGGAAAGTTGTGCATTGAAGAAGTGAGGGTCGACCTTGAACACTTGTGTTCATGCTCATGGAAACAATGTAGAATTTTTCATGGAAGTTTCTCATTATATCCTTGTATATACCATTGTACCATATAAATAATGTGCATGATGCTCTTTTGCATGTTTCATCTACTATTCTTATGTGAGCTTCATTGAAATCATCATGCCTAGCTAGGGGCGTAAAATAATAGCGCTAGTTGGGAGGCAACCCAATAGTCATCTTTATTTTTGCTTTTTTACTTTCTGTTTGTGTGTGATAACATGATTATTTCCTCTGTAATGATTGTGGTTTTATGTTTAAATTAGTGTTTTTGCCAAGTAAAGCCCTTGGGATGACTCACAAGATGAGTAGAATTGATACGGTGCAAAAACAGAAACTTTAGCGTTCAGTGCAGAATTTATCTGATTTTACTGGAATGTATTTTTGATCTGAATTTTTTACATAGTATTTATGTACAAGTTCTTCAGGTTTTCCTAATATTTCAGAATTTTTAGAGTTACAGAAGTATAGGTTCTTTATAGATCTTTACAGATTGTTCTGTTTTAGACAGATTCTAGTTTTGCTTGCATTGTTTGCTTGTTATGATGATGCTATGGATTGTATCGGGGGGTATATGCCACGGAGAAGTTAGAATACAGCACCTTATGAAATAATTATATAAGAATCAACTTATAACAGTACCTAAAGTATTTGATATGTTTACTATACTAACGGATCTCACGAAGGTTTTGTTGAGTTTTGTGTGATTGAAGTTTTCAAGTTTTGGGTGAGATACCGATATGAGGAGAATAAGAAGCATCAATACCCTAAGCTTGGGGATTCCTAAGGCACCCCCAAGATAATATTCAAGGAATACTCAAGCGTCCAAGCTTGGGGATGCCCCAGAAGGCATCCCCTCTTTCGTCTTCAACACTATCGGTACAACTTACTTGGAGCTATATTTTTATTAGTCACATAATATGTTTTTTGCTTGGATAATCATTTTATTTGGTTTTTCTATGTTATATGTTATCAATAATCATGTTTTTCAATAAAAGGTTCCAAGAATTGCCTTAAGATGTCTCAATTGCATGTTTGATGTGTGACTGTGTAAAAACAGAAACTTTTTCTCTAGTGTTTGAATTTTCATATTTTACTGGAACATGGAAAGTTTCTGAAATTTTGACACAGTACTTTAATACAAATTCTTTAGCTTCTCCTAAATTTTCATAATTGTTTTAGTAACATAAGTACACTTTATGAATGAATTGCTACAGACTGTTCTGTCTAGACAGATTGCTGTCATAGTTTTGTTATCTACTTATCCTAGAGTTTTCATGCCTTATATTGGTAGATATAAATTGTGGAAATGATATTATACAGTACCTAATGTTCAAAAATTATTATGCAACTTGTCTTGGCAGTACATGAAGTGTTGATTTATTTTTATATGTACTAACCTGTCTCACGAGTTCTTTTCAAGTTTTATGTGGATGAAGTTTTTGCGACTTAGGTCAAACCGGGATATGAGAGGATTGAATAAGATAAAAAAGCTCAAGATAGGGGATGACCAAGGCTTCCCAAGTCAATATTTCAAGAAGTCTCAAGCATCTAAGTTTGGGGATGCTACGCATCCCACCCCTCTTCGTCAACAATTACCGGTTAGCCTATGATGATCATAAGTTTTTATTCGTTCACTTGTGTTATTCTTGGAGCATCCTTTATGTTTATTATTCCCTTTTATTTTATGTACCATGCTGGTATGAGATAATCCTTAGCTTATTTATAGGATGCTTCGTGTGCTTCACTTATATACTTCGAGCTTGGATATTGGTCTCTCTATATTCATTGTAGAATGCTCTATGAACTTCATTTATATCATTTTGAGAGTAGTTTGATGATCACTCTTGTGCTTAACTTATATCCTAAGAGAAAATGTTGAATGAATTGAATGTCATAAAACCTGAAATTATATATGCTTCATATGCTTGTCCCATGGGGAGTAGTGACTTCACATACTAGGAGTATAAGCAATAAAATTTATTGGAGGTTAGCAAATATAGCATTGGTCACTTGAACAATTCATGAAATAATATTGAAGGAAGGGAGATTTCACATATAAATACACTATCTTGGACATCTTCTATGATTATGAATCCCCATTAATTATTTTCAAACTTGATCAAGTAGTAGACGTTGGACCTTGAAGACAACATAATGGTTATGTTTCCTTATATTCACATCGTAGTTATATTGTCGTGGATCCTCTAACATGTGGTGCTTGCTTAGGATCTTTTGATAGCCAAAAAATTGTACTAAGTAGAGATATTACTTGTGCATCCAAAAACCCCTAAACCAGTTTCTTGCCATGAGAGTCCACCATATCTACCTATGGATTGAATAAGATCCTTCAAGTAAGTTGTCATCGGTGCAAAAAAGCAATAAAAAATGCTCCTAAATATGTATGATATTTTATTGGAAGGAAAAATAAGCTTTGTACGAACTTGTGATGGTGAAGAAATAAAAGTGAAAGACTGCATAATAAAGGTTGCTATCACAAGGGGCAATATAAAGTGACGTTCCTTTTCATTAAGAGATTGAACATCCAAAAATAAAAAAGCGCATGACGACCTCTGCTTCCCTTTGTGAAGGGCCTATCTTTTACTTTTCTATACTTACTTTCATGCAAGAATCAATAATGTTCACCCCTATTCCAATCTATTAATTCTTTAGTTGGCAAGCATCATGTGGTGGGGAAAGATCCGGGCACATATATCCAGTTGGATATAGGTGATCATGATTCATTATTGTTGACATTATCCCTGAGACAAATAAGTTGGGAGGCGGAACATTAAGACCCTATCTTCCTATGTGTTTGATTGAAACCGCTTGTTCTAAAAATATGCTTTGAGTGTCAGCAATCATGGAAGACTAAATGATAGTTGAGTATGTGGAATTTGCTAAACTAAAGCTCTTCCATAGACCCTTCCTGAAAATAAGATGAATTGTAATAGTTTGATGACTGAAAACACAATTTGCTAGTTTCAAAAAAGTTAATGGTCTATACTTTAACATGTGAATAGCTTGCTACATGATCATGAGAAGTTCCGCGAGAAATACTTGTTGTTTATGATGCTAGAAAAAGTTATTGGAATTATCATTGATCAATACTATACACTATGTTAGCATTCACACTTCATAAATTACTTCTTTTATCATTTACCTACTCGAGGATGAGTACGAATTAAGCTTGGGGATGCTCATTGACGTGGCTTGAGACTGCGTCAGTATTTCCCCAAAGAGGAAGGGATGATGCAGCACAGCGACGGTAAGTATTTCCCTTAGTTATGAAACCAAGGTTATCGAACCAGTAGGAGGATCACTACCACACAATAAGCAACACCTGCACACAAACAACAAATACTTGCAACCCGACGCGAAAGAGAGGTTGTCAATCTCTCTACGGTAAAAAGATAGATTAGGTAGTGATAGATAGGAGAGATAGATCTCTCAAGAACACAAAATAAAAAGAGCAAATAAAATATGCAGCAATATGTTTTTGGGTTTTTGGTTTTGTAGATCTGAAAACAAAGATGCAAAAAGATAGATCTGAAAGCAATATGTTGGAAAAGGTAGACCCGGGGGCCGTAGGGTTCACTAGTGGCTTCTCTCATGAGTATAGCGCATGGTGGGTGAACAAATTACTGTTGGGCAATTGATAGAAAATCGAATAGTCATGACGATATCCAAGGCGATGATCATTATATAGGCATCACGTCCAAGATAAGTAGACCGACTCCTGCCTGCATCTACCACTATTACTCCACACATCGACCGCTATCCAGCATGCATCTAGTGTATTAAGTTCATGGAAAAATGGAGTAATGCAATAAGAACGATGACATGATGTAGACAAGATCTATTCATGTAGGAATAGACCCCATCTTGTTATCCTTAATAGCAACGATACATGTGTGTCTTGCTGTCCCTTCTGTCACTGGGAAAGAACACCGCAAGATCGATCCCATCACAAAGCACCTCTTCCCATGGCAAGAAAAATCGATCTAGTTGGCCTAACTAAACCAAAGATTCAAAGAAGAGATCAAAGAAGACTCAAATAATATTCATGGATAGAAACTGATCATGAACTCAAAATTCATCGGATCCCAACAAACACACCGCAAAACTTTACATCAAATAGATCTCCAAGAGACCATTGTATTGAGAATCATAAGATAGAGAGAGAGGATGCCATCTAGCTACTGCCTGCGGACCCATAGGTCTATGGTGGACTACTCACGCATCATCGGAGAGGCACCTATGAGGAAGATGAACCCCTCTGTGATGGTGTTTAGATTGGATCTCGAGGTTCTGGAACTTGCGTCGGCTGGAATTGTGTTTCGTCGACTCCCCTAGGGTTTTTGGAATATTTGGGAATTTATAGGCATCAGAGGTGGTGGAGAGGGGCCCCGAGGAGGGCACAACCCATCAGGGTGCGTTGGGGCCCACCTGGCGCGCCGTGGTGGGTTGTGGTCTCCTCAGCCCACTCCCCTGGCACTTCTTTGGCCCACTGGGTGTCTTCTGGTCCAGAAAAAATCTCCAAAAAGTTTCATCGCGATTGGACCCCGTTTGGTATTGCTTTTCTACGAAGTAAAAAACAAGCAAAAATAGCAACTGACAATTTGGCACTATGTCAATAGGTTAGTCCCAAAAAATGATATAAAGTTGTTATAAAATGATGATGTCGGAGAAACGACACCTATGGGATCGAGACGACCCCTTTACGATTCGGCAGGGAAGAAGGTTTGCACAAAGAGCAGATCAGGTGATCAACACGCGGGATTTTACCCAGGTTTGGGCCGCAAAGATGCGTAAAACCCTACTCCTGCTTGGTTGTATTAGAAGTGTTCTAGCTCAAGTTCTGGGAGCGCTACAGTACTCAGCCGCTACTCATGCAGAATCGGCCAAAGAAGATCCCCCCTGTAGCTACGCCTTGGGCCTCCTTTTATACGTTCGAAGGGGTCACCAACAGTGGCGTATAGTGCATACATGAGGTGTAAAAGTAGCTACAGTACTATCATACCTAATACTGACGGCTTGGGACAAAAGCATTTAATGCTCCGTTGAGGTGTCCCTTAGCGTCTTGGGGATGGAAAAAGGGGCCGTCACTTCAGCACCGCTTAAGCCCTTCTACCACTAGCATCTGACACGCACCCAGGAGGACAACAGCTAAACGACAAGCTAGTCGCTGCACTGGAGCGGTGACAGAGTGGTGAGGTCTTGCCGGGTGCAAGCCTTGCCGGGGCCATGAGCCATCTCGGCAAGATCTTTCCGGGGCTCCAGCCTTCGGTCTTCTATCTTCTGATTATTGCCTTGTCTTGGATGCCTCCTTGACTTTATGAACTAGCGTTCGGTTGTCCCCCGGCAGGCTTGGCCGCAGGTGTGGCTACAACTATCCGTGCACAAGTACGGGGTACTAAGGGACCCAATTTTAGTACACCGACAGGAGCCCCCGGGCCTGGGCCATACACGGGTGCGAGGCGTTGTTGGGCCAGGCCTAAACAGTGCATGGGCACGCGTGGCAGGAGTTATCCACCGTAATCATTCCATTTACTGCGCTGCCCACGACGCCCATTGAATGCGGGATGTGGGGGACGTGCGCAGCGCGGCCGTCACAGCTGCGCGCTCGCGAAGCGTTTCAATATTATTTTAATAAAGAGGCGGCCTCGCGTCCTCCCCATAAGAAGGAATCCGCAGAGGCGCCGCTCATGTACCTCTTGTCTTTTCCAATCTGAGAGCTGCCATCGTCTTCTTCCTCGAGTCGAAACAGAGCTCCTCCCGTTCATCCATACCTCCACGCCCTCTCCGCCCTCGGCCCCAACTCCCACAGTCGCCATGCCGCCCAAGGCAAGCAAGGGCAAGGAGGTGGACGCCGCTATCTCGGAGAGCAAGATGGCGCAGATGCGGAAGGAGCACGCCGTCTTCCTGCCGGTGCTCGACGCGGCTGCCCTGAGGGATCGATACCAGTTCGTGTGGGCGGCGGAGATGATAGCGCACCCCGCCACCCTCGTGAGTCCAGGTTCTTCTAGAGGCGGCCCAAATAAGTACCACTTCTTTACCGATTACTTCTACTGCGGGCTCTGTCCTCCTTTCTCTGATTTCTTCAACGATATCATGCTCACATACGGCTTCCAGCTTTTGGATTTCACGCCGAATGTTGTGACATGCATGTCAGTTTTCGCTCACCTTTGCGAAAACTTCGCCGGAGTAGTCCCTAGCACCGCCCTTTTCCGCCAATACTTTATTCCTCGCATCCAAAAGGGCGAGGCCCTTTTTTTGGAAATATGCCCTAGAGGCAATTAATAAAGTGTTTATTATCATATTTCTCCGTTCATGATAATGGTTTATTATTCATGCTAGAATTGTATTGACCGGAAACTTAATACATGTGTGGATAATAGACAAATACTGAGTCCCTAGTAAGCCTCTACTAGACTAGCTCGTTGATCAAAAGATGGTCAAGATTTCCTGACCATGGACATGAGTTGTCATTTGTTAACGGGATCACATCATTAGGAGAATGATGTGATGGACTTGACCCAACCGTTAGCATAGCAAATGATCGTTCAGTTTATTGCTATTGCTTTCACTATGTCAAAAACACGTTCCTCTGACCATGAGATCATGCAATTCCCGGATACCGTAGGAATACTTTGGGTGTATCAAACGTCGCAACGTAACTGGGTGATTATAAAGGTGCACTACAGGTATCTCCGAAAGTGTTTGTTGAGTTGGCATGGATCGAGATTGGGATTTGTCACTCCGACTATCGGAGAGGTATCTCTGGGCCCTCTCGGTAATACAACATCACAGAAGCCTTGCAAGCACCGTGACTAAAGAGTTAGTTGCAAGATGATGTATTACGGAACGAGTAAAGAGACTTGCCGGTAACAAGATTGAACAAGGTATTGGATACCGACGATCGAATCTCGGGCAAGTAACATACCGCCGGACAAAGGGAACAACGTATGTTGACATATGAGGTTCACCGATAAAGATCTTCGTGGAATATGTAGGAACCAATATGAGCATCCAGGTCCCGCTGTTGGTTATTGACCAGAGAGTTGTCTCGGTCATGTCTACATCATTCCCGAACCCGTAGGGTCCGCACACTTAAGGTTCGATGACGATATAGTATTATATGAGTTATGTGATTGGTTACCGAATGTTGTTCGGAGTCCCGGATGAGATCATGGACATGACGAGGAGTCTCGGAATGTCCGAGAGGTAAAGATTCATATATTGGAAGGTGGTATTCGGACATCGGAATGGTTCCGGGAAGTTCCGGATATTTTTCGGAGTACCGGGAGGTTACCGGAACCCCCCGGGGAAAGTGATGGGCCAACATGGGCCATACGGGAGAGAGAGGGCAGCCCACAAGGGATGGCGCCCCCCCCCCCATGGGCAGTCCGAATTGGACAAGGGGAGGGGGTGCAGCCCCCCTTTCCTTCTCCCTCTCCTTTCCCCTTTCCCCCTCCATGAGAAGGAACAAGAGGGGGGGCCGAATCCTACTAGGACTAGGAGTCCTAGTAGGACTCCCCTCTCTTGGCGCAGCCCCCAGGGCCAGCCTCCTCCCCTCTCCCTCCTTTATATACGGAGGAGGGGCACCCCTTGGAGACACACAATTGTCCCATAGCCGTGTGCGGTGCCCCGATCTCCGTTTTCCACCTCGGTCATATTTTCGGAGAGCTTAGGCGAAGCCCTGCCGGAATCACTTCACCGTAACCGTCGCCACGCCGTCGTGCTGACGGAACTCATCTACTTCCTCGACGTCTTGCTGGATCAAGAAGGCGAGGATCGTCACCTAGCTGCACGTGTGTAGAACTCGGAGGTGCCGTACGTTCGGTACTCGATCGGTGGATCTCGAAGGATTGTTCGACTACATCAACCGCGTTGTGAGACGCTTCCGCTAACGGTCTACGAGGGTACGTAGACACACTCTCCCCTCTCATAGCGATGCATCTCCATGGATAGATCTTGCGTGAGCGTAGGAAATTGTTTGAAATTCATGCTCCGTTCCCCAACAGTGGCATCAGAGCCAGGTCTATGCGTAGATGTGTTTTGCACGAGTAGAACACAAGTGAGTTGTGGGCGTGGGTGTATACATATTGCTTGCCATTACTAGTTGTTACTTGATTCGGCGGTATTGTGAGATGAAGCGGCCCGGACCGACATTATGCGTACGCTTACGCGAGACAGGTTTCACCACTAAGTGCACTCGTTGCATAAAGGTGACTGGCGGGTGTCTGTCTCTCTCACTTTAGTTGAATCGGTTTCAATGAAGAGGGTTGTTTTAGAAGATCAAAAAGCAATCACTACACCACGTTGTGCTTTTGCGTAGGTAAGAACGGTTCTTGCAAACCCGTAGCAGCCACGTAAAACTTGCAACAACAAAGTAGAGGACGTCTAACTTGTTTTTGCAGGGTATGCTGGTGATGTGATATGGTCAAGACATGATGTGATATAAGTTGTTGTATGAGATGATCATGTTTTGTAAGTTATCAGGAAACCGGCAGGAGCCTTATGGTTGTCTCTTTATTGTATGCAATGCCAACGCTATGTAATTGCTTTTCTTTACCGCTATGAGTTAGCAGTAGTAGTAGTAGCAATAGCCGGCGAGACGACCACGACGCTGCGATGGAGATCAAGGTGTCACGACGCTACGATGGAGATCAAGGTGTCAACCCGGTGACGATGGAGATCATGACGGTGCTTTGCTGATGGAGATCAAAAGCACAAGACGATGATGGCCATATCATGTCACATATATTGAATTGCATGTGATGTTAATCCTTTTATGCATCTTATCTTGCTTAGGACGACGGTAGCATTATAAGATGATCCCTTCACTAAATTTCAAGATAAGTGTTCTCCCCTAGTATGCACTGTTGCGAAGGTCCGACGCTTCTAAGCACCACGTGATGATCCGGTGTGATGGATTCTTTCGTTCGCATACAACGGGTGTAAGCCAGTTTTACACACGCAGAATACTTGGGTTAAACTTGACGAGCCTAGCATGTACAGACATGGCCTCGGAACACAAGAGACCGAAAGGTCAAACATGAGTCATATAGTAGATATGATCAACATGAAAGATGTTCACCATTGATAACTAATCCACCTCACGTGATGATCGGAAGTGGTTTAGGTGATGTGGATCATGTTACACTTAGACAACTTGAGGGATGTTAATCTAAGTAGGAGTTCTTAAGTAATTTGATTAATTGAACTTCAATTGTCATGAACATAGTCTTACTTGTCTTAGCAAATTTATGTTGTAGATCAATAGACCGCGCTGTAGTTCCCCTGTTTTTATTATGTTCCTAGAGAAAACGAAGTTGAAAGTTGATGGAAGCAACTATGCGGACTAGGTCCGTGATCTGAGGATTGTCCTCACTGCTGCACAGAAGGCTTATGTCCTTAATGCACCGCTCAGTGAAATACCCCTACGGCTTCGTCTGAGGACGTTATGAACGTCTGGCAGACAAGAAAAAATGACTACTCGATAGTTCAGTGCGCCATACTTTACGGCTTAGAACCGGAGCTCCAAATATGTTTTGAGCAACACGGAGCATATGAGATGTTCCAAGAGCTGAAAATTTGTTTTTCAAGCTCACACCCGGGTCGAGAGGTATGACACCTTCGACAAGTTCTATAGCTACAAGATGGAGGAGAACAGCTCCGTTAGTGAGCATGTACTCAGAATGTCTGAGTACTTCAATCACTTGAATTAAGTGGGAGTTAGACTTCCAAATAAAGTGGTGATTGATAGAGTTCTCTAGTCACTATCACTAAGCTACTGGATCTTCGTGATGAACTATAAACATGCAAGGGATAGAAGATCCTTAAGCTATTCGCGATGCTACAATCTGCGGATGTAGAAAAAAAAAGGGGAGCATCAAGTGTTGATGGTTAATAAGACCACTAGTTTCAAGAAGGGCAAGGGAAAGAAAAGGGAACTTCAAGAAGAACGGTAAAACAGTTGCCGCTCACGCGAAGAAACCCAAGGCTGAACCAAACCCGAGACTTAGTGCTCCTATTGCAAAGGGAAATGTCACAGGGAGCGGAACTTCCCCAAAGTAACTGGCAGATAATAAGACTGGCAATGTCAACAAAGATATTTGATATACATGTTATTGATATGTACCTTACTTGTACTCGTAGGAGCACCTGGGTATTTGATACTTGTTCAGTTGCTTACAACTTGAAACATGGAGCTTCAGAATAAACGAGGGCTAGCTAAGAACGAGGTGACGATGTGCATTGGAAGTGTCTCCAAGGTTGATATGATCACCATCGCCACGCTCTTTCTACCTTCAGGATTAGTGATGAACCTAAATAATTGTTATTTGGTGCTTGCATTAAGCATGAACATTATATCTGATAGTGTTTATTGCAAGACGATTATTCAATTTCAGAGAATAATTGTTATTCTATTTATTTGGATAATATCATTGATGATCATGCACTTAAAATGAAAGGTTTATTAAATCTTGATCGTAGTAATACATATGTTCATAACACGAATGCCAAAAGATAATGATAATACCACATATTTGTGGCATAGCCGCTTAGGTCATATCAGTGTTAAACGCATGAAGAAACTCCATGCAGATGGACTTTTGGAATCAATTGATTATGAATCATTTGAGACATGCGAACCATGCCTCATGGGCAAGATGACTAAGACTCCGTTCTCCGGAACAATGGAGCGAGCAACAGACTTATTGGAAATAATACATACCGATGTATGCGGTCCGATGAGTGTTGAGGCGCGCGGTGGATATCGTTATGTTCTCACGTTCACAGATGATTTGAGTAGATATGGCTATGTCTACTTGATGAAGCGTAAGTCTGAAACATTTGAAAAGTTCAAAGAATTTCAGAGTGAAGTAGAGAATCATTGTAACAAGAAAATAAAGTTCTTACGATTTGATCAAAGAAGAGAATATTTGAGTTACAAGTTTGGCATATACTTAAGACAATGTGAAACTATTTCACAATTCACGCCACCAGGAACACCACAGCGTAATGGTGTGTCCGAACGTCGTAATCGTACTCTATTGGATATGGTGCGTTCTATGATGTCTCTTACCGATTTGCCACTTTGGGGTTATGCATTAGAGACAGCTGCATTCACTTTAAACAGGGCACCGTCTAAATCCGTTGAGACGACACCGTATGAACTGTGGTTTGGCAAGAAACCTAAGCTGTCGTTTCTAAAAGTTTGGGGATGCAATGCTTATGTCAAGAGGCTTCAGCCAGATAAGCTCGAACCCAAAGCGGATAAGTGCGTCTTCATAGGATACCCAAAGGAGACCGTTGGGTACACCTTCTACCACAGATCCGAAGGCAAAGTATTCGTTGCTAAGAATGGATCCTTTCTAGAGAAGGAGTTTCTCTCGAAAGAAGTGAGTGGGAGGAAAGTAGAACTTGATGAGGTAATTGTACCTCCTCTGGATAGTAGTATGCCACAGAAAGAAATTTCTGTGACACCAACACAGACCAGAGAAGAAGTTGATGATGATGATCATGAGGCTTTGGATCAAGTTGCTACAGAACTTCGAAGGTCAACCAGGACACGTTCCGCACCAGAGTGGTACGGAAATCCAGTCTTGGAGGTTATGTTGTTAGACAACGGTGAACCTTCGAACTATGAAGAAGCGATGGCAGGCCCGGATTTCGACAAATGGCTTGAGGCCATGAAATCCGAGATTGGATCCATGTATGAGAACAAAGTGTGGACTTTGGTAGACTTGCCCGATGAACGGCAAGCTATTGAAAATAAATGGATCTTTAAGAAGAAGACGGACGCTGATGGTAATGTCACCGTCTATAAAGCACGACTTGTTGCTAAAGGTTATCGACAAGTTCAAGGAGTTGACTACGATGAGACTTTCTCACCCGTAGCGATGCTAAAGTCTGTCAGAATTATGTTAGCAATTGCCGCATTTTATGATTATGAAATCTGGCAAATGGACGTCAAAACGGCATTCCTTTACGGATTCCTTAAGGAAGAATTGTATATGATACAGCCGGAAGGTTTTGTCGATCCTAAAGGCGCTAACAAAATATGCAAGCTCCAGCGATCCATCTATGGACTGATGCAAGCATCTCGGAGCTGGAATACTCGCTTTGATGAAGTGATCAAAGCGTTTGGGTTTATACAAAGTTTATGGAGAAACTTGTATTTACAAGAAAGTGAGTAGGAGCTCTATAGCATTTCTAATAGTATATGTGGATGACATATTGTTGATTGGAAATGATGTAGAATTTCTGGAAAGCATAAAGAGTTGAAAGGAGGTTTTCAATAAAAACCTGTTTTTGAGTTATCCACAGATTGGGCATCGAGATCTATGGAGATAGATCAAAACGCCTGATAAAAGTTCACACATCTTGATGAGTTTTTTGAAGAAGTTCAAAATAGGATCAAGTCAAAGAAATGAGTTCTTGCCTGGTGTGAAGTGGAGTAAGACTTGAAAATCTAGGTAAAGGTTGTTTTACATGTTAGGCATCAAAATCTATAGAGATAGATTGAGACGCCTCATAGGACTTTCACGAAGCACATACCTTGACAAGATTTTGAAGAAGTTCAAAATGGATCAGTCAAAGAAAGGGTTCTTGCCTGTATTGCAAGGTGTGAGATTGAGTAAGACTCAAAGCCCGACCACGGCAGAAGACAAAGAGAAGATGAGTGTCATCCCCTATGCCTCAGCCATAGGCTCTATTTTGTATGCCATGTTGTGTACTAGACCTGATGTATGCCTCGCTATTAGCTTGGTGGGAAGGTACCAAAGTGATCCAGGAGTAGATCACTGGACAGCGGTCAAGAATATCCTGAAGTACCTGAAAAGGACTAAGGAAGAATTTCTCGGGAATAGAGGTGATAAAGAGTTCGTCATAAAGGGTTACGTCGATGCAAGCTTTAAACACCGATCCGGAAGACTATGAGTCTCAGACCGGATACGTAAAGTGGGACAGTCATTTTTGGAGTAGCTCCAAGCAGAGTGTGGTAGCAGCATCTACATATGACATAGAGATTTGCCAAGAACACACGGATCTGAATATTGCAGACCCGTTGACTAAAACCTCTCTCACAAGCAAAACATGATCAGCCCTAGAACTGATTGGATGTTAATTACATGGAGATGTAAACTAGATTATTGACTCTAGTGCAAGTGGGAGACTGTTGGAAATATGCCCTAGAGGCAATTAATAAAGTGTTTATTATCATATTTCTCCGTTCATGATAATGGTTTATTATTCATGCTAGAATTGTATTGACCAGAAACTTAATACATGTGTGGATAATAGACAAATACTGAGTCCCTAGTAAGCCTCTACTAGACTAGCTCGTTGATCAAAAGATGGTCAAGATTTCCTGACCATGGACATGAGTTGTCATTTGATAACGGGATCACATCATTAGGAGAATGATGTGATGGACTTGACCCAACCGTTAGCATAGCAAATGATCGTTCAGTTTATTGCTATTGCTTTCACTATGTCAAAAACACATTCCTCTGACCATGAGATCATGCAATTCCCGGATACCGTAGGAATACTTTGGGTGTATCAAACGTCACAACGTAACTGGGTGATTATAAAGGTGCACTACAGGTATCTCCGAAAGTGTTTGTTGAGTTGGCATGGATCGAGATTGGGATTTGTCACTCCGACTATCGGAGAGGTATCTCTGTGCCCTCTCGGTAATACAACATCACAGAAGCCTTGCAAGCACCGTGACTAAAGAGTTAGTTGCAAGATGATGTATTACGGAACGAGTAAAGAGACTTGCCGGTAATGAGATTGAACTAGGTATTGGATACCGACGATCGAATCTCGGGCAAGTAACATACCGCCGGACAAAGGGAACAACGTATGTTGACATATGAGGTTCACCGATAAAGATCTTCGTGGAATATGTAGGAACCAATATGAGCATCTAGGTCCCGCTGTTGGTTATTGACCAGAGAGTTGTCTCGGTCATGTCTACATCATTCCCGAACCCGTAGGGTCCGCACACTTAAGGTTCGATGACGATATAGTATTATATGAGTTATGTGATTGGTGACCGAATGTTGTTCGGAGTCCCGGATGAGATCACGGACATGACGAGGAGTCTCGGAATGTCCGAGAGGTAAAGATTCATATATTGGAAGGTGGTATTCGGACATCGGAATGGTTCCGGGAAGTTCCGGATATTTTTCGGAGTACCGGGAGGTTACCGGAACCCCCCGGGGAAAGTGATGGGCCAACATGGGCCATACGGGAGAGAGAGGGCAGCCCACAAGGGATGGCGCCCCCCCCCCCATGGGCAGTCCGAATTGGACAAGGGGAGGGGGTGCAGCCCCCCTTTCCTTCTCCCTCTCCTTTCCCCTTTCCCCCTCCATGAGAAGGAACAAGAGGGGGGGCCGAATCCTACTAGGACTAGGAGTCCTAGTAGGACTCCCCTCTCTTGGCGCAGCCCCCAGGGCCAGCCTCCTACCCTCTCCCCCCTTTATATACGGAGGAGGGGCACCCCTTGGAGACACACAATTGTCCCATAGCCGTGTGCGGTGCCCCGATCTCCGTTTTCCACCTCGGTCATATTTTCGGAGAGCTTAGGCGAAGCCCTGCCGGAATCACTTCACCGTCACCGTCGCCACGCCGTCGTGCTGACGGAACTCATCTACTTCCTCGACGTCTTGCTGGATCAAGAAGGCGAGGATCGTCACTGAGCTGCACGTGTGTAGAACTCGGAGGTGCCGTACGTTCGGTACTCGATCGGTGGAGCTCGAAGGATTGTTCGACTACATCAACCGCGTTGTGAGACGCTTCCGCTAACGGTCTACGAGGGTACGTAGACACACTCTCCCCTCTCGTAGCGATGCATCTCCATGGATAGATCTTGCGTGAGCGTAGGAATTTTTTTGAAATTCATGCTCCGTTCCCCAACACCTTTCCGGTTCCATCGCTTGGATTCCACGGCCAGGAACCAAGGAGGTTTACCCAGAGGGGGCCTACCGCGAGAAATGGGATGAATGGCGGGCCAAATGGTGCTGGATTCCGGAGGCAAAAATCCCGCCTTTCTGCTTGCCGCGGCAGACGAAGATAGTGAGCAGCAACGACTGGAGCGCCCTCGATCCCTACGATAAGAAGCTCACAGTCGCTACTACCAGGATTCACCGCCTCAGAGCTGTCGGGCTCACAATAGAGATGATAGGCGCCGATTTCCTTCGCCGGCGCATCGCCCCTCTGCAGAACAAGGGGAGGCCAGCTTGGGAATTCCGGAACGCGGCAGACATCATGAGGCTGCGCCCTGGGCTGAACCATAACTTGACGCTTATGCAGCACGCAGCCCTCTGCCAGAAACTGTTCAGGGGTGATGTGGTGTGCAGACTGCCGGCAGGCATAGTTCCTTTGTGCAACAACTCCGCTTTAGGTCCAATCATTGCTATGATGCCGGCGTTTGACGCCCACAGCCTTGACGGGACTTGGATCGAGCCGTCCGAGGAGCAGGCACAGCAATTCTTTGATAATCTGACGGAGAGGGCCATCCACGAAGAAGAGAACCTCGTCCGCGCCACCACTGATGAAGAGCTGGCGTACATCGCCACCAGGGCGGAGGAGGCAAACCTTGCCGCAGAGGCCGGCAGCGCCGGCTTCGTGGAAGAGGAAACCAGCGGAGGGGAAACGCTGCTGGACGAGAATCTTGCCGGGCAGGGCGAGATTGCCGAAGAACAGGGTGACACATCTACTGGGGGCCCTTCTGCCGAAGACACAGCCGAGGAAGAACTGCACGAGGAGGCCCCAGCTCTCGAAGTGAGGAAGAGGCACGTTCTTCGGAGAGCCGCCTCTGGCACCGTAGTCCACCAGTCTTCCTCGAGCGGTGGAGCCTCCGGCAAGGGGGCAACCGGCAAGGCCACGCAGCGGCAAGGGGCTCATCAGCAACCCGCGCCCGCCGCAGCCAAGCGGCCTAGGAGCACCCCTCCACCTCCTCCCGTGGCGGAAGTCGACTTCGACCTCTCTGCCTTTAGCTCAGGAGAAGAAGAAGAAGAGTAAGGGTCTTGCCGCGTCCCTTACTTTCTGAGTTTTTGGTTTTTCTTGACTCATTTATTTTGCTTTGGCCTGTCTCCATAGGGATACGGAAACATTGGCGCAGAGGATAGCGAAGAGGGCAAAGAC
This sequence comes from Elymus sibiricus, assembly GCA_039707655.1. Taxonomy (NCBI): domain Eukaryota; kingdom Viridiplantae; phylum Streptophyta; class Magnoliopsida; order Poales; family Poaceae; genus Elymus; species Elymus sibiricus. The sequence goes on from CM077671.1 coordinate 253,736,213, forward strand.
TTCGACGGGCGAGGAGCCGCCGGCAAGCACCTCAGGTGCGCCAGAGACGGTCACCATCAGCCCGGATCCCAGCCCGCGACGCAGTCCTCGATTCAGCCCCCGGCGCAGCCCCCAGCGTGAGTCTATTACTCACTTTCCGCTGGCAAGTGCCGGGGTGTGCATCTTTACTGCTGACATCACCAGACGTGCAGGAGAAGGGCAGCGACAAGGAGAACCGTCAGAGGCCACCCCTGATATGCCGCCTCCGTCAACCACGCCGCCCAGGAATGGGTCTCCGGCAAGGACTTCCTCTAGCGTGCTCTACCGCGACGAGGAAGAGCCGGCAAGCACGGGCACCGGCAGTTCTACGCCGGCAACCAATGCTGGTGCAGGTACTCATTATTCTGGCTTTCTTTTTTGTCTTCTTGAACTTCCATCTCAATCTCATCTTGATTTGTTTTCTTGGCCCCCAGACATTCCCTCAGTGGAGCATATGGATGTCGATGCTGTCATCGAGGAGACCGCCAGGGATGCTGCCGCCGAGGCTGACAGGATTTCCACTGACGAGGCCGCCAAGAATGCTGCCGCCGAAGCCACCGAAGCCGCCAAGAACGCTGCCGCCGAGGCCGCCAAGGATGCCAGCGCCGAAGCTGCCAGGGCTGCACAGGAAGAGGCCGCCAAGGAACCTTCCGAGAGGGCCAGTGAGGAGGCTAGTGACCGTACTGACGGCATCCTTGCCGCAGGAGCGCCAGGCGCTACGCCAGATACAGAGCCCCCAGCTGCCGGGGAGGCGGCTGTTGAGGAACAGCCACCAACATCAGAAGCCCCCTCGTCAAGCAAGTACCTCAAGATTGGCGACAACTTGTTCGTCAGCATCCCAGGCACGGCAAGCACTAGGGCGCCAACTAAAGGGGAAGTCTTTGATGAAGACGCCATCGCCGCTGCTGTGCTCGAGGTCGTTGATGAACCAAGCGCCAGTAGTAGCAAATCTGAAGAAGAGAAGCTACTCAAGGCCATGGGCGACAACTATCAGAAGCTCCAAGCACTCCACCGCGCCCGGAAGGAGAAACTAGACTCCAGGGCCGCGGTTGTCGACAAGGTGGAAGCAGATCTCCAGAAATGCGTTGAGGAAACGCAGGCCTGGTTTGCCGAAGCTTTTCAGGAGTTGAGGGCGGGTCAAGAGCAACTGAGCCGAAGGTGGGACGAGCTCCTCATGAAGCAGTCCGACGTTGAGAAGGCACAGGAAGATGCCAAACAACAGGCCGCCACAGAGGAAGCACGCCTAAGAGAGCTCCGTGTCGGGCTTGAGGCTCATGATGACGACCTGACCGCTCGCGAGAAGGCACTTGCCGACAAGCTCCGCGCCAAGGACGAGGAGATTGAAAGGCTTGTCACGCAGCGGACCCAGGATCTGGAGCTGAAGCACAAGGAGACACTTGAGGCCCTGACCATAGACCATGCCGGCAAGCTAAAGGAGGCCGTCGATGCTGCCGGAGCTGCAGAGGCCGCCAAGAACTTGCTGGAGGAGAGGGTGAAGAAGCTGGAGGCAGATCTCGAGGACCACGGCAAGAAGATCTCAACGCTCGAAGCCGAGAGAGACAAAGCTCTCCACAGCTTGATGGAGATGCAGGTTGCCATATCCGACAAGACCAAGCAGCTCTCCTTAGCCACTGACTCCATAGACGATCTGAAAACGAAACTGGCCACGCTGGAGGAGACCCTTGAGGGCAGCAGGGCTCGAGAGAAGGCCTTGGTCAAAGATCTCCGAAATGAGCAGGAGCTGCTCAAGAGTGTTGCCGCCGCTCACAACGACTATGTGCAAGGAGTGCAGATCTGGACCGAGAAGCTTGTCGATGTTGCGGAGAAGCTTGCCGCACAATTGTCCACCATGGGCCTGCAACGCTTCAGGTATTCTTCTGACGACAGGGTGTCCCCGAGCGCCAAGCTGACCATGTTCTTCAACCGTGTGCTTGAAGCCCTGGAGCAGCTCCATTCAGATCGAAAAACTCATCTGGCTAACAAGTCCCGCAAGCTATGGCGGGCCGTCCTCCAGAAGGTGCTCATCAAGGTGGTGCACAGGAACCCCGGCATCAACCTCGCCAACGTCCTTGACCGCCTGCCGAAGGATGCAGATCTCAGGGCGGCAGAAGAACTTGTCGCGCCCATCGTCGACAGGGTAAGCCAAGTCAAGAGAGTTGAAGGCGATCGCCGGGATTAGCTGCTTCTCCCCCTCTTGCCGCCATCGTTGCATGTCAAAGACAATTTTAATCTTATGTTAGAATCACGGAAAGATTGATGTAATATAACTTGCTACGTTCTGGACGAATGTTATGCTATCCCCCTTGTTTAATTTCTTTCTGTATGTATTCGCCCTGCGCTTGATTTGGAACTTGCCGGAGCGCGCACCCTTGCCGCGAGCGCTAGGTGCGGGAATTTAGCAGCCTGCTGGCGGTGTCGCTACAGGCAAGAGACCTTGGTGTTTTCAGTGCAGCCACCTAAACTGTTGAGCGGACTCGAAACAGGATAAGGGCGCAACCAATCACAACAAGGTTCCTTCGCGTGCAGGTTTTCCATACAAGAGTTGAAATCGTTCAAGGAGAATAACAAAACAGAAAAATTTGTTTAAAGTTTCTGCAACTTAGCAACTTAGCTTTTCCGCTTGTACTTCTTCCGGCAAGATGTCAACCTTGAACGTCGCATGTCGGTATCCATACCATCCTCCCCCCCCGGCAAACTTGCATGCGAGGGAACCTTCTGTCCTTTGAGAAAAAGAAAGAAGAGAAAATAGAGATATGGAACCTTGGCGGTTCGTTAGCACTTGCTGGAGATAAGTGTAATACAATATCTCAGATAAACATGCACATAAGTAAACATGAACATCAACAAGATTTGCAAAACACTTAGCTTTATTTAACTATGCACAGGGTCTGCGCCTGGCTTTGTACAAAGGATTACATGCTTCAGCGGCAAGACTTGTACAAAAAGGGGTTGCCGGGAGACCCGGCAACCGCGCCTTATGGGTAGAACTTACGAAGATGCTCGATATTCCAGGAGTTGCTCACCGGAACGCCATCTTCGGTCTCCAGGCGGACTGCACCAGGCCTGGTGACTCGCACTACCCGATAAGGGCCTTCCCACTTCGGTGTCAACTTGATGGAATTCTTGGCCGACTGAACGCGCCGAAGAACAAGGTCGCCTTCCTCAAGACTTCGGGCATGAACCTTGCGGCTATGATAGCGGCGCAAGGCTTGCTGGTAGCGTGCAGCTCGCACGGCAGCCTAAAGACGATCTTCCTCAAGGAGCAACGCGTCATCTTGCCGCAGCTGCTCTTGCTCGAGCTCATCATAGGTGAGCACTCGAGGTGACCCGTATATGAGTTCCGTGGGGGGAACTGCTTCCGCCCCATATACTAGGGAGAAGGTTGTCTGGCCGGTGGCTCGATTGGGTGTCGTCCTGATTGACCAAAGAACCACCGGCAACTCATCAATCCAGCGCCTTCCGCACTTGCGCAGTTTGTCGAAAGTCCTTGTCCTGAGACCTCGCAACACTTCAGCATTTGCCCTTTCCGCCTGGCCGTTGCTCCTCGGGTGAGCAACAGAGGCAAAGAAATTCTTGTCGCCAAGGTCTTGGACATACTACATGAAGGTGCGGCTCGTGAACTGTGTGCCGTTGTCGGTGATGATCCTGTTTGGTACACCAAAACGGCAAACAATTCCTTTGAAGAACTTGACGGCTTACTGTGCTGTCACCTTCCTCACTACTTCCACTTCCGGCCACTTCGTAAACTTGCGATTGCTACGTACAAGTACTCAAAGCCCCCGGCAGCACGGGGAAAAGGGCCCAAGATATCGAGCCCCCAGACCGAAAACGGCCAGGAGAGAGGTATTGTCTGAAGAGCCTGAGCTGGTTGATGCAATTTCTTTGAATGAAACTGGCATGCTTCACACTTGGTTACTAGCGCAGTTGCATCCTGGAGAGCGGTGGGCCAAAAGAAACCTTGCCGGAATGCCTTACCGACAAGTGCTCTTGATCCTATGTGGGAGCCACATATGCCTCCATGAATCTCTGCCAACAGCTCCAGTCCATCCTCCCGAGGAATGCACTTCAATTTCACACCGTTTGGTCTCTTTCTGTACAGCACATTGTCCATGAACTGGTACATGTTGGACCGCCGGGCTACTTTTTCCGCTTCTTCCTGTTCCTCAGGGAGTTCTCCTGTCTGAAGGAAAAGGACGATGTGTTGTGCCCATGCTGGAGCCTGGGGCTCGACAGCAAGGACTAAAGGCATATCTTCTGCCGCGGGAGCAATTGTCTCGACAGCAAGGGCCTGAGACCCTGCCGGAGCTTGCTATTCCCCGGCAAGCTTGGCGGGAGCGTTTGTCTCGACGGCAAAAGCTTGAGGTTCTGCCGGAGCCTGTCGCTCTCCGGCAAGCTTGGCGTTGTTCCCGGCAACTTCTTTGCCGGCGGCTTCCGGGAGCTCTGCCGGGAAGTACTTGCCGGAACTCAACTTTCTTCTCTTCTCTTGTCCCATTGATGGTGTCACGGATGGTTGAGTCAGTTGAAGCTCAAAAGTCCCTGGTTCCACAGGTAACTTGAGAGCAGCGCATTTTGACAGGCCATCAGCAATGTTGTTTTCTGCACGAGGAACGTGCTCCATTTGCAGACCGTCAAAATGCTCTTCCAACTTCCTTACTTCATCTACATAAGCTTCCATCAACGGGCTCTGATAATCTTTATTGACTTGCTTGACGACAAGTTGAGAATCACCTCTGACAATAAGCTTCTGGATTCCAAGGTCTGCCGCGATCCTGAGACCGGCAAGCAACCCTTCATACTCCGCAGTATTGTTCGTTGACCTCTCCCGGGGAAAATGCATCTGAATCACGTATTTGAGGTGCTCTCCGGTGGGTGCGACAAGCAGCACGCCAGCACCGGCGCCTTGCAGCGAGAAAGCCCCATCAAAATACATAATCCACTCTTGATTCGTTTCCTTGCCGGGGAGAGTTGACTCTGGAACCTCTTCATCTGGCATTGGGGTCCATTCTGCAATGAACTCCGCCAAGGCTCTGCTCTGGATGGTCGAAGTACTTTCGAACTTGAGACCAAAACTTGACAGCTCCAAAGCCCACTCCACAATCCTGCCAGTAGCATCTGGGTTCCGCAAAATCCGCTGCAACGGAAAGCGAGTGACAACGGTGATCTCATGTGCTTGGAAGTAATGGCGCAGCTTCCTCGAGGCCATGAGGAGGCCGAAGAGCAACATCTGCACACCAGAATATCTTGACCTAGCCCCCTGCAAAAGGGAGCTGACAAAATAGACCGGGCGCTGCACCATCTTCTTCTTCTGTATTGATTCATTTGGCTGCGCAGATCCTGCTTGGTCGGCACCAGACTCTGCCGGGGAAGGTTCTGGCTTGTCGATTGGCGGTCCTGCCGTTGCCGCTGCTTCTTCATCAACTTCTCTCTCTGCCACTAGCGCAGCACTGACCACTTGATTCTTTGCCGCTAGATATAGCAACAACAACTCTTGCAGTTTTGGCGCGACTAGCACTGGCGGAGAGGAGAGGTACCTCTTCAAATCTTGCAGCGCTGCCTCCGCCTCCGGAGTCCACTTCATTGGACCTGCCTTCTTCAATATTTTGAAAAAGGGCAGGGCGCGCTCAGCAGATTTTGAGATGAACCTACTCAGAGCAGCAACGCAGCCGGCAAGGCGACACACATCCTTGACACGTCTTGGCGCTTCAATTTGCTCAATTGCTTTGATCTTGTCGGGATTTGCTTCAATTCCACGTTGAGATACAAAGAACCCGAGAAGCTTGCCGGATGGGACACCAAACACACACTTCTTAGGGTTGAGCTTTAAGTTGATCTTGCGCGGATTGGCAAATGTTTCTTCTAAATCTGATATGAGCGTTGCCTTGTCCTTGGTTTTGACCACTATGTCATCCATATAAGCTTTCATATTTCTATGTAGCTGGGGCTCAAAACCAATCTAGACCGCTCTTGCAAATGTAGAACCAGCACTTTTCAACCCGAAAGGCATACGCAAAAAGCAATACGTACCACATGGGGTGATAAATGCGGTCTTTTCTTCGTCTTCCTTGGCCATGAAAATCTAATGATAGCTTGAATAGGCGTCAAGGAATGACAGCAAGTCGCAGCCGGCAGTGGAGTCCACAATCTGGTCGATGCGCGGCAAGGGAAAAGGATTTTTGGACAGGCTTTATTGATATCCGTATAATCAATACATAGCCTCCATTTCCCATTTGCCTTGCGCACTACAACTGGATTGGCCAACCATGTTGGATGAAGCACTCCTCTAACCAATCTTGTCGCTTCTAATTTCTTGATTTCTTCGGCAATAAACTATTGCCGCTCCAAAGCTTGCTTCCTGACTTTTTGCTTGACGAGCCGCGCGTTTGGACAGACGGCAAGGTGGTGCTCAATCACCTCCCTGGGAACACCGGGGATATCAGATGGTTGCCATGCAAACACATCGACATTCGCCCGTAGGAAGGCAACGAGCGCGCTTTCCTATTTGATGTCGAGGGTGGAACTTATGGTGAAAGTTCCTCCCGTACCGTCCTCCTTAGCGGGCACCTTCTTGGTCTCTGGCGGAGCTGCCTTGGACTTCTTGCTCTTGCTGGTGGAACTCTCTGGCACATCCTCAACAGGAGCACAGCACTCCGAGGAGGTGTGCTTGCCGGAGTGTGTGCGGGAGGTCTTGCCGGTCTTCTTCCCCCCGGGAGTTTTAGCGGCAGGAGCAAGTGCCTTGGCGGCAGATGTTGCAACTGCCTCCCGATAGAGTTGATCGGTGCAGATAAGCGCGTCCTTCTTGTCGGAACTGACAGTGATAACGCTTATCGGCCCGGGCATCTTCAGCACATTGTAGGCGTAATGTGATGCCGCCATGAACTTGGCCAGTGCTGGACAGCCAAGGATCCCATTATATGGCAAAGGAATCTTGGCGACATCGAAGACAATCTTCTTTGTCCTGAAATTCAGGTCGCTGCCAAATGTCACCGGCAGCGTGATCTTTCCCTTGGGCTGGCTCCTTCTTGGATTGACCCCTTGAAACGAGCCCGTTTCCTCGAGATCTCCATCAGGAATTTGCAATCTCTTGATTACCTCAGGTGAGATCAAGTTCAGACCGGCCCCACCGTCAACTAACATCTTCGTCACCTTGAGGTTGTGAATCATTGGTGAGACCAACAACGGCAAACACCCAACCGCAGTTACACGATCAGGGTGATCCTCAACGTCGAAAATGATAGGCATGTTGGACCATTTCAAAGGCTTCCGGGCGCCGACAGATGGCTCAGTCGCATTAACCTCGCGCGCCCACTGTTTAAGTTGGCTGTGGGAAGAATGCAACGAGGCACCTCCGTCAACGCACATGGTGTCGGTAGCTTTCTGGAATTCTTGCTCGCTGGACTCGTCGTCCTCGTCATTGTCATCTGTTGGAAATATGCCCTAGAGGCAATAATAAATTGGTTATTATTATATTTCCTTGTTCATGATAATCGTTTATTATCCATGCTATAATTGTATTGATTGGAAACTCAAATACATGTGTGGGTACATAGACAACACTGTGTCCCTAGTAAGCCTCTAGTTAAATAGCTCGTTGATCAAAAGATGGTGAAGGTTTCCTAGCCATGGACATGAGATGTCATTTGATAACGGGATCACATCATTAGGAGAATGATGTGATGGACAAGACCCAAACTATAAACGTAGCATATGATCGTGTCAGTTTATTGCTATTGTTTTCTGCATGTCAAGTATCTGTTCCTATGACCATGAGATCATGCAATTCACTGACACCGTAGGAGTGCCTTGTGTGTATCAAACATCACAACGTAACTGGGTGACTATAAAGGTGCTCTACAGGTATCTCCGAGGGTGTCTGTTGGGTTGGCATGGATCAAGACTGGGATTTGTTACTCCGTGTGACGGAGAGGTATCTCAGGGCCCACTCGGTAATACAACATCACAATGAGCCTTGCAAGCAATGTGACTAAAGTGTTAGCCATGAGATCTTGTATTACGGAACGAGTAAAGAGACTTGCCGATAACGAGATTGAACTAGGTATAGAGATACCGACGATCGAATCTCGGGCAAGTAACATACCGAAGAACAAAGCGAACAGCATACGGGATTAACTAAATCCTTGACATAGAGGTTCGACCGATATAGATCTTCATAGAATATGTAGGAACCAATATGGGCATCCAGGTCCCGCTATTGGTTATTGACCGTAGAGGTGTCTCGGTCATGTCTGCATACTTCTCGAACCCGCAGGGTCTACACACTTAACGTTTGGTGACGATTAGTATAGTTGAGTTATTGTGTTGGTGACCGAAGGTTGTTCGGAGTCCCGAATAAAATCCCGGACATGACGAGGATCTCCGGAAGAGTCCGGAGGTAAAGATTGATATATGTGATAATAGTGTTTTGATCTCTGGAAGGGTTCCGGAATTCACTGGAAGGGGTTCCGGATGTTTACCGAAGTGTTCGGGTGCAGCAACACTTTATATGGGCCAAAGGGGTAAAGCCCACGAGGTATTGGAAAGTGCAAAAGGAAGTTTTGCTGCTGCCTTAAGCGGTACTACCGCTGGTAAGGCAGTACTACCGCTCAAGCGATACTACTGCTCATGAGCAGTACTACCGCTTGTACGCGGTACTGCTGGAATCCGAGTGGGACTCTTTCCGTGCGGGCCAAACCGACCTTGTGCCGGCAAAACCGACCTTGTGGAGGCTTTCTCTCCAAGTTTAGACCCCAGGGCTCAACATATAAATAGAGGGGCAGGGCTAGCACACGGGACACATCAAGATTTCCCAAGCCGTGTGCCGGCGACCCTAACCCTCTAGTTCCTCCCGTCATAATCTCCGTAGTGCTTGGCGAAGCCCTGCAGAGATTGTTCCTCACCACCATCACCACGCCGTCGTGCTGCCGGAACTCATCCACTACTTCACCATCGCTCGCTGGATCGAGGAGGTGAAGGCGTCATCAAGCCGTACGTGTGTTGAACGCGGAGGTGCCGTCCGTTCGGCGCTAGATCGTGTTTGGATCGAGGGACAACTTGCGATTTGGATCGCGAAGACGTTCGACTACATCAACCGCGTTTCTTAACGCTTCCGCTTAGCGATCTACAAGGGTATGTAGATTCACTCTCCCTCTCGTAGATGCTCATCACCATGGATAGATCTTGTGTGTGTGTAGGAAAATTTTTGTTTCCCATGCGACGTTCCCCAACAGTGGTATCAGAGCTAGGTCTATGCGTAGATGAGATCTCGAGTAGAACACAAAAGGGTTTTGTGGGCGTTGATATTCAGATTGCTTCCTCCCTTGGTCTTTTCTTGTTTCGGCGGTATTGTGGGATGAAGCGGCTCGGACCAACATTACTCGTACGCTTACGAGAGACCGGTTCCTTCAACTGACATGTAACTTCGTTGCATAAAGATGGCTAGCGGGTGTCTGTTTCTCCCACTTTAGTCGGATCGGATTTGACAAAGGCGGTCCTTGAGAAGGTTGAAAAGCAATTTTTATATCACCGTTGTGGTTTTTGCGTAGGTAAGAATTGTTCTTGCTAGATACCCGTAGCAGCCACGTAAAACTTGCAACAACAATTAGAGGACGTCTAACTTGTTTTTGCAGGGTATGTTGTGATGTGATATGGCCAATTTCATGATGAGATATATGTGATGTATGAGATGATCATGTGTTGTATAGAATATCACGACTTGCATGTCGATGAGTACGGCAACTGGCAGGAGCCATAGAGTTGTCTTTAATTATTTTCGCCGTTTTGCTTTACTTTATCGCTTTGAGTTAGCAATAGTCGTGGAAGCAACAGTCGGCGCGACAACCTCATGGTGACACGTTGATGGAGATCAATATGATGGAGATCATGGTGTCATGCCGGTGACGATGGAGATCATGCCGATGCTTTGGAGATGGAGATCAAAAGCACAAGTTCATGGCCATATCATGTCACTTATGATTTGCATGTGATGTTAATCCTTTTATGCATCTTATTTTGCTTAGGACGACGGTAGCATTATAAGGTGATCCCTCACTTAAATTTCAAGATAAAATTGTGTTCTCCCTGAGTGTGCACCGTTGCGAAAGTTCGTCGTTTCGAGACACCACGTGATGATCGGGTGTGATAGACTCTACGTTTGCATACAACGGGTGCAAGCCAGTGTTGCACGTGCGGAACACTCGGGTTAAACTTGACGAGCCTAGCATGTACAGACATGGCCTCGGAACACAAGAGATCGAAAGGTCGAACATGAGTCATATAGTAGATATGATCAACATGAAGATGTTCACCATTGAAACCACCTCAACTCACGTGATGATCGGACTTGAGTTGGTGGATTTGGATCATGTTACACTCGAATGACCGGAGGGATGTCAATCTGAGTGGGAGTTTTAAGTAATATGATTAACTAAACTCATTATCTTGAACAATAGTCTAAGTTGTCTTTGCAATATTTATGTTGTAGATCATGGCTCGCGCAGTAGCACCCCTGAATTTTAATGCGTTCCTAGAGAAAGCTAAGTTTAAAGATGATGGAAGTAACTTTGTGGACTGGGCCCGTAATCTAAGGATTATCCTTACGGCTTCCCAGAAGGCTTATGTCCTTGATGCACCGCTTGGTGATCCACCCGCTCCAGTTGAGTCTCTAGACGTTGTGAACGCCTGGCAGGCTCGTTCTGAAGATTACTCAATAGTTCAATGTGCAATATTGTATGGCTTAGAACCGGGACTTCAAAGACGTTTTGAACGTCATGGAGCATATGATATGTTCCAGGAGTTGAAGTTTATCTTTCAGAAGAATGCCCGGTCGAGAGGTATGAGATCTCCGATAAGTTCTATGCTTGCAAGATGGAGGAGAACGGGTCTATCAGTGATCACATACTCAGAATGTCTGGGTACTCCACCCGTCTGGCTGAATTAGGGATGCCCCTTCCGCCAGAGGCTATCACTAACAGAGTTCTTCAATCATTGCCACCTAGCTACAAGAGCTTCGTGTTGAACTATAACATGCACGGGATGAACAAGTCAGTCGCCGAGCTGTTTGCGATGCTGAAAGTCGCTGAGTCTGAAATTCAGAAGGAGCATCAAGTGTTGATGGTCAATAAAACCACTAGTTTCAAGAAAAATGGCAAGGGTAAGAAGGGTAACTCCAAGAAGAGTGGCAAAGCAGTTGCTCCTCCCGTGAAGAAACCCAAGGCTGGACCCAAACCAGAAACTGTGTGCTTTCATTGCAAGGGAACTGGACAATGGAAGCGGAACTGCCCCAAGTATTTGGCTGACAAGAAGGCGGCCAACAACAAACTAGGTATATATGATATACATGTTATTGATGTGTACCTTACCAACTCTCGTTGTAGTGCCTAGGTATTTGATACCGGTGCGGTTGCTCACATTTGCAACTCAAAACAGGAACTGCGGAATAGACGGAGGCTGGCAAAGGACGAAGTGACGATGCGCGTGGGAAATGGTTCCAAGGTTGATGTGATCGCCGTCGGCACGCTCGCTCTTCGATTACCATCAAGATTAGTGATGAACCTGAATAAATGTTATTTGGTGCCTGCGTTAAGCATGAACATTATATCTGGATCTTGTTTATTGCGAGACGGTTACTCATTTAAATCAGAAAATAATGGTTGTTCTATTTATATGAGTAATATCTTTTATGGTCATGCACCCAATGTGAGGGGTTTATTCTTATTGAATCTCGATAGTAATGATACACATGTTCATAACATTGATGCCAAAAGATGTAGAATTGATAATGATAATACCACTTTCTTGTGGCACTGCCGTTTAGGTCATATTGGCGTAAAACGCATGAGGAAGCTCCATGCTGATGGACTTTTGGAGTCACTTGATTTTGAATCACTTGACACATGTGAGCCATGCCTCATGGGCAAGATGACTAAAACGCCGTTCTCTGGAACAATGGAACGGGCAAGTGACTTGTTGCAAATCATACATACTGATGTGTGCGGTCCGATGAGCATTGAGGCGCGCGGTGGTTATCGTTACTTTCTCACCTTCACTGATGACTTAAGTAGATATGGGTATATTTACTTAATGAAACACAAGTCTGAAACGTTTGAAAAGTTCAAACAATTTCAGAGTGAAGTTGAGAATCATCGTAACAAGAAGATTAAATTCCTACGATCTGATCGAGGAGGAGAATATCTGAGTTATGAGTTTGGCAGTCACTTAAGACAATGTGGAATTGTTTCACAACTGACACCGCCTGGAACACCACAGCGTAATGGTGTGTTCGAACGTCGTAATCGAACCTTATTGGATATGGTGCGATCTATGATGTCTCTTGCCGATTTGCCACTATCGTTTTGGGGTTATGCATTAGAGACAGCTTCATTCACTTTAAATAGGGCACCATCGAAATCCGTTGAGACGACGCCATATGAACTTTGGTTTGGCAAGAAGCCAAAGCTGTCGTTTCTTAAAGTTTGGGGATGTGATGCTTATGTCAAAAAGCTTCAGCCTGAAAAGCTGGAACCCAAAGCGGAGAAATGCGTCTTCATAGGATACCCAAAAGAGACAGTTGGGTATACCTTCTACCTCAGATCCGAAGGCAAAGTGTTTGTCGCTAAAAACGGAACATTTCTTGAGAAAGAGTTTCTCTCGAAAGAATTGAGTGGGAGGAAGATAGAACTTGATGAGGTTGTTGAACCTTTACTTCAACCTGAGAGTAGCGCAGCGCAGAAAGATGTTTCTGTAGAGTCTACATCAGCTGAAGAGGAAGTTGATAATGATCATAAAGCTTCGGATCAAGTTGCTATCGAACCTCGTAGGTCGACAAGGATGCGTACTGCTCCTGAGTGGTACGGCGACCCTGTCTTAGAGGTCATGTTGTTGGACAACGATGAACCTACGAGCTATGGAGAAGCGATGATGGGCCCAGATTCCGAGAAGTGGTTAGAGGCCATGAAATCCGAGATGGGATCCATGTATGAAAACAAAGTGTGGACTTTGGAAGTATTACCTGAAGGGTGTAAGGCCATTCAGAACAAATGGATCTTTAAGAGGAAGACGGACGCAGACGGTAATGTCACCGTCTATAAAGCTCGACTTGTGGCAAAAGGTTTTTCACAAGTTCAAGGAGTTGACTACGATGAGACCTTCTCACCCGTAGCGATGCTTAAGTCCGTCAGAATCATGTTAGCAATAGCTGCCTTTTTCGATTATGAAATTTGGCAGATGGATGTCAAAACAGCGTTCCTTAACGGTTTCCTTAAGGAAGAGTTGTATATGATGCAACCAGAAGGCTTTGTCGATCCAGAGAATGCTGACAAAGTTTGCAAACTCCAGCGATCCATTTATGGACTGGTGCAAGCATCTCGGAGTTGGAATCTTCGCTTTGATGAGGTGATCAAAGCGTTCGAGTTTATAAAAGTTTACGGAGAAGCTTGTATTTACAAGAAAGTGAGTGGGAGCTCTATAGCGTTTCTAATATTATATGTGGATGACATATTACTGATTGGAAACAATATAGAAATGTTGGAAAGCGTGAAGGAATATTTGAACAAGAGTTTTTCAATGAAGGACCTAGGAGAAGCTGCTTTCATATTAGGCATCAAGATCTATAGAGATAGATCAAGACGTTTAATAGGACTTTCACAAAGCACATACCTTGATAAGATTTTGAAGAAGTTCAAAATGGATCAGTCCAAGAAGGGGTTCTTGCCTGTTTTGCAAGGTGTGAAGTTGAGTAAGACTCAATGCCCAGTGACTGCAGGAGATAGAGAAAAGATGAGTGTCATCCCCTATGCTTCAGCCATAGGCTCTATCATGTATGCAATGCTGTGCACAAGACCCGATGTCAGCCTTGCCATAAGTATGGTCGGAAGGTTTCAAAGTGATCCAGGAATGGAACACTGGACGGCGGTCAAGAATATCCTGAAGTACCTGAAAAAGACTAAGGACATGTTTCTCGTTTATGGAGGTGATCAAGAGCTCGTCGTAAAGGGTTACGTCGATGCAAGCTTTGACACTGATCCGGATGACTCTAAGTCACAAACCGGATACGTATTTATTCTTAATGGGGGTGCGGTTAGCTGGTGCAGTTCCAAGCAAAGCGTGGTAGCTGATTCTACATGCGAAGCGGAGTACATCGCTGCCTTGGAGGCGGCGAAGGAAGGTGTCTGGATGAAGGAGTTCATAACAGATCTTGGAGTAGTGCCTAGTGCGCTTAACCCAATGACTCTGTTTTGTGATAATACTGGTGCCATTGCTCTAGCCAAGGAACCAAGATTTCACAAGAGGACCAGACACATAAAGCGACGTTTCAATTCCATCCGCGATTACATCAAGGAGGACAACATAAATATTTGCAAAGTACACACGGATCTGAATGTTGCAGATCCGATGACTAAACCTCTTCCAAGGGCTAAACATGAACAACACCAGAACTGCATGGGTGTTCGATTCATTACAATGTAAATCACATAGTGATGTGAACTAGATTATTGACTCTAGTGCAAGTGGGAGACTGTTGGAAATATGCCCTAGAGGCAATAATAAATTGGTTATTATTATATTTCCTTGTTCATGATAATCGTTTATTATCCATGCTATAATTGTATTGATTGGAAACTCAAATACATGTGTGGGTACATAGACAACACTGTGTCCCTAGTAAGCCTCTAGTTAACTACCTCGTTAATCAAAAGATGGTGAAGGTTTCCTAGCCATGGACATGAGATGTCATTTGATAACGGGATCACATCATTAGGAGAATGATGTGATGGACAAGACCCAAACTATAAACGTAGCATATGATCGTGTTAGTTTATTGCTATTGTTTTCTGCATGTCAAGTATCTGTTCCTATGACCATGAGATCATGCAATTCACTGACACCGTAGGAGTGCCTTGTGTGTATCAAACATCACAACGTAACTGGGTGACTATAAAGGTGCTCTACAAGTATCTCCGAGGGTGTCTGTTGGGTTGGCATGGATCAAGACTGGGATTTGTTACTCCGTGTGACGGAGAGGTATCTCAGGGCCCACTCGGTAATACAACATCACAATGAGCCTTGCAAGCAATGTGACTAAAGTGTTAGCCACGAGATGTTGTATTACGGAACGAGTAAAGAGACTTGCCGATAACGAGATTGAACTAGGTATAGAGATACCGATGATCGAATCTCGGGCAAGTAACATACCGAAGAACAAAGGGAACAGCATACGGGATTAACTAAATCCTTGACATAGAGGTTTGACCGATATAGATCTTCGTAGAATATGTAGGAACCAATATGGGCATCCAGGTCCCGCTATTGGTTATTGACCGTAGAGGTGTCTCGGTCATGTCTACATACTTCTCGAACCCGCAGGGTCTACACACTTAACGTTTGGTGACGATTAGTATAGTTGAGTTATTGTGTTGGTGACCGAAGGTTGTTCGGAGTCCCGGATAAAATCCCGGACATGACGAGGATCTCCGGAAGAGTCCGGAGGTAAAGATTGATATATGTGATAATAGTGTTTTGATCTCCGGAAGGGTTCTGGAATTCACCGGAAGGGGTTCCGGATGTTTACCGAAGTGTTCGGGTGCAGCAACACTTTATATGGGCCAAAGGGGTAAAGCCCACGAGGTATTGGAAAGTGCAAAA
This sequence comes from Elymus sibiricus, assembly GCA_039707655.1. Lineage (NCBI taxonomy): Eukaryota > Viridiplantae > Streptophyta > Magnoliopsida > Poales > Poaceae > Elymus > Elymus sibiricus. The sequence continues at coordinate 253,751,867 of CM077671.1, forward strand.
GGAAGTTTTGCTGCTGCCTTAAGCGGTACTACCGCTGGTAAGGCAGTACTACCGCTTGTTGACACACGAACACGTCATCGTGTACCTTCGACGCCGGGGGTGATGCACCGCAGCTCACGTCGAAGGAGGTCCGACCGGCAGCGCGATACGCAGGACAGCCGGCAGACGCTTTTGAAGACCCGAAGCCCCACACGCCCGGGAGGAACCCCGTCAGGGAGTGCGGCAGCAATGGGCTTCCCTAGGACGATTCGCTCGCCCCTAGAGCCTCTGTACTCGCAGCTCTCCAACACGAAGAACGACGAAGAACGAGAGAGAAAACCGATGGAAAGATAAAACGTAGATGAAAAAGTAGTATAATGATTGTTCGATTGTGTGTTGTTTCAATCGGCCATCACCCCCAACATATATAAGAGGCGGCTGGACTTCCCGTACAAGCAAAGGATTCACCTAGGCTAAGAAAATTACATCAATTCACGTCCTAGAGTCCTAGTTCTGGTCCCACTCGGATTCAGCCCGAATCTGGTCCAATCTTCTGCCTTGCTCCTTGCGTGGGCCGTGGAATCTGCATATGACTTCCGATGGAGACGGTTCAAATACCAATTTTGTGCGCTTTGATGAGGCCAACAATCCGTATGTTGATCACTTTTCCAAATAAGGCCATCTTGAATACTCCACGGGGTCATCCTTAATTTCGAGTCGGACTCGTTCATATAGCTGACTGGACCGTCCGACTCTTGTATCGTCTCTGCAGGTCATATACTACGTCGGATGACGATGACTCCAAAAGCAAAGTTGACCGTTTTGACGAGACGAACAACTTTCATGTTGAACACTTTTTCATCCGAGGCCATCTTCTTTTCTCGCGGCAAGATCTTTACCCGGCAATCCCTTGGCCCGGCAAGCTTTCTGCACCTTGCGGGTTCCTTTTGTGGTAGTAAATGACCTCGGATGAAAATGAGCTCAAAAGCAATTTTAACCGTTTCGACGAGACGAACAACTTTGGTGTTGAACACTTTTTGATCCGAGGCCATCTAGATAAGTATTTGAGCCCATCTTCAGCATGTGGTCGGATTGGCCTTGACAGTTTTTACTGTTCACGACGGCAAGCTTTCCCCCGGCCTGTTCACGGCGGCAAGGTACTGTTCACGCGGCAAGGTTACTGTTCATCGCGGCAAGGGGTACTGTTTCACTGCGGCAAGCTTTTCCCCGACAAGGACTGTTCACGGCAAGGTACTGTTCACTGCGGCGAGCTTTTTCCCGGCGAGGTTACTGTTCACGGCAAGGGTACTGTTCACTGCGGCAAGCTTTTCCCCGACAAGGTACTGTTCACCACGGCAAGGTTACCGTTCACTGCGGCAAGCTTTTCCCCCGGCAAGGTTACTGTTCACCGCGACAAGCTTTTCCCCCGGCAAGTTTATTGTTCACCGCGGCAGGTGCTGTTCACTGTTCACCGCGGCAAGCTTTTCCCCGGCAAGGTACTGTTCACCACGGCAAGGTTACCGTTCACTGCGGCAAGCTTTTCCTCCGGCAAGGTTACTGTTCACCGCGGCAAGCTTTTCCCCCGGCAAGGCTACTGTTCACCGCGGCAAGGTGCTGTTCACTGTTCACCGCGGCAAGGTTACTGTTCACGCGGCAAGGTGCTGTTCACTGTTCACCGCGGACAAGGTTACTGTTCACGACGGCAAGCTTTCCCCGGCAAGTTTTCTGGCTGCACCTTCCGGCAAGGTTTTTGAGGCAGTAAACGACCTCGGATGAAAATGTGCCCAAAAGCAATTTTGACCGTTTCGACGAGACGAACAACTTTCATGTTGAACGTTTTTCGATCCGAGGCCATCTTGAAGGGCTAATTGCTCACGCATTGCATCAGACACCCATCAGACATGTGTCTGATGGGGCGCGCCGTATTTTGCCTCTTGACAGGGCTGCAATCAAATAGCTCTAACTTTTGCATACGAACCCGGTTTGAGACGATTTTTATATGAAAATCAACCGATTCGACGAGACGAAGATAATTCATGTAGAGCATTCCTTCATCCGAGATTGTCTTGGAGGCGTAATCGACCAAAAAGCACTCAGAACACCTAAACATGACAATCCGAGTGTAGTTTTGGTCTTTGATATGATGCGAATGATTATGGTCCAAACATCAAAGTTGTTCCACTCGGCAATGTGAAGTTTCTCACGTAGAATATCTTGTCATTTGAGGTCATCTCTATTGCATTTTGTATTGTGCCAAAATCAGGTGTCAACACATGCCCCCCTGTTTTTCGGCAAAGCTTGCATGCCGAAAAATAATTTGCACCATGTTTGTTCTAAGGACGATGTCAACACTCCATTGGCCATTCATATTTCTCAGGGCGATAATTATGTATCGGTCATGTTTATGCTAAGGGCGATAATCATATATCGGCCATTGCCTAATCAGGCTTCTTGCCACACACTCGGGTGGTACTTTTTCACATATCTGCCATTGAGAGCTCGAGGTAATAATACTCCTTGCATGGATTCCACCAAATATGAATTTCCAGGAACTACCCTTGCAATCCTAAAAGGACCTTCCCAGTTTGGAGACCACTTCCCGAATTTTCTATCTCTAGAACCAATCGGCAGAATCACTTTCCACACAAGATTGCCAACCTGAAAATTCTTCAACTTGACCTTTTTATTGTAAGCTCTTGCTACCCTCAGCTTGTCCCTCTCTATAGCCTTCAGAGCAGCCAAACGTTTATCGGCAACTTCATCAATGTTGTCCATCATCAAATTGTAAAAGTCCACTGCCGATAAATCATTCTGTTTGGCTATTCTCAAAGCATTCAAATTCACTTCCACTGGTAAAACAGCCTCTTGACCGTATACTAGGTCATACGGAGTTACCTTTGTAGCACCATGCCTTGAGATTCTATGTGCCCATAAAGCTTCAGACAATAACTCATGCCATTTTCTTGGATTATCCTCAATCTTCTTTTTGATGAGCTTGATCAATATCTTATTGCTAGATTCAGCTTGTCCATTAGCTTGGGCATAATATGGAGATGAATTGAGCAACTTTATGTTATATGATTCGGCAAATTCTCTAACTTGATGTGACATGAAAGATGAACCTTGATCTGTAGTCAATGTCTGAGGAACGCCGAATCTATGAATAATGTGCCCAGTTATGAATTGAATTACCTCCGTATGTGTCATGTTCTTGAGAGGTACTGCTTTAGACCATTTGGTGAAATAATCGGTTGCCACCAACACGAACCGATGCCCCTTCGAGGAAGATGGATGAATTTGCCCAATGAAATCTAAACCCCATCCTCTAAAAGGCCACGGCTTGATAATAGGATGTAACATAGCAGCAGGAGCTAATTGAATATCACCAAATTTTTGACAAGCTTCACACCCTTTATAATATCTGAAGCAATCATTGATCATAGTCAGCCAATAAAATCCAGCACGTCGTAATAACCACTTCATCTTGGGAGCCGACTGATGAGTACCACAAATGCCTTCATGTACCTCTCCCATAGCAATTCTTGCTTGGTCCTCGTCCAAACATTTCAAAAGAACATCTTCAACCGTTCGGCGATAAAGACCACCATCTCTTATTGTATATTTGAAAGCCATACGCCGAACAGTCCTGTCCACCCTTTCACTTGGATCACGCAAGTAATCCATAATGGGCTTCCTCCAGTCATGATTTTCACCTGCACTAGATTTTTTGTTAGTGGCCGAATCAGTGGGCTCTGGTTCGGCCTCTCCCATATTAGCAAGACAAGACATCGGCTTCTGAGAAATATGAAACATGCCATGATCAACATGATAACCGGATGCTTGCTGTGCCAACTAATTTGCTCTCCAATTGTCATGTCTAGATATATGAGCAATGCTAAAATAATCCAAAGTAGAAATTGTATCTAGACACTTATCAAGATAAACATTAAGTGATTCGTCTAAACATTGAAAGACTTTGGACACTTGCTGCACTACTAATAACGAATCACCAAAAGCCTCAACATGTGTAGCACCTATAGCAAGTAACATCTCCAGGCCGAATAACAATGCCTCATATTCGGCTTGATTATTTGTGCAAAAATATTCTAAGCGGCATGAGGCTTCAAAAACAGCACCATGAGGAGATATATAAACAATACCAACACCTTGGCCATTGCTACAAACTGAACCATCAAAATATAATCTCCATGGTACTAACGAGACAAGGTTTATATCAATATCATGCTTGTCATCAATCCGATGTTCAACAATAAAATCAGCAACAATTTGGCCTTTCATGGATTTTAGAGATTCATAAGCCAAATCATATTCAATTAAAGCATAAGCCCACTTGCCAATTCTACCACTAAGAATTGGCCTATGCAGCATGTATTTGATGACATCGGTTTGACAAGCTATTATGCAAGTACTAGGCACTAGATAATGTCTCAATTTTGTGCAAGCATAATATAAACAGAGGCATAATTTTTCAATAAATGTATACCTTGTCTCGGCGTCCAATAAGCGTCGGCTCAGATATGTAATAGTATGCTCTTTCCCTTCGGTTTCTTGAGTTAAAACAGCACCAATAACACCTTCCTCTGCTGCAATATAAAGCCTAAAGGGTTCTTTGTGCCTGGGTGCTTTCATCACCGGAGGAGTGCACAAATAATTTTTGATCATATCAAATGCTTCTTGCTGTTTTGCCCCCCAAGTAAAATCAGTATCATTCTTTAACCGAAGGATAGGAGTAAATGCATCGACTTTCCCTGACAGATTAGCTATGAACCTTCTCAAATAATTGACCTTGCCAAGGAACTTTTGCATATCTCTCTTGCACGTTGGAGCCTCCACTTTCTGTATGGCCTCTATCTTTTTGGGATCAATCTCTATGCCATCTTCATGAATAATGAAACCCAAAAACTTGCCAGCCGACACGCCGAATGCACACTTCAAAGGATTCATCTTTAGTCCATATTTTTTCATTCTTTCAAAAGCTAAGCGCAAATCGGCTAGATGAGATTCGAAAGCATCCGATTTGACAACAATATCATCAATATAGACTTCAAGTATAATGCCGAGCAGATCATGGAAAATTAAATTCATAGCCCTTTGATATGTGGCACCAGCATTTTTTAATCCGAACGTCATTACTGTCCACTCGAATAAACCAAGAAAACTAGGGCAACGAAAAGCTGTCTTGGACATGTCCTCTTCGGCCATAAAGATCTGATTGTATCCAGCATTACCATCAAGAAAACTAATAACCTTATGTCCAGAAGCATCATTAATAAGCATGTCGGCTATAGGCATGGGATACTCATCTTTGGGTGTAGCTCTATTCAAATCTCTGAAATCAATGCACACCCTTAACTTGCCGGAGCCTTTCTTCTCCACTGGTACAATGTTAGAAATCCACTCGGCATACCTGCAAGGTCTAATAAAATTAGCTTTAAGCAAACGACAGATCTCTTCCTTGATCCGGTCATATGTTTTTGGATTAAATTTTCTGGCCGATTGTTTGTAAGGTCTAAAACCGGCCTTTATAGGAAACCGATGCTCCACTAGCTCTCGGCTTAAACCTGGCATCTCATGATATTCCCATGCAAAGCAATAAACATATTCTTTCAATAGCTCGATCAACTTAGCCTTATGATCGGCTCTTAAATTTTTGTTTACAAATGTCGGCCTAGGAATTGAACCATCTCCTATGTCTATCTCTTCTAATGGATCGGCCGACGTAAAACCTTGTCCTAATTTATCCATATCAACTAACTCCTCTATAGATTCATATATATCGTTCTCATTGGACCGATATTCAACAAGACGCTTTTGCAACCAATCTGAGTTAGAATCCATTTAAATACATCATACCTTGGAGCCGATTACCACCAACCGGCTTTAAAGAAACGGGCACGAAACCACTTTTTGTGGCGCTAAGAAAATCAAATTCTGACAAGTCGCGTCCCGTCAAGCAAGTAGCATTGGGATGTTGCCAATCCACCGATGCATCGGCCAAAGCAACACAAGCCGAGTTATCCGCATGAATGACTTCCACTTCATCATCAACCCACTGGATCAAAAATTGGTGCATAGTAGACGGCACGCACTGGTTTGCATGAACCCAATCACGGCCTAGTATGACGTTGTAGTTACCTTGCACCTCAGCAACAAAGAATGCAGTAGCCAAAGTTTTGCTCCTGACCGTAAGCTCCACATACATCACACCTTTGGCTTCAGTTTTCTCTTTGCCTTCAAACCCATTAAGCACCATATTGGTCTTGATTAGTTCTTCATCTGGCAGACCCAATTTTTTGAAGACCGAATAGGGCATAAGATTCACCACAGTACCACCATCAACAAGCATCCGAGCGAGTGGTGATCCGTTGATATGACCTCGGAGGTACAATGGTTTCAAGTGTGTCACTGGTTCTTTTGGCTTCTCAAATATTGCATTTTTTGGGCCAAAATCCAGTTGAGCCACTTCCCCTTCTTCATCTACAGCACGGAATTCAGCGGGTAAGTAATACACCATATTGATATCCATACCTTCATGAACCGGTGTAGACTCATAGTCCAACAGATCGTCTTCCTCCTCGGGCGTGTCCACCAATTCTGAATCCTGTCCGAGTGAAGGAGAAGTAATAGGTGACGTGGACGATGTAAGAATGGTTGCATCGTCCTCTTTTAGCGGTGTAAGTGCTGCTGTGATAGATGTAGAAGCTGCTGCATCTTGTATTGGTTTAGGCTTCCACACTTGCTTTGTTGGTATCATGGGCCGAGTGTCATTGAACAACTTGTCCCTTTGCTTCTCGGCCTCTTGTTCTGCCATCTCTTGATTCCTTAACCTCTGCAGTTTTCTTTTCTGTGTTTTTGTTAGCCCTAAAGGACACCACCTTGGCTGAGTGTATTTAGGATCTCTTAGCTTTACTTGGCTGGTACTTGCTTCATGATCATTAGCCGAGTGCTTTGGCGCGATAACAAGTATCGGCTCAGTAGGGTTGCTATGCACAATCGGCTGCTGTGTGGTGAAAGTTTCGGTGCCCAAGATGAGTGAGTCGGCATTGATATTTTCTTTACCTTTTCCAGACTCGACCGCTGTACTTGGAGATTTAGCACGCCACACTTGATTGCTGAAACTCTTTTGACTATCTCGCATTGGCCGGTTGACACCACGGTTCAAACGGCCTCGTGTGGGATAAGAAAGCCTCTCACGAATAGGCCTCCTTGGTTCTGCCCACCCTGGATGAAAAGCATAAGGGGCCATTGGGGGCTGCCCCCATCCTCCATTGAAGCCTCCCATGTAATGTGGCGCATAAGGTGGTGGAGCCATCCACGGTCTTGGTGCCCACGGCCCATATGTCCTTGCATGATGCTGAAATTCTTGCCTTGGAGGTGATCTTGAACGCTTCAAATTAGCTGACCGGTTAGTGCTAGAACCGGCCGCTTGATTGGCGTATTTGGACAGCAACATATCAAAAGTTGGCTTGATTTTCTTGCGCTGCACTTTAGCTTCATTCGTCTTCCATTTGCCAATTTCTGGACTCTTGGGCTTAACAAATTTAACACGAGCGTCTTGCTGCACCTGTGGTTGACCCCCGAGTGTAGGATTATTGATGGTGATCCTGATCACTTCCTTGCCATCAGGTTGCTTGTCAAGCACAACCTACCTCCCTAAGACCTTGCTGTCCTCCTTGCCTTTCCTGGGCTCGCCAACAATGACATTAGTTTTATTAGCAGATTCGGCCACTTCCGGCCGAATGAGTAACTTTTTTCCCTCCAAATCCAGAGTGTTCATTGGGAAAGGTTGCTTATCAATTTGCATCTCATAAAAGTTCAATCGTCCGTCATTGATGGCCGATTGTATCTGTCGTCGAAAAACATTGCAATCATTAGTAGCATGAGAAAAAGAATTATGATACTTGCAATAAGCATGCCGTTTCAGCTCCTCAAACGGCGGTAAAGTATGAGATATTCTAATAATCTTAGCTTGTAGCAAAGCATCAAATATTCTATCACATTTAGCAATGTTAAAAGTAAACTTCATCTCATCATCACGATTCTTATGAATCGACTTTAAATCATGACAAGTAAAAGGTTTGGCCTTCGAGGGCCAAACAAATTCAGCAGCATAAATATCACCCTCATCGTCCGAATGATCACTATCATATTCAACCATATTCATCTTTGGACGATCAGTTTTATATCTATGCACTTCTTTGAGGTCCTTGCTTCGGCTTTCATGAGCCAAAGCCCTCTGTAAGACTTGGTTGATACTTATAAATTCATAGCCTTCTAGCTTTTCTCTAATATAAGTTCTCAAACCATTGAGCACAAGATCAGCCAAGTCTCTCTCAGTTATCACTAAACTATAGCACCGGTTTTTTGTCTCTCTAAATCTCTTGACGTAATCGGAAACCGATTCATCATGCTTCTGCTTAACCGATGTAAGATGTGACAACTTAAGTTCATTGTCGCCGCTATAAAAATGATCATGAAATTTTTGCTCTAGTTGTGACCAAACACGAATAGAGCCATGTGGCAAAGAAGAAAACCATGAAAATGCAGTACCAGTTAATGACAAAGGAAATAAACGCACTTTCAATTCATTTATCGAGCCTGCTTCACCCAATTGTGCTAGGTATTGGCTAACATGCTCCCATGTGGTTTTCGTGCCCTCTCCATTAAACTTAACAAAATCGGGAATTTTATATCCTTGAGGACACGGAATCGCATCAAAGTACTCGGGATACGGTTTTTGATAAATCCGATTCCTAGGTAATTCAACACCAAAATTCTCTCGAAGCGTTTTAGCCATCTCCTCTCTAAAATTAGCTAAAGCATCGTCCATAGAAGACGATGAAGCTTGTGGCACTGGCATAGGAGGATTAGCGACTACGGGTGCAAATTGTGGCATGTTTACCGAACCATAGTTCGGCAATGATCTAGCAGTGTTTCCACTCATAGGTAAGGTTTGGTTCGGCGTTGCCACCGAACTCTGCATATTCATAAAAGGATTAAGTGGTGCAGCCACAATTTGATTGGTATGGGTAGGAAAATAATTCATCGGCATGGGGGGCGCCGATGAGATAGGCAAAGCTGAATTAGGGTTTCCCATACTAGCAGGCATATTAGGCATATTCTTCTGAGCATTATTATTTTCTAAGAAAGCTTGATAGATCAGGTTATTGCTATCAGAAATACGGCTCTCAATTTTGGCCCATTGCTCAGGAGAAAAGGTAGTACTTACAGGGGGTTTAACCTGTTCGGCTTGAAGAGGAGGAAACTTGATTTCTCCAACCGGAGTGATATTGCCTTGGCGATCCTTCTTGAAGTTTCCAAGGAACTCCTGCAACTCCTTCTCTTCACGCGCCTTCTTGTACTCCTCATAAGCTTGGCGATGCTCGGCCGATAACTCCTCCAGATTGGGCTTGATGATGTTATCGGCATCAACTTCCGAGGGCTTGGGAAGATTGGACATGATGGATGATGATGATGGATCAAAGTTCCCCAGCGGAGTCGCCAAAAAGTGTGTTGACACACGAACACGTCACCGTGTACCTTCGACGCCGGGGGTGATGCACCGCAACTCACGTCGAAGGAGGTCCGACCGGCAGCACAATACGCAGGACAGCCGGCAGACGCTTTTGAAGACCCGAAGCCCCACACGCCCGGGAGGGACCCCGTCAGGGAGTGCGGCAGCAATGGGCTGCCCTAGGTCGATTCGCTCGCCCCTAGAGCCTCTGTACTCGCAGCTCTCCAACACGAAGAACGACGAAGAACGAGAGAGAAAACCGATGGAAAGATAAAACGTAGATGAAAAAGTAGTATAATGATTGTTCGATTGTGTGTTGTTTCAATCGGCCATCACCCCCAACATATATAAGAGGCGGCTGGACTTCCCGTACAAGCAAAGGATTCACCTAGGCTAAGAAAATTACATCAATTCACGTCCTAGAGTCCTAGTTCTGGTCCCACTCGGATTCAGCCCGAATCTGGTCCAATCTTCTGCCTTGCTCCTTGCGTGGGCCGTGGAATCTGCATATGACTTCCGATGGAGACGGTTCAAATACCAATTTTGTGCGCTTTGATGAGGCCAACAATCCGTATGTTGATCACTTTTCCAAATAAGGCCATCTTGAATACTCCACGGGGTCATCCTTAATTTCGAGTCGGACTCGTTCATATAGCTGACTGGACCGTCCGACTCTTGTATCGTCTCTGCAGGTCATATACTACGTCGGATGACGATGACTCCAAAAGCAAAGTTGACCGTTTTGACGAGACGAACAACTTTCATGTTGAACACTTTTTCATCCGAGGCCATCTTCTTTTCTCGCGGCAAGATCTTTACCCGGCAATCCCTTGGCCCGGCAAGCTTTCTGCACCTTGCGGGTTCCTTTTGTGGTAGTAAATGACCTCGGATGAAAATGAGCTCAAAAGCAATTTTAACCGTTTCGACGAGACGAACAACTTTGGTGTTGAACACTTTTTGATCCGAGGCCATCTAGATAAGTATTTGAGCCCATCTTCAGCATGTGGTCAGATTGGCCTTGACAGTTTTTACTGTTCACGACGGCAAGATTTTCCCCCGGCCTGTTCACGGCGGCAAGGTACTGTTCACGCGGCAAGGTTACTGTTCATCGCAGCAAGGGTACTGTTTCACTGCGGCAAGCTTTTCCCCTGGCAAGGTTACTGTTCACGGCAAGGTACTGTTCACTGCGGCAAGCTTTCCCCCGGCAAGGTTACTGTTCACGGCAAGGTTATTGTTCACTGCGGCAAGCTTTTCTCCGGCAAGGTACTGTTCACCACAGCAAGGTTACCGTTCACTGCGGCAAGCTTTTCCCCCGGCAAGGTTACTGTTCACCGCGGCAAGCTTTTCCCCTGGCAAGGTTACTGTTCACCGCGGCAAGGTGATGTTCACTGTTCACCGCGGCAAGCTTTTCCCCGGCAAGGTACTGTTCACCACGGCAAGGTTACCGTTCACTGCGGCAAGCTTTTCCCCCGGCAAGGTTACTGTTCACCGCGGCAAGCTTTCCCCCCGGCAAGGTTACTGTTCACCGCGGCAAGGTGCTGTTCACTGTTCACTGCGGCAAGGTTACCGTTCACCGCGGCAAGGTTACTGTTCACGCGGCAAGGTGATGTTCACTGTTCACCGCGGCAAGGTTAGTGTTCACGGCGGCAAGCTTTCCCCGGCAAGTTTTCTGGCTGCACCTTCCGGCAAGGTTTTTGAGGCAGTAAACGACCTCGTATGAAAATGTGCCCAAAAGCAATTTTGACCGTTTCGACGAGACGAACAACTTTCATGTTGAACGTTTTTCGATCCGAGGCCATCTTGAAGGGCTAATTGCTCACGCATTGCATCAGACACCCATCAGACATGTGTCTGATGGGGCGCGCCGTATTTTGCCTCTTGACAGGGCTGCATTCAAATAGCTCTAACTTTTGCATACGAACCCGGTTTGAGACGATTTTTATATGAAAATCAACCGATTCGACGAGACGAAGATAATTCATGTAGAGCATTCCTTCATCCGAGATTGTCTTGGAGGCGTAATCGACCAAAAAGCACTCAGAACACCTAAACATGACAATCCGAGTGTAGTTTTGGTCTTTGATATGATGCCGAATGATTATGGTCCAAACATCAAAGTTGTTCCACTCGGCAATGTGAAGTTTCTCACGTAGAATATCTTGTCATTTGAGGTCATCTCTATTGCATTTTGTATTGTGCCAAAATCAGGTGTCAACACCGCTCAAGCGGTACTACCGCTCATGAGCGGTACTACCGCTTGTACGCGGTACTGCTGGAATCCGAGTGGGACTCTTTCCGTGCGGGCCAAACCGACCTTGTGCGGGCAAAACCGACCTTGTGGAGGCTTTCTCTCCAAGTTTAGACCCCAGGGCTCAACATATAAATAGAGGGGCAGGGCTAGCACACGGGACACATCAAGATTTCCCAAGCCATGTGCCGGCGACCCTAACCCTCTAGTTCCTCCCGTCATAATCTCCGTAGTGCTTGGCGAAGCCCTGCAGAGATTGTTCCTCACCACCATCACCACGCCGTCGTGCTGCCGGAACTCATCCACTACTTCACCATCGCTCGCTGGATCGAGGAGGTGAAGGCGTCATCAAGCCGTACGTGTGTTGAACGCGGAGGTGCCGTCCGTTCGGCGCTAGATCGTGTTTGGATCGAGGGACGACTTGCGATTTGGATCGCGAAGACGTTCGACTACATCAACCGCGTTTCTTAACGCTTCCGCTTAGCGATCTACAAAGGTATGTAGATTCACTCTCCCTCTCGTAGATGCTCATGACCATGGATAGATCTTGCGTGTGCGTAGGAAAATTTTTGTTTCCCATGCGACGTTCCCCAACATCATCATCACCCCCCTCTTGCTTGTCGCGGCCTCGAGCGGGCCGGTCCTTCTGTTGCTTGGCCTTGCCGCGGCGACTTCCTCGGCCACCACGCTTCTTGCCAGACCCCTCCGCGCCGTCCTGGGCCTTCTCCTTATCTCGCCTCTCGTATTCGGCTTTTTGCTTCTCGACAAGCTGCTCAACTTGCCGGTAGTCTTGGAGATCGTGGCCCTAGGTGCGGTGGATCTTGCAATACTGCTTGCCGGAACCGTCTGGCTTGTCGGCAGCCGCCAAGGCCTGGCAGGAGGCACACCCGGCAACATCCTTGCCGGGGTCATCAACCTTGGCCTTCTTGGCGGTACCGGGGTTGCCGGATCCCTCAACGGCAAGCACGGACTTGCCCTTGCGCTTCCTGTTGCGCCGCCGGCCCTTCTTTGCCGGGGTGGCGGTGCCCTCATCCTCAGAGTCGGCCCCTGCGCCAGTGTCCTCGCCGGGGAGCCTCCTCCCTTCTTCAGCTCGAGCACACTTATCTGCCAGAGCATAAAGCTCGGCAACATCCCTGACCTTGTTCATCGCCAGCTCTTCCCGCATCCTGCAGTTGCGCACGTTCTGATGGAACGCGCTGATAACAGCGGTAGGATGAACGTCTGGAATGTTGTGATGTATGCGGCTGAACCTCTGGATGTACTTGCGCAAAGTCTCGCCCTCCTTCTGGGGGATGAGATGCAAATCGCTCTCCTGGCCAGGAGCTTGGTGGCCTCCGGTAAAGGCGCCAACAAACTCACGGCACAGATCTGCCTAGTAAGAAATGGAATTCTCCGGCAGGTGCATCAACCACGACCTGACATTGGGCTTAAGCACCAACGGGAAGTAGTTGGCAAGTATCTTGTCGTCGCGACCCCTGGCAGCCTGCACCGCAATGGTGTAGACACTCAGGAATTCTGACGGGTGGGTCTTGCCGTCATATTTCTCCGGGACCTCCGGCTTGAACGTGCGGGAATTGGGCCACTGGACTCGCCGCAGCTCACGGGTAAACGCTGGACAACCCACCTCGTAAGGTAGATCGACAGGATACCCTGGCGCTGGCTTGTCTACAGTAGGTCATGCGTGCTTGTCAGACTGATAGCGCGCTTCCCGCCGCTGCTCAATGGTGGTTCGAGCGTCTTCCTTGCCTCGCTCCCGAAGAACTTGACGTTGATCGCGGTGACTTCGCGGATCGGACGACGCCGTGGAATCGTCATCATGGGTGTCGACCCGTCAAGTCAGCGACCGCTGCTGCCGCTGTGGGGGAGAGTACACCGTAGTTGTACCACCTCCAGTCTTCTCACCACCGACGCGTGCCGGCTCGATGGACTGCCGCCGCGAAGGCTCTGCCTGTTGTGGCTTATCTTCGTTGGCGAGGCCAACGAGGCTCTGAATGGTAGCTCTCCATTCTTCGAGCTTGTCCGCAGCAGGAGGGAAGTTCAGGAGCAGCTGTGCTCGCGCCAACGCTTCTGCTCGTGTAGGCGGCGGCGACAGGTGCGAGGAACATGAGGTGCTCTGACTCCCAACTATGTTGGAAGGAGCTACATCACGGTCCCGCGTCCGTACACCGCTTCCACCTGCATGTGGACGTGCATGGTGGCCTCGCACATCCCGAGGTTGATGCTCAGGAGACTTTCCATGGGGACGCCCGGACCCACCAACATCACGGCGATGTTCATCGCGCGTGACCTGAGAAGGTCGCGGCGCGTGCGCCGGTGTAGGTGTCTTGGAAGGAGCCCTTCCGTCTCTGGAGTTCGCTGCACCGCCCGCTGGCAGCACAGTTCCGTCCTTGGATCTAGCGGCGCAAACGACGCCGCTCGCCTGGCTATGATCGCCAGAGCGTCGCGGAAGCTCAGAATCTCCGCCTCCTCCACCCGCGTCGACGCCGTTGCCCGTGCGTGTAAGTACAGGCGCGGCGGACGTGGATGGTCCAACCGTTGTGAAACCCTTCTTCTTTGGGGCCATGGCGATGAAGATGATGAAGAAACTGACGCGCTGATCACTGGATCAGGTTCACGCAACCTTCTCCCCTACCTGGCGCGCCAAAGATGTCGGAGAAACGACACCTATGGGATCGAGACGACCCCTTTACGATTCGGAAGGGAAGAAGGTTTGCACAAAGAGCAGATCAGGTGATCAACACGCGGGATTTTACCCAGGTTCGGGCCGCAAAGATGCGTAAAACCCTACTCCTGCTTTGTTGTATTAGAAGTGTTCTAGCTCAAGTTCTGGGAGCGCTACAGTACTCAGCCGCTACTCATGCAGAATCGGCCAGACAAGATCCCCCATGTAGCTACGCCTTGGGCCTCCTTTTATACGTTCGAAGGGGTCACCAACAATGGCGTACAGTGCATACATGAGATGTAAAAGTAGCTACAGTGCTATCATACCTAATACTGACATCTTGGGACAAAAGCATTTAATGCTCCGTTGAGGTGTCCCTTAGCGTCTTGGGGATGGAAAAAGGGGCCGTCACTTCAGCACCGCTTAAGCCCTTCTACCACTAGCATCTGACACGCACCCAGGAGGACAACAGCTAAACGACAAGCTAGTTGCTGCACTGGAGCGGTGACAGAGTGGCGAGTTCTTGCCGGGTGCAAGCCTTGCCAGGGCCATGAGCCATCCCGGCAAGATCTTGCCGGGGCTCCATCCTTCGGTCTTCTATCTTCTGATTATTGCCTTGTCTTGGATGCCTCCTTGACTTTATGAACTTGCGTTCGGTTGTCCCCCGGCAGGCCTGGCCGCAGGTGTGGCTACAACTGTCCGTGCACAAGTACGGGGTACTAAGGGACCCAATTTTAGTACACCGACAGATTGTAAAACATCCAAGAATGATAATATAACAACATGGAACAAGCAAAAATTATAGATACGTTGGAGACGTATCAGCATCCCCAAGCTTAATTCCTACTCATCCTCGAGTAGGTAAATGATAAAAACAGAATTTTTGATGTGGAATGCTGCCTAACATGTTCATCATATTCTTTTCTTTTGTATAGCATGGACATTTGGACTTGTAAATGATTCAAAGCAATAGTCTAGTTTTAACATAATGACTTCAATACTCAAGCATGTCAACAAGCAACCATGTCTTTCAAAATATCAACACTAAAGAAAGTTATCCCTAGCCCATCATGCTCAATCATTGATCCATTCATGAAACACACTCAAATATTAGCTATGGCCAATGCTCATGTACGATCATAGTGCCCCCTAGTTGGTGCTTTATAAGAGAAGATGGAGACTCAAAGCAAAAAAAATTGCATAAAGTAAATAGATAGGCCCTTCGCAGAGGGAAGTAGGGATTTGTAGAGGTGCCAGAGCTCAAGGTTTAAATTTAGAGAGAGAAAATATTTTGGGTGGCATGCTTTTCCTGTCAACGAAAACGACAAAGTAGCTCACAATACTTTCCATGCTAGATATATCATAGGCGGTTCCCAAACAGAAAATAAAGTTTGTTCCTTTTTCCACCAAACTTCCACTTTCCATGGCGGGCCATATCCACGGTTGCCTTCCATACCAACACTTTCCAAGGAATTTATTATTTGACAACATAAAGTAAATATTTTTTTCTTTTTCATTTCGGGAATGGGCATCCCTATTACCACCGCACTCTCGTGCAATGACAAGTGAATAAACACTCATCTTGAGAATAACACATCTAGCATGGGAAAATATTGGACACTCCCCACCGTTTATTGAGCGGTACGGGCACACAAAAGAGAAAATTTATTTTGAAAATTTAGAGATGGCACATACAAATTTGCTTGGAACGGCATGGAAATACCGCATATAGGTAGGTATGGTGGACTCATAAGGCAAAACTTGGTTTAAGAATTTTGGATGCACAAGTAGTATTTCTACTTAGTACAAGTGGAGGCTAGCAAATAGATTGGGAAGCAACCAAACCAAGAAACGAAAATTCACATAAGCGAGCATTGAGCATAACTAACACCGAATAATGCACCATAAGTAGGATGTAACTTCATTGCATAACTATTGACTTTCGTGCATGCATAGGGAATCACAAACCTTAACACCAATATTCCTACTAAGCATAATTACTCACTAACATGACTCACATATTACTATCATCATGCTTCAAAACTATTACAAGGAATCAAGTTTAATTTGCCCAATGATCTTCATGAAAAATTTTATTATATCCTCCTTGGATATCTATCACTTTGGGACTAGTTTCATATATTGCCATTGCTTTTTGGCAAGCTCAAACAAATTTAAGTGAAGCACATGAGCATAAAGATTTCATCTCTCAAAAAGGTATAAGTGAAGCATGAGAGGATTTCTTCAAAATTTTACCTACTCTCAAATTAATCTAAGTGAAGCATGAGAGTATTTCTACAAAAATTTCCAAGCACACCGTGCTCAAAAAGATATAAGTGAAGCACTAGAGCAATTCTATAGCTCAAAAAGTTTAAGTGAAGCGCATAGAGCAATTCTAACAAATCATAGCATGACTTTGGCTTTATAAAATAGGTGTGTCCAGCAAGGATACAAGGGAAAACACTAACAAACAAAGCAAGCAAAGATACAAGACGCTCCAAGCAAAACTCATGGTATGTGACGAATAAAAATATAGCTCCAAGTAAAATACCGATGGTCGTTAGAAGAAAGAGGGGATGCCACTCGGGGGCATCCCCAAGCTTAGTTGCTTGTTTCTCTTTGGATATATCTTGGGCGTGTGGTAGCATCCCCAAGCTTAGGCTTTTTATCACTCGTTATTCCTTCATCCATCGTGATCTCACCCAAAACTTGAAAACTTCAATCACACAAAACTTAACAAAATCTTCGTGAGATCCGTTAGTATAATAAAGCAAATCACTACTTTAGGTACTGTTGCGAACCCATTCATATTTTATTATTGCATTATACCTACTGTATTTTAACTTTACAATGGCTCATACCCTTCAATATAACCCATAGATTCATCAAAACAAGCACACAATGCAACGAAAACAGAATCTGTCTTAAACAGAACAGTCTGTAGTAATCTGTACTCTAACCATACTTCTGTAACTCTAAAAATTCTGAAACATTAGGAAAACGTAAGGAATTTGTATAGAAATACTGTTTTAAAATTTTATCTCAAGATCATGTTCCACCAAAAGATGAAAATTCAAATACTGGACGCGAAGTTTCTGTTTCAGATTCAGCATCGCTTCTACTCATCCTATGAATCATCCTAAAGGCTTTACTTGGCACAAACACTAAATAAAACATAAAAACACAATCATAATAGAGGCATAATTGTGTCAACACTCAAAAACAGAAAGGAAAAAGCAAAAATTTATTTATTCATTGGGTTGCCTCCCAATAAGCGCTATCGTTTTACGTCCCTGGCTAGGCATAACGCATAGATTCAAGTATTGTCATCTTTGGTTTTGGATCCATAGGATGCCCTCATGATTGATTCATATGGTGGCTTAATTCTTGTTCTAGGGAAGTGTTCCATACCCTTTCTCAAGGGAAATTGAAAATGAATATTGCCTTCTTTCATATCAATCACGGCACCTATAGTGCGTAAAGACGGTCTACCAAGTATAATGGGGCAAGACGGATTGCAATCAATATCAAGCACAATAAAATCAATGGGCACATAGTTCCTATTTGCAAGAATAAGAACATCATTAATTCTTCCCAATGGTTTTTTAATAGTAGAATCCGCCAAGTGCAAATTAAGAGAACATTCTTCAATATTGGTAAGACCAAGCACACCACATAGAGATTTCGGAATCGTGGAAACACTAGCACCCAAATCACACAAAGCAAAGCACTCATATTTTTTAATTTTGACCTTAATGGTAGGTTCCCACTCATCATGTAATTTTGTAGGAATAGAAATCTCCAACTCCAACTTTTCTTCAAAAGATTTCATCATGGCATCAACGATATGTTTAGTAAAAGCTTTATTTTGCTCATAAGCATGGGGTGAATTCAACATGGATTGCAGAAAAGAAATACATTCAATCAAAGAGCAACTATCATAGTTAAAGTCTTTGCAATCCAAGATAGTGGGCACATCACTAGTTAAACTTATGACCTCTTCAAACCCACTTTTATCAAAAATTTCATCAAAATTTTCACCCTCCAAATTATTGGGACGCCTTCTAACTAAAGTTGACTCTACTTCAGTCCCTTCATTATCAATTTTAATATTACTAAACAAGGAATCAATAGTAGAAACACCAATCACTTTAAGATCTTCATCTTTTTTATGAAGGAAATCACTAGAAAACGATTTTTCTAAGATTTCTCTTTTAGCTCTAAGCATAGCAGTTCTTTTCTTACTTTCATCCATAGAGACATATAAAGCTTTAATAGATTCATCAATCTTAGGCACAAAAGCTTTCAACTTGAGATTTTCAACATCATGAGAAATTTTATCAATGCTTCTAGACATATCATCATCTTATTCAACTTTTCTTCTATCGTAGTATTGAAAGCCTTTTGCACATTGATAAATTCTTTAATATTACTCTCAAGATCAGAGGTGTTCCTATTATTATTGTAAGAAGAATTACCATAGGAATTGCCATAATTATTAGAGGAATTTCCAGGAAAAGGCCTAGGATTAAAATTACCTCTATAAGCATTGTTATTGAAATTGTTTCGCGAGACAAAATTCACATCTACGGAATCACTATTTTGTTCAATCAAAGTAGACAAAGGCACATCATTAAGATCAATAGGAGCATTTTTACTAGCAACCAATTTCATCAAAGCATCAACCTTATCACTCAAAGTGCTAATTTCCTCTACCGAATTAAACTTTTTACTAGTAGGTGCTCTTTCGGTATGCCATTGAGAATAATTAGCCATGATATTATCTAGCAATTTAGTAGCTTCACCCAAAGTAATCTCCATAAAAGTACCACCCGCGGCGGAATCTAAAAGATTTCTAGAGACAAAATTCAACCCCGCATAAATTTTTTGTATGATCATCCAAAGATTTAAACCATGAGTAGGACAATTTCTTAGCATCAACTTCATTCTTTCCCAAGATTGTGCAACATATTCATGCTCAAGTTGCTTAAAATTCATGATTTGCATCCTAAGAGAAATAATTTTCGCGGGCGGAAAATACTTAGTGACAAAAGCATCCTTGCACTTATTCCAAGAATCGATACTATTGCGAGGCAAAGAGGAAAACCAAATTTTTGCACGATCCCGCAAGGAAAAAGGAAATAATTTCAACTTAACAATATCATTGTCCACATCTTTTTATTTTGCATATCACACAATTCTACGAACGTGTGAAAGGATCGATATGGTTGACTAGAGGGGGGGTGAATAGGCAACTAACACTTTTTAATATTTCTTCAACAATTAAGGCTTAGCAACATAAAGGTTGTCTAGATATGCAACTAGGTGAGCAACCTATATGATGCTAACAATACTAACAATACAAGCAAGGAGATAAACAATACAAATAGCTTGCACAAAGTAAAGGTAAGAAGTAACCACACGTGGAACCAATGGAGACAAGGATGTGTTACCGGAGTTCCTTCCCGGTAAAGGGAAGTACGTCTCCGTTGGAGTGGTGTGGAGGCACAATGCTCCCCAATAAGCCACTAGGGCCACCGTATTCTCCTCACGCCCTCACACAATGCGAGATGCCGTGATTCCACTAGTGGTGCACTTGAAGGCGGCAGCCGGACCTTTACAAACAAGGTTGGGGCAATCTCCACAACTGAATTGGAGGCTCCCAACGACACCACGAAGCTTCACCACAATGGACTATGGCTTGAAGGTGACCTCTTCCGTCTAGGGTGCTCAAACACCCAAGAGTAACAAGATCCACAAGGGATTAGTGGGGGGAATCAAATATCTCTTGGTGGAAGTGTAGATCGAGGCACTCTCCTCCAAACCCTAGAGCACCAACAAGATTTGATGGCAAGGGAAGGAGAAGGAGCAAGAATAAGCTTAGGAGCAACAATGGAGCTTTTTGTGGGAAGAGGTGAGTCTCAATGGGGAAGAAGACTCACTTATATAGGTGGGGGAAAAAGTGGCCGTTTTTCTGCCTGGACACGAGCATAAGCGGTAGTACCGCCCTAGGGAGCGGTACTTCCGCTTATACGCGTACTGGAACAACTGAGCGGTAGTACCGCTCCAAAGGGAGCGGTACTTCCGCTTGGGACGGTAGTACCGCTCTGGAGGGAGCGGTACTTCCGCTCAAAAATCCCAGAAGACCAGAAGAAACAAACAAGCGGAAGTGGCCGCGGATCCTCCGGGCGGCAGTACCGCTGGAGCGGTACTACCGCTTGGAGGAGCGGTACTTCCGCTTAGAACGACCAGAACCCCCCCAGCCACCAGAAGCTAAAACTAAGCGGTAGTAGCCACGGCACCTCAGGGCGGCAGTACCGCTGGAGCGGTACTACCGCTCTGAGGAGCGGTACTACCGCTCTGAGGAGCGGTACTTCCGCTTATATCAGCCTCAGAGGCCTTTGGGGGAGGAGCCACTCCATTGTGCCTGGAAAGGAAATGGGGGTGCAACATGTACGTGAAAATTCCTCCCAACCTTTCCAACTGTGGATCCCCTCTTAATAGTACGGATATTCCTACGACTCAAGTCCACCAACACTAAATCGAAGGAAAGACTCCGTCTTATCTGTTAACAGCTGAGGGGATGAAACCCGTCTTGTGCCGCCTGATAATCTCTGAAAGCTTAATGCACACGGTTAGTCCGCAAACGCACTGTCATCAACCACCAAAACTACTTAGGGAAAATTATGCTCTTACAATATCCCCCTTTTTGGTGGGTTGATGACAACGCGGGATTTGCCAAAAAGATAGACAGTAAGACTACGGCAAACCCAATATCTACAAAATATAGACAGGCCCCCCCTAGATGTGCCCTATTTGAATATGCTTTTGGAATGCAAAGAGCACACACTAGGATCAACACTCCCCCTATATTTTATAGACGTGGCCAAATACTTGCATACGAATGGAATGAGTGATAAGCAGGTAAGCAAGTAAAGGAAATATAAACTCACAATAATGTAGACATAACGGATATAAGAGGTAGCATATGTCTTACCCCATACATAGTACTCATGAGTTTGACACCATAAAGCAAAGCAAACAACCAAAGTAAATAAACGAGTTCACGAGGGAAGAGATGCACAGATAAAAGGAGAAATACTCGTGACTCAGCAAATCCCTAAACACTCTCTCCCCCTTTGGCATCAAGACACCAAAAGGGGCACAGAGGACTAAAGTAAGACCAAGTGATGATAGGCACAGAATAGTCACTCATCGGGCTCATCATCTTCCTCCTCATCAGTAGCAGCAGGCACATCATCCTCTGACTCAGCATATGGGCAATTCTTCTTGATCCATTCGTCCTCATCAGTAATCCTCTCCTCAGACTCGCTGTCAATATCCAGACCAAGCTTCCTCATGATCCTCTTGTCACGGCTGTGAGCCTTCTTGGCCTCCACATGGGCCTTGTACTGTCCCTTGATCTGAAAGCAGAGAAGATTCTTCATCTTGGTTTTGAGCTTGGCAGCCCAAGAGGGAACAGTCTCAGAGCAAGGAGCATAGGTGGCATCAGTATAGTCAGGCTCGGACTCATCATCAGAGTCGGTGGGGGCAATCTCTGGCACAGAAGGCGCAACGCCCCAATTCTCCTTCACAAGTAGCTTAAAAATACCATGAGTCACCATGTGATCAGTGACCAGAAGCTCACCAGGGAACTGCTCAGACCAAGTATCCTCAATGAGCTTAAAGATATAGGGACCGTAGATAGGCACCTTCCTGTCAAGAACTGCTGAGCGAAGCTCCCTCCACATGATGTGGGAAACATCCAAAGTGGAATCTTTGCCTTTTTCCTTGATGCACAGCAGAAGCAGATTCACGAGATAAGAGTGAACCTGATCCAAGTTCCCCACACGAGGAAACAGAGAGTTGCGAAAGATACGGTGCATAATGTCCAAAAATGGGATGAGTTCAGTGCGAGTACCCTTGGCAGTCTTTACAAACCGCTGGTAGCGCACGAGCTTGGACTTGTGAATAGCTTGAACTTCAGTGTGCGGTTGGAGACCAACTGGCTCATCTTCCCCTAAGTCTGCATAGCCCAAAGAGTTCATAAAGGTCTTCCAGTTGGAACGCATAACTCGGCTACCTGTCATCCATGTCAAGCTCCTCGCCTCATCATTGTGAAAGTGAACAGTGGCAAAAAACTGAGCCACAAGCTCGCAGTCAAATCCCTTGTTGAACGCAATAATGGGATCCAGAACCCATTGCTGGCAAAGAGCACGAGCTTCAGCAAAGTAGGCAGAGTGAGGGTTGTTGACCATATGCCCCGTGTCGATGGATTTGACATGAGGCACATAGAGGTTCGTCTTGCCCTTCAGGACTCCAACATAAAAGAGAGACTGAGCCTTATTCCAGAAGGGACGACCAACAAATGCGGGGTCCTGAGGACGGCGGTAAGGATTGAGCTGACGAAACTCATAGAACTCGGTGCCAGGCATATCCTGAGGTTCCTTGACAGCTTGCTTCTTGTTGGCAACTTTCTTCGTGGACTGCCGATGGGGTTGAGCACTTGAGCCAGCTTTAGCCTCGTTAGACGTGCGGTACCTCTTGGAACCACCACGGCTCGGATTCACGCGACGAGCAGCCGTAGCAGAGCTATCATCACCTAAACTCACAAAGAAGGAATGGCAAGGGAAAAACCAATGTAAACACAAAGCATAAGCCAAAAGGAATAGAAAGGATAAAACATCCAGAATTGGGGCCCTGTAGCACAAGCGGTAGTACCGTGGTGCATGGGCGGTACTTCCGCTTGAAGCGGTAGTACCGGCCATGCATCAGCGGTAGTACCGCCCTGGCGGCGAAAAATCTTCCGCGGCGAGGAAACGCAGTAGAACCCAAAAAAACTAGATGTACATCTACTCTACACCCATCTATCAGTCATCACATGGCCTACTCATGCCAATTTTGAGCGAGAAAACAAGAGATACACGTGCATTGCCCTAGATACAAGATCCAAAGAAAACTAGGTCAAACGAGGAAGAGCGAGGGCAATACCGGGGTCCATGGCATGAGGGAGAGATGGGGATCAATACCACCGGACGGAAATGCGAAGACCGACACGGAATGGGAGATCCGGAGCCGGCCTCCGGGAGAGTTTTGGTCGCCAGGGCCGGAGAAGAGACAGTGAATGGGTATGGGGAGGAGTTAGAACTCCCCCTGCCCACTACTTGAATCGACAGTGAGCCCTCGAAGCGGTAGTACCGCTGCATGGGCGGTACTTCCGCTGGAGCGGTAGTACCGTCCACCCGAGTGGTAGTACCGCTTATGACAAAAACTACTCCCAGCACATAAAACAAATACAACAAATTTGAGGCGATGAAGAACAGCAAGACATTCTACTAAGATACATAAAAGGAGTTACTCCAAGTCTTTACGAGAAACCCAACACGAAGAGACAAAGACGTGGATCAACACATTCGAACCAATATGCTCTAGAAAAGCAAATGCCTCACTAGGAGGAGGGGCGGTGGCCGAAGCCACCTATGTTTGAGTCAATTGGTATGGCACCGCGAAGATTTTAACCTTGGGCCCATGACCAAAACTCGTCTTTGAAGCACAGTAACCATCAAAAATGGCGGATGTGAAAGACTTTGATTAGTTTATGCATAATAGGAGGAGGGATAGTTCATTGAGAGAACTAGACTCCCCCTAAGTCCATGCCTACATATAAACAAGACATAATGATGAGTGTGGTGGGGTGTGCACTAAGTCAAGTCACATTGCTCAAATCAATGATATTTAGCTCATGCCTTAACTCGCGAAATCTTGCTTCATCTAATGGCTGCGTGAATATTTCTGCAAGCTGTTCCTTGGTATAAAGATGAATGAGATCAATTTCTCCACGCTTGATGTGGTCCCGGATGAAGTGATGATGAATCTCAATATGCTTCGTCTTGCAGTGTTGAACCGGGTTGTTGGCGATCTTGATCGTGCTTTCATTGTCGCAGTAAAGAGGCACTTTGTCACAGTTGACACCATAATCCTTTAAGGTTTGCCTCATCCAAAGAATCTGAGCACAACTGCTTGCGGCGGCTACATACTCGGCCTTGATGGACGAGAGAGAAACACAGTTTTGTTTCTTTGAAGACCAACTTACCAAAGACCGACCAAGAAATTGGCAGCCTCCGGAAGTGGACTTCCTTTCCACACGGTCTACCGCCCAATCTAAGTCAGTATATCCAATGAGATCAAATGAAGCACCCTTGGGATACCATAAGCCAAAGTTTGGGGTATGAGCCAAATATCGAAAGATTCACTTGACAGCCACATAGTGACTCTCCTTAGGTGCGGATTGAAATCGTGCACAAATTCCCACACTCAACATGATATCTGGTCTAGATGCACAAAGATAAAGCAAGGATCCAATCATGGAGCGATATACCTTTTGATCCACAGCTTTACCATTGGGATCATTGTCAAGTTGGCATTTGAGCTGCATAGGAGTGTTGGCCTTGGGAGGATTGAGCTCATCGATCTTGAACCTCTTGAGCATGTCTGAGTGTATTTGGCTTGGTTGATGAAGGTTCCTTGGCTTCATTGCTTGACTTTGAATCCAAGGAAGAAGTTCAACTCTCCCATCATAGACATCTCAAACTCTTTGGTCATTAGTGCGGCGAACTCATCATTAAAAGCTTTGTTAGAAGGACCAAAGATAATATCATCTACATATAGTTGGCATACGAACAAGTTCCCGTTAACCCTCTTAGTAAATAGAGTGGGGTCGATTTTTCCAATTTCAAACCCACGATCTTGCAACATCTCGGTAAGGTGCTCATACCACGCATGTGGGGCTTGTTTAAGGCCATAGAGTGCCTTATCGAGAACGTATACATGATTGGGGAACTTGGGATCCTCAAACCCCGGGGGTTGCTTGACATACACCAACTCCTTAAGAGGACCGTTAAGAAAGGCACTCTTTACATCCATTTGATATAATATGAAGTCATGATGAGAGGCATAAGCAAGTAACATGCGAATAGATTCAAGGCGAGCAACAAGGGCAAAGGTTTCACCGTAGTCGATACCCTCGACTTGGGAGTAGCCTTGAGCCACCAGTCGTGCCTTGTTTCGAATAATAATGCCATTTGCATCTTGCTTGTTCTTAAAGATCCATTTGGTTCCAATGACATTGTGCTTCTCCTTTGGTCTTGGTACCAATCGTCACACTTTGTTGCGCTCGAAGTTGTTGATTTCATCATGCATGGCTTCAAGCCATTCCTCGTCTTCGAGCGCATCTTGTACCTTGAGAGGTTCAAAGCAAGAAACAAACGCATGATGTGCACAAAAGTTTGTTAATTGACGACGAGTAGTTACCCCTCTTTTCAAGCTTCCGTAGACGTTCTCTAGGAGGTGTTGCTTGGTCTTAAGCTTGGAAGCAATCTTGGCAGCTCGTCTTTCAAGAATTTCCTCCATGGAAAGTTGAGGCTTGGTAACTTGACGATCTTCATTACTAGCACCGGCTTGCTCATGATCTTGAGCAAGATCTTGATCTTTAGCTTGACCTTGATCTTGAACTTGATCTTGGTCTGGAGCTTCATCTTGATCTTGAGCTTGCACGGGGGTGTGAATAAGATCTTGAGCATCATGTGAAGTAGAATCACCACTATTATGTTGATCTTTGCCCTTGATCTTGAACACGGGGTAGAGGGCCTTCACTTTGTTCTTCGGAAGCGTGTGGGTCGTGCGTCGGTGATGGTTCCACTTGAGTGGAACATTGTCCTTCTCCTTCAGCCACAAGGGATTCCTCAATGGGTAGGAAGTATCCCACACCCATTCTTCTTATGGCTTGGGGAGGAATTTCATCACCTATATCACAAAGACCACTTTGCTCCACTTGGGAGCCATTATTTTCATCAAACTCTACGTTACTCATCTCCTCAATGAGTCACGTGGACTTGTTGAGGACACGGTAAGCATGAGAGTTTGCAGCATAACCAACAAATATGCCCTCATGGGCTCTAGATTCAAATTTAGACAAACGAACACCTTTCTTGAGAATGAAACACTTACAACCGAACACCCGGAAGTATTTGAGGTTGGGCTTGTTCCCGGTAAGAATCTCATAAGGAGTCTTGTTCAAGCCTTTACGGAGATAGAGCCGATTTGATGCATGACACGCGGTGTTGATGGCTTCGGCCCAAAAGTTGTATGGAGATTTAAACTCTGCCATCATGGTTCTTGCCGCATCCATCAACATCCGGTTCTTCCTCTCTACAACACCATTTTGTTGAGGGGTGTAAGGTGTGGAATATTGGTGTTTTATCCCCTCATCACTGAGAAACTCATCTAGGGTGTAGTTCTTGAACTCAGTGCCGTTGTCACTTCTAATCATCAAAATCTTTGCTTCATGTTGACGTTGGACTTCATTTGCAAAGTTGATGACGGTCTGTTGGGTCTCACTCTTCCTCTTGAAGAAATATACCCATGTGTATCTTGAGTAATCATCCACAATCACCAAACAATACCTTCTTCCTCCAAGGCTGTCAAAAGATTTAGGCCCAAAGAGATCCATGTGAAGGAGCTCTAAGGTCCTTTTTGAGTAGATTGTAGTAGTTGGACGATGAGCTTTTTCATGTAGTTTTCCTTCGATACAAGCACTGCAAGCACGATCTTTGGCAAAACTCACATTTGTTAGTCCAAGAATGTGATCCCCTTTGAGGAGACTTTGCAAAGATCTCATGTTGACATGGGCTAGTCGGCGATGCCAAAGCCATCCCACATCAACTTTGGCCATTAGACATGTCGCGGTCTTAGTGGGTCGCTCCGAGAAGTTAATCACATAGAGACCATTTTCGACATGCCCAACAAAGGCTACTTTAAGAGTCTTGCTCCACAAAAGGGTCACGGTATCAATGCCAAAGAAGGTACTAAAACCCATGAGTGCAAGTTGACGAACGGAAAGTAAATTGTATGCAAGGGTCTCAACAAGCATGACTTTCTCAATGGTTAAGGTCGGAGAGATAACCACCTTGCCAAGACCCAATACCTTTGAGATTGCGTCATCGCCAAAGGAGACTTGGGTGGCCACGGATGCATCGGGTCGAACATCCACCACCAAGTCCTTGCTTCTGGTCATATGATTTGTTGCTCCGCTATCGAGCAACCATGAGACTCCCCCGGAAGCAAAGTCCTACAATAGATCAATGTTTGGATTTAGGTACCCATTCTTGAATGGCTCCTTTCATGTTAGTGACAAGGGTCTTAGGAACCCAAATAGACCACTCAATGTTCTCATAATAAGAACCAACATATTTGTCATAAACATGCCCATCACTAGCACAGCACAAAACATAGGAGGGGTTAAAATCGCCGGCCCTGTTGGAGGAAGTGATCTTGCCCGTCTTGGCACTATCACTCACAACCTTGTCCTTCTTCTTCTCATGAGTAATGTTCCCCGCTTTGACAAATGTTTCCTTGAGCGGAGGAACCTGCGTAGTCTTCATCTTCTTCTTCTTTATGGACTTGGGTTCAAACCCAACTCCTTCCTTTGCAACCACTTCCTTTTGATTGCTCAAAAGGTCATTGAGATTCTTCTCACCTTGGATACATGTCACAAGGCCTTTCTCAAGATGCTCTTTCAGCTTAGCATTTTCCTCCACAAGATGTGCATGCTCACAACACGGGTTAGTAGCAGATGTATTATCAATTAGAACAAATGGAGGACACGTGGCAATTTCCTTAGTGAGTTTTACTTGGAGTTGATCATGCGACTCCTTAAGAGAAGCATGAACGCTCTTCAATGCCTTGTGAGCATTGTCAAGTGAGTCAAACTCATCCTTGAGTCGAGCATGGCCAACCCCAAGTGCAACCTTTTTAGATTTAAGCACACGGTTAAGAACGATAGCATGATCATAATCTTTACGTAATTTAGCAAGGTCGTCATTTTGTGACTCCTTAAGAGTCAAATGAAGACCTCGCTCTTCCTCTAGAGCAATAGAAAGATCGGCTATCTCGTCGGCATAATCACGACTATGCCCTCTCAACTCCTCAAGATATTCTTCTTGAGACTCAATCGTTTCATTAGCCTCACCAAGTTGTTCCAAGAGAGCAACGAAGTGCTTCTTGGATTCTCCCTTGAGTTTGCACAGGAACTTGTCAAACTCATTATCGCCCTCTTTCGCCTCCTCATTTTCATCCACACAATCTAACAAAGACGGAGTGGAAGAAATAGCAGTCTTAATGTTTGAGGTTTTGGCCTTGGAGGTTACCTTGGTGATACCTTTGGCCATGAGACACCTCGCAATGTGGTTCTCGTTGGGAGCGTCGAAGAGTGACACCTTTGTTGGGGTAATCGATGCAATAGCCACAGATGCCATTGCCATTCCTTCACCACTTGTGTCTTCGTCATCCACATCATCATCGGAGGCATACTCTTCTTGAGCCACCAACACTTTGTGAGGAGCCTTCTTGGTGAAGTTGGACTTGTTGGGAAAAGACTTGGCCTTATCTTTGCGGATGAGCTTGCCACCATTGTCTTCCCTCTTCTCATAAGGACAATCCACCACGAAATGACTCACATTACCACAGTTGTAGCAAGTTCTCACACGTTGCTTGCCCTTTGACCCGCTTGAGTTGTTCTTGGAGAAATTTGGTCTTGTGTTTCTCTTATTGCCCCACAATTGCCTAGACGCTAGAGCCATATGCTCATGATAAGCATATTTGGTGTCCTCGGGGCAACCCTCTTCTTCTTCTTCTTCTTCCTCTTGACTGACCTTGGCCTTCAAAGCAAGGTTGGGAGATGATTTCTTTGACCGTTGTACATGAGCAAGAGCACTGTCTGCGGTCGTGTTCAAGATGTTCATTGCAATAAATTCATCCAACACATCTCTAGAGGACAAGTTGTGAAAGTCCGGTCTTTGGCGGATGACGGCAAACATGGCCTTGTTGAAGGGCATGATGGCCTTCAGAAACTTGCGCTTGATCCAGGTGTCATCCACATCCTTGCTGTCATGATCTCGGAGGGCAACGGCAAGAGTAGTTACCCTCCTATAGAGCTCACGCGGTTCCTCATCTTCTATCATTACAAACTCATCTGACTTATCAAGCACGACCTCATAGTTCGACCGTTGGATGCTTGAGCTGCCCTTGTACATAGAGACAATGTGTTCCCAACACTCTTTGGCAACAGTGAAAGGACGCAGGTGTGGTAGGTCTTCGGTAGGAACTGCAGCTTGGAGTATGAACAAGGCGGAGGAATTTAGCTGTTTATCAGCCTCTACTCTTGGAGTGAGGTTGCATGGATCACGAGGATAGTATCCTTCTTCAATGACTCTCATGAGTTGAATTGAGCTGTGATCCAAATAGGACTTGATGCGAAAAACCCAATAAGAAAAATCATTCTTAACAAGTTTAGGAGGAGGACCGAGATTAACTATATGAGGTGGGTGCACCGGTCCTCCATAGACCAAGGGAGGGGGAACTGAGGCAAAGGTCCCCGACCCATTAATTCCTTGAGAACGAGTGTCCTTATCAGCACTAGCCCCCTCCTTACCGGAGTTGACATCCGATGTCGAGTTAGTGGGATTAGCCACTAGCACCGCATCGGTGGAAAGTTTAAGAGTATCAAGGAATTCTTTAAACATGGATTTGACCTCGGTCGTCATGGAGGATTTAAGCGAGGACATGGCCTCGTTTAAATCCTCACAAGAGACCGTGTTCACACCCATGGCCTCGGGGAGTTCAACTGGCCGGTCCCCGTCGTTAACCATACTCTTCGGGTGGTGAAACCCTTAATAAAGAAACCTTGCTCTGATACCAATTGAAAGGATCAATATGGTTGACTAGAGGGGGGTGAATAGGCAACTAACACTTTTTAATATTTCTTCAACAATTAAGGCTTAGCAACATAAAGGTTGTCTAGATATGCAACTAGGTGAGCAACCTATATGATGCTAACAATACTAACAATACAAGCAAGGAGATAAACAATACAAATAGCTTGCACAAAGTAAAGGTAAGAAGTAACCACACGTGGAACCAATGGAGACGAGGATGTGTTACCGGAGTTCCTTCCCGGTAAAGGGAAGTACGTCTCCGTTGGAGTGGTGTGGAGGCACAATGCTCCCCAAGAAGCCACTAGGGGCACCGTATTCTCCTCACGCCCTCACACAATGCGAGATGCCGTGATTCCACTAGTGGTGCACTTGAGGCGGTAGCCGGACCTTTACAAACAAGGTTGGGGCAATCTCCACAACTGAATTGGAGGCTCCCAACGACACCACGAAGCTTCACCACAATGGACTATGGCTTCGAGGTGACCTCTTCCGTCTAGGGTGCTCAAACACCCAAGAGTAACAAGATGCGCAAGGGATTAGTGGGGGGAATCAAATATCTCTTGGTGGAAGTGTAGATCGAGGCACTCACCTCCAAACCCTGGAGCACCAACAAGATTTGATGGCTAGGGAAGGAGAAGGAGCAAGAATAAGCTTAGGAGCAACAATGGAGCTTTTTGTGGGAAGAGGTGAGTCTCAATGGGGAAGAAGACTCACTTATATAGGTGGGGGAAAAAGTGGTCATTTTTCTGCCTGGACACGAGCATAAGAGGTAGTACCGCCCTAGGGAGCGGTACTTCCACTTATACGCATACTGGAACAACTGAGCGGTAGTACCGCTCCAAAGGGAGCGGTACTTCCACTTGGGGCGGTAGTACCGCTCTGGAGGGAGCGGTACTTCTGCTCAAAAATCCCAGAAGACCAGAAGAAACAAACAAGCGGAAGTGGTCGCGGATCCTCTAGGCGGCAGTACCGCTGGAGCGGTACTACCGCTTGGAGGAGCGATACTTCCGCTTAGAACGATCAGAACCCCCCCCCCCCCAGCCACCAGAAGCTATAACTAAGCGGTAGTAGCCACGGCACCTCAGGGCGGCAGTACCGCTGGAGCAGTACTACCGCTCTGAGGAGCGGTACTTCCACTTATATCAGCCTCAGGGGCCTTTGGGGGAGGAGCCACTCCATTGTGCCAGGAAAGGAAATGGGGGTGCAACGTGTACGTGAAAATTCCTCCCAACCTTTCCAACTGCGGATCCCCTCTTAATAGTACGGATATTCCTATGACTCAAGTCCACCAACACTAAATCGAAGGAAAGACTCCGTCTTCTCTGTTAACAGCTGAGGGGATGAAACCCGTCTTGTGCCGCCTGATAATCTCTAAAAGCTTAATGCACACGGTTAGTCCGCAAACGCACTGTCATCAACCACCAAAACTACTTAGGGAAAATTATGCTCTTACAATATGTTTAGATGGGACGCGGCATCCTCATTAGGAGTACCGGCAAATTGATCTTTCAGGACAAGATTCAACAAAGCGGCATTAATATCACAAGACTCCGCACTAGTGGCGGGAGAAGCAAACGGAGTACTAATAAAATCATTGTTATTAGTATTGGAAAAATCACACAACTTGGTGTTCTTTTGAGTCATCATGACCACACAAACAAGATTGCAAGCAAGGAAGAGATCTGGCAAGAAAAAGGCGAACGGAAAGAGGGCGAATAAAACGGCAAAAAGGTGAAGTGGGGGAGACGAAAACGAGAGGTAAATGGGAAATAATGAAATTGCAAGGAGATGAGATTTTTGATTAGGAACCTGGTAGATGATGATGGAGTCCCCTTGGCGCCTACGATAGGCACGTAGAATAGACCGCTTCCTCCCCGGCAACGGCGCCAGAAATTCCTTTGACGTGGCTTGAGACTGCATCGGTATTTCCCCAAAGAGGAAGGGATGATGCAGCACAGCGACGGTAAGTATTTCCCTCAGTTATGAAACCAAGGTTATCGAACCAGTAGGAGGATCACCACCACCCAATAAGCAGCACCTGCACACAAACAACAAATACTTGCAACCCGACGTGTAAGAGAGGTTGTCAATCTCTCTACGGTAAAAAGATAGATTAGGTAGTGATAGATAGGAGAGATAGATCTCTCAAGAACACAAAATAAAAAGAGCAAATAAAATATGGAGCAATATGTTTTTGGGTTTTTGGTTTTGTAGATCTGAAAACAAAGATGCAAAAAGATAGATCTGAAAGCAATATGTTGGAAAAGGTAGACCCGGGGGCCGTAGGGTTCACTAGTGGCTTCTCTCATGAGTATAGCGCATGGTGGGTGAACAAATTACTGTTGGGCAATTGATAGAAAATCGAATAGTCATGACGATATCCAAGGCGATGATCATTATATAGGCATCACGTCCAAGATAAGTAGACCGACTCCTGCCTGCATCTACCACTATTACTCCACACATCGACCGCTATCCAGCATGCATCTAGTGTATTAAGTTCATGGAAAAACAGAGTAATGCAATAAGAATGATGACATGATGTAGACAAGATCTATCCATGTAGGAATAGACCCCATCTTGTTATCCTTAATAGCAACGATACATGCGTGTCTTGCTGCCCCTTCTGTCACTGGAAAAGAACACCGCAAGATCGAACCCATCACAAAGCACCTCTTCCCATGGCAAGAAAAATCGATCTAGTTGGCCTAACTAAACCAAAGATTCGAAGAAGAAATACGAGGCTATAAGTAATCATGCATATAAGAGATCAAAGAAGACTCAAATAATATTCATGGATAGAAACTGATCATGAACTCAAAATTCATCGGATCCCAACAAACACACCGCAAAAGTTTACATCAAATAGATCTCCAAGAGACCATTGTATTGAGAATCATAAGAGAGAGAGAGGAAGCCATCTAGCTACTGCATACGGACCCGTAGGTCTATGGTGGACTACTCACGCATCATCGGAGAGGCACCTATGAGGAAGATGAACCCCTCCGTGATGGTGTTTAGATTGGATCTCGAGGTTCTGGAACTTGCGGTGGCTGGAATTGTGTTTCGTCGACTCCCCTAGGGTTTTTGGAATATTTGGGAATTTATAGGCATCAGAGGCGGTGGAGAGGGGCCCCGAGGAGGGCACAACCCATCAGGGCGCACCGGGCCCCCGCTGGCGCGCCCTGGTGGGTTGTGGTCTCCTCAGCCCACTCCCCCGGCACTTCTTTGACCCACTGGGTGTCTTCTGGTCTAGAAAAAATCTCCAAAAAGTTTCGTCGCGATTGGACTCCGTTTGGTATTGATTTTCTGCGAAGTTAAAAACAAGCAAAAACAGCAACTGGCACTTTGGCACTATGTCAATAGGTTAGTCCCAAAAAATGATATAAAGTTGTTATAAAATGATTGTAAAACATCCAAGAATGATAATATAACAGCATGGAACAAGCAAAAATTATAGATACGTTGGAGACGTATCACTCATACGTCTCCAACGTATCGATAATTTATGAAGTATTCATGCCATGATTGCCTATGTTTATAATACTTTTATATGGTTTTGATGCTCTTTATATGATTTATTTACAACTAACCCGCACTGACCCTGTTTTCAACAGAATTACCATGGTGGTGTTTTTTGTGCAGAAAATGAAAGTTCTCGAAATCGCCTGAAACTTTTTTATGTTTTTTTATGGAACATATGAGCAATATTGGAGCGAAGAACCACCGGAGGGGGGCACCTGTTGGCCACAAGCCAACATGGAGAGCCTAGGGAGGTGTGCGCGCCCTGTTAGCTTGTGGGCCCCTCGTGGCTCCGTTTTGCGTGATTCCAACGCCAAAAAATCCTATAAATAGAGAAACAATCTAAAATTAACCTAGACTCTCCGCCTCGCTGCCGCAACTCTCTGTATCGATGAAAAACCAATCTGGAGAGAAAACGGTAGCGAAAACAGGAGAGAAACAAAGAGAGAGATCCAATCTCGGAGGGGCTCCCGCACCTCCGGGGGCCATGGAGGCCAAGGAACAGAGGGGATAACCTCTCCCCATCTTGGGAGAGGCCATGGAGGAGGAAGCCTAAGTGGGGAGACTCTCTCCCCCTCTCTTCTGGTGGCGCCGGAGTGCCGCCGGGGGAACCATCAACGCGGTGATCGTCTTCATCAACATCACCGTATCCATCTCCTTCCCTCATCTATCTACGGCGGTCCACTCTATCGCACCCCGCTGTAATCCCCTACTTGAACATGGTGTTTCATGCCACATATTATTATTCAATGATGTGTTGCCATCCTATGATGTTTGAGTAGATTTATGTTGTCCTTTGGGTTGATTGATGATCTTGATTGCTTTGAGCGTATGTTTTATTTTGGTGCTGTCCTATGGTGCCCTCCGTGCCGCACACACATGAGGGATTCTCGCTGTAGGGTGTTGCAATACGTTCATGATTCACTTATAGTGGGGGGCTAGAGTGACAGAATCTTACAACCGAGTAAGGGGATTGCTGCGTATTGGAGTAAAGGGGACTTGATGTTTAATGCTATGATTGGGTTTAGCTTAATGATTTCTAGTAGTTGCGGACGCTTGCTAGAGGTCCAATCATAAGTTAGTATGATCCAAGTACGAAAAGTATGTTATCTCATGCCTCTCCCTCATATAAAATTGCAAGAATGATTACCGATCTTATTATCAATTGCCTAGGATGATTCTGCACATCATACCGTCATTATTCCACACTCACTATTTGTAATATATTGTAATATATTCTAACTTTATTTAGGTAGCAACTATTTTCATATTTTAGTTCTCCATTATCATGCAAAGCTATCCTATTTATACCCACAATGCAGTTTTATTTCTTGTTACTAGATAGAATCAAACGTTCGGTGTATGTAGAGTCGTATCAGTGACAGATAGGACTTGACAGAATATTGATCTTACCTTTAGCTCCTTGTGCGTTTGACACTCCATACTTATCACTTCCATCTTTGGAAAGTGCTACAATGATTCCTTGCACTTGGGGATTATCAGTAGGCATGCCCCTTGAGTTTGTGACTCCCTCATAAGTCGGTTGGGGGTGTCCTTTGGCCGCAAGGAAGCTAATGTCAGGATAAAAATTCCCTGACAATTTCAGCTCAATCGGAGTTATGGATCTCTGGATGTTTAAGAAATAGTGAAGGGCCGGAAAACAGAATGTGAAATAGAAGAGAAACAGAGAGAGAGAGAGAGAGAGAGAGAGAGAGAGAGAGAGAGAGATCAAATCTTGGAGGGGCTCCTCCCCTCCGGGAGCCATGGCGGCCAAGGACCAAAGGGGAAGCCCTCCTATAACCTCGGGAGGAGGCCAAGTAAGAGGAAGAAGGAGGGGTGCTGATGACCCACAAGTATAGGGG
The DNA here is from genome assembly GCA_039707655.1 of Elymus sibiricus. NCBI lineage: Eukaryota > Viridiplantae > Streptophyta > Magnoliopsida > Poales > Poaceae > Elymus > Elymus sibiricus. Next base: position 253,787,445 of record CM077671.1, read on the forward strand.
ATCAATCATAGTCCTTTCGATAAGTAAGAGTGTCGAACCCAACGAGGAGCAAAAGGAAATGACAAGCGGTTTTCAGCAAGGTAATTTCTGCAAGCACTGAAATTGTAGGTAATAGATAGTTTGATAGCAAGATAATTTGTAACGAGCAAGTAACGGTAACAGTAAACAAGGTGCAGCAAGATAGCCCAATCCTTTTGAGGCAAAGGACAGGCCAGAACAATCACTAGTAATAGGCAAAGTGTTCTTGAGGGTACACGGGAATTTCGTCTAGTCACTTTTATCATGTTGGTTTGATTCGTGTTCGCTACTTTGATAATTTGATATGTGGGTGGACCGGTGCTTGGGTGCTGTTCTTACTTGAACAACCTCACACTTATGATTAATCCCCTCGCAAGCATCCGCAACTACGAGAAAAGTATTAAGATAAAATCTAACCATAGCATTAAACGTTTGGATCCAAATCAGCCCCTTACGAAGTAGCGCATAAACTAGGGTTTAAGCTTCTGTCACTCTAGCAATCCATCATCTAATAACTACTCCACAATGCATCCCCTTAGGCCCATGAATGGTGAAGTGCCATGTAGTCGACGTTCACATGACACCACTAAGGGAATCACAACATACATATCATCAAAATATCGAACACATATTAAATTCACATGATTACTCGCAACATGACTTCTCCCGTGACCTCAAGAACAAAGGTAACTACTCACAAATAATAATCATGCTCAAGATCAGAGGAGTATTGAATAGCATAATGGATCTGAACATATAATCTTCCACCAAATAAACCATATAGTAATCAACTACGCAAGGTAATCAACACTACTAGTCACCCACAGGTACCAATCTGAGGTTCCGATACAAAGATTGAACACAAGAGATTAACTAGGGTTTGAGAGGAGATGGTGCTGTTGAAGATGTTGATGAAGATTGGCCTCCCAAAGATGAGAGGGGTGTTGGTGATGACGATAGCTTCGACTTCCCCCTCCGGGAGGGAAGTTCCCCGGCGGAATCGCTCCGCCGGAGGGCAAAAGTGCTCTTGCACAAGTTCCGCCTCGAGGCGGTGGTGCTTTGTCCCGAAAGTCCTCATCTTAATTTTTTTAGGGTTTTTGGGAATTTATACCAGAAGATGGGCACTAGAAGAGGGCTGGGCTGGGCACAACCCATCAGGGTGCGCCCAGGGGGGCCTGGCGCGCCCTGGTGGGTTGTGCCCACCTGGGGGGCCTCCTCCGGTAGTTTTCAGCTCCAGTAATTCTTATTAAATATAAAAATAATCTCCGTAAATTTTCAGCTTCATTGGAGTTGTGCAGAATAGGTATCTCTGACGTGCTTTTCTTGGGTCCAGAATTCCAGTTGCCGGTATTCTCCCTCTTTGTGTAAACCTTGCATATTATGAGAGAAAAGGCATTTGAATCACTCCCCAAAGCATTATTATTCAACAAAACAAAGTAAATAACAGTTGGAAATCATGATGCAAAATGGACGTATCAACTCCCCCAAGCTTAGACCTCACTTGTCCTCAAGCGAAAAGCCGATATTGAAAAGCATGTCCACATGGTTTGAGAGAGAGGTGTCGATAAAAACAAAATACAGACATAGAAGCATCATGCTTATTAACATAACAGCAACAAAGACTAACACAAGAACTTATTTCAATACATTTCTATCATAAAGCTTCTCATGAACAAGTAACAATTCATCACAACATAGAAGTATGAAGCATAAACCTTATTAGAAACCAACAAACTATGTTCTCGGTCAACTTTGCAACTATAACTCATCATATTTTCAGGAAGGGTCTCATGTCGGAGCCTTTTGGCAAGTCCACATACTCAACCATCATTTAGTCTTCTATGATTGCTAACGCTCACGGCATACCCATGAACAAAAAGTTTCAACCGGACACATAGGAAGATAGGGGCTTATAGTTTCGCCCCCCAATGTATTCACCTCAAGGGTGATGTCAACAATAATAACTCATGCCCACCCATATCCAACTGGATATATGTGCCTAGATCTTTCCTCACCACATGATGCTTGCAAATGAAAAAGTAAAAAGGAATAGGGAAGAATACTTTGACTCTTGCATAAAAGTAAGTGCATAAAAGTAAAAGATAGGCCCTTCGCAGAGGGAAGCAGAGGTTGTCATGCGCTTATTGGTTTGTATGCTCAATCCCTTAATGTAAAAGAACGTCATGCTATATTGCCCCCTATGATAGCAACCTTTATTATGCAGTCCGTCGCTTTTATTACTTTGCCATCATAAGTTCGTATAACGCTCAATTTTCTCTTACACTAATTGATCAAAACACTTTTAGAAGCAATTTTTATTGCCTTGTTGCACCGATGACAACTTACTTGAAGGATCTTTCTCGATCCATAGGTAGGTATGGTGGACACTCAAGGAAAGAGTTCGGGTTTTGGTTTTTGGATGCACAAGTAGTATCTCTACTTAGTGCGGAATTTGGCTAGCAAAGATATTGGGCAAGCACCACATGTTGAAGGATCTATGACAATATAACTTCTATGTGGATATGAACAAACATAAATCATTACGTTGTCTTACTTGTCCAACGTCAACAATTTTGACATATAAAATTTAATGGGGGCTCACAATCATAAAAGATGTCCAAGATAGTGTATTTGCATGTGAATCTTCTCTTCCCTAATTAATTCTTTCATGAATTGCATCATTGACCAATTCTATGTTTGTCAATCTCCAATAAATTTTACTACTTATACTTTCCCTTATGTGATGTCATTACTCACCATAAGATTAGCCTATGATTCTTTTCATTTATTTGTCTTTCTTTTATTTGATTGCAACAAGAAAGTAGAGAAGCAAAAACTCAAACTAAACTTTATTATATAACTTTCACTCGATTACATAGATAGGTAGACCACGAAACTAACACACGAAAATAGATCACGCTAAACTTTTATTCAACTAAGGCAAAGGGAAACTAAAGATAGAACCAAAATAGGTAAAGGTGAATAAAAGTGGTGGTGATACGATACCGGGGCACCTCCCCCAAGCTTGGCTCAAGCCAAGGGGAGTGCCCATACCCATGTACTCAAGTCTCCTTCGGTGGTGGTGATGTAGAAGGTGGAGGTGCTGATGTAGTAAGATTGTCCTCCAGCTTCCAGGGTAGGGGCTCCCCATCAAAGGTTGATGCGAGAGTCCCCTGAGTCCTGCAACTGGCAGCTAAACTCATACCTTTAAATCTTGCTTCATATTCGAAGACTTGGTTTTGAAGATCATAAACTTGGCTCTGCAGGAAATTAATTTGCTCGTTGAGGGTGGAGATGATGTCCTTCACAGACCGGCCATCCACCGTCTGATCACGGGTGAATTCCGTGATCATGGAGTGATTGGCACTAAGTCCACGCTCCATCATCTTCTGGCACTTGAAGATTTCCTGCTCCACCGCCTCAAGCCTAGCCTCCACGCTCCCGGTCTTCTTAGGTCCTTGAACATCGCGGATGTGGAGCACCCCCTCACGCATCTCAATGGCTTGAGGGTGCTTCATCACCTTCGGCAAATACGGGTTGATGACCTTCTCGAAGAACTTGTCCTTGGAGGAGCTTGGTGGAGCCATGGAAATCTAGATCTAACGAGAAAACAGCAAGAAACAAGAACAGAGGATTTTTCTGCGATGCGGTCGTCAAAACAGTCGGGGTATATAAAGAGAATTTTTATTCTTGGGAAACTAGTATTTGGAAGGAAAAGGGAGTCGGGAAGGCATCCGAGTTGGGCACAACCCACCAGGGCGCGCCCTGGTGTATCGTGCTCACCTCGATCACCTTCCGGTTTATTTTTTTTATTCCTAAAATTTCAAAATATTCCAAAACAGACAAAAAATATTTTTGCGGATTTTTTGGAGTCTGTTTACTTACCGTATCACATACCTCCTATTTTTAAGAATTCTGGAGTGTTCCGGAAGGTTTCTTTTATGTGTTCCTCCGGTGTCATGGTTTGGATAATATTGCTTTCAACGTTAATAGGCATACCTGAGATATAATGCTTAATTCTTTGGCCATTGACCACCTTCGGATTAGTACCTTCGGCGTTATTAATCTTGATAGCTCCAGAATGATAAACCTCTTCAATAATATATGGTCCTTCCCATTTGGAGAAAAGCTTTCCTGCAAAGAATCTTAAACGAGAGTTGAACAAAAAAACATAATCTCCTATTTTGAATTCCCACTTTTGGATTCTTTTGTCATGCCATCTCTTTACTTTTTCTTTGAATAGCTTGGCATTTTCATACGCTTGGGTTCTCCATTCATCTAGTCAGCTAATATCAAATAGCCTCTTCTCACCGGCAAGTTTGAAATCATAATTGAGTTCTTTAATTGCCCAAAATGCTTTGTGTTCTAGTTCTAGAGGCAAATGACAAGCTTTTCCATACACCATTTTATATGGAGACATACCCATAGGATTTTTATAAGCTGTTCTATAGGCCCAAAGTGCATCATCTAATTTCTTAGACCAATTCTTACGAGACCTATTGACAGTTTTTTGTAATATTAATTTTATTTCTCTATTGCTAAGTTCTACTTGACCACTAGATTGAGGATGATAGGGTGATGCAATTCTATGGTTAACATCATATTTAGCAAGCATCTTACGGAAAGCACCATGAATAAAGTGTGAACCACCATCGGTCATTAAATATCTAGGGACTCCAAACCTCGGGAAGATAACCTATTTAAGCATTTTAATGGAGGTGTGGTGATCAGCACTACTAGTTGGAATAGCTTCTACCCACTTAGTGACATAATCAACCGCAACTAAAATATGAGTGTACCCGTTAGAGGAAGGAAAAGGCCCCATATAATCAAAACCCCACACGTCAAATGGTTCAACAACAAGTGAATAATTCATAGGCATTTCTTGACGCTTACCGATATTACCAATTCTTTGACATTCATCACAAGACAAGACAAACTTACGGGCATCCTTGAAGAGAGTAGGCCAATAAAAACCAGATTGCAATACCTTATGAGCAGTTCTATCTCCCACATGATGTCCTCCATAAGCTTCGGAATGACATTTCCGTAGGATTTGTTCCTGTTCATGCTCAGGTACACAACGTCTAATAATACCATCTACTCCTTCTTTATAAAGATGTGGGTCATCCCAAAAGTAATGTCTCAAGTCATAGAAGAATTTTTTCTTTTGTTGATATGTGAAGCTAGGTGGTATATATTTAGCGACAATGTAATTAGCATAATCAGCATACCAAGGTGTGTTGTGTGAGACACTTATTGCAGCTAGCTGTTTATCAGGGAAACTATCATCAATAGGTAGTGGGTCATCAAGAATATTTTCCAACCTAGACAAGTTATCAGCTACGGGGTTCTTGGCTCCTTTCCTATCAACAATATGTAAGTCAAATTCTTGAAGCAAAAGAACCCACCTAATGAGTCTAGGTTTAGCATCTTTCTTTTCAATAAGGTATTTTATAGCAGCGTGATCGGTGTGAACAATAACTTTGGATTCAACAATATAGGATCTAAATTTATCACAAGCAAACACAACTGCTAAAAATTATTTTTCAGTAGTGGCATAATTTCGTTGGGCACTGTCTAGAGTTTTACTAGCATAATGGATAACATTCAATTTCTTATCAACTCTTTGTCCTAGGATAGCACCAACAGCATAATCACTAGCATCACACATAATTTCAAAAGGCAAGTTCCAATCAGGTGGTTGAACGATAGGTGCAGAGGTTAAGGCTTTCTTGAGTGTTTCAAAGGCTTCCACACAATCATCATCAAAAACAAAAGGAATATCCTTTTGCAAAAGATTAGTAAGAGGCCTAGAAATTTTAGAGAAGTCTTTAATGAACCTCCTATAAAAACCAGCATGACCAAGGAAACTTCGGATACCTTTAATATCTATAGGACATGGCATTTTCTCAATTGCATCAACTTTAGCTTTATCCACCTCAATACCTCGCTCAGATTTTTTACGCCCCAAGACAATACCTTCATTAACCATAAAGTCGCACTTCTCCCAATTCAAGACAAGATTAGTTTGTTCACATCCCTGCAAAACTCGATCAAGGTTGCTTAAGCAATGATCAAAAGAAGTTCCGTAAACGGAAAAATCATCCATGAAAACCTCCACAATCTTTTCACAAAAATCAGAGAATATAGCAGTCATACATCTTTGAAAGGTAGCAGGTGCATTGCATAAACCAAAAGGCATACGTCTATAAGCATAGGTTCCAAAAGGGCAAGTAAAGGTGGTTTTCTCTTGATCGGATTGTGACACACGTATTTGAGAGAAATCAGAATATCCATCTAAGAAACAAAAGTGTGTGTGGTTAGATAGTCGCTCTAGCATTTGATCGATGAACGGTAGATGGTAATGATCTTTCCTAGTAGCTTTATTTAATTTTCTAAAATCAATTACCATCCTATAGCCAGTGACAATTCTTTGTGGAATGAGTTCATTCTTATCATTAGGAACAACGGTAATACCTCATTTCTTAGGGACACAATAAACGGGACTTACCCATCTACTCTCAGCTATGGGGTAGATTATACCTGCTTCCAGAAGCTTTAATATTTCAGTTCTTACCACTTCTTTCATCTTGGGATTCAATCGTCGTTGGTGATCAACAACGGGTTTAGCATCAGGTTCCATATTGATCTTGTGCTGACATAGAGTGGGACTAATGCCCTTAAGATCATCAAGAGTATATCCAATAGCAGCCCGGTGCTTCCTTAGAACTTTCAATAATCTTTCTTCTTCATGTTCTGAAAGGTTAGCACTAATAATAACAGGATATATCTTTTTCTCATCAAGATAAGCATACTTCAAAGTGTCAGGCAATTGTTTCAATTCAAACACAGGATCACCTTTAGGTGGAGGAGGACCTCCAAGAGTTTCAATAGGCAAATTGTGTTTCAAGAGAGATTGTTGTTCAAAGAAAATTTGATCTATTTCATTTCTTTCACGCATGTGCATGTCATTTTCATGGTCAAGCAAATATTGTTCTAAAGGATCAGTAGGAGGCACAGCAATAGAAGCAAGACCAATTATTTCATCTTCACTAGGTAACGCTCTATCACGAGGTTGTCTACTAAACTTGGAAAATTTAAACTCATGAGACACATTACCAAAACTGACACCGACAGTTTGTTTTTCACAATCTATCTTAGCATTGACGGTGCTCAAGAAAGGTCTACCAAAGATAATGGGACAAAATTCATCTTGTGGGGAACCAAGAACTAGGAAATCAGTAGGGTATTTTACTTTCCCACACAAGACTTCAACATCTCTAACAATCCCAAGTGGTGTGATAGTATCTCTATTAGCAAGTTTAATAGTAACATCAATATCTTCCATTTCAGCAGGTGCTATTTCATCCATAATTTCCTGATATAAGGTAAAAGGGATAGCACTCACACTATCACCTAAATCACATAAACCATGATAGCAATGATCTCCTATTTTAACTGAGACAACGGGCAAGCCTTCTATGGGTCTATGTTTGTCTTTTTTATCAGGTTTAGCAATTCTAGCAGCTTCGTCACAAAGGTAGATGTCATGCCCATCAATATTTTCTCCTAAGAGATCTTTAACCATAGCAACACTAGGTTCTACTTTAATTTGCTCAGGGGGTTTAGGTGCTCTTGTATTACTCTTACGAATCACGGTTGATACCTCAGCATGTTCCTTTATCCTAACAGGGAAAGGTGGTTTTTCAATATAAGCGGTAGGCACAACTGGATCAACATTGTAAAAGATGATTTCTTCTTTAGCTATGACCGGTTCTTTAATTTCTTCTTTAATAGGGGGATGATATTTAAACCACTTCTCCTTAGGGAGATCAACGTGAGTAGCAAATGCTTCGCGGAAAGAGGCTACTATCTCAGAGTCAAGTTCGTATTTAGTGCTAAACTTGTGAAAAGTATCGGTATTCATAAAAGATTTAACACAATCAAATTCAAGCTTTATACCTGACTCATTACCTTCGTCGAGTTCCCAATCTTCAGAGTTGCATTTAATTCTTTCTAAGAGATCCCACTTGAAATCAATAGTCTTCTTCATATAAGAACCAGCACAAGAAGTATCGAGCATGGATTGATCATTATGAGAAAGCCGAGCATAAAAATTCTGAATGGTAACTTCCCTTGGAATGTCATAATTGGGGCATCAATATAACATTGACTTAAGCCTCCCCCAAGCTAGAGCGATACTTTCTCCATCACGAGGCCAAAAATTATATATATAATTCCGACCACGATGAACTAGATGCATAGGATAAAACTTTTGATGGAATTCCAATTGCAAACGATTCCAGTTCCACGATCCAAGATCATCACATAGCCTATACCATGTCAATGCTTTTCCCTCCAAAGATAAAGGGAAAACCTTCTTCTTAACTTCATTTCTGGGTAAACCTGCAAGCTTAAATAATCCACATATTTCGTTCACATATAAGAGACGCATATAAGGATGTTCAGTTCCATCTCCTGCATAAGGTTTAGCAAGCAGTTGTTCTAGCATACCCGAAGGAATTTCATAAGTAACATTTTCAGTAGGTGCTGTAGGTTGAGGGGTAACTAATTGTGGTTCCGGTCGAGGTGAAGATACCCCGAACAAACCCCTCAAAGGATTGTTCTCCATAGTAGCAAGTAGCAATGAATTTCAGCACGTAGTATAAGTTTTTCCTTACCGATTTCCACTTACCAAGAGCGCTTCACTCCCCGGCAATGGCGCTAGAAAAGAGTCTTGATGACCCAGAAGTATAGGGGATCAATCGTAGTCCTTTCGATAAGTAAGAGTGTCAAACCCAACGAGGAGCAGAAGGAAATGACAATCGGTTTTCAGCAAGGTAATTTCTGCAAGCACTGAAATTGTAGGTAACAGATAGTTTGATAGCAAGATAATTTGTAACAAGCAAGTAACGGTAATGGTAAACAAGGTGCAGCAAGGTAGCCCAATCCTTTTGAGGCAAAGGACACGCCAGAACAATCACTAGTAATAGGCAAAGTGTTCTTGAGGGTACACGGGAATTTCGTCTAGTCACTTTTATCATGTTGGTTTGATTCGTGTTCGCTACTTTGATAATTTGATATGTGGCTGGACCGGTGCTTGGGTGCTGTTCTTACTTGAACCACCTCCCACTTATGATTAACCCCCTCGCAAGCATCCGCAACTACGAGAAAAGTATTAAGATAAAATCTAACCATAGCATTAAACGTTTGGATCCAAATCAGCCCCTTACGAAGTAGCGCATAAACTAGGGTTTAAGCTTCTGTCACTCTAGCAACCCATCATCTAATAACTACTCCACAGTGCATCCCCTTAGGCCCATGAATGGTGAAGTGTCATGTAGTCGACATTCACATGACACCACTAAGGGAATCACAACATACATATCATCAAAATATCGAACACATATCAAATTCACATGATTACTCGCAACATGACTTCTCCCGTGACCTCAAGAACAAAGGTAACTACTCACAAATAATAATCATGCTCAAGATCAGAGGAGTATTGAATAGCATAATGGATCTGAACATATAATCTTCCACCAAATAAACTATATAGTAATCAACTATGCAAGGTAATCAACACTACTAGTCACCCATAGGTACCAATCTGAGGTTCCGGTACAAAGATTGAACACAAGAGATGAACTAGGGTTTGAGAGGAGATGGTGTTGTTGAAGATGTTGATGAAGATTGGCCTCCCAAAGATGAGAGGGGTGTTGGTGATGACGATAGCTTCGATTTCCCCCTCCGGGAGGGAAGTTCCCCCGGCGGAATCGCTTCACCAGAGGGCAAAAGTGCTCCTGCCCAAGTTCCGCCTCGAGGCGCCGGTGCTTCGTCCCGAAAGTGCTCCTCCTAATTTTTTTAGGTTTTTTGGGAATTTATACCAGAAGATGGGCACCGGAAGCGGGCCAGGCTGGGCACAACCCATCAGGGCGCGCCCAGGGGGGCCTGGCGCGCCCTGGTGGGTTGTGCCCACCTGGGGGGGCTCCTGCATAGTTTTCAGCTCCAGTAATTCTTATTAAATATAAAAATAATCTCCGTAAATTTTCAGCTTCATTGGAGTTGTGCAGAATAGGTATCTCTGACGTGCTTTTCTTGGGTCCAGAATTCCAACTGCCTGTATTCTCCCTCTTTGTGTAAACCTTGCATAATATGAGAGAAAAGGCATTACAATCACTCCCCAAAGCATTATTATTCAACAAAAAAAAGTAAATAACAGTAGGAAATCATGATGCAAAATGGACGTATCAGGTGCTCTCTCCCCCCTCTCCCGGTGATGCCGGAGTGCGCCGGGGGAACTAGCGTGACGACGATCTACACCAACAACTCCGACGTCTTCCTCAACACCATCATCACCTTCCCTCATCTATTTACAGCGGTCCACTCTCCCGCAACCCGCTGTACCACCTACTTGAACATGGTGCTTTATGTTTCATATTATTATCCAATGATGTGTTGCCATCCTATGATGTTTGAGTAGATTTTGTTGTCCTTTGGTGATTGGTGAAATTGCTATGATTGGTTTAAATTTCTTGTGGTTATGTTGCTGTCCTTTTGTACCCATCATATGAGCGCATGTGGATCAGACCATAGGGTTAGTTGTGTGTTGATAGGATTATGCATTGGAGGGCAAGAGTGATGAAAACTTCTTCTTACCATACACATTGATTCATACGGGGTTGAAGGGGGACCACTTTATCTTAATGCTATGGTTGGTTTTTATCTTAATAAACTTTAGTAGTTGTGGATGCTTGCTAATAGTTCCAGTCATAAGTGCATAGAATTCCAAGTAAGGGATGACATGCTAGCAGCGGCCTCTCCCACATATAAACTTGTTATTGATCTAGTAACTTAGCCAATTGCTTAGGGGGCGACTTCTCAAATCCTACCACCACTTCTCCACACTCGCTATATTAACTTAATTGTTCTTTATTAAAACATCAACTAACTTCTATTTTCACATCCTTTATTATCTTGCAAAACTATCTTCTTACACCTACAAAGTACTTCTAGTTTTATTCCCGCAAAGTAGTTTATTTCTTGTACTAGGTAAACTGATCATTGTTGCATGTAGAGTTGTATCGATGGTCGATAGAAATTGAGAGAATACTAATTCTACCTTAGATCCTCATTGGGTTCAACACTCTCATTTATCGAAAAGGCTACAAACGATCCCCTAAACTTGTGGGTTATGAAGACCTATTCTAGCGCCGTTGCCGAGGAGCAATATGGGGTTGATATTCTCGTGTGTGCTTGTTTGCTTTATCACTAAGTAGTTTTTATTTTCCGTCCTAGGTTGTTTTATATATTTAGTTATGGATATGGAACACAAAATACCAGAAAATCAGTTCTACTTGCTACTCATGATGATGGAGAACCTCCTAAAACCCTCGATGCTGGTTATGTTGAAAACATTAAATACTACTTTGATAATCCTGATAAATCGCCATTCAACTTGACAATGGGAGTTACTTTGGATCACCGGAAATACTTTAGGGATTATCGCTTGTCTCAAAAAGGTAAACACTTATGGGATCAAATTAAAATGTTGCGTTGGTATGCTTGGAATTTGTGCTTAAGGTGTGATTATACTTATTGCTCTAAGATGAAGGCTCCACACCTTCCCTTTTAATGTGAATTTAATGATAATTAAACCTTCGCTTCTTATGCTAATCGTATATATGACAACTATGATGTGGAACAAATAGAGGAATTTGTTGCTTTTAAGGGTGCTTATGAAATTGAATCATTGTTTGAAAAGTATGAAGATTGTGATGATGCTCTATACAGATCTAAAAATTATGATATACTTAAATATTTCGATGAGAATTATGAATACACTGCCTATATTGATGAATTTATTGAGAAAGTCTCTGCTGCCTGATACGTCTCCAATGTATCTATAATTTTTGCTTGTTCCATGCTGTTATATTACCAATCTTAGATATTTTAGAATCATTTTATAGCAACTTTATATCATTTTTTGGGACTAACCTATTGACATAGTGCCAAAGTGTCAGTTGCTGTTTTTGCTTGTTTTTTACTTCGCAGAATATCAGTACCAAACGGAGTCCAATCGCTACGAAACTTTTTGGAGAATTTTTTAGGACCAGAAGAAGGCCAGTGGGCCAAAGAAGTAACCAGGAGGGAGCCCAGGCCACCCACAACCCACCAGGGCACGCCAGGGGCCCCGGGCGTGCCCTGATGGGTTGTGGCCGCCTCGGAACCCCCTCCACCGCCTCTGAGCTCTATAAATATCCAAATATTTCAGAAACCCGAGAGGAGTCGACGAAAAATACATCCAGCCGCCGCAAGTTCTAGAACCGCGAGATCCAATCTAACACCATCACGGAGGGGTTCATCATCCTCATTGGTGCCTCTCCGATGATGCGTGAGTAGTCCACCATAGACCTACGGGTCCGTAGGCAGTAGCTAGATGGCTTCCTCTCTCTCTTTTGATTCTCAATACAATGGTCTCTTGGAGATCTATTTGATGTAAACTTTTTGCGGTGTGTTTGTTGGGATCCGATGAATTTTGAGTTCATGATCAGTTTCTATCCATGAGTATTATTTGAGTCTTCTTTGATCTCTTATATGCATGATTACTTATAGCCTCATATTTCTTCTTAGAATCTTTGGTTTAGTTAGGCCAACTAGATTAATTTTTCTGGCCATGGGAAGAGGTGCTTTGTGATGGGTTCGATCTTGCGGTGTCCTCTCCCAGTGACAGAAGGGGCAGCGAAGCACGCATGTATCATTGCTATTAAGGATAACAAGATGGGGTCTATTCCTACATGAATAGATCTTGTCTACATCATGTCACCGTTCTTATTGCATTACTCCTTTTTTCCATGAACTTAATACACTAGATGCATGCTGGGTAGCGGTTGATGTGTGGAGTAATAGTAGTAGATGCAGAATCGTTTCGGTCTACTAATCTTGGACGTGATGCCTATATAATGATCATCGCCTTGGATATCGTCATTATTATTTGATCTATCAATTTCTCAACAGTAATTTGTTCACCCACCGTGTGCTATACTCATGAGAGAAGCCACTAGTGAATCCTACGGCCCCTGGGTCTACTTTTCCAACATATTGCATTCCGATCTATCTTTTTGCCGCTTTTGTTTTCAGATCTATTATTCCAAAAACTCAAAAATACCTTGCTGCACTTTTTATTTGCCTCTTTTATTTTGTGTTCTTGTGAGATCTATCTATCCAATCTATCACAACCTAATCTATCTTTTTACCGTGGAGAGATTGACAACCTCTCTTTCGCGTCGGGTTACAAGTATTTGTTCTTTGTGTGCAGGTGATGTTTACATAGTGTTGCGTGATCCTCCTACTGGTTCGATACCTTGGTTTCATAAATGAGGGAAATACTTACCGTCGATGTGCTGCATCATCCCTTCCTCTTTGGGGAAATACCGACGCAGTCTCAAGCCACGTGAAAGGAATTTCTGGTGCTGTTGTCGGGGAGGAAGCGGTCTCTTCTACGTGCCAATCTCCGGCGCCGAAGAGACACCATCAACATCTATCAGGTTCCTAATCACAAATCTCATCTCCTTGCAATTACATTATTTGCCATTTGCATCTCGTTTTCCTCTCCCCCACTTCACAAATTTGCCGTTTTATTCGCCCCCTTTTTCGTTCACCTTTTTCTCGCCGGATCTCTTTTTGTTTGCTTGTTTGCTATCTTTGCTTGTGTTGCCATGTGCCTTCTATTTGCTTGCATCTTCGCTTGCTAAAAATCTATTGATATGGATCCTCATCCACTTGATTATCTTTTCAAAAGACTAAATTATGATGAACCAATTGCTAGTAAGTTGAGTGCACTTGATTATCTCTATGAAGTTTTGCTTGAAAATCATGAATCTGAAAATTTTGATGAAGTGTTGAAAGAAGAAATTTATAAGGTGATTCATGATAGCTCCTTGATTGAAAAGAATGATTGCAATGATGTTACTATAAATTCTATTAATGTCAATTATGCTAATGATATGCAAAGCCACAATCTTGGGGATGTTATGTTTTATGAAGATGATATTTTTAGTCCCCCATGTTTTGATGAGCAAATTTATTATGATGATTGCATGCCTACTATTCATGATGATGGTGATGACACGTATGCTATAATGAGTAATGATAACCATGAAACTTATCATCATAGTTTTAATTTGCAATGTGGTTATGTCAATCAAGTGTCTCATGATAGTTATTTTGTTGAGTTTGCTCCCACTACTATGGATGAAAAAGAATTTGCTTATGTGGAGAGTAATGAAAATTATATGCTTGTGCATCATGAAAAGAATGATTTATGTGATAGTTATATTGTTGAATTCCTTCATGATGCTACATAAATTTATTATGAGGGAGGAATATATGCTTGTAGGAATTGCAATAACATCAAGTTTCCTCTCTATGTGTTCAAAGTTTTGAAGTTATGCTTGTTTTGCCTTCCTATGCTAGTTGATTCTTGTTCCCATAAATTTTTTGCTCACAAAATCCCTATGCATAGGAAGTGGGTTAGAATTAAATGTGATTGTCATGAGATTCATGATGCTCTCTTGCATTTTTCAGTTACTACTTTTTATATGAGCATCATTCAAATCATTATGCCTAGCTAGGGGTGTAAAACGATAGCGCTTGTTGGGAAGCAACCCAATGAATACATTATTTTCCTATTTTTCTTTCTATTTTTGAGTGTTGACACAATTATGCCTCTGTTATGATTGTGTTTTAATGTTTTATTTAGTGTTTGTGCCAAGTAAAGACTTTAGGATGATTCATAGATGAGTAGAAACAATGCTGAATCTGAAACAGAAACTTTGCCTCCAGTGCACGAATTTTCACTTTTTACTGGAGTGTGATAATGAGCTGAAATTTTAACACAGTGTTGCTATGCAAATTATTTACGTTGTACTAATGTTTTAGAATTTTTATATTTACATAAGTATGGTTAGAGTACAGATTACTACAGACTGTTCTGTTTAAGACAGATTCTGTTTTCGTTGCATTGTGTGCTTGTTTTGATGAATCTATGGTTTGTATTGAAGGGTATAAGCCATGGTAAAGTTAAAATACAGTAGGTATAACGCAATAATAAAATTTGAATGAGTTTGTAACAGTACTTAAAGTGGTGATTTGCTTTATTATACTAACGGATCTCACGAAGGTTTTGTTGAGTTTTGTGTGATTGAAGTTTTCAAGTTTTGGGTGAGCTCACGATGGATGAAGGAATAAGGATTGAAAAGAGCCTAAGCTTGGGGATGATACAGCACCCCCAAGATATATCCAAAGAGAAACAAGCAACTAAGCTTGGGGATGCCCCGAGTGGCGTCCCCTCTTTCTTCTGACGACCATCGGTATTTTACTTGGAGCTATATTTTTATTCGTCACATATCATGAGCTTTGCTTGGAGCGTCTTGTATTATTTGAGTCTTTGCTTGCTTTGCTTTTTAGTTTGTCATTAGTATCCTTGCTGGACACACCTATTTGAGAGAGCCAAAATTATGCTATGATTTGTTAGAATT
This sequence comes from Elymus sibiricus, assembly GCA_039707655.1. Lineage (NCBI taxonomy): Eukaryota > Viridiplantae > Streptophyta > Magnoliopsida > Poales > Poaceae > Elymus > Elymus sibiricus. The sequence goes on from CM077671.1 coordinate 253,803,008, forward strand.
GCTCTATATGCTTCACTTAATTTTTTTTTGAGCTATGGAATTGCTCTAGTGCTTCACTTATATCTTTTTGAGCACGGTGTGCTTTGAAATTTTGAAGAAATACTCTCATGCTTCACTTAGATTAATTTGAGAGTTAGTAAATTTTGAAGAAATCCTCCCATGCTTCACTTATACTATTTTGAGAGATGAAACTTTTATGCTCTTGTTCTTCACTTAAATTTGTTTGAGCTTGTCAAAAGAAATGGCAATATATGAAACCAGTCCCAAAGTGATAGATATTCAAGAGGGATATAATAAAAACTTTCATGAAGATCATTGGACAGATTAAACTTGATTCCTTGTCATAGTTTTGAGACATGATGATAGTGATATGTGAGTCATGTTAGTGAGTAATTATGCTTTAGTAAGAATATTGGTGTTAAGGTTTGTGATTCCCTATGCAAGTACAAAAGTCAATAGTTATGCAATGAAATTACATCCTACTTATGGTGCATTATTCGGTGTTAGTTATGCTCAATGCCCAGTTATGTGAATTTTCGTTTCTTGGTTGGTTGCTTCTCAATCTATTTGCTAGCCTCCACTTGTACTAAGTAGGAATACTACTTGTGCATCCAAAATCCTTAAACCCAGTTTTGCCTTATGAGTCCACCATACCTACCTATATGCGATATTCCAATGCCGTTCTAAGCAAATTTGTATGTGCCATCTCTAATTTTCAAAATAAATTTCCTTTTTGTGTGCTCGTACCGCTCATGAAACAGTAAGGGGGTGTCCAATATTTTTCCATGCTAGATGTGTTATTCTCAAGATGAGTGTTTATTCACTTGTCATTGCACGAGAGTACGACGGTAATAGGGATGCCCAGTCCCGAAATGAAAAAAAGAAATTTACTTTATGTTGTCAAATAATAAATTCCTTGGAAAGTGTTGGTATGGAAGGCAACCGTGGATACGGCTAGCCATGGATTGTGAAAGAATGGTGGAAAAAGGAATAAACTTTACTTTATGTTTGGGAACTGCCTATGATGTGTCTAGCATGGAAAGTATTGTGAACTACTTTGTTGTTTTCGTTGACAGGAAAGGCATGCCACTCAAAACATTTTTCTCTCACAATTTAAAATTTGAGCTCTGGCACCTCTACAAATCCCTACTTCCCTCTGCGAAGGGCCTATCTATTTACTTTATGCAATTTTTATTTTTAATTTGAGTCCCCATCTTCTCTTATAAAATCACCAACTAGGGGGCACTATGATCATACTTGTGCATTGGGTGTAGTTAATATTTGAGTGTGCTTCATGAATGGATCAATGATTGAGCATGATGGGCTAGGGATAACTTTCTTTAGTGTTGATATTTTGAAAGACATGGTTGCTTGTTGGCATGCTTGAGTATTAAAGTCTTTATGTCAAAACTAGACTATTGCTTTGAACCATCTAAAATTCCAAATGTCCATCCTACAAAAGAAAAGAATATGTGATGAACATGTTAGGCAGCATTCCACATCAAAAATTCTGTTTTTATCATTTACCTACTCGAGGACGAGTAGGAATTAAGCTTGGGGATGCTGATACGTCTCCAACGTATCCATAATTTTTGCTTGTTCCATGCTGTTATATTATCATTCTTGGATGTTTTAGAATCATTTTATAGCAAATTTATATCATTTTTTGGGACTAACCTATTGACATAGTGCCAAAGTGCCAGTTGTTGTTTTTGCTTGTTTTTTACTTCGCAGAATATCAGTACCAAACGGAGTCCAATCGCGACGAAAATTTTTGGAGAATTTTTTTGGACGAGAAGAAGGCCAGTGGGCCAAAGAAGTAACCAGGAGGGAGCCCAGGCCACCCACAACCCACCAGGGCACGCCAGGGGCCCCGGGCGTGCCCTGATGGGTTGTGGCCGCCTCGGGAACCCCCTCCACCGCCTCTGAGCTCTATAAATATCCAAATATTTCAGAAACCCGAGAGGAGTCGACGAAAAATACATCCAGCCGCCGCAAGTTCCAGAACCGCGAGATCCAATCTAACACCATCACGGAGGGGTTCATCATCCTCATTGGTGCCTCTCCGATGATGCGTGAGTAGTCCACCATAGACCTACGGGTCCGTAGGCAGTAGCTAGATGGCTTCCTCTCTCTCTTTTGATTCTCAATACAATGGTCTCTTGGAGATCTATTTGATGTAAACTTTTTGCGGTGTGTTTGTTGGGATCCGATGAATTTTGAGTTCATGATCAGTTTCTATCCATGAGTATTATTTGAGTCTTCTTTGATCTCTTATATGCATGATTACTTATAGCCTCATATTTCTTCTTACAATCTTTGGTTTAGTTAGGCCAACTAGATCAATTTTTCTTGCCATGGGAAGAGGTGCTTTGTGATGGGTTCGATCTTGCGGTGTCCTCTCCCAGTGACAGAAGGGGAAGCGAGGCACGCATGTATCGTTGCTATTAAGGATAACAAGATGGGGTCTATTCCTACATGAATAGATCTTGTCTACATCATGTCACCGTTCTTATTGCATTACTCCGTTTTTTCTTGAACTTAATACACTAGATGCATGTTGGATAGCAGTCGATGTGTGGAGTAATAGTAGTAGATGCAAAATCGTTTTGGTCTACTAATCTTGGACGTGATGCATATATAATGATCATCGCCTTGGATATCGTCATGATTATTTGATCTTCTATAAATTTCCCAACAGTAATTTGTTCACCCACCGTGTGTTATACTCATGAGAGAAGCCACTAGTGAATCCTACGCCCCCCCGGGTCTACTTTTCCAACATATTGCTTTCCGATCTATCTTTTTGCCGCTTTTGTTTTCAGATCTATTATTCCAAAAACCCAAGAATACCTTGCTGCACTTTTTATTTGCCTCTTTATTTTGTGTTCTTGCGAGATCTATCTATCCAATCTATCACAACCAAATCTATCTTTTTACTGCGGAGAGATTGACAACCTCTCTTTCGCGTCGGGTTGCAAGTATTTGTTATTTGTGTGCAGGTGCTGTTTATATAGTGTTGCGTGATCCTCCTACTGGTTCGATACCTTGGTTTCATAACTGAGGGAAATACTTACCGTCGCTGTGCTGCATCATCCCTTCCTCTTTGGGGAAATACCGACGCAGTCTCAAGCCACGTCACTGCCCAAGAAGAGACTTATATTTTGCATGAATCTATGGAGGAAGAAATTGGTGAAACGTGAGCTCATTAGATGAAAAAGATGAGGAGGAGAGCAAAGAACAAAAGGAGGAAGAGCAGATTTATCACCCGTGCCCACCTTTTGATGAGAGTAACTCTTTATCTCATACATTGTTTAATTTCCCTTAGTTCTTACTAAAAGCACAACTTCTCCCTAGGTGGTTCTGGTAATTAATAAAAACATATATTTCATTGGACTAATGATTCTACCAATTATATCTCAGGTAAAGTTCAATGAATGGATTGGCAAAGGACTATGTGGAGATCCCCTAGATGCAAGGAACATCAATTGGCAACAAGCTTCAAGACTCCACATTTTGCATTTTGTGAGAAATCACTTTTGAGTCCATAGGAAAGCCAATACTATTAAAAGGGGATGAGGTATCCATGATGATCTGGTTGCTCAAGTGCTTAGAGTTAGCCACCAAAAATACCCATGAAATTCTCCCACAAAATACTCTGTCTAAACCCTACCACTCAAATTCGGTGCCACCAATATTTCCAAATCGGCCCTACCGAGTTTACACTAGAAAGATTCTAAGCCAAACCCTAAGGTCTCGGTGACACCAACTTCTATTTTGGTGAAACCGAAATCAGTGACCAACTTTTGGGTAACCCATTTCTAAGAATCGGAATTTCCGAGTTTTAGGAATCGGTCTCACCGAGTTTTGGTAACTGCCTAGGTCAGCAATTCGGTCCGGCCGAGATTTATATATCGGTCTTACCGAAACGCGAAAAGTTGCCACATTCTGCACTAGTCGGTGCAACCGAGTTTTTTCTTCAGTTTCACCGAGTTGGGCAATAATGTTGTAACGGTTGGATTTTTTGAGATGCCTATATATACCCCTCCACCTACCTCTCACTCGTAGAGGAAGCACTAAGAACAGACCAACACTTGCCCCATCCATTTTTTTAGAGAGAACCACCTACTCATGTGTTGAGATCAAGATCTTCCACTCCAACCATATGAATCTTGATTTCTAGCCTCCCCAAGTTGCTTTCCACCCAATCAACCTCTTCTACCAAGCCAAATCTGTGAGAGAGTGATTGTGTGTTGAGGAGACTATATTTTGAAGCACAAGAGCAAGGAGTTCATCATTGTTACCACATCTATTACCTTTTGGAGAGTGGTGTCTATATTTTGAAGCACAAGAGCAAGACTAGATTGGTTAGGTGTCGCTTGGGAGCCTCCGTCTTCGTGTGTGGAGTTGAACCAAGAAGTTTGTAAGGGCAAGGATATCGCCTACTTCGTGAAGATCTACCCCGAGTGAGGCTAGTCCTTCGTGGACGTAAGCCGTGATGGAATAGACGAGGTTGCTACTTTGCGGACCCTTTTGGGTGGAGCCCTCCATGGATTCTCGCAACCGCAACCCTCCATGGGTTAAAGTCTCCATCAACATGGACGTACGATAGCACCACCTATCGGAACCACGGGAAAAATCTTTGTGTCTCCAATTGCGTTTGATCCTCATATCCCTTCCCTCTACTTATATGTGCATGTCTTTACTTTCCCCTGCTATACTCTTAGACTTGCATGTCACTACTGCAGGATGGTCCAAAGACGACACATCAATCAGAGACCCTTCGACAAAACTGTGTGCGATGCATGAATCACAAACGGTATAGTTCGAGCTCCGTCGCTAATGACACAAACTGTGTGCGATGGTGGATCCATCAAATACGATTCAGAAAATAGTTGCATGTGTGATCTACGGCAGACAGTTTGTTCTTATGAACCGTTTGTGATTAGCGAATATAACAGGAACGGTTAACAAATCTACATACGTGTGCAAAGTACGGCATACAGTTCACTCGGATAAACTGTGTGCGATGATACAGCAGAAGGCAAACGATTCGGCATAACAAGATGTGTGCGATATACAGCAAACAGGTGAGTAATCAGAATCGTGTGCGAACACCAGAAATAACACAGACGATTGGTGGTAATAACATGTGTGCGTTGTGGGCAAACGCTTGCTGGTATACAACTGTCAGCGATTGATGAAATCATCACCGATGGGTTTCGTAGTTTAGTCCGTGTGTACTGTGATTTGCTCTATCTGCACAACATCTATGATGTGCCTATAGAACAACAACATATGTACTTATAAGAACATGATTGCATAAAAAAAAGAATACAATGCAATTTCAAATATTGTATCACAAATACCAGCAATATTACAAGGTTCAAATTGCAGCATTACAAGGCCCAAATTCAAAGATTACAAGGAACAAACTGATATTAGAAAACAAATCCAATCTTCAGGATCCATGGGATGAAATATTTCTGCAATGGGATCAGCCACCGATAAGTCATATATCGGCTCGATAGAATCGCTTCCGAATAATCTGTCATATGAACTTCCAAAGTGAAAATCAGCTTCTGCAGAGCCGTTTCCATTCCGATGTAGACGCCTCCGCTGATCAGTAAACCATCCATTGTGGCGCACTAAATATAGTGCAAACCTCATTACCTTGAGCACTCTTGCTTTCTGAACAAAGAAACTGGCAAATTTAATCTCTGGATTGGTGCCTCGGTACTCGTTCAAATTAATTTCCGTGAGATGGAATTCAAGGCATTCGATGGGATTGTTATATTGCGCCACCTTTTCCACTCCAAGTCCTGCTTGTATCTGCAAACAAAGACAAAATATCAGTGCTTAGATGAAGTTTTGAATACTACGGGCCTCTTTGATTTGCATGATTTATAAAATACACTAATAGATTCACATGCCATCTTCGATCGTTCATGATTAACATCTCAAAAAAAATGTAGTACATCTGTCATTGTAATCATGGGTAAAAGTACCAAAAAATTGAACTCCGTTGTGGTTAACAATTAACAGGAAAGGAACATCACCTCGATGTATAGCTTCTTCGTGCACGGAAAGCATCTAAGGAACTTAACAACTTCATCCAGACCGGGGTCGATAGATTGTAGTGCCAAGATCTTCACTGTGCGCAGAGACAATGCAAGGCATGTGGGAATCATTTTCTGTATGACAGACGGACATAGATCAACAAAAACTAGATAAAATGAGATGTACAATAATAAGAATGAGAAGAAGATTGTTGTACCTGAACGGGTATGGATCCATCTGTAACAAGTTCAGAGAATTCAGCACACAAATAGCCCAACACTGTCAATTTCGGTGCGTCAATGACCCTGATTCTTGTTCGACCTTCTTTATAAAGTACAAACAATCTCTCAAGGAAAGGCGCATTCTGAATGACCATATCGTGAAACTCCCCAACTGACAGCGTGTTGCGGCACCAGCCATGCACATAAATCGTACGGAGATTCATCGTAGCAATGTGGAGGCTACTGAACCCAAACATCATCTGAAGACGAAGGTACTCGAGCGTTGTACAACCGCCGAGCAGGCACTCCAAATCCGCCTTCGAGATGCTGACGCCAATGAGCTCGAGGTGCTTCATTTTAGGGAGATGAAGAGCGTGTGTGGCATTAATCTTGGGGAAAAGGCACAGCATGAACATAGCGCGGCGCAGCGTGGGCGCAAGGCGGAGGACGGACGGAGGGAGCGAGCGCCCATGTCCAGCAACAAAGTTGAGCTCCTCGAGCTGATCTAGGGCGGGGGATAAGAACCACTCGTGAAACTTGGGTTCGGCCTTGCAGTTGGAACGGAAAGTGCCGATGGCAAGGCGTCTGACTGGTACAGTGTGCATGGCAAGGATGTGGGACAATGCGTCCAAGCGTTTGCGATCCCCGCTGCAGAGCTCGTCATTGTCGAGGAGGTCAATGGGGGTAAAGTGCCATAGGGGGCGCCACCGCCTGGGGAGGATGGTGGTCTGCACGGCAGTTTTGATGGGGAGGAGGGACATGATGGTTACCAACATCTCGTCGGGGATGCTGCTGATGAAGTCCACACTCGCCGGAGGCTCGTGTGGTTCAGCGTCAACGCGCCCCCGCTTGTTGGCCACCTCGTCGTCCATCGAAGAAGGAGGCGATCTTCGGCGGCGGCCCTTATAGATAAGACCGGAGGAGAAGGTGGAGCATTAATGGAGAACTTGGGAGAGAATAGGGCTGTGGGTGGAGGTCCGAGGTCAAAGGGCTTGATTTCCGGTGAGCCAGTTGTGCCTACGCGGCGGACTGCTCGCACGCGCCCCGCGGTGGACTGCTCGCACGCGTCCCGTCTAATCAAACCTGCACCCACAGCACCTCCTAGCCAATAAAATATAGTAAATTACACCGGTTTCTAATATTGTCACCAAAAATATTAAATAATAGAGAAAAAGTATACACTTGTTGCTAATACTGACATTCAATTATACTAACATATATTTGTATTTTTATAAATTGCACGAACATTTTATATTTGAACAATTATGAAACGTAATTTACTTAGTTTTTATGTATATTGTTTATACCGCACGAATAATTAAATGTTATGTTCGTTACTGAGATTAGAATTTACAAACCTTTTACATATCTCTAAAAAAAACTTAGTTTTACGTTAATTTTCACATTTCCCTAATAGGCGGGGCCCACCTCTCATAGAAGCGGGGCCACGCGTCTGCTCGATGAGCCCGTTCCCATGCAAAACCGTGCACAAAAGCGCGCTACCCACTACCCTCCGCCACGGCTGCCCGAAGGCAGCTGCTGCCGGCGGCCGCCGTGGCCGCCTTGGCCGCCACCCACCTACAGCCGCCGAGGCCGCCACCATAGAGGCGGTCGTCTTGGCCACCACGACACCGTCGTCGGTCTTGGCCCGGACCCCGCAGTAATAGTGGGCACACACATACACACATCCGAGAACGCATGCCCACGTACGCCATCCCACACGGTTTCTAAAAACCATAAAGCGTTCCGTGCTTGGGAACTAAAACCTTCAATAAATCTTGAGCTTGTTTTCCGTCACATTCCAAATTACCACGCGTTAAATTTATTGCAAATCAATTCACACATACCAAACATAAACGTGTTCCCACTTAGTAGTGTTTACTGTAGTAGGCTATAAAAACACCTACTCGAAAATTACCGCACGTTCCTCACCCGGAAGCCAGAACTCCTCCTCAACCTGCCACCAAAAAAACAGGCCTTTCTTTGTTAGTCGTTCATCCGTCTGCCATGGCCGGTAGGAGGGGGGTTCTGGGTCGAGATATAACCAGGGAAGAAAGACCAAGGCCTTGGAAGCAACCGAGAGGTCTCGCCGCCGCGCCGGGGAAGCGCCAGAGGGCTCCATCCATACCGTGTTTGCCGCAGCAGAGATGTCCGGTGGCGCCGCAGACGCCCGGGAGGATCTTTCGTGGAGAGGCGACGGCTATCACAATCACAAGCGCATTCGCCTCGGAGGCGAACTGGACGAGTTGGTAGTGTTGGATTCCTTAGCCAGCGACGACATGCGCGCTGAGCTCGATAAGAAGGAGGCGCTGATTGATGACTTGGTGAAGCTGCTGGAGAAGAGCGACGCCTCGGTTGACAAGGCGACCGGCCTCGTGGTGAAACTTACAGAGGAGAACGCCGCCTGGAAGAAACTGCTCGAGAAGAAAAGTGCCTCGGAGGGAAGGCTGGAAGAACTCGCCGAGAAACTTTTGGAAGACTTGGTGAAGCTCCACATTGAGCGCGAGGGGCTGCTGAAGGAATCTGTGGCGCGTGTCAAGGAACTTCATGCGTACGTGACGCAGACCATCGATGCTCTCGAGCAAACAGCCTGCGCCATGGCATCAATGTGGAAGATGGCGGAGGAGAGGCGACAGGAGATGGAGGTCTTGGAGGCGATGAAGAAGGAGATTGAGGAACTCCGCACCCAGTAATCCATCAAGAATTAGATAGCAGCGGCCCAGATCGTTTTCTGTGTCTTCCTTCTTCAGCCTCTTCCTTCTTCTTTTTCCCCTGTGTCTTTGGGGAGTTGCCGCATGTGGCATTTTGTATTATCCTGAATATGTAAGAAAATTATTATCCTTTGCCGGTGCGAATTTGTCGTTATATTATTTAGTTCGTAGGTACATGTATACGACTTAAGTTCTCAGCGAGGGACTAACAAAACAGTGGTTACGTTCAGCCGGGCAATAGGATCACAAGTAAACTAGTCGCAATCAAAAACAAAAAGGAAACTAGTCTGTCCGTCCAGGCGCATTAACCGCATGATAAACAGCGGGTCGGACGCCATTAATTTGGGAGCGTGGCGAGCGGAGGGTGGAGGTCAAAGTCTCGCTTCCCGATGAGCCTGCGCAGCAGACTGATCTCATGCGTCCCGTCGAGCCTGCGCGGCGGACAGCTCGCACGCGTCCCGTCGAGCCTGCGCGGCGGAAAGCTCGCATGTGTCTTGTCATCAACCATCTGCACGCACGGCCCCCCAATATCAAGTAAAAAATGGAATTCAAAAAATAAGATTATCAATGATTGCACCAAATTGGAGGACCGAATCGGCCCATTACATTCCATCCGATGACAGAAACCAAACACACCCTAAATGTTTCTAATTCATTCACATTCGTTGCATGGGACCTAAGCAAGCAGCCAGGGACACAAAAATAATTTTCCAATGAATTTTCACGGAGCATGAATTCCAGACGAGCTTTGGGGTTCACGAGGATTTAAAAACCAATATTCTCAATGTTTGCGCCCTAGTCACGATGCCAAAAAAACTCAATGTTTGACACCCTTTATAGATTAATTGAGTTCTTCACCTTAAGTGCATGCCTAGAAAACTCAATGTTGTTTCGACCACAAATCTGACATGTTCCCTATCGAAACCACGATGCTTCTCATGGGAAGCTCTAATTTGTAAGAGGTTTTTCCCAAAACTTGTCCCGAATTGGTCAACTTTTTTTTACCATGTCTTATAAATGTCGTGTCATGACACCGGGGTAAGTTTTAAGAATTTCAGACCAGTTTTGGATTTATGGGAATTTGAACGCAAGTTTCTCAACGTTTGCGGCCTAGTCACGACGCCGAGATGTTTGTAATCATTGCATGGGACCTAAACAGGGGCCCAAGGACATAAAAATGATTTTCTAACCCATTTTGGTGCCCTGGAGCATGCGCTTGTGCTTCAAATATGAATTATGCACATTAAATGGATAGAAAAGCTCAGTTAATGTATAAAGGGTGCCAAATGAGCCCTGCATAATTCAACATTGTAGCACCGCCATTGTATTAGTCTATGTTGCATGTAGAAAAAATATCAAGGCAAGAAGAGACAATGAATGCCGTTCCCTCCACAGAGTTGACGTGTTCCGTATCGAAACCATGATGCTTCTTGAGAAGTTCCGGTGTGCAAGAGACTTGTCCCAAAACTTGTGCCAAATTGGACAAAAAAATTATCATGTCGTATAAGTGATGTGTCATGACACAGGGTAAGTTTCAAGAATTTCAGATGAGTTTGGGATTTATGGGTATTTAAAACCCAAGTTTTTTAATGTTTGCGGCCTAGTCACGACGCCGAGATGTTTGTAATCCAGTCTCGTTCATTGCATGGGACCTAAACAAGGAACCCAAGGACACAAATATGTTTTTCAACCCATTTCGGTGACATGGAGCATGTCCTTTCAGTTCAAATTTGAATTATTCACCTCAAATGCCTAGAAACTTAATTAGTGTGGTATACAAAAGGCCAAACGAACCATGAATAAGTTACAGCAGTTCTATACGCTCGCCTGGAGCCCGTGCGTGTGTAAGCACATTGTGCCCACGTGTCGTGCTACCTCGAGCTTCCTTCTTTCATAAGTTATTCAAATTATATTAAAATGGTGTTCTATCCAAACACGCTTCTCTCGCCACTCCCCCAATCGGTTTCCCGCGGAAGGGCCGGTCACGTCATCAACCTCCTGGATGAGGGGGACGAGACGGAGCAGGCCGGAGAGCAGGCAAAAGCGGCATTGCGCCATCGAACTAGAGCGGATACATCCATTTTTGCGACAAGTAATTTCGGATGAAGAGAGTATGATCGTATTTCTATTTTCCTATAACGTTGTTTAGATCATCTCTTGCTTTGCAAGGCGTGAAGTCCTGAAGATGGTGTAGGTTCCTATTCATCAGCATATGATGGTTGAGGGTCACCTTGAAACGAAACATGGATTTAACTTCTCGGTCATGATCAAGAATGAAGGAGATACTTTTTTCTGGCACTTATTGTCAATTTATTAAATAATCATTTTTCTGACAAGGTGCTAATTTTATATCTAATTAAAACTTAACTAAAATTAATCCTAACAACAAAGAAAAAGTTATAATAGAAGTGCTTATGAAGTTTTTTTTTTGTGGGGTAGAAGTGTTTATGAAGCTGAAGGTTTTGCATCTTTGTAGACAGATTCTTTGAAGGAGTAGAACAACCCAACATCAAGCTTAATATTCCAGTAAATTTACCTATGATGTTGGTGCAATTGTATATAACCAGTACACGCCACAATATGATAGCTGGAGTGCCTATCAACACAATTGTGGGAATGGAAGGATATTTCTAGCTTTCTACTAGTTCAGGTAAGGGCACAAATAACGCAAATATCAAACTGCCGATATGCATCCATGCATATCGGCAGTTTGATATTTGCGTTATTTCTAGCTTTCTACTAGTACTAGTTCAGGTAAGGGCACCCAATCTACTAGTTCCACCATACTCAAGGAGAATGCATGGATTTTCAAAATCAACCACAACACTGTCATCTCCGGCGAACACATACGGGAATTTTTCACTCTCTGGATGCTTCTGAATGATTTCCACCTTGATGAACACCTTGCTGATGATATTGTTTGGAAGCACTCAAATGATGGGATCTACACAGCCGCTACCGCTTATAAGGCTCAATTCCTTGGCCTAACTCTTTCACCCATGGAACGCATGGTTTGGAAGGCTTGGGCTCCTCCGAAGGTCAAATTTTTTGCGTGGTTGGCCATCCAAGATAGGATTTGGATCGCCGGTCGCCTGGAAAGGCGGGGTTGGACAAATTGCGGACTCTGTCCGCTTTGCAAGAGGGAACAAGAGACGGGAGCGCACCTATTCTTCAAGTGCCGCTACACACTTAGGCTTTGGAGATCTATCATTGTCAAGCTCGGCCTTGCGCACATGGACACCTCTGTTTGGCATCTTGACGACTCCGTCCATATTTGGTGGGATAAGCAGACCGGCGACAAGGTCCCCAATCGGAGTGCTATGTCCTCTCTCACCATGTTGGTCTCTTGGACCATTTGGAATGAGAGGAATGCTAGGGTGTTCCGTCACAAGTGCGCGCCGCCGACTATCCTTCTTAACATCATCTTGGAGGAGGCAAAGCTTTGGGTTACAGCGGGTGCCAAAAGAGTAGGGCTTATTATTCTGCGTGAGTAATTGTCATGCCGAGCATGTGGATGTGGTTGTAAAACTCTAAACTGTTATCCTCCCTTATTTAATTGATGAGGCAAATCTTTTGCCTCCGTTTCGGAAAAAAATGATAATGATTTGTAAAGGAAGCCTGCACCATGATGTCAAGCCATCAAATCAAATGCCAAACTGTTCATTAATGAGATGATCGATCAGAGAAAAGCAAACATAGTAGACATGGCTGATGCCTTGGCTACAATCTATGGCTCGGTTTATCTAGTTCAAGGTGCTGCTTTGTTTCAGAGGAATGTGGTGGCATCGTGGCTCATTCCGTCACATGGCTACTATGATCCAGACTTTGTCAGGTCTCGATGATCATTGCTCAGCAATTCTGTTGTACCAGATGATCTGACCACGTCTGTTTTGAGAACTTTAGACCCAAACATGATAAATAATAAGCTTGTCCCAAGTTAATGATAACAGTGTGATACACCACAGCTCTCCAACAGCATAACAAAAGATTCAGAAAACCAAAAAGTGGCGAGCAAACATGAGAAAACTCCTGACATATCATCTGTAGCGATCACGTTCACGCTCTGTGCCGCGCTCCCAGCTTCTTTCGTTGCCTCGGTCTCTGCCCCTGTCCCTCCCCCTTTCCTTCTCGCGGTCTCTGCTCCGGCTTCGGCTACGGCGCCGCTCTCTTCCATGAGAACCTCTGTCTCTGTTCCTGCTTTCCCTTTCATCATAGTCATCCCTAACCCGATCTCTGCTCCTCTCTCGGCCTTCTCTCTCAGTGGAACCTACAGTAGCAAAGTCACCAGTTCATGTACAGCACATCCAAAATGGAAATTGTCCAACTCTAGTCCCAGTATTACAGAATTTAAAGTGCTTCCATGACAAGAATTATGGGGGTAACACACGACTTGATCAAAAGAAAATATCATCAAAGCGAAGAAAAAAGAGCAGGTGTTACCACGGTGCTCGACTTCCCATCCAGCACGTCCAGACCCAGGAAGAGTTGGTGTGCTCTCAGTTTGATGTGATTTAGCACGGAACTTCTTTTTGAGGTTACCAAATTCATCATACATTTCTCCATCATCCTACAAAAAGAACGTTTTCACATGGAAACCCAATATCATGACACAAATACAATAATTAATACAAAAGAAAGCATCCTACCTCCTCAGCTTCTTTCCGGCGCCTCCGTACTTCTTCCAGTTCTTCTTCATCAAGTTCTTTAAAGCCACCACCACGGCCACCTCTGCAAAGAAAATAATTGATGAGAAAAGTCGTAAGACACAAATATTTACCTTCAATGTAAGTAATCAGATACAAAGCCATCCAATATAAAGCTGCTTTGCTTTGACCATAACATATGGCATCCAGTTTGCGGGTGTGTCATAACACTGTGGACACTACTGCCACACTGTACATCAGATTGGTAAGGGATACACTATGCTACTTAACGGAAATTGAATTCACAACACATTCAATAAAAAAAAAAAACATGCAATATGTAGTACCTTACACCACCTTCATTGTGACCTGCCCTAGAGGTGTTACAGACATTACATTTGGTCCGCTTTGCCCAGTTTACATTGCCACACCTGAAACACACATAGAAAATAGGTTTCACGTCAGATAACAGCCGTTTAGAACAGTACAAAACAATGTACTTCTATTACTCTCAAGAACTTTAATTGGTCCAGAAGACTACAAAGAGGGTATCTTCCTTGCCAGGTCTATAAAATACTTGCGAGACAACAGACAATAGCAATTACAATATGATGAAGCAAACTTAGCCTGTAACAAGAATCATACAACATGTGATACCATCCAACAATCATTTGTCACCAAAACAGACACCGAATTTTTTAAATTGTAAGATGGGTACAGACAGGCAGGCAGCACCCAAGTAAAACATACTCCCTGTTTCACAAACTATAAGGCACATAAATGCTGTCCTAAGTCAAATGACCAAGTTGAAAAAATATCAACATCGAAAATGCCAAATCAATAGATGTCAATATTTCTTTTTCTACACTATAAAGTTAGTCAAACTTTTTTTTTTTAAAACGGCTTAAAACCTTACATTTTGGGAAGGAGGTTGTACAAATGGAAGTGCAAGGACAAAGTAGAGACTAAAGAGACATATCAAAGCGATGGAATAAAAAATATTTAGATGTCCTTACATAGTACATGGCCAATCATTAGGACCAAACAGCCCAGGAGGACCACCAACAGCAGCAGCAGCACGACTGCCTCTTGCATCATCACTACCACGGCCTCTACCCCTACCACCACCACCACCTGATCCGCTAACACCAGCAGGGCGAGAGGCTCCACAACGGTTACAAACACCACGGAAGGCAAAATTTACATTGCCGCAGCTGAAAGAAGAAATCATATAAGAAAGGATAGACTACATAGTAAAGACCATACTAATCAGCAACAAAAGAAAAGTTGCTCACCAATCGTAACAGACCTTGTATTTGGACACATCCAATCTCCATCTTGCTGCCAAGCTTTTGCTGGACCATCACCGCGTCCTCTACCTCTGCCTGACCCGTTATCCAATTCATCTTGTCCAACAATCTCAGCATCGACGCTCACATTGGTGAAGTTATCAACCGTATCTTTGTTTTTTGACTCAGCTATGTGAACCTGGATGATGCTTCCATGGAAATCCTTATTATTGAACCATTCCACAGCAGCTGAAGCGGCATGTGAATCTTCATAGGTGACTGTTGCATCACCCTTTGGTTCATTTGTAACTTTGTCCCTGTATATCCAAATTTTTGGATGGCCAGTCCTTTTCTCCTTCTGATGAGATACGACAACAAGAAATGACAAATCTATCATGACATGGAACTAACAAGGGCTTACAAGACCATTCAAGAACTTGCATGTGGTTGCGAAAATGTTACCTGGTAAGACCCATACCTTTAGCAACCCTATGGTGCCAAAATATTCAGCCAACATGGTCTCATCAGTTCCAGGAGGCAGATTGCATACATAAATTGATCCATTTGGGGGTCCTCGTGACATATATCCAGCCATCTGTAACACAAGGGTCAGCTGTAGATGATTAGTGCAATTCCTCAAAGCATGTTTTTCGAAACAATATCACAAGCACAAAAGTGCAAATGAAAGAACTAGCAACAAGAATAACAGAGCAGGCCGGCTAGTAAAACAGGAAGAAGTAAGGATGAGGATAAGCCATGAATTAACATATCATAAGCTTATAAAAAAAGACTACCCGTAATGTTAAGTCACTGGTTCAGCATGGTGAAGTTAAGTGTTGAACAAACTTCCGTTATTGTTCAAATTCAGTTTGAGGGGGGCTGCTTTCCACACAATAGATAACATAAAGGCATTCTTAGTTGCAAAAATTGACACGTAACTTATTGGTTTGTCATGTTACAGCATTTTAGGAGAGGATAAATACTGCATCACCAAAGTTGGATGCACATCAAGAGCTACCAACTTGACATGTCTACTTATCAGCAGTAATACAATGGCAATTGCAGATATTTAACCAACCGTACAAAGGATGGGCCCAAAATATATACAATTAAAAGTTAATAGCAACAGATCTCTATTTAGCGCAACATTTCAAACAACAACCAGCTGAAAAATTAGCAGACCGTAAACAGCCAAAGACTGACACAGAGCATCAAGACTGGCACGGAGCATTAGAACACCTCGATTACAACTGGATCACAGTCGAGGTCCTCGAATTTTTTTACCAGCGTCAGAAATCCAGGGGTCACAATTGTGAGCGGTGAGCGTAGGACGTAACTAAACCCCCATCGCTGAAGCAGGAATCCCGTAAATTTCGTCACCGCGCGACAAACAGCAGCGAGCGAGAGGGGGCGGCGAAGCCTTACCTAGTCCAGGATGAGCCGAGGCGGACAGCGCGTATCGAGAGTAGGCGAGGAGGGCCGTGCGCCGCGTGTTCTGCCGACGCGAACACGGCGGCGGCGCGTGGTTGAGGAGCCGCGACGGCGCTAGGTTTGGGCGGATCTCGGCGCTCTCTGCGTGCTTGGGGTTGGGGATGACGTTTCGGGCAGACGCAATTAGGGCGAGGGCAGGGCAGGCTGAGATGCTGGGCTTCTGGGCTGTCAACCATTGTTAGTTGGGTTGTAACGAGGTGGGCTAAATTCGGCCGGGTCGTTGAATTGTACCCCTGGGTCCCAGAAGATGAACTCCAAGAATGGTGGCCACTGGGCATATGGCGTGCGAGGCGAAAGGCGATCCATGAAGATATATTTTTTCAAATCTAAAAAAAAAAGAGGATATTTTCCAATTTCTCAAGAAAAAAACAAAAATATTGTCCAAAGTCCTTTGTCCGCCCATTGCTTCATATCCTCTCTTTTTTGCCAGATATTCAAGGTCTCCAGAAAGCCTGCTTTTTTGGGGAATAATTTAGGTTGCTTACCATATATGTCATGCGGTGTCTCCAGAAGCCTGCTACTGCGGTTCCTAGAACGAAAATGAATAAGCCAACCCACTGGATCGCAACTTCATATAACCTTGTGAAAATCGATGTCGACGCAGTTGTGCCAAGGAACACAGATTTATGTACGATGGGAGTGGTTTGCAGAAATGGAGATGCGAACTTCATGGGAGTCTCGGCCATTTTCTTCTATGGAATCTCAGAACCGGCTATGCTTGAGGCTTTAGGTGGGGCGATCCTATACAGCGCGCAAGGTCGCCCGCGAGCGACCTGGCACGCATCCACTCGCGCGTTGGGCGTTTGTATGGGCCGGACCATTTTCCATTATTCTTCCTTTTTTTCTTTCTTTCTTTTTTCTTTCCTTTTCTTTTTGGGTTTTATTTTTCTTTTCCTTTTATTTTCTATCTTTATTTTTTTATTTTCTCTTTTTTTCTTCTTTACTTTTTCACGTTTTTGCGAATTTTCTTTTCAACTTTGTGAACATTTTTTTGTTCATCAATGTAAAAAAGTGTTCAACAATTCAAAATACGTTCATTGATTTCAATTTGTTCAATGAACTAAAAAATTATTCATCAAACTCGATTTGTGTTCATCGTTTTCAAAAGTTGTTCGTCAAATTCAAAAAAAATCATCATTTTTCAAAACAATGATCTTGAATGCTAATTGTTTTCATCAAGTTCAAAAACAGATCATAGAATTCAAAAAAATCATCATTTTTCAAAACAATGATCTTGAATGCTAATTGTTTTCATCAAGTTCAAAAACAGATCATAGAATTCAAAAAAATCATCAAATACAAAAAGTTGTTCATCATTATTAAAAAATGATCATAAAAACGTGTTCATCAAAATAAAAAATGTTCATTAAAACTAAAACATGTTCATTATTTTTAAATCGCGAACATTTTTGAATTCAAGAAATTTTTTTGACAAATCAAAAAATTGAATAGAACCATTTTTTAATCCCGAATTATTTTAACTAGAATAAAACAAAAACAGAAAATTGAAAACGAAGACGAAAAAACAGGAAGTGTGCCGCCCACGCATAGGCCGGTCCAACAGGAAGCGTGGGGGGGGGGGGAGGGGGGCTGGAGGATGCGCGCTTCCTTCCGCGACTAGAGCGTCCAGGTCGCCAAATAGAGGCACCCCTTTGTCTGATAGAGAAGCCCCGACGCTAGCACAAGATCTTATATTCATGTCGCCTAACTGCAAGATAGTGGTCGATGACATACAGCACGGGTGGAGTTAGTAACGGGGCAATTAGGGTTGTCTTTCTAATTTTTAATATAGTCCACGGGCATAGGTGCTTGAACGTCAAAGCTCACAATTTAGCAAAACATGTTTTATTTTTAAGGGCTGGTCATCATGTCTGGTCCAAAAATGTTACGTAATACTTTTATTTTTTTTAATACAATACAAACGTAAACGTTTATACATACGCATGTACACTTATCTTTATGAACGCACACGCATTTCCTACCCCCTATGAGCATTTTTGATAGACTGAGCCAGCACATCTTCTTAAGAATGACGAAGTCGTTACAGACACCTTCGTAGTCTACGAGAAGGTTTCCCCCACTGAATGCACATCGCCGAAAGGTCTGAAATAAATTCATGAAAATACAAGTATCATTGAAGTTTGGTACTTACTCTGTGGCAGGAGATATCACCGTCAATCCGTCATCCTAACCACCGTAATATTTCTACTTAACCTATGTAAGTCCTTTTCAAAGTGCGCGCCCCAACTAATGACCAATATAAAACTGCCAAATCAGATCAAATGTAAGATACATAATAAACATTATGTAGGTGTAGCGTTACTCTGTTTGGTTAGGGCAGCGTGATGATCATTCTTTTGTCCTTGTAAATATTGTGACTATTTAATAAAATTTTGCATGATTGTGTTAAAAACGAATGTCTTTTTTATCTCAGATATACACATGTTATTTCAGGGAAATTCACAAACGAACATTTTTTTTCCAGAACACGTATTCCTCATGTACAGGTGTATTTCCTGCCGTAGTATTAGCCAGTGTGTGCTTCTCACGTGTGTGTATGCAAAATTTTCGAGAAAAAAAGCTCAACTATTGAGCCAAGTCTATAGGCGATCTCTCAACTCCAACTTTCAAGTAGGGATGTAAATGGCAAATAAGTGACAGCCACAAGTCTTATTTATTTAGCTTTTTCTAGCTTTATAGTTCATTTTCTTTCAAAAAAATAAAATTTTAAACTACTAGACAATTAGTGAGTTTAAATGGGATTAAATGGGACCCAGTTCTCATCCCTACTTTCAAGTCTCAACTTAGAAAACCGGATGTATCTGGTCCATCGTATTCTTCGGATACGTGCCCTGCTTTTGACTAAAACTTGAAACGGTTGCGAGTTTTGACCACGTGCTGCATCCAGTGCCGCCGTTCACCTCATTTCCTTTTGCCTCTTATTTACACAGGTGGATCCATCCACAGACTCCAGCCGCGGGAGGCGAGACAGCTAGCCGCCGGAATCAGCCCATGAACAGTTCTTGAGATGCGCAACGAGGAAGAGGACAAGTCGATCGATCGACCCTTCCGGAGAAGGCCAGCGCCGTCGACACACATGCCTCCACGGGACGACACGTCCCTCCCCAGCTTTCATATCCGCTCCAAAGGCGCACATACGTGTTCATGCGCGGTAATGCGTTCTGATGGCCACCTTTCGACTCTCCCTGCCTCGTGGACCGATTTACTACACACGCGTCACGGAGCACTTCTTACCCCTTTCTACGACGAGGGATCCTCGTTAACTCGCCTCTGCCTCACGTCGTGGTGTAATTATTAACTGCTGCCAGTAGCATCTGTGTTCGCTTTGCATCAGACGTCATACGGGAGAGGAGGAGAACGATGGTTTGAATTGGTATTGTCGGAGTGGCTTCTCTTTTCTGATCCTTCCCACTGCGCACAACCGGTACGATGATGCTGTCCGGGACTGATTAGTGCTGCTAAGTTGAAACTTGGAAGAGATAAGAGCGGAAGACAAACGCCCGCTCGAAAGTTTTCTTCTAATCCCCAGGTCAGATGCTCCTCCAAGAGAAACCAATTCTTTTCATTCTTTTACAGGAAACAACGCTTAGTTTTCTCTTCGTCTTTTCGTGATCATGTTCATGGAGGTATGGGCAAAAATACCAAAATTAGCACTCCAAAATGTTTCTAAAATAGTCTTTTCAAAGTGTTGAATATATGTGTACATGTATATTGTGTCTTGGGCCCATCTCCTAGTTCATCTGTATAGTTGAGGTTGTGGTCCCCCTCTGTACTCATATATACGTGCCTGGTGCACCGATTGATCAATGCAATTGTGTTGCACAGCATATTCTTTCCCTTCTACATGGTATCTATCGCAAGTCGCTCCTAGACCTAACCTAGCCGCCGCCGCCGCGCCTCCATCGCGCCGCCGCCGTCGCCGCTACCTCCACCCGCCGCCGCCGCCTGCCGCCGCCGTCGGCTCTCCCTAGCCGTTGCCGCCGCCGCCTCCCCACCTGCCACCGCCACCCGCCGTCGCCGCCGCTTCCCTTAGCCGCCGCCGCCGGTCGCCGCCGCCTCCCCACCTGCCGCCGCCACCCGCCGCCGCCGCCGGCTTCCCTTAGCCGCCGCCGCCACTTCCTCTGCTTCCGCCCCGCACGCCTCACCCTCACCGATTGTCCTAACCTAGCCGCCGCCGCCGCCGCGCCTTCCCCAGCGCCGCCGCCGCCGCCGCTGTGTGTCCCCACCTCCTAGCCGCCGCCGCCGCCGCCGCCGCTGTGTGTCCCCACCTCCTAGCCGCCGCCGCGCCTTTCCTAGTGTCGCCGCCGCCATCTATCTCATGCTGCCCTCTCCTCCGATGCAGCAGGCCGACGCCCACTACACCAACACCATGGTGCCTCCGATCATGCCTCTGGCCCCGTGGAACCAGGCTCTCGTAGCGGCCCTTCCTTCGGCTCCCTCACCGACTAACTACATCGGTGGCGGTAATTGGTATATGGATACGGGTGCCTCCGCTCACATGGCCGCTCATCCTGGTGATACCCATACTTTTCATCCTGTTCATACTTCCACACAAATCACCGTCGGTGATGGCTCCTCTTTATCCATTACACATATGGGCCATGCATTCTTTCCTTCGTCATCCATGCCACTGTCTATGTCTAACATACTTATTTCGCCTGACCTCATTAAGAGTCTTGTTTCCGTTCGATATCTTACGCGTGAAAATCCTATTACCGTCGAATTTGACAAGTGCGGGTTTTCTGTCAAGGACGCCCGTACCCGGATGATCCTCTACCGATGTGACAGTCCCGATGAGCTCTACCCAGTACACCCACCCTCCTCTACCGCCACCACTCCAGTTGCCTTCTCCGCTAGTGTGGATCTTTGGCACGCTCGTTTGGGTCATCCTAACCCTGCTACACTTCGTCATATTCTTCAGACTTTCAGTTTTTCCTGTGATAAGATTGCCGATCACACTTGTCATGCTTGTCGTCTAGGCAAACATGTTCGTCTTCCATTTAGTGCATCCACCACCGTAGCATCATATCCCTTTGAATTACTTCATAGCGATGTCTGGACTTCTCCTGTTGCAAGTAATACGGGCTATCTTTACTATCTTGTTATCCTTGATTATTTTTCGCACTATGTGTGGACCTTCCCGTTGCGGCGCAAGTCCGATACTATATCCACTCTCACTGCCTTTTACTCCTATATTTCAACGCAGTTTGGGCGTCCCATTCTCGCCTTACAAACAGATAACGGGAAGGAGTTTGACAACCTGGCTGTTCGCACTCTCCTCACCACACATGGCACGACATTTCGTCTCACTTGCCCCTATACTTCGCAACAGAACGGTTGCGCTGAACGCGTTCTTCACACTCTTAACGACTGCGTTCGTACACTCCTCTTTCATGCCAATGTGCCTTCGCGCTTCTGGCCTGACGCCCTTGCCACTGCCTCACTCCTCCTTAACCTTCGCCCCTGTCGTACTCGCGGCAACTTTGTACCCCACTATCTTCTTTTCAGTGCACCGCCCTCTTATGATGAGCTTCGCGTTTTCGGCTGTCTCTACTACCCTAGCATCTCCGCTACCGCGCCTCATAAGCTTGCACCTCGATCTGTTGCATGTATCTTTCTTGGCTACCCACCCAACACCAAAGGATACCGCTGCTATGATCCCGTCTCACACCGAGTGTTCACCTCGCGCCATGTTTACTTCGATGAGAAGGTGTTTCCGTTTCAGTAGGTACCCGCCGCCGTCACCTCACCGTCGGCCACTGGCGGCCTTTCTGCGACGCCGTCTGCTGGACGGCCCCGCCTGGCTCCTGGACCGCCTCCGGGCTTCGACGGTCCTCGCGCCGTGGGACGAGCTGCGCCTCACAACCCCACGACGCCCTCGCCGACTCCGCTCGCCTCGCAGGCATCTTCGCCGGCTGCCTCGTCGGCCGCCCCGTCGCCGGCTGGCACGCCGGCTAGCCCGTCGCCGGCCCCTTCGTCGGCCGCCTCGTCGCCGGTGGCCCCTTCGCCAGTTGCGTCGTCGCCGGTTTCGGCCGCCCCCTCGGGCACTGCCGGCGGCAATGAGGCGACGCCGTCTTCTGGACGGCCCCGTTTGGCTCATGGACCGCCTCCGGGCTTTGGCGGTCCTCGCGCCGTGGGCAGAGCTGCGCCTCGCGCCCCCACGGTCGTCTCGCCGGCTGCCCCGGCCCCTTCGCCGGCGCCTTCTCCTGCCGCCTCGGGTGCCGCGGCCTCCCCGGCCGCTTCGGTGGCCGCCTCGCCGGCCGCCTCACCGGCTGTCTCGCCGGCCGCTTCGCCGGCTGTTTCGTCGGCTGCCTCGGCGGCCGCCTCCTCGGGCCTCGTCCTGGAGTTGCCGTCTCGCCCCCTCACTCGGGCCCGCGGCGGCGTCCACCGCCCGAGTCTGCGGTACTCCTGCGACGAGTATCTCCTCGCTGCCTCCACTGCCGAGCCGTCACCGATCCCTGCGTCCGCCAGAGCAGCCCTTCGTGATCCTCACTGGCTTGCTGCGATGCAGGAAGAGTTCGACGCTCTTCAGCGGAACCGTACCTGGACACTGGTTCCTCGGCCTTGTCGCGCCAATGTCATCAACGGCAAGTGGGTCTTTCGCCATAAGACCCGCTCGGATAGTACACTTGAGCGCTACAAGGCTCGCTGGGTGGTCCGTGGTTTTTGGCAACGCGCTGGCGTCGACTTCACTGAGACGTTTGCACCGGTTGTCAAACCGGGCACGATCCGCACCGTTCTCCAGCTGGCGGTTTCCCGTGGCTGGCCGGTTCATCAGATGGACGTCTCCAACGCCTTCCTTCATGGCCATCTTGAGGAGCAGGTTTACTGTGAGCAGCCCACCGGTTTTGTCGACACATCTCTTCCTGGGCATGTGTGTTTGCTGTCCCGGTCTCTCTATGGGCTCAAGCAAGCACCTCGCGCCTGGTACCAGCGTATCACCGGGTTCCTTCAGACGCTAGGCTTCAGCGTTACTCGCTCGGATGCCTCGTTGTTCGTCTATCACCGCGGCGACACGACTGCATATTTGCTCCTCTACGTCGACGACATCATCCTGACGGCCTCATCCGCAGCCCTTCTTCAGCAGATTACTCTCCGGCTGCGTGATGAGTTTGCCATTAAGGACCTGGGCGCTCTACATTATTTCCTTGGCATTGAGGTTGTTCGGGGACCCGACGGCTTCTTTCTTCATCAGCAGAAGTATGCACACGAGCTACTTGAGCGTGCCGGCATGCTCAACTGCCATCCTGTCGCTACTCCTGTTGACACGAAGGCCAAGGTTTCTGCTCTCGAGGGCTCGCCCGCGTCGGATGCTCCGTTCTACCGGTCCATTGTTGGTGCTCTTCAGTATCTGACTCTCACCCGGCCGGATCTTCAGTATGCTGTTCAGCAGGTGTGTCTCCATATGCACGCCCCTCGTGACTCCCATTGGACCCTCGTGAAGCGGATTCTCCGATACATCCGCGGCACGATGGCTCTTGGGCTCACCCTCACGGCGTCCACTTCACTGGAGATGGTGGCCTACTCCGACGCGGACTGGGCTGGCTGCCCTGACACCCGTCGGTCCACCTCTGGCTACTGTGTCTACCTCGGTCCTTCCCTCGTCTCGTGGTCGTCCAAGCGACAACCCACGGTTTCGCGCTCTAGTGCGGAGGCTGGGTACCGAGCTGTGACTAACGCCGTCGCCGAGTGCACCTGGCTACGACAGCTACTTCAGGAGTTGCATCATGACGTCTCCCAGGCTACGGTTGTCTACTGTGACAACGTCTCTGCGGTGTACCTTTCTACCAACCCCGTTCATCATCGTCGGACTAAGCACATTGAGCTGGACATTCACTTTGTGCGTGAGCAGGTGGCCCTCGGACGCATCCGGGTCCTCCATGTTCCGACCGCACAACAGTTCGCCGATGTGATGCCAAGGGACTGCCGACTTCCACCTTCGAGGAGTTTCGTTCCAGTCTCTGCGTCTCCGGCGCCGCTTCGACTGCGGGGGGTGTTGAATATATGTGTACGTGTATATTGTGTCTTGGGCCAACTCCTAGTTCATCTGTATAGTTGAGGTTGTGGCCCCCCTCTGTACTCATATATACGTGCCTGGTGCACCGATCAATGCAATTGTGTTGCACAGCCTATTCTTTCCCTTCTACACAAAGCATCAAATTTGTTTTTTTGTCCAGAGCATCACAAAAAAATTGGGCTTACTGAAAATTACACGTATGTAGAAAAATTGAACAAAGTTTGTTGCCAACTATTTCCAGTCGTTATTATTATTACTCTAAAAAAGAAGGAATACCCTTGTGATGCATGCAGCCATATTATTAAATAACAATCAACCAAAGTGTGCATAGTCATACAAAGTCTCATGTGGAGATAAAAAATAAGGAAAAATCGTAAAAGCCATGACCGGCTAACCATAGAACTAGATGACTAGTCACATATTCTATTCTTGAACCGTCATCCAAACCGGTTATAGGTATTCGGTGCGTCCATCTTTCGTCGGTTGCACCCATAAGCTATATGCTCCTTGGCTTCCGCACGACTGAGTAATGACCATGTACCGATCCAGACAGTTGTCTTGTGGATGACCTGCAAATTTTTTGTGATAGTATGCCTGTTAAAAATAACGGCATTCCTACAATTTCAAATGGACCAAAGTAATGCACATACTCTAACTCGAATATATGCCGCTAACTTAGGCTCTACCCCGTTTAGCCAAGTCTCAAAAAGGTTGTCAATGTTATCAGGAGGACTGACGTTAAAAGCTGTCTGGATCGTACGCCACAGTAGCTTGGCCAGGGGACAATCAATAAGCAGATGTTGGATTGACTCATCTCTGTCACAAAAGCAACATCGTTTACTACCCTCCCAATTGCGTTTTGCGAGATTATCTTCCGTGAGAATCACCTGTTTGTGAACAAACCACATGAATTTTTTTATCTTGAGTGGAACCTTTATTTTCCAAATATGTAGAGAATTTGGGATTGGCCCAGTGTTTATCATGTCCATATACATAGACTTCACTGAGTATACACTTGACGCCGAAAGTTTCCAGCGGTGTGTATCTGATTCATCAGTGAGGTTAATCTGCATCGGCCTACTCACTAGATGTATCCATCTATCTCATCTAGCTCCTACAAGTGACGTTCTGAATTGAATGTTTAAGGAAACGGAGCCTAAGACTGTACTCACCAAATCCTCTTTTCGTTGAACTATGTGGTACAAGGAAGGATACTGCATGGCCAACGGCGTGTCTCCTAACCATGTATCCTCCCAGAACCAAGTTGAACTACCGTTCCCTACTGTGAATTTGGTCCTATTGAAAAATGCTACCTTAGTACTCATGAGACCCTTCCAGAAAGGCGAATCCGTCGGTTTTGTTGTCGCTTGTGCAAGTGTCTTGGAGTATAGATACTTGTTATGCAGCAACTGTACCCATACTCCTCCTCCTTAATAGAAAGTCTGTATAGCCATTTACTAAGTAAGCATATGTTCTTCACCTCAAGATTTTCTATGCCTAGCCACCCTTGGTCTTTTGGTCTGCAGATGATATCCCACTTTGTCGACCTGTATTTGGTTTTAGTCTCATCACTTTGCCAAAAGAATTGTGATCGATAGAAGTCTAATCTTTTCCGTACCCCTACAAGTACTTGAAAGAAAGACAGAAGGAACATCGACATGCTCGTAAGAATAAAATTAATGAGGATAAGCCGTCCTCCATAAGACATAAGTTTGCCCTTCCAGCAGCTTAGTTTTTCCTCCAATCGATCTTCTATGCATTTTCATTCTTTATTGGTGAGTTTTCGGCGGTGAATTGGGATCCCCAGATATCTAAATGGGAGTTGTCCCAACTCACAACCGAACAATTGTGTATAATTATCCTGATCTTCTTTGGCGCGTCCAAAACAGAATAATTCATTTTTATTGAAATTGATTTTAAGACCGAACGGTTGTTCGAAGAGACATAAAATCGGGTTCATGTTTCTAGCCTTTGCCATGTCATGTTCCATGAAAATAATAGTGGCAGCTGCATATTGTAGGTGGACACCCCACCGTCAACTAGATGTGGTATGAGTCCACTAACTTGACCATCCTCTTTCACCCTACCAATTACGACCGCCAACATATCTACAACAATATTAAAATGGATTGGAGACATTGGATCTCCTTGTATCAACCCCTTTTTAGTTGGAAAATAACGACCTATGTCATCATTCACTTTTATCCCAGCACTACCTTTTTGTACAGAGGATTGAACCTGCTTCATCCAGGCCTCATCAAATCACTTCATACGTAAGGCCTGTTGTAAGAATGGCCATTTGACTTTGTTATATGCCTTCTCAAAATGCACCTTAAAACTACACCATCTAGTTTCTTTGAGTGAATTGCATGTAAAGTTTCGTGTAGGGCTACAACTCCCTCTAGGATATGTCGTCCCGACATGAAGGCGGTCTGAGTTGGTTGCACCACCGTATGCGTGATACGTGTGAGCCTATTTGTTCCAATCTTTGTAAAAAAAATTGAAACTCACATTGAGAAGGCATATCAGTCTGAACTGCTCGATGCAGATCGCCTCCTCTTTCTTTGGCAACAACGTTATTGTACCAAAGTTGAGCTGGAATAAATTTAGCTGGCCATTCTATAGATCATGGAATATAGATAGAAGGTTACCTTTAATTGTTTCCCAACAATGCTGGTAGAATTCAGCTGGGAAACCATCCGGACCTGGTGCTTTGTTATTTTTCATTTGCGCGATCGCCTCGAACACCTCCTTCTCAATGAACGGGGCCGATAAAATCTCGTTTTCGTCCGAACCTGGTTGCGGCAAATCCGCAATCATATACTCATCAAGCATCACATGATTCTTCTTAGGTGGTCCGAAAAGTTTCTTGTAATATTCGGTAATGTATAATTTTAAGTTCTCATGTCCTAAAATTGTGCCTTCATCTTGCTCAAGTTGGATAATTCTCTTTTTTCTATGTTTCCCATTGGCAATCAAATGGAAAATTGGGTATTATTGTCATCTTTAACTACTTGTCTAACCTTTTCTCTGAGAGCCCACATCATTTCTTCTTCTCTAAGAAGTTTCAGTAACATCTCCTCAGCCTCACTCTTGGCCCTTCGCTCTACAGTGCTCAACATGTGGACCTCAGCCTTCAAATATAAATCATTAATAATCATGAGGAGTCGTTCTTTTTCATCTTTATAGATTCCACTTTCGTTCATTGCCCAACTCCGCAAGAACTGTCTCAAGTGACGAATCTTATACTGCCATTTTTCAATGTTTGACGTACCTCTATTTTCTCTCACCCATTCGTTGGCAATCAAATCAAGGAAACCTTCTCTTTGGAACCACGTTGTTTCAAAAGAGAATATATTTCGGTTGCCAACATGGATTGACTCCCCTGAGTCAATGAGAATTGGAGTATGATCAGAGAGTGCCCTATGTAATGCCCACGCCGTTACCATAGGGAATTTCTGCTCCCGTTCAACACTAGATAGAACTCGATCCAACTTCTCATAAGTTGGATTTTGTAAGTTATTCGCCCATGTATACTGTGTTCCCGTGAGATCAATCTCTCGTAGGTCAAGACTTTCAATAATAGAGTTAAACATGAATGACCATCCCTCGTCAAAATTATCATTATTTTCCTCCCATATCCTTCTGATAATATTGAAATCGCCTCCGGCTAGGATTGGTAACCTTTCATCCCCACAGATCCTCACTAAATCTCCGAGAAAGTCATATTTGAACTCAGGTTGTGGAGCTCCATAAACTGCAACGAGAGCCCACCTAAAGCCATCAACTTTCGACTTAACATGAAATTTGACTGCATAATCCCCCCTAAAAATGTTGCTTGCTTCGAGAGTCTCGCAATTGACTCCGAGCAAGATCCTGTCGGACCTCCCTCTAGGTGGTAAACAATGCCAATCAAAGTCAGAGCCACCCGATATTTTTCCTAGGAACTGCGAGGTAAAGTTATCTCTACCAGTCTCCAGTGACACCATAAAGTACAATTTTTGCTCGTTAGTAACCTCCACCAAAAACCTTCTTTTAGCCAAGTCTTTAAGACCTCTGCTATTCCGAAATATGCCTCTCATTTTTCATCATGGAATTTTTGTTTGAATTTTACCACCGCACTACGACACACCGCAGACGCTGGGTAAATCTTTCTTGTCCACTTGCGTTTGGGTTTTTCCAACAAGACAAACTGATCCGCATGACCGAAGTCTAGTGGTGTGTTTTCTTTTGGATGCGTGGGTGCCGCATGCACCCCCATCTCTACAGATGGCTCCTGAATTAACTCATTATGTTGTAGTGGTTGTGGTGTTTGTAGAAGTGTCACATGCTCCTCTAACTCAACCGCCTCATCCTCAAGAAGGCTTGTTGGAACTAAGTCTTCACATAAACATTCTAGTGATCAGACCCCTAACTCATTAACGTCATTCTCATGCATTGGGGTTACTGACGCAATTTTTCTAAGCATGTGCATCGCTCGCTCAACCTCTAGGTTTAGTAAATCATTAATAGAGTTAGCCATCTCCTCACGAGTAGACCCAAGTGACACCCCAATCTTATTTGCATTATTGATAATGTCATTATAAAAAAATTAGAATTGAAAAGTTTGTGTTTATGGACATACCGGTGGTAACCTCGAGGTCCCGCAGTTTGGCTGCCTGCATAGCACACCCGAGCTGCAAGTCATCCGCATCCGACTGCATCTGGATCCGCTGGCTCGCACGCCTGTCTCCAGACAGCGGGTTTGGAATCCCTCCAAACGCCACGATCTCCTCCAGCGAGGGTCCCGTTGGGGGTCCCGTGAGAGAGTGGCCTCTCGTCGGACTCCTCACAGGTGCCCCCTCGGTGGGTGTCACGCCAGAAGGATGGGCCTGGTCGCCTGAACTAGTGTCGCAATGATGGAGTGGCTTCTTGCTAGACTCCTCACAGGCGACCGCAATGTGGCCGGCCCACCCCTGGGTGGTGTCACTGAGATCGGCGAATAAGTCGAAGGAGGAGCCAAGGATGCATGCCGTGGACCTCGTCGGAGCAGGCGCCGGGGGCATAGGGGAGGCCGACTACCTCGGCGCTCTTCCCCCATCGGTGCCCACTGAAGTAACTGGTGTTGAAACTCTCCCTGTCCCAGGTCAACTCACCGGAGAGAGGGGTGGCTTCCTGCTCCGCCGGATCCCTGGACTCCGCCCGGTCACCCCAAAGGTGAGATGGCGCTGAGGCCGCCCCGAAGGACCCGAACTGAAGCCATTATTATTATTATTATTATTATTATTATTATTATTATTATTATTATATTTTCAATTTAACTGTTAACAATGGTGCGTTTGTGCTCTGAGTGCAGACACTCGATGTCCCATAGCGTTCTCTTAGCCAAGAGGCAATACTTAGTTAAGAAATATTACAAGGTATCTTTCATTGCACAATTTTTTTCCTTAGCCACATATATTTTAGTTTAATTGTAATAACATATAATTTTGGAGCATGTACATATTAAATGATAGATATAACACTACAAGATAAATTCATCGTGCAAATTTTTTCTCTTCTCTAGATGAGATAGAATGCATAACATCTTAGCTTATCAATCATTTTACATACTCTTGACTGGAATTTTTCATGACCAAATCAAATAGTGTCTAAATGATTCTTTTCGCTCCCGTGAAAATAAGAACATGTTGATGTTTGAAGGCACACAGTATCCCATCAACCTTCTAGCTTTACTTACTAGCAATATTTAATAAACTATTAAGGCATGTATAAGAAAAATGGCACTCCCTCCATCTCTTTTTACTTCATATATATAAGACTCATCTAAAGTCAAACTTTAAAAGTTTGACTAGATTTATATTTTAAAAATAGACAACCACAACACTAAAATTATATAATATGAAACTGATGTCATGGTCCATCTACTGATATTGATTTCATATTATAAATATTGATATTTTTTCTATATGTGATCAAACTTTACAATTCTTGAATTCATACAAAACTTATATGCAGAGTAAAATTATAGCGAGGAAGTATCAATATGGTATCGGGATCTTTCATAGCTGACTCTATATATCATGCTCTCATGCACTTAGAGATTTTAGTGGACAATAATAATAAAATTTGAAGGTCAAAATGCCTCTAAAATTCAAGACTTTCATGCGATATTTACTAAAGAGAACCTTGCCCGCCGTAAATGGTAAGAAAGTAAAAAAAGTGTGATTTTTGTAGGCAATGAAACACCTCTTCTTCGGATGTAATTTTGCGTGTCATCATCCAAATAGGGTCCAATTTGTATCCGCCAATAAATGTTGTCAATATATACTATCACTAACTTGACGGATCCCAAAATAGGTTTAGTATGCCAATACGAATGGGAGTGTCTACCTCATTGTGTCCGTTTTTTCTATGTGGAAGAGATATTGTTTTAATTGACAAAACTCCTTCTTCATAGCAGGTTATTTTCAGTTGTACGCATTGGCTTCATGTGCGGTATATGATGCACCGAACGGAGTACCAAGCTTTGTACAAGACAATGTTAAATGTTGGGGTCTCCAACTCTGTCTCACACACTTCAATGTTTCTCATTTGGGAGGTGGCTTAATGGAGTGAAACCAAGTACCGCAGCACATATTCGAATAGGTGTATGGGCATAATTTGAGCTATATGAAAATGGAGAAATGACATATTTTTTAATAGACAAACTCTTACTAATTTTTTGCAGGTTATATACCGAGCCACTGCTTGGATCCGTACGTGATCGTTACTCAGTCATGCAGAGGCCAAGGAGCATATGGCTATTAGGTGCAACCATTAGGAGGTTGTAGCATGTGATGCTTACAGCCGGTTTGGATGATGGTCCAATAATAGGCTAGGTGTTTAGTCATCTTGACCTGTTTTCGCCGCTTGTGGCAACTTTTATTTTCATTTGCTTTGGCTATGGCTCTTTTTTGTGAGCTTGTACCAACTATCAGATTTATTTGGACCTTTTGCGTAATAAAATTGATTGCATGCATCAATCTAATGCAAAGTCCAGGGGTGACCCTCCTTTTTGAAAAAATGAATCAAATAAAGAAAATCTACAAATAACCAAACCACACAAACTGGAGTAGCCTTACAGTTTCTAAAGCATCGCATGAGACTCCTACCTCAATATATGTGAAATCCTAAATTGTGGCTTGACACACAATCGCAAGAAAAAATGGATCACCCTCATCTTCGGATTACCGAGGAAGAAGACAATGTGCACGAAAAGGAAAAACATAAGAACTAGACATCGAGGCCTCTATCACATACCGTGCTCGGCTTCCGAAAAACCAAATCGGTCTCCGTGTCGCCACTTGCGCGAGCGACTCAGGTGGTGGCGGCTCCCGGCCTTCCTCCTCCTTAACCCTTCTCTCTCCCATCATCGCCGCAAACCGAAGCCGCCAGAGCAAAGCTCCTCGCGGTGGGGCTCCTCCCCTTCGCGCCTGAACATATGAGACGGGGTAGATTGTTCGGCCAGGAGCGTCGTGCTCGCGTAGGGTGCAACGACATGATGCGGGGCTCTACCACGGCAGTGTGCACATGATGGCGTTGCGGCAGTGGTGCAGCAGGCCTGGGGAAGCATGGTGACTACGTGGTCGGGCGGGTGTGCCTGTCCAGGAAGATATGACGGCTAGATGGGCGGTAATGTTGTAATGAGACATCAATTTGTTCCTTCTTACTATCATCTTGAATTGCTTCGCAAATTGTAACAATTAAAACAAGTTAGTAAAGCCGTTAATGCTTACTACCAAGAATTGAAATATTATATGCATCATTGTGTCATAGAAGAATCCGAGGATGATACAAATAATATATATTTTCGTGGTTTGAACCATGACATTCGCACAAAGATTTCGTTATATTCTTCGTTGCATTACTGGTATGTATGTTCGTGCTTGTATCTTCGAGAGAAAAATACAAGAAGATGCATTGGGCGACTAGGACAACTACTATTCCAGTTCATGCTTACCACCACCGGTTGTTTCCTCCACAGATGCACTTGCTAGAGCGGCCACACCTCAGATTGTGAGCGCGACATCGCCTCAAGTCTATGGTGCATTGCCATCGTATAGCTACACAATCCGAGTCACTGGGACAAGGTAGTAACAAAGGTAGTGATCAAATAACTCCACATGCAGAAGACAAATGCCTAGTTGAGTTAAATATATCATGTGTTGAGTTGCCCGTTGATTTGATCACACCACCTATTCTAGAGGACTATGTTGCTGATTTGAATTTGTCATGTGATCAAACGATTGAAAACAACACAAATTTGCATGAACCCATTGAATTAACTGTTGATGAGAAAGAACCATGTGTCTTCGTGACTAAATCTGGTTTTGATCGCATAAAATTGATTAAATGCTATGACATGTTATCTATAAATTTTCATGCTAATTCTTTGTATTCCATCGCGTTGAATTCACCCATGTCTTTGTCACATGCACGAAATAAAATAAATGAAATCACATGTTTGAAATCTTTACAAAGTGTTTGCCTCCTCAAATTTATGTTTAACTTGATTGGAGAGTATGACAAAAAAAAGGTAGCCCGATGCATGCATCTCCTATTTGCGCAAGGTCTGGGGAAGGGTCCGACCACTTTGGGTCTATTGTACACAGTCTTTCCTTATATTTCTATAAGAGGTTGTTTTCACGATTTTGGGTGCGTATGATTTGCGTCACGAGTGATGATCATGCTCACTTGAAAGAAAATAAAATAATTATGTGAATGTTTAATCATTTTGATATGACCTTTAATATTAGTGATGATCCCGTGTTAACTAAGTTGTTGCATGTTTGCTTATTTAAGAATGGTGTAGCATGTAATTCTGGAACAACTAAAGTTTATTCACCAATGTTGAAATGGATTAATGATAAGCATTGTGAATCTTTTGATATGGATAACATCTTCACTTATACGTGTAAACTGAGTTGCAATATTTTCATGTCGTTTACTAATTATGATATTTTTTGGCTTTATATTTTACGATATATGAAAGTTATTCATGTATTATTGTGTCACATGTGCAACAGCTGAAGGAAGTAAAAAGGGATGACATATACATATACAACGTGTATATCTTGTCTCTTTCTTAGCCATGTTTCAGATTAAGCAACACGAGGGATGTCTTTGTTTTTAAGAAGGAGAGGATGATGAGGACATGGCTACCTTGTATACGACCAAAAAATATTACATACGTGTATATATTTAAGGTGATTTCTAATAAAAATATGCAATAATTTATTTATGTCATCGAGAACAAAAATATTTCACCTCTTTTTATTTCATGCCTAATTGCAGAATTACCGGACACTTGTACAATACACATGTGAAGATAAGGGAAAAAGATACGATTATGTGTTATTCTAGAAGTTCTCTCACATCACTTTTGGCCCAAGAGAAGTTAGAGACCAAGTCTCCCACGTTTTAGACTCAGATTTCGACTGCACAAACATACCTGACTTCAAACGCTTACAACTTTTGCATTCGGACTCCGAACTGGGTGAATGTTTTTTTGATTCTAAGGCTTATCTCGTGCACTTTTCAACACAATTCGATTCACCTTCAAATTCATCTTGAGCGCGGAGATATCACTGAAACAGTATGACAATGCACCAGAATCCAAGTCAAACTACTAGTCAAAAGGTGTTGCGTCACCACCACGTGGGCACATGGGCCTTGTACGACCTAGTGTAAGAGCATAATTTTCCGTAAGTAGTTTTGGTGGTTGATGACAATGCCCTTTGCGGACTAACCGTGTGCATTAAGCTTTCAGAGATTATCAGGTGGCACGAGATGGTTTAATTCCCCTCAGTGGTTAAAATTGAAGACGGTTATTTTCTATCGATTTAGTGTTGGTGGACTTGAGTCATAGGAAAATCCGTACTATCAAGAGAGGGTCCCGCATTTGGAAAGGTTGGGTGGAATTTACATGTACACATTTGCACCCCTTTCCTTTCCCGACTCTTTGGAGCTTCTGACCTCTGCGTAGGATTCCTTAGAATCACCTCAGCGGAAGTACCGCACTGGAGAGCGGTAGTACCGCTCCAGCGGTACTGCCGCCCTGCAGTATTATGGGCACGTCCGCTTATGTTTTTCTTCTGGAGCCTCTACCCTTTTTGAGCGGAAGTACCGCTACGGTGGAGCGGTAGTACTGCTTAGGCGGTACTGCCGCCCTCCACTTCCGCCCGTACTACCGCTTATTTATGCTTTGTGGTAACCTTCACCACCCGAGCAGAATTAGAGCGGCAGTAACCAGCGGTAGTACCGCTCCGTGTGGTACTGCCCCCGCCCCTCTGATTCTGCTAGGCCCGCTCTTCCTACAGTGCCCAGCGGAAGTACTGCTGGCAGGAGTGGTAGTACCGCTCTGGCGGCACTACTGCCTCCCTGACTGTGTTAGCTGTCTGCGAAGCCTAGATCTTCCATGTGGGCGGAAGTACTGCTCCTCTGAGCGGTACTACCACTTATGCACGACTTGTGGGCAGAAAACGGCCAGATTCTCTCCACCTATATAGGTGGGTCTTCTTCTCCAAAGAGACTTCACCTCTTTTCCCCAAAAGCTCCATTGTTGCTCCAAAGTTCATTCTTGCCCGATCTCTCTCCCTAGCCATCAAATCTTGTTGATGCTCTAGGGTTTGGAGGAGAAGGCCTCGATCTACACTTCCACCAAGAGAAATTTGATTCCCCCCACTAATCCCTTGCGAATCTTGTTACTCTTGGATGTTTGAGCACCCTATACGGAAGAGGTCGCATCGAAGCCATATTCCATTGTGGTGAAGCTTCGTGGTGGTGTTGGGAGCCTCCAGTTAAGTTGTGGAGATTGCCCAACCTTGTTTCTAAAGGTTCGATCGCTGCCTTCAAGGGCACCACTAGTGGAATCACGACATCTCGCATTGTGTGAGGGCGTGAGGAGAATACGGTGGCCTTAGTGGCATCTTTGGGAGCATTGTGCCTCCACACCGCTCCAACGGAGATGTACTTCGCCTCAAAGGGAAGGAACTTCGGTAACACATCCTCGTCTCCACCGGCTCCACTTGTGGTTACTTCTTACCTTTACTTTGTGCAAGCTTTACTCATGGTGTATGTGACGCCCCGACTTAATCGTGCACTAATCATACACGCAAATGCACACGATCAAGCCTAGGGACTCATGGGAAGATATCACAACACAACTCCAGACACAAATAAAATAATACAAGCTTTATATTACAAGCCAGGGGCCTCGAGGGCTCGAATACAAAAGCTTGAGTTAGACAAGCATCAGCGGAAGCCAAAGTATCTGAGTACAGACACAAAGTTAAACAAGATGCCTAAGAAGGCGAAAACAAACAACAGCTCTGAACGAAAGAGGCGAGGCCTCCTGCCTGGGAGCCTCCTAAACTACTCCTGGCCGACGGGGATCTTCAAGTCGTAGCAGACACCTCCGGGGATCTCCTGCTCCTGGGCTCCATCGTCTGATGTATCACCAATTGGGTACGGGGGAAAAGGATAGCAAAGCAACCGTGAGTACTCATCCAAAGTACTCGCAAGACTGACATCAGAACTATACTAATTATGCATTGGTATCAAGTGAAAAAGGCTGTATCTGTGGACTGTATAGCAGCAAAGCCAGAATAGAGAGAAAAGGCCTAGCCTATCGAAGACTAGCATCTTCAGCGGTCTTGCAGCATTAGAAGAGAGCATATTAGCATATTATAAATATCAAGCATGTTGAAGCAAAGCCCAGATATCCTTCCGCGACTCCCTGCGAGAAAGCGATCCCGGAGCTCCCAATTAATCACAAGTCTCCAGTTCAAGTAGTAATAGATCCGGATACAACACTGAGCGTCCTGTTACCGTGGACACGGCTATTCGAATAGATAACTTCCCTGCAGGGGTGCACTACTGTTACCCAACACGCTCAATTAACTCCGGCCGGACACACTTTTCCGGGTCATGCCCGGCCTCGGCTGATCGACACACCGCAGCCCTACCTAAGGCTAAGCAGAGAGGTCCCCGCCGGTCTACATCCTAAGCGCTCAGGGATCTTGGGCCCATCCCCCTTTGCACTCCGGGTCGTTGCGCGCAGGGCGATCCAGGCACCACCTCTGTCATGGATGGCGCCGACCCGGCCCGGCCGCAATGCTGAACTGGACGTCTGTCAGAGCTTTCGGCTGATACATACGGTGTAGAGGGCCCCATTAAACCATTATCCCACGTGGTGGTAGTGCAAAATGGGCACGACGACCCACTCAGATCAATACCCAAATCCGTTAAGCTCGATTAGTATTGCTCGCTCGCCCAACACGCTCGATTAACTCTGGCCGCACACCCTTGTTCCTGGTGATGTCCGGCCTCGGGTGATCGACACGTTGCGGGCGAGCCTGACTTTGGTATTATTCGCTTGACCAACACGCGCGAGTAACTCCGGCCGCACACCCTTGTTCCTGGTGATGTCCGGCCTCGGGTGATCGACACGTTGCAGGCCAGCCTGACTATACATTTCCCCGCGGGTACCTCTCGAGGTTGACCCGCCTGTAACAAAGGCCAAAGTAACTGTGTGTCCAAGTATCGAGGAGGAGTCCGAGGAATCACCCTCGATGGATTCCACTCGATGTCATCCGTCAAGGAGAACCAGGAGGAATCACCCTCGATGGCTTCCACTCGGGGAGTTGCACGACGTCAGCTTTATTGGAAGTGATGAAAGAGGAATCACCCTCGATAACACACATCCATATAGCTATTCCACAGAGACACCATCGGAAGTGAGCTAAGAGGTATCACCCTCGGCACTCGATGCCAGCTCTGCAGTGTCGGGCAATTTAGGGGGGGTGTGCGGTGATGTGCTATTCTCAGCCCGTCGGTCATTCGATCGGGGCACAGATACTAAAGCGGAGCAACTACAGCAAGGGAGAGGGGCCACAGATGGTTTTCCATCCAACCTATACTAAGCAGTTTAGGATAACAGGCAGGTATCAATAACAGTTTACAAAAATAGGCTATGCATCAGAATTGGGATCAAACAAATGCAGTAGCAAATTCTAATGCAAGCAGGAGGGAGAAAGAATAGGTGATATAGGCATGCTCAAAGGGGTTTTGCTTGCCTGGTTGCTCTGCGGAAAAGGACGGGTCGGGGATGTAGTCAGTCTCCTGGGCAGCGTCGGTCTCGAAGACTATCGGAAAGAAGGGGGAAGAAGAAACAATAAATCCACGGCAAAGTGCAATCACTATGCATGACATGCCTAAAATGATATGCAGATGAGTTATACTGCCTAACTAAATGATCTAGTTAATTTAGAAATTTATTTGGATTTATTTAATAAAAAGTGGTGTACTATTCATCTATCGAAAACAGTCAAAAAGTTCCATGTTCAGCTAGCTAGGAGTGTTGGACAATTGTTTTGATCACATATTTAGAATCTTCATATTTTTCTGATCATTTTACATATATAAATTATTTTCATCTGACTTACGGTTTAAACGATATGATTTTCTAAAGTTTTATTAATTTTCTGAAATTATTTTAATCAATTAATTCGAATTATCCAGAACATTATCCAGAACAGTGTTGGGATGACGTCAGCATGATGCAATGCTGACGTCAGCAGTCAACAGGGGCTGACCAGGGTCAAACTGACCAGTGGGTCCAGTGGGACCCACATGTCAGCCTCACATTAAGCTAATCAGGGTTTTAACTTAACTAAATTAGGTTAATTAGGGGTGGGACCTACTGTCAGTGAGCAATTAGTGTTTTAATTATCTAATTAAATTAATTAACACATTTTCTATTTATTAAAAATCGTTTTAGCTGGCGGGACCCGCATGTCAGCGACAGGAGGGGCCACGTCAGCGTTGACCGGGTCAACAGGTCAACGGGACCCACCCGTCAGCGACACAGGGGGTCCCAGCGGTCAGGCCACGTCGGCGGCCACCGGCGACTCGCCGGAATCACGCCGGCGAGCGCGAAACGCGGCGGCGCGGCACGAGAGGTGCCCGGAAATCGCGCAGGGGGCACCGTTTGCAGCGGGGTTGGGCTCGTTCGAAAGCTGGCGACGAGCCGGAGCGAATGGCGGCAGTCTCGCGGGCTGCGGCGGCCGGAGCCGAGCGGTATGAGCTCGCCGGCGGCGAAGCTTTCGGGCGAGCGATGGGAACGCAGCTGCGGCGCGCGTTCGGGCGAAAGGAATAGCTGGGGAGGATCTACGCGGCACGACGAGGCGAACGGGCACGAGCCCGAGACCAAATGGTCGTCGGAGCCTCGCCGGCGACGTGCTACACAGCGGCGGGTTTCGGGCTCAGGCGAATCGGCGGCTACAGGCGGCTAGGAGCAGCGTTAGGAGAGGGGAAAGGAGGGGAGGCTCACCGGGGAGGCACACGAAGGCCCGGTGGGAGCTTAGGAGCAGTAGGGCGGCGGCATTCGCCAGAGAAGCGCCAGCGACCGTGCGGCGATGAAGAGCTCGGGGAGGTCGCAGCAGGGGCTCCGGAGCTCGGGGTCGTGGTCGAGGAGGATGGGGTGGTCGCGGCGGTGCCCGTGTGCGCCTCTCCGAGGCACGGGAGGGCGTGTGGCCGCGGCTAGACGGTGGTCATGGCGGCGGCGCTTCGGGTGAGGTGGGGAACGAGAGAGGGAGAGGCACGCGGGGGCGAGTGAGGGGTCTAGGGTTCGGGGGAGGGAACGAGCAGCTCGGGCGTGGCCTTATCGGCACAGGGGTGCCGGCGGATGGGCGACAGCGCGACGGCTGCGGGCGTGTCGACGGGAGCGCGCGACAGCGCGCGGGAGGAGGACGACGGCCGGGGTGACGGGCTGGGCTGGCTACTGTGCACTTGCGGCCCAAGTGCACAGTAGGCCACTGCCCCGTTTTCTTTTCTTTTTCTAATTCTTTTCTTTCTCTCAGTTTTGCAAATCATTCGGCCACTAAATGATTTTTAATAAATGTGTGACTTAGCTCAAATATTACAGTGCAATATTAACTACCACCAAAAATTGGCTTGGGCAAATTAAGATTTCATTTTAAATCCTATTAAATAATCCAGTGTTAAATTGTTATTATTAGCTACTGTTTGAGGTTGGTGGGGTCACTTAAGCAATTTAATAAATGTTGGTACTATTTTTATAATTGCCTATGGATTATTTTCAACATTTTGAACAATTTAGTTACTGCCTGTGAACAACTTTTAATTTCACTTAATATTTGAATTGCAATTTAAATTGGAATTTGAAATAAGATATGATGCAAATGATGCTCAAGCATGGTTGATCATGATGACATGGCATTATCAAGGGGTGATCACTGTAGCTAATACAGGGGGGTGTTACAATTCTCCTCATCTAACAAGAATTCTCATCCCGAGAATTAAGAGGAAGACTGAAAAGAAAACAGGGTATTCTTCACGAAGACGGTCCTCGCGTTCCCAAGTGGCTTCATCCACAGAATGATTTGACCACTGAACCTTGAGGAACTTGATCGACTTTTGACGAGTCCGACGTTCAGTTTGATCTAGAACGCGGATCGGATATTCTGGATAAGACAGATCTTCTCGAAATTCAAGTACCTCATGATCCACAGCTCGGATAGGATCCTTAAAACAGCGACGAAGTTGCGACACATGAAAGACATCATGCACTTGAGAAAGGTTTGGCGGCAATTCCAATTGATATGCCACTTCTCCTCGACGAGCGAGAATGCGGAACGGGCCAATATAGCGAGGAGCTAACTTGCCCTTGATTCCGAACCGATGAGTGCCCTTCATCGGAGTGACACGAAGGTAAGCTTGCTCACCAGGCTGATAGACCATTACCTTGTGCTTTCGGTCATAATTACTCTTCTGACGAGACTGGGCAGTTTTCAGATGTTCACGGACAATGCGGACTTGTTCTTCAGCTTGCTGAATAATGTCCGGTCCGACGAGTGAACGTTCCCCAGTTTCTGACCAATTCAGAGGGGTTCGACACTTACGTCCATAAAGAACTTCAAACGGTGCCATCTTCAGACTAGCTTGATAGCCATTGTTGTAAGAGAATTCGGCATACGGAAGAGATTCCTCCCATTTCTTACCGAATGAGATGACACAAGCTCGAAGCATATCTTCAAGCACTTGATTGACTCTTTCGACTTGACCCTGAGACTGAGGGTGAAAAGCAGTGCTGAAGGACAGATGAGTTCCCATAGCTTCCTGGAAACTGCTCCAAAATCTGGAGGTAAAGAGGCTGCCACGATCTGAACTGATCTCCAACGGAACACCGTGGAGTGACACAATTCGGGAAACATATAAGTCTGCTAACTGACTAGCAGTGATAGTCTCCTTGACAGCTAGAAAGTGAGCAACCTTGGAGAAACGGTCGATGACGACAAAGATAGCATCATGACCCTTCTGCGATCTAGGAAAACCAGTAATGAAGTCCATTTGGACTTTGTCCCATTTCCATTCCGGAATTTCAAGTGGTTGCAAGGTTCCAGCAGGCCTTTGATGTTCTGCTT
The DNA here is from genome assembly GCA_039707655.1 of Elymus sibiricus. Taxonomy (NCBI): domain Eukaryota; kingdom Viridiplantae; phylum Streptophyta; class Magnoliopsida; order Poales; family Poaceae; genus Elymus; species Elymus sibiricus. The sequence goes on from CM077671.1 coordinate 253,843,927, forward strand.
TGATGCGACGACAAACGTCACACTCAGCAACATACTTAGCAATATCATGTTTCATATCAGCCACCAGTACCGCTGACGAATGTCTTGGTACATTTTGGTACTACCAGGGTGAATAGACAAGGGCGTGTCATGCGCTTCCTTCATAACATCCGAACGAGAGTCCAGATTATGCCTTCTGGGGACCACTAGGCGGCCTTTGAAGAACAAGGCACCATCCTCACCAACATGGTAGAAAGAAGGATTACCCTTGGAGAGGAATTTCTTGATCTTCTCGACTTCAGAGTCATAATTCTGTCTGGTCTTGATGTTGCGCTCGAGGTCTGGCTCAACCTCCAGGGTATTGAGATAACCCTGAGGAACAATGTGAAGGTTCAATTTGCGAAGCTCCTCATAAAGCATAGGTTGCGCTTCCTGAACCATGAGGTTGTTGCAATAAGCCTTGCGACTCAAAGCATCGGCCATTACGTTAGCCTTGCCAGGGGTGTAGGAGATATTCATATCATAATCGGCTACTGTCTCAAGCCATCTTTGTTGACGAAGGTTCAAGTCTGGCTGAGTATACAAATACTTCAAACTCTTATGATCTGTGTATATCTCGCAACGATTACCAAGGAGGTAATGTCGCCATAGCTTCAGAGCATAAATAACTGCAGCAAGCTCGAGATCATGTACCGGATAATTTTCCTCGTGAGGACGCAATTGACGAGAGCCATAAGCAACTACTCTGCGTTCTTGCATTAGGACACAGCCTAATCCTTGACGATATGCATCACAGTAAATCTCAAAGTCCTTTTGAGAATCCGGGGGTGCTAACACTGGGGCAGATGTCAACTTATCTTTGAGTGTCTGAAGGCTTTCTTGACATTTTTCTGTCCATTCAAATTTAACACCTTTGTGGAGCAGGTCAGTTAATGGCTTGGCAATCTTCGAGAAGTTCTCAACGAATCGGCGGCAATAACTTGCAAGGCCAAGAAAACTTCTGACTTGCTTGACGTTCTTCGGAGGAGTCCAGTCAAGAATGGCTTGAACTCGTTCTGGGTTAACAGCAATGCCATCTTTGGAAATCACGTGACCGAGATAAGTCACTTCAGATAACCAGAACTCACACTTGGAATACTTGGCATACAGTTGATGTTCACGCAGCTTCTCCAATACAAGCCGAAGATGTTCAGTATGCTCTTCTTCATTCTTCGAATATATAAGGATATCATCCAAATAAACCACGACGAATTTGTCGAGGTAATCCATGAAGATGTAGTTCATCAGTCGAGAGAATGTTGCTGGAGCATTAGTTAATCCAAAGGACATGACAGTATATTCATATGACCCATAGCGAGTAACGAAGGCTATCTTCGGAATATCCTCCTTGCGAACTCTGATCTGATGGTATCCCAATCTTAAGTCGAGTTTAGAGAATACCGAGGATCCAGCAAGCTGATCATACCGATCGTTGATCCTGGGAAGCGGATACTTGTTCTGAATTGTTGCCTGGTTGATAGGTCGGTAATCTTGGACCAGACGGTTCGTACCATCCTTCTTCTTGACAAAGAGAGAAGGTGCTCCCCAAGCAGAGGAACTGGGGCGGATGAAACCCTTTTTCAGTGACTTGTCGATTTCCTCCTTAAGCTCAAGGAGTTCATGCGGCGGCATCTTGTATGGGCGCTTGGCAATAGGAGTAGTGCCTGGCTTCAAGTCGATGACGAACTCGACAGTTCTAACAGGGGGTATTCCAGGAAGTTCTTCAGGAAAGACATCCGGAAAATCACGAACGACTGGAACGTTCTCAATTCCCTCAAGAGGTGAAGCATTCAAAGCATTCAGAGCATATAACTGGCTCTCGGCATTCTGAGCTGCTCGGACTGAGTATTGGATTGTCTGGCCAGAAGGGTGTGTGAGTTGAACTTTCTTAGCAGTACAGTCGATGTGAACATTATGTGCTTCCAGCCAATCCATACCGAGAATGACATCTATGGTAGTAACCTTAAGGGCCATGAGTGAAGCAGTAAACACTAATCCTCCAATTGCAATGTGGTTGTTGTGAGTTATCATGGAGGTATCCCACCTGGATCCCGGAGAGCTAACCACCAGCGGAGGGTACATGTTTTCGAACGATAGGTCTTGCTTACGTGCAAACGCCTTAGATATGAAGGAATGTGATGCTCCTGAATCAAAAAGAACAGAAGCTGGTACTGAGTTAACAGGGAGGGTTCCCATCACGATAGTCGGTTCCTTCTGAGCCCTTTCAACATCGACATGATTGACATGGCCATTTACAACCGCAGACGGTCTGCTATTACGGTTCCTGGAATGACAATTTCGACGGCCCCTCTTACGACCAACAGGAGGATGTGGTGTACTCTGAGGCTGGTTCTGGCGGCAGTTTATAGCACGGTGCCCTGGCTGACCACACTTGTGGCATAAACCATCATTACGGGGAGGAGCCATAGCATTGGGCTGTCCACTGGGAATATTCAGTTGTCTAGGTGGTGGAGGCAGGCGAGGTGCAACATAAGACGGCCTTGGCGTTGGAGCAGGGCGATGAAAAACATTATGCGGAATCCAGACTTGACGCTTCTGAGCAGGCTGACCCGAGGACGAGCCAACGTCACGGGTGCGCTTGAGCGACTCCTGGTACTTATTCAAAGCAGTTTCAATTTGGAAAGACTTGCTGACAAGCATTGCAAAGTCTGCAGCTTCATGAACAGCAAGTGCGAGCTCGATATCAGGATGTAGTCCTTCATGGAATTTCTCCTGCTTGCGAGCGTCAGTGCAGACGTCATCCTCAGCATAGCGGGATAAATCAAGGAATTTCCTCTGATATTCATCTACAGTCATTTTGCCCTGAGTGAGTTTGCGGAACTCCTGCTTCTTCTGGTCGATCAGACCTTGAGGAATGTGTCGTGCACAAAAAGCTGACTGAAATTCCTGCCAAGTGGTTACAGTTACAGTTCCAGTAGGCAGCATACGCCTGTGGCTTTCCCACCATTGAGCAGCTGGACCCTTCAAGTGAAATGCCGCAAAGGCGACGTAACTGTCAGGGGCAACTTTAGCGGACTCCATTTCAAACAGGATGTCACGAAGCCAATCATCAGCATCCATAGGATTGGTGGAGTTGCGGAAAACAGACGGGTTGAGGCGCACAAACCCTTGCAGTGAGATCGGACCAGGCTCCTGACGAGCACTGCTGCTGGCTAATCGGTCCACTAGACTTCCCATGAATAGTCGCTTTAGTTCAAACTGTTGGCGGTTCAGCTCAAACTGTTGTGTTATTGCGGCCATATAGGGTGGAGGTGGAGGATCGTCAGCCATTCTGCCAAAACAACAGGGGCAGTTTAGCAAGAACAAACTGCATGTGTCAGAGATCATCTATGACGTAACATGAGAAATGAACAAGAAGTGCATTAGATACATATTAGTAGTCATTAAGGACATACAGATCTATGCACATAATTGGATATCAGCGGACAGCGCGAGTTCGGAAACGCACGCAGCTAGACAAGGTAGGCGGCGCGCAGGCACGCGGTGAGGAACTACACGACGAGACATAGCAAAGGCTATATCAACGTCGGAGAAAACTTTTGGAGCGAGGAATCTGCAAGGAACAACGAAGGGGGTCCTCGATAAAAGGATCCTGCGGTCCGTGGTATGGTGCAGCAGAACCTGGCCCTCATCTTGAAGAAAGAGGGGATAATTCAGAACTCCGGATGGATGTGATCACGAGAACCTAATGTTAGAGTTAGCAAAACTTTAACCCGAATAGGAGAGAGAGCAGATACCAGAGTAAGGAAGAGGAATAAAAGATCCTAATACCACCCATTGGCGACTTGGGCCCGTAAGCCACACAGCCATGTTAGTAAAACAGTTTTTGGAGACTAGACTCAACTTCGGCCAAGGAATTGGAAAGGGGGCTACCTACAGGCAGTCGGCTCTGATACCAACTTGTGACGCCCCGACTTAATCGTGCACTAATCATACACGCAAATGCACACGATCAAGCCTAGGGACTCATGGGAAGATATCACAACACAACTCCAGACACAAATAAAATAATACAAGCTTTATATTACAAGCCAGGGGCCTCGAGGGCTCGAATACAAAAGCTTGAGTTAGACAAGCATCAGCGGAAGCCAAAGTATCTGAGTACAGACACAAAGTTAAACAAGATGCCTAAGAAGGCGAAAACAAACAACAGCTCTGAACGAAAGAGGCGAGGCCTCCTGCCTGGGAGCCTCCTAAACTACTCCTGGCCGACGGGGATCTTCAAGTCGTAGCAGACACCTCCGGGGATCTCCTGCTCCTGGGCTCCATCGTCTGATGTATCACCAATTGGGTACGGGGGAAAATGATAGCAAAGCAACCGTGAGTACTCATCCAAAGTACTCGCAAGACTGACATCAGAACTATACTAATTATGCATTGGTATCAAGTGAAAAAGGCTGTATCTGTGGACTGTATAGCAGCAAAGCCAGAATAGAGAGAAAAGGCCTAGCCTATCGAAGACTAGCATCTTCAGCGGTCTTGCAGCATTAGAAGAGAGCAGATTAGCATATTATAAATATCAAGCATGTTGAAGCAAAGCCCAGATATCCTTCCGCGACTCCCTGCGAGAAAGCGATCCCGGAGCTCCCAATTAATCACAAGTCTCCAGTTCAAGTAGTAATAGATCCGGATACAACACTGAGCGTCCTGTTACCGTGGACACGGCTATTCGAATAGATAACTTCCCTGTAGGGGTGCACTACTGTTACCCAACACGCTCGATTAACTCCGGCCGGACACACTTTTCCGGGTCATGCCCGGCCTCGGCTGATCGACACACCGCAGCCCTACCTAGAGCTAAGCAGAGAGGTCCCCGCCGGTCTACATCCTAAGCGCTCAGGGATCTTGGGCCCGTCCCCCTTTGCACTCCGGGTCGTTGCGCGCAGGGCGATCCAGGCACCACCTCTGTCATGGATGGCGCCGACCCGGCCCAGCCGCAATGCTGAACTGGGCGTCTGTCAGAGCTTTCGGCTGATACATACGGTGTAGAGGGCCCCATTAAACCATTATCCCACGTGGTGGTAGTGCGAAATGGGCACGACGACCAACTCAGATCAATACCCAAATCCGTTAAGCTCGATTAGTATTGCTCGCTCGCCCAACACGCTCGATTAACTCCGGCCGCACACCCTTGTTCCTGGTGATGTCCGGCCTCGGGTGATCGACACGTTGCGGGCGAGCCCGACTTTGGTATTATTCGCTTGACCAACACGCGCGAGTAACTCCGGCCGCACACCCTTGTTCCTGGTGATGTCCGGCCGCGGGTGATCGACACGTTGCAGGCCAGCCTGACTATACATTTCCCCGCGGGTACCTCTCGAGGTAGACCCGCCTGTAACAAAGGCCAAAGTAACTGTGTGTCCAAGTATCGAGGAGGAGTCCGAGGAATCACCCTCGATGGATTCCACTCGATGTCATCCGTCAAGGAGATCCAGGAGGAATCACCCTCGATGGCTTCCACTCGGGGAGTTGCACGACGTCAACTTTATTGGAAGTGATGAAAGAGGAATCACCCTCGATAACACACGTCCGTATAGCTATTCCACAGAGACACCATCGGAAGTGAGCTAAGAGGTATCACCCTCGGCACTCGATGCCAGCTCTGCAGTGTCGGGCAATTTAGGGGGGGGGGTGGTGATGTGCTGTTCTCAGCCCGTCGGTCATTCGATCGGGGCACAGATACTAAAGCGGAGCAACTACAGCAAGGGAGAGGGGCCACAGATGGTTTTCCATCCAACCTATACTAAGCAGTTTAGGATAATAGGCAGGTATCAATAACAGTTTACAAAAATCGGCTATGCATCAGAATTGGGATCAAACAAATGCAGTAGCAAATTCTAATGCAAGCAGGAGGGAGAAAGAATAGGTGATATAGGCATGCTCAAAGGGGTTTTGCTTGCCTGGTTGCTCTGCGGAAAAGGACGGGTCGGGGATGTAGTCAGTCTCCTGGGCAGCGTCGGTCTCGGAGACTATCGGAAAGAAGGGGGAAGAAGAAACAATAAATCCACGGCAAAGTGCAATCACTATGCATGACATGCCTAAAATGATATGCAGATGAGTTATACTGCCTAACTAAATGATCTAGTTAATTTAGAAATTTATTTGGATTTATTTAATAAAAAGTGGTGTACTATTCATCTATCGAAAACAGTCAAAAAGTTCAATGTTCAGCTAGCTAGGAGTGTTGGACAATTGTTTTGATCACATATTTAGAATCTTCATATTTTTCTGATCATTTTACATATATAAATTATTTTCATCTGACTTACGGTTTAAACGATATGATTTTCTAAAGTTTTATTAATTTTCTGAAATTATTTTAATCAATTAATTCGAATTATCCAGAACATTATCCAGAACAGTGTTGGGATGACGTCAGCATGATGCAATGCTGACGTCAGCAGTCAACAGGGGCTGACCAGGGTCAAACTGACCAGTGGGTCCAGTGGGACCCACATGTCAGCCTCACATTAAGCTAATCAGGGTTTTAACTTAACTAAATTAGGTTAATTAGGGGTGGGACCTACTGTCAGTGAGCAATTAGTGTTTTAATTATCTAATTAAATTAATTAACACATTTTCTATTTATTAAAAATCGTTTTAGCTGGCGGGACCCGCATGTCAGCGACAGGAGGGGCCACGTCAGCGTTGACCGGGTCAACAGGTCAACGGGACCCACCCGTCAGCGACACAGGGGGTCCCAGCGGTCAGGCCACGTCGGCGGCCACCGGCGACTCGCCGGAATCACGCCGGCGAGCGCGAAACGCGGCGGCACGGCACGGGAGGTGCCCGGAAATCGCGCAGGGGGCACCGTTTGCAGCGGGGTTGGGCTCGTTCGAAAGCTGGCGACGAGCCGGAGCGAATGGCGGCAGTCTCGCGGGCTGCGGCGGCCGGAGCCGAGCGGTATGAGCTCGCCGGCGGCGAAGCTTTCGGGCGAGCGATGGGAACGCAGCTGCGGCGCGCGTTCGGGCGAAAGGAATAGCTGGGGAGGATCTACGCGGCACGACGAGGCGAACGGGCACGAGCCCGAGACCAAATGGTCGTCGGAGCCTCGCCGGCGACGTGCTACACGGCGGCGGGTTTCGGGCTCAGGCGAATCGGCGGCTACAGTCGGCTAGGAGCAGCGCTAGGAGAGGGGAAAGGAGGGGAGGCTCACCGGGGAGGCACACGAAGGCCCGGTGGGAGCTTAGGAGCAGTAGGGCGGCGGCATTCGCCGGAGAAGTGCCAGCGACCGTGCGGTGATGAAGAGCTCGGGGAGGTCGCAGCAGGGGCTCCGGAGCTCGGGGTCGTGGTCGAGGAGGATGGGGTGGTCGCGGCGGTGCCCGTGTGCGCCTCTCCGAGGCACGGGAGGGCGTGTGGCCGCGGCTAGACGGTGGTCATGGCGGCGGCGCTTTGGGTGAGGTGGGGAACGAGAGAGGGAGAGGCACGCGGGGGCGAGTGAGGGGTCTAGGGTTCGGGGGAGGGAACGAGCAGCTCGGGCGTGGCCTTATCGGCACAGGGGTGCCGGCGGATGGGCGACAGCGCGACGGCTGCGGGCGTGTCGACGGGAGCGCGCGACAGCGCGCGGGAGGAGGATGACGGCCGGGGTGACGGGCTGGGCTGGCTACTGTGCACTTGCGGCCCAAGTGCACAGTAGGCCACTGCCCCGTTTTCTTTTCTTTTTCTAATTCTTTTCTTTCTCTCAGTTTTGCAAATCATTCGGCCACTAAATGATTTTTAATAAATGTGTGACTTAGCTCAAATATTACAGTGCAATATTAACTACCACCAAAAATTGGCTTGGGCAAATTAAGATTTCATTTTAAATCCTATTAAATAATCTAGTGTTAAATTGTTATTATTAGCTACTGTTTGAGGTTGGTGGGGTCACTTAAGCTAAGTTACGAAAAGATCATGATCATGCTATTGTTCTTACTCCTGTGCTCAAATCCGAAAAGGTTGCCCTTGGGGTTGACCATGATAGACTCAAAGAGGAGTTTGGCACACTCGACAAAGCTCACAAGGCTTTGAAGAGTGCTCATGCCTCTCTTAAGGAGTCTCATGATCAACTCCAAGTAAAAGTTACTAAGTAAATAGCCACATGCCCTACTTTTGTGTTAATTGATAATGCCATTGCTACTAACCCTTGTTGTGAGCATGCACACCTTGTGGAGGAAAATGCTAAGTTGAAAGAGCAACTTGAGAAAGGCCTTGTGACATGCATTAAATGTGAGAAAAATCTCAATGACCTTTTGAACAATCAAAAGGAAGTTGTAGCAAAAGAAGGAACTGGGTTTGCACCCAATTCTAAGAAGAAGAAGAAGTTGAAGACCAAACAACCCCTCCCACTCAAGGAAACCTTTGTCAAAGCGGGGAAAGTTACTCATCAGAAGAAGGACAAGGTTGTGGGTGGTAATGCCAAGAAGGGCAAGACCACCCCCTTCAACAAAGTCGACGATTTTAACCACTCTTATGTTTTATGCCATGCTAGTGATGGGGATGTTTATGCCAAATATGTTGGTTCTTCTTATGAGTACATTGAATGGTCTATTTGTGTTCCTAAGACCCTTGTTACTAACATGAAAGGACCCACTAAAGAATGTGTTGGGGATATAACCCCACGATGAGACCCGCCCTTGTAGGGCCGGGTCATGAAGTTGGCGGCTTAGCAGTGAGGCCTTAAACAGGCAAGAAGAATAAGACAAGGCGTGGAAGTGACTTACCAGACGGGCCTGGCGGAGGCCCAGAGCCGGAAGCCAATGTGTGACCCGGAGGCGTAAGCCGCCGGGAGATGGCTTGCCAGATAAGGCAAGGTTATTTAGAGATAAGGTCGGTTACTAGATGTAACCTGACCCGGACTCTTGTAAGCCCAGGGCCTCGACCTGTGTATATAAAGGCGGGTTCCCTGGGTGGCTTAAGGTACGAAACCTTTGATCGAGTGCTAGGTCAAGCGAATTCCGCTCCCTTGTAATCGATACCCAATCAATACAACTCAAAGCAGGACATAGGCTATTACCTCCTTCGAGAGGGGACGAACCTGGGTAAGCCTGTGTCTTTCGTCCCAATCAACCCCTTCGAGTTAACCGCCGTAGCGATGGCTTCACCCCTAAGTCCTTGCACTAGGACATCTGCCGTGATAAAACCACGACAGTTGGTGCCCACCATGGGACTGATGCACGGTGGTTTGGAGTATTCGAAGGGCTCTCTCCCAGGGATCGAGGGATACGCTGTTGGCAGGATGACTAAGAGTCGCCGCGGCAAACTCTACATTGATGACGCTGGCTGGGGCCCCGAGGCCGACTCAATCGAGTATGGGTACCGGGTCCCCTTCGGCGGAATTCACGTTTTCATCGGCAAGATCGGCGGATCTAAGCCCGGGCCGGATATCTGCACCAACCTCGTTGAGTCGGCCCGGCGCGTGCAACCCGCCTGGATCAAGCCGGACCGGAAGCACGTCTTTGTCGGCTTCACCCAAGGCGCGGAGCTTGAGAAAGGCTCTGTGTCACGAGAAGAAACCCTAATCTGCTCAGAGGATGGATCCTCGAGCGGGGAGGCGGAATCAATCTGCCAGCTTCATAACGGCGGGCTTGGGGGCTACTTCGATGGTGACAGTATTCCGGAACCCTATGAGCCGCCGAGCCAAGCCGCCGTCTTCATGGCTGGATCGGTGCCGGCTTCTGGCAGCACGGCGGCTGGGACAGCGGCGGCCGGCGCGGCAGGGTCCAGATAAGCCAGGCCCCCGGCTCAAGTTTTGCCGGAACTGATGAACGAGTTGACAACTCTGATGGGAACCGAGGTCACAACGGAAAATCAGGCAAACCGTAATGCGGAGATCGCGAGACTGAAGGACCAGATGACCAGGGCCCAGGAGGAGATTAATGCGTTGCAGGCTTAGATGGATGCTGAATCGGAGCGTCTCAGGGCTAAAGCTTTTCGCCTTAGTCTGGATCAACAAGCCTCAGAGGCAGTTTTTCGGATGAGGCATCAGACCCGCCTGCCTGATCAGTAGGAGCGTAGAAATCTTTTTAACACGCCGGGGGCAGGACCGAACGCGCCTCTGACCGTGACCCGAACGGCGGAAGTGCCTGGGAATAGGGCGGCGACTCAGCATCGGCAGCCAGACCCGCCCCGCAGGAATTAGACCCCGCCGCAGCGTTTTTTGACACCACCTAGTCATTACTCTAACCCGGTGGAGAACATGATAGCAGCGGCTGCCAGGCTCAATGCGCTCCCCCTCGCTGAAGGGACACCTTTCGCCGAAGAGGCAAGGAATGCCATTGGGTACTTGCAGACAACAGTGGCTCAACAGGAGAAGTATACTTACAGCTGGAGTCGTGTGCATTCAACCCCCATTCCAAGCCGCAGTTATAGCCGGCGTTTGGAGTCGCCGGCGGTCTCCAGCAGCGAGCGACGTCGAAACCCGCCCCGTGATGACCCACCCGTTGTCGATGCTCAGGCGATTGTGGATAATGCTAGAGCTCAACGGGAGGCGGCGGCCGCAACGGCTTACCAAGAGCCGCCCCGATGCCCCCTTCAGCTTCGGTGGGAGCCAGAGTCACTTCCAGGGCTGCTGGAGTGCCGTGTTTAGTACAACTTTATATAATTTTTGCTTGTTCCATGTTGTTATATTATCATTCTTGGATGTTTTACAATCATTTTATAACAACTTTATATCATTTTTTGGGACTAACCTATTGACATAGTGCCAAAGTGCCAGTTGCTGTTTTTGCTTGTTTTTTTACTTCGCAGAATATCAGTACCAAACGGAGTCCAATCGCGACGAAACTTTTTGGAGATTTTTTCTGGACCAGAAGACGCCCAGTGGGCCAAAGAAGTGCCAGAGAGGTGGGCTGTGGAGAGCACAACTCACTAGGGCGCGCCAGAGGACCCAGGCGCGCCCTGATGGGTTGTGCCCTCCTTGGGGCCCCTCTCCACCGCCTCTGATGCCTATAAATTCCCAAATATTCCAAAAACCCTAGGGGAGTCGACGAAAAACACATCCAGCCGCTGCAAGTTCCAGAACCGCGAGATCCAATCTAACACCATCACGGAGGGGTTCATCATCCTCATTGGTGCCTCTCCGATGATGCGTGAGTAGTCCACCATAGACCTACTGGTCCGTAGGCAGTAGCTAGATGGCTTTCTCTCTCTCTTTTGATTCTCTATACAATGGTCTCTTGGAGATCTATTTGATGTAAACTTTTGCGGTGTGTTTTTTGGGATCCGATGAATTTTGAGTTCAAGATCAGTTCCTATCCATGAATATTATTTGATTCTTCTTTGATCTCTTATATGCATGATTACTTATAGCCTTGTACTTCTTCATCGAATCTTTGGTTTAGTTAGGCCAACTAGATCGATTTTTCTTGCCATGGGAAGAGGTGCTTTGTAATGGGTTCGATCTTGCGGTGTCCTTTCCCAGTGACAGAAGGGGAAGCAAGGCATGCATGTATCGTTGCCATTAAGGATAACAAGATGGGGTCTATTCCTACATGAATAGATCTTGTCTACATCATGTCATCGTTCTTATTGCGTTACTCCGTTTTTCCATGAATTTAATACACTAGATGCATGCTAGATAGCGGTCGATGTGTGGAGTAATAGTGGTAGATGCAGGCAGGAGTCAGTTTACTTATCTTGGACGTGATGCCTATATAATGATCATCGCCTTGGATATCGTCATGATTATTTGATCTTCTATCAATTGCCCAACAGTAATTTGTTCACCCATCGTGTGCTATACTCATGAGAGAAGCCACTAGTGAAACCTACGGCCCCCGGGTCTACTTTTTCAACATATTGCTTTCCGATCTATCTTTTTGCCGCTTTTGTTTTCAGATCTATTATTCCAAAAACCCAAAAATATATTGCTGCACTTTTTATTTGCCCTTTTATTTTGTGTTCTTGAGAGATTTATCTCTCCAATCTATCACTACCTAATCTATCTTTTTACCGTAGAGAGATTGACAACCTCTCTTTCGCGTCGGGTTGCAAGTATTTGTTATTTGTGTGAAGGTGCTGCTTATTGGGTGGTGGTGATCCTCCTACTGGTTCGATAACCTTGGTTTCATAACTGAGGGAAATACTTACCGTCGCTGTGCTGCATCATCCCTTCCTCTTTGGGTAAATACCGACACAGTCTCTAGCCACGTCAAAGGAATTTCTAGCACCATTGCCGGGGAAGAAGCGGTCTCTTCTACGTGCCAATCTCAGGCGCCGAGGAGACTCCATCATCATCTACCAGGTTCCTAATCACAAATCTCATCTCCATGCAATTACATTATTTGCCATTGGCCTCTCGTTTTCCTCTCCCCCACTTCAACAATTTGTCGTTTTATTCGCCCTCTTTTTCGTTTGCCTTTTTCTCGTTAGATCTCTTCTTTGCTTGCAATCTTGTTTGCGTAGTCATGATGACTCAAGAAAACACCAAGTTGTGTGACTTTTCCAATACTAATAACAATGATTTTATTAGTACTCCGATTGCTCGTCCTGGCACTTGTGCGGAGTCTTGTGATATTAATGCCGCTTTGTTGAATCTTGTCATGAAACATCAATTTGCCGGTACTCCTAATGAGGATGCCGCATCCCATCTAAACATGTTTGTAGAATTGTGTGATATGCAAAAGAAAAAAGATGTGGACAATGATATAGTGAAGTTGAAATTATTTCCTTTTTCCTTGCGGGATCGTGCAAAATTTTGGTTTTCCTCTTTGCCTCACGATAGTATCGATTCTTGGAACAAGTTCAAGGATGATTTTATCACTAAGTATTTTCCACCCGCGAAAATTATTTACCTTAGGACACAAATCATGAATTTTAAGCAACTTGAGCATGAACATGTTGCACAATCTTGGGAAATAATGAAGTTGATGCTAAGAAATTGTCCTACTCATGGTTTAAATCTTGGGATGATCATACAAAAAATTTATGCGGGCTTGAATTTTGTCTCTAGAAATCTTTTAGATTCCGCCGCGGGTGGTACTTTTATGGAAATCACTTTGGGTGAATCTACTAAATTGCTAGATAATATCATGGCAAATTACTCTCAATGGCATACCGAAAGAGCACCTACTAGTAAAAAAGTTAATTCGGTTGAGGAAATTAGTACTTTGAGTGATAAGGTTGATGCTTTGATGAAATTGGTTCCTAGTAAAAATGCTCCTATTGACCTTAATGATGTGCTTTTGTCTACCTTGATTGAGCAAAATAGTGATTCCGTAGATGTGAACTTTATCTCGTGAAACAATTTCAATAACAATGCTTATAGAGATAATTTTAATCCTAGGCCTTTTCCTAGAAATTCCTCTAATAATTATGGTAATTCTTCTTACAATAATAATAGGAACACCTCTGATCTTTAGAGTAATATTAAAGAATTTATCAATGCGCCAAAGGCTTTTAATACTACGATAGAAGAAAACTTGAATAAGATTGATGATATGTCTAGAAGCATTGATAGAATTTCTCATGATGTTGAAAATCTCGAGTTGAAAGCTTTTGTGCCTAATATTTATGAATCAATTAAATCTTGATATGTCTCTATGGATGAAAGTAAGAAAAGAACCGCTATGCTTAAAGCTAAAAGAGAAATCTTAGAAAAATCGTTTTCTAGTGATTGCCTTCATAAAAAACATGAAGATCTTAAAGTGATTGGTATTTCTACTATTGATTCCTTGTTTAGTAATATTAAGATTGATGATAAAGGGACTGAAGTATAGTCAACTTTAGCTAGAAGACGTCCCAATAATTTCGAGGGTGAAAATCTTGATGAAAATTTTGATAAAAGTGGGTTTGAAGAGGTCAAAACTTTAACTAGTGATGTGCCCACTATTTTGGATTGCAAGGACTTTAATTATTATAGTTTCTCTTTGATTGAATGTATTTCTTTGATGCAATCCATGTTGAATTCACCCCATGCTTATGAACAAAATAAAGCTTTTACTAAACATATCGTTGATGCCATGATGAAATCTTTTGAAGAAAAGTTGGAGTTGGAGATTTCTATTCCTAGAAAATTACATGATGAGTGGGAACCTACCATTAAGGTCAAGATTAAAAATTATGAGTGCTTTGCTTTATGTGATTTGGGTGCTAGTGTTTCCACGATTCCGAAATCTCTTTGTGATGTGCTTGGTCTTACCAATATTGAAGAATGTTCTCTTAATTTGCACTTGGCGGATTCTACTATTAAAAAACCTTTGGGAAGAATTAATGATGTTCTTATTCTTGCAAATAGGAGCTATGTTCCCATAGATTTTATTGTGCTTGATATCGATTGCAATCCGTCTTGTCTCATTATACTTGGTAGACCGTTTTTACGCACTATAGGTGCCGTGATTGATATGAAAGAAGGCAATATTCGTTCCAATTTCCATTAGGAAAGGGTATGGAACACTTCCCTAGAACAAGAATTAAGCCACCATATTAATCAATCATGAGGGCATCCTATGGATCCAAAACCAAGGATGACAATACTTGAATCTATGCGTTATGCCTAGCTAGGGGCGTAAAACGATAGCGCTTGTTGGGAGGCAACCGAATGAATAAATAAATTTTTGCTTTTTCCTTTCTGTTTTTGAGTGTTGACACAATTATTACTCTGTTATGATTGTGTTTTTATGGTTTATTTAGTATTTGTGCCAAGTAGAGCCTTTAGGATGATTCATAAGATGAGTAGAAGTGATGCTGAATCTGAAACAAAAACTTTGCGCCCAGTATATGAATTTTCATTTTTTACCGGAACGTGATCTTGAGCTGAAATTTTAACACAGTGTTTCTATACAAATTACTTAAGTTCTCCTAAGTTTTCAGAATTTTTAGAGTTGCATAAGTATGGTTAGAGTACAGATTACTACAGACTGTTCTGTTTAAGACAGGTTCTGTTTTTGTTGCATTGTGTGCTTGTTTTGATGAATCTATGGGTTATATTGAAGGGTATGAGCCATGGTAAAGTTACAATACAGTAGGTATAATGCAATAATAAAAAATTAATGGGTTTGCAACAGCACCTAAAGTAGTGATTTGCTTTATTATACTAACGGATCTCACGAAGATTTTGTTGAGTTTTGTGTGATTGAAGTTTTCAAGTTTTGGGTGAGATCACGATGGATAAAGCAATAAGGGGTGAAAAGAGCCTAAGCTTGGGGGTGCTACAGCACCCCCAATATATATCCAAAGAGAAACAAGCAACTAAGCTTGGGGATGCCCCCGAGTGGCATCCCCTCTTTCTTCTAACGACCATCGGTATTTTACTTGGAGCTATATTTTTATTTGTCACATATCATGAGTTTTGCTTGGAGCGTCTTGTATCATTTGAGTCTTGCTTGCTTTTCTTGTTAGTTTGTCACTTGTATCCTTGCTGGACACACCTATTTGGGAGAGCCAAAATTATGCTATGATTTGTTAGAATTGCTCTATATGCTTCACTTAAACTTTTTGAGCTATAGATTGCTCTAGTGCTTCACTTATATCTTTTTGAGCATGGTGTGCTTGGAAATTTTTGTAGAAATACTCTCATGCTTCACTTAGATTAATTTGAGATATAGTAAATTTTGAAGAAACCCTCTCACGCTTCACTTATATCTTTTTGAGAGATGAAATCTTTATGCTCATGTGCTTCACTTAAATATTTTGAGCTTGTCAAAAAAGCAATGGCAATATATGAAACTAGTCCCGAAGTGATAGATATCCAGGGAGGACATAATAAAAACTTTCATGAAGATCATTGGACAAATTAAACTTCATTCCTTGTAATAGTTTTGAAACATGATGATAGTAATATGTGAGTCATGTTAGTGAGTAATTATGCTTTAGTAGGAATATTGGCGTTAAGGTTTGTGAATCCCTATGCATGCACGAAAGTCAATAGTTATGCAATGAAGTTACATCCTACTTATGGTGCATTATTCGGTGTTAGTTATGCTCAATGCTTGCTTATGTGAATTTTCGTTTCTTGGTTTGGTTGCTTCTCAATCTATTTGCTAGCCTCCATTTGTACTAAGTAGAAATACTACTTGTGCATCCAAAATCCTTAAACCAAGTTTTGCCTTATGAGTCCACCATACCTACCTATATGCGGTATTTCCATGTCGTTCCAAGCAAATTTGTATGTGCCATCTCTAAATTTTCAAAATAAACTTTCTCTTTTGTGTGCTCGTACCGCTCATGAAACGGTGGGGAGTGTCCAATATTTTTCCATGATAGATGTGTTATTCTCAAGATGAGTGTTTATTCACTTGTCATTGCACGAGAGTGCGGCGGTAATAGGGATGCCCATTCCCAAAATGAAAAAGAAAAAATATTTATTTATGTTGTCAAATAATAAATTCCTTGAAAAGTGTTGGTATGGAAGGCAACCGTGGATACGGCCCGCCATGGAAAGTGAAAGTTTGGTGGAAAAAGGAATAAACTTTATTTTCTGTTTGGGAACCGCCTATGATATATCTAGCATGGAAAGTATTGTGAGCTACTTTGTCATTTTCGTTGACAGGAAAGGCATGCCACCCAAAATATTTTCTCTCTCTCAATTTAAACTTTGAGCTCTGGCACCTCTACAAATCCCTACTTCCCTCTGCGAAGGGCCTATCTATTTACTTTATGTAATTTTTATTTTTTACTTTGAGTCTCCATCTTCTCATATAAAGCACCAACTAGGGGGCACTAAGATCGTACTTGAGCATTGGGCATAGCTAATATTTGAGTGTGTTTCATGAATGGATCAATGATTGAGCATGATGGGCCTGGGATAACTTTCTTTAGTGTTGATATTTTGAAGGACATGGTTGCTTGTTGACGTGGCTTGAGACTGCGTTAAAATTTAGGAAAACGTAAAGAATTTGTATAGAAACACTGTGTTAAAATTTCAGCTCAACATCACGTCCCAGTAAAAAATGAAAATTCGAACACTGGACGCAAAGTTTCTGTTTCAGATTCAGCATCGCTTCTACTCATCTTATGAATCATCCTAAAGGCTCAACTTGGCACAAACACTAAATAAAGCATAAAAACACAATCATAACAGAGGCATAATTGTGTCAACACTCAAAAATAGAAAGAAAAAGACAAAAATAAATTTATTCATTGGGTTGCCTCCCAACAAGCGCTATCGTTTTACGCTCCTAGCTAGGCATAACGCATAGTTTCAAGTATTGTCATCTTTGGTTTTCAACTCTTCAATCACAGTACTAGATTTCTTCAAGGTTTTAGCATGCATACTCTCGATAACAACACTCCTAGGAAGAAAACCAAAAAATTCATTTTTGTAAATAGGGTCTCTTACTATTTCAACAAAGTCGGGATGAATACTAATCATTTTAAGATCTCCCTTGTGGCCACTAGGTGTAGCAACTTTGTTCTTAGTGACTTGCGTGATATTGCCAATTTTTACGGGAGTTTTTTCAATAGTTTTAACAGAAGAAAAAGTCGAACCCAAGTTACTAAAAATTTCTTCCAACTTATCAATCCGGCAAGGACTCTCTTCTACGCTTTCGTTAACTACGGTTTCTTTTTTCCTTTAACAATTTAAAGGCATCTCCCGCCTTAGCCCCAATTTTATTAGCAAGATTATGCATTTTCTTATCCAAATTTTCAAGATGTTCTTTGGTAATCATCTTCTTTTCAATAGCATCTAATCTCTCCATAACATGTTCGAGAGTTAAAGTTGTTTCATTGATCATAAGAGGTGGTGATCCCACTAAACTTCCCATAGCATTAAAAGCATCCAAAGATGGACTCATCAAGAAATTCCCACCAGTAATCGTATCAAGGACGAATCTATACCAAGTGGTGATGCCCACATAAAAACTGCGAAGAAGAACAACGGTAGATTGCTTATGGATAGATCTATTATGAGCATTGCAAATCCTATACCAAGCATCTTTTAGGTTCTCCCCTCCCCTTTGCTTAAAATTAAGAACTTCATTATCAGGAGTACACGCATTAAAGGAAGAACTAGCTATAATGACAAGGCAAGAAACCTGACGAGAAAAAGGCAAACGAAAAAGAGGGCGAATAAAATGGCAAATTGGTGAAGTGGGGGAGAGGAAAATGAGAGGCAAATGGCAAATAATGTAATTGCAACGAGATGAGATTTATGATTAGGAACCTGGTAGATGATGATGGTGTCTCCTCGGCGCCAGAGATTGGCACGTAGAAGAGACAACTTCCTCCCCGGCAACGGCGCTAGAAATTCCTTTGACGTGGCTTGAGACTACGTCGGTATTTCCCCAAAGAGGAAGGGATGATGCAGCACAGCGACGGTAAGTATTTCCCTCGGTTAGGAAACCAAGGTATCGAACCAGTAGGAGGATCACCACCACCTAATAAGCAGCACCTGCACACAAATAACAAATACTTGCAACCCGACGCCAAAGAGAGGTTGTCAATCTCTCTACGGTAAAAAGATAGATTAGGTCGTGATAGATTGGAGAGATAGATCTCTCAAGAACACAAAATAAAAGGAGCAAATAAAAAGTGCAGCAAGGTATTTTTTGGTTTTTGGTATAATAGATCTGAAAACAAAAGAGGCAAAAAGATAGATCGGAAAGCAATATGTTGGAAAAGTAGACCCGGGGGCCGTAGGTTTCACTAGTGGCTTCTCTCATGTGTATAGCACACGGTGGGTGAACAAATTACTGTTGGGCAATTGATAGAAGATCAAATAATCATGACGATATCCAAGGCGATGATCATTATATATGCATCACGTCCAAGATAAGTAGACTGACTCCTGCCTGCATCTACCACTATTACTCCACACATCGACCGCTATCCAGCATGCATATAGTGTATTAAGTTCATGGAAAAACGGAGTAATGCAATAAGAATGATGGCATGATGTAGACAAGATCTATTCATGTAGGAATAGACCCCATCTTGTTATCCTTAATGGCAACGATACATGCGTGCCTTGCTGCCCCTTCTGTCACTGGGAAAGGACACCGCAAGATCGAACCCATCACAAAGCACCTCTTCCCATGGCAAGAAAAATCGATCTAGTTGGCCTAACTAAACCAAATATTTGAAGAAGAAATACGAGGCTATAAGTAATCATGCATATAAGAGATCAAAGAAGACTCAAATAATATTCATGGATAGAAACTGACTATGAACTCAAAATTCATCGGATCCCAACAAACACACCGCAAAAGTTTACATCAAATAGATCTCCAAGAGACCATTGTATTGAGAATCAAAAGAGAGAGAGAGGAAGCCATCTAGCTACTGCCTACGGACCCGTAGGTCTATGGTGGACTACTCACGCATCATCGGAGAGGCACCAATGAGGATGATGAACCCCTCCGTGATGGTGTTAGATTGGATCTCGAGGCTCTGGAACTTGCGGCGGCTGGATGTGTTTTTCGTCGACTCCCCTAGGGTTTTCTGAATATTTGGGTATTTATAGGCATCGGAGGCGGTGGAGAGGGGCCCCGTGGAGGGCACAACCCATCAAGGCGCGCCGGGCCCCCCCTGGCACGCCCTGGTGGGGTGTGCTCTCCACAGCCCACCTCTCTGGCACTTCTTTGGCCCACTGGGTGTCTTCTGGTCCCAAAAAAATCTCCAAATTTTTTTGTCGCGATTGGACTCCGTTTGGTACTGATATTCTGCGAAGTAAAAAACAAGCAAAAACAGCAACTAGCACTTTGGCACTATGTCAATAGGTTAGTCCCAAAAAATGATATAAAGTTGCTATAAAGTGATTGTCAAACATCCAAGAATGATAATATAACAACATGGAACAAGCAAAAATTATAGATACGTTAGAGACATATCAATGTTCGAACCGACGCATCTTTGGCCACTCAAGTCTGCTTTGGTGATGGCACTATTTCAAAGGTATTGGGTATTGGCAAGGTGGTTATCTCTCCAAACTTAACCATTTAGAGAGCATGCTTGTTGAGACCCTTGCATACAATGTACTTTCCGTTCGTCAACTTTCACTCATGGGTTTTAGTACTTTCTTTGGCATTGATACCATGGCCCTTTTGTGGAGCAAGACTCTTAAAGTAGTCTTTGTTGGGCATGTCAAAAACGGTCTCTGTGTGGTCAACTTCTCGGAGCGACCCACTAAGACCGTGACTTGCCAAATGGCTAAAGTGGACG
Source organism: Elymus sibiricus (assembly GCA_039707655.1). Lineage (NCBI taxonomy): Eukaryota > Viridiplantae > Streptophyta > Magnoliopsida > Poales > Poaceae > Elymus > Elymus sibiricus. The sequence goes on from CM077671.1 coordinate 253,864,045, forward strand.
TGGGATGGCTTTGGCATCGCCTGCTAGCCCACGTCAATATGAGATCTTTGCAAAGTCTCCTCAAAGGGGATCATGTTCTTGGACTAATAAATGTGAGTTTTGCCAAAGATCGTGCTTGCAGTGCGTGTATCGAAGGAGAGCTACATGAGAAGGCTCACCGACCCACGACTACCATCTACTCAAAGAGGCCCTTGGAGCTCCTTCACATGGATCTCTTCGGTCCTCCATCTTTCGATAGTCTTAGGGGAAGAAAGTATTTCTTGGTGATTGTGGATGATTACTCAAGATATACATGGGTATATTTCTTCAAGAGGAAGAGTGAGACCCAACATACTGTCATCGACTTTGCAAATGAAGCTCAACGCCAACAGATGCAAAGATATTGATGATTAGAAGTGACAACGGCATCGAGTTCAAGAACTACACCTTGGACGAGTTTCTGAGTGATGAGGGGATCAAGCATCAATACTCTGCACCCTATACCCCTCAACAAAATGGTGTTGCGGAGAGGAAGAACCGTACGTTGATGGATGCAGCAAGGACCATGATGGCGGAATTCAAATCTCCGTACAACTTTTGGGCCGAACCCATCAATACCGCGTGTCATGCATCTAATCGGCTCTACCTCCGCAAAGGCTTGAACAAGACTCCATTGAAATACTTACCGATAACAAGCCCAACCTCAAGTACTTCCGGGTGTTCAGTTGAAAGTGTTTCATTCTCAAGAAAGGTACACGTTTGTCTAAATTTGAACCTAGAGCTCAAGAGGGCATATTTGTTGGTTATGCTACAAACACTCATGCTTACCGTGTTCTCAACAAGTCCATTGGACTTATTGAGGAGACGTGTAACGTAGAGTTTGATGAAAATAACGACTCCCAAGTGGAGCAAAGTGTTCTTTGTGATGTAGGTGATGAAATTCCTCCCCAAGCGATAAGAAGAATGGGTGTGGGACACTTCCTACCCGTTGAGGAACCCCTTGTGGCCGAAGGAGAAGGACAATGTTCTACGCAAGTGGAACCATCACCAACGCAAGACCCACATGCTTCCGAAGAACAAAATGAAGGCCCTCAACCAAGTGAACAAGATCAAGGGCAAGATCAACCTTGTGACTATGGTGATACACCAAGAGATGCCCAAGATCAAGTTCACATCTCCGAGCAAGCTCAAGATCAAGATCATTCTCAAGATCAAGAGCAAGCTCATGATAGCACTCAAGATCGTTAAGACGATGCTCCTCAACCTTCCATGGAGGATATTTTAGAAAGACAAGCCGCCAAGATTGCTTCCAAGCTTAAACATAAAAAACATATTTTGGAGAATGTCTACGGAAGCTTGAATAAAGGGATAACCACTCGTAGTCAATTAACAAACTTTTGTGCACATCACGCGTTTGTTTCTTGCATTGAACCCCTAAAGGTACAAGAGGCACTTGAGGACACGAAATGGATTGAAGCCATGCATGATGAACTCAACAAATTCGAGCGCAACAAAGTGTGGCGTTTGGTGCCAAGACCAAAGGAGAATCACAATGTCATTAGAACCAAATGGATCTTCAAGAACAAGCAAGATGCGAACGGTGTTCTCCTTCGCAACAAGGAAAGATTGGTGGCACAAGGCTACTCCCAACTCGAGGGTATCAACTACGGTGAAACTTTTGCTCCCATTGCTCTCCTTGAATCTATTCGCATGTTGCTTGCATATGCCTCTCATCATGATTTTAAATTATATCAAATGGATGTGAAGAGTGCTTTTCTTAATGGTCCACTTAAGGAGTTGGTATATGTCAAGCAACCCCCGGGGTTCGAGGATCCTAAGTTCCCCAATCATGTATACGTTCTCGATAAGGCACTCTATGGACTTAAACAAGCCCCACGTGCGTGGTACGAGCACCTTACCGAGATGTTGCAAGATCGTGGGTCTGAAATTGGGAAAATCGATCCCACTCTTTTCACGAAGAAGGTTAAAGGGAACTTGTTCATATGCCAACTATATGTGGATGCTCTTATGTCGAAGGTAAATTCTGTCGAAGAAATCGCTACTTTGAGTGAAAAAGTGGATGCTCTTATGAATATGGTTGCTAGTAAAAATGCTCGTGTTGATCCCAATGATGTTCCCTTATCTACTTTGATTGAGCAAAATAATGATGCTATTGATGTGAACTTTGTCTCGCGAAATAATTTCAATAACAATGCTTACAGAGGAAATTTCAATTCTAGACCGTATCCCGGTAATTCCTCTAATAACTATGAAAATTCTTATGGCAATTCTTCTACAAATTCTCATAGGATGCCCTATGATCTTGAGAACAAAATTAAATAATTTATTAATTCTCAAAAGGTTTTCAACACTATGGTAGAAGAAAAATTGCATGTAGTTGACACTTTGGATAAAAACATGGATAGAATTGCTCTTGATGTGGAAACTCTTAAAAATAAAGCTTTGCCACCCAAGCATGATTTGAATGATGCTATTAAATCTATCCAAATATCTATCAACGAAAGTAAGGAGAGGACTGCTAAGTTGATAGCTAAGCGGGAATTCTTAGAAAAAGCTCTTCCACCCGGTTTTTACCGGAATCATGATGAAGATCTTAAAATGATTGGTGTTTCTCCTATTGAATCTTTATTTACTTCTTTGAATATAAATGATAAAGGTACTGGAGATGAGTCAACTTTAGTCGAGAAGCGTCCCGTTTGCTTGGAGGGTGATGATTTTGATGCTAAAACTGAAAAATGTGGGTTTGGAGAGGTCAAAACTTTAACTAGTGATGTGCCCACTATTTTGGATTACAAGGACTTTAAGTATGATAATTTATCTTTAATAGAATGTATTTCCTTGTTGCAATCCGTTATTATCTCACCCAATGTTTATGAACAAAACAAAGCTTTTACCGAACATATAGTAGAAGCTATGATAAAAGCTTATGATGAGAAACTTGAGCTTGAAGTTTTTATTCCTATAAAATTGCATGATTAGTGGGAACCTAATATCAAAATAAAGATCAATAAATATGAATGCAATGCTTTGTGTGACCTTGGTGCTAGTGTTTCAACTATTCCTAAAACTCTTTGTGATGTGCTCGGTCTCACTAATATTGAAGATTGTTCCCTCAACTTGCATCTTGCGGATTCTACCATCAAGAAACCTTTAGGTAGAATTAATGATGTGCTTATTATTACAAATAAAAATTATGTGCCTGTATATTTCATTGTGCTTGATATTGATTGCAATCCTTCTTGTCCCATAATACTTGAAAGGTCTTTCTTACGAACTATAGGTGCAATCATTGACATGAAAGAGGGGAGCATAAGATTCCAATTCCCATTAAAGAAAGGGATGGAGAACTTCCCTAGAAATAGAATTAAACCACCTTATTAATCAATCATGATAGCTACTTATGGGTGGAGTGTCAAAGATGGCAACACTTGAAACTATGCATTATGCCTAGCTAGGGCATAAAACAATAGCGCTTGTTGGGAGGCAACCCAATGGTTATCTTAAAAAATTTCTTTAAACTTCATGTTTATTTTTAATAGCATGATTATTTCCTATGTATTGATTATGTTTTTGTGTTTAAATTAGTGTTTGTGCCAAGTAAAGCCTTTGGGATGACTCACAAGATGAGTAGAATTGATGCTGAAACAAAACAGAAACTTTTGACTCCAGTACAGGAATTTTCATTTTTTACTGGAGCGTGATAATGATCTGAAATTTTTACACAGTGTTTCTATAGAACTATTAGAGGTTTTCCTAATTTTTCAGAATTTTTAGAGTTACATACATATAGGTTCTCTACATATTTCTGCAGACTGTTCTGTTTTAGACAGATTCTGTTTTTGCTTGCATAGTTGCTTGTTTTGATTATGCTATGGATTGGGGGTGGGGAGGGGGGGGGGGGTATAAGCCATGGAGAAGTTAGAATACAGTACCTATTATGCATTTATGAAATTTGAATCAATTTACAACAGTACTTAAAGTATGCAATATGTTTCTTATACTAACGGATGTCATGAAGTTTTGTTGAGTTTTGTGTGATTGAAGCTTTCAAGTTTTGGGTGTTATCTTGATGGACAAAGGAATAAGGAGTAGCAAGAGCCTAAGCTTGGGGATGCCCAAGGCACCCCAAGGTAATATTTTAAAGGAGACTCAAGCGTCTAAGCTTGGGGATGCCCCGGAAGGCATCCCCTCTTTCGTCTCAAATCCATCGGTATGTCACTTGAAGCTATATTTTTATTCGTCACATGATATGAGTTTTGCTTGGAGCGTCGTTTGCTTTTACTTTCAGTTTGCCACAATCATTGTTTGCTGGCCACACCTATTTAAGAGAGACACACCTTCATCATAATTTGTTAGAATACTCTATGTGCTTCACTTATATCTTTTGAGCTTAGCAGTTGCTCTAGTACTTCACTTATATCCTTTTGAGCACGGTAGCGTGTAGATTTTATAGAAATAATTTCACTCTCGTTCTTCACTTATATTTGTTTGGGAGTTAATAAATAGTGATGGTAATTTGCATGGGTCATAATACTAGTCCAAAAATAATAGGTATTCAATGAATGATAATCAAAACCATCATGTAGCACATATAAAGAAATTGTGGGTTAATGATATTGATGTAGTAATATGAAATAGGTGTGAGTTCATAATTGTTAAACCATAGAAGTGTCAATATTAAGAAAGGTTGACCTTTTTGTTCATCTAAAAATTAAAAAGGCATGGTGATGATGTGTGAGCATTTCTATTCCTCGTTGAAATACTAGTGTTGTTTTGGGTTGGAAACGCGCAATGGTTAACTCCTACCAACCTCTTCCCTCGGGGCATGCGATTAGTACTTTAACCTATTATAAACTAATAAAACTTTGCAATAAGTATATGAGTTCTTTATGACTAATGTGAAACCATGGACATACGCAATCTCACCTTCTCATATTTTGCTAGCCTCTTCGGTACCGTGCATAGCCCGTTCTCACCTCGAGGATCGGTGCAACTTTTGCCGGTGCATCCAAACCCCGTGACATGATACGCTCTGTTGCACATAAGCCTTATTATATCTTCCTCAAAACAACCACCATACCTACCTATCATGGCATTTCCATAGCCATTCCGAGATATATTGCCATGCAAATTCCATCGTCACTTCACATGACTAGTTCATTCATCGTCATATTGCTTTGCATGATCATATAGAGCTGACATAGTATTTGTGGCAAAGCCACCGTTCATCATGTTTTTGATACATGTCACGCTAGATCATTGCACATCCTGGTACACTATCAGAGGCATTCATTCAGAGTCATATCTTCATATCAGTTCTCCATATTGAGTTGTAAGTAAATAAAAGTGTGATGATCATCATTATTAGAGCATTGTCCCAGTGAGGAAAGAATGATGGAGACGATGATTCTCCCATAAGTCGAGATGAGACTCCGAACGAAAATAAATATGGGGGGGGGGGGCAAATGAGCCCACCATCCATTCAAAAAAATGAGAGAAAATGAGAGAAGGGACTTTGCTACTATCCTTTACCACACTTGTGCCTCAAAGTGGCACCATGTTCCTCATGTAGAGAGTCTCATGATATATCACTTTCATATGCTAGTGGGAATTACCTATTCATTATTACAAACTTGGCTTTTATATTCCTAAGACGGGCTTCCTCAAATGCCCGAGGTCTTCATGAGCAAGCAAGTTGGATGCACACCCCACTTAGCTTCATTTGAGCTTTCATACACTTATAGCTCTAGTGCATCATTTGCATGGCAATCCCTACTCCTTGCATTGACGTCTATCGATGGGCATCTCCATAGCCCGTTGGTACGCCTAGTTGATGTGAGACTATCTTCTCCACTTTTTACCCCTTTGATATCTACCACCATACTCTATTCCACTTCAATGCTATGTCCAATGGCTCACGCTCATGTATTGCATGAAGAATAAAAAGTTGATGCATATGAAAAAGTACGAACCAATTGCCTGACTTGGACACCGTGGTGCTTAACATTTGTATTAATGTGGTGAAGATGGAGCCATGCCTTGCTAATACAATAAGATGAATGGGGGGGGGGGTAAACATTTCTTAAGGATCGTATACTTTTAAGAATTAACAATTCTGGTTCTTACACTTTAATTATTGTTATGTTAATATTTGTTGATTCATCTTTTCTCAATGAGCATACATGCATAAGATTACATAGTGGATAGCATGTCACATCAAAAATTCTATTTTTATCATTTACCTACTCGAGGATGAGCAGGAATTAAGCTTGGGGATGCTTGATATGTCTCCAACGTATCTATAATTTTTGATTGTTCCATGCTGATATATTATCATTCTAGGATACTTTTTTGGATCTTTATTTACCAATTTATAATAGTTTTGAGCACTAACCTATTGACCTAGTGCCCAGTGCCAGTTCCTGTTTTCTGCATGTTTTTGCCTTTTTAGGTTTACTATACCAAACGAAGTCCAATTGCCACGAAACTTTTTGATGATTTTTTCTGGACTATATGAAGACCTAGAAGCTTCGGAAGGAGGCCAGGACGCGCCCTGGAGGGGGGCTCCCTGATATGTGGTGGCCCCTCAGCCACCTCCCGACGTCCCTCTTCGGCCTATAAATTCTCTAATATTGCAAAAACCCTGAAGCAAGTCCCGAAACCCTTTTTCCGCCACCGCAAGTCTCTATTCCGTCGCGAGGCCATCTGGAGCTCTGTTCCGGCACCCTGTCGGAGGGGAGATCGATCACGGAGGGGCTCTTCATCAACCTTGCTGCCCTCATGATGATGTGTGAGTAGTTCACCACAGACCTACGGGTCCATAACTAGTACCTAGATGGCAATCTCTCTCTCTTATGATCTTCAATACAATGATCATCGCATCTTCGCTTTGATCTATCCGATGTAATCCTATTGTGTGGTGCGTTTGTTGGGATCCGATGAATTGTGGGTTTATGTTCAGATTATTCATGAAAAGTATTTGAGATACCTCTGATATATATTGTCTCTTATATGCATGATCATTATATGTTCGTAATGCTCTCCGATCTATTGATATGCTTTGGCCAAGTAGATCGATATTTCATCGGTGGGAGTGGTGTGTTGTGGTAGGTTCAACCTGGCGAGTTTCTATATCCCAGTGACAAAGTAGGGGACAAGATGCGTCTTTGTATTGTTGCTACTAAGGATAAAACGACGGGGTTCATTCATATTGTTTGAGTTTACTTTGTCTACATCATGTCATCATTCTCCAAGCATTACTCTATTTTACTTAATACTCTAGATGCATGCTGGATAGCGGTCAATGAGTGGAGTAATAGTAATAGGTGCAGACAGGAGTCGGCCTATTTGCTTATGGACGTGATGCCTATATATACATGATCATTGCCGTGAACATCACATAGCTATCCGCTTTTCTATCAATTGCCCAACAGTAATTTGTTACCTACCGTATGCTTCCTACACGAGATATGCCGCTATGGCCCCCCCCAGGTCTATTCACTTTATATTTACAAACAATACAATTACCTTGCTGCCTTTATTTACCTTTTATTTTATTTTGCAATTTATATTTATCAACAATTATCTACACAATTCATTTTCTTGCAAATAACGAGATCAAGGGGATTGACAACCCTCTTGCCCACGTTGGGTGCAAGTTGTTTGTTCATTTGTGTGCAGCCGTTGAAGACGGTTGAGGATTGATATTCCTATTGGTTCGATAAACCTTGGTTTCATAACTGAGGGAAATACTTACCCACTTTGTGCTGCAATTACCCGTTCCTCTTCACGGAAAACCCAACGCAGATCACAAGTATCAGGTGCCAATTCTTTGGTCGCTCTATGGTAAGTTGGTCTTCCAAGAAACAGAAATGTGTTTCTCTCTCGTCCACCGAGACCGAGTATGTAGCCGCTGCTAGCTGTTGTGCACAGATTCTTTGGATGAGGCAAACTTTAAAGGATTACGGTGTCACTTGTGACAAAGTGCCTCTGTACTGTGACAATGAAAGTGCGATCAAGATCTCCAACAACACGGTTCAATATTGCAAGACGAAGCACATTGAGATTCGTCATCACTTCATCCGGGAGCATATCAAGCACGGAGAGATTGATCTTATTCATCTCAATACTAATGAGCAACTTGTAAATATTTTCACGAAGCCATTGGATCAAGCATGATTCCGCGAGTTAAGGCATGAGCTAAATATCATTGATTCGAGCAATGTGATTGAAGTATTGCACACCCCACCACACTCATCAGTATGTCTTGTTTAGATGTAGGCATGGACTTAGGGGGAGTGTTGTTCTCTCAATGAACTATCCCTCCCCTTATTGTGCATAAATTGATCAAATCTTTCACATTAACCATTTTTGATGGTGCTTGTGCTTCAAAGACGAGTTTAGGTCATGGGCCCAAGGTTAAAATCTTCGCAGTGCCATACCAATTGACTCAAACATAGGTGGCTTTGGCCACCGCCCCCTCCTAGTGAGGTATTTGCTATTTGAGAGCTTGTTTTTCTTTTGCTAATTTATGTCACTCCAAGTATGCTTCTATGTCTTGCTGCCTTATTTCTACCTTGGAGTGTCTCTTCCCTTTGCATAAGTCCTCTTATCTTTTTGATCGTGGCTATGTTTTTGGTTGCAAGCGGTACTACCGCTGGGTCTGGCCGGTACTACCGCTCTGACGGTACTACCGCTCCAGCCCGCGGTACTACCGCTTCGGGAATTCCAAGACAGGTTAAGTGGTGGGCACGGGGAGTTCTAACTCCCCCATACCCATTCACTTCTCCCCTCCCCGAGCCCTACCTCTCAGGTGACCGAAATTTGCCCCGGAAGTTGGCTCCGACTCTTCAATTCCGTGCCATTTCTCGCGTTTCCTCCGGTGGGATTGATCCCCCCCGTCTTCATCGTGCCATGGACACCGATGATGGTAGCTCTGATCCTTCAGCTCGCCGCACAAATCCAAGCTGTACTGGAGGTTCAAAGCGGTTCCACACTTCTAAGATTGCCGAGGCTAGTTCCAGTGCTCAACCACAGCGGCAACATGTGAAGAAGACTGTTAGCAAGAAGAAGGCTGTCACCCCTCCTCAGGACATGTTTGCCAAAGACTTTAGTGAGTTTCGTCAACGCAACCCCTATCGCCGTCCTCGGGATGAGGCGTTTGCTGGTCGTCCCTTCTGGACCAAGGAGCAATCTCTCATCTATGTTGCAGTTTTGAAGAGCAAGACGAACCTCTACGTGAATGTCAAATCTATTGACACAGGGTACATGAGCAGCCGTCCTCACACTGACTACTTTGCTGAAGCTCGTGCCCTGTGCCAGCAGTGGGGTCTGTTTCCCATCATTGGTTTCAACAAAGACTTTGACAGCAAGATTGTGGCTCAGTTCTATGCCACTGTCCACTTTCACAATGATGATGCAAGGAGCTTGACATGGATGACCGGTGGCAGAGTGTTGAATTCCAACTGGAAGACCTTCATGAACTCCTTGGGATATGTTGATGAGGGGCTGGATATGCCTATTTGTCTCCGGACGCACACTGAAACTGCGCCAATTCACAAGTCCAAGCTGATTCACTATTCCAGGGTGGTGCAGACTAGAAAGGGTACACGCACAGAGCTCATCTCATTTCTGGATATTATGCACCGTATCTTTCGCAACACTCTATTTCCTCAAGTTGGGAACAAGGATCAGGTACACTCACATCTTGTAAATCTGCTGCTGATGTGCATCAAGGAGAGGGACAGAGACTCTACTTTGGATGTTTCCCACATTATGTGGAGGGAGCTTCGTTCGGCTGTGCTTGACAAGAAGGTGACCATCTATGGCCCATATATCTTTAAGCTGATTGAGGATACTTGGGCTGCTTCGTTCCCTGGCGAGCTCCTTGTGTCTGAAAACATGGTGCATCATGGTATTCTTAAGCTCAGTGTGAAGGAGAATTGGGGCATTGCGGCATCTGGTTCTGAGATTGCCCCCATCGATTCTGATGATGAACCAGAGCCAGATTACACAGATGACACATATGCTCCACCATCTGAGACTGTTCCATCATGGGCAACCAAGCTCTCAGCAAAGGTGAAGAACCTTCTCTGCTTCCAGGTCAAGGGTCAGTACAAGGCACATGTCCTAGCCAAGAAGGCTCGCAGCCGTGACAACTTGATTATGAGGAAGATTGGACTGGAGGTTCGTAGCGATTCTGAAGACATGATCATTGATGAGGAGGTGTGGATCAAGAAGAACTGTCCGTGGGCTGAGTCAGAGGAGGATGTGCCTGCTGCTACAGATGAGGATGATGATGATGAGCCCGAGGATTGATGACTATCATGAGCGTACCATCACTTTGGATCGTTTTAGTCCTCTGTGCCCCTTTTGGTGTCTCTATGCCAAAGGGGGGGGAGAGTGCTTAGGGATTTGCTGAGTCACGAGTGTTTTATTTTTATCCGCGCGTTTTCTCTCCCGTGAACTCGTTTATTTGCTTGCTTTGGTTTAAGTTGTCCAGACTTGTGAGTACTTAATTATGGTGTAAGACATATGCTACCTCTCCTACCTACTCTTATGTCTACATTATTTATTATGTGAGATTATATTTCCTATGCTTGCTTTCATGCTCATAACTCATATTCTGTGGTTTGCAAGTATATGGCCTTGTCTATAAAATATAGGGGGAGTGTTGATCCTAGTGTGTGCTCTTTGCATTCCATAGGCATATTTAAATAGAGCACGCATCTAGGGGGAGCATGCCTATATTTTGTAGATGTTGGGTTTGCTTAAGTCTTATTATTTATCTTAAAATGGCAAATCCCGTATTGTCATCAACCCACCAAAAAGGGGGGGATTGTAAGAGCATAATTTTCCCTAAGTAGTTTTGGTGGTTGATGACAATGCCCTTTGCGGACTAACCATGTGCATTAAGCTTTCAAAGATTATCAGGTGGCACGAGACGGTTTAATTCCCCTCAGTGGTTGAAAGAGAAGACGATTATTTTCTGTCGATTTAGTGTTGGTGGACTTGAGTCGTAGGAAAATCCGTACTCCCTCCGTTTCTTTTTAGTCTGCATATAAAATTTGGTCAAAGTCAAACTTCGTAAACTTTGACTAATTTTATAGGACAAAATATCGACATTCACAATATGAAACCAATATTACTAGATGCATCATGATATTAATTTTCATAGCATATAATTTTAGTATTGTAGATGTTGATATTTTTTAATATAAATTTGGTCAAATTTTACATTGCTTGTCTTTGACCAAATCTTATATGCAGACTAAAAATAAATGGAGGGAGTACTATCAAGAGGGGGTCCGCATTTGGAAAGGTTGGGTGGAATTTACACGTACACATTTGCACCCCTTTCCTTCGCCGGCTCTTTGGAGCTTCTGACCTCTGCTTAGGATTCCTCGGAATGACCTAAGCGGAAGTACCGCGCTAGACAACGGTAGTACCGCTCCAGCGGTACTGCCGCCCTGCAGTACTATGGGCACGTCCGCTTATGTTTTTCTTCTGGAGCCTCTACCCTTTTTGAGTGGAAGTACCGCTGTAGTGGAGCGGTAGTGCCGCTTAGGCGGTACTACCGCTCTCCACTTCCGCCCGTACTACCGCTTATTTATGCTCTCTGGTATCCTTCGCCACCCGAGCGGAATTAGAGCGAGAGTAACCAGCGGTAGTACCGCTCCGTGCGGTACTACCGTACTGCCCCCCTCTGATTCTGCTAGGCCCTCTCTTCCTACAGTGCCCAGCGGAAGTACCGCTGGCAGGAGCGGTAGTACCGCTCCGGCGGCACTACCGCCTCCCTGACTGTGTCAGCTGTCTGCGAAGGTCGGATCTTCCGTGTGGGCGGAAGTACCGCTCCCCTGAGCGGTACTACCGCTTATGCACGACTTGTGGGCAGAAAACGGTCAGATTCTCTCCACCTATATAAGTGGGTCTTCTTCTCCAAAGATACTTCACCTCTTTTCCCCAAAAGCTCCATTGTTGCTCCTAAGCTCATTCTTGCCCGATCTCTCTCCCTAGACGTCGAATCTTGTTGATGCTCTAGGGTTTGGAGGAGAAGGCCTCGGTATACACTTCCACCAAGAGAAATTTGATTCCCCCCACTAATCCCTTGCGGATCTTGTTACTCTTGGGTGTTTGAGCACCCTAGACGGAAGAGGTCACCTCGAAGCCATATTCCATTGTGGTGAAGCTTCGTGGTGGTGTTGGGAGCCTCCAATTAAGTTGTGGAGATTGCCCCAACCTTGTTTGTAAAGGTTCGGTCACCGCCTTCAAGGGCACCACTAGTGAAATCACGACATCTCGCATTATGTGAGGGTGTGAGGAGAATACGGTGGCCTTAGTGGCATCTTGGGGAGCATTGTGCCTCCACACCGCTCCAACGGAGACGTAATTCCCATCAAAGGGAAGGAACTTCGGTAACACATCCTCGTTTCCACCGGCTCCACTTGTGGTTACTTCTTACCTTTACTTTGTGCAAGCTTTACTCGTGTTGTATCCTTTGCTTTCTATTGTTGTTGTTTTTGTTAGCATCATATAGGTTGTTCACCTAGTTGCATATCTAGACAACCTATTTGTTGCTAAACACAATTTGTTAAAGAAAAGCTAAAAATTGGTAGTTGCCTATTCACCCCCTCTAGTCAACCATATCGATCCTTTCACCTAGGGTTGCATTTTGGATTTATTGGGACATCATTCCACACCCTTGGACGCCACCCCTTAGTCCTATATAAGTAGATCAATTCCCTAGCTTTTTGATTGGGTTTTGTTTAGATTAAAATTTTCCATAATTGCAACTTCCGTCGTTTGTGCTCAACGATTCAGACCAAGACATCACAGAACCCTGCTTTGACCAGTAAAGCTTTCCTCTTAAATTCGCAATATCCAGATTGTAGTTTTAGTTTCTTGCTTGTTCTTCGTTTGCGTGCAGGAAATATACCCTCGTGGTAAAGTTGATCGTGCTCCGGTGTTGTCAATAACCTCTTGGAGTTGGTTTAGTGACTGCTAAGGCGCGACGTATTTGCACGTTCGTAGCCGGTCTGTCAAAGTCGACTCCCACCAAAAACGATAGCTACCTCTCATTGAAAGACGGGACCCTTGTCTCTATTAATATTGATCGTCGGGAAGGTGGCTTTGGATTGATTCGTGTATTTGATTTTTTTAGACTCTGTTGAATAATATAATAAAGATGGTTGTGTGCATCGCTCTATGCCGAGGTCGGGGGTTATCCTCCTTTTCAGAAAATGAACTAAACACCAAAATAAACTTCATATACCATTTCTCAGAGGGAGCTTGGGACGCCAAAGAAATAAGAGAAGGATGGCGGGGGTGGGGGAGGATACATATGTCGTTGCGGAGCTTTGTTGACTGTTGCCTCTCCCTCTCCCAAGCAAGAGGTCGTCCATGATCAACGGCAACTCCATGCCCATGCCGGCCCAGAACAGGCGGGGACATGCTGAGGTTGCCCACGACCTCTCATACTCACCCTCTCCCACCCTTGCCGGAGTAGAGAGAGGCGTCGTCGAGTGGCCGCCATGCGAGGCGTTGTCTATAGGATATATGATACTGATCATTCTGTCTTCCAATAGAAGCACATTAGCCGGGGTGGTGCGCATGAGCTTGCATGAGATCTTGTGTTTGAACCCCAACCTAGCCATATGAAATCCGAGGTAGGAAGGGAAAATCAAAACGAAGAGAGGAAGGAAAGAGAACCTGGTAGGATGCACCCCTCTTGAACCAAGAGCGAATCAGAAAACCTGACGATAAAACAAATGACCGACGTGACATGCACAATCAACACAAAAGGGGTAGCCGCCGGCAGGACGGCGGCAAACGGGGTGCAAACTCCTCAAAACAAGAGAAATTTAAACAAGGTTATTTTTGCACAAGTTTACTTAAATTGGGTAGAAATATGTTTTTTTTAATCTTCTTAAATTAGGTACTCCCTAGAGCTTTTTTGATACTAGTGTAGTATCAAAAACGCTCTTATATTATGGGACGGAGGGAGTAACTTTTATCACAAACTTGAAACTAAAGGCTAAAAATGGAATTCACTCTCGGAGCAATTGCCTATAATAAGATCTCAACGACGGTGGCAGGCCAACCGATTCCCCTGTCCCTGGACACAAAACAAGTTAATGCCCAATGATGACCTAAGGATTTCTTGAGATGCACGTTACTACTAGCCTAGAACACCGAAAATAAAATAAAATGAAAAGAAGCTTGTCCTCACCCTCGCTCGCCCTCTTCTTTTCCGACGACCCCTCGATCACACCTGATGATCCAATCTCATACGGCAGGGGCAATCATCCCTTCAAGACGACCACTCTTGGCTCGATGGATTACCATTCCTAAAAAATTGCTAAACCCCAAAAGCGACTCCCGGCTAGTGAGTAATCGCTGACGCTAAACCACGAATGACGTCGCAGGCAATCAAGCCGAAACCATGGACGGCGAAGATCATGAGAGCCCATCTGTACTGAAACGATTCCTGACGCCGCCAGCAGATGCCGCAGAAGATTCCGATCGAGCGCATCTCGCCGTCCCTTTCACCTTTCCCGTCCACCACCACCACCACCATTACCAAATTTCTCTCGCAATTGTTTCTCTCGCTAAACCCGCCCGTTCTCCGGCTATAAATGCCGCCTCTCCACCAAGCTTCAATTCCCTTTTCCCCTCTTCCCCAGCTCCTCTGCTAGCTTCCTTCCGCCCAGCTCCGTTGCGCTGCTGGTAGCTTGGGTCTTGGCCGCTGCCTAAACCCTGTCCAAGGTGGACGCGCACAAGCTCGGTCGCCACCTCAGCCCAGTCTTTCTTTCCTCCAACCTCCAGGCTTTCTTCCCAAATCTTGATCTTGACTTAGGGAGGCTCTGCCCAAATTTTCTTCGCCGGTCATCCATTTCCAGGGGAGGTTCTGCCCAAAAATCCTCCCCTCATCGTCCATTTCCCAGGGGAGGCTCTGCCGAAAATTCCTTCTCCGATCATCCATTTCCAGGGGAGGCTCTGCCAAAATTGAATCTGCACTTCACTCCATCTCCAAGGGGAGGTTCTGCCGAAATTTGATCTGCAACAGTTTCATTTGCAAGAGGAGGTTCTGGCAAAAAATTATAAATATTTCTTGCCACACAGTACCAAAACTTGTATCTGAAAACAGAACAGATCGGTAATTTCATTTGCAAGGTAAAAAAAAAAGAGTATGTCATGTTCTTGATGATAGACTAGAGGAGCCACAGTAGCACGTGTAGATGTTGTTGCTGGTCCTGGCGGAGCATCCCCTCTCCGGATTTATGGTCGGCGCAGCGATCACTCGCCTCGTCCAGTCCTTCTCCGTCGTCTTCCTCTACTGGTTCTACGTCTTCTCCCTAACCTCCCTGTAGCTCTAGCTGTAGCTGTAGCCGGGGTTCATACTAGGAACATAATCCCTTAAGCTAGCTAAGTACGTACACTGAGTAACGAGGTACCCAAGTAAGTGCTGTTACAAGGTGTGTCTTTATACAAGATATAAGAGGAAGTGAAACTGCTGTAAGTTGTTGAGTGGTGACCATGTCAAGTGGGACCTCGTTCGGGTCGAGCCAAGGGACCCGGAGCTCCAGGTCTGCCGAGGACTGCCCGGACCTCCGGGCCCAGATGGAGAAGAGGAGGAAGAGGAGGAAGGAGTCCAACCGGGAGTCGGCACGCCGATCTAGGGTGCGCAAGCAACAACACCTCGACGACCTCTCCTCGCAGGTTTGTTACACCCTCCCTTCCAAGTATGCTATTTATGCAAGTGCACATAAGCATAAAGGTTGTAGATGTCCATAATTTAATTGTTTTAGCTGTCATAAATATTTAAAACATGTTTTTTTTATGAGAGCATGCGCCCAAGCGTGTGAAAACAAAATTCGATGAAAACGAAGGCCCACCTGAAATATCTGCTCAGACAAAACACAGTTATTGTGATCTCGAGGCCCCACCAATTGCCCCCTACCTAACACTTTGAACAATACTACAAATTCATTCATCATCATGAGTTGCTTAATTTATAACAGGTTGAGTTTTTATCAAACTAGTAGCATAGCATATCACATCTTCTACATGAAAGAAAACATAACAAGAACATGAGGAAAAAAAAAGGATTTTTCATGTTGCTAAGAAGAATATGTTTTTGTGACAAAAACAGGTGGATCAGCTGAAGAACCAGAGCCAACAAATGAACATGGTGCTGGGCATGACCACCCAAAACCTTGTGGCGCTGCAAGCACAGAACTCAGTGATGCAGACACAGAAGATGGAGCTGGAGAGCAGGCTGTGCGCCCTAGGCGAGATCATCTGCTGCATGAACTCAATCACCAACGCTGTGAATCCCGCCGCCACCATGGGCGCCACAGCAAGCAGTGGCTACGACGTTTTTGGCGCCGGCGGCACATGGAGCCAGCCCATAGACTTGTACCAGTGCTTCTAGGGGAGAAGAAGAAGAAGAATGAATGAATGAATGGTTGCTGTTGTCATAGCTGGTAGGGCCTTTGTGAAGGCATCAAGTTCTGTATCAATCATGTAGGGCCTTTGTGTCACCATTGATGCGTGCCCCTCTCTCTCTCTCTCTCTCTTGATTGTTTATTTTGTGAGGTTGGGTTGTAATGGTTGGTGAGGGTAGGAGGGGGATTGATGGGCCATTTTGTCAAGGAGAGAAAGAGGGGCTAGGAATTTTCTACTGGCTCCTGATGGTGATGTCTAGCTAGCAAAATGTGGAATTGGTACTTCTTGATATATATATACTTATATGCAAAGTGCTTCTCCATCTTCATGTACAAATTTTTTTATTTTTTTTTAGAAAAGGAGGATGTACCCCGGCCTCTGCATCTCCGCGTACAATTATCTCCGCGCAGATCCTTATTTTATACTGTCGCACGTGTCTCTTTTCCTCTTGGTCAGGCTCAAGTATTGTGCCCCAATGTTTTTGAGATGTCAAGCTAGGTAGGTTTTTGCCCATAAGTTCTATTTTGCAGATAGATGTGTTAGTACTTAGTAGTACAAAAGCATGCAACATTTTACGGATAAAAGCCGAATATTGCTCTATTGCCATCGCAACAAGGCAATGTGACTCAAGAAAGAAGTAGGCAAGCAAGCATGTCTGCACAGGATGGAATAATTTACGGAGACCAGGAATAAATCCATAAATCTCACTAAATTCCCAACACACCAACGTGTGTACATGTGAGCGCTAGGCTTTGAACCCTAATGGATACTATCGTGCCTCAACAACTCTACCAACCCACCAAAAGCATTGTTCAATGTACAGAGCCTCAACTTACTAACAGAGCCTTGCAAAATCCTCATGGTAGCCCATACCTAAACACTAGGGGAGGGAAAACAAAGTCCTGGCCAAAACAGGATAAAGCACAAACCCGCCTAAAGAGAAAGCATACAAGAGAGTATAATCTGCAAGGGTTCAGCAATTTTCTGCTTACAAAAACATCATTGCCACAAAGTCATATAATTCAACATAAAGCAGCCACCCCAACCAGAGTCATGAGACGAAGATTCATTTTTAACCTAAATAGCCAACTCCCAAATACGTAGGAGAATTTTTTTTGTGTACACAAATTATATCTTTATAGCATCTTTATATCTTTTTTTTAACATAGTACAATCACATATGCTCACATACATGCACATACACCCACCCCTATGAACGCACATACCTCGCCGGAAAACCTGAAATAAATCCAGCAAAATAAGAGCACGGCTGATTCCACCACGAGGAACCTAACCATATGAGGTACGCTCATTTCGTGCATCTTTATATCTTTTGCTAAAGGAAACTGATGAGACAAAATCAATAAAGTGAAAGCTGCAATGTATGCATCTGTTTTTTCAACAGTGTACTACAATGCTAGCACATTTCAAAGTTTAACAAAGTTGCGATGGACAGGACAAATATGTGTTTCTCCAAGGTATCAAAGTCAGAGACCTCCGTGGCAGTACAGAACCGAATGCTACCTTTACAAACAAAGTGTTACTCCCCATTGTGACAAATTAGGTACACAGGGGAAAAAAGCACTCGTTTGCTCAACATAATGTTAGTAATATAGCATGGTTATAATATTTGGAACAAAGCCACACTAGAGTGAATATTTCTTCGATTGCCTAAAATAACTGAAGATTTGTTTCCTTTCCTCCAAAATTCATATAAATGCATGCAGGACCACCTGATGATGCCTAAAGCTGGAGCTGCTTTTTGGTATTTCGTTGCTAGATCTTTAGTTTGGTTCTTCTTTCTTAGCTCTGTAGGCTTGCTTCTTTGCTTTATTTTTTCTCTCAGTTTGTAGGTTTTTGGCTCTTGGTTCTTCTTGTTATACTTTCGCCATCGTGTCGTTCTCCTATGGCTGCGGGCATCAATCGATGCAGAGACCCAGGGTGATACCTCCTTTTTTCCGAAAAAGGGTTCCCCCGCTTTGTATTACAAAGCAACCAACACCGATACATAGATCGCTGGGACGAGCAGCACAACAAGCCCAAAAGAAAAAGAAGAAGAAACAAATGCCAACAGCGGCAGCTCGACAAAGCGCGGATGATCCGCCACCGCTGCGCCCACCGGAAACAAACCACCATACGAGGCTCCGATCCTCCGCGTACCAAGCAGCACCTCCAAGAAGGAATGCGACGCCGACGACGCTGCTGCCCGGACGGGTCCTAGGGTTTCCCCCGGCACGCGGAGGGAGGTAGGGGATGGATACCACCGACACCCTCCAGGAAGGAATGGTGGCACCCGCAGGCGTCACCGCATCGGAGCCGAAGACCGACAAGGATTTCTCCCGTACACCAAACCCCGCCGCCCAACCGAACCGGAGCCGACCAGCCAAACCTCCGCCCACCACCATGCGCCATCTCGGTTGCGCCACCACCCACGCCGCCTCACTGCGAACACCACCACGAGGCCAAGAGAACCGACGAGAAGCGCCAAACGGCGGAAGCAACGGCACCGTTACCGAGTAGGAGGGAACCACCTCCCCCGCCGACGAGCAGGAGGCTAGAGCCCCCGGCAACGTCGCGGTCGCCGTCCGGACGCGGCAGCGGGGCACACCAGGCCACCCCTGGCCCGGCCAGGCCCGAACGGGCCCGCTAAGCCCCGCCGGCCACGCTGCAGCAATTCGGCAACCGCGCCGCCAGTTCCCAGCCGCTCGACGCCGCACCCCCGCCTCCTGGAGGTCGCGCCGCGGACCCACCCCGCCGCCGGCCCGCCCGGGCCTAGATGGGGCCCAAAGGGCCCAGATCTGGGCCGAGCGGGCGCCGCCGCGCTACCCCGCCGCCAACGGCGACGCCGCCGTCCAGCCGTTCACCCGCGAAGTGCCAGTACCCCGCCGCCACGCCGGACCGCCGCCGCCTAGGGACACCCCCCCGGCCCGCTCCGTCCCGTGCCAGAGAAAACCGAGAGGGGAATGGCGAGGGGGCCGCCGCCGCCAGCGTCGCCCGGGCCAGGCCCGGCGGCGAGCGCCGACGACGGCGGCGGGGAGGGAGGGAGGGAGGGGGGGGGAGCTGGAGGAAGAAGGTCGGGGACGCGGCCGGTCGCCCGCGGGGGCGACGCGGTCGCGATACCTCCTTTTCGCTAAAGAAACCATGGAATTTTCCTTTAGTACTAAGAATTCTTTTACGACACACATTTAGATGCATATGCCAGAAAAAAAATCACATGAGAGTCAAATATGTACTCTCTCCTATCTAAATTAATTGACGCGGCTTTAGTACAACTTTAGGGAGTACTAAATTCCAACAGTGTTGGATATCATACCTCTGGAAACACAATTTTTCTCGGAAAACCTAAAGGGTCAGGAGCTCTGCAACTCATTAAGCAGAAAATAGTTGATCCGGTTTATACAGAAAAAGGATCAAAACCTCACGGAAGGCCCCTTTTATAAGGAAAACTGGGCCTACGGGCAATGGAAACATAATTGTGGCCATTGCAAAGCCAAATACAAGTTTGTGTTGTTCATGGGAAAGAATAGCTCCATCTTTTTTTTTGAAAAGGAGGAACGGAGCCCCAGGCCTCTGCATCAATCGATGCATGCAGCCATCTTATTAAACAAGTTCAAAACGAGGTCTTAGATCCACAAAGCGCTCAAGCGCTGAACAAAAAGTATGAAGAAATGATAAATAAACTGCCACATCCGGCGTAACTAAAAGCAGACTACGATGCCTATACACCTAGCCTATTATTAGCATGCCATTCAAACCGGTTGAAGATAACCCGTGTGACCATCTCCCACCGGTTGCACCCAATAGCCATAAGCTTCCTGGAGTCCGCATGGCTGAGTAACAACCACGTACGGATCCAAGACGTTGCTATGAAGATAACCTGCAAAAAGTTATTGAAATTCTTGCCATTAAAAATCATATCATTCATGGTATTCCATATAGCCCAAAATAAAGCACATATACCAATCCGGATAAGATTCGCTATAGTAACGTCTACTCCATCGAGCCACGTTCCAAATAACGAACTAATGCATGTTGGTGGATTAACATTAAAGGCTATATGAACAGTTCGCTATAATAGTTTTGCAAGAGGACAATCTAGAAAGAGGTGTCTTATTGTTTCATTTTGATCACAATAGCAACAATTAGGCCTGCCTACCCATCTTCGTTTTGTCAAGTTATCTTTGGTTAATACCACACCCTTGTGTATAAACCACATGAAAATTTTAATTCTAAGTGGCACTTTGATTCTCCAAATATGTAATGATCTCGAGAGCGATCCAATGTTTATCAGATCCGTGTACATGGACTTTACTGAAAATATACCATTCGTAGCTAAAGTCCAACGAACACTATCTGGCTGGTCAGAAAGCTGAGCATGCATCAGTCGCCTGACCAGGTGTAACCACGAATTCCAGCGTGCTCCCACTAAAGCTCGCCTGAATTGCATATTGAGAGGTACCGATTGTAGTACTGTGGCCACATAGTCCTCTTTACGTTGTGCGATATTATAAAGTGAAGGATATTGAAGTGCTAATGGAGTATCCCAAGCCATGTTATCAGAATAGCTCCATCTGGAAGATATCGCTTGGCATCGAGGATTCTGTAACCTCCTGAATGCCTTTACATTTCCGCTTTCTCTGGTCTGAACCAGAAGGATAGCAGATGCAGTTTTTCCTCTTTTCGTATCTGCCAAATGTTGTATCAAATCAAAGGGGAAGAGTTCTTGGGAGAAATCAAGAAAAGCAAAACCAGCACCAAACATGTGAAGAAAGATCTAGAAGATGTGTAATCCCCAAAAGAAGAACCAAAAAGGAACTGTTAGAACAGTCAGAGCACTTATCAGCTTTCACTATGGTTCATTTCGCCATCAGGCTTTATTTCAAAAACGAGGAAGGCACTGTTTTGTGCTTTGCCAAAAGCTATGTGCTCCCTCCCACAAGCACCTACACACTGACCAGCTTTTGAGATCTTTTCTAATTGCGGTTAGGATATTATTGTACCCAAGCACAGAAATGTGTGTCTGCTGCTCAGACGCGTCCCAAGCACAGAAGCTAATTAGACTGCCAGGGCAAGCCGATCAGGGTCGCGTCGAGAGCCCCTAAACAGGATCCTTCCCAGTGGGAATTCAACTCGCAATCCTGTCTTGTAAACCGCTGAGATATCGCACTCGGTGCAGGTTTGATGAGAGGAGAGTGAGTGCGAACATTCAGAGAAATCGGTGCATTGAGCATCAAGCATCAAAAGCCATCAGCCTCAGACTTGGAAATGGTACCAACTAATGATGGGATGACAAATTCCATACCAAATCTGTTGGTCCCAAAATGCACTGCACCTGTGGTAAATGCTACTCCCTCCGTAAACTAATATAAGGGCGTTTAGATCACTATTTTAGTTATCTAAACGATCTTATATTAGTTTACGGAGGGAGTAGATTGCATTCCCCGCGCCAAGCAAAATCTGGTTTCTTTTTTTTCTCAGACACGAATCAAAATGCGTGGCATTTGTTTTCGAAGAAGAGAGAGGCCAAAGGGGTAAAACCTCAGAAAATTTCTGGAGATGCCACATCAAGAAAGAAGTTGCCATTCATTTCCAGTCTAAATACTTTGACAGGTTATATACAGCTGTTACATACATCAGAGATGGAGACCAAAATTTCAGCCACTAGGCTGGCCAGTCAGATAGAGAAGCAAGAGGAACTGTGAAGAAATTCACTCCGAATCGCTTGATCAATCATGCCAGCTTAGGAGCATCACGACGCAGCGACGGATGATGTAGAGCCTGGCCTTGTGCTCCTTGAGAGACCTCTTGAGCCCCTTGAGCTTCAGGTCATGAGCACCCACCCTCGTCTTTTGATGATCTGGAAATGTGTCTGCCTCTTGGATTTGGAATCCCAGACTCTGGTTTGTGTTGGGTTTTTGGAGTTTGCAGTAGTACGGTTTATATAGGCAGTTACCATGTGGGCTGTGTCAGCTGATGAGGGTTCTTTCAACGCCATGCTTGTGCACATATTTCCATAAACTAACTTATCGCTGCGTCCATGTCTGCATAAAGAAAACAAAGTTTTATGTGATCCTGGAGTAATCTAGTTCAATTTCCTGACGCCGGGTTGACCCGACGATAAATAATAGGGTAATCGCATTGCGGCATCATCTGCACCACACGATGGATAAATAAAAGAAGTTTATGATAAGGATGACTAAGCTCTGAAAGGGCTACCAGATAGAGCCACTACCATGGGTACCAAAGAAATCTATTGTTATAGTGCATATTACCTAATTTTAGTTTTCCATTCAAGGATTAAACAGCTCAAAAATATCGCCGCCGCAAACCATACCTATCTGTCCACCAAAAGGTGACAAAACTAAGTAACACAACATGGTCAGCATGTATCTGCAATGTTTGCTCTGTTGACACAACATGGGTTGTCTGGTTTAGGGATAACGTAAACAGAGCATGTAGGACACTCAACTAAGCCAATGTCAAACACAGGCTATATTTTGTTTGAGGAGGTAGAAAAGTCAGCACCAATGACTTGTACAGGGGTATCACAATAAATTCCACAGTCAACTACTACTACTTGTTATGCAAGGTCAGCACAGTTGTGAATGTCAACTGAAACCCTCTACCCAAAGGGCAAGCTTAGCAGACAACAGATGCAAGGAACCTGCCCGTCGGTTACATGTTTGCTGCTGCTAATCAATCAGTGGTTTCCTTTCCCTTTTTAGAAGTGTTGGGTCTAAAGAATCTTAAACACAATCTAGGGGAGCAATATGGCAGTAGACTTGTTCGTACGAAATCTGCAAAAAATCTGCAATGAAGTTGTCCATACAAACCATACAAGACTTACCCGTTTTCTTTCGAATTAAATTTGTCACAACTTTGTAATTCTTTTTTCTGTCCACGCAAACCGATACTGCAAAATTTAAACAGATAGCGGCAAATTAAGATGTACATTTAACTTTTTTTCAGAAGAAAAAAGAAGTAAATGTGAAGGGGAGCCTTGGCGCAGTGGTAAAGCTGTTGCCTTGTGGCCATGAGGTCACGGGTTCAAGTCCTGGAAACAGCCTCTTGTAGAAAATGCAGGGAAAGGCTGCGTACTATAGACCCAAAGTGGTCGGACCCTTCACCGGACCCTGCGCAAGCGGGAGCTACATGCACCGGGCTGCCCTTAAAAAAGAAGTAAATGTACAATGCTCATTTATACCTCATAGGTGGCAGCCCTTGTAATGTGCCACTTCTTCCCAATGACAATAGAGGGTGACAGGTCGAATCTGGGTGGAAGGTCCCATACCCTACTTGAAATTTCTACCAATATAATTATTTCGTTTTAGTTGAAAGTAGGAGCAGGAGCGGACCAGATACTTTTGTCCTATCCGGACCAAAAACTGAGACAGACAACCCGGAGCTATCTCTTTTTGGTTAGTTTCGGAGCGGAAATGGATGCAATTTTTCTCCCGTAGAAGACGGAACTGAATGTGGAACCATGGCTTGTTGAAAGGAATATGAAAACAAAGATAGGACAAGTGCAATATGGATTACTTGTATTACATGTTTAGCCTGTTGGGCCATAACAGAAAAATATTTCAACCAAACATGGGGGTTAGTTAAGTCATGTTGGATTCACAATAAATAAATAAATGATGTTGGTGTTACTAAATTTGAATTACGCTTGAACTAGTTATGCAAAAAACACTCAATACAAAACTCTATAAACAGTTGCAAACACTATTGTGACGAAGTTCTAGGTCGTGATGAGCTATGTACTTTGTGATGAACCATTTATATCCTCCTTTTTGGTCCGAAAGTTTGAGATTAGGAAGTTTTCTTTAATTAGTTGGAAGTACTTCCACGAACCAGTTGAATGTCAAAACTTCTCAAATGTGGTACAAGCTTTCTGATCTCTCAGTTCGAAATATTTAAGCCTTTGACTTTAGTTTGAAATGTTTTCTCATTACTTCTTCAATTTTATATTTGCTGCAAAAATACTTCAATAGGAAGAGACCCAATATCTTTTTGTTTACGAAAGAATAAAACTGATTTTTTTTAGAGTAGAGTATCAGTGTATCACATCAACGTCCAAAGTCAACCTGTTTAAAATAACAAATTAGAATATCAAGCAGGAGGGCAAGGAGTCAAACTAAAGCATTCCATAGTAACACCTTCATCTGAAAAGTATCACACTATGTTAACCATCATCCCTGGCAGGCTTGGAAGACAAATAGAAGTTCGCTCTAAACAAAAACAGATTGGCCATATATGAAGTAAGTGCAAGTTATGTAGTACAATGTACCTGTCGGCCGGTGTTCAGTTTTTGAAGCTACAAGTGACTCTGATCAAAAGAATCTTAAAGCAATCTAGGAGAGCCTGAACATGTAAATAAGCTCCCAAAAGGCAAGCTGTTGGGGAATCAATTTTCTAAATCTGAGCACCTCCCTCCCGCGTCGCTCCCGTGAGGCGACCAGGGGGGGGGGGGGGGGGGGAAACCCTCGCCGCCGGCCTTGGCCCCCCTCCCTCCCTTCCCTCCCTCGCCGCTGCCGGGCCACGCTGACGGGCAAAGCCCGCCGGCGCCGGTGGCGGCGGGGCTCCTTCACCCGGCGCGCGGGGAAGGTTGGTGCGGGCCAACGGCTTCCGGCGACGCATCGTGCTGGTGGGGGGCGCGGTGGCGCGGCGGCGGGCTCTGGCGGCGGGGTCGCGGATGCTTGGTGGCAGCGCGGTGGGCTCCTCGGGACAGGCTCGTGCCCGGGGCTGCGATGGCGGCATGGTCTGGGCTCATCCAGATTTGGCGGGCTGGCCGTTGGCGGCGTGCGGCGGCTCTCCGGCAGGGGCGGCCGGCGGCGGTGCGGGGCGGTGTCTGGTGGCGGAGCTGGTGGTCGGCTGCGTCGGGCATACGCTGGGTGTGGCGGGTCGCGGCTGCAGGCGCCCGGCTCTCCAGATCTAGACGAGGGAGGTGCGTGCCCGTCGACTCCGCAGCGTGGAGCTCGTCGGGCGGCGCGGGATGGGCAGTGGCCCGGTGTGGTGGTTGCTCCGGCCGTGGATGGCTCCACGGCAGCTTGGCAGGTCGGCGACAGCGGCGGCTGGCATGTCCCGGTGTCGGCTCGTCCGTCGGCGGTTTGCATCGGCCTTCGATCCATCTCCTCGTCGTTCGCGTGTTACCTTCGTCGAAGGGCTGGCCCTCTCCCAGCTGCGGTCCATCGTTTGTCTCGCGCCCGGGGCCGCTGGACCGAGCTTGTCTCACGCCGGGCAGCAGGACCGCGTCTGTCTCGCGCCCGGCAGCAGGACCGCGTCTGTCTCGCGCCCGGTTGCAAGACCGCGCCTGTCTCGCGCCCGACTGCTGGACCGAGCCTGGTTCGCCCCCGGGGCTGCAGGACGGAGCGATGGAGGCCAGTTTTGGGCGGCCTATTTGGTCTCGGCACTGGGGGCCGCCCAGGGGTGCGAAAGACGGGACCTTTCTGCTCATCTCTTTGTTTAGGGTAGCGCCGGGTGTCGGGTGAGGTGGTGTCAAGGTCTGAGACGCCGGGGCGGCAGCCCTGGGGATGGTAGCGCGGTGCTCTTGGGCAGAGCCCGTGGCTCGGTGCTGCCCGGTGGCCATGGTCGTGTGGGCGGCGTGGTAGCCGGGGTGTGGCGTTCGGTGGCGGTGTATGTTGGCCGGGGTGAAAACCTGTGCTATCTTCGGACAAACCGACGGCGACGAAGCTCGTTCCCTTCTTGAAGGCGTCGTCGCGGCTATCACTACCCGTCGTGTTGCTCCAGGGGAAACTCTGATCCTCGGATCGGGCGGTGACGACGCTCCGGTGTCGCTTCCTTCCTGAAGGCACCGCCTTGGAGTACACGGTTCGTCATATGCGGCTGCATCTCTTCGTGTTAGGGGTGGTGTTGCGGTGCTCAGCGCCTATGTATCCAGCCTTGGGTGTGTGCGTGTGTTTGTATCCGACTGCTGTTGTTGTTCGTTGCTTTATATATAAAGCGGGGCGAAAGCCTTTTTCGGTAAAGGCAAGCTTGTAAGACAAGCAGATGCAAATAAGCTCTAAACAAACCCCTCCGATTATGTACATCGAATCTGCTCGTCAGTTACATGTTTGCTGCTGCTAATAAAACAGGTGTTTTCCTTTCCTTTAAAAAAATGTATGGATCTAAAGAATCTTAAACACAATCTAGGAGAGCAATGGCAGTAGACTTCTTCACGTGAAATATGCAATAAAGTTGTCCATACAAACTACTCCCTCCGTTCATTTGAACTAAAACCACGACACTTATTTTACCGAAAAAAGCTTCCGCCCCGCTTTATATATAAAGCAAAGATCAACATCACCCGGAACAAACGCACGCCACCAACACACACACCCACCCAAGGCAGGATACATAGGCGCTGAGCGCAGCAACACCATCCCTAGCACTACCACCACGAAGAGATGAAGCCGCATACGACGAACCGTGGACTCCAAGGCGGAGCCTTCAGGAAGGAAACGACACCCGAGCGCCGCCACCGCCCGATCCAAGGATCAGAGTTTCCCCTGGAGCCGCACGACGGGCAGTGAGAGACGCGACGACGCCTTCAAGAAGGGAACGAGCTTCGCCGCCGCCGGTCCATCCGAAGATAGAACAGGTTTTCACCCCGGCCAACACTCACCGCCACCGAACGCCACACCCCGACTACCACGCCGCCCACACGGCCGTGCCCACCTGGCAGCACCAAGCCACGGCCTCCGCCCAAGAGCACCGCGCTACCGCCACCAGAGCCGCCGCCCCGGCATCCAAGACCTTGACACCACCTCACCCGAGACCCGCCGCTACTCCCAACCAAAGAGACGGGCGAAAAGGTCCCACCGTTCGCACCCCTGGGAGACCCCCAGCGTCGAGACCCGATAGGTCGGCCAGCGCTGGCCTCCATCGACCCGTCCTACAGCCCCGAGCACGAGACGAGCTCGGTCCTGCAGCATCGTGAGGAGAACGAGGTCAGTCCTGCTGCACCATGCGCGAGACGAGCTCGGTCCTGCCGCACTGTGCGCGAGACGAGCTCGGTCCTGCTGCACGGGGCGCGAGACGAGCGATGGACCGCAGCTGGGAGAGGGCCAGCCCTTCGACGGAAGGAACGGCCGGACGACAATGAAAGGGGTCGATGTGAACGGAGGGAGTAGTATACAAGACTTGCCTGTTTTTCTTCGAGAATATGTAGTGCATATTGAAATATCGAGAATATCTTATATTTGTGAACGGAGGGAGTAGTATACAAGACTTGCCTGTTTTTCTTCGAATTAAATTGGTCACAATTTTGTAGTTCATCTTTTCTGTCCTCGCAAAGTGATACTACATAGTTTAAACAGATAGAGAAAGTTAAGATCTACACCGAACTTATTTCAAGAGAGAAAAAAGAAGTTAATGTACAATGCACATTTATACCTCATAGGTGGCAGCCCTTGTAATGTGCCACTTCCTCCTAATGACATAATTTAAACAGATAGCGAAAGTTAAGATCTACACCTAACTTATTTCAAGAGAGAAAAAATAAGTAATGCACAATGCACACTTATACATCATAGGTGGCAGCCCTTGTAATGTGCCACTTCCTCCTAATGACGATAGAGGGTGGGTGGCAGGTCGAATCTGGGTGGAAGGTCCCTAATTATGTTGTTTTAGTTGAAAAGTAGGAACGAGAATGGAACAGATTTTTTTTGTCCTATCCGGGCCAAAAACTAAGATGGACAGCCCAAAAACTATCTTTTTTGGGGGACAGTTTTGGAGCAGAAATGGATGCAGTTTTTTTTAACTATCACTTCTTCTTCGGTACAACCCCTTAAACACATCAACGGATGAGATCTATCCATACCCCTTCATAATAAAGGGTAGGATGGTCCTTTTAGAAAATACGTCGTCCACACTGCCCGTCTACGCCGCGATGGGCCGACCCATTAAAGGAATGCATGTATGACCTGTTCGTCCATATAAAGCAAAAAGTATATTGCTATCAATGTATGGCCCTTAAACACATCAACGGATGAGATCTATCCATACCCCTTCATAATAAAGGATAGGATGGTCCTTTTAGAAAATACGTCGTCCACACTGCCCGTCTACGCCGCGATGGGCCGGCCCATTAAAGGAATGCATGTATGACCCGTTCGTCCATATAAAGCAAAAAGTATATTGCTATCAATGCATGTATGACCCTTAAACACATCAACGGATGAGATCTATCCATACCCCTTCATAATAAAGGGTAGGATGGTCCTTTTAGAAAATACGTCGTCCACGCTGCCCGTCTACGCCGCGATGGGCCGGCCCATTAAAGGAATGCATGTATGACCCGTTCGTCCATATAAAGCAAAAAGTATATTGCTATCAATGCATGTATGACCCTTAAACACATCAACGGATGAGATCTATCCATACCCCTTCATAATAAAGGGTAGGATGGTCCTTTTAGAAAATACGTCGTCCACACTGCCCGTCTACGCCGCGATGGGCCGGCCCATTAAAGGAATGCATGTATGACCCGTTCGTCCATATAAAGCAAAAAGTATATTGCTATCAATGCATGTATGACCCTTAAACACATCAACGGATGAGATCTATCCATACCCCTTCATAATAAAGGGTAGGATGGTCCTTTTAGAAAATACGTCGTCCACGCTGCCCGTCTACGCCGCGATGGGCCGGCCCATTAAAGGAATGCATGTATGACCCGTTCGTCCATATAAAGCAAAAAGTATATTGCTATCAATGCATGTATGACCCTTAAACACATCAACGGATGAGATTTATCCATACCCCTTCATAATAAAGGGTAGGATGGTCCTTTTAGAAAATACGTCGTCCACACTGCCCGTCTACGCCGCGATGGGCCGGCCCATTAAAGGAATGCATGTATGACCCGTTCGTCCATATAAAGCAAAAAGTATATTGCTATCAATGCATGTATGACCCTTAAACACATCAACGGATGAGATCTATCCATACCCCTTCATAATAAAGGGTAGGATGGTCCTTTTAGAAAATACGTCGTCCACGCTGCCCGTCTACGCCGCGATGGGCCGGCCCATTAAAGGAATGCATGTATGACCCGTTCGTCCATATAAAGCAAAAAGTATATTGCTATCAATGCATGTATGACCCTTAAACACATCAACGGATGAGATTTATCCATACCCCTTCATAATAAAGGGTAGGATGGTCCTTTTAGAAAATACGTCGTCCACACTGCCCGTCTACGCCGCGATGGGCCGGCCCATTAAAGGAATGCATGTATGACCCGTTCGTCCATATAAAGCAAAAAGTATATTGCTATCAATGCATGTATGACCCTTAAACACATCAACGGATGAGATCTATCCATACCCCTTCATAATAAAGGGTAGGATGGTCCTTTTAGAAAATACGTCGTCCACGCTGCCCGTCTACGCCGCGATGGGCCAGCCCATTAAAGGAATGCATGTATGACCCGTTCGTCCATATAAAGCAAAAAGTATATTGCTATCAATGCATGTATGACCCTTAAACACATCAACGGATGAGATTTATCCATACCCCTTCATAATAAAGGGTATGATGGTTCTTTTAGAAAATACGTCGTCCACACTGCCCGTCTACGCCGCGATGGGCCGGCCCATTAAAGGAATGCATGTATGACCCGTTCGTCCATATAAAGCAAAAAGTATATTGCTAGGTAAGGATTTGAACACAAGACCTCCTACTACAAGGAGTAGGTTGATAGCCACTAGGACTAAGAAGCACATGTGATGAATTACGCAACAAAACGTATTAGAAAGGCTGTTACCAGCGCCAGATCCTAAAAACAAAACTGAAACATTTTTCTGAAAAATTGAATAGTTTTTAAAATGCGAATATTTTGAAAACGTTGTCAATTTTGGGAATCTCAAACTTCTTTTCGAATTTTAAACATTTTTCAACGCGGACATTCTTTGAAAACAAACAAAATTTCAAGAATAGGAGGTAATGTAGCAAACTTTTATATAAAACATAAAATATTTTTTGAACATTTATCAAAAATGCAAACATTTTTTTAAAACATGATCAAAATTTTAAAACTAGCGGGTACTGTAGCGATTTTTTTTAAACGAACCTTTTCACTTTCTTTATCAGTTTTGGAAAACGCAAACAATTTTGAAATTCTGGAACAATTTTAAAACACAAACATTGTTCGAATAAGAAACCAAAAACCAGATTCATGACAAACCGGACACCGTAGCATATGCGTTTATCTCATAATTGGGCTGGCCCATCTTGTTTGTTAGGTCCCTCGCCTTTGTGCGAATGAGCCACACTTTGTCGCAAAAAGTAATAAAATTGGTTTTTCGTTGTATTTTGTGCTGTCACCCTTTCTTGAATTAATTACTGAAAAAAGAAAATAAAAAATAAAAAAGAGAAACAAAAACGAAAAACAGAATTAAAAAAATTAGAAAAGCGTAATGCGGCAGATTGCTTTTCGAGAAAAATATTCTGTTTTCTAGTAATTGTTTGCAATTGCAAGTTTATTAAAAATTGTTCGAAATTTTCTTGTTTTTATATTTTTTTTCCATAATTTCCAAAGCTTTACGTGAATTAAAGATATTATTCCCTTTTTTCTAAAATTTAAAATGTTTCCGATTTATTTTTTACAAAAATTAAAAAATGTTTGGGAATTTTAAAATATGTTCTTGCTTTTGAAAAATTGTTCAGAATTTGGAAAATGGTTCCATTAATATGTTTTGTTATCTGAAATTAAAATGTTTGCGTTTTTAAGGAAATTTTAGGGATTTACAAAAAATGTTTAAAAACATTTCTTCTTCACAATTTTTGAAAAAAACAATCCGGATTCGGTGGTGTACTAAGTTCTTGAAGTGTCGCGCTCATTTTTAAACACCAACAGTTCTCAGGTCAACTGGATTGGAGCTGTTCCTTATGATCTACAGGTCCCCCAAGTTCGAATCCTTTGAAGGACATTCTTTTCTTTACTTTTTAGAAATTAGATCACTGATGCTAAGGGTGCGAAACTACAGCGGCCAGTTTAATGGGCCGGCCCAGTTGGGTATACATATGTTGTATACGTACAAATATGGGTATAACTGGTCAAAAGTCCATATTACCCTTTATACGTATTGTGAGGGGGGTTGTACCGAAGCGGGACTCTTTAACTATTTCTTCAACTTTGTGTTTGCTGCAGTAACTCTTCAAGGGGAAGAGACTCCTAGTTCCAATATCTTTTTTTTGTTTACAGAGGAATAAAATTGAAAATTTTAAGAGTACAGTATCAGTGTATCCATTAACCTCCAAAGTCAACCAGTTTAGAATTACAAACTGCAATGTCAACCAGGAAGGTAAGTTGAGTTAAACTAAAGCATTCCATAGTAAACTACTCCCTCTGAAAAATAGCACGCCATGTTAACCATCCGTGGCAGGCTCGGCTGGGCAGACAAAGAAAGACAAGCTAGCTCTAAACAAAAACAAATTGGCCATTTGGATTGCAAGTTAGGTATGTGCAATGTACCTGTCGGCCGGTGCTCAGTTTTCCAAGTTACCTGCTATGAAACCGTTCTGGCTCTGGATCAAAAGAATCTTAAACACAATCTAGCAGAGCCTTGGGGACAATGCTTCACACAGCAGTATATGCTTCATTAGATGAGACCCAAGATAGCATCGGGACTTTGGAAGGCATCCTCACCGTTTATTACTGATAAGAAGAAGAATCTTACCTGCCCGTGCTCTGACTTCGGCTCCGGGCGATGTCACGCCATTGCTGCCGGGTTTCATGAACAACGTGTGCCCTTTCGCACCACGCCAGCGAACTCCGTTAAGGCCTGTATCGTGCTCCTCCACATTTAATCTTACTTTTCAGATATTTCTGTAGGTAGGTACATTTTGATTTAATATATGTAGGACTGTGGGAGAGGAGTACATCAGATGGCATAACATCACTATCCTTACGTGCAATTTCTTTTCAGGTAGGAGTAGTAAAGTTATTGCAATTCGGGTCACAATAGGTGATCCAATGATATGCAGTAAAAGTGTGTGATGATGCATCTTTGTCAGCAAATCTGACCCCTTTGTGTGAAATGATACCATCTAATGGACTATGAGCATCAGCAATCTAGTAATGGATCATGAGCTATCTCGTAACGTGCTAAACCCATCAACATCCAGAAAGGCCAAGGAAGATACTCGGTGTAGCAATGGTGAAACCACATCACCATCCGCATCTTTATAATAAAATAGTTTTCTTTATCTACCTAAATAAGAGACAAAATCATAGAGCACTGCTATATGTGATGAATGAAACAACAGTAGGTAAATCTGCAAGACATGGAATGGGATCCATGGGAGACAGTGATGAACCTACAGCAAGTAAATCTGCAGACAGTGTAACCCACTTGCATGTCTCTGTGCATTAGGCTCTATGGTGAACCTACCCAGTGGTGCCCTTGGGAGATGTTCAGCTTTGGCTGGTGACCCAGACCCAATAAAGCAGCATATTTACCATTCCCAACGGCCAAAACCACTGCCTAACAGTGATCAGTTTCGTGTTACTACACAAACAAAACCGTGGGAATCGTTTGACCGCCTCTTCAACGCCTTTTTGTAGCCTTGATGCACGCCCCAGGGACTGTCAGTCAGACAGACAGACAGTTAGCCAACCGGACACAAAAGTAACCGCTTGCATGTCCTCAGGATGTACTGTTGAAAGGGTGCAGCAGCAACGATGGTCATAACGAATTTTCTCTCCTTAATTATTATAGAAGACGAAGCAAAAGAGAAGAAAAAAAATCAGGGCACCGTCTAAAATGAGGGTTGTGCAGGGAATAAGACAGGGAGAGGGATAAGATATGTGACAGAATAAGACACAAGGTTCAATCAGGGAGGCAGGGAGCCATGCCCGCTGCGGATGTCACTTCCATACCAGACACAGGATGCAGGGCATGTATGCTGGGGCTCATTCTGCAATGTTTTCAGGGCTCGGTGCACTGCGAACGCATGCATGCATGCATGGACCACATGCGGATACATACTGGTTGCAGGAGGCATCCATTGACAACATGCACTCAACTCATGGTGCTGGTCTCTTCTGCTTGGCCGCATCGGGAACACATTGGTTCGGTCTGTAATAACTAGACCAAAAGGCACAAAAAACAGTGGGTGCAATGCATGTTTCAGGCTCAGGCTGACCGTTTGATTGCAACTGGAACTCGATCCGCAACCGTGCCAACCAGGAATCAAGTGCAGTGTATTACGGAGATCGATGCCGCGGCTCATCTGTAGCTAGTTCTTGTATGAGATAGCTTCAGCAATGCGTTACCAGGGACAGTATCTAACAGTTCTTCAGAGGTAGCTTGGACAATGTGTTTACCAGGGACAGTATCTAACAGTTCTTGGGAAATGGGATGAACTGGGAGTACTCAAATTCATCAGTTGCTACTTGAAATGCATGGCAGTTCTATTGTAAACGGAGCAGAGCTTGTGCCTATGGTGACCCATGCATGCACCTCAGCATCTACTGCCATGCATTTTTTTTCTTTTCTTATCAACTTTCTCCACAAAGTAAAATGGAGAATAGTACGGTGGAGCAGTACGGTTGATGAGTGCAAAGTCAGGGTCTAATCGCGCGTTGTCAAATTGGTAATGGTACGGTGGAGCGCTTTATGCTGTGTGAGGCAAGTAAACTCAAAGCAACTCTTTTCATGGGAAATAAGGTAGCAACCAAGAAACCCCTTGGATTCACTGATGAGCCAGCATAGGAATCTCTGTAAATCAGATCTTCAGGAACACTCCAGTAATAGTCACAGAACCAAAACATTTGTGGCTCTTAAACAGCAATGCCAAGATTGCCTTTTCGTGCATATGGGGCTCGCAGCCAATGATAACGGGGGGGGGGGGGGGGGGGGGGGGGGGGGGGGGGGTGAGAAGTAGTGAGCCTCAAGCAACTTACTTTCTACTGTTTTTCCATCGAAAGGTCGGCTAACCGAAACTTAAATATCTCAAGGGAATAACAAACATATGCATCCATCCTGTCGACATGGTAATGAATCATAGTAATTTCATATTCCCTCATTATTTTGTCCTCAGCTTGAATACTGGTTAACACATTAATTTCCAGGAATCCAGGATGACAAGGTTGATTCACAGGAAACCACAGAGCTGTACTGTAGTAGTTCAAATTTTAGAACTTTGAGTATACCAGTCCATACTGCAAATTTTGAAAAGTTTTAAATTGCAATGTCACAAAATATAGAAGCTACGAATTCGAATTTTAATTTATTCAGGACTATGGAATCCTCTAAATAAATCTGGTGCTCTAGTGTTGGAAGATGCGGCTGTTCCTCACTACCTCTCATGCCTCCGCGAAACCAAAACTAGCCTGGATAAATTGCCGTGCTCATCAATCAAATGCACCATTTGATTCTCACTCTAGTGCTGTAATTAACGTATTTATCAAACACCCACAATGATACGCATGTTTCCAGTGAATTTTCGAAGGGTTCTTTGCAGTGAGTTGAGTGGTTTAGATACTCTTAAAACTTCCACCCAACTCATTATAGCTTAGCATGAAGTACTTGGTGCGCATATGACAATCTCGTTAATAAATTGCGATTCGAACACCGCTTCACGTCCTGAGTGAAAACTCTTGTCCTGTCCTTTGTTGATCGGGCACAGCAGCAACGAAATTGTGTCCTTGTTGAAGACGTTGTCAACTTGCTGTTGTACTGGTCTCATTGGCTGTTCTCGACAACCAGGATGAAAATCCTTGCCCGGGCCATTTTCGACTAGACGTGACGACAATGGCGCGATGACATTTATCCCTTCTTGAAGGTGTTGCCACGGAAGAAGTCGACTTAGCCATAGGTGTTTATTTCATATCTTGTAATGACTCGGCTGTAGTTATGTTTGTTTTGTACTCTGTTTAATAGTTAGTACTAAGAATGGTTGTGTGCATCATGATGATGCAGAGGCCGAGAGTCTAACCTCCTTTTGTACTGTTTGCTGGCACCGACAATGTGAAACTTTGGTTTTTTTTTTTCAGTTTATGACGTAGTAGTTTTTATGTAGTTTAATCAGAAGGAACCTAAGCTTTCAGCCCCTCTTGCAGCCCTGCACATGCACTGCCTTTCCCTAGAGAGCATATGTTCTATTTTATTAAACCAAGGTAGAGCACCATGCCTGCTTACTATATCAAGAGTACTACTCAGAGGCCAGAAATGCAAGTAGATTGCTCCCATATGAACATACTATGTTTAGAACCACCATGTTCTGAACTCAAGGCCTTTGTGAAGCTCAAGCAGCCGCAAAGATCGAGTTCGAGAGGAAAAAGCGCGCCGTTAGTCCGTATTAACACCCTCCAACTTTACAACATCAGTCACCCTTGCCATTGAAAGGAGGGAAGAAAAACAAAGAACCTTCATCATAGGGAAAGGCCAATGCGAAAAAAAATATGAGGAGGAAAGCAGGAGAGAATTAATGAAGGGGAAGCACATTGTGGCCGTGCCTCTGATGAGCCCAGATCAGTCACTCCAGCAGAGAAGCATGACGACGCAGCGGCGGATGATGTAGAGCCTGGCCTTCTGCTCTCTCAGGACCTTCTGCAGCCTCCCCACCTGCTTCTTCTTCCCCAGCTCCATGGCATCCACCAGATCGGGAGCAATGCGAAAGGTTTAGGTTTAGGTTTAGGTTTCTGGTCAGGGCTCTCCTCTTGAGATGATGCTGGTATAGTGGTAGGTATGTATGATGGGATGCTGCGGTGCAATCTTGGTTTATATAGAAGGGGCAAGGATATGTGCTGCAGTATCTCAAGACAGCCCCCCATCCCCCACCCCACCCCACCCCCACCAGCCCACATGCAGTCAACACTTTTGAGCCTTAGAAGGGACACTTGTGAGTCCAAATGCATGCCCCTACTATTGTATTACTAGCTTATTATGATATAAAGGGCTAAGAGGGGAGAAGAATACTTACTCACCAGTGTGATCATGTATAGATGGACCCTTGATAACACAGTGCTCAGGGTCAGGGGGCATGATTGAGGACCGTGCGCCGCGTCGCGCCGCGCCGCGGACAGGATCAAGTGGCCATACATGCCCTGCAAGCAAGAAAGGCAACCGTGGGTTGGTTGTTTAATGGCTCCAAGAAAGGCTATTCATGGTCCTCAAGCAGTCAAGCTTACCAGAAAAACGGCAGTTTGGGGCTGCTGCTGCTGCTGCTGCTTAGCCCTTAAAACTGCTAAAAGGGCGCCGGCACACTGCAGCATGTTAGGACATCTGAAATCCAGTGAAGGGACTGGGTGGCAGTTTTGTCATGTGCATTGTTTGTACTGGATACAACGACACTAATCAGATCCATGCTGGCTAGATCTCTCCCTGTCTCTCAGGATAATGTCAGGGTTTCCTCGCACTAGACTAGACTGGCATATAGAGTATGTATATTATCCTTTATGGGGATGAAAGGACGGGTCGGAGTATTCCGACAACTTAACAAGAATACATATTTGTTTACCAACACAAAGCCAAAGGAGTTCTTGGTACATATCTGTCAATCTGGTGGGGAAAAATGGTATAGATGAATCAACCAATGAGCCCACCCCAACTTGCTTCGGACAAAAGGCTTTGCTGTCGTTGTTGTATGAATCAACCAATAACCTCGA
This sequence comes from Elymus sibiricus, assembly GCA_039707655.1. Lineage (NCBI taxonomy): Eukaryota > Viridiplantae > Streptophyta > Magnoliopsida > Poales > Poaceae > Elymus > Elymus sibiricus. Next base: position 253,901,111 of record CM077671.1, read on the forward strand.
AAGTAAAAAAAATAAAAAAATTCTCTTACCACAATACTGATGGAAGCTTGAATTTGCATATTCTTCCAGATCTCATTCCATGACAAACAAACAGGGCTTGGGTTGACACTAGGCGCCACTAATGACCCGATCATGGGGACGGCTAAAGTAACTTGATGCAATAAGACAGAACCTAAATATGTAGGCCTTTGAACTTGTTGAAGCGACACAATCAAGGCTCCTACACTAGCCATGCAACTGCTCTCGGATTGGCCACTGCAAAGGGGACAAGCTGATAAATTGAACACTCACTATGCTAAACAATAGGGTACTAAACATTAGGCAACTAATCAACTACCAGCGGATGACCAATGGTAACCGTGATCAGGAACACACTTTGCACAGACCACTAACATTCAGACGCAGCGGTTTGTCCTAAACCATCATGGAGAAGGAGAACAAACAATAAGAATCAATTCAGGGAACGGTAGGTTCGAGCTCTTGAAGCTCAACTGGAAGTCTTGAGCTCCCCATCGAGGACTTCGTGGACTGGTGGCAACAAAGTTGCAGCTCCGTCCCCACCCCGGTCCAGAAAGGTACCTCCTCGGCTAGAACATTGGTGGCCTGGTGCATCTGGAAGCACTGCAAGTTCGTAACACGACCATCTTTGACAACTCATCTGAGCTTAGCCCGTCTCCTCGGCATGTTCAAGAGGGAAGCCGGGCAATGGGCAACGGAAGGTGCGAGAGGTCTGCCGGCTTTGCTTCCGACGGTGGCAGTGTCTAGCGACTACAGGTGTCGTGTTGTAATCACCAGGTGTTGCCCTTCTTAGGGCTTGTACAAACTCTTCTTTCTACTGATGTATCAAAACGCAAGGCTTTTGCGTTCTCTCAAGAAAAAGAAAACCTAAAGATAAAGTGATGGAATCTTATTTGCTCATACCTGCAAGTACAGATGTGCTTGCTTTTTCTTTCCTTGAGATGCAGATTCTATATATTGCTAGAGAAACAAGTTAGTCATCATGTTATATATTGATAGTTATATTAATCTCATTACCGAATGATCAGACAAAGGTGCGAGCAGAAGAACCAAAGATGCTCGTGATATCAAGATTCAACTCACTGACCATGACCAAAGAAATGTTGGCTAACATGAGACAGTATTTGTGTGCTTCATGACCAGCAATGAGACATCATTTGTCACATGCTTGACTGACACTCAGGCAGAAGATTCAACACTATGTCAACAAATGTTGCATGTGCCAATAATGATCAATCATAAACCTGGACAAGTTAGTCCAAGCATGTGTTACAGTGCACATACGAAACTTCCGTTTTACCAACAGTTAAGTCATAACACGTAACAGATGATGCAGAAAATACTACTGTATCACTATCACCATAGCATATTAACAGAGCAGGCTCAGAAATCAACATGGGGAGAACCCTAGAAAGTGGCACACAGGGGCAGCAGACAACCCCTGCACAAGAAAGTGCCCTGTGTTTTGACTGGAAACTAGGCAAAATACATGGAAATGCAGTAAAGGGCGCAGCATCAAACGGCTACAATGTCCATAAGATAAGCACCTCAACCAAAGCGCGCGCGCGCGCACACACACAACAGGGCTGTTTTTTTTTTCTAATCATACGGAATAAGCACACTCAAAAGTGCTTTCCAGTCAAAAGATACGCCGGCTGCACGGATGATCCCACTACTCATTCCATCCTGCTTCCTAGCAGCTTCCGAACGAATCGAGGAGACATGAGGAAATCTCTAAGATACTTGAATATTAGATCTCCACAAACTCTTTCCAACCCTTTACCGGCACAATCTACCGACAAGAGGATGTACTACAGTGCTCTGCTGCCACGTACAATGCTGTTAATTAATCAAGTCCAAGAAGATCTTGGCAATGCAAGAAGATCCCTAGTGTTTTCCCAAGGAAGATCAAACAGACAAATTACAGTGGTGTGAGATATCCAAGTACCAAGATAGATAAGCGGAAAAAAGAGAAGGGAATAAATTATGTTACCAGCCGCAAGCAGTAGTGCCAGATACCAAGAACCTTCATCGGAGTCATGCCGAACCGCTACTGAATCTGCAGATTTCAACACGTATGCGGCAGGATGAGCTGTCCGTTATCCGAAACGATCGTATCCGTCAATAAGATCAAGCTTTTTGTCGGCGACAGGAACAATAACCCGCATTCAGTTGCAGAGATTTTGTCCCCTGAGATTAAATAAAAAGAGGAAATGAAGAATTAGCGTGGTTGCATGGGAGGAGGGGCACTGCATGCTTGCTTGCCTCCTCTATAAAAGCCCAGCCCCCGGCCTTCCCAGTTCCGCACCACAGCAAGCTCCAACCAGGGATCAGATCACACAGACAGCAAACTCTCCCCTACTTTCATCTCATCTCTTCAGTTCATCAAGCTAAATGGGGAGTGTGAGGAGCCAAGGCAAGCAAGGGGGAAGGGTGAGCAGAGCTCTGAAGGAGCACCGAGCCAGGCTCTACATCATCCGTAGGTGCATCGTCATGCTCCTTTGCTGGCATGACTGAGCTCCAAGCTGCATTCTCCTCCATGGAACCCATGCATCAAGGGTCCATGCATGGAGAAGTCACATTTAGCTAGGAACTATCAGTTAGTTAGGACTTAGTACTAGAAGTAGAAGCTAGGAAGGAACTCCCATGCTCATGGCATATTGCTCTCAAGAAAGCTTGCTAGACTAGACATTCTACCAGTTGTTTCAGCATGAGTTATTAGTATTATTTTTCCAAAAAAAATCTTCACCTTTTTTCTCACCCGCCATCCCTTAGGCAGTGGGATATATATGTGCCTGTTGTGTCTTCTTGGACATGTTGTGTATTGTACCCAGTGGCGGAGCTAGACAAAAAACAAGGAGGGCGGCCCCCCTGGCCTCAACATAGCTCCGCCGCTTAATGTCCCCATGACTGGTCTGATAGAGATATGATTCAGTGAAAGAATCAAAGTCGAACATGAACTCTTGCCCTTTTAATATGAAATGAATATATATTCTATCTTCTTCGGCTGTGGAGGTGATACAACTCGAGCTGTCGATAACCTTTTAATCCTGATATGCATGCCTTGCTATATTATGGAGCTCGCAATATTTTATAGAAATAACTATGGATATGTGTGTGGGGTGGGGCCGGGGGTCTTTCCTCCTTTTCCAAAAAATCACTATGTGTATGTGTGTGGGGTGGGGATAAAACATTACCTCGATTTTAAGAAAGATGAAAAAAAAAGCCATATAATCATACAGGGTGCACAGTGTGGGGGAATGAACAGGAGGAAGTCCACAAATGCACCAAAGGTAATAACCATATACATATACGTATATACTTATTGGTTTTGTCAGAAATTTTGTCCAGATCAAATGATGAGTTGAAGTGCATAAGAAAACAGCTTCATAGTGTCTTAAGCAGCAAACAACGGAGCCTAGCTACCAGAGGCTACGAGCAGTCGTCCTTGATTGTCCTTTTGTACCGTAAGTGTACTGCATCGTACGTACGCATCGTAGCTGGATTAGCTTTTGCACACGTAGGCGGCATAGCTCAGCTAGTTTATTTAGAGCCTAAGTACCCGTCCATCAGACGGCGTAATATCATAGGAGTATTATGAATCAATCAATCATCCGCAGAAAGGACAAAGTCGCTGGTTAAGCAGCGGCTGCAGTCAAAGATAGATGTGCGTAGAGAAAACGGAAAAAACTCACCGGAAACACGGGGGCCTTGTCTTGTGGGAGGAGCTCCTGCTGCATGTCTCCAGGAAGAGGAATGGAGATGGAGGAAAAACAAACGGCACAGAGCGGTATGCAGTGCAGGGCCTGGCCAGGCAGAAGCAAGCAGCTGGGCAAAGAGACAAACGCACGAGCAGTCGTGCGCGCGTGCACGCGCGCATGTGCACCCCACGCACGTACCAAGGCAGCTGCAGGCACATGCAGGAGTACTCACATCCCGTGAGTTGTGGCCAGGGCAGGGACCAGGGAGCTAGCCCGTTTATTAGGGGCCTGTTCGGTAGTCCTCCAGCTTCTTCAGTAGATCCTCAAATCTCGCTTCTATTTCCCGATGCCAGCTTCTTCCTGGGATTTCGATCGATGGATTTTCGTTCGGCTCGCTCGCTCCAGCTTCTGCTACGCGCCAGCAGGCCTACCTGCCTGGGCGGGCTGGAGCCCAGCCGGCTAACAGGTAAGGTGGCCTTAAGGCCCAGTCGGACACATGAGGGATCGCTAGAAACAAGTAGCGAACCGGTACGTGACCCCTCCAGTCACTTGGCGGTGGCATTCAATCGTAATTTAGGCCAACTCCAGCTTTGCTATTTCTGGGATCGCTAGAAACGCTGCTCCAGCTTTTGCTCAGATCCAGGAAGCTAGCTTCTTGGATTAGAACCGTTCGGCCCAGCTCCAACGCAAATTTAGTGAATCTGGAAGCTGGGCAACTACCGAACAGGCCCTAGACATAGACAGCCGAAAATTCCTTTTGGAGGCCGAGCTCCAATGAGGCCGTTTTTTGAAAAAGTCAAAGTTCATTAGAATTCGTATTTTTACATTTCAAAAAATTCTGAAAAAATAATAGATATACTTGGAGGCATAATGCACAAGTGTGTAAATTTTCAGGACGAAATACGTTGAAACGTGGGCTGTGCAAAAAAGACAAATCTGGGGCTTTTTAACACAGGATACTATTCATCCTCTCAGGCTATGAATTTATCTTTTTTGTACATATCGCATTTCAAGGTATTTCATTCTGAATTTTTACTCACATACGCATAACATCTTTGTTTACTTGTACAAAAAAATTCAGATTTTTTTGAAACAAAAAATTTGAATTTTGATTTTTTTTTCGAAAAAAGGCTTCATGGAGGCCGAGAGCCAAAACGCCTCACTCACAGACAGCCTCTTTCTTTCAAGCCAAAGGGAGCACAGAAAACATATTTTGCGGTCCAGAAAACATATGATTGATGATAATTGTTGAGAGAGGGAGCACTAATGTGGCGCCACGCCGTGCCTGAAGCACTGAGCAATGCATAGCACAGATATTGCGGTGTCACGGTCCAGTCAAGTTTTCATCCATCGACATTAATTCATGTCATTGTCCAGTACTAGAGCCAAGATTTCAGGTATTAATTAAGGCAAGCTCTGATTGATTGAGCTTCCATAGTGGATCCCTGACCTTTGCTCATGGTGGAGTAGTGCTTCTCTTTCTCACAAGGACTGAAGTATCAGGTATGCACACAATATCTTAGAGCAACTCCAACGGGCAGACCCAAACGGACCAAACGGACGGCGGATTTGTTCGTTTTTTGTCCGTTTGGGTCGGCCGCCCGCGCGGCGTCCGTCCTCTTTAACATTTGGGTCGGCTGTGCGCTCAACGCGCGGACCATATATGCCGGCGTGGCCAGCTGGCCGCCTTTTTGAACACATAGCACAAATTTTGCATTGCTACACACACATATTTTGCATTAATTTCACAAAGCAAACATATAGTCCACGACAAAATAAATAGCATGGTTTCAACCAAATAAATAACATAGTTTTGTAAGCCGAATTAAAGAGATACATCTATTGGTTGCCAGCATGAGCCCACATATGCTCAACCAAATCATTTTGCAATTGCATATGAGTTTCCCAATCACGCATGTCGTGATGAAATTGGGCGAACTGTTCAAACGCTGCCGCTCCTCCATGCTCAGGCACAACATTCTCACCCTGATACTGAAACCCTTGATCGTAAAGACGTTCCGGGCGCTCATCTTCTACGATCATATTGTGCATGATCACACAAGCAGTCATCACCTCCCACGGTTTCTTCGTGCTCCAAGTTTTTGCAGGATACCGAACGATGCCCCATCGAGATTGCAAAACACCAAAGGCACGCTCGACGTCTTTCCTAGCACTCTCTTGCTCTTGGGCAAATCTTTTCCTCTTCTCTCCGACATGATTGGGGATTGTCTTCACAATAGTGGTCTATTGAGGATAGATACCATCACCCGGGTAGTATCCTTTGTCATAGTTGTGGTCGTTGATGGTAAAATTAACCGGTGGGCTGTTGCCTTCGGCAAGCCTAGCAAACACCGGCGAGCGCTGAAGCACGTTGATATCATTGTGTGATCCGGCTATGCCAAAGAAAGAGTGCCAGATCCAGAGATCTTGAGATGCCACGACCTCAAGTATGACAGTGCATTTCCTAACATGGCCCTTATACTGCCCTTGCCAAGCAGAAGGGCAGTTCTTCTACTCCCAGTGCATGCAGTCTATGCTACCAAGCATCCCCGGGAAGCCCCTGCTGGCATTCATCGCCAACAAACGGGCTGTATCTTCAGGAGTCGGCTCTCTCAAGTACTCAGGGCCAAACACAGCAATAACAGCCTTGCAAAACTTATACATGGAGTCCAGGCAAGTAGACTCGCTCATACTGACGTACTCGTCAATGAGATCACCGCGCACTCCGTATGCAAGCATTCTGATGGCTGCAGTGCATTTCTGATAAGAGGAGAAGCCAATCTTTCCAACGGCATCCTCTTTGCACTCGAAATAGTTATCGTAGCCGACCACTCCCTCTCTAATACGGTTGAAAAGATGCCTACTCATACGGAAACGACGACGAAATTTTTGATGTTTGAACAACGGGTTCGTTGTGTCAAAGTAGTCTTTCCAAAGAAGGAAATGCCCGCTCTCTCGGTTGCGATCCAATGCCGAAAGGTGCCCCGGAATGGAGCCACAGAACAACGGCCGTTGGCTATTGATGTGGTGATGGACCAACACGGCAGCCAAGATCTCCTCCTCCTCATCGGACGAGGAATCGTCGGAGTCACAAAGAAAATTATGAAAGAAGAACTCGTCGGCGGAGTCCATTTTTGTACCTTGGCAAACTGTCAAACAGCTTGCGGGCGTCGACGAAGAAGCCGGCCGGCGAAAGGAGTCGCGCCGCCCTCGGACCAGCTAGCTGCCCTGGCGGCGTCAGACGAGTGTGCCTGCGTCCGACGAGCGTGCCGCTGTCAAGACGAAGGAACTGGCCGGGGGGCGGCGAGGCGGCTTCTTGGCCGCGGCCTCGGCTGTGTCGGGGGAGTGAGGGCGGGGAGCTTTCGATTCCCCGGCGGCGGGGAGCGGGGCGACGTGGGAGGTGGCGGCGTTGCAGGTGACTGCACCAGGACCGGAAAAATGGGCGGCGGCATCGGCGACGAAGGAGGAGGGTTTGCTGTTGGAATGGGAAAGAATGGCCAATGTGCCACCGACCAACGGGCCAGGGGGGGGGGGGTAAGCGGGCGCACGCGCGCGTCCGTCTCTTGTCCGCGCCGACGCAAATCTGGCTCAAAAATGGGCCTGGAATGGGTCGGCAGGCGGACGAAAAGCGGACGTGCATCCGTTTGGGTCGGCGCGTTGGGCCGACTTTTCTGTCCGCGCCGACCCAAACGGACGCGCGCGGACGGAATGGGTCGCCGCGTTGGAGTTGCTCTTAGTTCTCCTCTATAGCAATGCCATTGTTCATGAGATATGCACCAAGCTTAGGGCCTGTTGGGTCGCAATAGTTTCACATGAAACAGTTCAGTTCCTGAAAGAGCACCATAGACAATAGCATATCAAGATTCAAGAGAACAACAGGTCAGTCGCCTCTCAAAGGACCAGGGAAAAAGGTGCAACTGCAATACTGCATGGAGATACGCCCGCCCACACAGGCTGATTCCAACTTTCCATCAAAAGTGCAAAGCATCAGATACGGATCACTTCAAACCGTTGTAAAAATTATTATAGCTCGCTCGCGGAAGTACCATCGTTCCAATCTGTGATTGCCCATGAACTTGCCAATTAATAATTATCATCAACAGTATAGCATCGAGCTGAAGCCCAGGTAAGAAATGATCTTCACATCAATCTTTTAATTTCTCCAGTCGTACAAGAAGATGACAACAGTCTCAGACTACGGAGTTGGATCTCTCACCCTTTGCCTGTAATAACAGGCAACCGTGGAGAGAAAAAAGGACCTCAGATGATGAAGTCTAGCCTATACAGAGCAACTACACCTAAACTACTCTAACCCTGAGAAAATGGCAGTGCCACCAAAAAAAGAAATCCTAGAATGGAAGGAAAAACAAGATCCGTCATGGAGACCCATCAGTCGCTCCATCGGAGCAACATGACGACGCAGCGGCGGAAGATGTAGAACCTAGCCCTCTTCTCCCTGAAGGCCCTGTTGAGCTTTCCTTGGCCTCCAATCTTCATGGTATGCTCAGAAAGCTTGGTGCAAGGCAAAGAGAAGAGGGGTGCAGCTAGACAGACAACTTGTAGACTGGTGGCAAAGTGTGGTATGAGATGAGAGGGATGCTAAGTGGGGGGCCTTTATATAGAGGCACACAGAGGATGATATGCCATATCAAAAGGACATCATACCCCCCACATGCAGGCAGTTTGTTTACGCACTAGGAGGCACACTTCTGACCCAAAACTTATCCTACTCACTATTCTACTTGCTTGGAGCTTAGGAGCTAGCAAAAGGCTTAAAGTATGCAATGGCCATGACCACCCCAGAGAATTACAGTGGTAAAACCAGACAAGATCAAGTGCTCATCCCATCCGTCCATGCAACAAAGATAGATCAAAGGTTGTTTAGTGACTCCAAGAAAGGGACTCCATAAGATATCGTAGCAATGCTTGGAGGGAAACTTCCAGGAAGGTCACCTTGATGCATAGAGTAGAACTGATTAAGCTTACCGCTAACAGGTGTTAAAACCTGGTGATTCGGCAATTAGGAAATGCTCTACACAAACGACGAGGCTAGGGGTAAAACTCAGACTTCTATGAAACTTGTCTGATTCCACTTTCCGTCCACTGGCATGGAGTTCTGACTAATTCAAATTATTCTTGACAGATGTTAACGCCTGGTAGTATTGCATTTATGAAATGCTCTACAATGGACTCAACCTGAGAGTAAAGTTTGGACTTCTACTTTCCATGTAGTGGGATGGAGTTATGTCCAATGTGGTACTTTGAATGAACATCATTACAGCTGTGTTTGATACATACCCTGGTGACAGCGATTAAGTTGGCAGCTTAGGACAGCAGTAAGGAAAGGAACACATCATAATTATTGGACTCAGAAAATTGTTTGAGTCGCAAGCATATTAGTGCTCCATGTACTTCAGGTCATTTTACTCAAACAATAAGTTGTTTTGTTGATGCATCTTAAGAACTGAATAATTTTGAATGAACATCAAAGTATATTCCTTTTGTAGTGCCATGAAAACTAGATACTATCTTTTGTTACAGTTTCATGTTCACAGAATTAGCATATTGATTTGAACTAACCAAGTTTCTGTATCGGCTTCTAGTCAGATGACAGGGTCCTTAATACACGACCATAAATTATCTTTATTTCTTGTCCCCCAAACAGCAGCTAGACTGACAGTAAGTTCCCTAGATCAAGGTAATTCTCTTTGTTAACTACCGCAAATATCGTTTACATGTCCCCATTGTAAGAGAGGGAGAGGCATTATATGTTTAGTGTGAAATCATGTCACATTAGCAACAGAGTTATATATGCATCTGTGTGGACAAACCTAGACTATGCACCTATCTATCCCACATATGTCTGCACTTGACACCTGTAGCTAGGCAAACATCATCCATGCAATCACTACAAGACATCGTTAAGTACAAAAAGGCTGCAAGGGAAAGCAGTAGTTATTGCAGGGCTGAACAGTAATCATGTATGATGGAATCAAATCAGAAGGAAATCTCCATATGCATTGAACCTGTTATGCTACTAAGGCCGTAATGTTAGAACAAAACTAAGGATTGAAGATGAGGGTATCACAACGAAACTTCCTAACTGAAGGATGATCTCAGTATGATCTTGGCCTTCCTTTTAAATCATTTAGAAGTTGCCTTTTTGTAGTCTGCGTTTTTTTTCTCAATATAACAAGAGATTTAAAGTGCTTAGTGGAGAATGAACAAATTATGTGCCTCCATTATTTGCTGCACAACTTTATATTTTAATATTTTTCAGGCTTACAATATGCAGAATAATCTTAAACTAAGCCAACTGCAACTAGTTAGGGAAAGGTAAAGTACTACTTGCCTTTGAACAAGTACTTTTAGTGCTTCAACACTTCAACAAAGTCGATCCTAGCATAACATGTAGAATTCATGAACTCAACAAAAACAAATTCCGCACTCAAAATACATCTCAACAGCTCAATGCTTATGTTGGGAACCATGAACATATCACAACAAAATCTGCAAATGCAATGAACATAGGCATTATTAGGGGACAACCACTTAGCTAATAACAATATTAGCAGTAATAAACAATGAGCTAGGCTGGCAACTGAAGCAGTAATAATTTTGTCGTTTTTTCACTAACAATGATGAACTTAAAGACTTACAGTAAAACACCTTAGGGAGCAAAACAAAATGAACATGTGAGCAACAAGAAATATTATTCAAAGATCATCACTTTCAGTAAAAGGTATCGAAGAGGAAAATAAACAGATAAAACTGAGCCAAAAATGAACGTGCACTCGTCAATCTGTCTTTTAGCCCAGCTTAACTCTCCATTTCCATATAAGAGTAGAATTAACTTATGCATTAGAATATTAGATGATATGCACCTAAATAAACTGGATCCTTGGTAATGAAAATAAAATTATTAACACTAAAGCTGATTTTCTGGATATGATCAGATATAGATTGTTTTCCATTTACTCTAAATTTTGAATAACTATTCTCTTGCAACAAACAGGACAGTGCCTTTTTCACAATTTGAGGCACACAGAAATACTTTTCAAATGATACAGCATATGTTTTTGGGTAAGATAAATTGTTCCTTTTGGAAAAAGAAAAAAACTATGGGCATCCAAAAGCACCACAAAAAAGATGCAGATAAAATACACTTTTTACCGAGTAACATATATATCAATGGAGGTATGCAGGTATTAAACCATCTCTACATAAACCTCCATCGTATCAATATTTCTCCTATTTGGGGTGGATAAAGCATGAGGAACTGTACAAACAAATCCCAGCAACTGCGACTAGTCACGAACGGACAACATGAACTCGCACGATATGGAGAATGCATTTTTGGCGTGTAGTTGTGCCTTTGGTATAGCCATTAGCAGATGATGTCAACATTTTCTCTCCTCGACATCTACCATTAAGAATCCAGTGCCCATACTAAGAATGAGAATATAAGGTCCATCAGAGGAAGGTTACAAATTTCTGTCATTTTATTTTATTAAGTGAAAGAGAGGAAGATTTTAAATGATGGTCTCTCAAGGTAATAGACAACCATTTGCATGGTCAGGAAAATATAAGTTGTTGCGGATAGAGAAATAGTGCAAGGACAAGACCAGACAGGTTCCATTACTACAACCGTGAAAAGATAATAGAGTCCATTAACCCTTCTGCATATAGCTCCCATTCTTGCCCTACTATTGTTTCAGGGCGTGTTTGGTTGCCTGCATATGGCCCAGCCTGGCCCGTGCGGGAAGAAAGTGGCCCGTTTGGTTGCCTGCGTTTACTGTGCGGCCCGCATGGCACGAACCTTAAAGCACCTCCAAGCCAGGCCCAGGGGAAACGCCCGAATCGGCAGTAGCTCGCGAGCCTGGCTCGGGCGACGCAGGGGAGGGCGACGCGCTCCTCTCCTCGTGCGACCAAGGAGATGGCGCGAGCTCGCCCGCGTCGCCGAAAAATCGGCGGGAGGATTTCGGCTCACCTCCCGCCGAGTCCGCCCCTATTTAGCCCCCTCCCTCACCGCCCCAACTCCCGCCACCATTCTCCCCCCTTTCGAGCTTTCCCGCCGACGCGCATCGGCACCGACGAGCAGGTAAGCGGCGCATCTTCATCGGTCGGCGGTCCACGGCGTCGGCGGTCCTTCACCGGCCGGCGGTGATCTTCTACGACCGTTCCCCCCTCGTCCTCGAGCTACATCCATGGCCTCTGTGAGTTCAATCCCCCTTTCTCTCTGTTCCTTCTAGCTAGATCTGAGCTGCAGCTAGGGTTTGATGTAGATGCATGGTTGATTAGTGCTCTGATCTGTGAGCTCATATGGTTGATTGCTATGCTGCAGTTGCAATTTGTGGTAGGGTTAGATGTTCAAGCATGTGGTAGGCTAGATTAGTAGTAGAGTTTGAAGTTGAACCTTGTGCTTGTGTTGATTCGTGCTTAGATCTATGATTTGTAGCTATTGGTGGTCCATTTGTAGCATGCTGTTTGTTGTAGATGTATGTTCCTGCTCATAGATTGTCCGGTATGCTTAGTATGATAGCGATGAACCATGTGCTTAGTATGATAGTGATGAAGCATGTGCTTGGTATGATAGTGATGAACCATGTACATGTATGCTCCTGCTTTCATGGATTGTCCGGTATGTTGTGTGCTATGCTTACTGTCAATGCGTGCTACGATTGTAGGACATGACCACGCAGACGCCTCTTTTGGTGAGGTGGTATATACTAACCCCTCACGATGATGGTGAACTTGCGGTGGTAGGACGACACCCTCTTTTGGATGTGGTGGTAGGATAACACCATGGTAGTGCTAGGTAGAACTTGCTATGCCGTATGATCATGCATGCTTTACTTTTTCTCTTCTACTTGTGTGCTCCATTGATTTGCTGCTTCAACTCTTGCTCTTGTGCATTGCTAGGGCAAGTGGTATGCCGTGTTCATCGGTAAGGCTCCAGGGGTTTACAGTTCATGGGAAGAAGCCAGTGCACAAGTGGCATCGTATAGCAACAGCAGCCATAAAGGGTTCAAGACTAGGCAGGCAGCAGAACAAGCTTACTCCAACTGGGTGCGAAAGCACAGAGGCAGCAGTGTTGACAGTGGCAAGGTTGGAAGTGTCAAAGTGGAAGGTGCTAAGGTGGATCGTCAGTTTGGGCTGAAGCTGAAGAACTTCATCATCTTCGCCCAGTTCATCGCCATTGCTGTGCTGTGGCGTTGGTGTGCTAGGTATGATCATTGTGGGGTAAGCTCACCAACTAGGGTACAAGGTAAGCACATCATGTACGCCGTATGCAACCAAACACCTTGTCCATGTGTCGCTTAGGCCAATGCAGGCAACCAAACAAAGTGCACTTGCGTATTACCTAATGCAGGGACCCTAGATGCAGGCAACCAAACAACTTGTAGATGGCGCATTAGGGCCTGTTTTTGCTCAACCAGGCTGGGTTGAGAAGTGTATGCCATGCAGGAACTGTTCACAACTTGAACCAAACACGCCCTCAGTGAACCGGTTTGTCAGTCTGTTATGCAACAACTGTACAGAGTTGCATGGGTTGTCTGCATGAGAGTCAGAAAAGAACGAGAACCAGCAAGGCAACTGAAGTTAGCTATTGAAGTTCTTTAATGTCAAAGCTCAGCAAAGTTGTGGTTACAAGGATTAGTAGGAAGGTTGCACCAGTAGAACACTAACCAATTGAAGTGGAACAAGACCAGTGCATGCATAAATGAAGAGAACACGTCACAGTTAGGAATTCTGGATAAATTGGCATATTCTCAAGTGTGCAGCTTAACTAAATTGCTGTCTAGTTAAAAAAAAAGTGTGCAGCTTAACTAAATTGCTCAGAGGATAGATAAGTCGGGAACAATATGCCTCCTCTGCAAGTTCTAAGGAAACAAGATCAGATTCTTCAATATTTATTATTTAAATAGAACTAGCTTTTAACTCATTTGCTCTTCTACAAAATAACCAACAGATCAACATCATTAAAGTTGCTCAAAACTAACCAAAGATGCATAAGATCCTACCAACCCGTCAGACAGATTGAAGGCAAGAGATCTTAAAAGTACTCAACGTACAAACACTTATATTTATCTATTCAAGAACATCCTTGTCTGGTATAAATGAACTCTTGTGTTCTGTGGCAACTCTATTGGAACTACCAAATAATTCTGCACAGTTCAACTTGCATGATATTATAAGGCTTTTTATGAAAAGCAGGAGCTTAAACAAGTCTGCCTCTAGCCCCAATCCAAAATGCCTGAACAAAAAGCTGGTGAGATCATGGATGCTCACATGGTCTGGTGCATTGCTCAACTCATGGGCTCATGGCTGCTTCAGCCATGTTATAAGTTTCGGAATCCATTGCCAATTTCCATCTCTCAAAATGATTGCACTCCAGGAGAGAGAAGAAGATACATAAAGAATACAAGTCTGTCTCCTAAATTATATACTCAATTTATTCAACTTGGCTGCGTACTTGCATGTGAGTGAACTCATCCTTGTGTCTCTATAAAGGTTCCATATCTTCACATGCTAATCAATTCCACGGACTCAATCAGCAAACTTTATAGCATATGATCTGCTTTAAACTCTTAACAACCAAAATAATTTGTACTTAGCCTTGTGGACATGGGAGCAGAGAGGCTCCTCTGTTGGCATGACTGACTCTAAGTCATCATCTGCTGTTGTCTGGAAAGATAATAAAGGGAAGGTTCGTTAGAGCAGCAGAAGAGTGTCAAGCTCAGATGTATATCATCTGCTGTTGTCTGGACAGGCTCCTTTTGTTGGCATGACTGACTAAGTGTTCACCAGCCAGCATTTGTCCTCAGTCTTGCATCATTTCAGCCAAAATTCAGAGTTTTTTTAGGCTGATATAAACCTGCAGGAGAGCTACCTTGTCCAGGAAGTGTTAAGAAAAAGAGGCTAAAAGCTAACTGGGACATCAAGGTGCAGTTGGGCACTTGCAAATTGTGAAATTAATCTGTTCTCCAGTCTACCACTGAAGAAACATTGCAATATTGCCTTCTTTCTGTCTATTTAACTTAACACTTTGTATTGGATTTTTTGTATTGTACATACATCAGCGGTAAGGGAGGTCTAGGTTTTTCATCTAATTAAAGGATAATTGTATCATATATGTTATAAAAGAAAGGTTTCTTGGATCCCTACCTGTGCAGTCAGAGCAAACTGCAAGGTTTGCTTCATTATCATCCGTTTTTTTCATCTCCCTGCGGCATCCATTTCACAGCTCAGAAATAGCAAATAAATTACTGTATCACGACTTCCGGTTGTTTTCAGTTAAAAGATACCCAACCAGTCACAGTTTAGAGTTTCAATGTTGTCGTTTTTAGTTAGAAGAAAACAACCAGTCACAATTTAAAGTTTCGTTGTTGCCAACCTTGTTCCAGGAACAGAAAACAACAACAAAAAACTAAATCTTACAACGGAAGCTATATGAAACATATCATACAAAGTAAGAAATTGCCACCTGATATGAAGTGTGTGAAAAATGATCTCTCTATCTTCATTAATGAACAGCATGTACAGATCAGCAACATACAAGAGTAAGGCAACAAAAACACTTATGGAATATCCAGCGTTGTTCAATTTTGAACATACTGATAGAAGTAGCTTCCTAGCCTATGAGAAATACATGGCAGGAGTAGCTGCCTAACCATCAAAAGCTATGTGAATGACGATGCTAACGGTGCAGCGCGTACATTAATGCTCTCTGGTTCGTCGAGCTTACCCAGTAGAGTTCCTTGATCATGAGCCATTTGAACAACAGAATCTAGCTCCCCTTGGCAAGGAACAGAACCACGTAGGATTTACTTATGTGCACTGCTCTTGGGGATATTTTGTGAGTTGACTTCCCCTTCAACAGTTCGTTCTTTTTACTTGTTTTTCTTACTCAGTTGTTGCTTTTGTACGGGAAGATCTAAAGGCATACAACAAACATTATTTACGTCAGTCAGAGACTAAGAGAGAGAACAATGTGCCAGGTGTTATGGTTTTGCCTAGTGATGAGGTATTTATTAGAGCAGCAACAAAGCCAAAGTTCACTCACGATTACGAATGCATCATATAGGTTATATGAACAAGCACTTGGCAATTACCATCACACAATGCTAATGTGATCACAACACTGAAACGTTGAGAGCTACTTTGGGCAACCCAAAAGTTTATCCTGAATTGAAAGAGCTACAATATTCACGGAAAATGATTCCAAAAGTAGTCAATCAACTATGTAAGTTGTTCAAAAAATCTGGAATGGGTACACATCTGTCCACAAAATCTAAAATGCGTAAACATCTGTCAGCCAAATAAAGTAAGTGCAGAGATCACATCTGTGCCTTATGTACCTACTTCCTAGTTCTAGCACATAGGATGTAATGTAGACAAACTTAGTCAATTATTCTGCTAATCTCATAAATAGCACACCTGTGAAAATCAATTTTACTCATTTCAAGTGAAAAGAAATACACTGTGCCCACATGTTACTCCAAGTTTCCAATTGTAATAAGGTGAAGAAGAGAAACAGTCATACAGTTTATTCATACCTTACGAAACAAGCAACTTCAATAGTGTGAACAATATCTATCACTGTTTTTCTTTTCAAGTATCTGCGTCTCATATAGCTGGGAGAAGAAACAATCTAACACTTTACATTAGAGCTCTTTTACCGTACCCCGTAATAGATATGGACCGTCTATTATCAAAATCTAAGGGTGGTGATCCATCCATACTGCTCAACTGCGCCAGGACCATCGCCAGCGGTATCAGTAGCACTGGCCGCTCCAGGTGCAGCAGTATACTTGCCGTGAGGGTGATTTAGGAAGAGAAAAAAGTCGGTCCGCCTGATGACCGAGCAAACCTGTTCTCTTCACTTATTCTGCTCGGCCGTAAGCACGCGCCCGTCGGCTAGGATTCCAGCGGCCGCCTCGTCGCTTCCATATTGTCAACCATGCTCGTGGACCGATGCTGCTACGCCGCCTGCCATGATCGTCCACCGCCCGTGCACCTGCATCGTCTTCCTCGACGAGGCCTCCTCTCCTCCCGGCTCCCCTTCCTCTTCGCCGGAGGCCGCCGTTGCGTCTCGTCTTTGTCCGCGTCCCTTACTCAGCCATGGTCGTGGACTGAGCATGATTCCGACGAGCTCCTCTTCTTCGGCAGGGCCGCTCGCGACCGTCGGGCGCCATATAGCTAGGGAAATTAGAGGTAGTATTTCGACGTGGACATATAATGACTCAATGAGGGTGATACGAGGAGCGGCTGGAGGTTCGAGGACACGACGGCCAGGTCGACCAACGTCCGACGGTCTAGGTCAAGCACGCGGGTGGAGGCCAGTGGCGAGGGCGGGCTGGGAAGCCAGGACGTACCGGCGAGTTCGACGACGGCGGAGCCGACTAGTCGTCGAGTGGGCGGCGGGGAACAGGGCGACAGCACAACCAGGACGAACATACCGATTGCTGATGGGTTAGCGTTATTCTGGAAAACGGAAATCTGACGAGACTACCCTCGCGAAATCAACGGTGGATGATTGTATACTGCTCACTTCCATCTATAGCAGTATAGGGTACCATAAAAAAGCTCTTACATTAAGAGATTATCCATATCCAGACCAGGAATATCAAATGGTAATTTTATAACACCAAGGGCAGTAAGCATGAGGAACAGCCACAGAGGAAAGATCTTCATGCATAGCACCAAGATAGACTTTTGCCCTGAGGAGAAGAGCGGTAGAGAATTTCAGCCCAAGTTTCACATCATAAATTAGAAGTTTAGAACGATGCAAAAAGGTTGGATTGCTTATGAGGGGTGACTCAAATCTTGTTTAAAATGATTACACACTTTATCATTCAGTACATAATCAGTTAGGTTTCCTAGAAATGCAGAAATCCTTACGCAGTCCATCATTCAGAATCAGAAAGTAAACTTGACCTTTTCAGTAAAAAAAATGGTGAAAATCGTGGATGTAAATTGCAATGTAAACGTAGCGCATAATAGCTATCGAATGTAAGTGTTGATTAGGATGATGAACCGAAAGGAATCAGCGTGGCGCAGCACCTTCTTGTGCGCGCGACTCGGTGTTGTCGACCACCCACTCGGCGGCCTCGCGGATTCGGCGCTCGGCGTCGCTCTCCGGCTGCCCGATCGGCGTGGAGGCGAGCAGCTCCATGAAACCAGACTGCTTATCCCTCCCGGAGGCGGAAGGGTCATCGGCGGCGCCGATGGCGCGCCGCACCTCCGCGACGGACGGCTGGGGTGGAGCTGCCGTGGGAGGCTTCTGGGGACGCGACCCCGGCGCGCGCCGCCGGATACGGCGGACAGGGTCCCCGGAGGCGGAGGATGCCACGACGGCGAGGCGCGGGACGCAGGCGGCGGCGAGGTGGCACGCCATGGGGGTTTCGGAGTGTGTGACTGTAAGAGCATGTGGGGGCTCGTGCGGAGAGGAACTTCACAGGCGGATAAAGCAAGCGCTGTGCCAGTGGCATGTGGGCCCGCAGAAGTATGGGCCACGATTTCATGGAGCAACTATATGTATTCACTTTAAATACATGGCATCATCTAAATTCGTTGAGACGACACCATATGAATTATGATTTAGCAAGAAATATAAGTTGTCGTTTCTTAAAGTTTGGGGATGCGACACTCAGGGCATCTTCAAGCCGGACCCGCAAACCTCCCGCAACGGTCCGGATCGCGGGAGTCATCCAACATCGACCTGTATCGGTCCGCGGAGCGGTCGGACGCGATTTCTCTCACAAATCGGAGACAAACGTGGGGGAGGTTTGCTGGAGTCCAGACACGAGAAACGTCGCTATCTATCCCCTGGCCCATTCAAAAGGAAGGCGGAGCCCGCGCTTTTGTAGCAAAGCACCGCTTCCGCGCCAAAAATCCCCCACTTCTCTTTTTTCATTCCCCGCTGCTCTCCGCCCAATTCCTGCTCTTTTCTCCCATTTCTTTCCTTCCTTTCGTCAGCGACGCATGGAGCCGTCGGAGAACCTGCCGGAGATGGAGCCGGTGGAGGTGCCGGAGGATCCGTGTGTCGCGCTCGCCCGGAAGATCAACTCCATGACGCGGTAGGATCGTCGGGTCAAAGCGAAGGCCGCAAAGGAGGAGAAGCTCAAGAAGCGGTTGGCCGCCGGTGGGCCTGCTGGTGGCGATGAGTGTGGAGGTCGTGGAGGTCGGTGATACGTCTCCGTCGTATCTATAATTTTTGATTGTTTCATGCCAATTTTATACAACTTTCACATACTTTTGGCAACAATTTATATGATTTATTGGACTAACCTATTGATCCAGTGCCCAGTGCCAGTTCCTGTTTGTTGCATGTTTTTTGTTTCACAGAATATCCATATCAAACGAAGTCCAAACACGATAAAAATTTACAGAGATTTTTTTTTTGGAATATTTGTGAATTTTGAGAAGCGGAATCAACGCAACCGGAGGCCCACAGCCCCCACAAGACACCAGGGCGCGGCCAGGGGGCCCAGGCGCGCCTTGGTGGGTTGTGCTCACCTCGTATGTCGGTTGGAGCTCTCATTTGGCCGCAAGGAAGCTAATTTTTGGTTTAAAATCCCCTAAAAATTTCAGCCCGATCGGAGTTACGGATCTTCGGGAATATAAGAAATGGTTTTCGGCCAGAAAACAGGAACGTGAAACAGAAGAGAACAGAGAGGGAGATCCAATCTAGGAGGGGCTCCTGCCCCTCCGCCGCCATAGCGGCCATGGACCAGAGGGGGAAATCTCCCCCCATCTAGGGGGGAGGCCAAGGAAGAAGAAGAAGGAGAGGGGCTCTCTCCCTCTCTCTCCCGGTGGTGCCGGAACGCCGCCGGGGCAAGCATCGTGACGGCGATCTACTCCAACAACTTCGCCGCCGTCAACACCAACTCTCTCCCCCTCTATGCAGCGATGTAACTCCCCTTCTCCCCGCTGTAATCTCTACTTAAACATGGTGCTCAACTCCATATACTATTTCCCAATGATATGTGGCTATCCTATGATGTTTGAGTAGATCCGCTTTGTCCTATGGGCTAATTGATGATCGTGGTTGGTATGATTGTATATTTTATTATGGTGTTGTCCTATGGTGCCCTCCGTCTCGCGCAAACGTGAGGGATCCCCGCTGTAGGGTGTTGCAATGTGTTCATGATTTGCCTATGGTGGGTTGCTTGAGTGACAGAAGCATAAACCCGAGTAGGTGGGTTGTTGCGTATGGGAGTAAAGAGGACTTGATACTTAATGCTATGGTTGGGTTTTACCTTAATGATCTTTAGTAGTTGCGGATGCTTGCTAGAGTTCCAATCATAAGTGCATATGATCCAAGTAGAGAAAGTATGTTAGCTCATGCCTCTCCCTCATATAAAATTGTAAGAATGATTACCGGTCTAGTTATCAATTGCCTAGGGACAAATAACCTTCTTGATTGACAAAAGCCTTCTACTAAACAACTAACTTCTATTATCTTGCTTTTTACTCGTAGTTTTATTTCCCGCAAAGTACTTCTAGTTTTATTCGTGCAAACTATCCTATCACCTACAAAGTAGTTTCATACTTGTTCTAGGTAAAGCAAACGTTAAAGTGTGCGTAGAGTTGTATCGGTGCTCGATAGAACTTGAGGGAATATTTGTTCTACCTTTAGCTCCTCGTTGGGTTCGACACTCTTACTTATCGAAAAAGGCTACAAACGATCCCCTACACTTGTGGGTTATCAAGACCTTTTTCTGGCGCCATTGCCGGGGAGCAATAGCGTGGGGTGAATATTCTCGTGTGTGCTCGTTTGCTTTATCACTAAGTAATTTTTTTCTGTTATTAGTTGTTTTCTATCTTTAGATATGGGTAGGAAATGCAAAATACCAAAAAAATTAGATGTACTTGCTGCTCCAAAAGTTGAGGAACCACTAGTGTTCCGTACTACCGAAGAATATTATTTGGATCATCTTCGATCCATTTGTGCTCGTGCTGAAAACCCAACTAGCTTAGTTGAGGGAAAATCATTAAATGAGCATGCTTATTATGTGCGACACCGCATATCTCAAAAAGGAAAACTCTTGTGGCATCAAATTAATACTTTGTGTTGCTATGCTTGGAATTTATGTGAATTACATGATTTTACTTGTTGTTATGAAGAAACTAAAAAACACCTTCCCTACCAATGTGTGTTTAGTGATAATGAAATACTATCTTCTTATGCCAAGGAAGCCTATTGTTATTTTGATGTTGAACAAATTGAAGAATTTGTTGCTTTTAAGGGTGCTTATGAAATTGCTTATTTGATTGAAAAGTGTGGTGCTACTCTTTACAAGTCTGAAAATTTTGCCATACTTAAATATTGCTATGAAAACTATGCTTCTAATGCTTATGTTAAAGAATATATTGAAAGAATGTCCGCTGCCTTGGAAGAGACTAATATTTTGCAGGAATCTATGGAAAAAGAAATTGCTGAAATTGTGAGCTCATTAGATGAAAAAGATGAGGAGGAGAGCAAAGAACAAAAGGAGAAAGAGCGGATTGATCACCCGTGCCCACCTTCTAATGAGAGTAACTCTTCAACATTGTTTAATTACCCTTCGTGCTTACCGAATGATGAATGCTATGATGATTGCTATGATCCCTTGGATTCATTTGAAATATCCCTTTTTGATGAACTTGATGCTTGCTATGCTTGTGGCCAAGATGACAATATGAATTATGCTTATGAAGATGAACTTGCTATAGTTCCTTATGTTAAGCATGAAATTGTTGCTATTGCACCCACACATGATAGTCCTATTATCTTTTTGAATTCTCCCAACTACACTATATCGGAGAAGTTTGCACTTATTAAGGATTATATTGATGGGTTGCGTTTTGCTACTACACATGATGATTTTGATGAATATAATATGCATGTGCTTGCTGCTCCTACTTGCAATTATTATGAGAGAGGAACTACATCTCCACCTCTTTATGTTTCCAATACTATAAAATTGCAAGAAATAGTTTATACTATGCATTGGCCTTTGCTTAATGTGCATGAATTGTTCTTGTATGACATGTCGATGCATATGAAGAGAGTTAGACTTCGTTGTCACATGATATATATCACTTTGTGCTCACTACTAAATGACAAATCATTGCTAATTAAAATTGGCTTTGATATACCTTGGGATCCTGGTGGATCCATTACTTGAGCACTTTATGCCTAGCTTAATGGCTTTAAAGAAAGTGCTGCCAGGGAGACAACCCAGAAGTTTTAGAGAGTCATTTTATTCTGTTGTGTGCTTTTATAAAGTTTAAAAACAAAAAAAATATAGAGAGGAACCTAAAACTTCACAAAAGGAAAGGTGAAAGTGAGAGAGATGATGAGCATCGTTGAAGTGGGGGACGTCCTTGAACTTTTGTTCATGCCCATGGAAACTTTGTAAATCTTGAATCACGGAAACTTTTCCAACAAAAATAATTATCCCCTTGTACAAATCCATTGTATTATAAAAATAATGTTCCAAGATTTGCCTTTAGGATGATTAGATTGCTTGTTGGTATGTGCGGTGTAAAAACAAAAACTTTGGTTGTAGTGCGTGAATTTTCATTTTTTTACTGGAACATCAAAAGTTTCTAATTTTTTTTACACAGTATTGCTATACAAAATGTTTATTTCGTCCTAATTTTTCAGAATTTTTGGAGTTACAGAAGTATGGTCAAAGTTCAGATTACTACAGACTGTCCTGTTTAAGACAGATTCTGTTTTTGATGCATTGTTTTGCTTGTTTTGATGAAACTATAGATTTTATCGGTGGTGTAAGCCATAGAAAAGTTATAATACAACAGGGATAATGCAAATATAAAATATGAATTGGTTTGCAACAGTACTTAAAGTAGTATTTTGCTTTATTATACTAACGGATCTTACCAGTCTTCTGTTAAGTTTTGTGTGGATGAAGTGTTCGAAGATCGAGGAGGTCTCGATATGAGGAGAAGAAGGAGAGGCAAGAGTTCAAGCTTGGGGATGCCCAAGGCACCCCAAGTAAATATCCAAGGAGACTCAAGCGTCTAAGCTTGGGGATGCCCCGGAAGGCATCCCATCTTTCTTCAACAAGTATCGGTATGTTTTCGGATTCGTTTCATTCGTGTGATATGTGCAAATCTTGGAGCGTCTTTTGCATTTAGTTTATGCACCATGCTGGTATGAGATAGTCCATGGTTGATTTATAGAATGCTCATTGCACTTCACTTATATCTTTTGAGTATGGCTTTATAGAATGCTTCATGTGCTTCACTTATATCATTTGAAGTTTGGATTGCCTGTTTCTCTTCACATAGAAAACCGTTATTCGTAGAATGCTCTTTTGCTTCACTTATATTTATTAGAGCATGGTCTTTTGTAGAAAGAATTAAACTCTCTTGCTTCACTTATATCTATTTAGAGAGTCAACAGGAATTGGTCATTCACATGGTTAGTCATAAAATCCTACATAAAACTTAGGGATCACTGAATATGACATGTTTGATTCCTTGCAATAGTTTTGCGATATAGAGATGATAATATGTGGGAGGTACTAGTGGATGATCGTGTTTAGTAAGATATTGGTGTTAAGGTTTGTGATTCCGAAGCATGCACGTATAGTCTCCCGTTATGCTAGGAAGTTGGAGCACAATTTATTCTTGATTGTCTATCTTTGTGTGAAGGTCGGAGGGGCGTGATGGTTAACTCCTACCAACCTCCCCCCTAGGAGCATGCGTAGTAATACTTTGCTTCGAGAGAGCTGATAAAACTTTTGCAATAAGTATGTGAGTTCTTTATGACTAATGTGAGTCCATGGATTATACGCACTCTTACCTTTCCGCAATTTGCTAGCCTCTACGGTACCGTGCATTGCCCTTTCTCACCTCGAGAGTCGGTGCAAACTTCGTCGGTGCATCCAAACCCCGTGATATGATACGCTCTATCACACATAAGCCTTATTATATCTTCCTCAAAACAGCCACCATACCTGTAACGCCCCCAATTTCGATTGTACGCTAATCATACACGCAATGCGTACGACCAAGATTAGGTTCTCACTAATTAATATCACAACACAACACTAGACACAAATTAAAGTCATACAGCTTCATATTACAAGCCAGGGGCCTCGAGGGCTCGAATACAAAGCTCGACCAGCACGAGTCAGCGGAAGCAAAATAATATCTGAGTACAGACATAAGTTAAACAAGTTTTGCCTTAAGAAGGCTAGCACAAACATAAGCAGCGGATCGAAAGCGGCGAGGCCTCCTGCCTGGGAGCCAACCTAACTACTCCTGAGCATCGGCACTCTCCACGTAGAAGACTCCATCGGTGGTGTAGTAGTCGTCTCCGGCGTACTCCATCTCCTGGGCTCCGTCATCTGAACGCGGTAATCGTATCGAGGGGAAAAGAGGAAGCAAAGCAGCGGTGAGTACTCATCCAAAGTACTCGCAAGACTGACATCAGAACTATGCTAAGTATGCATCAATATCAAGGAATCAGGTTATATCTGGGCTGACTGCAGAAAGCAAGAATAGGGGGGAAGGCCTAGTCCTATCGAAGACTAGCATCTTCAGCATCTTGCAACATTAGAAGAGAGTAGACTGGTATCTCATATATAGCAATATTATTGTAGCAATTTTATTAAGTAACCACGCCCAGAGATTCTTCCTCGACTCCCTGCGAGGAAGCAATCCCGGAGCCAACATTCATTTCAATGTAAATCGCAGTTTTAGTTATATCAGGTCAAGGTACAACTCCAAGTCGTCCTGTTACCGTGGACACGTCTATTCGAATAGATGAATTCATCCCTGCAGGGGTGCACCGCATTTCCAACACGCTTGATCACCTCCGGCCGGACACACTTTCCTGGGTCATGCCCGGCCTCGGGATATCAACACGTCGTCGCCCCACCTAGGCTCAACAGAGAGGCCAGCCCGCCAGTCTAAATCCTAAGCACACAGGGGTCGTGGGCCCACTTGCCCTACGCGCTCCTGCACGATGCGTACGCGGCCGATGTCAGCCCTAGCACACTCTAGTCCAAGAGTTGTACCGTCTAGGCCACTCGGGCGCGCGCTGCTCCATTGCTGACGTCCGAAGAGCTTCGGCTGATACAACGACGCTGAGTACCCATAACTTCTCCCACATGAAGGTTTGGTGCGTAAAAAGGTCAACGACCAACTCAGATCAAATACCCAACCCATTAGCATTTTATTAATGCGGGGCAAGCGCGACCCATGAAGTGCGGTCCCGTTGCCCCGTCTCGAGGATGTGTGGCAAGGGCCTCTCTTGCCCGACCACGCCTCATCATCATCAAACCGTGGGTACCCCTCAGGGCCGACCCATCACCAACATGTTTCAACCAGGTCATAGTAACTGTGTGTATAAAACATCAAGACGGAACCTGAGGAATCACCCTCAAAGGGTCCCGCTCGATGAAACCGTCAAGGTGGACTTAGAGGAATCACCCTCGAGGGTCCCACACTTGAGGGGTTGCACGACAGAGTCATCGTCGGGAGTGGTGAAAGAGGAATCACCCTCGATAACCACGACCGACTATCTGCACTACAGAGTTAGCATCATGAGTACTTCACGAGGTGTCACCCTCGGTACTCGATAGTAACTCTACAGAGTCGTACAACTAAGAGGTGTGCGGTGATGTGAGGGGCCTGGTTTGTCGGTCGGTTGACCGAGTCTTCGAGTCGTCGAGTCATCGATGAAGAAGCAGGGGCAACTGGGACTAAGGGGGTCACAGGGGATTCATTGATCAACCTATACTAGACAGTTGATATGATCGAAGGTATGGTAGCAGTTTATCAAAAACAGGCTATGCATCAGAAATAGGAGCTAACTAATACAGTAGCAAAATCTAATGCAAGAATGAGAGGGAAAGAATTGGTTGATATCGGAATGCTCAAGGGGGGTTGCTTGCATTGTTGCTCTGCGGCAAAGGCCTGATCGTCAACGGCGTAGTCGTACCCGGCAGCACCGTCAGTCTCGGGGTCTACCGGTAAGAAGAGGGGGAGAAACAATAAATATAAAGCAGACAAATGCATCACGATGCATGACATGGCAATATGTAGAACCAGGCATGCACTAACGCAGTATTACACATCGCAGACGGGTCGGAAGAATATCTGACGATATTTTCCGGGTCTCGGGCTACTACCGGACAGACGAAATCGATGTAAAAGTTCCATGTTCGCTATGCTAGGAGCACGTGACGGACGAACGGACTGTGTATTCGGAACCGTGGGATTTTTCTGAACAACTTTCATGTATAAATTATTTTCATCTGACTTACGGTTTATTTTCTATTAAATTTTAAAGTTTTAATCATTTTCTAAAATTAAACAGATTTAAATAAATTCGAAAAAGCATTTATGATGTCAGCATGATGTCATCATTGCGTCAGCAGTCAACCCAGCTGTCTCAGGTCAAACCTGACAGCTTGGCCCCACCTCTCATAGACAGTGGGCTAAACAGGCACTACTGGAATCAGGGACTTTGCCATCTGCCAGCTCTTTGCCGTCTTCCAGCGGACGGCAAAGAAGGTCTTTGCCCTCTGCTTACAAAAAACAGATGGCAAAGAACTGACAGACGGCAAAGAACCTGGTTGCCATCAGTCAGCTCTTTGCCGTCTGCCAGCAGATGGCAAAGAATCTTTGCCGTCCGCTGGCAGACAACAAAGAGATGGATAGGTCCAGCCCACCAGCCCCACCTCTTTGCCGTCTGCCAGCAGATGGCAAAGAATCTTTGCCGTCTGCTGGCAGACGGCAAAGAGGTGCCCAGCAGACGGCAAAGAGATGCCCCATCGTAGCCACCCCCTCTCTCTCTCTCCCCAGCCCCACCACACCGGCCCGATCCACTCCCACCCCACCTCTCTCTCTCTCATCCCAACTCTCACGAACTCACCCCCACCCCTCGGTCCACCCCACCCCGGCTCCTCTCCCCACGATCTCCTCGCCGCCGCCACCACCCATGCCGGCCGGTTCCGGTGAGCACCGGCCGCGCGCAACACTCCCCCAAGCTCCGCCGCTCTCTCTCTCTCTCCCGCTCGTCTCTCCCTCTCCCCCGCGCAAGCAGCTACGGCGGCCGATTCCGGCGAGCTCCGGCGGGATTCGACGGCGCCCAGCACACCCACGTGACCCCCTCGCCCCGCTCCTCCATCCCCTCCGACCAGATCCGACACACGCGTCCTCCTGCTACCACGTGCGACCCTCCCCTAGGGTTCCTCCCGTCCGGCGGCGGCGGCGAGCGGGCGCGCCGCATTTCGTCGGAGCCAGGGGAGATTCGGGGAGGCAGGGCGTTGCGTGCGGAGATTCGGAGGCGCAGGGAGCCAGCAACTGCGGTTCGCGAGCGGTATAGGGGAGCATCCCCGATCTCGGCGTCCCGTCGGCGTTTCGGGGCGGTGTCTCCTCCTGCCTGCGGGGATTGGATCTCGGCGGCGCGGGACGCCAGACTTGGCAGGATCTCGCCGGCCGTGGGGTCGTCGCGCCGTCCCCCCGGGGTCAGCAGTCGTCGCGGTTCTGCTCCTCCCCGCTGTACTGCGCTGGACTGGCCTGGAGCGGAGATCCGCTGCTCTCAACTTCTGATCGATGGTAAGGGAGCCCTAGCTTGCTCTGGATTGCTATTCCGTGTTTGTGACTTCTTGTTACCCTAGAGTAGTACTACCGACAGCAGTTTTTCCCCTAAAATTTCGGGGGTTCACCGTTCAACTGAATCCCTATGCTCCCCGTGCTAAGCCCAGCCCTTGGAGAAATGAGCATGATGGTTGTGGCAGATTCTGGTGGTGTAGGCGTTGACCTGCTTGTTGATATCCTTGTGATTGTTTGGTCCAGTGCACCGGCCTTGTTCGCGCCAGAAAATGGTTGATGGATGTTTTATGATGTGTGTTATTTGTTTCGACGTAGCGCCGCTATGATTACCGTGGAATGCGCGGGGGGCAACATTTTAGGAAATATGCATTTATTCAGGGTTGGCGATATGTGCCTAATTGACCTGCCTGTTGCTGCCCCCACCACCCTTCTGATTGTTGGGTTCGTCATACCGGCCTTGGTTCCCCTAGGACTAATGCTGCTGCTGTTTAGTTGTAGTAGCTGTTAAGTGATACTAGCCCCATGTGCTTGTGGGTGCAGTGCCCTATTTGCAGAAATTACCAGGTGCATGTGTGTGCTGTGTTCTGCAGAAGCAGATAATCAGTGGGGTGCTACCCTGCTATTTCTTCTATGCTATTTCTATTGATCTTATGAACAGATGCTCACTTGATCTTAGTTGCTTTATTTCTAATACTGACATGAACAGATACCACTTGGTTTGGCTATTCCTATTGGTCTCTTTCTAATAGCATATGAACAGATGCTATACTTGGTTTTGGCTGTTACTTTCCTAGTTTTCTACTGATAAGACAGATACTACATCTGATTTGGGCAGTGATGCTGGTCTGAGCCCCCCCTCTCTTAGGCTTAATTTACATGTGGCTATCCCTGTGCTGTGATGAACTAGCCCTGGCACTTCCAGGCTGTCTGAGCACATAATCCCTCAAGTATACCTTGAGGTCTTCTGTAGCTTGGTCTTGTGGATTCTGGTAAACCTGCTTCTTGTGGACAGCCTGCTCCTCCTAGCTGCTTCACTGGACAAAACTGATTGTGGTGATGAAGTCTAATCCTTGGCTTTAATCACTAGTTTTTAGTTGGCTTAATTCCTGGAGCTAGTACTGATAGTGGTCTTTGTGTTGGCATTTAACTTACTACTAATTGTGGTGGCTTCTTGATTGGGTCCTTGGCTGGTTCTCTCCTTTGGCTCTTTGGTATTGGTTTACTCTATTTGGCTTTCTAATTAAGATCACTTTGAAAATCAGGATCTTAACTAACATTGTCTTGATCTCAAGTGCTGGCTCCTACAGCATTGCATTTCACCAAGTGAAATGCTACATTTCTACTCCTAACCCATTCTCTCTTTCTTAGTGTTTTTGTTATGCAGGTTGGAAGAAAAGAAGAAGATCCAGAGAAGATCTTAGTAATAAGATAGTTTTTAGGAAAATAGATATTTAGTTTTAGGTCATTTCTTGTAATTTCCGAAATGTAAATTTAATTACTTAATCATTTCTGATTCTTTATAATATGACTTTGTATTACCTATTCCAATTATTAATAAAGTTTTTAATTTACATGTGTTCATGACTATTGGCAATATGTGTTGGATATGCTATATTGGTCATATATATAATTTTCTGTGAAAATGAATTGATATAAGAAAAAACAGGGACTATATATCCACTTTGGCCTATTTGGCCTCTTTGCCGTCTGCTGGCGGACGGCAAAGAAGCAAGCTTCTTTGCCGTCCGCCAGCAGACGGCAAAGAGCTTGCTTCTTTGCCGTCCGCCAGCAGACGGCAAAGAGATTGCTTCTTTGCCGTCCGCCAGCAGACGGCAAAGAGATTGCTTCTTTGCCGTCCGCCAGCAGACGGCAAAGAAGCAAGCTCTTTGTCGTCCGCTAGCAGACGGCAAAGCGGCCTTTGCCGGCACCTGTTCAGCCGGAGTGTTTGCCGTCTGCTGGCAGACGGCAAAGGCTTTGCCGTCCGCCAGACATGCCTTTGCTGTCTGCTATGGCAGACGGCAAAGTGCCTGATTCCAGTAGTGAGGTCTTAGTTTTAATAAAAACATATTAGTTTAGCAGGGGGGCCCACTAGTCAGTGGCTAATTAGGTTAAACTAAATATTTAAATTAGTTAAACATATCATTAGGGTTAACTAAACCTGGGCCCACATGTCAGTGGCCCAGGGGGGGCTGGACCCACATGGCAGCGGCTGGGGCTGCCCAGTCAGCCAGTTGACCAGGTCAACTGGTCAACTGGGCCCGCAGGGCCCCCTGGCCAGTGACCCAGAGGGTCCACCTGGCCGGCCAGGTCATCCCCGGCGACCGGAGTGTCGCCGGCGACCAAATTTCGCGACGACGACGGTTGTGAGGGGTCGGGATTCGTGTACAGGGGGCCAAAATGCGCGCGCTTGGTCGGGATCGAACGAGGGGACTGGCCCGCGTCGATCTATGGTGGTGGCCGAGGCTCGGGCGGCCGGATTTCGCGCCGGTGACGAGCCGTGGTGGCGGTGAGGTGCGGACACGGGCACCGACGGCGTTGCGGGGCGAGGTAGATGGCGCCGGGGGCACGAACAACATCGCCATGAGGCCCGACGCACGTAGGTGTGCTCGATGGACGCCGTGGGTGGCCGAAGCAGTGCCCACGATGTCGACCGAGCGGCGGTTAGCGGTGGTGCACGACGAGGGACTAGCTATGGCGCACGAGAGGGAGCGAGGGGAGGTGGGGGAGAACCGGGGCTCACAGCGGGGCTCGAGGGAGGGCTCGGGGAGGCCGGGGCTGCCGGAGGAGGATGAATTCGAGCGGCGGACGCGGCGGGCGTGGTGGAGGAAGACAAAGGCGAAGGTGGCGTTGCAGGGCTCCTCCGCTCCAATCCAGTGGTGGGGTCGACAGAGGCGAGCCCAACGGAGCTCCTGGACCCGTTGGAGCGCCTCGAGGTCGACGGTGGCCGCGAGCTCCACGGAGCCCGGTCATGGCGGCGCTACGGGAGAGGTGGGGGAGCAAGGAGAGTGGGCGAGGAGGAAGAAGGCTGCTTGAGGGGAAGAGGGCGGGCGATCTAGGGTTCGGGGGGGGGGGCGAGAGGGGGATGGCAAGGGTGGTCTTATGCACCCCGCGGCGCTGCAGCGGCGGGCGGCGAGGGGGTCTGACGGCGACGCGCGGGCGCGGTCTCGGTCGCCCCACTCTAGAGGTGGGGGACGACCAGGGAGGAGCAGAACTGGGCCGGCCTGCTGGGCTTTGGCCCAGTTAGGCCAGGGGGGGCTTTTGCTTCCTTTTTGTTTGTTTGTTTTAGTTTTTTATCTTTTTTCTATTTTTGTTTTACTTTTAAACTTTCTGTTTCTTTTTATTTTAGCTTTATTTCTCCTTAACAAAAATGTGTGAAAGGCTCCAGTAAATACCTTGCAATATTCTGCATGGCCACACACAGTTTGAGGAATTTTAATTGGATTTGGAAATTTACATAATTCAAAAAGAGCATTTAATAATTGTTTTGGCCACTCATAAAATAGTTTTGAGGCACCAAAACACTTTCCAAAAAGTTGGTTATAATTTTAATATTACTAGGGGATTATTTGAAACCCATTCATGATTTTTATTTTCAGGTTTGCAAAACTTTTAATTTCACTTTTCAAACGATTTTTGAATTGCCTAAGAATTTGAATTTGCATTTGATTCCAAGGTGATCACATTGGGATTAGCAAAATGGATTAGCCTAATCCACAGGTTACTGTTGCTTGATTACACGGATTACTGTAGCACTTAATCCAGGGCGTCACAACTCTCCCCTACTAAAAAGAATTCTCGTCCCGAGAATTAAGAAGTAGAAGGAAAGAGCCCGGGGTATTCTGCACGAAGATGATCTTCGCGTTCCCAAGTGGCTTCATCTTTAGAATGATTTGCCCACTGCACTTTGAAGAACTTAGTAACCTTCTGACGAGTCCGACGTTTAGTTTCATCGAGAATGCGGACTGGTTGCTCTTTGTAAGAAAGGTCTTGTTGCAGTTCAAGCATATCATGATCCACTGCTTGGATAGGATCCTTGAAGCAGCGATGAAGTTGTGACACATGGAACACATCGTGAAGCTGAGAAAGGTTTGGCGGTAGTTCCAGTTGATACGCCACTTTACCACGCCTTTCGAGAACAGTGAAAGGACCAATATATCGCGGAGCCAGCTTGCCCTTGATCCCAAAACGGTGTGCACCTCTCATTGGCGTGACTCGAAGATAAGCCTTCTCGCCAGGTTGATAGACCTTATCTTTGTGATGACGGTCATACTGATTCTTCTGACGAGACTGAGCAGCCTTCAGATTTGCATGAATAATGCGGACTTGATCTTCAGCATGTTGGATAATATCCGGACCGATAAGTGTACGTTCCCTTGTTTCTGACCAATTCAAAGGAGTCCGACACTTACGTCCATATAATACTTCAAAGGGAGCCATCTTCAGACTTGCTTGATAGCTATTGTTGTAGGAGAACTCAGCATACGGGAGAGATTCCTCCCATTTCTTGCCGAAAGAAATGACACAAGCTCGAAGCATGTCTTCGAGAATCTGATTGACTCTTTCAACTTGTCCCAGTGATTGCGGGTGAAAAGCGGTGTTGAATGACAAATGAGTTCCCATAGCTTCCTAGAAACTTGCCCAGAATCTTGAAGTGAATAAGCTGCCACGGTCTGAACTAATCACCAATGGAATACCGTGGAGTGAAACAACTCTGGACATGTAAAGAGTTGCCAGCTGACTAGCAGTGATCATTTCTTTGACGGCAAGAAAATGTGCAACTTTGGAAAGTCGGTCAATGACGACAAGAATAGCATCATTACCTTTCTGGGATTTGGGAAAACCAGTGACGAAGTCCATTTCAACATGGTCCCATTTCCATTCAGGAACCGTAATAGGTTGCAGAGTTCCGGTAGGCCTTTGATGTTCTGCTTTGATACGACGGAAAACATCACATTCAGCAACATAGCGAGCAATGTCTTGCTTCATGTTAGACCACCAGAATCTTTGACGAATGTCTTGGTACATCTTGGTACTACCAGGATGAATAGACAGCGGAGTGTCATGTGCTTCCTTCATGACCTTCTGAGTCATATCATTGTTTTCCTTCTTACTCGGTACCACTAGACGGCCCTTGAAGTACACAGCGCCATCCTCAGCAATAGTGAAGGATGAGGGCTTTCCTTCTGCGAGATCGAATTTAATCCTCTCGACTTCATTGTCACACTTCTGGATCCACTTGATGACGTCCACTAGATCTGGTTTAGCAACCAGGGTATTAAGAGAACCCTGGGAAATAACGTGGAGGTTCATTTTGTAGGACCCTTCAGGAGGGGGAGCGAGATAACCCTGAGGAACAATATGGAGGTTAATCTTGCGGAATTCTTCTTGAAGAAGGGGGTGAACCTTGTGAACCTGAAGGTGATTGCAGTATGACTTGCGGCTCAAAGCATCAGCCATTACATTAGCCTTGCCTGGTGTATAAGGAATACCCACGTTGTAATCTGCTATGCGCTCCATCCATCTTTGTTGGCGGAGATTCAGATCTGGCTGAGTAAACAAGTACTTCAGACTTTGGTGATCGGTGTAGATCTCGCAACGATTACCAATAAGGTACTGCCGCCACTCTTTCAGTGCATGAATTACTGCGGCAAGTTCAAGGTCATGAACTGGGTAGTTCCCTTCATGAGGACGCAATTAACGAGATGCATAAGCAACCACTCTGCGCTCTTGCATTAAGACACAGCCTATTCCCTGACGCGAAGCGTCACAATAAATGACGAAGTCCTTACGAGTATCCGGAGGAGCAAGCACTGGAGCAGACGTCAGTTTGTCCTTAAGTGCCTGGAAGCTTTCCTGACATTTTTCTGTCCACTCATATTTAACACCTTTGTGAAGCAAATTGGTTAAGGGCTTTGCAATCTTGGAGAAGTTCTCGACGAATCGACGGCAATAGCTGGCGAGTCCGAGAAAACTTCTGACTTGCTTGACATTCTTCGGGGGAGTCCAGTCAAGAATAGCCTGAACTCGTTCAGGGTTGACCGCAATACCATCCTTGGAGATCACATGACCAAGGTAGGTTACTTTGTCCATCCAGAACTCACACTTTGAATACTTTGCATAAAGTTGATGTTCTCGAAGCCTCTCCAGTATAAGATGAAGATGTTCAGCATGCTCTTCTTTATTCTTGGAGTAAACCAGGATATCATCTAGATAAACCACGACGAATTTATCGAGGTAATCCATGAATATATAGTTCATCAGGCGAGAGAAGGTTGCTGGAGCATTTGTTAAGCCGAAGGACATGACGGTGTACTCGTATGAACCATAGCGAGTAACAAATGCAGTCTTGGGAATATCTTCTTCGCGAACCCGGATCTGATGGTAACCCAACCTCAAGTCGAGTTTTGAAAATACTGATGAACCAGCCAGTTGATCATACAGATCGTTGATCCGAGGAAGCGGATATTTGTTTTGAATCGTTGCTTGGTTGATGGGGCAATAATCTTGGACCAATCAATTCGTACCATCTTTCTTCTTGACAAAGAGAGAAGGTGCTCCCCAAGCAGAGGAACTTGGACGAATAAAACCCAGACGAAGCGAATTGTCAATTTCTTGCTTAAGTTCAAGGAGTTCATGTGGTGGCATCTTATATGGCCGCTTAGCAATAGGGGTGGTGCCTGGCACTAAGTCGATGACAAACTCGACAGCTCTAGCAGGGGGAATCCCTGGAAGTTCTTCTGGGAAGACATCTTGAAAATCACGGACCACTGGGATGTTTTCAATCCCCTCAAGAGGTGACACATTCAATGCATTCAAGGCATACAGTCGGGCTTCGGCATCTAGAACAAGATGAGCATGGTCAAGCTCTAGCATGACGATAATAATGGGGCCTAACAGCTTGGAAAGACATGATTGAGTACAAACTCATAAGCAAAGAAGATTACTAAGAGTTGTTGAATCGCAATGCAGACTCGATTCAATTATCGGTGTCCCTGAGTGTCCCACAACTCAGAACTCGAGGAAACTGGAATCACTGAAATATCATAGTTGATGAGGAGCTCATAAAAGTTATATAGCTCCGTGATATTCTCGAGATATCAATGATAAAACTCGGAGGTACATCAAAATAAAGGTTAGACTAGTGTATTGATCTGTGGAAGACAAACACTTTAAGTTGTCTGAGAATGAAACCAAAGTAGAACAACATGGTCGGAACCACGATTGCAAAGGGCAAGATCAAAGATACAAGATCAAATCATACAATGAATGATTATTGAAAGGAGGAGCTTCTATGATAAGATCAACATTGTTTCCATGGGCATGAACACAAGGTTCAAGGTCGACTCCCACTTCATCAATGCATCACCTTCCATTTACACCTCGCCTTTGGTGAAGTTATAGATTTGAAAGATTAACTGGCAAAACACCAGGAGAGTAAGACTCATGAAAACTGTCGGGTTCACACGAATTAAGGAAGGCATAGGTCCAACCCATCGGGGCATCTTAGGAACATATACCACAAGCTTCAAGAGTAATTAACACATGCTTGACAAAAGAGCATGACTAACAAAAGCATAGGATACAACTTATCAGAGGGAGAAGGCACAATTTACCAATGGCATCATGTATCCGGGGAAGAACATCACAATAATTTTGAATGTGAAAGATGCTACCGGATAATAACCCAACAATGGGTCTAGCGATCCACAAAGGACCTGATGTGAATATCGGTGCTCAATCAGAGGGAGAAAGAATGCAAGGCATCAGATCATAGAATATCCAATTAATTTGATGCTTAAATAACAAAAGGAATTAAGATTTCCAAATTGGTGTATCGGAAATAGATGCTTCGATCAATACAGATAAGTTGAAGGGACTTAGATGGACAATCAACCAAGGTTGATTTAACGAGAACCAGCTCCATATTGGAAAGACGTCTGGACCGAACAGATAATTTAAGAGTATCAAGTGAGAATTTTGTGCATTCACACACAAGTTGAATCAATAAGATCATATGACAATCACAAAAGGATTTTAATGAAAATTGCTAGACATATGGAATTAACCATAATGCAAGCAGGTGAGGATATGTCAAGAGCAAAAGGCTACTGAGGATTTTGGAAGATCGAACAGTAATTCGAATGATTTTGTGAAAGACAAGAACAACTGGGGACGAACGAATCCTTGATAAGGATGAGGATTTATCCGCAAGGGTTGGCGATGGAAGGAAATCGCAAAATCGACGAGCACAAGTTCTCGGGAGAACCTTAGAGAGTATCTTCGGAGTCTTCTGATGAATCAAGCCATCATCTGGAATGAAGGGCTCTCCGGGGGAAGTAGTTACGAGAACCTAGAGTTAGAGTTAATAAAATCTTTAACCCGAAAGAGAAGAGAGATCAGAACCCAGAGTATAGACGAGGAATAAAAGGTCCTAATACCACCCGATTGAGATGTGGGCCCGTAAGCCACACAACTATGTTAGTAAAAGTTTTTCAATGACTAGACTCAACTTCGGCCAAGGAGTTGGAAAGGGGGCTACCTACAGGCAGTCGGCTCTGATACCAACTTGTGACGCCCCCAATTTCGACCGTACGCTAATCATACACGCAATGCGTACGACCAAGATTAGGGTCTCACTAATTAATATCACAACACAACACTAGACACAAATTAAAGTCATACAGCTTCATATTACAAGCCAGGGGCCTCGAGGGCTCGAATACAAAGCTCGACCAACACGAGTCAGCGGAAGCAAAATAATATCTGAGTACAGACATAAGTTAAACAAGTTTTGCCTTAAGAAGGCTAGCACAAACATAAGCAGCAGATCGAAAGAGGCGAGGCCTCCTGCCTGGGAGCCAACCTAACTACTCCTAAGCGTCGGCACTCTCCACGTAGAAGGCTCCATCGGTGGTGTAGTAGTCGTCTCCGGCGTACTCCATCTCCTGGGCTCCGTCATCTGAACGCGGTAATCATATCGAGGGGAAAAGAGGAAGCAAAGCAGCGGTGAGTACTCATCCAAGGTACTCGCAAGACTGACATCAGAACTATGCTAAGTATGCATCAGTATCAAGGAATCGGGTTATATCTGGGCTGACTGCACAAAGCAAGAATAGGGGGGAAGGCCTAGTCCTATCGAAGACTAGCATCTTCAGCATCTTGCAGCATTAGAAGAGAGTAGACTGGTATCTCATATATAGCAATATTATTGTCGCAATTTTATTAAGTAACCACGCCCAGAGATTCTTCCTCGACTCCCTGCGAGGAAGCAATCCCGGAGACAACATTCATTTCAATGTAAATCACAGCTTTAGTTATATCAGGTCAAGGTACAACTCCAAGTCGTCCTGTTACCATGGACACGACTATTCGAATAGATGAATTCATCCCTGCAGGGGTGCACCGCATTTCCAACACGCTTGATCACCTCCGGCCGGGCACACTTTCCTGGGTCATGCCCGGCCACGGGATATCAACACGTCGTCGCCCCACCTAGGCTCAACAGAGAGGCCAGCCCGCCGGTCTAAATCCTAAGCACACAGGGGTCGTGGGCCCACTTGCCCTACGCGCTCCTGCACGATGCGTACGCGGCCGAGGTTAGCCCTAGCACACTCTAGTCCAAGAGCTGTACCATCCAGGCCACTCGGGCGCGCGCCGCTCCATTGCTGACATCCGAAGACCTTCGGCTGATACAACGACGCTGAGTACCCATAACTTCTCCCACGTGAAGGTTTGGTGCATAAAAAGGTCAACGACCAACTCGGATCAAATACCCAACCCATTAGCATTTTATTAATGCGGGGCAAGCGCGACCCATGAAGTGCGGTGCCGTCGCCCCGTCTCGAGGATGTGTGGCAAGGGCCTCTCTTGCCCGACCACGCCTCATCATCATCAAACCGTGGGTACCCCTCAGGGCTGACCCATCACCAACATGTTTCTGTAACCAGGTCATAGTAACTGTGTGTATAAAACATCAAGACGGAACCTGAGGAATCACCCTCAAAGGGTCCCGCTCGATGAAACCGTCAAGGTGGACTTAGAGGAATCACCCTCGAGGGTCCCACACTTGAGGGGTTGCACGACAGAGTCATCGTCGGGAGTGGTGAAAGAGGAATCACCCTCGATAACCACGACCGACTAGCTGCACTACAGAGTTAGCATCATGAGTACTTCACGAGGTGTCACCCTTGGTACTCGATAGTAACTCTGCAGAGTCGTACAACTAAGGGGTGTGCGGTGATGTGGGGGCCTGGTTTGTCGGTCGGTTGACCGAGTCGTCGAGTCGTCGATGAAGAAGCAGGGGCAACTGGGACTAAGGGGGTCACAGGGGATTCATTGATCAACCTATACTAGGCAGTTGATATGATTGCAGGTATGGTAGCAGTTTATCAAAAACAGGCTATGCATCAGAAATAGGAGCTAACTAATACAATAGCAAAATCTAATGCAAGAATGAGAGGGAAAGAATTAGTTGATATCGGAATGCTCAAGGGGGGGTTGCTTGCCTTGCTGCTCTGCGGCAAAGGCCTGATCGTCAACGGCGTAGTCGTACCCGGCAGCACCGTCAGTCTCGGCGTCTGCCGGTAAGAAGAGGGGGGAGAAACAATAAATATAAAGCAGACAAATGCATCATGATGCATGACATGGCAATATGCAGAACTAGGCATGCACTAACGCAGTATTACACGTCGTAGACGGGTCGGAAGAATATCTGACGATATTTTCTGGGTCTCGGGCTACTACCGGACAGACGAAATCGATGGAAAAGTTCCATGTTCGCTATGCTAGGAGCACGTGACGGACGAACGGACTGCGTATTCGGAACCGTGGGGTTTTTCTGAACAACTTTCATGTATAAATTATTTTCATCTGACTTACGGTTTATTTTCTATTAAATTTTATAGTTTTAATCATTTTCTGAAATTAAACAGATTTAAATAAATTCGAAAAAGCATTTATGATGTCAGCATGATGTCATCATTGCGTCAGCAGTCAACCCAGCTGTCTCAGGTCAAACCTGACAGCTGGGCCCCACCTGTCATAGACAGTGGGCTAAACAGGTCTTAGTTTTAATAAAAACATATTAGTTTAGCAGGGGAACCCACTAGTCAGTGGCTAATTAGGTTAAACTAATTATTTAAATTAGTTAAACATATCATTAGGGTTAACTAAACCTGGGCCCACATGTCAGTGGCCCAGGGGGCTGGACCCACATGGCAGCGACTGGGGCTGCCCAGTCAGCCAGTTGACCAGGTCAACTGGTCAACTGGGCCCGCAGGCCCCCCTGGCCAGTGACCCAGAGGGTCCACCTGGCCGGCCAGGTCAGCCCCGGCGACCGGAGTGTCGCCGGCGACCAAATTTCGCGGCGATGACGGTTGTGAGGGGTCGGGATTCGTGTACAAGGGGCCAAAATGCACGCACTTGGTCGGGATCGAACGAGGGGACTGGCCCGCGTCGATCTATGGTGGTGGCCGAGGCTTGGGCGGCCGGATTTCGTGCCGGCGACGAGCCGTCGCGGCGATGAGGTGCGGACACGGGCACCGACGGCGTTGCGGGGCAAGGTAGATGGCGTCGGGGGCACGAACAACATCACCATGAGGCCCGACGCACGTAGGTGTGCTCGATGGACGCCGTGGGTGGCCGGAGCAGTGCCCACGATGTCGATCGAGCGGCGGTTAGCGGCGGCGCACTACGAGGGACTAGCTATGGTGCACGAGAGGGAGCGAGGGGAGGTGGGGGAGAACCGGGGCTCACAGCAGGGCTCGAGGGAGGGCTCGGGGAGGCCGGGGCTGCCGGAGGAGGACGAATTCGAGCGGCGGACGCGGCGGGCGTGGTGGAGGAAGACAAAGGCGAAGGCGGCGTTGCAGGGCTCCTCCGCTCCAATCCAGTGGTGGGGTCGACAGAGGCGAGCCCAACGGAGCTTATGGACCCGTTGGAGCGCCTCGAGGTCGACGGTGGCCGTGAGCTCTACGGAGCCCGGTCATGGCGGTGCTACGTGAGAGGTGGGGGAGCAAGGAGAGTGGGCGAGGAGGAAGAAGGCTGCGCGAGGGGAAGAGGGCGGGTGATCTAGGGTTCGGGGGGGGGGGGGGGGGGCGAGAGGGGGACGGCCAGGATGGTCTTATCCACCCCGCGGCGTGATAACCCACTAGTATAGGGGATCAATTGTAGCCTTTCTCGATAAGTAAGAGTGTCGAACCCAACGAGGAGCTAAAGGTAGAACAAATATTCCCTCAAGTTCTATCGACCACCGATATAACTCTACGCATGCTTAACGTTCGCTTTACCTAGAACAAGTATGAAACTAGAAGTACTTTGTAGGTGTAACGGGATAGGTTTGCAAGATAATAAAGAACAAGTAAATAAAATCTAGGGGCTGCTTAGATAAAGAAACAACTAAGTTAGTCTTAGTAGAGAGCTTTTTGTCATAAGAAAGTTACTTGTCCCTAGGCAATCGATAACTAGACCGGTAATCATTGTTGCAATTTTATATGAGGGAGAGGCATAAGCTAACATACTTTCTCTACTTGGATCATATGCACTTATGATTGGAACTCTAGCAAGCATCCGCAACTACTAAAGATCATTAAGGTAAAACCCAACCATAGCATTATAAGGTATAAAGTCCTCTTTACTCCCATATGCAACAACCCACCTACTCGGGTTTATGCTTCTGTCACTCAAGCAACCCACCATAGGCAAATCATGAACACATTGCAACACCCTACAGCGAGGATCCCTCACGCTTGCGCGACACGGAGAGCACCATAGGACAGCACCAATAATAAAACATGCAACTCAAACCAATCATGATCATCAATCAACCCATAGGACAAAACGGATCTACTCAAACATCATAGGATAGCCATACATCATTGGGAAATAATATATAGCGTTGAGCACCATGTTTAAGTAGAGATTATAGCGGGGAGAAGGGGTGTTACACCGCTGCATAGAGGGGGAGAGAGTTGGTGATGACGGCGGCGAAGTTGTTGGTGTAGATCGTCGTCACGATGATGGCCCCGGCGGCGTTCCGGTGCCACCGGGAGAGAGGGGGAGAGAGCCCCGCTCCTTCTTCTTATTCCTTTACCTTCCCCCTAGATGGGAGAAGGGTTTCCCCTCTGGTCCATGGCCTCCATGGCGGCGGAGGGGCGGGAGCCCCTCCGAGATTGGATCTCTCTCTCTGTTTCCTTCTGTTTCTGCGTTCCCAGATTCTGGCCTTTCACCGTTTCTTAAATTCCTGGAGATCCGTAACTCCGATTGGGCTGAAATTTTAACACAATTTTTATCCGGATATTAGCTTTCTTGCGGCAAAAGAAGGGCACCAACGGCCTTACGGGGTGGCCACAAGCCAGCCTGGCGCGCCCTACCCCCCAGGGCGCACCCCTGTGGCTTGTGGGCCCCTCGGGCACCGCCTTCTGTTGATTCCACTTCCCAAAATTCACATATATTCCAAAAAAAAATCTCCGTAAGTTTTTATCCCGTTTGGACATCGTTTGATATGGATTTTCTGTGAAACAAAAATCATGCAACAAACAGAAACTGGCACTGGGCACTGGAACAATATGTTAGTCCCAAAAATAGTATAAAAAGGTGCCAAAAGTATATGAAAGTTGTAGAATATTGGCATGAAACAATCAAAAATTATAGATACGACGGAAACGTATCAGCATCCCCAAGCTTAATTCCTGCTCGTCCTCGAGTAGGTAAATGATAAAAAAGATAATTTTTCATGTGGAATGCTACCTAGCATAATCTTGATCATATAATCTAATCATGGCATGAATATTAAGACACGAGTGATTCAAAGAAATAGTTTAATATTGACATGAAAACAGTAATACTTCAAGCATACTAACAAGGCAATTGTGTCCTTTCGAAATAACATGGCCTCAGAAA
Organism: Elymus sibiricus; assembly: GCA_039707655.1. Taxonomy (NCBI): domain Eukaryota; kingdom Viridiplantae; phylum Streptophyta; class Magnoliopsida; order Poales; family Poaceae; genus Elymus; species Elymus sibiricus. Next base: position 253,942,312 of record CM077671.1, read on the forward strand.
GCTATCCCTACAAAATCATATGGTTTGGCTATGCTCCATCTTCCCCACACAAAGTATTTAAATCATGCACAACCCCGATGACAAGTCAAGCAATTGTTTCACACCTTTTATGTTCTCAAACCTTTTCAACTCTTACGCAATACATGAGCGTGAGCCATGGATATAGCACTATAGGTGGAATAGAATATGGTGGAGGTTGTGAGGAAAAAGAGAAGATAGTCTCACATCAACTAGGCGTATCAACGGGCTATTGAGATGCCCATCAATAGATATCAATGTGAGTGAGTAGGGATTGCCATGCAACGGATGCACTAGAGCTATAAGTGTATGAAAGCTCAAAAAGAAACTAAGTGGTTGTGCATAATGATGAAAAATTCCACTAGTTATATGAAAGTGACAAAATAGGAGACTCTCTATCATGAAGATCATGGTGCTACTTTGAAGCACAAGTGTGGAAAAAGATAGTAGCATTGTCCCTTCTCTCTTTCTCTCATTTTTTTGGTGGGCATCTTTGGCCTCTTTTTTTTATTTTTTTTATTTTTTTATTTTTTTATTTGGGCTTCATTGGCCTCTTTTATTATTTATAAAGTCCGGAGACTCATCCCAACTTGTGAGGGAATCATAGCTTCCATCATCCTTTTCTGTCACGGGACAATGCTCTAATAATGAAGATCATCACACTTTTATTTACTTACAACTCAAGAATTACAACTCGATACCTAGAACAAAATATGACTCTATATGAATGCTTCCGGTGGTGTACCGGGATGTGCAACGATCTAGCCTAGCAAATGACATCAAAAAACGGATAAGCCATGAAAACATCATGCTAGCTATCTTACGATCATGCAAAGCAATATGAAAATGATGGTGCGTGTCATGAAAAACGGAACGGTGGGAGTTGCATGGCAATATATCTCGGAATGGCTATGGGAATGCCATAATAGGTAGGTATGGTGGCTTTTTTGAGGAAGGGTATATGGTGGGTTTATTGCACCGGCGAAAGTTGCGCGGTACTAGAGAGGCTAGCAAAGGTGGAAGGGTGAGAGTACGTATAATCCATGGACTCAACATTAGTCATAAAGAACTCACATACTTATTGCAAAAGTCTATTAGTTATCGAAGCAAAGTATTAGACGCATGCTCCTAGGGGAGAGGTTGGTAGGAGTTAACCATCGCGCGCTCCCGACCCTCACACAAAGGATGACAATCATTAAACAAATCATGCTCCGACTTCGTTACATAACGGTTCACCATACGTGCATGCTACGGGAATCACAAACTTTAACACAAGTATTTCTACCAATCCACAATTACTCACTAGCATGACTCTCATATCACCATCTTTATATCTCAAAACTATTGCAAGGAATCAAACATATCATATTCAGTGATCTACAAGTTTTATGTAGGATTTTATGACTAACCATGTGAATGACCAACTCCTGTTAACTCTCTAAATAGATATAAGTGAAGCATGAGAGTTTAATTCTTTCTACAAAAGATATGCCCACGCTCTAACAAATATAAGTGAAGCAAAAGAGCATTCTACAAATGGCGATTTTCTATGTGTAGAGAAACAGGCAATCCAAACTTCAAATGATATAAGTGAAGCACATGAAGCATTCTATAAAGCCATACTCAAAAGATATAAGTGAGGTGCAAAGAGCCTTCTATAAATCAACCAAGGACTTTCTCATACCAGCATGGTGCATTATTAAAAGAAAAATAAAAAGCACACGACGCTCCAAGATTTACGCATATCATGTGATGAATAAAAATATAGCTCCAAGTAAAATTACCGATGGTTGTTAGAAGAAAGAGGGGATGCCTTCCGGGGCATCCCCAAGCTTAGTTTCTTGGGAGTCCTTGAATATTACCTTGGGGTGCCTCGGGCATCCCCAAGCTTAGTCTCTTTCCACTCCTTATTCCTTCATCCATCGTGATCTCACCCAAAACTTGAAAACTTCAATCACACAAAACTTAACAAAACCCTCGTGAGATCCGTTAGTATAATAAAGCAAATTACCACTTTAAGTACTGTTGCAAACCCATTCACATTTTATTTTTGCATTGTATCTACTGTATTATAACTTCTTTATGGCTTATACCACCGATAAAATCGATAGTTTCATTAAAACTAGCAAAACAATGCATCAAAAACAGAATCTGTCTTAAACAGGACAGTCTTTAGAAATCTGAACATTCACCATACTTATGTAACTCTAAAAATTCTGAAAAATTAGGACAAAATAAAAAATTTGCATAGAAGTACTGTGTAAAAATTTCAGAAACTTTTGACATACCAGTAAAAAATTTAAATTCAAGCACTACAGCCAAAGTTTCTGTTTTTGCACTGCACACACCAAACAAGCAATCTAATCATCCTAAAGGCAAATCTTGGCACATTATTTTTATAATACAATGGATTTATACAAGGGGATAATTATTTTTGTTGAAAAGTTTCTGTAATTAAGATTCACAAGGTTTCCATGGGCATGAACAAAGTTCAAGGCTAGCTCCCACTTTCACAATGCTCGTCCCTCTCACTTTCACTTTTCTTTTTGAAAAGTTTTAGGTTCCCCTCTTTATTTTTTTGTTTTTAAACTATATAAAAGCACACAACAGAATAAAATGACTCTCTAAAACTTCCGGGTTGTCTCCCTGGCAGCGCTTTCTTTAAAGCCATTAAGCTAGGCATAAAGTGCTGAAGTAATTGATCCACCCGGATCCCAAGGTATATCAAAGCCAATTTTAATTAACAATGATTTGTAATTTAGTATTGAGCACAAAGTAATATATATCATGCAATGACGAAGTCTAACTCTCTTCCTATGCATCGTCATGTCATAAAAGAACAATTCATGCACACAAAGTAAAGGCCAATACATAGCATAAGCTGTTTCTTGCAATTTTATCATATTGAAAACATAGAGAGGTGGAGATGTAGTTCCTCTCTCATAATAATTGCAAGTAGGAGCAGCAAGCACATGCATATTATATCTATCAAAATCATCATGTGCAATGGTAAAACGCAACCCATCAATATAATCCTTAATAAGCGCAAACTTCTCCGATATAGTGTAGTTTTGAGAATTCAAAGAGATAATAGGACTATCATGCGTGGGTGCAATAGCAACAATTTCATGTTTAACATAAGGAACTATAGCAAGTTCATCTCCATAAGCATCATTCATATTGGCATCATGGCCACAAGCATAGCAAGCATCATGTTCATCAAAAAGGGATATTTCAAACGAATCCAAGGGATCATAGCAATTATCATAGCATTCATCCTTCGGTAAGCACGAAGGGAAATTAAACAATGTATGAGTTGAAGAGTTACTCTCATTAGAAGGTGGGCACGGGTAGCTAATCCACTCTTCCTCCTTTTGTTCTTCGCTCTCCTCCTCATCTTTTTCATCCAATGAGCTCACAGTGTCATCAATTTCTTCTTCCATAGATTCCTGCAAAATATTAGTCTCTTCCAAAGCAGCGGTCATTCTTTCAATAAATTCAATAATATCAGCATTGCAATCATAATTCTCATAGCAACATTTAAGTATGGCAAAAATTTCAGATTCGTAAGGAACGTCATCATCATACTTTTCAAGCAAAGAAGCAATTTCATAAGCACCTTTAAAAACAACAAATTCTTCTATTCGTTCCACATCATAGTAATCATAAATACCTTTAGCATAAGAAGCTAAGGTTTCATTATCATTAAATTTGCATTGAAAGGGAAGGTGTCGAGCTTCTATATTAGAGCAACAAGTAAAGTCACATCTCGAGCATGCATCCCAAGCAAACCATTCCAGTATTCTAACTTGATCCCATAAGTGTTTCCCTTTTTGAGTCAAGCTATAATCCCTAAAGTATTCACGTTGATCCAATGTGTATCCCATTATCAAGTTGAATGGGGTTTTCTCAGGATTATCAAAGTAGCGCATAATATTTTCCACATAACGAGCATCGAGGGTTTTAGGAGGTTCCCCATCTCCATGAGTAGCAAGTACACCTAATTTTTTTGGTATTTCGTGTTCCATATCCATAGCTAAATATAGAGAACAACTTATAGCAGCAAATAAAATCTACTTAGTGATAAAGCAAACAAGCACACACGAGAATATTCACCCCACGCTATTGCTCCCCGGCAACGGCGCCAGAAAAAGGTCTTGATAACCCACAAGTATAGGGGATCAATTGTAGCCTTTCTCGATAAGTAAGACTGTCGAACCCAACGAGGAGCTAAATGTAGAACACATATTCCCTCAAGTTCTATCGACCACCGATACAACTCTACACACGCTTAACGTTCGCTTTACCTAGAACAAGTATGAAACTAGAAGTACTTTGTAGGTGTAACGGGATAGGTTTGCAAGATAATAAAGAACACATAAATAAAATCTAGGGGCTGCTTAGATAAAGAAACAACTAAGTTAGTCTTAGTAGAGAGCTTTTTGTCACAAGAAAGTTACTTGTCCCTAGGCAATCGATAACTAGACCGGTAATCATTATTGCAATTTTATATGAGGGAGAGGCATAAGCTAACATACTTTCTCTACTTGGATCATATGCACTTATGATTGGAACTCTAGCAAGCATCCGCAACTACTAAAGATCATTAAGGTAAAACCCAACCATAGCATTATAAGGTATAAAGTCCTCTTTACTCCCATATGCAACAACCCACCTACTCGGGTTTATGCTTCTGTCACTCAAGCAACCCACCATAGGCAAATCATGAACACATTGCAACACCCTACAGCGAGGATCCCTCACGCTTGCGCGACACGGAGAGCACCATAAGACAGCACCAATAATAAAACATGCAACTCAAACCAATCATGATCATCAATCAACCCATAGGACAAAACGGATCTACTCAAACATCATAGGATAGCCATACATCATTGGGAAATAATATATAGCGTTGAGGACCATGTTTAAGTAGAGATTATAGCGGGGAGAAGGGGTGTTACACCGCTGCATAGAGGGGGAGAGAGTTGGTGATGACGGCGGCTAAGTTGTTGGTGTAGATCGCCGTCATGATGATGGCCCCGGCGGCGTTCCGGTGCCACTGGGAGAGAGGGGGAGAGAGCCCCCCTCCTTCTTCTTCTTCCTTGACCTTCCCCCTAGATGGGAGAAGAGTTTCCCCTCGGGTCCATGGCCTCCATGGAGGCGGAGGGGTGGGAGCCCCTCCGAGATTGGATCTCTCTCTGTTTCCTTCTGTTTCTGCGTTCCCAGATTCTGGCCTTTCACCGTTTCTTAAATTTCCGGAGATCCGTAACTCCGATTGGGCTGAAATTTTAACACGATTTTTATTCGGATATTAGCTTTCTTGTGGCGAAAGAAGGGCACCAACCGCCTTACGGGGTGGACTTCGTTTGATATGGATTCTCCGTAAGTTTTTATCCCGTTTGGACTTCGTTTGATATGGATTTTCTGCGAAACAAAAATCATGCAGCAAAGAGGAACTGGCACTGGGCACTGGATCAATATGTTAGTCCCAAAAATAGTATAAAAAGTTTCCAAAAGTATATGAAAGTTGTAGAATATTGGCATGATACAATCAAAAATTATAGATACGACGGAGACGTATCACGGCGCTGTAGCGGCGGGCGGCGAGGGGGTCCGACGGCGACTGGCGGGCACGGTCTCGGTCGCCCCACTGTAGAGGTGGGGGACGATCAGGGAGGAGCAAAACTGGGCCGGCCTGCTGGGCTTTGGCCCAGTTAGGCCAGGGGGGCTTTTGTTTCCTTTTTTTGTTTGTTTTAGTTTTTTTATCTTTTTCTATTTTTGTTTTACTTTTAAACTTTCTGTTTCTTTTTGTTTTAGCTTTATTTCTCCTTAACAAAAATGTGTGAAAGGCTCCAATAAATACCTTGCAATATTCTGCATGGCCACACACAGTTTGAGGAATTTTAATTAGATTTGGAAATTTACATAATTCAAAAAGGGCATTTAATAATTGTTTTGGCCACTCATAAAATAGTTTTGAGGCACCAAAACACTTTCCAAAAAGTTGGTTATAATTTTAATATTACTAGGGGATTATTTGAAACCCATTCATGATTTTTATTTTCAGGTTTGCAAAACTTTAATTTCACTTTTCAAACGATTTTTGAATTGCCTAAGAATTTGAATTTGCATTTGATTCCAAGGTGATCACATTGGGATTAGCAAAATGGATTAGCCTAATCCACAGGGTACTGTAGCTTGATTACACGGATTACTATAGCACTTAATCCCGGGCGTCACAATACCTACCTATTATGGCATTTCCATAGCCATTCCGAGATATATTGCCATGCAACTTCCACCACCTCCGTTTTGATGACTTGAGCATTCATTGTCATATTGCATTACATGATCGTAAGATAGCTAGCATGATGTTTTCATGGCTTGTCCATTTTTTGATATCTTTGCTATGCTAGATCATTGCATTTATATAGGGCCATACTTTGTTCTACTATCGTTGTAGTATTGAGTTGTAAGTAAATAGAAGTGTGATGATCATCATTATTCATTATTAGAGCATGCCCTAGTGATGAAAGGATGATGGAAACTATGATTCCCCCACAAGTCGGGATGAGGCTCCGGACAAAGAAAGAAAAAAAAGAAAAAGAAAAAGAAATAGAAAAAAAAGAAAAAGAAAAAAAGGGAAAAGAAATAAAAGAAAGAAAAAAATTTGAAAGAAGAAGGAATAGGGGCATGCTAATTCCACACTTGTGCTTCAAAGTAGCACCATGTTTTTCATATAGAGAGTCTCATGTGTTGTCACTTTCATATACTAGTGGGAATTTTTCATATAGTTAGATGCATACCCACTTAGTTTTCATATTGAGCTTTCATACACTTATAGCTCTTAGTGCATCTGTTGCATGGCAATCCCTACTCCTCGCATTGATATCTATTGATGGGCATCTCCCTAGCCCGTTGATACGCTGAGTTAATGCGAGACTTTCTTCTCCACTTTTACCCCTTTGAAACCTACCACCATATTCTATTCCACCTATAGTGCTATATCCATCGCTTGCGCTCATGTATTGCGTGAGAGTTGAAAATGCTGAAGCACGTTAAAAAGTATGAACTAATTGCTTGGCTGACACCGGGGTAGTACATGATTTATACTTTGTGTTAAGAAGACAGAGCATGACAAGGCTATATGATTTTGTAGGGATAGCGTTCTTTAGCATTGATATTTTGAAAGACAAGATTGTTTGTTGGGATGCCTGAGTATTAATGTCTTTATGTCAAAACTAGACTATTGCTTTGAATCACTTGTGTCTTAATATTCATGCCATGATTAGATATATGATCAAGATTATGCTAGGTAGCATTCCACATCAAAAATTATCCTTTTTTATCATTTACCTACTCGAGGACGAGCAAGAATTAAGCTTGGGGATGCTGATACGTCTCCGTCGTATCTATAATTTTTGATTGCTTCATGCCAATTTTATACAACTTTCACATACTTTTGGCAACAATTTATATGATTTATTGGACTAACCTATTGATTCAATGCCCAGTGCCAGTTCCTGTTTGTTGCATGTTTTTTGTTTCGCAGAATATCCATATCAAACGAAGTCCAAACGCGATAAAAATTTATGGAGATTTTTTTTGGAATATTTTTGATTTTTTAGAAGCGGAATCAACACAACCGGAGGCGCACAGCCCCCACAAGACACCAGGGCGCGACTAGGGGGCCCAGGCGCGCCCTGGTGGGTTGTGCTCACCTCGTATGTTGGTTGGAGCTCTCCTTTGGCCGCAAGCAAGCTAATTTTTGGATAAAAACCCCCTCAAAGTTTCAACCCGATCGGAGATACGGATCTCCGGGCATATAAGAAACGGTTTTCGACCAGAAAACAAGAACGTGAAACAGAAGAGAACAGAGAGGGAGATCCAATCTAGGAGGGGCTCCTGCCCCTCCGCCGCCATAGCGGCCATGGACCAGAGGGGGAAATCTCCCCCCATCTAGGGGGGAGGCCAAGGAAGAAGAAGAAGGAGAGGGGCTCTCTCCCTCTCTCTCCCGGTGGTGCCGGAACGCCGCCGGGGCAAGCATCGTGACGGCGATCTACTCCAACAACTTCGCCCCCGTCAACACCAACTCTCTCCCCCTCTATGCAGCGATGTAACTCCCCTTCTCCCCGCTGTAATCTCTACTTAAACATGGTGCTCAACTCCATATACTATTTCCCAATGATATGTGGCTATCCTATGATGTTTGAGTAGATCCGCTTTGTCCTATGGGCTAATTGATGATCGTGGTTGGTATGATTGTATATTTTATTATGGTGCTGTCCTACGGTGCCCTCCGTCTCGCGCAAACGTGAGGGATCCCCGCTGTAGGGTGTTGCAATGTGTTCATGATTTGCCGATGGTGGGTTGCTTGAGTGACAGAAGCATAAACCCGAGTAGGTGGGTTGTTGCGTATGGGAGTAAAGAGGACTTGATACTTAATGCTATGGTTGGGTTTTACCTTAATGATATTTAGTAGTTGCGGATGCTTGCTAGAGTTCCAATCATAAGTGCATATGATCCAAGTAGAGAAAGTATGTTAGCTCATGCCTCTCCCTCATATAAAATTGCAAGAATGATTACCGGTCTAGTTATCAATTGCCTAGGGACAAATAACCTTCTTGATTGACAAAAGACTTCTACTAAACAACTAACTTCTATTATCTTGCTTTTTACTCATAGTTTTAATTCCCGCAAAGTACTTCTAGTTTTATTCGTGCAAACTATCCTATCACCTACAAAGTAGTTTCATACTTGTTCTAGGTAAAGCAAACGTTAAAGTGTGCGTAGAGTTGTATCGGTGGTCGATAGAACTTGAGGGAATATTTGTTCTACCTTTAGCTCCTCATTGGGTTCGACACTCTTACTTATCGAAAAAGGCTACAAACGATCCCCTACACTTGTGGGTTATTAGTCGGTGCGGCTGTGGCGGACGCCTGAAGACGGGCGGCCACACAACACAGACGACGCCGTGGCCGGAGACTTACAAGCCGTCGTACTACTACACCGCCAAGCAGCTTGGCACACCAGCCGGTATGGTGCCTTACATCGTCGACGTCAACACGGTGCCGCTCTTCTTCGAGTAATCTTCGCCGCAGCTGGAGCGGACGCGGTTGGCGCCCAGGGAGCAGATGGGTGCCCGCACAGTGTTCGCTGCAATGCCTAGAGCCGGGGAGCCGGTGTACGACGCGGACAAGGAGATGCTCGACATCATCCGAGGAGGGGAGGGGGAGCGGGCTATGAGGACGGGCAGGTGGAAGACTCTGATCTCACCCAGTCCGACAACTACCAGCAGCAGCCGTACACCCAGACGGCCATGCAGCAGACGTTCACCCAGACCGATGATGGCACAGAGCAACAATAGCATTGGGCCGCCGGAGAGCAGCAACCTGATGGGGAGTGATAACCCACAAGTATAGATGATCGCGACAGTCTTTGAGGGTGTTATTTCACCCAAAATTATTGATTCGACATAAGGAGAGCCAAAGAATATTTATGAGTCTTAGCAGTTGAGTTATCAATTCAACCACACCTGGAAATATCTTTCTGCAACAAAGTGTTTAGTAGCACAGTAACAATAGTAACAGGAACAACGAAAAGTAGCAGTTTGTAGTGAGTGTAACAGTAACACTAGCAATAGTAACTTAGCGAAGATCAATATGCGAAAAGCGTAGGCATTGGATTAGTGATGGATAATTATGTTGGATGACATTCATCATGTATAGTCACAACCTAAAGCGACACAGAACTAGCTCCAATTCATCAATGTAATGTAGGCATGTATTCCGTATATAGTCATACGTACTTATAATAAGAATTTGCATGACATATTTTGTCCTACCCTCCCGTGGCAGCGCGGTCCAAAGGGAAACTAAGGGATATTAAGGCCTCCTTTTAATAGAGAACCAGAACAAAGCATTAACATGTGGTGAATACATGAACTCCTCATACTATGGTCATCACCGGGGATGATCCCAACTTCTGTCACTTTGGGGTCTACGGATCATAACACATAATAGGTGCATACAACTTGCAAGATAGGATCCAAAACACTCTCATATTCATAGAAACATAATAGGTTCAGATCTGAAATCATGGCACTTGGGTCCTAGTGACAAGCATTAAGCATAGCAAAGTCATAGCAACATCAATCTCAAAACATAGTGGATACTAGGGATCAAGCCCTAACAAATTGGTTCGACTACATGACAAATCTCATCCAACCCATCACCATCCAGCAAGCCTACAAAGGAATTACTCACTCCCGGTGGTGAGCATCCTGAAATTGTTGATGGAGAAGGGTTGGCGACGACGATAGCGACGAATTCCCCTCTCCAGAGCTCCAAACGGACTCCAGATCAGCCCTCCCAAGGAAGAACAGGAGGTGGAGGTGGCTCCATCTCGTAAAACGTGATGATTCTTTCTCTCTCATTTTTTCTAGGGTAAAAGACACCTTATATGAGAAGATGGACATCGGAGCCTAGCTAGGGGGCCCACGAGCCCTGGGGGGTAGGGCTCGCCCCCAGGCTCGTGCCCACCTGGTGGGTCCCCTTCTGGTATTTCTTCCGCCAATATTTTTTATATATTCTGGAAATAAGCTTCGTCAATTTTCAGGCCAAAACAACACCGAGAACTTTTATTTCTGCACAAAAACAGCACCATGGTAGTTCTGCTAAAAACAGTGTTAGCCCGGGTTAGTTTTATTCAAATCATGTAAATTAGAGTCCAAAACAAGATCAAAAGTATTTGGAAAAGTAGATATGTTTGGGACGTATCAACTCCCTGATGTCTACTACACAACTTTATTCTTGTAGGCTTGTGATGGGCCTCCAAGCACAGAGTTTGTAGGATGATGACCCACAAGTATAGGGGGTCAATCTTAGTCCTTTCGATAAGTAAGTGTCGAACCCAATGAGGAGCAGAAGGAAATGATAAGCGGTTTTCAGCAAGGTATTCTCTGCAAGTGTTGTAGGTAACAGTGATAGATAATTTTGTAGCAAGATAATTCGTAACAAGTAACAAGTAACAATAGCAGCAAGTGTGCAGCAAGATAGCCCAATCCTTTTTATAGCAAAGGACAGGCCTGAAAGTTCTCCTATATAAAGCAAAGCACTCTAGAGGACACATGGGAATTTCTGTCTAGTCACGTTCATCATGTTGAGTTGATTCGCGTTTGCTACTTTGATAATTTGATATGTGGGTGGACCGGTGCTAAGGTGTTGTTCTTACTTGAACAAACAACCCACTTATGATTACCCCCTCTCGCAACCATCCGCAACTAAGAAATAATAATTAAGATAAATCTAACCATAGCATGAAACATATGGATCCAAATGAGCCCCTTACGGAATAACACATAAACTAGGGTTTAAGCTTCTGTCACTCTAGCAACCCATCATCTACTTATTACTCCACAATGCCTTCCCTTAGGCCTAAATATGGTGAAGTTTCATGTAGTCGACGTTCACATGGCACCACTAAAGCAAGCAACAACATACTTATCATCAAAATATCGAACGAATACCAACTTCACATGATTACTCATAACAATACTTCTCCCATATCCTCGAGAACAAAAGTAACTACTCACAAATAATCACCATGTTGAAGATCATAGGTGTAATGAATATGATAATGGATATGAACATATTATATTCCACCAAATAAACCAACAAGCATCAACTACAAGATGTAATCAGTACTACTAGTAACCCCCAGGTACCAATCTGAGGTTTTGAGACAAAGATTGGGTACAAGATATGAACTAGGGTTTGAGATGAGATGGTGCTGGTGAAGATGTTGATGAAGATTGGCCCACGCACAAAGGAGGGAGCGTTGGTGATGACGATGGCTTCGATTTCCCCCTCCCGGAGGGAAGTTTCCCCGGCAGAATCGCTCTGCCAGAGAGCAAAAGTGCTCCTGCCCAGGTTTCCACCTCGAGACGGCGGCACTTCGTCCCGAAATGATCCTTCTTATTTTTCTAGGTCAAAACCCTTTATATAGAAGAAGAGGGGCACTGGAGCCTTCCCGTGGGCCTCCCAAGGCAAAAGGGCACGCCAGGGCTTTATTGTTTCAGGTTAGGGGGTGGTCGCGCCCTGTTTCCTTGGGGGCAACAGGTGGTCCCCCCTTGGTTGATCTTGGCTCCAATAATTCTTATATATTCCATAAAAAATCCTCGTGAAGTTTCAGGTCATTTGGAGTCCATAAATTTTCCACCTTTTTCCATGGCTTTCAGCTCCAAAATTCAAGTTTTCGGCAATTTCCCTCTTGTGTGAATCTTGCAAATTAAGAGAGAAAAGGCATTATAATTGTATCATAAAGTGGAATAATGACCAAAAACATTGTAAATATCAATATGAAATCAGGATGCAAAATGGATGTATCAACTCCTCCAAGGTTAGACCTCGCTTGTCCTCAAGCGAAAGCCGAACTCGATAATAATGACCACATGTTTTATACAAAGAGGTGTCGATAAAAACATAATACGGACATGAGAGCGTCATGATGATTAACATATCGGCAATTCTTCATCATATAGCTTCTCATAAACAAGTAACAATCTATCCACAACTGTTAAAGTATGAAGGATACACTTTATTGACAACCAACAAACTATGTTCTTAGTCATTGAGACAATCACAATTCATCATATTTCAGAGAAGAGTCTATGTAAGAGCTTTCATTTTAGCAAGTTCACATACTCAACTATCATTTATTTTCCTATGATTGCTGACACTCAATGCATATTTTTGGGAGCAAATGTTTCCATCAGACACATAGGAAGATATGAGCTTTATTGTTTTCGCCTCCCAACTTGTTTACCTCAAGGATAATGTCAACAATAATAACTCATGATCACCTACATCCAACTGGATATATATGCCTGGATCTTTCCCCAACACATGCCACTTGCCAACTAAAGAGTTAACAGATTGGAATAGGGATAAACATTATTAACTCTTGCATAAAAGTAAGGGTAGAAAATTAAAAGATAGCCCTTTGCAGAGGGAAGCAGAGGTTGTCATGCACTTTTAAATTTAGAATGTGCAAGCTCTTACTGTAAAGGAACATCACTTTATATTGCCCCTTATGATAGCAACCTTTATTATGTAGTTCGTCGATTTTATTTATTTGCCATCACAAGATCGTACAAAGCTTGTTTTCCCTTACAATAAAAGGTCATATATGTTTAGGAGCAATTTTTATTGCTTTATGCACCGATGACAACTTACTTGAAGGATCTTACTCAACCCATAGGCAGATATGCTGGACTCTCATGGAAAGAAACTGGGTTTAGGGTTTATGGATGCACAAGTAGTATCTCTACTTAGTGCAAATTTTTGGCTAGCAAAAGATCCTAGACAAGCAGTACATGTTAGAGGATCCATGACAATATAACTTCTTTGTGAATGTAAACAATAATAATTCATTACGTTGTCTTCCTTGTCCAACATCAACTATTTGATCATGTAGAAAATATTTGATGGGGGCTCACAATCATAAAAGATGTCCAAGATAGTATATTTGTATGTGAATCTCCTCTCCTCTTTTGTAATTTTGCATGGATTGTATCAATGACTAACACTATGTTTGTTAACTACCAACAACTTTTATGAAGCATACTCCTTTTTGTGTGAAGTCATTACTCCCCATGGGATTAGCATATGATCTTTTTATTTCTTTTATCTCATTGCTATGATTGATGCATGGGGGTAAAGCAAGCAAACTCAAACTAATCTTTATTATATAACTCTCATACTTGGTTAGAAGGATAAATAGATCATAAAGAAAACACTCTAAGCAAAACAATACTAAATTTTTATTCTTCTAAATCACGAAATAGCTAGGGCTCAAACTAAGATAGACGATAATGATAAAAATAATGATGATACGGTACCGGGGCACCTCCCCCAAGCTTGGAACAAGCTAAGGGTGGTGCCCATACCCATGTACTCAAGTGTCCTTCTTGGGTGATGGTCGTGATGAAGTAGTAGGATTGTCCTCCGTCTTCCATGGCATAGGCTCTCCATCAAGAAAACAGGAACGAGTCTCCGAAATTCTGAAATCTACAGCAATGCTCATCCTCTTGAAACGAGATTCATACTCACAGTTTTGGTTTTGAAGATCATAGATTTGAGCCTGAAGATCTTGAAGCTGAGTGGAGCTTAAAGATTGCCTCCCAAATAGCCTTGTTGTCCATCTTGTGCTCATGGATAAAATTCATGATCATTAAGTGGTTGGCGCTGAGTCCGCGCTCCACAATCCCTTGGCACTCGAAGATCTCCTGTTCCACCGCTGCAAGCCTGGCCTTCTTGCTTCCCTCCTTCTTTGGTCCTTGAATGTCCATGATGTGAAGCACCCCCTCACGCATCTCAATGGATTGAGGGTGTTTCATCACCTCTGGGAGGTAGGGGTTGATGGCCTTCTCGAAGAACTTGTCCTTGGATGAGCTTGATGGCGTCATAGCGATCTAAATTTGTCAGAAAAACAGCCTGAAACAAGAACAGAGGGAAAACTTGCGATGCGGTGGTCAAAACATCCGGGAGTATATATATTGAATTTTTCTGGGTCAGAATACGTGTCCAGGATGAAAATGGAGTCCGGGAGGCACACGAGGTGCTCCCAAGGCAACCAGGCATGCCCTGTTGCCTTGGGACTCCCTCGTGGGTCCCCTCGCTTGGCTCTTATTTTTTTTATTTTTCTAATATTCCAAAACTGACAGAAAATATTTTTATGGAATTTTTGGAGTCGGTTTACTTACCATATCACGTACCTACTCCTTTTTAGGATTCTTTAGTGTTCCGGGAGGTCTCTTCTCTATGTTCCTCCGGTATCATCAATTGAATAACATTAGTTTCAACACTAATGGGCGTACCTGAGATATAATGCTTAATTCTTTTCCCATTGACCACTCTCGGATTTGTGACTTCGACATTGTTAATCTTAATAGCTCCGGAGCGATAAACTTCTTCGACAATATATGGTCCTTCCCATTTGGAGAGAAGTTTTCCTGCAAAAAATCTGAAACGAGAATTGTACAGAAGAACTTGATCGCAAATTTTAAATTCCTGTTTTTGGATTCTTTTATCATGCCATCTTTTAACTTTTTCTTTAAAGCTTGTGTCCTTCATTCATCTAGAGAGCTAATATCAAATAACCTCTTCTCACCGACAAGTTTGAAATCACACTTAAGTTCTTTAATTGCCCAATAAGCCTTATGTTTTAACTCAAGAGGTAAATGACATGCTTTCCCATAGACCATTTTGTACGGGGACATTCCCATAGGATTTTTATAAGCAGTTCTATAAGCCCATATGGCATCATTAATTTCTTAGACCAATTCTTTCTAGGTCTATTGATAGTCTTTTGCAGGATCAATTTTATTTCTTTGTTACTCAACTCAACTTGACCATTAGACTGAGGGTGACAAGGTGATGCAATTCTATGGTTGATATCATATTTAGCTAGAAGTTTATGGAAAGCACCATGAATAAAATGTGAACCACCATCAGTCATTAAATATCTAGGGACTCCAAACCTCAGGAAAATAATATCTTTAAGCATTTTAATATAAGTGTTATGATCAACACTACTAGTTGGAGTAGCTTCTACCCACTTAGTAACATAATCAACACCAACTAGAATATGAGTATAACCATTAGAGGAAGGAAAAGGTCCCATATAATCAAAACCCCAAACATCAAATGGTTCAATGACAAGTGAATAGTTCATAGGCATTTCCTGACATCTACCAATATTACCAATTCTTTGAACTTCATTACAAGAAAGGACAAACTTACGTGCATCCTTGAAGAGAGTAGGCCAATAAAAAACAGACTGTAATACATTATGTGCAGTTCTGTCTCCTGTATGGTGTCCTTCATATGCCTCGGAATTACACTTCCGTAGGATTTGTTCATGTTCATGCTCAGGTACACAACGTCTAATAACACCATCTACTCCATCTTTATAAAGATGTGGTTCATTCCAAAAGTAATGTCTTAAATCAAAGAAGAACTTTTTATTTTGTTGATATGTGAAATTAGGTGGTATATATTTAGCAACAATGTAATTAGCATAGTCTGCATACCAAGGAGTATTACGGGAAGCATTTATAATAGCTAACTGCTCATCAAGAAAATTATCATCAATAGGCAGTGGGTCATTAAGAACATTATCCATTCTATACAAGTTATCTGCTACAGGATTCTTAGATCCCTTTCTATGAGCAATGTGCAAATCAAACTCTTGAAGTAAAAGAATCCACCTAATTAGTCTAGGCTTAGCATCTTTCTTTTCCATCAGATATTTAATAACATCATGATCAGTGTGAATAGTAACTTTTTAATCAACAATATAAGGTCTAAACTTATCACATGCAAACACAACTACTAAAAATTCCTTCTCGGTAGTAGCATAATTTCTTTGAGCATTGTCTAGGGTCTTAATAGCATAATGAATAACATTCAATTTCTTGTCTACTCTTTGCCCTAGAACAGCACCAATAGCATAATCACTAGCATCACACATAATTTGAAATGATAAGTTCCAATCAGGTGGTTGAACAATAGCTGCAAAAATTAAAGCTTTCTTAAGTACTTCGAAGGCCTCTACACAATCATCATAAAAAACAAATGGAATATCTTTTTGAAGAAGATTAGTTAATGGCCTAGAAATCTTTGAGAATCTTCCTTAATGAATCTCCTATAGAAAACAACATGACCAAGGAAACTTATCATACCTTTTACATCTCTAGGACATGACATTTTCTCAATTGCATCAGTTTTAGCTTTGTCTACATCAATACCTCGTTCATAGATTTTATGCCCAAGCACTATGCCTTCATTCACCATAAAGTGGCACTTCTCCCAATTCAAGACAGGATTAGTTTCTTCGCATCTTTGCAAAACCCGATCAAGGTTGCTCAAGCAATTTTAAAAAAAGTATCATAAACGGAGAAATCATCAATGAAAACTTCAACAATATTTTCACAAAAGACAAAGAATATAGCAGTCATACATCTTTGAAAGGTAGCGGGTGCATTACATAGACCAAAAGGCATACGTCTATAAGCATAAGTTCCAAAAGGGCATGTAAAAGTAGTTTTCTCTTGATCTTATTTTGACACAAGTATTTGAGAAAAATCCGAATATCCATCAAGGAAACAAAAGTGTGCATGCTTAGATAATCTTTCTAACATTTGATCTATAAAAGGCAAGGGGTAATGTTCTTTTCTAGTAGCTTTGTTTAATTTCATGAAATCAATTACCATCCTATAACCAGTTACAATTCTTTGTGGCATAAGTTCATTTTTATCATTAGGAACAACGGTTATACCTCTTTTCTTAGGAATACAATGAATATGACGTACCCATCTACTATAATCTATGGGACAGATTATACCTGCCTACGAAAACTTTAATATTTCAGTTCTTACCACTTCTTTCATTTTAGGATTCAGACGACGTTGATTATCGACGACAGGTTTAGCATCCGGTTCCATATTAATCTTATGCTGACATAAAGTGTGACTAATGCCCTTAAGATCATCGAGAGTATATCCAATAGCAGCACAATTCTTCTTCAGAGTTTTGAGTAATCTCTTTTCTTCATGCTCTGAAAGGTTAGTACTAATAATAACAGGATATATCTTATTTTCATCAAGATAAGCATATTTCAATGTATCAGGTAATTTCTTTAATTCAAACACGGGATCTCCCTTAATTAGGTGGGGGAGGATCTCCTAGAATGTCTACATGTAAATTGCGTTTAAGAATAGGTGTTTGCCTAAAGAATATCTCATCTATTTCATTCCTTTCATTCATATGCATATCATTTTCATGGTCTAGCAAATATTGCTCTAAAGGATCAGCGGGAGGCACGACAATAGAGGCAAGACCAATAACTTCATCTTTACTAGGTAACTCTTTGTCATGTGGTTGTTGGTGACCCACAAGTATAGGCAGCAATCGTAGTCTTTCGATAAGTAAGAGTGTCGAACCCAACGAGGAGCAGAAGGAAATGATAAGCAGTTTTCAGCAAGGTATTCTCTGCAACTGCTGTAAGTAACTGAAAACACATTTGCTCCCTTGGTGGTTTTGGTAATTAATAACAACATATAATCCATTGAACTAATGTTTCCACTAAGCATATTTCAGGAAAAGTTCAATGATAGGGATGGCAAAAGGATTGGGGAGAAACCCCAAGATGCAAGGAAATGGATTGGCAAAGCTTCAAGCAAGAGGACTCTACATTTTACTTTGTGAGAAATCACTTTGAGTCCAAAGGAAAGCCAATAGTATTAAAAGGGGGTAAGGTACTGTTGGTGAACAAGATGCTCCACGTGCACAAGAGATAGTCACCAAAAACACCCACAAGCTCTTCCACAAAAGTCTGTCCAAAGCCAAATATCCAAAATCGGTGCAACCAACACTCACCACTCGGTGCCACCGATTCCCAAACTCACACAGACCCATGCCAAACCCTAGCACATCGGTGCAACCGATTCCACTTCGGTGCCACCGAGTTTGGGTTGCCAGCTTTCTGTTACCTCAATTCACAAAATCGGTACCACCGAGTTTGTTGGATCGGTGTCACCGAGTTGCGCAATCTGACTGTTGGTCACCTAATCGGTACCACCGAGAATTATATATCGCTCTCACCGAGATTCAAAAGTTGTCACCTTTTGGTCACTTCGGTACCACCGAGATTCACACATCGGTGTCACCGAGTTGGTCACTTTAGGTGTAACGGTTGGATTTTTGGGGATGCCTATATATACCCCTTTACCACCACCCACTCGAAAGAGAAGCACTCAGAACTATTCCATACTTGCCCCATCCAATTTTCTGAGAGAGAGCCACCTACCCTTGTGTTGAGATCAAGCTATTCCACTCCATCCATATGAATCTTGATCTCTAGCCTCCCCAAGTTGCTTTCCACCAAATCAATCTCTTCCACCATAGCCAAATCTGTGCGAGAGTGATTGTGTGTTGAGGAGTCTATCATCTTGAAGCACAAGAGCAAGGAGTTCATCGACATTACCGAGCCTATTACCTTTTGGAGGGTGGTGCCTCCTAGATTGGTTAGGTGTCGCTTGGGAGCCTCCTACTTCGTGTTGTGGAGTTGAACCAAGAAGTTTGTACGGGCAAGGAGATCGCCTACTTCGTGAACATCTACCCATAGTGAGGCTAGTCCTTCGTGGACAGAAGCCGTTATGGAATAGTCAAGGTTGCTACTTCGTGGACCCTTTTGGGTGGAGCCCTCCGTGGACTCTCGCAACCGTTACCCTCCATGGGTTGAAGACTCCATAAACTTGGACGTACGATAGCACCACCTATCGGAACCATGGGAAAAATCTTCGTGTCTACAAATTGCGTTTGATCTTCTTTCCTACCCTCTACTATACATGCTTGTTGTTACTTTCTGCTGCTATACTCTTAGACATGCATGTGTAGGGTGTGCTTGACTTGCTATCATTGCTAAAATCTACTAACACTTAAAATTGGGAAAATGTAGAATTTTTATTTGGTCAAGTAGTCTAATCACCCCCCCTCTAGACATACTTTTGGTCCTACAAGTGGTATCAGATCTTTGGTCTCCATTGCATTGGTCTCACAACCTAGGAGAGTATGGCGTCTAGTGAGGGAAATTATCACCGTAGAGGTCCGTACTTTGATGGCACTAATTTTGCTAGTTGGAAACACAAAATGAAAATGCATATTCTTGGTCATAACCCCGTCGTATGGGCTGTTGTTCGTGTTGGCTTGCAAGGTGAATTCTTTGGTGATGGAAAGGAACCGGATCGTGAAGCGACCGCGGATGAATTGAAGATGTTGCTATACAACGCTCAAGCATGTGACATTCTCTTCAGCTGCCTATGCCTCGAAGAATTCAACAAAATCAGCCATCTTGAGAATGCAAAAGAGATTTGGGATACTTTAGTTGATATGCACGAAGGTACCGAATCCGTGAGAGAATCCAAGTTGGATGTTCTTCAAAGTCAGCTTGACAAGTTCAAGATGAAGGATGGTGAAGGAGTCACGGAGATGTACTCTAGGCTAGCTCTCATCACCAATGAGATTGCCGGCTTAGGAAGCAAAGAAATGACCGACAAATTCATCATCAAGAAGATACTTCGAGCTTTGGATGAGAGATACGACACCGTGTGCACATTGATCCAAATGATGCCCAACTACAAAGATCTCAAACCTACGGAAGTCATTGGAAGGATTGTTGCTCATGAGATGACACTCAAGGACAAAGAAGAGCTTCACAACAAGTCTAGCGGTGCTTACAAAGCCACAAGTGATGCTCCTGCAACTTCAAGCGACAACCTTGTCACCAATGAAGAGATAAGCCTCATGGTCAAGAAATTCAACAAGTTCTACAAGAATAGAGGCAAAGAACGAAGCTCCAACTCCAGATATGAAGAGAAGCGTTCGTCAAGTCGTGACCGAAACTGCTACAATTGTGGGAAGCCCAGACACTACTCCAATGAGTGCACGGCTCCCTACAAACGAAGAGAAGAGTCACATAGAAGACGAAGCTCAAGGAATGAATCACCTCAAAGAGAGAGAAGGAGTAGAGATGATCGTTATGAACGAAGACCCTCAAGGAGAAGTAGGGACTCGGAGAAGAAGGACAAGTACACCAAGAGCTACACAAGGAGAAGACATCAAGCTCATGTTGGTGAATGGGTTTCCGGCTCTGACTCCGACAACAACTCCGAGAGAAGCTATCACTCCAACTCCGACTATAGTCAAGATGAAGGTGTTGCCGGACTTGCACTAGTGACTACCAACTCCTATGATTTATTTGACTCACCAAATGAAGGGAGTGGAAGTTGCTTCATGGCTAAAGGCCCCAAGGTATCACACCCCGAGTATCTTGATTTCAATAGTGATGAAGATGATTTACTTTGTGATGATGACTTGCACTTTGATGAAACTAGTGATGTTAGTCAAAATGAACTTGATAATTTTCATGCTAGTCAAAATAAGTCATTTGATGATGATAAGATGAAAATAGAACAACTAACTAAAGAATTAAACACTCTTAAGTTAGCCCATGAATCTACTCTCGAAGATCATAGAGAGCTTGTAAGGACTCATGAGAAGCTACGCTTCGAGAAGCTCACCTTGGAGCAAGAGCATGAGTTTCTTAAAGCTATCAATGACGATCTCCGAAAGAAGACTTCATCTTATCTAGCCAAACGATTACTCTTGTCTACATTCATGCCACAAGTTAAATCTAGACAAACTAGAAACAAACGCAAGAAAGGTTCTTCATCTAGTAGCAACAACAAAAATGCTAAACCTAATGATGTTGCTTCTAGTAGTTCTATTGATTCCACTAATGATGATTCTCTTAGCCAAGTTACACTTGAGCAAAAAAACGCTTTATTGAAAGGAATTATAGAGAAAGGCATCTACAAGAGTCTTGCCGGGTGTAAGGAATTTGAGAAAATTGTACGCAATCACGGAGGATACCGGAAGAACCATGGCATTGGCTACTTCAATGCTAATGGAGTTGAATGGGAAGAAGGTCAATACCCCAAGCCCAAGTTTGTTCCTCAAAAGGAGAAGTATGAAAATACTCCTCCCAAGGGAAAAAACACTCAAGATGACCTTCCACCACAAGACCACAAGCTTAAGGGCAAGAACAAGCTTCAAGAGGACATTGACTCATATGAAAATGAATCCCAAGCTTTGGTGGAGTGGGTTCCCAAGGCTAGTTCAAGCTCAACTTCTACAAGTGCCACTTCAACACCAAGGATCCCCATCAAGTTGATGTGGGTCCCCAAGAAGAAGAACTAGAGAAGTTCTTGAGGGGTGACTCCGCCAATGAAATTAACTCACATTCATTATTGGCAAGAACTAGTTGCAATCAACGTCAACATCATGCAATCGTTCAAGGAGTCACACATTCCCTCAAAGGTAAGCAAGGGACAAGGTAATCAACAAATCCATGGACATCATCATGTATGCATTGCACTCCATGTCCATAGATATCCTTGTATTTGTCTCTTGTGCGTTGGGACTAAACCATGTAGGTGAGAAGAGTAAGGAAACAACAAGGATGCTCCCAACTCTTGGTGATCTTCATCAACCTTGAGCATCCACCACTACATCACCCACATGAAGTCTTCTACGACAAACCCAAGGTTAGTTTATCCCTCCTATGGGGGGATGTCACATCAAGGGGGAGCTTTACTCTAAGACTTGAGTTAAAGCATCTCATAGTATGTGACAACATTAAATGCTTTATGTAAAAGTGGTAACCCCACTTGTGCTTAAACGATGAGTATGACCTATGATCAGGTATTCTTACTTGGCTCCTAAGTCAATATACTCATATATAGATGACCCCGTCATCGCCAAAATGCTTGTTAGATGCTAGTATGTATGTGCATGTTTGCCATGATTTCATTTGACATCTTATTGTGTGAGCATGTTGGTCTGCATTTATTTATCCATTCGAGGACATCCAATTGTTGCTATTTGGTTTTTGATTTCTCTTTTGCCAATTGGATGGACAAGAATGCCTAGGACCACTCTCTAGCTATCTATGCTTTCTCACCTCATATTCTATTCTTGCTGCATCACAAAATTTGAACAAGTACTTTTCGATCCCTCTGTGTGAGGAGCACTCGGAGTTCCGTATCGACAAAGGACTGACCATTAAAATCTCCCAAGTGCATCTCGGTGGAACCAACCCAAACGAATGCCTAGGGTTGATCTGGATTTTCAATCTCGGTAACACCGATTCCTTATTCTCGGTTACACCGAGTTTCCCTGTCAGCTGACAGTTGAGAAACTCGGTGACACCAAAAATTTCGAATTGGTGTCACCGACAGCGAAGGGTATATATCCTGGCGGACACAACTTTTGAAATTCAATCTCAAGAGCCCGTTTCCTCCAACCCTAAGCTGCCGCTCCGGACCCCCTGGTCATCGCCCTTGCCTCCCCGTGCGTCTCCACCATTGGGAATCGCTGCCGCTGACAGAATCTTCGCCGCCGTCGTCGCCTTAGCGGGTCCTTCACCGAATTAGGGTATGGATCCGGCCCTCCTTGCACTCCCCGTCCGATTCATGCGCATTTGAGTTATTTTATCGAGAATCCACGGATTGCAAACCTCTCTATCCTCTAGAAAACTCCAGTAGAATAGCGAACGAATGATCTTTTAAGTTTTGCCGTCCGCCACATGAATCTCGGTAGAACCGACGCAAAAGAATCGGTAGCACCGATTCGGTTTTTTTCTGGCAAACTGAGAACACCTCGGTGGAACCGAGTGCCAATTTTCGGTGTGACCGAAAATGGTGCCAAGTTTCTGGAAAGTAGGTTGTCTGTCTCGGTGGGTCCGAAAATTTTGCCTCGGTTGTACCGACATACATTTGGCAGAATGCAAAATTTGAGAAATCTTAGTTCAATCTTTTGAAAATGTCTGCATTTTGTGATGACTCATCCTTTCCACTCCTCTATACTCTATTCACAGGGTCAGAGATGTCTGCTTTAGATGACAGTGAGAACAACTTCAGAGAGGAGAATATTGTCATGAGTTCAGGCACTAGCCCTGAAGAGAGTTTTGATGATGTGCCTAGTTCTCCTGATTTGCCCAAGGCTGCTACAAGGACTAGGAGGAAGCTCAATTCTGATGAGGAGGATGAGGACTTCATCCCTGAGGAGCTGCCCAAGAAAGATGATGCTGCCACTTCTTCCAAGAAGAAGAAAGTTATCAGGAAGGAGTATGCAAGCTCTGAGTCAGCCAGAGCACCAGAGAGCTCCAGGGCAACTATGACAGTTGTGCCTCCCAAGAAGTCTATGCCTAAGAAGGCAGGGGAGAAGAAGAAATCCAGAAAGATGATTATCCATGTTGTGGGCAGGCAAACCTCTATGTATGAGGATCCAGAGGAGGCAGCTGCTGAGGAGGAGGAAGAGCCAACTGCAAAGGCCCCTCCTAAGAAGAAGAAGAAGCTTATGGTAGATGCTATGCCTAAAGCTACCACTTCCAAGAGCACCAAGTCTGCTCCCAAGAAGGCTGCTACTGCTGAAAAACCCAAGAGGTTCTCTAGAGACATACCAGCTTCCGGCAAGAACAAGACCTCCACTTTTAGGGAAGCTAAGGATGAAGATGATATTACTGCTTTGATGAAGCTAAGACCACACCTTCCAGAGCACAATGCCAGCCATTTTCTTGCTGAGGACATGAAGAAGAGGAAGGATTCTAGTTTGAGGGAATGGAGAGCAATTGATCCATATGCTCAAAGGAGGAAAACAGCTGTGGACTACAGGTTCTATACCAAGGAGCAACAAGATTTCTATGAGACAATCTTGCTTGACAAGAGCCCAGCTGTGAGTGACATGAGATACGTTGACTGGAAGTACATCAAGGCAAATGAAGATTACTTCCCAAATGTTCAAGACAACTTTCATTGCATTGGCTTAGATGAATTTGTTGGCAAAGAATTCACTGCATGGAACGACGAGATGATCATGCAATTCTACTCCACTGCTCACTTCTATGGAGATGGTAGGATTGTGTGGATGACTGAAGGAGCAAGGTATGAATCAACTGTTGAGGAATGGGCTGCCATCTTAGGAGTCCCAAAGGTGCAAGATGGAGACTTGGATGTCTATTCTGAATCCAAGGAGAGCCATGATTCTATGAAGAACATGTACAATGAGATCCCTGCTGCAAACTTGAAATCTCACAAGTTAGGATCCATTTACTTCCTCCAGGCTGGCCTCCGCACCATGAACACCATCTTGAGGCACACCTTGATGCCTAAGTCTGGAGATGAGAAGATGATTAGAGGCTATTCCATCAACATGTTGATCCATCTTGATAGACACACCATGATAAGGGTGATGGACTTGATAGTAGAGACTGTGAAGAGGGTTGCTGCAGATTAGAAACGCTCATGCTGCTATGCACCCTACATTCAGATGCTCATCAACTCCAAGCTGGAGAAGCACATCTTTGCTCTTGACAGGCCACACTTGCCCCTACAGCCAGATCTTGAGGACAATGTCGTGGTGATGAACCCAGATCATCCCACCTCAGCTGCAGCACATGCAGAGGCAGAGGCAGCTAGAGCCACTAGTGCTCAAGTCCCTAGATCCAGGAACGAGCAAATGGATCTCCTGATCACTACCGTTCAGGGCATGCAGAAGGACATCAAGGACATATTGGAGAATCAGCATAGTCTTGTGAGGATCATGGAGAATAGGATCAAGACCCTCAATGACAAGGTTGATGGGCTGACAAAGACAGTGAACAAGCTTAAGAAGGAAGTTGACAGCGTGCCTAGTCCCGACACTACAGATGATGAGGATGAATCTCCTCTCAGGCCAGGCACTCAGTTCACTACCCAGGCCAGATCAGCCACAGTGCCAGCTCCAGAGTTGAGGCCTTCTTCATCAGCACCTGCTACAGCCTCTTCAGCTCCATCAGCTCCTCCAGTACCTCCCGTTGCTACACCAACTCCGTCCATGACGTCTGCCGACATCTTCGCCGACGCAGTTCTCTCGACTCCTTCATCGACCACCGGAGGAGATCAGCCCCAGAAGAACGATTAGCTATATATCTTTGAACTTTTTGGTAACTTGTTGCCAAAGGGGGATAAGTTGTATATAGATCTTTAGGCTTCGAGTGAGAGAGCGTTGGTTTTTATCGCTTTTTCAAAAACATTTGATCTTTTGGTTTGGTGTGTTAAACTTTGTGGTGTTTTATCATACACTTGATGTGTGTTGCTACTATTTCCTATCCATGTGATGCTTATGAGATGATCATTCACCCTTGCTTGATTGTGTTCTGCTATGATATTCATTCTAATTATTCTCGCACACCACCAAGTTGTATGTGACACGAAAGAGTGCCCTATGTACCTAATCAATTGTGCATTTGCATTCAAACGCAAATTTAAAATAATGCACAAATTTAGGGGGAGCTCTTGCTTATCACATACTTCTCAAAGCGACGATTATATTCATTGATTTAATCATATGTCGCAGCTTTCATCTATATGTTGTCATCAATTACCAAAAAGGGGGAGATTGAAAGCACATTTGCTCCCTTGGTGGTTTTGGTAATTAATAACAACATATAAGTCATTGACCTAATGTTTCCACTAAGCATATTTCAGGAAAAGTTCAATGATAGGGATGGCAAAAGGATTGTGGAGAAACCCCAAGATGCAAGGAAATGGATTGGCAAAGCTTCAAGCAAGAGGACTCTACATTTTACTTTGTGAGAAATCACTTTGAGTCCATAGGAAAGCCAATACTATTAAAAGGGGGTAAGGTATTGTTGGTGAACAAGATGCTCCACGTGCACAAGAGATAGTCACCAAAAACACCCACAAGCTCTTCCAAAAAAGTCTGTCCAAAGCCAAATATCCAAAATCGGTGCAACCAACACTCACCACTCGATGCCACCGATTCCCAAACTCAGACAGACCCATGCCAAACCCTAGCACATCGGTGCAACCGATTCCACTTCGGTGCCACCGAGTTTGGGTTGCAAACTTTCTGTTACCTCGATTCACAAAATCGGTACCACCGAGTTTGTTGGATCGGCGTCACCGAGTTGCGCAATCTGACCGTTGGTCACCTAATCGGTACCACCGAGAATTATATATCGGTCTCACCGAGATTCAAAAGTTGTCACCTTTTGGTCACTTCGGTACCACCGAGATTCACACATCGGTGTCACCGAGTTGGTCACTTTAGGTGTAACGGTTGGATTTTTGGGGATGCCTATATAGACCCCTTCACCACCACCCACTCGAAAGCGAAGCACTCAGAACTATTCCATACTTGCCCCATCCAATTTTCTGAGAGAGAGCCACCTACCCTTGTGTTGAGATCAAGCTATTCCACTCCATCCATATGAATCTTGATCTCTAGCCTCCCCAAGTTGCTTTCCACCAAATCAATCTCTTCCACCATAGCCAAATCTGTGAGAGAGTGATTGTGTGTTGAGGAGTCTATCATCTTGAAGCACAAGAGCAAGGAGTTCATCGACATTACCGGGCCTATTACCTTTTGGAGGGTGGTGCCTCCTAGATTGGTTAGGTGTCGCTTGGGAGCCTCCTACTTCGTGTTGTGGAGTTGAACCAAGAAGTTTGTACGGGCAAGGAGATCGCCTACTTCATGAAGATCTACCCATAGTGAGGCTAGTCCTTCGTGGACGAAAGCCGTTATGGAATAGTCAAGGTTGCTACTTCGTGGACCCTTTTGGGTGGAGCCCTCCGTGGACTCTCGCGACCGTTACCCTCCGTGGGTTGAAGACTCCATAAACGTGGACGTACGATAGCACCACCTATCGGAACCACGGGAAAAATCTTCGTGTCTACAAATTGCGTTTGATCTTCTTTCCTACCCTCTACTATACATGCTTGTTGTTACTTTCCACTGCTATACTCTTAGACATGCATGTGTAGGGTGTGCTTGACTTGCTATCATTGCTAAAATCTGCCAACACTTAAAATTGGGAAAAGGTAGAATTTTTATTTGGTCAAGTAGTCTAATCACCCCCCTCTAGACATACTTTCGGTCCTACAGTAACAATGATAGATAGTTTTGTAGCAAGATAATTCGTAACAAGTGTCAAGTAGCAAAAGTAACAAGTGTGCAGCAATCTAGCCCAATCCTTTTTATAGCAAAGGACAAGCCAACCAATTCTCTTATATGAAGCAAAGTGCTCTCGAGGACACATGGGAATTTCTGTCTAGTCATGTTCATCATGTTGAGTTGATTCGCATTTGTTACTTTGATAATTTGATATGTGGGTGAACCGGTGCTAAGGTGTTTGATACGTCCATTTAGCATCATGCTTTTATATCGTTATTTATTGCATTATGGGCTGTTATTACACGTTATGGTACAATACTTATGCCTTTTCTCTCTTATTCTACAAGGTTTACATGAAGAGGGAGAATGCCGGCAGCTGGAATTCTGGACTGGAAAAGGAGCAAATCTGAGATACCTTTTCTGCACAACTCCAAAAGTCCTGAAAATCTACGGAGAATTATTTTGGAATATATAAAAAATATTGGGCGAAAGAAATACATCAGGGGACCAACCAGGAGGCCACAAGCCAGGGGGGCGCGCCCTACCCCCCTGGGCACGCCCTGCAGGCTTGTGGGGCCCCTGGCAGGCCTCCGGTGCCCATCTACTGCTATATGGAGGGTTTTGACCTGAAAAAATCATAAGGGAGCTTTCGGGACGAAGCGCCGCCGTCTCGAGGCAGAACTTGGACAGAACCAATCTAGGGCTCCGGCGGAGCTGTTCTGCCGGGGAAACTTCCCTCCCGGAGGGGGAAATCGAAGCCATCGTCATCACCAACGATCCTCTCATCGAGAGGGGGTCAATCTCCATCAACATATTCACCAGCACCATCTCCTCTCAAACCCTAGTTCATCTCTTGTATTCGATCTTTGTCTCAAAACCTCAGATTGGTACCTGTGGGTTGCTAGTAGTGTTGATTACTCCTTGTAGTTGATGCTAGTTGGTTTACTTGGTGGAAGATCATATGTTCAGATCCTTAATGATAGTTAATACTCCTCTGATTGTGAACATGAATATGATTTGTGAGTAGTTACGTTTGTTCCTGAGGACATGGGATAAGTCTTGTTATAAGTAATCATGTGAATTTGGTATTCGTTCGATATTTTGATGAGATGTATGTTGTCTCTCCTCTAGTGGTGTTATGTGAACGTCGACTACATGACACTTCACCATTATTTGGGCCTAGAGGAAGGCATTGGGAAGTAATAAGTAGATGATGGGTTGCTAGAGTGACAGAAGCTTAAACCCTAGTTTATGCGTTGCTTCGTAAGGGGCTGATTTGGATCCACATGTTTCATGCTATAGTTAGATTTATCTTAATTCTTCTTTCATAGTTGCGGATGCTTGCGAGAGGGGTTAATCATAAGTGGGAGGCTTGTCCAAGTAAGGGCAGCACCCAAGCACCGGTCCACCCACATATCAAATTATCAAAGTAACGAACGCGAATCATATGAGCATGATGAAAACTAGCTTGACAGAAATTCCCATGTGTCCTCGGGAGCGCTTTGCTTTATATAAGAGTTTGTCCAGGCTTGTCCTTTGCTACAAAAAGGATTGGGCCACCTTGCTGCACCTTTGTTACAATTGTTACTTGCTACCCGTTACGAATTACCTTATCACAAAACTATTTGTTACCGATAATTTCAGTGCTTGCAGAGAATACCTTACCGAGAACCGCTTGTCATTTCCTTCTGCTCCTCGTTGGGTTCGACACTCTTACTTATCGAAAGGACTACGATAGATCCCCTATACTTGTGGGTCATCAATGTTGTTCTTACTTGAACAAGCAACCCACCAGGAGGCCACAAGCCAGGGGGCGCGCCCTGCAGGCTTGTGGGCCCCCTGGCAGGCCTCCGGTGCCCATCTACTGCTATATGGAGGGTTTTGACCTGAAAAAAATCATAAGGGAGCTTTCGGGACGAAGCGCCGCCGTCTCGAGGCGGAACTTGGACAGAACCAATCTAGGGCAACGGCGGAGCTGTTCTGCCGGGGAAACTTCCCTCCCGGAGGGGGAAATCGAAGCCATCGTCATCACCAACGATCCTCTCATCGAGAGGGGGTCAATCTCCATCAACATCTTCACCAGCACCATCTCCTCTCAAACCCTAGTTCATCTCTTGTATTCGATCTTTGTCTCAAAACCTCAGATTGGTACCTGTGGGTTGCTAGTAGTGTTGATTACTCCTTGTAGTTGATGCTAGTTGGTTTACTTGGTGGAAGATCATATGTTCAGATCCTTAATGATAGTTAATACTCCTCTAATTATGAACATGAATATGCTTTGTGAGTAGTTACATTTGTTCCTGAGGACATGGGATAAGTCTTGTTATAAGTAATCATGTGAATTTGGTATTCGTTCGATATTTTGATGAGATGTATGTTGTCTCTCCTCTAGTGGTGTTATGTGAACGTCGACTACATGAAACTTCACCATTATTTGGGCCTAGAGGAAGGCATTGGGAAGTAATAAGTAGATGATGGGTTGCTAGAGTGACAGAAGCTTAAACCCTAGTTTATGCGTTGCTTCGTAAGGGGCTGATTTGGATCCACATGTTTCATGCTATGGTTAGATTTATCTTAATTCTTCTTTCGTAGTTGCGGATGCTTGCGAGAGGGGTTAATCATAAGTGGGAGGCTTGTCCAAGTAAGGGCAGCACCCAAGCACCGGTCCACCCACCTATCAAATTATCAAAGTAACGAACGCGAATCATATGAGCATGATGAAAACTAGCTTGACAGAAATTCCCATGTGTCCTCGGGAGCGCTTTGCTTTATATAAGAGTTTGTCCAGGCTTGTCCTTTGCTACAAAAAGGATTGGGCCACCTTGCTGCACCTTTGTTACAATTGTTACTTGCTACCCGTTACGAATTACCTTATCACAAAACTATCTGTTACCGATAATTTCAGTGCTTGCAGAGAATACCTTACTGAGAACCGCTTGTCATTTCCTTCTGCTCCTCGTTGGGTTCGACACTCTTACTTATCGAAAGGACTACGATAGATCCCCTATACATGTGGGTCATCAAGACTCTTTTCTGGCGCCGTTGCCGGGGAGTGAAGCGCCTTTGGTGAGTGGAACTTGGTAAGGAAAAATTTATATAGTTTGCTGAAATTTACTGTCACTTGTTACTATGGAAAATAATCCTTTGAGAGGTTTGTTCGGGGTATCTTCACCTCGACCGGAAGCACAAAGAGATGCTCCTCAACCTACTGCACCTACTAAAAATATTTATTATGAGATTCCTTCGGGTATGATAGAGAAACTGCTAGCTAATCCTTATGCAGAAGATGGAACACTACATCCTGATTTGCATCTAATCTATGTGGATGAAGTTTGTGGATTATTTAAGCTTGCAGGTTTGCCCGAGGATGATGTAAAGAAGAAGGTCTTTCCTTTATCTTTGAAGGAGAAGGCATTGACATGGTATAGGCTATGTGATGATATTGGATCATGGAACTACAACCGATTGAAATTGGAATTTCGTCAGAAGTTTTATCCTATGCATCTGGTTCATCGTGATCGGAATTATATTTATAATTTTTGGCCTCGTGAAGGAGAAAGTATCGCTCAAGCTTGGGGGAGGCTTAATTCAATGTTATATTCATGCCCCAATCATGAGCTCCCAAGAGAAATTATTATTCAGAATTTTTATGCTCGGCTTTCTAATAATGATCGGTCCATGCTCGATACTTCTTGCGCTGGTTCCTTTATGAAGAAAGATATTGAATTCAAATGGGACTTATTGGAAAGAATTAAACGCAACTCTGAAGATTGGGAACTCGACGAAGGTAATGAGTCAGGTATAAACCTTAAGTTTGATTGTGTTAAATCCTTTATAGACACCGATGCTTTTCGTGAATTTAGCACTAAATATGGACTTGACTCTGAGATAGTAGCTTCTTTCTGTGAATCTTTTGCTACTCATGTTGATCTCCCTAAGGAGAAGTGGTTTAAATATCATCCTCCCATAGAAGTGAAAGTAGTAGAACCTATTAAAGTTGAGGAAGAAACTATTATTTGTAATGCTGATCCTGTTATTCCTACTGCTTATATTGAGAAACCGCCCTTCCCTATTAGGATAAAGGAACATGCTAAAGCTTCAACTATGGTTCGTAAGAGTTGTACTAGAACACCTACGCCTCCTGAACAAATTAAAGTTGAACCTAGTATTGCTATGGTTAAAGATCTCTTGGTTGATAATATTGATGGGCATGTTATTCATTTCTGTGATGAAGCTGCTAGAATTGCTACACCTGATACTAAAAGTAAACATAGACCTATTGTTGGCGTGCCTGTTGTTTCCGTTAAAATAGGAGATCATTGTTATCATGGCTTATGTGATGTGGGTGCTAGTGTGAGTGCAATTCCTTTTACCCTATACCAAGAAATTATGAAGGATATTGCACCAGCTGAACTAGAGGAAATTGATGTTACCATTAAGCTGACTAATAGAGATACTATTGCACCAATTGGGATTGTTAGAGACGTTGAAGTCTTGTGTGGGAAGATAAAGTATCCTACTGATTTTCTTGTTCTTGGTTCCCCACAAAATGATTTTTGTCCCATTATATTTGGTAGACTCTTCTTGAATAATGTTAATGCTAGGATAGATTGTGAGAAAGAAACTGTTACTGTAAGTTTTGGGGATGTGTCTCATGAGTTCAATTTCTCTAAATTTCATAGACAACCCCATGACAAAGAATTGCCTAGTAAAGATGAAATTATTGGTCTTGCTTCTATTGCCGTGCCTCCTACTGATCCTTTAGAACAATATTTGCTAGACCATGAAAATGATATGCATATGAATGAAAGGCATGAAATAGATAAGATTTTCTTTGATCAGCAGCCTATTTTGAAACACAACTTGCCTGTTGAAATACTTGGGGATCCTCCTCCACCCAAGGGTGATCCCGTGTTTGAGCTTAAACAATTACCTGATACTCTGAAATATGCTTATCTTGATGAAAAGGAGATATATCCTGTTATTATTAGTGCTAACCTTTCAGAGCATGAAGAAAAGAGATTATTGAAAACTCTGAGGAAGCACCGTGCTGCTATTGGATATACTCTGGATGATCTTAAGGGCATTAGTCCCACTCTATGTCAGCATAAAATTAATATGGAGCCTGATGCCAAACCAGTTGTTGATCACCAACGACGGTTGAATCCTAAGATGAAAGAAGTGGTAAGAAATGAAATACTAAAGATTCTGGAGGCAGGTATAATTTACCCTGTTGCTGATAGTAGATGGGTTAGTCCCGTTCATTGTGTCCCTAAAAAGGGAGGTATCACCGTTGTTCCTAATGATAAAAATGAATTGATCCCGCAAAGAATTGTTACAGGATATAGAATGGTAATTGATTTCAGGAAATTAAATAAAGCTACTAGAAAAGATCATTACCCTCTACCTTTTATTGATCAAATGCTAGAAAGACTATCCAAACATACTCATTTTTGCTTTCTAGATGGTTATTCTGGTTTCTCTCAAATACCTGTGTCAAAAGAGGATCAAGAAAAGACCACTTTTACTTGTCCTTTCGGTACCTTTGCTTATAGACGTATGCCTTTTGGTTTATGTAATGCACCTGCTACCTTTCAAAGATGTATGATGGCTATATTCTCTGACTTTTGTGAAAAGATTCTTGAGGTTTTCATGGACGATTTTTCCGTTTACGGAACTTCTTTTGATGATTGCTTGAGCAACCTTGATCGAGTTTTGCAGAGATGCGAAGAAACTAATCTTGTCTTGAATTGGGAAAAGTGCCACTTTATGGTTAATGAAGGTATTGTCTTGGCGCACAAAATCTCCGAAAGAGGTATTGAAGTTGATCAAGCTAAAGTTGATGCTATTGAAAAAATGCCGTGTCCCATGGATATCAGAGGTATAAGAGTTTCCTTGGTCATGCTGGTTTTTATAGGAGGTTTATTAAAGACTTCTCTAAAATTTCTAGGCCTCTTACTAATCTTTTACAAAAAGATGTTCCATTCGTTTTTGATGATGATTGTGTAGAAGCATTTGAAATTCTTAAGAAAGCCTTGATTTCTGCACCTGTCGCTCAACCTCCTGATTGGAACCTACCCTTTGAAATTATGTGTGATGCTAGTGATTATGCTGTTGGTGCTGTTCTAGGACAAAGAGTTGACAAGAAATTAAATGTTATCCATTATGCTAGTAAAACTCTAGACAGTGCTCAAAGAAATTATGCTACCACTGAAAAGGAATTTTTAGCAGTTGTGTTTGCTTGTGATAAGTTCAGACCTTATATTGTTGATTCCAAAGTGACTGTTCACACTGATCATGCTGCTATTAAATATCTTATGGAAAAGAAGGACGCTAAACCTAGACTTATTAGATGGGTTCTTCTACTACAAGAATTTGATTTGCACATTATTGATAGAAAGGGTGCCGATAACCCCGTAGCAGATAACTTGTCTAGGTTAGAAAATGTTCTTGATGACCCACTACCTATTGATGATAGCTTTCCTGATGAACAATTAGCTGTCATAAATGCTTCGCGTAATGCTCCATGGTATGCTGATTATGCTAATTACATTGTTGCTAAATTTATACCACCTAGCTTCACATACCAACAAAAGAAAAAGTTCTTCTATGATTTAAGACATTACTTTTGGGATGACCCACACCTTTATAAAGAAGGAGTAGATGGTGTTATTAGACGTTGTGTACCTGAGCATGAACAGGAACATATCCTTCACAAGTGTCATTCCGAGGCCTACGGAGGACACCACGCTGGAGATAGAACTGCACATAAGGTACTACAATCTGCTTTTTATTGGGCTACTCTCTTCAAGGATGCTCGTAAGTTTGTCTTGTCTTGTGATGAATGTCAAAGAGTTGGTAATATTAGTAGACGTCAGGAAATGCCTATGAATTACTCTCTTGTTATTGAACCATTTGATGTTTGGGGTTTTGATTATATGGGACCTTTTCCACAATCTAACCGGTATACTCATATCCTAGTTGCTGTTGATTATGTTACTAAGTGGGTAGAAGCTATTCCAACTAGTAGCACTGATCATAACACTTCTATTAAAATGCTTAAAGAAGTTATTTTCCCTAGATTTGGAGTCCCTAGATATTTAATGACTGATGGTGGTTCACACTTTATTCATGGTGCTTTCCGTAAATTGCTTGCTAAGTATGATGTTAATCATAGAATTGCGTCTTCTTATCATCCTCGGTCTAGTGGTCAAGTAGAATTGAGCAATAGAGAAATTAAATTGATCTTGCAGAAGACCGTTAATAGATCTAGGAAGAATTGGTCTAAGAAACTTGATGATGCATTATGGGCCTATAGAACTGCTTATAAAAACCCTATGGGTATGTCTCCGTATAAGATGGTTTATGGTAAAGCGTGTCACTTACCTCTAGAGCTAGAACATAAAGCTTATTGGGCAATCAAAGAGCTCAATTATGATTTCAAACTTGCTGGTGAGAAGAGGTTATTTGACATTAGCTCACTTGATGAATGGAGAACCCAGGCCTATGAGAATGCCAAGTTGTTTAAGGAAAAGGTTAAGAGATGGCATGATAAAAGGATCCAAAAGCGTGAATTCAATGTAGGTGACCATGTTTTGCTATACAATTCTCGTTTAAGATTTTTTGCAGGAAAACTTCTCGCTAAATGGGAAGGGCCTTACATTATCGAAGAAGTGTATCGTTCCGGTGCCATCAAGATCAACAACCCCGAAGGCACAAATCCGAAGGTGGTAAATGGTCAAAGAATCAAACATTATATCTCAGGTACTCCCATAAATGTTGAAACCAATATTATTAATACCATAACCCCGGAGGAGTACATTAGGGAGACCTACCAGAACGTTTCAGACTCCGAAAAGGAATTGGTATGTGGTACGGTAAGCAAACCGACTCCAAAACTTTTCCAATGGAAGTTTTTATACGTTTTGGAATATTTAAAAAAATTGGAAAATTTAAAGTAGTCCGAAAAGTGCACGAGGAGGCGACAAGCCAGGGGGGCGCGCCCTACCCCCCTGGGCGCGCCCCAGTGGCTTGTGGCCACCTCGTGTATCCTCCGGACTCCGTTTTCTTGTGGCATACTCCTTCGGGTCGGTAAAAATTCATTATATAATCTCCCGAAGGTTTTGACCCTCGTATCACGACAATACCTCCTGTTTTCGTTTTGAGCTGTTTCTGTAGCAGATTTAGATCAACATGACGTCCCCAAGTGCTTCGAAGGACAAGTTCTTCGAGAAGGTCATCAACCCCTACCTTGCGGAGGTTCTGCGACACCCTCAAACCATTGAGATGCATGAGGGGGTGCTGCACATCCGTGATGTTGAGGGGCCAAAGAAGACCGGAAGCGTGGAGACAAGGCTCGAAGCAATGGAGCAACTAGTCTTCAAGTGCCAAGGGATGGTGGAACGAGGACTCAATGCCAATCACATGATGATTGCGGAGTTTACCCATAAACACAAGCTGGACGCCAAGGACATCGGGGAGCACATCTTCAAGCTTTACGAGAAAATTGAGCATCTCCAAGCCCAGATCTATGACCTGCAGAACCAAAACTGTGAGTATGAATACAGATTTAAGAAAATGAGTTTGGCTGCAGATTTGAGGATCCCGGAGACTCGTTCATCTTTTTACGATGGTGAGCCTATGCCTTGGAAGACGGAGGACAAGCTTCCCATCTCATCAACAACTCCAACACCGCCACCTCCGAAGAAAGACAACTAAACACATGGGTATGGGCACTCCCCTTGGCTTGTGCCAAGCTTGGGGGAGGTGCCCCGGTATCGTATCACCATCACATCTTTTACTTTTATCGTTTTTCTTAGTTCGATCCTTTTGGTTATATCTTGATCTAGTATAATAAAGTTTTTAGTGTGATCTTGTTTTGAGTTTTGCTTCATGTTCCCCCTATGTAAGCAAGTCCGAGAGTTATATAATAAAGAGTAGTTTTGAGTTGAGGTCTTTGCTTGCTTGCTATGATCTTGAGCAAAAGTAATAGAAAAAAAAGGTATAGAATAAAATCAAAGAGTATATATGATGATATTATGGGGAGTGATGACTTCACATATAAGAAGTATGTCGATTGAAACTTGTTGTGAGTTGACAAACATAGCGATTGGTCATTGTGGCAATTAAAAGGATGTAATAAAGAAAGAGAGGTTCACATATAAATATATTATCTTGGACATCTTTTATGATTGTGAGCACTCATTAAAAATATTATATGTTAAGAAGTTGATGTTGGACAAGGAAGACAACATAATGAGTTATGTTTGCTTATTTCCGAATAGAAGTTATATTGTTTTAGATCCTTCAACATGTGTCGCTTGCTTCCACCCCATATCAGCCAAAACTTCCGCACCAAGTAGAGATACTACTTGTGCATCCAAACACCCTTAATCCAGTTTTGCCATGAGAGTCCACCATACCTACCTATGGATTGAGTAAGATCCTTCAAGTAAGTTGTCATCGGTGCAGGCAATAAAAATTGCTCTCTAAATATGTGTGATCTATTAGTGTGAGGAAAATAAACTTTATACGAACTTGTGATATGGAAGAAATAAAAGCGACAGACTGCATAATAAAGTTCTTTATCACAAGGGGCAATATAAAGTGACGTTCTTTTGCATTAAGGGGTTGTGCATCCAACTATAAAAGCACATGACAACCTCTGCTTCCCTCTGCGAAGGGCCTATCTGTTACTTTTATTTTCTAGTACTTACCTTTATGCAAGAGTCGTGGTGATCTTCACCACTTCCTTTATTTCGCCTTTATCTCTTGGCAAGCGTCATGTGTTGGGGAATGATCTAGACACATATATCCACTCGGATGTGGGTGAGCATGAGTTATTACTGTTGACATTACCCTTGAGGTAAATAGTTGGGAGGCAATACTATAAGCCCCTATCTTTCTCTGTGTCCGATTGAAGCTTTGAGTTCATAGGTACCGCGTGAGTGTTAGCAATTATTAAAGACCAAAAGATGATTGAGTATGTGGATTTGTTTTACAAGCTCTTATATTGACTCTTTCCTACGTTATGATAAATTGGAATTGCTTCAATGACTGAGGTCATAGTTTGTTGGTTCTCAATAGATTTCTTGATTCATACTTTACCTTGTGAACGAATTGTTACTCTAGCATAAGAAATTATATGTCAATATATGTTGCTGTTCTAAAGATGATCATGATGCCCTCATGTCCATATTTTATTTTATCGACACCTCTCTCTCTAAACATGTGGGCATATTTATCGATTTCGGCTTTCGCTTGAGGACAAGCGAGGTCTAAGCTTGGGGGAGTTAATACGTCCATTCTGCATCATGCTTTTATATCGTTATTTATTGCATTATGGGCTGTTATTACACGTTATGGTACAATACTTATGCCTTTTCTCTCTTATTCTACAAGGTTTACATGAAGAGGGAGAATGCCGGCAGCTGGAATTCTGGACTGGAAAAGGAGCAAATCTGAGATACCTATTCTGCACAACTCCAAAAGTCCTGAAAATCTACGGAGAATTATTTTGGAATATATAAAAAATATTGGGTGAAAGAAATACATCAGGGGACCCACCAGGAGGCCACAAGCCAGGGGGCGCGCCCTGCAGGCTTGTGGGCCCCCTGGCAGGCCTCCGGTGCCCATCTACTGCTATATGGAGGGTTTTGACCTGAAAAAAATCATAAGGGAGCTTTCGGGACGAAGCGCCGCCGTCTCGAGGCGGAACTTGGACAGAACCAATCTAGGGCAACGGCGGAGCTGTTCTGCCGGGGAAACTTCCCTCCCGGAGGGGGAAATCGAAGCCATCGTCATCACCAACGATCCTCTCATCGAGAGGGGGTCAATCTCCATCAACATCTTCACCAGCACCATCTCCTCTCAAACCCTAGTTCATCTCTTGTATTCGATCTTTGTCTCAAAACCTCAGATTGGTACCTGTGGGTTGCTAGTAGTGTTGATTACTCCTTGTAGTTGATGCTAGTTGGTTTACTTGGTGGAAGATCATATGTTCAGATCCTTAATGATAGTTAATACTCCTCTGATTGTGAACATGAATATGATTTGTTAGTAGTTACGTTTGTTCCTGAGGACATGGGATAAGTCTTGTTATAAGTAATCATGTGAATTTGGTATTCGTTCGATATTTTGATGAGATGTATGTTGTCTCTCCTCTAGTGGTGTTATGTGAACGTCGACTACATGACACTTCACCATTATTTGGGCCTAGAGGAAGGCATTGGGAAGTAATAAGTAGATGATGGGTTGCTAGAGTGACAGAAGCTTAAACCCTAGTTTATGCGTTGCTTCGTAAGGGGCTGATTTGGATCCACATGTTTCATGCTATGGTTAGATTTATCTTAATTCTTCTTTCATAGTTGCGGATGCTTGCGAGAGGGGTTAATCATAAGTGGGAGGCTTGTCCAAGTAAGGGCAGCACCCAAGCACCGGTCCACCCACATATCAAATTATCAAAGTAACGAACGCGAATCATATGAGCATGATGATAACTAGCTTGACAGAAATTTCCATGTGTCCTCGGGAGCGCTTTGCTTTATATAAGAGTTTGTCCAGGCTTGTCCTTTGCTACAAAAAGGATTGGGCCACCTTGCTGCACCTTTGTTACAATTGTTACTTGCTACCCGTTACGAATTACCTTATCACAAAACTATTTGTTACCGATAATTTCAGTGCTTGCAGAGAATACCTTACCGAGAACCGCTTGTCATTTCCTTCTGCTCCTCGTTGGGTTCGACACTCTTACTTATCGAAAGGACTACGATAGATCCCCTATACTTGTGGGTCATCAATGTTGTTCTTACTTGAACAAGCAACCCACTTATGATTACCCCCTCTCGCAAGCATCTGCAACTATGAAAGAAGAATTAAGATAAATCTAACCATAGCATGAAACATGTGGATCCAAATCAGCCCCTTATGGAATAACGCATAAACTAGGGTTTAAGATTCTATCACTCTAGCAACCCATCATCTACTTATTACTCCACTTCCCTTAGGCCCAACATATGGTGAAGTATCATGTAGTCGACTTTCACATGACACCACTAAAGGAAGCAACAACATATATATCATCAAAATATCGAACGAATACCAACTTCACATGATTACTTATAACAAGACTTCTCCCATGTCCTCGAAAACAAAAGTAACTACTCACAAATCATCACCATGCATGTTCAATATCAGAGGTGTAATAAATATGATAAAGGATCTGAACATATTATCTTCCACCAAACAAACCAACAAGCATCAACTACAAGATGTTATCAACACCAGTAGTAAACCACAGGTACCAATCTGAGGTTTTGAGGCAAAGATTGAATACAAGAGATGAACTAGGGTTTGAGGTGAGATGGTGTTGGTGAAAGATGTTGATGAAGATTGGTCCTCCCACGAAGGAGGAAGCGTTGGTGATGACGTTGGCTTCGATTTCCGCCTCCCGGAGGGAAGTTTCCCCTGCAGAATCTCTCTGTTGGAGAGGAAAAGGGCCTCTGCCCAACTTTCCGCCTTGAGATGGCAGCGCTTCATCCCGAAAGTATCCACTTGATTTTTTCTAGGTCAACACACATCATATAGTAGAAGAGGGGGGGCCGGAGGCCGTGATACGTCCATTTTGCATCATGATTTCCTACTCTTATTTATTATGTTTTGTCAAATAATAATGCTTTAAGGAGTGATTCTAATGCCTTTTCTCTCATAATATGCAAGGTTTACACAAAGTGGGAGAATACCGGCAGCTGGAATTCTGGACCCAAGAAAAGCACATCAGAGATACCTATTCTGCACAACTCCAATGAAGCTGAAATTTTACGGAGATTATTTTTGGAATAAATAAAAAATACTGGAGTAGAAAACTACCGGAGGGGGCAAGCCTGGTGGGCACAACCAACCAGGACGCGCCCTGATGGGTTGTGGCCACCTCGGCCCACCTCCGGTGCCCATGTTCTGGTATATAGTCACATTTGACCTAGAAAAAATGGGAGGAGGACTTTCGGGAGAAGCGCCGCCGCCTCGAGGCGGAACTTGGGCCGGAGCACTTTTGCCCTCCGGCGGAGCGATTTCGCCGGGGGAACTTCCCTCTCGGAGGGGGAAATCGAAGCCATCATCATCACCAACACCCCTCTCATCTTTGGGAGTCCAATCTTCATCAACATCTTCAACATCACCATCTCCTCTCAAACCCTAGTTCATCTCTTGTGTTCAATCTTTGTACCGGAACCTCAGATTGGTAACTGTGGGTGACTAGTAGTGTTGATTACCTTGCATAGTTGATTACTATATGGTTTATTTGGTGGAAGATTATATGTTCAGATCCATTATGCTATTCAATACCCCTCTGATCTTGAGCATGATTATTATTTGTGAGTAATTAATTTTGTTCTTCAGGTCATGGGAGAAGTCATGTTGCAAGTAATCATGTGAATTTGATACGTGTTCGATATTTTGATGATATGTTTGTTGTGATTCCCTTAGTGGTGTCATGTGAACGTCAACTACATGACACTTCACCATTCATGGGCCTAAGGGAATGCATTGTGGAGTAGTTATTAGATGATGGGTTGCTAGAGTGACAGAATCTTAAACCCTAGTTTATGCGCTACTTCGTAAGGGGCTGATTTGGATCCAAATGTTTAATGCTATGGTTAGATTTTATTTTAATACTTTTCTCGTAGTTGCGGATGCTTGCGAGGGGGTTAATCATAAGTGGGAGGTTGTTCAAGTAAGAACAGCACCCAAGCACCGGTCCACCCACATATCAAATTATCAAAGTAGCGAACACGAATCAAACCAACATGATAAAAGTGACTAGATGAAATTCCCGTGTACCCTCAAGAACACTTTGCCTATTACTAGAGATTGTTTTGGCCTGTCCTTTGCCACAAAAGGATTGGGCTACCTTGATGCACCCTATTTACCGTTACCGTTACTTGCTCGTTACCAATTATCTTGCTATCAAACTATCTCTTACCTACAATTTCAGTGCTTGCAGAAATTACCTTGCTGAAAACCGCTTGTCATTTCCTTCTGCTCCTCGTTGGGTTCGACACTCTTACTTATCAAAAGGACTACGATTGATCTCATATACTTGTTGGTCATCAAGACTCTTTTCTGGCGTCGTTGCCGGGGAGTGAAGCGCTCTTTTCCGACACGGCCCCACTCGTCAGGGTTAACGGTCAAACCATTGACCCGACGGCATCCTCTGCTGTGACCATTTCTGAGGGTTTCGGACAAGGGAGTGGGGAAAAGTGAGCAAAAGTTAAGAGCGTGGGGATGAATGAGTACAACTAAGGAACCAAGGGCATCGATGTAAAAAACCCTAGAAAAAATGGGAGGACGACTTTCGGGACGAAGCGCCACCGCCTCGAGGCGGAACTTGGGCAGGAGCACTTTTGCCCTCCGGCGGAGCGATTCCGCCGGGGGAACTTCCCTCCCGGAGGGGAAATCGAAGCCATCGTCATAACCAACACACCTCTCATCTTTGGGAGGCCAATCTTCATCAACATCTTCAACAACACCATCTCCTCTCAAACCCTAGTTCATCTGTTGTGTTCAATCTTTGTACCGGAACCTTAGATTGGTACATGTGGGTGACTAGTAGTGTTGATTATCTTGCGTAGTTGATTACTATATGGTTTATTTGGTGGAAGATTATATGTTCAGATCCATTATGCTATTCAATACCCCTCTGATCTTGAGCATGATTATTATTTGTGAGTAGTTACTTTTGTTCTTGAGGTCACGGGAGAAGTCATGTTGCAAGTAAACATGTGAATTTGATATGTGTTCGATATTTTGATGATATGTATGTTGTGATTCCCTTAGTGG
This sequence comes from Elymus sibiricus, assembly GCA_039707655.1. Taxonomy (NCBI): domain Eukaryota; kingdom Viridiplantae; phylum Streptophyta; class Magnoliopsida; order Poales; family Poaceae; genus Elymus; species Elymus sibiricus. The sequence continues at coordinate 253,984,746 of CM077671.1, forward strand.
TGTTATGTGAACGTCGACTACATGACACTTCACCATTCATGGGCCTAGGGGAATGCATTGTGGAGTAGTTATTAGATGATGGGTTGCTAGAGTGACAGAAGCTTAAACCCTAGTTTATGCGCTACTTCGTAAGGGGCTGATTTGGATCCAAACGTTTAATGCTATGGTTAGATTTTATCTTAATACTTTTCTTGTAGTTGCGGACGCTTGCGAGGGGGTTAATCATAAGTGGGAGGTTGTTCAAGTAAGAACAGCACCCAAGCACCGGTCCACCCACATATCAAATTATCAAAGTGACTAGATGAAATTCCCATGTACCCTCAAGAACACTTTGCCTATTACTAGAGATTGTTTTGGCCTGTCCTTTGCCACAAAAGGATTGGGATACCTTGCTGCACCCTATTTCCCGTTACCGTTACCAATTATCTTGCTATCAAACTATCTGTTACCTACAATTTCAGTGCTTGCAGAAATTACCTTGCTGAAAACCTCTTGTCATTTCCTTCTGCTCCTCATTGGGTTCGACACTCTTACTTATCGAAAGGACTACGATTGATCCCCTATACTTGTGGGTCATCAGGCCGCATGTGGGCCTGCCAAGCTATCAGGGCGCGCCCAAGGGGGGTGGGCGCGCCTTGTTGGCTTGGCACCAACAGGTGGCCCCCCTCTGGCACTTCTTTGCTCCACAAAAAATCCTCGTGAAGTTTTGGGTCATTTGGAGTCCAGAGAATTTTTAGTCTTTTTCTTGATTTTCAGGTCCAGAATTATATTTTCCGGCAATTTCCCTCTTTGTGATGTACCATCTAAATTAAGAGAGAAAAGGCATTAGAATAGTATCATAAAATGTAATAGTGGCCAACAATAATATAAATATCAATAAGAAATCATGATGCAAAATGGACGTATCAACTCCCCCAAGCTTAGACCTCGCTTGTTCTCAAGCGAAAGCAGAACTCGATAATAATGACCACATAATTAGAGAGAGAGAGGTGTCGATAAAAACAAAATACGAACATGCGAGCATCATGAATATTATCATAGCATCAAGTTTTCATCATATAGTTTCTCATAAACAAGCAACAATCTATACACAACCTTGAAGTATGGAGCATAAACTTTATTGCCAACCAACAAACTATGTTATTAGTCACTGAGAGAATCACAATTCATCATATTTCAGACAAGAGTCTGTGTAAGAGCTTTTCATTTTAGTAAGTTCACATACTCAACTATCATTTAGTCTTCTATGATTACTGACACTCAATGCATATTTTTGGAGCAAATGATTCCACAGACACATAGGAAGATAGGTGCTTTATTGTTTCCGCCACCCAACTTATTTACCTCAAAGATAACGTCAATAATAATGACTCATGATCATCTACATCCAACTGAATATATGTGCCTGGATCTTTCCCCAACACATGATGTTTGCCACTAAATAATTAATAGATTGGGATAGGAATAAACATCATTGACTCTTGCATAAAAGTAAATACATGAAAGTAAAGGATAGGCCCTTCACATAGGGAAGAAGAGGTTGTCATTCGCTTTTCATTTTTGGATGTGCAAGCTCTTAGTGTAAAGGAACGTCACTTTATATTGCCCCTTGTGATATCAATCTTTATTATGCAGTCAGTCGCTTTTATTTCTTTGCCATCACAAGATCGTACAAAGTTTATTTTCCCTTACAATAAAAGATCATGCGTATTTAGGAGCAATTTTTATTGCTTTTATGCACCAATGACAACTAACTTGAGGGATCTTATTCATTCCATAGGTAGATATGGTGGACTCTCATGGCAAGAGACTGTGTTTAAGGGTTATGGATGCACAAGTAGCATCTCTACTTAGTGCGAATTTTTGGGCTAGAAAAAGATCCTAAGCAAGCACCACATGTTAGAGGATCCATGCCAATATAACTTCTATGTGTATGCAAACAAACATAACTAATTACGCTGCCTTCCTGGTCCAACATCAACTATTCGATCATTATATAATATTTGACGGGGGCTCACAATCATAAAAGTTGCCCAAGATAGTGTATTTGTATGTGAATTTCCTCTCCCCGTTCATAATTTTGCATGGATTGTATCAATGACTAATACTATGTTTGTTAACTCCCAACAACTTTTATCAAACACACTTCTTTCTATGTGGAGTCATTACTCCCCATGGGATTAGCATATGATCTTTCTATTTCCTTTATTTCACTGCTATGATCGATGCATGAGAGTAAAGCAAACAAGCTCAACTAATCTTTACTATATAACTATCACACTCAATTACAAGGATAGATAGATCACAAAGCAAGCAATCTAAGCAAAGCAATAGTAAACTTTTATTTCTCTAGATCACGAAATAACTAAGGATCGAACTAAGATAGATGATAATGGTAAAAGTGATGGTGGTACGATACCGGGGCACCTCCCCTCAAGCTTGTAACAAGCTAAGGGTGGTGCCCATACCCATGTAGTCAAGTGTCCTTCTTTGGTGATGATGGTGATGAAGTAGTAGGCTTGTCCTCCGTCTTCCAAGGCATAGGATCACCATTGAAGAGGGAAGAGCTTGTCTCTGGAATACTAAAACATGCACCTATGCTCATCCTCTTGAAACGATATTCATACTCACAATTTTGGTTTTGTAGATCGTAGATTTGAGCGTGAGGATCTTGAAGCCTATCATGGACCTTGAAGATCATCTCCATAATTTGCTTGTTGTCCATCTTATGTTCACGAATAAAATCCGTGATCATGGAGTGATCGGCGCTGAGTCCACGCTCCACCATCCCTTGGCACTTGAAGATCTCATGTTCCACTGCTGCAAGCCTGGCCTTCTCACTTCCCTCCTTCCTTGGCCCTTGAACGTCCCGGATATGAAGCACCCCCTCACGCATCTCAATGACTTGAGGGTGTTTCATCACCTCTGGAAGGTAGGGATTGATGACTTTCTCATAGAACTTGTCCTTGGAGGAGCTTGACGGCGTCATGGGGATCTAGATTTGTTAGAAAATAGCCTGAAACAAGAATAGAGGAGAAACTTGTGATGCAGTGGTCAAAAGTCAAAACATACATGAGTATATATCATGATTTTTTCTAGGTCAGAGTGCGTGTCCAGGAAGAAAACAAAGTCCGGGAACATGAGGAGCTCCCAAGCCATCAGGGCGCGCCCTGGGGGGTGGTCACGCCTTGTTGGCTTGGGACTCCCTCGTGGGTCCCCATGCTGGTTTTTATTTTTGTAAATTTTCTAATATTCCAAAACCAACAGAAAATATTTTTATGGAATTTTTGGAGTCGGTTTACTTACCGTATCACATACCTGCCCTTTTTCAGGTTTCTAGAGTGTTCTGGAAGGTCTCTCTTATGTGTTGTTCCCCTGTCATTACTTGAATAACATTAGTTTCAGTATTAATGGGAGTACCTGGAATATAATGTTTAATTCTTTGCCCATTAACCACTCTCGGATTTGTGCCTTCGACATTATTGATCTTAATGGCTCCGGAGCGATAAACTTTTTTGACAATATAGGGTCCTTCCCATTTGGAGAGAAGGTTTCTTGCAAAAAAACTGAAACAAGAATTGTACAAAAGAACTAGATCACCAATTTTAAATTCTCGTTTTTAGATTGTTTTGTGATGGTAGCTTTTGTTGGGGAACGTCGCATGGGAAACAAAAAATTTCCTACGCACACGCAAGATCTATCCATGGTGATGAGCATCTACGAGAGGGAGAGTGAATCTACATACCCTTGTAGATCGCTAAGCGGAAGCGTTAAGAAACGCGGTTGATGTAGTCGAACGTCTTCGCGATCCAAATCGCAAGTCGTCCCTCGATCCAAACACGATCTAGCGCCGAACGGACGGCACCTCCGCGTTCAACACACGTACGGCTTGATGACGCCTTCACCTCCTCGATCCAGCGAGCGATGGTGAAGTAGTAGATGAGTTCCGGCAGCACGACGGCGTGGTAATGGTGGTGAGGAACAATCTCTGCAGGGCTTCGCCAAGCACTACGGAGATTATGACGGGAGGAACTAGAGGGTTAGGGTTGCCGGCACACGGCTTGGGAAATCTTGATGTGTCCCGTGTGCTAGCCCTGCCCCTCTATTTATATGTTGAGCCCTGGGGTCTAAACTTGGAGAGAAAGCCTCCACAAGGTCGGTTTTGCCCGCACAAGGTCGGTTTGGCCCGCACGGAAAGAGTCCCACTCGGATTCCAGCAGTACCGCGTACAAGCGGTAGTACCGCTTCACACAAGCGGTAGTACCGCTTACGCGGTAGTACTGCCTTACCAGCGGTAGTACCGCTTAAGGCAGCAGCAAAACTTCCTTTTGCACTTTCCAATACCTCGTGGGCTTTACCCCTTTGGCCCATATAAAGTGTTGCTGCACCCGAACACTTCGGTAAACACCCGGAACCCCTTCCGGTGAATTCCGGAACCCTTCCGGAGATCAAAACACTATTATCACATATATCAATCTTTACCTCCGGACTCTTCCGGAGATCCTTATCATGTCCGGGATCTTATCCGGGACTCCGAACAACCTTCGGTCACCAACACAATAACTCAACTATACTAATCGTCACCAAACGTTAAGTGTGTAGACCCTGCGGGTTCGAGAACTATGTAGACATGACCGAGACACCTCTACGGTCAATAACCAATAGCGGGACCTGGATGCCCATATTGGTTCCTACATATTCTATGAAGATCTATATCGGTTGAACCTCTATGTCAAGGATTCAGTTAATCCCGTATGCTGTTCCCTTTGTTCTTCGGTATGTTACTTGCCCGAGATTCGATCGTCGGTATCTCTATACCTAGTTCAATCTCGTTACTGGCAAGTCTCTTTACTCGTTCCGTAATACAAGATCCTGTGGCTAACTCTTTAGTCACTTTGCTTGCAAGGCTCATTGTGATGTTGTATTACCGAGTGGGCCCTAAGATACCTCTCCGTCTCACAGAGTAACAAATCCCAGTCTCGATCCATGCCAACTCAACAGACACCCTCGGAGATACCTGTAGAGCATCTTTATAGTCACCCAGTTATGTTGTGACGTTTGATACACACAAGCTATTCCTCCGGTGTCAGTGAATTGCATGATCTCATGGTCATAGGAACAGATACTTGACATGCAGAAAACAATAGCAATAAACTGACACGATCATATGCTACGTTTATAGTTTGGGTCTTGTCCATCACATCATTCTCCTAATGATGTGATCCCGTTATCAAATGACATCTCATGTCCATGGCTAGGAAATCTTCACCATCTTTTGATCAACGAGCTAGTTAACTAGAGGCTTACTAGGGACACAGTGTTGTCTATGTACCCACACATGTATTTGAGTTTCCAATCAATACAATTATAGCATGGATAATAAACGATTATCATGAACAAGGAAATATAATAATAACCAATTTATTATTGCCTCTAGGGCATATTTCCAACAGTCTCCCACTTGCACTAGAGTCAATAATCTAGTTCACATCACTATGTGATTTACATTGTAATGAATCGAACACCCATGCAGTTCTGGTGTTGTTCATGTTTAGCCCTTGGAAGAGGTTTAGTCATCGGATCTGCAACATTCAGATCCGTGTGTACTTTGCAAATATTTATGTCGTCCTCCTTGATGTAATCGCGGAAGGAATTGAAACGTCGCTTTATGTGTCTGGTCCTCTTGTGAAATCTTGGTTCCTTGGCTAGAGCAATGGCACCAGTATTATCACAAAGCAGGGTCATTGGGTTAAGCGCACTAGGCACTACTCCAAGATCTGTCATGAACTCCTTCATCCAGACACCTTCCTTCGCCGCCTCCGAGGCAGCGATGTACTCCGCTTCGCATGTAGAATCAGCTACCATGCTTTGCTTGGAACTGCACCAGCTAACCGCACCCCCATTAAGAATAAATACGTATCCGGTTTGTGACTTAGAGTCATCCGGATCAGTGTCAAAGCTTGCATCGACGTAACCCTTTACGACGAGCTCTTGATCACCTCCATAAACGAGAAACATGTCCTTAGTCCTTTTCAGGTACTTCAGGATATTCTTGACCGCCGTCCAGTGTTCCATTCCTGGATCACTTTGAAACCTTCCGACCATACTTATGGCAAGGCTGACATCAGGTCTTGTGCACAGCATTGCATACATGATAGAGCCTATGGCTGAAGCATAGGGGATGACACTCATCTTTTCTCTATCTCCTACAGTCACTGGGCATTGAGTCTTACTCAACTTCACACCTTGCAAAACAGGCAAGAACCCCTTCTTGGACTGATCCATTTTGAACTTCTTCAAAATCTTATCAAGGTATGTGCTTTGTGAAAGTCCTATTAAACGTCTTGATCTATCTCTATAGATCTTGATGCCTAATATGAAAGCAGTTCTCCTAGGTCCTTCATTGAAAAACTCTTGTTCAAATATTCCTTCACGCTTTCCAACATTTCTATATTGTTTCCAATCAGCAATATGTCATCCACATATAATATTAGAAACGCTATAGAGCTCCCACTCACTTTCTTGTAAATACAAGCTTCTCCGTAAACTTGTATAAACCCGAACGCTTTGATCACCTCATCAAAGCGAAGATTCCAACTCCGAGATGCTTGCACCAGTCCATAAATGGATCGCTGGAGTTTGCAAACTTTGTCAGCATTCTCTGGATCGACAAAACCTTCTGGTTGCATCATATACAACTCTTCCTTAAGGAAACCGTTAAGGAACGTTGTTTTGACATCCATCTGCCAAATTTCATAATCGAAAAAGGCAGCTATTGCTAACATGATTCTGACGGACTTAAGCATCGCTACGGGTGAGAAGGTCTCATCGTAGTCAACTCCTTGAACTTGTGAAAAACCCTTTGCCACAAGTCGAGCTTTATAGACGGTGACATTACCGTCCGCATCCGTCTTCTTATTAAAAATCCATTTGTTCTGAATGGCCTTACGCTCTTCAGGTAATACTTCCAAAGTCCACACTTTGTTTTCATACATGGATCCCATCTCGGATTTCATGGCCTCTAACCACTTCTCGGAATCCGGGCCCATCATCGCTTCTCCATAGCTCGTAGGTTCATCGTTGTCCAACAACATGACCTCTAAGACAGGGTCGCCGTACCACTCAGGAGCAGTACGCGTCCTTGTCGACCTACGAGGTTCGATAGCAACTTGATCCGAAGCTTTATGATCATTATCAACTTCCTCTTCAGCTGATGTAGGCTCTACAGAAACATCTTTCTGCGTTGCGCTACTCTCAGGTTGAAGTAAAGGTTCAACAACCTCATCAAGTTCTATCTTCCTCCCACTCAATTCTTTCGAGAGAAACTCTTTCTCAAGAAATGTTCCGTTTTTAGCGACAAACACTTTGCCTTCGGATCTGAGGTAGAAGGTATACCCAACTGTCTCTTTTGGGTATCCTATGAAGACGCATTTCTCCGCTTTGGGTTCCAGCTTTTCAGGCTGAAGCTTTTTGACATAAGCATCACATCCCCAAACTTTAAGAAACGACAGCTTTGGCTTCTTGCCAAACCAAAGTTCATATGGTGTCGTCTCAACGGATTTCGATGGTGCCCTATTTAAAGTGAATGCAGCTGTCTCTAATGCATAACCCGAAAACGATAGTGGCAAATCAGCAAGAGACATCATAGATCGCACCATATCTAATAAGGTTCGATTACGACGTTCGGACACACCATTACGCTGTGGTGTTCCAGGCGGTGTTAATTGTGAAACAATTCCACACTGTCTTAAGTGACTGCCAAACTCATAACTCAGATATTCTCCTCCTCGATCAGATCATAGGAATTTAATCTTCTTGTTACGATGATTCTCAACTTCACTCTGAAATTGCTTGAACTTTTCAAATGTTTCAGACTTGTGTTTCATTAAGTAAATATACCCATATCAACTTAAGTCATCAGTGAAGGTGAGAAAGTAACGATAACCACCGCGCGCCTCAATGCTCATCGGACCGCACACATCAGTATGTATGATTTCCAACAAGTCACTTGCCCGTTCCATTGTTCCAGAGAACGGCGTCTTAGTCATCTTGCCCATGAGGCATGGCTCACATGTGTCAAGTGATTCAAAATCAAGTGACTCCAAAAGTCCATCAGTATGGAGCTTCTTCATGCGTTTTACGCCAATATGACCTAAACGGCAGTGCCACAAGAAAGTGGTATTATCATTATCAATTCTACATCTTTTGGCATCAATGTTATGAACATGTGTATCATTACTATCGAGATTCAATAAGAATAAACCCCTCACATTGGGTGCATGACCATAAAAGATATTACTCATATAAATAGAACAACCATTATTCTCTGATTTAAATGAGTAACCGTCTCGCAATAAACAAGATCCAGATATAATGTTCATGCTTAACGCAGGCACTAAATAACAATTATTCAGGTTCGTCACTAATCCCGATGGTAATCGAAGAGCGAGTGTGCCGACGGCGATCACATCAACCTTGGAACCATTTCCCACGCGCATCGTCACTTCGTCCTTCGCCAGCCTCCGTCTATTCCGCAGTTCCTGTTTAGAGTTGCAAATGTGAGCAACCGCACCGGTATCAAATACCCAGGCACTACAACGAGAGTTGGTAAGGTACACATCAATAACATGTATATCATATATACCTTGGTTTTTGTTGGCCGCCTTCTTGTCAGCCAAATACTTGGGGCAGTTCCGCTTCCAGTGACCAGTTCCCTTGCAATGAAAGCACACAGTTTCTGGTTTGGGTCCGGCCTTGGGTTTCTTCACGGGAGGAGCAACTGCTTTGCCACTCTTCTTGGAGTTACCCTTCTTACCCTTGCCATTTTTATTGAAACTAGTGGTTTTATTGACCATCAACACTTGATGCTCCTTCTGAATTTCAGACTCAGCGACTTTCAGCATCGCAAACAGCTCGGCGACTGACTTGTTCATCCCGTGCATGTTATAGTTCAACACGAAGCTCTTGTAGCTAGGTGGCAATGATTGAAGAACTCTGTCAGTGATAGCCTCTAGCGGAAGGGGCATCCCTAATTCAGCCAGACGGGTGGAGTACCCAGACATTCTGAGTATGTGATCACTAACAGACCCGTTCTCCTCCATCTTGCAAGCATAGAACTTATCGGAGGTCTCATACCTCTAGATCCGGGCATTCTTCTGAAAGATAAACTTCAACTCCTGGAACATATCATATGCTCCATGACGTTCAAAACGTCTTTGAAGTCCCGGTTCTAAGCCATACAACATTGCACATTGAACTATTGAGTAATCATCAGAACGAGCCTGCCAGGCGTTCACAACGTCTAGAGACTCAACTGGAGCGGGTGGATCACCAAGCGGTGCATCAAGGACATAAGCCTTCTGGGAAGCCGTAAGGATAATCCTTAGATTACGGGCCCAGTCCACAAAGTTACTTCCATCATCTTTCAACTTAGCTTTCTCTAGGAACGCATTAAAATTCAGGGATGCTACTGCGCGAGCCATGATCTACAACATAAATATTGCAAAGACAACTTAGACTATTGTTCAAGATAATGAGTTAAGTTAATCATATTACTTAAAAAACTCCCACTCAAATTGACATCCCTCCGGTTATTCGAGTGTCACATGATCCAAATCAACCAACTCAAGTCCGATCATCACGTGAGTTGAGGTAGTTTCAATGGTGAACATCTTCATGTTGATCATATCTACTATATGACTCATGTTCGACCTTTCGGTCTCTTGTGTTCCGAGGCCATGTTTGTACATGCTAGGCTCGTCAAGTTTAACCCGAGTGTTCCGCACGTGCAACACTGGCTTGCACCCGTTGTATGCGAACGTAGAGTCCATCACACCCGATCATCACGTGGTGTCTCGAAACGACGAACTTTCGCAACAGTGCACACTCGGGGAGAACACAATTTATCTTGAAATTTAAGTGAGGGATCACCTTATAATGCTACCGTCGTCCTAAGCAAAACAAGATGCATAAAAGGATTAACATCACATGCAAATCATAAGTGACATGATATGGCCATGAACTTGTGCTTTTGATCTCCATCTCCAAAGCACCGGCATGATCTCCATCGTCACCAGCACGGCACCTCCGCGTTCAACACACGTACGGCTTGATGACGCCTTCACCTCCTCGATCCAGCGAGCGATGGTGAAGTAGTAGATGAGTTCCGGCAGCACGACGGCGTGGTGATGGTGGTGAGGAACAATCTCTGCAGGGCTTCGCCAAGCACTACGGAGATTATGACGGGAGGAACTAGAGGGTTAGGGTTGCCGGCACACGGCTTGGGAAATCTTGATGTGTCCCGTGTGCTAGCCCTGCCCCTCTATTTATATGTTGAGCCCTGGGGTCTAAACTTGGAGAGAAAGCCTCCACAAGGTCGGTTTTGCCCGCACAAGGTCGGTTTGGCCCGCACGGAAAGAGTCCCACTCGGATTCCAGCAGTACCGCGTACAAGCGGTAGTACCGCTTCACACAAGCGGTAGTACTGCCTTACCAGCGGTAGTACCGCTTAAGGCAGCAGCAAAACTTCCTTTTGCACTTTCCAATACCTCGTGGGCTTTACCCCTTTGGCCCATATAAAGTGTTGCTGCACCCGAACACTTCGGTAAACACCCGGAACCCCTTTCGGTTAATTCCGGAACCCTTCCGGAGATCAAAACACTATTATCACATATATCAATCTTTACCTCCAGACTCTTCCGGAGATCCTTGTCATATCCGGGATCTTATCCGGGACTCCGAACAACCTTCGGTCACCAACGCAATAACTCAACTATACTAATCGTCACCAAACGTTAAGTGTGTTGACCCTGTGGGTTCGAGAACTATGTAGACATGACCGAGACACCTCTACGGTCAATAACCAATAGCGGGACCTGGATGCCCATATTGGTTCCTACATATTCTACAAAGATCTATATCGGTTGAACCTCTATGTCAAGGATTCAGTTAATCCCGTATGCTGTTCCCTTTGTTCTTCGGTATGTTACTTGCCCGAGATTCGATCGTCGGTATCTCTATACCTAGTTCAATCTCGTTACTGGCAAGTCTCTTTACTCGTTCCGTAATACAAGATCCTGTGGCTAACTCTTTAGTCACTTTGCTTGCAAGGCTCATTGTGATGTTGTATTACCGAGTGGGCCCTGAGATACCTCTCCGTCTCACGGAGTAACAAATCCCAGTCTCGATCCATGCCAACTCAACAGACACCCTCGAAGATACCTGTAGAGCATCTTTATAGTCACCCAGTTACGTTGTGACATTTGATACACACAAGGTATTCCTCCGGTGTCAGTGAATTGCATGATCTCATGGTCATAGGAACAGATACTTGACATGCAGAAAACAATAGCAATAAACTGACACGATCATATGCTACGTTTATAGTTTGGGTCTTGTCCATCACATCATTCTCCTAATGATGTGATCCCGTTATCAAATGACATCTCATGTCCATGGCTAGGAAATCTTCACCATCTTTTGATCAACGAGCTAGTTAACTAGAGGCTTACTAGGGACACAGTGTTGTCTATGTACCCACACATGTATTTGAGTTTCCAATCAATACAATTATAGCATGGATAATAAACGATTATCATGAACAAGGAAATATAATAATAACCAATTTATTATTGCCTCTAGGGCATATTTCCATCAGCTTTTAACTTTTTCTTTAAACAACTTGGCATTTTCATAGGCTTGTGTCCTCCATTCATCCAAGGAACTAATATCAAATAACCTCTTCTCACCGGCAAGCTTGAAATCATAGTTTAGTTCTTTAATTGCCCAATAAGCTTTATGTTCTAACTCAAGAGGTAAATGACATGCTTTTCCATAGACCATTTTATATGGGGACATTCCCATAGGCTTTTTATAAGCAGTTCTATAAGCCCATAATGCATTGTCAAGTTTCTTAGACCAATTCTTTCTACATCGATTAACAGTCTTCTACAAGATCAATTTTATTTCCCGGTTACTCAACTCAACTTGACCGCTAGACTAAGGGTGATAAGGTGACGCAATTCTATGGTTAACATCATATTTAGCTAGAAGTTTACGGAAAGCACCATGAATAAAGTGTGAACCACCATCAGTCATTAAATATCTAGGGACTCCAAACCTCGGGAAAATAAACTTTTTAAGCATTTTAATAGAAGTGTCGAGGTCAGTCCTACTAGTTGGAATATCTTCTACCCACTTAGTAACGTAATCAACAACAACTAAAATATGAGTGTACCCATTAGAGGAAGGAAAAGGTACCATATAATCAAAACCCCAAACATCAAATGGTTCAATTGTAAGTGAATAATTCGTAGGTATTTCCTGACGTCTACCAATGTTACCAATTCTTTGACATTCATCACAAGAGAGGACATACTTACGAGCATCCTTGAAAAGAGTAGGCCAATAAAAACCAGAATGTAATACCTCGTGTGCAGTTCTGTCACCCGCGTGGTGCCCTCCGTAGGCCTCGGAATGACACTTCCGTAGGATCTGTTCCTGTTCATGCTCAGGTACACAACATCTTAGAACACCATCTACTCTTTTTTATATAGATGTTGGTCATCCCAAAAGTAATGTCTTAAATCAAAGAAGAACTTTTTATTTTGTTGGTATGTGAAACTAGGTGGTATATATTTAGCAACAATATAATTAGCATAATCTGCATACCAATGGGTACTATGGGAAGCATTTATAACAACTAATTGCTCATCAGAAAAATTATCATCAATAGGCAGTGGGTCATCAAGAACATTTTCCATCCTAGACAAGTTATCTACTACAGGATTCTCAGCTCCCTTTCTAACAACAATATGCAAATCAAACTCTTGAAGTAAAAGCACCCTCCTAATTAGTCTAGTCTTAGCATCTTTATTTTCCATCAAATATTAAATAACACCATGATTAGTGTGAACTGTAACTTTGGAATCAACAATATAAGGTCTAAACTTGTCACATGCAAACACAACTGATAAAAATTCCATCTCAGTAGTAGCATAATTTCTTTGAGCATTGTCTAGAATCTTACTAGCATAATGGATAGCATTCAATTTCTTGTCTACTCTTTGCCCTAGAACAACACCAACAACATAGTCACTAGCATCACACATAATTTCAAATGGTAAGTTACAACCAGGTGGCTGAACAATAGGTGCATAAATTATGGCTTTCTTAAGTATTTCAAAGGCTTCTACACAATCATCATAAAAAATAAATGGAATATATTTTTGAAGAAGATTAGTTAATGGATTAGAGATCTTTGAGAAATCTTTAATGAAATGCCTATAGAAACCAGCATGACCAAGGAAACTTCTTATACCTTTAACATCTTTAGGACATGGCATTTTCTCCATTGCATCAACTTTAGCTTTGTCTACCTCAATACCTTGTTCAGAGAGTTTATGTCCAAGAACTAAGCCTTCATTCACCATAAAGTGGCACTTCTCCCCATTCAAGACAAGATTAGTTTCTTCACATCTCTGCAAAACTCGATCAAGGTTGCTCAAGCAATCATCAAAAGAAGTCCCGTAAACGGAAAAATTGTCCATGAATACCTCAACAATCTTTTCACAAAAGTCAGAGAATATAGCAGTCATACATCTTTGAAAGGTAGCGGGTGCATTGCATAAACCAAAAGGCATATGTCTATAAGCATAAGTTCCAAAGGGACAAGTAAAAGTAGTTTTCTCTTGATCTTCTTTTGACATAGGTATTTGAGAAAAACCAGAATATCCATCAAGGAAACAAAAGTGTGTATGCTTAGATAATCTTTCTAACATTTGATCAATAAAAGGCAAGGGGTAATGATCTTTTCTAGTAGCTTTGTTTAATTTCTTGAAATCAATTGCCATCCTATAACTAGTTACTATCCTTTGTGGAATAAGTTCATTTTTATCATTCAGAACACCAGTTATACCTCCTTTCATAGGAACACAATGAACATGACTTACCCATCTACCATCAGCTATGCGATAGATTATACCTGCCTCCAGAAGCTTTAATATTTCTGTTCTTACCTCTTCCTTCATTTTACGATTCAAATGGCATTGATGATCAACGACATGTTTAGCATCTGGTTCCATATTAATTTTGTGCTGACATAGACTGGGACTAATGCCCTTAAGATCATCAAGAGTATATCCAATAGCAGCTCAGTGCTTTTTCAGAGTTTTTAGTAATCTCTTTTCTTCATGCTCTGAAAGGTTACCACTAATAATAACAGGATATATCTTATTTTCATCAAGATAAGCATATTTCAATGTATCAGGTAATTTCTTTATCTCAAACACGGGATCTCCCTTAGGTGGCGGAGGATCCCCTAAAATGTCGACAAGCAAGTTATGTTTAAGAATAGGTGTTTGTCTAAAGAATATTTCATCTATTTCCTCCCATTCATTCATATGCATATCATTTTCATGGTCTAGCAAATATAGTTCTAACGGATCAGTAGGAGGCACGGAAATAGAAGCAAGACAAATAATTACATCCTTACTTGATAACTCTTTCTCATGTGGTTGTCTACCAAACTTAGAGAAATTAAATTCATGAGATGCATCACCAAAACTTACTTTAACCTTTTCTGCAGTATAATTAACTTTAGCATTAACAGCATTCAAGAAAGGTCTACCGAATATAATGGGACAAAAATTATCTTGTTGTGTACCAAGTACTAAGAAATTAGTAGGGTACTTAATTTTTTCACACAATACTTCAACATCTCTAATAATCCCAACTGGTGAAATAGTGTCTCTATTTGCAAGTTTAATAGTAACATCAATGTCTTCCATCTCAGTGGGTGATATGTCATTCATAATTTCCTGATATAAGGTAAAAGGAATAGCACTCATACTAGCACCCATATCACACAAGCCATGGTAGCAATGATCTCCAATCTTAACAGAAACAACAGGCATGCCAACGACTGGTTTGTTTTTATCTAAATCATCCTGTTTATTTCTGATGGTTTTTTTTCATTCTAGCAGCTTCATCACCTAAGTAAATAACCTGATGATAACCCACAAGTATAGGGGATCACAACAGTTTTTGAGGGTAGAGTATTCAACCCAAATTTATAGATTCGACACAAGGGGAGCCAAAGAATATTTGCGAGTATTAGCAGCTGAGTTGTCAATTCAACCGCACCTGGAGATTAAATATCTTCAGCAGAGTGATCAGTACGTAGCACAGGAGTATGATAGTTTTGATAGCAGTAGTAACATTAACAGTAAGGGTAGGAGTGATAGCAATAGTTTTGTTGGAGTTGGAACAGTAGCAGCAATAGTAGTAACTTAACAAGAACAATAAGTGGAATACTCGTAGGCACTGGATCGGTAAACTCGTTGGATGATATTCATCATATAACAGTCATAACCTAGGGTGACACACAACTAGCTCCAGTTCATAAATGTAATGTAGGCATGTATTCCGTAAATAGTCATACATGCTTATGGAAAAGAACTTGCATGACATCTTTTGTCCTACCCTCCCATGGCAGCGGGGTCCATAAGGAAACTAAGGGATATTAAGGCCTCCTTTTAATAGATAATCGGAACAAAGCATTAACACATGGTGAATACATGAACTCCTCAAACTACGGTCATCACCGGAAAGTATCCTGACTATTGTCACTCCGGGGTTTACGGATCATAACACATAATAGGTGCGTATGACTAGCAAGATCGGATGAAGAACATAGATATAATGGTGATAACATAAATGGTTCAGATCTGAAATCATGGCACTCGGGCCCTAGTGACAAGCATTAAGCATGGCAAAGTCATAGCAACATCAATCTCAGAACATAGTGGATACTAGGGATCAAGCCCTAACAAAATTAACTCGATTACATGATGAATCTCATCCATCTCCTCACCGACCAGCAAGCCTACGAAGGAATTACTCACTCCCGGTGGGGAGCATCATGGAATTGGCGATGGAGAAGGGTTGATGATGACGAAGACCGAAGATTCCCCTCTCCAAAGCCCCAAACGGGCTCCAGATCTGGCCTCCCGATGAAGAACAGGAGGTGGCAGTGGCTCCGTATTGTAAAACGTGATGAAACTTTCTCCTGATTTTGTTCTCCAAAAATAGGATTTTATAGCGCCGGAATTAGGGTCAGTGGGGCCTCGAGGTGGGCACAACCCACCAGGGCGTGCCTGCGGGGGGCTGGCGTGCCCTGGTGTATCGTGCCCAGCCAGGGCTCCCCCTCCGGTGGTTCCTGGCTCCAGTATTTTTTATTTATTGTAAAATAAATCTCCAAAAAGTTTCGTCCAGTTCCGAGAACTTTTATTTCTGCACAAAAACAACATCATGGTAGTTCTGCTGAAATCAACGTTAGTTCGGGTTAGTTTCATTCAAATCATGCAAATTAGAGTCCAAAACAAGGGCAAAAGTGTGAGGAAAAGTAGATACGATGGAGACGTATCAACTCCCCCAAGCTTTACCCATTGCTTGTCCTCAAGCAATTCAGTTGACAAACTGAAAGTGATAAAGAAAAACTTTTACGAACTCTTTTGTTCTTGTTTACATATATATGCTTAAGGTGCACCCAGGTTTTCAGAAAATATTATGAGTAACCATGCCATCAATAACTCTTAGAAATTATATTAACTCATATCAATGACATAAACAACTAGCGAGCAATAATAAAATATCTCAAGCGCCAACACTTTGTCAAAACAATTGTGATATAATATGACAACAGTGGTATCGCGCTAGCCCTTTCTGAGATCCCAAAACATAAATGCAGAGCACCTCTGATACGTTTCCAACGTATCTATAATTTTTGCTTGTTCCATGCTGTTATATTATCATTCTTGGATGTTTTACAATCATTTTATAGCAACTTTATATCATTTTTTGGGACTAACCTATTGACATAGTGCCAAAGTACCAGTTGTGTTTTTTGCTTGTTTTTTTACTTCGCAGAATATCAGTACCAAACGAAGCCCAAACATCGCGAAACTTTTTGGAGATTTTTTTGGGCCAGAAGACATCCAGTGGGCCAAAGAAGTACCAGAGGGGAGTGTCGAGGAGACCACAACCCACCAGGGTGCGCCAGAGGCCCCAGGCGCGCCCTGATGGGTTGTGCCCTCCTCGGGACCCCTCTCCACCGCCTCTGATGCCTATAAATTCCCAAATATTCCAGAAACCCTAAAGGAGTCGACGAAAAACACACCAGCCGCCGCAAGTTCTAGAACCTCGAGATCCAATCTAACACCGTCACGGAGGTGTTCATCATCCTCACTGGTGCCTCTCCGATGATGCGTGAGTAGTCCACCCTAGACCTATGGGTCCGTAGGCACTAGATAGATGGCTTCCTCTCTCTCTTTTGATTCTCAATATAATGGTCTCTTGGAGATCTATTTGATGTAAACTTTTGCAGTGTGTTTGTTGGGATCCGATGAATTTTGAGTTCATGATCAGTTTCTATCCATGAATATTATTTGAGTCTTCTTTGATATCTTATATGCATGATTACTTATAGCCTCGTATTTCTTCTTCGAATCTTTGGTTTAGTTAGGACAACTAGATCATTTTTTCTTGCCATGGGAAGAGGTGCTTTGTGATGGGTTCGATCTTGCGGTGTCCTCTCCCAGTGACAGAAGGGGCAGCGAGGCACACAAGTATCGTTGCTATTAAGGATAACAAGATGGGGTCTATTCCTACATGAATAGATCTTGTCTACATCATGTCACCATTCTTATTGCATTACTCCATTTTTCCATGAACTTAATTAATACACTAGATGCATGCTGGATAGTGGTCGATGTGTGGAGTAATAGTAGTAGATGCATAATTGTTTCGGTCTACTAATCTTGGACATGATGCCTATATAATGATCATCGCCTTGGATATCGTCATGATTATTTGATCTTCTATCAATTGCCCAACAGTAATTTGTTCACCCACCGTGCGCTATACTCATGAGAGAAGCCACTAGTGAAACCTACGGCCCCCGGGTCTACTTTTTCAACATATTGCTTTCCGATCTATCTTTTTGCCGCTTTTGTTTTCAGATCTATTATTCCAAAAAAAAATACATTGCTGCACTTTTTATTTGCTCTTTTATTTTGTGTTCTTGAGAGATCTATCTCTCCAATCTATCACTACCTAATCTATCTTTTTACCGTAGAGAGATTGACAACCTCTCTTTCGCGTCGGGTTGCAAGTATTTGTTCTTTGTGTGCAGGTGTTGTTTACGTAGTGGTGGTGATCCTCCTACTGGTTTGATACCTTGGTTTCAGAACTGAGGGAAATACTTACCGTCACTGTGCTGCATCATCCCTTCCTCTTTGGGGAAATACCGACGCAGTCTCAAGCCACGTAAACCTCCAAAGTTCAAGCATCGACTAAACATTGTAATTAATGGTAGAAAAGATCCAATCATGCTGCACCCAACATTAACTATACACAATGCATGAGGATGACAATTGTGCTCTCAGGTCTGGCGCTTATTTGAGAAGGTGATGACTCAACATAAAAGTAAATAGATTGTCCCTTCGCACAGGGAAGCAGAGATTTGCAGAGGTGCCAGAGCTCAAGGTTTAAAACAGAGATAGATATAATTTTGGGAGGTACACCCTTCCTGTCAACGTTACGACTAAGAGTTATCAATATCTTCCATGTTAAACACATTGGCGGCGGTTCCCAAGCGGTAAAAGTAAAGGTTTACCCCCCTCCACCGACAATCACACTCCACGGCTAGCCGAATCCATGGGTACCGTCCATACGAACAACATTCCTGGGGGAGTTTTGTTTAATTATTTGTAATTTTTGATTTTGGGACTGCGAATCCCTATTACCGCCCCTCTCGTGCAAGGACGAGTGAATAAATACTCATCATGAGAATAACCCGCTTAACATGGAAGATACTGACCGCCCCCTGTCACTCCATGAGCGGTCCAGGCACACAAAACAGATGTTCATTTGAATTTTTAGAGGTGGCACATGCAAATTTACTTGGAACGACAGGGAAATACCGCATATAGGTATATATAGTGGACTCATCTGGAATAACTTTGGTTTAAGGATTTTGATGCACAAGCAGTATTCCCGCTTAGTACAGCTGAAGGCTAGCAAATAGATTGAGAAGCGGCCAGCTAGAGAGCGAAAACGGTCATGAGCATGCATTATGAATAATAAACATTGACTACTAGCATGAGTAGGATATGGACACCATGAACATAAATATCATGAAGGCTATGTTGGTTTTGATTCAACTACATGCGTGAACATGTGCCAAGTCAAGCCACTTGAAACATTCAGAGCAGGATACCATATCATCATATATACCACATCACAATCATTTTAATGCATGTTGATATCTAAGATAAATCATTATCCACTCCTAGCTACTAAAGCATGGCATGAACAACTATGATCTCTAATTGTCATTGCAAACATGTTTGATCATAATATGCCGAATCAAGGATACTAGGCTAAACATATTTACAAAAACAAAAACAAGTTGAGTTCATACCCGCTTTTCTCTACCACAGTCAATTCGTCAAATTTCGTCATTATTGCCTTTCACTTGCACGACTGAATGATATGAAAATAATAATAATGCAAGAGTGCCGTGGACTAAGCTGGAATATGCAAACATTTTATTCAAAAGGAGAAGACAAGGTAACATGGGCTCTTTGTTAGATAACAACAGTGCATATGAGAGCCACTTGATACGTCTCCAACGTATCTATAATTTTTGCTTGTTCCATGCTGTTATATTATCATTCTTGGATGTTTTACAATTATTTTATAACAACTTTATATCATTTTTTGGGACTAACCTATTGACATAGTGCCAAAGTGCCAGTTGCTTTTTTTGCTTGTTTTTTACTTCGCATAATATCAATATCAAACGGAGTCCAATCGCGACGAAACTTTTTGGAGATTTTTTCTGGACCAGAAGACACCCAGTGGGCCAAAGAAGTGCCGGAGAGGTGGGCCGTGGAGACCACAACCCACCAGGGCGCGCCAGCGGGGCCCCGACGCGCCCTGGTGGGTTGTGCCCTTCTTGGGGCCCCTCTCCACCGCCTCTGATGCCTATAAATTCCCAAATATTCCAAAAACCCTAGGGGAGTCGACGAAACACAATTACATCCGCTGCAAGTTCCAGAACCTCGAGATCCAATCTAAACACCATCACGGAGGGGTTCATCTTCTTCATATGTGCCTCTCCGATGATGCGTGAGTAGTCCACCATAGACCTACGGGTCCGTAGGCAGTAGCTAGATGTCTTCCTCTCTCTCTCTCTTATGATTCTCAATACAATGGTCTCTTGGAGATCTATTTGATGTAAACTTTTGCGGTGTGTTTGTTGGGATCCGATGAATTTTGAGTTCATGATCAGTTTCTATCCATGAATATTATTTGAGTCTTATTTGATCTCTTATATGCATGATTACTTATAGCCTCGTATTTCTTCTTCGAATCTTTGGTTTAGTTAGGCCGACTAGATCGATTTTTCTTGCCATGGGAAGTGGTGCTTTGTGATGGGTTCGATCTTGCGGTGTTCTTTCCCAGTGATAGAAGGGGCAACAAGACACGCATGTATCGTTGCCATTAAGGATAACAATGGGGTCTATTCCTACATGAATAGATCTTGTCTACATCATGTCATCATTCTTATTGCATTACTCCATTTTTCCATGAACTTAATACACTAGATGCATGCTGGATAGCGGTCGATGTGTGGAGTAATAGTAGTAGATGCATAATCGTTTCGGTCTACCTATCTTAGACCGACTCCTGCTTGCATCTACCTCTCTTTCGCATCGGGTTGCAAGTATTTGTTGTTTGTGCAGGTGCTGCTTATTGGGTGGTGGTGATCCTCCTACCGGTTCGATAACCTTGGTTTCATAACTGAGGGAAATACTTACCATCACTGTGCTGCATCAGCCCTTCCTCTTTGGGGAAATACCGACGCAGTCTCAAGCCACGTCACCACTCAACATTTTCATCGTGGTCTTCTCTTTGGTACGACTCAAATGAGAAGGAAAAGAATTTCAAAGAAACATACTGAAATATTTTTGGAGTTTTTTGTTTTTCCTTGAAGAAAGCAAATTAAAGAGGGAAAAACAAAAAAAATGAGAAAAACTATTTACATGGGAAAGCTCTCAACAAGTAAAAGAAGAAATGAGAAATATTTTTGGGTTTTCTTTTGATACTACAATTAATTTAAGCTAGAAAGAAAAGCTGAAAAGAAGTAGGAAATATTTTTTGGGTTTTCTCAAAGTTTTTCAAACACGCAAGAAGAAAGCGAGAAAATAAATCTAGCAAGGATAATACAATGAAAAAGTATGAACACCAACAACTGGAATGAAATGTGTGAACATGAATGTAATGTCGGTGGAAATTCGTACTCCCCCAAGCTTAGGCTTTTGGCCTAGCTTGGTAATCACCATCCGTAGCGTGGATAATAGTCAGAGTGATAGCCTACCGAGGCCCTTGGTGCAGACTCCTCGGCCCTCCTGGCAGCTTCAACCTCCGCATTGTGCGCATGGGCCTCGCTCTCAAGAACATAATATCCCCCCCTACTGTGAAAGTCAAAGAGAGCAGGAGCAGGCAAAGTAACAGGCACAACGTTTTTTTTATTAAACATCAAGTTACAGGTGTAATTAGTGACTGTGCCCTTAAGGAACTTATGACACTTCATGGCCTCAAAGTCTAAGTACTGAGTAGGTAAAATGGGGTCATTAGGCCAAGGTGATACATTTAGCTTCTCTGCTACACGGGAGGCATAAATTCCTCCATAAAAATTACTACTAGCAACGTTGTGCTGCAGTCTCCGTGCAACAATTGCTCCAAGATTATAACAGTTATTTCCTATTATAGCAGTGTGTATGAGACTCAAATCAGGAGCACACAGTGTGCTACAATCTTGTTTGCCTACGATACATTTGCCATTGAAGAGTGCGAAATAGTGTATTGATGGGAAATGGATGCTTTTAATTCTCCCTTGTGTCACTCCCCTATCTTTACCGTAGCAAAGATTAATTAAAAACGACTCGTACTCAGATTTTGGTGGTTCATCAAGGGAACCCCAATATGGAATTTTGCATGCTTCACTGAACATTTCTAAAAGCATGGTGAAGGGACGGTCATAAAGGTTGAATGTAACTCTGGACTCACAAGGAAAATATTTAAATTTCTTTGTGAATGTTTTCGTGAGTTCGAGATGTTGGGGGCACTTATCTGCGATGAAGGGAGCGAGTTCTGCATTTTGGATAAATTGTTCGAATTCCCCCTTGATACCTGCACCTTCCATGAATTCGTCACACGGCCACAAACATGATTTGGTAGCGGCATCTCGCATCGAGCTTTCGCTTGGCTCAACATAAGATTGTCGGACTGAGCTTCCACTTGATGAAGCCTCCGAGGACCTCCTCCTCGAAGAACTCCTAAATAATTGCATTTTTATTTGCGAACAAATTTCTAAAATATTTTTAAGACACAAAATTTTGTGAACAAAAGTTCGTGAAATTGATAGCAACTACTCCTAAGGATGCGTAGAGGCTATAATAAGCATTCAAACTACTTAGAACTCTAAGAATTCAACATGCAAGCTCATCTACAGCAGCACCAAGAGTAGCTAATTACTCTAAAAATAACCCACTAAATCAAAAACTAATTGGAGCAATGGAGGAGTCACATACCAAGTAGCAATCCCTCCAAACAGTTTCGGAAACGGAGCTTCGAGCAAAGAGATCGAAATCCACGGGTTTGAGAGCAAGAACACGAGAATGGGAGCTATGGTGATTTTTTTCTGGAGGTAGGGGATGACATGGGCTAAAGGGATAAGTGAAGGGGGCCACATGGGGGCCACAACCAACCAGGGCACGCTTGGGGTTGCTGGCGCGCCCTGGTGTGTTGTGGGCACCAGGTGCACCCCCTCTGATGTTATTTGGAACATAAATTCAGAAATATTCAGAAAAAAAATTGTATCAAATTTTTAGGACATTCTGAGAACTTTTATTTTTGGGTCATTTTTTATTGCACGGAGAAAACAGAAAACAGGATAAACATGGCATTTTATTTTATTTGACTAAGTAAAAGAGAAAATAAAAGGTGGGAGCAGAAGGTTGTGCCTACTAGATTCATCAACTTCATACCTCTCAAAAATGATCCATTAATAAGGTTGATCAAGTCTTATTAACAACCACTTCCGATTAGCATGAAACCGAAGAACTTTCGTAAAACATTAAGTTACCTCAATGGGGATATGCATATCCCCAACAATAAGTACGTCATATTTCTTTTTGGCAGTAGATAGAGGTAATTGAAAATTTCCAATAGTGATTGTCGGAGATTCTTCAATAACATTTATACCATTCACTTGGAATTGTTTCTTCGGAAAGTGCACCGTATGCTCATTACCATTGATATGAATAGTGACCTTGCATTTATTGCAATCAATAACAGCCCCTGCAGTATTCAAAAAGGGTCTACCAAGGATAATTGACATGTTGTCATCCTCGGGCATCTCAAGAATAACAAAGTCCGTTAAGATAGTAACATTTGCAACAACAACGGGCACATCCTCACAAATACCGATAGGTATGGTAGTTGTTTTGTCAGCCATTTGCAATGATATTTCATTAGGTGTGAGTTTATTCAAATCAAGTCTTTTATATAAGTAGAAAGGCATAACACTAACACCAGCTCCCAAATCACACAAAGCAGTTTTGACATAATTTATTTTAATGGAGCAAGGTATAGTTGGTATTCCAGGGTCTCCAAGTTTTTTAGGTACTCCATCCTTAAAATAATAATTAGCAAGCATGGTGGAGATTTCAGCTTCAGGTATCTTTCTTTCATTAGTGATGATGTCTTTCATGTATTTTGCATAGGGGGCCATCTTTAAGATATCAGTTAAGCGGGTACGCAAAAAGACTGGCCTAATCATTTCAGCAAAGCGTTCAAATTCTTCATCATCCTTTTTCTTAGATGGTTTTGGTGGAAAGGGCGTGGGTTTCAGAACCCATGGCTCTCTTTCTTTACCATGTTTTTCTAGCCACAAAGTCTCTTTTATCATATCGTTTGTTTTTCGGTTGTGGGTTATCAAGATCAACAACAGGCGCTATTTCAACATCATTATCTGGTTCTTTATCATTGTTCGGTTGAGTATCTTCATGAACATCGTCATTATTATTTTCATTATTACTACGTGGATGTTCATTACCAGATTGAGTTTTAGCATCAGAAATAGAGACATCATTATTATCAGGAGGTGTTTGTATCTCAGGGTCACTAGAGGTATGCAAAGTCCTATCATTTTTCTTTTTCTTTTTCTTTCTAGAAGGACTAGGTGCATCAGTATTAATTCTCTGAGAGTCTTGTTCAATTCTTTTAGGATGACCTTCAGGATAAAGAGGTTCTTGGGTCATTCTACCTCCTCTAATTACTACTCTAGCAGTAAAATCATTCATATTATTATTCATTTCATCAAGCAATTCCTTTTGCGATTTAGCAACTTGTTCTAACTGGGTTTGAACCATATAGGCATGTTTTCCTACACCCCTAACATCATTACTGATTCTAAATAGCAAGTCACTCAAGCGAGCAATCATATCAGAATTATATTTCAATTGTTTCAGAACATGTGCATTGAAGTGATCTTGTTTCATAATGTAGCTATCAAACTCATATAAGCATTGACTAGGGTGTTTATTGTAAGGGATATATCTTTCATCAAACTTTAATAAAGAATTTACCTCTACCACCTGTGGAGGTGGTGGTGTGTCAAGGCCATGTATTTCTTCAATAGGTGGTAAATTCTTAACATCCTCAGCTTTAACACCTTTTTCTTTCATAGATTTCTTTGCCTCTTGCATATCTTCAGGACTGAGAAATAAGATACCCCTCTTCTTCGGAGTGGGTTTAAGTGGTGGTTCAGGAAGAGTCCAATCATCATAATTCTTCAATATGTTATTCAATAATTCCTTAGCTTGTTCAACAGTTCGTTCCCTGAAAACACAACCAGCACAACTATCTAGGAAGTCCCTAGAAGCATCAGTTAGTCCATTATCGAAGATATCAAGTATTTCATTTTTCTTGAGAGGGTGATCAGGCAAAGCATTAAGCAATTGGAGAAGCCTCCCCCATGCTTGTGGGAGACTCTCTTCTTCAATTTGCACAAACTTAAATATTTCCTGTAAGGTAGCTTGTTTCTTATGAGCAGGAAAATATTTTTCAGAGAAGTAGTAAATCATATCCTGGGGGCTACGCACACAACCAGGAGCAAGAGTATTGTACCATGTCTTAGCATCACCCTTTAATGATAACGGAAATAATTTGAGAATATACTAGTAGCAAGTCTTCTCATCATGAGCAAAGAGGGTGGCTATTTCATTCAGCTTAGTAAGATGTGCTACTACCGTTTCAGTTTCATAGCCATGGAAAGGATCAAATTCAACCGAAGTAATTAAATCTGGGTCGACAGAGAATTCATAATCCTTATCGGTAACAAAGATAGGTGAAGTAGCAAACTTAGGATCACATTTCATTCTAACATTCAAAGTTTTTCCTTATACTTGCATAGCAACTTCTTAAGATCATCTCAATCCATACAAGAAAGGATTTCCCTAGTTGTCTCCTCATCCATAACATAACCTTCAGGTATCTTAGGCATTTCAAATCTAGGAGAGCTAGGTCTAATAGGTATTTCATAATCATCAGTTTCAAGAGCTTCATCAGTTTCATCAATCTCATCAGTTTCAGTAATTTCATTCTCTTTAGCTCTGGCAATTTGTTCATCAAGAAATTCACCTAGTGGAACATTATCATCAAGCATGGTACTAGCATCATCATAAGCATCATTCATAGCAGAAGTAGCATCATCAATAACTTGCGACATATCAGGATTAATAGCATGTGGTGGTGTTGCAAGCCTACTCATAAGTGAAGGTGAATCAAGTGCAGACCTAGATGGCAATTCCTTACCTCCCCTCGTCTTAAAGGGAAAAATCTTGGTTTTTGGATCCTTTAGATTCTTCATAGTGATCAATTTATATAAATCCCAAGTGACTCAACAAATATAGCTATGCTCCCTGGCAACGGCGACAGAAAAAGGTTTTGATAACCCACAAGTATAGGGGATCGCAACAGTTTTTGAGGGTACAATATTCAACCCAAATTTATAGATTCGACACAAGGGGAGCCAAAGTATTTGCGAGTATTAGCAGCTGAGTTGTCAATTCAACCACACTTGGAGATTAAATATCTACAGCAGAGTGATCAGTAGCATAGTAGCATGATAGTTTTGATAGCAGTAGTAACAGTAACTGTAACGGTAGCAGTGATAGCAATAGTTTTGTAACAGTTGGAATAGTAGCAGCAGCAGTAGTAACTTAGCAAGAACAATAAGTGGAAAACTAGGCACTGGATCGGTAAACTCGTTGGATGATATTCAGAATATAACAGTCATAACCTAGGGCAACACTGAACTAGCTCCAGTTCATAAATGTAATGTAGGCATATATTCCGTAAAATAGTCATACATGCTTATGGAAAAGAACTTGCATGACATCTTTTGTCCTACCCTCCCGTGGCAGCGGGGTCCATAAGGAAACTAAGGGATATTAAGGCCTCCTTTTAATAGAGAACCGGAACAAAGCATTAACACATGGTGAATACATGAACTCATCAAACTACGGTCATCACCGGAAAGTATCCCGACTATTGTCACTCCGGGGTTTACGGATCATAACGTGTAATAGGTGCGTATGACTAGCAAGATCGGATCAAGAACATAGATATAATGGTGATAACATAAACGGTTCAGATCTGAAATCATGGCACTCGGGCCCTAGTGACAAGCATTAAGCATGGCAAAGTCATAGCAACATCAATCTCAGAACATAGTGGATACTAGGGATCAAGGCCTAACAAAACTAACTTGATTACATGATGAATCTCATCCAACTCCTCACTGACCAGCAAGCCTACGAAGGAATTACTCACTCCCGGTGGGGATCATCATGGAATTGGCGATGGAGAAGGGTTGATGATGACAAGACCGAACTCTCTCCTCCCCCGTACCCCCCGGGCCGCCCACCCAAGCGGGGTGTCCGGGGCGGCCTCCCCGCGTCGCGCCGCCCAGCTCCTCCCCCCCCGCGGCCCCCTCCCGCCGCCGCCGCCGGCTGGCGCGGCCGGGCCTTGCCCGCGCGGCGCCGTGGCTTGGCCGGCGGTGGTGGCTCGTGTTTTTTCCCGTCGCGGATCCTGGCTCGGGCGGCGTTTCCGGCGGCGGTGCTCCTCGTCTCGCGGCGCTCTGGTGATGGGCGGATGGTGGCGTGGCGGCGGCGCTGCTTCTTGGCGGCGATGGTGGCTGGCAGCGGGGCTTGGCCGGCGGCGCCCTGCGAGCCCAGATCTGGGCCCATTCGGGCCCGATCTGGGTCGGGCCGGGCTGGTTTGTCCTCCGGCGTGTTGCCTCCGGCTGGGCTACCGTGCAACAGAAGACGGGGGCAGCGATTCTGTGCTGCGTTTGCTGCAGCGCAGCGGCGGAAGCTTAGCGGGCCCGATCCGGGCCTGGCTGGACAGTTGGTCCGGCGTGCTTCTGCTCCTGCGTCCGGTCTGCTACCGCTTGTGCCGGTGGAGGTCGTCCCCTCCCACGTGGCCGCGGTACTGCCGGTCCCTATCTTCGGTGGCTTCGGTTTGGTCCGGCTGGCCTCGCTGCGTTTGCCATGGTGAGACGACAGTGGTGTTCCCATGACCGTGGTGGCGCATGTTGGTGGACGGTAGGAAGGCGGAGCCGATGGTTGGTCTTCGGCTGTGGTTGTGAAGGGACGGGAGACATTCCTGTCGGGGCTGGCCGACACCGATGCGGTGACGCCCATGGGCGCCATCTTCCTTCTTGAAGGGCGTCGGGAGTCCCTTCCCTCCGCTCCCCTCTGTGTATCGGGAGAAATCCTAGGATTCGTCTGGGCAGCAGCGTCGTCGTCGTCGCAGTCCTTCTTGAAGGTGTTGCTTGGTACGCGGCGACTCGGTGGCATTGGAGCGTGGTGGAATTTTCCGGTGGGCGCGGCGGTTGCGGGATACTACAGCTTTCGTTGATCCGGTGTTGCGAGCATTTTTTTTCTCTTGTTTTTCTCTTGTTTCTTCCTTTTGGGCATGATTGTGCTGTCTGCCCCAGCGATGTGCTCCTTGTTGTATCGGGTGGTTGCTATATCAATATAGCGGGGCGAAAGCCTATTTTGAGAGAGCCCCAAACGGGCTCCAGATCTGGCCTCCCGATGAAGAACAGGAGGTGGCGGCGGCTCCGTATTGTAAAACGCGATGAAACTTTCTCTCTGATTTTTTTCTCCAAAAATAGGATTTTATAGCGTCGGAATTAGGGTCAGTGGGGCCCCGAGGTGGGCACAACCCACCAGGGCATGCCTGGGGGGGCTGGCGCACCCTGGTGTATCGTGCCCAGCCAGGGCTCCCCCTCTGGTGGTTCTTGGCTCCAGTATTTTTTTTATTGTAAAATAAATCTCCAAAATGTTTCGTCCAAATCCGAGAACTTTTATTTTTGCACAAAAGCAACACCATGGTAGTTCTGCTGAAAACAGCGTCAGTCCGGGTTAGGTTCATTTAAATCATGCAAATTAGAGTCCAAAACAAGGGCAAAAGTGTGAGGAAAAGTAGATACGATGGAGACGTATCACTTGACCATCTATATTATCAACCAAGAGATCCTTAACCATAGAAATATTTGGTTCTACATTTATTTGTTCAGATGGTTTGGGTGTTCTAATATGGCTTTTATTAACCATAGTTGTAGCCTTAGCATGTTTCTTAATCCTAACAGGAAAAGGTGGGTTTTCAATATAAGTAGTGGGTTCAACTAGATCAATATTATAAATAATGGTTTCTTCTTTAGAAATAATTGGTTCCTCTAACAATTCTTCAATGGGTGGATAATATTTAAACCATTTCTCCTTGGGGAGATCAACATGAGCAGCACAAGTTTCACAAAAGGAAGCTACTATCTCAGCATCAAGTCCATATTTAGCGCTAAACTTATGAAAACTATCGGTTTCCATAAAAGATTTAACACAATCAAACTCAAGTTTTATACCTGACTCTTTACCTTCGTTGAGCTCCCAATATTCAGAGTTGCGTTTAATTCTTTCTAGAAGATCCCATTTGAATTCAATAGTTCTCTTCGTGTAGGAACCAATGGAAGATGAATCGAGTATTAATTGATCATCATAAGAAAGCCAAGCATAAATTTTTTGTAGAATTATTTCTCTTGAGAGCTCATGGTTGGGGCAAGTGTGCATCATAACTTTAAGCCTTCCCAATGCTTGAGCGATGCCTTCTCCTTCACGAGGCCAAACATTATATATATAATTCCGATCATGATGAACTAGATGCATAGGATAAAACTTCTGGTGAAATTCCAGCTTCAATCGGTTCCAGTCCCATGTTCCAGCATCATGTAACACTACTGCAGGATGGTCCAAAGACGACACATCAATTAGTAACCCTTCCTGGAAACTGTGTGCGATCGATCAATCGCAAACGGTATAGTTCAAGCTCCGTCGCTAATGACACGAACTATGTGCGATGGTGGATCCATCTAATACGATTCAGAAAATAGTTGCATGTGTGATGCTGGGCATACAGTTGGTGCTTATGAACTGTTTGCGATTAGACAAGATAACACAAACGGTTCTAAAAATACATATGTGTGTGTAGTACGACATATAGTTCATTCATACAAACTGTTTGCGTTGATCGAGCTAGAACACAAACGAGTTACCATAACAAGGTGTGTGTGATACCAGGCAAACAGTTCATTCATCGGAACTGTGTGGGTTGTTGGCAGACGGTTGCTGCCAAACAATTGTCAGCGATGGATGAAATCATTACCCACGCTTCATTGGGAAGTGCCGTTTGCCTGTATTAATATCGCAGACGTTTTATAATTATGACCCGTGTGCCTGCGCATCACCCCATCCTCCTCTCTCGCGTCTTGTCACCGCGTTGCCGCTCGAGGATTCCAGTGCACGCTTCGGCACCGCTTTTGGCCACGCGTCCGCTCGATGAGCCCGTTCCCGCGCACAACCGCGCAGGTTCCCGCGCACAAAACCATCCTACGGCTCTAGCTTCCCGCCCGGCTCAGTGAAATCCCCAATGCTTGCCGTCCTGCTATATAAACCCTCACGGCCGGTGACTCCACATTGCCTTCATCCCCTCCCTCCCCGTAGCTTGTCTAGTTTGATTCTCCCCCAATCGCCAATGGCACCAGCCGTTCGTCGTCGCCCAGCCACTCCGCCAGAGGACAACTCCAGCTGGGAGGCTTCACCGTGTCGGCGCGGCAGTCCTCTGAAGCATGTGGTGCACGTGGCGTCACTGGTGGGTGTGCGCACGCCACCAACTACACGCTCCACCACCGCTGCCCGAAGGCAGCTGCTGCCGGTGGCCGAAGTGGCCGCCAACACGCCGGCAGCTGCCGGGGCCGCCACCCCACCGTCGTCTGTCTTTGCCACAACCCCGCGGTCACGCGGCGGGGTCATCACCCTCTCCGCCAGCAAGGCCCGAATGCGGGAGCTGGAGGCCGCCAAAGGCCCGCCGCCGGGCTTCTGCGTCGCAACCCTTGCGCGCTACATCTACTTCCTAGAGAAGGAGGTGGAGCGCCAGTCGCACACGCAAAGAAGCTCACCAACGCCATGGCTGCAAGAGAAGCCGCAGCGGCGGCGCGGAATGCGGAGATCTATGTCAAGTCCCGTTGCTTCGAGGAGGGGCGTCTTGAGCGCCGGAGGGCAGCACTGGCAGGCAACGGACACGACTCCACCAACTCGTCGGCAGGCTCCTCCTCCACTTGCTCTTACTGAGCGCGCTTGATTCTGCTGGAAGTGGTACAAAGCCCCTCCGTGGTACTAGTATTTAGGGGCTATTTTGTTCAGTTCATCTAACTATAGATATGGTTGAACTGTACCACGTACTTTAAATTAGCTAGTATATATAGTTGAACTAGCTATTTCAGTACGTGGTTGGCAACAATTGAGGAAAAGTTTGTTCGATTCAGCTGTCGAGTTGAACTATTTTGTACAAAGACCAATGGTTAATCTATGAATGAAATCCATGTTTGCTGAATTTCAGTTGCAAAAGTGCACCATAATAGTGATTTTGTTCCTGCGAAATTCGACAAATGCCAGTGCTACAATGTTGACAAATGCCACTGTTACTAGATCGACAGATGCCAATGCTTCCGATTTGACACATGGCAATTTACCCAATATGATAGATGCAAATCTTCCTGGATTGTCTGTACTAGGCACACGGGTCATATTAGAGAAACGTTTGCGATGACGTATTGCACCAATCCTTCGCGCCAATATTTTCACTTGGCTTACGGGCAAAGGAAAGATAGTCATCGATCTGTATACGGGTATTCAACCTGAACCGTTTGTGATGAGTGTTTATTCAGAGAAAACGATGATGGTTTTTTGTTTGCTATGTGAATTCAGAGATAAATACTTAGTTCATCAAACCATAGATTTCATTCAGTCAAGCTTTGACTTTACATTCATACAATCGAGATACAATATAAAGAAAACTAGTTGTGGCTGCGGCGTCCTGCGGCGGCGTTCTCGTGCTCCGGGGCGAAGTTGTACAGTTCTTCAAACGAGACCAGAATGTAATGGACTTAACAATCAAAGAGTCGGTCATCGCGAGACCGACGGGCGCGGGGCCGGGGGGCGGTGACTAGCGGCGCTGCGAGGAAGCTGTCGACGGTGGCGTCCCAATCCGCCGAGGGGCCCGTGACGGGTGCAGGCGCATGCACGGGGTCGGGCGCAGTGGGTGCGGGCACGCGCACTGGTACCGGTGTAGCGTGTGCAGGGGTGCACACGAGCACGGGCGCAGGAGGAGACGCTCGCGCTTGCACATACACGAGGTCACGTGGGTCCGCGGGGACCTCCCTGACGCCCGCGGTTTCCAGCGCTGCGTGATGCTCGGCGACCAGCCCGTCAATGCCACGGGGATGGTTGTTGGCGTGGGCGCGGGGATGGTTGCTGGCGAGTGCGTCGGGGCAGCATCCGATGCGGCATGCAGCTCTTCCAGGGCCATGTCCATGGCATCCCATTCGTCTTTATATTCTATCTCTTCCGGCTTGGTGTCAACTTCACCAAACCAGAAGACTAGTGGCATATGATCCTTGTGCACCATGGCGTAGGTCACCGTGGAGGTCTGAATGATGGAGGGGAATGGGAGGCGAAGATGTAGAGAGGATTGTGAGTGAGTGGGCAAAAAAGCCGCCTATTAAACAACGGCTCGAGCGCCATTGATGGACATGTTGGAAGCAAGGAGGGCGGATACGGAGGTCAATGGGCTCGCTTCCGTGTGAGCCTGCGGCGTACAGCCCACACGCCTCTCGGTGAGCCTGTGCAGCGGAGGCCAGCTCGCACGCCTCCTGTCAACTCTAGCAGCTGCTCGCACGGCACCTCCTAAGCCCTAGCCAATAAAAGAGTGCGACGCTTGGCAGCACGTATGGGCAGTAGAACGCCCACGGTTTGAAAATAATGCAACCGTTTCCGTGGAAACGTGATAGTTCTTTGTTCCAAAAAGCTTTTGTTAGCTATTAATGTGTCCGTCTTTTTCCAAAATGGACACCAAAAATACCATAGCATATTTGTGCTATATCATGACACGATGCCCAATTTCTTGAATTTTGTGTGAGTTCTAGATTTACTATGACTTAACGTAATATTCTCAATTTTGGCTCTAAAAGAAAAAATATATTAAACAACGAGTTTCAAATAGGAAAACAAAATGATATGACGCCTTTATGTGCCATGTTCATGACACCAAGCCAAGCTTCATGAATTTTCTGACGAGTTTTTGATTTACATGATTTAAAACCCGAGTTTCTCAATGTTTCTCTGGCCTAGCCAAGAACCCGAGATGTTTGAAATTAATTTCCATATCTTGCATGAGACCTAAAGATGCATGCACGCTAATATGATTTTCTAACCATTTTGATGCACCGGACCTTGTGTTAGTAGTTCAAATTTGAATTATGCATATTAAATAATGCATATAAAAGTCAATTAATGTATAAAAAGTCCAAACGAACCATGTATAATTTCATATTTTGGCACGACACTCATTTTGGTATATGTTGCCTCTGGAAATATATAGTTCAAGATGAGAAGATGCAGCGGATGTCGATTCGCCCACATAAGGTGATGTGTTCTATATCGAAACCACAAAAGCTTCCCGTGAGAAGCTTAGGTTTGTGAGAAGCTTGTGCCAAAACTTGTCCCAAATTCGATATTATTTTACTAGGGCACATATGATCCATGCATGTCATGACACCATGCCAAGTTTCATCACTTTTCTGACGACTTTTTGATTTATACATGATTTGAAACCCGAGTTTCTCAATGTATGTGTGCCCGAGCCAAGACCATGAGATGTTTGAAATTCATTCCCATATCTTGCATGGGATCCTAAAGATGCATGTACACTTATATTATTTTCAACCCATTTTGATGCACCAGACCTTGTGATTGTAGTTCAAATTTGAATTATGCACGTTAAATAATGCATATAAAAGTCAATTAATGTATAAAAGGCCAAATGAACCATGTATATTTTTCATATTTTTGGAACGACACTCATTTTGGTATATGTTGCCTCTAGAAATATATAGTTCAAGACGAGAAGATGCAGCGGATGTCGATTCACCCACATAAGGTGACGCGTGCCATATCAAAACCACAAAAGCTTCCCATGAGAAGCTCAGGTTTGTAAGGGGCTTGTTGCAAAACTTGTCCCAAATCGGACATTTTTTCACCAGGGCACGTATGAGCCATGTCGTGACACCATGCCAAGTTTCATGAAATTATGACGAGTTTTTAATTTATACATGAATGTAAAACCAAGCTTGTCAATGTATGTGGCCGAGCCAAGACCCCGAGATGTTTGAAATCCATTCACATATCTTGCATGGGGGCCAAAGTAGCCATGGACACTTATATGATTTTTCAACCCATTTTGATGCACCAGACCTTGTGATTTTAGTTCAAATTTTAATTATCCACATTAAATGCCTAGAGAACTCAATTAACGTATGAAAATGCAAAAAAAACCTGAATAATTCCATATTTTAGCAAGACACTCTTACTGGTCTATGTTGCCTCTAACAAAAGTTCAAGGCGAGAAAATGAGCGGATGCCATTTGCCCACGTAATTAAGGTGGCGTGTTCCTTATCGGAACCACAAAGCTTGCAGTGAGAAGCTCCGGTTTGTAAGGGACTTGTGCCTATAATTTTCCCAAGTTGGACAATTTTTTTAAATGGCACATATGTGCCATGTCAAGAAAACATGCCAAGTTTTTAAAATTTCTGATGTGTTTTGGATTTACAGTAATTTAAAAACCAAGTTTCTCAACGTTTGAGGCCAAGCCAAGACCGCGATATGTTTGAAATCCATTCCCATTTCTTGCTCGTGACCTAAAGATGAAGCCATGGACACTAATATGATTTTAATCCCATTTTGACGCACCGGACATTGGGACGATAGTTCAAATTTGAATTATACACATTAAATGCCTAGAAAACTCAATTAATGCATAAAAATGCCAAACAGACCATAAATAATTCCATATTTTAGCACGACACAGCTATTGGTAAGTGTTTAGTGCAGATAAATCTTATTGCAATCCAAACACCGTCCTTTGTCGAAGTAACCTCATTTTTCGTTTTAAAAACATTTTGAAAATCAAGTCTTTCACAAACAGTTCAAGTTCGTGAATCGTGTGTGATGCAGTACAAAATATATTGGGCCAATCCTCATAATACATGGCTTAGGACGGAAGCTTCGTCGGCTACAGTACACCGCCGGCCAGTTTACCGCACGGACTCCTCAGAGCTTTTTACTTTCCAATCGTGTGAAAGATGGGGACGTGGATCCCCGTCGTGAGGGCAACTTCGGCAACCCACTCCGGCCCGAGCGCGACCGCATCAGCCATGAGCGCGCTCTCAACATGCTTGAACGCGGCCGCTACCTCCGACAGGGCGGCTGCAGCAACCGAAAGGGCAGCTGCTGCAGCTAAGAGGGCGGCAGCAACAACCGCGACAGGGATAGCAAATGGCGAGAACAACACATCAGCTGTCAGTTCCTCGGCAGTCGCCGTAGCCCTGATGGCGGACGCCCAGTCCCATCTCGAGGCCGCCCACGCCCATCTCGTGTCGGTCACTGCACAAATCACATCTGCATTCTCCGACACCGGTCGACAACTCACGTCTGATGAGTTGGTAATTACTGAGTGTGCTCGAGCAGGCGTCCTTCGTCGGTGGCCTCACTAGCCAAGATTGTGGTCGTCCATGCCCGGAGCAAGGCCGCCCATGCACGGCTCATGGCAGCCTATCCAAAGAGATGGTGGAGGAAGACTGCGAGGTGCTGAAGTATGTGGCAATGGATCCCATGGATCTCCTTACCCTGGAGGTTGTCGAGCAGGAGCCGGTCATCGAGGAGGCGGCGGAGATCGACGAATGCCAGGCAGAATATTATTCTCTGTCTAGAGCGATGGTCTTTTGTTAGAGTAATGTTTAGGTCAACTAACTAATGTTTATTAGTTGCTCGATTAAGTAAGTGCGGGCAGTGCTGTAGGCTCTTTTGTGTACTACTCAAATTTGCAAGTGTTGTTAAATTAAGCAATGACGTCGATGACCAATGTAACGAGGGAAATTCGAACCAAAATTTGCCGCAGTATCCCCATTTTCTCTTCCAAATGAAAATGAAATGCAAGTATCGTGTGCAATGTAGTTTCCGATATCTTACGCCGGAAGCTTGGAGACCAAAATTTCCACGTTCAGTCTCATCACACACGTGATCAACTATAGGATTCGTTTGTGTTGTTGAATATCTCACACAGTTATGGTAAAGGGACTGTGTCCGATGTGACTATGCGCGCTACTTTTTCACCGCACCGAACGAAATTTTGGGCTGCCCCGCAAATATCTACCTCCCCCGTCCCTCGTACCAACCAAAAGCCACACCCCTTGCTCCCCCCTTCCTTTCCTAAGTTCAAACCTGCACAGCTTGCTTTCAGTGCCGCCTCCTCGCCGATGACGTTCCTTCCTACTGCTCGCCCTCCTCCATCTAGTCAGGTAATCCACACCTTCCCCACACCCCTCCCCCTCCACACCCTCCTCCTCCATTCCACATGCCCCGACCGCCGGCGTGACACATTCCACCAAAATCACCGGCCCACCCCCCACATAATCACCGCCGAAAGACATGGTGCACGCAGTATAACCAGGATCTCAAGGAGCACCTGGCAGCGGAGAAGCAAATCGCGACCGCACGCGTGGATGAGGCTGCGATGGCTTCCATGCGTGCCGACCCCCAGATCTTGGAGTAGCACCTCACCATCGAGGCCACCGTCGACGCCTCGCACGCGGATGCCACCACGCGGTTGGCTGCTTTGAACAACAACCCGTTGTGTTTTCTTGAGGGATCCGCTTTTGCCTTCGACGACGACTATGAGTTGTTTTCTCAGCGTGCCCGTTCTTTCCTCAACTCCAGAGCCAGCAGGTTGGTGTCCGGACAGGCTGAGGCCACTCACTACTACGAGGAGGGATCCCATGATGTGGAGGCCTCGCCCTCTTCCAAGCCCATCGTTATCGATATCTCCGACAATGAGGAATAGCTTGTTTTTTAGCTTAATTACTAATGACTTGTGTTCAGGTAGCTACGCCTGTTAAGCATGTTTGCTTTACCTATTGCATGTGCTGCTCCTGCCTTTCCTTAAGAAATTCTAGTGAAATATGCAAGTAATGCTACTATGCAATCTAACCTTCAAGTATGTTCGATGGTGCAATGTGATGCTCAGTTAACTGTTTGGTTCATTTGTTTTGGTGATCATCTGCAATGTGATGTTCGATTATTGTTGGTACAATTTTGTATTGTTATGCATGTGAAACATACAATTGCTATATTTCATAGTTCTTAGCACGCTTGGCTTTTCCATGTGGCTTGAATTAATATGTTGGATCTGCAATGCGTTTATTTTTCATTAACATATTTTACTGATAGCACACCAAATCTCACTTAAAACCTGATCAATGTCTATCTTAAATGTGTTACAGGGAGAACAATGGGAGACACTGAAGTTTACCATTGAGGTTTGCACTTTCATGATCCTTTGGCTAATAGCACATTATTGTGCAATTGCAGGAACCATTCTAATATTTAGGTTTCTAATAATGATTTGGTCTTGCACATGTAGGTCCTGCTGTAAGAGGTTTAGACCCACTATTCGACCCATTTTGCATGTGGGGAAATGATGTGTTCATGAATATCAGCCAAATCAAGAAACTGAGAAAGATTGTTAAGATAAAGAAACTTGCGACGAAAAAGAAAAAGTTGTTTGTCTGCACAATGAAGAAGACATGAGTGAACTATAGGATGGTACTATCGCTTTTACCTTGTCTTTTTTCCCTTTGTGACATTACAATTTTTCGAAACGAAATTTATGCATATCTTTGTTTGCAGTCCTTGCCAAAGCAGTTCATCGATGAGTACGTCTCAAACCACCTGTATGGTCAAGAGGCGAGGAAGGTATTCATACAACACCCACGGTATAATCTTGAAGTCTTCCTCAAGAGGATGAAGGATGGGTGGGCTACCATCCACATGCACTGGCATAGAGTTGCAAGGACCTTCGACACCAGCGAGAGGAATGCTCAATATTTGCCTTCTGCTTCAACAGTTTTCTAGACGAGATTCATCTGTCTATTTACGGGATATGATGCTATTTTCCAAAGGTTTTAGATGTTGCATGTGAAACTCAGTCCTGTCATGTAACTGGGTAGCTAGGTAGTACATGCCTATATGATACTCTGATGTATTCCAATTATGAAATCCTGGTTGCCGTAATACAAAATGAAATATATTGTGTGCTTGATATGAAGTGTCAATCAGTGAAAAATCACACACGACTTCTGATAACCCACAAGTATAGGGGATCGTAACAGTTTTCGAGCGTAGAGTATTCAACCCAAATTTATAGATTCGACACAAGGGGAGCCAAAGAATATTTGCGAGTATTAGCAGTTGAGTTGTCAATTCAACCACACCTGGAGATTAAATATCTGCAATAGAGTGATCAGTAGCACAGTAGTATGATAGTTTTGATAGCAATAGTAACAGTAACAGTAACGGTAGCAGTGATAGCAATAGTTTTGTAGCAAGTGTAACAGTAGCAGTAGCAATAGTAACTTAGCAAGAACAATAAGTGGAAAACTCGTAGGCAATGGATTGGTGAACTCGTTGGTTAATATTCATCATGTAACAGTCATAACCTAGGGCGACACAGAACTAGCTCCAGTTCATAAATGTAATGTAGGCATGTATTCCGTAAATAGTCATACGTGCTTATGGAAAAGAACTTGCATGACATCTTTTGTCCTAAGGAAAATAAGGGATATTAAGGCCTCCTTTTAATAGAGAACCGGAACAAAGCATTAACACACGGTGAATACATGAACTCCTCAAACTACGGTCATCACCGGAAAGTATCCCGACTATTGTCACTCCGGGGTTTACGGATCAGAACACGTAATAGGTGCGTATGACTAGAAATATCGGATCAAGAACATAGATATAATGGTGATAACATAAACGGTTCAGATCTGAAATCATGGCACTCGGGCCCTAGCGACAAGCATTAAGCATGGCAAAGTCATAGCAACATCAATCTCAGAACATAGTGGATACTAGGGATCAAGCCCTAACAAAACTAACTCGATTACATGATGAATCTCATCCAACTCCTCACCGACCAGCAAGCCTATGAAGGAATTACTCACTCTCGGATGGGAGCATCATGAAATTGGCAATGGAGAACGGTTGATGATGATGAAGACCGAAGATTCCCCTCTCCGGAGCCCCAAACGGGCTCCAGATCTGGCCTCCCGATGAAGAACAGGAGGTGGCGGTGGCTCCGTATTGTAAAACGTGATGAAACTTTCTCTCTGATTTTTTTCTCCAAAAATAGGATTTTATAGCGTCGGAATTAGGGTCTGTGGGGCCCCGAGGTGGGCACAACCCACCAGGGCGCGCCTGGGGGTGGGGGCTGGCGCGCCCTGGTGTCTTGTGTCCAGCCAGGGCTCCCCCTCCGGTGGTTCTTGGCTCCAGTATTTTTTATTTATTGTAAAATAAATCTCCAAAAAGTTTCGTCTAGTTCCAAGAACTTTTATTTCTGCACAAAAACAACATCATGGTAGTTCTGCTGAAAACAACATCAGTCCGGGTTAGTTTCATTCAAATCATGCAAATTAGAGTCCAGAACAAGGGCAAAAGTGTGAGGAAAAGTAGATACAACGGAGACGTATCAACTTCCGGCTTTAAACTGTGTGCGTTAGAACACACATTCGCAAATGTTTTCACATAAAACATGTGTGTGATGGATAGCCCTATGCCAAACAGTTTCTTCTAGGAACCGTGCGTGATGGCCACCCCTAACACAAACGATGTTATGCCGAAAATTGTGTGTGATGTAGAATGCGAACGGAAACGTTGGTTTGGGATTCACTGTGTGGGATGCTAAGCACATTTCACACGACTTCCCAAATATATCTGTTCGTGATGGCCCTTCCAATCGCACACAACATATTTTTGCTCATCGTGTGTGACCGGGCGCGGCCATCGCCGATGGGTTTTCCATGTCATGTGGGATAGCCCCCCTATCGCCCACACATGCAAGGCGACGGTTTGAGACTACGTCACGGAAAGGGGTTAAAAACCATTTGTATAGCAGGCGCCTGCACTAGTGTAATAGCCTATAGCAAATCAATGCTTTTCCCTCCAAAGATAATGGGAAAACCTTCTTCTTGACTTTGTCCTCGGATAAACCTGCAAGCTTAAATAATCCACAAATCTCATCTATATATATATCAAGTGCAAATCAGGATGAGTTGTTCCATCTCCTGCATATGGATTAGCTGGCAGTTTCTCTAACATACCTGAAGGAATCTCATAATAACTATTTTCAGTAGGTTTGGTAGGTTGAGGGGCAACTTCTGGTCAGGGTGAAGATACCCCAAACAGGCCCTTCAAAGGATTACTATCCATAGTAACAAG
Source organism: Elymus sibiricus (assembly GCA_039707655.1). Taxonomy (NCBI): domain Eukaryota; kingdom Viridiplantae; phylum Streptophyta; class Magnoliopsida; order Poales; family Poaceae; genus Elymus; species Elymus sibiricus. The sequence goes on from CM077671.1 coordinate 254,024,825, forward strand.
CAACAGTAAATTTCAGCATGTACCGAAAATGTTACCTTACCAAATTCCACTCATCGAAGGCGCTTCACTCCTTGACAACGGCGCCAGAAAAGAGCCTTGATGACCCACAAGTATGGGGGGTCAATCATAGTCCTTTCGATAAATAAGAGTGTCGAACCCAACGAGGAGCACAAGGAAATGATAAGTAGTTTTCAGCAAGGTATTCTCTGCAAGTGCTGTAAGTAACAGTGATAGATAGTTTTCTAGCAAGATAATTTGTAACAAGTGACAAGTAGCAAAAGTAACAAGTGTGCAGCAAGGTAGCCCGATCCTTTTATAGCAAAATACAGGCCAAACAATTCTCTTATATCAAGCAACATGCTCTTGAGGACACATGAGAATTTCTGTCTAGTCATGCTCATCATGTTGAGTTGATTCCCGTGCGTTACTTTGATAATTTGATATGTGGGTGGACAGGTGCTAAGGTGCTGTTATTACTTGAACAAGCATCCCACTTATGATTACCCCCTCTCGCAAGCATCTGCAACTACGAAAGAAGAATTAAGATAAATCTAACCATAGCATGAAACATGTGGATCCAAATCAGCCCCTTATGGAATAACGCATAAACTAGGGTTTAAGCTTATGTCACTCTAGCAACCCATCATCTACTTATTACTCCACAATGCCTTCCCTTAGGCCCAACATATGGTGAAGTGTCATGTAGTGGACGTTCACATGACACCAATAAAGGAAGCAACAACATACATATCATCAAGATATTGAACGAATACCAACTTCACATGATTACTTATAACAAGACTTCTCCCATGTCCTCAAGAACAAAAGTAACTACTCACAAATCATCACCGTGTTCAATATCATAGGTGTAATAAATATGATAAAGGATCTGAACATATTATCTTCAACCAAACAAACCAACAAGCATTAACTACAAGACATAATCAACACTACTAGTAACCCACAGGTACCAATCTGAGGTTTTGAGAGAAAGATTGAATACAAGAGATGAACTAGGGTTTGAGATGAGATGGTGCTGGTGAAGATGTTGAGAAGATTGGTCCTCCCACGAAGGAGGAAGCGTTTGTCATGATGATGGCTTCAATTTCCCCCACCCGGAGGGAAGTTTCCCCGGCAGAACCTCTCTGCCGGAGAGCAGAAGGGCCTCTGCTCAGGTTTCCGCCTCGACACGGTGGTGCTTCGTCCCGAAAGTATCCTCTTGATTTTTTCTAGGTAAAAACACATCATATAGCAGAAGAGGGAACCGGAGACCGCCTGTGGGCCTACCAAGCCATCAGGGTGCACCCAATTTGCTTGGCACCAACAGGTGGCCCCCTCTGGTACTTCTTTGCTCCATAAATTCAGATATATTCCACAAAAAATCCTCATGAAGTTTCAGGTCATTTGGACTCCAGAGAATTTTCAGCCTTTTTCTTGGTTTTCAGGTCTAGAATTCCAGTTTCTGGCAATTTCCCTCTTTGTAATGTACCTTTTAAATTAAGAGAGAAAAGGCATTAGAATAGTATCATAAAATGGAATAGTGGCCAGGAATAATATAAATATCAAATGGATGTATCAGTTGTCTACCGAACTTGGAGAAAATAAACTCATGGGATACGTCACCAAAACTCACTTCAACCTTTTCTTTAACACAATCAATTTTAGCATTAATGGTATTCAAGAAAGGTCTACCAAATATAATGGGACAACAATTATCTTGTTGTGAACCAAGTACTAAGAAATCTGTAGGATATTTGATTTTTTTCACACAAGACTTCAACATCTCTAACGATCCCAAGTGGTGAAATAGTATCTCTATTTGCAAGTTTAATACTAACATCGATGTCTTCCATCTCACAGGGTGCTATGGCATTCATAATTTCTTAATATAAGGTAAAAGGAATAGCACTCACACTAACACCCATATCACATAAGCCATGATAGCAATGATCTCCAATTTTAACAGAAACAACTGGCATGCCAACAACTAGTTTATTCTTATCTAGCACATCCTGTTCATTTCTAACAGGTTTTGCAATTCTAGCAGCAGCATCACAGAAGTAAATAACTTGCCCATCAATATTATCAGCCAAGAGATCTTTAACCATCGCAATATTAGGTTCCACATTTATTTGTTCACAAGGTTTGGGTGTTCTAACATTGCTTTTATTAACCATAGTTGTAGCTTTAGCATGTTCCTTAATCCTAAGAGGAAAAGGTGGTTTCTCAATGTAAGTTGTGGGCACAACTGGATCAACATTATAGATAATTGTTTTATCTTTAGCAATAATAGGTTCCTCAAACAATTATTTAATGGGTGGATGATATTTAAACTACTTCTCCTTGGGGAGATCAACATGAGAAGCAAAAGTTTCACAAAAGGAAGCTACCATATTAGAGTCAAGTCCATATATAGCGCTAAACTTATGAAAACTATTGGTTTCCATAAAAGATTTAACACAATCAAACTCAAGTTTTATACCTGACTCTTTACCTTCGTCGAGCTCCCAAACTTCAGAGTTGTGTTAGATTCTTTCTAGAAGATCTCATTTGAATTCAATAGTTTTCTTCATAAAGGAACGAGTAGAAGAAGAATCGAGCATCAATTGATCATTATAAGAAAGTCGAGCATAAAAGTTCTGTAATATTATTTGCCTTGAGAGCTCATAATTGGGGCATGTGTGCATCATACACTTAAGCCTCCCCCAAGCTTGAGTGATACTTTCTCCTTCACGAGGCCAAAAATTATATATATACATATAATTCTGATCACGATGAACCAGATGCATAGGATAAAACTTCTGGTGAAATTCCAGCTTCAGTCGATACCAGTCCCATGTTCTAGCATCATCCAATAACCTATACCAAATTAATGTCTTTCCCTCCAAACATAAAGAGAATACCTTCTTCTTAACACCATCTTCGGATAAACTTGCAAGCTTAAATAATCCACAAATCTCATCGATATATATTGATGACCCACAAGTATAGGGGATCAATCGTAATCCTTTTGATAAGTAAGAGTGTCGAACCCAATGAGGAGCGGAAGGAAATGATAAGCAGTTTTCAACAAGGTATTCTCTGCAAGTGCTCTGAGTAATAGTGATATATAGTTTTGCAGCAAGATAATTCGTAACAAGTGACAAGTGACAATAGTAACAATGACGCAACAAGGTAGCCCAATCCTTTTTGTAGCAAAGGACAGGCCTGAAAGTACCCTTATATTAAGCAAGCGCTCTCGAGGACACATGGGAATTTCTCTCTGGTCATGTTCATCATGTTGAGTTGATTCTCGTTTGCTACTTTGATAATTTGATATGTGGGTGGACTGGTGCTAAGGTGTTGTTCTTACTTGAACAAACAACCCACTTATGATTACACCCTCTCGCAAACATAGGCAACTACGAAAGAAGAATTAAGATAAATCTAACCATAGCATGAAACATGTGGATCCAAATCAGCCCCTTATGAAGCAACACATAAACTGGGGTTTAAGCTTCTGTCACTCTAGCAACTCATCATCTACTTGTTACTCCACAATGCCTTCCCTTAGGCCCATTGGTGCTAACATAGAGTGGGGCTTAAGCCCATAAGATCATCAAGGGTATCCAATAGCAGCCATGTGCTTCTTTAGAGTTTTAAGTAATCTCTTTTCTTCATGCTCTGAAAGGTTAACACTGATAATAAGAGGATATATATTCTTTTCATCGAGATAAGCATATTTCAAAGTATCAGGTAATGTCTTTAGCTCAAACATGGGATCTCCCTTGGGTGGAGGAGGATCCCCTAAAATATCAACTGATAAGTTGTGTTTAAGAATAGGTGTTTGTCTAAGAAATAAATCATCTATTTCATTTCTTTCATTCATATGCATATCATTTTCGTGGTCTAGCAAATATTGTTTTAACGGATCAGTAGGAGGTACAACAATAGAAGCAAGACCAATTATTTCATCCTTACTAGGCAATTCTTTTTCATGTGGTTGTCTACCAAACTCAGAGAAATTAAATTCATGAGACACATCAACAAAGCTTACTTTGACCTTCTCAGCAACACAATTAATTTCAGCATTAAAAGTATTCAAGAAAGGTCTACCAAATATAATGGGACAAAAGTTATCTTGTTCTAAACCAAGTACTAATATGTCGGGTACTTGACTTTTCCACACAAGACTTCGACATTTGTAACAATACCAAGTGGTGTAATAGTATCTCTGTTTGCAAGTTTAACGGTGACATCAATATCTTCTATCTCAGAGGGTGCTATGTCAGGCATAATTTCTTGATATAGGGTGAAAGGTATAGCACTAACACTAGCACCAATGTAACACAAGCCATGATAACAATGATCTCCAATTTTAACTGAAATAACAGGCATGCCAATAACTGGTTTGTTTTTATCGATCTCATCCCGCTTGTTTCTAATAGGTTTTGGAATTCTAGCAGCTTCATCATAGAAGTACGTAAACTGACCATCAATATTATCAACTAGGAGATCTTTAATCATAGCAGAATTAGGCTCAACATTTATTTGTTCAGAAGGTTTAGGTGTCCTAACATGACTTTTCTTAACCACAGTTGCAGCTTTAGCATGTTCCCTAATCCTAACAGGAAAAGGAGGTTTCTCAATGTAAGCAGTAGGAACAATTGGATCAATGTGGCTAACAATTATTTCTTCCCTCTTAATTTTAATAGGTTCCTCTAATGGTTTTTCAATGGGAGGATGATATTTAAACCACTTCTCTTTGGGGAGATCAACATGAGTAGCAAATGATTCACAGTAAGTAGCTACTATCTCAGAGTCAAGACCATATTTATTGCTAAACTCATGGAAAGCATTAGTTCCATAAAAGATTTAACACAATCAAAATTAAGCTTTATACCTGACTCTTTACCTTTGTCGAGTTTCCAATCTTCAGAGTTGCGGTTAATTCTTTCTAGAAGATCCCATTTGAATTCAATAGTCTTCTTCATATAGGAACTAGTAGCACAAGAATCGAGTAATACTTGATCATCATGAGAAAGTCGAGCATAAAATTTTTGTATAATCATTTCTCTTGAGAGCTCATGGTTGGGGCAAGCGTGCATAATAGATTTAAGCCTCCCCCAAGCTTGAGCGATACTTTCTCCTTCACGAGGCCAACAATTATAAATAAAGTCCCGATCACGATGGACTAGATGCATAGGATAAAACTTCTCATGAAATTCCAGCTTCAAGCGATTCCAGTCCCATGATCCAATATCATCCAATAGCCTATACCACATTAATGCCTTTCCCTCCAAAGATAAAGGGAAAACCTTCTTCATAACTTTGTCTCCAGACAAACCTGCAAGCTGAAATAATCCACAAACCTCATCGACAAATATCAAATGGTAATTAGGATGAGTCGTACCATCATAAGGATTAGCTAGCAAATTTTCCTACATACCCAAAAGAATCTCATAATGAATATTTTCAGTAGGTTCAGTAGGTTGAGGAGCATCCTCTTCAACTTCCGTCCGAGGCGAAGATTCCCCGAACAAGCCACTCAAAGGGTGACCGTTCATAGTGACAAGCAACACTAAATTTCAGCGCGTATCGAAAATGTTTCCTTACCAATTTTCACTTACCATAGGCGCATAACTCCCCGGCAACGGCGACAGAGAAGAGACTTGATGACCAACAAGTATAGGGGATCAATCGCAGTCCTTTCAATAAGTAAGAGTGTCGAACCCAACGAGGAGTAGAAGGAAATTATAAGCAGTTTTCAGCAAGGTATTCTCTGCAAGTGATGTGAGTAACACTAATAGATAGTTTTGCAGCAAGATAATTCATAACAAGTGACAAGTGACAAGTGACAATAGTAACAATGATGTAGAAAGGTATCCCAATCCATTTTGTAGCAAAGGACATGCCTGAAAATACTCTTATATTAAGCAAGTGCTCCTGAGGACACATCGGAATTTCTGTCTAGTCATGTTCATCATGTTGAGTTGATCCGCGTTTGCTACTTTGATAATTTGATATGTCGGTGGACCGGTGCTAAGGTGTGGTTCTTACATGAACAAACAACCCACTTATGACTACCCCCTCTCGCAAGCATCCGCAACTACAAAAGAAGAATTAAGATAAATCTAACCAGAGCATGAAACGTGTGGATCCAAATCAGCCCCTTATGAAGCAACGCATAAACTGGGGTTTAAGCTTCTGTCACTCTAGCAACTCATCATCTACTTGTTACTCCACAATGACTTCCCTTAGGCCCATAACATGGTGAAGTTTCATGTAGTTGACGTTCACGTGACACCACTAAGAGAAGTAACAACATATATATCGTCAAAATATCGAACGAATACCAACTTCACATGATTACTTATAACAAGACTTCTCACATGTCCTTGGGAACAATAGTAACTACTCACACCTCATCAACATGTTCAAGATTAGAGGTGTTATAATGGAGATTAAGGATATGAACAGAATAACTTTCACCAAGTAAACCAACAAGCATCAGCTACAAGATGTAATCAACACTACTAGTAACCCATATGTACCAATCTAAGGTTTTGAGACAAAAATTGAATACAAGAGATGAACTAGGGTTGGATATGAGATGGTGATGGTGAAGATGTTGATGAAGATTTATCCTCACACGAAGGAGGAAGCGTTGGTGATGACGATGGCTTCGATCTCCCCCTCCTGGAGAAAAGTTTCCCCGGCACAATCAGCCTGCCGAAGTGCAAAAGGGCCTCTGCCCAGGTTTCCACCTCGAGATGGCGGCGCTTTGTCCCAAAAGATTGCTTCTAATTTTTTTCTAGGGTAAAACACACCATATAGGAGAAGGGGGGGTCAGGAGGCCTGCTGGGGCCCCACAAGCCATCAGGGCGCACCTATAGGGGGTGGGCGCGCCCTATTGGCTTGTGGCCAGAAGGTGCCCCCCTTCTGGTATATTTTTGGCCCAATAGTTCTTAAATATTCCATAAAAATTCTCCGTGAAGTTTCTGGTCATTTGGAGTCGAGTGATTTTTCTGCCTTTTTCTTGGTTTCCCGGTCCTGAATTCCAGTTTCCAGACATTTCCCTCTTTGTGATGTACCTTGCATATTCAAAGAGAAAAGGCATAAGAATTTTGTGATAATAAGGAATAATGGACAAGAATATCATAAATATCAATAAGAAATCATGATGCAAAATGGACATATCATATATCAAGTGCAAATTAGGATGAGTTATTTCGTCTCCTGCATAGGGATTAGCTAGCAGTCTTTCTAACATACCCGAAGGAATCTCATAATAAATATTTTCAGAAAATTGAGTAGGTTGGGGAGTGGCTCTTGCCACTTCTGGACGAGGCAAAGATACCCCGAACAAACCTCTCAAAGTATTGTCATCCATTGTAACAAGTAGTAGTAAATTTCAGCACGTACCGAAAATGTTTCCTTACCAAATTTCACTTACCAAAGGCACTTTACTCCCCATCAACGGCGCCAGAAAAGAGTCTTGATGACCCACAAGTGTAGGGGATCAATTGTAGTTCTTTCGATAAGTAAGAATATCGAACCCAATGAGGAGCAGACGGAAATGGCAAGCGGTTTTCAGCAAGGTATTCTCTGCAAGTGCTGTAGGTAACAATGATAGAATGTTTTGTAGCAAGATAATTCGTAACAAGTAACAAGTAACAATAGTAGCAAGTGTTAACCAAGATATCTTAATCCTTTTTATATCAAAGGACAGGCCTGAAAGATCTCCTATATAAAGCAAAATGCTCTCGAGGACACATGGGAATTTCTGTCTAGTCACGTTCATCATGTTGAGTTGATTCACTTTTGCTACTTTGATAATTTGATATGTGGGTGGACCGGTGCTAAGGTGTTGTTCTTACTTGAACAAACAACCCACTTATGATTACCCCCTTTCGCAAGCATCCGCAACTATAAAAGAAGAATTAAGATAAATATAACCATAGCATGAAACATATGGATCCAAATGAGCCCCTTACGAAATCACACATAAACTAGGGTTTAAGCTTCTGTCACTCTAGCAACCCATCATCTACTTATTACTCCACACTGCCTTCCCTTATGCTCCAATATGGTGAAGTGTCATGTAGTCCACGTTCACATGACACCACTAAAGTAAGCAACACCATACTTATCATCAAAATATCGAATGAATACCAACTTCACATGATTACTCATAACAAGACTTCACCCATCTCCCCGAGAACAAAAGTAACTACTCACAAATCATCACCATGCTCAAGATCAGAGGTGTAATGAATATGATAATGGATCTGAACATATTATCTTCCACCAAATAAACCAACAAGCATCAACTACAAGATGTAATCAACACTACTAGTAACCCCCGGGTACCAATCTGAGGTTTTGAGACAAAGATTGTGTACAAGACATGAACAGGGTTTGAGATGAGATGGTGCTGGTGAATATGTTGATGAACATTGGCTCTCCCACGAAGGAGGGAGCATTGGTGATGATGGTGGCTTCGATTTCCCCCTCCCGGTGCGAAGTTTCCCATGCATAATCGCTCTACGAGAGAGCAAAAGTGCTCCTGCCTAGGTTTTCACCTCGAGACGGCGGCGCTTCATCCCAAAAGTATCCTCCTTATTTTTTTCTAGGTCAAAACCCTTGATATAACAGAAGAGGGGCACCGAAGCCTGCCTATGGGCCTCCCAAGGCAAGAGGGCGCGGGGGGGGGGGGGGGGGGGGTTGGCCGCGCCCTGTTGCCTTGGGGGTAATAGGTGGGGCCCCTTTGGTGGATCTTGGATCCAATAATTCTTATATATTTCATAAAAAATCCTCGTGAAGTTTCAGGTCATTTGGAGTCCATAAATTTTCCACCTTTTTCCATGGCTTTTAGCTCCAAAATTCCTGTTTTCGGCAATTTCCCTCTTTGTGTGAATCTTGCAAATTAAAAGAGAAAAAGCATTAGAATTGTATCATAAAGTGGAATAATGACCAAAAATATTGTACATATCAATATGAAATCATGATGCAAAATGGATGTATCATAGGACAGTAGAAATTTTCCCTCAAGTGGATGACAAAAGGTTTATCAATACGTGGGAGGTGTAGGATGAAGATGGTCTCTCTCAAACAACCTTGCAATGAAATACAAACAATCTATTGTGTACCCAACACACCCAATACAATGGTAAATTGTATAGGTGCACTAGTTCGGCGAAGAGATGGTGATACAAGTGTAGTATGGATAGTAGATATAGGTTTTTGTAATCTGAATAAATAAAAACAGCATGGTAGCAAGTAGTAAACAATGTGCAAAACGATATATCAATGCTTGGAAATAAGGCCTAGGGTTCATGCTTTCACTAGTGCAATCTCTCAACGGTGCTAACATAATTGAATCATATAACCATCCCTCAACGTGCAACAAAAAATCACTCCAAAGTTCCTATCTAGCGGAGAACATAAGATGAAATTGTTGTAGGTATCAAAACCACCTCAAAGTTATCCTTTTCGGTCAATCTATTGAGCCATCCCTATAAGTGTCACAAACAGCCCTAGAATTCGTACTATAATAACACCTACGATACGCATCAATGAACTCTAATGTCACTGATACGCCCATTATGCTTCATGAATTCTTATTGATATTTATGTTATTCTTGTTCATTATTCCTTATTTTGATACAATTCTTATGGCTTTTCTCTCCGAATATGCAAGGTACATCACAAGGAGGGAAATATCTGGAAACTAGAATTCTAGACCTGAAAACCAAGAAAATGGCAGAAAATTCACTTGACTCCAAATGACCTGAAATTTCACGAAGAATTTTTATGGAATATATAAGAATCTTTGAGCCAAAAATACACCAGAGGGGGGCCCCTGCTGGCCACGTGCCAACAGGGCGCGGCCCAGCCGCTGGCCGCGCCCTGTTGGGTCGTGGTGGCCCAGCAGGTCCCCAGGCCCCCCTCTTCTTCTATGTGGTGTGTTTTGACCTAGAAAAAAAATCATAAGATTACTTTCGGGATGAAGCGTCGCTGTCTCGAGGCGAAAACCAGGGCAGAGGCCCTTTTTCTCTCCGGCAGAGAGATTCTGTCAGCAAAACTTCTCTTCCGGAGGGGGTGATCGAAGCCATCGTTGTCACCAACGCTTTCTCCTTCGTGGGAAGACCAATCTTCATCAACATCTTCACCAACACCATCTCATCTCCAACCCTAGTTCATCTCTTGTATTCAATCTTTGTCTCAAAACCTCAGATTGGTACCTGTGGGTTACTAGTAGTGTTGATCAGACCTTGTAGTTCATGCTTGTTGGATTAATTGGTGAAAGATATTATGTTCAGATCCTTGATCATCATCATTACACCTCTTATATTGAACATGTTGATGAGGTGTGAGTAGTTACTATTGTTCCTGAGGACATGGGATAAGTCTTGTTATAAGTAATCATGTGAAGTTGGTATTCGTTCGATATTTTGATGATATGTATGTTGTTGCTTCTCTTAGTGGTGTCGTGTGAACGTCAACTACACGACACTTCACCATTTATGGGCCTAAGGGAAGGCATTGTGGAGTAACAAGTAGATGATGGGTTGCTAGAGTGACAGAAGCTTAAACCTCAATTTATGTGTTGCTTCATGAGGGGCTGATTTGGATCCACACGTTTCATGCTATGGTTAGATTTATCTTAATTCTTCTTTCGTTGTTGTGGATGCTTGCGAGAGGGGGTAATCATAAGTGGGCCGCTTGTTCAAGTAATAACAGCACCTTAGCACCGGTCCACCCACATATCAAATTATCAAAATAGCGAACGTGAATCAACTCAACATGATGAACATGACTAGACATAAATTCCCGTGTGTCCTCGGGAGCACTTGCTTCATATAAGAATACTCTCCGGCCAGTCCTTTTCTATAAAAAGGATTGGGCTACCTTGATGCACCTTGGTTACTATTGTTACTTGTCACTTGTTACGAATTATCTTGGTGCAAAACTATCTACTACTGCTACTCACAGCACTTGCAGAGAATACCTTGATGTAAACTTCTTATCATTTCCTTCTGCTCCTCATTGGGTTCGACACTCTTACTTATCGAAAGGACTACGATTGATCCCCTATTCTTGTGGGTCATCAAGACTCTTTTCTAGCGCCGTTGCCGGGGAGTGAAGCGCCTTTGGTAAGTGGAAATTGGTAAGGAAACATCTTCGCTACGTGCTGAAATTTACTATTTCTTGTTGCTATGGACGGTCACCCTTTGAGTGGCTTGTTCGGGGCATCTTCGCCTCGAACGGAAGTGGAAAAGGTTCTCCTCAACCTACTGAACCTACTGAAAATATTTATTATGAGATTCCTTCGGGTATGTTAGAGAAACTGCTAGCTAGTCCTTATGATGGTACGACTCATCCTGATTATCATTTAATATTTGTCGATGAGGTTTGTGGATTATTTAAGCTTGCAGGTTTGACTGGAGACAAAGTTAAGAAGAAGGTTTTCCCTTTATATTTGGAGGGAAAAGCATTGATGTGGTACAGGCTATTGGATGATATTGGATCATGGGACTGGAATCGCTCGAAGTTGGAATTTCATCAGAAGTTTTATCCTATGCATCTAGTCCATTGTGATCGGAACTTTATTTATAAATGTTGGCCTCGTGAAGGAGAAAGTATCGCTCAAGCTTGGGGGAGGCTTAAATCTATTATGCACACCTGCCCCAACCATGAGCTCTCAAGAGAAATGATTACACAAAAAATTTATGCTCGGCTTTATCAATACGATAAAGTACCACTCGATTCTTCTTCTACTGGTTCCTTTATGAAGAGGACTATTGAATTCAAATGCGATCTTCTGGAAAGAATTAAACACAACTCTGAAGATTGGGAACTCGACAAAGGTAAAGAGCCAGGTATAGAGCTTAAGTTTGATTGTGTTAAATCTTTTATGGAAACCAATGCTTTACATGAGTTTAGGAATAAATGTGGCCTTGACTCTGAGATAGTAGCTTCTTTCTGTGAATCGCTACTCATATTGATCTTCCTAAGGAGAAGTGGTTTAAATATCATCCACCCATTGAAAAACAATTAAAGGAACTTGTTAAGATTGAGAAGGAAGAAATAATTGATAGCCACATTGATCCAATTATTCCTACTGCTTACATTGAGAAACCACCTTTCCCTGTTAGAATTAAGGAACATGCTAAAACTACAACTATGGTTAATAAAAGTCATGTTAGAACACCTAAACCTTCTGAACAAATAAATGTTGAGCCTAATGTTACTATGGTTAAAGATCTTCTAGTTGATAATATTGATGGTCAGGTTATCTACTTCTGTGATGAAACTGCTAGAATTGCAAAACCTGTTAGAAACGAACAGGATGAGCTAGATAAAAATAAACCACTTGTTGGCATGCCTGTTGTTTCAGTTAAAATTGGTGATCATTGTTATCATGGCTTGTGTGACATTGGTGCTACTGTTAGTGCTATACCTTTTACCTTATATCAAGAAATTATGAATGACATAGCACCCTCTGAGATTGAAGACATTGATGTCACTATTAAACATGCAAATAGAGACACACCACTTGGGATTGTTAGAGATGTTGAAGTATTTTGTGGAAAAATTAAGTATCGAACTGATTTCTTAGTACTTGGTTCAAAACAAGATAACTTCTGTCCCATTATATTTGGTAGACCTTTGTTCAATACTGTGAATGCTGAAATTAATTTTGTTACTGAGAAGGTCAAAGTGAGCTTTGGTGATGTGTCTCATGAATTAAATTTCTCTAAGTTCGGTAGACAACAACATGAGAAAGAATTACCTAGTAAGGATGAGATAATTGGTCTTGCTTCTATTGTCGTGCCTCCTACTGATCCGTTAGAACAATATTTGCTAGACCATGAGAATGATAGGCATATGAACGAAAGAAATGAGATAGATGATATATTTCTTAGACAAACACCTATTCTTAAACACAACTTACCAGTTGATATTTTAGGGGATCCTCCTCCACCCAAGGGAGATCCCGTGTTTGAGCTAAAGGCTTTACCTGATACCTTCAAATATGCTTATCTTGATGAAAAGAAAATATATCCTGTTATTATTAGTGCTAACCTTTCAGAGCATGAAGAAAAGAGATTACTTAAAACTCTGAAGAAGCACAGGGCTGCTATTGGATATACTCTTGATGATCTTAAGGGCATAAGCCCCACTCTATGTTAGCACAAGATTAATATGCAACCGGATGCTAAACCTATTGTTGATCATCAACGCCGCTTAAATTCTAAGATGAAGGAAGTGGTAAGAACTGAAATACTCAAGCTTTTGGAGGCAGGTATAATCTATCCTATTGCTGATAGTAGATGGGTAAGTCATGTTCATTGTGTTCCTAAGAAAGGAGGTATAATTGTAGTCCCTAATGATTAAAATGGACTTATTCCACAAAGAATCATAACTAGTTATAGGATGGTAATTGACTGCAGAAAATTAAATAAAGCTACTAGGAAAGGTCATTACCCCTTGCCTTTTATTGATCAAATGTTAGAAAGACTATCTAAGCACACACACTTTTGCTTTCTTGATGGATATTCTGGATTCTCTCAAATACCTGTGTCAAAAGAGGACCAAGAGAAAACTACTTTCACATGCCCTTTTGGAACCTATACTTATAGACTTATGCCTTTTGGTTTATGCAATGCACCTGCTACCTTTCAAAGATGTATGGCTACTATATTCTCTGACTTTTGTGAAAAGATTGTTGAGGATTTCATGGATGATTTTTCCATTTACGAAACTTCTTTTGATGATTGCTTGAGCAACCTTGATCGAGTTTTGCAGAGATGTGAAGAAACTAATCTTGTCTTGAATTGGGAGAAGTGCCACTTTATGGTGAATGAAGGTATAGTACTTGGGCATAAAATTACTGAACATGGTATTGAAGTAGACAAAGCTAAAGTTGACGCAATAGAGAAAATGCCATGTCCTAAAGACATCAAAGGTATAAGAAGTTTCCTTGGTCATGCTAGTTTTTATAGGCTTTTCATTAAAGATTTCTCAAACATTTCTAGGCCACTAACTAATCTTCTTCAAAAAGATATTCCTTTTGTTTTTTATGATGATTGTGTAGAAGCCTTTGAAATACTTAAGAAAGCCTTGATTTCTGCACCTATTGTCCAACCACCTGATTAGAATTTACCCTTTGAAATCATGTGTGATGCTAGTGATTATGCTGTTAGTGTTGTTCTAGGGCAAAGAGTAGACAAGAAATTGAATGTTATTCATTATGCTAGTAAGACCCTAGACAATGCTCAAAGAAATTATGCTACCACTGAAAAGGAATTTTTAGCAGTTGTGTTTGCATGTGATAAGTTTAGACCTTACATTGTTGACTCCAAAATTACTATTTACACCGATCATGCTGCTATTAAATACCTTATTATGGAAAAGAAAGATGCTAAACCTAGACTTATTAGGTGGGTGCTTCTACTACAAGAGTTTGACTTGCATATCATTGATAGGAAGGGAGATGAAAACCCTGTAGCAGATAACTTGTCTAGAATGGAAAATGTTCTTGATGACCCACTGCCTATTGATGATAATTTTCCTGATGAGCAACTTGCTGCTTGATACGTCTCCAACATATCTATAATTTTTTATTGTTCCATGCTGATATGTTATCATTCTAGGATATTGTTTGGGTCTTTATTTACCAATTTATAATATTTTTGGGCACTAACCTATTGACCCAGTGCCCAATGCCAGTTGTTGTTTTCTGCATGTTTTGGCCTTTTCAGGTTTATAGTACCAAATGAAGTCCAATTGCCACAAAACTTTTTGATGATTTTTTCTGGACTATATGAAGACCTAGAAGCTTCAGAAGGAGGCCAGGAGGTGCACGAGGGCACCACCACACACCAGGGTGCGCCCTGGGGGGGCGCCCTGTTATGTGGTGGCCCCCTCGGCTGCCTCGTGACGTCCCTCTTCGGCCTATAAATTCTCTAATATTGCAAAAACCCTGAAGGCAGTCCCAAAACCCATTTTCCGACGCCGCAAGTCTCTGTTACATCGTGAGGCCATATGGAGCTCCGTTCCTGCACCACGCCGGAGGGGGGATCGATCACGGAGGGCCTCTTCATCAACCTTGCTGCCCTCATGATGACGTGTGAGTAGTTCACCATAAACCTATGGGTCCATAGCTAGTACCTAGATGGCAATCTCTCTCTCTCTTATGATTCTCAATATAATGATCATCGCATCTTCGCTTTGATCTATCCGATGTAATCCTGTTGTGCGGTGTGTTTGTTGGGAACCAATGAATTATGGGTTTATGTTCAGATTATTCATGAAAAGTATTTGAGATGCCTATGATATATATTGTTTCTTAATTTCATGATCATTATAGCTTCATAATGTTCTCCGATCTATTGATGTGCTTTGGCCAAGTAGATTGATATTTCATCGGTGGGAGTGGTGCGTTGTCGTACGTTCAACCTGGCGAGTTTCTATGTCCCAGTGACAAAGTAGGGGACAATATGCGTCTTTGTGTTGTTGCTACTAAGGATAAAACGATGGGGTTCATTCATATTGTTTGGGTTTACTTTGTCTACATCATGTCATCGTTATCCAAGCATTACTCTATTTTACTTAATACTCTAGATGCATGCTGGATAGCGGTCGATGAGTGGAGTAATAGTAATAGGTGCAGGCAGGAGTCGGCATATTTGCTTATGGACGTGATGCCTATATACACATGATCATTGCCGTGAACATCGCATAACTATCCGCTTTTCTATCAATTGCCCAACAGTAATTTGTTACCCACCGTATGTTGCCTACATGAGAAATGTCGCTAGGGAAAACTATGGCCCCCGGGTCTATTCACTTATATATTTACAAACGCTACAATTACCTCGTTGCCTTTATTTAACTTTTATTTTATTTTGCAGTTTATATTTATCAACAATTATCTACACAACTCATTTGCTTGCAAATAACGAGATCAAGGGGATTGACAACCCTCTTCCCGCGTTGGGTGCAAGTTGTTTGTTCATTTGTGTGTAGCCGTTGAAGAAGGTCGGGGATTGATATTCCTATTGGTTCGATAAACCTTGGTTTCATAACTAAGGGAAATACATACCCACTTTGTGCTGCAATTACCCGTTCCTCTTCATGGAAAACCCAACACACATCACAAGTATCAGGAAGGATTTCTGGCGCCGTTGCCGGGGAATATCATCATCAACTACCAAGTAACTTCACACAAATTTTCATTCACTTGTTTTTCTTTTTATTTGCTGTTATATTTAGCTTTTCACATAAAAATCAAAAATACAAAAATATTTATCTTTGCTTGTTACTAGTTTGTTCTTTGTCATGGCTAGTTCTTCTTCCGCTCGCTTTACTCCCAATGATGATGTAGTAAATTTCAAACAAAGGGGAGGAGAAAGCTTAAAAGATGCATGGTATAGGATTTGCTTTTCTCAAAATAAAGCAACTAAAAAGTTATCCACCACTACCTTGCTTCACAATTTTAATGTTGGTGTGACCACTTGGTATAGGTTTGTATTTGACACCATCACCGGTGGGAATTTCTTAATGTGTCACACCTTGGATGCCTACACCGCAATTGAAAATCTTGTAGGGACACCACCCATTATTGTCAATGAAAGAAATTTGACCATGGAACATGTTATGCAAAGGCTTGATGTTATTGAAAAGAATATGATCGCAAACAAACCAATTGAGGAGTTGGATAAAAAACTTCATAATCATATCACTCAACTTGGGTCACGAGTAGGAATGACTTTGAAAACCTTAAAGGAAAAAGACACTACTATTGATGACAGGATAGAAAAAGGTTTGAATAGAATTGATAACATGAAAGAGGTCATTGACAAAGTAGGTTCCGCCTTCACACCTCCTAAAGCTAATACTAGTACCCCTCAAAACAAAAACCCCAAGTTCATATATATTCCTAAGAGCGCTAGTACACCTCCCACCAAAGGGAACGAGGATCTAAAGATGATTAGTGTTCATCCCAACTTTATAAATTTGATAAAGGATCTTGCTGCCAAGCCTCATGTTTCCCCTATTATCCACGGTTGTGTTATTGAGGAACTTGATGTCAAGGATGACAATACTTGAAACTATGCATTATGCCTAGCTAGGTGCATAAAACAATAGCGCTTGTTGGGAGGCAACCCAATAGTTATCTTAAATTTTTGCTTTAACTTTCTGTTTATTTTTAATAGCATGATTATTGTCTATATAATGATTATATTTTTGTGTTTAAATTAGTGTTTGTGCCAAGTAAAGCCTTTGGGATGACTCACAAGATGAGTAGAATCGATGTTGAAACAAAACAGAAACTTTTGACTCCAGTACAGGAATTTTCATTTTTTTTCTAGAGCGTGATAATGATCTGAAAATTTTAAACAGTGTTACTATACAAATTTTCGAGGTTTTCCTAATTTTTCAGAATTTTTGGAGTTACAGAAGTATAGGCTCTCTACAGATTGCTACAGACTATTCTGTTTTAGACAGATTCTATTTTTGCTTGCATAGTTGCTTGTTTTGATTATGCTATGGATTGTATCGGGGGTATAAGCCATGGAGAAGTTAGAATACAATACCTATTATGCATTTATGAAATTTTAATCAATTTATAACAGTACCTAAAGTATGCGATATGTTTCTTATACTAACGGATCTCACGAAGTTTTGTTGAGTTTTGTGTGATTGAAGTTTTCAAGTTTTGGGTGTTATCTTGATGGACAAAGGAATAAGGAGTAGTAAGAGCCTAAGCTTGGGGATGCCCAAGGCATCCCAAGGTAGTATTTTAAAGGAGACTCAAGAATATAAGCTTGGGGATGCCCCGGAAGGCATCCCCGCTTTCGTCTCAAATCTATCGGTATGTCACTTGAAGCTATATTTTTATTCGTCACATGATATGAGTTTTGCTTGGAGCGTCGTTTGCTTTTACTTTCAGTTTGCCAAAATCATTGTTTGTTGGACACACATATTTAATAGAGACACACCTTCATCATAATTTGTTAGAATACTCTATGTGCTTCACTTATATCTTTTGAGCTTAGCAGTTGCTCTAGTACTTCACTTATATCTTTTTGAGCACGGTGGCGTGTAGATTTTATAGAAATAATTTCACTCTCGTTCTTCACTTATATTTGTTTGAGAGTTATAAATAGTGAGGGTAATTTGCATGGGCCATAAGACTAGTCCAAAAATATTGGGTATTCAATGAATGATATCAAAACCATCATGTAGCACATATAAAGAAATTGTGGGTCAATGATATTGATGTAGTAATATGAGATAGGTGTGAGTTCATAATTGTTAAACCATAGAAGTGTCGATATTAAGAAGGGTTGGCCTTTTTTCATCTAAAAATTTAAGAGGCATGGTGATGATGTGTGAGCATTTCTATTCCTCATTGAAATCCTAGTGTTGTTTCGGGTAGGAAGCGCGCGATGGTTAACTCCTACAAACCTCTTCCCTCGGGCATGCGATTAGTACTTTGATTTATGATAAACTAATAAATCTTTGCAATAAGTATATGAGTTCTTTATGACTAATGTGAAACCATGGACATACGCAATCTTACCTTTTTCATAATTTGCTAGCCTCTTCGGTACCGTGCATAGCCCGTTCTCACCTCGAGGATCGGTGCAACTTTCACCGGTGCATCCAAAACCCGTGACATGACACGCTCTGTTGCACATAAGCCTTATTATATCTTCCTCAAAACAGCCACCATACCTTCCTATCATGACATTTCCATAGCCATTCCGAGATATATTGCCATGCAAATTCCATCGTCACTTCACATGACTAGTTCGTCCATCGTCATATTGCTTTGCATGGTCATATAGAGCTGACATAGTATTTGCGGCAAAACCAACTTTCATCATGTTTTTGATACATGTCACACTAGATCATTGCACATCCTGGTACACCGCCAGAGGCATTCATACAGAGTCATATCTTCATATCAGTTCTCCTTATTGAGTTGTAAGTAAATAAAAGTGTGATGATCATTATTATTAGAGCATTGTCCCAGTGAGGAAAGAATGATGGAGACGATGATTCTCCCATAAGTCGAGATGAGACTCCGGATGAAAATAAAGATGGGGGAGGCCAAATGAGCCCACTATCCATTCAAAAAAAACGAGAGAAAATGAGAGAAGGGACTTTGCTACTATCCTTTACCACACTTGTGCCTCAAAGTGGTACCATGTTCTTAATGTAGAGAGTCTCATGATATATCACTTTCATATGCTAGTGGGAATTACCTATTCATTATTACAAACTTGGCTTGTATATTCCTAAGACGGGCTTCGTCAAATGCCCGAGGTCTTCATGAGCAAGCAAGTTGGATGCACACCCCACTTAGCTTCATTTGAGCTTTCATACACTTATAGCTCTAGTGCATCATTTGCATGGCAATCCCTACTCCTCGCATTGACATCTATCGATGGGCATCTACGTAGCCCGTTGGTACGCCTAGTTGATGTGAGACTATCTTCTCCACTTCTTACCCCTTTGATATCTACCACCATACTCTATTCCACTTAAATGCTATGTCCAATGGCTCACGCTCATGTATTGCGTGAAGAATAAAAAGTTGATGCATATTGAAAAAGTATGAACCAATTGCCTGACTTAGACACCGTGGTGCTTAACATTTGTATTAATGTGGTGAAGATGGAGCCATGCCTTGCTAATCAAATAAGATGAATGAGGGGTAAACATTTCTTAAGGATCGCATACTTTTAGGAAACAACAATTTTGGTTCTTGCACTTTAATTATTGCTATGTTAATATTTGTTGATTCAACTTTTCTCAATGAGCATACATGCATAAGATTACATAGTTGATAGCATGTCACATCAAAAAATCTGTTTTTATCATTTACCTACTCGAGGACGAGCAGGAATTAAGCTTGGGGATGCTTGATACATCTCCAACATATATATAATTTTTTATTGTTCCATGCTGATATATTATCATTCTAGGATACTTTTTGGGTCTTTATTTACCAATTTATGATATTTTTGAGCACTAACCTATTGACCCAGTGCCCAGTGACAGTTGTTGTTTTCTGCATGTTTTGCCTTTTCGGGTTTACAGTACCAAACGAAGTCCAATTGCCACAAAACTTTTTGATGATTTTTTCTGGACTATACGAAGACCTAGAAGCTTCGGAAGGAGGCCACGAGGTGCACGAGGACACCACCACACATCAGGGCGTGCCCTGGGGGGGCGCTCCCTGATATGTGGTGGCCCCCTCGGCTGCCTCCCGACGTCCCTCTTCGGCCTATAAATTCTCTAACATTGCAAAACCCTGAAGGTAGTCCCGAAACCCTTTTTCCGCCGCCGCAAGTCTCTGTTCCATCATGAGGCCATCTGGAGCTCCATTCCGGCACCCTGTCGAAGGGGGGATCGATCACGGAGGGCCTCTTCATCAACCTTGCTGCCCTCATGATGATATGTGAGTAGTTCACCCCAGACCTACGGTTCCATAGTTAGTACCTAGATGGCAATCTCTCTCTCTCTTATGATCTTCTATACAATGATCATCGCATCTTCGCTTTGATCTATCCGATGTAATCCTATTGTGCGGTGTGTTTGTTGGGATCCGATGAATTGTGGGTTTATATTCAGATTATTCATGAAAAGTATTTGAGATACCTCTGATATATATTGTCTCTTAATTGCATGATCATTATAGCTTCGTAATGCTCTCCGATCTATTGATGTGCTTTGGCCAAGTAGATTGATATTTCATCGGTGGGAGTGGTGCGTTGTGGTAGGTTCAACCTGGTGAGTTTCTATATCCCAGTGACAAAGTAGGGGACAAGATGCGTCTTTGTGTTGTTGCTACTAAGGATAAAACGATGGGGTTCATTCATATTGTTTGAGTTTACTTTGTCTACATCATGTCATCGTTCTCCAAGCATTACTCTGTTTTACTTAATACTCTAGATGCATGCTGGATAGCGGTCGATCAGTGGAGTAATAGTAATAGGTGCAGGCATGAGTCGGACTATTTGCTTATGGACGTGATGCCTATATACACATGATCATTGCCGTGAACATCGCATACCTATCCAGTTTTCTATCAATTACCTAACAGTAATTTGTTACCCACCGTATGCTGCCTACATGAGAGATGCCGCTAGGGAAAACTATGGTCCCCCGGGTCTATTCACTTATATATTTACAAACGCTACAATTACCTTGCTGCCTTTATTTACCTCTTATTTTATTTTGCAATTTATATTTATCAACAATTATCTACACAACTCATTTGCTTGCAAGTAACGAGATCAAGGGGATTGGCAACCCTCTTGCCCACGTTGGGTGCAAGTTGTTTGTTCATTTGTGTGCAGCCGCTGAAGACGGTTGAGGATTGATATTCCTATTGGTTCGATAAACTTTGGTTTCATAACTGAGGGAAATACTTACCCACTTTGTGCTGCAATTACCTGTTCCTCTTCACGGAAAACCCAACGCAGATCACAAGTATCACTGCTATAAATACTTCACATAGTACTCCTTGGTATGCGGATTATGTTTACTATATTGTCGCTAAATATATACCACCTAGCTTCACCTATCAACAAAATAAAAAATTCTTTTATGATTTACGACATTAATTTTGGGATGACCCACATCTTTATAAATAAGGAGTAGATGGTGTTATTAGACGTTGTGTACCTGAGCATGAACAGGGACAGATCCTATGGAAGTGTCACTCCGAGGCTTACGGAGGACACCATGCTGGTGACAGAACTGCACACAAGGTATTACAATGTGACACCCTTGGATTAAGCTACAGTGATCAATTGTAATTAAGCTACAGTAACCATGAGGTCTAAGCTAATCCATTTTGCTAATCCAAGTTTGATCACTTTGGGAATCAATTCTCAATTCAAATTTTTTTGCAATTCAAATTGATTTGAAAAGTGGATTTAATAGTTTTGCAAACCTGAAAAGAAAAATCATGGATGGGTGGCAAATATTCCATAAGCAATTATAAAATTGTAACCCACATTTTATAAATTGTTTTGGTGCCTTAAAATAAATAAAACATAGGCCAAATCAATTATTAAATGCCCTTTTTAATTTTACAGTTTTCAAATAATTTCAAAAAGCCCCCAAACTCTTTGTGGCTCTGTCAAATATTACAACACTAATAGTTGACCAAGTGGCCCTTTTTACAAAAGTGAATTGGTGTTGTTTTTAAATAAAACAACGACTTATTAATAAAAGCAGTAGGTTTTATTTTTAGAAAAAGAAAAAGGCCCCCCTTCCCCCTGGGCCTTGGCCCCTCTTTCCCCTCCCCACCGGCCCACCTCGCCCTCCTCCCCCCTCCTCTATTCACAGAGGGGGCGTGGAGGTCGCCGATGGCCATTTGACGCGTGGTTTGGCCCGGCGTGGCAGGACGGGCAACTCTGGTGCCACTGTTTAGCACCGGCGTCTCGCCGCCGTTAACCTGCTGACATGGCTTCATTAGCCACTAACCCTCCCCACTAACACTCACTGACTAATGGGCCCCGGGCCACTAACTAAACTAGTTAGGGTTTATTTTTAAATTAGTTTATTGCCTGAGACGCTGACATGAGGGTCCCACCGGGGCCGCTGACCAGTCAAACCTACTGACTGGGCAGTCCCAGTTAGTGACAGGTGGGACCCCTTGGCCCCCTTTGACTCTGTTGACTAGTAAACTGGTCAACAGTTGACTGGGCTGACTCAGCCCCACTGACCCCACCTGTCATCCACTATGGCTAGCCCACAGTGGGTATAAAATGTATTTGCTGTTTTATTTTTGAATTAAAATAAATAAATAATAATTTCAGAATATTAATAAAACTTTGAATATTAATATAAAATAATCTGTAAGTCAGCTAAAAAGGTTTTATACATGAAAGTTGATCAGAAAAATCGCACGAATCCGAATACGCTGTCCGTTCATCTGTCACATGCTCCTAGCATGATGAACATGGACTTTTTGCGTTAGGTTCGTTTGTCCGGTAATAGCCAAAGACCCGGGGAAATATCGTCAGATGTTTTCCCGCTCCGTCGTCAACGTGTAGTACTGCGTTAGATCATCCCTAGCACTGCATATTGCCATGGCATACATCGTGTTGCATCTGCTTGCGTTATATTTATTGTTTCTTCCCCCTCTTCTCTCTGGTAGACCCCGAGACTGATGCTGCTGCTGGGTATGACTACGCCACTGATGATCAGCCTTTTGCAGCAGAGCAGCAAGGCAAGCAACCCCCCTTGATCATACCGATATCGCCCATTCTTTCTGTCTCATGCTTGCATTAGTTTTGCTACTCTTGTATATAGCTCCTATTCTGATGCATAGCCTGTTTTTGTTAAATTGCTACTGTACCTACTATTATATCACCTGTTTAGAATAGGTTGATTAGTGCCCCCCTGTGACCTCTTAGTCACAGTTGCCCCTGCTTCATCATCGACGACTCGAAGGCTCGATCAACCGATCGACAAGCCATGCCCGTCACATTCTCCGCACAGCCCCCCTTAGTTGCCCGACTCTGCAGAGCTACTATCGAGTACTGAGGGTGACACCTCGTAAAGTACTCATGATGCTAACCCTGTAGCGTAGCTAGTCGGTCATGGATATCGAGGGTGATTCCTCCTTCACCACTTCTGATAACGACTCTGTCGTGCAACCCCTCAAGTGTGGGACCACCGAGGGTGATTCCTCTAAGTCCACCTTAATGGTTACATCAAGCGGGATCCATTGAGGGTGATTCCTCAGGTTCCGCCTTGATGTTTTATACACACGATTACTATGACTTGGTTACAAAAATATGTTGGAGATGGGTCGGCCATGAAGGATACCCACGGATTAATTACGAGGGGTGGCCGCGCAGGTGAGGCCCTTGCCACAAGCCCTCGAGACAGGGCGACGGGACCATTTATCATGGCTCTGATTGTCACCGCAGTTCACAAAATGCTAATGAGTTGGGTATTTGATCTGAGTTGGTCGATTGACCTTTTTTGTACTAACCTTCACGTGGGAGAAGTTATGGGTACTCGGCGTTGTTGTATCAGCCGAAGCTCTTCGGACATCAGCAATGGAGCGGCACGCGCCCGAGTGGTCCGCGGTGGCATTAATCTTGTATAAGAGGTGCTAGGACTGACCTCGGCCGCCCACGCATCGTGTAGGAGTGCAAAGGGCGAATGGGCCCATGACCCCTGCGCGCTTAGGATTTAGACCGGCGGGCTGGCCTCTCTATTGAGCCTACGTAGGGCAACGACGTGTTGATGTCCCGAGGCTGGGCATGCCCCAGGAAAGTGTGTCCGGCCAGAGGTTATCAAACGTGTTGGGAAATGTGGTGCACCTCTGCAGAGATGAATTCAGCTATTCGAATAGCCGTGTCCACGGTAACAGGACAACTTGGAGTTGTATCCCGGTCTAATACAACTAGAATTGTGACTTAAAATTGAAATGTTTGGCTCTGAGATTGCTTTCTCGTAGGGAGTCGAGGAAGGATCTCTGGGCGTAGTTACTTAAAAAAATTGCTACAATAATATTGCTACCTATGAGTTACCAATCTACACTCTTCTAATGCTGCAAGATGTTGAAGATGCCAGTCTTCGATAGGAGTAGGCTTTCCCTTCTATTCTGGCATTTCTGCAGTCAGTCCAAAGATATAGCCCCATTCCTTTGATAATGATGCATACTTAGCATAGTTCTGATGTCAGTCTTGCGAGTACTTTGGATGAGTGCTCACCGTTGCTTTGCTCCCCTTTTCCCTCTTGATACGATTGCTGCGACCAGATGACGGAGCCCAGGAGACAACTGCACCCGCCGCCGACTACTAGTACACCGACGGTGCCTACTACTACGTGGAGGCTGCCCCCGACCAGCAGTAGGATAGGAGGTTCCTAGGAAGGAGGCCTTACCTCTTTCGATTCGTGTTATGTTTGTGCTAGCCTTGTTAAGGCAAAACTTGTTAAAATTATGTCTATACTCAGATATTATTTGCTTCCGCTGACTCGTTTGTATTCGAGCTTATGTATTCGAGCCCTCGAGGCCCCTGGCTTGTAATTCGAAGCTTGTATGACTTTAATTTGTGTCTAGAGTTGTGTTGTGATATCTTCTCATGAGTCCCTAGTCTTGGTCATACACATTTGCGCGTATGATTAGCGTACGATCAAAATGGGGGCGTCACATACAATCTGGTTTTTATTGGCCTACTCTTTTCAAAGATGCTCGTAAGTATGTCCTTTCTTGTGATGAATGTCAAAGAATTGGTAACATTGGTAGACGTCAGGAAATGCCTATGAATTATTCACTTGCTATCGAACCATTTGATGTTTGGGGATTTGATCATATGGGACCTTTTCCTTCCTCGAATGGGTTTACACATGTTCTAGTTGTTGTTGATTACGTTACTAAGTGGGTAGAAGCTATTCCAACTAGTAGTGTTGATCATAACACTTCTATTAAAATGCTTAAAGATATTATTTTCCCGGGGTTTGGAGTCCCTAGATATTTAATGACTAATGGTGGTTCCCATTTTATTCATGGTGCTTTTCGTAAACTTCTAGCTAAATATGATGTTAACCATAGAATTGGATCACCTTATTACCCTCAGTCTAGTGGCCAAGTTGAATTGAGCAATCAAGAAATAAAGTTAATTTTGCAAAAGACTGTTAATATATCTAGAAACAATTGGTCTAAGAAACTTGACGATGCCTTATGGGCTTATAGAACTGCTTACAAAAATCCTATGGGAATGTCCCCTTATAAAATGGTCTATGGAAAAGCTTGTCATTTACCTCTTGAGTTAGAACATAAAACTTATTGGGCAATTAAAGAACTTAACTATGATTTTAAACTTGCCGGTTGATACGTCTCCAACGTATCTATAATTTATGAAGTATTCATGCCATGTTTACAATAATTCTATATGATTTTATTAGAACTAACTCGGACTGACGCTGTTTTCAGCAGAACTACCGTGGTGGTGTTTTTGTGCAGAAATAAAAGTTCTCGGAATGAGCTGAAAATTTACGGAGAATATTTTTGGAAAATATAAAAAATACTGGAGCGAAAAGTCACCGGAGAGGAAGGACGAGGAAGCCACAAGGGTGGGGGGCGCCCCCCCCCCCCTAGGGCGCGCCCCCCTAGCTTGTGACTTCCTCGGGAACCTTCTGGACGTGGGACCAACGCCAAAAACTCTTATAAATATAGAAATCTCCGAAAAGAAACCTAGATTGGGAGTTCCGCTGCCAGAAGCCTCTGTATGCACGAAAAACCAATCGGGAGCCCGTTCCGGCACCCTGCCGGAGGGGGAAACCATCACCGGAGGCCATCTTCATCATCCCGGCGGTCTCCATGACGAGGAGGGAGTAGTTCACCCTCGGGGCTGAGGGTATGTACCAGTAGCTATGTGTTTGATCTCTCTCTCTCGTGTTCTTGAGATGGCACGATCTTGATGTATCGCGAGCTTTATTGATATAGATGAATCATATGGAGTTTTCCCCTCTCTATCTTCTTGTGATGAATTGAGTTTTCCCTTTGAAGTTTTCTTATCGGATTGAATCTTTAAGGATTTGAGAACACTTGATGTATGTCTTGCGATGGGATATCCGTGGTGACAATGTGATGTTCTATTGATCCACTTGATGTATGTTTTGGTGATCAACTTGCGGGTTCCGTGACCTTGGGAATCTATGCATAGGGGTTGGCACACGTTTTCGTCTTGACTCTCCGGTAGAAACTTTGGGGCACTCTTTGAAGTTCTTTGTGTTGGATTGAACATGATGAATCTGAAATTGTGTGATGCATATCGTATAATCAAGCCCATGGGTACTCGTGGTGATATTGGAGTATCTAGGTGACATTAGGGTTTTGGTTGATGTGTATCTTACGGTGTTATTTTAGTACGAACTCTAGGGTTGTTCGTGACACTTATAGGGATAGCTCATAAGATTGATCGGAAAAGATAACTTTGAGGTGGTTTCGTACCCTACAATAATTTCTTCGTTTGTTCTCCGCTATTTGTGACTTTGGAGTGAACTCTTTGTCGCACGTGAGGGATTTATATATGATTCAACTATGTTAGTATTGTTGAGAGAACTTGCACTAGTGAAAGTATGAACCCTAGGCCTTGTTTCCAAGCATTGCAATACCGTTTTGCTCACTTTTGTTACTTGCTACCTTGCTGTTTTTATATTTTCAGATTACAAAAACCTTTATCTACCATCCATATTGCACTTGTATCACCATCTCTTCGCTGAACTAGTGCACCTATACAATTTACCATTGTATTGGGTGTGTTGGGGACACAAGAGACTCTTTGTTATTTGGTTGCAGGGTTGTTTGAGAGAGACCATCTTCATCCTACGCCTCCCACGGATTGATAAACCTTAGGTCATCCACTTGAGGGAAATTTGCTACTGTCCTACAAAACTCTGCGCTTGGAGGCCCAACACGAGTCTACAAGAAGAAGGTTGCGTAGTAGACATCACCGGTGAAAAGAGGTTATTTGATATTAGCTCATTAGATGAATGGAGGACACAAGCTTATGAAAATGCCAAGTTGTTTAAGGAAAAGGTTAAAAGATGGCATGACAAGAGAATCCAAAAATGGGAATTCAATGTAGGAGACCTAGTTCTTTTGTACAACTCTCATTTCAGATTTTTTTTGCTGGTAAGCTTCTCTCCAAATGGGAAGGCCCTTATGTCGTTGAAGAGGTCTATTGCTCCGATGCTATAAAGATTAACAACTTTGAAGGCAAAAGCCCGAGAGTGGTAAATGGGCAAAGAATTAAGCACTACATCTCAGGTACGCCCCTTAATGTCGAAACTAACATTATTCAAGTTATGACTCCGGAAGAACACATAAGAGAGAGACCTTCCGGAACACTCCAGAAAGCTGAAAAGGGGTAGGTATGTGATACAGTAAGTAAACCGACTCCAAAAATTCCAAAAAAAATATTTTCTATTGGTTTTGGCATTTTAGAAAAATTCCAAAAATACAAAGGAGTCAGGGGGGGCCACGAGGGAGCCACAACCCAACAGGGCGTGGCCTAGGCCCTGGTCCCGCCCTGTTGGCTCGTGGTGCCCTCATGCGCCTCCCGGACTCCGTTTTCTTCCTGGACACGTATTCTAACCTAGAAAAAATCATTATATAAACTCCTGTATGTTTTGACCACCGCCTCGCAAGTTTCTCCTCTGTTCTGGTTTCGGGCTATTTTCCTGATAGATCTAGATCACCATGACGTCGCCAAGCTCCTCCAAGGACAAGTTCTACGAGAAGGTCATCAACCCCTACTTGTCGGATGTCATGAAGCACCCTCAAGCCATTGAGATGCGTGAGGGGGTGCTCCACATCTGGGATGTTCAAGGCCCCAAGAAGGAGGGGAGCGAGAAGGCCAGGCTTGCAGCAGTGGAGCAGGAGATCTTCAACTGTCAAGGGATGGTTGAACATGGTCTGAGTGCTAACCACTCTATGATCACGGACTTCATCCGAGAAAACAAGCTGGACACAAATAACGTGGGAAAGGCCCTCTTCAAGCTTCAAGAGCGGATCGAACATCTCCAAGCTCAAATCTTTGACCTACAAAACCAAAACTGTGAGTATGAATCTAGGTTCGAGAGTATGAGCATCGCTGCCACTTTCAGGATTCCGGAGACAAGGTCTTGTTTATATGATGGGGAGCCTATGCCTTGGAAGATGGAGGACAAGCCTACTACATCATCACCCAAGAAGGACACCTGAGTACATGGGTATGGGCACCACCCTTAGCTTGTTCCAAGCTTGGGGGAGGTGCCCCGGTATCGTATCACCATCACCTCTATCATTATCATCTATCTTAGTTCGATCCTTAGCTATTTCGTGATTTAGGGAAATAAAATTTCAGATTTTCTTTGCTTAGAATTTTTCTTTGAGATCTACCTATCTTTGTAATCGAGTGTGAGAGTTATATAGTAAAGATTAGTTGAGTTTGTGTGCTTTACCTTCATGCATCTATCACCATAGCATTGAAATAAAAGAAAGAGATCATATGCTAATCCCATGGGGAGTAATGACTTCACATAGAAAAAGTATAAGTTATAAAAGTTGTTGGGAATAAACAAACATAGCATTAGTCATTGATACAATCTATGCAAGATTATGATATAGGAGAGGAGATTCACATATAAATACACTATCTTGGACATCTTTTATGATTGTGAGCCCCCATCAAATATTATATAATGATCAAGTGTTGATATTGGACATGGAAGACAATGTAATGGTCATGATAGTTTACATTCACATAGAAGTTATATGGCCATGGATCCTTTAACATGTGGTGCTTGTTCTAGATCTTTTGCTAGCCAATAATTTTCTACACCAAGTAGAGATACTACTTGTGCATCCATAATACCTTAAACCCAGTTTCTTTCCATGAGAGTCCACCATACCTACCTATGGATTGAGTAAGATCCTTCAAGTAAGTTGTCATCGGTGCATCAAGCAATAAAAATTGCTCTTAAATATGTATGATCTTTTATTGTAAGGGAAAATAAGCTTTGTATGATCTTGTGATGGCAAAGAAATAAAAGCGACGGAGTGAATAATAAAGTTTTCTATCATAAGGGGCAATATAAAGTGACGTTCCTTTGCATTAAGAGCTTGCACATCCAACTTACAAGCGCATGGCAACCTCTGCTTCCCTCTGCAAAGGGCCTATCTTTTATCTTCATGAAATTACTTATGTGCAAAGGTCAATAAAGTTTATTCTTACTCCAACCTATCAATTCTATAGTTGGCAAGCATCATGTGTTGAGGACAGATCCAGATAAATATATCCAGTTGAATGTAGGAGATCATGAACCATTATTGTTGACATTATCCTTGAGGTAAATAAGTTGGGTGGCAAAAACAAAGAAGCCCCTATCTTCCTATGTGTCCACCGGAAACATTAGCTCCAAAAATATGCAATGAGTGTCAACAATCAAATGATAGTTAAGTATGTGAACTTTCTAGAATGAAAGCTCTTACATAGACTCTTCTCTGGATTATGATGAATTGTGATTGCCTCAATGACTAAGAGCATAGTTTGTTGATTGTCAATAGTGTTTATGCTTCATACTTCAACATTGTGAATGAATTGTTAGTTTCTTATGATAAGTTATATGATGAAAATATTGCTGCTATGTTATAATTCATGATGCAATCATGTCCGTATTCCATTTTTATCGACACCTCTCTCTCAAATTATGTGGTCATTATTATCGAGTTCGGCTTCCGCTTGAGGACAAGCGAGGTCTAAGCTTGGGGGAGTTGATACGTCATTATGCATCATGAATTCTTATTGATATTTATGTTATTCTTTTTCATTATTCCTTATTTTGATACAATTCTTATGCCTTTTCTCTCTGAATATGCAAGGTACATCACAAGGAGGGAAATCTCTGGAAACTGGAATTCTGGACCTGAAAACCAAGAAAATGGCATAAAATTCACTGGACTCCAAATGACCTGAAATTTCACGGAGAATTTTTATGGAATATATAAGAATTTTGAACCAAAAATATACCAGAGGGGGGCCCCTGCTGGCCACGAGCCAACAGGGCGCGACCCATCCCCTGGCCGTGCCCTGTTGGGTCATGGTGACCCAGCGGGTCCCCAGGCCCCCTCTTCTTCTGTATGGTGTGTTTTGACCTAGAAAAAAGCATAAGATTACTTTCGGGACGAAGCGCCGCCGTCTCGAGGCGGAATCCAGGGCAGAGGCCCCTTTTCTCTCAGGCAGAGAGATTCTGCCGGGAAAACTTGTGACGCCCCCAATTTCGACCGTACGCTAATCAAACACGCAATGCGTACGACCAAGATTAGGGACTCACTGATCGATATCACAACACAACACTAGACACAAATTAAAGTCATACAGCTTCATATTACAAGCCAGGGGCCTCGAGGGCTCGAATACAAAGCTCGACAAGCATGAGTCAGCGGAAGCAAATAATATCTGAGTATAGACATAAGTTAAACAAGTTTTGCCTTAAGAAGGCTAGCACAAACATAAGCAGCGGATCGAAAGAGGCGAGGCCTCCTGCCTGGGAACCTCCTAACTACTCCTGAGCGTCGGCACTCTCCACGTAGTAGTAGGCTCCAGCGGTGGTGCAGCAGTCGTCTCCGGCATACTCCATCTCCTGGGCTCCGTCGTCTGAACGCGGTAATCGTATCGAGGGGGGAAGAGAAAGCAAAGCAGCGGTGAGTACTCATCCAAAGTACTCGCAAGACTGACCTCAGAACTATGCTAAGTATGCATCAGTATCAAGGAAAGGGGTTATATCTGGGCTGACTGCAGAAAGCAAGAATAGGGGGAAGGCCTAGTCCTATCGAAGACTAGCATCTTCAACATCTTGCAGCATTAGAAGAGAGTAGACTGGTATCTCATATATAGTCATATTATTGTAGCAATGTTATTAAGTAACCACGCCCAGAGATTCTTCCTCGACTCCCTGCGAGGAAGCAATCCCGGAGCCACATTTATCTCAAATTTAAGTCACAGTTATAGTTGTATAAGGTCAAGGTACAACTCCAAGTCGTCCTGTTACCGTGGACACGGCTATTCGAATAGATAATTCATCCCTGCAGGGGTGCACCGCATTTCCAACACGCCTGATCACCTCCGGCCGGACACACTCTCCTGTGTCATGCCCGGCCTCGGGATATCAGCACGTCGTCGCCCCACCTAGGCTCAACAGAGAGGCCAGCCCGCCGGTCAAAATCCTAAGCACACAGGCGTCGTGGGCCCACTTGCCCTACGCGCTCCTGCACGATGCGTGGGCGGCCGAGATCAGCCCTAGTACACTCTAGTCCAAGAGCTGCACCGTCCAGGCCACTCGGGCGCGCGCCGCTCCATTGCTGACGTCCGAAGAGCTTCGGCCGATACAACGACGCTGAGTACCCATAACTTCTCCCACGCGATGGTTTGGTGCGTAAAAAGGCCAACGACCCAACTCAGATCAAATACCCAACCCATTAGCATTTTATTAATGCGGGGCAAGCGCGACCCATGAAGTGCTGTCCCGTCGCCCCGTCTCGAGGATGTGTGGCAAAGGCCTTTCCTGCCCGTCTACGCCTCATCATCATCAAACCGTGGGTACCCCTCAGGGCCGACCCATCACCAACATGTTTCTGTAACCAGGTCATAGTAACTGTGTGTATAAAACATCAAGACGGAACCTGAGGAATCACCCTCAAAGGGTCCCGCTCGATGAAACCGTCAAGGTGGACTTAGAGGAATCATCCTCGAGGGTCCCACACTTGAGGGGTTGCACGACAGAGTCATCGTCGGGAGTGGTGAAGGAGGAATCACCCTCGATAACCACGAACGACTAGCTGCACTACAGAGCTAGCATCATGAGTACTTCACGAGGTGTCACCCTCCGTACTCGATAGTAGCTCTGCATAGTCGTACAACTAAGGGGTGTGCGGTGATGTGAGGGGCCTGGCTCGTCGGTCGGTTGACCGAGTCTCCGAGTCGTCGAGTCGTCGATGAAGAAGCAGGGGCAACTGGGACTAAGGGGGGTCACAGGGGATTCATTGATCAACCTATACTAAGCAGTTGATATGATTGCAGGTATAGTAGCAGTTTATCAAAAACAGGCTATGCATCAGAAATAGGAGCTAGCTAATACAGTAGCAAAATCTAATGCGAGAATGAGAGGGAAAGAAATGGGCGATATCGGAATGATCAAGGGGGGTTGCTTGCCTTGCTGCTTTGCGGCAAAAGGCTGATCGTCAACGGTGTAGTCGTACCCGGGGTCATCAGCAGTCTCGTGGTCTATCCCAGTATCGAGGTCTACTGGAAAGAAGTAACGGAGGGGGAACAGATAAATAACGGAGCAATCAAATGTAGCACAAATGAAATGGCACGGCAAGATGTGTGGGTGACATGCTCTAATGCATCCCTAAGCATTTTAAAAGAAGGGGGGAAATATCTGGCGATATTTTCCCAGCTCCAGGTATTTTTCGGTCAGATGATCCTAATGCAAAAAGTCCAGGTTTATTATGTTGGAGGCATGTGACAGATGAACGGACAGCGTATTCGGATTCGTGGGATTTTTCTGAGAAACTTTCATGTATAAATTATTTTCATCGGAGTTACGGTTTATTTTATATTAATTTTCAAAGTTTATTTGAATTTCTAGAATTATTATATTTAAATAATCCGAATTGACCAAGTCAATTTGACTGGTCAAAGTGAACAGTGTTGGGGGTCCACATGTCAGAGTTTTACTAAATATCAAAACTGATTTATTTAATCTAATTAAAGGGGACCCACATGTCATTTATTAGTATACTAATTTAGTACTAGACTAATCCTAATCCAAACCTAGGCTTAACTAAACAAAGGACCGGCCACACTTGGCTGTGTCATACACACACAGCACGCACACACACATCACGCACCACACACTCTCACACTCACGCACATCACACACTACTCACACACTACACCGCACGCTCACACACCTAGCCATGGCCTGCATCAGTAGCAGCCGGCTGCAGCAGCCCTAACAGCAAAACAGAGCAGCAGGTAGAGGAGCAGTGGCAAGTAGTATCAGTAGGAAGCAGCAGTGGTAGTGCAAGAGCAGCGGCAGCAGGAGCAAAAGCAGCAGCTAGCAGAGGGCAGCAGAGCAGCGCATCAGCAGCAGCACCTGGAGGCAGCAGCGGTAGCAACAGAGAGCGGCAGCAGTATAGCAACGCAGGAGTAGCTTAGAGCAGTAGCAACGGTGCAGTAGCAAGAGCAAAATAGCAACGAGCAGCAGTGGCGTAGGAGCAGCAGCTCAGCGCGGCAATGAGCAGCAGCAGGTAGCAGCAACAACAGCAGGCGTGGGGCGGCCAGGAGCAGCGGGAGCGGGCGACGCGGGGCAGCGGCGGCTGCGGGCGCGCGTGGGCGCGGCCACGCGAGGGCGTGCGCGTACAGCAGCAGCCACAGCGCAGGAGCAGAGGGCAGCAACAACAAGCAGCACGCACACACGTACGCACGTACGCGTACACTCGGGGACGGCGGCAAACGGCGACGAATCGAAGGGGGGAGGAGGGGAATGGGCAAGGGAGCTCACATCGGAGCTCGTGGACGCGGTTTGGAGACGCGGGGATGACCAGACGCGACAAACTCGTCGACCAGATGCGACGGCCGCGGCGGGGAATGGGCTCGATGGCGAGCGTACAGGGGACCCTAGCTCGAGCTCTTCGGTGAGGGTGGAAGAGACGACGATGGCGGAGCTCCTGGACGTCCTCGCACGCGACGGGGAGCACGGTGGCCACGGGATCGACGGTGACATAGCGACGGTGGCATCTGTTAGATGCGGGGGAACGAGAGCAAAGGTGCGGGGAGGAGCAGGGAGCGGGCTAAGGTTCGACCGGGGTCCTGGGGGTCGTTTTGTATGCTCCGGAGCTCGGTCGGATGCCCGACGCATGCGCATCGCCGACCATGGTGCCGGTGGATGAGCGCCACGCCCTCTGTCGTGTACAGAGGAAGGGGATAACCCCCATTGGGTTGGGCCCAATACACTGTTGCACTAAAGCCCAGTAGAACAGTGCTAATTAGGCCTTTTTCCTTTTCTTATTTTCTGTTATATACTTTGTCTCTGTTTTGTATTTTTTTAACACTATTTGGCCCTTTGTAAAATAATGAAACTTGGTCCAAAAACCTCATTGTAATATTGGAAGTTGTCACAAAAAGTTTGGGGGCAGTTGAAATAAGTTTGGACTTTACATAAATTAAAAGGCATTTAATTAAATGATTTGGCCTCTATTATGATTATTTTGAGGCACCAAAATACTTTGTAAAAAGTTGGTTATGATCTTATAATTACCAGAGGATTATTTGCAACCCATTTATGATTTTTTATTTACTGGTTTGCAAAACTATTTAATCCACTTTAAAAGAATTTTGAAAATAATTAGGAAATTCAAATGAGATATGATTCCATTGTGATCAACATGGCTTAGCAAAAATGGATTAGCTTAATCCTCATGATTTTTGTAGCTTAATCACAAGCATAACTGTGGCAGGATTCCAGGGGTGTTACAAAACTTCTCTCCCGGAGGGGGAGATCGAAGCCATCGTCATGACCAACGCTTCCTCCTTCATGGGAGGACCAATCTTCATCAACATCTTCACAGATATTATTACCAGTATATTCTTTATGGAATGTACTTTCACATCATATATATTTGTCATGGTAATTATTTCTATTTCTTTCTTTAAAGTTGGTCAAACTGTATCAAGTTTGACTTGAGTCAACTCTAATACGCAGACTACTAAATAAAAACGGAGGGAGTAAGTGCCGTAGCTTCGGAGAAAAACAATACACGCCCCGTGATCCATGCACACAGATATGATTTGACGTGACGCATGCTAGCAGGTCGCCTCGTAGGCTGACCGGGATGCGTGCAAGAAGGTGTGTGAATTGATGGGAGGCGTGTTCGCTGCGAAGTTTCGCAGGGAGACGTGTCGTCAAGCGTGTGAATTGACGGTGCGCATGCCAGCAGTCCGGCGCGCAGGCGGCTCACCGGGAGGCGAGCCGTCCCTTTAAACCGCCACCCGCCTCCCTCTCAAGTCCCAACTCCCCTTTATTAACCGCCCCCGAGCTGCTGGTTTTAACATTCTCGCTACACACAATCCTCTCTCACACCCTGCATCCTCGCCGCCGTTCTCAATCGTCATCACCGGCCCCCCTACACCATGGGAGGGAGTAACCACGTCGGTGCCGGCGAAGCACCCAAGCACAGCATGAAGGTGGGCACAGAGATTGTCGTCGTCGGAGATGACGTATCGCGCGGACAGCAGCACGGCCTTGACGTTGTCGCTGCCGCCGTGCTTCCCCAGCCGGAGCCGGTGGTCCACAACGACTCCGACGAACACTCCAGCGACGACAACGAGTCGGACGGAGAACCGGTTGGTCATATATACCCATTTTTGGTAAATACATATAAAAAGCTGATTGGTTTGCTACCAACATCTGGCATTGCTGCCAATAATTGGCAAAATCAAAAGTTGTCAACATTTCGCAACCTTTTGTGAGATTGGTAACGAGAATTGTTATGCAACCAATCTCTAGCCAACATTTGATAGTTGCTAAAATATGGCATGCTAACTTTTGGCATCAAACCAATTAGCTTCGATTTAGGGTTCACGTTATCGCATGAAATATTATGTTTCATAAACTCTGCCTTGCAAATTCGCATTATAAAATATACGGACGTCACATTTTTTACTATGTATAGGTGCTATCTGAGGATGTGGACAGCGAGGATGAAGACGTCTAGGAGAGGTTCAAGAGGCAAACGCTGAGAGAGCTTATGGCTGGAAAGCATAACAGGCGTGTCAGGAAGAATGGGGGCTATGGATGCCCGTTCTGCAACCATAAGATTAACAACACGTACTCTAGTGTTCTGGCGCATGCAAGAGGACGAGCCGTTGGCTCCTTCAAGCAGAAGTATTCTCGCAGGATAGCGCACGCCGCATACGCCTAGTTCCTGGAGAATCTTAACGATCAAGCATGAAGATGAGATGTTGGATTGAATCTATCTAGTTTGTGTGTATTATATCTATGCTTTTGTATTATATTTTTTCCCGAGATTGAAACTGTGCAACGACTTTCATTGTGCGGTATCTCCATCACGCCGGAGTGCTAGTTTACTTGAGTTGAGAGTAATATTTATATAGGATTTATCACACACGGTTGGATCTGATAAGCCATTTCCTCCGAAGCACATTATTCTAGGACAGAAAACCCTATGCACCACTTCAAAAAAACATCTCAGCACCCACATGTCACAAAACCCTCGCCTGCTCCCCTCCCCCTCCCCCTCCCCAAAGTAGCACCTATGCTAACGCTAGTACTCCGGGACTCTCCATGCATGTCTCACCGCCTATCCCCGCGGCAACCACTTAGCTCGACACCTGTCGCCACCGCCGGCTGCCGCAAAATGCCACCGCATATCTCCACTGCCGATTGCCGCGGCCTATCGGCACTGACTTTCTCGACGCTGCTCGCTGTCAACCCAGCTTGCCCGATTGGGGAATCTTCAGAACTGGTTTTTTCCCCATGAAGAACTAGGTAACTAATCTACTGAAATATTTCCGCTCATCTCTTATCCCAGTCCGTCGGGCCTTTTTAATCACCCGTCCGAAATCGCCGTGGATTCATGTTTCTTCTAGCTGATTCGAGGGTTTTCATTCACAGAGTGTACTGTGCAAGGACACATCAGGGCTATGCGGCTTCGGCCAAAAAACCGAGGAGTTCCATCTCACCGTACCAGATGACTTCACGAAGCGCACGGTATGTTCAATCTCACACTACCTGTGTTGACATGCATGGCCTATACTTTTTCTGAACCTATACTATATATTGCTACATTTGGGTAAAAGGTGCCACATGCAGCATTTGCGTCAAATTTGATTTCTTCTCTTCTTCTTATTCTTCTCCATCTATATTAGGGAAATGAATGTTGTATTGTTCTTTCGTTTACTCTCATATATATTTGCACGACATCATGGTTACATTATCTCTTTACTTGTAATTTCTTGTCCTTTCATATGAAATGTTGCACTGTTCTTTTAACTACTACTCCCATACTACCATGTTACCCTGTTCTTTAACAATCTTATCAATTCCTGTAGTACATCCCTTGCTTTGCAACGACAACTGTAATGCTAAATCTTGGCCTTTACATAAATGAAGACTCCAAGGATGTCATATTGAGCACAAACCATGGATTTACAATCGTTGTTTCTGTAAATCTTGATGAAGATTGTCACTGCTATTTTGAAGAAGGCCTTTGGGGAGAAATATCTAAGTTTTATGTACTGAAAGCTGGCACTAAAATTACGCTCCACCTAAAAGAGACTTACCATACGATAAATGCTAACTTCCCCGACGACATTCTCCGTCCATGCTTTGTTGGAAGTAAGTGTTATTTCTAGTATCTGCATGTTGACTTGCATAGCAATATCAATGTAACTGTGTAGTATTTCAGAAACCAATTGGGATTTCATTTTCTTAATCTGTTAAAATTGTTCCTACCTAGTAACTTGTAATTACCAATGCACTATTCTTCTGCACTGATCTAGCTACATAATCACTATCCTCCCACTGCTCTACTCTTGACAGAAAGATATGCCGGCGGCCATTCTCCGGACGTGGATGTCGAGGTTGCCAACAAGCGGAGGCGGGTTGAGCCAGAAACACAAGCGCCTCCGATAGGCCCAGACCTCATCAGCAGCCTCCCCGATGATATGTTGAAAGTCATCATCTTCCTCCTCCCTATCGAAGATGGAGTGCGCACAACCCTCCTCTCCCGGCGGTGGCGCCCCCTATGGCGCTACGCCCCTCTCGGCCTCATCAGCGAGCACATGCTCTGAACTGGCTGTCGCAAATGCTTGGATGCATTGTCCCAGATCCTCGGCATGCACTGTGGCCCAATCAAAGGCCTTACTATGGGCAATTTCCGTTCTAATGGCAAGGACCGAGCCAAGCTTGACGAGTGGTTCTTATCGACCGCCCTAGATCATCTCGAAGAACTCACTTTTAATGATGGGCATATGTGCCCGCTGCCACCCTCCGTGCTGTGCCTCGAGCCAACGCTGCGCATCGCCAGGTTCATGAACTGCCATTTCCCACAGATTAACGTCAATCCCGCTCTTTTGCTACCTCGACTGAAGCACCTTGAGCTCGTCACTGTCTACATCCCCAACGACGACATGGAGCGCCTGCTCCGCGGCTGTACTGCGCTCGAGTACCTTCATCTTCAGGCGATCAATGGGTTGAGTAGCCTCCACATCACCTCCATGAGTCTTTGATGACCCACAAGTATAGGGGATCAATCGTAGTCCATTCGATAAGTAAGAGTGTCAAACCCAACGAGGAGCAGAAGGAAATGACATGCGGTTTTCAGCAAGGTAATTTCTACAAGCACTGAAATTGTAGGTAACAGATAGTTTGATAGCAAGATAATTTGTAACGAGCAAGTAACGGTAACGATAAACAAGGTGCAGCAAGGTAGCCCAATCCTTTCAAGGCAAAGGACAGGCCAGAACAATCACTAGTAATAGGCAAAGTGTTCTTGAGGGTACACGGGAATTTTGTCTAGTCACTTTTATCATGTTGGTTTGATTCGTGTTCGCTACTTTGATAATTTGATATGTGGGTGGACCGGTGCTAAGGTGCTGTTCTTACTTGAACTAACAACCTACTTATGATTAACCCGCTCGCAAGCATCCGCAACTACGAGAAAATTATTAAGACAAAGTCTAACCATAGCATTAAACATGTGGATCCAAATCAGCCCCTTACGAAGTAGCGCATAAACTAGGGTTTAAGCTTCTGTCACTCTAGCAACCCATCATCTAATAACTACTCCACAATGCATTCCCTTAGGCCCATGAATGGTGAAGTGTCATGTAGTCGACGTTCACACGACACCACTAAGGGAATCACA
Source organism: Elymus sibiricus (assembly GCA_039707655.1). Lineage (NCBI taxonomy): Eukaryota > Viridiplantae > Streptophyta > Magnoliopsida > Poales > Poaceae > Elymus > Elymus sibiricus. The sequence continues at coordinate 254,064,300 of CM077671.1, forward strand.
ACATACATATCATCAAAATATCGAACACATATCAAATTCACATGATTACTCGCAACATGACTTCTCCCATGACCTCAAGAACAAAGGTAACTACTCACAAATAATAAGCATGCTCAAGATCAGAGGAGTATTGAATAGCATAATGGATCTGAACATATAATCTTCCACCAAATAAACCATATCGTAATCAACTACGCAAGGTAATCAACACTACTAGTCACCCACAGGTGCCAATCTGAGGTTCCGATACAAAGATTGAACACAAGAGATGAACTAGGGTTTGAGAGGAGATGGTGCTGTTGAAGATGTTGATGAAGATTGGCCTCCCAAAGATGAGAGGGGTGTTGGTGATGACGATAGCTTCGATTTCCCCCCTCCGGGAGGGAAGTTCCCCCGGCGGAATCGCTCCGCCGGAGGGCAAAAGTGCTCCTGCCCAAGTTCCGCCTCGAGGCGGCGGTGCTTCGTCCCGAAAGTCCTCCTCTGATTTTTTCTAGGTCAAGAGAGATCTTATACCATAAGATAGGCACCGGAGGTGGGCCAGGGTGGGCACAACCCATCAGGGCGCGCCCAGGGGGCCTGGCGCTCCCTGCTGGGTTGTGCCCACCTGGGGGGCCTCCTCCGGTAGTTTCCAGCTCCAGTATTTTTTATTAAATGTAAAAATAATCTCCGTAAAATTTCAGCTTCATTGGAGTTGTGCAGAATAGGTATCTCTGACGTGCTTTTCTTGGGTCCAGAATTCCAGCTGCCGGTATTCTCCCTCCATGTGTAAACCTTGCATATTATGAGATAAAAGGCATTAGAATCACTCCCAAAAGCATTATTATTCAACAAAACAAAGTAAATAACAGTAGGAAATCATGATGCAAAATGGACGTATCAACTCCCCCAAGCTTAGTCCTCGCTTGTCCTCAAGCGAAAGCCGATATTGAAAAGCATGTCCACATGGTTTGAGAGAGAGGTGTCGATAAAAACAAAATACGGACATAGAAGCATCATGCTTATTATCATAACAGCAATAAACTCTAACAAAGGAACTTATTTCAATACATTTTTATCATATAGCTTCTCATGAACAAGTAACAATTCATCACAACATAGAAGTATGAAGCATAAACCTTATTGGGAACCAACAAACTATGTTCTCGGTCAACTTTGCAACTACAATTCATCATCATTTCAGGAAGGGTCTCATGTAGGAGCCTTTTGGCAAGTCCACATACTCAACCATCATTTAGTCTTCTATGATTGCTAACGCTCACGGCATACCCATGAACAAAAAGTTTCAACCGGACACGTAGGAATATAGGGGCTTATAGTTTTGCCTCCCAACTTACTCATCTCAAGGGTGATGTAAACAATAATAACTCATGCCCACCCATATCCAACTGGATATATGTGCCTAGATCGTTCCTCACCACATGATGCTTGCAAAAGAAAAAAAGAAAAAATGAATAGGGAAGAATACTTTGACTCTTTGCATAAAAGTAAGTGCATAAAAGTAAAAGATAGGCCCTTCACAGAGGGAAGCAGAGGTTGTCATGCGCTTATTGGTTTGTATGCCCAATCCCTTAATGTAAAAGAACGTCAAGCTATATTGCCCCCTATGATAGCAACCTTTATTATGCAGTCCGTCGCTTTTATTACTTTGCCATCATAAGTTCGTATAACGCTCAATTTTCTCTTACACTAATTGATCAAAACATTTTTAGAAGCAATTTTTATTGCCTTATTGCACCGATGACAACTTACTTGAAGGATCTTTCTCGATCCATAGGTAGGTATGGTGGACACTCAAAGAAAGAGTTTGGTTTGGGTTTTTGGATGCACAAGTAGTATATCTACTTAACGCGGAATTTTTGGCTAGCAAAGATATTGGGCAAGCACCACATGTTAAAGGATCTATGACAATATAACTTCTATGTGGATACGAATAAACATAAATCATTACGTTATCTTCCTCGTCCAACGTCAACAATTTTGACATATAATATTTGATGGGGGCTCATAATCATAAAAGATGTCCAAGATAGTGTATTTGCATGTGAATCTTCTCTTCCCTTATTAATTCTTTCATGAATTGCATCATTGACCAATGCTATGTTTATCAATTTCCAATAAATTTTACTACTTATACTTTTCCTTATGTGATGTCATTACTCACCATAAGATTAGCATATGATTTTTTTTTCATTTGTTTCTTTTCCTTTATTTGATTGCAACAAGAAAGTAGAGAGGCGAAAACTAAAACTAAACTTTATTATATAACTTTCACTCGATTACATAGATAGATAGACCACGGAACTAACTCACGAAAATAGATCATACTAAAACTTTTATTCAACTAAAGCAAAAGGAAACTAAGGAACAAACTAGAATAGGTAAAGGCAAATAAAAGTGGTGGTGATACGATACCGGGGAACCTCCCCCAAGCTTGGCTTAAGCCAAGGGGAGTGCCCATACCCGTGTGCTCAAGACTCCTTTGGTGGTGGTGATGAAGAAGGTGGAGGTGTTGATGTAGGTGGTGGTGATGATGTAGTAAGCTTGTCCTCCAGCTTCCAGGGCAAGGGCTCCCCATCAAAGGTTGACGCGAGAGTCCCATGAGTCCTGCAACTGGCAGCTAAACTCATACCTTTAAATCTCGCTTCATATTCGAAGACTTGGTTTTGAAGATCATAAACTTGGCTCTGCAGAAAATTAATTTGCTCATTGAGGGTGGAGATGATGTCCTTCACAGACCGGCCATCCACCATCCGGTCACGGGTGAATTCCGTGATCATGGAGTGATTGGCACTAAGTCCACGCTCCACCATCTTCTGGCACTTGAATATTTCATGTTCCACCGCCCAGGGGTGCCTGGCGTGCCCTAGTGTATCGTCCTCACCTCGATCACCTTCCGGATTATTTTTTATTTCCAAAATTCTAACATATTCCAAAACTGACAAAAAATATTTTTGCGGATTTTTCGGAGTCCGTTTACTTACCGTATCAAGTACTTCCTATTTTTAAATAATCTGGAGTGTTCCGGAAGGTTTCTTTTATGTGTTCCTCCGGTGTCATGGTTTGGATAACATTGCTTTCAACGTTAATAGGCGTACCTGAGATATAATGCTTAATTCTTTGTCCATTGACTACCTTCGGGTTAGTACCTCTGGCGTTATTAATCTTGATAGCTCCAGAACGATAAACCTCTTCGATAATATATGGTCCTTCTGAAAGTGCGTTATATCGACTAGAGGGGCGGTGAATAGGCGATTTTTACAAATTCGTCACTTGAGGAAATACTAGTTCAGGAATTTGCTAAGTGACGAACTACTCGTAGCGGAATAAGTACTCAAGTGCATGTGAAACATAGCAGTAGCATAGTCATCATGATGAAATGAAACATACACAGAGCATGAGTAGCGTGAACAGGATAAGCAGGCTGAAGATAATGTGACTGAAGAATTTGAGATGAGGAAATTGAGAAAGTCTTCAGTCAAATTCTTCAAACAGTAACGATCAGATTCATCAACAAGTACTTCGAGGAAATAAGGGGTTGAGGAAATAGAACCAGGTGCTCGATGAAGACAATGGTTTGATGACCCAGTTCCAACTGTTGTGACAGTCGTACGTCTGGTTTGGAGCGGCTTGGTATTTAAACCAAAGGACACACAGTCCCAGGACACACAGTCCTTACCGTATTCTCCTTGAGCTAAGGTCACACAGACCTCGCCCAACACTCGTGGTAAGTCTTCAGGGTAGACTTCCAAAACCCTCACAAACTGGGCACCCGACAATCCACAATTTACTGCTGGATGCTCTAGACCACGGTCACCCAGCGATCCCCAATTGACTGCAGGATGCACTAGACCATGACGCCTAACCATCTGGAAGATACACAGTCTTCAAAGGTAAAAAGCGTCGGTTCCACACAGGAACAATTTCTTCAGTGATGCTCAATCACTATGGGTTTTGGTTGTTTGGGGTTTTTCCTCACTGATGATTTTCGCTCAAAGTCCTCGAGGAATGGGATGCTCTCAAATGACAAGTGTCAAGTTCTCTCTCGGAGCAGCCAACCAGCTAGTGGTTGTGGGGGGCGGCTATTTATAGCGAGAGTGCAACCCGACATGATAAGACATAAATGCCCCCCAATGATATGACCGTTAGGTGGATAGAATATCTGGACAGCTGGCGCAAAGCACAGCAACGGTCGGAATTTGAACTCTCAAATTCCTCAAGGCTTATCATATTCCTCACTTGTAGGCAATTCGCACTGGCGAAATCCTAACTCCTCAGTCAGACCAATTTCCTCAGAGACCAGAAGAACATCGTCTCTGTCACTGAAGAACTTGACTGAGCTGTAAGAGGTTTCCAAAGGCTTCACTCGAAGGATTGGGTTATGTTGAGGCTTTTGAGTTGAGCATCAGATGGAAATTTTTCCTTAGTATTACCTCGACCCCCTTTAACAGTACGGTGTTTCCTATGAGTCAAAGAAAGGAAATGAAACAAATAAAAACAAAAGTCCTCATGCTTCATTGTCCTCATTCATATCTTCAAGGTCACACCATCTTCTTCATTTTCAAAGTCTTGAGGGAATACCAAAGTCTTCAGCAAAGTCTTCACCAAAGTCTTCAGTTGAAGACATTCATTTTTAGGGGTCGATATTCTTCGAATATACCAAACTCCTCATCGACTTATAGAGCCTGTGTACACTCACAAACATATTAGTCCCTTAACCTATAAGTCTTCAATACACCAAAATCACTAAGGGGCAGTAGATGCACTTACAATCTCCCCCTTTTTGGTGATTGATGACAAATAGGTTAAGTTTTCAACGGGGATAAACATATGAAGTGTAAGTACTGAGTTTGAGGAATTTGATTGCAAGATATAGAGGAACTCCCCCTGAAGATGTGCATATTTGAGGAATTTGCTTTGGACTACAAATGCACATGGCAGGATAATATCTTGGAGATCTCCCCCTATATCTTGTAATCCATACACGCATTTTATATATATCATGAGGAAATTGAAATGCATGATGGAAAATGGGATCTGAGGAAATTCAGCATGCGTGCATTAAGATACTTGAGGAAATAAGCATGCAGAAAGCAGTTCAAAAGTATCAGACCACCATCGGACTTAAGTTTGCAACTCAATCAACAAAAGCATCAGAAGAGCGAGAGTTGTAACTTAAACAAAACACAACCCATATAAAGAGACCCGCTTGAAGACTAACTCAAATTTCTCCCCCTTTGTCATCAAGTGACCAAAAGGGACGAAATTGAGGACTAACGCTCCTGAAGAATTTCATCTTGAAGGTGGTGGAGGAGCGCCAACGTTGTCGGGGTCGGTTGGTGGAGCAGGGCCTGCAACAGTGTCGTCAATATCCTCAGCTTCATCCATATCACGAGATGAAGAAAATGAGCTTGTCACCAGCTGAGGAACTTGAACTTTCTTCCACTTCTTCTTAGGAGGAATTGACCAGTCAAAGTCCATTTGAAAGTCCATCTCCTTGAGTTCTTCAGGAGTCTTGAGATGAGACAGAATGGCCCAAGAGCGATCGAAGATTTCATGCACATAGTAATGAATTTTCCTCACAGAGTTATGCGTCACAGTCATATCATGAAGAATTGAAGCAAACTGACGCTTTACCCACTTGTGATTATGATCGACCTTCTGATGAAGACTTAGAAGAAGCTCACGATCAGTCATCACACGAGGAGCAGAAGCTTGAGGTTTTTGCGCTGAGGCTTTTGCAGCAGAATCTTGTGTGGCAGAGTCATCATTGGTGGAATAAGATACAGCTTTGCGAAACTGACCATCCAATGGACGAGTGCCTTCATCAATGACAGCCTTGCCTTTTCCTTCAGCTGAAGAAAATGTCTTCTTGAGGACTTCAATCGGAGGCAAGAAACTGATGTGATTCTGAAAATCAGCCTTGAATGGAATTGAAGACTTTGATCTGATGAATTTCATGATCCAGGGAGCATAAGGCTTCAACTCGAAAGGTGATACTGCAATATTGGCCAAAGTCCTCATGAAGAAATCGTGATAGTTGATGGGAATCCCATGAATGATGTTGAACAGCAAATTCTTCATGATGCCAACAACTTCTTCTTCTTCAGAGTTGCGGCCCTTGATAGGACTGAGGGTTTTGGTCAATATGCGATAGATGGTCCTTGGCACATAGAGCAAATCCTTCACTAGGAAGGTGGTCCTTGGAGGTTTTCCAGGTGCTAAAGGCTTCATCAGTACTTGCATCATGTGATTCTGCAGCTCAGGTTCATCATATATGCATCTTGCTCCTTCTGAAGGAATTGGAATGGGAACACATTGAAGCAATTCATTTGCTGAAGCAGTGTAGTGAGTGTTTCCAGACATCCAATCCAATATCCATGAGTTAACATCAGAAGCTTCACCAGAGATATGCAGAGTTGCATAGAATTGAAGAATCAGTTCTAAAATTCCAATCGCAGACATCCGCACAGAATGGGAGAAGTCCAACATCATGAAGAACTGAGAGTATAGGAGTGAAGCATGGGATGGATTCCATATCCACATGAGGAATTTGATGATGCTGGAAGACTTTGTCTTTGTCAAACAGCACAGCAGCATAAAAGTTCATCTGGGCTGGAGTCCATAACCTTGAGCGACCAACCCTTGCTGAGTCATAAGGATTTGGTCCTGTGAAGAATATGTGCTTATCGAAGAAATTTGCCTTGATGAATTTGGGACGCTTCGTGCCTTTGAAGGGAAGCTTTTGCTTCGGCTGAAGATTTGGCTTGAAGCGCCGTCCAGTCTCGATTGGAACAATAGCAGTTTCTTCAACTTGAGGAACTTGGGCAGCAGTTTCATCAGGAACATCTTGGACGGGAATTTCATCAGCTGATGCAGCTGGAATATCTTCAGGAGCAGTCATGATGGGAGTGGACAGATCGGCAGACTCTGTTGGAATTTCTTCAGTTGGGGCTGGAGACTGAGGAATCTGCGTTAGAGCAGTGGCCATTGGTGAATTTGGGTGTGCTGCATCCCAAAATTCATCATGGATTACTGGAGTGGTAGATCCAATGTCCACATCCTCATCTATTTCTTCAACTCCGGCCTCTTCAGCAGTGAACTGAGGCTGGGGTGATGACACAAGTGGAGTTGAAACATTTGCATCCACCACAATTTCTTCATCAATCTGCTCTGAGGAAGCAGCAGATTGAGTTTCTTCATCGTCCTCACTTGGGATGACATAGTCTTCACCAAATGGGACTATTTCGTAGGCAGGGACTGACGAAATAGGAACATCATCAATTGGTTCATTTGAAGAACTAGGCAAAGTCTTCAATTCCTTCGCAGCTGAGGAATCTGCAGATGGTGATGCTTTCCTCTTCAGAGCAGTGGCCTTTTCTGCTGCCTTGGTTTTCTTCGCTTCTGATGCAGAAGGAAGTGTGACAGACTTCACCTTTGATGATTTTGCTGGGGGAGCCTGGGGTGAAGTTGGAGCAGTTTCTTCAGGCACAACTTATGCAGTCGCCCTGGCAGTTTCTTCAGGCACAGCAGTTTCTTCAGCTGGCCTCTCAATTTCTTCAGGCGCAACATTGGGAGTTGCCCTGGGAATTTCTTCAGCAGCATGAATTTCTTCAGCTGCACTTGCAGTTTCTTCAGCAGGCTGAGCAGAAGTTTCAGCCTGAGGAATTTGTGGTTGCGATCGTGCTGCAACCCTTGAGTTGTGATCTTTGATGACTTTGTCAGCAATGTTGAAAAATCAGACCTTGGCACCCTTCCAGTCAGCATAGTACTTGTTGAATTCATCGCTAAGGCCTTTGATGTCCTTTTGGACAGAGACGAGTTGGTCAGGCGTCAGATTGAGAACATTGTTCTTCATGAAGCACTCTTTCTTGAACTGAGCCTTCTTTGCCTTTCTGGCCTTCTAGAACTTCCACTTTTCTTCACCGATGAACGCGGTGAGGACATGGCTAGGACCGGGAGGAAGCTTCAAGTCATCAATTGGAGTGTTTGGATCATTGTGCCATATGTCAATGAAGTCAAGCACGGTCCTTGGATCCAGCAGAAGAGGAATTGAAGAGCCCTTGGCTTGAGCCACTCGCTCTTGCTTATTTCTGACAATAGCAGCAAGTTCTCCATCACTTGCTTTATCTTCCTCAGAAGCTGAGGGAATGTTGAATACCACTTGTTTCTTGTGAGGACTTGGCCTCCTGCCTCGTCCTGCTGTTGCCTTTACTTTCAGCAAAGTGGGACTGCTTGAGGATTGTGCTTGGGCAGATGAAGTTGCAGATGCCCCTGAAGCAATTGAAAAACCAGCAATCCTCTGACAAGATGCCAGATGCACTGGTGTTGATGACTTGGCAGCAGCCGTTGAAGATTTTGCAGCCACTGAGGGCATTGTAGGAGCCCTTGAGAATTTTGCCTGAGGCATTTGCTGTGAGGAACTTAGGGCTGAGGACTTTGGTGCTGAGGATTTTGCTGTGGATTTCTTCACCACTGACTTCTTCGCAGCAGGTGCACTAGCAGAGGCAGCAGCAGCAGCAGAGGCCACATTGAATTGCCTTACAACTTCTTTAGAGATCTTTTGAAGCTTTTTCTGATGCTTTGCTCATTCTTCAGGAAAATCCTTACCTCTCATGAGGCTAGTTGGATCAGCTGCCTGATTATTTCCCAATGGAGGTCTTCTGCAAGGTGGTTTCAGTGCAAATTTCTTCATGTACTTAGGAGTTACATAACGATATTCTCTCCATTCCTTCATCCATCTCCTTTCAATTTTCTGTATACGGATCTTTCGTTGTTTCTGAGTTTCTTTGCCATGAGTTTCTTCATCAGGTGTGCAATATTCCTCATACAAATCATTAGGTATTTCGAATGCAGTTTGCACTTCAGGTTTCTCTCCTCCTTTCTGAGGCCTTTTCCCATCAGCCATTTTCTTCAGCTGAGGATTGTGAATTGTTGAAGTTTCTGAGGAAGTGTGCAACTTTTCTTTGAGGAACGCTGCAAATGAGTTAAGTTGATGAGAACCTAGAGATTCATCAGCTGACATTTGTACCTGTGAACAGAGTATAGGTGCGAGGAATTTTAAGAGGTCATATGCGTTCTCAGAAAATTTTGCAAAAGTATCAAGTTTGAGGAATTTGACCATAGATGCCTTGAAGAACTTCACTAAGTGTTCTTGACTTAGGTTCCAGAGTTGTATAGATTTGAGGATCCACACAATTGAGGAATCTTGAAGAAAATCATGACTTAGCGAAATAAATCAAGAGAAGGAGTTTGTTCGGTGCTTATAGGATGGATTGTTGAAGAATAACACCTTTTGAGGATGTTGTGAAAATCATCGGAATCAAAAAATGGCAATAAAACTAGATTTTATTTACCGTATGCGATGAACACGACGAACAGTGGAGTGAACTGAAGGAGTTCATCAGTCCAGATCTCCCACGCCCTAGCTTGGCAGAGGGAGACAGCTACATCGGCGGCGGGGTGAGGACTTCCGCGGCCGATGCGAGTACGACGACGGCGAGGTCGAGGCAGTGAAGCTCTTCCTCTCCGGCGACGATGAGGTTAGCAGCAGCGCTAGGTCTGGAGCTCGGGAGAGATGGGAGTGAGGAGTAACCCGAGCAGGTGGAAGGGAGGGGGTATTTATAGCGGCAGTAAAACCAACTGGCCCGAAGATTTTGGACCAGTATGCCCCTGACCCTTGCCATCCACGCGACATGTGTCACCCAAGTACTGTGTAGTGGAGATAGTGAGGGATCGTGAGTTATCCAGTCGTGGGAATCGAAACGGTTTGAGCGGCAATCGCCAAAAAAAATTAAAGTTTCGTTCGCAAATTCTTCAGCTGTCAAGGACACATTGAAGACTTTGAACGGGTTTCAAAGTAGAACGCATATGAAGAATTTGTGAATAGACTTGGTTGAGTTTAGCATAGAGGGGAAACGGGTCTGATCACATTCACTTAGATGAAAATCAACTTGAAGAAATAGCTATAAGTGAATGTTGTTGAGGACATTGAAAAACTCAATATTTATATATTTATATAGTCAATGATGAAAAACTCATGTGAGGAATATCAGTTGAAAAGTTTGAAGAATTTGAAATTTTGAAGAATTTGCAAGATGATGAAAAACTCAAACTTGAAGAATTTCAACTGTGGTTGGTGGCGTTACCCACCGTATACGAATGATGATTTCAGACACCGCGTACAATTGTCGTAGGGTTCTGAGAATCAAATTCTTCATTAATTTCTTCACACTTAGAGAGTTAGTCTTCATTGATTGAAGAAAAACGTTACTTCGTGTGTTGCACATCAAAGTCATCAATTTTGCATAAGTGTTAGGATGTGTGTCCTTTCAAAGGACATTCAAAGATTCTAAGATATTTAGCTCACACCGCAACTTGCAAAATCTCTTCTCATCCAAGGGCTTTGTGAAGATATCAGCCAGTTGTTCTTCAGTCTTCACGTGGTCGAGGAAGATATCGCCCTTCATCACATGGTCACGAAGAAAATGATGACGAATCTGGATGTGCTTGGTCTTTGAGTGCTGAACTGGGTTGTGAGCAATCTTGATGGCACTCTCGTTATCACAGTAGAGAGGTACATTCTTCACGTTGATGCCGTAGTCCTTGAGGGTTTGCTTCATCCATAGCAATTGAGCACAGCAAGAACCAGCAGCAATGTACTCAGCTTCAGCAGTTGATAGTGACACGCAGTTCTGCTTCTTCGAGGACCAACAGACTAAGGATCGTCCGAGGAAATGACAAGTGCCTGACGTTGACTTGCGGTCCACACGATCACCAGCATAATCAGAATCAGAATATCCAATGAGGTCAAGATCTGAGCCCTTGGGATACCATAATCCTAGTGTTGGAGTGTGAGCTAGATATCGAAGAATATGTTTCACATCCTTATGGTGTGATTCCTTCGGTTTTGCTTGAAATTGGGCACACATGCAAACACTAAGCATAATATCTGGCCTAGATGCACATAAATACAATAAAGAACCAATCATGGAGCGGTATACCTTCTGATCGAAATCTTTACCACTTTCGTCAGTGCAGAGTTGAGCCGATGTGGGCATAGGAATCTTGACGCCTTTGCAATCTTGCATGCCGAATTTCTTCAGGACATCCTTGAGGTATTTCTCTTGAGATATGAAGATGCCATTGCGTTGTTGATGAATTTGAAGCCCTAGGAAGAATTTGAGCTCTCCCATCATAGACATTTGATATTCTTCACCCATCATATAGGCAAATTCTTCGCTGTAACGTTTGTCAGTACATCCAAAGATAATATCGTCCACATATATTTGGCACACAAATAATTCATCATCATATGATTTTGTGAAAAGAGTTGGGTCAAGTGAACCGGGTTTGAAGCCTTTCTTCATGAGGAATTCCTTCAGTGTGTCATACCACGCCCGAGGGGCTTGCTTGAGGCCATAAAGAGCCTTGTTGAGTCTGAAGACTTTGTCCGGAAACTTAGGATCTTCAAAACCTGGGGGTTGAGCAACATATACTTCGTCCTCAAGCTAACCATTGAGGAATGCACTTTTCATATCCATTTGATATAAGATGATATTGTGATGGTTAGCATAAGCAAGCAATATGCAAATAGCTTCAAGTCTAGCAACAGGTGCAAAAGTTTCATCAAAGTCAATTCCCTCAACCTGTGTGTAGCCCTGTGCCACAAGTCGAGCCTTATTCCTCACTACCTGACCAAGTTCATCTTGTTTGTTGCGGTAGATACACTTGGTACCTATGACATTGTGCTTGCGAGGATCTGGGCGTTTGACGAGTTCCCACACATTGTTGAGCTTGAATTGATGCAATTCCTCTTGCATGGCTTGAATCCACTCAGGCTCCAAGAATGCTTCATCAACTTTGGTGGGCTCTGTGATAGAGACAAAAGCAAAGTGCCAACAAAAGATAGACAAATGTGAAGCTTTTGAGCGTGTGAGGGGACCTGGTGCATTGATGTCGTCGAGGATTTTCTCGATTTGCACTTCATTTGCAAGTCGTGGATGAGCAGGTTGAAGACTTTGTTGAGGTTGAGCATTTTCTTCAGCACCATTGTCTTCAGGTGTATCAGCATGAATGTCTTCAGCGTTGGGTACAACTTCTTCAGAGAGTAGTTGTTCTTCAGTAGGGATCACATCTTCAGTGGCCTTGAACCTAATGGATTCCTCAGGAGGCATTTCATCTAGCACAGGAGGCAGGTGCTCTCTTTGCGAGCCGTTAGTTTCATCGAACCGCACATCTACAGTTTCAACAACCTTGTTGTGATAGGTGTTGAAGATTCTGTAGGTGTGCGATTCCTTTCCATAACCAAGCATAAAACCTTCATGTGCTTTCGGTGCAAATTTAGAACTGTGGTGAGGATCTCTAATCCAGCATTTAGCACCGAAGACTTTGAAATAACTCACGTTGGGTTTCTTGTTAGTGAGGAGTTCATATGAAGTCTTCTTGAGGAATTTGTGAAGATATACTCTATTGATGATGTGGCAAGCAGTATTAATTGCCTCAGGCTAGAAGCGACGAGGGGTCTTGTATTCATCAAGCATGGTGCGAGCCATCTCAACAAGAGTCTTGTTCTTGCGCTCCACAACGCCATTCTGCTGAGGAGTATAAGGGGCAGATAGCTCATGAGTAATACCAAGTTCATCAAGATAATCTTCAAGACCAGTGTTGTTGAACTCAGTGCCATTATCACTCCTGATATGCTTGATTTTGACGCCGAAGTTCGTCGAGGCCCTTGAAGAAAATCGTCTGAAGACATTCTGCACTTCAGATTTGTACAGGATAATGTGCACCCAATTATAGCGAGAGAAATCATCAACAATAACAAAGCCATATAAGCATGGAGTATTTGTTAGAGTGGCATAGTGAGTGGGACCAAAGAGATCCATATGAAGCAATTCAAAAGGACGAGTGGTTGTCATGATGGTCTTGGATGGATGCTTGGATCTGGTCATCTTTCCAGACTCACAAGCCCCACACAAGTGATCCTTGAGGAATTTGACACCCTCAATGCCAATGACGTGCTTTTTCTTCGCGAGTGTGTGCAAGTTCCTCATGCCAGCGTGTCCAAGTCGTCGATGCCATAGCCAGCCTTCTGAAGCTTTTGGAAGTAGACATGTAGCCGGCTGCGGACCTATAGAGAAATCAACAATATACAAGTCTCCTCTCCTAAAGCCTTCGAAGACTTTGGATTTGTCAGATTCCATGATGACAACACAACGATATTTTCCAAAGATGACAACCATATCAAGATCACAAAGCATTGAGACAGACATGAGGTTGAATCCAAGGGACTCGACAAGCATCACCTTATCCATGTGTCGATCCTTCGAGATTGCAACCTTACCTAGACCCAATACCTTGCTTTTTCCTTTGTCAGCGTAGGTGATATGCTTCAGATGAGAGGGAGCCAGTGGGATATTCATCAATAGGTTCTTGTCACCAGTCATGTGGTTGGTGCATCCACTGTCGAGGACCCACTCAGTTGCTTTAGGCGTTTCATCCTGCAGATGAATTAGTACAGTTTACGAACGCATATGCTTCAGAGTGAAGAATATGACTTCAAATTCATCAGATTGAATTTCATCACATAGTATAGTAAGCAAAGTAATGTGAGGACGTGAGAAATGAATGATTCATTTCTTCATGATTAGCTTGCGTCCTATCAAGCATTTCCTCAAGTCTCCAGCAAATTCATCAGACGTTCAAGTTCGTCTGGAGATCTGACCCTGCATAAGAGATTAGTTCGATTTCTTCACCACCCACATCTGGAGGGGTGGCAAAGAGTTCATCATTCTGTGAGCTCCATATGAGAAGGGTGGCATAGAAGCAAGTGCACTTCGTTTCACAGGACGGGGGTTAGAGTACTCATATGAATAAGCAGAGAAATTCTTCGAGGACTTATGAACATAATGATTTGAAGAATAATGAGCATATTCATGACCCTTAGATTTTCCCTGCGAAACAGAAGCATTAGCACGAGAATGATATGATTTTTAACCATATGAGGAATTTGGTCCATGTGAGGACTTTGGTCCTTGTGAAGACTTTGGTCCAACTGAAGAATTTGATCTGGGGTTCCTGTTCTTCACTGGTGATGTCATGAGGACATTCACTTGAAGACTTTCCAAGCAGCTCTTGGGAACCCAGATTTTCCTCAGAGGGGGACCATTCCTGCAGTTAGTTCCAACATATCTAGCAAATACTTCACCATTCTGATTTTTGAACAGTTTATAGTTGGAGTCAATTGACTCATCAGAAGAATATGAAGATTCACAAGTAAAGCCAGATAAAGTGGATGGATCTACAGGAGGTCCTTTTGCAGCAACCCATGAGGTTTTGGGATACTGCTTAGGTTTCCAGTAAGATCCATCAGCATTGAGTTTCCTCTCAAAGGCAATACCCTCTTTTTTAGGGTTCCTGTTCAGAATCTGCTTTTTAAGCACATCACAAAGGGTTTGATGCCCTTTGAGGCTTTTGTATATGCCTGTCACATACAATTCCTTCAACTCTGCATTTTCGTCAGTGATACTAGTGGTATCCTCAGATGAGGAATTTGTGACCACAAAAATAGTTGAAGAATTTGCAGCAATAGAAGTATTTGAACATTCAGGTGAAGAATGTGCAGTTTCACGTTCGATGCATTTCAAGCAAGGTGGAACGAAATCTTCCTGAGTGGTACTGATGTGTTGTGCAAGCAAGGAGTCATTATCCCTTTGAAGATCTTCATGAGACACCCTTAGTTTCTCAAGATCTTGCTTTCTTTGAAGAAATTCATAAGAAAGCTTCTCATGATCGACTAAAAGGGCCTCATGACGACTTTGAAGGTTATCATACTTGGACTAAAGACTTTGAAGGTCCTTAGTCAAAGTTTGAGTATGATCCACTTCCTCATTCAACAGATCATCGCTTTTGTCTAGCTGTTTCTGAAGCTTTTCAATGACACTTTGTTGTTTAGTAGCAATATTAGCAAGTTTGGAATAGCTAGGTTTCGTGTAATCCTCAGATTCACCATCACTTGATTCAGAAGAGGAATGGTATGAGAGTACCTTTGATCCTTTTGCCATGAGACACATAGATAAGGAACATGAAGTTGGATCAGTCTTCTGCGTTTTGAGGAAGTTCTTGTATTCGATGAACCTGGGATCTTAACGAGTGCGATAGCCTTCATGAACATCAGAGAGCCTGTCCCAGATGAGCTTTGCATTGTGAAGATGGTAGATGCTTTTGAACATGACCTTTGACAAGCTAGAGCAGACGATATTCTTCGCCTGGGCGTCCAGCTGTGTGTACTTAAGAATGTCATCAGCATTTGCCATCTTGCAGAGATCAGTCATTCCAAGTTCAGTAATAGTCCATAGCTCTCTGTTCTACGATATGAGGTGCTTCCGCATGAGGACTTTCCATTTGGAATAGTCAGATCCATCAAAGACAGGACATACCGTGGTTGCCTGGGCACTGCTTGCCATGAAGCAATAAGTGGGAGCATAGTCATCATTGCTGACGTCAGAGTTGTTTGAGTTGCCATTTTCCTCATTGTTGAAGATGGACTTGCTGACGAAAGCAGTAGCGAGAGCTAGGCTCGCCACACCAGAGTCCGACTCCTCCTCAGATTCCTCCTCTTCTTCATATTCTTCAGATTCTTCTTTAGAATCCATTTCCTTGCCAATAAGTGCCCGAGCCTTCCTTAAGTTGTTCTTTCTGCGCGATGATGACTTTGAAGATGAGGACTTTGCAGATGAGGACTTTGAAGATTTCTTCTTTTTCTTCGAGTCATCAGAACTGTCATCCTTGTATTTCTTCTTTCTTGACTCTTTTTCCCAGAGAGGACAGTCAGAGATAAAGTGACCAGATTTCTTGCATTTGTGGCAAGTTCTCTTCTTGTAGCCGCTTGATGAAGAATCTGATTTCTTCATGCCACTTTTTGATGATTTTCCAAACCGACCTCTCCTTCAGAACTTCTGGAATTTCCTCACGAGCATTGCTAGCTCCTGACTTAGTTCTTCAGGATCACCAAGGCTACTATCAGATTCTTCGTCTTCGGATGAGGAAATTTCCTTAGTCTTCAAAGCACGAGATCTTCCATAACTTGGCCCATAGAGGTCTCTCTTTTCAGCTTGTTGGAATTCATGACTATTGAGTCTCTCAAGAATATCAGCATGATCTAGTGACTTGTAGTCTCCATGTTCTTGGATCATCAAAGCAAGTGTATCAAATGAGGAATCAAGGGATCTTAGCAGTTTCTTCACCACCTCATGGTCGGTGATGTCAGTGGCACCAAGAGCCTGTAGCTCATTGGAGATATCAGTGAGGCGATCGAATGTTTGCTGAACATTTTCATTGTCGAGTCTTTTGAAGCGGTTGAAGAGATTGCGAAGAACATCAACTCAAGAGTCACGTTGAGTTGAAATGCCTTCATTGACTTTCGACGGCCTATCCCAAATAAGCTTAGTAGTCTCCAAAGCACTCACTCTGCCATACTGACCTTTGCTAAGATGGCCACATATGATATTCTTCACTTGAGAGTCGAGTTGCTTGAATCTCTTCACATCAGCAGCAGTGACAGTGGGAGTGACGCGAGGAACATCATTTTCCACAACATACCAGAGATCGTTGTCAATTGCCTCAAGATGCATGCACATCTTGTTCTTCCAGTAGGGGTAGTCCGTCCCATCAAAGGTAGGACACCCAGCTGAGACCTTGATCATGCCTGCAGTCGACATAACTAAAACTCCAAGTGGTTAAACCAAAATCACACGGAACAATGGAGTACCTTGCTCTGATACCAATTGAAAGTGCGTTATATCGACTGGAGGGGGGTGAATAGGCAATTTTTACAAATTCGTCACTTGAGGAAATACTAGTTGAGGAATTTGCTAAGTGACGAACTACTCGCAGCGGAATAAGTACTCAAGTGCATGTGAAACATAGCAATAGCATAGTCATCATGATGAAATGAAACATACACAGAGCATGAGTAGCGTGAACAGGATAAGCAGGCTGAAGATAATCTGACTGAAGAATTTGAGATGAGGAAATTGAGAAAGTCTTCAGTCAAATTCTTCAAACAATAACGATCAGATTCATCAACAAGTACTTCGAGGAAATAAGGGGTTGAGGAAATAGAACCAGGTGATCGATGGAGACAATGGTTTGATGACCCAGTTCCAATTGCCGTGACAGTCGTACGTCTGGTTCGGAGCGGCTTGGTATTTAAACCAAAGGACATACAGTCCCAGGACACACAGTCCTTACTGTATTCTCCTTGAGCTAAGGTCACACAGACCTCGCCCAACACTCGTGGTAAGTCTTCAGGGTAGACTTCCAAAACCCTCACAAACTGGGCACCCGGCAATCCACAATTTACTGCTGGATGCTCTAGACCACGGTCACCCGGCGATCCCCAATTGACTGCAGGATGCACTAGACCATGACGCCTAACCGTCTGGAAGATACACAGTCTTCAAAGGTAAAAAAGCGTCGGTTCCACACAGGAACAATTTCTTCAGTGATGCTCAATCACTATGGGTTTTGGTTGTTTGGGGTTTTTCCTCACTGATGTTTTTCGCTCAAAGTCCTCGAGGAATGGGATGCTCTCAAATGACAAGTGTCAAGTTCTCTCTCGGAGCAGCCAACCAGCTAGTGGTTGTGGGGGGCGGCTATTTATAGCCAGAGTGCAACCCGACATGATAAGACATAAATGCCCCCCAATGATACGACCGTTAGGTTGATAGAATATCTGGACAGCTGGCGCAAAGCACAGCAATGGTCGGAATTTGAACTCTCAAATTCCTCAGGGCTTATCATATTCCTCACTTGTAGGCAATTCGCACTGGTGAAATCCTAACTCCTCAGTCAGACCAATTTCCTCAGAGACCAGAAGAACATCGTCTCTGTCACTGAAGAACTTGACTGAGCTGTAAGAGGTTTCCAAAGGCTTCACTCGAAGGATTGGGTTATGTTGAGGCTTTTGAGTTGAGCATCAGATGGAAATTTTTCCTTAGTATTACCTCGACCCCCTTTAACAGTACGGTGTTTCCTATGACTCAAAGAAAGGAAATGAAACAAATAAAAACAAAAGTCTTCACGCTTCATTGTCCTCATTCATATCTTCAAGGTCACACCATCTTCTTCATTTTCGAAGTCTTGAGGGAATACCAAAGTCTTCAGCAAAGTCTTCACCAAAGTCTTCAGTTGAAGACATTCATTTTTAGGGCTCGATATTCTTCGAATATACCAAACTCCTCATCGACTTATAGAGCCTGTGTACACTCACAAATATATTAGTCCCTTAACCTATAAGTCTTCAATACACCAAAATCACTAAGGGACACTAGATGCACTTACACCTTCCCATTTTGAGAGAAGCTTTCCTGCAAAAAATCTTAAACGGGTGTTGAACAAAAGAACATAGTCTCCTATTTTGAATTCCCGCTTTTGGATTCTTTTGTCATGCCATCTTTTTACTTTTTCTTTGAATAGCTTGGCATTTTCATAGGCTTGGGTCCTCCATTCATCCAGTGAGCTAATATCAAATAACCTCTTTTCACCGGCAAGTTTGAAATCATAGTTGAGTTCTTTAATTGCCCAAAATGGTTTGTGTTCTAGTTCTAGAGGCAAATGGCAAGCTTTCCCATACACCATTTTATATGGAGACATACGCATAGGATTTTTATAAGCTGTTCTATAGGCCCAAAGTGCATCATCTAATTTCTTAGACCAATTCTTACGAGACCTATTGACAGTTTTTTGTAATATTAATTTTATCTCTCTATTGCTAAGTTCAACTTGACCACTAGATTGAGGATGATAGGGTGATGCAATTCTATGGTTAACATCATATTTAGCAAGCATCTTACGAAAAGCACCATGGATAAAATGTGAACCACCATCGGTCATTAAATACCTAGGGACTCCAAACCTCGGGAAGATAACCTCTTTAAGCATTTTGATGGAGGTGTGGTGATCGGAACTACTAGTTGGAATAGTTTCTACCCATTTAGTGACATAATCAACCGCAACCAGAATATGAGTGTGCCCATTAGAGGAAGGAAAAGACCCCATATAATCAAAACCCCAAACGTCAAATGGTTCAAAAACAAGTGAATAATTCATAGGCATTTCTTGACGCTTACCGATATTACCAATTCTTTAACATTCATCACAAGATAAGACAAACTTACGGGCATCCTTGAAGAGAGTAGGCCAATAAAAACCAGATTGCAATACCTTATGAGCAGTTCTATCTCCCGCATGATGTCCTCCATAAGCTTCGGAATGATATTTCCATAGGATTTGTTCCTGTTCATGCTCAGGTACACAACATCTAATAATAACATCTACTCCTTCTTTATAAAGGTGTGGGTCATCCCAAAAGTAATGTCTCAAGTCATAGAATTTTTTTCTCTTTTGTTGATAAGTAAAGCTAGGTGGTATATATTTAGCGACAATGTAATTAGCATAATAAGCATACCAAGGTGTGTGTTGTGAGACACTTATTGCAGCTAGTTGTTCGTCAGGGAAACTATCATCAATAGTAGTGGATCATCAAGAATATTTTCTAACCTGGACAAGTTGTCGGCTACGGGGTTCTCGGCTCCTTTCCTATAAACGATGTGCAAGTCAAATTCTTGGAGCAAGAGAACCCACCTAATGAGTCTAGGTTTAGCATCTTTATTTTCCATAAGGTATTTTATAGCAGCATGATTGGAGTGAACAATGACTTTGGAATCAACAATATAGGATCTAAACTTTTCACAAGCAAACACAACTGCTAAAAATTCTTTTTCAGTAGTAGCATAGTTTCGTTGGGCACTGTCTAGAGTTTTACTAGCATAATGGATAACATTCAATTTCTTATCAACTCTTTGTCCTAGAATAGCACCAACAGCATAATCACTAGCATCACACATAATTTCAAAAGGCAAGTTCCAATCAGGTGGTTGAACGATAGGTGCAGAGGTTAAGGCTTTCTTGAATGTTTCAAAGGCTTCCACACAGTCATCATCAAAAACAAAAGGAATATCCTTTTGCAAAAGATTAGTAAGAGGCCTAGAAATTTTAGAGAAGTCTTTAATGAACCTCCTATAAAAACCAGCATGACCAAGGAAACTTCTAATACCTTTAATGTCTTTAGTACATGGGATTTTCTCAATTGCATCAACTTTAGCTTTGTCCACCTCAATACCTCGTTCGGATATTTTATGCCCCAAGACAATGCCTTCATTAACCATAAAGTGGCACTTCTCCCAATTCAAGACATGATTAGTTTGTTGACATCTCTGCAAAACTCGATCAAGGTTGCTTAAGCAATCATCAAAAGAACTTCCGTAAACGGAAAAATCATCCATGAAAACCTCCACAATATTTTTACAAAAATCAGAGAATATAGCAGTCATACATCTTTGAAAGGTAGCAGGTGCATTGCATAAACCAAAAGGCATACGTCTATAAGCATAGGTTCCGAAAGGGCAAGTAAAGGTAGTTTTCTCTTGATCAGATCATGACACAGGTATTTGAGAGAAACTAGAATATCCATCTAGGAAGCAAAAGTGTGTGTGCTTAGATAGTCTCTCTAACAATTGATCAATGAACGGTAGAGGGTAATGATCTTTTCTAGTAGCTTTATTTAATTTTCTAAAATCAATTACCATTCTATAGCCCGTAACAATTCTTTGTGGAATGAGTTCATTCTTATCATTAGGAACAACGGTAATACCTCCTTTCTTAGGGACACAATGAACAAGACTTACCCATCTACTATCAGCAATAGGATAGATTATACCTACTTCCAGAAGTTTTAGTATTTCAGTTCTTACCACTTCCTTCATCTTAGGATTCAATCGCCGTTGGTGATCAACAACGGGTTTAGCATCAGGTTCCATATTGATCTTGTGCTGACATAGAGTGGGACTAATGCCCTTAAGATCATCAAGAGTATATCCAATAGCAGCTCGATGCTTCCTTAAAACTTTCAATAGTCTTTCTTCTTCATGTTCTGAAAGGTTAGCACTAATAATAATAGGATATATCCTTTTATCATCAAGATAAGCATACTTCAATGTGCCATGCAATTGTTTCAATTCAAACACTGGATCACCTTTAGGTGGAGGAGGACCTCCAAGAGTTTCAATAGGCAAATTGTGTTTCAAGAGAGGTTGTTATTCGAAGAAAATTTGATCTATTTCGTTTCATGGTTCATGGTCGAGCAAATATTGTTCTAAGGGATCAGTAGGAGGCACGGCAATAGAAGCAAGACCAATTATTTCATCTTTACTAGATAACTCTTTATCACGAGGTTGTCTACTAAACTTGGAAAAAATAAACTCATGAGACACATTACCAAAACTGACACCGACAGTTTGTTTTTCATAATCTGTCTTAGCATTAACGGTGCTCAAGAAAGGTCTACCAAAGATAATGGGACAAAAGTCATCTTGTGGGGAACCAAGGACTAGAAAATCAATAGGATATTTTACTTTCCCACACAAGACTTCAACATCTCTAACGATCCCAAGTGGTGTGATAGTGTCTCTATTAGCAAGTTTAATAGTGACAACAATGTCTTCCATTTCAGCAGGTGCTATTTCATCCATAATTTCTTGGTACAAGGTAAAAGGGATAGCACTCACACTAGCACCTATATCACATAAACCATGATAGCAATGATATCCTATTTTAACTGAGACAACAGGCAAGCCTTCTATGGGTCTATGTTTATCTTTTTCATCAGGTTTAGCAATTCTAGCAGCTTCATCACAAAAGTAGATAACATGCCCATCAATATTTTCTACCAAGAGATCTTTAACCATAGCAACACTAGGTTCTACTTTAATTTGCTCACGGGGTTTAGGTGCTCTTATATTACTCTTACGAACCACAGTTGATACCTTAGCATGTTCCTTTATCGTAACAGGGAAATGTGGTTTTTCAATATAAGCAGTAGGCACAACTGGATCAACATTGTAAAAGATGGTTTCTTCTTTAACTATGACCGGTTCTTTAATTTCTTCTTTAATAGGGGGGTGATATTTAAACCACTCCTCCTTAGGGAGATCAACGTGAGTAGCAAATGCTTCACAGAAAGAGGCTACTATCTCAGAGTCAAGTCCATATTTAGTGCTAAACTTGTGAAAAGTATCGGTATTCATAAAAGATTTAACACAATCAAATTCAAGCTTTATACCTGACTCATTACCTTCGTCAAGTTCCCAATCTTCAGAGTTGCGTTTAATTCTTTCTAAGAGATCCCATTTGAATTCAATAGTCTTCATCATATAAGAACCAGCACAAGAAGTATCGAGCATGGATTGATCATTATGAGAAAGCCGAGCATAAAAATTCTGAATGATAACTTCCCTCGGAATGTCATGATTGGGGCATGAATATAACATTGACTTAAGCCTCCCCCAAGATAGAGCGATACTTTCTCCTTCACGAGGCCAAAAATTATATATCTAATTCCGATCACGATGAACTAGATGCATGGGATAAAACTTTTGGTGAAATTCCAATTGCAAACGATTCCAGTTCCACGATCCAAGATCATCACATAGCCTATACCATGTCAATGCTTTTCCCTCCAAAGATAAAGGGAAAACCTTCTTCTTAACTTCATCTCTGGGTAAACCTGCAAGCTTAAATAATCCACAAATCTCGTTCACATATAAAAGGTGCATATCAGGATGTTCAGTTCCGTCTCCTGCATAAGGTTTAGCAAGCAGTTGTTCTAGCATACCCGAAGGAATTTCATAAGTAACATTTCCAGTAGGTGATGTAGGTTGAGGGGCAACTAATTGTGGTTCCGGTCGAGGTGAAGATACCCCGAACAAACCCCTCAAAGGATTGTTCTCCATAGTAGCAAGTAGCAATAAATTTCAGCGTGTAGTATAAGTTTTTCCTTACCGATTTCCACTTACCAAGAGCGCTTCACTCCCCGGCAACGGCGCTAGAAAAGAGTCTTGATGACCCACAAGTATAGGGGATAAATCGTGGTCCTTTCGATAAGTAAGAGTGTCAAACCCAACGAGGAGCAGAAGGAAATGACAAGCGGTTTTCAGCAAGGTAATTTCTGCAAGCACTAAAATTGTAGGTAACAGATAGTTTGATAGCAAGTTAATTTGTAACGAGCAAGTAATGGTAACGGTAAACAAGGTGCAGCAAGGTAGCCCAATACTTTCGAGGCAAAGAACAGGCCAGAACAATCACTAGTAATAGACAAAGTGTTCTTGAGGGTACACGGGAATTTCGTCTAGTCACTTTTATAATGTTGGTTTGATTCGTGTTCGCTACTTTGATAAATTGTTATGTGGGTGGACCGGTGCTAAGGTGTTGTTCTTACTTGAACTAACAACCTACTTATGATTAACCCACTCGCAAGCATCCGCAACTACGAGAAAAGTATTAAGACAAAGTCTAACCATAGCATTAAACATGTGGATCCAAATCAGCCCCTTACGAAGTAGCGCATAAACTAGGGTTTAAGCTTCTGTCACTCTAGCAACCCATCATCTAATAACTACTCCACAATGCATTCCCTTAGGCCCATGAATGGTGAAGTGTCATGTAGTCGACGTTCACATGAGACCACTAAGGGAATCACAACATACATATCATGAAAATATCGAACACATATCAAATTCACATGATTACTCGCAACATGACTTCTCCCGTGACCTCAAGAACAAAGGTAACTACTCACAAATAATAAGCATGCTCAAGATCAGAGGAGTATTGAATAGCATAATGGATCTGAACATATAATCTTCCACCAAATAAACCATATCGTAATCAACTACGCAAGGTAATCAACACTACTAGTCACCCACAGGTGCCAATCTGAGGTTCCGATACAAAGATTGAACACAAGAGATGAACTAGGGTTTGAGAGGAGATGGTGTTGTTGAAGATGTTGATGAAGATTGGCCTCCCAAAGATGAGAGGGGTGTTGGTGATGACGATAGCTTCGATTTCCCCCTCCGTGAGGGAAGTTCCCCTGGCGAAATCGCTCCGCCGGAGGGCAAAAGTGCTCCTGCCCAAGTTCTGCCTCGAGGCGGCGGCGCTTCGTCTCGAAAGTCCTCCTCTGATTTTTTTCTAGGTCAAGAGAGACCTTATACCAGAAGATGGGCACCGGAGGTGGGCCAGGCTGGGCACAACCCATCAGGGCGCGCCCAGGGGGGCCTGGCGCGCCCTGGTGGGTTGTGCCCACCTGGGGGGCCTCCTCCGGTAGTTTCCAGCTCCAGTATTTTTATTAAATGTAAAAATAATCTCCGTAAAATTTCAGCTTCATTGGAGTTGTGCAGAATAGGTATCTCTGACGTGCTTTTCTTGGGTCCAGAATTCCAGCTGCCGGTATTCTCCCTCCATGTGTAAACCTTGCATATTATGAGAGAAAAGGCATTAGAATCACTCCCCAAAGCATTATTATTCAACAAAACAAAGTAAATAACAGTAGAAAATCATGATGCAAAATGGACGTATCAGTCTCCGGACAATTTGTGTGTATTGTCGGTGCTGCAACAGGAGATCGCACAAGGTGAATCACCAAATGGTCATTGAGGACATGCCTTTACTTGAGACATTACTTGTTGTTGATCAAGAAGGTCCAGCAAGAATCAGGGTCATTCAAGCGCCGAAATTGACAGTGTTTGGCTACTCTCCCATCAACTTATCTGAACTTGTTTTTGGATCCATAACCATCTAGGTACAACAGTCGCCCTCTTCTCATTTTTGAATTAACTTTTTTTCCTCTATTCAAGATGTATGTTCGTCTGTCATCCAGAAAATTATATCAACAAGCTCGACCCCGTATCTGCGCATAGTGAAGGTCTTGGCAGTAGAATCTATCGGCCCCGACCTGGACCAAGTTGTCAGATTGCTGAGATGCTTTCCATGCCTGGAGAAGCTATATATCGAGGTGATGCTCTTTCATGTTAAATTTTAACCACAAGGGAGTTCAATTTTTGAAACCCTGCAAATCATAAGAGGTCCCTTGGGTGTCCAAGCACTAATACATTCTCTTCTTTTGCAGATACGGTTAGGCCCGGTAGTGGATAATGTGATACAATATAACAATCCCATCGAATGCCTTGATCTCCATCTCTCAGATATTACTTTGAACTCCTACCGAGGGACCTTACCAGAGATTATATTCGCCAGGTTCTTTGTTGTGAGAGTAAGTGTGCTAAAGATAATGATATTTTCCCTACATTTATCGTGCAAGAAAGAATGGTTTGCTGATCAGCTCTGCCGACTAGGGCAGAATGGAAAAGGCTCTGCAGAAGCTCAATTTCGTTTTGTAACTTCAGTTGAAAGACTATTCGGAAGTCCTTATGTCAATCCCATAAATGACATGTCACTGGCGGATCCCTTTGCAGAAATATTGAAGTTGCCAAGCTAGTAGTAATATCAGTATGAACCTATCATATATGTTCATGTTCAGCTGATCAGCGCGGGCGTCTATAGCTGCATGACAAAGTTTCTGCATAAGTTGAATTTCATTTCTATTATCGGTTTGAACCTTGTAATCTTTGAATTTGAGCCTTGTAATGCTGGAATTTGAACCTTTGTACAATTTCTATCATTTGTGATACAACCATGCAAATGGCATCTTATGAAGGAGGCTCGTATGTTGGTAGTACCATCTTTTCCTTAGTTTGCAATGTACAATTAATATCTGGACATTAATATGCATTTGACGATTAATATCCGGACCTTAAGAAGCAGAAACATGACCAAGGGTATCCTGTGTGGCTCCAATGGCGCTCCCAGCGGCTGCCGACGATGAGCGCCAGTTCACCATGCATGCCGTAGTGGACACGCACAAAGTGGTCTGGTTCGACCTCGCGTCCCACCGCGTGCTCTGCTCTAGCGTCCCTCCGCGTGCTCTGCTCTCCCCCCCCCCCCGCACGCGTGCTCTGTCAGCGGTTGGGGCCGGCCCACGATCACGTTCAGGGCTCCATATGCATGCGGTTGCGCCACGCGCGTCGCCCCATGCAGTTACGTGCTTCCTCGACTAAATCACGCGCGCGCTGCCAAAACTACCATCCGGAAGTGCCAGTTTTATAGGACGTCCGGCCCCCTTTTATACACACGGCCATTAACCATAGTCTCTTCACGCTTTCGATCGTGCCCACAACACAATAAGCACTCCCTCGACGACGCATACATAGAGGTTGTCCAGCAGCGCTCCAATGGAGTACGGCGAGCATCATGTGGAGACCCACATGAGGAAGACGGACCTCACGGTGGTGTACACCAATGACCCGGGCATGGTGGAGGACTCCATCGGCACTATGGAGCGGTTGCTTGATGCGGATGACAAGTACAAAGTGGTCGGCTTCGACCTCGCTTACACCGGCGGTCGTGCCGGGCATGATCAGAAGATTTTCGTCGCCTAGTTGTGCGTCGGCCATCACGTCCTCCTCTACCACTACTGCCTGGCCACAGTGCCTTGCGAGCGTTTCACCAGGTTTGTCAACAGCCCCAACTACAGGTTCGCTACGGTGGACACCACCGACGATCCAAAGGTGCTCAAGACTTCGGGCTTGGCCTGCCAGAAGCTTGTCGACATCCGCGGCCACTACAAGGTCTGGGACAGCAAGAGCAACATGGACTCCCATGTTGACCTGGCCGAGGCCATCATCGACCCCTACTACAGAGACATGAAGGCTGAGTGCGACAAGAACAAGCATGTCTTGCACAGGGGCTGGGTGAAGAAACTGGATGAATATCACCTCCAGACTATGGCAAAGCAAGCGTACACTTGCTACGAGATGTTCAAGCGGATCGTTGACATGAGGAAGTGCCTCCTACCTAAAGACGACGCGAGATCGAGCCACAAGTAGAGCTGTGGCGGCAAGCGTCACAGGAAGTAGATGATTTGATGATCATTGCTCATACTCCCTCTACGCCGAAATATTTGTAGTTTTAGAGGGATAAGATTATTATGCATGTAATAGTTTATTGAGGTGTGTGCGCCAATGTTATGTGTGTAGTCACTTATGTATTTGAATGCTTAATTAGGTTATGGCAATCCTGTTGTTATGTGTGTAATTGTTTATTGAGGTGTGCCAATGTTATGTGTGTAGTCACTTATGTTGTTCTAAACAGAAGCATAGATGTTTGTGGGCAGATTGAGCAAATCACATCGCATGCGGAATAAACAACCATATCCGTCGGTGATGATTTCAGCAGTCCCTG
This sequence comes from Elymus sibiricus, assembly GCA_039707655.1. NCBI lineage: Eukaryota > Viridiplantae > Streptophyta > Magnoliopsida > Poales > Poaceae > Elymus > Elymus sibiricus. The sequence goes on from CM077671.1 coordinate 254,091,495, forward strand.
ACAGTTCTTTATCTGGAACCCTTGCCCACAACACATCAGAATGGCCTGTGTATGTTGTACATCACACACATCTTGATCTGAGCAACCGTTTGTGTTATTTTTGCTTATCGCACATAGTTCATCCCAGTGGCCTGTATGTTGTCTATCACACACATCTTGATCTGAGCAACCGTTTGTGTTATGTTTGCTTATCGCACACAGTTCATCCCAGTGGCATGTATGTTGTCTATCACACACATCTTGATCTATGTAACCGTTTATGTTATCTTATCTCATCACAAACAGTTCATCCGAGTGACTTGTGTGCCATCTATCGCACACGTAATCATCTGGACAATCGTTTGTGTTCTGCTGGATCAGCGCAAACAGTTTGTCAGGGTGAACTGTATGTCGTACATCGCACACACTTGCATTTTTGTATCCGTTTGCGTTATATTGTAAAATCGCAAACAATTTATCTGGGTGAACTATTTGCCAGAGATCGCACACGCAACTTTTTTGGGGATCGTATTTGATGGGCCCGTCATCGCACACAGTTCGCGTCATTAGCGACAGAGCTATAACTATACCGTTTGCGATTTGGTCATCGCACACAGTTTCGTCGAAGGGTCTCTGATTGCTGTGTCGTCTTTGGACCATTATGTAGTAGTGGTTCCATCCCTTTCTTTAATGGGAATTGGAATCTTATGTTTCCCTCTTTCATATCAATAATAGCACCTATAGTTCGTAGGAAAGGCCTACCAAGTATTATTGGACAAGACGGATTGCATTCAATGTCAAGCACAATGAAATCCATGGGTAAATAAATTATATTAGCAAGAATGAGCACATCATTTATTCTACCTAATGGTTTCTTAATAGTGGAATCTACTAAGTGCAAGTTAAGGGAACATTCATTTATCCCGGTGATACCTAGCACATCACAAAAGATTTCGGTATAGTGGAAACGCTAGCACCAAGGTCACACAAAACATCGCATTGATATTCCTTAAGCTTTATTTTAATATTAGGTTCCCACTCAACATGTAACTTTCTAGGAATAGAAACTTCTAACTAAAAAATTTCTTCATGAGCTTTCAGCATAGTTTCTACGATATGTTTAGTAAAAGTCTTATTAAGTTCATAAGCATTGGGTGAGCTAATAATGTATTGCAGCAAGGAAATAAATTCTACTAAAGAGAAATTATCATAATTAAAGTCCTTGTGATCCAAGATAGTGGGTACATCACTAGTTCAAGTTTTGACCTCTCCTAACCCACTATTTTCCATTTTTATCATTAAGATCTTCACCCTCCGAACAAATGGGCCACCTTATACTTAAAGTTGACTCATCGCTAGTCCCTTTATCATCTATTTTCAGATTAGTAAACAAAGATTCAACGAGAGAAGTACCAATCATTTTAAGGTCTTCATCATGATTACGGTAAAAATCGGGTGGAAGAGCCTTTCCTAAGAATTCTCGCATAGCTCTCAACCTAGCGGTCCTCTCCTTAATTTCATTAACAGATATTTGGATGGGTTTAATAGACTCATTAATATCATGCTTGGGTGGCTAAGTTTTACCTTTAAGAGTTTCCACGTCATGAGCAATCCTATCCACGTTTCTAGCTATATCGTCAACTTTATGCAACTTTTCCTCTACCATAGTGTTGAAAATATTTTGAGAACTAATAAATTCTTTAATGGTGTTCTCAAGATCATTAGGTATCTTATTATTACTATTACATGAATTTCCATAGGAATTACCATAAGAATTGCCATAGTTATTAGTGGAATTACCGGGATACGTCCTAGGATTGAAATTACCTCTATAAGCATTATTGTTGAAATTATTTCGCGAGACAAAGTTCTCATCAATAGCATTATTATGTTTCTCAATCAAAGTAGACAATGGCATATCATTAGGATCAACTTGAGCATTCTTGTTTGCAATCATATTCATAAGAGCATCCATTTTATCACTCAAAGTAGTAATTTCTTCGACGGAATTTACCTTCTTACCAGTTGGAGCTCGCTCGGTGTGCCATTGAGAATAATTTTTCATGATATTGTCCAGAAGTTTTGTAGACTCTCCTGATTTCACCTCCATCAAGGTACCACCTGCAGCAGAATCTAGAAGGTTTCTTGACACAAAGTTCAGTCCAGGATAGAAATTTTGTATAATCATCCATAAGTTTAAGCCATGAGTGAGACAATTTCTAATCATCATGTTCATTCTCTCCCATGCTTGTGCAACATGTTCTTGCTCGTGTTGTTTAAAACTCATAATTTGGTTTTGGAGAGATATAATTTTAGCGGGAGGAAAATACATGGCAATAAATGCATCCTTAGACTTATCCCAATTCCAATGCTATTGCGAGGCAAGGATGAAAATCAAGTTTTATCTTTGTCTCTTAATGAAAAAGGAAATAATTTCAATTTAACCACATCATTATCCATGTCATTTTTCTTTTGCATATCACATAATTCAACAAAGGTGTTGAGATGAGAAGCGAGATCCTCATTAGGAATTCCCGAAAATTGTTCTTTCATAACAACATTTAGCAAAGCGGAATCAATATCGTAAAACTCCGCACTAATAGCGGGTGGTATAGGAGTACTAATAAAATCATTATTATTAGCATTTGAGAAGTCACACAACTTAGTAGTATCTTGAGACATGGTGACGAAACAAGCAAAGTAACAAGCGAAGCGAGTAATCTAGCAAGTATAGCAAGCAAACAGGTGAACTAGCAAAGATAAATATTTTTTGTATTTTTGATTTTTATCGAAAGTAAAATATAACAACAAATAAAAATTAGAACAAGTGAATAATAATTTGTGAGAAGGTACTTGATAAGAATTTGGTGATACTCCCCAGCAACGGTGCCAGAAATTCTTCCTGCTACTTGTAAACTGCGTTGGGTTTTTCCTGAAAGAGAAGGGGAGATGCATCACAGTAGAGATAAGTATTTCCCCTATTGAGAACCAAGGTTATCGAACCAATAGGAGAACCTGCAAATTCCCGTCTTCAACGCCTACACACAAAAGAACACACACTTGCACCCAACGCGGGCAAGAGGGTTGTCAATCCCCTTGAACTCGTTACTTGCAAGCGATAAGTAGTGATATTTAGATAAATTGATAAATATAAATTGCAAACAAAAAGAAAGTAAATAATGGAAGCAATATTTTAGGAGTTTTTGTAATAATATTTGGGAAGAGACCCGGGGGCCATAGTTTTTGCTAGAGGCTTCTCTCTCGAAGAAAGCATACGGTGGGTAGACAAATTACTGTTTGGGCAATTGATAGAAAAGTGCATAGTTATGTAATATTTATTGTGGCGCCCCGCCTGATTACCACTGTAGCCAGACGGTCGCCACACACGCCAGCCCAGGAAATCACTCTGGCATGCGCGTTTACAACATGTATCATGAACACAGGCATTTCTATTAATGGATATATCGGTCTTACAAGATATATTACAAGAGTGATGGCAGCGGAAAAGCTCTATCTAAGGCAGCAGGGTCTTGGTGCGGCTCCAATCCACAGGGATCTGACTGGGTTACTCTCCTAGCCCGCGAACACTCCGGCTCCTCGACGACGGACGACGGATCCTTATGTGAACCTGGCCATGTTAAAGGCCGCTGAGTACTTTTGAATGTACTCGCAAGCAAACCAAACTAACATATACACCAAGCAGAGCAATCCATGGCATTCAAGCATGCATTTGTTGTTAGAGAAATATTAATCATCAAGTTGTAACAGGATTATCCAGTGTGATATTACTAGAGTAAATAAAGCATGGCAAGTAAATAATCCATACTCCGAACATTCTCAGGATCCAATCCAACTCTTAACCAGATCCAACTTACTCTCTTACGGGTTGTCCCACAACCCTCAGAATACTCATGAGTCATCGAGTACTTCTGATCATAGGACGAGTTCTTCCATCATTACTATCATTACTACGGTTGACCACCTAGTGAGGCCTGGACGGACTGTCCAATACCGTGGACGCGGCTATTCGAATAGATTTTACACTCTGCAGAGGTTGCGCACTTTACCCACACCATGGAGTGCCTGGCCTCGTGATCCCATTCGGGTGGACCAGCGTTGTTCCAACGAAACCCGTCTGACCCGTGACTCTCCCATCGTACCACCGGCAATCATCCTCCCCCGGAGTCCTGCCCTGGGTGGCCCCTGTGTCACCTCGTGACACCTGCCACCATCGTGGCCAAACTAAACTGTCCCAAACGGGGACCACGCGCAAACAAACAACTGGGCTCACAGGGTTATTGCCGCCTACCTGATCAGGGTAGCGCGCACGCATAACCCTCCCTGTCTGGTGGTACCGGTGAAAGAGCACACGATCAGACCAAGTCAAGGCGTCCCATACCGGCAAATGTGGTTGCACGGATAAGTCCGGACAGGTGACTCTAGATCAACCGGCTAAGTTTCATTAAGTAAGCATGTGGTTCATCACAATAACTTATGAGGGCAGCAACTAGGCATTTAAATTATTTACTATGAATTATTATATAGCAAGTAAATGAAAGTAATGTAAACAGTAAGTGCAATCTAACAGAAGTTTAATTATTTCTATCACGGGCATAATCATTAATTAAACACGCAAGAATAACATAGAGCAATGCTTTAGAGCATATATCAGATGGTCGGCTTGCCTGGGGTAGAAGAATACTCCGGGAAGAAGTGCGGAGAGTCCGCGGAACGGATCGCCGGAAACCGTTCTCTCTCCGAGGGCTGATAGAAGGGCAAGGGCAAAATGGTCATTTTCACAGTGTGGAAACCTTATGAAAATGATACGAACGGAACGGGCTCGACGATCTGAAGTCGTGAGCGTTGGTTTCACCTGAATCGGAGTTGCGGTTAAAAACTTGTGGCCGTTCACTCATTAGGCAGAAAAACAAATAAAACGGTGCTTTTCTGCTCTTAACGGGTGAACATCCGCAATGTAACCGTTTGGGCCGCCGGCTAAGACTGAAAGCGTATTTGTTAAAATACGTTTTCTGGGAAGGGAAAGCGTACTTCAGTCAGTAGCAGCAGCTGTTTACGCTTTCGAAAGCAGAAAACGTATCCAGTTGGAATACGTTTCCACTTAAACCGGTCAACCGTCCCGCCTGGTCAGCGCCAGTGAGGATGACGTGCGGGGCCCACCCCCATCTCCTCTTTCTTCTCCCGGTCCTCTTCTCCAACGTGACGGGGCACAGGGGCTGACCGGCCGCCGGCGTAGCCATCGCCTCACCGCCTGAGGGGGGCGGCCGTCGGGCGCAGGAGATCTGCCGTGCCACGCCACGCCCGTGAGTGGCCGCGGGGTCGGCTGGGGCGGCCTGCAGCGCCAGCGCCGTGGCTCGGGTGCCATGGCCGGGGATGGCCGAGGGAAGAGGGCGCCGGCAGGGCTCCTCGGAGTAGACGGAGGGCGGAGGCGGTTTCAATGGAACCAGGGGAGCCGGGCATGGGGAAGAATTGGAGGGGGAGGGCTTCGGGCAGAAGCTAGCCGAGGGGATCGGCGGCGGCCGTCTTCGGCAATGGAGGAGAAAGGAAACTTCAGGAGCTCGGGGAGGGATGTGGAGGCGAGGGGGAGCGAGTTGTTGAGCTGGAGAGGCCTCGGCCGTGGCTATTTATAGCCGGCGAGGTGAAGGGATAGGCACGGCCATGTGGCGACGCGGTGGCCGTCTGCGGAAGTGACGGCTCGGCCGGCCCGCGTTGGGAGGTGACTGCTCAGCCGGAGCCCGGCGTCGGGGAGCGTCACGAGGGAGCAGTGGAGGCCGCGCTGGCTCGCTCGAGAAGCTCCGGCTTCGTCCGGATACGGCGGCGCACGAGCAGCACAGTGGCGGAGCAGAGGTGCTCGTCGTGGCGCGACGGAGAAGAGGACGGAGGCGAAGATGCTAGAGGAGGGGTGCGTGGACGGTGGGGAGCTTGTAGGCACAAGGAGACACGCCGCGGTGGCCTGAGCTGGCCTGCCCGACACGACGACCGCGTGGTGCACTGATTTGTCTGTCACTCACGCGGTCACCACGCGGACCGCGCGCTCTGGCACGAATCAGCTTCTATAGGCTTGTCAAACATGTGCCTCACTGCTCAATTAGATGATAGGAGTGGATGGGATCAACTGGAAAGCTCTAGGGTGGGAGAAACTTGCAAAAACAGGATTTGACAGCAACCTGTTTGTGGTGGTTTCTGGAGAGATCACTGAGTGGAAAGATCTGGAACATGGCATGGAGCAATGATCTACCAAGGTGACTACCCTGGTAAATTTTCAGATCAAATTAAGCAATATAGCTAGCACTTCCTTTGTAACATGGCAATCTGGCCAGAATTGAGATGAGCTTGCTGGGATCAAATGGCTATATGGATTTGGGTAACATTTTGTTGAGGATGATGATATGAACATATGAATCCACTGTAAAAGTTTCATACCATTTAGGTACACAAAAATGGTACTTCCTTCACAGTGCTTCCAAATGGACAGAATCTTAGGAAAATTTCTGTGGATGAATGGATAAATGGATTGAGTTGATTTTTGGTATACAGGAGTGATTTGGCAATGATAACCACCATGAAAAATTTCAGCTCAAATAGATCAAGGGTTCAAGCAATTCCTTTGCAATTTGCCCAACTGGATAGAATTTGCAAATTGATGTTGTGTTCAAAATTTGAACTATGGAACTTAGGTTCTTGATGGAAATGGTGAATATATGGATAGGAGAAGCTCCAAAAATTATTTGGGATTTTTCCTGGCTACCAAAATGGAAGTTCCTTTACAAAGTGCCCAAAATGCAATATTGGCTTTAAATAGGAAAATGCAATTTCCCTTATTTAATTATGGCCAATATTTTTATGGGAGCTCAATATGATCACAAAGAATATCTCCACAAGTTTTCAGGAACTTTGGAGATGGATAGATATTTTCCTGGATTTAATTCCCTTAACTGGCAGAAAAAGGAATTAATTATAAATGAAAAATATTGCAAATGACTTGGCAATATTTTTGCATATCTAGGGTTTATAGATAAAGGATGATTACTGGGAAGAGTTTGGGAGGCAAAATATCAAAGGAAATTGAGGTTCCTTTGTAACTGGAAGGATTAGGGTTTCCTTTCCGATAACTCAGAAGGTAGGGTTTCGACAGCAAAACCCTGAGCCAAAGATCTTGGGTGGCAAGGTTGGACTGGAGAGAATCTCTGGTTGGATAGGGAAGGCAAGACTAAATGACCATCTTCATATACCCAAGAGTGGAAGAAATCCGATAACACCGAGAAAAAAGACGGGAGTCGAATCCCGCAAAGGAAAAAAAACAGGAGCGAAAACCAGGGTGTTACATTTATTTACAACAATGATCATGTATATAGGCATCACGTCCATAAGCAAGTAGACCGACTCCTGCCTGCATCTACTACTATTACTCCACCCATCGACCGCTATCCAGCATGCATCTAGAGTATTGAGTAAAAACAGAGTAATGCTTGGAGGATGATGACATGATGTAGACAAAGTAAAGCCAATTAAATTAATAAGAATAAAGCCCATCATTTTACCCTTAATAGAAGCAATACAATACATGCATGTCCCTTTCTGGCACTGGGATTGAGCACCGCAAGATTGAACCCAATACAACGCACCACTCCCAATGAAGATAAATCAATCCAGTTGGCCAAACCAAACCGATAGATCAGAGAGCATTATGAAGCTATAAAAATCATGCATATAAAAATTGAGAGAAGAATCAAATATTATTCATGAATAATCTGAACATAAACCAACAATTCATCGGATCCCAACAAACACACCGCAAAGATGATTACATAGGATAGGTCACAGCGGGAATCATTGTGATCTTTGCATTGAAGAACATAGAGAGAGAGATAGCCATCTAGGTACTAACTACAGACCCGTAGGTCTATGGTAAACTACTCACACATCACCATGGGAGCAACAAGGTTGATGTAGAGGCCCTCCATGATCGATCCCCCCTCCGGTAGGGCTCCGGATGGGCACACGGCGGAACAGAGACTTGCGGCGGCAAAAAAAAGTGTTTTGGGAATATCTATAGGTTTTACCCAATATATGTGAATTTATAGCAAAGAGATCACGTCCAGAGGCCGTGGGAGGTGGCCCCAAGCCATCAGGGCGCGACCACCCCTCTGGGCACACCCTGTTGGCTTGGCGCCACCCCGTGTGGCCTCCGGTCTCCCTCCGAAGCTTCCAGGTCTTATTTTTGTCCAGTAAAAATCATCAAAAAAATTGGGTTATTTGGACTTTGTTTGGTACAGTGTTCCTGAAAGACCAAAAACAACCAGAAAACAACAACTGGCAATGGGCACTCGGTTAATAGGTTAGTGCTAAAAAATAATACTATAAATCAACAAGTAAATGCTTAAAAAGTATCCTAGAATGATAATATAATAGCATGGGACAATGAAAAATTATAGATATGTTGGAGACGTATCAGCCAACTAGGCGGATCAACTGGCTATGGAGATGCCCATCAATCAATATCAATGCGAGGAGTAGGGATTGCCATGGAACGGATGCACTAGAGCTATAAGTGTATAAAAGCTCAACGGAAGCTAAGTGGGTGCGCATCCAACTTGCTTGCTCATGATGACCTCGGGCATTTGAGTAAGCCCGTCATCGGAATATACAAGCCAAGTTCTATAATGAAAATTTCCCATTAGCATATGAACATGACAACTCAGGAGACTCTCTATATGAAGAACATGGTGCCACTTTGAGGCATAGGTGTGGTAGATGGATAGTAACACTGCCCCTTCTCTCTTTTCTCTCATTTTTTCATGGTGGGCTTTTCTCTCTTTTTTCGCCTCCCCATTTATTTTATTTTATTTTATTTTTCGTCCGGAGTCTCATCCCGACTTGTGGGGGAATCATCGTCTCCATCATACTTCTCACTAGGACAGTGCTCTAATAATGATGATTATCACATTTTTATTTACTTACAACTCAATATTATAACTCAACATAAAACAATATAACTCTATATGAATGCCTCTATGATACGTCTCCAACGTATCTATAATTTTTGCTTGTTCCATCCTGTTATATTATCATTCTTAGATGTTTTACAATCATTTCATAACAACTTTATATCATTTTTTGGGACTAACCTATTGACATAGTGCCAAAGTGCCAGTTACTGTTTTTGCTTGTTTTTTACTTCGTGGAAAATCAATACCAAACGGAGTCCAATCGCGACGAAACTTTTTGGAGATTTTTTCTGTACCAGAAGACACCCAATGGGCCAAACAACTGCCGGAGAGGTGGGCTGTGGAGAGCACAACCCACCAGGGCGCGCCAGGGGGGCCCCGACGCGCCTGATGGGTTGTGCCCTCCTCGGCCCCCTTCCGCACCGCCTCTGATGCCTATAAATTCCCAAATATTCCAAAAACCTTGGGGGAGTCGACGAAACACAATTCCAGCCGCCGCAAGTTCCAGAACCGCGAGATTCAATCTAAACACCATCACGAAGGGGTTCATCTTCCTCATAGGTGCCTCTCCGATGATGCATGAGTAGTCCACCATAGACCTATGGGTCCGTAGGCAGTAGCTAGATGGCTTCCTCTCTCTCTCTCTTATGATTCTCAATACAATGGTCTCTTGGAGATCTATTTGATGTAAACTTTTGCGGTGTGTTTGTTGGGATCTGATGAATTTTGAGTTCATGATCAGTTTCTATCCATGAATATTATTTGAGTCTTCTTTGATCTCTTATATGCATGATTACTTATAGCCTCGTATTTCTTCTCTGAATCTTTGGTTTAGTTAGGCCGACTAGATCGATTTTTCTTGCCATGGGTAGAGGTGCTTTGTGATGGGTTCGATCTTGCGGTGTTCTTTCCCAGTGATAGAAGGGGCAGCAAGACACGCATGTATCATTGCTATTAAGGATAACAAGATGGGGTTTATTCCTACATGAATAGATCTTGTCTACATCCTGTCATCGTTCTTATTGCATTACTCTGTTTTTTCATGAACTTAATACACTAGATGCATGGTGGATAGCGGTCGATGTGTGGAGTAATAGAGGTAGATGCAGGCAGGAGTCGATCTATCTATCTTGGACGTGATGCCTATATAATGATCATCGCCTTGGATATCGTCATGACTATTCGATTTTCTATCAATTGCCCAACAGTAATTTGTTCACCCACCGTGCGCTATACTCATGAGAGAAGCCACTAGTGAACCCTACGGCCCTAGGGTCTACTTTTCCATCATATTGCTTTCCGATATACGTTTTTGCAATCTTTGTTTTCAGATCTACAAAACCAAAAAGCCAAAAATATATTGCTGCATATTTACTCTTTTTTATTTGTGTTCTTGAGAGATCTATCTCTCCTATCTATCACTACCTAATCTATCTTATTACCGTAGAGAGATTGACAACCTCTCTTTCGCGTCGGGTTGCAAGTATTTCTTGTTTGTGTGCAGGTGCTGCTTATTGGGTGACGGTGATCCTCCTACTGGTTCGATAACCTTGGTTTCATAACTGAGGGAAATACTTACCGTCGCTGTGCTGCATCATCCCTTCCTCTTTGGGGAAATACCGACGCAGTCTCAAGCCACGTCAAAGGAATTTCTGGTGCCGTTGCCGAGGAGGAAGCGGTCTCTTCTACGTGCCTATCGTAGGCGCCGAGGGGACTCCACCATCATCTACCAGGTTCCTAATCACAAATCTCATCTCCTTGCAATTACATTATTTGCCATTTGCCTCTCGTTTTCCTCTCCCCCACTTCACCAATTTGCCGTTTTATTCGCCCTCTTTTTCATTTGCCCTTTTTCTCACCGGATCTCTTGCTTAGTCTTTATGGCTAGTTCTACCTTTGTTGTGTGTACTCCCGATAATGAGGTTCTTAATTTTAAGCAAAGGGAGGGGAGAACCTAAAATATGCTTGGTATAGGATTTGCAATGCTAATAATAGATCTATCCATAAGCAATCTACCGTTGTTCTTCTTCACAGTTTTTATGTGGGCATCACCACTTGGTATAGATTCGTCCTTGATACGATTACCGGTGGGAATTTCTTGATGTGTCCTTCTTTAGATGCTTTTAATGCTTTGGGAAGTTTAGTGGGATCACCACCTATCATGGTCAATGAAACAACTTTGGCTCTCGAACATGTTATGGAGAGATTAGATGCTATTGAAAAGAAGATGATTACTAAAGGACATCTTGATGATCTAGATAAAAGGTTGCATAATCTTGCTAATAAAATTGGATCTAAGGCGGGAGATGCTCTTAAATTGCTTAAGGAAAAAGAAACCGTAGTCAACGAAAGGGTAGAAGAGAGCCCTTACCGGATTGATCAGATAGAAGAGATTTTTAGTAATTTGAGTTCAACTTTTTCTTCTATCAAAACTATTGAAAAAACTCCCGCAAAAATTGGCAAGGTTACACAAGTCAGTAAGAACAAAGTTGCTACACCTAGTAGTCACAAGGGGGATCTTAAAATGATTAGCATTCATCCCGACTTTGTTGAAATCATAAGAGACCCTATCTATAAGAATGAATTTTCCGAGTTTCTTCCTAGGAGTGTTGTCATCAAAAACTTGCATGCTAAACCTTTAAATAAATCTAGTTGTGTGATTGAGGAGTTGAAAACCAAAGATGACAATACTTGAATCTATCCATTATGCCTAGCTAGGGGCGTAAAACGATAGCGCTTGTTGGGAGGCAACCCAATGAATAAATAAATTTTTGCTTTTTCCTTTCTGTTTTTGAGTGTTGACACAATTATGCCTCTGTTATGATTGTGTTTTTATGGTTTATTTAGTGTTTGTGCCAAGTAAAGCCTTTAGGATGATTCATAGGATGAGTAGAAGTGATGCTGAATCTGAAACGGAAACTTTGCGTCAAGTATATAAATTTTCATTTTTTTTCTGGAACGTGATATTGAGCTGAAATTTTAACACAGTGTTTCTATACAAATTCCTTACGTTGTCCTAATTTTTCAGAATTTTTAGAGTTACAGAAGTATGGGTAGAGTACAGATTCCTACAGACTGTCCTGTTTAAGACATATTCTGTTTTCGTTGCATTGTGTGCTTCTTTTGATGAATCTATGGGTTATATTGAAGGGTATGAGCCATGGTAAAGTTAAAATACAGTAGGTATAATGCAATAATAAAATATGAATAGGTTTGCAACAGTACCTAAAGTAGTAATTTGCTTTCTTATACTAACGGATCTCACGAAGATTTTGTTGAGTTTTGTGTGATTGAAGTTTTCAAGTTTTGGGTGAGATCACGATGGATGAAGGAATAAGGAGTGATAAAAGCCTAAGCTTGGGGATGCTACCACACCCCCAAGATATATCCAAAGAGAAACAAGCAACTAAGCTTGGGGATGCCCCCGAGTGGCATCCCCTCTTTCTTCTAACGACCATCGGTATTTTACTTGGAGCTATATTTTTATTCGTCACATATCATGAGTTTTGCTTGGAGCGTCTTGTATCTTTGCTTGCTTTGTTTGTTAATTTTTCACTTGTATCCTTTCTGTACACACCTATTTGAGAGAGCCAAAATCATGCTATGATTTGTTAGAATTGCTCTAGTGCTTCACTTATATCTTTTTGAGCACGGTGTGCTTGGAAATTTTTGTAGAAATACTCTCATGTTTCACTTAGATTAATTTGAGAGTTAGTAAATTTTGAACAAATCCTCTCATGCTTCACTTATACCAATTTGAGAGATGAAATCTTTATGCTCATGTGCTTCACTTAAATTTGATTGAGCTTGCCAAAAAGCAATGACAATATATTAAACTAGTCCCAAAGTGATAGATATCCAAGGAGGATATAATAAAAACTTTCATGAAGATCATTGGACAAATTAAACTTCATTCCTTATAATAGTTTTGAAACATGATGATAGTAATATGCGAGTCATGTTAGTGAGTAATTATGCTTAATAGGAATATTGGTGTTAAGGTTTGTGATTCCCTATGCATGCACGAAAGTCAATAGTTATGCAATGAAGTTACATCCTACTTGTGGTGCATTATTCGGTGTTAGTTATGTTCAATGCTCACTTATGTGAATTTTCGTTTCTTGGTTTGGTTGCTTCCCAATCTATTTGCTAGCCTCCATTTGTACTAAGTAGAAATACTACTTGTGCATCCAAAATCCTTAAAACCAAGTTTTGCCTTATGAGTCCACCATACCTACCTATATGCGGTATTTCCATGCCGTTCGAAGCAAATTTGTATGTGCCATCTCTAAATTTTCAAAATAAATTTTCTCTTTTGTGTGCCCGTACCACTCATGAAACGGTGAGGAGTGTCCAATATTTTTCCATGCTAGATGTGTTATTCTCAAGATGAGTGTTTATTCACTTGTCATTGCACGAGAGTGCGGCGGTAATTGGGATGCCCATTCCCGAAATGAAAAAGAAAATATTTACTTTATGTTGTCAATTAATAAATTCCTTGGAAAGTGTTGGTATGGAAGGCAACCGTGGATACGGCCCGCCATGGAAAGTGAAAGTTTGGTGGAAAAAGGAATAAACTTTATTTTCTGTTTGGGAACCGCCTATGATATATCTAGCATGGAAAATATTGTGAGCTACTTTGTCGTTTTCGTTGACAGGAAAAGCATGCCACCCAAAATATTTTTTCTCTCTCAATTTAAAAACCTTGAGCTCTGGCACCTCTGCAAATACCTACTTCCCTCTGTGAAGGGCCTATCTATTTACTTTATGCATTTTTATTTTTTGCTTTTAGTCTCCATCTTCTCTTATAAGCACCAACTATGGGGCACTATGATCGTACTTGAGCATTGGGCATAGTTAATATTTGAGTGTGTTTCACGAATGGATCAATGATTGAGCATGATGGGCTAGGGATAGCTTTCTTTAGTGTTGATATTTTGAAAGACATGGTTGCTTGTTGACATGCTTGAGTATTGAAGTCATTATGTTAAAACTAGACTATTGCTTTGAATCATTATAAGTCCAAATGTCCATGCTATACAAAAGAAAAGAATGTCATGAACATGTTAGGTAGCATTCCACATCAAAAATTCTGTTTTTATCATTTACCTACTCGAGAACGAGTAGGAATTAAGCTTGGGGATGATGATACGTCTCCAACGTATCTATAATTTTTGCTTGTTCCATGCTGTTATATTATCATTCTTGGATGTTTTACAATCATTTTATAACAACTTTATGTCATTTTTTGGGACTAACCTATTAACATAGTGCCAAAGTGCTAGTTGCTGTTTTTGCTTTTTTTTACTTCGCAGAAAATCAATACCAAACGGAGTCCAATCGCGACGAAACTTTTTGGTGATTTTTTCTGGACCAGAAGACACCCAATGGGCCAAACAACTGCCGGAGAGGTGGGCTGTGGAGAGCACAACCCACGGGTTGTGCCCTCCTCGGCCCCCTTCCGCACCGCCTCTGATGCCTATAAACTCCCAAATATTCCAAAAACCCTAGGGGAGTCGACAAAACACAATTCCAGCCACCGCAAGTTCCAGAACCGCGAGATCCAATCTAAACACCATCATAGAGGGGTTCATCTTCCTCATAGATGCCTCTCCGATGATGCGTGAGTAGTCCACCATAGACCTACGGGTCCGTAGGCAGTAGCTAGATGGCTTCCTCTCTCTCTCTTATGATTCTCAATACAATGGTCTCTTGGAGTTCTATTTGATGTAAACTTTTGCGGTGTGTTTGTTGGGATCCGATGAATTTTGAGTTCATGATCAGTTTCTACCCATGAATATTATTTGAGTCTTCTTTGATCTCTTATATGCATGATTACTTATAGTCTCATATTTCTTCTCTGAATCTTTGTTTTAGTTAGGCCAACTAGATCGATTTTTCTTGCCATGGGAAGAGGTGCTTTGTGATGGGTTCGATCTTGCAGTGTTCTTTCCCAGTGACAGAAGGGGCAGCAAGACACACATGTATCGTTGCTATTAAGGATAACAAGATGGGGTTTATTCCTACATGAATATATCTTGTCTACATCATGTCATCATTCTTATTGCATTACTCCATTTTTCCATGAACTTAATACACTAGATGCATGCTGGATAGCGGTCGATGTGTGGAGTAATAGAGGTAGATGCAGGCAGGAGTCGGTCTATCTATCTTGGACGTGATGCCTATATAATGATCATCGCCTTGGATATCGTCATGACTATTTGATTTTCTATCAATTGCCCAACAGTAATTTGTTCACCCACCGTGCGCTATACTCATGAGAGAAGCCACTAGTGAACCCTACGGCCCCCGGGTCTACTTTTCCATCATATTGCTTTCCGATCTACGTTTTTGCAATCTTTGTTTTCAGATCTACAAGACCAAAAACCCAAAAATATATTGATGCATATTTACTCTTTTTTATTTGTGTTCTTGAGAGATCTATCTCTCCTATCTATCACTACCTAATCTATCTTATTACCGTAGAGAGATTGACAACCTCTCTTTCGCGTCGGGTTGCAAGTATTTGTTGTTTGTGTGCAGGTACTGCTTATTGGGTGATGGTGATCCTCCTACTGGTTCGATAACCTTGGTTTCATAACTGGGGGAAATACTTACCGTCGCTATGCTGCATCATCCCTTCCTCTTTGGGGAAATACCGACGCAGTCTCAAGCCACGTCACTCTACAGTGTACCAGGATGTGCAATGATCTAGCATAACATGTAGACAATGATGAACAGTGGCTTTGCCACAAATACTATGTCAGCTATATGATCATGCAAAGCAATATGATGATGAACACACACGTAATGTGACAGAATGGTGGAAGTTGAATGGCAATATATCTCGGAATGGCTATGGAAATGCCATGATAGGTAGGTATGGTGGCTGTTTTGAGGAAATATAAGGAGTCTTATGTGTGATAGAGTGTATCATATCACGGGATTTGGATGCACCGGCGAAGGTTGCACCGACTCTCGAGGTGAGAATGGCCAATGCACGGTATCGAAGAGGCTAGCAATTATGGAAAGGTGAGAGTGCGTATATCCATGGATTCACATTAGTCATACAGAACTCATATACTTATTGTAAAGCCTTATTAGGTCTCTCGAGGCAAAGTACTACGACATGCCCCTAGGGAGGAGGTTGGTAGGAGTTAACCATCACGTGCCCCCGAGTTGAACAACACGATAGGATTTCATTTCAGACATAAAAATGCTCACACATCATCACCATGCCATAGTTAATACTTAGATGAATAACAAACAACAAGCTTTAATTACCGATATTTCTACTAACCAATGATCATGCACTAGTATCGTTACGTGCTATACAAACGGTTTTTAACCCCTTTCCGCGATGCAATTCCAAACCGTTGCCTTGCCTGTGTGGGCGAAAGGGGGGCCCATCCCACACGACACCGAAACATTGTCTGCGATGGGGCGAGCGCCTGCTGATGATTTGTCTAACGTAAGCATATGCAAAGTCGTAGCATATCCCACACTCCACACTTTGACGTTGTGTTTGTGATGAACCACACATCCGAGATGGTGGCGCGGATATATTCGTGTGCGAAATATGCATATCACAAACATTTAATTCCATGACCTGTTTGCGATAGGTACATTATGACACACAGTACGAAACTTTTAACTGTGTGCGGTGGCTCTACTATCGCCAACGTGCCAATTTAATAATCGTGTGCGATAGTTATTCTGATCGCACACGTGCTTCGTATGCTAACCATCTTCTTATCATCCTACATTACACACACACTCAGGTTTGGAACCGTTTGTGCTATTAACGCCAATCACACACGATTACGGCTTGCAAACGCGTGTGTGACATTATGCACATCCCACACGTGCAAAATATGCGACCGTGTGTTGTAAAGCAGATAATCACACACGCTATTCTTCAAACAATCGTGTGTAATGTATGACACCATCGCACACGGTTTATTCGTTCTAACTGTGTGCACTGTAATTTATTACCTAATAGATTATTTTCGTTAATTTATTATTAGACATGGAAATTTCAAATTTTAATTATGAAATGTGGATTTCACATCCATCAATACATACCCTAATTACAATGGTTCACCGGCAATTGCATAAATCAAAAGCTCAGTACATGTTCGATGGTTACATAGTTCGGCAGAAGATTAAATATGATGAACCACTGAAATAGTACTAGAGGCGGTAAAGGTGAAGAGAGAATTGTAAATCCTTTCGGCTGTTGATGGTGTTGAAGAAGCGGAATACCCATAATGTGCCCTCCTCCATGCCTAAGGTGCGCACAACTTTTGTCCAACCCCTTGTGATGATCGCCCGTCTCATTGCCCCATATGCAAAGGGGGTCGAAGCGTGGATCAGTACCGCTGACATATGTACCTACAAGCAACAAATAAATGTTAGAACCTAAGCTGCAATTGCACAAATGATGTAAAATACTGCAATGGGATGTGACTAACCTCGATGGTAAACAACAGTATCGTGCATTGTAGCCCTACATAAGCACATAGAAAGGCGTGCTAAATACAACAGGGTTAACATCCACCAAAAATAGCAAATGTTAATTAAACGACAATATCTCCGGTGATATTTTCATTGCGAGGAGTAGCACGGTACCAAAGGGACAGGTATTGGTGAAATTGAAATGGACAGTTCATACTTGGTAAATCCCGAGGGATAGTTGCTGGGGCACTTCATCTCGGCCAGAGCCCGCCCAAAGTCGGTGGTGAGGTGTTCCTGCGGGTCGAAGCGTGGATCAGTACAGCTAACATATGTACCAACAAGTAAATGTTAGAAGCTAAACTGCAATTGCACAAATGATGTAAAATACTATAAGATATTGGGATGTGACTAACCTCGACGGTAAACAACATCATCGTGCATTGTGACACTGCGTAAGTACATGGAAAGGCATGTCAACTACAACAGGGTTAACATCCACCAAGAATATCTAATGGTAATTGAAGGACAACATCTCTAGTGATATCTCCATTGCAAAGAGTAGCACGGTGTAAGTTCACTACAGCAGGCTTAACAACAACCTAGCATAGGCGTTGTAAGTTTGTAACTGGTATTGGTGAAATTGAACTGGATAGTTCATACTTGAACAACAGAGTGCGCATAACTGAAATAAATAGCGGACGTGTTTACTACAGAGTACAGACAACCTAACATGACAATTAAAACTTGTACCGGTGAAACTGAAATTGACACGGTTAAACATTGCAACTGGTATTGGTAAAATTGAACTGGACAGTTCATACTTGGTAAATCCCGAGGGGTGGTTGTCTGGGCACTTCATCTCAACTAGAGCCCGTCCAAAGTCGGCGGCGAGGTGTTCCTGCGGATCGAAGCATGGATCAGTACCGCTAATGTATGTACGTGTACAAGCAACAAGTAAATGTTAGAAGCATGGGGCACTTCATCTCGACCAGAGCTCACACCAAGTTGGCGACGTCGGCGGCAAGGTGTTCCTCCGAGTCAACACGCACAGCGGCCACTGCGCCATCGACCACCATGAGCTCCTCGACCTTCGCGTGATATGTGGTTGGCTTACACAGGGATGCTCGGCAATAGGGGGTGGGGATGTGGAGGCATGAGGGTGGTTCGCAGGCTCCATCTGAGCAATCGTGCTGGGGCGGTGATGGAAATCGGTGGTTACCTCACTAGATCGACGAGTGAGGCTAGGGCGGAACGTAGATTTGGTTGCGGCGGCAGCGGCTTGGGCTGCAGGAAGAGGGGGTGGATGGGGGGATAGGGGAAAATGTGATGGGTGGAGGAATAACTTCTAAAATCACGCGCCTACTGAAAATTTGGCTGCGAAACTCGAACCTTACACAGGGGAAACACGCAACACAGACAAAGTGCATCAAATACCCGTGCGCGATAAAAGAGAAAATTGGTGATCCCGCATCGGAAATCTAATAGTATCAGATAGTACATGATACTTTGCTTGGTGTTCAAATATTTACCATAGCATACTAGGCCAGCACATACAATTTACACATTTGCCATGCATGAACAATTCAATCGAGCATTTACATGCTCAAATTGGTACAGTGCATAGTTGGCGGAGTAATTTACAAAACATTAGCTCGCTATTTTACATCAATATAATATATATGAACTGCGCGCGCACAAAAGTGCTACTACCCCTAACACCGACCCAGCACGCACAGCTGCCATCGTCCATCGATATCGTGCCGTTCCTTGGCTCAGGAGGACAGGAGGTCGCCAAGTCGATGACCTACACCTTGATCGACCGAGGCAAGGTCAGCCTCGACATTGGTGATCGCCGGTACTGCCTCAGGCGCAGCTCTCACCAGGAATGCCGCGTTCGCCGGGTCTTCGTACATCGCCCCGGTGGCTGACGAGACCCTGGCTAGCGCCAGTGCTGCAGCAACGGCCGCCAGGCCTCCCCCGACGTTCGAAGCTATGTCCTCCTCCATCTGGGACATAAGCTTGCGCCTCGTGCGGCGGCCACTGCCGCAGTTGTCCTTGCAACATCGCGGTTCCTACTCCGCCGCCCGCACCATCCGGCGCACTCTACGCTAAGCCCGCAATATCGCCCGCTGGCGATCCCTAGCTGCTTTCAAGACAACCCTGGCTAACCAGCTGGCTTTCTCGTGTCATGATTCCTGCCTCCTCTGGCTGTCATCGGGAGAGGTGGCGACATGTCCGTCGACCCTCAAGCCGACCATCGCGTCGGCAGCCTCGATTCCGCCATCGCCCAACTCCATCCTGTCGTTGGCCATTGGGGGTTTGACGGTATGTGTGGCAACTAGCCAGGGGATCATTGACTCGCCACCGCCGGCCATCGTTGTGGTTACTTATACTTAGTTGCTGCCAAGGGGATTGGGGATTTTACAATTTACCGCTGTGGCTGGCGCTTGTGCTTGCACGGGAAGCATTGGCTCGAGGGCGGGAAGACTAAATGGAGCCCATGAGCAAAGACCAACTACCATTGGTGAGGGTATAGGCGACGATGGACGGTGAGTTGTGGCACACAGATGTTACTTTACACCCGTGTGTGGTTGCGTGACTCATCGGAGGCGCTTCGTATTTTACAACGGGGTGTGATATATCTATTCTGCACGGCACACGGTTTGCGGGGTGTATGACGTCATTAATTTATGCACCGGGGCGTGGGGGGCATTTCTGGGTAGCACACGTCTCGTTTCATCAATCGTGCGTGTTCTTTTATTACTATCGCCCATTCTTCTTTTGCTTACACCGTGTGCTCGTTACTAGTAGATCACAGAATACCCAGCATTTTCATAGTTTTTGAATTCTTTTCGGTGCACACATAATCTCACACGGAAAAAATGTAGCAACTTTCTGCAATCGTGTATAGGGTCATAAATATCACCACTCTTCGCTCTCCATTGTCTCTTTCCCCTCTCGCAGCCCCCAAATCTGGCCTCCTTCTCCCCATTGTCCTCGCCTCCACAAAATCCTCAACATTACACATGTCATTAGAATCTTGGCCCCGCCTCTCCATTGTAGAAAGCGCTTGGTTGAGGCAGATCTTATGCGCGTAGGAGCCCGCGGCGGTGGCGGCGTATTAGTTGATGAGGGTCCAGAGGCCTTGGCGGCAAGCGCAGAAAAGCTGGAGGTTGCATCAGATCTATTGCGGGCAAGCGCGGTTCTGTACGCGGAACACGCGGCTTTGGCCTTAGAAAGGGCAGCACTGCCCGATGGGGTCGCCATTGCCTTGGTGGCTCACGTGGATTTGGCCACGGTAAGGGCAGTAGCATCCTTAGAGTCTGCTACCGCTCTTATGGCCACCTTGAAAATCTCCATCCTAAGAGCGTCGCATGCCCGCCTTTGGTCGTGGACGGGATTTTACATGAGGCCGGAGCTACTGTGATGGAGCAGGAGCAGAGGAATGGACGGTCCTATGAAGCGTTCAAGAACATGGTCCTCGCCGACACGGATGTGGATCCTTCTTCCATAGAGAGGATGTTGCGTGAGTGTAGACAATATTTCAACATCGTCGAACCAACAGGCCAGCCCCGCAACAACGCCGACAAGTAGATGTTTCCATTATGTTGTTTTCTAAACCTTGCTGATATGTAATGTCGCTATTATGTTGTTTAGTTGATTATGTAGGAGTACGAACCATAATTTGTGCAATCATTTTCTGAATCGGGTGCTTATTACCAGGAATCGTCTGTGTTATTATCTGTTTGTGTTATTTTTAGTCGTTCCACACAATTTAGATTACTGACCTGTTTGCTGGGCATCACACACATCTTGTTACGTGGAATTGTTTGTGTTATTTTGGCTCATCACGCACAGTTCATCCGAGCGCACGGAATGCCTTCTGTCGCACACATCTTGATCTGTACAACCGTTTGTGTTATTTTGTCTCATCGCAAATAGTTCACTCGAGTGACCTGTATGCAGCATAGATGTTGTGCAGACAGAGCAAATCATAGTACACATGGACTAAACCACGAAACCCGTGGGTGATGATTTCATCAATCGCTGACAATTGTATACCAGCAAGCATTTCCCCACAACACACACAGGTTATTAGCACCAATCGTCTATGTTATTTCTGGTGTTCGCACAAGATTCTAATTACTCACCTGTTTGTTCTATATCGTACACATCTTGTTATGCCGAATCGTTTGTGTTCTGCTATATCATCGCACATAGTTTATGGTAGTGAACTATGTGCCCTCTATTACACACATCTGGAGCTCTCTAACCGTTTATGTTATTTTAGCTAATTGCAAACAGTTCGTATGGAAGAACTGTATGGCACAAATCGCACATGTAAGTCTTTTATGAATCGTATTTGATGGGTCCGCCATCGCACATAGTTCTCGTTATTGGCGGCGGAGCTTGAACTATACCGTTTGCGATTCATGCATCACACACAACTTCGTCGAAGGGTGTCTGATTGATGCGTTGTCTTTGGACCATCCTACAGTAGTGATGTACTCATGCCCTTTCATATTACTACATCAATATAATCAACTCATGTTTCTTCTTTAGTGAGCTACATATTTTTTTATAACCCCCTTGATTACCTATCCTTTTTGGACTAGTCTTATAACTCGTGCCCATTACCATTCCTATTTCTTATATACTCTCAAAAATATTTAAGAGAAGCATGATAGTTCAATTATTTCTTCAAAATCTGAACGTCGCCGTGCTCTAAAAGATATAAGTGAAGCACTAGAGCAACTGCCTAGCTCAAAAGATATAAGTGAAGCACATAGAGTATTATAAAAAAATATGATGACCGAGTGTCTCTCTCAAGTATGTGTGTCCAGCAAACAATGATTGTGGCAAACTAAAGGAAAATATATATAACACACAACGCTCCAATCAAAACACATATCACGTGATGAATAAAAATATAGCTCGAAGTGACATACAGATAGATTGGAGATGAAAGGGGGAATGCCTTCCGGGGGATCCCCAAGCTTAGACGCTTGGGTCTTCCTTGAATATTACCTTGGGGTGCCTTGGGAATCCCCAAGCTTAGGGTCTTGCCACTCCTTATTCCTTCATCCATCGTTCTCTCACCCAAAACTTGAAAACTTCAACACACATAACTCAACAAAACCTTGTGAGATCCGTTAGTATAATAGACATATCAAATACTTTAGCTACTGTTATAAATTGATTCGTATTTCATTATTGCATAACAGGTACAGTATTATAACTTCTCCATGGCTTATACCCCCCGATACAATCCATAGCATCACCAAAACAAGCAAACGATGCAAGCAAAAAAAGAATTTGTCTAAAATAGAACAGTCTGTAATGACCTATACTAAAACCATATTTCTGTAATTTCGAAAATTCTGAAAAATTAGGAAAACCTGGGCAATTTGTATATGAATATTGCGTAAAAATGCAAATCAAAAAGACATTCCAGTAAAATTACAGAAATTCTGCACTGAACGCAAAAGTTTCTGTTTTTGCACCATATCAATTCTACTATCTTCCAAATCACCCCAAAGGCTTTACTTGGCACAAACACTAATTTAAACATAAAAACACAATCATTATAGTAGCAATAATCATGTCAACACACCAAAACAGAAAGTAAAACCAAAAAATTAAAGATAACTATTGGGTTGCCTCCCAACAAGCCCTATTGTTTTATGCCCCTAGCTAGGCATAATGCATAGTATCAAGTATTGTCATCCTTGACATCCAACTCCTTCATAGTCTCCATCACATTCTTATATATAATATCATCATAAGCACTTCTTACTAATTCTCTTTTTTCAGCAATAGACTTTCTACTAGGAGAACTCATGTAACGGAACGAACTATCCTTCATAACTCTTATCTTTTCTAAATTTGACTTTGAGAAGTTTGGTCATCAAGGGACCTTTCATAAGCAATTGTAAAATCATCATCTGTAAGTACCTTAGCTCTATCAAGACATTCCTCATCATACCCATCATTATTACCTTGGATAATCCAATAATATATTTTATTAATGCCATTAAATACTTGTTGGGTCAAGTCAAGCTTAGGTACTTCCTTTCTAGCATTTTCTTCAATGGCAAGGTGGTCTCTAGACCTATATCTCCGCATAAGATCTTCATCATAAAGAATTTCATCTATAATAAGGCAGTCATAGTTCACCTCATAATGATCAAAAATTTCTCTAGCTTCGCGAATGATATAATCAAATTCATGCATACGAGCAATTGTGGCTATCTTTTTAGCTCTAGGATCACTTATCACAGGTAATTCAAAGAACAATCCTTGCAAAGTAGGAGGGTATGAATAAATCTTCTTTCAAGTTTGATATTAAGAGCTGAAATAACTTGAGCATAACAATTAGTTCTTTTAAGAATAGGCTCATCATTGTTTACCAAGGCTCCCGTACAAGTAAAGAACTCTTGAATAACACTTTTTCCAATAATATTCCCACTTCCCGTTACAATTTTTTTAGTAAAAGGAGCAAAGAGATGATGTTTACCCAGGTTCAAGCCCTCTTGATGGAGGTAATACCCTACGTCATGCTCTTGTTTATATTGATAGAGAAGTATCAAATACAAAGTTGATCTACCTCGAGATCGTTGATACGTCTCCATCGTATCTACTTTTCCAAACTCTTTTGCCCTTGTTTTGGACTCTAATTTGCATGATTTGAATGGAACTAACCCGGACTGACGTTGTTTTCAGCAGAATGGCCTTCGTGTTATTTTTGTGCAAAAATAAAAGTTCTCGGATTGATCTGAAAATTTATGGAGAATATTTTTGGAATTAATAAAAAATACTGGCGAAAGAATCAACCGGAGGGGGTCCACCACCTGGCCACAAGCCAGGGGGGCGCCCCCCCTAGGGCGCGCCCTGCAGGCTTGTGGGCCCCCTGAAGCTCCTCCGACCTCAATTCCAACTCTATATATTCCTATTCGGGGAGAAAAAAATCAGAGAGAAGAGTTCATCGCATTTTATGATACGGAGCCGCCGCCACCTCCTGTTCTTCCTTGGGAGGGCAGATCTGGAGTCTGATTTGGGCTCCGGAGAGGGGAAATCGACGCCGTCGTCATCACCAACCATCCTTCATCACCAATTTCATGATGCTCTCCGCCGTTCGTGAGTAATTCCATCGTAGGCTTGCTGGACGGTGATGGGTTGGATGAGATTTACCATGTAATCGAGTTAGTTTTGTTAGGGTTTGATCCCTAGTATCCACTATGTTCCGAGATTGATGTTGCTATGACTTTGCTATGCTTAATGCTTGTCACTAGGGCCCGAGTGCCATGATTTCAGATCTGAACCTATTATGTTTTCATGAGTATATATGTGTTCTTGATCCTATCTTGCAAGTTGTAGACACCTGTTACGAGTTATGATCCGCATCCCCCAGGGTGACAATAACTGGGATTCTTTCCGGTGATTACCGTAGTTTGAGGAGTTCATGTATTCACTAAGTGCTAATGCTTTGGTCCGGTTCTCTATTAAAAGGAGGCATTAATATCCCTTAGTTTCCATTAGGACCCCACTGCCATGGGAGGGCAGGACAAAAGATGTCATGCAAGTTCTTTTCCATAAGCATGTATCACTATATATGGAATACATGCCTACATTATATTGATGAATTGGAGCTAGTTCTGTGTCACCCTATGTTATAACCGTTGCATGATGAATGCCATCCTACATAATTATCCATCACTGATCCATTGCCTACGAGCTTTTCATATATTGATCTTTGCTAAGTTACTTTTCGTTGCTACTGTTACAATCACTACAACACTGCTACTGTCACTTTGCCATCGTTACCGTTACTTCCATACTACTTTGCTACTGAATACTTTGCTGCAGATATTAAGTCTTTCAGGTGTGGTTGAATTGACAACTCAGCTGCTAATACTCGAGAATATTCTTTGGCTCCCCTTGTGTCGAATCAATAAATTTGGGTTGAATACTCTACCCTCGAAAACTGTTGCGATCCCCTATACTTGTGGGTTATCAAGACCTTTTTCTGACGCCGTTGCCGGGGAGCATAGCTCTATTCTCTGAGTCACTTGGAATTTATATCTGTTGATCACTATGAAGAATCTGAAAGATGCTAAAACTAAGATCTACCCCTCAACTACGAGGACAGGTAAGGAACTGTCATCTAGCTCTGCACTTGATTCACCTTCTGTTATGAGTAAATTTGTGACACCACCACCTGCTATTGATTCTGATATGTCGCAAGTAATTGATGATGCCACTTCTTCTATGCATGATGCTTATGATGATACTTTGCTTGATACCACTGTGCCACTGGGTGAATTTCTTGATGAACAAATTGCTAGAGTCAATGCTGCAACTGATGATATTTCTGAAACTGATGAAATTATTGAAACTGAACACTATGAGACACCTGCTAGACCTAGCTCTCCTAGATATGAATTGCCTAATATACCTAAGGGTTATGTTATGGAGGGAGAGGTAGCTAGGGACTTTCTTGCTTGTAAAGATAGAGATGATCTTAAGAAATTACTATGCAAGTGGAAAGAAAAATATTTGAATGCTAGAATGCAATATGATCCCAAGTTTGCTACTTCACCTATCTTTGTTACTGATAAGGATTATGAATTCTCTGTCGATCCTGAGTTAATTACTTTGGTTGAATCTGATCCTTTCCATGGTTCTGAATCTGAAACTGTTGTGGCACATCTTACTAAATTGAATGATATAGCCACCCTATTCACTCATGAGGAAAAAATTCGTTATTACTATATTCTTAAGTTGTTTCCTTTCTCATTAAAGGGTGATGCTAAGATATGGTTTAATTCTCTTGCCCCTGGTTGTGTGCGTAGTCCCCAGGATATGATATATTACTTCTCTGAAAAATATTTTCCTGCCCATAAGAAACAAGCTGCCTTGCAGGAAATATTTAACTTTGTGCAAATTAAAGAAGAGAGTCTCCCACAAGCTTGGGGGAGGCTTCTCCAGTTACTTAATGCTTTGCCTGATCATCCTCTCAAGAAAAACGAAATACTTGATATCTTTTATAATGGACTAACTGATGCTTCTAGGGACCACCTAGATAGTTGTGCTGGTTGTGTTTTCAGGGAACGAACTGTTGAACAAGCTGAACTACTATTGAATAACATATTGAGCAATGATAATGATTGGACTATTCCCGAACCACCTCCAAAGCCAACTCCGAAGAAAAGAGGTATTCTATTTCTCAGTCCTGAAGATATGCAAGAGGCAAAGAAATATATGAAAGAAAAAGGTATTAAAGCTGAAGATGTTAAGAATCTACCACCTATTGAAGAAATACATGGTCTTGATAACCCGACACAGGTAGTAGAGGTAAATTCCCTCCGTAGATTTGATGAAGGTGATATTCCTTATAATAAGTCTGCTAGCCAATGCTTGGATGAGTTTGATAACTTTCTTGTTAAGCAAGAGAATTTCAATGCTTATGTTAGTACACAACTAAAACATAATGCTTACATGATTGATCGCTTAGGTGATTATATGAGTAGAACTGTTAATGATCTTAAGCTTATTAGTAAACATGCTTCCATGGTAACTACTCAAGTAGAACAAGTACTTAAGGCACAGAATGATTTGCTTAATGAGATGATTAGTAAGAACAACGATCATTCTGTTAGAGTTGTGACTAGAGGTGGTAGAATGACTCAGGAACCTTTGTATCATGAGGGCCATCCTAAGAGAATCGAGCAAGATTCTCAGAGAGTTAATACTGATGCACCTGGTCATTCTAATAAAAGGAAAAAGAATGATGATAGGACTTTGCATGCTGCTAGTGAACCTGTTATAAATTCACATGAAAACCCAAATGATATCTCTATTTCTGATGCTGAGACACAATCTGGTAATGAGCATGAGCCTAGTGATAATATTAATGATGATGTTCATGTTGATGCTCAACCTAGTAATGATAATGATGTGGAGATTGAACCTGTTGTTGATCTTGATAACCCACAACCTAAGAACAAAAGATATGATAAAAGAGACTTTGTTGCTAGGAAGCATGGTTGAGAGAGAGAGAACCATGGGTTCAGAAACCCATGCCCTTTCCTCCTAAACCATCCAAGAAGAAGGATGATGAGGATTTTGAGTGCTTTGTTGAAATGCTTAGGCCTGTCTTTTTGCGTATGCGCTTGACTGATATTCTGAAAATGTCTCCTTATGCTAAGTATATGAAAGATATTGTGACAAATAAAAGAAAGATTCCGGAAGCTGAGATTTCCACCATGCTTTCTAATTATACTTTTAAGGGTGGAATACCAAAGAAACTAGGAGATCCCGGAGTACCTACTATACCTTGCTCTATTAAAGGAAATTATGTTAAAACTGCTTTATGTGACCTTGGAGCTGGTGTTAGTGTTATGCCTTTCTCTTTGTATCGTAGACTTGATTTGAATAAGTTGACACCTACTGAAATCTCTTTGCAAATGGCTGATAAATCAACTGCTTTACCCATCGGTATTTGTGAGGATGTGCCTGTCGTAGTTGCAAACGTTACTATCCTAACGGACTTTGTTATTCTTGATATTCCCGAGGACGACTGTATGTCGATCATCCTTGGTAGACCCTTTTTAAATACTGCAGGGGCTGTTATTGATTGCAACAAGGGCAATGTCACTTTTCATGTCAATGGTAATGAGCATACGGTACACTTCCCGAAGAAACAACCTCAAGTTCATAGTATCAACTCCATTGAAAAACTTTCAACGATTCTTATTGGAGACTTTGAATTCCCTCTTCCTACTGTCAAAAAGAAATATGATATACTTATTGTTGGGGACATGCATATCCCCATTGAGGTAACCTAGTGTTATTCAAAAATTCTCCGGTTCCGTGTCATTCGAAAAAAGTTTGTCAATAAGACTTGATCAACCTTATTGATGGATTCTTTTTGATGAACATGAGATGGATGAATTTAGAAAGCACAACCTTCTGCACCCAACTTTTATTTTCTGTTCTTTAGTTTCAATTTAGTAAAAATGCTATTATTTCTCCTGTTCTCTGATTTATCCGTGCAATAGAAAAATGACCTGAAAATAAAAGTTCCCAGAATTCCCTGCAAATTTAGTATGATTTTTTCTGGAATATTTAAGAATTTTTAGCACTGAGAACACATCAGGGGGCTGCACCAGTGGGCCACAAGCCTGCAGGGCGCGCCCCCCTGGCTTGTGGGTCCCACGTGGGGTCCCCTCACTTATTCCAGCACCCATCCACTTCGTTTTCCTCCAGAAAAAATCCCACCATTGCTCAAACCCGTGTTCTAGCTCATCTTGCTGCCATTTTCGATCTCCTTGCTCAAAGCTCCATTTGCAAAACTTTTTTAGGGGATTGTTCATCGGTATGTGACTCCTCCAATGGCCCAATTAGTTTTTGATCTAGTGCTTTATATATTGCAAATTTTTGCTGCTATGGTGACCTTGTTCTTGAGTTTGCATGTCAAATTTGTATGGTCCCAAGTAGTTTTGATGCATGATATAGCCTCTAGGCACTTGTAGGAGTAGCTGCAGCAGCCCAGTTCAACCCCAACTATGACTTTGGATATTATCCGGGCCAGCCATGGCCCTCGACCAACTTAGGCCAAAAGCCTAAGCTTGGGGGAGTACGTATTTCTCACCGACATTACATTCATGTTCACACACTCATTCCAGTTGTCGGTATTCATACTTTTTCATTGTACCATCCATGGTAGTTTGTTTCTTCTTTTTGCTTTCTTCTTGTGTGTTTAATTAACCTTGAAAAATCCAAAAAAAAATAGTTCTAGCTTTACCTTCTAGTTTGTTTAGTTGTAGTATTAAAAGAAAACCCAAAAAGAATTCTCGTTCTTCTTTTGCTTGTTGGGAGCTTTCCCGTGTAAATAGTTTTCTTTTCTTCTTTGGGTCGTAAGGAGAAGACCACGATGACATGTTGAGTGGCTCTCATATGCATTATTGTTTATCTTACAGAGAGCCCATATTACCTTGCCTTCTCCTTTGAGTTATTGCTTGCAGATTCCAGCTTAGTCCAATGCACGTGCACTCTTATTATTATTCACACCGTTCGGTCGTGCAAGTGAAAGGCAATAATGACGATATATGATGAAGTGACTGAGATGGAGAAAAGCTGGTATGAACTCGACCTATTTTGTTTTTGTAAATATGATTAGCTCATCGTTCTGGATTCAGCTCGTTATGGATTGAACATGTTTGCAATGACAATTAGAGATTATAGTTACTCATGCCATGCTTAATTAGCTAAGAGTGTATAATGGTTTGTCTTGAGTGCCAACATGCATTTTAAAATGGTTGTGATGTGGTATGATAGGATGGTATCCTCCTCTGAATGATTCAAGTGGCTTGACTTGGCACATGTTCACGCATGTAGTTGAAACAAAACCAACATAGCCTCCACGATGTTTATGTTCATGGTGATTTATATCCTACTCATGCTTGCATTCAATGTTGGTTAATCTCAAAGCATGTTTATGACTGTTGTCGCTCTCTAGTTGGTCGCTTCCCAGTCTTTTGCTAGCCTTCACTTGTACTAAGCGGGAATACTGCTTGTGCATCCATTTCCATAAACCCAAAGTTGTTCCATATGAGTCCACAATACCTACCTATATGCGGTATTTACCTGCCGTTCCAAGTAAATTTGCATGTGCCAAACTCTAAACCTTCAAATAATATTCTGTTTTGTATGCCCGAATCGCTCATGTAGTGACTAGGGGCTGTCAGTATCTTCCATGCTAGGTGGGTTATTCTCACGATATGTGTTGATTCACTATCATTCACGAGAAAGTGGCTGGTGATACGTCCATTTTGCATCATGCTTTTATATCGATATTTATTGCATTATGGGCGGTTATTACACATCATGGTACAATACTTATGCCTTTTCTCTCTTATTTTACAAGGTTTATATGAAGAGGGAGAATGCCGGCAGCTGGAATTCTGGACTGGAAAAGGAGCAAATCTGAGATACCTATTCTGCACAACTCCAAAAGTCCTGAAAATCTACGGAGAATTATTTTGGAATATATAAAAAATATTGGGCGAAATAAATACCAGAGGGGGCCCACCAGGGAGTCACAAGCTAGGGGGGCGCACCCTACCCCCCTGGGCGCGCCCCTGTGGCTTGTGGGCCCCCTGGCAGGCCTCCGGTGCCCATCTTCTGCTATATGGAGGGTTTTGACCTGGAAAAAATCAGAAGGGAGCTTTTGGGACGAAGCGCCGCCGTCTCGAGGCGGAACTTGGACAGAACCAATCTAGGGCTCCCGCGGAGCTGTTCTGCCGGGGAAACTTCCCTCCCGGAGGGGGAAATCGAAGCCATCGTCATCACCAACGATCCTCTCATCGAGAGGGGGTCAATCTCCATCAACATCTTCACCAGCACCATCTCCTCTTCAAACCCTAGTTCATCTCTTGTATCCGATCTTTGTCTCAAACCTCAGATTGGTACATGTGGGTTGCTAGTAGTGTTGATTACTCCTTGTAGTTGATGCTAGTTGGTTTACTTGGTGGAAGATCATATGTTCAGATCCTTAATGATAATTAATACTCCTCTAATTATGAACATGACTATGCTTTGTGAGTAATTACGTTTGTTCCTGAGGACATGGGATAAGTCTTGTTATAAGTAATCATGTGAATTTGGTATTCGTTTGATATTTTGATGAGATGTATGTTGTCTCTCCTCTAGTGGTGTTATGTGAACGTCGACTACATGACACTTCACCATTATTTGCGCCTAGAGGAAGGCATTGGGAAGTAATAAGTAGATGATGGGTTGCTAGAGTGACAGAAGCTTAAACCCTAGTTTATGCGTTGCTTCGTAAGGGGCTGATTTGGATCCATATGTTTCATGCTATGTTTAGATTTATCTTAATTCTTCTTTCGTAGTTGCGGATGCTTGCGAGAGAGGTTAATCATAAGTGGGAGGCTTGTCCAAGTAAGGGCAGCACCCAAGCACCGATCCACCCACATATCAAATTATCAAAGTAACGAACGCGAATCATATGAGCATGATGAAAACTAGCTTGACATAAATTCCCATGTGTCCTCGGGAGCGCTTTGCTTTATATAAGAGTTTGTCCAGGCTTGTCCTTTGCTACAAAAAGGATTGGGCCACCTTGCTGCACCTTTGTTACATTTGTTACTTGCTACCCGTTACGAATTATCTTATCACAAAACTATCTGTTACCGATAATTTCAGTGCTTGCAGAGAATACCTTACTGAAAACCGCTTGTCATTTCCTTCTGCTCCTCGTTGGGTTCGACACTCTTACTTATCGAAAGGACTACGATAGATCCCCTATACTTGTGGGTCATCAAGACTCTTTTCTGGCGCCGTTGCCGGGGAGTGAAGCGCCTTTGGTGAGTGGAACTTGGTAAGAAATATTTATATATTGTGCTGAAATTTACTGTCACTTGTTACTATGGAAAATAATCCTTTGAGGGGCTTGTTCGGGGTATCTTCACCCCGAACGGAAGCACAAAGAGATGCTCCTCAACCTACTGCACCTACTGAAAATATTTATTATGAGATTCCTTCGGGTATGATAGAGAAACTTCTAGCTAATCATTATGCAGGAGATGGAACACTACATCCTAATTTGCATCTAATCTATGTGGATGAAGTTTGTGGATTATTTAAGCTTGCAGGTTTGCCCGAGGATGATGTCAAGAAGAAGGTATTTCCTTTATCTTTGAAGGAGAAGGCATTGACATGGTATAGGCTATATGATGATATTGGATCATGGAACTACAACCGATTGAAATTGGAATTTCATCAGAAGTTTTATCCTATGCATCTGGTTCATCGTGATCGGAATTATATTTATAAATTTTGGCCTCGTGAAGGAGAAAGTATCGCTCAAGCTTGGGGGAGGCTTAAGTCAATGTTATATTCATGCCCCAATCATGAGCTCCCGAGAGAAATTATTATTCAGAATTTTTATGCTCGGCTTTCTAATAATGATTGGTCCATGCTCGATACTTCTTGTGCTGGTTCCTTTATGAAGAAAGATATTGAATTCAAATGGGACTTATTGGAAAGAATTAAACGCAACTCTGAATATTGGGAACTCGACGAAGGTAAGGAGTCAGGTATAAACCAACAGCGGGACCTGGATGCCCATATTGGTTCCTACGTATTCTACGAAGATCTTTATCGGTCGAACCACGATGTCAAGGATTCAGACAATCCTGTATGCAGTTCCCTTTGTCCATCGGTATGTTACTTGCCTGAGATTCGATCGTCGGTATCTCCATACCTAGTTCAATCTCGTTACCGGCAAGTCTCTTTACTCATTCCGTAACACAAGATCCCGTGACTAACTCCTTAGTCACATTGCTTGCAAGCTTCTTGTGATGCTGTGTTACCGAGTGGGCCCAGAGATACCTCTCCGTCATACGGAGTGACAAATCCCAGTCTCGATCCACGCCAACCCAACAGACACCCTCGGAGATACCTGTAGAGCACCTTTATAGTCACCCGGTTACGTTGTGACGTTTGATACACACAAGGCATTCCTCCGGTGTCTAGGAGTTGCATGATCTCATGGTCGTAGGAACATATACTTGACATGGATAAAGCAGTAGCAATAAACTGACACGATCAACTGCTATGCTTACGGTTGGGTCTTGTGCATCACATCATTCTCCTAATGATGTGATCCCGTTATCAGATGACAACTCATTGTCTATGGTTAGGAAACCTTGACCATCTGTGATCAACGAGCTAGTCTAGTAGAGGCTTACTAGGGACATAGTGTTGTCTATGTATCCACACATGTATCTGAGTTTCCGATCAATACAATTCGAGCATGGATAATAAACGATTATCATGAACAAGGAAATATGATAATAACCATTTTATTATTGCCTCTAGGGCATATTTCCAACATGGAGCCTACTACTACGTGGAGGCTGCCCCGACCAGCAGTAGGATTGGAGGTTCCTAGGCAGGAGGCCTCGCCTCTTTCGATCCGTTGTTATGTTTTTGCTAGCCTTCTTAAGGCAAAACTTGTTTAACTTATGTCTGTACTCAGATATTATTTTCTTCCGTTGACTCGTGTGTGTTGAGCTTTGTATTCGAGCCCTCGAGGCCCCTGGCTTGTAATATGAAGTTGTATGAATTTAATTTGCGTCTAGAGTTGTGTTGTGATATCGATCAGTGAGTCCCTAATCTTGGTCGTACGCATTTGCGTGTATGATTAGCGTACGGTCAAATTGGGGGCGTCACAAGTATGGATAGTAGATATAGGTTTTTTAACCTGAAATAATAATAAACAGCAAGGTAGCAAGTGGCAAACAACGAGCAAATGGTATATCAATGCTTGGAAACAAGGCCTATGGTTCATACTTTCATTAGTGCAATCTCTCAACAGTGCTAACATAATTGGATCATATAACCATCCCTCCACGTGCGACAAAGAATCGCTCCAAAGTTCCTATCTAGCGGAGAACATAAGATGAAATTGTTGATGGTACTAAAACCACCTCAAAGTTACCCTTCTGATCAATCTATTAAGCCATTCCTATAAGTGTTTGATACTTGTGATCTGCGTTGAGTTTTCAATGAAGAGGAATGGGTAATTGCAGCACAATACAGATAAGTATTTCCCTCAGTTAAGAACCAAGGTTTATCAAAACAATAGGAATATCAATCCACAACCGTCTTCAGCGGCTGCACACAAAAGAGCAAACACTTACACCCAACGCGGCAAGAGGGTTGTCAACCCCCCTTGATCTGTTATTTGCAAGCAAGTGAAGTGTGTAGATAATAGTAGATAACTGTAAATTGCAAATAAAATAAAAAGTAAATAATGGCAGCAAGGTAAAGATAGGTTTTGTAAACATATAAGTGAATAAACCAGGGGGGGCATAGTTTTCCCTAGCGGTGTCTCTCATGTAGGCAACATACCGTGGGTAAACAAGTTACTGTTTGGAAACTGATAGAAAAGCGCATAGTTATGTGATATTCACGGCAATGATCATGTATATATATGCATCACATCCATAAGCAAATAGGAGACTCCTGCCTGCACCTATTACTATTACTCCACCCATCGACCGCTATCCACCATGCATCTAGAGTATTAAGTAAAACAGAGTAATGCTTGGAGAACATTGACATGATGTAGACAAAGAGAATTCAATTAATATGAACTAACCCCATCATTTTATCCTTAGTGTCAACAATACAAAGACGTGTCTTGTCCCTTTCTATCACTGGGATATAGAGCACCACCAGATTGAACCCACTACAACGCACCCCTCTCACTAAAGAAATATCAATCTAGTTGGCAAAACTATTTCAATAGATCGGAGAGATTTACGAATCTGTAATGATCATGCAAATAAGAATCATAATATTCAGAGGTGACTCAAATACTTTTCATGAATAATTTGAAACATAAACCCACAATTCATCGAATCCCAACAAACACACCGCACAAAAGAATTACATCGGATAGATCAAAGCGAACATGCGATGATCATTGTATTGAAGATCAAAAGAGAGAGAGATAGCCATCTAGGTACTAACTACGGACCCGTAGGTCTATAGTGAACTACTCACACATCATCATGAGGGCAGCAAGGTTGATGAAGAGTCCCTAAGTGATCGACCCCCCCTCCGGCAAGGTGTCGGAACAGAGCTCCAAATGGGATCATGGCGGAACAGAGACTTGCGGTGGAGGAAAAGGTGTTTCGGGATTCCCTCTAGGGTTTTTGGAATGTACGTCAATTTATAGGCCAGAGAACGGGGGTAGGAGGGCCATCAGAGAGGGACAAGCCATCAGGGCGTGCCGACCCCCCTGGGCGCGCCCTGTTGGCTTGTGCCTCCCTCGTGCGGCCTCCGGTCTTCTCCCGAAGCTTCTAGGTTTTCTTTTGCTCCAAAAAAATCATAAAAACGTTTCGGGGCAATAGGACTTCGTTTGGTACTGTAAACCTAAAAAGTAAAAAACAAGCAGAAAACAGCAGCTGGCACTGGGCACTAGGTCAAAAGGTTAGTGCTCAAAAATAATATAAATTGGTAAATTATTACTCAAAAAGTATCCTAAAATGATAATATAATAGCATGGAAGAATAAAAAATTATAGATACGTTGGAGACGTATCAGCACCCCCAAGCTTAATTCCTGCTCGTCCTCGAGTAGGTAAATGATAAAAAAAAGAATTTTTGATGTGACATGCTACCCAATATGTAATCTTTTGCATGTATGCTCATTGAGAAACGATGAATTAACAAACATCACCATAGTAATATTTATAAGCATAAGCATCAAAATCATCAATCTTCAAAGTATACGATCCTAAAAGAATGTTTACTCCCATTCATTTTATCGTATTAGCAAGGAATGGCTCCGTCTTCACCACATTAATACAAATGTCAAGCACCATGGTGTCCAAGTCGGGCATTTGGATCGTACTTTTTCAATGCGCATCAACTTTTTATTCTTCACGCAATACATGAGCGTGAACCATGGACATAACATAAAGGTGGAATAGAATATGGTGGTAGATATGAAAGGGGTAAAAAGTGGAGAAGAAAGTCTCGCATTGATGACCCACAAGTATAGGGGATCTATCATAGTCCTTTTGATAAGTAAGAGTGTCGAACCCAACGAGGAGCAGAAGGAAATGACAAGCGGTTTTCAGTAAGGTATTCTCTGCAAGCACTGAAATTATCAGTAACAGATACTTTTGTGATAAGATAATTCGTAACGGGTAGCAAGTAACAAATGTAGCAAAGGTGCAGCAAGGTGGCCCAATCCTTTTTGTAGCAAAGGACAAGCCTGGACAAACTCTTATATAAGGCAAAGCGCTCCCAAGGACACATGGGAATTTCTGTCAAGCTAGTTTTCATCATGCTCATATGATTCACGTTCGTTACTTTGATAATTTGATATGTGGGTGGACCGGTGCTTGGGTGCTGCCCTTACTTGGACAAGCCTCCCACTTATGATTAACCTCTCTCGCAAGCATCCGCAACTACGAAAGAAGAATTAAGATAAATCTAACCATAGCATGAAACATATGGATCCAAATCAGCCCCTTACGAAGCAACGCATAAACTAGGGTTTAAGCTTCTGTCACTCTAGCAACCCATCATCTACTTATTACTTCCCAATGTCTTCCTCTAGGCCCAAATAATGGTGACGTGTCATGTAGTCGACGTTCACATAACACCACTAGAGGAGAGACAACATACATCTTATCAAAATATCGAACGAATACCAAATTCACATGATTACTTATAACAAGACTTATCCCATGTCCTCAGGAACAAACGTAACTACTCACAAAGCATATTCATGTTCATAATCAGAGGAGTATTAATTATCATTAAGGATCTGAACATATGATCTTCCACCAAGTAAACCAACTAGCATCAACTACAAGGAGTAATCAACACTACTAGCAACCCACAGGTACCAATCTGAGGTTTTGAGACTAAGATCGGATACAAGAGATGAACTAGGGTTTGGAGAGGAGATGGTGCTGGTGAAGATGTTGATGGAGATTGACCCCCTCTCGATGAGAGGATTGTTGGTGATGATGATGGCTTCGATTTCCCCCTCCGGGAGGGAAGTTTCCCCGGCAGAACAGCTCCGCCGGAGCCCTAGATTGCTTCTACCCAGGTTCCGCCTCGAGACGGCGGCGCTTCATCCCGAAAGCTCTCTTCTGATTTTTTTTTCCAGGTCAAAACCCTCCATATAGCAGAAGATGGGCACCGGAGGGCTGCCAGGGGGCCCACAAGCCACAGGGGCGTGCCCCCCAGGCTTGTGGCCTCCTGGTGGGTCCCCTCTGGTATTTCTTTCACCCAATATTTTTTACATATTCCAAAATAATTCTCCGTAACTTTTTAGGACTTTTGGAGTTGTGCAGAATAAGTCTCTCATATTTGCTCCTTTTCCAGTCCAGAATTCCAGCTGCCGGCATTCTCCCTCTTCATGTAAACCTTGTAAAATAAGAGAGAAAAGGCATAAGTATTGTACCATAATGTGTAATAACAGCCCATAATGCTATAAATATCAATATAAAAGCATGATGCAAAATGGACGTATCAACTCCCCCAAGCTTAGACCTCGCTTGTCATCAAGCGAAAGCCGAAATCGATAAATATGTCCACATGTTTAGAGATAGAGGTGTCGATAAAATAAAATACGGACATGAAGGCATCATGATCATCTTTAGAACATCAACATATATTGACATATAATTTCTTATGCTAAAGTGACAATTCATTCACAAGGTAAAGTATGAATCAGAAACTTTATTGAAAACTAACAAACTATGATCTCGGTCATTGAAGCAATTGCAATTTATCATAACATCGGAAAGAGTCAATATAAGAGCTTTTCAGCAAGTTCACATACTCAACTATCATTTAGTCTTTTACAATTGCTAACACTCACGCGATACTTATGAGATCAAAGTTTCAATCGGACACAGGGAAAGATAGGGGCTTATAGTTTCGCCTCCTAACTATTTACCTCAAGGGTAATGTCAACAATAATAGTTTATGATAACCTACATCCGAGTGGATATATATGTCTAGATCATTCCCCAACACATGACACTTGCCAAGAGAAAAGGGCGATAAAAAGGAAGTGGTGAGGATCACCTAGACTCTTGCATAAAGGTAAGTACTAGAAAGTAAAAGTAAAAGATAGGCCCTTCGCAGAGGGAAGCAGAGGTTGTCATGCGCTTTTATGGTTGGATGCATAATATCTTAATGCAAAAGAACGTCACTTTATATTGCCGCTTGTGATAAAGAACTTTATTATGCAGTCCGTTGCTTTTATTTCTTCCATATCACAAGTTCGTATAAAGTTTGTTTTCCTCACACTAATAGATCATACATATTTAGAGAGCAATTTTTATTGCTTGCACCGATGACAACTTACTTGAAGGATCTTACTCAATCCATAGGTAGGTATGGTGGACTCTCATGGCAAAACTAGTTTAAGGGTGTTTGGATGCACAAGTAGTATCTCTACTTGGTGCGGAAGTTTTGGCTAGTATGAGGTGGAAGCAAGCGTCACATGTTAGAGGATCCATGACAATATAACTTCTGTTCGGAAATAAGCAAACATAACTCATTATGTTGTCTTCCTTGTCCAACATCAACTTTTTAGCATATAATATTTTGATGAGTGCTCACAATCACAAAAGATGTCCAAGATAGTATATTTATATGTGAGACCTCTCCCTCTTTATTACTTCCTATTAATTGCAACAATGACCAAAACTATGTTTGTCAACTAACAACAAGTTTCATGCGACACACTTCTTATATGTGAAGTCATCACTCCCCATAAGGTCATCATATATACTCTTTGCTTTCATTCTATTCTTCTTTTTATTTCTTTTTCCCAAGATCATAGCAAGCAAGCAAAGCCCTCAACTTAAAACTACTTTTTATTATATAACTCTCGGACTCGATTACATAGGGGGGAACATAAAGCAAAACTCAAAGCTAGATCACACTAAAACTTTATTCTACTAGATCAAGATATAACCAAAAGGATCGAACTAAGAAAAACGATGAAAGTAAAAGATGTGATGATGATACGATACCGGGACACCTCCCCCAAGCTTGGCACAAGCCAAGGGGAGTGCCCATACCCATGTGTTCAGTTGTCTTTCTTCGGAGGTGGTGATGGTGGAGAAGTTGATGAGGTTGGAGGCTTGTCCTCCGTCTTCCAAGGCATAGGCTCACCATCGTAAAAAGATGAACGAGTCTCCGGGATCCTCAAATCTACAGCCAAACTCATTCTCTTAAATCTGTATTCATACTCATAGTTTTGGTTTTGCAAGTCATAGATCTGGGCTTGGAGATGCTCGATTTTCTCGTAAAGCTTGAAGATGTCCTCTCCGATGTCCTTGGCGTCCATCTTGTGCTTATGGGTAAACTCCGCGATCATCATGTGATTGGCATTGAGTCCACGTTCCACTATCCCTTGACACTTGAAGACTTGCTGCTCCATTGCTTCGAGCCTTGTCTCCATGCTTCCGGTCTTCTTTGGCCCCTCAACATCACGGATGTGCAGCACCCCCTCACGCATCTCAATGGTTTGAGGGTGTCGCAGCACCTCCGCAAGGTAGGGGTTGATGACCTTCTCGAAGAACTTGTCCTTCGAAGCACTTGGGGACGTCATCGCGATCTAGATCTGTCCGGAAAAACAACAACAAAAAAGAACAGAGGATTTTTTGGTGGTACGGTGGTCAAAACCTTCGGGAGATTATATAATGAATTTTTACTGACCTAAAGGAGTATACCACAAGAAAACGGAGTCCGGAGGGTACACGGGGTGGCCACAAGCCACAAGGGCGCGCCCAGGAGGGTAGGGCGCGTCCCCCTGGCTTTTCGCCTCCTCGTGCACTTTTCGGACTACTTTAAATTTTCCTAATTTATTAAATATTCCAAAACGGAGAAAAATTGCTATTGGAAAAGTTTTGGAGTCGGTTTACTTACCGTACCACATACCTACTCCTTTTCAGAGTCTGAAACGTTCTGGTAGACATCCCTTATGTACTCCTCCGGGGTTATGGTATTAATAATATTGGTTTCTACATTTACGGGAGTACCTGAGATATAATGTTTGATTCTCT
This sequence comes from Elymus sibiricus, assembly GCA_039707655.1. Taxonomy (NCBI): domain Eukaryota; kingdom Viridiplantae; phylum Streptophyta; class Magnoliopsida; order Poales; family Poaceae; genus Elymus; species Elymus sibiricus. The sequence goes on from CM077671.1 coordinate 254,131,536, forward strand.
GCCCGTTTACCACCTTCGGATTTGTGCCTTCGGCGTTGTTGATATTGATGGCACTGGAACAATATACTTCCTCGACAATGTAAGGCCCTTCTCATTTAGAGAGAAGTTTTCCAGCAAAAATCTTAAACGAGAATTGTATAGCAAGACATGGTCACCTACATTGAATTCACGCTTTTGTATCCTTTTATCATGCCATCTCTTAACCTTTTCTTTAAACAACTTGGCATTCTCATAGGCCTGGGTTCTCCATTCATCAAGTGAGCCAATAACAAATAACCTCTTCTCACCAGCCAGTTTGAAATCATAGTTGAGCTCTTTGATTGCCCAATAAGCTTTATGTTCTAGTTCTAGAGGTAAGTGACATGCTTTACCATACACCATTTTATACGGAGACATACCCATAGGGTTTTTGCAAGCAGTTCTATAAGCCCATAATGCAACATCAAGTTTCTTAGACCAATTCTTTCTAGATCTATTAACAGTCTTTTGCAAGATCAATTTAATTTCTCTATTGCTTAATTCTACTTGACCACTAGAGTGAGGATGATATGGAGATGCAATTCTATGATTAACATCATACTTAGCAAGCAATTTACGGAAAGCACCATGAATAAAGTGTGAACCACCATCAGTCATTAAATATCTAGGGACTCCAAATCAAGGGAAAATAACTTCTTTAAGCATTTTAATAGAAGTGTTATGATCAGCACTACTAGTTGGAATAGCTTCTACCCACTTAGTAACATAATCAACAGCAACTAGAATATGAGTATACCCGTTGGACTTTGGAAAAGGTCCCATATAATCAAAACCCCAAACATCAAATGGTTCAATAACAAGTGAGTAATTCATAGGCATTTCCTGACATCTACTAATATTACCAATTCTTTGACATTCATCACAAGACAAGACAAACTTACGAGCATCCTTGAAGAGAGTAGGCCAATAAAAACCAGATTGTAATACCTTGTGTGCAGTTCTATCTCCAGCGTGGTGTCCTCCGTAGGCCTCGGAGTGACACTTGTGTAGGATCTGTTCATGTTCATGCTCAGGTACACAATGTCTAATAACACCATCTACTCCTTCTTTATAAAGGTGTCGATCATCCCAAAAGTAATGTCTTAAATCATAGAAGAACTTTTCTTTTGTTGGTATGTGAAACTAGGTGGTATAAATTTAGCAACAATGTAATTAGCATAATCAGCATACCATGGAGCATTACGTGAAGCATTTATGACAGCTAATTGTTCATCAAGAAAGCTATCATCAATAGGTAGTGGGTCATCAAGAACATTCTCTAACCTAGACAAGTTATCTGCTACGGGGTTCTCAGCACCCTTTCTATCAACAATATGCAAATCAAATTCTTGTAGCAAGAGAACCCATCTAATAAGTCTAGGTTTAGCATCTTTATTTTCCATAAGGTATTTAATAGCAGCATGATCAGTGTGAACAGTAACTTTGGAATCAACAATATAAGGTCTGAACTTATCACATGCAAACACAACAGCTAAAAATTCCTTTTCAGTAGTAGCATAGTTTCTTTGAGCACTGTCTAGAGTTTTACAAGCATAATGGATAACATTCAATTTCTTATCTGCTCTTTGTCCTAGAATAGCACCAACAGCATAATCACTAGCGTCACACATGATTTCAAAGGGTAGGTTCCAATCAGGTGGTTGAACAACAGGTGCAGTGATCAAGGCTTTCTTAAGAATTTCAAATGCTTCTACACAATCATCATCAAAAATGAATGGAACATCTTTTTGCAAGATATTAGTGAGAGGCCTACAAATCTTAGAGAAGTCTTTAATAAACCTCCTATAGAAACCAACACGACCAAGGAAACTTCCTATACCTTTGATATCCGTAGGACACGGCATTTTTTCAATAGCATCAACTTTAGCTTTATCAACTTCAATACCTCTTTCGGAGATTTTGTGTCCCAAGACAATACCCTCATTAACCATAAAGTGGCACTTCTCCCAATTCAAGACAAGATTAGTTTCTTCACATCTCTGCAAAACTCGATCAAGGTTGCTCAAGCAATCATCAAAAGAAGTTCCGTAAACGGAGAAATCATCCATGAAAACCTCAACAATCTTTTCACAAAAGTCAGAGAATATAGCAGTCATACATCTTTCAAAGGTAGCAGGTGCATTGCATAAACCAAAAGGCATACGTCTATAAGCAAAGGTACCGAATGGACAAGTAAAAGTGGTCTTCTCTTGGTCCTCTTTTGACACAGGTATTTGAGAGAAACCAGAATAACCATCTAGAAAGCAAAAGTGTGTCTGTTTGGATAGTATTTCTAGCATTTGATCAATAAAAGGTAGAGGGTAATGATCTTTCCTAGTAGCTTTATTTAATTTCCTAAAATCAATTACCATTCTATATCCTGTAACAATTCTTTGCGGGATCAATTCATTTTTATCATTGGGAACAACGGTAATACCTCCCATCTTAGGGACACAATGAACGGGACTAACCCATCTACTATCAGCAATAGGATAAATTATACCTGCCTCCAGAAGCTTTAATATTTCATTTCTTACCACTTCTTTCATTTTTGGATTTAACCGTCGTTGGTGATCAACAACTGGTTTAGCACCAGGCTCCATATTAATTTTATGCTGACATTGAGTGGGACTAATGCCCTTAAGATCATCAAGAGTATATCCAATAGCAGCATGGTGCTTCTTCAGATTTTTCAATAATCTCTTTTCTTCATGCTCTGAAAGGTTAGCACTAATAATAACAGGATATATCTTCTTTTCATCAAGATAAGCATATTTCAGAGTATCCAGTAATTGTTTAAGCTCAAACACGGGATCACCCTTGGGTGGAGGACGATCCCCAAGTATTTCAACAGGCAAGTTGTGTTTCAAAACAGGCATTTGATCAAAGAAAATATTATCTAATTCCCTTCTTTCATTCATGAACATATCACTTTCATGGTCTAGCAAATATTGTTCTAAAGGATCAGTGGGAGGCACAGTAATAAAAGCAAGACCAACAATTTCATCTTTACTAGGCAATTCTTTATCATGGGGTTATCTATGAAATTTAGAGAAATTGAACTCATGAGACACATCCCCAAAACTTGCAGTAACAGTTTCTTTCTCGCAATCTATCTTAGCATTAACGGTGTTCAAGAAAGGTCTACCAAATATAATGGGACAAAAATCATCCTGTGGGGAACCAAGAACAAGAAAATCAGTAGGGTATTTTACTTTCCCACACAAGACTTCAACATCTCTAACAATCCCAATTGGTGATATAGTATCTCTATTAGCAAGCTTGATAGTAACATCAATATCTTCTATTTCAGCAGGTGCAGTATCATTCATAATTTCTTGGTATAAAGTAAAGGGAATTGCACTCACACTAGCACCCACATCACATAAACCATGATAACAATGATCTCCTATTTTAACAGAAACAACAGGCATGCCAGCAACAGGTCTATGTTTATCTTTAGTATCAGGTCTAGCAATTCTAGCAGCTTCATCACAGAAATGAATAACATGCCCATCAATATTATCAACCAAGAGATCTTTAACCATAGCAATACTAGGTTCAACTTTAATTTGTTCAGGGGGTGTAGGTGTTCTAACATAGCTCTTACGAACCACAGTTGAAGCTTTAGCATGTTCCTTTATTCTAACAGGGAAAGGTGGTTTCTCAATATAAGCAGCGGGAATAACAGGATCAGCATTATAAGTAATAGTTTCTTCTTCAACTTTAATAGGGTCAACTACTTTCACTTCAATGGGAGGATGATATTTAAACCACTTCTCCTTAGGGAGATCAACATGAGTAGCAAATGATTCACAGAAAGAAGCTACTATCTCAGAGTCAAGTCCATATTTAGTGCTAAATTCACGAAAAGCATCGGTGTCTATAAAGGATTTAACACAATCAAACTTAAGGTTTATACCTGACTCCTTACCTTCGTCGAGTTCCCAATCTTCAGAGTTGTGTTTAATTATTTCCAATAAATCCCATTTGAATTCAATATCTTTCTTCATAAAGGAACCAGTACAAGAAGTATCGAGCATGGATTGATCATTACGAGAAAGCCGAGCATAAAAATTCTGAATAATAATTTCTCTTGAGAGTTCATGATTGGGGCATGAATATAACATTGACTTAAGCCTCCCCCAAGCTTGAGCGATACTTTCTCCTTCACGAGGCCAAAAATTATAAATATAATTCCAATCACGATGAACCAGATGCATAGGATAAAACTTCTGATGAAATTCCAATTTCAATCGGTTGTAGTTCCATGATCCAATATCATCACATAGCCTATACCATGTCAATGCCTTCTCCTTCAAAGATAAAGGGAATACCTTCTTCTTGACATCATCCTCGGGCAAACCTGCAAGCTTAAATAATCCACAAACTTCATCCACATAGATGAGATGCAAATCAGGATGTAGTGTTCCATCTCCTGCATAAGGATTAGCTAGAAGTTTCTCTATCATACCCGAAGGAATTTCATAATAAATATTTTAAGTAGGTTCAGTAGGTTGAGGAGCGACTCTTTGTGCTTCCGGTCGAGGTGAAGATACCCCAAACAAGCCCCTCAAAGGATTATTTTCCATAGTAACAAGTGACAGTAAATTTCAGCACATTATATAATTTTTTCCTTACCAAATTCCACTCACCAAAGGCGCTTCACTCCCCGGCAACGGCGCCAGAAAAGAGTCTTGATGACCCACAAGTATAGGGGATCTATCGTAGTCCTTTCGATAAGTAAGAGTGTCGAACCCAACGAGGAGCAGAAGGAAATGACAAGCGGTTTTCAGTAAGGTATTCTCTGCAAGCACTGGAATTATCAGTAACAGATAGTTTTGTGATAAGATAATTCGTAACGGGTAGCAAGTAACAAATGTAGCAAAGGTGCAGCAAGGTGGCCCAATCCTTTTTGTAGCAAAGGACAAGCCTGGACAAACTCTTATATAAGGCAAAGCGCTCCCGAGGACACATGGGAATTTCTGTCAAGCTAGTTTTCATCATGCTCATATGATTCGCGTTCGTTACTTTGATAATTTGATATGTGGGTGGACCGGTGCTTGGGTGCTGCCCTTACTTGGACAAGCCTCCCACTTATGATTAACCTCTCTCACAAGCATCCGCAACTACGAAAGAAGAATTAAGATAAATCTAACCATAGCATGAAACATATGGATCCAAATCAGCCCCTTACGAAGCAACACATAAACTAGGGTTTAAGCTTCTGTCACTCTAGCAACCCATCATCTACTTATTACTTCCCAATGCCTTACCCTAGGCCAAAATAATGGTGAAGTGTCATGTAGTCGACGTTCACATAACACCACTAGAGGAGAGACAACATACATCTTATCAAAATATCGAACGAATACCAAATTCACATGATTACTTATAACAAGACTTATCCCATGTCCTCAAGAACAACCGTAACTACTCACAAAGCATATTCATGTTCATAATCAGAGGAGTATTAATTATCATTAAGGATCTGAACATATGATCTTCCACCAAGTAAACCAACTAGCATCAACTACAAGGAGTAATCAACACTACTAGCAACCCACAGGTACCAATCTGAGGTTTTGAGACTAAGATCGGATACAAGAGATGAACTAGGGTTTGGAGAGGAGATGGTGCTGGTGAAGATGTTGATGGATATTGACCCCCTCTTGATGAGAGGATCGTTGGTGATGACGATGGCTTCGATTTCCCCCTCCGGGAGGGAAGTTTCCCCGATAGAACAGCTCCGCCGAAGCCCTAGATTGCTTCTGCCCAGGTTCCGCCTCGAGACGGCGGCGCTTCGTCCCGAAAGCTCTCTTCTGATTTTTTCCAGGTCAAAACCCTCCATATAGCAGAAGATGGGCACCGGAGGGCTGCCAGGGGCCCACAAGCCACAGGGGGCGCCCTGGGGGTAGGGCGCGCCCCCCAGGCTTGTGGCCTCCTGGTGGGTCCCCTCTGGTATTTCTTTCGCCCAATATTTTTTATATATTCCAAAATAATTCTCCGTAACTTTTCAGGACTTTTGGAGTTGTGTAGAATAAGTCTCTCATATTTGCTCCTTTTCCAGTCCAGAATTCCAGCTGCCGGCATTCTCCCTCTTCATGTAAACCTTGTAAAATAAGAGAGAAAAGGCATAAGTATTGTACCATAATGTGTAATAACAGCCCATAATGCAATAAATATCAATATAAAAGCATGATGCAAAATGGACGTATCACGCATCAACTAGGCGTATCAACGGGCTATGGAGATGTCCATCGATAGATGTCAATGCAAGGAGTAGGGATTGCCATGCAAATGATGCACAAGAGCTATAAGTGTATGAAAACTCAACTGAAGCTAATGGGGTTTGCATCCAACTTGCTTGCTCATGAAGACCTCGGGCATTTGAGGGAACCCGTCATCGGAATATACAAGCCAAGTTTCTAATAATGAAAAAGTAATTCCCACTAGCATATGAAAATGACATAACATGAGACTCTCTATATGAAGAACAATGTGCCACTTTGAGGCACAAGTGTGGTAAAGGATAGTAGCAAAGTCCCTTATCTCTTTTTATCTCATTTTTTATTATGGTGGGCTCATTTGGCCTCCCCCATTTTTATTTCCTCACTGGGACGATGCTCTAATAATGATGATCATCACGCTTTTATTTACTTACAACTCAATGTGAAAACTCGATATGAGGAACTGTGAAACAATATGACTCAATATGAATGCCTCTGACACTGTACCAGGATGTGCCATGATCTAGCGTGACATGTATAAAAAATATGATGAACGGTGGCTTTGCCACAAATACTATGGCAGCTCTATATGATCATGCGAAGCAATGTTATGATGAATGAACTAGTCATATGATGTGACGGTGGAATTTGCATGGCAATATATCTCTGAATGGCTATGGAAATGCCATAATAGGTAGGTATGGTGGCTGTTTTGAGGAAGATATAAGAAGGCTTATGTGTGACAGAGCGTATCATGGCACGGGGTTTGGATGCACCGGCGAAGTTCGCATCGATCCTCGAGGTGAGAATGGGCAATGCACGGTACCGAAGAGGCTAGCAAAATATGAGGTGGTGAGATTGCGTATGTCCACGGGTTCACATTAGTTATGAAGAACTCATATACTTATTGCAAAGTTTTATTAGTATTATCACAAATCAAAGTACTACTTGCATGCCCCGAGGGAGGAGGTTGGGAGGAGTTAACCATCGCGCGCCTCCGACCCAAAACAACACTAGGATTTTAACGAGGAATAGAAATGCTCACACATCCCCACCATGCCTTTTTAATATTTAGACAAACGGGAAATTAACACCTCTTAATACTGATATTCTACGAATCAACAATGATGCACTCCCACCTTTTTCATATTACCACATCAATATCATTAACCCACAATTTCTCTTTTATGTGCTACATGATGGTTTTGATTATCACTCATCGAATACCTATTATGTTTGGACTAGTCTTATGACCCATGCAAATTACCGTCACTATTTATTAACTCTCAAACAAATATAAGTGAAGAATGTGAGTGCAATTATTTCTACAAAATCTATACGCCACAGTGCTCAAAAAGATATAAGTGAAGTACTAGAGCAACTGCTAAGTTCAAAAGATATAAGTGAAGCACATAGAGTATTCTAATAAATTATGATGAAGGTGTGTATCTCTTAAATAGGTGTGTCCATCAAATTATGATTGCTGCAAACTAAGAATAAAAGCAAAAAAAAGCAAACGACGCTCCAAGCAAAACTCATATCATGTGACGAATAAAAATATTGCTCCAACTGACATACCGATGGATTGAGACGAAAGAGGGGATGCCTTCCGGGGCATCCCCAAGCTTAGATGCTTGAGTCTTACTATAATATTAGCTTGGGGTGCCTTGGGCATCTCCAAGCTTAGGCTATTGCCTCTCCTTATTCCTTCGTCCATCGTGATAACACCCAAAACTTGAAAACTTCAATCACACAAAACTCAACAAAACTTCGTGAGATCCGTTAGTATAAGCAACATATCAAATACTTTAGGTACTGTTATAAATTGATTCATAATTCATTATTGCATAATAGGTATTGTATTCTAACTTCTCCATGGCTTATACCCCCCGATACAATCCATAGCATCATCAAAACAAGCAAACTATGCAAGCAAAAACAGAATCTGTCTAAAACAGAACAGTCTATAAAGATCCATAGAGAACCTATACTTATATAACTCTAAAAATTCTGAAAAATTAGTAAAACCTGAAGAATTTGTATAGAAATACTTTGTAAAAAATTCAGATCACAAAGACGTTCCAGTAAAATTAGAGAAATTCTGCACTGGACGTTAAAGTTTTTGTTTTTGCACTGTATCGATCCTACTCATCTCGTGAGTCATCCCAAAGGCTTTACTTGGCACAAACACTAATTAATACATAAAAACACAATCATTGCAGAGTAAATAATCATGTTATCACACACAAACAGAAATTAAAAAGTAAAAATAAAGATAACTATTGGGTTACCTCCCAACAAGCGCTATTGTTTTATGCCCCTAGCTAGGCATAATGCATAGTTTCAAGTATTGTCATCTTTGACATCAAGCTCCTTGATTACACAATGATTGTTAGGAACAATAGGAAGCTTGAAAATAGGGTCTTTTATCAGGTTCATAAAGTTGGGGTGCACACTAATCATTTTGAGATCTTCGTTTCTTTTGCTAGGAGGAGAACTAATGCTCTTGGGAATATAGATGAACTTGGGGCTTTTATTTCGACAAGTACTAGCATTTGCCGTTGAGGGTGTGAAAGCGAAGCCTACTTTATCAATGACTTCCCCCATTTTATCAATCCTATTCAAACTTTTTTCTACCCTCTCATCAATAATTGTGTCCTCCTTTAAAGTTTTCAAAGTCATTCCTACCCGTGACCCAAATTGAGTGATATGATTATGAAGTTTTTTATCTAACTCCTCAATTTTTTCACTAGTAATCATTTTCTTTTCAATAGCATCAAGCCTTTGCATAACATGTTCCAAATTCAAAATAGTTTCATTAATGATAATAGGTGGTGCTCCTACAAGATTTTCAATAGCATTATAAGCATCCAAAGTATGACACATTAAGAAATTGCCACCGGTAATGGTGTCAAGAATAAACCTATACCAAGTTGTCACACCCACATAAAAATTACGAAGCAAGGTAGTAGTGGATTGCTTATGAGTTGATTTATTTTGAGCATTGCAAATCCTATACCATGCATCTTTCAAATTTTATCCTCCCTTTGTTTGAAATTTAGTACCTCATTATCGGGAGCAACGAGAACACAAGAAGAACTAGACATAGTAACAAGCAACAAGCAAAAATAAATATTTTTGATTTTTATGAAGAAAAATAAATATAACAGCAAATAAAAAGAAGAAGAAGTGAATGGTAATTTGTGTGAAGTTACTTGATAGTTGGTGATGATAATCGCCGTCAACGGCACCAGAAATCCTTCCTGATACTTGTGATCTGCGTTGAGTTTTCCGTGAAGAGGAACGGGTAATTGCAGCACAATACGGATAAGTATTTCCTTCAGTTAAGAACCGAGGTCTATTGAACCAATAGGAATATCAATCCTCAACCATCTTCAGCAGCTGCACACAAAAGAGCAAACACTTGCACCCAACGCGGCAAGAGGGTTGTCAATCCCCTTGATCTCGTTATTTGCAAGAAAGTGAAGTGTGTACATAATAGTAGATAATTGTAAATTGCAAAATAAAATAAAAAGTAAATAATGGCAGCAAGGTAATGATAGGTTTTGTAAATATATAAGTGAATAGACCCAGGGGGCATAGTTTTCCCTAGCGGCATCTCTCATGTAAGCAACATACGGTGGGTAAACAAATTACTGTTTGGCAATTGATAGAAAAGCGCATAGTTATGTGATATTCATAGCAATGATAATGTATATATAGGCATCACGTCCATAAGCAAATAGGCCGGCTCCTGCCTGCACCTATTACTATTACTCCACCCATCGACCGCTATCCAACATGCATCTAGAGTATTAAGTAAAACAAAGTAATGCTTGGAGAACATTGACATGATGTAGACAAAGAGAATTCAATTAATATGAACTAACCCCATCATTTTATCCTTAGTGGCAACAATACAAAGACGTTTCTTGTCCCTTTCTGCCACTAGGATATAGAGCACCGCTAGATTGAACCCACTACAATGCACCCCTCTCACTGAAGAAATATCAATCTAGTTGGCCAAACTATTTCAATAGATCAGAGAGATTTATGAATCTATAATGATCATGCAAATAAGAATCATAATGTTCAGAGGTGACTCAAATACTTTTCATGAATAATCTGAAACATAAACCCACAATTCATTGGATCCCAACAAACACACAGTAGAAAAGAATTACATCGAATAGATCGAAGCGAAGATGCGATGATCATTGCATTGAAGATCAAAAGAGAGAGAGAGATAGCCATCTAGGTACTAACTATGGACTCGTAGGTCTGTGGTAAACTACTCACACATCATCATGAGGGCAACAAGGTTGATGAGGGCAACAAGGGTGCCGGAACGGAGCTCTAGATGGGGTCGTGGCGGAACAGAGACTTGCGGCGGCGGAAAAGTGTTTCGGGATGCCCTCTAGGGTTTTTGGAATATATGTTAATTTATAGGCCAGAGAACGGGGGTAGGAGGGCCGCTAGGGAGGGACAAGCCATCAGGGCGCGCCTACCCCCCTGGGCGCGCCCTGTTGGCTTGTGCCTCCCTCGTGTGGCCTCCGGTCTTCTCCCGAAGCTTCCAGGTCTTCTTTTAGTCCAGAAAAAATCATAAAAAGTTTCGGGGCAATTGGACTTCGTTTGGTACTGTAAACCTGAAAAGTAAAAAACACACAGAAAACAAAAACTGGCACTAGGCACTGGGTCAATATGTTATTGCTCAAAAATATATAAATTGGTAAATTATTACTAAAAGGTATCCTAGAATGATAATATAATAGCATGGTACAATCAAAAATTATAGATACGTTAGAGACGTATCAGCTGGTCCTCAACCCTATTGTGGGCAGCTGCCGACTTCGGAAGGTGCTCATGGACGGAGGCAGCAGCCTAAATCTGATATATGCACACACTTTGGACAAAATGCACGTCGACAAATCACACATAGAACAGAGTGGCACCACCTTTAAAGGTATAATACCCGGGCGAGAGGCACGCTGCTGCGGAAAAATAACCCTGGATGTAGTCTTCGGAACACCGGACAATTACCACTCCGAAGAGGTCACGTTCCACGTCGCCCCTTTTAAGAGTGGATATCATGCCCTCCTAGGGCGGGACGCCTTTTCCAAATTCCAGGCAGTACCGCAATACGGCTACATGAAGCTCAAAATGTCGGGTCCAAATGGGATCATTACTATCTCGAGCGACCCCGACAGAGCACTGAGAGCCGAGAACAAACAGCGTCACTTGCCCTCGAATCCCTGTCCGAATCCTTCGTGGCCGATGAGCTGACCACACTACGTGCCGAAGTTGATCGAGATGATGTTATCCTTGAGAAACAGCCGAAGTCTACTTCATTCAAGTCGGCTGGCGAGATAGTAAAGAACCAAGTACACCCCACAGACCCGGCTAAAACGACGTCCATTGGGGCAAACCTCGATCCCGAGATTGACGAGTCTCTACGCAATTTACTTAAAGGAAACTAGGATATATTCACCTGGCACCCTTTTGATATGTTAGGATACCCCGCAGGCTCGCAGAACACAGCCTAAACATATTAAAAGGCTACAAGCATGTCAAACAAACACTTCGACGTTTCTCTGAACCCAAGCGTCAAGCAATGGGCGAGGAACTGGCTAAACTACTGGAGGTCGGGTTCATCCGATATATAAAACACCTCGACTGGCTTGCCAACTTGGTCATGGTACCAAACAAGGATAGGTCCTGGCGCTTATGTGTCGATTTCAAAGACCTCAATAAAGCCTGCCCCAAGGATCCCTTCCCATGACCATGTATCGACCAAATCGTGGACGCCACGACAGGGCACGAGTCACTGAGCTTCCTGGATGCCTATTTAGGATATCATCAAATAAAGATGAAAGAATCTGACCAGGCAGCAAAAACATTCATCACACCTTACTGGTCGTTCTGTTTTTACACGACGCCCTTCGGACTAAAGACTGTCGGCACCACATACCAACGCATGATTCAATCATGCCTGGAGAAACACATCGGGAAGACCCTCGAGGCCTACGTCGACGATGTGGTTGTCAAAACCAAACATGTCGGACAGTTGGTAGACAACCTTCGTGATACATTTGCCAGCCTACCGAATATCAAATTAAGCTCAATCCGGAGAAATGCGTCTTCGGAGTCCCAGATGGCAAACTCCTCAGCTTTATCGTAACCAGCAAAGGAATCGAGGCCAATCCAGTGAAAATACGAGCCTTGGACCGTTTGGAGGTACCAACAGAGCTCAAACACGTACAAAAACTAGCAGGATGCATGGCGGCATTAAGCCGCTTCATATCAAGACTTGGGGAGAAGGCCTTGCCTCTATACAGGCCGTTAAAGCAAACAAAGACATTCGTATGGACGAAGGAGGCTGTGGCGGCCCTGGAAGACATCAAAACTCTCCTCGCCACTAATCCTATCCTGGTGGCCCCAAGTGTATGTGAGCCGATGATATTATACATCTCGGCCATAAACCAGGTGGTTAGCGTTGTGCTCGTGGTTGAACGAGACATGGAGGGTCGCAAGTTCCAGGTCCAGAGGCACGTTTATTACGTCTCTGAAGCCTTAACCCCTTGCAAAACGCATTACCCTCACTATCAAAAGATAGCCTACACCGTCTTCATGGCATCAAGAAAACTCCTACACTACTTTCAAGAGTGCTCGGTGACCGTGGCATCCGATTTCCCATTAAGCAACATAATTAACAACAGGTATGCAATGGGGCGTATTGCCAAATGGTCCATAGAGCTCCTACCTTTTGAAATCACCTACCGACTGTGTCGAGCTATTAAATCTCAAATGCTGGCTGACTTCATGGCCGAATGGACGGAAGCCAAACTCCCTCGAGAGTACAACACCTATTCGCATTGGACCATGTACTTCAATGGTTCCAAAAGGTTTGCTGGTCTAGGGGCTGGGGTCGTACTCACGTCACCCACGGGCGACAATATTCGATATGTGCTACAAATTATGTACACGGACTCTAATAACCCACAAGTGTAGGGAATCGTTTGTAGCCTTTTTTGATAAGTAAGAGTGTCGAACCGAACGAGGAGCTAAAGGTAGAATTAATATTCTCTCAAGTTCTATTGGCCACCGATACAACTCTACACACGCTAACACTTTGCTTTAACTAGAACAAGTACGAAACTACTTTGCGGGAAAGAAACTAGAAGTACTTAGTAGGTGTAATAGATAGTTTTGCAAGGTAATAAAGAACAAGTAAATAAAAGTTAGGGGCTGTTTAGATAAATATTAATTTAGTTAGTTGTTTAGTAGAAAGCTTTTTGTAGCACAAGAGAAAGATTTGTCCATAGACAATTGAATATAATATGATAGATACTTGTCATATGCAATGAGAGAGAGGCATACGCTAATACACTTTCCGTACTTGGATCATATGCACTTATGATTGGAACTCTAGCAAGCATCCGCAACTACTAAAGATCATTAAGTTAAAACCCAACCATAGCACTAAACATCAAGTCCCCTTTACTCCCATACGTAAACAATCCCCATACTCGGGTTTGTGTTTCAGTCACTCACCAACCCACTATAAGCGAATCATGAACATATTGCAAACCCTCCAGCGTGAATCCTTCACGTGCGCAGGCACCTTAGGACAGCACCATATCAACATACAACTCATATCAATAACATCATACCACAATTAACCCGTGGGACAAAAGAAATCTACTCGAACATCATAGGATAGCCACACATCATTGGATAATAATATATAGCATTAAACACCATGTTTAAGTAGAGATTACAGCGGGGAGAAGAGGTTTACACCGCTGCATAGAGGGGGAGAGAGTTGGTGGTGATGGTGGCGAAGTTGTTGGTGTAGATCGCCGTCACGATGGATGCCCCGGCGGTGCTCCGGCGCCACCGGCAGAGAGGGGGAGAGAGCTCCCCTCCTTCTTCATCTTCCTTGGCCTCCTCCCTAGGTGGGAGGAGGGTTTCCCCTCTGGTCCATGGCCGCCATGGCTCCCGGAGGGCAGGAGCTCCTCCGAGATTGGATCTATCTCTCTGTTTCCCTTCTCTTTCGCGACTGGTTTCTGACCCCTTCACCATTTCTTAAATATTCGGAGATCCGTAACTCCGATCGGGCTGAAATTTTGAGGGGATTTTTATCGCGAAATTATCTTTCTTGCGGCGGAAGGAGAGCCCCAACCGACTTAAGGGGGAGGCACAAGCCATCAGGGCGCCCCCTAGGCCCCGCCTTGTTGGCTTGTGCCTTCCTCGGGCACCGTCTTGCGTTGATTCCGACTCCCAAAATTCACATATATTCCAAAAAAATCTCCGTAAATTTTTATCGCGTTTGGACTTCGTTTGATATGGAATTTCTGCAAAACAAAAAACACACAAAAAACAGGAACTGGCACTGGGCACTGGATAAGTAAGTTAGTCCCAAAAATAATATAAAATGTTGCCAAAAGAATATGAAAGTTGTAAAATATTGGCATGAAGCAATCAAAAATTATAGATACGATGGAGACATATCAGACTCCAACAACGCGGCCGAATACGAAGCCCTTTTACACGGACTCCGGATAGCAGTCTCCATGGGTTCAAACGCCTGGAGGTCGGAGGTGATTCCAACCTTGCCATCTCGTAGGTCAATGGCGAATTCGATGCCAAAGACTCGAAGATGACAACATATCGGAATGTCGTCTTAAAAATCTCGACCATGTTCAAGGGGCTGTAATTTCACCACATACCCCGAGATAGCAACCATGTCGTAGATATACTCGCCTGAATAGGCACAAAATGGGATAAAGTACTGGACAATACCTTCCTCAAATGGTGATGACCCACAAGTATAGGGGATCAATCGTAGTCCTTTCGATAAGTAAGAGTGTCGAACCCAACGAGGAGCAGAAGGAAATGACAAGCGGTTTTCAGCAAGGTAATTTCTGCAAGCATTGAAATTGTAGGTAATAGATAGTTTGATAGAAAGATAATTGGTAACGAGCAAGTAACGGTAACGGTAAATAAAGTGCAGCAAGGTAGCCCAATCCTTTTGTGGCAAAGGACAGGCCAGAACAGTTTCTTATAATAGGCAAAGTGTTCTTGAGGGTACACGGAAATTTCATCTAGTCACTTTTATCATGTTGGTTTGATTCGTGTTCGCTACTTTGATAATTTGATATGTGGGTGGACCGGTGCTTGGGTGCTGTTCTTACTTGAACAAACCTCCCACTTATGATTAACCCCCTCGCAAGCATCCGCAACTACAAGAAAAGTATTAAGATAAAATCTAACCATAGCATTAAACGTTTGGATCCAAATCAACCCCTTACGAAGTAGCGCATAAACTAGGGTTTAAGCTTCTGTCACTCTAGCAACCCAGCATCTAATAAATACTCCACAATGCATTCCCTTAGGCCCAAGGATGGTGAAGTGTCATGTAGTCGACGTTCACATGACAACACTAAGGGAATCACAACATACATATCATCAAAATATCGAACACATATCAAATTCACATGATTACTTGCAACATGACTTCTCCCGTGACCTCAAGAACAAAGGTAACTACTCACACATAATATTCATGCTCAAGATCAGAGGGGTATTGAATAGCATAATGGATCGGTACATATAATCTTCCACCAAATAAACCATATAGTAATCAACTACAAAATGTAATCAACACTACTAGTCACCCACAGGTACCAATCTGAGGTTCGCCCCGTGCGTCACCACGCAGCCAGACATGTCTACCTCACTCGGATGCCCCACGCATCGCCCTCCGTGTGGCACGTCTACATCACTTGGCCGCCCCGTGCGTCGCCACTCAGCCAGACTCGTCTACCTCGGTCGGATGCCCCGCACATCGCCACTCCGTGTGGCACGTCTACATCACTTGGCCGCCCCGCGTGTCGCCACTCAGCCGGACGCGTCTACCTCACTCGGATGCCCCGCGCATCGCCACTCCGTCTGGCACGTCTTCATCACTCGGCCGCCCCATGCGCCATCGCTCAGCGAAACACATCTACACCACAACCCCCAGCGGGTGAACGACTTAGTTGCGAACCCGATTTCGCGTAAGTTAAAACCTACTCCGAGTGCGGACATCATCCACACTCGGGGGCTTAGCTGCGACCCCGTATCGCCTAAGTTAAAATCTACTACGAGTGAGGACATCATCCACACTCGGGGGCTTAGCTGCGACCCCGTATCGCCTAAGTTAAAAACAAATCCGAGTGAGGACATCATCCTCACTCGGGGGCTTAGCTACGACCCCGTATCGCCTAAGTTAAAAACTACTCCGAGTGAGGACATGATCCACACTCGGGGGCTTAGCTGCGACTCCGTATCGCCTAAGTTAAAAACTACTCCGAGTGAGGACATCATTCGCACTCGGGGGCTTAGCTGCGACCCCGTATCGCCTAAGTTAAAATCTACTCCAAGTGAGGACATCATCCACACTTGGGGGCTTAGCTGCGACCCCGTATCGCCTAAGTTAAAAACTACTCCGAGTGAGGACATCATCCTCACTCGGGGGCTTCGCTGCGACCCCGTATCGCCTAAGTTAAAAACTACTCCAAGTGAGGACATCATCCGCACTCGGGGGCTTAGATGCGGGCCAGCAATCGCCTAAGTTAAAAAATACACGCGGGGACTCAGCCTTGATCTAGAAGTCACATAAGGCAGACTCAACAAGCATTCAGTATGCCGAGCACACGAAGATTTACCTGACTGACCCAGTTCCAAGTTAAATTTATTTACCGTGCCCAACGCACGAAGATCAGCTCGACTGATTCAGCTCCAGATTGCATAAATCTACTATGCCAAACGCATGAGAGTTCACCTGTTTAGTTCAGTTCCACACTAGAATTCTTAAACCCTCTGCCAGACTCATCTAGTCCGACAGAGGCTCGGGGACTACACCCGGTGGGTGCACTCAGCGTGCCCCCACTTGAAGAGAAATACAAAAAAGAAACATTCTGCTCGGTCAGGTCCGGCAACAACATTCAAGTTCAATAGGCTACAGACTCCAACCGACTACCAGCAATCAGTCAGAGTCTCAGGGGCTACTGTTGGGGATACACATAATAGGTAGGACCACAAAGGGTCGAAATATCATAATATCATGTGGTCCACACATCAGGTGGGTCCTGATAAATACATACATACTATCCACTCAGACAGGTACACTCCATCCACTCGGATGACAGTCAACCACTCGGCCAGCCTGACTCACTGGGATATGCGATGACCAGCAACCCACAAGGCAGTCGAAACATCATCCTCATAGTGGAGGTTTCGTAGTGGGTTGACATTATGGCATCAATGCCCCACCTTGTAACATAAGAGGTGAGGGGGTGGCGCAATCTATATAAGCCAACCCGACCACATAGCTCAGGGCTAGCTTCTTCTCCCCCCGGGGCTCATTCTTCCCCCCGGAGCTCTGGCTCCCTCTAGTCTCAGGACTTAACTTGGAGATCCGTTCTCCCCTCTCTCTCTAATACACCATGTTAACTCTATGTTCATGACAGATAAGCAAAGCCTTTCCGGAGCACGAGACGTAGGGCTGTTATCTCCACCGTGAGAGGCCCGAACTCGCTAAAATCACCGTGTCACCCATTTGCATCTCGATAGATCATGCTCCTTTACACTACCCCTTTCTATTGTCCCACGACAGTTAGCGCCCACCGTGGGGCGTGGCGTCTATCGAGCCATGATGTAGATGGTTTTCTCTTCAACCATCGGAACAAATTCTTCTCGCGGCCGATGGCGCAGCTCCGCGAGCGTTGGATTAACGTAGCCGACAACGCGATGCTTTACCCTCCTTCGGGTGAGCGGGCTACTCGACGCCGGTTTCCGCGACGGAGGCACTGAAGAACCTCAAGGGTGTGAACCTCCTCTCGGGCATGAAGGTATATGCCATCGTCTCTCTATCCGGCACGTGTGCCAGCGCGTAGCCGCGGACCGCTCTGGCGGCCACAACCCAATCCGGAACGCCGCGGTTGGATTCTCCATGTCCGTCGGCACCGCCGAGTCCGTCCACGTGCTGCTCCATACCGAGTGCGCCCTCGGCGATCGTAACGTCGGCAGGGATGATGGGTGCGCATCCTGCTCTCCGAGCTGCTCTTCCGCTCCGGCGCCCCCGACGGCTTCGTCCTCATCGAGTTCATTGCTGCAAGATGGGGCTGGCAAGCCCAATGGCACGACACCGCCAAGTCCGTCCACGTGCTGCTCCATACCGAGTGCGCCCTCGGCGATCGTAATGTCGGCAGGGACGCAGGGTGCACATCCTGCTCTCCGAGCTGCTCTTTCGCTCCGGTGCCCCCGACGGCTTCGTCCTCATCGAGTTCATTGCCGCAAGATGGGGCCGGCAAGCCCAACGGCATGACAATAAAACTGCATGTGTCCCGCCTCATGCATGAAACTTCCTAGCCAGCTTTAAGTCTTGCTTAATCAGTGCTAACGCCTCATTCATGCAGACTCAGACGTGGGCAACCCATCAATGCGTCATAACTTATTCTCCAATCTTCATACGCTTTGTGGCCCTGAGACTAGTCACAATGGGAAGTAACATAGAGTAGTAACATACATATGTTACTAGTCTAAGTTACTACCTCCACAGTGGGTAGTAACATAGAAGTAGTAACATTGAACCTTTCATTTATTAGCTTATAGACTCATCTTGTCTTGGTATGTGTTTTGTTACAGTAACATAGCATGTTACTCAATTTCTCTCTCTTCTCATTAATAAGGTTCCACATCATATTTTTTGCTTAGGTGGCATCTATGTTACTACCTATGTTACTCCCATTATGAGTAGTCTGATAGACGGTCCGGCTCCTCTTGCCACGGTGTCCACGCACGGCGACTCGCAGGCTCGACCTGGCCGCTGTTGTCGCGAAAGCGAAACTGAAGAAACGTGGGTTGGCCGTTTCCCTGAGGTAATTGCCCCATTAAGCGCCTCATCAGGTGAGTGTTTCCCACATCAATTAATGGTGCATGCATGTATACATAACCATCCGTGGCATTTAATACGTGCAAAATAGCATCCGTGCAGGGACATTTTAGTCCACCAAAAAATATTCGTAGCTATACTTGCTACTAACTTACAGGGTCACTTGTCCCGTCGCCGTCTCCGGACGGCAGTTCACTCGGACGGACATTTTGTTCAGACGAGTAACACGATGACATGCAAACGACTAACTTGCAGTGACTCGGCTGCCCCACGCGTCGTCACTTTGCTGGACGCTCTGTCGTCACTCGGCTGCCCCGCGCGCCGTCACTCTGCTAGACGCTCCGTTGTCACTCGGTCGCCCCGCGCGCCGTCACTCTGCACGATGCTTCGTCGTCACTTGGCTGCCCCGCGCGCCGTCACTCTGCTGGACGCTCCTTCGTCGCTCAGCCGCCCCGCACGCCGTCACTCTGCTGGACGCTCCTTCGTCACTCGGCCGCCCCGCGCACCGTCACTCTGCTCGATGCTCCATCGTCACTCGGCCACCCTGCGCCGTCACTCTGCTGGACGCTCCATCGTCATTCGGCCGCCCCGCACGCCGTCACTCTGCTGGACGCTCCGTCGTCACTCGGCCGCCCCGCGCGCCGTCACGCTGCTGGACGCTCCTTCGTCACTCAGCCGCCCCGTGCGCCGTCACTCTGTTGGACGCTCCTTCGTCACTCGGCCGCCCCGCGCGCCGTCACTCTGCTGGACGCTCCGTCATCATTCGACCGCCTCGCGCGCCGTCACTCTGCTGGACGCTCCGTCGTCACACGGCCTCCCCACGCGCCGTCACGCTGCTGGACGCTCGTTCGTCACTCGGCCGCCTCGCGCGCCGTCACTCTGCTGGACGCTCCGTCGTCACTCGGCCGCCCCGCGGGCCATCTCTCTGCCGGACGCTCCTTCGTGACTCGGCCGCCCCGCGCGCCGTCACTCTGCTGGATGCTACATCGTCACTCGGCCGCCCCGCGCGCCGTCACTCTGCTGGATGCTCCGTCGTCACTCGGCCGCCCCGCGCGCCGTCACTCTGCTGGATGCTCCGTCGTCACTCGGCCGCCCCGCGCGCCGTCACTCTACTGGACGCTCCTTCGTCACTCGGCCGCCCCGCACGCCGTCACTCTGCTGGACGCCCCCTCGACGACGTGCTGGACTCGGCCGTCCCGCGCGCCGTCACTTGGTCAGACGCCTCCTCGACATACATCACTTGGTCGCCCCGCGCGTCGCCACGCAGCCGGACGCGTCTACCTCACTCGGATGCCCCACGCATCGCCCTCCGTGTGGCACGTCTACATCACTTGGCCGCCCCGTGCGTCGCCACTCAGCCGGACTCATCTACCTCAATCGGATGCCCTGCGCATCGCCACTCCGTGTGGCACGTCTACATCACTTGGCCGCCCCGCGAGTCGCCACTCAGTCGGACACGTCTACCTCACTCGGATGCCCCGCGCATCACCACTGTGTGGCACGTCTTCATCACTCGGCCGCCCCGCGCGCCATCGCTCAGCGGAACACATCTACACCACAACCCCCAGCGGGTGAACGACTTAGTTGCGAACCCGATTTCGCGTAAGTTAAAACCTACTCCGAGTGCGGACATCATCCACACTCGGGGGCTTAGCTGCGACCCCGTATCGCCTAAGTTAAAATCTACTACGAGTGAGGACATCATCCACACTCAGGGCCTTAGCTGCGACCCCGTATCGCCTAAGTTAAAAACAAATCCGAGTGAGGACATCATCCTCACTCGGGGGCTCAACTACGACCCCGTATCGCCTAAGTTAAAAACTACTCTGAGTGAGGACATGATCCACACTCGGGGGCTTAGCTGCGACTCCGTATCGCCTAAGTTAAAAACTACTCCGAGTGAGGACATCATCCGCACTCGGGGGCTTAGCTGCGACCCCGTATCGCCTAAGTTAAAATCTACTCCAAGTGAGGACATCATCCACACTCGGGGGCTTAGCTGCGACCCCGTATCGCCTAAGTTAAAAACTACTCTGAGTGAGGACATCATCCTCACTCGGGGGCTTCGTGTAGGACCGAAAGTATGTCTAGAGGGGGGTGATTAGACTACTTGACCAAATAAAAATTCTACCTTTTCTCAATTTTAAATGTTGGCAGATTTTAACGATGATAGCAAGTCAAGCACACCCTACACATGCATGTCTAAGAGTATAGCAGCGGAAAGTAACAACAAGCATGTATATAGTAGAGGGTAGGGAGGAAGATCAAACACAATTTGTAGACACGAAGATTTTTCCCGTGGTTCCGATAGGTGGTGCTATCGTACGTCCACGTTTATGGAGTCTTCAACCCACGGAGGGTAATGGTCGCGAGAGTCCACGCAGGGCTCCACCCATAAGGGTCCACGAAGTAGCAACCTTGATTATTCCATAACGGCTTCCGTCCACGAAGGACTAGCCTCACTATTGGTAGATCTTCACGAAGTAGGCGATCTCCTTGCCCGTACAAACTTCTTGGTTCAACTCCACAATACGAAGTAGGAGGCTCCCAAGCGACACCTAACCAATCTAGGAGGCACCACCCTCCAAAAGGTAATAGGCTCGGTAATGTCGATGAACTCCTTGCTCTTGTGCTTCAAGATCATAGACTCCTCAACACACAATCATTCTCTCACAGATTTGGCTTGGTAGAAGAGATTGGATTGGTGGAAAGCAACTTGGGGAGGCTAGAGATCAAGATTCATATGGATGGAGTGGAATGGCTTGAACTCAACACATGAGTAGGTGGCTCTCTCTCAGAAAATAGGATGGGGCAAGTATGGAATAGTTCTGAGTGCTTCTCATACGAGTGGGTGGTGGTGAAGGGGTATATATAGGCATCCCCAAAAATCCAACCGTTACACCTAAAGTGACCAACTCGGTGACACCGATGTGTGAATCTCGGTGGTACCGAAGTGACTAAAAGGCAGTAACTTTTGAATCTCGGTGAGACTGATACATAACTCTTGGTGGTACCCATTAGGTGACCAATAGTCAGATTGCTCAACTCGGTGACGCCGATTCTCAATTCTCAGTGGTATCGATTCTTGACCATGGCTAACCAGAGAGTTGGTCCAAAAACTCGGTGAGACCGATTCACAATTCTCGGTGGTACCGATTCTTGTGAATGGCTAACCAGGAAGTTGGTCCAAATCTCGGTGAGACCGACTGGCAAAACTCGGTGGTACCGAAGCTTGAAAATAGCTAAACAGAAAGTTGGCAACTGAACTCGGTGGCACTGATGCAGAATCGGTTGCACCGAAGGGCTAGGGTTTGGCATGAGTCTGTCTGAGTTTGGAAATCGGTGGCACCGAGTGAGAATTGTTGGTTGCACCGATTTTGGATGTTTGGCTTTGGACAGACTTTTGTGGAAGAGCTTGTGGGTGTTTTTGGTGACTATCTCTTGTGCACGTGGAGCATCTTGTTCACCAACAGTACCTTAGCCCCTTTTAATAGTATTGGCTTTCCTATGGACTCAAAGTGATTTCTCACAAAGTAAAATGTAGAGTCCTCTTGCTCGAAGCTTTGCCAGTCCATTTCCTTGCATCTTGGGATATCTCCACAATCCTTTTGCCATCCCTATCATTGAACTTTTCCTGAAATATGCTTAGTGGAAACATTAGTTCAATGACATATATGTTGTTATTAATTACCAAAACCACCAAGGGAGCAAATGTGCTTTCAATCTCCCCCTTTTTGGTAATTGATGATAACATATAGATCAAAGCTTCGACATATGATATAATCAATGAATATAATCGTCGCTTTGAGAAGTATGTGATAAGCAAGAGCTCCCCCTAAATTTGTGCATTATTTTAAATTTGCATTTGAATGCAAATGCACAATCAATTAGGTACATAGGGCACTCTTTCATGTCACATACAACTTGGTGGTATGCGAGAATAATAAGAATGAATATCATAGCACAACACAATCAAGCAAAGGTGAATGATCATCTCATAATCATCAAAAGGATAGGAAGTAGTAGCAATACACATCAAGTGTATGATCAAACACCAACAAGGTTTAACACAAGCAAACCAAAAGTAAGTTATCAAATGTTTTGAAAGGCGATAAAAACCAACGCTTTCTCTCTCGAAGCCTAAAGATCTATATACATCTTCTCCCCCTTTGGCAACAAGTTACCAAAAAGTTAAAAGGTATATAGCTAATAGTTCTTCTGGGGCTGATCTCCTCCGGTAGCTGGTGAAGGAGTCGAGAGAACGGCATCAGCGAAGACTTCTGCAGACGTCATGGACGGAGTTGGAGTAGCAACTGGAGGAGCTGATGGAGGTGAAGAGGCTGTAGCAGGTGCTGATGAAGAAGGCCTCAACTCTGGAGCTGGCACTGTGGCTGATCTAGCCTGAGTAGTGAACTGAGTGCCTGGCCTGAGAGGTGAGTTATCCTCATCATCTGTAGTGTGGGTACTGGGAACGCTATCAACTTCCTTCTTGAGCTCGTTCACGGTCTTGGTCAGCCCATCCACCTTGTCATTGAGTGTCTTGATCCTGTTCTCCATGATCCTCACAAGACTATGCTAATTCGCCAAGATGTCCTTGATATCTTTCTGCATGCCCTGAACGGTACTGATCAAGAGATCCATTTGCTCATTCCTGGATCTAGGGACTTGAGCACTAGTGGCTCTAGCTGCCTCTGCCTGTGCCTGTGCTGCAGCTGAGGTGGGATGATCTGGGTTCATCACCACAATGTTGTCTTCTAGATCTGGCTGTAGGGGAAATGTGGTCTATCAAGAGCAAAGATGTGCTTCTCCAGCTTGGAGTTGATAAGCATCTGGATGTAGGGTGCATAGCAGCATGAGCGCTTCTGATCAGCAGCAACCCTCTTCACAGTTTCCACAATTAAGTCCATCACCCTTATCCTGATGTGTCGATCAAGATGGATCAGCATGTTGATGGAATAGCCTCTTATCATCTTGTCATCTCCAGACTTAGGCATCAAGGTATGCCTCAAGATGGTGTTCATTGTGCGGAGACCAGCCTGGAGGAAGTAAATGGATCCTAACTTGTGAGATTTCAAGTTTGCAGCAGGGATCTCATTGTACATGTTCTTCATAGCATCATGGCTCTCCTTGGATTCAGAATAGACATCCAGGTCTCCTTATTCCACCTTTGGGACTCCTAAGATGGTAGCCCATTCCTCAACAGTTGATTCATACCTTGCTCCTTCAGTCATCCACACAATTCTACCATCTCCATAGAAGTGAGCAGTGGAGTAGAATTGCATGATCATCTCATCATTCCATGCAGTGAATTCTTTGCCAACAAATTCATCCAGACCAATGCAGTGAAAGTTGTCTTGAACACTCGGGAAGTAATCTTGATTCTCCTTGATATACTTCCAATCCACATACCTCATGTCACTTACAGCAGGGCTCTTATCAAGCAAGATTGTCTCGTAGAAATCTTGTTGCTCTTTGGTATAAAATATGTAGTCCACAGCTATTTTCCTTCTCTGAGAATATGGATCAATGGCTCTCCATTCTCTCAAACCAGAGTCCTTCCTCTTCTTCATGTCCTCAGCAAGCAAGTGGCTGGCATTGTGCCCTGGAAGGTGTGGTCTTAGCTTCATCAAGGCTGTAATATCATCATCCTCAGCTTCCCTAAAGGTGGAGGTCTTGTTCTTGCTGGAAGCTGGTATCTCTCTGGAGAACCTCTTGGGTTTATCTGCAACAGCTTTCTTGGGGGCAGTCTTGGTGCCCTTGGATGAAGTGGCCTTAGGCATAGCATCTGCCATGAGCTTCTTTTTCTTCTTTGGAGGGGCCTTTGCAACTGGCTCTTCCTCCTCTTCTTTAGCAGCTGCCTCTGCTGGATCCTCATACATAGAGGTTTGTCTACCAATAACATGAATGATCCTCTTCCTGGCTCTCTTCTTCTCTCCTGCCTTCTTAGGCATGGACTTCTTGGAGGGCTCAATAGTCATTGTTGCCCTAGAGCTCTCTGGTGCTCTTGTTGTCCCTGAGCTAGCATACTCTTTCCTGATGGCCATCTTCTTCTTGGAAGTAGTGGCAGCAGTGGTGCTCTTGGCAGCATCATCTTTCTTGGACAGCTCCTCAGGAATGAAATATTCATCCTCCTCATCTGAGTTGAGCTTCCTCCTTGCCCTGGTTGCAGATTTGGGCAAATCAGGAGGGCTAGGAACATCATCATATCTCCCCTCAGGACTAGTGCCTGAGCTCATGTCAACACTCTGCTCTCTGAGATCATTCTGGCTGTCATCTGAACCTGACATCTTTGACCCTGTGAAGTAGAGTATAGAGGAGTGGAAGAGATGAGTCAACACAAAATGCAGACATTTTCAAAGATTTGAACTAGAATTTCTCAATATTTGCATTCTGCCAAATGAATATCGGTACAACCGAGGCAAACTTTTTAGACCTACCGAGACAAACAACCTGCATTACAGAAACTTGGCACCACTTTCGGTGAGACCGAAAATGGGGACTCGGTTTCACCGATATTGTTCTTAGTCGACCAGAAAAGTGAATCGGTGCTACCGATTCTTTTGCGTCGGTTCCACCGAGATTCAAGTTGCGGACGGCAAACCCTAAAAAATCGTTCGTTCGCTATTCTACTGGAGTTTCTTGTGGATGAATCAATTTCAAACTGTGGATTATCGATGGAAAAGTCCTAATGCGCGAGATTCGAAGGTTGGAGCGCATGAGGGGATGAAATCGTACCCTAACTCGGTGACGACTTCGCTACGGCGGCGACGGGGGAGAGGATTCCGTCGACGGCGGGGACTTCCAACGGCGGAGGCACTCGGGAAGACGAAGGCGATGACCAGGGGCCTTGGTTTGGCAACAAGGGTTTCGGAGGGGATGACGTTTGAGGAATAGATTTCAAAAGTCGGGTCCGCCTCTATATAAACCCATGGCTGTCGGTGACACCGGTTCTAATTTTTCGGTGTCACCGAGTTCCTCAACTATCTGCTGACAGGGAAACTCGATGTAACCGAGAAGATGGAATCGGTGATACCGAGATGGAAAAACCAGATCAAACCTAGGCATTCGGTGAGACCGAGATTTTTTGGTTGGTTCCACCGAGATGCACTTGGGAGGTTTTAATGGTCAGTCCTTTGTCGATACGGAACTCCAAGTGCTCCTCACACAGAGAGATCAAAAAGTCCTTGTTCAAATTTTGTGATGCAGCAAGAATAGAATATGAGGTAAGAAAGCATAGATAGCAAGAGAGTGGTCCTAGGCATTCTTGTCCATCCAATTGGCGAAAGAAAAGTCAAAAGCCAAATAGCAACAATTTGATGTCCTCGAATGGATAAATAAATGCAGACCAACATGCTCACACAATAAGATGTCAAATGAAATCATGGCAAACATGCACATACATACTAGCATCTATCAAGCATTTTGGCGATGACGGAGTCATCTATATATGAGTATATTGACTTAGGACCCAAGTAAGAATACTTGATCATAGGTCATACTCATCGTTTAAGCACAAGTGGGGTTACCACTTTTACATAAAGCATTTAATGTTGTCACATACTATGAGATGCTTTTAACTCAAGTCTTAGAGTAAAGCTCCCCCTTGATGTGACATCCCCCCATAGGAGGGATAAACTAACCTTGGGTTTTGTCGATGAAGACTTCATGTTGGTGAGGTAGTGGTGGATGCTCAAGGTTGATGAAGATCACCAAGAGTTGGGAGCATCCTTGTTGTTTCCTTACTCTTCTCACCTACATGGGTTAGTCCCAACGCACAAGAGACAAATACAAGGATATCTATGGACATGGAGTGCAAAGCATATGTGATGATGTCCATTGATTTGTTGATTACCTTGTCCCTTGCTTACCTTTGAGGGAATGTGTGACTCCTTGAACTATTGCATGTTGTTGATGTTGATTACAATTAGTTCTTGCCAATAATGAATGTGAGTGAATTTCATTGGCGGAGTCACCCCTCAAGAACTTCTCTAGTTCTTCTTCTTGGGGACCCACATCAACTTGATGGGGATCCTTGGTGTTGAAGTGGCACTTGTAGAAGTTGAGCTTGAAGTAGCCTTGGGAACCCACTCCACCAAAGCTTGGGATTCATCTTCATATGAGTCAATGTCCTCTTGAAGCTTGTTCTTGCCCTTGAGCTTGTGGTCTTGTGGTGGAAGGTCATCTTGAGTGTTTGTTCTCTTGGTAGGAGTATTTTCATACTTCTCCTTTTGAGGAACAAACTTGGGCTTGGGGTATTGACCTTCTTCCCATTCAACTCCATTAGCGTTGAAGTAGCCAATGCCATGGTTCTTCCGGTATCCTCCGTGCTTGCGTACAATTTCCTCAAATTGCGTACACCCGGCAAGACTCTTGTAGATACCTTTCTCTATAATCCCTTTCAGTAAATCGTTTTCTTGCTCAAGTGTAACTTGGCTAAGAGAATCATCATTAGTGGAATCAATAGAACTACTAGAAGCAACATCATTAGATTTGGCATTTTCATTGTTGCTACTAGATGAAGAACATTTGTAACACCCTGGTTTTCGCTCCTGTTTTTTTTCCTTTGCGGAATTTGACTCCCGTCTTTTTTTTCTCGGTGTTATCGGATTTCTCTAGCTCTTGGGTATGTGAAGATGGTCATCTAGCCTTGCCTTCCCTATCCAACCAGAGATTCTTCCCAGTCCAACCTTGCCACCCAAGATCCATCTCCGGACTTTGCCATCGAAACCCTACCTTCCGAGTCACCGGAAGGGAAACCCTAATTTCTTCCGTTACAATGGAACCTCAATTTCCTTTGATCTGTTGCCTCCCAAACTTTCCCCAGCGATCATCCTTTATCTATAAACCCTGGATATGCAAAAATATTGCCAAGTCATTTGTAATATTTTTCATTTATAATTAATTCCTTTTTCTGCCAGTTAAAGGAATTAAATCCAGAAAAATATCTATCCATCTCCAAAGTTCATGAAAACTTGTGGAGATATTCTTTGTGATCATTCTGAGCTTCCATAAAAATATTGGCCATAATTAAATAGGGGAAATTGCCTTTTCCTATTTAATGCCAATATTGCATTTTGGGCACTTTCTAAAGGAACTACCATTTTGGTAGCTAGGAAAAATTCCAAATAAATTGTGGATCTTCTACTATCCATATCTTCACCATTTCCACCAAGAACCCAAGTTCCATAGTTCAAAGTTTGAGCATAACATCAATTTGCAAATTCTGTCCAGTTGGGCAAATTGCAAAGGAAGTGCTTGAACCCTTGATCTATTTGAGCTGAAATTTTTCATGGTGATTAACATTGACAAATCACTCATGGAAACCAAAAATCAGCTCAATCCATCCATCCATTCATCCACAGCAATTTTCCTAAGTTTCTGTCCATTTCAAAGCTCTGTGAAGGAAGTACCACTTTGGCATTTCCAAATGAACTGAAACTTTTCCAGTATCTCCATATATCCAAATCATTACCCTACACCAAATTGGATCCAAATCCATCTAGCCATTTGATCCCAGCAAGCTCATCTTAATTCTGGCCAGATTGCCATGTTACAAAGGAAGTGCTAGCTATATTGCTTCATTTGACCTAAAAATTTACCAGGGCATTCACCTTGGTAGATCATAGCTGCCAGCCAAAAACCAGCAACTTTCACCAAGTGAGCCTCCCCCACCTCAGTACAAACAGTTTGCTGCCAGAATCTTCTTCTGCAAGTTCCTCTCATCTCAGCTCTACCTTGATGGTTCCAGCTACCTCTATCATCTATTTGAGCAGCGAGGAGAGTATTGGACAAGGTCCTAGAGCCATTCGGTGCCTTGGACACGCGGTGCCCTTGGTGACCACGCATGAGAGCGTGCCAAAACGGTGCTCTGCACTCTGTCAGCCTCGTGCAGTCGCCTCCGGCCGACCCTCGCCTGTCTGAGCGTGTCTAGTGGATCCGCCGCGGCCGCATGCCCCCTCTCCCGCAGCTTCCCCCTCTCTTCTTCTTCCCCACGCCGCGGCAACTCCGGTGAACTATTTCGCCCGTGACGCCAATGTCGTTTTCTCCTCTGTCCTCATCTCCCTCGATCTCTCTCGAGCGCCCTCGAGCTCTCTCTCCTCCTCTGCGAAGCCTCCTGACACCGCTACCGTTCAGCCACGTCCTCCCCTCGCTCCAGTGCGGCGATGAGATCGCCACCGCCGTCGTGCTCATCCGCCTCCATCGTCCGGCTATATATAGCTCGCCCCGAGCTCCTCCGGCACTCACCACCTCCTCCCCTCTCCCTCTGGACCTCCCCTGCACCCTCGCCCGGCCGGATACCTCGCCAGAGTGCCTGAATGTCCGGCGAGCCGCCACCCACTGCCACCACTGCAGCTTCCTCTTCCGGCCACCCCCTGCGCCAAGACTAACACCTCTAGACGCGGGATGCATCCGCGGTCCCGTCCCCATCGTCGCCCGAGACCCTCAAGCCTCCATCGCTGGATTCCACCGCGGCCGACACCACCTCCCACCGCGGACGAGACTCTGCCCGTTCCCGAGCTCGCCGGCGAGCGTGTAGCCTCCAGGCGGATGCGCCTCGCCGCGCTGGTCACGCCGGTGGGCGTAGCGCTGCCGGAGGCGGCGTATGCCGCCGGAGGGCGCCGGCGCACGGCTCGGCCGGCCTCCTCTCTGGCTCCAGTCGGGGGAGGAAGAAGGAGAGGTGAGGAGGAGAGAGAGAGAGAGGTCCGGCAGGACCCACTTGTAAGCCGCACAGCGAAGAGGTGTGTGCCGCCGATAGCTGGGCCCGATCCCTTTAAGTGGAAACGTATTCCATTGGAATACGCTTTCTGCTTTCGAAAGCGTAAACAACTGCTGCTACAGACTGAAGTGCGCTTTCCTTTCGTGGAAAGCGTATTTCAGCAAATACGCTTTCTCTCTCCGCCGTCGGCCGAATCTTTTAAATTGTGAACGTTCGCTGGTTAGGGCACTCTTCTGCCTAAAAAGTGAACGGCCATAACTTTTCGCTCGTAACTCCGATTCAGGTGAAACCAACGCCCACGTCTCCAGTTCGTCAAGCCCACTCCGATGGTATCATTTTCATAATGTTTTTACACTGTGAAAATGACCATTTTGCCCTTGCCTTCTATCAGCCCCCTCCGAGAGGGAACGATTTTCGGCGATCCTTTCCGCGGACTCTCCGCACTGCTTCCCGGAGTATTCTTCGACCCCAGGCAAGGTGACCATCTGATATATGCCCTAAAGCATTGCTCTGTGTTATTCTTACGTGTTTAATTAATGATTATGCCTGTGATAGAAATAATTAAACTTCTGTTAAATTGCACTTACTGTTTACATTACTTGCATGAGTATGCCATGTGATAATTCAAAGTAATTCACTTAAATTCTTAGTTGCTGCCACCTCAACCTTGTGTGATAAATAACTATGCCTGCTAAGTACTGGCTAAAGCTAAACTTAGTCGGTTGATCCAGAGTCACCTGTCCGGGCTTATCCGTGCAACCACATTTGCCGGTATGGGACGGCCTTGACTTGGTCTGACTCTGTGCTCTTTCACCGGTACCACCAGACAGGGAAGGTTATGCGTGCGAGCTACCCTGGCCCGGTAGGCGGCGATAACCTCGTGAGCCTAGTTGTTTGTTTGCGCGCGGTCCCCGTTTGGGACAGTTTAGTTTGGCCACGACGGTGGCAGGTGTCACGAGGTGACACAGGGGCCACCCAGGGCTTGACTCTGGGGGAGAATGATTACCGGTGGTACGGTGGAGGAGTCACGGGTTAGGCAGGTTTAGTTGGAGCAACACTGGTCCACCCGAATGGGATCACGAGGCCAGGTGCTCCATGGTGTGGGTAAAGTGCGCAACCTCTGCAGAGTGTAAAATCTATTCGAATAGTCGCGTCCATGGTATTGGACAGCCCGTCCAGACCTCACTAGGTGGTCAACCGTAATAATGATAATAATGATGGAAGAACTCGTCTTGTGCAAACATCAGATGATGTCAGGAATATGATATGTTAGCCATGGAATGGCTGTGAGATGAGTGGCCGGATGACCACGTGATTTGGATTGGATTTGGATCAGATTCAGATTGGATCGTGAGAAGGTTCGGAGGATGGAATATTTACTTAGTATGCTCTACTTTACTGTATTTACTTCAGTAGTTATCTTGCTAGATAATCATGTTATGCCATGATAATTAATATTGCTCTAATAACAAATGCATGCTTGAATGCCATGGATTGCTTTGCTTGGTGTATATGTTAGTTTGGTTTGCTTGCGAGTACATTCAAAAGTACTCAGCGGCCTTTAACGTGGCCAGGTTCACATAAGGATCCGTCGTCCGTCGTCAAGGAGCCGGAGTGTTCGCGGGCTAGGAGAGTAACCCAGTCAGATCCCTGTGGATTGGAGCCGCACCAAGACCATGTTGCCTTAGATAGAGCTTTTCCACTGCCATCACTCTTGTAATATATCTTGTAAGACTTATATAACCATTAATAGAAAGGCCTGTGTCCATGATACTTGTTGTAAACACGCATGCCAGAGTGATTTCCTGGGCTGGTATGCGTGGCGACCGTCTGGCTACAGTGGTAATCAGGCGGGGCGCCACAACATTTCTTGCCTTTGTTACTAGTTTGTCTAGATTTAACTTGTGGCATGAATGTAGACAAGAGTAATCATTTGGCTAGATAAGATGAAGTCTTCTTTCGGAGATCGTCATTGATAGCTTTAAGAAACTCATGCTCTTGCTCCAAGGTGAGCTTCTCGAAGCGTAGCTTCTCATGAGTCCTTACAAGCTCTCTATGATCTTCTAGAGTAGATTCATGGGCTAACTTAAGAGTGTTTAATTCTTTAGTTAGTTGTTCTATTTTCATCTTATCATCATCAACCGACTTATCTTGACTAGCATGAAAATTATCAAGTTCATTTTGACTAACATCACTAGTTTTATCAAAGAGCAAGTCATCATCACAAAGTAAGTCATCTTCATCACTATTGAAATCTAGATACTCGGGGTGTGATACCTTGGGGCATTTAGCCATGAAGCAACTCCCACTCCCTTCATTTGGTGAATTAAATAGATCATAGGAGTTGGTAGTCACTAGTGCAAGTCCGGCAACACCTTCATCTTGACTATAGTCGGAGTTGGAGTGATAGCTTCTCTCGGAGTTGTTGTCGGATTCGGAGCCGGAAACCCATTCACCAACATGAGCTTGATGTATTCTTCTTGTGTAGCTCTTGGTGTACTTGTCCTTCTTCTCCGAGTCCCTACTTCTCCTTAAGGGTCTTTGTTCATAACGATCATCTCTACTCCTTCTCTCTCTTTGAGGTGACTCATTTCTTGAACTTCGTCTTCTAGGTGACTCTTCTCTTCATTTGTAGGGAGCCATGCACTCATTAGAGTAGTGTCCAGGCTTCCCACAATTGTAGCAGTTTCGGTCACGACTTGACGAATGCTTCTCTTCATATCTTGAGTTGGAGCTTCGTTCTTTGCCTCTATTCTTGTAGAACTTGTTGAATTTCTTGACCATGAGGCTTATCTCTTCATTGCTGACAAGGTTGTCGCTTGAAGTTGCGGGAGCATCACTTGTGGCCTTGTAAGCACCGCTAGATTTGTTGTGAAGCTCTTCTTTGTCTTTGAGTGTCATCTCATGAGCAACAATCCTTCCAATGACTTCCGTAGGCTTGAGATCTTTGTAGTTGGGCATCATTTGAATCAATGTGCACACGGTGTCATATCTCTCATCCAAAGCTCGAAGTATCTTCTTGATGATGAATTTGTCGGTCATTTCTTTGCTTCCTAAGGCGGCAATCTCATTTGTGATGAGAGCTAGCCAAGAGTACATCTCTGCGACTCCTTCACCATCCTTCATCTTGAACTTGTCAAGCTGACTTTGAAGAACGTCCAACTTGGATTCTCTCACGGATTCGGTACCTTCATGCATATCAACCAAAGTATCCCAAATCTCTTTTGCATTCTCAAGACGGCTGATTTGTTGAATTCTTCGGGGCATAGGCAGTTGAAGAGAATGTCACATGCTTGAGCGTTGTATTGAAACATCTTTAATTCATCCGCAGTCGCTTCACGATCCGGTTCCTTTCCATCACCAAAGAATTCACCTTGCAAGCCAACACGAACAACAGCCCAAACGGCGGGGTTATGACCAAGAATATGCATTTTCATTTTGTGCATCCAACTAGCAAAATTTGTGCCATCAAAGTACGGACCTCTACGGTGATAATTTCCCTCACTAGACGCCATACTCTCCTAGGTTGTGAAACCAATGCAATGGAGACCAAAGCTCTGATACCACTTGTAGGACCGAAAGTATGTCTAGAGGGGGGGTGATTAGACTACTTGACCAAATAAAAGTTTTGCGTGGTGAAGGGGTATATATAGGCATCCCCAAAAATCCAACCGTTACACCTAAAGTGACCAACTCGGTGACACCGATGTGTGAATCTCGGTGGTACCGAAGTGACCAAAAGGCAGTAACTTTTGAATCTCGGTGAGACCGATACATAACTCTCGGTGGTACCGATTAGGTGACCAATGGTCAGATTGCTCAACTCGGTGACGCCGATTCTCAATTCTCGGTGGTACCGATTCTTGACCATGGCTAACCAGAGAGTTGGTCCAAAAACTCGGTGAGACCGATTCACAATTCTCGGTGGTACCGATTCTTGTGAATGGCTAACTAGGAAGTTGGTCCAAATCTCGGTGAGACCGACTGGCAAAACTCGGTGGTACCGAAGCTTGAAAATAGCTAAACAAAAAGTTGGCAACTGAACTCGGTGGCACCGATGCAGAAACGGTTGCACCGAAGGGCTAGGGTTTGGCATGAGTCTGTCTGAGTTTGGGAATCGGTGGCACCGAGTGGGAATTGTTGGTTGCACCGATTTTGGATGTTTGGCTTTGGACAGACTTTTGTGGAAGAGCTTGTGGGTGTTTTTGGTGACTATCTCTTGTGCACGTGGAGCATCTTGTTCACCAACAGTACCTTACCCCTTTTTAATAGTATTGGCTTTCCTATGGACTCAAAGTGATTTCTCACAAAGTAAAATGTAGAGTCCTCTTGCTTGAAGCTTTGCTAATCCATTTCCTTGCATCTTGGGATATCTCCACAATCCTTTTGCCATCCCTATCATTGAACTTTTCCTGAAATATGCTTAGTGGAAACATTAGTTCAATGACATATATGTTGTTATTAATTACCAAAACCACCAAGGGAGCAAATGTGCTTTCACTTCGCTGCGACCCCGTATCGCCTAAGTTAAAAACTACTCCGAGTGAGAACATCATCCGCACTCGGGGGCTTAGATGCGGGCCAGCAATCGCCTAAGTTAAAAAATACACGCGGGGACTCAGCCTTGATCTAGAAGTCACATAAGGCAGACTCAACAAGCATTCAGTATGCCGAGCACACGAAGATTTACCTGATTGACCCACTTCCAAGTTAAATTTATTTACCGTGCCCAATGCACGAAGATCAGCCCGACTGATTCAGCTCCAGATTGCATAAATCTGCTATGCCAAATGCATGAGAGTTCACCTGTTTAATTTAGTTCCACACTAGAATTCTTAAACCCTCTGCCAGACTCATCTAGTCCGACAGAGGCTCGGGGACTACACCCAGTGGGTGCACTCAGCGTGCCCCCACTGGAAGAGAAATACAAAAAGAAACATTCTGCTCAGTCAGGTCCGGCAACAACATTCAAGTTCAACAGACTCTACAGACTCCAACCGACTACCATCAATCAGTCAGAGTCTCAGGGGCTACTGTTGGGGATACACATAATAGGTAGGCCCACGAAGGGTCGAAATATCATAATAGCATGGGGTCCACACATCAGGTGGGTCCAGATAAATACATACATACTATCCACTCGGACAGGTACACTCCATCCACTCGGATGACAGTCAACCACTCGGCCAGCCTGGCTCACTTGGATATGCGATGACCAGCAACCCACAAGGCAGTCAAAGCATCATCCTCATAGTGGAGGTTTCGTAGTGGGCTGACATTATGGCATCAATGCCCCACCTTGTAACATAAGAGGTGAGGGGGTGGCGCACTCTATATAAGCCACCCCCACCACATAGCTCAGGGCTAGATTCTTCTCGCCCCGGGGCTCATTCTTCCCCCCGGAGCTCTGGCTCTCTGTAGTCTCAGGACTTAACTTGGAGATCCGTTCTCTCCTCTCTCTCTCTCTCTCTAATACACCATGTAACTCTATGTTCATGACAGATAAGCAAAGCCTCTCCGAAGCACGAGACGTAGGGTTGTTATCTCCACCGTGAGAGGCCCGAACTCGCTAGAATCACCGTGTCACCCATTTGCATCTCGATAGATCATGCTCCTTTACACTACCCCTTTCTATTGTCCCACGACAGTGGTGAAGATGATGAAGGTGGTGGTGATGAAGTGTCACACCTCAGACTCAATAGGTACTCCAATTTGCGGATGACTCTCCGAAGGGTGATGATGTGCTCCTCTAGCAAAATATTTTCACAAGTAAGAAATTTATTCTGAACACGAACCGCCTCGAAAGCCCTAAAAGCTTCAATTTCAGTGGGGGTGAGATGATTGTAATAAGGTTGAAGGATATCTTCTTCTTCATCCTCTTCTGTTAGTATGGATTGACCTCCTTCTGGAGCTTGATCCTTCATAGCTTCCTTGCCCTTGTCTTCATTATTGGCTTCTTTTGGCTCCTCTCTCTTCAGCTCCATCTTCATCAGCCAGGCATCTTCTTCGTATCACGTACCTCCTCTTTTTTCAGAATTATGGAGTGTTCCGAAAGGTTTCTTTTATGTGTTCCTCTGGTGTCATGGTTTGGATAACATTGCTTTCAACATTAATAGGCGTACCTGAGATGTAGTGTTTAAGTCTTTGTCCATTGACCACCTTCGGGTTAGTACCTTCGGCATTATTAATCTTGATAGCTCCAGAACGATAAACCTCTTCGATAATATATGGTCCTTCCCATTTGGAGAGAAGCTTACCTGTGAAAAATCTTAAACGAGAGTTGTACAAAAGAACATAGTGTCCTATTTTGAATTCCCGCTTTTGGATTCTTTTGTCATGCCATCTTTTTACTTTTCTTTGAATAGTTTGGCATTTTCATAAGCTTGGGTTCTCCATTCATCTAGTGAGCTAATATCAAATAACCTCTTTTCACCGGCAAGTTTGAAATCATAATTGAGTTCTTTAATTGCCCAAAATGCTTTATGTTCTAACTCTAGAGGCAAATGACAAGCTTTTCCATATACCATTTTGTATGGAGACATGCCCATAGGATTTTTATAAGCTGTTCTATAGGCCCAAAGTGCATCATCTAGTTTCTTAGACCCATTCTTTCGAGACCTATTGACAGTTTTTTGTAATATTAATTTTATTTCTCTATTGCTGAGTTCAACTTGACCACTAAATTGAGGATGATAGGGTGATGCAATTCTATGGTTAACATCATATTTAGCAAGCATCTTACGGAAAGCACCATGAATAAAGTGGGAACCACCATCGGTCATTAAATATCTAGGGACTCCAAACCTCAGGAAGATAACTTCTTTAAGCATTTTAATGGAGGTGTTGTGATCAGCACTACTAGTTGGAGTAGCTTCTACCCACTTAGTGACATAATCAACATCAACCAAAATATGAGTGTACCCGTTAGAGGAAGGAAAAGGTCCCATATAATCAAAACCCCAAACATCAAATGGTTCAACAACAAGTGAATAATTCATAGGCATTTCCTGACGCTTACCGATATTACCAATTCTTTGACATTCATCACAAGACAAGACAAACTTACGGGCATCCTTGAAGAGAGTAGGACAATAAAAACCAGATTGCAATACCTTATGAGCAGTTCTATCTCCCGCATGATGTCCTCCATATGCTTTGGAGTGACATTTCCGTAGGATTTGTTCCTGTTCATGCTCAGGTACACAACGTCTAATAATACCATCTACTCCTTCTTTATAAAGCTGTGGGTCATCCCAAAAGTAATGTCTCAAATCATAGAAGAATTTTTCTTTTGTTGGTATGTGAAACTAGGTGGTATATATTTAGCAACAATGTAGTTAGCATAATCAGCATACCAAGGAGTGTTTTGAGAAACATTTATTGCAGCTAACTATTCATCAGGAAAGCTATCATCAATGGGTAATGGGTCATCAAGAATATTTTCTAACCTAGACAAGTTATCGGCTACGGGGTTCTCAGCTCCCTTCCTATCAATGATATGTAAATCAAATTCTTGAAGTAAGAGAACCCACCTAATGAGTCTAGGTTTAGCATCTTTCTTTGCCATAAGATATTTTATAGTAGAATGATCGGTGTGAACAATGACTTTGGAATCAATAATGTAGGATCTAAATTTATCACAAGCAAACACAACTGCTAGAAATCCTTTTTCAGTAGTAGCATAATTTCGTTGGGCACTGTCTAGAGTTTTGCTAGCATAATGGATAACATTTAATTTCTTATCAACTCTTTGTCCTAGAACAACACCAACAGCATAATCACTAGCATCACACATAATTTCAAAAGGCAAGTTCCAATCAGGTGGTTGAACGATAGGTGCAGAAGTTAAGGCTTTCTTGAGTGTTTCAAAGGCTTCTACACAATCATCATCAAAAACAAATGGAATATCCTTTTGTAAAAGATTAGTAAGAGGCCTAGAAATTTTAGAGAAGTCTTTAATGAACCTCCTATAGAAACCAGCATGACCAAGGAAACTCCGAATACCTTTAATATCTTTAGGACATGGCATTTTCTCAATTGCATCAACTTTAGCTTTATCCACCTCAATACCTCATTCAGATATCTTATGCCCCAAGACAATACCTTCATTAACCATAAAGTGGCACTTCTCCCAATTCAAGACAAGATTAGTTTGTTCACATCTCTGCAAAACTCGATCAAGGTTGCTTAAGCAATCATCAAAAGAAGTTCCGTAAACGGAAAAATCATCCATGAAAACCTCCACAATCTTTTCACAAAAATCTAAGAATATAACAGTCATACATCTTTGAAAGGTAGCAGGTGCATTACATAAACCAAAAGGCATACGTCTATAAGCATAGGTTCCAAAAGGACAAGTAAAGGTGGTTTTCTCTTGATCAGATTGTGATACATGTATTTGAGAGAAACCAGAATATCCATCCAAAAAACAAAAGTGTGTGTGCTTAGATAATATTTCTAGCATCTGATCAATGAAAGGCAGAGGGTAATGATCTTTTCTAGTAGCTTTATTTAATTTTCTAAAATCAATCACCATTCTATAGCCAGTAACAATTCTTTGTGGAATGAGTTCATTTTTATCATTAGGAACAACGGTAATACCTCCCTTCTTAGGGACACAATGAACGGGACTTACCCATCTACAATCAGCTATGGGATAGATTATACCTGCTTCCAGAAGCTTTAATATTTCAGTTCTTACCACTTCTTTCATCTTAGGATTCAATCGTCGTTGGTGATCAACAACGGGTTTAGCATCAGGTTCCATATTAATCTTGTGCTGACATAGAGTGGGACTAATGCCCTTAAGATCATCAAGAGTATATCCAATAGCAGCCCGGTGCTTCCTCGGAATTTTTAACAATCATTCTTCTTCATGTTCTGAAAGGTTAGCACTAATAATAACAGTATATATCTTTTTCTCATCAAGATAAGCATACTTCAAAGTATCAGGCAATTGCTTTAATTCAAACACAGGATCACCTTTAGGTGGAGGAGGACCTCCGAGGGTTTCAATAGGCAAATTGTGTTTTAGGAGAGGTTTTTGTTCAAAGAAAATTTTATCTATTTTATTCCTTTCAGGCAAGTGCATATCATTTTCATGGTCAAGCAAATATTGTTCTAGTGGATCGGTAGGAGGTACGGCAATAGAAGCAAGACCAATTATTTCATCCTTACTAGATAATTCTCTATCACGAGGTTGTCTACTAAACTTGGAAAAATTAAACTCATGAGACACATCACCAAAACTAACACCGACAGTTTGTTTTTCACAATCTATCTTAGCATTAACGGTGTTCAAGAAAGGTCTACCAAAGATAATGGGACAAAAGTCATCTTGTGGGGAACCAAGAACTAGAAAATCGGTAGGATATTTCAATTTCCCACACAAGACTTCAACATCTCTAACAATCCCAAGTGGTGTGATGGTGTCTCTATTAGCAAGTTTAATAGTAACATCAATGTCTTCTATTTCAGCAGGTGCTATATCATTCATAATTTCTTGGTATAAGGTAAAAGGAATAGCACTCACACTAGCACCCAAATCGCATAAACCATGATAGCAATGATCTCCTATTTTGACTGAGATAACAGGCATGCCCACTACGGGTTTATGTTTATCTTTTTCATCGGGTTTAGCAATTCTAGCAGCTTCATCACAGAAGTAAATAACATGCCCATCCTTATTTTCTACCAAGAGATCTTTAACCATAGCAACACTAGGTTCTACTTTAATTTGCTCGGAGGGCTTAGGTGCTCTAATATTACTTTTGCGAACCACAGTTGATACCTTGTAATTGATGGTTTCATCTTCAGCTATGACCGGTTCTTTAGTTTCTTATTTAATAGGGGGGTGATATTTAAACCACTTCTCCTTAGGGAGATCAACATGAGTAGCAAACAATTCACAGAAAGAGGCTACTATCTCAGAGTCAAGGCCATATTTAGTGCTAAACTTGTGAAAAGCATCGGTATTCATAAAAGATTTAACACAATCAAACTTAAGCTTTATACCTGACTCATTACCTTCGTCGAGTTCCCAATCTTCAAAGTTGCGTTTAATTCTTTCTAAGAGATCCCACTTGAATTTAGTAGTCTTCTTCATAAAAGAACCAGTACAAGAAGTATCGAGCATGGATTGATCATTATGAGAAAGCCGAGCATAAAAATTATGAATAATAACTTCTCTCGGGATATCATGATTGGGGCATGAATATAACATTGACTTAAGCCTCCCCCAAGCTAGAGCGATGCTTTCTCCTTTACGAGGCCAAAAATTATATATATAATTCTGATCACGGTGAACTAGATGCATAGGATAAAACTTTTGATGGAATTATAATTGCAATCGATTCGAGTTCCATGATCCAATATCATCACATAGCCTATACCATGTCAATGATTTTACCTTCAAATATAAAGGGGAAACCTTCTTCTTAACTTCATCTCCGGGTAAACCTGCAAGCTTAAATAATCCACAAACTTCATTCACATGTATTAGGTGCATATCAGGATGTTCAGTTCCATCTCCTGCATAAGGATTAGCTAGCAGTTGTTCTACCATACCTGAAGGAATTTCATAGCCAATATTTTCAGTAGGTGCAGTAGATTGAGGGGCAACTAATTGTGGCCCCGGTCGAGGTGAAGATACCCCGAACAAACCCCTCAAAGGATTGTTTTCCATAGTAGCAAGTGACAATAAATTTCAGCACGTAGTATAAGTTTTTTCTTACCGATTTCCACTTACCAAGAGCGCTTCACTCCCCGGCAATGGCGCCAGAAAAGAGTCTTGATGACCCACAAGTATAGGGGATCAATCGTAGTCCTTTCGATAAGTAAGAGTGTCGAACCCAACAAGGAGCAGAAGGAAATGACAAGCGGTTTTCAACAAGGTAATTTATGCAAGCACTGAAATTGTAGGTAATAGATAGTTTGATAGCAAGATAATTGGTAACGAGCAAGTAACGGTAATGGTAAATAAAGTGCAGCAAGGTAGCCCAATCCTTTTGTGGCAAAGGATAGGCCAGAACAGTTTCTTATAATAGGCAAAGTGTTCTTGAGGGTACACAGGAATTTTATCTAGTCACTTTTATCATGTTGGTTTGATTCGTGTTTGCTACTTTGATAATTTGATATGTGGGTGGACCAGTGCTTGGGTGCTATTCTTACTTGAACAAACCTCCCACTTATGATTAACCCCCTCGCAAGCATCCGCAACTACGAGAAAAGTATTAAGATAAAATCTAACTATAGCATTAAACGTTTGGATCCAAATCAGCCCCTTACGAAGTAGCGCATAAACTAGGGTTTAAGCTTCTGTCACTCTAGCAACCCATCATCTAATAAATACTCCACAATGCATTCCCTTAGTCCCAAGGATGGTGAAGTGTCATGTAGTCGACGTTCACATGACACCACTAAGGGAATCATAACATACATATCATGAAAATATCGAACACATATCAAATTCACATGATTAATTGCAACATGACTTCTCCCGTGACCTCAAGAACAAAGGTAACTACTCACACATAATATTCATGCTCAAGATCAGAGGGGTATTGAATAGCATAATGGATCTGAACATATAATCTTCCACCAAATAAACCATATAGTAATCAACTACAAAATGTAATCAACACTACTAGTCACCCACAAGTACCAATCTGAGGTTCCGGTACAAAGATTGAACACAAGAGATGAACTAGGGTTTGAGAGGAGATGGTGCTGTTGAAGATGTTGATGAAGATTGGCCTCCCAAAAATGAGAGGGGTGTTGGTGATGACGATGGCTTCAATTTCCCCCTCCGGGAGGGAAGTTCCCCCGGCGGAATCGCTCCGCCGGAGGGCAAAAGTGCTCCTGCCCAAGTTCCGCCTCGAGACGGTGGCGTTTCGTCCCGAAAGTCCTCTCCTTATTTTTTCTAGGTCAAAAGACCTTAAATACCAGAAGATGGGCACCGAAGGTGGGCCGTGCTGAGCACAACCCACCAGGGCGCGCCTGGGGGCCTTGACGCGCCCTAGTGTCTTGTGCTCACCAGGTGGGCCCCCTCCGGTAGTTATTTGCTCCAGTATTTTTTATATATTCCAAATAATTCTCCGTAAATTTTCATCTTATTTGGAGATCTGCAGAATAGGTGTCTCTGATGTGCTATTTCAGGTCCAGAATTCCAGCTGTCGGTATTCTCCCTCTTTGTGTAAACCTTGCATAATATGAGATAAAAGGCATTAGAATCACTCCCTAAAGCATTATTATGCATAAAAACATTGTAAATAACAGTAGGAAATCATGATGCAAAATGGACGTATCAAATGGCTCTTCAAGCCATCCGTAGTCTGGCAAGACGACAAAGGAACGTCGTAGTCAAGCGACGTCGGGCAACACGCCTCGCCCGAAGATGACAAAGGACAAGGTGTAATGGGCGGCTCGGCAATTCAGGAAATAGATTCCGCACACGAAGTCATGGCAGTTATCGCACCATGGACAGAGCCGCTCCTCGCATACCTACTCCATAAAGAGCTCCCTGATGACCAAACCGACGCACGACGGATCGTACGGCAATCTAAAGCCTATAAGGTTCATGAAGGAGAGCTCTATAAAATGAGTACCACGGGCGTCCTCCAACGATGCATATCCGAAGAGGAATGACGGAAATTACTTCAGGAGATACACTCCGGCATGAGCGAACATCATGCCGCTGCTCGGACTTTGGTTAGCAAGGCTTTCCGAGCTGGTTTCTATTGGCCAACTATGGGCACCGATGCCTCAACATTAGTACAGCGTTGCCTGGGCTGTTAAGTATTCACCAAACAAAGCCACATGCCTCCCGTGGTTCTCCGCACTATCCCCATCACCTGGCCTTTCGCGGACTGGGGGCTAGATATGGTCAGCCCAGTCAAGGGCGGATCAAGAAAAAATAAATACTTGCTGGTCATGGTTGACAAATTCACTAAGTGGATTGAAGCAAAGCCAGTCACCTCGGCTGATGCTACCCATGCAATTGAGTTCATCTCAGGGGTAGTACACCATTACAGTATCCCACACAGTCGGATTATAGACAACGGGTCAAACTTCACGGCCAAATCAGTCAAAGATTGGTGCGCAAAAATGGGCATCAAGCTCGATTACGCGTCTGTATACCACCCACAGTCAAATGGGCAAGTGGAACGGGCCAATGGACTAATCCTTAGTGGCATCAAGCTAAGGCTTGTACGTCCTCTTAAAAAAGCTGATGGCAAATGGGTCAAGGAACTCGATTCTGTTTTATGGGGTTTGCACACCACACCGAACAGATCAACCGGATACACACCATTTTTTATGGCGTACGGCGTCGAGGTAGTACTCCCTTGCGACATCATACATGACGCACCTCGGGTACGCATGTATGAAGAGCGAGAGGCCAAGCTTGATCGGTAGGACGCCTTGGATGCTCTCAAGGAAGAACGGAACGTCACCCGGGTATGATCTGCTATCTACCAACAGCAAGCCCGACGCTACCACAGTAGGGAGGTCCGTGCTAAGGACTTCAACGTCGGGGACCTCGTCATGAGGCTACATCTCGAGAAGCAGAAGCACAAGCTCTCACCTAGATGGGACGGACCGTTCATTATTGACCAAGTACTAATCGGAGGAGCTTACCGAATTCGGGATCCAGAGGACGGTCGTCTGGAGCTAATCCCTGGAACGCGGCGCTGCTCCGACGCTTCTACGGCTGACACCCCCGAGCATTGTTTATATATATATATAGCTTACCTGCCTTTTTTTCTACACCTCGGATCATCTTTTGAATGACTTCGAGAGATAATATACCTTGTTCTTTACAAAACGCGTGTTGTTCCACCCATTATACACTATTGTCTTTTGATTTAAGATTTGGCCAAGCTAGGTTGCCCAGCTCTCGTGCTTGCCCCTTATGTTTCCAATAATTAGGCAAAGGGGCAAAGGGAGCACTGCTGCGATTGTTACTCCCGGGTCATCCAGTGCAGTACCTCAGACCGACAAAGCCGAAAGCTAGCACTCTTAACATACAAATCGGTCGACCATGACATAGGGTTAACGTGGAAAAGGTCTTTCAAACCCCGACCAAGGGCTTACCCCCGAGGTCACCTGTTGGGGATATAACCCCGTGGTGAGACCCGCCCAGGTGGGGCCGGGTCATGAGGTTGGCGGCTTAGCAATAAGGTTTAGAAGAAACTTGCTCAATGGGCCTGGAGGCCCAGAGCCATAAGATAACGTGTAACCCGGTGGCGGCTAGTTAGACAAGGCAGGTATAGTTAGAGGTGAGGTCGGTTATCAAGTATGACCCGGCCCGGACTCTTGTAAGCCCAGGGCCTCGACTTGTGTATATAAAGGTGGGTTACCTGGGCGGCTTAGGGCACGAAACCTTTGATCGAGTACTAGGTCAAGCGAATCCGCTCCCTTGTAATCGATATCCAATCGATACAACTCAAAGCAGGACGTAGGCTATTACCTCCTTCGAGAGGGGCCGAACCTGGGTAAACCTGTGTCTTTCGTCCCGACCAACCCCTTCGAGTTAACTGCCGTAGCGATGGCTTCACACTTAAGTCCTGGCACTAGGACATCTGCCATGACAAAACCACGACAGTTGGCGCCCACCATGGGGCCGATGCTCGGTGGTTTGGAGTACTCAAAGGGCTCTCTCCCAAGGATCGAGGGATACGCCGTTGACAGGATGACCAAGAGTCGCCGCGGCAAGCTCTACATCGACGACGCCGGCTGGGGCCCCAAGGCCGACTCAATCGAGTACGGGTACCGGGTCCCCTTCGGCGGAATTCACGTCTTCATCGGCAAGATCGGCGGATCTAAACCCGGGCCGGACGTCTGCACCGACCTCGTCGAGCCGGCCCGGCGCGCGCAACCCGCCCGGCTTAACCCGGTCCGGAAGCACGTCTTCGTTGGTTTCACCCAAGGCACGGAACTTGAAGGTCCTATGTCGCGGGAGGAAACCCTCATTTGCTCGGAGGATGGATCCTCGA
Organism: Elymus sibiricus; assembly: GCA_039707655.1. Lineage (NCBI taxonomy): Eukaryota > Viridiplantae > Streptophyta > Magnoliopsida > Poales > Poaceae > Elymus > Elymus sibiricus. The sequence continues at coordinate 254,176,431 of CM077671.1, forward strand.
GCGGAGAGGCGGAATCAATCTACCAGCTTCACAATGGCGGGCTTGGGGGCTACTTCGAAGGCTAGCTTGAGCTGGAATACCATGAGCCGGAATACTATGAGCCGCCGAGCCGCGCCGATGTGTTCATGGCAGGATCGGCACCAGCTCCTGGTAGCACGGCTGTGGTGCGACCGGATCTGGATCAGGCAGGCCGCCGACTCAAGTTTTGTTGGATCTGATGAATGAACTTACAAATCTGATGGGAACCGAGGTCACGGCCGAAAACCAAGCAGCCCGTAACACGGAGATCGCGAGGTTGAAGGACCAGATGGCCGGTGCCCAAGAAGAAATCAATGCGCTGAAAGCTCAGATGGATGCTGAGTCAGAGCGCCTCAGGGCGGAAGCTTTTCGCCTGGACCTGGATCAATAGACCGCAGATGCAGTCCGGCGGATGAGGCACCAGAGCCGCCTACCGGATCAGTATGAGCCTAGGAATCTCTTCAACACGCCAGGGACAGGACGGAATGCACCTCTGACCATAACCCGGATGGCGGAAGTACCTGGGAGTAGGGTGGCGGTTCAGCATCGGCAGCCAGACCCGCCCCGTGATGTCTACTACGCAACCTTCTTCTTGTAGACTCGTGTTGGGCCTCCAAGCGCAGAGTTTTGTAGGACAGTAGCAAATTTCCCTCAAGTGGATGACCTGAGGTTTATCAATCCGTGGGAGGCGTAGGATGAAGATGGTCTCTCTCAAACAACCCTGCAACCAAATAACAAAGAGTCTCTTGTGTCCCCAACACACCCAATACAATTTTAAATTGTATAGGTGCACTAGTTCGGCGAAGAGATGGTGATACAAGAGTAATATGGATGGTAGATATAGGTTTTTGTAATCTGAAAATATAAAAACAGCAAGGTAGCAAGTAACAAAAGTGAGCAAAAACGGTATTGCAATGCTTAGAAACAAGGCCTAGGGTTCATACTTTCACTAGTGCAAGTTCTCTCAACAATACTGACATAGTTGAATCATATGTAAATCCCTCACGTGCGACAAAGAGTTCACTCCAAAGTCGCAAATAGCGGAGAACAAACGAAGAAATTATTGTAGGGTATGAAACCACCTCAAAGTTATCTTTTCCGATCGATCTATTCAAGAGTTCGTACTAACATAACCAAGTTATCTTTTCCGATCGATCTATTCAAGAGTTCGTACTAACATAACCAAGTTATCCTTTCCGATCGATCTATCTAAGAGTTCGTACTAGAATAACACCTTAAGATACACATCAACCAAAACCCTAATGTCACCTAGATACTCCAATGTCACCACGAGTACCCATGGGCTTGATTATACGATATGCATCACACAATTTCAGATTCATCATGTTCAATCCAACACAAAGAACTTCAAAGAGTGCCCCAAAGTTTCTACCGGAGTGTCCAGACGAAAACGTGTGCCAACCCCTATGCATAGATTCCCAAGGTCACGGAACCCGCAAGTTGATCACCAAAACATACATCAAGTGGATCAATAGAACATCCCATTGTCACCACGGATATCCCATCGCAAGACATACATCAAGTGTTCTCAAATCCTTTAAAGACTCAATCCGATAAGAAAACTTCAAAGGGAAAACTCAATTCATCACAAGAAGATAGAGAGGGGAAAACTCCATGTGATTCATCTATATTAATAAAGCTCGCGGTACATCAAGATCGTGTCATCTCAAGAACATGAGAGAGAGAGAGATCAAACACATAGCTACTGGTACATACCCTCAGCCCCAAGGTGAACTACTCCCTCCTCGTCATGGAGACCGCCGGGATGATGAAGATGGCCTCCGGTGATGGTTTCCCCCTCTGGCAGGGTGCTGGAACGGGCTCCCAATTGGTTTTTCATGGCTACAGAGGCTTGCAGCAGTGGAACTCCCGATCTAGGTTTCTTTTCGGAGGTTTGGGTATTTATAAGAATTTTTGGCGTCGGAAACAAGTCAAGGGGGGCCACGAGGCGACGACAAGCCAGGGGGGCGCGCCCTAGGGGGGCACCCCCTAGGCTTGTGGCTGCCTCGTGGCTCTTCTGGCCCAACTCCGATGCTCCGTGGGCTTCTTCTGGTCCATAAAAAATCACTGTAAATTTTTATTCCGTTTGATATTCCTTTTCTGTAAAACTCAAAAACAAGGAAAAAACAAAAACTGGCACTGGCTCTAGGTTAATAGGTTAGTCCCAAAAATAATATAAAATAGCATATAAATGCATATAAAACATCCAAAACAGATAATATAATAGCATGGAACAATAAAAAATTATAGATACGTTGGAGACGTATCAAGCATCCCCAAGCTTAATTCCTGCTCGTCCTCGAGTAGGTAAATGATAAAAACAGAATTTTTGATGTGGAATGCTACCTAACATATTTATCCATGTAATTTTCTTTATTGTGGCATGAATATTCAGATCCATAAGATTCAAAACAAAAGTTTAATGTTGACATAAAAACAATAATACTTCAAGCATACTAATAAAGCAATCATGTCTTCTCAAAATAACATGGCCAAAGAAAGTTATCCCTACAAAATCATATAGTCTGGCTATGCTCCATCCTCATCACACAAAATATTAAATCATGCACAACCCCAGTTTTAGCCAAGCAATTGTTTCATACTTTAGTATTCTCAAACTTTTTCAATTCTCACGCAATACATGAGCGTGAGCCATGGATATAGCACTATAGGTGGAATAGAATATGGTGGTTGTGGAGAAGACAAAAAGAAGGAGATAGTCTCACATCAACTAGGCGTATCAACGGGCTATGGAGATGCCCATCAATAGATATCAATGTGAGTGAGTAGGGATTGCCATGCAATGGATGCACTAGAGCTATAAGTGTATGAAAGCCCAAAAAGAAACTAAGTGGGTGTGCATCCAACTTGCTTGCTCATGAAGACCTAGGGAAATTTTGAGGAAGCCCATCATTGGAATATACAAGCCAAGTTCTATAATGAAAAATTCCCACTAGTATATGAAAGTGACAATATAGGAGACTCTCTATCATGAAGATCATGGTGCTACTTTGAAGCACAAGTGTGTAAAAAGGATAGTAGCATTGCCCCTTCTCTCTTTTCTCTCATTTTTTTTCTTTTTTTTCATTTTTTTGGTGGGCATCTTTGGCCTCTTTTTTTATTTGGGCTTCTCTGGCCTCTTTTATTTTTTGTAAAGTCCGGAGACTCATCCCGACTTGTGAGGGAATCATAGTCTCCATCATCCTTTCCTCACATGGGACAATGCTCTATAATGATGATCATCACACTTTTATTTACTTACAACTTAAGAATTACAACTCGATACTTGAACAAGATATGACTCTATATGAATGCCTCCGGCGGTGTACCGGGATGTGCAATGACTCAAGAGTGACATGTATAAAAAATATGAACGGTGGCTTTGCCACAAATACGATGTCAACTACATGATCATGCAAAGCAATATGACAATGATGATGCGTGTCATAAAATGAACGGTGGAAGTTGCATGGCAATATATCTCAGAATGGCTATGGAAATGCCATAATAGGTAGGTATGGTGGCTGTTTTGAGGAAGGTATATGGTGGGTTTAATGCACCGGCGAAAGTTGCGCGGTACTAGAGAGGCTAGCAAAGGTGGAAGGGTGAGAGTGCGTATAATCCATGGACTCAACATTAGTCATAAAGAACTCACATACTTATTGCAAAAGACTATTAGTTATCAAAACAAAGTACTACATGCATGCTCCTGGGGGAAGGGTTGGTAGGAGTTAACCATCGCGCGATCCCAACCTCCACACAAAGGAAGGCAATCAATAAATAGATCATGCTCCGACTTCGTCACATAACGGTTCACCATACGTGCATGCTACGGGAATCACAAACTTTAACACAAGTATTTCTACCAATCCACAATTACTCACTAGCATGTCTCTAATATCACAATATTTATATCTCAAAACAATCATAAGGAATCAAACTTCTCATAGTATTCAATGCACTTTATGTGAAAGTTTTTATTATATCCCTCTTGGATGCCCATTATATTAGGACTAAATTCATAACCTAAGCAAATTACCATGCTGTTTAGAGACTCTCAAAATAATATAAGTGAAGCATGAGAGTTCATCAATTTCTAAAAAATAAAACCACCGCCGTGCTCTAAAAAGATATAAGTGAAGCACTAGAGCAAAAGACAAACTACTCCAAAAAGATATAAGTGAAGATCAATGAGTAGGTAAACAATCAAGTAGCTATGTGAGGGCTCTCTCTCTCAATAAATATTTTCAGATCTGAGTATTTTATTTAAACAACAAGAAAAATAAAAATAGCACTCCAAGAATAGCACATATCATGTGGGCGAATAAAAATTTGGGCTCAACATAGGCTGACCAATAATTGTTGATGAAGAGAGGTGGGATGCGTAGCATCCCCAATCTTAGATGCTTGAGACTTCTTGAAATATTTACTTGGGGTGCCTTGGGCATCCCCAAGCTTGAGCTTTTGTATCTCGTTCAATCCTCTCATGTCCCGGTTTCACCTAGGTCTCAAAAACTTCATCCACACAGAACTCAAAAAGAACTCGTGAGATAGGTTAGTACACATAAGAATAAATCAACACTTCATGTACTGCCAAGACAAGTTGCACAATAATTTTCAAACATCATCTACTATTTACTATCATTTCCACAATTTATATCTACCAATATAGGCTTTGGAAACTATAGGATAAGTGGATAACAAAACTATGACAGCAATCTGTCCAAACAGAACAGTCTGTAGCAATCTACTAAACCAGTGTACTTCTGTAACTCAAAAAATTATGAAAATTTAGTACATGCTAAATAATTTATATTAAAATACTGTGTAAAAATTTCAGAAACTTTCCATGCTCCAGTAAAATATGAAAATTCAAACACTACAGCAAAAGTTTCTGTTTTTTAAACAGCACACATCAAACATGCAATGCAAGCATCCCTAGGCAATTCTTGGAACTTTTTATTGAAAAACAAGATTATAAATAATACCTAACAGAGAACAACAAAATAAAATGACGCTCCAAGCAAAACTCATATTATGTGACGAATAAAAATATAGCTCCAAGTAAGATATACCGATAGTGTTGAAGACGAAAGAGGGGATACCTTCCGGGGCATCCCCAAGCTTAGGCGCTTGAGTATTCCTTGGATATTACCTTAGGGGTGCCTTGGGAATACCCAAGATTAGTTTCTTGTCACTCCTTATTCTCCTCATATCGGTGTCTCACCCAAAACTTGAAAACTTCAATCACACAAAACTTAACGGAACTTCTTGAGATGGGTTAGTATAATAAAGATAAATCATTCACTTAGGTACTTTCAAGACAAGATTCATAATTGTTACCACATGATACCTACTGTATTATACCATTCCCATAATTTATATCACTAAATATAAGCTATGGAAACACTAAAACAAGCAAACTATGCATGCAAAACAGAATCTGTCAAAAACAGAACAGTCTGTGAAGATCTGTAGTGTAACCATACTTCCCTGTCTCTAAAAATTCTGAAAAATTAGTAAAACCTGAAGGATTTTTATATCAAGACTGTGTAAAAATTTCAGATCATTATCAAGCTCCACTAAAAAATTAAAATTCCTGTACTGGAGTCAAAAGTTTCTGTTTTGGTTCAGCATCAATTCTACTCATCTTGTGAGTCATCCCAAAGGCTTTACTTGGCACTTTATTGAAATAAAAGGCACAAAACATGATTACTACAGTAGCTTAATCATGTGAACACACAAAAACATAAAGTAAAAGTGTTGGGTTGTCTCCCAACAAACGCTTTTCTTGAATGCCTTTTAGCTAGGCATGATGATTTGAATGATGCTCACATAGGAATAATAATTGAAACATGCAAAAGAGCATCATGAATCTCATGAAAAGCACATTTAAGTCTAACCCACTTCCTATGCATAGGGATTTTGTGAGCAAACAATTTATGGGAGCAAGAATCAACTAGCATAGGAAGGCAAAACAAGCATAACTTCAAAACTTTGAACACATAGAGAGGAAACTTGATATTATTGCAATTCCTACAAGCATATGTTCCTCCCTCATAATAAATTTTAGTAGCATCATGAAGGAATTTCACAATATAACTATCACATAAAGCATTATCTTCATGATCCACAAGCATAGAAATTTTACTACTCACCACATAAGCAAATTTATTCTCATCAATAGTAGTGGGAGCAAACTCAACAAAATAACTATCATGTGAAGCATAATCCAATTGAAAATTAAAATCATGATGACAAGTTTCATGGTTATCATTATTATTTATAGCATACATGTGATCACAATAATCATCATAAATAGGAGGCATGCTTTCATCATAATAAATTTGCTCATCAAAACTTGGGGGACTAAACATATCATCTTCATCAAACATAGCATCCCCAAGCTTGTAGCTTTGCTTATCATTAGCATCATGGATATTCATAGAATTCATACTAGCAACATTGCAATCATGCTCACCATTCAAGGAATTCTCATCAAGTATTTTTATAATTTTTTCCTCTACCAATTGAGCACAATTTTCTGAATCCTTGTTTTCACGAAAGACATTATAAAGACGAAACAAATGATGCAACCTAAACTCCATTTTTTTGTAGTTTTCTTTTATAAAACCAAATGAGTGAAAAACAAGAAACTAAAAGATTTAATTGCAAGATCTAAAGATATACCTTCAAGTACTCACCTCCCTGGCGACGGCGCCAGAAAAGAGCTTGATGTCTACTATGCAACCTTCTTCTTGTAGACTCGTGTTGGGCCTCCAAGCGCAGAGTTTTGTAGGACAGTAGCAAATTTCCCTCAAGTAGATGACCTAAGGTTTATCAATCCATGGGAGGTGTAGGATGAAGATGGTCTCTCTCAAACAACCCTGCAACCAAATAACAAAGAGTCTCTTGTGTCCCCAACACACCCAATACAATGGTAAATTGTATAGGTGCACTAGTTCGGCGAAGAGATGGTGATACAAGAGTAATATGGATGGTAGATATAGGTTTTTGTAATCTGAAAATATAAAAACAGCAAGGTAGCAAGTAACAAAAGTGAGCAAAAATGGTATTGCAATGCTTAGAAACAAGGCCTAGGGTTCATACTTTCACTAGTGCAAGTTCTCTCAACAATACTCACATAGTTGAATCATATGTAAACCCCTCACATGCGAAAAAGACTTCACTCCAAAGTCACAAATAGCGGAGAACAAACGAAGAAATTATTGTAGGGTACGAAACCACCTCAAAGTTATCTTTTCCGATCGATCTATTCAAGAGTTCGTACTAACATAACCAAGTTATCTTTTCCGATCGATCTATTCAAGAGTTCGTACTAACATAACCAAGTTATCCTTTCCGATCGATCTATCTAAGAGTTCGTACTAGAATAACACCTTAAGATACACATCAACCAAAACCCTAATGTCACCTAGATACTCCAATGTCACCACGAGTACCCATGGGCTTGATTATACGATATGCATCACACAATTTCAGATTCATCATGTTCAATCCAACACAAAGAACTTCAAAGAGTGCCCCAAAGTTTCTACCAGAGAGTCAAGATGAAAACGTGTGCCAACCCCTATGCATAGATTCCCAAGGTCACGGAACCCGCAAGTTGATCACCAAAACATACATCAAGTGGATCAATAGAACATCCCATTGTCATCACGGATATCCCATCGCAAGACATACATCAAGTGTTCTCAAATCCTTTAAAGACTCAATCCGATAAGAAAACTTCAAAGGGAAAACTCAATTCATCACAAGAAGATAGAGAGGGGAAAACTCCATATGATTCGTCTATATTAATAAAGCTCGCGGTACATCAAGATCGTGTCATCTCAAGAACACGAGAGAGAGAGATCAAACACATAGCTACTGGTACATACCCTCAGCCCCAAGGGTGAACTACTCCCTCCTCGTCATGGAGACCGCCGGGATGATGAAGATGGCCTCCAGTGATGGTTTCCCCCTCCGGCAGGGTGCCAGAACGGGCTCCCGATTGATTTTTCGTGGCTACAGAGGCTTGCGGCGGTGGAACTCCCGATCTAGGTTTCTTTTCGGAGGTTTGGGTATTTATAAGAATTTTTGGCGTCGGAAACAAGTCAAGGGGGGCCACGAGGCGACGACAAGCCAGGGGGTGCGCCCTAGGGGGGCGCCCCCTAGGCTTGTGGCTGCCTCGTGGCTCTTCTGGCCCAACTCCGATGCTCTGTGAGCTTCTTCTGGTCCATAAAAAATCACCGTAAATTTTTATTCCGTTTGGACTCCGTTTGATATTCCTTTTCTGTAAAACTCAAAAACAAGGAAAAAAGAGAAACTGGCACTGGGCTCTAGGTTAATAGGTTAGTCCCAAAAATAATATAAAATAGCATATAAATGCATATAAAACATCCAAGATGGATAATATAATAGCATGGAACAAACAAAAATTATAGATACGTGGGAGACGTATCACCCCGCAGGAACCAGACCCCACCGCAGCACTTTCCGACACCACCCGGTCATTATTCTAACCCGGTGGAAAACATGGTGGCAGCGGCGGTCAGACTTGGCGCGCTCCCCATCCCTGATGGGACGCCATTGGATATTTGCAGATAGCGGTGGCGCAATAGGAGAAGTATACCTACAGCCGGAGTCGTGTGCACTCGGCCCCTATCCCAAGCCACAGTTACAGCCGGCGTATAGAGTCGCATGCGATTTCTAGCAGAGATTGACGTCATAATCCGGCACGGGATGACCCGCCTGCTGTTGATGCCCCGACGCTGGTAGATCGTGCGAGAGCACAACGAGAGGCGGCAGCAGCAGCAGCTGCGGCGGCTTATCAAGAACCCACAGTAGCACCTTCTGTTTTGGTAGGAGCCGGAGTAACCTCCAGGGCTGTGGGAGTGTCGTGCTTGGTGTCGGCTTTACGAAACGAATGCCTGCCGAAGGATTTCAAGGGTCCCCGCAAGGTGCCAAATTATACTGTTGATCTGCCTCCGGAAGCCTGGATTGAGAGTTATGAACTAGCCATGGAGATGTTAGACGTCAGTGATGCAGTCTGCGCCAAGTATTTGATCATGATGTTAGAGGGGCCGGCTCGCACGTGGTTGAAGGGTTTGCCACCCAATACCATTAATTCCTGGGCCGAATTGAAGGTGAAATTTATCAAAAAAATTCAAGGAACGTGCAAGCAGCCCATGACAATTGTGGATTTGGATCATTGTGTGCAGTGGGAGGATGAGTCGGGCCATCATTGGGTCCGGCGGGTCTCAACCATTATCCACTCCTCTGATAATATCATGGCGGCTCAGGCGGTTCTAATTCTGGAGAAGAATTGCCACTTTTTGCCCCTCAAGTAGAAGCTTGGGTGGTTCAAGCGTTCATGCCAGGATATGGGGGAGCTCATGGCGGCTCTCACCAAATATGCAGATTCTGACAGTACGAAGGATCCTGGGTCTGATGAGGAGAAATCAGCTAAAGGTAAGAAGAATGGCAATGGCAAGGGCCAGCAGCAGAGCGGGGCAGGAAATAATAATAACGGCAATGGCGGTAAGCGGAAACACCCGGACGGCGGTTCAGATTTGGTGGCTAACACTAGTGCTGGGAACAATCGTGGCAAGGGCAATGGTAAACCACCTTTCGGCAAGTCTAAGCCTTTCAATATGGAAGCGATGTTGAATGCCCCCTGTCCAAAACATAGTGTTCCCGATAAACCATCCACTCATGCCTGGAAGGATTGTTGGGTCATGCGGGAGTTCCGGAATTACAGCATTAACCAGCATCAGGGTGGCGGCAGTGGACCTTCCGGCGGGTCAGGATCCGGCTCTCCTGGGTCCGGCTTTGGTGGAGGCGGCTCAGGTTCTGGCTATCAAGGCCAGGGAAACCATGGAAGTCATAATCAACAGTCTGGCAATGGAGGTCAGCAGCAAAATAACCAGTCCGGATATCAGAGTAATCCAAAATAGCTTAATGGAGGCCAATACCACGTCTTTACAAAAAGCCTTGACAAGCGGGATCAGAAGGTGCGCGAGCGGGCGGTTAATGCGGTCATGCCGGCTCTCCCGCAGTACTTGAAGTGGTCTAAGTATGACATAACCTGGAGCAGGAAGGATCACTCGCCGCGTGTGGATAACCCGGGGCAGTTAGCCTTAGTAGTGGCCCCCCAAGTAGGAGGCTACGTGTTCACCAAGGTGCTTATGGATGGTGGCAGCAGCATCAACACGTTCCGCCGGATGAACTTGCTTGACAAGGATCTCAAACCATCTTCGACGGTTTTTCACGGTGTGGTGCCTGGGAAGTCGGCTTATCCAGTTGGGAAAATTTCCATGGAGGTGGCCTTTGGTGATGAGTTCAATTACAGGGTGGAGACCTTATGGTTTGAGGTGGTCAAGATCAAGAGCCCGTACCACGCTTTGTTTGGGTGGCCGGCTTATGCCAAGTTCATGGCTAGGCCTTGTTATGTTTACTTGCAGCTCAAGATGCCCGGATTAAACGGAACGATTACAGTGCATGGTGATCGGAAGATTGCTCTTGAGTGAGAGGAAGGCGATGCTGCATATGCAGAGTCAAGTTGTGCTGAGGCAGAGCTCAAGTTTTATAAGGAGAATGTTGATCCGGCAGATATGACCCCGTTGAAGAAGCCCAGCACGGAATCTGAGCCGCCTCTTCAGTTTGTGGCAGAAGATACCAAGCTGGTGGATTTTACTCCTGGCGACTCATCGCAGCAGTTCACTATTGGGGCCAATATGGATCCCAAATAGGAAAGCGCGCTCATCGAATTCATCCGTGAGAATCGAGACATCTTTGCATGGAAACCTTCTGACATGCCGGATGTACCGAGAGAATTCGCTGAGCACCACCTTAATGTGGATCCTAAGTTTAAGCCGGTCAAACAGTTCCTCCGTCGTTTCAATGAGGAGAGGCATAAGGCTATTGGAGAAGAGGTGGCCCGGCTCTTGGCAGCAGGGTTTATCGTCGAAGTTTTTCACCCGGAATGGTTAGCTAACCCGGTGTTGGTACTCAAGAAGAATGGCACTTGGTGCATGTGTGTAGATTACACCGATCTCAACAAGGCGTGTCCGGTTGATCCATTTGCTCTCCCCCGTATCGACCAGATCATTGATGCAACGGCGGGTTGTGAGAGTTTATGTTTCCTGGATGCTTATTCGGGTTATCATCAGATCAAGATGGCAGTCAAAGACCAAGAGAAGACGTCTTTCATTACGCCTTTTGGAGCTTTCTGCTATGTGTCTATGCCTTTCGGGCTCAAGAGCGCTCAGGCGACTTATCAACGTTGTGTGCAGAACTGTCTTCATGGTCAGATTGGGCGCAATGTTCATGCTTATGTGGATGATATTGTGGTCAAGTCAAGGAAGAAGGAGACTCTGTTGGCTGATTTGAAGGAAACTTTTGATAATTTGCGGGTTTACAAGATGATGCTTAACCCGGCAAAGTGTGTATTTGGTGTACCTGCAGGCAAGCTCTTGGGATTCTTGGTCTCCGAGCGTGGCATTGAGGCTAACCCGGAGAAGATAAAGGCCATCACTTCTTTGTCCAAGCCGGCGTGTATTAATGATGTTCAGCGCTTGGCGGGTCGTATCGCCGCTCTGAGCCGGTTCATAAGCCGCCTGGGTGAGAAAGCTATTCCTCTATATCAAATGATGAAGAAGACAGATGGCTTCGTCTGGAGTGATACGGCTAATGAGGCGTTTGAAGTGCTCAAGAAGCAGTTGGCTGAGCCGCCCGTTTTGGCTGCTCCGGTGGAAAAGGAGCCTTTGCTCTTGTATGTGGCGGCTAACAACAGAGCTGTCAGTGCTGCAGTTGTGGTGGAGCGCAAGGAGGCGGGTAAGGAGTACCCAGTCCAGCGGGCGGTTTACTACGTCAGTGAGGTCTTGACGGAGTCCAAGCAAAGATATCCACATTGGCAAAAGCTGGTGTTTGGTGTATTCATGGCCAATCGCAAGCTGAAGCACTATTTCCTTGGGCATCCAATCACAGTGGTCAGCTCTGCTCCGTTGGGAGATATTATTCAAAACAGAGAAGCTACTGGCAGGATTGCTAAGTGGGCGATTAAGCTTGGGCCTCTTAATCTGAAGTATGTGCCTCGGACGGCTGTAAAATCTCAAGCCCTGGTGGACTTCATCAATGACTGGACAGAGTGTCAAGCACCCGAGGAGAAGCCGGACAATACATATTGGACGATTCATTTTGATGGTTCCAGGCAATTGGAAGGCTCGCGGGCAGGAGTTGTTTTAACTTCCCCACGAGGTGACAAATTCTGTTATGTTTTGAGGTTAATGTTTCCTTGTACTAACAATGCAGCTGAGTATGAGGCTTTGCTTCACGGGCTCCGTGTGGCCAAGGAGATGAATTTGAGCCGGGTCAGATGTCTTGGCGACTCAGACCTGGTAGCTCAACAAGTCTCTGGCACGTGGGACTCAAAGGACCCTCGCATGGCGGCTTATCGCCACGCGGTTGATGTTATCGCTGGCCACTTCAAGGGCTATCAGGTGGATCATGTTGATCGGCGGAAGAATGAGGCAGCTGACGTGTTATCACGACTAGGATCTCAGCGTAAGCCGGTGCCGCCTAATGTGTTCCTAGACGTATTGCATCACCCGTCGGTTAAATTACCGTCGGAAGAGGATTTGGCTATACCTGACCCGGAAGGACAATTGGTGGCGGCTCTCCGTGCAATCCCTGATTGGACATTGCCTTATCTGGCGTATCTGACCCGCGGCGAGTTACCTCAAGATGAGAATCTGGCGCGGCAGATCATAAGGCGGTCTAAATCCATGTCCATTATCAATGGCAAGTTACACAGGCGCATCGTGACTGGTGTTTTTCAGTGATGTGTTTCTCCTGACGAGGGCCGTGAAATACTGCAAGAAATTCATGCTGGCGATTGTGGTCATCATGCCGGGTCAAAATCTTTGGTGGCAAAGGCTTTTCAACACGGTTTCTACTGGTTAACAGCTCATAAAGATGCAGAGTATTTGGTCAGTAAATGTGGCGGGTGCCAGAAATTTGGGCGACGTGCCCATGTGCCGGCTCAAGAGTTACGGATGATTCCAATCACCTGGCCGTTTGCAGTCTGGGGGCTTGATATGGTGGGACCTTTTAAGAGGTCTAAAGACAAGAAGACCCACCTATTGGTGGCGGTTGACAAGTTTACTAAGTGGGTGGAAGCTGAGTCGGTCAGCAAGTGTGATGCAGCAACAGCAGTTCAGTTCATCAAAAAGCTGATCTTCCGGTTTGGTTATCCTCATAGTATCATTACTGACAATGGCACAAACCTATCCAAGGGGGCTATGAAGGAGTTTTGTGACGGTGAGCATATCCGCCTTGATGTATCTTCTGTGTCTCACCCACAGTCTAATGGCCAAGTAGAGCGTGCTAACCAGGAAATCTTGAGAGGGATAAAAACCTGGCTTATGGTTCCTTTGGAGCGCACACCGGGTTGTTGGGTGGAGGAGTTACCTTCAGTTCTTTGGAGCATAAGAACCACCCCCAACAGGTTAATAGGCTATACGCCTTTCTTCATGGTTTATGGTGCATAAGCTATTCTCCCCAGTGATATTCGTCATGACTCGCCCAGAGTGGCGGCTTACGTGGAAGCTGATAATGAGGCGGCGCGTAAGGATGCTTTGGATGCTTTGGACGAAGAACGGGATCTGGCAGCAACACGGTCCGCGATTTACCAGCAAGACATGCGTTGCTATCATAGCCGCAGGGTCAAGACCCGGACGTTCCAAGAAGGCGACTTAGTACTCAGGTTGATTCAAGACCAGTCAGATATGCATAAGTTGTCACCTCCTTGGGAAGGACTGTTTGTGATCAGTAGAAATCTCAACAATGGTTCCTATTATCTCATTGATATACGGGAGAGCGACAAGTCACGAACTTCTGGTGAAGAGACTGCAAGGCCTTGGAATATTGCTCACCTTCGGCCATATTATACTTAAGCCGCCAGTCTGGCTCTCATCAATGTACATATTCCTATCATTGTATATACCATCTTTTATGACATAATAAAGTTGGCATCCCCATGATTAGGGGCTTCTGTCGTTTTTTCTGCACTAAGTCTCGTGCAAAGGAGTTGATCCTTCATCAGGTCACTTGGGGGCTTCCAACCCACTAGGTTTAGCTTTCATACCCTCTTGGCCAGGCTTTATATGCCATGTTCGAGTTAAACCTGCCTGTTTGCAACTTGCTACTCCACCATGTGACCCGCCGAACTCTTGACAGTCAATCTTGCTCAGAGACCCTGAACTTTCATAGTCAATCTCCACAAAGACCCTGAACTTTTCAAGGTTTAAACGGCGGCTTTGTCATGAGAGAGCCGGCTTACAGTGAGCTAGGATAAACTCGCCTTGTCTGCTGTAGTCTCTCCGCTATGTGGCCCGTTCGTACTCTTAGCAATGTCAATCTTTTAAAGACCCTGAACTTGCTAAGGTTTAAGCGACGGATTTATGTCACGTGAGAGCCGGCTTACGAGGTTTTAGGCTTTTATGCCTAGCTTCTTCGGAAGTAATACAAAAAAAAATTCTTCAAAAAATAAAGTTCTCCTGTCTTGTTGTGCCTTTAAAGCCGACTCATAAGGCAAGAGAAATGCACAAGTATATTACTTGTTTCTTGCAGGTATTTTATGATGAAATTCTAAGTTCTTCAGTAACTCCGGCTTAGCATTGTTCATGGCATACAACCCGCCGGGCGAGTCAATACAGTCAGATGGTTATATCAAGGAATTTTTATTAAGACGCCGACGTATGGACTGAAAGATGTTTAAAGGTGCACGAAGGCACAGGAGCAGACGATCAAGTTTTTTTTCTACTGCTATTACAAGGCCTCACAGGGCCCAAAATATGCTGCTTAAAGTTTTTCACAAGTTAAAACCTGGCGGCTCAGTTTTGCCCGGATCAAAATTTTTGAAGAACGGCTTCTTGCCTAGCTTGTGGACGGATCACCCTGTGCCGGGTCTTCGGTCTTCCGGATCTGAAGGTTGTCCATATCCCAGTTGCAGTTTGTTAAAGCCTCAAATTCGGCTTCGTCATGCATGATTGGAGATGGGTCAACATCAGGGGCAAAGAGGTGCTTACGGCGTTGAGGAATCAGACGTTTTGCTTCAAAGGTGGCCCCTCGAACCCGCTTATTATCATCAGAATAAGCCGCCTGATATGACGATAGGTCAGCTTCTCCGGCCAGCCGGCTTGCCAAAATTCGGGATGCCTTCATGCAGCGGGCGTAGTCATCTTGCGTAAACTGCGACCCATCATCCTTCAACTGAGGAAAACCATCCATCATCTCAGCCAGGTTAAGCTCGGGTGCATAAGCCAGTGACCAGCTCAAAGCAGCCATTGCGCCCTTACGGGCGGCTGATCTCTTCAGTTCTTATATCTGCTTTGGGATGGTGGAGAGGACTTCTAGCACACCCTTCATAAACTTTGGAACGCCCTTCTCAGTCATAACAACCTTAATGGTGAAAAGGGATCTGATACGTCTCCAACGTATCTATAATTTTTGATTGTTCCATGCTATTATATTATCTGTTTTGGATGTTTTATATGCATTAATATGCTATTTTATATTATTTTTGGGACTAACCTATTAATCTAGAGCCTAGTGCCAGTTTCTGTTTTTTTCCATGTTTTTGAGTATTGCAGATAAGGAATGTTAAACGGAGTCCAAACGGAATAAAATCTTCGGAATGATTTTTCTTGGACCAGAAGAAACCTGCCAGACTTGGAGATGAAGGCAGGAGACTTGCTGTGGCGTCACAAGCCACTAGGGCGCGCCCTAGGGGGGGCGCGCCCTAGGGGGGGCGCACCCTCCTAGCTTGTGGCCCCACGACAGCTCTCCTAACCCTATTCTTCAGCCTATAAATTCCCAAATATTCCCTGGATACTAAAAAGAGCCGCGAAAATACTTTTCCGCCGCCGGAAGCCTCTGTTCTCGTGAGATCCCATCTTGGAGCCTTTTCCGGTAATCTGCCGGAGGGGGATTCGATCACGGAGGGCATCTACATCAACTCCATTGCCCCTCCGATGATGCGTGAGTAGTTCACCACAGACCTTCGGATCCATAGCTAGTAGCTAGATGGCTTCTTCTCTCTCTTTGTTCTTCAATACCATGTTCTTCATGATCTTCATGGAGATCTATCCGATGTAATACTCTTTTGCGGTGTGTTTGTCGAGATCCGATGAATTGTGGGTTTATGTTCAGATTATCTATGAATATTATTTGAATCTTCTCTGAATTCTTATATGCATGATTTCATATCTTTGCAAGTCTCTTCGAGTTATTGGTTTGGTTTGGCCAACTAGATTGGTAATTCTTGCAATGGGAGAAGTGCTTAGTTTTGGGTTCAATCTTGCGGTGTCCTCACCCAGTGACAAAGTAGGGGTAGCGAGGCACGTATTGTATTGTTGCCATCGAGGATAAACAGATGGGGTTTTCATCATATTGCTTGAGTTTATCCCTCTACATCATGTCATCTTACCTAATGCGTTACTCTGTTCTTCATGAACTTAATACTCTAGATGCAGGCAGGAGTCGGTCGATGTGTGGAGTAATAGTAGTAGATGCCGAATCGTTTCGGTCTACTTGACACGGACGTGATGCCTATATGCATAATCATTGCCTTGGATATCTTCATAATTATTCGCTTTTCTATCAATTGCTCGATAGTAATTTGTTCACCCACCGTATTATTTGCCATCATGAGAGAAGCCTCTAGTGAAACCTGTGGCCCCGGGGTCTATTTTCCATCTTATATTTTCAGATCTATAAACCAAAAATACCAAAAATATCTTGCTGCAATCTTTTGACTTTTAGTTTACTTTTCGTTTTAGCAATCCTATCTATCTATCTCTATCAGATCTCATCCTTGCAAGTAACCGTGAAGGGATTGACAACCCCTTTATAGCGTTGGGTGCAAGTGTTTGATTATTTGTGTAGGTACATCCATTGGTGACTTGCTTGTATCTCCTACTGGATTGATACCTTGGTTCTCAACAACTGAGGGAAATACTTATCTACTTTGCTGCATCACCCTTTCCTCTTCAAGGGAAAACCAACGCATGCTCGAGAAGTAACAGGATCTGGCATACAGCTGTTCAGTAAGTGAATATAAAGCCTTCAACTTCATCAGGCTATCATCCGGAAGTTGGCGAGTTCGTTGGCCTGCAAAAGAGATTGAGAGTGTAAGTCGCCGGGCGAGTCTCCGAATGGTCATATCAAGCGTAATTACAAGTCAGCAAGTACTTAGCAAAGACGGCTTCGGTCATCCGGCTTATGTGCCGCTTCAGGCCGGTCAGCTCTTCAGTCACCATTTTAAGACGGCCTTCTGCGTCTTCTGCGTGCTTGGTCAGGGCGGCTTGGCTCGTTTTAGCAGATTTCTTGAGTGTTTTGAGCTCAGCCTTGATTACGTCCAGCTCAGTCAAAGCGATCTGATACTTGGCGTCGGCTTCTGCTCGGCTTTCTTGTTGCAGTGCCAGACTCTTCTTAAGGTCCGACACATTAGATTCAGCGGCGTTTAAAGATTCCTGCACAAGACAAGTCATAACAAGGCAAGATTGTCAGTTTTAAGCCGCTTGTCCGGCTCATATAGGTTTTTAGAAGTTTGGCAGAATCATTACAAGTCCCAAGCAGATTGCAAGCAATGTACTTGACACTTGGGGGCTAATGTGTCTCAGTTCTTTCTTATATTTACAAGGCACATAAGACCCGGATCATCTTCATGAAGATAACCCGACCCTTGGGGGCTACACGTTGCTCTACAAGTCTAAGGATCAGGTTTATAAAGATCCCGGGTCATTATTGGTATAATGATCCGGCCCTTGGGAGCTACAGTTGGCTCTTATTCTATGATTGAGTGCCGGCTCGTTACTTACATAATGACCCGGCCCTTGGGGGCTACAGTCGGCTCTTATTCTATGATTGAGTGCCGGCTCATTACTTACATAATGACCTGGACCTTGGGGGCTACATGGTGATTCATCGAAAGATTGCAAGTGATTGAAGACCCGACTGACCTTTTTGAGAGGTAAACCGACTCTTGGGGGCTACATAAGTATATGTATGGAAAGGCAAGGGAAGTGGAGTACCTCGTATTTTTTCTTCATCATGCCAACCAAGTTGGCCTCCATGTCCCGGCTTGCAGAGAGACGACTCAGATAGCCAGAGTGTAGCTCGTCGGCAGTAAGTTTTTCTAAGTTAGGAAGATCAAATTGAATCTTTCCTTCCTTAAGAGGAGCCGCCTCGTCTTCATGGTATGTTTTGATAGTACACGGGAGGGAGCTGGAGATTTATAAGCCGCCCCGGTAACAGTAACTTCTTCATGAGAAGCCACGTTTTCAGTTGTCGGCTGGGGGCTGGGCGGCTTAGGATCAACTTCTGGATAGGCCTCAGGAGCCTCAACATCCATATCAGCCGGCTCATTATGCTGAGGAGCCTTTTCATGGGCGTCTTTGTCAGCTTCGGAAGGTTCAATATGAGCTTCAGGAGTGTTAGGCTTCGGGTTGTCCGACTCTGGAACATCAGGAGTAGCGGTTGACCCGCCTACCTTCCTCCGTTTGGCTTGAGCCCTATGAGCAAAGGTGAAGTTACACATCAATAAGCAAAGATAGACTATTAACGCACGGAGTGGGATATAAAAATACTTACCCCGGGTTGATAAGAGGAGGCAACTTTGAGGCGGTTGAGTCGCCGGAAGAAGGAGGCGAGTCCTGGAAAGTTAGCATTATCAAATACAAGTAAGCTACAACACAAGATTAGCATACGGAAGAAATAAATTCAAGGCAAGGAAGTACTTCAGTGCGCCGTTTCCGAGGAGCCGGATCATTTGGTAAGCCGGCTAAAAGATCTTCAGAGCTGGTGCTCCGGGTCTGACGTCTGATGTCATCTTGCTGCTTCTTCAAAAGAAAATTGGGATCCAAGTGAGCAAAAGGGCGAGAACATTTTACCTTCCGTACAGCCCGCCGTATTCTCTTTACTGGTAAAAGTTCCGAGTCAGAGGAGATAATGGTTACCTCTGCAACATCAGCATCACTTGTTTCCGCTTCTTCCTGTGAGTAATCATTGTCAATGAGTTGCATAAAGAGAAGACCAAGGGAGTCAAGTTCTACCTCTAAGTCATCCAGATCGAATAGTTCTTCGGTTGTTTGCTTCTTCCTACGTGCCGGCGCCTTAGTTTTGGTCGCCTTGGGGACTTTGCTTTTCTTCTTGAGGGAAGCGGGTAACCTCTTGTTCCAGAAGGAAGAGCCGGCCTACATTATGATATGTGCGTTGACAGAAAAGTTAATAAAGTATATGAAGTACAACATTAAAAGAATGGATGAGGGTTAGGATGGAAAGACTCACATCCGGAGCCGGGTTAAGTGCGTAAAAGGGACTCAAACCCGTCTTGCTACAGGCGGCTTGAGGTTCTCCCAGTAAAGACTTGACAATGGTATTGAGATCCTGGTCTGTCAAGGGGGTCTGGTTGAAGCGTTAAGGGTCGTCCACTTCACCGATGTATTGGCACATTAAGGCGCTGCGGCGGCTCAACGGCAGAATCCTCCAAGAGACCCAGCAACGGGTTAGATCAACACCTGTTAACCCGTTGGCTAACAGGGCCCTTATTTTCGAGAAGGTTGGGCCGTATTGAGCGCGTTCAGCAGCGGACATCCGGTCTGGGAGCTTCGTATCAGTGCTGAGCCGGTAAGGACGGTAACCCGGTAGTGGTTTCTCCCCCTCTGGTGAAGTGTCTTTGCAATAAAACCAAGTTTTGTTCCATTCTTTGGGATGACTCGGCAGAGTTGCTACTAGAAAAAGAACATCCCACCGTCTTTGAAGAGTGACACCTCCAAGCTCGAGGCTCAATCCATCCGCCATTTCTGTTTGACGGTTGATGTAGAAGTACTCCTTGAAGAGGTCAATAGACGGCTCTTCTTGCAGATAAGCTTCGTAGAGGGTCTGGAACTGGCACAGATTGGTGACAAAGTTGGGCCCAATGTCTTGAGGGTGCAAGTTGAATGAGCGTAAGACGTCTCGAAAAAATTTAGACCCGGGTGGAGAGAAACCGCGGAGAAGATGGTCTGTGAACACAATAACTTCCCTATCCTCGGGTTTAGGAGTGGTTTCATTGCCCGGAACCCGCCAGTGGATAACATCCTGAGCCGACAGAACTCCCATGGTGACAAAGTCCTTGAGTGAATCCTCAGTCATCCCGGACCTTACCCAATTGCAGGAAGCTGGGACTTTAGACATGGCGGTGGCTTAAAAGACTGCGGAAGGGTATGAATATATGGCGGGTTAAAAACGTATTATGACCCAGGCAGTGATGACTCTAAAAACGGTGACGATATTTGGCGGGTCAGTATAAAATTATGAGCCGCCGAAGCGGGCCGCAATATGACAACGTGAGCCGGCAGTACGACGGCGGGTCAAGTTTGCCAGCGAGTACTGGAAAAACTGCTAAGTGTGGGGAAACAGTTTCCAACAGCTACAGCTATTAATTCAAGATCTACGGGTGCGATAAAAAGAAAAATATCGCTAACCCTAAAAACCAGTGGAAGAACAGGCAGTTCCTATACGGATTAGAGTGAGCCAGAAATCTATAATGAGCATGGCATGCCTATTGAGCGGATGGCCGCATGATTCGAGCAGCATTATAAAGCCTAAAGAAGTGTTCTTTCTCTGATCTATGAAGCATGCTCCGATGGGCGGTGATGAACACGAAGAAACCCGATGAACTCGGGGGAAATCTATAAAGCTAGTGCAGATTTAAAACAAGATGCAAAGATGGAACCTTGAAGATGCGGGCGAACACGGGATGCTCTGGACGTAATCAGGGTGATGCAGCGGCCAGTGCTGGAGACGACGGCAAGGCCCGGATGGCGCGGCGAGCTTCGGCGGAGCGGGCGTCTGGAGGAAGAAGAAGAAGGCAGCGGTGGGGAAAGTGAAAACAATGGGGCCCCCTGTGCCTATTTATGAGGATGTGATAGAACAGCAACAGTCCGGTGCGGGAATCGAGGAGACACGATGATGATTGACTAAGAAAGTGCCTCGATTCTTGGGTTGGTCATATTAATGGAGAAAGATCCGTTGTGATGTCAGGGGAATCTTTTTGATTTTCCTGAGATGACGTCACGGCGGGTCATGAAGATTTGTCAGAAACGACGCCGCCCATCTTTGGCGGGTCATGAAGATTTATCAGAGAATGCAAGATCCGCCAACCAGAAGACTTGAAGATTGACATGAACCGGTTCAAATCAATCTGGGGCCTAATGTTGGGGATATAACCCCGTGGTGAGACCCGCCCAGGTGGGGTCGGGTCATGAGGTTGGCGGCTTAGCAATAAGGTTTAGAAGAAACTTGCTCAATGGGCCTGGAGGCCCACAGCCATAAGACAACGTGTAACCCGGTGGCGGCTAGTTAGACAAGGCAGGTATAGTTAGAGGTGAGGTCGGTTATCAAGTATGATCCGGCCCGGACTCTTGTAAGCCTAGGGCCTCGACCTGTGCATATAAAGGCGGGTTACCTGGGCGGCTTAGGGCATGAAACCTTTGATCGAGTACTAGGTCAAGCGAATCCGCTCCCTTGTAATCGATATCCAATCAATACAACTCAAAGCAGGACGTAGGCTATTACCTCCTTCGAGAGGGGCCGGACTTGGGTAAACCTATGTCTTTCGTCTCGACCAACCCCTTCGAGTTAACCGCCGTAGCGATGGCTTCACACCTAAGTCCTGGCACTAGGACATCTACCGTGACAAAACCACGACATCACCCGTCTTCGGACACATGTGCTCGGCACAATCACCCGAGGAAAGGAACTGTTGGAAGAACTATTTTCCTCGGAAGATGTTTCTTACGTTAAAAAAGTAATATAACATAACTCTCCACCTCGCTCTTGTCTTTCGAGCCGTATAGCCGGATTGCCTTGTCACCTGAAGCACCTGGTCTAATTACTTAGGCAAGTAGTATGGGACAGTCCTCGGCCATTGGCCGAGGAGGTGGAAGCCGATGGCTGGCTGATAGAGATCGGAAACGTGGTTTGAATAAATGACATAAAGTACTTCGATACATAAAGTCATACATTTTTATTACACCGGTCTAGTCCATCTATTAAGGTGTCTAGAGTGCAGTCTTTCTGTGAAAATCGAGCAACATGCATAACACTCTCATACACGGGACTAGTGGGTATCTCTTCACCGTCCGGCCCCATAGGTCCTGCCTTGGCTAGCTCAGTCGTACCAAGACCTATATACTGGGTCTTCACCATGGCCCAGGACTCCCTCACTCCTTCCCGATAGGCAGATAGCTTCCAATCCTGGATCCGGCGCCGAGCTCTTTTTAGCTGTTTGGTTAGGACGGCCATGTCTTCGGGCACCTGTACCACTCCGGGCCATAAAGCTTGGAAAACGTCCTTCATTGATTTCCATGCACTCTTGTGCACCATGGACAGATGAGCCGTCATGTCTTCGGGCATCGGACCTCGAGCCTCAGGGGGCAGGCCAGATAGAGAAGC
Organism: Elymus sibiricus; assembly: GCA_039707655.1. NCBI lineage: Eukaryota > Viridiplantae > Streptophyta > Magnoliopsida > Poales > Poaceae > Elymus > Elymus sibiricus. The sequence goes on from CM077671.1 coordinate 254,198,973, forward strand.
TGCCAAAGGAGAAAGCATCAGCCTGCTAATCACCTTAGTTAAAACCTCATAACAGATTTTCGAAAATCACAACTTACCAAAAATCATATCGTCTGTTCGATGATTCTTCAATTCAGCAGCAGCGAGTTGAGCCTTTAAGCTCTCAATCTCCTAGGCTTGCCGGGCGTTCTCGGGCCTTAGCACATTGACGCCGTCTGCCTTTTGGGTCACCACATGCTGGTTTGCTTGGCGCTGCGAGTCTGTGTACATCAAATCCTCGCGGGCGTGCTTAAGATCCCTCTTAAGATGACCTAGGGCTTCCGTTGCTACATGGAATTAGGTCATCAAGCCATCTCCTAAACACTCAATGGCATTAATAATGTATGCCAAATAAGCATTTACCATGCGCCTCCCTGGTAAACTTCTTCATCTGCTCCACCTCGGCCAAGGCGGGATCTAACTTCGCCTTCGTTTGGGTGAGCGCCTCGGTCAGTTAATCATTCTTTGCCCGAGCTTCCTATCAAAGGATGGCATGTGCTATTAGAGCATCTCCAACAGGCGCCCAAAAAATGCCCCGCGCTGCAAAATTTCCTATTTTAGTGCGCGCGCAGCGGAACCGGGTGCTCCAGCAGCCGCCCAAAAACCGCGCGCACGGCATAAGTGCTTCCACGCGCGGAGCGAAACAGCATCGCGCACCGCTTATTTGGTGCGCCCGCTCCCGCACGCGGAAGCACTCGAGCGCTCGTGCCTCGTCTCCCACCTCCCTCCACCCCAGCGCCCGCGCCGCCACCGCGCCACCCATTTGATCCGGCAACCCGACGGCGTTTCCCCGACCTATCCCGCGCCGCTGCAGCTTCCTCCCGCGCTGCTACAGAACTCGGGCATAGCACCTTTCAAAAGGTGACAGCCGCTTTGCGTATGTTAGCATACGGTATTCCGGCTGATCTAGTTGATGACAACTTGGCCATGGGTGAGAGTCAACCCATCATGTGTGTCAAGCGCTTTGCAGTCGGAATTGTGCAAGTGTTTGGCCCAGAGTATTTGAGATCTCCCAATGCTGAAGACGCCGCAAGACTTTTGGAGATGAACAAAGCTCGCGGGTTCCCAGGTATGCTTGGCTCAATAGATTGCATGCATTGGAGTTGGAAGAACTGTCCTAAGGCATGGCATGGACAATTCCACGACGCGAAAAAGGGTTCAACTATAATTCTTGAAGCGGTGGCCGATCAAGAGACTTGGATTTGGCATGCTTTTTTTGGAATGCCTGGATCTTTGAATGACATCAACGTTGTTAATCGGTCACCACTGATGAATAAGATTGCAAATGGTGATTTGCCACCGATACAGTTCGTAGCAAATGGTCATACATACAACTATGGCTACTATCTTGCGGATGACATATATCCAAAATGGCAAACATTTGTGAAGCCGTTGAAAAAACCTCAAGGTAAGAAAAATCTAGATTTTCACAATGCTCAGGCGGCGGCTAGGAAAGACGTGGAGAGAGCATTTGGGATTTTGCAAGCCCAATTTGCTATTGTGAGAGAACCGGCTAGATTTTGGGATCAAAAGATCATTTGGTACATCATGCACGCTTGTGTGATCATGCATAATATGATCATCGAGAATGAACGTGGCCAAAATTTAGACTACTCTCAGTATGAGCTCTTGGGACATCCCGTGCGAGTGCGGCGGAGTGCTACGAGGGTGGCCCGATTTGTTGCCTCCTATCATGCTATTCGGCGTGCCGAAACGCATGATGATCTTTAGAACGATCTCATCGAGGAGTGGTGGGAATGGAATGGCCGACAAAACGCATGATTTATTTGGTTGTTTGATGTTGTATGTTTGATGTTGTATTGTTGAACTATTTGTTGTATTAGATGATAAACTATTTGTTTGAGTTGTATAATAAAATTGAACTATTTATTATTGTTGATTTATTTCTACGTGTTTGATCTTTTGGTTTTATTTTTGGAGTGCATATGTTGTTTCAGATGGGCGCGCGCGCCGTGTTTTTTCAGCGCCTGCTGGAGCGCCGCGCGCGTGCTATATTTTGCGGCGGCCGCTGGAGCCAGCGCCCGCCGGCGCGCTAAAAACTGCTATTTGCGCGCGCTAAAACAATTTTTTGGGCGCCGCGCGTTGCGCGCTTGTTGGAGATGCTCTTAGATATGCAAGCCTTGCTACTGTCGCATTCCAACCATATCAAGCCTTAGGGGCTACTACCATACTCGGTAGTCTTGTTTGCCTTCAAGCAAATAAATAAATACATGAAGAACTCGAAGGAATATGAACTTGGGTGAAGCCTCACATGTAAGCCTTCGGACAAGACGTCCAAGAACTTGTCAAAGGCACCTCGGGTCGCCCCAAGATATGCATCCACCGTACTGAGGGCATTGAACTCCCGATCCGATAAGGCTGAATTCCTTAGGGAAGCCTTTCGCCGCCGATAATTCACGGCACATTGGATCTTGGAAGGAGTAGCCGAACTGGTCGTTGAGTCCTCGGGCTATGGAACCTCGGGAGTAACTCCTGCGGTAGGGCGTGCCTCCGCTTCCCTATGCGAGGTTGCCGTTCCCTCGACCCTCGTTGCCATAGAAGAAGGCGAGGGTTGCCTGCGAATAATCAAAGGGGTCAGGACCTAATACAATACCTTTAACACATGCAATAATTGAGGAAGTTACCTGGTAACTGAGGGGGCACTTTCGCCTGTCCCCATGACCTTGCCCCGTGCGTCTTGCACCTCCCCCCCCCTTGTAGAGCCACCTCTTCGCATTGCCGTTTGGAACGTCGTGCCTTTGGAGGAGGAGTCAGGCGGCTAGGAACTAGAGAGCAAGCAACTCGCTTTCTATTAGAAGGATAAAGTGTTACCAATGAAGCTGGTCTCATTCCAGGAACGTCGGGAGCAATAGCCACCCTTGAGCCATCAAGGCTCTCCAAGAAAAACTTCTACCCTTCGTAGATAAGGGCTAGGTACTCATCTTCGTTAAAGAGAGGATCCTCAGCTCGGTGATGCGACTCTGGCTCGGGCGCCGGGCTGCTTATTACCTCAACCCAACGCCTCCATTTTTGTTCAAAACTAGTGCATGGTTGGTTAGATTAATTATCGAATACTCCGGATGGACAAGGGAAGGAAAACTCACTATGCCGGCGAGATTGTAGTAGGACAGCCCACCCTGAAATTACTGCTTGGCGAAGTCCTTTGTAGTCCCTTGATAAATACCAGCCAGTGCTGATCCAAAGGCTGCTTGGTCAAAGAAATCCTCTCGGATTGTGCATGAGGCGTCTTCGGTCCTGTTGAACGCATACAATAGACGAGGACATTGTCAAAGTGGCTGGACTCTTCAGGTCATCGCCGTGGCCATTACGTCTATAATAGTAAGGACAGTGCTCGTTAATTTCTTCACCCGAGCTACCAGCGTGGTAACTTCAGCGCTTTCCCCTTGAGAGGGCCCCTACGGCCTCCAGCTATAATGCTTCCTCGGGGGCTCCATGGAGAACGAAGGGAGTCCGGGTCGGACTGGGTCAAGGAGAGGAACATCGTCTACGTAGAACCACCTGGTTGGCCAGACGTCGGTGTCCTCCCGAGGTGTGCCTGATGGATACCCGGTCCCCTTGATCCGACAGACTTCAGCTGCCCCAATCTCGTACAACTTCTCGACTGAAGAACAGGGCATTCCACAGAAATACTTTCTCCATAGCCCGAAGTGTGACTCACATCCGAGGTGCATCTCACAAAGGGCAACGAATCTCGTGATGTGTAAAATAGAGTTGGGTTGAAGTGGTGAAGCTGCAGTCCATAGAACTCCAGCAGGCCCCGAAGAAAGGGGTGAATGGGAAACCCTAAGCCGCACAGTAAGAAGGAAATGAAGCATACCCTTTCGCCCTCTTGAGGAGAAGGGTGACTCTCTTCATGGACTTGCCTACTCACGGATGTCAAGCCGGAGCGGGTCGCTATCAAATCTGAATCTGGCAAATATCCTTGCTTGGCCAACCGCTCCAGTTGAAGGTGCGAGACGGCGCAGCTGCCCCAGTCGCCTCTAACGGGCCCGTGAGGGCGCCTCGAAGAATCAGTATCGCTCGCCATGAAGAACTCTCGCGGGTGGACTTGGGAGAAGGGGAGCGCTTGTGCGATTTGCTTGAAAGGGAGTCGGGGGTGCGTGGTAAATTTGCACGCTTGGCCTGCCAATAAAAAGGCGAAAGGGCCGACGCTTTGATGTTTCGCCATAAAGCGGTCCGATTCCCCATAAGGAGTGGTTACATAGGTCAATAATTAGATGCCAGGTGTAACAGAGTCGGGCACACCGGGCAGAGCTGCTAATCTAGTTGAAGACTTTCCGAAACCGAGTTGGAGGAATTAAGGGAACTCGCCTATCGAGCCAAAGACTAGGGAGGCCGAAGTCCGAGGGCGTCATCCTCGGTATCGAAGATTGGTTCAGGGGTACTAATGGTGTCCTGGAATGGGGGGCTCTAGCCTAGTCGCCCCAGGCTCCTCGGATTGGCCCGATGGGTCCTCCTCCTTCTCAAGATAGACTCCGGAAGCTGCACGATGGGGCGTTATCGGGACTGCATCCGCCATGACTTGACGTATACTTCAAGACTTCTCCTACCGCCTCTATGCCAAGATACCAACCTTGTAACCCTAGGTACCCTACCTGGCGTGTATACAAGCCGTAGGGTTTAGCTCGTAGAGGGGAGATCAACACAATATCATTCACCTAGCCCTAGAGTTAGAACACAACTGACGATCTCGAGGTAGATCAACTCTATACTCGATACTTCTCCATCAATATAAACAAGAGCAGGACGTAGGGTATTACCTCCATCAAGAGGGCCCGGACTTGGGTAAACATCGTCTCTTAGCTCCTGTTACCATTTGTTCGAGATCAACAGCTCGGGACCCCCTACCCCGAGGTCTGCCGGTTTCCACACCGACACCTTGGAGGAGGGGCTAGATGGGCCGGAGCCCCTCCCTCCTACCCCTATAAATAGTGGAGGGGTGGGGAGGGGTGCAGCACACCAAACCCCCCTTGGCGCAACCCTCTCTCTCCCATCTCTCCCATTCTTCCTCGTTTGTCGTCCCAACGGTGCTTGGCGAAGCCCTGCCGGCGTTGCACCACCACCATCACCACCACGTTGTCGTGCTGTTTGTGATCCCATCTACTTCTCCAACCTTGCTTGCTGTATCAAGGAGGAGGAGACATCACCGAGCCGCACATGTGCTGAACGCAGAGGTGTCATTCGTTGGACGCTAGATCGGATTGGATCGTGATCGGATCGCGAAGAGTACGACTACATCAATCGGGTTATATACACTTCCGCTTAACGGTCTACAAGGGTACATAGACACATTCTCCCCTCTCGTTGTTATGCATCTTGATAGATAGATCTTCGGTGTGCGTATGTTTTTTTTTGTTTTTCCATGCTTCATTCCCAACACCATCATGGCACGACCACAACTCCAGGACGGACCGAATCGACGTACCTCCCACCTATGCGCCTAGGGGATCCGCAAGTGGGGTGCAGGACCAAGCCAAACTAGAAGGAGAATCCATGGAGAGACCGTCGTCGAGGCTATACATTGTGCCTCGGATGCCCACGCCAAGAGGAGTAGCTCGGACCAACAAAACATCCAAAATCTTTCACTAAACACACTTCGAGTAACAAGACAACGCCTTCATGAAAGATACAATGCAAAGACGTCGCTGTTGTCTGATCTAGTGAACCAAATCTAGGGTTCCCTTGATACTCGCATAGGGTCGCGAAGAAGAGGACATGGCATCACCTCCAAGAGGCGATGACACTCGCAGGTGTCGCTGCCGCTAGCATCGGCAAGTCGAGCAAGGCTTTCGCCCCCGCCAAAGTCCGCACAATCCCAAGAGTTGTTGGATCAGGATTCAAAGTGGTGGACATCGTAGTAGGTCGAGACCACAACCACCTGAAGATGAGTCGCACCCATCACGGGGGAAGGTGGCAATGGGCGTTGCTGGATGCTGCACCGCAAACAACCACCGCGAGGCAGATTGAGGCGGGGGAGGCTCGAATCCACCGCCATCAGCTCACCATAGCTAGCCTGAGAGGAAGCATGGCCGGGACAAGGCTTCGCCATCGGGATGATGTCGGACAGCCGAAGGCCAGGGAGTCAGCAACCCCACCACGACCAGCCAAAGAAGAGGCACAATCGCGACAAAAGAAGAGGCACAACCACGATAAAAGAAGAGGCACAACCGCGACAAGGTCTTGTCACCGGGAGGACACCGAACATCCAGGGGTAAGGGGTGGGTGGCTAGGCAAGGCAGATCGCCACGCAGGGGAAGGGGCACACCGCATCACGTGGGACGATGACGGGAAGGGACTGCGGCGGCGACCACATATCTGCCATCGGAGGGGCGCCACTACAACAACCACCAAGAGGCGGGGGGGGGGGGGAGGGGCACCACTGGGTCTGCCTCCCGGAGGCGCGTTGCCAGACGCTAGGCCACGAGGAGAGGCGCCAACGAATCACCAGGAGGCGGGCCACCAGGCGTGGGTCCCCGCGCGAGGAGAACCGTGCCATGAGAGGAGACCCCACCATAGCCCGCATGGACCCGCGACGACGAGGGAAGTAGCTGGAGGAGGGGGACGGTGGCAGCACGGTTGTGGGGATGACGCCCGAGTCGCCTCATTGGTGTCAAACTAGGAGAAGTCAATTCTCGTCTTCTCCTGTTGTTGCTTCTTCTTCCCTTGCTACTATTCTTCTTCAGATTCTTGCCTGAGCTCTGTTTTCTCACATTGCCTCAGCCCACTTTAATCCTTTTCTCTTTCAAGTTTTATTTTCAAATGTGTCCACATCATAGCCAGGGGTATTAACATCATCGGATGTCACATCTCCCTTCTCCGGCACAAGCTCATTGCAACCCCATTTTAGGATCAAGTTGTGGAGGATGCAACATGCAAGAACAAGCCTATCTGGGGTGGGGAAAGGGTGGGATGACTTCTGGTCCATGATCTTAAATCTATTCTTCAAAGATACAAATGCCATCTCAACCGTAACTCTAAGGCTAGAATATGAGACTGAACAATTCATGTTCAGTCCTAGCATAGTTCCTAACATAGAACTTGTTCAGATGGTACACATTTTTTCTCAAGGGTGAAAGAACACCATGACCATATGCATAGCCAGCATCTCCTAGGTAGAACTTGCCATCGGGGATATCGATGTCATCAGATCGAGTGCTATCAACAAGAATGTTAGCATCATGAGATGACCCTTCCCAGTTAGCTAACACATACGTGAACTCAGATCAAAGTCAACAATAACAACCATATTCTAACTTGTGTAGTGCTTTATACCCTTGTATGTTGTAGCTTGTGACCTGGGCACTCTAGCAGTCACATGATTACCATCTATCATCTATTGCGTTAATGCAGTCCTGTGATGGCATGAAAACATGGCGTTATGGTTGTATCAACATAATACAAGGATGTCAATTCATGAACTACGGGCAATGCTCACCTTGAAATATGGATACCATCTTGAGCTATTGTAAATCTTGCTAGGAGTTTGACTAGTTGATGTCTTGATCATCTCTGATCAGAGCTCCCGAATAACATACAAGACTTGCTTGAAATAACTGGGAATTCTTAATTGACCCCCTAAACATGTTGTGAATGGATCTGAGCCTTTGATGATGACCTACAACATGAAGGAACATCGCAACTTGCTCTTCCACAGAGGTTTGGATGCTATCTTCTAGAAGCCCCATGATCCTAAATGTCTCCACATACCTGACAAAAGGTGCTCTTCACATTTGAAGCGTCCGCAAAGCATCTACATCATTGCAGTTATAAATGTAGTTTACACTCACTATCCTCTCTCTGTCTCAGGTTAACATTGGAGCATAACGGAGGACATGCTTATCATTCTGATGAACATCTCTCTTGTGGACCAACATGACCTGGATCTAAATTACAACTATGAGTGTTGTTGCCTGAACAACTAGATTAATACTTTCATCCATAATCTAATAGAGGACATCGATGGCGCGGTGAGCAATGGCGAAGTCGAATCTACACTGTACCTAAGGACCAAGTGAGGAGGAGGGTTGTATGCTGCTTAACCGCTTGGAGCTGACGACCCGCACATGGGCGGACAAAGACGAAGAGGACAAGCAGGTCCTGTTGCCGGAGATTAAAGTCGCCACCGCCGCTGCTTCCGCAAATTTGAGTCACCACTGTCGACTAAGGAAAGAACTAAGGCTTGGTTTATCCTATGCTAGGGGTGAGCAAGTAAATGGAAGAGGGGTGATGCTTGATTTCGCGTCATCCTGTGCCAGTCGATTTCTGTCTCCCGCCATCTTCGCACCGATTTCCCCTGCAGCGCCACATACGACATGCCCCATTTTTCCGCTTGACTCAACCTGACCCATTGGAAACGCCCGATTTGAGTGTTCGTAGAGAGCTAGACTTTGGGTTGCTTTAAGGTTCGTGCGTGTGAGAGACAAGACTCCGTGTATGCCACCAAACGGCTTTTCCTTGCACCCAACGGACCTCTTTGAGGGTGATGCAGGCTACTAAACACGTCATATGTGTCCATCGATCACGCAAAACTGTAGTTGTATGTCTGCTGGCTACACGTAACTACATGTCCACTACTTGCATGCAATTACGTGCATCAGCATGTCCATCGCCATGCGTAATTGCCATTGACGAATGAACGTGCCTCCGTAGATATCTTTACTTCAGAACAAAACCTTGCAATCAAATAAATTGCCCCAAGGGCGTCATATTCTAGGAACACTCATCAACTGTGCACAACTTCATGTTTATATGCCACATCATAAAAATGTCGTTAGCCTTCCAAGGGACGTGAGTGTCATAGGAATGAGGAGGTAGAATAGTGAACGGGAAACACTTTTCTATGGGTTTTGGGTAGAGGTGGCCCATACACTATCTTTGTTTGTCTCGTATACAATAATATTGTAGTTATAATAATTTTGAATGGCAAATCTCATGCACGTCGAACCGAATTCAGTTCATAGCAACCACTGATGAACTAATAAATTAGAAATCTATAAATTCCTTGTTCCCAAAATAACAGCTTCCTCTAAAAACGTATAAAACCACACCAATGAAACATAATTACGAATAAATAAATAAATACTTCCTCGCAATAAATAAATAAGTTTTTTATTTAGAACAAAATAAATAAGTACTTTTTTAGGAGATAAATAAGTACTACACGAAATTACCAATGTATGACAGGCTCTCTCTGGAAACCCCGGAGGGCCCAGGGTTGGGCTTTTGGCCCTGGGCCTTATAAAACCCAGACCCGTTTACTTTCTTGACCATGTCCGTCGTCCTCTCTTTCTCCGCACACAAGAGAAAACCCACATTTTACTCACAAGAAAAAGAAGAGAAAACCCCCATTGAGCAAAGGGAGGTGCTGGCCGCCGGTGGGTGAGGAAAATTCGAGCGGATTCGCGAGGGCGAGACCCGGGGGATTCGCGGAGGGGACTCTGCCTGCGATGGTGGAGGGGATGGCTTCGGAGAGGCAGCTGGTGGTGGTCGTCGAGGGCACGGCGGCGCTGGGGCCGTACTGGCCCGCCATTGCGGCCGAGTACGTCGAGAAGATCGTTCGGTACGCCCTGCGACGCCTTCTGTTTTTAGGGTTCCGGCGTGGAATTCAGGAGTGTTTGTAGGGGGCAGAACAAACTGGTAGGGGAATTCGAGCTGGTTAGGTTTTCCGTGTGCAAACTGCCAAGTGGAGATGGGTTTTTTGTGAGGAGAACGACTTTCCGATTCTAGTTCTGGTGGCTCGGCAGGTCGAGTAAATTCGATTACTGTAACCTCGGTTGATACGCCTTTCTTGGATTCTACCTTGATCCATTTGAAAGTGTGCCTCCTCGAGTGTAGTTCACTTGATCCTGATGGGGAAAAAATGCAGCGTTCGGAGTTGGGGTCGGTTGATATGGGTTTTCATGATAGTTTATTACTAGCTTTACTAGTAGGTGTTTCGATACAGAAGAAGAAATCGTCTAGTACTACCAGAGTTCATCTTATTTGAAAGGAAAACGTGATTCAACTTTTGGTATGCTGCTGATTGTGCCCCATTCTTTTGTACAACCACTACCATGGCCATGTCTGTTTGGCTACCTTTGTTGGTTAAGTGAAGTCTATTTTGTACTTCTGTTGTTGCTTCTGCTTGGTTGAACTTCAGGTGTTTCATTAGTGGCATGTCTTTCTCCAGATTGTTTGTCATATTAGTTATTTTTTCTTCTTGTGGTCAATCATGCTGAACTTGATGTACGTGCAAGGTTTTCCTTTTCTTTTGGTATTTTTATTTACTGTTTCAGATGGAGGTGAGTCAGGTCTTTGACAATTTTTAGTTCACTCTGTATTCTCAGATGTCCACAGCCCTATAGTACCTTTTTGTTTTGAAATGGCAGTAATCCTGCATTCATTAAGTAGAAAAGAGTTGCTCAGTTAATTAGGGAAAACCGAGCGAAAACCAGAGCTTTTCTTTTTGATTTATCTAGAATATGCTCTCACATGATCTTGTCAAAAAAAAAGTATCACTAATTCATGAAGCATTTTAAAATTTGTGCAGGAGTTTTTGTTCAACTGAGCTATCAGGGCAGGTAACTCCTCCCTCCTGATTGTTTTTTATCTGAATTTTTAATTGATCCATTCTTCTTGAATTCTGTCAAAGTTTAATTCCTGATCCCCGCAGAAGCTTGCAGGGGTACCACCTGAGCTTGCATTAGTTGTCTTCCATACCCATGGACCTTACAGTGGTACGATTTGATATCCATTAATCCTCCATGCCCTTATCATTTAACATTATGATTTATCTCCATGCATTCATGTTTAGTTCTTTATAAATAGTTAATTTATGAAATTGTGCTCCCATTGCAATGCAGCCTTTATTGTACAACGCAGCGGTTGGACAAAAGATATGGATGCTTTTCTTTCATGGTTATCGGGAATATCATTTAGTGGTGGGGGCTTCAGTGAAGCGGCTATTTGTGAAGGTCTTGCTGAAGCACTGATGGTATTGACGTGTTAACATTGTTTACAATCATAACTCTCTAAGTTGCTTTATTGTTTATGTTCAAATAGTTCTAAAGTCTGAGTAGTGCAGATAATTTTCTATTGAATAATGTAGTTATAATGAAAATCCGCGCCTAGTAGCATAACACAATAAATTTAGTTCACCTACAATTTTGCTGGGTTGAGCCCATTTTCGTGGGACATTTCCTACAGATTGGTAAGTGAGGTCTCATTTTTCTATGATCTGCTCTTGTATTTCTTGTCTTCCACATTAAGGCATAAGCACTGCAAATAGTTACTGGACCTGGACATGTGTTTCTTGCATATGTAGTTCTTTAACTGTCATATTTCATGCTGTCTAAACTCCAGCTTTATTAATTACATTGTTATATTTTCTAGAAAGTGAATTTATATATTTGTGTTGCCAGTGTTTCCAATATGGCCCAGAATCTCTTGTATTTTTTTTCTTGCACAAGCTATGGTTTGAATGAGAAACTATGGAAGTGTTTGATCTGAACTGCAGCTATGGCTATGGTTGTGGTTCGATTATGTACTAGACATCAGTAGTTACTCTTCTGTTAGGTAAACTTGTTTAGAGAACTGGACTGTTACCCAGTACTTGTAGGAGAATGGAGTGAAATCAGTATGATCAGAGGTTTAATTTTTATATTTTTACCCATGTTAGTAGTTCCAATTTCCTTGGAGCGGCATTTGACATTTGTGACAATTTGATGTCATGTATCAAAAAGAGCACTTTAAACCTTCGTCAATGAGACTGACACGTGAATGGTCTTTTGTGAATGTATTGTGTTGGCTTGGCTATCAGTTTGTTATAGCCATGATGATTATTTCGTTTCATTTATGCAACTAGATACTCCAAGGCAGTCCTAGTAGCAGCCAGAATCATCAAAACCGTGAACTTCAAAAGCATTGCCTACTTGTTGCTGCAAGTAATCCTTACCCGCTGCCTACACCTGTCTACCGCCCTTCTGTTCAAAGTAGTGATCACACAAAGAGCAATGAAGCAACAAAGGAATCATGTCTTGCTGATGCCGAGGCTGTTGCAGTCTCATTTGCTCAGGTGCTGAATAATTATTACTATCTTGCTTTATATTCATTGTGTGTCTCAATGGAGTGCTAAGCAGTACTTGGTTGGATCTAATTAATTTTGTGGGTGCAGTGCTCTGTATCGCTGTCGGTGGTATCTCCTAAACAGCTACCAACACTGAAGGCAATATACAATGCGGTAATTCATTTGTTGTGTCAAACTTGATTAAACTGAAGCCTGCAATCTTGTACTTGCTTCTTTATTTTGGTTTGTCCAGAAGGAATCTTGAATGGTCCTAAATGTCCACTCTACTCTGCTAGTAGCCTGCTTAATTGCTTAGTCCACTCCACTAGTTGCCAAAAGTTTAGATGTTCTTGTATTGCTTACTTTCTGGTCCTGAATGTTCTCTTTTCTAGTAGTTTGTAAAATAAATGTTTTAGAAATTCAAGTGTTGCACCACATAACTTGGTTGTGGATTAGAAAAAAAATACACCCACGTCAAATGCATCAGAGTATTTAGCACAACGGATGAAATTTCAAGATAATGCCTTTCCATGATCTCACATTCCCCCACTTCTGTCATGACAGGCGTTGTAAACTTACATGATTTGAAGCTGACCTTAGGCAAAGCCTTGAGAACTTTGTTGTGTGAATGGGCTCTGAATACTGATATTACTCATATTTATTGCAGGGAAAGAGGAATCCTCAAGCTTCTGATCCATCAGTTGATCATGCCAAAAATCCACATCTTCTTATTTTGCTGTCTGAGAGTTTCATGGAGGCTCGAACCGCTCTAAGCCATCCTTTACCTGGGAACCTTGTCCCAAACCACACCATTACAAAAATGGATACCGCACCTGCAACTACTGTGCCAGGACCACCTTCGAATGCCAGTCCCTCAGGTTGAACAAATGCTAATGTTAGGCTTAGTTTCACTGTGAAGTTTAGCCTGATAGTTCCTGTTCTCATTAAACCTTGTGGCTTGTGCTGTTGTTATGATGTCTGCATGGGCGGGATATAGAGAAAGCTTTTAAAAAAGAGTTATAGGTGTTTCCCCTAATTTAGTGTGAGTTGGTGCAACAAATTCCAGCTGCAATTTGATTAAAGAAGAAGAATGGTAGATTAAAGTAAAAATGCAATTTGGATATTACCCTTTGGGTTGGGACCACATATAAAGAACACCGATAAACACTTGCTGCATATGCTGGAAGTGCTAACTATGTAATTGCAGGCAAGCAAGACTTAAGAGTACCCTTATGGGACCCTTTGCGTAAAACCTATCTATAATAATAAATCTTAGCAGAAAAGCATGTGAGAGCCCTCGTATACTGAATTTTAAAGCAGTGAAGTAAATGTGCACCTGAATACTTAAACCAGAGAGACACTTGAAATATTTGATGTTTCAAACTGCATGTGGCCATGATGTTATGTACTGAGATACCCTACCTACTTGTCTAGTTGAAGAAAGGCTTTGAACCAGAGCTGAAGAAAAATGATGTACTGGACCTAGAAGCTAAGCGCGTATCATAACAGCAGTACTACTGGCTTCATATTTTTTTTCTATATGCATGATGAATGTTCTGTGACTTTTGATAGTGAATCATCCTAAATAATGGTATCTCTGACCATTGGCTAAGTGTCAGCAGCTAATGGTTTGAGTTGGGATTTACTAGAGGTTGGTCAGTCAGACTAACTTAGTCATGTCTGAAATTGCACCTGTATGCTTATCATATGCAATGCATACAACATCACATGGTATTAGAAGTATCCATGCAGTTACCAGGTGCTCGTTTCTATGCATATTAGTGTTGATGTTTCTTGCTTGGTTTTTAGCTCCTATATTCAACGTTGCTATGGATCATAGTTGTGACTAAGTTTGACTATCTATTCAATTAGGGTGGCACATTTCTGATTTTGATAACATGTTCCAAGTATAACTAAGGACTCACCTAATAATATTGCAATGTTTTTTTGTTGTTGCATCTACTCATATTATTTTGTTATAACCCTACCAAATTGTGATGACCAATAACAATTCTTATATCTCCAGTGAATGGAACGATGATGGGACGGCAACCGACTGCAAATGTTAAAGTGGTAGGCTACAAAAATATGCTATGATTTGACTATTTCTATATGCCTTTTCATTATAATCGTACATTAACGATTTGCATTTTCAGGAGCCGGCAACTATACCACCAATGGTTTCTCAACCTGCATTCTCTCATATGACACCTATTTCAAATGTTGCTTCTCAAGGCATATCAGCAATGCAAACTTCTTCACCATCGATTATTTCACAAGAAACAAATGTTGCAAATGAAATATTGCAAGAGCATAAACCTTTAGTAAACCCTATTCAACAACAGGTTCGGCCTGGTGGCCCAGCAAATGTTAGCATTCTAAACAATCTGTCACAACATCGACACTCTTTAACAGCAGCTACCTCAATGGGACCTAACATGGGAGCAACACCTATACAAGTGCACATGTCAAACATGATATCAAGTGGCATGACATCAACCCCCGCTGTCATATCTTCTATATCTGGAACAGTACAGCCAATTGGTGCTCAACAGTTGGTACAGAACACAGCTCTCGGTTCTTTTGGGTCAAACACTTCTACTGTATCTGGTAATTCAAATATTGCCGTATCGTCTTCTTTGGCTAACATACAAAGCAACATGGCCATGGGACAATCAGTGCCTTCTATGGCACAAGGTGGTTTGATGGCTGGTTCACAATCAGGACATGGTGGAATTGGCACGAACCAAAACATGATAAATAACCTTGGCACTACAGCTATCTCTTCTACGCCTACAATGATGCCAACGCCAGGAATGGTCCAACAAACAGGAGTAAATACTCTTAGTGTGAACAACAGTTCTGCTATGAATATGCCTATGCCCCAACATCCTAATGGCCAGCAACCATCGAAGTATGTCAAAATTTGGGAGGTAAAGATTTCAGCTTGTGTTTCATGCTCCTTACGATAGTAGCTTTGGTTGCTAAATGCAACATTTTAAATGGTGGTATGCATGAAACTTAATATAGCATCAGAGCCAAGAGGTTTTGGGTTCAAGTCTCAGCTTTCACAATTTAAATAAAGAAAAGTACTTGCCCTCGTTCTGTCCACGTTCAGGCCTTATCGAGCCACACATGAGAGGGTGTGTTGAAGTATATGTGGATTGCCCAACCTTCTCAAAATTTTGGATTTTTTGTTCTACTGTGCATGAAACTTAATAGAAATTACGTCAGTAAAAAGTAGTAATATTTATGCAATATGAATTAGAGTGGTAAGCAGACAACTGAACAAATATTTGTAATGATTTTGAACCTTTGAATATATATTACTCAAAAGTAGAGGGTTACAAGATCATGGCTAGCCGTGAGGAGAGGTAGACAGGCGGTTACCTTATCAGCCAGTTCTTTAAAGAGCCCAAACATTACAAATGTTGTGAATAGTGGTAGCGGAGCAGTGGTCCTCGTTTATGAGGATTGCAGCGTTCCGAGAGTCCCAAACCTTCCAGAGGATTGCGAGTAGAGTTTTGGGCCGAATCTATCATGTATTGTTCACATGGCGTCATACTCTTGGGAAGTTTCTTTATATGCCACTCTTTAGTGACCATTTTTGAGATATGCTCTCCTAAGTGACCAGCTTTGAGATATACCACTGCTAAACAATTGGTTTTGAGATATGCCACTGCAGCGATTTTTCTACCAAAAATGGAACTACTGAGTGTTTTTTCTTTGAAATATGGCATGACAGACAACCTAAGACTCTAGTGCTCTTACTTCCTTCTCCCTCCAGGTATCTAGTTTATTGTTCTGCACATATAGATATTCAAAGCACAAAGCAAACATTTTTATTTTCTTTTTCAATCAATTTGATTATGGAGTTCTCATGGACAAGTTTTCCTTGTATACTTGTCAAAATTTGAAGTGCCAAATCTTGAAGCGTCCACGTGTAAGATTAAGATATTCATCATTGCTATAATCATGTAAAACATATACTACGCGTATTGGCATCAATTTTAGGAAAAAATATTGAGTCATTTCAGGCATTCCTTTTTGGATATAACCTAGTAATTGGTCATAGAAGGTGTTGAGCCTTTCTTTTTGCTGAAAGCCTGAAACCATCAGTGGTGGAGCCAGTCTGCTTTCTTAACCTGGGTAAGGTATAACTGTTATCAGTCAATCTCTATGATGAATTGCGTGGTTTCGCCAATGCAAACTACCCTTGGTGATGGGTGACCATGATTGTTTGGCCCTTTAACTCGTGGGGCAAGTGTTGTATGCTACAAGCACTTACAGCTAGCTTATGTGTTTACTGGAACACTTAATTCATGATAATCTTGCCCATGTTGTTTGGTGTCTTTGCCTAGGGGTACAGTTCAGGACATGACTTTCTTCTGTTCATATTTCAGGGAACTTTGTCTGGGCAAAGGCAAGGACAACCTGTATTTATTTGTAAACTTGAAGTAAGTTCCTATTTGTATGGCTGAACTCTCACACTTTCTGATACAGTAACAGTTTTTATGCTCTATTGATCTGTATGCGATCTGAAAAGAGACCATTTCTTTTATGGGAAAGACAGTTCACTCCACTTCCTCCAAACATGGCATATGTTGTTTTACCATATTTTCTGTTTGTACTACCCAATGATTGCATGCAACTGTTCAGTACTGCCTATTTAATTAATCATTCATGACAAAAATAGCTCTTTCAAGTGTTCTCTATTCTTGAGGCCGTTGGAAACTCATTGCTTAGAAAGAACAGACTTTTTTTTATTTGAACAGCAGGTAACAATCCTACTGAGGATTATTTTGTACTCCCTCTGTTCCTAAATATAAGTCTTTTTAGAGATTCCACTATGGACTACATACGGAGCAAAATGAGTGAATCTACACTCTAAAGTATGTCTATATACATACGTATGTAGTTCGTAGTGAAATCTCTAAAAAGACTTATATTTAGGAACGGAGGGAGTATTATTAATCAGATCCAAAATAAGAATTTACAAAGGAACAATTAATAGAATCTAAAGCAATAAAATAGATCACAATGGACATATTATGTAATGTCCAACCACTTGACCCCTGACATCTTAGATGAGATTGTGATTTGCAATCATTTCAAATCCAGAAGCAACATTCTTTTTCATCTAAGCTTATTTGGATGAATGTGTACTTGTTTCTCCGGATCCAACATTACTAGTGAACCAGAGCATTGTTATTAGCTCCTTGAAGAATAGGGTTGGTTGAACTAGCCTGATTTGTAGCTGAGGCCAACATATCCAAGATATATGAAGGATTTGTTCCAAGAGGTTTTAATCAAAATAGAGATGGTGTCCAATCTTCTGAAACCTGATCAATGCAAAGAGCTCCAACTTAACTCCGCCACAGCACAAGTCTTACTCTCTAATCCTTGTGTTAACTTTGCCATGAAGTATTGTTGAAAAAAAACTTGCCATGCATTAAAATCTGTACCAAGGCACACTTTGTTTTTCTGAACCCACTGAAAATTTTGTGAAGCATGGAACAGAATATCGGTTTGTGCTGCCAATGCTCATTGTTTTCACTGTCTACACCTTCAAAGCTGAAACCAATTGTTATCTATTGGATTGTGTACTGTAATTTGCGATCCTTAAATATACCATAACATATTCTATCTTTGCAAAACATTTCAATACTGTTGTATTTCTCATCTTATCATCTGTGTTGCAGGGTTATAGGAGTGGAACAGCATCTGACACGTAAGTCTTTAAAATGTTCCAATACTATTTTTGTGATGATTGAGATTAGGAAGTTTTATAGCTAGCTGTTATTATTGTTCTTTTTCTTGAAAAAGAATTTTCAGCAGAAATATTGAATTTTTACTGGATACCTACACCTTGTTCGTGAAGTCATTCTGATCATACTATCATTCTATCTGTAATACATCCTGTGTGTTCCGTAACTTGTCTGAACACACCTATCAGCTATAGGTTTATGGGATGCTAAGGTTAGTTGCAAACCAACTAAATATGACTTGTTCTAGGTTGGTATGTCATGTTTTTTTTTTTGGCAGCACCTGCCAAATTTTAGTAGTGATTGCCAGATATATTCACGATTTTTTTTTTGTGTAATATATCTTACCTGCTGGTCAAGCGTAAATTGAGTTGGAAACCTGACAACGTTCCTGAATTCTAATATGATACGCCCAGTGAATAAACTTCTTGTTCTCCCGCACTTTGTTGGGCACTTTGAATGCCATTTACCTTGACTCAGTAAAATTCCTCATCGTGTTCTTATTTTTCTTCTGAAGTCTTACAAGAGTGCTTTCATACAATCTGCAAATCATACCATCTGTCTTCCTAAAGAAACTGAAGCTGTATTTTCATATTCAGACTTGCTTCAGACTGGCCCGAAACGATGCAGATCGTGCGCCTCATAGCCCAAGAGCATATGAACAACAAGTTTGTCGCTCAACTAGCCCGTGCTTTTCCTTGTTAAAACCGCTGCATTATTGTGCTGTTCCTAATATCAGTCCTGCTCAACTTTGGTTGTTCAATTATGTAATTGTACAGGCAGTATGTTGGAAAGGCAGACTTTCTAGTATTTCGGACATTGAATCAGCATGGGTTCCTCGGACAACTACAAGAGAAGAAACTGGTGAGTCGCTCAGTACTTGTTTTAACCTGTTGGAATATTTATGATCTCAGTTTGAACTGCACTTAATTAAGCATTGTATCATACATTTACTTCTTTTAATGTTCAAGTGGTCCATTGTTTCAGTGTGCAGTGATTCAGCTACCTTCACAAACTTTGCTGTTGTCAGTGTCTGACAAAGCTGGGCGCCTCATAGGAATGCTGTTCCCAGGGGTATGGTTATAACTAATTGAAAGATTACCGCAATTTGTCTCCTGTATTCATCTGAATCAATACAATTTTCTGCTGAGTTTCCCCCAGGATATGGTGGTATTCAAACCACAGGTCTCGACTCAGCAGCCACAAATGCAGTCACAGCAGCAGCAACAGCTACAACAGCAGCAGCACCAAATACAGCAGCAACAGCAGCAACTACAGCAACTGCAACAGCAGCAACTACAACAGCACCAAATGCAAATGCAGCCTCAAGGGCAGCAACTTCAGCAGCAGCAGCAGATGCAGCAAATGCAACAGCAACAACAACAAATGCAGCAAATGCAACACCAACAACAGCAGCAGCAGATTCAACAGCAGCAACAGATGCAGCAGCAGCAGCAGCAACAACAACAACAGATGCAGCAGATGCAACAGCAGCAGCAACAGCAGCCTCAACAACTCCAGCAGCAGCCGCAGATGGTGGGTACAGGGATGGGTCAGCAACAATTCATGCAGGGGCATGGTCGGGCGGTGCAGATGATGCAAGGAAAGATCGCGCCACAGGGCCCAGGCAACATGTCTGGGGGAGGCTACCTATCTTGAAAATATCGCGTGCTAGCAGGACACTCCTTGGGTTCATGAGGCTCCTTGGATATTTGGTGGTTAAAGCCTCCCACACCCAACTAGTGTGGTGGTTTTGTGCTTATGTACAGAGCATTGCGAGTCTTGTCAGCTAAGGCGGGAGTTTGCTTACTGTCCCATGTCTAGCCTGTAGCTGATGTATTCATCATCCTATTGGATGGTACTCCCTCCGTAAAGTAATATGAGTGTTTAGATCACTACTTTATTAGTGATCTAAACGCTCTTATACTACTTTACAGAGGGAGTAGATTAGAAGAACATATTTAGAGGATTGATCGGACCTATAAACTGGAATGATTTGCTAAAGCTAAAGTTAAATTTTCGCACTGCAGACCGAACATGCATTTCAATCTTCATATGGCGGCAACAACTTATTTTTGACTTCTCCATGCTGAATGGATGGGCCATGGTGGTGTTGTAGGAAGAATCCTGATTGCTTTGTCAGGTAGGGATGCAGGTGGTCATGTCCACGTTGTTGGTGACTATTGGAACTGAACTAACGCGATGCTGCTTTAATAATGGTGCTGTGCCCGCCGTCACCCTGCATCCGTAGTGTCAGGTGACTCGCCTCACCTAAACACCTAGGTGGTCGACAAAATGGTGAACAAGCTTTGTCGCACAGCAGGGCCAATGTACTCGATGATGGCATTTGAGTTCCTTGAGTTGTTGGTCCCAACTAGCAAAAGAGCCCATGCGTTGCAACGGGAGAGAAAATAACACACGCTCTTAACTCGATAACCATGAATCGGGACCCTAATAGTTTCATGTCCTTTATTTTCACATGGTATCACAATTGTGTTGTCGACGGTGGCCTCAGTGTTGAGACAACGAAAACGCATTTGACTGTGGCCCGTCCTAAGGCGTCTCCCTCTCTCGCGCGCACATGCGTCGTCTCCCTCTCTCGTGCGCGCATGCGTGTACGCACACTCGCTCGGAATAAGATGAAAAATATGTTGTTTTTCCCCGCAAGGTTTTTCAGAGATGTGCATGTGTGGTTATCGATGTTTTCTTTCCTCTTAATCTAGTTTTAGTAGGTGTTTATTTGCAATTCGGATATCCACCCATACGAAAGAAAAATGGACCGTACACTACAGATTAAGTTTGCATCAAAAATAATATTTTAGAAATATTTAACATGTTAAAATCAGAGTTACGTTTTAAAAGATATGATTAATTTAAGAGATATTAATTTGCAGAAAACTAAAGTTTTTTTTGTAAAAATTGTGTGACGGTGCCACTCCTCGTAGTCGGCTACCTCAAAACCATCAACGCTTAAGATGCTTTCTCAGCCTCGTCAACATATTCGTCTTCTCCGGCTCCGGGAGCATCTCCAGTTCACCGTCGACCACCCTCGCTCTCGTCACCTCCACTTCTCCCTGATCACCCCTACCATAAATTCGAGCCCTCGTGAGTTCGTCTCTCAAATGGTCAAAACCTCTCCTTTTTCCCTTCTAATCGGTGTCCGCAGCCGTCGTTTCCGTGGGAAACCGTGGTCGGCCGCCATGG
The DNA here is from genome assembly GCA_039707655.1 of Elymus sibiricus. Taxonomy (NCBI): domain Eukaryota; kingdom Viridiplantae; phylum Streptophyta; class Magnoliopsida; order Poales; family Poaceae; genus Elymus; species Elymus sibiricus. The sequence continues at coordinate 254,220,024 of CM077671.1, forward strand.
CCACGAGCTCGGGGGCTCGGCCTGCGCGCACGCACCACATGCTCTCACACATGCACACGTGCCAAGCCACGCCCTCACGCACGCCTCCGGGATGCACCAGCGACGCCCAGCCGTGCTGCCCGTTCGTGCCCAACCATGGTCATGGAGCAAGTCGTCTCCGTTTTCTTATTTATGTTTCGCTCAGATCTGCTAGCTAGATGATTCATTTAGGGCGGAACCTTTCTTTTGTCACAGCCAAACAATTGCTCACATGGCTAGCAGAGCCTGCTCACATCTAGGAGACCCGATCTCAAAAAAAAAAAAAAAAACATCTAGGAGACCCTGGTTCGAGTCCAGTGTTTGGTGATTTTTTTCATCTTTACTGGTAATTTAGATGAAGCAGAACGAAACACTTTAGCAATTAATAGTAGGGATTGCGGGTTTAATTAGGTAAAAATAGAAGGACTCTTTTATAAAAATACCGCAACGGTGAACCCGACGGAAGCAATAGTCACTTTATTAATAGGTAAAGATCAATAGACGAAAAAGGTAGAGGATTTCCTGGAAAGGCGAAGCGGACAGAAATTTGCAAGGGCACGTAGGTGTGGGGCACATGCCTTCGTGGTCAACAAATTCGTTGGATTCCCTAAACGGTTTAAGTTTCAATTTATGAAACTTGGGTGATTTTGTCTTTCGTTTGTATACGGTTTCAGTTGTTGAAACTTGGTGAAGTTTTTAAAACTTGTCAAAACGTATTAAAAAGTGACCTTATTTCAAAGCCCACATCACAAGGAACATAAATATGCAAACGAAACATAATTTAGACTTTCGGATCAAAAGTATAAAAGATAAAAAAATTGAAAGCCCAAAGAAAAATGGGGTTGGTGCCCCCGCACCCGCATGCCACAAAGCGCCTCTCTCAAAGTGAATCTTTTCTAATGCAAAGATGGGTAGACCTGGACGAGGGACGGTAAAAAAAGTAGCCCTTACGTCATATGTTGTTGTATGCTCTGTTAACCTTTGAGTAATGTTACCCGCAAAAAAACTTTTAAGTAATGTTTTTGGTGTTTTGTAGTTATGAGTGGATGTTAAGATATTAATCCCTATGTTGTTGTATATTTTGTTAAACTTTGAGTATTGTTTTCTAGAGTTTTTATAGCCATGAGTAGATGCTAAGATGTTAATAAACACGGGAAGCGGAGTCCCCTAGGTCTAATCTAGGGTTCCCCGCTCCGAAACAAAGAAAAAGGTGCGCACACACGAGGAATTGCCAGTGAGATACTGGAGGAAGGTGGGGATGATTTCAAAAGTTCCTCTGGTGGCGGCCCGCTGCTCCCCATCTGCCCGATTGGTTCCCTTGATTCTAACATTTGATCTTGTTGGGTGAAGGCTAGGTGTGATCTCCGATCGCAGGCAACCCTCATGGTGATCCTGCATGGCGGAACAAGGTGCAAAAGCGATGGCGGAGGAGGATGCGTCAGGGAGTGGTGGAGGAGATAACGACCGCTTCTCAGGAGAGCGAATCTGGATGATAGGTATGGGGAATTAAATTCCATAGGGAAGAAGAGGAGCTTGATCCGTCGGAGGAATTTGAAGGCCTAGTTGAGGAGGTTTGTTGGCTTGAAAAATTTAGAGTTCACACCAGTAAGCCTTTCAGCCATGTAGCTTTGTTCAAGGCTATGTGCAATGCGTGGGCATCATCGCAGGTTGTGACCTTCAAGCTCATGGAATACAACTTGTTCCTGGTGCAACTTCTCTGTATAGGAGATGGGAATAGAGTTATGGGTGGAGGCCCTTGGGTGTATAGGGGATCTGCAGTTGTTCTCGAGGAATGTGGCGGGCTTACCAATGTTCAAGACTATAAGCTTGACAAGATTCCAGTTTGGGCAAGGATCATGGGTGTTCCTGATGGTCTCATGAGTAAGAAGGAAGTAGCTTAAAAATAGCGAGAAAGGTCGGGCTGCCACCAATCAAAATGATATTCAACAAGGGTTATATTAATCCATCAAATTATTGTAGAGCTCGTGTTTTTGTTGGATAATCCCCTTGTTTGGTTTGTTCCGATACCTTCAAAGGAGAAAAGAAGTATCCGCTCGAGTATGAAAATTGCTGGGTATTTGTGATTTATGTTGCCTTATTGGCCATGTGGTGACCAAATGTGGAGATGGTTTGCACAACCCGGAGGATTGTGAATGGAGTGACTGGTAGGTTGTGAACTTTTGGAGCACAAATAAGACAAGCCCTAAGGGTAGAGGCAGATCCCATGGTGGAGGTTATGCAGGGTATGGAGGTGGTTTCCGCCAGAGTAGAGGAATCTCGGCGATCTGAACCAACGAGAAGGGCAAGACATGACCTGAGTCTATCAATTGATTTCAATTTCCTATGGCCTTTGTCCTTTCTCTCCTTCTTATCTTTGTCCACTAAGTGCATGTCGTCATGGATAAGTAATCGTGGCCTTCCCGTAGATTTAGATAACTTACTTAGATCCAATCAGAATCAGCTTGGCCTCAGGGCACATCTATCTGATCACCATCACCGTATTGCAAGTGGCGAATGGAGGTGGAGGCAAATCAACAATTTCCTGCGCTGGCGTCAACGTATTGTTCGTGCCGACATTGGTATGATTCCACAACTTCTTGCTACAGACATTCAAAAAACACGCACACTAGCTAGGACGGTGGCCATAAGGGGTCGATTAGGCGAACCCTCTACGCATCCGGTTCTGAATGAGGCCAGGTGGTGAAAATGGCCTGCGGCACTGTGAACGGGCATGCGTGAGCACCCTACTTAGTGCGCACGCCGGTCGCACCCTGCCAGGATGTTTCATTCCTGCAATGTATGAGTCTGGTTCCAGCGCGATGTCCTTTGGTTGCTGCGGTCTGTCTAGATGTCGTGTTTTGGCACGTCTGCCTGGCTTTTGGATGCCTGATATGTCTCCAATGTATCTATAATTTTTGAAGTATCCATACTATATTTACATCACTTATTTATGTTTTTGGCACAATATTTATTTGGAGTAACCTACTAATCCAGTGCCAAAGGCGAGTTCCTATTTTCTAGTGTTTTTGGAAATATAGGTCAAACATTCATGGAGCCGGAATAAGCTGAATTGTTTTGTGATTTTGTATGGAAAATATCAGATTTTTGGGCGGAGGAATCAACGTAAGGCGTGCATGAGGGCCGAACACCCTCTGGTGGCATGATCAGGGCCCAGTACGCTTGAGGTGGCCACGTGAAGGCTCTAGAGGTCGGTTGACACTCTTCTTTTGCTGCAAGAAAACTAATTTCCTGAAAAAAGTCCCCTTAAAATTTCAGCCCAATTGGAGTTATGGATCACTGAATATTTAAGAAATGGTGCTCGACCACTCATGGAGGTACATCTATTTTGTGTACTCGTACCGCTCATGGAGCGATGGGGCGGTTAGTATCTTCCATGCCAAGCGGGTAACTCTCAAGATGGGCGTTTATTCACTTGTCATTGCACGAGATAGGCTGATAAAAAGGATGCCTGGTCCTGTATAATCAAAAATAAATTAAACAAACTCCCTTGGAATGATGAACTGTTGGAGGGAACCCGTGGATTCACTCAGCCATGGCTCGTGTTTGTATGGTGGTTGGGAGTAAACTTTACAATTCCGATTGGAAACCGCCAATAATGTATTTAGCATGGAAGATGTTGAAAACTCTGTCGTGACGTTGACAGGAAAAGTATACCACTCAAAATTACAATTTCATCTCAGTTTTAAACCATGAGCTCTGGCACCTCCGCAAATCAATGTTTCCCTCTGCGTAGGGCCTTTCTATTTACTTTCATGTTATTTAATTTTATTCTTAAGTCATCATCTTCTCGCTAAAGCACCAGACCTGAGAGCACTATTGTCATTTTTATGCATTAAGTCTAGTTAATGTTGGATGTGAGCATGACTGGATCTCTTCTACGCTGAATTACAATGTTTAGTCGTTGCTTGAACCTCGGAGGTGCTCTGCATTTATGTTTTGCGGTCTCAGAAAGGGCTAGCGAGATACCATATCATCATATTATATCATGATTGTTTTGAAAAATTGTTGGCATGTGACATATTTTATTGCTCACTGATACGTCTCCAACGCATCTATAATTTTTGATTGTTCCGTGCTGTTATATTATCAATCTTGCATGTTTTATAATCATTTTATAACAACTTTATATCATTTTTTGGGACTAACCTATTGACATAGTGCCCAGTGCCAGTTGCTGTTTTTTGCTTGTTTTTTACTTCGCAAAATATCAGTACCAAACGGAGTCCAATTGCCACGAAACTTTTTGGAGATTTTTTGGACCAGAAGACAACTTGGGAGCCAAGGAAGCACCTCGGAGGAGGCCCGTGGAGCCCACGATACACCAAGGCGCCCAGAGGCCCCCAGCGCACCCTGATGTATCGTGGGGCCCATGGAGGTCTTTTGCACCGCCTCTCAGCTCTATAAATCCTCAGAAATTCCAGAAACCCTAGAGGAGTCGACGAAACACAATTCCAGCCGCCGCAAGTTCCAGAACCACGAGATCCAATCTAACACCATCATAGAGGGGTTCATCATCCTCATTGGTGCCTCTCTGATGATGCGTGAGTAGTTCACCATAGACCTACAGGTCCGTAGGCAATATCTAGATGTCTTTCTCTCTCTCTTTTGCTTCTCAATACAATGGTCTCTTGGAGATCTATTTGATGTAATGACTTTTTGCGATGTGTTTGTTGGGATCCGATGAAGTTTGAGTTCATGATCAGTTTCTATCCATGAATATTATTTGAGTTTTCTTTGATCTCTTATATGCATGATTATTTATAGCCTCGTATTTCTTCTTTGAATCTTTGGTTTAGTTAGGCCAACTAGATCGATTTTTCTTGCCATGGGAAGAGGTGCTTTGTGATGGGTTCGATCTTGCGGTGTCCTCTCCCAGTGACAGAAGGGGCAGCGAGGCACGCATGTATCGTTGCTATTAAGGATAACAAGATGGGTTCTATTCCTACATGAATAGATCTTGTCTACATCATGTGAAAGTGCAATCATGCCCTTACATTATATTTTGATGTTGATGACAATGTACATGTAGAGGACTAATGATGTTTGTCAAGTAAATCTCAGGTATTAGTTCTCAAATCTAAATATGCGAGGATCACAGACGCATGGAATGATTATGAGCCAAGAAGAAAGAAACCAAAAGGTTTACAAATCTAGCTTTCTCTTCTTCTTGAGCATAGGGATCCCGCACTATTAAGAGGGGATCGGTTGGGTCAGTAAAAGACTTGCTCAAGTCAGAACAAACTCCTTTCCTAAGTCAAAAACTGCACTATGCACAAATCACAAGGTGATGCTTCTCTGTGATGGCCGGATGTCTGGGCCCTGTGCCGAATGTCCGGGAGTTCACTGTGTTGCCGGATGTCCGGGAAGTGCCCCGGATATCTGGTACCTCTGCTATCCAGAGAGCATCAGTTTTCCCCAGATATGGGCCGGATGTCCGGCACACTGCCGGATGTCCGGGCCCCGGATATCCGAGCATCTTGCCGGATTTTCGACCCACACAATGCCAGAACCGTGGTGGTCTGATAGTGTGACATGCCAGATGTCCGGTCATAAGCCGGATGTCCGGTTGTTCCCATAAGGGCCGGATGTACGGGACATCCCTGGATGTCCGGCTCCCCTGTTTTTCCTCTCTGGCTTTGTGTATCGTGTGCTCACTTCACAGATGCTGGATGTCCGGCCCTTGGCACGGATGTTCGGCCTGACTCTGTCACTTACACTATAACGGCCATATTTGCACCCACACTATAAATACCTCTTCACCACTTCGTGGAGAGGTTGACCATTCACTTTGAGCTAACCCTAGAACACACATCTCTCTCTCACACATCCTCATACACCAAATCCGAGATCCCAAGAGCATTTGAGAGCATTTGTGAGAAGTTCTCCAATCAAGTGATAGATCCACTCCTTCCCTTTCTCTCCACCAAAGGAATTTGTGATTTCAGCAAGTCTTGAGCTTTTCCCCATCGTTCTTGTTACTCTTGGAGGTTGGAGACTCCTAGGCGGTAGGAGTTCTTCGGTGAGGAATCAACCATTGTGATTTCCCTCGAAAAGTTTGTGAGGGTTTTGGAGACCACCCCAAGGTCTACCACTAATGGTTGAGAAATGCCTTCGTGGTGTTGTCTTAAGGAGAGAATAGGGTGAGCCTTCGTGGCATTGGTGTGCCTTCGTGGTAACACCCACCTCTCTAAACGGTGACGTAGCTTCCCTCCAAGGAAGTGAACATCGACATACATCCTCGTCTCTCAGAGTTGCGGTTATCCCTAACCCTAACTCCCTACTTGTGGTTATTTGTGTTTGTGGTATTACTTGTGCTTTCTTATTCACTTACTTGTTGTTTTGCTTAGCACACATAGCACAACTATCATCACTGCAATTGTTAGGCCCACTTTCATATTCCGCATTATTGGCTATAATTGCTAAGTAACGATTAAAATTTGTAACTGTACCTATTCACCCCCCCTCTAGGTCCATCTCGATCCTTTCAATTGGTATCAGAGCCTCGTGCTCTAATCTTGTGGCTTAACCGCCCTAGAGCGAGATGGATAATGATGGGAATCCTTTAGTTGCACTCCCTATCGAGAAAGGGACATCCTCTTCGGATGAGCGTAGATCTTTCACCGCTGAGGATCTTGAAAGGGCCCTCGCCAAGCAAAAGGAGGAGCATGATGCTTCTATTGTGGCCTTGGTCAAAATGAGGTTGGATGCATTAACTGCAAAAACTGCACCACTGGAAAACCCAGGGGGTGTGATAAAGCAACCAAATGCATCTCTTCCAAATTTGGGCCAACAATCTCAAACTGGTGACCACACCGGTGTTCCATGGTTGTATGCAAAATCTAGAGTTGAGAAACCTAGGTATAATGCAGCAGGAAACCCCCCTTTACTTGATAACACTGCCGATTTTTCTTTGTGGAGGGTTGGAATGCAGGATCACCTTAGGTTTGTCAACGATGAAATGCTGGAGGTCATGGAGAAAGGTTACAACCCTGTGAATCCCAAGGATCTCACACCAGGTGAAGAATATGACAAACACCTCAATGACACCGCAATCATGCTCATAAGAAAGGGCATGTGTGACAAGCAGAAGAGGCCCTACATTCACCTCACAAATGCAAAAGACCTATGGGATAGCCTCGTGATGACCAAGACTGGAACCTCCTCCCTCTGTCTTGCACAATATGAGATTGCCAAAGGGGAATTACAATATTTTTGCATGGAGAAAGGTGAAGACCCCAAGCAACTTCATGAGCGATTGATGACACTTGCCGCTGATATTGAATCATATGATTGTGACAAGAGCCAAGATGGATTCAACTTGACCAAGCGTTTTCTTGTGGACAAACTGCTAAATGCCCTTGCTCCATATCATCATCAAATGGTGTGGGACATAAGAAGAGAACATGGATTCAAAGACATGTCTCCCGATGATGTCATTTCAACCTTCCAATTATTTGAAGAATCAAAGGCAAATGCTACAAGACACCTTGCCATGCATGGTTCCTCATCACCCAAGACAAACCTAGTCCTGAAGGCCAAGCACGTAATGGATGATGATGTAAGTGAAGAAGAGGAAGAAGGCTATGAAGTTGACTCGGATGAGGGGCCCTCATATGAAGACATGGCTCTTTTTGTGAAGAAGTTCAGTGCGGGAAAGTTCAAGGGGAGATTCCAAAAGAAGAAAGTTAGGACTTGCTACAATTGTGAAGAAACCAACCACTTCTCAAATGAGTGCCCCTATGAAAAGAGAGAAGATAAGCCAAGATTTCCGAAGACATTTGTGAAGAAGAAGTTGCCCAACCCATTGAACTCCAAGTTCAAGAAGAAAGAGGGGAATGCTATGGTTGCCCAAGACGAGTCCGACCCCGATGATGTTAGAGGTGTTGCAGGTGTAGCCCAAGACACTCAAACCACATTGAGACTCGTAAACAAGACTGGTGATGTTGTCACATACAACTATATGAAAGACTACGAAGGCAACGCACACAAATGTCTTATGGCAAAGGCCACGGTAGATAATGATGAGGGTCAAGCTTCTCCGGACAAGGTGAAGGTAACTCCACGTCCAAACCCTCCTCTATTTATTCCTACCATACCTAGTGATGAATATCTTGATGCTGAGGATCATGACCATGATTATGAAATAAGTGATGCTATGTTTGCTAAAATGGAGAAAGTCATGTGCTCTCTCAAAGGGAAGAAGCTCATTATGTTTCGTATGCTTATGGAGATGGTGAGTAAGCACACCATCTCCATCAAGGAACTCGAAACCCTTGTCACCGAGGAAAAGGATAAATGTGAAGTCCTTGAGCAGAAATTCCTATATGAGGAAGCACGTAATGATGAATTATGCTTAAAAATAGGTGCAAACATTGATAGACACGCTAAAGATTGTGAGCTCCTGCATTTGTCTCTCAAGACAAAGGAAGAAGAGCTCAATCTCCTTACCAAGAAGTTTGATGAACTCAAGATCACTTATCTTAACACACTTGGGAAAGCCTATTCCTCTCCTATTATAAATGTTGATGCTTATGCTACTAACCCCAATGGTGACCTAGCTAGCTTACTTGAGGAGAATCGGGTGTTAAAGGCACAAATTGAAAAAGGGCTCATGTCATGTGCTCAAGGACAAAAGAACCTCAATGAAGTGTTGAGTCAACACAAGGAGGTTGTGGCCAAGGAAGGACTTGGATTTGATCCAAGCACAAGCAAGAGTAAGGTAGTGACACATAAGTCTACGACTCCCCTCAAGGAGACATTTGTGCGAGAAGGGCACAAGGAGAAAGGAAAGAGTAAGGTTGACAAGGTTGTGAGTAGGAAGGCCACTAGGGGCAAGCCTACTTCCAACAAGCCAAAAGAATTTATGCCTCCATCATATGTGCTTCGTGAGCGAAAAGATGGAGATGTCTATGCTCAGTTTGTTGGTCCTAGAAATGCTTTTCAGTTTTATGCAATTTGGGTTCCTAAGACCCTTGTCACTAACTTGAGAGGTCCCATTGTAAAATGGGTGCCTCTAACCAAGACTTGAATTGTGTGTAGGTTGGTGTCTCCGGTAGAGTCAAATGGGTGATTGATAGCGGTTGCTCAAATCATATGACCGGAGATGGAACACTGCTCATGGACTTCATGGAAGCTATTCGACCATTTATGAGCATTGTCTTTGGTGGAGGGTCTGAAGGACAGGTACTTGGTTTGGGCAAGGTGGCTATCACCAATGACATGTCACTTACAAATGTCATGCTTGTTCAATCCCTAAAATACCATTTGCTTTCTGTTCGTCAATTGGCTTCTGTTGGTTATGATACACTATTTGGACTAACGAATGTGAAAGTCTTTAAGAGAGACACTCTTGAAGTTGCCTTTGTGGGGGAGTTGGATGGCAACCTTTACACGGTTGATTTCTCGAAAGAGAGCACATTCCATGCAACTTGCCTCATGGCCAAGGCCGACAAGGGATGGCTATGGCATCGCCGGCTAGCCCATGTTGGCATGAGAAATATTCAAGATCTCTTAAAGGGTGAACACATCCTTGGACTAACCAATGTATCTTTTGAGAAAGACCGTGTGTGTAGTGCATGCATAGCAGGGAAGCAACATCAATCAAAGCATCCCCCCAAGAACATAGTATCAACTTCAAGACCTTTGGAGCTCCTTCATGTGGATCTCTTTGGGCCTCCTTCATGGGACAGTCTTGGTGGGAAGAAGTATGGCTTCGTTATTGTTGATGATTACTCAAGATACACATGGGTGTTCTTTCTCAAATCCAAGGACGAGACAAAAATCACCTTCATTGATTTTGCCAAGCAAGCTCAACGCAAGTTTGACAAAGAAATCTTGGCAATAAGAAGTGACAATGGCTCCGAGTTCAAGAACTACACCTTGGAAGAGTTTCTTAGTGATGAAGGAATTGAGCATCAATATTCCGCACCATATACCCCACAACAAAATGGGGTAGCCGAGAGGAAGAACCGAACACTTGTGGAAATGGCAAGATCCATGTTGGATGAGTACAAATCACCTCATAGCTTTTGGGCAGAGGCTGTCAACACAGCATGTCATGCATCAAATCGTCTATTCCTTTGCAAGATCTTGGAGAAGACCCCATATGAACTCATAACCGGAAACAAACCAAATGTCAAATATTTCAGGGTCTTTGGTTGCAAATGCTTCATTCTCAACAAGAGAGAACGGTTAGGAAAATTTCAATCTAAAACAACCGAAGGAATATTTGTTGGTTATGGATCAAACTCCCATGCCTATAGGGTCTACAACAAATCCACCGGATGCGTTGTAGAAACTTGTGACGTGGTGTTTGATGAATTTAATGGCTCCCATGGGGAGCAAGTTGATCTAAGTGATGCAGGTGATGAAGATCCTTCTCAAAATATTTTGACCATGGGTGTAGGTGCTCTCCTTCCAATGGAACATGTTCCTTGTGAAGGTGCAAATGAGGACACAAGCACCACTCATGCTCAAACTACTACTACACCAACATCACAACAAGAACCCATTCCTCAAGAGGAGTTCATAATCCAAGAACAAGAACTAGGTCCTGCACGGAACCCACAACACCATCAAGCACAAGAACAAGAACAAGTTCATCACCCAGAACAAGAGCAAGAACATGCACATGTCGATGATGACGAATCTTCTAGTGATGGTGAATCTCAACAAATGATGCATGAAGAACAAGATCTTCCACAACCCCCTATAGATTCACATGTTGAAGATGTTGATGATGGAAATGAAATTGAACCTCGTGAAACCCTAACCTCCATCATGCCTCGTGTGGCCCGTCGTGTTGATGTCAAGCAAATTCACACCGGCATATCAGAAGGTAGAGTCACTCGTAAACAATTAACCAACTTTTGTGCTCACTTTTCGTTTGTCTCTAGTGTTGTGCCACACAAGGTACAAGATGCCTTGATGGACAACGACTGGCTTGTTGCAATGCAAGAAGAGTTGAACAGCTTCGAGCGCAACAAAGTATGGTCTTTAGTCAAAAGGCCAACTAAGGAACACAATGTTATTGGAACAAAATGGATTTTCAAGAACAAGAAAGATGAGCATGGTGTAATCATCAGAAACAAGGCAAGGTTAGTGGCACAAGGGTACTCACAAGTTGAAGGCTTAGACTTTGATGAGACCTTTGCTCCCGTTGCCCGTCTTGAATCGATTCGTATCTTACTTGCTTATGCTGCTTTCAATGGTTTTACTTTACATCAAATGGATGTGAAGATTGCATTTCTTAATGGTCCTCTACAAGAAGAGGTTTATGTATCACAACCACCCGGTTTCGTTGACCCCGATCACAAAGACTATGTGTACAAACTTCACAAGGCCTTGTATGGCCTCAAACAAGCACCTCGTGCTTGGTATGATCATCTTAAGAAGTTTTTACTCGATGATGGTTTTGTGAGAGGGGTGATTGACCCTACTCTTTTTACAAAAAGGGAAAAGGGTGATTTGATCTTATGCCAAATTTACGTAGATGATATCATTTTTGGTTCTCCTAACATTCATTTATGCAAGAAGTTTCCGGAATCCATGAACAAGACCTTTGAGATGTCACTCAATGCGGACTTGAAGTTTTTTCTCGGTTTTCAAATTCAACATTCAAGAAGGAATTTTCTTATCTCAAACCAAGTATCTCAAGGACATTCTTGAGAAGTTTGGAATGACAGATGCCAGCCCAGTCAAGACGCCCATGGCAACCAATTTTTTTCTTGACGAAGACACAAACGGTATCCCGTTTGACCCATCTCTTTACCGCTCTATGATTGGTTCATTGCTTTACCTTTGTGCATCTAGACCAGATATCATGTTAAGTGTTGGCATTTGTGCAAGATTTCAAGCTACCCCTAGGGAAAGTCATCATAAGGCGGTTAAGCATATTCTTAGATACCTTGTTCACACCCCAAAGTTGGGCCTATGGTACTCCAAGGATGCCAAGTTTGATCTCATTGGGTACACGGATGCAGATTGGGCTGGAGACAAGGTGGGAAGGAAATCCACCTCCGGGGCATGCCGGTTTCTTGGACGCTCCTTGGTAAGTTGGTCCTCGAAGAAGGAAAATTGTGTCTCCCTATCCACCGCTGAAGCCGAATATATTGCCACTGCAAGTTGTGCAACACAATTTCTATGGATGAGGCAAACTTTGAAGGACTATGGTATAACTTACACACATGTGCCTCTACGATGCGACAATGAAAGTGCCATCAAGCTTGCTGAAAACCCTGTTGATCACCCTCGCACCAAGCACATTGACATTCGGTATCACTTCTTACGAGACCATGTGCAAAAGGGTGACATTGCTCTTGCTCATGTTGGCACGGACATGCAACTTGCTGACATCTTCACCAAACCGCTGGATGAAGCTAGGTTCTGTCAATTTAGGCGTGAACTTGGTATCTTGGAGCTTGATAACGTTATGTGAAATTTCTGCACACCTGCATACATTTACTTCATGTCTTGTCTAGGTGTAGGCATGTATTTAGGGGGAGACATTCAACTCATGAGTACTCTCACCCTATATGATGCATAAATAAACCAAACACTCTCAAAGTTACTTTGCTCATTTTATGTGACTTGGAACTTTAAATGATGGAGTAGTGTTCTTGGGCCCAAGGTTCAAATCTTCGCGGTGCCAATTCACTTATGCTCACACATGGTAACTTTGATCATTGTCATCTTGCGGAGTAGAGATTGTCCTCATTATTTTAAGACATGTGCATACTTATATATCTATGTGTTACTATCTCATCTATATCTCAAGTATAAATCTCCTTGGCGGAATCCTCATCATATAGGCCTCCCTCTATGTATTATTTGATATCTTGGCAGAATCTTAAGTCATGGGCCTCCCTATATATTTTCTAGGTCTGAAAAATAACCACAGGCGCCGGACATCCGGCCCCATCGCCGGATTTCCGGGCTGCTTGGTATCCAGAGTGTCAAAAATGACAAGCACAGGCGCCGGACATCCGGCGGGTCTCGGTTGCGCCCAAGTCTCAGGCCCCGGATATCCGACCCCCTGCTTACCAGAATGCCTCGAATCGGCGGGCCTCGACCCCGGATGTCCGGGACCTGTCCCGGATGTCCGGCCCTCCGGGTGCGTATAAAAGTTGAATCCTGTGGGGGTCGGGGCAGTTCTTCCCCAAATCCCCCACTCGGCCCTCCCCAACCCGTTCGGCCACCGGAGCCGCCGCCGCTCCTCCGCCTCCGCCCCGGTCTTCCTCGTCCCTCTCGGCCCCCGATCTCTCCGCTCCACGTCCTCCTCCCCCCGATCTACCTCCTCACCCTCTCCGTCGGTGAGTTGGTGGCTCGGTCCGTTCAGGAGGTGGACATCTTGGTGCCGGGCCTCCCCATTGCTCCATGATGGCTCGGACAAAGAATGCTGGCCCGGGTCCTACCGAGGGAGCTCTCTCCCATGGTATGCTCTCCCGTGCCTCCGTCTATCTCTTTTCCATCCTGTTATGCCTTGGTATATGCCTCCATACATGTATATTGGACTTCATGTCTCTGCCATGGCTCGTCTTGCCCTCACTAAAATGCTCCCACTATCATTCCTTTCTATGTCATTGGTCATGCAAATTTACCTTGGTCATGTTGACATTTTTCCCTAAGCACGCTCATGGACAAAATGTCACCATTTTTCCACTGTTATTTATGTGTGTTCCTATGGCTATTTCTACCTTACTTTCCTCTCATCGGTGTCCTATTACTTTCAGGCGCTCGCCGACAGGGCTCCACTGATTCTGAGGAGAATGTCCGGCCTAAGAAAAAGAAGACGACTTCTAAGAAGTGCTCTATCGGCCCTAGTCGTAACCGCAAGTCACGGCCATCCTCTAACTCTTATCCGGATGATGAGGATTATAATGTGGAAGAAGACAAAGACTTTGTTCCCAGGCGTCCTGTTGGTCAGTATAAGCCGGGGACACGCCGGGCTCCGGAGGCACCAGTGCCTCCAGTCCGGGGAGAGCCGCTGCCCGTGACTAATGGTCGCCCCATTTCCATGGATATGCCTGTCTGTGGAAATCGCCCTGTCCACAACTTCAAGACCATGGGGACGGGCCCTTATCTCAAGTTCAGGCATGATATCAATCAATTTGGGATGGTTGCTGATGCTGAAGACCGTCGGTTCCGTACTCACATGCAACAGGATATCTATGCCAGTGTGGTTCGGCCTTGCTCCTCAATCGTACTTGGACTTGCCCTTTCTTCGCATGCATCCATTGCATTTCCCGGACAACACTGTCAAGATCATTGATGACATGAATCTTGGTCCGGCCATGACCTTCAAGTGTGACTGAAATGAAGGTGCTATTCTTCAGTTCTACGCCACCTGTTTCTTTGGGCCTGACAACACCCTCACCTGGATGACTGATGATGCACAGCTGAGTATATCTTACACCCGGTTTGTCCAGATTTTGGGTCTTTCTGGTCATGGTCATCAGATTCATAGTGGGGATCCTAATCACACCCACATGAAGATTGGTGACTGTCCGCCACTTCTCAAGCCCGCTCGCCAGCTCACCGATGAGGAGATCAAGTATCCCCCCAATGAGGTCTCTATCTTTCGATCTCCCTACTACATTCTCTATCAGTGTGTGCTTCACACTCTTTACCCAAAGAAGGGAGATCGCTTGCGGGCATGCAGCTATTGCATTGACCTCATGGTGCGCATGCATTCTCACCCCACGGAGCCACTTGACACTGCTCACTTTATCTGGCATGAGATCCGTCTGACCAGTTTCCAGCAGACGCATGAGTTCCCTTATGCTCCATACATTTAGGCTCTGATTGACCACACCGCTCCCTTTGCGGTGGCCAAGACTGTTGTGCATGCCAAGTGGAAGCCTGCTAATCACATGTACAAGTCTGCGCCTGTTCAGCCCACTGCTCCTTCTCAGCCCAGGAGGACTCCTGCAGCCCAGGGAAAGGCTCCTGCTCAGTCCCAGAGGGCTTATGGTGCTTCCTCATCCTCTGAGAGGGACCCTTTTGGCCGCCTTGCTTCCTTCATGGGAAAAGCCCAGTCTGCTATCATGAAGGCTATCACTTTCAACTGTCAGCAGAATCATGATGTCCAGCAGAGCCTCATCCTCTCCAAGAATCGCCTCAAGCAGCATCTCCGTGCTCGTGGCAGTCCAGTGAGCGATGATGATCCTCTCCCGCCTGCTCCATCTTCCTCCGCCTTTGGGTTTCCAACCCATGCCGAGTACGTCGAGTTCTTCGATGGAGTTGTTGATGATGATGACATCCGCCAGGAGTGATCTCTCTCTATGTACTGATGCCTTCGCCCCTTTTTGTGTGTTCCTGACAAAGGGAGAGAAGTAGTATTTCTATGCTATGCTATCGTGTGAACCCTATATTTGTGTTAAGATTATCAGGTTGTAAGACTTTAATTGTGAGATTATGGTATTGATGTATTCCAAGTACTATCTTATATGCTATCTTTTCTCTCTATCATATGAGCTTGTGTTCATGGGTTGTCCACGGCTTGCATATGTTTCAAACGCTCCCCCATGAGCAAACATAACACATGTGCATTGAATTATTGTTATCTCAAAGTTGCACACATTAAGGGGGAGCTCAGTCAAAATTATCATATGACTTGTGCTTTTATGTAATACATTGCCATATCTTTTATACTACATGTATGATTGTCATCAACAAACAAAAAGGGGGAGATTGAAAGAGCAATCATGCCCTTACATTATATTTTGATGTTGATGACAATGTACATGTAGAGGACTAATGATGTTTGTCAAGTAAATCTCAGGTATTAGTTCTCAAATCTAAATATGCGAGGATCACGGACGCATGGAATGATTATGAGCCAAGAAGAAAGAAACCAAAAGGTTTACGGATCTAGCTTTCTCTTCTTCTTGAGTATAGGGATCCCGCACTATTAAGAGGGGATCGGTTGGGTCAGTAAAAGACTTGCTCAAGTCAGAACAAACTCCTTTCCTAAGTCAAAAATTGCACTATGCACAAATCACAAGGTGATGCTTCTCTGTGATGGCCGGATGTCCGGGCCCTGTGCCGGATGTCTGGGAGTTCACTGTGTCGCCGGATGTCCGGGAAGTGCCCCGGATATCTGGTACCTCTGCTATCCAGAGAGCATCAGTTTTCACCAGATATGCGCCGGATGTCCGGCACACTGCCGGATGTCCGGGCCCCGGATATCCGAGCCCCTTGCTGGATTTCCGACCCACACAATGCCAGAACCGTGGTGGTCTGATAGTGTGACATGCCGGATGTCCGGGCATAAGCCGGATGTCTGGTTGTTCCCATAAGGGCCGGATGTCCGGGACATCCCCGGATGTCCGGCTCCCCTGTTTTTCCTCTCTGGCTTTGTGTATCGTGTGCTCACTTCACAGATGCCGGATGTTCGGCCCTTGGCCCGGATGTCCGGCCTGACTCTGTCACTTACACTATAACGGCCATATTTGCACCCACACTATAAATACCTCTTCACCACTTCGTGGAGAGGTTGACCATTCACTTTGAGCTAACCCTAGAACACACATTTCTCTCTCTCACATCCTCATACACCAAATCCAAGATCCCAAGAGCATTTGAGAGCATTTGTGAGAAGTTCTCCAATCAAGTGATAGATCCACTCCTTCCCTTTCTCTCCACCAAAGGAATTTGTGATTTGAGCAAGTCTTGAGCTTTTCCCCATCGTTCTTGTTACTCTTGGAGGTTGGAGACTCCTAGGCGGTAGGAGTTCTTCGGTGAGGAATCGACCATTGTGATTTCCCCCGGAAAGTTTGTGGTTTTGGAGACCACCCCAAGGTCTACCACTAGTGGTTGAGAAATGCCTTCGTGGTGTTGTCTCAAGGAGAGAATAGGGTGAGCCTTCGTGTTAACACCCACCTCTCTAAACGGTGACGTAGCTTCCCTCCAAGGAAGTGAACATCGGCATACATCCTCGCCTCTCGGAGTTGCTGTTATCCCTAACCCTAACTCCCTACTTGTGGTTATTTTTTTTGTGGTATTACTTGTATTACTTGTGCTTGCTTATTCACTTACTTGTTGTTTTGCTTAGTACACATAGCACAACTATCATCACTGCAATTGTTAGGCCCACTTTCATATTCCGCATTATTAGCTATAATTGCTAAGTAACGATTAAAATTTGTAACTGTACCTATTCACCCCCCTCTATGTCCATCTCGATCCTTTCATCATGCCATCATTCTTATTGCATTACTCCGTTTCTCCATGAACTTAATACACTAGATGCATGCTGGATAGCGGTCGATGTGTGGTGTAATAGTAGTAGATGCAGAATCGTTTCGGTCTACTAATCTTGGACGTGATGCCTATATATTGATCATTGCCTTGGATATCATCATGATGATTTGATCTTCTATCAATTGCCCAACAGTAATTTGTTTACCCACCGTGTGCTATTTTCTTGAGAGAAGCCACTAGTGAAATCTACGGCCCCCGGGTCTAATCTTTTAACATATTGCTTTCCGATCTATCTTTTTCCGCATTTGTTTTCAGATCTATTATTTCAAAAACCCAAAAATATCTTGCTGCACTTCTTATTTGCATCTTTTATTTTGTGTTCTTGTGCGATGTACTTATCCAATCTCATACAAACCAATCTATCTTTTTACCGTGGAGAGATTGACAACCTCTCTTACGCGTCGGATTGCAAGTATTTATTCTTTGTGTGCAGGTACCGTTTACATAGTGTTGCTTGGTTCTCCTATTGGTTCAATAACCTTAGTTTCATAACTGAGGGAAATACTTACCGTAGCTGTGCTGCATCATCCCTTCCTCTTTGGGGAAATACCGACGCAGTCTCAAGTCACGCCAAAAGGAATTTCTGGCGTCGTTGCCGGGGAGACATCATCAACATCTATCAGGTTCCTAATCACAAATCTCATCTCCTTGCAATTTACATTATTTGCCATTTTCCTCTTGTCTTCATCTCCCCCACTTCACAAAAATTTGTCATTTTATTCGCCCTCTTTTTCGTTTGCCCTTTTCTCGTTAGATCTCTTGTTTGCTTGCAATCTTGTTTGCATAGTTGCGATGACTCAGGAAAATACCAAATTGTGTGATTTTTCCAATACCAATAATAATGATTTTATTAGTACTCCAATTGCTCATCCCGCCACTAGTGCGGAGTCTTGTGATATTAATGCCGCTTTGTTGAATCTTGTCATGAAAGATCAATTTTCCGATACTTCTAATGAGGATGCCGCGTCCCATCTAAACACATTCATAGAATTGTGTGATATGCGAAAGGAAAAATATTTGGACAATGATATAGTGAAGTTGAAATTATTTCCTTTCTCCTTGCGGGATCGTGCAAAAATTTGGTTTTCTTCTTTACCTCGCAATAGTATCGATTCTTGGGATAAGTGCAAGGATACCTTTATTACTAAGTATTTTCCTCCTGCGAAAATTATTTCCCTTAGAACTCAAATCATGAATTTTAAGAAACTTGAGTATGAACATGTTGCAAAATCATGGGAAAGAATGAAATTGATGCTAAGAAATTGTCCTACTCATGGTTTAAATCTTTGGATGATCATACAAAAAAATTATGCGGGATTGCATTTTGTCTCTAGAAATCTTTTAGATTCCACCGCGGGTGGTACTTTTATGAAAATTACTTTGGGTGAATCTACTAAATTGCTAGATAATATTATGGCAAATTATTCACAATGGCATACTGAAAGAGCACCTACTAGTAAAAAAGTTAATTCGGTTGAAGAAATTAGTACTTTGAGTGAAAAAGTTGATGCGCTTATGAAGTTGGTTGCTAGTAAAAATGCTCCTATTGATCTTAATGATGTGCCTTTTTCTACTTTGATTGAGCAAAATAGCAATTCCGTAGATGTGAATTTCATCTTGCGAAACAATTTTAATAACAATGCTTATAGAGGTAATTTTAATACTAGGCCTTTTCCTGGAAATTTCTCTAATAATTATGGTAATTCCTATGGTAATTCTTCTTACAATAATAATAGGAACCCCTCTGAACTTGAGAGTAATATTAAAGAATTTATCAATGCTCAATTTTTTTTCAATACTACGATAGAAGAAAAGTTGAATAAGATTGATGATATGTCTAGAAGCATTGATAGAATTTCCCATGATGTAGAAAATCTCAAGTTGAAAGCTTTTCCACCTAAGATTGATGAATCAATTAAAGCTTTATATGTTTCTATGAATGAAAGTAAGAAAAGAACCACTATGCTTAGAGCTAAAAGAGAACACTTAGAAAAAGCGCTTTCTAGTGATTGCTTTCATAAAAATGATGAAGATCTTAAAGTGATTGGTGTTTTTTCTATTGATTCCTTGTTTAGTAATATTAAAATTGATGATAAAGGGACTGAAGAAGAGTCAAATTTAGCTAAAGGCGTCCCAATGATTTGGAGGGTGAAAATCTTGATGATTTTTTTTGATGAAAGTGGGTTTGGAGAGGTCAAAACTTTAACTAGTGATGTGCCCACTATTTTGGATTACAAAGACTTTAATTATGATAGTTGCTCTTTGATTGAATGTATTTATGTTTTATAATCCATGATAAATTCACCCCATACTTATGAACAAAATAAAGCTTTTTACTAAACATATTGTTGATGCCATGATGAAACCTTTTGAAGAAAAGTTGGAGTTAGAGATTTCAATTCCTAGAAAATTACATGATGAGTGGGAACTGACCATTAAATTCAAGATTAAAAATTATGAGTGCTTTGCTTTATGTGATTTTGGTGCTAGTGTTTCCACAATTCCAAAATCTCTATGTGATGTGCTTGGTCTTACCAATATTGAAGAATGTTCTCTTAATTTGCACTTGGCGGATTCTACTATTAAAAAGCCTTTGGGAAGAATTAATGATGTTCTTATTCTTGAAAATAGGAACTATGTGCCCATATATTTTATTGTTCTTGATATTGATTGCAATCCGCCTTGTCCCATTATACTTGGTAGACCGTGTTTACTCACTAGCCATGATTGATATGAAAGAAGGCAATATTAAATTTCAATTTCCACTAAGAAAGGGGACGGAACACTTCCCTATAAAAAGAATTAAGCCACCATATTAATCAATCATGAGAGCATGCTATGGAGCAAAAACTAAAGATGACAACACTTGAATCTATGCATTATGCCTAGCTAGGGGCGTAAAACGATAGCGCTTGTTGGGAGGCAACCCAATGAATAAAATTTATTTTTACCTTTTTCTTTCTATTCTTGAGTGTTGACACAATTATGGTACTGTTATGATTGTGTTTTTATGTTTTAATTAGTGTTTGTGCCAAGTAAATCCTTTGGGATCATGTTGGGTGATAGTTGATTTGATCTTGTTGAAAAACAGAAACTTTTGCGTCCAGTAGAAGAATTGTCAAAAATCACATAAGTGACGAAAAATTCTGAATTTTTTACACAAGATTAATATACAAATTTCCGACGTTTTCCTAATGTTTCAGAAGTTTTTGAGTTACAGAAGTGTGATTAGAGTACATATTACTACAGACAGTTCTGTTTTTCTCAGATTCTGTTTTCGTTGCATTGTGTGCTTATTTTGATGAATCTATGGTTTGTAATGGAGGGTATAAGCCATGGTAAAGTTAGAATACAGTAGATATAATGAAATAATAAAATATGAATGGGTTTTCAATAGTACTTAGAGTGGTGATTTGTTTTGTTATACTAACGGATCTCACGAAGGTTTTGATGAGTTTTGTGTGATTGAAGTTTTCAAGTTTTGGGTGAGATCACGATGGATGAAGGAATAAGGAGTGAAAAGAGCCTAAGCTTGGGGATGCTATTGCAACCCAAGATAATATCCAAGGAGAAACAAGCAACTAAGCTTGGGGATGCCCCGAGTGGCATCCCCTCTTTCTTCTAACGACCATCGGTATTTTACTCGGAGCTATATTTTTATTTGTCACATATCATGAGTTTTGCTTGGAGTGTCTTGTATTATATGAGTCTTTCCTTGATTTGATTTTTAGTTTGTCACAAGTATCCTTTCTGGAGACACCTATTTGAGAGAGCCAAAATTATGCTATCATTTGTTAGAATTGATTTATATGCTTCACTTAAATTTTTTGAGCTATGGAATTGCTCTAGTGCTTCACTTATATCTTTTTGAGCATGGTGTGCTTTAAATTTTTGAAGAAATACTCTCATGCTTCACTTAGATTAATTTGAGAGTTAGTAAATTTTGAAGAAATTCTCTCATGCTTCACTAATATTATTTTGAGAGATGAATTTTTTATGCTCATGTTCTTCACTTAAATTTATTTGAGTTTGTCAAAAGCAATGGTAATATATGAAACTAGTCCCAAAGTGATAGATATTCAAGAGGGATATAATAAAAACTTTCATGAAGATCATTGGACAAATTAAACTTGATTCCTTGTAATAGTTTTGAGACATGATGATAGTAATATGTGAGTCATGTTGATGTTGGTGAGTAATTATGCTTTAGTAAGAATATTGGCGTTAAGGTTTGTGATTCCCTATGCAAGCACGAATGTCAATAGTTATGCAATGAAATTACATCCTACTTGTGGTGCATTATTCGGTGTTAGTTATGCTTAATGCACGTTTATGTGAATATTCGTTTCTTGGTTGGTTGCTTCTCAATCTATTTGCTAGCCTCCACTTGTACTAAGTAGAAATACTACTTGTGCATCCAAAATCCTTAAACCTAGTTTTGCCATATGAGTCCACCATACCTACCTATATACGGTATTTCCATGCCGTTCCAACAAATTTGTATGTGCCATCTCTAATTTTCAAAATGAATTTCCTTTTTGTGTGTCTGTACCGCTCATGAAGCGGTAGGAGGTGTCCAATATTTTTCCATGCTAGATGTGTTATTCTCAAGATGAGTGTTTATTCACTTGTCATTGCACGAGAGTACGACTGTAATAGGGATGCCCAGTCCCGAAATGAAAAAGAAATTTACTTTATGTTGTCAAATAATAAATTCCTTGGAAAGTGTTGGTATGGAAGGCAACCGTGGATACGGCTAGCCATGGATTGTGAAAGAATGGTGGAAAAAGGAATAAAATTTATTTTCTGTTTGGGAACCGCCTATGATATATCTAGCATGGAAAGTATTGAGAACTACTCGGTTGTTTTCGTTGACAGGAAAGGCATGCCACCCAAAATATATTTCTCTCTCAATTTAAGCTTTGAGCTCTGGCACCTCTACAAATCCCTACTTCCCTCTACGAAGGGCCTATCTATTTAATTTATGCAAATTTTATTTTTTATTTGAGTCTCCATCTTCTCTTATAAAGCACCAACTACGGGGCACTATGATCATACTTGTGCATTGGGTGTAGCTAATATTCGAGTGTGTGTCATGAATGGATCAATGATTGAGCATGATGGCTAGGGATAACTTTCTTTAGTGTTGATATTTTGAAAGACATGGTTGCTTGTTGGTATGCTTGAGTATTAAAGTCTTCATGTCAAAACTAGACTATTGCTTTGAACCATCTAAAAAGTCCAAATGTCCATGCTACCAAAGAAAAGAATATGTGATGAACATGTTAGGCAGCATTCCACACCAAAAATTCTGTTTTTATCATTTACCTACTCGAGGACGAGCAGGAATTAAGCTTAGGGATGCTGATACATCTCCAACGTATCTATATTTTTTATTGTTCCATGTTGTTATATTATCAATCTTGGATGTTTTATAATCATTTTATAGCAACTTTATATCATTTTTTGGGACTAACCTATTGACATAGTGCCTAGTGCTAGTTGCTGTTTTTTGCTTGTTTTTTACTTCACAGAATATCAGTACCAAACGGAGTCCAATTGCCACAAAACTTTTTGGAGATTTTTTTGGACCAGAAGACAACTTGGGAGCCAAGGAAGCACCTGGGAGGAGGCCCGTGGAGCCCACGATACACCAGGGCGCGCCAGAGGCCCCCGACGTGCCCTGATGTATCGTGGGGCCCACGGAGGTCTTTTGCACCGCCTCTCGGCTCTAGAAATCCTCAGAAATTCCAGAAACCCTAGAGGAGTCGACGAAACACAATTCCAGCCGCCGCAAGTTCCAGAACCACGAGATCCAATCTAACACCATCACAGAGGGGTTCATCATCCTCATTGGTGCCTCTCCGATGATGCGTGAGTAGTTCACCATAGACCTACGGGTCCGTAGGCAGTAGCTAGATGGCTTTCTCTCTCTCTCTCTCTCTCTCTTGATTCTCAATACAATGGTCTCTTGGAGATCTATTTGATGTAATGACTTTTTGCGGTGTGTTTGTTGGGATCCGATGAAGTTTGAGTTCATGATCAGTTTCTACCCATGAATATTATTTGAGTTTTCTTTGATCTCTTATATGCATGATTATTTATAGCCTCGTATTTCTTCTTCGAATCTTTGGTTTAGTTAGGCCAACTAGATCGAATTTTCTTGCCATGGGAAGAGGTGCTTTGTGATGGGTTCGATCTTGTGGTGTTCTCTCCCAGTGACAGAAGGGGCAGCGAGGCACGCATGTAACGTTGCTATTAAGGATAACAAGATGGGGTCTATTCCTACATGAATATATCTTGTCTACATCATGTCATCATTCTTATTGCATTACTCCGTTTTCCATGAACTTAATACACTAGATGCATGCTGGATAGCGGTCGATGTGTGGAGTAATAGTAGTAGATGCAGAATCGTTTCGGTCTACTAATCTTGGACGTGATGCCTATATATTGATCATTGCCTTGGATATCGTCATGATTATTTGATCTTCTATCAATTGGCCAACAGTAATTTGTTTACCTACCGTGTGCTATTTTCTTGAGAGAAGCCACTAGTGAAATCTACGGCCCCGGGTCTAATCTTTTAACATATTGCTTTCCGATCTATCTTTTTCCGCATTTGTTTTCAGATCTATTATTTCAAAAACACAAAAATATCTTGCTGCACTTTTTATTTGCATCTTTTATTTTGTGTTCTTGTGCGATCTACTTATCCAATCTCATACAAACCAATCTATCTTTTTTACCGTGGAGAGATTGACAACCTCTCTTACGCATCGGGTTGCAAGTATTTGCTTTGTGTGCAGGTACCGTTTACATAGTGTTGCTTGGTTCTCCTACTGGTTCGATAACCTTGGTTTCATAACTGAGGGAAATACTTACCGTAGCTGTGCTGCATCATCCCTTCCTCTTTGGGGAAATACCGACGCAGTCTCAAGCCACGTCACTCACTAGTTGGTTATGTTATTGCCATGAGTAAATATAATACCTAAGTGTTATCATCGATATGGTTGTTTGTGTTCTTTGCTGAAAACCTGAACACTAGCTAAGCATATATATAGCAACGGGAACAAAAGAGTTTGTAAAAGTTTTCTTGATCACTTTCAGTTTATCAACTGAATTGCTTGAGGACAAGCAATGAGTTAAGCTTGGGGAGTTGATACATCTCCAACGTATCTACTTTTCTAAACAGTTTTGCTCTTGTTTTGGACTCTAATTTGCATGATTTGAATGAAACTAACCCAGACTGACGATGTCTTCAGCAGAACTACCATGGTGTTATTTTTTTGCAGAAATAAAAGTTCTCGAAATTGGATGAAACTTTTTGGAGATTTTTTCTAGAATATATAATGAATATTTGAGCGAAGAACCACCGGAGGGGGACACCAATGGCTGCCAAGGCAATAGGGCGCCCCCTAGGGCGCGCCCTCTTGCCTTGGGAAGGCCACGTGGCCCCGCAGACCCTAATTCTAGTCCTATAAATTCCTATTTCCCGAGAAAAAAATAGGAGAGAAGTTTTCATCGTGTTTTACGAGACGGAGCCGCCACCACCTCATGTTCTTCCTCGGGAGGGTTGATCTGGAGTCCGTTTGGGGCTCCGGAGAGTGGAGATTCTTGTCGTCGTCATCACCAACCCTTCTCCATCAACAATTCGATGATGCTCACCACCGGGAGTGATTAATTCCTTTGCCAGGCCTGCTGGATGGTGACAGGATTGGATGAGATTGATCATGTAATCGAGTTATTTTGATAGGGCTTGATCCCTAGTATCCACTATGTTCTGAGATTGATGTTGCTATGACTTTCTTATGCTTAATGCTTGTCACTAGGGCTCGAGTGCGATGATTTCAGATCTAAACCTATTATGTTTCCATGAATATGAGAGTGATTTAGATCCTATCTTGCAAGTTGTATGCACCTATTACGTGTTATGATCCGCATACCCCACAGTGACAATAATTGGGATTTTTTCCGGTGATTACCGTAGTTTGAGGAGTTCATGTATTCACTATGTGTTAATGCTTTGTTCCGGTTCTCTATTAAAAGGAGGCCTTAATATCCCTTAATTTCCATATGGACCCCGCTGCCACGGAAGGGTAGGACAAAAGATGTCATGCAAGTTTTTATTATAAGCATGTATGACTATATACGGAATACATGCCTACATTATATTAATGAATTGGATCTAGTTCTGTGTCGCTCTAGTGTGTAACTATTACATGATGAATGTCATCCATATCAATCCATCACTGATCCATGGCCTACGCTTTTTTGCTTATTCGTTTCTGTTAAGTTAACTTTCCCTACTGCTACTGTTACAATCACTACAAACTGCTACGTTCCGCTATATCCACTGCCATTGTTACCGTGCTACTAAAAACTTTGTTACAGAAAGAAATCCCAGGTGTGGTTGAATTCACAACTCAACTGCTAAGACCAATAAATATTCTTTGGCTCCCCTTGTGTAGAATCAATAAATTTGGGTGAAATACTACCCTCGAAGACTGTTGCGATCCCATATACTTGTGGGTTATCAGGAGGCTCTAGGTGGTGCTGGGGCTCATTCAGTAGAGCTTGAGAGGGTGCAATTGCGCGCATGACATGCCCGTTGAACCGCTCCATCTCCATGTATTCCCACTGGTAGCGAATTCCACCCATGACCTGCCTCCACAAGATTTCACATTGGTATACCTCTACTCCACCGGGACGTCATCCCCGCCGACAATGCGCTCGAGCCTGGCCACATAAACATCGGGATCAACGATGACACAACTGCCGTCGAGCTCGATGAAGCTGCACATAAAATCGCTCGTCATTGAATCGCACAAGGATTTTGCCCATTCTTGGCGGGGCATCAAGCTGTTGAAGGGCACCGGTGACGATGACTCTTCGGGTGGGTCGTCGATCATGCCGACAGGAAGCTCTGGATCTTCTGCATGGTGGATGGCAAGCAACTCTTCATACTTCCTCTACATGTAGAACATTATGCACCCAAGGTATGGCATGGCGAGATCGGTGCCAATGGGCGACGACGCCTGCATCGGCTCGTTCTCCTCGTTGAAGATGTAATCCATGAAGGGTCCGTCGCCGAACTCCGAGCTTTGGTTGCCTGGTAAGGCGCCAACGTCGACCTCTGAGCTTTGCTTGCCTGGCAAGGGGCTGACGTCGACCTCCGAGCTTTGGTTTCCTGGCAAGGGGCCGACGTCGACCTCCGAGCTTTGGTTGCCTAGCATGTTGGAATAATTAATAGAAGATAGGTGTGGAGTAGATCTGCGCACAGTGTCACTGCGTTGCCGCAAGGGTCATATAGAGCTAGCCACTCGCTGGTGGCGGGAAACCGATGGAGGAAGAGGCGGGAAGTGTTGGTGTGGATGCGGGACACATGTATAATGCCATTAATTTCTGCACTGTGGCAACTGTGTTCGTAGGTACCAGCTGGTGCATGCCATTAATGGTTGTAATGGGGCCGTTTTCGGGGTTTCTCCTAGTTTATTATACATGTAAATTGTTTATTGAGGTGTGCAAATGTTATGTGTAGTCGATTACGTAATTGCATGTTTAATTTGGTTATGCATCTTGTATTTATAAGCATATATCTTGTTGTTCTATAGATAGAGCAAATCACATCACAAACGATTAAACTAACAAACACGACAATGATGATTTGAACAATCACATACAATTGTTCACCAACAAGCGTTTGCCCACACCACACACAACTTATTAGCAGAAATTGCATGTGTCAAAGATTATTTGAAACAATGCCATAATTTTTACCAGGACATCTGGGTGCCATGTCATGAAATCATGCAAATTTACATGTATTTCACAGCATTTTTTGATTTTCTGATTTTGAAAACCTAGATTCCTATCATGTGTGTCCAAAGAGTGACTCCAAGATGTTTGAAATTCCTTCCAATTTATTGCATGCGGCATAATAAGGACACACACAAATATGATTTTTCCAACAACTTTTTGCCTCATCGTGACGTGTTCATGTATTTCAAATTTGAATTATGGCCATTACATGGCTAGAAACTCACTCACTGTCTTAGAAAGGCCAATTGAACACCGATATTTTTCAAATCTTAGCATAACAGTTATATTCGTGCGTTGTAAGTGAAAAAAAGCAAGGCCAAGTGAGGCAGCGACTGGTGGTTCATCATCAACCATGGCTCACGTTCCCTCTCAGAACCACAAGCTAGCCTTCGTGTGATGCTTCGGTTTGTTACATGTATGTGTCAAAGCTTCTCTGAAATAAAGTCATAATTTTTACCACGACATCTGCGTGCCATGTCATGAAATCATGCAAATTTACATGTATTTTAGAGCATTTTCTGATTTTTTGATTTTGAAAACCTAGATTTCTAGCGTTTATGTCCAAAGAGTGACTCCAAGATATTTGGAATTCCTTCCAATTTTTGCACGGGGCATATTAAGGACACACATATGATTTTCCCAACAACTTTTGCCTCATCGTGATGTGTTCATGTATTTCAAAGTTAATGGCCATTACATGGCTAGAAACTCACTTACTGTCTTAAAAAGGCCAAATGAACACCGAAAATTCTCAAATCTTAGCATAACGGTTGTATTCGTGCGTTGTAAGTGAAAAAAAGCAAGGCCAAGTGAGGCAGTGAATAGCGGTTCGTCATCAACCATGTCCCCTCATTCCCTCTTAGAACCACAAGCTAGCCTTCGTGTGATGCTCCAGATTGTTACATGTACGTGTCAAACCTTATCTGAAACGAAGCCATAATTTTTACAACGACATCTTGGTGCCATGTCATGAAATCATGCAAATTTACAGTTATTTTAGAGCATTTATTGATTTTCTGATTTTGAAAACCTAGATTCCTAACGTTTGTCTCCAAAGGGTGACTCCAAGATGTTTGGAATTCCTTCCAATTTATTGCATGGGGCCTAATAAGGACACAAATATGATTTTTCCAACAACTTTTTGCCTCATCATGACGTGTTCATGTATTTCAAATTTGAATTATGGCCATTACATGGCTAGATAATCACTTACTATCTTAAAAAGGCCAAATGAACACCGAAAATTTTCAAATCTTAGCATAACGGTTGTATTCGTGCATTGTAACGGTAGGAACTTTTTTCTTACAATTAAAACACTATCCATTCTTGCTGTATCCCAAATTAGTTTTACAAATCAATATAGAAAGTGAACTGAATACACACGGTTCTATATTGGAACCGTTTGCGATGAAAATTCACAGATCTATTTATGACTTACACCGGAAGCTTCGTCGGATTCGTCTAGCTCGGATTCCGGTCCGCCTCGATCACCATTCCCCAACAAACCATTCTTGCAAAGAATGATGCCGTGGAGACACTTCATGAGGGCGCGTATGACCGCCACCTCTGGCCCATGCGCTTTCGCCTCCGTGGAGAGCACGGCCGCCTACGCCGAGAGCGTAGCCGCATCCGCCTTGAGCGCGTCCGCATCCGCCGAAAGGGCCTCTGCAGCGCCCGACAGGGTGTGTGCAGCCACAGAGACGGCCGCTGCAGCTGCTGCGACGACGGCTGCAAACGCCAAAAGTGCTCGAGCAGCTTTCCGTGCTGCGGAGGTCGCCCTGGCCTGGGTCAAGGCCATCCAAGCCAAGATCAAGGACGCCCACGCCAAGATACTCCAGGCCTCCTCGGAATCCAGACTGCACCCCACGTCTGAAGAGGCGGCAAATGCAGGGGCCCAGATGCATGTCGCCGATGCGGCGGTGGAGGCCATGGAGCCCCTTCCACACTAGATCGTTGAGCGAGAGCTGGAGATATGGGAGTCGTCTAAGAGCGCCGAGCGCCGAGAAGAGTTGCGCGTGCCTCAGGAGGAGGTCAAGAGGTGCCTGTCCGTCGAGGAATCGATGGTGGAGTTCCAACGCGAGCTCTAGCGGTGCAACTACTACAAGTACTACAACGGTGAGGGCAACGTCAAGGACGAGAGACACGCCAAGGACGAGGACGTCGCCTTGGTCGAGTTCAGCCTGGGGGACGCAGAGTCCAGCATCGACGGATGTCGCTCGGACAAGTCGTCAACATCTCATTGAACATTGGCGAGGCATAGGGCGGCGCGTCGACGTCTTTGTTAAAATTATGCGCAATACTAATAGTCTTTATTTAGAGAGTCGGTCTTTTGTTAGCACTATGTTAGGTCAAGGAGCGTTGTTTATTTAGTGAACTTGCTCGATGAAGTAAGTGCGAGCTATGTGTCGGCTAATTTGTTTACCCTAGTTAGCAGCTGATGTTAAATTAGGCAACGACGTGGATGAGCACTATAACCAGGGAATACTAGGGGGAGGGGGATTTGTATGTTCTAATTCATCGCACACGCTCAAAGCACAAGAATTGTTTGCAATGGTATGTTATCACACACATTTGTTCAGAAGTAATAGCATTTGATGAAACTTTGCGTGCCAAGTTTCGCTGCACACAGTGAATATTTTTGCCAGCCGCCGAAATATCTACCTCTCCCCGCCCTCCCGCCCTTCCCACCAAGGGCCACATTTCCCCTGTTTCCTCCTTCCTTCCTAAGCGCCCTATCCACTTCCTCGCTTGCTCGCTCGCTCTCTCCGTCTTGCATCCGACCATCGCGGATGCCATGGTCTCCTCGGATGACCCCTCCAGCAGTATCTCCTCCTCCGACAAACCTCTCACAAGCCAGGTATTTCCCTCTCCTCTCTCTCGCTCACCTAGGGTTAGGGTTATGGTTGAAATTGGGGATTTTTATTGCATCGGCCGGTTTGATCCATTCCTTCCTCTTGTAGCTCCCTAGTACCACCACTTCCAAGGAATGGGGCGGGGTAGCTGAAGATCTGCCTGCTCATTGTCAACGTCAATCTCCATGAGTGATGTTAGTTGATTCTGAATCTGTGGACAGCGGGAGGAAGTTTCTTGGATGTGCACAGAAGGTTAGCCCCACTCTTGTTGTTAGAAATAATTTGTTATATTAGATGTGCTTCAGACACTTTGCATGTGCTATGTTATTCTCGATGTGATTAAGACACGGTCACATTTCTACGTTTGTGAGCCCTATTTTAATTGATGTCATAAGTTCTATGTTATAATATTCTGGATTGGACCGATGATAGTGCTTTCTTAATTGACATCATCAGTTCTTATGTACATACTTGTTAGTATTAATTTGATGTCATTCAAACACTGTCGCTGTGCATCATATACTACAGAGGTTGTTGAGGTTATATTTAGCTTCCTCATAAAATTTGCAATTTGTTATTACACACACAAAAACATAGGAGGGATGAGAACTAGAACATCCTACTACAAAGACTCTTCGACCATAACCATGTCACGTCCGATGAAGAAATTTACATGACACTTTTTAAGAAAAAACAGACGCACTTGAAGCACAAAAGTACAAACATGGTGAACCATTCTTGTTGACAAATACTTTGATGAGTGCAGTTACATTTGCTGCAAGTTACATAAATATTTCATGGAGAAAATGTTAGAAGCAGAAGATAATACCATTCTGGAAGTACACTACTCCGGTATGCGTTTCCATCACATGCCGGGTACCATCTTTGTGGGATTTGAGGACTTTCATCTCTTCTTCACCTTTGATATGCTCGATGGCACTCTTATTAATTGTTTGATGTTGTAAGTGCTTCACAAACTCTGGTCAACTTCTCCATATAAGGCTATAAACGGAAAAAAGATAACGGTATTGTATTCCTCTCAGGGGATTGATGGCTCACAAAGATCAATAAGGGCGCTTGAGTATTTCATAGAAACTGATTTAGCAAATGACACTTTATTACGTAATAATGATACACGCAAGGTTTCCATTGACCATGTCTCCAAGATCTAGAATACGTTACACATAGGAGAATTCTTGTGTGGCCCTATCATGAAGGGTAACTTAAATATACAACCACACATACATTTATCGTCTTTCAGTTGTCGACATACTTCACATGTTCATGGTTTTCTTAAACTGTAGCCATCACTAGATCATGGTGGTCTTCCAAAGCGCAACACAATTTACTACCTAGATTCTCTCAGAGCGTCAAATAAGCCTCAAGACCTGAATCATTTTCAGGATTTCATGGATAGCTATTGAATTCTTTGATGTTCATATGTTGTATTCATATCTGGTTCAAGAATTGAGTATGTGAAATTTCATCTTCATTTATAGTGTATTGTCAAGGTACATAACTATAGGAGGGATACGGTTAGACCGCAACTACCTCTGCACCACGAGATAGTTTCTCTGGTAAGACACCGAAATCCATTATTTTCAGAAAATGCTAGTCAGATATTCAAGTTTCTAAGTAAACATCTTTCTATTTCTCTCCAAAGAAAAAAAGAAACAACTTACGCCGGTTAGGTTGTTACTAACAGGGCAAATACATGACTAATTCTATACGAAAAATTTCAGTGTCCTCAACAACAAGAAGGGACCAACCTTTGTGGATACTATGTTTGCTGACACATGATCTCCATATGTAGATCTTCTAAATGTTGTATCGATGCTGACAGAATAGTACTGGTAAGTATGTTTCTTAATTACTATCTTCTACTCCACACGTATGCCACATTTGATCTAAAAATTCTGTAGATGATCTTTGAACCGATGACCCCTGAACCGCTCCCCGTAGCTGAATTGTTGGATATTAGGAGATTTATTAGCAACTTCATTCTGAAACACTATATCAAGCCCGGTCAACATAATGAAGATTTTAGCGTTCCTTTTCCTTGAAGAATAAGTATGCATTTAGTTAGTGTTAGCAGCTAAACGTATATGCATGGTTGCATTTTTTTCCATGTGATGAGGTACATTGTACAATGTGATTATGTAGCTAGCATCTGTGGAATTTAGCTAGCATTTGTTAAATTGCATATTGTAGCGTATTTTGATGAGTGTTCCTCCCGTGGACACTATTTGTTCAATTGCATATCGTGGCGAATTTGCAGGGCGTTTCAACTGTGATATTTTTCCGTAACCTGTCCCTTTAAGCAAACACGGTTCAAGAAACTGAGCGTGTGGGATCCAAATTGGAAATCACACGTCACTCATAGCGTAACCATCTGTGATTTACCCCAAAAGCACACGGGGTCTGAACCGAACCGTTTGTGATACAAATCAAATCGTAAACGGTTTGTAACACATTTACCACACGTGAGCTTAGAGGAAACCATGTCCGATGCAAAATGCAACCTCACTTATTAATTATTCAGGAAACGTGTGCAATGATATCATGCATGATAGACGCTTACTATACATGACTCATGTGCGATGATCCAGATATCGCGCACAGTTTCTTTGATCGCCCGGGTGGCTTAGGTAATATTTCAAAAACGGTTATAGCTCAAACACCATTTGGTTTCCATGAGCAATAAGACACATTCGACTGATGATGGACGTGTGTGATTGTGCCTCTATCCCACACGGTTGACAAAATTAAAGTGTGTGCGATATGTTCTTGCATCGCACACGAGTATATTTAGCAGAGCGTTTGTGTTCATCGGTCACTATCACTGATGATTTTTCTGTGTCATGTGGGATGGACTCCCCCCCTATCACACACATAGGCAAGGAAACGGTTTAAAACTCTCTCGTGGAAAGGGGGTAAAAACCATTTGTATAGCACGTCGCTGCAACAGTGCTGGATTAATAGCTGACACACACAGTCGATGATGAAATACCAAGAATACATCACATGCCATACTATTTACATCGAAGATCTAGTGCAATACAATACAGACCTGCTTAGCTCATGGCTAGCCTACACTATAAACATGCAGTAGAGTAATTGATACTTGTGATCTGCGTTGGGTTTTCCGTGAAGAGGAACGGGTAGTTGCAGCACAAGGTGGGTAAGTATTTCCCACAGTTATGAAACCAAGGTTTATCGAACCAATAGGAATATCACTTCTCAACCGTCTTCAGCGACTGCACACAAAAGAACAAACGACTTGCACCCAACGCGGGCAAGAGGGTTGTCAATCCCCTTGATCTCGTTATTTGCAAGCAAATGAGTTGTGTACATAATTGTTGATAAATATAAGTTGCAAAATAAAATAAAAGGTAAATAAAGGCAGCAAGGTAGCAATAGCGTTTGCGAATATATAAGTGAATAGACTCGAGGGCCATAGTGTTCCCTAGTGGCATCTCTCATGTAGGCAACGTACGGAGGGTAACAAATTACTGTTGGGCAATTGACAGAAAAGCGGATAGTTATGCGATATTCACGGCAATGATCATGTCTATATAGGCATCACGTCCATAAGCAAATAGGTCGACTCCTGCCTGCACCTATTACTATTACTCCACCCATCGACCGCTATCCAGCATGCATCTAGAGTATTAAGTAAAACAGAGTAATGCTTGGAGAACAATGACATGATGTAGACAAAGTAAACTCAATCAATATGAATAAACCCCATCGTTTTATCCTTAGTAGTAGCAACACAAAGACGCATCTTCTCCCTTTCTGTCACTAGGATATAGAAACTCGTCAGGTTGAACCTACTACAACGCACTACTCCCACCGAAGAAATATCAATCTACTTGGATAAAGCACATCAATAAATCAGAGAGCATTACGAAGCTATAATGATCATGCGATTAAGAGACAATATATATCAGAGGTATCTCAAATACTTTTCATGAATAATCTGAACATAAACCCATAATTCATCGGATCCCAACAAACACACCGCACAATAGGATTACATCGTATGGATCAAAGCGAAGATGCGATGATCATTGTATTGAAGATCATATGAGAGAGAGATAGCCAGCTAGGTACTAGCTAGCATGGACCCGTATGTCTGTGGTGAACTACTCACACATCATCATGAGGGCAGGAAGGTTGATGAAGAGGCCCTCCGTGATCGATCCCCCCCTCCGGCAGGGTGCCGGAACGGAGCTCCAGATGGGATCGCGGCGAAACAGAGACTTGCGGCGGCGGAAAAAGGTTTTCGAGGCTCTCCTGAGGGTTTCCAGGATTAATAAGAATTTATAGGCCGGAGAACAAGGTCGGGAGAGCCACAGGGGGCCCACAAGCTATCAGGGTGCGGCCCCCCTGGGGTCGCATCCTGTTGGTTTGTGGAGCCTCCCTAAGGCTCCCGGCTATCCTCCGAGGCTTGTTGGTCTTGTTTTGGTCCAGAAAAAATCGTCAAAAATTTTCGTGGCAATTGGACTTCGTTTGGTAAAGGAAATCTGCAAAGTAAAAAACACGCAGAAAACAGCAACTGGCACTTGGCACTGTGTAAATAGGTTAGTGCTCAAAACTATAATAAATTGGTGAATAATGACCCAAAAAGTATCTAAGAATTATAATATATCAGCATGGAACAATCAAAAATTATAGATACGTTGGAGACGTATCAGTAATCTTTCTAGTCTTGTGGCATCCATCAACTCACATGCAAGGGTTGAGTATAACGTCGCAACCCTACTTCGTAACCTTCCCTTCGATATGGTAACCTGCAACATGATACATTGCAGCCACAAGGGTCAACACATTGGATGTATCAGCAAGCTTCACCATGATTGGCTTGTGGAACATAAACATGCACTTTGGTGCAGCTGGTTTTCTTTTGTGCAAAATAGCTTTTCCTATATTTATAGTAGTGGTCTACTATGATAGGAATATGAAACTTCCGGTACCACCGGTCGTAGTCTAGAGTTACACCGCTACCCCACGTTGTAACCCAAAGCAGTTTGAGTATGTGGACTGATTATCCCCAAGTGCAAGGAATCATCGTGGCACTTTCCGAAGATGGAAGTGATAAGTATGGAGTGTCGAACCCACAAGGAGCTAAAGGTAAGATCAATATTCTCTTAAGTCCTATCTGCCACTGATACGACTCTACATACACCGAACGTTTGCTTCTATCTAGCAACGAAAAATAAAAATGCGTCGTGGGTATAAAGAGGATAGCTTTGCATGATAGTGGAGAACAAAAATATGAAAATAGTTACTGCCAAAATAAAGTTAGAATATATTACAAATAGAGAGTGTGGAATAATGATGGTATGGTGTGCGGAATCATCCTAGGCAATTGATAACAAGATCAGTAATCATTATTGCAATTTTATATGAGGGAGAGGCATGAGCTAACATACTTTCCGTACTTGGATCACATGAACTTATGATTGGACCTCTAGCAAGCATCCGCAACTACTAGAAATCATTAAGGTAAACCCAACCATAGCATTACACTTCAAGTCCCCTTTACTCCCATACGTAAACAACCCCCTTACTCAGGTGTAAGCTTCTGTCTATCTAGCCACCCACTATAAGAGAATCATAAACATATTGCAACACCCTACAACGGGAATCCCCCACGTGTGCACAACACGTAAGCCACCATAGGACAACACCAATATAAAACATACAACTCAAACCAATCAAGATCATCAATCAACCCAAAGGACAAAATAAATCTACTCTATCA
The DNA here is from genome assembly GCA_039707655.1 of Elymus sibiricus. Classification (NCBI taxonomy): domain Eukaryota; kingdom Viridiplantae; phylum Streptophyta; class Magnoliopsida; order Poales; family Poaceae; genus Elymus; species Elymus sibiricus. The sequence continues at coordinate 254,255,769 of CM077671.1, forward strand.
TCATAAGATGGCAACACATCATTGAATAATAATATGTGAGGGAGTCCTGGACTAAGGGGTCCTCGGGCCGCCGGCCTATATCCTATGGGCCGGACAGGTGGGCCGCTCTATGGCCACCGCATGGAGGCCAAACTATGAGACAACCTCGTATTTGGGAAGGAAGCCTTCAGTGCCTTGGTGTGTCCTCCAAGTCAAGACGGCGAGATCGGCGCATTTATCCTTGATGGTAATCGACTATGTGTAACCCTAGGTACCCCTAGTGTTAGTACGTAGAACGATCATTCCAACTCATCTAGGGTTTAGTTCATATGATCTCGTGGTAGATCAATTCTGTAATCGTCAGACACACACATCAATACAATCAAGCAAGACATAGGGTTTTACCTCTTCGAGAGGGACCGAACTTGGGTAAACATTGTCTCCCTATTTCTCGTTCCCCATTGATCGAAGATCCACAGCTTGGGCCCCCCTACCCGAGATCTACTGGTTTTGACACCGACATTGGTGCTTTCATTGAGAGTTCTGTTGTTGGATCGCCAGAAGGGTCGATGGCTCGCTTAGTCATCAGCGATGACATCCACATAGGGGACATCTTTATCTTCGGCCGGTTCCTCGTATCCAACGGTGTAGTTCTACACGCTGATGTTGCCGGTCATCTCGACTAGATCAACAGCTTCACCCCAGGGCAGAAGATCAGGTTTGGCAGCCTACAATATGCCGCCGACGCCCGGGGCTATCTGTTCCTGGCTGGGCTCACGGCCTCGCCCGATGAGCCCAAAAACCTCGAAGTTTTAACTTCGGACCTCCTCCTCGATCCTATCTCTTGGTCGATCCTTACCCTGGACCTAGCTTCGAGCTCGGATCCGATCATTGCCTCTAGAGACCTTGGCCCGGCCTTTGCCGAGTACCATCCCTGTATCGACACTTCGGAGATCGACTGCAAAAGAGTCCAGAATACAAATTCGGCTGGCCTCTCACTATTAAACGAGACGCTGGCCCATACCCATACTCGGAGCGGTCTTGAGGCTAATTATGGGGAATTTTATGTCCCACCCACCACCCACTTGGTAGCCACTATTGAAGACTTAACCGATATGTTGGACTACGCCTCGGAAGAAGCCGAACACACAGAGAAAGAGGCCGACGCCACTGCCCCTCCCACCACTGGACGGTGGACTGCTACCTCCACCTATGAGTGGACACCCCTAACACCGCGGGGAAGGACGGTGACGGCACCCCTGGAGAAAATGAAAATAGCCCTGGCGAAGCACCTCCTAAGCGCCGACGCTAGCGCAAATGATCCAAGGTTCTCAAGGGCAGGGAAAGCAACACGGCCACCGGAGAGGACCATACCCCGGATAACATGGATAACCTCAAAGACCCCGCCGCCCCCGAACACAATCTTGATTTTTCGGAGGGCCACGAGGATAAGTATAAATCCGAGGACCTCAAGACAACAACTACCTTCCTTCCTCTGAAGAGGAAGTTAGCCTCGGAGCCGAGGATTTCATCGTCCCTGAAGACCCGCTAGATCAAGAGCGGTTCAAGCGGCAACTTATTGCCACCGCCCGAAGCCTGAAAAAGAAGCAGCAACAGATAAAAGCTGAACAAGATACCCTCAACGATAGATGAACGAAAGTCTTGGCAGCAGAAGAAGGGTACGACAATGAATGGCCGGATCAAAACAAAAGTTACCCGTGCTGACGTCTGCTGCCACAATTCGATAATGAGGTCCCCGAGCTCGCACCCCCGAGACACACTCAGGACGACCAGCCAGACCGCCCCCCTCGAGGATAGGACAGGATGGCTGTAAGGGCCGATGACCGACCTATCCCCCCCCCCTCGCGGGAGAGGAAAGGAGCCAATAAATGAGGACCCATATGACCTATGACATGGCCTAGATGCTAGAGCAGGCCAGCCCAGATCCATCTACGGATCTGGAGGGCATAGCCCCGTTAGACGGGGCGAATACCAAGCTTGGCTAGACCGAAACAATAGAATTCGGGAGGAGCACCGTGTCCGGGTAGCATATGATCACCGGAATGACATAGCCCGAGTCCGGGGCGCCGCTCACCCAATGTGCTTCCCAGACGAGGTGATGCAGCCCTAGTTTAAAAAACCGGACCGGACCGGCGGTCGAACCAGAAAAAACCGGAACCGACAGCCTCATCGGGTTTTTAAGCTAATAAGACCGTTCTGCAATCGGATCGGAGAAAACCGGTCGAACCGGCAGGTTTTCTGAAAAACCGGTGAAAAAACGGGGCCATTGAACCGGGAAAAACCAGGAAAATATTTTAATAGAAATTGCGAGAAGTGGGATTCGATCCCATGTCATGTGAGCAGTACACGGGGCCAGCACATGGCCTAATAACCAACTCGGCTATGCTACTTCATTGTCCACTACATGGAAATGATTTTATTTGACCATTGTTTCATACTATATTAGCACATATATTACTCAGCATTTATTATTCTATTGCTTCAAAAACCGACAATCGAACTGGTGAACCGGCGGTCTGACCGGTAAAAACCTGAACCGACAACCTTTCTGGTTCGATTTTTTAAACTATGGATGCATCACCAGTTCCCCGAAGGATTTAAACCCGTAAACATCGAACAGTATGACAGGACAACAGACCCGGCCATATGAATCGAAGACTTCCTTCTCCACATTCATATGGACCGAGGAGATGACCTCCACGCCATAAAATACTTACCTTTAAAACTTAAAGGACCAGCACACCACTGGTTAAACAGCCTCCCTGGGAAGAGCTCAAAGATGCTTTCCGAGCTAACTTTCAAGGCACCTACGTTCGGCCCCCGGATTCTGATGGCCTGAGCCACGTTGTCCAAAGGCCCGGTGAATCAGCCCGACAATTCTGGAATCGGTTCCTGACTAAGAAGAACCAAATCGTCGACTGCCCGGACGCTGAAGGAATAGCCTCTTTCAGGCACAACATTCGAGATGAATGGCTAGCTCGACAACTCGGCCAAGACAAGCCGAGGACAATGTCGGCCCTTACCGCGCTTATGACCCGCTTTTGCGTGGGTGAGGATAGTTAGTTAGCCCGTCGATATAGTAATCTCGAAGACCCTGGCACCTCTGAAGTTCGGGACGGAAACGAAAGGCCACAACGCAACAGGAGCAGGCACCGACAGAGCAGCGGTGATGCTTTGGACACGGCAGTCAATGCCATATTCAGTAACTCAAAATCAGGACCGCGGAAGAAACCCTCTAAAGGAATAGGGATGGACCTACCGCGTTGGACAAAATCTTGGATAGACCCTGCCAGATCCACGGAACCTCAGACAAGCTCGCCACCCACACCAACCGTAACTGTTGGGTGTTCAAGCAGGCCGGCAAGCTTGCAGCTGAGGACCATGGCAAGGACCCCCACAGTGAGGACGACGACGAGGCTCGCGGCCCGAACAATGGGGGCCAGAAGCAATTCCCTCCCGAGGTAAAAACTGTGAACACGATCTACGTGACACATATACCAAAGAAGGAGAGGAAGCGCGCCCTTCGGGACGTATATGTCATAGAGCCAGTAGCCCCAAAATTCAACCCATGGTCGGCTTGCCCGATCACCTTCGACCGAAGAGACCATCCGACTAGTATCCGTCATGGAGGATCCGCGGCCCTGGTACTCGACCCTATCATTGACGGTTACCACCTAACAAGAGTCCTCATGGACCGAGGCAGCAGCCTCAATCTGATTTATTCAGATACCATTGGAAAGATGGGTATCAATCCGTCAAGGATCAAACCCAGTAACACCACTTTTAAGTTAGTAATTCCAGGCATGGAAGCCCACTGCTCGGGCACCGTAACTCTGGAAGTAGTATTCGGCTCAACCCACAACTTCTGCAACGAAGACTTGATCTTCGACATCGTCCCCTTCCACAGCGGCTACCACGCACTTCTCGGTCGTACAACATTCGCCCTCTTTAACGCCGTTCCCCACAACGCATACATGAAGCTCAAGATGCCCGGACCAACGGGCATCATCATTGTCAATGGCAACATGGAGCTCTCACTCCGAACTGAGGAGCACACAGCGGCACTGGCCACCGAGGTACAGATCAGCAAGGAGACGCCGAACTCCCAGCCCGCCGTCAAGGCACGAAAGGTGAACAAGCAAGCCCTATTTTCATTCCCGGAGCCTTCCCACACTGAAGGTAAATAGGAACATGCTCCCCACCACAGAGCCCCGCTAGCCGCGAGGTACGTACCCTGGAGGCATAATTTCGCACTTAAAATACCATGGGCAGCTGTGGGGGCCCGCCAAGTGTTCGGCTCAACCGAGCTACGGTCAAATTCGTCTTATAGCAAGCAAAAGGTACCATCAAGGACCTACCCAGCATCAAGCTAACACACCACGGCGACCTCTCAAGACCAAAGGTCCGCTCGCCGATTACCACCTCCTCTCAAGGAGCTCCAGAGCAAAGGCGCAAACGTGCAGCAGGGCGCAGTAGGGATGTAAAACCACTCATAAATAGCCATGTATAAACCTTTCCTCTGTAAAACTTATATTAAAATAAAATATCCATAACATTTGCTTTGGCGGTGCGGATTGTACGGTTAGACGTCATGAGTTCATTGGAAATCAAGGACCATTTTTCGCTGGTCTCATTGCGATCATTTGTGTTGCATAACCTTTTTTCTGCTCTTCGACACCAAAGCAACCTTGTTCGGTACATATTTTATATGCAACCGGTTAATACACCGGGGGCTTGAACATCAAAATCGCCCCAAAGCATCGTTCCGGCACTATTCTTATCCAATGTGCTCAAAAGTCTCGGATATTGCATTATATGCATCTGTCCCGAATTATGTCTTGGGTCAATAGTTGGGTTGCCCGGCCCCTGTGTTTACCCTCTTACGTTCTGCATGTTCGGCTAAGAGTGTAAAGGGAGAACCACTGCGATTGTACTTCCAGCTTGCCTGGTTAAGTACCTTAGTGGAGAAAGCCGAAAATGGACTGTCATAATACGCGAGAACGGGTCAGCAATCCGATGACAAGTGTTAAACTAAAAATCGTTGGAGGGTATGTCGTGTCATGCGAAGGGTTTGTACTCGTACAAACCAAGTGGTCATAGTATTAACCTCGTCACACCACAAACAGGGGGGGCTAGTTATTAACCCCCGCAGTCAAGCTCCTACGGCTAAGTGAAAGCAATAAAGCCACATAGTCCGATTGCCTTGTTTCCCTTGTGCACTACCGCCTACGGGCTCCGAGACGTCGGCTAAGGGTTACAGTGCGGAGGTCGAAACACCCCTTGTAGCATCTACAAGGGGGCTGAAGCCGAAGACTGGCAACTTTCAGAATAAGACGGCTACGCAGGAGTCAAAATAAACTTAATTAAGCATGATATACCGTGCAACGCACCTGCATTATAATCTGCAAAGGTCTAGATATTATTCAATACATGATAGTATGATCACTCAAAAATTACATCTTTTGAGCACTAGGCCTCTATCGGCCGAGCACCAGCCATCACGATGGGGAAGTATTGCTCAGGGCGCATGTGCTCCTTTCCAGGTGGCGGGGGCCCCGTGGCCATCTCTGATGGCTTAATCCCTGGACAATGCATCATGGTCTTCACAAAAGCCATCTGAGCTCCTTCGATGCACGTGGAGCGCTTTAGGACATCAATCCAGGGCGCAGCGTCACAGAGCTTCTGCACTAGGCCAAAGTAACTGCTCGACAGCGGCTCCGCAGGCCATAGCCTGATGAAGAGGTCCTTCATGGCCGGCTCCGCCATCCGATGCAGCTCCATCAATTGCTTCATTTTGTCGGTAAGGAGGGGAGGATGTTCTGGGGCTTGAAATTGCACCCAGAACAGCCGTTGTTCGACGTCCCCGTTCCGGATGGCAAAATATCTTGCCGCATCCGCCACTCTCCTCGGAAGATCTGAAAAAGCGCTTGAAGAACGTCACAGTCGGGTGAGCAATGCGAACCTGTTACCTCCAAAGAGACATTGTAGTAAGTATGGCTTACCATCTGCAATGAGCTTGACCTCGCGGAGCTCCTTCTGGTAACCTTGCACCTCCATCTATGCTTCCTGCACCGCCGACTTAGCCAAGGACAGTTTGGAGTTATGCTCTTTATTCTTCTGCTCAAGGGCCTCACATTTAGTGATGGCATCCTTGAGCTCCTGCTGCACCTCGGCCATCCTGGCCTCGTGCTTCTCACTGGCCATCTTCTCTGACGACAGTTCGGTGGCCGCTCGTTTGGCCGCCTTCTTCTTCTCTTCGGCCTCTTGTCTCGCCTTCTACAGCTCGGCCTTGAGATTCTCGACCTCCACGGTGACGGTTGCAGTCATAACAAGCACCTCACGCTTAGGGATAAAGACCCGAATACCTCACTTAAACAAGGAAAAACAAAGGTATTAAAACAGTCCAGTCCGAACTTACCTCGCGCTTTGTCAAACCGCTTGTTAAGACGGTTGATAAAAACAGAATTTTTGATGTGGAATGCTGCCTAACATGTTCATCTCATATTCTTTTCTTTTGTATAGCATGGACATTTGGACTTGTAGATGATTCAAAGCAATAGTTTAGTTTTAACATAATGACTTCAATACTCAAGCATGCCAACAAGCAACCATGTCTTTCAAAATATCAACACTAAAGAAAGTTATCCCTAGCCCATCATGCTCAATCATTGATCCATTCATGAAACACACTCAAATATTAGCTATGCCCAATGCTCGAGTACGATCATAGTGCCCCCTAGTTGGTGCTTTATAAGAGAAGATGGAGACTCAAGTTAAAATAAAAATTGCATAAAGTAAATAGATAGGCCCTTCGCAGAGGGAAGTAGGGATTTCTACAGGTGCCAGAGCTCAAAGTTTAAATTGAGAGAGAGAAAATATTTTGGGTGGCATGCCTTTCCTGTCAACGAAAACGACAAAGTAGCTCACACTACTTTCCATGCTAGATATATCATAGGCGGTTCCCAAACAGAAAATAAAGTTTATTCCTTTTCCACCATTCTTTCACTTTCCATGGCGGGCCGTATCCACGGTTGCCTTCCATACCAACACTTTCCAAGGAATTTATTATTTGACAACAAAAAGTATTTTTTTTCTTTTTCATTTCGGGAATGGGCATCCCTATTACCGCCGTACTCTCGTGCAATGACAAGTGAATAAACACTCATCTTGAGAATAACACATCTAGCATGGAAAAATATTGGACACTCCCCACCGTTTCATGAGCGGTATGAGCACACAAAAGAGAAAAATTATTTTGAAAATTTAGATATGGCACATACAAATTTGCTTGGAACGGCATGGAAATGCCGCATATAGGTAGGTATGGTGGACTCATAAGGCAAAACTTGGTTTAAGAATTTTGGATGCACAAGTAGTATTTCTACTTAGTACAAATGGAGGCTAGCAAATAGATTGAGAAGCAACCAAACCAAGAAACGAAAATTCACATAAGCGAGCATTGAGCATAACTAACACCGAATAATGCACCATAAGTAGGATGTAACTTCATTGCATAACTATTGACTTCCGTGCATGCATAGGGAATCACAAACCTTAACACCAATATTCCTATTAAAGCAAAGTTACACACGAACATGACTCACATATTACTATCATCATGTCTCAAAACTATTACAAGGAATCAAGTTTAATTTGTCCAATGATCTTCATGAAAGTTTTTATTATATCCTCCTTGGATATCTATCCCTTTGGGACTAGTTTCATATATTGTCATTGCTTTTTGACAAGCTCAAACAAATTTAAGTGAAGCACATGAGCATAGAGATTTCATCTCTCAAAAAGGTATAAGTGAAGCATGAGAGAATTTCTTCAAAATTTACTAACTCTCAAATTAATCTAAGTGAAGCATGAGAGTATTTCTACAAAAAATTCCAAGCACACCGTGCTCAAAAAGATATAAGTGAAGCACTAGAGCAATCCTAAGAAATGATAGCATATTTTTGGCTCTCTCAAATAGGTGTGTCCAGCAAGGATACAAGTGACAAACTAATAAGCAAAGCAAGCAAAGACTCAAATGATACAAGACGCTCCAAGAAAAACTCATGCTTTGTGACGAATAAAAATATAGCTCCAAGTAAAATACAGATGGTCATTAGAAGAAAGAGGGGATGCCACTCGGGGGCATCCCCAAGCTTAGTTGCTTGTTTCTCTTTGGATATATCTTGGGGGTGATGTAGCATCCCCAAGGTTAGGCTCTTTTCACTCCTTATTCCTTCATCCATCGTGTCCCACCCAAAACTTGAAAACTTCAATCACACAAAACTCAACAAAATCTTCGTAAGATCCGTTAGTATAATAAAGCAAATCACTACTCTAAGTGTTGTTGCAAACCCATTCATATTTTATTATTGCATTATACCTACTGTATTTTAACTTTACCATGGCTCATATCCTTCAATATAACCCATAGATTCATCAAAACAAGCACACAATGCAACGAAAACAGAATCTGTCTTAAACAGAATAGTCTGTAGTAATCTATACTCTAACCATACTTCTGTAACTCTTAAAATTCTGAAACATTAGGACAACGTAAAGAATTTGTATAGCAACACGGTTTTACAATTTCAGCTCAGGATCACATTCCAGTAAACAATGAAAATTCAAATACTGGACGCAAAGTTTCTGTTTCAGATTCAGCATTGTTTCAACTCATCTTATGAATCATCCTAAAGGCTCTACTTGGCACCAACACTAAATAAACCATAAAAACACAATCATAACAGAGGCATAATTGTGTCAACACTCAAAAACAGAAAGGAAAAAGCAAAAATAAATTTATTCATTGGGTTGCCTCCCAACAAGCGCTATTGTTTTACGCCCCTAGCTAGGCATAACGCATAGATTCAAGTATTGTCATCTTTGGTTTTGGTTGAGGTGTTTTTGTCAAGAGGTTTTGCAAATAGAACTTGAAACACATCATCCATAGCAACCCTAGCACTATCAAGTTGTCCATCTACATACCCCCTTTGATTCCCTGCAACAATCCAAGAATATTGTTGGTTCACATCATTGAAAACTTGTTGGATCATATCTAAAACGGGGACTTCCTTTTTGAGATTCTCATCAAAAATTTGATTATTTCCAAGCAAATATCTCATCATGTAATCACTATTGTAAAGGATTTCTCCTATTACCGTTTTTTCACGGCTCATACCATAAAAATCAAATATCTCCCTAGCTTCCCGTATTATGTGATCAAATTCATTCATAAGAACAAGGGTAGCTAACTTCTTAGCCTTGGGATTCTTTATGACGGGTATCTCATAAAACAATATTTGCAAGGTAGGATGGGTACGAATAAATCTATTTTCAAGTTTTATAAATAGCGCCGAAATAGCTTCCGCATAAGATTTAGTTCTTTTCAGTATAGGAGTATCATTGAGTCAAATTCCCAACGCAATTGAAAAACTCTTGGATAGTTTCTTTTCCTATAATGTTCCCTTGCCCCCAAAACAAAAGTTTTAGAATCCAGATTACCAGAATGTCCAATTTTAGGAGTCCTGTCATCATCCGTTTCTGCCATACCAAAATCACTCATGGTGACAAGCGAACAAGAGATTGGACGAGAAAAGGGCAAACGAAAAAGAGGGTGAATAAAACGACAAATTGGTGAAGTGGGGGAGAGGAAAACGAGAGGCAAATGGAAAATAATGTAATTGCAAGGAGATGAAATTTGTGATTAGGAACCTGGTAGATGATGATGGAGTCTCCTCGGCGCCAGAGATTGGCACGTAGAAGAGACCGCTTCCTCCCCGGCAACGGTGCTAGAAATTCCTTTGACGTGGCTTGATACTGCGTCGGTATTTCCCCAAAGAGGAAGGGATGATGCAGCACAACGATGGTAAGTATTTCCCTCAGTTATGAAACCAAGGTTATCGAACCAGTAGGAGGATCACCACCACCCAATAAGCAGCACCTGCATACAAATAACAAATACTTGCAACCCGATGCGAAAGAGAGGTTGTCAATCTCTCTACGGTAAAAAGGTAGTGATAGATAGGAGAGATAGATCTCTCGAGAACACAAAATAAAAAGAGCAAATAAAAAGTGCAGCAATATATTTTTGGGTTTTTGGTTTAGTAGATCAGAAAACAAAGAGGCAAAAAGATAGATCGGAAAGCAATATGTTGGAGAAGTAGACCCGGGGGCCATAGGTTTCACTAGTGGCTTCTCTCATGAGTATAGCACACGGTGGGTGAACAAATTACTGTTGGGCAATTGATAGAAGATCAAATAATCATGACGATATCAAAGGCGATGATCATTATATAGGCATCACATCCAAGATAAGTAGACCGACTCCTGCCTGCATCTACCACTATTACTCCACACATCGACCGGTATCCAGCATGCATCTAGTGTATTAAGTTCATGGAAAACTGAGTAATGCAATAAGAACGATGAAATGATGTAGACAAGATCTATTCATGTAGGAATAGACCCCATCTTGTTGTCCTTAATGGCAACGATACATGTGTGCCTTGCTGCCCCTTCTGTCACTGGGAAAGGACACCACAAGATCGAACCCATCACAAAGCACCTCTTCCCATGGCAAGAAAAATCGATCTAGTTGGCCTAACTAAACCAAAGATTCGAAGAAGAAATGCGAGGCTATAAGTAAACATGCATATAAGAGATCAAAGAAGACTCAAATAATATTCATGGATAGAAACTGATCATGAACTCAAAATTCATCGGATCTCAACAAACACACCGCAAAAGTTTACATCAAATGGATCTCCAAGAGACCATTGTATTGAGAATCAAGAGAGAGAGAGAGAGAGGAAGCCATCTAGCTACAGCCTACGGACCCATAGGTCTATGGTGGACTACTCACGCATCATCGGAGAGGCACCTATGAAGAAGATGAACCCCTCCGTGATGGTGTTTAGATTGGATCTCGAGGTTCTGGAACTTGCGGCGGCTGGAATTGTGTTTCGTCGACTCCCCTAGGGTTTTCTGAATATTTGGGAATTTATAGGCGTCAGAGGCGGTGGAGGGAGGCCCATGGAGGGCACAACCCACCAGGGCGCGTCGGGGGGCCCCTGGCGCGTCCATGTGGGTTGTGGCCTCCACAGCCCACCTCTCTGGTACTTCTTTGGCCCACTGGGTGTCTTCTGGTGCAGAAAAAATCTCTAAAAAGTTTCGTCGCGATTGGACTCCGTTTGGTACTGATATTCTGCGAAGTAAAAAACAAGCAAAAACAGCAACTGGCACTTTGGCACTATGTCAATAGGTTAGTCCCAAAAAATGATATGAAGTTGTTATAAAATGATTGTAAAACATCCAAGAATGATAATATAACAGCATAGAACAAGCAAAAATTATAGATACGTTGGAGACGTATCAACGATCGAGCTCTTCCTCGGAGCTCTTGAGCTTCCGATTCATCTCGGCCAGCTCCATGGCATTAGTGGCTGTCGCCGAAGATGATGCCTACACGAATAGGCCTATGTGTGTCAAACTCCCAATTTATCGGATTTTTTAGACCCCTGGCATATTTTTTCTTTAAATCTACCAAAGTTTCGGGGTCTATGATTCACTTTTACTACTATCAGCATTTTCTAAACTATTTAGACCCATGCTCGAGTTTTCCCAACTCAATCAGGGCTCGGGGGCTGCCATATATACGGATTACTTAAATCCATAAAGTAAATTCCTTTTTGCAAAGAGGTATTACTTTATTTACCTTGAAGCCTGTCAAGAGGCCACCAAAAGCCTCCTTCAGTCCGCTGTCAACGGACTGGGTGCTTTGTAAAACCGCACTTAGAAGAGTGCGGTGTTTTCGGTAATGGAGTGGCCATTTAAAGCCTCCTCCATCATGGCCGACCACCCTGTCCCGGCCCGCTCTTCTACAGGTGACGCTTGTGGCGACACCTCGTCTCCCCCTTCAGTGGAGTTTGGGGCGGACGATTCCGGGGGCATGGGGAGCTCTGGGCAGTCTTCGGAGATAGTTCGGTCACGCCGAGCTCCCCCTACGTGTCTGCCAGAAGGGGTTCTCCCCCTGGGCTTCGGCGACCGAGGTGTTAGCCTCGGTCATAACATCATCACCCCCGCCACCCGTGCTCGGTCCAGGAGGGGTCTTTCTGGACAGCACCTCCTCGGCCTCTCCGGTAACCGGAGGAGGTGTGGTGCGCAACACGGTCCCACTCTCCGCCAGTTCGGACGGTGGAGAGTCTCCCTTCGAGGTTTGATCGGTGGGGAGCTCGCGCGTTGGGCTACCACATGAGAAACATTCGCTTGGTTAGAAACAAGCTTTGATTTGGATGTTAGAAAAAATCCTTGGATTAAATACCTTGTGGCCGGGGGCTTGACCCTGGGGTTCATTCGAGGAACCAACTTATAAGCCTCAGACTCCTCCACGGAGTCCGGGCTGTCTTCGGGCAGGACCAACTTGGCCCTGCATGGCCTCTTCAGGGCAAGAGGAGGCAGTCCCTCATCGGCGCCGTCAGACGCCGCCCTCCTCCTTGTTCGGGAGGAAGTGCTCTCCTACCTGTCCTCCTCTTGCTCTTCATCATGAGCGGAGGAAGCATGGGTTTCCCCAGACCTAGTGTCCGGGGGTCCTCGTGAGTGGAGGCCCTCTCGTGCCTCCCTCTTCTCCCCCTTCTTCTTCCCCTTCTTCTCCGGCGCCGAATACGGCGCCTCGACCAGCATCTCTGTCAACAAGGGCATCCTGGGGTCCTCGGGCAACGGGGCCAGGCCGTTAATCTTTACGGCCTTCGCCAGCCAGTTCTGCAAAGGCAAGGAAGAAGGGGTTAAAATACCTTGTTAAAAGTAAGAACCTGAATGAAAAACATAAACTTTATTATACCTCATTAGGGGGGTTCTCGGCGTTGAGACCGATGTCTTCCTCCTGGTCCGGCCAGTCCTTCTGGGGCTTGAACAACACCTTCCACAGCTTTTCGTGGGTGGTGCGGTAGAAGTGGAGTATGGTGGCAGGGTCATCGGCCTTGTAAGCCCACATTGGGGAGGCCTGACATTGGCAAGGCAGAAGGTGGTGGCGGAGCATGACCTGAATCACGTTGGTTAGCTCGACCTTCTGCTCCATCATCTGGGAGATGCGCTTCTACAGAGACTTCACCTCTCCTACTGGCCCCCAGTCGAGCCCCTTCTTGATCCATGATGTCAGCCTCATGGGAGGACCATATCGGAATTCGGAAGAAGCCGCCCAGTCAGCGTCGCGGGGTTTGGTGATGTAGAACCACTCTTTCTGCCAGATCTTGATGGTGCCAATGAAAGTACCTTCTGGCCACTCGACCCGGGGGAGCTTGCTGATCACCGTCCCCCTGCGGTCTGCGTGTTGGCTGTTGACTATCTTCGGCTTGACGTTGAAGACCTTTAACCACAAGCCGAAGTGTGGATGGACTCGTAGGAAGGCCTCACAGACGATGATGAAGGCCGAGATGTGCAGAAAGGAGTTTGGGGGAGATCATGGAAATCCAACCCGTAGAAGAACATCAGCCCCCTGACGAAGGGGTGGAGCGGGAAGCCGAGCCCTCGTAGTAAATGAGGGACGAACACCACCCTCTCGCCTTGCCCCGGCGTGGGGATGACTTGGCCCTTCTCGGGAGTGCGGTGAGCAATTTCGGCCGAGAGGTAGCCAGTGCGCTTCAGCTCTAGGATGTCGTCGTTGGTGACGCAGGACGCCTCCCACTTGCCTTTGGAGCCCGAGTCGGCCATGGCCGAGCTGAGGGTGTGGTTTGGGGGGAGCGGAGAAAGGAATGGATCTGAGTGTTTGAGCTCTCAAGATTGGGAAGGCGATGACGATGGAGGATTGGGAAAACGTATGGATGCTCTGGTGGTTGTTCCCCTTTTATAGGCAACTGTAATACCAAGAGCCCCTTTGTTATGCCACAGACCTCGTCACGCCTCAATAAAATCGTGCCGTTATGCGCGCATGGGATAACCCAGATAATTGATCATATCCCGTAAAAAACGGGGCATGATCTCTGTATTGATGGGTCGTGCCAATGAAGAAACTGCCTCGAACCGCGAATCGAGTCTCAATAACTGGTCAGTGGTCATGACCGGTCGTGACCCTTCGCTAAAAGTTGTCAGGAGGAGGCACTGTTCACACCCAAACTGTTGGCCTTTGTGGCTGAGCAACACATATTGTTATGAAGCCAAAGAATCATCGGTGGTCCAACTAGTGCTGACCGAACACAGAAGGGGAAAAGAACTCACCCCGCAAGCCAAAGACCTTTGCGCGCAAGACTACTAGGGATCGTGAACCTCGGCATTGGAGGCTAATTCGGGGGCTACTGGGGGACTCCGGGACTAAGGGGTCCTCGGGCCGCCGGCCTATCTCCTATGGACCGGACAGGTGGGCTGCTCTATGACCACCGCATGGAAGCCGAACTATGAGACAACCTCGTATTCGGGAAGGAAACCTTCAGTGCCTTGGTGTGTCCTCCAAGTCAAGACGGCGAGATCAACGTGTTTATCCTTGATGGTAACCGTCTATGTGTAACCCTAGGTACCCGTGGTGTCTATATAAATAGAGGGTTTAGTACGTAGAACGATCATTCCAACTCATCTAGGGTTTAGTTCATCTGATCTCGTGGTAGATCGACTCTGTAATCGTCACATACACATACCAATACTATAAAGCAGGACATAGGGTTTTACCTCTTCGAGAGGGCCCGAACCTGGGTAAACATTGTCTCCAAATTTCATGTTCCCCATTGATCCAAGATCCACAGCTCGGTACCCCCTACCCGAGATCTGCCAGTTTTGACACCAACAATATGTGGCACAAAACACCATGTTCAAGTAGGGGATTACAGCGGGGTGCGGGAGAGTGGACCGCCGTAGATAGATGAGGGAAGGTGATGGTGGTGAAGGCGGCGAAGTTGTTGGTGTATATTGCCGTCACCATGGTGGCCCCGACGGTGTTCCGACGCCACTGGGAGAGAGGGGGAGAGAGTCTCCCCCCTTAGGCTTCCTCCTCCATGGCCTCTCCCTAGATGGGGAGAGGTTCTCCCCTCTGGTCCTTGGCCTCCATGGCTCCCGGAGGGGCGAGAGCCCCTTCGAGATTGGATCTCTCTCTCTCTCTATTTTCCTCTCTGTTTTCTCTCCAGATTGGTTTTCTTCGATACAGAGAGATGCGGCGGCGGAGCGGAGAGTCTAGGTTAATTTCTGATGGTTTCTCTATTTATAGGATTTTTTGGCGTTGGAATCATGCAAAACAGAGTTACGAGGGGCCCACAAGCTAACATGGCACCTTGACCCCCCCAGGCGCACCTCCTTATCTTGTGAGCGCCTGGTGGCCCCCCTCCGGTGGTTCTTCGCTCCAATGTTGCTCATATGTTCCAAAAAAATCACCAAAAAGTTTCGGGCGATTCCGAGAACTTACATTTTCTCCACAAAAAATGACACCACGGTAATTCTGCTGAAAACAGTGTCAATCCTGGTTAGTTCTAATTAAATCATAAAAAGTGCATCAAAGCCATATAAAAGTATTGTAATCATAGGTGAATATGGCATGAATACTTCATAAATTATCGATATGTTGGAGACGTATCAGCATCCCCAAGCTTAATTCATGTTCGTCCTCGAGTAGGTAAATGATAAAAGAAATAATTTATGAAGTGTGAATGCTAGCATAGTATATAGGTTTGGTCAATGTTACTTCCAATCACTTTTTCTAGCATCTTAAACAACAACTCTTTTCTGATAGGAACTTCTCATGATCAAGTAACAAGCTATTCACATGTTAAAGTATAGACCATAAACTTTCTTGAAAACTAGCAAACTATGTTTTCAGTCATCAAATAGTTACAATTCATCTTATTTTCAGGAAGGGTCTATGTAAGAGTTTTGATTTAGCAAATTCCACATACTCAACTATCATTTAGTCTTCCATGATTGCTGACACTCAGAGCATATTTTTAGAACATGCAGTTTCAATCAAACACATAGGAAGATAGGGGCTTAATATTCCGCCTCACAACTTATTTATCTAAGGGATAATGTCAACAGTAATGAATCATGATCACCTATATCCAACTGGATATATGTGCATGGATCTTTCCCCACCACATGATGCTTGCCAACTAAAGAATTAATAGATTGGAATAGGGATGAACATTATTGACTCTTGCATAAAAGTAAATATAGAAAAGTAAATACATAAAAGTAAAAGACATGCCCTTCGCAGAGGGAAGCAGAGGTTGTCATGCACTTTTTATTTTTGGATGTGCAATCTCTTACTTAAAAGGAACGTCACTTTATATTACCCCTTGTGATGGCAACCTTTATTATGCAGTCCGTCGCTGTTATTTCTTCACCATCCACTAGTGCAGCCGCGTGCTATACAAACGGTTTTTAACACCTTTCCATGACGTAGTCTTAAACCGTTGCCTTGCATGTGTGGGCGATAGGGGGACTATCCCACACGACACAGAATACCCGTCGGCGATGCCTGCACCCGGTCACACACGATGGGCAAAAATATATCGTTTCGATTGGAAGGGCCATCACAAACAGACATATTGGGGAAGTCGTGTGAGATGAGCTTAGCATCCCACACAGGGAATCCCAAAGGTACGCCTCCGTTCGTATTGCAGATCATACACAATTTGTTGCATAACATCGTTTGTGATAGGGCTGATCATCACACATGATAGTTATAATTCTATTGTTTGCGTTATTCAAAACATCACTCACGATGCCTAGAAGAAACTGTTTGGCATCGGGCTGCCCATCACACACACTTGCTATGTAAAAACGTTTGCTATTGGGTGTCCTAATGCACATAGTTGTCGACCGGAATTTGTGTGTGAATGCTCACCGATCCAACACGCCAACTTTCTAGAAACCGTGTGGGTTTGTTGAGGTCATCGCCCACGGTGTAGTCTTAGAAACCGTCTGCAATAGGAACCCCAATAATCAGCCTAATTGCTCTATTATTTATAATCCATTTAGTAATCAAATTAACATTTCATACCAAGCATAGAATACATTTCTTATTCGTAGTATGGCAACCAGGATTCCATAATTGAATTACATCAGGGTACAACATCATATAGGCATATGCTGCCTAGCTACCCAATTGCACAACATGAGAAAGTTTCAAATGCAACATCTAAAACCTTTGGAAATTAAGTATCATCATAGACGGTAAATATACAGATGAGTCTCATCTAGAAAACTGTTGAAGCGGAAGGCGAATATTGAGCCTTCAATGATGTTGAAGGTCCTCGTAACTTTAGGCCAGTGCCTCTGGATGATTGCCCGCCCATTCTTCATCCTCTTGAGGAAGACTTCAAGATTATATCATGGGTGCCATATGAATACCTTCCTCGCCTCTTGATCATTGCTACTTCTTGAGCATGCGTTGGTTTTCCCTTGAAGAGGAAAGAGTGATGCAGCAAAGTAGATAAGTATTTCCCTCAGTTGTTGAGAACCAAGGTATCAATCCAGTAGGAGATACAAGCAAGTCCCCAATAGATGTACCTACACAAATAATCAAACACTTGCACCCAACGCTATAAAGGGGTTGTCAATCCCTTCACGGTTACTTGCAAGGATGAGATCTGATAGAGATAGATATAAAAGATTGCTAGAACGTAAGGTAAAACAAAAGTAAAAATAATGCAGTGAGGTATTTTTGGTTTATAGATCTGAAAATATAAGATGGAAAATAGACCCGAGGGCCATAGGTTTCACTAGAGGCTTCTCTCATGAAGGAAAATAATACGGTGGGTGAACAAATTACTGTCGAGCAATTGATAGAAAAGTGCATAGTTATGATGATATCCAAGGCAATGATTATGCATATAGGCATCACGTCTGTGTCAAGTAGACCGAAACGATTCTGCATCTACTACTATTACTCCACACATCGACCGACTCCTGCCTGCATCTAGAGTATTAAGTTCATGAAGAACAGAGTAACGCATTAGGTAAGATGACATGATGTAGAGGGATAAACTCAAGCAATATGATGAAAACTCCATCTTTTTATCCTCGATGGCAACAATACAAATACGTGCCTCGCTACCCCTACTTTGTCACTGGGTGAGGACACCGCAAGATTGAACCCAAAACTAAGCACTTCTCCCACGGCAAGAATTACCAATCTAGTTGGCCAAACCAAACCAATAACTCGAAGAGACTTGCAAAGATATGAAATCATGCATATAAGAATTCAGAGAAGATTCAAATAATATTCATAGATAAGCTGATCATAAACCCACAATTCATCGGATCTCGACAAACACACCGCAAAAGAGTATTACATCGGATAGATCTCCATGAAGATCATGAAGAACATGGTATTGAAGAACAAAGAGAGAGAAGAAGCCATCTAGCTACTAGCTATGGACCTGAAGGTCTGTGGTAAACTACTCACGCATCATCGGAGGGGCAATGGAGTTGATGTAGATGCCCTCCGTGATCGAATCCCCCTCCGGCAGATTACCGGAAAAGGCTCCAAGATTGGATCTCATGGGAACAAAGGCTTCCGGCGGCGGAAAAGTATTTTCGTGGCTCTTTTTGGTATCCAGGGAATATTTGGGAATTTATAGGCCGAAGAATAGGGTTAGGAGGGCTGCCGTGGGGCCACAAGCCATGGGGGCGCCCCCCCCAGGGCGCGCCTTGGTGGCTTGTGACTCCAAGGCAGGTCTCCTGCCTTCGTCTCCAAGTCTGCTGGGTTTCTTCTGGTCTAAGAAAAATCATTCCGAAGATTTTATTCCGTTTGGACTCCGTTTAATATTCCTTATCTACAATACTCAAAAACAAGGAAAAAAAACAGAAACTGGCACTAGGCTCTAGATTAATAGGTTAGTCCCAAAAATAATATAAAATAGCATATTAATGCATATAAAACATCCAAAACAGATAATATAATAGCTTGGAACAATCAAAAATTATAGATACATTGGAGACGTATCAAGCATCCCCAAGCTTAATTCCTGCTCGTCCTCGAGTAGGTAAATGATAAAAACAGAATTTTTGATGTGGAATGCTACCTAACATATTTATCCATGTAATATTCTTTATTGTGGCATGAATATTCAGATCCATAAGATTCAAAACAAAAGTCTAATATTGACATAAAAACAGTAATACTTCGAGCACACCAACAAGGCAATTGTGTCCTTTCGAAATAACATGGCCTTAGAAAGTTATCCCTACAAAATCATATGGTCTGGCTATGCTCCATCTTCCCCACACAAAGTATCTAAATCATGCACAACCCCGATGACAAGTCAAGCAATTGTTTCACATTTTTTATGTTCTCAAACCTTTTCAACTCTCACGCAATACATGAGCGTGAGCCATGGATATAGCACTATAAGTGGAATAGAATATGGTGGAGGTGATGAGGAAAAAGGAGAAGATAGTATCACATCAACTAGGTGTATCAACGGGCTATGGAGATGCCCATCAATAGATATCAATGTGAGTGAGTAGGGATTGCCATGCAACGAATGCACTAGAGCTATAAGTGTATGAAAGCTCAAAAAGAAAACTAAGTGGTTGTGCATAAGATGAAAAATTCCACTAGTTATATGAAAGTGACAAAATAGGAGACTCTCTATCATGAAGATCCTGGTGCTACTTTGAAGCACAAGTGTGGAAAAAGATAGTAGCATTGTCCCTTCTCTCTTTCTCTCATTTTTTTTGGTGGGCATCTTTGGCCTTTTTTTTATTTGGGCTTCGCTGGCCTCTTTTATTATTTGTAAAGTCCGGAGACTCATCCCAACTTGTGAGGGAGTCATAGCTTCCATCATCCTTTTCTCTCACGGGACAATGCTCTAATAATGAAAATCATCACACTTTTATTTACTTACAAGTCAAAAATTACAACTCGATACCTAGAACAAAATATGACTCTATATGCAATATGAAAGTGATGGTGCGTGTCATGAAAAATGGAACGGTGGAAGTTGCATGGCAATATATCTCGGAATGGCTATGGAAATGCCATAATAGGTAGGTATGGTGGCTGTTTTGAGGAAAGTATATGGTGGATGTTTTGAGGAAGGTAGGTTTGATGCACCGGCGAAAGTTGCGCGGTACTAGAGAGGCTAGCAATGGTGGAAGGGTGAGAGTGCGTATAATCCATGGACTCAACATTAGTCATAAAGAACTCACATACTTATTGCAAAAGTCTATTAGTTATCGAAGCAAAGTATTAGACGCATGCTCCTAGGGGAGAGGTTGGTAGGAGTTAACCATCGCGCGCTCCCGACCCTCACACAAAGGGTGACAATCATTAAACAAATCATGCTCCGACTTCGTTACATAACGGTTCACCATACGTGCATGCTACGGGAATCACAAACTTTAACACAAGTATTTATTCCAATTCACAATTACTCACTAGCATGACTCTCATATTACCATCTTCATATCTCAAAACTATATGCAAGGAATCAAACTTCTCATAGTATCCAATGCACTTAATATGAAAGTTTTTATTATATCCCTCTTGGATGCCCATTATATTAGGACTAAATTCATAACCTAAACCAATTACCATGCTGTTTAAAGACTCTCAAAATAATATAAGTGAGGTATGAGAGTTCAATAATTTCTATAAAATAAAACACCACCGTGCTCTAAAAAGATATAAGTGAAGTACTAGAGCAACATTGCCTAGCTCAAAAGATATAAGTGAAGCACATAGAGTATTCTAATAAATTCACGATTAATGCGTGTCCCCCTCAAAAGATGTGTGCAGCAAGGATGATTGTGGCAAACTAAAAATCAAAGACTCATATCATACAAGACGCTCCAAGCAAAACACATATCATGTGGTGAATAAAAATATAGCCTCAAGTAAATTTACCGATGGATTGAAGACGAAAGAGGGGATGCCTTCCGGGGCATCCCCAAGCTTAGGCTTTTTGGTATCCTTGAATATGGCTTGGGGTGCCTTGGGCATCCCCAAGCTTAGGCTCTTGCCACTCCTTATTCCATAGTCCATCAAATCTTTACCCAAAACTTGAAAACTTCACAACACAAAACTCAACAGAAAACTCATGAGATCCGTTAGTATAAGAAAAATAAATCACCACTTTAGGTACTGTTGTGAACTCATTCTTTATATATATTTGTGTAATATATACTGTATTCCAACTTATCCATGGTTCATACCCCCCGATACAACCCATAGATACATCAAAATAAGCAAACAACACAAAGAAAACAGAATCTGTCTAAAACAGAACAGTCTGTAGAAATCTATAGACTTCGAATACTTCTGTAACTCAAAAAATTCTGAAAAATAGGAAAATCAAGGAAATTTGTATATCAATCTTGTGTAAAACTTTCAGATCAAAAGCACGTTCCAGTGAATTTACAAAATTCCTGGACTGAGAGCAAAAGTTTCTATTTTTCAGCAAAATCAAATCACAAACACCGTAGACCATCCCAAAGGTCTTACTTGGCTCAAACACTAATTTAAACAATAAAACACAATTACTGCAGAGGTAATAATGTGTAAAACACTCAAAAACAGAAGCAAACACAAAAGCAAAAGAAATAAAATTGGGTTGCCTCCCAACAAGCGCTATTGTTTAACGCCCCTAGCTAGGCATAATGATTTCAATGATGCTCACATAAAAAGTAGTAATTGAAATATGCAAAAGAGCATCATGAATCTCATGAAAAACACGTTTAAGTCTAACCCACTTCCTATGCATAGGGATTTTGTGAGCAAACAATTTATGGGAACAATAATCAATTAGCATAGGAAGGCAAAACAAGCATAACTTCAAAACTTTGAACAGATAGAGAGGAAACTTGATATTATTGCAATTCCTACAAGCATATGTTCCTCCCTCATAATAAATTTCAGTGGCATAAAGAAGGAATTCAACAATATAAATATCACATAAATCATTCTTTTCATAATATACGAGCATGCAATCATCATAATGAATTTGCTCATCAAAACTTGGGGGACAAAAAATATCATCTTCATCAAACATAGCATCCCCAAGCTTGTGGCTTTGCATATCATTAGCATAATTGACATTAATAGAATTTATAGTAACATAATTGCAATCATGCTTTTCAATCAAGGAGCTATCATGAATCACCTTATAAATTTCTTCTTTCAACACTTCATCACAATTTTCAGATTCATGATTTTCAAACAAAACTTCATAGAGATAATCAAGTAAACTCAACTCACTAGCAATTGGTTCATCATAATTTGGCCTTTTGAAAAGATTAGCAAGTGGATGAGGATCCATATCAATAGATTTTTAGCAAGCAAAGATGCAAGCAAATAGAAGGCACATGGCAACACAAGCAAACAAAAAGAGATCCGGCGAGAAAAAGGCGAATAAAATGGCAAATCTTTTTGGTTTTTTCTGAAAATTGTTTTAGAAGTGGGGGAGAGGAAAACGAGAGGCAAATGGCAAATAATGTAAATGCAAGAGATGAGTTTGTGATGGGTACTTGGTAGGCTTGATGTAGATCTCCCCGGCAACGGCGCCAGAAATCCTTCTTGCTACTTCTTGAGCATGCGTTGGTTTTCCCTTGAAGAGGAAAGGGTGATGCAGCAAAGTAGATAAGTATTTCCCTCAGTTGTTGAGAACCAAGGTATCAATCCAGTAGGAGATACAAGAAAGTCCCCAATAGATGTACCTACACAAATAATCAAACACTTGCACCCAACGCTATAAAGGGGTTGTCAATCCCTTCACGGTTACTTGCAAGGATGAGATCTGATAGAGATAGATATAAAAGATTGCTAGAACGTAAGGTAAAACAAAAGTAAAAATAATGCAGTGAGGTATTTTTGGTTTATAGATCTGAAAATATAAGATGGAAAATAGACTCGAGGGCCATAGGTTTCACTAGAGGCTTCTCTCATGAAGGAAAATAATACGGTGGGTGAACAAATAACTGTCGAGCAATTGATAGAAAAGTGCATAGTTATGATGATATCCAAGGCAATGATTATGCATATAGGCATCACGTCTGTGTCAAGTAGACCGAAACGATTCTGCATCTACTACTATTACTCCACACATCGACCGACTCCTGCCTGCATCTAGAGTATTAAGTTCATGAAGAACAGAGTAACGCATTAGGTAAGATGACATGATGTAGAGGGATAAACTCAAGCAATATGATGAAAACCCCATCTTTTTATCCTCGATGGCAACAATACAAATACGTTCCTCGCTACCCCTACTTTGTCACTGGGTGAGGACACCGCAAGATTGAACCCAAAACTAAGCACTTCTCCCACGGCAAGAATTACCAATCTAGTTGGCCAAACCAAACCAATAACTCGAGAGACTTGCAAAGATATGAAATCATGCATATAAGAATTCAGAGAAGATTCAAATAATATTCATAGATAAGCTAATCATAAACACACAATTCATCGGATCTCGACAAACACACCGCAAAAGCGTATTACATCGGATAGATCTCCATGAAGATCATGAAGAACATGGTATTGAAGAACAAAGAGAGAGAAGAAGCCATCTAGCTACTAGCTATGGACCCGAAGGTCTGTGGTAAACTACTCACGCATCATTGGAGGGGCAATGGAGTTGATGTAGATGCCCTCCGTGATCGAATCCCCCTCCGGCAGATTACCGGAAAAGGCTCCAAGATTGGATCTCACAGGAACAGAGGCTTCCGGCGGCGAAAAAGTATTTCCGTGACTCTTTTTGGTATCCAGGGAATATTTGGGAATTTATAGGCCGAAGAATAGGGTTAGGAGGGCTGCCGTGGGGCCACAAGCCATGGGGGCGCCCCCCCCAGGGCGCGCCCTGGTGGCTTGTGACTCCACGGCAGGTCTCCTGCCTTCGTCTCCAAGTCTGCTAGGTTTCTTCTGGTCCAAGAAAAATCATTTCGAAGATTTTATTCCGTTTGGACTCCGTTTAATATTCCTTATCTGCAATACTCAAAAACAAGGAAAAAAACAGAAACTGGCACTAGGCTCTAGATTAATAGGTTAGTCCCAAAAATAATATAAAATAGCATATTAATGCATATAAAACATCCAAAACAGATAATATAATAGCATGGAACAATCAAAAATTATAGATACATTGGAGACGTATCAATCATACTGGTGGTTTGAGACGTAATCATTGATGAACTGCCTTGAAAAGGACTGAAAACAAACATACGCATAAATATCTATTCTAAAATTTGAAATGGCGCAAAGGGAAAAGGACAAGTTGAAAGAGATGCTACCATCCTATAGTTGACTGATGTCTTCTTCATTGTGCAGACAAACATCTTATTGTTTTTCATAGCTAGTTTCTTTATCTTAACAATCTTACTGAGATTCTTGATTTGACTGAAATTCAAGGACACCTCATTTCCCCAAATGCAAAAAGGGTCGAACAATGGGTCTAAACCTCTTACAACAGGATCTACATGTGCAAGAACAAATTATTAAAAACATTAATATTACAATGGTTCCTGTAATTGCACAATAATGTGCTATTAGCCAAATGACCATGGATGTGCAAACCTCGATGGTAAACTTCAGTGTTCCCATTCTTTCCCCCTGCAACATATTTAAGATAGATATTGATCAGGTTATATGTGATATTTGGCATACTATCAGTGAAATATGTTAATGAAAAATAAACACATTGCAGATCGAACAGATTAATTCGAGCCACATGGAAAAACCAGTTATCTAAACCAAGCGTGCTAAGAACTAGGAAATATAGCAATTCTATATGTTTCACATGTATTTAGTACATCTAAATTCGATTTATTCATCACATGCATAACAATACAAAATTGTACCAACAACAATCGAACATCACATTGCCGAATTGAACTAAATAGTTAAATAGTCACCACAACAAATGAACGAAACAGTTAACTAAGCACCACATTGCACAATAGAACATACTAGAAGGTCAGGTTGCAAGTAGCATTACATCAGACATTTCACTAGAATTTCTAAATGAAAGGCAGTAGTGGCACACGCAACAGGTAAACGAAACATGCTTAACCGGCGTAGCTAGGTGAACATAGGTCCTTAGTGATAAAGCTAAGAAAAATAAGCTATTCCTCATCGTCGAGATATCAATGATGATGGGATCCTTCAACTTGGAAGAGGGTGAGGCCTCCACACCATGGGTGCACCCCTCGTAGTGGTGAGTGGCCTGATCCTGCCCCAACACCAACATGCCGTTTGTGGAGTTGAGGTAAGCACGGGCACGCTGAGAAAACACATCGAAGTCTTCGTCGAACGCATCGGCGGTGCCCTCGAGAAAAGACCATGAGTTGTCGTTTCTAGCAGCCAACCACGTGGCAGTGTCAGCATGCGAGGCATTGACGGTGGCCTCGATGGCGAGGTGCTCCTCCAAGATCTGGGGGTCGGCACGCATGGCAGCCATCGCTGCCTCATCTGCGAATGCAGACGCAATTTGCTTCTCCGCTGCCAAATGCTCTTTGAGATCCTGGCTATACTGCATTCACCATGGCTTTCGGCGGCGATTATTTGGAGGATGGGGTGGTGATTTGGGTGGAAGGTGTCGCGCCAGCGGTCAGTCCATGTGGGATGGAGGAGGAGGGGGTGAGGGGGTATTGGGGAGGTGTCAATTACCTAACTAGATGGACGAGACCGAGCAGCAGGAAGGAGCGTCGCCGGCGAGGAGGCGGCACTGCAAGCAAGCAGTGAAGGTTTGAACTAGGAAAGGTCGAGGAAAAGGGGGAAATGTGGCTTTTGATTGGTACCGGGGGGTGAGGGAGGTAGTTATTTCCGCGGCAGCCCAAAATTTTCATTCGGTGCAGCGAAAAACTAGCGCGGAAAGCACCATCGGGCACAGTCCCTTATTCAGAACCGTGTGCAATATCAAAACATCACAAACGAAGCCTGTGCTATACCCCGTGCGTGATGAACTTGAACATGCAATTTTTTTAGAATAATTTTTGATATCAACACATCACAAACGAACTCTGTGCTATACCCCGTGTGTGATGAACTTGGACGTGCAAATTTTTGTCTCCAAGCTTCCGATGTAAGACTGGGTACTACATTGCACACGGTTCGTGCCAACAAATTGTGTGTAATGAACTTCAATTTCATTTTCAATTGGAAGACGGAATGGGGATATGGCGGCAAATTTTTGGTCCGAATTTCCCTGGTTATAGTGGCCATCCACGTCGTCGCATAATTTAACATCAATTGCTAATTTGGGTACTACACAAAAGAGCCTACACCACAGCCCGCACTTACTTAATCGAGCAATTAAACAGAGTTGGTTGACCTAAATATTACTCTAACAAAAGACCAGCACTCTAAACAAAGACTAATGTTTTGTCTGACGCTCGTCAATCTTCGCCAGATTCTCCATGACCAGCTCGCGCTCGATGACCTCCAGGGGAAGGGGCTCCATGGCATCCATCGCCACATACTCAGCAAGCATCTCGCAGTCCGCGTCCGCCATCTCTTTGGAAAAGGCCGCCATGAGACGGGTGTGCGCGGCCGCGGTCCGGGCATTGACGGTCTCCATCTCGGCAAGGGAGGCTATCAACAAATGGACGGCTGCCCGAGCGCTCTCGGCGATTGCCAACTCTTCGGACGTAGGTTGTCGACCGATGTCGGAGAAGGCCACTGCTATTTGTGCGGTGACCGACATGAGCTGGGCATGGACGGCCTCGGCATAGGCATAGGCAGCTGCCATTAGGGCTATGGCGGCCGCCGAGGAACGGACAGCTGCTGTGCCATTCTCGCCATTTGCTATCTCCGTCGCGGATGTTGCTACCGCCATCTCAGATGCAGCAGCTGCCCTTTCGGCAGCTGCAGCCGCCCTGTCGGAGATTGCGGCCGCGCTCAAGGATGTTGTGAGCGCGTTCATGGCTGATACAGCCGCGCCCGGGCCGGAGTGGATCTCCAAAGTTGCCCTCACGATGTGGATCCACGTCCCCATATTTCACCGGCGACGTTTGAACAGTATAGTGGTCTTGGGGAACAAGTGTGACTGTGTGGTTGACGCGCCGGCGATGGACTGTTGCCGATGAAGCTTCCGGCCTAAGCCATATATGATGATTGGCCCAAGATATTTTATACCACATCACACACGTTTCATGATCAAGAACTGTTTGTGATGTCCTTGATTTTCATATTGTTTTGAAACGAAAAATGAAGTTACATTGGCAACTGAAGGTGTTTGGATTGCAATAACATTTATCGGCAGTGAACGTGCAACTCTAAGAGTGTCTGTTAAATATGGAATTATTCAGGGTTGTTTAGGCCCTTTTAAACATTTAAAGAGCTTTTTAGACATTTCATGTGCATAGTTCAAATATGAACTGCAGTTAAGCACATACTAGAGTGCACCTGAATGGGTTGAAAATCATCTATGTGTCACTGGATACATGTTTTGGTTCCATGCAAGAAATCAAAATAAAATGAATTCCAAACCTCTCGGTATTTTGGCTCGGCCGTAGACTTTGAGAATTCGTGTTTTCAAATTCCAGTAAATCCAAATATCGTCAAAAATTCATGAAACTTTGCATGGTGTCATGTCATGGCTCATGTGTGTTGTGTAAAAAAATGCCCAATTCGGGACAAGTTTTGACACAAACCTCTTACAAACCAAAGATTCTCACAAGAAGCCATGTGGTTCCGATAGGGAAGTTCACCTTTTATGTGCGAAACAACATCTGATGTCTCTTCTTGCCTTGAATTTATTTCTAGTCACCATAGAGCAACATAACTGTGTCGTGCAAAACAATGGAATTTGACAGAGTTCGTTTGGCCTTTTTAATACATTAATTGAGTTTTCTAGACACTTAATGTGCATATTCAAATTTGAACTAGCGCATGAAAATAGGTCGAAAAATCATATACATTTGCATGGATGCATGTTTAGGTCCCACGCAAGAAATGGGAAAGAATTTCAAACATCTCATCGCCTTGGCTCGACCACAAACATTGGGAAACTTAGTTTTTAAATTCATAAAATACAAACCGGAGATTCTCACAAGAAAGCGTGTATTCCGATAGGGAAAGTTCACCTTTTATGTGCGAAACAACATCCGCTGTCTCTTCTCACCTTGAATTTATTACTAGAGTCACCATAGAGCAACATGACAGTCAGGCCAAACTATGGATTTTTTTCCAGGGTTTGTGTGACCTATTTAATACATTAATTGAGTTTTCTAGCCGTTTAATGTGCATAATTCAAATTTGAACTACAATCACAAGGTCCAGCGCATGAAAATAGGTTGAAAAATCATATACCTTTCCCTGGATGCATGTTTAGGTCCCACACAAGAAATGGTAATGGATTTCTAACATCTCATTGTCTGTTGGCTCGGCCGCAAACATTGAGATACTTGGTTTTCAAATTCCCGTAAATCCAAAACTCATCAGAAATTCATGAAACTTGGCATGATGTCATGACAAGGGCAAACATATGCCGTGGTAAAAAATTGTCCAACTTGGACGTGTTCTTGCACAAGCCCCTTACAAATCGGAGCTCCTCACAAGAAGCTTTGTGGTTTCGATAGGGAACATTATATATGCACGTCACATCTGCGGGCGAAAATACATCTGATGCCTCTTCTCTCCTTAATTTTTTTATAGAAACAACAAAGACATGTAGGTGTGAAGTACAAAAATATGAATAAATTAAGGGATCATCTGTCTATTAAATACATTAATTGAGTTTTCTATGCATTATTTAATGTGCATAATTCAAATTTGATCTACAATCACAAGGTCTGGTGCACCAAAATGGGTTGAAAAATCATATATGTGTCCCTGGATGCATGTGTTAGGTCACATGCAAGAAATGGGAACGAATTTCAAACATCTCAACATCTTGGCTCGACCACAAACATCGAGAAACTTGGTTTTTAAATTCTCGTAAATCCAAAACTCGTCAGAAAATCATGAAACTTGGAATGGTGTCATGAGAAGACACACATATGCCGTGGTAAAAAATAATACCAACTTGGACATGTTTTTCACAAGCCTCTTACAAACCGGAGCTGCTCACATAATAAGCTACGTGGTTCCGATAGGGAACATATGCATACCACATCTGCGGGTGAAACCACATTCGATGCCGCTTCTCTCCTTGATTTTTTTCTAGAAACAACATAAACCAATAGGTGTGTAGTGTAAAAATATGAAATTATTAAGGGTTCTTATGGCTTTTCTATACACTAATTGAGTTTTATGTGCATTTAATGTACATAATTCAAATATGAACTACAGTCACAAGGTCTATGTTGGGCAGGGCCTCGTCATATAAAGCACAAATATGATGTGGTATTTTTCGTGTCCACTTTGAGAGAAGGAGCAAGCATTATTAATAGCCAACAAAGGCATTTCGGAACAAAAATCTGTCATGTTACCATCGCAAACGGGCGTATTATTTATAATTCGTGGACGTTCTACTGACCATTTACGTGGTGCCATGTGTCGCACTCCGTATTGGCAAGGAGGTAGCGTGCGGACAAGTGTTTGAGTAGACGCGTGGCATGCAAGCAGTGTCCTCCCGCACGCTCATCGGGGAGGAGTGTCCTTTGCCAGTCATCAAAGACCTTTCAGACTGGATACCCATATGCAGACCGAGGGCAATGGTTCCTTCCCTACTAAGCCAAGCGGAAATCTGGCACAAAGGAATTTTTTCATTGCGTCATCGCAAACGGTCGTGAATGATGACCCGTGTGCCCTTCCCAATGCTCCATATTGTACTGGTGCTAAGGTTGCCATGTATGCAAAAAATCTGATGTGGGAAGGTAATTAAGAGGAGAGATATGAGTTTGGTGACCACATGAAGAAACAATGCCAAGCGCGTTAACCTTGGCAAAACACTTAAATGAAGGAAACTTACCAATGCATGCAAGAGTTTAGTTGGTACACTGGTGCAACGACGTGCTATACAAACGGTTTTTAACCCCTTTCCGCGACGTAGTTCTAAACCGTCGCCTTGCATGTGTGGGCGATAGGGGGGTCCATCCCACACGACACGGAAAACCCGTCGGCGATGGTGACCAACGAACGCAAAGATATGCAAATATAATCGTGTGCGGTGCAAGAACATATCACACACATAATGTTTTGGGCTTACGTGTGGGATTTGGCATCAATCACACACGTGCAAGACGAGTCAAACGCGTCTAATTTCTCATGTAAAACAAACGGAGTTTGACCTTTTACCATTTGCGAAACGTTACCTAATCCACACGGGCCATTTTATAAACCGTGTGTGATATGTTCATCATCGCACACGAGATTTCTCTGGAAACTGCCTGCCATGCATGGCATCATCGAACATGTTTCCCGAGAAAAGTACGCGTGGGGTCGTCTTTGCATCGGCATGGTTTCCTGTTGGCTCACGTGTGAGATACAGTGCTATCGCAAACATTGAGGAGCTCCTACGCACACGTACGAGTGCTACAAACCATTTGCGATTACTTATGTATCACCAGCGGTTTAGATAATATCTCGTGTGCTTTTCCTATGGATCACGGGCGGTTGCGCTATGAGTTGCGTGTGCTTTCCATTCTGGACCACACACGCTTAGTTGCTTGAACCATGTGCACTGAAATTGCCTGGTTATTGTAAAATATCACATTTAATTCACCCTGCAAATAGCAAATTCGCCACAATATGCAATCGACAAATAGTGTCCACATGAAGAACATTCATCATAATTCGCCACAATATGCAATTCAACGAATAGTGTCCACAAGCAGAGGATTCATCATAATTCATGACAATATGCAATTGAGCAAATGCTATCTAAATTCCACAGCTGTTAAACCGACATATGCAGTACATAATCATAGTGTACAAAATATGAAGACATGATCACATTGAAAATAATGCATCCATGTGTATATGTTTAGCTGATAACACTATATGAATGCGTACTTATTATTAGGGGATATGAACCCGGAAATCTTCAATGCCATCATCGGGCTTGATATAGTGTTTCACAAAGAAGGTGCTGATAAATTTCCTAACAGACAGCAATTCATGTGCGGCGAGCAGTGAAGAGGTCACCGGTCCGAAGATTAACTGCATGACTTTTAGATCAGAATGTGACATACGTGTGGAGTAGAAGATAGTAATTATGAAGCAGACTTACTTGTTTTATCCTGTCAGCATCAATACCACATTCAACACGTCTGCATAGGTTCATCATGTGTGCACAAACGTTGTATCCACATAGGCTGGTACCTTGTTGTTGCTGAGGACACTGAAATTTTTTGTACAGTATTAGTCATGTATTTGCCATGTTAGGAACAAAACCTAACCGGTGTAAGTTGTTTCTTAATTTTTCTATGGAGAGAAATAGAAAGAGGTTTACTTAGAAACTTGAACATCTGACTAGCATTTTCTGAAAATAACGGATTTCGTTGTCTTACCGGAGAAACAATCACGTGCTGCAGAGGTAGTTGGCGGTCGAACCGATTCCCTCCTAAAGTTATGTTCATTGACAATACACTGCAAATGAAGATGAATTTTCACACACTCAATTCTGGAACCAGATATGAACACAATGCATTAAC
Source organism: Elymus sibiricus (assembly GCA_039707655.1). Taxonomy (NCBI): domain Eukaryota; kingdom Viridiplantae; phylum Streptophyta; class Magnoliopsida; order Poales; family Poaceae; genus Elymus; species Elymus sibiricus. The sequence goes on from CM077671.1 coordinate 254,287,278, forward strand.
ATCAAAGAATTCAATACCTATCCATGAAATCATGAAGATGACTTAGATCCTGAGGCGCATTTGACTCTCTGAGAGAATCCATGTAGTAAACTGTGTTGCGTTTTGGAACAATGACCACCAAGATCCAGTGACCTCTACAATTTAAGAAAACCATGAACGTACGAACTATGTCTAAACTGAAAGATGATCAATGTATGCATGGTTGTATATTTAACTTACCGTTCATGATATGGCCACATGAAGAATTTTCCTATCTGTAAGTTGAACAAGATCTTGGCGACATAATCAATGGAAGCCTTGCGTGAGCCATTATCTCGTAACAAAGCATCGTTTGCTAAATCAGGATCTATGAAATACGCATGCACCCTTGATGTTCTCTGCGTCGTCAATCCCCTGAGAGGAATACAATACGGTTAGCTTTTTTGTCATTTACAGCCTTGTATGGAGAAGTTGATCAGAGTTTGTGAAGTACTTACAACATCAAGCATTTGACAAGAGTGGCAGCAAGCTCATCGAAGTTGAAGAAGAGATGAAATTCCTCGAATTCCACACTGATGGTACCTGCATCGTGAGAGAAATGACAGCTGTCGTAGTGCACTTGCAGAATGTTAGTATCTTCTCCTTCCGACTTTATGTCCATGCAATATTTATGTAACTTGCGACAACTGGAACTGCACTCGTCAAAGTATTTGCCAACAAGGAATGGCTGGCCATGCTTGTACTTGCATTTCTCAAATGAGTCTACTTCCTTACTAGAAAGTTGCTTTTCAAGGTCTGCTTCAGACATGTGGTCAGAACCGGGATTACATGGGTCTTCATCGGCCATGTCATGGTTCTGCTCGAAGAGTCTTCATAGTAGGATGCTTTGGTACTCATCCCTCCTCTGTTTCTATCATGTGTAATAACAAATTGCCAATTTTACCAGGAAGCTAAATATAAATGCAACAGTCTTTGTAGTACAGGATGCACATCGGCAGTGTTTGAATGATATCAAATTAATAGTGACAGCTACGTACATTATGCTGTCAAACATTCCAATCTATTAAAAACTACTGTCTTGCACCATGTTTTTTTCACTAAGTGTGAGAATCTGTTTATTTTAGATTGCCATGTTTCAGGTGGTTCAGCCACCTGACAACTGAGGTGTGTGTACGCTCGAACAGTGTTGATGCTAGCCATGTTTCTGTGCATAATTAGACCTTGCTCGTGCTGAATGAAATGAAGTGCTTCATGTCTACTAACTTGCTGTAAATTTTCATGCAATGATAACTCATGTAGCACATAGTTTTCTTGCTATCAATATGCCTTCAGGTTAAAACTATGACAGTGTCTTAATCACATCCAGAATCAAATAGCACACGGGAAGTGTCTGAATCACACCTAATATAACAAATGATTTCTAACAACGAGAGTTAGGCTTACCTTCTTTGCACATCCCAGAAAGTTCCCCTCACTGTACCTAGATTCAAAAGCTCATAACTTCACGGATTGAAATTGATGTTGACCATGAACAAGCAGGTCTTCAGCTACCCATCTCCATTCCTTGGAAGTGATTGTCCTAGGGAGCTACAAGAGAGAGAAATGGTGCAAATGGGTCTGCCGCTTTAAAATCCCCAATTCCAAAACAAAACCCTAAGCCTAGTTGAGCCAGAGAGAAGAGAGACGAATACCTGGCTGGTGAGAGATTCGTCGTCGTCGGAGATACCGCTTGAGGGGTCACTCGAGGAGACCATGGCGTGTCCGCGACGGTCGGAAGCTAGAGGGAGAGATGTGGTGGCAGCGCGTGCGGGGGGGGGGGGGTTGTAGGGGAAATGTGGCCCTTTGGGGGGGAAGGGGGAAGGCGGATATTTTGGCGGTCGGCGAAAATTTTCGCTCTATGCAGGGAATCTTGGCGTGCAAAGATTCATCAGACACGGTGTTTCTGCTTTTATCGTGTGCGATGATACAGAACATACAAAATTTCACCCCTCCCCACGTATTCCCTGGTTATAGTGCACATCCACGTCATTGCATAATGTAACATCAACTGCTAACTTGGGTATACAAATTAGCGAACACACATAGCTCACAGTTACTAAACCGAGCAAATTCACTAAATAATCAAGTTGCTTGAACTAGACATAGCTCTTACAAAAGACCGGCTCTCTGAACAAAGGCTATTAGTAATACGCATAATTTTAACAAAGACGCCGACGAGCGGCCGCCCTATGCCTCGCCGCTGTTCGATGAGATGTCGACGACTTGTCCGGGCGACATTCCGGCGGTGCTGGACTCCGCATCCCCCAGACTGACTTCGACCGCGGCGACGTGCTCATCCTCGACGTTGTCCTCGTCATCGGTGTCGCCCTCATCTTCAAAGTACTCGTAGTAGTGGCGCCGCCATAGCTCGCATTGGTACTCCACCGCCGATTCCTCGATGGACACGCGCTTCTCGACCTCCTCCTGAGCCATGCGCAACTCCTCCCAGCACTCGGCGCTCTCGGACGGCTCCCGCATCTCCAGCTCCCGCTCAGAGATCTCGTGCGGAAGGGGCTCCATGGCCTCCACCGCCGCATCATCGGCATGCATCTCGGCATCCGCAGCAGCCACCTCTTCGGACGTGTTGTAACGCCCAAGATGCGATACTATCCTCATTTTGGCTCGAGGGCCTCGACAGGGATAGAAGCGCGTCTCGTCGTTTTGCAAGAATGGATATCATTACAAGTACATGTAAAGAAGAGATGAGTATATGGAGTTGGCTTACACTCTCCACAAGCTAAATCAAGATCACATCAATACAATAACCTATACAATCATCATACAGAAGAGCAGGGTTCGACTACGGACGAAATCAAACGATAAAATGACATCCATCCTTGCTATCCCAGTCCGCCGGCTGATACGTCTCCATCGTATCGATAATTTTTGATTGTTTCATGCCAATATTATACAACTTTCACATATTTTTGGCAACATTTTATATGATTTATTGGACTAACATATTGATCCAGTGCCCAGTGCCAGTTCCCATTTGTTGCATGTTTTTTGTTTCACAGAATATCCATATCAAACGAAGTCCAAACGCGATAAAAATTTATGGAGATTTTTTTGGAATATTTGTGAATTTTGAGAAGTGGAATCAACGCAAACGGAGGCCCACAGACCCCACAAGACACCACGGCACGCCCAGGGGGCCCAAACGCATGGTGGTAGGTTGTGCCCTCCTCGTAAGTTGGTTGGAGCGCTCCTTCGGGCGCAAGGAAGCTAATTTTTGGATAAAAATCCCCTCAAAATTTCAGCCCGATCGGAGTTACGGATCTCCGGGAATATAAGAAATGGTTTTCGACCAGAAAATAGGAACGCGAAACAGAAGAGAACAGAGAGGGAGATCCAATCTAGGAGGGGATCCTGCCCCTCCACCGCCATGGCGGCCATGGACCAGAGGGGGAACTATCCTCCCATCTAGGGGGGAGTCCAAGGAATAATAATAAGGAGGGGGGCTCTCTCCCCCGCTCTCCCGGTGGCGCTATAACGCCGCCGGGGCAAGCATCGTGACGGCGATCTACTCCAACAACTTCACCGCCGTCAACACCAACTCTCTCCCCCTTTATGCAGCGGTGTAACACCTCTCTTTCCCGCTGTAATCTCTACTTAAACATGGTGCTCAACTCCATATATTATTTCCCAATGATATTTGGCTATCCTATGATGTTTGAGTAGATCTCTTTTGTCTTATGGGTTAATTGTGGTATGATGTTATGTATGTGAGTTGTATGTTGATATGGTGCTGTCCTATGGTGCCCTCCGTGTCGCGCAAATGTGAGGGATCCCCGCTGTAGGGTGTTGCAATATGTTCATGATTTGCCTATGGTGGGTTGCTTGAGTGGCAGAAGCATAAACCCGAGAAGGTGGGTTGTTGCGTATGGGAGTAAAGAGGACTTGATACTTAATGCTATGGTTGGGTTTTACCTTAATGAACTTTGGTAGTTGTGGATGCTTGCTAGAGTTCCAATCATAAGTGCATATGATCCAAGTACGGAAAGTGTGTTAGCGTATGCCTCTCCCTCATTGCATATGACGAGTATCTATCATATTATATTCAATTGCCTAGGGACAATCTTTCTCTTGCGTTACACAAAAAGCTTTCTACAAAGTTATTTACTTTTATTGTTCTTTTATTAAAACAGCACCTAATTTTTATTTCCTCGTTCTTTATTATCTTGCAAAGTACTTCTAGTTTTATTCCCGCAAAGTAGTTTCATATTTGTTCTAGGTAAAGCAAGCATTAGCGTGCGTAGAGTTGTATCGGTGGTCGATAGAACTTGAGGGAATATTTGTTCTACCTTTAGCTCCTCGTTGGGTTCGACACTCTTACTTATTGAAAAAGGCTACAAACGATCCCCTACACTTGTGGGTTATCAAGACTTTTTTCTGGCGCCGTTGCCGGGGAGCAATAGCATGGGGTAAATATTCTCGTGTGTGCTTGTTTGCTTTACCACTAAGTAATTTTTATTTTTTGTTATTAGTTGTTTTATATCTTTAGTTATGGATATGGAACACGAAACACCAAAAAAAATAGTGGTACTTGCTACTCATGGAGATGGGGAACCTCCTAAAATCCTCGATGCTAGTTATGTGAAATACGTTAATTACTCCTTTGATAATCCTGAGAAATCCTCATCGAACTTTATAATGGGAGACATGTTGGATCAACGTGAGTACTTTAGGGATTATCGCTTGTCTCAAAAAGGGAAACACTTATGGGATCAAATTAGAATATTGCAATGGTTTGCTTGGGATGCATGCTCGAGATGTGACTTTACTTGTTGCTCTAAGATAGAAGCTCGACACCTTCCCTTTCAATGTAAATTCAACGATAATGAAACCTTGGCTTCATATGCTAAAGGTATTTATGATTACTATGATGTGGAACGAATAGAAGAATTTGTTGCTTTTAAAGGTGCTTATGAAATTGCTTCTTTGCTTGAAAAGTATGATGATGATGTTCCTTACGAATCTGAAATTTTATCCATACTTAAATATAGCTATGAGAATTATGATTGCAATGCTGATATTATTGAATTTATTGAGAGAATGACCGCTGCCTTGGAAGAGACTAATAATTTGCAGGAATCTATGGAAGAAGAAATTTCTGAAATTGTGAGCTCATTAGATGAAAAAGATGAGGAGGAGAGCGGAGAACAAAAGGAGGAAGAGCGGATTGATCACCCATGCCCACCTTCTAATGATAGTAACTCTTCCAATCATACATTGTTTAATTACCCTTCGTGCTTACCGAAGGATGAATGCTATGATGATTGCTATGATCCCTTAGATTCATTTGAAATATCCCTTTTTGATGAACTTGATGCTTGCTATGCTTGTGGCCAAGATGCCAATATGAATTATGCTTATGAAGATGAACTTGCTATAGTTCCTTATGTTAAGCATGAAATTGTTTCTATTGCACCCACACATGATAGTCCTATTATCTTTTTGAATTCTCCCAACTACACTATATCGGAGAAGTTTGCACTTATTAAGGATTATATTGATAGGTTGCGTTTTGCTACTACACATGATGATTTTGATGAATATAATATGCATGTGCTTGTTGCTCCTACTTGCAATTATTATGAGAGAGGAACTACATCTTCACCTCTCTATGTTTCCAATACTATAAAATTGCAAGAAACTGTTTATACTATGCATTGGCCTTTACTTAATGAGCATGAATTGTTCTTGTATGACATGCCGATGCATAGGAAGAGGGTTAGACTTCGTTGTCACATGATATATATCACTTTGTGCTCACTACTAAATTACAAATCATTGTTAATTAAAATTGGCTTTGAAATACCTTGGGATCTGGGTGGATCCATTACTTGAGCACTTTATGCCTAGCTTAATGGCTTTAAAGAAATCGCTGCCAGGGAGACATCCCAGAAGTTTTAGAGAGTCATTTTATTCTGTTGTGTGCTTTTATAAAGTTTAAAAACAAAAAATATAGAGGGGAAACTAAAACTTCACAAAAGGAAAGGTGAAAGTGAGAGAGATGATGAGCATCGTTGAAGTGGGGGCTAGCCTTGAACTTTTGTTCATGCCCATGGAAGCTTTGTGAATCTTGAATCATGGAAACTTTTCCAACAAAAATAATTATCCCCTTGTACAAATCCATTGTATTATAAAAATAATGTGCCAAGATTTGCCTTTAGGATGATTAGATTGCTTGTTGGTATGTGCGGTGTAAAAACAGAAACTTTGGCTGTAGTGCGTGAATTTTCATTTTTTACTGGAACGTCGAAAGTTTCTGAAATTTTTACACGGTATTTATATACAAATTTTTATTTCGTCCTAATTTTTCAGAATTTTTGGAGTTACAGAAGTATACGTTTCTACAGATCTTTACAGACTGTCTTGTTTTTCCCAGATTGCTGTTATAGTTGCCTTGCGTGCATATGTTTGAATTCTTGTTGAGCCCCATTGACTTGGGAGCCATAGAATTGTGATAGCATATAGTGGGTAATGTTAGATTATAATTTTGCAGTAATGTTATGGCAATACATGATGGGATTTGGTGTTATGTGTACTAACGGATCTCACGAAGTTTTGTTAAGTTTTGTGTGATTGAAGTTTTCAAGTTTTGGGTGTTATCACGATGAGAAGGAATAAGGAGCAGCAAGAGCCTAAGCTTGGGGATGCCCAAGGCACCCCAAGGTAATATTCTAGGAAGACTCAAGCGTCTAAGCTTGGCGATGCCCCGGGAAGGCATCCCCTCTTTCATTCCAAATCATCGGTATGTCACTTGGAGCTATATTTTTATTCATCACATGATATGCGTAAATTCTTGGAGCGTCGTGTGCCTTTTATTTTTCTTTTAGTTATGCACCATGCTGGTATGAGATAGTCCATGGTTGACTTATAGAATGATCATTGCACTTCACTTATATCTTTTGAGTATGGCTTTATAGAATGCTTCATGTGCTTCACTTATATCATTTGAAGTTTGGATTGCCTGTTTCTCTTCACATAGAAAATCGTTATTTATAGAATTCTCTTTTGCTTCACTTATATTTATTAGAGCATGGTCTTTTGTAAAAAGAATTAAACTCTCTTGCTTCACTTATATCTATTTAGAGAGTCAACAGGAATTGGTCATTTGCATGGTTAGTCATAAAATACTACATAAAACTTAGGGATCACTGAATATGATATGTTTGATTCCTTGCAATAGTTTTGCAATATAGAGATGATAATATGTGGGAGGTACTAGTGGATGATCGTGTTTAGTAACATATTGGTGTTAAGGTTTGTGATTCCCAAAGCATGCACATATAGTCTCCCGTTATGCTAGGAAGTTGGAGCACAATTTATCCTTGATTGTCTATCTTTGTGTGAAGGTCGGGGGCGCGCGATGGTTAACTCCTACCAACCTCCCCCCTAGGAGCATGCGTAGTAATACTTTTCTTTGAGAGAACTAATAAAACTTTTGCAATAAGTATGTGAGTTCTTTATGACTAACGTGAGTCCATGGATTATACGCACTCTTACCTTTCCGCAATTTGCTAGCCTCTACGGTACCATGCATTGCCCTTTCTCACCTCGAGAGTCGGTGCAAACTTCGCCGGTGCATCCAAACCCCGTGATATGATACGCTCTATCACACATAAGCCTTATTATATCTTCCTCAAAACAGCCACCATACCTACCTATTATGGCATTTCCATAGCCATTTCGAGATATATTGTCATGCAACTTCCACCGCCTCCGTTTTGATGACTTGAGCATTCATTGTCATATTGCATTACATGATCGTAAGATAGATAGCATGATGTTTTCATGGCTTGTCCGTTTTTTGATATCTTTGCTACGCTAGATCATTGCATTTATATAGAGTCATACTTTGTTCTAATATCGTTGTAGTATTGAGTTGTAAGTAAATAGAAGTGTGATGATCATCATTATTCATTATTAGAGCATGCCCCAGTGATGAAAGGATGATGCAAACTATGATTCCCCCACAAGTCGGGATGTGGCTCCGGACAAAGAAAGAAAAAAAGAAAAAGAAAAAAATGAAAGAAAAAAATGAAAGAAGAAGGAATAGGGGCATGCTAATTCCACACTTGTGCTTCAAAGTAGCACCATGTTTTTCATATAGAGAGTCTCCTGTGTTGTCACTTTCATATACTAGTGGGAATTTTTCATTATAGAGTTAGATGCATACCCACTTAGTTTTATATTGAGCTTTCTGATACGTCTCCAACGTATCTATAATTTATGAAGTATTCATGCCATGTTTACAATAATTTTATATGATTTTGGTATGATTTAATTAGAACTAACCCGGACTGACGTTGTTTTCAGCAAAGCTACCGTGGTGTTGTTTTTGTGCAGAAATAAAAGTTCTCGGAATGGGCTGAAAATTTACGGAGAATATTTTTGGAAAATATAAAAAATACTGGAGCAAAAAGATACCGGGGGGAGTCCCGAGGCAGCCACAAGCCTAGGGGGCGCCCCCCCTAGGGCGCGCCCCCTGGCTTGTGGGCCCCTCGAGCACCCCCCCCCTGACTTGATTCCAATGCCAAGTACTCCTATAAATTGAGAAACCTCCAGAAAGAAACCTAGATCAGAAGTTCCACCACCGCAAGTCTCTGTAGCCACAAAAAATCAATCTTGGCCCACTCCGGCACCCTGCCGGAGGGGGTCACCATCACCGGAGACCATGGAGGAGGAAGATGGAGAGGCCATCATCACCATGGAGGCCAAGGACTAGAGGGAGAACCTCTCCCCACCTAGGGGGGAGGCCATGGAGGAGGAAGCACAAGGGGGAGACCCTCTCCCCCTCTCTCTCGGTGGCGCCAGAGTGCCATCGGGGGAACCATCGCCGCGGTGATCGTCTTCATCAACATCACCTTCTTCATCACCGTCCTCATATCTTTTCAGCGGTCCACTCTCCCGCATCCCACTGTAATGCCCTACTTGAACATGGTGCTTTATGCCACATGTTATGATCCAATGATGTGTTGCCATCCTATCATGTTTTGAGTAGATTTCTTTTGTCTTATGGGTTGATTGATGATCTAGATTGGTTTGAGTTGTATGTTTATTTTGGTGCTGTCCTATGGTGCCTTCCGTGCCGCGCACACATGAAGGATTCCCGCTATAGGGTGTTGCAATATGTTCATGATTCGCTTATAGTGGGTTGCTTGAGTGACAGAAGCATAAACCCGAGTAGGTGGGTTGTTACGTATGGGATAAAGGGGACTTGATGCTTTAATGCTATGGTTGGGTTTTACCTTAATGATCTTTAGTAGTTGCGGATGCTTCCTAGAGTTCCAATCATAAGTGCATATGATCCAAGTAGAGAAAGTATGTTAGCTTATGCCTCTCCCTCATATAAAATTGCAATAATGATTACCGATCTTGTTAACAATTGCCTAGGACAATTCCGCGCACCGACCCATCGTTATTCCACACTCGCTATTTGTAATATATTCTAACTTTATGATAACAGCACCTATTTTTATATTTTAGTTCTCCGATATCATGCAAAGCTATTCTCTTCATACCCACAACGTAGTTTTATTTCTCGTTTCTAGTTGGAAGCAAACGTTCGGCGTACGTAGAGTCGTATCACTGGCAGATAGGACTTGAGAGAATATTGATCTTACCTTTAGCTCCTTGTGGGTTCGACACTCCATACTTATCACTTCCACCTTTGGAAATTGCTACGATGATTCCTTGCACTTGGGGATTATCACTTTCATACACTTACAGATCTTAGTGCATCCGTTGCATGGCAATCCCAACTCCTCGCATTGATATCTATTGATGGGCATCTCCATAGCCCGTTGATACGCTGAGTTGATGCGAGACTTTCTTCTCCACTTTTACCCCTTTGAAACCTACCACCATATTCTATTCCACCCATAGTGTTATATCCATGGCTTGCGCTCATGTATTGCGTGAGAGTTGAAAATGCTGAAGCGCGTTAAAAAGTATGAACCAATTGCTTGGCTGACACCGGGGTAGTACATGATTTATACTTTGTGTTAAGAAGACAGAGCATGACAAGGCTATATGATTTTGTAGGGATAGCATTCTTTAGCCTTGATATTTTGAAAGACATGATTGTTTGTTGGGATACCTGAGTATTAATGTCTTCATGTCAAAACTAGACTATTGCTTTGAATCACTTGTGTCTTAATATTCATGCCATGATTAGATATATGATCAAGATTATGCTAGGTAGCATTCCACATCAAAAATTATCTTTTTTATCATTTACATGCTCGAGGATGAGCAGGAATTAAGCTTGGGGATGTTGATACGTCTCCATTGTATCTATAATTTTTGATTGTTTCATGCCAATATTATACAACTTTCACATATTTTTGGCAACATTTTATATGATTTATTGGACTAACATACTGATCCAGTGCCCAGTGTCGGTTCCTGTTTGTTGCATGTTTTTTGTTTCACAGAATATCCATATCAAACAAAGTCCAAACGCGATAAAATTTATGGATTTTTTTTCTGGAATATTTGTGAATTTTGAGAAGTGGAATCAACGCAAACGGAGGCCCACAGCCACCACAAGACACCATGGCGCGCCCAGGGGGCCCAAACGCGTGGTGGTGGGTTGTGCCCTCCTCGTAAGTCGGTTGGATCTCACCTTCGGGCGCAAGGAAGCTAATTTTTGGATAAAAATCCCCTCAAAATTTCAGCCCGATCGGAGTTACGGATCTTCAGGAATATAAGAAACGGTTTTCGGCCAGAAAACAGGAACGCGAAACATAAGAGAGCAGAGAGGGAGATCCAATCTAGGAGGGGCTCCTGCCCCTCCGCCGCCATGGCGGCCATGGACCAGAGGGGGAACTCTCCTCCCATCTAGGGGGGAGGCCAAGGAAGAAGAAGAACGAGGGGGGCTCTCTCCCCCTCTCTCCCGGTGGCGCCGGAACGCCGTCAGGGCAAAGCATGGTGACGATTATCTACTCCAACAACTTCGCCACCGTCAACACCAACTCTCTCCCCCTCTATGCAGCGGTGTAACACCTCAATTACCCGCTGTAATGTCTACTTAAACATGGTGCTCAACTCCATATATTATTTCCCAATAATATTTGGCTATCCTATGATGTTTGAGTAGATCTCTTTTGTCCTATGGGTTAATTGTGGTATGATGTTATGGATGTGAGTTGTATGTTGATATGGTGTTGTCCTATGGTGCCCTCCATGTCGCGCAAACGTGAGGGATCCCCGCTGTAGGGTGTTGCAATATGTTCATGATTTGCCTATGGTGGGTTGCTTGAGTGACAGAAGCATAAAACCGAGTAGGTGGGTTGTTGCGTATGGGAGTAAAGAGGACTTGATACTTAATGCTATGGTTGGGTTTTACCTTAATGAACTTTGGTAGTTGCGGATGTTTGCTAGAGTTCCAATCATAAGTGCATATGATCCAAGTACAGAAAGTGTGTTAGCGTATGCCTCTCCCTCAATGCATATGACGTGTATCTATCATATTATATTCAATTGCCTAGGGACAATCTTTCTCTTGCATTACACAAAAAGCTTTCTACTAAGTTATTTACTTTTATTGTTATTTTATTAAAACAACACCTAACTTTTATTTCCACGTTCTTTATTATCTTGCAAAGTACTTCTAGTTTTATTCCCGCAAAGTAGTTTCATACTTGTTCTAGGTAAAGCAAGCATTAGCGTGCGTATAGTTGTATCGGTGGTCGATAGAACTTAAGGGAATATTTGTTCTACCTTTAGCTCCTCGTTGGGTTCGACACTCTTACTTATCGAAAAAGGCTACAAACGATCCCCTACACTTGTGGGTTATCACCGGCCTGGAACCCATCCCATGATCGATGATGATGAAGAAGAAGAACTCCAAATCAAACAAGCATCACGCTCACGTCATAGCATCGCATTACCTGTACCTGCAACAGTTGCTGTAGTAATCTGTGAGCCACGGGGACTCAGCAATCTCATTTCCAAGGGTATCAAGACTATTAAAGCTTAGTGGGTGAGGTATGGTTAAGTGGTGAGGCTGCAGCAAGCACTAAGCATTTATTTGAGTGGCTAACTTACGAGTACAAGAATAAGGGGGGGGTGATCGTCGCATAAATGGACGTGAACTAGTAATGATCACTAAGTGATCCTGAACACCTACTTATATTCAAACATAACCCCACCGTGTTCTCTCTCGATTAGAAAATCACGAGAAGAGACAGTCACGGTTACGCACACGGTTGGTGTATTTTTTTTGAGTTCTTTAAGTTTTCTATGACTGGGTGTTAAACAAATTTCCAAGTTGCCACATAACCGCGGGCACGGCTTCTCGAATAGATTTAACCCTGTAGGGGTGCTCCAACTCATCCATCACAAACTAACCACAAGCTGCATTGGAACTCCTCAACCGCGGGATGACCCATAGTATTTGCGGAATTCCGATGGAAAATCTCAACCTCGAGATAGCCCGAAGTGTCCTTGAAATCCCGTACACAAGACGTTCGAGAAATGTAAAACAATTCCAGCAAGGCCGCCCGACGTGCCGACAATCCCGATAGGAGCCGCGTATCTCGTTCTTAGGGCACGACGGATAAGCGAAGCGTACGGTGGCCTGATAGAAATCTCCCGAGTTGCCCCGGGTTGGCCCCGCACGGTGCTCTAGTTTTGACCAACACTCATGAGGAGCACTGGCCCGGGTTGTTGATTAAAGATCCTCGGGTTAATTACTCCCTATGCAGGTTTATTAGTTATTAGGCAAATGTAGTACCAATGTTGGGCCTTGCCAGAAGAGTTTTATCCCAAAATGAAAATGAAGGGGGTCCCCATAACAACCCCGAGCATGTTAGGAGCTCTCAATATGGAACATAACACCGGTACACAAGTAACTAGGGCGGCAAAAGTGGAACAAAACACCGAACAAAAGGCCAAGCCTTCCACCTTTTACCAAGTATATATGTGCATTAAATTAAATAGCAATAATATTGTGATATCTCAAAAACATCCATGTTGGCACATGGAAAACAATTTGCACCTGCAACTAGCAACGCTATAAGAAGGGCTGAGCAAGCGATAACATAACCAAATAATGGTTTGCTGGGATGTGGAGGGTTAGAGGCTTTTCATGGCATTTTGGGAGGCTTGACAAACAAGTGGTAGGTAGTGAGACATAGCGATAGAAACGAGATAACTAGCATGGCAATGATAGTAATGGTATCCAGGGAAATGGTCATCTTGCATGAGATCCCGCTTGGAAGAAGATCGAATCCATGAAGAAGACGAGCCAACGTAGTCGAACGAATCCTCACACTCCGAACGCTTTCGGAACTCTATCGAGAAGAAGCAATCCAAAAACAAACAATCAACACACGAAAAACACCACAACATATGCATGACATGATGCGCAAACGAATATGATGCATGTTCATACAATTATGCAAGGCATGGCAAGCACAACATTCAACTACTACACATTAAGTGAAGTTCAATATGCAACGAGTTGCATATTGACGAGACTCCACGTTCGAAGCATTTAGTTCACTCTCGTTTATTTACACGGCAAGTTTAAATGTTGTTAACATGGCAAGAGGTGAAGCATAATGAAACTACACTATCTATGCATTTTAAATGAGGCGGGAAACAACATATATTATTTCCGAAACGACCCCATATGTTAATTTCGAAATTGGTCTAGATCTGTAGTACCATATCTTATATTTGTTAAACAGGGTAACAAAATACACCATGTGATTCTACATGTCATTCTAAGCGATTTATATGTATAGATCATTTAAAACGGAGCTACGGCCTAAAAGATATGACCAACACAAGATGAATATGTCACGAATGTAAAATGCATGCAAATGATAACCACAAAAATCTCAAATCATGGATGCAGCAAGATATTATGAAACTACCTGAGATTCTAAGCAAGTTTTATATATGACATGTTCAAAACGGAGCAACGGTTCAACCACAACAACCAACACAAGTTTAGTGCAAATCTGTCCGAAACAGCAACATGGAATTTTGCACACCTCATAACAACAAGCTACAATACACTAAAATGCACAATAAGGGCATGGGGATGTAGGCAACATGATGCATAATAATTCATGTCATGAAATCAACTTGAGCTAAAGCATGGATCAATAGGAAATGAGCTCACAAGATGGCATATTGGAACAACAGTTAAGGACTTAGTGAAAAATACCAGTTTTAGCAGAGCAAGGTTAACCTGAAGGCATATTGACAACACTAAAACTATATGCTACAGGTCATATATTGGCATGAAATTTAACAGCAAGGTAGAGGACATGATGCACTACAATTCATTCCATAATGGCAAGGTCTAATTATGCATAGAATCGTGGCAAACATCAACACAACATGGCATTCCGATATAACCAGATTCTCAGACTTGGTGAAAATTAGAGTAGACATGAGCAGCAGTTTTTAACAGATTGACATCTTTGACAGCAGAATTAATTAGGATGCAAAACCTCTACATGGGAACAAATGGCACAACATGGCAGAGCATAACATGCTTAACAAAAGACTCCCTGGTGGCAACAACAAAAGAGTCCTAGAACACTAGCAAATCACATGGCAACATGACAACAAAATAACAGTTTCAGACTTAGAATTATTTTAGACCCCTCAAAACAACAATATTTTATAGCATGTTGGCAACAAGAAAATAACACCTAAACATGGATTTCTATAGCAACCAAAAATACCAGGGCCTAACACACATGTCCAAGGGCATATTTCATGTTCAACAATAATTGATATCATGCATGGAATAAATCACACAAAATAAACAAAAGGGCATCATAGCAAAAATAACATGGACACAAACTTACTCAAATGTCAAAACTAATTTCACAGATGGATTCAATGGATTTTTCTACCCCGAAAACATATATAATATGTATAGGTTCATGTAGGAAAATATGTCACGAGTAATTATGCAAGTTTATGGCATAAACCGTTTTAGCAAGTTATTTACGCAAATTAAATGCAAACAACAAGTTCGACATTTTTATCATCCATGAAAAAGGGATGAAAATAATCTACACACTTTACATATATGGTTGGATTAATTCGGATGCACGCTTAAATATTTATGCGCAATGCAAATCATGAAAATTATGCAAATTAACAGAAAATGGCTTGTTAAACATTTTTATCATTTGCGAAAGTGGGATATTGCAAATCTACACGAAATTCTACATGTTTTACATATATAAAGTTATTACATGCGATGCACGGTTATTTAATTATGCGCAATGCAAATGCATGAATTTTTCTATATTAGGAAATTCACCGATTAATCAATAAAATTTGCAGATACGGAAAAAAAATGTGTAACGGGCCAAAACATGCGGGCGTAACATAGCTAGACAGCGCATAATGCGAAGGATAGCAGGGCTGGGGGTGCTCACCCATGGGCCAAGCCCGGTCGGTGGAGAGCTGCAGCAGGCTGGGCGAGGAGCTGCTGGGCCGGCGGGCAGACTCGGTCGGGGCGCGGCCCATGTGGCGGCTCTGGTCGCCCCCGACCTGAGGACGAAGTAGAGGCGAGGAGGCATGGCAGCGGCGGCTCTACGGCACGAGGCCGGCGTCCGGCGATGCGTGGACGGCGGGGAGGCACGAATCCGGGTGCGGCCCACCGGATCTGGTCAGCGACGCCCATTTCCGGCAAGGGGAGACCATCGGACAGCGGCGAGCTCGATGCGGCCATGGCGGAGGAACGGCGATGGAGAGTTTGGCGCGACGGTGGGGTGAGGACATAGCGCAGAGGCAGGGCCATGCCTGGCGGAGGTCGGGCGCCGCGGGGAGCTCGGATTCCGGCGAGGCTGGCCGGCGCGGGGAGGCACCGGCGGTTGGAAGAGGGGGCTCCCTGGCCGCGTGAAGCTAGGGCAGCACTGCGGGCACCTCAGGCCCAAATGGGCTCGGGCGGGCCCCGCGCGGGCCTGAGCGGGCCGTAGTGGCTGGGCACTGGGGGGCGGCTCGGGGTGACGTGGCGGCGTGGCATTGGCTCGGAGGTGGCGGCGCGACAGCTCAGGTGGCGGCGGTGGAACTGGTGGACGGCGACAAGTGGCGGCGTGGCTGTGGGGGCGTGAAAAATGAGGTGGGCGGCTGCTCAGAGGTGGGAGGAGGCTGTGGGCGGCACGGATTTCGATGCAGGGGCTAGAGTTGGTCATTTTTGGACGTGGGGAGCTTCCTTTTATAGGCTGGGGGCTAGGGTTAGGGGGTTTTGCCCGAATTCGGGCCGTACGATATCGATCGGACGGCTCCAAACGCGGTGGTGGCTAGGTGGGTTAGGGTGGGCTGTGTAGATGGGCTTGGGCTGAGGGAAGAGAGAGATTTGCGGTCCGGCAACAGATTTTGGAAACCAAAACATCCGACAATTATAACTGGCGATAGAGCTGCTCTAGGTTTCACGGTTCGGGTATCAAACGACCTCCGAACGGGACGAAATTTGGCAGGCGATCTACCTACAACATATTAAGACCGCTCGCCAAGTTTATACCCAATCCGAGAATATTTTATACGCACTTTTGAAAATCATATTTTAAAGATACCGCACGCGCGTGCGTGTGTGGTTGGCCTCGAAACGATCGTCGACGAGAGCGAAGAGAACCGGCGACTACGAACGGATGCTGTTTTGAACAATGACGACAATGAAGTGCCGATGCTATGAAGATGATGCGAATGATGCGATGATGAATGCGACAGCCAAACAAATCACACAATGAGAGCGGAATAAAAAGGGAAATCTTCTGGAGCATCGGTCTCGGGCTGTTACAACTCTCCTCCACTAACAAGAGATCTCGACCCGAGATCTTAGAATGAGAAGAGAAAGAGAAAGAGGTAAAACTTAGTTGCTTCTTTGACAAACGAGTGAAACCAATGAATCTTGAAGGTTGCAAAGAGATATAGAATGGCACGAGGAACAAGTAAGAATTCAAAAGAAATTTGGGCAGCACTTCGGTAGAAAAGAGAGAAAAACATGATAAGATGGAAATAACATGAAAAGCGAACACAACACTCCGGTTGAAGGGAAACGAACATGATCTTGAAAAAAAATGAGATGATGAATCAAAGAGAGCAACCTCCGGAACAAAGACTAGAAGCTACATATTTGGGAAGAAAAGAACAAAAAAGAAAATGACAAGTTCTACCACAATTGAATTTGAAAAGCCTCCATACGTGGAAGGATTTAACTGAGTTGTTGGAAATTCAACAACGAAAAGAATAAGCTTGTTGTGGTCTTATGGGAAACATCTCAAAATTATGAGGTGACAACCGGCCAATAACAGAAACAAGGATTGCTTGGGAGAAACAAAAGAGACAAAACTTCTTTCACCAAGAGGACAAGGAGAAAACTTGGGTCATTGATTAGCACCATGATAGCAACAATCCTTAGGAAAAGCTTTAGGTGAAATCCATGCCAAGGTAACTCCGAGAAAGGAAGGATGGGTTTAAATATCTCATTCTTGATAAATTATCTTCGAGACTCTTCACAAATCAAGAATGCTATAACACCATCTCAAAAGATAAGGGAGAAAGAATTGCACTTGAAATGCAAGATAAGGAACACTTGAGATCTTCCAACAAGAATCTTGAAGAACACTTTGAGAAAGAATACATCCTTAAAGAAACACCATGAAGAACCTCCGAAAAGAACTCCCGAACAAAAGGATGAGAGAAAAGAATTGAAGGTTGCAAAATGAACAAGATTGAAGCCTTGCAAAGATTTAGATGAACTTCACCAAGATATACTTGAGAAAACTTGGAACTCCGGAGAAGAAAAGATGTGCAACTTAGAATCAAGATTTTGATGACATGACAACTCCGGAAGAAGGATTGAAATCACTTGATGAAACAAGAATAAGAGTTATGTTATGCTTATCCTGCGTCAAGGTAAATTGATGACAAGCAACGGATTTGGCATATCACTTATTCTTCTTGAAAAGATTGAGAGAGATACACAAGCTTGAAGAAGTCTTGAACGAACCACCGGTAAGAATTGCAATGAATGGGGATAACAAGAATGAATGGAGATACATGAGAACGAAGAGACCATGATCCGCCTAAAAGAAAACTTGAACGAAGCACGGAATAATTGAGATACGAACGAAGGGACACCAATTGAGAAGAATTTGAGAATGAAAGCTGAAAGCTAAGAACAAAGAAATCTTCTGAAATGATGGCCTTCGGAGGATCGAGAAATGAAAACAACACTAAAATTCTCTGGATAGATATTGAAGGAATTACTCATGATCGAAAACAATTTGAGATGATAGCACGAAGCTTGAACACGAAATCTATGAGAGAATGGACCAAGATTTAAGAGAAACTCTCCTTCGGTCTTCAACACTGAGAATGATGGCGAGAAACACCACGAAGAATTACTGAGATACTCCGGAACAATGAATAAGGAAAGGTTGAGCCAATGATGAAACTGATTTAGAAGAGATCTCCGAGAAGGAATATGACTGATGAGATTCATTCTTACGTCATATTGAAAAGAACTTGAGGTCTCCGGAAAAGATTAGAAGAGCCAGGTAAGATCCTGGGAAAAAACCTATGGGTTATGGGCCCACTCAAAGGAAACACTGTTGAAATGATTGCTTAGAACGAGATATTGCACCGGTATGAATGAAAATTTGATGAGGTTGAGAGCCTTGAAATGATTTGAAAGAATTTAGAATGGAAACACGAATCTTCTGAGAAATCTTCCGCACTCCGGATAAGAATAGAGAGAGATGAAAAAATAAGAGAGGCTTGGACAAGAATTTCCACATGAAAACATTTAACGAAAGAAAGAATATGATGAACACTGAAAGCTTGAATTGAATCCACCGGGGAAGAAAACAAGAACGAAGAATGATGAACTTGAAGCTCTTGAGGATCTTCACAATGGATCACCAGATACAAAGCGGAAGAAAAGATAGCGGAAGCATCACATGAATAGAAAGACACTTGATTGATAATTTAATCACTAAAGAAAAAAAGGCGGGAGGGTGGGGAAAAACAAGGACAACTTAGGATGGATGAAATGAACTCCGGAAAGATATATGAGGATTGATCTTGCAATATTTGAGAGGATTGAATTATCTTGAAGAGAAGCACTCCGGTTAGGAAAGATATGAAATCACCACTTGACATCGAAGTAACTCGAATTACCATACTCCAAAACAAAACAAAGCATGTAGCTTGCAAATTTAAGCCAGAAACAAATACATAACAGAGATTTCATCCGATATTTTCGTGGTAAGGCTCGCACGGGCTCGATCGTACATTGGATTGTCATATTGAAATGACGCTCGAATATGCTCCCTAGGCATAGCGAACTACAAGGCTTGACGAAGCATACCGAGACTGTCCTCTGTAAGAAAGACCGTGAACAAAGGAACCACTAGATGTCGAACCCCAACCTCACATCATGCATTTGTTGAAAGATAACCTAGGTAACTACTTGAATTCCCACCTAAGAACTTCCGAAATCTTTGGTTATGCAATCGGGTCCCCGGATACACGGAGTAAAATTCATCACTCAACTCCTAGCAGTAATACTACTCTCCAATGTATCACATCCGTCAACACATAACCAGAGGCCTCGGAAATTCATCTACCTCAGACCCTCATAATCACAACGATACTAAACATGGCAGTACATGTGATCCCGCTCCCCAGTACTGGGTGCCGCCACACTCTTCGCACCACGAATAATATTGAAGCAATTTTGAACATCCGCGTCCTGAGATATTAAGGAGACTGAATGATACCGATGTGTCAAGAATCCCCTGGAGCTCAACTCCCCGGGTCCAATCCATACAGTCGGGAGGCACCAAGAACAGAATTCCGGTCACATCGACATCATAGAGGTTCCAAAATACCCACGTGATCCTTAAAAAAAATTGAGTGAGAAGAGGGGAAGAATTAAAATTCCTACGTCAGGATTCCTCACCAGAGCATAGAGGAGGAGTAAAAAGAACCCTACTCTACGATATATAACTAGACTCAAAACAGTTTTACTAGACTCGACTCGGCCAAGTTCGATCAATCAAGGGGGCTCCTAGGTCGGTACTGCTCTGATACCAACTTGTAACGCCCAAGATGCGATCCTATCCTCAATTTGGCTCGAGGGCCTCGACAGGGATAAAAGCGCGTCTCATCGTTTCGCAAGAATGGATATCATTACAAGTACATGTAAAGAAGAGATGAGTATATGGAATTGGCTTACACTCGCTGCAAGCTAAATCAAGATCACATCAATACAACAACCTATACAATCATCATACACAAGAGCAGGGCCCGACTATGGACGAAATCAAACGATAAAATGACATCCATCCTTGCTATCCCAGGCTGCCGGCCTGGAACTCATCCCATGATCGATGAATAAGAAGAATAACTCCAAATCAAACAAGCATCACGCTCACGTCATAGCATCGCATTACCTGTACCTGCAACTGTTGTTGTAGTAATCTGTGAGCCACGGGGACTCGGCAATCTCAATTCCAAGGGTATCAAGACTATTAAAGCTTAATGGGTGAGGTATGGTTAAGTGGTGAGGCTGCAGCAAGCGCTAAGCATTTATTTGAGTGGCTAACTTACGAGTACAAGAATAAGGGGGGGGGTGATCGTCGCATAAACGGATGTGAACTAGTAATGATCACTAAGTGATCCTGAACACCTACTTACGTTCAAACATAACCACACCATGTTCTCTCTCGATTAGAAAATCACGAGAAGAGACAGTCATGGTTACGCACACGGTTGGTGTATTTTATTTGAGTTTACTTTAAGTTTTCTATGACCGGGTGTTAAACAAATTTCCAAGTTGCCACATAACCGCGGGCACGGCTTCTCGAATAGATTTAACCATGCAGGGGTGCTCCAACTCATCCATCACAAACTAACCACAAGCTGCGTTGGAACTCCTCAACCGCGGGATGACCCGTAGTATTTGCGGAATTCCGATGGGAAATCTCAACCTCGAGATAGCCCGAAGTGTCCTCGAAATCCCGTGCACAAGACGCTCGAGAAAGGTAAAACAATTCCAGCAAGGCCGCCCGACGTGCCGACAATCTCGATAGGAGCCGCGTGTCTCGTTCTCAGGGCACGGCGGATAAGCGAAGCGTACGGTGGCCTGATAGGAATCTCCCGAGTTGCCCTGGGTTGGCCCCGCACGGTGCTCTAGTTTGGACCAACACTCATGAGGAGCACTGGCCCGGGTTGTTGATTAAAGATCCTCGGGTTAATTACTCCCTATGCAGGTTTATTAGTTATTAGGCAAATGTAGTACCAATGTTGGGCCTTGCTAGAAGAGTTTTATCCCAAAACGAAAATCAAGGGGGTCCCCATAACAACCCCGAGCATGTTAGGAGCGCTCAATATGGAACATAACACCGGTATACAAGTAACTAGGGCGGCAAAAGTGGAACAAAACACCGAGCAAAAGGCCAAGCCTTCCACCTTTTACCAAGTATATATGTGCATTAAATTAAATAGCAATAATATTGTGATATCTCAAAAACATCCATGTTGGCACATGGAAAACAATTTGCACCTTCAACTAGCAACGCTATAAGAAGGGCTGAGCAAGCGGTAACATAACCAAACAATGGTTTGCTGGGATGTGGAGGGTTAGAGGCTTTTCATGGCATTTTGGGAGGCTTGACAAACAAGTGGTAGGTAGCGAGACATAGCGATAGAAACGAGACAACTAGCATGGCAATGATAGTAATGGTATCCAGGGAAATGGTCATCTTGCCTGAGATCCCGCTTGGAAGAAGAGCGAATCCATGAAGAAGACGAGCCAACGTAGTCGAACGAATCCTCACACTCCGAACGCTTTCGGAACTCTATCAACAAGAAGCAATCCGAAAACAAACAATCAACACACGAAAAACACCACAACATATGCATGACATGATGCGCAAACAAATATGATGCATGTTCATACAATTATGCAAGGCATGGCAAGCACAACATTCAACTACTAGACATTAAGTGAAGTTCAATATGCAACAAGTTGCATATTGACAAGACTCCACGTTCGAAGCATTTAGTTCACTCTCGTTTGCAAGTTTAAATGTTGTTAACATGGCAAGAGGTGAAGCATAATGAAACTACACTATCTATGCATTTTAAATGAGGCCGGAAACAACATATAGTATTTTCGAAATGACCCCATATGTTAATTTCGAAATTGGTCTAGATCTTTACTAACCATATTTTATATTTGTTAAACAGGGTAACAAACTACACCATGTGATTATACACATCATTCTAAGCGATTTACATATATTGATCATTTAAAACGGAGCTACGGCCTAAAAGATATGACCAACACAAGATGAATATGTCATGAATGTAAAATGCATGCAAATGACAACCACAAACATCTCAAATCATGGATGCATCAAGATATTATGAAACTACATGAGATTCTAAGCAAGTTTCATATATGGCATGTTCAAAACGGAGCAACGGTTCAACCACAACAACCAACACAAGTTTTATTGCAAATCTGTCCAAAACTGCAACATGGCATTTGCACACCTCATAACAACAAGGTACAGTACACTAAAATGCACAATAAGGGCATGGGGATGTAAGCAACATGATACAAAACAATTCATGTCATGACAGCAACTTGAGCTAAAGCATGGATCAATAGGAAATGAGCTCACAAGATGGCATATTGGAACAACAGTTAAGGACTTAGTGAAAAATACTAGTTTTAGCAGAGCAAAGTTAACCTGAAGGCATATTGACAACACTAAAACTATATGCTACAGGTCATATATTGGCATGAAATTTAACAGCAAGGTAGAGGACATGATGCACTACAATTCATTCCATAATGGTAAGGTCTAATTATGCATAGAATCATGGCAAACATCAACACAACATGGCATTCCAATATAACCAGATTCTCAGACTTAGTGAAAATTAGAGTAGACAGAGCAACAGTTTTTAACAGATTGACATCTTTGACAGTATAATTAATTAGGATGCAAAACCTCTACATGGGAACAAATGGCACAACATGGCAGAGCATAACATGCTTAACAAAAGACTCCATGGTGGCAACAACAAAAGAGTCCTAGAACACTAGCAAATCACATGGCAACATGATAACAAAATAACAGTTTCAGACTTAGAATTATTTTAGACCCCTCAAAACAACAATATTTTATAGCATGTTGGCAACAAGAAAATAACACCTAAACATGGATTTCTGTAGCAACCAAAAATACCAGGGCCTAACACACATGTCCAAGGACATATTTCATGTTCAACAATAATTGATATCATGCATGGAATAAATCACACAAAATAAACAAAAGGGTATCATGGCAAAAATAACATGCACACAAACTTACTCAAATGACAAAACTAATTGCACAGATGGATTCAATGGATTTTTCTACCCCGAAAACATATATAATATGTATAGGTTCATGTAGGAAAATATGTCACGATTAATTATGCAAGTTTATGGCATAAACCATTTTAGCAAGTTATTTATGCAAATTAAATGCAAACAGCAAGTTCGACATTTTTATCATGCATGAAAAAGGGATGTAAATAATCTACACACTTTACATATATGGTTGGATTAATTCGGATGCACGCTTAAATATTTATGCGCAATGCAAATCATGACAATTATGCAAATTAACAAAAAATGGCATGTTAATTTTTTTATCATTTGCGAAAGTGGGATATTGCGAATCTACACGAAATTCTACACGATTTACATATATAAAGTTATTACATGCGATGCACGGTTATTTAATTATGCGCAATGCAAATGAATGAATTTTTCTATATTATGAAATTCACCGATTAATCAATAAAATTTGCAGATACGGGGAAAAATGAGTAACGGTCTAAAACATGCGGGCGTAACATAGCTAGACAGCGCATAATGCAAAGGATATCAGGGCTGGGGGTTGCTCACCCATGGGCCAAGCCCGGTCGGTGGAGAGCTGCAGCAGGCCGGGCGAGGAGCTGCTGGGCCGGCGGGCATACTCGGTCGGGGCACGGCCCACGTGGCGGCTCTGGTCGCCCCCGACCTGAGGACGAAGCAGAGGCGAGGAGGCATGGCAGCGGCGGCTCTGCGGCATGACGCCGACGTACGGCGACACGTGGACGGCGGGGAGGCACGGATTCGGGTGCGGCCCATCGGTTCTCGCCGGCGGCGCCCATTTCCGGTGAGGGGAGACCATCGGGCAGAGGCGAGCTTGATGCGGCCATGGCGGAGGAACGGTGATGGAGAGTTTGGCATGACGGCGGGGCGAGGACGCAGCGCGGAGGCAGGGCCTTGCCTGGCGGAGGTCGGGCACCGTGGGGAGCTCGCGGGATTCCGGCAAGGCTGGCCGGCGCGGGGATGCACCGGCGGCTGGAAGAGGGGGCTCCCTGGCGGCACGAGGCTAGGACAGCGTTGCGGGCACCTCAGGCCCAGATGGGCTCGGGCGGGCCCCGCGCAAGCCTGAGCGGGCCGCGGTGGCTGGGCATTAGCTGGGAGGCGGCGGCGCGACAGCTCAGGTGGCGGCGCGGCTGTGGGGGGGCGCGAAAAACGAGGTGGGCGGCTGCTTAGAGGTGGGAGGAGGCTGTGGGCGGCACGGATTTCGATGCAGGGGCTAGGGTTGGTCATTTTTGGACGTGGGGAGCTTCCTTTTATAGGCTGGGGACTAGGGTTAGGGGGGTTTTGCCCGAATTCGGGCCGTACGATATCGATTGGATGGCTCTGAACGCGGTGGTGGCTAGGTGGGTTGGGGTGGGCTATGTAGATGGGCTTGGGCTGAGGGAAGAGAGAGATTTGCGGTCCGGCAATAGATTTTAGAAACCAAAACATCCGACAATTATAACCGGCGATAGAGCTGCTCTAGGTTTCACGGTTCGGGTATCAAACGACCTCCGAACGGGACGAAATTTGGCAGGCGATCTACCTACAACATATTAAGACCGCTCGCCAAATTTCGACCCAATCCGAGAATATTTTATACGCACTTTTGTAAACAATATTTTAAAGATGTCGCGGGTGCGTGCGTGTGTGGTTGGTATCGAAACGATTGTCGACGAGAGCCAAGAGAACCGGCGACTACGAACGGATGCAATTTTGAACAATGACGACAACGAAGTGCCGATGTTATGCAGATGATGCAAATGATGCGATGATGAATGCGGCAGCCAAACAAATCACACGGTGACAGCGGAATAAAAAGGGAAATCTTCTGGAGCGTCGGTCTCGGGCTATTACATGTGTGTTGCATGCTGGATTCCGGTGAAGCTTGGAGTATCTTGGCATGGGCGTTCTCGATTATATAGGCCTGGATGGCCTTGACCCGGGCCAGGGCGGCCTCCGCGGCATGGCACACTGCTCGAGCGCTCTTGGCGTTTACAGACACCGTCGTAGCAGTTGCAGCTGCCGTCTCCGCGGCTACAGACGCCCTTTCGGCCGCCGCAGAAGCCCTGTCGGACACCGCAGAGGCCCTTTCGGCGGATGCAGCCGCAGTTAAGGCGGATGCAGCTGCGCTCTCGGCCGAGGCGTCCGCGTGCTTGGCAAAGGCTGGAGCGCTCGGGGCCGAGGGGGCGGTCGTACGCACCCTTACGAAGCGTGCCCACGGCGTCATTCTTTGCAGAGGGGGTTTGTTGGGGAATGGGGATCGAGGGTGAATGGAATCTGAGCTAGACGAAGCCGACGAAGCTTCCCTCGTAAGACATAAATAGATCCGTGAATTTTCATCGCAAACGGTTCCTGTATGAAACCGTGTATACGCAGTTCACTTTTTGTATTGAATTGTAAAACTATTTTGGGGTACAGCGGTAACGGATATTGTTTTATTTGTAAGAAAAAGATCCCTACCGTCAAAATCCACTAATGGCATCCTAAAATTAGGAAATATTCAGGGTTAAATTGGCATTTTTATACATTAAGTTAGTTTGTACAAATTTTACGGCCATAATTCAAAAGTGTAACACACGAACATGCAAGATGAAGCAAAAACTGCTGGAAAAATCGTATTTATGTACTACTTGCTTCCCTATATATGCCGCTTGCAATAAATATTAAGGAGTTCCAAACATCTTGGGTAACGGTTTGGACACACGTGCACCTATTGGGAATCTAGGTTTTAAAATTCAAAAATGAAAAAATGCTCTGAAGTACATGATAATAATCTGCATGATTTCCCCACATGGGGCCAAGATGTCGTGGTCAAAGTAGCGGCTTGTTCGAGATAAGCTTTGACACATGCCTCTCACAAAATGGAGCATCACACCAAGGGTCGTGGTTCCGAGAGGGAACATGTGAGCCTTATTTGATGACGAACCGCTAGTCGTTGTCTCATTTGGCCTAGCTTTTTTTTTAATTCGTTACAATGCACGAATGCGTCCGTCATCCTGAAATTTGGACATTTTCGGGGTTCAATGAACATTTTTATACATGAAGTTAGTTTCTAGATATCTAGTGGCCATAATTCAAAACTAAAACACATGGACATGTGCAAGATGAAGCAAAAACTGCAGGAAAAACAATCATATTTATATATGTACTAGTGCTTCTGTCTATATGCCACGTGCAATAAATTTGAAGGAGTTCCAGACATCTTGAGTAACGGTTAGGACACAAGCATTGAGAATAATCTAGGTTTTTAAATTCAAAAAATAAATAAATAATGCTATGAAGTACATGAAAATCAACATGATTTTTCGCCATGGGGCCAAGATGTCGTGGCCAAAGTAACGGCTTGTTCGAGATAAGCTTTGACACATGCCTCTCACAAACCGGAGCATCACACGCAGGCTCGTATAGTTTCGAGAGGGAACATGGGGCGTTGTGTGATGACGAACCGGATCGCTGCCTCATTCGGCCTAGTTTGTTTTCATCGTTACAATGTACAAATACGACCGTCATCCTAAAATTAGGAAATATTCGGGGTTCAATTGGCATTTTAATACATGAAGTTAGTTTACAGAAATTTAATGGCCATAGTTCAAAACTGAAGCAAAAAACGCTGGAAAATCATATTTATGTACTACTTGCTTCCGTATATATGCCACGTGCAATAAATTTGAAGGAGTTCCAAACATCTTGAGTGACGGTTTTGACACAAAAGCATTGGGAATCTAGTTTTTTAAAGTCAAAAAATGAAAATTGAGTGGAAATACATGAAAATATGCATGATTTCCCGACATGGGGCCAAGATGTCGTGATCAAAGTAACGGCTTGTTCGAGATAAGCTTTGACACATGTCAAGCTGGCAATGCATGGTTAACTGTTACCCGCATCCCCATGGGTAATTAATCTATTAGGGCACGGGTGCCAGCTGGAATGCCCATCTGGAAGTTGGTGGGTCAAATACCTTACCGAGCGTGCAGGACGGGGATGAGGATGAGATAGCATTACCCGCCTTACCCATGAATTGGAGCACTTACATGTGGGCTTTGAAATTAGTAGCCCCCACGTAATTTGTGGCCTCGGTCACCCAAATTTACACACGTCCCACCCCTTTGGAATACTATTTTTTCTACTGATATACGCTAAGGTTGTTCTTAAATGCATGTGTGAGTTTCCCCACGGTGATAAAGAACTCGGTGGGGACGTGGATGGGAAACTTTTTATCCCCGCGCACGGGTACGTAGACGGGGACGGGGATGGGAGGGCGGTGATGGGGACGGAGATGTGACTCTACTCGTCTAAGAAATCCCCAGCTTTAGACACAAGCCTCTCACAAACCGGAGCATCACACAAAGGCGCGTGGTTCCGAGAGGGAACGTGGGGCCATGTGTGATGACGAACCAACAATCGCTGTGTCATTCAACCTAGTTTTTTTTTCATCGATACAATGCACGAATATGACCGACATCCTTTTTTTTTAAATGGCATTCTATTGGAATTTTTATACATTAAGTTAGTTTATAGAAATTTAATGGCCATAGTTCAAAACTGAAACACATGAACAAGCTAGATGAAGCAAAAACCGCTGGAAAATCATATTTATGTACTACTTGCTTCCCTATATATGCCACTTGCAATAAATTTGAAGGAGCTCCAAACTTCTTGAGTGATGGTTTGGACACAAAAGCATTGAGAATCTAGGTTGTAAATTCAAAAAAATGAAAAAATGCTTTGAATTCTGAAGTACATGAAAATATGCATGCTTTCCCGCCATGGGGCCAAGATGTCGTGGTTACTGCTCTCGGACTTGCTTCCGTAACACAAATGGCACACATGCATTACATTTGGATAGAAAATGTAAATATTTGGCAAAAAAAAATGGGTCGCACATAATTGGTGCCCTGTTTCGCGTTTCGAGTTTTGGAAGCCAATTTTCGCGGGCTATTAATCACACGCGGTCATGCATTGGGAACCGTCGGTGATGTTAATTCACACACTGCTGTTGACTAGGAAATCGTGTGCAATCACTGCTCGCGTTGATCAAGATTCCAACCGCCTATAAATGATGCCCCTCGAGACGTCATCCCGCCTGCATTCTCTCGTCTCTCTATCCCACCCCTCACACAAAACTCTGCCATGGCGCGGCCGGTCTGTGCACAAGCAGAGGAGGAGGCGCCACCCCGCGAGGACATGGCAAAATGCAGCGACGAGGAGGACCCCTTCGCGCCCCCAGACGAGGTCGCGCCAGACCCCCCAACTGAAGATTGGTTTTGGGGCCAGTACAATCTGGCTTTGTGGAAGGCGCTGTCGCCGACTGAGAGAGCTAGGCAGGTGGCGTTCAAGGAGGAGCGGGCTAAGGAGCGCGCTAGGAACCTCGCGGCCTGGAATGCCCTTAGTGCCGCAAGGGAAAAGGAGGAGTTGGAGCTTTGGCGGCGGGCGAGTCGACGAGCGGTGGAGGTGTACGAAGACGGCCGGTACCACGCAATGAAAGCCAGAGGCGCTAGGCGCTCAACGCTGCGTGGGCGTGGGCCAATAAGCTCGAGCGTGCCACCGCCAAAGAGCTCCAGTGGGCGCCCAATGAACTGTCCTGCATGGTCGCGCGCCTCCGCCGGCAAGAGGCTGATCGGCACGTCGAGCGCTGCGAGGCGGAGGAGGCGGCAAACTTCCTCCGTGTTGGGAAGCCACCGCGCACCAGGGAGCTGCTGGCGAGAGGCTACCATTTTACTGCTCCCCGCTCAAGGAGGGGTTATTATTAGTTTAGTTTTTATTCATTGTACGTATTAGTTAAGTACTATTATCACGTATATGTGATGATATATACTGTATATGTATCATGTCTTCAATGAGCTATTCAACAATTAATATATATTATTAGTTTCACAATTCTATCTGTTTTCATACTGATTTTCTGGCTCTAACTGTTAGCCTTTTACACATATTGAAACCTAACAATAGAACATAAATCATTCATACATTGAAACATATCAATATTGTGATTGTTGTCCAGACATTGGGATCAACATCTAAACGATTCAACAAAATAAAACGTGTCCATGACTACACCCTAACCTACAGAAGCTCTTGGTTGTGCCTGAACTCGTTCAGGCGTTTGTCCATGCAGTTTACACGCTCGTGGTACAGTTGTAGCGCGGTCTCGATCTCCAAGCTGGCTATTTCATCGGAGATTACCATCTCGAGGATGCGATGGCCATTTTCTTCTACTGCTCCCCGCTGGACACCTGGGCCAAGGAGGCGCTCGAGCCTACCGACGAGCCCGTTAGCATCGAGGGACCGCGGACAAGGCGAACGGCGCGACCCATGCGAACGGCGCGTCTGGTGTCCGGTGCAAGGACGGTGCGGCCGGGCTCTGGTGCAAGTACGGCGCAGACGGCCGCTGCCCATTCCTGGTGAGAAATAGGGCTACTCACGTGCCTTGGACACAGCTGCAACGTCATGTCGGGTGGGATAGCAGGCAAGCGGGGATGGAACCGCTCTTCCTCTGTCGTGCGTCGTGCCTCTCGCTCTACGGCCCTCCATCGGTCTTGCTGTGCGGCGTGCCTTGCCCTCTCGGCGCGGATGCGCATGTTTTGCTCTACGGAGCACAACCGATGATCTTCTTGTGCGGCGCGCTGCAGCCTCTCGGCGGTGAGGCGGCTATGTTGCTCGGCGGCGCTGCCATGCCCGGCGCCAAGGGTCTGCTCAACCCTTGCGATGACGCGCAGCACGGCGTTGTCCGGTGCGTCGCCGGACACGCCATCGGCCTCGACAGGCCGTTGCGCCTGCACCAGATCGTTTTCGTCGTCGAGGAGGTTGATGGCAGAGGCGGCGCTTGGTCGGATTGACATGCTTCGTAGATGGGCTAGGCTGCACTAGGTGTGCATCTGCGTGTGACGCACACAGGCTCTTATGCTCATTCGCTTCTAGCTGGAAACCGATGGGGAAGCTTGCGCGGGAACATGCGCAGTTCCGTGCAGGAATGTGGCCAAAAGAAACGCCGATGCGGTGCCGAAGCGTGCACTGGAATCCTCGGGCGAAAATGCGGTGACAAGACATGAGAGGAATAAGAGGTGATGCGCAGACTGGTGATAATAATAAAACATCTGCGATATTAATACGGGCAAATGACACTTCCGTACGTACCGTCGGTAATGTTTTCACCAATTGATGACAATTGTTTGGCAACAACCGTCTGCCCACAACACACACAATTTGTCCGGATGAATCGTTTCAGTTATTATTGGTCTTCCCACACAATTCTGATGAATGAACCGATTGCTGCGTATCACACACACCTTCTTACGCTAACCCGTGTGTGTTCTGCTGGATCAGCGCAAACAGTTTATCCGGGTGAACTGTGTGCCGTACTTCGCACACGTACGTAGTTTTGTTAACTGTTTCTGTTATCTTAGCTAATCCCAAACAGTTCATAAGAATAAACTATCTGTCGTGGATTGCACACACAACTATTTTTTGAATCATATTTGATGGATCCACCATCGCACACAGTTCGTGCCATTTGCGATGGAGCTTGAACAATACCGTTTGCGATTGGTGGATCGCACACAGTTTCGTCGAAGGGTCTCTGATTGATGTGTCGTCTTTGGACCATCTTGCAGTAGTGGTAAATCATTAAATGAAGGGAGCTTAGCAACAATGCATTGTGGACTTGAGTTGCTAAGACATTTAATACACTAAGCACCCCATCTAAGCACCGATCGATGCATTGGCAGCAACAGACAGGTAAGATTCGAATTTGTCATATTGGGTAAATTGTCATTTGTCAAATTGAAAACACTGACATTTGTCAAATTTTGCAGGAACAAAATCACTATTACGGTGCAATTTTGCAACTGAAATTCAGTAAACATAGATTTCATTCATAGACTAAGCATTGGTCTTTGTACACAATAGTTCAACTCGACAGCTGAATCGAACAAACTTTTCCCCATTTGTTGCCAACCACATACTGAAATAGCTAGTTCAACTATATATACTAGCTAATTTAAAGTAGGTGGGAAGGCTCAACCATATCTATAGTTAGATGAACTAAACAAAATAGCCCCTAAATACAACTCCGGAGGGGCTTTGTGCTACTGCGAGCAGCCTTCTCCTCTGCCGAGCACGTTTAGTAAAAGGCAGAGGAGGAGGAGCCTACCGACGAGTTGGAGGAGTCGAATTCGTCGCCTGCCGCTGCTGCCCTCCGCCACTCCTGACGCGCCTCCTCGAAGCGGCGGGACTCGGCGTAGATCTTCTTATTCCGCACCACAGCTGCGGCGTCTGCTGTGGCCACGGTGACGGTGAGCCTCTTTGCATGTTCGACCTGGCGCTCCTCCTCCTCATGTAGGAAGTTGATGTAGCGCGCTAGGCTGCTGATGCAAAAGCAGAGTGGTTGGGCTTCGACGGCGGCCTCCTCCTCCCGCCTTCGGGTCGCGGTGGCGGAGCGGGTGATGGCCCCGGCGGCTGACCGTGGGGTGGCTGCCAAGGTGGATGATGGTGTGGTGGCGGCCAAGGAGGCCGCTGGTGGGGTGGTGAAAATGGCGGCCGGCGATGGGGTGGCGGCCACGATGGTCGCCGGTAGTAGCTGCCTTCGGGCAAAGGTGGAGGAGCGTGTGGTGGGTGGTGTGCGCGCACCCAACAATGAAGCCACACGCACTACACGCTTTCGGGTACTGCACAACCGACGTGGTGCATCCTCCCAGCTGGAGCTGCCCTGTGGCGGAGTGGCGGAGTGGCGGAGCGACGATGACAGACAGGTGCCATTGGCGATTGGGGGAGAAGCAAACTAGGGAAGCTACGAGCAGGGAGGGGATTAATGCGATGTGTAGACGCCGGGCATGAGGGTTTATAAATCAGGCGGCCAAGGCGAGCCGGGCGGGAAGCTTGTGCGCATTCCTACGCGGTTGCGCGGGAACGGGAAGCCCAAAAGAGATGTTGCGCGCTCCCGGAGCATTGGGTGTTTGGGGGATTTCGGCGAGCCGGGCAGGAAACTTACGCAGTAACCTGCGCGCTCCTGAAGCATGCACTGGAATCCTCGGGCGGCAACGCGGTGACAAGACGGGACGAAGGTGGGATAAATGACAAGTACACAAACGGTTAATAATAAAAAACCGTTTGCGTTTTATTATAAAGCAAACGGTTGTTCTGTACGCACCGTCGCAAATTAATCTACGCATGAGGCGGTTGATGCGGCCACGGAGCGCTCTGCTCACGTCTGTGCGTGCCCGCTCTGCCGGCGTCGCTCCACGCGCGAATGATCACATACGTTCGGGGCGCCATATGCATGCGGTTGGGCGCCACCATGTAGTTAAGCGTTGCAAAAACTGTCATGCTGACGTGCCGAAATTCCAGGCCGTCCGGCGCAATTTATTCCCGCGGCCATTTACCTTCATCTCTTCCACCTTCCGATCGCGCCACACAATAAAAGAAGCACACCCACGATGGCAAGTAATAGAGAGAGGATGCACATCTCTTCATCGCTTCAACCTTCCCGTGCGGATCCAATGGCGGTTGCAGGTGTCGAGCGGCAGTTCGCCTGTCAAAGTGGACACCCACATCAGGAAGACGGACCTCTCGGTGGTGTACACCAATGACCCGGTCGTGGTGGTGAACTCCATCAACACGTTGGAGCAGCTGCTTGCTGAGGATGACAAGTGCAAAGTGGTTGGCTTCGACCTCGAGTACACCGGCGGTCGTGTCGATCATGATCAGAAGGTTGCCGTTGCCCAGTTGTGCGTGCGCCATCACATGCTCGTCTACCACTACTGTCTGGCCACAAGGCCTTGCGAGCATTTCCCCAGGTTTATCCACAGTCCCGACTACAGGTTCGCAATGGTGGACACCACCAACGATCTAAAGGTTCTCAAGACTTCAGGCTTGTCCTGCCAGAAGCTTGTCAACATCCAAGGTCAGTACAGGGTCTGGGGCGGAGACAATAAGAAGCAGAAGGACTCCCTGGTTGACCTCGCCGCGGCCATCATTGACCCCTACTATAGAGACATGAAGGCTGAGTGCGACAAGGACAAGTCTGCCTGGCACAAGGCCTGGGTGAATGAACTGGATGAAGAACACATCAAGTACGTGTCCAAGGACGCGTACACAAGCTACAAGATGTATAGGAGGATCATTGACATGAGGAAGTGCCTCCTTCCTGTAGACGGCGAGGGATAGCCACAAGCAGAGCAGTGTCGGCAACCATTGTCAGAAGAACAATATGATTTGGTGATCGTCTACTTCTTGTAAATTTATATTGAGGAATGTACATGTGTTGTGTAGTCACTTATCTAACTGGATGTTCAAGTTGGTTATGCAATAATAATGTTGGTGTTTTGTAGAGAGAGCATATAGATGTTGTGCAAACAGAGCAAATCACGTCTCATGCAATTATTAGCAGCAACCTTCTGCCCACAACACACACAGGTTTTCAGGATGAATCGTTTGGGTTATTATTTATCTTCCCAGACAATTCCGATGAATGAACTGTTTGTCGGGTGCCCACAACACACACGGTTGTCAGGATGAATCATTTGGGTTATTATTGGTCTTCCCATACAATTTTGATGAATGAACTGTTTGTCGGATATCACACACGCCTTCTTATGCCAACTCATTTGTGTTCTGCTCGATCAGCACAAACAGTTTGTCCGAGTGAACTGTATGCCGTACTACGCACACGTATGTAGTTTTGTTAACCGTTTCTGTTATCTTCCATAATCACAAACAGTTCATAAGAACAAACTGTATGCGACGCATCACACACGCAACTATTTTTTGAATCATATTTGATGGGTCTGCCATCGTACATAGTTCGCGTCATTGGTGACGGATCTATAACTATACCGTTTGCGATTGGTGCATCGCACACAGTTTGGTCGAAGGGTCTCTGATTGATGTGTCGTCTTTGGACCATCCTGCAGTAGTGATCACAAGTTTGTACAAAGCTTATTTTCCCTTCCAATAAAATATCATGCATATTTAGGAGCAATTTTTATTGCTTTTTTCACCAATGACAACTTACTTGAAGGATCTTATTCAATCCATAGGTAGATATAGTGGACTCTCATGGCAAGAAACTGGGTTTAGGGGTTTTTGGATGCACAAGTAGTATTTCTACTTAGTACAATTTTTTGGCTAGCAAAAGATCCTAAGCATGGACCATATGTTAGAGGATCCATGACAATATAACTTCTATGTGAATATAAACAAGCATAACCATTATGTTGTCTTCCTTGTCCAACGTCAACTACTTGATCAAGTTTGAAAATAATTAATGGGGGATCACAATCATAGAAGATGTAAAAGATAGTATATTTATAAGTGAAATCTCTCTTCCTTCAATATTCTTTCATGAATTGTTCAAGTGACCAATGCTATGTTTGCTAACCTCCAGTTTTTTTATTGCTTATACTCTTAGTATGTGAAGTCACTACTCCCCATGGGACAAGCATGTGAAGCATATATAATTTCACATTTTATGACATTCAATTCATTCAACATTTTCTCTTAGGATCTAAGTGAAGCACAAGAGTGATCATCAACCTACTCTCAAAAAGATATAAGTGAAGATCATATAGCATTCTGCAATGAATATAGAGAGACCAATATACAAGCTCAAAGTATATAAGTGAACCACACGAAGCATTCTATAAAGCCATACTCACAAGATTTAAGTGAAGCGCATGAAACATTCTATAAATAAGCCAAGGATTATCTCATAACAGCATGGTGCATAAAATAAAAAGGGAAAATAAACACAAAAGATGCTCCAAGAATATCACATGTGAACGAATAAAAACTTATGATCATCATAGGCTAACCGATAATTGTTGACGAAGAGAGGTGGGATGTGTAGCATCCCCAAGCATAGATGCTTACGTATTCTTGTAATATTTACTTGGGGAGCCTTGGGCATCCCCAAGCTTGAACTTTTGTATCTCGTTCAATCCTCTCATATCCCGGTTTCACCTAAGTCTAAAAAACTTCATCCACACAAAACTTGAAAAAGAACTAGTGAGATAGGTTAGTACACATAAGAATAAATCAACACTTCATGTACTGCCAAGGCAAGTAGCATAATAATTTTCAAACATTAGGTACTGTATACTATCATTTCCACAATTTATATCTACCAATATAAGCCATGGAAACACTAGGATAAGTAGATAACAAAACTATGACAACAATCTGTCTAAACAGGACAGTCTGTAGCAATAAATTAAAAACGTGTACCTATGTAACTCAAAATATTCTAAAACTTGAGGAAATGATAAATAATTTGTATGAAAACACTGTGAAATTTCAGAAACTTTCCATGTTCGAGTAAAATCTGAAAATTCAAACAATACAACAAAAGTTTCTGTTTTTACACATCACACATCAAACATGCAATTGAGGCATCTTAAGGCAATTCTTGAAACCTTTTATTGAAAAACATGATTATAAATAACATATAACAGAGGACTACAAAATAAAATGATGCTCCAAGCAAAACACACATTATGTGATGAATAAAAATATAGCTCCAAGTAAGGTATACCGATAGTGTTGAAGACGAAAGAGGGGATGCCTTCCGGGGCATCCCCAAGCTTGGACGCTTGAGTATTACTTGGATATTTCCTTGGGGATTCCTTGGGCATCCCCAAGATTAGGATCTCAACGCTCCTTATACTCCTCATATCGGTATCTCACCCAAAACTTGAAAACTTCAATCACACAAAACTTAACAGAAACCTCGTGAGATCCGTTAGTATAATAGGCAAATCATAAACTTTAGGTACAATTATAAATTGATTCATATTTAATTATTGCATAAGGTATTGTATTCTAACTTCTCCATGGCTTATACCCCCCCCCCCCGATATTATCCATAGCATCATCAAAACAAGCAAACTATGCAAGAAAAAAACAGAATCTGTCTAAAACAGAACAATCTGTAATGATCAGCAAAAACACCATACTTCTATAACTCCAAAATATCTGAAATATTAGGAAAACCTGGGGATTTTTTATGCCGTGTAAAAAAAATCAGATCAAAAAGACGTTCCAGTAAAATCAGAGAAATTCTGCATTGGACGCAAAAGTTTCTGTTTTTGCACAGGATCAAATCTACTATCATCCAAATCATCCCAAAGGCTTTACTTGGCACATTATTGAATAAAAGACACAAAACATTATTACTACAGTAGCTTGATAATCCCCAAGTGCAAGGAATCATTGTAGCACTTTCCAAAGATGGAAGTGATAAGTATGGAGTGTCAAACCCACAAGGAGCTAAAGGTAAGATCAATATTCTCTCAAGTCCTATCTGCCACCGATACGACTCCACATACACCACACGTTTGCTTCTATCTAGTAACGAGAAATAAAAGTGCGTTGTGGGTATAAAGAGGATAGCTTTGCATGATGTTGGAGAACAAAAATATGAAAAGAGTTGCTACCTAAATAAAGTTAGAATATATTACAAATAGCGAGTGTGGAATAATGATGGTATAGTGTGCGGGATCATCCTAGGCAATTGATAACAAGATAGGTAATCATTCTTGCAATGTTATATGAGGGAGAGGCATGAGCTAACATACTTTCTGTACTTGGATCATATGAACTTATGATTGGATCTCTAGCAAGCATCCGCAACTACTAGAAATCATTAAGGTAAACCCAACCATAGCATTAAACATCAAGTCCCCTTTACTCCCATACGTAAACAACCCCCTTACTCGGGTTTGTGTTTCAGTCACTCACCAACCCACTATAAGCGAATCATGAACATATTGCAAACCCTACAGCGAGAATTCCCTCACATGTGCGCGGCACGAAGGGCACCATAGGACATCACCAAAATAAAACATACACTCAAATCAATCAAGATCATCAATCAACCCAAAGGACAACATAGATCTACCCAAACATCATAGGATGGCAACACATCATTGATTAATAATATGTGGCATGAAACACCATTTTCAAGTAGGGGATTAAAGCGGGGGTGCGGGAGAGTGGACCGCTGAAAAGAGATTAGGAAGGTGATGAAGACGGTGATGTTGATGAAGACGATCACCGCGGCGATGGCTCCCCCAGCGGCACTCCGGCGCCGCCGGAAGAGAGGGGAGAGAGTCTCCCCTTTAGGCTTCCTCCTCCATGGCCTCTCCCCATCTATGGAGAGGTTCTCCCTCTGGTCCTTGGCCGCCATGGCTCCCGGAGGGACGAGAGCCCCTCCGAGATTGGATCTCTCTCTCTGTTTCTCTCCTGTTTTTTTCGTTGCAGGTTTCTGGCCCTTCACCGTTTCTTAAATATCCAGAGATCCGTAACTCCGATCGGGCTGAAATTTTGAGGGGAATTTTATCGTGAAAATATCTTTCTTGCGACGGAAGGAGAGCCTCAACCGACCTAAGGGCTGGCCACAAGCCATCAGGGCGCGAGCCCTGTTGGCTTGTGGGGCCCTCGGGCATCGTCTTCTGTTGATTCCAACTCTCAAAAATCACATATATTCCAAAAAAAAATCTCCATAAATTTTTATCGCGTTTGGACTTCGTTTGATATGGATTTTCTGTGAAACAAAAAACACACAAAAAACAGGAACTAGCACTAGGCATTGGATAAGTAAGTTAGTCCCAAAAAATAATATAAATGTTGCCAAAAGTATATAAAAGTTGTAGAATATTGGCATGAATACTTCATAAATTATCGATACGTTGGAGACGTATCATAGCTTAATCATGTGGACACACAAAAACAGAAATGATAAGTGTTGGGTTGTCTCCCAACAAGTGCTTTTCTTTAAAGCCTTTTAGCTAGGCGTGATGATTTCAATGATGCCCACATAAGAATAGTAGATGAAACATGCAAAAGAGCATCATGAATATTATCACAAGCACATTATTTTTATGGTACCGTGGTATATACAAAGGGGATAATTATTTTTATAAGAAACTTGCATGAAAATTCTACATTGTTTCCATGAGCATGAACACAAGTGTTCAAGGTCGACACTCACTTCTCCAATGCATAACTTTCCAATCGCTTCTCTTATAAAAGTCAAGTAATTTTTTTGTGTTTTTAATTTTTTAATTTTTTTGTTTCACCCACAACTAAAGAAATAAAGCAAGAAAAAAGGAACAACAGAAAAACAAAATCTACTTAGTGATAAAAGCAAACAAGCATACACGAAAATATTAAGCCCACGCATATTGCTCCCCAGCAACGGCGGCAGAAAAGAGCTTGATAATCCCCAAGTGCAAGGAATCATCATAGCACTTTACAAAGATACAAGTGATAAGTATGGAGTGTCGAACCCACAAGGAGCTAAAGGTAAGATCAATATTCTCTCAAGTCCTATCTGCCACCGATACGACTCTACATACACCGAACGTTTGCTTCTATCTAGTAACGAAAAATAAAACTGCATTGTGGGTATAAAGAGAATAGACTTGCGTGTTATTGGAGAACAAAAATATGAAAATAGTTGTTGCCTAAATAAATTTAGAATATATTACAAAAAGAGAGTGTGGAATAATGATGGTATGGTGTGTGGAATCATCCTAGGCAATTGATAACAGGCTCGGTAATCATTATTGCAATTTTATATGAGGGAGAGTCATGAGCTAACATACTTTCCGTACTTGGATCATATGAACTTATGATTGGACCTCTAGCAAGCATCCACAACTACTAGAAATCATTAAGGTAAACCCAACCATATCATTACACTTCAAGTCCCCTTTACTCCCATACGTAAACGGCCCACTTACTCGGGTGTAAGCTTCTGTCACTCTAGCCGCCCACTATAAGAGAATCATAAACATATTGCAACACCCTACAATGGGAATCCCCCACGTGTGTGCGACACGGAAGGCACCATAGGACAACACCAATATAAAACATACAACTCAAACCAATCAAGATCATCAATCAACCCAAAGGACAAAATAAATCTACTCAATCATTATAAGATGGCAACACATCATTGAATAATAATATGTGGCACAAAACACCATGTTCAAGTAGGGGATTACAGTGGGGTGCGGGAGAGTGGGCCGTCGTAGATAGATGAGGGAAGGTGATGGTGGTGACGACGACGAAGTTGTTGGTGTAGATTGTCGTCACCATGGTTGCCCCGGTGGCGTTCCGGCGCCACTGAGAGAGAGGGGGAGAGAGTCTCTCCCCTTAGGCTTCCTCCTCCATGTCCTCTCCCTAGATGGGGAGAGGTTATCCCCTCTGGTCCTTGGCCTCCATGTCTCCCTGAGGGGCAAGAGCCCCTCCGAGATTGGATCTCTCTCTGTTTTCCTCTCTGTTTTCTCTCCAGATTGGTTTTTCTTCGATACAGAGAGCTGCGGCGGAGCGGAGAGTCTAGGTCAATTTCTTGGTTTCTCTATGATTGCAAAACGGAGTTACGAGGGGCTCACAAGCTAACAGGGCACCTTGACCCCCCTGGGCGCCCCCCTTAGATTGTGAGCACCTGGTGGCCCTCCTCCGGTGGTTCTTCGCTCCAATGTTCCTCATATGTTCGAGAAAAAATCACCAAAAAGTTTCGGGCGATTCCGAGAACTTTCATTTTCTGTGCAAAAAATGACACCACGGTAATTCTGCTGAAAACATCGTCAGTCCGGGTTAGTTCTAATTAAATCGTAAAAAGTGCATCAAAGCCATATAAATGTATTGTAATCATAGGTGAATATGGCACGAATACTTCATAAATTATCGATACGTTGGAGACGTATCATGGACCCCCGGTAACCCCGGCCATCCCAAGCTTCTCTCCAGAGACCCTGGTACCTCCAATCCTCTAAGATCCACGCCATAACTCCCCATTGGTTCAACCCATGAATTTTAAAGGAAGAGGTGAATGAGATCAATCTGACAATTCTTGGATGAGTTGCTCAAAGTTGTCCGTAACCGGGGACACGGCTAATCATGACCAGTTTTATACACTCTGCAAAGGTTTGTGTACTTTCCCCATGATTCCCTATCACACCATCCTGCTATACACTTCACTTGTGAAAGAGCTAGGTAGATCAAGACAAGACTTTTGGGAAGTAGTTGCCCTCTCAGAAACGACAAACCCAATCCAACCTACATGCAAGACTACATTTGCTGGTCTGCCACAAGAGGGTTCCCAGAACTTACTTGATCCTGACAGAGCCCATATTGTCTCATGGTCACACATGGAAGCTATTCAACTTTTGAACTCGTACAATCTCTGGTGCCTGGTTGGATTTCCCCGCCAATGACTACAGTCCGATGACCCAATCAAAGCCAATCCACCCAGATCGATTCATTAATTAAGTGGTAGTTAAGTAGTCCACCATGTGATTGTATGGTGGTATAATAATTGGTGTTTCCCAATCCACGTTATAGCAGCTAAGCAACTACTCATGGGTTACAAGGTCAGGGTATAATGGACCTATTCACACTACTGGGCTTTGTCAAGCATAAAGTAAAAATCCTATAAGGGATTCCTAGTTGAAAATCAACTACAATGCATGAGAAACATAAGGTATGATCAAGGGTTCCACTTGCCTGTATTGATGATGCTTCGGTCTCACTATGCTTGATTAACACACTTCGCTCTCCGTAACAATCTATCACAAGTAAAGAACATTTATGAACAACCATACAATACAATCAAACAAACAATAAATGTTGTGCATGGTGTTAGTGCCATTGTGCTGGGTGATCATGTGTCAAGGCTTAACTCATAAGAGTTTGGATAAAAACATACTAGTTGTCTTTTACAATACATGTGATATAAGGGTTCACATGCAAGTTTCAATAAAGGTTCATCACATAAGGAGTATGTGATGTCAATGGTGGTTTTCAGGTCTAGTCAGGGGATCATAACAACAGAGTCCTGGTCTATGAATCTTGGGTAGCCAAGTTCATGTTCAAGTTTGAATGACAATTCAAACTTGCTGGCCTTTCATGAGCTTGAATAC
Source organism: Elymus sibiricus (assembly GCA_039707655.1). NCBI lineage: Eukaryota > Viridiplantae > Streptophyta > Magnoliopsida > Poales > Poaceae > Elymus > Elymus sibiricus. Next base: position 254,328,630 of record CM077671.1, read on the forward strand.
ACCAAGGTCTGAAAATGATAACTTGGTCTGGCTTTCGATCCAGTTTGGATTCGAACTAGGGTTCAACCTATTTGAATTCAATTAGAATTGAGTTTACAGTTTGATTTGGTTTCACTGAATTCAATTTGAATTATGAAACATTTCATAATTTACTTAAGTTAGTTCAACTTAATTCAAATGCCATCTTATTAATCCTAAAGTCATATAAAAATCCAATACAATCACTAAGGATTATTATTAAATAAGTTTTAAACTAAGGTCAATTATATTCCAACGTAATTTCTATAATTTGTTCATTTGAATTTTAGTTTAACTACAATCAATTATAAATCCCAAATAATTATTAAGGTTCAATAGTTTCAAAATGACTTGGTTTTGAACTAAATTTAATTTAATTCATCTTTCCCTATTAGTCAAGTATTAACTCCAACACAAACTACTAGGTTTAATTTGATTTACCAAATTATTTGAATTAGTTTTGTTTCAAACTAAATCTAGGTTTTAATTTTAAATTCAATCTAGGTTTGAATTAGTTTCAAATATTATTTGAATCACCTAAAGTCAAATATTAATCCCAAATAATTACCAAAGTTCAATTTAAGTATGTGAACCATTTGTTCAATAACTAATTTATTAAACAATTCCTTAATTCCAATTAACTAATTAGGTTTAATTCTATGTGAATTCTGCCCTATACTGTATTTTGTTTAAGATATATATTTAAATTACTTCAATTTGAATTAAAGTGTCTTGAAATGAAAGTATATTTGATTTGGTTCAATTTGCAAAAAAATCAACTAATTTGGATTTGTATATTGCAAGTTATATCCTATTCAAATTTAAATTCATTATGTTTGAATTTGAATTTTAAATTATTCAAACATGAAATATTTCTGGACAGTGTGAAAATAGATTCCCTAAGGATCATTTTCCGAAAAGTTTCATCTAATTTGGACTTGTAGATAATTAGTTATGAAGGTTTTAGGTCCAGGGGTTTTCTGTAAAAGTTACATTTTAATCCAATTTATATGGAAATACCGAACGATAGGGTGTTACATGGTGTTCTCTGGTTGGCTGATGCGGCGGGCGGCCGATACTTAAGAGAAAATGTTTCGGGGCTTTAAGTGAGTGCATGTGTGCCATTGGATCGGGATCTAACGGTCTGGATATAACAGAGGGGGTCCTCACCGGGGTTAGGTCACCAAAGACTCACCAGAATCGTCGGGATGGCATCGCTGGCCTCAGGTGCAGTGGTTGCCGGCATTCCAGGGCGTCCTGGCGACGTTGGGGGAACAAACGGGCGTGGGCGGACGTCGCGGTTCCTCTGGTGCACGCGGTGGTCCTGGGGGACAACGGTCGCGAGCGGTGCGAGCTCGCCGGAGACGTCGAAGACGGCGACGGCTTCGGGTGTGGTCACGGGGCTTGATTTGGCGTGTCCCTGGGTGAACCAATTGGTCAGGGAGGTGCACGGGTACACGAGGATCGCAATGGACATGGTCACGGGGTCATTTGCCTGCTCACCTCACCGGAGAGGACGACGACGCGGCGGAGGGCTTCGGGCTTCGTCGAGGTCAACGATGCAGAAGGCCACGGGCACGCGGATGATGTCCAGGTGGTGCGCACGAAGTCGAGGAGTCCAATGGTGGCAGTCACTGGCCGGGACGGGGCTTAGGCTCCTCGGATTCATCGATGGAGCGAGCTAGGGCAGAGCGGATGCGGATGTGTCTATGGTGACAGCCTGTTGGCGATTGCCCTCGATCATTTGGGGCAGAATGGAGAGGAGGTCGCAGGGGTTTTATAGGGCATGGCCGCACGGGCAGGCGTGGCCAGAGTGCGCGAACGTGGGCTACATGGGCACGGGGCGTGCTCGGGGTCGTGTGTGCGGCAGTTACGGGCGAGGGGAGAGAGATAATAGGTGGGTCCCGCCTGTCAGCGGCTTAGGCGCGGAGAGTGGGCGGCTGGCTGGCTCGCTACCGGGCCGGCCTGGCTGGCTGGGCCTTTTCTTTTTCTTTTGTTCTGTTCTTGTCCTATTTCTGTTTTGTTTCTTTTTATTTTTTTGTTTTCTTGCAAATTTAAAGAGAGTTTGAATTTGACTCTTCCTTCAACAGAGGATAATTTTTATATTCCAAATGAAATATTTAGAAACGTTTGAACACCTCTTTTGGGCAATTTGGGCAACTAAATTATGCATTTATATTTTCAAAATGAATTTTAATTTGGTTTCAAAACCAAATCTGTTTCAAATCTAATATGAAAATATGCAAAAGGGCTAGGTCACTGTTTGGACTCGTGGAATTCTATTTCCTACCAAAATCCATGCAAGTCACAATTAATTTAATTCTTTATTGTTTTGAATTGATTACAGAAATGATTTCCCATTCAATTCAATCAAATTCATTTAGGGGAAATAATTTGACTTGGAATATTTTTGGGACTTATTTGAAATGCTGCCCAGTAATATTTCAAATGGCCTGGGTTCCACCCATTTGCTAGCTAGGTTTCCACTAGTTGAAATTGGATTTTAACTTAATGATCAATCAAGCAACAAATTTCACTAGCAATCAATCCATCAAAGGGTTTTGTTTGAAAAAAATTAATTCCCTGTGACATTTTTAACATACCAGATTTGAGAAAAATCCGGGATGTGACAAAACAAGAGCAAAAGTGTTTGGAAAGGTAGATATGATGGAGATGTACCATGTCACAAGGGTACACAGTAACCAGAGTGGGGACACGTACTTTATTGGCTTCGCCCATGCGAGATCATATCAAGTAGAATTAGTGATACGAACATAGATCCATGTCTAGTATGACATCATACTTGTGGTGATGACTATGAATCCCTCGAGAACGTTTATTGCTCAAGCACCCTTTCACGTAGTTTAGTCTCCTTTATTTTCATGTCCCTTATTTTCTCCTTCACAGTTTAGTTCAAACTCCCTTTTATTTGTCTTCCTAGCAACCTACTAAAGTAACCTATTTACAAACTCCGTTTTGGGTGCATAAGGAACTGCGTAAAGTGACGACGTAGTTGCAGAGTTGTAGTGCCTTCCTATTCGTCCCTGTGGGTTTGACACTCCACTTATCACAAAAGTGTTACAACAACCTTGTGCACCTGCAGGACATCTCAATGTGTGCATCTTATATACTTTAATGCCAAGATTCCTTCTTGTTCTACATATCTGTTTTTCTCAAGTGCGAAGTTCTGAATGAATTCACTCGGTGTTATCGAAGTGTGAAAATTGCATAGGTCAGCATCTGCGGGAGTCACCGACCGATTTCACCCGGTGTGACCAAATGATCCAAAGTTCGTACCTTTCGTACATATCGGTCTGAACGAGTCATTTCAGTCACTCTCATCAATGTGTCCAAAAGTGTGTGTAACGGTCATATTTTTGGTCGTATCTATATATACCCCATCCACTCCACCATCGTCTCTCGAAGCAAACACCACTCATATCCATTTTTCTAAGAGAGAGAGAGAGAGAGAGAGAGAGAGAGAGAGATCACTCCTTGTGATGATTTCAAAGGGGTTCCATCCCAACCATTGATCATTTGATTTCTAGTCACCTTATTGCTTTGCATCCAAACCTCGTATACCAAAATCTAAAATCCATGCGAGAGTGTTTGAGTGTTGATGAGATTATCTTTTGAAGCACAATAGCAAGGAGTTCAACAACACCATCTATTACATTTTGGAGGGTGGTGCCTCCTAGATTGGCTTGATGTGCCTGGGGGTCTCGAAATCTTGTGGAGAAATCAAGAAGTTTGTGAGGGCTTGGAGACCGGCTACTTCGTGAAGATCTACCCGAGTGAAGCTACTCCTTTGTAGGCGTAAGCCATGTGGTATAGGCAAGGTTGCTTCTTCGTGAACCCTTAGTGGGTGTGAGTCTTTCGTGGACTCAATTCCTCCATGGAATCTCGCAACCGTAATCCTTGTGATCATGTATCCTTAAGATTGAAGCCTCCATCAACGTGGATGTACGATAGCACCACCTATCGGAACCACGGATAAAAATCTTCCGTGTCAACATTGCGTTTGAGAATCTCCTAAACTCCAGTCCTTACTTATTTGCACATGCATGTTCTTTACATTCCGCTGTCGATACTCTAGATATGCATGCGTAGGGTGTGCTTGTACCGCTCTAGCCTTTGCTAAAGTCTACCTAAATATTAAACATGTTACAATTGCTCATTGGCTCTTGCTAGTTGTCTATTCACGCCACTAGACATCCTCTCGATCCTACACACTTGTACGTAATACATTGTTCAGAGAGCTTATTTTTAGATTCTGCTGTTTCAATATCCCTGTCTTAAAAGAAAAAAAAATCCAGAATGATAAGGGTGAGAATAAAGATAGGATAACCAAGGGCACTCAACAAAAAAAATGCATGACAAACTATGAATTCTGACTTCTTAGAACCAAAGGTACCCCTGGTACATCCTTGTGTAGAAATTAGCTGGAAGCTGCACAGGAAGAGGCCATTATAAATCTCATCTAGCTGCATCCACTAAACACAGATCTCCTATCAAGCAAATGCATAAGAAGTTCGTAGATATAACATAAATTAATTAAAACACCCTGCCAGCTAGAAGAAGTAAATCATGGTCGAAAGTGGACTGCTTGGAGTAGAGTGTTTCATCGGGCAGTGCTAACGAAAGCAAGAAGAACCCCAAAGGGTAGGAAGATGCACGATGGAAACTATTCTCTTTACCCTCCAAACTATCATAAGCCCACTCCTTCATCGGTGTGTGCCCTATTGGCCTCGACCCTCAAAGCTTCGTTGCCAGTGATGGAATGTGACCGGCTGGTGCAGTGGCACCTTCGTGAGAACGTCACCCACATGTGTGGATCTTGCGGCTTATATCTGCGGCCATATCTCCTCTTCACGTGACGGCAGATGGAAGACAATGCATTGCAGACTAATAGAAGGGGGAAAACGAATGCAAACCGATTACGGCCTGACCAAAAAACTATATAGATAGATGAAGAAAATCAGAAGGTACAGTTAACATACATGACACATCCACTACCATATTGCATTAATGGCGGCAGAAGGAGACAATAAACACATGAACTGGGAGCCCCATCACCATGGATACGACGTCGCTAGCCGATGAGGCGGTTCGGTGTGCAAACATCTCCGTGGGTGCTCCTCGGGCCGGGAGAATCTTAGGAGCGGTCACAGGGCTGGGTCACCTTGTGGTTATGTGGTCTAAGGCCCATGACGTGTTGGACCGGTTCACCATAGGGCGGCTGGATCGATTCGTGAAGTAGCTGGCATGATAAATTGGGCCAGCCAGCTAACCCTAACGCGAAACGACTCGAACAAGGAAAGAAACGCCTTGCGTGTACGATCGTGATCGGACGGCTCAAGGAAAGAAACGCCTTGCGTGTACGATCATGATCGGACGGCTCAAAGTCGCAAAATCGACGTGGAGGCTTCAATCAATAAATATAAAAGAGGAAAAGGAAAAACTAATTTCTTCTTCGTCTAGTTGCTCCCTTCCTGCCCAATGCGGCTCTAAATCTCTCTCCGCCGCCGCGCCGTCGCCGACGCCTCAGGACCGGCACGTCGCCGCCACTCTCGCGCCTCGACGCCGCCGCCATCGCCGTCCCTGCTCTCTCCACCCCGTCCGCGAGCTTCGACATCGGTCTTTGAGGTATGACCGCGATTTCTGTCATCCAGTGATTACTATCACTCAAATCGAACCCTAACTAATTTTGGCCTCCACAAATTTCTGGTGTGCCGGCGCACCATCTAGACCAGTCCCCGCCGGTTGATGCCCCTTGTTAAATCCGCCCGTCCGCGACCCTGAGGCGCTCGGCGGCAGCGAGGAGATGCCTGGCCTACCTTTACCTGCCCGGGACGCAGCGTACGCCTCCCCCCTAACCTATTTTATTGTTGCTGTGCTTATGCTATACTTGTGCTGCTAGTTACTTGAGTTGTGTAGAATTTGCCTGGTCCTGTCTGTGTGGGCAACCCAGGAGAAAAAAATTTAGGTCCAATGTTAGAATCGCAGTTGGATACTGCACTGTGGTCTCTGTGTGTGTCGGATGCTTTGTGGAATAGTTCTTTTCACTGTAAGTGACTACTTCCAAGAATTAATGTGTGAGTATATTCAGAGCTTACCTTGGTTGCATTTGGAAATTAATAAATGAGTATTGTCTATTGATTCATCCCTGGTTGGTAACCTATGTCGGCTGGTTGCACCTGGAAACTAGTAAATGGCCACTTTTATTTCTAAGAGTTAATGACTGGAAATGTGTGTGGCCCACCTTGGTTGTATCCAGATTCTGAGAAGTAGCTTAGTTGTTCTGTAACTGTTCAGCTGCTTTGCAGATATGCACTCATGTATATATGGTAGATGGTTTTCTTTATCTTAATAGTGAGATGAGATGAATTGTATCTTCTTCTTTTGATGTTGGTGCTGCATACATGCAGGGACGCTGGGTGTGAATTCAGTTACCCTCAGTCTGCAGACCAGATGCGCCAGCAACAGTTGAGAGCTCGATTATCTCCAGATGAGCAGCTTGCTGCTGAAGAAAGTTTCGCGTTGTACTGCAAGCCTGTTGAGCTATACAATATCATTCAACGGCGAGCCATTAGAAATGTAAGTCTCATTTGACATGAATCACATGTGTTTATCACTCATAACCATCATGTGCAAGTGATTTGAGATACCAATGATCTCTCACTGAGTTTTACAGCCCGCTTTTCTGCAAAGATGCCTTCATTACAAGATACATGCAAGCCGAAAAAAGAGGTACACACTTTGACTCTACTGCAGAACATGCTGACACTCAGGATTGTTGTTATTCAAATCGAATATGTCGAGAAAAAGAAAGGACTGTCCTGTTTCAAAACGTATTTTCTTTTTTACATAGGGGACACTTCACTATTTTTTATTTGCGAATTGCAGAGACTTCACTATTATGTAGTTTGCTGATTCCTTTAGCTGTCTTGGAACCACGTACATAAGGTTGTTAAGGTTGGAGTTGAATCAAATTGGAAATGCTTTGGACATGGTAGTATCAAACCGTAGATCCTACCTGACTCCACCCAATAATTTGAAGGACATAGTATGATTTTTGTTTCATTATTTTTAATGCTTATTTAGTCATTTGGAAACTAATTTGGATTGATAATTTCCCTTCCTAATGCCATTGCGTAGGTTGGCTATGCAACAGTTAGCACATACGTGGTCATAAAAAGTAGAAGAGAAATGCATCGGAAGTTGATAAACTTGGCAAGTGGAAACACTTAGGCACGCCACCTTGCAAATCATGCATCTGCCTCCCTTAACTTGGCAAAGCGGATCAATTTTAGTCCAATCCAACCGTGGTACGGTAGGCAAAAGAACGGCATGCTGGTGGTGACATGGCATGCCTGGGATCTTGGCAGGGGTTTTCCTACATGCGACACACATGAGTGAGGCGCTCTGTGTTGGGGTTAGGATATTTTTCCAGATAGGCCATGTCGGAGGGGTCGCACACTCATACCACAGTATGATCCTAGCATGAGCATTACATCAGACCCATCTTTTAAAGTACAATTTTGTGGACTGAAACAGATATCATTAGACTCATCTTTTAAAGCACAATTTTGTGGTTATGTTTTTGTAGCACAAATGTTACATAGTAATAGTTTATTTCTTGGTCAAATGTTTGTTCTACCGAAACTTAATACACCTGGTATTTTGAAACAGAGGCGGTACTATATTGTGTATTACACTTTTGGTACATTTGTGATCTATGAAACTTTAGTGCGTGTACTATACACATGATGTTTATTCAAGTATGGCTCTTGGTATTCACAAAAAAAAGTATGACTCTTCGTAGAGCAAAGTGAAGCACTTTAGTTTACGGTGTACCTGGGCTTTAAAAATTCGCTAGCTCCGCCACTGGCCCTCGACAAATTTGTCCGCCCAATAGCTCGACACCACCATCGTCCCGCTCTGGTATGCTGTCAAGATAGCTTTGATAGTCGCCTGCGATGGCAAGCACCACTCCTAGGCCCGCCTCAGTTCTCTGTGTAGGAATCTGAGGGCGATGGTGGCCTCAGGCTCCGTTCGAGACTATCAGCGGCTTGTGCCTCCTCCTGCCGGAGAATGACTGTGGTCCGCCGCTGTGGCCCTGGGTGGTGCTCCTCCACAGATCGAGGGGGTGAGATACGAGTGTGCGAGAGACATGTCGGTGAAACCGGTGGTGAGACGAGCTTGTTTTATTTTTATTTTTATCGCTAATAGACGAGGAACCATGTGATTCCACCGATTTGGAGGAATCTGTTGGTTTGGCATCTGAGGGGTATATTCACTTGTGGGGAATCAGTCCGTTCCAGTTCCTTCTCAAACCAAACACAAAAACGAGTGCCAGGTGCAGAACCGACCTGTGACACTCCACTCCATGCTCCAAACCAAACACACCCTAGTAGAAGCTGAAACGGTAGCTTGGCCAAACAAGGCCCAAGTGATTAAGTGCTTTGAGGTGTAATGTCTGTTAAACTATGTACTAACCACTTTTGGATTTAATTCTCTATTCATCATGCAAATACTGACCAGTGTTTGTGCTATGGATGTAGGATTCAGATAACTGTATCACTATCTCGAGGTACAAATACTGACTTGCCAGAACAGAATATCTTTCCTCTTTATGTTCTGTTAGCTACACCTACTAGTAATATTTCGCTTGAAGGGGTAAGTCTACCTATTTTTTAGTTCGGCACATGCAACATTTTGTACCAAATGATCTCTTATCTCATTAATGCATAATGTTTTGCAGCATTCTCCGATATATCGATTCAGTCGGGCTTGTTTGCTTACATCGTTTGGTGAATGTGGTAGTAAAGGTCGCACCAAAGCTACATTCATAATTCCAGACATCAAGAATTTATCTACCTCCAGAGCTTGCAACCTTAACATTATCCTTATCAGCTGTGGTATGATGTGCTTCGTATGTGATGTTTATGGTTTTACATTTCTTCACCACCATCACATTTGGTTCCCTTTTTAGTTTCGGAAGGGCAAGTTGGGGAAAATGTTGGTGAACATAACTGCTCTGTGGACCATGTGGAAGGCTCTGCTCTCCAAAGTAAGTTTGTGGTGGTTATTTTGTGAAAAATACTAAACAGTTGCTAGAATAAGTGCATGCTTACCGTTGTTTAACACAATATATTAACACTTAGCAAGTAAGACATTTAGATAGCCACACAAAATGTGTGCCACTGCCACACTGGTCGAGCTACCAATAGCCAGTTACTATTGCTTATCATGTGGTGGAAGATATAATTGTATTCTCAGATGCCCAATTCTTGACGGGAATGAAGACCAGTGATCAAACTATGATTATCTCTCAGTATGCTGATCTAGTTCACGTCCAATATTCTTGGCCAAACCGATCCAACCCTTGCAACCACCTATCTCACAGCTAATAGCAACTTACCAGACCTTCGCTTGCATGGAAGATTAGTATTACAGTCGTTGGAAATCAAAAATAGTTAGGAAATTTCCTTTAATCCATGGATAACTACTTAACAAAGTGGAGGTGAGCAAGATCTGGCTATGTTTACCGACTTTACTGTGGTTAGGAGAATCAAATGAAAAGTATCCTTAAACATTGCATTATCGGTTTTTGACAAGGGGCTACTAGGCCATGTACGCCATTAGTTTAGATGATTTTCTCTCCTTTTAGGGTATTGTTATTGTCAGTCACCCCTACTGGCCAGTATAGCTAGCACATGTGCCTTCTGAAATAAAGTGTAAAGAACACATTGAATCTCAGAAACCAGTTATGATTTGTAGTGTTGTTGAGTGCAGTTATTAACTATCATCTATGTGATGCATTTTGTCAGAGCTTGAAGGGAAATGTTTCTGGGGTAAAATACCAATTGATCTACTCGGTTCGTCTTTGGAGAACTGTGTAACTTTAAATTTGGGACACACAGTGGAGTTGGCTTCTGCAGTTAGTATGAGCCCAAGTTTCTTAGAGGTATGCCAATTCAACTTGCTCATGGTATTAAGCTTTAACGTTCTTAATGTATGCACTGCAAATTTTCTGTAGTATTTAACCATAGGGTGGACGAATCAAAATCCTTTTGCAGCACCTGAAGCATGTTTCAACTAAATAAATTACCTTAGCCACCTGTACGTTAAATTTTGACTATCTACACCATGTACCTTCTGTTATCTAGAAGGCTGTAGTGCTTGCCATTAATTAGCACATCCCGTTCCAGAAGTTCGTAGTGCAATTTGCATCAAGGTAACTGAACATATTATAAGATCAACATTAACAGTAATGGTTGAAATTGTAGTTTATGGATGTTCCAGTGATTCTGCAAATGTTTTCCATTCAGTTCTTTCTCAGGATCCGCTATCTTTTTGTTTTTAATAGAAAATTGTTAATCAAGAGAGAATATGCAGTGTAGTGGCAACTACTTGCCAATCTTGGGGGTTGTTTGGTTCCCAGTCACAGCTTGCCACGCTTAACCATAGGCAAGCCACATTTTTTTTATGTACATACTCATTTTTTTGCCACACACACTTAACTACCTATATGGCCCATGTGTCATAGACACAATCTTTTGCTCAACTTGGCACGCTTAACCATAGGCAAGCCACAGTTTTTTGAGGTACATACTCGTTTTTTGCCACACACACTTAACTACCTATATGGCCCATGTGTCATAGACACAATCTTTTGCCACACTCGTGGCTTTAATTTTGTTAGCCACTCTTTTGCGGTAGGCCACACATTGCTTAAGCAAAGTTAGTTTTGAACCAAAAATGCCCGTACTTGACTCTATGTTGACCTACTTGCCTTTCCTTTTGTTATATATGCAGCCAAAATTTATGGAGCAGGACAGTTGCTTGACATTTTGCTCTCATAAGGTTGATGCTACGGTAAGTGTATCTCTGTTACTTTATTTTTTATCTAACAATTGTTTCCGCATTTAAGTGGGTAAGTATTTTTTATGTAGGATGGCAGCGCCTTACTGCAGTATGTTCTGTTATTTTCTTCCGTAGCTTCTCTGAGATTTGTATTATTGTTGCAGGGTTCATATCAACTCCAAGTAGGCATATCTGCTCAAGAGGCTGGTGCAAGAGACATGTCTGAATCTCCATATAGTAGTTACTCATACAGTGGTGTCCCACCTTCATCATTACCACATATCATAAGGTAACACTACTGCATGTATATGCATATCTATAGCTCTATTTATTGTAAGAGAGTCGTGAGTAACTGCATTCGCTTGCTTGGAAAGCTTAGCCTGAAGATATCTATTTTTAGTTTTGACAGGGTTTAGTAGGCTGCCACCATTTTGCAGTCAGCGCAGCTGAGCTTGCTGCCTGCTGAGAACATTTTATGTGTGTGGATGGCATGTACCAAATGTGGCAAAACCAACATGGATAGGCTGTTAAATGTTCTGTTTCATAGTTGAGGGTGAAAACTGGACGTCTGTGACAGTTGAGCGGGCTAAGATGGACCTGTTCATTGTTAGGTGTTGTTTTAGAATGCACGGTGTCTATCTTTTAAATTGGCTGCTAATATACACAAATATATACTGATATGTCATGTTCAAACAATAGTTCTAGATATGCCATAGAAAATACTTTCAGATCATTATATTACTTTTAGTGGCTTCCGTGAAATATAGTTGAAGAAGGTGATGACATTGGTCATAGGGACATAAGGCAACATGAAATGAACATATTGCAAACACAAAGAAGTTCTCAGCGCCACACAATAGATGGCGCAGTGGGGGCCGATTGTCAGGTGAGCCGCAAAGGTGGCAGATATCGAGAGGGAAGTGGGCATGTGTGTGATGGGAGAAGAGGGGGGATATGTCACCTTGCCCATGAAGCGTTGTAGAGAGAAGAGGACGCAGAGTGAGTGAGTGCACACAAGAGAAATCAGAGGAGGGATTAGGATTTCACTTACAATTAAGGTAGGAGAAATAAGATGGAGGTTTATTAAGAGGATTATTGTGCAATTAAAGACGAATTGGAGAAAGTCCAACTAAAATTGTGAACCATTCGGTAAAGGAATGGAGTCAGTATATCAAATTTCTGTTAGGGCCTAGTGGTGAGGTTTTGGCTACCGGCCCAGGTTTGTTGTGCTCTTGTGTGACCTTAGCCTAACCGAAGCGGCTGACCTGTTGTCTGGCCAGGTCTTAGTGTGACCCTTTGCTTCTACTTTCATCTCTACAAATGCATTTGCGTCCCAATATAACCAATTGAGCAGATAGAAATTTTTGTTTTCCACAGGTTGAGAGCTGGCAATGTGCTTTTCAACTTCAAGTACTACAACAATACTATGCAAAAGACTGAAGGTTATCCCTTACACAAACATTTTGGTTCATGTGTTTTTTCAGTTCCACATTTCCACGCACACTTGTTTGTATCATGTGTTTGACATTTTTTCTAGGTGTTCCGCATTTTCTCCTTATATACCTGACTGTGAGAAGTAATTAACTAGATATTTTAGATATCTGAATAAATGATCCACCAGCATTGAACTATTAAAAGATATTCTGCTAAGACCCTTTCATAGTACACATGTTGGAACAATGGCTACTTCTGTTTGATGGTGGTAATCTTATTACTTTGTCACACTAATTGTGGCACCATAGCTAGTAACCTAGTGGAGAACTTTACGCTGTTACGCTTTAGGTTAGCATATGATCCTGGAACTAAAGCTGGTGAGCTAAGTCCGGTAATGGTAAGTATAATGGTTTTAGTGTACTGATATGTTTTTAACTCAAGACATGACTTATAAATTTCTCTCTTTACAACATCAGTCATATCCATTTGACTAATTATGAATTATGCATTTTTTTTGTTCTAAAAATCAAAGTTCCGTGTCATTACCATAAACTCAAAAGTTAGATATGCTCCGTTAAAAAAGATGCAATTACTGAAAATGCTGGTGCATAAGACAGAAAGCACACCCTCATATGATCTCTAGCGTTTCAGTAGGATAGTGTAACACTGAAATTGGAAGAATGAATTTTACGAACGTGTTCAGCATGGGAGACCAAAGTATCTTTAATTTAATTATAAAAAGAGTGCTATGTGCTGTATTTGGTGGCATGGTTTAAGGTATATCTTTGCCCATGACCGCATGTACTGATGGACGTACTGCTGATTGAGCGCCGTATAGCTCCAGCCGTGTTTTTTTTACTCCTTTGTTGTGAATGCTGATCATCGCAAAGATCTAGTGTTAGATTCGTGCAATTACCTATGTTCAGTTTACGTCACTTGTTGACATTTGTTGGTAAAAACTCGAATAATTTCTGGTTGGCTCGTGATTCTTTGCTCTTCTTGCTTTTTTGTTTCTTATATTGGTCTTTTCTTACCAGTCACTGAAGATTTTGCTTGCCCCTTCTGCTTGGTAAAGTGTGGAGGCTACAAGGTAAAGTTTGATGCAAACTTCCATTATTGGCTGGTGGATCATTTCACCTGATACAGTTAGGGTAAAACCAAATATTTTATTCTCACCGCACCACCAATGTCTTCTTGTTCTTTGTGATGAAATTAGGACTGTGTTTGCTTTCTGCACGACCTTTCTATTTTTTTTTGGGAACAATCTTTGTGCCCTCTTTCTCAGGGCACATCTCTAATGTTGTGATTCTGGTGGTACTAGGGTTTGGGGTGTCACTTGAACTCATCACATGACCTATTCCACTTTGAGTTTTGGGTTGGTAAACCTCCTAAATTTCCATCACTAAATCTTATTTGCTTGTTGTCATACTTTGATCGTAATTTGTTCATTATGCTCAAACAGATATCTGAAGAATGCCAGGCTGTTAATGTTAGTCTGAAGACTGATGTCTGGAGAACTGAGGTAAGTCACAGATGTAAAACTTCCAAAGTTAGCTGTTTGAACCGAGTGTTCTAAGTTTAGCATGTTATGGCTTGATTTCATGGAACGAATTTTGTAGGAGAGTATTAGCTCGTGAGTGTGAGGTTGTTGCTTGGGGTACTGTTTGTGGGTTTGGCTAGGTCTTGGGCTCAAAGCACTAGGTGCAGCTGCGCAAGGATAGGAGGAGAGAGGGTGCGACAGAGAGCAGGAAAGACATTTTTTCCTCGGCTCTTTTCTTGACTCGACTCTGTAGATTACAATTTACATCTTGTGGTTTTATGCAGTATCCAACTCATCTTATCTGTAGCACCCCTAATGGAGCACCATTCATTTAGATAATCCTTGTACCTAGGATTCCTAACGAGTACAACTAATTTGAATAGAACTGGTTAATCCTGACTAACTGAGGGACTATCAGGACAAAACAATTAGCTTGGGTGGACTCACTGAATCAATATGACTTGGGGTACAACTAATTTGAATAAAATGGTTAATCCTGACTAATCGAGGGACTAACCGCACTAAACGATTAACTTGGGTGGATTGACTGAGTCAATATGACTTGGGCCTGAGTCATGTAAGTCCGACTCTAGCACTGGTACCAGTTGTGATGTACCCATTGTGTGACCTTTGCTGGAGCTCCATTGATAAGCGATAGCTTATTTCCATATAACAAGAATATCCATTGGTTTTCTGCTAATTAAATTCTCACTTTTGTTCTTAGCTTTTCATCCTACTTTCTTGTATGCAAAGGCTGTGAGCTGCGCATATTATGCCTCTTGGTGATGATCAACCCATGCTTTCTGCAAAATTCTTTGACGAACGTGCAAGATACCTTGCAGAATCTGCTTTGCATAAGTTTTACGTGCTTGGCATAGTAAATCCATTAATCGTTAATAATTGACTTAAATTGAAGCATTTTGTTTCTAATATTTGGAACTAATAATCCCAGTTATTTCCAGCTTGTGGCTGAGGGAGTTGATCCAAGACACCAAACATTTTCCTACTCGTAAGCTATTCATCACTTTGCAAGGTGCTACTGCTATGTTCTCTGTTTGATTTTTCAAACTGTCTTGCATCAGCTCAAGGTTTAAGAAGCGTAGAAGGTTGGGAATGTTGGGAACCACAGCTGAGAAAATAAGCCATGTGCATCCACATATCATGGATTCAGATTCACCTGAAGATGCCCAGGCAGTGTCTGAAGATAACTTTGTGCAGAGGGAGGAAGATGGTACATTCTTATCTTGTGATTTCCTGTTCCTTTTTTGTGAGTCAACCAATTTTTTTCTTCGCTTATTCATACAGTTGGGCAAACAAGTAAAATTTCTGGTGAATTTGGATTTTTGGTAAATATAGAATGAGCTAGTTCTTTTTTGTTTCATGCACACGTAATTTCAGCATTGAGAAGTTCTGCATGCTGTTTTGAATATAACACACCCGAAACATTTAGATCCTTACCTTAGCTGAAGATTATTGCAACTTTCTTCTGTTATATCTGAATATTACAAACATGGCAAGTTGTTTCCTGTGAAACAGATTACGGCTGCAAATGTTTATTTCTTACAGGTGCTCATATCCCATTTCCATTGTCTAAAATTTCCAGATATTTCTGCACCACGTGCTTCTGTTGATCCTGCTCAATCATTACATGGTAGCAATCTTTCACCACCCACAGTACTACAGTTTGGGAAGACAAGGAAACTATCTGCGGAGCGAGCTGATCCCAGAAAGTAGCCCTTCTGTTTACATTGCCGATATCACATTATGCATTGTAAGATTGAAAATCTTAAGTTAAACTAACTGTTTTATTTTGTATACTATCTGGCAGCCGGCAACTCCTGCAGAAACGTCAGTTTTTCCATTCTCACAGGGCACAGGTGTGTGGAAAATAAAAACCCTCTCATTGTATTGTTCTATGCTTTTTAAACTTTAGTGTTCTATTTCTGTTGCCTGTTTGCATAGTTGATAGTTCCATAATTCTTGTATACCCTTAGGATTTTGTATCCACATTTTGTTTTCTGGGTGCCTGGTCTTTAGTTATTTTGTACAGGGGAATAATCAGTTCAACCTCTAACTTAGCATTTGGATTTGATGCTGATTTATAGTCGAGGTCTAAAATGTTAGGTTCTTTCTCCTCAGAGGTTGGCGTGCAGTAGTACTCTTCTCAGTTCACTATTAGCTTCTCTTGAAATGAAATATGGTGATCTGGAAGAGCTTGCGTGTTTATTTTATGCAAATACCAGACTGCCAGTCTTGCTAGCGTGATGTCTGGTTTAAGCGTCAGACTATATGGTTGCACTTGGCTGTACGCCAGTCTTCGTTGTCTTGCTTTCAATGCAGATGCTCATCGTTTGGTTATTGCACCCCTAATTATGTTTTGTTTATTGGATTTTAAGTATTATATACGATTTAGTTGTTATTTTGACTCTGAACTTTGGGTTATCTACAGTTATTTCTACATTTGAAATCTAGCTTGATTGCATTTACTACGTTTCTTGTAGCCAATGGCACTGGAACAAGTTTTCTCGGACCGTGATAGTGAAGATGAAGTTGATGATGACATCGCCGATTTTGAAGACAGACGGGTTAGATACAATCATATTTTTTCATCCTCTTTGTTCAGAAACATAAAAATTATATTCATGCTGTTCCCTACACGTGAGCTCAAGTCAGTCTCTGTCTAAAAATTTGTTTCTACTATTTCCTGTTTCAAGTTATTACCTTTCTGTGTTGCAGATGCTTGATGATTTTGTTGACGTCACAGATGATGAGAAACTTATTATGCATATGTGGAATTCATTTGTTCGGAAACAAAGGTCAGGACTATTTTTGCGTTCTTCCTGAATTGGAAATCTCTTTTTATGATTTTAGTTGTTGTCAAATTTTGGATATGAAAAATCTTCAAGTACCAAGTCCTCATCATTTTCTATGCATATATTGTTTTAGAAAGTGTTTTGGGATGTGTTAAGCTGGGGATGTTTCCAGTGCGAAGGGGCATTTTGTCTTCGTCTTGCACAGCATGCTTTATTCTTCAGTCATTCTCATTTTGATGATTGTCGGAAGGCTGCTTGTTCTGTGTTGGGCATTGGGTTGTTTTTAAATGCTTTTCTTTTAACTTCTTCGTACGACATTGTACTCCATTGAATATTTTCATTCTGTTTTATTGGGTAGCTGCCTTGAAAACAAAATATGTTCGATTGAGTTTGATTTGACTATGTATATCCATCATATATGATATTTTCTCCTGCAGAGGATATGGCAACTTTGTTTTGACAAGTTGTGTTCATCCTATGCGGTACAAATTTTGGTTTAGTGGTACCCATGGAACCCTCCATGTCCGTTTCTCGTACTGAATTGCTAAATTTCAGGGTGCTAGCTGATGGTCATATTCCTTGGGCCTGTGAGGCATTCTCCCGGCTTCATGGAAAACATCTTGTACAGAATCCTCCTCTACTGTGGTGAGTTTTTGAGCTATAGTTCTATCGATATCAACCAGTATCTGCTTGTGGTCATATGCAACGCCATTTGACTTGCAATTTCTCGCTGGGTGAACAGGAGCTGGCGGTTCCTTATGATTAAACTCTGGAACCACAGTCTATTAGATGCCCGCGCCATGAACGTCTGCGGCGCAATTCTTCAAGGCTACCAAAATGAGAGCTCAGACCCCAAGAAAATATGAGTCGATCATAGTGCGCTAATTATAATTTAAATCAAGTGGGTGTTTGGAGGAGGCCTTAGGAGCAGTGAGAGCTGCACCTGAGGCCATGGAGGACTATTCTCAATTCTATTTATCGTTCGGTCGTGTTGAAGCTGCAGTGATCCGGATGACATGTATTTACATGGACTGTTGTTCGTCGTGCTCTGTTCCATGGATAAGCGCCTTTACTGTCGCAGAACTTTGTCGTGTGGTCTGCAAACTTGAATCAGTGTTGTCAAGTTCTCATCCTTGCTGCAATGGAACCTATCTGAAAGAAAAAGTACAGCAGTGTTATCTAGTCAATCTATATATTTTTCTTAACAGCTGCATGCATGTGATTTCATTAAGAAGAAAATACAACGCCAAATCAGGCACGACCCCGACACATAGGCACGACCCATCAAGAGAACCAAAACGACCATGACCAAGATACAAGATACAACAGATGCCATTTATTTGCATTGATGGTTTAACTTCTCTAACGGACTGTCTAGCCCGCCATTTCACCTCGCTGTGGTTGCTGATGTTGCAAATAGCTTTTGACACCGGCCATGACCAAGCCAAGCCGGTAAATTTTAACATGGTTCCTCTTACTTTCTCTTTTTACATGAGAGGTAAGAGTATATAATAGATCTCAGACATTGATTTCATTATGTAATGGGTCTAAGTAACTCTTATCTTCTTACCTTTCATTATGTCCGAGCAGACAGCCCGGACAGTGCCTAGACATGTGTGAGAGGAAAACAATATCTGAGCCTCTCAAATCCTCCTCATTTGTCCGGACTCCTACAAACCTGTGGATAAGATATGAGGATATTTAAACGTGACTGCGTGCACGAACAAACGAAGGTTCGAAGTGTAAACGTCCGGACAATCTAGAGGGGGGGTGGGGGGGGGGGGTGGTGTCAAAATTAGGCTAGTCCGATTGAAGATGCACAAGAACAAGGCACACATCATGGGTTATAAGTTGAACAATTTGCAGTTAAGGGCATTACTCGTTTAATAGAATAATAATGCCGGACAAAACCTTCATTGTTACAACTGCACGCAGAATCACGTAGCAATATGCTAGAAATTAACATATTCTCCATCCGTTTCTAAATATAACTCTTTTTAATGATTTTAATATGGACTCCATACGGAGCAAAATGAGTGAATCTATACTTTAAAATACGTATATATAAATTCATATGTAGTCTATATTGAAAACTCTAAATGGACTTCTATTTAGAAACGAAGGGAGTATATATGAAGTTTCTTTGAAAGAGAAAAAATATATATGAAGTTAAAGACGAGACATGACAATGATTAATCATGGACAAGTTGCCTTAGCTTTGGCAGTGTTGCTATAGTTGTTGCAAGTATCAGCCTCAAGTAGACGACGACACATAGCTACCCGCGGCAGAAAAAGAGAGGGAGACTAGACGACATAGCTATATATGAGCTAGTATCTCATTGCATTGCTTGCATTGCATGCAAACGTACGCCTCCATTGCCGACAATCGACGAAGCTTCCTCCTAGCCACTGTGGCTCTCTTGGCCGCACTGGCTAGCCACACCGGCGACGCCCTACAAGTAACCTAACCATGCCATCACCCATCCATCCATCCACCCATGCATAAATAACCCCAGAGAGCGAGACAAGGAAGAAGTTTCAGTCTCACCTTAAAAAAATTATATTGTTGCTTAGTTAGCACTAGTGGCGTGGAAATATATATATGGTGGCAGAGTCCTCTTACGGCTTTTGGAAAGAAACTGTTATCTAACGAATTGATGCCAACACTTGGCGTTAGGTGTGGCAGAGGGTACGTACGTACGTGAGGTACTTACTGCTGACTACTTGTGCTTGAAGCCATATCATACTTAAATCGGGAGGAGCGACACGTGTATTCCCTGCTACCCCTCTTTGTTCACATCTGGGTGAAACCTGAGAATGACTCATGGCCAACATGCCCATGCCAACACATTTGCTTTCCATGTTTTCAGCCAGGTTTTTTTTCTTCGTGAAACCATCTTTCCTATTTATGTATATTTATAAATTTTTGAATTGGTGGTGAGTACACTTCTCCCACTTCACTTTTAGTTGCCTGCGTGACCACAACTTTTGCGTGTATGTGTGTACTCACTCTGGTCATTCCATCTCTAAATTCATGCATCAAACTATTATGTGGTTAGTTGTTATCTCTAAATTCATGCATCAAACCACTGCTTTGTTTGTTGCATATAATTGGCTGTCAAACCAAAGCTAATCAATGTACTCATTTGACAATTTTACATCCTTGTGTCGTCGCAAGTGTGCAGAACACACGCGAGACACCAAGGGCCGAAATAATCCCTTTGCCGATTTGTGGTGTGGGACGCAAGGTGTGGATGGGCACCAACTGGAAAATCGTAAAATGCACCTAGATTTACCCTGGTTCGGACTGCATGGTTTCGTAATAATCTACTTCTACTTTTGTGTTTGGATTATGTGGTGGATAGAGGGCTACAAATCTCTTCCGGGAAGGGAAAACCACGCCTTTGAGCCCCTTGCCTATTTACTAGATGTATTCAGTTAGGGTCCAAACTTTCTTACAGTAGTCCGACCCTCCTTTTATATCACAGTGGTACCACAATATTTACGGCAGTCAATACCTAACTCTGACAGAGTAGGTGAATGCATTAAATATGCGGCTCGGTGTCGCCGTCTTCTGGCCTCCGGGAACGAACACCTATCTTATCATCACCGCTTTGGGTATTCATGCAACATTAGTGCGGCCCGTAACAATACAGGTGTCCACCACACGCCTGCATAGCTACCTCGTGCCGTAAAAGGCCTGTTTGCACAGAACTAGTACGCCACGCGTTAGATGCGGTGGCCAGCTATTACCGCTTGCCGATGCGGTTCATGTGGACTGGGCGTTGCCGGGCGCCGCAACAGTTCCCGGGTGTCCTTGATTCAAGTTGTTGACGGGACGCCTGGGTGGCTCTTCCCGACACTCCTTGCTTGCTGATGTGATAAGACGTGCTAAGTCTTGACAAAGATATGCATACCACCATGGATCTGATCCCATAGTGGATTGTAGACTCCTCCTAGATGTTGTAGTCAGTGAGAGCCTTCACGAAGATCAACATACCACCATGGATCAGGGTGGCGGTCTGGTTGTCTGAATGCTTTATCAGTTGTTATCTCCCATCGAGGAGGCTATACTCTGGCTCGTGCGCAGTTGAGTGCGTGATCCCAATGGTCACGGTACCGACACCATGTTTTTCTCCATTATAGTTCCGTAGCAACCACAAACACACTATGCTAGTTTTCATTAATAAGCAATAGGAAATTCTAAATACTACACCATTGATGTATAAAAAGATGGCGTGGTACGTGGCCGCCTGCATACCCAACCGTGAGAGTTCTACGTAGCAGTGATTCCTGCGACAGTGTTCAGGAATTTTGGTTCGTGTGGAGGAGAGAAGGCAAGAAGAAGCCCTGGGCTCTGCGATAACGAAGGAATGAAGGCAAGGTGGTGTTTCAACGAAGGGGACAATGTGAGCATAAATCCACCCACTGCGTAGAAAGGGTCACGCTAACCAAGGCAACAAGGGTGCGATACAATGATTAATCATACTGCCCTTCGTAATTCGCATGGTTACCCCCGCAAGGTATGTCACGTGACAACATTTCATAGATGACTAAAACAGCCAAAAGGGAAACGACGACTCCACGAGTCTGAATACCAACAAGCAAGTCGTGTAACGACTTCAGCATGCCAAACGATTTAGCAACACCCGCGACCTCATTACAAATATTGATGGAGGGCTTGTCGAGGGGAAGCGGTTCCATTGTATTTTCATGCTGCGCATACCATATTTTGGGTTGTATTTTCCTACATATGTGCGGGTATTGGGGCGCCATGCACGTGTGACCGACTTGCTTTGACATGCCACCCCTCCCCCCTTTCCAGTCAAAGAAGTCTGACGACTACCAAAGGCAGGAGGACTCAACGACATGCAAGGCAAGTTGATCCCATGAAGGACTTTGGTCACCGGCATACACCCTTATATAAAGGCATTTGAAAAACTCCAAGGGCATATTCTACATCCTCTGAAGCCCTAAACTAGGCCATTAGAACATCTGATATGGGTACTCTGCTCAGATCGTCCACATGGAACTCGACGGATTGACATCCAACTTGTCGATGCCATCATTGTACTCCTCTATTGCAACATCATCTCGATATAATCCTATAAGAGCAAGAGTGGGGTTGTTACTCGACTAGTGAGGGCCTGAATCTAGGTAAAATATGTGTGTCGTGTCCATCTGGTAACCTGAGGCTACTGTTTTTTTAGGGAAAAGCCTATCTTTATTGATCAAATTCCACAACGAGTGGGATACAAACTAGGTCATGTGGTTGGCCAAACCACACATGACGCCACGGTGCTAAAGAAAGAGAATATTTTGCTAAACTATGAGCTTCTAAATTGATCTCACGACCCTCAAAAGTAATGTTACAAGAAAACGGAACCATCCGAGCTTTAATCACACTAATAATAGCACCATAAGAACCCCGAGAGCTCTTCGAGATGTTGCCCACCACCTGTTTAGAATCAGATGCAATGACAAATTGTGGATCTGAAGGTCCTCGGCCAGCACAATAGCCTCCCGTATAGCGATCGCCTCCAGCGTCGCAAGATCATGAGCACCTGCAAAAACAAATGCCGAGCTGCCCATAAAGTTGCCGCTGCTGTCCCTGCAGACCGCAGCTGCTGATCCTCCTCGTGTAGATCGTACTCCAGCGTCCACATGGATTTTCACAAAACACCCTAGACGAGTCCTATGGTGCATGTGGATCAGATACACTAGTTGGTTTGGCGGACTTGGTTTTGGTAACCTGATCAATAAGTTGGTTCTGGTTTGGCGGACTTGGTTTTGGTAACCGGAGCAATAAGTTGGAGCTGTTCGCCCGACAATCATTTTCACAATAGTTACATCTCGGTTGTATAATAACTGTTGATTCCTGTACCAAATAATATCCTTTTCTATCTCCTCAAATCTTCTTGAGGCTTCAAATTCCAGGGTTTTGTATGTTAATTTTTTTGGGTCGTAGCCGCTCAAGGTGCTCCTCGTCACCCCTTCTTCCAGTAGGATATGTTTTCTTCAAGGACTTCTTGTAGTTTCATTTGTTTGTCTATAATATGTGGTGGTTTCTGTACGATATATATTTGCATGCGGTTGCTAGTAGGTATAAAGGAATCTCTTCACCAAACCCATTCATGGACTTTCTCACACATATTTGGAAGGTTGTCAGCATCACTGCTTAGCTTTCTGATTAAGAATGATTTTCATGGAGGACCCAATATATCTTCATCATTATCCTAAAAGGTTCAACAAATGATTCTCCTAAAAGAAGACAATTTATTTACCTTTGGTTTAGATACTATATATGGAAAAATATCACAACTCAAAGAATATTACACATTTGTACAACAAATTAAGCGTTTTTGATTTTTTTTCTCGAAAACCACGAGTTATGTGGATTTTTGCTAGGTGGTCTCGGGCCTAGATGTGCTTTTTATTTTTTCTGGCAGATAATGAATAGATCAAAAGTTTTCCCGCAAAAAAGAAGTGTCATCTGTATATGTATTTTGATGTTTGTCCTATGCTTAATCAATTATAACATCATAACGTGCATATCAGTATATGTATGCTTTTACCGCATGACAATGTGGTTAGTAAGATCACAATTAACATATATGTATGCCTTTTCCTTGTCACTGAGAAGACATGAATAAACAAATCGTGGTTGGCGAACCGAGCATAACTTAGATGATTTGGTCCCTTGTCGTGGAACCAGGCCATCAAGTTCTAAACTTGACACTGATATTTGTATTTTTCTGAATTTATTTTTAAATTTTTCGACGATGTCCGTTTAATGAAAGAAGATGTTTTCGTCGACTACAAGGCGCCTGTGAGGTCTTGTCAACCTAATGATATTGTGTTGATTCAGTATCTCAGAGGTGCTAACAGAGATAGAGCGAAAAAAACAAATGCATGGTTGTTACTTCGTCATAACGAACTGACACCTACAAGCTGCACGGTACGCTTTATTCGTCATTCGTACGATCGATTCGTACCGAAGATGCCACCCGAACAAAAACGAGTGCTGTGACCTGAAATAAATGTGCATGAATGCGTGATGCGGCCGGAATGAGCGAAAACCCGCGCACGCTTATGACGCTGATGCGCCAGCTGCTGGATCATCCGTCTCTTTCCATCCAAAACCTTGAAACATAAGGTGCTTTTTTTTTTGAACACAGTACAGACGCAAGCGCTCATATACACGCGCATACACTCACCCCTATGAACGCACACACGCACACCCTACCCCTATGAGCACCTCCGAAACACTGAGCCGGCATATCATCTTGAAATTTACGAAGTCACCGTAGGCACCTCGTCGTCGACGGGAACG
Organism: Elymus sibiricus; assembly: GCA_039707655.1. Lineage (NCBI taxonomy): Eukaryota > Viridiplantae > Streptophyta > Magnoliopsida > Poales > Poaceae > Elymus > Elymus sibiricus. Next base: position 254,352,637 of record CM077671.1, read on the forward strand.
TCTCCTCTCACTGAATGCGCATCGCCGGAAATCCCGAAATAAATCCAAGCACCAGGATTTGAACCCTGGTGGGCTGGGGATACCACAGTCCCTCTAACCATCCAACCACAGGTTGGTTTGCAGAAACATAAGGTGCTGAAATAACGATGACGTGTGTGACGCACGAGTGCCGGAACAGTGTGTCACTTAATTTGGTTCTCACGCATCAACTACTCCCTCCGTCCGAAAGTAATTGCCGGAGAAATGGATGTATCTAGACATATTTTAGTTCTAGACACATCCTTTTTTATCCATTTCTGCGACAAGTATTTTCGGACGGAGGGAGTATATACTGCCGTGTACAATGCAATGGCTTTGACACGTACTCAGTTCTAAAATACTTGAGGTTCTAGCCTTGTAAATGAGTTTGACTAAGTTTATAACAAAATATACCAATATCCACAACAATGAATATGTATACCATGAAAATATATAGCATGAAAATGTACTTTATAATGAATGTAATGAAACAAGTTGAGTGTTGTAGATATTGATATATTTTTTTTTGTAAATTTGGTCAACGTAAAGACGTTTGACTTAGGACAAACATAGAACTTCAAGTATTTTAAAACAGAGGAAATACTCAGTTATGATGTTAATATCCAAAATGTCATCAATTTGCCGACAAAGTACAGCAGAACACCAAACAAGGAAGAGCCAGAATGCAAAATTTGAAGGCATAGGTACGAATCCACTGACGCATTGTGCCCCTCAACCATGGTGCCCCCGTCTCGGCTTCAAGGCTTCGCACAAAGCAACCGACGGATCAATAATTCTCAGACAACTGACAAGTAGCAAAACCAGAGGGGCTGCCCCCGCGTCGTCCGCGTGGCGACACGGGAGACGAGCCAATCCACTTTTCTCGGGCATCCTTCGTGCGCCCTTCCCCTGCCGCCGCCACCGGTCAGCTCCGGTGCCCCCCCCTCCCGACAGTGCGGTGGCGGCGAGGATCCGTTCGTGATGCGTTTTGGACGACATGAGGCTTTGTGCGGCAACTTAACGCAATGGAGGTGCTTGTTGCAACGGTGACATCAATTTGCGGTTAGATGGCGGCCTCGCTGCAACACGTGCTTGCCTCCCTCTCTCCCTGCCATTGTCAGCCACAGACATGTGGCGGGCGCTCCGTGTGGTGGAAGAAAGGAGCCGCCGCCGCCATGCATCCTGTCATGGTGAGTCGGTTCGCCGTGGCACCACGTGACTCGTGGGCACCTCTTCGGCACTGGGGCACAATGGGATGTGGCGGTGAATAAGCAGCGACTGCTGCAACCGTCGCCGGCGAGATGGCGAAGCTTGTGGTGACGCATGGTGGTGTCGTCTAATAAAGATAAGCCATCAGCCGCCACTCGAAAGATAACACATGGCCTCTAGAGTGTCTCCTCAAGATCAAATTCGATTGGATGGTGCATCTAGAGTAACGATTTTGAGCTCTGGGGTGAAAATCCTAGGTCTAACCTCTTATTGGTTATGCATGGCAAATGTCGGTGTTTTTGGAGTCGTTACTCTGGTGAAGGCATTGCTTGGAGTTTGCTCAGACTTGTTCTTCACGATGAAAACCCATGATCCATGATCTGACCGTCGGGTGTTGCATCTGGGGACGACGTCACTTGTGTATCGTTTTCTTCTAAGTGGCGTCACTTTTGAAGAACCTTTCTCGTGGTCTTTGTGTTGCCATGAGATAGTTGGTGCCGATGGTTCTCATTGTACATAGTCAATCGCTGTTTTTATTACTTCCACACTTGTTTTCCTTTTTTTTTCTCCAGTTAGACATAGCGTTGGTCTTGTATGGCTTACCTCTTTGCCGGCGTGATTGTATGGTGTGTGTGTGCGCGCGCGTGCGTGTGTGTTGACTGTGCGCATCCTGATTATGCAAAGACAGGGTGTGGCTCATTATTATTGTATCTCTCCATGCTATATTATGAGTCAATAAAAACGGGCTTTATATTTCTTTGTTTTAACAAAACGAAAGAGCAAAAGGCAGGTGACTGCAGTTGCATTTCACAAGTGGTGACGCGCGCCTATCGTGGCAATTATTATTTTCGTGGACAGCTCGGTCAGCACCTTGCTTGGCATGACTGCATGGCAAAGTAAAGATCAATCGCTTGGTATTAACGAACAAATTGAACCGGCACCTAAAAGCGCGCGCGGGGGACGACAGATGATTCGCACCGAAGACACCGATCGAGGGTGAAAACGAGTGTTGCACCGTTGCAGCAGTGCAGTACGTCACGTTTGCGTTTCGGCTGCATGCATGCATGCATGCGTGCATGCCGCGGAAAGAACGTGTAAAATATTGTTTGTTATTTTTGTGACGGGGAAGCACCGGTGCGCGCGTCGGCTGCCTGATCGACATCGGTCCGTCACCCGTCACATTTGTTTTCTCAGAAAAATAAAGTGGTAATATTCGTCATCATGCCTTGGAACATAAGGGATCGATAGGCCTGAAAATAACGAAATCGATCGAGTGCGACGTAGATTGATGTATGCAACAAGATCGTCGTTCCGTTAGCCTTTCAATTCATGCATATTTATGATATAATCTCCCACAACTTTGTGATTTAGAACTGCACATATATAGAACTAGGTACATATACTTCACCCGCAAAAAAAATGGTACATATACGTATGTTAGGTTGGTGATGAGTATTTACCAGGTAGATATGTAAAATGAGATCTCTGCCGCTGGCCCACATGTCAGCGAGACAAAAACATATAAAATTGCATATAAGTTGAGGAAGCTTATGTGCATAATAAAAAACTAATTACTCATATACACGCGCATACACTCACCCCTATGAACGCACACACGCACACCCTACCCCTATGAGCATCTCCGAGAGACTGAGCCGGCATATCATTTTGAAATTTACGAAGTCACCGTAGTCACCTCGTCGTCGACGGGAACGTCTCCTCCCACTGAATGCGTATCGCCGGAAATCCTAAAATAAATCCAGAAATAAATGCGAGCACCAGGACTTGAACCCTGGTGGGCTGGAAATACCACAACCCCTCTAACCATCCAATCACAGGTTGGTTCGCGGTCTCGGAGGGGCTTGAACCCTCAACCTGCGGCACATTAGACCGTTGCTCTAACCGAGCTGCGAGACCTTGACGAGTACTTACCATTTCTTAATTATTAAATATAAAATAATTGTTGGGTTAGCCAATAGTGTGCTGCTTATTGGGTTATAGCCATTTATTAATTATTAAATATAAAAAAACATGCATGCATGGCGAGCCTTGATTAACACAACTGCGTGGAGTAACTTCAGAAAAAAAATGCGTTTTCTTCGGCGACTTTTACATTGTTATGCAACATAAGTGCAACTCTCTGTATATCCAACGTAAAATCTGAGAAAAATATCTTATTCTACAACGTAAACTTTGAGAAATTAACGACGTAAAAAGAAACCCTGGATGCAAAATATCTTATTCTACAACCTAATTACTACTACCTCTGTAAAATAATATAAGACGTTTTAGATCACTAAAATAGTGATCTAAAACGACTTATATATTACTTTACAGAGGGAGTACTCCGTAAGTGCTAAACATGAAGCTACTGCATGCCCAAGCTATAACCGAAGCACCAAGCTAGAATCAGCTGGGGAGGTCGCAAAACAGAGCGTTGTAGGACTACTTGAGAACAAGCTGGACCCATACACTTACCATCCATGAAACCAATTAAACGATCACTCATAATGCTGCCATAAAATGCATGCAGAAAATAGCACATCTAGAATGTCGTGAATATGCCAAAAAGCTGAGGCATAACAATCATGGCTAGGCGTGCAAACATGATGAGTCTGTTGCCTAGGCAACGTTAAGGTTGTTGCAAGTGTCAGCCTCAAGCCAGGACCAGGAGCCAATTAACCTGGCAAGCTCGCTCACAGAATGCCTGCCTCTCTATCCATGGCCACTCACGAAGCTTCTTCAAGCTCTCTTCTTCGCTATACCTCCCCGAAGAATCTGCGACCGATGCGATGTGCGGCGAGTGCGTGCGACGAGAAGTTTCAGTCCCATGCATAACCAACCCCAGAGAGTGAGAGATGGAGGTTTCAGTCCCACCTCAAATAAAGCAGCCGGAGAAGTTTGTTAGCCTGGTTCCCTTGGTCGATGGCTATGGCTCAACCCATGGTTGGTAGCCAGTGACAAGACTCACACAGTCATACATGCACACTGCTGATGATATATGATATATGATATATGCTGAAAGCGTGTACTAGCTAGTTGATTAGGACATGGGCTTAGAGGCCTCTTGAAGGAACCCGCAATGGAATCGAATAGATGGCTGGTGAAGTGGCACACTATCTAGCTAAGCTAAGCTTGAAACCTACTACCATATCCCACTTGTCTCTTAGCTAAGCCAGAAAGAGGTGTGTTGTGCATGCATGCGTGGTGCTAGCTAGCTCTATAAAATGGTGCAACTATTGGTTGCCTAAGCCATCGACCATTGTATTCCAGCTTGCGTTCGGCACATCGTGTTCGTGTTAGAGAGAGAGAGAGAGAGAGAGAGAGAGAGAGAGAGAGCTCATATCCATGGCTAGAGAGATGGAGAAGGCAAGGAAGGCCACCTCCCCTAAGGTTAGTTAGGAAAATAACAATGCATGCATGGATCCTGATGCCTGTGCGGTTCTAGCTAGCTAGGGTTCATCAGCTGGGATTTGCAGCATGGTTCAATGGATTCTCTGCTTGGTTGTCATTTGTATAGCGTTTTGGTTCTAGCATATGGGTGAAAGCTTAAGATCGACTTCGCTTTGAACATGTAAATTCTTCCACTAGTTATAGTTATTAATAAGTATATTGCATGTCTAGCTTGATCTTTTCTAGTTACACTTACGTCATTTTGTATACATGTTGGTTACTTTCAAGTTAGTTAAAGGCTTTGTAAGCAAGCCCCGTGATTTTGGGTTAGCTTGGGTTTCATTTTCCCTTCCTTTTCTATAACCGTCCAAGTGGTCAAGGCAAGCGACGCTTTACTTGTCGGCTTGCACATATTTATGTGCGTCACACACGGTTTAAAAAAATACTTATCTTATAATTTTCTTAACTCGAACTTTTATTGGAGTTAATTTGTTATGCTTGATTAAAAAACTTGTTATTCGTTTCCTGCAGAGCTCATCAACTAGTTCAGGTCCGAAAAGCCCAACAAGGAACGGAGGGTCCCCACCTCATAAGAAGAACATCACCGATGTAAGAAATTTGTAGGAATGGCGTGTACATTTCATGCATCTAGTGATCTAGCACATCTCTTCTTCTGTTCTTTTTTTTTCTTTGACAATGACATCTTTTTTTTTAAACGGAGGCAAAAGATTTGCCTCGTCCATTTATTAAGCAGAAGAGAGTTGCCCGGTTAATCAAAGGAAAAACGAGCTAAAACCGTCACAACCGTCGAGCGGCAAACTCATAATACCCCACACACCCCTCAACAAAGAGGGAACATCTCTTTAGTAGAGACGGGACAGAAAACCTTTAGGGGTGCAACATCTCATTTCATCTAACCAGCTTGTCTTTTCCTTTGAAAGCATTTTCATTGGGGTACTTTTATGATTTCTATATAAATTACGATTCCAAATCATGTTTCAGCTAATTATCTCAGTATGTCCTTTTCAGGCAAGACCAAAAAATGAGCAGCAAAACTTTCGTAAAGGAAGTCAAGACTCGGCAACCCATGATGAAAGCAAACGCCGTTCACCAACTTCACAAACCTCACCCAAGGTTCATTTCAAACATTTACAGAGATAATTAATTAAACCTAACAGATGTAGCACAAATTGGTTAAAAGATACAGACAAGTGCCCTGAAAGTTTCATATGAATTTTGCATCAGAGATCAACAAAGCACGAGCAACCACTGAGCTACTGCAGGCTTCACACCGAGGAGCGGGCCATAAGGCGAGCTGGTTACAATTACCAGGTTAATTACACGAGAGATACACATTCAATGTGGCATAACAATGGCTTCCCCTATATACCTCTACTTTGAGAAATTAATAAGTTGTGAGAAACTTACAGATTGCAAGCAAGATAAATACCGAGGAAATTATTCGGAGATTTGAGGACAAGTTATCACAGGTGAATAGCACATGTCAGAGACATTTGTTTTGCCTATTTGATTGGGTCATACATATACCAATAATATATATGCTTATGGACGTACGTGGAATTAATGTGGTGCATGTATGCAGGTGATGGAGGAGCGTGAAATCAAGATGATGAGGAAGGAGATGGTTCCAAAGGCCCAACTTATGCCAGCATTTGACAAGCCATTCCACCCACAAAGGCAATTATCACACACATAACTGATCATATCATTAACCTGTCCAGCTGATATTGTTGAGCAAACTTATCATTAATCAATCGATTAAGAAGTGGGCCACTCGATCTATCACTAGCTAGGTGTAGAACAGAATGTGGACTTAATGAACAAAACGTACTCCTATATAATTGAAAAATCTAGTGGATGGATATGCATGGTTACATACTCGGCTGAATAGAAACGGGAACTTGGAGCCAACAACCGTCGCATGCCTATGTAATCAGCTAGCTTTAATTTGGGTTTTTTTTGTACGTACTACACAAAGTGGAGGCTAGTTAACAAACAGTTAGCGATATGATTGATTAATTCAGTGCTAGAGTATTTAAGGAACAAAGATGGTGATTGACTGAAATTGTGACGTTGACGTGCGTGCAGGTCGAGGAGGCCCCTCACCGTCCCCAAGGAGCCGAGCTTCCTGAGGCTCAAGTGCTGCATCGGCGGCGAGTTCCATCGCCACTTCTGCTACAACGCCGGCGGCGGCGCCAAGGCCGTCAACTGATGATGCAACATCGATCGTTCGGCCGTGAAGGAAACTGTATTTTTGCCGCCCGATCCGTCAGTTGATGTGCATGCTGCCGTGTCATGCACTGATGCATGCATGCACGCGTAGCGCTAGTGCCAAACATTCGACCGCTTACTTTGCTGCCGATCGTTTTCACGCCACGTACATAGCCAATAGTGCTTTCTCTTCTTCTTCTTCTTTCTCTATCTCTTCTTTTCTTGATTTCTCTTGCTTTGTTCCTTTGAATTTCGCCACTAAAGGCCAGTAGGAGGATAAAGAAAGGCTCGATGGAACATCAGGATGTAATGCATGCATGCATGCATGCTGGCTTTACGTATGTGTGTCTCCCGATCTGGTGATGATAATGATAAAAGCTCCGCATTTGTAACCATGAGTGTCGTCGTTTTGCTTTGCTCCATCTCCATCAAGGAGCAGTGAAGAACCATGCATGCTTACCTCGTTCGATATCCATATCTGTGTGTGTGTGTGTGTGTGTTCTCCGAGAGGCATACATGTACACATGCAAGTCGCTGTCATGGAGGAAATTCAACTCTTGACTCAGATCTGGAACTGAAAGCAGTCATTTGGATCTGGATTTCAACCCAGGCATGCTCGGTCGCCTCATGCATGCATGTATAATATGCGAGTATGCGACCCATGGAATTGGATCGAAGTGGGTTGGGATCTTCTTTCTATCGTCTAGAGCAGCCAGATTTGGCACCATATTGTATTTCGTGGGTGCTCACCAACAAGTTCACGTAAGCTTAAGCTCACCAGAATTATTTTTTAAGATGGAGATTAGCTAGCGAAAGGCAGGGCAGTCGTACAGTTTACTTAGTGGTAGCATGTCGATGCATGCATGCAACTTCTACCAATCATTCTTTAACTAATAATAATGTCCGGATGCATACGTGAAAGATAGAGGCACTGGATATGGATGATTAGGTAGGCTTGTGAAGTTGTGATGGGCGCATGCACGCACATCCCTTTCAGGGTAAATGCTCCATTTTATTTCAGAATGTATGTATCCGAGGGTTGGAACACTGCGACAACCACGCCATGCACAAAGGGTTTGAAGACCACTCTGTCTCTCCTATTCCCGGTAGCGTGCTAGTTGGGCCCAACAAGCCCAAACTCCTACTGGACGGCCCGTTGGCAGGATCCGAATCTAGCACTGTAGCAGCGGCGGCACATAGCTTTTTTTACACAGTATAGACGCAAGCGCTCATATACACACGCATACACTCACCCCTATGAACGCGCACACACACCTCCGAGAGACTGAGCCGACATATCATCTTGAGATTTACGAAGTCACCATAGTCGCCTCGTCGTCGACGGAAACATCTCCTCCCACTGAATGCGCATCGCCAGAAATCCTGAAATAAATTCAAGAAATGCGAGCATCAGGACTTGAACTCTGGTGGGCTGGGATACCACAGTCCCTCGAACCATCCAACCACAGGTTGGTTCGCGGCGGCACATAGCGTTACACTGTATTGGGACGGGCTACTGTAACGAGGCGAGTAAGGGTGGGCACTGTTAAACCGATAACCGAAAAACCGAACCGAACCGTATTAACCGATTTTTCTGTTAATTCGGTGTTTGAATTTATGGTTCGGTTGGAAATTTTAAGGTTGTTCGGTGTTCGGTTTGTGTTCGATTTTCAGTGGCCAGAAACGGAATACACCGAAGAAACCAATATGTATGATACCCCATGTAATACCTTCTTTCCGAAAGTGCAGCAGGGTCCATTTGCCTATCACCCCACTTCCGACGTAATTAAACATCCGTCAACCGTCACTCCATCAGGCGGAGTTCTCTCTGAAAAGTAAATCAGTTCGTCCTCTCCTGTCTTTGGCAAACAACTCAACATGCGGCCGACTCCGGTGAGCTAGCAATCACCGACAAATCCTTGTTGGTTGCGGCGGACGTCCAGCCACCCGCTAGATTACAGGTATTTTGACAGCTGCTCTGAGTTTCTAATCTCTCAAACTAACTACTCCCTCCGTTCCTAAATATAAATATTTTTAAAGATTTCATTATTGAATTACATACGGATGTATATAGACATATTTTAAAGTGTATATTCATTCATTTTTGTTTCGTATGTAGTCCCCTATTAAAATGTCTAAAAAGACTTATATTTAGGAACGGAGGGAATAGTACTCCGACGTAACTCCATGATTTTTTTTAGATTTACGTGACCCCATGCTAACCTGACTAATTGAAGCTGCTTAGATTATTTTACTATTGTTTGCATGAACATAGTCAATACTTGTAAAAAAAATCTGCAACAAAACCTCGGTTGCAAAAAAGTTATGCAACAAGACCTATGTTGCAATGATGGAGGCCATCGATGCGCCAGATCTGATGGTCCGCGAGCCGGCCGATCCTTTACAAAGATCAGCCGGCGGACGCATAGCAGTCCCATATCTGGCAGGAGTATGTATGCATGCGTGGCTCTTGGTCATGGAAGTATTTTTATTTCTTGGTCATGAAAGTAACTACGAATTAGTGTATAGTTTAGTGCATGAACTGCTCAGTTTAAAGGCATCACACATTTCCGTACATAATACATGTCACGTTCTATGTGATTTTACACTTAATTATGCTTGCTAGTTTGCGTCACAGAATAAAGCTGTGACTGATGTTAAAGTTGCTAGCTCTTCTGATTATTTTGTCCATTCTATACAATGCAAATTAGTCCTCATGAGTCATTACACTTATACTGGTGAGTGCATGTATTTTGTTTTTTTCGGTTATCCGAACAAACCGAACCGATATATTATCGTTAATATGGTTCGGTTTCTAAATTTTGTGTCATTATTTCAGTTTCCATTTCTCCAAAACCGAAATTACAAAAGACTGAATAAACCGAACCGTGTTAACCATATAAACCTAACGCCCAACCCTAGAGGTGAGTACTGCAACGCCTGGTTTGCTAATTGCTATTGCATCCGTTCAAAAATCTGCAATCACATTTTGTAAAACCCAAATTTTATTAAGTTTGTCACAACTTTATAGAAACATGAACAATTTATAAAAATCTTGACTTTTTTTGATAAATGCTGTTCTTTTCTGAATTTCAAAAATTTCTTGAAAGTTTTGAACAATTTTCAAATTCCAAACAATTTCTGAAAAAGTGGTCTTTTCTGGAAATATCGCATTTAAAAAAACACGAGCAAATTTTAAAAATCTGAAAAATATTTTGAAAATCTGTTTTTTTTTGAAATTTTGAATATTTTTTCGAATTTTTTATTTTTACAATAACTCATTTTTTAAACGTGAACAAAATTCGAGATTTTAATATTTTTTAAAATTTAACATTATTTTAAGATTTTTTACTTTTTAAAATTTGTGAATTATGAAAGAAAGAAAATAAAATAAAAGAAAAATAGAAAAAATAGAAAAAAAATAGGAAACCAAAAGAAAACTAGAAAGACCAGAACAAAAATAATAAGGAAAAACCTAGCAAAGCCAAAAATAATCTTTTGGAAGGTTCCTAAAACCGGACTACTTGTGCTACCGTTAAATGGGTCGAGCCAATCTGCACGCAGGTCACTCGCACCTGTGTGTTGTGCCGACAATTTAGCGCAACATCCAATGGAAAATACGCTGAAAGAAAACAGGGAAGACAATAGCAAATCGGTGCACTGCTTGAGCCTGGTGCAAACCCATCTGTGTGGTGTGGGACGCACGAGGCCAATAGCGATTCCCGCGGGGAAAGTGCTCTTCTACACCTGAGCTTAAATGAGCTCGGGTGAACAGTAAATTCGAAAAAAATTGTAAAATTATTCAAAAAAATCTGATTTTTTTTTGGGTAAACTTTGACAAATTTCAAACTGCTCGTAAAATTTCAGTACGAAATCACATTTGAGGAAGTCGTGACAAAAAAAAACAAAATTGGTACTTCAAAATGCTTTCGAATATAGCATTTTCAGAGTTTCGATTTTGTTTTTTTAACCACGACTTCGACAAATGTGATTTCATGATGAAACTTTACGAGCACTTAGAAAATTTGTCAAAGTTTGTCCAAAAAAAAATTCAGATTTTTTCGAACTTTTTTACATTTTTTTCCGAATTTATTGTTCACCCGAGCTCATTTGAGCTCGGGTGCAAAAACATCACGTCCGGCGGGCGGATGCGTCTGTCCGTGCAGAGCTGAGGGGCAAATAATGAGATGATGCCGTCAATTCCTATTTGGCGTCCTGAGCGCCAGTTTGAGTGCTTTCTGCGAATTGGCGCACACCCCCTCTCCCAAACTTGGGTTCGACCCATCTACTTATTTATTTTGTCTTCTTGACTGTGTCATTTTTGAGGCAACCTCGCTCGACCATGCCAACTAACAACGATAGTAAACCCTAGTATGAATGTATGATAGTTCCTATATGAGCCGGCCCATGTAGGTTTTTTCACACCGGTTTTGGGAACCCTCTAGAAGGTTACATCGTTTTTTTCTCGGTCAGTTTTCTCTCGGGTTTCTAGGTCGGATTTTGTTTGGTTTTTTCTTTTTTCTTTTCCTTTTCATTTCTATTTTTTTCAAATTTGTGAAATTTTATCATATCTAAAAAAATTAATACATGGATAGTTTTTTTTAATTCTTGACTTATTCAAAATACATGAACTTTTTCCAAATTAATGATTTTTTTTCAAATTTACAAACATTTTTTCAAATTCTTGAACTTTTTGAAATCCATGAATTTATTCGTATTCTTGAACTTGCATTTTTTTTTGAAGTTGTGAACGTTTTTCAAAAACATGATTGTTTTAAAATTCGTGAATTTTATAAAGACTCCACGAATTTTTCTAATTTCATGAACTTTTTTGGAAAAGTCAACGACCAACTGTTGAACAACCAAATGGTGAATAGTCAAACAATTAACTTGTCAACCTTTTTTTAGAATCAACCTGTCGAACTGAGCGAGCCAGGAATTCACGTGTTGGGCCGGCCCAAGCGTGGCAGCGCATGAGCGCACTTGGGCAACTTAGTGCTTAAGGCGTCAAACATGAGCACTTGAGGCCAACGTATCAATAATTTATGAAGTATTCATACCATATTCACCTATGTTTACAATACTTTTATATGACTTTGATGCACTTTTTATGGTTTAATTAGAACTAACCCGGACTGACGCTGTTTTCAGCAGAATTACCATGGTGTCGTTTTTTTGTGCACAAAATGAAAGTTTTCGGAATCGCCCGAAATGTTTTGGTGATTTTTTTGGAACATATGAGCAATATTCCAGCGAAGAACCACCGGAGGGCCCCCCCTGTTGGCCACAAGCCAACAGGGCGCGCCCAGGGGGGGGGGGTCAAAGGGGGCTGATAGCTTGTGGGCCCCTCGTAACTCCGTTTTGCGTGATTCCAAAGCCAGAAAATCCTATAAATAGAGAAACCCTCAGAAATTAAGAGAGACTCTCCGCCTCGCTTTCGCAACTCTCTGTATCGACAAAAAACCAATCTGGAAAGAAAACAGTAGCAAAAACAGGAGGAAAACAGAGAGAGAGAGATCCAATCTCGGAGGGGCTCTCGCCCCTCCGGGAGCCATGGAGGCCAAGGACAAGAGGGGAGAACCTCCCCCCATATAGGGAGAGGCAATGGAGGAGGAAGACTAAGGGGGAAGACTCTCTTCCCCTCTCTCCTGGTGGCGCTGGAGTGCCGCCGGGGAAACCATCGCCGCGGCGATCGTCTTCATCAAAATCATCGTCTTCATCACCTTCCTCGTCTCTTTTCAGCGGTCCACTCTCTCGCACCCCGTTGTATTCCCCTACTTGAACATGGCGTTTCATGCTACATATTATTAATCAATGATGTGTTGCCATCCTATGAAGTTTGTGTAGATTTATGTTGTCCTTTGGGTTGATTGATGATCTTGATTGGTTTGAGTGTATGTTTTATTTTGGTGCTGTCCTATGGTGCCCTCCGTGCCGCGCACACGTGAGGGAATTCTCGCTGTAGGGTGTTGCAATACGTTCATGATTCGCTTACAGTGGGGGGCTAGAGTGACAGAAGCTTACAATCGAGTAAGGGGATTCTTGCGTATGGGAGTAAAGGGGACTTGATGTTTAATGCTATGGTTGGGTTTACCTTAATGATTTCTAGTAGTTGTTGATGCTTGCTAGAGGTCCAATCATAAGTTCATATAATCCAAGTACGGAAAGTATGTTAGCTCATGCCTCTCCCTCATATAAAATTGCAAGAATGACTACCGATCTTGTTATCAATTGCCTAGGACAATTCCGCACACCATACCATCATTATTCCACACTCGCTATTTGTAATATATTCTAACTTTATTTAGGCAGAAACTATTTTCATATTTTTGTTCTCCAATATCATGCAAAGCTATCCTCTTTATACCCACAACACGGTTTTATTTCTCGTTACTAGATAGAAGCAAACGTTCGGTGTATGTAGAGTCGTATCGGTGGCAGATAGGACTTGATAGAATATTGATCTTACCTTTACCTCCTTGTGGGTTCGACACTCCATACTTATCACTTCCATCTTTGGAAAGTGCTACGATGATTCCTTGCACTTGGGGATTATCAAGCTCTTTTTTGGCACCGTTGCCGGGGAGCAATAGCGTGGGGTTGATATTTCCGTGTATGCTTGTTTGCTTTTATCACTAAGTATATTTTTTTTCCTTTTGTTTCTGTTTTCTTGTTTTATTTATTTAGTTGTGGGTGAAGCAAACAAAAAAGATTGAAAAATTAAAAACACAAAAAATTTACTTGCCTTTTATAAGAGAAGCGATTGGAAAGTTATGCATTGGAGAAGTGAGGGTCGACCTTGAACACTTGTGTTCATGCTCATGGAAACAATGTAGAATTTTTCATGGAAGTTTTGCATTATCTCCTTGTATATACCACTGTACCATATAAATAATTTGCATGATGCTGTTTTGCATGTTTCATCTACTATTCTTATGTGAGCTTTATTGTAATCATCATACCTAGCTAGGGGCGTAAAACAATATCGCTAGTTGGGAGGCAACCCAATAATTATCTTTATTTTTGCTTTTTTACTTTATGTTTGTGTGTGATAACATGATTATTGCCTCTGCAATTATTGTGTTTTTATGTTTTAATTAGTGTTTGTGCCAAGTAAAGCCTTTGGGATGACTCACAAGATGAGTAGAATTGATACGGTGCAAAAACAGAAACTTTAGCGTTCAGTGCAGAATTTATATGATTTTACTGGAACGTATTTTTGATCTGAATTTTTTACAAGTATTTTTATACAAATTCTTCAGGTTTTCCTAATTTTTCAGAATTTTTAGAGGTACATAAGTATAGGTTTTTTATAGCTCTTTACAGACTGTTCTGTTTTAGACAGATTCTATTTTTGCTTGCATAGTTTGCTTGTTTTGATGATGATATGGATTGCATCGTGGGGTATAAGCCATGGAGAAGTTATAATACAGTACCTTATGCAATAATAAAATAAGAATCAACTTATAACAGTACCTAAAGTATTTGATATGTTACTATACTAACGGATCTCACGAAGGTTTTGTTGAGTTTTGTGTGATTGAAGTTTTCAAGTTTTGGATGAGATACCGATATGAGGAGAATAAGAAGCGTCAAGACCCTAAGTTTGGGGATGCCCAAGGCACCCCCAAAGTAATATCCAAGGAATACTCAAGCGTCCAAGCTTGGGGATGCCTCGGAAGGCATCCACTCTTTCGTCTTCAACACTATCGGTATACCTTACTTGGAGCTATATTTTTATTCGTCACATAATATGTGTTTTGCTTGGATCGTCATTTTATTTTGTTGCTCTCTATTATATGTTATCAATAATCATGTTTTTCAATAAAAGGTTGCAAGAATTGCCTTAAGATGTCTCAATTGCATGTGTGATGTGTGACTGTGTAAAACAGAAACTTTTGCTGTAGTGTTTGAATTTTCATATTTTACTGGAACTTGGAAAGTTTCTGAATTTTTTACAAAGTACATTAATACAAATTATTTAGCTTGTCCTACATTTTCAGAATTTTTTGAGTAACATAAGTACACTTTATAAATGAATTGCTACAGACTGTTCTGTCTGGACAGATTGCTGTCATAGTTTTGTTATCTACTTATCCTAGAATTTTCATGGCTTACATTGGTAAATATAAACTGTGGAAATGATAGTATACAGTACATAATATTTTAAAATTATTATGCAACTTGTCTTGGAAGTACATGAAGTGTGGATTTATTTTTGAATGTACTAACCTATCTCACGAGTTCGTTTCAAGTTTTATGTGGATGAAGTTTGTGAGACTTAGGTGAAACCGGGATATGAGAGGAATTGAACAAGATACAAAAGATCAAGATTGGGGATGCCTAAGGCTCCCCAAGTCAATATTTCAAGAAGTCTCAAGCATCTAAGCTTGGGGATGCTACGCATCCCACCTCTCTTCGTCAACAATTATCGGTTAGCCTATGATGATCATAAGTTTTTATTCGTTCACATGTGCTATTCTTGGAGCATCTTTTGTGTTTATTTTCCCTTTTTATTTTATGCACCATGCTGGTATGAGATAATCCTTGGCTTATTTATAGAATGCTCATGCGCTTCACTTAAACCTTTTGAGTATGGCTTTATAGAATGTTTCATGCGCTTCACTTAAATCTTTTGAGTATGGCTTTATAGAATGCTTCGTGTGCGCTTCACTTATATATTTTGAGCTTGGATATTGGTCTCTCTATATTCATTGAATAGCGCTCTATTAACTTCACTTGTATGTTTTTGAGAGTAGTTTGATGATCACTCTTGCGCTTCACTTATATCCTAAGAGAAAATGTTGAATGAATTGAAAGTCATAAAACGTGAAATTATATATGCTTCATATGCTTGTCCCATGGGGAGTAGTGACTTCACATACTAATAGTATAAGCAATAAAATTTATTGGAGGTTAGCAAATATAGCATTGGTCGCTTGAACAATTCATGAAAGAATATTGAAGGAAGAGAGATTTCACATATAAATATACTATCTTGGTCATCTTCTATGATTCTGAGCCCCCATTAATTATTTTCAAACTTGATCAAGTAGTTGATGTTGGACAAGGAAGACAACATAATGGTTATGTTTGCTTATATTCACATAGAATTTATATTGTCATGGATCCTCTAACGTGTGGTGCTTGCTTAGGATCTTTTACTAGCCAAAAATTTGTACTAAGTAGAGATACTACTTGTGCATCCAAAAACCCGTAAACCCAGTTTCTTGCCATGAGAGTCCACCATATCTACCCAGGGCCGGTCCTGAGGTTTCAGGGGCCCGGGGCAAAACTAAAACCCAAGGCCTCTAATTATGAACATGAAAATATTGCAATTTCAACTTTGTAAATTTTTCTGAACATAAAATTTGTGCAAGTTTGAATATTTCTTCTTGTGCCACACACTACAAACAATATACAGTAGGAATTGCAGACATTTTTCTATACAAATTGTTTAGGACTACCTCTATACAAATTGTTTTGGACTACCCTCCATTTGATCCATCACTCCATCTGGATTCGTTTGCAACATTAGTATTTTCCACTTTTTCTTACTTTACCGCAGTCCTAATTAAGCCAACAAAATTAACCACCAATTGTTACCTGAGATTAATTATACGGCGTTTTATTGTTAATGTCTTACCCCCCCCCCCCCCCCCCCCAAAATTGAAAGTAACTCCACATTGCAAGAACGCATCAAACAATTTAATTCAGGAAAGAGGGAGAAAGAAAAATTCTACGAAATTTCCTTGTATAAAAAGTTTAACATGGCATCTCCATACCTGTATGTGGGAGAGGTATTATTCGTTCCCATACCCTGCTCCGAGGATTGAAGGCAATGCTCAAGGGCGACCAACACTTTCACTCAGTCCGGCCGGCCGGAACACGCACGGGCTCCAACCTCCAAGCTATCTTCACGCCAGTGTTCACCAGGATAGAGACCTGTTCTCGCCGAGGTAATCGATCAACAGGGAGTACTCATCAGCAGGACAAGGTCGTTGAAGACTTGCAGGCTATAGCGCGGTGTACTGTTTTGGCCTGCCGGTGGGCATCGGCGTACGCCTATACGCCCATATTTCTGTCGCGACGACGCAACAACAGATGGAAATCCGGGAGACAACGATGCGCTCAGGAGATCGTGGAATTATAACCTCGCAGTTACAGGCGGAGATCTCGGGATGGGTTGCGCTATAGGCCTCGACAGAGACCGTGGAGTCAACCGTCACCTGCGGTGCCGCTACTACAACCACTCTGGGCCAGGCCTAGTACAGATGCAGGAGGACAACTGGGGCCCCTAGGTTTTCGGGGGCCCGGGGCGGCCGCCCCGCTCGCCCTCCTCAGGGCCGGGCCTGTATCTACCTATGGATTGAATAAGATCCTTCAAGTAAGTTGTCATCGATGCAAAAAGCAATAAAAATTGCTCCTAAATATGTATCATCTTTTATTGGAAGGGAAAATAAGCTTTGTACGAACTTGTGATGGTGAAGAAATAAAAGCGACGGACTGCATAATAAAGGTTGCTATCACAAGGGGCAATATAAAGTGACGTTCCTTTTCATCAAGAGATTGCACATCCAAAAATAAAAACGCATGACAACCTTTGTTTCCCTCTGTGAAGTGCCTATCTTTTACTTTTCTATATTTACTTTCATGCAAGAGTCAATAATGTTCATCCCTATTCCAATCTATTAATTCTTTAGTTGGCAAGCTTCATGTGGTGGGGAAAGATTTAGACACATATATCCAATTGGATATAGGTGATCATGATTCATTATTAATGACATTATCCCTGAGATAAATAAGTTGGGAGGCGGAACATTAAGCCCCTATCTTCCTACGTGTTTGATTGAAACTACTTGTTCTAAAAATATGCTTTGAGTGTTAGCAATCATGGAAGACTAAATGATAGTTGATTATGTGGTATTTGCTAAATCAAAGCTCTTACATAGACCCTTCCTGAAAATAAGATGAATTGTAATTGTTTGATGACTGAAAACACAGTTTGCTAGTTTTCAAGAAAGTTTATGGTCTATACTTTAACATGTGAATAGCTTGCTACTTGATCATGAGAAGTTTTGTGAGAAATACTTGCTGTTTAAGATGCTAGAAGAAGTGATTGGAAGTAACATTGATCAAACTTATATACTATGCTAGCATTCACACTTCATACATTATTTCTTTTATCATTTACCTACTCGAGGACGAGGTGGAATTAAGCTTGGGGATGCTGATACGTCTCCAACGTATCGATAATTTATGAAGTATTCATGCCATATTCACCTATGTTTACAATACTTATATATGGCTTTGATGCACTTTTGATGATTTAATTAGAACTAACCCGGACTGATGCTGTTTTCAGCAGAATTACTGTGCTGTCGTTTTTTTGTGCAGAAAATGAAAGTTCTCCGAATCGCCCAAAACTTTTTAGTGATTTTTCTAGAACATATGAGCAACATTGGAGCGAACATCCACTGGAGGGGGCCCTCCTATTAGCCACAAGCCAACATGGCGCGCTCAGGGGGGGTCAAAGGGGGTTGATAGCTTGTGGGCCCCTCATAACTCCGTTTTGCGTGTTTCCAAAGCCAAAAGATCCTATAAATATAGAAACCCTCAGAAATTAGGAGAGACTCTCCGCCTCGCTGCAACAACTCTCTGTATCGACGAAAAACCAATATGGAGAGAAAACAGTGGTGAAAACAGTAGGAAAACAGAGAGAGAGATCCAATCTCGGAGGGGCTCTCGCCCCTCCGGGAGCCATGCAGGCCAAGGACCAGAGGGGAGAACCACTCCCCATATAGGTAGAGGCCATGAAGGAGGAAGCCTAAGAGGGAGACTCTCTCCTTCTCTCTCCCGGTGGCGCCGGATTGCCGCCGGGGGAACCATCGCCGCGGTGATCGTCTTCATCAACATCACCATCTTCATCACCTTCCTCGTCTCTTTTCAGCGGTCCACTCTCTCGCACCCCGCTGTATTCCCCTACTTGAACATGGCGTTTCATGCCACATATTATTAATCAATGATGTGTTGCCATCCTATAATGTTTGAGTAGATTTATGTTGTCCTTTGGGTTGATTGATGATCTTGATTGGTTTGAGTGTATGTTTTATTTTGGTGCTATCCTATCGTGCCCTTCGTTCCGCGCACACGTGAGGGAATTCTCGCTGCAGGGTGTTGCAATACGTTCATGATTCGCTTACAGTGGGGGGCTAGAGTGACAGAAGCTTGCAACCGAGTAAGGGGATTGTTGCGTATGGGAGTAAAGGGGACTTGATGTTTAATGCTATGGTTGGGTTTACCTTAATGATTTCTAGTAGTTGCGGATGCTTGCTAGAGGTCCAATCATAAGTTCATATAGTCCAAGTACGGAAAGGATGTTAGCTCATGCCTCTCCCTCATATAAAATTGCAAGAATCACTACTGGAATCAGGATCTTTGCCGTCAGCCAGCTCTTTGCCGTCAGCTTGCTAGAGGTCCAATCATAAGTTCATATAGTCCAAGTACGGAAAGTATGTTAGCTCATGCCTCTCCCTCATATAAAATTGCAAGAATCACTACTGGAATCAGGATCTTTGCCGTCAACCAGCTCTTTGCCGTCAGCTAGCTGACGGCAAAGAAGGTCTTTGCCATCAGCTTACAGAAAACTGACGGCAAACAAAGAGCTGACGGCAAAGATCATGTTTGCCGTCAGCCATCTCTTTGCCGTCTGCTAGCTGACGGCATAGAAGCTTTGCCGTCAGCTAGCAGACGGCAAAGAGAAAGGGTGGCCCACTAACGAGAACCACCTAACGGCCACTTTCTTTGCCGTCTGCTAGCTGACGGCAAAGCTTCTATGCCGTCAGCTAGCAGACGGCAAAGAAAGTGGCCAACTAACGTCCGTTCCCCCGCGGCCCCACCCCACTAGCTAGGCTCTTTGCCGTCTGCTAGCAGACGGCAAAGAGATTTGACCTATCTAAAATAGTCAGCGCCCCGCGCCCCACCCCTCTCTCTCTCTCCCCTCACCTCACCCGCGCCGCCCCCGTGCCCGAGCCGCCGCCGCCCCGCGCCACCCCCCGGAGCCCGAGGCGCCGCCGGCCAGCCCCGCCCCCGGAGCCCGCCCCGCGCCCCACCCCTCTCTCTCTCTCCCCTCACCTCACCCGTGCCGCCCCCGTGCCCGAGCCGCCGCCGCCCCGCGCCATCCCCCGGAGCCCGAGGCGCCGCCGGCCAGCCCCGGCCCCCGGAGCCCGCCCCGTCGCCGGCCTAGGTTTAGCTCCAAACTGTCATATCATTAGTTTATTTTCCTCCAAAATGACAAAATAACCTTACCTAGCTCCAAAATGACCGATTTTAACTAGGATAGCTCAAAAATGACCTACACTTACCATTTTGTCCTCCAAAATGAATAAATATGCTTAGTTAGCTAAAAAATGGCATAACTACCTAGGTTAGCTCAAAAATGACCTATACTTAGCTTCTTTAGTTCATTTATGACATACTTAGCATACTTAGGTCAAAAATGGCATAATAATCTTGGTTACCTCCAAAATGACATTGACTTAGCTTATTTTCCTCGAAAATGACATAATAACCTTACTAACCTCCAAAATGACCTATTTACCTAGCTTAGCTCTATAATGACCTACACTTAGCATTTTTACCTAGCTTAGCTAAAAAATGGCATAATTACCTAAGTTACCTTCGTTAGAATAAGAAGAAGATAAAGAAGAGGAGAAAAAGAAAGAGAAGAAAAATTCTTCTTCTTCTACTTCTACTTCTTCTTCTTCTTCTTCTTCTAACTTTCTTCTTTCCCAATTTGCAGATTTGCTTTAGATCACGGAAGCTTGCGTTGATGGAGTCTACTCTTCTCCTTGTCCTTCCTTTTTGTTTTGATTTTGTAGGATGAACAATGTGAAACTTGCTACCTATATATGTATGTATGGATGAAACCATTGTATGCTTGTTGTTGGATATATGTTGGCTATATATATGTTGGATATGGACTTTTGAGTTGGTATGTATATGTGTTGGATGATCATATCCATATGGCAGGGATATGTATGCTTGTTGAAAGTATTTTCAAATGTATATATATATATATATCTGTGAAATTGATTGAATTTAAGAAAAAACAGAAAAAACAGGGGCAGTACAGGCACTTTGCCGTCCGTCGGCAGACGGCAAAGCTTCCACGTGGCAGCTACCTGTGCAACCTGGGG
The DNA here is from genome assembly GCA_039707655.1 of Elymus sibiricus. Classification (NCBI taxonomy): domain Eukaryota; kingdom Viridiplantae; phylum Streptophyta; class Magnoliopsida; order Poales; family Poaceae; genus Elymus; species Elymus sibiricus. Next base: position 254,373,687 of record CM077671.1, read on the forward strand.
GGCACTGGGCTGGCCTATGTGGTTGCTTTGCCGTCTGCTAGCAGACGGCAAAGAACTTTGCATCTTTGCCATCTGCTAGCAGACGGCATAGCGAGCCACGTGGCAGCTACCTGGGGGGAACCTGGGCTAGCCTATTTGGCCACTTTGCCATCTGCTAGCAGACGACAAAGCACGCCGTTAACCCCTTAACGGACCTAAGCTGCCACGTGTGCCGTCCATGCTCTTTGCCGTCTGCTGGCAGACGGCAAAGACCTTTGCATCTTTGCCGTCTGCCAGCAGATGGCAAAGTGCCCTTTACCGTAGCTTGTTCAGCCGGATGTGGTGACGTCTGCTGGCTGACGGCAATGACCTTTGCCGTCCGCCATGCATGCCTTTGCCGTCAGCCATGGCAGACGGCAAAGATCCTGATTCCAGTAGTGAATGATTACCGATCTTGTTATCAATTGCCTAGGACAAATCCGCACACCATACCATCGTTATTCCACACTCGCTATTTGTAATATATTCTAACTTTATTTAGGCAACAACTATTTTCATATTTTTGTTCTCCAATATCATGCAAAGCTATCCTATTTATACCCACAACACGGTTTTATTTCTCGTTACTAGATAGAACCAAACGTTCGGTGTATGTAGAGTTGTATCGGTTGCAGATAGGACTTGAGAGAATATTGATCTTACCTTTAGCTCCTTGTGGGTTCAACACTCCATACTTATCACTTCCATCTTTGGAAAGTGCTACGATGATTCCTTGTACTTGGGGATTATCAAGGATGCCCGACGGTGAGCTACACCTAGGGATGGCCCGCTGGTAGGTATTCCATATAGTGGGCCAGCTCCATGGGCTAGCGGGTCACGCTGTTCCTACAGGCCTCTCGCTAGAGCAGGAGGCCCATCATAGACTAACTTAGGTGCCTTGAAGCACAAGTTGCGAACTCCTACAACCGACCATGCAAAACTCAGTTGAGATCCTTGTAACCCTAGGTCTCATCATCCTTAATAAGGTGAGACCGAGCTTAGTGAATGACCACGCCTTTTCCCTTTTGAAATGGGGGTCAACCATCTCCTAAAATAACATGCGAGGAACCAATGACCTAAGATAAAATTTAGCAACCATCTTCAGTTGCACTAACCACATTGACATCATACCAAAATACAATTTAGGAACAAATGCACTTTCACCTGCCAATTCCAAAACTTGGCCAGGGTTTGCAAATGCCTTGACTTGGCGGTTTGCATCATATGGTGGAAACAACAAGAATGATTTACCCTTTTTCGGTGGGGTTACTCCGAACAAATATGCAAGGTGTTGTAGGCCACAACGGGGATGACGATAGTGTTGATTCATGGCTTGAGCACGACGAGTATAATGTGAACTAGAATGAAACTGCAAGGCTCGTACTCGGGTGCTTAATTGAACACTGAATTGCACATTGTCCGATAGTACAAATAAATAAGTGTCACAAGATTCCTTGCACTTATTTCACATCATTACTAGAGGTAAAAAATTCTAAGTCTGCCAGTAACAAATATGCATCATTTAGTTTTGAATTTTGTTTGTTCAGAAGGTCAATATACATTAGAGAATTTTTTTTAAGATGCAACATTGTCTGCCTTTTTTGGGTAAGGATCATTCGGTGCTTCTGGGGATTGTAGATCAAATGATCAGGCCTATAGATAGAGTCGAGTTTTGACGAGAGTAGCATAGATAAAGACTAGGAAAAATCCTTAGGTTTTCTCATGACATCCAAGTGGCAAATATCAAAGCAACAATTTGGACTGATTTGAACAAAAACACGTATACCAACATGATTCTAGTCCTCTCAAACATGATGCAAAATGCATATATCACACAACTATTGGAAATATGCCCTCAAGGCAATAATATTGTATTATTATATTTTCATTTTTATAATTAAGAGTTTATATTCTATGCTATAACTTCTATGATCCTGGAATGTGCGATTCAGTGGAAAACTCATATGCACGTGTGGAATGATAAACGGTAAAATAGTATTCCTAGTCATGCCTCTAAGACTAGCTTAAGTGTTGTTTGTGATCATGTTTTTCAGATCTTAGGGTATCGTTAAGAGTAACAATAGTCGTAAAACAACTTTGAGAATATGACATTAGAAGAACGATCATGTTGAATCGACCCAAAACTTATTTGTTATACTTTGAGATTATATCGTCACAAGTCAGCTGTTATAACACTGAAAGTTAACATATGCTTAAGTTCCTCATACCATGATAGTATCATAGTTTCTTCTTACCGTACGATGGACTTTGGGGTTGCTCAAACGTCATCTGTAACAGGGTGATCATAACGACAACTTATGGGTTCATCGGATAGTTTAGCAAGGAACTAGATAGCTCAACAGTGAGATTTGGTCCTCCGACGATGGAAAGATATTCTTAGGGCCCTCTCGGTGTGATGACATCTATCTTCATACGGAAAAACACAGGTGACAAGGTCATGGGGATGCCGAAATATGTCAATGAGAAAGAAGAACAAAACAAGTAACGTGGAGACCGATATAGTGAGCATGAGAATGACTCAAGAGGATACTGATACACCTCGGGTTTTGTAAAATTTTGCGATGCAAAGGGAATGTCACAAGATAACCAATGGTTGAATCAAATAACATTCGTCTATTCATAGGGATTGATATGGATGTCCACGGTTCCGCTATCGATCTTTGAACAAAGAGGTTTCGTTCAAGTCTATGTTTTACAGAAGCTTCAGCTACACAAGCTTAAGATACTCGCGATTTTTTGAGTGTTATTAGGACAAGAGTAATGAGTAAATATTTATGAAATAGTTTCATTAATGATCGAAATAGTTTCGAGAGGAACTGAAAGCGTGTCAGGGTCACCGGAAGGGTTTCACAGGTTATCGGGTAATAGCGGGTATTACCGATAAATAATATATTGGTGGCAAATGTTTTCAGAGATGATAAATTAATAATAAAAGCCTGTAATAATGATTAGGAGCCTTTTTTATTTAATTTAATATCAACGAACCTTAAAAGGCCAAGAGGTGGAAAAATATTGGGCCACTTAGGCTCAATAGGTGGAGGCTTCCCCTAATAGGAAGGGGGAGGCCGAATTGGAGGGGGACTCCCACTCCTTGGCTGGCCCAAGGGGGAGGAAAATCCCCCCTTGTGGTGCCCATCCTCTCCCCTCCTCCTATATATACTAGAGGTGTTGTCCCAATTTTCTACAAATTTTTTTGGAGTCTCCTCTAGTTCTAGTTGATCCTAGTTGATCTAATTAGATCTAGACCTAGATCGTCTAAATGTCATAATTAGAAGGCCAGTGTGGTTCTAATATCATCACTCTAATTCTCCAGTGAAGATTAGGTTTGGACAGTGAAGCACTGCTGGATCATGAAGACCGTACACTTGCAATCTGTGGAGAGGTCGTGCTTTCGGTCTTCGGTTCAAGGGATCGTTCTTGAATGTTCGAGGGACTTCATCGACGATCTACACCAACTCTTCTTCTGATGCAACTCGGAGTTGGTAACAATTCGATCTAAACCATTAATACATCTTCACAGTGTTCCTGGTTTGATCGTAGGGCGATTTTTTCTACTACGATTCCCAATAGTGGCTGATACGTCTCCGACGTATCTATAATTTTTGATTTTTCCATTCTATTATATTATAAATCTAGGATACTTTATATGCAATTATATGATATTTTATATCATTTTTGGGAACTAACCTATTAACCCAGTGCCAAGTGCCAGTTGCTGTTTTCTGCCTGTTTTTGGTTTTCCAGGAAATCTGTACCAAACGAAGTCCAAACACTACGAAACTTTTTGACGATTTTTCTCTGGATAAAAGAGACCCAGGAAGCTTCAGGAGGAGTGACGAAGCTACACGAGGAGGCCACAAGGCACCTGGGCGCACACATGGGGTAGGCGTGCCGACCTGTCTTGTGGCCCCCCTGTGGCTCCGTTTGACCTAATTTCACTTCTACAAATTCTGAAATATTGGTAAACCAACAGAGCGCCACCCAAAACACTTTTTCCGCCGCCGCAAGTTTCTGTTCCGAGGGGAGGCCATCTAGAGACCTTTTTCCGGTGATCTGCCAGAGGGGGAATTGATAACGGAGGCCATCTACATCAACCTTGCTGCCTCCATGATGATGCGTGAGGAGTCCACCACAGACCTACGGGTCCATAGATAGTACCTAGATGGCTTCTTCTCTCTCTCTTTGATCTTCAATACAAAGTTCATCGCGATCTTCGCAGTGATCTATTCGATGTAATCTCCTTTTGTGGTGTGTTTGTTGGGATACGGTGAATTGTGGGTTTATGATCAGATTATTCATGAAAAGTTATTGAGTCTCCTCTGAATTTACATATGCATGATATTATAGCTTCTTATTTCTCTCCGATCTATCGGTTTAGTTTGGCCAACTAGATTGGTTTATCTTCAGTGGGAGTGGTGCGTTGTAATGGGTTCAATCTTGCGGTGCTCTATCCTCATGATAGAAGGGGTCAAGACACGTATTTTTATTGTTGCCATTAAGGATAAAACGACGGGGTCTAAACATATTGCTTGTCTTACTTTGTCTACATCATGTCATCTTGCTCCAAGTATTACTTCGTTTGTCATGAACTTAATACCATAGATGAATGCTGGATAGCGGTCGATTGGTGAAGTAATTGTAGTAGATTCAGAATCATTTCAATCTACTTGTTTATGGACATGATGCCTATATATATGATCATTTCCGTGAATAACATGTCATAACTATGCGCAATTCTATCAATTGCCCAACAGTATTTTGTCTACCCACCGTATGCTACTTTTCGAGAGAGAAGCCTCTAGCGAACACTATGCCCCCCCGGGTCTACTTAAACATAAAAAATATCTTTATTACCTTGTTGTACTTTATTTACTTATATTTTATTTTGCATTTACAATATCTATTCTATCAATATTTAATCCTTGCAAGTAACGTGTTCAACGGCCTTGACAACCCTCTTGCCTGCGTTGGGTGCAAGTGTTTGGTTTTGTGTGTGTAGGTGTTGTTTAAGGAAATTTGCGTTGGTTCTCTTATTGGTTCAATAACCTTGGTTCTCACTAAGGGAAGTACTTATCTCTATTCTACTGCATCTCCTCTCCTCTTCGGGGAAAATCCCAACACAACTGACAAGTAGCAGGTAGAATTTCTAGCGTCGTTGCCGGGGAGGATTATCAAATTTCCCTACACAGAAATTATCTTTCACTTGTTCTACTTTTACTTGCTGTTATATCTTACTTTATATAAAAAAGAAAAAATACAAAAATATTTCTATTTGCTTGTTTGTTTAGTTATCTAGTCTACTTGCTAGTTTACTTGTTTGCTTGCTAGTCTACTTTTTTTGCCACTATGTCTCAAGAAAATACCAAATTGTGTGACTTCTCGCCCACCTGCCTTGTGGGGCCCACGTGGCTCCGCCAACCCTAATCCAGTCCTATAAATTCTTATTCTTCGAGAAAAAAATAAGAGAGAAGTTTTCATTGCGATCTACGAGACGGAGCCACCGCCACCTCCTATTCTTCCTCGGGAGGGCTGATCTGGAGTCTGTTTGGGGCTCCGGAGAGTGGAAATCATTGCCATCATCATCACCAACCCTTCTCCATTAACAATTCCATGATTCTCACCACCGACAGTGAGTAATTCCTTTGTAGGTCTGCTGGATGGTGATGGGATAGGATGAGATTTTTCATGTAATCAAGTTATTTTGATAGGGCTTGATCCCTAGTACCCACTATGTTTGAGATTGATGTTGCTATGACTTTGCTATACTTAATGCTTGTAACTAGGGCCCGAGTGCCATGATTTCAGATCTGAACATATTATGTTTCCATGAATATGAGAGTGTTTAGATCCTATCTTGCAAGTTGTATGCACCTACTGTGTGTTATGATCCGCATCCCCCGAAGGTGACAATAATTGGGACTCTTTCCGGCGATTGCTGTAGTTTGAGGAGTTCATGTATTCACCATGTGTTAATGCTTTTTTCCAGTTATCTATTAAAAGGAGGCCTTAATATCCCTTAGTTTTCATATGGACCCGCCGCAAAGGGAGGGTAGGACAAAAGATGTCATGCAAGTTCTTACTATAAGCACACATGACTATATACGAAATACATGCCTACATTATATTGATGAATTTGGGGCTAGTTCTATGTCGCTCTAGTGTGTAAATGTTACATGATGAATGTCATCCATATCAATCCATCACTGATCCATGGCCTATGCTTTTCGCTTATTGATTTCCGTTAAGTTACTTTCATTACTGCTATTGTTACAATCAATACAAAACTGCTACGTTTCTTGTTTCCATTAATATTGTTACTGTGCTACTAAAAACTTTGCTGCAGAAAGAAATCCCAGGTGTGGTTGAATTGACAACTCAACTGCTAAGACCAATAAATATTCTTTGACTCCCCTTGTGTCGAATCAATAAATTTGGTTGAAATACTACCCTCGAAGACTGTTGCGATCCCATATACTTGTGGGTTATCAAGACCTTTTTCTGGCGCCATTGCCGGGGAGCATAGCTCTATTTACTGTGTTCACCAAGGAATTCTATTGTCATTATGAAGAATCTGAAAGACGCTAAAACCAAGATCGTACCGTCTCGAACGACGGCAGGTAAGTGATACGTCTCCAACGTATCTATAATTTTTGATTGTTTCATGCTATAGTATTATCATTCTACGATGCTTTTTGGGTGATTATTTACCAATTCATATTATTTTTGAGCACTAACCTATTAACCTAGTGCCCAGTGCCAGTTGCTGTTTTCTGCATGTTTTTGACTTTTCAGGTTTACAGTACCAAACGAAGTCCAATTGCCCCGAAACTTTTATATGATTTTTTCTAGACCAAAAGAAGACCTGGAAGCTTTGGGAGGAGACCGGAGGCCGCACGAGGGAGCGAGCACGCAACAGGGCGCGCCCAGGGGTTTGGTCACGCCTTGTTGTGTGCTGGCCCCCTTGGGTGGCCCCCGACGCCCCCTCTGTGGCCTATAAATTCTAATAAATCCCAAAACCCTAGAGAGCCTCCCGAAACATTTTTTCCACCGCTGCGAGTCTCTGTTCCGCCGTGTGACCATCTGGAGCCCTATTCCGCTGCCCTGTCAGAGGGGGGATCAATCACGGAGGGCCTCTTCATCAACCTTGCTGCTCCCATGGTGATGTGTGAGTAGTTCCCTACAGACCTACGGGTTCGTAGTTAGTACCTAGATGACTATCTCTCTCTCTTGATCTTCAATACAAAGTTCACCGCATCTTCACGGTGATCTATTCGATGTAATCACTTTGTGCGGTGCGTATGTTGGGATCCGATGAATTGTGGGTTTATGTTCAGATTATTCCTGAAAAAGATTTGAGTCTTCTCTGATTTCTATTATGATTCTTATTTGCATGATTATCCTAGATTTGTAAATCTCTCCGATCTATTGATTTTCTTTGGCCAAGTAGATTGATCTTTCTTTAGTGAGAGGGGTGCGTTGTAGTGGGTTCAACCTGACGGGTTTCTATATCCCAGTGACAAAGTAGGGGACAATATACGTCTTTGTGTTTTTGCCACTAAGGATAAAACGATGGGGTTAATTCATATTGATTGAATTCTCTTTGTCTACATCATGTCATTGTTCTCCAAGCATTACTCTGTTTTACTTAATACTCTAGATGCATGCTGGATAGCGGTCGATGGGTGGAGTAATAGTAATAGGTGCGGGCAGGAGTCGGCCTATTTTCTTATGGACATGATGCCTATATACACATGATCATTTCCATGAATAAAGATTGCATAACTATGCGCTTTTCTATCAATTGCCCAATAGTAGTTTGTTTACCCACCGTATGCCTACTACATGAGAGAAGCCACTAGAGAACAGTATGGCCCTCGGGCCTATTCTCCTATATATATTTACAAAAGCTTTCAACACCTTGCTAGAATTTATTTCCTTTTATTTTATTTTGCAATTTACAATATTCAACTTTCATCTACATACTTCACTAGCTTGCAAATAACGAGTCCAAGGGAATTTCCAACCCTCTTGCCCACGTTGGGTGCAAGTCTTTGCTCCTTTGTGTGCAGTCACTGAAGACGGGGGTTGAGTGCTACTCCTATTGGTTCGATAAACCTTGGTTCTCTACTGAGGGAAATACTTATCTATACTATGCTGCATCACCCGTTCCTCTTCACGGAAAACCCAACGTAGATCACAAGTATCATGAAGGATTTCTGGCGCCGTTGCCGGGGAGTATCGCCAACCTACTATCAAGTAACTTCGCACAAATTATCATTCAATTGTTCTACTTTTAATTTTCTGTTATATTTTGCTTGCTTCATAAAAATCAAAAATACAAAATATTTATCTTTGCTAGTTATGAGTTTACTTCTTTGCTTGCTAGTTTACTTGTCCTGCTTGTTACTTTGCTTGCTCGGTCACCATGTCTCAAGATACTACTAAGTTGTGTGACTTATCGAATACTAATAACAACGATTTTATTAGTACTCCTATACCACCCGCCACTAGTGCGGAGTTTTATGATATTAATGCTGCATTGCTGAATCTTGTCATGAAAGAACAATTTTCGGGAAGTCCTAATGAGTATCCCGCTGCTCATCTCAATACCTTTGTTGAATTGTGTGATATGCAAAATAAAAAGGATATGGATAATGATGTGGTCAAATTAAAATCATTTCCTTTTTCACTACGAGATAAAGCTAAGGCTTGGTTTTCATCATTACCACGTAATAGTATTGGAACATGGGATAAGTGTAAAGATGCTTTTATTGCCAAGTATGTTTCTCCTGCTAAGATCATCTCCATTAGAAATCAAATTATGAATTTTAAACAACATGATCAAGAACATGTTGCACAAGCTTGGGATAGGATGAAATTAATGAGTAGAATTTGCCCTATTCATGGTTTAAACTTGTGGATGATTATCCAAAATTTCTATGTTGGACTAAACTTTGTGTCTAGAAATCTTCTAGATTATGCTGCACGTGGTACCTTCATGGAGGTGACCTTAGGAGAGGCTACCAAACTTGTGGACAACATCATGACAAACTACTCTCAATGGCATACCAAAAGAGCTCCAACTAGTAAGAAGGTAAATTCTGTCGAAGAAATCACTACTTTGAGTGAAAATGTGGATGCTCTTATGAAAATGGTTGCTAGTAAAAATGTTCATGTTGATCCCAATGATGTGCCTTTGTCTACCTTGATTGAGAAAAATGATGATGCTATTTATGTGAACTTTATCTCGCGAAACAATTTTAATAACAAGCCTATAGAGGGAATTTCAATGCTAGACCGTATCCCGGTAATTCCTCCAATAATTATGGCAATTCTTTTGGAAATTCTTCTACAAATAATAATAGGATATCCTCTGATCTTGAGAACGCCATTAAAGAATTTATTAGTTCTCAGAAGATTTTTAATACTATGGTAGAAGAAAAGTTGCATAAAGTGGATGATTTGGTAAAAACATGGATATGATTGCTCTTGATGTGGAAACTCTTAAAAAGAAAACTTTGCCACCCAAGCATGATTTATTGAAACTATTAAATCGATCCAAGTATATATTAATGAAAGTAAGGAGAGGATCGCTAAGTTGAAAGCTAAGCGGGAATTCTTAGAAAAAGCTCTTCCTTCCGGTTTTTACCGGAATCATGATGAAGATCTTAAAATGATTGGTGAAAGCACATTTGCTCCCTTGGTGGTTTTGGTAATTAATAACAACATATATGTCATTGAACTAATGTTTTCACTAAGCATATTTCAGGAAAAGTTCAATGATAGGATTGGCAAAAGCATTGTGGAGATACCCCAAGATGCAAGGAAATGGATTGGCAAAGCTTCAAGCAAAAGGACTCTACATTTTACTTTGTGAGAAATCACTTTGAGTCCATAGGAAAGCCAATACTATTAAAAGGGTGTAAGGTATTGTTGGTGAACAAAATGCTCATACGTGCACAAGTGATAGTCACCAAAAACACCCACAAGCTCTTCCACAAAAGTCTGTCCAAAGTCAAATATCCAAAATCGGTGCAACCAACACTTTCCACTCGGTGCCATCGATTCCCAAACCCAGACAGACCTAAGCCAAGCCCTAACCTTTCGATGCAACCGATTTTGCTTCGGTGCCACCGAGTTTGGGTTGCCAACTTTCTGTTATGCAATTTCACAAAATCGGTCCGACCGAGTTTGTGGAATCGGCGTCACCGCGATTGGGCAATCTGACCATTGGTCACCTTATTGGTGCAACCAAGTTTTATATATTGGTCTCACCGAGATTCAAAAGTTGCTACCTTTGGAGCAACTCGGTACCACCGAGATTCATACATCGGTGTCACCGAGTTGGTCACTTTAGGTGTAACGGTTGGATTTTTGGAGATGCCTATATATACCCCTTCACCACCACCTACTCGAGAGTGAAGCACTCAGAACTATTCCATACTTGCCCCATCATATTTTCTGAGAGAGAGCCACCTACTCATGTGTTGAGATCATGCCATTCCATTCCAACCATATGAATCTTGATCTCTAGCCTCCCCAAGTTGCTTTCCACCAATCCCATCTCTTCCACCAAGCCAAATCTGTGAGAGAGTGATTGTGTGTTGAGGAGTCTATCATCTTGAAGCACAAGAGCAAGGAGTTCATCGACATTGCCGAGCCTATTACCTTTTGGAGGGTGGTGCCTCCTAGATTGGTTAGGTGTCGCTTGGGAGCCTCCTACTTCGTGTTGTGGAGTTGAACCAAGAAGTTTGTATGGGCAAGGAGATTGCCTACTTCGTGAAGATCTACCCATAGTGAGGCTAGTCCTTCGTGGACGGAAGCCGTTATGGAATAGTCAAGGTTGCTACTTCGTGGACCCTTCGTGGGTGGAGCCCTCCGTGGACTCTCGCGACCGTTACCCTCCGTGGGTTGAAGACTCCATAAACGTGGACGTACGATAGCACCACCTATCGGAACCACGGGAAAAATCATCGTGTCTACAAATTGCGTTTGATCTTCCTACCCTTCCTTTACTACTCATGCTTGTTGTTACTTTCCGCTGCTATACTCTTAGACATGCATGTGTAGGGTGTACTTGACTTGCTATGAATGCTAAAATCTGCCAACACTAAAAATTGGGAAAAGGCTAGATTTTTATTTGGTCAAGTAGTCTAATCACCCCCTATAGACATACTTTCGGTCCTACAAGTGGTATCAGAGCTTTGGTCTCCATTGCATTGGTCTCACAACCTAGGAGAGTATGGCATCTAGTGAGGGAAATTATCACCGTAGAGGTCCTTACTTTGATGGCACAAATTTTGCTAGTTGGAAGCACAAAATGAAAATGCATATTCTTGGTCATAACCCCGCCGTATGGGCTGTTGTTCGTGTTGGCTTGCAAGGTGAATTATTTGGTGATGGAAAGGAACCGGATCGTGAAGCGACCGCGGATGAATTGAAGATGTTGCAATACAATGCTCAAGCATGCGACATTCTCTTCAACTGCCTATGCCCCGAAGAGTTCAACAAAATCAGCCGTCTTGAGAATGCAAAAGAGATTTGGGATACTTTGATTGATATGCACGAAGGAACCGAGTCTGTGAGTGAATCCAAGTTGGATGTTCTTCAAAGTCAGCTTGACAAGTTCAAGATGAAGGATGGTGAAGGAGTCGTGGAGATGTACTCTAGACTAGCTCTCATCACCAATGAGATTGACGGCTTAGGAAGCGAAGAAATGACCGACAAATTCATCATCAAGAAGATACTTAGAGCTTTGGATGAGAGATACGACACCGTGTGCACATTGATCCAAATGATGCCCAACTACAAAGATCTCAAGCCTACGGAAGTCATTGGAAGGATTGTTGCTCATGAGATGACACTCAAAGATGAAGAAGAGCTTCACAACAAGTCTAGCGGTGCTTACAAAGCCACAAGTGATGCTCCCGCAACTTCAAGCGACAACCTTGTCACCAATGAAGAGATAAGCCTCATGGTCAAGAAATTCAACAAGTTCTACAAGAATAGAGGCAAAGAACGAAGCTCCAACTCAAGATATGAAGAGAAGCGTTCGTCAAGTCGTGACCGCAATTGCTACAATTGTGGGAAGCCCGGGCACTACTCCAAAGAGTGCACGGCTCCCTACAAACGAAGAGAAGAGTCACCTCGAAGACGAAGCTCAAGGAATGAATCACCTCAAAGAGAGAGAAGGAGTAGAGATGATCATTGTGAACGAAGACCCTCAAGGAGAAGTAGGGATTCAGAGAAGAAGGACAAGTACACCAAGAGCTACACAAGAAGAAAACATCAAGCTCATGTTGGTGAATGGGTTTCTGGCTCCGACTTCGACAACAACTCCGAGAGAAGCTATCACTCCAACTCCGACTATAGTCAAGATGAAGGTGTTGCCGGACTTGCACTAGTGACTACCAACTCCTATGATCTATTTGATTCACCAAACGAAGGGAGTGGAAGTTGCTTCATGGCTAAAGGCCCCAAGGTATCACACCCCGAGTATCTTGATTTCAATAGTGATGAAGATGATTTACTTTGTGATGATGACTTGCTCTTTGATGAAACTAGTGATGTTAGTCAAAATGAACTTGATAATTCTCTTGCTAGTCAAGATAAGTCATTTGATGATGATAGGATGAAAATAGAACAACTAACTAAAGAACTAAACACTCTTAAGTTAGCTCATGAATCTACTCTTGAAGATCATAGAGAGCTTGTAAGAACTCATGAGAAGCTACGCTTCAAGAAGCTCAATTTGGAGCAAGAGCATGAGTTTCTTAAAGCTATCAATGACAATCTCCGAAAGAAGACTTCATCTTATCTAGCCAAACGACTACTCTTGTCTACATTCATGCCACAAGTTAAATCTAAGCAAACTAGTAACAAAGGCAAGAAAGGTTCTTCATCTAGTAGCAACAATAAAAATGCTAAACCTAATGATGTTGCTTCTAGTAGTTCTATTGATTCCACTAATGATGATTCTCTTAGCCAAGTTACACTTGAGCAAGAAAATGCTTTATTGAAAGGAATTATAGAGAAAGGTATCTGCAAGAGTCTTGTCGGGTGTAAGCAATTTGAGGAAATTGTACGCAAGCACGGAGGATACCGGAAGAACCATGGCATTGGCTACTTCAACGCTAATGGAGTTGAATGGGAAGAAGGTCAATACCCCAAGCCCAAGTTTGTTCCTCAAAAGGAGAAGTATGAAAATACTCTTCCCAAGGGAACAAACACTCAAGATGACCTTCCACCACAAGACCACAAGCTCAAGGGCAAGAACAAGCTTCAAAAGAACATTGACTCGTATGAAGATGAATCCCTAGCTTTGGTGGAGTGGGTTCCCAAGGCTACTTCAAGCTCAACTTCTACAAAGGCTACTTCAACACCAAGGATCCCCATCAATTTGATGTGGGTCCCCAAGAAGAAGAACTAGAGAGTTCTTGAGGGGTGACTCCGCCAATGAAATTCACTCACATTCATTATTGGCAAGAACTATTTGCAATCAACATCAACTCTAAGCAATAGTTCAAGGAGTCACACATTCCCTCAAAGGTAAGCAAGGGACAAGGTAATCAACAAATCAATGGACATCATCACACATGCTTTGCACTCCATGTCCATAGATATCCTTGTATTTGTCTCTTGTGTATTGGGACTAACCCATGTAGGTGAGAAGAGTAAGGAAACAACAAGGATGCTCCCAACTCTTGGTGATCTTCATCAACCTTGAGCATCCACCACTACCTCACCAACATGAAGTCTTCATCGACAAAACCCAAGGTTAGTTTATCCCTCTTATGGGGGGATGTCACATCAAGGGGGAGCTTTACTCTAAGACTTGAGTCAAAGCATCTCTTAGAATGTGACAACATTAAATGCTTTATGTAAAAGTGGTAACCCCACTTGTGCTTAAACGATGAGTATGACCTATGATCAAGTATTCTTACTTGGCTCCTAAGTCAATATACTCATATATAGATGACTCCGTCATCGCCAAAGTGCTTGTTAGATGCTAGTATGTATGTGCATGTTTGTCATGATTTCATTTGACATCTTATTGTGTGAGCATGTTGGTCTGCATTTATTTACCCATTCGAGGACATCCAATTGTTGCTATTTGGCTTTTGATTTTTCTTTTGCCAATTGGATGGACAAGAATGCCTAGGACCACTCTCTAGCTATCTATGCTTTCTCACCTCATATTCTATTCATGCTGCATCACAAAATTTGAACAAGTACTTTTCGATCCTCTGTGTGTGGAGCACTCGGAGTTCCGTATCGACAAAGGACTGACCATTAAAACCTCCCAAGTGCATCTCGGTGGAACCAAGTCAAAATTCTCGGTCTCATCGAATGCCTAGGGTTGATCTGGTTTTCAATCTCGGTACTACCGATTCCATATTCTCGGTTACACCGAGTTTCCCTCTCAGCTGACAGTTGAGGATCTCGGTGACACCAAAAATTTAGAATCGGTGTCACCGACAACAAGGGGTATATATGCTGTGGACCCGACGCTTTGAAAATCAATCTTCAAACCGTCGCGCCCCAAAACCCTAAGCTACCGAACAGGACCCCTTGGTCGTCGCCCTTGTCTCCCCGCGCTCCTCCGCCGCTGGGATCCTCTCCGTCGACGGGCATCTTCACCGCCGTCTTCGCCGTAGGGGATCCACCACCGAGTTAGGGTATGGATCCGACCCTTCATTGTGCTCCCCGTCCGAATCTTGCGCGCTGAAGCTTATTCCATCGATAATCCACCATGTGCAAACCTCCCTACCCTCTAAAAGTTCCAGTAGATTAGCGAATCGAATTTTTTTAGATTTAGTTGGCCGCAAAATCAAATCTCGGTGATACCGAGTCAGAAAAATCGGTTCCACCAATTTATTTTTTGTGCTACTGAGGACAGTACTCGGTGAAACCGAGTGGTAGTTTTCGGTCCCACTGAAACTGCTGCCAAGTTTCTGTTAAGAGTATTGTGAGTCTCGGCTGCACCGAAAATGTTGACTCGGTGACACCGAAATCCTTTTTTGCAGTGAACTACATCTAAGATTTTTCTGTTCAAACCTTCAAAAATAGCTGCATTTTGTGATGACTTATCTGCTTCTACTCCTCTATATTCTATTCACAGGGTCAGATATGTCAGATGCTGAGGACAGTGAGAACAACTTCAGAGAGCAGAGTGTTGAGTTGGATTCAGGCACTAGTCCTGAGTCTAGTTCCTCTTCAGATCCAGGCATCCCCAGTTCTCATGGGCTGCCCAAGGTTGCTACTAGGGCCAGAAAGAAGCTGAATTCAGATGAGGAGGATTCAGATTTTGTGCCAGAGGAAGTTCTTGCCAAGAAGCAAGACAAAGCTGCTAAGAAGTCTGCTAATGAAGCCACCTCTTCCAGAAGAGCTGCCAGCAAAGTTTATGCTAGCTCTGAAGCTATGAGAGCACCTGAGAGTGCTAGGGCTACCATGACCATTGAGCCCCCAAGGAAGTCTATGCCTAAGAAGGCAGGAGAAAAGAAGGCCAGGAAAAGGATTGTCTATGTCACTGGCAGGCAAACATCTATGTTTGAGGACCCAGAGGAGACTGCTGGTGCTGCTGCTGAGGAGGAGGAGGAAGAACATGTTGTCAAGGCCCCTCCCAAGAAGAAACAAAATAAGCTTATGGAAGATGCTATGCCCAAGACTAACACCTCCAAGAGCACCAAGTCTGCCCCCAAGAAGGCTGCTGCTGAAAAATCCAAGAGGACATCCAGACAGATTCCTGCTTCTGAGAAGAACAAGGGAAGCACCTCCAGAGATGAGGAAGAGGATGCCATGTCTGCATTGATGAAACTTAGACCACACCTTCCTGAACACAATGCCAGCCATCCACTTGCTGAAGACATGAAGAAGAGGAAGAATTCTGATTTGAGGGCATGGAGAGCTATTGATCCTTATGCCCAGAGGAGAAAAACAGCTGTGGACTACAGGTTCTACACCAAGGAGCAACAGGATTTCTATGAGACTATGCTGCTTGACAAGAGTCTAGCTGTGAGTGATATGAGATACGTGGACTGGAAGTACATCAAGGCTAATGAAGATTTCTTTCCAAATGTCCAAGACAATTTTCACTGCATTGGCCTAGATGAGTTTGTTGGCAAAGAGTTCACTGCCTGGAACGATGAGATGATCATGCAATTCTACTCCACTGCTCACTTCTATGGAGATGGTAGAATTGTATGGATGACAGAAGGAGCAAGATACGAGTCTACTGTTGATGAATGGGCTGCTATCTTAGAAGTCCCAAAGGTGCAGGATGGTGACTTGGATGTCTACTCTGAATCCAAGGAGATCCATGATGCTATGAAGGATATGTACAATGCTATCCCTGCTGCTAACTTGAAATCACACAAGTTAGGATCTATCCACTTCCTCCAGGCTGGCCTCCGCACCATGAACACCATATTGAGGCATACTTTGATGCCCAAATCAGGAGATGAGAAGATGATTCGAGGCCATTCAATCAACATGCTGATCCATCTTGATAGACACACCAGGATTAGAGTAATGGATCTGATTGTGGAGACAGTGAAAAGGGTTGCTGCTGATCAGAAGCGCTCATGCTGCTATGCACCCTACATTCAGATGCTCATCAACTCCAAGCTGGAGAAGCACATCTTTGCTCTGGATAGACCCCACTTGCCCCTACAGCCAGATTTAGAGGACAACATTGTGGTGATGGACCCAGAACATCCCACATCAACTCCAGCTCAAGCACAGGCAGAGGCAGAGGCAGCTAGAGCCACTAGTGCTCAGGTCCCTAGATCCAGGAACGAGCAAATGGATCTCTTGATCTCATCCGTTCAAGGCATGCAGAAGGACATCAAGGACATACTGGACAATCAGAATAGTCTTGTCGGGATCTTTGAGAACAGGATCAAGACCCTTAATGACAAGGTGGATGGGCTGACCAAGACAGTCAATGAGCTCAAGAAGGAAGTTGACTCTGTGCCTCTTCCTCAGTCTACAGATGATGATGATGATGATGATGATGATGAGGATGACTCTCCTCTCAGGCCAGGCACACACTTTTCTACCCAGGCCAGATCAGCCACAGTGCCAGCTCCAGATTTGAGGCCCTCTTCATCAGCTCCTGCTACTGTCACCTCAGCTCCATCAGCTCCTGTGCCTCCAGTTGCTACTCCAACTCCATCCATGACATCAGCCGATATCTTCGCCGACGCAGTTCTCTCGACTCCTTCATCAACAACCGGAGGAGATCAGCCCAAGAACGTTTAGCTATATCTCTTTGAACTTTTTGGTAACTTGTTGCCAAAGGGGGAGAAGTGTATATAGATCTTTAGGCTTCGAGTGAGAGAGCGTTTGGTTTTTATCGCCTTTTCAAAACATTTGATCTTTTGGTTCGTTTGTTTGTGTTGAACTATGTGGTGTTTGATCATACGCTTAATGTGTGCTACTACTATTTCCTATCATTATGCTACTTATGAGATGATCATTTACCTTTGCTTGTTTGTGTTGTGCTATGATGTTAACTCTTATTATTCTCGCACACCACCAAGATGTATGTGACATGGAAGAAGTGCCCCATGTACCTAATCGATTGTGCATTTGCATTCAAACACAAATTTAAAATAATGCACAAATTTAGGGCGAGCTCTTGCTTATCACATACTTCTCAAAGCGACGATTATATTCATTGATTATATCATATGTCGAAGCTTTGATCTATATGTTGTCATCAATTACCAAAAAGTGTGAGATTGAAAGCACATTTGCTCCCTTGGTGGTTTTGGTAATTAATAACAACATATATGTCATTGAACTAATGTTTCCACTAAGCATATTTCAGGAAAAGTTCAATGATAGGATTGGCAAAAGGATTGTGAAGATTGTGGAGATACCCCAAGATGCAAGGAAATGGATTGGCAAAGCTTCAAGCAAGAGGACTCTACATTTTACTTTGTGAGAAATCACTTTGAGTCCATAGGAAAGCCAATACTATTAAAAGGGGGTAAGGTATTGTTGGTGAACAAAATGCTCATACGTGCACAAGTGATAGTCACCAAAAACACCCACAAGCTCTTCAACAAAAGTCTGTCCAAAGTCAAATATCCAAAATCGGTGCAACCAACACTTTCCACTCGGTGCCACCGATTCCCAAACCCAGACAGACCTAAGCCAAACCCTAACCTTTCGGTGCAACCGATTCTGCTTCGGTGCCACCGAGTTTGGGTTGCCAACTTTCTGTTACGCAATTTCACAAAATCGGTCCGACCGAGTTTGTGGAATCGGCATCACCGAGATTGGGCAATCTGACTGTTGGTCACCTTATCGGTGCAACCGAGTTATTTTTTTATATATCGGTCTCACCGAGATTCAAAAGTTTCTACCTTTGGAGCAACTCGATACCACCGAGATTCATACATTGGTGTCACCGAGTTGGTCACTTTAGGTGTAACAATTGGATTTTTGGAGATGCCTATATATACCCCTTCACCACCACCTACTCGAGAGTGAAGCACTCAGAATTATTCCATACTTGCCCCATCATATTTTCTGAGAGAGAGCCACCTACTCATGTGTTGAGATCATGCCATTCCATTCCAACCATATGAATCTTGATCTCTAGCCTCCCCAAGTTGCTTTCCACCAATCCCATCTCTTCCACCAAGCAAAATCTGTGAGAGAGTGATTGTGTGTTGAGGAGTCTATCATCTTGAAGCACAAGAGCAAGGAGTTCATCGACATTGCCGAGCCTATTACCTTTTGGAGGGTGGTGCCTCCTAGATTGGTTAGGTGTCGCTTGGGAGCCTCCTACTTCATGTTGTGGAGTTGAACCAAGAAGTTTGTACGGGCAAGGAGATCGCCTACTTCATGAAGATCTACCCATAGTGAGGCTAGTCCTTCGTGGACGAAAGTCGTTATGGAATAGTCAAGGTTGCTACTTCGTGGACCCTTCGTGGGTGGAGCCCTCCGTGGACTCTCGCGACCGTTACCCTCCGTGGGTTGAAGACTCCATAAACGTGGACGTACGATAGCACCACCTATCGGAACCACGGGAAAAATCATCGTGTCTACAAATTGCGTTTGATCTTCCTACCCTTCCTTTACTACTCATGCTTGTTGTTACTTTCCGCTGCTATACTCTTAGACATGCATGTGTAGGGTGTACTTGACTTGCTATGAATGCTAAAATCTGCCAACACTAAAAATTGGGAAAAGGCTAGATTTTTATTTGGTCAAGTAGTCTAATCACCCCCCCTCTAGACATACTTTCGGTCCTACAATTGGTACTTCTCATATTGAATATTTATCTACTAATCTAAAAGTAAATGATAAAGTGACTGAAGATGAGTCAACTCTAGCTAGAGAGCGTCCCGTTTGTTTGGAGGGTGACGATTCTAATGTTAAAATTGAAAAAGTGGGTTTGGAGAGGTTAAAACTTTAACTTGTGACGTGCCCACTATCTTGGATTACAAGGACTTTAATTATGAAAGTTGCTCTTTAGTAGAATTTATTTACTTGTTGCAATCCATTATTAGCTCGCCCATTGCTTATGAACAAAATAAAGCATTTACTCAACATATAGTAGAAGTGATGATAAAAGCTTATGATGAGAAACTTGAACCTGAATTTCTATTCGTAGAAAATTACATGATGAATGAGAACCTACTATCAAAATAAAACTGAAAGAATATGAATGCAATGCCTTGTGTGACCTTGGTGGTAGTGTTTCAACAATACCTAAGTCTCTTTGTGATGTGCTTGGTCTCACCAATATTCAAGATTGATCCCTAAACTTGCATCTTGCGGATTCTACCATCAAGAAACCTTCAGGTAGAATAAATGATGTGCTTATCCTTGTAAATATAAATTATGTGCCTATATATTTGATGTGGCTTGAGACTGCATCGGTATTTCCCCAAAGAGGAAGGGATGATGCAGCACAGCGACGGTAAGTATTTCCCTCAGTTATGAAAGCAAGGTTATCGACCCAGTAGGAGGATCACCACCACCCAATAAGCAGCACCTGCACACAAATAAGAAATACTTGCAATCCGACGCGAAAGAGAGGTTGTCAATCTCTCTACGGTAAAAAGATAGATCAGGTAGTGATAGATAGGAGAGATAGATCTCTCAAGAACACAAAATAAAAAGAGCAAATAAAATATGCAGCAATATGTTTTTGGGTTTTTGGTTTTGTAGATCTGAAAACAAAGAGTCAAAAAGATAGATCGGAAAGCAATATGTTGGAAAAGTAGACCCCGGGGCCGTAGGATTCACTAGTGGCTTCTCTCATGAGTATAGCGCATGATGGGTGAACAAATTACTATTGGGAAATTGATAGAAGATCAAATAATCATGACGATATCCAAGGCGATGATCATTATATAGGCATCATGTCCAAGATAAGTAGACCGACTCCTGCCTGCATCTACCACTATTACACCATACATCGACCGCTATCCAGCATGCATCTAGTGTATTAAGTTCATGAAAAAACGGAGTAATGCAATAAGAACGATGACATGATGTAGACAAGATCTATTCATGTAGGAATTGACCCCATCTTGTTCTCCTTAAAGGCAACGATACATGCGTGTCTTGCTGCCCCTTCTATCACTGGGAAAGAACACCGCAAGATCGAACCCATCACAAAGCACCTCTTCCCACGGCAAGAAAAATCGATCTAGTCGGCCTAACTAAACCAAAGATTCGAAGAAGAAATACGAGGCTATAAGTAATCATGCATATAAGAGATCAAAGAAGACTCAAATAATATTCATGGATAGAAATTGATCATGAACTCAAAATTCATCGTATCCCAATAAACACACCGCAAAAGTTTACATCAAATAGATCTCCAAGAGACCATTGTATCGAGAATAAAAGAGAGAGAGAGAGGAAGCCATCTAGCTACTGCTTACAGACCCGTAGGTCTATGATGGACTACTCACGCATCATCGGAGAGGCACCTATTGATGTCTACTACGCAACTTTATTCTTGTAGACTCGTGTTGGGCCTCCAAGCGCAGAGTTTTGTAGGACACTAGCAATTTTCCCTCAAGTGGATGACCTAAGGTTTATCAATCCGTGGGAGGTGTAGGATGAAGATGGTCATTCTCAAGCAACCCTGCAACCAAATACAAGAAATATCTTGTGTCCCCAACACACCCAATACAATGGCAAATTGTATAGGTGCACTAGTTCGGCGGAGAGATGTTGATACAAGTGCAATATGTATGATAGATATAGGTTTTTGTAATCTGAAAATATAAAAACAGCAAGGTAGCAAGTAACAAAAGTGAGCACAAACGGTATTGCAATGCTTGAAAACAAGGCCTAGGGTCCGTACTTTCGCTAGTGCAATCTCTCAACAATGCTAATATAATTGGATCACATAACCATCCCTCAACGTGCAACGAAGAATCACTCCAAAGTTCTTATCTAGCGGAGAGCATAAGAAGAAATTGTTTGTAGGGTACGAAACCACCTTAAAGTTATCCCTTCCGATCGATCTATCCAAGAGTTCGTACTAAAATAACCAAGTTATCCTTTCCGATCGATCTATCCAAGAGTTCGTACTAAAATAACCAAGTTATCCTTTCCGATCGATCTATCTAAGAGTTCGTACTAGAATAACACCGTATGATACACATCAACCAACTCTAATGTCACCTAGATAGTCCAATGTCACCACAAGTATCCATGAGTTAATTATACGATACGCATCAAACAATTTCAGATTCATAATACTCAATCCAACACAAAGAACCTCAAAGAGTGCCCCAAGATTTCTATCGGAGAAAGTAGGACAAGAACGTGTATCAACCCCTATGCATAGATTACGCCAATGTCACCTCGGGAATCCACAAGTTGAGTACCAAAAAATATATCAAGTGAATCAATAGAACACACCATTGTCACCACGGGTATTCACATGCAAGACATATATCAAGTGTTCTCAAATCCAATATTCAATCCAACGTAACGAGATCTCAAAGGGAAAGATTCAATTCATCACAACAAGATAGCAAGGGAAACATCATATGATCCGACTATATTAACAAAGCCCGTGATACATCAAGATTGTGACATCTCAAGAACACGAGAGAGAGAGAGAGAGAGAGAGAGATTGAACACATAGCTACTGGTACATACCCTTAGCCCCGAGGGTGGACTACTCCCTCCTCATCATGGCCTCCGCCGGGATGATGAAGATGGCCACCGAAGATGGATTCCCCTCTCCGGCAGGGTACTGGAACGTCTCCAGATTGGTTTTTCGTCGATACAGAGAGTTGCGGCGGCGGAGCGGAGAGTCTAGGGTTATTTCTGATGGTTTCTATATTTATAGGATTTTTGGGCGTCGGTTTCACGCCAAGATGGGCCACGAGGAGGGCACGATACACCAGGGCGCGCCTGGGCCCTCTGGCGCGCCCTGGTGGGTTGTGCCCACCTCGTGGCTCTTCTCCGGTGGTTCTTCTCTCCAATATTGCTTATTTGGTCCAGAAAAAATCACCAAAAAGTTTCGGGCGATTCCGAGAACTTTCATTTTCTGCACAAAAACAACACCACGGTAATTCTGCTGAAAACAGCGTCAGTCCGGGTTAGTTCTAAATAAATCATATAACGTGCATCAAAACCATATAAAAGTATTGTAAACATAGGTGAATATGGCATGGATACTTCATAAATTATCGATACGTTGGAGACGTATCAGCATCCCCAAGCTTAATTCCTACTTGCACTACCCCACGACACTCAATGCAGCGTCGAACAATCTGTCGGAATAGGTCACGTAAGGCGACACATTTAGTGTCGGCAAAGACTTATGGCGACAAAAAGGAGCTGTCGCCTATAGTCTTGCCGGGAATGGTCTTTGCCGACAGATAGTGTGGCGACGTTTGTGAGATCTATGGCGACAGACATTACTACAGCGACAGACTATGCTATGCCGACAGACCATCTGACAATGTGCTACGCCGACAGATTGTGCGACGTCTAATGCTACGCCGACAGTTTGCCTGTCAGTGCGCTATGCCGACACATGGTGCAACGTCCAATACTTCTCCCGACACATTTACTGTCATGGTTCTACATTTCAACACAAATGCAAATACACCATATTTTGACTGAAATTACATCCATAATATGCAATTCATGTTATGTGCGCAATACATATACAAACAATTGCACTCTTGTATTCATCAAAAGATACCATTGATCAATACAACCACTAAGATACAATTGCACTCTTGTGTTCAACATATAGAAGATTCATTAGCTTACTTCACTCAAGTTAGCTACAACCACTAAGGAAATACATATGCTGATATACGGTGGCCTCTTACAAAATATGGGCCAAGTTCATAAAAGACCAAGTGTTCGGCCACTATACAAATGACTATGGAACAGACCAAGTCTTTGATCACAGAAACAACACCAACTTCCATATGAAGAAAATAGGTCGACCATGCATTCCATGAACAAAAGCCATAACATCTTCGACTTGCTACTTTCTGCCATTTGACCCTTCAAAAGCACTCATATGTTTCAGCAATATTATCATAGTAGCATTTGTTCAAACTTCTAAGTTTGCTCTTGAGTCCAAAGATCTAAAAACAGAAGATGTACAACAAACTACTGGCTTGTTTAAATGAGAAGTAAATAAATACTTGATTACGCAACCTCTCTAATTTTTAAAATTTAATTTGGCAGCATATATGTCAAAGCCCAAAACATACTTATTTAAATGTAGTGAAAAAACCCAGTTATATGCACAGTTATCAGGAAGCAGCCGTGAATATACAACCCAGCTTTGGAGAAAATAAAGCATCAACCCAACATTCAAGTTCTTACAAACAAACACATACAGATTCATGAGTTTGCATGTTACATGAGTGTTTTCCATTGGCATTTTCCACCCCAGAAACCTGCATAGTGCAATGTGGTTAGAGATCATTAAATGGTAAAGCATGACACTCAATCAAACTACACGTTTTTTTCTTCATATTACACACTACACATGGAAACAAGCTATCATATAAATGGCTAAAGTAGCAGATTATCCTCCTTTTGATTTGATGGTCTGATGCAAACTCTCTGATAGTTTGATGAATCATATACAGTGACATTACAAACTAGTGTATATGTGTGTAATTATATGCTTACATACACAAGATATGAGGCATGAAACATGACAAGAAAAATGCAAAGGATACCCAGAAGAAAAACAATAGACTTTAGTTCACGGGGATCTAAACAATTTTATATTAGTTTACGGAGGGAGTACTTCACACCAATGACACTTCTTCCCATTCTAGCCCTTTATATTTTTGAACCAAGCATCATACCACAAAGAGTAGTGAGCAAACAACTTTCAACAAAAAAATCCTTTTCAGTTCTGACCTCTCACCTTCCTCTCGCTTTTAGCAATATTTGAGAGCCGCTATTGTTCATCATTGGCTGAGTTCGCTTCATCCTATTGTTCTCGCCATATTTTCTGCTGCAAATAACACATTGTTGAACATGATGTTTAAGAGACAATCGTAGAAAAGAAGATGCATACCAAGCAAATTATGTAATGAGTTAAAGGTTGGGCAGCAACAAACTAAAATCCAAACAACCATCAGTTTCTAGATCTTTTCACAATTCAAAGCTGCAGCAAGATAATAAGAATCTGGGCGGCAATTATAAATGGCCATGGCACGATGGCCGCCGACACATAGAGCATGAGAAGGCGAGAAAGAGGACCAATGGCTTACCACTAGCTATTCCTGAGTGGAAGAAAAATTGGGGCCACCGGACACACGGTGTGGAAGGCATCAGAGTGGAAGAAGAATCACCGCACACACCTGTGTGCGTGAGGAAACGCATTGATACAATAGTGATAATTAGATCAATAAATAAAGGAACAGAGATATCCTCAATGTAGCATCAACCTTATGGGAGCACAATGTCAAGAAAAGGATAGGCAAGTAGGTCAACATACAATGGAAGCAACTAATGGCCAGCACACCTCATAATCCCTCTCTTCATTTTTCAGCCTCTAAAAATAAATAAATCTTGATTGTGAAATCTGAGGCACAACTGAAAAAAGTAGATTCACATAATCACTTAAACTTCCATACACTACATGCATAGTCCAACTTTTAGTGTTAATATTGATCTTATAACATGTTCTATTACAAAGATGCAAACTGTACTACTGATTTCACAATTTTCCACCGGCACTTTCGGAACGTGAGTTGCTAATTAACAAGCACAACAACCTTCTAGGAAACTAAAGGTGCATGCTACATAGGGTAAATTTTCCAAATACAGGTGGCCAACATAAATTATTCAGTCTGAAACTTAGGGTAAATTTTCCAAAAACAATTGTCTGAGTAGCTTAGGAACAGTAGCTGTATATATATACACGAGTTTCAAAAAAAAGCTGTATATATATACACGGAGTAGCATATCTAGGATACAACAGTTCAGGCAGTATCAACATGTTTTGTTAATTCAGATATCTTCAATGTGTAGACAGTAAACGGCTATGTAGAAGGAAGATGAGATTACAAAAGTATCTCTGTATCAACATATTTTAGTTTTTGGACTTTGTATCTCTGGTTTCGTTCAAGTAATGGAACCGGTGGGCTTTGGCCCTCCTAATAGTCTAAAAATATATATTTGCAGATTTCCTATTATTGGTTTGCTTGCATGCTTATAAGAACCAACTGTGTTCCTAGCAAAAACTGAACTTGAGGGTTTCACAAATAAAACATAAAACAACCAGTAGTCCATCAATAAGAATTGAAGTATGTCTCACAGTAATATTGCTTGCACAGTTAAAGGAGCAGAAGAAACTGAATGAAAGCTTGCAAGTAGCATCAAGGCTCAAAGAAAGAACGCTATGTGCGAGAAAAACTGTGGAGGCCACCCGTTACAGAAGTTGGAAACAAGAGAGAGCGTAATGAATATTTACAGAGGATCTCTGATGATTTTAGTGCCACTAGGTATATGGTTTCTCTTGGCAAACATGGAATACACCATATTGATGTAGCTACCGAAAGTGCTAACAATAAAACTTCTAAAAGAGAAGCTGAAGCGGAAGAACTATCTGCAAGCAAGGGATCTATCAATGATGAACCACCAATTCACTAAGCATTAACATATCACAACAAGCAAGATTCATAGAAAAAAAATCTGCAACTATATAATGCATAAACTGAAAAATAAAATCACGCAGCATGCCATCAGGTTATAAGCCATTCACAATAAAATGTGAACTGCATATACCAACATACGAGAAGATAGGTAAGGAAAAAGAATCGCATCTTACTTGTTGAGATCTGGAGGGAAGGGGAGTCAACCGGGACAGGGATCACCGGTGGAGGAAGAAGAACGACGGGGCTCCGCAACAGCAGTTGGCGCGCGGATCCTCCGGCGTATGGTGCTGCTGTTCCGGCGCGCGGCGGATCCTTGGTGGCGGACGGCGCTGTTGTTCCTCGGCGGCGGACGGCGCTCCTCCGTCCCAGACGCTGCTGCTGCTGCCGCCCCTCCGTCGGAGACGACGCTGCTGCTACTGTGGGCTAATGGACGGGAGGCCGGGGTCCGATATGTGGTGGCGCGAGGGGACCGACGGGTGGGTTGGGGCGGCGGCGCAGTCGAGCTAGGTTTAGGGTTTGTGGGTAGCGAGAGAGAGGGTTTGTGGGTAGCGAGAGAGAGCCGGGGGGGTGAGATTGGGGATCGAACAGGGTAGGGGCGGCACATAGAACGGGTCGGGGCCCGGGGTGTTTTTTCTAAAATTTTGCTGATCTGTTCCGAATAATTGGGTGTTTCACATGGTGCGCGCATGCTCTCTTTCCGCGCCATATTTTTCGGGTGTGGGCTGAAGCAAACAACGCCGACACTTTTTGTGTTCCAAAGAATCAGTGACACATAAAGAATCGGTAATGTTTCTATCTACCGACAGAAAATTTGTCGGTGTTTATGTGGTGCTTTGGCGACAGATAATGTATCATGCGCTCATACAACACTAACATATTGTGTGTCGGTATAGTTTGGGACAAAAAGAGTGTCGGCAATGCTCACTTATACCAACAGATGCATGTCGTTTTTGTAGTGTCGTGGCGTAGTGTTGTCCTCGAGTAGGTAAATGATAAAAGAAATAATTTATGAAGTGTGAATGCTAGCATAGTGCGTAAGTTTGATCAATGATAATTTCAACCACTTTTCCTAGCATTATAACAGCAACTTTTTCTCATAAAACTCATCATTATAAAGTAGCAACCAATTCACATGTTATGGTTTAAACAATGAATTTTCTTGAAACTTAACAACCTATGTTCTTAGTCACCAAACAATTGCAATTCAACTTATTCTCAACAAAGTCTAAGTAAGAGCTCCACTTACTCAATCATCATATAGTCTTCTATGATTGCTAGTACTCAAAGCATATTTTTAGAATAAATGGCATCCATCGAACACAGAGAAAGATAGGGGCTTAATGTTTCGCCTCCCAACCAATTTATCATAAAGATAATTGTCAACAATAATAAATCATGATCAAATATATTTGAGTGGATATATATGTTTGGATCTTTCCCCACCACATGATGCTTGCCAACTAATAGAAGTAGGTTGGAATAAGAGGTTGACTCAACATGAAAAGTAAATAACATGAAAGTAAATAGATTGTCCCTTCGCAGAGGGAAGCAGGGATTTGCAAAGGTGCCAGAGCTCATTGCTTAAAGCAGAGATGAATATATTTTGGGTGGTGTGCCTTTCCTGTCAACGTCACGACCAAGAGTTATCAATATCTTCCATGCTAAACACATTAGCGGCGGTTCCCAAGCGGTAAAAGTAAAGGTTTATTCCCCCTCCACCAACAAACACACTCCACGGCTAGCCGAATCCACGGGTACCATCCATACCAACAACATTCCTGGGGGAGTTTTGTTTAATTATTTGTTTTTTTTATTTCAAGACTGGGAATCCCTATTACCGCCCTCTCGTGCAAGGGAGTGAATAAACACTCATCATGAGAATAACCCGCTTAACATGGAAGATACTGACCGCCCCCCGTCGCTCCATGAGCGGTCCATGCACACAAAACAGATGTTTATTTGAATGTTTAGAGGTGGCACATGCAAATTTACTTGGAACGGTAGGGTAATACCGCATATAGGTAGATATAGTGGACTCTCATGGAAGAAACTTGGCTCAAGGATTTGGATGCACAAGTAGTATCTCTACTTAGTACGAAGTGTTGGCTAGCAAAAGGTTCTAAACAAGCACCACATGTTGGAGGATCCATAACAATATAACTTCTATGCAAATATACACAACCATAACTCATTACGTTGTCTTCCTTGTCCAACTTCAACTAATTTGCTCAAGTTTGAAAATAATTAATGGGTATTCACAATCATAGAAGATGTCCAAGATAATATATTTGTATGTGAAAGTTCTCTTCCTTATACTAATCACTCATGAATTGCTTCTATGACCAATATTGTGATTGTCAAACTTCAATAGATTTTACTTTCTAAACCAGATGTGAAGCTACTACTAAGCATAAAGCACATTGATAATTTCATATTTATGATATTCAATTCATTCACAATTTACACATAGGATATAAGTGAAGTACAATAGTAAACATCAAACTACTCTCAAAAGATATAAGTGAAGATCAATGAGTAGGTAAACAATCAAGTAGCTATGTGAGGGCTCTCTCTCTCAATAAATATTTTCAGATATGAGTATTTTATTCAAACAGCAATCAAAACAAGATAGAACTCCAAGAATAGCACGCATCATGTGGACAAAAAATTTAGGCTCAACATAGGCTAACCGATAATTGACGAAGAGAGGTGGGATGCGTAGCATCCCCAAGCTTAGATGCTTGAGACTTCTTGAAATATTTACTTGGGGTGCCTTGGGCATCCCCAAGCTTGAGCTCTTGTATCTCGTTCAATCCTCTCATATCCCGGTTTCACCTATTCTCAAAAACTTCATCCACACAAAACTTGAAAAGAACTCGTGAGATAGGTTAGTGCACATAATAATAAATCAACTATTTATATACTGCCAAGACAAGTTGCATAATAATTTCAAACATCATCTACTGTTTACTATCATTTCCACAATTTATATCTACCAATATAGGCTATGGAAACTATAGGATAAGTAGATAACAAAACTATGACAGCAATCTGTCCAAACAGAACAGTCTGTAGCAATTTATTAAACCAGTGCACTTATGTAACTCAAACAATTATGAAAATTTAGGACATGCTAAATAATTTATATGACAATACTGTGTAAAAATTTCAGAAACTTTACATGTTCCAGTAAAATATGAAAATTGAAACACTACAGCAAAAGTTTCTGTTTTTACACAGCACACATCAAAACATGCAATGCAAGCATCCTAAGGTAATTATTGAAACTTTTTATTGAAAAACAAGATTATAAATAGCACCTAACATAAAATAACAAAATAAAATGACGCTCCAAGCAAAACTCATATTATGTGACGAATAAAAATATAGCTCTAAGTAAGATATATCGATAGTGTTGAAGACGAAAGAGGGGATGCCTTCCGGGGCATCCCCAAGCTTAGGCGCTTGAGTCTTCCATTGATATTACCTTGGGGGTGCCTTGGTCATACCCAAGCTTAGGTTCTTGTCACTCCTTATTCTCCTCATATCAGTGTCTCACCCAAAACTTGAAAACTTCAATCACACAAAACTTAACGGAACTTCGTGAGAAGGGTTAGTGTAATAAAGATAAATCATTCACTTAGGTACTGTCAAGACAAGATTCATAATTGTTCCCACATGATACCTACTGTATTACATCATTCCCACAATTTATATCACCAAATATAAGCTATGAAAACACTTGAAACAAGCAAACTATGCATGCAAAACAGAATCTGTCAAAAACAGAACAGTCTGTGAAGATCTGTAGTATAGCCATACTTCCCTGTGTCTAAAAATTCTGAAAAATTAGGAAACCCTGAATAATTTGTATATGAAGACTGTGTAAAATTTCAGATCATTATCACGCTCCAGTAAAAAAATTAAAATTCCTGTACCGGAGTCAAAAGTTTCTGTTTTGGTTCAGCATCAATTCTACTCATCTTGTGAGTCATCCCCAAAGGCTTTACTTGGCACTTTATTGAAATAAAAGACACAAAACATGATTAATACAGTAGCTTAATCATGTGAACACACAAAAACAGAAAGTAAAAGTGTTGGGTTGTCTCCCAACAAGCGCTTTTTCTTTAATGCCTTTTAGCTAGGCATGATGATTTCAATGATGCTCGTATAGGAATAAAAGTTGAAAATGCAAGAGAGCATCATGAATCACATGACAAGCACATTTAAGTCTAACCCACTTCCTATGCATAGGGATTTTGTGAGCAAACAATATATGGGAGCAAGAATCAACTAGCATAGGAAGGCAAAACAAGCATAACTTCAAAACTTTGAACACATAGAGAGGAAACTTGATATTATTGCAATTCCTACAAGCATATGTTCCTCCCTCATAATAATTTTCAGTACCATCATGAAGGAATTTAACAATATAACTATCACATAAAGCATCCTTTTCATGATCTACAAGCATAGGAAATTTATTACTCTCCACATAAGCAATTTTTTTCTCATTCATTGTAGTGGGAGCAAACTCAACAAAATAACTATCATGAGATACTTGATTAACATAACCACATTCAATATTAAAATCATGATGACAAGTTTCATGGTTACTATCACTATTTATAGCATCCATGTCATCATCATAATCATCATAGATAGGAGGCATGCCATCATCATAATAAATTTGCTCATAAAAACTTGGGGAACTAAAAATATCATCTTCATCAAACATAGCATCCCCAAGCTTGTGGCTTTGCATATCATTAGCATCATGTATATTCAGAGAATTCATACTAGCAACATTACAATCATGCTCATCATTCAAGGAATTATCATAAAGTATTTTCATAATTTCTTCCTCTACCAATTGAGCATAATTTTCGGAATCCTTATTTTCACGAAAGACATTATAGAGACGAAACAAATGATGCAACCTAAACTCCATTTTTTTGTAGTTTTCTTTTATAAAACCAAACTAGTGAAAACCAGGAAACTAAAAGATTTAATTGCAAGATCTAAAGATATACCTTCAAGCACTCACCTCCCCGGCAACGGCGCTAGAAAAGAGCTTGATGTCTACTACGCAACTTTATTCTTGTAGACTCGTGTTGGGCCTCCAAGCGCAGAGTTTTGTAGGACAGTAGCAATTTTCCCTCAAGTGGATGACCTAAGGTTTATCAAAGAGTGGGAGGTGTAGGATGAAGATGGTCTCTCTCAAGCAACCCTGCAACCACATACAAGAAATCTCTTGTGTCCCCAACACACCCAATACAATGGCAAATTGTATAGGTGCACTAGTTCGATGAAGAGATGGTGATACAAGTGCAATATGTATGATAGATATAGGTTTTTGTAATCTAAAAATATAAAAACAGAAAGGTAGCAAGTAACAAAAGTGAGCACAAACGGTATTGCAATGCTTGAAAACAAGGCCTAGGGTCCGTACTTTCGCTAGTGCAATCTCTCAACAAGGCTAATATAATTGGATCACATAACCATCCCTCAACGTGCAACGAAGAATCACTCCAAAGTTCTTATCTAGCGGAGAGCATAAGAAGAAATTGTTTGTAGGGTACGAAACCACCTTAAAGTTATCCCTTCCGATCGATCTATCCAAGAGTTCGTACTAAAATAACCAAGTTATCCTTTCCGATCGATCTATCCAAGAGTTCGTACTAAAATAACCAAGTTATCCTTTCCGATCGATCTATCTAAGAGTTCGTACTAGAATAACACCGTATGATACACATCAACCAACTCTAATGTCACCTAGATACTCCAATGTCACCACAAGTATCCATGAGTTAATTATACGATACGCATCAAACAATTTCAGATTCATAATACTCAATCCAACACAAAGAACCTCAAAGAGTGCCCCAAGATTTCTATCGGAGAAAGTAGGACAAGAACGTGTATCAACCCCTATGCATAGATTACCCCAATGTCACCTCGGGAATCCACAAGTTGAGTACCAAAACATATATCAAGTGAATCAATAGAACACACCATTGTCACCACGGGTATTCACATGCAAGACATATATCAAGTGTTCTCAAATCCAATATTCAATCCAACGTAACGAGATCTCAAAGGGAAATATTCAATTCATCACAACAAGATAGCAAGGGAAACATCATATGATCCGACTATATTAACAAAGCCCGTGATACATCAAGATCGTGACATCTCAAGAACACGAGAGAGAGAGAGAGAGAGAGATTGAACACATAGCTACTGGTACATACCCTTAGCCCCGAGGGTGGACTACTCCCTCCTCATCATGGCCTCCGCCGGGATGTTAAAGATGGCCACCGGAGATGGATTCCCCTCTCCGGCAGGGTACTGGAACGTCTCGAGATTGGTTTTTCATCGATACAGAGAGTTGCGGTGGTGAAGCGGAGAGTCTAGGGTTATTCTGATGGTTTCTATATTTATAGGATTTTTGGGCGTCGGTTTCATGCCAAGATGGGCCACGAGGAGGGCACGATACACCAGGGCGCGCCTAGGCCCTCTGGCGCGCCCTGGTGGGTTGTACCCACCTCATGGCTCTTCTCCGGTGGTTCTTCACTCCAATATTGCTTATTTGGTCCAGAAAAAATCACCAAAAAGTTTCGGGCGATTCTGAGAACTTTCATTTTCTGCACAAAAACAACACCACGGTAATTCTGCTGAAAACAGCGTCAGTCCGGGTTAGTTCTAAATAAATCATATAATGTGCATCAAAACCATATAAAAGTATTGTAAACATAGGTGAATATGGCATGAATACTTCATAAATTATCGATACGTTGGAGACGTATCACCTATGAAGAAGATGAACCCCTCCGTGATGGTGTTTAGATTGGATCTCAAGGTTCTGGAACTTGCGGCACCTGGAATTGTGTTTCGTCGACTCCCCTACGGTTTTTGGAATATTTGGGAATTTATAGGCATCAGAGGTGGTGGAGAGGGGCCCCGAGGAGGGCACAACCCATCAGGGCGCGCCGGGGCCCCCCTGGTGCGCCCTGGTGGGTTGTGGCCTCCACGGCCCACCTCTCCGACACTTCTTTGGCCCACTGGGTGTCTTCTTGTCCAGAAAAAATCTACAAAAAGTTTCGTCACGATTGGACTCCGTTTGGTATTGATATTCTGCGAAGCAAAAAACAAGAAAAAACAGCAACTGTCACTTTGGCACCATGTCAATAGTTTAGTCCCAAAAAATGATATAAAGTTGTTATAAAATGATTGTAAAACATCCAAGAATGATAATATAATAGCATGGAACAAGCAAAAATTATGGATACGTTGGAGACGTATCAGCATCCCCAAGCTTAATTCCTACTCGTCCTCGAGTAGGTAAATGATAAAAACAGAATTTTTGATGTGGAATGTGATGACCCACAAGTATAGGGGATCTATCATAGTCCTTTCGATAAGTAAGAGTGTCGAACCCAACGAGGAGCAGAAGGAAATGACAAGCGGTTTTCAGCAAGGTATTCTCTGCAAGCACTGAAATTATCGGTAACAGATAGTTTTGTGATAAGATAATTAGTAACGGGTAGCAAGTAATAAATGTAGCAAAGGTGCAGCAAGGTGGCCCAATCCTTTTTGTAGCAAAGGACAAGCCTGGACAAACTCTTATATAAAGCAAAGCGCTCCCGAGGACACATGGGAATTTCTGTCAAGCTAGTTTTCATCATGCTCATATGATTCGCGTTCGTTACTTTGATAATTTGATATGTGGGTGGACCGGTGCTTGGGTGCTGCCCTTACTTGGACAAGCCTCCCACTTATGATTAACCTCTCTCGCAAGCATCCGCAACTACGAAAGAAGAATTAAGATAAATCTAACCATAGCATGAAACATATGGATCCAAATCAGCCCCTTACGAAGCAACGCATAAACTAGGGTTTAAGCTTCTGTCACTCTAGCAACCCATCATCTACTTATTACTTCCCAATGCCTTCCCCTAGGCCCAAATAATGGTGAAGTGTCATGTAGTCGACGTTCACATAACACCACTAGAGGAGAGACAACATACATCTCATCAAAATATCGAACGAATACCAAATTCACATGATTACTTATAACAAGACTTATCCCATGTCCTCAGGAACATACGTAACTACTCACAAAGCATATTCATGTTCATAATCAGAGGAGTATTAATTATCATTAAGGATCTGAACATATGATCTTCCACCAAATAAACCAACTAGCATCAACTACAAGGAGTAATCAACACTACTAGCAACCCACAGGTACCAATCTGAGGTTTTGAGACAAAGATCGGATACAAGAGATGAACTAGGGTTTGGAGAGGAGATGGTGTTGGTGAAGATGTTGATGGAGATTGACCCCCTCTCGATGAGAGGACTGTTGGTGATGACGATGGCTTCGATTTCCCCCTCCGGGAGGGAAGTTTCCCCGGCAGAACAGCTCCGCCGGAGCCCTAGATTGGTTCTGCCCAAGTTCCGCCTCGAGACGGCGGCGCTTCGTCCCGAAAGCTCTCTTATGATTTTTTTCAGGTCAAAACCCTCCATATAGCAGAAGATGGGCACCGGAGGGCTGCCAGGGGGCCCACAAGCCACAGGGGCGCGCCCTGGGTGGTAGGGCGCGCCCCCCA
The DNA here is from genome assembly GCA_039707655.1 of Elymus sibiricus. Classification (NCBI taxonomy): domain Eukaryota; kingdom Viridiplantae; phylum Streptophyta; class Magnoliopsida; order Poales; family Poaceae; genus Elymus; species Elymus sibiricus. Next base: position 254,408,479 of record CM077671.1, read on the forward strand.
GGCTTGTGACCTCCTGGTGGGTCCCCTCTGGTATTTATTTCGCCCAATATTTTTTATATATTCCAAAATAATTATCCGTAACTTTTCAGGACTTTTGGAGTTGTGCAGAATAGGTCTCTCATATTTGCTCCTTTTCCGGTCCAGAATTCCAGCTGTCGGCATTCTCCCTCTTCATGTAAACCTTGTAAAATAAGAGAGAAAAGGCATACGTATTGTACCACAATGTGTAATAACAGCCCATAATGCAATAAATATCAATATAAAAGCATGATGCAAAATGGACGTATCAGAATGCTGCCTAACATGTTCATCTCATATTCTTTTCTTTTGTATAGCATGGACATTTGGACTTGTAAATGATTCAAAGCAATAGTCTAGTTTTAACATAATGACTTCAATACTCAAGCATGTCAACAAGCAACCATGTCTTTCAAAATATCAACACTAAAGAAAGTTATCCCTAGCCCATCATGCTCAATCATTGATCCATTCATGAAACAGACTCAAATATTAGCTATGCCCAATGCTCAAGTACGATCATAGTGCCCCCTAGTTGGTGCTTTATAAGAGAAGATGGAGACTCAAAGTAAAAATAAAAATTGCATAAAGTAAATAGATAGGCCCTTCGCAGAGGGAAGTAGGGATTTGTAGAGGTGCCAGAGCTCAAGGTTTAAATTGAGAGAGAAAAATATTTTGGGTGGCATGCCTTTCCTGTCAACGAAAATGACAAAGTAGCTCACAATACTTTCCATGCTAGATATATCATAGGCGGTTCCCAAACAGAAAATAAAGTTTATTCCTTTTTCCACCAAACTTCCACTTTCCATGGCGGGCCGTATCCACGGTTGCCTTCCATACCAACATTTTGCAAGGAATTTATTATTTGACAACATAAAGTAAATATTTTTTTCTTTTTCATTTTGGGAATGGCCATCCCTATTACCGCCGCACTCTCGTGCGATGACAAGTGAATAAACACTCATCTTGAGAATAACACATCTAGCATGGAAAAATATTGGACACTCCCTACCATTTCATGAGCGGTACGAGCACACAAAAGAGAAAATTTATTTTGAAAATTTAGAGATGGAACATACAAATTTGCTTGGAATGGCATGGAAATACCGCATATAGGTAGGTATAGTGGACTCATAAGGCAAAACTTGGTTTAAGGATTTTGGATGCACAAGTAGTATTTCTACTTAGTACAAATGGAGGCTAGCAAATAGATTGGGAAGCAACCAAACCAAGAAACGAAAATTCACATAAGCGAGCATTGAGCATAACTAACACCAAATAATGCACCATAAGTAGGATGTAACTTCATTGCATAACTATTGACTTTCGTGCATGCATAGGGAATCACAAACCTTAACACCAATATCCCTACTAAAGCACAACTACTCACTAACATGACTCACATATTACTATCATCATGTTTCAAAACTATTACAAAGAATCAAGTTTTAATTTGTCCAATGATCTTCATGAAAGTTTTTATTATATCCTCCTTGGATATCTATCACTTTGAGACTAGTTTCATATATTGCCATTGCTTTTTGGCAAGCTCAAACAAATTTAAGTGAAGCACATGAGCATAAAGATTTCATCTCTCAAAATAGTATAATTGAAGCATGAGAGGATTTCTTCAAAATTTACTAACTCTCAAATTAATCTAAGTGAAGCATGAGAGTATTTCTACAAAAATTTCCAAGCACACCATGCTCAAAAAGATATAAGTGAAGCACTAGAGCAATTCTATAGCTCAAAAAGTTTAAGTGAAGCACATAGAGCAATTCTAACAAATGGTAGCATAATTTTGGCTCTCTCAAATAGGTGTGTCCAGCAAGGATACAAGTGACAAACTAACAAACAAAGCAAGCAAAGATACAAGACACTCCAAGCAAAACTCATGATATGTGACGAATAAAAATATAGCTCCAAGTAAAATACCGATGGTTGTTAGAAGAAAGAGGGGATGCCACTCGGGGGCATCCCCAAGCTTAGTTGCTTGTTTCTCTTTGGATATATCTTGGGGGTGCGGTAGCATCCCCAAGCTTAGGCTCTTTTCACTCCTTATCCCTTCATCTATCGTGATCTCACCCAAAACTTGGAAACTTCAATCACACAAAACTCAACAAAATCTTCGTGAGATCCGTTAGTATAATAAAGCAAATCACTACTTTAGGTGCTGTTGCAAACCTATTCATATTTTATTATTGCATTATACTACTGTATTTTAACTTTACCATGGCTCATACCCTTCAATATAACCCATAGATTCATCAAAACAAGCACTCAATGCAACAAAAACAGAATCTATCTTAAACAGAACAGTCTGTAGTAATCTGTACTCTAACCATACTTCTGTAACTCTATAAATTCTGAAAAATTAGTACAACGTAAGGAATTTGTATAGAAACACGGTGTTAAATTTCAGCTCAAGATCACATTCCAGTGAAAAATGCAAATTCATATACTGGATGCAAAGTTTCTGTTTCAGATTCAGCATCGCTTCTACTCATCCTATGAATCATCCTAAAGGCTTTACTTGGCACAAACACTACATAAACCATAAAAACACAATCATAACAGAGGCATAATTGTGTCGACACTCAAAAACATAAAGCAAAAAGCAAAAATTTATTTATTCATTGGGTTGCCTCCCAACAAGCGCTATCGTTTTACGCCCCTAGCTAGGCATAACACATAGATTCAAGTATTGTCATCTTTTGTTTTGGCAAGTTTTGTGAGGGCTTTCTCAAATCTGGGGGGACTCTTTACGCTTCCCCAAATTTTCAGGAGAAGAAACCATCTTGAGATCCAAAATATCCAAACGCTTGTTGCAAAGAGTAATCAAAGTATTCAAGCGATTGAGGTTCCCACTAATATGTTTGAGAGGTTCATTATACTTTTGAAACTCAACCAAATGCTTATGCAAGTCACCCAATTTGTCGAGAATTTGAACCCCTTCTTGTGTGAAAGAAGGTCCCTTCTTTAATGGAGGAATCCCCAACATTCCTTCCAAAATTTCATAAGCGGTGTTTGCATCAAGCTCAATAAAGTTCCCTTTAGCGGCAAAATCCAAGAGTTCTCTATGGTGCAAAGCTAATCCTATGTAAAAATTTCTAAGCAATTTTTTTGCGTCTCCTTTTAGATTGGAAATACGATAGGATTCCATTATCCTATACCAGGCATCTTTCAAATTTTCCCGTTGTCTTTGTTTGAAGTATAGAACTTCAAAGTCTGGTGACAAAGGGGGAGTAGTAATGCTAGTCATAGCAACAAGCAAGAGATCCGGCGAGAAAAAGGCAAACGAAAAAGAGGACGAATAAAACAGCAAATTGGTGAAGTGGGGGAGAGGAAAACGAGAGGCAAATGGCAAATAATGTAATTGCAAGGAGATGAGATTTGTGATTAGGAACTTGGTAGATGATGATGGAGTCCTCTCGGCGCCTATGATAGGCACATAGAAGAGACCGCTTCCTCCACGGCGATGGCGCCAGAAATTGGCAAGTTGACGGGAGACTACTTTCGTACCTCCTCCCCGGCAACGGCGCCAGAAATTCCTTTGACGTGGCTTGAGACTGCGTCGGTACTTCCCCAAAGAGGAAGGGATGATGCAGCACAACTACGGTAAGTATTTCCCTCAGTTATGAAACCAAGGTTATCGAACCAGTAGGAGGATCACCACCACCCAATAAGCAGCACCTGCACACAAATAACAAATACTTGCAACCCGACGCGAAAGAGAGGTTGTCAATCTCTCTACGGTAAAAAGATAGATTAGGTAGTGATAGATAGGAGAGATAGATCTCTCAAGAACACAAAATAAAAAGAGCAAATAAAATATGCAGCAATATGTTTTTGAGTTTTTGGTTTTGTAGATCTGAAAACAAAGAGGCAAAAAGATAGATCGGAAAGCAATATGTTGGAAAAGTAGACCCGGGGGCCGTAGGATTCACCAGTGGCTTCTCTCATGAGTATAGCACACGGTGGGTGAACAAATTACTGTTGGGCAATTGATAGAAGATCAAATAATCATGACGATATCCAAGGCGATGATCATTATATAGGCATCACATCCAAGATAAGTAGACCAACTCCTGCCTGCATCTACCACTATTACTCCACACATCGACCGCTATCCAGCATGCATCTAGTGTATTAAGTTCAAGGAAAAATGGAGTAATGCAATAAGAATGATGACATGATGTGGACAAGATCTATTCATGTAGGAATAGACCCCATCTGAATAGACCCCATCTTGTTATCCTTAATGGCAACGATACATGCGTGTCGTGCTGCCCCTTCTGTCATTGGGAAAGAACACCGCAAGATCGAACCCATCAAAAAGCACCTCTTCCCATGGCAAGAAAAATTAATCTAGTCGGCCTAACTAAACCAAAGATTCGAAGAAGAAATACGAGGCTATAAGTAATCATGCATATAAGAGATCAAAGAAGACTCAAATAATATTCATGGATAGAAATTGATCATGAACTCAAAATTCATCGGATCCCAACAAACACACCGCAAAAGTTTACATCAAATAGATCTCTAAGAGACCATTGTATTGAGAATCATAAGAGAGAGAGAGAGAGGAAGCCATCTAGCTACTGCCTACGGACCCGTAGGTCTATGATGGACTACTCACGCATCATCGGAGAGGCACCTATGAAGAAGATGAACCCCTCTGTGATGGTGTTTAGATTGGATCTCGAGGTTCTGGAACTTGCGGCGGCTGGAATTGTGTTTCGTCGACTCCCCTAGGGTTTTTGGAATATTTGGGAATTTATAGGCATTAGAGGCGGTGGAGAGGGGCCCCGAGGAGGGCACAACGCATCAGGGCACGTCGGGGCCCCTCTGGCGTGCCCTGGTGGGTTGTGGTCTCTACGGCCCACCTCTCCGGCACTTCTTTGGCCCACTGGGTGTCTTCTGGTCCAGAAAAAATCTCCAAAAAGTTTCGTCGCGATTGGACTCCGTTTGGTATCGATATTCTGCGAAGTAAAAAACAAGCAAAAACAACAACTGGCACTTTGGCACTATGTTAATAGGTTAGTCCAAAAAAATGATATAAAGTTGTTATAAAATGATTGTAAAACATCCAAGAATGATAATATAACAGCATGGAACAAGCAAAAATTATAGATACGTTGGAGACGTATCAATATTTCATTGTTATTGATATTGAATGCTATCGTACTTGTCCAATAATACTTGGAAGGCCTTTCTTACGAAATATAGGTGCAATTATTGATATGAAAGAGGGAAACATAAGGTTCCAATTTCCATTAAAGAAAGAGATGGAACACTTCACTAGGAATAGAATTAAACCACCTTATGAATCTATCATGAGGGCTACTTATGGGTGGAGAGTCAAAGATGACAACACTTGAAACTATGCAATATGCCTAGCTAGGGGCGTAAAACAATAGCGCTAGTTGGGAGGCAACCCAAGAGTTATCTTTAATTTTGCCTTTTCACTTTCTGTTTGTGTATGATAACATGATTATTGCCTCCGTAATGATTGTGTTTTTATGTTTAAATTAGTGTTTGTGCCAAGTAAAGCCTTTGGGATGACTCACAAGATGGGTAGAATTGATACGGTGCAAAAAATAGAAAATTTAGCGTCCATTGTAGAATTTCTCTGATTTTACTAGAACGTCTTTTTAATATGAATTTTTAACAATGTATTTCTATACAAATTCTTCAGGTTTTCCTAATGTTTCAGATTTTTTTGAGTTCCAGAAGTATAGGTTCTCTATAGATCTTTACAGACTCTTCTGTTTTAGACAGATTTGGTTTTTTGCTTGCATAGTTTGCTTGTTTTGATGATGCTATGGATTGTATCGAGGGGGGGGGGGTGGTTGATACGTCTCCAGCGTATCTATAATTTTTTATTGTTCCATACTAATATATTACCATTCTAGGATACTTTTTGGGTCTTTATTTACCAATTTATAATATTTTTGAGCACTAACCAATTGACCCAGTGCCCAGTGCCAGTTGCTGTTTTCTGCATGTTTTTCACTTTTCAGGTTTACAGTACCAAACGAAGTCCAATTGGCACAATTTTTTTTGATGATTTTTTCTGGACCAAAAGAAGACCTGGAAACTTCGGAAGGAGGCCGGGAGCCGCACGAGGGCCCCACAAGCCAACAGGGCGCGCCCTGGGGGGTGCCCTGATGGCTTGTGCCTCCCTCGGGCGTCTCTTGACGCCCCTCTCTGGCCTATAAATTCTAATATATCCTAAAAACCTTGGAGGCAGCCCCGAAACCCTTTTTCCGCTGCTGCAAGTCTCGGTTCCGTCACGAGGCCATCTGGAGCTCCGTTCCGGCACCCTGCCGGAGGGGGGTTCGATCACGGAGGGCCTCTACATCAACCTTGCTGCCCTCATGATGATGTGTGAGTAGTTCACCACTGACCTACGGGTCCGTATCTAGTACCTAGATGGAAATATCTCTATCTCTTGATCTTCAATACAATGATCATCGCATCTTCTATCCGATGTAATCCTATTGTGCGGTGTGTTTGTTGGGATCCGATGAATTGTGGGTTTATGTTCAGATTATTCATGAAAAGTATTTGAGTCACCTATGAATAGTATGATTTTTATTTGCATGATCATTATTGCTTCGTAATGCTCTCCAATTTATTGATGTACTTTGGCCAAGTAGATTGATTTATCTTCAGTGGGAGTGGTGCGTTGTGGTAGGTTCAACCTGACGAGTTTCTATATCCCAGTGACAAAGTAGGGGACAAAATGCGTCTTTGTGTTGTTGCTACTAAGGATAACACGATGGGGTTCATTCATATTGCTTGAGATTACTTTGTCTACATCATGTCATCGTTCTCCATGCATTACTCTGTTTTATTTAATACTCTAGATGCATGCTGGATAGCGGTCGATGAGTGGTGTAATAGTAATAGGTGCAGGCAAGAGTCGGCCTATTTGTTTATGGACGCGATGCCTATATACACATGATCATTGTCATGAAAATCGCATAAGTATCCGCTTTTCTATCAATTGCCCAACAGTAATTTGTTACCCACCGTATGCTGCCTACATGAGAGATGCCGCTAGGGAAAACTATGGCCCCCGGGTCTATTCACTTATAAATTTACAAACACTAATATTACCTTGCTGCCTTTATTTACTTTTTATTTTATTTTTCAATTTACAATTATCTACAATTATCTACACACCTCATTTGCTTGCAAATAATGAGATCAAGGGGATTGACAACCCTCTTGCCCGCGTTGGGTGCAAGTTGTTTGTTCTTTTGTGTGCAGCCGCTGAAGACGGTTGAGGATTGATATTCCTATTGGTTCAATAAACCTTGGTTTCATAACTGAGGGAAATACTTACCCACTTTGTGCCGCAATCACCCGTTCCTCTTCACGGAAAACCCAACGCAGATCACAAGTATCAGGGGTATCAGCCATGGAGAAGTTAGAATACAATACCTTATGAAATAATAAAATAAGAATCAATTTATAACAGTACCTAAAGTATTCGATATGTTTACTATACTAACGGATCTCAAGAAGGTTTTGTTGAGTTTTGTGTGCTGAAGTTTTCAAGTTTTGGGTGCTATCACGATGGATGAAGGAATAAGAAGTGGCAAGAGCCTAAGCTTGGGGATGCCCAAGGCACACCAAGGTAATATTTAAGGAAGACTCAAGCATCTAAGCTTGGGATGCCCCGGAAGGCATCCCCTCTTTTGTCTTAATCCATCAGTATGCCACTTGGAGCTATATTTTTATTCGTCACATGATATATGTTTTGCTTGGAGCGTCGTTTGCTTTAGTTTGATTTTTGTTTTTGTTTTTCCACAATCATTGTTTGCTGGACACACCCACTTGAGAGAGAGATAGGATCACCATGATTTATTAGAATACTCTTTATGCTTCACTTATATCTTTTGAGCTTAGCAGTTGCTCTAGTACTTCACATATCTTTTAGAGCACGATGGTGTATAGATTTTATAGAAATAATTGCACTCTCGTTCTTCACTTATATTTGTTTGAGATTTAATAAATAGTGACGATAATTTGCATGGGTTATAAGACCAGTCCAAAAATAATAGGTATCCAATGAGTGCATAATCAAAACCACATGTAGCACATAAAAGAAAAATTGTGGGTTAATGATATTGATGTGGTAATATGAAAGGGCATGAGTGCATGATCATTGGTTAGTAAAAGTATCATGAATTAGAGGGTGTTAACTTTCTGTTCATCTAAATATTTTTTATAGCATGGTGATGATGTATGAGCATACTTATTCCTCGTTGAAATCCTAGTGTTGTTTAAGTCGGAGACGCGCGATGGTTAACTCCTCCCAACCTCCTCCCTAGGGGCATGCGAGTAGTACTTTGCTTCGAGAGAGCTAATAAATCTTGAAATAACTATGTGAGATCTTTATGACTAATGTGAATCCATGGATGTACGCACTCTCACCACCTCATATTTGCTAGCCTCTTCGGTACCGTGCATAGCCCATTCTCACGTCGAGGATCGATGCAACCTTCGCCGGTGCATCCAAACCCCAGTGACATGATATGCTCTGTTGCACATAAGCCTTGTTATATCTTCCTCAAAACAGCCACCATACCTACCTATTATGGCATTTCCATAGCCATTCCGAGATATATTGCCATGCAACTTCCACCGTTACATCATATGACTAGTAATTTCATTGCCATACTGCTTTGCATGATCATATAAGCTGACATAGTATTTGTGGCAAAGCCACCGTTCATCATTTTTTATGCATGTTATGCCTGATCATTGCACATCCTGGTACACTGCCAGAGGCATTCATATAGAGCCACACTATAGTTTTCATGTTGAGTTGTAAGTAAATAAACGTGTGATGATCGTCATTATTAGGGCACTATCTCAGTGAGGAAAGGATGATGGAGACAATGATTCCCCCACAAGTCAACATGAGACTCCAAACGAAAAATAAAAGAAAGAAAGAAAGAAAGAAAAAGGAAAAAAAAGAAAAATATATATAAATAAATGAGAGAAAATAGAGAAGCGACAATGCTACTACCTCTTTTTCCATACTTGTGCCTCAAAGTGGCACCATGTTCTTCATATAGAGAGTCTCGTGTTTTGTCACTTTCATATGCTAGCGGGAATTTTTCATTATAGAACTTGGCTTGTATATTCCGATGACGGGCTTCCTCAAATGCCCGAGGTCTTCATGAGCAAGCAAGTTGGATGCACACCCACTTAGCTTCATTTGAGCTTTCATACACTTATAGCTCTAGTGCATCCGTTGCATGGCAATCCCTACTCCTCGCATTGATATCTATTGATGGGCATCTCCATAGCCCATTGATACGCCTAGTTGATGCGAGACTTTCTTCTCCACTTTTACTCCTTTGAAACCCGCCACCATATTCTATTCCACCTTTATGCTAAATCCATGGTTCACGCTCATATATTGTGTAAGTAATAAAAAGCTGAAGCGCTAAGAAGTACTCCAATTGCCTGACTTGACACCATGGTGCTTGACATTTGTATTTATGTGGTGAAGACGGAGCCATGCTATTCTAATATGATAAAATGAATAGGCGGTAACCATTCTTTAAGGATCGTATATTTTGAAAACTTGATGATTATGTTCCTTATGTTTATAACCATTACTATTTTGATGTTTGTTAATTCATCGTTTCTCAATGATCATACCTGCAATAGATTACATGTTGGGTAGCATGTCACATAAAAAATTCTGTTTTTATCAGTTACCTACTCGAGGACGAGCAGGAATTAATCTTGGGGATGCTGATACGTCTCCAATGTATCTATAATTTTTTATTGTTCCATGCTATAATATTATCATTCTAGGATGCTTTTTGGGTGATTATTTACCAATTCATATTATTTTTGAGCACTATCCTATTAACCAAGTGCCCAGTGCCAGTTGTTGTTTTCTGCGTGTTTTTGACTTTTCAGGTTTACAGTACCAAACGAAGTCCAATTGCCCCGAAACTTTTATATGATTTTTTTGGACCAAAAGAAGACCTCGAAGATTCGGGAGGAGACCGGAGGCCGCATGAGGGAGCGAGCACGCAACAGGGCGTGCCCAGGGGGGTGGCCGTGCCATGTTGTGGGCTGGCCCCCGACGCCCCTCTCTAGCCTATAAATTCTAATAAATCCCCAAAACCCCAGAGAGCCTCCCAAAACACTCTTTCCACCGCCGCAAGTCTCTGTTCCGCTATGTTCCCATCTAGAGCCCTATTCCGGTGCCCTTCCAGAGGGGGGATCAATCACGGAGGGCCTCTTCGTCAACCTTGCTGCTCCCATGGTGATGTGTGAGTAGTTCCCTAGAGACCTACGGGTTCGTAGTTAGTACCTAGATGGCTATCTCTCTCTCTCTCTTGATCTTCAACACAAAGTTCATCGCATCTTCACCGTGATTGATGCTTGTGATCTGCGTTGGGTTTTCCGTGAAGAGGAACGGGTGATGAAGCACAATGCAGGTAAGTATTTCCCTCAGTTAAGAACCAAGGTTTATCGAACCAATAGGAATATCAGTCATCAACTGTCTTAATTGGCTGCACACAAAAGAGCACACACTTGCACGCAATGCGGCAAGAGGGTTGTCAATCCCCTTGATCTTGTTATTTGCATGCAAGTGAGATATGTAGATGATAGTAGATAATTGTAAATTGGAAAATAAAATAAAACAAAGTAAAAGGCAGCAAGGTATTGAATGCGTTTGTAAACTTACAAGAGAGTAGAGCCAGGGTCCATAGTGTTCTCTAGTGGCATCTCTCATGTAGTAGGCATACGGTGGGTAAACAAATTACTGTTGGGCAATTAATAGAAAAGCGGATAGTTATGCAATCTTTATTCACGACAATGATCATGTATATGTAGGCATCATGTCCATAAGCAAATAGGCTGACTCCTGCCTGCACCTATTACTATTACTCCACCCATCGACCGCTATCCAGCATGCATCTAGATTATTAAGTAAAACAGAGTAATGCTTGGAGAACGATGACATGATGTAGATAAAGAGAATTCAATTAATATGAACTAACCCCATCATTTTATCCTTAGTGGCAACAATGCAAAGATGTGTCTTGTCCCTTTCTATCACTGGGATATAGAGCACCGCCAGATTGAACCCACTACAACGCACCCCTCTCACTGAAGAAATATCAATCTAGTTGGCCAAACTATTTCAATAGATCGGAGAGATTTACGAAGCTATAATGATCATGCAAATAAGAATCATAATCAGAGGTGACTCAAATACTTTTCATGAATAATCTGAACATAAACCCACCATTCATCGGATCCCAACAAACACACTGCACAAAAGGATTACATCGAATAGATCAAAGCGAAGATGCGATGATTATTGTATTGAAGATCAAGAGAGAGAGAGAGAGGGAGAGAGAGATCTAGATACTAACTACAGACCCGTAGGTCTGTAGTGAACTACTCACAACTCATCATGGAGGCAGAAAGGATGATGTAGAGCCCTTCCGTGACCGATTCCTCCTCCGGCAGATCGCCGGAAAAGGTCGCCAGATGGGTACGCGGCGGAAATGTGACTTGCAGCGGCGGAAAAAGTGTTTTTGGAGCTCTACTAGGGTTTTTGGAATATTTGATGATTTATAGGCCAGAGAGGGGCACGAGAGATCGGCCGAGGGAGCCATGACCCATCAGGGCGCGGCCTGGCCCCCTGGCGCACCCTGTTGGGTCGTGGTGCCCTCGTGCCGCCTCTCGTCTCCTCCCGAAGCTTCCAGGTCTTCTTTCGGTCCAGAAAAAATCATATTAAAGTTTCGTGGCATTTGAACTTCGTTTGGTATCACTAGTGCAGGCGCCTGCTATACAAACGGTTTTTAACCCCTTTTCGTGACGTAGTCTCAAACCGTCGTCTTGCATGTGTGGGCGATAGGGGGGGCTATCCCACACAACACGAAAAACTCGTCGGCGATGGCTGCGCCCGGTCACACACGATGAGCAAAAATATGTCGTGTGCGATTGGAGGGGCCATCACAAACAAATATTTTTGTGAAGTCGTGTGAGATGTGCTTAGCATCCCACACGGTGAATCCCAAATGTACATTTCCATTCTCATTCTACATCACACTCAATTTTCTGCATAACATCGTCTGTGTTAGGGGTGGCCATCACACACGGTTCCTAGAAGAAATTGTTTGGCATAGGGCTATCCATCACACACACGTTTTACTTGAAAACGTTTGCGAATCTGTCTTCTAACACACATAGTTTACGTCCGGAAGTCGTGTGTGATTTTTCACTGATCCAACACGCCAAATTTCCAGGAACCGTGTGGGTTTGGTGAGGTAATCGCCCACGGTGTTCTATGACAAACCGTCTGCAATATGAAACCACAATAATAAGGCTAATTGCTCTATTATTTATAATCCAGCTAGTAAACAAATTGACACTTCATATCAAACACACAATATATTTCATTTCGTATTACGACAGCCAGGATTTCATAATTGGAATACATCAGAGTACAACATCATATAGGCATATACTACCTAGCTACCCAATTACACGACATGACCGAGTTTCACATGCAACATCTAAAACCTTTGGAAAATAGCATCATATACGGTAAATAGACAGATGAATCTCGTCTAGAAAACAGTTGAAGCGGAAGGAAAATATTGAGCCTTCACTGATGTCGAAGGTCCTTGCAACTTTATGCCAGTGCCTGTGGATGGTTGCCCGCCCATCCTTCTTCCTCTTGAGGAAGACTTCAAGATTATACCGCGGGTGCTGTATGAATACCTTCCTCGCCTCTTGACCATACATGTGGTTTGAGACGTACTCATCGATGAACTGCTTTGGAAAGGACTGCAAACAAAGATATGCATAAATTTTGTTCCAAAAAATTGTAATGTCACAAAGGGAAAAAAGACAAGGTAAAAGCGATAGTACCATCCTATAGTTCACTGATGTCTTCTTCATTGTGCAGACAAACAACTTGTTGTTTTTCGTCGCAAGTTTCTTTATCTTAACAATCTTTCTGAGTTTCTTGATTTGACTGATATTCATGAACACATCATTTTCCCTACATGCAAAATGAGTCGAACAGTGGGTCTAAACCTCTTACAGCAGAACCTACATGTGCAAGACCAAATTATTATTAGAAACCTAAATATTAGAATGGTTCCTGCAATTGCACAATAATGCACAATTAGCCAAAGGATCATGAAAGTGCAAACCTCGATGGTAAACTTCAGTGTCTCCCATTGTTCCCCCTGTAATGCATTTAAGATAGATATTGATAAGGTTTTTAAGTGAGATTTGGCATGCTACCAGTAAAATATGTTAATGAAAAATAAACGCATTGCAGATCCAACATATTAATTCAAGCCACATGGAAAATCCAAGCATGCTAAGAACTATGAAATGTAGCAATTGTATGTTTCACATGCATAACAATACAAAATTGTACCAACAATAATCGAACATCACATTGCAGATGATCATCAAAACAAATGAACCAAACAGTTAACTGAACATCACATTGGACAATAGAACATACTAGAAGGTCAGATTGCATAGTAGCATTACTTGCATATTTCACTAGAATTTCTTAAGGAAAGGCAGGAGCAGCACATGCAACAGGTAAATCAAACATGCTTAACAGGCGAAGCTACCTGAACACGGGTCATTAGTAATTAAGCTAAAAAACAGGCTATTCCTCATTGTCGGAGATATCGATAACGATGGGCTTGGAAGAGGGCGAGGCCTCCACATCGTGGGTGCCCTCCTCGTAGTGGTGAGTGGCCTCAGCCTGTCCAGGCGCCAACCTGCCGGCTCTGGAGTTGAGGAAAGCACGGGCACGCTGAGAAAACAACTCGTAGTCATCGTCGAAGGCAAAAGCGGATCTCTCGAGATAACACATGAAGTTGTTGTTCAAAGCATACAACCGCGTGGCGGCGTCCGCACGCGAGGCGTCGACGGTGGCCTCGAAGGCGATGTGCTGCTCCAAGATCTGGGGATCGGCACGTATGGTAGCCAACGCGGCCTTATCCGTGCGTGCGGTCGCGATTTGCTTCTCCGCTGCCAGGTGCTCCTTGAGATCCTGGCTATACTGCGTGCACCATGTCTTTCGGCGGCGATTATGTGGGGGGTGGGCCGGTGATTTTGGTGGAATGTGTTGTGCCGGCGGTCGGGGCATGTGGAATGGAGGAAGGGGTGGAGGGGGAGGGGTGTGGGGAAGGTCTGGATTACCTGACTAGATGGAGGAGCGCGAGCAGCAGGAAGGAGCGTCGATGTCGAGAAGGCGGCGCTGCAAGCAAGCTGTGTAGGTTTGAACTTAGGAAAGGAAGGGGGAAGCAGGGGGGTGTGGCTTTTGGTTGGTACGAGGGGCGAGAGAGGTAGATATTTGCCCGGCAGCCCAAAATTTCGTTCGGTGCGGCGAAAAAGTAGCGCGCACAATCACATCGGACACAGTCCCTTTACCATAACTGTGTGAGATCACTGGTGCAGCGATGTGCTATACAAACAGTTTTTAACCCCTTTCCGCGACGTACTTTGAAACCGTCGCCTTGCATGTGTGGGCGATAGGGGGGTCCATCCCACACGACAAGGCAAACCCGTCGGCGATGGTGGCCAAAGAACGCAAACGTTTGGCAAAACTAAGCGTATGGGATGTCCGCATCTATCACAAATGAGGGTCACCGGATAATCGTTTGAGATATGTGTATTTCCCATACGGTTCATCCTTGCAACTCATGATGAGGACATGGCTACATTGGATATGATCACAAATATTGCATATGCCCATTTATTTGTGGTGATTTCTGATAAAAGTTATGCAATAATTTATTTATGCTATACAGAACAAAAGTACTTCACCTCTCTTTGTTTCATGCCTAATTGCAGAACTACCGGACACTTGTACAATACACATATGAAGATAAGGGAAAAAAGGACGTTTAGGTCCTGTTCAATAAGTTCTCTCACGTCACTTTTAGCCCAAGAGAAGATAGAGTCCAAGTCTCTCACGTTCTGGACTCAGATTCGGACTGCACAGACATACCTGTACCAAAACGGCAACAACTTTTTCATCCGAACTCCGAATTGGGTGATTTTTTTGTTGAAAAGTAGATTTTATGTGCTTTCCATCCCAATTGGAATCACCTTAAAATTCGTCCGGAGCGTGGAGATATTGACGAAACAATCTGACGTTGCACCAGAATCCGAATCAAACTACAAGTCCAAAGGTGTTCCATCACCTCCACTTGGTCCCATAGGCCTTGTACGACCTAGGGTTAGTTTTAGGCTGCCTTGGGACGTTCTCCCACCTCCTTGGCCACCACCCCTTCCTCCTATATAAGTAGATCAATCTAGTAGCTTTTTCCTTGGGTTTTGTTTAGTTAAAAGTTAGCCATTGCAACTTCGTGTACTTTGTTTGTGTCCAACGACCAGACCAAGACCGCTTTCGGAACCCCACCCTTATCAATACGTCATCCATATTAGCAATATTCAGATTGCATTATCATATTCTTGCTTGTTCTTCGATTGCTTGCAGAAATAGACCTTCGTGGTCAGGTTGATCGTGCTCCGGCGTGGTTAATAACCTCTTGGAGATTGGTTTAGCGATTGCTAAGGCGCAGCATCCTAAACGTTTGTAGTCGGATCGTCAAAGTTGTCTCCACCAAATCGATAGTTATCATCTCATCGAAAGATCGGGACACCCTCGCCTCTATCATGTGGTATCAGTTTTCAGGTTGCTCGGTGAGAATTTCCAGTTATCCCTAGATTAGATTTATTTTTCTTACCTATTACCCAAGAAAAAGCCACAAAAAAAGTTAGATCTATTCATCCCTTGTCCAAGCCAGTCCGAGCCTTTGCAATTTCTTTTCAGTGCATGCATAGTTGAATTATCGGTTGCATCGTGGTGTCGAGTTGCTGGTCTTAGTGTCTAGTTCCGTTAGAGTTTCGAGTTCTGTCCACAGGTAGTCACGCCGCCGCCGCACCATTGTTCCCACTGCTGCCATATATCACCACCACCACCATCATCATCATCCCTTCCGCTGTCGTCCATCACCATCCATCAATATTCACAACGTGCTCCCATTGTTCATTGTCATTATCATACTTGAGGTCATTCGCATCTACGCTTGATCCAATCTGCATCTTATCTGGTTTGTTGGAGAGAAGAAAAAAAGTAAGAGAAAAAGATGTAAAAAAAAAGTGAGAGCAAAAAAAAAGAGAGAAGAAAAAAAAGTTGATTTTTTTTTCAAAAATTGACATAATATTTTCCGGAGGAAAGTTGCAGAGAGAGTTTTGGTATATCGTGCTTGGCAGTCATTTATCATCATTATCTTTACTGCCTTTGTAATCTTAACTTATATCTTGCTATCCAGAGCTACTTCATATCATCCGTTGCTGCTACTTGTGGTATGCCGTGACTCCGTTAGTGTTCTAGGCTCGCGTCTCTAGTACGGTCTAGCCTACGACCAGCACAGTACCGTCGTGGAGCGTTTATTCAACATTGCATCTCTGAATTGATTATTGCTAATCTTTTGCTACCATATATTAAGCCTTCCAAGCTCCACATATTTCTACACCGTGTATACATACGTTCACCTGGTAATCGCTTTACTCAATCTTCAGAGATATTGACACCGTCGGTTGCCGCGCACCACCTGCTGCATGGTAAGAACTTGTAAGACATTGATATTTGCTTTACTGTGAGCGTTTTACCACCACATCCTAGTAGTTCATAGGAACATTGTTCTTGGATTTTGTTTCTTCTACTAATCATGACAGGATCCAGAGTTGCCAGTTCATGGGCTTCTTCAATCGTGGGAGATGTGCCACCACATACGCAAATACAACAACCGTTACGAGAGGTGCAAAGAGATCCAAATGAAGATTATCAGGTTAATGTTTCTCTACCGCCATTTAATGGACGTTTTAGGCCGGCTTTATATATTGAATGGGAGTTTGAAATAAGTGATATATTTGCTTCCATAATTTTGCTGAACATAAGAAAGTTAAGGTCGCAGTTGGTTCTTTCACTGGTTATGCTTCCGTTTGGTGGAGTTAATATTGTCGGTTACACCCTGATTATATACCTACTACTTGGGATGATTTGAAACTTGCCATGAGACACACATTCGTTCCTGCTTATTATACTAGTGACATGATTAAAAAGTTACAACATTTAAAACAAGGTAGTGACACCGTAACGAAATATTATGATGATTTACAAACGACCTTGTTGCATTCTTCATTAGAAGAAAGTGAAGAAGATTTTATGGATAGATTTTGGGGAGGATTAAACCGTGATATTTAGGAGATACTAATTCATGAAAAGTGTTATTCTATGGACCGTTTGTTTTGTCTTGCTTGCAAAGCTGAACAGGAAATAAAACAACGTGTTGCCCACAAGGAGAACGAGCGCAAGGTGCACATTCCAAGAGTTGATATGGTTTTCCTTCAATTACTAGGCATACTATGCAACCACATCAATTGTTGTGAGGGTTACATCACCTTCACCATGTGACACGTCACCACCGAGAGTGCCTACATCATCTAAGTTGATCATAAGAGGTAATGACAAAGGTACTGATCTTCCACCTCCACATGAGTATGATGAATGCCTTGTAAATTTGAATGCACCATGTGATGAGCCACCTATTACTTTGATCACACCACCTATTTTAGAGAACTATGCTGATGATTTGACTATGCCATGTGATCAAATAACTACAATATCAACAATTTTGAGTGCACCCATTGAATTAACTGTTGATGGGAAAGAACCATGTGAATTAGGAAATAAATCAAATTTGGATCAAATATGTTTGAAAATAATTGTGCCACTGTTTAATCATTTTGATATGACCTCCAATCTTGGTGATGATTCTGTGTCAAATGACATGTTGCATATTTGCTTATTTAAGCATGTTTTAGCATGTAAATTTGAAACAATTCAAGTTTATTTACCAATGTTGGGATGGTTTAATGATGAATATTGTCAATCTTTTGATATGACTAAGGACTTCACTTATATGTGCAAACTGAGTTACAATATTTTCATGCCCTCTACTTCTTGTGATAATATTTTGGGTTTATATTTCATGGCATATGAAAGTTACTCATGTATACGTGTGTCATATGTGCAAAAACTAAGGGAAGTAAAAATGGATGACATATACATATACAACATGTACACATTGTCTCTTTTGTTAGCCACATTTCAGATTAAGCAACGCTGAGGACGGCTTTGTTTTCAAGAAGGGGAGGATGATGAGGACATGGCTACAATGGATATGATCACAAATATTGCATATGCCCATTTATTTGAGGTGATTTTTGATAAAAGTTATGCAATAATTTATTTATGCTATACAGAACAAAAGTACTTCACCTCTCTTTGTTTCATGCCTAATTGCAGAACTACCGGGCACTTGTACAATACACATATGAAGATAAGGGAAAAAAGGACGTTTAGGTGTTGTTCAATAAGTAATCTCACGTCACTTTTAGCCCACGAGAAGATAGAGTCCAGGTCTCTCACGTTCTGGACTCAGATTCGGACTGCACAGACATACCTGTACCAAAACGGTAACAACTTTTTCATCCGGACTCCGAATTGGGTGATTTGTTTTGTTGAAAATTAGATTTTAAGTGCTTTCCATCCCAATTGGAATCACCTTAAAATTCGTCCGGAGCGTGGAGATATTGACGAAACAATCTGACGTTGCACCAGAATCCGAATCAAACTACAAGTCCAAAGGTGTTGCATCACCTCCACTTGGGCCCATAGGCCTTGTACGACCTAGGGTTAGTTTTAGGCTGCCTTGGGACGTTCTCCCACCTCCTTGGCCGTCACCCCTTCCTCCTATATTAGCAGATCAATCTAGTAGCTTTTTCCTTGGGTTTTGTTTAGTTAAAAGTTAGCCATTGCAACTTCGTGTACTTCATGTGTGTCCAACGACCAGACCGAGACCGCTTTCGGAACCCCACCCTTATCAATACTGCATCTATATTCGCAATATTCAGATTGCATTATCATATTCTTGCTTGTTCTTCGATTTCTTGCAGGAATAGACCTTTGTGGTCAGGTTGATCGTGCTCCGGCGTGGTTAATAACCTCTTGGAGATTGGTTTAGCGATTGCTAAGGCGCAACGTCCTACACGTTTGTAGTCGGATCGTCAAAGTCGTCTCCACCAAATCGATAGTTATCATCTCATCGAAAGATCGGGACACCCTCGCCTTTATCAACTCTTGTGAGATCACACAACATCGCACGTGCTATTCTGTGTAGCGCCGTTTACGATGTGCACCGAATCGCAAACAGTTCACGATTATAAAGCATGTATGATAAGGAGACAATCACACACATTTAGTTCCAGTTTGACCGTCTGTGATGTGATATAAGAGTGCATACGTTTATCATTGTAAAACCGTATGCGAAGGTTGAATATATCCCACACGCGGGGTTTCTGATAAACGTTTGTGATTTATAAAACGTCCCAAACGTGTGATCCATACTTCCCAAACGTGTCATCTGGAATAACTGTGTCGGATGAAGGCCTATCGCACGTGTTCTTCTTTGACCAATGTTTACGATGGTACACAGTTCAAAATACGAAATCGTGTGTGATAAGGAGACTAGCACAAACGCTGGTGTTGTTAATCTCACACGTTCTTTCTTGTCTGACCGTGCGCGAAGACGAGATTCATCGCACACGCCTCGAATGGAGAAACGTGTGTGATGTTGGAGTTGATCGCAGACGTTTTGCTTTCTCAAACTGTGTGCATTGTAATGGCCTGCAGAGCAGGATTTGCCCCTAATTAAATACCTTTGTTCATAATTCACATAATTTAAATTTGAAAGTAGGAATTCATGTATTTCATATCGAATCATGTTTAGGTTTAAGAACGAATGCATAATTCGATTAACATGTACATATACTCAAGAACTACATAAGCATCAATTCTCAAAAAAAAGGAAAGTACAGAAGGGACAAATAAAGAATGATGGAAGCACGGTTGTACTAAAGACGGTAAAGAGAGAGCCGAAAGACATTTTGTATGCTGGAGAAGGTGAATCGGAATGCCCATATTGTGCCCTCCTCCATGCCTAACGCATGAACGACTCTAGGCCAGCCCCTAGTGATGGCCGCCCGCCCATGCTTCACTATCTTCATTATGACTTCTCGATGCTCATTGTAGTCTCGATGATATATTTTAACCTTCATTGCATGTCCAGCAATCATGTACTTTGTGAGGTAATCTTGAGTAAACTGCTTTGGGAACCACTGCAAAAGAAAAAGATTCAGACATTGTTGTGTGACAACTTATTATGGGCAGTAGTAATAGAAGCCTACGGAGTTCGTAGTTACCATCCTACAGCTCACTGTTGTGTTGGATAGAGCGTAAACAAATAGTCTAATTGGCATTGTTCGTCTCTTTTCCATAACAATCATTTTTAGTTTCCTCACTTGATGCTGGTTCATGAATATTTCATTACCCCACACGCAAAAAGGGTCCAGGAATGGATCTTTACCTAAGACATATGTACCTACAAGCAAGAAGCCAATATTAGAAACTAAAATGCAGTTGCAGAATGGTGTAATATATTACTCCATCAGTTCCGCAATGTGTTGCATATAAACATTTTGAGAAGTCAACATTTACTTACTTTGACCAAGTTTGTAGAGAAAAACATTTACATCTAGAATTACAATTCCATTTCATTAGATACATCACAAAATTTTATATTGTATATATTTTAGATGGTATATGTAGATACATCACAAAAATCTATATGTACTACATGATGGAACGGATGGAGTATAAGCGGAGGGATGAAAAGAACCTCGGTGGAAAACGTTGGCCACTCCCATTGTTGTCCTGTGCAAGTACATGTAAAGTCATGATAAGTACATCACCCTTAACATCAACCAAGTATGCGAGGTATCTTCTTGAAATAAACAAGGCATATATGCTCACTATAACAACCAAATATAGCCATTTGATACTAGACAAATGCTCAATGGAACCAACCTAACAACCAGATAACGAAAAGCAAGGCGTCTGCTTGAAAACTAGACAAATGCTCACTGCAATCAACCTAACAACCAGATACATAAAAGCAAGGCATCTACTTGAAAACTAGACAAATGCTCACTGCAACCAACCTGGCAACCAAATTCAGATAAACAAGGCATAAATGTTTAAAGCGGGAGTTAAGGGCACAGGTTAACAACACCAGGCATAACAGGTGGTATTGATGAAATTGAACTGCACAGTTCATACTTGCACGTAATGAACATCAGATTGTGAATAACTGAAAGAAACAAGGCATTCATGCTCACTATAACAACCAACTATAGCCATTGAAAACTGGACAAATACTCAATGCAACCAACCTAACAACCAGGTACAGAAAAGCAAGGCATCTTCTTGACAACTGGACAAATGCTCAATTAAACACTGCATGATTATCGCATGGCAAAAGCTACTACAACAATGGGTACGAGATGGCTAGCTACAAAAGGTATGATTTTCTCACAGGATGTTGCCTCACTTGTCATGGATGGGCTCCTTCCACTTGGGATATGAGGTGCCCAGGGTGCACTCCCTGATGTCGCAGATGGCACGTTACCCCTTGTAACAGCCGTAGCGTGTGCCATTATCTTGGTGGATGAGATCTAACTTTGAAGCTAAGGATCCCAATCCACCGCCGTAGAACGTTTCCTTCAGAAATGACAAAAGGGGCTCGATGGCGTAGAAGGATCGCAAATCCATGACCGCGAGGCGGATGAGATCAGTGGCGGGGCCTTTGAAGAGATCGACGGCGGTTGAACCAGAGGCGTTGCCGGTGGACCACTTAACTTGTGACATGGCCCGGGTGAAGCCGGTGATGTTGACGAGCTTGATGTCATAGCCGGCTCTCCTGAGATATAGGAACACGCGTTCCCGCAGACTTGAAGCCTTCGGCATGGCAATGTAGGCAGCGTCCTCACCGGCTCCCGCGGCGAGGTGTTCGTCCGGGATCGAAGGGTCGGCGCGAACGGCGCCCACCTCGCCAGCGTACGGCGGAGAGGCCATGATAGACCTCTTTTTGCTCATACACTCCTCGAGGTCCACAGGAGATGTGGTCGGGCTGATTAGGCTGTGACTCTCTGGAGTACGGGATGGGGATCTGGGGGAAAGGGACACCGCCGGCCTCATCTAAAAACTCAGGGCGGCGATGGTGTATGTGGATCGATGGGGACCCTGAACTTGTTTAGCTATGAGGCACGGGCAGACCGTCTGAGGTTGGTGGAGGGAGGCGGCGGTGGGGGCGATCTAGGGTTCAAGCGGGGGAGGAAGGGGGAGGGGGGTGTTGTGCGGACGGGGGGGGGGGGGGGGTGTTTGTGGATGTGCCGCTGCTGCTGAAAATTTTAGTAGTAATGGTGTGGGTGGAGATGCTGGTGGACGAGGGATGGAGACGATTCAAATGCCTCGGCAGCTAAAATTTTACTATAGGGTTGGTGCGGTGGACGAGGAAAGGCGGCATGCAGTTGAAATACCGCTTCCAATTAAATTTTGGCAAACGAAATGGGCGGGAGCAACCAAGATCGCACACGGTCCAAACATAATAAAGTGTGTATGCTCTACGCTGTAACAAAATGCCGTGCCGCGAAACCACGAATTTTTGCATCGCTCGAGGTGGGTAGCTCTTTCTGAGATTTCTCAAGGCGGGTTCATCTCACACGGTTCATCCTCAATTTCAGTCGCAGACGTCAAATTCATCCCGCGCCTCCACATGCCCACAAACAGATGACACAAACATTTGGCAAATTTTCAACACAAAATGCCTTATTTTGCAGCAGATTAGTTTACATTAGTTCATACGCTCAGTAATTTACAAACAGTTCGTCAATTTACATGAAGATGAACTACACAAAATATTCACTACGCCATGGATGCATACAAACGCCGCGCCTCCACCGTCGTCATGACCTTCCTCGCCTCAGAACGAGTATTCAGAGGAGCTCGTCAAGTCGATGAGCTCCACTGGTTCCACGGCGGAGACTGGTGGGGCTATCTCGGCCGGAGCGATAGCGGTGCCTCTCGCCAGGTCTGCCGCTGTCGATGAAGATGTCGTGGCGTCCAGGTGGGCCATCGGGATACAGACGGGCACCGATCTCGCTAGAGCTGCTTCCCTGGTCGCCGTGGCCGCTGTTGCCAGGGCTGCCGCCGCAGTTGCAAGGCCTGCACTGGCCTCCAACGCGGCTGAGAGGCATGCGGCGGCCTGCTCCACCTCCTTCTGGTCCTGCTCCCGCCTCTTTTTGCCCTCTGCATCTGAGTTCTGCTTCCTCTTCGCACTCTCCCGCCGTTTCTGCCGCTTCAGATCCCTAGCCGCGTTACGGATGACATCCGTAGATGCGACTGATTGTTCCACACCGACACTGAGACGACGCTCGTCGTCGTCATGCAGGAACGCATCGAGGCCCGATTCCTGGACGGACAGAGCGATGGCCATCGGCATCCGATGCTGAAACTTTAGGTCGTCGTCGGCGGCAGCGGCCGCGGCATATGACGGTTGACCGTAGACCGACATGGAGGACAGCGCGTCGGAATCCTCTATCCCGTCATCATCGGCCACGACAGCTGGCTATTTGCTGTTGCCCACCATGGCGGCCAACGCGTCGGAATCCTCTATCATGTCGTCGTCCAACACTATCAGGACGGCGCCATGCACATCCGCATGGTTGAGCAACGGTTCCATTTGGTGTGTGTGGTGGTGGTGGCGAGCTATCGGCGGAAAAATTAGCTGTTAGCCGCCGTCGGCGAGATCTTTTATAGGTCGCTGTCGGGTTTGGGTTTGTAATGTGCACATTACCCCTTTGCACTGGCTGACGCTTGCGGTTGGCACCACTAGGCAAGGCCGATTTTGCTGTGTACGGGCATCGCACACGGTTAGGGTAGCACACTCGTGTCTGCTCGGGGTACAATCGCATACGGTTGTTTCGTCAGTTTCGTTTGCTATTTTACATAATACTAGCATCTTTGAGATAAACGAGAAAAAAAATGCAAGAGAGGGTGAAAACACAACCACGCCCGCTAGTGACCCAAATATATACTCCCTTCGTTCCTAAATATATATGTAGTTCGTAGTGAAATCTGTAAAAAAGACTTGTAATTAGGTTCGGATGAAGTATATATATGTATGAACATGGTGTTGTCATGTTTAAATTCGCAATGCGCAACTTTAATGTGTGGCACATGCTTCATATGTGCATGCCTAAAAGTGTCCAATGTGACACAAAAGGGTTTCATGACAAACATAATATAGGGTGTTGCAGCCTATACTATGTGCCGGAGGATATATGGGGTCCTATGAACACATGACCTGGTTCAAACTTTGTCACACATTTATCCATGTCTGAATTTTCGTAAGACAACCAGGAGAATTTATACCTTAATATGTCCAAACCATCACATATTGTTGTCGGACAATAGGGATATATAGATCACGCGGTCCCACGACTTGGCGCGTCGTTGAAGATCAGTTGAGCGGGGCTAGAAGACCACCATCCCCCTGCATATGGCCAAATGTATATGCGAAAATGGTGTGGTCCGGTGTTTCAACAATTAATACACAATGGTACACTATCTATGATGTGGCATGCACCTAGCTGAGATAACTGGACATATATATATACCCCCATTAAGATTGGTTATATATATACTACCTAGATCGTTATGGACGTATATATATATATATATATATATATATATATATATATATATATATATATATATATATATATATACATACATAAACACTATTCTGATCACGGGATGAGAATAATATTCTGATAACTACATAACCTGCCGCAACAGTAGCACTTGAACTTCCCCGAGTGCTAAGTTGAACTTCTGCTAAAAAAGTGTCCAAATAGGGCTTGCGATATACCGTTGCAAAGCTATGGACACCAGTATAATAGCCTAGTTGAATTTTTGGCAAAATGTACACTGTTTAAGAGCAGTTTTGAATACCGTTTTTGTTCATACAAAAAAAACGTGAATCGTATTTTCGAGCCTATTTCTAAACCATTTATCGGAATGAGGCTAATGAGATGGCGTTTGATAGCTGCTGCAAATCCGCTTCTTTTTCGTAGAGAAAGTTTTTTCCAATTTTAAACTATTTAAACGTAATTTTGAAAATGGCCAAAGTCCCACTGAGTTCATATTTTCGCTTTATTTTCTCAATGGTTTATCAGAATGTAGCAAATGATATGGCATTGGAAAGCTTGAAGAAATGCGAAACTTTTTTATGTAGATTGTTTTCCCCATTTCTTTACGTTTTTGGAATGTAGCAAATGATATGGCATTGGAATGTAGCAAATGATAAGTCAATTTTGAAAATGGCAAAAAACGTTTCTTGGCCGTAATTTCTACAAAATTTATCGGAATTGGGCAAATAATATACCATTGAAAAGCTACGGAAAATGCGAAACTTTTTCATGTAGATGGTTTTCTCTGATTTCTAGCCGTTTTCAAGCAATTTTGAAAACAGCGAGATCATGCATTGTGCCTTTTATCGCAAAATAGAGTCTTCGAAAATGCACCGAGTGAAGTACTTGAACTTCATCAGCACGTCTACCTGAACTTCAGTCTGTTTCTTCACGTGCTGTTTTTTGCTCGTAGCTCTCCATCCACTCACCGGAATTGAGCAAGTGATATACCGATGCAAAGCTGTTGTAAACACGCAACTTTTTCGTCTTGATTATTTTTTTCGTACTCCCGATGGTTTAAAAGATTTGCATCTGAAATTCATTCAGTGTGGTAGTTGAACTTCCTGCTGTTTTCACGTTAAACTTCTGTCGCGTATTTTCGTTTGTAATTTCTCATCCATTCGTCGGTGTTACCCAAATGATATGACTTTTTGAACAAACCTCTTTCACAATAATTTTTTAACTTTCTCTGACCGAGAACTTGAACTTATAGCAACAGAAAAATGGACCTTGCCTTTTTATTCATTTTCCCATATTAAACACACACCATGTAGTACGTGAACTTTCTCCGTTTTTATAATTTGAATTTTTGATTTTCTTTTTGATATCGAATTGGTCCCAAATAATAACTGAACTTCTTTGTGGATCGAGAGAATTATTTTAAAACACAAAAAACAATTTCTTCTTTGTGTTTTTGAACATGGAAATACAAGGTGAACCTCTCTTGCAATAATTTTTGAACTTCCCCGGGCAGAGCAAGTGAACTTCTTTCATAAAACCTTTTAATATTTTATTTTTCTATTCTTTTATTCTCACCTCAAACACATTCCTTGTAGTACTTGAACTTCTCGTTGTTTTCACTATGAACTTCTGTCACGTTTTTGTTTGAAGTTCTCACTTTTCCTAAGTTACTAAAGAAAAAAATCCGGGTTGCTTTACACGTCGAACTACTACACTATTTTAATTTGAACTTTGATCTTTTTTATTTTGAACTGCTATGTATTTATTTTATATAGAGGGAAAATAAAACTGATATCTTTTCCGTGTAAGGAATTTCACGAGTTTAATTTGAACTTGTGAGCTTTTTTATTTGAACTTTTTCATTTTACTGTTTAGTAATGAGAAAAAAGCTGGGTTTTTCATAAACTTCGAACTTCCGAGTCTTTTTTATTTCAACTTCTTCATTTTGTTCTTTAGTAGCGAGAAAAAATCTGAGTTTTTTACATACTTCGAACTTCTCTGTTATTTTAATTTGAACTTCTTAGTCTTATTCTTAGGGAGGAAATATGTTTTTAAATATGCATCAACCATTTTTTTAAAATTGAACTTCGTAGTTTTATTTTTCCTAGAAACGGAAATAATTTGAGTTTTCCCGATACATCGAACTACTCCCTTACTTTAATTTGAACTTCTTGAATTTATTTCTTTTATTAACAATGAAAATCTGAGTTTTTATAAATATGAAAGTGATCTACTTTTTATATTTGGACTTGCATGTTTATATCTTTTGGAAACGGAAAAACCCTAGTTCGCTAATAAATGTGAACTAGTTCGTTATTTAAATTTGAACTTCTAGAGTTTTTATATTTAGAAACTATGAAAATCCCTTTTCTTGAATTTTGAACTGCTCTATTTTTACCATTTGAACTTCTTATTTTATTTATTTAGAAACGGTAAAATATCCGCTTTATCGTTTTTATTTAGAAACATGCAAATAGATGGTGGACCTCTCTCACAAGAATTTTTGGACTTTCCCGGGCGGATCACCTGAACTTCTATAAAAAAAACTAGACTTTACAAATTAATTCTTTTTTCTCATTCGAAAATCACTCCATGCAGTAGGTGAACTTCTCGTTGTTTTCACTATGGGTTGCTCTTTGCTTTTTGTTGGCTGAATTCCTCAACCTTTTTTGGTGAATCCCCACATGTTTTTTTCTTTCCTATACGTCTTCTTTTACTCTCAAAACTGTTTAATCATGAAGTCATTTTTAATCTTTGATTTTAACTTTTTGTTCAATCTTTTGATTATTTTTCCGGTGATCTTTCTCGGGGTCCCAAGTTTTAATATGGACCTCTCATTTTTTACTTTTAAAAGACATATGAAATTATATAGATATTTGTTAGCATTACCATCACTGTGCGAACTTACTGTTTTCTTGAAATTGAACTTGCTTTTTTTCGTCCTTTGTTATTTTAATTTGAAGCTATTTTTTCTTTAATAATAAGAAAAAATTGAGTTTTTTATAGACGTCGAACTGGTCTATTTTATTATTTTAAACTTCTTTATTTTATTCTTAATTAATGGGAAATATCTGAGGTTTGTAGCAAACAACGAACCACTTCGTTTTTTAATTTGAAGTTTTATGTTTTCTTAGAATCGAGTAAAATTCATGCGTGGCAGCACGCATGTGCACTCGTACATGCATGCACCCAACACACACCACTAGCACAACACACGCACACACCACTCACGTGACACACCAGCAGAACGGACGCACCGAGCGGCAGCAAGCGACAACATCACAGATTCGCATCCTCTGCGGTCGCACGCCATGGCCTGGCTCGACTGCTCCGGCCGGTCTGCTCCACACCCGACGCTTCCATATTTCTTTTACTGGTGCTCTTTCTTTTTACTTCTATTAATGTACACATTGATCCATATAGGCTGCCAGGATGAACTTCCGTGAGCAAAGGAGAAATATAGGATATAGAATTTTCACAAGAAGTGAATTAATTAACATGATAGGAAGGGCTCCCCTGTAGATTCCTTGAGCAAAGGAGCCACTGCCACTTAGGCCAACTCCAGTGCGCGACCCCATCCTGTCCGCCCGCGTCCGTTTGGGGCAAAATGGACACACCAGGCGGCCCAGCGCGCGGGCGCAAACGGACTTTTGTCCGTTTTCTGTCCGCTTTCGACCCATTCCCAGCCCAAACTTGGTCCGGTTTTGAGGTGAAACGGACAGCGCGCAGACGCCGCGCGGACGGGCGGGACGCGCGCGCTTGTCCTCCCCTGGCCCGCCCGTCGGTGGCACAAAGCAGCACGACCTTCCCGCCCCCACGCCCCATTCCAATTCATTTCCCCCCAAAACCCTCCCATGCCCCGCCCTTCCCTGCCCTCCCGCCATGGCCGATCCCCCGCCGAATTCCGGCGACCCTGCCGTCGTCCCAGCCACCAAGGCAAAGAAGAAGAAGGCGCCCAAGGGTACGAAGAAGCCGCGGTCGGAACTCACGCCGGAGGAGATCGCAAAGCTGGACGCGGAATCGGCCAAGAGGAGGAACCGGCGGGCGGAGGCGAAGAGGAAGGACGCTGCGGCCACGTACGCCATCGAGCGCGCTGCGTTGGAGGACGCGCGGTAGAAGGCCAATGCTGAAGAGAAGGAGGCCATCGTCAGCAAAGCGCACGCCCTCCTCAGGATGGGGTTGTGCCGTCCGACGAGCTTCGCGGCTGCGCCCGTCGGGCCGGCGAGCACAGGCTCGTCGGTCGTCCGGCCTCCGCAGTGCCCCTCCCCGACGTCGTCGACCACGCCATTGTCGCCCAGCTTCCCTCCGCCAAGGTGCAAAGCCCAGACCCGTTTGTCGGGGTCGCCGGAAGTCAGCGTGATCACGCCATCCACGCCGCGCCCCTCGGCTGTCATCGACCTCAATGTCACGCCGGGGTCCTGCGGCGGCGGCCGCCCGTCCGTGGAGATGCAAAGAAAGCAAGCCCGACCGCTGTCTACGGCCACCATGCCGTCGTCCCGCGTCCTGTTCGGCAAAATGCCAACACCGACGTCAACGGTCGAGGACCCCTTCTACGCCCAGTTCATGGAGAATGTTATCTTCGAGGGCCGTGGCGAGGCCTTTCAGACGGGTGGGCAGGGCGAGACCTTCGATCCGGAGGAGTTCCAGAGTCAAGATGGCCGCGGCGAGTACATGGCCGATGAAGACTTTGAGGCCGACCATGGTGACTCGTGGCATGAAGAAGATGACATATATTGCGAAGGTGATGAAGAAGAAGAGGACGACGTCGATATTGCGGGCGAGCCATTGTTCATCGATGAGCTCACCCAAAGAGCGGAAGCTCAAAAGAGGAAGAAGAGCATTCGTACGGGATCATACACACAAGACGAGGACAAGTTGATTTGCGAAAGTTTTAAGGAGATTGGCCAAGATCCTAGAGTCGATGCGCAACAAAAGGGATTTGTTTTTTGGACAAGAGTTCACAAAACATTCCATGAAAGAAAGTTGTTTCCGCCCTACCAATTTACGAGCGATCGTAACATCAACTCGAGTCAAAAGAGGTGGTTGTTCATCCAACAAGAATGCAACAAATATTGCGCCGCACTTGAGAGCGTTGAAGCACGTCCCATGAGTGGTCTTGGCATCGGGGACATGGTATGGCCTCTTCACTTTCCTTTGCTACGGCCGTGCCTCGACCTCCTCTATGATTAATTGTGTTTGCATGTCCAATTGTTGTTGATCATGTAGGCATTTCAATCTTTAGAAGCATTCAAGGCCCGGCACATCGACAAGCCATTCACTCTCACGCATTGTTGGCAAATCATCAACAATTTCCCTAAGTTCAAAGATCAATACCGTGAGCTTCAAAGGAAGAGAGGCAAGAAGGCGGCCGCCTTGGCCGGAGGTGGAGATGGTGAGGCGTTGAAGAGGCCGAGGGGCAAGACCAACTCCAAGGTGGACGACAAGCGTGATGCGGCATCGTATGCTTTGCATGAGACTTTGCATGGCATGATGTCTCAAAAGGAAGCGAGGGACGAGAAGAAGCGACAAGGCAAGGAGGAGCAAATGAAGGAATACATGGAGCTACAAACAAAGAAGCTTCAGATGGAGGCGGCGGCCAAGAAGAGGAAGATCGACATGGAGGAGGCGGCCAGGCAGAGGCAGCTCGACATCGAGGCCGCCAATGCCGCGGCCAGGCAGAGGCAGCTCGACATCGAGGCCACCAATGCCGCAACCAAAGCAAAGGAGGTGGCGCTGGCGATCATGAGCGTGGACTTGAGCAAGATGAGCGAAAAGACAAGGAGCTGGTTCGAAGCCCGGCAGAATGAGATGTTCGACGCCGATGGCCTGAACTAGGGTGTCTGATCGGCCGTGGCCGTTCTTTTTTTGGAGGCTGGCATGGTGAACCGGCCGCTGGCTGTGTGCCGGCGCGAAAAACCTATTCTTTCTGGAGGTTGGCTGTGTTGCCGGCCGCCGGCTGTGTTGCCGGCGAAAAACCTATTCTTTTTTGGAGGCCGGCTGTGTTGCCGGCGAGGACGTGTAGGCTGGCTGTGTTGCCGGCGTGATCTAGGGCCGCTTGCATGAACTATGGGCCATGGCTATTCGAATGCTTGTGTTTGAAAATGAGGCGGACAGGATGCGGCCAAGGATGCGTCCGCGCGTTGGGCACACGGCCACCGCATCCCAGGACAGGCCCGGACATGACCCCATCGCCCTCCCCAAACGGACAGAATCCGGGCAAAACGGACGTCCGGATGGGGTCGCGCGCTGGAGTTGGGCTTAGATAGGCCGACACACTTTTGGTGTATGAAAGAATGACACCCCGGTGGTGGCAGTAAAACAGGAAGGGCTGCCTTGTATATTCCATGAGCAAAGGTGGGACACAATTGTTTGTGCAACATCCGGTTCGTGCTCCTCAACAAGACCAAGTTGAACTCCATTTTTATTCTCATTTTCTGAACTTTGCAAGAAGATGTAACTTAAGCACATATATGCAAGTGTCCAAGTGTAGTTGCTGAGCATCAGAATGGGAAGAATCCAAAAGCTAAAACTAACGAACCAGCTGTTCAACATCATCCCTAGCACTGAAAATGGCTCATATTTTGTCTTCTACAAAATCTCCCTAAACTGGAATCTCGGTTGAACTTGTCTGTCCATCAAAACACAAACTTTTTGAGATGCGTGACACACCTATATCAGCTAGCAAGCAGCGGGGCGCGACCTGGTGGTGTAGTAGCAGCTAACAATGGGGGGAAGGAGGCGCAGTATCAGCTACACCCAGGAGGTTGAGAACATCTTGACGCTGTAGCAAGGTGACAGAAGCATGCAGAAGGGTGTGTCATCAAAAAATGAAAAACGTCGGACTGAAGTGGTGGCTTGGCTGAACTTCTCTCTCAACTTTGGTCGGGATGGCAACAGATGTGCGCGAGGCCGGAGGAGATGGATGAGCGACGATGTTTGGGGCGGGTGGCGTTGCAGCGGTGGCCCAAAGCAGAGCAAGGGAGGGACCCGAGGGGAGGATGGTGCTCTCCAGCCCAGACGGCAGCAATAGATGGCTGGACAGTGGCGCGCATGAGGTCGACAGCCGACTAGTTTGCAACCTCCACGCGGCATGAAGGGCGTCGCCGCATTGGATGTAGAGCACGCCGTCGTCGCCATGGATCCAGGACGTGTGAGGGCACCGCCGCTACCATGAATACATGTGGAGGGAGGCCGCCGCCGCTGCCGTTGATCCAGGAGGAGGGACGCTGCTGCCACTACCGTGGACTCAGTGGGAGGGAGGCCAGCGGCACGCTGGAGGCAGAGTGGTGGTGCTTGGACGGATTTAAGCGGGAGGAGGACGGCGGCGGATCTGTTGAGAGAGGTCGGCGGCTGGGCCACGGGAGAAATCCGAAGACGGTGATGCAGGAGGAAGACGGTGGGTGGCGGAGGGAGGAAGGAAGGTAGGCAGCGGTGGGAGATGGTGGCGCACGTCGGCGGTGTCGCGCGGGATCCAGAGCCAGTCGGCGGCCCACTGGATGCATGGTCGGTTGTGGCGCGCGGCAAGGGTGGATGTGGAGGCCGGTTGGATCGTGGACATGGGGTGGGTGGGTTGCTTTGTTCTCTCGGGCGCACTAGTTCCGGAACATCTCCATCGGCTTCTATATAGGACGAAAGTTATCATAATAACTATTCTAATCCTGGGATTAGAATAGTGCCACCCTATATATATATATATATATATATATATATATATATATATATATATCGTTTCCCTCCCCCCACCCCCACCCCCACACACACATGACACGTAGCAGGGTGACGTTCCAACGTTGCCACTCAAATGGATGATATATAGCGGCCCATCGGTATATAAGCGTGTCATCGAAAACCGCACAATGGACGCATGCATGGTCCACACACACACACACAGAGAGAGAGAGAGAGACGCACACACGCACACGCACACACCGTCACCCATCCTTGGCCTTCCAGCGTTGTTAGTAAAAGGCATGACAAACCCTAAGGGCCCACCGATAGGTTTGTCTTCGGAAACCAAACAATGTAGGCACATGGTCCACACACAGGCATGGGTTCACACACGCACACGTGCGCACCCCCCCCCCCCCCCCCACACACACACTCGCACACACCGTCACCCATCCTTTGCCTTCCAGCATTGTCAATAAAAGGCATGACACACCCTAAGGGCCCACTAATAGGTTTGTCGTCGGAAACCGCACAATGTACACTTGGTCCACACACAAGCATATGGGTTTACACACACACACACACACACACACACACACACACACACCGTCACCCATCCTTGGCCTTCCAGCGTTGTCAGTAAAAGGCATGGCAGATCCTAAGGGCCCACCGATAGGTTTGTCATCAGAAACCGCACAATGTAGGCATATGGTCCACACACAGGCATTGGTACACACACACACACACGATACTTGACATTTTTAAAACAGCAAAAGAAGCAAAAGAAAATCATGGATATTTTCGAAACAAGGATCAGATTTATTTAGCGGGAATGATATGTCTCTCTCTCTCTCACACACACACACACACTCGATCCTTGACATTTTCAAAACAGCAAAAGAAGCAAAAGAAAATCATGGATATTTTCAAAACAAGGATCTCAAGATTTATTTAGCCGGAATGACATATCACTACAGGCATTTTATTTATGCCTATAGTGATCATATCACACCGCCTAAATGAACCTTGAAATCTAGCAACTTCCTAACCGGTCACCCATCCTTGACTACTCCACCGAAAGCACGCTTAACTTCCGAGTTCCATTCGAATGGGTTATGAGTTGGAAAGCCGGGTCTTGCTGGTAACGGTTGCCTCCTATCATATACAAGGCGTGCCCCGATGGGCACCTGGTGGGACCAGACACGCATCGCAGACGTTTCTGGTAGTACTGGAAACCGTGTGCGATGGTGGCATGGGGGCTGATGATGACGTCTTGCTAATGCTCGATGGCATGATGCCGCTTTTGCCTGCTCTCCGGCCTGCTCTGTCTCGTCCTCCTCATCCAGGAGGTTGATGATCGGGCCAGCGCTTCGGTGGGAAACCGATTGGGGGAGTGGCGGGAGACTGATTGGGGGAGTGGCGGGTGAGGGAGTCCTGGACTAAGGGGTCCTCGGGCCGCCGACCTTTCTCTCATAGGCCGGCTTCGTGGGCCGCTCTCTGATTATCGCAGGAAGGGTCAGGATATGCGATGACCCCGTATTCTAGAAGGAAACCTCCGAAGACGCGGCATGCACTCCAAGTCAAGATGAGGGGATCAGCGTCTTTACTTCCGACTGGAGACTTATCATGTGTAAACCCTAGGTACCCCCGATGTCTATATAAACCGGGGGGTTTAGATCGTAGAGGGCAGGCAAGCTCATCTAGGGTTTTGGCTACTTGATCTCGAGGTAGATCGACTCTGTAATCTTCATACACATCAATACAACCAAGAAGGACGTAGGGTTTTACCTCCATAGGAGGGCCCGAACCTGGGTAAACATCGTCTCCTTCGTCCCTTGTTACCCATCGATCCTAAACCCATAGCTCGGGACTCCCTACCCGAGATCCGCCGGTTTTGACACCGACATTGGTGCTTTCATTGAGAGTTCCGCTGTGGGATCGCAAGAAGAATTGATGGCTCGCCTAATCATTAGCGATGAAGTCCGTAATGGGGGCTCCTTCGCCCCCGAACATATTTTCGCTTTCGGCAGCATTGTGCTGCACGCCGACCCGACCGGCCACCCTGGTCGGATCAAGAGTCTCGCCCCCGATCAAGAGATCAGATTCGAGAACCTAGAGCTCTCCGTAGACTCCTGGGGCGATCTTTCGTTCGCTGGGCTCACGATCTCATCTGACGAGCCCGAAGTCTCCGAAGCCTTAACTTCGGATCTCCTTCTCGACTCCGCCCTCGGGTCTATCCCTGTCGATGATCTGGCTCTTAGTCCGGATCCGGTTACAGCACCTGAGGGCCAGGGGTCGGCCCCTGCCTAACACACTCTGTGTGCGGACACGTTGGTGGTTAACTCCGAAAGTCCTAGGCAGATCGATCCGGTCGAGCTCTCGACGATCAATGAGGCGCTGGATCGGATCCTATCAATAAAAATCACAGACGACCCGACCTCGACCCATGCTCAGATCGGTCTAAAGGCGGGTCATGGGGAATTATTTGACCCACCCACCATCCACTTGGTAGGCACTATCGAAGACTTAACCGATATGCTGGACTACGCCTTCGAGGAGGCAGAAGACTTGGATGAAGAGGACGGCGCCCCCGCCCCTGTCAATACTGGGCGATGGACTGCCACCTCCACCTACGACGTCTACATGGTAGACACCCCCGACGATAAGGGCGTCGCACCCCTAAGAAGAATGGCGATAAATCCGGTGAGGCGCTGTTAAGGCGCCGGAAACAACGCAAACGATCTAAGGCAAACAAGGGAAGGGAGGCCATTGTAGGCACCGGGGAAAGCGACACCCCGGAAGACCTCGGCGACCCTGAAGTCCCCGAACAGCCACTGGAGGACCCGGAAAGGCCCAAAGATTGGCGCGTCACCGAGGATCTTAATGATTCCGAGGACGACAACTACCTTCCCCCTGTCGAGGAGGAGGACAGCCTGGAAGCCGAAGACTTCACCGTCCCCGAAAACCTTGCGGATCAGGAACGGTTTAGGCGGCAGCTTTTATCCACCGCCCGAAGCTTGAAGGCAAAACAACAGCTGCTCAAAGCCGAACAAGACACCCTCAACGATAGATGGACGAGGGTCTTGGCAACCGAAGAAGGGTACGGTACCAATCTACCAGGCCAACCCAAGAGCTACCCACGCCGGCGGCTGCTGCCATAGTTCGATGACGCGGTCCTTGAAACATCGCCTCCCAGGCATACTCCGTATGACCAGTCGGACCGCCCTCCCCGAGGACGGGATAGGACAGCCGGCGAGGCCGAGTACAGACCTGCGGTACCCCGCAGGAGAGGAAAAGAGCTAGCAAAGCCTGAGGATAGGTATGACTTACAACAGGACCTGGATTATAGAGCAGGCCACACAAGATCCATCTACGGATCTAGAGGGTACTCCCCCACTAGACGGGACGGGTACCAGTCTTGGCTCGACCGCAACAATAGAGGTCGGGAACAAAACCGGGCCCGATCGACCGCCGATCGTAGGCATGACATAGCTCGGGTCAGAGGCGCTGCCCACCCACTGTGCTTCACAGACGAGGTGATGCAGCATCAGCTCCCTAAAGGGTTTAAACCCGTTAACATAGAGCAATACGACGGGACAACAGACCCAGCCGTGTGGATTGAGGACTTCCTCCTCCACATTCACATGGCACGAGGAGATGATCTCCACTCCATCAAGTATCTGCCCCTAAAACTTAAGGGGCCAGCTCGACACTGGTTAAACAGTCTCCCCGAGAATTCCATCGGGAGCTGGGAAGAGCTCGAGGATGCCTTCCGATCTAACTTCCAAGGCACTTATGTCCGGCCACCGGACTACTCCGACCTGAGCAATGTTGTCCAGAAAGCAGGTGAATCGGCTCGGCAATTCTGGAATTGGTTCTTGACCAAGAAAAACCAGATCGTCGACTGCCCGGACGCCGAGGCAATAGCCTCCATCAGACATAATATCCGGGACGAGCGGTTAGCTCGTCAGCTCGGCCAAGGCAAGCCGAGGACAATGTCCGCCCTTACCTCACTTATGACCTGCTTTTGCGCAGGTGAGGATAACTGGCCAGCTCGACGAGGCCATAACCCCAAAGACCCCAGCACCTCCGAAGTCCGGGATGGAAATGGGAAACCACGACGTAACAAAAAGAAACGCCGACACAACAACGGCGATGCTGAGGAAAGGGCCGTTAATGCCGGTTTCCGCAACCCAAAATCCGGACAGCGGAAGAAACCTTCTAAAGGAAATCGAGACGGACCTACCACGCTGGACAAAATCATGGATAGGCCCTGCCAGATCCACGGCACCCAAGACAAGCCCGCTACCCACACCAACCGTAATTGTTGGGTATTCAAACAAGCTGGCAAACTTGCAGCCGAAGAGCAAGGCAAGGCCCCACGCAGCGAGGACGATGACGAGCCCCGCGGTCCAAGCAATGGAGGACAAAAGCAGTTCCCTCCAGAGGTAAAAACTGTGAACATGATATATGCCACTCACATACCAAAAAAGGAGAGGAAGCGCGCCCTTCGGGAGGTCTACGCCGTAGAGACCGTAGCCCCGAAGTATAACCCATGGTCGGCTTGCCCGATCACCTTCGACCGACGGGACCATCCGACCAGTATCCGTCACGGAGGTTCGACAGCCCTCATCCTAGACCCCATTATCGATGGGTATCACCTCACTAGAGTCCTAATGGACGGAGGAAGAGCCCTAATCTGATTTACTCAGACACGGTGAAAAAGATGGGTATAGATCCGTCAAGGATCAAACCTAGAAACACTACCTTTAAAGAAGTAATACCAGGCGTCGAAGCCCGCTGCTCGGGCACCGTGAATCTGGAAATAGTGTTCGGCTCGCCCGAAAACTTCCACAGCGAAGACTTGATCTTCGACATTGTCCCTTTTCGCAGCGGTTATCACGCCCTACTCAGCCGCACATCATTCGCTCGCTTTAACGCCGTCCCCCACTACGCGTACCTGAAGCTCAAGATGCCCAGGCCCAAGGGGGTCATTACTGTCAACGGCAACACAGAGCGCTCTCTCCGAACTGAGGAGCACACAGCGGCCCTAGCACGTCAGGTTAGTAAACGAGCTCGGTCTCAAACCGAACTCCTGGAATCATCTTCCGCCCAACAAAAATAGGGATACGCCCCCCACAGCACAACCCTAGTTCCCGTAAAATATGTGCCAAGAAGGCACAACTTCGCGCTCAAAGTACCATGGGCAGCTGTGGGGACCCACTATCAAAGGGAAAGTGTTCGGCTGGACCGAACTACTACCAACACATGTCTTCGGACAAACCACATGTACCATCTAGGACCTTCCAAGCGTAAAGCTCATCCACACTGCGGCGACTTCTCAAGATCTTCTTCCCAATGTCCGTTCGCCGATAGGAATCACCTTTAAAGGAATGCAACCCCCTCGGGAGCAAAGGAGCAGACATGCGACATGGCACATTGAGGACGTCAAGCCACCCATCGAAGACCCTGGGTAAAACCTCTCCTTTGTAAACTTTATTTTTTCATTTCAAAATACCTGTAACAGTTGCTTCGGCAGTTTGAGTTATAAAGAATTCATCAGAAATAAAGACCATCCTTTACGGCCTCCTCGCTGTATTTTATGTCACATACTCTGTTCTTTGCTCACCGACGCCGATAACAAAGCTGTTTGGTACATATTACGATGCGACCGGCTAATAGACCGGGGGCTTGACTATAAAATCGCTCCAAGCATCACCCCGGCACTATCGTTTATGTGTTCGGCGTCTCGGATGTTGCGTTATATGAATCGGTTCCGAATTATGTCTTGGGTCAATGGTTGGGTTGCCCGGCTCCTGTGTTTTCCCTCTTACGTTCCGCTCGTTCTGCTAAAAGGGTAAAGGGAGAACCACTGCGATTGTGCTTCCGGCTCGCCTGGTCAAGTGCCTCAGTGGAGAAAGCCGAAAACTGACTGTCATAATAAGCAAGAACCGGTCTGCAATCCGAGCATAAGTGTCAAACTAAAAATCGATAGAGGTTATTCCGTGTTATACGAGGGGTTTGTACGATTACAAACCATGTGATGCTGGTTTAAACCTCGGTGTATCCGAATATCACAAAACACTGGGGGCTAGTCATCATCCCCCACAGTCAAGCTCCTACGGCTAAGTGAAAGCACTAAAGTATCATAGTCCGATTGCCTTGTTCCCCCTCGCACTACCGCCTTCGGGCACCGATACGTCGGCTAAGGGTCACAGTGTGGAGTTAGAAACACCTCATGTAGTATCTACATGGGGGCTGAAGCCGATGACTCGCAACTTTCAGATAAAACGGCCACATAGGAGTCAAAATAATACAAAGCTTAAAGATATGATAAACCATGCAACCGTATTATAAAGCGGAACAGTCATCGGATACATGACAAAATGCTCATTCATAAAATACATCCTTAGGGCATTGGGCTTCTATCGCCCGAGCACCATCCATCACGATGGAAAAATATTGCTCGGGGCGCCTATGCTCCTTCCAAGGGGGTGGAGGCGCGGTGGCCATTTCGGTCGGCTTAAGCCTCGGCAAGTGCACCATGGTCCTTGCAAAGACCATCCGAGCTCCCTCGATGCACGTAAAATGCTTTAGAGCGTCAATCCGAGGCGCAGCGTCGCACAGTTTCTGCACCAAGCCGAAGTAATTGCTCGACAACGGCTCTGCAGGCCACAACCGGATGCAGAGGTCCTTCATGGCCGGCTCCGCCATCCTGTGTAGCTCCATCAATTGTTTCATCTCCTGGCTCAGGAGGGGAGGATGCTCGGGGGCTTGAAATTGCGCCCAGAATAGCCGAGGCTCAACATCCCCATCCCGAGAGGCGAAGTATTTGTTCGCATCCGCTGCACTCCTCGGGAGGTCCGTAAAGGCGCCTGAGGAACGCCACACCCGTGTGAGCAATGCAAACCTGTTACCACCAAAGGCACATTGCAGTAAGTACGGCTTACCATCCGCGATCGCCTTGACTTGGCGGAGTTCTTCTTCAAAGAACCGCCTATCAACTCGCTCCGCTTTGAGCTTGGATTTCAGCGTGGATAGTTCGGTGGCCTGGTCTTCATTCTTTTGCTCAAGGGCCTCGCACTTCGTGCTGGCATCCTTGAGCTCCAGCTGCACCTCTGTCACCCAGGACTCATGCTTGTCGCTCACGGCTTTTAACGCTGACAGTTCGGCTGCTGTTTGTTCGGCCGCCGCCTTCTCATCCGTGGCCTCCTGCCTCGCCTTTTTCAACTCGGCCTTGAGGTTCTCGACCTCCGCGGCCACAGCTGTGGTAACAATGAGTAAATAACACTTAGGGATAACAATCCGGATATCTCAATTAATGAGGATAGACAATAGCCCGAATGATACAATTCGGACTCACCTTGCGTCTCGTCAAATCTCTTGTTCAGGCGATCGGGCTCCTCATCGGAGCTCTTGAGCTTCCGTTTTAGCTCGGAAAGCTCCTCTGCGTTGGCGTCCGCCGCCGATGACGAGGCCTACAAAACAACTTATGTGCATTAAAACTCCTGAGCTGTCGGATTCAGACCCTCCGCTAAGTACTCTCCGGAGCTCTTAGAATAATGAGGGACAAAGGGTGCCTTGAGCATCGTTACTAATTTTCGGACATTTGACCCCCCGGGTGGGTTTTTCAAACTCACCCAGGGCTCGGGGGCTACTACACTTATAAGGGTTGCATAAACTTGGTAAATTAATTTTTTCTGGAAAAAAGAGTATTACGTGGCTCACCTTGAAGCCCGTCAAGAGACCGTTGAAGGCCTCCTTCAGTCCGCTATCAACGGACTGAATGCCTTGCAAAACTGCACCCATAAGGGCGCAGTGATCTTCGGCGATGGAGGAGCCGGATAAAGCTTCCTCCATCACGGCTGGCCACCCAGTCATGGGCAGCACTGGTGGTGACCTGCCAACCCTCCCTCCGATGGGGGATTGGGCTGGCATCTCCGAAGGCATAGAGCGCTCCGGAGTTGTCCTCGGAAGGGACTGGACCGTACTTCGTCCCCCGTCTTTAGTGGCCAGGAGATGTTCCTCCTCCTGGTCTTCGGTGGCCGAGGTATTAACCTCAGCCATAACGTCGTCACCCCCGCTGCCGGTGTTCGGCTCAGAAGGAACCTGGCGTGATAACACCTCCGCGGCCTCCTTCGAGACCTCAGGAGGCGTAGGATGTGACGCAGTCCCACTTTCCGCCAGGTCGGCGGGCAGAGACTCCCCGTCTGAAATTTGGTCGGTGGGGAGATCGCGTGGTGGGCTGCAAATTGAAAGACGTTTGCCCATTAAGCATTAAAAGCTCTATATAAGTGACCCAAAGGGTCTTCGGATTCATACCTCTGCGCTGGGGGCTTAACCCTTGGGATCCTTCGGGGAACCTTCTCAAAAGCCTCAGACTCCTAATCG
This sequence comes from Elymus sibiricus, assembly GCA_039707655.1. NCBI lineage: Eukaryota > Viridiplantae > Streptophyta > Magnoliopsida > Poales > Poaceae > Elymus > Elymus sibiricus. The sequence goes on from CM077671.1 coordinate 254,449,276, forward strand.
GAGTCCGAGTTATCGTCGGCTAGGACTGCCTTTGTCTGGCATGTCCTCTTCGGGGCAGGAGGAGGTAGGTCCTCCGCGGCGTCCGCCGATGCCGCCCTTTTCCTTGTGAGGGGCGAGTCGCACTCCCCTTCGTCCCCGTGCTCTTCCTCGTGAGTGGAAGAGGCATGGGTCTCCTCAGACTTAGTGTCCGGAAGACCCCTTAGACGAAGACCCTCTCGGGCCTCCTTCTTCTCCCCTTTCTTCTTCTTCTCCTTCTTCTCTGGCGCCGAATACGGCGCCACGACGAGCATCTCCGTCAACAGATCCGACCAAGGGCCTTCGGGCGGCGGGGCCGGACAGTCAATTTGCACGACCTTGCTCAGCCATTTCTGTGAAGATGAGGCAGAAGGGGTTCAACTCTTTGTCAAAAAACAAAGCCGGAGAATTAAAGTTTTATCATACCTTGGTAGGAGGGGTTTCGGCGTCAAGACCGGTGTGCTCCTCCTCGGCCGGCCAGCTCTTCTGGGGCTTGATACGTCTCCAACGTATCTATAATTTATGAAGTATTCATGCCATGTTTACAATAATTTTATATGATTTTGGTATGATTTTATTAGAACTAACCCGTACTGACGCTGTTTTCAGCAGAACTACCATGGTGTCGTTTTTTTTGTGCAGAAATAAAAGTTCTCGGAATGGGCTGAAAATTTACGGAGAATATTTTTGGAAAATATAAAAAATACTGGAGCAAAAAGATACCGGAGAGGAGTCCCGAGGCAGCCACAAGCCTAGGGGGCGCCCCCCCTAGGGCGCGCCCCCCTGGCTTGTGGGCCCCTCGGGAGTCCCCTTGACGTGAGACCGACGCCAAAAATTCCTATAAATACCAAAACCCCCAGAAAGAAACCTAGATCGGGAGTTCCGCCGCCGCAAGCCTCTGTAGCCACGAAAAACCAATCGGGAGCCCGTTCCGGCACCCTGCCGGAGGGGGAAACCATCACCGGAGGCCATCTTCATCATCCCGGCGGTCTCCATGACGAGGAGGGAGTAGTTCACCCTCGGGGCTGAGGGTATGTACCAGTAGCTATGTGTTTGATCTCTCTCTCTCGTGTTCTTGAGATGGCACGATCTTGATGTACCGCGAGCTTTATTAATATAGATAAATCATATGGAGTTTTCCCCTCTCTATCTTCTTGTGATGAATTGAGTTTTCCCTTTTGAGTTTTCTTATCGTATTGAGTCTTTAAGGATTTGAGAACACTTGATGTATGTCTTGTGATGGGATATCCGTGGTGACAATGGGATATTCTATTGATCCACTTGATGTATGTTTTGGTGATCAACTTGTGGGTTCCGTGACCTTTGGAATCTATGCATAGGGGTTGGCACATGTTTTCGTCTTGACTCTCCGGTAGAAACTTTGGGGCACTCTTTGAAGTTCTTTGTGTTGGATTGAACATGATGAATCTGAAATTGTGTGATGCATATCGTATAATCAAGCCCATGGGTACTCGTGGTGACATTGGAGTATCTAGGTGACATTAGGGTTTTGGTTGATGTGTATCTTAAGGTGTTATTTTAGTACGAACTCTAGGGCTGTTCGTGACACTTATTGGGATAGCTCATAAGATTGATCGGAAAAGATAACTTTGAGGTGGTTTCGTACCCTACAATAATTTCTTCGTTTGTTCTCCACTATTTGTGACTTTGGAGTGAACTCTTTGTCGCACGTGAGGGATTTACAGATGATTCAACTATGTCAGTATTGTTGAGAGAACTTGCACTAGTGAAAGTATGAACCCTAGGCCTTGTTTCTAAGCATTGCAATACCGTTTGTGCTCACTTTTATCATTAGTTTCCTTGCTGTTTTTATATTTTCAGATTACAAAAATCTATATCTACTATCCATATTACACTTGTATCACCATCTCTTCGTCGAACTAGTGCACCTATACAATTTACCATTTTATTGGGTGTGTTGGTGACACAAGAGACTCTTTGTTATTTGGTTGCAGGGTTGTTTGAGAGAGACCATCTTCATCCTACACCTCCCATGGATTGATAAACCTTAGGTCATCCACTTGAGGGAAATTTGCTATTGTCCTACAAAACTCTGCGCTTGGAGGCCCAACACGAGTCTACAAGAAGAAGGCTGCGTAGTAGACATCAAGCTCTTTTCTGGCGCCGTTGCCGGGGAAGTGAGTGCTTGAAGGTATATCTTTAGATCTTGAAATTGAATCTTTTAGTTTCTTGTTTTATCACTAGTTTGGTTTTATAAAAGAAAACTACCAAAAAAATGGAGTTTAGGTTGCATCATTTGTATCGTCTTTATAATGTCTTTTGTGAAAATGAGGATTCCGAAAATTGTGCCCAATTGGTAGAGGAAGAAATTATGAAAATACGCAATGAGAATTCCTTGAATGATGAGCATGATAGCACTATTTTTAGCATGAATTTTCTGAATATCCATTATGCTAATGATATGCAAAGCCACAAGCTTGGGGATGCTATGTTTGATGATGATGATATTTTTAGTCCCCCAAGTTTTGATGTTCAAATTTATTATGATAATGACATGCCTACTATCTATGATGATTATGATGATGACATGTATGCTATAAAGAGTGATAGTAACCATGAAACTTGTGATCATGATTTTAATACTCAAAGTGGTTATGTCAATCAAGTATCTCATGATAGTTATTTTGTTGAGTTTGCTCCCACTATTATGAATGAGAAGAAAATTGCTTATGTGGAGAGTGACAAATTTTCTATGCTTGTGGATCATGAAGATAATGCTTTATGTGATAGTTATGTTGTGAAATTCCTTCATGATGCTACTGAAAAATATTATGTAGGAATTGCAATAATGTCAAGTTTCCTCTCTATGTGTTGAAAATCTTGAAGTTTTGCTTGTTTTACCTTCCTATTCTAGTTGATTCTTGTTCCCATAAGTTGTTTTCTCAAAAAATCCCTATGCATATGAAGTGGGTTAGGCTTAAATGTGCTAGTCATATGCTTCATGATGCTCTCTTGCATGCTTCAATTCTTATCTTTTATGTGAGCATCATTGAAATCATCATGCCTAGCTAAAAGGCTTTAAAGAAAAGCGCTTGTTGGGAGACAACCCAACACTTTTACCTTCTGTTTTGGTGTTTTCACATGATTAAGCTACTGTATTAATCATGTTTTGTGTCTTTTATTTCAATAAAGTGCCAAGTAAAGCCTTTGGGATGACTCACAAGATGAGTAGAACTGATGCTGAACCAAAACAGAAACTTTTGACTCCAGTACGGGAATTTTCATTTTTTACTGGAGAGTGATAATGATCTGAAATTTTTACACAGTTTTCATATACAAATTCTTCAGGTTTTCCTAATTTTTCAGAATTTTCAGATACAGGGAAGTATCGCTACACTACAGATCTTCACATACTGTTCTGTTTTTGACAGATTCTGTTTTGCATGCATAGTTTGCTTGTTTTAGTGTTTTCATAGCTTATATTTAGTGGTATAAATTATGGGAATGATATAATACATTAGGTATTATGTGGGAACAATTATGAATCTTGTCTTGACAGTACCTAAGTGAATTATATTTATTTATTATACTAACCCATCTCACGAAGTTCCGTTAAGTTTTGTGTGATTGAAGTTTTCGAGTTTTGGGTGAGACACCGATATGAGGAGAATAAGGAGTGTAAAGAACCTAAGCTTGGGGATGCCAAAGGCACCCCCAAGGTAATATCCAAGGAAGACTCAAGCGCGTAAGCTTGGGGATGCCCCGGAAGGCATCCCCTCTTTCATCTTCAACACTATCGGTATATCTTACTTGGAGCTATATTTTTATTCGTCACATAATATGTGCTTTGCTTGGATCATCATTATATTTTGTTATTTTATGTTAGGTGTTATTCATAATCTTCTTTTTCAATAAAAGGTTCCAAGAATTGCCCTTTAGGATGCTTGAATTGCATGTTTGATGTGTGCTGTGTATAAACAGAAACTTTTGTTGTAGTGTTTGAATTTTCATATTTTACTGGAATGCGGAAAGTTTCTGAAATTTTTACACAGTGTTGTCATATAAATTATTTAGCATGTCCTTAATTTTCATAATTTTTTGAGTTACAGAAGTACACTGTTTTCATAAATTGCTACAGACTGTTCTGTTTGGACAGATTGCTGTCATAGTTTCGTTATCTACTTATCCTATAGTTTCCATAGCCTATATTGGTAGATATAAATTGTGGAGATGATAGTAAACAGTAGATGATGTTTGAAATTTTTTGTGCAACTTGTCTTGGCAGTACATGAAGTGTTGATTTATTCTTATGTGTACTAACCTATCTCACGAGTTCTTTTCGAGTTTTGTGTGGATGAAGTTTTTTGAGAATAGGTGAAACCATGATATGAGAGGATTGAACGAGATACAAAAGCTCAAGCTTGGGGATGCCCAAGGCACCCCAAGTAACTATTTCGAGAAGTCTCAAGCATCTAAGCTTGGGGATGCTACGCATCCCACCTCTCTTCATCAACAATTATCGGTTAGCCTATGTTGAGCCTAAATTTTTATTCGTTCACATGATGCGTGCTATTTTTGGAATATCATTTTATTTTGTTTTGCTGTTTGAATAAAAGCATTGGATCTGAAATACTTAGATGAGAGAGTCTTCACATAGTTATTTAATTGTTGGCTACTCATTGATCTTCACTTATATCTTTTTGGAGTAGTTTGTCATTCACTCTCGTGCTTCACTTATATCCTATGAGTAAATGGGTGAATGAATTGAATATCATAAATCTGAAATTAAATATGCTTCATATACTTATCCCAGGGGGAGTAATGACTTCACACATAATAAGTACAGGTGGTAAAATTTATTGAAAGTTAGCAAACACCGCATTGGTCACTTGAACAATTCATGAAAGAATATTGAAGGAAGAGAGATTCCACATATAAATATACTATCTTGGACATCTTCTATGATTGTGAGCTCATTAATTATTTTCAAACTCGAGCAAATTAGTTGAAATTGGACAAGGAAGACAACTTAATGAGTTATGTTTGGGTATATTTGTATAGAACTTATATTGTTATGGATCCTCCAACATGTGGTGCTTGTTTCCACCTCATACTAGCCAAAACTTCCGCACCAAGTAGAAATACTACTTGTGCATCCAAACACCCTTAAACCAGTTTTGCCATGAGAGTCCACTATACCTACTTATGGATTGAGTAAGATCCTTCAAGTAAGTTGTCATCGGTGCAAAAAGCAATAAAAATTGCTCCTAAAAATGTATGATCTTTTATTGTGAGGGAAAATAAGCATTGCACGAACTTGTGATGGTAAAGAAATAAAAGCGACGGACTGCATAATAAAGGTTGCTATCACAAAGGGCAATACAATGTGACGTTCCTTTGCATTAAGGGTTTGCACATCCAAAAACAAAAAGTGCATGACAACCTCTCCTTCCCTCTGCGAAGGGCCTATCTTTTACTTTCTAGTACTTACCTTTATGCAAGAGTCATGGTGATCTTCTTCACTTCCTATATTTCGCCTTCTTCTCTTGGCAAGCGTCATGTGTTGGGGAATGATCTAGACATATATATCCACACAAATATATTTGATCATGAATTATTATCGTTGACAATTATCTATATGATAAATAAGTTGGGAGGCAAAACATTAAGCCCCTATCTTTCTCTGTGTTTGATGGATGCTATTTGTTCTAAAAATATGCTTTGAGTGTCAATAATCATGGAAGACTATATGATAGTTGAGTATATGGAATTTGCTAAATCAAAGCTCTTACATAGACCCTTCCTGAAAATAAGATGAATTGCAATTGTTCGATGACTAGGAATATGGTTTGTTAGTTTTCAAGAAACTTTCTGGTCTATATTTTAACATGTGAATAGCTTGTTACTTGATCATGAGAAGTTTTATGAGATGAGCTACCGTTTATGGTTTATATTGATGCTAGAAAAAGTGATTGGAATTATCATTGATCAAACTTGTGCACTTGCTAGCATTCACACTTCATAAATTATTTCTTTTATCATTTACCTACTCGAGGACGAGCAGTAATTAAGCTTGGGGATGCTGATACGTCTCCAACGTATCTATAATTTATTAAGTATTCATGCCATGTTTACAATAATTTTATATGATTTTGGTATGATTTTATTAGAACTAATCCGGACTGACGCTGTTTTCAGCAGAACTACCATGGTGTCATTTTTTTGTGTAGAAATAAAAGTTCTCGGAATGGGCTGAAAATTTACGGAGAATATTTTTGGAAAATATAAAAAATACTGGAGCAAAAAGATACCAGAGAGGAGTCCCGAGGCAGCCACAAGCCTAGGGGGCGCGCCCCTGGCTTGTGGGCCCCTCGGGAGTCCCCTTGACGTGAGACCGACGCCAAAAATTCCTATAAATACCAAAACCCCCCAGAAAGAAACCTAGATCGGGAGTTCCGCCACCGCAAGCCTCTATAGCCACGAAAAACCAATCGGAAGCCCGTTCCGGCACCCTGCCGGAGGGGGAAACCATCACCGGAGGCCATCTTCATCATCCCGGCGGTCTCCATGACGAGGAGGGAGTAGTTCACCATCGGGGCTGAGGGTATGTACCAGTAGCTATTTGTTTGATCTCTCTCTCTCTCGTGTTCTTGAGATGGCACGATCTTGATGTACCGCGAGCTTTATTAATATAGATGAATCATATGGAGTTTTCCCCTCTCTATCTTCTTGTGATGAATTGAGTTTTCCCTTTTGAGTTTTCTTATCGGATTGAGTCTTTAAGGATTTGAGAACACTTGATGTATGTCTTGCGATGGGATATCCGTGGTGACAATGGGATGTTCTATTGATCCACTTGATGTATGTTTTGGTGATCAACTTGCGGGTTCCGTGACCTTGGGAATCTATGCATAGGGGTTGGCACATGTTTTCATCTTGACTCTCCGGTAGAAACTTTGGGGCACTCTTTGAAGTTCTTTTTGTTGGATTGAACATGATGAATCTGAAATTGTGTGATGCATATCGTATAATCAAGCCCATGGGTACTCGTGGTGACATTGGAGTATCTAGATGACATTAGGGTTTTGGTTGATGTGTATCTTAAGGTGTTATTTTAGTACGAACTCTAGGGCTGTTCGTGACACTTATAGGGATAGCTCATAAGATTGATCGGAAAAGATAACTTTGAGGTGGTTTCGTACCCTACAATAATTTCTTCGATTGTTCTCCACTATTTGTGACTTTGGAGTGAACTCTTTGTCGCACGTGAGGGATTTACATATGATTCAACTATGTCAGTATTGTTGAGAGAACTTGCACTAGTGAAAGTATGAACCCTAGGCCTTGTTTCTAAGCATTGCAATACCGTTTGTGCTCACTTTTATCATTAGTTACCTTGCTGTTTTTATATTTTCAGATTACAAAAATCTATATCTACTATCCATATTACACTTGTATCACCATCTCTTCGCCGAACTAGTGCACCTATACAATTTACCTTTGTATTGGGTGTGTTGGGGACACAAGAGACTCTTTGTTATTTGGTTGCAGGGTTGTTTGAGAGAGACCATCTTCATCCTACGCCTCCCACGGATTGATAAACCTTAGGTCATCCACTTAAGGGAAATTTGCTACTGTCCTACAAAACTCTGCGCTTGGAGGCCCAACACGAGTCTACAAGAAGAAGGTTGCATAGTAGACATCAGGGCTTGAATAGCACTTTCCACAATTTCTCGTGGGTAGTGCGGAAGAATTGACGCACGGTGGCCGTGTCCTCGAGCTGGTAAGCCCACATTGGGGAGGCCCTGTGCTGGCAGGGGAGGAGACGGCGGCGGAGCATGACCTGGATCACGTTGACCAGCTCGATTTTGGCCTCAATCATCGCGGAGATACGCTTCTGCAGCAATTTTACCTCTGCGGCCGACCCCCAGTCAAGGCCTTTCTTGAGCCACGAGGTTAGCCTCGCGGGGGGGTCCGGATCTGAACTCGGCAGGTGCCACCCAGTCCGCGCTCCTTGGTTCGGTGATGTAGAACCATTCCTTTTGCCAGATCTTGACCGTGTCGATAAAAGTGTCGTCCGGCCACTCGACACGGGGGAGCTTGCTGATTACCGCCCCTCCACAATCCGCATGCGCACCCGCAACTGTCTTTGGCTTGACGTTGAACACTTTGAGCCACAGGCTGAAGTGCGGCTGTACTTGCAGGAAGGCTTCGCAGACGATGATAAACGCCGAGATGTGCATGAAGGAGTTCGGGGGGGGGGGGTCATGGAAATCTAACCCTTTAAGGAACATGAGGCCCCTGACGAAGGGGTGGAGCGGAAAGCCCAGTCCCCGGATGAAATGGGGGACGAACACCACCCTCTCGCCCGGCTTCGGTGTGGGAACCACCTGATTCGCCTCTGGGGCGCGGTGGGTGATGTTGGCGGAGAGGTAGCCGGCACGCTTTAGCTCCCGAATATCGTTGTCGGTGACGGAGGAGGCCTCCCATTTGCCCATGGAGCCTGAACCAGCCATGGCCGAACTCGGAGGGAAGATTGAGGAAGAACTGGATCTGGGTTCTCGGAGCTTGGGAAGGTTGAGGAGACAAAGGGGGAGAATTTGGAGCGTGAATAGGCCTTGGGGGTTTTCTCCCTTTTATGGGGTGCCATAATACCAAGAGCCTCCCTTTTACTGCGCCGCAGGCCTCGCCACTTCCCGAAACAATCGTGCCATTATGCGCGCATGGGATAACCCAGGGCACTAATCATATCCCGTAAGAAACGGGACACGATCTACACGTTGATAAGACGTGCCAATGGAGAAACTGCCTCGAACCGCGAATCGAGTTTTTGTAACCGGCTCAGCGGTCGTGATAGGCCACGACTCTTCGTCAGAAAGGTTGTCAGGGAATACTGTTCACACTTTGACGTTCGGCCTTCGAGGTTAAGCGACTTATGGCGTCCAGATAAGTACATGTTCGGATAACTACATGTCATTGGCGGCCGGACTAGAGCCAGCAGATCATAAAGGGGGAAAAGAACTCACCCCGCAAGCCAGAAACTCTGATCACGCAAAGCTGCTAGTGTCATGACCCCTGGCGTTGGGGGCTAGTTCGGGGGCTACTGAGGGAGTCCTGGACTAAGGGGTCCTCGGGCCGCCGACCTACCTCTCATAGGCCAGCTTGGTGGGCCACTCTCTGATTATCGTAGGAAGGGCCGGGATATGCGACGACCCCGTATTCTAGAAGGAAACCTCTGAAGACGTGGCGTGCACTCCAAGTCAAGATGAGGGGATCAACGTCTTTACTTCCGGCTGGAGACTTATCATGTGTAAACCCTAGGTACCCCCGGTGTCTATATAAACCAGGGGGTTTAGATCGTAGAGGGCAGACAAGCTCATCTAGGGTTTTGGCTACTTGATCTCGAGGTAGATTGACTCTATAATCTTCATACACATCAATACAACCAAGCAGGACATAGGGTTTTACCTCCATAGGAGGGCCCGAACCTGGGTAAACATCGTCTCCTTCGTCCCTTGTTACCCATCGATCCTAAACCCATAGCTCGGGACCCCCTACCCAAGATCCGCCGGTTTTGACACTGACAGCGGGAGAAGTGTGTTTGGATAGAACATCATTTTAATACAAATTGGATAACTTCTGAAAGAAGGAAGCTCGAGCTAGCACAACACGCGCACACCGTGCTTACACACGCACGAGCTTCAGACGGGCGTATAGAACTGCTTTAAATTATTCATGGTTCGTTTATCTTTTTGTGTACTACACTAATCAAGTTTGTAGATATTTAATGTGCATAATTCAAATTTGAACTAAAGGAACATGCTTCGTGTCACCAAAATGGGTTGAAAAAAGGTATTTGTGTCCTTGGGTTCCTTGTTTAGGCCCCATGCAAATGAACGTGAATGGATTGCAAACATCTCGAAGTCATGACGAGGCCACAAACATTGAGAAACTTGGCTATTAAATCATCATAAATCCACAACTCGTATAAAATTCTTGAAACTTACCCCGGTGTCATGACACGACACTTATACGACATGATAATTTTTTGTCCAATGTGGGACAAGTCTCTTGCACACCAAAACTTCTCTCAAGAACCATCGTGGTTTCGATACGGAACATGTCACCTGTATGGAGCGAACGACATTCGATGTCTCTTCTTGCGTTGATATTTTTTCTACATGCAACATAGGCTAATACAAGTGCAATGCTAAAATGTGAAATTATTGAAACTGGTGTGTCGACATGACACTTATAGGACATGGTATATAAGTTTTGGGACAAACCTCTTACAAATTGGAGCTTCCCACGACAAGCATGGTGGTTTCGATATGTAACATGTCACCTTTGTGGTCGAAACGACATATGAGTTTTCTAGGCATGCACTTAATGTGAAGAACTTAAGTTTGAATTACAAGCATGGGCTCCAGCGTGCCAAAATGGATTAAAAACCATTTTGTGTCATTGGGTCCATGTTTAGATCCCATGCATTGATGGTCACTGAATTACAAACATCTCACTGTCGTGACTAGACCGCAAACATTGATAATCTTGGTTTCAAAGTCCGAGAGAACCCAAAGCTCGCCATGAATTCATGAAACTTACACACTGTCATGCCACGTCACATCTACGGTGTGCATTTTGTTTTCTGACGAATTTGGGACAAATATTGAGACAAGCATCTTACAAGCCAAAGCTTATTCAAGAAGCCTTGTGATTTCGATAGGGAACATGTCACCTTTGTTAGTGAAACTACATTCAATGAGTCGTTAGTCCACCTATTCGGCCCCTTTTATACATTAATTGAGTTTTCTAGGGATTTAATATGCGTAGTTCAAATTTTGAATTAGAGGCACATGCTCTCACCTCGTGGTTTCGATAGGGAACATGACACCTTTTGTGACGAAACTACATTCAATGTGTCCTCTAGTGCACCAATTAAGCCCTTTCTATACATCAATTGAGTTTTCTAGGGCCCTTTTCATACGAATGTGAATGAATTAGAAACATTTAGCCATGATAGCTCACCCGCAATCATTGATAATATTGGTTTATTGAATTCCTGTACATACAAAACTTGTATGATAACCATTTGGTGCCACGCGTCAATTTTTTATTCCCTCCATTTCTTTTTGAATTTGACCAAATTTTATATGGTAACTAAAAATAAACAGAGGGAGTACTTGATATGGGGGAGCCGTGCATGTAGCTGCAGGTCGATGATAGGACGCATGTGAGCTTTCCGCCGCGCAGGCTTGACATGATGCGTGAGAGCTGTCCGCCGTGCATGCTTGACGGGAAGCATGAGAGTCTACTACGCATGCTCACCGGGAAGCGATACTTTGACCTCCACCCCCCGCTCGCCTCGCTCCCAACTTCTGGATTAATGGCATCCTACCCGCTGTTTTATCAAGTGGTTAATCGCCTGGACGGAGGGACTAGTTTGCTTGTGATCACTGTTTTGTTCGTGCCTAGCTGAGAACTTTGATGTTTCGTCTGTTTTCGACTCGTATACATGTACAAACGAACGATATAATATAACAACAAATTAGCACCGACAAAGATAATAATTTTCTTACATATGCATGATAATAAAAAATGCCATATGTGGCAACTCCCCAAAGACACAGGGGCAAAAGAAGAAGGAAGAGGTTGAACAAGGAAGACAAAGAAAACAATCTGGCCCGCTGCTATCTAATTCTTCATGGATTGTTGGGCGCGGAGTTCCTCAATCTCTTTCTTCATCGCCTCCACGACCTCCATCTCCTGTCGCCTCTCATTCGACATCTACCGCATTGCGGCCATGGCGCGGGCTCTTTGCTCGAAAGCGTCGATGGCCCGTGTCGCATACGCATGAAGTTCCTTCACACGCTCCACGGATTCCTTCAACAACCCCTCCCGCTCGATGTAGAGCTTCGCCTAGTCTTCCAAAAGTTCCTCGAAGAGTTCTTTCAGCATCCCCTCCGAGGCACTTTTCTTCTCGAGGAGTTTCTTCTAGGCGTCGTTCTCTTCCATAAGTTTCTCCACGAGGCCGGTCGCCCTGTCAACCGAGGCGTTGCTCTTCTCCAGCAGCTTCACCAGGTCATCGATCATGGCGTTCTTTGTATCGAGCTCAATGCGCATGTCGTCGCTGGCCTCGGAGAGTTCTTTCAGCCTCCCCTCCGAGGCACTTTTCTTCTCGAGGAGTTTCTTCCAGGCGTCGTTCTCCTCCATAAGTTTCTCCACGAGGCTGGTCGCCCTCTCAACCGAGGCGTCGCTCTTCTCCAGCAGCTTCACCAGGTCATCGATCATGGCGTCCTTCCGATCGAGCTCAGCGCACATGTCGCCGCTGGCTGAGGAATCAAAGACTACCAAATCGTCCAGTTCGCCTCCGAGGCGAATGCGCTTGTGACTGTGAGAGCCGTCGCCTCTCCGCGAAAGATCCTCCCGAGACATCTCTGCTGCGGCCAAAGCGGTGTGGCTGGAGCTCTCTGGCGCTTCCGCCGCGCGGCGGCGGGACCTCTCGGTTGCTTTCGCGGCTTTGGTCTTTCTTCCCTGGTTATATCTCGACCCAAAACACCCCCCCCTACCGGCCATGGCAGACAGAATGAAGGACTAACAAAGAAAGGCCTATTTTTTTGGTAGCGGGGGTGAAGAATGTGCGGTAATTTTCGAGTACGAGTTTGTGTTTTTATAGCCTACTACAGTAAACAACTGCTAAGTGAGAACACGTTTAGGTTTGGTAGGTGTGAACTGACTTGCGAAAAAAATTAGCGCGTGGTAATTTGGAATGTGAAAGGAAACAAGCTCAATATTCACTGATGGTTTTAGTTCCGAAGCACGAAATGCTTTATGGTTTTTAGAAACCGTTTGGGAACGGGCTCATCGAGCAGACGCGTGGCCCTGCCTCTATGAGAGGTGGGCCCTGCCTATGCTATGGGTGCATTTTGATTAGACGGGACGCGTGCGAGGAGTCCGCCGCGCAGGCTCAAAGGGTTGCTCGTGAGCAGTCCGCCGCGTAGGCGCAACTGGCTCACCGGGAATCAAGCCCTTTGACCTCGGACTACCACCCACAGCCCTTTTCTCTCCCAAGTTCTCCATTAGTGCTACACCTTATCCTCCGGTCTTATCTATTTGGGCCGCCACCGCGGATCGCCTCCTTTTTCGATGGACGACGAGGCGGCCAACAAGCGGGGGCGGGTGGAGGCTGAACCACACGAGCCTCCGGCGAGCGTGGACTTCATCAGCAGCATCCCCGACGAGATGTTGGTAACCATCATGTCCCTCCTCCCCATCAAATCTGCCGTGTAGACCACCATTCTCTCCAGGCAGTGGCGCCCCCTATGGCACTCCACCCCCATTGACCTCCTCGACGACGATGAGCTCTGCAGCAGGGATCACAAACACTTGGACGCACTGTCCCACATCCTCGCCACGCACAGTGCGCCCGTCAGACGCCTTGCCATCGGCACTTTTCGTTCAAACTGCAAGGCCGAACCCAAGTTTCATGATTGGTTGTTATCCCCCCGCCCTAGATCAGCTCGAGGAGCTCAACTTTGATGCTGGACATGGGCGCTCGCTGCCTCCATCCGTCCTCCGCCTCGCGCCCATGCTGCGCCGCGCTACATTCATGCGGTGCCTTTTCCCCAAGATTAATGCCGCGCACACTCTTCATCTCCCTAAACTGAAGCACCTCGAGCTCATTGGCGTCAGCATCTCGAAGTCGGATTTGGAGCGCCTGCTCGCCGGCTGTACAACGCTCGAGTACCTTCGTCTTTAGATGATGTTTGGGTTCAGTAGCCTCCACATCACTACGACGAATCTCTGTACGATTTATGTGCATGGCTGGTGCCGCAACACGCTGTCAGTTGGGGAGTTTCATGATATGGTCATTGAGAATGCACCTTTCCTAGAGAGATTGTTTGTACTTGATAAAGAAGGTCGAACAAGAATCAGGGTCATTGGCGCACCGAAATTGACAGTGTTGGGATATTCGTGTGCTGAATTCTCTGAACTTGTTACAGCTGGATCCATACCCGTTCACGTACAACAATCTTCTTCTCATTCTTATTATTGTACATCACATTTTATCTAGTTTTTGTTGATCTATGTTCGGCTGTCATCCAGAAAATGATTCCCACAAGCCTCGCATTGTCTCTGCGCACAGTGAAGATCTTGGCACTACAATCTAGCGGCCCCAATCTGGATGAAGTTGTTAAGTTCCTTATATTCTTTCCGTGCACAGAGAAGCTATACGTTGAGGTGATGTTCCTTTCCTGTTAATTCTTAACCATAACAGAGTTCAATTTGTTGGTACTTTTACCCATGATTACAATGAATGTGTACTATACATTTTTTTTGAGATGTTAATCATGAATGATCGAAGATGGCATGTCAATCTATTAGTGTATTTTATAAATCATGCAAATCAAAGAGGCCCATAGTGTTCGATACTGCATCTAAGCACTGATATGTTGTCTTCGTTTGCAGAAACAAGCAGGAGTTGGAGTGGAAAAGGTGGCCCAATATAACAATCCCATCGAATGCCTTGAATTCCATCTCACGGAAATTACTTTGAACGAGTACCGAGGCACCAATCCAGAGATTCAATTTGCTAGTTTCTTTGTTCAGAAAGCAAGGGTGCTCAAGGTAATGAGGTTTGCACTATATTTTGTGCGCCACAATGGATGGTTTATTGACCAGCGGAGGCGTCTACAGCGGAATGGAAAAGGCTCTGCAGAAGCTGATTTTTACTTTGGAAGTTCATATGACAGATTATTCGGAAGCGATTCTATCGAGCCGATATATGACTTCTCGGTGGATGATCCCTTCGCATAAATATTTCATCCCATGGATCCTGAAGATTGATTTTGATTTCTAATGTCAGTTTGTACCTTGTAATCTTTGAATTTGGGCCTCGTTATGCTGGAATTTGAAGCTTGTAATATTGCTGGTATTTGTGATACAATATTTGAAATTGCATTATGTTCTTTTTTGTTTATGCAATCATGTTCTTATAAGTACATATGTTGTTGTTCTGTAGGCGTAGCATTGATGTTGTGCAGACCGAGCAAATCACAGTACACACGGACTATACTACGAAACCCGTCGGTGATGATTTCATCAATCACTGACAGTTGTATACCAGCAAACGTTTCCCCACAACACACACAGGTTATTAGCACCAATCATGTGCGTTATATCTGGTGTTCGCACACGATTCTCATTACTCACATGTTTGCTGTATATTGCACACATCTTGTTATGCCGAATCGTTTGTGTTCTGCTGTATCAGCGCACACAGTTTATTCGAGTGAACTGTATGCCGTACTTCGCACACGTATGTAGTTTTGGTAACCGTTTCTGTTATCTTCTGTAATCACAAACGGTTCATAAGAACAAACTGTCTGCCATAGATCGCACACACAACTACTTTCTGAATCGTATTTGATGGATCCAACTTCGCACACAGTTCGTGCCATTAGCGACGGAGCTTGAACTATACCTTTTGTGATTCATGCATCGCACACAGTTTGGTCGAAAGGTCTCTGATTGATGTGTCATGTTTGGTCCATGCATGCCATAGAAATGCCCTGTCCGTTCGTGGTGTACACCAAACATCCGATCTGGATGGAGAACTCCAATGTCATGGACCTGTTACTTGACGAGGACAAGTACATAGTGGTCTGCTTCGACCTCGCATCCCACCGCGTGCTCTGTTCTCGCGTCCCTGTGCGTGCTCTGCTCTCGCGCCCCTACGCATGCTCTGCTCTCGCGCGCGCTCTGCCAGCGGTTGGGGCCGGCCCACGATCACGTTCGGGGATCCATATGCATGCGGTTGCGCCATGCGCGTCGCCCCATGCAGTTACGTGCTCCACGACTGAATCACGCGCTGCAAAAACTGCCATCCGGACGTGCCGGTTTTCCAGGATGTCCGGCCCCCATTTATACCCACGGCCATTAACCATAGTCTCTTCACGCTTTCGATCACGCCCCACAACACAATAAGCGCACCCTGGATGACGCATACAGAGAGGATGTCTAGCGGCGCTCCAATGAAGTTCGGCGTGCATCATGTGAAGACCCACATGAGGAAGACGGACCTCACGGTGGTGTACGCCAATGACCCGGGCATGGTGGAGGACTCCATCGACACCATGGAGCGGCTGCTTGATGCGGATGACAAGTACAAAGTGGTCGGCTTCGACCTTGCTTACACCGACGGTCGTGCCGGGCATGATCAGAAGGTTGCCGTCGCCCAGTTGTGCGTCAGCCATCACGTCCTCCTCTACCACTATTGCCTGGCCACAGTGCCTTGTGAGCATTTCACCAGGTTTGTCAACAGCCCCAACTACAGGTTCGCTACGGTGGACACCACCGACGAGCCAAAGGTGCTCAAAACTTTGGGCTTGGCCTGCTATAAGCTTGTCGACATCTGCGGCCACTACAGGGTCTAGGGCAGCAAGAAGCACATGGACTCCCATGTTGACCTGGCCGAGGCCATCATCGACCCCTACTACGCTGACATGAAGGCTGAGTGCGACAAGAACAAGCATGTCTGGCATAGGGGCTGGGTGAAGAAACTGGATGAATATCACCTCTAGACCGCGACCAAGCAAGCGTACACATGCTACGAGATGTTCAGGTGGATCATTGACATGAGGAAGTGCCTCCTACCTGAAGACAACAAGGGATCGAGCCACAAGCAGAGCACTGGCGGAAAGCGTCACAAGAAGTAGATGATTTGATGATCGTTTCTCAATTCTCATACTCCCTCTATGCAGAAATATTCGTAGTTTTAGAGGGATAAATTTATTATGCATGTAATAGTTTATTAAGGTGTGCGCCAATGTTATGTGTGTATTGGATGCTTAATTTGGTTATGCAATCATGTTCTTCTAAATAGAGCATAGATGTTTGTGGGCAGATTGAGCAAATCACATCGCATACGGAATAAACAACCAAATCCGTCGGTGATGATTTCATCAGTCCCTGACAGTTCTTTATCCGGAACCGTTTGCCCACAACACATCCGAGTGGCCTGTGTACATCACACACATCCTGATCTGAGAAACTGTTTGTGTTATTTATGCTTATCGCACACAGTTCATCCCAGTGGCCTGTATGCTGTCTATCACACACATCTTGATCTATGTAACCGTTTATGTTATTTTACCTCATCACAAACAGTTCATCCAAGTGACCTGTATGCCGTCTATTGCACACGTGATCATCTGGACAATCGTTTGTGTTCTGCTTGATCAGTGCAAACAGTTTATCAGGGTGAACTGTTTGCTGTACATCGCACACACTTTCTATTTTTATAAGCATTTGTGTTATATTACCCAATCACAAACAGTTTATCTAGGCCAACTGTTTGCCTAACATCGCACACGCAACTATTTTTTAGATCGTATTTGATGGATACGCCATCGCACACAGTTAACGTAATCAGCGACGGAGCTATAACTATACCGTTTGCGATTTTGTTATCGCACACAGTTTTGTCGAAGGGTCACTGATTGATGTGTCCCGTTAGTAGCATCCTGCAGTAGTGGATATTCAACAACACAAACGAATCCTATAGTTGATCCCGTGTGTGATGAGACTGAACGTGGAAATTTTGGTCTCCAAGCTTCCGGCGTAAGATATCGGATACTACATTGCAGACGGTACTTGCACTTCATTTTCATTTGGAAGAGAAAATGGGGATACGACGACAAATTGGTCCGAATTTCCCTCGTTACATTGGTCATCGACGTTATTGCTTAATTTAACAACACTTGCAAATTTGAGTACTACACAAAAGAGCCTACAACACTGCCCGCACTTACTTAATCTAGCAACTAATAAACATTAGTTAGTTGACCTAAACATTACTCTAACAAAAGACCATCGCACTAGACAGAGACTAATATTCCGCCTGGCATTCTTCGATCTCCGCCGCCTCCTCGATGACCGGCTCCCGCTCCACGACCTCCGGGGTAAGGAGATCCATGGGATCCGTCGCCACATACTCCAGCACCTCGCAGTCTTCCTCCACTATCTCTTTGGATAAGGCCGCCATGAGCCGGGCGTGGGCGGCCTTGCTCCGGGCATGGACAGCCACAATCTTGGCTAGGGAAGCCGCCGACGAATGGATGCCTGCTCGAGCACACTCAGTGATTACCAAATCATCGGACGTGGGTTGTCGACCGGTGTCAGAGAAGGCAGATATGGGAATGAATTTCGAACATCTGACACGGTCTTGGCTCGGGCACACATACATTGAGAAACTCGGGTTTTGAATCATGTATAAATCAAAAACTCGTGAGAAAAGTCATGAAACTTGGCATGGTGTCATGACATGCATGGCTCATATGTGCCCTAGTAAAATAATATCCAATTTGGGCCAAGTTTTGGCACAAGCCTCTAACAAACCTAAGCTTCTCACGGAAAGCTTTTGTGGTTTCGATATGGAACACATCACCTTTTGTGGGCGAATCAACATCTACGACACCTTCTCATCTTGAACTATATATTTCTAGAGGCAACATATACCAAAATGAGTGTCGTGCCAAAATATGAAATTATACATGGTTCGTTTGGACTTTTTATACATTAATTGACTTGTATATGCATTATTTAATATGCATAATTCAAATTTGAAATACTAACACAAGGTCCAGTGCATCAAAATGGTTAGAAAACCATATTAGTGTGCATGCATCTTTAGGCCCCATGCAAGATATGGGAATGAATTTCAATCATCTCGGGGTCTTGGCTAGGCGAGAAAAACATTGAGAAACTCTGGTTTTAAATCATGTAAATCAAAAAACTCGTCAGAAGATTCATGAAACATGGCTTGCTGTCATGAACATGGAACATAAAGGCGTCATATCATTTTGTTTTCCTATTTGAGACTCCTTTTTTAATATATTTTTTTCTTTTAGAGCCAGCATTGAGAATATTACGTTAAATCATAGTAAATCTAGAACTGACACAAAATTCAAGAAATTGGGCACGACATCATGGTATAGCACAAATATGCTGTGGTATTTTTCGTGTCTATTTTGGAAAAAGACGGACACATTAATAGCTAACAAAATCTTTTTGGAACAAAGAACTATCACGTTTCCACGGAAACGGTTGCATTATTTTCAAACCGTGTGCGTTCTACTGCCCTTACGTGCTGCCAAGCGTCGCACTCTTCTATTGGCTAGGGCTTAGGAGGTGCCGTCCGAGCAGCTGCTAGAGTTGAAAGGAGGCGTGCGAGCTGGCCTCCGCTGCGCAGGCTCACCGGGAGGCGTGCGGGCTGTACGCCACAGGCTCACCGGGAAGCGAGCCCTTTGACCACCGTATCCGCCCTCCTCGCTTCCAACCTGTCCATCAATGGCGCCCGAGCCGCTGTTTAATAGGCGGCTTTACTAGCCACTCACTCACAATCCTCTCTACATCTTCGCCTCCCATTCCCCTCCATCATTCAGATCTCCATGGCAACCTACCCCATGGTGCACAAGGATCGTATGCCACTAGTCTTCCGGTTTGGTGAAGTTGACACCGAGCCGGAAGAGATAGAACATAAAGACGAATGGGAGGCCATGGACATGGCCCTGGAAGAGCTGCATGCCGCAGCGGATGCTGCCCCGACGCACTCGCCAGCAACCATCCCCGCACCCGCGCCAGCAACCATCCCCATGGCATTGACGGGCTGGTCACCGAGCATCATCGCAGCGATGGAAACCGCGGGCGTCAGGGAGATCCCCGTGGACCTGCGCGAGCTCGTGTACGTGCAAGCGCCAGCGCCTCCTCCCTCGCCCGTGCTCGTGCGCGCCCCTGCACAAGCCACACCGGTACCAGTGCAAGTTCCCGCACCCACGGTGCCCAACCCCGTGCCTGTGCCTGCACCCGTCACGGGCCCCTCAGCGGATTGGAACGCCGCCGTCGACAGCTTCCTCACAGCGCCGCTAGTCGCCGCCCTTGGCCCCGCGCCCGTCGATCGCGCGACAACCGGCTCTTTGATTGTGAAGTCCATAACATTCTAGTCTCGTTTGAAGAATTGTACAACTTCGCCCCGGAGCACGAGAACGCCGCCGCAGGACGCCGCTGCCGCCGCCGCCGCAACTAGTTTTCTTTATATTGTATCTCGATTGTATGAATGTAAAGTCAAAGATTGACCGAATGAAATCTATGGTTTGATGAACTAAGTATTTATCTATGAATTCACATAGCAAACAAAAAACCATCATCGTTTTCTCTGCATAAACACTCATCACAAACGGTTTAGGTTGAATACCCGTATACAGATCGACAGCTATCTTTCCTTCGCTCGTAAGCCAAGTGAAAATATTGGCGCGCAGGATTGGTGCAATGCGTCATCGCAAACGTTTCTCTAATATGAACCGTGTGCCTAGTACAGACAATCCAAGAAGATTTGCATCTATCATATTGGGTAAATTTCCATGTGTCAAATCAGAAGCATTGGCATCTGTTGATCTAGTAACATTGACATTTGTCAACATTGTAGCACTGGCATTTGTCGAATTTCGCAGGAACAAAATCACTATTACGGTGCACTTTTGCAACTGAAATTCAGCAAACATGGATTTCATTCATAGATTAACCATTGGTCTTTGTACAAAATAGTTCAACTCGACAGCTGAATCGAACAAACTTTTCCCCAATTGTTGCCAACCACGTACTGAAATAGCTAGTTGAACTATATATACTAGCTAATTTAAAGTACGTGGTACAGTTCAACCATATCTATTGTTAGATGAACTGAACAAAATAGCCCCTAAATACTAGTACTACGGAGGGGCTTTGTACCACTTCCAGCAGAATCGAGCGCGCTCAGTAAGAGCAAGTGGAGGAGGAGCCCGCCGACGAGTTGCTGGAGTCGTGTCCGTTGCCTGCTAGTGCTGCCTTCCGACGCTCAAGACGCCCCTCCTCGAAGCGACGGGACTCGGCGTAGATCTCGGCATTCTGCGCCGCCACTGCGGCTTCTCCTGCGGTCACGGCGTCGGTGAGCTTCTTCGCGTGCGCGACCTGGCGCTCCACCTCCTTCTCTAGGAAGTAGATGTAGCGCGCAAGGGTTGCAACGCAGAAGATCGGCGGCGGGCCTTTGGCGGCCTCCACCTCCCGCATTCGGGCCTTGGTGGCGGAGCGGGTGATGACCCCGCCGCCTGACGGCGGGGTCGTGGCAAAGACGGACGATGGTGGGGTGGCGGCCCCGGCGGTTGCCGGCGTGTTGGAGGCCACGACGGCCATCGGCAGCAGCTGCCTTCGGGCAGCGGTGGTTGAGCGTGTAGTTGGTGGCATGCGCACACCCACCAAGGACGCCACGTGCACCATACGCTTCAGAGGACTGCCGCGCCGACGCGGTGAAGCCTCCCAGCTGGAGCTGTCCTCTGGCGGAGTGGCTGGGCAACGACGAACGGCCGGTGCCATTGGCGATTGGGGGAGAATCAAACTAGAGAAGCTACGGGGAGGGAGGGGATGATGGCAATGTGGAGTCGTCGGCCGTGAGGGTTTATATAGCAGGCCGGCAAGCATTGGGGATTTCACCGAGCCGGGCGGGAAGCTAGAGCCATAGGACGGTTTTGTGCGCGGGAACCTACACGGATGTGCGCAGGAATGGGCTCATCGAGCGGACGCATGGCCAAAAGCGGTGCCGAAGCGTGCACTGGAATCCTCGGGCGGCAACGCGGTGACAAGACGCGAGAGAGGAGGACGGGGTGATGCGCAGGCACACGGGCCATAATTATAAAACGTCTGCGATATTAATATAGGCAAACGACACTTCCCAATGAAGCTTCAGTAATGATTTCATCCATTGCTGACAATTGTTTGGCAGCAACCGTCTGCCAACAACCCACACAGCTTGTCAGTATGAGTCATTTGGGTTATTATTGGTCTTCCCACACAATTATGATGAATGAACTGTTTGCCTGGTATCACACACACCTTGTTATGGTAACTCGTTTGTGTTCTAGCTCGATCAACGCAAACAGTTTGTCTGAATGAACTATATGCCATACTTCACACACATATGTATTTTGAGAACCATTTGTGTTATCTTGTCTAATCGCAAACAGTTCATAAGCACCAACTGTATGCCCAGCATCACACACGCAACTATTTTCTGAATCGTATTTGATGGATCCGCCATCGCACACAGTTCATGTCATTAGCGACGGAGCTTGAACTATACCATTTGCGATTGATGGATCGCACACAGTTTCCAGGAAGGGTCTTTGATTGATGTGTCATCTTTGGACCATTCTGTAGTAGTGTATGGTAAACCTAAAAAGCAAAAAACATGCAGAAAACAGAAACTGGCACTGGGCACTAGGTCAATAGGTTAGTGCTCAAAAATAATATTAATTGGTAAATAAACACCCAAAAAGTATCCTAGAATGATAATATAATAGCATGGAACAATAAAAAATTATAGATACGTTGGAGACGTATCATCATCCCCAAGCTTAATTCCTGCTCGTCCTCGAGTAGGTGAATGAAAAAACAAGAATTTTTGATGTGACATGCTACCCAACATGTAATCTATTGCAGGTTTGTTCATTGAGAAATGATGAATTAATAAACATCAACATAGTAATATTATAAACATAAGAAACATAATCATCAAGTTTCAAAGTATACGATCCAAAAAGAATGTTCATCCCCTATTCATTTTATCATATAAGAATAGCATGGCTCCGTCTTCACCACATAAATGCAAATGTTAAGCACTATGGTGTCAAGTCAGGCAATTGGATCGTACTTTTTAACATGCTTTAGCTTTTTATTACTTGCGCAATATATAAGCGTGAACCATGGATATAGCATGAAGGTGGAATAGAATATGGTGGTAGGTTTAAAAGGGGTGAAAGTGGAGAAGAAAGTCTCGCATCAACTATGCATATCAACGGGCTATGGAGATGCCCATCAATAGATATCAATGTGAGGAGTAGGTATTGCAATGCAACGGATGCACTAGAGCTATAAGTGTATGAAAGCTCAATGGAAGCTAAGTGGGTGTGCATCCAACTTGCTTGCTCATGAAGACCTCGGGCATTTGAGGAAGCCCATCATTGGAATATACAAGCCAAGTTCTATAATGAAAATTTCCCACTAGCATATGAAAGTGATAAACATGAGACTCTCTATATGAAGAACAAGGTGCCACTTTGAGGCACAAGTGTGGAATAAGAGGTAGTAGCACTGTCCCTTCTCTCTTTTCTCTCATTTTTTTCTTTTTCTCTCTCCTTTTTTTCTTTCTTTTTTTCTTTTTTTATTTTTTGTCCAGAGTCTCATCCCGACTTGTGGGGGAATCATTGTCTCCATCATCCTTTCCTCACTGAGACAGTGCCGTCATAATGATGATCATCACACTTTTATTTACTTACAACTCAACATGAGAAACTATATGAATCTATATGAATGCGTCTGGCAGTGTACCAGGATGTGCAATGATCAAGCATAACATGTATGATATTAATGATGAACAGTGGCTTTCCACAAATACCATGTTAGCTTATGTGATCATGCAAAGCAATATGACAATGGAAGCGCAAGTCATATGATGTGATGGTGGAAGTTGCATGGCAATATATCTCGGAATGGATATGGAAATGCAATGATAGGTAGGAATGGTGGCTGTTTTGAGGAAGATATAATGAGGCTTATGTGAAACAGAGCGTATCATGTCATGGGGTTTGGATGCACTTGTGAAAGCTGCACCGATCCTCAAGGTGATAATGGGCAATGCACGGTACCGAAGAGGCTGGTAAATATGTGGAGGTGAGTGTGCGTATATCCATGGATTCACATTAGTCATTAAGAACTCACATACTTATTGCAAGATTTATTAGCTCTCTCGAAGCAAAGCACTACTCGCATGCCCCTAGGGAGGAGGTTGGTAGGAATTAACCATCACACGCCCCCGACCTAAATAACACTAGGATTTCAACGAGGAATAAGTATGCTCACACATCATCATCATGATATAAAAATATTTGGATGAACAACAAGTTAACAACCTCTAATTTACGATACCCTTATTAACCAATGATCATGCACTCATGCTTTTTCACATTACCACATTAATAACATTAATCATGATTTCTCTTTTATGTGCTACATGTGGTTTTGATATGCACTCATTGAATACCTATTATTTTTGGACTAGTCTTATGAACCATGCAAATTACCGTCGCTATTTATTAACTCTCAAACAAATATAAGTGAAGAACGAGAGTGCAATTATTTCTATAAAATCTATACACCGCCGTGCTCTAAAAGATATAAGTGAAGCACTAGAGCAACTGCCAAGCTCAAAAGATATAAGTGAAGCACATAGAGTATTCTAATAAATTATGATGATATTGTGTCTCTCTCAAGTAGGTGTGTGCAGCAAACAATGATTGTGGGAAAATAAAACAAAAAAGCTTACTAAAGCAAATGACGCTCCAAGCAAAACTCATATCATGTGATGAATAAAAATATAGCTCCAAGTGACATAGCGATGGATTGAGACGAAAGAGGGGATGCCTTCAGGGGCATCCCCAAGCTTAGACACTTGACTCTACCTATAATATTACCTTGGGGTGCCTTGGGCATCCCCAAGCTTAGGCTACTGCCGCTCCTTATTCATTCGTCCATCGTGATAACACCCAAAACTTGAAAACTTCAGCACACAAAACTCAACATAAAACTCGTGAGATCCGTTAGTATAATAAACATATCAAATACTTTAGGTACCATTTTAAATTTATTCATATTTTATTATTGCATAAGGTACTGTATTATAACTTCTCCATGATTTATTTTTTCCAATATAATCCATGGCATCATCAAAACAAGCAAAATATGCAAGCAAAAACAGAATCTGTCTAAAACAGAACAGTCTGTAAAGATCAGTAAAGAAACTATACTTCTGTATCTCTAAAAATTCTGAAACATTATAAAAACCTCAAGAATTTGTATCTAAATACTGTGTAAAAAATTCAGATCATTATCACTCTCCATTAAAAAATGAAAATTCTTGTACTGGAGTCAAAAGTTTCTGTTTTGTTTCATCATCGATTTTACTCATCTTGTGAGTGATCCCAAAGTTTTAATTGGCACAAACACTAATTAAAACATAAAAACACAATCACTACAGAGGTAACAATCATGTTATGACACACAAACACAAAGTAGAACAAGAAAAATAAGATAACTATTGGGTTGCCTCCCAACTAGCGCTATTGTTTTACGCCCCTAGCTAGGCATAACGCGTATGATCTTTGACAGTTCACCCATAAGTGGACCTCATGATAGATTCATAAGGTGGCTTTATTCTCATTCTAGGGAAATTGTCCATCCCTTTCTTTAATGGGAATTGGAATCATATGTTTCCCTCTTTCATGTCAATTATTGCACCTATAGTTCGCAGAAAGGGTCTTCCATGTATTATTGGACAAGTAGGATTGCATTCAATATCAAGCACAATGAAATCTACAGGCACATAATTCCTATTAACAAGGATAATAACATCATTTATTCTACCCAAAGGTTTCTTGATGATAGAATCCGCAAGATGCAAGTTTAGGGAACAATCTTGAATATTCGTGAGGCCAAGCACATCACAAAGAGATATAGGTATAGTTCAAACACTAACACCAAGGTCACACAAAGCATTGCATTCATATTATTTAAGATTTATTTTAATAGTAGGTTCCCATTCATCATGCAATTTTCTAGGAATAGAAACTTCTAGCTCAACTTTCTCATCATAAGCTTTTATCATAGGTTCTACTATATGTTTAGTAAAAGCGTTATTTTGTTCATATGCATTGGGTGAGCTAATAATGGATTGCAACAAGGAAATACATTCTACTAAAGAGCAGCTCTCATAATTAAAATCCTTGTAATCCAAGATAGTGGGCACATCACTAGTCAAAGTTTTAACCTCTCCAAACCCACTTTTTCAGGTTTAGCATTAGAATAATCACCCTCTAAGCAAACGAGACTCTCGCTAGCTAGAGTTGACTCAACTCTAGTCCCTTTGTCATTTAATTTCAGAGAAGTCAACAAAGATTCAATAGGAGAAGTGCCGAGCATTTTGATATCTTCATCATGATTCCGGTAAAAACCGGGTGGGAGATCTTTTTCTAAGAATTCCTGCTTGGCTTTTAACTTAGTGGTCCTCTCCTTACTTTCATTAATAGATATTTTCATAGATTTAGTA
This sequence comes from Elymus sibiricus, assembly GCA_039707655.1. Lineage (NCBI taxonomy): Eukaryota > Viridiplantae > Streptophyta > Magnoliopsida > Poales > Poaceae > Elymus > Elymus sibiricus. The sequence continues at coordinate 254,475,464 of CM077671.1, forward strand.
GTTTCATTAAAATCATTCTTGGGTGGAAAAGCTTTACTTTTAAGAGTTTCTGCATCAAGAGCAATTCTATCCATGTTTTTAGCGAAAGCATCAATTGTATGCAACTTTTCTTCTACCATATTATTAAAAATCTTTTGGGAACTAATGAATTATTTAATTGTGTTCTCAAGATCAGAGGGTATCCTATTAGTATTTGTAGAATAATTTCCATAAGAATTTCCATAGAAGTTTCCATAATTATTAGAGGAATTACCGGGATACGGCCTAGCATTGAAATTTCCTCTATAAGCATTGTTGTTGAAATTGTTTCGCGAGATAAAGTTCACATCAATAGCATCATTATTTTTCTCAATCCAGGTAGACAAGGGCATATCATTTGGATCAACATGAGTATTTTTACTAGCAACCATATTCATAAGAGCATCCACTTTTTCACTCAAAGTAGCGATTTCCTCAACATAATTTACCTTCTTACCAGTTGGAGCTCTTTCGGTATGCCATTTGGAGTAGTTTGTCATGATGGTGTCTAGATGTTTGGTGGCCTCTCTTAAAGTCACATCCATAAAGGTACCACCTGCAGCAGAATCTAGAAGATTTCTAGACACAAAGTTCAGTCCAGCATAGAAATTTTGGATAATCATCCACAAGTTTAAACCATGAGTAGGGCAATTCATAATCATCAATTTCATCCTCTCCCAAGATCGTGCAACATATTCTTTATCATGTTGTTTAAAATTCATTATTTGATTTCTAAGAGAGATGATCTTCGCAGGAGGAAAATACTTGGCAATAACAACATCTTTACACTTATCCCATGTTCCAAAACTATTACGTGGTAAAGATGAAAACCAAGCCTTAGCTTTATCTCTTAGTGAAAAACGAAATAATTTTAATTTCACAACATCATTATCCATGTCCTTTTTCTTTTGCATATCACAAAGTTCAACAATGGTATTAAGATGAGCAGCGGGATCCTCATTAGGACTTCCCGAAAATTGATCTTCCATCACAAGATTCAGCAATGCAGCATTAATATCAAAAGCCTCCGCACTAGCGGCGGGTGGTATAGGAGTACTGATAAAATCATTGTTATTAGTATTTGAGAAGTCACACAACTTAGTTGTATCTTGAGACATGGTGACCAAGCAAGCAAAGTAACAAGCAGGACAAGTAAACTAGCAAGCGAAGAAATAAACTAGTGACAAGCAAAGATAATTATTTTTTATTTTTGTTTTTTATAATGCAAACTAAATATAACAACAAATAAAAATAAGAACAAGTGAGTGATAATTTGTGTGAAGTTACTTGATAGTTGATGATGATATTCCCCGGCAATGGCGCCAGAAATCCTTCCTGATGCTTGTGATCCGCGTTGGGTTTTCGTGAAGAGGAATGGGTGATGCAGCACAATGTGGGTAATTATTTCCCTCGGTTAAGAACCAAGGTTTATCGAACCAATAGGAATATCGATCATCAACCGTTTTGAGCGGCTGCACACAAAAGAGCACACACTTGCACCCAACACGGCAAGAGGGTTGCCAATCCCCTTGATCTCGTTCTTTGCAAGCAAGTGAGATATGTAGATGATAGTAGATAATTATAAATTGGAAAATAAAATAAAACAAAGTAAAAGGCAGCAAGGTACTGAATGCATTTGCAAACTTATAAGAGAATAGACCCGGGGGCCGTAGTGTTCTCTAGTGGCATCTCTCATGTAGTAGGCATACGGTGGGTAAACAAATTACTATTGGGCAATTGATTGAAAAGCGGATATTTATGCAATCTTTGTTCACGACAATGATCATGTATATATATGCATCACGTCCATAAGCAAATAGACCGACTCCTGCTTGCACCTATTACTATTACTCCATCCATCGACCGCTATCCAGCATGCATCTAGAGTATTAAGTAAAACAGAGTAATGCTTGGCGAACGATGACATGATGTAGATAAGGAGAATTCAATTAATATGAACTAACACCATCGTTTTATCCTTAGTGGCAACAATGCAAGGACGTGTCTTGTCCGTTTCTGTCACTGGGATATAGAGTACCGCCAGATTGAACCCACTACAATGCACCCCTCTCACTGAAGAAATATCAATCTAGTTGGCCAAACTATTTCAATAGATCGGAGAGACTTACGAAGCTATAATGATCATGCAAATAAGAATCATAATAATCAGAGGTGACTGAAATACTTTCATGAATAATCTGAACATAACCCCACTATTCATCGGATCCCAACAAACACACCGCACAAAAGAATTACATCGAATAGATCAAAGCGAAGATGCGATGATCATTGTATTGAAGATCAAGAGAGAGAGAGAGAGAGAGAGAGAGAGAGAGAGAGAGAGATGGCCATCTAGATACTAACTACGGACCCGTAGGTCTGTAGTGAACTACTCAAAACTCATCATGGAGACAGCAAGGATGATGTAGAGACCTTCCGTGATCGATTCCTCCTCCGGCAGATCGCCGGAAAAGGTCGCCAGATGGGTATGCGGCGGAACAGAGACTTGCGGCAGCGGAAAAAGTCTTTTGGGGGCTCCCTAGGATTTTTGGAATATTTGAGGGGCACGAGAGGGCGGCCGAGGGAGCCACGACCCATCAGGGCGCGACCTGTTGGGTCGTGGTGCCCTCGTGCTGCCTCTCGTCTCCTCCCGAAGCTTCCAGGTCTTCTTTCGGTCTAGAAAAAATCATATTAAAGTTTCGTGGCATTTGGACTTCGTTTGGTATGGTAAACCTATAAAGCAAAAAACATGCAAAAACAACAACTGGCAATGGGCACTAGGTCAATAGGTTAGTGCTCAAAAATAATATTAATTGGTAAATAAGCACCCAAAAAGTATGCTAGAATGATAATATAATAGCATTGAACAATGAAAATTATAGATACGTTGGAGGCGTATCAGTGATCTATTTGATGTAATCACTTTGTGCGGAGCGTTTGTTGGGATCCGAGGAATTGTGGGTTTATGTTCAGATTATTTCATGAAAAAGATTTCAGTCTTCTCTCATTTCTATTATGATTCTTATTTGCATGATTATCATAGCTTCGTAAATCTCTCCTATCTATTGATTTACTTTGGCCAACTATATTGATCTTTCTTCAGTGAGAGGGGTGCGTTGTAGTGGGTTCAACCTGACGGGTTTCTATATCCCAGTGACAGAGTAGGGGACAAGATACATCTTTGTGGTTTTTCCACTAAGGATAAAACAATGGGGTTAATCCATATTTATTGAATTCTCTTTGTCTACATCATGTCATTGTTCTCCAAGCATTACTCTGTTTTACTTAATACTCTAGATGCATGTTGGATAGCGGTCGATGGGTGGAGTAATAGTAATAGGTGCAGGCATGAGTCGGCCTATTTGCTTATGGACGTGATGCCTATATACACATGATCATTTCAATGTATAAAGATTGCGTAAGTACTATGCACTTTTCTATCAATTGCCAACAATAATTTGTTTACCCACCGTATGCCTACTACATGAGAGAAGCCACTAGAGAACACTATGGCCCCCGGGTCTATTCTCCTATATATTTACAAAAGCTTTCAATACCTTGCTGCAATTTATTTCCTTTTATTTTATTTTTCAATTTACAATATTCAACTTTCATCTACATCCTTCACTAGCTTGCAAATAACGAGTCCAAGGGGATTGACAACCCTCTTGCCCGTGTTGGGTGCAAGTGTTTGCTCCTTTTTGTGCAGTCGCTGAAAATGGGGGTTGACTGCTACTCCTTTTGGTTCGATAAACCTTGGTTCTCCACTGAGGGAAATACTTATCTATACTGTGCTGCAACCCCCGTTTCTCTTCAAGGAAAACCCAACGCAGATCACAAATATCAGTAAGGAACTGCCATCTAGCTCTGCACATGATTCACCTTCTGTTTTAAGTAAGCTTGCAACACCACCACCTGCTATTCAATCTGATATGTCGCAAGTAATTGATGATGCCACTTCTTCTTTGAATGAAAATTATGATGATACTACTACTATGCTAGATGAAACTGAACATGTGCCACTAGGTGATTTGCTTGATGCTCGTATTGCTAAGTCTAGAGAACTTGAGAATGCTGAAATTGAAATTGATGAAAACTATGATTCACCTACTTTGTCTAGATCTCCTCCTAGACTTGAAATGCCCGATGTACCTGATGGTTATGTTATGGATGGGGAGATAGCTAGAGACTTTCTTTCTTGTAATGATAGAGATGATCTTAAGAAATTCCTTAGTAAACTGAAAGAAAAATCTATGAAGGAGAAAATGAAATATGATCCTAAGTTTGCTACTTCTCCTATATTTGTTACTGATAAGGATTATGAATTCTGTGTTGATCCCGAGTTAATTACTTTGGTAGAATCTGATCCTTTCCATGGTTACAAATATGAAACTGTTGTGGCACACCTTACTAAATTGCATGATATTGCCACCCATTTGCTTATGAGGAAAAGATGCACTATTACTATGTCCTTAAGCTTTTTTCCTTTCTCGCTAAAGGGATATACTAAGAAGTGGTTCCCTTCTCTTGCTCCTGGTTGTGTGCGTAGCCCCCAGAATATGATATATTACTTCTCTAAAAAGTATTTTCATGCTCATAAGAAGCAAGCTGCTTTACGGGAAATATTTAGCTTTGTGGTGGACGGACCCGTGCTCTTGGCAGTGGACGGACCCATGCGGCGTCGTGTTGCGGTAGCCGGACGTGGTCAGTGGTACGGCCGGCCATACTGTATCCATGCGGGGGTAGGTAATGGAGTGGTTGGCGGCGTGCCGGCACAGTGCCGTTCGCCCGGTCGCAGTCGGGCGGCGTTAGCGGCACTGTTGCCTCCACAATGGCCATGCGGGTGCTGACCCTCGGTATGGCGGATGTCACTATAGCCACGCGTGCCCTGCCTATGGTACCAGAGATACTGCTTGCACGTCGCCCGTCTTGTCATCGTCCTAGGGGACGTGGTGATGTGACGGGTGCTGACCCGCCGGCTGGTGGGCCGCTCGTGAGCCGGGTAGCCTGGCGACTCCGCCCAAAGCTAGACGGCTTGACGTACCCAGCCTTGTGGAGCCGGACTATGGGGGAGGCGGCCTGCCCCGTAGTCGCTTCTGAAAAGTGGGGGCAGTGGCCTGCTTGAGGCTACCCCGGGGATATCCCCCCGTCAGTAGTCCCCAAAGCAGGGGAGGCCCACCGGCTAGACGCGGCAGACCTCACCGGCTTGAATCTTGCGCCCGTGGGCCAGCAGCAGACCTGAAGCCGGGCAGCGCGTGGCCGGGTCGACCGGCATCGTAGCCGGCCGACGTTCCACGGGATGCCTCGGTCCCTCCGAGGGGCAGAAGGGACGCGCCACGTGTGACGCGCTGCGGGCCGTGGCTGACAAGCCATGTGAAGGACAAGACCGGGCCGTGGGGCAGGGCCCGCTCGGCCGCAGCCTCAATGCCCCTCCGCCCGAGGCGGGAGTAGTGGGGTTCGTGCGCGTCGGATCCACTCCCCACTACCCCACGCGGGGTTTAAATGGGAGGGGAGAGGAGCGAAAGGGGCCATTCGCTCCCTCGCCCCCGTCCTTCATCTTCTTCGCCCGTCCCCCTCCACACAGCGAGAGAGGGAGAGAGCGGGACCTGGGCACTTGCCGTGCCGCCGCTCGCCGCCGACGTCAATCGCGACACGCCGGTGCCCGTCCGCCCCGCAGCCGCGGCCGTGCCACCTTTGGGCCGGATGGCGGGCAAAGGCGCCTGGGACAGCAACGACGTGGACGAGGCCTACATCGAGCACCTCCGCCACCGCCGCAAGTTGCCGCCGGCGGAGAACGTGGAGGCGCGCATCGCGGGAGTGGAGAATGCGCCGGTCCCGCGGGAAGGCAAAGTGGTGGTCTTTGCTGAGCACTTCGCCCGTGGGCTCGGCCTGTCGGCGAGCGCATTCTTCCGGCCATTCCTCATGCGCTTCGGGCTGCAACCGCACCACCTCAGCGCCAACGCCATCTTGCAGTTGGCCGCGTTCGTCGCCCTGTGCGAGGGCTTTTTGGGAGTGGAGCCACGCCTCGACCTTTGATGCCGGCTCTTCTACCTGAAGCGGCAGACGGTGAAGAACAGGGTCACGGGGGAACGAAAATGACCGCCTGCGGAGCCGCCCTCGTTCACTACCGCCCGGGAGCCGGCTTCCCCCAGCTCCCGCTGCAAGACTCGGTCAAGAGCTGGCAGAAGGAGTTCTTCTACGTGAAGAACGTGAAGCCGGACGAGGACTTCATCAACCTGCACGACTTCGGCAACCAGCCGCCGATCGCGATGCAGAACTGGAGGACGCCTTCGCCCCAGTCGCCCGAGACGGAGGACCGGCTCTGCGCCCGGCTGGTCGTGATGATCGGGACAGAAGGTCTCACGGCTGTGGACCTGCTCACGACAATGGTGGCACGCCGGGTGCAACCGCTGCAGCGCTGACCGCACCTCATCTGCCAGATGGGGGGGCGGCGCGACCCGTGCCGACTCTCCACGAAGGAGTTGAAGGCGGTGCAGGTGGCGAGGCGGGTGAACTCTATTTCCGCTGCCAAGATGAGCGAAGACGGATGGCAGTGGGGCAAGGCCCCATACAGCCGGGAGCGCCCGGCTCCACGGGTACGCGACGAGCGGCGCACCCTTTTTTCTTTTGATGCTGGTGCTCGCCCCCATCCTGACGATGGGGGGTCTCTCCTGCTCGCAGGTTTTTCCTTTGTTACAGGAGTACGGTGAGCCCGCCACCGACATGGCGGAGTCGGACCCCGAGGAGGTCGAAGACGTCGACGACGTGGAGCCGGCCGACTCGGAGCGAGCCGGCGCGTTAGGGGCCAGCGGAACGGAGGCGGAGGGGATCGGGTCTGCCGATGAGTTTCTCCCCCAGTCGCTTTTGCGGGACTGGTCTGATGACGACGCTGAGCCGAGGGAGATGCGCGATGCAGTGGCCCCGGAGGACCTCGAAGTCTCGGGGGACGACACCACCACGCCGAGGAAGCACGTTCGCCGAGCCGACCGCGACCTGGGACGGGACGACACGGCCACGGCCGGTCGGGGGAAGCAGCCGGCCGGCTCCCATCCGGCTCCCAAGTGAGCAGCCGAGCGGCAGCCATGGAGGCGGCGGAAAGAGACCGCGGACTGCCCCATCGGGCCCCATCAGGCGGGCGGTCTCCATTAGCATCGGGTAAGCTTTCTTCAGACTTCTTTTCGATTTCTATTGGCCTTCTTTTCTCATCCCGCCGTTCAGGGAACCGCGCGCTCTGGGGAAGACGGCCCCTTCGGGAGGAGCCGCTGGCGACGAAGTAGCGTAGGCGACTCGTAAGACCGCCGCCGAGGAGAGGGAGAGAGAGGCGTGGCGGGACCAGGAGGTGGCCGAGCGGGAGCGGCTCGAGGAGGAGCACCGGCCATGGGAGGAGGCGACGCGGAAGCAGGCGCCAGGGGGAGCCCGCGCGGAGGCGGCGGGCCAGTCCTGGGAGCCATTTCCCCCGAGCAAGGAGAGGAGGTCCATGGCCGTGCCGGACGCGGTGGAGCTGGTCTCCATGAGCCGGCTGTCGTGGTGGCTGGAGGCTGGGACCGCGCGGGTGAACGCCTGGAGGGCCTCCGCAGCGCGGGCCGGCACGGCCATGGCGCTCCGTGTCGCGAAGTCGTGGTACTCCAAGCTGGACTTGGAGTTGCTCGTGACCCATAGTGCTGGCACGGACACGGAGCTGGAGGCTGTTGCCGATGCACTAGCCGTGCGGGCCAGTGACCTCGCATCCTTTGCGCCGTGGGACAAGTACGTTCCGGAGCAGACGACAGACGGTGCGGTGATCCCGGAGGACCAGTGCTGGCGAGACGGACGACGAAGATGCCGAATCCAGCACCGACGACTACGCCGACGCCGAGCCGGCTCAGGACTTGGGCGCGGGGGCCGACGCAGAGCGTGTCATGGCCAAGGATGGGGCTTCTACTTCAGCCGCCGCGGAGCGCGCAGGAGGAGGAGACGGTGCCACCACTAGCTAGGATCTTTCTGTTTTCCTGCTCTTTTGATTAGTCTGCAGTTCCACCCACTGGGGGTGTAATGTAATGAACATGTGGCCGTGGGCCTTTATGCTTTTGTATATAAGTTCATGCTTTTTGCTCTGCTGAGAAAATTTATGTGTGCCGACTCGTCCCTGGCTCATCGTCACTTTGACTCTTCTCTGCCCAAAACCTCATTCCCTTCTGCTTCGGCCCAGCCAGCCGGAAAGCCGGGAGCCGGTCTGTAGCTGGGACGGGTCATCAGCCTCAGGGGATTCGATCGTGGGGTTTGGAGTCGTGAGGACGCTTAGCCAGGGCGAGTACGTCAGAGGCTGGCTCGAGAAGGTAAATGACTCGCCTAGCCCTAGCCGGCGACCCCTCTGCGAACGGCGTTCGTGTGCGCTAAGTTTCCTCCCCCAACAACCCGCCAGCCGGACAGCCGGGAGCCGGTCTGTTACAGGGTTGAGTGGGAGGGGTTTTCACTTGGCTCACATTACTTTAACCGGCTTCGGGGAGCGGTACCAGGGCTAGCCGGCGAGCCCCCGGGCCCGGGGAGCCGGACCTGGGAGCCGGCCCACAGGGTCAACTGTACTAAAGGAAACGAGAGAGGTATGCCCCAAGAGCTGGCTTGGGACACCCGTTGCATTCATAAGCCTAAAAGTGAGGATACATACATACACTGGTTCTCCTTAGTAGTAAAACTGACGAAGGAGCGCCGCGTTCCACGGGCGCTCCTTCTCCTCGCGGGAGACATCTCTCTTGCGCTTCTGCGGCTTCTAGGCGTCTATTAGATAGTATGCGTTGTTGTGCAGCGCCTTGGTGACGATGAACGGGCCCGCCCATGGGGAGGACAGCTTGTGCTGGCCGGCGGTTTGCTGGATCCGCCTGAGCACCAGGTCTTCTTCGCGAAAGGAGAGGGGCCGGATCCGCTTGCTGTGGTAGTGCCGGAGCTTCTGCTGGTAGATAGCCGTCCGGCTCAGGGCCAGCTCGCGGGCTTCTTCGAGCAGGTCGACGCCATCTTCTCTTGCCTCCATCGCATCCGTCTCCATGTACAGGGTGACACGAGGCGAGTTGAACTCAATGTCCATGGGGAAGACCGCCTCGGACCCGTACACGAGAAAGAAAGGAGTGAAGCCGGTTGACCGGTTGGGCACGGCCCTGAGGCTCCACAGGACAGCCAGAAAGCTCTTCTATCCAGCAGCCGACTGAGCACACGAGTAGCGCCACGAGCCGGGGTTTGATGCCGGCAAGGATCAGGCCGTTCGCTCTCTCTGCCTGGCCGTTCGACTGTGGGTGGGCCACCGATGCGAGGTCGAGCCAGATGCCCTCCTTGGCGCAGAAACGTGCCATCGCGCCTTAGGCGAAGTTGGTGCCGTTGTCGGTGATGATGCTGTCGGGAACGCCATAGCGAACCGTGATGTCCTTGATAAACCTAATGGCTATGGTTCCGTCCAGCTTTTTGATGGGCCTGGCTTCGATCCATTTGGTGAACTTGTCGACGGCCACCAGTAGATGCGTCATGCCGCCTCGTGCGGTCTTGAATGGTCCCACCATGTCGAGACACCAGACGGCGAAGGGCCACGAGAGGGGGATAGTCTAGAGAGCCATAGCAGGCAGGTGGCTCTGTGTGCTGAAGCGCTGGCACCCCTCGCATCTGTCGACCAGCCACTTTGCCTCTTCTAGGGCCGCCGGCCAGTAGAAGTCGTGGCAAAATGACTTGGCCACCAGGGTCCTTGAGGCGGCGTGATGCCCGCACTCGCCCTGGTGGATGTCTCGGGGGATTTCTTGCCCCTTTTCCTGCTCGACGCAGCGCTGGAACATGCCGGTTGCGCTGCGATGGACCAGCTCGCGGTTGATGATACTGTAAGCAGGGGCCCGGCACTGGATTTGCCGGGCCGTAGCCTCGTCGGGAGGGAGCTCGCCGCACAGGAGGAAGGTTAGGATGGGCTGGGCCCAGGTGGCAGCCGACACGGGAGCCGGCTTGGGTTGGGTTCCGGAGGCAGCTGGAGCCCCCGGGCTTGTAGCAGGAGCCCACGGGTCCGAGCTATCAGTCCCCGGGACCAAGCCATCAGTCCCCGGGACAGAGCCGTCAGCCCCCGGGACCAGGGCTGCGGCCGGTGAATCGATCGCCATTAGGATGACCGCGGGGTTGGAGTCGACTGCCGCGGGGGCGACAATGGTCGGAGCCGGCTGAGCCGGCGGAGCCGCCGGGCCTGACGAGGAGCCGGCGGGGTCTGTCGGTACGAAGATGGATTCCGAGTCGGCGAAGGGCTTGATCGAAGGCTTGAGCAGCAGCACAAGGGAGACGCCGGCTGGGATGGCTTGATGGGTGGAGCTGATTTTTGCCAGCATGTCCGCCGCCTCGTTGTCCGCCCGGGGGACATGGTGAAACTCACAGCCCATCTAAGGAGCTGGTGAGCTGTTGGACGAGGAAGTGGTAGCTGGCCATGTTGGCGTCCCTGGCGTCCCATTCGCCAGAGACCTGCTGCACCACGAGATCCAAGTCGCCGAAGCAGAGCATGCGCCGGATACCAATCTCCTCGGCGAGCCGGAGGCCGTGAACGAGCGTTTCGTACTCGGCCACGTTGTTGGAGGTGGCGAAGAGGATGGTCCCCCTTTGGGGACGACCAGACGATGCCGGCCCCCAAGCAGGTTCGCATCTTCGAGCCGTCGAAGTGCTTGCGCCAATGCGTGGAGTCCGGTGGCGGCGGCACGAACTGGGTTTCGGCCCAGTCGACAAGGAAGTCGGCCATGGTCTGTGACTTGATGGCAGTGCGCGGCTCGTACCGGATTTTCTAGTCGGCGAGGGCGATGGCCCATTTGGCGATCCGACCGGTCGCGTCCCGGCCGCACATGATTTCGCCGAGCGGCGCCGTGCTCACCACGGTGATGGTGTGCTCCTGGAAGTACTGCTTGACCTTCTTGGTGGCGAAGTATATGCCGTAGCACATCTTCTGGTAATGGGGGTAGTTTTGCTTGGAGGTGGAGAGTACCTCGCTGATGTAGTAGACGGGACGCTGGACCAACAGCGCCCTGCCCTCCTCCGGCCGCTCCACCACCAGGATGACGCTAATCACGCGCGTGGTCGCCGTGATATATGCAAGCAACAGCTCCCTCTCAGACGGCGCGGCCAGGACGGGAGCGCTGGAGAGAGCGCACTTGAGGTCGCGGAACGCTTCGTCCGCCTGGTCGGTCCACTCGAATTTGGCCGTCTTCTTCATGAGCTGATAGAGGGGCAGCGCCTTCTCGGCCAGCCGGCTGACGCACCGCCTAAGTGAAGCAAGGCAGCCGGCGAATTTCTGGACGTCGCGGAGCTTGGCTGGCTTATGCATGCACTTGATGGCCTTGATCTTCTCTGGGTTGGCTTCGATGCCGCGCACGGACACGAAGAAACCCAGGAGCTGGCCGGCTGGCACGCCGAAAAAGCACTTCTCCGGATTGAGCCGGACCTTGTACTCGCGCAGGTTGGAGAAGGTTTCCCGGAGGTCGTCGAGAAGGCTGAAATGCTTCTTGGTTTTGACGACGATGTCATCCACGTAGACGTGGACGTTCTTGCCGATCTGGGGCAGGAGGCACTTCTGCATGCAGTGCTGGAAGGTGGCGCCTGCATTCTTCAAGCCGAAGGACATGGTGATGTAGCAGTAGGCCCCAAAGGGGGTGATGAAGGGGGTCTTCAGCCGATCGGCTGGGTCCAGCTTGATCTGGTGGTAGCCGGAATAGGCGTGCAGGAAGGACAGCAGGTCGCAGCCGGTGGTGGAGTCGATCACCTGATCGATCCGGGGCAAGTCAAAAGGATGCTTAGGACAGGCCTTGTTCAGGCTGGTGTAGTCAATACACATGCGCCAAGTCTTGTTCTTCTTCAGCACCAGGACTGGGTTGGCCAGCCAGTCTGGGTGGAAAACTTCCATGATAAAGCCGGTTGTGAGCAGCTGGGCGATCTCTTCTCCTATAGTATGCCGCTTCTCCTTAGAGAAACGGCGCAGGGGTTTCTTGACCGGCTTCGCATCTGGTCGCACGTGCAGTTTGTGCTCGGCGCACTTCCTCGGAACACGGCCGATTCTCACGAAGGAAGTTGACGAGCTCGCCTTCCTATTTGCTGCTGAGGTTGGCGCCGATGGTGACGCACTGCTTGGGGTTGGACGGGTCGAGTGGCACCAGTTTGGTGTCCTTGGATGGCTGGAACGACGCCTCGCTGGCCGGCTGGGATGGGGGAGTCGGCACGGCCGGCTGCTCGGAGGCGTGAGCCACGAGCCGGTAGAGCTGCCGCCTCTTCGCCGCTATCACCAGAGCCTCGGCCAGCCAACTGCTGTCGCGTGCGCACTCGATCGACTTCTTGTAGTCGCCATCGATGGTGATGATGCCCTTGGGACCCGGCATCTTGAGCTTGAGATAGGCGTAGTGGGGCACTGCCATGAACTTGATGAGCGCCGGCCGGCCCAGCAGCGCGTTGTAGGCACAATTGAGGTCCACCACCTCGAACCACACTCGCTTGTGGCGGAAGTGACTTTTTTTGCCGAAGAGGACGTCGAGCCGGATCTTGCCGATGGGGGAGCAAGACTGTCCCGACACGATGCCATGGAAGACCGTCCGGCTCGGCTGCAGGTCCTTCTCCTTCAGCCCTAGCTTGAGCAGCGTGTCGCGGTAGAGGATGTTGATGTTGCTGCCCCCATCGATCAGCACCCGCGAGAAATGGCAGGTGAGCCTCTCGGAGGCGATGGTGGCATCTAGGACGAGGGCGTAGCTGCCTGGGTTCGGCATCACTGTCGGGTGGTCCGCCCGGCTCAAGGTAACCGGCTTCTCGGACCAGTGCATGAACTGGGGGACCGAGGGCACAGTGGCGTTCACCTCGTGCCGGCGCTGACGCTGGCTATGCTTGTCGGTTCCCTCACTAGTAAAGATGACGTAGGCCCCGTCCTGGTCGGGGAACTGGTCGTGGAGACGGTCGTCGTTGGGAGCTGGGGCCGACGGTTGAGCCGGAGCCGGCGCGGGCGCTGGAGCGCGGGGAGCCAGAGGGGGAGGAGCCGGAAGGCCCTCGCCCCGGGCTAGCCGCTGGGAGAAGCTGCACAGCCGAAGCGTATGCGTGGCCGACTTTGCCCCGGAGTGCATCTTGCATGGGGCGTCGAGCATCTGCTCGAAAGTGAGCTTGGGCTGTCAGGTGGTCTTGTCGGTCCGCTGGCGCTAGCTGGAGGCCTGGAAGGCCGGCTGCTCTTCCTCAATGGAGGCGACCTGTTTGCTCCCGTAGCGGGGCTCCAGCTGGTCGGCCTTTCGCTTGTTGTTCTGCTGCTGCCGGTTGTCGGCCGCCGGCCGTGTCGCTGCGGGCGGCGGGATGGCCTTGCCGGACGCGCTGACCTTAATCAACATAGCGGAGTCGGCCATGGCGTACTTGTCCGCCTTGGCCATGAGGTCCGCCAAGGTGGCCGGTGTCGGTGTCAAAACTGGCGGATCCCGGGTAGGGGGTCCCGAGCTGTGAGACTAGGAGCGATGGTAACAAGAGACGAAGGGGACAAGGTTTTACCCAGGTTCGGGCCCTCCTATGGAAGTAATACCCTACGTCCTGCTTGATTATATTGATTGTATGGAGATTACATAGTTGATCTACCACGAGATCTTATGACTAAAACCCTAGATGAGTTCTGTTGTTCTACAACCTAAAACCCTCCGGCTTATATAGACGCCGAGGGTACCTAGGGTTTACACAAGGTCGGTTACTACTTTAAACTTGGAGAATAAGCCACGATCCCCGAGGCTTCCATCCTGTACACAGGGCCTTCGATCCATCTGGTGTCCGGCGAACGGCCCATACAGTTCGGCCCATAAGAAATAGGTCGGCCTCTCGAGGACCCCTTAATCCAGGACTCCCTCAGTAGCCCCCGAACTAGCCTCCAACGCCATGGGTCCAAGCTTCAGCTGCTTCAAATGATCAGAGTCTTCGGCTTGCGAGGCGAGTTCCTTCCTTCGAATAGTAATCGGCCGGGCCTTTAGTTCGGCCTCCGATGACGTGTAATTTTCCCGATCATAGGTCGTCCGAACACCATATATAACCCGGCTTTTGAAGGCCACACGTCAAGGAGCCAATAGTGCTCTCTGAAAACCTATCAGACGAAAGGTCACGGCCCACCAAGACCACTGAGCCAGCCGTGAGGACTCGTTTCACGGTTCCAGGCCGTTCTTATCAGCACGATTCATCAATGCGCAGATCGTGCTCTGTTTCACATGGGATATGTTTAATCAGACGCGTACAACGGCACGCACGTCTCGGGAAGTGGAGGGATTCATGGCGCAGTGGAGGGAGGCTAACCGGCGACAAGCCCAATAAAAAGGGAAGAAAACCCCAAGGCTTACCCGCACTTCCCATTCGCATCCCTGCCTCCCCAATCTCCGAGCTTCCAGAGCCCAGATCTAGGTTTCCCATCCTTCCCCCTCCGAGCCCAGCCATGGCCTGCGGCAAGTGGGAGGCTTCCTCGGTCACAGACCAGGACATCCGAGATCTCAAGGACGCCGGCTACCTCCCCGCTAATATCTTCCATCGTGCTGCAGAGGAGGGCCAGGTGATCCCCACCCCAAAACAGGCGAGAGGGTGGTCTTCCTTCCTCATTTCATCCGAGGATTGAGCTTCCCGCTCCACCCCTTCGTTAGGGGCCTCATGTTCTTCTACGGACATGATTTCCACGACCTCCCACCGAACTCTTTTATGCATATATCGGCTTTCATCATCTTCTGCGAGGCGTTCCTGCGTGCCGAACCACACTTCGGGCTATGGCTCAAGGTGTTCAACATCAAGCCGAAGTGTGTCGCGGGTGAACACGCAGACTGCGGCGGGGCTGTTATCAGCAAGCTTCCTCGTGCGGTATGGCCATCCGGCACCTTCATTGACACTATCAAGACTTGGCAAAAAGAGTGGTTTTACATCACTGAGCCAAAAGAGGAAGGCGGAACTGTTCCTGCTGAATGCGGAACTGTTCCTGCCGAATTCAGATCCGCCCCCCGGCCAGATTGACCTCATGGGTCCGAAAGGGCCTCGACTGGGGGTCGGACAAGGATGTGGATGACCTGCAGAGGCAAGTCGCCTCCATCATCAAGGATGGGATCGGACTGACCAACGTGGTCCAAATTATTCTTCGGCGGCGCATCCTCCCCTGCCAATGCCGAGCTTCTCCCATGTGGACTTATCGGACTGACGCCGACCCTACGATTCGTCAGCTCTTCCGTACCACTCGGGAGAAGCTATGGAAAGCGTTGTTCAAGACACAGGAGAAGTGGCCGGCCAAGAAGGAGGACCAGGGCCTTTGTGCCGACAAGCTCCCTTCCGAGGTATGACACAGTTTTATTTGATCGGCTCTGTTTTCCTAAAGAAAGTCTAAGCATTTTCCGATCACTTCCGCAGGAATGGTTGAGCAAGGCCACGGGCATCAAGTGTCCGGCTCCACAGCCCGAAGACCCTAGATCTCCGCTGCTGCTGGAGATGCTCGTCGTGGCGCCTTACAAGGCGCCGGAGAAGAAAGAGAAGAAGAAGCCAGGCCAGACGGGCTTGCGCATCAGGGACCAGCCAGGGGCTGCGTCCGAAGAAACCCATGCCTCCTCGAATCAAGAGGAGGAGCATGAGGCTGAGGGGGGAGGTGATTCCCCCCTCACAGGAAAGAGGGCGGTGTCATTGGATGCCTCAGAGGATGTACTTCCTCCCGCCCAGAAGAAAGCGCGTCGGACATAGGTAGCCCCGTCCGACGATAGTTCGGACTCGGATACTGAGTCCGAGGACTTCGAGAGGGTTCCGCGAAGGAACATCAGGGTCAAGCCCCTAGCTCGAAGGTACAGATCCGAAGACCCATAAAGCTATTAGTGCTAGTTTTTGAATATGATTAACATGTGAGTGCCTACTGACTTGCAGCCCTCCATGTGTTCTCCCCACCGATCAAGTTTCGGACGGGGAGACCCCGCCCGCCGAGCTAGCGGAGAGCGGGAACGCGTCGCACCCTTCTCCTCCGGGCGCCGCGAAGGATCCCGCGGAGGTGTCGTCCCAACAGGCTCCTTTGGAGCCAGACACCGAGGGTGAGGGCGACGTCGTCATGGTCGAGGTCAATACCTCGGCCGCCGAAGACCCGGGGGTGAAGCCCCTCCCGGACACCGAGGAGGCCGGACGCGGAGACGCCTAGTCACCTCTAAGGCCATATCCGGAGTGCACCATGCCTCCGGAGGTTCCGGTTCAATCTCCGGTTAGAGATCGGGTTACCCGATCCCCACCGGCACCGCCGACCACTGGGTGGCTGGCTATGGGGGAGGCTCTGTCAAGCGCCTCCATCTCCGGAGAGCACCGCACCCTTATGGGTGCGGTATTGCAGAGCATTCAGTCCGTAGACAGCGGACTGAAGGAGGCCTTCAACGGTCTCCTGACAGGCTTTCAGGTGAGCCAAGTAATGCTCTATTTGTGACATATTAATTTCGTTGAGTTATTATTATATACATGGCAGCCCCTGAGCCCCAGGTGAGTTTGAAAAACTTACCTGGGGGTCAATCATAGATTATTATCCGAACTATGTATAGGACAATATGTGTTCGGAATGCTCCAATAGCCATTAAGAGGACCGGACATAGGATCATATGTGATGATAGTTCGGAAGGTGTAGACCCATGTAACTTGATATATTTTTTGTTTTGTACAAGCTTCGTCATCGGTGGCGGCTGTTAATGCAGCCGAGCTGGACGAACTAAATCGGAAGCTTAAAAGCTCCGAAGATGAGCTCGAAGCTCTGAATAAGAGATTCGACGAGGCGCAAGGTAAGCTGGACTTAAAATATCCAAATTTTTCATGACCGTAGTGTCAACGCCGTACTTGTAATGTGTTTGTAATGCTTTACGCAGCCTCGGCGAAAGAAATTGAGAAGTTCAAGGCCGAACTTGAGAAGGCGAAGCAGGAGGCTACGGCTGAGAGGGCGGCGGCCAAGGAAGCGTCGACCGCACTGTCCGCCTTGAGAGCCACCAGCGATAAGCACCAGGCTCGGGTGGAGGAAATCCAACAGGAGCTCAAGGATGCCGGCCAGAAATGTGAGGACCTTGAGCGCAAAGGCAAGGAGTGGGCCGCCGAACTATCCACCCTGAAAACCGATCTCCAAAAGGAGCGGGTGGATAGGCGGTCCTATGAAGAGGAAGTCTGCCAGGCCAAGGCTATCATGGATGGCAAGCCATACTTATTGCAGTGTATCTTTGGTGATAGCAGGTTCAAAGTGCTCACCCAAGTATGGCGTTCCGTAGGCGCCTGCTCGGACCTCCAGAAGAGCGCCGCGGACGCAAACCAATTCTATGCTTCGCGGGGAGAAGGAGATGAAGCTCGGCTATTTTGGGCGCAATTCGAAGCCCCCGAGCATTCTCCTCTCCTTGTTGAGCAGCTGAAGCAGTTGATGGAGCTACACCGGGTGGCGGAGCCGGCTATGAAGGATCTCTGTATCCGGCTATGGCCCAACGAGCCACTACCGGGTAGCTACTTCGGCCTGGTGCAAAAGCTGAGCGACGCCTCTCCTCGGATCGACGCACTGAGGCGGTCTTCCTGCATTGAAGGGATCGGATGACCTTTGCGAAGGCCAAGGTGCACTGGCCGGGGCTGGATCCGATGAAGATAGCCACCGCCCCTCCACCTCCTGGGAAGGAGCATAGGCGCCCCGAGCTGTACTTCTCCGGAGTTATGGAGGGTGCTCGGGCCATACGGCTCAGTGTTCGGGAGAGAACATGTATGAGTAGATTTATTGTAATATGTCCGAAGACTTTTGAATGGTTTAAGGTTATGATATATATTTTACCATGCTCTTAATGTTTTGCGTTCCTTATTAACTCCTGTGTGGCCGTTGAAACTGAAAGTAGCGAGTCGTCGGCTTCAGCCCCCATGTAGATACTACAAGGGTTGTCTCTACCAATGCACTATAACCTTTAGCCGAGCTATCGAAACCCGAAGGTGGTGGAGTGCGGCGGACCAGGCAATCAGACAATAGTGCTTTATTGCTTTCACTTAGCCATAGGGGCGCGAAAAGGACTGCGGGGGGCTGATGACTAGCCCCCGGTGCTTTGTGATATTCGGATGAACCGCGGCTGAGGCCTATATCACGTGGTTTGAAGAACAAAACCCCTCGTATGAGACGGAATATCCTCTGACGAGGATTTGAGTATAACACTCTAAACTCGGATTCACAGACCGGTTCTCGCATACTATGACAGTCCGTTTTCGGCTTTATCCTCCGAGGTGCTTGACCAGGCTAGCCGGAAGCACAATCGCAGAGGTTCTCCCTTTGCCCTTTTAGCAGAATGAGCGGAACGTAAAGGGGCATTCACAGGAGCCGGGCAACCCAACTTAATGACCCAAGACATAGTTCGGAACAAATGCATATAAAGCGAATTCCAAGACGCCGAACGCATAATAAATTGTTCATAAGGCGATTAGTTAAGTTCGAGCCCCCAGTCTGTTAGCCGGTTGCATCGTAAAGTATAGCAGACAGTTTCGCAAGAAGAGGGAGAAAATAGAGGGTGTGTCTGAAGAGGACAGCGAAATGATCATACACAAAGGATCTGTATTTTGCTCAACTACTCTTATATTATTCAAAGTGCCGATACAACTGTATATAGGTATAAAAGATGAGATATGAATCTTACAGGAGGGGTGGTACCAAGGGTCTTCGATAGGTGACCTGACGTCCTCGACATGCCCTGTCGATTGTCCGCTCCTGCGTCTCCCAAAGAGTTATATACCGCGATGGGTGTAATGTTCGGCGAGCGGACTGTGGAGAAAAGTCTTGAGAAGTCATCGAAATGTGAATGAGCTTTATGCCGTAGCAGGTACTTTACGGTACCTGTAATGTGTCCGAAGACATGTTGATGGGGATGGCTCGGTCCAGCCGAACACTTACCCTTTGATAAATTTTCCCCTCCGCTGCCCATGGAATTTTGAGCGCAAAGTTGTGCATCCTCGGCACGTATTTTGCTGGGTATAGGGCCGTGCGAAGGGGGGCGAGTCCCTATTTACGGGGAGAAGAAGGCTCTGGGGCTTCGGGTTGAAACCGAGCTCGCTTCCCCGCCTTTTGTGCCTTTACGGCGGCTATCGACGTTTGCCGATCATCAGTGTAATGGAATTCGACCGCCAGGGCCAAAGCATGTTCCTTAGTTCGAAGGGAACGCTCTGTGTTGCCATTGACAGTAATGACCCCTTTGGGGCCGGGCATTTTGAGCTTGAGGTATGCGTAGTGTGGTACGGCATTAAAGCGAGCGAACCCTGTATGGCCGAGCAGGGCATGATAGCCGCTGCGGAAGGGTACGATGTCGAAGATCAAGTCCTCGCTTCGAAAGTTATCGGGTGAGCCGAACACTACTTCTAGGCTTACAGAGCCCGTGCACCGGGCTTCGATGCCTGGGATTACTCCTTTAAAGGTAGTGTTGCTGGGCTTGATCCTTGACGGATCTATGCCCATCTTTTTCACCGTATCTGAATAGATCAGATTGAGGCTACTTCCTCCGTCCATTAGGACTTTAGTGAGGTGATACCCGTCTATGATGGGGTCGAGGACGAGGGCGGCCGAACCCCCATGACGGATACTGGTCAGGTGGTCACGGCGATCGAAGGTGATCGGGTATGCCGACCATGGGTTATACTTCGGGGCTACAGGCTCTACGGTGTAGACATCTCGAAGGGCACGCTTCCTCTCCTTCTTGGGTATATGAGTGGCGTATATCATGTTTACTGTTTTCACCTCTGGAGGGAATTTCTTTTGTCCGCCCCTGATCGGACCACGGGGTTCATCCTCATACTCGCTGCGTGGGCTCTTGCCTTGGTCCTCGGACGCGAACTTGCCGGCCTGTTTGAAGACCCAACAGTTACGGTTGGTGTGGTTGGCGGGCTTCTCTTGAGTGCCGTGGATCTGACAAGGCCTCTCCAGGATCTTGTCCAGCAGGGTGGGTCCGTCGTGTTTGCCTTTAGGAGGTTTCTTCTGCTGCCCGGGATGGGAGTTGCGGAAGCCGGCGTTGACAGCCGTGTCATCGGCATCGCTATTATTGTGCCGGCGCTTGTTCTTGTTGCGCTTCGGTTTTCCGTTTCCATCGCGAACTTCAGAGGTTCCGGGGTCTTCGGGGTTGTGGCTACATCTTGCTAGCCAGTTATCCTCACCCGCGCAAAAGCTGGTCATGAGTGATGTGAGGGCGGACATTGTCCTTGGTTTGTCTTGGCCGAGCTGACGAGCCAGCTATTCGTCCTGAATATTGTGCCTAAAAGAGGCTATTGCTTCGGCATCCGGGCAGTCCACGATCTGGTTTTTCTTTGTCAAGAAACGATTCTAGAATAGCCGCGCGGACTCTCCTGGCTTTTGGACGACGTTGCTTAGGTCGGAGGAGTCCGGCGGCCGAACATAAGTGCCCTGGAAGTTAGATCGGAATGCGTCTTCCAGGTCCTCCCAACACCCAATGGAGTTTTCAGGGAGGCTATTTAACCAGTGCCGAGCTGGCCCCTTAAGCTTCAGGGGTAGGTACTTGATGGCGTGGAGGTCATCTCCTCGTGCCATGTGGATGTGGAGGAGGAAATCCTCGATCCATACGGTTGGGTCAGTTGTCCCATCGTATTGCTCTATGTTTACGGGTTTAAACCCCTCCGGGAACTGATGCCACATCACCTCATCCGTGAAGCACAGTGGGTGGGCAGCGCCTCTGACCCGAGCTATTTCGCGCCGGTGATCGGCGTCTGTCCGAGCTCGGTGTCGTTCCCTTCCTTCATTGTTACGGTCGAACCAAGGCCGGTACCCTCCCCGTCTATCGGGTGAGTCTCCTCTGGATTCGTAGATGGATCGTGTACGACCTGTTCTGTCGTCCAGGTCGTGTCGCAGGTCAAACCTGTCATCAGGCTCTAGTGGCTCCTTTCCCCGTCTGCGGGGTATCGCCGGCCTATAGCCGGTGCCGTCAGCCGTCCTGTCTCGTCCTCTAGGGGGCGGTCTGGCTGGTCGTATGGGGTATGTTTGGGAGACGGCGTATCGGTGAGCTCGTCATCGAATTGTGGCAGCAGCCTTCTGCGCGGGTAGGTCTTCGGTTGGTCCGATAGACCGGTGCCGTACCCTTCCTCAGCTGAGAGAACTCTTGTCCATCGATCATTGAGGTCGTCCTGTTCGGCTTTAAGCTGCCGTTCTTTTTCTTTCAGGCTGCGGGCTGTAGATATAAGCCGTTGCCTGAACAGCTCCTGATCTTCGGGATTATCAGGGGTGGCGAAGTCATCGGCTTCCGCGTTGTCCTCCCCCTCGACAGAGCAGAGGTAATCATCGTCCTCGGGATCATCTAGATCGTCGGGGTTGCGCCGGTCTTCCGGCCTCTCCTGATCCTCTAATGGGTGTTCAGGGTTTTGGGGATCGCCGAGATCTTCCGGGGTGTCACCATCCCCGGTACCATCGATGGATTTTCTTCCCTTTTTCCCTTTTGACGGTTTATGTGGCTTTCGGCGCCTTGACGGTGCTTCATCCGATTTGTCACCATCGTTTTTCGGAGTGTCTACCATGTAGACGTCGTATGTGGAGGTGGTGGTCCATCGCCCGGTGTTACCGGGAGTGAGGGCGCGATCCTCCTCATCCATGTAATCAGCTTCCTCGGAAGCATAGTCCAACATGTCGGTTAAATCCTCGACAGTGGCTACCAAGTGGGTGGTGGGTGGGACGAAAAATGCGTCCTGACCCATTCGAAGCCCGATCTGGGAACAGATCGGAGTTGGATCGTTGGTAATCTTCATCGACGAGATCCGATCTAGAGCCTCGTTGAGTACCGAGAGCTCGATTGGGCCGGCCTGCTCGGAGCTTCCGGAGCGGACCTCTGATGCGTCCGTGTGGGGAGAGTATTCGGCAAGAGCACATGTCTGGACTTCTGGTACTATGACTGGGTCCGGGCTAAGAGTCGGGCCCTCGCCGGGGTAGATCCCGTAGGTAGGGCCGAAAGATGGATCTGAGGTTAAAGCCTCAAAGTCCTCGGGCGTGGCAGGCAAGGCTGCGAGCCCGGCTAGTGATAAGTCACCTCGAGAGTCTACGGAGAACTCTAGGTTCCCGAATCTGATCTCTTGACCAGGGGCGAAACTTCCAACACGGCCTAGATGGCCGGTCAGGTCGGCGTGCAGCACAATGCTGCCAAAAGCGAACATCTGTCTGGGGACGAAAGTGCCCGTATTGCGGACCTCCTTGTTGATGACAAGGCGAGCCATCGACTCCTTTGACGATCACAGCGGAACTCTCAATGAAAGTACCAATGTCGGTGTCAAAACCAGCGGATCTTGGGTAGGGGGTCCCGAGCTGTGAGACTAGGAGCGATGGTAACAAGAGACGAAGGGGACAAGGTTTTACCCAGGTTCGGGCCCTCCTATGGAGGTAATACCCTACGTCCTGCTTGATTATATTGATTGTATGGAGATTACAGAGTTGATCTACCATGAGATCGTATGACTAAAACCCTAGATGAGTTCTGTTGTTCTACAACCTAAAACCCTCCGGCTTATATAGATGCCGAGGGTACCTAGGGTTTACACATGGTTGGTTACACGTCGAAGGGATAAACATGCCTATTCACTACTTTAAACTTGGAGAATAAGCCACGATCCCCGAGGCTTCCATCCTGTAGACAAGGCCTTCGATCCATCTGGTGTCCGGCGAACGGCCCATACAGTTCGGCCCATAAGAAATAGGTCGGCCTCCTGAGGACCCCTTAATCCAGGACTCCCTCAGCCGGCTCCGAGCACATGAGCTTGTGCTTGAGGAGGGTGCTGTCTCAGCAGCCCTCGGAGAAGTACTGGATGGCTTGCACCTCGTGCACCCCCTCACAGGAGTTGCGGAGCTCGGTCCACCGCATGAAGTAGTCACGGAGGGATTCCTCCAGCCCCTGGATGCACATGGCCAGCTCGCGGGGGCGGCCAGGCCGCTTGTAGGTGCCGGTGACGTTGCGGACGAACGCCTCCTTGAAATCCGTCCAGGCGTTGATGCTACCGACCGGCAGGCTATTTAGCCATGTCCGAACTGAGCCGATCAGCATGAGAGGAACGTAGTGCACCACGACGCGCTTGTTCCCTCTGGCAATGCCGAATGCGGTGGTGTAGTCGATCAGCCAGTCCTCTGGCTTGGTGGTTCCGTTGTACTTGGGAGTGTCACGGGGGAGCGTGAAGCCGGAGAGAAACGGCTCGTCGCGGATCCGGGCTGAAACACGCCGGCCCGATCGGGCCTTCCTCCTCCAGGAGGGCGGATTGCGCTAGCCGGTCGATCCGGGTCCGGGCGTCGTTCTCGCTCCGCGGAATGCGTGGGCCGAGCCTGGCTGCGAGCTCGGGGCGGACAGTTGGGGCGGGCGAGTGCGCGCACTCCCACCGCGGGGCCGGGGTGTGAGCATGAGTACGCTGGCTGCCTCCTTCCATGGCGTCATTGCGCCGGCTGGTGAACGCTCGTTGCGAGACCCAGCACCCCGCCGGCTGGAGCCGCGGGGGGAGGAAGCCTGCTGGGCCAGCTGGCGCTGGCCGGCAGTCGGCGGGGCGTCCCCTTCGGGGAAGGGAATCTCGAAGCCGGCGTTGGCCCGGTTTAGCCGGGCCTGCTGGGCATTGGCAGTGGTGATGAGATCTTGGATGTGCCGCTCCTGCGGCGCACGTTCCTCGCCCTTCGGGTCGGCGAGGTCGGCGTACGCCACCTGGGCGGCCCTCATGTTGGCCGTCAGCGTGTCGTAGGTGGGCAGCCTACCACCATGGATTTCTGCGACCACGCGGCCGCGGTTGCGGACGTCTCCGTGCAGGCTCGGCTCGTTGCCGACAGGGGTGAGGCCATAGGCGGAGTTGTACTCGCGTTGCGCGGACTCCATCCGGTGCTTGGCGGTTGCGAGGGTGGTAGCCTCCGCGAGCAGCAGTTGGCGAGCTGCCTCCAGCTCAGCCGTAGCTGTGGCCGGGTTGGACGTTCGTGCGATGGGGGTGCTAAGGCCCCGAAGCGCGGAGTCGAGGGCGGCGGAAGTGCCAGTGCCGGTAGCCGCGGCGGCCTCTAGCGCCTCCGCCCTGGTACGACCGGTGCTCATGGAGGAGCTAGTGACCATCACCTCCGCGTGGACGCAGGAGTCATTAGTGCTGCCTGAGGCGATTGCGCCCACGAATGAGGGCGGGTCGAGGCAGTCAAGTACCCCGCTGGGATACTCGTCAGCAGCTGGCTCGTTTCCGAGGTGCAGCCTCTCGAAGCGTTCGGCAAGGATGGTGACGTCGGACGAAGTGTCGCCGTTGCGCAGCTCGTCGGAGAGGTCGGTGGCGACGCCCGTAGGGCGAGCGGGAACGAGGTTCCGCACCGCAGGGACGAGCCCCACGAGCGTGCAGATCAGCCCGGACGCAGAGCGGCCGGGGGAGTTGGTGAAGGGTCCCGCCCGGAGCGTGATTTCGGCCGGCTGAGGGATCACTAGAAGTGTGTGTGTGACTAGAGGGGGGGTGAATAGACTGCTCGCAAGAATTAAAACCTAACCTTTTCCTAAGTTAATTGGTTTGCAGATTTTAGCAATTATAGCAAGTCTAGCACACCCTACACTTGCAAGTCAACAAGTATGGCAGCGGAAAGTAAATACATTGCACATGGAAGTAAAGAGTTGAGATAGGGAGATCAAACGCATAAGGGACACGAAGATTTTTCCCGTGGTTCCGATAGGTGGTGCTATCGTACGTCCACGTTTATGGAGTCTTGAACCCACGGAGGGTAACGGTCGCGAGAGTCCACGTAGGGCTCCACCCATAAGGGTCGGAGAAGTAGCAACCTTGACTATTCCATAACGGCTTCCGTCCACGAAGGACTAGCCTCACTATGGGTAGATCTTCACGAAGTAGGCGATCTCCTTGCCCGTACAAACTTCTTGGTTCAACTCCACAACACGAAGTAGGAGGCTCCCAAGCGACACCTAACCAATCTTGGAGGCACCACCCTCCAAAAGGTAATAGGCTCGGTAATGTCGATGAACTCCTTGCTCTTGTGCTTCAAGATGATAGACTCCTCAACACACAATCACTCTCTCATAGATTTGGCTATGGTGGAAGAGATTGATTTGGTGGAAAGTAACTTGGGGAGGCTCGAGATCAAGATTCATATGGATAGAGTGGAATGACTTGATCTCAACACATGAGTAGGTGGCTCTCTCTCAGAAAATTGGATGGGGCAAGTATGGAATAGTTCTGAGTTCTTCTCTTACGAGTGGGTGGTGGTGAAGGGGTATATATAGGCATCCCCAAAAATCCAACCGTTACACCTAAAGTGACCAACTCGGTGACACCGATGTGTGAATCTCGGTGGTACCGAAGTGACCAAAAGGCAATAACTTTTGAATCTCGGTGAGACCGATATATAATTCTCGGTGGTACCGATTAGGTGACCAACGGTCAGATTGCGCAACTCGGTGACGCCAATCCAACAAACTCGGTGGTACCGATTTTGTGAATCGAGGTAACAGAATGTTGGCAACCCAAACTCGGTGGCACCGAAGTGGAATCGGTTGCACCGATGTGCTTGGGTTTGGCATGAGTCTGTCTAAGTTTGGGAATCGGTGGCACCGAGTGGGAAGTGTTGGTTGCACCGATTTTGGATATTTGACTTTGGACAGACTTTTGTGGAAGAGCTTGTGGGTGTTTTTGGTGACTATCTCTTGTGCACGTGGAGCATCTTGTTCACCAACAGTACCTTACCCCCTTTTAATAGTATTGGCTTTCCTATGGACTCAAAGTGATTTCTCACAAAGTAAAATGTAGAGTCCTCTTGCTTGAAGCTTTGCCAATCCATTTCCTTGCATCTTGGGGTATCTCCACAATCCTTTTGCCAACCCTCTCTGTGGACTTTATCAGAAATACACTAGGTAAAAGTATTAGTCCAAGAGACAATGTATGTTGTCATGAATTATCAAAACCACCAAGGGAGCATGTTGTGCTTTCAATCTCCCCCTTTTTGGTAATTGATGACAACATACAATCAAAGCTTCAAATAAAGATATGCATGGATATAATGAAGACTTTGAAAGACACATAACTTAGATTTGCTCCCCCTAAATGTGTGCAATTCCTTTTAAAGGATAGTTGCTTTGGAATGCATGGACACACATATAGTAGAAGGGATATAATGAGGCATGTGTATCTTTGTTATATGCATCAAATACATATATGAGTGAGATGTATCCTTATTCAAGACATCACTCTTGTAAACAATATGTGCAAGAAGCAAGAGATCATCTTGATCAAGGATATGATGCATATACTTACCTTGAGTCCTTGAGCATTCTTGTAATAGAAATACACTTGAGAAAACAATGTTAGGAAACACAAGAGTATTCTACCAATCAAAAAGCAATAGAGCTCAATAGTACCAAGATATGGAGAACATATAGAAGATAGTATTCCTTAAGATTGATATGTCTCTTAGATCATTTAGAACTTTCTCCCCTTAGATATGAAAATAGTAGATCATCCGCTCCCCCTGAATCTTAGTATATAGATATTGGGATTGGATAGGGTGAGAAAAGTCTAACATGAGTAGTCAAATGAAATAGTCATATTTTTCTCCCAATCATATTTTTCTCCCCTTACTTTGGTATTCTCCCCTTGTCTATATAAGTATAAGCTTTGATATTCTCCTCTCCTCCATGATTATATCTCCCCCTTTGCATAAGCATGTATCTTCCCCTTTAGCTTTGAAGCTTTGGTATTTCTCCCCCTTTGGCATTGATTTCCAAAAAGGTCATATACAGGGTCAGATACAGGGATCATTGATTAAGAAGGGATCCTTGAGAACAAGGGTCATAGAATGTAGGGATCATGGAGAGCATTAAAAACTAAGGGAATCATTTAAGATAATTTCTCCTCCTTGGCTGATCTGAGAGCTTGTAAGACTTCTCCTCCTTTGAGTTAGGGATCCTAGAATAAAGTCCCCCCCCCTTTTTATATAAATGAGGGATCATTGAAGAAACAAAGACATCACTTGTAGGATCACTAAAGAGACAAAGATTTGCTATTATGAACACAAATGAGAGAATAAATCAATCGGTGGCTCCGAGACAAACAAGTCGGTGGAACCGATTTGTTGTTATGCAGCTCACCTGCTAAATTGGTAGAACCGAGTTATTTGTATCGGAGGCTCCGAGGCTTAAACAGAAACTTGGCAATGTTTGAGAAACTTGCAAATTTTTGAAAATTTTGTAACAAAGTGTCAGAAGGATTTTCAAAGGAAATGCAAAAGACTTTACAAAGAGATGTCAACTAGAGAAGATTTGAGTGGTTCCAAGAAATCTTGCAAATAGAGAATGAACCAAACAAGATACTTAATCTAGATGATGGGCGGTGACTAGGTCACCTATATTAGAGTATATTGACTTAGGAGCCAAGCAAGAATACTTGATCATAGGTCATACTCATCGTTAAGCTCAAAATTGGGTTACCATTTTTTCGATTAAGCATTTTAATGTTTTCATATCACTTGAGTTGCTTTAGCTCATGACTTGGAGTAAAGCCTTTTCAAGGATATGAGTACATACCTTTGAGTGATGTTGATGACGTGGCTTGTAGGTGAACTTGATGAGGATGCTCGAGATTGATAAAGTTCATCTTGAGTTGGGAGCAATCCTTCTCGTTTTAGTACACTTGTCACCTACATAGGTTATTTAAGCAAGGAAGAACAATATATATATATATCCATTTGACATGATATCAATTGATAATTTGCAAATATGATCATATCAAGTATATGTCAAGGATATGGTTAAGTTGTCTTCTTCCTTCCATCATCAAGAGGGGTTGTGGATACTTGGTCATGAGAAGATTGCTTATGATATGAGTGGTTTGCAACCTTGTGGAATGAAGTTCTTCCAAGTACCTACAAAATGTTAGATGCAATACAAGGGAGCATAGAATTCCATGGTATAAGATAACAAGTCAAGTGTATCATGGAAGTATCATGTGAGCTCATACCCTTGCATGCAACCGAGTGAGTCTAGCTGAAGTTTGAAGCATCAAGGATGTTCAACTCACTCCTCAAGTGACAAAACACTTTTTCATCAAGTGGCTTAGTAAAGATATCGGCCAATTGCTTGTTGCTACGAACATGCTTAAGATTGATATCTCCTTTGGCAACATGATCATGAATGAAATGATGTCGAACTTGAATATGTTTAGTTCGAGAATGTTGCACAGGATTATGGCCAATTTTAATAGCACTTTCATTGTCACAAAGTAATGGAACATTTTTCACATGGATTCCATAATCCTTAAGCATTTGTGTCATCCATAGTAATTGTGCACAACATGATCCGGCAGCAATATACTCAGCTTCGGCAGTAGATAGAGATACCGAGTTTTGTTTCTTGGAGGACCAAGACACAAGAGATCTACCAAGAAATTGACATGTACCCGAGGTGGATTTTCTATCAACCTTGTCACCGGCGTAGTCCGAATTGGAATAGCCAACAAGGTTAAAGGAAGATCCCTTGGGATACCAAATGCCAAAGTTTGGTGTTTGTATCAAATATCTCACAATACGTTTTACGGCCAAAAGATGACACTCTTTAGGTGCAGCTTGATATCTAGCACACATGCAAACACTAAGCATAATATCGGGACGGGAGGCACATAAATATAGCAATGAACCAATCATAGATCGATAAACTTTTTGATCAACCGGTTTGTCCTCCTTGGTAAGATCAACATGTCCACTCGTAGGCATAGGAGTTTTCATACCTTTACACTCTTGCATGTTGAACTTCTTGATCAAGTCCTTGGTATATTTGGTTTGAGAGATGAAAGTTCCTTCTCTCGTTTGCTTGATTTGCAAACCAAGAAAGAATTTTAGCTCACACATCATGGACATCTCATACTTCTCGGACATCAACCTTCCAAATCTTTCACTAAATTGTGGGTTAGTAGATCCAAAGATAATATCATCCACATAGATTTGGCACACAAATAATTCACCATTAACTCTCTTAGTGAATAAGGTTGCGTCAATTTTACCAATTTCAAAACCCTTTTCGATGAGAAACTTCGTTAAGCATTTATACCAAGCATGTGGGGCTTGCTTAAGACCATAAAGAGCTTTACGAAGCTTGTAGACATGATTAGGTTTCTTAGGATTTACAAAACCAGGAGGTTGTTTGACATAGACCTCTTCTTCAATCTCACCATTTAAAAATGCACTTTTAATGTCCATTTGATAAAGCGTGATATCATGGTGATTAGCATAAGCAAGGAGAATGCGAATAGCTTCAAGTCTAGCGACGGGGGCATAGGTCTCACCGTAGTCTATACCTTCGACTTGCGTATATCCTTGGGCTACGAGACGCGCCTTGTTGCGTACAACTTGACTGTCTTCATCCTGCTTGTTCCGAAACACCCATTTGGTTCCGATGATGTTGTGCTCGTCCTTGGTCTTCTCCACGAGTGTCCACACTTCGTTCCTCTCGAAGTGGTGAAGCTCTTTATGCATGGCGTTCACCCAATCCGGGTCTTCAAGAGCTTGTTCTACCTTCAAGGGTTCAATGCTAGAGATGAAAGAATAATGCTCACAAAAATTAGCTAAGCGAGTTTTAGAGCGAGTGATTCTCCCGGTTTGTATGTCACCAAAGATTTGGTTTAGAGGATAATTCTTGGTCACTCTTGCTCGAACTCGGGGTAGCTTCGGCTTGTTGGATGGTGGAGCTTCTTCATCATCATCATCTTCATCTTCGTTGTTGTTGAAGGTGTCGTTTCCTTGAGGTGGTGGTGAAGGAGGTTGTGGTGGATCTTCATGATGTATTTCCTCCTCGTCATCTTGTCGTGTACCACTTGTGGATGCCTCCATGTCGTGTTGAGGTTCACCTTGACATGAAGTAGGGGCTTCCACTTGAGTTGATGAAGTACTTTCCTTCACCTCCATGGGACGAATCTTGCCGATGGACAAGTCTTGAATACCTTCCGAAGGATCCTTATCTCCTACATCATTTGGCAATTGTTCGACTTGCGAACCATTAGATTCATCAAACTTCACATCTACCGTCTCTTCAACTTTTTGAGTGAAGTTGTTGTAGACACGGTAAGTGTGAGAGTTCGATCCATAACCAAGTAGGAATCCTTCATGAGATTTAGGAGCAAATTTAGTATGACGATGCTTATCGAGAATGTAGCACTTTGAGCCAAATACCCGAAAGTATCCAACTTGGGGTTTGTTACCGGTGAGTAGCTCGTATGCCGTTTTACCGAGAAGCTTGTGCAAGTAGAGTCGGTTTGTGGCATGACATGCCATTTCCACGGCTTCTGCCCAAAAGTGTCTTGGCGTCTTGTATTCGTCAAGCATCGTTCTTGCCATCTCAATATTTGGTTCTTCCTCTCAACAACTAGATTTTGTTGAGGCGTGTACGTAGCCGAGAACTCATGTGAAACACCTTTTTCGTCAAGAAAGGTATCCACATGGGTGTTCTCGAACTCCGATCCGTTATTGCTCTGAACCTTCTTGATCTTCACTTCAAACTGATTTTGCGCTTTGTGAACGAAGTTCTTGAAGATCTTTTGTACCTGCGACTTATCATCAAGAAAGAATACCCACGTAAATCTGAAAAAATCATCAACTATAACTAGACCATAGGAATTTCCACCGAGGCTCTTATAAGCATTGGGACCAAAAAGATCCATGTGAAGTAACTCGAGTGGTCTCCTAGTAGTGATGATATTCTTTACGGGACGACTTCCACCTACTTGCTTTCCAGCTTGACAAGCACTACAAAGTCTATCTTTGTCAAAGATAACATCTTTAACACCAAGTATATGATCACCTTTGATAAGCTTGTCTAGATTACGCATGCCAACATGTCCTAGTCTTCTATGCCAAAGCCAACCTTTAGAAGATTTTGCAATAAGACAAGTACGAAGTTTAGATCGCTTAGTGAAATCGACAATGTATAGATCACCTCTATGGAAACCGGTAAAGACCATGTTATGATTATCTTGACGAAACACTTGGCAATCTACTTTCGTGAATAGCACATTAAAACCAAAGTCGGCAAGTCTAGATACGGAAAGAAGATTTTAGCCAAGGGATTCAACAAGCATGACATTTTGAATAGAGCTATCATAGGATCTGGCCACGTTACCAAGACCAAGTACCTTACCCTTGGAGTTGTCTCCAAAAGTTACATACCTTCGCGGTCCATGGTTTGGTGTGATCTCTTCAAACATTTCTCTATCTCCGGTCATATGATCGGTGCATCCACTATCGAGAATCCACTCTTTTCCTCCGGACATGTAATCCTTGAAGTTTGCCATGAGACTTAGATTCTTCATGATCTTCTCATGCTCGATGTCGAATAACTCATCTTCATCATAGTAGCCGTGTTCCACATTGTCATCATCAAGTGGGAAATCCTCGTCACAAAGAACAAGTGATTCATTAAGGTTGTGATCATGACAATGTTCTAATTTATGAATTCGAATGGCTTCTACAATGATGTTGTTGATAGTTATGGCATCTCCTTTAGCACGCATGAGATCTCTAAGCTCAAATAGATATTCATCAAACTTGGTATCACTAGGCGTCATTTTGTGAGAGGCAATAGTTTTATGAAGAATTTCATCAAGATTACTCAATGAATAACTTGGATATCGTTTCTCCAAGTCATTCCACAAAGTATAAGCACATTCAAAATTCTTCATTTGATTAAGCACAGTTCTAGGCAATCCTCTAAAGATAAGATTAACAGTTCTAAGATTGCATAGCATATCGATTTCCTCTTCGTGTGTGGGATGTAAAGAATCAATGGGAGGTACATAGGGGCTCTTAACATACTTGCTCAATTGAAATTCATTAAATAGCTCAAGCATCATATGTTTCCATTGACTATAGTACTCCCCATCAAGAATAGGCACTCTACAACTCAAACTTCCCGAACTAGACACATCCATCTTCCTCCACGGTGATGAAATCGTTGCAATGGAGACCAATGCTCTGATACCAATTGAGGGATCACTAGAAGTGTGTGTGTCTAGAGGGGGGGTGAATAGACTACTCGCAAGAATTAAAACCTAACCTTTTCCTAAGTTAATTGGTTGGCAGATTTTAGCAATTATAGCAAGTCTAGCACACCCTACACATGCAAGTCAACAAGTATGGCAGCGGAAAGTAAAGACATTGCACATGGAAGTAAAGAGTTGAGATAGAGAGATCAAACGCATAAGGGACACGAAGATTTTTCCCGTGGTTCCGATAGGTGGTGCTATCGTACGTCCACGTTTATGGAGTCTTCAACCCACGGAGGGTAACAGTCGCGAGAGTCCACGAAGGGATCCACCCATAAGGGTCCACGAAGTAGCAACCTTGACTATTCCAGAACGGCTTCCGTCCACTAAGGACTAGCCTCACTATGGATAGATCTTCACGAAGTAGGCGATCTCCTTGCCCGTACAAACTTCTTGGTTCAACTCCACAAAACGAAGTAGGAGGCTCCCAAGCGACACCTAACCAATCTAGGAGGCACCACCCTCCAAAAGGTAATAGGCTCGGTAATGTCGATGAACTCCTTGCTCTTATGCTTCAAGATGATAGACTCCTCAACACACAATCACTCTCTCACAGATTTGGCTATGGTGGAAGAGATTGATTTGGTGGAAAGCAACTTGGGGAGGCTAGAGATCAAGATTCATATGGATAGAGTGGAATGGCTTGATCTCAACAAATGAGTACATGGCTCTCTCTCAGAAAATTGGATGGGGCAAGTATGGAATAGTTCTGAGTGCTTCTCTTACGATTGGGTGGTGGTGAAGGGGTATATATAGGCATCCCCAAAAATCCAACCGTTACACCTAAAGTGACCAACTCGGTGACACCGATGTGTGAATCTCGGTGGTACCGAAGTGACCAAAAGGCAGTAACTTTTGAATCTCGGTGAGACCGATATATAATTCTCGGTGGTACCGATTAGGTGACCAACGGTCATATTGCGCAACTCGGTGACGCCAATCCAACAAACTCGGTGGTACCGATTTTGTGAATCGAGGTAACAGAAAGTTGGCAACCCAAACTCGGTGGCACCGAAGTGGAATCGGTTGCACCGATGTGCTAGGGTTTGACATGAGTCTGTCTGAGTTTGGGAATCGGTGGCACCGAGTGGGAAGTGTTGGTTGCACCGATTTTGGATATTTGACTTTGGACAGACTTTTGTGGAAGAGCTTGTGGGTGTTTTTGGTGACTATCTCTTCTGCACGTGGAACATCTTGTTCACCAACAGTACCTTACCCCCCTTTTAATAGTATTGGCTTTCCTATGGACTCAAAGTGATTTCTCACAAAGTAAAATGTAGATTCCTCTTGCTTGAAGCTTTGCCAATCCATTTCCTTGCATCTTGGGGTATCTCCACAATCCTTTTGCCAACCCTCTCTGTGGACTTTAGCTGAAATACACTAGGTAAAAGTATTAGTCCAAGAGACAATGTATGTTGTCATGAATTATCAAAACCACCAAGGGAGCATGTTGTGCTTTCACCGGCGCCGCGGACGGCCCCACAGTGGGCGCCAACTGTCGTCGTTTTCTCCTGGCAGATGCCATGGGGTGGCTTATTGAGAGTGGTTGGGGCCGAAGGATGCCGGCGGGCTCCGGTAACGGGATTGGGGACAAGCGGTGCGAGACACGCGATGTACCCAGGTTCGGGGCCCTCCGTGGGAGGTAACACCCCTAGTACTGCTAGTCTGGTTGAAGAACCAAGTGGGTTACAATGTTGCTCCTTGAGCTATTGGCTAGAGGAGGAAGAGGGGGCCTGCTGCCTCTCCTTGCCTCTCTACATGGGTGGGTGTGCGTGTGCGGGAATGGCCGTCCCCCTGCATGGGGTGGCTCCGGGGGGCTTTATAGGCCAGCCCCCTGAATTACAATATGCATACAAAGTGCCGGGGGGACCCGGCTGGCGGCCTCTCTGGCTGGCCAGGCCCCCCTCCCGGCCGAAGAGTCTTGTCGCCTGTAGGCCCCGCTGGCTGCAGGGTCCCATCGGGAGCCGGATGGGGGCCCGCCGGCTGGCCATCACTGTCGGAGCGTGCTTGGCACGCCGCAATACGGGTCGACCCATGCGAAATCATCTTGCGGTAGCCTGCCGTGGTCAGCGGTACGGCCGGCCATACTATAGCCATGCAGGGGCAGGTAATGGAGTGGTTAGCAGCATGACGGCACTGTGCCATTCGCCCGGTCACAGTCGGGCGGCGTCAGCGGCACTGTTGTCTCCACTGTGGCCATGCGGGTGCTGACCCTCGGTACGGCAGATGTCACTGTAGCCACGCGTGCCCTGCCTGTGGTACCAGAGGCACTGCTGGCACGTCGCTCATCATGTCATCATCCTGGGGGACGTGGTGATGCGACGGGCGCTGACCCGCCGGCTGGCAGGCCGCCCGTGAGCCGGTCAGCCTGGCGACTCCGCCCAAAGCCAACCGGCTCGACGTAGCCGGCCTAGTGGAGTCGTACTACAGGGGAGGCGGCCTGCCCCGTAGTCGCTTCTGAAAAGTGGGGGCAGTGGCCTGATTGATGATCTTGATTGGTTTGAGTGTATGTTTTATTTTGGTGCTGTCCTATGGTGCCTTCTGTGAGGCGCACATGTGAAGGATCCATGCTGGAGGGTGTTGCAATATGTTCATGATTCGCTTATAGTGGGTGGCTAGAGTGACAGAAGCTTATACCCGAGTAATGGGGTTGTTTACGTATGGGAGTAAATGGGACTTGATGTTTAATTCTATGGTTGGGTTTACCTTAATGATTTCTAGTAGTTGCGGATGCTTGCTAGAGATCCAATCATAAGTTCATATGATCCAAGTACGGAAAGTATGTTAGCTCATGCCTCTCCCTCATATAAAATTGCAAGAATGATTACCGATCTTGTTATCAATTGCCTAGGATGATTCCGCACACCATACCATAATTATTCCACACTCGCTATTTGTAATATATTTTAATATATTCTAACTTTATTTATGCAGCAACTATTTTTATATTTTTGTTCTCCAATATCATGCAAAGCTATCTTCTTTATACTCACAACACGGTTTTATTTCTCGTTACTAGATAGAAGCAAACGTGTAGTGTATGTAGAGTCGTATCGGTAGTAGATAGGACTTGAGAGAATATTGATCTTACCTTTAGCTCCTTGTGGGTTCGACACTCCATACTTATCACTTCCATCTTTGGAAAGTGCTACGATGATTCCTTGCACTTGGGGATTATCAAGCTCTTTTCTGGCGCCGTTGCTGGGGAGCAATAGCGTGGGGTTAATATTTTTGTGTATGCTTGTTTGATTCTATCACTAAGTAGATTTTGTTTTCCTTTTGTTTATGTTATTTTTGTTTTCTTTTTTAGTTTTGGGTGAAACAAACAAAAAAAAATGAAAAATTGAAAACACAAAATGTTTTACTTAGAGAAGCGATTGGAAAGTTATGCATTGAAGAAGTGAGGGTCGACCTTGAACACTTGTGTTCATGCTCATGGAAACAATGTAGAATTTTTCATGGAAGTTTCTCATAAAAATAGTTATCTCCTTTTAAATACCACTGTACAATAAAAATAATGATCATGATGCTCTTTTGCATGTTTCGTCTACTGTTCTTATGTGAGCATCATTAAAATCTTCATGCCTAGCTAAAAGGCTTTAAAAAATGGCTTGTTGGGAGATGACCCAACACTTATCCATTCTATTTTTGAGTGTTCACATGATTAAGCTACTGTATTAATCATGTTTTGTGTCTTTGTTTTCAATAATGTGCCAAGTAAAGCCTTTGGGATGATTTGGATGATAAGTAGAATTGATACGGTACAAAAACAGAAACTTTTGCGTCCAGTGCAGAATTTCTCTGATTTTACTGGAACATATTTTTGATCTGAATTTTGTGCAAAGTATTCGTATGCAAATTCTTCAGGTTGTCATAATTTTTCAGAATTTTCAGAGTTACATAAGTATAGGTTCTTTACAGATCTTTACAGACTGTTCTGTTTTAGACAGATTCTATTTTTGTTTGCATAGTTTGCTTGTTTTGATGATGATATGGATTGTATTGGGGGGTATAAGCCATGGAGAAGTTAGAATACAGTACCTTGTGCAATAATTAAATAAGAATCAATTTATAAAAGTACCTAAAGTATTTTATATGTTTACTATACTAACGGATCTCATGAAGGTTTTGTTGAAGTTTGTGTGATTGAAGTTTTCTACTTTTGGGTGAGATACCGATATGAGGAGAATAAGGAGCGTCAAGAACCTAAGCTTGGGGATTCCCAAGGCACCCAAAAGGTAATATCCAAGGAAGACTCAAGTGACCAAGCTTGGGGATGCCCCGGAAGGCTTCCCCTCTTTCGTCTTCAACACTATCGGTATACCTTACTTGGAGCTATATTTTTATTTGTCCCATAATATGTGTTTTGCTTGGATCGTCATTTTTTTTGTTCTCTGTTAGATTTTATCCATAATCATGTTTTTCAATAAAAGGTTCCAAGAATTGCCTTAAGATGTTTCAATTGCATGTTTAATGTGTGACTGTGTAAAAACAGAAACTTTTTCTGTAGTGTTTTAATTTTCATATTTTACTGGAACGTGGAAAGTTTCTGAAATTTTTACACAGTACTGTCATACAAATTATGTACGTTGTACTAAATTTTCAGAATCTTTTGAGTAACAGAAGTACACTTTATAAATGCATTGCTACAGAATGTTCTGTCTGGACAGATTGCTGTCATAGTTTTGTTATCTACTTATCCTAGAGTTTTCATGGCTTATATTGGTAGATATAAATTGTGGAAATGACAATATACAGTACCTAATTATTATGCAACTTGTCTTGGCAGTACATAAAGTGTTGATTTATTTTTATATGTACTAACCTATCTCACAAGTTCTTTTCAAGTTTTATCTGGATGAAGTTTTTGATACTTAGGTGAAACCGGGATATGAGAGGATTGAACAAGATACAAAATCTCAAGCTTGGGGATGGCCAATGATCCCCAATTCAATATTTCAAGAAGTCTGAAGCATCTAAGCTTGGGGATGCTACGCATCCCACCTCTCTTCATCAACAATTATCGGTTAGCCTATGATGATTATAAGTGTTTATTCATTCACATGTGCTATTCTTGGAGCACATTTTTTGGATATTTTTTATTTTTATTCTATGCACCATGCTGGTATGAGATAATCCTTGGCTTATTTATAGAATGCTTCATGCACTTCACTTAAATCTTTTGAGTATGGCTTTATAGAATGCTTCATGCGCTTCACTTAAATCTTTTGAGTATGACTTTGTAGAATGTTTCGGGTGCTTCACTTATATATTTTGAGCTTGAATATTGGTTTGTCTATATTCATTGAAGAATGCTCTATGAAATTCACTTACTTCTTTTTGAGAGTAGTTCGATGATCACTCTTGTGCTTCACTTATATCCTAAGAGAAAATGTTGAATGAATTTAATGTCATAAAACGTGAAATTATATATGCTTCATATGCTTGTCCCATGGGGAGTAGTGACTTCACATACTAAGAGTATAAGCAATAAAATTTATTGGAGGTTAGCAAACATAGAATTGGTAATTTGAACAATTCATGAAAGAATTTTGAAGGAAGAGAGATTTCACATATAAATATACTATCTTGGACATCTTCTATGATTGAGAGCCCCCATTGATTATTTTCAAACTTGATCAAGTAGTTGACGTTGGACAAGGAAGATAATGTAATGGTTATGTTTGTTTATATTCACATAAAAGTTATATTGTCATGGATCCTCTACCATGTGGTGCTTGCTTAGTATCTTTTGCTAGCCAAAAATTCGAACTAAGTATAGATACTACTTGTGCATCCATACCCCTTAAGCCCAGTTTCTTGCCATGAGAGTCCAGCATACCTACCTATGGATTGAATAAGATCCTTCAAGTAAGTTGTCATCGGTGCATAAAGCAATAAAATTGCTCCTAAACATGTATGATCTTTTATTGTAAGGGAAAATAAGCTTTGTACGATCTTGTGATGGCAAAGAAATAAAAGCGATGGACTGCATAATAAAGTTTGCTATCACTAGGGGCAATATAAAGTGACGTTCCTTTACATTAAGAGATTGCACATCCAAAAATAAAAAGCGCATGCCAACCTCTGCTTCCCTCTACGAAGGGCCTATCTTTTACTTTTATGTATTTCTACATTTACTTTTATGCAAGAGTCAATAATGTTCATCCCTATTCGAATCTATTAATTCTTTAGTTGGCAAGCATCATGTGGTGGGGAGAGATCCAGGCACATATATCCAGTTGGATATAGGTGATCATGATTCATTATTATTGACATTATCCCTGAGATAAATAAGTTGGGAGGCGGAACATTAAGCCCCTATCTTCCTATGTGTTTCATTGAAACTGCTTGTTCTAAAAATACGCCTTGAGTGTCAGCAATCATGGAAGACTAAATGATAGTTGAGAATGTGGAATTTGGTAAATCAAAGCTCTTACATAGACACTTCTTGAAAATAAGATGAATTGTAATTGTTTGATGACGGACAACATAGTTTGCTAGTTTCGAGAAAGTTTATAGTATATACTTTAACATGTGAATAGCTTATTAGTTGATCATGAGAAGTTCTATGAGAAAAGAGTTGCTGTTTTATGATACTAGAAAAAGTGATTGGAAGTAACATTGATCAAACTTATATACTGTGCTAGCATTCACACTTCATAAATTATTTCTTTTATCATTTACCTACTCGAGGATAAGCAGGAATTAAGCTTGGGGATGCTGATACGTCTTCAACGCATCGATAATTTATGAAGTATTCATGCCATGGTTGCCTATGTTTACAATACTTTTATATGGTTTTGATGCACTTTATATGATTTGTTTCGAACTAACCCGGACTGACGCTGTTTTTAGCAGAATTACCGTGGTGTTATTTTTGTGTAGAAAATGAAAGTTCTCAGAACGCCCAAATTTTTTTGATGATTCTTTCTGGAGGAAATAAGCAACATTGGAGCGAAGAACCACCGGAGGGGAGCCACCTGTGGGCCACAAGCCAACAGGGCGCAGCCCCTCCGAGATTGGATCTCTCTTTTTGTTTTTCTCCTGTTTTCGCGTTTGTTTTATGACCCCTTCACCGTTTCATAAATATCCAGAGATCCGTAACTCCGATTGGGATGAAATTTTGAGGGAATTTTTATCGCAAAATTATATTTCTTGCGGCGAAAGAAGGGCTCCAACCGACTTAATAGGTGGCCACAAGCTATTAGGGCGCGACCACCCCCCTGGCCGTGCCCTGTTGGCTTATGGGGCCCTCGGGCATCGTGTTGTGTTGATTCTTCTTCCCAAAATTTATATATATTCCAGAAAAAATCTCCGTAAATTTTTATCGCGTTTGGACTCCGTTTGATTTGGATTTTCCGCGAAACAAAAAACACACAAAAAACAGGAACCGACACTGGGCACTGGATAAGTAAGTTAGTCCCAAAAATAATATAAAATGTTGCCAAAAGTATATGAAAGTTGTAGAATATTGGCATAAAACAATAAAAAATTATAGATATGACGGAGACGTATCACCATCCCCAAGCTTAATTCATGCTCGTCCTCGAGTAGGTAAATGATAAAAAGATAATTTTTGATGTGGAATGCTACCTAACATAATCTTGAACAAATATAATCATGGCATGAATATTAAGATACAATTGATTCAAGGCAATAGTCTATTATTTGACAAGAAGGCATCCATGCTCAGGTTTACTAGCAAACAATCATGTCCTTTCAAAATAACAATGCTAAAGAACGCTATCCCTACAATATCATATAGCCTGTCATGCTTAGTATTCCTAGCATAAAGTAAAAATCATGAGCACACCGGTGTCAAATCAAGCAATTGACTCTTACTTCTAACGCGCTTCAGCATTTTATACCTCACTCAATACATGAGCGTGAACCATGTACATAGCATATAGGTGGCATAGAGTATGGTGTTAGGTTTCAAAGGAGTAAAAGGTGGAAAGAAAGGCTCGCATCAACTAGGCGGATCAACAGGCTATGGAGAAGCCCATCAATCGATATCGATGTGAGGAGTAGGGATTGCCATGCAACAGATGCACTAAGAGCTATAAGTGTATGAAAGCTCAAATGAAACTAAGTGGGTGTGCATCCAACGTGCTTGCTCATGAATACCTCGGGCATTTGAGGAAGCCCATCATCGGAATATACAAGCCAAGTTCTATAATGAAAAATTCCCACTAGTATATGAAAATGACAATTCAGGAGACTCTCTATATGAAGAACATGGTGCTCCTTTGAAGCACAAGTGTGGTAAAGGATAGTAGCAAGTCCCTTCTCTCTTTTTCTATCATTTATTTTTTTCTTTTTTTTCTTTATTTTTCTTTTTTTCTTTCGTTCTTTTTTAAAAAAATTCCTTTCTTCTTGTTTCTTTATTTTTCATGGTGGGCTCATTTAGCCTCCCCTATTTTTTTTATATTTCTCTCATTTATTTAGTCGTTTGGTTCATCTTCTTGCCCGCTTGCACGTATTCGACGAGGTTTGGCTGCGGGGTGGCGAGCTTGAGGCTAGAGCTAGTTGAGATCTTCGCACACGCTCCAGAGTTCGAACCTTCTTGGGTCCGCGGAGCCCCGATTCCGACATTTGGCGCACCAGGTAGGGGCGTGTCGAAGCTTCGCCTCTTCATCGACACGCCTCGTTCTCGCTCCACCCCACCCACGGCCAAAGCTCGCCGAGCTCGCGCTGAGCGCCGGGCTGCTCGCATCGCCCAAACGGCGCACGTGGGCCGCGGCATCCCGCGCCGCTCCGCCTCTCCTGCAACTAACGCTGCCACTGACCCAACTGCTTACGAGCAGCAGGACTCGTCGCTGCCACATATCGTGTGGCGCGATGGCCGCACCACTACTCCGTCCCTCGCTCCCGCCACAGCGTCGTTCTCCCACGCTCGCCGCGGGCCGGCGAACGCGCAGGCTGCGCTGCTCATGGCGCGTGAGCTGTTACGTTACCGCCCCGCCAACGATCGCTATGATGACTGGCTTGGTCGCATCGCCGAGCCCGTCAACGCCGCCGGCGAGGCCCCGGTGCTCTCCCCCGGGGCAGGCTCGGGGGCTTCCACCTGGAGAGCTTTCGACCTGACCGGTGCGACGAGGGAGGCGCTCGGGCACTGCTTGGAGGCGTGCTTCATTGCGCGCCCCCGCAAGCAAGGAGCCCGGCGCGAGGCGCCAGGCTCACGAGAGTTCAACACCAACGCGATCGAGGAGCTTCAGGAGGCACAGGCCATGCGTGGCGAGCATCACCCCGCACCGCCCAGTGCAGCTGCCGCCCCCAATGTGAGCGGCAGACTGCGCGTCTGCGTCGATATCCCGGGCCTCAACAGGGCCGCATCCCAGGGCCTCTTCTGGCCATCGCGTGTCGGCCGCAGTGGGGGCTACCCCTGCAGCTACATTCGCATGCCCTTTGGTCTCGTGAATGTGGGCGCTACGTACCAGCACCTCACGCAGGCCGTGCACACGTCTCATGAGGCCCGGCGCCGCGCGGTCCTTTAGGAGGCCCCGGACCCTCGTGAGCCCCCTGGGCCTCGCGGGCTCCTCGAGCCTCCAAAGCCCTCAGGCTCATGAGGATCAAGCTTCAACAACTACCCAAACACTTCAGCAGCATCATTGCCCGGTGACCTTTTGGTTTGTTTGATGAAGGGCGCCCATCGGGCTGCATCATCCTCTAGCTATTAGGGCCCGCCCCTGCAGCTGTATCGTTCTGCGCAAGTATCAGAACTGGTTTTGCATTTGATGAATTTTCTAAGTATTCCAACTTGCGTGCCCGGTGCTTTGTCACCATGAATGTCGCTGCGCCCTAACAACCCCACCCTCGACCACCTCATGATTAAGGGCTGGCACGGCGTCTGTGCTCGGGTCCATCCCTGCAGCGTTGATAAATCCAAGTGACCGAGTTGTGTCTCGCGGGCCAGTCCCGTGCACGTCACATCCCGGGGTCCTTGGTGCTTCGTCCTTGCATGAGCTAATCGAGAGTGGGTGAGTCAGGGCGCGTGGCCCGGTTCGTATAAATGCAGTTCGGTGCTTTGCCGTCGCGGGAGCCGCGCGCCGGGTGCTTTTCCCCGGGTTTGTCGCATGAGAAGACTGGGCTCGACGTCTATCCTCGGGTCCATCCCTGCAGCATCGATAAACCCAACGACTGAGCTCTGTCTGGCGAGCCGGCCCCATTCACGTCACCTCCTGGGGTCCTTGGTGTTTGGCCTTCTCATGCGATGGCCTCTGGAGATTCATTCGGCGCAGGTTACCCCCATCACACAGGTTTTGTAAGCGCGCCCCACGCCAGAAAATTCAGGCGCAACCCGCCTTGAGGTAGGGCCTCGTGAGTCCCGCGCTGGCTCACGGGTGCCCGGATACACCTCCTCTAGTTCTACCGTGCCAGCCACGCGTACGAACGAAATTGGGCTGTCCACGCCCGGAGACTCTAACACAGAGCTCCCTTCCCACACCCAAGTCGAAGCCCCATGCTCCGCGCTGGCGGACGACACGGTCGCTCAGCAGCTATGCCCATGCCCAAGTGGAAGCCCCATGCTCCACGCTGGTGGATAAACAACTGAGGGCGCCCTAGCGGCTGCACCAACCTCAGGATGGCCTCTCGGCTCTTCACATGGCCCCGTCACGCAACGTTCCCCTGGGATGCACGCGCGAGGGGGCTGGACGGGGGCTACGCTCAGGCCAGGCCTGGCGCGCGCCACCTCACCAGGTCCTTGGTACCTGGTCTTCTCGTGTCCCTCCCAGGCAAAAGCTGGCGAGGAAAGGTATGGGAGCTGCTCGCACGTCAAGGGGGACCCCTGAGCATCGCGACTCAGGGGCCTCACTAGTCACGTAGCCCCTCGCCCCTTGGTCTCCTCCTGGCGATCCGGACGCCCCAACGGCGATCGAGGTATGCGCAGGATTGGGCCCTACCGACGCAGAGCACAAAGGCGCTCCAAATCAACCTCGTCGTGGCCATGTTTCCTCCATGAGGGCTGCTCGCACGTCAAGGGCGACCCCTGAGCATCGCGCCTCAGGGGCCTCACTAGTCACATAGCCCCTCGCCCCTTGGTCTCGTCCTGGCGATTCGGACGCCCCAACGGCGGTCAAGGTATGCGCGGGATTAGGCCCTGCCGACGTAGAGCACAAAGGCGCTCCAAATCAACCTTGTTGTCGCCATGTTTCCACCATGAGGGCTGTTCGCACGTCAAGGGGGACCCCTGAGCATCGCGACTCAGGGGCCTCACTAGTCACGTAGCCACTCGCCCCTTGGTCTCATCCTGGCGATCCGGACGCCCCAACGGCGTTCGAGGTATGCGTGGGATTGGGCCCTACCGACGCAGAGCACTAAGGCAAGCAGGAAGGAAACAAAGCACGAATGGAAACCACAGAGTTCAAACAGTTATTACAAGCACTGAATGTTTTGCGAACTCAAACAAGTCTTATGCCTCCACGAGGCATGATAAATGTCGTAGGTTGAAATCTAGGAGGAGGAGT
Organism: Elymus sibiricus; assembly: GCA_039707655.1. Lineage (NCBI taxonomy): Eukaryota > Viridiplantae > Streptophyta > Magnoliopsida > Poales > Poaceae > Elymus > Elymus sibiricus. The sequence continues at coordinate 254,518,927 of CM077671.1, forward strand.
CGTCATTGCCATGGCTGCCACTGCCACTTGTCCCAGTCACGGCGAGCTCGTCGTCAACATCGCTACCACCGCCATCGTCGCCACCGCTCTCCTCCACCGCAGGGGGGCCGACGTCGGGGACGCAGGCGAACCTTTTCACCAGCGCGTCCACGAAATACTTCACGGCCGCCGGCGCAGCGGCGTGAGACTTAGGGGCAACCGGGACAATCACCGCATCGAAATCAAAGCCGGGCTCACGGAGGTAGAGGTGGCTGAAGACACTCGTCGCGGCCATGGAGAAAAGGTCGCGGCACTCGCCCTCCAGGATGGCGTCCACCTTGGCGACAGCACCTTCGAGCGCCTCAGCAAGCTTGGAGGAGAGCCCTGCGTAGCCGCCCTCAGGAGTCGCCAGTGGCTCCTTGAATCCTCCCTTGCAGATGGAGTGCAGTGCCTGGCGAAGCCTGAGCTCGATGGAGGGGAAGACATCGCGCTCCGTGGCCGCTTTCTTCTCAGCAGTGGCAAGGGTCTTCTCCCTGTCATCCAGCTGTGCCGTCGCATCGGAGACGTGTCGGGCATGGGATGTCCGGGCTTCTACTACCTCCTCCTTCAGCTTGGCCAGGCGCTCGCGCTCCGCGGCTTGGTCAACAGTCACCTGGGACAGCACGGAGTCACGATCGGCGAGCTTCGCCTCGCGGGCCTTGAGGTCCTCCTCCTGCTGGTGGAACCGTTGTGCGTGCGCGGCTTGCTCCTCCTGAAGGGCCTTCAGGTTGGCCTCTGCCTCGCCGTAGCGCTCCACGACAAATGTTGCTTCGGCCAGCACCGCGTCGCGAGCCGCCTTGGCTTTGGCGGCCTCCTTCCTGCTCTCCACGGTGGCAGCCTCAGCCCGACCCCATGTCGTCTTGGTGGCTGTGTCGGCCCGGAGCCACCCAGAAATAAGCCCCAGGCGCTCCCTCACGAGGCTCCTGTCGGCGTCTTGGAGGTTGGTCCGGATTCGGCCGAGCGTGATATAAGCCTCATCCAAGGCGCCGAGCCTGATCAGAGGGCCGCGGTTCGCGAGCGCTAGAGCCTGACCAGGAGGCGGCAACAGCACGTCGGAGGGTGTTGTGTCCAAGGGGGCAGTGGCGTGGCAGACTTGGGACGCCGAAGGCTCCAGTCTCTCCTCGGGCACGACGAGGGCGGACGACTTCACAGCCTGCTGGCCCATGGGGGCTGGCTCCTCCTTAAGCTGCATCGCTGCGTCCTCAGGGGCAGATTCTGCCAGAAGGGGGCGGGAAATCGCCCCCTCCACCGGCGCTGGGGTCGCCACGGCCGTGGCAAGGAGTGCCGCCTCGTCAGCCTCCACACTCCCGGTACCCGGCCTCCCAAGCGGCGTTGGCAATGTGCCAGAAGTAGGCGTCATACCCGTGTGCCCGACTGCGGTTCTGCCGGGGCGCCCAAGGGTTGCGCTGGGTTGGCGTGATGCGCCTCCGCCCCCGCCGCATCCGTGGCCAGAGGCTGACGGCGCCCTCTGGACAGGGGGCTCCTTTGGCTCGGTGCTCGCTTTCCTTTTCTTCGGCACGTCGGCGCCCCTAGCCATCGAGAGGAGAAGGGGCCGTGAGTACGCGCACAATCTATAATCGACCAAAGGCGAGGCAGGTTACTTACTCCTCGGGCGCAATCCACTTCCTCTTCCTCTCCACCTCGGCGATGGTCGGGACACTCCCGCCCTTCTACAGCATGGCGCTTCGGGCGGCGGGATCGCCCCGAGGGGCCACGGCCGGAGAGGCCACGTATGCCCCAGCAGCGGCTGCCCCGCCTTTCGGCTGCGACTCGGACGGGGACAAGACCGGCATCTCAATCGCCTTGCTGGAGCGTGGGGAGTCCTCCGGAGGAGGCGCGGCCGCGCGTTTCCTCAGGGTCGCCCGGCCAGATGCTCGCGTGGTCTGGGGGGTAAGCCCTGACCTTCTAAAGACCCTGGCAAAGCGCGGGGAGTCCGCAGCCGGGGGCTCGTCGGTATCGTCGTCGTCTTCGAGGTCGCGGAGGAGCTTGCTCTGCGATGGGGGGACACCCCTTCCATGTCATCGTCAGTCTTCCTCGCCGCTGGTGTTGTCGGAGGATAATGGCATGGGAGAATTGGGGTGCTCGGACGGCGTGAGCCCCAGATCATCGAAGGCGGGCATGGCGGCGACTAGCTCCCACCTATCGTCACGGCGGTATAGCGGGGCGTAGGCCTCGGGGAGGCCCCCCGGGTCGCTGAGGAGCAGGGTAGCCAAGGCCCTGTCCAGCTCCTCGCCTGTCAGGCTGGTGGACTGGAGCCTGATGTTGTCCTCCGCGCCTTGGTACTCCCACATGGGCTTCGAGTACGACTGGAGCAGCGCCAGGCGCTGCGTCAGGAACTCCTTCACTATCATCGCCCCGATCAGCTTCGTGGCCTCCATATCCAAGGAGACCCACTCCAAGACGGGTTTCACTCGGGGATCAGTGAGCTTCGCGGAGCCCCACGCGAGGGTCTTCTCGGGAAGCTCCGTTGGGAGCTCCAGGCGCGGATCGAGGCCCTGGGCATCCAGGAAGACCCAGTGGTGCCTGAAGCCCTCCACCTTCTTCCCGGCCTTCAGGAGCACGTTCCCGCTCTGGACCGCGACGAAGGAGACGCACGCCGACCGGTGTGTGCTGTCATGGAGCCACATGCTGAAGTAGTGGCGGAAGAGGGCCACTGAGGGCCTCATGCCTACGAAGGCCTCGCAGTAGAAGGCGAAGACAGACAGGAGAAGGATGGAATTGGGCTGAAGATGGAGAGCCTGGATCCCATAATTCTCAAGGATGGTGGTGAAGAACCCCAAGAAGGGCGGGACAAGCCCGGAGAAGATGCTATGGAGGAAGAAGAGGTAGACTATTTTCGCCAAGGTGCGTTGCTCCGCAGAGCCGCACCTGATCAAGGTCTGCCCCCACTCATTGGAGTCGCCCGCCGTCAATGGAAGTGCTAGGGCGAGGTCCCCCTCCTTGGCTATGGTGGATGCTGTAAGCGCCGGCAAGGGGGAAGAGCAGGCCGAGACCTGAGCCTCAGACTTCGACTTCCCCGCGGGCGCTATCTGAGGAATCCTTGAGGTCAGAGGAGCAAGAGGAGGGACGACGGTGCGCCAAGATCTGCAGGAGGTTCTCGCGAAGGAAAGGGGATCTGAGCAGGCAAGCAAAAGTGCAAGGAAGAAGAGCAATGATGGCTCGGCAGCGGGCACCAGGCTTTTGCCAGCCTGGGCGGTTGCCGAGGTGATGTGGGAGCAGAGGTGTCCGCGTCATACCATGCGCCACGCGTCGAGCCTGGCCCGCAGGCGATTGGGGCCCCGCGGCGTTTTCACCCCTCGCTCCTTGCCTTCGCCTCGAAGCCAAGACAGGCACGCCTTGGGCACGGGGGCTATTGTCGGTGTTCTGGGATCGGGGGTACCCAGATCTGCCTGCCTGCGGCCCACCGCGTGGCCCACCTCGACGGCCCAGTACGGCCTGGCAGCAAACCCCCCAAGACAAGACCCTCGCGAGGGCCTCGGCCTCGCGAGGCCAACAGCGCCAAGACCTCCAGAGGAGTGGCCTCCCCAGGCTGCCTCCCGAGGAGCGGAGATTTCTATGCAGGGACCCAGCCTCAGGAGGCTGCGATGACGTGAGCCATGACGACCAAGGCCAGACGGGTCCAAGCGGGCGCAGAGGGGACAGTTTCCTCTTTTGTGCTAAGGAGGCAAGGACGTACGCGGGTTCCCAAGGAATCCCCCAAAGGTTTCCGTTCCGGTGAGACAATACCAAGACCATGAGCTCGAGAGGACGGATGTCATCACCGAGCCCACCTCTGCGTCACGCCCAGAAGCTTTGCAGACGAAGACCACTTTCCGTCAGGATAAGATGTACCTCTTGTCCCCTTTCAAAATTGGCCGTTGTGGGATCCCTTCCCGCCTGTGCGATAAGGGAAGAGGACCAAGGCCACTATAAATAGGGACTAGCCTCCACCATAGAAGGAATCAATCCATCCATCCTCACCTCAGATCCCTCGCGAGGTCGCTCAACCACTTTACTAGTTCATCCCCATCCTCCTCATGAGTCCAATCCACCCAAAGCAGGAGTAGGGTCTTACACCGCAAGATGGCCCGAACCTGGGTAAATCTCTGAGTTCATCTTCTTGCCCGCTCACACATATTCGATGAGGCTTGGCCACGGGGTGGCGAGCTTGAGGCTAGAGCTGGTTGAGATCTTCGCACACGCCCCAGATTTTGAACCTTCTTGGGTCCGCGGAGCCCCGATTCCGACAAGCTATCTTACGATCATGCAAAGCAATATGACAATGAGTGTACAAGACATATGATGTAATGGTGGAAGCTGCATGGCAATGTATGTCAGAATGGCTATGGAAATGCAATGATAGGTAGGTATGGTGGCTGTTTTGATGAAGATATAAGGTGGCTTATGTGCAACAGAGCGTATCATGTCGCGGGGTTTGGATGCACCAGCGAATTTTGCAGCAATCCTCTAGGTGAGAATGGGCAATGCACGGTACCAAAGAGGCTAGCAAATATGAGGTGGTGAGAGTGCGTACATCCATGAATTCACATTAGTCATAAAGAACTCACATACTTATTCCAAGGTTTTATTAGCTCTCTCGAAGCAAAGTACTACTCGCATGCCCCTAGGGAGGAGGTTGGTAGGTGTTAACCATCGCGCGCCCCCGATTATAACAGCACAAAGGATTTCAATCAGGGGTAAATTATGGTCCAACTTCATCGCATAACTAGAGACTATACATGCATGCTTCAGGAATCACAAACCTTAACACCGATATTCCTACTAATCCACAATCATCGACTAGTTCCCCCCACATATTACTATATTAATGTCACAAAACTATTGCAGGGAATCAGACATATGATATTCAGTGATCTACAAGTTTTATGTAGGATTTTATTACTAACCATGTGAATGACCAATTCCTGTCGACTCTCTAAATAGGTATAAGTGAAGCATGAGAGTTTAATTCTTTCTAGAAAAGACCACACTCTAATAAATATAAGTGAAGCAAACGAGCATTCTAAAAATAACGGTTTTCTATATGTAGAGAAATAGGCATCCAACTTCAAATGATATAAGTGAAGCACATGAAGTATTCTATAAAGCCATACTCAAAAGTTATAAGTGAAGTGCAAATAGCATTCTATAAATAAACCATGGACTTTCCCATACCAGCATGGTGCATTGCCAAAATAAAAATAAAAGGCACATGACGCTACAATAATTTATGCATATCATGCGAACAAAACAAAAACCGAGACATACCGATAATTGTTGACGAAGAAAGATGGGATGCCTTCTGTGGCATCCCCAAGCTTAGACCTTTGAGTCTCCTTGAATATTTACTTAGGGTGCCTTGGGCATCCCAAGCTTGAACTCTTGTCTATCCTTATTCCTCTCATATCGATACCTTCTCGTTCTTCGAACACTTCATCCACACAAAACTTAACAAAACTTTTATTAGAAAGGTTAGTACATATAATCCTAAAATCCCATCATGTCCTACCATAACATTCTTTTATAATTATAATCTAACATTACCTATTGTATGCTATCAAAATTCTATGTCTCCCAAGTCAATAGGGCTTAACAAGAACTCAAACATAAGCAAGCAAAGCAACTATAATAGCAATCTGTGAAAAACCGGACAGTCTGTAAAGATGCAGATGAATACTATACTTCTGTAACTCAAAACATTCTGAACAATTAGGACGTAATAATTTATTTGCATAAATGTATTGTGTTAAAATTTTAGAATTTTTGCATGCTCAATAAAATATGAAAATTCAAACACTACAGCAAAAGTTTTTGTTTTTGCACAACACATATCAAACAAGCAATTCAAACATCCTAAAGGTAAATCTTGGCACATTATTTTTATAATACAATGGATTTGTACAAGGGGATAATTATTTTTGTTGAAAAGTTGATGTAATCAAGATTCACAAAGTTTCCATGGGCATGAACAAAGTTCAAGGACGTCCCCCACTTCAACGATGCTCGTCTTCCTCACTTTCACTTTTCTTTTTGAAAAGGTTTTAGGTTCCCCACTTTATTTTTATAAAAGCACACAACAGAAATAAACGACTCTCTAAAACTTCCGGGTTGTCTCTCTGACAGTGCTTTCTTTAAAGCCATTAAGCAAGGCATATAGTGCTCAAGTAATTGATCCACCCGAATCCCAAGGTATATCAAAGCCAATTTTAATTAAAAATGATTTGTAATTTAGTAGTGAGCACAAAGCAACATATATCATGTAACAACGAAGTCTAACTATCTTCCTATGCATTGGCATGTCATAAAAGAACAATTCATGCACATCAAGTAAATGCCAATACATAGCATAAGTAGTTTCTTGCAATTTTATCGTATTGGAAAAATAGAGAGGTGAAGATTTGGTTCCTCTCTCATAATAATTGCAAGTAGGAGCAGCAATCACATGCATATTATATTCATCAAAATCATGATGTGTAATATTAAAACGCAACCCATCAACATAGTCCCTAATAAGTGCAAACTTCTCCGATATAGTGTAGTTCGGATAATTCAAAAAGATAACAGAACTATCATGTGTGGGTGCAATAGCAACAATTTCATGCTTAACATAAGGAACTATAGCAAGTTCATCTCCATAAGCATAATTCATATTGGCATCATGGCCACAAGCATTGCAAGCATCAAGTTCATCAAAAACGGATATTTCAAATGAATCGAAGGGATCATAGTAATTATCATAGCATTCATCCTTCGGTATGTGCGAAGGGAAATTAAACAATGTATGAGTTGAAGAGTTACACTAGTGTAGGCGCCTGCTATACAAATGGTTTTTAAACCCTTTCCTTGACGTAGTCTCAAACTGTCGCCTTGCATCGGTGGGCGATAGGGGGGCCTATCCCACATGACACGAAAAACCCGTCGGCGATGGCTGCGCCCAGTCACATACGATGAGCAAAAATATGTCATGTGCGATTGGAAGGGCCATCACAAACAGATATATTGGGGAAGTCGTGTGAGATGTGCTTAGCATCCCACACAGTGAATCCCAAACGTACGTTTCCGTTCGTATTCTTCATCACACACAATTTTCTGCATAACATCGTCTGTGTTAGGGGTGGCCATCACGCACGGTGCCTAGAAGAAACTTTTTGGCATAGGGCTGTCCATCACACACACGTTTTATGTGAAATCGTTCCCGAATGTGTGTTCTAACGCACACAGTTTTTGGCCGGAAGTCGTGTGTGATTTTTCACTGATCCAACACGCCAAATTTCCAGAAATCGTGTGGGTTTGGTGAGGTCATCGCTCACGATGTTCTATGACAAACTGTCTGCAATATGAAACCCCAATAATCAGGCTAATTGCTCCATTATTTATAATCCAGCTAGTAAACAAATTGAAACTTCATATCAAGCACACAATATATTTCATTTCGTATTATGACAACCAGGATTTCATAATTGAAATACATCAGAGTACAACATCATATAGGCATATACTACCTAGCTACCCAATTACACGACAGGACTGAGTTTCACATGCAACATCTAAAACCTTTGGAAAGTAGCATCATATACAGTAAATATGCAGATGAATCTCGTCTAGAAAACTGTTGAAGCGGAAGGCAAATATTGAGCCTTCGCTGATGTCAAAGGTCCTTGCAACTTTATGCCAGTGTCTGTGGGTGGTTGCCCGCCCATGCTTCATCCTCTTGAGGAAAAGTTCAAGATTAGACTGTGGGTGTTGTATGAATACCTTCCTTGCTTCTTGACCATACTGGTGGTTTGAGACATACTCATGGATGAACTGCTTTGGAAAGGACTGGAAACAAAGATATGCATAAATTTTGTTTCAAAAAATTGTAATGTCACAAAGGGAAAAAAGACAAGGTAAAAGAGATAGTACCATCCTATAGTTCACTGATGTCTTCTTCATTGTGCAGACAAACATCTTGTTGTTTTTCGTCGGAAGTTTCTTTATCTTAACAATCTTTCTGAGTTTCTTGATTTGACTAATATTCATGAACACATCATTTCCCCACATGCAAAATGGATCGAAAAGTGGGTCTAAACTTCTTACAGCAGGACCTACATGTGCAAAACCAAATTATTATTAGAGACCTAAATATTAGAATGGTTCCTGCAATTGCACAATAATGTGCTATTAGCCAAAGGATCATGAAAGTGAAAACCTCAATGGTAAACTTCAGTGTCTCCCATTGTTCCCCCTGTAACACGTTTAAGATAGATATTGATCAGGTTTTAAGTGAGATTTGATGTGCTATTAGTAAATTATGTTAATGAAAAAATAAATGCCTTGCAGATCCAACATATGAATTCAAGCCAAGTGGAAAAGCCAAGCGTGCTAAGAACTACGAAATATAGCAATTGTATGTTTCACATGCATAACAAAACAAAATTGTACCAACAATAGTCGAACATCAGATTGCAGATGATCACCAAAGTAAATGAACCAAACAGTTAATTGAGCATCACATTGCACAATAGAACATACTAGAAGGTCAGATTGCATAGTAGCATTACATTACATATTTCACTAGAATTTCTTTCGAAAAGCCAGGAGCAGCACATGCAACGGGTAAATCAAACATGCTTAACAGGCGTAGCTAGCTGAACACATGTCATTAGTAATTAAGCTTAAAAACAAGACATTCCTCGTCGTTGGAGATATCGATAACGATGGGCTTGGACGAGGGCGAGGCCTCCACATCGTGGGTGCCCTCCTCGTAGTGGTGAGTGGCCTCAGCCTGTCCGGGTACCAACCTGTCGGCTCTGGAGTTGAGGAAAGCATGGGCACGCTGAGAAAACAACTCGTAGTCGTCGTCAAAGGCAACAACGAAGCCCTCGAGAAAACACAACGAGTTGTTGTTCAAAGCAGCCAACCGCGTGGCGGCGTCCACGCGTGGCGTCGGCGGTGGCCTCATGGTGAGGTGCTGCTCCAAGATATGGGGGTCAGCACGCATGGCAGCCATCGCGGCCTCATCCGCACGTGCGGTCGCGATTTCCTTCTCCGCTGCTGGGTGCTCCTTGAGATCCTGGCTATACTGCGTGCACCATGTCTTTCGGCGGCGATTATGTGGGGGGTGGGCCAGTGATTTTGGTGGAATGTGTCATGCTGGCAGTCGGGGCATGTGGAATGGAGGAGGGGGTGGAGGGGGAGGGGGTATGGGGAAGGTGTGCATTACCTGACTAGATGGAGGAGGGCGAGCAGCAGGCAGGAGCATCGCCGGCGAGGAGGCAGTGCAGCAAGCAAGCAGTGAAGGTTTGAACTTAGGAAAGGAAGGGGGAAGCAGGGGGGATGTGGCTTTTGGTTGGAACGAGGTGCGGGGGAGGTAGATATTTGCGCGGCAGCCCAAAATTATGTTCGGTGCGGCGAAAAAGTAGCACGCATAGTCACATCGAACACAGTCCCTTTACCATAACTGTGTGCGATATTCAAAAACACAAACGAATCCTATAGTTTATCCCGTGTGTGATGAGACTGAACGTGGAAATTTTGGTCTCCAAGCTTCCGGCGTAAGATATCGGATACTACATTGCACATGGTACTTGCATTTCATTTTCATTTGGAAGAGAAAATGGGGATACAGCGGCAAATTTTGGTCCGAATTTCCCTCATTACATTGGTCATTGACATCATTGCTTAATTTAACAACACTTGCAAATTTGAGTACTACACAAAAGAGCCTACAACACTGCCCACGCTTACTTAATCGAGCAACTAATAAACATTAGTTAGTTGACCTAAACATTACTATAACAAAAGACCATCGCTCTAGACAGAGACTAATATTCCGCCTGGCATTCGTCGATCTCCGCCACCTCCTCGATGACCAACTCCCGCTCGACGACCTCCGGGGTAAAGAGATCCATGGGATCCATCGCCACATACTCCAACATCTCGCAATCTTTGTCCACCATCTCTTTGGATAAGGCTGCCATGAGCCGGGCGTTGGCGGCCTTGCTCCAGGAATGGACGGCCACAATCTTGGCTAGGGAGGCCGCTGTCGAACGGACGCCCGCTCAATCACAATCAGCGCTTACCATCTCATCGGGCGTGGGTTGTTGACCGGTGTCGGAGAAGGCAGATGTGATTTGTGCAGTTACCGACACGAGATGGGCGGGGGCGGCCTCGAGATGGGACTAGGTGTCCGCCATGAGGGCTACGGCAACCACTGAGAAACTGATGATACGTCTCCAACGTATCTATAATTTTTTATTGTTCCATGCTATTATATTATCATTCTTGGATGTTTTACAATCATTTTATAGCAACTTTATATCACTTTTTGGGACTAACCTATTGACATAGTGCCAAGTGCCAGTTGCTGTTTTTTGCTTGTTTTTTACTTCGCAGAATATCAGTACCAAACGGAGTCCAATCGCGATGAAACTTTTTGGAGATTTTTTTTGGACCAGAAGAAAGCTAGTGGGCCAAAGAAGTACCCGGGAGGAAGGCCAGGGGGCCCAGAAGACACCAGGGCGCGCCAGAGGCCTTGGGCTCGCCCTGGTGGGTTGTGGTGGCCTCGGGAACCCCCTCCACCGCCTCTGAGCTCTATAAATACCCAAATATTCCAGAAACCCTAGAGGAGTCGATGAAAAATACTTCCAGCCACCGCAAGTTCCAGAACCGCGAGATCCAATCTAACACCATCATGGAGGGGTATATCATCCTCATTGGTGCCTCTCCGATGATGCGTGAGTAGTCCACCATAGACCTATGGGTCCGTAGGCAGTAGCTAGATGGCTTTCTCTCTCTCTTTTGATTCTCAATACAATGGTCTCTTGGAGATCTATTTGATGTAATGATTTTTTGCGGTGTGTTTCTTGCCATGGGAAGAGGTGCTTTGTGATGGGTTTGATCTTGCGGTGTCCTCTCTGATACGTCTCCAACGTATCTATAATTTTTTATTGTTCCATGCTATTATATTATCCATCTTGGATGTTTTATATGCATGTATATGCTATTTTATATTGTTTTTGGGACTAACCTACTAACCTAGAGCCTAGTGCCAGTTTCTGTTTTTTCCTTGTTTTTAAGTTTTACAGAAAAGGAATATCAAGCGGAGTCCAAACGGAATAAAAACTTACGATGATTTTTTATGGACCTGTAGAAGCCCACAGGGCATTGGAGTTGGGCCAGAAGAGCCACGAGGCCACCACAAGCCTAGGGGGCGCCACCCTAGGGCGCCCCCCTGGCTTGTGGACGCCTCGTGGCCCCCCTTGACTTGTTTCCGACGCCCAAATTTCTTATAAATACAGAAACCTCCAGAAAGAAACCTAGATTGGGAGTTATGCCGCTGCAAGCCTCTGTAGCCATGAAAAACCAATCGGGAGCCCGTTCTGGCACCCTGCCGGAGGGGGAAACCATCACCGGAGGCCATCTTCATCATCCCGGCGGTCTCCATGACGAGGAGGGAGTAGTTCACCCTCGGGGCTGAGGGTATCTACCAGTAGCTATGTGTTTGATCTCTCTCTCTCTCTCGTGTTCTTGAGATGACACGATCTTGATGTACCGCGAGCTTTATTAATATAGATGAATCATATGGAGTTTTCCCCTCTCTATCTCCTTGTGATGAATTGAGTTTTCCCTTTGAAGTTTTCTTATCGGATTGAGTCTTTAAAGGATTTGAGAACACTTGATGTATGTCTTGCAATGGGATATCCGTGGTGACAATGGGATGTTCTATTGATCCACTTGATGTATGTTTTGGTGATCAACTTGCGGGTTCCGTGACCTTTGGAATCTATGCATAGGGGTTGGCACATGTTTTCGTCTTGACTCTCCGGTAGAAACTTTGGGGCACTCTTTGAAGTTCTTTGTGTTGGATTGAACATGATGAATCTGAAATTGTGTGATGCATATCGTATAATCAAGCCCATGGGTACTCGTGGTGACATTGGAGTATCTAGGTGACATTAGGGTTTTGGTTGATGTGTATCTTAAGGTGTTATTTTAGTACGAACTCTAGGGCTGTTCGTGACACTTATAGGGATAGCTCATACAATTGATCGGAAAAGATAACTTTGAGGTGGTTTCGTACCCTACAATAATGTCTTCGTTTGTTCTCCACTATTTGTGACTTTGGAGTGAACTCTTTGTCGCACGTGAGGGATTTACATATGATTCAACTATGTCAGTAATGTTGAGAGAACTTGCACTAGTGAAAGTATGAACTCTAGGCCTTGTTTTCAAGCATTGCAATACCATTTTTGCTCACTTTTGTTACTTGCTACCTTGCTGTTTTTTTATTTTCAGATTACAAAAATCTATATCTACTATCCATATTACACTTGTATCACCATCTCTTCGCCGAACTAGTGCACCTATACAATTTATCATTGTATTGGGTGTGTTGGGGACACAAGAGACTCTTTGTTATTTGGTTGCAGGGTTGTTTGAGAGAGACCATCTTCATCCTACGCCTCCCACGGATTGATAAACCTTAGGTCATCCACTTGAGGGAAATTTCTACTGTCCTACAAAACTCTGCGCTTGGAGGCCCAACACGAGTCTACAAGAAGAAGGTTGCGTAGTAGACATCAAGCTCTTTTCTGGCGCCGTTGCCGGGGAGGTTAGTGCTTGAAGGTATATCTTTAGATATTGCAATTGAATCTTTTAGTTTCTTGTTTTATCACTAGTTTAGTCTATAAAAGAAAACTACAAAAAAATGGAATTGAGGTTGCCTCATATACTTCATCTTTATAATGTCTTTCATGAAAATGATGGAAAGGAAAATTGTGCCAAAGTGTTAGAAGAAGAAGTCAATAAAATGTTTGGCACTAAATCTTTGTATGATGAGCATGATTGCAATGCTGTTAGTATGAATTCCTTGAATATTCAAGATGCTAATGATACGCAAAGCTACAAGCTTGGGGATGCTATGTTTGATGAAGATGATATGTTTAGTCCCCCAAGTTTTGATGAGCAAATTTATTATGATGAAAGCATGCCTCCTATTTATGATGATTATTGTGATGACATGTATGCTATAAAGAATAATGATAACCATGAAACTTGTCATCATGATTTTAATTTTCAATTGGATTATGCTTCACATGATAGTTATTTTGTTGAGTTTGCTCCCACTACTATTGATGAGAATAAATTGGCTTATGTGGTGAGTAGTAAAATTTCTATGCTTATGAATCATGAAAATAATGCTTTATGTGATAGTTATATTGTTTAATTCATTCATGATGCTACTGAAAATTATTATGAGGTTGGAGTATATGCTTGTAGGAATTGCAATAATATCAAGTTTCCTCTCTATGTGTTGAAAGTTTTGAAGTTATGCTTCTTTTGCCTTCCTATGCTAGTTGATTCTTGCTCCCATAAATTGTTTGTTCACAAAATCCCTATGCATAGGAAGTGGGTTAGGCTTAAATGTGCTAGTCATATGCTTCATGATGCTCTCTTGCATGTTTCAATTCATATCTTTTATGTGAGCATCATTGAAATCATCATGCCTAGCTAAAAGGCATTAAAGAAAAGCGCTTGTTGGGAGACAACCCAATATTTATACCTACTGTTTTAGTGTTTTAAAATTATTAATCTATTGTATTAATCATGTTTTATAGCTTTTGTTTCAATAAAGTGCCAAGTAAAGCCTTTGGGATGGCCTACGGTGATAGTTGATTTGATCTTGCTGAAAAACAGAAACTTTGATGCCCAGTCCTGGAATTTTTAAAATTTGTCAGATCGTCAAAACTATCTGAATTTTTTACACAAGATTTACATGCAAATTCCCTACGTTGTCCTATTTTTTCAGAATTTTTATAGACAGGAAAGTATGGCTATACTACAGATCTTCATAGACTGTTCTGTTTTTGACAGATTCTGTTTTGCATGCATAGTTTGCTTGTTTTAGTGTTTCCATAGCTTATATGTAGTGGTATAAATTATGGAAATGATATAATACAGTAGGTATCATATGGGAACAACTATTAATCTTGTCTTGACAGTACCAGAGTGAATGATTTATCTTTATTACACTAACCCTTCTCACGAAGTTCCGTTAAGTTTTGTGTGATTGAAGTTTTCAAGTTTTGGGTGAGACACCGATATGAGGAGAATAAGGAGTGACAAGAACCTAAGCTTGGGGATTACCAAGGCACCCCCAAGGTAATATTCAAGGACAACCAAGAGCCTAAGCTTGGGGATACCCCGGAAGGCATCCCCTCTTTCGTCTTCAACACTATCGGTATATCTTACTTATAGCTATATTTTTATTCGTCACATAATATGTGTTTTGCTTGGAGCGTCATTTTATTTTGTTATTTTCTGTTAGGTGTTATTTATAATCTTTTTCTTCAATAAAAAGTTCCAAGAATTGCCTTTAGGATGCTTGCATTGCATGTTTGATGTGTGCTGTGTAAAAACAGAAACTTTTGCTGTAGTGTTTGAATTTTCATATTTTACTGGAACGTGGAAAGTTTCTGAATTTTTTACACAGAATTGTCATACAAATTATTTAGCGTGTCCTAAATTTTCATAATTTTTTTTAGTTACAGAAGTACACTGTTTTCATAAATTGCTATAGATTGTTCTGTTTGGACAGATTGCTATCATAGTTTTGTTATCTACTTATCATATAGTTTCCATAGCCTATATTGGTAGATATAAATTGTGGAAATGATAGTAAAAAGTATATGATGTTTGAAAATTATTGTGCAACTTGTATTTGCAGTACATGAAGTGTTGATTTATTCTTATGTGTACTAACCTATCTCACGAGTTCTTTTCGAGTTTTGTGTGGATGAAGTTTTTGAGAATAGGTGAAACCATGATATGAGAGGAATTAAGGAGATACAAGAGCTCAAGCTTGGGGATGCCCAAGGCATCCCTAATTAATATTTCAAGAAGTCTCAAGCATCTAAGCTTGGGGATGCCCCGGTTGGCATCCCACCTTTCTTCTTCAACAATTATCGGTTAGTATCGGTTGAACCTAAGTTTTTGCTTCTTCACATGATATGTGCTATCCCTGGAATGTCATTTTATTTTGTTTTGCTATTTGAATAAAATACTTAAGATCTGAAATTCTTAGATGAGAGAGTCTTCACATAGTTATTTAATTGTTGGCTACTCATTGATCTTCACTTATATCTTTTTGGAGTAGTTTGTCTTTTGCTCTAGTGCTTCACTTATATCTTTGTAGAGCACGGCGGTGGTTTCATTTTATAGAAATCGATGAACTCTCATGCTTCACTTATATTATTTTGAGAGTCTCTAAACAGCATGGCAATTTTCTTACGTTATGAATTTAGTCCTAATATAATGGGCATCCAAGAGGGATATAATAAAAACTTTCATATAAAGTGCATTGAATACTATGAGAAGTTTGATTCCTCATGATTGTTTTGAGATATAAAGATGGTAATATTAGAGACATGCTAGTGAGTAATTGTGGCTTGGTAGAAATACTTGTGTTAAAGGTTGTGATTCCCGTAGCATGCACGTATGGTGAGCCATTATGTGACGAAGTCGGAGCATGATTTATTTATTGATTGCGCTCCTTTGTGTGGAGGTCGGGATCGCGCGATGGTTAACTCCTACCAACCCTTCCCCTAGGAGCATGCGTGTAGTACTTTGTTTTCATAACTAATAGACTTTTGCAATAAGTATGTGAGTTCTTTATGAATAATGTTGAGTACATGGACTATACGCACTCTCACCCTTCCACCCTTGCTAGCCTCTCTAGTACCACGCAACTTTCGCCGGTGCATTAAACCCAACATATACCTTCCTAAAAACAGCCACCATACCTACCTATTATGGCATTTCCATAGCCATTCCGAGATATATTGCCATGCAACTTCCACCATTCCGTTTATGACACGCATCATCATTGTCATATTGCTTTGCATGATCATGTAGTTGACATCGTATTTGTGGCAAAGCCACCGTTCATATTTTTTTATACATGTCACTCTTGAGTCATTGCACATCCCGGTACACCGCTGGAGGCATTCATATAGAGTCATATTTTTTTCTAAGTATCGAGTTGTAATTCTTGAGTTGTAAGTAAATAAAAGTGTGATGATCATCATTATTAGAGCATTGTCCCATGTGAGGAAAGGATGATGGAAGCTATGATTCCCTCACAAGTTGGGATGAGTCTCCGTACTTTACAAAAAATTAAAGAGGCCAAAGAAGCCCAAATAAAAAAAAGAGGCCAAAGAAGCCCACCAAAAAAATGAGAGAAAAGAGAGAAGGGGCAATGCTACTATTCCTTTTTCCACACTTGTGCTTCAAAGTAGCACCAGGATCTTCATGATAGAGAGTCTCCTATTTTGTCACTTTCATATACTAGTGGAAAATTTTCATTATAGAACTTGGCTTGTATATTCCAATGATGGGCTTCCTCAAATTGCCCTAGGTCTTCGTGAGCAAGCGAGTTGGATGCACACCCACTTAGTTTCTTTTTGAGCTTTCATACACTTATAGCTCTAGTGCATCCGTTGCATGGCAATCCCTACTCACTCACATTGATATATATTGATGGGCATCTCCATAGCCCGTTGATACGCCTAGTTGATGTGAGACTATCTCCTTCTTTTTGTCTTCTCCACAACCACCATATTCTATTCCACCTATAGTGCTATATCCATGGCACACGCTCATGTATTGCGTGAGAGTTGAAAAAGTTTGAGAATACTAAAGTATGAAACAATTGCTTGGCTAAAATCGGGGTTGTGCATGATTTAATACTTTGTGTGATGAAGATGGAGCATAGCCAGACTATATGATTTTGTAGGGATAACTTTCTTTGTCCATGTTATTTTGAGAAGACATGATTGCTTTATTAGTATGCTTGAAGTATTATTGTTTTTATGTCAATATTAAACTCTTGTTTTGAATCTTATGGATCTAAATATTCTTGCCACAATAAAAAAGGATTACATTGATAAAAATGTTAGGTAGCATTCCACATCAAAAATTCTGTTTTTATCATTTACCTACTCGAGGACGAGCAGGAATTAAGCTTGGGGAAGCTTGATACGTCTCCATCGTATCTATAATTTTTTATTGTTCCATGCTATTATATTATCCATCTTGGATGTTTTATTTGCATGTATATGCTATTTTATATTGTTTTTGGGACTAACCTACTAACCTAGAGCCCAGTGCCAGTTTCTGTTTTTTCCTTGTTTTTAAGTTTTACAGAAAAGGAATATCAAACGGAGTCCAAACGGAGTAAAACCTTACGATGATTTTTTATGGACCACAAGAAGCCCACATGGCATTGGAGTTGGGCCAGAAAAGCCACGAGGCCACCACAAGCCTAGGCCCCCCCCCTAGGGCGCGCCCCCTGGCTTGTGGACGCCTCGTGGCCCCCCTTGACTTGTTTCCGACGCCCAAATTTCTTATAAATACAGAATCCTCCAGAAAGAAACCTAGATCGGGAGTTCCGCCACGGCAAGCCTCTGTAGCCACAAAAAACCAATCGGGAGCCCGTTCCGGCACCCTGTCGGAGGGGGAAACCATCACCGGAGGCCATCTTCATCATCCCGGCGGTCTCCATGACGAGGAGGGAGTAGTTCACCCTCGAGGCTGAGGGTATGTACCGGTAGCTATGTGTTTGATCTCGCTCTCTCGTGTTCTTGAGATGACACAATCTTGATGTACCGCGAGCTTTATTAATATAGATGAATCATATGGAGTTTTCCCCTCTCTATCTTCTTGTGATGAATTGAGTTTGCCCTTTGAAGTTTTCTTATCGGATTGAGTCTTTAAAGGATTTGAGAACACTTGATGTATGTCTTGCGATGGGATATCCGTGGTGACAATGGGATGTTCTATTGATCCACTTGATGTATGTTTTGGTGATCAACTTGCGGGTTCCGTGACCTTGGGAATCTATGCATAGGGGTTGGCACACGTTTTTGTCTTCACTCTCTGGTAGAAACTTTGGGGCACTCTTTGAAGTTCTTTGTGTTGGATTGAACATGATGAATCTGAAATTGTGTGATGCATATCGTATAATGAAGCCCATGGGTACTCGTGGTGACATTGGAGTATCTAGGTGACATTAGGGTTTTGGTTGATGTGTATCTTAAGGTGTTATTTTAGTACGAACTCTAGGGCTGTTCGTGACACTTATAGGGATAGCTCATACGATTGATCGGAAAAGATAACTTTTAGGTGGTTTCATACCCTACAATAATTTCTTCGTTTATTCTCCGCTATTTGTGACTTTGGAGTGAACTCTTTGTCGCACGTGAGGGATTTACATATGATTTAACTATGTCAGTATTGTTGAGAGAACTTGCACTAGTGAAACTATGAACTCTAGGCCTTGTTTTCAAGCATTGCAATACCGTTTTTGCTCACTTTTGTTACTTTCTACCTTGCTGTTTTTATATTTTCAGATTACAAAAATCTATATCTACTATCCATATTACACTTGTATCACCATCTCTTCGCCGAACTAGTGCACCTATACAATTTACCATTGTATTGGGTGTGTTGGGGACACAAGAGACTCTTTGTTATTTGGTTGCAGGGTTGTTTGAGAGAGACCATCTTCATCGTACGCCTCCCACAGATTGATAAACCTTAGGTCATCCACTTGAGGGAAATTTGCTACTGTCCTACAAAACTCTGCGCTTGGAGGCTCAACACGAGTCTACAAGAAGAGGGTTGCGTATTAGACATCAAGCTCTTTTCTGGCGCCGTTGCTGGGGAGGTGAGTGCTTGAAGGTATATCTTTAGATCATGCAATTGAATCTATAAGTGTCCATGGCTACTTTGGGCCCCATGCAAGATATAGGAATGGATATCAAACATCTCGGGGTCTTGGCTCGGCCACATACATTGAGAAACTTGGTTTTACATTCATGTATAGATCAAAAACTCGTCATAATTTCATGAAACTTGGCATGGTGTCATGACATGGCTCATATGTGCCCTGGTGGAAAAATGTCCGATTTGGGACAAGTTTTGGCACAAGCCCCTTACAAACCTAAGCTTCTCAAGGGAAGCTTTTGTGGTTTCGATATGGAATGCGTCACTTTATGTGGGCGAATCGACATCCACTGCATATTCTCGTCTTCAACTTTATATTTCTAGAGGCAACATATACCAAAATGAGTGTTGTTCCAAAATATGAAATTATACATGGTTCGTTTGGCCTTTTTATACATTAATTGACTTTTATATGCATTATTTAACATGCATAATTAAAATTTGAACTACAATCACAAGGTCCGATGCATCAAAATGGGTTGAAAATCATATAAGTGTACATGCATCTTTAGGATCCCATGCAAGATATGGGAATGAATTTCAAACATCTCACGGTCTTGGCTCGGGCACACAAACATTGAGAAACTCGGGTTTTAAATCATGTATAAATCAAAAACTCATCAGAAAATTCATGAAACTTGGCATGGTGTCACGACATGCATGGCTCATATGTGCCCTGGTAAAATAATGTCCAATTTGGGACAAGTTTTGGCACAAGCCCCTCACAAACCTAAGCTTCTCACGGGAAGCTTTTGTGGTTTTGATATGGAACGCGTCACCTTATGTGAGCGAATCGACATCCGTCGCATCTTCTCGTCTTGAACTATATATTTCTAGAGGCAACATATACCAAAATGAGTGTCGTGCCAAAATATGAAATTATACATGGTTCGTTTGGACTTTTTATACATTAATTGACTTTTATATGCATTATTTAATATGCAGAATTCAAATTTGAACTACAATCACAAGGTCCGGTGCATCAAAATGGTTTGAAAACCATATTAGTGTGCATGCATCTTTAGGTCCCATGCAAGATATGGGAATGAATTTCAAACATCTTGGGGTCTTGGCTCGGCCATAGAAACATTGAGAAACTCGGGTTTTAAATCATGTAAATCAAAAACTCGTTAGAAGATTCATCAAACTTGGCATGGTGTCATGAACATGGCACATAAAGGCGTCATAGCATTTTGTTTTCCTATTTGAGACTCGTTTTTCTTTTAGAGCCAACATTGAGAATATTACGTTAAATTATAGTTAATCTAGAACTCACACAAAATTCAAGAAATTGGGCATGGAGTCATGATATAGCACAAATATGTTGTGGTATTTTGCGTGTCCACTTTGGGAAAAGGCGGACACATTAATAGCGAACGAAAGCTTTTTGGAACAAAGAACTGTCACGTTACCACGCAAACGGTTGCATTATTTTCAAACCGTGGGCGTTCTACTGCCCTTACGTGCTGCCAAGCGTTGCACTCTTTTATTGGCTAGGGTTTAGGCGGTGCGTGCAAGCAGCTGCTTGAGCTGACAGGAGGCGTGCGAGCTTGTTGGAAATATGCCCTAGAGGAAATTAATAAAGTGTTTATTATCATATTTCTCCGTTCATGATAATGGTTTATTATTCATGCTAGAATTGTATTGACCGGAAACTTAATACATGTGTGGATAATAGACAAATACTGAGTCCCTAGTAAGCCTCTACTAGACTAGCTCGTTGATCAAAAGATGGTCAAGATTTCCTGACCATGGACATGAGTTGTCATTTGATAACGGGATCACATCATTAGGAGAATGATGTGATGGAATTGACCCAACCGTTAGCATAGCAAATGATCGTTCAGTTTATTGCTATTGCTTTCACTATGTCAAATACACGTTCCTCTGACCATGAGATCATGCAACTCCCGGATACCGTAGGAATACTTTGGGTGTATCAAATGTCACAACGTAACTGGGTGATTATAAAGGTGCACTACAGGTATCTCCGAAAGTGTTTGTTGAGTTGGCATGGATCGAGATTGGGATTTGTCACTCTGACTATCGGAGAGGTATCTCTGGGCCCTCTCGGTAATACAGCATCACAGAAGCCTTGCAAGCACCGTGACTAAAGAGTTAGTTGCAAGATGATGTATTACAGAACGAGTAAAGAGACTTGCCGGAAACGAGATTGAACTAGGTATTGGATACCGACGATCGAATCTCGGGCAAGTAACATACCGCCAGACAAAGGGAACAACGTATGTTGACATATGAGGTTCACCGATAAAGATCTTCGTGGAATATGTAGGAACCAATATGAGCATCCAGGTTCCGCTGTTGGTTATTGACCGGAGAGTCGTCTCGGTCATGTCTACATCATTCTCGAACCCGTAGGGTCCGCACACTTAAGGTTCGATGACGATTTAGTATTATATGAGTTATGTGATTGGTGGCCAAAGTTTGTTCGGAGTCCCGGATGAGATCACGGACATGACGAGGAGTCTCCAAATGGTTGAGAGGTAAATATTCATATATTGGAAGGCTATATTCGGACGTCTGAAGGTTCCGAGTGATTCGGGTATTTTTCGGAGTACCGGGGAGTTACGGGAATTCACCGGGAGAAGTAATGGGCCTTATTGAGCCATACGGGAAAAGGAGAGGCAGGCCACGTGAGGAGGCTCGCGCCCCCCCTTGCCCAAACCGAATTGGACTAGGGGAGGGGGCGCAGCCCCCTCTTTCCTTTCCCTCTCCCTTCCCTCTTTCCTACTCCGTATGGGAGGTGGAATCCAACTAGGACTAAGGAGTCCTAGTAGGACTCCCCACACTTGGCGCACTCCTAGGGGGCCGGCCTCCTCCCTCTCATCCTTTATATACGGGGGCAAGGGGGCACCCCAAAGTACACAATTGTCCCATTGCCGTGTGCGGTGCCCCGATCTCCGTTTTCCACCTCGATCATATTTTCGGAGAGCTTAGGCGAAGCCCTGCCGGAATCACTTCACCGTCACCGTCGCCACGCCATCGTGCTGACGGAACTCATCTACTACCTCGACGTCTTGCTGGATCAAGAAGGCGAGGAACGTCACCGAGCTGCACGTGTGTAGAACTCGGAGGTGCCGTACGTTCGGTACTCGATCGGTGGAGCTCGAAGGATTGTTCGACTACATCAACCGCGTTGTGAGACGCTTCCGCTAACGGTCTACGAGGGTACGTAGACACACTCTCCCCTCTCGTAGTGATGCATCTCCATGGATAGATCTTGCGTGAGCGTAGGATTTTTTTTGAAATTCATGCTCCGTTCCCCAACAGTGGCATCCGAGCCAGGTCTATGCGTATATGTGATTTGCACGAGTAGAACACAAGTGAGTTGTGGGCGTGGGTGTATACATATTGCTTGCCGTTACTAGTTGTTACTTGATTCGGCGGTATTGTGAGATGAAGCGGTCCGGACCGACATTACGCGTACGCTTACGGGAGACATGTTTCACCGCTACGTGCACTCGTTGCATAAAGGTGACTGGCGGGTGTCTGTCTCTCTCACTTTAGTTGAATCGGTTTCAATGAAGAGGGTTCTTTTAGAAGATCAAAAAGCAATCACTACACCACGTTGTGGTTTTGTGTAGGTAAGAACGGTTCTTGCAAACCCGTAGCAGCCACGTAAAACTTGCAACAACAAAGTAGAGGACGTCTAACTTGTTTTTGCAGGGTATGTTGGTGTTGTGATATGGCCAAGACATGATGTGATATAATTTGTTGTATGAGATGATCATGTTTTGTAAGTTATCAGGTAACCGGCAGGAGCCTTATGGTTGTCTCTTTATTGTATGCAATGCCAACGCTATGTAATTGCTTTACTTTACCGCAATTAGTTAGCAGTAGTAGTAGTAGCAATAGCCGGCGAGACGACCACGACGCTGCGATGGAGATCAAGGTGTCACGACGATACGATGGAGATCAAGGTGTCAACCCGGTGACGATGGAGATCATGATGGTGCTTTGCTGATGGAGATCAAAAGCACAAGACGATGATGGCCATATCATGTCACATATATTGAATTGCATGTGATGTTAATCGTTTTATGCATCTTATTTTGCTTAGGACGACGGTAGCATTATAAGATGATCCCTTCACTAAATTTCAAGATAAGTGTTCTCCCCTAGTAAGCACCATTGCAAAGGTTCGACGCTTCTAAGCACCACGTGATGATCGGGTGTGATGGATTCTTTCGTTCGCATACATCGGGTGTAAGCCATTTTTACACACGCAGAATATTTGGGTTAAACTTGATGAGCCTAGCATATACAGATATGGCCTCGGAACACAAGAGACTGAAAGGTCGAACATGAGTCATATAGTAGATATGATCAACATGAAAGATGTTCACCATTGATAACTAATCCACCTCACGTGATGATCGGACGTGGTTTAGTTGATGTGGATCATGTTACACTTAGACAACTTGAGGGATGTTAATCTAAGTGGGAGTTCTTAAGTAATTTGATTAATTTAACTTCAATTGTCATGAACATAGTCTTACTTGTCTTAGCAAATTTATGTTGTAGATCCATAGACCGCGCTGTAGTTCCCCTGTTTTTATTATGTTCCGAGAGAAAACGAAGTTGAAAGTTGATGGAAGCAACTATGCGGACTAGGTCCGTGATCTGAGGATTGTCCTCACTGCTGCACAGAAGGCTTATGTCCTTAATGCACCGCTCAGTGAAATACCCCTACGGCTTCGTGTGAGGACGTTATGAACGTCTGGCAGACAAGAAAAGATGACTACTCGATAGTTCAGTGCGCCATACTTTACGGCTTAGAACCGGAGCTCCAAATATGTTTTGAGCAACACGGAGCATATGAGATGTTCCAAGAGCTAAAAATTTGTTTTTCAAGACTCACACCCGGGTCAAGAGGGATGACACCTTCGACAAGTTCTATAGCTACAAGATGGAGGAGAACAGCTCCGTTAGTGAGCATGTACTCAGAATGTCTGAGTACTTCAAACACTTGAATCAAGTGGGAGTTAGACTTCCGAATAAAGTGGTGATTGATAGAGTTCTCTAGTCACTATCACTAAGCTACTGGATCTTCGTGATGAACTATAAACATGCAAGGGATAGAAGATCCTTAAGCTATTCGCGATGCTACAATCTGCGGATGTAGAAATCAAAAAAAGGGAGCATCAAGTGTTGATGGTTAATAAGACCACTAGTTTCAAGAAGGGCAAGGGAAAGAAAAGGGAACTTCAAGAAGAACGGTAAAACAGTTGCCGCTCACGTGAAGAAACCCAAGGCTGAACCAAACCCGAGACTTAGTGCTCCCATTGCAAAGGGAAATGTCACAGGGAGCGGAACTTCCCCAAAGTAACTGGCAGATAATAAGACTGGCAATGTCAACAAAGATATTTGATATACATGTTATTGATATGTACCTTACTAGTACTCGTAGGAGCACCTGGGTATTTGATACTTGTTCAGTTGCTTACAACTTGAAACATGGAGCTTCGGAATAAACGAGGGCTAGCTAAGAACGAGGTGACGATGTGCATTGGAAGTGTCTCCAAGGTTGATGTGATCACCATCGCCACGCTCTCTCTACCTTCAGGATTAGTGATGAACCTAAATAATTGTTATTTGGTGCTTGCGTTAAGCATGAACATTATATCTGATAGTGTTTATTGCAAGACGGTTATTCAATTTCAGAGAATAATTGTTATTCTATTTGGATAATATCATTGATGATCATGCACTTCAAATGAAAGGTTTATAGAATCTTGATCGTAGTAATACATATGTTCATAACACGAATGCCAAAAGATAATGATAGTACCACATATTTGTGGCACTGCCGCTTAGGTCATATCAGTGTTAAACACATGAAGAAACTCCATGCAGATGGGTTTTTGGAATCTCTTGATTATGAATCATTTGAGACATGTGAACCGTGCCTTATTGGCAAGATGACTAAAACTCTGTTCTCCGGAACAATGGAGCGAGCAACCAACTTATTGGAAATAATACATACCGATGTATGCGGTCCGATGAGTGTTGAGGCGCGCGGTGGATATCGTTATATTCTCACGTTCACTGATGATTTGAGTAGATATGGTTATGTCTACTTGATGAAGCATAAATCTGACACATTTGAAAAGTTCAAAGAATTTCAGAGTGAAGTAGAGAACCATCGTAACAAGAAAATAAAGTTCTTACGATCTGATCGTGGAGGAGAATATTTGAGTTACGAGTTTGGCAATCACTTAAGACAATGTGGAATTGTTTCACAGCTCACGCCACATGGAACACCACAGCGTAATGGTGTGTCCGAACATCGTAATCGTACTCTATTGGATATGGTGCGTTCTATGATGTCTCTTACCGATTTGCCACTATCATTTTGGGGTTGTGCATTAGAGACAGCTGCATTCACTTTAAATAAGGGCACCGTCTAAATCCGTTGAGATGACACCGTATGAACTGTGGTTTGCAAGAAACCTAAGATGTCATTTCTGAAAGTTTGGGGATGCAATGCTTATGTCAAAAGGCTTCAGCCAGATAAGCTCGAACCCAAAGCGGATAAGTGTGTCTTCATAGGATACCCAAAGGAGACCGTTGGGTACACCTTCTACCACAGATCCGAAGGCAAAGTATTCGTTGCTAAGAATGGATCCTTTCTAGAGAAGGAGTTTCTCTCGAAAGAAGTGAGTGGGAGGAAAGTAGAACTTGATAAGATAATTGTACCTCCTCTGGATAGTAGTACACCACAGAAAGAAATTTCTATGACACCAACACAGACCAGAGAAGAAGTTGATGATGATGATCATGAGGCTTCGGATCAAGTTGCTACAGAACCTCGTAGGTCAACCAGGACACGCTCCACACCAGATTGGTACGGCAATCCTGTCTTGGAGGTCATGTTGTTAGACAACGGTGAACCTACGAACTATGAAGAAGCGATGGCGAGCCCGGATTCCGACAAATGGCTTGAGGCCATGAAATCCGAGATTAGATCCATGTATGAGAACAAAGTGTGGACTTTGGTAGACTTGCCCGATGAAACGGCGAGCTATTAAAAATAAATGGATCTTTAAGAAGAAGACGGACGTTGATGGTAATGTCACCGTCTATAAAGCTCGACTTGTTGCTAAAGGTTATCGACAAGTTCAAGGAGTTGACTACGATGAGACTTTCTCACCCGTAGCGATGCTAAAGTCAGTCAGAATTATGTTAGCAATTGCCGCGTTTTATGATTAGGAAATCTGGCAAATGGACGTCAAAACGGCATTCCTTAATGGATTCCTTAAGGAAGAATTGTATATGATACAACCGGAAGGTTTTGTCGATCCTAAAGGTGCTAACAAAGTATGCAAGCTCCAGCGATCCATCTATGGACTGGTGCAAGCATCTCGGAGCTGGAATACTCGCTTTGATGAAGTGATCAAAGCGTTTGGGTTTATACAAACTTATGGAGAAGCTTGTATTTACAAGAAAGTGAGTGGGAGCTCTGTGGCATTTCTCATATTATATGTAGATGACATATTGTTGATGGGAAATGACATAGAATTTCTGGAAAGCATAAAGGGTTATTTGAACAAAAGTTTTTCAATGAAGGATCTCGGAGAAGCTGCTTACATATTAGGCATCAAGATCTATAGGGATAGATCAAGACGCCTCATTGGACTTTCACAAAGCACATACCTTGACAAGATTTTGAAGAAGTTCAAAATGGATCAGTCAAAGAAAGGGTTCTTGCCTGTATTGCAAGGTATGAGATTGAGTAAGACTCAATGCCCGACCACGGTAGAAGATAAAGAGAAGATGAGTGTCATCCCCTATGCTTCAGCCATAGGCTCTATTTTGTATGCCATGCTGTGTACTAGACCTGATGTATGCCTCGCTATTAGCTTGGTGGGAAGGTACCAAAGTGATCCAGGAGTAGATCACTGGACAGCGGTCAAGAATATCTTGAAGTACCTGAAAAGGACTAAGGAAGAATTTCTCGGGAATAGAGGTGATAAAGAGTTCGTCGTAAAGGGTTACGTCGATGCAAGCTTTAAACACCGATCCGGAAGACTATGAGTCTCAGACCGGATACGTAAAGTGGGACAGTCGTTTTTTTGGAGTAGCTCCAAGCAGAGTGTGGTAGCAGCATCTACATATGACATAGAGATTTGCCAACAACACACGGATCTGAATATTGCAGACCCGTTGACTAAAACCTCTCTCACAAGCAAAACATGATCAGCCCTAGAACTGATTGGATGTTAATTACATGGAGATGTAAACTAGATTATTGACTCTAGTGCAAGTGGGAGACTGTTGGAAATAAGCCCTAGAGGCAATTAATAAAGTGTTTATTATCATATTTCTCCATTCATGATAATGGTTTATTATTCATGCTAGAATTGTATTGACCGGAAACTTAATACATGTGTGGATAATAGACAAATACTGAGTCCCAAGTAAGCCTCTACTAGACTAGCTCGTTGATCAAAAGATGGTCAAGATTTCCTAACCATGGACATGAGTTGTCATTTGATAACGGGATCACATCATTAGGAGAATGATGTGATGGAAATGACCCAACCGTTAGCATAGCAAATGATCGTTCAGTTTATTGCTATTGCTTTCACTATGTCAAATACACGTTCCTCTGACCATGAGATCATGCAACTCCCGGATACCGTAGGAATACTTTGGGTGTATCAAACGTCACAACGTAACTGGGTGATTATAAAGGTGCACTACAGGTATCTCCGAAAGTGTTTGTTGAGTTGGCATGGATCGAGATTGGGATTTGTCACTCCGACTATCGGAGAGGTATCTTTGGGCCCTCTCGGTAATACAGCATCACAGAAGCCTTGCAAGCACCATGACTAAAGAGTTAGTTGCAAGATGATGTATTACGGAACGAGTAAAGAGACTTGCCGGTAACGAGATTGAACTAGGTATTGGATACCGACGATCGAATCTCGGGCAAGTAACATACCGCCAGACAAAGGGAACAACGTATGTTGACATATGAGGTTCACCGATAAAGATCTTCATGGAATATGTAGGAACCAATATGAGCATCCAGGTTCCGCTGTTGGTTATTGACCGGAGAGTCGTCTCGGTCATGTCTACATCATTCCCGAACCCGTAGGGTCCGCACACTTAAGGTTCGATGACGATTTAGTATTATATGAGTTATGTGATTGGTGGCCGAAGTTTGTTCGGAGTCCCGGATGAGATCACGGACATGACGAGGAGTCTCGAAATGGTCGAGAGGTAAAGATTCATATATTGGAAGGCTATATTCGGACGTCGGAAAGGTTCCGAGTGATTCGGGTATTTTTCGGAGTACTGGGGAGTTACGGGAATTCACCGGGAGAAGTAATGGGCCTTATTGGGCCATACGGTAAAAGGAGAGGCAGGCCACGTGAGGAGGCTCGCGCCCCCCCTTTCCCAAACCGAATTGGACTAGGGGAGGGGGCGCAGCCCCCTCTTTCCTTTCCCTCTCCCTCTTTCCTACTCCGTATGGGAGGTGGAATCCTACTAGGACTAAGGAGTCCTAGTAGGACTCCCCACAGTTGGCG
This sequence comes from Elymus sibiricus, assembly GCA_039707655.1. Lineage (NCBI taxonomy): Eukaryota > Viridiplantae > Streptophyta > Magnoliopsida > Poales > Poaceae > Elymus > Elymus sibiricus. The sequence continues at coordinate 254,547,249 of CM077671.1, forward strand.
CACCCCTAGGGGGCCGGCCTCCTCCCTCTCATCCTTTATATACGGGGGCAAGGGGGCACCCCAAAGTACACAATTGTCCCATAGCCGTGTGTGGTGCCCCGATCTCCGTTTTCCACCTCGGTCATATTTTCGGAGAGCTTAGGCGAAGCCCTGCCGGAATCACTTCACCGTCACCGTCGCCACGCCATCGTGCTGACAGAACTCATCTACTACCTCGACGTCTTGCTGGATCAAGAAGGCGAGGAACGTCACCGAGCTGCACGTGTGTAGAACTCGGAGGTGCCGTACGTTCGGTACTCGATCGGTGGAGCTCGAAGGATTGTTCGACTACATCAACCGCGTTGTGAGACGCTTCCGCTAACGGTCTACGAGGGTACGTAGACACACTCTCCCCTCTCGTAGTGATGCATCTCCATGGGTAGATCTTACGTGAGCGTAGGAAATTTTTTGAAATTCATGCTCCGTTCCCCAACAGAGCTGGCCTCCGCTGCGTAGGCTCACCGGGAGGCGTGCGGGCAGTACGCCGCAGGCTCACTGGGAAGTGAGCCCTTTGACCTCCGTATCCGCCATCCTCGCTTCCAACCTATCCATCAATGGCGCCCGATCCGCTGTTTAATAGGCGGCTTTACTGCCCACTCACTCACAATCCTCTCAATATCTTCGCCTCCCATTCCCCTCCATCATACAGACCTCCACGGCGACCTATGCCATGGTGCACAAGGATCATATGCCACTACTCTTCTGGTTTGGTGATGTTGACACTGAGCCGGAAGAGATATAACATAAAGACGAATGGGACGCCATGGACATGGCCCTAGAAGAGCCCCATGCCGCAGCGAATGCTGCCCCGACGCACTCGCCAGCAACCATCCCCGTGCTCGCGCTAGCAACCATCCCCGTGGCATTGATGGGCTGGTCGTCGAGCATCATCGCAGCGCTGGAAACTGCGGGCGTAAGGGAGGTCCACGCGGACCAGCGCAAGCTCATGTACCTGCAAGCGCCAGCGCCTCCTCCTGTTCCCGTGCTCGTGCGTGCCCCTGCACACACCACTCCCGTCCCAGTGCGCGTGCCAGCACCCACGGCGCCCGACCCCGTGGGTGCGCCTGCAACCATCGCGCCCGTGCCCGTGCGCGTGCCTGCACCTGTCACGGGTCCCTCAGCGGATTAGGCCGCGGCCGTTGACAGCTTCCTCACAGCGCCGCTAGTCCCCGGCCCCGTGCCTGTCGATCGCGCGACGACCGGCTCTTTGATTGTGAAGTCCATAACATTCTGGTCTCGTTTGAAGAACTGTACAACTGCGCCCCGGAGCACGAGAACGCCAGTGATGCGGCCGCCGCCGCAACTAGTTTTCTTTATATTGTATCTCGATCGTATGAATGTAAAGTCAAAGCTTGACTGAATGAAATCTATGGTTTGATGAACTAAGTATTTATCTCTGAATCCACATAGCAAACAAAAAACCATCATTGTTTTCTCTGAATAAACACTCATCACAAACGGTTCAGGTTGAATACCCGTTTGCAGATCGACAACTATCTTTCCTTCGCCGGTAAGCCAAGTAAAAATATTGGCGCGAAGGATTGGTGCAATGCATCATCGCAAACGTTTCTCTAATATGACTCGTGTGCCTAGTACAGACAATCCGAGAAGATTTGCATCTATCATATTGGGTAAATTGCCATATGTCAAATCGGAAACATTGGCATCTCTCGATCTAGTAACTTTGGCATTTGTCAACATTGTAGCACTGACATTTGTCAAATTTTGCAGGAACAAAATCACAATTAGGGTGTAATTTTGCAACTAAAATTCAGTAAACATGGATTTCATTCATACATTAAGCACTGGTCTTTGTACAATACAGTTCAATTCCACTGCTGAACCGAACAAACTTTTCCCCAATTGTTGCCAACCACGTACTGAAATAGCTAGTTCAACTATATATACCAGTTAATTTAAAGTACGCGGTATAGTTCAACCATATCTATAGTTAGATGAACTAAACAAAATAGCCCCTAAATATTAGTACTACGGAGGGGCTTTGTACCACTTCCAGTAGAATTGAGCGTGCTCAGTTAGAGCAAGTGGAGGAGGAGCCTGCCGACGAGTTGGTGGAGTCGTGTCCGGTGCCTGCAAGTGTTGCCTTCCGGCGCTCAAGACGCCCCTCCTCGAAGCGACGGGACTCGGTGTAGATCTCCGCATTCCGCACCACCGCTGCAGCTTCTCCTGCGGCCACGGCCTCGGTGAGCTTCTTCGCGTGCGCGACCTCGCGCTCCACCTCCTTCTCCTGGAAGTAGATGTAGCGTGCAAGGGTTGCGGCGCAGAAGCCCGGCGGCGGGCCTTTGGCGGCCTCCACCTCCCTTATTTGGGCCGCGGCGGCGGAGCGGGTGATGACCCCGCCGCCTGACGACGAGGTCGTGGCAAAGACGGATAACGGTGGGGTGGCGGCCCCGGCGGCTGCCGGCGTGTTGGCGGCCACGGCGGCCACCGGCAGCACCTGCCTTCAGGCAGCAGTGGTGGAGCGTTTAGTTGGTGGCGTGGGCACACGCACCAGGGGCGCCACGTCCACTACACGCTTCAGAGGACTGTCGCGGCGACGGGTGAAGCCTCCCAGCTGGAGCTGTCCTCTGGCAGAGTGGATGGGCGACGACGAACGGCCGGTGCCATTGCCGATTGGGGGAGAAACAAACTAGACAAGCTACGGGAAGGGAGGGGATGAAGGCAATGTGGAGTGGCCGGCCGTGAGGGTTTATATAGCAGGCCGGCAAGCATTGGGGATTTGGGGATTTCACCGAGCCGGGTGGGAAGCTAGAGCCGAGGACGGTTTTGTGCGCGGGAACCTGCGCGGTTGTGTGCGGGAACGGGCTCATCGAGCGGACGCGTGGCCAAAAGCAGTGCCGAAGCATGCACAGGAATCCTCGGGAGGCAACGCGGTGGCAATCATTGGGTATTTGGGGATTTCACCGAGCCGGGCGGGAAGCTAGACCCGTAGGACGGTTTTGTGCGCGGGAACCTGCGCGGTTGTGTGCAGGAACGGGCTCATCAAGCGGACACGTGGCCAAAAGAGGTGCCGAAGCATGCACTGGAATCCTCGGGCGGCAACACGGTGACAAGACGCGAGAGAGGAGGACGGGGTGATGCGCAGGCACATGGGTCATAATAATAAAACGTCTGCTATATTAATACAGGCAAACGACACTTCCCAACGTAGCATCGGTAATGATTTCATCCATCGTTGACAATTGTTTGGTAGCAACCGTCTGCCAACAACCCACACAACTTGTCAGTCTGAATCGTTTGGGTTATTATTGGTCTTCCCACACAATTCTGATGAATGAACTGTTTGCCTGGTATCACACACACCTTGTTATGGTAACTCGTTTGTGTTCTAGCTTGATCAACGCAAACAGTTTGTCTGAATGAACTGTATGCCATACTTCACACACATAAGTATTTTGAGAACCGTTTGTGTTATCTTGTCTAATCACAAACAGTTCATAAGCACCAACGATATGCCCTGCATCACACGCGCAACTATTTTCTGAATCGTATTTGATGGATCCACCATCGCACACATTTCGTGGCATTAGCGACGGAGCTTGAACTATATCATTTGTGATTCATGCATCGCACACAGTTTTGTCGAAGGGTCTCTGATTGATGTGTCATATTTGGACCATCCTGCAGTAGTGTTACTCTCATTAGAAGGTGGGCACGGGTAGCTAATCCGCTCTTCCTCCTTTTGTTCTTTGCTCCCCTCATCATCTTTTTCATCTAACGAGCTCACAGTTTCAACAATTTCTTCTTTCATAGATTCCTGCAAAATATTAGTCTCTTCCAAGACAGCAGACATTTTCTCAATAAATCCTTTAACATAAGCATTAGAAGCATAGTTTTCATTGCAATATTTAAGTATGGCAAAATTTTCAGATTTGTAAAGAATAGCTGTTGGAAATATGCCCTAGAGGCAATAATAAATTGGTTATTATTATATTTCCTAGTTCATGATAATTGTTCATTATCCATGCTAGAATTGTATTGATTGGAAACTAAATACATGTGTGGGTATATAGACAACAATGTGTCCCTAGTATGCCTCTAGTAGACTAGCTCATTGATCAAAGATGGTTAAGGTTTCCTGACCATAGACATGAGTTGTCATTTGATAACGGGATCACATCATTAGGAGAATGATGTGATGGACAAGACCCAACCGTAAGCATAGCAGTTGATCGTGTCAGTTTATTGCTACTGCTCTATCCATGTCAAGTATCTGTTCCTACGACCATGAGATCATGCAACTCTCAGACACCGAAGGAATGCCTTGTGTGTATCAAATGTCACAACGTAACTGGGTGACTATAAAGGTGCTCTACAGGTATCTCCAAGGGTATCTGTTGGGTTGGCATGGATCGAGGTTGGGATTTGTCACTCCGTATGACGGAGAGGTATCTCTGGGCCCACTCGGTAATACAACATCACAAGAAGCTTGCAAGCAATGTGACTAAGGAGTTAGTCACGGGATCTTGTATTACAGAACGAGTAAAGAGACTTGCCAGTAACGAGATTGAACTAGGTATGGAGATATCAACGATCGAATCTCGGGCAAGTAACATACCGATGGACAAAGGGAACTGCATATGGGATTGTCTGAATCCTTGACATCGTGGTTCGACCGATAAAGATCTTCGTAGAATATGTAGGAACCAATATGGGCATCCAGGTCCCGCTATTGGTTATTGACCATGGAGGTGTCTCGGTCAAGTCTACATGATTCTCGAACCCGTAGGGTCGCACGCTTAACGTTCGGTAGCGCTAAGGTAGTATTGAGATATTAATAGTGGAAAGTCCGAAGGTTGTTCAGAGTCCCGGATGGGATCCGGGACATCACGAGGAGCTCCGGAATAGTCCGGAGGTAAAAATTCATATATGGAAAGTTGTTATCGGGGTTCCGGAAAAAGTTCGAGTTTTTTCGGTATTGTATCGGGAAGATTCTAGAAGGTTCCAGAGTGGGGCCCACCTGCATGGGGGACCCACATGAACGTGGGTAGTGGGGAAAGTCCCCACAACCCTGTTCTAGGCGCACCAAGATCCTCCCTTAAAATGAATAGATTCATATCCCAAGGGGATAAGATCAGGATCCCTAAAAAGGGGGGATAGCAATCGGTGGGGAAGAAAAGGTGGGATTTCCTTCCTCCCCCTTTGGACAACGACCCTAGGGCCTTGGAGGGCAATCCACCAGCCCCCTCCACGCCTATATAAAGTTGGGGAGGCGTTGGGGGCAGCCACCCTTCGCCCTTGCCCGTTACCTCTCCCAACTCCTCCCATGTTTCACCGGTACGCGCTTGGCGAAGCCCTGCCGGAATTCCGCTGCCACCACCACCACCATACCGTCGTGTTGGTCCCAATCTCATCTACCCCCTCTCTCTCTCGCTTGCTGGATCAAGAAGGAGAGGACGCTGCCGAGCCGCACGTGTGCTAAACTCGGAGGTGCCGTCCGTTCGGCGCTAGATCGGAAGGACCGTGATCAGGATCGCGAGACGATTCGTGATTTGATCGCAGGACGGATCGTGATGGGATCGCGGGACGGATCGTGATTGGATCGCGAGATGGATCGTGATGGGATCGCGGGACGCTCGGCTATTTGGATCGCGAAGATGTTCGACTACATCAACCGCGTTTCTTAACGCTTCCCACTTAGCGATCTACAAGGGTATGTAGATCCACTCTCCCTCTCATAGATGTTCATCACCATGGATAGATCATGCGTGTGCGTAGGAAAATTTTTGTTTCCCATGCAACGTTCCCCAACAATAGCATCATACTTTTCAATCAAAGAAGTGATTTCATATGAACCCTTAAAAGCAACAAATTCTTCCATTTTTTAAATATCATAATTGCAATAGGCATCCTTGGCATAAGAAGATAATATTTCATTATTATTAAACACACATTGATAGGGAAGATATTTTTTAGTGTCTTTTGAACAACAAGGAAAATCATGTTTGCATAAATTCCAAGCATAGCAACACAAAGTATTAATTTGATGTTGTAAGAGTTTCCCTTTTCGACATAAGCGATGTCATAAAAAATAATAATGCTCATTTAATGATTTTCCCTCAACTAAGCTAGTTGGGTTTTCAGTACGAGCACAAAGGGATCGAAGATGATCCAAGTAAAAAGCTTCAGCAGTGTAGTAGATTTTGGGCGGTTCCTCAACCATTGGGTCAACAAGTGCAACTATTTTTTTGGTATTTTGTGTTTCCTATCCATAACTAAAGATAGAAAACAACTTAGAACAGAAAATAAAATTACTTAGTGATAAAGCAAACAAGCACACACGAGAATATCAACTGGTATGCTATTGCTCCCCAGCAACGGCGCCAGAAAAATGTCTTGATGACCCCCAAGTGTAGGGGATCGATTGTAGCCTTTTTCGATAAGTAAGACTGTCGAACCAAACGAGGAGATAAAGGTAGAATTAATATCCTCTCAAGTTCTATTGACTATCGATACAACTCTACGCACACTAACGCTTACTCTACCTAGAACAAGTATGAAACTATTTTGCGGGAATAAAACTAGAAGTACTTAGTAGGTGTAATAAAAAGTTTGCAAGATAAAAAGAACAAGTAAATAAAAGTTAGGGGCTGTTTAGATAAATATTAAATAAGTTATTGTTTAGTAGAAAGCTTTTTGTAGCACAAGAGCAAGATTTGTCCCTAGGCAATCGCTAACTAGACCGGAAATCATTATTGCAGTTTTATATGAGCGAGAGGCATACGCTAACAAAGTTTCCATACTTGGATGATATGAAATTATGATTGGACCTCGAGCAAGCATCCGCAACTACTAGAGATCATTAAGGTAAACCCAACCATAGCATTAACACTTCAATTCCCCTTTACTCCCATACGCAACAACCCCCTTACTCGGGTGTAAGCTTCTGTCACTCTAGCCACCCACTATAAGCGAGTCATGAATGTATTGCAACACCCTACGGAGGTAATCCTCCACATGTGCGCGGCATGGAAGGCACCATAGAACAGCACCAAAGTAAAACATACAACCCAAACCAATCACGATCATCAATCAACCCATAGGACAAAGGAAATCTGCTCAAACATCATAGGATAACCACACATCATTGGATAATAATATATAGCATTAAGCACCATGTTTAAGTAGAGATTACAGCGGGGAAGAGAGGTTTTACACCGCTGCATAGAGTGGGAGAGATTTGGTGGTGACGGCGGCGAAGTTGTTGGTGTAGATCGTTGTCACGATGGTTGCCCCGGCGGCGTTCCGGTGCCACAGGGAAAGAGGGGGATAGAGCCCCCATCCTTCTTATTCTTCTTTGGTCTCCCCCCTAGATGGGAGGAGAGTTTCCCCTCTGGTCGATGGCCACCATGGCTCCCGGAGGGCAGTAGCCCCTCCGAGATTGGATCTCTCTCTCTGTTTCTTTCCTGTTTTCGCGACTGTTTTCTGACCCCTTCATCGTTTCTTAAATATCTGGAGATCCATAACTCCGATTGGGCTGAAATCTTGAGGGGATTTTTCTCACGAAATTATCTTTCTTGCAGCGAAAGAAGGGCTCCAACTGAGTTAAGAGGTGGTCACAAGTTATCAAGGCGCGACCACCCCCCTGGCCGCCCTATTGGCTTGTGGGGCCCTCGGGCATCGTGTTGCATTGATTGTTCTTCCCAAAATTCAAATATATTCCAAAAAAAATCTCCGCAAATTTTTATCATGTTTGGACTTCGTTTGATATGGATTTTTTGCGAAACAAAAAACACACAAAAATAGAAACTGGCACTGGATAAGTAAGTTAGTCCCAAAAATAATATAAAATGTTGCCAAAAGTATATGAAAGTTGTAGAATATTGGCGTGAAACAATCAAAAAATATAGATACGACGGAGACGTACAGTATTAAGGAGGAATTTGATCAATATATTCAGAACACTGATCCCACCACCTTCTCCACACGTAAGTGCACTCAACACTATAATCTCACCTATTCGCCCACGCAAAAGTTTGAGTACCATTCTCGCACTTCTAGATTCTTGTTTCATCTCTATGCTAAATCATTTGGTATGTCTCTAGAAGAATTCTGTGATGCTTGCAAAATTCCATATCGGGGTTCGCTTAGTGAACCTCCAAAACCTGACTATGAAGTGTTCCTTAGAAGTGTTTGCAATGGTGATGATAGAGGAGTTACGCAAGCTAGAATAAAAGTTATTCAATTTTCCTCTATTCTTTAATTTGCACTTTTCAATGGAAAATGTATTGTTGGAAAACAAGATTGCAGTGCGCTGTGTGCTCCCGACTTGAGCATTATTCACACCACTCTAACGGGCACTAGACAGTATAACCTTGGGGCAATTATCGTCTGTTGATTGCACCGTAATGCGGGCAACAGAGATTTATATGCAGGAATTTATGCTGCTCATTTCGCTACTAAGTTAGGGGTCTCACATCGACCCAATGATCATATATTACCTGAAAAATATCTAGACTTTGAGGCAATGCAGCGCCATGATTTTATTAAGGACGGAGCTCACATATATGATTATAACTTGACATTTGATAAATACAATGGTGTCTCTGTTATTTTTCCTGCGTGTGTCCTCTTTGATTTTCAGAGCAAACAGAGATATTTCATCTAGGAGAACGAAGCACATGAATACAATGCAACAGTGGAGGCTGCTCATTTGGCCAAGGAGGCAGCATGGAACGCCTCCACGAGCTATCATTTCGACTATTATCCAGACCAAGGATGGTGACTACCAAGCTAGGCCAAGGCCTAAGCCATGGGGACTACGTATTTCTCACCGATATTACATTCATGTTCACACATTTCATTCATCGATGATCATCCTTTTTCATTGTATATCCATATTAGTTTTATTTTTCGTTTTCTTCTTGTGTGTTTGAAAAACTTCGAAAACCCAAAAATCTTTCTCACTTATTTTTTGGTTTTTCTTTCTTGTTTTATTAGTTTGTTTTATTAGAAGAAGACCCAAAACGATTTCCCGTTTCTTCTTTTACTTGTTGGGAGCTTTACCGTGTAAATATTTTTTTCGTGCTTTTCGTTAATTTGCTTTCTTCATCAAAACTAAAAACTCTAAAAATTATTTCAGTGTGTTTCTCTGAAACTATTTTCTTTTGTTTGAGTTGTCGAAAGCAGAAGACCACGATGAAACTGTTGAGTAGCTATCATATGATATATCGTGGACCTAACGAAGAGCCAATATTACCTTGTCTTTTTCTTTAAATAAATGTTTTGCAGATTCCAGCTTAGTCCAGATGCACACTTGCACTATTATTATTTTCACATCATTTTGGTCGTGCAAGTGAAAGGCAATAATGACGATATTTGATGAAGTGATTGCGGTAAAGAAAGCTGGTATGAACTCTTCTTGTTTTCTATTTTTGTAAATATGTTTAGCTCGGTCGCTCTTGATTCAACATATTTTGAGTAAACATGTTTGTGATGACCATTTGAGATTATAGTTGCTCATGTCGTGCTTAAATAGCTAGGAGTGGATAATGATTTATCTTGTGTGTCAACATGAATTAAAATGGTTGTGATGTAGTATGTTTGCATGGTATCCTCCTCTGAGTAATTCGAGTGGCTTGACTTGGCACATGTGCAAACATGTAGTTGAATCGAATCCAATGCAACCTTCATGATATTTATGTTCTGAGTGTTTATATCCTACTCATGCTAATATTCAATGTTAATTAGTCACAATGCATGATTACGACAGTTGTCACTCTCTAGCTGGTCGCTTCCCCGTCTATTTGCTAGCCATCATCTGTACTAAGCGGAAATGCTGCTTGTGCATCCAAAATCCTTGAACCAAAGTTGTTCCACCTGAGTCCAGTATATCTACCTATATGCGGTATTACCCTGCCGTTCCAAGTAAATTTGCACGTGCCACCTCAAATCATTAAAATAAATATCTGTTTTGTGTGCTCGTACTGCTCATGGAGTGACGAGGGCGGTCAGTATCTTCCATGCCAAGCGGGTTATTCTCACGACGGTGTTTATTCACTTGTCATTGCACGAGAGAAAGGCTGGTAAAAAGGATGCCCAATCCTTCATAATCAAAAATAAATTAAACAAACTCCCTTGGAATGATGAACTGTTGGAGGGCACCCGTGGATTCGGCCAGCCATGGCTCGTGTTTGTATGGTGGTTGAGAGTAAACTTTACAATTCTGTTTGGGAACTGCTTATAATGTGTTTAGCATGGAAGATACTGAAATACTTTGTCATGACGTTGACAAAAAAGGCACACCACCCAAAATAATGCTTTCATATCTGTTTTAAACCATGAGCTCTGGCACCTTGATGACCCACAAGTATAGGGGATCAATCGTGGTCCTTTTGATAAGTAAGAGTGTCGAACCCAACGAGGAGCAGATGTAAATTATAAGCAGTTTTCAGCACGGTATTCTTTGCAAGTGCTGTGAGTAGCAATAGTAGATAGTTTTGTAGCAAGATAATTCGTAACAAGTGACAAGTGACAATAGTAACAAGGGTGCAGCAATGTAGCCCAATCCTTTTTACAGCAAAGGACAGACCTGAAAGTACTCTTATATTAAGCAAGTGCTCCTGCGGACACATGGGAATTTTTGTCTAGTCATGTTCATCATATTGAGTTGATTCGCGTTCGCTACTTTGATAATTTGATATGTGGGTGGACCAGTGATAAGGTGCTGTTATTACTTGAACAAATAACCTAGTTATGATTAACCCCTCTCGCAAGTATCCGCAACTACGAAAGAAGAATTAGGATAAATCTAACCATAGCATGAAACATGTGGATCCAAATCAGCCCCTTATGAAGCAACGCATAAACTGAGGTTTAAGTTTCTGTCACTCTCGCAACCCATCATCTACTTGTTACTCCACAATGACTTCCCTTAGGCCCATAACATGGTGACGTGTCATGTAGTCAACGTTCACATGACTCCACTAGAAGAACTAACAACATACATATCATCAAAATATCGAACGAATACCAACTTCACAAGATTACTTATAACAAGACTTCTCCCATGTCCTCGGGAACAATAGTAACTACTCACACCTCATCAACATGTTCAAGATCAGAGGTATAATAATGGAGATTAAGGATCTGAACATAATAACTTTCACCAAGTAATCCAACAAGCATCAACTACAAGGTGTAATCAACACTACTAGTAACCCACATGTACAAATCTGAGGTTTTGAGACAAAGATTGAATACGTGAGATGAACTAGGTTTGGAGATGAGATGGTGCTGGTGAAGATGTTGATGAAGATTGGTCCTCCCACGAAGGAGGAAGCGTTGGTGATGACAATGGCTTCGATTTCCCCCTCACGGAGAGGGATTTCCCTGGCAGAATCTGACTGCCGGAATGCAAAAGGGCCTCTACCCAGGTTTCCGCTTGGAGACGGTGGCACTTCGTCCCAAGATATTGATTATGATTTTTGCTAGGGTAAAACATAACATATAGGAGAACAGGGGGGGTCGGGAGACCTGCTGGGACCCCACAAGCCATCTGGGCGAGCCCAGGGGGTGGGCGCGCCCTGTTGGCTTGTGGCCAGCAGGTGGCCCCCTCTAGTATATTTTTGGCCTAATAATTCTTAAATATTCCTTAAAAATTCTCCATGAAATTTCAGGTCATTTGGAGTCTGGTGATTTTTCTGCCTTTTTGTTGGTTTCCCGGTCCAGAATTCCAATTTCCTGATATTTCCCTCTTTGTGATGTACCTTGCATATTAAGAGAGAAAGGGCATAAGAATTGTATGATAATAGGGAATAATGGCCAACAATAACACAAGTATGAATGAGAAATCATGATGCAAAATGGACGTATCAACTCCCCCAAGCTTAGACCTCGCTTGTCCTCAAGCAAAAGCCAAGCTCGATAATAATGGCCACATGATTTGAGAGAGAGAGAAGTCGATAAAACAGAATACGGACATGTGAGCATCATGAATATTAACATAGCAACAATTTTTCCATTATATAGCTTCTCATAAACAAGTAACAATCCATTCACAAATGAAGTAGTATGAAGCATAAATTTTATTGGAAACCGACAAACAATGCCATTAGTCATTGAGATAATCATAGTCCGTCATATTCAAGAGAAGAGTCTATGTAAGAGCTTTTATTTCTAGCAAGTTCACATACTAAACCATCATGTAGTCTTCTATGATTGTGCACACACATTGCATATTTTTGGAAATAATGTTTCCGCTGGACCCATAGGAAGATGGGGGCTTTGTTGTCTTTGCCTCCCAACTTATTTACCTCAAGGATAATGTCAACAACAATGAGTCATGATCACCCACATTCAACTGGATATATTTGTAATGCTTGCCGGCTAAAGAGTTGATAGGTAGGAATAAAGGGTAAATAATATTGACTCTTTGCATGAAAATAAATTCTTGTAAGAAGATAAAGGATAGGCCCTTCACAGAGGGAAGTAGAGGTTGTCATGCGCTTTTATTTGTTTCGAATATGCAAACTCTTAATATAAAGGAACGTCACTTTGTATTGCCCCTTGTGATAGTGAACTTTATTATGCACTCTGTTGCTTTTATTTATTCTCTATCACAAGATCGTACAAAGCCTATTTTCCCTTACAATAAAAGATCATACATATTTAGAGGCAATTTTTATTGCTTTGTGCACCGATGACAACTTACTTGAAGGATCTTATTCAATCCATAGGTATGTATGGTGGACTCTCATGGAAAGAAACTGGGTTTAAAGGGCTATGGATGCACAACTAATATCTCTACTTAGTGCGGAAAATTTTGGCTAGCAAAAGATCTAAGGCAAGCATCACATGTTGAGGGATCCATAACAATATAACTTCTATGCAAATGTAAACAATCATGGTCATTATGTTGTCTTCCATGTCCAACATCAACATTTGATCATTATATAATATTTGATGGGGGTTCACAATCACAAAAGGTGTCCAAGATAGTATATTTATATTTAAATATCCTCTTCTCTATCATAATCTTGCATGGATTATATCAATTACTAATGCTATGCTGGTCAACTCCCAACATCTTTTATTACTTATACTTTTTCTATGTGAAGTCATTACTCCTCATGGGATAAACATATGATCTTTTCTATTTCTTTTGTTGCCATGCTATGATGATAGGGATATGAAAGTAAAGCACACAAATTCAACTAATATTTACTATATAACTCTCATACCCAATTACAAAGATAGATAAATCTAAAAGCAAAAATTCTAAGCAAAGCAAATCTGAAATTTTATTTCTCTAAATCATGAAAAACTAAGGATCGAACTAAGATAGATAGTAATGGTAAAAGTGATGGTGATACGATACCGGGACACCTCCCCCAAGCTTGGAATAAGCTAAGGGTGGTGCCCATACCCATGTACTCAAGCTTCCCTCTTGGGTGATGGTGGTGATGATGTTGTAGGCTTGTCCTCCATCTTCCAAGGCATGGGCTCTCCATCATAAAAAGAAGATCTTGTCTCCGGAATCCTGAAATCGGCAGTGATGCTCATCCTTTTAAACCTGGATTCATACTCGTAGTTTTGGTTTTGTAGGTCATAGATTTGAGCTTGGAGATGCTCGATCCGCTATTGAAGCTTGAAGAGAGCCTCTCCCACATTCCGTGTGTCCATCTTGTTTTCCCGAATGAAGTCCGTGATCATAGAGTGGTTAGCACTCAGACCACATTCAACCATCCCTTGGTACTTGAAGATCTCCTGCTCCACTGCTGCAAGCCTGTCCTTCTCGCTTCCCTCCTTCTTTGGGCCTTGAAGAACCCAGATGTGGAGCACCCCCTCACGCATCTCAATGGCTTGAGGGTGCTTCATCACCTCTGGCGGGTAGGGGTTGATGACCTTCTCGAAGAACTTGTCCTTGGAGGGGCTTGGAGACGTCATGGCGATCTTGATGTGTCAGAAAAACAGCCCGAAACAAGAACAAAGGAGAAACTTGCGATACGGTGGTCAAAACATATGGGAGTATATATAATGAATTTTTCTAGGTCAGAATACTTGCTCGGGAAGAAATCGGAGTCCGGGAGACACATGAGGGCCCCACAAGCCATCAGGGCACGCCCAGGGGGGTGGGCGCACCCTGTTGGCTTGTGCCTCCCTCGTTGGTCCCCCTCATTCCTTTTTGTTTTTGGAATTTTTCTATAATACCAAAATAAACAGAACATATTTTTCAGAATTTTTGGAGTCAATTTGCTTACCGTATCACATACCTACTCCCTTTTCAGGTTTCTGGAGTGTTCCGGAAGATCTCTCTTATGTGCTCCTCCGCTGTTATCACTTGAATAATATTAGTTTCATCATTAATGGGCGTACCTGAAATGTAGTGCTTAATAATTTGCCAGTTTTAATAATATTTCTATCATGCTCATCATTCAAGGATTTCACATTAAGCATTTTTATAAATTCTTCCTCTAACAATTGAGCACAATTTTCCAAACCATCATTTTCACGAAAAACATTAAAAAACGAAGCAATTGAGGAAACCTAAATTCCATTTTTTGTAGTTTTCTTTTATAAAACAAAACTAGTGAAAAACAAGAAACTAAAATATTTAATTGCAAGATCTAACGATATACCTTCAAGCACTCACCTCCCGGGCAATGGTGCCAGAAAACAGCATGATGTCTACTATGCAACTTTATTCTTGTAGAGTCTGTTGGGCCTCCAAGCGCAAAGTTTTGTAGGACAGTAGCAATTTTCCCTCAAGTGGATGACCTAAGGTTTATCAATCCATTGGAGGTGTAGGATGAAGATGGTCTCTCTCAAACAACCCTCTAATCAAATAAAAGAAATCTGTTGTGTCCCCAACACACCCAATACAATGGTAAACTGTATAGGTGCACTAGTTCGGCGAAGAGATGGTGACACTACTGGAATCAGGGACTTTGCCATCTGCCAGCTCTTTGCCGTCTGCTGGCAGACGGCAAAGAGGTTGTTTGCCGTCAGCTTTCGGAAAGCAGACGGCAAAGAGCTGGCAGATGGCGAAGACACTATTTGCCATCCGCCAGCTCTTTGCCGTCTGCCAGCGGACGGCAAAGTTTATTTGCCGTCCGCTAGCAGACGGCAAAGAGGTGGGGTGGGGCCCAGTGGAGGCCAGTTAACTGCAACGGCCCACCCCACCTCTTTGCCGTCTGCTAGCAGACGACAAAGAAACTTTGCCGTCCGTTGGCAGACGGCAAAGAAAACAACCCCCTAACGGCCGTTACCCCCCCTCCTCTCTCTCTTCTCTCTCTCCCTCTCTCTCTTCTCTCTCCCCTTTTAATTTTCGTTCCCGCCGCCGCCGGCCTCCGCTCCCCCGCCCCTCCCCCTCCGCCGCCCCGCGCCGCCCCCCCTCCGCCGCCCCGCACCGCCCCCCCGCCCCCCGGCACCCGCCCCGTCGCCGGCCGCCCCGCATCGCCCCCCCGTCGACCGCCCCCCCGCCCCACTCCGGTGAGCTCTCCCCCCTGTTTTTTTCTTTTTTTTGCTGTTAGTTAGGTTAGTTACTACTGTTAGTTAGGTTAGTTAGATTAGTTCTAGGTTAGTTAGGTTAGTTCTAGGTTAGGTAGGTTAGTTTCTATGTTAGTTAGGTTAGTTCTTGAAAAAAAATTATTAGGAGAAGAAAAGAAGAAGAATAAGAAGAATAAGATGAAGAAGAGGAGGAGGAGGAGAAGAAGAAAAGGGGATGGAGAAGAAAAGAAGAAGGAGAAGAAGAAGAAGAAGAAGAAGAAGAAGAAGAAGAAGAAGAAGAAGAAGAAGAAGAAGAAGAAGAAGAGGAGGAGGAGGAGGAGGAGGAGGAGGAGAAGAAAAGGGGAAGGAGAAGAAAAGAAGAGGAGGAGGAGGAGGAGGATCGAGGGGTCGAGGGTCGCCGAGGGGTCGAGGATCGAGGGGTCGAGGATCGAGGGGTCAAGGGTCGAGGGTCGAGGGTCTAGGGGTCGAGGCTAGAAGAAGAAGAAGGAGAAGACCCCCGACCACCGAGGATCGAGGGGAAAAGGAGTCGAGGGTCGCCGAGGACACGACACCACCGACACCCCGACCCCCGACACGACACCCCGACACCCCGACACGGCACCACCGACCCCGATACGACACCCCCTGCGTTCGTGGGTGAGCACAAATGACACCCCGACCCCGACACGACACCCCGACACCCCGACCCCGACACGGCACCCCGACCCGGACACCCCGACACGGCACCCCAACCCCGACACCCCTGACACCCCGACACCACGACACCCAGACACGACACCCCCGACACCCCGACCCCGACACGACACCCCGACCCCGACACGACACCCCGACCCCGACACGACACCCCGACACCATGACACCCCGACACCCTGACACGACACCCCCGACCCCCGACACCTCTTCGGCCTCCTGTTGACCGTAAGGGTGCTCTTCGGCCTTCCAGAGGCCGACGGGGTCATATATGTGTGAATTATGAGTTAGGTCATATAATTTCCGATTTTGTTATGAAAAACATCATATATATTTGTGTTGATCGGGTGGATTTAAATGTGCAGTTGTTTCATCGCTGCGAGGGTTTGGTGTTCGACGACCTCCCCATGCGTTCGACGAGCTCCACCCCTGCGTTCGTGGGTGAGCACAAATGACATCTCCTCCTCCCTCTTCATTTGCTCTGTTCCGGTCTTCGTGCGTGACCACTATGCGTCTCCCGTTCGAAAGGGTTACATCTATAGATATGCATGCATTTGCATATTTATAACCGTGATTCTTTCGAATTGTCCAACGTTATCCATGGACAGCCCGAGTATGTGTAGATTGGGTTCGTTTTCCCATATGCTCTGCTCCGGATCCGATGCAGAATTTTGTCAGTGCCTCCCTGTTGTTCTCCGGGTACACATCCTCTCTGCTTATTGCCGAGACGTGTATCAGGAGAACAGCGGGGAGGTGCTGCCGAAATTTTGCTTCGGATCCGAAGCAGAGCATGGGAAAACGAACCCAATCTACACATACTCGGGTGGGATTAGGACCTATCATTACCTACTAGCGTCTAGGTTGCATGGACGTAATAAAACTAACAAACTTGATTAACGGATGAATATAGATGATGAATTATATATATATTTCTTGTGTGTTTAGTAGGTAGGCAAGATGAGTGATCGTGCTTGGATGTACACCGGTCACCCTAGTCAGAAAGAAATGACCATTGAATGGTTAACAAAAACCAAGGAGTTTCTGAGCGCCGCATTTGCAAATGGCCAGGAAATAACCTGGTGCCCCCGTGTCTGGTGCGACAACCATAAAAAGTGGACACGGGATGAAATGGGTAAACACTTGCAGAAGTGGGGTTTTACGACTGATTATACGGTGTGGAGATTTCATGGTGAGTCTGCCCAACGTGCCAGAGCTGAGGTGGTTCGTCGTCGCACCGACGAGCATGGTACCGGGATCGAAGACATGGTGCAAGACTTTGATGATGCTCGGGATTCGGACGATGAGATGGAGGAATCTGCAAAGGCCTTCTATGAAATGTTGGAGTCTTCAAAACGTCCTCTCCACGAGCACACTGAGCTTTATCAGCTGGATGCCATCGCGCAAGTAATGGCTCTCAAGGCTCAGTTCAACCAGGGCAGAGAATGCTACGACGCGATGATGACGATATTTGGACGCTTTCTACCCAAAGGCCATGTATTGCCAGCAAACCTGTACCAATCGGACAAAATCCTACGTGCGCTTAAGATACCCTATGAGAAGATAGATGCCTGTGAGAATGGATGTGCTTTATTTAGGCTTGAGTATGCGGGCTTCAACTATTGTCCCATTTGCAAGTCTTCCAGGTATGTTGTGGTAGACAACGGTATGGGTGAGAAGAGTCAGACCAAAATCCCAGTTAATGTTCTTCGGTATATGCCAATCATACCAAGACTTCAACGTCTTTTCATGGTCGAAGAGACAGCCAGACAGATGACGTGGCATAAATTGGGCAAAAGAACCGAACTAGATGCAGATGGGAATCCGATGTTGGGACACACTTCAGACGCTTTTGCGTGGAAGCACTTCGATGCTTTACATAAGGACAAAGCGGCAGATCCAAGGCATCCACGAGTCGCCATCAGCACGGATGGGTTCCAAGTGTTTGGTATGACGGCAACCCAATACAGTTGCTGGCCTGTATTTGTCATTCCACTCAATCTCCCCCCCGGAGAGATTATGAAAAGAAAGAACATTTTCTTGACGTTGATAATTCCAGGGCCCAACTATCCGGGGAAGAATATGAATGTGTACATGCAGCCGCTTAAGGATGAATTGCAAGAAGCTTGGGATAATGGGATCAAGACATATGACGCCGCTACAAAACAAAACTTCAAAATGCATGTGTGGTACATGTACTCGACACATGACTTGCCGGCGTATGCGCTATTCGTTGGCTGGTGTGTGCATGGAAGGTTCCCGTGCCCCACATGCAAGGCAGCTCTTCAGTTCCGTTGGCTGCAGGCGGGTCGCAAGTATTCTTGCTTCGACTTGCATAGACAGTTCCTGGATCCTGGCCATAAGTTCAGAAAAGACAAGAAAAATTTCAAGAAAGGTAGAGTTGTCAAAAACTCTGCACCACCTGCATTGACAGGCCAACAGGCCCTGGATCAGTTAAACGCTCTCGAGCCTAATCCAGAGCGTCCAGGATATTTCAAAGGGTATAATTCGGAACACGCCTGGACTCACAAGATATGCTTGTGGGATCTGCCTTACTTTAAAGACCTCATTTGCCCACACAACATCGACGTGATGCACACTGAAAAGAATATCGCCGAGAACCTTTTTGGTACATTGTTCGGCATAGAGGGGAAGTCAAAGGATAACCCTAAGGCTAGAGTCGATCAAGAGGCTCTATGTGATAGACCGTTACATAACATGCGACAACCGAAAGGAAAGAAGAACTGGAGGAAGCCAAAGGCATGGTTCAATCTTGGAAGGCCAGCTATGAGGGAAATGATCTTGTGGGTGAAAATGCAGTTGATGTTCCCCGATGGGTATGCAGCAAATCTAAAGAGGGGAGCGAGTCTTGACAAATTGAAAATATTTGGTATGAAGAGTCATGATTGGCACATATGGCTTGAGCGGGTAATGTCGGTGATGTTGCGTGGCTTTATCCCTGAGGATGAATGGCTAGTACTGGCAGAGCTGAGCTATTTCTTCCGTGCTCTTTGTGCGAAAGAACTATCGCCTGACGTGCTAGACGAACTGGAAGAGTTGGCGCCGGAGTTGATCTGCAAGTTAGAAAAGATCTTTCCACCGGGATTCTTTAATCCAATGCAGCATTTGATTTTGCATCTCCCGACCGAGGCAAGATTGGGGGGGCCCGTGCAAAATCGTTGGTGCTTCGCAACTGAGAGGATGCAGAAGACGCTTCGAGCAAAATGTAAAAATAAACGTAGAATTGAAGCATCGATGGCCGAGGCATTCATTACTGAGGAGGCCGCAAACTTCGTGACAGCACACTACAAAGCCAAGAATCGTCATTTGCATAATCCGAAGCCTCAGTACAATGATGGCGACCGTGAAAAAGGTCGATCCAACCTCAGCCTATTCAAAGGGAAGCTCGCACCAGCCGGTGCTTCTAATTCCTTACCGTTGGATGTCGAAGAATGGCGGACCATTTCGTTGTATATCTTCAACAACCTAACAGAAGTGCGGCCGTACATCGAGTAAGTTCTTGGTACATTGTTTCGCAACTTCTAATTCCTTTGAAATGCTCTTATTCCCGGATATGTGAAACAGTCGATACGTCGCCAAATTCTCGGATGGAGCGGTGATCCAAAAGGATTCCATCGAAGAGTATGAGCTTCTGGCAAAGCATGAAGGAGGCTATCCCGGTTTCATCTCTTGGTTCAAACAAACGGTAATTTCCATTAGACCATTTCATTTCTTCGTCTAGTTTGCGGCTAATGCAACAATCCTTTCGTATTAAACTTGTAGGCTAATGCAGAGTCTATGGACTCCGAATTGAGACAAGTCGCAAATGGTTTTGACTATAAGGTCCGTTCATTTGACAAATACGACATCAACGGGTATCGCTTTCGTACTTTTGGCAAAGAGCTATCTATGGCCGACCGAAAGTCTATAAATTGTTGTGTCTCCGCTGTCGGCGAAGGAGGGGTCGAGTATTATGGAAGACTTGAAGCAATTTTTGAACTTACATTCTTTGGTGAAAACCCACCAAACGTCGTAGTCTTCAAATGTTATTGGTTCCAGCCAAAGGAGACTAGAAGGACTCATGAACATATAGGGCTAGTCGAAATCAAACAAAGCACCCATTTAGATGTTCCCGATGTCTATATTACGGCTCAACAGGCGACCCAAGTTTTCTATCTACCGTGGGCCTGCCAAACTGATCCAAATCTGAATGGTTGGGATGTCGTTTATGATGTGCCGCCACATTTTAGACCACCTCCCCTCAATGAAGATGATTATGACCCTCACATTAACCCAGACACATATGAAGGAGAATTCTTCCAAGAAACACGTGTTTCCAAAAAACGTTTCAAGAACCGCTCTACTTCACCCCAGAACATTGAGGTAGACAGCGACAGTGAATCCGACTTCACCCCTGAGCCGGAACAAGAAGAGACGGAAGAAGAAGAGGTTACTGCTGCGGATGACCTGTCAATGCTTGACCGATTACATAAAGGAGGCCTTCCACATGTTGATGCATTTATTGATGATGCTGATGAGCACGTCATTACTGATAGTGATGATGATTCTGCATTTATTGATCCCGGAGCATATATAGACGATGAAGATTAATATTAGTAATGTCAGGTATTCAATTATTATTATGTACATATATATTATTAATTAGTTCATGTTATTAGGTATTCAACAAAATGACATTGACTTAGCTTATTTTCCTCGAAAATGACATAATAACCTTACTTAGCTCCAAACTGACATACTTTACCTAGGATAGCTATAAAATGACCTATACTTAGCATTTTTCCTCCTAAATGACTTAATATGCTTAGTTAGCTAAAAAATGGCATAACTACCTAGGATAGCTCCAAAATGACCTATACTTAGCTTCTTTAGTTCATTTATGACATACTTAGCATACTTAGGTAAAAAAATGGCATGATAACCTTGGTTTAGCTCCAAAATGACATTGACTTAGCTTATTTTCCTCCAAAATGACAAAATAACCTTATTCTTCTTCTTCTTCTTCTAGTCTTCTTCTTCTTCTTCTTCTAGCTAGTCTTCTTCTTCTAGTCTTCTTCTTCTTCTTCTTCTTCTTCTTCTTCTTCTTCTAGTCTTCTTCTTCTTCTTCTTCTTCTTCTTCTTCTTCTTCTAGTCTTCTTCTTCTTCTAGCTAGTCTTCTTCTTCTAGTCTTCTTCTTCTTCTTCTAGTCTTCTTCTGCTAGTCTTCTTCTTCTTCTTCTTCTTCTTCTAGTCTTCTTCTTCTTCTAGCTAGTCTTCTTCTTCTAGTCTTCTTCTTCTTCTTCTTCTTCTTCTTCTTCTTCTAGCTATTCTTCTTCTTCTAGTCTTCTTCTTCTTCTTCTTCTAGTTAGTCTTCTTCTTCTAGTCTTCTTCTTCTTCTTCTTCTTCTTCTAACTTTCTTCTTTCCCAATTTGCAGATTTGCTTTCGATGAGGAAGCTTGCGTTGATGGAGTCTACTCTTCTTCTTGTGCTTCCTTTTTGTTTTGATTTTGTAGGATGAACAATGTCAAACTTGCTACCTATGTATGTATGTATGGATGGAACTATATGGACCTTTTGCTTAATTGTTGGATATGTTGGACTTTTCATTTGGTGTATATATGTGTTGGATGATCATATCCATATGGCAGGGATATGTTGGCTAAATGTACTTGTTGAAATATTTTGAAATGAATATATATATATATATATATATATATATATATATATATATATATATATATATATCTGTGAAATTGATTGAATTTAACAAAAAAAAACAGCGGCAATATAGCCACTTTGCCGTCTGCTAGCAGACGGCAAAGGTCTTCGCCGTCTGCCAGCAGACGGCAAAGGTCTTCGCCGTCTGCCAGCAGACGGCAAAGAGGCCACGTGGCAGCAGCCTGTGCAACCTGGGCTGGCCTATTTGGCATCTTTGCCGTCTGCTAGCAGACGGCAAAGAGGCCACGTGGCAGCAGCCTGTGCAACCTGGGCTGGCCTATTTGGCCTCTTTGCCATCTGCTAGCAGACGGCAAAGAGGCCACGTGGCAGCAGCCTGTGCAACCTGGGCTGGCCTATTTGGCCTCTTTGCCGTCTGCTAGCAGACGGCAAAGGTCTTTGCCGTCTGCCAGCAGACGACAAAGATCGCCGTTAGCCCCCTAACGGTGCTGGTACCTTTTGTCTGCCGTCCACGCTCTTTGCCGTCTACTGGCAGACGGCAAAGAACGAAAGTTCTTTGCCGTCTGCCAGCAGACGGCAAAGCGGCCTTTGCCGGCAGCCGTTCGGCCGGAGTGTTTGTCGTCTGCTGGCTGACGGCAAAGCCTTTGCCGTCCGCCAAGCATGCCTGATTCCAGTAGTGTGATACAAGTGCAATATGGATGGTAGATATTGGTTTTTGTAATCTGAAAATATATTAACAGCAAGGTAGCAAGTGGCAAACGGTGAGCAAAACGTTATATAAATGCTTGGAAATAAGGCCTAGGGTTCATACATTCACTAGTGCAATCTCTAAACAATGCTAGCATAATAGAATCATATGATCATCCCTCAACGTGCAACAAAGAGTCACTCCAAAGTTCAAATCTAGCGGAGAACATAAGATGAAATTCTTGTAGGTAGTAAGGACCACCTCAAAGTTACCCTTTCCGATCAATCTATTGGGCTATTCCTATAGATGTCACAAACAGCCCTAGAGTTCGTACTAAAATAACACCAATGATACATGTCAATCAACCCTATTGTCACCTAGATACTCCAATGTGACCACAAGTATCTGTGGGTTAATTATTTGACATGCATCAAACAATTTCAGATTCATCATATTCAATCCAACACAAAGAACTTCAAAGAGTACCCCAAGATTTCTATCGGAGAACGTAGTGTGAAAACGTGCAATCAACCCCTATGCATAGATCCCTAAGGTCACTAGAATCCGCAAGTTGATGCGATAACATATATCAAGTGAATCAATATAATACCCCATTGTCACCACGGGTATCCACATGCAAGACATACATCAAGTGTTCTCAAATCTGACATAACAAAATCTCAAAGGGAAAGATTCAATTGATCACAACAAGATAGCAAGGGAAGAACACCATATGATCCAACTATATTAACAAAGCTCATGACACATCAAGATCGTGCCATCTCAAGAACACAAGAGAGAGAGAGAGAGAGAGAGATAGAGAGAGAGAGAGAGATTAAACCCTCAGCCCCGAGGGTGAACTACTCCCTCCGCGTCATGGCCTCCGCCGGGATGATGAAGATGGCCACCGATGATGGTTTTCCCCCTCAGACAGGGTACTGGAAAGGCTCCAGATTGGTTTTTCTTTGATACATAGAGTTACAGCGGCGGAGCAGAAGTTATAGGTTAACTTTCAGAGGTTTCTGTATATATAGGATTTTTCAGTGTTGGAATCATGCCAGCTGGAGCCACGTGGGCCCCACAAACCATCAGGGTGTGCCCAGGGGTTGGGCGCGCCCTGTTGGCTTGTGGCCCACAGGTGGATCTCCTCCAGTGGTTCTTCACTTCAGTATTTCTTATTTTCTCCAGAAAAAATCATAAAAAAGTTTCAGGCGATTCCAAGAACTTTCATTTTCTGCACAAAAACAACACCACGGTAATTCTGCTGAAAACAACGTTAGTCCGGGTTCGCTCTAAATAAATCATATAAAGTGCATCAAAACCATATACAAGTATTGTAAACATAGGCAAGTATGGCATGAATACTTCAGAAATTATCGATACGTTGGAGACGTATAAATCCCCTCTTTCGTCTCCAATCTATCGGTATGTCACTTGCAGCTATACTTTTATTCATCACATGATATGTGTTTTGCTTGGAGCATCGTGTATTATAGTTTTATTTTATTTTAGTTTGCCACATTCATTGTTTGCTGGACACACATATTTGAGAGAGATACATTGTCATCATAATTTGTTACAATACTCTATATGCTTCACTTGTATCTTTTGAGCTAGGCAGTTGCTCTAGTGCTTCACTTATATCTTTTAGAGCACGGCAGTGTTCAGATTTCATAGAAATAATTGAAATCTCATGTTTCACTTAAATTTTTTTGAGAGTCTAAGAAATAGGAACGGTAATGGGCACATGTTATAAGACTAGTCCAAAAAGGATAGGTATTCAAGGGGGATATAATAAAAACTTTCATGTAATTCACTAAAGAACAAACATGGGTTAATTATATTGATGTAGTTATATAAAGGGCATGAGTACATGATCATTGGTTAGTAGAAATATCGGTATTAACGTTTGTTATTAGTTGTTCATCTAAATATTCGTTATGGCATGCTGATGATGTGTGATCATTTTTATGTCTGAAAAGAAATCCTATCGTGTTGTTCGAATCGGGGGCGCGCGATGGTTATCTCCTACCAACCTCCTCCCGAGGGGTATGCGGTAGTACTTTGCTTCGAGGGCTGATAAGGCTTTACAATAAGTATGTGAGTTCTTTATGACTAATGTGAATCCGTGGATATATGCACTCTGACCTTTCCATAATTTGTTAGCCTCTTCGGTACCGTGCATTTTGCATTCTCACCTCGAGCGTCGGTGCAAACTTCGCCAATGCATCCAAACCCCGTGATATGATACGCTCTATCACACATAAGCCTACGTATATCTTCCTCGAAACAGGCACTATACCTACCTATTATGGCATCTCCATAGCCATTTCGAGATATATTGTCATGCAGCTTCCACCGCCCCGTCACATGACTTGTGTGTTCATCATCATATTGTTTTACATGATCATATAGATGACATAGTATTCATGGCAAAGCCACCGTTCATCATTATCTACATGTTATGCTAGATCATTGCACATCCTGGTACAATGCCAGAGGCATTCATATAGAGTCATTTTTGTATATCTTCATTAAGTAAATAAAAGTGTGATGATAATCATTATTAGAGCATTTTCCCGGTGAGGAAAGGATGATGGAGACTATGATTCCCCTGCAAGTCGGGATGAGACTCCGGACGAAAAAAGAAATTAAAAAAGAAATGGGGGAGGCGGAAAAAAAGAAAATCCCACGATGAAAAAATGAGAGAAAAGAAAGAAGGAGCTGTGTTACTATCCATTTACCACACTTGTGCCTCAAAGTGTCACCATGTTCTTCATGTAGAGAGTCTCCTAAGTTGTCAATTTCATATGCTAGTGGGAATTTTTTATTTTAGAACTTCGCTTGTATATTCCGATGATCGGCTTCGTCAAATGCCTGAGGTCTTCATGTGCAAGCAAGTTGGATGCACACCCACTTAGCTTCCGTTGAGCTTTCATACACTTATAGCTCTAGTGCATCTGTTGCGTGGTAATCCCTACTCCTCGCATTGATACCGATTGATGGGCATCTCCATAGCCCATTGTTCTGCCTAATCGATGCGAGACTTTCTTTTCACTTTGACTTCTTTCGATCTCTACCACCATACTCTATTCCACCCATATTCTATATCCACGGTTCACGCTCATATATTGAGTGAAGTTGAAAATACTGAAGCGCGTTAGAAGTACGATCCAATTGCCTAGTTTGACACCGGGGTGCTCCTGATTTATAGTTATGCGGTGAAGACGGAGTCATGCCATGCTTGATATGATAAAATGAGTAGGGAATAACAATCTTTAAAGATCGTATATTTTTAAAAGTAATGATTATGTTTTTCATGTTTATGGATATTATTATGTTGATATCAATTAGTTCATCGTTTCACAAAGATCATACCTAAAACTCTAAAAGAGATTACATGTTGGGTCGCATGTGTAACACCCCAAAAAAAATGATCATGTTTTATTAATTAAAATTTTGCCAGGAATGTTTGTTTTCTATTTTTCTGGATTTTCGATTGATTTCTGAGCCACTCTTTTTCTCTGAATTACAAAATTCTTCTCTCCTATTTGAAACTTTTGAATAATATTGTGAGACTTGAATGATTTTATTACAGCATTTGATTTCAATTAATAAAACCAGTGGAATTTTTTTTATAATAAAACTTGCCTAGTTTTAATTCTTTTAATAGCATTGTCACTCTTTTAATGGCCTCTATTGCACTACAACACTTTTATATATTCATTTAAAAATTCCACAAAAATTTGTAAATGTCATGTGATGTCCCTAGATCACTTTTATACAAAAACCTAGCTTTGTGTTTTGAAACTTTTGAGCAAATCATCTTCTTTTGCATTCTGGTCCAGTTTGGCAGTTTGTACTGCAACCATATTTTATTTTGCTCTAGTGACCTTGGGATTTTTCCTGCTTGCAGTTATCCCTACCAAACCCTTAAGTCCAGGAGATGAGACTCATTAGGATATTTTAAACACATGCAATAATGCCCCATAGTTTCTGTCCAGAAACAAAGATTTGCAAAACTTGCACTAGCAAGTTTTTGCTTTTGCCAAAATAACCTTGACATCATCTTGTTCATCTAAGGAGACCACAACCTGGTAATTTTGGTGGCCAGAGAGGTCCCCTTGGTGGCCTTGGCATTTTGCCAAACACCTGACGTGCATGAACAGTTTTGGCATGGATTTTAGTTTGTATTGCGAACTTGGGTCCCTCACCAAACTAGCATGTCCTAGGCCTCAAACATAACACCTAAAGCTCTTCTGCTAAGTCCCAGCTCCATTTGGCAAGTTTTACACACGCTAGAATTTTGTCGAACGCCTGGCGCGCGTGTCCAAAGCGCGGCCAGAGCGCACGTTTTGCACGCGCGCGCAACCGAGCCGCCGCACCCTCCTAGCGGCACCCCTGGCTTTTCCCCCTTGCGCAGAGCCACACCCCCGACCCCTTCGAGACCGCTGGAGCCGCCCCGACTGCCCCCTAGCTGCCGGCAGCGCCACCGCTGTAGCCATTCGGTAGCTAGCCGCTAGCCGCATCTGCCCCTGCCATGGACGGCGCCGCCCGAGCCACCCCAGCACGCCATCTGCCCCTAGCACAGTCCGGCCTCATCCGCGAGCTCATCCTCTAGCTCCTGCCCCCCCCCAGCCGCCGCCACATCGCCCGAGCCACAATTCGCCGGTCCTATCCACGGCCGTCGGCGGAACCGACCTCCATCCCCTATAAATAGGAAGACCCGAGCCCCTTTGGTGATGTGAATTCACCCAGGGAGCACCAAGGTTGGCCCCAAGCCTCTCAATCGAGCCGGCCATGGTCGCCACGCCCATCTTTGGGAAAGCTCACCGTCGCCTCAGTTCGGTTGATTCCGAGCTAGCCATGCCCATTCATCGAAGAGGCCGTGCGCCACTAACCTCCTTGAGCCCTCTGATGCCCCCTAGCCTTGCCAATTTCTCCCTTGATCAAACCTGTCGGTGAGGCAGCCGAGTCTCCAGGCGCCGCACTTCTCTCTAGGGCACTTTCCCATCGGGGAAGGCGTATTCTCGTATAATACGCTTCCCTTCTCAGTAAGCGTGTTAATCCGAACCGTTTTCTTTTTCTCTGTTTTTATTAAAAACAGTTTGACCTTAAGTTTGACTGCTTCTATCTTTTAAACTAAAACCCAAATGATTTGATTCTTTTTCCTACCTCTCTCAATTTTCACCTAGTTTATTTTAGGATTTATTTGAAAAATATTGAAGTCAACATTTTCTACTGTTTTTGAATTGCGTGTTGATTCGAATATTTTCAAAATAGGAAATGGGAGGAGAAGTAAACTTTCAAAAGTTTTGTGATGCACCGTACACCTCTGCACATTGAAGGCAAGCATTCTGAACCTTGGTATATTATTTGTTGTGTGATGTTTGATGTGTAGAATAAAACTACAACATAAGTAAACATGAAGCGCGCGTTATTTCATGTGAAGGTGTGATCATGCTTGCAAATGCATGATGAGGATTTCTTGCTAATGAACTTAAGGTGCTTGTGGCAGTAGTCACCACCTCGTACCACTCATGCCTACCGGAAGTGATCCGAGATAAGTCTCTGTCTCGGGTGGACACGAGCTTGGTGCTGACATCTCGTTGGAGCGAGGACGGTCAGTGAGTCATGATGGGATGTGATGAGTGGTGATTCTGTTTGGAATTGTGAAAAATATTTGTTGTGCTAATCATGCAGGGAACATTTAAACCTCTTGAGTCGACCATAGATCGAGTCTTGTTCTAGTAACCCCCATACTTGCTTCGTACTACCACTTGTCCCTACCGCAAGTAGGGCACGGTTCAGTAAGTTGTCAACCCCTTTCTTGGCACACACCGTACAGAGAGGACACAGTGGAAGATACCGGAGGCATCTGGTAGGCATGCCACTTGGTCCGGGGGCATGGGTGTTCCGGTGGGTCCAAGGGGGTCGCTCCCCTGTTTTGCGCGCGGTATAAATTTTGTGATCCCATGCTAATCGAGGTTGTAGCCTCCCCACTTAGAGTTTTGCTTAATGAGTGTCGTGGGTGATTCCAGGCACCGGTAAGTTAAGCTGGTGTGTGCGGGTCATGTGTGTTTTTAATTCAAAGATTGTAAGCGGAATTAGTTCCGGTGGACTAATGGAATCCGTTACTCATGGGTAAAGAGTACACCCTCTTTAGAGTTTATATCTATTCGAATAGCCGTGTCCGCGGTTAAGGACTACAGTCTGGGATGGGTCGAGTGTCGGTCTTAGTGTCGGTCTTCGGAGGAATTCTTCTAAACCTGAATATTGAGCATGAAGTGCGACAAGTGATATTGATGATTATTATTGTTATGGACTAACCATTTTTAATATGTAATTATTGAGTATCCCTGGGATGGTTCTACCTCCTGGATACTCATGATACTATTTTTCCATATAAGCCCTTTATGTGGCGTCGCTGAGACACCCGACTGCGGCACAAATGTTATTTACTTTATATATAAGCCCTTTATGTGGCGTCGCTCAGACACCCAACTGTGGCATGCATGTTGTTTACTTTATATATATGCCCTTTATGTGGTGTCGCTCAGACGCCCGACTGTGGCATGCATGTTGTTTACTTTATATATAAGCCCTTTATATGGCATCGCATAGATGCCCGACTGCGGCATGCCTGTTATTTATTTCCTTCATAAGCCCTTTCTGTGGCGTCGCTCAGACGCCCGACAGAGGCATGTTTCATATGCTTAACCTTTCGAGGCATCGCTTCAGACACCCGATTGGTATAATTTATTTTTATTCCCTGAATGCTTATTTATATTTAATATGAATGAACTCCTTGCTTGCATTCATGAATTCTATTTTGTGACCGACTGGATGATCGTAAATTTTTCAGTGTTTGATTATCACATTCTATATTATATCTGTGTTCATGATGTTTGCAAGTACATTCAAAGTACTCATTGGCTTGTCCCTGGCTATTATCTTGGCCAGATTTCTTGCTTGGAGAGGAGCGAAATGACGACAGCCCCGGAACCTAGACAACGGAGACAATAACCACGCGAAGATAGGAATTATCCAGGTCAGCTGTTCCTGTGGGAAATGGAGTCCCATAGACGCTGATGATCCGCAAACTGCTTCCACCATCAACCACTAGAAACTTTCGTTGTACTCATAGACCATCATGGTCTTGTACCTCAGATTTTGTATTTTTCTTGGAATTTCTATATCAAGAATGTGCCTCACCAGCTAACAGTAATCCTAGGGTTGGTGAGCACAAGGACCATTTGCTGGGAAATTAATATCCTGGAAAACCGGTCCTGACAACATTGGTATCAGAGCGAGGCTGACCATTGGCAAATCCTATCTTAGCCGGGTCAATAAAACCTAGGTTACCACCCACCCAGACTTTACCCTAACCAATGCCAAGCCTATCCTATCTGATAGCCCACACAGTGACCCCGACACCTTTTGGCAGTCGGTGCCAAACCTATCAGCCTAGCCCAGCGATCACACGCCTGTGACCGACCCCTAAATTGTCTCATTCGCAATGCGTGCGAAGGAAGACTCCATCTTCTTTCTATAAAGGAGACGTTTGCCCGAACCCAGCACAACACAGCCTCCTATCCAAAAATAACAAGTCCAGATGCCTGGCACCATTGTGCGCAATGGAACCACTGCGACCGACCTTGGAGGTTTTGTGACCATCCTCGCCGACCTCACCCGTCGTATCTTTGCATTAGAAGAGCCCCCAGAATATATTGTGTTCCAGGAGCACACGAGTGATGCCATTCATCACTTTTGGGCCACGGTTCACGTTTTCAGCAGGGGTATCTCGCCAGGACGCCCCTATTGGTTCACCGGAAGGACAACTTCCCACGAGCCGCAAGCCATCCAGCTAGCAGCTCGAGAGGCTATAGTTCAACTCCGGCACCTGTCGCCGAGGGTTAATTGCCGCTCGTTCTACTACTACCCCAGTTGTGAAGGATATAGTAGGTCGCCCCAAGTCGCCAATGGAGACCATGAGGCGGACCCCGCCTTACTGCATCTTGTGCGCTACTTAAGGGCACAAGAGGCGTTGTTTGATCAGGTCACCCTTGATCTGATTACAACTCACGGGGAACTCGCTCGCCAAGGCCCGACAAGAAGAGAAGTTGTGCCCGACACCGACAACCCAGTCGTGCTGTTCGGACAACCGATCGAGTCATCGAGGCATGCCCCTGCAACCGAGCGTAATATATTTGTATCCTCGGAGGAGCTTCGTCGCCTTTTGGGGACATACTCCAACGGGATTGTGACCACCAACCCCCGTGATGGTCATCATCGCTACCCCGACCCTACAACTCCGCACCCTAACCTAGTCAACCCCAACGGTGAAGCCCAAGGAGAAGCCTCGACGTCCGCAAGGCACGCTCGACTAAATATGAACGAAGTAGACTAAGTCACTCAAGTAGTGCCGAGTCTTAATATTCCTACGCCATGTAATAGTATGACCATGTATGGCCATTAATAAATTACAGACTGTCATGTGGCATTATTTTAATAGTATCACCTATGGCTATGCGTATACCTTTTAACTGTAGAATAAAGTTATGGATGAGACTACTAGGACCCAACCTAGCCAAACCACCACAGCAATATGTCACTTTTTGTGAATCATATATGTGGCTTTGACCCGACCATGTTAGAGCAGGGCCGACAACCAAAATTTGTCCCCACACCACATTATAACCCCTAGCCTAGATGCTATATATGAGGCCACTCCGTGACCTTACCAAGCATCCTTCCCCTTGTGCACCACCTTCACAGCCATTTTACCATGTCACACCTTGGCATTCATATGAGAACCCCGGATGCAACCCAGGGAGTTTTGTTAAGACATTCTGGGATTTTGCCTGCAATACCATGGATTCTCCCAACCCATCTCAGTATGAGCCATTCAAATCGAGGGTCACTTTCACTGCCTCGAAATATTGGACAGTTGTGCACATCCCACCAGTAGACCCAAACCAAGACCCCACGGAAGTCTCCTTCATCGGGGAATATTTCCTCATGAGCTATAGATTTTTACCTGTACCGTAGACCCCGTGATTGTATTAATTAGCGTAGCGTTTATTTGACTGATATGATATCTGTGTGTGTTTTATAAGTTATTGTATGAGTATATTGTGTAGGTTGCAATTGTTTGCTATGATTTAAAATTGGAGTGTTTTCGTCTTAGCAAATCTTAGGGTGAGATTTCCTTAAGAACCCACCGCAACGAAAAATGCTTTCCCAACAAATGTTTGATTTGCCTGTCCTCGCGTTATACGACTCACATGCCACGCACATTAAATGCAAGACTGCGCATGCTTTTATCACATAATCAATTACCTCGCTAGTAGACCATAGTTACACCTTGGTCAGCGATTTTTTCTGTGACCCCGTCATACTGTGTGTATGGATTATTTATTTTTGCATGTTAAGATTGCCGTGTGGTAGGAATATTATTTTTGCATCGTCCTTAGCAAATCTCGAGGATGAGATTTTTCTTAAGGGGGGTAGTGTTGTAACACCCCAAAAAATTTTGATCATGTTTTATTAATTAAAATTTTGCCAGGAATGTTTGTTTTCTATTTTTCTGGATTTTCGATTGATTTCTGAGCCCTCTTTTTCTCTGAATTACAAAATTCTTCTCTCCTATTTGAAACTTTTGAATAATATTGTGAGACTTGAATGATTTTATCACAGCATTTGATTTCATTTAATAAAACCAGTGGAATTATTTTTATAATAAAACTTGCCTAGTTTTAATTCTTTTAATAGCATTGTCATTCTTTTAATGGCCTCTATTGCACTACAACCCTTTTATATATTCATTTAAAAATTCCACAAAAATTTGTAGATGTCATGTGATGTCCCTAGATCACTTTTATACAAAAACCCAGCTTTGTGTCTTGAAACTTTTGAGCAAATCATCCTCTTTTGCATTCTGGTCCAGTTTGGCAGTTTGTACTGCAACCATATTTTATTTTGCTTTAGTGACCTTGGGATTTTTCCTGCTTACAGTTATCCCTACCAAACCCTTAAGTCCAGGAGATGAGACTCATTAGGATATTTTAAACACATGCAATAATGCCCCATAGTTTCTATCCAGAAACAAAGATTTGCAAAACTTGCACTAGCAAGTTTTTGCTTTTGCCAAAATAACCTTGCCATCATGTTGTGCATCTAAGGAGACCACAACCTGGTAATTTTGGTGGCCAGAGAGATCCCCTAGGTGGCCATGGCATTTTGTCAAACACCTGACGTGCATGAACAGTTTTGGCATGGATTTTAGTTTGTATTGCGAACTTGGGCCCCTCACCAAACCAGCATGTCCTAGGCCTCAAACATAACACCTAAAGCTCTTCTGCTAAGTCCCAGCTCCATTGGGCAAGTTTTACACACGCTGGCATTTTGTCGAACGCCTGGCGCGCGTGTCCAGAGCGCGGCCAGAGCGCACGTTTTGCACGCGCGCGCAACCGAGCCGCCGCACCCTCCTAGCCGCACCCCTGGCTTTTCCCCCTCGTGCAGAGCCACACCCCCGACCCCTTCGAGACCGCTGGAGTCGCCCCGACTGCCCCCTGGCTGCCAGCAGCGCCACCACTGTAGCCATTCGGCAGCTAGCCGCCGGCCGCGTCTGCCCCTGCCATGGACGGCGCCGCCCGAGCCACCCCATCGCGCCATCTGCCCCTAGCATAGTCCGGCCTCATCCGCGAGCTCGTCCTCTAGCTTCTGGCCCCCCCAGCCGCCGCCACGTCGCCCGAGCCACAGTTCGCCGGTCCTATCCACGGCCATCGGCGGAACCGACCTCCATCCCCTATAAATAGGAAGACCCGAGCCCCTTTGGTGATGTGAATTCGCCCAGAGAGCACCAAGGTTGCCCCCAAGCCTCTTAATCGAGCCGGCCATGGTCGCCATGCCCATCTTCGGTAAAGCTCACCGCCGCCTCAGTTCGGTTGATTCCGAGCTAGCCATGCCCATTCATCAAAGAGGCCGTGCGCCACTAACCTCCTTGAGCCCTCTGATGCCCCCTAGCCTTGCCAATTTCTCCCATGATGAAACCTGGGCGGAGTTCCCCAGTCCACCGTAGCTTCCTTCCGCCATGATCGACGCGTCGCTCATTCTTGAGCTCTCCGGCGGGCGTAAGTGGCATCCACGGAAGCTAGGTGCCTCCCGGAGCATTCTGGTGGTCGTGGCGCTCCGATTGATGGAGTGTGCCGTCCGGAATCATCGCCGGAGCTCCCTGCTGCCTTTGTCTAGACGCGCGCGATGGGGGAGACGAACCCGACAGGTGGGTTCCACCTGTCGGTGAGGCATCCAAGTCTCCAGGCGGCGCACTTCTCTCCAGCTTTCCCATCAGGGAAGGCGTATTCTCGTATAGTACGCTTCCCTTCTCAGTAAGCGCGTTAACCCGAACTGTTTTCTTTTTCTCTGTTTTTATTAAAAACAGTTTGACCTTATTTTTGACTGCTTCTATCTTTTAAACTAAAACCCAAATGATTTGATTCTTTTTCCTACCTCTCTCAATTTTCAACTAGTTTATTTTAGGATTTATTTGAAAAATATTTAAGTCAACTTTTTCTACTATTTTTGAATTGCGTGTTGATTCGAATATTTTCAAAATAGAAAATGGGAGGAGAAGTAAACTTTCAAAAGTTTTGTGATGCACTGTACACCTCTGCACATTGAAGGCAAGCATTCTGAACCTTGGTATAGTATTTGTTGTGTGATGTTTGATGTGTAGAATAAAACTACAACATAAGTAAACATGAAGCGCGCGTTATTTCATGTGAAGGTGTGATCATGCTTGCAAATGCATGATGAGGATTTCTTGCTAATGAACTTAACGTGCTTGTGGCAGTGGTAACCACCTCATACCACTCATGCCTACCGGAAGGGATCCGGGATAAGTCTCTGTCTCGGGTGGACAGGAGCTTGGTGCTGACATCTCATTGGAGCGGGGATGGTCAGTGAGGCATGATGGGATGTGATGAGTGGTGATTCTGTTTGGAATTGTGAAAAATATTTGTTGTGCTAATCATGCAGGGAACATTTAAACCTCTTGAGTCGACCATAGATCGAGTCTTGTTCCAGTAACCCCCATACTTGCTTCGTACTACCACTTGTCCCTACCGCAAGTAGGGCACGGTTCAGTAAGTTGTCAACCCCTTTCTTGGCACACACCGTACAGAGAGGACACAGTGGAAGATACCGGAGGCATCTGGTAGGCATGCCACTTGGTCCGGGGGCATGGGTGTTCTGGTCGGTCCGAGGGGGTCGCTCCCTTGTTTTGCGCGCCGTATAAATTTTGTGATCCCATGCTAATCGAGGTTGTAGCCTCCCCACTTAGAGTTTTGCTTAAGGAGTGCCGTGGGTGATTCCAGGCACCGGTAAGTTAAACTGGTGTGAGTGTCAGGTGTGTTTTTAATTCAAAGACCGTAAGCGGAATTAGTTCCGGTGGACTAAAGGAATCCGTTACTCGTGGGTAAAGAGTACACCCTCTGCAGAGTTTATATCTATTCGAATAGCGGTGTTCGCGGTTAAGGACTATAGTCTAGGATGGGTCGAGTGTCGGTCTTCAGAGGAATTCTTCTAAACCTGAATATTGAGCATGAAGTGCGACAAGTGATATTGATGATTATTATTGTTATGGACTAACCATTTTTAATATATAATTGTTGAGTATCCCTGGGATGGTTCTACCTCCTGGATACTCATGATATTATTTTTCCATATAAGCTCTTTATGTGGCGTCGCTGAGACGCCCGAATGCGGCACAAATGTTATTTACTTTATATATAAGCCCTTTATGTGGCATCACTCAGACGCCCGACTGTGGCATGCATGTTGTTTACTTTATATATAAGCCCTTCATGTGGCATCGCTCAGACGCCCGACTATGGCATGCATGTTGTTTACTTTATATATAAGCCCTTTATGTGGCGTCGCACAGACGCCTGACTGCAGCATGCATGTTATTTATTTCCTTCATAAGCCCTTTCTGTGGCATCGCTCAGACGCCCGACTGAGGCATGTTTCATATTCTTAACCTTTTGAGGCGTCGCTTCGGACACCCAATTCGTATAATTTATTTTTATTCCCTGAATGCTTATTTATATTAAATATGAATGACCTGCTTGCTTGCATTCATGAATTCTATTTTGTGACCGACTGGATGATCGTAAATTATTCAGTGTTTGATTATCACATGCTATATTATATCTGTGTTCATGATGTTTGCTAGTACATTCAAAGTACTCACTGGCTTGTCCCTGGCTATTGTCTTGGCCAGATTTCTTGCTTGGAGAGGAGCGAAATGATGACAGCCCCAGAACCTAGACAATGGAGACAACAGCCACGCGAAGATAAGAATTATCCAGGTCAGCTGTTCCTGTGGGAAATGGAGTCCCATAGACGTTGATGATCTGCAAACCACTTCCGCCATCAACCACTTGAAACTTTCTTTGTACTCATAGACCATCATGGTCTTGTACCTCAGATTTTGTATTTTTCTTGGAATTTCTGTATCAAGAATGTGCCTCACCAGCTAACAATAATCCTGGGGTTGGTGAGCACAAGGACCTTTTGATGGGAAATTAATATCCTAGAAAACCGGTCCTGACAGCATGTCGCATAAAAAATTCTATTTTTATCATTTACCTACTCGAGGACGAGAAGGAATTAAGCTTGGGGATGTTGATACGTCTCCAACGTATCGATAATTTATTTTATTGTTCCATGCTATTATATTATCAATCTTGGATGCTTTATATGCAATTATATGCTATTTTATGTGATTTTTGGGAACTAACCTATTAACCGAGTGTCTAGTGCCAGTTGTTGTTTTCTGTCTGTTTTGGTTTTCCAGGAAATCAGTACCAAACGAAATCCAAACGCTACGAAACTTTTTCACGATTTTTCTCTGGACAAAAGAGACCCTGGAAGCTTCGGGGGGAGAAAAAACGCGAAGCGTGGAGATGGCAAGGCAATATGGCACGCCCAGGGGGGATAGGCTCACCCTATTACCTTGTGGGCCCCTCTTGGCTTCCTCTAACCTAATTCCACCTCCATAAATTCTCTAAAATCAGGAAACCAACAGAGAACCACCCGAAACAATTTTTCCGCCGCCGCAAGTCTCTGTTCCGCCGTGATTCCATATGGAGGCCTTTTTCGATACTCTATCGGAGGGGGAATCGGTCACGGAGGCCGTCTACATCAACCTTGCTGCCTCCATGATGAAGTGTGAGTAGTCCACCATAGCTAGTACCTAGATGGCTTCCTCTCTCTCTTTGATCTTCAATACCATGTTCAGCGTGATTCTCGCGGTGATATATCCGATGTAATCCTCTTTTGCGGTGTGTTTGTTGGGATCCGATAAATTGTGGGTTCATGATCAGATTATTCATTGAAAGTAATTGAGTCTTTTCTGAATTATGTTATGCATGATTGTTATAGCTTTGTATTTCTCTCTGCTCTATCGGTTTGGTTTGGCTAACTAGATTGATTTATCTTTAGTCGGAGTGGTGCGTTGTAATGGGTTCAATCTTGTGGTGCCCTATATCTGTGTGACATATGGGGACAAGACACATGTTTGTATTGTTGCCATTAAGGATAAAACGACGGTGTAAGGGCATATTTATACCCTAATGGTTTTGGTGATTGATGACAATACACTTGTGGACTAATCGTATGCATTTAGCTTTCAGAGAATATCAGGTGGCACGAGACGGTTATTTTCCCCTCCGGATGTTAAAAGAGAAGATGGTTATTTTCCGACGATTTAGTGTTGGTGGACTTGAATCATAGGAATATCCGTACTATCAAGAGGGGGTCCGCATTTGGAAAGGCTGGGTGGAATCAACACGCACACTTATGCACCCATCCATTTCTGCAACTGGAGCTCTGCCCTGTGCCCTTGGCTGCCTCAGAAATATACAGGCGGTAGTACCGCTGACCTGAATGGTAGTACCGCCTGGTTCTACCGCTCGTGTCCATGGTAGTACCGCTGTATGTTTCTAGCACCTCACGCGGGGCATCAGACACTCGTCTGTCGAGTGTCTGAGGTCGTGCGTCTCCAGAGCCATAGCTGTTGCCTCTGTGAGGGCGGTAGTACCACTGGCAGCAGCGGTAGTACCGTTGGGGTGTCCAGGTTTCCTGCGCGGGGCACCAGACACTTCCTCATGAGGTGTCTGGTAACCTGCGCCACCAGAGCGGTAGTAGGGGCAGTAGTACTAACCGGTACTACCGCTGCCCCTAGTACTGGGTGGTAGTACCGCTCCCCGGAGCGGTACTACCGCTGAAGTGCGGCTGGTTGGTGGATAACGGGCAGATTCCCTTCCCCACTATATAAAGGGTCTTCTTCCCCAAGGAGACTTACCTCTTATCCTTCCCCAAGCTCCATTGTTGCCCAAAGCTCATTTTTGGCCGATCTCTCTCCCTAGCCAACAAAACTTGTTGATACTCTAGGATTTGGTTGAGAGGGCCCCGATCTACACTTCCACCAAGAGAAATTTGATTCCCCCCACTAATCCCTTGCGGATCTTGTTACTCTTGGGTGTTTGAGAACCCTAGACGGAAGAGGTCACCTCGAAGCCATAGTCCATTGTGGTGAAGCTTCGTGGTGTCGTTGGGAGCCTCCAATTCAGTTGTGGAGATTGCCCCAACCTTGTTTGTAAAGGTCCGGCTGCCGCCTTCAAGTGCACCACTAGTGGAATCACGACACCTCGCATTGTGTGAGGGCGTGAGGAGAATACGGTGGCCCTAGTGGCTTCTTGGGGAGCATTGTGCCTCCACACTGCTCCAACGGAGACGTACTTCCCTTTACTGGGAAGGAACTTCGGTAACACATCCTCGTCTCCATCGGTTCCTCTTGTGGTTATTTCTTACCTTTACTTCACGCAAGCTACTTACATTGTTTATCTTGCTTGCTTGAGTTGTTTGTTGTGGTTAGCATCATATAGGTTGCACACTAATTGCAAAGCTAGCCAACCTATTTATTGCTAAGCATAAATTGTTAAAGAAAAGTTAAAAATTGGTAGTTGCCTATTCACCCCCCCTCTAGTCAACCATATCGATCCTTTCAATTGGTATCAGAGCCTCGTCTCTTTATTAAGGGTTTCACCACCCGAAGAGTATGGTTAACGACGGGGACCGGGCGGTTAAACTCCCCGAGGCCATGGGTGTGAACACGATCTCCCGTGAGGATTTAAAGGAGGCCATGTCCTCGCTTAAATCCTCCATGACGACCGAGGTCAAATCCATGTTTAAAGAATTCCTTGATACTCTTAAACTTTCCACCGATGCGGTGCAAGTGGCTAATCCCACTAACTCGACATGGGATGCCAACTCCGGTAAGGAGGGGGCTAGTGCTGATAAGGACACTCATTCTCAAGGAATTAATGGGTCGGGGACCTTTGCCTCAGTTCCCCCTCCCTTGGTATATGGAGGACCGGTGCACCCACCTCATATAGTTAATCTCGATCCTCCTCCTAAACTTGTTAAGAATGATTTTGGTAATTGGGTTTTTCGTATCAAGTCTCATTTGGATCACAGCTCAATTCAACTCATGAGAATCATTGAAGAAGGATACTATCCTCGTGATCCACGCAGCCTCACTCCAAGAGAAGAGGCTGATAAACAGCTAAATTCCTCCGCCCTGTTCATACTCCAAGCTGCAGTTCCTACCGAAGACCTACCTCACCTGCGTCCCTTCACTGTTGCTAAAGAGTGTTGGGAACACATTGTCTGCATGTACAAGGGCAGCTCAAGCATTCAACGGTCAAACTATGAGGTCGTGCTTGATCAGTCAGATGAGTTTGTAATGATAGAAGATGAGGAACCGCGTGAGCTCTATAGGAGGGTAACTACTCTTGCCGTTGCCCTCCGAGATCATGGCAGCAAGGATGCGGATGACACCTGGATCAAGCGTAAGTTTCTGAAGGCCATCATGCCCTTCAACAAGGCCATGTCCGCCGTCATCCGCCAAAGACCAAATTTTCACAACTTGTCCTCTCGCGATGTGTTGGATGAATTTATTGCAATGAACATCTTGAACACGACCGCAGACAATGCTCTCGCTCGTGTGCAACGGTGAAAGAAATCATCTCCCAACCTTGCTTTGAAGGCCAAGGTCAGTCAAGAGGAAGACGAAGAAGAAGAAGAGGAGGGTTGCCCCGAGGACGCCAAATATGCTTATCATGAGCATATGGCTCTAGCGTCTAGGCAATTCTGGGGCAATAAGAGAAATGCAAGGCCCAGTTTCTCCAAGAACAACTCAAGCGGGTCAAAGGGCAAGCAACGTGTGAGAACCTGCTACAACTGTGGTAATGTGAGTCACTTCATGGTGGATTGTCCCTATGAGAAGAGGGAAGACAATGGTGGCAAGCTCATCAGCAAAGATAAGGCCAAGTCTTTTCCCAACAAGTCCAACTTCACCAAGAAGGCTCCTCACAAAGTGTTGGTGGCTCAATAAGAGTATGCCTCCGATGATGATGTGGATGACGAGGACACAAGTGGTGAAGGAATGGCAATGGCATCTGTGGCTATTGCATCGATTACCCCAACAAAGGTGTCACTCTTCGACGTTCCCAACGAGAACCACATTGCTAGGTGTCTCATGGCCAAAGTATCACCAAGGTAACCTCCAACGCCAAAACCTCAAAATTTAAGACTTCTATTTCTTCCACTCCGTCTTTGTTAGACTGTGTGGATGAAAATGAGGAGGCGAAAGAGGGCGAGAATGAGTTTGACAAGTTCTTGTGCGAACTCAAGGGAGAATCCAAGAAGCACTTCGTTCCTCTCTTGGAACAACTTGGTGAGGCCAATGACACGATTGAATCTCAAGAAGAATATCTTGAGGAGTTGAGAGGGCATAGTCGTGATTATGCCGACGAGATAGCAGATCTTTCTATTGCTCTAGAGGAAGAGCGAGGTCTTCATTTGACTCTTAAGGAGTCACAAAATGATGACCTTGCTAAATTACGTAAAGATTATGATCATGCTATCGTTCTTAACTGTGTGCTCAAATCTGAAAAGGTTGCACTTGGGGTTGGCCATGCTCGACTCAAGGATGAGTTTGACTCACTTGACAATGCTCACAAGGCATTGAAGAGCGTGCATGCTTCTCTTAAGGAGTCACGTGATCAACTCCAAGTAAAACTCACTAAGGAAATTGCCACGTGTCCTCCTTTTGTTTAATTGATAATGCCTCTGCTACTAACCCGTGTTGTGAGCATGCACATCTTGTGGAGGAAAATGCGAAGCTGAAAGAGCAGCTTGAGAAAGGCCTTGTGACATGTATAAAAGGTGAGAAGAATCCCAATGACCTTTTGAGCAATCAAAAGGAAGTGGTTGCAAAGGAAGGAGTTGGGTTTGTACCCAAGTCCAAAAGGAAAAAGAAGGTAAAGGCCATGCAGGTTCCTCCGCTCAAGGAAACATTTGTCAAAGCGGGGGACATGACTCATGAGAAGAAGAAGGACAAGGTTGTGAGTGGTAGTGCTAAAAAGGACAAGACCACTCCCCTCAACAAAGCCGGCGACTTTAACCCCTCTTATGTTTTGTGTCGTGCTAGTGATGGGCATGTTTATGCCAAATATGTTGGTTCTTCTTATGAGTACATTGAGTGGTCTATTTGGGTTCCTAAGACCCTTGTCACTAACATGAAAGGACCCATTAAAGAATGGGTACCTAAATCCAAGAATTGATCTATTGTAGGAGTTTGCTTTCGGGGGAGTCTCAAGGTTGCTCGATAGTGGAGCAACAAATCATATGACCGGAAGCAAGGACTTGGTGGTGGACGTTCAACCCGATACATCCGTGGCCACTCAAGTCTCTTTTGGCGATGACACAATTTCAAAGGTATTGGGTCTTGGCAAGGTGGTTATCTCTCCAACCTTAACCATTGAGAAAGTCATGCTTGTTGAGACCCTTGCATACAATCTACTTTCCGTTCGTCAACTTGCACTTATGGGTTTTAGTACCTTCTTTGGCATTGATACTGTGACCCTTTTGTGGAGCAAGACTCTTAAAGTAGCCTTTGTTGGGCATGTCGAAAATGGTCTCTATGTGATTAACTTCTCGGAGCGACCCACTAAGACCGCGACATGTCTAATGGCTAAAGTTGATGTGGGATGGCTTTGGCATTGCCGACTAGCCCATGTCAATATGAGATCTTTGCAAAGTCTCCTCAAAGGGGATCACATTCTTAGACTAAAAAATGTGAGTTTTGCTAAAGATCGTGCTTGCAGTGCTTGTATCGAAGGAAAGCTACATGAAAAGGCTCATCGTCCTACCACTACAATCTACTCAAAGAGGACCCTAGAGCTCCTTCACATGGATCTCTTCGGTCCTCCATCTTTTGACAGTCTTGGAGGAAGAAAGTATTGCTTGGTGATTGTGGCTGATTACTCAAGATACACATGGGTATATTTCTTCAAGAGGAAGAGTGAGACCCAAAAGATCGTCATCAACTTTGCAAATGAAGTCCAACGTCAACATGAAGCAAAGATCTTGATGATTAGAAGTGACAATGGCACTAATTTCAAGAACTACACCTTGGATGAGTTTCTCAGTGATGAGGGGATAAAGCATCAATATTCCACACCTTACACCCCTCATCAAAATGATGTCACGGAGAGGAAGAACCGGACATTGATGGATGCGGCAAGAACCATGATGGTAGAGTTCAAATCTCCGTACAACTTTTGGGCCGAAGCCATCAACACCGCGTGTCATGCATCAAATCGTCTCTATCTCCGAAAAGGCTTTAACAAGACTCCTTATGAGATTCTTACCGGGAACAAGCCCAACCTCAAGTACTTCCGGGTGTTCGGTTGTAAGTGTTTCATTCTCAAGAAAGGTGTACGTTTGTCAAAATTTGAATCTAGAACTCATGAGGGCATATTTGTTGGTTATGCTGGAAACTCTCATGCTTACCGTGTCCTCAACAAGTCCACGGGACTCATTGAGGAGACAAGTAATGTAAAGTTTGATGAAAATAATG
Source organism: Elymus sibiricus (assembly GCA_039707655.1). Taxonomy (NCBI): domain Eukaryota; kingdom Viridiplantae; phylum Streptophyta; class Magnoliopsida; order Poales; family Poaceae; genus Elymus; species Elymus sibiricus. Next base: position 254,589,802 of record CM077671.1, read on the forward strand.
GCTCCCAAGTGGAGCAAAGTGGTCTTTGTGATGTAGGTGATGAAATTCCTCCCCAAGCCATAAGAAGAATGGGTGTGGGATACTTCCTACCCGTTGAGGAATGATACGTCCATTTTGCATCATGCTTTTATATTGATATTTATTTCATTATGGGCTGTTATTACACATTATGGTACAATACTTATGCCTTTTCTCTCTTATTTTACAAGGTTTACATGAAGAGGGAGAATGCCGGCAGCTGGAATTATGGACTGGAAAAGGAGCAAATATGAGAGACCTATTCTGCACAACTCCAAAAGTCCTAAAAAGTTACTGAGATTTATTTTGGAATATATAAAAAATATTGGGCGGAAGAAATACCAGAGGGGACCCACCAGGAGGCCACAAGCCTGGGGGGCGTGCCCTACCCCCCAGGGCGCGCCCCTGTGGCTTGTGGGCCCCTGGCAGCCCTCCGGTGCCCATCTTCTGCTATATGGAGGGTTTTGACCTGGAAAAAATCATAAGAGAGCTTTCGGGACGAAGTGCCGCCGTCTCGAGGCAGAACTTGGGCAGAACCAATCTAGGGCTCCGGCGGAGCTGTTCTGCCGGGGAAACTTCCCTCCCGGAGGGGGAAATCGAAGCCATCGTCATCACCAATGATCCTCTCATCGAGAGGGGGTCAATATCCATCAACATCTTCACCAGCACCATCTCCTCTCCAAACCCTAGTTCATCTCTTGTATCCGATCTTTGTCTCAAAACCTCAGATTGGTACCTGTGGGTTGCTAGTAGTGTTGATTACTCCTTGTAGTTGATGCTAGTTGGTTTACTTGGTGGAAGATCATATGTTCAGATCCTTAATGATAATTAACACTCCTCTGATTATGAACATGAATATGCTTTTTGAGTAGTTACGTATGTTCCTGAGGACATGGGATAAGTCTTGTTATAAGTAATCATGTGAATTTGGTATTCGTTCGATATTTTGATGAGATGTATGTTGTCTCTCCTCTAGTGGTGTTATGTGAACGTAGACTACATGACACTTCACCATTAATTGGGCCTAGGGGAAGGCATTGGGAAGTAATAAGTAGATGATGGGTTGCTAGAGTGACAGAAGCTTAAACCCTAGTTTATGCGTTGCTTCGTAAGGGGCTGATTTGGATCCATATGTTTCATGCTATGGTTAGATTTATCTTAATTCTTCTTTCGTAGTTGCGGATGCTTGCGAGAGAGGTTAATCATAAGTGGGAGGATTGTCCAAGTAAGGGCAGCACCCAAGCACCGGTCCACCCACATATCAAATTATCAAAGTAACGAACGCGAATCATATGAGCATGATGAAAACTAGCTTGACAGAAATTCCCATGTGTCCTCGGGGGCGCTTTGCTTTATATAAGAGTTTGTCCAGGCTTGTCCTTTGCAACAAAAAGGATTGGGCACCTTGCTGCACCTTTGCTACATTTGTTACTTGCTATCCGTTACGAATTATCTTACCACAAAACTATCTGTTACCGATAATTTCAGTGCTTGCAGAGAATACCTTACTGAAAACCGCTCGTCATTTCCTTCTGCTCCTCGTTGGGTTTGACACTCTTACTTATCAAAAGGACTACGATAGATCCCCTATACTTGTGGGTCATCAAGGAACCCCTTGTGGCCGAAGGAGAAGGATAATGTTCCACTCAAGTGGAACCATCACCGACGCATGACCCACACGCTTCCGAAGAACAAAGTGAAGGCCCTCAACCCCGTGATCAAGATCAAGGGCAAGATCAACTAAATGGTGATGATTCTACATCACATGATGCTCAAGATCTTGCTCACACCCCCGTGCAAGCTCAAGATCAAGATGATGCTCAAGACCAAGATCAAGCTCAAGATGAAGGTCAAGCTAAAGATCAAGACCATGCTCAAGATCAAGAGCAAGCCAGTGCTAGTACTGAAGTTCATCAAGTTACCAAGCCTCAACTTTCCATGGAGGAAATTCTTGAAAGACGAGCTACCAAGATCGCTTCCAAACTAAGAGTCAAGCAACACCTATTAAAGAATGTTTATGGAAGTTTGAAGAGAGGGGTAACTACACGTCGTCAATTAACAAACTTTTGTGCACATCATCCGTTTGTTTCTTGCTTTGAACCCCTCAAGGTACAAGATGCGCTCGAAGACGAGGAATGGCTTGAAGCCATGCATGAAGAAATCAACAACTTTGAGCGCAACAAAGTGTGGCGATTGGTGCCAAGACCAAAGGAGAAGCACAATGTCATTGGAACCAAATGGATCTTTAAGAACAAGCAAGATGCACATGGTATTATTATTCGCAACAAGGCAAGACTGGTGGCTCAAGGCTACTCCCAAGTCGAGGGCATCGACTACGGTGAAACATTTGCCCCTGTTGCTCGCCTTGAATCTATTCGCTTGTTGCTTGCTTATGCCTCTCATCATGATTTCAAATTATATCAAATGGATGTGAAGAGTGATTTTCTTAATGGTCCACTTAAGGAGTTGGTATATGTCAAGCAACCCCCGGGGTTTGAAGATCCCAAGTTGATGTTGTTATTAATTACCAAAAGCACCAAGGGAGCAAATGTGCTTTCAATCTCCCCCTTTTTGGTAATTGATGACAACATATAGATCAAAGCTTCGACATATGATATAATCAATGAATATAATCCTTGCTTTGAGAAGTATGTGATAAGCAAGAGCTCCCCCTAAATTTGTGCATTATTTTAAATTTGCGTTTGAATGCAAATGCACAATCGATTAGGTACATGGGGCACTTCTTCCATGTCACATACATCTTGGTGGTGTGCGAGAATAATAAGAGTTAACATCATAGCACAACACAAACAAGCAAAGGTGAATGATCATCTCATAAGTAGCATAATGATAGGAAATAGTAGTAGCACACATTAAGCGTATGATCAAACACCACATAGTTCAACACAAACAAACGAACCAAAAGATCAAATGTTTTGAAAAAGTGATAAAAACCAAACGCTCTCTCACTCGAAGCCTAAAGATCTATATACACTTCTTCCCCTTTGGCAACAAGTTACCAAAAAGTTCAAAGAGATATAGCTAAACATTCTTGGGCTGATCTCCTCCGGTTGTTGATGAAGGAGTCGAGAGAACTGTGTCGGCGAAGATATCGGCTGATGTCATGGATGGAGTTGGTGTAGCAATTGGAGGCACTAGAGCTGATGGAGCTGAGGTGACAGTAGCAGGAGCTGATGAAGAGGGCCTCAAATCTGGAGCTGGCACTATGGCTGATCTGGCCTGGGTAGAAAAGTGTGTGCCTGGCCTGAGAGGAGAGTCATCCTCATCATCATCATCATCATCATCATTTGTAGACTAAGGAACAGGCACATAGTCAACTTCCTTCTTGAGCTCATTGACTGTCTTGGTCAGCCCATCCACCTTGTCATTAAGGGTCTTGATCCCGTTCTCAAAGATCCTAACAAGACTGTTTTGATTGTCCAGTATGTCCTTGATGTCCTTCTGCATGCCTTGAACGGATGAGATCAAGAGATCCATTTGCTCGTTCCTGGATCTAGGGACCTGAGCACTAGTGGCTCTAGCTACCTCTGCCTCTGCCTATGCTTGAGCTGCAGCTGATGTGGGATGTTCTGGGTCCATCACCACAATGTTGTCCTCTAAATCTGGCTATAGGGGCAAGTGGGGTCTGTCCAGAGCAAAGATGTGCTTCTCCAACTTGGAGTTGATGAGCATCTGAATGTAGGGTGCATAGCAGCATGAGCACTTTTGATCAGCAGCTACCCTCTTCACTGTCTCCACAATCAGATCCATTACTCTAATCATGGTGTGTCTGTCAAGGTGGATCAGCATGTTGATTGAATGGCCTCGAATAATCTTCTCATCTCCTGATTTGGGCATCAAAGTATGCCTCAATATGGTGTTCATGGTGCAGAGGCCAGCCTGGAGGAAGTAGATAGATCCTAACTTGTGTGATTTCAAATTGGCAGCAGGGATAGCATTGTACATATCCTTCATAGCATCATGGCTCTCATTGGATTCAGAGTAGACATCCAAGTCACCATCCTGCACCTTTGGGACTCCTAAGATGGCAGCCCATTCATCAACAGTAGACTCGTATCTTGCTCCTTCTGTCATCCATACAATTCTACCATCTCCATAGAAGTGAGCAGTGGAGTAGAATTGCATGATCATCTCGTCGTTCCATGCAGTGAACTCTTTGCCAACAAACTCATCTAGGCCAATGCAGTGAAAATTGTCTTGGACATTTGGAAAGAAATCTTCATTAGCCTTGATGTACTTCCAGTCCATGTATCTCATATCACTCACAGCTGGACTCTTGTCAAGCAGCACAGTTTCATAGAAATCATGTTGCTCCTTGGTGTAGAACCTGTAGTCCATAGCTGTTTTTCTCCTCTGGGCATATGGATCAATAGCTCTCCACGCCCTCAAACAAGAATCCTTCCTCTTCTTCATGTCTTCAGCAAGTGGATGGCTGGCATTGTGTTCAGGAAGGTGTGGTCTAAGCTTCATCAATGCAGACATGGCATCCTCATCCTCATCTCTGGAGGTAGTTCCTTTGTTCTTCTCAGAAGCTGGAATCTGTCTGGATGTCCTCTTGGATTTTTCAGCAGCAGCCTTCTTGGGGGCAGACTTGGTGCTCTTGGAAGTGTTAGTCTTGGGCATAGCATCTGCCAAAAGCTTCTTTTGTTTCTTCTTGGGAGGTGCCTTGACAACATGCTCTTCCTCCTCCTCCTCAGCAGCAGCACCAGCAGTCTCCTCTGGATCCTCAAACATAGAAGTTTGCCTGCCAGTGACATAGACAATCCTTTTCCTGGCCTTCTTCTCTCCTGCCTTCTTAGGCATAGACTTCCTTGGGGGCTCAATGGTCATGGTAGCCCTAGCACTCTCAGGTGCTCTCATAGCTTCAGAGCTAGCATAAACCTTGCTGATAGCTCTTCTGGAAGAGGTGGCTTCATTAGCAGACTTCTTAGCAGCTTTGTCTTGCTTCTTGGCAAGAACTTCCTCACGCACAAAATCTGAATCCTCCTCATCTGAATTCAGCTTCTTTCTGGCCCTAGTAGCAGCCTTGGGCAACCCATGGAAACTGGGGGTGCCTGGATCTGATGATGAACTAGACTCAGGACTAGTGCCTGAATCCAACTCAACGCTCTGCTCTCTGAAGTTGTTCTCACTGTCCTCAGCATCTGACATACTGACCCTGTGAATAGAGTATAGAGGAGTAGAAGCAGATAAGTCATCACAAAATGCAGCTATTTTTTAAAGTTTGAACAGAAAAATCTTAGATGTAGTTCACTGCAAAAAAGGATTTCGGTGTCACCGAGTCAACATTTTTGGTGCAGCCGAGACTCACAATACTCTCAACAGAAACTTGGTAGCAGTTTCGGTGGGACCAAAAACTACCACTCGGTTTCACCGAGTACTGTCCTCAGTAGCACAAAAATAAATCGGTGGAACCGATTTTTCTGACTCGGTATCACCGAGATGCGATTTTGCGGGCAACTAAATCTAAAAAATTTCGATTCGGTAATCTACTGGAACTTTTAGAGGATAGGGAGGTTTGCACATGGTGGATTATCGATGGAATAAGCTTCAGCGCGCAAGATTCGGACGGGGAGCGCAATGAAGGGTCGAATCCATACCCTAGTTCGGTGACGGATCCGCTACGGCGAAGACGGCGGCGAAGATGCCCGTCGACGGCGAGGATCCCAGCGGCGGAGGAGCGCGGGGAGACAAGAGCGACAACCAAGGGGTCCTGTTCGGCAGCTTAGGGTTTTGGGGCACGACGGTTTGAAGATTCATTTTCAAAGCGTCGGGTCCACAGCATATATACCCCTTGCTGTCGGTGACACCGATTCTAAATTTTTGGTGTCACTGAGTTCCTCAACTGTCAGCTGACAGGGAAACTCGGTGTAACCGAGAATATGGAATCGGTAGTACCGAGATTGAAAACCAGATCAACCCTAGGCATTCGGTGAGACCGAGAATTTTGGGTTGGTTCCACCGAGATGCACTTGGGAGGTTTTAATGGTCAGTCCTTTGTCGATACGGAACTCCGAGTGCTCCACACACAGAGGGATCGAAAAGTACTTGTTCAAATTTTGTGATGCAGCATGAATAGAATATGAGGTGAGAAAGCATAGATAGCTATAGAGTGGTCCTAGGCATTTTTGTCCATCCAATTGGCAAAAGAAAAATCAAAAGCCAAATAGCAACAATTGGACGTCCTAGAATGGGTAAATAAATGCAGACCAACATGCTCACACAATAAGATGTCAAATGAAATCATGGCAAACATGCACATACATACTAGCATCTAACAAGCCATTTGGCGATGACGGAGTCATCTATATATGAGTATATTGACTTAGGAGCCAAGTAAGAATACTTGATCATAGGTCATACTCATCGTTTAAGCACAAGTGGGGTTACCACTTTTACATAAAGCATTTAATGTTGTCACATTCTAAGAGATGCTTTAACTCAAGTCTTAGAGTAAAGCTCCCCCTTGATGTGACATCCCCCCATAAGAGGGATAAACTAACCTTGGGTTTTGTCAATGAAGACTTCATGTTGGTGAGGTAGTGGTGGATGCTCAAGGTTGATGAAGATCACCAAGTGTTGGGAGCATCCTTGTTGTTTCCTTACTATTCTCACCTACATGGGTTAGTCCCAACACACAAGAGACAAATACAAGGATATCTATGGACATGGAGTGCAAAGCATGTGTGATGATGTCCATTGATTTGTTGATTACCTTGCCCCTGGCTTACCTTTGAGGGAATGTGTGACTCCTTGAACTATTGCTTAGAGTTGATGTTGATTGCAACTAGTTCTTGCCAATAATGAATGTGAGTGAATTTCATTGGCGGAGTCACCCCTCAAGAACTCTCTAGTTCTTCTTCTTGGGGACCCACATCAAATTGATGGGGATCCTTGGTGTTGAAGTAGCCTTTGTAGAAGTTGAGCTTGAAGTAGCCTTGGGAACCCACTCCACCAAAGCTAGGGATTCATCTTCATACGAGTCAATGTTCTTTTGAAGCTTGTTCTTGCCCTTGAGCTTGTGGTCTTGTGGTGGAAGGTCATCTTGAGTGTTTGTTCCCTTGGGAAGAGTATTTTCATACTTCTCCTTTTGAGGAACAAACTTGGGCTTGGGGTATTGACCTTCTTCCCATTCAACTCCATTAGCGTTGAAGTAGCCAATGCCATGGTTCTTCCGGTATCCTCCGTGCTTGCGTACAATTTCCTCAAATTGCTTACACCCGACAAGACTCTTGCAGATACCTTTCTCTATAATTCCTTTCAATAAAGCATTTTCTTGCTCAAGTGTAACTTGGCTAAGAGAATCATCATTAGTGGAATCAATAGAACTACTAGAAGCAACATCATTAGGTTTAGCATTTTTATTGTTGCTACTAGATGAAGAACCTTTCTTGCCTTTGTTACTAGTTTGCTTAGATTTAACTTGTGGCATGAATGTAGACAAGAGTAGTCGTTTGGCTAGATAAGATGAAGTCTTCTTTCGGAGATCGTCATTGATAGCTTTAAGAAACTCATGCTCTTGCTCCAAATTGAGCTTCTTGAAGCGTAGCTTCTCATGAGTTCTTACAAGCTCTCTATGATCTTCAAGAGTAGATTCATGAGCTAACTTAAGAGTGTTTAGTTCTTTAGTTAGTTGTTCTATCTTCATCACTAATGAAATCAAGATACTCGGGGTGTGATACCTTGGGGCCTTTAGCCATGAAGCAACTTCCACTCCCTTCGTTTGGTGAATCAAATAGATCATAGGAGTTGGTAGTCACTAGTGCAAGTCCGGCAACACCTTCATCTTGACTACAGTCGGAGTTGGAGTGATAGCTTCTCTCGGAGGTGTTGTCGGAGTCGAAGCCGGAAACCCATTCACCAACATGAGCTTGATGTTTTCTTCTTGTGTAGCTCTTGGTGTACTTGTCCTTCTTCTCCGAATCCCTACTTCTCCTTGAGGGTCTTCGTTCATAACGATCATCTCTACTCCTTCTCTCTCTTTGAGGTGATTCATTCCTTGAGCTTCGTCTTCTAGGTGACTCTTCTCTTCGTTTATAGGGAGCCGTGCACTCATTGGAGTAGTGTCCGGGCTTCCCACAATTGTAGCAATTGCGGTCACGACTTGACGAACGCTTCTCTTCATATCTTGAGTTGGAGCTTCGTTCTTTGCCTCTATTCTTGTAGAACTTGTTGAATTTCTTGACCATGCGGCTTATCTCTACATTGGTGACAAGGCTGTCGCTTGAAGTTGCGGGAGCATCACTTGTGGCTTTGTAAGCACCGCTAGACTTGGTGTGAAGCTCTTCTTTGTCTTTGAGTGTCATTTCATGAGCAACAATCCTTCCAATGACTTTCGTAGGCTTGAGATCTTTGTAGTTAGGCATCATTTGGATCAATGTGCACACGGTGTCGTATCTCTCATCCAAAGCTCGAAGTATCTTCTTGATGATGAATTTGTCGGTCATTTCTTCGCTTCCTAAGCTGGCAATCTCATTGGTGATGAGAGCTAGCCTAGAGTACATCTCTGCGACTCCTTCACCATCCTTCATCTTGAACTTGTCAAGCTGACTTTGAAGAACATCCAACTTGAATTCTCTCACAGACTCGGTTCCTTCGTGCATATCAACCAAAGTATCCCAAATCTCTTTTGTATTCTCAAGACGGCTGATTTTGTTGAATTCTTCGGGGCATAGGCAGTTGAAGAGAATATCGCATGCTTGAGCGTTCTATTGCAACATCTTCAATTCATCCGCGGTCGCTTCACGATCCGGTTCCTTTCCATCACCAAACAATTCACCTTGCAAGCCAACACGAACAACAGCCCATACAGCGGGGTTATGACCAAGAATATGCATTTTCATTTTGTGCTTCCAACTAGCAAAATTAGTGCCATCAAAGTACAGACCTCTACGGTGATAATTTCCCTCACTAGACGCCATACTCTCTTAGGTTGTGAGACCAATGCAATGGAGACCAAAGCTCTGATACCACTTGTAGGACTGAAAGTATGTCTAGAGGGGGGTGATTAGACTACTTGACCAAATAAAATTCTAGCCTTTTCCCAATTTTTAGTGTTGGCAAATTTTAGCATTCATAGCAAGTCAAGTACACCCTACACATGCATGTCTAAGAGTATAGCAGCGGAAAGTAACAACAAGCATGAGTAGTAAAGGAAGGGTAGGAAGATCAAACACAATTTGTAGACACGATGATTTTTCCCGTGGTTCCGATAGGTGGTGCTATCGTACATCCATGTTTATGGAGTCTTCAACCCACGGAGGGTAACGGTCGCGAGAGTCCACGGAGGGCTCCACCCATGAAGGGTCCACGAAGTAGCAACCTTGACTATTCCATAACGGCTTCCGTCCACGAAGGACTAGCCTCACTATGGGTAGATCTTCACGAAGTAGGCGATCTCCTTGCCCTTACAAACTTCTTGGTTCAACTCCACAACACAAAGTAGGAGGCTCCCAAGCGACACCTAACCAATCTAGGAGGCACCACCCTCCAAAAGGTAATAGGCTCGGCAATGTCGATGAACTCCTTGCTCTTGTGCTTCAAAATGGTAGACTCCTCAACACACAATCACTCTCTCACAGATTTGGCTTGGTGGAAGAGATGGGATTGGTGGAAAGCAACTTGGGGAGGCTAGAGATCAAGATTCATATGGTTGGAATGGAATGGCATGATCTCAACACATGAGTAGGTGGCTCTCTCTCAGAAAATATGATGGGGCAAGTATGGAATAGTTCTGAGTGCTTCTCTCTCGAGTAGGTGGTGGTGAAGAGGTATATATAGGCATCTCCAAAAATCCAACCGTTACACCTAGTGACCAACTCGGTGACACCGATGTGTGAATCTTGGTGGTACCGAGTTGCTCCAAAGGTAGCAACTTTTGAATCTCGGTGGTACCGAGTTGCTCCAAAGGTACCGAGATTCAAAAGTTGCTACCTTTGGAGCAACTCGGTACCACCGAGATTCACACATCGGTGTCACCGAGTTGGTCACTTTAGGTGTAACAGTTGGATTTTTGGAGATGCCTATATATACCCCTTCACCACCACCTACTCGAGAGAGAAGCACTCAGAACTATTCCATACTTGCCCCATCATATTTTCTGAGAGAGAGCCACCTACTCATGTGTTGAGATCATGCCATTCCATTCCAACCATATGAATCTTGATCTCTAGCCTCCCCAAGTTGCTTTCCACCAATCCCATCTCTTCCACCAAGCCAAATCTGTGAGAGAGTGATTGTGTGTTGAGGAGTCTATCATCTTGAAGCACAAGAGCAAGGAGTTCATCGACATTGCCGAGCCTATTACCTTTTGGAGGGTGGTGCCTCCTAGATTGGTTAGGTGTCGCTTGGGAGCCTCCTACTTCGTGTTGTGGAGTTGAACCAAGAAGTTTGTAAGGGCAAGGAGATCGCCTACTTCGTGAAGATCTACCCATAGTGAGGCTAGTCCTTCGTGGACGGAAGCCGTTATGGAATAGTCAAGGTTGCTACTTCATGGACCCTTCGGGGGTGGAGCCCTCCGTGGACTCTCGCGGCCGTTACCCTCCGTGGGTTGAAGACTCCATAAACGTGGACGTACGATAGCACCACCTATCGGAACCACGGGAAAAATCATCGTGTCTACAAATTGCGTTTGATCTTCCTACCCTTCCTTTACTACTCATGCTTGTTGTTACTTTCCGCTGCTATACTCTTAGACATGCATGTGTAGGGTGTACTTGACTTGCTATGAATGCTAAAATCTGCCAACACTAAAAATTGGGAAAAGGCTAGATTTTTATTTGGTCAAGTAGTCTAATCACCCCCCCTCTAGACATACTTTCGGTCCAACACAAGTTCCCCAATCATGTATATGTTCTCGATAAGGCACTCTATGGCCTTAAACAAGCCCCACGTGCATGGTATGAGCACCTTACCGAGATGTTACAAGATCGTGGGTTTGAAATTGGGAAAATCGATCCCACTCTTTTTACTAAGAGGGTTAATGGGAACTTGTTCGTATGCCAACTATATGTAGATGATATTATCTTTGGTTCTTCTAACAAAGCTTTTAATGATGAGTTCACTGCACTTATGACCAAAGAGTTTGAGATGTCTATGATGGGAGAGTTGAAGTTCTTCCTTGGATTCGAAGTCATGGAACGAAGCCAAGGAACCTTCATCAACCAAGCAAAATACACTCAAGACATGCTCAAGAGGTTCAAGTTGGATGAGCTCAATCCTCCCAAGGCCAATACTCCAATGCCGCTCAAATGCCAACTTGACAGTGATCCCAATGGTAAAGCTGTGGATCAAAAGGTATATCGCTCCATGATTGGATCTCTGCTTTACCTTTGTGCATCTAGACCGGATATTATGTTGAGTGTGGGAATTTGTGCAAGATTTCAAGCTGCACCTAAGGAGAGTCACTATGCGGCTGTCAAGCGAATCTTTCGATATTTGGCTCATACCCCAAACTTTGGCTTATGGTACCCCAAAGGTGCTTCATTTGATCTCATTGGATATACTAACTCGGATTGGGTGGGAGACCCTGTCGAAAGGGAGTCCACTTCCGGAGGCTGCCAATTTCTTGGTCGCTCTTTGGTAAGTTGGTCTTCAAAGAAACAGAACTGTGTTTCTTTCTCGTCCACCGAGGCCGAGTATGTAGCCGCCGCAAGCTTCTATGCTCAGATTATTTGGATGAGGCAAACCTTAAAGGATTATGGTGTCAACTGTGACAAAGTGCCTATTTACTGCGACAATGAAAGCACGATCAAGATCTCCAACAACCCGGTTCAACACTGCAAGACGAAGCATACTGAGATTCGTCATCACTTCACCCGGGACCACATCAAGCATGGAGAAATTGATCTTATTCATCTTTATACCAAGGAACAGCTTGCAGATATATTCACGAAGCCATTGGATGAAGCAAGATTTCGCGATTTAAGGCATGAGCTAAATATCATTGATTCGAGCAATGTGGCTTGACTTAGTGCACACCCCACCACACTCATCATTATGTCTTGTCTAGATGTAGGCATGGATTTAGGGGGAGTCTAGTTCTCTCAATGAACTATGCCTCCTCCTATTATGCATAAAGTAATCAAACTCTTTCACATTCGCCATTCTTGATGGTTATTGTGCTTCAAAGACGAGTTTTGATCATGGGCCCAAGGTTCAAATCTTCGCGGTGCCATACCAATTGCTCAAACATAGGTGGCCTCGGCCACCGCCCCTCCTAGCGAGTCATTTGCTTTTTGTGAAGCACGTTTTTGTGGTTTCAAGGTCTCTCCAACCTGCTTGTTTTGATTATGATCGGAGTTATCAAAATGTTTTTCTGTTGGTTCCTCAAAGATATGTTGTCTCCAAACTCTTCTCCAAACTACACTCTTGCATAAGCCTTTTTGATTTGCTGGTATTTCTATCCCAATATCACCCTGGGCGGTACTACCGCTGTCTTGGGCGGTAGTACTAAGCGGTACTACCGCGGAGGCCAGCGGTACTACCGCTCATCAGGTTCCACGAAGGGATATGGGGCGGGGCAGGGGAAGTGGCAACTTCCCCGTACCCATTCACCCCTCTCTCTCTCGTGTCTCTCTCTCTCTCTAGGGAGCTTCCAAGGCCGCGGAGGCCGTCGCCGGTCCTCCGATTCCGGCCAAGTTTTCGCAAAACCGTCCGGAGGAGTCGATCTCCAACCCTCCCTCTCGCCATGGATGCCGGTATTGTCCCGTTTTTCTCTCCCTAGGTTCTCCTCTTTTTGAATCTAGGTCTTGGACAATGCATGGTGTTTCCATCTATTTTTGGTCAAATCCGGGCGTGATTCTCTTATACAAGTTTGCTAGGAAGTATTTCTCAAGGTTTAGCAGTCAAATATGTGCATTTGACATCCCCGGTAGTACCAGATCTCACCGGCGGCTGTAGGTTCGCCTGCAGTTTTCGACCGCACGGTACTACCGCCCCTTGGAGCGGTAGTACTAAGCGGTAGTACTAAGAGGTACTACCGCTGGTGACAGCGGTACTACCGCTGGTGATGCCAACTGCCCATGTTTTTCTTTTAAAACTTCAGAATTGCTTTATATCTTTCTGGCTCATGCAAACTGGTTTACACTCTTTTTCTCTCGTTTGGTGTCCAGGTGGTAGTAGGAGGAACCCGAGCCATGAGACCGGATCCAAGCAACCACGCACCTCAGAAGAAGACAGCTCAACCAACCCTCCCAGGCAGCAGACGAAGAAGGCTGCCTCCAAGAGGTCGCAGCCATCCCTGGACAAGATCCCTATCAAAGATTACTCGGCCATTCGCCGTCGCGATCCATATGTCACTCCTCAATAGAATGCTATTCGCAACCGTCCCTTCTGGACCAAGCAGCAGTTGTGTATTTACAATGACGTGCTTCTGGGTAAGGAAAACATCTATGTGCCAAATGTCAAGTCGATTGATATGGAGTGCTTGGAAAAGAATGACCAATACTTTGGCCAGGCTATTGAGCTCTGTCAGAAGCTTCAGATCACCCATCTCATGGAATTCAACAAGGATTTTGATGCTGAGATGATTGCCGTGTTTTATGCTACCGTTCACTTTGGGACTGATGATGACAGGACTTTGACTTTGATGAGTAATGGGAGGAAGTTGTCTGCTACATGGAAGGAGTTCATGGACCTTCTTCACGTTGAGGACAGGGGGCTCGATGACCCTGTCGGTTTCCGCCCACACAAGGAATCTACGGCAACTCACAAGCGCCATCTTTGGCCCTATTCCACTGAGAAGGTATCCTCCACTACTGGCAAAGCTACTTATGTTATGCAGCCGTTCCTTGATATTATGCACTGCATATTCCGGAACACCTTGTTTCCTCGTGTTGGCAACTTGGACATGGTGCACTCCTACCTGGTGGATCTGTTGCTCTTCTGTCAGCATATGAAGGACTCTGCTGAGGTGCCTGCTCTGGATATTTCTCACATCATGTGGTCTGAACTCCACTCTGATGTCTTTGATCGTAAGGTTCCTATTTATGGCCCGTACTTGATGCTTCTTCTTGAGAGCACGTGGGCTAAGACCCATCCATGCATCATCTTTGAGCATGGTGAGGTGGTTTCTCATAAGGTTGTGCAGCTCCGTCAGAAGGACAAATGGGAAAACTATGTTGCTCCCGAGGCTGTTTTGGCTGATGATGATGTTCAGGATGAAGATGAGGATGACGAGGATGATGAGGACTTTGTGGTCCAGGGTGGTGCGGCTCCTCGTTTTGCACCTTCTCTGGCTGAACCATCTTGGGATAAGAAGCTCAAGGAGAAGATGAAGAAGTTGTTCTGTTTACAGGCCAAGGGTCAGTACAGGGCTCATGTTGCTGAGAAGGAAGCTAGACGGCGTCACAAAGCTCTTGGCAGACACGTTGGGTTGGAGGTTCGTAGTGGTTCTGAGGAGTATATTACTGATGAGGAGGTCTGGATCTCACGGCACTGCAAGGGGGACTCTGAGGATGATCTGCCTGGCTCTTCTGCTCCAGCTCCGCCCGGCACCGTTTCCCACACTCCAGAGTCTGGAGAGTACTGATGATGGGTCCTTGTGTTCTACCACCTGTGTGTCTTCTCCCTGCCCTTTTGGTGTCTCGCTGCCAAAGGGGGAGAGAGTGTAGGGATTTGCTGAGTCACGAGCATGCGTTTGCTTTCTGTGTTGCCTTCTTTTATGTCATTGCTCATAAACCCTTTCTAGTTGCTTTGCTTTGCTTATGGTTGTGAGACATTAGTCACTTCGTCGTATGGTGTAAGACATATGCTACCCTTAATTATCCTTATATGTCTCGTTTTGTGAGTTAGTTTTATCATATCCTCTATGTTATACTCTCACATAGTCCTCCTTGATTAGTTATCTATGTCATATTATATATTGTTGCAAGGAGTATTCGTCTCTAAAATATAGGGGGAGTGTTGATCCTAGCATGTGTGTTTTGCATTCCAAAAGCATATCAAATATAGCACACATCTAGGGGGAGCCCGTCTATATTTTTGTAGACTTTTGGGTTTGCTTTCTTTCTCTTATTTATTATCTATGCAAATCCAGTGTTGTCATCAATCCACCAAAAAGGGGGAGATTGTAAGGGCATATTTATACCCTAATGGTTTTGGTGATTGATGACAATACATTTGCGGACTAATCGTATGCATTAAGCTTTCAGAGAATATCAGGTGGCACGACACGGTTATTTTCCCCTCCGGATGTTAAAAGAGAAGATGGTCATTTTCCAACGATTTAGTGTTGGTGGACTTGAATCATAGGAATATCCGTACTATCAAGAGGGGGTCCGCATTTGGAAAGGCTGGGTGGAATCAACACGCACACTTATGCACCCGTCCATTTCTGCAACTCGAGCTCTGCCCTGTGCCCTTGGCTGCCTCAGAAATATGCAGGCGGTAGTACCACTGACCTGAATGGTAGTACCGCCTGGTTCTACCGCTCGTGTCCACAGTAGTACCGATGTATGTTTCTAGCACCTCACGCGGGGCATCAGACACTCGTCTGTCGAGTGTCTGAGGTCGTGTGTCTCTAGAGCCGTAGCTGCTGCCTCTGTGAGGGAGGTAGTACCACTGGCAGTAGCGGTAGTACCGCTGGGGTGTCCAGGTTTCCTGCGCGGGGCACCAGACACTTCCTCATGAGGTGTCTGGTAACCTGCACCACCAGAGTAGTAGTAGGGGAAGTAGTACTAAGCGGTACTACCACTGCCCCTAGTACTGGGCGGTAGTACCGCTCTCCGGAGCGGTACTACCGCTGAAGTGCGGTTGGTTGGTGGATAACGGGCAGATTCCCTTCCCCACTATATAAAGGGTCTTCTTCCCCAAGGAGACTTACCTCTTATCCTTCCCCAAGCTCCATTGTTGCCAAAAGCTCATTTTTGCCCGATCTCTCTCCCTAGCCAACAAAACTTGTTGATACTCTAGGGTTTGGTTGAGAGGGCCCCGATCTACACTTCCACCAAGAGAAATTTGATTCCCCCCACTAATCCCTTGCGGATCTTGTTACTCTTGGGTGTTTGAGCACCCTAGACGGAAGAGGTCACCTCGAAGCCATAGTCCATTGTGGTGAAGCTTCGTGGTGTCGTTGGGAGCCTCCAATTCAGTTGTGGAGATTGCCCCAACCTTGTTTGTAAAGGTCCGGCTGCCGCCTTCAAGTGCACCACTAGTGGAATCATGACACCTCGCATTGTGTGAGGGCGTGAGGAGAATACGGTGGCCCTACTGGCTTCTTGGGGAGCATTGTGCCTCCACACCGCTCCAACGGAGACGTACTTCCCTTTACCGGGAAGGAACTTTGGTAACACATCCTCGTCTCCATCGGTTCCTCTTGTGGTTATTTCTTACCTTTACTTCACGCAAGCTACTTACATTGTTTATCTTGCTTGCTTGAGTTGTTTGTTGTGGTTAGCATCATATAGGTTGCTCACCTAGTTCCATATCTAGCCAACCTATTTATTGCTAAGCATAAATTGTTAAAGAAAAGTTAAAAACTGGTAGTTGCCTATTCACCCCCCCCCCCCTCTAGTCAACCATATCGATCCTTTCAGACGGGGTCTGAACATATTGCTTGTCTTACTTTGTCTACATCATGGTACCTTGCTACAAGCATTACTCTCGTTGTCATGAACTTAATACCTATAGAGGCAAGCATAGAAGCGCTCTCGAAGTTGAGTAGTAGTAGCATATGCGGGATCGTTTTGGTCTACTTATGTATGGGCGTGATGCCTATACACATGATCATTGCCATGAATAACATGTCATAACTATGGGCTATTCTGTCAATTTCCCAACCCTAATTTGTTTACTCACTATATGCTATGTTCAAGAGAGAAGCCTCTAGCGAAAACTAAGGCCCCCGGGTCTAATTAATCATAAATACTAAAACCCTAAGATTACCTTGCTGCAATTTACTTATTGTTTTTTACTTTTATTATTTTTATCCTCTATCTCTATCAAGATTTAATCCTTGCAAGTAACGAGTTCAAGGGGCTTGACAACCCTCTTGCCCGTGTTGGGTGCAAGTGTTTGGTTTTGTGTGTGTAGGTGTTGTTGAAAGGGGTTTGCTTGGTTCTCCTATTGGTTCGATAACCTTGGTTTCCATTGAGGGGAATAATTATCTCTACTATGATGCATCTCCTCTTCTTTTTGGGAAAATCCCAATGCATCTCACAAGTAACACTGGAAAGCATATTTGGCCACTTGGGCCCAATAAGGGGAGGCGCCCCCTTCCTCCTTGTAGAAGGAAGGGGGTGCCGAATGGGAGGGGTATTCCCCTCCTCCCTGGGTGGCCAAAGGGGAGGGTTTCCTTCCCCTTGTGGCGCCCCACTCCCCTCACTTCAACCTATATATACTATACGGTTTTGGCACTTTTGACACACAAGTTTTTGGAGCCTCCTCTAGTTCTCTAGCTCTACTTCTAGTTGGTCCTAGTTGATCAATTAGAGCTTGAACTTGATCCTCTAATCCTCATAATTAGAATCCCAGTGTGATTATAATCTCCTGCCTCTAATTCTCCGTCGACGATTAGCTCTGGACGGCGAGCGTTGCCTGATCGTGAAGACCGTACGCTTGCAATCTGTGGAGAGGTCATGCTTTCGGTCTTACGTCCGAGTGATCGTTCATGGACGGTTTGAGGGACTCCAAGTACGATCTACACAAACTCATCTTCTTCCGTGCAACTCGGAGTTGGTAACGATCTAATCTGAACCGTTATTGCATCTTCATAGTGTTCCTGGTAAATCGTAGGGCGATTTTCTACAACGTTTCCCAACACGGCCCCCCTGACTTTTTTGGGTGCAAGCAATTATTTTGTTTGTGTGTAGGTGCTGCTAATGTTGTATGTGTGTTGCCTCCTACTGGTTAGATAAATCTTGTTTGTTAACTGAGGGATGTACTTCTATTGATGTGCTACACTACCATTCCTCTTCAGGGAAATCGAACAACTCCTACAGGAGTAGCACCTGGCAGCGAGCATATTTTCTTGTTCTTGGACCATTTAAGCAGAAAATAGACTCGGTACATGAAGATTTTCATAAATAGGACAAAGAGACACTTAAAAGGTCATAGAAGAGAATAGAAAAGCTCAAAGAGGAACTGGAGGATCTTAGAAGAGGTCGAGATACAGATGCAATTATTCATAGAAAGAAAGAAATACTCCTAGTCAATGATAACTAGATTGAGCAAGATGAGATCAAGTGGGTTCAGAGAGGTCAAGCCAACTGGCTGAAGCACGACAACCTAAACACATTTTTTTCAACTTTATGTCTCGGCCAGGAGAAATATAAATACAATCAAGGGCTTAAAAGATGACAATGGGGTGATGCAAGAAGGGCGACAAGGGATGGATAAGATTATTAAAAGTTACTTTACTAACTTGTTTTCAACCCAGATTAATGTATGTAAAGAAAATATCATCGAGAAGGTGATCCCGAGGGTTACAACACAAATGAATGATGTCCTACTTGCACCATTTATGGAGGAGGGTGTACGCGGCGATATCTTTAGTATCAGGGATTTCAAGGCGCTGAGACCCGATGGCTTGAAGTTGCGTTTTATAAGAGATTTTAGAGTATCTTGAAAGATGTTTTAGTGAAAGAGGTACGAGAGGCGATTAACCTCAGAGGGGATGGAATATTAAAACCATTGTGTTGATACCAAAAGTTGAAAGTCCCACAAGTGCACACAGTTCATGCCGATTAGCTTGTACAATGTCATACAAAATCATCTCGAAAATGTTGGTTGATCGAATCAAGGGGATTCTTCATTGTTCCTACCCAAAGCACATTTGTCCCCGGCATATTGATTACAGATAACATACTTATAGCATATGAATGTGTGAATACTATTAAAAGGAAGAAAGAAAAGTCAGGGTTGTGTGTGGTAAAACTCGGGATGCATAAGGCATACGACCGAGTTGAATGGTGTTTTCTGAAGAGAATGATGCAGAGACTTGGGTTTGCGGAGAAGTGGATTTCCATAATCATGGCATGTGTCTCTTGTGTATCTTATAGTGTGAAGTTTAATTCAGAGAGCATCGAGGTTTTCACCCCCACACAGGGTTTAAGACAGGGGGTTCCTTTGTCCCCCTACTTGTTTCTGAAGTGTACAAAGGCATTATCCAATATGCTTCAATGGGAGGGGAACAATGCCACTTTCATAGGGGTCAAGGTATGTAGGGAGGCACCGCAAATCTCACATCTGATGTTTGTTCATGAATCCTTAATTTTAGTGAAAGCATATGGTCCCAATGCGGCGTGTCTTCAAAGGGTTCTAGATGATTATTGTGCAATCTCGGTCGAGTTGGTTAGTGATGCGAAATTTGGCATTTTCTTCAGTTCAAACACCCCAGTCCAGGAGAAAGTTGTGGTATGCCAGAACTTATGTATTAATAGTAAAGCTCTTAATGCACTAGTAGAAAACAGGCCTTCCGTTTCAACCTTTAGTCCCGGTTTTGCTTTGGACCGGGACTAATGTGTCCATTAGTCCCGGTTCCAACGGCTAGGAGCTGTCAGGGGGTACGGGTCCCATTAGTCCCGGTTCATTTGGGACATATAGTCCCGGTTTGTATCACAAACAGGGACTAAAGGAGTGGTGGCAGGCTGGTGTCAGCCTGGGGCCCCCACGAGCCCTTTTAGTCCCGGTTTGTGATACAAACCGGGACTATAGATGGACCTTTAGTCCCGGTTTGTACAACCAACCAGGACTAAAGCTCTCCCTATATAAACCCTTCGTCCAGCCTGACTCCATTTCTCTGTTTTCTCCATTCGAATTCCCCTCTCTGTTCTTCCCCTAGCTCAAGCTCCTCCCTCCATTTTTGCCAAGATTTGTCAAGATTTGAGGCACCCCAATCCATCCAAGTGTCCACAAAGGTTAGCAACTTTGTCCTTTCATCTCTTATTGCTAGATCAGCTCGTGCTATGCTTTATAAGTATAGTGATTTGTGGGTTTAGTTTGGGTGTAATTATGTGGTAGTTTTTTTGATTTATATGCAATTTGAGCTCAAATTAACTCCTTAGTTTGCATATGTGTAGGTGTGGTTTACTTAGGGTGCCTTCCCGTCCCTGTCCTAACCACCGTCGATCGACCGCACCGTCCCGTCGCCGGCACCACCTTGGTGAGCCTCTTCTTGTGTTCTTATCATTTTTATAAATAAAATCGTATTTGTATGATTTAGATAGTTACTTGCATAGTTTTCTTACTTGTATGATTGTTGTTATATATAGTGTCATGGTTATGATATCCGTGCCCGTCGGCCCTCGTCCGGTTTACGATTCAGATGTGGTATATTCTCTTTTATAACTATTTGCTGCATTTCGTGTTAGATGCCCATCAAGTTGACATAGATATTTTTATCTAGGAGGTAGTTGAACCGGAAATGCCAACCGACCCTATTGTCGAGAAGTTAAATTTAGTTGAAAAAGAAAACGAGGATTTGAAAGAAAAATTGAAAAGAGTTGAAGAAGAGAAGATGAAATTGGAGTTGTACGTTGCCGATGTCGTCGATGATCACAAGATCAAGATGGATGCAATGCGCTTGAAGATTAGAAAGATTAGAAAATATGCCATTAATAAAGAGGCTTGGTATCATTATGATGTTGGATCAATTTTTACCTTAGTTGCGATTTTGATTGCATTTGTTGTTGCATTTAAAATGTTTTAGCTAGATAGTTTTATGTTGTTTTATGAGAATAAGTGTGTATGAACTTTATGTATGAACTTGTATTAATTTGGTCTTCTCGGTGTTGTGTAATCAAGATGAACCGGCAATGGATGTACGTTGACCGACGCTCTCCCCAGCTCATTAATGGCGTGCAGAGTTTTTTGCGTGCGGCTGAGGCAAACAAGCGGGATGGTTTTATGTGTTGTCCATGTGGTGTGTATAAGAATGATAAGACTTACTCTAGCTCAAAACAGATTCACGTCCACCTGTTTACGTCCGGTTTCATGTCCGGCTATAATTGTTGGACCAAGCATGGAGAAAGAGGGGTTCTAATGGAAGAGAATGAAGAAGAAGAGGATGATGACAACTATCCTGGGTGTCCTGAATATGATGGTAGTACAATGGGGGAAAAGAATGAAGAAGAAGAAGCTGAGGCATCAGATGAGCCCGCTGATGATCT
This sequence comes from Elymus sibiricus, assembly GCA_039707655.1. Classification (NCBI taxonomy): domain Eukaryota; kingdom Viridiplantae; phylum Streptophyta; class Magnoliopsida; order Poales; family Poaceae; genus Elymus; species Elymus sibiricus. The sequence continues at coordinate 254,610,948 of CM077671.1, forward strand.
TGGTCGGGCCATTGCTGATGCAAAGAGAAACTGCGAAAATGAAAAGGAGAAGTTGAAGTTGCAGCGCATGTTAGAGGATCACAAAAAAGCGTTGTGCCCAAATTGCGAAGATGACAACACAAAGCTCGGTACCACACTCAAATTGCTTCAATGGAAGGCAGAGAATGGTGTAGCTGACAAGGCATTTGAAAAGTTGCTGAAAATAATGAAGAATAAGCTTCCAAAGGACAACGAATTCCCCGACAGTACATACGAAGCAAAGAAGGTTGTCTGCCCTCTAGGATTGGAGGTGCAGAAGATACATGCATGCCCTAATGACTGCATCCTCTACCGCGGTGAGTACGAGAATTTGGATGCATGCCCGGTATGCAATGCATTGCGATATAAGATCGGTCGCGATGACCCTGTTGATGATGTTCAGGGCGAGCGCCCCGGGAAGAGGATTCCTGCCAAGGTGATGTGGTATGCTCCTATAATACCACGGTTGAAACATTTGTTCCAAAACAAAGAGCATGCCAAGTCGTTGCGATGGCACAAAGAAGACCGTAAGAAAGACGGGAAGTTGAGAGTACCCGCTGATGGGTCGCAGTGGAGAAAAATCGAGAGAGAGTGGCCGGACTTTGCAGATGACCCAAGGAACGTATGGTTTGGTTTAAGTGCAGATGGCATTAATCCATTCGGGGAGCAGAGCAGCAAGCATAGCACATGGCCCGTGACTCTATGTATCTATAACCTTCCTCCTTGGTTGTGCATGAAGCGGAAGTTCATTATGATGCCAGTGCTCATCCAAGGCCCTAAGCAACCCGGCAACGACATTGATGTGTACCTAAGGCCATTAGTTGATGAACTTTTACAACTGTGGAATAAAAAAGGTGTACATGTGTGGGATGACCACAAACAACAGGAATTTGACCTGCGAGCGTTGCTCTTTGTAACCATCAATGATTGGCCTGCTCTTAGTAACCTTTCAGGACAAACAAACAAGGGATACCATGCATGAACGCACTGTTTAGATGATACCCAAAGTATATATTTGGAAAAATGCAAGAAGAATGTGTACCTGGGACATCGTCGATTTCTTCCGGCCAAGCATTCCTTAAGAAAGAAAGGCAAGCATTTCAAAGGTGAGGCAGATCACCGGAAGAAGCCCGTCCTCCGTACTGGTGATGACATACTTGATATGGTCAAGGATTTACAAGTAATATTTGGAAAGGGTCCTGGCGGACAATCTGTTCCGACTGACGCCGAGGGACGCGCACCCATGTGGAAGAAGAAATCTATATTTTGGGAGCTAGAATATTGGAAAGTCCTAGAGGTCCGCTCTGCAATCGACGTGATGCATGTGACGAAGAATCTTTGCGTGAACCTGCTAGGATTCCTGGGCGTGTATGGGAAGACAAAAGATACACCAGAGGCATGGGAGGACCAGCAACGTGTGCACGAAAACGACGGCATGCATGAGCAGTATGAAGGTCCTGCCAGCTACGCTCTTACCAAAGTAGAGAAGGAAATCTTCTTTGAATGCCTGCTCAGTATGAAGGTGCCATCTGGCTTCTCATCGAATATAAAGGGAATAATAAATATGGCGGAGAAAAAATTTCAGAACCTAAAGTCTCATGACTGCCACGTGATCATGACGCAATTGCTTCCGGTTGCATTGAGGGGGCTTCTACCAGAAAATGTTCGATTAGCCATTGTGAAGCTATGTTCATTCCTCAATGCAATTTCTCAGAAGGTAATCGATCCGGAAATCCTACCAAGCTTACAGAATGATTTGGTCCAATGTCTTGTCAGTTTTGAGTTGGTGTTCCCACCATCCTTCTTTAATATTATGACGCACGTCCTTGTTCACCTAGTCGAAGAGATTGCCATTCTGGGTCCTGTATTTCTACACAATATGTTCCCCTTTGAGAGGTTCATGGGAGTCTTAAAGAAATATGTTCATAACCATGCTAGGCCAGAAGGAAGCATTTCCAAGGGCCATGAAACAGAGGAGGTTATTGAGTTTTGTGTTGACTTTATTCCTGACATTAAGCCGATTGGTGTTCCTCAATCGCGGCATGAGGGGAGACTGCGTGGAAAAGGCACGCTTGGACCAAAATCAATAATATGTACGGACGGGCATTCTTGGGCGCAAGCACACTACACAGTTCTACAGAATTCTACCTTGGTCACCCCATATATCGAGGAACACATGGATATTATACGCTCGAAGAACCCGGAGAAGTCTGACCCCTGGATTCAACGTACACACATTGAGGCTTTTGGCGGTTGGTTGCGAACACATCTCACGAATGACGACAATGTTGAAGATGACTTGTACTTGTTGGCCAAGAGACCATCTTCGACTATATTGACTTTCCAAGGGTACGAGATAAATGGGAATACATTTTACACGATCGCCCAAGATAAAAAGAGCACCAACCAAAACAGTGGTGTTCGCTTTGACGATGCGGCAAACACCAAGGAAAAGGACACATATTATGGTTACATAGAGGAGATATGGGAACTTGACTATGGAGGTGATTTGAAGGTCCCTTTATTCCGGTGCAAATGGGGCCAATCTGACTGGAGGAGGGGTAATGGTAGACCCGCAGTACGGAATGACAAGAGTGGATCTCAACAATCTTGGGCACACAGACGAACCATTCGTTCTAGCCAATGATGTAGCGCAAGTTTTCTATGTGAAGGACATGTCTACCAAACCGGAAAAAAGGAAAGATAAGAAAGCGGATACATCATACGATGAGCCAAAGCGCCACATAGTTCTTTCTGGGAAAAGAAACATCGTGGCAGTGGAGGACAAGACAGACATGTCAAGAGATTATGAAAAGTTTGATGAAATTCCTCCCTTCCCAGTGAAGACTGACCCAAGCATCATGTTAAATGATGAAGATTGTCCATGGTTACGGCGCAATAATCAAGGGACACACGCGAATAAAAAAAATTTATACCCCAAGATCCCACTCTGGGATGTGACTGGCTGCACCGTCATCACTTTTCTTCTCTAGTGAGTAGCCGGGATGGTTCAGTTTGTACACGAAGTGCATCCAGTTTTTGTTGTAACCCTCTCAACTTTTTACCACTTGCTATGTGGGTGAAATGATGGTACCATGCCAAGTTTCAACCTTTTCAGAGTTCATTTGTGGTGATTTTTAATTTCAGGGTCATTTAGCTCAAAACAAATCATTAAATGCATAAAAAATAGCAAATGAAGTTAGATAGGGTTGAAATTTTAGTATGTGGTTTCTAATGGTTCATATTGAATGCACAAAAAGTCTGGAGTTGAAATAAGTTAAAAAAATTGAAATCCTTTTGTAACAGACGAGTTTTCGTCTGAAACCCCGATACTTCGAAGGAGATTGTCCATTTTGTACACGAAGTGCATCCAGTTTTTGCCGTAATGCTCTCAATTTTTTAGCACATGCTATGTGGGTGAAATGATGATACCATCCCAAGTTTCAACCATTTCAGAGTTCATTTGTGGTGCTTTTTAATTTCAGGGTCATTTAGCTCAAAACAAATCATTAAATGCATCAAAAATAGCAAATGAAGTTAGATAGGGTTGAAATTTTAGTATGTGGCTTCTAATGGTTCATATTGAATGCACAAAAAGTCTGGAGTTGAAATAAGTTTAAAAAAATTGAAATCCTTTTGTAACAGACGAGTTTTCGTCCGAAACCCCGATAGTTCGAAGGAGATTGTCCATTTTGTACACGAAGTGCATCCAGTTTTTGTTGTAACCCTCTCATCTTTTTACCACTTGCTATGTGGGTGAAATGATGGTACCATGCCAACTTTCAAACTTTTCAGAGTTCATTTGTGGTGCTTTTTAATTTCAGGGTCATTTAGCTCAAAACAAATCATTAAATGCATGAAAAATAGCAAATGAAGTTAGATAGGGTTGAAATTTTAGTATGTGGCTTCTAATGGTTCATATTGAATGCACAAAAAGTCTGGAGTTGAAATAAGTTAAAAAAATTGAAATCCTTTTGTAACAGACGAGTTTTCGTCCGAAACCCCGATACTTCGAAGGAGATTGTCCATTTTATACACGAAGTGCATCCAGTTTTTGCCGTAACGCTCTCAACTTTTTAGCACATGCTATGTGGGTGAAATGATGATACCATGCCAAGTTTCAACCTTTTCAGAGTTCTGTTGTGGTGCTTTTTAATTTCAGGGTCATTTAGCTCGAAACAAATCATTAAATGCATGAAAAATAGCAAATGAAGTTAGATAGGGTTGAAATTTTAGTATGTGGCTTCTAATGGTTCATATTGAATGCACAAAAAGTCTGGAGTTGAAATAAGTTTAAAAAAATTGAAATCATTTTGTAACAGACGAGTTTTCGTCCGAAACCCCGATACTTCGAAGGAGATTGTCCATTTTGTACACGAAGTGCATCCAGTTTTTGCCGTAACGCTCTCAACTTTTTAGCACATGCTATGTGGGTGAAATGATGATACCATGCCAAGTTTCAACCTTTCCAGAGTTCAGTTGGGTGATTTTGATTAAAACAAATGAAGGTATAAAACTAAAAGAGTTAAACAGAATCTGATTTTGATTAAAACACCTATTTAAATTATCCTAAAAATTCCCAACTTTAACATAATGATAAAACATACTAATATTAAACAACAGGAAAAACAATCACTCAAAAATCTATTTTTAAACTAAAGTTATTCACAAATTACTGTTTCACACAAATTTCAAATGAATTCAAATTTAAACTATTTCAATTTGAAAACTACTGGCACTAACAGAAAGTTTGTCATTGTTTTGACCTAAAGCAAAAAAGATTCATTAAAAAACTATAAATATTCTAACAGTTATTCCAAATATAAAAACAGAAATTAGAAAAACAAAACAAAACAAAAAAGAGAAAATACAGCTGTAGTCCCGGTTGGTGCTACCAACCGGGACTAAAGGTCCCTTCCCGCGCGGAATTTGGGCCGCCGAAAAGACCTTCCCGCGCGGAATCCCGGGAGGACCTTTAGTCCCGGTTGGTGATACCAACCGGGACTAAAGGTCTGTACTCCCGGTTGGAGCCTCGACCCGGGACTAAAGAGTCCCTCTATATGCAGGACTTTGCCGTCTTCCCCAACCTCTCCCATTCTGCCCCCCGCCGCCGCCCCTGCCCCGACGCCGCCAGGCTGCCGGAGCTCCCCGCGCGCCTCTTCTCCCTCGACCTCGCCGTCGCGCTGCCAGGCTGCCCGTCTTCAACCTCCCGCCGGAGATCACCGTCCCCGACCCGCTCGCTCCGGCCCCTCTTCTCCCTCGACCTCGCCGTTGCTTTGACCTCGCTATCGCCTCGACCTCGCCGTCGAGCCCGCTGTCGCCTCAACCTCGCCGCCGAGAACGCTGTGAGCCACTCTCCTCCCTCTCCTCCCTCTCCTCCTAAAGCCCCCCTCCCCGTCCGCCATTGCCGCCATGCATGGCCGCCCCTCCCCGTCCTCCATTGCCGCCATGCATGGCCGCCCCTCCCCGAGCCCATCCCCCACCTAGAGCCACCACCGGAGATGCCCGAGAGCTGCCGCCCCATCCATCTCCGGCGTAGGAGCCCCGCCGCCCCGTCCATCTCCGACGTAGGAGCCCCGCCGGTGCCGCAAACACACACACACATATTGTTTAAAAACGTGCAAATATTTTCTAATTGTTAGAACATCTTTTTAGTGTTATGAAAATTTTTGTGGTTGGTATGCAACATTTTTTCATTAAACAATGTGTTAAGAAAATTGTAGTAGATGGATAAGTAGATTGATATTGTTAGATGATTTTGTTTATGATGCTTTTTATGTTTTAGTTGTTTTATGTTTTAGTTAATTAGGAGTCCTAGGAAAAATTAGTATGTGTATGTTAGATTAGAGAAAAATTCTTGGGTTTTGAAAAAATTAGTGATTAAACGATAAGAAAATGTTCTCATAGGAATTTGTCTCGACGTCGACGATGCCTGGCCCGCATCCTCGTCGTCGTCGAGTCGGCGTCGACATCCTTGAGAGGCGCAATGTCCGGGACTGGGCTCCGCCAGGCTGGCACTGGGAGGTGCTACCTTCCCGAGCTCGGAGCTTGGTCAGGAATCCTGGTCTCGTCGTCGACTCGGAGCTTCTTTGGTGGCGGTCACGTGGGCCACTTTCGGTGCAGAGGGAGCGGGCCCCCGCGGAGGTGTTACGTCGCCGTGTCAGGGAGGAGGACGAGCACGTTCATCGCTACATGGCGGCGTTGGACTCCAGGTTCAACAATACCTGGCAGATTCTTCAGGGATCTCACCCGAGTTATGATCCCGTGATGGTTTCTTATCTTTGGGTGTCCACCACCCGCGACTAAGGAACCGCTAGTGACTTAGATTATTCGATAGTATTCGATCTGTATTAGTGATCATATATGATAATATTCGAGATGTATTAGTTAATATTTGATGATGCATTAACTGGATTATTCGAGATGATGTATTAGTGATATTATATTCGAGTTCATTATAAATGTATAAGTGATATTTTATCGGTATAATGCGTGTGTGACTTTCGGTCTATCGTTGCTCCTTGTGTGACTTTCATGTGTGTTCTTGATGGAGGAATCCCGACTGTTGTCGTGGGGGGCGCCTCCTCTTCTTCTCTTCTTTGCGATATATTCGTCGGTATAATGCGCAAGAAGAGAAGAGGGGGGGCGTCCATCACTGACGGTCGAACTATTACTGTGAGAGAGTGTCCACCAACATATATACACCACCATATCAGTGTGAGAGAGTGCGCACCAACACACCATGAGATATGAGAGTTATTTAAGGAAAGCCTCGACGGACCGAAAGTCACACACGCATTAGGATCCAAGCGTGCCGTAATTCTTGAATCATGAACACAGGAAATGTCGTCGTCATCAGACGACGATAGGATCCAAGCATGTGAACTTTGCGGGTGAAGATAAGGGTCTTTGCGACCAGCCTGGGCTGCGAGACGGCAGGTTCTTCACCATGAAGCTTTACGAGGACTTTGATATTTCTACGGTACGCAACGATGACAACTGTTTTTTCGTAATTAAGCATGACGTCTGTTTCTTTCCTTCAACGCGTAATTTCTGTTTATACAATTCGACTAGTTCATCCCCTGTCATGCAAGACGGTATTTCTTGGAGAGGCTCGGTTTCGAAGAGCACGAGAGTTTCGAGACGAGGACAGCCAACCTGAGGACTAAACATGGTCACACATTTCTGGTGAAAGTAATGAATACACCTAATAACACAGAATTAGGGTGCTCAAATTGGGAAGCTCTTTGCAAGGCATATGGATTTCAGGAGGATATGGAAATAACCTTCGATCTTCGTCCTGAAGATCATATTGAAGGAAACATCAACATTTGGGTGGATGTCGATATGCTTCCTGTTTTACCTCCATGTGAGTTTGTCAACCATGCATACTTGTCAAGTAATTTGCATTCTATATTTAAACATATTTGGTGTTCATCCATACTAAATTTGTTAATTTATAATTTACAGCTTATTTCTTTTCTTCGAGTGAAACACAGAACATAATCGACACGACACACTACACTTATGGATCACATCTAACTTGGGAGGAGAAGGATGATCTTATCAACTTTGTTATTGGTGTCCTAGTTGGTAGGGAGGTCTTCCCGTATAATTTGGGAACTGGCCCAAATTATACATTGTACAGGACACTAGTGCATAGGTTGAGGGCGGATGACATTCGCCGAAATATCTTGGTAAGAGTTGCTAATTAAGTACACTAGTACTGTTGCGTAAATGGTATTGATTACATTGCTAACTAGGCTACTATTATGTTCTTCAACAGAAACTGCCAAATGAAGTTGTGCCTCCGTTGATGCAACCCGAAGGTAATATGACAATTAAAAGCCCCTTCCAGCCCGAGTTCTCTTTTGCATACTCGATTGAGCGCAAACCACCAAGACGGGTCCAAATTGAAGCATGGGGACAAATAAAGAAGGATCGCAAGCCACAAGTTGGAGACCGTTGGATCTCTTTGCTTCATCATGGAGACATGGGTGTTATTCTGTTTTATGTCATTTTACCTAGGAGGGAGGACTAGGTCCTATGAGGGAGGACTATGTCATTTTATCTTTTTTTGTTTTATGAGATTTTAACTTGGTATGATTAAGATGATGATGATGAGTTGTTAGATGAGTAAGATGATGATGAGTTATATGACATATATTTGATTAAAGTGGATGGATGCAAGTGATCATGTTGAATTAGAGGAAAAAATTAAATGGAAAACACAAAATGAAAAGAAAAAATAAACAATGAAGCCTTAACCTTTAGTCCCGGTTACCAACCGGGACCAAAGGTCCCCATGCCCTGGCGCGCTCTGCCGCCCACGTGGCCAGGGTTTAGTCCCGGTTCGTAGCCAACCGGGACTAAAGCCTTAGACCCTTTAGTCTCTATACTTTAGTCCCGGTTGGGGAACCGGGACTAAAGGCCCTTCCCAACCGGGACTAATGGCATGCTTTCTACTAGTGATGATAAATACATGGGGCTACCGGCTATTGTGGGGATCGAAAGGAGTGACTCTTTTAAGTACCTCATTGATAAAAATAAATCAGTTGGTGATTGGGTGGAAGGAGAAGCTGCTCCAAAGGAGGAAAAGAGACGCTTATCAAGGTTGTTGCTCAAGCCATGCCGGTGGTTGCGATGTCTGTATTCAAAATTCTGAAGAAAATTTGCAAAGGAATGACGGATGCAATATCGAAATATTTGTGGGGTGATAATGACAATCATAAGCAAATGGATTGGGAAGCATGGTGGAAACGTTGTGTTCAAACAAAATAGAGGATGGTTGGGGTTTAGGGGCTTGCACAACTTTAATCTTGTGTTGCTTGGGAAACAGGTATGCAGGTTGCTTGAGAACCATGACTCTTTGTGTGCAAGATTTTAAGGGTCAAATATTATGTGGATGGAAAGCTACTAGATGCTATATTGAAGAGTGGGAGTTCATATACATGCCAGAGCATTTGTGCAGGAATCAATACATTTAGGAGAGGTGCAATATGGCGTATAGGGGATGGTTCACAAGTTAACATTTTGTCTGATCCATGGACAGAAGCTAGTGCTAATGGATATGTGATCACACCATGAGGAGCGACCCTATTATCTAAAGTTTCAGACTTTATTGATCCTATCACTAGTTTGTGGGGCCATGATCTGATAAATGATGTGTTCTAGCCGGTAGATGCCCGGAGAATCTTATCAATTCCGCTGGCACCGCATGGAATGATGGAACACTTTTTGGCTTGGAGGTTTACAAAGAATCATATTTTTTCGGTGAGATCGGCATACTATATATGTGGAGTGGGAACATTGGTTTGCCCGATGATATGAAAAAACATAAGGAGATCCACCTCGATGATATCCCGTCCAGGCAAAGCTATGGAGTTCTCTCAAGTCCATGCGAAGATCAAGATCAAGGCGTGGAAAGTGCTACACGTTTTTTTACAGTGCTTGGGGGGTTTTGCCAATTGTCACATTGGCATGTCCGATAGCTTCCCTATGTGTGCGGGTGGGTGTGAGGACATCATGCACTCCCTATTCACCTGTCCGAGGGTGGTAGAAGTTTGGAGATGCTTGAAGCTGGATAGTTTTGTAGATGAGGAGTGCCCGATAGATAGAGCGGGATCAATGGCACTAGACTATATTTTATGTGTTCCTACACGAGCTAGTATGATTCCGGATGCCCCTGTCTAGATCCTGATCCTGGTAGGCACCTCGTATATATGGTGGGAACGGCGATAACACATCCATGGGGAGGACGTGCAGACTCTGGCTTGCTCGGCTCTGTCGATCGCAACATTAACAGTCAACTATGTGAAGGCGACGAAGAAGGGTTCATCAATGAGGAGTCATGCATGGAGCAAGCTGTTGAGGGTTTTGTCAAATTAAATGCAGAGACAACCTTCCTTGCAGATTCTCTTAGGGGCGCTACAGGGCATGTTCTACGTGATGATAAGGGTGGCTTCATTGCAGCATCGAATGAGAAGCTCAGGCACGTTGCAGATGCAAGGGGCTGGAGAAGCATATGTATTAATACATTGCCTTCTATTGGCGCAACAACTTGGCATAAGCAAGCTGCTCGTCGAGTCGGACTGCCTGGAGGTGATCAACATGATGAACAACGAAGGTTGTACGTCATCAGGTGCGGCGGCGATCTATGCAGATTGTTTGGTCCTTGGTATAGGTTATACTTCAGTATCTTTTGTTCACTGCCCTAGGGAGGCAAATTATGTCTCTCATGAATTAGCTAGGTTGCGGTCTCGATGCCACCGTCGTCATGGTTTAATGAGCCGCCGACATCAATTGTAAAGTGGTTGGTGGATGTAACAGTTCTGTGATCTAATATATTTACCGAAGTTTTAAAAAAAGAGCTTGGTGTGTGGGAGATCTGAGCTTGGCGCTCTTGCCTAGATCCAGTGTGGCGAGCCACTCTAAAACCATTTATGGAGTGGGGTTAAAGTCGAAGTAGAAACCCTACTCCATGAAGATGAAGAGGGCATTGCGAGGGAGTCACCATTATCTTCATTGACGTCATCCCTTCAGCCGTAGTGACTTGCCACATCACCCCGGAGAGAATGACATGTCTATAGATTCGGTACAAATTGGCAAAACTAGATGAGAAGTAGAAACTAGAGTGTCAAAAGGGATACCTAGTGGTGCACTTTTTAAAACGGGGTATTTTCTATCGTTTTAGGACACTTAGAGCATTTACAACCGGACACCCCAACCCCCCCCCCCCCTGAAAAACGCCCGTACGGGACGCCCGGTCACGAAATTTCAACCCAGACGGGCGCCTCCAACGCCCGGGCTAACCGGCACCCCTCATATCCACCTAAAATATGGGACGAATATGGGGGCGCCAAGGCGCGCCCGCCACGTCGGCCTGACACTTGGGTCCCACAAGGAATCACTATGAAACCCGGCGGTCCAAAGCTTGTCTCCTCCATCAGACCGATGTCGCCTCATGGCGCCGCTCCGGCGGGACGCGTACGCCCTAGCCCGGCTATTTAAGCCGACCGCCGACACCAAAACCCTTGCCCTCCACCATTTCCTCCTCCCGTACTCCGCCTTCGTCACTTCCACTCCCCGTCCTGAGCCCGTCTATTTAAGCCATGCCCTCCCCCCCCCCCCCCCCCCCCCGGGAGCATGTCCGGCGAAGCCCGGATCACCGCGGGGCTACCTCCAGATGTAGTGGATCCGAAGGAGGAGTTGGAGGAGGAGGAGGAGGAGGAGGATGTAGCGGACGCCGGGGGCACGGATCTGCAGGCGGAGCAGCAGGCCATCCTCGACTCCATACGCTCGGAGTCGGATGCGGAGGCCAGACGGCGTCGTTGGCAAGAGATAGAGGCGGAGCAGGCCGCGGAGGAGGCGAAGATGCTTGCCTACCTGGATGAGCTCGAGAAGGAGGACGAGGAGCCGGAGCCCTCCAACGCGCCCGTCTACCCGTCGCCCAGCACTGATGTTGTGGACATATCTGACGACGAAAATTAGGTAGTATGTAGGAATTTCTTTTGCATGCTTTGTATGGATCTGGGGGTCAAATATGAAAGACTCGGATGTAAACGAGCAGATTTGAGGACTGACCGGTCAGTACCCATGGATGCATCCGGATACGTCCGCGGGCTTTTGAGGGCCCGTATTAGCAAACCGACTGTAAATGCTCTTAGCTGGTACAAAGTAGAATTTTAACTTCAGAAATACAAACCTCCCGAATAATGTTTCTGCCTTCCCGATAATATTAATATCCCAACATTATCATTATATAAAGAAACCTACAACCATTGTTGAAGAAAGAAAAGGCACCGCAAAACTCATTGATCAATCATTGTAGTTGTAGCTACATAGGAAACTAGGAGGAAAAGAGACAAACTAGCTAGGGCGTAAAGAGAAAGAAGCCCGGCCTGTGTTTAGACTATTGCGTTTTTAAAGGCCACGGTACCTGTGGAGGCGATCGGGTAGGGACCAGGCCGGAGTTTGCGAAGAAGATGTACTGTGCATGCATGCATATGCAAGTCTCTGCGGGTCTGCCCATCCATAGCTTGGAGCTAGCATCCATGCGTGGAGACTCTTGTGGTTGTTCTTTCACCAGAAATGGTGCCCTGGGTGCAACCCATGTCAGTTTACTCGTGGGCCCAGCACACTCGAAAGACAAAACCACGAGCTACATACTACAGTGTCCCTTTTTAGGCTGATATACAACACTGTTCCCACATGTCTAGTGCACAGCATCGTTTATGTGTAATTAATCAAGTAGACAATTACAGAACTTCAGTTGAATTAAAGTACTGTACAAAAATGTAAATAACTTTTCAGAACATTCAACAACCTGATCATAGTCACCATTTCTTCCGATTGTAGTTGATATTGACTTGTATGACACCGAAATCAATTTCTACTTATCTCGTAAAAAAATCAATTTCTACTCTCTTTTATGTTGAGCACTTTCTGTTTCCTTTGTATATTGAAATTAAATGGATCCATATGATTTTTAATTCTGAAAATGACCCATCCCATATTTGCAAAACATATGTCAAAAGTAGTTCCTTAAGGAATTGAGGGTTTGCCAAAGCACAGTCATGAGACTGGATTCTAACGTGGAGGGGTTCCTTCTCCATCCCTTCTCTAATATATATAGTATGCACACTCGTGAGTATTCGAGAAAAAAGAGGAAGCCACTGGGCGAAGCCCGGCAACGACGGAGGTGCTCTCCCCTCCCGCGTAGGTTTGGGTGATGCGGGGCACCCACGGGCGCGGGGGCACCTGCCCGGATCTGGGTTGCAAGCGGCGTGACCTCTTGCCTCCGGTGATGGCCTGTGGCTGCGACGTGGTGGTGGGCGGTGGCGGCAGCATTGGTCGCGCGGCGGCGGATCTCGTCGCTCCAGTCCTCGAGTAGAACTCTGGATCTAGGGCGGGGGCCCCGATAGGTGTGGTGGCGACGCCCTTGGCTAGCGGCGCTCGCGGGTGGTGGATGAATGGCTTCTTGACCGCGTGGGCGGTGAGTCACCGGTGGATCTCCTCCCCGTTGCATTTAGTGTCTTGCGGTCTCGGCCGTCGGCCTCGGTGCATTGGCAGGGGCTGGTAGAGGTGGATTCGGACCGCAGGAAACTCTGGATGGCTCGCTTATCCTGACGGTGGGCTCTCCTTATTGCATGCGCTGTCGAGGTCCCTCCCTTACACCCTGACCCCAAACCCAGGTGAAGACCAAAAATCTTCTCAGATTTGGCGGCGGCACTACGCGTGTCGTGCCTTTCTTGGAGGCGCGCCTAGGGCATTTGGGTGTTCGGTTAGAGGAACTGCATGCGAAGAGATGGGACCAGTGACAACAGGTGATGTTGGCGAAGGAAGAGCATGCATGGAGTAAGATGCGTCTACTCCGTAATATATACAAGGGTACGATGCTCTAGTCGGGGTAAGCTTTGTAGTACTAACATCAATCATTTGGCTGGCTCTGCCGTCTGATTCCGGATCCAACGGTTAAAATGCAAGCAGGTGGAAGCGGATGATGCCCCGGGATGATCCACCTCGCTGCCAGATGCATGCTGCGTGGGTCCAGGCATTGTATGTAGGCACCGTAGCGACGTGACTACGCTGCGCACGTTACTCTGATAGCAGCGCTCTCTCTCCTCCTCGGTGTCTCACTAGGTTCAGGCTCGGGACACAGATAGAGACAGAGGGACAAATATTGTTGCACTGTGGTCCATGCATGCATGCATGGATGCTAGTAATTTTCTGTACGTGGTGATCGATCGGTCGAGCAGCTGCCGCCGCACGCTGGGTACCTAGCCAAGCTAGGCCTCTCTCTCCCTCTCCCTCTCCCTCTCCCTCTCTCTCTGCGTAAAGCGACTGTGGAGCACAGCGTACGATGCATGCAGAGCCTGATGAACTGATCGATGAGAGAAACGCAAAACTGCAGACCTAGCTAGCCAGCCATGCAAACACACACATGCACATGCTTTCATTTCATGCATATGTATGCATGCGCAGTGTGCACTGTTCTGTCTGTGCAACGCCAGACGGGATGTCTGTTCCTTTGATAAAAGAAAGCAAGTAAACCAGTATGCCATGCATGTGTAAGTACGTAGGTACGTGCGTACACGTATGCTTGCACAACTCCATGCATGCTTTTTCTGATAGGTTGGTCGCACTGTGTCGTCCCGTGAGGGCCTACTGCCAGCACAGTACGTGTCGACACGAGTGCATGCCACTACGTTCCTCCTTTCTACGTATATGTGTACGCATGCACTGCAGTACGTACGTACGGGAGCAAACCGCTGGAGCTGCAGTTTGTACAACGAACTTACTTGCTTCATTTAATTGAACGAAAATATGTTTCATATTAAACGTATAAGGTGATTAGATGGTGTGCTCGCCACGCAGCATCTAAGATCCAGGCCAGGTTGGATGCGTAATCTGCAGTACAAGAAGAAATCATTGTAGCATTGAAGAGAGAATGCATGCATGGCATGCCATCACGCTTCACGCAGCAGCAGCAGCAGCAGCAGGGAGATGCCTGATTTTGGGCGAAGCGTGCAAGGCGCCGGCACTCACTTTGAGGCGGCGCCATGGTCGGTCGGTCGCCGGGTAGATCATCAGACGACGAACCGATCGACGGGCGCAGCGCCAATCCCGTGGCGCCACACCGCTCATTCCCATGCATGCACGCAGACGCAGTCCCCTCCTGTCCTCCTGCCTGCATGCCCGCCTGGTACGTGCACAGGCCACGACGACCGCCAATCGCATGCATGGCCATGGCCGGCCGCAGTCTTCTCTCTCGCTCGGCAGCACCAGCAACAGCAACAGCAATCAAGCAATGCATGCCTCCCCCCTCACCTTAACCTGGCAAAGCAATCGCTTGGATCTGCATCTCCATGTGCATGCACTCTCCGTCTCCAGAGAGAGAGAGAGAGGGAGAGAGAGAGAGAGAGGCCGGCCTGGTGGTGTGTGTAGCTTTGGCAGAAGAGGGAAGGGGGGGGGGGGGGGGGGGGGGGCAACCGGGCAAGCACCATGCAGTACGTACTGCAAAAGGGAAAGGGGTAAAGAAAGGTGAAGGGATGGGAGGCCGTGACTAAGGCCATTTCCAGCTCTCTCGCTCTCGCTCTCCCTCTCCCTCTCTTTCATTCATTTGGGCGCCAAGTGAGTGCCGCAGCCAAAAGCGGCACCCTTCCCGGTCCTGCCCCATGCATGGCATGGCATGGCATGGCACCGCTAGCCTTAACTCAAGACTTTGGCTCCTTCCACTGCCTTTGCATATGCTAGCTAGCTCGTATGTGCAGAAAAAGCGTGTATCTACCCCCACTCTACTAAACACGGCAGAGATAGATGTATGAAAAGTTGTAGTATGGTGTTGGGCCGTAGAAGCGTACATGCATATCGGTCACTTTTGACCAAAACCCTGAATTATTATAAAGGCCACAAATGGGTACTTGCATGCATGATTGGTACGTAGCTTTGTCTTTATGTATGTGGTACATACAAATCTAGCCGAGTGAGTGAGCGACCCTCTCAGTTTGCTCAAATATGTTTGTTGTCTTGTCTGAAAATATGTAGTGTTGTCGTCTGATCTCACCTGGGACCTTACTTGATGTCCAAAATAAATCTACCGCGTTATAGCTCGCTCATCCAAATAAACTATGTAGTTATGGTCTTTATTCACACTGAGCTTTTTTTTTGGCTTGATTTAACGATTACCATATGTTCTACGAGGAAATACATCTGTTCTACAAGGAAACTAGATATGTCAATGAATGAAAAACCACGATCAACACAACTTTTATTTTCATTATCTATATGATATGTTTTTGCCGACTGCAAGGTACAAAAATGCACACCCTCGCACGCATTTCAGACAAAAACACAACATTTTGTTGGATGGTTAGGAGGTTGGTTATACCCCCATCCCACCAGGTCAAATACCATGTTTGACATTGTACCGTCTGATTAGTATAGATTATTTTTTCAGTGGGAGGTGAGAGGTTCCCCTTGATGATGAGACGTTTCTGGTGACTTTCTCAATCTTGAAACTCCAGTGTTACGTAGGGGTTTTATGACTATGCATGCAGTGTTTCTAACAAAATGAAATAACTTTGCGTGTTTCGCTAATTAAAAAGTGAAAACCGAAACAATGCAGTTGGATGTGTTGAATCCCGCAAACCACAAAGATCATGTGATAATGTCGATACTCAAACGGTCGAAGACCAATATTTGCCACCGAAGTTGTCAAACTATGTGTCTTGTTGCCCTAACTTCCGCTCTCTTTGCGGAGCCCTCCGACCCCACATTCGTGGTTGATGTTGTGATCCTCTGATTTACCATCGCTTCTCTCTCTATATATATATATCTACATTCTTACTGAATACACCTCCTTGTGTCCAAATTCTTTGGATTCATTTTTTGAACTTCTTCCAAACTTTATCATCAGATAATTGTTAAATCATGCACAATGGTTTGGAAGTAGAAACCTAATAGGGTCCTCAAGCCAATCTAACCAAGCAAAGTGATTTAGGTCTTAATTTGCACCCCGTTAGTTTTCTTTACTCTGCATATTAGGTCCCATCGGGATAAACCTTTGGCCAACAATTACTCTATTTAGTATGTACTCTACTTGACATAAAATTGATGTCATTAGATGTGTATTCAAAAGTATTTCTTTACGAAGTTACATATTAGTAGTGTAACTGTTGGTCAAAGTATTCTCCTACCGAAACTTAATATGCATCTCTATCGTCGTACTGTGCCCCCGTCAAAATGCAGTTTCAGATATTTTTTTCCTTTATATCTGTATTACTAAACAAAAACACTCCATCCATTCGCAATTCAAAAATGCTACACATACGCCCTTTACGGGACCATTACAAACCCTTCCATAAATTCTCTAAGCCCCCCCTGATTTTCACCCGTGTGGGGGCCCTCACTCCCCCATCATCCAATTAAAACATGCCACATCAGAGATCAGCCTGTAAACTTAAGTAATCTTCCGTACGTCTAGCAAAACTCTTCGCTATTATAAGATGTTTTGAATATTTAAATATGGACTACATATATTTCGAAATGAGTGAACAAACACGTTAAATTGCATCTACATATATCCTTAGAACATCTTATCATAGTGAAAGGAGGGTGTAGTTGAATCACATGTCGTTAGTTTCGGGGGAAAAAAACATGGAGGTCCTTGAGTTTCTATCTGGAGAGGCGGACTGGAAATGATTCTTTGTTACCCCAGTTGATGATGAGTAGTTGAGTTTGCACATATATGTGAAAAAGACAAGCAGGAAAAAGGGCCTGGGAGTCTAGGAGCCGATCGAGGAAAAGATCAGAAACGCCCTCCCATCAGTCTCTGCGGGGGGACATGACAAGTCGCCCATGAGGGAAAGCACAAAAGAGAAGCATCCGAGAGATTGACGAGTCGCCGATCGGGGAAAGAAACCACAGTGGTAAAAACTCTTTTCAGCGCCAAAATAAACCCAGTAAGATAGAAATAGCACCGTCTCTCTCTAGCTCTTTTGTAGTACTCGACCTTGACGCATGCACGGGACACCATGAAACAGTGGTAGAACTTTAGACGCAGATATATAAAGACCAGACGACAAATACATGAAGTGACCATGACACAGGACACTACACCTCTCGGTCGATCGGTATGACTCTGACCGTACGTACTACGACACTTCTTCCATGCATGAGACAGACACGTACACAGACCTACACTTGTAATTAGAGTTTAAGCTTGCACTAGGGCAGTAACACCTCGCCATGCAAACACTCTGAACGTACTAATGATGATGCGCTTGGGAACGAAGAAGCAATGCGAACTAAACCTAGAAGCTACGTACTACGTACTGGACTAGTACTACTAACCAAGACATCGTACAGGAAACAAAGGCAAGCAGTTGTCTAGAGCAAGACCATGTCGCTGCCGTCGCCGGCGTTGCCGTTCTCGTCGTACAGGTGCAGGTCGCCGTCGTCGTGCTCGTCGTCCTCGTCCTCGTCCTCGTCGACGGCCACGGACTCGACGATGTGCGGCGCGTGGCCGCCTCCGAAGGAGCGGACGTGGTCCTTGAGGGAGCGCTTGTGCTTGAAGTCGGAGCCGCAGACGCAGAACCACAGCTTGCCGCAGTTCTTCTCGTGGGTGCGCCAGTCGCCGCGCACGGCGAACCGCTTGCCGCACCGGCGGCACGCGTAGGGCCGCGCGCCGTGCTTGCGGCGGTAGTGCGTCTGCAGCGTGCGGAAGTCCTTGAGCGGCCGCGCCCGCGGGTGGTCAATGTTGTTCCGGCACCCCTCCGCGCAGCAGTAGCACGGCAGCCGCATCAACGACGGCGGCGGCGCCGCCGTGCCCACCGTCACCGCCCCCCGTAGCGACTCCGACCCCTTGCGGTACTGCGACCCGTGCCCCCACATATGCATCTGCAGGGAAGCAAGAAGCTCAACACATGTACTTTGAACACACACACACGTTGATCTGCACCACCGCTGCATTAAATGATGTACGACAAAGATCATCGTGCTAGTACCTGCATGTTGTTGAAGCGGTTGAAGGTCTTGTTGCAGACTGCGCAGGAGAACTGGGTGGAGCCGACGAGGATCTCGGCGGCGGAGGGGATCCAGTACTGGCTGGGCACCTGGTTCCCGCCCGCCGTGGTGGCCGAGGGCGGCGCGACAGGCGCGGCGAAGCTCCCGCCGCAGGGAGCCAGATTGGCACTGCACGCGGACGGAGGGGCGATGGAGAGTGAAACGCTCACGTTAGGGTCCTGCTCGTGGAACAAGAAGCCGCCGCTGCCGCCGCCTCCGCCGCCGCAGCCATTGTAGACATGGCTTTGGTTGAACCAGGGCGAAGACGCGGTGGAGTGCGCGGCAGTGGCGACGGAGTGAGAGGAGCACGCCGAGGAGGAGGCGGCTGCGTCATGGTGGTGGCCGGGCGGCCAGAGGGAGAGGAGGAGCATGGACTGGTCGTCATCCTCGGTGCCGCCGCCATGGCCACCAGTGGCCATCGTCTTGGTCGGAGGGGTAGGGGCGGTGTGGTACGGGTGGGGGTGGGGGTGCATGGCTCTGTAGCTGTGCATGGCTGTCTTTCTCTCCCGGCGTGTGGAAGTTTGAGAGTAGGCTGGCTGGATTGGAAGCGAGGGGAGCAACAAGTGTTGGAGAGGAAGAGAGGTGTGCTGTGCTGCCTAGAAAGAAAGCTATGACTAGCGGCGCCTGAGGCTAGCTAGCTCTTCGATCTGATTGCTGGTCTGTGGGTGGGGGAGGGAGGAAGGCGGGCGCTATATATAGCTGGGCTGGAGACAGACAGGGGGCTCGCCTAAGTATACTGAATGATTGCTCGTAGCGACTAGTAGAGTAGGGGGCATATATATACTTGCACGAGCAACGTAGGTACCATACGTACGTATATATATATATACCCTTATAATAACACACATGCATGTCGCAGATTAAGGGACTTGAATGTTGGACTTTCATATGAATTTTGGAGGATTCTATCCTTCGACATTAGGGTAATTAGCCGGTATATATATCAAGGGTGTGTCTGATATATCAATGGTAAGAGCATCTACAACCGGACCTCTCAAACCCGCCTCAAACGCCCGGGCAGGCCGCCCGGTCAGTGTCCGGTCACTTTTTTTTTGACCCAGACGGGCCTCTCAAACGGCCCTCAAACGCCCGGGCTGACCGGCACCCCCCTTATCCAGCCCAAATATGAGGCGGGTATAGGGGCGTCCGGACACGCCCGGGCACGCCCGCCACGTCAGACTGACGGCGTGGCCCCACACGGACTCGCCGGGAAACCCGAAGGTCCGACAGGCGCCTCGACCGTCGCCGCGGTGTGAACGCCGTGTGGCGCCGCTCAGCCTCCCCGCCCGAGGTCAGGGCCGGCTATTTAAGCCGTCCGGCGCCCCCCAGCCCTAACACATCCACCTCCTCCCTCTCTCCGCCGCCAGCCGAGCCCTTCCGCCTCCTCTCGCTGCTCCCTCTCCGTCAGGATGGTCCGCCGGCTCATCACCACCTACGCGCAGCTGACGCCGGAGCGGCGCCGGCAAATCGAGGAGGAGTACCACGCTCGCCGCGCCGCCCGCATCGCTGCGGGTCTCCCTCCGGACTCGCCGGAGACGGAGGAGGAGGTGGAGGAGGAGCTGCCGGAGGAGGAGGATCCGGAGGCAATGGAGGAGGAGGAGGAGCCGGAGCAGGAGGCTCCCGGCTTGACCATGGCGGAGGCGGACGCGGAGTTCGTCATCGCCCAATCGGACGAAATGGCGGAGCAGCAGGCCATCCTGGATTCCATCCGGGATGAGGCCGAGGTGGAGGCCAACCGCCGGCTCATCCGGCAGAGGTGGGCGGAAGCCGACGCCCTCTTCGACGAGCTGGAGGCCGAGATCGAGGCCGAGGAAGCCGCAGCGGAGGGGGCAGCAGCACCGGCGCCGGAGGGGGCGGAGGGGGCAGCAGCGCCGGCGCCGGAGGGGGCGGACCTGCGGCGCGCGCACATCTATCCGCCGGAGGGGACGGAGATCGTCCACATCTCCGACGAAGAGTAGATAGCTTTTAACGTAGTACGTAGGTTCATTTAGTTGCATGCTTTTGTATGGATTTGAGGAAGAAATATGAGATGTCCGGATGCAACGAGCTATATTTGAGGCGTGACTGGTCAGTGTTCGCGGACGCGCCCGGGCGCGTCCGCGGACGTTTGAGAGACCGGATTTGCAAGGTCCGGTTGTAGATGCTCTAACTCAGCGTACTCGCAAAATGCCGTTTCAAAACCCATAACTTGCTGAAAAAATTATGCCGTTGAGCCACTGCCATGATAGCGTTTTAAGTAGGAGTATCCGAATGCTCATAGTTAGTGTATTTTCTTCTCCACCAAAAAATAGTAAATGTATTTTTCTATCTTTTTATTTTTTTGCACTGGTATGTACCAAATACACAAGCTTGATACCTCACAACAAAAAATTACAAATTTGATAGTGGCATCAAAATTCCCAACGAAGTCTCTTTAAATCATAGGATTAGGATTTGACTTGTTAGCTTGACTACGAATGCATCTTCGTGGCCCAAATTCGATACAAGTTTGGTTCTGATAATGTCCTTTTTTGCACCAGTACAACAAACACAAATTTTAAGATGTAGAGGCCTTGTACAATGCAAGGTGCTAAATAAGAGTAGTGCTTAGTAAAATAAATCGAGTTTTTTAAGCATTCATGCTTATCTTTGCACAAACAATGTTTAATTAAGCGTCTATCATCTACTAATAAGCACCAGCGCTTATGAAAAAGCTGGTTTATTTCTCTATAAACACCTCCCTAAGCATCTTGCATTGTACATTGTACAAGGCGAAGAAGGATGACGAAAAACAGAAGCTAGGGACACAGAAGAAATTCAGAGAATGATCTTTGTTCAAGTGCAAAGAATCTCTCTCTCTATATATATATCTGGCTTGCCTTGTGTAGCGAGTAGAGACTGGCCAAGTAGTAGATGCTCCAAGGCATGCGTGTGCATATATGTATGTACATGATCTACTAGCGGGCGACTAGTTGGTGCAGGATGTGGACGTATCCGGTCGTGTATACATCTCTCGTACTCACAGAGAGAGAGAGGGGGAGTGGTACGGTGCTGTTGCCACGGTTTTTGCAGGGGGCAGAGCGTTGGTGGTATTAGGGCAGGGAGGGGACAAGGGACCGGCATAGGCACTAGGCAACCCCCTCTCCCTCCCTCCCTCCCTCCCTCCATGGAGCGGGATTGGGACCATGCATTGCATGTAGCTAGCTGCTGCGTCGCCCAGGGCCTAGCCTCTGCGTACGCATGCATAGGATGGCGCGACTCTCGAGGACGTACACCTCGGCCGCAGACCACGGTCACGCATGACACACACATAACACAACGCCTCCCTCCCTCCGTCTCTCCATCTCTCACTCTCTGTGTCCACAAGATGCCTTTTCTTTTTCCATGTTTCATCTCCTCCTTTTCTGGGCGCAATCCCCTCCGTGGCTCCATTGCTACTGTTTGCTCTCTCTCTCTCTCTCTCTCCCTCCCCGTGCATATGTGGACGGGCACGCCGGTGGGAATTGGTAGGCCATGCATAGTTACAAGTACATTGTAATAGTATGTACCATTCTACACAATTTTGGAGGTTATAAGTACATTGTAATAGTATGTACCGTTGTTCAATATTTTCGGATGTTGCAAGTTTACTGCTGAACTCTGGCTAGGTAGCATTCCCTCTATTGCTAAATATAAGATGTTTTGACAATTCAATTTAAATTGCTAAAACATCTCACATTAAGAAACAGGCAGAAGTACATACACTAGTATAATGTTGCTATTGTGCATCTAACATTTCTTTTTCTGCGAAAAGCGTATTTAACTTCTAACATATGACTAATCAAAGATGGTGTGAGCAACATTTTAAGTTATAAATGGCAGTAGGACTTAACTCACTAGCAATTGAGTAGATTTAACATATGTTTTGTTTTGTTATGGGTTAAAAACCATATTTGTTTTCTTGAGTACATGTATAGCCCTTGTCCAAGAAAAGAAAAAGAACTCCAAACATCATGACGCAAATGCTCGAACCCGAACATGGAGTTTATTGGTTTTAAAATTCCAAACAATTTGAACGAACTATGAAAAACATGAAACCTGGCGTGGTGTCATTATATAAACCCTGAAATGTGTCAAAACAATTTGAGAAGCACTAGTAGAAAACAGGGCTTTGGTCCAGCCCTGAAAAGCCCATTAATACCGGTTCACTCACGAACCGGGACCCATGGGGGCATTGGTCCCGGTTCGTGAGGCCAGGGCGCCGGCCGGGCCTCGTGGGCCATTGGTCCCGGTTCGTCTGACCCCTTTGGTCCCGGTTCCAGACACGAACCGGGACCAATGGGCCTCGCTCCTGGCCCACAACCATTGGTCCCGGTTTGTGGCTGGAACCGGGACCGAATGTTGTCCTTTAGTCCCGGTTCCAGCCACAAACCGGGACCAATGGTTGGCATATATATACCCCCCTGCCCGCGAGGAGAGCAGTGCACTGCTCTGTTTTTTTGGCCGGCCGTGGGAGAGCTTTGTGGTGCTCTAGCTCACCTCCTATGCACATGAGGTGTTCGATGAAATGCCCGAGCCACACTTAAGCTTTCTCCTCTGGAAGCTCCTTGTCCAAGCTCCATTTTCCTCAAGATTTGTCTAGGTTTGGCGGTCCGTCCTGTCCCGTCCCCGTCCTCACCGCCGTCGATCGCCCGCGCCCATCTCGGCGCCGGCACCACCGTGGTTAGCCTCTTCTTCTTATCTTCTTTCTAAAAGAAAAAAGTTCTTACTTGTATGATTTAGATAGATACTTGTGTAACTTTCTTACTTTTATTATTGTTTGTTATTATATAGTGCGATGGTTTTGGTTATATGTTGTTCTAGATAGTTCTTACTTGTATGATTTAATTAGATTCTCTAGAGAGTTATATGTTGTTCAATAATGAGAACTATATAACGCACGCAGATGAACCGGCAATGGATGTACGGTGACCGACGCACCTCCGAGTATATTAAGGGCCTGCATAATTTTCTCGAAGCGGCTGAGGTAAACAAGCATAATGGTTTTATGCATTGTCCATGTACTGTCTGTGAGAATACGAAGGCTTTCTCCAACTCTAAAACCCTTCACTTCCACCTGCTTGAGAAGGGTTTCATGCCACACTATAATGTTTGGACCAAGTACGGAGAAAGAGGGGTTATGATGGAAGACAACGAAGAAGAAGAGGATGATGACAACTACCCGCCCCCTGAATACGGTGATGCTGCAATGGGGGAAGCTGAAGATCAAGAGGAACCAGACGATGTGCCCGATGATGATTTTCGCCGGGTCATTGTTGATGCACAGAGAGAATGCGAAAGTGAAAGGGAGAAGTTGAAGTTCGATCGCATGTTAGAGGATCACAAAAAAAGGTTGTACCCAAATTGCGAAGATGACAACAGAAAGCTCGGTACCACACTGGAATTGCTGCAATGGAAGGCAGACAATGGTGTATCTGACAAGGGATTTAGTTCGCTACTGAAAATAATGAAGAAGAAGCTTCCAAAGGATAACGAATTGCCCGACAGTACGTACGAAGCAAAGAAGGTTCTATGCCCTCTAGGATTGGAGGTGCAGAAGATACATGCATGCCCTAATGACTGCATCCTCTACCGCGGTGCGTACGAGGATTTGAACGCATGCCCGGTATGCGGTGCATTGCGGTATAAGATCAGAAGAGATGACCCTGGTGATGTTGAGGGCCAGCGCACCGGGAAGAGGGTTCCTGCCAAGGTGATGTGGTATGCTCCTATAATACCACGGTTGAAACGTCTGTTCAGAAACAAAAAGCATGCCGAGTTGATGCAATGGCACATAAAAGACCGTAAGAAAGACGGGAAGTTGAGAGCACCCGCTGACGGGTCGCAGTGGAGAAAGATCGAGAGAAAGTGGAGCGACTTCACAGGTGACCCGAGGAACGTATGGTTTGGTTTAAGTGCAGATGGCGTTAATCCTTTTGGGGAGCAGAGCAGCAAGCATAGCACATGGCATGTGACTCTATGTATGTATAACCTTCCTCCTTGGTTGTGCATGAAGCGGAAGTTCATTATGATGCCAGTGCTCATCCAAGGCCCTAAGCAACCCGGCAATGACATTGATGTGTACCTAAGGCCATTAGTTGATGAACTTTTACAGCTATGGAATGGAAGAGGTGTACGTGTGTGGGATGAGAACGAACAGGAGGAATTTGACCTACATGCGTTGCTGTTTGTAACCATCAACGATTGGCCTGCTCTCAATAACCTTTCAGGACAGACAAACAAGGGATACCACGCATGCACACACTATTTAGATGACACCGACAGTATATATTTGGACAAATGCAGGAAGAATGTGTACCTGGGGCATCGTCGATTTCTTCCGACCAACCATCAATGTCGAAAGAAAGGAAAGCATTTCAAAGGTGAGGCAGATCACCGGAAGAAGCCTGCCCTCCGTACTGGTGATCACATACTTGATATGGTCAATGATTTACAAGTAATCTTTGGAAAGGGTCCTGGCGGACTATCTGTTCCGACTGACGATGCGGGACGCGCACCCATGTGGAAGAAGAAATCTATATTTTGGGACCTACCCTATTGGAAAGACCTAGAGGTCCGCTCTGCAATCGACGTGATGCACGTGACGAAGAATCTTTGCGTGAACCTGCTAGGCTTCTTGGGAGTGTATGGGAAGACAAAAGATACACCGGAGGCACGGGAGGAACAGCAATGTGTGCATGAAAAATACGGCATGCATCCAAAGCAGTATGAAGGTCCTGCCAGCTATGCTCTTACCAAAGAAGAGAAGGAAATCTTCTTTGAATGCCTGCTCAGTATGAAGGTTCCATCTGGCTTCTCGTCGAATATAAAGGGAATAATAAATATGGTAGAGAAAAAGTTTCAGAACCTAAAGTCTCATGACTGCCACGTGATTATGACGCAACTGCTTCCGGTTGCATTGAGGGGGATTCTACCGGAAAACGTTCGATTAGCCATTGTGAAGCTATGTGCATTCCTCAATGCAATCTCTCAGAAGGTGATCAATCCAGAAATCCTGCCAAGGTTAAGGAGTGATTTGGTGCAATGTCTTGTTAGTTTCGAGCTGGTGTTCCCACCGTCCTTCTTCAATATCATGACGCACGTCCTAGTTCATCTAGTCGACGAGATTGTCGTTCTGGGCCCTGTATTTCTACACAATATGTTCCCCTTTGAGAGGTTCATGGGAGTCTTAAAGAAATATGTTCGTAACCGCGCTAGGCCAGAAGGAAGCATCTCCATGGGCCATCAAACAGAGGATGTCATTGGGTTTTGTGTTGACTTCATTCCTGACCTTAAGAAGATTTGTCTCCCTCAATCGCGGTATGAGGGGAGACAGACTGGAAAAGGCACGCTAGGAGCGGACTCGATAATATGTAGGGACGGGCATTCTTGGTCTCAAGCACACTACACAGTTCTACAGAATTCTACCTTGGTGACCCCGTATGTCGATGAACACAAGAATATTCTGCGCTCCAAACACCCGGAGCAGTGTGACGACTGGATTACATATGAACACATCAGGACTTTCGGCAGTTGGTTGCAAACACGTCTCATGGGTGACAACACTGTTTCTGATGAGTTGTACTCGTTGGCCAGGGGACCATCTTCGACTGTATTGACTTACAAAGGGTACGAGATAAATGGGAATACATTTTACACGATCGCCCAAGATCAAAAGAGCACCAACCAAAACAGCGGTGTTCGCTTTGATGCAGCAACCAATAGGGGAAAGGACACATATTATGGTTACATAGTGGACATATGGGAACTTGACTATGGACATGATTTCAAGGTCCCTTTATTTCAGTGCAAATGGGTCAATCTGTCAGGAGGCGGGGTACAGGAAGACCCACAGTACGGAATGACAACAGTGGATCTGAACAATCTTGGGTACACAGACGAACCATTCGTCCTAGCCAATGATGTGGCGCAGGTTTTCTATGTGAAGGACATGTCTACCAAACCAAGAAAAAGAAAAGATAAGGAAGCGAATACATCATACGATGATCCAAAGCGCCACATAGTTCTTTCAGGAAAAAGAGACATCGTGGGATTGGAGGGCAAGACAGACATGTCCGAAGATTATGAAAAGTTTCATGAAATTCCTCCCTTCAAAGTCAAGGCTGACCCAAGCACCCTTTTAAACGATGAAGATTATCCATGGTTACGGCGCAATAAGCAAAGGACACAAGCGAAGAAAAAGTGAAGACTTTCTCTCCACAACTATATCATTGCAGTTACATGTGAAGAAATGAAATGCCTTTTATAACAGATGAGTTTTCGTCCGAAACCCTGATACTTCGAAAGAGATTGTCCGTTTTGTACACGAAGTGCATCCAGTTTTTGCCGTAACCCTATCAACTTTTTATAACATGCTATGTGGGTGAAATGATGATACCATGCCAACTTTCAACCTTTTCAGAGTTCATTTGTAGTGCTTTTCAATTTCAGGGTCATTTAGCTCAAAAAATCAGTAAATGCATGAAAAATACCAAATGAAGTCAGAAAGGGTTGAAAATTGATGATGTGGCTTTGAATGGTGCATTTTGAACACACAAAAAGTCTAGAGTTCAAATAAGTTCAAAAAAATGAAATCCCTTTGTAACAGATGAGTTTTCGTCTGAAACCCTGATACTTCGAAAGAGATTGTCCATTTTGTACACGAAGTGCATCCAGTTTTTGCCGTAACCCTCTCAACTTTTTAGCACATGCTATGTGGGTGAAATGATGATACCATGCCAACTTTCAACCTTTTCAGAGTTCATTTGTAGTGCTTTTCAATTTCAGGGTCATTTAGCTCAAAAAAATCAGTAAATGCATGAAAAATACCAAATGAAGTCAGAAAGGGTTGAAAATTGATGATGTGGCTTTTAATGGTGTATTTTGAACACACAAAAAGTCTGGAGTTCAAATAAGTTCAAAAAAATGAAATCCCTTTGTAACAGATGAGTTTTCGTCCGAAACCCTGATACTTCGAAAGAGATTGTCCATTTTGTACACGAAGTGCATCCAGTTTTCGCCGTAACCCTCTCAACTTTTTAGCACATGCTATGTGGGTGAAATTATGATACCATGCCAACTTTCAACCTTTTCAGAGTTCATTTGTAGTGCTTTTCAATTTCAGGGTCATTTAGCTCAAAGAATGAACTAATAGCAAAAAGAATGAACTAGAAAACTTTTATGAAACTCTAATAGAAAAAAGGATGAACTAAAAATAATCAATTAAAATATTCTGTTATGATCAACTAAAACAAAGCTATAATATTCTTCAATAGCAAAAAGAATCAACTAAAAAGCTTTTATAAAACTCTAATAGTAAAAGGAATCAACTAAAAAGCTTTTATAAACCTCTAGTATTTTTTAAACTAAAATTATATAAAATTTATG
The DNA here is from genome assembly GCA_039707655.1 of Elymus sibiricus. Lineage (NCBI taxonomy): Eukaryota > Viridiplantae > Streptophyta > Magnoliopsida > Poales > Poaceae > Elymus > Elymus sibiricus. Next base: position 254,638,914 of record CM077671.1, read on the forward strand.
CAACTAAAATTATCAAAGTATTTTTTGTTCAAAAGATTAATAGCAAAAAGAATTTTCATAACGAATTTTTTTTGTTAGAAACTTTAATAGCAAACTAAAATAACCAAATCTGTTTTTGATTAAAACAGAAATTTAAAATAACCTAAAACTTACCAAATTGAATATAATGATAAAACACAGTAATATTAAATAGCAGGAAAAAGAATCACTCAAAAATCTATTTTTTAGTAAAGTTATTCACAAACTAGTGATTCACACAAATTTCAAAAAATTCAAATTTAAACTATTCAAATTTGAAAACTAATGGCACTAACAGAAAGTTTATAATTTTTGTGACCTAAAAGCAAAAAGAATCACTGAAAAACAGTAAGTAGGAACAAAATAAAATAAATAAAGAAAAAAACAAAACAAAAAAACTGGATTTTTTTTTTTAAAAATGCCACCTACTGGGCCACCACGGCCTGAATACGACTAGAAACCCAACCAGCTTGTTGGGCCAGGATTCAGGCCCGCAGAAGGCCCAATAGGCCCACAGGCAGTGACAGATTAGGCCCGGAAGCCTGCAGTTGAGAGGAGCTCGAGAGGGTGTGCGCAACAGCGCTTATAAACCACTCTCGAGCTCTCTCAGCTAGCGAGGTGGGACTAAAAATTTGGCCCCGGGCAGCACCACCCTTTGGTTCCGGTTCGTGGCACCAACCGGGACCAATGCGCCCCTTTAGTCCCGGTTGGTGCTACCAACCGGGACCAAAGGTCCCTGTTTCCCGCCTTTTGGGCTGTTGAAAACTGACCTTTGGTCCCGGTTGGTGGCACCAACCGGGACTAAAGGGGTGCATTGGTCCCGGTTGGTGCCACCAACCGGGACCAATGCTCTGGGTATATAAGTAGCACTTAGGCTGCCTAGACTTTTCAGTTCTCATCTCGCCCCCGCCCCCGACGACGCCGACGAAATCGACGCCGCCAGGCTGCCCAGACGCCGCCCGCCGCCCCCGCCGTCCCCGCCAAGCCCTGCCCCGACGCCTTCAAGCTGCTCCACCTCACCGTCGTCGCCATCGCCGAGCTGCCCCGACGCCGTCCCCTCTCCCACTGTGAGCCGCCGCGCCGTTCCCCTCCTCTCCTCTCCCCCCCCCGCGCCCCGACGCCGCCGCCCGCGCTCTGCTTGCCGCGCCGCCGCCGCCGCCCCGGCCGCGCTCTGCTTGCCGCGCCGCCGCCGCCTCTGCCTTTTTTTGTTCATATGTATGCATTGATGTATATGTATGCAGATGTGTATGCAGATGTATATGGATGATCCATGGATATGTATGCATTGATGTATAATTTTTTTGTTCATATAACTTTTTTTTGTTCATAGAATGTTTTTTTGTTCATAGAACTTTTTTTTGTTCATAGAAAGTTTTTATATATGATCCATGGATATATGAGCAATGATGATGTTGTTGATGATATGAGTTCTTTGATGAGGGGTGAGCGTCGTTGTCGTCTACCCCCTCCCCGATAACTTCGACATGAGGGGGGACGTCGGACATGACATGAGGGGTGAGTGTCGTTGTCGTCTACCCCCTCCCCGATAACTTCGACATGAGGGGGGACGTCGGACATGACATGAGGGGTGAGCGTCGTTGTCGTCTACCCCCTCCCCGATAACTTCAACATGAGGGGGGACGGCGGACATGACATGAGGGGTGAGCGTCATTGTCGTCTACCCCCTCCCCGATAACTTCGACATGAGGGGGGACGTCGGACATGACATGAGGGGTGAGCGTCGTTGTCGTCTACCCCCTCCCCGATAACTTCGACATGAGGGGGGACGTCGGACATGTCATGTGGAATTTTTTTTGTTCATATAGAAAACTCCGGTAACATAGATTTATCAAGAATGCCCCCATTATGGATTTGCACAAGTTGATCCAATTTTTTTTCTGATCTCATCTATATATATATTCTTCTATATGTCACGTTGTCTGTCAAAGTATTCAAGAAATCCATGGCTTCATCATTAGCCGGAAGTAACAGGCGTATGATGCTACGAAGCTCTTCAAAGTTGTTTTGGAACGGAGTTCCGGATAGAATAATTCGCTTTTTGGTACGAATTTCAGCAAAGGCCTTCCAAATAGCGATATTCGGAAGGCTCTTGCTGAACTTCGTACCAAAAAGCTAATTAATTATCCTATCCGGGACTCCGTTCCAAAACAATTTTGGAGAGCTTCGTACCATTATGCGCCTGTTACTTCCGGCTAATGATGAAGCCATGGTTTTCTTGAATCCTTGACACTAGACAACGTGACATATAGAAGGGTAGATGAGATCAGGAAAAATATGGACCATTTTCTGCACATCCAGAATGGCGCCATTTTGTTAATTAAATCCCTTAAAGGTTAAGAGAATCCCTTGTTTGACATTCATGAGAGAGGCGGTCCGGACGTCGGACATTCATGTTTGTATATTAATTGCCATGTTGTAATATTTGCAAAAACTATGGCTCAAAGAGACTTGGAACAAGAACAGTTGTTGGGGGACATAATCCTCGGCGGACGTGATGCCTTGTCGTTTCTCAACGACACCGATGGTCTGGAAGGAGAGGATGATGGCTCCGGTGATCGAACAGCTGTTGCAAAGTCCGACGAGGTATATATATTAATTAAGCTTGTGCTGACTAGCTAATTGATGCATTAATTGTTTTGGTATGTACATATATTAACTCTTCTTTCTTCTTTTATAGCCCTCCGGATCGAGCCAAACTTCGGTAACGAGACGAGGCCCGAAGAAGAGGTTGCGCAAGGATGAAAGGTTCACGATCACAGCACTCGCGGACGATGGCCATCCGATTGAACCCAAGCGGACCAAGGACGCATTTTCTGCTCAGTGCGGAGTTATTGTTAGGGACAACATCCCGATCAGCATCAAGCAATGGAATAAGCCTAAGGACGACGCCCCTGAAGGTGATTATGTCATCGATAGACAGAAAGATGATCTTTGGACCGCGCTGAAGGAAAATTTCACCCTACCGCTAGAGGAGGATCCGAATAAGCCAGTTATAGAGCCACTGGTCAAGGCGTGTGCTCTTAAGAAGATGGCAGATCTATTCAGGAGGTGGAAGAATGAGTTGAAATCAAAGTTTGTCGACAAAGGGAAGACTCCAGAATTCACCGGCCGATTTCAGAAGATAAGAGATCACTGGCCCGCATTTGTGGCCTACAAGACATCGGACAAGAGTAAGAAAATGTCAGAGACAAACAAGAACAACGCTGCAAAGAAGCAATATCACCATCACACGGGGTCAGGTGGCTACCTCAAAGCCCGGCCGTTGTGGGACAAAGCTGAGAATGACCTAATTACTAAAGGGGTCGTACCACAGACATTGAACTGGCCAGACCGTTCAAGAACTTGGTTCTTCGGGGTTGGGGGAACTTTGGACCCTGAAACAGGGAAGTGCCGTTGGACGGACGAGCAACTTGCAATACCCATCACGAAGCTTCAGAAGTATATCACCGCAGCGCAGGAAGGGACGTTCATTCCCGACAGAGAGAAGGACGAGCTGACTGAGACCCTAGGGAATGCTGAGCACCCTGGACGAACACGAGGCACACCAGGCTCCGTTCTGTGGAAGGTTGGGTTTCCCGACGCAGGCGGTTACAGAAGCCGGGAGAGAAAGAGGAAAGCGGAGCTGAGCGACATGCAGAAGCTCAATGCAAGACTACAAAAGCTAGAGGAAGCTGAGAGCCAGCGAGCTGCCGGCCAACCATCTCAGCGGCACGAAGCTACCCCAGAAGCTACCCCGCCATCTCAGCGGAGAAGCAGCATCGCTTCCACGGAGCCCGTTCAGCCTGACTTCACGTCTCCTAGCTACCCCGTGGATACTATCACGGAGGCTCAACATTGCGAGCTTATGACGAAATGCCGGAACCTCACTTTCAAGGCGGCTGTCGGCTCTGTTGCACCTCCTCAACCCAACGGAACTTTTCACTGCCGTCCGATTTCACATGGCTATGCTGTTGTGATGGTGGATGAAGTAATGGAGGGATTTGAGGAGCTCGAGCTTGACCACTCTACAGGTGAAGGGGAGAATCGGCTGGTTCGTGCTCTGAGGAGTACATGTCTATGGCAGAAGGAGTACATCAAGCTTCCAAACTGGACGCCTCCGCCTCCTCCTCCTCCTCCGGTGAGTCCGGGCACTCCGCCTCCTCCTCCTCCTCCCCCGGCGAGTGATCAGGGCACTCCGCCTCCTTCTCCGGCTCCTCCGACGCGTCAGGGCACTCCGCCTCCTCCTTCGCCTACTCCGGCGCGTCGGAGCAGTCCGCCTCCTCCTCAGCCTCGTCGGCAACGGCGGAAGACAGACGCCGCCGCTCCGGCTCCTCCGGCGCGTCGGATTTCTCCGCCTCGTCAGCAACGGCGGAAGACAGACGCCGCCGCTCCGGCGGCTAGCAGTACAAGCAGAGGCGGGAGCCAATTCAGATACGGTCCATCTCTCAAGCCTCTGGAAAAGTTACCATATGAGAGGACCGAGCAGGAAAACGAGGACATATGTCGTGCCCAACTGAGGGACCATTTTGCAAAGAAAACTCCACCTCCGAAGGAGAAGGTAGATCCGGTGAAAGTGAAGCGCACTATCAATGCCCTGAAGCGACCACCACCGCCTCCGCCGGATTCCAACTATGACCGCATAATTACTAAGACACATGCTGAAGCGCAGCAGTCGGGAAGTACTTCCAGTGCTGCAAGTGCGAAAAAACGAAGAAGTGGGAAAACAATTCCCCAGCTCGGCGAACAGGAGAAGCAATCGTGCCCCCCGCTCAAGGTGTCTAGCGATATCGCTAATCATCCGGTGCTACTGTCCGGTACCACTCTTGATGATTACCTGCCCGATGATGTACAGTTTGAAATGGCTGAGGTAGTAGACGTCTTTAGATACGAGCACGGGAAGCCTCTCGTCAAACCTGATCATCCTCATCTAACAACGATGATGCAAAAATTGCATGACTGGTACATGAAAACCTGCAGGAAGTCTGGGAAAGACAGTTTGTTAGTCGGAATTAAAAAAGAGCATGACTTCCCTGGAGTCGACCTGCTACCTGTTGAATTTGTGGAGTTATTTCAATTATACAATCAAAAGGCCCACGACAAACAACTCATGACTTGCTACTGTCTGTAAGTATTACTTCTATAATTAAGTCTCTAGCTCAGCTCGTTCATTGCATGTATATATAATTATCCTCACTATATTATGCAGATTGAAGATGGTCGAATGCAAAAAAAACAGGAATCTTCGACGTTGGGTTCATTAACCCAAATACCGTAAATGAATGGTCGGTACGAAAGGAGGCTGAAGATACCGAGAACAACTTGCTAGAAACGTTCCTTAGACATCAAAACAAAAGGGAAATACTCTTTCCTTACAACTTCAAGTGAGTGTTACTGTCTTCTGCATATTCGGTTCCGCTTACTCGTGGTTAAGTAATGTAATTGATGAGTTATGCGTGCGCAGCTTCCACTATATTCTGCTATCCATTAACCTTGATGGGGCATTAGTAACTGTCTTAGACTCGCTCCGTAAAGATCCCAAGTATTATGCGGACATGACTGCAATGCTCCAGAAGTAAGTTCAATCAATACCGGGACCATATCGGCAACTTTCGTTCATTTCCTGATATCAAGTAATCATTTTCTTTGCCTGCCAGGGTTTGGAAAACGTTCACCGCTATGGTTCCGGGTCTGAAGAAGGAGCTGCGATTTACACACCCCAAAGTAAGTAGTACTAGCTAGTTCCGCGCATCTCTCATTGATTCTAGTTTCATCAATACCATTATCATGCTTGCTTATCAGTTTGATTGAACTCTATTCTCGTAAAGTGCTTGTTGCAGGCACCCAACACTCATTTATGTGGATACTACGTATGCGAGTTCATTTGCTACTATACCTCTGAACGGGCCTCCTCTGAGAAACAATTTGAAGTACGTAAACAATATTCACAATTTTATTTTATATATTACCATCAATTGTGTTGAGTTTCATTCATATATATGTATTGACCCCCTTCTTTAAATTAGATCTGGCAGATGCGGGATGAACTCCTACCACATGATCGCATACGAGCAATTCAAGAGGAATTGGCGGGATTCTTTCTTGACCACGTCATACCTGAACACGGAGAATACCATGTGAAATTGAAATGGTTGTAAGGGATGTTATATATTGTACATATGTAGCAGCGTCGGATAGATATACGAAAACTTGTTATTCGACCAAGCACGAAGAAAGAGATGTCACTTCTCTCTATATATGTTCATGACGATCTTGTATAATTAATGGTTTCCTTTATTTGCTTACTAGCTAGCGTCGAGTTCTCTCTATATGTGTAGTAGCTAGCGTCGACCAAGCACGGAAAAAGAGAGGTCACTTCTCTCTATTAGCTCGCTAACACAATATGAAACCCCTAAATTAACCCTCCAAAACCCCAAAACCCCCCCTTCCAAAAAAAAACAAAACCCCCAGCGCCTGCGAGCTGCTGACGCGTGGCCGCCTTTTGGTCCCGGTTGGTGTTACCAACCGGGACTAAAGGTCCTCCTGCCTGGGCTCCCGCAGCGGCCACGTGGAGCCCCTTTGGTCCCGGTTCGTAAGAGAACCGGGACTAAAGGTTTTGGGCTTTAGTCCCGACCCTTTAGTCCCAGTTCCAGAACCGGGACAAATGGGCCTCTGGAACCGGGACAAACGGGCCCTTTTCTACTAGTGAAGGTTTTGCAAATTTTGTAACGTGCACTGCTTAGAAATCGAACAGTTTCCTTAAAAGAATCGTGGTTTTGAGAGGTAACGGGTCATATTTGAAGTCGAACTGTGGCGGTTTCTTCATCGTTTGACCTTGATTTTTTTTCATACAGAGAACATAGACCACCACATGTTTCATAACAAAATTTTGTATTTTTGGGGGTACTTTTTTTATATTTAAGTCATCAAGTGCATTTCTAATCATTTGACGGATATAATTTAAATGTGAACCACAAGTGCATGAAAAAGTTAGCAAAAACAGGTTGAAAAACCATGTGTGTGTTCTTGAATCCATGTTTAGGCCTTTACCAAGAAAAGAAAAGGAACTCCAAACATTTGGACGCCAAGATAAAAAGAAGGGGAAAAAGAAAAACAAACATGTTTGCTGAGTGTATTTTAATGGACACTCAGCAAAGCCTCTATGTTCTGACTGGTCGATAGAGCCTCCCGTGGATCGTGCGTCCCCACCGTTTGACCTCGTTTCCCATGAGTACCGCAGTGTGATATCAAACCAGTATGATTAGATCCATCGTAAATATATTTTCATAGAGTATTTATTTGGTACCATAGATGTTGATGTTTTTTCTGCAGATGTTTTGCATGGTAAAACATCCTGAATTTCTCCGTTCACTATCATAAGATGTTTAAAAAAAATCTGGATTAGATGTATATAGACGCATTTTAGTGTGTTTCTTCACTCATTCAGTATGTATAGTAGTGTGTTTGTTCACTTACTTATGTGTGTACATAGTTTGTATAGTAGTACTGTACATTTTGTAGTCATAATATAGATTTTTATTGCATTAAAATACTATTTATCTGAATTTGCCCCGTCTTATCAAATCTTGCCTTCTCCATATATATGATACGCTGGGGGTACCAACCAGGAGGTGCATGGCTGCTAGTAGAGCGCTCCAGGCCAATAAATTCTCAAGCAACACGCATCGATACGCAGCTACAGTAGCCAAGCTAGCAGCACTTGTCGCCTTTCTCCTGTTCTTCTCCTTCCTTTGAGATCTCTGGCACACACCCACCGGCCGGCTAGCGCTTGTCTCTTTGCAACCGAGTTTCTTCGTTCTGAACCAGAAACCAAACAAACTACAGTTATGCATGCAGTTGGACAAAGCGCTAGAGAACAGGTGCGCATATGCATGTTTGAGAGAGATAACCCATCATATATGCAAGCTCTTAGGAGACCAGCTGACACGGCAGAACTGGTCTTCACATGCGATAACTCTTGCGTCCAAAAGGCAGGTTCTTCGGCAAATATATATTTGGTCGATGCATTTTTTGGGCCAGATTGGTACGGCAGTGTGGGCCAGTTTGTTCTAAATACCAGTGCAAAGCCTCTGTGAACGGCTTGACATGATTGGTTTAGTTTATTTTGCTGCATGCATCATACTAGTTTTTTTTTTTTCGGTGCATTGAAAATACTACTCACTCCTATCCAAATTAATTGACCCGACTTTAGTACAACTGATCTTTACCAAAGCCGTGTCAATTAATTTGGATAGGAGGGAGTAGCTGATTTTATAGTTAGGTGTTTTTATATAATAAGTTCTTACATCTCACCCCGTCGGCGCCGCCGCCGGTCTGCCCCATCTCCGATGGCCTCTAGGCCATGGAGGTGTGGAGGATCTCGGCCCCCCGCCGGCGGGAGGGACCCCGTTCTCGTTCTTGTTAGATTCAGTGTCTTGGTTGGGGCTGTGTGGCGGCGGCGATGTCCCTTAATAGGAATAATGTCTCCCACGTTCTATCCCCGTCCCGATGGTGTGTCTAGCATCGTCAGAGGGCGTGTGGAGGTTTGTCTCCGTCGGATCTCGCGGGATTCGGTCGGTGCTGGTCTTCGGTGGATCTGTTTGGATCCGGTCTTCGTTCGTCTTCGTTTGGGTGTTTACAGGTTTGATCCTTCTGATCTACGACTTTCTTCATCGGCGATGGTTGCTACTCTGGTGCGCTGGTCCTATGGGGCCTTAGCACGATGACTTTCCGACTGTCTACTACAACAAGGTTTGCCTAGCTCCGGTGAGGGAGGGGCGATGACGGCGGCGCGCCTTCGGCTAGCTCCAGTGCTTGTAGTCGTCGCTAGGTGGTCCACGGACATGGTTGTAATTTTTATTACCTCTGTTGTTCTTTGTACTGCCATGATTGAAGATGAATAGATTGGAAGTTTCTCGCAAAAAAAAAAAGTTCTTACATCTCATAGAAAGTCTTAATTATTTGAATAATACACATAGAGTTGTTTTAACAAAATATTATATAAACACTAGGTAAACCTAAAAAAATGACATTAAATAATACAAGTTGTAGACTTGTTTTTAGAAATAGGCATGGATGGTTTTGCGAGACGCAGCGTAAAAAAAAAACAAAAAAAAAACGATCCACGATCTAATAAAAGTCGAATCCTAATTGCATAGGCCTATGGGACGACGGTCTAAATGCACGCATGCGTGCATGGGAGGACTAGAAAAACGCATGGCATTAGTGTAATATAAATGCTATTTTTTATATATTTGTAATGAAAAAGGCCGCATGAAGGGAAAATACATTGCTTACGTGTTGATGTCATGTAAGTGCACAACCCTTGTGGCATAATTCGTGGTAAGTAAATGTCGAACCAACATGAGGCAAAAAGGATGATAATACCAACACTGCTATTGTTCTATCACAGACGCAACTACGCTCACATCCAACCGGAGTTTAAATAGTTACTTTTATTGGTTGCTAGGAAAAACAAATAAAGAGCAGTTTTATCTAAACTATGAATGAAAAGGTAAAAATTGAAATAGAAAGAAACTATTATAAATGGGGCGGTTTTTGAGTAGTAAAGGCGTTCTCAAGGATTTCAGATCCATCACCACTAGTATGATTTGCACAACATATGTGAATACATAGTTCTAGGTCTGCATCTCTCTAACCACTTTGTATGGTCAAATGCGGGCGGAGCCAAATATAGATGTGTGCATACATGCCACAACCATGCATCACGCACGCCACCCCTGTTTCCTTCCACAACAGGTTATTGTAATAGCGATTAAGAGTTTCCTCGTGAACGCAGCAAAAAGCTTAGGGTTCCTCCGTTACTACCCTATCTAAGGTCAAGGAATGAGTGGGATAAATACTATCATCAAATACCTCGACAACCCACCATCACAAAGTTAGTAAATTCCTCAAGTCCAAAAGGGGCTAATGTTGAGCGAGCGCTCTTCACAACATCAAGAGGAATAATTAACTCATCACATATAAAGAGAATATTAAATCTCTTACAGGAATTCAATCCTATTGTACTAATTCAAGTTTGATACCCAAGAACTAGTACAACTACTCAAACATAAAGGGGGAAAACATAGAAGAGAGGAACAAGATACAAGCCAACGCCGGGTTGGAGAAGGAGAAGACAATGGCAGGGCCGGTGGGGATGGCACTCGCCCGAAGTCCGGCGCTGGGTGGCGGCGGAGTATCCTCTTCCTTCTTCTTGTCTTGACCCTTCTTCTAGGTGGAGATGATCTTGGTGCGGCACGTGAAACGATGAAGATTGATAATGGAGGATGAATATGATAGCTCGACAGCTAGGGTTGGAGGTATATAGGAGACCTTCCAAAGCCACCTCCATAGCTGTATCTTCCCTCCTTTGATACAAGGGCTCTAGATGAGCCAAAATCCTCTCCTGAATCATTCTAGAGTAGTTTCTAGTGGCTCTGGCATCTGATCCTCGATTCGATCGTGCAGAGGTGAAATACTTGAGCAGATGGTGGCGTGCGGTATGACTAGTGATACGAGCATGGGCGCTCGTACCGTGTGCCATCAAGTGCTCTAAACCCCTTTGTGGGGCCACTTTCTTCTCCCATTTTTTTATCCATCTATGGTAATATTTTATCAAGTTAATTGATGTGATTTTATCACCATATTGTGGCGTTGTTTCCTGAAAGTCCCAAACACTCCTGTAAGTGGCATCTTGGCGAAACATATATAATGAGGTGCGCGAACGTGATAAAATCCGGTAGAGCCTACTACCGAGGCAGAAAAAGGTTAAAACAACATAGATTTTGGCCTTGTTAGTTTGCAAATTAGACCATAGATAATATCAAATTCAAACTTTAATGAATTCATTTTAGAAAGGATCAAGTTTGTGTAACAATGGCTCTACTAGATGACATTGATCATTATGAACACATTGCAAAAGGTTTCACTAAATTTGGATATTTGATTTCAATTTAGGACCCCCCAAAGGTTTATATTTAAATTTGAATAAATTCTAATCTGAATGTGCAATAGTGAAAATATTTGGTTCTCGTGAATAGTATATTCCATGTGGATCATTTTGCAAAATGAATCACATCAAAAGGAGTAATGTGCAAAACATTATAAAGGCTTTAGTTTGCATAGTTTTTATTGTAAAAACAGAATTTCCAGAGAGTTCCTGGTACACCTGGTGCTCTCTGGTTTAAAGATACCGGGTTGGGGCTATTTAAATGCCGTCGTTGATCTTCGAATGGACGACATCCACGCATACCATTCCGTTTAATTAAATGATATAATCCTGTGCATTCGAAACAGATGGGCCAGCTCAGATAAAATGCTCACCGAGTGGCGCGGCTAGGTCGTGAGAGTCTCGTCGAATCGCTGGGACAGCTGTGGTGACTCAGGTGTGCACCCAAGCAATGCTCCGATGGTCCCTAATGATGGTGAAGGGCTCTATTGGATGCGGTGTTGCATGATGGTGTCATTGGCGGCCTCGGTGAGTGTTGTGGGCAACAGGAGCGACGGTAGCAGCTCGCCAGAGTGTCTACTGCGATGGCGTGCTTTGGTCAAGGCCGTCTACATCATCTCTGAGTGATCATGGGCAAGAAGAGTGATCAGTAAGGTGCAGCGATGCACGACAGGTGTGGTGGACACGACGACAAGGACAGTTACATGGTCACCTTGTCGGGGTCGGGGCCGCAACGATAGTGCGGCTCGGTCATCGATGGGACTGAGCTCCAAGGGTCCTCTGGTTGTGTGTAGCGCGTTTAGGCGATTAACGCGAGTACGTTGGTGGGACGACGTGACAAACGACAACTCGGGATCGTCGGAATCAAGCGGGGATGTGGCGGCAGAGGCGACGACGATGGGGCTGGTGTGTTGCGGCGTGGCGGCAATGTTGAGCGGAGGCTGAGGGATTTTGAAGTGGATAGGGTGACGTTGTTTAAAGGACATTGCCGCAATCTCGATCTGTTGTGGGAGGTCGATGAACGTGGCGTCATGGGCACGGAATGCTCGATCATGGGCACACATTCCTCGAGCTAGAGGTTGACAGTAGGCTCTTCAGGCCTAGCAGTCATTCAGCGAGTGAATGTGTTGGAAATATGCCCTAGAGGCAATAATAAAGTGGTTATTATCATATTTACTTGTTCATGATAATCGTTTATTATCCATGCTAGAATTGTATTGACCGGAAACTCAGATACATGTGTGGATACATAAACAACACCATGTCCCTAGTGAGTCTCTACTGGACTAGCTCGTTGATATAAGATGGTTAAGGTTTCCTAACCATAGATATGAGTTTTCATTTCATAACGGGATCACATCATTAGGAGAATGATGTCATGGACAAGACCCAACCGTAAGCATAGCATTTGATCGTATCACTTAGTTTGTTGCTACTACTTTCTTTATGTCAAGTATCTATTTCTAAGACCATGAGATCATGCAACTCCCTGACACCGGGGGAATGCCTTGTGTGTATCAAACATCACTTCATAGCTGGGTGATCATAAAGGTACTCAACAGGTATCTCCGAGGGTGTCTCTTGGGTTGGCGTGAGTCGAGATTGGGATTTGTCACTCTGTATGACGGGGAGGTATCTCTGGGCCCTCTTGCAAGCAATGTGCCTAAGGAGTTAGTCACGGGATCTTGTATTACGGAACGAGTAAAGAGACTTGCCGGTAACGAGATTGAACTAGGTATGAGATACCGACGATCGAATCTCGGGAAAGTAACATACCGATAGACAAAGGGAACTGCATACGGGATTGACTGAATCTTTGACATCGTGGTTCGACCGATAATGATCTTCGTGGAATATGTGGGAACCAATATGGACATCCAGATCCGGCTATTGGTTATTGACTAGAGAGGTGTCTCGGTCATGTCTGCATGATTCTCGAACCCGTAGGGTCCGCACGCTTAATGTTCGATGACGATAAAGTAGTATTGGGATATGTACGTTGGAAAACAAATGTTGTTCGGAGTCCAGATGAGGTCCCGGACGTGATGAGGAGCTCCGGAATGGTCCGGAGGTAAAGATTTATATATGGGAAAGTCATATTCGGGTTGCGGAAAAGTTTCGGATATTTTCGGCAGTGCACCGGGATTGCCGGTAGTGTTTCGGGGGTCCACCGGGGGGGGGGTCCACCCACCCCGGGGGACCACATGGGCTGAAGAGGGAGGCGCACCAGCCCGTGGTGGGTTGGGCGCCCGTCCCCTAAGGGCCCATGCGCCTGGTGGTAGGTGGGGGAGGTGCCTTTGGGAGGTCCCTCCTCCCCTAGGTGCCCACCTCCCTTGTGGAGGGAGGACTCCCCCCCTAGGCCGCCGCCCCCTCCCTTGGAGGAGGTGCTAGGACCGGCGCCCCTCCCCCTTGCACCTATATATATCTAGGGAGAGGGAGGGCAGCTGCACCACAAGCCTTGTCGTAGCCCTCCCTCTCTCCCTAGTCCATTTTCTCTTCCGTTTGCGGTTCCGGTAGCGCTCAGCGAAGCCTTGTCGTGATAGCACCACCACCATCGCCGCCACGTCGTCGTGCTTTTGGAGATCCCATATACTACTCCGCCCTCGCTCGCTGGATCAAGGAGGCGGAGACGTCATCGAGCTGAACGTGTGCTGGACGCGGAGGTGTCGTCCGTTCGGCGCTAGATCGGGACGGATTTCGATTGGATTGTGAAGAAGTACGACTACATCAACCGCGTTATATACGCTTCCGCTTAACAGTCTACAAGGATACGTAGACACACTCTCCCTCTCATTGCTATGCATCTCCATAGATAGATCTTGGGTGTTCGTAGGAATTTTTTTTGTTTTTCATGCTTCGTTCCCCAACAGAATGTGTGTGTGTGTGTGTGTGTGTGTGTGTGTGTGTGTGCATGTGTGTGTGTGTGTGTGTGTGAGAGAGAGAGAGAGAGGGAGACGGTGTGCTTCTCTTCCATTGGATCTAAGGGGATCTGATGACTGGCTTTATCGCGGCATACCACTTCGCGTCCGACTATTGGGCTGGCAGGCCTTCTACGTGGCTGGTTGCTAGCAAACGTAGTTTAGGTTAGTGGGATGGGCCTAGTTAGGTTTGGTCTAATTTCCTATTTCCTTTTTCTTTTCCATTTTGTCAGAGCTAAATCCGGCAGATCTTGGATAGGGGTTCCCGATCTGGTAGCCTTCACACGATGGTAACAGGAGGCACGGTTTTGACCCAGGTTCGAGCCCTCTAGAGGAGGTAAAACCCTACGTCATGCTTTTATTGTATTAATGTGGATGGGTTAAAAAGTACATGTGATCTACTGCTAGATCATATGTGAATGAGTACGCCCTTCTACGACCCTAGCACCTCGGTTTATATAGATACCGTGGGTGCCTAGGGTTACACATTGGTCAGTTGCATCTAGGGCAAACGTGTCGGAGACTACTTCTAAACCTTGGAGTATGCACCAAATCTTCGAGTCATTCCTTCTTGGCGATCTATGGATAGATGAACAAGGCCCACCAGCTAATGAGTTTAGGGGGGGGGGGGTCCTCGGCCCATCCCATGGGACATGTAACCGACATCCCGAGCACCCCCTAATCAAGAACTCTGTCACATTTCTTTTGTGTTTTTGTTTTTCCTTTTGAATTTGAATTTGATTCAAAACCCAAATTGCTCCAAACCGATCCAAGAAAAATTTATAGAAGGTTAATTTAATATTTAGGACTTATGGAAAGTGACTTCCCTTCCAAAGTAGCCTTATTTTGAATATTCCCTTTTGACCTTTTGAATTGATTCAAAAATCAAATCCACTATAGTCATTTTGGGAAAATTAATATAGGCTCAAAATATTATTTGAGACTTAAGAAAATTAATTTTCTGCCCAAATTAAATATTTGAATTGCCACACTATTTTGGGATACTTATTTATTCCCTAAATTCTTTTATGGTTCTTTTTAGTACCCGTTTTGAACTTTAGGGTTTCAATATTATTTGCGATTTCAGGAATTATTTCCAACCCAAAATTAAATAAAAAGTCACAACAATTTTGTGATCTCTAATTTTGGTTTTATAATCAATTAGGGTTCTGAAAATCCAAAATAATATTTGAGCCGCAATTTCAATCCAATCAATCAACTCCTAGTCAAATTTAGTTAAGATCAAGCAATCAAAACCAATTTTCATATTATTAATTATTACTTCTAATTTAATTTTCTACATTCCAAATTTGGGATGTGATAGGCAAGCATGGACCAAGTCTACATTTAAGTATCTCCAGACCCTCGGGAGCGGCATCGAGTCATGCTCGAGTACGCACCCAGATGGGATAAGGACGTGTGCCCAAACTCATGGATTTGTGAGTTACATGAGATGTTTTCGATGTAACAATGGTATCACAAGCTCGTATCATATATATCCCTAAAGAATGTCACCTAATTACTCACAGAAGTCAACGTATACGTAGGGTAAGTACTCCTTCTTCATAGAGCATCCTGTTCCGACATGTAGAGGCCCATAAACTAGCTTTCCATATATCGAACCAACATTGTTGTAGTTCTTCCATTTATCGACATAGACTATAAGTAGGACATTGGACTTTGACCCATCTGAAAGCCAGAACCTGGGTAAAACTATTTTCCCAATCATCACCAATGAGATCCCGCCAGGCACTAACCTTCCCTCTACTGAATTCCACAACCTCCAGCAGATCGTAAGATTGGAGGTATTAATCATCAGCATCCACGAATCATTCTTCATCAATTTCTTTTAACATTTAGAGTGCAACTTCATTAGTATTTGAAAATATACCTTCATGTCCCATCATGTTATACAACAATATTTATTTTCTTTTTTTGAAATACAAAGGTAAAATAGCTTGTTTAATACCTTCCAAAGTTAAGAACCCGAAATGCTCCAAAAATATTCTACACTAAACATTATATAATTCTTGCCAAAGTTAGGATTTTTGTTTGCTTTCATTTGCGAATATTTAGATGTTAAATTAATTTCTAGGTATTTACTCGATATTATTCAAATTTGTACTATGAGTATTTAAAAAAATGACTGATTCATAGCATATTAATATTTAAGTAATTATGTAACTAGTTTGCTACTAACCAAAAAATGTATAAAAATTCAAATATGTGAGACTTATTTGAATTTTATTTGGAATCTTGAATAACACTTTTTTGCTAATAACATATTAAATCCTACTATCAATACGGATGGAAATTAAATGAATTGAATAGATAGACGAAAATATTATGAACATCTACATATATTATTCATATTTACGAGTGTTCATATTGATTGGATATGATTTTTGTACAAGACTACGCTGATTTTAATTATTATTTTCTGGGAAAGTGAAATAGAATAAGAAGAAAAGGAGGAAGATGGGTGGTCTGGGCTGGCCTTGATTATCTTATTGGGCCATTTCATTTGCCCATTCGGTGGTAATCCATGGTGGCGTCAATCGGCATTTCATCATAACAAGCGTCACCCAACTAGGCCCGATGAGTCCTTTTTTTTTAATTGGAAATGCTGGAATAGTCACAGATTCAGGCCAATATATAACTCTTTCAGATATCCCGCATAGATCACCCGTTTCTCTTGACACACGTAAGTTGTTTTACGCCGGCTTCTCTTCGAATCACAGTGTTGTAAGCTATTGCAAACCCCATTATAAACATATTTTTTTGGCAGGAAGGGAAATATAAACACATTTTTTGAACGTGCATTCTGGACATTAACATGTTTATATTTCTCAGGTAATGATTAATGTCTGCAATGTAATGCATATATTTTATTTAATTTTAGCAGATCACTGTTTTCTTGCAAAGTCATGACATTCTGGTGCACGCTCGTGCAGCAGCCCTCCGGACGATCCTGAGTTGACATGGGAGAAGTGATCTCCTAGCCTCTCTATCATGCATCATGCATCATGCATCATGCATCCTTCCATCCCATGCATGAAGATGCATGCACGAGAGATTAATGAAGAAAGGAAATGGCCGGGAGGCGATAAGGACTAGACAGAGGGGCCCAGGGCTTTGCTTCCCACGGGGTCCGACAGCAACTCATTTCCTCCATGCATGCAGCGCTCGCATCGCCACCGTGAAGCCCAAAGCCCATTCCACGCACCTTCCAAAATGTATAAAAGCATCTACGACCGGACCTCTCAAACCCGCCTCAAACGCCCGGGCAGGCCACCCGGTCAGTGTCCGGTCACAAAATTTCGACCCAGACGGGCCTCTCAAACGGCCCTCAAACGTCCGGGCTGACCGACACCCCCATATCCAGCCAAATATGAGGCGGGTATGGGGGCGCCCGGACGCGCCCGGGCACGCCCGCCACGTCGGACCCGACAGCCCGTCCCCACCCCAAATTGCACCAAATCCCCCCAAACCCTTCCTCATCCTCCCGCCGCTCTAGAACAATTCCCGCGCCCGGACCCTCGCCCGGCTCCATCCTTGCTCCCAATCCTCACCTCCGGTCCCGATCCACCGCCGGAGATGTCGTCCAGCCCGACCTAGACCGCCGCGACGGAGACGCAGTCCGCCTTGTCCATCGGCGGCGTGAATTCGTCCGCGACGACTTGCAAGGCGGAGAACGTCGCCCGCAAGCTGCGGCGGCGCCGGCAGCGAGAGAGGGAGGCGGCGGCATCGGCGTCGCTGGGAGGTTCGGACGCGCAGGAGCAGATGTCTCCTCCGTCGCGGACGGATCCCCGCACCCCTTCTCTCCGAGCGCTAGCGAGGATTACGGTCACCGACCCCATTAGGACAAACGACGATCCGAACGCCGGCTGGGCCATTCCGGACAGCTTTTCGCCCACGCAGATGCCGGCGGTGAACGTGTGTGACTCGCCGGAGCTCGTTCGGGCGCGGACGAGCACGGGCTCCGGCACTGCCCGGGCTGACCTCAACCTGCTCGACGGAATGACCGAACAAGACTTGATGCGTTTTCTTTGCTCTTGTCCGATCATATTTAAGCATAGCCCTCTAGTTTCTTTCGCTCATGATGAATACTTGCAAATCTTAATCATATAGGCGGCGTTCATGTCGACGATGATCAATGAGAATGAAGATCCGACCCAATTGGAGTATGAATTGGAGGCCACCACCGCTTTTGAAGTTGGGAACACATCTGATCCCAATCCGAGCAGGAAGAAGAAGGGCAAGATGGCGAAGGCAAGAGGTCCGGCATTCTCAAGACACGAGGACATCTTGTTGGTCAGAGCTTGGTTGGCCACAACGATGGATCCAATATGCGGCACGGAGCAAAAGGGGAGCACCTATTGGACGAAGATTTGGAAGGAGTATCACGAGCTAAAGGAGTATGTGGAGCCGCATCCTATCGTGAGCACTCGCAATGTGGCATCTCTCCAACATCGTTGGGGAATCATTCAAGGGGAAGTGAACAAGTACGTCGGCTACTACGCACAAGTGACCAAACACCCTCAAAGTGGGTTCGGAATCGCAACTCACGTAAGCTTGATTGCCTCATCTTCTCGTCCATTGCATATGCTTCTTGTGTTTGCATTCTCGTGCTCATATAAATGCTGTTCGCTAGACGGCGGTGGTGGCCACTGTGTATCACGAGGTGGAGAAGAAGCCATTTGCTTTTAGCCATTGTTGGCTCATGGTGAATGGCAAGCCGAAGTGGACCCAACTTGTGGCCGACATCAAGTCCGGCAAGAGGAGGGATGATGGCTCAAGCTCCAACCAATCAATTGGGTTGGACGATGAAGAGGACGATGTTGTCGTGGACGAGAACGGAAAAGCCACCGTGCCAAAGGACAACCACCAAGTCATGGGAAACAAGTGGGAGAAGGCACGTCTCGCCCGTGATGCCGCGGCTACCAAAATGTCGTCAACATGGACGGCATTTTTTCGGCTAGGGAGAGCAAGAAGGAGGAGAGGTACAAGCTCCTCATGGAAGCGCAAAAGGAAAGGATGGAGTGGGACAGAACTAGGGTGGAGAAGAAGCTTGCAATTGAGAGGGAGAAGATCGAGTTGGAGAAGCGCGAAGCGGTGATCAAATGGGAGCTCGAGAAGGCCAAGACATTTGCCGACATGGATTTCGAGAAGGAGAAGTTGCAACTCGCACGGGACGCAGAAGATGCGAAGATCATGTTGGCGGACGAGACCGGCTTGGATGACCATGCAAAGAAGTGGCTTGCGGACAAGAAGAAGGAGATCAACGCCCGGAGGGCGGCTGCGGCGGAGGAGGTAGCCCGGATGCAGGCGGAGGAGGCAGCAAGGATTCAGACGGAGCAGCATGCCCGGATGCAGGCGGAGCTGGCAGGCCGGATTCAGGAGGAGCAGGACACACTCCTCTTCTCGCAGCAGCCGCACAGCGAGTGATCGGAGGCCATCGGTCACGCTCGGACATTGATTTGATTTTGCCATGTCCGGTTTGTTGAACTATGATTTGCTTTGCTTTGCTTTCTTTCGAACTTTGGCATTCGGACAGTTTGTTTCGTATGATCGACGTGCATGGATTGCATGGATTTGAGGTTTCGATTTTGCTATATGTGGATGTGCAGCGCAACATTTGAGCCCCTATAATACGCTCTCCCGGTCACTGACCGGTCACAAAAATACGACCCAACCGGACCCCTCATATCCGTCTCAAACGTCCGGACTAACCGGCACCCCTCATATCCATCTCAAATATGGGGACGATATGAGGGCTCGCGGACGCGCCCGGACACGCCCGGTCAGTCCGCCACGTAGGACGCGACCCCACTCCGGACCACCTTTTCACTTTTCTTATTTATTATTTTCTTTCTCTCTCTTCTTCTCCACCAATCACGTGCAAGTGACCGGACATATGAGAAGAAAAATGAGAAGTGTGGCTGCGCGGACCAAATTATAGGGGCTCAAAACGGACACGCCCGGTCACTGACCGGGCGCGTCCGCGGGCGTTTAAGGGGTCAGATTTGCTAGCTCCGGCTGTAGATGCTCTTACTCCCCGTTTGTAAGTAATGCACAACTATATCCACGGCAATCCAATTCAACTCTTAAGAGGAACTTCAACCGGGCGACCCATTTCGTCCGCGCATGTCTATTTGGATCGTCACGAATGGAAAACTCAGCCCAACGCGCGGACTCAAACGAACGTGGGTCCGTTTTTTATCCGCCCGCGACCCATTCCAGACTCAAATTTGGACTGGATTTGTGTCCGCGCGGACACGGGACGAACGCGCACGACACCCGTACGACGCCCGCCTTTCTCCTCCCCCTGGACCGCCCATCGGTGGCACACCGCCACCATTTCCCCCAAAATTTCCCAAAAACCTCCCGCCCACCCCCGCGCACGCCATGGACGACGACACGCTGACCCTCGATGCCGCCGCCGGCCTCGCCTCCCTCGCCTCCGCCGGTCCTCGCGGCGGGCGAAAAGGGCTGGCAGCGGCCAAGAAGAAGAAGGTGCTGACGCCCGCAGAGCACGCCGACCAATCATTGAGGAGGAAAAACCGCCGACATCAGCAAGAAGCCAGGAACGAGGCCGCGTCCGCGTCCACCCTCGCCACCACCTTAGTGCAAGAGGCCAACGCTGCGAACACCAGCCAGCTCGTCCGCGAGGCCACGAGGCAGACCCTGCTGATGCTAGGATTAAACCCTGGCCAGCACGGGCTCGTCGCTGCCGCTATGGCCGTGGCCAGCACCGGCTCATCCCCCCTTCGTCACCTAGTTCCGGACTCGTCGTGCATGTCCACCACGCCGGCGGCGCACGGCTTCTAGCGACACCACCCGCAAACCTCCCGTTTGTCCTACTCTACGGGCTTCGGTTCACCGGAGGTGAGCGTGGTCGCGCCTGTCACGCCTGAGCCCGCGGGCATCGACCTCAACGCGGTACCTGTGGGCGATGGATCGTACTCCGGGGGTGCGCGCAAGCGGCATCGCGAGCTCCCAGCTGACGCCATGGGGAACGCCTGCAGCCTGTTCGACAAAATGTCGGCTGTGGAAGACGAGGCCAACCGCATCTTCATGGAGAGCCTCATCTACGAAGGTGGTAGCGGTGGTGCTTCATTCAATCCTGATGGGACGCAAAGCCAAGATGGGCACAACCCCTTCATGGCCGAGCACGATGGCATTGGGTACACGTTTGGTGATGACAATGGAGGCATGGCCGACCCCCTCATGGAGGACCAAGTCGGCTTGGGCGGCTCTTTTCCGCTAG
This sequence comes from Elymus sibiricus, assembly GCA_039707655.1. Lineage (NCBI taxonomy): Eukaryota > Viridiplantae > Streptophyta > Magnoliopsida > Poales > Poaceae > Elymus > Elymus sibiricus. Next base: position 254,660,068 of record CM077671.1, read on the forward strand.
ATCACGAGTTTCTGAAAGACTATGGCCTAGATGAAGAGGATGATGAAGTGGACATCGAGGGAGAGCCATTGTTCAAGGAACCGCTCCCCGCCCAAGCCAATGCAAAGAAGAAGCGGAAGAGCAAGCGGACCAAAGCATACACACAAGATGAGGACAAACTCCTTTGTGAATGTTGGAGAGACATTGGCCAAGACCCCAGGATAGGCTTCGGCATTTTGGCAAAGAGTGCATCGCGAGTTCCACGAGTGCAAGATGTTTAAACCATACCAAATGGAGAGCAAGCGTGGGTTGGTCTCGCTCGGCAAGCGTTGGAGGATGATACAACAAGAGTGCAACAAGTTTTATTCCACGCTTGAGAGCATCGAGGCCCGTCCCGTGAACGGCATCGGCATGAAGGACATGGTATGCCGAGATGCTTGCTTATTTTGATTGTCCCGTAGCTTGCTTGTCCATAATGTTGCTTCTTCATTTGTAGGTCTTCCAAGCTTTGGAAGCATTCAAGGTCCACTATGAGGGCAAGTCTTTCAACCTCACTCATTTTTGGATTATCATCAACCAAGAGAAGTTCAAAGCGCAATACGCTGCCATCAAGGCGCGTGGGAGGGGGGAGCAGCCGTTGAAGAGCATGGTGAGGGGGAGAAGCCACGGCCGCGGGGGAAGACCAACTCCAAGAAAGAGGACAAGCGCGAGGCCGGGTCCCTTGCCTTGCAAGCTACTTTGCAAGGCATGATCGCCAACAACGATTTAAGAGAGGAGAAGCGATGGCAAGACAAGGAGGAGCAAATTAGGGTCTTCATGGAGATACAAAACAAGAAGCTCGCGTTGGAGGCGGAGAAGCAAGCGGTTTAACCGTAGGCATAGATCGCATATATGCCTACGGTTAAACCGTCGGCATAGACAGGCGCCAGGACGGACCAGATATTGACACGTGTCCACATATGCCTACGGTTTAACCGTAGGCATAGATCACATATATGCCTACGGTTAAACCGTCGGCAAATAGGTCCTTATACTTTATAAAAACCACAACTAATTCATACTTACATCGATTTTTGACAAACTTTATATGTGTTTCTATCAGAATATGGAAAGTAATTTGTTAGTATACTATGTTTTGAAATTTTAACAAATTAAAATCATATTTATTTTGAAAATTTCAGATAACACCCTCTTGTTTTGATTTGTTTGTATTTTTTTCATTTCTTGACCAAATGAGGCAAACTTTATATCTATTTTCATCAAAAAGTTTCAAGGATTTCAAAAATCATGTCTTTAGTTTGGAATGTTTAAATATTACTTTGATTCTTTGCTACAGTAGAGAAATCTACCCCCCTAGATTTCCGGGTCACACTGGTCACAGTTACGCCGCTCCGGTGCCTTCGGAGGTTAGCAATGCCACCAAAACTTGCACTGGATCCTCATACATGTGTGAAAGTGTGGTGGTAGGTTTAAACACCCAACACACTAATCCGGAGTGTGACACCCTTCATGGACGGCACTGCCGCCAGCACTTAGAGGGGGGTTGAAATTAGCTCGGCGGCATGCATGATCCAACTGTATAAATTCTTGAAAAATCGTACGATGCCGGAAATCCTCGGGATCTAGCACGGCATCAAGTTTGGACGCGTTTCGAAAAAGCCTCACATGAGGCCACTTGTAAATTACACCATCTCGAAGCTAGTCTATGGGTATCGAGAGGGAACGTGTCCGGTTTGTGAAGCAAGTGCGAGTCTGGTTGCTCCATTGGCCTCAAAACTTCTCGTGCTTTCAAAGGAGGCCATCACATGACATGTGCCAGGCCCCCGCATTTTCTGGACCCACATGCAATATTTGAGACATTTATTGCACTGCTAGGGTTTCAATGTTGGAAATTGCAGATCTGCGAGGCGGCACATGAAATCATGCCCATAAGCTGAATGGAAAATCCTATGTGATGTCTTTGCGCCATGCGTAGGCCATGTGCAGACGAGGGAGGGGCAGGCCCTGCCACTGAGGGGTTGAAATTAGCTCGGCGGCATGCATGATCCAACCGTATAAATTCTCGAAAAATCGTACGATGCTGGAAATCCTCGGGATCTGGCATGGCATCATCACATGGCCCCTGTAGGGTGTGGTAAAAGTTTGGACGTGTTTTGAAAAAGTCTCACATGAGGCCGCTTGTAAACTACACCATCTACAAGCTAGTCTCTGGGTATCGAGAGGGAACGTGTCCGGTTTGTGAAGCAAGTGCAAGTCCTGTTGCTCCGTTGGCCTCAAAACTTCTCGTGCTTTCAAAGGAGGCCATCACATGACACGTGCCAGGCCCCCGCATTTTCCGGACCCACATGCAATATTTGAGACATTTATTGCACTGCTAGGGTTTCAACGTCGGAAATTGCAGATCTTTGAGGCGGCACATGAAATCATGCCCATAAGCTGAATGGAAAATCCTGTGTGATGTCTTTGCGCCATGCGTAGGCCATGTGTAGACGAGGGAGGGGCAGGCCCTGCCACCAAGGGGTTGAAATTAGCTCGGCGGCATGCATGATCCAACCGTATAAATTCTCGAAAAATCGTACGATGCCGGAAATCCTCGGGATCTGGCACGGCATCATCACATGGCCCCTGTAGGGTGTGGTAAAAGTTTGGAAGTGTTTTGAAAAAGTATCACATGAGGCCGCTTGTAAACTACACCATCTACAAGCTAGTCTCTGGGTATTGAGAGGGAACGTGTCCGGTTTGTGAAGCAAGTGCAAGTCCTGTTGCTCCGTTGGCCTCAAAACTTCTCGTGCTCTCAAAGGAGGCCAACGCATGACACATGCCAGCCCCCCGCATTTTCCAGACCTGCATGCAATATTTGAGACATTTATTGCACTGCTAGGGTTTCAGCCCCAGAAATTGCAGATCTGCGAGGCGGCACATGAAATCATGCCCATAAGCTGAATGGAAAATCCTATGTGTTGTCTTTGCGCCATCCGTAGGCCTTGTGCAGACAAGGGAGGGGCAGGCCCTGCCACCGGGGGGTTGAAATTAGCTCGGCGGCATGCATGATCCAACAGTATCAATTGTGTCGATGGGCTAACCTAGCGCAAACTTGGTTTTAAAATGTTCCTATGGGCTAACCTAGGACAGCCAGGTGAAAAAGTCCATTGGTCAAAGGCCGTCCGATGAAAGTCAAAGGGGGTAGCTTTCCTGGTCAACCGGGCTAGGGTTAGGCTGGTCAGGGGCCTTCTGGGTGTAGCTATACCACCAAAACTTGCACTGGGTCCTCATACATGTCTTAAAGCATGGTGGTATGTTCAAACACCCAACACGCAGCTCCGGAGTGTGGCCCCCTTTCACAGACGGCACTGCCGCCACCACTTAGAGGGAGGAACTGCCGCGTCGGATCAACATGCTGAAAGAAAAAGACGAAAATGATACTTGTGGAACTCTGTTTTAGGTGTGTTGGACAATATCTCGGGATAAAGTTGTCGAACCGACATAAAAAAGTCTAAATATTAGCACGCATAGATTTACCGGTCGGAGTGGTAGATGTTTTCAGTGAAACGGGCCACTGTTAAGTTGCTCCGGGGTTTCAATGAGATGGGGATAAATAAATGGTTCTATTTATAAAAGTAATTATATAAGCATAAATATATGGTTATAAATCTAATAATAGGCTAATTAATATTTTAAAAAATGGGATAAAACTACGCCTACGGTTAAACCGTCGGCGTAGTCTGTACACGTGGCATTTTTTTTTAATTTTTGGTTAGGTCACCCACGGGCCCTCCTCTCCACAGAGCGCTCAGATCCAATCGAGAGGTCCCGCGCGCCCCTCCTCGCCTGCACCCGCTGCCGCCGGCGCCCGCCCCTGCTCCCGCCGCGCGCCCTTCCTCGCCTGCAGCTGCTGCCGCCGACGCCTGCCCCTGCAACGCCGGCGCCCGCCCCTGCTCCCGCCGGAGCCCGCCCCGCCCTACTCCGCTCCCCGGCCCCCACTGTTCTCCTCCTCGGCCCCGCACGCCGTGCTCTTCCCCTGCCCCGCCACAGCCCCGGTCCCGCCCAAACCTGCTCCGCACCGGCCCCGGCCCCGCCGTTCTCCGCCTCGGCCCCGCGCGCCGTGCTCCGCCCCGGCCCCGACTCCGGCCTGCGCATCCCGTCCGACGCCGGCCGCCTCCGCCGCCGCCCCCTGTGTCACTGGTGAGCACCCCCCAAGACCCCCTGCTGCCGCAGTACTGCTGGCCGCTGCTCGCCGTGGCTGTGCTGCTTGCTACTCGATCTGCTGTGCGCCGCTGCTGTGCCCACTACTCGATCTGTTGTGTGTGCCTCGAGCTCCATCGCCGCTGCTGTGTGTCAGTGTGTGCTGCTGGCCGCTGCTCTCCCTCGGGTAGTTAAGTTTTGCTGGAGTAGTTTGCTTGACAAGTTTGCTTCTGTAGGATTTAGAAGGATTTTCAGGGTGGGTACAATTTGCTGTGAGTAGGTTGTACTCTTGCTTGACAAGGTTGGAGTTGCTAGAGAAGTTTGCTGTAAGGAGAAGTTTGTTGTTGGAGTAGGTTGAACTGCAGCAGTAATAACTGTTTGCTGTTGTTGGAGTAGGATTAAGATTAATTTGGAGCAGCAGTAATAACGGTTGGAGTATGTCTGTTTCCCAGTGCTGTTTGGAGCAGCAGCAGTATCCTTCTTGTACTCCTAACAGAGCAGGTTGCCCGTACTCCATGTTTGAGTACTTCTGGTCGAAGGTTGCTTGTACCTCATGTTTGAGTACTTCTGGTGCCCTCATGGAAAATATCTACTCCATTTTGAATTCTTAAGGATAGTGCCAGCAAGCCATCTGCATGCACTCGGTTGGACTTGCATCGCTAGCTCCAGAGCTCTGCTTATAGGGATCGATGGCACCAATAGACCACCATTGCTAAGCTAGTTAATTAATAAATAATGTCATGTCCGGCAAATAGAAATTTGGTTATCCCAAATAAGCCTGGCTGAACAAATAGACACTACAGGAATTGAGATGTATCACCACTGCTAAAATAGAGAATGTTCAGTTGGTACGCCAATTGACTCTTTATGTTATTTTGAAGTTTCTATATGCCATCTACTGGAGCAGAGGGCGGGGGAAGACCCCCTACAGGAGCAGGGGGCGGGGGACGAGGGGGAGGACGAGGAGGGAGAGGACGAGGAGGGGGAGGCTCCTCGTCAGACGGAGCGCGTGTCCAGAAACTGCGCTCCGTCTTAGACATAGGGGGCCGGCCTCGGACGTCCTCCTCTAGTGAGGTGCCCTCTGCTAGTGGCATCGTGGGCGATGACGATGAGGACGAGGAGGAGGACGGGGAGAGGGAGGATGTTGAGGGTGAGGAGGAGGACGATGAGAGGGAGGAGGTTGAGGGTGAGGAGGAGGACGAGGAGAGGGAGGAGGTTGAGGGTGAGGAGGGTACGGTTAAGAAGGGGTGGCTGCGTGGAGTGGCAACCCTCCCTCGCCGTCGTCCTGCTACCGAGGCAGAGAAGACCCTCATTATTCCTAGTGGGATAGAGTAAGTGGTCACTTGTTTTTTCAATTTTAAATATTTTTCTGTTTTTTGATTGTAATAAATCAACACATACTAATATTTTGGTTCTTCTGCAGTACTTGGGATCTTCCAAACGGAGGCCGGCTTCCAAACGGCGTGATTACTATTTTGCTGAGGGACTATTGGCCAGGCCTGTTCAACCCGCGCCCTGACGCGAACCCGCGGTGCGAGGAGCGGGTGTTAGCGTTACGCTGGCATCACTACGAAGCTGCCAGGCTTGCGGACTTCGGGACTCATGCTAAGGCCGTGAGGGATCGTTTTTGGGTAAGTTTCTTCACAAGTACTCCATCAAATAATCCATCTAGTTCATAGTTCATCACTTAACCCATGACTTGTTCCATGTTATATGCGACTGTAGGAATTCTATAGAGTTGCGGAGGAGGACAAGGCCAAAGCCAACAAGGTCTACCACTCTATCATGCACCAGAAGATGTCCAAGAAGGAAGCGAGGAAGGAGCACCCCCAGCTGACCAAGGAGCAGTACATGGCCGTAAGTAGCACATCCTTTTTATTCTCACGTTTGTGCTAAATTTCATTGTTTGATCTTCAAATGCCATGCTTTCATTATTTAGGTGATTCCGGGTTGGTGTAATGGAAAGGATGACGCATGGGCGGCGTTGGTGGATATGTGGCTCGGGGAAGATGCAGATTTTGCGGCCAAGAGCAAAATCAACAGGAAAAACCGTGGATCTGACGGAACACACAGTCAAGGAAACCGGAGCCACCATCGCTACAAGAAGCACAAGGTATATATATATATATATATATATATATATATATATATATATATATATATATATATATATATATATATATATATATATATATATATATATATATGAAACACCCGTTCTTCCATTTCTCGTCATGTTGGTATGTATGTGTAACATCTTTTTGCCATTGCAGGAGTTCGTGTTGGAGAAGCCCCTCTCACATATCGAGGCTTGGTCGTGTGGCCGTCTGCGGGACTTGCCTCGGGAGGGGGAGAGCATTTACTACGGCAACTCAGAGGAACATCTGTCAAAGTATAAGGCTTCGTTTAGTAAGCGGAATCCGGTTGATGCTGATCCCATGGTGTCGAACACCGATGAGGTGGCGATGTTTATGTCTGGACCAGGCAAGCCACATGGCCGCTCGGGGGTTCTTCATGGCGTGATCGAGCCCACCGTTAGTTACGTACAACTCCGGGGTACTTCCAACACTGGCTCGAGTGGGGCTAACCCATCCCGGGCACGTCCTAGCCCGTCTGTAGAGCAACAGGTAAGCATCTCTCCTTTTCATCCTCTTTCACACTCTTCTTTCCTGCATGGCTATGCTGATTAGCTCCATTGTGTCAAATTGTAGGCGTACTTTACGTCTCAATGCTTATCGTCAAGAGGTAGTTGAACATGATGCCAAATGGACTTTGCTCGACGAGTACCGCGCACAAAAAATGGAGGTTAGTTAGTTTTCAGCACTTAGAGCCAAGCTACCTAAATTTGGGCTTTCACTATTTTGACTTTCGTCTTTGCTTTCTGAACTAACGTGCAGAACATGTACTTGGCGATGGAAAATGGCACTCGGGCTCCATCGATGGGACCACCACCACCCAATCCTGGACCGGTCCCAGTAATGCTGACGTTTGAAGAATTCTTGGCACATGGTGGCGACGAGACTCCGGTTAGTACATTGCCAACCTAGTCAAGCATCACCTATCATTTTTTCAGAAAATAGCTTGAGATCTCTCCTTAATGTCTCTTTCAAACACAATGTAGGCATCCGGCCATGGATCAAACGTTGGTGGTACTACTGCTGATGGTACTCCTGCTTCACGGAGCCGAGCCACCCCAATTCATAACCTAGGTGGTGATGCTTCTACCTCGACGCCTGGATCGCCTCTTTTTGTAAGTCCCCTACTCTCAAGATGCAAATTTTCATAGTTAGAACATTTTCGAAGCCGCAAACTTAGAACTAGATAAAATGCCATGCTAAATGCCATCTTAAACGGTTGTGATTCTTCATTTTGTAGTGATGATGCTATTTGGAGGTGGACTTTGGGTTCTGGTGATGGGCGTTCCTCGTCGGCTTCGACTTCGACTTATGTACTGGATGCTATGTTGGATGATGGTTTTTTATGTTGGATACTATGTAGTGGATGCTCTATTGTTGATGTTGATGCTATGTTGGATATGATGCTATATGCTTGATGTTGATGCTATATAGTTGTTTGAAATGATGATTTGATGATGCTATATAGTTCTGTGATGGAGATGCTTTTATATATGTTGTTTTGCTGCTGTACCTATTTTGTTTGTGGAGCAGAATTTGAAATTAATAAAAAAAATTGTCCAGAACTATGCCTACGGTTAAACCGTCGGCATAGGTAACAGCCAGGGGTACCAGATATTGACACGTGTCCATATATGCCTACGGTTTAACCGTAGGCATAGATTAGATATATGCCTACGGTTAAACCGTCGGCATAGACAGGTGCCAGGGTACCAGATATTGACACGTGTCCATGTATGCCTACGCATAGATCAGATATATGCCTACGGTTAAACCGTCGGCATAGACAGGCGCCAGGAGCTACCAGATATTGACACGTGTCCATATATGCCTACGGTTAAACTGTAGGCATAGATCACATATATGCCTACGGTTAAACGGTCGGCATAGGTAGGCGCCAGGAGGGACCAGATCTGGACACGTGTCCCGCCTATGCCGACGGTTTAACCGTAGGCGTATATAGAATCTATGCCTACAGTTAAACCGTAGGCATATGTTGGACACGTGTCGAGATCTGGTAGGTGTACGGCACTTGACGGACCTGTCGTCAACTTATTTTGCCGACGGCTAACTACGCCGACGGTGACCGTAGGCATAGATTATCTATGCCGACGGGGAACGGGGATATGCCGAGACTATCGTTGCCGACGGTTTTATGCCGACGGTGACCGTCGGCACAGGCTATGCCGACGGTTTTTGTGCCTATGCCGACGGTTTTAACCGTAGGCATACTGGCTGAATCCTGTAGTGTATGACTGCTTCATCGATCTCAAGATCTAGCGGTTCGGTCCCAATGTGATCATGTATTTATAGAGATGAGTGTAAGTCAACGTACATGAGGCTGTATTTCTAGAAAAACTCGTCCAACCAGCAACTAAAGCAAGACTATGAGACTAAAGAAAAACTCGTTCGGCCAGCTACTAAAGCAACTAAAGCGACTCATTATAACGACAGTAGTGATCATTTGATGGTTTCAAAAAAAAATTGTAATATTTATTATGTTTGAGATGCTTTGTACTTCCGGTGAACTTTTATAATATATTTGATCCTTTAAAAAATGGTTTGGTGCCAATAATTGGCAAGTTCAAAAAATTGGTATCAATTGGTTGGCTAGCAATTAGTTCTTCTCCGTCTGTTAGAAAGTTATAATTTTTTAATAACTTTTCTTGCCTAAGTTTGGCAGCAAGCCTATTAGCCTCTACAAATTCACACCCAAAAAACTTAGAAGAGTCTTTTTTTTTTTTTTAAATGTCCTCGGAAGAGATGGGCATGGCGCCGTAGAGAGAGTTGAGAGTTAGGGCCGGGATGGCGGTGTGGGCCACCACATGCGTGGCTTTAGCGCTTTAGAAGGATCCATCTCCATCCATGGTAAAGGTTTTTGCTCGACTCTCCCATGCAGGCAGGCCCCTGACGAGCCCACGTCTGTGGGCCAACTAAAACATTCATTCATTGTTCCCCACACCTTACCTGGGCCACGCCACATAAATCCAACAGCAAACAAAACAAACACCCTGCTCTCTCTCTCTCTCTCTTTCTACATGATCCTCTTGTCTCCCTCGGCCTCAAGCTAAAGGCCTCCTTTCTCCTCTACTTTCTCTCGCTCTCTATTAATCATGTCGACGTACGCCGTACGTCATCTACTTACCTTCCTTCTTCCTTTTGTCAAATGTATTTCCCCGCAACAGTAACTATGGCAGTATCTCAGCTTTCCATACTCCTAAATCCTAATTAGGTCAGAGGTAATGTTGAAATAGAAACACGTGTTAGACTGTTATCAAGGAATCTTTGGAATGGAGAGCTCTGGCGACGGCCCCGGCGACGCGCGCCCACCCGCGGCATGCGCCTCCACCGCCGTCCCCGACCTCCCCTGCGCCGCGCCGGAGCCTACGCCGCCCCCGCCGCTGTTGGCGCCATCCTCGCCGGAGCCGGCCCCGGCCCCTCCTGCCCCAGCCGCCCCCGCTAGGCTCCGCTGGGCTGACCTAGCTGACGATGAGGCTGCGTCCCCCCCGCTGCGCCCCCTTCCCTTCCCTCCCCGGTCCTTCGTTGAGCTGCGCCGTCCGGCGTGGCTGGTGGCTCAGCCCCCCCCCCCCCCCCCCCCGCGCGGGGTTCTGCCACCGGCTCGCGGCGGCCACCGCTGACGACACCGCGGCTGAGCTCTGCTCGGCCCGCCGGGGCGCAAGGTTCCCCCTTGCGGAGAGGTGACAAGCGCCGACGCCGCAAGCGTTCCTGGGGGGTGGCTGGTCGCTCCGATCTGGGCCGTGCGCATGCTTCGTGGCGCCGCCCGATGGCTGGAACCTGCTCCGCGCCGTCCTCGCTCCCGCCGGCGGCTAGTGGCTCGGCCACCTCCTCGGCTCCCGTCGCCCGTGCGTCCCCGTTCCGTCCGTTCATCGCCGCCTTCGGCTCCTCCTCCCTTCGTTTCCAAGCTCTCCAGCCTCTCCGGCGTCCCTGGCTGGCCCTCTCCGGTAGCCCCTTGCCTGCGACGGCGGCGGCGGCTCCCGCCCGTCGAGGGGAAACCCTTCGGGTCGGTGCCCCGCCCCGCGCCCTGGACCGCGCCTTCCTAGGCCGTGGCCTGCTGGGCCGCTGCCCGGCCGGGCTGGCTGTGGCACTCGATGGGCCCGGCCCATCTGATCTGGATCGGCCCCGGGTGTGTGGGCCTCTGCCGTGCCCTAGGCCCACCACCCCCGCCCCCAGTATTTGGCTGCCCCGTGGACCTCCCTGTGCCCCTGTTCCCCTCCCCGCCGCCACACCCGGCTCGTCCAGCTCCTCCCCCGCCCCCCCCCACGCGACCCGCCGCACCCCCCTCCTGCTCGATCGCTCGGCGTGGCGGCTCCTCCCCCTCCCCCCTCGCGGATGCCGGCCATGATGCGTGAGTGGGATGACGGCGAGGCCCGACGCAAACGGCGTGTCAATGACCGCCGCGACCTTCCCCGCCCCTCCCCGGATGCCCTTCGTCGCGAGGATGAGCTTCGGCGCGAACTCCGCGAGCTCCGGGAGGGCCGCAGGGATGACCGGCGCTCGCCGGGCCGCTCCGACCGCAGGGGCCGGTCCCGCTCCCCCCCGGCTGCCTCCGGAGAGTGGCGCTCCCGGCGCCGCTCGCCCTCCCCCGTGCCCCGCCGCGGCCGGAGCTCCTCTCCTTCCTGCGCGGCTCGCCCTTCGGCTCCTCGCTCCCAAGGCCCGCCGCCCTTCAATCCGACCTGGAAGTACGTCCCTCCCCACGCGGCTGCTCCTTCAGCCCCGGCCTCCTCTACCGCCCCGGGTGGCGGCCCGCCCCGCGGACGCCAAGGTGCTGCCAAGAAGAAGAAGCGCCGCGGCCAGGGCCGGGGCAACCAGGCCGCTCCGCCATCGCTTGCTCCGGGTGCTGCGTCCGCCCCGGGTCCGGTCTCCGGCCTCCCTCGCCCTCCGTGCTTCAATTGCGGGGTGGCGGGTCACGCGCAAGTCAACTGCGTCAACCCCCAGTGCTGCTATATCTGCAAGGATCCGGGCCACCCCGCCCTTCTGTGTCCGGATCGTCCGGTGACTTCTGAGCTCATGATGTACGGCCACGGCATCGAGGGGCTTGGATTCTTCCACCTTGAGGTCCCCGACATGCCTCCACCCACTCCCTCGCTGTGGTGGATGGAGTTGCCTCCCCAAAGATGATTGAGGCCGAGCTCAACCACCTCTACCGCCGCCAGTGGGATTGGGTGGTCACGCCTACCGCGGGCGACGTCTTCACCGTGATCTTCCCCGACGCCATCAGCTACGGCTACGCCACCCGCAGTGGTCAGATCACCCTCGCCCTCAACCAGCTCGTCGTCAACATCACTGAGCCGATCCTCGACCCGAAGGCGGTGGCCGTCCTGGACACGGCTTGGATCCTCGTGGCCGGCCTCCCTGACATCGCACGGTCTGAGCTTATCTTCCGCCAGATGTCCCGGATCCTGGGCAAGGTGGTGGTGGTTGACGAGCTTTCTCTCCGCAAAGAGGAGGAGGTCCGGGTCAAGGTCAAGTGCCTGGACTCCTCCAAGCTCCGCGTCACCGTCCGGGTGTTCTTCAACGACCAGGGTTTCGACCTCCGGATCTCCCCTGAGCCCCCCAACCACGTGGGCCGCCCTCGCTTCCCCGGCGATGGCCCGCCCGGTAACGTTCCGGGGGCTGATGGGGATTACCGCGGCCGTCACCACCCCCGCTCCCACCGCTCTGAGGATGAGGGCTCCGACGACTCGCGCTCCCGCTCTCCGTCTCCCTCGTCTCCTCCTCCTGCCCCTGGGGGCCGGGGTCGACAGGCCGCACTCGCTCCCCTGTCCACACCGGCGCCATCCCCGGCCGGCCCTGTGGACCCGGCGGACGAGGCTGTGGTGGGGAGTGATGCTTCTAGCGTCGGTATGGTAGTCCTCCCCGCATCCTCGCCGTGCTCCCCCGACGTCTTCTCCCCCGCCATGTCGGGCCTGGGAGATGAGCTGCTCCCCCCCTCGGCACTGACAGGACCCGTCGCGGTCGGCCCCCCTCCGGCCTCCCTCCCCGACGCGTCACTCGGGTCTCCCGCGGCTTTGCCGCTGTGCGTGCCCCCCCCCCCCCCCCCCGTCGTCGGGGCCTGCGGACACCCCCCCCACCTCCGGCTACGGACCCGCCTCCGTCTCCGCTGCCGGCGGTGACCGCGACCCCCCCCCCCCCGCCTCCGACCCTGCGCCGCCCTCTCCGTCCCCAGCTCCTCTTCGCCTCGGCTGCTCTGAGTTGGTGCTCCAGCCCTCCCCCGTGACGAACCCCGACGCGGAGGGGGAGACCCGGGTGACCACTCCGGTGGCTCCCCAGCCCCCCCCCCCCGCCGCGGTCCGCGGCCGGTCTTCCTCCTCCCCGGTGACGGCCTCACGCCGTAGCGCCCGGCTCGACGCTGCCCGGCCTGACAGTTGCCCAGCTCTGCCCATCCCCGAGCGGGCGGAGCTCCGGGCCGCTGCCCGGAACCTGGGGCCAGGTACCCCTGCCGTTCCCCCCTCTTCTACTACCTGCTCGTTTTCTGCTCTCGAGTCGGTTCCGCTGGGCCACCTTGCGAAGGTGGCGACAGACTCCGCGATCATCTTCAAGGGGGAGGCTGCATCCCCCTTAGTACAGATCGAAGCCATCCGGGCTCGCGAGGTTCTTGACGGTAGATTGGCGGAAGCCCGCGTGGCTCTGCTCTCCCCTCCTGCTCCCCCGGCCCCTGAGTCGATGCCCTCTGCAGCTCAGACCCGCAGAGCCGGTGGCCTCCTCCCATTGGAGGCGGCCGTGCTTCGTGGCCGCACCCGTTCTCGGACTGCCGCCCTTCGCGCCCAAAGCGCATCTCGTGTTCTGGGGTCAAGCAGCCCTCCAATGGCGCCTTAATGCGTGCCCTTTTCTGGAACATCCGCGGTTTCGGCCACGATGGCTGACGCCACCAACTTCTCGAGTACATACGCGATGAACACATTGACATTGTTGCCATCCAGGAGACCATGCGCACTGAATTCTCCCTGCCGGAGCTCGATCGGCTGAGCTCCCACCTCTTTGCCTGGCATTGGCTTCCTTCTAGTGGGATTGCCGGCTACTCGGGTGGCATCCTATTAGGCGTGAAGGATGCTACCTTCGAGGTGGGTAGTATGGACCGGGGCCAGTTCTTTGTCAGCATGGAGCTCTATGAATGGGCCCTTAATTTCAAATGGGAGGTGATCATCGTCTACGGCCCCGCAGACCATAGTAGGTCTGCCTCCTTCCTCGAGGAACTCCACCGGAAGGTCTCGGCCGCCACTCTTCCGGTGGTAGTCGGGGGCGATTTTAACCTCGTCCGATTCGCGGAAGACAAGAGCAATGCACATGTCAACTTTGCACGTATGCAATTGTTTAATGATTACATTGCTGATCTTGGCCTTCGCGAGATAGATAGGATTGGTGCCAGGTTCACCTGGACCAATCGCCAGGCTTCCCCGACCCAGTCCGTTCTGGACCGGGTCCTAGTCTCCCCGGATTGGGACCTCCGCTGTCCCCTGGCTTCCCTTCGGGCCATCACCCGGATTGGTTCTGACCACGTCCCCCTCCTCCTTTCCTCCGCCGACGAGCGCCCTCCGATCCCCCCTCGCTTCCGGTTCGAGACTTTTTGGCTGTCCCAAACCGGCTTTGTTGAGGCCGTCGGCGCCCGCTGGGTGGAGGCTCGTGCTCACCCCCACCCCCGCCCTCCCTCGGCTATTGATGCGTGGCATTCCTGTGCCAAACGAGGCCGGCAGTTCATGAAAGGGTGGGGTGCCAACCTTGGCCGCGATCTCCGCGAGTGCAAGAAGACCCTGTTGACCGCTATCCAGGCCCTTGACCTCCGGGCTGACGCGACCGGCCTCTCCCCTGATGAGTGGCTCTCCCGATACGACCTGGAGGATCAACTCTCCGTCATCTACACTGATGAAGAGGCTTATTGGCGCCTGCGGGGTTCCCAGAAATGGGTGCTGAAGGGCGACGCGAACACGGCCTACTTTCAGGCCATTGCGAACGGTCGCCGTAGACGCAACACCATCCCTCTCCTCTGGGATGGCGCGTCGCTCTTGCAGACCCCCGCTGCCATTCGGGCTCACGTCGACGGGTTCTACAAGGACCTTTTCTCCCCCTCGCCTAGGAGTGGCCTGTCTTTGGCCCCTGACTACTGGTCCGGTCCCCAGCAGGTCTCCGCTGCAGAGAACGCGGCCCTCACGGCCCCTTTCTATGAGGGCGGGGTTTGGGCTGCCATTAGAGGCATGAACCCTACTTCGGCCCCGGGCCCCGACGGCCTTCCGGTGAAATTCTTCCAGACCTTCTGGAATGTGATTAAACTCGAGATCATGGCCATCTTCGACGAATTCTATGTTGGGTCCATTGACCTCGGCCGTCTCAACTATGGGATCATTTCGCTCATCCCTAAAGTGCCTGGGGCGTCCGACATCCGGCAGTTCCGTCCGATCACGGTGATTAATGTGATCTTCCGGATCCTGGCGAAAGGGTTCGCCAATAGGGTGACCCTGCTCGCGGATCGCATTACCCACCCCAACCAGTCCGCCTTCATTCAAGGACGGTTTATTCTGGATGGGGTGCTTGTCCTTCACGAAGTCCTCCATGAGGTCTGCTCTAAGCACCTCAAGGCGATCTTCCTGAAGATCGATTTCCACAAGGCTTACGACACTGTCAGCTGGCCCTTCCTTCAGGAAGTTTTGCTCCGGAAGGGCTTCGACGACCGTTGGATCACCCGCGTGATGCAGATGGTATCCTGCGGTCGCACCGCCGTGAACATCAATGGAGAGGTGGGCCCCTACTTCCCCACTCTTTGTGGGGTTAGACAAGGCGATCCTTTCTCCCCATTCTTGTTCAACATGGTGGTGGACGCACTCGCCGCTATCCTGGACAAAGCGAAGGCGGCCGGTCATATTCGTGGGATCGCACCCCTCCTGGCCGGGGGCTCTGGGATCTCCCTCCTCCAGTACGCCGACGACACCATCATTATGGTGGAAGGCTCGGAGACGGACATCTCTCATCTGAAGTTCCTCCTTCTCTGCTTCCAACAAATGTCTGGCCTCAAGATCAACTTCGACAAGAGCGATGTGATGGTGATGGGCTATTCTCCGGATGAGTGCCTGAGCATTGCCAACCGTCTTAACTGCCGCTTGGGCTCCTTCCCCACAACCTACTTGGGGACGCCCATTAGTGACTCTCGGCTCACCGTCGCCGACTTGCGCCCGACGGTGGCCAAGCTGCAGACCCGCATTGAGCCTTGGCAGGGTAGGTGGTTGTCGAAGGCGGCCCGGACGATTCTCATCAACTCCTCCCTATCCAGCCTCCTCTTGTTCCTCATGAGCTTCTATAGTCTGCATGAGACTCTGCATCATGAGATCGCCAAAGTCCAGTCTCGCTTCTACTGGGCAGGCGACAATAATAAGCAGAAATATCATATGGTTAGCTGGCCGGACATCTGCAAGCCGAGGGAGCAAGGTGGCCTCGGGATCATGTGCTCTAAACGCATGAACATCGCTCTCTTATCCCGCTGGCTCTGGCGCATCTCGCAAGGGCAAGGGGGCCTCTGGTTAGACATCATCACGAACAAATACCTGCGTGGGCAGCCCCTCGCCTTCTGTCAGATATCTGGCGGATCCCAGTTCTGGCATTCGGTCATCCAACTACTCCCGGTTCTTCGCATCGGGACCTCCATTTCGGTTGGATCTGGTGCTGCGACGCTGTTCTGGTTCGACCAGTGGGCGGGAGATTCCCCCTTCGCCGCGCGCTTCCCCGTCCTCTTCTCCATCGCCGTTGATCCCTGGATCTCTATTGAGAGGGCCCTTATTGACTTAGGGCGTCTCGCCTTCCGGAGACCATTTGGGCCTTCGGATTCCGCCGCCTGGCGTGAGCTGCTAGACTGCGTCGCCTTACACGAGCCTGAGGTAGACGCAGGTCCGGACCTGGTCCGGTGGCGCCTGGAGCCCTCTGGCCAATTCTCCACCAAGTCCCTCTACCGGGCCATTGCCCCCTCCTCCGCCCCCCGCCCCTCTCGGCGGTTTGGTCCATCCGCCTACCTCTGAAGATTAGGATCTTCATGTGGCAATGGATTCGCGGACGGACCCCGTCTGGGGTGGAGGTCCGCAAGCGTAATGGTCCTGGTAGTGGCCTATGCCCGCTCTGTGATGTCCCCGAAGACTCGAATCACATCTTCTTCTCTTGCGTATCCGCTCAATTTATGTGGAGCTGCTTTCGAGAGGTGGTTGGTGGTAATTGGTGTCACACCAATTTCCCCGACCTGTTTGCTGAACTCCAGAACTCCCCCCTGCCCTCTCGCCACATTAGGTGGCTGGAGATTGGGGCCCTCGCTTGGACGCTCTGGACGATCCGCAATAGACTTGTGATTCAGCGCATTCCGCTTCGACGTGCTACTGACGCCCTCTTCAAACTTTCTGGTTACTTGCAGCTATGGCGGCAGCTTAGCCGCCCGCGGGACCGAGACGCCATCTCCGCCTTCATCGCCGACCTCCGCTCGATGGCTGTTCGTCTGTCGCCGCCGCCTCCTCCGCCACACCCCGAGCCGGATTAGGGGCCGGGCGTGATCTCCGGCCTGCCGCGGCCGTTCGTTTTCCTTTTTTGTTTGGGCTTGTTGAGCTGTGCCCTCAACAGAACCTTTGTACTTTTTGTCGTGAGACTTGGGTGTGTGTGTGTTGTGGACTGGTCCTTGTATGGTTGCTCTGTGGCGGTTTGCTTTATCTATAAAGCGGGGCGAAAGCCTTTTTCGGTAATTAGGTCAGAGAGAGACACACACAAAGAGAGAGAGAGAGAGTAGTGGTCAGAGGGGAGAAGATGCATAGTGTGTGTGTCTGATGTTTCTTCAGATGTTGCTGTAGTGCAGGAGAACAAAGGGCTCAGATACTTTCCGGAAGCGAAGCGATAGACAGCCGTGCATGTTTGTCTAGTCGAGGCATGCATGCGCCGGCAATTTCAAGGCTCGGAAACAGTCCGGGTTGGAGACATAGTGGCAGTGCCAATTGCCAAACCAACCACGCTGGCGGCGAAATGTAAGTTTGGTGCCTCTCCACGCTGGCTGGACATGATCAATAATACCACGCCATGCTACCTTTTTTAATGCCAGTTTCAATTCAAATCGGTACTGTATGGATACTTCTCCACCATGAATTTTGGTGGTGTATTCCAACAAAACAGAGAACCTGTATCAAGAGTATACGGCAGGGTACAAATAAAACCTTACATTCGCTTTCAGATGGGAATGTAGTCAACATGTTCAAGCGCCTACATGTTGCAGGTCGTCTACATGTTTGTCTCAAGCGTGGAAAATAGACCTTGCTTCATGCCTGTCGCAGACATGAATATCCAGACAGGTAGACGCAAAATGGCAGCGACCATGCTTCTTGATGGCACCGGAGCCTGTCACATTAGGTAAACTGCAGATTGTAGGAAGACAGTATTTTCAGGGACAGGTAATGTTACATCCGACAGTATACTTCTTTCAACAGTTACCGACATCATATCTGTTGTGAAGTCCACTCCCAAAGTAATGAGCCAATATTTTTCCGAAAAGGAGGTATAAGCCTTTCATTCGGGGACATCACATCTAGTGTGGGGACGCGGGGCTCCTGTTTTTCTTTGTTCTCCTTTTTTCTCATTTGTTTTTATATTTTCATTTCGTACATTTAAAGGAAATACAAATAGTGTTTATGAAAATTTAATAAATATTCATGAATTTGATTGTTTCCACAGATTTTTAAAACATTCAAGAATTTCTAAAAAATCATGAATTAAAAAAAGGTTCTCAAATTTCAAAATCATGAAAAAAATCATGCATTTAAACTTTTAACGATTTTCAAAATTGGCCACGGTTTTTTTTAATAACGCGTACTGGATTTAAAAAGTGTTCATGAAGTTAAAAAAATGTTTGCAAATTTTAAAAAATATTGTCGAATTAAAAAATGTTTGATAATTTTCAAAAATAGCTGCTTCTTGATGGCACCAGAGCCTGTCACATTCGGTAAACTGCAGATTCTAGGAAAACAGTATTTTGAGGGACATGTAATGTTACATATGACAGTATACTTCTTTCAACAGTTACTGGCATCACATCTGTTGTGAAGTCCACTCCCGAAGTAATATGCCAATATTTTTTCCGAAAAGGACGTAAAAGCCTTTCATTCGGGAACATCACATCTAGTGTCAGGATGCGGGGTGCCTGTTTTTCTTTGTTCATGTATTTTCTTTTTCTCTCATTTCTTTTTGGGGGTACTTTTTTTATATTTAAGTCATCAAGTGCATTTCTAATCATTTGACGGATATAATTTAAATGTGAACCACAAGTGCATGAAAAAGTTAGCAAAAACAGGTTGAAAAACCATGTGTGTGTTCTTGAATCCATGTTTAGGCCTTTACCAAGAAAAGAAAAGGAACTCCAAACATTTGGACGCCAAGATAAAAAGAAGGGGAGAAAGAAAAACAAACATGTTTGCTGAGTGTATTTTAATGGACACTCAGCAAAGCCTCTATGTTCTGACTGGTCGATAGAGCCTCCCGTGGATCGTGCGTCCCCACCGTTTGACCTCGTTTCCCATGAGTACCGCAGTGTGATATCAAACCAGTATGATTAGATCCATCGTAAATATATTTTCATAGAGTATTTATTTGGTACCATAGATGTTGATGTTTTTTCTGCAGATGTTTTGCATGGTAAAACATCCTGAATTTCTCCGTTCACTATCATAAGATGTTTAAAAAAAATCTGGATTAGATGTATATAGACGCATTTTAGTGTGTTTCTTCACTCATTCAGTATGTATAGTAGTGTGTTTGTTCACTTACTTATGTGTGTACATAGTTTGTATAGTAGTACTGTACATTTTGTAGTCATAATATAGATTTTTATTGCATTAAAATACTATTTATCTGAATTTGCCCCGTCTTATCAAATCTTGCCTTCTCCATATATATGATACGCTGGGGGTACCAACCAGGAGGTGCATGGCTGCTAGTAGAGCGCTCCAGGCCAATAAATTCTCAAGCAACACGCATCGATACGCAGCTACAGTAGCCAAGCTAGCAGCACTTGTCGCCTTTCTCCTGTTCTTCTCCTTCCTTTGAGATCTCTGGCACACACCCACCGGCCGGCTAGCGCTTGTCTCTTTGCAACCGAGTTTCTTCGTTCTGAACCAGAAACCAAACAAACTACAGTTATGCATGCAGTTGGACAAAGCGCTAGAGAACAGGTGCGCATATGCATGTTTGAGAGAGATAACCCATCATATATGCAAGCTCTTAGGAGACCAGCTGACACGGCAGAACTGGTCTTCACATGCGATAACTCTTGCGTCCAAAAGGCAGGTTCTTCGGCAAATATATATTTGGTCGATGCATTTTTTGGGCCAGATTGGTACGGCAGTGTGGGCCAGTTTGTTCTAAATACCAGTGCAAAGCCTCTGTGAACGGCTTGACATGATTGGTTTAGTTTATTTTGCTGCATGCATCATACTAGTTTTTTTTTTTCGGTGCATTGAAAATACTACTCACTCCTATCCAAATTAATTGACCCGACTTTAGTACAACTGATCTTTACCAAAGCCGTGTCAATTAATTTGGATAGGAGGGAGTAGCTGATTTTATAGTTAGGTGTTTTTATATAATAAGTTCTTACATCTCACAGAAACTCTTAATTATTTGAATAATACACATAGAGTTGTTTTAACAAAATATTATATAAACACTAGGTAAACCTAAAAAAATGACATTAAATAATACAAGTTGTAGACTTGTTTTTAGAAATAGGCATGGATGGTTTTGCGAGCAGCGTAAAAAAAAGAAAAAGAAAAACGATCCACGATCTAATAAAAGTCGAATCCTAATTGCATAGGCCTATGGGACGACGGTCTAAATGCACGCATGCGTGCATGGGAGGACTAGAAAAACTCATGGCATTAGTGTAATATAAATGCTATTTTTGATATATTTGTAATGAAAAAGGCCGCATGAAGTGAAAATACATTGCTTACGTGTTGATGTCATGTAAGTGCACAACGCTTGTGGCATAATTCGTGGCAAGTAAATGTCGAACCAACATGAGGCGAAAAGGATGATAATACCAACACTGCTATTGTTCTATCACAGACGCAACTACCCTCACATCCAACCGGAGTTTAAATAGTTACTTTTATTGGTTGCTAGGAAAAACAAATAAAGAGCAGTTTTATCTAAACTACGAATGAAAAGGTAAAAATTGAAAGAGAAAGAAACTATTATAAATGGGACGGTTTTTGAGTAGTAAAGGCGTTCTCAAGGATTTCAGATCCATCACCACTAGTATGATTTGCACAACATATGTGAATACATAGTTCTAGGTCTGCATCTCTCTAACCACTTTGTATGGTCAAATGCGGGCGGAGCCAAATATAGATGTGTGCATACATGCCACAACCATGCATCACGCACGCCACCCCTGTTTCCTTCCACAACAGGTTATTGTAATAGCGATTAAGAGTTTCCTCGTGAACGCAGCAAAAAGCTTAGGGTTCCTCCGTTACTACCCTATCTAAGGTCAAGGAATGAGTGGGATAAATACTATCATCAAATACCTCGACAACCCACCATCACAAAGTTAGTAAATTCCTCAAGTCCAAAAGGGGCTAATGTTGAGCGAGCGCTCTTCACAACATCAAGAGGAATAATTAACTCATCACATATAACGAGAATATTAAATCTCTTACAGGAATTCAATCCTATTGTCCTAATTCAAGTTTGATACCCAAGAACTAGTACAAGTACTCAAACATAAAGGGGGAAAACATAGAAGAGAGGAACAAGATACAAGCCAACGCCGGGTTGGAGAAGGAGAAGACAATGGCAGGGCCGGTGGGGATGGCACTCGCTCGAAGTCCGGCGCTGGGTGGCGGCGGAGTATCCTCTTCCTTCTTCTTGTCTTGACCCTTCTTCTAGGTGGAGATGATCTTGGTGCGGCACGTGAGACGATGAAGATTGATAATGGAGGATGAATATGATAGCTCGACAGCTAGGGTTGGAGGTATATAGGAGACCTTCCAAAGCCACCTCCATAGCTGTATCTTCCCTCCTTTGATACAAGGGCTCTAGATGAGCCAAAATCCTCTCCTGAATCATTCTAGAGTAGTTTCTAGTGGCTCTGGCATCTGATCCTCGATTCGATCGTGCAGAGGTGAAATACTTGAGCAGATGGTGGCGTGCGGTATGACTAGTGATACGAGCATGGGCGCTCGTACCGTGTGCCATCAAGTGCTCTAAACCCCTTTGTGGGGCCACTTTCTTCTCCCATTTTTTTATCCATCTATGGTAATATTTTATCAAGTTAATTGATGTGATTTTATCACCATATTGTGGCGTTGTTTCCTGAAAGTCCCAAACACTCCTATAAGTGGCATCTTGGCGAAACATATATAATGAGGTGCGCGAACGTGATAAAATCCGGTAGAGCCTACTACCGAGGCAGAAAAAGGTTAAAACAACATAGATTTTGGCCTTGTTAGTTTGCAAATTAGACCATAGATAATATCAAATTCAAACTTTAATGAATTCATTTTAGAAAGGATCAAGTTTGTGTAACAATGGCTCTACTAGATGACATTGATCATTATGAACACATTGCAAAAGGTTTCACTAAATTTGGATATTTGATTTCAATTTAGGACCCCCCAAAGGTTTATATTTAAATTTGAATAAATTCTAATCTGAATGTGCAATAGTGAAAATATTTGGTTCTCGTGAATAGTATATTCCATGTGGATCATTTTGCAAAATGAATCACATCAAAAGGAGTAATGTGCAAAACATTATAAAGGCTTTAGTTTGCATAGTTTTTATTGTAAAAACAGAATTTACAGAGAGTTCCTGGTACACCTGGTGCTCTCTGGTTTAAAGATACCGGGTTGGGGCTATTTAAATGCCGTCGTTGATCTTCGAATGGACGACATCCACGCATACCATTCCGTTTAATTAAATGATATAATCCTGTGCATTCGAAACAGATGGGCCAGCTCAGATAAAATGCTCACCGAGTGGCGCGGCTAGGTCGTGAGAGTCTCGTCGGAATCGCTGGGACAGCTATGGTGACTCAGGTGTGCACCCAAGCAATGCTCCGATGGTCCCTAATGATGGTGAAGGGCTCTATTGGATGCGGTGTTGCATGATGGTGTCATTGGCGGCCTCGGTGAGTGTTGTGGGCGACAGGAGCGACGGTAGCAGCTCGCCAGAGTGTCTACTGCGATGGCATGCTTTGGTCAAGGCCGTCTACATCATCTCTGAGTGATCATGGGCAAGAAGAGTGATCAGTAAGGTGCAGCAATGCACGACAGGTGTGGTGGACACGACGACAAGGACAGTTACATGGTCACCTTGTCGGGGTCGGGGCCGCAACGATAGTGCGGCTCGGTCATCGATGGGACTGAGCTCCAAGGGTCCTCTGGTTGTGTGTAGCGCGTTTAGGCGATTAACGCGAGTACGTTGGTGGGACGACGTGACAAACGACAACTCGGGATCGTCGGAATCAAGCGGGGATGTGGCGGCAGAGGCGACGACGATGGGGCTGGTGTGTTGCGGCGTGGCGGCAATGTTGAGCGGAGGCTGAGGGATTTTGAAGTGGATAGGGTGACGTTGTTTAAAGGACATTGCCGCAATCTCGATCTGTTGTGGGAGGTCGATGAACGTGGCATCATGGGCACGGAATGCTCGATCATGGGCACACATTCCTCGAGCTAGAGGTTGACAGTAGGCTCTTCAGGCCCAGCAGTCATTCAGCGAGTGAATGTGTTGGAAATATGCCCTAGAGGCAATAATAAAGTGGTTATTATCATATTTACTTGTTCATGATAATCGTTTATTATCCATGCTAGAATTGTATTGACCGGAAACTCAGATACATGTGTGGATACATAAACAACACCATGTCCCTAGTGAGTCTCTACTGGACTAGCTCGTTGATATAAGATGGTTAAGGTTTCCTAACCATAGATATGAGTTTTCATTTCATAACAGGATCACATCATTAGGAGAATGATGTGATGGACAAGACCCAACCGTAAGCATAGCATTTGATCGTATCACTTAGTTTGTTGCTACTACTTTCTTTATGTCAAGTATCTATTTCTAAGACCATGAGATCATGCAACTCCCTGACACCGGGGGAATGCCTTGTGTGTATCAAACATCACTTCATAGCTAGGTGATCATAAAGGTACTCAACAGGTATCTCCGAGGGTGTCTCTTGGGTTGGCGTGAATCGAGATTGGGATTTGTCACTCTGTATGACGGGGAGGTATCTCTGGGCCCTCTTGCAAGCAATGTGACTAAGGAGTTAGTCACGGGATCTTGTATTACGGAACGAGTAAAGAGACTTGCCGGTAACGAGATTGAACTAGGTATGAGATACCGACGATCGAATCTCGGGAAAGTAACATACCGATAGACAAAGGGAACTGCATACGGGATTGACTGAATCTTTGACATCGTGGTTCGACCGATAATGATCTTCGTGGAATATGTGGGAACCAATATGGACATCCAGATCCGGCTATTGGTTATTGACTAGAGAGGTGTCTCGGTCATGTCTGCATGATTCTCGAACCCGTAGGGTCCGCACGCTTAATGTTCGGTGACGATAAAGTAGTATTGGGATATGTACGATGGAAAACAAATGTTGTTCGGAGTCCAAATGAGATCCCGGACGTGATG
This sequence comes from Elymus sibiricus, assembly GCA_039707655.1. Taxonomy (NCBI): domain Eukaryota; kingdom Viridiplantae; phylum Streptophyta; class Magnoliopsida; order Poales; family Poaceae; genus Elymus; species Elymus sibiricus. The sequence goes on from CM077671.1 coordinate 254,684,040, forward strand.
AGGAGCTCCGGAATGGTCCGGAGGTAAAGATTTATATATGGGAAAGTCATATTCGGGTTGCGGAAAAGTTTCGGGTATTTTCGGCAGTGCACCGGGATTGCCGGTAGTGTTTCGGGGGTCCACCGGGGGGGGGGGGGTCCACCCACCCCGGGGGACCACATGGGCTGAAGAGGGAGGCGCACCAGCCCGTGGTGGGCTGGGCGCCCGTCCCCTAAGGGCCCATGCGCCTGGTGGTAGGTGGGGGAGGTGCCTTTGGGAGGTCCCTCCTCCCCTAGGTGCCCACCTCCCTTGTGGAGGGAGGACTCCCCCCCTAGGCCGCCGCCCCCTCCCTTGGAGGAGGTGCTAGGACCGGCGCCCCTCCCCCTTGCCCCTATATATAGCTAGGGAGAGGGAGGGCAGCTGCACCACAAGCCTTGTCGTAGCCCTCCCTCTCTCCCTAGTCCATTTTCTCTTCCGTTTGCGGTTCCGGTAGCGCTCAGCGAAGCCTTGTCGTGATAGCACCACCACCATCGCCGCCACGTCATCGTGCTTTTGGAGATCCCATATACTACTCCGCCCTCGCTCGCTGGATCAAGGAGGCGGAGACGTCATCGAGCTGAACGTGTGCTGGACGCGGAGGTGTCGTCCGTTCGGCGCTAGATCGGGACGGATTTCGATTGGATTGTGAAGAAGTACGACTACATCAACCGCGTTATATACGCTTCCGCTTAACAGTCTACAAGGATACATAGACACACTCTCCCTCTCATTGCTATGCATCTCCATAGATAGATCTTGGGTGTTCGTAGGAATTTTTTTGTTTTTCATGCTTCGTTCCCCAACAGAATGTGTGTGTGTGTGTGTGTGTGTGTGTGTGTGTGTGTGTGTGTGAGAGAGAGAGAGAGAGAGAGAGAGAGAGAGAGAGAGAGGGAGACGGTGTGCTTCTCTTCCATTGGATCTAAGGGGATCTGATGACTGGCTTTATCGCGGCATACCGCTTCGCGTCCGACTATTGGGCTGGCAGGCCTTCTACGTGGCTGGTTGCTAGCAAACGTAGTTTAGGTTAGTGGGATGGGCCTATTTAGGTTTGGTCTAATTTCCTATTTCCTTTTTCTTTTCCATTTTGTCAGAGCTAAATCCGGCAGATCTTGGATAGGGGTTCCCGATCTGGTAGCCTTCACACGATGGTAACAGGAGGCACGGTTTTGACCCAGGTTCGAGCCCTCTAGAGGAGGTAAAACCCTACGTCATGCTTTTATTGTATTAATGTGGATGGGTTAAAAAGTACATGTGATCTACTGCTAGATCATATGTGAATGAGTACGCCCTTCTACGACCCTAGCACCTCGGTTTATATAGATACCGTGGGTGCCTAGGGTTACACATAGGTCAGTTGCATCTAGGGCAAACGTGTCGGAGACTACTTCTAAACCTTGGAGTATGCACCAAATCTTCGAGTCATTCCTTCTTGGCGATCTATGGATAGATGAACAAGGCCCACCAGCTAATGAGTTTAGGGGGGGGGGTCCTCGGCCCATCCCATGGGACATGTAACCGACATCCCGAGCACCCCCTAATCAAGAACTCTGTCACATTTCTTTTGTGTTTTTGTTTTTCCTTTTGAATTTGAATTTGATTCAAAACCCAAATTGCTCCAAACCGATCCAAGAAAAATTTATATAAGGTTAATTTAATATTTAGGACTTATGGAAAGTGACTTCCCTTCCAAAGTAGCCTTATTTTGAATATTCCCTTTTGACCTTTTGAATTGATTCAAAAATCAAATCCACTATAGTCATTTTGGGAAAATTAATATAGGCTCAAAATATTATTTGAGACTTAAGAAAATTAATTTTCTGCCCAAATTAAATATTTGAATTGCCACACTATTTTGGGATACTTATTTATTCCCTAAATTCTTTTATGGTTCTTTTTAGTACCCGTTTTGAACTTTAGGGTTTCAATATTATTTGCGATTTCAGGAATTATTTCCAACCCAAAATTAAATAAAAAGTCACAACAATTTTGTGATCTCTAATTTTGGTTTTATAATCAATTAGGGTTCTGAAAATCCAAAATAATATTTGAGCCGCAATTTCAATCCAATCAATCAACTCCTAGTCAAATTTAGTTAAGATCAAGCAATCAAAACCAATTTTGATATTATTAATTACTTCTAATTTAATTTTCTACATTCCAAATTTGGGATGTGATAGGCAAGCATGGACCAAGTCTACATTTAAGTATCTCCAGACCCTCGGGAGCGGCATCGAGTCATGCTCGAGTACGCACCCAGAAGGGATAAGGACGTGTGCCCTAACTCATGGATTTGTGAGTTACATGAGATGTTTTCGATGTAACAATGGTATCACAAGCTCGTATCATATATATCCCTAAAGAATGTCACCTAATTACTCACAGAAGTCAACGTATACGTAGGGTAAGTACTCCTTCTTCATAGAGCATCCTGTTCCGACATGTAGAGGCCCATAAACTAGCTTTCCATATATCGAACCAACATTGTTGTAGTTCTTCCATTTATCAACATAGACTATAAGTAGGACATTGGACTTTGACCCATCTGAAAGCCAGAACCTGGGTAAAACTATTTTCCCAATCATCACCAATGAGATCCCGCCAGGCACTAGCCTTCCCTCTACTGAATTCCACAACCTCCAGCAGATCGTAAGATTGGAGGTATTAATCATCAGCATCCACGAATCATTCTTCATCAATTTCTTTTAACATTTAGAGTGCAACTTCATTAGTATTTGAAAATATACCTTCATGTCCCATCATGTTATACAACAATATTTATTTTCTTTTTTTGAAGTACAAAGGTAAAATAGCTTGTTTAATACCTTCCAAAGTTAAGAACCCGAAATGCTCCAAAAATATTCTACACTAAACATTATATAATTCTTGCCAAAGTTAGGATTTTTGTTTGCTTTCATTTGCGAATATTTAGATGTTAAATTAATTTCTAGGTATTTACTCGATATTATTCAAATTTGTACTATGAGTATTCAAAAAAATGACTGATTCATAGCATATTAATATTTAAGTAATTATGTAACTAGTTTGCTACTAACCAAAAAATGTATAAAAATTCAAATATGTGAGACTTATTTGAATTTTATTTGGAATCTTGAATAACACTTTTTTGCTAATAACATATTAAATCCTACTATCAATACGGATGGAAATTAAATGAATTGAATAGATAGACGAAAATATTATGAACATCTACATATATTATTCATATTTACGAGTGTTCATATTGATTGGATATGATTTTTGTACAAGACTACGCTGATTTTAATTATTATTTTCTGGGAAAGTGAAATAGAATAAGAAGAAAAGGAGGAAGATGGGTGGTCTGGGCTGGCCTTGATTATCTTATTGGGCCATTTCATTTGCCCATTCGGTGGTAATCCATGGTGGCGTCAATCGGCATTTCATCATAACAAGCGTCACCCAACTAGGCCCGATGAGTCCTTTTGTTTTAATTGGAAATGCTGGAATAGTCACAGATTCAGGCCAATATATAACTCTTTCAGATATCCCGCATAGATCACCCGTTTCTCTTGACACACGTAAGTTGTTTTACGCCGGCTTCTCTTCGAATCACAGTGTTGTAAGCTATTGCAAACCCCATTATAAACATATTTTTTTGGCAGGAAGGGAAATATAAACACATTTTTTGAACGTGCATTCTGGACATTAACATGTTTATATTTCTCAGGTAATGATTAATGTCTGCAATGTAATGCATATATTTTATTTAATTTTAGCAGATCACTGTTTTCTTGCAAAGTCATGACATTCTGGTGCACGCTCGTGCAGCAGCCCTCCGGACGATCCTGAGTTGACATGGGAGAAGTGATCTCCTAGCCTCTCTATCATGCATCATGCATCATGCATCATGCATCCTTCCATCCCATGCATGAAGATGCATGCACGAGAGATTAATGAAGAAAGGAAATGGCCGGGAGGCGATAGGGACTAGACAGAGGGGCCCAGGGCTTTGCTTCCCACGGGGTCCGACAGCAACTCATTTCCTCCATGCATGCTGCGCTCGCATCGCCACAGTGAAGCCCAAAGCCCATTCGATGCACCTTCCAAAATGTATAAGAGCATCTACGACCGGACCTCTCAAACCCGCCTCAAACGTCCGGACAGGCCACCCGGTCAGTGTCCGGTCACAAAATTTCGATTCAGACGGGCCTCTCAAACTGCCCTCAAACGCCCGGGCTGACCGGCACCCCCCATATCCAGCCAAATATGAGGCGGGTATGGGGGCGCCCGGACGCGCCCGGGCACGCCCGCCACGTCGGACCCGACAGCCCGTCCCCACCCCAAATTGCACCAAATCCCTCCAAACCCTTCCTCATCCTCCCGCCGCTCTAGAACAATTCCCGCGCCCGGACCCTCGCCCGCCTCCACCCTTGCTCCCAATCCTCACCTCCGGTCCCGATCCACCGCCGGAGATGTCGTCCAGCCCGACCCAGACCGCCGCGATGGAGACGCAGTCCGCCTTGTCCGTCGGCGGCGTGAATTCGTCCGCGACGACTTGCAAGGCGGAGAACGTCGCCCACAAGCTGCGGCGGCGCCGGCAACGAGGGAGGGAGGCGGCGGCATCGGCGTCGCTGGGAGGTTCGGACGCGCAGGAGCAGATGTTTCCTCCGTCGCGGACGGATCCCCGCACCCCTTCTCTCCGAGCGCTAGCGAGGATTACGGTCACCGACCCCATTAGGACAAACGACGATCCGAGCGCCGGCTGGGCCATTCCGGACGAGCACGGGCTCCGGCACTGCCCGGGCTGACCTCAACCTGCTCGACGGAATGACCGAACAAGACTTGATGTGTTTTCTTTGCACTTGTCCGATCATATTTAAGCATAGCCCTCTAGTTTCTTTCTCTCATGATGAATACTTGCAAATCTTAATCATATAGGCGGCGTTCATGTCGACGATGATCAATGAGAATGAAGATCCGACCCAATTGGAGTATGAATTGGAGGCCACCACCGCTTTTGAAGTTGGGAACACATCTGATCCCAATCCGAGCAAGAAGAAGAAGGGCAAGATGGCGAAGGCAAGAGGTCCGGCATTCTCAAGACACGAGGACATCTTGTTGGTCAGAGCTTGGTTGGCCACAACGATGGATCCAATATGCGGCACGGAGCAAAAGGGGAGCACCTATTGGACGAAGATTTGGAAGGAGTATCACGAGCTAAAGGAGTATGTGGAGCCGCATCCTATCGTGAGCACTCGCAATGTGGCATCTCTCCAACATCGTTGGGGAATCATTCAAGGGGAAGTGAACAAGTACGTCGGCTACTACGCACAAGTGACCAAACGCCCTCAAAGTGGGTTCGGAATCGCAACTCACGTAAGCTTGATTGCCTCATCTTCTCGTCCATTGCATATGCTTCTTGTGTTTGCATTCTCGTGCTCATATAAATGCTGTTCGCTAGACGGCGGTGGCGGCCACTTTGTATCACGAGGTGGAGAAGAAGCCATTTGCTTTTAGCCATTGTTGGCTCATGGTGAATGGCAAGCCGAAGTGGACCCAACTTGTGGCCGACATCAAGTCCGGCAAGAGGAGGGATGATGGCTCAAGCTCCAACCAATCAATTGGGTTGGACGATGAAGAGGACGATGTTGTCGTGGACGAGAACGGAAAAGCCACCGTGCCAAAGGACAACCGCCAAGTCATGGGAAACAAGTGGGAGAAGGCACGTCTCGCCCGTGATGCCGCGGCTACCAAAATGTCGTCAACATGGACGGCATTTTTTCGGCTAGGGAGAGCAAGAAGGAGGAGAGGCACAAGCTCCTCATGGAAGCGCAAAAAGGAAAGGATGGAGTGGGACAGAACTAGGATGGAGAAGAAGCTTGCAATTGAGAGGGAGAAGATCGAGTTGGAGAAGCGCGAAGCGGTGATCAAATGGGAGCTCGAGAAGGCCAAGACATTTGCCGACATGGATTTCGAGAAGGAGAAGTTGCAACTCGCACGGGACGCGGAAGATGCGAAGATCATGTTGGCGGACGAGACCGGCTTGGATGACCATGCAAAGAAGTGGCTTGCGGACAAGAAGAAGGAGATCAACGCCCGGAGGGCGGCTGCGGCGGAGGAGGCAGCCTGGATGCAGGCGGAGGAGGCAGCAAGGATTCAGACGGAGCAGCATGCCCGGATGCAGGCGGAGCTGGCAGGCCGGATTCAGGAGGAGCAGGACACACTCCTCTTCTCGCAGCAGCCGCACAGCGAGTGATCGGAGGCCATCGGTCACGCTCGGACATTGATTTGATTTTGCCATGTCCGGTTTGTTGAACTATGATTTGCTTTGCTTTGCTATCTTTCGAACTTTGGCATTCGGACAGTTTGTTTCGTATGATCGACGTGCATGGATTGCATGGATTTGAGGTTTCGATTTTGCTATATGTGGATGTGCGGCGCAACATTTGAGCCCCTATAATACGCTCTCCCGGTCACTGACCGGTCACAAAAATACGACCCAACCGGACCCCTCATATCCGTCTCAAACGTCCGGACTAACCGGCACCCCTCATATCCATCTCAAATATGGGGACGATATGAAGGCTCGCGGACGCGCCCGGACACGCCCGGTCAGTCCGCCACGTAGGACGTGACCCCACTCTGGACCACCTTTTCTCTTTTCTTATTTATTATTTTCTTTCTCTCTCTTCTTCTCCACCAATCACGTGCAAGTGACCGGACATATGAGAAGAAAAATGAGAAGTGTGGCTGCGCGAACCAAATTATAGGGGCTCAAAACGGACACGCCCGGTCACTGACCGGGCGCGTCCGCGGGCGTTTAAGGGGTCAGATTTGCTAGCTCCGGCTGTAGATGCTCTTACTCCCCGTTTGTAAGTAACGCACAACTATATCCACGGCAATCCAATTCAACTCTTAAGAGGAACTTCAACTGGGCGACCCATTTCGTCCGCGCATGTCTATTTGGATCGTCACGAACGGAAAACTCAGCCCAACGCGCGGACTCAAACGAACGTGGGTCCGTTTTTTATCCGCCCGCGACCCATTCCAGACTCAAATTTGGACTGGATTTGTGTCCGCGCGGACACGGGACGAACGCGCACGACACCCGTACGACGCCCGCCCTTCTCCTCCCCCTGGACCGCCCATCGGTGGCACACCGCCACCATTTCCCCCCAAATTTCCCAAAAACCTCCCGCCCACCCCCGCGCACGCCATGGACGACGACACGCTGACCCTCGATGCCGCCACTGGCCTCGCCTCCCTCGCCTCCGCCGGTCCTCGCGGCGGGCGAAAAGGGCTGGCAGCGGCCAAGAAGAAGAAGGTGGTGACGCCCGCAGAGCACGCCGACCAATCATTGAGGAGGAAAAACCGCCGACATCAGCAAGAAGCCAGGAACGAGGCCGCGTCCGCGTCCACCCTCGCCACCACCTTAGTGCAAGAGGCCAACGCTGCGAACACCAGCCAGCCCGTCCGCGAGGCCACGAGGCAGACCCTGCTGATGCTAGGATTAAACCCTGGCCAGCACGGGCCCGTCGCTGCCGCTATGGCCGTGGCCAGCACCGGCTCATCCCCCCTTCGTCACCTAGTTCCGGACTCGTCGTGCATGTCCACCACGCCGGCGGCGCACGGCTTCTAGTGATACCACCCGCAAACCTCCCGTTTGTCCTACTCTACGGGCTTCGGTTCACCGGAGGTGAGCGTGGTCGCGCCTGCCATGCCTGAGCCCGCGGACATCGACCTCAACGCGGTACCTGTGGGCGATGGATCGTACTACGGGGGTGCGCGCAAGCGGCATCGCGAGCTCCCAGCTGACGCCATGGGGAACGCCTGCAACCTGTTCGACAAAATGTCGGCTGTGGAAGACGAGGCCAACCGCATCTTCATGGAGAGCCTCATCTACGAAGGTGGTAGCGGTGGTGCTTCATTCAATCCTGATGGGACGCAAAGCCAAGATGGGCACAACCCCTTCATGGCCGAGCACGATGGCATTGGGTACACGTTTGGTGATGACAATGGAGGCATGGCCGACCCCCTCATGGAGGACCAAGTCGGCTTGGGCGGCTCTTTTCCGCTAGATCACGAGTTTCTGAAAGACTATGGCCTAGATGAAGAGGATGATGAAGTGGACATCGAGGGAGAGCCATTGTTCAAGGAACCGCTCCCCGCCCAAGCCAATGCAAAGAAGAAGCGGAAGAGCAAGCGGACCAAAGCATACACACAAGATGAGGACAAACTCCTTTGTGAATGTTGGAGAGACATTGGCCAAGACCCCAGGATAGGCTTCGGCATTTTGGCAAAGAGTGCATCGCGAGTTCCACGAGTGCAAGATGTTTAAACCATACCAAATGGAGAGCAAGCGTGGGTTGGTCTCGCTCGGCAAGCGTTGGAGGATGATACAACAAGAGTGCAACAAGTTTTATTCCACGCTTGAGAGCATCGAGGCCCGTCCCGTGAACGGCATCGGCATGAAGGACATGGTATGCCGAGATGCTTGCTTATTTTGATTGTCCCGTAGCTTGCTTGTCCATAATGTTGCTTCTTCATTTGTAGGTCTTCCAAGCTTTGGAAGCATTCAAGGTCCACTATGAGGGCAAGTCTTTCAACCTCACTCATTTTTGGATTATCATCAACCAAGAGAAGTTCAAAGCGCAATACGCTGCCATCAAGGCGCGTGGGAGGGGGGAGCAGCCGTTGAAGAGCATGGTGAGGGGGAGAAGCCACGGCCGCGGGGGAAGACCAACTCCAAGAAAGAGGACAAGCGCGAGGCCGGGTCCCTTGCCTTGCAAGCTACTTTGCAAGGCATGATCGCCAACAAGGATTTAAGAGAGGAGAAGCGATGGCAAGACAAGGAGGAGCAAATTAGGGTCTTCATGGAGATACAAAACAAGAAGCTCACGTTGGAGGCGGAGAAGCAAGCGAAGATGCTAGAGATCGAGGCCACCAAAGCAGCCACCAGAGCAAGAGAAGTATGGCTCGCTTGCATGATGAAGGGGGTCGAGATCATGAAGGTGGACTTGAGCACGATCTCTCCGAGGAAGCGGTCTTGGTTCGAGAAGATACAGGCCGACATGTTCAGCCTCGAAGACGAGTGATCCATGCCGCGGTGTGCGGGCATGACCACGGCCGAGATGGCGTGGTCGAACTACATTCTCATTTTGTGTGCTGGCATGTGTGCCAGCCTGCTGGCAAGTGCGTCCAGCTTGAAAACTACGTACGCTTTTTGTAGGCTGGTATATGTATGCCGGCCGCTGGCATATCACCGGCGTGAACTCTTGGCGCTGGCATGGTAGGTGGCATGATCTGTGGCTGCGGGCCATTTTTAGATTAAAACAGTTTGTGCGCGGACGAAAAATGGGTCGGCGCGTTGGGCGCACGGCCGACCCATTTACAAAATAGGGCGGACGAGCCGACCCAAACGGACAAAGCACACGTCCATTTGGGTCGGCCGGTTGGAGTTGCTCTGAATGCATATACTCCTGCTCATTAAAAATGTTTTTTGTAAATGTAATTTTTTTGAAAAAAATAGATGTGTTCATTGTCACACCAAAATATTACTTGCAAATTTTTCAAAGGAAAGCTTAAGTATTTTGATCTGTGCAAAAAAAAAAAAACAATGTTACCTTCAAATGTTACACTTTTTTTTCCACCGACGAAGTATTGCCATCTCGTTTCGCATGAAAATTGTCAAGCACACACTTGTTACACTTGCAAGAACATCTACAAAAAATTCAGAATTTTTAAATTTTATTCACTATTTATCTTGAATTTACAAATTCATTAGGGAGCATATGCACCTTAGAGCCAAAACCACCTTCCCAGTTTATCCATGCATATTTTATTTTATTTTTACAGGGATGAAAAGGGAGTTTTATTTCATCAATTCAGAGTTACAATCAGCTAGCAAAAGTTCAGCGATACACGAAGTGCCTTTGTGTAGCCAAAAAGGGTGCTACAATCAATCCTACCATGATTTGGTAGGCAATCTGTCATGCCATCCTGATCCCGAGTATTTTTTTGGAATAAACACTCTACCTACGAGCAAGCTTCTGATTTCTTGGGCAAGATGTCCATGCCGATCGATCCAGACTCTCATTAGATGAGTTAGTCAACGCGGTCGAAGAATCCGACTGTACCACAACTGGAAGATTAGTGGGTTGGATAGACCGGGTGATACCTTCCATAAGCATATGTACCTCAGCCTCAAGAGCATCGTTACAGTGGAACAGGTGGCGGTATGCAGCAAGGATTATGCTCGCGCACCTCTCCTCAGAATCATGCCCGATTCATGAATATTAACGACACTAATTCATTTCTCTTAACTTCACTTTATATTTTGGATACCGACATGATCTTCTCTCTAACTACAATCTTTTATAATTACTTAAATGAATATGCTAGTAGAAATACAATATCTTCTTTGAAAAGGAGTTTGATCCCCGCAGATATCACTGGATAATGTACAAATATGTTTTCGGTGTTGGAAATCATGCATCCGAAGCCCTAGGTGGTACTAGCACACCACATCATCCACCATTCAATACGTTCTTTTCATGGGACGGTCGTCTAGTGTTCACTACTACGTCTGTCCTGATTTATTGATTCCCTTCATATTTTGTGTCAAATTTTGATTATAGATTTAACGAACAAAATTTTAATGCATGTCATAAAAATTATATAGTTGGATTCATATTTGAACATAGTTTCCGACGATATTATTTTTACTATGTATAATTTATATTTTATTAGTGAAAATCCTAGTCCAAATATGACTTTAAATATGAGGGGGGCTAATGAACCAGGACAGAGGTAGTTGTTAGTAACATGTTTAACACAGTGCAGATGCTCATATACACGTACATACACTCACCTTATCGTATGAGCAACTTCAAGATGATGAGCCGACATAACATTTTGAGATTAACCAAGTCATCACGGTCGACTCATAGTCGAGGGGAACGTCGTCTCCTCTCACATAATGAACATTGTTGCAAAGGCTGAAATAAATTCAGAAAAATACAAGTAACAGTATCAAGTTTAAAACTTGAACCTTTATGAGCTGATTCCATCACAAAGAATTTAATCATCTGAGTTGTACATAGTTTGCATATAGTAATGTGTTAAGACAACTAAACACTTACATGGCAGACAATGGGTCTAGCACGAGAACATTTTGGTAGCAGCAACAGGTCTAGAACAAATGAACAGCGTTTTGTGTTTATTACTCCCTCCATTTCATAATGTAGTGCGTCCGCGTTTTTCGGGATCTAAGTTTGACAGTATATTTACCCAACGAGATCGATTGCGGCGGAAGCAAAAATTATATCACTGAATTTGTATCGAAAATATGAATTCCGTGGTATAATTTATGTTGCCGTCACAGTCGGTCTCGTTGGTTAAATTTATGGTCAAACTTAGATCTCGAGAAACACCTGCGCACTACGTTGTGAAATGAAGGAAGTATTGAGAGATTGGCTGAGTCCATTGGGTCGGCTAACTCCAGTCCTGCAGAGCCAGCTCTGCGATTTCACATGCATCCAGCAATATACGCCCACTGAATTTTCAGAAAAGTCCAAGTCGATATGCGCAACATTTTCCAAATGAACTGATCCATGCACTGAATAAGTTACGGAGTACTCTTTTAACGTACGTCCAACGTACTGCTGCATGTTATAGTTTTCGAGGTTGTATCCAATCCATGCCGGCTTGATCTGATGTCTATGTGCAGGGCCGACGGGACATGTTGATGACCGGACCAACACGCATGCTGATCCAGACAGCAAAGCCTGTTCTGTTCTGCATGCAACGCCATGCTGTGTGAACACTTTCTTACCCCTGATACCGCTTACATGCATGGTAATTTGGTAAACAAATAGTAAAGTCGAAGAACCATTTTTTTTCTGTGAATAGGCAAAGCCTGTGTGTCTAGTCCGAACAACAATAATTGAGATAAGAGGGGGAAGGGATACAACACATCATAAACTCGCCTAGTCCAAACTCGGCCAGGGATGACGAAGAAGAACCATATTTAAGAATTACTCCTTCCGTCCCATAATATAAGAGCGTTTTTGACGCTAATGTAATGTCAAAAACACTCTTATATTATAAGACGGAGGGAGTAGTAGTGAAGACTTGGAGATAGATTTGTAAAATACGAACAACTAAACACAATTGATCACCAGCCACACTGACTTGGAAGAAATCTATTTTTCCTGCAATGAAAACTCGTCCAACTAGAAACTATGCATAGCTTAAAAGGTTAGCTTCCTTGTGAAACCAGGCCGTCCAGGTTTAAATTCTAGACTTGGCACAAATGGTTGTATATTTTCTAAATTTATTTCAGGCTTTTAAATTTTTTATTCTTTCAGTGGTATGGCATACCCCTCGACTACAAGATGTCTATCACTACAAGAAACAGGTAATATGCCGACGGTGAAAAGTATGCCTACGGGCCCCGTCGGCATACATCGAGATAAGCCGACGGCCAAACTGAAACCGTCGTCATACATGGGCCGTCGGCAAATTCAGAGATATGCCGACGGGGCCCGTAGGCATAGAAAAACCGTAGGCATATCTCCTATATACGCCGACGGTCACCGTCGGCATAGATTCACCGTAGGCATATCTATAATATACGCCGACGGTCACTGTCGGCATAGATTAACCGTCGGCATTGAGGGTTTTGGCTGACGGAAGGCTACCGCCGTCAAAGCTATGCCGACGGCCCCCGTCGGCATAGATATTTTTTCCTTTTTTTTAAGGCTTAAATTTGAGTACCAGCTCGGAAGTACCAGATATTGACACGTGTCCACACATGCATACGGTTTAACCGTAGGCATAGATCGCATATATGCCTACGGTTAAACCGTCTGCATAGACAGGCGCCAGGACGGACCAGATATTGACACGTGTCCACATATGCCTACGGTTTAACCGTAGGCATAGATCACATATATGCCTACGGTTAAACCGTCGGCAAATAGGTCCTTATACTTTATAAAAACCACAACTAATTCATACTTACATCGATTTTTGACAAACTTTATATGTGTTTCTATCAGAATATGGAAAGGAATTTGTTAGTATACTATGTTTTGAAATTTTAACAAATTAAAATCATATTTATTTTGAAAATTTCAGATAACACCCTCTTGTTTTGATTTGTTTGTATTTTTTTCATTTCTTGACCAAATGAGGCAAACTTTATATCTATTTTCATCAAAAAGTTTCAAGGATTTCAAAAATCATGTCTTTAGTTTGGAATGTTTAAATATTACTTTGATTCTTTGCTACAGTAGAGAAATCTACCCCCCTAGATTTCCGGGTCACACTGGTCACAGTTACGCCGCTCCGGTGCCTTCGGAGGTTAGCAATGCCACCAAAACTTGCACTGGATCCTCATACATGTGTGAAAGTGTGGTGGTAGGTTTAAACACCCAACACACTAATCCGGAGTGTGACACCCTTCATGGACGGCACTGCCACCAGCACTTAGAGGGGGGTTGAAATTAGCTCGGCGGCATGCATGATCCAACTGTATAAATTCTTGAAAAATCGTACGATGCCGGAAATCCTCGGGATCTGGCACGGCATCAAGTTTGGACGCGTTTCGAAAAAGCCTCACATGAGGCCACTTGTAAATTACACCATCTCGAAGCTAGTCTATGGGTATCGAGAGGGAACGTGTCCGGTTTGTGAAGCAAGTGCGAGTCTGGTTGCTCCATTGGCCTCAAAACTTCTCGTGCTTTCAAAGAAGGCCATCACATGACATGTGCCAGGCCCTCGCATTTTCTGGACCCACATGCAATATTTGAGACATTTATTGCACTGCTAGGGTTTCAATGTTGGAAATTGCAGATCTGCGAGGCGGCACATGAAATCATGCCCATAAGCTGAATGGAAAATCCTATGTGATGTCTTTGCGCCATGCGTAGGCCATGTGCAGACGAGGGAGGGGCAGGCCCTGCCACTGAGGGGTTGAAATTAGCTCGGCGGCATGCATGATCCAACCGTATAAATTCTCGAAAAATCGTACGATGCCGGAAATCCTCGGGATCTGGCACGGCATCATCACATGGCCCCTGTAGGGTGTGGTAAAAGTTTGGACGTGTTTTGAAAAAGTCTCACATGAGGCCGCTTGTAAACTACACCATCTACAAGCTAGTCTCTGGGTATCAAGAGGGAACGTGTCCGGTTTGTGAAGCAAGTGCAAGTCCTGTTGCTCCGTTGGCCTCAAAACTTCTCGTGCTTTCAAAGGAGGCCATCACATGACACGTGCCAGGCCCCCGCATTTTCCGGACCCACATGCAATATTTGAGACATTTATTGCACTGCTAGGGTTTCAACGTCGGAAATTGCAGATCTGTGAGGCGGCACATGAAATCATGCCCATAAGCTGAATGGAAAATCCTATGTGATGTCTTTGCGCCATGCGTAGGCCATGTGCAGACGAGGGAGGGGCAGGCCCTGCCACCAAGGGGTTGAAATTAGCTCGGCGGCATGCATGATCCAACCGTATAAATTCTCGAAAAATCGCACGATGCCGGAAATCCTCGGGATCTGGCACGGCATCATCACATGGCCCCTGTAGGGTGTGGTAAAAGTTTGGAAGTGTTTTGAAAAAGTATCACATGAGGCCGCTTGTAAACTACACCATCTACAAGCTAGTCTCTGGGTATCGAGAGGAAACGTGTCCGGTTTGTGAAGCAAGTGCAAGTCCTGTTGCTCCGTTGGCCTCAAAACTTCTCGTGCTCTCAAAGGAGGCCATCGCATGACACATGCCAGCCCCCCGCATTTTCCAGACCTGCATGCAATATTTGAGACATTTATTGCACTGCTAGGGTTTCAGCGCCAGAAATTGCAGATCTGCGAGGCGGCATATGAAATCTGCCCATAAGCTGAATGGAAAATCCTATGTGTTGTCTTTGCGCCATCCGTAGGACTTGTGCAGACGAGGGAGGGGCAGGCCCTGCCACCGGGGGGTTGAAATTAGCTCGGCGGCATGCATGATCCAACAGTATCAATTGTGTCGATGGGCTAACCTAGCGCAAACTTGGTTTTAAAATGTTCCTATGGGCTAACCTAGGACAGCCAGGTGAAAAAGTCCATTGGTCAAAGGCCGTCCGATGAAAGTCAAAGGGGGTAGCTTTCCTGGTCAACCGGGCTAGGGTTAGGCTGGTCAGGGGCCTTCTGGGTGTACCTATACCACCAAAACTTGCACTGGGTCCTCATACATGTCTTAAAGCATGGTGGTATGTTCAAACACCCAACACGCAGCTCCGGAGTGTGGCCCCCTTTCACAGACGGCACTGTCGCCACCACTTAGAGGGAGGAACTGCCGCGTCGGATCAACATGCTGAAAGAAAAATACGAAAATGATACTTGTGGAACTCTGTTTTAGGTGTGTTGGACAATATCTCGGGATAAAGTTGTCAAACCGACATAAAAAAGTCTAAATATTAGCACGCACAGATTTACCGGTCGGAGTGGTAGATGTTTTCAGTGAAACGGGCCACTGTTAAGTTGCTCCGGGGTTTCAATGAGATGGGGATAAATAAATGGTTCTATTTATAAAAGTAATTATATAAGCATAAATATATGGTTATAAATCTAATAATAGGCTAATTAATATTTTAAAAAATGGGATAAAACTACGCCTACGGTTAAACCGTCGGCGTAGTCTGTACACGTGGCATTTTTTTTTAATTTTTGGTTAGGTCACCCACGGGCCCTCCTCTCCACAGAGCGCTCAGATCCAATCGAGAGGTCCCGCGCGCCCCTCCTCGCCTGCACCCGCTGCCGCCGGCGCCCGCCCCTGCTCCCGCCGCGCGCCCTTCCTCGCCTGCAGCTGCTGCCGCCGACGCCTGCCCCTGCAACGCCGGCGCCCGCCCCTGCTCCCGCCGGAGCCCGCCCCGCCCTACTCCGCTCCCCGGCCCCCACCGTTCTCCTCCTCGGCCCCGCACGCCGTGCTCTTCCCCTGCCCCGCCACAGCCCCGGTCCCGCCCAAACCTGCTCCGCACCGGCCCCGGCCCCGCCGTTCTCCGCCTCGGCCCCGCGCGCCGTGCTCCGCCCCTGCTCCGCCCCGGCCCCGACTCCGGCCTGCGCATCCCGTCCGACGCCGGCCGCCTCCGCCGCCGCCCCCTGTGTCACTGGTGAGCACCCCCCAAGACCCCCTGCTGCCGCAGTACTGCTGGCCGCTGCTCGCCGTGGCTGTGCTGCTTGCTACTCGATCTGCTGTGCGCCGCTGCTGTGCCCACTACTCGATCTGTTGTGTGTGCCTCGAGCTCCATCGCCGCTGCTGTGTGTCAGTGTGTGCTGCTGGCCGCTGCTCTCCCTCGGGTAGTTAAGTTTTGCTGGAGTAGTTTGCTTGACAAGTTTGCTTCTGTAGGATTTAGAAGGATTTTCAGGGTGGGTACAATTTGCTGTGAGTAGGTTGTACTCTTGCTTGACAAGGTTGGAGTTGCTAGAGAAGTTTGCTGTAAGGAGAAGTTTGTTGTTGGAGTAGGTTGAACTGCAGCAGTAATAACTGTTTGCTGTTGTTGGAGTAGGATTAAGATTAATTTGGAGCAGCAGTAATAACGGTTGGAGTATGTCTGTTTCCCAGTGCTGTTTGGAGCAGCAGCAGTATCCTTCTTGTACTCCTAACAGAGCAGGTTGCCCGTACTCCATGTTTGAGTACTTCTGGTCGAAGGTTGCTTGTACCTCATGTTTGAGTACTTCTGGTGCCCTCATGGAAAATATCTACTCCATTTTGAATTCTTAAGGATAGTGCCAGCAAGCCATCTGCATGCACTCGGTTGGACTCGCATCGCTAGCTCCAGAGCTCTGCTCATAGGGATCGATGGCACCAATAGACCACCATTGCTAAGCTAGTTAATTAATAAATAATGTCATGTCCGGCAAATAGAAATTTGGTTATCCCAAATAAGCCTGGCTGAACAAATAGACACTACAGGAATTGAGATGTATCACCACTGCTAAAATAGAGAATGTTCAGTTGGTACGCCAATTGACTCTTTATGTTATTTTGAAGTTTCTATATGCCATCTACTGGAGCAGAGGGCGGGGGAAGACCCCCTACAGGAGCAGGGGGCGGGCGACGAGAGGGAGGACGAGGAGGGGGAGGCTCCTCGTCAGACGGAGCGCGTGTCCAGAAACTGCGCTCCGTCTTAGACATAGGGGGCCGGCCTCGGACGTCCTCCTCTAGTGAGGTGCCCTCTGCTAGTGGCATCGTGGGCGATGACGATGAGGACGAGGAGGAGGACGGGGAGAGGGAGGATGTTGAGGGTGAGGAGGAGGACGATGAGAGGGAGGAGGTTGAGGGTGAGATGGAGGACGAGGAGAGGGAGGAGGTTGAGGGTGAGGAGGGTACGGTTAAGAAGGGGTGGCTGCGTGGAGTGGCAACCCTCCCTCGCCGTCGTCCTGCTACCGAGGCAGAGAAGACCCTCATTATTCCTAGTGGGATAGAGTAAGTGGTCACTTGTTTTTTCAATTTTAAATATTTTTCTGTTTTTTGATTGTAATAAATCAACACATACTAATATTTTGGTTCTTCTGCAGTACTTGGGATCTTCCAAACGGAGGCCGGCTTCCAAACGGCGTGATTACTATTTTGCTGAGGGACTATTGGCCAGGCCTGTTCAACCCGCGCCCTGACGCGAACCCGCGGTGCGAGGAGCGGGTGTTAGCGTTACGCTGGCATCACTATGAAGCTGCCAGGCTTGCGGACTTCGGGACTCATGCTAAGGCCGTGAGGGATCGTTTTTGGGTAAGTTTCTTCACAAGTACTCCATCAAATAATCCATTTAGTTCATAGTTCATCACTTAACCCATGACTTGTTCCATGTTATATGCGACTGTAGGAATTCTATAGAGTTGCGGAGGAGGACAAGGCCAAAGCCAACAAGGTCTACCACTCTATCATGCACCAGAAGATGTCCAAGAAGGAAGCGAGGAAGGAGCGCCCCCAGCTGACCAAGGAGCAGTACATGGCCGTAAGTAGCACATCCTTTTTATTCTCACGTTTGTGCTAAATTTCATTGTTTGATCTTCAAATGCCATGCTTTCATTATTTAGGTGATTCCGGGTTGGTGTAATGGAAAGGATGACGCATGGGCGGCGTTGGTGGATATGTGGCTCGGGGAAGATGCAGATTTTGCGGCCAAGAGCAAAATCAACAGGAAAAACCGTGGATCTGACGGAACACACAGTCAAGGAAACCGGAGCCACCATCGCTACAAGAAGCACAAGGTATATATATATATATATATATATATATGAAACACCCGTTCTTCCATTTCTCGTCATGTTGGTATGTATGTGTAACATCTTTTTGCCATTGCAGGAGTTCGTGTTGGAGAAGCCCCTCTCACATATCGAGGCTTGGTCGTGTGGCCGTCTGCGGGACTCGCCTCGGGAGGGGGAGAGCATTTACTACGGCAACTCAGAGGAACATCTGTCAAAGTATAAGGCTTCGTTTAGTAAGCGGAATCCGATTGATGCTGATCCCATGGTGTCGAACACCGATGAGGTGGCGATGTTTATGTCTGGACCAGGCAAGCCACATGGCCGCTCGGGGGTTCTTCATGGCGTGATCGAGCCCACCGTTAGTTACGTACAACTCCGGGGTACTTCCAACACTGGCTCGAGTGGGGCTAACCCATCCCGGGCACGTCCTAGCCCGTCCGTAGAGCAACAGGTAAGCATCTCTCCTTTTCATCCTCTTTCACACTCTTCTTTCCTGCATGGCTATGATGATTAGCTCCATTGTGTCAAATTGTAGGCGTACTTTACGTCTCAATGCTTATCGTCAAGAGGTAGTTGAACATGATGCCAAATGGACTTTGCTCGACGAGTACCGCGCACAAAAAATGGAGGTTAGTTAGTTTTCAGCACTTAGAGCCAAGCTACCTAAATTTGGGCTTTCACTATTTTGACTTTCGTCTTTGCTTTCTGAACTAACGTGCAGAACATGTACTTGGCGATGGAAAATGACACTCGGGCTCCATCGATGGGACCACCACCACCCAATCCTGGACCGGCCCCAGTAATGCTGACGTTTGAAGAATTCTTGGCACATGGTGGCGACGAGACTCCGGTTAGTACATTGCCAACCTAGTCAAGCATCACCTATCATTTTTTCAGAAAATAGCTTGAGATCTCTCCTTAATGTCTCTTTCAAACACAATGTAGGCATCCGACCATGGATCAAACGTTGGTGGTACTACTGCTGATGGTACTCCTGCTTCACGGAGCCGAGCCACCCCAATTCATAACCTAGGTGGTGATGCTTCTACCTCGACGCCTGGATCGCCTCTTTTTGTAAGTCCCCTACTCTCAAGATGCAAATTTTCATAGTTAGAACATTTTCGAAGCCGCAAACTTAGAACTAGATAAAATGCCATGCTAAATGCCATCTTAAACGGTTGTGATTCTTCATTTTGTAGTGATGATGCTATTTGGAGGTGGACTTTGGGTTCTGGTGATGGGCGTTCCTCGTCGGCTTCGACTTCGACTTATGTACTGGATGCTATGTTGGATGATGGTTTTTATGTTGGATACTATGTAGTGGATGCTCTATTGTTGATGTTGATGCTATGTTGGATATGATGCTATATGCTTGATGTTGATGCTATATAGTTGTTTGAAATGATGATTTGATGATGCTATATAGTTCTGTGATGGAGATGCTTTTATATATGTTGTTTTGCTGCTGTACCTATTTTGTTTGTGGAGCAGAATTTGAAATTAATAAAAAAAATTGTCCAGAACTATGCTTACGGTTAAACCGTCGGCATAGGTAACAGCCAGGGGTACCAGATATTGACACGTGTCCATATATGCCTACGGTTTAACCGTAGGCATAGATTAGATATATGCCTACGGTTAAACCGTCGGCATAGACAGGTGCCAGGGGTACCAGATATTGACACGTGTCCATGTATGCCTACGCATAGATCAGATATATGCCTACGGTTAAACCGTCGGCATAGACAGGCGCCAGGAGCTACCAGATATTGACACGTGTCCATATATGCCTACGGTTAAACTGTAGGCATAGATCACATATATGCCTACGGTTAAACGGTCGGCATAGGTAGGCGCCAGGAGGGACCAGATCTGGACACGTGTCCCGCCTATGCCGACGGTTTAACCGTAGGCGTATATAGAATCTATGCCTACAGTTAAACCGTAGGCATATGTTGGACACGTGTCGAGATCTGGTAGGTGTACGGCACTTGACGGACCTGTCGTCAACTTATTTTGCCGACGGCTAACTACGCCGACGGTGACCGTAGGCATAGATTATCTATGCCGACGGGGAACGGGGATATGCCGAGACTATCGTTGCCGACGGTTTTATGCCGACGGTGACCGTCGGCACAGCCTATGCCGATGGTTTTTGTGCCTATGCCGACGGTTTTAACCGTAGGCATACTGGCCGAATCCTGTAGTGTATGACTGCTTCATCGATCTCAAGATCTAGCGGTTCGGTCCCAATGTGATCATGTATTTATAGAGATGAGTGTAAGTCAACGTACATGAGGCTGTATTTCTAGAAAAACTCGTCCAGCCAGCAACTAAAGCAAGACTATGAGACTAAAGAAAAACTCGTTCAGCCAGCTACTAAAGCAACTAAAGCGACTCATTATAACGACAGTAGTGATCATTTGATGGTTTCAAAAAAAAATTGTAATATTTATTATGTTTGAGATGCTTTGTACTTTCGGTGAACTTTTATAATATATTTGATCCTTTAAAAAATGGTTTGGTGCCAATAATTGGCAAGTTCAAAAAATTGGTATCAATTGGTTGGCTAGCAATTAGTTCTTCTCCGTCTGTTAGAAAGTTATAATTTTTTAATAACTTTTCTTGCCTAAGTTTGGCAGCAAGCCTATTAGCCTCTACAAATTCACACCCAAAAAACTTAGAAGAGTCTTTTTTTTTTTTTTTAAATGTCCTCGGAAGAGATGGGCATGGCGCCGTAGAGAGAGTTGAGAGTTAGGGCCGGGATGGCGGTGTGGGCCACCACATGCGTGGCTTTAGCGCTTTAGAAGGATCCATCTCCATCCATGGTAAAGGTTTTTGCTCGACTCTCCCATGCAGGCAGGCCCCTGACGAGCCCACGTCTGTGGGCCAACTAAAACATTCATTCATTGTTCCCCACACCTTACCTGGGCCACGCCACATAAATCCAACAGCAAACAAAACAAACACCCTGCTCTCTCTCTCTCTCTCTCTCTCTCTCTCTCTTTCTACATGATCCTCTTGTCTCCCTCGGCCTCAAGCTCAAGGCCTCCTTTCTCCTCTACTTTCTCTCGCTCTCTATTAATCATGTCGACGTACGCCGTACGTCATCTACTTACCTTCCTTCTTCCTTTTGTCAAATGTATTTCCCCGCAACAGTAACTATGGCAGTATCTCAGCTTTCCATACTCCTAAATCCTAATTAGGTCAGAGAGAGACACACCCAAAGAGAGAGAGAGAGTAGTGGTCAGAGGGGAGAAGATGCATAGTGTGTGTGTCTGATGTTTCTTCAGATGTTGCTGTAGTGCAGGAGAACAAAGGGCTCAGATACTTTCCGGAAGCGAAGCGATAGACAGCCGTGCATGTTTGTCTAGTCGAGGCATGCATGCGCCGGCAATTTCAAGGCTCGGAAACAGTCCGGGTTGGAGACATAGTGGCAGTGTCAATTGTAGGAATAAACACGGCGTGTATATGTGTGTCCGAGTCGGACACTGATCAGACACCTATAGTAGTAGTAGGATTAGAATTCCTAAACCGAGTAGTTTAGGTTGCTGTCCTAGCTGCTATATATAGTCACGTACCCCCTGTAATCTATACCAACGAAAAAGAAAAGCAATACAAAGTTATTCAACAGGCTCGACACGAGCCTGTGGCCATCAAACCAATTTGTTTCCTGTGTCGCCAAGTTACGCAAGAGTTCCGTCGACGACGACGACGTAAATCGATCCGAGCGATTAGAGCACTAGCAACCAGCTTCACGTACGGGAGGTTACGACGGTGCACGCACTAGCTAGCTACTCATCAATCAAGCTGCTAGGTTGTGTGCTTGCTTGCTAGCTTTGCACACGCGTGCTGCTGCGGCTATTGGTGAGTTGATCTAGTGATCGAAAACCAACAATTGGTATCTAGAGCCTCGACGATCTACGATCTACGATGGTGGACAGCTACGCTGAGTCGGTCAAGTCCGGCAACGGCGGTCCCAAGGCGATCAAGAACGGCGACAAGGTGAAGAAGAGCGGCAAGTCAGCGACCAGTGGTGGAGGAACGGGCGGCGCCAACGTCCAGGCGCATCGCAACATCCCCATCCAGTACCCGATGCTCACCGACGCCAACTACGGCGTGTGGGCGGTGAAGATGAAGATTATTCTCCGAACCCTCCGAGTGTGGCAGGCAATCACGGACGACGACGTCGACGAGGAGTGCGACGAAGGTGCCATGGCCGCCATAGCCCAGTCCGTGCCGGATTCCGAGCTGATGACATTGGCGGAGTTCGAGACGGCAAAGGAGGTGTGGAACGCACTCAAGGAGATGAGGATCGGAGAAGATCGCGTCACCAAGGCTCGGGCACAAGTGCTGAAGCGCCAATTTCACAAGTTGCAGATGGAGGAAACTGAATCGGTGAACGACTATGCCATGCGTCTTACTACTTTGGTGGGAGAGATCCGCGCGCTTGGTGCAAAGCTCGATGAGACCGAGATTGTGGAGAAATTTTTCAGTTCAGTGACTGACAAATTCACGTACATCATCGGCACGCTCGAGCAGCTTTACGACATCGACGACATGACCATAACGGAGGCGATCGGACGCCTGCGAACGTGGGAAGAGAATGCTCGTGGCTGTCGGAAAGGCAAAGGAGGAGGTGGTGACCAACTCATGTACTCGCGCGCAGATTGGGAGGCCCCAAGTAGCAAAGGAAGGCGTGACGGTGGCGAAGGCTCAAGCAACGTGAAGCGCGACGGACAAACCGGAAAAAGCAAAGGAAAAGGCAAGCCACAAGGTCGTGGTAAGGCGGACCAATCTAAAGGGCGGAAGCCACGGAACTTGGATTTGTCCGAGGTCAAGTGCTATAACTGCAACGAGATGGGTCACTTTGCAAAGGATTGTCCGAAGCCTAACAAGCGGGAGATCAAGGCAAATTTGGCGAAGCAGGAAGGCGGAGGTCCAGGTCTTCTGATGGCCGAAGTTTGCGATCTTGTCGAAACGGTGGTTGTGAAACCTAACCGGAAGGTGCTACTTCACGAGAAGAAAGTGACACCAAAGCTATCCGGGGATCAGAACGTGTCGTGGTATCTCGACACGGGTGCCAGTAACCACATGACGGGGTGCAAGGAGAAATTCCTCGAGCTGGAATACAATGTTGAAGGCTCGGTCAAGTTCGGTGACGGTTCAGCTGTGGAGATTTGCGGGCAAGGATCTGTCCTCTTCGAGGGTCTCACAGGGGAACATCGCATACTCACCGGAGTGTACTACATCCCACGGCTTCGCAACAACATCATATCTATCGGGAAGCTTGACGAGAATGGATGCAAGGTGGATATCGAGAACGGAGTGATGACGATTTTCGACAACCTCCGAAACGTGCTAGCTCGTGTTAATCGCACACGGAACAGGCTCTATATCCTCAACCTTGATCAATCACAACCGGAGTGTTGGCTCGCCAAGAGTGATGATGATTCGTGGTTATGGCATGCGCGATTTGGACACGTTAACTTCTACGCCTTGAAGAAGATGTCAAAGATGGAGATGGTATCCGGGATGCCATTTATCGACCATGTTGATCGAGTATGTGACGGGTGCTTGGTTGGAAAACAGCACCGCAGGCCGTTCCCTGCTCAGTCTACCTATCGTGCAAGTGATGCACTCGAGCTGCTCCATGGTGATCTATGTGGCCCTATCACCCCAGCAACTCACGGAGGAAAGAAGTACTTCTTCCTTGTGGTAGATGACTACTCGAGATATATGTGGGTCGTTCTCCTACGATCTAAAGATGAGGCGTTTGAAGCGTTCAAGAAGCTGAAGGCTGCAACGGAGATGGAACACAAGCTGAAGGTTCGCGCTCTACGGACAGATCGCGGCGGAGAGTTTACGTCAAACGAGTTCAACGACTACTGCGAGAAGATTGGCATAAAAAGGTTCCTCACGGCACCTTATACGCCGCAGCAGAACGGGGTTGTTGAAAGGCGCAATCGAACCGTCGTTGACATGGCAAGGAGTTTACTCAAGAGCAAGAACCTGCCGGGGACTTTTTGGGGAGAAGCTGTCTCGACGGCGGTCTATCTTCTCAACCGGGCTCCAACGAAGGCGGTGATCGGCAAGACTCCGTATGAAGCAATTTACGGACGTAAGCCGAATGTGTCTCATCTACGGACGTTCGGGTGCGTGGCGCATGTGAAGACGGCGGAGCCGCATCTCTCAAAGCTTGCCGATCGTAGCACCAAGATGGTGTTCATCGGATACGAGAGGAGTTCCGGCACCAAGGCATACCGCTTCTACGATCCACAAACCAAGCGTCTACGGATTTCACGCGACGTCGTGTTTGAAGAAAACAAAGCGTGGAATTGGAGCGCAGCAGCCAACGATGCTCCAAACGGTAACATATTCACAGTTGAGTTTCCTGATGATGATGCAGGGGAAGACGTTCAGGTGGTCGGAAAGACGCCCAACCAAGGTGACCACAATGGTGGTGATCACCATGGTGCCGACACCGACGACGACGCGCAAGGGTCGCAAGGTGATAGCGACAATGACGCACACGACACGAGCGGAGATCTCGGCAACGACATCGACAACGAGGCGCATAGTGACGACGACAATCAAGATGATGGTCTCGGTCACAACGACTACGCCGACGACGCAGATGTCAACGACACGCCCGGGACTCAGCCGTCTTCCTCAAGTGCATCGACGCCGACACAATTTGTGTCGCCTCCTTCACAAGTCACAACGGACTCCTCCGGGCCTCGTCGCTACAAGACCCTCAAGAAAATCTACAAGTACACAAAGCCAGTTACGCTCGAGTACTCCGGACTATGTTTGCTCGGAGTTGAGGAGCCAACCAACTTTGTAGAGGCGAGCAAAAGTCCTAGCTGGACGCACGCCATGGATGAGGAAATGAAGGCGATTGAGAGCAACGGCACGTGGACTTTGGTAACCCGACCTCCGAACCAAAAGGCCATCGGTTTGAAGTGGGTTTACAAGTTAAAAAAGGACACGGAGGGTGCCATTGTGAAGTACAAGGCAAGACTCGTTGCAAAGGGCTACGTACAACGTCAAGGAGTTGACTATGATGAGGTGTTTGCACCGGTTGCTCGACTCGAGACGGTGAGAGTGCTCCTAGCTTTGGCAGCACAAGATGATTGGAAAGTTCATCATATGGATGTTAAATCGGCTTTCCTCAACGGTGATCTCACAAAAGAAGTGTACGTGGAACAACCCCTCGGCTACGAGAGGAAAGGCGAAGAAGGGAAAGTTTACAAGCTCGAGAAGGCACTTTACGGGCTGAAGCAAGCGCCAAGAGCTTGGAGGTCAAAGTTAGACCAAAGTTTGGTCTCGCTCGGTTTCAAAAGATGTCCCCTCGAGGATCCAAAAGGCTGTCTACCAAGCACCGAAGAACATGTGAAGGTTGATGACACTACCAACGAGAAGTGTTGCCGTCAAGCTACGAATGAGTCGACGGCAGCAAAGTCGGTGAATGGGACGCTACAAGGAACGACAAAGGTAACGTCAAGGATGAAGCCTACGAGTAGTCGCATTTGGGATCCAGGTCGACATTAAAGAGCACGTCATGTTTAGGGGGGTGAATGTAGGAATAAACACGGCGTGTATATGTGTGTCCGAGTCGGACACTGATCAGACACCTATAGTAGTAGTAGGATTAGAATTCCTAAACCGAGTAGTTTAGGTTGCTGTCCTAGCTGCTATATATAGTCACGTACCCCCTGTAATCTATACCAACGAAAAAGAAAAGCAATACAAAGTTATTCAACAGGCTCGACACGAGCCTGTGGCCATCAAACCAATTTGTTTCCTGTGTCGCCAAGTTACGCAAGAGTTCCGTCGACGACGACGACGTAAATCGATCCGAGCGATTAGAGCACTAGCAACCAGCTTCACGTACGGGAGGTTACGACGGTGCACGCACTAGCTAGCTACTCATCAATCAAGCTGCTAGGTTGTGTGCTTGCTTGCTAGCTTTGCACACGCGTGCTGCTGCGGCTATTGGTGAGTTGATCTAGTGATCGAAAACCAACATCAATTGCCAAACCAACCACGCTGGCGGCGAAATGTAAGTTTGGAGCCTCTCCACGCTGGCTGGACATGATCAATAATACCACGCCATGCTACCTTTTTTAATGCCAGAGTTTCAATTCAAATCGGTACTGTATGGATACTTCTCCACCATGAATTTTGGTGGTGTATTCCAACAAAACAGAGAACCTGTATCAAGAGTATACGGCAGGGTACAAATAAAACCTTACATTGGCTTTCAGATGGGAATGTAGTCAACATGTTCAAGCGCCTACATGTTGCAGGTCGTCTACATGTTTGTCTCAAGCGTGGAAAATAGACCTTGCTTCATGCCTGTCGCAGACATGAATCTCCAGACAGGTAGACGCAAAATGGCAGCGACCATGCTTCTTGATGGCACCAGAGCCTGTCACATTAGGTAAACTGCAGATTGTAGGAAGACAGTATTTTCAGGGACAGGTAATGTTACATCCGACAGTATACTTCTTTCAACAGTTACCGACATCACATCTGTTGTGAAGTCCACTCCCAAAGTAATGAGCCAATATTTTTCCGAAAAGGAGGTATAAGCCTTTCATTCGGGGACATCACATCTAGTGTGGGGACGCGGGGCTCATGTTTTTCTTTGTTCTCCTTTTTTCTCATTTGTTTTTATATTTTCATTTCGTACATTTAAAGGAAATACAAATAGTGTTTATGAAAATTTAAGAAATATTCATGAATTTGATTGTTTCCACAGATTTTTAAAACATTCAAGAATTTCTAAAAAATCATGAATTAAAAAAAGGTTCTCAAATTTCAAAATCATGAAAAAAAATCATGCATTTAAACTTTTAACGATTTTCAAAATTGGCCACGGTTTTTTTTTTAATAACGCGTACTGGATTTAAAAAGTGTTCATGAAGTTAAAAAATGTTTGCAAATTTTAAAAAATATTGTCGAATTAAGAAATGTTTGATAATTTTCAAAAATAGCTGCTTCTTGATGGCACCAGAGCCTGTCACATTCGGTAAACTGCAGATTCTAGGAAAACAGTATTTTGAGGGACATGTAATGTTACATATGACAGTATATTTCTTTCAACAGTTACTGGCATCACATCTGTTGTGAAGTCCACTCCCGAAGTAATATGCCAATATTTTTTCCGAAAAGGACGTAAAAGCCTTTCATTCGGGAACATCACATCTAGTGTCAGGATGCGGGGTGCCTGTTTTTCTTTGTTCATGTATTTTTTTTTCTCTCATTTCTTTTTTTATTTTCTTTTTGTACATTTAGAGGGAAATACAAAGAGTGTTTATGTAAATTTAAAAATATTCATGAATTTGATTTTTTTCACAGAATTTAAAAATATTCAAGATTTTCTAAAAAAAATGAATTGAAAAAGGTTCTCAAATTTCAAAATCATGAATTTATTTTTTCTTGTATTTACTTTTTTCACGATTTTCAAAATTGGCCATGGATTTAAAATATGGCAGGTACTGTATTTCAAAAAGTGTTTGTAAAGTTTAAAAATGTTTGCAAATTTATAACAAAATATGAATTTCAAAAAATATTGTCGATTTAAGAAATGTTTGCTAATTTTCAAAAATAGTTGGGTTGACCCATTAATGCGCCATGGTGCGTTTTTGATCCTTGATTGGGTTGGTTCCTATTTAGCGTTTATAGCTACTATTTCTGCACGACGGCATGCACCCCCCCCCCCCCCCCTGCGCGTGCCCTCGTCCTAGGCTCGGCCCATTTATTACTATATTCTTCACGTTCGCAGCCCAATTTTAGGAAGCTTCTAGATGGTTCCAGCCAGTTTTTTTTCCTCTTTCGGTTTTTCCTCCGTTTTTTTCCTTATTCCTTTTCTTTTTTGTTTTCATTCTTTTAACATTTTCTTCAAATTCATGAATGGTTTTCATATTTGTGAAAAAAAATTCCAATCAGGGACTTTTCTCAAATTGGTGAACCTTTTTCAAATTCATGAAGTTTTATGAATTCGGGAACTTTTCAAATCCATGTACTTTTTTCAAACTCGTGTTTTTTCAATCCACAAACTTTATTCAAATTTTCAAGTTTGAGAACTTTTTTCAAATTAACGAAAAGGCTGAGTTGTTTTTATCCCAACTCAAGAACCGGCAAAGGAGAAAAAACAACAACGAGCGAGCAGAAGAGTGGCGAAGGAACAAGCGAGCAGAGAACGAGGCAAGCGGTCGAGTATAAATGGGCCTCAGCCCAGCTCAATCGGCGGTAGGTGCCAACAGGGAAACTAGCACTATAGCCACGAATTAGGACGCCTTGTTAATTAGAGTGCAACTCTTGTTCTCGCTTAGTGTTTTTTTAGAAATCTTGCCATCTTTGTTAATTTGAAACAATGTTCATAGGTACAAGGTTTGGATCATGGGGTTTACCCAACCAAACATGCCTACCTATATCTAGATTACAAACAAACTTACAAGATTATGAGCTTCCAAATTGAAGTTCCTATGTTCATGAATGAAAATACAAAATCCAAAACTATGCATATGCTCTACTATTTCCTTTATAATTGTTCCATGAGGGCCTCCAGTTCCCTACTTGATGTCATCCACCACCCCTTCACAATCGGATCCTACACATATTCTCTGCAAACTCAGGTCCTCAGCAAGAGCCATAGATTCTCGACATGTGAACGCTTGGATAGCCTTCCGCCTAGCATACCATATGGACCATAATGTCACAACCATCCTGGTGAAGCAATCGTGATTTAAACTCTCATACAATTCTGGGATTTTTAATATGCACGAAAGGCCCTCTGCCGCCAACAAGAAAAGGTATGCAAAGATAGGATCTCCCTCTTGAATACCTCGACTGGGCTTGAACTCTTCCAATTTAATTCCATTAAAAAGAACAGAGAATCAAACTAAGCTCACCATATTCACAATGACTAATATACATGGAGTTGCAAACCCCACTTTCTCCATTACCGCTTTCAGGAACCTCCATACCACTCTATCATAAACCTCCATCATATTCAGTTTAAGAGCAGAGTAATTGTTATTTTTTGACCTGCTCCTCTTGATAAAATGCAAACATTCATATGTGAAAATTATGTTGTCAGTGATAAGCCTCCCTGGAACAAACGCTGACTGCTCCTCAGATATTAGTCAGGGAGGATCACGTTCAAACGGTTTGCAAGAACTTGCGATGCTATCTTGTAAATAAAATTACACAAACTGATAGGTCAAAATTGGGACAAAAGTGTCTGCTTTGAGCTCGTTTTTTTTAAATAATACATTTTTTAAATAAATTTGAAAAATAATACACGGTTTTGATAAATTACAAAAATAGGATCCAGTCGGCTTAGGCTAAGCCGACTGGATCCAGTCGGCCACGGCGTAGCCGATTAGGACCAGTCGGCTTAGGCTAAGCCGACTGGAACTAATCAGCTTAGCTCAAAAGCTGATTAGTTCCAGTCGGCTTAGCCTAAGCCGACTGGTGAACAGTAAAATCGAAAAAAATTCTAACACATTTAAAAAAATTCTGAATTTTTTTTGGGACCAACATTGACAAAAGTTTGGAGTGCGTGCAAAAATTCAGCATTAAATAACATTCCTATCAGACGTGGCAAAAAAAACAAAATTGATACTCTGAAAATGCGCATTTTCAGAGTATCAATTTTGTTTTTTTTGCCACGCCTCGTAGGAATGTTATTTCGTGCTGAATTTTTGCACGCACTCCAAACTTTTGTCAATGTTGGTCTCCAAAAAAATTCAGAATTTTTTGAAATGATTTTGATTTTTTTTGGATTTTACTGTTCACCGAGCTCAAATGAGCTCGGGAGCAGAAACTCCACAAATATCCCTATTCCATGCGGTTATCAAGTCGCCGCCGACCGATTGGTCGTCCTCCCCTACGTGATTGAAAAGGAAAAAAAGGGTCCCGTTCCATGCGTTCGTGGGGAGACATACACAGACCTGTAAGTGGCCAGAATTTGACCTCTTCGTCAAGGACGATATTGACCTAGAGGCTGGAGCTTTACTACTATTTCCAGCCAAGAACAAGGTAACGTTTCCTTTTTCTCTCCCCACGTCCAATCGTTCTTGAGTTCATGTGCCTCCTTATTTTTTGTTGTAGGGCAACACACTGCAAGTGTTCGTCAATTTGTTAGTATCAATGCTTCAATTCTAACAGAGAATTTTCCGTAGGAACACATATCATCAATAAAGTATCAACTGCTAATACTGTAAAACTAGGGAACACTTTCAGGCCTTTTAAATCCATGCATTGTAACACTATGAACATTGTTCGCGCCAAAACACAGGGCTGGACTTAATTTATTGGATCTTCCTTTTCAATCACGTAGGGGAGGACGACCAATCGGTCGGCGGCGACTTGATAACCGCATGGAATAGGGATATTTGTGGAGTTTCTGCTCCCGAGCTCATTTGAGCTCGGTGAACAGTAAAATCCAAAAAAAATCAAAATCATTTCAAAAAATTCTGAAATTTTTTGGAGACCAACATTGACAAAAGTTTGGAGTGCGTGCAAAAATTCAGCACGAAATAACATTCCTACGAGGCGTGGCAAAAAAAACAAAATTGATACTCTGAAAATGCGCATTTTCAGAGTATCAATTTTGTTTTTTTTGCCACGTCTGATAGGAATGTTATTTAATGCTGAATTTTTGCACGCACTCCAAACTTTTGTCAATGTTGGTCCCAAAAAAAATTCAGAATTTTTTAAAATGTTTTAGAATTTTTTTCGATTTTACTGTTCACCAGTCTGCTTAGGCTAAGCCGACTGGAACTAATCAGCTTTTGAGCTAAGCTGATTAGTTCCAGTCGGCTTAGCCTAAGCCGACTGGACCTAATCGGCTACGCCGTGGCCGACTGGATCCAGTCGGCTTAGCCTAAGCCGACTGGATCCTATTTTTGTAATTTATCAAAACCGTGTATTATTTTTCAAATTTATTAAAAAAATGTATTATTTAAAAAAAATTAGCCTGCTTTGATACCTTTGTGATTAAAATTAGCATTGTGTCATTTAGGCAAGCCTCACTTTTCGCTTTACGGACAATACAAAGAACTGCTCTGGTGACAAAACCACCACATATATCCCAATGACATTGGAAGAAGTGCACTGGAATAATGCCTTATTTGCCTCTTCTTCCTCATATGGGGCCATATATCTCGTTCATTGCCACAATTACGTTCACCAGCACATGATCTAATACCTCGAATATGCTCTGCACCCCCTCATATGTGTATAGGTTTTTGTAAATTTCCAGCGCCAACCGTTGCATCTTGGTTGGACACTCATTAAGCTTCCCATCCTGTCTTTCCAAGGCCTTAATAAGGTTTTTTTTCTTCGTCTCATCAAAGCCCGTGAATGCAAAAAATGCGTATTTTTGTCGCTGGCTGAGAACCACTCAACACGCGATCTCTGCCGCCACATCAGTTCCTCGCGGAGATATAGTTCAATTAGTCTGTCATTTACTTTAATCTCTGGTTACTAGGGCCGGTCCTTGCTGCATCATTACGCAGCCTTTTGAGTTTTCTTTTAAGCTGTTTGTATCTCACCTCCTACACTGCCAAAGGTGGCATTGCCAATCATCCAAATTGCTAACTAGGGTCATCAATTTTGGCCGCACTACACCAGCCGTCGGATTGTGACTACTGGGCTCCCATGCAGATCAGACATCCTCCTTTAATTCCGTGGTATCCCACACAACCTCATAATCAAATTTCTTCTCTGTTTTCTTGCGTGTAGCTGAGGATTTCAACTTAGTCTGAGACCGTGCATGCGCTCGTTTCACGCATCCCTACAAAGGGCCGCCCAGGTAGCTTCCATGTCAATTCGATTCTATCGATCTTTTTCATTCTTTTTTTCTGTTTTCCTTTTTTACTTACATTTTTAGGTGGCTTTCGTTCTTATTTTTAAAAACGTTGTATATACATATATTCCAGAACAAAAAAATAGCTTAAAATGAATAAAAAATAATAATATTTTTCAGAAGAAAAGTTAACACAATGTAAAATATTTATTAGATTAGTTCAAAAAACGTGGATAGCATTCAAAAATATATTTGTAACATTTTACAAAAATTCCACACAATTCAAAAAAATATGAGACTTTAAGAAAATCTTTATAAAACATAAAAATTGTTTGTGTAATTCAGAAAACAATGTTTTGTACCATTAAAAAAATGTACGTTACATTAAATAATGTTTATGGATTTCAAAAATGTATTCATGATATATATATCTTTAGATTATTCTATCTACAAAAATATACATGGAGTTTAAGCAAAAAAGTTTTAGTGTGTATTTGAATTTTTCAAATGTCAGAAAATGTTCCAAAACAAGTGTATAATATGTTAATTATGTATTGAACATATACTAAACGTTTATAATATAGTGTTCCTGATGTATTAATAAATGTAGATATGTGCAGAAAAAAGGAAAGGAAAGAAATGTTTGGGTAGTATACAAAATGTTTATTGCCATAAAAATAATATTCAACACGCATTTGAGAAAGGTTTACCGGTATTGTAAAAAATGATCAAACATGTATTTGAGAAAATATACATCATGTATTTGATAAATGGGCAACGTGTATCGAAAAAATGTTTCTCATGTACACTAACAATGTAAATTCTATAAAGTAGAAATGTGTAGAAAAGAACAACAAAGAGTAAACGCCAAAAACCAAAGAAAAGCGGTGAAGAAGCAAAGAAAGCCCAAAGAAACCCGCAAAAACCGGTAAACAGACAAATAAGAACAATTTGTTTTGAAGAAGAAACAGAATAATAACTTGGAAAACTAAGAAGAAACTAAGAAAAGACAATTAAAAAACGAAGAAAAAAAGCAAAACAAAAAAATAGCAGAGAAAACACTGCAAAACTGTGGAAACAGGAAAAAAAATGCTACAGAGCTTCCTGGGCCAGGATTTCTTATGTTGTATTGCGCTGGCGCTGCCATCCGAAATAACTTGTCTAGGGTACTGACTCCCACTTCCGTGATGACAAGTGGCGATATGCACATTGTCGCAACCTTAGAGTTTTTAGTTTTTCTTCTTCTTAAATTTGGTTCTTCAAATGTTTTAACTCTTAAATTATGCATCCAAATCACTATTGTTTTCATCGTTTTGTTTTTGGTATCAAAATCATCGAAAACAGGCCCCATGTTAACTGTTTTCGACGACCTTTTTCCCGTGAAAGATGAAAATAAAAACCAAAGAAAATACTAAAATATGGAAACAAAGAAAAAAAATGAGAAACCGGAAGCACGACTGTGCTTTTTCTTTTCAGTTGTTTTTTTATGTTTAAAATAAATCTTTTTATAAAAATTCTACATGTTCATGTTTCCAAAAAAATTGAAACTTTTAAAAAACAAATCATTTTTTAAAAATCTGTTCAACAATGAAAATAAAATATTCATTTGTTCAAATAATGTTCATAAATTTCAAAACATGCCTATGTTTTAGAAATTGTTTAGAATTTAAAAAATGTAACATTTTCAAATTTTGTACACAAATTTGTAAAATGTTCTGTTTTTTAAATTTGCATGCGAATTTCCTAACAATATTCATGCTTTTGTAAAGTTTTCAGTTTTTTGATAATTGTCCGCTTTTAAGAAATGGCCGACATTGAAAAACTGACTTAAATCATTGTTACAATATCAGGATCGATACAGTTCCCGGTAGAGCGAATGGCTTGCTACAGTCAATCGGTAGAAACGTTGATTATGTATTTCTAAATATTAATCAACCATTTGGAAAATGTTATTCTAATATTTGAAAAATGTTAATCACGCATTTGATAAACGTTAAATGTGTATAGATTTTTTTTGTCATGTATACGAAAAATAAATAAAAAAATTGTAATGTTATGGAAATGTTCATTACGTATTTAAAAATGTTAAAATGTGCATAAAAATTGTTCCTGGTTCATACGAAAAATGTACAACATACATGAAATAAAAGTATATATTAAAAACATATATTTGCAAATTAATTTACTATGTTTAAAAAAATGTTGAAGATGCATATAAATATGTCCGTGATGTATATGAAAGATGTATAGTGCATGTGAAAAAATGTTTATTGCAATTTAAAAAATACGTTAATCCCGTATTTGAAAATATTGATCTTGTATGAAAAAAATGTTAATTATGTATTTGGAAAACGATTTATTAGATATATACCAAAAAAATACTATGTTTATGAAACAAAGCTATACAAGAAAATATAGAACAAATTTAGTTGAAAAATAGAAGTTTTAATAAAATAACCCTTTATTCCAAAAAATATTAAACGTCTATGTAAAGTTTGTTTCTTATGTACAGAAATAATGTTGATTTATAATAAAAAAGGTTGGCATGTGTTAGAAAAGGAAATTGATGAAATTCGACAAAGAACCAAAATATAGAAAACAAATGCAATAAGAATGAAAACACTACAAACGAAGAAAGAAACGAAAAAACTAAGAAACAAAGAAAACGAAGAACAACTAACAAAGAAAGAAAAAACAAGAGAAAAAAATGCAAAATGGAAAAAATAAAAACTAGCGAAAAGCGTGAAAAAAAGAAAAGAAAACGATTAAAAAAACCAGAGCAGAGCAGAGCGAATAGCGATGCGAGGGCACAGCGTACTACAAGAACGGACTGGCCCATATGCGCCCGCCCTTGAGGCTACCTACATGGATGCTATACTCCCTATAAGCGAGATATAGCATTTGTCGTGCTCATGGGGTGTGTCAAAGTAGCCTCGGCTCACGCGACATGCTTGTGTGCCGGCTCAGTAGCACGTTTCTTCGTTCGTTTCTTCATTCGTTCGTTCGTTTGATTTTTCTTTCGTTTGTCTGTTCGTTTTTTAGGATTTATTTATTTTCTATTTTAATTTTTTTTTCATTTTGGAATATTATGCATATATATATTTGAAAAAATATATTGTACTTAGATTTTTAAAAACCATCACCATGCATTTAAAATACTCTTAATGCAGTGTAAATACTTTATTCGCGCAAGTTCGAAAATATGTTCGTATCATTAAGAAAAGTGTTTGCGACATTTAAAATATGTTCAAACATTTAAAAATATTGTTCCTAACAATGTTTTAGCAGTGTTCATAAAAATGTAAAATTTTCTTCGAGTAATTGTAAAACATTGTGTGTACCATTCATAAAAACATGACATTAAAAATATTCACACTTTAAAATATGTTCAAACATTTAAAAATATTGTTCCTATCAACTTTTAGCAGTGTTCATAAAAATGTAAAATTTTCTTCGAGTAATTGTAAAACATTGTGTGTACCATTCATAAAAACATGACATTAAAAATATTCACACTTAAAAAAAATGTTCGTGACATTTAAAAATTCTTGAAATGTAAAATATTGTTGGCGCCGTTTTAAAGAAATTTTCATAACATACAAAAATGCTCTTGACATTTAAAAAAATATTCATGACATTAAAAAATCTTGAAATGTAAAATCTTATTGGCACAGTTTTAAAGAAATGTTCATAACATATAAAAAATGCTTGTGACATTTTAAAAAAATGTTCTAACATTCGTAGCTTCACGTTGGTGGTCCTTCACACTACCACCATGGCTCCTTCAAGCGCTTGTGGTTCCTACCTCCTGTTCAAACTTGTGGCCGCCCTCCAACATCAAGTGACACCCCATTCTACACCGGCGACAACCGTGGCCGGCCTTGTAGCAACCCACCCTGCTTTACGTCGTCCATTCGATCGGCATGGTTCAGCGGCATGTTGCGTGGGTGGCGGAACCGTGCGATCAGTTTGCCGATATGAAGTTTCTCTTGTGATTTTCCCCTTGTGTTCTTGGTGTTCGTCCCTGAATTCACCTGTAATTTATAAAGATAGGGGAAACGAGGGTAGTTTCGCAAACAAACATGTCACGATTTTTGTAAAAAGGAGGAGCGATTTATATCTATGTCTGAGTGTTTTTTAGTGTAAGTTACTTTTTTCTTTATTTTCTTTGTACTATTAGTTTTTTCTTTATATAAGCATGAGATTTGCACGCTTCTTTTCTATGTCAAGCCTAACATGTATTTATCTTTTTCACGAATAGCCCCCCCCCTCCCACCCCCACTGTTAGCGTCCCTGCGCATGCGACCCCACCTACAGGCAAGGACCAGACCAGAGGTGCGCGGCCCAGCTGCGAACACAAGCCCAACCCACGCTTCTACGGGCCCGAGTGGAAGACGACCCAGCCCACGACTACTTAAGGAGAGAGCACAGCCACAGCGAGGGCATCCGGGTAGGATCAGGCTAGGCATGGCGGCGGCTACCACTTTCCTTGTTCTTCATGTTCAGTTCTTCCTGTTCTAGTGAATTCGAGTCCACCGTTGTAATTTGATCTGTAATGCTACTACTTCGGAGAGCTTGCTAGATCAATACATCCATACCCTATCATCTGGTATCAGAGACCATCCCATCACCCTTCCAATTCACCGATCTGGCCCAGTTCGTGGAGACTCGAAGCCTCCGACAAGCACGAAGCACCCTTGCGGCCATGGATCCGTCGATTCGAGCATTCCTCGACAAGATGGAGTCCGCCTTGGAGGCCAACACCGCGGCCACTCGCGCTTCATCGGCCAAAATCGACGATCTCCTCGCGTGGCGCCCGGATCTCGAGCGGCACGTGGCGGATCTCGGCGATGCGGTGGTGGCCCTGCAACAAGCCCAGCCACCGCCAGCCCAAGATGGTGGGGGTGATCGGACGAGCGTTGTGGCGACACGCGGCGCTGCTCCTAGCGCTGCTGCTGGCGTGGCGAACGCGTCCCACGGGTCTTTGGACCACGACGGCGTACATCAACCTCGGGAGTCGCCGAGGGCGTCGTTCCAGACGCCACCGCCACTCCCGGCAGACGGTCAGTTCGATTCCATCTCACCTCTGTCCCTTCCATCTCCGTTTGCTCATGCCAGTCAACTCCTCGCTGGTTTGGGTCAGGCTCACCCAGCAATTGTTTTTCCTGTGTTCGCGGGCGAGAATCCGCGTCTCTGGAAGACCCTTTGCGAGCAGTATTTCACCATGTTTGGTATTAATCAGTCATTTTGGGTCCCAATAGCCTCGCTCAATTTCTCTGGGTCAGCCGCAGTGTGGCTGCAATCGATTCAGAAAAAATTACCTGAATTCGATTGGGAGCCCTTCTCCTCCCTTCTCTGTACTCGTTTTGGTCGCGATCGTCACCAATTACTCATTCGTCAATTTTATACAGTCAAGCAAACTTCCGCGGTCACTGATTATATAGAGAGATTTGAATTGATTATTAATCATTTGAGCTCTTACTCGGATTCTATTCACCCATTTTATTTTCTCACCCGATTTGTGGAAGGATTGCGGGCGGACATTCGTGCGGTGGTGTTGGTTCAGCGACCGCCTGACTTGGACACCGCCTGCTCCCTCGCGCTCCTGCAAGAGGAGGTGATCCATGGGGCACTGGGCGATGTTCATCAACCATCAACGTCATGACCGCCCGAGGCTGCTGCTCGTGGGGGTATTCCTCTACCCCTGCCCGCACCGCCGTCTCGCAGCCCGCTGCCAACAACAACCACTGATCGCCGTGGTTTCGACGGAGCTCGTGCGGATACATCGCGCCAAGACAGTGCACGCATGGACTCGTCGAAGCTCAAAGCGCTCCGTGACTACCGGCGCGCGTGCGGCCTCTGCTTCAAGTGCGGCGAACGCGTGGGCCACGAGCATGTCTGCCCCACGTCCGTTCAGTTGCACGTTGTGGAGGAACTTCTCGATGTAGGAGATATGCCCTAGAGGCAATAATATATGTTATTGATTATCTCCCTGTTCATAATTAGGTTTATGTTCCATGCTATAACTGCTATGGTTCTCGAGTCTACAATAACCACGAGGCTCGGAGGAAGACTCATATGCATGTGTGGAATAATAAACGGTAAAATGTATTCCTAGTCTGGCCTCTAAGACTGGCTCAAGTATTGCATGATGATCCTGTTTTCCTGATCATGGGCATGGCTATGCCGGCAATTTTGAGGGCACAATGTTAGAAGAACATTTGTGTTGAATCGACCCGAATTGATGTTATGCTATGAGATTCATTCGTCATAAGTTAATGGTTAATAACACAGAGATGGTTAACGTTTGCATAATTCCTTAGACCATGAGAGTATCGAGTTACTTCATGCTTGCTTCATGAATTTTGGGGTTTGTTAAACGTCATCCGTAAATGGGTGGCTATTACGGCGGCTTACGGGTTCATGGAAAAGTATGTCAAGTAACTTGATAGCTCAAGATTGGGATTTGCTCCTCCGACGATGGAGAGATATCTCTGGGCCCTCTCGGTGTTACGGTATCCATCATCGTCTGGCCAGACACTTTGTGATTTGATCACGGGGATGCCGGAACACGGGAACGAGAAAAGAGAACAATACCGGTAACGAGGTAACTGGCATAGTGGACAAGTTGTTGATCCACGGGGATGCCTACATGTCTCACCTCGGGTATTTGAAACATATCGCGAAGCAACAGGAATAGCACACGGCAACTAGAGGTTCACTCGAATATTCATTCGTGTGGGTATAGGGGTCAATATGGGTGTCCACGGCTCCGATGTTGATCATTGATCGGAAGGGGTTCCGGGTCATGTCTATGCTTCACCGAACCTATAGGGTCACACGCTTAAGGGTCATCTATCTGCTGAATACTAGACAGGGAGTCTGAGAGAAAATCACCGAAAAAGTTTTCGGACACCGGAAAAGTTTCGGACAGCGGAAAAGTTCCGCAGAGAGAACACCGGAACAGTTTCGGTAAAACTGAAAAGTTGTTTTAGGGGATACCATAAAGTCAAATTGGTTTTGGCACATGCCTGATAATTCTTGGAGGGTGCCAGAATCATTCTGGAAACTTTCTGGAATTTTCCGGGATGAAAACCGGAAATGTTCCGGAGCTGTCGAAACCGCTTCAGATGCTTTTTGCAGATGAAAATCACTAAACCGGAATTGTTCCGGATCGCATTGAAAATTATTTTAGTGGGTACTGGAAATGTTCTAAGCCCACATAAATATTTTCAGTTCGACCGGACGCTGAAAAATGTCGTCGTGAATAGTGAAAGTGCTTTTTGGGATATTTATGGAAAAGTCACCTTTTGGGATATTTTCCCAAAAGGTTTCTAGAAGGCTTGGGGGCCAAGAAACCCTACCCCTTGGATTTCCTATAAATAGAGGTGGAGGGGCCGCCTCCACACTCACTCCTTCTCACATACAAGTGCCATGACATTTCTGGCTTCTCTCTCTCTCTCTCCGAGCGAAATAGTTTCGTAGAGCCGAAAGGCTGTCTGGGTTCCGGTGGGAACTAGTTCTGGACGGCGAAGCCCTGCCGGATAGATGACACCGTATGTGTGCAACCCCGTAGAGAGGTCGTAGGTTCGATCTTTTTGCCCGAGGGGCTGTTCGAGGGTCCTCCCGAAGGGCTGTCCGTGAGGCCTCCCGGAGGGCTGTCCGAGGATCCGTCCGGTGAGACTATCCGAAAGACTGTCCAGAGGCCTCCCGGAGGGCTGTCCGAGGATCCGTCCGGTGGGACTATCCGAAAGACTGTCCAGAGGCCTCCCGGAGGGCTGTCCGAGGATCCGTCCGGTGGGACTATCCGAGGGACTGTCCCGAGGCCTCTCGAAGGGCTGCCCGGAGATCCGTCCGGTGAGCTGACGAGGGAGTACATCCTCGCGGTTGGGAGGTTGTAAAATCCTAGCTGCGGGGATCTGCACCGCCGATCGTCATCGACTCTACTTCCGCTGCGCTACGAGTCGGTAACGAAAAGGATCAAACCTTGTATGCAGTCTCCATAGTGATCCTGGGCTGGTACGTAGGTCGGAAAATTTTTGTTTTCTGCTGCGTTACCCTACACTCGACCTGTTCGGCATCAACATAGTGCTCGATGGCGACGTTTCATCACCATCCAGCTCGGCCTCGGAGACGATCATGGCCATCTCTCGCCCAACACTTTCGGGAGGTGTGGCCCCGAAGGCATTCCAGCTCCGTGCGTGGATCCAAGGTCGTGAGGTTCTGATGTTAGTGGATTCTGGCAGCTCCACCTCCTTTATCAATCAAGAACTTGTTAAGAAGATCTCGGGCACACAGCAATTGCCTCGCCCCTGCAGGGTGCGTGTCGCCGATGGTGGTGAGCTAGTCTGCACGGCTCAAGTTCCTCAGTGCTCGTGGAGTACACAGGGAAGTGAATTGCACACGGATATGAAGATTTTGGCTCTGGGTACTTATGATGCCATCTTGGGTATGGACTGGCTTGGGGCCCACAGCCCCATGACCGTCGATTGGCGTGCCAAGTTCCTGCAGTTTACAACAGCAGCTGGTGTGGTTTCTCTGCGTGGCCATGATTCGGATTCAACAACTTGTCACACCATCAATTTCATGCAGCTACAGAGTATGTGCATGGCTGAAGCTGTTTCACACATTGTTTACCTCTGCTCGGAGAATTCAGCATCTGACAAGAAAGAGCCTATACCAGCATGTATCCAAGAAGTGCTAGCAGAATTTCCAACGGTGTTTGGCGAGCCAGAGGGGCTGCCACCAAGGCGTGACTGTGATCACCGCATTCCCCTGATTCCGGGAGCCCAACCAATCAGTATCCGACCCTACCGTCATAAACCTGATCATAAGGACGAGATTGAAAGGCAAGTGGAAGAATTGTTGAAATCAGGCATCATTCAAAAAAGTTCCAGTCCGTTCGCTTCTCCGGTTATCTTGGTGAAGAAGAAAGATGGGACGTGGCGTTTGTGTGTGGACTATCGCCACCTCAATGCGTTAACAGTGATAGGCAAGTACCCAGTTCCAGTCATTGAAGAGTTGCTCGATGAGTTACATGGCTCTCGTTGGTTCTCGAAGCTTGATCTTCGTGCCGGGTACCATCAAATTCGCCTGGCCGAGGGGGAGGAATACAAGACAACATTCCAAACTCACTCTGGCCACTATGAGTATAAGGTGGTCTCATTTGGATTGGTAGGGGCACCGGGGACCTTCAATGGTGCAATGCACGGCACTCTACACCCTTTGCTCCGTCACGGTGTGCTCGGTTTTTTGATGATATATTGGTACACAGCGAGACCTTGGAGGAGCACAAACTGAAGCTGAGGGAACTACTTGAACTTCTGCAACACGATCAGTGGAAAATAAAAGAGAGCAAATGTGCATTTGGTCAGCCACAGCTCTCTTACTTAGGCCATGTGATCAGCGCCCATGGGGTGGCAACTGATCTTAGCAAGATACAAGCAGTGGTGGATTGGAAAGCACCTAGTGACATCAAGGGGGTGCGCAGTTTTCTCGGCCTTGCTGGGTACTACCGTAGATTTGTCAGGAACTTTGGGGTCATTGCATGACCGTTGTTTAACTTGCTCAAGAAGGGGGTTCCGTTCGTCTGGACGAGCACCACACAGACTGCTTTCCAAGCCCTCAAAGATTAGTTGATTGCTGCGCCGGTTCTGGCATTACCTAACTTCAACCAACCATTTGTGGTCGAGACGGATGCTAGCGACAAGGGTGTCGGAGCTGTGTTACAACAAAATGGCCATCCTTTGGCGTTCATGAGCAAAGCTTTGAGTCCTCGCTATCAAGGGCTTTCCACTTACGAGAAAGAGTATTTGGCAATTATCGTCGTAGTTGATCAGTGGAGACCGTATCTGCAACATGCTGAATTTGTTATCCATACGGATCAGAGGAGTTTGGTGCATCTCGAGGAGCAACGTCTCACTACTCCCTGGCAACAAAAGGCGTTTACCAAGCTTCTCGGTCTCCAATACCGGATCAAATACAAAAAAGGCTCAGAAAACTCAGCTGCAGATGCTTTATCGCGTGTCAATCCCAATAAAATCTTGTCAGTGGTGTCTGAATGCCAACCAGCATGGCTGGAGGATATCGCCAACAGCTACCAGACCAATCCTCAGGCACTTCGTCTTCTGGAGCAGTTAGCAATTCAAGAGGATCCTAAAGGGCGTTTCTCTCTGCAACAAGGCATTTTGCGCTTCAGGGGGCGCATCTGGCTTGGCGGATCCACCTCTCTGCAGCAGGAAATCATCCATGCATTCCATGATAGTCCTCTGGGAGGGCACTCAGGATTTCCTGTGTCGTATCGCCGCATTCGTCGTTTATTTGCTTGGCCAAAAATGAAGCTCCACATTCAACACTATATCAGATGCCGCACTATGTGTCAGCAGGCGAAACCAGACAGGGCCGCTTAATCCGGGTTGTTGCTTCCATTACCTATCCCCAAGGAACCTTAGGACTTGATCACTATGGACTTCGTGGATGGGTTACCTCAGTCAGGCAAGTCTAACTGTCTCTGGGTATTGGTCGATAAAA
This sequence comes from Elymus sibiricus, assembly GCA_039707655.1. Taxonomy (NCBI): domain Eukaryota; kingdom Viridiplantae; phylum Streptophyta; class Magnoliopsida; order Poales; family Poaceae; genus Elymus; species Elymus sibiricus. The sequence goes on from CM077671.1 coordinate 254,726,638, forward strand.
GGACATGGTACGCCCACTTCATACCCATTGCTCATCCCTATATAGCAGCTAAAGTGGCCAAGCTGTACATGCAACATATCTACAAGCTCCATGGGTGTCCTCGAGTGATAGTGTCCGACAGAGACCCAGTCTTGACTAGCCACTTTTGGCAGGAGCTTTTCAAGTTTGCAGGCACGGAGCTGCGTCTGAGTACAGCTAACCACCCGCAAACTGATGGCCAAACAGAACGCGTGAACCAGTGCGTCGAGACCTTCTTGCGTTGCTTCACCCATGCCTGTCCTCGTCGCTGGAGCTTTTGGCTACCGTTGGCTCAATTTTGGTACAACTCCTCTCATCATTCTACCATTGGGATGTCTCCTTTCAAAGCCCTCTTTGGTCATGAACCGAAGCAGTGGGGATGTCTCCTTTCAACACTTGCTCTGTTCCTTCTTTGGTGGCGTGGCTCGAAGAGCGTGCGGTCATGTAAGAATTGATTCGGCAACATCTGCACCGTGCTCGGCGCATGAAGAGTAACGCCGACAAGAAGCGTTCATTTCGGGAATTTGTAGTGGGGGACAGCGTGTTCCTGAAGCTTCAACCGTATGTCCAATCTTCAGTGGCGCCAAGGGCAAACCACAAGCTGTCTTTCAAGTTTTATGGACCCTATCCAGTCATTGAGCAGATCAATGAGGTGGCTTACAAACTGCAGCTTCCAGCGCAAGCGTCAGTTCATCCAGTATTCCATGTCTCGCAGCTCCGACATGCTCTCCTCCCTGGTACGGTTGTCACACCTGATCTTCCCATCTGTACTGATGTGCTTGCTATTCCCATAGAGATACTTCAGTCCCGCTGGCGCCGGAAGCAAGACGCTATGGTGGAGCAGGTCAAAGTGCTGCCGGAGGCGGCCATGGAGGACACCTGGGAGGATCGCGCTGCTCTCCAGGATCGCTTCCCTCAGGCTGCGGCTTGGGGTCAAGCCGCCACTCAAGGAGGAGGGGATGTTAGCGTCCCTGCGCATGCGACCCCACCTACAGGCAAGGACCAGACCAGAGGTGCGCGGCCCAGCTGCGAACACAAGCCCAACCCACGCTTCTACGGGCCCGAGTGGAAGACGACCCAGCCCATGACTACTTAAGGAGAGAGCACAGCCACAGTGAGGGCATCCGGGCAGGATCAGGCTAGGCACAGCGGCGGCTACCACTTTCCTTCTTCATGTTCAGTTCTTCCTGTTCTAGTGAATTCGAGTCCACCGTTGTAATTTGATCTGTAATGCTACTACTTCGGAGAGCTTGTTAGATCAATACATCCATACCCTATCACCCACACACACAAAAATGTACTTGTATTAACTGCTGCTCGAGGCTTTTTTTTTAGAAGTACCGCTGCCCAAGGCTTAAGGCAGAGCTTATAATCTCGGTGCAAAATGCTAAGCAAACGGGCTTATTACGTAAAACCCCAGTAATAAGCCTGTGAATGTAGCATTGTTGGTCTTGGTGTGCATAGAAAAAGAAATATCTTAGGGTACGGAAGAAAAAGGAAACGCCGTGGCTTAATCCAGCCCATCTAAAAAAAAATTAGCGGTGGAGATTCGCGGACGGTCACAAGGGAAGATCCGCACGCGGTGGTGTTCCGGACGGAAGAAGAGCAAACAAGAGCGGGAAACGAAAGAACAGAAGGAGGCCAAGCAAGGGAAAAGAAACGATCGATAGAAAAGAAGCAAAGGAAATAGCTCGGGAGAAGATCCTGTAGGGAGGAGATATATATATATATACAGTAGCGCCCTCGATCGCTCCCCAAACCAGACCAGATCCAACACAGCGCGAGCGATCCTGTCTGGCGCGATGAAGACGATAGTGGAGTTCGGCCCCGGCGGCAAGGTCTCCGCCCCCGGCGAGTACCCCTGCGTGAGACGGGCCCGTCACCGGCGGCTCCTCACCTACCTCTGGCTCCAGGGCCTCCAGCCCACCTTCCAGGCGTACGCTTCGTCGCTCGTCGATCTGTCTGCTTGCTTTCTTTACTGCTAACGTACTTGCTGCTTATTTATCTGATGATACGACTCAACGCATGCATGCAGGATGACCCAGGAGACGGGCGCGCATCTCTGCGGGCTGCATCTGCGGCAGCTCGTCGCCCGGGGCCTGTGGAGCGACGCCCTGAGCTACCTCCGCCGCTTCTCCAACCCCGACGACGTCCACACCCTGGACCTCGTCTGGTTCCTCAACGCGTGCCGGGTCTTGGACAACATGGGCGGCGCCGCTGCCAAAGCCAAGCATGGTGCTGTGATGACCGCCGTGTACCACCACGACGTCAGCCCCTGTCTACTTACCTCAGCCGCAACGCCAAGCTCGGCTCCATCATCTACACCATGGCCAACTCTCACCAATTTAGGTACTCAATCAAATCCGTCCCAGTATTTATCGATTGTTTTGATCGATCGTGCTAACTAATCCTACGTACGTAGGCTCTCCCTGGACTGGGAACTTGTGAGGAGAAAGGCGTCGTTGGTGGTCTACGAATTGCTTCTCGAGTCTCCAGAGTTGAGGCGCCTGCTGATACTGCCGCGGGAGACACTGAACCCGCAACAACTGCTTCCCATCGGGTGATTAATTCCTCCAATCAATCCAGATTACTTTCTGATGACTTCCTTTTAGTCGATTGTTCAGTACATATCACTCATGTTAATAATGCTGTTTGATTGACCCAGCCCTCGTCGTCCAAGACGACACGTGAGGAAACAAGCCCAGCGGCCAACATCAACTGCCATGGCCAGGCTCTATCTCAACGCCAAGAGGAGGTACCTACAAGTACAACACGATAATTATCATGAGATCCAATACTTAGATACTGCATGCGCTCCTCTGTATTTATGCGTGACATTCACAAATTCCCGTTTTCCTCCATTTTTGCAGACTGTTCCGTTCAAAAAGCCCACATCCTGGTACAACATCCTTCTCTTTACAACATATATATATCCTTGTTTTTTTACAAACATCCTGGTGGCATCCTGTCATATTATGCGATAGTTAACTGTCCCTATGATTTCAGCAATGTTAGAAGAGTCTTTGAAGAGGGTGGCGGATCTTATTGGTAATTAAAACTTGCCTTTCATCAAACATTCCAGTTTATACATGGATACTTAATTTGTTCGTAGCATTTGGTAACTCCACACACAACCTTGGGTTTTTCATGACAACCTATAAACAATCACATATTTTTCCTATATATTGCTCCTTTGTTTGGGGGGATCACTTGCACTATGCATGCTACATCCTATCTTTTTCTCTGCGAGGAATATGCATGAGTTGGTATCTGCTGATAAACTCTCGTGATTTTTGTTACAGATCAATGTTTAAAAGGTGGTAAACGCCCGGAGCTCCATCAAGGGCGCCTACTCCAGTCAATTTGTAAAGAAGGTAATTAAATCACACCCGTTTTATCCTTCATTTATAGCCACTTGTCATTCTCTGTGCTTGCTTACTCTCTGGGCTTTGTACTGGATGTGTTATTTCTCTGAAAATGAACGAAACTGGCCCTTTTCTGAAACTTCAACACAAAATGGCCCCAATCTGAAAATATTTCAGAAACTGGCCCTTTTGCATGACGCCCTAACTTAGCTTAGCTTGGTGCTTCATGTCTATATTAGTGCGCCACACTTGGTTATAATCATATCTTTGCTCTTACTTCACAAAACTAATATGTTTGCTTTGAATTCCTCGGGTAGTGTTGTGCATAGGGTATTTCTTTGCTGTGGCTTATACACCTGTGGTATTTCGTATGCTACATTGTTTCTTGTGCGCCTTTTATGGCCTGGTTCCTAATAAGCACATTGTGAACCTAGATGAATATCCATCATTGTATTTAGTCCCTGCAGTGTGGTTCATTGCTAGGGAACTAGCCAAGGGGCTATGCATAATTTGTAACTGTTAAATTCTTCACAGGTGTTCCAGTCTCACAGCCAACTCAAAACTCTGGGATATCATCTGCGACAAATGCAGGTTAGATCAACTGAAACACCCTCAGCCGTTTTTATACCATGTAGACGCGACATCTACACAGAATTGGTCCCTGGAATTATTAGTATGGTGTGAAATGCATTCATTTTGATCGAAACTCGTGCCAACTTTAATATATGGTTGCTAGAAATTCCTGTAATTTACGACGCATGACTGAAGAACTCAAATTGTTAGCCATTTTAAGTTGTACTCTCACCGACTCTTATACTGAACAAACCAACCGGTCCATTGTATGAAAATGATATTAGCTTCCACGCAGCATGGTAGGGTACTGCTTCTTTTCCTGGAGAAAATGCAGCTATCAGGGTTTTCATTAGTAAATGTTGAACTGAATAAAGAGTAGCATACTATCACGATTCATGAGTACCTAGCTTAAAAGCTTGGTAGGGTACTGTTTCTGCGGAAGACTCGAGACAATTTTTTCTCTCTGGAAGATAATACATAAAAACTTAGTTACTAATCTTTTCATAGTCTTTTTTGGGCTCAGTAAAAGCACCGCAGTTTCTTTCTGGTGGATTCACATTTCGTAACCAGTAAACAGATTATGTCTTTTGCACACTTCTAACTGGTGAAATCAATACTTACTGGAGTGCAGGCTGAAGCTGGATTTTGCACGGTGAAGTTGACGGCCTAATTATGTGGGGGCAGTGCCCTTACTTCTGGTGCTCCTGTCTACGTAAAGACACGTGTCCATTATCTGCCCTTACCTCTGGTGCTCTTGTCTACGTAAAGAGACGTGTCCCGTAGCTAGAATATCTATTATTTCTGTGTAAGCACCAATTTTGTTATTTTGTATGGGGCTCCTTGGATGTCATTTGGACGTCAAATTTTGCAAGAAGCTACAACATTTGGTCATATTCGAAGCCACGAAGTTTCAGAAATTTTTAATTTGTTTTGTTTTACCGCTCATCGTGGGTGCAATGCACCTGGGTGTAGCCACAAGCCTTTCACTTGTCAGCCTCAGGGTGCAACTAGGTGGCAGCCAATATCTTGATGTAGTTGTAGGCTGTAGCTCCGTAGAAACTAGAAACCGCTTCAAGGATTCTACGTCTGATGGTCGCTTGTCGGGGACGATTTCATTCCTCACGTGCCAACAGCTCCAAGAGTCATGAGGAGTCCAAGCCTCTCCGAGAGATCACGGAGGCTGTGGAGAAACCATTCCGATCCGGTAGGCACCATCTTGGGGATGTCTGGTATAGCTTCCAGTGAGCCGCCATTTCTTTCCAAAGCATCACCACACGCGTGCACCTAGAGAACGCATGCAATGTGTCCCCCGGCTGGGTCGCACACGAAGGACGTAAGTTAGAAACCTAAGGTGTTGACCCTTTTTGTAGGCAAGGAATCGGTTATAAGGCACCATACAAATATATGCACCTTAGCAAAAGCTACGCACCTCCATAGAAAAGCCTAGACGGTTGTCCAGTGCCAGGCTCACCGCGACAGGAGATGGTCAAAGACGTCGTCAAGCCCTAGGGGATGCGCGCTCCAGACCAAGAATACACCGTTGCGCTCCGGCTCCCAAGCCAGCACATCATCTCCAAGACATGGAGACGCACGGGTTGTGATGATTTCTTCGACTGCAATGTTCTCTGCATGTTCAGGCGCATAAGGACGGAATAGGTTCTATATTTTTTTTCGCTTACTGATCGAGATGCAAACTCTCGAGCGTGAACAATAGCAGCCTAGACCTTGCTTCATGACTGTCCCAGAAAAGTTCTAGATAGACAGTATTTTCAGGGACAGGTACTTCTTCGACAATTACCGATATCACATCTGTTGTAAAGTTCATTCCTAAAGCCAATGATGACACATGGAGGACAACGTCCGTTTCAAAAAAAACATGGAGGACAACACAACAAAACTGTGACCAATAGGATAAGTCTCATTCGAGAGGGCATGATAACGCAGGAAAAATAATCTGTTTTGAGAGTGGAACTCTGAGGCCGGAGAGCGCAGGGAAAAAACAATCTAATTTGAGGACGGAAATCTAATTTACATGGTGGGAGCACACAGAAAAAAAAAATCTGGTTTGAAGGTGGATGGTTGCCACCAAGCACTTGCCCAGTGATGATTTGTCTACAATGGTAGTGACAGGTTCTGCTGAGATGGGAATCAGCTGGATGTAGCCTGTTAGTACACAGAAACATAAGGATCCTGCACACGATAGAGAAACATCCGTCAGACAAGGCATCCAACTTATTAGAAGAAGAAAAAAGGTCTGATAGTGGTATTTTTCTTTCAAATTCTTAGGAGTCCACAAATAAACCTAAATAGAATCACCCTTATCCAAACATAGCCTATTTTGGGAAATCAAGTGGTCTTTCCATAGGAATTAGTTCAAGACAGTTCAAAAATTTGCATGCCCAAGCCACTTTGCCTACTTCAGTTCACTTTTTTGCCAACATCGGTTAAACTAAGGCAACGAAAACCTTGGCCAATATTTTGGCTAGCCGAAGTCTTACTTGAACCACCAGACAAAAGAATATACCCTAGGTGAGACAGCAGGCAGTCATGGGGCGATTTTGAATATGCCCTGGCCTTGTCGCTGGGTGGGCCATGCCTGGGCGCCGGAGTCGTTGAGGATGCCGCCATGGGTGGTCGGAACGCGCTTACCTGCCCTGGTCGTGCCCCGCCAGCGTGGTGTCCCTACCAAGTGCCCTTCCGTTGGGCCGACGATGGTGAGGGAGGGGCGAGGGGGGGGGAGGCACCGGTCTCGCTGGCCCCACCCTCGTTCGGGGAGTTTCTCGTCGCCGCTCGGTTGGGGCCCCATTGCGTCCTCCTTGCGAATCCGGGGAAGGCGCCACCCACCCGAAGCGGCCTCTCCCAGAGGCGGAACCCGATCTCCACCGGCACCATGGGTCGGACGACGGCCGCCATAGCTCCGATGCGCCACGACCCTCCTCTTGTTCTGACCTCCCCCCGTCTCGGTCGGCATCCTCCTCCTCCCAAGAACCCGACTAGAGACCCGAGGCTGCCGCTCCCGGGGTCCCCTGGAGACCGCCAACGTGAAGAGATTACCTGTTGGCACAAGGCCGAGCTGGCTTGCGAGGTCGAGCTGCGGCAGGAGCTTGCTGCTTGACTGCCTCCGGCGACACTTGCCAAAGCTAGGGTGCATCCCTCCAAGCCGTCACGGGCACAACAGGATGCCGCGGTTGGTGACCACGGCCGTGGGGCGGTGGATGCTTTGAGCGGCTCTCGGTCGGGCTACTTGGCGCAACCTCATGTGGCATCGGATCGGCGTGGGTCCGACACTCATTCCCGTTGCTACGATGCAAGGTCGACTCCATTCCGGAATGGGGCTCGAACCCGGTTCGGGAGGTGGAGCTTGAGTGGTGTCAGGGTGGTACTCGCTCACCTCTGTACTCCTTGCCGCGACACTACCCCGATTCTCCGGGTCCTTTGATGCTGTCTAAGACAAAGAAGGCCCGTGTGGCAAGCTCCCCTGAGATGGGTGGTCCGGAACTCCGGATCAGGTGGGTCTGAACGCTCCCTCGGCTATGGCGGAGGCTCGGTCCAGGTCGCGAGAGGTGCCCCAGGTCACTTCCGTTCCGAGTGCATGGCTCCTTTGAGGTGCCCTCTGACCTTGGGAGTTTCTAGGCCATGGGGTGGATGGTGGGTTTCGCTTTATCGACATGGCGTTGGAGGAGACCCCATTCCATCCCACCAGGCGGTCATCTCTATGGTGCTTCGCCCGGATCTGCCCTTGTCCGTCGAGGTCACCCCCGACATCTATCACGACCGAGTTGTGCGACTACATCAGTGGCTACCGCAACAACCCCTTCACTTGGAAGGTCTAAGAGACCTCGCCGTCGTGCTTCTCGATGGCCTTCCCCTCTACGAAGATTCCTCATATGTGCACCCGCACTGGTATGATCAACCTTCCGCTCCACCAGTTCGAGGTCACCGTTTCCGCCTCCTTTGCTGATCCCAAGGCGACATCCTCTTAGTTCCGGGTGTGGATCTTCATCCATGGGATTCTGAAGGTGACCAAGAAGGATCATGTCCTCAAGGTCGTCTCTGAGGCCGTGGGCAATATGGTGGCCATCGATGTGGGGTCTCTGGAGGACGAGGGCCTAGCGCTCACGTGCTTCGCCTCTATCCCGTCAGGTTGGATGGCCTGGTTCTGCCTTTCTACTTAGCACGACAGGGCAACGACTGACCTTTGAGTTGGACCTGGAGGGCCTCGCTAATGGGGGTCGCTCCTCCCCTCCTCAAGACGCCCCTCTGAGGTCGAAGGACGGTGCGGGTGACCTCTCTGAAGAGGACTCCTCCGATGGGGAGGAAGGCCTAGGTGGGCAACCTTGGTTGCAGCAGGGGACCTCTGCCCCGGTCAGTTCCACCGCCCTCCCTGCCTGTGCCGCCTCCCTCGCGAATGTTCCGGTCTAGGCATCTTCGCTTGTCCTTGCCCTCGCCCCGAATGTCGAGTCTCCATCTGTTCCATGTGTGAGTTTGCCTTTTGGACCGACCAAAGACGGGAAGGACTCGATGAGTGTGCGAATGGAGGTGTGGCCTTCGTCGCCCCCCCCCCCCCCCCCCACTCCTCCCCTGGGCTGGTCTGTTACGCCTGGTTGTCGGGGTCCCCTTCGCCATCCTTGGGGTCCCCGACCATGGTTCCTGCTACTCCGATGCCTCCTGAGTTGGGGGCTGATCACAGCCTGCTTTGATACTCCCATGGTTGGCCCCAAGAGCTGTACTCCCCGCCGTCCCCAACCTTCTCTGTCCCTCGCCTCCCGTCAAAGTGTGCACCTTGGCCGCTCCAGGTCCGGCGCGAAGGTGCGGGAGCCGACAATCTCCGAGAAGGCAGCCATGCGGGCTGCTGCTCGCAACCTCGACCCAGGTACACCTTCATCCCCCATTGTTTCTTGTTCTTCGGGTTCTAGATTCGCGGTCCTCGACAGGGTTCCTTTGAGCACCTAGTTGATGTCGCTTCAGACTATGGCAGTGTGTTCCAAGGCCAGCGTGGGCCTCGATTAGAGCAGATTTCGGCCATCTGGGCTAAGGAGAGATTTCATGGGTCCCTGGCAGAGGCTCGAGCTCAGAAGGAGCACGAGCGCTAGAGGGCCTCGACCACAACTGAGTACTGGTGTAGAGAGCCCGGATCTGGCAGTGGCCCGAGTGATAGTTCGGTAGCGGTGCCTTCTACTATCGTGCCCCCCAGCCCCCCTCCTCCTCGGTGAGGGCGTCGCGCGAAAGGCCCCCTACGTGGCAGAACCCCATTGAGTCCCATCCTATGGTGCGTGGATCTAGTGTTGTGGCTCCCTTCGAGTTGGTCAATACCGACGTAGCCCCCTAGTTGGGGGAGATGTGGTAGGCCCCCCAAGCAGTCAACCCAACCCGTGAAATCTAGTAGGGCCCGTTCAGCCACATGTAAAGGTTCACCCCTGCATTGGTTCGCACATGAAGTTACTTTGTTGGAAGTTGGAACATTCGGGGGTTCGGCCATCTGGGTCAGCGACGTCGGTTGATCGAGTATATTCACGAGGAGGACGTTGATATTGTGGGCCTGCAGGAGGTGATTAGACATGATTTCTTCATTCGGGAGCTTCAGTACGACCTGCCATTCGTTTGCGTGGCAATGGCTACCTGCGACTTCTCACTCGGGGGCATTCTACTAGGTGTCAAGAAGACACTTTTGAGGTTGATGACATGAACTGCGGGGCAGTTTTCCTTAGCATGTCATTTACCGACCGACGATTGAATCTCAGATGGGAGGTGATAATCATTTATGGCCCGGCTGATCATGGGCGGTCTTCGACTTTCTTGACAGAGTTGAAGGGCAAGGTCAAGCAAAGCCCCATCCCTGTTGTTGTGGCCGGGGACTTCAATTTGATCCATTTTTCAGGCGGACAAAAGCTCGGCTAGTGTGGACCTCTCGCGTACGCGCCTTTTTAATGATTGCATCGCCGAGATGGTTCTGCGGGAAATAGCCCATGTAGGAGCCAGGTTCACTTGGACTAATAAGCAGGTCGGCCTAATCCGGAGTGTTCTAGATCGAGTCCTAGTGTCCGTTCAGTGGGAGGTCACTTTTCTGCTGTGCACCTTGAGGCTTGTTACACAGATTGGCGTTGATCATACCACCAGCTCCTCTCGTTGGGGGAGGGTACTCTCCTAAGGATGAAGCGGTTCCACTTTGATACCTCACTGCTATTGCAGTCGGGGGCTGCGGCTCCCCCACCCCACCCCCCAGTGTTCTCTGGCGTTGACGTTTGGCATCACTATCCCAAATAGATTAGGCAGTTCACGCGAGGGTAATCTTGGCGTGGAGCTTAGGGCTCGTAAGAGAGCCCTACTCGCCCAGATTAAGTCGTTCGATGTGATTGCCGACGAGTGGCTCCAGCGTTACACCTTTGAAGCCTCCCTTATGGAGATTTGATCTTCAAGGGTGAAGAGCTCTTCTGGCAGCGTCGTGGGGGCCAGAATTGGCTTCTAAAGGGGGCGCCAATACCGCCTATTTCCATGCCATTGCGAATGGACGACGTCAGAAGTGTTTTATCCCATGTCTATGGGATGGAGACGTCTTTCTTGAGCAGTCTGGTGCGATCGCGTCGTACATTTACTCCTATAAGGATCTTTCCACGGCGGAACGCCGCTTTTTCTCTGGCGAAGGACTATTGGCCAGTAGCAGCAACTGCATCCGCCATTGAGAATGTTGAGCTAATTGTTGCCATTTTTGCCAGAGGAGGTAGGGTGGGCTATTGCTGAGATGAAGGCTAGTTCGGCACCTGGCCCTGTAGGTGGCTTTCTTCCAGAAGTTTTGGTCACAGCTACAGCTGGTGAACATGTCGATGTACCATGAATTGTATATTGGACTCTTGACATGTTATGTCTGAACTTTGGTCTTATCACCTTGATCCCCATAATTGTAGGGGCGACGGATATTCGATACTTTAGGTCGATTACGGTGATTAACATGCTCCAGCAGATATTTGTGAAGGTGTGTGCGACACGCTTTGCCCCGGTGGTGAAACGCCTTTCTCACCCCTACCAGTCGCATTCCTGAAGGGCCATCGTATCCATGACACAAGCTGTTCATGAGATAGTGCAAGAGGTTAGGACACGCCGTCATAAAGGCGTCTTCCTTAAGCAAGACTTCCAGAAGGCGTACAAACGCTTTGGTTGGTCCTTTCTTCGCTTAGTTCTCGAGCGACAGGGGTTCGATGATCGTTGGTGTTCGTAGATCATGCAGTTGGTCATGAGCGGTAGCACCGCCATTGATATTAATGGGGAGGTTCGCCCCTTTTTTTAGGTCTTCTCGTGGGCTGAGGCAGGGTGGTCCTATTTCTCTCCTCTTTAACCTTGCGGTCGACGAACTTGCGGCTATCCTGGATAATGCTAGGATGGCTAGCCACATTACTGGTGTGGTTGGGCATTTAATCCCTAGTGGTGGTGTCACGCATCTACAGTATGCGAATGATACCATGATTATGGTGGAGGGTTCGGATCTTGATATCATCAACCTCAAGTTCCTCCTTTTGTGCTTCGAGGCAATGTCCGGTCTTGAGATCAACTTTGACATGAGCGAAGTTGTGGTTTTAGGGTACTCGGATGACAAGCAGCAGCGGATTGCGGACAACTTAACCTGTAGGTTGTCCTCCTTTCCCATTACATACGTAGGGATGCTGCTCTCTGATTCAAGGGTACCCTTGAGTGACTTCGACCCGCTTATGGGTCAGGTCGCGTCTAGGTCGAAGCCATGGTGCGGTCGTCTTACGTCCAAAGGGAGTAAGACCGTTCACATCGACTCCTCCCTATCCAGTCTCACCATGTATATGATGGGGTTGTACATCCTACTGGAAGGGGTGCATAGCTCCTTTGATAAAGACCTTTCCCACTTCTTCTGGCAAGCGGTGGGTGGCCTGTAGAAATACCCTATGGTCAAGTGGGTTGATATTTGCATGCCTAAGGACCTGGGAGGGATTGGCATCCTTGCGTCCGATCGCATGAATGTGGCCCTTATGGTGAGACGGGTCTGGAGGATCGTTCGCGGGGATGGGCAAGGCTATGGTTACGGCTTGTTCAAGCAAAGTACCTACAGGGCCGGGCTCTCCTTGCCTATGAGCATAGGGAGGGTTCTCAATTCGGAGATCCATCCAGCGGATCAAGCATGACTTCTGCAATGGACTCTCCACCATTGGCAATGGACAGGGGACCCTCTTCTAGCTTGACTCGTGGGTGGGCGGGTCTCCGATGTGTATGGAGTTCCCAAACGTGTTTGCTATCTGCTAGGATTCGATGTGTATGGAGTTCCCAAACGTGTTTGCTATCTGCTAGGATTCGATGATGTTGGTTTCCACGGCGGCCCATGATTGCCATTCGAACATCTTGTTCCGACAGACATTTGGGAATGTGGAGGCCGAGGAGTGGCCCAACTCGCGGGTTGACCTCGCCTCGGTGCTTGCAGACTATCTGGGCACCGGGATCTTCTCTGTTGGCTCCACTTATCATGCATTATGCTGACGGGCGTCTCTTTCCTAGACCTTTCCCCTATGGAAAGCGCTTGTGCCACTCAAGATGAAAATCTTTGTTTGACAGCTGTTGCGGGGTCGCATCCCATCTGGGACGGAGGTGATGAAGCGGCACAACCCTGTGGATGGGTTGTGCCCGCTTTGTGGTGTTCCGACATGGACACACATCTTATTCTCATGCACAACGGCGAGATTACTTTGGAGTTTTGTCTGTGAGGCTCTAGGGCCTGACTGGGAGGCCCTGGACCTGGTCGGGTTCCTCCAAACCCATGCCAACCAGACCGGGAGGAGGAGACGCCTCTTCTGGCGTAACAGGATGCTTATTGAGCGAGTCTTTCTTAGGCGGGCCTCTGACTCTACCTTCAAATTCCTTGCATTTTTGCAGCAATGGCACCCGCTTTCTAGACAACAGGGTCGTGGCCGGCTTGGCCACATGATGGGCGCGATGACTATTGTCCCACGCAATCTTGCTTCGCCACAGATTTCCTGAGCTACCGGCCACTTAGTGGTCTCCCCCGCCCCTCTTTTATGCTTGTTTTTTGGGCATGTTTGTGTTGATGCCCCAGCGGACTATTTTTATTTCTAGTGCGGCAATTGAACTGGTTGTATGCATGTGGTGGTCGCTTTATTTATAAAGCTCTGAGAGAGATATTTTGGCTAGCCAAGTTTTTGGTGGGCTTGACTTTGGCTCAAACCAAACACACACTACATCCTAAGGCCTCCTTTGGTTCGTAGTAGCAACTTTTTAGGAATTCTATAGGATATGATTTTCAAAAGAAACATTCCTTTGAAGCCCTTTGTTTTGCAGGACGGATTCCTATTCCTATGTAGGATAGGAACCAATCCTTCAAATTTGAAAGAAAGAAAAAACATTAGCCTAGACTCAATGGAAAAATTCCATCCTATGCATCAAATGGCATCTCTTTCTCTATAGGAATTGAGATACATGTCATCTCACTTCATATGATTTTCCGATTCCTATGACATTCCTATCCTATGAACCAAAGGAGGCCTAATAATTTCCAAACAAATATCTCTCATCCAAACAGCACAAGAACCCCCTACATTAGTAAAACAATATCCTATTGCATCGTATGCATATATATATTCTCAATGCACTTATACAACATGTAAAAATAACTTAAGAAGAAAATTAACAGGATGTTTTTTCTGTTGAAAATTTTAACAGCCAATTGTACAAAAGAAGGGTCTAAACATGAAAATAGCAGTATGTTATAAGTAGTTAGTCATCGTTGTAACCTTCAATATTCAATCTTCTTCTGGGTCTTCTGGGCGCTGTAAAAACATAAGATCAAATGAGGAGGGGCCCTTCTCTGGAGCAAATGACAAACAAGAGCATATAGTTCTCATCGTTCCAATCACAGTTACAACCAAGAAGTTCAGTATAAAGCAATGTAACATTCAATGGATCTATGCATCAACTCAGAACCTAAATATTCTGATACAGTGATACTTCTAAAACACTGTCTAGTTCAACCCATTGAATAGCAGAAAAGCAAAATTCAACAGTGAAAAACAGACACTGAAGGGCAAAAGTTAGAACCTTGTCTATAGGGCTATTCGAAAAAAATAAACACACACACACACACACACACACACACACACACACAGACTATTTCCAGAACCAGGGAGCCTTACGGCCCGTTTGGATGTTTGAATTGAATTGCCATTTTGTAATTAGAGTCGCAATTGAATTTCAAGTGGAAATGGAAATAATTTATGATTCATTTTTTTGGTTGCTTAGAAAATATTGTTGGAAATGAAACCACGGCCCAATTCCATTTTTTGTTAGGTTGCTGGAGTACGAAACCTCTCCTCTTCTTATGTACTCCATGTTGCTCTCTTCTGGAGTTCCAGTGCCAGATTCCCATCCATGGCCGTTATTGCCCTTCAACCGGCAATCTCACAGGACCAGGATGGGTCTTTAGCTACCTCACCTTCTACCAATAGAGACTGGAAACTTCTTTCTTCCTCATGAGAGTTAAAGAGATGGATACGGAGGTCCATCAAATTCCAGCAAACCTCGCAGGACCCGGACGGGTCTCCAGCTACCTCAGTACCTCACCTTCTGCCAATAGAGACTGGGAACTTCTTTCTTCTTCTGGAGAAGCAGCCATCTGGAGCTCACTGGATAACATGCAACATCCTTGGATTTAGATATCACAGACTCTGCACCTTCTATTGCGTCGGGATGTGGCCGCGCCATGGTTTTCAAGGCGTCCATAAGGCGATGCCTCACCTATGCAGTAAGGCGACCTGACAGCACCTTGCGTTTCGGCTGCCTTAGGCGCTTAGGCCGCCCGCCTTACGCACTTACGCCTCCAGTAGGTGGTTAGGCAGGGGTTGATTGCCTTTAGAGGGCTAACCGCCTTAAAAGCCTTGGGTCGTGCCTGGGACTGGAAGAAGTGGGGGCAATAAACGACGGGGAAGAAGTAGAAGAGGGTACGACACCGGCGGCAGGGAAGTAGAGGATGTAGCACCAGTCACGATGAAGAAGAGGATACGATATCGGTGACGGGTAAGAAGGAGGTCTCCAAGGGCGCCGGGTTGAGGTCCTTGCCAGTGGCGGTTGACAGGATCTCACGGTGGCGGTGGGTCGACGGAAGGTCACCAGCAGCAGTGGGTAAATGGAAGCCAGGGCTCGTCGGCGATCGTGGTTACATTGGAGTTTGTTAGGAATATGCAACTTTGTGTTACTAGGAGGCCAAAGCCATCATATATATGATGTACATGAGGATGCCAAAAGGCAAGAATACAAGAGGCCAAAGGACGTCATCAATATAACTCTAACAACCCCCCCCCCCCCCTCAAACTCATGGTGGATCCACAACACTGAGTTTGGAGAGGTGAAATCTATGGTGCGCTCTAGTCTGTGCCTTCGTGAAGAAGTCCGCTAGCTGTAACTCGGAAGGCACATACTGAAGAGCAATAACATGATCCTGCACAGCAGCGCGCACATAAAAAGCATCAACACCTATATGCTTTGTAAGCTCATGCTTCACAGGGTCCCGCGCAATACTGATAGCACCTGTACTATCGGACAAAAGGGTGGTAGGTATAGTAACAAAAACATCAAAATCCTTCAGTAGCCATCGTAACCAAGTCACCTCTGTCGTCAGAAGAGCCATAGCTCTCAACTCGGCCTCTACACTCGAACGAGAAACTGCAGTCTGTTTCTTCGTCTTCCAGGCAATGAAAGAACCACCACGAAAAACACACCGTAAGCAGAAAGTGAACGGCGATCCGCCAGCGTAGCATCCGAATAGGCTTCGAGCTGTAACGAGCGGGAACGAGGGAAACAGAGACGACGAGAGATCGTGCCACGAAGATATCATAGAACACGAAGAAGGTGACTATAGTGAACTGAAGTGGGAGCGGAAACAAACTGACTCAGAATATGGACAGGATAGGAGATATCCGGACGAGTGACAACAAGATAGACAAGACTCCCAACAAGATGACAATAACGCGTCGAATCAGACAAGAGCTCACCATCAGAAGCGCGAAGGTTAACATTGAGCTCCATAGGAGTCTCAGCAGTGCGCTCCTCACTAAGAGTCGCACGAGGAAGATCTTGAATATACTTTTCTTGGGAAATAGAAAGCCACCAGAGGTGGAGGAAACCTCAATCCCAAGAAAGTAACAAAGGGGACCAAGATCAGACATAAGAAACTGCTCAATGAGACGGGCCTTGACAAAGGCAATGCACTCAGAATCGTTGCCAGTGATGATCATGTCATCAACATATAGAAGAAGAGTGCGACCACGAGCAGAAAGGTGGACAAACAGCACTGGATCATGAGCACTGGGCGAAAAACCAGCAGCAGTGACCACAGAGGCAAAACGCTCAAACCAAGCGCAAGGGGCTTGGTTAAGGCCATATAGAGAGCGGCGAAGACGACAAACCATGCCATCAGGAACTGAATACCTAGGTGGTGGCTGCATATAAACTTCCTCACGCAGCTCACCATTAAGAAAGGCAATCTTAACATCAAGCTGAGACACGGACCAGTGGCGAACAGAGGCCATGGCGAGAAGTGTGCGGACAGTGGTCATATGCGCCACAGGAGCAAAAGTCTCATCATAATCACGACCATGCTCCTGCTGAAAGCCACGAGCCACAAGACGAGCTTTATAACGCTCAAGAGAACCATCAGAGCTAGTCTTAATCTTATAGACCCACTTACAAGTGATGGCACGAACACGGGGATGAAAAGAAACCAGATCCCACTTGTCAATGCGCTCAAGGGCAGCAATCTCCTCTGCCATGGCAAACTGCCATTCAGGATGAACAACAGCATCTCGATAAGAAGTCGGCTCAACAACGGTCGAAAGACCATAGCGAGAAGGAGAATATTGGTCAGGGGGCGAACAAGGCCGAGAACGAAGACCATAAGTCGGTTGAGGGAGAAAGACGACACACCAGAAGTAGAGAGCACATCAGACTCATCCACAACACGTCGACGACGAGTATAATGGAAAGGAAAGGAGGGAAGAGGTGGAATCACTAGAGGTGGAGACGGGGAATGTATCGCTGATGAAGGTATCAATGATGAAGGTAGAGACTCATGCGATGAGGGAGGAGAAGAAACCATAGGAGAGGACGGTGTCGGATCTGCAACAGCGGGAGGGGGAGTAGGAATATTAGGTACAGAGGGAGGTGTATCTGGAAACGTAAGAAAAGAGATGTCCTCAGTGGAAAAGGCCGAGGAGGATGGGCGCGGGTAGAAGGGACGAGACTCATTAAAGGTGACATCCCGGGAAATACGCATTCGGTGACCGACAGGATCCCAACACCGATAGCACTTACGCTCATCACTGTATCCGAGAAAGACACTCAACAACTGAGCGGTCAGCTTGGTGCTTTCACGAGGGGCAAGTAAAACATAACAAACACAACCAAACAAACGAAGCGCCGAACAATCAGGAAAACGACCAGAAAGACGTTCAAGAGGAATACCACCCTGTAGAGCAGCAGATAGCTGAATGTTGATGAGATAGGTGGAAGTGGTAACAGCCTCAGCCCAGAAGTGAGGCGGAAGAGAGGCGGCGATCATCATCGCACGCGCCGTCTCAAGAAGGTGTCAATGTTTGCGCTCAGCCACACCATTCTGAGCATGAGCACCAGGACAAGAGAACTGAGCAAGAGTACCCTACTCAGCAAGGAATCCTCGCAGCACATGGGAGATATACTCACCAGCTAAATCTACGCGAAAAACACGAATAGGAGTGGAAAACTGGGTATGAACCATGACAGCAAATTTTTTGTATATAAGATAAGGCCTTACTACCAGAAGACACGAAGTAGATCCAAGTGTACCGAGAAAAATCATCTATAAAGATAATATAGTAGCGAACTAGCGATAACCCCCTTTTAAAGCGAAGGGAGCCGGACCCCAAACATCAGAGCGAACGAGATCAAAAGAACGCTCGGACACTGAATCACTGCGAGGATAGGGTAGCTGAATCTGCTTACCAAGCCTACAACCCAGACAATTCAACGAAGCGTTACCGGAGACAAACCCGAGAACGCCACGATGAACCAAAGACGAGAGACGAGAACCACATAAATGGCCAAGACGATGATGCCACTGCTGAAAAGAGCTGGTAGAGGCAGCAACAGGGGCGATGAGACTGGCGGCGGAGGCAGCAGAGGGAAGACGAAGCCAGTCAAGGTCCCAGAGACCATCAAAGCGTCGAGGGCCGGCACCAAGCAAAGCACACGTGCGACGATCCTGAACAGAACACGAATCAAAGTTGAGAATGACCCTACAACTAGAGTCAACAATCTGACCACCAGATGGTAAGTCGAGGAACATGAGCTATAGAGGAAACATGAAATGAAGAAGCGCTAAGAGTGCCTCGACTAACTACATGGAGGGGAGTGCCATCAGCCGTAAGAACACGTACAGGAGACTCGACAGGTCGAACGGAGGTCAAAGTGGAAGAATCATAAGTCATATGAAAAGACGCTCCAGTATCAAGAATCCATGGGGATGTACCTGAATGGGTAGACGGTGGTTTCTCAGTGCCAGAAGAGCTAGTCACGGAACCTGTAAAACCTGTCGGTGAAGAATCCCAAGCAGCAAGCAGGCATCGCAGTTGCACAATCTCATGCGCAGATAGGGACATGACGGAAGAGGTCGAGGTAGAAACACCTGCCGACGACAAGCAATCGCCACCACCCGTGGAAGCCGTGTGTAGAGTCGATGGAGAGTGGTCACCGGCGCATGTGGAACCGCGAGAGAAGTCAACGTAGAGCGGTCACCGCCGTGCGCAGAAGCTGCGAGAGGAGTCGACGTAGAGCGGTCACCGTCACACGTGGAAGCCGCGAGAAGAGTCGACGTAGAGCGGTCACTGCCGCGCGCGAAAGCCATGAGAGGAGTTGACGTAGAGCGGTCACCGCCGCGCACGAAAGCCGGCGAGAGGAGTCGATGTAAAGCGGTCACCGCCGCATGAGGAAGCCACTTGAGGAGTCGAGAGCCTGGTGAAGACGCCGTAGGGGTTAACGTCGCAGACGGACGAGCACCAAGCACCGAGCATCGATGTATGTGTGAGACGGAGTCAATATAGGGAACCCTGTCAAGAATCACCGGATAGCAAGGGTGAATGACCAGCCCCAACGAGAACATTTTTTTGGACTGGTACGAGGCAGTAGCAGCCAATCAAAAACTGCACACTTCAACAAAAAAAATAGTCGAAGCAAGAAGTTGTAGTAGGAGAGCAGAACACTAGCGGAAGCAGCAGGCAATGCGATAGCAGAGGATTAGCAAGTGCACACGCGCTGGATGGAGGGCAGCATACAGACTAGGCAGAAGCAGCAGCGGGAACATGCGCGTGCAGGCGGGAGCAGCAGGAGGAGAGCACGACTGCACACAGACTTGCAGGGACAGCACACACGTTGCTTTTGCGGGCGGATGGATTAAGCGGCAGACGCAATCAACGCACACGAGCTGCGGCGGTGAAGCACGGGAACCGACAGCGGTCTTGGGCAGGAACCGGGCGGACGCGGACGGCAGCTTGGGCGGGGTCCGGTGGCCGGCGGTTGGCGGCCGAAACTTGGACGAGAGCCAGCGATCTTCGTGTTGGGTGGCGCACGATCTGAAGGCACACGGGAATCAACAGTGGCCGGCGCAAATTGACTTCGGGCGGCTCAAGAAGAAGAGTTGCTGGAGACGAGATCCGATAAGTGGCGGGCTAGATCGAGGCGAGCAGCGTAACCGCTAGGGCTGGCAACATGAACGAGGCGTGGACCAACAGATCGGCGGGCGCTGAAGAGGCGGAGTGGAGCTGGAGCGAGAAGATGGATGAAGCATCAGTCAAGTCTGGATGGGATCAGTAGTTGGCCACCCTCGCGAGAGCTTGGACTCCTGTGGCTGGAGATGGGACACAGGCAAAGCGAAGAGAAGCAGAAACACGGCCGGCCGGAAAGAGAGCAACGGTGCGGCAACCGGACTAGAGATTGGATCGGAAGTACCACGAGTTGCACTGCAAAAAAAAACCTAAAGCTCTAATACCACGTTAGGGATATGCAACTATGTATTACCAGGAGGCCAAAGCCACCATAAATATGATGTACATGAGGATGCCAAAAGGCAAGAATACAAAAGGTCAAAGGCCGTCATCAATATAGCTCTTAAAAAAGTTCACTATGCAAGACAAAGGAAATAAAGGATGACTGTTTCCATACAATTCAGATGGGTCAAATTCCGTACTGGTCCTCGTTCGGCACAGACCATGGTATTGGGCTTCAAAATCCAATTCTGATTCTATCGCCATCCAAACAGCAGAATTCACAAAGCTTGTGAACCTAGATTAATAACAAGATAACTACCCTACAAAAGATAGCCAGGTAGAAGGTTACGGAGGATGTGGTAGACAAAGGCCGAGATGAGAGAACAGATAGATTTTTCAAGCTTGTCTCAAGCATAGATACATATTACCCTTTACAGTGTATGTTTAGACCTTTGACCTTTCCTAATACGGTACGAACTCACAGCCCACCAACATCTATTATTATGATCAACCACCTCTTATTCTACGTGGTTGTTGCACCCATGGTTTCGTAAGATCAAAAACCTAATGCAGGTCTAAGATACACAGAAAAATGAAAGCATGCGGATGTCAGAGGAAAACTGGTAGGAAATCCTTGTCTTTTACAGGCACTTCACAAAGACACTACCTCGGAAACACGAAACAGTACCTATTTAGGAACCACAACATATTTCTAAAATGTCATCTAACTCGGGCCGAAGATGATCAAAGTTTCAATCAAATATAACTCTTCTAACCAAAGAGCAAACCCATTGTTTAACTATTTCAGGAAGCAAAAATATTTACAGCCGAGCAAATCGGGAGAAGCTAAAAACAATTGTATGCCAGAGCCTGATCAAACTCAAAACTTCCATGCAAGTTTTAGCCATTAAACAGTCTACAGATATTTGGATCTCATGGTTGAATAAATGCAGCCAATCAACCATTAACTCAATGCATGGAATTCTTGGTCATATACCAGCAACCCAAATCCTGCTAGAATGTATATAAATCGTTAATAAAAGACAAGTCATGTTGCTGACCTTACCTAGAATCCAATTGGGATAAAGTATCCCCATTAGTACAAGCGACAAAAGACTAGCTATGTAGGCTCCGCTACGCTCCCCTCTCCTAGCCCCGCCTAGCCCACAAACCCCGTCGCAGGTAGCCCTCTCCCCCCCCCCCCCCCCCCCACCCCACAAAGCCCAACCCCAGCCATGGCAGCCCACAGCGCAGACCCTGTCGCCCGCCAAGCGACCCTCTCCGCCGAGCACGTGTCCTTCGGTGACCGCTAGCTCGACTCGGGGAGCGAGTCCTCCGTGCGCTTGTAAATCGACGTCGCCCGGGCTCCCCCAGTCTCCTCCGCGCCGCTGGCGGCCGCCACCCCTAGACATGCAACTGCTCCGTCCTGACCACCTGCCAAGAGTCATCTCGGCCCCCGCTTGGAGGTGCAACGTGTCTCCGGCAGTGCCGATGTCGACGCTGACGGCTACCAAGCCGAAGCGCAGGAATCGACGTCGCCGACTTCGTCGGACCGCCGCGCTAACCCTCCGTCGTCCCGCCGCCGCAGCCCTTCC
Organism: Elymus sibiricus; assembly: GCA_039707655.1. Classification (NCBI taxonomy): domain Eukaryota; kingdom Viridiplantae; phylum Streptophyta; class Magnoliopsida; order Poales; family Poaceae; genus Elymus; species Elymus sibiricus. The sequence continues at coordinate 254,748,226 of CM077671.1, forward strand.
TCGGAGGAGGTTGCAGGGCTCTACTTCCGTTGCCTCGAGCACCGCCACCGTGCGCGCGACTACACAAACAATGTCAGGTGCAGACGTTGCCTCATCTCAGGCCACGATTCCCGCTCCCGCGGCGGCCGGCGCGAGGATGCGGACCCGCGGTCCCCCAACGCCCACAGCCGCGACAACCCCCCTGCGGCCATGGCACGTCTCCAAGCTGCCCCCCCCCCCCCCCCCCCCCGCCAACCAGCTTGGCGCCAAGCCACACCCCCTCCCTTGCCTCCACCTGCTGCCACGGTGGCCCTAGTCACTGCGCGCTCCCCCGTCTGCTACGGCGTGCATCGACGTCACCTGCGAGACCTAGGCTTGCTAGGCTGCATCTCCGTCGATCCAATTCATGTGGATCACGGCCTTAAGATCGCGGTTTGTAACGTGTGAGGCCTCAACGCACTTGCTCGACGCAACGCCATTTGTTCGCTGCTTGACACCACTCGCGCCTCCATTGTATGCTTGCAAAAGACAAATGATGTTGATCTGCTCATCCGTTGTCCTTGACATACTTGGTTCGGACTTTGACGACTGCACATATCCCCCGGCGCAAGGCACGAGGGGCGGCATCCTCTTGGCGTGGAAGAGCAGGGTCGTGACTGTCACGGACCCATTGTTCACCACAAACGCCCTCACGGTCAGGGTGACCATGGCCACCGGCGCGCCCTAGTGGTTGACGGTAGTCTACGAGCCGCAGGACGATGCGGGCAAGATCTCTTTCCTGCAAGAGCTCCAAGATATTCGCGCGGATTGCATTGGGCCATGGATGTTGTGTGGGGACTTCAATCTCATCTACCACGTCGAGGACAAAAGCAATAGCAGCCTGAACAGACGCATGATGGGCAGGTTTCGACGCCTCATCAACGACCTTGCTTTGAAGGAGGCCTCAATGGTCTTTGTTTCAAGTGGTCGAACGAGCAGACGCTGCCAACATTGGTGCTCCTGGACCGTGCGCTCAGCACTTCCGACTAGGAGGACGCGCGCGGTGACTGCCATCTGTGTTGTCTAGCGTCCGTAGTGTCAGACCACTGCCCTTCCTGCTAGATTGCTCGCCCATGCCGGCGGCATACACACGCTTCCACTTCGAGGAGTATTGGCTGCGCCTGGATGGATTCCACGACACGGTGGCTGCGGCTTGGAGCTTGGTCCATGATCCGGACCCCTTTTTCGCCTTGCTCTACGCCTGCAGGCATGACTCGTCGACTTACGAGTTGGAGCGCCAAATCAACAGGCATCATAGACAAGCTCGCCATCTCTCGCTTCGCAAGCAACTCAAAATCACTTACCTCAGCCTGGTATCCATGGAGCGCACCATTGCCCGGCAGCGTGCTCGCATCGCCAATCTCAAGGACGGCGACGCCAACACAAACTTCTTCCATCGGTAGTGCACCTTTCGCCAACAAAAGAACCGCGTGCATGGCCTCACCGCGGAGGGGCTCGTGCTCACAGGACATGAGGAGATGGTGTAGGCAGCATTCCAGCACTTCGACGAGCTACTTGATCTGTCGCAGATTATCGACCCCAACGACCTGGCAAGTCTTGACGCACCGGTTAGCTCGGAGGAGATATGGGACGAGATCAAGCACCTACCCGCCCGCAAAGCACCAGGGCCCGACGGGTTCACCGCGGAGTTATTACGCGCGTACTGGGGCATCGTCCGACAGGACTTCCTGGACGTCTGCGCGGGCATGTTTTCTACAAGCTAAATCAAGCCCTCCTCACCCTCCTACCCAAGCGCGCGGATGCCCACCAGCTACGTGACTACCGACCGATATGCTTGATACATCTCGTGGCGAAGATCTTTGTCACAGTTCTGTCGCTGCGTCTAGGCCCCAAGCTGGATAGTCAGGTCAGTCGCAACCAGAACACATTCATCGCCGGCCGAAGTCTCCGCAACAATTTTGTCCTCGTCAGACAATCTCTCAAACTGCTGCACCAACTTGGGGCCCCGAGGATCATGCTCAAACTCGACTTAACACGTGCCTTCGACTCTATATCATGTTCATTCCTCTTCGAGGTTTTGCACAAATATGGGTTCGGCGATCACTTCCGGGAATGGCTAGCAATCCTACTGTCTAGGGCCAGCACTCGAGTCATGCTCGCCGTGGACACGCTTGGACGAATGATGCGACGCGCCCTGCAAGTCGGCATCATGCAGCGACTGCACCCCTGACCAAGGTTTATGAGTCGATGAGTCGACGAGTCGTTCCAGGGTTGAGACTCATAGACTAATCATGACAAGTCTAGACTAGTGCAGGACTAGTCGATGTGATACTGTAGTTCTCAACTTACAGTACTCAACTACTAATACCTAGTAGTAGTCATTGTTTTGAAGGCCTAACCCCGCCTTATCCTTGAGGCAGACATAGAAGGAACACATAGAAGGAACAGAGCAATCAAGCAGTTTAGCACGTACAATATATTACAAGGAAAAATAAGGAAGATTGAGAGATTAGGCGACTACCTATGCACTTCCTTGTGGCCCCAAAGCCCATCTACTAGCTATATACTATTCCCCCGTGACCTAATCCCACTATCCTCACTCCCTTCTCCCTCACCACAGCCGCCACACACCTTCTGCTCTCTTTCCTTGTAACAGCATAGAACCCTAAAACTCCTCCCTGCTCATCATGACCCTAGCCTTCTCTGATTCTCCCTCACCGCAACATCCCTCCTTCAACTGCAGAGTAGATCTGGCAAGGGAAGGAACAAAACCAGCGGAGGTAGAGCGGAGCAATGCTGCTTGCCACCGCTGCCAGAGGCGGCAGGTCAATGGGTGCTGGCGGCAGACTCGTCCCAGGTGCGGCTCGCTCTAGAGCAAGCCTGAAAACCTAGCTCTCCAATTTTACCCTCCCACGGCTGCGAGTTGGCTCACTTATCCCCTCCCAAATTTGAGTCGGGCGACTCATAGAGCAGGACTAGTCCAGACTAGTCTCTCGACAGCTCGACTCGGCTTGGTAGTCTACACGAGAATCCCAGTCGACATTCACATTGCGACTCATAGACTAGTCCCTCGACTAGTCAAGACTAGTCCTTCGACTCGTAAGCAGTGCCCCTGACGGGAGGTCCGGCGAGCTCCCTTTACGCCAATGACGTGATGCTTTCTGCCATGCAACGTCGGGTGACGTGGCCGCGGTCAATGGACTCCTGGCCTTGTTCGGCATGGCCTCTGGCCTGCAGGTGAACTACGCCAAGAGCTCGGCACCGTCCTTCATGGCTACGCGATGGCTGATGAGATGGTAGCGCAACTGAGATGCCCAGTTGTGGAGTTGCCCATCACCTACCTCGGCATCCCACTGACGACAAGCCGCCCCTCCGCTGCCATGCTGCAGACCCTCGTCGACTCGGTCGTCATACGGCTCCCAGCGTGGAAGGCATGGTTGATGAACAAAGTCTGGCGTCCTGCTTTGTTCGGCATGGCCTCTGGCCTGCAGGTGAACTACGCCAAGAGCTCTGTCATCGTTCTTCATGGCTACGCGATGGCTGATGAGATGGTAGTGCAGCTGGGATGCCCAATTGTGGAGTTGCCCATCACCTACCTCGGCATCCCACTGACAACAAGCTGCCCCTCCGTTGCCCTACTGCAGACCCTCGTCGACTCGGTCGTCGTACGGCTCCCAGCGTGGAAGGCATGGTTGATGAACAAAGTCGGGCGTCTTGCTTTGGTTAAATCCATTCAGTACACCAAATGATCGAGATCGCTCCCCCGAAGAAGACTCTCAGGCAACTCGAGAAGATTCAGAGGGGGTTCCTTTGGGCTCGGCGCATTGCTGCCAATGGAGGGCACTGCCATGTCAACTGGCGCCACGTCTCCCGCCCGATACAGTATGGTGGTGTGGGTGTTCACGATCTGGAGCGCGTCGGGCTTGCGCTCTGGTTGCGCTGGCTGTGGCTCGCTCGGACGAATCATGACCGCGCTTGGCAAGGTTTGGACCTGCAATTCACCTCCGAGGAGCGTGCGCTATTCTTCGCGTCCACTACCATGGCCATTGGGAATGACCGAACTGCCCGCTTCTGATAAGACCGGTGGTTGCATGGGCAGCCTATCTGCGAGCTAGCACCCCTACTCTACCAGTGCATACCCAAGCAGCGACGGAAATTGAGATCGGTGGTGGAGGGAATTGCCAATAATTCATGGGCACGCGATATTAAAGGAGTCCTTGGCCTCCACGAGATCGACCAGTACCTGCATCTCTGGCAGGTCGTGCAGCACACCACCCTATCGAACGAGCCTGACCGGCTTCGCTGGAACTAGACTGCAAACGGAACCTACTCCGCGCAGTCCTGTTACTTGGCTACCTTCCATGGCTCGACGCTTTGTCACTCCTGGAAACTTGTCCGGAAGAGCTGGGAGCCATCGCGGGTGAGATTTTTCCATTCGCTTGCCAACCAGGACCGTTGCTGGACCACCGATAGACTCGCTCGTCGTGGACTGCAGCACCACCCCCGCTGCCTCCTATGCCACCAGGCACCAGAGACCATCCGGCACCTTGTGCTAGCCTGTCCCTTCTCCTGACAAGCCTGGCACACGACCTTGGCATGGCTCCATATTCCAACCCTAGCACCTGAGCAAGACCCCTCCGTTATGGACTGGTGGTTGCATGCGAAGGACGCCAGACCGCCGACGTAGCGAAAGGTCCTCCAATCTGTTGCACTACTTGTGCCATGGATGATCTGGAAGCACAAAAATGAATGCGTCTTCGACAATGCGACACCTTCGATTGTTGGGCTGCTGGACAAGATCAAGGACGAGATCCGATGCTGGGCAAAGGCTGGGGCTCAAGGGCCTAGAGTTGTCTTGCCCCAATCCTAGGATGTCCACTGATTTGTATGTAGTCCTGTAAAACTCACCTCCTAGGAGGATTGTAACCGGACACCTATCTTTTCAATCCAATGAAACGCAAAGGACCTTTGCGTTTTCTCGAGAAAAAACTAGCGATGCAAAGTTGGAGCATAAGTGATGCAACTGACAACAGGACAAGAGGCAAGCCCATCCAAAACAGGTTTGGTAACAATGCTATATGCAATTAAGTGAGAGTTGAAAATGCTTTGCATTTACCTTCAATGCAGTTCTAGGATGGAAATGTGCTATGCCTATGTAAATATGAGTAATACGACTGTTATTTAAACATCAAAGAAAAACAATCCAACTACATTTTACTGACTTCGGTGCAAATGTAAAGCAGAAGCTAGCAAGTAGCATATCATAGTAACTCTTTTAGGCTACCATTAGCTATGAAAATACACATGGGTTGTCCAAGGAAGCAAGGTATGACAGAACCCAAAAGCTCCAAAAGACAAACGAAAGCAACCAGTTCAGTGATTAAGAATGTGAATGTCGTACCGGTAGGAAGTCCCAATCTTCCTCTCTCATATCAAATTTTTCAGTAGTTTCTTCATCAAGCAGTAACTGAACCAAAACAAATAATATATAAATTGCTCATTAGCTATCATGTAAAAATCATCTGTTAAAAAACTCACAGTATGCATTCCAGTGTACTCATCATAGTCATGTACAACTGCTGGGACATACCTGAAAGGCAGAATATTGAAAGACAAGGGGTTAAACTGGGACGGAAACTGAAAACAATAGATAAAAGGACATCTAACGCCATCAACCAGATTTGAAGTTGTGAAGGCATACATTTTGTCCCGTCGATCCCATAAACGGATGATTTCCCCAATACAATTATCTGAGGTTGTCTTTCTTTTCTTCATGTCGTGCTGATCTTGTGAGCTTCCTGAGTTACCATTATGGAGAACAAATGAATTGACCGACTTAGACGTGCCAACCATTTTTCTGCAGTTTGAAGACCCGCAATGACAATCTTGGTCTGCTCCAAACTGAACAAATCTGTAGATAAGGACAGAGATTAGAAGGACAGAGATTAGAAACAGCAACAGTTTTGTGTACACAATGCGATACAGCAAGGTGGGCGAAACAAATTTGTTTATAATGAAAAAAAAAAAGACTTATAAAGTAACCAGGAACCTGAATGAACATACTTATAGTCATAGGTCAGCTCCTCCCCTCTCTCTATGTCACGAAGAGCAAAAATTCCAACTCGGGTCTCTCCATCTACAGTCCTGAAATAACATGATACCAGTAGCAAATATCAGGGTCATCAGCATGGATATAGAATAAGCAGTACAATATAACTAACCATTTCTGCATCTCTGTGTTTGGTTCACAACTATGATTGATGAACCTGGACTTGTTCCCCTTGTTTGTTGCATCAATGACCATATTGCTACTGACCTCACAAAGATAGAAGTTAGTGTAACGTTGTCTCTTCATTTTCCATAGTCTTTCCTCGCAAGTTCTGTCATCAATAACTACAATATTGATGCAAGATATGTGGATATTAGTTTGATCGCCCAGTGTACAATGTGAGTAACCATCATAATATATAATACTTGCATTTGTCTGCAATTCATTGACTTGCTCAAAATAGATTTCAACAAACCCTTACCTTCTCCTACATATTCTATAACAAATTCCCCTTTCTTTATTTCGTCCTCGGCTATCAATCCAAAGCCACATTTCTCTGTCTAGAATAATATAACAGTCTTTTAGGGAACTATTGGGAAGTGAAAAAAATGTATACACAACAATTAAACATTTTATGAAACAATTAAATTTATGCACCCCTTCCTACGAAACTTAGAAAACGGTCATCAAATAATAATGTTTGGCTACGCTTCAAAAAATATCAAACACGAAACAACTTGCTTAAATTCTCTGTAGACTTATTAACACATAAGAGCATACTTTCCTCCTCTCGTTTATTTTTGCCAATTGAGGAGTATTCAATGTTGAAGTATTGCTTGTGTTATGCATGCAGAATGAATATACTGCCTCACAAGATAAAGAAAGTTTCATTAAGTGATTTGCCGTGGTTTGGGGTGCAGGGTCAGTTGTGCACAGAATGTGACTATATGTTGGATATTTTGCTAACATACATATAATCTATATGAAACATGCAGATATAAGGGCCAGCTCAAATATGGAGTACAGGGATAAGTAATGTGGTTCCTAAGAAATCTCTGAATTCTATATAGTTCCAAAAAGAAAAAGAAAATAACTTGTAGGTAGGAAAACATTATATGTAACAAAACGTCATAAGAAAAACAATACTAGACAACATAGTATCATAAATTGACCTAGGGCAGCGATAAAACTGACTATAGAAACAAATGTCTTGAACGGTAAAACCATCAGGATACGTACAACCAAGAAAATGACGCAAATTTAGTTAAGTTGGTCCTGGTGGACAAGGCAAATATAGCAGAAGTTGTCTGCACACAGATTCGACATGTATGTATACCATATAGCCAAATATGGTAGGTCAATCATATTTTCTTATGTTTGTATCCCCTAAGATTAACAACTAAACAAAAATTAGGTTGCATAAGGGCAAGTAACTGGTTAGCTGCACAGACTAACATGACAATTCACCAGAATCAAGAACTTGCGGTGGAAAGAATTGGAAGTCAGAGGAGGCCATGGCCACTGTCGCAAGTGCCGACAGCAGCAAGTTTTGGGAGGGGAGAATAGCAGGGGCCAGAAGGCCTGCAGGATGAAATAGACCTTGCTGTGGTGGATTTGGGCTGCCATGCCAGCATCACTTCAGCAGAGTCACATAGGACAAAAAGGATGGCCGGACGAGTCAAGGACACGCAAACTTGATGTCAAGGAAACTGAGGCAGCTTGGCGTTGGGAGCTCACACCAATGGCTGAAGTTTTTAATTATGTCAAACCACAGGCCCCGGAAAGCCAGATAGGGAACAGGGAGAGGAACATCCCTGCCCCTGCTTCACAGGGTTCATCCCCCAATACACGGTTACTGTCGGCGGGCGTGTGTAGGACACGCGCGTGACACCGTGGACTGGAGTCGTCCTTTTGCTAGTACGTGGATGGGGCACGAAGGTGAGAATCTACACTACTAGAATGCACGAAACGGACACGGTGATTTACCCAGGTTCGGGCCGCATGGTTGCGTAATACCCTACTCCTGCTTTGTGTGTGTTTATGTTCGGTGGATGGCGAGCTACAAGTCCTTCCCGAGGACGGGAAGCGTTGTGTGCTCCTACTGGTGTTCTACCCAGTGTCCAACCCTGTTTTCTATCGCCCGGTTCTCCTTTTATATGTCAAGGGGTACCACAATGGCGTAGTTGCTAAGGGACTACCCCAAGCCGACAGGGTAGGTGAGTGCATTAAATGCGTGATGATGTGTCGCCGTCTTCTGTCTTCCGCAAACGAACATACATCTCGTCACCGCCGCCCAGGGTGGTATTCTGGCCTAGTGGCGCCATGCACCGGTGCAGGTGTCACCCTTGCGGCAGGCGAGCTGGTGACTCAGCCCCGGTTAATGATACATCTTCACCGCCCAAGCCGCATGCTCTCAACGTGTCATATTGGCCCTGATGAGGCAGAGTCGTCGCACCACGCATGGAACGGCCTGGTCGGGATGCCTTCGGGGTAAGGAAGTGTGGTCGTTGCCGGAGGCTCGGGTCTTGAGTTCTTGATGCTTTAGGCCAAGAAGAGGGCCGCTCGTGGTCCGTGCGTAGTTGATCATGTGGACCAACTATTCACGGTACCGACAGTTACCCTACTGTGGTTTAAATAGACCCTATGAAAAAAAAATGTGGGAAGAATTCCAGCCAACCAATAAAGCCTGCTACAGGAATTTTCTACCGGGAAACAGGGGAGCCCCATTGGAGTACCTAACATGGGAAATCTTCACATATAGTTGTGGTTAGACAGAATTGCACCATGTATGGAAGATCAGGTCACAAACACCTGCCTCAAGAAAGGGGTTTGATTCATCAAGTTGTACTGTCAAAATTACTAACTTCAAAGTTCAAACATTGGGAGTTTTTTTTTTCTTTAAGCTCTATTTTTCATATTTCATTTTATGTTGCTACCAATCATTTCGTTTACTTGCTAGTATCCTCAAGAAAATAAGAATAGAAGTCATTGTACCTGAGCAGTTTATGTGAGGAAATTGCAGTTTGAGAGTTCAAATATGCTTATTTCAGTAATGAAAGAGAGAAATAAAAGTTATAGATTGGTCCATGAAAGCAGAATGGCTGGTATACTAACACATAAATACGATGATTATGTATTTAGGTTATATTCCTTTACGTGGGATCATCATTGCTGCTATTGACTTGTTGATTGGTCGTGGAGTTACAAGCAAACAAATTAAAGTTGTAAGTTCGTGGAACTTTTCTGTATTTCTTTCTCAATTATTCGTTCAATCTGTTAAGCTTCATGCACTAGCCAACGCAACCAAAAGTCCGAACTGATGGAAAGGGCTAGTGCAATCCACATATACTGTAACACCCCCTCTCACGTGTGACGCGGAAGAGAAGTCAACACGTGCAACCGGAAGAGAGTGACGGCGCGCGAAACTCACGTATGACTCAAGAGGGCTATACGTGGACACAAAGGGGGGCTACCAGCAATTTTTTGATAAATTGCGAAAGCCAGGACTTGAACTCAAGACCTTAGCCCTGATACCATGTTAAGCTTCATGCACTAGCCAACGCAACCAAAAGTCCGAACTGATGGAAAGGGCTAGTGCAATCCACATATACTGTAACACAATCAACCTAACACCTGGATGTAGGTATCAGCTGTTGCAGCACCTCCAGTGCTACAAAAGCTCAGCAACTAGTTCCCTGGGTAAGATTAGATAAACCATGCCATATGTGTATAGCAGGTTCCCGTTGTTTACTCTGTTTCTGGTCTTCAGGCTCCATGTGTATGCAGGGATGATCGATTTTAAAGTAGATGAGAGAGGGTACTGTCTTAAACTTCTTGCTGTCCAATGCTTATACTGTAAAATGTGTACATAACGTTTTGGTTCTTCAATATAATGCATCTGGCCTGTAGGTCAGGTGACCGATTAAACGGAGCAGTGACTAACGCCGTTGATCTGTACCCACAGGTACATAATTCCAGGTTTGGGAGATGCTGGTAATAGAAGTTCACCACATAATCAGGCTATTCAGTTTCAATGAAGACTCTGTTCAATGAGAATCGTATATGCTATTTTTTTGAGGATTGCCATACTTGAGTACTTGAGTGTTAAGATTGTACGGCCTTATTCCATCCTTCTCAGCTACAAAGCATGGACACAGCCAAATTGCTGTCCTAGTTCGGCAAGACACGGGGATACGGCTGGATACGCCGGGATTCGCGTATCCCCCAGTTTCCCCTGATTTCCGAATTAGAAAAAAAAAAAGGAAAGGCACAGCTGGGACATGTATGGAATACGTTAGGGACACGGGAAGCCCAATAACGGCCTCGGCCCAATACAGCGCCACAAAGGAACGCTGCTCCACGCTCCAGCAAACGTGCCTCCACCTCAACTTGATGCTCGAGCGGGTAACCCACCCTCTCCTCAACCTTTTCGTCTCTTTGCTCAATTTCTTGATGTTGAGTTGCTGCTGCTTGCTTCCCCATGCGCCCACGCCATTGCTGCTTGCTGTTGAGCTGCCACTCACTTGGATGCTGGTGCTGTTGTTTTGATTGTTGCTTGCTGTCAGGGAGCATGGCGTTTGGGAGCGCCACCGCCGGTAGCCAATTTTCCGTGGGTGAGCGTGAAGGGCAGCCTGGTCTCTACTCTCTAATAGACTAATACTAGCATTTGCCATTTGATGTGTTATTTTTATTCTTAACTCTGTATATTACATGGCATTTTTTTTCCTTTTATATATACTTGCCATATCCCCGAATGGCTGTTTTTTGGAAAATGATGTATCCCGTGTCCCCGTATGCATACCGCCATTTCGTGTCCTCCTATCCGTGAGTCTTAGCTGCTCAGTAATATAGTCCCTCTGTCCTATAATATAAGATGTCATTACAACCAATGTACTCATATATTGGTTGTAATAACATCTTATATTATATGGGACGGAGAGGGTACCAATGATTCTTATTACTTTGTAATTATCCATTTTTATGGATGTAATGCACATGGGTAGCTTCACGTCTCTCCGGATAAACAGCTAATTCTTTAAGGGGTAATATCTGTTTTTTCCTTTTCGTATGTGTATGTTATGATCTATGTTCCCAAAGCATCTTTCAGATTCGTGAGTGATTATCAGTCAACAACAAAGGAATGAACGACTGTGCCCATTTCAATCAGACCAATAATGCATGAAGCAATGCCGTAGCAAACTTAATAGATCATGAATGGCTGTCTGGAGGTGTAAAATTAGTGTGGCCAGTATTTAGCTCGTTAAATGGGTGGAATGAGTGAATTGAATAGCTCCAAGAGCAGATGGTACTGTTGCCATATGGAAGATTGCTAGCTACGGCATGTACAATGGGGTGATCTTCGTCGTCATATTTAGTTATCTACGAAGCAAGAGAGGAGAAAGAAAGAAACTTGTTTCACTCCAGGGAAAGCTAAGAGAAGGCTAATTGTTCTAAAGAATACGATCTCTAACACTGTAGTAATGTTTTATAGCCGTCCTAACAAGTCTTATTGGAAGGTTAAAAGTTTGCAACCAGACAGCAGTGTACCAGGAATAACATGGCAAGTTTGGTTAGCCTGTCTGTTAGTCTCACATTGTTGACAATTGTACAAAAGCATTATTTGTCACAAACTGTGTGACCTAGCAGCATCCCCTGTGGGCCGTGGAAATAAACAATTCTAAGGTAATTGATGGGCATTGACGAAATAGGCTCTTGATAGAGTATAGTTGTTATGCACAGTCGCTATTCTGCTACTAAAAAAACTCTACAAGATCTCCACCCTGGTCACTGAAACTAAGCCCACAAAATTTAGGAAATTTTAGCTAGTATTTTTAATCTCCGGGCAGTCACTCAAATTATTACATTCCTACCTGTGTTTTCCTTGCATATTTGCTGTTAGGATTTTATATTGCTCCAATGCAAACCTTATTTTTTTATTTTTACCTATGCAGGATTTAGCTGTTGGTACACCCAAAGCTGTGTATTTCTATGAAGTTGATGGTAGAGGCCCTTGCTGGGCTTTTGGCGGTGAGAAGAAGTTTGTTTGTAGGTTGGTTTCAGCACTATATACTTTGCATTATTGAAGATTAGAGAACCTGGAAGAATACTCTTAATGAATATGGCTCCTCTAATCGTATGAAATAAGGAGCCCATAATCCCCTTACGATACAACATAGAAACTAGAACACATTCTATTCAAGGCTCATGCAGTAAAAATAGATTATGTTCAGATATTGCATTATAGGACCATATATAGCAATGGCAGTGTTCCTCCTCAGTCCTCACTTTGCCCCTTAAATGGCCAATTCTTCCAAACTCACTAATTATGCAAACATGAATAGGTCATAAAGGGAAGCCCGGTGCATGTAGCTCCCGCTTGCGCAGGGTCCGGGGAAGGGTCCGACCACTTTGGGTCTATAGTATGAATAGGTCATACCTTAATCAATTTTGTTTTGAACAAAGGTCTGAGCTGGAATGATTTATTGGCACAGTTGTTCTCACATTTACAGTTTGATGAACAACAAGAGAACAGCATCCTGCACCAATAAAATAGCGGTTAAGAATTGTTCTTTTCTCAACAATACTGAATTTTACAAGTGCATTAATCAAATAGCTAACAATTTGTATGTTTTCTTCATTTTTCTTACACAGAGTACGAAGCAACTATAATATGCGCAATTGTGTGTGCGTATCTCAGAGAGAGAGAGAGAGAGAGAGAGAGAGAGAGAGAGAGAGAGTACCCGCATTGGCAATCTTTTCCACAAGTAACTGATGATCCAGAAGAAAGGGAGCAAGAACAAAAAATGCCATCATCTTCAACCCGCTTCTTAGTAAGATAAACATCTTTGCAGAATTAAGGACATCAATAATGTGAAAAATATGATTATCATGTGCAGATTAGAAGTTCACATCATGAGAGTGTAAATGGCCAATGAAAACTTTATATTCCTACTCATAGGGGGCAAATTAGAGAACCACAACACATTAAGCCATTTTGAAATGCATCCTCGTAAGCACATTATTGCAAAACATAAAAACACTCACTTTCCCGTACTATGTTGCTTTCTACTTCAAAGACTACGGTATCAGATTTCCTCACATGTTACATTACAGTTATAGGCGTATCTCAAATCCAGATTGACAGGTGAAATACATTGAAAGATATGATGAATCATACTTCACAACATAGCAGAATATGAAAACTTCAACCCCGACATTTTACTAAATTAAATGATGCACATGATTGTTGCTCTGAGAACTTAAGTAGATAGTTTTCAAGAAATGATAGACAAGGATACTCCGCTTAATTGGTATATAGTAGCCTAGCTTCCATTCTTTCAACGCAGATGGCAGATCAAAATCTACAAAATCTGCAGGGTCTTTCAGCGCCTTAGTCAATTCATCAAACACACGCTCGGGGCCCTGCACAACAAATATTGATGATGATATCACTAGAATTTCTCTCTTTGAATTTGTTCAACCTGAATTTTAATGGCTTGTAAATTTTTCAAATCTGACAGTTTGTGGCAACTGTTTAAGCCTTACAATAGCCATGACCAACTGACCCCTAACACCCCCCTCCCTACACACCCCATGCATATATCCTGGCTTGGCCCCTGTCTATACTGTAAAAAGGGGATAAATGCAGTTTGTAGCAACATGATGACATTGCGGCGGAGAATAGTTCTGTAAAGCACCGTTCAAGGGCACCTATGTTGCACACGGAGTCACGGAGACACGTGCATGGACACGGGGTTCACTGTTCCAATGAAAATTAGCAAAATGAGAGACAAGAAGAGGCTATGCCGCCGTGGGTAGTGAGCACATAACCAAGTGGCACGGTCAATCCCTCGCGTGATTGGCCATGGTCAGTGTTATTGTAAACAGTTTTGGGCCAAGGCACACCACTTTAGCAAGTTTAGGGGGTCCAAATATGTGAATTTAGAGTAACAGGACTAAAGTGAGTGCACCGCACAACTTAAGGAACTGACAGGGCATTTTACTCTATGTTTATGTTAGACTGAACATAAGCTAGAATCAAGGAAATTCTACCATAAATATGATCGGCACAGAGCTGTGTGGAAACACGAATGCAGGTACAACCAGAGGGATTGGAGCAAACCCCGGGCCAGAAGCTAGCGCTTATAACTACCTCAAAAATATACCTCACTGAAAGCAGAAAAAAATATGGCTCCATTGCACAATGAATATACTATCTTAATCTTCTATTTCTACAACATGAAATGAAAGTCATAACAAAATGCATCAATTTAAGCTCATCTCATCAATTTATTCATAAATCTGACCTTGCCAACACCGGGTTTTTTTTAGAGAACCAGCACCGGAATTAGGAATAAACATACTGGCATAAGCATCTTCTGTTTAGTTCAGTGCATCAAATTTAGAAATTACCCAGGAGCCAGGAGTAGGTGAGCTGCGAGAGCAGGCAACAGTTGCGCCTGCGTCGCTGCGCGAGTCGGCGAGCATCGATCTAGACCCCAGCGTTTCTCGAGGTCGGCGGCTGCAGGAGCCCGCCGGTCGAGGAGGAGGCGGGGACTGGCCGGAGGGGGAGAGCACTGCCTAGGCCGAGGCGGAACGACGCGGTCACGTGGAGCCGGAGCAACCAGTAGGTTGGGGGGGGGCGGGGGGGGCTGGCGTGCCGCGTGCAGCAGAGGCGGCGGACGACGCAGCCGCACGGGGAACAGTAGGGAGAGCGGCGTGACTCGTGAGCCAGGTTCCGAGCGCGTTACCTGCACCGTTTTTTTTCCCATTTGCATGTTTGACCCAATTAGGCCTGGCTGAGCATATGCAGCCAAACAATCAACATCTACATGTTGATTAGTTGCTGTATATCCCCTGCCTACATCGCAGCGTGGCCTCTTCGCTCCGTGTTTGGTTGCTCGCATTGCATATGCTCACGGACGGAGCCAGTGGGGGGCGAGCTGGGGCCATGGCTCCCCCATGGCAATTTTTTTCCTGAAAACAATCATATATTATTAGTTCTAAGTGCTCTAAATTTGTATGTTTGGCCCCCCTCAACATTTTCTCTCTTGCATTGGCCCCCTTTAGTAAGATTCCTGGCTCCGTCCCTGCATGTGCTCACACGAATGCACGTTGTTTGGTTGCATACGAGTATAGAGTTGTGCTCACCTTGTACCCTACTTGGTAAGCTTACCCGTTACTACAACACCTTACACACGATCACACCGAGCACACCAATACCACAACACTGCAATGGCGATGAACTGGACGAAGATGATGAACTTCTTCAGCCCAAGCTGACGATCCACCTTGGCAACATAAACCTTGCTGCATGCGTGCTCTCGCACGAACTTGGCGTAAGCAGCATCTGTCGCCTGCCTAGTCTTAAACCCTCTGTGTGGCTGCCGTCGGTAAACCCTGAAACTTGTTGGTTGTAAGCTTCCCATGAACTGTAAACCCCTGGAGTCCTTCCGACGAACACCGCATACCACTTAACCTATCAGTGCAAAAGAGAAATAAGTTGAAGCAACAAGCATTGGAACGCATAAGCTATGGAGCACTCCAGGAGCAAGCAATGGAGCAGAAGAGCATTAGTAAGCATGCATGATCATACGGCACAGTAAGTTCAACCTACCACTACTATGGTGTCATCCTACCACCACATCCAAAAGATGGTATAATTCTACCACCTCAAGTTCGTGATCACCGTAAGGATCACCGTGAGGGGTTAGTATATACCACCTCACCAAAATATACAGACCATAAGATTTTTTTCAAGCCCTAACAACACAAAATATATGTCGTCATCATCGTCGTCCTTGTCACCATCGCCATCGCCGTCAAGGATCATGCACGTCTTCGTCACCAACAGAAGCAGCACTAGTAGTAGTGCTTGCCCAGCCAGGTCCTCAGCCAGAGCACCTTGTGTGCCTCTCCCATGGCAACAAACCCAACACCCTGGGCTTTGTTGTCCAGCAGGTGACTGAGAGCCATCATGAGAGCCTCTGGGCTGTAGCCAACTTGCTCCATGACGATGTCGTAGAGGTTAGGGTGGATGTCGACCGTCTTGCTCTCCCTGATGGCGGTGGCCACCTCCTTCACTGCCTGAGTCATGCTGCTGAAGACGGTCAGCTCCTCCTCCATGTGAAGCATGTCCGCTTCCTTTTCCTATCAACCACGGGAACGTGCTTACCATCCTTCTCAGGAGAATCAATGTTGATGGTGTCTGACTCTTGGGTGTCTGGATAGTCAGGCATCGGGGGGCATCGGGGGCTCTATCGGTGTCCAAACCGGCGGATCTCGGGTAGGGGGTCCCGAGCTATGGATCTTGGATCAATGGGGAACAGGAAACAAAGGGGATAGTATTTACCCAGGTACGGGCCCTCTCGAAGAGGTAAAACCCTACGTCCTTCTTGATTGTATTGATGTGTGTATGACAATTACAGAGTCGATCTACCACGAGATCAGATGAGCTAAACCCTAGATGAGCCGGATGATCCTTCTCCCTCTAAGACCCTCTGGTTTATCTAGATACCAGGGGTACCTAGGGTTACAAATGGTCGATTGCCATCAGAGAATAAACACGCCGAATCTACCATCTTGACTTGGAGGACACACCATGGCATCGGAGGCTTCCTTCCAGAACACGGAGTCGTCCTATAGCTCGGCCTTCCAATAATAGTCACAGAGCGGCTCACTTATCCGGCCTATAAGCAATAGACCGGCGGCCCGAGGACCCCTTAGTCCCGGACTCCCTCAGTAGCCCCCGAACTAGCCTCCAACGCCAGGGTCCACGCCCCCTAGTAGCCTCACGCGCCCAAAGTCTCTGGCTTGCGGGGCGAGTTCTTCTCCCCTTCTAAGTCCGGCCGGTAATAGTTCGACCGCCGATGACCTCCCAATTTCCGAGCAGTGTGTATTACTTAGCCTCGAAGGCCAACCGCCCGAGTGTGAATAGTTCCTTCACCTGACAATTTTTAGCGAAAGGTCACGGCCTGTCATAACCACTGACCAATTATGAAAACTCGATTCATGGTTCGAGGCAGTTCTTCTATTGGTGTGTCCCATCAATATGGAGATCGTGCCCCGTTGTTTAAGGGATATGATCAATGATTCGGGTTATACCACACGTGCACAACGACACGATTATATCGGGAAGTGGCGAGGTATGCGGCGCAGTAAAGGGGCTCTTGGTATTTCGACAGCTTTATAAGAGGAAAACAGTCACCAATGTCTCCATACGCTTCTCAGATCCATTGCTATCGCCTTCCCAATCTCTTGAGCTTCAACCGCCCAGATCCATTCCTCCCTCAGCTGTCCCCAAGCCACGCCCTAAGTTCGGCAATGGCCAGTTCGAGTTCCAAAGGCAAGTGGGAGGCCTCCTGCGTCGCTAACGATGACATCCATGAGCTGAAGCGCATCGGTTATCTTTCGGTCGACGTCGCACATCGTGCTCCAGAGAAGGGCCAGGTCATTCCCACGCCAAGGCGAGAGGGTGGTGTTCATCCCCCACTTTCTCCTAGGACTTGGCTTCTCGCTCCACCCCATTGTTAGGGGGCTGATGTTCTTCTACGGGTTGGATTTTCACGATCTCCCCCCGAACTTCTTTTTGCATATTTCGACCTTCATCATTATCTGTGAGGCCTGATACGTCTCCAAAGTATCTATAATTTTTGATTGTTCCATGTTGTTATATTATCATTCTTGGATGTTTTACAATCATTTTATAGCAACTTTATATCATTTTTTGGGACTAACCTATTGACATAGTGCCCAGTGCCAGTTGATGTTTTTTGCTTGTTTTTACTTCGCGGAATATCAGTACCAAACGGAGTCCAATTGCCACGAAACTTTTTAGAGATTTTTTTTGGACCAGAAGACAACTTGTGAGCCAAGGAAGCACCTGGAAGGAGGCCCGTGGAGCCCACGATACATCAGGGTGCGCCAGAGGCCCCCGGCGCGCCCTGATGTATCGTGGGGCCCACGGAGGTCTTTTCCACCGCCTCTCAGCTCTATAAATTCTCAGAAATTCCAGAAACCCTAAAGGAGTCAACGAAATACACTTCAAGCCGCCGCAAGTTCCAGAACCGCGAGATCCAATCTAACACCATCACGGAGGGGTTCATCATCCTCATTGGTGCCTCTCCGATGATGCGTGAGTAGTCCACCATAGACATATGGGTCCGTAGGCAGTAGCTAGATGGCTTTCTCTCTCTCTTTTGATTCTCAATACAATGGTCTCTTGGAGATCTATTTGATGTAATGACTTTTTGCGGTGTGTTTGTTGGGATCCGATGAATTTTGAGTTCATGATCAGTTTCTATCCATGAATATTATTTGAGTCTTCTTTGATCTCTTATATGCATGATTATTTATAGCTTCGTATTTCTTTTTCGAATCTTTGGTTTAGTTAGGCCAACTAGATCGATTTTTCTTGCCATGGAAAGATGTGCTTTGTGATGGGTTCGATCTTGCGGTGTCCTCTCCCAGTGACAGAAGGGGCAGCGAGGCACGCATGTATCGTTGCTATTAAGGATAACAAGATGGGGTCTATTCATGATAGATCTTGTCTACATCATGTCATCGTTCTTATTGCATTACTCCGTTTTTTCATGAACTTAATACACTAGATGCATGCTGGATAGCGATCGATGTGTGGAGTAATAGTAGTAGATGCAGAATCGTTTCGGTCTACTAATCTTGGATGTGATGCATATATATTGATCATTGCCTTGGATATCGTCATGATTATTTAATCTTCTATCAATTGCCCAACAGTGATTTGTTTACCCACCGTGTGCTATACTCATGAGAGAAGCCACTAGTGAAACCTACGTCCCCCGGGTCTATTCTTTTAACATATTGCTTTCCGATCTATCTTTTTCCGCATTTGTTTTCAGATCTATTATTCCAAAAACCCAAAAATACCTATCTGTACTTTTTATTTGCTTCTTTTATTTTGTGCTCTTGTGCGATTTATTTACACTAGTGCAGAAAAGCCTAGTTATGGCGTGGCAAAAAGGGCCTTGCTGGCGTAGGCACCCTACGCCAGCAATATGGCGCCACAGTTAAATAATAGTGGTGGCGTTGGATCTTACGCCAGCAGTATTTCATATACCTATGGCGTTGGATTTGTCACCACGACGGAAATATCATATATATCTACGGCGTGTTAGCTTTTCCAACGCCATACACTGGAGAGGTCATTACGGGCGGACCGGATGTTTCACACGCCAGTACTAAATGACCAAACGCAAGCTGCGGCGGCAGCGCAATTTTGTATCAGTATATACATAATGATGTTTGTGTCCCACATTGATTCCGATAAGAAATGAAAATGCACATACAACATAATTTATATTATGGTACACATCATATATATATGCATACATTAACCATCGTCGTAACTACTAGTACGGCACTCATCACGTTTATTAGGATCAATCTTGAAGAAGAGGGAAATTAACCCCCTCATCTCCATGCATGGTGGAGCATAGAGATTCACCGATCTCCAATCTTCCAAGTTGCAATCACTCGGGTAGTTGCCTCCATTTTTTAACTCTTCCAAGTTGCGATCACTCGGGTAGGTGCCTCCATTCTTTTAACTCTTCCAAGTTGCGATCACTCGGGAAGCTGCCTCCATTCTTTTAACTCTTCCAAGTTGCGATCACTCGGGTAGTTGCCTCCATTCTTTTAACAGTACGGGCATTCTTCCATTTTATGCTGCATTCACAAAATAAAAGTCAATGGAAAAAATGGACATATTGAGAGCAAGAAATTTTGATGAAACGGAAATGAATCCACGTTTCGCCAAAACATTGGCCACTCTCTCGACCTTTCCCTGCAGAAAGAAACATAGCTAGCGTGAGACAATTCACAAGAACACACGATGATGCAACATATAACATATTTCATCAATTCACATTTCATCAAATGGTTAGAGATAGATTTGTACCGTCCGGATCGAGTGGGGGTCGGCTGTCAGCAGGCCACAGTGGGGGCGCCCGTGAAGACTGCGCGATGGGGTGGTGTTGCGTGGCGGACGGGGCGGCCGGACAGGGCGACGGAGGGAGAGATTGGCCGGACAGGACCACCGCGAAGGGACAGAGTGGCCGGACATGACAACGGAGGAAGAGGCTCTTGGATGAGCGGGTGGGCTTGGGGAAGGGCTGGGCAGCACGGCGGCACGTCTGGCGCAGGGTGCGGGCGTGGTTGGGCGGGGGAACGGTGGAGAACAGTGTCCGGCGGCGGGGGGAAGAAGGGAATCTGAGTTGTTCTCACAACAGAGTACATAAAAGTGTCGGTTAGTCATTAGTGCTGGTGCCAATGACGTGGCCGACGCCAGCAGTAATTGGTGTTGTGTTAACTTAATTGGGCTCTTCTAATAATACTTGACAAATGGGGTGTGAAAATGCATACATGAATGTGGATCAAAGTATATAATAATGCAAATTAGGAGGTACAAATGAAGTACAATATCATGCGAAGTACGTATTATGCAATGAGAAGTACACAAAGTACTGTAGTACACGAATAATGAAGCACACAAAATAATCAAGTACGACGTCGTTTGACAATCCTCTCAACGACGGTTTGGGTCTTTTTAATCTTGCTTGAATACTTCCGTCCCGCGTTATGACTCTTTCGTAAGAAGGGACGTCCTATCTCAGGCAAGGTAGTTCTGCTCCTTCTGGTGGTGTAATTTTCATCGTCATCATAGTTCTCCTCTTCTTTTGGGTCGACGCCGAACTGATCATAGTCATCCTCGTTGGCCACTCCGTCCATCCCGACGATGGATCTCTTGGATCTCCTGACGACAACACGACTTGGCTTTGCCGGGTCAGTTATATAGAAGCATTGTGACACGTCCTTAGCGAATACCCAAGGCTCATATTTGGCGGTAATTCCTTTGACACCCTTTGCACCGGCAGCTTGTGCTTCGGGCAGGGACATGGTAACGGCACCACGTTCTTCCTTCTCGACATTCTTCGCCCATCTAACCCAGAACAGTGGCACCGTGTGATCTTCGGCGTACTCAAGTTCCCATATCTCTTCGATCCTTCCGTAGTATCTGTTAGTTTCATTCTCGGTGGAGGCAACTAACATGACGCCTGAGTTCTGGTAATCAGAGTTTTTGTCTTTTGCCTCAGTATAGAATGTGTATCCATTGATATCATATGATTGGTAGGTGGCGACGGTGCATGCGGGGCCTACTGCTAATGCATAGATGAGATTTGCATTGGCAATACCCGTTGGCAGTGGTTTCTCCCGAATTCGCTCTTTTAACCAGGCTACAAATTTGGAGTTGTGCTCTCTAATGATCTGGGCTTCGGTCCTCTGTCTCCTTGCCATTGCATGCTCTCTCTTTAAGGTGTCCTTGTGAGTCTGCTGCCAAGGAGTGATTATATCTGCTTGTTGTAACACCACAGTGTGCGCTCTGTCGAAGTCGTCTCGGCGGTTATGTGTATCCACATTTAAATCACGCTTCAACTGTGAGTGACCTACTCCATCAAGCCTATCGGCATGCTTCCTCGTGGGCAAACCAAGAGATTGATCATCATCTATATAATTATTGCAGAATGATATGCACTCTTCGATCAGATAGGCCTGGACGATGCTTCCATCTGGACGGGCCCTGTTACGAACGTAACCCTTCACAGTTCCATTCATCCTTTCAAACGGGAACATGGTATGCAAGAATGTCGGTCCAAGGTCTTTAACCTCAGAAACAACATGAACTAGGAGATGCACCATCACATCAAAGAATGATGGGGGGGGAATATATCTCAAGCTCACATAGTATTGTGATGATCTCCTCTTGTAGTCAAGTGAGATGTCGCACGCTGAGCGACTTTCGAGAGAGAACGTCGAAATGTTGCAGAAGTCAAGAAGTGTGTTGCGAACGTGATCATCCATTATCCCTCTGAGAGCTACCGGAAGTAATTGCGTCATCATCACATGACAATCATGGGACTTCATGTTGCTAAACCTTTTCTTTTTTTGTGTCAAGATATCTGCGTATGAGCCCCGAGTAACCAGAAGGAACTTTGATGCCGTCAAGGCAATTGAAGTTGATGAAGCTCAACCTCGTCGAGCGTGAAGCAAGCTGGGGGGCAATAACCTTCTTTGTTTTTTTTCACGGTTTTGCCCTTCGTTGTCTCGTCGTCTATGGCGATGTTTTTGCCCTTGGCCATCTCCTTGGTTCTTTTAAGGGATGTAGGTTGGAGCTCTTCCCTAATACCTATATCTTTCAAGTCTTGTCTTGCCCTCGTACCGTCTTTACTTTTTTCTGGCATGTCAAACAGTGTGCCAAGCAAACTCTCACATATATTTTTTGTGATATGCATCATATCAAGAGAATGCGACGAACTGAGTAGTTCCCAATACTTCAAGCCCCAGAAAACAGACTTTCTTTTCCATACTTTTAGCAGCATTTTCTCATCCTTCTTTTTCTTCTTTCCTGGCTTCGGGCAATCTGTCCAATTCTTTAACATCTCATGGATTTCTTCTCCGCTCCTCTTACGTGGTGGCCCTCGGGCCTCATCCGTGTTGTCGAACAGGTCGCCACGACTTCTCCACTCATCATCTTTGTCAAGCCACCTTCGATGGCCCATGAACACTGTCTTGCAACTGCCCTTTTTTGATAGCTGGAGAAAAGATGTGTCATCCATACATTTAACACATCCGCAATGTCCATGACACGCTTGTCCGGAAATATATCCGTAACCTAGATAGTCATGAACGGTCATGTATACACAAGGGTTAGCACGGGTAGTAGTGATGCGACTTTATTACTGGCGTTTGAAGAGAACGTAACGCCAGAACTAATATGTATATTCCTGGCATACCACCGTATGCTACGCCGGTGTTACGTGGGACACAATGTTGACTAAAAAAATGGACCCACAAAATAAACTGCTGGCGTCCGGACTAAGTCAACGCCATAGATATATGAAATACTGCCGGCGTACTACCAACCTAGTACGCTAACAGTAAGTTACGCCTCCACACAACCTTGGAGGCCACATACAAGTGGCGTTCCACGTACGTCCAGCGCCATCACTATGTAACTAGCGATGGCGTGCCAAAATGGGCGACGCCAGAGATATTTGAAAAATGCAGTGCTGGCGTCAGCGGAAAACGGCGCGCCACCAACAAGAGTTGTGGCTAGCCATTTCTCTACTAGTGTTATCCAATCTCATACAAACTAATCTATCTTTTTACCGTGGAGAGATTGACAACCTCTCTTACGCGTCGGGTTGCAAGTATTTGTTCTTTGTGTGCAGGTACCGTTTACATAGTGTTGCATGGTTCTCCTACTGGTTTGATAACCTTGGTTTCATAACTGAGGGAAATACTTACCGTAGTTGTGCTGCATCATCCCTTCCTCTTTGGGGAAATACCAACGCAGTCTCAAGCCACGTCAAAGGAATTTCTGGCGCTGTTGCCGGGGAGACATTATCAACATCTATCAGGTTCCTAATCACAAATCTCATCTCCTTGCAATTTACATTATTTTCCATTTGCCTCTCATTTTTCTCTTCCCCACTTCACAAAAATTCGCCGTTTTATTCGCCCTCATTTTCGTTCACCTTTTCCCGTTCGATCTTTTGTTTGCGTGTCATCATGATTGACTTTGGTATGGCAGAAACAGATGATGGCAGGACTCTTAAAATTGGACGTTCTGGTAATCTGGATGCTAAAACTTTTGTTTTGGGGCAACGGAACGTTATAGGAAAAGAAACTATCCAAGAATTTTTCAATTGTGTTGGAAATTTGACTCTCGATGATGCTCCTATACTTAAAAGAACTAAAACTTATGCGGAAGCTATTTCAGCGCTAGTTCTAAAACTCGAAAATAGGTTTATTCACACCCATCCTACCTTGCAAAGATTTTTTTATGAGCTAGCCGTTATAAAGGATCCTAAAGCTAAAATGTTAGCCACCCTTGTTCTTATGAATGAATTTGATCACATAGTACGAGAAGCTAGGATTGTTTTTGATTTTTTTGGTATGAGCCATGAAAAACCGGTAATAGGTGAGATCCTTTACAATAGTGACTACATGTTGAGACATCTGCTTGGAAATAATCAAAAAATTTATGAGAACCTTAAAAAGTAAATCCCCGTTTTAGATATGATCCAACAAGTTTTCAATGATGTTAATCAACAATATTCTTGGATTGTGGCCGGGAATCAAAGAGGGTACGTAGATGGACAACTTGATAGTGCTAAGATTTCTACGGATAATGTGTTTCAATTTATATTTGCAAAACCTCTTGACAAAAATACATCTATGGAAAATAAGAAGAAAGATGACAATACTTGAATCTATGCATTATGCCTAGCTAGGGGTGTAAAACGATAGCGCTTGTTGGGAGGCAACCCAATGAATAAAATTTATTTTTACCTTTTTCTTTCTGTTTTTGAGTGTTGACACAATTATGCTACTGTTATGATTGTGTTTTTATGTTTTAATTAGTGTTTGTGCTAAGTAAAGCCTTTGGGATGACTCATAAGATGAGTAGAAACGATGCTGAATCTAAAACAGAAACTTTGACTCCAGTGCAGGAATTTTCATTTTTTACTGGAGCGTGATAATAATCTGAAATTTTAACACAGTATTGCTATACAAATTCTTTACATTTTCCTAATTGTTCAGCATTTTTAGAGTTACATAAGTATGGTTAGAGTACAGATTACTACAGACTGTTCTGTTTTTGACAGATTATGTTTTCGTTGCATTGTGTGCTTGTTTTGATGAATCTATGGTTTGTATTGGAGGGTATAAGCCATGGTAAAGTTAGAATACAGTAGATATAATGCAATAATAAAATATGAATGGGTTTGCAACAGTACTTAGAGTGGTGATTTACTTTATTATACTAACGGATATCACGAAGGTTTTGTGTGATTGAAGTTTTCATGTTTTGGGTGAGATCACGATGGATGAAGGAACAAGGAGTGAAAAGAGCCTAAGCTTGGGGATGCCCATGGCACCCCAAGATAATATCCAAGGAGAAACAAGTAGATAAGCTTGGGGATGCCCCGAGTGGCATCCCCTCTTTCTTCTAACGACCATCGGTATTTTACTTGGAGCTATATTTTTATTCATCACATATCATGAGTTTTGCTTGGAGCGTCTTGTTTTATACGAGTATTTGCTTGATTTTATTTTTGGTTTTTCACAAGTATCCTTGCTGGACACACCTATTTGAGAGAGCCAAAATTATGCTGTGATTTGTTAGAATTGCTCTATATGCTTCACTTAAATTTTTTGAGCTATGGAATTGCTCTAGTGCTTCACTTATATCTTTTTGAGCACGGTGTGCTTTAATTTTTTTGAAGAAATACTATCATGCTTCACTTAGATTAATTTGAGAGTTAGTAAATTTTGAAGAAATTCTCTCATGCTTCACTTATATTATTTTGAGAGATGAAATTCTTATGCTCATGTTCTTCACTTAAATTTATTTGAGCTTGTCAAAAGCAAGGGCAATATATGAAACCAGTCCCAAAGTGAGAGATATTCAAGAGGGATATAATAAAAACTTTCATGAAGATCATTGGACAAATTAAACTTGATTCCTTGTAATAGTTTTGAGACATGATGATAGTAATATGTGAGTCATGTTGGTGAGTAATTAGGCTTTAGTAAGAATATTGATGTTAAGGTTTGTTATTCCCTATGCAAGCACGAAAGTCAATAGTTATGCAATGAAATTACATCCTACTTATGGTGCATTATTCGGTGTTAGTTATGCTTAATGCCCGTTTATGTGAATTTTCGTTTCTTGGTTGGTTGCTTCTCAATCTATTTGCTAGCCTCCACTTGTACTTAGTAGAAATACTACTTGTGCATCCAAAATCCTTAAACCCAGTTTTGCCATATGAGTCCACCATACCTACCTATATGCGGTATTTCTGTGCCGTTCTAAGCAAATTTGTATGTGCCATCTCTAATTTTCAAAATGAATTTCCTTTTTGTGTACCCGTACCGCTCATGAAACGGTAGGGGGTGTCCAGTATTTTTCCATGCTAGATGTGTTATTCTAAAGATGAGTGTTTATTCACTTGTCATTGCACGAGAGTACGGCGGTAATAGGGATGCCCAGTCCCGAAATAAAAAAGAAATTTACTTTATGTTGTCAAATAATAAATTCCTTGGAAAGTGTTGGTATGGAAGGCAACCGTGGATACGGCCAGCCATGGATTGTGAAAGAATGGTGGAAAAAGGAATAAACTTTATTTTCTGTTAGGGAACTGCCTATGATGTATCTAGCATGGAAAGTATTGAGAACTACTCGGCCGTTTTCGTTTAGAGGAAAGGCATGCCACCCAAAATATTTTTCTTTCTCAATTTAAGCTTTGAGCTCTGGCACCTCTACAGATCCCTACTTCTCTCTGCGAAGGGCCTATCTATTTACTTTATGCAATTTTTATTTTTAATTTGGATCTCCAGCTTCTCTTATAAAGCACCAACTAGGGGGCACTATGATCATACTTGTGCATTGGATGTAGCTAATATTTGAGTGTGTTTCATGAATGGATCAATGATTGAGCATGATGGGCTAGGGATAACTTTCTTTAGTGTTGATATTTTGAAAGATATGGTTACTTATTGGTATGCTTGAGTATTAAAGTCTTCATGTCAAAACTAGACTATTGCTTTGAACCATCTAAAAGTCCAAATGTCCATGCTACAAAAGAAAAGAATATGTGATGAACATGTTAGGCAGCATTCCACATCAAAAATTCTGTTTTTATCATTTACCTACTCGAGGACGAGCAGGAATTAAGCTTGGGGATGCTGATACGTCTCCAACGTATCTATAATTTTTGATTGTTCCATGATGTTATATTATCATTCTTGGATGTTTTACAATCATTTTATAGCAATTTTATATCATTTTTTGGGACTAACCTATTGACATAGTGCCCAGTGCTAGTTGCTGTTTTTTACTTCGCAGAATATCAGTATCAAACGGAGTCCAATTGCCACGAAACTTTTTAGAGATTTTTTTTGGACCAGAAGACAACTTGTGAGCCAAGGAAGCACCTGGAAGGAGGCCCGTGGAGCCCACGATACACCAGGGCGCGCCAGAGGCCCCCGGCGCGCCTTGATGTATCGTGGGGCACATAGAGGTTTTTTTCCACCGCCTCTCAGCTCTATAAATTCTCAGAAATTCCAGAAACCCTAAAGGAGTCGACGAAATACACTTCCAGCCGCCGCAAGTTCCAAAAGCGCGAGATCCAATCAACACCATCACGGAGGGGTTCATCATCCTCATTGGTGCCTCTCCGATGATGCGCGAGTAGTCCACCATAGACCTACGGGTCCGTAGGCAGTAGCTAGATGGCTTTCTCTCTCTCTCTCTCTTTTGATTCTCAATACAATGGTCTCTTGGAGATCTATTTGATGTAATGACTTTTTGCGGCGTGTTTGTTGGGATCCGATGAATTTTGAGTTCATGATTAGTTTCTATCCATGAATATTATTTGAGTCTTCTCTGATCTATTATATGCATGATTATTTATAGCTTCGTATTTCTTCTTTGAATCTTTGGTTTAGTTAGGCCAACTAGATCGGGTTTTCTTGCCATGGGAAGAGGTGCTTTGTGATGGGTTCGATCTTGCGGTGTCCTCTCCCAGTGACAGAAGGGGTAGCGAGGCACGCATGTATCGTTGCTATTAATTTATAAAAATGCCAAACAGACCCTGAATAATTCCATATTTTAGCACGACACGGCTATTGGTCAGTGTTCACTGCAGATAAATCTTTTTGCAATCCAAACACCGTCCTTTGTCGAACTAACCTCATTTTTTGCTTTAACAACATTTTGAAAATAAAGTCTTTCACAAACAGTTCACGTACATGAATCGTGTGTGATGAAGTACAAATATCTTGGGCCAATCCTCATAATGCATGGCTTAGGCCGGAAGCTTTGTCGGCTGCAGTACACCGTCGGCCAGTTTACCGCACTGACTCCTCAGACCATTTTACTTTTCAATCGTCACCGGTGAAAGATGGGGACATGGAACCCTGTCGTGAGGGCAACTTCGGCGACCGACTCCGGCCCGAGCGCGGCCGCATCAGCCATGAGAGCGCTCTCAACATGCTTGAACACGACCGCAACCTCCGACAGGGCGGCTGCAGCAACCAAAAGGGCAGCTGCTGCAGCTGAGAGGGCGGCAGCAACAACCGCGATGAGGATAGCAAATGGCGAGAATGGCACATCAGCTGCCAGTTCCTCGGCGGTCGCTGTAGCCCTGATGGCGGACGCCCAATCCCATCTCGAGGCCGCCCACGCCCATCTCGTGTCGGTCACTGCACAAATCACATTTGCCTTCTCCGACACTGGTCGACAACCCACGTCCGTTGAGTAGGTAATCACTGAGTGTGCTCGAGTAAGCGTCTGTTCGTCGGCAGCCTCCCTAGCCAAGATTGTGGCCGTCCATGCCCGGAGCAAGGCCGCCCACGCCCGGCTCATGGCGGCCTTACCCAAAGAGATGGTGGACGAAGACTGCGAGATGCTGGAGTATGTGGTGATGGATCCCATGGATCTCCTTTCCCCGGAGGTCGTCGAGCGGGAGCTGGTCATCGAGGAGGCGGCGGAGATCGATGAATGCCAGGCGGAATATTAGTCTCAGTCTAGAGCGATGGTGTTTTGTAAGAGTAATGTTTAGGTCAACTAACTAATGTTTATTAGTTGCTCGATTAAGTAAGTGCGGGCAGTGTTGTAGGCTCTTTTCTGTAGCACTCAAATTTGCAAGTTTTGTTAAATTAAGCAATGACGTCGATGACCAATGTAACGAGGGAAATTCGGACCAAAATTTGCCGTCGTATCCCCATTTTCTCTTCCAAATGAACATGAAATGCAAGTACCGTGTGCAATGTAGTATCTGATATCTTACGTCGGAAGCTTGGAGACCAAAATTTCCACGTTCAGTCTCATCACACACGGGATAAATTGTAGGATACGTTTGTGTTGTTGAATATCGCACACAGTTATTGCAAAGGTACTGTGTCCGATGTGACTGTGCGCGCTACTTTTTTGCCGCACCGAATGAAATTTTGGGCTGTCGTGCAAATATCTACCTCCCCCGCCCCTCGTACCAACCAAAATCCACATTTCCCCTGCTTCCCCCTTCCTTTCCTAAGTTCAAACCTTCACTGCTTGCTTGCAGCGCTGCCTCCTCGCCGGCGACGCTCCTTCCTGCTGCTCGGCCTCATCCATCTAGTCATGGTCAGGTAATCCACACCTTCCCCATACCCCCTCCCCCTCCGCCCCCTCCTCCTCCATTCCACATGCCCCGACCGCCGACGCGACACATTCCACAAAATTGACCGGCCCACCCGATGGCTGCCATGCGTCCTGACCCCCAGATCTTGGAGCAACACCTAGACGTCGAGGCCACCGTCGATGCCTCGCGCGCGGACGCCGCCACGCGGTTGGCTACTTTGAACAACAGCTCATTGTATTTTCTTGAGGGCTCCGCTGTTGCCTTCGACGCCGACTACGAGTTGTTTTCTCAGCGTGCCCGTGCTTTCCTCAACTCCAGAGCCGGCAGGTTGGTACCTGGACAGGCTGAGGCAACTCACCACTACGAGGAGGGCACCCACGATGTGGAGGCCTCGCCCTCGTCCAAGCCCATTGTTATCGATATCTCCAACGACGAGGAATATCTTGTTTTTTAAGCTTAATTACTAATGACCTGTGTTCAGCTAGCTATGCCTGTTACGCATGTTTGTTTTACCTGTTGCATGTGCTGCTCCTGCCTTTCCTTAAGAAATTCTAGTGAAATATGCAATGTAATGCTACTATGCAATCTGACCTTCTACCATGTTCTATTGTGCAATGTGATGCCCAGTTACCTGTTTGGTTCAGTTGTTTTGGTGATCATCTACAATGTGATGTTCGATTATTGTTGGTACAATTTTGTTTTGTTATGCATGTGAAACATACAATTGCTATATTTCATAGTTCTTAGCACGCTTGGCTTTTCCATGTGGCTTGAATTCATATGTACGATTTGCAATGCGTTTATTTTTCATTAACATATTTTACTGATAGCACGCCAAATTTCACTTAAAACCTGATCAATATCTATTCTTAAACACGTTACAGGGGGAACAATGGGCGACACTGAGGTTTACCACCGAGGTTTGCACTTTCATGATCTTTTGTCTAATAGCACATTATTTTGCAATTGTAGGAACCATTCTAATATTTAGGTTTCTAACAATAATTTCACCGTAAGAGGTTTAGACCCACTGTTCGACCCATTTTGCATGTGGGGGAAATGATGTGTTCATGAATATCCGTCAAATCAAGAAACTCAGAAAGATTGTTAAGATAAAGAAACTTGCGACGAAAAACAACAAGTTGTTTGTCTGCACAATGAAGAAGACATCAGTGAACTATAGGATGGTACTATCTCTTTTACCTTGTCTTTTTTCCCTTTGTGACATTTCAATTTTTCGAAACGAAATTTATGCATATCTTTGTTTCCAGTCCTTTCCAAAGCAGTTCATCGATGACTACGTCTCAAACCACCTGTATGGTCAAGAGGCGAGGAAGGTATTCATACAGCACCCACGGTATAATCTCGAAGTCTTCCTCAAGAGGATGAAGGATGGGCGGGCAACCATCCACTGGCACTGGCATAAAGTTGCAAGAACCTTCGACATCAGCGAAGGCTCAATATTTGCCTTCTGCTTCAACAATTTTCTAGACGAGATTCATCTGTCTATTTACCGTATATGATGTTATTTTCCAAAGGTTTTAGATGTTGCATGTGAAACTCGGTCCTATCGTGTAATTGGGTAGCTAGGTAGTATATGCCTATATGATGTTGTACTCTGATGTATTTCAATTATGAAATCCTGGTTGCTGTAATATGAAATGAAATATATTGTGTGCTTAATATGAAGTGTCAATTTGTTTACTAGCTGGATTATAAATAATTGAGCAATTAGCCTGATTATTGGGGCTTCATATTGCGTACGGTTTGTCATAGTACACCGTCAGCGATGACCTCAACAAACCCACACGGTTTCTGGAAAATTGGCGTGTTGGATCTGTGAACAATCACACAAGACTTCCGGGTGCAAACTGTGTGCGTTAGAACACCCATTCGCAAACGTTTTCACATAAAACGTGTGTGTGATGGACAACCCTATGCCAAACAGTTTCTTCTAGGCACCGTGCATGATGGCCAACCCTAACACAGACGATGTTATGCAAAAAATTGTGTGTGATGTACAATACGAATGGAAACGTATGTTTGGGATTCACTGTGTGGGATGCTAAGCACATCTCACACGACTTCCCCAAAATACCTGTTTGTGATGGCCCTTCCAATCGCACACGACATAATTTTGTCTATCGTGTGTGACCGGGAGCAGGCATCACCAACGGGTTTTATGTGTCGTGTGGGATAGCCCCCCCTATCACCCACACATGCAAGGCGACGGTTTGAGACTACGTCACGGAAAGGGGTTAAAAACCGTTTGTATAGCAGGCGCCTACACTAGTGATGCTAAAGCTACAACTGTGGTTAATAAAAGTCATGCTAGGACACCTACACCTCCTGAAAAAATAAATGTTGAGCCTAAAGTTGCTATGGTTAAAGATCTGCTAGTTGATAACATTGATGGTCAAGTTATTCACTTTTGTGGTGAAGCTGCTAGAATTGCAAAACCTGCTAGAAATGCGCAAGATGAATTAGATAAAAATAAACCAGTTGTTGGCATGCCTGTAGTTTCAGTTAAAATTGGAGATCATTGTTATCACGGCTTGTGTGATATTGGTGCTAGGGTTAGCGCTATACCTTTTACCCTATATTAAGAAATTATGAATGACATAGCACCATCTGAGCTTGAGGACATTGATGTTACTATTAAACTTGGAAACAGAGGCACTATTACACCACTTGGAATTGTTAGAGATGTTGAGGCCTTGTGTGGAAAAGTCAAGTACCCCACTGATTTTCTAGTACTTGGTTCAAAACAAGATAACTTTTGTCTCATTATTTTTGGTAGACCTTTCTTGAATACCGTTAATGCTGAAATTAATTATGTTACCGAGAAGGTTAAAGTAAGCTTTGGCGATGTGTCTCATGAATTTAATTTCTCCAAGTTTAGTAAACAACCACATGAGAAAGAATTACCAAGCAAAGATGAGATCATTGGTCTTGCTTCTATTTTCGTACCTCCTACCTATCCTTTAGAACAATATTTACTAGACCATGAAAATGATATACATATGAATGAGAGAAATGAAATAGATAAAGTATTTCTTAAACAAACGCCTATTCTTAAACACAACTTACCGGTTGATATTTTAGGGGATCCCCCTCCACCCAAGGGAGATCCCGTGTTTTAGTTAAAGACTTTACCCGATACTTTGAAATATGCCTACCTTGATGAAAAGAAGATATATCCTATTATTATCAGTGCTAACCTTTCAGAGCATGAAGAAAAGAGATTACTTAAAACTCTGAAGTAGCACCGGACTGCTATTGGATATACTCTCGATGATCTTAAGGGCATTAGTCCCACTCTATGTCAGCACAAGATTAATATGGAACCGGATGCTAAACCTGTCGTTGATCATCAACACCGCTTAAACCCTAAAATGAAGGAAGTGGTAAGAACTGAAATACTCAAGCTTATGGAGGCAGGTATAATTTATCCTATTGCTGATAGTAGATGGGTAAGTCATGTTCATTGTGTTTCTCAGAAGGGAGGTATAACTGTTGTTCCTAATGATAAAAATGAACTTATCCCACAAGGAATAGTAACTGGTTATAGGATGGTGATTGACTTTAGGAAATTAAACAAAGCTACTAGGAAAGATCATTACCCTTTACCTTTTATCGATCAAATGCTAGAAAGATTATCTAAGCATACACAATTTTGCTTTCTTGATGGCTATTCTGGTTTTTCTCAAATACCTGTGTCAAAAGAGGATCAAGAGAAAACTACTTTTACTTGCCCTTTGGGAACGTATGCTTATAGACGTATGCCTTTTGGTTTATGCAATGCAGCTGCTACTTTTCAAAGATGCATGATTGCTATATTCTCCAATTTTTGTGAAAAGATTGTTGAAGTTTTCATGCATGATTTCTCCCTTTATGGAACTTCTTTTGATGATTGCTTGAGCAACCTTGATCGAGTTTTGCAGAGATGTGAAGAAACTAATCTTGTCTTGAATTGGCAGAAGTGCCATTTTATGGTGAATGAAGGCATAGTGCTTGGGCATAAAATTTCTGAACGAGGTATTGAAGCGGACAAGACTAAGGTTGACACAATTGAGAAAATGTCGTGCCCAAAAGATATCAAAGGTATAAGAAGTTTCCTTGGTCATGCTGGTTTTTATAGGCGGTTCATCAAAGATTTCTCAAAGATTTCTAGGCCTTTAACTAATCTTCTTCAGAAAGATATTCCTTTTGTTTTTGATGATGATTGTGTAGAAGCTTTTGAAATACTTAAGAAAGCTATGATTTCTGCACCCATTGTTCAACCACCTGATTGGAACCTGCCATTTGAAATTATGTGTGATGCTAGTGATTATGATGTTGGTACTGTTCTAGGGCAAAGAGTAGACAAGAAATTGAATGTTATTCATTATGCTAGTAAAACTCTAGATGCTGCCCAAAGAAATTATGCCACCATTGAAAAGGGATTTTTGGCAGTTGTCTTTGCATGTGATAAGTTTAGGCCTTCTGTTGTTGATTTAAAAGTAACTATTCACACGGATCATGTGCTATTAAATACCTTATGGAAAAGAAAGATGCTAAGCCTAGACTTATTCGGCGGGTGCTTTTGCTTCAAGAATTTGATTTGCATATCGTTGGTAGAAAGGGAGCTGAGAGCCCCGTAGCAGATAACTTGTCTAGAATGGAAAATGTTCTCGATGACCCACTACCTATTGATGATAATATTCCTGATGAACAACTTGCTGCTATAAATACTTCACCTAGTACTCCTTGGTATGCTGATTATGCTAATTATATTGTCGCTAAATATATTCCACCTAGTTTCACTTATCAACAAAAGAAAAAATTCTTTTATGATTTACGACATTACTTTTGGGATGACCCACATCTTTATCAACAAGGATTAGATGGTGTTATTAGACGTTGTATACCTGAGCATGAACAGGAACAAATCTTAAGGAAGTGCCATTCTTAGCCTTACGGCGGACACCATTCGGGTGACAGAACTGCACACATGGTATTACAATCCGGTTTTTATTGGCCTACTCTTTTCAAAGATGCTCGTAAGTATATCCTTTCATGTAATGAATGTCAAAGAGTTGGTAACATTGGTAAACGTCAGGAAATGCCTATGAACTATTCACTTGCCATTGAACCATTCAATGTTTGGGGTTTTGACTTTATGGGACCTTTTCCTTCCTCAAATGGGTATACTCATATTTTAGTTGTTGTTGATTACGTCACTAAGTGGGTAGAGGCTATTCCAACTAGTAGTGCTGATTACAACACCTCTATTAAAATGCTTAAGGAAATTATTTTTCCGACGTTTGGAGTCCCTAGATACTTAATGACTGATGGTGGTTCACATTTTATTCATGGTGCTTTCCGTAAACTTCTAGCTAAATATGATGTTAACCATAGAATTGCATCACTGTATCATCCTTAGTCTAGTGGCCAAGTTGAATTGAGCAATCGAGAACTAAAATTAATCTTGCAAAAGACTGTCAATAGATCTAGGAAGAATTGGTCTAAGAAATTAGACGATGCTCTTTGGGCTTATAGAACTGCTTATAACAATCCCATGGGGATGTCCCCATATAAAATGGTGTGTGGAAAAGCTTGTCATTTGCCTCTTGAACTAGAACATAAGGCTTATTGGGCAATTAAAGAACTGAATTATGATTTTAAACTTGCCGGTGAAAAGAAGCTATTTGACATTAGCTCATTAGATGAATGGAGGACATGATGACCCACAAGTATAGGGGGTCAATCATAGTCCTTTCGATAAGTAAGAGTGTCAAACCCAACGAGGAGTAGAAGGAAATGACAAGCGGTTTTCAGCAAGGTAATCTCTGCAGGCACTGAAATTGTAGGTAACAGATAGTTTGATAGCAAGATAATTGGTAACGAGCAAGTAACGGTAACGGTAAATAAAGTGTAGCAAGGTAGCCCAATCCTTTTGTGGCAAAGGACAGGCCAGAACAGTCTCTTATAATAGGCAAAGTGTTCTTGAGGGTACACGGGAATTTCATCTAGTCACTTGTAATATGTTGGTTTGATTTGCGTTCGCTACTTTGATAATTTGATATGTGGGTGGACCGGTGCTTGGGTGCTGTTCTTACTTGAACAAACCTCCCACTTATGATTAACCCCCTCGCAAGCATCCGCAACTACGAGAAAAGTATTACGATAAAATCTAATCATAGCATTAAACGTTTGGATCCAAATCAGCCCCTTACGAAGTAGCGCATAAACTAGGGTTTAAGCTTCTATCACTCTAGCAACCCATCATCTAATAACTACTCCACAATGCATTCCCTTAGGCCCAAGGATGGTGAAGTGTCATGTAGTCGACGTTCACATGACACCACTAAGGGGATCACAACATACATATAATCAAAATATCGAACACATATCAAATTCACATGATTACTTGCAACATGACTTCTCCCGTGACCTCAAAAACAAAGGTAACTACACACAAATAATATTCATGCTCAAGATCAGAGGGGTATTAAATAGCATAATGGATCTGAACATATAATCTTCCACCAAATAAACCATATAGTAATCAACTACAATATGTAATCAACACTATTAGTCACCCACAAGTACCAATCTTAGGTTCCGGTACAAAGATTGAACACAAGAGATGAACTAGGGTTTGAGAGGAGATGGTGCTGTTGAAGATATTGATGAAGATTGGCCTCCCAAAGATGAGGGGGGTATTAAATAGCATAATGGATCTGAACATATAATCTTCCGCCAAATAAACCATATAGTAATCAACTACAAGATGTAATCAACACTACTAGTCACCCACAGGTACCAATCTGAGGTTCCGGTACAAAGATTGAACACAAGAGATGAACTAGGGTTTGAGAGGAGATGGTGCTGTTGAAGATATTGATGAAGATTGGCCTCCCAAAGATGAGAGGGGTGTTGGTGATGACGATGGCTTCGATTTCCCCCTCTGGGAGGGAAGTTCCCCCGACGAAATCGCTCTGCCTGAGGGCAAAAGTGCTCCTGCCCAAGTTCCGCCTCGAGACGGCGGAGTTCCGTCCCGAAAGTCATATCCTTCTTTTTTCTAGGTCAAAAGACCTTAAATACCATAAGATGGGCACCAGAGGTGGGCCGTGCTGAGCACAACCCACCAGGGCGCGCCTGGGGGGCTTGGCGCACCCTGGTGTCTTGTGCTCACCAGGTGGCCCCCCTCCGGTAGTTATTTGCTCCAGTATTTTTAATATATTCCAAAATAATTCTCCGTGAAGTTTGAGCTTATTTGGAGATGTGCAGAATAGGTATCTCTGATATGCTTTTTCAGGTCCAGAATTCCAGCTGCCGGTATTCTCCCTCTTTGTGTAAACCTTGCATTTTATGAGAGAAAAGGCATTAGAATCACTCCCTAAAGCATTATTATGCATAAAAACATTACGAATAACAGTAGGAAATCATGATGTAAAATGGACGTATCAATTCCCCCAAGCTTAGACCTCGCTTGTCCTCAAGCGAAAGCCGATATTGAAAAGCATGTCCACATGGTTTGAGAGAGAGGTGTCGATAAAAACAAAATACGGACATAGTAGCATCATGCTTATTATCATAGTAGCAACAAACTTTATCATAGAACTTATTCATATAACTTTTATTATATAACTTCATCATATAACTTCTCATGAACAAGTAACAATTCATCACAACATAGAAGTATAAAGCATAAACCTTATTGAAAACCAACAAACTATGTTCTCAGTCAACTTTGCAACTACAATTCATCATATTTTCAGGAAGGGTCTCATGTCGGAGCCTTTTGGCAAGTCCACATACTCAACCGTCATTTAGTCTTCTATGATTGGTAACACTCACGACATACCCATGAGCAAAAAGTTTCAACCGGACACATAGAAAGATAGGGACTTATAGTTTCGCCTCCGAACGTATTCACCTCAAGGGTGATGTCAACAATAATAACTCATGCTCACTCATATCCAGCTAGATATATGTGCCTAGATCTTTCCTCACCACATGATGCTTGCAAAAAGAAAAAGTAAAAAGGAATAGGGAAGAATACTTTGACTCTTGCATAAAAGTAAATACATAAAAGTAAAAGATAGGCCCTTCGCAGAGGGAATCAGAGGTTGTCATGCGCTTTTTGGCGTGTATGCCAAATCCCTTAATGTAAAATATCGTCACGCTATATTGCCCCCTATGATAGCAACCTTTATTATTTAGTCCGTCGCTTTTGTTACTTTGCCATCATAAGTTCGTACAACGCTCAATTTTCTCTTACACTAATTGATCAAACACATTTAGAAGCAATTTTTATTGCCTTAGTGCACCGATGACAATTTACTTGAAGAATCTTACACGATCCGTAGGTAGGTATGGTGGACTCTTAAAACATGAGTTTGGGTTTAGGGTTTTTGAATGCACAAGTAGTATCTCTACTTAGTGCGGAATTTTTTGCCAGCAAAGATATTGAGGAAGCACCACATGTTGAAGGATCTATGACAATATAACTTCTATGTGAATATGAACAAACATAAATCATTACGTTGTCTTCCTTGTCCAACGTCAACAATTTTGGCATATAACATTTAATGGGGGCTCACAATCATAAAAGATGTCCAGGATAGTGTATTTGCATGTGAATCTTCTCTTCCCTTATTAATTCTTTCATGAATTGCATCATTGACCAATGCTATGTTTGTCAATCTCCAATAAATTTTATCACTTATACTTTTCCTTATGTGATGTCATTACTTACCATAATATTAGCATATGATTCTTTTCATTTATTTCCTTTCTATTTTTATTGGAACAAGAAAGTACAGAAGCAAAAGCTCAAACTAAACTTTATTATATAACTCTCACTCGATTACATAGATAGATAGATCACAAAACTAACACTCAAAAATAGATCATACTAAATTTTTATTCAACTAGATCATGAAAGAGCTAAGGATCGAACTAAAATAGGTAAAGGTAAATGAAAGTGATGGTGATACGGTACCGGGGCACCTTTATCATGTTGGTTTGATTTGCGTTTGCTACTTTGATAATTTGATATGTGGACCCGTGCTTGGGTGCTGTTCTTACTTGAACAAACCTCCCACTTATTATTATCCCCCTCGCAAGCATCCGCAACTACGAGAAAAGTATTAATATAAAATCTAACCATAGCATTAAACGTCTGGATCCAAATCAGCCCCTTACGAAGTAACACATAAACTAGGGTTTAAGCTTCTGTCACTGTAGCAACCCATCATCTAATAACTACTCCACAATGCATTCCCTTAGGCCCAAAGATGGTGAAGTGTCATGTAGTCGACGTTCACATGACACCACTAAGGGAATCACAACATACATATCATCAAAATATCAAACACATATGAAATTCACATGATTACTTGGAACATGACTTCTCCCGTGACCTCAAGAACAAAGGTAACTACTCACAAATAATATTCATGCTCAAGAGTAGAGGGGTATCAAATAGCATAATGGATCTGAACATATAATCTTCCACAAAATAAACCATGTAGTAATCAACTACAAGATGTAATCAACACTACTAGTCACCCACAGGTACCAATCTGAGGTTCTAGTACAAAGATTGAACACAAGAGATGAACTAGGGTTTGAGAGGAGATGGTGTTGATGAAGATTGGCCTCCCAAAGATGAGAGGGGTGTTGGTGATGATGATGGCTTCATTTTCCCCCTCCGGGAGGGAAGTTCCCCCGGCGAAATCGCTCCGCCTGAGGGCAAAAGTGCTCCTGCCCAAGTTCCACCTCGAGACGGCGGCATTCCGTCCCAAAAGTCCCCTCCTTATTTTTTCTAGGTCAAAAGACCTTAAATACCAGAAGATGGGCACCGGAGGTGGGCCGTGCTGAGCACAACCCACTAGGGCGCGCTTGGGGGGCCTGGCGCGCCCTGGTGTCTTGTGCTCACCAGGTGGCCCCCTCCGATAGTTATTTGCTCCAGTATTTTAAATATATTCCAAAATAATTCTTCGTGAAGTTTCAGCTTATTTGGAGATGTGCAAAATAGGTATCTCTAATATGCTTTTTCAGGTCCAGAATTCCAGCTGCCGGTATTCTCCCTCTTTGTTTAAACCTTGCATATTATGAGAGAAAGGGCATTAGAATCACTCTCTAAAGCATAATTATTCATAAAAACATTATAAATAACAATAGGAAATCATGATGCAAAATGGACGTATCAGGACACAAGCCTACGAAAATGCTAAGTTGTTTAAAGAAAAAGTTAAAAGATGGCATGACAAAAGGATTCAAAAACGGGAATTCAATGTAGGAGACCTTGTGCTTTTGTACAATTCTCGTTTCAGAATTTTTGCAGGAAAGCTCTTATCCAAATGGGAAGTTCCATATGTTGTCGAAGAGGTCTACCGCTCTGGTGCTATAAAAATTAATAACTTTGAAGGCAAAAACCCGAGAGTTGTGAATGGGCAAAGAATCAAGCATTATATTTCAGGTACACCTATTAATGAAGAGACTAATGTCATCCAAGTAATAACACCGGAGGAACACATATGAGAGGCCTTTCGGAACACTCCAGAAACCTGGAAAAACAGGTAGGTATGTGGTACGGTAAGTAAACCGACTCCAAAAATTCCAAAAAAATAATTTCTGTTGGTTTTAGTATTTTAGAAAAATTCCAAAAATAAAACAGAATCAGGTGGACCCACGAGGGAGGCACAAGCCAATAGGGCGCCCCCCTGGGGAGCGCCCTGATGGCTTGTGCGGCCCTCGTGTGCCTCCTCGACTCCAATTTCCTCCCGGACACGTATTCTGACCTAGAAAAAATCATTATATATAATCCCGTGTGTTTTGACCTCCGCATAGCGAGTTTCTCCTCTGTTCTTGTTTCGAGCTGTTTTTCTGGCAGAACTGAGAATATGTCGTCCCAGGATTCAGATGGAGAGAGCTTTGTGTCTAACTATGTGGCGGACCCAAAGATCTTTGGGGACATCTACCCCTACTTATGGTCCATAGAAGAGGAGGGAGATTCCGATCTGTAGGAGACGGAAGATGCCGGTCCATACGCTAGTTCGGATGAAGATGAAGATCCGCTTCCTCAACCTGGAGATATGCATGTGGAGTTCAAGAAGTCAAGCCTCCCCAATGGAGTAAACAAATCTAAGATCCAATTTATCCCGTCTCGTTTTCTGCAGGAAAACAAGGCAAATTTATGTAAAAGGGTTTTGAAGCTTGAACAAGAAAATGACGATTTAAGAGAGGAAAACTTTATCCTCAGGCGCAAGCTGGAGAAGAAGGGCACCACTACTCCAACACCACCACCATCACCGAAGAACACTTGAGTCCATGGGTATGGGCACAACCCCTAGCTTGTTCCAAGTTTGGGGAAGGCGCCCGGTATCGTATCACCATCACTTTTTACCATCACCTTTTATTTTAGATTGATCCTTAGTTATTTCATGTTTTAAAAAAATACAAGTTTCAGATTTGATTTGCTTAGGATTTTGCTTTGAGTTCTACCTATCATTGTAATCGAGTGTGAGAGTTATATAATAAAGATTAGTTGAGTCCGTGTGCTTTACTCTATTGCACCAATCATCATAGCATGGCAATAAAAAGAATAGTAAAGATCATATGCTTATCCCATGGGAAGTAAAGACTTCACATAAAAAGAAAGTATGAGCTATGAAAATTGTTGGGAATAGAACAAACATAGCCTTAGTCATTGTTATAATCTATGCAAGATTATGATAGAGAAGAGAAGATCCACATACAAATACACTATCTTGGACATCATCTATGATTACGAATCCTCACTAAATATTAAATAATGATCGAGTGTTGAAGTTGGACATGGAAGACAACCTAATGGTTATTTTTGTTTACATTTACATAGAAGTTATATAATCATGGATCCTTTAACATGTGATGTTTCTTTTAGAACTTTTGCTAGCTAAAACTTCCCACACCAAGTAGAGATACTACTTGTGCATCCGTAACCCCTTAAACCCAGTCTCTTTCCAAGAGAGTCCACCATACCTACCTATGGATTGAATAAGATCCTTCAAGTAAGTTGTCATCGGTGCATGAGCAATAAAAATTGCCTATAATCATGTATGGTCTTTTATTGAAAGGGAAAATAAGCTTTGTACGATCTTGTGATGACGAAGAAACAAAAACGATGAAGTGCATAATAAAGTTCGTTATCACAAGGGGCAATATAAAGTGGCGTTCCTTTGCATTAAGAGATTGCACATCTAAACAAATAAAAGCGCATGACAACCTCTGCTTCCCTCTGCAAAGGGCCTATCTTTCAATTTTGTTTAGTCCTTACTTAAGAGTCATTAATATCTTCCCTCCTTTTAATTTATAAACTCTTTTAGTTGGCAAACATCACGTGTTGAGCAAAGATCCAGATATCCAGTTGAATGTAAGAAACCATGACTCATTATTGTTGACATTATCCTTGAGGTAAATGAGTTGGGTGGCAAATAAATCCCCTATCTTCCTACGTGTCTGGCAAAAACATTAGCTCCAAAAATATGCCATGAGTGTCAATAATCATGGATGACTAAATGATAGTTGAGTATGCGGGTTTGCTACAATGAAAGCTCTTATATAGACTCTTCTCTTGAATATGATGAATTGATATTATCACCATGACTAGAGGCACCATTTTTTGGTGGTCAATAAGGTTTATGCTTCATACTTCGATAATTGTGAATAGATCTTTACTTGCT
Source organism: Elymus sibiricus (assembly GCA_039707655.1). Taxonomy (NCBI): domain Eukaryota; kingdom Viridiplantae; phylum Streptophyta; class Magnoliopsida; order Poales; family Poaceae; genus Elymus; species Elymus sibiricus. The sequence continues at coordinate 254,790,195 of CM077671.1, forward strand.
TATGAGGAGTTATATGATGAAAAAGCTTGCTGCTATATTGATTTTCATGATGCTCTCATGTCTGTATTCTGTTTTTATCGACACCTCTCTCTCAAATTATGTGGTCATTACTCTTGACTTCGGCTTTTGCTTGAGGACAAGCGAGGTCTAAGCTTGGGGGAGTTGATACGTCCATTTTGCATCATGATTTCTTATTCATATTTACGTTATTCTTGTCCATTATTCACTATTGTCATACAATTATTATGCTCTTTCTTTCTGAATATGCAAGGTACATCATAAAAAGGGAATTATCTAGAAACTGGAATTCTGGACTGGAAAACCGATAAAAAGGTAGAAAATCACCAGACTCCAAATGACCTGAAACTTCACGAAGAATCTTTATTGAATATATGTGAATTTGTGGGCCAAAAATATACCAGAGGGGGGCCACCAGCCAGGCACAAACCAACAGGGCGCCCCCAGGCCGCGCCCTGATGGCTTGTGGGGCCCTGGCTGGCCTCCTGACGGTCATCTTCTCCTATATCGTGTGTTTTACCCTAGAAAAAATCATAAGCAAACTTTCGGGATGAAGCGCCACCGTCTCGAGGCGGAAACCTGGGCAGATGATACATCCATTTTGCATTATGATTTCCTATTCATATTTATGTTATTATTGTCCATTATTCCCTATTATCATAAAATTCTTATGCCCTTTCTCTCTGAATATGCAAGGTACATCACAAAGAGGGAATTATCTGGAAACTGAAATTCTGGACCGAAAAACCGAGAAAAAGGCAGAAAAATCACCAAACTCCAAATGACCTGAAACTTCACGAGGAATTTTTATTGAATATATATGAATTTATGGGCCAAAAATATACCAGAGGGGGGCCACCAGTCAGGTACAAGCCAACAGGGCACGCCCCCAGGCTGCGCCTTGATAGCTTGTGGGGCCCTGGCTGGCCTCCCGAGGCCCCTCTTCTCCTATATGGTGTGTCTTACCCTAGAAAAAATCATAAGCAACCTTTCAGGACAAAGCGCCGCCGTCTCGAAGCCATCGTCATCACCAACATTTCCTCCTTCGTGGGAGGACCAATCTTCATCAACATCTTCACCAGCACCATCTCATCTCCAACCCTAGTTCATCTCTTGTTACAATCTTTGTCCCAAAACCTCAGATTGGTACCTGTGGGTTACTAGTTGTGTTGATTACATCCTATAGTTGATGCTTGTTGGATATTGCTTGGTGGAAGATATTATGTTCAGATCCTTAATTATTATTATTGCACCTCTGATCTTGAACATGTTGATGAGGTGTGAGTAGTTACTATTGTTCCTCAGGACATGGGAGAAGTCTGGTTATAAGTTATCATCTGAAGTTGGTATTCGTTCGATATTTTGATGATATGTATGTTGTTACTTCTCTGAGTGGTGTCATGTGAACATCGACTACATGACACTTCACCATGCTATGGGCCTAAGGGAAGTCATTGTGGAGTAACACTTAGATGATGGGTTGCTAGAGTGATAGAAGCTTAAACCCCAGTTTATGCGTTGCTTCATAAGGGGCTGATTTGGATCCACATGTTTCATGCTATGGTTAGATTTATCTTAATTCTTCTTTCGTAGTTGCGGATGCTTGCGAGAGGGGGTAATCATAAGTAGGTTGTTAGTTCAAGTAAGAACAACACCTTAGCACCGGTCCACCCACATATCAAATTATCAAAGTAGCGAACGCGAATCAACCCAACATGATGAACATGACTAGACATAATTCCCATGTGTCCTCGGGAGCGCTTGCTTAATATAAGAGTACTTTCAGGCCTGTCCTTTGGTACAAAAAGGATTGGGCTACCTTGCTGCACCTTTGCTACTATTGTTACTTGTCACTTGTTACGATTTATCTTGCTACAAAACTATCTACTATCGTTACTTACAGCACTTGCAGAGAATACCTTGATGAAAATTGCTTATCATTTCCTTCTGCTCCTCATTGGGTTCGACACTCTTACTTATCGAAAGGACTACGATTGATCCCCTATACTTGTGGGTCATCAAGACTCTTTTCTGGCGCCGTTGCCAGGGAGTGAAGCGCCTTTGGTAAGTGGAAATTGGTAAGGTAATATTTTCTATACGTGCTGAATTTTACTGTTGCTTGTCACCATGAACGGTCACCCTTTGAGTGGCTTGTTCAAGGCATCTTCGCCCCGAACTGAAGATGAGGAAATTGCTCCTCAACCTACTGAATCTACTGAAAATGTCTATTATGAGATTCCTTCTGGTATGCTTGAAAAACTCTTATCACACCCATATGATAGAATGATGATACGTCCATTTTGCATCATGATTTCCTACTGTTATTTATAATGTTTTGTTGAATAATAATGCTTTAGGGAGTGATTCTAATGCCTTTTCTCTCATAATATGCAAGGTTTACACAAAGAGGGAGAATACCGGCAGCTGGAATTCTGGACCTGAAAAAGCACATCAGTATTACCTATTTTGCACATCTCCAAAGAAGCTGAAACTTTACGGAGAATATTTTTGGAATATATGAAAAATACTGGAGCAAATAACTACCGGAGGGGGCCACCGTGGTGGGCACAAGACACCAGGGCGCGCCAGGCCCCCCCAGGCGCGCCCTGGTGGGTTGTGCCCTCCTCGGCCCACCTCCGGTGCCCATCTTCTGGTATATAAGGTATTTTGACCTAGAAAAAAATAATAGAGGATTTTCGGGACGGAACACCGCCGTCTCGAGGAGGAACTTGGGCAGGAGCACTTTTGCCCTCCGGCGGAGCGATTCCGCCGGGGGAACTTCCCTCCCGGAGGGGGAAATCGAAGCCATCGTCATAACCAACACCCCTCTCATCTTTGGGAGGCCAATCTTCATCAACATCTTCAACAGCACCATCTCCTCTAAAACCCTAGTTCATCTCTTGTGTTCAATCTTTGTACCGGAACCTCATATTGGTACCTGTGGGTGACTAGTAGTGTTGATTACATCTTGTAGTTGATTACTGTATGGTTTATTTGATGGAAGATTATATGTTCAGATATATTATGCTATTCAATACCCCTCTGCTCTTGAGCATGAATATTATTTGTGAGTAGTTACCTTTGTTATTGAGGTCACGGGCGAAGTCATGTTGCAAGTAATCATGTGAATTTGATATGTGTTCGATATTATGATGATATGTATGTTGTGATTCCCTTAGTGGTGTCATGTTAACGTCGACTACATGACACTTCACCATCCTTGGGCCTAAGGGAATGCATTGTGGAGTAGTTATTAGATGATGGGTTGCTAGAGTGACAGAAGCTTAAACCCTAGTTTATGCGCTACTTCGTAAGGGGCTGATTTGGATCCAAATGTTTAATGCTATGGTTAGATTTTATCTTAATACTTTTCTCGTAGTTGCGGATGCTTGCGAGGGTGTTAATCATAAGTGGGAGGTTGTTCAAGTAAGAACAGCACCCAAGCACCGGTCCACCCACATATCAAATTATCAAAGTAGCGAACACAAATCAAACCAACATGATAAAAGTGACTAGATGAAATTCCCGTGTACCCTCAAGAACACTTTGCCTATTACTAGAGACTGTTCTGGCCTGTCCTTTTCCACAAAAGGATTGGGCTACCTTGCTGCACTTTATTTACCGTTACCTTTACTTGCTTGTTACCAATTATCTTGCTATCAAACTATCTGTTACCTACAATTTCAGTGCTTGAAGAAATTACCTTGCTGAAAACCCCTTGTCATTTCCTTCTACTCCTCGTTGGGTTCAACACTCTTACTTATCGAAAGGACTACGATTGATCCCCTATACTTGTGGGTCATCAAGACTCTTTTCTGGCGCCGCTGCCGGGGAGTGAAGCGCTCTTGGTAAGTGGAAATCGGTAAGGAAAAACTTATACTACGTGCTGAAATTTATTGTCACGTGCTACTATGGAAAACAATCCTTTGATGGGTTTGTTCGGGGTATCTTCACCTCGACCGGAACCACAATTAGTTGCCCCTCAACCTACTGCATCTACTGAAAATGTTGGTTATGAAATTCCTTCGGGTATGGTAGAACAACTGCTTGCTAAACCTTATGCAGGAGATGGAATTGAACATCCTGATATGCACCTCTTATATGTGAACGAAATTTGTGGATTATTTAAGCTTGCAGGTTTACCCGGAGATGAAGCTAAGAAGAAGGTTTTCCCTTTATCTTTGAAGGGAAAAACATTTACATGGTATAGGCTATGTGATGATATTGGATCATGGAACTGGAATCGATTGCAATTGGAATTCCATCAAAAGTTTTATCCCATGCATCTAGTTCATCGTGATCGGAATTATATATATAATTTTTGGCCTCGTGAAGGAGAAAGCATCGCTCTAGCTTGGGGGGAGGGGCTAAAGTCAATGTTATATTCATGCCCCAATCATGATATCCCGAGAGAAGTTATTATTCAGAATTTTTATGCTCGGCTTTCTCATAATGATCAATCCATGCTCGATACTTCTTGTACTGGTTCTTTTATGAAGAAGACTATTGAATTCAAGTGGGATCTCTTAGAAAGAATTAAACGCAACTCTGAAGATTGGGAACTCAACGAAAGGTAATGAGTCAGGTATAAAGCTTGAGTTTTATTGTGTTAAATCTTTTATGAATATCGATGCTTTTTACAAGTTTAGCACTAAATATGGACTTGACTCTGAGATAGTAGCCCCTTTCTGTGAAGCATTTGCTACTCATGTTGATCTCCCTGAGGAGAAGTGGTTTAAATATCATCCCCCTATTCAAGAAGAAATCAAAGAACCGGTCATAGCTAAACATGAAACCATCATTTACAATGTTGATCCAGTTGTGCCTACCGCTTATATTGAAAAACCACCTTTCCCTGTTAGGATAAAGGAACATGCTAAGGTATCAACTGTGGTTCGCAAGAGTAATATTAGAGCACCTAAGCCCGCTGAGCAAATTAAAGTAGAACCTAGTGTTGCTATAGTTAAAGATCTCTTGGTAGAAAATATTGATGGGCATGTTATCTACTTCTGTGATGAAGCTGCTAGAATTGCCAAACCTGATGAAAAAGATAAACATAGACCCGTAGTGGGCATGCATGTTGTCTCAGTCAAAATAGGAGATCATTGCTATCATGGTCTATGCGATTTGGGTGCTAGTGTGAGTGCTATCCCTTTTACTTTATACCAAGAAATTATGAATGAAATAGCACCTGCTGAAATAGAAGACATTGATGTTACTATTAAACTTGCTAATAGAGACACCATCACACCACTTGGGATTGTTAGATATGTTGAAGTCTTGTGTGGGAAAGTAAAATATCCTACTGATTTTCTAGTTCTTGGCTCCCCACAAGATGACTTTTGTCCCATTATTTTTGGTAGACCTTCAATGCTAAGATAGATTGTGAAAAACAAACTCTCGGTGTTAGTTTTGGTGATGTGTCTCATGAGTTTAATTTTTCCAAGTTTAGTAGACAACCTCGTGATAGAGAATTATCTAGTAAGGATGAAATAATTGGTCTTGCTTCTATTGCCATGCCTCCTACTGATCCATTAGAACAATATTTGCTTGACCATGAAAATGATATGCACTTGCGTGTAAGAAATGAGTTAGATGAAATTTTGTTTGAACAACAACCTCTCCTGAAACACAATTTGCCTATTGAAACTCTTGGAGGTCCTCCTCCACCTAAAGGTGATCCTGTGTTTGAATTAAAGCAATTGCCTGATACTTTGAAGTATGCTTATCTTGATGAGAAAAAGATATATCATGTTGTTATTAGTGCTAACCTTTCAGAACATGAAGAAGAAAGATTATTGAAAATTCTGAGGAAGCACTGTGCTGCTATTGGATATACTCTTGATGATCATAAGGGCATTAGTCCCACTCTATGCATGTCAGCACAAGATTAATATGGAACCCGATGCTAAACCCGTTGTTGATCACCAGCGGCGATTTAATCCTAAGATGAAAGAAGTGGTAAGAACTGAAATATTAAAGCTTCTGGAAGCAGGTATAATCTACCCCATAGCTAATAGTAGATGGGTAAGCCCCGTTCATTGTGTCCCTAAGAAAGGAGGTATTACCGGTGTTCCTAATGATAAAAATGAACTCATTCCACAAAGAATTGTCACTGGCTATAGAATGGTAATTGATTTTAGAAAATTAAATAAAGCCACTAGAAAAGATCATTACCCTCTACCTTTCATTGATCAAATGCTAGAAAGATTATCTAAGCACACACACTTTTGTTTTCTGGATGGATATTCTGGTTTCTCTCAAATACCTGTATCACAATCCGATCAAGAGAAAACCACCTTTACTTGCCCTTTTGGAACCTATGCTTATAGACGTATGCCTTTTGGTTTATGCAATGCACCTGCTACCTTTCAAAGATGTATGACTGCTATATTCTCTGACTTTTGTGAAAAGATTGTGGAGGTTTTTATGGATGATTTTTTCCGTTTACAGGACTTCTTTTGATGATTGCTTAAGCAACCTTGATCGAGTTTTGCAGAGATGTGAACAAACTAATCTTGTCTTGAATTGGGAGAAGTGCCACTTTATGGTTAATGAAGGTATTGTCTTGGGGCATAAAATATCCGAATGAGGTATTGAGGTGGATAAAGCTAAAGTTGATGCAATTGAGAAAATGCCATGTCCTAAAGATATTAAAGGTATTCAAAGTTTCCTTGGTCATGCTGGTTTCTATAGGAGGTTCATTAAAGACTTCTCTAAAATTTCTAGGCCTCTTACTAATCTTTTGCAAAAGGATATCCCTTTTATTTTTGATGATGATTGTGTGGAAGCCTTTGAAACACTCAAGAAAGCCTTAACCTCTGCACCTATCGTTCAACCACCTGATTGGAACTTGCCTTTTGAAATTATGTGTGATGCTAGTGATTATGCTGTTGGCGCTGTTCTAGGACAAAGAGTTGATAAGAAATTGAATGTTATCCATTATGCTAGCAAAGCTCTAGATAATGCCCAACGGAATTATGCTACTACTGAAAAAGAATTTTTAGCAGTTGTGTTTGCTTGTGATAAATTTAGATCTTATATTGTTGATTCCAAGGTTATCGTTCACATCGATCATGCTGCTATAAAATATCTTATGGAAAAGGAAGATGCTAAACCAAGACTTATTAGGTGGGTTCTCTTGCTTCAATAATTTGACTTACATATTGTTGATAGGAAGGGAGTTGAGAACCCCGTAGCTGATAACCTGTCTAGGTTAGAAAATATTCTTGATGACCCACTACCTATTGATGATAGTTTCCCTGATGAACAGTTAGCTGCAATAAATGTTTCTCAAAACACTCCTTGGTATGCTGATTATGCTAACTACATTGTCGCTAAATATATACCACCTAGTTTCACATACCAACAAAAGAAAAAATTCTTCTATGATTTAAGACATTACTTTTGGGATGACCCACATCTCTATAAAGAAGGAGTAGATGTTATTATTAGACGTCGTGTACCTGAGCATGAACAGGAACAAATCCTATGGAAATGTCATTCCGAAGCTTATGGAGGACATCATGCGGGAGATAGAACTGCTCACAAGGTATTGCAATCTGGTTTTTATTGGCCTACTCTCTTTAAGAATGCCCGTAAGTTTGTCTTGTCTTGTGATGAATGTCAGAGAATTGGCAACATCGGTAACCGTCAGGAAATGCCTATGAATTATTCACTTGTTGTCGAACCATTTGATGTTTGGGGTTTTGATTATATGGGACCTTTTCCTTCCTCTAACGGGTACACTCATATTTTGGTTGCCGTTGATTATGTCACTAAGTGGGTAGAAGCTATTCCAACTAGTAGTGCTGATCACAACACCTCTATTAAAATGCTTAGAGAAGTTATCTTCCCGAGTTTTGGAGTCCCTAGATATTTAATGACTGATGGTGGTTCACACTTTATTCATGGTGCTTTCCGTAAGTTGCTTGCTAAATATGATGTTAACCATAGAATTGCATCACCCTATCATCCTCAATCTAGAGGTCAAGTTGAACTTAGCAATAGAGAAATAAAATTAATATTACAAAAAACTGTTAATAGGTCTCGAAAGAATTGGTCTAAGAAACTAGATGATGCACTTTGGGCCTATAGAACAGCTTATAAAAATCCTATGGGTATCTCCATACAAAATGCTATATGGAAAAGCTTGTCATTTGCCTCTAGAGTTAGAACATAAAGCATTTTGGGCAATTAAAGAACTCAATTATGATTTCAAACTTGCCGGTGAGAAGAGACTATTTGATATTAGCTCACTAGATGAATGGAGAACCCAAGCTTATGAAAATGCCAAACTATTCAAAGAAAAAGTAAAAAGATGGCATGACAAAAGAATCCAAAAGCGGGAATTCAAAATAGGAGACTATGTTCTTTTGTTCAACTCTCGTTTAAGATTTTTTGCAGGTAAGCTTCTCTCCAAATGGGAAGGACCATATATTATCGAAGAGGTTTATCGTTCTGGAGCTATCAAGATTAATAATGCCGAAGGCAGTAATCCGAAGGTGGTCAATGGACAAAGAATTAAACATTATATCTCAGGTACGCCTATTAATGTTGAAAGCACTGTTGTCCAAACCATGACACCGGAGGAACACATAAAACAAGCCTTCCGGAACACTCCAGAATTCTGAAAAATAGGAGGTACGTGATACGGTAAGTAAACAGACTCCGAAAAATCCGCAAAAATATTTTCTGTCAGTTTTGGAATATTAGAAAAATTAGGAAAATAATAAATAAACCGGAAGGCAACCGAGGTGAGCACAATACACCAGGGTGCGCCATCCCTACCAGGCGTGCCCTCATGGGTTGTGCCCACCTCGGACACCTTCCCGACTCCGCTTTCCTTCCATACGCTTGCTTTCCAAGAATAAAAATTCTCTATATATACTCCCGACTGTTTTGACCACCGCATCGCAGAAAAATCCTCTGTTCCTGTTTCGTGATGTTTTCCTAGCAGATCTAAAAATATGTCATCTCAAGATTCAGAGGGGGAGAGCTATGTTGTGCTGACTATATTGCAAACCCCAAGATCTATGGAGAAGTGTAGCACTATGGATGGACCTCAAACGAGGAGGAAGACGCTGCCATGAAGGAAACAAAGGATGATAGCTCTGAGGAGGAGGATGACCCGCTACCTCAACCCGGAGACATGCATGTGGAGTTCAAGAAGTCAAGCCTCCCTAGAGGACACAAACCTGAGGTTCAATTTATTCCATCTCGTTTTGTGCAAGAAAGCAAGGCGGCATTATGCAAAAAGATATTAAAGCTCGAGTTGGAGAATGATGATCTAAGGGAGGAAAATTTTATGCTCAAATATAAGTTGAAGAAGAAGACCACTTCATCACCACCACCTTCTTCATCACCACCACCAAAGGAGACTTGAGCACACGGGTATGAGCACTCCCCTTGGCTTGAGCCAAGCTTGGGGGAGGTGCCCCGGTATCGTATCACCATCACTTTTATTCACCTTTACCTATTTTAGTTCGATCTTTAGTTTCCTTTTGATTTAGTTGAATAAAAGTTTAACATGATCTATTTTCGTGTGTTAGTTTCGTGGTCTATCTATCTATGTAATTGACTGAGAGTTATATAATAAAGTTTGGTTTGAGCTTTTGTTTCTTTACTTTCTTATTGCAATCAAAATAAAAGGAAAGAGAAATAAATGAAAATAATCATATGCTAATCTTATGGTAAGTATTGACATCACATAAGGAAAAGTATAAGTGGTAAAATTTGTTGGAGATTGACAAACATAGCATTGGTCAATGATGCAATTCATGAAAGAATTAATAAGGGAAGAGAAGATTCACATGCAAATACACTATCTTGGACATCTTTTATGATTGTGAGCCCCCATTAAATATTATATGTCAAAATTGTTGACGTTGGACAAGGAAGACAACGTAATGATTTATGTTTGTTCATATTCACATAGAAGTTATATTGTCATAGATCCTTCAACATGTGGTGCTTGCTCAATATCTTTGCTAGCCAAAAAATTCCGCACTGAGTAGAGATACTACTTGTGCATCCAAAAACCCAAAACCCAAATTCATGTTTTGAGAGTCCACCATACCTACCTACGGATCGAGTAAGATCCTTCAAGTAAGTTGTCATTGGTGCAATAAGGCAATAAAAATTGCTTCTAAATGTGTTTTGATCAATTAGTGTAAGAGAAAATTGAGCGCTATATGAACTTATGATGGCAAAGTAATAAAAGCAACGAACTACATAATAAAGGTTGCTATCATAGTGGGCAATATAGCATGACGTTCTTTTACATTAAGGGATTGGGCATACAGACCAAAAAGCGCATGACAACCTCTGCTTCCCTCTGCGAAGGGCCTATCCTTTACTTTTATGTATTTACTTTTATGCAAGAGTCAAAGTATTCTTCCCTATTCCTTTTTACTTTTTCTATTGCAAGCATCATGTGGTGAGGAAAGATCTAGGCACATATATCTGGTTGGATGTGAGTGAGCATGAGTTATTATTGTTGACATCACCCTTGAGGTGAATACATTGGGAGGCGAAACTATAAGCCCCTACTTTCTATGTGTCCGGTTGAAAGTTTTTGCTCATGGGTATGTTGTGAGTGTTAGCAATCATAGAAGACTAAATGATAGTTGAGTATGTGGACTTGCCAAAAGGCTCCGACACGAGACCCTTCCTGAAAATATGATGAATTGTAGTTGCAAAGTTGACTAAGAACATAGGTTGTTGGTTTTCAATAAGGTTTATGCTTTATACTTCTATGTTGTGATGAATTGCTACTTGTTCATGAGAATTTATATGATGAAAGTATATGAATAAGTTTTATGATAGAGCTTGTTGCTGTTATGTTAATAAGCATGATGCTACTATGTCCGTATTTTGTTTTTATCGACACCTCTCTCTCAAACCATGTGGACATGCTTTTCAATATCAGCTTTTCGCTTGAGGACAAGCGAGGTCTAAGCTTGGTGGAGTTGATACGTCCATTTTGCATCATGATTTCCTACTGTTATTTATAATGTTTTGTGGAATAATAATGCTTTAGGGAGTGATTCTAATGCCTTTTCTCTCATAATATGCAAGGTTTACACAAGGAGGGAGAATACCGGCAGCTGGAATTCTGGACCTGAAAAAGCACATCAGAGTTACCTATTCTGCACATCTCCAAAGAAGTTGAAACTTTACGGAGAATATTTTTGGAATATATGAAAAATACTGGAGCAAATAACTACCGGAGGGGGACACCCTGGTGGGCACAAGACACCAGGGCGCGCCAGGCCCCCCAGGCGCGCCCTGGTGGGTTGTGACCTCCTCGGCCCACCTCCGGTGCCCATCTTCTGGTATATAAGGTCTTTTGACCTAGAAAAAAATAAGAGAGGACTTTCGGGACGGAATGCCACCGTCTCGTGGCGGAACTTGGGCAGGAGCACTTTTGCCCTCCGGCGGAGCGATTCCGTCGGGGGAACTTCCCTCCCAGAGGGGGAAATAGAAGCCATCGTCATCACCAACACCCCTCTCATCTTTGGGAGGCCAATCTTCATCAACATCTTCAACAGCACCATCTCCTCTCAAACCTTAGTTCATCTCTTGTGTTCAATCTTTGTACCGGAACCTTAGTTTGGTACATGTGGGTGACTAGTAGTGTTGATTACATCTTGTAGTTGATTACTATATGGTTTATTTGGTGGAAGATTATATGTTCAGATCCATTATGCTATTCAATACCCCTCTGATCTTGAGCATGAATATTATTTGTGAGTAGTTACCTTTGTTCTTGAGGTCACGGGCGAAGTCATGTTGCAAGTAATCATGTGAATTTGATATGTGTTCGATATTATGATGCTATGCATGTTGTGATTCCCTTAGTGGTGTCATGTGAACGTCAACTACATGACACTTCACTATCCTTGGTCCTAAGGGAATGCATTGTGGAGTAGTTATTAGATGATGGGTTGCTAGAGTGACAGAAGCTTAAACCCTAGTTTATGCGCTACTTCGTAAGGGATTGATTTGGATCCAAACGTTTAATGCTATGGTTAGATTTTATCTTAATACTTTTCTCATAGTTGTGGATGCTTGCGAGGGGGTTAATCATAAGTGGGAGGTTGTTCAAGTAAGAATAGCACCCAAGCACCGGTCCACCCACATATCAAATTATCAAAGTAGCGAACACAAATCAAACCAACATGATAAAAGTGACTAGATGAAATTCCCGTGTACCCTCAAGAACACTTTACCTATTAATAGGGACTATTCTGGCCTGTCCTTTGCCACAAAAGGATTGGGCTACCTTGCTGCACTTTATTTACCGTTACCGTTACTTGCTCGTTACCAATTATCTTGCTATCAAACTATCTGTTACCTACAATTTCAATGCTTGCAGAAATTACCTTGCTGAAAACCGCTTGTCATTTCCTTCTACTCCTCGTTGGGTTCGACACTCTTACTTATCGAAAGGACTACGATTGATCCCCTATACTTGTGGGTCATCAAATGACTCATCCTGATTATCATTTGATATTTGTCGATGAAGTTTGTGGATTATTTCAGCTTGCAGGGTTGTCTGGAGACAAAGTTAAGAAGAAAGTTTTCCCTTTATCTTTGGAGGGAAAGGCGTTAATGTGGTACAGGTTATTGGGCAATATTGAATCATGGGACTGGAATCGTTTGAAGTTGGAATTTCATCAGAAGTTTTATCCTATGCATCTGGTTCATCTTGATCGGAATTTTATTTATAATTGCTTGCCTCGTGAAGGAGAAAGTATCGCTCAAGCTTGGGGGAGGCTTAAATCTATGATGCACACTTGTCCCAACCATGATATCTCAAGAGATACTATTATGCAAAAAAATTATGCTCGGCTTTCTCATGATGATCAAAACCTGCTCGATTCTTCCTCTACTGGTTCCTTCATAAACAGAACAAATGAATTCAAATGGGATTTTCTGGAAAGAATTAAGCGCAACTCTGAAGATTGGGAACTCGACAAAGGTAAAGAGTGAGGTATAAAGCTCCAGTTCGATTGTGTAAAATCTTTTATGGAAACTGATGCCTGCTATAAGTTGAGTAATAAATATGGCTTTGACTCTGAGATAGTAGCTTCTTTCTCTGAATCATTTGGTACCCATGTTGATCTCCCTAAGGAGTAGTGGTTTAAGTACCATCCACCCATTAAAGAACAATTAGAGAAACCTATTAAACTTGAGAAGGAAGAAATAATTGTTAACCATGTTGATCCAATTGTTCCTACTGCTTACATTGAGAAACCACCCTTTCCTGTTAGAATTAAGGAACACGCTAAAGCTACAACTGTGGTTAATAAAAGTCATGCTAGAACACCTACACCTCCTGAACAAATAAATGTTGAGCCTAAGGTTGCCATGGTTAAAGATCTTCTAGTTGATCATATTGATGGACATGTTATCTATTTCTATGATGAAACTACTAGAATTGTAAAACCTATTAGACGTAAGCAAGATGAACTGGATAAAAATAAACCAGTTGTTGGCATGCCTGTGGTTTACGTTAAAATTGGAGATCATTGTTATCATGGCTTGTGTGATATGGGTGCTAGTATTAGTGTTATAACTTTTACCTTATATCAAGAAATTATGAATGACATAGCACCATCTGAACTTGAGGACATTGATGTTATTATAAAACTTGCAAACAGAGATACTATTACACCACTTGGGATTGTTAGAGATGTTGAGGTCTTGTGTGGAAAGGTCAAGTACCCCACTGATTTTCTAGTACTTGGTTCAGAACAAGATAATTTTTGCCCCGTTATATTTGGTAGACCTTTCTTGAATTCTGTTAATGCTAAAATTAATTGTGTTATTGATAAGGTTAAAGTAAGCTTTGGCGATGTGTCTCACAAATTTAATTTCTCCAAGTTTAGTAAACAGCCTCATGAGAAAGAATTATCAAGCAAAGATGAGATTATTAGTCTAGCTTCTATTGTCGTACCACCTACCGACCCGTTAGAACAATATTTACTAGACCATGAAAATGATACGCATATGAATGAGAGAAACGAGATACATGACATATTTCTGAAACAAACACATGTTCTTAAACACAACTTACCGGTTGATATTTTAGGGGATCCCCCTCCACCCAAGGGAGATCCCGTGTTTGAGCTAAAGACTCTACCCGATACTTTGAAATATGCTTATCTTGATGAAAAGAAAATATATCATGTTATTATCAGTGCTAACCTTTCAGAGGATGAAGAAAAGAGATTACTTAAAATTTTGAAGAAGCACCGGGCTGCTATTGGATATACTCTCGATGATCTTAAGGGCATTAGTCCCACTCTATGTCAGCACAAGATTAATATGGAACCAGATGCTAAACCTGTCGTCGATCACCAACGTCGCTTAAACCCTAAGATGAAGGAAGTGGTAAGAACTGGAATATTAAAGCTTCTGGAGGTAGGTATAATTTATCCTATTGCTGATAGTAGATGGGTAATTCCTGTTCATTGTTATCCTAAGAAAGGAGGTATAACTGTTGCCCCTAATGATAAAAATGAACTTATCCCACAAAGAATAGTAACTGGTTATAGGATGGTGATTGATTTCAAGAAATTAAACAAAGCTACTAGGAATGATCATTATCCTTTACCTTTTATCGATCAAATGCTAGAAAGATTATCTAAGCACACACACTTTTGCTTTCTTGATGGATATTCCGGTTTTTCTCAAATACCTATGTCAAAAGAGGATCAAGAGAAATCTACTTTTACTTGCCCTTTTGGAACGTATGCTTATAGACGTATGCCTTTTGGTTTATGCAATGCACCTGCTACCTTTCAAAGATGTATGATGGCTATATTCTCTGATTTTTGCGAAAAGATTGTTGAGGTTTTCATGGATGATTTTTCCGTTTATGGAACTTCTTTTGATGATTGCTTGAGCAACCTTGATCGAGTTTTGCAGAGATGTGAAGAAACTAATCTTGTTTTGAATTGGGAGAAGTGCCATTTTATGGTTAATGTAGGTATAGTGCTTGGGCATAAAATTTCTGAACGGGGTATTGAAGTCGATAAAGCTAAAGTTGACGCCATTGAGAAGATGCCATGCCTCAAAGATATCAAAGGTATAAGAAGCTTCCTTGGTCATGCTGGTTTTTATAGGCGTTTCATTAAAGATTTCTCAAATATTTCTAGGCCACTAACTAATCTTCTTCAAAAATATATTCCTTTTGCTTTTGATGATGATTGTGTAGAAGCTTTTGAAATACTTAAGAAAGCTTTGATTTCTGCACCTATTGTTCAACCACCTGACTGGAACTTACCATTCGAGATTATGTGTGATGCTAGTGATTATGTTGTTGGTGCTGTTCTAGGGCAAAGAGTAGACATGAAATTGAATGTTATCCATTATGCTAGTAAAACCTTAGATGCTGCTCAAAGAAATTATGCC
The DNA here is from genome assembly GCA_039707655.1 of Elymus sibiricus. Classification (NCBI taxonomy): domain Eukaryota; kingdom Viridiplantae; phylum Streptophyta; class Magnoliopsida; order Poales; family Poaceae; genus Elymus; species Elymus sibiricus. The sequence goes on from CM077671.1 coordinate 254,805,636, forward strand.
ACCACTGAAAAGGAATTTTAAGCAGTTGTCTTTGCATATGATAAGTTTAGACCTTATATTGTTGATTCCAAAGTAACTATTCACACAGATCATGCTGCTATTAAATACCTTATGGAAAAGAAAGATGCTAAGCCTAGACTCATTCGGTGGGTGCTTTTGCTTCCAGAATTTGATTTGCATATTGTTGATAGGAAAGGAGCTGAAAACCTCGTAGCAGATAACCTGTCTAGAATGGAAAATGTTCTTGATGACCCACTGCCTATTGATGATGATTTTCCGGATGAACAACTTGTTGCTGTAAATACTTCACGTAGTACTCCTTGGTATGCTGATTATGCTAACTATATCGTTGCAAAATATATCCCACCTAGTTTCACTTATCAACAAAAGAAAAAAATCTTTTATGATCTACGACATTACTTTTGGGATGACCCACATCTTTATAAAGAGGGAGTAGATGGTATTATTAGACGTTGTATACCTGAGCATGAACAGGAATAAATCTTAAGGAAGTGTGATTTTGAACCTTACGGAGGACATCATGCTGGAGACAGAACTGCACACAAGGTATTACAATCTGGTTTTTATTGGCCTACTCTTTTCAAAGATGCTCGTAAGTATGTCCTTTCATGTAATGAATGTCAAAGAGTTGGTAACATTGGTAAACGCCAGGAAATGCCTATGAATTATTCACTTGCCATTGAACCATTCGATGTTTGGGGTTTTGACTTTATGGGACCTTTCCCTTCCTCAAACGTGTATACTCATATTTTAGTTGCCGTTGATTACGTTACTAAGTGGGTAGAGGCTATCCCAACTAGTAGTGCCGATCATAACACCTCTATTAAAATGCTTAAGGAAATTATTTTTCCAAGGTTTGGAGTCCCTAGATACTTAATTACTGATGGTGGTTCACATTTTATTCATGGTGCTTTCCATAAACTTCTAGCTAAATATGATGTTAACCATAGAATTGCATCGCCATATCATCCTCGGTCTAGTGGCCAAGCTGAATTGAGTAATCAAGAACTAAAATTAATCTTGCAAAAGACTGTCAATAGATCCAGGAAAAAATGGTCTAAGAAACTAGATGATGCTCTATGGGCTTACATAACTGCTTATAAGAACCCCATGGGGATGTCCCCATATAAAATGGTATATGGAAAAGCTTGTCATTTACCCCTTGAACTAGAACATAAGGCTTATTAGGCAATTAAGGAATTGAATTATGATTTTAAGCTTGTCGGTGAAAAGAGGTTATTTGATATTAGCTCACTAGATGAATGGAGGACACAAGCTTATGAGAATGCTAAGTTATTTAAAGAAAAGGTTAAAAGATGGCATGACAAAAGGATCCAAAAATGGGAATTCAATGTAGGAGATCTTGTGCTTTTGTACAATTCTCGTTTCAGATTTTTTGCAAGAAAACACTTGTCCAAATGGGAAGGTCCATACGTTGTCGAAGAGGTTTACCGCTCCGGTGCTATACAAATTAACAACTTCGAGGGCAAAAACCCGAGGGTGGTGAATGGGCAAAGAATCAAGCATTACATTTCAGGTACACCCATTAATGAAGAAACTAATGTCATTCAAGTGATAACACCGGAAGAACACATACGGGAGACCTTCCGGAACACTCCAGAAACCTGAAAAAGAGGTAGGTATGTGATACGGTAAGTAAACCGACTCCAAAAATTCCAAAAAATAATTTCTGTTGGTTTTAGTATTTTAGAAAAATTCCAAAAATAAAAAGGAGTCAGGGGACCCACGAGGGAGGCACAAGCCAACAGGGCGCGCCCCCCCTGGGGCGCGCCCTGATGGCTTGTGCGGCCCGCGTGTGCCTTCCCGACTCCGATTTCTTCCCGAACGCGTATTCTGACCTAGAAAAAAAATCATTATATATACTCCCGGATGTTTTGACCACCGCATCGCAAGTTTCTCCTCTGTACTTGTTTTGGGCTGTTTTTCTGGCAGAACGAAGAATATGTCGTCTCAAGATTCGGATGGAGAGAGCTATGTGTCTAACTATGTGGTGAACCCAAAGATCTTTGGGGACATCTACCCCTACTTATGGTCCACCGAAGAGGAGGGAGATTCCGATCTGGAGGAAACGGAAGACGCCTGTCCAGAAGCTAGTTCGGATGAAGATGAAGATGCGCTTCCCCAACCTGGAGATATGCATGTGGAGTTCAAGAAGTCAAGCCTCCCCAATAGAGTAAACAAATCTAAGAACCAATTTATCCCGTCTCGTTTTCTATAGGAAAGCAAGGCAAATTTATGCAAAAGGGTTTTGAAGCTCGAACAAGAAAACGATGATTTAAGGGAGGAAAACTTCATCCTCAGGCGCAAGCTGGAGAAGAAGGGAACCACCACTCCAACATGTATGATGATATTTCCTATGTGTTTATGAATAAAGATAGTCCTTGGACATTATCAATGATGTGTATTAACAAGTACATGACTTGTTTGTGAGACTATGCATTGCATGATAACTGTCCTAAATGGTCCCTAGTCGAAAGGTTTGTGTGGATGCGCAACCAGTTAGACTAGCATATGACACGGTGGATGTTTTGGTCTCACTGACCATGTAGCATTGGATGCTAGCCGGATAATATGGACTCGGAAGATCTGGTCAGATTCGACGTAGTCGGATCCGAGTTAAGATAAGGACTGAGTTGGACAGACCCAACTATGACATGCGGCGATAGGTCATCTGCGAGTCTCTAGTACAACATACATTTTATGTCCTAAGACCTGAGCTGATGCATGTACTCGGGATGGTGATAGACCTGCTTTGGGCCGACCAAACGCTACTCCGTAACTGGGTAGTTATAAAGGTGGGTTTCGGGCTTGTCCTGACCAATGCTTCGAGACATGGTTGAGCAAGATGGGATTTGCCCCTCCGATCAGGAGAGATATACTCTAGGCCCCTCGGGTGATCCGACCTTGTTAAGCATGGCCATGTGATGAGGATTATGAGATAATCCGAAGTGTTGGTCGGATTCACCGGAACGAGAAAGAGGTCGTGCTGCAACAAGGATGACCATGTCGCCTTGAGCACGACAACATATATCGTGTGGCAAAAGGAACAGAAGTGTGAAGTACAGTTTCACCTAACCAGCTTCATCGGACACTTGGAGTCGGCACGCTTTGCTAGAGGCCGCTACCGACTGGTCGAGCCGGATGTGATCTGACTCGCAACCAAGTGAACGAGAACCTAAGGGGTCGTGCGCTTAAGGGAAGGAACACGTGGGATTTAGGATCCATGCGAGGCCCAAGAGTTGAGCCCATGACGGATGCCTATATATAGTGGAGGTGTGGCACACCCATCTGGTTGATCGCTTTGGCGCCGTCATTAGGGCATTGCATGTGTTGCAACTAGCCACCTCCACTTGCCGCCGACTGTGTGATTGGACCTAGCAGTCCGCCGCACGGTGTTCCTCCTGCATGCGCGGATACCATTAGAGGTGGTGCACTTGCGCCGCTCCGGCGAATCTGTACGTGGGATCCAGCGACCGGCTGCTCGAGGGAGATCGGACGAGGAGGAGACGGACCACGCGGACGCGCTGCCCCAACTCTACTTCCGCTGCACGGCACTGCGCGTCTAGTGGTAACGATGTGTGATCCATCTCCGTAGCATGTTCTTGGTTGTTCTGCGCGTAGGAAATTTTAATTTGCATGCGATGCACCTACGGTAGAACCCAACAGTGCCCCGGTATCGTATCACCATCACTTTTTCACCGCCATCTTTTATTTTAGCTATCTTTAGCTATTCAGTGGTTTAGAGAAATAAAGTTTCAGATTTGCTTTGCTTAGAATTTTTCTTTAAGTTCTACCTATCCTTGTAATCGAGTGTGAGAGTTATATAATAAAGATTAGTTGAGTTCGTGTGCTTTACTCTCTTGCACCAATGATCACAACAAGACAATAAAAAGAATAGTAAAGATTATATGCTTATCCCATGGAAAGTAATGACTTCACATAAAAAGAAAGTATGAACTATGAAAATTGTTGGGAATAGAACAAGCATAGCCTTAGTCATTGTTGTAATCTATGCAAGATCATGATAGAGAGGAGAAGATTCACATACAAATATACTATCTTGGACATCATCTATGATTACGAACCCTCACCAAATATTAAATAATGATCAAGTGTTGAAGTTGGACATGGAAGACAGCCTAATGGTCATGATTGCTTACATTTGCATAGAAGTTATATAGACATGGATCCTTTAACATGTGATGCTTCCTTTAGGACTTTTGCTAGCCAAAAATTTCGCACCAAGTAGAGATACTACTTGTGCATCCATAACCCCTTAAACCCAGTTTCTTTTTGTAAGAGTCCACCTTACCTACCTAGGGATTGAATAAGATCCTTCAAGTAAGTTGTCATTGGTGCCTAAGCAATAAAAATTGCCTCTAATCATGTTTGATCTTTTATTGAAAAGGAAAATAAGCTTTGTACGATCTTGTGATGGTGAAGAAATAAAAGCAACGGAGTGCATAATAAAGTTCGCTATCACAAGGGGCAATATAAAGTAAAGTTCCTTTGCATTAAGAGATTGTGCATCTAACCAAATAAAAGCGCATGACAACCTATGCTTCCCTCTGTGAAGGGCCTATCTTTCACTCTCATAAAGTTCTTACCTTTATTCAAGAGTCATCAATATCCATTCTTCTTCTAAGTTAAACTCTCTTAGTGGCAAGCATCACATGTTGAGGTAAGATCCAAGTATATATATCCAGTTGAATGTAAGAAATCATGATTCATTATTGTTGACATTATCCTTGAGGTAAATGAGTTGGGTGGCAAATGAAGCCCCTATCTTCCTATGTGTCCGGCAAAAACATTAGCTCCAGAAATATGCAATGAGTGTCAACAATCATAGATGACTAAATGATAGTTGAGTACGTGGGTTTGCTACAATGAAAGCTCTTATATAGACTTCTCTCTCGAATATGATGAACGAGGATTATCACCATGACTAAAAGCATTGTTTGTTTGTTGTCAATAGGGTTTATGCTTCATACTTCGATAATTGTGAATAGATCTTTACTTGACTATGGGAAGTTATATGATGAAATGCTTGCTGCTATAATGATATGCATGATGCTCTCATGTCCGTATTCTGTTTTTATCGACACCTCTCTCATAAATCATGTGGTCATTACTCTCGAGTTCGGCTTTCGCTTGAGGACAAGCGAGGTCTAAGCTTGGGGGAGTTGATACGTCCATTTTGCATCATGATTTCCTATTCATATTTACGTTATTCTTGTCCATTATTCCCTATTATTATGCAATTCTTATGCCCTTTCTCTCCGAATATGCAAGGTACATCACAAAGAGGGAATTATCTGGAAACTGGAATTCTGGACAGGAAAATCGAGCAAAAAAAATCACCAGACTCCAAATGACCTGAAACTTCACGAGGATTTTTTATTGAATATATGTGAATTTATGGGCCAAAAATATACCAGAGGGGGCCACCAGCCAGGCACAAGCCAACAGGGCCCCCCAGGTCGCGCCCTGATGGCTTGTGGGGCCCTGGTTGGCCTCCTCAGGCCCCTCTTCTCCTATATGGCGTGTTTTACCCTAGAAAAAATCATAAGCAACCTTTCGGGACAAAGCGCCGCCGTCTCGAGGCGGAAACCTGGGCGCCCTTTTGCACTCCGGCTGTTAGATTCTGCCAAGGAAATCCCTCTCCGGGAGGGGGAGATCGAAGCCATCGTCATCACCAACTCTTCCTCCTTCGTGGTATGACCAATCTTCATCAACATCTTCACCAACACCATCTCATCTCCAACCCTAGTTCATCTCTTGTATTCAATCTTTCTCCCAAAACCTCAGATTGGTACCTGTGGGTTACTACTTGTGTTGATTACATCCTGTAGTTGATGCTTGTTGGATTGCTTGGTGGAAGGCATTATGTTCAGATCCTTAATTATAATTATTGCAACTCTGATCTTGAACATGTTGATGAGGTGTGAGTAGTTACTATTGTTCCTGAGGACATGGGAGAAGTCTGGTTATAAGTTATCATGTGAAGTTGGTATTCGTTCGATATTTTGATGATATGTATGTTGTTACTTCTCTTAGTGGTGTCATGTGAACATCGACTACATGACACTTCACCATGCTATGGGCCTAAGAGAAGTAATTGTGGAGTAACAAGTAGATGATGGGTTGCTAGAGTGACAAAAGCTTTAACCCCAGTTTATGCGTTGCTTCATAAGGGGCTGATTTGGATCCACATGTTTCATGTTATGGTTAGATTTATCTTAATTCTTATTTCGTAGTTGTGGATGCTTGTGACGTGGCTTGAGACTGCATCGGTATTTCCCCAAAGAGAAAGGGATGATGCAGCACAGCGACGGTAAGTATTTCCCTTAGTTATGAAACCAAGGTTATCGAACCAGTAGGAGGATCACCACCACCCAATAAGCAGCACCTGCACACAAACAACAAATACTTGCAACCCGACGCGAAAGAGAATTTGTCAATCTCTCTACGGTAAAAAGATAGATTAGGTAGTGATAGATAGGAGAGATAGATCTCTCAAGAGCAGAAAATAAAAAGGGCAAATAAAATATGCAGCAATATGTTTTTGGGTTTTTGGTTTTGTAGATCTGAAAACAAAGATGCAAAAAAGATATATCGGAAAGCAATATGTTGGAAAAGTAGACCCGGGGGCCATAGGGTTCACTAGTGGCTTCTCTCATGAGTATAGCGCACGGTGGGTGAACAAATTACTGTTGGGCAATTGATAGAAAATCGAATAGTCATGACGATATCCAAGGAGATGATCATTATATAGGCATCACGTCCAAGATAGGTAGACCGACTCCTGCCTGCATCTACCTCTATTATTCCACACATCGACCGCTATCCAGCATGCATCTAGTGTATTAAGTTCATGGAAAACGGAGTAATGCAATAAGAACGATGACATGATGTAGACAAGATCTATTCATGTAGGAATAGACCCCATGCAGTTATCCTTAATAGCAACGATACATGCGTGTCTTGCTGCCCCTTCTGTCACTGGGAAAGAACACCCCAAGATCGAACCCATCACAAAGCACCTCTTCCCATGGCAAGAAAAATCGATCTAGTCGGCCTAACTAAACCAAAGATTCGAAGAAGAAATACGAGGCTATAAGTAATCATGCATATAAGAGATCAAAGAAGACTCAAATAATATTCATGGATAGAAACTGATCATGAACTAAAAATTCATCGGATCCCAACAAACACAGCGCAAAAGTTTACATCAAATAGATCTCCAAGAGACCATTGTATTGAGAATCATAAGAGAGAGAGAGAGAGAGAGGAAGCCATCTAGCTACTGCCTACGGACCCGTAGGTCTATGGTGGACTACTCACGCATCATCGGAGAGGCACCTATGAGGAAGATGAACCCCTCCGTGATGGTGTTTAGATTGGATCTCGAGGTTCTGGAACTTGCGGCGGCTCGAATTGTGTTTCATCGACTCCCCTAGGGTTTTTGGAATATTTTGGAATTTATAGGCATCAGAGGTGGTGGAGAGGGGTCCCAAGGAGGGCACAACCCATTAGGGCGCGTCAGGGCCCCCCTGGCATGCCCTGGTGGGTTGTGGTCTCCTCGGCCCACTTCTCCATCACTTCTTTGGCCCACCGGGTGTCTTCTGGTCCAGAAAAAATCTCCAAAAAGTTTCGTTGTGATTGGACTCCGTTTGGTATTGATTTTCTGTGAAGTAAAAAACAAGCAAAAACAGCAACTGGCACTTTGGCACTATGTCAATAGGTTAGTCCCAAAAAATGATATAAAGTTGTTATAAAATGATTGTAAAACATCCAAGAATGATAATATAACAGCATGGAACAAGCAAAAATTATAGATACGTTGGAGACGTATCAGCATCCCCAAGCTTAATTCCTACTCGTCCTCGAGTAGGTAAATGATAAAAACAGAATTTTTGATGTGGAATGCTGCCTAACATGTTCATCGTATTCTTTTCTTTTGTATAGCATGGACATTTGGACTTGTAAATGATTCAAAGCAATAGTCTAGTTTTAACATAATGACTTCAATACTCAAGCATGCGAACAAGCAACCATGTCTTTCAAAATATCAACACTAAAGAAAGTTATCCCTAGCACATCATGCTCAATCATTGATCCATTCATGAAACACACTCAAATATTAACTATGCCCAATGCTCAAGTACGATCATAGCCCCCCTAGTTGGTGCTTATAAGAGAAGATGGAGACTCAAAGCAAAAATAAATAAAAAAATGCATAAAGTAAATAGATAGGCCCTTCGCAGAGGGAAGTAGGGATTTGTAGAGGTGCCAGAGCTCAAGGTTTAAATTGAGAGAGAAAAAAATATTTTGGGTGGCATGATTTTTCTGTCAACGAAAACGACAAAGTAGCTCACAATACTTTCCATGCTAGATATATCATAGGCGGTTCCCAAATAGAAAATAAAGTTTATTCCTTTTTCCACCAAACTTTCACTTTCCATGGCGGGCCATATCCACGGTCACTGTTCAAGAATTCATCCGATTAATCAGTTAACGGGCCAGTTAATCGCTACTCGTAGGATGGCCGAATCGAATAGCACCTATTTGTCGCGTTAACTTGTCGGGTCGATTAACTTGCCTGTGAGACCGATTAATAGGTTGTCAGGCCGATTAATCGCTGCTGGCCCATTAACTTAGGGGCAAATAAAGCCTAAATTTTTGGCTTGTAACCCCTCCCATCCCCGTCTCGCTCCTCAATAGCTAGGTTTCGACCAAATCATAACATATTTGGTATATTACATAGTTGAGAGTATGAGAGTATGGTATAATACCTAAAAAATAGATATATATGTTGGAAGGTTCCTATTTAATCTACCGATTAATCCAGTTAATAGGCCGTTTCACCGATTAATCGCTACTCCCAAGACGACCGAGCAGCTACCAGTTACCGATTTCCTTAACAATGTCCACGGTTGCCTTCCATACCAACACATTCCAAGGAATTTATTATTTGACAACATAAAGTAAATATTTTTTTTCTTTTTCATTTCGGGAATGGGCATCCCTATTACCGCCGCACTCTCGTGCAATGACAAGTGAATAAACACTCATCTTGAGAATAACACATCTAGCATGGAAAAATATTGGACACTCCCCACCGTTTCATGAGCGGTATGGGCACACAAAAGAGAAAATTTATTTTGAAAGTTTAGAGATGGCACATACAAATTTGCTTGGAACGACATGGAAATACCGCATATAGGTAGGTATAGTGGACTCATAAGGCAAAACTTGGTTTAAGGATTTTGGATGCACAAGTAGTATTTCTACTTAGTACAAATGGAGGCTAGCAAAAAGATTGGGAAGCAACCAAACCAAGAATTGAAAATTCACATAAGTGAGCATTGAGCATAACTAACACCGAATAATGCACCATAAGTAGGATGTAACTTCATTGCATAACTATTGACTTTCGTGCATGCATAGGGAATCACAAACCTTAACACTAATATTCCTACTAAGCATAATTACTCACTAACATGACTCACATATTACTATCATCATGTTTCAAAACTATGACAAAGAATCAAGTTTAATTTGCCCAATGATCTTCATGAAAGTTTTTATTATATCCTCCTTGGATATCTATCACTTTGGGACTAGTTTCATATATTGCCATTGCTTTTTGGCAAGCTCAAACAAATTTAAGTGAAGCACATGAGCATAAAGATTTCATCTCTCAAAAAGGTATAAGTGAAGCATGAGAGGATTTCTTCAAAATTTACTAACTCTCAAATTAATCTAAGTGAAGCATGAGAGTATTTCTACAAAACTTTCCAAGCACACCGTGCTCAAAAAGATATAAGTGAAGCACTAGAGCAAATCTATAGCTCAAAAAGTTTAAGTGAAGCACATAGAGCAATTCTAACAAATCATAGCATAATTTTGGCTCTCTAAAATAGGTGTGTACAGCAAGGATACAAAGGAAAAACAAACAAGCAAAGATACAAGACGCTCCAAGCAAAACTCATGATATGTGACGAATAAAAATATAGCTCCAAGTAAAATACCGATGATTGTTAGAAGAAAGAGGGGATGCCACTCGGGGGCATCCCCAAGCTTAGTTGATTGTTACTCTTTGGATATATCTTGGGGGTGCGGTAGCATCCCCAAGCTTAGGATTTTTATCACTCCTTATTCCTTCATCCATCGTGATCTCACCCAAAACTTGAAAACTTCAATCACACAAAACTCAACAAAATCTTTGTGAGATCCGTTAGTATAATAAAGCAAATCACTACTTTAGGTACTGTTGCAAACCCATTCATATTTTGTTATTGCATTATACCTACTTTATTTTAAATTTACCATGGCTCATACCCTTCAATATAAGCCATAGATTCATCAAAACAAGCACACAATGCAACGAAAACAGAATCTGTATTAAACAGAACAGTCTGTAGTAATTTGTACTCTAACCATACTTCTGTAATCTAAAAATTCTTAAAAATTAGGACAATGTAAGGAATTTGTATAGAAACACTGTGTTAAAATTTCAGCTCAAGATTACATTCCAGAAAAAAATGAAAATTCATATACTAGACGCAAAGTTTCTGTTTCAGATTCAGCATCACTTCTACTCATCCTATGAATCATCCTAAAGGCTTTACTTGGCACAAACACTAAATAAACCATAAAAACACAATCATAACAGAGGCATAATTGTGTCAACACACAAAAACAGAAAGGGAAAAGCAAAAATTTATTTATTCATTGGGTTGCCTCCCAACAAGCGCTATCGTTTTACGCCCCTAGCTAGGCATAACGCATAAATTCAAGTATTGTCATCTTTGGTTTTGGATGAGGTGTTTTTGTCAAGAGGTTTTGCAAATGGAACTTGAAACACATCATCCATATTAACTTTAGCACTATCAAGTTGTCCCCCTACGTACCCCCTTTGATTACCGGCCACGATCCAAGAATATTGTTGGTTCACATCATTGAAAACGTGTTGGATCATGTCTAAAACGGGGACTTCCTTTTTGAGATTCTCATCAAAAATTTGATTATTTCCAAGCAAATATCTCATCATGTAATCACTATTGTAGAGGATTTCTCCTATTACCAGTTTTTCACGGTTCATACCATAAAAGTAAAAGATCTCTCTAGCTTCCCGTACTATGTGATCAAATTCATGCATAAGAACAAGTGTAGATAACTTCCTAGCTTTAGGATTCTTTATGACGGGTAGCTCATAAAACAATATTTGCAAGGTAGGATGGCTATGAATAAATCTATTTTCAAGTTTTAGAACTAGCGCTGAGATAGCTTCCGCATAAGATTTAGTTTTTTCAAAATAGGAGTATCATCGAGAGTCAAATTCCCAACGCAATTGAAAAACTCTTGGAGAGTTTCTTTTCCTATAACGTTCCCTTGCCCGAAAACAAAAGTCTTAGAATCCAGATTAACAGAACGTCCAATTTTAGGAGTCCTGCCATCATCCGTTTCTGCCATACCAAAATCACTCATGGTGACAAGCAAACTAGAGATCCGGCGAGAAAAAGGTAAATGAAAAAGAGGGCGAATAAAACGGCAAATTGGTGAAGTGGGGGAGAGGAAAACGAGAGGCAAATGGCAAATAATGTAATTGCAAGGAGATGAGATTTGTGATTAGGAACCTGGTAGATGATGATGGAGTCCCCTCGGCGCCTATGATAGGCACGTAGAAGAGACCGCTTCCTCCCCGGCAAAGGCGCCAGAAATTCCTTTGACGTGGCTTGAGACTGCGTCGGTATTTCCCCAAAGAGGAAGGGATGATGCAGCACAGCGACGGTAAGTATTTCCCTCAGTTATGAAACCAAGGTTATCGAACCAGTAGGAGGATCACCACTACCCAATAAGCAGCACCTGCACACAAACAACAAATACTTGTAACCCGACGCGAAAGAGAGGTTGTCAATCTCTCTACGGTAAAAAGATAGATTAGGTAGTGATAGATAGAAGAGATAGATCTCTCAAAAGCACAAAATAAAAAGGGCAAATAAAATATGCAGCAATATGTTTTTGGGAATTTGGTTTTGTAGATCTGAAAACAAAGATGCAAAAAAGATAGATCGGAAAGCAATATGTTGGAAAAGTAGACCCGGGGGCCATAGGGTTCACTAGTGGCTTCTCTCATGAGTATAGCGCACGGTGGGTGAACAAATTACTGTTGGGCAATTGATAGAAAATCGAATAGTCATGACTATATCCAAGGCGATGATCATTATATAGGCATCACGTCCAAGATAGGTAGACCGACTCCTGCCTGCATCTACCTCTATTACTCCACACATCGACCGCTATCCAGCATGCATCTAGTGTATTAAGTTCATGGAAAAACAGAGTAATGCAATAAGAACGATGACATGATGTAGACACGATCTATTCATGTAGGAATAGACCCCATCTTGTTATACTTAATAGCAACGATACATGCGTGTCTTGCTGCCCCTTCTGTCACTGGGAAAGAACACCGCAAGATCGAACCCATCACAAAGCACCTCTTCCCATAGCAAGAAAAATCGATCTAGTCGGCCTAACTAAACCAACGATTCGAAGAAGAAATACGAGGCTATAAATAATCATGCATATAAGAGATCAAAGAAGACTCAAATAATATTCATGGATAGAAACTGATCATGAACTCAAAATTCATCGGATCCCAACAAACACACCGCAAAAGTTTACATCAAATAGATCTCCAAGAGACCATTGTATTGAGAATCATAAGAGAGAGAGAGAGGAAGCCATCTAGCTACTGCCTACGGATCCGTAGGTCTATGGTGGACTACTCACGCATCATCGGAGAGGCACCTATGAGGAAGATGAACCCCTCCGTGATGGTGTTTAGATTGGATCTCGAGGTTCTGGAACTTGCGGCGGCTGGAATTGTGTTTCGTCGACTCCCCTAGGGTTTTTGGAATATTTGGGAATTTATAGGCATCAGAGGCGGTGGATAGGGGTCCCGAGGAGGGCACAACCCATCAGGGCGCGCCGAGGCCCCCCTGGCGCGCCCTCGTGGGTTGTGGTCTCCTCGGCCCACTTCTCCATCACTTCTTTGGCCCACCGGGTGTCTTCTGGTCCAGAAAAAATCTCCAAAAAGTTTTGTTGCAATTGGACTCCGTTTGGTATTGATTTTCAGCGAAGTAAAAAACAAGCAAAAACAGCAACTGACACTTTGGCACTATGTCAGTAGGTTAGTCCCAAAAAATGATATAAAGTTGTTATAAAATAATTGTAAAACATCCAAGAATGATAATATAACAGCATGGAACAAGCAAAAATTATAGATACGTTGTGCGAGAGGGGGTAATCATAAGTAGGTTGTTAGTTCGAGTAAGAACATCACCTTAGCACCGTTCCACCCACATATCAAATTATCAAAGCAGCGAACGCGAATCAACTCAACATGATGAATGTGACTAGACAGAATTCCCATGTGTCCTCGGGAGCGCTTGCTTAATATAAGAGTACTTTCAGGCCCGTCCTTTGCTATAAAAAGGATTGGGCTACCTTGCTGCACCTTTGCTACTATTGTTACTTGTCACTTGTTACGAACTATCTTGCTACAAAAGTATCTACTGTCGTTACTTACAGCACTTGCAGAGAATACCTTGCTGAAAACCGCTTGTCATTTCCTTCTGCTCCTCGTTGGGTTCGACACTCTTACTTATCGAAAGGACTACGATTGATCCCCTATACTTGTGGGTCATCACGCTGTCGTTGCCCGAACGCCGCCACCGCAAAACACGTCGCCGGCGACGACTCTGGCCGAACCAGTCGCCCTCGTCGGTGCCATTCGACATGCGGCGCTGCACACGTTCGAACGCGCCTGGCCGCGCGCGAAATAGCCCTTTGTGGCGCAATTCCGACCAAGTCAGGCGCCCTCTGATAAGTCTCCAACGTATCTATAATTTTTTATTGTTCCATGCTGTTATATTATCATTCTTGGATGTTTTACAATCATTTTATAGCAACTTTATATCATTTTTTGGGACTAACCTATTGACATTGTGCCCAATGCCAGTTGCTGTTTTTTGCTTGTTTTTTTACTTCGCAGAATATCAGTACCAAACGAAGTCCAAATGCCATGAAACTTTTTGGACATTTTTTTGGACCAGAAGAAAACTTGGGAGCCAAGGAAGCACCTGGGGGGAGGCCCGTGGGGCCCACAAGACACCAGGGCGCGCGAGAGGCCCCTAGCACGCCCTGATGGGTTGTGGGGCCCACGGGGGTCTCCTCCACCGCCTCTCAGCTCTATAAATACCCAAATATTCCAGAAACCCTAAGGGAGTCGACGAAACACAATTCTAGCCGCCGCAAGTTCCAGAACCACGAGATCCAATCTAGAGCCCTATTCCGGCACTCCGCCGGAGGGGAACACGATCACGGAGGGGTTCATCATCCTCATGGTGCTCCTCCGATGATGCGTGAGTAGTTCACCATAGACCTACGGGTCCGTAGGCAGTAGTTAGATGGCTTCTTCTCTCTTTTTGATTCTCAATACAATGGTCTCTTGGAGATCTATTTGATGTAATGACTTTTTGCGGTGTGTTTGTTGGGATCCGATGAAGTTCGAGTTTATGATCAGATCTATATCCATGAATATTATTTGAGTCTTCTTTTATCTCTTATATGCATGATTATTTATAGCCTCGTATTTCTTCTCCTAATCTTTGGTTTAGTTAGGCCAACTAGATTGATTTTTCTTGCAATGGGAAGAGGTGCTTTGTGATGGGTTCAATCTTACGGTGTCCTCACCCGATAACAGAAGGGGTAGTGAGGCACGTATGTATCATTTCTATTAAGGATAAAAAGATGGGGTCTATTACTACATGAATAGATCTTGTCTACATCATGTCATCATTCTTATTACATTACTCCGTTTCTCCATGAACTTAATACACTAGATGCATGCTCGATAGCGGTGGATGCGTGGAGTAATAATAGTAGATGCAGAATCGTTCGGTCTACTAATCTTGGACGTGATGCCTATATATTGATCATTGCCTTGGATATCGTCATAATTATTTGTTCTTCTATCAATTGCCCAACAGTAATTTGTTTACCCACCGTATGCTATTTTCTCGAGAGAAGCCACTAGTGAAATCTACGGCCCCCGAGTCTATCTTTTATCATATTGCTTTCCGATCTATCTTTTATTGTATTTGCTTTCATATCTATTATTCTAAAACCCCAAAAATACCTTGCTACACTTTTTTATTTACTTATTTTATTTTGTGTTTTTGCAAGATCTACTTATCCAATCTCATACAAACCAATCTATCTTTTTACCGAGGAGGGATTGACAACCCCTCTTACATGTTGGGTTGCAAGTATTTGTTCTTTGTGTGCAGGTACCGTTTACATAGTGTTGCTTGGTTCTCCTACTGGATTGATAACCTTGGTTTCATAACTGAGGGAAATACTTGTCGTCGTTGTGCTGCATCATCCCTTCCTCTTTGGGGAAATACTAACGCGATTCAAACACGTCAAAGGAATTTATCGTGCCGTTGTTGGGGAAACATCATCAACATCTATCAGGTTCCTAATCAAAAATCTCATCTCCTTGCAATTTACATTATTTGCCATTTGCCTCTTGTTTTCATCTCCCCCACTTCACAAAATTTTCCATTTTATTCGCCTTCTTTTTTCGTTCGCCTTTTTCTCGCCGGATCTCTTTTTGTTTGCATTCTTGTTTGCATAGTCATGATGTCTCAAAGAAAGTATTATGATTTTCCCTACCCCAATATTTTGCTAGAGATTGAGAAAAGTACCAAGGAATATATGACTACACAATTTGAGCATAATAAGTATTTCACCGAAGAGCTTAAAGAACACTCTAGTATGCTAGATGCTATAACATAACAACTTGATGATGTTAGTAGAGAAGTTTCTAATCTCCAATCCAGGTATGCTCATACTGAAAATTTGTTAGGCAAAATATCCGATGCACAAGCTACACTAGTAAATCAAATGGCCGCTAAGCCAATTTCTCTAGAGGATAATAATGATGAAGATCTTAAAGTGATTGGTGTTTCTTATATTGATTCCTTGTTTAGTAATATTAAAATTGATGATAAAGGGACAGAAGAAGAGTCAACTTTAGCTAGAAGGTGTCCCAATAATTCGGAGGGTGAAAATCTTGTTGAAAAAATTGATGAAAGTGGGTTTGGAGAGGTCAAAAATTTAACTAGTGATGTGCCCACTCTTCTGGATTACAAAGACTTTAGTTATGAGAATTACTCTTTGATTGAATGTATTTCTTTGTTGCAATCCATGATAAATTCACCCCATGCTTATGAACAAAATAAAGCGTTTACTAAACATATTGTAGATGCCATGATGAAAGCTTTAGAAGAAAATTGGAATTCGAGATTTCAATTCCTAGAAAATTACATAATTAGTGGGAACCTACTATTAAAGTCAAGATTAAAAATTATGAATGCTTTGCTTTATGTGATTTGGGTGCTAGTGTTTCCACCATTCCGAAATCTCTATGTGATGTGCTTGGTCTTACCAATATTGAAGAATGTTCTCTTAATTTGCACTAGGCGGATTCTACTATTAAAAAGCCTTTGGGAAGAATTAATGATGTTCTTATTCTTGCAAGTAGGAACTATGTGCCCACAGATTTTATTGTTCTTGATATTGATTGCAATCCGTCTTGTCCTATCATACTAGGTAGACCCTTTTTACGCACTATAGGTGCCGTGATTGATATGAAAGAAGAGAATATTAAATTTCAATTTCCACTAATAAAGGGTATGGAACACTTCCCTATAACAAGAATTAAGCCACCTATGAATCAATCATGAGGGCATCCTATGGAGCAAAAACTAAAGATGACATCACTTGAATCTATGCTTTATGCCTAGCTAGGGGCGTAAAACGATAGCGCTTGTTGGGAGGCAACCCAATGAATAAAATTTATTTTTGCCTTTTTCTTTATGTTATTGAGTGTTTGCACAATTATGCTACTGTTATGATTGTGTTTTTATGTTTTAATTAGTGTTTGTGCCAAGTAAAGCCTTTAGGATCATGTTGGGTGATAGTTGATTTGATCTTGTTGGAAAACGGAAACTTTTGTGTCCAGTAGCAGAATTTTTAAAAATCACAGAAGTGACGAAAAATTCTGAATTTTTTACACAAGATTGATATACAAATTTCCTACGGTTTCCTAAATTTTCAGAATATTTTGAGTAATATAAGTATGGTTAGAGTATAGATTACTACAGACTGTTTTGTTTTTGACAGATTCTGTTTTCGTTGCATTGTGTGCTTATTTTGATGACTCTATGGATTATATCGGGGGGGTATAAGCCATGGTAAAGTTAGAATACAGTAGATATAATGCAATAATAAAATATGAATGGGTTTGCAATAGTACTTAGAGTGGTGATTTGCTTTATTATACTAACGGATCTCACGAAGGTTTTGTTGAGTTTTGTGTGATTGAAGCTTTCAAGTTTTGGGTGAGATCACGATGGATGAAGGAATAAGGAGTGAAAAGAGCCTAAGATTGGGGATGACCATGGCACACCAAGGTAATATTGAAGGATAAACAAGCAACTAATCTTGGGGATGCCCCGGAAGGCATCCCCTCTTTCTTCTAACAACCATCGGTAATTTTACTTGGAGCTATATTTTTATTTGTCACATATCATGAGTTTTGCTTGGAGCGTCTTGTATTATATGAGTCTTTGATTGTTTTGCTTTTTAGTTTGTAACAAGTATCCTTGCTTGACACACCTATTTGAGAGAGCCAAATTATGCTTTGAATTGTTAGAATTGCTCTATGTGCTTCACTTAAATTTTTTGAGCTATGGAATTGCTCTAGTGATATCTTTTGAGCACGGTGTGCTTTAATTTTTGAAGAAATACTCTCATGTTTCACTTACATTTATTTGATAGTTAGTAAATTTTTGAAGAAATTCTCTCATGCTTCACTTATATTATTTTGAGAGATGAAAATCTTTATGTTCATGTTCTTGACTTAAATTTGTTTGAGCTTGTCAAAAGCAATTGCAACATATGAAACTAGTCCCAAAGTGATAGATATTCAAGAGGGATATAATAAAAACTTTCATGAAGATCATTTGACAAAATAAACTTGATTCCTTGTAATAGTTTTGAGATATGATGATAGTAATATGTGAGTCATGTTGGTGAGTAATTATGCTTTAGTAAGAATATTGGTGTTAAGGTTTGTGATTCCCTATGCAAGCACGAAAGTCAATAGTTATGCAATGAAATTACATCCTACTTGTGGTGCATTATTCAGTGTTAGTTATGCTTAATGCCCGTTTATGAGAATTTTCTTTTCATGGTTGGTTGCTTCTCAATCTATTTGCTAGCCTCCACTTGTAGTAAGTAGAAATACTACTTGGGCATCCAAAATCCTTAAACCCAATTTTGCCATATGAGTCCACCATACCTACATATATGCGGTATTTCCATGCCGTTCCAAGCAAATTTTTATGTGCCATCTCTAATTTTCAAAATGAATTTCCTTTTTGTGTGCTTGTACCGCTCATGAAGCGGCAAGGGGTTGCCAATATTTTTCCATGCTAGATGTGTTATTCTCAAGATGAGTGTTTACTCACTTGTCATTGCACGAGAGTACGGCGGTAATAGGGATGCCCAATCCTGAAATGAAAAAGAAATTTACTTTATGTTGTGAAATAATAAATTCCTTGGAAAGTTTTGGTATGGAAGGCATCCGTGGATACGGCTAGCCATGGATTGTGAAAGAATGGTGGAAAAAGGAATAAACTTTATTTTCTGTTTGGGAACCGCCTATGATATATCTAGCATGGAAAGTATTGGGAATTCTCGGTCGTTTTCGTTGACAGAAAAGGCATGCCACCCAAAATATTTCTCTCTCTCAATTTAAGCTTTGAGCTCTGGCACCTCTACAAATATCTACTTCCCTCTGTGAAGGGCCTATCTATTTACTTTATGCAATTTTTATTTTTACTTTGAGTCTCCATCTTCTCTTATAAAGCACCAAATAGGGGGCACTATGATCATACTTCTGCATTGGATGTAGCTAATATTCGAGTGTGTTTCATGAATGGACCAATGATTGAGCATGATGGGCTAGGGATAACTTTCTTTAGTGTTGATATTTTGAAAGACATGGTTGCTTGTTGATATGCTTGAGTATTGAAGTCTTCATGTCAAATATAGACTATTGCTTTGAACCATCTAAAAGTCCAAATGTCCATGCTACAAAAGGAAACAATATGTGATGAACATGTTAGGCAGCATTCCACATCAAAAATTCTGTTTTTATCATTTACCTACTCGATGACGAGCAGGAATTAAACTTGGGGATACTGATACGTCTCCAACGTATCTATAGTTTTTGATTGTTCCATGATGTTATATTATCATTATTGGATGTTTTACAATCATTTTATAGCAACTTTATATTAGTTTTTGGGACTAACCTATTGACATAGTGCCCAGTGCCAGTTGCTGTTTTTTGCTTGTTTTTTTACTTCGCAGAATATCAGTACCAAACGAAGTCCAAATGCCACGAAACTTTTTGGAGATTTTTTGGACCAGAAGACAACTTGGGAGCCAAGGAAGCACCTGGGGGGAGGCCCATGGGGCCCACAAGACACCAGGGCACGCGTGAGGCCCCTGGCGCACCCTGATGGGTTGTGGGGCCCACGGGGGTCTGCTCCACCGCCTCTCAGCTCTATAAATACCCAAATATTCCAGAAACCCTAAGGGTGTCGACGAAACACAATTCCAGCCGCCGCAAGTTCCAGAACCACGAGATCCAATCTAGAGCCCTATTCCGGCACTCCACCGGAGGGGAACACAATCACGGAGGGGTTCATCATCCTCATTGGTGCTCCTACGATGATGCGTGAGTAGTTCACCATAGACCTACGGGTCCGTTAGCAGTAGCTAGATGGCTTCTTCTGTCTTTTTGATTCTCAATACAATGGTCTCTTGGAGATCTATTTGATGCAATGACTTTTTGCGGTATGTTTGTTGGGATCCAATGAAGTTCGAGTTTATGATCAGATCTATATCCATGAATATTATTTGAGTCTTCTTCGATCTCTTATATGCATGATTATTTATAGCCTCGTATTTCTTCTCCGAATCTTTGGTTTAGTTAGGCCAACTAGATTGATTTTTCTTGCAATGGGAAGAGGTGCTTTGTGATGGGTTCGATCTTACGGTGTCCTCACCCAGTGACAGAAGGGGTAGCAAGGCACGTATGTATCGTTGCTATGAAGGATAAAAAGATGGGGTCTATTCCTACATGATTAGATCTTGTCTACATCATTACATCGTTCTTATTGCATTACTCCGTTTCTCCATGAACTTAATACACTAGATGCATGCTGGATAGCGGTCAATGTGTGGAGTAATAGTAGTAGATGCAGAATCGTTTCGGTCTACTAATCTTGGATGTGATGCCTATATATTGATCATTGCCTTGGATATCGTCATAATTATTTGTTCTTCTATCAATTGCCCAACAGTAATTTGTTTACCCACCGTATGCTATTTTCTCGAGAGATGCCACTAGTGAAATCTACGGCCCCCGGGTCTATCTTTTATCATATTGCTTTCCAATCTATCTTTTATTGTATTTTCTTTCATATCTATTATTCCAAAAACCCAAAAATACCTTGCTGCACTTTTTTCTTTACTTATTTTATTTTGTGTTTTTGCAAGATCTACTTATCCAATCTCATACAAACCAATCTATCTTTTTAGCGAGGAGGGATTGACAACCCCTCTTACGCGTTGGGTTGCAAGTATTTATTCTTTGTGTGCAGGTACCGTTTACATAGTGTTGCTTGGTTCTCCTACTGGATTGATAACCTTGGTTTCATAATTGAGGGAAATACTTGCCGTCGATGTGCTGCATCATCCCTTCCTCTTTGGGGAAATACCAACGCAGTTCAAACACGTCACCCTCCGTCGCAGATTTGGTCACCAGAGCTGTTCTCCGGCGCCACCGCCGACGTGGCCCGGCTGGGGCCACCCCTAGGGCCACTGCCAGTGGACCCAAGGCCCCCTTTGCCAAGTTGACCGCAGTCAACTGGCTGACTGGGCAGAGCCCAGTCACTACCAGTGGGACCCCCCTAATTAACCTAATTAAGTGAATTAAATTATTTAGTTAACCTAATCACTCAGTGACATGTGGGCCCAGTCCCCTAAATTAATCAGATTAGCTTAAATTTAAACTCTGTTAAGCCCAATGTCTATGACAGGTGGGGCCCAGCTGTCAGGTTTGACCTGAGACACCTGGGTTGACTGCTGATGTCATGATGACATCATGCTGACGCATTAAATATAATTTAGAATTAAATTAAATATGTTAATTCCAGAATATTATTATAACTTTGAAAAATCATATAAATTAAATTTATAACTCAGATGAAAATAATTTATATATGAAAGTTGATCAGAAAAATCCAACGAATCCAAATATGCAATCTATTCATCTGTCATATGCTCTAGCATGATGAACATGGAACTTTCCCCTCCGATTCATCTGTCCAATAAGACCCAAAGACCCAGGAAATATTGTCAGATATTTTCCCGTTCCGTCTATAACTCTTAGCACTGCGTTAGCTCATCCCTAACACTGCATATTGTCATGTCATGCATTTGTGATGCATCTGTTTGCTTTATATTTATTGTTTCTTCCCCCCTCTTCTCTCCGGTAGACCCCGAGACTGATGTACGACTACGCCGCTGACGTCCAGCCACTTGCAGCAGAGCTTCCAGACAAGCAAACCCCCTTGATCATTCCTATATCGCCCATTCCTTCTCTCTCATGCTTGCATTAGATTTTGCTACTCTTGTTGATAGCTCCTATTCTGATGCATAGCCTATTTTTGATAAACTGATGTACTTGTCCCTGTTGCCCCCGCTTCATCATCGATGACTTGATCAACGTGATCAACGTCCTGAGCCCTACACATCACCTCACACCCCTTAGTTGTACGAATCTGCAGAGCTACTATCGAGCACCGAGGGTGACACTTCGTGACGTACTCCTGATGCTAACTCTGTAGTGTAGTTAACCGGGAGTGGACTATGGAGGGTGATTCCTCCTTCACCTCTTCCGATAACGACTCTGTTGTGCAACACCTCAAGCGTGAACCATCGAGGGTGATTCCTCTCTGGTCACCTTGACGATTACATCGAGTGGGATCCATCGAGGGTGATTCCTCGGATTCCCCCTTGATGTTATGGACACACGGTTACTTTGACTTTACTACAGAACCATGTTGAGGTTGGGTTGACCTGGAGGGTGCTTGTGTAATAATGATGAGGCACGGCCGGGCATTCTTGGCCCTTGCTGTAAGTCCTCGAGACAGGGCGACGTGACCACATATCGTGGATCATTGATCGTGACCGCAACTAACAAAACATTAATGGCTTTAGATATGTGATCTGAGAAGGTCTTTGGCCTGTTTCACACTAACCACCATGCGGGAATCAGTACGGGCACTCTACATTGTACATTCGCCCGAAAGCTCTTTAGACATCACAGTTGAGCGGCACTAGCCCGGGTGGCCCGCGTAAGCACCGTCTTTGTATTAAGAGGTGCCAGGACTGACACCGGCTATCCTCGCAACGCGCAGGATTGCAAAGGGCAATTGGCACATGACCCCTTCGCATTTAGGATGTAGACCGGCGTGTGGCCTCTCTGTTGAGCATAGGTAGGACTACGGCGTGTCGATCAGCCGAGGCCGGGCATGACCTGGAAATTTTGTCCGCCCAGAGTTAATCGAGCGTGTTGGGTAAGTTTGTGCACCCCTGCAGGTAAGTATACCTATTCAAATAGCCGTGTCGACGGTAACGGATGCTCGAAGTTGTATCCCAATCTAATACAACTCGAATGGCGACTTTAAATGAAATGTTGGCTCCGAGATTACTTTCTCGCAGGGAGTCGAGGAAGGATCTCTAGGCGATACTAAATAACTTGTTGCTTTTAATATGCTAATCTACACTCTTCTAATGCTGCAAGATGCTTCAAGATGCTAGTCTTTGATAGGCTAGGATTTCCCCCTCTATTCTGGCATTTCTGCAGTTAGTCCAAAGATAAAGCCCCATTCCTTTGATAATGATGCATACTTAGCATAGATTAGATATAAGTCTTGCAAGTACTTTGGATGAGTACTCACGGTTGCTTTGCTCCCCTTTTTCCCCTCGATACGATTATTGCGATCAGATGACAGAGCCCAGGAGATAGTTGATCCTGTCGACGACTACTACTACACCGACGGAGCCTACTACTACATGGAGGCTGTCCCCGGCCAGTATTAGGATGGGAGGCTCCCAGGCAGGAGGCCTTGCCTTTTCGATCCGTTGTTGATGTTTGTGCTAGCCTTCTTAAGGCAAACTTGTTTACTTATGTCTGTACTCAGATATTATTGCTTCCGCTGACTCGTTTGTATTTGAATTTATGTATTCGAGCCCTCGAGGCCCCTGGCTTGTAATATAAAGCTTGTATGACTTTAATTTGTGTCTAGAGTTGTGTTGTGATATCTTTCCGCGAGTCCCTAATCTTGATCGTCCGCATTTGCATGTATGATTAGCGTACGATCAAAATGGGGGCGTCACAATCATTGCCATGAATAACATCATAACTATGCGCTTTTCTATCAATTGCCCAACATTAATTTGTCTATCCACTGTATGTTATGCGTTCGAGAGAGAAGCCTGATACGTCTCCAACGTATCTATAATTCTTGATTATTCCATGCTATTATATTATCATTCTAGGATACTTTTTAGGCATTTACTTGATGTTTTATATTATTTTTTAGCACTAACCTATTAATCCAGTGCCAAGTGTCAGTTGCTGTTTTCTGCATGTTTTTGGCTTTTCAGGAAAATTGTACCAAACCAAGTCCAAATACCTCCAAACTTTTTGATGTTTTTTCTAGACCAAAATAAGACCTGGAAGCTTCGGAGGAAGACCGGAGGGCACACGAGGTGCCCCTAAGCCAACAAGGCGCACCCAGGGGGGGTGGTCGCACCTTGATGGCTTGGGGCCACCTCTCTGCTCTCCTGGCCCTGATCTCTGGCCTATAAATTCACATATATTCCAAAAACCCTAGAGAGCCTCCCGACGCACTTTTTGCGCCGCCGCAAGTCTGTGTTCTGCCGTGTGCCCGTTTGGAGCCCTGTTTCGGTGTCGTGACGGAGGGGGGATCGATCACGGAGGGCCTCTACATCAACCTTGCTGCTCCCATGGTGATGTGTGAGTGGTTCACCGTAGACCTACGGGTCCATAGTTAGTACCTAGATTGCTATCTCTCTCTATGTTCTTCAATGTCAAGATCACCGCGATTCCCGCAGTGATCTATCTTATGTAATCAATCGTTGTGGTGTGTTTGTTGGGATCCGGTGAATTGTGGGTTTATGTTTAGATTATTCATGAAATTATATTGAACCCTTGCCGGTTATTTATATGCATGATTGTTATAGCTTCGTAATGCTCTCCCATCTATCGGTTTTGGTTGGCCAACTAGATTGATTTATCTTCAAGGGAGTGGTGCGTTGTAGTGGGTTTAATCTTGCGATGCTCAATCCCAGTGACAAAAAGGGACATGACACGTATTGTATAGCTGCCACTAAGGGTAAAACGATGGGGTTCATTCATATTAATTGGATTTACTTTGTCTACATCATGTCATCATCCTCCAAGCATTACTCTGTTTTTATTTAATACTCTAGATGCATGTTGGATAGCGGTCGATGGGTGGAGTAATAGTAGTAGATGCAAGCAGGAGTTAGTTTACTTGTTTATGGACGTGATGCCTATATACATGATCATTGTCGTGAATAAATATTGCATAACTATGCACTTTTCTATCAATTGCCCGACAGTAATTTGTTTACCCATCGTATGTCTTCTTCGAGAGAGAAGCCTCTAGCGAACACTATGGCCCCCGGGTCTCCTCACAAATATAATTACAAAAACTTCTAAAATATTGCTGTCATCATTTACTTTCTTTTTATTTCCAATTTATATTTATCAAATTATCTATCTATCACTACTTATCGCTTGCAAGTAACAAGTTCAAGGGGATTGACAACCCTCTTGCCCGCGTTGGGTGCAAGTGTTTGTTCTTTTATGTGTAGGTGCTGAAGATAGGAGTTTGTGTGGTTCTCCTATTGGTTCGATAACCTTGGTTCTCACCGAGGGAAACACTTACCTCTACTGTGCTGCATTATCCCCTCCTCTTCGGGGGAAATCCCAATGTTGTTTACAAGTATCAAAGCCTCTAGTGAAAACTATGCCCCCTCTGGTCTATTTAAATCATATTGTTTAAACCCTAAAAACTTTATTGCAATTGTTTACCTTTTATTTCTTTTTTAATTTTATATATCTATCACTATCAGAAGTAATCGTTGCAAGTAACGAGTTCAAAGGTCTTGACAACCCTCTTGCCCGCATTGGGTGCAAGTGTTTGGTTATGTGTGTGCAGGTAATGTGGATGGGAAGTTGCCTTGATTCTCTTACTGGTTCGATAACCTTGGTTCTCACTGAGGGAAATACTTATCACTATTATATTGTTTCACCCTTCCTCTTCGGGAAAAAACCCAACGCAGCTCACAAGTAGCACATCCCTAAGTATCTGTCACTCAATGATTCGTTAGGGACACGGAGGAAATCCCTTACCGCTTCTCTTACTATTTTTGGGGTCCCTTTGCTGAAGAAGATCGATGATTTGCCTCTGTTTATTCTCTGCTCCGATTCCATATAGTACGAATCTAACATGTTTGATATATCCTCTACTCCATTTATACTTGCCCTGAAAAACAACAGGCTATCATCTGCGAATAAAAGGTGGTTCACCGGCCGTGACGATGGTGCCACCTTAATGCCGCCGAGCTGGGATGACTGGTTTTGTGATTTTAAAGGCACGAAAGCCCCCCTGCAGCCAACAAGAAAAGATATGGAGAGATGGGATCTTCCCGTCGAATGCCACGTGTAGGTTTGAATTCTTCAGACTTTTTTCCATTAAACATCATTGAGAAAGAGACAGAGCTCACCATGTTCATGATGACAGTAATCCAGGGTGCAGCAAAGCCTAGCTTCTCCATGATCGCTCTGAGATATGCCCACTCAACTCTGGCGTAGGCCTTTATCATATCGAGTTTGAGTGCGCAAAAGGTGTTACTTTTTGACCTATTCCTCTTCATAAAATGAAGGCACTCATAAGCAGAGATTATATTGTCAGTAATGAGCCTTCCTGGTACGAATGTCGGCTGCTCCTCGGAGATGACCTGCGGTAATATGACCTTAAGACGATTAGCTAGCACTTTTGAGGCAACCTATTAAAAAACATTGCATAAGCTGATAGGATGGAATTGTGACAACAAGGTGAGATTAGATACCTTCGGGATTAAAGCCAGTAATGTATCCTTTAAACAAGTTGGGTTCTCCTCCCCCCGGAAAATACCAAGAACAGACCGGGTGACCACATCACCACAAACATCCCAATGCCTCTAAAGAAAGTGAGCCGGGAACCCTTCTTGCCCATGTGCCTTAGTCGGGAACATCTGGAACAAAGCCGCCTTCAGTTCCTTCTCATCATATGGTGCCATAAGAATTGCATTCATGGTGGGTGTTACCTTTGACGGGACATGCTCAAGAACCTCTGCAACCCCCTATACCCCTTCAGAAGTATATAGGTTCATGTAGTAATCAAGTGTGAGTTGTTGCATCTCAGTCATGTCCTCTGTTAGCTGGCCATCCGACCTTTGCGCCTTTATCAAGTTCTTCTTCCATCTCATTGAGACTCTCATATGGAATAAATGAGTATTACTGTCCCTGGCAGAGAGCCATTCAATGCGAGAACGCTGCTCCCAAATGAGTTCTTCCGGCAAATACAATTCAATGAGCCTGTCATTAATCTTTGTCTCTGTGTGAGACGGACCATCTCTCGTTGGATAACTCTACATCCTATCAACTTCTTTCTTTAGCCTTCAGATCTCCCCACGAACACTGCCAAAGGTAGACTTGGACCACTCTCCCAGATTATTTGCCAAAGCGCCTAGTTTTGCCTGCACCTAGCCCGCCGTTAGATTGTGACCCACCTGCTCCCATGCAGATCGGATGGTGGGCTTTAACTCAGCATGGGTGTCCCACATTACCTCGTATCGAAAACGTTTATCATCCTTCACTCCTGGGATCCTCGGCGCTAGTTGCACAAGGATGGGTGAGTGATCTGATGTTGCTGAAGTGAGGTGCTCGACAGACGCATTAGGGAACTGTGTGCACCATTCAGCCGTTCCGAGTGCCCTATCAAGACGAACACGTGTATAAGAGCCACCTGACACTTTCTTCTCATATGTCCACATCCTTCCTCTGAATCCCAAGTCAACTAGACCACAAGCATCCACTGTATCTCTAAATCCTTGCATCTGGGATTGACTTCGAGTGCCAATTCCGTTATGCTCATCCTGTCTCAATACCTCGTTGAAATCCCCCAGACACATCCAAGGTATGTGGTGGAGGGTAGCCCGATTTTTCATAGTGTTCCATGTGTGATAACGCAGATGAGTTTGAGCCTCCCGATAGAAACAAGAGAGTCACCATGGATCACCTCCAAGCATGTGATCTTAACATCTATGTGATACTTGGAAAAACCTAAATTCTCAATCTTTATTTTATCATTCCAAAAAATTACCAATCCTCCACTCCTACCGGAGGAATCAACAACAAATGAATTATCATAACCTAAAGTACTCTTAAGTTAGGCCCAATAAACCCGGATGGAGGTAGTATATCTTAACACATTGGTCATGTAGGAGATATGCCCTAGAGGCAATAATAAATGTTATTGATTATCTCCCTGTTCATAATTATGTTTATGTTCCATGCTATAACTGCAATGATTCTCGAGTCTACAAATAAAACGAGGCTTGGAGGGAAACTCATGTGCACGTGTGGGATAATAAACGGTAAAATGTATTCCTAGTCAAGCCTCTAAGACTGGCTCAAGTATTGCATGATGATCCTGTTTTCCTGATCATGGGCATGACTATGTCGGCAATTTTGAGGGCACAATGTTAGAAGAACATTTGTGTTGAATCGACCCGATTGATGTTATGCTATGAGATACATTCGTCACTAGTTAATGGTTAATAACACAGAGAAGTTAAAGTTTGCATAATTCCTTAGACCATGAGAGTATCGAGTTTCTTCATGCTTGCTTCATGAACTTTGGGGTTTGTTTAACGTCATCCGTAAATGGGTGGCTATTACGGCGGTTTACGGGTTCATGGAAAAGTATGTCAAGTAACTTGATAGCTCAAGATTGGGATTTGCTCCTCCGACGATGGAGAGATATCTCTGGGCCCTCTCGGTGTTACGGTATCCATCATCGTCTCGCCAGACACTTTGTGATTTGATCACGGGGATGCCGGAACACGGGAACGAGAAAAGAGAACAATGTCGGTAACGAGGTAACTGGCATAGTGGACAAGTTGTTGATCCACGGGGATGCCTACATGTCTCACCTCAGGTATTTGTAACATATCGTGTAGCAACAGGAATAGCACACGGCAACTGGAGGTTCACTCGAATATTCATTCGTGTGGGTATAGGGGTCAATATGGGTGTCCACGGCTCCGATGTTGATCATTGATCGGAAGGGGTTCCGGGTCATGTCTATACTTCACCGAACCTATAGGGTCACACGCTTAAGGGTCATCTATCTGCTGAATACTAGACAAGGAGTCTGAGAGAAAGTCACTGGAAAAGTTTCGGAGACAACGGAAAAGTTCCGGAGAGAACACCGAAAAAGTTTCGGTAAAACCGAAAAGTTGTTCCGGATAAAACCATTGATCCAAAAAGGTTTCGGCAAGCACCGGGAATGTTTTGGAGGTTGCCAGATTGGTCTGGTAATTTCTGGAATTTTTTCGGCGAAAAAACCGAAAAAGGTTTTCGGAGCTACCGGAATTGTTTACCGGGTAAACGAAGATGGTTTTAAATTAAACCACCATACCGGAAATGTTCCGGAGCGAGTCCAGATAATTTTAGAGGGTGCCGGAAATGTTCTGGGACCTTCCGGAATTTTTCAGAAGAAATAGTTTCGGAAAACATCTTGTCCCAGCGAGAGGGGACAAGATCCCACGGATCGTGGGGGCTGTTTTTGGGGGGCACCCCCTTTAGGGGACAGCCCCCTTGTGGCTGGACAAAGTGTTTGGAGGGGCCCCCACGGTGGGGGGGCAGCCCCCACAAATGGTGGAGAGTGTTGGGAGGAAGGTGGGGCCCCATGGGGGAACACCATGGACAAGGGAACATGTTTTCTCCATGTTTGGTGGGAACATGTTTTCCTTGTTTGGTGGGTGCATGTTTAGTGGGCTGAATTTCAGCCCCCCCCCCTCACCCCTTCCACCACTATATAAGGAGGTGGAGAGGAGCTCTCCATCCTCACTCCAACTCTCACACACATGGCATGCATGATCTGCCTTTCTTCTCTCCCTCCCACGAAATAGTTTCGTAGAGCCGAAAGGCTGTCTGGGTTCCGGTGGGAACTAGTTCTGGACGGCGAAGCCCTGCCGGATAGATGATACCGTATGTGTGCAACTCTGTAGAGAGATCGTAGTTTCGGTCTTAGTTGGAGAGTGCCTCCCGAAGGGCTGTCCGTGTGATCGTCCGAGTTTTGGAGGTCCTCCCGAAGGGCTGTCCGAGTGATAGTCCGAGTTTCGGAGGTCCCCCCGAAGGGCTGTCCGCGACACCGTCCGGGGGACTGTGCGACCGCCTCCCGAAGGGCTGTCCGCGGGGCAGATGAGGGTATACATCCTCGCGGTTGGGAGGTTGTAAATCCTAGCTGCGGGGATCTGCACCGCCGATCGTCATCGACTCTACTTCCGCTGCGCTACGAGTCGGTAACGAAAAAGATCAAACCTTGTATGCAGTCTCCATAGTGGTCCTGGGCTGGTGCGTAGGTCGGAAATTTTTTGTTTTCTGCTGCGTTACCCTACAGTGGCATCAAGAGCCGTGCTATGCGTAGATGCAGGTTGCGATCTAGAATACATAGAGATGTATGGGTGTTGCACAATATAATTAGGTAGTAGATGAGATCTATTGCTGAAAATTATTTGTGCGGGTAGCAGATGAAATCTGTTACCCGATGCTCCTGTTGCTTCCCCTGAATTTGCGTAGTCCTGATCTTGACGGCATGGTGGAATCTCACAAAGTTCTGGCAATCCGCGATCCTTTCATGCTGCTCCTGAGTATGCTGATTGACAGATCAACGAAGTGCTAACAGTTCTTTGGGTTCCACCATAGTTGAGAAAGATGGATGTTTCGCAGACGAAAGGGCAATGCAGATGTGATCTGCACGGGGGTCACGCGTATGACGAAGTTTAGTATGGGGCTCAAGATTTTATTATCTCGTGTTTCATACACCCTGGAAGGTTAATCTAGCAACTTGGATTATCATGCTTGATGATGGACGTTGGTAGCTTCGGTTTGTTTCGAAACCTTAGAAGCCACGTAAAACAAGTTTTTGCATGGACCGATTAGAGGCGTCTAACTTGGTTTTGCAGGATGGTTTGCATGTGCATGTGATGTGGTATAGCAGTGTTCATAATAATTTGATTATGTATGAGATGACTATATGATGTAAATTGATTAACATGACCTGCGTGTCATGATTCGGCATGATGGCTGGAGCCATATGATTGCACTTTAATGACCTGCGTGTCAACCTTATGTAATGCACTTATTTTATTAAGCTATAGAGATAGCAATATTATCTGGTGCATTGACAAGGTGGTGGCAATCTTCGCGAAAGTGAACACCGACGCGAATGCCGAAGACGAAGAAATACAAGACTTCTCCGTCAGAAAGGGCTATACCATATCATGCTATTATGAATTGCCTGAGATGTTTATCCCTTATGATGCACCCTTCTTGATTGCGCGGTAGTCGCTTTTTATTAGGGTGATCTCTCACAAAAATATCAAGTAGTTAGTGTTCTCCCAAGTGTAGCACCGTCACGGCACCTAACTTTTCGGGGTGCGCCATGCTGACATGGGTACGAACGATTAGGGATGTGTGAGGCGGGTGAGTTAAGACCTCGCATCGAGATCACTTGGTTGTCTTGACGTTCAGGCATGAAAGTCATGAGCTCGGAACACACGCATCGAAAGATGAACAAGAGTCACATAGAGATGTGATTGGCAAGTTTGCCTAACAATTGAAGTTCTCGTCATCAGTGATGCTAACCATCAATGGCGTTGAATTAAAATTCGTGTCTTGAATCATTCATAATCAATTATGAGAGATATTGATTTGAGTGGGAGCGCACTATAGAATTAACTTGTTTAATTCTCGGTGCAATTAATTCTGAACACTGTCTAAGTGTGATTTGCATAAAAGTTGTAGAATAATGGCTCGCATTTCCACCTTCCCTATTAAAATTGAATAGCTGTTAAATATCTGGTTAAAACTTTACGGTTGGTAAACGTAATATGAGGATTGTCCTCAAGAGTGCCGAGAAGGACTTTGTCCTATCGCATACTTTCGGTATTCTCCCGCTAATGCTATGGATGATATGACTCTCGTCCTTCGATCCAAAAACTAAAATTCCGTTACGGTCAAGTGAAATATGTTTGCTTCCATGAGACCCGAACTTCGAAAGTTTGGATAGTTATGTGATATTCATGGAATCTGAAAATCATTTTCAGAGACAGACAAAGGCTAAAAGATATGAGATATCTAAAGCCATGTTTGTTTGCAAACTATTAGTAAAAGTGTTTACTAGGCATTTGACTGATAAGAGGGGATCCAGAAGAACGCCTGTCATATGATGATGGTGAATAAAACGACAACTTAAAGAGAAAGGAAGTGTCCGAAGGGTGTTAGTGAAACTTTCACGCCTAGGAAGTCCAGGGCTAACGCCACTCTTAAGTTGGGTGCTTCTTCTGAGAGTAGGAGAAATACTGAAAGTGAAACTGTTAGAAGTATAAAGGCAAAAGGATAGAAGACTGGAATATCCAGCTCATGTATGAATGTCATACAGGTTTTTGATGTATAGAAGGCTGGTTAAAGATATAGTTCTTGGGAATTATGGTTAAACATGTTAATCGATAATTCTTAGGTATTGTGAGTTAATCACAAAGATACCCGCTCGATTGCATTCTGTTGCAACTCGGTGTAAGAACTACTACGGCCTAAAAGACTAGCCAGGAATGAGGTTTAGATACACACAGGGAACATAGTAAATGTTACTATACCTTCCATTAGTGTATTCCCTATGTATTTACTTTCATAATTCATTTTAGAGTTTTACACTCTAGCCCTTTGCATAAGGTATTTTGCAAGAAGTTTATTCATAAGAGAACTTTTGATGTTCGGTGTTATGAATAACATGAAGGGCCATGCTTCCATACAGGATGGGATGTATGCTATGAATATTGATGGTAATATGATACATCCATAACACTGACGCTAAATGTCGCAAGACTAAAAGAATACCACACAAGTGTGGCACTGCATTTGGTCACATTGGAGAAACCCGCATGGAAAATTCCATTATGATGGATTTTGAAGTCATTTGATTTTGAATCATCTGACACTTGCAACTTTCCTCTAAAAGGTGAAGTGACTGAAATACCGTTCACAGGCCATAAGGAATGAGCAAAGAACATATTGGTAATCATACATTATGATGTGTGTAGTCCAATAAATGTTGTTGCAAGTAGTGGATTTATCTATCTTCAGAAATGACTCAAGTAGATATATGGATATTTACTTGTTGAGACGTAAGTCTGGATCTTTTGAATTCATTCAGAAGGTTTTCAAAAATGAAGTAGAAGTTATTGTAACAAGAAAATTATGTTTCTACAATTCGATTGCAGAAAGGAATATTTGAGTTACAAGTTTAGCGAATGTCTGATGAGTTGTGAAAGGGGTTTCATAACTTGCACCTCCCGGAACACCATTGCAAGTGGAAAGTCTGTGAAGATGTAATCGAACCATTTATGACATGGTAAGATCAAAGATGACATAAATAGATTTGCCATTATCATTTTTAAAGTGATGCTTTAGAGACTGCGGCTTTTACACTGAAAAGATCTCCATCAGGTCTGTTGAAATAACGCCATGGTATGGTACGCCCATCCATGTTATATCTTTTCTTAACATTTGGAATATGGGGCTTGTGTAAAAGGTTACAAACCTATTCCAAATCAGACAAGTGCTACTTTGTAGGTTATCCCAAGTCATTGGGTATTTCCCCACCACCATACCGAGGCAAATAGGTTTGCCACAAAGAACGGTATGCTTTTTGAAGAAAGTGGTTCTTTCAAAAAGGTAAGTGGGAGAACAGTGCAACTCGACGAGATAAACAGTATCTTCGTCATCAGATCAAAGGAAAGAGACCTTGGAAGTAATTCCGGAGTTTCCTACTGCGACTGATACGGAAGTCTCTACAATAAAATGTATGGACTTCGGTCGAACTTGCAGCTGAACCACGTAGGCAAAGCTCGTGCAAACCTATCAGGTGCGCAAATGAGATATTGTTGTTAGACAACAGTATACCTACAATACACAAGGAAGCGTTGATGGGCCCTGACTCCGGAATTGGCTAAATGCCAATACAATCCGAGATAGTTTCCATATAAGTGATTCGAGATTAAAATCTTGATACACCTTTCGGAAGACTTAGAGTCTAACGAATATTTATGGAACTAAAAACTGATATGGATAAAATGTTTTATCCATAAAGCTCGACTTGTTGCAATAACAAATTCAAGGAGTTGACTACGATGAGATTGTCTCACCGTAGCTATGCTTGAAGTCGGTTCAGGTTGAACTAGCAATTAATACATATTTCAATCATGAGATATGAAACATGGATGACAAAGGGATTTCCATCTGATGGAAATGAAACCTAGGACTTGTATGTGATACAGTCCAAAGTAATTTGTCGATCCAGAGGATGCTAGTAAGTATGCAAACTTCAGAGTTCCAGCAATGGACAGAAGAGAGCAAAATGAAGTTGGAATCTTCGTGTTTTTGATGAAATGGTCAAAAGGGATTTTTGACTTCATCAATGGGTAACGAAGATGCTTGTGATTCAAGAAAGTAAGTGGGAGCATAATAATATTTCTAAAAAACCTTGTGTGCTTGACACATTGTTAATTGGAAATAAATTTCTTGACACGAATTAAGACTTCATTTGAAAATATTTTTTCGATGAAGTGCTTAGGCTAAAATAGCCTCAATATTAGGCATGATGATCTATGGAGATAGATTTACCTAATGGGGCTAAGCTATGAATACATATTGACAAGATGCTAAAACTTTTTAGCATTTAAAACGCCAAGGAGTGATTCTTGCCGAAGTCACATGGAAAGAGTTTTTGCAAGACTCAGTGTCCCAAAACACTGATGAGTGAAATACATAATGGAGATTCCACACACTCTTGTGTTTGGATTAATCATGTATTCCATGGTATGTAAAACAACCAGATATGTCCGATACTCCAAAGTTGTTGCGAGTATGGATACCAAAGTGATCAAAGTGCTGATCATAGGACAACAGTGAAAGATGTCATTGAGTACTAGAGTAGTAGTGATGACATGTTTTCTCGCAAGTAGAGATTATGAAGTGCTCGTTGTAAGTAATTACATCGATACAGTCTTCATCAATGCTCCATGCGATTTTCGATTTAAGTTAAGGGTTTTGTGTAATACACAATATGGTGGCACGGTAGTTGGAAATTGTTCCAAACAAAATACTGTGGCGAATTCTATAACAAAGGCTAAGTATGGTGACGCTTTAGAAGCGACAAAGAAGGTGTTGAATCATATAGTTCATTCATGAACTTAGTATGGTTTTGGTCTATGGGACACTATTGCAGATAGTTGCTCCATAGCTCAGTCTGAGGAATCAGGTTTCGACCAATGATACACACATATGCAAAGCCAAGTCCACACAAAATATGAATTTTGTGAAAGCGTGAAAACGCGAGGATATGCAAAGTTACACACGGAGCTGAAGTTGTCAGATCCGTTGGACATCAGGCTATACCACAAGCGAAGCATATTTTACACCGGTATGCCATAAGTGTAAAGTGCATTAGCATTGACTAGATTATTGACTCTAGTGCAAGTGGGAGTCTGTAGGAGATATGCCCTAGAGGCAGTAATAAATGTTATTGATTATCTCCCTGTTCATAATTATGTTTATGTTTCATGCTATAACTGCAATGATTCTCGAGTCTACAAATAAAATGAGGCTTGGAGGGAAACTCATGTGCACGTGTGGGATAATAAACGGTAAAATGTATTCCTAGTCAAGCCTCTAAGACTGGCTCAAGTATTGCATGATGATCCTGTTTTCCTGATCATGGGCATGACTATGCCGACAATTTTGAGGGCACAATGTTAGAAGAACATTTGTGTTGAATCGACCCGATTGATGTTATGCTATGAGATACATTCGTCACTAGTTAATGGTTAATAACACAGAGAAGTTAAAGTTTGCATAATTCCTTAGACCATGAGAGTATCGAGTTTCTTCATGCTTGCTTCATGAACTTTGGGGTTTGTTAAACGTCATCCGTAAATGGGTGGCTATTACGGCGGCTTACGGGTTCATGGAAAAGTATGTCAAGTAACTTGATAGCTCAAGATTGGGATTTGCTCCTCCGACGATGGAGAGATATCTCTGGGCCCTCTCGGTGTTACGGTATCCATCATCGTCTGGCCAGACACTTTGTGATTTGATCACGGGGATGCCGGAACACGGGAACGAGAAAAGAGAACAATGCCGGTAACGAGGTAACTGGCATAGTGGACAAGTTGTTGATCCACGGGGATGCCTACATGTCTCACCTCAGGTATTTGTAACATATCGTGTAGCAACAGGAATAGCACACGGCAATTGGAGGTTCACTCGAATATTCATTCGTGTGGGTATAGGGGTCAATATGGGTGTCCACGGCTCCGATGTTGATCATTGATCGGAAGGGGTTCCGGGTCATGTCTATACTTCACCGAACCTATAGGGTCACACGCTTAAGGGTCATCTATTTGCTGAATACTAGACAAGGAGTCTGAGAGAAAGTCACTGGAAAAGTTTCGGAGACAACGGAAAAGTTCCGGAGAGAACACCGAAAAAGTTTCGGTAAAACTGAAAAGTTGTTTCGGATAAAACCATTGATCCAAAAAGGTTTCGGCAAGCACCGGGAATGTTTTGGAGGTTGCCAGATTGGTCTGGTAATTTCTGGAATTTTTTCGGAGAAAAAACCGAAAAAGGTTTTTGGAGCTACCGGAATTGTTTACCGGGTAAACGAAGATGGTTTTAAATTAAACCACCATACCGGAAATGTTCCGGAGCGAGTCCAGATAATTTTAGAGGGTGCCGGAAATGTTCTGGGACCTTCCGGAATTTTTCAGAAGAAATAGTTTCGGAAAACATCTTGTCCCAGCGAGAGGGGACAAGATCCCACGGATCGTGGGGGGTGTTTTTGGGCTGTTTTTGGGGGCGCCCCCTTTAGGGGACAGCCCCCTTGTGGCTGGACAAAGTGTTTGGGGGGCCCCCCATGGTGGGGGGGCAGCCCCCACAAATGGTGGAGTGTGTTGGGAGGAAGGTGGGGCCCCATGGGGGAACACCATGGACAAGGGAACATGTTTTCTCCATGTTTGGTGGGAACATGTTTTCCTTGTTTGGTGGGTGCATGTTTAGTGGGCTGAATTTCAGCCCCCCCCCCTCACCCCTTCCACCACTATATAAGGAGGTGGAGAGGAGCTCTCCATCCTCACTCCAACTCTCACACACATGGCATGCATGATCTGCCTTTCTTCTCTCCCTCCCACGAAATAGTTTCGTAGAGCCGAAAGGCTGTCTGGGTTCCGGTGGGAACTAGTTCTGGACGGCGAAGCCCTGCCGGATAGATGATACCGTATGTGTGCAACTCTGTAGAGAGATCGTAGTTTCGGTCTTAGTTGGAGAGTGCCTCCCGAAGGGCTGTCCGTGTGACCGTCCGAGTTTTGGAGGTCCTCCCGAAGGGCTGTCCGAGTGACAGTCCGAGTTTCGGAGGTCCTCCCGAAGGGCTGTCCGCGACACCGTCCGGGGGACTGTGCGACCGCCTCCCGGAGGGCTGTCCGCGGGGCAGATGAGGGTATACATCCTCGTGGTTGGGAGGTTGTAAATCCTAGCTGCGGGGATCTGCACCGCCGATCGTCATCGACTCTACTTCCGCTGCGCTACGAGTCGGTAACGAAAAAGATCAAACCTTGTATGCAGTCTCCATAGTGGTCCTGGGCTGGTGCGTAGGTCGGAATTTTTTTGTTTTCTGCTGCGTTACCCTACAGGTCATAAGGTGCTAACATCAAAATATTAGCGATTAAGATTAAACAAGATCTAATTAGAGCTCTAAACTGATATCAATCTAGCTCATGATATCAATATTAATTAGAATCACTAGGGCTAACACCATTGTTGTTATAATTAACATTGGTACCATTTATCCAAGAACCTCCCCGGCCGTGGGCACCTCTTGGAGTACCCCGATGCGCCGGAGGGTGAACTGGTGATGCAAGGGGGAAGGTTGGCATGGTCGCCCACTTCATGGACGAGTTTACCGCCACCTTCTTGTCCCTCCGCCATCCTCAACCGCGAGAAGAAGGAGAGCGGATTATCTACCGTGCATGCATCACCTACACACCATGTCATACGTACTCGTGAGAGTGTGCCTAACCAAGTCTACCTACTCCTAGCCACCAGACTATCTCTTCTCTCGTACTCAGTCCTATTTTAAGTCGAATGAGATATTTGAAACCCACATAGATTATGAACCTAAATTTTAATTTATGATTCATTTGCATATTTGGGTTCCTTGCGATGACACCTTTTATAAATGAGATCAGACACGAATATATTTTAGTGAACTTTTAAACGAGACCGTGTTGCAAAATTTGTTTTTTGAAACTTGTTGAAATATATTAAAAAATGGTCTTGTTTGAAAGTCCCCGTCACTAGAAGCACAAACATGCAGATGGATCTTCGATTAGAATTTCGGTTTATAAGATAAAATGATCTGTATCTTATAAACATTGTGAAAAAAGCATGTGAGAGTGGAGCATGACATGACACAATGGACAGAACATAGCGTTTGTCCAACCGTGAAGGTACTGTGGATAGAGCATGGTAAATGACTGATGTGACAAGAGTGCAATTGAATAAGCAACATGCAGAAACATAGCTGGCCAAATCTGCATGTGCCCGAATCTCCAAGAAATGGATGGCTTAGCCATGCACGGGACATAACATCATTTCTCTGAGAAGAAGGGACACATGCCCAACACCAACGCGTTCACAGCATACGACAGAGAGCTTCCCATCCGGCCCCCTGCCCCCCGCCGTGGGGGTTGCCAACTTGCCATGGCCGTCGCGCCCTGCCTGCCTGCCGCCGCCGCCGCCGCTAAAGCCAAAGTCCAGGAGCGATCGAGAAGGGGGAAGGAAACAGGAAATATCTCGGGTGTTAGCTGGCTAGCGATGCGCACCGCGCGCACGGGGGTGGTTCTCATCCGGCATATTTCACATGGAATAAATATTTCTTGGTGGATTTATCGGGCCATTTATTCCGGTTGGACGACCTGGCACCCATGGTTGATATCAGCAACTAGTACGAATCAGATCTGCGCTCTCCGTCCCCAGTCAAAACCCAACCATTTCCCACCGATTTTCCCTCTCCGCCATCCTCTCCTCAGCGAGCGCGCGCGCCGCGGCTATAAACTCTCTCCGATCCAATCGCACGCCACCCTTGTACCCTAGAGCTGCAACAGCAGCAGCAGTCCTCCCGCCGACGCCGGCCTCCTCCTCCTCACGCCCACAACCCCGGCCTTCCTTCCTTCCCTGGCGTCTCTCCCGGCGATCGGTGCGCAATCAATCAATCTCTTGCACGTTTTGATCTGGTATCGGAATCGGAGGTACGAGGATTTAGCCATTGTCGAGTGATCCGTGATCACTTGTTTTTTCTATCTAGGGCGCTCATGGTTGGTTACGTAGGGCGCTCCGATCCGATCCATGTCCAGGCGGCGGCAATGGAGCCCGCGGAGCTAGCCAAGATCATCTTCTCCAGGGTGCAGGAGGTGGAGCCGGACAACGTCAGCAAGATCGTCGGCTGCATCCTGCTGCGGGAGCCCGACGAGGATGAGCTGGTGCACCTCGCCTACGCCACCGACGCCGCGCTGCGCAACACCATCTACGAGGCCAAGGGCACGCTCGCCGCCATCTACGCCCGTTTCTCCGCCTCCCCGGTCCACCACTACCACCACCAGGCCGCCGCCGGCATCGGCTACCAGCAGGTCTGCTCCCACCCCGCCGGCCTCCGCCATTTCTCCCCCGCCGTCCAGTACTGGCCGCCGGACTCTCCCCCGGCGCCGGAGAAGGAGTACGCGTTTGTCGATGCCGCGGCGGCCGAACCCCACTACGGACTACGCGGTGGCCGGCATTCTCTCGGCGACGGCGGCCTGGGCGGTGGCGGTGGCGGATACTACGCTGCTGCAGGCTTTCCTCCGGCGACCGGCCGGCGGTCGAACGGGGTGTCATCGAGACGCCCCTGCCATTACTTCTTCAAGGGCATCTGCAAGAACGGCCAGAACTGCCACTACTCGCACCACCAGGTGTACACGGACGGGTTCGCCGTCGACCACCACATCCACGGGGGCGCCACGCCGGGGTCGCTCGAGAGCCTGGAGATAGAGATCACGGAGCTGCTCCACTCGCGGCGCGGGCAGCCGGTGTCCATCGCGTCCCTGCCCACGCTCTACGGCGAGAAGTACGGCAAGGGGCTCCAGGCCGACGGCTACCTGACCGAGAGCCAGCGCCACGGCAAGGCCGGCTTCAGCCTCACCAAGCTGCTCTCCCGCCTCAACAAGATCAGGGTGATCGAAAGGTGAGCCGCGACCTTGGACGTAGGTAGACGTACGTACGCGCATGATCATTAGTTAGCCGATCGATGATGCATGATGGATCCATTATATATATGTTGTTGCTGGAACTTGGAAATGTTGCACGTAGGCCGCACGGGCAGCACTCGGTGGTTCTGGCCGAGGATGCCGCCAAGTACTCGGATTGCCGGAGCGACAGGGGAGGGGAGATTCCGGCGAGCTCGCATCAGATATACCTGACGTTTCCTTCCGACAGTAACTTCACCGAGGACGACGTCGCCAATTATTTCGGGTACGGTAATCATTCGTTCATTCGTTCATCAAATTGTCGATGTGCTAGGAAGGCTTACGGGCTCCCTCCGTTTCACAATGTAATGCGCCCACGCTTTCCAAAATCTAACTTTGACCATGAATTTGACCAACGAGACCGATTGCGGCGGAAGCAAAAACTATATCACTGAATTTGTATTTTCGATACGAATTCAGTGGTATAGTTTTTACCCCGCCGCAATTGGTTTCATTGGTTAAATTCATGGTTAAAGTTCAAGCTCAAAAATCGAGGACGCATTACATTATGAAACGGAGGGAGTATGTTTGTTGATTTGTGCGGCGGGCAGGCAGTACGGGCCGGTGCGTGACGTTCGGATCCCATGCCAAGACCAGCGAATGTTCGGGTTCGTGAGCTTCCAGAACCCGGAGACTGTGACGACCCTTCTGATGCGCCGCAACCCGCATTTCATCTGCGGATCACGGGTCCTCGCCAAAGCATACAGAGAGAAGACTAAATGCATCAATGAGAGGTAACATATACGTACCTACATACTCTTCATCTGCGGAGCATCTTTTTTCACACATCAAACCAAACATTCATGCATACAACTTGGTACTAATTCATCTGTGCGGTGTGTGGACAGGACCAACAACAAGTCGACCACGCATTGCTATCCTCCACGCTGGATCGAGACCGATCCAGAGTTCTATCCAGGTACTACTAACAAATAATAATGCACTTTTAACACCGGATTAAAAATTTGTTACTAGCTAACACTACCAGATGAACCAATCTGTCGGACCAGACCAGTATGATTCTCCAAGGCTTGAGAGGAGGCAACTGACGCGCGACAGGCAGCAGCTGCTGGAGCTCGAGAGAAGGCACCTGGCCGGGCTCCGGGTCGTAGAGCCGCAGTGCGCCGCCTACTTCGATTGCAGCATTGGGGACGTCGCTCCCTTCAACTCGCAATCCCAATCCGCAGGTTGGTTGCTGCTGCCATTTGTGTTTCCACGACCAACTGCAGTCTTTTCTCTCTGTTTCTTATCTTTCTCATCATATCTCGTCTTCAGGTTCCAAGGAAATGGGACGGACGATGGATCCCCTCGCGGCGGCTGATCAACTTGATGATATCGTCTCAACTAGCCAGAGCCAGGCCCCTCCCATACATGCAAACAACAGCTACGATGACCAAGAGAGGTACTACTACTCACTAGTTTCTCAAGTGGCATTACCTGGTGTTGATCTTATCGAGCTAGTTCGTCTTTGTTCATCCCATGCCTCGTTTTTTTTATCGCAGCAACCAGATTGAACTCCTCCCGGAGAGCCCGTTCGCATCGTCGGCGCCCACTGGAAACGGCATATAAGCAGGCAGGCAAAGAACAGAAACACGAACTACCACTCTGGACCTTGGGTTGGTATCTATGTTCAGGTCCCAGCGATGGATGACAGACAGCATTGTAGCAAACACAGGAATCAGCAAAGCAACCGTTTGTTTTTCTGTAGATAGAGGCGGACAGAGTGCAGAGGAGACACAGGACACAGTTTCGAAAGAACGGGAAAAAAAGGTGACACATGAAAGAGTGAGATCATTTCATACTTTACTAGCACATTCAAAATGGTGAGGACAGTTGCAGAATAGACACAGATACAAATGTGTAGTCTGACCACAATGAATAGTCATATGCCAAATAGCTGTCCTGAAATAAGACAGGAGATGATGATACATGTTATCTTAGTGTTTTTGCCTTCAGTTTGAAAGGGCAGGAAAATAAACAGGAACATTAGCATGTGAGGTTACTTCTGTAATAAATACAAACACAGGTGATCTGTTCAGTTTTATATGTTACTATTGATACTCACAACACTCCTTTTTGTATTATGCTTTGGTTATATAAGTTCTTTTTATAAAGAAAGAAAGTTATTTTGTTCAGAATGCACAATGATCTACAGCTGTCCAGTATTAAAAAGGAAATATGGCTGACAGAAATGTGTATATAACTGTGTTCAAGAAAAAGAAATGTGTATATAACTGGCCCTAAAATGAAGTAAAATAGCAAACACAGAACAAGCTGGAACTATCCACTCGCTTCAATCATATTGTGTAGTATTCAACCGATTCTTGCAAGAAAACCAAATATTATCCAAGTCAACCAAGACGTTCCAAACAACGCAACATATTCGGAATTTTTGTTATTCTGTTAAACTTTCATGTTTTTCTTCTTTTTTTATATTTTTTTGTTAAACTTTTGTGTTTGTGTTTGTCTTTTCCATTTTGTTAAACTTTCCTATTTTTCTTTTTTTCGCTTCTTTATTAAACGTTCAGGATTTTGAAAAAAAAAATCTCAAAAAATCTTCTTGAATTGCAAAACATTACTGAATTAAAAAATGTTCACAAGTTTGAAAAATTATCTCAGATTTCAAAAAATGTTCTTGAATTTGAAAGAAAGTTCTCATATTTCAAAAAATGTTCTGAATTTCATAAAATATTCATAAATTTTTAATGTTTTGAATTTCGAAAAATATTCATGAATTAAAAAAATCTCCGAAATGTTTGTCATTTCAAACAATGTTCAAAAGTTTGAAAAATTTCACAAATATGAAAATTTCACTCAGATTTTTTTCATGTACTCGATTTTTTTTC
This sequence comes from Elymus sibiricus, assembly GCA_039707655.1. Taxonomy (NCBI): domain Eukaryota; kingdom Viridiplantae; phylum Streptophyta; class Magnoliopsida; order Poales; family Poaceae; genus Elymus; species Elymus sibiricus. The sequence continues at coordinate 254,848,520 of CM077671.1, forward strand.
CGGGATTTCAAAAAATCGTGCATATTTGGAAAATGTTCACTCATATTGAAAAAATCTTGAAAATTCTAGAATTGTTTTCAGTCAAAAAATATTCTAGAATTGTTCATGAATTTCCAAAAATGTTAACGAGTTCAAAAATGTCACGACTTTCCAAAAATATTCCCGAGTTTGAAAAATATTCAAAAATATTCGTTCGTTTGAGAAATGTTCATGAATTAAAAACTCATGAATTACAAAAAAAAATTGACTTTAAAAAATAGTTACGAATTTCAAAATCTATTCTCAACTTTGATTTTTTTGAACAATTTCAATAAAGATTTGCGAATTTAAAAAATGTCAGGAATTAGAAAAATGTTTGTGAGTTTAAAAATGTACAGAACTTTAAAAGATGTGCATGTTTTTTTTAAATGTTCACAATTGTTTCTTGATTTTAAGTAATGTTCATGATTTTTTACGAGTTCAAAAATTATTGACAAAATTGACAATTGTTGTTGATTTCAGAAATATTATCGATTTTGAATATGTCATGGATTTGAAAATTTTGTGATTTTGTAAAAGTTTTCAAATTTGGGAAAAGTTCATGAATTTAATAAAAAAACAAGAAAAAAACAACCGAAACAAAAGTCACATAAAGAAGAAAACCGGTTGAGGAAAGGTTCTAGAACATTACCCAAATCGATGGTAGAAAGGTGTCGGCCCATATGTTGGATTGAATATTTTGGATTTCAGATCATTTGATATATGTTTTGCTTGTGGGTTCTCGTGGTGACAATGGGGTAATTTATTGAGATCACTTGACATATGTTTTGTTAATCAACCTACGGATTCCCGTGATGACATTGGGGTAATCTTGCATATAAGTTGATACACGTTTTCATCTTACTTTTTTCGATAGGAACTTTGAAATGATTCTTTGTCGCACGTTGATGGATTGTTATATGATTCAATTATGTTAGCACTGTTGAGAGATTGCACTAGTGAAAGTATGAACCATAGGCCTTGTTTCTAAGCATTGCAATACCGTTTGTGCTCACGTTTATCACTTGGTACCTTACTGTTTTTATTATTTCAGATTACAATATATATATATATATATATATATATATATATATATATATATATATATATATATATATATATATATATATATATATATACTATCCATACTACACTTGTATCACCATCTTTTCTCTGAATTAGTGCACCTATACATTTTACCAATGTATTTGGTGTGTTGGGGGAATAAGAGATTTTTGTAATTGCAGAGTTTCTTGAGAGAGACCATCTTCATCCTACACCTCCCATGGATTGATAAACCTTAGATCATCCACTTGAGAGAAATTTGTTGATGTCCTACAAAACTCCACGCTTGGAGGCCCAACAGAGTCTACAAGAATAAAGTTCGTAATAGACATCAGGACGATGGTGGCCCGCGAGAGAGGACGAGACACTGGTTGTGTACGTCGGTGATGCGCCTGTGATGGCCTTTCTAGGACCCAAGCAGCACCGGCCTCCCATGTTCCACTTTCCTCGATGTTGGCGGCGGCCGCCGCCTCATCGATCTCCACGCCGGCTTATTTCCCCGCCGATAGGACGCGGTTCCGTGAACATTGACGTCAAATGGCTCGGCGCCTGGCTTCGTCCACGACAGCCACGATGTCCGTTTCGCCAAGCTGGCCTGGAGCAACTCGCAACTCCTTCGCAAGCTGGCTTGGAGCAGCGAATTGCTGAACCAGGCGCCGACTGGGAGTGGCCACTTGCTTTGTCAGGCTCGGCGAGGGAGGTGGAGCAGCGTGTTGCATGGCTCGTATCCTGCGGGATTGGTTGGCCACCTAGCTGACTTTTATACCGGACAACTGCTCTTCTGCCCGCCAGATGCCATGAAAATGGTGGAGAAAATGGTGAAAGGATGAGATGGGGAGCGGAGGAGTGGTGCGATTCTTGCTCGGCGTCTGGCCTCCTTTAAATAGCGGGTGAGCGCGAGGAGCTTGCCTGATATTGTGTTTAATGTCGGCCCGCTCATGAATGGACGTGTGGTCATAGTAGGTTTCTCAGCACTTGCACAGGTTTAATGCAGGCGTTGGAATGCGCGCGAGGAGGCGAGCTCAGCGGGCAGCACTCTCTTGGCCGCCACGTTGCTTCAATGTCGGTGCCAGTGAAAGTTCGTGTCCGCTCTGGGCCGGCTACAATGCGAAGCGGCCGCTCTGCAGCGCCATGAATGTGGGTAGCCGGCGTCGGAGGGAAGCGCACGTGGTTGAGGAAGGATGGTTTTTGGTGGGCCGGGGCGGTCGGAAGCGGGCGTGACTGTTGTCCGGACGCGTGCAAAGTCCTTCACATTTTTCTCCGGTTTGCCAAAGAAAGTGCGTCCGAACCATACCTGGCCAAACGGGCCGCACGGCACGGCACGGCCCGGCCCGCTAGTAAACGGGCCCGGCACGGCCCGGCCCGTCGAGGCACGTTTACTAGTCGGGCCGGGCCGTGCCGGCCCGCGTGCTCGGGGTCCTGGCCTAGGCACGGCACGGGAGATAACTGGGCCGGCCCGCGACATGATTAGGCACGCCTGCCCGATTAGGCACGCCGGCCCGATTGGCACGACTATGCGCACTCCGGAAAACAGGAAAAAATGCCAAAAAATATGTAAAACATATGTAGAATATTATGTGGGATAAATCTAGAGTTTTATTAGCGCCCGCCTCATTAAAACCTTCCATCCCAAAGAAGTAAAAGAGTACAAGGCATGCTCTAGAAATACTAAAAGATTAAAAGAAAGAGAAAAGGAAATAAATTACAAAGACTACAACGGTACAACCATATGACTAATAATGCATAATAAAATTGAGACAATGTAGCATTTGGGATAAATCTTGAGCTTTATTAGTGGCTGCCTCATTAAAACCTTCCATTCCTGGGAAGTAAAAGAGTACAAAGCCACGCTCTAGAATTACAAAAAGATAAGAAAAATTACAAAAGAAATAGAAAAGGGACTACACTACTAATCTACCGATAGTTCCGATGCCGTGTCGTCTTCTTCAAGGTTCATATCTTCCAACATTTCCAGTAGTTCCGTGTTTTCTGCAGTGTGTTGGCCTCTCCTTCTTGATAGCTCCCCATCTTTCACGGACATTAGTGTTCTCACCATATCAGGGGTGAGACTAGTTCTTCTGTCCTCAATTATTCTTCCAGCAAGGCTGAAAGCAGACTCCGATGACACCGTAGAGACGGGTACCGATAACACATCACGTGCTAATATGGAAAGAACCGGAAATGTAAGTTTGTGTTCTTGCCACCACTGCAGTATGTTGAAGTCTTCTTCACTTTCTAAATCGAACATGACTTTGTCACTGTTGAGGTATTTCGCTAACTCCCCGCCACCTTGAATCACAGATGTTGATGTGGAAGAGCTTCCGACGGAAGAGGACGAGGAAGAACCAAAGATCTTGCTCCATGCTCCTCTCTTTTTACCTGCAGCAGGTGCTGGTGGAGGTCGTTGCATTCGAACTCCGGCATATTTTTGCTCATACTTAGCAAAAACATCATAAAGCTTTTCACGAGCCATGTTGAAGTCATCAGTATAATCTAAACTTAGGGATGCAGATAGTACATTGAGTGCACTACGATACCCTTCAAGTTTAGCTCTGGGATCCAAGATAAATGCAAATGCATACAACAGTGGAATGTGTTCCCAATATTTTAAATACTTGGTTTTCATGTGAGCAACAACATTAAGTAACAATGCATCACCTTCATATGATTTCAGATGACTAGCAATGTGTAATAAGGTATGCACCATCAAAGGAGATGTGGGGTAATAAACCCCAGACAAAGTAATTGTTGCATCATAGAACAACTCAAGAAATGCAAACAATGCTGTAATAACATGCCAAGTCTCAGTGGTGAGTAGAGGATCATCCCCATAATTTGCATTAATAAAACCATTGAACGGAACTCTATCTCGAATAACAGCCTTAAGCATCAAATATGTAGAGTTCCATCTAACAGGCATGTCTGAATTAAACTTATGAGGAGTTGCGCCTATAGCAATGCAATATCTCTTATAGTTTGAAATTCGTTGAGTTGAATTTGAAAGATAAGATATTGCAGTGCGTATGCATTCAACGTGTGTTTCACATAAATGTAAAGCACTTTTAGCAATAAGATTAATGATATGGCAAGCACAACGTTGATGCATTAAAAAGGATGCAGCATATACGGAGAATATATGAGTGAGGGTGGTCATTGCACTCGTGTTTGCTGAAGCATTATCCAAAGTTATTGCGAAAACCTTGTCGGCAAGATGAAAATCATTCACAACTTTGAGTACAGCTTCAGCAATGTTTACACCACTATGTGATACATTTATTAATTCAAATCCTATGACTCTTTTTTGTAGATGCCAATGTTCGTTAACATAATGAGCTACTACACTAATGTAGTCTTGCTTTGCCCGACCAGTCCAGATATCAGATGTTAACGAAACTGAAAAAGTGCACATAGAAAATTCTTCTTTTACTTTCTCTTTACCAGTTAGGTATAGCTTTTTAATATCCCTACTTGTAGTTTGTCTATAAACTGGTCTATAATTAGGATTATGACAAGTTTGAATATATTCTACGAAACCGTCAGATTCACCAATGCCTAGTGGTAAATCATTAGAAGCAATAAAACGGCATAAACCTTCTCGCGCAACAATGGCATCGTAGACGAAATTGCTTACCGTACCGTCAGGGTTGAACCTGAGTTGAGTTTGCACAGCTGCCGAGCTCGACGCGCTTGTTGCATCCGCCCTGATGTGGATGTCCGCATGCCTCTTCAGGTGGCCGGTTCCCGCCCTCGCTTCTCCGGTTAGTGCACTTTTGCACCTTTTGCACCTTGCCACCACCTTCCGGACACCGTCCACCATGGATATTTCTTCATCGAAATATTCCCACGCCGGAGAGGTTCTACGACGAGCTCTCCTTGCACCCAGGCTGGTGGAGGAACCCGTCCCGCTACTAGAATTGTTTGGACCTTCGTCCTCGGGTTCGGGAGGGGGGTCGAGAGTGGGATTTTCGGTATAGGCATGATGCATGGGTGGGGGCATGGTAGTGGGATCGGTGCTCGGAGGGAAGAGGCCATAATCCATATCCTCAAGACCGAAATCGGAGAGTGGGAAGCTAGTATTGGGATGGTCATCCATGTTTGAGTGTGAGAAATATGTGGGCTGGGCAGCCCTATTTATAGCTAAAATTTGACAATTTTCGGACTAATTTAACCCTCCAACGGTCAAAATTTCGAATATATGCATTTTATTAAAAAAACCCACCCTAATCCCTATTAAACCCCCCCTAATCCATGCTAACCCCCCCCTAACCGGCTCCCGACGGCTACCCCGCCCCCCGCTCCCCCACCGATCGAGGCCCAACGGCTCTCTCGGTCTCCCCCGCTCGATCCCCACGGCCCCACCCCGCTCGATCCCCAGCGAGGCAGCGAGGCAGCGAACGCCCCCCCGGTTCCCCCCGCTCCTCCTAATCGGGCCTGCCGGGCCGTGCCGCGTGCCGGGCCGTGCCTCGGGCTGGCACGAGCTAATCGGGCCGTGCCGTGCTGGCCCGCGTGCTGGGGGTAGCGGCCCAGGCACGGCCCAAGGCGGGCTGCGTGCCTGGCACGGCCTGTTTAACTCGGGCCGGGCCCGGCCCGAAGCGTGCCGACGCCCCGTGCTGCTGGGCCGGCCCGTTAGGCACGGCCCGTTTGGCCAGGTATGGTCCGAACCACCTTGCGAACTGATACAGGACTATGTTGGATGACAAACTACGTCTGGACCGTGCGGTTCGGATTATTGCGGCCGATTTTAGGGTCAACATCGAAGATGACCTTATCTTTACCTAATCTTTACCTAATAATAATAATAATAATAATAATCTTTCCCTAATAATAATAAAGCACGGATTGACTCCGTGGGTTCACCATCACAATACGCTTCTTCCCGTGAGTTTACGCCTTATTTAATAAGAATATATAAGCGAGGTGGTACTATCACAGGCGCTAGGTTTCGTTCAGTGATTTTTGCCTGTTCCACGTCACGTGCGTGTAAAAAGAAACGAAGTCAGCCGGCCCATAATATCTATCTATGTTGCCAAAACAAAACGATGCCGGCCAGCCCATATCTCTATTGACAAACCAGCCCACGTGCCGAGGACACCTTCTTTGCTCCATCGAGGACGGCGTATGGCGTGCGTACGGCACCGTCGCCCTGGCTTCTCTTCAAAATCTGCCCGTTTTGGATCGGATCTTCGTACGAGACCTACTCTAACACGAAGTCATGGGTGTTCCTATGATTTCCTCCTCACAAATACCCACGATTTTCTCCTTACATCGCACCACGAGACTAGAAACCAAACGAATCAAAGAACGCATCCTCAAGCCGCCTGCCCGAGGCTTGCTGCCGGCGAGTTCAACGAGGACGATGTTGAGCGGCTCCCGCTGGACCTCGCGTGCTACAACGCTGGCGGGGGACGCATCCTCAAGGCCATCAACGGTCGACCTTAGGCTCACCGCCGCCAATTGCGAGAAGGGAGACGCCAGCGCCAGATGCAAGATACAACCATGGCCGCCGTCTGAGCCCTTTGATGCCGTCCATGTCCACATCCAACCATGTCACCTCCACCCGCTCAAGGGCCTCCTTGCCTCCCTCACGGGCTATCCGTGCCACGAGATGCTCGGACGCAAGACACGGCTCCTCCTCCCAGGGCGCCGTTGTTGCCCTGGATCTCCGACGAGTAGAGTCACTGCTGGATGAATAGATGGACTCGTCGCAGTTGTGGGAAGAAAATCGGATCATCCTTGGTCGGTTGTTGGGGAAGCCGAGCAGTTCAGGAGCTTCTGAACATGGCCTGCCTGGACCTTGGGCCTCAAGCCCTCAACACGTGCACATCATCTCTCTTCGTCACGCCACACACACCATCTCTCTTCTCCGTCAGTGCCCACAATGCAGCGCGCTCCGACTGGCTCCGCATCTGTTGTACCTATGCCCAAGCATCCCCGTGGTCAAGGACAACGAGGAGGCAGAAGATGGCTGCCGGCGAGCCGCACTTCAGGCACTCCTCTTCCCCAGTTTACGCACTCGACACGACAAGGTATAGCCTGCTCGATCTGACCGCTCCAGGACTCTGTGAACATTGCATGTCCACCCCTTCCCTTGCCCATCACCCATGGCGTCCCTGCTAATCTCTCATGGTTGTGTTGCCGCTTCTGGTTGCAGGCTAATTGGAGTTAACAACTTCGAGTAACCACGTTCTCTCCAGTTCTGTGTGCAACCCTACTCTGAATTTCTGAATTATGGTGGCTTGCCTATTAATTCGGCCGTTTTCTGAATTTCTGCATGCAACCCAGGTGCTACCATGTTCCCTGATACTTTTCTTACTCTGAATTTTTCTGTGGTGCCATATTCTGTACATGACATGCACTCTGAAATTCATAGTATCTTGTGCGAAGTGCCACTTGATGTAAAAATTCATATGCCCAATGCTGCATGCATGCTCCTGGGAAGGAGTGGCTAAAGGTGGATCTTGGTAGATCTTTTTACGATCCTATATATGCATACTGGTGGATGGGGCCGTGTTTTCTATTGATAATTGCCGCTGGAGCAAGCAGGGAGCTTGGCTATTTTGTAGATAATGGGTTAACTGTTCTTGATCAGTTGTTGTGCTTTGGTTGATTATTAGGACAACCTTACATTAAGCAGATTAATGATCTCTTTTGATTTGCACCATGTAGATTTGATTTGCTGATCATCCAGGTCAATCATTGGCCATCAATTTTAGTTAAGTTCTACTATGTGTTTTTTTGTTGTGGAAGTTTGATGCCATCGCCCGCCTAGGTGGCCTCAAATTGTGTGCTCACAACGCTACAATAAAAATCTGCTTGTGCATGCTATTTGACGAAGGGCATAAATTGCAGGAAGTTGGGTTAGCTTTCATTGCCTGATTGCAACCAAAACTTGTTTTCTTTGTTTATGGTGTGAAATATTTCTTCACTATATGACGGGAATAAAGGCTTGAAACATCAGCGAGAAAAATTATATTTGTTATCATAGAGAGAAAGAATATGTAGGCATGCCTCTACTTTTTCTCTTCCTCTCTACCTTGCTTGGACTGCCTCCGTACTCTTGGTCCAATAAGAATTAAGTTGCGCTGGAGACAAAAAGCGAATTTTTTTTCTTTCTTCGACACTTTCCCTTCCAACTTGCCTCCTCATTTTTTTTGGTTTTGCCGACTTTGCCGGACGATTTTTCTTAAAAGCTGCTTCAACTGCCTATGTCTTAATTGGTCTACCACATCTGACATGTGGACACCACTGCCACCGTCAGCGAGTGTGGAAAGAAGGATAAGCGGCGATACATGTGGGGCATGATGTTGAAATTTGAAATAAAGGACCTGGTACTGTGTGTGCGGAAGAAATATTATGATATACATTTTTCTCTCGTTGCAACGGACGGGCATGTTTGCTAGTAATAATAAAGCGTCCAGTGCTTCTGCCCGCTCACCGTCGCGGCAGTTTTACAGAAAAGCCCTTGATGTTTTATGTATACAACCCGCAGCCCTTTTTTAAGTGAGAAAAACGTTTCGTTTTGGAAGTTTGCAAATAAAACCCTGTAGTTTCGGGTATTCAATCCGCGGACCTTTTAAAGTGAGAAAAAGTCTGGCTCTCTTTCAATGCGTGTTGTCCCTCACCTCCCGATCCCAGCCGCCAGGACGAGCCCGATCCCGCGCGGCGCTCGATCCGGTGTCGCGCCGGCCACCGACCGACGCCGACGAAGCACCCTACGCCACTGTTCCACCTCAGATCCTCCTCTCTCCACGCAGCAGCCATCGCACGCCCCTGCCGCCGCCCGACAACAGAATCTCGGCTGCCGGCTCCCCGGAGATCTTGGCCTCTCTAGAAGTTCGGATCTCTCCGCCGTCCCGAACTCGCCGGCTGCCCGGCTCTCCCCGCCCCCGAGGTCTCATCTCTCCCGGAGCTCCTCTCCAATCTGGACTTCCTCATAGAGGGCACCCACTCACACCGACGTGCGAAGAGGAGGTAGGCCGCCCCTGCTTGCGGACGCATCAGAGCAACGTCTCACGCGCGGCGCCGGTGGAGGAGACAGCCCGCGCGGGAACAACGAATATGGAACAGCTGCTGCCGTGGTGGCCTTAATTTCAAGATATGGTAATAACTAGCTTGCTTCCTAATTGCCTCTGCTCCTTGCCAGCTAAAATTAGAACTGATACATGCATGCTTGGTCGAGGTGTAGGTGTAGTGGACTAGGATGGGAAGGGAGGAGGCCGGCGCCAAGGAGGAAGAGCAGCAGGGCGAAGGAGAGTTGTAACGTGGGAAGGAAGGGATGGACTGGTCGGCGCCCCATCGTGGGGAATACATGATGTGGAGACGTGGAGTGGCTGGTGCTGGGTGTAGGGGGGAAATGATTGGGAATTTAGGAGGTGAGAAAAGTGATAGAAGACAACGCTCTATTGCTTAGTTGCTACTGCTTGCTGCTTGTGTGAAGTTCTTTGCTGCTACTGATCTCTAACTAAAATTGGGGATGTGTTTTCTTTGTTTTTTAATTTCACATCACTTAGTAGATCCTAAATGGAATAAAGCTTGTGATGATAGATTTAGTTGATAGCACGTCTCCTTCTTAGCATTCTGTCAGTTTGTTCGAAAATAAAACTGGGATTCCTTTATTAGCACACGAGTTTGTGATTTTGAGATGTTGTGCTGCAGATTTAGGGGCTTAGGGTTATGCTTTGGAGGGTTCAAATCAGGGTCTCGTTTTCATTTAAATTTGACGTATTCTCAGGGTTTGGTGTATGGAGTCGATTTTGTTGAGGTTTACATGCCAAGATTTATGAAGGTGGAGTATTTGACTGATAGATCTCGCTCTGTGCAGGTGCAGGTTGCGATCTGATCGTGTGACTAGAATTAGCCGGGAGCTGCAAGGGCAAGTCGAAGATGAGTGTGGTTTGGTTCAGTTTAGGCAACGAGAGCTGCATTGTGGTCCTGGTACAACAACTTGGCATCGACGTGGTTCTTAGTGAGTAATCCATACGGGAGACCCGTCCCATCGTCTGCTTTGGTGACAAGCAGTGGTTCATTAGCACTGTAAGCACTACGAACTCCAGCATGAACCCAAAGAACTTTGAGTTTCTTTTAAGTTCTACCAACAGTATGTCTAGATTTCAGCTATCACGCATGTCACCGTCCACAACATCCCAACTGAGCTCATCTACCAGCTGCGCAGCGCCGGCACTGCTAAGAGCAAGGAGGTGCATGCCAAACAATTCATCCCATCTCCTTTGTTGAACTGTCTATTATGCAAATTATTGGCATGTTTTCTTGTGGGGTTCTTTTGCCTCAATGGTATTCTTCTTCTGGAAGCTATGTTGCCAACTCTGAATTTTTATTTACTTCAGAAATTTCAGAGTAAACTCCGAGTTGCAACATAGCAAAATTTAATCCCTCACGAACTTTGCAAATTTTGTTTCATTTTTGCAGTTCAATTTGCTTGCTTGTGTATATGTGCGTGAATACTGAGAGGGATGGAGAGATTATTCTGTTATCAATCGTATATCTATGACAAACCTGCTTCCCTCCACTCCATTTCAATTGCCTGAAATCTGAATGTGAAAAGCAGTTGCAAATTGGAGTAGCAGACTAAATCTGCAAGAGTTCAGAGAAGGTGCATGTTTGTGAGATTCAGAGGACATGTAAGCTGGGAGATGGGTTGCCATGCTTTGTAAGTATGATTAGATCGATTATGAACTTGTTTCTGTATGCGCAACACACTGTAATTATGTCAAACTATATGTAATTAAACTAACTGCATATATTTTGGACTGTACTTACATGGCTAGGAAATGTATATTATGCAAAGTATTTTCTCGGTGGAGGGATTTGTGCACTCAGACGGAGGCAATCAAGGGAAGCAGTCATGAGCGAGGTGTTCGAGGGCTACGAGCCCGATAATGCAAGGTCTCAGACGCCTCCGCTCATGTACTTGATTCCATTTTACCTATCTGCTGCCTTACATTCTGCCGTTAGGAAGTTATCAGCACTAAGCATGTGATTTTGGCAGGTGGAGGCTTTATAGTGGTGTATGGGCAAATTGTGCTGACAGACTATGGGAAAAATGCATATATGCTGGGATCAGAAATCCATTAACTTATCTTAGCATCTCTTTCTGGTTTGATTTAAGTACCATTTTTATGCATTTAATTTGCCACGCAGATGTCTTACGTAAGATACTATAAGGATCACATAACTTTCTTTACCGATTACAGTACCGACGGTAGCAGGACATGCTTTCTATGTGCAGTTCTCCAACTAAAAGTCATCTTAAGTCAACATGATATATAGAATCTTCCTTACTTAACTAGCTGAAACTAACAGACTATGTATTGTCAGTTATATCACGCAAGCAGCCTTGCAACCACAACCTTGCAGACTTCTCTTTTCAGATATATATCCAAGCTTTGTAAACATTTCATTAATATTTGTAAACTTGTTTTACGTTTATTTGTAGTGACCAAATGTGCTTATATACTACTTCGAGTTTCTTTTCCTTAAAGTTCTGATAGTGTGTCTATTTTCTGACCTATTTTTGTTACTATTAAAATTTTAGCTACATTTCTAAATTTTGTATGAAACATATAGATCTTCTGAAATTTGAATTCACGGTAATTTAGTTATTCTACATTAATTATTAAACTCTCGAAGATGACAATGTATGTTTCTCCTGCTCAAAGACTATTCCTTGCACCACTACTCTTCTATCCGGTAGTAGTGCAGAGCTGAAGTAGGCACTGATGAAGGGCGTTAGGGTGGCTTCTTCACATACACACTTCATGGTATGAAAACTGATAATTCTTTCTGTTTTTGTTTTGTGGAAAGGCCTAAGGCCAAATATTAAGTAACACATGTCCTTACAAACTCACCCGTATAGAAAAAAAATTACATTCAAATCCTTGGGGGAGTCGAACTCTTCTTACTCCAGCATCCATCGACGGCGCGTCGTGAGCATAGCTCAATGCCGCCTCTGGGCGGCACCGTTGTCTCGCTTCCCTAACAAAAACCCTAAGACAGCCGAAAACATGTCGCCGCCCAAGATCCCGTCGCGCAACCCCCTTCTCAAGTGACCAGGCTAAGGGACAACACCAAAGGTTGCCAATGCACTGGAGCTGAGCCGCCAACCCATACCAGCTGCCAACGCACACGCAACAGCTAGCCCTACCCCGCCATATCGCATGCCCCACCAGAGCATGCACATCTCCGAAGGACCTCCCCGCCACTGTCGGAGCCGCGTGAGCTTTGCCCGGCGACGCACCATGGCGGTGGCGACGGAAGGGGCAATCTAAGTTTTCATGTGGAGGCGGTGAAAAGCATACTCGTACCTCAACCTAAAGCAAAGTTTATGCGATAATTCAACATGTAGCAACACAAAGACATATTCATCTTATAGAAAATGAGGGTAACCTTAACATTTGTCTGATTTGGATATAAGAAGTGTCCCATAGTGCACGCGGAGGACGTATTACGATTTTTTTTCCGCCCGGTGCAACGCACGGGCATTTGTACTAGTATTCTTCAATGGACACAAATGTGTTGTAGTCCGGGTGGCGCATCTGAGTACGCGAGAAGAAGGATGTGTCGCATTTTTTTTGATTTCCATCTCTCATCGTGGCAAGTAGGACCCACTCCTCTGAAAGAGGCAAATAAACCAAAGCAAAACAGAGAAAAGCCAAAAAAGGCCTCGTGCCATGCCTAGTAAGCATAAAATTGGGGAAAATACACAAGGGTGTAAAATATTGGCACAAAGGTGATAAATGTGGGTATAAATTAAGAATTTGTCAAAATAAGATGAAATATGGTGAAAAGCATGAATCACAAGAGTAAAAAATGGATTTAACTCTTATTTTTTTGGTCTTTATTATTATTCAATATTTTTGTGCAGCCCAACAACAAGGAACATGAAATTGTTAACGATGTTTTGGGGAGCTCCTATACGGCGGTTTGTGCGCCGGTTCAGGAACTGGCGCTCGCATCCGCACCTGATGGAACGGCCCAAAACAACGCAGTGCAATGAAAATTAATTTATTGCGTCGAAAACCTCCCTGCTCCCGCAAGGAATCGAGCTCGCACCGTTTTGCTCGTATGTAGGTCGCATAACCACCAGATCTCTTTTTTTTTTTGAAGGGTACCACCAGATCTCTTACGCACTAGTGAAATGATATAGCGCGATCTGTTTAAGAACAATTGTAGCGCGCTATTTACTGCAAATACATATTAGCAAAGTGTGATTTTTTTGAAAAAAATGTGACCAAAATTTGAAATATCACAGATTTTAAAAATATCACGAATTAGAAAGAGTTCATGTACTAAATTTTCATTGATTTTGATAAAAGTTCATTGATTTTCAAAATAAAATCATTGATTATGAAAAAAGCTACATAGATTCTAAAAAAAACTTCATTCAAAAAAATGTTCATCCATTTTGAAAAAAATTATAGAATTTTACAAAAAATGACAAATGCGAAAAAAAGTTCATCATTTTTTTTGAAAATCTTCATAAATCCTGAAAAAAGTTCATGGGATTTTAAAAGAAGTTCATCAATCCTGGAGTAACGAGCGGCAAAACCCCACCTTGTGCAAGCTTGACTCCGTCTTCCGCAATGCGGATTGGGACTTACTGTTTGACTCACATGTGCTCCATGAGCTTTCATCATCGCTCTTTGATCACTGCCCTCTCCTCCTAGCGGATGACAAGGGACCAAAACGGCCGATGTCGTGGTTTTGTCACGGCAGATGTCCGAAGACTTAGGTTCGAGGCCATCGCGGAGGCGGTGGACTCAAAGGGGTTGGTCGAGACGAGGGACACGAGTTTACCCAGGTTCAGCCCCTCAAGAAGAGGTAAAAGCCTACGTCCTGCTTGTATTGTATTGACTGGTGTATCGATTACAAGGGAGCGGATTCGCTTGACCTAGTTCTCGATTGATTGGTTTCTTGTCTAAGCCGCCCCAGGGTCTCGCCTTTATATATGAGGTCGAGGCCCTGGGTTACATGAGTCTCAAACCGACTCATACAACGTACTCAATCCTACCTCTAAGCCGCCTTGCCTCTTTGGGCAATCCGGCTCCGGGCGGTTTACCCGCCCGGGTCTCATACCATCTTCTGTCTTGGGCCTTCATCTTGACCTGTCCGGTAAGCCGCCATGTGGCCTGGCCTTCATCTTCCGGCCCACCTTAAGGGTTTTTTGGCTATGAGCCGCCAGGTATGACCCGGCCCCTCCAGGGCGGGTCTTACCACGGGGTTATATCCCCAACATTAGGCCCCAGATTGATTTGAGCCTGCTCATGTCAATCTTCAAATCCACTTGGCGGCGAGTCTCACATTTTTATCACCTGAAAAGAAAACTCATAACCCGCCGTGATGTCACACCAAATATGCTAAAAAGATTCAGTGACGTTCGCAACGGATCTCCTCATTAAACGGTCGGTCCCGAAAATCGAGGCGTCCCCTCCGGTCAATCATCATTGAGCCTCTCTGATTTTCGCGCGCACTGTTGCCATCCCTATCTCATAAATAGGGACACGAGGGGCCCCCTATCCTTTTCTCTGCCGCCATAGTCTTCCTCTTCCTCCTGTCGCCCGCCCCTCCAGAGCTCCGCTGCACCGAACCGGACCTCGCCGTCGCCCTCAACGCTGGCCGCTGCATCAACCTGACTCGGTCCAGAAATCTCGCCAGCCCGTCCGCATCCGTGAGGTACCATTCTCAGCCCTTGTTGAATCTGTAGTCATCTCGAGTAGGATATCCCCGAGTTCATCGGATTTCTTTGTGTTCTTCGCTGTTCGTCTGATCGTTCTTTGTAATGTAGACTGCCAAGTATCTCCTTGAGTCTTATATTGCTATTTATCCGTTGCGGCCGTCCACTTAATATCGATATCCGCTTGTTATAGATCTGCATATCAATCTTCTCTGCGTGCTGTCCGCCTGTTCTTACACTCCCCTTTTTAGGTCATGAATGTATTTCATTTTATCCTCGCCTGTAGATCTTGCAGCCATGGTTGCAATATGTGAAACCTGTTTTCCCATACTTAACAACATCCTTAGTATTGCCTTGTCCACTTAACCCACCATTGCATTGCCGGCTCTCTGATAAAATATGTCGGCGGCTTAACGCCTCACCATCATGCTGACCATAGCTGCTTTAATTATTTGACGTTTTCTAACCCGCCATATCCTGCATCTTCTCATAGTTTAACCCGCCACCATGTCAAGAGTACCCGCGTCTTGCGATTGGGTTGGCTCCGGAGTCACCGAGCAGCTTCTGCTTGACTTCGTAGAATCGGGTATCCTGCCGGCTCAGGACGTTATACACTGGCGGGTTCCAGGGCCAGAAATAAGACCTACTCCTAAGGAAGGAGAGGTTGTCGTATTCACGGATCACCTCCTCCGTGGTTTTAGCCCGCCCGGGTCAAAAAATCGGGACGTCCTTCATTCCTTCAAGCTTCATCCTCAAGATATAGGTCCAAACTCCGTCACCAACATGTGTCAATTTCAAGTCTTATGTGAAGTTTACCTGCAAAAAGAACCGTCTGTTGACCTCTTCCGTGACTACTTTTACGTCAACCGCCAAACTGAAGTGGCAGCTGGACCAAGTTTGGAGCTTGGCGGCGTTTCTATCCAGAGACGAAGAGATTTACCCTACCCAGCAGCTATCTTACCAAGTCACCCCAAGGATTGGAACAAGACCTGGTTTTATTGCAAGGACACTTCCCCCACAGAAGAGAATCCGCTGCCGGGTTACCGTCCTACCCGGCTTTGCAACACCGGAGAACTCCCAGACCGGATGTCCGCCGCAGAGCGAGCAAAATATGCTCCAGCCTTCGTGAAGATCAGGGCCTTAATGGCGAACGGCTTAACTGGCGTTGATTTAACCCGTTGCTGGGTTTCCTGGAAAATCTTGCCACTGAGCCGGCGTGACCGACTCATGTACGAATTCACGGGTGAACTCAATGACCCTCTCTGTTTCAACGCCACCCCCCTGACAGAACAAGACATCAACTATTCCGTCAAATCTCTTCTTGGAGAAAAACAAGAGGCTTGCAACAAAACTGGGCTAAAGCCTTTTTGCGTCAAGAACCCGGCTCCAGCTATAAGAAACCTTTCTTAGCAAACTGCTCATTCTTTGTCTTTTGACCTTCTGCCTTGCTCCTTTTAACCTTTTTGGCGGCTTATGCACAGGCCGGCTCTTCCTTCTGGAAGAAGAAGTATAATCCTCCTGTAAGGAAGCCTAAGGCGGGTAAAACCCGCGCCCATAAGAAGAAGAAAACTTCTGCTCAGGAACTGCTTGAGTTTGATGACTCGGAGGTAGAACTTGACTCCCTTGGCCGTCTCTTTATGCAACTTATTGACAACAATATTCACAGGAGGAAACGGAGACAAGCCATGCTGATGCCCCTGAGGTAACTTACATTTCTTCTGATTCAGAAAACTTTCCACCAGCGAAAATACGGCGGGTCATCCGGAAAGTTCCATTTTCTCATCCTCTTGCTTATTTAGACCCCAACTTTCTTTTGAAAAAGCAACAGCACACCTCCAGACGTCAGACCCGGAGCACCGGCTCTGAAGAGCTTTTGACCGGCTTACCAAACTCTCCGGCTCCTCGGAAACGGCCTGCTGAGGTGCTCTTTTAACCAAGTACGATTTTTAACAGTCTTGAATTGTAACCTTACTCTGTTTTTTATCGTCTTAACTTTTTCAGGAGACACCCCCTTCGTCTGGTGATTCCACTGCATCTAAGCTGCCTCCTCTCAAGATCAACTCGGAGTGCGTACCTTTGTATTTGCACCATACCTTTTTACCATCCTTGTCCTATATGTGACAATCTTTTTTGTTTTCCAGGGCTCAAGCAAAACGAAGGAAGACAGGCGGGTCTACCGCTACTCCTGCTGCCCAAGAGCCGGAGATTGCTAAGCCAGACTCCCCTGCAACTTATGCTGAGCCTACTGAGGCTAGAAAAGATGCGCCTGACGACGCTCCTCAGCCCTCTGAGCCGGCTGATGACAACATGGCCACTCCTGAAAGTCCTCCAAAGGCTGATCCTAAACCGCCCAGCCCTTCAACAGCCGTCAAAGATACAGCTCATCCAGAAGTTGTTGTCACTGGGACGGGTTATCATTCTCCTGAACCCCATGTGTTAACGAAGCACACCAGCAAGGCTGAAACATGCTCACCAGAAAAACTTGATTTTGAATTCCCCGTGTTAGAAAAACTGACTGCAGATGAACTACATGCTGGTTATCTGCACCGCCTCTCCACAAGCCGTAATATGGAGTTGAAACTTGTTGGACTGATGAAGAAAAAATATGAGGTACTCCTTCTCTTGTTTTTCCGTATACCCTTATGTAGCCCCCAAGAGCTGGTTTAATATTGCAAATAGTAGACCGGGTCTTCCAATCTTTGTCATACTCTAAATAGCTTAAGTTGTAGCCCCCAAGTATCGGGTTAATATAGATAATAAGCCGGTACTTACTTGAAATCTAGATCCGAGTGTAGCCCCCAAGTCCGGGTCATTATGAAAATGATGAGCCGGAACTTTACTGCTGATATGATCCGGAAAAAACTTCATTGTTTGAAAAGCGCCGTGTGTAGCCCCCAAGTGCCGGCTTAACTTTTTGAAGATGAGCCGGAACTTCCTTGTAGACTTGGAGAGAAAACACAGACATTAGCCCCCAAGTGTCAAGTATATTGCTTGCAATCTGCTTGAGACTTGTATCATAACAGCTTCATCACTCTTGTCTACTAATATCTCATCTTGGCGATTTAAACCTCCTGAACTTTTGTTTTTGCACAATACAGGAAGCTTTGGATGCGTCCGAGTCTGATCTGACCGGCTTAAAGGAAAATGTTGCTTCGCAACAAACCGCCCGGGCTGAGGCGGAAGAAAAGTGGCGGGTTGCCGTTAAAGAACTTGAGAAGGTTCAAGCTGACTTTGCAGCCTTCAAAGAGACTGCTGAGTCTAAACAAGCCGCCCTGACAAAGCGCGCAGACGATGCTGACAAGCGGCTCAAGCTTGTGTCAGAAGAACTACAAACTCTCAAGCGTCATATATCCCGGATGACTTCCGCTATCTTTGGTAAGTACTGAAACCTTAGAAAATTTCCTTGCCTTGTTGAAAAAAACTGTGCGGGCGGCTTATAATGCCTAACTTTCCTTGCAGGTCAGAGAAGCCGCCAGCTATCTTCTGACAGCTTATTGAAGTTGAAAGCCGTATATACCTTGACAGAACAGCTATACTGCGGAACCCTTTGCACCATCAAAGCTATGCTGACTGAGAAAAGCATCCCCAAATTCATGAAGGGACTACTAGAGCTCTTGTCCACTCTGCCGAAGCAAATTGATGAACTCAAACGATCAGCCGCCAGAAAGGGAGCAATGGCTGCGCTAAGCCGGTCTCTGGCCTTTGCCCCTGAGCTGACCGCAGAAGAGATGATGGATGGCTTTCCATCCAAGAAAGATGACGGCTCAGACTTTACCGAAGCTGATTATGCCAAATGTATGAAGGCTTCCCGAGTACTCGCATCAACGCTGGTTAACGAAATTGATCTGACTTCATACCAGGCGGCTTACGGCGAGGACAGCAAACGAGTGCGCTGCCCAACTTTTGAAGCCAGGGACTTAACTCCTGCACGCCGTAAGCCACTCTTTGCTCCTGAAATTGACCCGTCTCCCCTCTTTGACGAGGCCCAGTTTGAAGCTTTAACAAACTGCAACTGGGATGTGGACAATCTTCAGATCGAAGAGGTCGAAGTCCAGACGCAGGATGACCCGCCGTCAAGCTGAACACATTGCTCCTGATTAGGGATGACCCGGCTTTCTGAGCCACCGAGATTGGAATTGTATAAAAAACTTTAAGTCCGTTGCATTTTGGGCTCCCTGGAGAGCTTTGTAATAGGCGTAGAAAAACTTGATTGCCTCAACCGTGCTACTTGATGCACTTTTTTCTGTCTTGTGTTCTGCTCACATCTTGTCATCATATTTCACGGCGGCTCATCTTAGGAGATAAAACCTGCAAAAAACAAACAAGACAGAATATGTTCTGTATTGCTGCGAGGGCGGCTTGAAAAAGCATAACCCGGAGATGTTAAATCTTTCATGACCTTGCTTTTTCGAAAACTCATATGCCGGCTCTTATGGCATGAACTTGTTGTTTGAACTCTTAACAGTACAGGGTCTCTAGTGAGAGTGACCGTCAACTCCTTTGAACGGCTCAGGGTCTCTAGGCGAGATTAACTGGTAAGAGCAACAACAAACCATAAAGAGGCGCAGCAGGGCATGACTACCCCTAGGGCCCATAAGCTACTTCTCACGTGACATAAATCCGTCGTTTGAACCTTAAACAGTGCAGGGTCTTTAAAAGAGTAACTGTTTAAGAGTACGAACGGGCCACATAGCGGAGAGTATGCAGCAGATGGGTGAGTTTATCCTCACTTTCCGTAAGCCGTCCCTCATGTGACAAGAGCCGCCGGTTTAACCTTGACCAGTACAGGGTCTCTTAGCGAGAGTGACTGTCAAATACTTTGAACAGCTCAGGGTCTCTAACGAGATTAACTGGCAAGAGTTCGGCGGGTCACCTAGCGGAGCAGCAGCGGCATACAGGCAGGTTTAACTCGAACTTGCGGTGGCTGAAAAGCCGATCAAGAGGGTGTGTAAGCTAAACCCGGCGGGTTGGAAGCCCCCAAATGATCTTGTTGATGGAGTCAACTTTTTGGGTATATAACCCGGCCTTATAGTGGCTGAAGAGCCGATCAAGAGGGTGTGTAAGCTAAACCCTGGCGGGTTAGAAGCCCCCAAATGACCTTGTGGTTGTGTTCACTCTTGCACAATCTGAAGTGTATAACAGGCAGAGGCCCCGGCTTGCAGGGATGCCAACTTTATTATATATATATAAACGGTATATACAATGATGATGTACAATGATGGGAGTCGATGACTCAAGTATAGTAAGGCCACAGATGAGCGATGTTCCACGGCCGGTGGGTCTCCTGCCCAGAAGTACGTGACTCGTCTCGTACGTCAATGAGATAATATGACCCATTGTTGAGATTCCTGCTGACCACAAAAGGTCCTTCCCATGGAGGAGATAGCTTGTGCGCATCCGTCTGATCTTGAATCAGACGCAACACCAAGTCGCCTTCCTGAAACGTCCGAGTCTTAACTCTGCGGCTATGATAGCGACGCAGGTCTTGTTGATAAATCGCCGATCGAGTCGCCGCCAGATCACGCTCTTCATCCAAAGCACCTAACGCGTCCTGATGTTTCAAATTCGAGAATTTTTTGTCATGCCTTCCTGGCTTCTTTGACATTGTATTGAAGGTATGGGCGGAGCCTAGCCAGCATTCTGAGCCTTGTCAGCGGCTTTTCCACAAGCTTAGGCAAACTTGGAGGCACCTCGTGAGATGGAGTAAGGGCCTATTTTCGAAGGCAAAACTGCAACTCCATGCGGCTCTCTTGGTCATTCTCCGCCTCGACATCGCTCAAGACACTCGAACCCTCTCCGAGGGGGAGAGGGACCTCCGGTCTCGCCTCAAGCGCCGTGTCATAAACCTTGCTGCCGTTGAAAGGGCAAGGAAGAAGCAATGTACCCGCATTGCAAACATCTAAGAAGGTGATGCCAATACAAAATTCTTTCACCTACGAGTCAATGCAAGGCTGAGAAAAAACCACATTCACAGGTTAAAAAGGAACAACGGTTGGGTCACAGACCATAAGGTCAAAGAGGAGATCATCCATGATCACTTTGCTAGCACATTAGGAAGAGGTCAACCACGGCCGGCTGACTTCAACTGGGACAGCCTAAATCTAGGTGTGATTGACCTTCATGGCATTGACGCTCCCATCTCTGAGGACGAGGTTAAGGCGGCCATCGACAGCATGCCATGCGACAAAGCCCCGGGGCCAGATGGCTTCACGGGACATTTTTTCAAGAAATGTTGGCACATTATCAAAGACGATGCCATGGCGGTCATTCATGAGTTTAGTTGCCTCCAAACAACGAATCTTCACTGGCTTAACTCAGCCAACATTGTCCTGTTGCCGAAAAAGGATGGGGCGGAGGAGATTGGGGACTACCGCCCCATTAGTCTCATCCATGCTATCGCCAAGATAATTGCCAAGGTATTGGCTGTCCGTCTCGCCCCTTTCATGAACAACCTTGTCTCCAATGTGCAAAGTGCTTTCATAAAGAGAAAAGCATCCACGACAACTTCATGTACGTCAGGAACCTTGCAAGGCGCCTTCATAGAAATAAGACTCCATCACTGCTCTTCAAGTTCGACATTTGGAAAGCCTTTGACTCGGTGCGATGGGAGTACATCATTGACCTACTACGTCGCTTGGGCTTTCCGGACCGTTTCCGGGATTGGGTGGCGGCACTCCTTTGCACATCCTCTTCACGAGTTCTTCTCAATGGCGTTGCTGGGCCTCCCATCATTCATGGCCGTGGGCTGAGGCAGGGGGACCCCCTCCCCCCCTCCTTTTTGTCCTCGCAATTGACCCTCTCCAATGAATTCTTGACGTCCCAACGAGCCACAACCTACTTCACAAGATTCGAGGGCGGCGCCCGGTGGTACGTACGTCCCTATACGCTGACGATGCATCGATCTTCCTCACGCCAACAAGGGAGGATGTCCACAACCTTGCTGTCATTCTCGATTCCTTCGGCAAGGTTATCGGGTTGACAACTAACTTTCAGAAGAACTCCGTCGTCGCCATCCGTTGTGGGCAGCTAAACCTTGATGGCATCCTACATAGCATCCCCGTCGTGCGGGCGTCTTTCCCGCTTAAGTATCTTGGGCTCCCACTCTCCATCTGGCAACTGAAGAGGGTGGACTTTTAACATCTTGAGGACAAGGTTGCTGCAAGACTGCCTCCCTGGCAAGGAAGGAACATTACTACGGTCGGGCGTTTGGCTCTAGTCAAATCGGTCCTCACTTCACAAGTTGTGTATCACATCACACCGCTTGTGATTCCTCCAAGTGTGCTAAAAAGTGTCAACAGGATTGAGTGCGCTTTCTTGTGGTCTGCTAGTGACAAAACCACCGGTGTAAAATGCAAAGTTAATTGGGAAACTGTTTGCCGTCCCACTCACCTCGGTGGGCTCGGGATTCTTCACTTGGGATTTGCGAGAGCTCTTCGGCTGAGATGTCCTTGGTGGGAATGGAAGGATCCCACCAAGTTGTGAGTGGGCCTCGGGAACCCATGCAATGACATCGACATGGACCTCTTCTACGTCTCAACTATTATTTCCATCGGTAATGGTGGCAAGACACCGTTCTGGGATGCTCCATGGTTGCAGGGGAAAAGCCAAAGGATATCGCCCCACTCATTTTCGCGGCCTCCAAGAGGAAGCGATGGGTGGTGCGGGATGCCTTGCGAGACCATGCATGGGTGCACAAGATCAACACGTCCATCAACTTCACGGTCAACCACATTATCGAGTTTGTGGATCTTTGGATCAAGCTCGAGCAGGTCCTCCTCGTTGAGGACATTGATGATGACATCTCTTGGAAATTTGAGGTGAATGGAGAATACTCAGCTGCTTCCGCGTACATGGTCCAATTCTTGGGCTCAATGACGACTTCCATGAATAAGACCATCCGGAAGGTTTCACTACTAGGGAAAAGCTTATAGGTAGAATATTACCAGTAACGCTGGACAAAATACGGGTGCTACTGTTACTTAGTAGTAGCGCGGGTCTGGCAGCTCGCTACAGGTAACTACTAGCAGTAGCGCAGGAAATGGTAGGTGGCGCTGTTAATAGATGCGGCACACCATTCGCACACGGGCTAGCCAAAGTAGTAGCGCTGGCCAGTGGCCAGCGCTACTGCTAATGGGGTTAGCAGTAGCGCCGATCATGTGCCAACGCTATTACTGTGGCTAGCCAGGCCCACTTCTCCCTCCTCCAACTTAGAAGTAGCGCCTATACCAAAAACGCGCTACTGCTAAGTAGTACCTTATCTGGATCTCCTTCTTCCCCGCGCCCCTCACTCCTCACTCTCTCCCTCTCCACTATCTCGCGTCGGCACCGCTCCCGCATCCCGGCCATCCTCCCCCACGCGACGGCCCTCCCCGTCTCGGCCCTCCCAACGTGGAGGCACTCCCCGTCCCGGCCCTCCCCATGCGCGGCCTGTCGTGGGAACGATTCCGACAGTACGAAGGGGGTAGGGTAAAGGAGCATGATCTACCGAGATGCATATGGGTGACACGGTGGTTTTAGCGAGTTCGGGCCTCTCACGGTGGAGATAACAACCCTACGTCTCGTGCTCCGGAGAGGCTTTGTTTTATCTGAGTATATATCCGGAGATTACAATGTGTGTGGGAGAGAGTGGAGAACGGATCCCCTGCCCGATCTAAGTCCGGAGACTAGTAGAAAAGAGAGAGAGGTAGAAGCCAAAAGCCCCCTTAGTCTAGTGGTGGGGGGTAGCTTATATAGAGTGCGCCACCCCTTCACCTCCTATGTTACAAAGTGGGGCATTGATGCCGTAACGCCAGATGGTGCTTCGACTGCCTTGTCGACTGTCAGTCTTCGCATATCCGAGTGAGCCATACGACCGAGTGATTGATTGTCTTCCGAGTGAAAGGTAACCGTCGAGTGGATGAGGAAAGTCTCCGAGTGGATGTTGTCGAGTGACTTGTATGTCTTGATGATTTCAGTCGGTGACCTCTTTGTAGTCCTTGACTTTTCTGGGGTAATGTCCTTAGGTAGGGTATGCAGGTCAGGCCTATGACCCTACCCTAGGTACATATCCCCATCATTAGTCCCCGAATGGATTGGGGTTCGAGTGAAAAATAGATTGATGCGGGTTCTGATAAGACACAAAAAATTCCAAGTGCATTTTGGGTCTTCACAGAAGTCTGCGTCGATTGGAGTCTTTGTCATTCACCCTGATCGATTCTTTCTTGATATGCATTTCCTTCTGGTGCATACTTGCTTGTTTTCCCCTCGAGTAGAGCAGGTCTTAGTCGAGTGGTTTCTGGTCCAGTGGGGGCACGCTGAGTGAGACCGCTGTCGAATGGCGGTGACATCGGCAGGGGTCTTAGATTTGTTTTGTTTTGATAGTCGCTAGTCACTCGACAGGCCGGACCTGGTCGAATGATAGTAGGTCCAGTGGGGGCACGCTGAGTGCACCCACTGGGTGTAGTCCCCAAGACCGCCGTCGAATGACGAAGACATCGGCAGGGGTCTTAAATTCGTTTTGAAAGTTGCTTGCCGCTCGACAGGACGGACCTGGTCGAGTGATAATATGTCCAGTGGGGGCACGCTGAGTGCACCCACTGGGTGTAGTCCCCGAGACCGCCGTCGAGTGCTTGCATTGGCGGGGGTCTGATAGAGACAATCTTCGCTTGTTTGTTTTCCAATCCTTTGCTTGGCTAAGTTTGTTTGGCTTCTGAGTGAGATGGATGCTCATTACTCGGAAGAATTTTGAACTTAGGCGAAAACTGGTTCGCAACTAAGTTTCCGAGTGAAAGTGTTGCCTGTCACTCGGAACAACCTTTAACTTAAGCGAGGTTTGACTCGCGGCTAAGTCCCCGAGTGAGAGGAGTGCTCGTCACTTGGGGGAGTTTTTAACTTAGACAAAGACTAGTTCGCAGCTAAGTTTCCGAGTGAATGGGATGCTATTCACTCGGCAGGGTTTTAACTTAGGCGAAAACTTGTTCGCGGCTAAGCCCCCGAGCGAGAGAAGCGCTCGTCACTCGGAAGAGTTTTCAACTTAGGCGATACGGAATCGCAGCTAAGCCCTCGAGTGTGGATGATGTCCTCACTCGGAATGGTTTTCAACTTAGGCGATACGGAATCACAGCTAAGCCCTCGAGTGTGGATGATGTCCTCACTCGGAATGGTTTTTAACTTAGGTGATACGGAATCACAGCTAAGCCCCCGAGTGTGGATGATGTCCTCACTCAGAGTGGTTTTTAACTTAGGCGATACGGAATCGCAGCTAAGCCCCCGAGTGTGGATGATGTCCTCACTCGGAGTGGTTTTTAACTTAGGCGATACGGAATCGCAGCTAAGCCCCCGAGTGTGGATGATGTCCTCACTCGGAGTGGTTTTTAACTTAGGTGATACGGAATCACAGCTAAGCCCCCGAGTGTGGATGATGTCCTCACTCGGAGTAGTTTTTAGGCGATACGGAATCGCAGCTAAGCCCCCGAGTGTGGAGGATGTCCGCACTCGGAGTAGTTTTTAACTTAGGTGATACGGAATCACAGCTAAGACCCCGAGTGTAGAGGATGTCCGCACTCGGAGTAGTTTTTAACTTAGGTGATACGGAATCACAGCTAAGCCCCCGAGTGTGGATGATGTCCTCACTCGGAGTAGTTTTTAACTTAGGCGATGCGGAATCGCAGCTAAGCCCCCGAGTGTGGATGATGTCCTCACTCGGAGTAGTTTTTAACTTAGGCGATACGGAATCGCAGCTAAGCCCCCGAGTGTGGATGATGTCCGCACTCGGAGTAGTTTTTAACTTAGGTGATACGGAATCACAGCTAAGCCCCCGAGTGTGGATGATGTCCTCACTCGGAGTAGTTTTTAACTTAGGCGATGCGGAATCGCAGCTAAGCCCCCGAGTGTGGATGATGTCCTCACTCGGAGTAGTTTTTAACTTAGGCGATACGGAATCGCAGCTAAGCCCCCAAGTGTGGATGATGTCCGCACTCGGAGTAGTTTTTAACTTAGGTGATACGGAATCACAGCTAAGCCCGCGAGTGTGGATGATGTCCTCACTCGGAGTAGTTTTTAACTTAGGTGATACGGAATCACAGCTAAGCCCCCCGAGTGTGGATGATGTCCTCACTCGGAGTAGTTTTGAACTTAGGCGAAATTAGGTTCGCGGCTAAGTCACCCACTGAGGGTTACGTTGTATATGTGTCCAGCTGAGCGATGGCGCGCAGAGTGGCCAGGTGATGAAGACGTGCCGCACGGAGTGGCGATGCGCGGGGCATCCGAGTGAAGTAGACGCGTCTGGCTGAATGACGACGCGTGGGGTGGTCGAGTGATGAAGACGCCTCCGTCGGAATGGCGACGCGCGGGGCGGTCGAGTGATGAAGACGTGCCGCACGGAGTGGCGATGCGCGGGGCATCCGAGTGAAGTAGATGTCTCTGGCTGAGTGGCGACGCGGAGCAGCCGAGTCGAGATTGTTGTCGCGGAGGCGTCCAACCAGGTGACGGCGCGCGGGGCAGCCGAGTCTAGCATGTCGTCGAGGAGGCGTCCGAACAAGTGACGGCGCGCGGGGCGACCGAGTCGAGCATGTCGTCGAGAATGGCGCACAGAGGCGTCCATGTAACCTGTGTATGAAAAATAAAACAAGCTAACATAAAAAATTCTCGAAGTAATTTGATGTTTGTTGAAATGATTTGTGTAAATTTCACCCATAGACACCCGCTGGGTGCGCCAGGTGCTTGCTGGTCCGGAACCAGCAAGAGTCTAAAGAGTGAAGGATCCGAGTGATCTTGTGAAAGTGAAGGATCCGACGTGAAGATAAAGAACCGAGCGCCGGGGTACACTCGGTGGCGTGGCCTCCGAGTGAACGTCATGTGCGACTTACTTGACACTCAGTAATGTATAAATAATTAATTAATTGAATGCAGTCTGTGAAGAATGACTTAGCTGTCTGACGACGCGCAGGGCGGTCGAGCGAAGTAGACACGTCCGACTGAGTGGCGATGCACGGGGCGGCCAAGTGACGAAGACGTGTCTCGCCGAGTGGCGATGAACGGAGCTGCCGAGTGACGACGGAGCGTGCAGCAGAGTGACGGCGTGCGGAGCTGCCGAGTGACGATGGAGCGTCCGACTGAATGGCGATGCGTGGAGCTGCCGAGTGTCGAAGACGTGTCTCGCCGAGTGACGATGGAGCGTCCGACTGAATGACGATGCGCGGAGCTGTTGAGTG
This sequence comes from Elymus sibiricus, assembly GCA_039707655.1. Classification (NCBI taxonomy): domain Eukaryota; kingdom Viridiplantae; phylum Streptophyta; class Magnoliopsida; order Poales; family Poaceae; genus Elymus; species Elymus sibiricus. The sequence goes on from CM077671.1 coordinate 254,875,484, forward strand.
TCGAAGACATGTCTCGCCGAGTGGCGATGGAGCATCCGACTGAATGACGATGCGCGGAGCTGTCGAGTGTCGAAGACGTGTCTCGCCGAGTGGCGATGGAGCGTCTGACTGAATGACGATGCGTGGAGCTGAGTGAGGCGTGCGGAGCTGCCGAGTGACGATGGAGCGTCCGACTGAATGGCGATGCGTGGAGCTGCCGAGTGTCGAAGACGTGTCTCGCCGAGTGGCGATGGAGCGTCCGACTGAATGACGATGCGCGGAGCTGTCGAGTGTCGAAGACGTGTCTCGCCGAGTGGCGATGGAGCGTCCGACTGAATGACGATGCGCGGAGCTGTCGAGTGTCGATGGAGCATCCGACTGAATGGCGATGCGCGAAGCTGCCGAGTGACGACGGAGCGTGCAGCAGAGTGACGGCGCGCGGAGCTGTCGAGTGATGATGGAGCGTCCGACCGAATGGCGATGCGCGGAGCTGCCGAGTGTCGAAGACGTGTCTCGCCGAGTGGCGATGGAGCGTCCGACTGAATGACGATGCGCAGAACGCCCGAACAATGAAGATGCGGTTGACTCCGTAGGTTCGCGATCGTGGTTGTTGTCGATGATGTTCTGGATGTTAGCCGGTCGAGTAGAAAAAGGCGAACCGGCCAAGTGAAAACAAGGGCCTCACAGCCAAGTGTGCGCCGTCCGAATGGACTCCTCATCCGAGTGCACCTGCTAGTCCGAGGGCACCACAACTGGGCTGCGATCCAGTCGGTGTGGGCCGGCTAGGCAGGTCGACGCGGAGTGCTGGGCTCGGAGCGTCGGGTGAGGTTCGGCATGGACGTGCCCACGAGCGCACAAGCACTGCCCCGTCCGATGGAAGCAGGCAGCTTTATCACTTGCAGGCAGACATGATCCAAAGTGCATGCGAGGAGTTCCCCTCGTCTAGCGCCGAATTAATCTGCATGCAAGTGGTGTTAACGCTAATTAAGCAAGAGTTAAAGCCATTCATGCATGTAATAGACGTTTTCCCACGGCCATTTATCTCCTGCATGCAGGACATAAATGAAAAGGATTAAGATTGGAAGGAAAGTGGAAGGTGGGGCGCAGAGCTCCCTGGTCGGCCATGGCGGCTGCCACGGATTTAGCACGAAACCAGCGCGGCGTGTCCATCGTCGGAGGGGGTGATGAAGATACGATTTGAAGCTTGTTGTCCGGCTGAGTGAACAGGATCCATCCGACTGGGCAGGTTCTATCTGAGTGAACCTCGTCCGGAGGCGGGTGGCTGCTTACGGCCATGGGCGCCATGCAACGGAGGCAGCGGCTGACGATGACGTTGACGTGGTGCAGAGCTCGGAGCCTCGGACCGTCATAGAGTAATAACTCTGGTAATTAGCATTGAAGGAGTTGTCCATGCTAGACTGCATGCACGAGGCATTAAAACCAATTAAGCAAGAATTAAAGCCGGTTGTGCATGCAACGGAAGTTTCCCATCCCCGCGGATAGCTTTATGCATGCAGATTTATTGCCACGCCGTTGCTTGTGCCTTCGTCACGGAAGTCGCAGCAGGGTGGAGGACGCCAGCGGGAGGAGTCGCCGCGCACGGGGGGTGCGACTAGCCCGATGATCGTGTTCATGGGCTCGACGACGGTGTTGCAGACAAGGCCGGAGACGACGGACCAGATCGTGTTCATGGGCTCGACGATGGTCGCGTACAGGAGCCCGACAGCGACGTCATACACGAGGCCGGAGACGATGGTACGGACCGCGCCGGTGGCCGTGTGTGCAGGAGCTCAACGGCATCATACATGAGGCCAGAAACGACGGGACGGACCGCGCCGTTGGCCCATTTTTTGGTCGCCGTTGAAGATGATCATGTGAGAAGGCAAGAAAATATGGGAAACGACCTATCTCCTTCTCTTCTCCTCAGCTTCATGATCAATCATGTATGTGTATGTCTAATCCTACAGGAGTAAAAGACAAATTCATGGTTAAATAATTGATTGTAAAAAGACTAGACGGAATCGATACTTCCCTGATCCTCTTGTTTGTATGAATGGCGCGATGCCCAGTGAATTTCTCCGGCGATGATCGTTGATCCGCTGCCGAAGATTGAAGAAAAAACCATTTGCACCATGGCTCGATAGACGCCACGCCCCACGGTGGGCGCCAACTGTCGTGGGAACGATTCCGACAGTACGAAGGGGGTAGGGTAAAGGAGCATGATCTACCGAGATGCATATGGGTGACACGGTGGTTTTAGCGAGTTCGGGCCTCTCACGGTGGAGATAACAGCCCTACGTCTCGTGCTCCGGAGAGGCTTTGTTTTATCTGAGTATATATCCGGAGATTACAATGTGTGTGGGAGAGAGTGGAGAACGGATCCCCTGCCCGAGCTAAGTCCGGAGACTAGTAGAAAAGAGAGAGAGGTAGAAGCCAAAAGTCCCCTTAGTCTAGTGGTGGGGGGTAGCTTATATAGAGTGCGCCACCCCTTCACCTCCTATGTTACAAAGTGGGGCATTGATGCCGTAACGCCAGATGGTGCTTCGACTGCCTTGTCGACTGTCAGTCTTCGCATATCCGAGTGAGCCATACGACCGAGTGATTGATTGTCTTCCGAGTGAAAGGTAACCGTCGAGTGGATGAGGAAAGTCTCCGAGTGGATGTTGTCGAGTGACTTGTATGTCTTGATGATTTCAGTCGGTGACCTCTTTGTAGTCCTTGACTTTTCTGGGGTAATGTCCTTAGGTAGGGTATGCAGGTCAGGCCTATGACCCTACCCTAGGTACATATCCCCATCACGGCCCTCCCCGTCCCGGCCCTCTGCACGCGGCGGTAGCTTTCCCTCCCTCCTCTCTCCCACTCTCCCCCTTCTCCCTCCTCCCTCTGTTTCTGCAGAGGCTTAAAATGATTTTAATGATTTTACACTAGCAGAGGATTAAAATGATTTTAATGATTTTACACTAGCAGAGCAATTTAGCAGAGGATTAAAATGATTTTACATGGACTTCATTGAAAGATTAGCACTGTCCAAACCCTTGCTAGTGACTGAATTTGTTGGACTAGGTAAAATTTTAACTAGTATATTACATAGTACTATATGAGATAAGAAGATGCACTAGTACTTTAAGATAAGAAAATACCCCATGTCAATATTGAGCACTCGTTTAATCATATATTGAATTTTAGAAGTTTTAAGATAAGAAGTTTTATTATAAATTGAGATTGAATTTCAGAAGTTTCATTATAAATTGAGATAGAAATTTCAAAAGTTTTAAGATAAGAAGTTTCATTATAAATACCTCATGCATTATAATTTTTTAGTAAAAAAATAGGTACTTTCGGTCCGTCAGAGCTCCTTGTGTGACTTTCATGTCGTTCCTTATTGGAGGAATCCCGATTGTTGTCGTGGGGGTCGTTTCCTCTTCCTCTTCTCGTGATATATACCTTTGTATAATGCGCGAGAGAGGGAGAGGAAGCGATCAGCACCGACAATCGAAATATTAGTGTGAGGGAGTGTCCACGAACATACACCACCATATCAGTGTGAGAGAGTGCGCACCAACACACCATGAGATATGAGAGTTTTTTAAGGAAAGCCTCGACAGACCGAAAGTCAACCCATATTGAATTAGGTCTATTTGGACATGTGTGTATGTTATTGCAGGGAACACCCCCTAGTGCCTATGTTTTTGCCAAAATGTTGATTCATTTCCCTTCCGGCAAATTTCAGGCACTCAATATGTCTTATTTTAGCAATGGTCATGCCATTTTTTTTACGGTCATGCCGAACTTTTTTTAACCTTTGAATCATGAACACAGGAAATGTCTGACGACGATAGGATCCCTGAGTATGAACTCTGCGGCAAAGATCATGGTCTGTGCGACCGGCCTCACCTGCGAGACGGCAGGTTCTTCACCATCAAGCTTGACGAGACCTTCGATGTTTCTACGGCACGCAACGATGACTAGTGTTTTTTTGTAATTACTCATGACTTCTGTTTCTTTGCTTCAACGTGTAATTTCTGTTTTATACAATTCGACTAGTTCATCCCCTGCCATGCAAGACGGTATGTCTTGGAGAGGCTCGGTTTCGAAGACCATGAGAATATGGAGACGAGGAGAGCTAACCTGAGGACTAAACATGGTCACACATTTCTGGTTAAAGTAATGGATGTAGTTAATAACTCAGAATTCTGTTGCTCAAATTGAGAAGCTCTAGCCAAGGCATATGGATTTCAGGAGGATATGGAAATAACCTTCGATCTTCGTCCTGAAGATCATATTGAAGGTAATATCGACATTTGGGTGGATGTCGATATGCTTCCAGTTTTACCTCCATGTGAGTTTGTCAACAATATTTGTTCAGTAATTTATACTGTTTATTTACTTAACTTGTTTGTCTTTAATTATCAGCTTATTTCTCTTCTTCACCAAATATTCAAAAGATAGTAGATCAAACCTACTACAATCATGGCTCCGAACTAACTTGGTTGGAGATAGATCATTTGATCTCATTTATTAATGACATTGATCTTTTTAAGACCAATTATGAAGATATTGGCGAAAGTTTTCCTGAATATGTGCCACTAGTGCACCCGTTGAACAATGGTAACATTGCTGCAGATAGCATGGTAAGATTCTTTTTTACTATTCTGTCATTAATTAGTCCATCTTCTAGATACATAATTTTTTTATAAGCAAAACTAGATTGCTAACTATGTTATTATTATGTTTTTCAACAGAAATTCCCTTCGGCAGTTGTGCCTCGACTGATGTTTGTAGAAGGTCATTCGAATGTCATCAGCTTATGGCCGCAGTGGCCTATAAGATTCCTCCATGCATACTCGATTTCTAAAAGCGATGAAAGACTGAAAATCAAAGGATTTAGCAAATTAATGAAAGTCAAGAGACAACCACTTGGCGGAGGCGCGAAGGATTTGCTCAGGCCACGCATCGGAGATAGGTGGATCTCTATTCTTCACAACGGAGGGGTCGGAGCTTACCTGTTTTATGCTATTTTACCTAGGAGAGAGTAGTAGGTTATACCTAGCTAGGGGAGAATAGTATGTGCTAGATAAGAAAGAGGACCTTTTTTAGTTTATGACATTGTGTAGTAATGGTCAGCTGGTCATGAGTTGTTAGATGATTAAGATGATGATAAGTGTTATGTGACTAAGGATGATGAGTTATTAGATGACATAGATTGGATTAAAGTGGTTGGGTGGAAGTGATTTAGTTGGGTTAGTAGGAAAATATGATGTTACAACGGCACATAATTGTCGAATCAAGGGAATCCTTTCATTCAACTTGATCACTTGCACCCATCCACTTTAATGTAAATGTTGTTTCTTGCAAAAATTATTATTGATGTTGTATACTAATATGTATAACCGTGTGTAAATACAATGTAAATATATAAAAAGAAATAAGTGCGATTAGTAGTGGCGCGGGTTAGATATAGACGCTACTAATAGTTATCAGTAGCGCGGGTTCTGGAGCGCGCTACTGATACTATACTTACCAGTAGCGCTGGTGGACCCACGCTACTGCTACAGGTTAGCTTTAGCACCGTAGCAGTAGTGCGGGTACCCGCGCTACTGCTAGTCCAAAAACCAGAGCTACTGCTAGGGGTTTCCCTAGTAGTGTTTGGGCACCCCCAAAGGTCAAATTCTTCTCTTGGTTGGCGGTGCAAAACAGAATTTGGACAGCCGACAGGTTGGCAAGAAGAGGTTGGGATAATTGTGGCCTTTGCACCCTTTGCAAGCGCGCCAACGAAACATCTGCCCACCTGTTTTACAAATGTCGATTCACGAAGCGGGTTTGGCGAATGGTGAAGGAGTGGTTGGGTTAAGGAGCACTCAAGACCAGTAGGTGGGCGGTGGAGTCGAGCACAAAAAGTTGCTGGACCAATATGTCGAAGTCCAATACTGCACATCGGAAGGCAATGGCTTCCCTCACTATGCTTGTCTGTTGGGTTGTTTGGAATGAGAGAAATGCTAGAGTGTTCAGAAAGAAGTCCACGCCTCCCTTTTGCATTCTCAAGTTTATAAAGGACGAGGCCAAGCTATGGATCACGACCGGGGCTAGGCATCTTGTCGGTGTACTAAAGTATGGGTCTTTTTAGTACCCCTTACTTGTGCACGGGCAGTTGTAGCCGTACCGCGGCAAGCCTTGCCGGGGAATAGCTAGGAGTAATCACGAGACTAAGATGCCAAGGAGACGTTCAAGTCAACGACCAGACAGAAGACCAAAGGGTTGCGGAGGCCCGGCAAGACCCTTGCCGGCAAGGCCTCGCGCCCGGCAAGACCCGGTCCCGGCAAGCCCCGGGCCCGGCAAGGATTCGGTCCCGGCAAGCCCCGGGCCCGGCAAGGATTCGGTCCCGGCAAGGCTCTGCACAGTGCAGCGCTATCGCTCCAGTGCAGCGGCCAACCTTGTCGTTTAGGGCTTGTCCTCATGGTGACGTGGCGTAATGCTGGCCACGAGATGCTTAAGCGGTGCTGATGGGATGGCTGCTTTTGCCCATCCCCTGTAAAGCTTTTCCAAGCCCGAGACGCTAAGGGACACCTCGACGGACACCTCACGGTGCATTTAATGAGTTTGTCCTAAGCCGTCAGGGTTAGGTATGATAACACTGTAGCTACTTTCCACCTCATGCCTTATCTCGTACGCCACTGTGGTAGCCCCTTTGACTTATATAAAAGGAGGCCCGAGGCGTACAGAAGGGGGACTTCGGAAGCTCATTCTGCATGCGTAGCTACTGAATACTGTAGCTCCCAGAACTTGGCCAAGGACATCCACAATAATACAATCAAAGCAGGAGTAGGGTTTTAAGCATCCGTGCGGCCCGAACCTGGGTAAATCCCCGTGTGCTGTTCGTTAGTTCTGCTCTTTGTGCAATCCTCTCCCCTTGCCGAACCGTAAAGGGATCCGCCTGATAGCGATCCCATAGGTGTTCGTTTCCCACGACATCTTTGGCGCGCCAGGTAGGGGGATCGAGGTTGTGCGAACCTGATCTAGCGATCAGCGCGTCAGATCTTCGATCATCTTCACCACCATGGCTCCCAAGAAGAAGGGTTTCATGGCGGTTGGTCCATCCGCATCCGTCGTGCCTGATGCTGCGCGCGCAGGTGACGGGGTAGACGCGGGTGGAGGAGGTGGAGGCTCCGAGCTTCCATGGCGTTCCGGCGATCCGAGCCGGATGAGCAACAGGTCCAAGGATGGAGCTGCGCAACCTGCGGGTGGTGCAGCGACTTCCAAAGATGGAGCGGCGCCTTCCAGGACGAATACGCCGGCGCATGCACCACGACCTTCTCAGGACGCGCGTGACGTGCGGCCTCAAGACGTTGGTGGTTCTAGGCGTCCGCATGGGAAGACCCCTGCGCATCACTCCCAGGGTGCGCAGGGCCAAGATCCGCGCCAGCGCGCCGGTGGAAGCCGCGCGCGGGTGCAGAGTCGTGATGGTGCTCCTTCTAACCCTGTTAGGAGTTTGAGCACCTCACGTTCTTCGCACCTGTCGCCGCCGCCTACGCCACCAGAGGCGTTGGCGCGAGCTCAGCTGCTCCTAGACTTCCCTCCCACCGCGGAGAAGCTAGACGAGTGGCGAGCCGCTATCCAGAGCCTCATCGGCCTAGCCAACAATGACGTACCGCAGCAGGGTGAACCCTCGCGGCTGCAGTCGTCTAGGCTGGTGCGTGGCGATGGAGAGAAGACCGGAGCTGGAACGACTACGTTGCGTTCCCCTCCACTGCGTCAAGAGCGGTCGTTAACTCGACGGACCAGTGCCCGTGAGGATGGTTCCACGGCGTCATCTGATCCGCGGGTTCGCCGAGATCAACGTCACGTTCTTCGGGAACGGAAGAAGGAGGACGCTCGAACCACCATCGAGCGCCAAAGGGAAGCGCGTCGCCAGTCTGACAAGCGCGCTGGGACTGCTGTTGACGAGCCCGCGCCAGGGTACCCTGGCTGCCTACCCTACGAGGTGGGTTGTCCAGCGTTTACTCGTGAGCTGCGGCAAGTCCAGTGGCCTAGCTCCCGCTCCTTCAAGCCGGAAGTACCGGAGAAGTACGACGGCAAGACCCATCCGTCCGAGTTCTTGAGCATCTACACCATCGCGGTGCAGGCTGCCGGGGCTCGTGACGATAAGGTACTGGCCAACTACTTTCCGTTGGTGCTGAAGCCCAACGTGAGATCGTGGTTGATGCACCTGCCCGAGAATTCCATCTCTTCTTGGGCCGACCTGTGCCATCAGTTTGTTGGCGCCTTCACCGGCGGCCATCAAGCTCCTGGCCAGGAGAGTGATCTGCACATCATTCCCCAGAAGGAGGGCGAAACTTTGCGCAAGTATATCCAGAGGTACAGTCGCATCCAGCACAACATTCCTGACATTCATCCTGCCGCCGTCATCAGCGCCTTTCATCAGAATGTGCGCAATCGTAAGATGCGGGAGGACCTGGCGATGAACAAAGTCAGGGATGTCGCCGAGCTCTACGCTTTGGCCGATAAATGTGCTCGGGCAGAAGAAGGAAGGAGGCTCCCCGGCGAGAACGCTGGCGCTGGAGTCGACTCCGATAGCGAAGACGCTCCTGCCCCGGCAAAGAAGGGACGGCGGAAGAACAAGAAGCGCAAGGGCAAGGCCGTGCTTGCCGTTGAAGGTTCCGGCAACACCGGCACCGCCAAGAAGTCCAAGACCGACGACCCCGGCAAGGAGGTTGCCGGGTGTGCGGCGTGTCAGGCCTTGGCGGCTGCCGACAGGCCAGAAGGATCCGGCAAGCAGTACTGCAAGATCCACCGCACCAAGGGCCATGATCTCCAAGACTGCCGGCAAGTTGAGGAGCTTGCCGAGAAGCAACGCGTCGAGTACGAAAGGCGCGACAAGGAGAGAGCCCAAGATGGTGCCCGAGGGTCTGGCAGGAAGCGCGGTCGAGGAGGTCGCCGCGGCAAGCCCAGGCAGCAGCAAGAGAAGCCTGCCCGGGGCCACGCCAAAGAGCAAGGAGATGATGATGGTGATGCAGAGGGCAACGAGTCCAGCGAACACGAGTTTTAGAAGGCTACAGAGGCCATGTGCGTCGACGGGGGCGCTTCGTTGCATTTCTCTCACCGCCGACTCAAGCGGTGGGCACGTGAGATTAATGCGGCAGAACCCTCTATTGATGCACAGAAGCCACTGAAGTGGTCCCACACTCCTATCATTTTTGACGCCGAGGATCACCCTGATCGCACAACTGCGGTCGGGTGTTTGCCGTTGTTGGTTTCACCAACGATCCGCAACCTCCAGGTGACGAAAATGTTAGTTGACGGTGGGGCCGGCCTGAACTTGATCTCGCCAGACGTCATCAAGAGGCTGCAGATTCCTGACGAGGACCTTGAGGAGACAGGTTCTTTCCAAGGGGTCAATCCGGGAAGGAACCAGCCGAAAGGCAAGATCACGCTGCCGGTAACTTTCGGCAGCGAGCTGAACTTCAGGACGGAGAAGGTCGTCTTCGACGTCGCCAAGATTCCGTTGCCATATAATGGAATCCTCGGCCGCCCAGCGCTGGCTAAGTTCATGGCGGCCTCGCACTACGCCTACAACGTCTTAAAGATGCCCGGTCCAATGAGCGTCATCACTGTCCACTCCGACAAGAAAGACGCGCTCATTTGCACCGACAAGCTCTACCGGGAAGCAGTTGCAGCGTCCGCCGCCAAGGCGCATGCTCCTGCCGCTCAAGATCCCGGCAGGAAGAAGAAGCCCGGCAAGACCTCTGGTACAAACTCCGGCAAGCGCGCCTCTCCGGAGTGCTGTGCTGCCGTCGAGGGTGCCCCAGAGAGCTCTGCCGGCCAGACCAAGAAAACCAAGGCTGCTCCGCCTGAGATCAAGAAGGTGCCCGCCAAGGAGGACGGGACGGGGGGAACTTTCACCATAAGTTCCACCCTTGACGACAAATAGGAAAGCGCGCTCGTTGCCTTCCTACGGGCGAATGTCGATGTGTTTGCATGGCAACCATCTGACATCCCCGGTGTTCCCAGGGAGGTAATTGAGCACCACCTAGCTGTCTGTCCTCATGCGCGGCCCGTCAAGCAGAAGGTGCGGAAGCAAGCTTTGGAGCGGCAAGAATTCATTGCAGAAGAGATTAAGAAGCTTGAGGCGGCAGGCCTGGTTAGGGGAGTCCTCCATCCTACATGGTTGGCCAATCCAGTTGTTGTGCGCAAGGCGAATGGTAAATGGAGGCTGTGTATTGACTTTACAGATATCAATAAAGCCTGTCCAAAAGATCCCTTTCCCTTGCCGCGCATCGACCAGATTGTGGATTCCACTGCCGGCTGCGATTTGCTGTCGTTTCTTGACGCATACTCAGGCTATCACCAGATCTTCATGGCGAAGGAAGACGAAGAGAAGACCGCATTTATCACCCCGTGTGGCACATATTGCTTCTTGCGTATGCCTTTCGGGTTGAAAAGTGTTGGGTCGAGCTTCGCAAGAGCTGTCCAGATTGGTTTTGGGGCCCAGCTGCATAGAAATATGGGAGCTTACATGGATGACATAGTGGTCAAAACCAAGGACAAGGCAACGCTCATTCAAGATCTGGAGGAGACTTTTGCAAATCTGCGCAGGATCAACCTAAAGCTCAATCCCGAGAAGTGCGTGTTTGGCGTCCCATCCGGCAAGCTTCTCGGGTTCTTTGTATCTCAGCGTGGAATTGAAGCCAATCCCAACAAGATCAAGTCAATTGAGCAGATTGAAGCGCCAATACGAGTTAAGGATGTGCGCCACCTTGCCGGCTGCGTCGCTGCTTTGAGTAGGTTCATCTCAAAGTCTGCTGAGCGCGCCCTGCCGTTTTTCAAAATTTTGAAGAAGGCAGGTCCGATGAAATGGACTCCAGAAGCGGAGGCAGCGCTGCAGGATTTGAAGAGGTACCTATCCTCTCCGCCAGTACTAGTTGCACCTAGACCACAAGAGCCGTTGCTGCTATATCTGGCGGCAACGAATCAAGTGGTTAGTGCTGCGCTGGTGGCAGAGAGAAAAGCAGAGGAGGATGCAGCGGCAATGGCAGGCCCGCCAAGTGACTTGCCGGGGCCGGCCCCGGCAGAGTCTGGTGCCGACAAGGAAAGATCCGCGCAGTCAAGTCAAGCAGTGCAGAAGAAGAAGATGGTGCAGCGCCCAGTCTATTTCGTCAGCTCCCTGTTGCAGGGGGCTAGGTCGAGATATTCTGGTGTGCAGAAGTTGCTCTTCGGCCTTCTTATGGCCTCGAGGAAGCGGCGCCATTAATTCCAAGCACATGACGTCACCGTCGTCACTCGCTTTCCGCTGCAACGGATTCTCCGGAACCCAGAAGCAACCGGCAGGATCGTGGAGTGGGCGTTGGAGCTGTCATGCTTTGGTCTCAAGTTTGAAAGTTCTTCAACTATCCAGAGCAGAGCCTTGGCAGAGTTCATTGCAGAATGGACCCCAACGCCAGACGACGAAGTTCAAGAATCAGCGATTCCCGGCAAGGAAACAGATCGCGAATGGATCATGTACTTTGATGGAGCCTTTTCGCTGCAAGGCGCCGGTGCCGGCGTGCTGCTTGTCGCACCCACCGGAGAGCACCTCAAGTACGTCATCCAGATGCATTTTCCCCGGGAGAGATCGACCAATAACACGGCAGAGTATGAAGGACTGCTTGCCGGTCTCAGGATCGCGGCAGACCTTGGGATCAAGAAGCTCATCGTCAGAGGTGACTCCCAGCTCGTCGTGAGGCAGGTCAACAAAGATTATCAGAGCCCGTTAATGGAAGCGTACGTCGATGAAGTGAGGAAGCTGGAGCAGCGCTTTGACGGTCTTCAGACAGAGCATGTTCCTCGATCAGAGAACAGCGTTGCCGACGACCTGTCGAAGCGTGCCGCACTCAAGCTGCCTGTTGAACCAGGGACTTTTGTGCTCCGCTTGACTCAACCATCCGTGTCGCCATCGACAAGGCCTGATAAGAGAAGAAAGTTAAGTACCGGTGAGTACTTCCCGGCAGGGCTTCCCGAAGCCCCCGGCAAGGATCTTGCCGGGAACGACCCGGTTGCCGGTGAGCAGCGGCTTCGCGCAGAACCTCAGGTTCTTGCCGCCGAAGCAAGCGCCCCTGCTGCCGAAGAAATACCAGTTGCCGGTGAGCAGCTGCTCCGCCAAGAACCTCAGGTTCTTGCCGTAGAAGCAAATGCTCCCGCAGCTGAAGAGTCGCCTTTAGTCCTTGTTGTTGAGCCACAAGCTCCGGCATGGGCACAGCAAATAGTCCATTTCCTTTAGACAGGAGAACTCCCTGAAGAGCAGGAAGAAGCTGAAAAAGTAGCCCGTCAGTCAAGTATGTACCAGTTCGTCGATGACGTTCTGTACAGAAAGAGACCGAACGGGGTGAAATTGAAGTGTATTCCTCGGGAGGATGGACTAGAGTTGTTGGCAGAGATTCATGGGGGCATATGTGGATCCCACATAGGCTCGAGAGCCCTTGTCGGCAAGGCATTCCGGCAAGGATTCTTCTGGCCTACTGCCCTCCAGGATGCAACGGCACTAGTAACCAAGTGTGAAGCGTGCCAGTTTCATTCGAAGCAACTTCATCAGCCAGCTCAAGCTCTCCAGACGATCCCTCTCTCTTGGCCCTTCTCGGTCTGGGGGCTCGACATACTGGGTCCCTTCCCCCGCGCTGCCGGGGGCTTCGAGTACTTGTACGTTGCTATCGACAAGTTCACGAAGTGGCCAGAAGTGGAAGCAGTGAGGAGGGTGACAACACAGTCAGCAGTCAAGTTCTTCAAGGGGATTGTGTGCCGTTTTGGTGTGCCGAACAGGATCATCACCGACAACGGTACGCAGTTCACAAGTCGCACCTTCATGCAGTATGTCCAAGACCTTGGCGGCAAGATCTGTTTTGCCTCTGTTGCTCACCCGAGAAGCAATGGCCAAGCGGAAAAGGCGAACGCTGAAGTGCTGCGTGGTCTCCGGACCAGAACTTTCGACAAGCTGCACAAGCATGGAAGACGCTGGATTGAGGAGCTGCCGGCGATTCTTTGGTCGATCAGGACGACGCCGAATCGAGCCACCGGCCAGACGCCCTTCGCTCTGGTCTACGGAGCGGAGGCAGTTCTCCCCACGGAACTCATATACGGCTCACCTCGAGTGCTCGCTTATGATGAGCTTGAGCAAGAGCAGCTGCGGCAAGATGATGCACTGCTCCTTGAGGAGAACCGTCTTCGGGCTGCTGTGCGAGCCGCTCGCTACCAGCAAGCTTTGCGCCGCTACCATAGCCGCAAGGTTCATGCCCGGAGTCTTGAGGAAGGCGACATTGTTCTTCGGCGCGTTCAGTCGGCCAAGAATTCCAACAAGTTGACGCCGAAGTGGGAAGGCCCTTACCGAGTAGTGCGAGTCACCAGGCCTGGCGCTGTCCGCCTGGAGACCGAAGGGGGCTTGCCAGTGAGCAACTCCTGGAACATCGAGCACCTTCGCAAGTTCTACCCGTAAGGCGCGGTTGTTCGGGTTTCTTGCTGTGATAGCGATACGGCCAGCAGGCTGCTGACGACCCGAATCCAGCGCTCGCTGCAGCGTAACGCTCCAGCAAGATCCCGGCAACGCCATTCTGTACAAGTATTGCCGCTGGCATGTAATCCCTTGTACAGAGCAGGCACATCCCTGTGCATATTTAATAAGATCTGTGTGCTTTACGTTTCTTGTTGATTTTCATGTCATTTTATATGCATGTGTTATCTGAGATGTGTATTGCACTCGATCCCGGTAAGAGCTAACGAACCGTCAAGGTTCCATACTTTTATTTTCTCTTCTTTCTTTTTCTCAAGAGACAGAAGATTCCCTCGCGCGCAAGTTTGCCGGGGGGGGGGAAGGAGAATAGTGGTATGGATACCAGACGACGTTCAAGGTTGGCGCCTTGCCGGAAGAAAAAGAATAGCGACGAAAAGCAGAGCTAAGTTGCTAAACCCCTTAAGCAGATTTTGATTTTTGTAAGGCTGTATTCCCTTGAACGATTTCGGCTTTGTATGGAAAACCTACACGCGATGGAATCTTGCCGTGATCGGCTGCGCCCTTACTCTGTTTCGAGTCCGCTCAACAGTCTAGGTGGCCGCGCTGAAAGCGTCAAGATTTCTTGCCGTGAGCAGCACTGCCCGCAAGCTGCTGACGACCCGAATCCAGCGCTAGCGACGGGATTAAGCTCCGGCAAGTTCCCAGCAAAGCGTAGGGTATACGCCATACAGAAAGAAATTGAACAAAGGGAATAGCATGCCATAATTCAAAGAGAGCAAGTTATATTACATCTAGTGCTTGCCGCGTTTCTGACATAAGACAAATTGTCTTTTACATATGACGCCGGCGGCAAGATGGAGAAGAGATGAGGCGGATGTGGCTAGTCCCGGCGATCGCCCTCGACCCTCTTCACCTGGCTCACCCGATCGACGATGGGCGCGACAAGCTCCTCGAGAGCCTTGAAGTCTGCGTCCTTCGGCAAGCTCTTCAAGGCTTTGGAGAGGTCGATGCCAGGGTTCCTGTACGCCACCTTCATCAACACCTTGCGAAGGACGAGCTGGCAGAGTTTCCGGGATTCGTCGGCCAGCTTGCTTGTCTGGTTCGCCTGGAGTAGCTTGAGGGCGTCGATGAGCTTGTCGAAGAACATGGTTAGCCTGGCGCTTGAGGATATGTTGTCGTCGACAGAGTATCCGAAGCCCGGCAAGTCCATGGCCTCCAGCTCTGCGCCAAGCTTCTCGGCGACGTCCGCCAGCCTGGCACTCCAGAGCTTCACGCTAGAAGTGTACTCGTTGTGGGTGGTGGCAGCGTTCTGGAGCAACTCCTGTTCGTCGTGGAGGTCTTTGATAAGAGTCCTCTCGCGAACTCGGGTGGCCTCAAGAGACTCCTCCAGCGTGGATAGCTTCAGCTTCAGATCTTCAATGGAGTCCTTGGCGGAGGAAAGCTGCTGGACCTTCTCGGATGCGGCAGCCTGCGTCTCCATCAGGCTGTGGAGAGCCTTGTCTCTCTCGGCCTCGAGTGCTGAGACCTTCTTGCCGTGATCCTCGAGAGCGGCCTCCAGCTGCTTCGTCTTCTCCTCCAGCAAGTTCTTGGCGGTCTCCGCAGCTCCGGCAGCGTCGAGGGCCTCTTTGAGCTTGCCGGCATGGTCTTCAGTTAGAGCTCTGAGCGTCTTCAAGTGTTTCTGCTCAAGCTCCTGGACCCGCCGTGCGACAAGACTTTTGAGCTCTTCATCCTTGTTGCGAAGCTTGGCGGCAAGCGCCGCCTCGCGCGCGGCAAGGTCCTCTTCTTGAGCGTCAAGGCTGATGCGGCGCTGCGTCAAGAGGGCTTCTGCCGCAGCGGCTTGCTGGGCTGCCTCCTCCTGCGCTTTCTCGATGTCTGATTGCTTCAGCAGGAGGATGTTCCGCTCTTCCGCCAGCTGCTCCCGGTAAATATTCAGCTCTTGGAGGGCCTCGCCATACCAAGCCTGTGTCTCCGTGACGCGTTGTTGGAAGTCTCCTTCCGCGGCCTCGACGAGCGCTGCCCGGGAGTCCAGTTTCTCCTTCCGGGCACGGTAGAGCGTTTGGAGCTTCTGATAGTTGTCATTCATGGCTTGAAGTAGCTGCTCCTCCTTGAGCTCACTGGCGGCGGCGGCGGTGATTTCCCCGTCAAGATGTTCCCCTTCAACCAGCTCTTCGATGTTTGCCGACCCCGGCATGCTGACAACGTTTTTGCCGGCCCTGATGTATTGGCTTGAGGAAGGGGCCTGGGACGACGAGGGTTGGTCTTCGGCAGTTGAGGACTCCGCGGCAGTAGAAGCGCCTGGCGCTCCTGCGGCGGAAGCGCCGTCAGTATGGACGCGGGTCTCCTCGCCGGCTCCCTCGGCGGACATCTTGGCGGCCTCCTCTTGCGCGGCCTTGGCGGCCTCAGCGGCAGCGGCCTTGGCGGCCTCGGCGGCAGCGGCCTTGGCGGCCTCAACAGCAGCAGCCTCGGCGGCAGCAGCTTTGGCGGCCTCGGCGGCGGCATGCTTGGCGGCCTCCTCGGCGGCAACCTTGTCGGCTTCAGTGGCGGCATCCTTGGCAGTCTCTTCAATGACAACGTCAGTGTCCATGAGCTCTGTCAGAAGAAGATTGAAAGCCAAGGAGTTGATTAAGATGAAGCTGGGAAGGAAGTTCAAGAAGACAAAAAGAAGAAAAACCAAAGCGACAAGAGTTCTTTGGGGCAAGTAACTTTACCTGCGTCAAGGAAGGGGTTGCCGGAGCCTGCACTTGCCGGCCCCTCCCCTTCGTCGCGGTAGAGATTGCCCGAAGACTCGCCCCTGGGCGGTGTGGTCAACGGAGGTGGCATGGCAGAGGCAGCTCCCGCTGTTGCTTCTCGCTGTTGCTCCGCTCCTGCACGCCCGGAGATGTCAGCAGAGAAGATGCACACCCCGGCACGCGCCAGTGGGTAGTGAGTAGAAGACTCACGTTGGGGGCTGCATCGAGGGATGCGTCGAGGGCTGCATCGAGGGTTGCGTTCTGGGCTTGACTGAGCTGACGAGAACCGTTTCCGGCGCGCCCGAGGTGCTTGCCGGCGGCTCGACGCTTGTTGAGGTCTTGGCCCTCTTTGCCATCCTCTGCGCCAGAGTCTCCGTATCCCTAAGGAGGCAAAAACAGAGCAAGTTAATCAAGCAAAACTAGAAGGATAAGAATCAAGGCTGTGGCGGGACTCTTACTCTTCTTCTTCTTCCTCGAAGCTGATGGCGGAGAGGTCGAAGCCGACCCCCGCCGCAGTTCCTGACGGAGGAGGAGGAGGATTGGTCCTGGGCCGCTTGGCAGCGGCAGTTTGCGGTGCGGCCTCGCCGGCCGCCCCTTTGCCGGAAGCCTCGCTGCTTGAGGAAGGTTGGCGGGCTGCAGCGCCAGTGGCGTTCTTCCGGAGGACGCGCCTCTTCCTGTGTTGAAGAGCTGGGGGCTCTTCCTCCTCCTCTTCTTCCTCTTCGGCGGCGCCTCCGGCAGAAGAACTCCCGGCAGCGGCTCCGCTCGGCTCCCCGGCAGCCTGACCTCGCCCGGCAAGATCTTCCCGCAGCAAGTCCTCGCCTTCGCTGGACTCAGTGCTGCCGGCTTCTTCGGCAAGGTTCGCCTCTTCCGCCCTGCTGGCGATGTAGGCGAGCTCCTCCTCCGTGGTGGCGCGGACAAGGTTCTCCCCGCGGATGGCCTTCTCCGTCAAGTTGTCGAAGAACGCCAGCACCTGCTCCGCGGACGGCTCGATCCACCTCTCGTCGATGCTATGGGCATTGAGCACCGGCATCATGGCGATGATGGAGGTCAGCGACGAGTTGTTGCATAGTGGGACGACGCCTGCCGGCAAGTCTCCCACTGCTCCAGATTTGAACAGCTGTTGGCAGAGGGTCGCGTGCCCTATGGCTGTCAGATCATTATCCAGCCCAGGCCGCACCCTCATGACGTCGGCGGCGTTTGCGTACTCCCAGGCAGGGCGTCCCTTGTTCTGCAGTGGGGCGATGCGCCGGCGAAGGAAATCCGAAGCAATCATCTCCACCTTCAACCCGGCAGCCCTGAGGCGCAGTATCCTGGTGATGGCGATGGTGAGCTTGCTGTCGTCAGGGTCCGCGGCGCCCCAATCCTTGCCGCGGACCACCTTCTGCTTTAGCACCTCGCAGAACGGTTTGGGCTCCTTTTCCCAAACCCAGCACCACTTACCGCGCCACTCATCCCATCTCTCGCGGTAGAGCCCCTCTGGGTACGTCTCCTTGGTTGCCGTCCTCGGAATCCAAGCGATGCTGCCGGAGAGGGCGTCGCCCTTTTGGATGCGGGGGTAGAAGTAGTGCCGGAAAGTGCAGTGCTCGGGATGACCCCAACGAAATTCTCGCAAAGGTGCGCGAAGACGGACATACAAGTCATGGCATTCGGCGTGAAATCTAGCAGCTGGAAGCCGTAGGTGAGCATGATATCTACGAAGAAATCCGAGTACGGAGGACAGAGGCCGCACCAGAAGTAATCGGCAAAGAAGGGATAATCTCCTGGCTCTGCCTTACGAGAAGCTACACTCAGTCGCCCATGCGAACTGGTACCTCTTCTTCAAGGTCTCCGCGTCAAGCGTCGAGGGGAAGACAGCACGTTCCTTCTGCATCTTCGCCAACCTGCTCTCCGCGGCGGCCGCTTCCGCCGCCTTGCCCTTGCTCGGCTTGGGCGGCATGGTGGCTATGGAGGTGGGCGCTGAAGACGTCGAGAGCGCGGTGGAGGCTGGTGGAGGGAGACGAGCTCTGCTTTGGGCGCGAGGAAGAAGACGACGACGACGGTTCTGAGATTGAGATTGGAAAGGCGGAGGGGGGGTAAATGAGCAGTGCCCTTTGCGATTCCCTTCTTATGGGAAAGACGCGAGGCAGGCTCTTTACCGCCCGCTTTTGCAGCGGAGTTTCCGCCCACGTCTCCCACGTCGCGCGATTAATGCGCATAGTGGAGGGGCGTGGTAAAAGAGATAATGATTGCAAGCAGTTATTCCCTGCCAAGCGTGCCCGTGCACTGTTTTGGGCCTAGCCCAACAGGCCTGGCACCCGTGTATGGCCTAGGCCCGGGGGCTCCTGTCGGTGTACTAAAGTATGGGTCTTTTTAGTACCCCTTACTTGTACATGGGCAGTTGTAGCCGTACCGCGGCAAGCCTTGCCGGGGAATAGCTAGGAGTAATCACGAGACTAAGATGCCAAGGAGACGTTCAAGTCAACGACCAGACAGAAGACCAAAGGGTTGCGGAGGCCCGGCAAGACCCTTGCCGGCAAGGCCTCGCGCCCGGCAAGACCCTTGCCGGCAAGGCCTCGCGCCCGGCAAGACCCGGTCCCGGCAAGCCCCGGGCCCGGCAAGGATTCGGTCCCGGCAAGCCCCGGGCCCGGCAAGGATTCGGTCCCGGCAAGGCTCTGCACAGTGCAGCGCTATCGCTCCAGTGCAGCGGCCAGCCTTGTCGTTTAGGGCTTGTCCTCATGGTGACGTGGCGTAATGCTGGCCACGAGATGCTTAAGCGGTGCTGATGGGATGGCTGCTTTTGCCCATCCCCTGTAAAGCTTTTCCAAGCCCGAGACGCTAAGGGACACCTCGACGGACACCTCACGGTGCATTTAATGAGTTTGTCCTAAGCCGTCAGGGTTAGGTATGATAACACTGTGGTAACACTGTAGCTACTTTTCACCTCATGCCTTATTTCGTACGCCACTGTGGTAGCCCCTTTGACTTATATAAAAGGAGGCCCGAGGCGTACAGAAGGGGGACTTCGGAAGCTCATTCTGCATGCGTAGCTACTGAATACTGTAGCTCCCAGAACTTGGCCAAGGACATCCACAATAATACAATCAAAGCAGGAGTAGGGTTTTACGCATCCGTGCGGCCCGAACCTGGGTAAATCCCCGTGTGCTGTTCGTTAGTTCTGCTCTTTGTGCAATCCTCTTCCCTTGCCGAACCGTAAAGGGATCCGCCTGATAGCGATCCCATAGGTGTTCGTTTCCCACGACACATCTGAGTGTCATCATGCCGCGAGAGTAGTCATACTTTTTTCTGTGGTGGTGTTGTATCTTTTCTGATGGACCATGTTATGGAACCGATGTAATGCACTATGAATTCTTTTTCTCTCTTAATTAATGAATGAGACAAATCTTTTGCCTCGGTTTAAAAAAAAAGTTTTAACGAAGACGTGCTGAGAAAGGTGTAAGATATATATTCTTGAACGGAGGTACGTAACACATCAATGCAGCGGTGAGACAAAGTAAGGTCCATGCGACGATGCAATGGTGCGAATTATCTACTTATATGGTACACCCACATGTTCCCGAACCTAATAGTATTCTTTTTTTTTTTTGCGGGTAAACCTAATAGTATTCTTGATGGAGGCTTGCCGCTTGCGAATAAGATTCGATGCGGGGCTCCGTGTCGCCGAGATGAGGGTGAGGCGCCGGTGGGTACCGTGACCCATGAGCACGAGGAGGTATTGGTGTCGACGGAGGCGGCAACGACACGGCCGGTGGCACGCCGGCGTCGTCGTACGTCTTTGACTTTACACGGGGAGGCCATGTTGTCCGTGCAGGCGGTTGCGACGTGACAGTAACAGGCGGTGGCACTTGCGGCGTTGGCGGCTCGTAGTTCTTGGATGGCAGGCGGGCAGGCAATGGCATTACCCGCTGCTCACGCATCTCGTTGGGCGGCACCAGCGGGCTAGGCGCCGGCTGAGGCGGCTCGCATCTCTTGGATGGCACGGCGGCAGGAATTGGTGTCGCCGCAGGTCCCGGCGGCTCACGCGCCCTGTTGCACGGTGGCACCGGCGCACGAGATGCCGCTGCCGTTGACGCCGCCTGAGGCGCCGGCGCTGGTGACACCGGATGAGGAGGCACCAATTCTGACGGCGGCTTATAACGAGGCGCTTCTATAGTAGGCGGCGGCGGCGGCACGACATGCGGCTGCGTCGGCGGATAAGGTTGTGCCGGCTGCGGCTGCTTTGAATAATCTTGACGAAGGCCATCATCAGGATCTTTGGCACTGCCGCAGCAGAACCAGATGTTGCAGGAGAGGTTGTCGCAGGAGAGGGTAAGAGATGGACATCCGGACATGCTCGATCACTTGCTCTATATGTATCTAGCTATATGCTAATTTCTTGCAGATTTCAGTACCTGGTCACATGTTTGCGTACGTCTGGGTTTATATAGGAAAGCAGGTACACGGTCTGGCTTAATGACCATAACTTGGATGTTAAGGATCAAGTACGTCTGTATGGATGATATTTACATTGACTTGACCGAATATATATAAGTGATCGGTCACTTTGATGAAGGATCCGATTCCATAGCCCACTCCAACTTGCAATGGTCTCGCCAAACTATGCAATATAATCTTATCCGATGGATCCATGGAGTAGGTATTACACTACAGGAAAATCACGTTTTACCGTGTGACAAGCCATAAGCCGAGCTTTTTTTTCCGGGTACTCAGCTTATCTACATCTAAGCCGTGTCCTCCGGAAAAAACACCCGGTAACAAAAAAGTACTCGGCTTATGATATCTTATAAGCCGACTGACTTGAAAATGCTTTCGGCTTACAAGCGGCACACGGTATCTATTTAAAAAGCACTCGGCTTCTAGCGCGTCACCCGGTAAAGATACATACAACTTGTCTACAAAAGAGGCGGCTGACGACAGCGGGTTAAGGATAATTTGTTCCCACGAAATAATTTAAATCCCATCAGTTTAAAGAATGAGACCATTTGGCATATCCTAAGTAATGTGCCTCAGTAACTCTTACCTTCTTACCTCTCACATGAAAAAATGATGTAAGTACTGTGATAAAATTACTCAAGAGACCAAGGCACCTGTTTCTTACCAACGCATAGGAACAGCGTGTCACGGCACGCTCCAAAGTAAACTCGAATGGCCGGAACGCTCTATGAAAATGGCCCACCATAGTTCATTGTGCCTGCTGGTATTCCACCCATAACATATTTTGCACGGACCAAACATTGTTGTGTTAGACCCACTTTCCACCATCCAAATTCAAGAATGGACGGCCAAGATTTAGGGTACATATGAGCCTGGGCACCAAATCGCCCCTCTCATATTGTTTTCTAGGAAGCCAATATTTCTTTGTTTTTATGAAGCTGAAATATATTTTGTTGATCAGTTAATCTCAATAACAAAGTATCTAGTTAAACATTTCAGAAAAAAAGCATGTATGAATCTAATCATTGCTCAAGATCCTACAGTTATTTAGAAAGGAAAACCTTATCTGCCTGGCAAAACGAAATTGGAATTTTAGAAGATTCCTGAGATTAACTATGGTTTGGGGTGGGTGCATGGTGTCTATCCAAACGGCACAGGTGCTCCGACAAGTTAGGGAGAACATATACTAGCAAGAGCATCAACGTAATCTATGAAGGCGATGCATAAGTTAAAGCTTAACGAGCTTCTTCGATCATTCACACCGCCACTACCAAGTTAATTAGGTGAGAAGCTCCAATTATCACAGTTGAATTGATATGATTCTTATATATGATTCGTTTACTCCCTCAAAATTTTATACAACACGCCTCTCATCTCCCCGCCTGTTCCAGCAGTGCAAAGTATACAACTATGTATGCGCACATGTATTCTCCGATGAAAATTGCCTAGAGGTGATTTTTTTAAACAGAAACAAAATCTTTAACACATCATTAATTAAGAAGAGGGTTGCCTAATTAATTCACGAAAACCGGGATAAAACAAAGATTACAACCAAAAAAACATGGCATCAAGGTGAACCCAAACTCACACACCGCCGTAGAATCCCACATATCAATGCTTTTTGCAAACGTTTTTCTCATCACTATCACGTGCATGGACTGACAACTTCCCTACAGAAAACAACAAAAAGCGTAGAACCAACACAACAACCGCACAAGTCCAGGCCCACCACAACCATCGCAGCGAGTCGAACATCTTCCAACACGCTATAGGCGTGTCATGAGGAGATTTTTTTAGTTTTGTTACTATTTCTAGGAATCAATCTATGCCAGATTTACTCCAAAAGTCTAGAGAATGGTTTGAGTTCACTACCACACAATCATGCTGTCAGACGAGGAGAGGTAAGGGCGTGCTTAGCTTCAAGTTTGAGAAATACTACATTTCTATACCCGACTTTAGAGATTTGGTAGTCAAGGTCTGGTCTAGTAAATGCAGTAGTAGCAATCTAATAGATAGCTGGCAGCATAAAAATAGGAACTTTGGGAGTTTAGCTAGAGGATGGAGTGTTAATTTGGAAGCCTTTCTGAGGAAAAATTAAAAAGCTGTTGGTTGAATACGATAGACTCTATATCTTAGTCGAGTCTCAATCCCCCTCTCAAGTAGGTAGCGAAAGGATGTACTCTATCCTGGATGAGCTTAGGGAGATCTGGAAAACTGAGTAAATTAAAGCTAGGCAGAGGTCGAGGATATAGATATCATAGAAGGAGATAGAAACACTGCACACTTTCATGTTGGGGCCAATCAGAGGAGGAGGAAGTGACTTATTATTGTCATGGATGGCCCAAATTGATCTGTATATGATAAAGAAGGGATGGAGAAAATAGTTGTTGATTACTTTAAGGATTTGCTTAGATTAGAACCTACCCTCCTATATGCCTGAGAGATGAATTATTTTCCTTAGAAGATAAAGTTTATGTGGAGGATAATTTTGGGCTTGAGGCCAGGTTCATTGGATAGCAAGTCAGACAAGTAGTGTTTGGCTCTTACTCTAATGGTGCACCTGCCCTTGATGGTCTGTCCTTTATGTTTTATCAAACTTGCTAGGATATAGTTAAGAAGGACATGATGGATATGTTTGATGCCTGGTTTTCACATGGTCTAGACATCTTTAGACTGAATTTTTCCATGATTACTTTGTTACCAAAATAAAATGATGCTAGGAATATGATTTTTTATACTTATTAATTTTCTTAACCGCAACTTTAATTTTTTACTAAGGTTCTAACCAATATACTTGCTTTAATTATTGGTTGACTGGTTTCAAAACATATTTCTGCTTTTATTAGGGCTAGATTTATTCTGGAAAGTGTGGTCACCACCCATGAAGTTCATGTTGTCCACACCTCTAGCTCAAAAGATATAACCTTCAAAACAGACTATGAGAAGGCCTATAACAAGGTTAGTCTAAGTTTCTTCTATGAAGTTCTTCCTAGAAGGGGTTTTGGTGATAGGTGGATTCAATGGAGTAGGAGTATATTACTCAAGAGGGATCTGTTGGAGTTAAAATAAATGGAGAAGAAAGCTAATTTTTCATCACTATTAGAGGTTGGAGACAAGGTGATAGTAATAGTGAATCTTTTTGCTAGGATGCTTATTAAGGGTAGCAATAGTAATCTGATTAAATGTTTCTAACCTAACCTTAATCTAGGGGGGGTGCCATATGCTTATAATGTGCATATGACACTTTGTTGTTTGTGGGAAATGACATCAGGGTTGCTCTTAACATGAAGTGGATTCTCACTTGCTTTGAACTCATCTCCGGGACGAGTATTAACTACCACAAGAGTAAGTTAGAGCCCATTAACATGGATCAATTAGAGATTGATCCTTTCCTTCAAGTTTTTCAATGCTTGCAAGGAAGTTTCCCTGTAAAATATCTAGGACTTCCTTTGCACTTTGAAAACTGTGAAGAGAAGATTTACAACCTTTGGTTGATAGTTTGCTAGCTAGGATGGTTGAGTGAAGTGGAAAGTTACTCTCCTTGCTAAGTAGGCTTACTTTGGTTAATACTTGCTTGACAAGCATACCTATCTACATGTTGTCTTTTTTCAAATTCCCTTGGTGGGTTGTGAACCTAATTAATTCGCAACTTGTTAATTTTCTCTGGAGTGATAGTGAAGGGGACCATAAGACTCATTGAGCTAATTGACCCTCAGTCTGCATGAGAAAATAGTATGAGGGAATGGGGGGGGGGGGGGGGGGTTAACCTTTAGGACCATATATTTGTTTGTTAGGGTCTTGGGTCAAGATATATATTCCAGAAAAGATTCTTTGTGGCGGAAGGTCACAGATAACAATTATAACATTAGCAGTACAAACACCCTTTGCTTCCATGATCCACATCCCTCACAGTTTTGCAAATATGTGATGGGGGCTATGAATGTACTTCAATTTGGATATAAATGCCATGTAGGTGATGGTAAATCCATCAGATTTTGGGAGGTTACTTGGTTCAGGAACTCGCCTTGGTAACATAATTTTGGAGTATGTATCATATTGTGAATGAGAAAATAAAACTATTCATGATTTATCGGATGGTAACAAATTTAAGTGTACTTTTAGTAGAACTTTTCAGATGAGCTAATGATTTAATTTTCCGATAAAGAACATTTCATTCAGTTGATATATCGAGGTGATACAACCACATTGAAAGAATGCTCGGCCTCTGCATAGCGCGATGCACACAGCCAACAAGTCCAACAAGCCTAAAAATAAAATTGTTTTACAGCCAAAATAAATAAGTCCAGCCTAGGGTGGGGTAAATCCTATCCAAAGATTACACCGCCATCCATGTTGGGAGAAAACCTCCCTGGCCGTATGCTCCAGCCGTGTAGACGCCAACATAAAAAGGTCTGTGTCTTTCGGCCTTTACAGGATAGACCAAGTACGGAGTCATCGTGTACATGCATGAATAACCTGCACAGGAGATAAATAGATTTATTGTTAAAGATCACATCATTTTTGGTAAGCCACAATGCCCAACATAAGGCAGCCGCCCCCACAGTAGATGTGTATAAAATTGTTTATCAATACCCCGCAGCCAATTGCCGAACATGTTACGTGCACTACGTGGGGGATAAATATTTGAAGCTACTTGAACTATGGCCCAGACTGAACGAGCAAATTTACACTAAAAAAATAAGTGTTTAATAGACTCGTCATGTTGGCAAAAGACACAAGTTTTGCTACCTTGTCAGTTACGTCATGCCAGGTTATCTCTAGTTAAAATGACCCCTCTGTTTAGAAACCAGAGGAATATCTTCACTCTTAGAGGAATTTTGAGCTTCCACAATTTCTTGTTATCAATCGGAACATCAGTATGAATTAGAAACTACAACTAAATATGTTTCTTTCATTGACTAGGAGCACTCTCTAATCTGGCAGTATGAATCCAGGGGAGTGTTTTTTTTTTTGAGAAAACGCAAAAAGATCTTTGCGTTTCATTTCATTGAAAAAGTGGGAGGGGGGTGGGGGGGAGTTTACTCATCTAGATATCTTCATCCCATTGTGAATTTTAGGTGAATAAAAGCTGGTTTTCTTCCTGTTGTGTGCAATTTGAAATTCCACCTAAAGTTCAGGGATTTTTGTGGCTATTATCTCAAAGTAAAATCATGACATGTGATAGCTTTTTTTCTGAAAAAAGATCAACACATTGATGTTGCTATTCAGGTTCAAAGTGAATTTGAACCTGAATAGCAACATCAATGTGTTGATCTTTTTTCTGAAAATCAAGTAATTTTTTCATTGCTTGATTATGGACACTGCCCACCTCACCAACATGTTCTTTTAACCTTGATTTCATGTTCCAGCTCTTCCAACCATTCACAACGAATGCCTCATATCCAGCTTCTTTCTTCTGACTACGGTCCCTAAATAAGAAGCAAGAAAAACAATATGCCCTTTTCTTCTCTTTGCTGTATTCAAGCCAGCTCTCAAATTCATCATACCATTCGGGATTGAACTTTCTCTGTTTACCCCCAAAATCTGAGGATTCAAAATCAATCTCTCTTGGCTGACAAGGTCCATTCAACAAATATTTCCTTCTTACCAGATCTTTCAAATTAGGATGATAATGCTCTATCAATTTTCTCTTGCCCGGATCATATTGAATCTCCTCTTCCCAATTTATGTCTTCCGGAATATCCTGTGATGGTGCTTTTCTTTTGAGAAGAAACTTGTCCATAGTATCTGTATTTGACAAATAACAAATTACAAATGAGACATTCAGACTTGTATAGACAGATGAAATATACCCCAATTAGAAATTATAACCCTAGAAAATGCCACACGCTTTTGCCAAGACATAGTGATTTTTCCTATTCGCTACACGTTTATACATAATTGACTAATTATTGCAGTCTGTAAAAGAAATTAGGAAAGCAAGACAATTAGATAAATGCGCTACCACAAATCCACAATCATGGCCTTTTGTAATCCATGGACGCACACGCACGTACAGGTACAGGAACGAAGATTCAAGATTGGAAAGGTCACCAAATTACCGAGCTCCGGACCGGCCGACGGCGTGCGGCGTCGCTCGCGTGCGTCCTGTCGTCGCCGACTCACTGTCGTCGCTGCGTGGTCTGCGGCGTCCGGCGCCCTGCCGCTGGCGCCTCGCCTGTGTACGCGACGGCTGACGGCGAGACGGCGAGATTGGCTCCGTACGCGTCTACAGAAACCTAATCGATCGATGGTCGATGGATCGATTAGTTTTTTTTAGTGGAAGCTGGATCGATTAGTTATTTTAGTGGAAGCTGGATCGATTAGGGTACGTGACCAGTACGTTTTTTCTTTTCAGTGGAGCCATACGTGACGTGACTACGTGACGAGGTGGATCGGTAAAAGCGAACTGTGCGTGGGTGCGAGAGCTCCTATTTGCCGCCCGCAGGCGGCAAATGGTGGAGGCTTCGCTGAAGGCAGAGCAAATGGGCCGGTCCATTAGGAGGTAAACGTGCTCCAGACAAGTAAAAAGCTAACGAAAATTTTATGCGCGAGGGAGACATCGTACTCGCGACCTCCCTCCCGTCAAGAGTGCTACTAACCGAACGAGCGGCTGAGTTCCAGTGTGAAATTTGAGGCGCGATAGTATAAGTACCGAAATCCTTTGGAAAATTTCAAAAAATATACACTGAACATTTGTAATATCCATTGAACATTTTCTTAATGTACGTTGAACAATTTAAATAATACACGATGAACTTTCTTTAATATAATATGAACATTTTTGAAAAAATATGAATATATGCGTTGAACAATTTTCAAATACGCATTGAACATTTAGAAAAAAGTACGTTGAACAATTTCATAATATACAATGAACATTTTGTAATACACGATGAACATTTTTATAATACATAGATGAACTATTTTTGCAATATACGATGAACATTTTTCTTAATATGATGAACATTTTTGTAATATGCGGTG
This sequence comes from Elymus sibiricus, assembly GCA_039707655.1. Taxonomy (NCBI): domain Eukaryota; kingdom Viridiplantae; phylum Streptophyta; class Magnoliopsida; order Poales; family Poaceae; genus Elymus; species Elymus sibiricus. Next base: position 254,903,081 of record CM077671.1, read on the forward strand.
AACCTTTTGTATAATACGCAATAAAAGAGAAGAAAACAGAAAAAGAAACAGAAACAGAAAAAAAAGAAAAAAAAAGAAACGTAAAAGAAAAAAATGAAAGGAAAAACGGAATCAATACAGAAAATAAAAAAACCGAAACAAAACAACTGAAAGCCAGACAAAACAGTGAAAAACTGAGAGCAAAAAACCGCAGAAGAAAAACGATAAAACCCCCGCAAGTAACAGCGAAGGAAACAGCAGCGAAGGAAAATGGCACAGGAAATCCGTACGTGGGCCGGCCCAAGTGGTGATCCCTTCAGCGAAGCCGCAGCTCCTGGACGCACACGCGCGTCAAATAGGATCGACCCGTGCGCAGGCGTACTGCTGTGTTGCGGTGTTGGGCCAGTGCGGACGCCTCGCTGAAAAAGGCCGACCCTGATGCACCACTCTTGGGCCACCCTGATGCACTGGGCCTTTTTATTTAGATAGGTACTACTAGCTAATTTTTGGACCCGTATTCCTGTGCATACGGGTAGGCCCAATGGGCTCCGCCCCTGTGTTGGAGCTTGAAAGCAAGGCAGAGCTATTGCAGCAGGAGACTAACTCACTATCTGAACGAGTGCAGTCGAAGAAGGTTTGTTATTCTGCTGACTTATTACATGATCATGAGATGCTTTACTGGTTTTGCTATTTCTCATCCGACTACTGACAAACAAATAAATATTTTATAATTATTTAAATGAGAACCATTTTAGTAGACTTCAGGATTCATGAAAGGCAAACGTTTGATAAAAAAAATTATTTATGTTAACAGTGTACATAATAAATTGATGTTTTATACAAATCTTCTTATTATTTCTTTGAAATTTATGTTTGTAGAGTACAGCTGATGGGCTTTCAACTGAAAACAATATGTTCAAGCTGAAGCTGCAAGGATTGGAGCAACAATACAAGCTGATGAATGGTATGCATTTCTCTTTCCCTATCTCAGTAACTTCACTTATGTTCTTGGGGTGGCGCGCAAAGGGAAACAGTGATCACCATTGTGCAATACAAGCCAACACATAACATATTTATGCACGAAGTGACTAGGATGGATGATGACATACAGATTTCATATTGTTAACTTATACCAAATGTTTATGATTCTTGCCTTCTGGTTATGTCATTTTTTGGACGTTAGAATCAATATGCTATACCTAGTATATCCTGCTTTTTACTATCAACTTTTCTCATGAAATATGTGTATATCACTAATTTTTCCCTCACTAGAAACCTTAATTAAAGAAAAATAATATACATGGGATAGGTACAACAAACATATCGCATGCACATAACACAAATGCAAGTTGCGATTTGTTTTTTTATCACTAATCCAATTAGTTTCCTTGGCATTCAGAGTTCTTGAGACCTTTGTCAATCAATTCCAAGAGGTAGATTTATTATTTTCAGAAGGTGAATATGTGGACTTGCACATTCTAGCTATTTTGCGAAAGTACACACGTATACTATAAATTCTAGTACATGCTTACACGTGCGTGTGAGCATATTTTTCTAGAGAAAAGGCTAAAACTCCCAACTTTAATGTGATAAAGTACTGTGAAGGAGTGAGCGAACACCGGTCATTGATCTCATGTTGCTCCAAATATAATATAACTATGTAATAGTTTTCCCAATCTTAATACAAAGAGACGCAAGTCTCATGCGTGTTTTTGTAAAGATAAATTAATAAAACCACAAACGGCAGAAAGAAACAGAGATCTTGAACGAGACAACTTACAATACGACACACCCATGCATCATTATTTGGGTATAAATTGTGTCTTTAGTGAATTGGTTAAATATATCTTCAGTGCATTAGCTAACCAACTCATAAATTATTTGCTAACGAGTTAAGACTCACTTTACTATTTGTGTTTACATAGTAAATGTTATTTTCGTCAATCTTCAGGACGTATTCTGAGAAATTCAAAATTTTATTTGTACTAGTTTGGATGCTGTAAAGTTTTCTATATTATGACCATTGAACGAAAAAACATACTTTGGCCTGGACATGTACATTAATATATATATGTTCTGTGACAAATTGAGATTGTGAGTTTATGTGTCTTGATGATTAGAAAGATTTTGCTATTTTTATGAATTCATAATTTGCTCCTGTTTTATTAGCAGTAGATAAATTGTGTCAGATCTTACCATTTTCTGCTTTTGTAAGCTTAGAATATGTTGTGTGCATTAAGTCATGTTCTGATGTGTATTTTGCATTTTGCTTCTAAAATTCACATTGTGAGTCAATTTAAAAGTCTATTTGTTATTCATGTGTAATATATATCTTCCATTCGGTAAGAAACCTTATTTTTTTTAATTTAAAACGTGTTGACATTTTATCGGCTTATTTCGATAACTTTGATTGCCCACAATCATTTTAGCATGACTTTTAGACATGGTAATTATATTTCCGATTCCATGCCCTAGCTAGGTCCCCTAGTTATTCACTCCACATTAACAGTAATCTTGTTTCTCTGGATCATATATAGGAAATTGTTCCTTTTTACCGACTAAGTTGGGTACATTCATGTTTCTGTACACAGGTCTGAATGATGCAGTATTAGCTGAATTCCAACGCCTCACACAGCTCCAGCAATCTCAACAATCACAAGGGGGCCATGATTATTTCACCACACATCTTCAAGGTGACTTGAAATGAAAAGAAGCAGGTAGCCATATGGGAAGTATAATAATATATATTTACGTTGTAACATTGGTGGAATTATAAACCTTTTTGTGCTGAGTGGATATGCCGAAGAAATATTGCTGGATGTGGTGCACTATGTTCTCATACATACTTGGATGGAGGTTCTAATACACATATAGTCCATGCCTATATATAATACGTTGTGCTAATAGTGTCAAGCTAATTCTCTTATTATATTATATTTTCATTAAAAGCTTCTGGTTATTGTGTATCACACATATTTATCAGTGATAGGTCCTAGCTTATATACTTATATTACATGATGAATACAAGCTTCTGCATGTTCACACTACTGGAATCGACAGGGACGTCGAGTGCCAGAAACACTCGGCAAAAGGGTGAAAACCCTTGGCAAAGACTTTGCCGAGAGTCGCACTCAGCGAAGCCCACCAAGCATACACCTCTCACACAAACCGAAATTTGCCGGGAGCCAAAACACGGGCACTCGACGAACGCTTTGCCGAGTGCCGAACAGCACGCAACGGCGTAAAGTAACTCACGGACGACAGACGGAGACGGCGGTGCCATGTGGCGTAACTTTGCCGAGAGCGGCCCTCGGCAAAGATAGCCAATAAGAAACCACCACGTGTCAGGATAGTGACAGGTGGGTCCCGCGGCGTCAGCCGAGCGCCAGCTTTGCCATGGGTTGCACTCGACAAAAGCATCCAATAGGGAAGTGCCACATGTCCAGCTGCTGACAAGTGGGTCCAAGGGCAAGCGCCGAGCCCCATCTTTGACAGGAGCAGCCCTCGGCAAAGAGAGCCAATGGGAAAGAACCACATGGCGACCACCTGACAGGCGGGACCCGTAGCAAATGCTGAGTGCCATCTTTGCTGGGAGCGGCCCTCGACAAAGAGAGCCACTAAGAAACAACCATGTATCAACCACCTGATTGGCGGGACCCACAGCAAACGCCGAGCACCATCTTTGCCGGGAGCTGCCCTCGGCAAAGAGAGCCACTAAGAAACAGCCACATGTCGACCACCTGACTGCCGGGACCGACAGCAAACGCTGAGCACCATCTTTGCCGGGTGTTATGCTCGACAACCTCACGTGACAGCCGAGCCTATAGTTTGCCGAGAGCCACTATCGAAAAACTTTATACCGTTCGCCGAGAGCCCGCGCCTCTCAGTAAAGATGTTAGGGTCTACTAGTTGGTACTCCCTTTGTTCTTCAATATAAGACGTTTTAAAGACTTGATACAAGTCTCTAAAATGTCTTATATTTATAAACAGAGGTAGTACATTTTACCAAGAGATCTCTCGGTAAAGGTTGTATCCTGCTCCAGTTCAAGAATTTTTACTGAGAGCCCTCTTGGGAAATGTTGCGAGTTCAAGAGTTTTACCGAGAGCCCTCTCGGGAAAGTTTTGTCCAGCAGTCTTTTTTGTCTTTTTTTGTTTCATCCCTGCAGCAAAACATATACAACAGCAATACATAGTGCATCACACATAGAATATCTCACATATAAGCAGAATCACACAAAAAAAGCAATAATGCTCAAGAAAATCCCACATAAAAGCAATAGTGCATAAAAGGTGCAATAGTTGTCAAGCTCACACGACTACCACAAGTTCACAAGTCTCAAGAACACACAACATGCAATAGTTCTCAAGCACACACAATTGATATCTTCAAACACAACATAACATGAAGTTCACGTGGTTTTGGAGATCGGAGTGGGAACATCAACATCAGGAGGCGTCATTCCGTTTGGTTCCCTAACTCCACCAACTTGAGGTCGAACTACTGGAACATTGTTCGGCCCTTGTGATGGATTGAGTAGTAAAATTTTGAGACAATAAGATGAATGCATATGTTAATGCCGAAAATGGTGATAGAAATAGTTCGGACGAAACTCACAATGTTCCACTCTGGCGTCGTTGGCATCTCTGGCACTAGTTTGCCCTACATGGAATAAAGATTGGTCACCATATGTTGTAAAGACTTCACTAGATCATCTTGTGCCTTCAGCTTAGACCGGTCTTCATCTCGTTCTTTCTCGCTGTCATTCAGCCGGGTATACAATATGGCAATGCAAATGTCATTCGTGTTGAAATGCAAATATGCAGGACCATGAAGGATCAATGAAGAAGCACATACCTGAATTTCCTCAATAATGGCCACGGTATGTGGTACGTGACACTCTATGGTAAGAGTAGAGCCCGTACTCATAGCACGGAGCGTGTTGACTCTCGGAAGGGAAGAGGTTATGAAAGAATCAACGTGAACCGCCATCCGGCCATTCGGTCTACCACCTACCGCGGCAATGGCCATAAGAGGGTCAAACGGCACCACGAGAGGATTAGTCTCTTGCCCGTACGTCTCTGGGTGGAGAGGGTCCTTGTCCTTGTGATCTTTGATATGTTTGATGGCCCACGCCTCAAAATAAGAGATATCCTTGCCAGTGTCTTCTGTCTGTAAAAGAAAGCGATCCAAACAATCAAGGGAATGCTCACAAATGAAAGAGAACATGATGAAAAGAAAAGGATGTTGTTGCCTACATGTTTGGAGACGACACCTGGGATGGTGAGGTTGCCTTGACGGTGTCCTGGACAACCCATCAACTTACACCGGTCCGATATTACCTTGTGTTCATCCTGCCACCCTGGATTTGTCCACCGTTCGATGGTCTTCTCCCAGCACAGACATTTGTCAGCGCACCACCGAGGAATCACCTGTAATAAGTAAACAAATAAATCTTTGTAAGTAATCTAATTTGTGGTAATGTAGGGAATAACAAGCATCCATCGTCACTTGCCTTGAAGAAATTGTCCCGTGTATGATGCTTCCCTCGAGCCTCCTCTTTGGAAATCTTCTGGTTCAGATAGTCCGCGTAATACTTGACCACTAACCGGACACGCTCCTCATAGTGCATGTCGTGGACTAGTTTCTTGGCAATATTCTCAACCACCACATTGGCGCAATCCTTCTCACCATCTACGCATGTAAAGAAATCCTACAAACATGTAGACATGGGAGAAGGGTAAAATCATGACTACGACAAATTTAAACCTTTTGGTATTGGCATTGCGGTGTTTCAAAGGACTTACCCAGAAATCGTTGACCACTCGCAAGGCTCTGTTATCATAAACCCTCTAACATGTATCCAGGAAATCCGGTGCGAGATTGTAGTGATCCCATGCCCAAGCTGGCTCAATGATAATTTAACCTACAAAGACCCCCAATGATGCCGCTCAGCAAACGTCTGAGACTCTTCTCACCAGCTTTTATTACGCTCCTGCATTAGGAAGAGTGAAGTCATATTATATGTGATGAAATGACAAATGTACAATTTATATGGGACGAGTTGATATAACCACTTACTTCTATCCCACTAGTTTAATCAACACGTTACTATGCACATATGGACGTTTCGGAAGCTTTGAAGGACCACGCAGACACACTTTCCCTATCGAAGTAGTGCTGATAGTCAAACCGCCCGGCTATGAGCCGCTCACCTTGTGGTTCTCCGTCACTCGTGAGGGTCCGTCCCCACCCTCGGAAATCTGACGAAAACCAGCCTCCTCTCGGCGATGTTGTCCTCCACTGCCTCCTCCTCATCCTCCACCTCCTCACCAGCTTCCTCCTGAGGCTGGCGAATCACTGTATCAGAGGGTCCAGGAGAAGAAAGAGGTGCTCTACTCCGGTCTGCTCTACGTAAGGATGCTCCTTCTCGTCCAACTCCTCCACCCATCTCCCTGCCTACATGTCCTTCTCCTCCGTTGACCAGCACTCCTCCTCCTTGTCCGCCTCGTCCCCCTCCTCGTCCTCCTCGTCTGCGTCCTCCTATTGCATCATTTCCTCGTTCGCCTCCTACTCCTACGTCATCTACTCCTCCTGCTTGTCCGCCTCCTCCTCTCCTCCTCCTCCTCCTCCTCCTCCTCCGCCTCCTACTCCACCTCCCCCGCCTCCTACTCCTCCTCCCCCGCGTCCCACTCGACCTCGTTTCGCCCGGTTTTTCATGAGAGGGGGCTCTACACCCGCCGGTCGTTTGGGCTTCTTGGGAGCTATGGCAACCGACGTAGGAGGGCCATCTCTTTCACCGGTCGAGCAAGTTGATCTGAGTATAGAGGTGCCACACATCTTTCAAACTTTCCTTTGGATTCTTGTTGGCACCTATCATGTTTCAATCACCTGATACGAAAATGAACAAACCAGTTAGTACAGATGATATGATGTAAATACCTTAAAATTATCACATATGAGGAATACATGGAGTTGTCACACAAATACATAGAGTTCTTACACACACGAATACATAGAGTTCTTACGCACATGAATACATAGAATTGTTGCACATACGAATACATAGAGTTGTTGCACATATGAATACAAAGAGTTGTTACACGAATACATGGAGTTGTGACATGAATACATAGAGTTCTCCCATGATTACATGGAGTTGTTAGAAATAGCTGTCAATATTAGGTGCAACATTTGGATCATGACTGTCATCATCGCTATCACATCCGTTCATACATTCATCCTCGAAGTCTTCAGGGGGACGCTCATCATCATCATCATCATGTAGCCCCATTTGCCATCGCAGAAGTAATGCCAAATCTCGAGGGTCAGAAACATCCTTGTATCCGTCCTCCGCATTATCTAGTTCCATGTCATCCATAGCCTCATGTTCCATAGCATCATCTTCGTGATGCACGCCCTCATCTTCCTCTGCATCATCTTCATCTTCTTCATTGTTTGCTTCTTGATAGACACTAGTAGGAAACAGACCTTTTGTCCGAAGCATTAGTCCCGATCGGTTTTGGGACCGGGACTAATGTGACCATTAGTCCCGGTTCCAACGGCTAGGAGAGGACGGGGGCACAGCTAGGACTAGTCCCGGTTCATGAGGGACCTCTAGTCCCGGTTGGTGATACCAACCGGGACTAAAGGGGTTGCGGCAGGGTTGCAGCAGGCTGGCCCCCCTACGAGCCTGATGTCTACTATGCAACTTTATTCTTGTAGACATTGTTGGGCCTCCAAGCGCAGAGTTTTGTAGGACAGTAGCAATTTCCCCTCAAGTGGATGACCTAAGGTTTATCAATCCGTGGGAGGTGTAGGATGAATATGGTCTCTCTCAAACAACCCTGCAATCAAATACAAGAAACCTATTGTGTCCCCAACACACCCAATACAATGGCAAATTGTATAGGTGCACTAGTTCGGTGAAGAGATGGTGATACAAGTGCAATATGGATGGTAGATATAGGTTTTTTTAATCTGAAAATATAAAAACAGCAAGGTAGCAAGTAATAAAAGTGAGCACAAACGGTATTGAAATGCTTGAAAACAAGGCCTAGGGTCCGTACTTTCGCTAGTGCAATCTCTCAACAAAGCTAATATAATTGGATCATATAACCATCCATCAATGTGCAACGAAGAACCCCTCCGAAGTTCTTATCTAGCGGAGAACATTAGAATAAATTGTTTGTAGGGTACGAAACCACCTTAAAGTTATCCTTTCCGATCGATCTATCCAAGAGTTCGTATTAAAATAACACTAAGTTATCCTTTCCGATCGATGTATCTAAAAGTTCATACTAGAATAACACCATATGATACGCATCCACCAACTCTAGTGTCACCTAGATACTCCAATGTCACCACAAGTATCCATGAGTTAATTATGCGATACGCATCAAACAATTTCAGATTCATAATACTCAATCCAACACAAAGAACCTCAAAGAGTGCCCCAAGATTTCTATCGGATAACAAGGCATGAAAACGTGCAATCAAGCCTATGCGTAGATCCCCAAGGTCACCGGAATCCGCAAGTTGACGCCATAACATATATCAAGTGAATCACTTGAATACCCCAATGTCACTACGGGTATCCGCATGCAAGACATACATCAAATGCTCTCAAATCCATAAAAGTATTCAATCCGATAATAACAAAATCTCAAAGGGAAAACTCAATTCATCACAACAAGATAGAGAGGGGAAAACACCATATGATCCAACTATATTAATAAAGCCCATGATACATCAAGATCATGCCATCTCAAGAACAAGAGAGAGAGAGAGAGAGATTAAACACATAGCTACCGGTACAAACCCTCAGCCCCAAGGTGGATTACTCACACATTATCATGGTGAGAAAGAGAGAGTTGTTGATGGAGAGGTGTAGCCCCAAAGAGATGGAGGCGATGGCGGCCATGGCGTCGGCGACGGGCGGCGGCGGTGGCGACCGGCGGCGGCCCCTTGCCCCCCTTCTTCCTTGGTCGTGGTGCTGCAATGGAGGAGCCTCTCCCCTTCTTGGCGGCTGCCGAGGGAGAGGCAAATTCGTTGCTTTTGGTGGCTCTCCCGAAATTAGGGTTTTTCTCTCCTTATATGTGCCTTTGTGGTGCTCTATGGCCCTCCGATGGATGGACCCTTGATCCAATGGCTCTTGGGAACCTCTAGAACCTTCCTAGGGACTCCTCACAGCGCTCATGATTCCCCAAAGTCGTGGCTTGGCCGAATACATCAGATATGGGAAGAGTTGGACTCAATCACGTCATCAATTCTCGTAATCCCATAATCAGATATTTTCCTCTAGTAAAACGGGTCTACAGATTGCATCCGAACTCCGTTTTGGACGAATTTGGAGTCCAGAATCAATGCCATAAAATTCTCCACACTTTCCTAATTTTAGCTTTTTTCATTTGACGCCGTCTTCGGTGGTCAAACTGATAATCTCTAAAAACTGTTCGTGGACAGATTTCAGGAAAGTCAGAGTCCTCCTCCAACAAGGCTCCTTTTGCGTTTTTTCGACAATTTAAAATTAATTCCTACACATCAAAGTGTGAAACAAGAACTTGTGCAATTTTGCAACCATTAATAGGTTAGTCCCAATAAATCATAAAACCAAAGTAAAAACATAGGCAAATATGACAGGAATACTTCATAAATTATCGATACGTTGGAGACATATCAGCATCCCCAAGCTTAATTCCTACTCGTCCTCGAGTAGGTAAATGATAAAAGAAATAATTTATGAAGTGTGAATGCTAGCATAGTGTATAAGTTTGATCAATGATAATTTCAATCACTTTTCCTAGCATCATAACATCAACTTTTTCTTATAAAACTCATCATGATAAAGTAACAACCAATTCTCATGTTATGGTTCAAACAATGAATTTTCTTAAAACTTAACAACCTATGTTCTTAGTCACCGAACAATTGCAATTCACCTTATTCTTAACAAAGTCTAAGTAAGAGCTCCACATACTCAATCATCATATAGTCTTCTATGATTGCTAGTACTCAAAGCATATTTTTAGATCAAATAGCATCCATCGAACACAGAGAAAGATAGGGGCTTAATGTTTCGCCTCCCAACTCATTTATCATAGACATAATTGTCAACAATAATAAATCATGATCAAATATATTTGACTGGATCTTTCCCCACCACATGATGCTTGCAACCTAATAGACTAAGGTTGGAATAAGAAGTTGACTCAACATGAATAGTAAATAACATGAAAGTGAATAGATTGTCTCTTCGCAGAGGGAAGCAGGGATTTGCAAAGGTGCCAGAGCTCATTGTTTAAAAACAAAGATGAATATAGTTTTGGGAGGTGCACCCTTCCTGTCAACGTTACGACTAAGAGTTATCAATAGCTTCCATGTTAAACACATTAGCGGCGGTTCCCAAGCGGTAAAAGTAAAGGTTTACTCCCCCTCCACCAACAAACACACTCCACGGCTAGCCGAATCCACGGGTACCGTCCATACCAACAACATTCCTGGGGGAGTTTTGTTTAATTATTTGCATTTTTTTTTATTTCGGGACTGGGAATCCCTATTACCGCCCCTCTCGTGCAAGGACGAGTGAATAAACACTCATCATGAGAATAACCCGCTTAACATGGAAGATATTGACCGCCCCCATCGCTCCATGAGCGGTCCAGGCACACAAAACAGTTGCTCATTTGAAATTTTAGAGGTGGCACATGCAAATTTACTTGGAACGGCAGGGTAATACCGCATATAGGTAGATATAGTGGACTCTCATGGAAGAAACTTGGCTCAAGGGTTTGGATGCACAAGTAGTATCTCTACTTAGTACGAAGTTTTGGCTAGCAAAAGGTTCTAAACAAGCACTACATGTTGGAGGATCCATAACAATATAACTTCTATGCAAATATACCCAAACATAACCATTACGTTGTCTTCCTTGTCCAACTTCAACTAATTTGCTCAAGTTTGAAAATAATTAATGGCTATTCACAATCATAAAAGATGTCCAAGATAATATATTTGTATGTGAAAGTTCCCTTCCTTATACTAATCATTCATGAATTGCTTGTATGACCAATATTGTGATTGTCAAACTGCAATAGATTTTACTTTCTAAACCTGATATGAAACTACTACTAAGCATAAAGCACATTGATAATTTCAGATTTATGATACTCAATTCATTCACGATTTACTCTTAGGATATAAGTGAAGCACACGAGTAAACATCAAACTACTCTCAAAAGATATAAGTGAGGATCAATGAGTAGTCAAACAATTAAGTAGCTATTTGAGGACTCTCTCTCAATAAATATTTCCAGATCTGAGTATCTTATTCAAACAGAAAATTTGCTAAAAAGGGTTTTGGAAGATATGGTTGAGAATGGATTGCATACCAAACATGACAATACCTAGATCTATTGCGTTATGCCTAGCTAGGGGCGTTAAACAATAGCGCTTGTTGGGAGGCAACCCAATTTTATTTTTATGTTTTTGTTTTAGTTTATGTTCTTGAATAAATTACACATTATTACCTCTGTAGTAATTGTGTTTTAGTGTTTTAATTAGTGTTTGAGCCAAGTAAGACCTTTGGGATGGTTTACGGTGATTGTTGATTTGATCTTGCTGAAAAACAGAAACTTTTGCGCTCAGTCCAGGAATTTTATAAATTCACCAGAGCGTCGAATGAGTCTGAATTTTTTACACAAGATTGATATACAAATTTTCCAGATTTTCCTAATGTTTCAGAATTTTTGGAGTTACAGAAGTATTCGAAGTTTCCAGATTGCTACAGACTGTTCTGTTTTTGACAGATTCTGTTTTCTTTGTGTTGTTTGCTTATTTTGATGTATCTATGGGTTGTATCGGGGGGTATGAACCATGGAGAAGTTGGAATACAGTAGATATTACACCAATATAAATAAAGAATGAGTTCACAACAGTACCTAAAGTGGTGATTTATTTTTCTTATACTAACGGATCTCACGAGTTTTCTGTTGAGTTTTGTGTTGTGAAGTTTTCAAGTTTTGGGTAAAGATTTGATGGACTATGGAATAAGGAGTGGCAAGAGCCTAAGCTTGGGGATGCCAAAGGAACTCCAAGTAATATTCAAGGATACCAAAAATCCTAAGCTTGGGGATGCCCCGGAAGGCATCCCCTCTTTCGTCTTCAATCCATCGGTAAATTTACTTGAGGCTATATTTTTATTCACCACATGATATGTGTTTTGCTTGGAGCGTCTTGTATGATATGAGTCTTTGCTTTTTTGTTTGCCACAATCATCCTTGCTGCACACATCTTTTTAGAGAGACACGCATGAATCGTGAATTTATTAGAATACTCTATGTGCTTCACTTATATCTTTTGAGCTGGGCAATTTTGCTCTAGTGCTTCACTTATATCTTTTTAGAGCACGGTGGTGTTTTATTTTATAGAAATAATTGAACTCTCGTACCTCACTTATATTATTTTGAGAGTATTTAAACAGCATGGTAATTGGTTTAGGTTATGAATTTAGTCCTATTATAATGGGCATCCAAGAGGGATATAATAAAAAATTTCATATAAAGTGCATTGAATACTATGAGAAGTTTGATTCCTTATGATTGTTTTGAGATATAAAGATGGTAATATTAGAGACATGCTAGTGAGTAATTGTGGATTGGTAGAAATACTTGTGTTAAAAGTTGGTGATTCCCGTAGCATGCACGTATGGTGAACCGTTATGTAACGAAGTCGGAGCATGATTTGTTTATTGATTGTCATCCTTTGTGTGAGGGTCGGGAGCGCGCGATGGTTAACTCCTACCAACCTCTCCCCTAGGAGCACGCGTCTAATACTTTGCTTCGATAACTAATAGACTTTTGCAATAAGTATGTGAGTTCTTTATGACTAATGTGAGTCCATGGATTACACACACTTTCACCCTTCCACTTTTGCTAGCCTCTCTAGTACCGCGCAACTTTCGCCGGTGCATTAAACCCACCATATACCCTTCCTAAAAACAGCCACCATACCTACCTATTATGGCATTTCCATAGCCATTCCGAGATATATTGCCATGCAACTTCCACCGTTCCGTTTATCATGATACGCACCATCATTGTCATATTGCTTTGCATGATCGTAAGACAGCTAGCGTGATGTTTTCATTAATGTCATTTGCTATGCTAGATCGTTGCACATCCCGGTATACCGCCGGAGGCATTCATATAGAGTCATGTTTTGTTCTAAGTATCGAGTTGTAATTCTTGAGTTGTAAGTAAATAAAAGTGTGATGATCATCATTATTAGAGCATTGTCCCATGTGAGGAAAGGACAGAAGCTATGATTCCCTCACAAGTTGGGATGAGACTCCGGACTTTAAAAATAATAAAAGAGGCCAATGAAGCCCAAATAAAAAAAAAGAGGCCAAAGATGCCCACCAAAAAAAATGAGAGAAAAGAGAGAAGGGACAATGCTACTATCTTTTTTCCACACTTGTGCTTCAAAGTAGCACCATGATCTTCATGATAGAGAGTCTCCTATTTTGTCACTTTCATACACTAGTGGGAATTTTTCATTATATAACTTGGTTTGTATATTCCAATGATGGGCTTCCTCAAATTGCCCTAGGTCTTCGTGAGCAAGCGAGTCGGATGCACACCCACTTAGTTTATTTTTGAGCTTTCATACACTTATAGCTCTAGTGCATCCGTTGCATGGCAATCCCTACTCACTCACATTGATATCTATTAATGGGCATCTCCATAGCCCGTTGATACGCCTAGTTGATGTGAGACTATCTTTCCCTTTTCCTCACAACCTCCACCATATTCTATTCCACCTATAGCGCTATATCCATGGCTCACGCTCATGTATTGCGTGAAAGTTGAAAAGGTTTGAGAACATAAAAAGTGTGAAACAATTGCTTGACTTGTCATCGGGGTTGTGCATGATTTAAATACTTTGTGTGGGGAAGATGGAGCATAGCCAGACCTTATGATTTTGTAGGGATAACTTTCTTTGGCCATGTTATTTTGAAAAGACATGATTGCTTTGTTAGTATGCTTGAAGTATTATTGTTTTTATGTCAACATTAAACTTTTGTTTTGAATCTTATGGATCTGAACATTCATGCCACACTAAAGAATATTACATGGATAAATATGTTAGGTAGCATTTCACATCAATAATTCTGTTTTTATCATTTACCTACTCGAGGACGAGCAGGAATTTAGCTTGGGGATGCTGATACGTCTCCAACGTATCTATAATTTTTGATTGTTCCATGCTATTATATTATCTGTTTTGGATGTTTTATATGCATTAATATGCTATTTTATATTATTTTTGGGACTAACCTATTAACCTAGTGCCCAGTGCCAGTTTCTGTTTTTTTCCTTGTTTTTGAGTATTGCAGAAAAGGAATATCAAACGGAATAAAATTCTACGCTGATTTTTCTTGGACCAGAAGGAACCCAGGAGGCTTCGAGAAGAGGCCAGAAGACCTACGGGTGGGCCACAAGCCACCAGGGCACGCCCCTAGGGGGGGGGGGGGCGCCCACCTGGCTTGTGGGCCCCCCGTAGCTCCTCCAACCCTAACTCTTCGCCTATAAATTCAGAAATATTCCCCCAATACCAAAGAGAGACACGAAAATACTTTTCCGCCGCCGCAAGCATCTGTTCCCGTGAGATCCCATCTTGGGGCCTTTTCCGGCGATCTGCCGGAGGGGGATTCGATCACGGAGGGCCTCTACATCAACACCATTGCCCTTCCGATGATGCGTGAGTAGTTTACCTCCGACCTTTGGGTCCATAGCTAGTAGCTAGATGGCTTCTTCTCTCTCTATGTTCTTCAATACCATGTTCTCCATGATCTTCATGGAGATCTATCCGATGTAATACTCTTTTGCGGTGTGTTTGTCGAGATCCGATGAATTGTGGGTTTATGATCAGATTATCTATGAATATTATTTGAATCTTCTCTGAATTCTTATATGCATGATTTCATATCTTTGTAAGTCTCGTGGAGTTATTGGTTTGGTTTGGCCAACTAGATTGGTAATTCTTGCAATGGGAGAAGTGCTTAGTTTTGGGTTCAATCTTGCGGTGTCCTCACCCAGTGACAAAGTAGGGGTAGCGAGGCACGTATTTGTATTGTTGCCATCAAGGATAAAAAGATGGGGTTTTCATCATATTGCTTGAGTTTATCTCTCTACATCATGTCATCTTACTTAATGCGTTACTCTGTTCTTCATGAACTTAATACTCTAGATGCAGGCAGGAGTCGGTCGATGTGTGGAGTAATAGTAGTAGATGCAGAATCGTTTCGGTCTACTTGATACGGACGTGATGCCTATATGCATACTCATTGCCTTGGATATCGTCATAACTATGCGCTTTTCTATCAATTGCTCGACAGTAATTTGTTCACCCACCGTATTATTTTCCTTCAAGAGAGAAGCCTCTAGTGAAACCTATGGCCCCCGGGTCTATTTTCCATATTATATTTTCAGATCAATAAACTAAAAAACACAAAAATACTTTGCTGCAATTTATTTACTTTTATTTTAATTATCGTTTTAGGAATCTTTTATATCTATCTCTATCGGATCTCATCCTTGCAAGTGACCGTGAAGGGATTGACAACCCCTTTATCGCGTCAGGTGCAAGTGTTTGATTGTTTGTGCAGGTGCATAGATTGGGGCCTTGCTTGTACCTCCTACTGGATTGATACCTTGGTTCTCAAAACTGAGGGAAATACTTATCTACTTTGCTGCATCACCCTTTCCTCTTCAAGGGAAAACCAACGCAAGCTCAAGAAGTAGCAGCCATCGATCTTCCTCTGTTGCTGATGTTCCGTTGATGCAAATTCCTCCCTGACCCGTCTTCAACCTCCGGCCGCCCGCCGGAGATCGACACCGCCGTCCGACCGCACGAGGCCACCATCAATCCCGCTGAGCTGCTCGTCGTGATCACCGTGAGCCCCTGACTCGATTCCCCCTCTCCTCGCGCTCGATTGCGTAGCGTAGCCGTCGAATCGGAGGATAACTTGCTAAAAGTTTATAAGTTGTAAAAGTTTGTTTATACTAAAAAATATAGAAATTTTAATAGGAATTTGTCTATAAGTCGTAAAAGTTTATTCTCGCATAGGAATTTGTTTATTAAATAGTTGTCAAAGTTTATTAAATAGTTGTAAAAGTTTATTAAATTTGAGTAGGAATTTGTTTATAAGTTGTAAAAGTGTCGATGATTACTATATAGTTGTAAAAGTTTATTAAATATGAGTAGCATAATAAAATGAAAATTCTCGCATAGGAATTTGTTTTCATAGGAATTTGTTCTCGGCGTCAACGATGCCCGGCCCGCATCGTCGTCGTCGACTCGGCGGTGACATCCAGTTTGAGAGGCGCGATGTCCAGGACTGGGCTCCGTCTGGCTGGCATTGGGAGGTGCTACCTTCTGGGGCGTGCAGCTTGGTGAGGAATCGGGGTTTCATCATCGACCCGGAGCTTCATTGGTGGCGGTTGCGTGGGCCACTATCGGTGCAGAGGGAGGCGGCCCTTGAGGAGGTGGTACGTTGCCGTGTCAGGGAGGAGGACAAGCACGCCCGTCGCTGCATGGTTGCGTTGGACGTCAGGTTCTCCAATACCTAGCAGTTTCTTCAGGGATCTCACCCGAGCTATGATCTTGTGATGGTTCCTTCTCTTTGGGTGTCCACCGCCCGCAGCTCAGGAACCGCGAGTCGACTGGATTATTCGATAATATTCGAGCTGTATTAGTGATATTATATGATAATATTCAAGATGTATTAGTGATAATATTCGATAATATTCGATGATGCATTAACTGGGTTATTCGAGATGTATTAGTGAAATATATGATAATATTATATGAAGAGTCCCCTACGATTGCCGGTGATATTATATTTATTTGTGATATTATATGATGATCTTGCTAAAAAAATAATCCTCCTCGCCATCCCTCGCCCCTCAGATCAAACCTCGCCATCGGCTGACTACTATGATTCAGTTTTTTCTTATTGAATGCATTCTAATTAATGCATCATACTAAATTGTTTTACCTTTCTTCAGGATTAGTTAAGCTATGGACGGTAGCGGCAGATATCGTGAAGATGACATCTTCGACATGATACGCTCCGGTGAGGGAGTTGAGCAAGATGACGGCTCACAATTTCTAAACGAATCCGGTGAGGGACTTGAGCAAGAACCAAGAGACGAAGGGGAAACAAACAATGATGGCGAAGAAAATGATAGACAATTAACAAATTCCGGCGAGATATATATATATTAAGCCTCTGGTGATCATTAGATGTATTAATTGATTTGTTTATATATAATAACGAATATTTCATCTTTTAGCCCTCCGGATCGAGCCAATCTTCTTGAAGGGTACGAGGCCAGGCCAAAAATTTGGCCGATAACATAAAGCTCAACATCGATGAAGTCGCAGAAGATGGCGAACCGATTGCTCCTGAAAGGAATGCCTGTAAATTTATAAATCAATGCGGATTTGCTGTTAGGGACCAAATCCCGATCATCATTCAAGAATGGAATAAGCCAAAGGAAGATCTAAGAGTTAGTTATGTCGACGAAAGATCGAAAAATTTGCTTTGGGATACGCTCATGCCACATTCCAACCTACCAGAGGGTCTCACAGATAGCAAATGGTTGAAAGTAAAGCACTGGGCTCTTAAGAAGATGGCCACACAATTCCAGACCTGGAAGAAAAGATTATACACCAAGTACGTCAAGACAAAGAAGACTCCAGAATTCACTGGAGCACTAGAGAAGATAGAATATCACTGGGACGCATTTGTTGAGTACAAGGAGTCGGCTGCAGCTCTAGAAAGGTCGAGAAAAAATAAGTTAAATACTGAGAAAAAGGAGTATCACCATGTTCTGAGGACAGGTGGCTACAAGAGTGCCCTACCTAAGTGGGAAGCAGCTGAGGCCAAGATGGTTGCAGAAGGGGTCACTCCAGCTACAACGAATTGGCCCGAGAGGTCCAGGACTTGGTTTTATGCGCATGTGGGAAAGTTGGACCCAAAAACAGGGCAGATTATTGCAAATGCTAGTCTTCAAAAAGCCTCGGACGCTTTACTGGTGGCAATAGAAGATGCTCGAAAGGGGTTGTACTAGCCCGAGAGAGAGAAGGACGAGCTTACACGCGCCCTCGACAATCTTGAACATGGAGGACGAACACGAGGCAAAGGCGTTGTTCTGTGGGTTCAGGGGTTTTCGGATTGGAACGACACTTATCGAAGCCGTCAGAGAAAAAAATAAGCAGGAAGCAGACCGGTTTCAACATATAGAAACATTGTTAAAGCGGCAGCAGGAGCAAATTGACAGACTTAGCTAGTAAAGGGCATCTCCGCGGCAGGAGCAAGTAGATCTAGCATTGGATAGTACCATCCCATCTATGCAGAAAAGCAGCGTGGGTTCCATGGGGGTCCGGGCCGATGATGCACTGCTAGCCTGCTACCCCGTGGATGATATCAAAGAGAGGACAGATTGTGAGCTACACCAGAAAATGAAGAACATATCCATGAAGGTGGCGGTCGGCTTTGCTTTACCGAATGCACCTGAAGCAACCATCCATGGCATTCCGATTCCAGCTGGCTATGCTAAAGTCGGGGTGGATGAAGTTCTGCCAGGATATGAGTCACTAGAGCTTGACATTCCTGGAGGTGAAGGGGAGCTGACACTGGGAGAAGTCGTACGTGTTGTCATTGTATGGAGAAAGGAAGGCATCGTGTTTCCAAACTCGGCGCCAAGGCCACCGGCTCCTCCGAGTAGCAATACACCTGTAAGTCCACCCCACGTCGAGAGGTAGGCTAGCGCGAGTCCATATCGATCTCCGCCGTGTTAGCCGACTCCACCCCACCTCGAGAGGGATTCCATCTCCGAGCCGGGCCAAAACCGGAAGACCACCGCTCCGTCGACCTGTCCTATTCGGAGGAAACCTAAAAAGAAGAAAGCCAATGACGAGCCTCCTGCCAAAAAGAAGTTAGCTTACGAGATGAGTGATGAGAAATCAAAAGGGTCGTGGCTTCCCAAGTGAAGTCCCATTTTGCACCGAAACTGCCCCCGCCGCCAAAGGAGATAATACCTGCGAAAACCAGAGAGCACTTTGTGGAATTACTTGAGCGACCCACGACACATGTGGAGGCTAGGCCATCAAACTATGACCACTGTATTATGAAGTAATATAAGGAACAAATGCAGCAGTCGAGACGTGGAAGTAATAAAAGCGGGAAAACAGTTCCCCAGCTCGGAGAACAGGCAATGCAATAGACCCCCCCGCTCAAGGTAACCGACGCTGCTACAAACATTGGTCTTAGTGTTGATCAACTCCGAGGCACGGAGGAAATCCCCATGGCTGAATTAGCATGGAAATATGTCCCCGGCAATACTCTGGTTAAGCCTGAGCAGGTCCCGCATCTATCAACCCAAATGTGAAGATTGCATGACTGGTACATGAAAGAAGTAAAGACCGGGCGACTGATGCTCGTTGTGAAAGTCAAGGTAGAGCATTACTTCTATGAAAACGAGATAATGATTGAGTTATCAGAAATTTTCTAGTTATACAATCAAGATGCACTCGACAAATCTATCGTCGGTTGCTATTGTCTATAAGTGATTTCTTTATGTAATTTAAGTCTCTACTTTAGCTTGTTCATTGCCCGTAATTATCCTCACTATATTCTTTTGTACGCTATTATGCAGAACGAAGATTCTCGAATGCAAAAGAGACGGAGTCTATGGCATTGGGTTCGTTGACCCATATATCCTTAATGAAAAATTTATAGAAGACCACCCCAAAGACTCAGAGGATAACTTGCTAAGGTTTTTAAAGTCACAAAATATCAGAACAGAAATACTATTTCCTTACAACTTCAGGTGGGTGTTACTACTGTCTTGTACTATAAATTCTATTTTGCTTACTCGATGTTAAGTGTAGTTGATGAGTTATGCATGCCTGCTTATATAAACGTGCGCAGGTTCCACTGGATCCTGCTAATCATTAGAGTTGACGATGGAACTGTTGAAAGCCTGGACTCACTAGATAAAGACCCTCGAGAATACTCCAGCATGGTTTTGATGCTCGATAGGTAATTTCAATCATTATCGCACTATATCGGCCACTTTCGTTCATTTCCTGATATCAAGTAATTAATAACTCCTTTATTCATTTTCTTTGCCAGGCAGGGTTTGGAAACAGTTCATCAAAGAAGTTGTCGGTGCATGGAAACCGAAGTTGGATTGGCGACAGACCAAGGTAATTAAGTAGTACTAGCTAGGTCCGCTCATCTCTTTAATTCTAGTTTCAATACCATTATCATGCTTGATTATTATCTGATTGAATTCTATTCTCGTAAAGTACATGAGGCAGAAGCAGGGGACTAATTTATGTGCATACTACATTTGCGAGAACATTCGCATGATGACTGAATGGCGCAGAGATCAAAGACAACTTCAGGTACATAAACACTATTCACAATTTTTTTATGATGATCTAAAATATATATACACAACTAATATATTCATATTGATCTCCTTCTTTAAAGATTGTAGAAATGCGGGACAAGCTCCTACCAGAGAACCGCATACGAGCAATTCAAGAGGAAATTGCGGGATTTTTGCTTACGCAGGTCATATCTGAAAGCGGAGAATACCATTGCCGCTAATGCCTGCATGTAATGATCTCCAAATTGTAGGAGTGTATTTACCAAATTGTATATATATATGTGTATGGTCGTACGAGAAATTATATTATATATGCATCAACGTGTATAGTATTTACTAGCGTAAAATATGTTTGAAATGAAAAAGAATTGAATGGAAAACACAAAATGAAAACAAAAAATAAACCATGAACCCTAAACCCTAAAACCCTAAAACCAAACAATTTAAAAAAAACACAAAATCATTAGTCCCGGTTGGTGTCACCAACCGGGACTAAAGATCCTCCATCCCCCACCGCACGCTCGCGGCCACGTGGAGGGCCTTTAGTCCCGGTTTATGGCCAACCGGGACTAAAGGGTGGGGGCCTTTAGTCCCCACCTTTTATTCCCGGTTGGCCACCCGGGACTAAAGGCCTTTGCCAACCGGGACTAAAGCCCCGTCCACTAGTGAGAACTCTCCCTCGTATGTGTCAGGGTTTATGTGGTAATCGTCCTTGTTTGGGGTAGCTACCTTGGTATGCGGGGGTACCTTGTACATAACATCCCATTTCAAGATATCGATATGTTCCGTAGATGTGCGCGCGTAGGGGAGATAAAACACTTGTGTAGCCTATTGAGCCACAATATAGACATCGTTTCCTGCATATTTCGATGCCCGTTCAACTTCGACCCAGCCAATACTAGGGGTTCGTCTCACGCTGTCTTGATTGAGCCAACTACACATGAATATGATGGGCTTCACACCTTGTAGACCACACTATTGTAGTTGATAAATTTCTTCGATTATTCCATAGTAGTGATGTGCATCTGTCCCTAGACAATAGACCCCACTATTTACTACCCTTCGATTGGGCCTCTCACGCATGTGTTTATCAGTGTGGAAGCGGTACCCATTCATGTCGTATGCCTTAAATGACTTGGCCTCGTATTCAGAACCTTTGGCTACTTCTCTCAATTTGGCGTCCATATCAACCTTCGTGTATGCCTACAAGATTAATTGTAGATTGCCTGGTTAATTACCGGCAAGTAAGAACAACTTGAAGTGTACTTAAAGTTAGGAAAGTCACTTTCTTGAGAACCAAGAAATGAAACTGCCATCAACATTGGTATCTTCAAGAAGGTTTGCTTCTTCTTCGTCGCTACGGGGGCGTGGTAGCTTCCAGAATTCGTTCTGAAATTCCCTATAGCACTGAGAATAATTCAGTTTAGGACTCGAGACTAGTGAGTAGTTGTCAATGAAGGTGTTGTACTCTTACTGTATGTACGGTTGCACTTCTTCCATGTTGGTCAAGACATAGATCATAAGAGTTGACCACACGGTAGGTGAAAAGTTCTTGCGCTTCGGACCACTTTCTTTGCCACCATGGCCTTCGAAGAGGCTAAGGTCGGAAACATTACTGATGGGTCCTTCATTGTAATGATGAACTGGATTAAACCTAGTGGGAATATTGTCCTGATAGTACTTTGTCGTGCTCATTGCCACCTCCTCGTTTTGGTATGCCTCCGCTATGGAGGCTTCAATGCGGGATTTATTCTTACATTTTCCACGAAGATGCTTGAACTCCCTTTCAGGTGCATACTGCCATCGGAACTGCACATGTCCTCCAATTCGTGACTGATACTTGCGATCTGCTTTGGGTTTTTTCCTAAAGAGGAGGGGATGATGCAGCACAGTATAGATAAGTATTTCCCTCAGTGAGAACCAAGGTTATCGAACCAATAGGAGGATCACACAAATCTTGTCTTTAGCGCCTACACACAAAAGAGCACACACTTTGCACCCAATGCGGGCTAGACGGTTGTCAATCCTCTTGAATTTGTTACTTGCAAGCGATAAGTACTGTAGATGATAGTTGAACAAATAGAAAATAGAAAATAAATAAAAAGTAAATAATGGCAGCAAGGAAATAAGAACGTTTGTAAATATATATGTGAATAAACCTGGGGGGCCATAGTGTTCGCTAGAGGCTTCTCTCTCGAAGAAGGCATACGGTGGGTAAACAAATTACTATTGGGAAATTGATAGAAAAGTGCATAGTTATGCAATATTTATTCACGGTAATGATCATGTATATAGGCATCACGCCCATAAACAAGTAGACCGACTCCTGCCTGCATCTACTACTATTACTCCACCCATCGACCGCTATCCAGCTTGCATCTAGAGTATTAAGTGAAACAGAGTAATGCTTGGAGAATGATGACATGATGTAGACAAAGTAAATCCAATTAATATGAATAAACTTCATGCATTGTTTTATCCTTAGTGGCAGCAATACAAATACGTGTATTTTCACCTACTTTGTCACTGGTATATAGAGCACCGCAAGATTGAACCCACTACAACACACCTCTCCCACTGAAGATAAACCAATCTAGTTGGCCAAACTAAACCGATAGATCGGAGAGAATTACGAAGCTATAAAAATCATGCAAATAAGAATCAAATAAGAATTCAGAGGAGACTCAAATCTTTTTCATGAATAATCTGAACACAAACCCACAATTCATCGGATCCCAACAAACGCACCTCAAAGAGTGATTACATAAGATAGATCACCGCGGGAATCGCGGTGATCATGGCAACAAAGAACATAGAGAGAGAGGGAGCCATCTAGGTACTAACTACGTACCCGTAGGTCTATGGTGAACTACTCACACATCACCATGGGAGCAGCAAGGTTGATGTAGAGGCCCTCCATGATCGACCCCCCTCCGACAGGGCACCGAAACATGGCTCCAGATGGGCACACGGTGGAACAGAGACTTGCGGCGGCGGAAAAAGTGTTTCGGGAGGCTCTCTAGGATTTTTGGGAATAATGAGAATTAATAGGCCAGAGAACAACGCCAGAGGGCCGAGGAGGTGGTCCCAAGCCATCAGGGCGCAACCACCTCCCCTGGGCGCGCCCTGTTGGCTTGGGGTCACCTCGTTTGGCCCCAGTCTCCCTCCGAAGCTTCCAGGTCCTTATTTTGTCCAGAAAAAATCGTTAGAAAGTTTTGGGGTATTTGGACTTCGTTTGGTATGGTATTCCTGAAAAGCCAAAAACATGCAGAAAACAACAAGTGGCACTTGGCACTGGGTTAATAGGTTAGTGCTAAAAATGATATGAATTAGCAAATAAATGCCCAAAAAGTATCGTAGAATGATAATATTATAGCATGGAACAATAAAAAATTATAGATACGTTGGAGACGTATCAGTGAGTCATATGGGAGATGCAAGATCATATGTTGCATTGGATTAAGGAAACCTGGCGGAAATACCTTCTCTAACTTGCATAGAAACTCGGGTGCTTGTTCCTCCAACTTTGCAACCACTTCATAATCTAATTCTTTGGCACAAAGCTGGTGAAAGAAGTAGCTCAACTCGCCAGCACTCGCCAAATATCTTCTCTGACATACCCTCGAATCATCACATGCATTATCCGCTCAAGCCATACATGGTAGTCATGACTCTTGAGGCCCCCTATTCGTTGTGCAGCCATATTCACTCCCCTCATGATATTAGCTGCATATCCATCAGGGAAGTACAACTTGTTCACAATCCATTGGATAATTTCCTTCCTTTGGGACATTGAAGGGGTGAAAGGGGCTTGTGGCTTCTTCCAAGAATTACCTCCTGCACGAGGCACCAATTTTAATTTTGGCTTGTTGCATAGATGTTCTTGATTGATCCAAGCCTGAATGTTATCCTTTGTCTTCTCGATGTCGAGGAGTGTTCCGAGAAGGTCCTCCGCAATATTCTTTTCAATGTGCATTATATCAATGTTGTGTGGAGGGAGTAGATCTTTAAAGTAAGGGAGCCTCCATAAGCTTGGAATGTCAGTCCACTGGTGTGTCTCTCCATATCCCACAAAACCTTTCCCATTCAGAGTTTTCTCAAGAGTATCTAACTCATCCTTAAGCTGTGCATCGGTCATAATAGGTGATGGCAGGTCATCAACATTAACACCTTTCCGGAAGTTCACACTGTCTTGTCTGTATGGGTGATCAAGACAAAGGAACTGCCGATGTTGGTTAAAGCGTACATACTTGTGACCCTTAGCCAGCCAAAAAAAGTCACACGTTGTCGGCATACTGGGTAAGGCCACTTCCCCTTTACACAATAGCCACAAAATATCGCACGTGTTGGTAGGTCATGTAGCGATGTGTGGTACCAGATATGCATATTGAAGTGCTTCTTTGAAACGGCATCGTATGTCCTTACCCCATCGTTCCAAGCAACAACTAAGTCGTCCACCAGCGGCCCCATGTACACACTCATATACTTCCCCGGATAGTCAGGCCCTGGAATTATCAGCGTCAAGAACATGTGATGTCGTTGCATGCAAACGCCAGGGGGCAGATTCAGGGGGATAACATATGCGGGCCAACAACTGTATATGGCAGCCTTCAAACCAAATGGATTGAACCCATCGGTTGTTATCCCAATAGCTATACACTCTTCCAGTCATCCTTTTTTTTGAATTTGAACAAATTTCTTCCATGCTTCACCATCCTGTGGATGTTGCATCTTTTTGTATTGTACATCTTCCCTTCGGCGGCCCATCTCATATATTGAGCAGTCTCCTCGGTCATTTAAAGTTGTTGGATCTTTTCTATAAATGAAAGATATCGAAGGATATTGATGCCAATTTTGAGTTGCCTCTTGCTACCATCATCATTTTGTACCTCAATATACCTAGATGATTTGCACTTGACACGGTAGTTTGTATCTTTATGTTCATTTCTAAATAACATGCATCCGTTTGGACAAGCATGTATTTGCTCATACGACATCTTAAGTGAACCGATGATTTTGTTCGACTCGTACATGTTCTTTGGCAATATGTTTTCTTTAGGCAGTAGGCTAGTAATAACGGACAAAAATTCATTGAAGCACTCTATGCTCAAGCCATGATGCGCCTTTAGGGCCATCAGGCGCGTGATGCCATCTAGTTGAGTAACCTTTGTATGGGCGTGAAAGGGTTTCTGTGCCGCAAACAAAGCTGCATGATACTCTTCTGGGCTTTCCGCCAGCTCCTCGGAGTCCGATTCATCCTGCGGATCTGCACGACGGATGTCATCTAACAGGTTTTCAATCCGAGTATCATATTCGCCAGTGTGTTGTCGCACCACCTCCGCTCTAGGCTGTTCTGTCTCACCGTAAAATATCCACCGATAATAGCCAGGCGTAAACCCATTTTTTTCTAAGTGTTTACTCATAGTAATCTTATCTCTTTCATAATGGTTATCGCACTCCATGAAGGGGCACCAAATACCACGAAGTGGCGTTTCTCCAGCAAATACTAATTCCAAGAAATCATTGGTCTTCGACCTCCACTCACGGGTCATACCCTCCATGTTGGGATGTCCAATGTACATCCACTCACGATCTTCCATCCTCTGATATACTGGTAAACACACACATAATATTTTTTATGTAACAAGTGGTTCCATCAATTTTTACGACATCCACTGAGCAATCTAATAGGTAAAGATAGGTCCTAATCCCACCGAGGATGTGTAGGTTGGGTCCGCTTCCATGTCGTACTCTGATCCGAGACAAAATTTCGGCAGCACCTCCCTGCTGTTATCCAAATACATGTCTCGGAAATAAGCCGAGATGATGTGTATCCAGAGAAAAACAAGGAGACGATGTCGAAATTCTATCTCATATCTAAGTACGGCATGAAAACGACCAACCTACACATCCTCGGACTGTCCATGTAAAACATGGACAATTCGAAAGAGTTGAGGTTATAAATATACAAATACTTGCATATTTATAAATATAACCCTTCCGAACGGGACACGCCTAGGTTATGCGACTATTTAGGTGATCTACAAATAATGGAAACCTACACCTGAAGGGGAAGAGATTACCCTTGAAGTGTGTGACGGAATTCACTTTGTAGAGTGTCAAAATAGATGCATGTCCTGCACGAAAGAATGAAGCAGTGTCAATCATATATCCAACACACACATCAACTTCACTCACTGACATACACATACACGACACACACTCACACACACAACAACAACAACAACACCCACACACCAACAGCACACACACACGTCTCACACACACACACACATCACAGATCACACACACACATCACAGATCACACACACACATAACACACACACACACACACACATATCACACACACACATCACACACCGAGTGGCGGCAGCGGAGCTCCGTGGACGGGGCGGCGGCGCCGCGGAGCTCGACGGATGGGGCGGTGGCGGCAGCAGCGGAGTTCGACGGCATGAGGGGAGGCGGTGTGAGGGGCGGCAACGGCGAAGACTGTGGTGCGGGGCTGGCGGCGGCGGTGGCGGCGGCGGCGTGAGGGGTGGTGGCGTGAGTGGCGGTGACGACGGCTGCATGAGGGGGCGTCAGCGGCGGCGTGAGGGGGGCAGCGGCGGCGCGTGTGGGGCAGTGGCAACGACGCTGAGGGGTGGTGGCGGGGAGAGAGAGAGAGGAGAGTTAGAGTGAGAGAGTGAGAGTGAGTGTGTGCGGGAAATTTTGGATAAGTCCCTGCGGGAACCTTTTCTGAGCGTCTGTACAGGGGGCTGTCGGTAATGGTCATACTCTAGATCTAGGGTTCACCTTTTCCCGAGAGTAGCTCGCGGTAAAGGTCCAATACCAAATCTAGGGTTTAGCCTTTACTGAGAGCATCTTTAACAGACGCTCGGAAAAAGTTCAATACCAAATTTATGTTTTACCTTTTACTGAGAGCTACTCTCGGAAAAGGGAACATATACCGAGAGGAAATCCCAGAAAACATACTAAACGCGCCCAAACTTTTACCACACCCTCCACACAAGTTACAAGGACATCACAAATGATTTTCCATGCCACTTTCATTCATGATTTCATGCGCCGCCTTCAGATCTACAATTTTCAGCGTTGAAACCCTACCAGAGCAATAAATGTATCAAATATTGCACGCGGGTCTGAAAAATGCGGTGGCCTGACATGTGTCATGTGATGGCCTCCTTTGAGAGCACGAGAAGTTTTGAGGCCAACGGAGCAATAGGACCCGCACTTCCTGCACAAACCAGACACATTCCCTCTCGATACCCAAAGACTAGTTCGGAGATGGTGCGGTATACAAGCACACTCTAGGGATACTTATTCGAAATCCGCCCAAACTTTTACCACACCCTACAGGGGCCATGTGATGCCACCGTGCCAGCTCTCGAGAAAATCCAGCATCGTATGATTTTCCAAGACTATCTCCGGGACGAATGCAGCCGGTCCTCTTGATGTTCTCGCCCATGTGTGCGGTTTGTGAGGCATCTGCGATGTCAAGGATGCGCGTTGGGTATTCAAACACCACGCCATCCTTTCATGCATATGCATGGGCCGCATGCATGTAGGGGTGGTTCCCCCTCCCCCTCGTCGGGCGGTTTCCAGATAAAGCACCCATCCGGTGGCCTCAGCGGTCTAGGGCGTTGACCGGCACCGAGAGGGGGTAGGCCACAGTGAATACCTACTTATCCGTGTTACGGCAGGTCATCGTGCGATGTCAGGACAAGTCTATGCCCGTTCTGTCACGGGATCACCCACCGTCGGTTCGATCTCGGGGACGAACACAGTCGGTCTTAATGTTCCCGCCTATTTGTGCAGATTGTGAGGCATCTGCGACGTCAAGCACGTGCGTTGAGTATTCGAAAACCACACTAGCCTTTCATGCATATGCATGGGCCACACACATGTAGGGGTGGTTCCCCCCTCCTCGGGCGGTTTCCAGATCGAGCACCCATCCGGTGGCCTCGGCGGTTTAGGGCGTTGACCGGCACCGAGAGGGGGTAGGCCACGGTGAATACCTGCTTCTCCATGTTACGGTAGGTCCCTGTCGTCATGTTTTTTAGTTTATAGTGCTTACAAGTTGAGATTTGTAAAAATCTGGACGAAAACATAAGTCATCAAAAGTCATGGTATTTTGAAACTTTAGTCATAAAAAGATATGAAATATCAGACACAAAAAGGAAGTGCCAAAGATAAACACAAAAAGAAGGAAAGTAAAGAAGTGGTACGATAGTTACCGAGCGTCGATAGACGGCTCTCGGTAATGTCCACCTTTACTAGGCGTCGCTCTCGGCCAAACACCTAAACCTAGGTCTTGTTTCTTCTCCGTCGGTTTCCTTGCTCGGTAACATGTCCTATTCTTTTTGTTATTGTTTTTCTCACATGCTTGGAAAACCACATTCCCACATTATAGTTACACCTTGGTTTCTCCTTTGTGCGGTTCTCCCGCCGTGCATCCCTCCGGTGGCCTCGGCGGTCTAGGGCGTTGACCGGCACCGAGAGGGGGTAGGCCACGGTGAATATCTGCTTCTTCGTGTTACGCCATGTCATCATGACATGCTATGCCAAGTCTAAGCATGTTTTTTCACACGATCGCCCACCGTCGGCCCGATGTCCAGGACGAACGCAACTGGTCCTTGACGTTCCCGCATGTGTGAGCAGTTTGTGAGGCATCTGCGATGTCAAGGATGTGCGTTGGGTATTCAAACACCACACCAGCCTTCCATGCATATGTATGGGCCACACGCATGTAGGGGTGGTTCCCCCCCACTCCTCAGGCGGTTTCTAGATCGAGCACCCATTCGGTGGCCTCGGCGGTCTAGGGCGTTGACCGGCACCGAGAGGGGGTAGGCCACGGTGAATACCTGCTTCTCCGTGTTACGGCAAATCATCGTGAGATGTCATGCCAAGTCTATGCCGTTCTGTCATGGGATCGCCCACCGTTGACTTGATCTCGGGGACGAACGCAGCCGGTCCTCGACGTTCCCACCCGTCTGTGCGGATTGTGAGGCATATGCGACCTCAAGGATGTGTGTTGGGTATTCAAATACCAGACCAGCCTTTCATGCATATGCATGGGCCACACGCATGTAGGGGTGGTTCCCCCCTCCTCGGGCGGTTTCCAGATCGAATGCCCATGTCGTGGCCTCGGTGGTCTACGGCGTTGACCGACACCGAGAGGGTGTAGGCCACGGTGAATACCTGCTTCTCCATGTTACGGCAGGTCCTTGTCGTCATGTTTTTTAGTTTAAAGGGCTTAGAAGTTGAGATATGTAAAAATCTAGCCGAAAACATAAGTCATCAAAAGTCATGGTATATTGAACCTTTAGTCATAAAAAGATATGAAATATCAGACACAAAAAGGAAGTGCCAAAGAAAAACAGAAAAATAAGGAAAACAAAGAAGTGGCACGATTGTTACCGTGCGTCGATAGACGACTCTCCGTAATTAATGTCCACCTTTACCAAGAGTCACTCTCGGCCAAACACCTAAACCTAGGTCTTGTTTCTTCTCCGTCGGTTTCCTTGCTCAGTAATATGTCTTATTGTTGTTGTTGTTGTTGTTTTTCTTACATGCTTGGAAAACCACATTCCCACATTATAGTTACACCTTGGTTTCTCCTTCGTGCGGTTCTCCCGCCGTGCATCCATCCGGTGGCCTCGGCGGTTTAGGGGATTGACCAGTGAATACCCGTTTCTCTGTCATACGATAGGTCATCAAGAGATGCCAGTACAAGTCTAAGCCCGTTCTATCATAGGATCACCCACCGTTGGCTCGATCTCCGGGACGAACGCAGCCGGTCTTCGACGTTCCTGTCCGTGTGTGCGGTTTGTGCGGCATCTACGACCTCAAGGATGCGCATTGGGTATTCAAACACCACAATAGCATTTCATGCATATGCATGGGCCACACACATGTAGGGGTGGTCCCCCCATCCTCGGGCGGTTTCCAGATCGAGCACCCATCAGGTGGCCTCGACGGTCTAGGGCGTTGACCGACACCGAGAGGGGGTAGGCCACGGTGAATACCTGCTTCTCCGTGTTACAGAAGGTCATCGTGAGATGTCATGCAAAGTCTATGCCCGTTCTGTCATGGGATCGCCCACCGTCGGGTCAATCTCGGGGACGAACATAGGCGGTCCTCGATGTTCCACCCCGTGTGTGCGGATTGTGAGACATATGCGATGTCAAGGATATGCGTTCGGTATTCAAATACCACACCAGCCTTTCATGCGTATGCATGGGCACATACATTTAGGGGTGGTTCCCCCACCCCCTTCTCGGGCGGTTTCCAGATCGAGCACCCGTCTGGTGGACTCGGCGGTCTAGGGCATTGACCGGCACCGAGAGGGGGTAGGCCACAATGAATATCTGCTTCTCTGTGTTATGGCAGGTCATCGTGAGATGTCAAGCCAAGTCTATGCCCTTTCTGTCACGGGATTGCCCACCGTCGGCTCGATCTCAGGGATGAACGCAGCCAGTCCTCGACGTTCCCGCCCGTGTATGTGGATTGTGAGGCATCTGCGACGTCAAGGATGTGTGTTGTGTATTCAAATACCACACCAGCCTTTCATGCACATGCATGGGCCACACGCATGTAGGGGTGCCCCCCCCTTCTCGGGCAGTGTCCAGATCGAGCACCCATCCGGTAGCCTCAGAGGTCTAGGGCATTGACCGGCATCGAGAGGGGGTAGGCCACGGTGAATACCTGCTTCTCCGTGTTACGGCATGTCCTCGTCGTGATGTTTTTAGTTTTTAGTGCTTAGAAGTTGAGATTTGTAAAAATGTAGCCGAAAACATAAGTCATCAAAAGTCATGGTATTTTGAAACTTTAGACATAAAAATATATGAAATATCACAAACAAAATGGAAGTGCCCAAGAAAAACACAAAAAGAAGGAAAAAAAGAAGTGGTAGAATAGTACCGAGCGTCGATGGACGGCTCTCGGTAATTTCCACCTTTACCGAGAGTCGCTCTCGGCTAAACACCTAAACCTAGGTCTTGTTTCTTCTCCGTCTTTTTCCTTGCAAGATAGTTACCGAGTGTCGATATGAGGCTCTCGGTAATGTTCACCTTTATCGAGAGTTACTCTTGGCAACGTATCTATACCTAGATCTTACCATTTCCCCTTTCTTTCTCTCCCTCACTTATATCTTCTCTCCCCCACCACCATCTACCGCCGCCGCTACCTCCGCCCCCACCACCATCTTCTGCTGCCGCCGTCTCTGCTACTGCCGCCCCCGCCACCATCTACCACCGCTGCCGCCATCTCTGCTACCTCTGCCGTCGCCGTCTCTGCTACAGCCGCCCCCGCCACCATCTGTTGCAGCCACCACCAGCTGCCTCCGCCGCCACCTCTGCTACTGCCACTGCCACCATCGTCTCCTTGAATGGCCGGCGCCCGGCATGGCGGTTCTTCACTGCCATGATATGCCACCCGCCGCCGAGCGCAACCAGTGGCGTGGAGACTCGCCATGGCGTCAGGTATGCCCCCCACACCCCATCCCTCTCCCTCTAAGTTTCATATTCTTAGGTTCTATTGATTTCCATGCTTAGTTTCATATGATTGCTTAGTTTCTATTGATTGCCATGCTTAGTTTCATTTGAGTCTGGTTGCTTAGTTTCATATTATTGCCATGTTTAGGTTCATATGATTTCTTAGTTTCAAATGCTTAGTTTCATATGATTGGCATGCTTAGTTTCATATGATTGATCAGGTCCCTCTCCAAGCCTATGAACCCTATCTCTATAATGCATCTGCGAGCCTTGTCATGGTTACATTGAGCTAAAAGAAACATCCAAATTTGTGTTGTTGTATATGTGTGGGAGGTGGTGTATCTTTTATGTGTGCTCGGGTGGCCTTTGTATTTTTATTCACAGGAGTAAATTGCATGATAGGTTCTTTCTCTCTTAATGCTATTTGCTTGCATTCAGAAATGGATTAGTTACTGTTTGCTTTCATTGAATGGCCATGTGAATTAGATGCCCCCCATGCAAGTCTTGTATCATTTGTCAAATGCTCCAAATTGGATGGCTGGTCTTCCTGCTAGAATGAGATATAATTGTTTTTTCACACTCCTGCATTAGATGTGAGTGTTGTTCTGTTTATTGTTCTTTGTGTGGCATATAGCTCTATGAATAAAACCCATTGCCTTGATACCCCCTAAGTTACCCCTTTGTTGTTTATATAGTATCGAAGAAATAAGTTGGATGGTGTTAGTATAGCAAGGAAACTGCAAATAAGTATTTTGTTTTCAGATTACTCACCATTTTAATTACTAATATAATTTATTTTGTTTTTAGATTCTGAGGGGGGCTCTGGTAAGTACTGGAGCGTCATGAACCGTAGGTTGACCCACACTAGCAACTCTGGTAAGACCGAGTCGTCCGGCTCCCACCAGCTCGCTACCGATGAGGACTCACCATCGGATGATGATGTCGAAGGGCCCTTTGAAGGAGATGATCCTCTCGCTACCGAGTCGGCCGACATGGTGGCCTCGGACGGCTGGGGGTCTACGTCGAGCAACACTTCCAAGAGGAAGAAATCTGGGCGTGGTCTGGGGAAGGTCCCGAAACCAACGGCTCCCACCGACCGTCCTCTCATAACTCCGTCGGGAGATTGGTATGCATTTGATTTGCAAATTATTTTGAATACCACAACTTTTCCACTTACATATGCTTGTCTTTTTCATCATGCAGTTAGTGGGAATTTCTTCGTACCAAGCCTAAGGGGGGCGCTATTGCCGAACCACGTCATCGGCTCCCTCGTAAGGAAGTACTTCCCCGGGTTGGTCAAGCAGAATGATGATGACCCGCCGTCGCTAGGTTTCACCTAGGAGCACTACCAGCACACCAATGATGAGCATGATGTTACCATGGCCGCCCAGGTCATCAATGGTTTCATGTAAGCATCTTTGCCACTGCATTGTTCGATATCTGAATTCTTGTAATTAACTGCCATATGCTTTCTTGTAGGAAGCATTTTCTTGCGTGGATGGTGAGAAAGAGAAGGCAACAAAAGCCCTTGTGAAATCAGCTCGAAAGATACTCTCCGACGTCAAGCACATGCTGTGGTACAAGGCCGTGATGCAGTGTCGGCCGCTCGATGACAAGGGTGAGAAGATGACGAGGAAAACTGCTTGCCGGACAAATTTGGAGAAAGAAGAATACTTGTCGGTGGTAAGTGACACTATTGTTTGTTAGTACTTTGAGTCATCCGCTGCTTCTTAGATGCATTAGTCAATGATTCTATTTTGTCTGACTAGGCGAGGGAACACTAGATGAAGGAAGATTGTTGGGAGGCCCTGGCTGACATGTGGTGTGACCCGGCATGGCAGGCGCAACATGTGGAGAAGGGTAACGAACGCGCCAAAATGCTAGGTCCGGCACATGTCCAGGGGAGCCAGAACCTAACCACTCTGAAGTAACACATGGTATGTGGAATAAGATGTTAACTTTTTCGCACGGTGCATCTCCGTTCATTAAGGTTCATGGTTACTTTTGTAGGAGGCGAAGCATGGTTGCCCGGTCCATATCCTAGAGGCCTGGAACGAAGGCCACAAGGGGAAGGATGGCGTCAAGTTCTGCAGCCAGTCGGCGCAGGAGAAGTATGAGACCTTCAAAGAGGTCTTCCAGGAGGTGCACGGGCAGGACGCCGAACCCACGTCCAAGCCACTTGATCCAGAGATGCTCATCATTTCTAGCAAGGGGAACGGCCATGGCCGCCACCTCCTTTGAAGCGGGGCGATTGCCACCTCCTCGCATCGCAAGCTCCATGAGATACGCGTGTCGAGCACAAGCTCAACTCCGTCCATACGTGAGATCAAGCGCCTCAAGGTTAACATCATAACCGTTCATTTTTTCCCATGCCTCGAAATACCACCCTTGCAA
The DNA here is from genome assembly GCA_039707655.1 of Elymus sibiricus. Lineage (NCBI taxonomy): Eukaryota > Viridiplantae > Streptophyta > Magnoliopsida > Poales > Poaceae > Elymus > Elymus sibiricus. The sequence goes on from CM077671.1 coordinate 254,937,430, forward strand.
CTTATATGACCCTAATGCCATATTACATGTATTATTGGAACAGCAGGCTGCTGAAGAGGAGCAATGTCGGCAGGTTGAGGAGCAAAGGCGCCAGGCTGAGGAGGAGAAAAGAGAGAAGGAGAACGCAGAAATGAACAAAAGATTCAAGCTGCTCGAGAAAAAACTAGAGGTAGAACATTCTCTAAATTTGGCCCCATTCATTATTTAGCGACGAACAATGCTCACGCGACTCTACTCTTATAGGCTCTTATGCAATCTCACGGCGGTGAAAATGATGCCGCTCCTCCTCCTCCTCCTCCTCCTCCAGAAGCTTAACCCAATGGAAATGATGCCCCTCCTCTTCTTCAAGATGGTTGTATGAAGATGTGAACCTCTATGTGATGTGCACTTGTTTTGCAAGTAGTGAACTTTCATAAGTTAACCCAATGTATGAATTTGTGAACTTGTGTGTCATTTGTACTAGTATGAAACATTGGCCTATGTCAACTAGTTTGAGTTATGCTTAATTATGTGAACTAATTTAAATTATTCCTATGTGTGGATGTGTTGCTTGGTGAATTTCTAGGGAGCTAGGAGCTCCCACATTGATTTGTGATGATAACATTTTCTACACTAAAGATATAGACAGAAAATGCACTCTTCTTGTTTTCAGTTGCAGGGATTCAGTAAGAAATAGATATTCAACAGAAGCACTGGGACACGTTTCAGAGAGTGACACTCGGAAAAAGAGGCATTCACGAGTGTGACAATCAAAAAATGGGTTGCCTGAGCACTTTAACTCCTATTATGCCATTCTTTTCCGAGGACATCTCTCGGCAAAGGTGTCACCTAAGCATTTTAATTACAACTGTTGTGCCACTGTTCCCAGAGAACTCTCGGAAAGATTCATCTGAGCACTTTTACTGACAACTGAGACCAGTGGGACCACATGTCAGGTTTGAATGTTTCTGTGAAATGTTTTTACCGAGGGTACATAGCCGGCGCTCGGTATAGGTAACAGAAAGTGACGGCGCCGTTAGTTGCGAACGGACATGCCATGCGCCTTCTCTTTGCCGTGTGTGGCTCTCGGCGTCTGCGCCGTTTTCCGTGCATTGTTTGGTCACCGTGAGCCAATGTCGGCAAAGTTAGCTAGTTGTCGTGAAGCCATGTTTGCCGAGGGTGGCTCTCGGCATATAGATATTTGTCGAGCGCCCGTGGTTTAGCTCTCAGTGAAGAGCTTGGCACCCAGCGTATAGGAAAATTCCAGTAGTGTCAGTACCTTCTCCATTGGCACGTGGCATGTCAAGCGCACCGTGCTCTCGGCTACGATCTTGTGAAGTATGCCGGTCCATTTGCTGATAGAGATAGGAAGCAGATCATGGTGAATGATCTCCTCTTAGTCTTTTTGTTAACAGAAATATTGTTGTTTTTTCCTGGAAAGAAAGAAACCTTAGAGGGTCAATACACCTATCCACAAGATCATCTACAAATGCAAATTCATCTTTCATGTCAGGGCGCAGCGGGAACCTCAAATATATTTGCCTTTAGTTCGCAGCTCATATCGCAATTAACTTGTTTTTGCTACACTTTTCTACCCGTTATCTAGTCGTGCTTGTTCTTTGGATTTTAGTCATGTGTGAAGTAGGACGCTAGTGTGAAATAGGAAGCTTTGGACTACATGTCTACATCTAGGAAAGGTCCCATCTTGGAAGGAACACTGGCATCGTTAACATATCAACCTATTTTCAAACAAAAAATAATAATTTACAGCAATCACTATCTAGGTATTTATTGCGCTTTCAGTGACTTGCTTAATTATATTTCTAATGCATTTGCCAACCAGTTCATAAATTATTTAACGACCTTACACTCACTTTAGTATTTCTCTTATACATAATAAATGTTATTTTCATCAATCTTCATGAGGTGTCCTGAACCTTACCAAATGACCTCATGAATTATTTTATGCATAATAATTTGGATGTGCTAGCTAGTTCTCTACATTAGAACCAATTAAAGAATTGCATAGCTTGGATGGGACATATACATTTATATTTTCCGGAGAAACATAGCTTATGTGTCCTAATTGGATAGTTTTTTCTACTTTTATAAATTCATTTTTCCCAGATTTATTTGTAGTAGATCAATTATTTTAGTCCTAGGTTACCATTTTATCTTTTTTTGAGAATAGAATGTGTTATGTGCGTTAGTCCTTGTGTGGTTTCCTAAGATCTACTTCCTCAATTAGTTTAGAAGTATATTTGTTATATTCATATATGTTGTACATCGCTTCCACGTTGTAAGAAATGTAGTAACTTTTTGCATTAAGATCTTGTTGATATTTTAATGGCTTACTTGTTCATTTGATTGTCCACAATCAACTTGGCATAGCAACTTTCATATATGCTAATTAACTTTATGATTTCATGTGGAAGGTCCCCTAGCTATTTAATCCATAAACATGTGATTTTTTCCATGAATCCCAAGAAATGTTCCTTTTCCCTAGTTCATTCCCTAAGTCGGGTATCTTATTGTTTTTGTATACATGTATGAATGAAACATCATCAATGAAGTCTCTGGTATTAGACTTTATGCTTGTGAGATCGGTGGTTCTTATGTGTGAAATGGTTTATACCAATAGATGGGACCTCACGTGATGCAACAGGAGAAGGTACAAATACATAATCATCTAGCACGTATGGCTCTGGCTAGCAAGCTCAAGAAAAGGGAAATTGATAATTTCATCACGCATCTTCAAGGCAATTTGATATGAAAGTAGATAAAACATATGTCATAGATAAGGATATTTATGTGGTAACAGTGGTGGAATAATCTAACATTTTGGGTTGTGGGGTTATGTTGAATTTATATTTGTTACATGTTGCACATCATTTTCTTGTACTTACTTGATGGATATTGGACTATACAAGGTTCTTGCTTTTATATATTACTTCGTGCTCGAAGAATTTCAAGCTAATTCTCTAATTATATTTTTATTTTGCTTTAACAACTTCAAACCTACCATGTATCCTTATATTACATGATACCTGGTTTATAGTAGGCAGTATATTGCATGTTTTTGCATGTTCCACACATTATCCCTTGCCGCATGATATCTATATAATGCACTCCACACTCTGGTTCTAATGGAGTATGCCGGTCCATGGTATATTTTTGAGAAGGAGAGAAAGAAGATTAGGGTGTGTAAGACACTCATACTGTTTTTCACTAGTACAAAAACTGGCATTAGAGGCGGTTCTCGTACACATCTCTTACCCAATTATTGATTTTTTTCACTAGGCAACAGTCGCTAACACTCCTGATATGTTAGGAAGTTTTAGAACCCCTTCCGATGGTTTACCACTACATGCAGTTTCTAAGTAAACACCTCCTCTAATACTTATGAAATGTCATTGGAGTTCTATGCATAACTACCTCCAATACTTTAGCACTACACACGGTTTCTACCACAAGAACGCCTACATTTCCATTGTAGAGCTACAAATTAACAATTTTTCGACTAGCCATGCATTCCAAATCTATACAAAAAAATCATAGCAACCATCCATCCCGCATTCATGTTTTATCACATCCAAACTCATATCATAATTGCATTTTATTTCGAAATTCAAGCATATATTTCCAAATATCTACAACCAACATATGCAACACAGTTCCAGCATGCTAAAATATATAAAGTTGTATTGGGCAAACAAAATAAATAGCAAAGTTTGTTTTGTTGGTTACAATATTGTTGTGGATTTTGTGAACCAACCATGCCAACTGGGAGAATAGTCATGACGTCAATGATTTTGCATCGGGTCCATGCCGCAAAGGTATCTACTCAACCATCCGTTTTGTACTAATACCAATGCCTTCTCTTCAGGACTTCATTTTTTCATTCCAATATGTCGGTCCACCTACAACATTGAATCGACTTTAGGAAACTAGATACAGGAAATCTAAGAGGTCAATGAATCGTCCCGACAATTCACATATACACTACTAAGAAAGGGCTTATATGGCTTATAGGTGAACTCACATAAGTGGCGGGCACACCATATTAACCGCCATAGCTACTTTGGAGAAGTAGCACTGGCAGATACAAAATGTAACCCGCCGCTGCTATTTGCATAGCTGTGGCGGGCATTATTCTATACCCGCCATAGGTAAACTCTCTTCAAGATGCCCGCGTGGTGAAAGACTCTAGTAGCGGGTGACGCAAATTGCCCGCCACTACCCAATCGGTAAGTAGTGGTGGGTGGCCCGAAATGCCGGCCACACATGTCTTTAGACAACTCGCGCCAGTGGGGTTCAAAAATTTCAAAAGTTTGCAGTGGCGGGCGTTGTGTGTCGCCCATTGTGAAAAATCTAGTTTACTAAACCTAGAAAGTGGCCAAATTCGATCATGGAGTTTTGGATGGTGTGTATTAACCATGGAAAAAGTTTGAGCTCAAAATACGGTCATGGAGTTTTGGATGGTGTGTATTAACCATGGGAAAAGTTTCAAGTCCAAATGATTTACAAAAATGTAGTTGTGTGTGTAAGGCGGCGGATCAAATTAAGACACCCGCCACTACTAATTTTTACTATCAACTTTTCCCATCAAATATGTGTATATCACTAATTTTGCCTCACTAGAAACCTTAAATAAATAAAAATAATATACATGGGATAGGAACAACAAACATTTGGCATGCACATATCACAAATGCAGAAGTTGCAATAATTGTTGTGTTATCACTAATCCGATTAGATTCCTCGGCATTCAGTTTTTGCCACCTTTGTCAATCAATTCCGAGAGGTAGATTAATTATTTTCAAAAGGTCAATATGTGCACTTGCACATGCTAGCTATTTTGCAAAAAACACACGTATACTACAAATTCTAGTGTCTACTTAAACATGTGTGTGAGCATATTTTTTTAGAGAAAAGACGAAAGCGCCCGACTTTAAATTGATAAAGTCCTTGTGAAGGAGTGGGCGGACACAGGTCATTGATCTCATGTTGCTCCAAATATAATATAACTATGTAATAATTTTCCCAGTGTTAATACAAAGGTACGCAAGTCTCATGTGTGTTCTGGTAAACATAAATTAATAGGACCCCAAACGGCCCAAAGAAACTGAGATGTTGAACGAACCAACTTACAATATGACAGACCCATCGTTATTTGGATATAAATTGTGTCTTTAGTGAATCGGTTAAATATATCTTCAGTGCATTAGATAACCAATTCATAAATTATTTGCTAACGAGTTAAGAGTCAATTAACTATTTCTATTTACATAGTAAATGTTATTTTCCTCAATCTTCAGGACATATTCTAAACCTTTTCTGAGGAATTCAAAATTTTATTTGTACTAGTTTGGATGTTATAAAGTTTTCTATATTATGACCACCGAAACAAAACATACTTGGGCATGGACCTATACATTTATATGTTCCGCGATAAATTGAGCTTGTGTGTTTATGCATGTGTCATAATGATTAGAAAGGTGTACTACTTTTATGAATTCATAATTTCCTCCCTGTTTTATTAGCAGTAGATCAATTATGCCAGTTCTTACCATTTTCTTTTCATGTAAGCTTAGAATGTGTTGTGTGCATTAAGTCATATGTCCTGATGTGTATTATGCAATTTGCTTCTAAAATTCACATTGTGAGTCAATTCAGAAGTCTATTTGTTATTCATGTGTAATATATCTCTTCCATTTGGTAAGAAAATCTATTTTATTGTCTTAAAACTTGTTGACATTTTACCCGCTTATTTTGGTAACTTTGATTGCCCACAATCATTTTAGCATGATTTTTAGACATGGTAATTACCTTTCTGATTCCATGCCCTGATAACCCACAAGTATAGGGGATCGCAACAGTTTTCGAGGGTAGAGTATTCAACCCAAATTTATTGATTCGACACAAGGGGAGCCAAAGAATATTCTCGAGTATTAGCAGCTGAGTTGTCAATTCAACCACACCTGAAAGACTTAATATCTGCAACGAAGTATTCAGTAGCAAAGAAGTATGGAAGTAACGGTAACGATGGCAAAGTGACAGTAGCAGTTTCGTAGTGATTGTAACAGTAGCAACGGAAAAGTAACTTAGCAAAGATCAATATGTGAAAAGCTCGTAGGCAATGGATCAGTGATGGATAATTATGTCGGATGGCATTCATCATGCAACGGTTATAACATAGGGTGACACAGAACTAGCTCCAATTCATCAATGTAATGTAGGCATGTATTCCATATATAGTCATACGTGCTTACGGAAAAGAACTTGCATGACATCTTTTGTCCTACCCTCCCGTGGCAGTGGGGTCCTAATGGAAACTAAGGGATATTAAGGCCTCCTTTTAATAGAGAACCGGACCAAAGCATTAGCACTTAGTGAATACATGAACTCCTCAAACTACGGTAATCATCGGAAAGAATCCCAGTTATTTTCACCCTGGGGGATGCGGATCATAACTCGTAATAGGTGTCTACAACTTGCAAGATAGGATCAAGAACACATATATATTCATGAAAACATAATTGGTTCAGATCTGAAATCATGGCACTCGGGCCCTAGTGACAAGCATTAAGCATAGCAAAGTCATAGCAACATCAATCTCAGAACATAGTGGATACTAGGGATCAAACCCTAACCAAACTAACTCGATTACATGGTAAATCTCATCTAACCCATCACCGTCCAGCAAGCCTACGATGGAATTACTCACGAACGGTGGAGAGCATCATGAAATTGGTGATGAAGGATGGTTGGTGATGACGACGGCGTCGATTTCCCCTCTCCGGAGCCCAAATCAGACTCCAGATCTGCCCTCCCGAGGAAAACATGAGGTGGTGGCGGCTCCGTATTGTAAAACGCGATGAACTCTTCTCTCTGATTTTTTTCTCCACGGATGTGAATATATAGAAGTGGAATCGAGGTCGGAGGAGCCACAGGGGGCCCACAAGCCACCAGGGCGCGCCCTAGGGGGGGCGCCCTCCTGGCTTGTGGACAACAGGTGGACCCCCCTGGCTTGATTCTTTCGCCAATATTTTTTATTAATTCCAAAAATATTCTCCGTAAATTTTCAGGTCAATCCGAGAACTTTTATTTCTGCACAAAAATAACACCACGGCAATTCTGCTGAAAACAGCGTCAGTCCGGGTTAGTTCCATTCAAATCATGCAAATTAGAGTCCAAAACAAGGGCAAAAGAGTTTGGAAAAGTAGATACGACGGAGACGTATCAACTCCCCCAAGCTTAACCCATTGCTTGTCCTCAAGCAATTCAGTTGATAAACTGAAAGTGCTAAAGAAAAACTTTTACAAACTCTGTTTGATCTTGTTGTTGTAAATATGTCTAACTGATGTTCAGGTTTTCAGCAAAGATTATAAACTAACCACATTCACAATAATACTTAGGTCTCACATTTACTCATATCAATGACATAATCAACTAGCGAGCCATAATAATAAATCTCGGATGACAACAATTCTATCAAAACAATCATGATACAATATGATATGATGGTATCTCGCTAGCCCTTTCTGAGACCGCAAAACATAAATGCAGAGCACCTCTAGAGAACAAGGATTGACTAGACATTGTAATTCATGGTAAAAGATATCCAGTCACACTCATACTCAATATCAATTAATAGCAAAGCATACAAATGACGGTGGTGCTCTCTAACTGGTGCCTTTTATAAGAGGATGATGACTCAACAGTAAAGTAAAATAGATAGGCCCTTCGCAGAGGGAAGCATTGATTTGCAGAGGTGCCAGAGCTCGAGCTTTTAAAATAGAGATGAATAATAGTTTTGAGCGGTATGCTTTCATTGCCAACGTAACAACCAAGAGATTTCGATATCTTCCATGCTAGATACATTATAGGCAGTTCCCAAACAGAATAGTAAAGTTTTTACTCCCCCTCCACCAATCAATCACACTCCACGGCAGGCCGAATTCACGGGTACCGTCCATACAAACAACAATCCTGGGGGAGTTTTGTTTCATTATATTTTGATTTGAATTTTGAGCATGGAACTGGGCATCCCGATTACCAGCCACTTTCTCGTGAATGACAGTGAATCAACACATATCGAGAGAATAACCCACCTAGCATGGAAGATGCTGACAGCCCCCAGTCGCTACATGAGCGATTTGGGCATACAAAACAGAATATTATTTGAAGGTTTAGAGTTTGGCACATGCAAATTTACTTGGAATGGCAGGTAAATACCGCATATAGGTAGGTATGGTGGACTCATATGGAACAACTTTGGGTTTATGGAGATGGATGCACAAGCGGTATTCCCGCTTAGTACAAGTGAAGGCTAGAAAGAGACTGGGAAACGACCAACTAGAGAGCGACAACAGTCATCAACATGCTTTGAGATTAATCAACATTGAATGCAAGCATGAGTAGGATATAAAACACCATGAACATAAATATCGTGGAGGCTATGTTGATTTTGTTTCAACTACATGCGTGAACATGTGCCAAGTCAAGCCACTTGAATCATTCAGAGGAGGATACCATCCTATCATACTACATCACAACCATTTTAAAATGCATGTTGGCACTCAAGACAAACCATTATACACTCTTAGCTAATTAAGCATGGCATGAGTAACTATGATCTCTAACTGTCATTGCAAACATGTTTCATCTATAATGGGCTGAACTTAGAACGATGAGCTAATCATATTTACAAAAACAAAATAGGTCGAGTTCATACCAGCTTTTCTCCATCTCAGTCATTTCATCATATATCGTCATTATTGCCTTTCACTTGCATGACCGAACGATGTGAATAATAATAAGAGTGCACGTGCATTGGACTAAGCTGGAATATGCAAATAACTCAAAGGAGAAGACAAGGTAATATGGGTTCTCTGATAGATAAACAATAATGCATATGAGAACCACTCAACATTTTCATCGTGGTCTTCTCCTTACGACCCAAAGAAAAGAAATTTCAAAACAAGAACGAGAAAAACTATTTACACGGGAAAGCTCCCAACAAACAAAAGAAGAACGAGAAATCTTTTTGGGTTTTCTTTTAATACTACAACTAAGCAAACTAAAAGGTAAAGCTAAACTAATTTTTTTGGATTTTCTTAAAGTTTATTAAACACACAAGAAGAAAGCGAGAAAAAGAAATAAAATACCATGGATGATACAATGAAAAAGTATGAACACCGACAACTGAAATGAGTGTGTGAACATGAATGTAATGTCGGTGAGAAATACGTACTCCCCCAAGCTTAGGCTTTTGGCCTAAGTTGGTCTAGGGCCATGGCTGGCCCGGATAATATCCAAAGTCATAGTTGGGGTTGTACGGGGCTGCGGCGGCTACTGCCTGAGCGGCTGCAGCACGGAGGCGGGTGGCTTCCGCCTCTCTCTCGTACTCATTTGCCTCCTCTCTGGTTATAAAGTGTCTCCGTTTTTCCTGAAAGTTAAAGAAGGCAGGAGCAGGAAGAGTAATATGGACAGCACGTTGTCTGTCAAAAATTAGTCGGTACAGGAGGGATTGTTCGTTTCTTTCAAGACACTGGTAGCGCACCATAGCCTCATAATCAAGAAAAGCGGGGTGTAACTCAATATCATTCTCCCTAATGGGTACCCCAAGGTATTTAGCTAAACGGGTGGCATAAATCCCGCCAAAGAAATCCCCTTCTTTGGCGTTCAAATGTAGCCTCCTGGCAATGTTAGTCCCCTAAATTATAACGTCTATCATTCATTACTGCACACTTGAGGACGCTAAGATCTGATGCGCAAAGGTGGCTATGATCATGTTTACCATTAATACATCTACCTATAAAGAGAGCGAAATAATGTAAGGCAGGAAAGTGAATGCTCCCTATGGTAGCCTGTCTGATGTTCCTAGTCTCTCCCACACTGATGCTAGCAAGAAAATCGATATATTCAGTTTTGCGCGGCTTAATATAACTACCCCATTGTGGGATTTTGCATGCATCATTAAAATCTTCTAGGTCCAAGGTATAAGATTTATCATAAAGGTTAAATAAAACAGAATGATTATTACGTTTGGATGAAAATTCAAACCTCCGCACGAAGGAATCAGTAAGTTGATGGTACTGCCCACACCGATCTGAGATGAAATCTTCAAGGCCAGCATTCCGTATGTATGCGTGAAACTTTTCCTTGAATCCGGCATGGTCCATGAATTGATCCGACGGCCATTCACAAGGCCGTACTTGAGCTTCCCTCGGTGGTTCAAAATCGGGCTCACGTAACGCGAGTCTCGGAGTTTTCTTGCTCGAGGAACCACCTTGGTACATTCTCCTCAACATTTTCTTTCTCTGAAAAATTTCTGAAATTTTTAGTGACTCAAAATAAAGGTAAACAAAACTCAACAAAACTTATAGCAACTACTCCCACAAGTGCCTAGAGGTTATATCATGCATCAAAACTACTTGGGACCATATAAATTTGACATGCAAGCTCAAGAACAAGGTCACCACTGCAGCAAAAATTTGCAATATACAAAGCACTAGAACAAAAACTAATTGGACCATTGGAGGAGTCACATACCGAAGAGCGATCCCCTAAAACAGTTTTGCAAATGGAGCTTTGAGCAAGGAGATCGAAAGTGGCAACAAAATGAGCTAGAACACGGGTTTGAGCAATGGTGGGATTTTTTCTGGAGGAAGACGAAGTGGATGGTGGCTGGAATAAGTGAGGGGGACCCACGTGGAACCCACAAGCCACCAGGGCGCGCCCAGGGGGGGTGGGCGCGCCCTGCAGGCTTGTGGCCCACTGGTGCAGCCCCCTGATGTGTTTTTAGTGCCAAAAATTCTAAAATTTTCCAGAAAAAATCATACTAAATTTTCAGAGCATTCTGAGGACTTTTATTTTCAGGTCAATTTTCTATTGCACGGATAAATCAGAAAATAGGAGAATAATAGCATTTTTACTTTATTTAGTCTAAAAAACAGAAAGTAAAAGCTGGGTACAGAAAGTTGTGCTTTATAAATTCATCCATCTCATGCTCATCAAAAAGAATCCATCAATAAGGTTGATCAAGTCTTATTGACAAACTTTTTTCGAATAACACGGAACTGGAGAATTTTCGAATAACACTAGGTTACCTCAATGGGGATATGAATGTCCCTAACAATAAGTATATCATATTTCTTCTTGACAGTAGGGAGAGGGAATTCAAAACTTCCAATAATAATCGTTGAAACCTTTTCAATGGAATTGATACTGTGAACTTGAGGTTGTTTCTTCGGAAAGTGTACCGTATGCTCATTGCCATTAACATGAAAAGTAACATTGCCCTTGTTGCAATCAATAACAGCCCCTGCAGTATTCAAAAAGGGTCTACCAAGGATGATCGACATATTGTCGTCCTCGGGAATATCAAGGATAACAAAGTCCGTTAAGATAGTAACGTTTGCAACCACAACAGGCACATCCTCACAAATACCGATGGGTAAAGCAGTTGATTTATCAGCCATTTGCAAAGAGATTTCAGTAGGTGTCAACTTATTCAAATCAAGTCTACGATACAAAGAGAAAGGCATAACACTAACACCGGCTCCAAGATCACATAAAGCAGTTTTAACATAATTTCCTTTAATAGAGCATGGTATAGTAGGTACTCCGGGATCTCCTAGTTTCTTCGGTATTCCACCCTTAAAAGTATAATTAGCAAGCATGGTGGAAATGTCAGCTTCCGGTATCTTTCTTTTATTTGTCACAATATCTTTCATATACTTAGCATAAGTAGACATTTTCAGAATATCAGTCAAGCGCATACGCAAAAAGACAGGTCTAAGCATTTCAACAAAGCGCTCAAAATCCTCATCATCCCTTTTCTTGGAGGGCTTAGGAGGAAAGGGCATGGGTTTCTGAACCCATGGTTCTCTTTCTCTACCATGCTTCCTAGCAACAAAGTCTCCTTTATCATATCTTTTATTCTTAGGTTGTGGGTCATCAAGATCAACAGCAGGTTCAATCTCCACATCATTATCATTACTAGGTTGAGCATCATCATGAACATCATCATTAATATTATCACTAGGCTCATGTTCATTACCAGATTGTGTCTCAGCATCAGAAATAGAAATATCATTTGGATTCTCAGGTGTATCTATAACAGGTTCATGAGAAGCATGCAAAGTCCTATCGTCATTCTTTTTCCTTCTATTGCTAGAATGACTAGGTGTATCAGTATTAACTCTCTGAGAATCTTGCTCAATTCTCTTAGGATGGCCCTCAGGATACAAAGGTTCCTGAGTCATTCTACCACCTCTAGTCACAAATCTAACAGAATGATCATTGTTCTTACCATTCATCTCGTTAAGCAAATCATTATGTGCCTTAAGTACTTGTTCTACTTGAGTAGTTACCATGGAAGCATGTTTACTAATAAGCTTAAGATCATTGACAGTTCTACTCAAATAATCACCCAAACGATCAAGCATGTAAGCATTATGTTTCAATTGTCTACTAACATAAGCATTAAAATTTTCTTGCTTGACAATAAAATTATCAAACTCATCCAAGCATTGGCTAGCAGACTTATTATAAGGAATATCTCCTTCAACAAATCTACGGAGAGAATTTACCTCTACTACCTGTGTCGGGTTATCAAGACCATGTATTTCTTCAATAGGTGGTAGATTCTTAACATCTTCAGCTTTAATACCTTTTTCTTTCATAGATTTCTTTGCCTCTTGCATATCTTCAGGACTGAGAAATAGAATACCTCTTTTCTTCGGAGTTGGCTTTGGAGGTGGTTCGGGAATAGTCCAATCATTATCATTGCTCAATATATTATTCAATAGTAGCTCAGCTTGTTCAACAGTTCGTTCCCTGAAAACACAACCAGCACAACTATCTAGGTGGTCCCTAGAAGCATCGGTTAGTCCATTATAAAAGATATCAAGTATTTCGTTTTTCTTGAGAGGATGATCAGGCAAAGCATTAAGTAACTGGAGAAGCCTCCCCCAAGCTTGTGGGAGACTCTCTTCTTCAATTTGCACAAAGTTAAATATTTCCTGCAAGGCAGCTTGTTTCTTATGGGCAGGAAAATATTTTTCAGAGAAATAATATATCATATCCTGGGGACTACGCACATAACCAGGAGCAAGAGATTTAACCATATCTTAGCATCACCCTTTAATGAGAAAGGAAACAACTTAAGAATATAGTAATAGCGAATTTTTTCCTCATGAGTAAATAGGGTGGCTATATCATTCAATTTAGTAAGATGTGCCACAACAGTTTCAGATTCATAACCATGAAAAGGATCAGATTCAACCAAAGTAATTAACTCAAGATCGACAGAGAATTCATAATCCTTATCAATAACAAAGATAGGTGAAGTAGCAAACTTAGGATCATATTGCATTCTAGCATTCAAGGATTTTTCTTTCCACTTGCATAGTAATTTCTTAAGATCATCTCTATCCTTGCAAGAAAGAAAGTCCCTAGCTACCTCTCCTTCCATAACATAACCTTCAGGTATATCAGGCAATTCATATCTAGGAGAGCTAGGTCTAGCAGGTGTCTCATAGTGTTCAGTTTCAATAATATCATCAGTTTCAGCATTGACTCTAGCAATTTGTTCATCAAGAAATTCACCCAGTGGCACAGTAGTATCAAGCAAAGTATCATCATAAGCATCATGCATAGCAGAAGTAGCATCATCAATTACTTGCGACATATCAGAATCAGTAGCAGGTGGTGGTGTCGCAAGCTTACTCATAACAGAAGGTGAATCAAGTGCAGAGCTAGATGGCAGTTCCTTATCTCTCCTCGTAGTTGAGGGATAGATCTTGGTTTTAGCGTCTTTCAGATTCTTCATAGTGATCGACAGATAGAAATCCCAAGTGACTCAGAGAATAGAGCTATGCTCCCCGGCAACGGCGCCAGAAAAAGGTCTTGATAACCCACAAGTATAGGGGATCGCAACAGTTTTCGAGGGTAGAGTATTCAACCCAAATTTATTGATTCGACACAAGGGGAGCCAAAGAATATTCTCGAGTATTAGCAGCTGAGTTGTCAATTCAACCACACCTGAAAGACTTAATATCTGCAGCGAAGTATTCAATAGCAAAGTAGTATGGAAGTGACGGTAACGATGGCAAAGTGACAGTAGCAGTTTCGTAGTGATTGTAACAGTAGCAACGGAAAAGTAACTTAGCAAAGATCAATATGTGAAAAGCTCATAGGCAATGGATCAGTGATGGATAATTATGTCGGATGGCATTCATCATGCAACGGTTATAACATAGGGTGACACAAAACTAGCTCCAATTCATCAATGTAATGTAGGCATGTATTCCATATATAGTCATACGTGCTTATGGAAAAGAACTTGCATGACATCTTTTGTCCTACCCTCCCGTGGCAGCGGGGTCCTAATGGAAACTAAGGGATATTAAGGCCTCCTTTTAATAGAGAACCGGACCAAAGCATTAGCACTTAGTGAATACATGAACTCCTCAAACTACGGTAATCACCGGAAAGAATCCCAGTTATTGTCACCCTGGGGGATGCGGATCATAACTCGTAATAGGTGTCTACAACTTGCAAGATAGGATCAAGAACACATATATATTCATGAAAACATAATTGGTTCAGATCTGAAATCATGGCACTCGAGCCCTAGTGACAAGCATTAAGCATAGCAAAGTCATAGCAACATCAATCTCAGAACATAGTGGATACTAGGGATCAAACCCTAACCAAACTATCTCGATTACATGGTAAATCTCATCCAACCCATCACCGTCCAGCAAGCCTACGATGGAATTACTCACGAACGGCGGAGAGCATCATGAAATTGGTGATGAAGGATGGTTGGTGATGACGACGACGTCGATTTCCCCTCTCCGGAGCCCAAATCAGACTCCAGATCTGCCCTCCCGTGGAAGAACAGGAGGTGGCGGCGGCTCCGTATCGTAAAACGCGATGAACTCTTCTCTCTGATTTTTTTCTCCATGGATGTGAATATATAGAAGTGGAATCGAGGTCGGAGCAGCCACAGGGGGCCCACAAGCCACCAGGGCGCGCCCTAGGGGGGGGGCGCCCTCCTGGCTTGTGGCCAACAGGTGGACCCCCCTGGCTTGATTCTTTTGCCAATATTTTTTATTAATTCCAAAAATATTCTCCGTAAATTTTCAGGTCAATCCGAGAACTTTTATTTCTGCACAAAAATAACACCAACGCAATTCTGCTGAAAACAGCGTCAGTCCGGGTTAGTTCCATTCAAATCATGCAAATTAGAGTCCAAAACAAGGGCAAAAGAGTTTGGAAAAGTAGATACGACGGAGACGTATCATGCCCTAGCTAGGCCCCCTAGTTATTCACTCCACATTAACAGTAATCTTGTTTCTATTGATCGTACATAGGAAATTGTTCCTTTTTAGCTAGTCCAGTGACTAAGTTGGGTACGTTTCTGTTTCCGTATGCAGAGCTGAATGCAACACTATTGACTGAAGTCCAACTCCTCACACAGCTCCAGTAATCTCAACAATCAAGGGGAGGCATGGTTATTTCACCACACATCTTCAAGGTGACTTTAGATAAAAAGTACAAGCAGGGAAACATATTGGGAAGTACAATAATATTATGTTGTAACATTCGTGGAATTATAAACCATTTTGTGTTGTGTGGAAATGCCGAATAAATATTGTTGGATGTGGTGCACTATGTTCTCATACATATTTGGATGGATTTTCGAATACACATAGTTCACTCCTGCATATATAATACTTCGTGCTGGGATAGTGTCAAGCTAATTCTCTTATTATATTATATTTTCTTTAAAATCTTCTAGTTACTGTGTATCACGCATATGTGTATGTGACATGTCCTAGCTTATATACTTATATTACATGATGAATACAAGTTTCTGCATGTTCAGTACCTTCTTCATTGGCACGCGGCATGTCTAGGGCACTGTGCTCTCTGCTTTGATCTTGTGAAGTATGTCGGTCCAAGGGATATTTGCTGATAATGATAGGAACAAGAACATGTCGAATAAGCTCCTCTTAGTGTTTATGTTATCAGAAATATTGTTGTTTCTTTCCCGGAATAGAAATAGACTTCATAAGGTCAATACACCTATTCACAAGATCATCTAACAAATGCAAATTTAGCTTTCATGTGGGGTGCAACGGGAACCTCGAATATATTTGCCCTTAGGTTTCAGCTCAGATCGCAATTAACTTGTGTTTACTCCACTTTTCTACCCGCTGTCTAGTCTCTCTTGTTCTCTAGCTTATAGGCCCTGTGAAGTAGGACAATAGTGTGAAGTAGGCAGCTTTCGACTACATGTCTACATCCGGGAGAGGTCCCAGAGGAGGAGGAATACTGTCGCCGCTGCCTTCTCCAGGGCCGAGTTGGGGAGGATCAGGTGTTGGAAACAGCAGCCATGGCCAACCTAGGAACAAGGATGACGCTGAAGCTTCCCTTCTGGTGGATTTTGCGGATGGCTTATTCACCTAGAAGGAGATTACCGCGATCATGGGGTAGAAGACCCTAGCAGAGAATGTGCTGACAAATCCCAAAAGCGTTCGGAGGTATATATATCATATGAACTATCCATTTGTGTTTGACTCTTAAAATATACTTTAACACTAGGCTTACTAATTTGTGTGTACGCTTTCGTGAAATTTATTGGCCAGATTATTCGAAACCAAAGTACTGCACTAAGGGGTAAGCAGCGCAAGATGGCGTACATGTCGGAGCTTGAACGCAAGGCTGAGCTACTGCAGCAGGAGACTAACTCACTATCCGAACGAGTGCAGTCAAAGAAGGTTTGTAATTCTCCTGACTTATTACATGATCATGAGATGTTTTACTGGTTTTTCTATTTCTCACCCGACCTGTGACCAAGAAATAAATATTTTATAATTATTTAAATGAGAACCATTTTATTAGACTTCAGGATTCATGAAAGTACAAAATGATATTAAAAAAATCTTGATCTCGTGGCTATAGCATCCATAATTTGGCTGAGAAAGTTATTTTCTTTTAGATAAAAAGGTATAATTTCCCAACTTCAAATTAATGAAGCCAGAGCTAGGATACATTATTGCTGAACACAAAGGCAAATGCTTGATAAAAAACTTCTTTATGTTAACAGTTTACATAATAAATCGATGTTTTATACAAATCTTCTTATTATTTCTTTGAAATTTATGTTTGTAGAGTACAACTGATGGGCTTTCAACTGAAAACAATATGTTCAAGCTGAAGCTGCAAGGATTGGAGCAACAATAGAAGTTGATGAATGGTATGATTTTCTCTTTCCCTATCTCAGTAACTTCACTTATGTTCTTGTGGTGGCGCGCAAAGGAGAACAGTGATCACCATTGTGCAATACAAGCCAACACGTAACTTATTTATGCATGAAGTGACTGGGATGGATGATGACATACACAATTTTTATTGTGAACTTATACCATATGTTTATGGTTGTTGCCTTCTGGTTATATCATTTTTAGGACATTAGGATCAATATCCTATACCTAGTATATCTTGCTTTTACTATCAACTTTTCTCATGAAATATGTGTATATCACTAATTTTTTGCCTCACTAGAAACCTTAATTAAAGAAAGATAATATACACGGGATAGGAACAACAAACATATCGCATGCACATAACACATATGCAAGTTGCCATAATTGTTGTGTTAGCACTAGTCCGATTAGTTTCCTTGGCATTCAGTTCTTGCGACCTTTGTCAATCAATTTTGAGAGTTAGTTTAATTATTTTCAGAAGGTGAATATGTGCACTAGTTGCACATTCTAGCTATTTTGCGAAATACACACGTATACTACAAATTCTAGTACATGCTTAAATTTATGGGTGAGCATATTTTTTTAGTGTAAAGGCGAAAACGCCCAACTTTAAATTGATAAAGTCCTTGTGAAGGAGTGAGCGGACACATGTCATTGATCTCATGTTGGTCCAAGATACTAAAACTATGTAATAGTTTTCCCAATCTTAATGCAAAGACACGCAAGTCTCATGCGTGTTCTGGTAAACATAAATAAACAAAACACCAAATGGCCAAAATAAACATAGATGTTGAACGAGACAACTTACAATACGACACACCCATCGTTATTTGGTTATAAATTGTGTCTTTAGTGAATCGGTTAAATATATCTTCAGTGCATTAGATACCAATTCATAAATTATTTGCTAATGAGTTAAGACTCAATTAACTATTTCAATTTACATAGAAAATGTTATTTTCCTCAATCTTCAGGATGTATTCTCAAAATTTTATTTGTACTAGTTTGGATGTTAGAAAGTTTTCTATATAATGACCACTAAAAACCAAAACATACTTGGGAATGGACCTGTACATTTATATGATCCGTGACAAATTGAGCTTGCGTGTTTATGACTGTGTCCTGATGATTAGAAATATTTATTACTTTTATGAATTTATAATTTCCTCCCTGTTTTATTAGCAGTAGATCAATTATGTCTGTTCTTACCATTTTCTATTTTTGTAAGCTGAGAATGTGTTGTGTGCCTTCAGTAATAAGTTCTTATGTGTATTTTGCATTTTGCTTCTAAAATTCACATTGTTAGTCAATTCAAAAGTTTATTTGTTATTCAGGTGTAATATATCTCTTCCATTTGGTAAGAAAAACATTTTTTAATACTGGTTGACATTTTACCGGCTTATTTTGGTTACTTTGATTGCCCACAATCATTTTAGCATGACTTTTAGACATGGTAATTACCTTTCCGATTACATGTCCTAGCTAGCCCCCCCTGGTTATTCACTCCACATTAATAGTAATCTTGTTTCTATTGTTCATATATATATAGGAAATTGTTCCTTTTTACCTAGTCCAGTGACTAAGTTTGGTATGTTCATGTTTCTGTATACAGGTCTCAGTGAAGCACTATTAGCTGAAGTCAAACGCCTCACACAGCTCTAGCAATCTCAACAATTGCAAGGTGGGGCATGATTATTTCACCACACATCTTCAAAGTGACTTCAAATGAAAAGTACAAGCAGGGAGCCATATTGGGAAGTATAATAATATTTATGTCGCAACATTGGTGGAATTATGAACCTTTTTGTGTTGTGTGGATATGCCAAAGAAATATTGTTGGATGTGGTGCACTATGTTATCATACATGTTTGGATGGAGTTTCTAATACACATAGTTCACGCCTACATATATAATACTTCGTGCTAGAATAGTGTCAAGTTAATTCTCTTATTATAGTATATTTTCTGTAAAATTGTCTAGTTATTGTGTATCACACATATTTGTATGTGACATGTTCTAGCTTATATCCTTATATTACATGATGAATACAAGTTTCTACATGTTCGGTGCCTTCTCCATTGGCATGTGACATGTTTAGGGCACCGTGCTCTCTGCTTTGATCTTGTGAAGTATGCTAGTCCAATGGATATTTGCTGATAAAGATAGGAAGAAGAACATGGTGAATAAGCTCCTCTTAGTGTTTTTATTATCAGAAAATATTGTTGTTTCTTTCCCGGAAAAGAAAGAGACTTTACAAGGTCAATACACCTATTCACAAGATAATCTACAAATGCAAATTCAGATTTCATGTCAGGACGCAACGGGAACCTCAAATATATTTGCCCTTAGGTCGCAGCTCAGATCAAAATTAACTTGTTTTTGCTCCACTTTTCTACCCGTTATCTAGTCGCTCTTGTTCTCTAGTTTATAGGCCCGTGTGAAGTAGGACACTAGTGTGAAGTAGGAAGCTTTGGACTACATGTCTACATCTGGGAGAGGTCCCAGAGCTAGGGAGGAATACTGCCACCGCTGCCTTCTCCTTGGCCGGGTTGTGGAGGATCAGATGTTGGAAGCAGTAGTTTTGGCCGACCTAGGAACAAGGATGACACCGACGCTCCCCTTGTGGTGGATTTTGCAGATGTCTAGTTCACCCACAAGGATATTACCGCCATCATGGGGAAGAAGACCCTAGCAGAGAATGTGCTGACAAATCCCAAAAGCGTTCAGAGGTATATATATCATATGATCCATCAATTTCTGTTTGGCTCTTAAAATATACTTCAGCTCTAGGCCAACTAATATGTGTGTATGCTCTCATGCAATTTATTTGCAGGATAATTCGAAACCGGAGAACTGCACGAAGAGGTAAGGAGCGCAAGATGGCATACATGTCGGACCTAGAAAGCAAGGCTGAGCTACTTCAGTAGCAGGAGATTAACTCACTATCTGAACCTGTGCAGTCGATGAAGGTTTGTAATTCTACTAACTTATTACATGATCATGAGATGTTTTACTCATTTTTCTATTTCCCATCTCACTAGCGACCAAGAAATAAATGTTTTATAATTATTTCAATGTGAACCATTTTATTAGACTTCAGGATTCATGAAAGTACAAAATGACATAAAAATCTTGATCTATAACTTCCACAATTTAGTTGAGAAAGGTATTTTCTTTTAGAGAAAAAGGTATAATTGCCCAACTTCAAATTAATGAAGCGAGAGATTGATAAAAAAAACTTCTTTATGTTAACAGTTTACATAATAAATCAATGTTTTATACAATCTTCTTACTATTTCTTTCCAATACATGTTTGTAGAGTACAGTTGATGGGCTTGCAACTGAAAACAATATGATGAAGCTCAAGCTGCAAGGATTGGAGACAGTACAAGCTGATGATTGGAGCAACAATACATGTTTCAGAATTCTATGACAAAAGGGACCCAAAGCTTGGCTGCACCTCACACAACAGACGACACTTATTAGGGGAAGAGAAAGGACAGAACACCCTTGGTGGAGTCTGAGGTAAGAAGAAGTACCAGACTTCAACAAATTTCTAAAGGGTACATACAAAGCTAAAACATGTAAAGACTCCAACTGCATGACCTGCTTAGCTAAGCCTCCACTTTGTAATAGTAAAGTGGTTAAGAATCTTAATTCCTCTTATTGCAAGGTGGATGCTAAAACCACTGGGGAGGAGGTCACTCTCAAGAAGAAGGCCAAAAAAGGAGTAAAGCAGCCAGCATGGAAGGATTAAAGCTAAAAGGGGGCAGGCAATGGAATGTTAAGTTTAATGTTACTAGGGAAAACATGTGCTCTTTTGTAACAAGAAAGTTGGCGTTAGATTGCTTCCATTCTGCTGTGCTACATTTGTATGAGATATGGATGGAACTCACTGTGGATGTTATGTATGGGACAAATTTGCTCTTCCCAAGTGTTATGCAGCTCTTTTATGATTTACTGATCATATGAACAGAGCTTGGAAAATTCTTAACTGGAATATATGGGGCATTAATTTAAGTGATAAATGGTTGGCTATTTCTAATAAGATAGATGAAACTGATTGCTCCATGTATGTCTTCAAGAAACTAAAAGAGAATCTTTTGATAGTACATACATAAAGAAGTTTTTCCCTAGAAGATTTAATAAATTTGAATTCACTCCTTCCGTTGGAGCTTCTGGTGGGCTGCTAATTGCTTGGAATGATAATCTTTTTCAAGGAGAATGTCTTTTCAAAAATGATTATTTTTTGTCAGTCAGATTCACATCATCACTTAATGGAAGTTCATGGATTCTTACTAATGTTTATGGCCCCTATGATAATCTGGGAAGAACTATGTTTTTGGACTGGCTCAAGAACATTCAAATGCCTGATGAGACAGACTGAATCATTGCTAGAGATTTTAATTATATTAGGCACCCACATAACAGAAATCAGGGTAATGGTAACTTCAATCAAATGTTGCACTTCAATGAGGCCATAAGCTCCCTTGCTTTAGTTGAGATCCCTCTCGCGGGGAGAAGTTTCACTTGGAGTAACATGCAACAAGCCCATCTGCTAGAAAAATTAGACTGGGTGTTCTCTTCTGAAAGTTGGTCCAACAGTTACCCTAACACTATGGCTCTCCCTCTTTCCAAACCAGTCTCTCATCATGTTCCCAGTGTGATCTCTATTGGTAATGATATTCCAAAAGCTCAGATTCTTAGATTTGAGAATTATTGGCTAGAGCGCCTAGACTTTAAAGACTTAGTGCAGCATATCTGGTCTCAACCTGCCCTAGAAACCAATAGTGCTAAGATCATTACTGCCAAATTCAAAAGGTTAAGAAAAGGGCTAAAGATATGGAGCAAAAAGTTATCCAATTTGCCAGAGATCATTAAAGCAACAAATGAAGTGATTGCAATGTGGGATTTTTTTGAGGAATATAGAGATCTTTCACCACAGGAAAGTATTGGAAGGAACATTCTAAAAGAACACCTGCTCAAGATACTTTCAATCAGAGGATTTATTGGAGGCAGAGAGCAACTATCAGATGGGTGAAATTTGGAGATGAAAACTCTAAATTTTTCCAAGCAAAAGCTACCATTAAGTTCAGGAAAAATTTCATTCATATTTTACAGGATCAGCGGGGAAATGAACACACAGACCATGTGGCTAAAGCTTCAATTTTATGGAAGGCATTTAAAGATAGACATGGGAAATCTTATGATACAAGTAACCTTCTTAATTTAACCTCTCGCATTGAAAGAGTGGAAGGCCTAGAGGAGCTTGAACTTCCTTTCACAAAGCATGAAATTGATGAAGTTGTGAAGCATCTCCCCTCAGATAAAGCTCCTGGCCCAGATGGATTTAATGGAGATTTCATTAAAATTGCTGGGACAGTCTGGCTCCTGATATCTATAAGCTTATTCAAGATTTCCAGGAGGGGAATATTTTTCTGCAAAGGATTAATTGTTCCTTCATCACACTCAGTCCCAAAAAGGATAATCCTCAGACTGCAAATGACTTCATGCCCATCTCTTTGCTCAACACCTCCATGAAGATCATTACCAAGCCGCTGGCTAATAGATTGAAAAAAGTGATGTTAAAAATTGATCATGAAAATCAATATGGATTTCTCAAGAAAAGATCAATCCATGACTGCCTTGCCTGGGCATTTGAATACATCCATCAGTGTCAACACTCAAAAAAACCTGTTGTAGTTCTCAACCTAGATTTTGAAAAGACTTTTGATCTGATTGATCATAATGCCATTAGGGACATTCTCAAAGCAAGAGGATTTGGAAAAAAAATGGCTCACATGGATACATATGATTTTAGCTTCTGGTACTTCTACAGTGCTGCTCAATGGTATCCCTAGAAAAAATCTTTCACTGCAGAAGAGGAGTTAGACAAGGGGACCCTCTTTCATCTTTGATTTTTGTCTTGGCTACTAATCTATTGCAAACCACTCTAATAAAGCAATGCAACACAATTTGATATCCCCTCCAATTCAGAGGAGAGCATGCCCCAATTTTCTAGTGATCCAATATGCTGATGACACTATCATAGTTCTGCCTGCAATTCCCTCCCAACTAATGCAGATTAAAAAATTGATGTTGCACTACTCAGAATGCACTGGACTGAAAGTTAATTATAACAAGTCATTTTTGGTCCCCATCAATGTGCCTGAAGGTCACATGCCTCTTTTGCTTTCCACTTTAGAGTGCAATCAAGGAACCTTACCCTTCACTTATCTGGGACTCCCAATGAACACTTCCAGACCAAAATTGAAGATTTCAACCCCATAATAATCAGAATTGAAAGAAGACTCTCAGGGTGCTCCACTATGCTTTCTTATGATGGTAGACTGCAGCTAATTAAGTCTGTTTTTTCCTCACTACCAATTTTCTTTATGTGCACCCTAATTCTTCCTATGGGAGTGGGGAACAAATCACTAAATATCTCAGGCACTTCTTTTGGAGAAAATATGGCATGACTGATAAAGGATCTCCTCTCATAGCTTGGGACAAAGTCTATAAGCCCAAATCACAAGGAGGTCTTGGAGTGCTGGATATTGTAGCTCACAATAAAGCTCTACTGATGAAGACCATTTACAAATTCTTAAACAAAGAAGAAGTGCCTTGGGTCAAGTTAATCTGGGAAAAATAATATCTCACAAACATACCCATCGATAAAAGAGAAGGATCATTCTGGTGGAAAGCCCACATGACACTTTTTCCTAAATTCAAAAAGGCCAACAAATGTTATGTTTCCTCTGGCCAAACAATACTTTTTGGAAGGACAATTGGGTAGGAGAAATTCTGCAACAAAAATTTCCTGAACTCCACTCTTTTGCTTTCAAAGACACACTTTCTGTCAAGGAATTCTGTGATATTGAGAATTTGGCAAATCATTTTCTCATGCCTCTTTCTACCCAGGACTTCCAACAGTTCAACCGACTGAAAGGCCTCCTTCCTGTTCTTGACAGTGAGGGCAAGGATGTATGGAGTTGCAATGAAATTCAAAACAGATACTCCTCCATGAGAATGTACAAGCATATGATGGGTAATGAGGAAGGACATCCTGTATTCAAACTTATTTGGAACTGCTCCAACAGACTCAAACACAAGATCTTCTTTTGGCTAGTGGCTCATTACAAAATTAACACTAGATCACTACTCAAGAGAAAAGGTATGCAGATCAATAGTGTTCACTGCCCAAACTACAATCAAGAGGCTGAAGAAACAACCCTTCATCTTCTTTGGGGTTGCAATTTTGCTCAACAATTTTGGGACACTTTGATCCCCAATAGGAGGAAAGGCACTTCAATTTATGACGAATCATCACTAGCTGCATAACATCTCCCCAAACAATTCTCAACTAAAATCATCATCCTTGGATGCTGGAATATTTGGAACCAGAGGAGTGGTACTATTTTCAGAGGAGTTCCACACACAATTCAGTCTTGGCGTTTTATCCTCAAACAGGACCTCATCTTATTGCAGCACAAATTAAAGGACAAGCATTCCCAAAGATTCAAACAGTGGTTGCATAGTAACTTCTAATTGTTGTAGAATGTTTCCGAAAAATGGCATTGGTTAGAAGGCCTTTGAGACTTCCTTTTCCTTTTCTTTTCTTTAACTTTTGTATTATATTTTATTTATTAATGAAAATCACACCGTAGAACAACCGTTCTACGGTTTCTGGGTTAAAAATGGTATGTTTTTCTCTTTCCTTACATCTCAGTAACTTCTCTTATGTTCTTGTGGTGGCTCGCAAAGGAAAACAATGATCACCATTATGCAATACAAGCCAACACAGAACCTATTTTATGCACGAAGTGACTGGGGATGAATGATGACATACAGATTTTATATTGTGTACTTATACCATATGTTTATGGTTCTTGCCTTCTGGTTATATCATTTTTTGGATGTTAGGATCAATATGCTATACTTAGTGTATCTTGTTTTTTATTATCAACTTTTCTCATGAAAATGTGTATATCACTATTTTTTGCCACACTAGAAACCTTCATTAAAGAAAAATAATATACATGGGATAGGAACAGCAAACACATATCGCATGCACATAACACAAATGCAAGTTGTGATTTGTTGTTCTATCACTAATCCGATTAGTTTCCTCGGCATGCAGTTCTCGTGACCTTTGTCAATCAATTCTGAGAGGTAGATTAATTATTTTCAGAAGGTGAATATGTGGACTTGCACATTCTAGCTATTTTGAGAAATACACACGTATACTATAAATTCTAGTACATGCTTACACGTGCTTGTGAGCATATTTTTTCGGAGAAACGGCTAAAACGCCCAACTTTAAATTGATAAAGTCCTGTGAAGGAGTGAGCGAACACAGGTCATTGATCTCATGTTGCTCTAAATATAATATAACTATGTAATAGCTTTACCCAACGAAAGTGCTCTTCTCAGCCCGAGCTCATGTGAGCTCGGTTGAACAGTAAAATAAAAAAAAATAGTAAAAAAGTTCAAAAAATTCTGAATTTTTTTCGTGAGAAACATTGATGTTTTTTCTATATGCGTGCAAAATTTCGCTACGAAATCACATTCGTGTAGGTGTGGGTAAAAAAAACAAAATCGATGCTTCAAAATGCTTCCAAAAACAGTCTTTTTGGAGCATTGATTTTGTTTTTTTTTGCCCACACCTACACCAATGTGATTTCGTAGCAAAATTTTGCACGCATGTAGAAAAAACATCAATGTTTCTCACGAAAAAAATTCAGAATTTTTTGAACTTTTTTACTAATTTTTTTTTTTACTGTTCAACCGAGCTCACATGAGCTCGGGAGCAGGAGCACCACGTCCCTTTACCCAATCTTAATACAAAGAGACGCAAGTCTCATGCGTGTTATAGTAAAGATAAATTTATAAAACCCTAAACGGCCAAAAGAAACAGATATCTTGAACGAGACGACTTACAGTACGACATACCATAATTATTTGGGTATAAATTGTGGCTTTAGTGAATTGGTTAAATATATCAGCTAACCAATTCATAAATTATTTGCTAACGAGTTAAGACTCACTTTACTATTTGTCTTTACATAGTAAATGTTATTTTCCTCAATCTTCATGACGTATTCTAAGAAATTCGAAATTTTATTTGTACTAGTTTGTATGCTGTAAAGTTTTCTATATTATGACCATTGAACGAAAAAACATACTTGGACATGGACATGTACATTTATATATATAGGGTGGGTACCTATTCTAACACCAAAACTGCTTATTCTGACGACACCTTCGGTCTGCTCTGTAGCTACCAACTAACCAGGCAAAGGAACCAAACGAACTGCGCGGTCAAAGGAAAAAGCCCACCCCACCCCACCCCACGTTATCCTATCCTTATCCACCAACTCCCCTTTCCCTCTCCCCGTGCTCCACCACTACAGGAACCGCGCCGCCGCACCACCTGCGCCCAACCACGCCGGCCATGTCGCCACCGTCTCCGGGCCAAGGAGCCATGCCGCCTAGCCCTCCCGAGGCCGCCGTGCCTTCCATCTCTAAGCCACCGCTGCGCCGGCCTCCATGGCCCCGCCGCCCCGCGTCGCCGGCCTCCATGGCCCCGCCGCCCCTCGCCGCCGGCCTCCACGGCCCCGCCGCCCCGTGACGTGGGCCTCCACGGCCTCGCCCTCTCCCCCCCCTCGTGCGGCCGGCCTCCACGGCCCCGGGCCCCCGCGCTGGTCCGCGTCGCCGTCCTCCACGCCCCCCGCGCCGTCTGGCTCCACGGCCCCTGGCTCCCGCGCCGCCGGCCTCCACGGCCCCGGGCCCCCGCGCCGCCCGGCGACGCCGTCCCCCACGGCCCCGGGAACCCGCGTCGCCCCGCAAGGCCGTCCTCCATGGCCTCGGGTCGGATCTGCCTCCCCTGCTGAAGCTTTCTGTTGCTTGCGGCACGAGGAAGAGAGCCCTCTGGACCACCCCGTCGCAGCTCTGTTCTCCCCGACATGTAGTTCACCTTGTCGTAGCTCGCGGCTCCCTCCTCCAACTATTGCAGATCATTGTGATTTTTTGCTGAAGCTCACTTTGGTTTGTGTGCGACGACGGTGTGCAGTGCTCGAGGATGTTCCCTTTGTGTCGTTTTGCGTTTCGGACTGGATTCAGATGCCCCCGCTCCGTCCGGCTGCAGTTCTTTTCTGTCTTTTTGGATTACTTTGGATGTTTGTGTGCCTGTCAATGAGAGAAAAATTCAATGCCCTTCTGTTGTGTGGTTCACTATGGTCTCCGGTGCAAACAGGTTGAAAAACAACCATCTATAGAAGTTTACTAGGCTCACCGCACAACCTTTATGTGGTTCACTTTTTATAAAAGAAAAGGATACAAAAAACTCGCGAGAAGTTCACTAGCCCTTCCAATGCATTTCATTTCAAAACAAAAATTCTGGAAAACCAATGCAGTTAACTTGACACTATCATGGAGTTCAAAACTCGTCAATAAAAATGGAGTTAAAAACTAATATTGACCATGTGATCCACATAAGCCTAAAAAGAAGTTAGAAAAAGACAAAAAAAAGTCATGCGGTTCACTTTGTCTCGTAGCAAAAAAATAGAAAAAGAAAAAACCACATGCAGTCCCCTTTTGTCGATATTGTAGTGCCGTATTCGTTTGATGCAGTGCGCTTGCCCGTTGAATGCAGTTCACTTCGTCGATTTTGGGTCCGTGAAAAACATAGTGTCCACATTTAGTTAAAATCAAAACTGCTCTTAAATCGTAAGGAATTAGAGAGGGTGTTCTACATGAAAAAGTTGCGCCTCGTCGATATATTTCCAACGCCGTATCATTTGCATCGTTCCGACGAGCGGTTTGGAAAAATTCATAAAAATACCCTCGCTGCCACATGTAGGCAGCCGCACCGTTTTCCAAATTCCTTTAAAACCGTGAGGAATCTCAACAAATGACCAACATATGAAAGTTGCGGCTATTCCACAGCTTTCCAACGACGTATCACACGCCTCGTTCCGACAAACGGTTAGAAAACTGCAGCGAAAACCGTACCAAAAAATTCGTAAAATTTGAAAAACAGAATTCCGTTTTTAGTAAATTTGAAATTACTCTCAAACTGTAAGGAATTAGAGAGAGTGGTCTACATGAAAAAGTTGCGCATCGACGATATATTTCCAACGCCGTATCGTTTGATTCATTCCGATGAGCGGTTTAGAAAAAAAAAACGAAAATACGCTTGCTGCCACTTGTCGGGCGGCCACCGTTTTTGAAACTGCTCTTAAACCGTGAGGAATCTCGGAAAGTGATCAACATGACAAAGTTACGGATTTTCCGTAGCTATCCAACGGTATATTATACGTCTCATTCCGACAAACGGTTTAGAATCTAGAGCAAAAACGGTCACGAAAAAACACGTGCAGTTTTTTCTGCTGATATTGCAGTGCTCGTTTGATAGGGATGCAGTGTACCGCGTTAACAGTGCAGTTCAGAAGTGTTGTCAGAATAGTTATTCTAACATTGATGTCAGAATAGACGGTCTGTATATATATATATGTGTGTGTGTGTGTGTGTGTGTGTGTGTGTGTGTGTGTGTGTGTGTGTGTGTGTGTGTGTGTGTGTGTGTGTGTGTGTGTGTGTGTGTGTGTGTGTGTGTGTGTGTGTGTGTGTGTGTGTGTGTGTGTGTGTGTGTGTGTGTGTGTGTGTGTGTGTGTCCTGATGATTAGAAAGATTTTCTATTTTTATGAATTCATAATTTGCTCCTGTTTTATTAGCAGTAGATAAATTATGTCAGTTCTTACCATTTTCTGTTTTTGTAAGCTTAAATTATGTTGTGTGCATTAAGTCATGTTCCGATGTGTACTTTGCATTTTGCTTCTAAAAAATTTACATTGTGAGTCAATTCAGAAGTCTATTTGTTATTCATATGTAATATATATCTTCCATTTGGTAAGCAACCTTATTTTTTAATTTAAAACGTGTCGACATTTTTTTGCCTTATTTCGATAATTTTGATTGCCCACAATCATTTTAGCATGACTTTTAGACATGGTAATTACATTTCTGATTTCATGTCCTAGCTAGGTCCCCTCGTTATTCACTCTACATTAACAGTAATCTTGTTTCTCTGGATCATATATAGGAAATTGTTCCTTTTTACCGACTAAGTTGGTACATTCATGTTTCTGTACACAGGTCTGAATGGAGCAGTATTTGCTGAACTCCAATGCCTCACACAGCTCGAGCAATCTCAACAATCACAAGGGGGCCATGATTATTTCGCCACACATCTTGAAGGTGGCTTAAATGAAAAGTACAAGTCGGGAGCCATATGGGAAGTATAATAATATATATTTACGCTGTAACATTGGTGGAATTGTAAACCTTTTTGTGTTGAGTGGATAAGCCGAAGAAATATTGCTGGATGTGGTGCACTATGTTCTCATACATACTTGGATGGAGGTTCTAATACACATAGTCCATGACTCTCTCTCTCTACACACACACACACACACACACACACACACACACACACACACACACACACACACACACATATATATATATTACTTTGTGCTAGAATGGTGTCAAGCTAATTCTCTTATTATATTATATTTTCTTTAAAAGCTTCTGGTTATTGTGTATCACACATATTTATTAGTGGTAGGTCCTACCTTATATACTTATATTACATGATGAATACAAGTTTCTGCATGTTCAGTACCTTCTCCACTGGCACACGGCATGTCAAGGGCACCGTGCTCTCGGCTACGATCTTGTGAAGTATGTTGGTCCATTTGCTGATAGAGATAGGAAGCAGATCATGGTGAATAAGCTCCTCTTGGTCTTTTTGTTAACGGAATATATTGTTGTTTTTTTTTCTTGGAAAAGAAAGAAATTTTACAAGGTCAATACACCTATCCACAAGATCATCTAGAAATGCAAATTCAGCTTTCATGTCGGGTCGTAGCAGGAGCCTCAAATATATTTGCCCTTAGGTCGCAACTCATATCGCAATTAACTTGTTTTTACTACACTTTTCTATCCGATATCTAGTCGTGCTTGTTCTTTGGCCTTTAGTCATGTGTGAAGTAGGATGCTAGTCTGATATTTTTTCAAATATAGGCCTGATGATTTTTGAGAGTACACGGCAAACATTTTTTATAAAATTCCCGCTCAACATTTTTCTAGATGGTATGAAACTTTTTGAAAAAATAAGTGAACATTTTTTTACATTACATAAACATTTGTTCTAGAAAATGTCATGATTTTTCTGAAATGGGAGAAGTTTCTTTAAAAAAAGTGTCACAAACATTTCTTTGAATGTTATGAAACCTTTTTTCATTGTATAATACATTGTTTAAATATCACCACTAGTAGAAAACAGGCCTTTGGACCGGAACATTAGTCCCGGTCGGATTTTGGACCGGGACTAATGTGACCACTAGTCCCGGTTCATGAGGCTAGGCTTTAGTCCCGGTTCATGAGGAACCTCTAGTCCCGGTTGGTGTTACCAACCGGGACTAAAGGGGTGGTGGCAGGCTGGCGTCAGGCTGGGGCCTGCGAGCCCCTTTAGTCCCGGTTGGTAGCATCAACCGGGACTAGAGATGGACCTTTAGTCTCGGTTGGTATCACCAACCGGGACTAGAGATATCACTATATATAGTGCTTCGTCCAGCCCGAGCCTGAGCTCTCCTTTCTCTCCTCTGTGCTCTCTTCCCCTTGCTCGAGCTCATCCTCCATTTTTGCCAAGATTTGTCAAGATTTGAGGCACCCCATCTATCCAAGTGCTCACAAAGGTTAGCAACTTTGTCATTTCATCTCTCATTGCTAGATTAGCTTGTGCAATGCTCTATAAGTATAGTGATTTGTGGGTTTTAGTTTGGGAGTAATTATGTGGGAGTTTATTTGATTTATATGCAATTTGAGCTCAAAATAACTTCTTAGTTTGCATATGTGTAGGTGTGGTTTACTTAGTGCCTTCTCGTCCCCTTCCTAACCACCATCGATCGCCCGCACCGTCCCGTCGCCGGCACCACCTTGGTGAGCCTCTTGTTCTTGTCCTTTTTATAAAAAAAATCTTGTTTGTATGATTTAGATAGTTACTTGTATAATTTTCTTACTTGTATGATTGTTTGTTGTACATAGTGCCATGGTTTTGATATCCGTGCCCGTCAGCCCTCGTCCGGTTTATGATTCGGATGTGGTATATTCTCTTTTATAACTATTTGTTGCATTTCGTGTTTATGACAATTATGCCCATCAAGTTGACATAGATATTTTTATCTAGGAGGTATGTGAACCGGAAATTGCAACCGACCCTCTTGTCGAGAAGTTAAATTTAGTTGAAAAAGAAAATGAGTATTTGAAAAAAAAATTGAAAAGAATTGAAGAAGAGAAGATGAAATTGGAGTTGTATATTGTCGATGTCGTCGATGATCACAAGATCAAGATGGATGCAATGCGCTTGAAGATTAGAAAGATTAGAAAATATGTCATTAATAAAGAGGCTTGGTACCATTATGTTGTTGGATCAATTATTACCTTAGTTGTGATTTTGATCGCATTTTTTGTTGCATTTAAATGCTTTAGTTAGATAGTTTTATGTTGTTTTTATGAGAATAAGTGTGTATGAACTTTATGTATGAACTTGTATTAATTTGGTCTTTTCGGTGTTGTGTAATGAAGATGAGTCGGCAATGGATGTACGATGACCGACGCTCTCCCCATTTCATTAATGGCGTGCATAGTTTTCTGCGTGCGACTGAGGCAAACAAGCGGGATGGTTTTATGTGTGGTCCATGTGGTGTCTGTAAGAATGATAAGAATTACTCTAGCTCAAAAGTCATTCACGTCCACCTGTTTACGTCTAGTTTCATGTCCGGCTATAAATATTGGACCAAGCACGGAGAAAGAGGGGTTCTAATGGAAGAGAATGAAGAAGAAGAGGATGAAGACAACTATCATGGGTTCCCTGAATACGATGGTACTACAATGGGGGAAGAGAATGAAGAAGAAGAAGCTGAAAAAGAGGCATCAGATGAGCCCGCTGATGATCTTGGTCGGGCCATTGCTGATGCAAAGAGAAACTGCGAAAGTCAAAAGGAGAAGTTGAAGTTGCAGCGCATGTTAGAGGATCACCAAAAATTGTTGTACCCAAATTGCGAAGATGACAAGAAAAAGCTGGGTACCACACTGGAATTGCTGCAATGGAAGGCAGGGAATGGTGTATCTGACAAGGGATTTGGAAAGTTGCTGAAAATAATGAAGAATAAGCTTCCAAAGGGCAACGAATTGCCCGACAGTACGTACGAAGCAAAGAAGGCTATCTGCCCTCTAGGATTAGAGGTGCGGAATATACATGCATGCCCTAATGACTGCATCCTCTACCACAACGAGGAGTACGAGAATTTGAATGCATGCCCGGTATGCGGTGCATTGCGCTATAAGATCAGTCGCGATGACCCTGGTGATGTGTTGAGGGCGAACGCCCCAGGAAGAGGATTCCTGCCAACGTGATGTGGTATGCTCCTATAATACCACGGTGGAAACGTTGGTTCCAAAACAAAGAGCATGCCAAGTTGTTGCGATGGCACAAAGAAGACCGTAAGAAAGACGAGAAGTTGAGAGTACCCGCTGATGGGTCGCAGTGGAGAAAAATCGAGAGAAAGTGGCCAGAGTTTGCAAGTGACGCAAGGAACTTATGGTTTGGTATAAGTGAAGATGGCATCAATCCTTTTGGGGAGTAGAGCAGCAATCATAGCACCTAGCCTATGACTCTTTGTATCTATAACCTTCCTCCTTGGTTGTGCATGAAGCGGAAGTTCTATGATGCCAGTGCTCATCCAAGGCCCTAAGCAACCCGACAACGACATTGATGTGTACCTAAGGCCATTAGTTGATGAACTTTTACATCTGTGGGACATAAAAGGTGTACGTGTGTGGGATGAGCACAAACAGGAGGAATTTGACCTACGAGCTTTGCTGTTTGTAACCATCAATGATTGGCCTGCTCTTAGTAACCTTTCAGGACAGACAAACAAGGGATACAATGCATGCACAAACTGTTTAGATGAGACCGGAGGTATATATTTAGATAAATGTAAGAAGGTTGTGTACCTGGGACATTGTCGATTTCTTCCGATCAAGCATCTCATAAGAAAGAAAGGCAAGCATTTCAAAGGTGAGGGAGATAACCGGAAGAAGCCTGGCCACCGTACTGGTGATCATATACTTGATATGGTCAAGGATTAAAAAGTAATCTTTGGAAAGGGTCATGGCGGACAATCTGTTCCGAATGACGCTGACGGACACGCACCCATGTGGAAAAAGAAATCTATATTTTGGGAGCAAGAGTATTGGAAAGTCCTAGAGGTCCGCTCTGCAATCGACGTGATGCATGTGACGAAGAATCTTTGCGTGAACCTACTAGGCTTCCTGCGTGTGTATGGGAAGACAAAAGATACACCGGAAGCACGGGAGGACCAGCAACGTATGAACGAAAAAGACGGCATGCATCCAAAGCAGTATCAAGGTCCTACCAGCTATGCTCTTACCAAAGAAGAGAAGGAAATCTTTTTTGAATGCCTGCTCAGTATGAAGGTCCTGTCTGGCTTCTCGTCAAAATCAAGGGAATAATAAATATGGTAGAGAAAAAATTCCAAAACCTAAAGTCTCATGACTACCACGTGATTATGACGCAATTACTTCCGGTTGCATTGAGGGGGCTTCTACCGGAAAATGTTCGATTAGCCATTGTGAAGCTATGTGCATTCCTCAATGCAATTTCTCATAAGGTAATCGATCCAGAAATCCTACCAAGGTTACAGAATGATTTGGTGCAATGTCTTGTCAGTTTCGAGTTGGTGTTCCCACCATCCTTCTTGAATATCATGACGCACGTCCTAGTTCACCTAGTCAAAGATATTGCCATTTTGGGTCCTGTATTTCTACACAACATGTTCCCCTTTGAGAGGTTCATGGGAGTCTTAAATAAATATGTTCATAACCGTGCTAGGCCAGAAGTAAGCATCTCCAAGGGCCATGAAACAGAGGAGGTTATTGAGTTTTGCGTTGACTTTATTCCTGACCTTAAGCCGATTGGTGTTCCTGAATCGCGGCATGAGGGGAGACTGAGTGGAAAAGGCACGCTAGGAAAGGATTCAGTAATATGTAGGGACGGGCATTCTTGCGCCCAAGCACACTACACAGTTCTCCAAAATTCCACCTTGGTGGCCCCGTATATCAATGAACACAAGAATATTCTACACTCCAAACACCCGGAGTAGTCTGACGACTGGATTACACGTGAACACATGGGGACTTTTGGCGGTTGGTTGCAAACACATCTCATGAATGACGATAGTATTGGAGATGAGCTTTACTTGTTGTCCAAGTCACCATCTTCGACTATATTGACTTTCAAAGGGTACGAGATTAATGGGAATACATTTTACACGATCGCCCAAGATAAAAAGAGCACCAACCAAAATAGTGGTGTCCGCTTTGATGCAATAAACAACAATAGGGAAAAGGAGACATATTATGGTTACATAGAGGAGATATGGGAACTTGACTATGGACGTGATTTTAAGATCCCTTTGTTTCGATGCAAATGGGTCAATCTGACAGGGGTTAAGGTAGACCCGAAGTACGGAATGACAACAGTGGATCTCAACAATCTTGGGTACACAGAGGAACCATTTGTCCTAGCCAATGATGTGGCGTAGGTTTTCTATGTGAAGGATATGTCTACCAAACCGAGAAAAAGGAAAGATAAGGAAGCAAATACATCATACGGTGTACCAAAGCGCCACATAGTTCTTTCAGGAAAAAGAAACATCGTGGGAGTGGAGGACAAGACAGACATGTCAGAAGATTTTGAAAAGTTTCATGAAATTCCTCCCTTCACAGTGAAGACTGACCCAAGCATCCTGTTAAATGATGAAGATTGTCCATGGTTACGGCGCAAAGGGACACAGGCGAAGAAAAAGTTTTATACCCCAAGATCCCACTCTAGGATGTGATCGGCTTCACCGTCATCACTTTCTTCTCTAGTGAGTAGCCGAGATTGGCCAGTTTGTACATGAAGTGCATCCAGTTTTTGTCGTAACCCTCTCAACTTTTTAGCACATGCTATGTGTGTGAAATAATGATACCATGCCAAGTTTCAACCTTTTCAGAGTTCATTTGTACTGCTTTTCAATTTCAGGGTCATTCAGCGCAAAAAATCATTAAATGCATGAAAAATAGCAAATGGAGTTAGAAAGGGTTGAAATTTGAAGATGTGGCTTTGAATGGTGCATATTGAATGCACAAAAAGTCTGGAGTTGAAATAAGTTTGAAAGAAATGAAATGCCTTTGTAACAGACGAGTTTTTGTGTGAAACCCTCATACTTCGAAGGAGATGGTCCAGTTTGTACACGAAGTGCATCCAATTTTTGCCGTAACCCTCTCGACTTTTTAGCACATGCTATGTGTGTGAAATGATGATAACATGCCAAGTTTCAACCTTTTCAGAGTTCTTTTGTATTGCTTTTTAATTTCAAGGCCATTCGGCGCAAAAGAATCATTAAATGCATGAAAAATATCAAATGAAGTTAGAAAGGGTTGAAATTTTAGGATTGGTAGTGTGTGCTATGCCAATTAATTTTTATATAAATGGCTAATAAACTGCTCGCATTTGTTTATATAAACTGAAAATAAACAATTTGCATTTTAAACACATAGGTCTCTTTGGTGTCTCATCAATGCGGATTATGCTTGTTATTGTTGTTATTTTTTTTAAATGAAATGTTATTTGGTAGTCACAATTTGTTATCGTCGACGATGCCCATCCCGCATCCTCGTCGTTGACTCGGCGGCGACAACCTGCTTGAGAGGCGCCATGTCTGGGACTGGGCTCTGCCGGGCTGGCACTGAGTGGTGCTACCTTCCGGGACGCGCAACTTGGTGAGGAATCGGGCTCCCGTCGTCGACCCGGAGCTTCTTTGGTGGCGGTCGCGTGGGCCACTATCGGTGCGGAGGCAACCGACCCCCGAGGAGGTGGTACGTCGCCGTGTCAGGGAGGAGGACGAGCACGTCCGTCACTACATGGTTGCGTTGGACGTCAGGTTCTCCAATACCTGGCAGGTTCTTCAGGGATCTCACCTGAGCTATGATCCTGTCATGGTTCCTTCTCTTCGGGTGTCCACCGCCCGCGCCTCCGGAACCGCGAGTCAACTGGATTATTCGATAGTATTCGAGCTGTATTAGTGATGTTATATGATAAAATTCGAGAATATTCGATGATGCATTAACTAGATTATTTGAGATGTATTAGTGATATTATATGATGAATACTAAATTGCTTTATCTTTCATCTGGATTAGTTAAGCTATGGACGATAGCGGCAGAGACCGTGAAGAGGATCTCTTCAGGATCATACGCTCCCAAGACCCAGAGATTGAACTAGATGACGGCTCACAATGGCTGAACGATTCCGGTGAGGGAATTGAGGAAGAACTAATATACGAAGGGCACACAAACAATGATGGCGAAGGAAATATTCTTCAATTAACAAAGTCCGGGGGTATATATATATAAATATATAAGGCCTTCGGTGATCATTACATGTATTAATTGATTTGTATATATATATTATTGAATCTTTCTTCTTTTAGCCCTCCGGATCGAGCAAATCTTCTACAAGGGTAGTACGAGGCCTGGCCAAAATGTTGGACGCGGGCATAAAGTACAACACCGATGAAATCAGTTCGGGTGGCGAACCGATTGCTCCTAAGAAGAATGCGGACAAATTTATACGTCAATGCGGAGTTATTGTTAGGGATCAAATCCCGATCAGCGTTCAGGAATGGAATAAGCCAAAGGAAGATCAAGGAGTTAGTTTTGTCGACGAAAGAGCAAAAAATACGCTTTGGGATACGCTCATGTCACATTTCACCCTACCAGAGGGTTTGACAGATCGCCAACGGGAGAAAGTCAAGAAGTGTGCTCTTAAGAAGACGGCCACACAATTCCAGAGTTGGAAGAAAAGATTATGGTCCAGGTACGTGAGCACAGGAAAGAAGACTCCAGAATTCAAAGGAGAACTAGTGAAGGTAAATGATCACTGTGACTTATTTGTGCAGCGCAAGGAATCGGAAGCAGCTAAGGAACGGTCGAGAATAAACAAGATAAATGCTGAGGAAAAAAGTTTCACCATGTTCTGGGGCCAGGTGGCTACAAGACTGGGTTGCCTAAGTGGGATGAATCTGAGAGAAAGATGATTGTTGCAGGGGTCACTCCAAAAACAGTGGGTTGGCCCGACAGGTGCAGGACTTGGTTTTATGCGCATGGGGGAAAGTTGGATCCACAGACGGGGGAGATTATTGAACTAGCAAGTCTTGAAGAAGCCTCAGACGCTTTACTTGAAGCAATAGAAGAGGCTCTAAGGGGGACGTTCATTCCCGATAGAGAGAACGACGAGCTTACACGCGCCCTCAAGAATCCTGAACACCCGGGACAAACACGAGGCAAAGGCGTTGTTCTGTGGGTTGAGGGGTTTGCGGGGTGGAACGACACTTACAGAAGCCGTGCAAGAAAGAAGAAGCAGGATGCAGACCGGCTTCAAAAGTTGGAACGCGCTGTCATGCGGCAGCAGGAGCAGATCGACACACTTAGCCAGCAAAGGGCGTCTCAACGGCAGGATGAGCAACCAGATCCAACATTGGATAGTACCATCCCATCTATGCCGAAAAGCAGCGTGGGTTCCACGAGGATCCCGACCGATGGTGCACTGCTGGCTCACTACCCCATGGATGTTATCCAAGAGATGACACCTTGTGAGCTACACATGAAAATGAAGAACATATCCATGAAGGTGGCGGACGGCTTTGCTTTACCGAATCCACCTGAAGCAACCATCCACGACAATCCGATTCCACCTGGCTATGCTCGTGTCGGGGTGGACGAAGTTCTGTCGGGATATGACTCACTAGAGCCTGACTATCATGGAGGTCAAGGGGAGCAGACACTGGAAGAAGTGAAAGCACATTTGCTCCCTTGGTGGTTTTGGTAATTAATAACAACATATATCTCATTGGACTAATGTTTTCACCAAGTATATTTCAGGAAAAGTTCAATGATGGGATGGCTATAGATTGTGAGGAGACCCCAAGATGCAAGGAATGGAATTAACAAAGCTTCAAGCAAGGAGACTCTACATTTTACGTTGTGAGAAATCACTTTGAGTCCATAGGAAAGCCAATACTATTAAAAGGGGGTGAGGTAATGTTGGTGAACAAATTGCTCCACGTGCACAAGTGCTAGCCACCAAAAACACCCACAAGCTCTCCCACAAAATACTCTGTCTAAACCCTACCATACAAAATCGGTGCCACCAAGTTTCCCACTCGGCCCTACCGATTTTCCATCTCAGACAGAACCCTAGCCAAACCCTAGCCTCTCGGTACAACCAAGTACTACATCAGTGCAACCGAGTTTCGGTGACCAACTTTTGGATGACCAAGTTTAA
This sequence comes from Elymus sibiricus, assembly GCA_039707655.1. Taxonomy (NCBI): domain Eukaryota; kingdom Viridiplantae; phylum Streptophyta; class Magnoliopsida; order Poales; family Poaceae; genus Elymus; species Elymus sibiricus. The sequence goes on from CM077671.1 coordinate 254,976,169, forward strand.
AAAATCGGAATTTCCGAGTTTTATGGATCGGTCTCACCGAGTTTCAAAACTGCCCTCGGCCACTCATATCGGTACTTTCGAGAGTCGTATATCGGTCTCACCGAGATTCCTAAAGTTGCCACATTTTGAACAAATCGGTACGACCGAGTTTTACTTCGGTTTCACCGAGTTGGTCAATAATGGTGTAACGGTTAGAATTTTGGAGATGCCTATATATACCCCTCCACCACCTCCCGCTCTCAAAAGAAGCACTCAGAATAGTTCCCCACTTCCCATATCCAAATTTCTAAGAGAGAACCACCTACCCTTGTGTTGAGATCAAGATCATCCACTCCAACCATATGGATCTTGATTCCTAGCCTCCCCAAGTTGCTTTCCACCCAATCAATCTCTTCTACCAAGCCAAATCTGTGAGAGAGTGATTGAGTGTTGAGGAGTCTATCATCTTGAAGCACAAGAGCAAGGAGTTCATCATCACTATCAAGCCTATTACCTTTTGGAGGGTGGTGCCTCCTAGATTGGTTAGGTGTCGCTTGGGAGCCTCCTACTTCGTGTTGTGGATTTGAACCAAGAAGTTTGTAAGGGCAAGGAGATCGCCTACTTCGTGAAGATCTACCCATAGTGAGGCTAGTCCTTCGTGAACGGAAGCCGTTATGGAATAGTCAAGGTTGCTACTTCGTGGACCCTTATGGGCGGAGCCCTCCATGGACTCTCGCGACCGCTACCCTCCGTGGGTTGAAGACTCCATAAACGTGGATGTACGATAGCGCCACCTATCGGAACCATGGGAAAAATCTTCGTGTCTACAATTGCATTTGATCTTCTATCCCTACCCTCTACTACATGTGCTTGTCTTTACTTTTCCGCTGCTATACTCTTAGACATGCATGTGTAGGATGTGCTTGACTTGCTATCATTGCTTAAATCTGCCCACAACTAAAATTGGGAAAAGGTAGAATTTTTATTTGGTCAAGTAGTCTAATCACCCCCCTCTAGACATACTTTTGATCCTACAAGTGGTATCAGAGCTTTGGTCTCCATTGCATTGGTTTCACAACCTAGGAGAGTATGGCGTCTAGTGAGGGAAATTATCACCGTAGAGGTCCATGCTTTGATGGTACAAATTTTTCTAGTTGGAAGCATAAGATGAAAATGCATATTCTTGGTCATAACCCTACCGTATGGGCTGTTGTTCGTGTTGGCTTAAAAGCTGATTTCTTTGGTGATGGAAAGGAAACGGGTCGTGAAGCGACCGCGGAAGAATTGAAGATGTTGAAATACAATGCTCGAGCATGTGACATTCTATTCAACTGCCTATGCCCCGAAGAATTCAACAAAATCAATCGTCTTGAGAATGCAAAGGAAATTTGGGATACTTTGGTTGATATGCATGAAGGTACCGAATCCGTCAGGGAATCTAAGTTGGATGTGCTTCAAAGTCAACTTGACAAGTTCAAGATGAAGGATGGTGAAGGAGTTGCGGAAATGTACTCTAGGCTTGCTCTCATCACAAATGAGATTGTCGGCTTAGGAAGCAAAGAAATGACCAACAAATTCATCATCAAGAAGATACTTAGAGCCTTGGATGGAAAGTATGACACCGTGTGCACATTGATCCAAATGATGCCAAACTACAAAGATATCAAGCCTACGGAAGTGATTGGAAGGATTGTTGCTCATGAGATGTCACTTAAAGAAAAGGAAGAACTAAACACCAAGTCAAGCGGTGCTTACAAAGCTACAAGTGATGCTCCCGCTACTTCAAGCAACAATCTTGTAACCAATGAAGAGATAAGCCTCATGGTCAAGAAATTCAACAAGTTCTACAAGAGTAGAGGCAAAGAGAGGAACTCCAACTCAAGATATGAAGAGAAGCATTCATCTAGTCGTGACCGGAATTATTACAATTGTGGAAGGCCCGGACACTACTCCAATGAGTGCACGCCCACCCACAAGAGAAGAGAAGAGTCACCTAGAAGGAAGAGCTCAAGAGATGAGTCACCTCGAAGAGAGAGAAGGAGTAGAGATGATCGTTATGAACGAAGACCCTCAAGGAGAAGTAGGGACTCGGAGAAGAAGGACAAGTACACCAAGAGCTACACAAGAAGAAGACATCAAGATCATGTTGGTGAATGGGTTTCCGGCTCCGAATCCGACAACCACTCCGAGAGAAGTTATCACTCCTACTCCGACTATACCCAAGATGAAGGTGTTGCCAGACTTGCACTCGTTTCCTCCAACTCCTATGACATATTTGATTCACCAAATGAAGGGAGTGGAAGTGGCTTCATGGCTAAAGGCCCCAAGGTATCCCATCCCGAATACATTGACTTCAGTAGTGATGAGGATGACTTACTTGGAGATGATGACTTGCTATTTGATAAAACTAGTGATATTAGTCAAAATGAGCTAGATAATGATCATGCTAGTCAAGATAAGTCGTGTGATGATGATAAGAAGGAAATAGAAGGACTAACTAAAGAATTAAACACTCTTAAGTTAGCTCATGAGTCTACTTTAGAAGATCATAGAGAGCTTGTAAGGACTCATGAGAAGCTACGCTTCGAGAAGCTCAATTTGGAGCAAGAACATGAGTTTCTTAAAGCAATCAATGACGATCTTCGAAAGAAGACTTCTTCTTATCTAGCCAAATGCCTACTCTTGTCTACATTTATTCCACAAGTTAAGACTAAGCAATCTAGTAACAAAGGCAAGAAAGGTTCTTCATCTAGTAACAACAAATCTAATGATAAATCAAATGATGTTGTTTCTAGTAGCTCTATTGATTCCACTAACGATTCTCTTAGCCAAGTTACACTTGAGCAAGAAAACAATTTATTGAAAGGAATTATAGAGAAAGGTGTCTACAAAAGTCTTGCCGGATGTAGGCAATTAGAAGAGATTGTACGCAAGCATGGAGGGTACCGGAACAACCATAGCATTGGCTACTTCAACGCAAATGGAGTCGAATGGGAAGAAGGTCAATACCCCAAGCCTAAGTTTGTTCCTCAAAGGGAGAAGTATGAACCTACTCCTCCCAAGGGAACAAGCTCTCAAGATGACCTTCCTCCACAAGACCACAAGGGCAAGGGCAAGCTTCATGACGACATTGACACACTTGAAGATGAGTCCCTAGCCATGGTGAAGTGGGTTCCCAAGGATACTCCAAGTTCTACTTCAACTAACACTACTTCAACTCCAAGGATTCCCATCAAGTTGATGTGGATCCCAAAGAAGAAGAACTAGAGAAGTTCTTGAGGGGTGACTCCGCCAATGAAATTCACTCTTATTCATTATTGGCAAGGACTATTTGCAATCAACATCAACATTATGCGATAGTTCAAGGAGTCACACATTCCCTCAAAGGTAAGCAAGGGACAAGGTAATTAATGAATCCATGGACATCATCATGTATGCTTTGCACTCCATGTCCATAGATATCCTTGTATTTGTCTCTTGTGTTTGGGACTAACCCATGTAGGTGAGGAGAGTAAGAAACAAAAAGGATTGCTCCCAACTCAAGATGATCTTCATCAACTATGAGCATCCACCACTACATCACCCACATGAAGTCTTCTACGACAAAACCCAAGGTTAGTTTATCCCTCTTAGGGGGGATGTCACGTCAAGGGGGAGCTTTACTCTAAGATGAGTTAAAGCATCTCTTAAAATGTGACAACATTAAATGCTTTATGTAAAAGTGGTAACCCCACTTGTGCTTAAACGATGAGTATGACCTATGATCAAGTATTCTTACTTGACTCCTAAGTCAATATACTCATATATAGATGACTACGTCATCGCCAAAGTGCTTGATAGATGCTAGAGTGTTTGTGCATGTTTGCCATGATTTCATTTGACATCTTTTTGTGTGAGCATGTTGGTCTACATATCTTTAATCATTCGAGGATATCCAATTGTTGCTATTTGGCTTTTGGTTTTCTTTTGCCAATTGGATGTACAAGAATGCCTAGGACCCCTCTCTAGCTATCTATGCTTTCTCGTCTCAAGTTCTATTCATGCTACATCACAAAACTTGAACAAGCACTTCTCGAACCCTCTGTGTGAGGAGCACTCGCAGTACTGTGTCGACAAGAGCTGCATTCCAAAACCTCTCTGTGAATCTCGGTGTAACCAACCCAAAACACTCGGTTCCACCGAATCACTGAGTTGATCTAGGTTTTTGATCTCGGTTCAACCGATCGGGTATTCTCGGTCTCACCGAGTTTCTCTATCACCTGATAGTTAGGAAACTCGGTGGCACCGAAATGTTCCAATAGGTTTCATCGACAATCTGGGGTATATAACCTGGCGGATCCAACTTTTGAAATTCATTCGCCAAAAGTCTGTTTCTCCAAGCCCCGAACTGCCGCTCCGGACCCCCTGGTCGTCGCCCTTGCCTCCCCGTGCGCCTCTGCCATTGGGAATCGTTGCCATCGATGGAATCTTCTCCGCCGTCGTCGCCTTAGCGGATTCGTCACCGAGTTAGGGTATGAGTCTGGCCCCCTTGTGCGCTCCTCTTTCCGATTAATGCACATTAGGGTACTCTTATCGATAATCCACCTGTTGCAATCTTCCTAATCCACTAGAAAATTCATTAGAATAGCGAACGAGAAAATTTTAGTTTTAGCCGTTCGCAAAACGCATCTCGGTGACACCGAGTCGCAAAAATCGGTTCTACCGATTTTGGTTCTAGGGTTCCTGAGAATGGTCTCGGTGAAACCGAGCGGTCATTTTCGGTGAAGGGCACCGTGCTCTTGGCTATGATCTTGTGAAGTATGTCGTTCCATTTGCTGATAGAGATAGGAAGCAGATCATGGTGAATGATCTCATCTTAGTCTTTTTGTTAACAGAAATATTGTTGTTTTTTCCTGGAAAGAAAAAAACCTTAGAAGGTCAATACACCTATCCACAAGATCATCTACAAATGCGAATTCAGCTTTCATGTCGGGGCGCAGCGGGCGCCTCAAATATATTTGCCTTTAGTTCGCAGCTCATATCGCAATTAACTTGTTTTCGCTACACTTTTCTACCCGGTATCTAGCCATGCTTGTTCTTTGGATTTTAGTCATGTGTGAAGTAGGACGCTAGTGTGAAATAGGAAGCTTTGGACTACATGTCTACATCTGGGAGAGGTCCCATCTAGGAAGGAACACTGGCATCGTTAACATATCAACCTATTTTCAAACAAAACATAACAATTTACAGCAATCGCTATCTAGGTATTTATTGCCCTTTCAGTAACTTGCTTAATTATATTTCTAATGCATTTGCCAACCAGTTCATAAATTATTTAACGACCTTACACTCACATTAGTATTTCTCTTATACATAATAAATGTTATTTTCATCAATCTTCATGAGGTGTCCTGAACCTTACCAAATGACCTCATAAATTATTTTATGCATAATAATTTGGATGTGCTAGCTAGTTCTCTACATTAGAACCAATTAAAGAATTGCATAGCTTGGATGGGACATATACATTTATATTTTCCGGAGAAACATAGCTTATGTGTCCTAATTGGATAGTTTTTTCTACTTTTATAAATTCATTTTTCCCACATTTATTTGTAGTAGATCAATTATTTTAGTCCTAAGTTACCATTTTATCTTTTTCTGAGAATAGAATGTGTTATGTGCATTAGTCCTCGTGTGGTTTCATAAGATCTACTTCCTCAATTAGTTTAGAAGTATATTTGTTATATTCATATATGTTGTACATCGCTTCCATGTTGTAAGAAATGTAGTAACTTTTTGCATTAAGATCTTGTTGATGTTTTAATGGCTTATTTGTTCATTTGATTGTCCACAATCAACTTGGCATATCAACTTTCATATATGCTAATTAACTTTCTGATTTCATGTGGAAGGTCCCCTAGCTATTTAATCCATAAACATGTGATTTTTTTCATGAATCCCAAGAAATGTTCCTTTTCTATAGTTCATTCCCTAAGTAGGGTATCTTATTGTTTTTGTATACATGTATGAATGAAACATCATCAATGAAGTCTCTGGTCTTAGACTTTATGCTTGTGAGATCGGTGGTTCTTATGTGTGAAATGGTTTATACCAATAGATGGGACCTCACGTGATGCAACAGGAGAAGGTAGAAATACATAATCATCTAGCACGTACGGCTCTGGCCAGCAAGCTCAAGAAAAGGGAAATTGATAATTTCATCACACATCTTCAAGGCAATTTGATATGAAAGTAGATAAAACATATGTCATAGATAAGGATATTTATGTGGTAACAGTGGTGGAATAATCTAACATTTTGGGTTGTGGGGTTATGTTGAATTTATATTTGTTACATGTTGCACATCATGTTCTTGTACTTACTTGATGGATATTGGACTATACAAGGTTCTTGCTTTTATATATTACTTCGTGCTCGAAGAATTTCAAGCTAATTCTCTAATTATATTTTTATTTTGCTTTAACAACTTCAAACCTACCATGTATCCTTATATTACATGCTATCTGGTTTATAGTAGGCAGTATATTGCATGTTTTTGCATGTTCCACACATTATCCCTTGCCGCATGATATCTATATAATGCACTCCACACTCTGGTTCTAATGGAGTATGTCGGTCCATGGTATATTTTTGAGAAAGAGAGAAAGAAGATTTGGGTGTGTAAGACCCTCAGAGTGTTTTTCACTAGTACAAAAACTGGCATTAGAGGCGGTTCTTGTACACATCTCTTACCCAATTATTTGATTTTTGTCACTAGGCAACAGTCGCTAACACTCCTGATATGTTAGGAAGTTTTAGCACCACTTCCGATGGTTTACCACTACATGCAGTTTCTAAGTAAACACCTCCTCTAATACTTATGAAATGTCATTGGAGTTCTATCCATAACTACCTCCAATACTTCAGCACTACACACGGTTTCTACCACAAGAACGCCTACATTTCCATTGTAGAGCTACAAATTAACAATTTTTCGACTAGCCATGCAATCCAAATCTATACAAAAAAATCATAGTAACCATCCATCCCGCATTCATGTTTTATCACATCCAAACTCATATCATAATTGCATTTTATTTCAAAATTCAAGCATATATTTCCAAATATCTACAACCAACATATGCAACACAGTTCTAGCTAGCTAAAATATATAAAGTTGTATTGGGCAAACAAAATAAATAGCAAAGTCTGTTTTGTTGGTTACATTATTGTTGTGGATTTTGTGAACCAACCATGCGAACTAGGAGAATAGTCATGACGTCAATGATTTTGCATCGGGTCCATGCCGCAAAGGTATCTACTCAGCCATCCGTTTTGTACTAATACCAATGCCTTCTCTTCAGGACTTCATTCTTTCATTCCAATATGTCGGTCTGCCTACAACATTGAATCGACTTTAGGAAACTAGATACGGGAAATCTAAGAGGTCAATGAATCGTCCCGACAATTCACATATACACTACTAGGAAAGGGCTTATATGGCTTATAGGTGAACTCACATAAGTGGCGGGCACACCATATTACCCACCATAGCTACTTTGGAGAAGTAGCACTGGCGGATACTAAATGTAACCCGCCACTGCTATTTGCATAGCTGTGGCGGGCATTACTCTATACCCGCCATAGGTAAACTCTCTTCAAGATGCCCGCATGGTGAAAGACTCTAGTGGTGGGTGACGCAAATTGCCCGCCACTACCCAATCGGTGAGCAGTGGTGGGTGGCCCGAAATGCCTGCCACACATGTCTTTTGGCAACTCACGCCAGTGGGGTTCATAAATTCCAAAAGTTTGCAGTTGCTGGCGCTGTCTGTCGCCCATTGTGAAAAATCTAGTTTACTAAACCTAGAAAGTGGCCAAATTCGATCATGGAGTTTTGGATGGTGTGTATTAACCATGGAAAAAGTTTGAGCTCAAAATACGGTCATGGAGTTTTGGATGGTTTGTATTAACCATGGGGAAAGTTTCAAGTCCAAATGATTTAGAAAAATGTAGTTGTGTGTGTAAGGCGGCAGATCAAATTAAGACACCCGCCACTACTAATTTTTACTATCAACTTTTCCCATGAAATATGTGTATATCACTAATTTTGCCTCGCTAGAAACCTTAAATAAAGAAAAATAATATACATGGGATAGGAACAGCAAACATATGGCATGCACATATCACAAATGCAGAAGTTGCAATAATTGTTGTGTTATCACTAATCCGATTAGATTCCTCGGCATTCAGTTTTTGCCACCTTTGTCAATCAATTCCGAGAGGTAGATTAATTATTTTCAAAAGGTCAATATGTGCACTTGCACATGCTAGCTATTTTGCAAAAAACACACGTATACTACAAATTCTAGTGCCTACTTGATAAAGTCCTTGTGAAGTAGTGAGCGGACACAGGTCATTGATCTCATGTTGCTCCAAATATAATATAACTATGTAATAGTTTTCCAGTGTTAATACAAAGGTACGCAAGTCTCATGTGTGTTCTGGTAAACATAAATTAATAGGACCCCAAACAGCCCAAAGAAACTGAGATGTTGAACGAAACAACTTACAATACGACACACCCATCGTTATTTGGTTATAAATTGTGTCTTTAGTGAATCGGTTAAATATATCTTCAGTGCATTAGATAACCAATTCATAAATTATTTGCTAACGAGTTAAGAGTCAATTAACTATTTCTATTTACATAGTAAATGTTATTTTCCTCAATCTTCAGGACATATTCTAAACCTTTTCTGAGGAATTCAAAATTTTATTTTTACTAGTTTGGATGTTAGAAAGTTTTCTATATTATGACCACCGAAACAAAACATACTTGGGCATGGACCAGTACATTTATATGTTCCGCGACAAATTGAGCTTGTGTGTTTATGCATGTGTCATAATGATTAGAAAGGTGTACGACTTTTATGAATTCATAATTTCCTCCCTGTTTTATTAGCAGTAGATCAATTATGCCAGTTCTTACCATTTTCTGTTCTTGTAAGCTTAGAATGTGTTGTGTGCATTAAGTCATATGTCCTGATGTGTATTATGCAATTTGCTTCTAAAATTCACATTGTGAGTCAATTCAGAAGTCTATTTGTTATTCATGTGTAATATATCTCTTCTATTTGGTAAGAAAATCTATTTTTTGTCTTAAAACTTATTGACATTTTACCCGCTTATTTTGGTAACTTTGATTGCCCACAATCATTTTAGCATGATTTTTAGACATGGTAATTACCTTTCTGATTCCATGCCCTAGCTAGGCCCCCTAGTTATTCACTCCACATTAACAGTAATCTTGTTTCTATTGATCGTACATAGGAAATTGTTCCTTTTTAGCTAGTCCAGTGACTAAGTTGGGTACGTTTCTGTTTCCGTATACAGAGCTGAATGCAACACTATTGACTGAAGTCCAACGCCTCACACAGCTCCAGTAATCTCAACAATCAAGGGGAGGCGTGGTTATTTCACCACACATCCTCAAGGTGACTTCAGATAAAAATTACAAGGAGGGAAACATACACTACTAGGGAAAACCTTATACACAGAAGCTTATCAGTAGCGCTCTTTAAAAGGAGGCGCTACTGCTAATTATCTGTAGCGCTTGGACGGCAAGGGCGCTACTGCTATCGACATAGCAGTAGCGTGTCGACTATAAAACGCGCTACTACTATAATTGCCACACCGTTGCCGACCGGCTAGGTGTAGTAGTAGCGCCGCTTCCAGAAACGCGCTACTGCTATCGACATAGCAGTAGCACGTCGACTATAAAATGCGCTACTACTATATTCGATCCCGTCTACTGCTATCCCCCACCGTCTCCATCTCTCCATTCGATCCCGTCTCCCTCTCATCACTCCCTCTCCCCCGACCGCCGCTGTCGCCATCGCCTCGATGCCGCCACCGTCGCGCCCCCTCACTCGCCGTCGTGCCCCCTCCCTCGCCGTCGCCTACCCCCGAGCCCCGACCCGGACGCCACCACCGTCACGCCCCCACCCTCACCGCCGCGCCCCCTCCCTCCGCAGGTAGCCACCACTCCCTCCTTCCTCCCTCTTCCCTCTCCCCTCACTCCCTTCACCCCCCTCTCGCATCCGGCCGTCCAGGTTCATAGGCAGAGCAGTTTGATTCTTGGGTTAGGGGGGTTAGGTTGATTCTAGGGTTAGGTTTTGTAATATTAGGAAAAATCTCTCTAGGGACCCAATATAGTTAGTTCTTGGTGGTGGAAAAAATTAGTTTAGATCAAAAAATCAATATAGAAATAAGCTTGCTTTGGACCCAATGTAGTTTTCTTCATCTTCACGCTTGAATTAGTGATTTTTTCTTGATGGTTGTAGTGGAAAAAATTAGTTTAGAGCAAAAAATAAATATAGAAATAAGCTTGCTTTGGACCCAATGTAGTTAACTAATTTTTTTAGGATAGTATGAGAGAGTTGCAAATTAGGACAGTATGAGAGAGTTGCTGTCGACCCAATGCTCTAGGGTTTATAGGAAATTTTCTTCAAGTTCTATATTTTCTTGAAGTGGTCCTTTTATATAGAACATTGAATTGTTCGATAATTGTGCCCAAGTGCCCTATATATGAATGTGCCCAAGTGGCTTTTGTTGTTTGCAGGGTAAATGATTCGAGTGGCCTATGTTTTGCCGGAATGTTGATTCATTTCCGTTCTGGTGAATTTCAGGCGCTCGATATGTCCACTTTTTAGCGAAGGTCATGTCAAAATTTCCCGTGAATTTTGGCATGACTTGTGCTAGAAAGTAGGCATATCGAGTGCCGGGATTTGTCATTACCCATTTTATTATAGTTTAAGAATTAAACGAGGAGACTTAATCATAGGAAACATGTCGAACATTAAATGATAAGAAAATGTTCTCATAGGAAATTGTTCTCGACGTCAATGATGCCTGGCCCGCATCCTCGTCGTCGACTCGGCGGCGACATACTTGAGAGGCGCCATGTCCGGGACTGGGCTCCGCAGGGCTGGCACTGGGAGGTGCTACCTTCCAGGGCGCACACCTTGGTGAGGAATCCGGGTCTCGTCGTCGACCCGGAGCTTCTCTGGTGGCGGTCGCGTGGGCCACTATCGGTGCCGAGGGAGCGGGCCCCCGCGGAGGTGATACGTCGTCGTGTCAGGCAGGAGGACGAGCATGTCCGTCGCTACATGGCTGCGTTGGACGCCAGGTTCTCTAATACCTGGCAGGTTCTTCAGGGATCTCACCCGAGCTATGATCCGGTGATGGTTCCTTCTCTTTGGGTGTCCACCGCCTGCGCCGTGAGACGTCAACTGGATCTGTATTACTGATATTATATGATAATATTCGAGATTTATTAGTGATAATATTCGATGATGCATTAAACAGATTATTCGAGATGATGTATTAGTGATATTATATGATAATATTCGAGAAATTTTTAGTAAAAAAAAATCAGGTACTTTTGGTCCGTCGTTGCTCCTTGTGTGACTTTCATGTGTGTTCTTGATGGAGGAACCCTGACTGTTGTCGTGGGGGCGCTTCCTCCTCTTCTCTTCTTGCGATATATACCTCGGTATAATGCGCAAGGAGAGGAGAGGGGGTGCGCCCATCACCGACGGTCGAACTATTAGTGTGAGAGAGTGTCCACCAACATATATACACCACCATATCAGTGTGAGAGAGTGCGCACCAACACACCATAAGATATGAGAGTTATTTAAGGAAAGCCTCGACGGACCAAAAGTCAACAGATATTGAATTAGGTCTATTTGGACATGTGTGTATGTTATTGCAGGGAACCCCTCATAGTGCCTATGTTTTGCCGGAATGTTGATTTATTTCCGTTCCGGCAAATTTTAGGCGCTCAATATGTCTTACATTAGCAATGGTCATGCCGTAATTTTTGAATCATGAACACAGGAAATGTCTTCGTCTGATGACGACGATAGGATCCAAGCGTGTGAACTCTGCGGCGAAGATAAGGGTCTTTGCGACCAGCCTGGGCTGCGAGACGACAGGTTCTTCACCATCAAGCTTGACAAGACCTTCATTGTTTCTATGGTACGCAACGATGACAAGTGTTTTTTCGTAATTAAACATGACTTTTGTTTCTTTGCTTCAACGTGTAATTTCTGTTTTATACAATTCGACTAGTTCATCCCCTGCCATGCAAGACGGTATGTCTTGGAGAGGCTCGGTTTCGAGGACCACGAGAGTATGGAGACGAGGAGAGCTAACCCGAGGACTAAACATGGTCACACATTTCTGGTCAAAGTAATGAATGCAGTTAATAACACATAATTAGGGTGCTCAAATTGGGAAGCTCTTTGCAAGGCATATGGATTTCAGGAGGATATGGAAATAACCTTCGATCTTCGTCCTGAAGATCATATTGAAGGTAACATCGACATTTGGGTGGATGTCGATATGCTTCCTGTTTTACCTCCATGTGAGTTTATCAACCATGCATATTTGTCAAGTAATTTGCAATCTATATTTAAAAATAGTTGGTGTTCATCCATACTAAATTTGTTAATTTATAATTTACAGCTTATTTCGTTTCTTCGAGTGAAACACAGAAAATAATTGACACGACACACTACACTTATGGATCACATCTAACTTGGGAGGAGAAGGATGATCTTATCAACTTTGTTATTGGTGTCCTAGTTGGTAGGGAGATCTTCCCGTATAATTTGGGAACTGGCCCAAATTATACATTGTACATGCCACTAGTGCATAGGTTAAGGGCGGATGACATTCGCCGAAATATCTTGGTAAGAGTTGCTAATTAAGTACACTACTATTGCGTAAATGGTATTGATTACATTGCTAACTAGGCTACTATTATGTTCTTCAACAGAAACTGCCAAATGAAGTTGTGCCTCCGTTGATGCATGGCGAAGGTAATATGACAATTAAAAGCCCTATGAGGCCCCAGTTCTCTTTTGCATACTCGACTGAGCGCAAACCACCAAGACGGCTCCAAATTGAAGCATGGGGAGAAATAAAGAAGGATCGCAAGCCACAAGTTGGAGACCGTTGGATCTCTTTACTTCATCATGGAGACATAGGTGTTATTCTGTTTTATGTCATTTTACCTAGGAGGGAGGACTAGGTCCTATGAGAGAGAAGTTTTTCTGGTTTATATTAACTTGCATGATCGATTAGGATGATTATTAGTATGATGTTTTTTTGTTTTATGAGATTTTAACTTGATGTGATTAAGATGATGATGAGTTGTTAGATGAGTAAGATGATGATGGGTTATATGACATATATTTGATTAAAGTGGATGGATGCAAGTGATCATGTTGAATTAGAGGGAAATATGACGTTGCAGATTCGCAACGTCATATTTCCCTTTAATTCAACATGATCACTTGCATCCATCCACTTTAATCTAAATGTTGTTGCTGGCACAATATTTATTGATGTTGTCTAATATGTATAACCGTGTGTAAATACAACATAAATATAAAAAAAGAAATATGTGCGTTTACTAGTGGCGCGGGTTAGGAAAGAACGCTACTGCTAAATAAGTTAGCAGTAGCGCTGGTTAACGGGCGCTACTGCTAAACTTTAGCTGTAGCGCTGGGCGACCAGCGCTACTGCTAAAACTTAGTTGTAGGGCCTTAGCAGTAGCGCAACCACCGACGCTACTGGTATGGGTAATTCCAGCGCTACTACTAGGCTTTCTCCTAGTAGTGATATTGGGAAGTACAATAATATTATGTTGTAACATTCGTGGAATTATAAACCATTTTGTGTTGTGTGGAAATGCCGAAGAAATATTGTTGGATGTGGTGCACTATGTTCTCATACATATTTGGATGGAGTTTCGAATACACATAGTTCACGCCTACATATATAATACTTCGTGCCGGGATAGTGTCAAGCTAATTCGCTTATTATATTATATTTTCTTTAAAACCTTCTAGTTACTGTGTATCACACATATGTGTATGTGACATGTCCTAGCTTATATACTTATATTACATGATGAATACAAGTTTCTGCATGTTCAGTACCTTCTTCATTGGCACGCGGCATGTCTAGGGCACCGTGCTCTCTGCTTCGATCTTGTGAAGTATGTCGGTCCAAGGGATATTTGCTGATAATGATAGGAAGAAGAACATGTCGAATAAGCTCCTCTTAGTGTTTATGTTATCAGAAATATTGTTGTTTCTTTCCCGGAATAGAAATAGACTTCATAAGGTCAATACACCTATTCACAAGATCGTCTAACAAATGCAAATTTAGCATTCATGTGGGGCGCATCGGGAACCTCAAATATATTTGCCCTTAGGTTGCAGCTCAGGTCGCAATTAACTTGTGTTTACTCCACTTTTCTACCCGCAGTCTAGTCTCTCTTGTTCTCTAGCTTATAGGCCCTGTGAAGTAGGACAATAGTGTGAAGTAGGCAGCTCTCGACTACATGTCTACATCCGGGAGAGGTCCCAGAGGAGGAGGAATACTGCCGCCGCTGCCTTCTCCAGGGCCGGGTTGGGGAGGATCAGGTGTTGGAAGCAGCAGCCATGGCCAACCTAGGAAGAAGGATGACGCTGAAGTTTCCCTTCTGGCGGATTTTGCGGATGGCTTATTCACCTAGAAGGACATTACCGCGATCATGGGGTAGAAGACCCTAGCAGAGAATGTGCTGACAAATCCCAAAAGCGTTAGGAGGTATGTTATGAAATTAATCTTGTTGCCTTGCTGTTTCTTGTTTCCTGTCAAGTTAAAACTGTTGGAGTCAATAGGTGCACATCGCAGGCTGTTGCATGTGTAGTAGTTTTCTTTTTACAATTTGTTGTTGCAAATAAGTAGAGCTGTCACTTGTATGTCCACGTACAGAAATAGATTGAGTCATAGGTTGCTTGGTCTGCTCCCGAACGATGCTCCGTGGGATGGCACGGGAAAATAGGATCGTGGGGAGTCTTTTTTTTTTTGAACACAGTACAGACGCAAGCGCTCATACATACGCGCATACACTCACCCCTATGAACGCACACACGCACACCCTACCCCTATGAGCACCTTCGAGAGACTGAGCCGGCATATCATCTTGAGATTTACGAAGTCACCGTAGGCGCCTCGTTGTCGACGAGAACGTCTCCTCCCACTAAAAGCGCATCGCCGGAAATCCTGAAATAAATCCAAGAATAATGCGAGCACCAGGACTTGAACCCTGGTGGGCTGGGGATACCACTGTCCCTCTAACCATCCAACCACAGGTTGGTTCGCTCGTGGAATTTGGGGCCACGTTCAGCAGGGCGTGCAGTCCAGAGAATAAGAAGGAGAGAAACAGAAAAGACGCAGTGTGCGCGTCGCAAAACCTGTTGTGTTCGTCTCCTGCGAGTTCGCGTGCGTTCGTGTGTTCTTTGTGTCCACCATATCGTGTGCGTTTGAGTGATCCAGGGGCTGAATTCCCTGTCAATTGGCATCAGAGCCTTGGTTCGTGGGAGGAGATCTTGCGTCGGCGGCGAGCGTGGTGTTGAGTGGCGGCGGCGATCTGAAGCGATGGGGGACGAGGACGCGCAGAAGGCAGCGCTGGCGGCGGGGAAGTACCAGCCGCCGGGGAAGCGCACGGGCGACGGCTCCTCAGAGGAAGGCGCCGTGGTCGTCCGGAGCGCCGCGAGGATCCCCAACGTCCCCATGCAATATCCGCAGCTCACGGAATCAAACTACCATCTCTGGGCGGCCAAGATGAAGATCATCATGCGTCCATTGGGCGTGTGGTCGGCGGTCGAGGCCGACGCCGAGTACGACGAGGAACGAGATATGGGCGCGATGGCGGCAATCTCCCAGTCTGTTCCTGATGATGTGATGATGGCGCTCGTCGAGTACAAGACGGCGAGAGAGGCATGGGATGCGATTCGCACGATGCGGATCGGCGAGGCGCGCGTGACAGAGGCGCGCATAAATCAGCTGATGCGGAAGTTTGACCGCATGCTGATGGATGACGGCGAGACGATCTCTGCATTCTCTCGCCGGCTGAATGCGTTCGTCAGCGAGATCCGTGCACTAGGAGAGGAGCTCCCGGAGAAGACGGTCGTCAAGCGGTTGTTTGCTGCTGTCCCCGATCGGTTTTCACAGATCATCGGGACGATCGAGCAGTGGGGTGACATGAAGACCATGTCAGTTGCCGAGGCAGTTGGCCGGCTGCGCGCGTTCGAGGAGAATGAGATCGGGCGCCATGGTGATCGCGGCGACAAGAATGAGCAGCTGATGCTCGTGACCAAGGCGTTGGAGAATCTGCTCGGCAAACAGAAGTTGAGTGGAGAGGGTTCCAGCAGTGGCGGCGCCGGCGGCCGCGGTGGCCGCGGGCGAGGGCAGTCCGGTCGCGGCGGTGGACGTGGCGGGCGTGGGGGGCGTGGTGAGCACCCTGATCAAAAGCCCAAGAAGCACTGGAAATTCGATAAGAGTAAGATACGGTGCTACAACTGTGATGAACTTGGTCACTTCCAGTCTGAATGTACAGAGCCAAAGAAAGAGAGGCTCAACCTTGCTCAAGATGATGATAATGGGCCGGGGCTGTTGATGATGGAAACCCTCGAGTTGGTGCAGTCCTTGGAGGTTGCTGGTGAGGTGGTTCTGCTGAATGAAGAGAAGGTTGTGCCAAAGCTGTCAGGCAGTCAAAACATGAGTTGGTATCTTGACACCGGAGCTAGCAATCACATGACCGGGAGTCTGGACAAGTTCACCGAGCTAGACCGCACCGTATCAGGCAAGGTGAGGTTTGGAGATGGCTCTACAGTGGAAATATGTGGGAGAGGCTGTGTGTTAATGAAGTGCCTCTCTGGTGGTCATCGCGTGTTGACGGATGTGTACTTCATTCCTCGGTTAAGGAGCAATATCATCAGCCTTGGACAATTAGATGAGAATGGGTGCAAGTATGCAGCAGAAAATGGTGTGATGCAGGTTTGGGATCAAGAAAAAAATCTGCTAGCTCGTGTGTTGCGGACCAGAAGCCGGATGTATGTTCTGGACATTGAGGATGCTGAGCCATTGTGCCTAATGACCTGTCACAGCGAGCCTTGGTTGTGGCATAAGCGCTATGGACATGTGAACTTCAGAGCACTTGGTCGTCTCTCTCATGCAAGGATGGTAAATGGGATGCCCCCCATTGAGCACGTCGATCAGGTGTGTGACTGCTGCATGTTGTCCAAGCAACGACGCCTACCGTTTCCGTTAGCTAGGAGCTATCGAGCGACTGAGCCATTGCAGCTAGTACATGGTGACTTGTGTGGTCCCATTACACCGGCCACACATGGTGAGAAAAAATATTTCCTGTTGTTGGTCGATGACATGTCGCGTTACATGTGGGTTGTGCTTCTGAAGAGCAAAGATGAAGCGTTCCGGGCAGTGACGAAGTTTCAGGCAGCAACTGAGCTTGAATCTGGACACAAGTTAAAGGTACTGATAACAGATAGAGGGGGTGAGTTTACATCAAATCAATTTGTTCAGTATTGTGATCAGCTGGGTGTGAACCACCACTTGACGGCGCCATATTCCCCTCAGCAAAATGGTGTCGTTGAGAGGAGGAACCAAACCGTAGTTGGCATGGCCAGGAGCTTGTTGAAGAGTATGTCAGTCCCGGGTAAGTTTTGGGGAGAGGCAGTATCTACAGCAGTATACTTGCTGAACCGGGCTGAAACCAAAAGTGTAACCGGTAAGACGCCGTATGAGGCTTGGCATGGAAGGAAACCAAATGTCGAGCATCTGAGGACTTTCGGGTGTGTTGCACATGTCAAGAAGGTGGGCAAGCATCTCTCGAGGCTCGATGACCGCAGCTCGCCCATGGTGTTCATCGGATATGAAGCACTGTCCAAGGCATATAGGATGTTTGATCCGGTTGGAAAGAAGCTGCACATCACTCGAGATGCTGTGTTTGAGGAAGAAAGGAAGTGGGAGTGGGGCCAAGATGAATCCCAGGAGCAGTACATCTCGCTGAGCTTCGTGTTTGAGGTTGCACAAGCAGCAGCGGTCAGTGGAGAGCCAACATGTGTAGCAATTCCTATGCCCTCCAAAACTGCTGCCACGGCAGAAGAAAATGCTGCCATGGCAGAGTCTCAGACCCCCAAAACGCCTGCCATGGCACCCACTCCTACAACAGAATCCCACTCAGCTGCGACTCCTAGAACTCCTGCCACGGCAGGGTCCACTTCATCGTGGAGTGCCTCGGTCGGACCACAAGGCAAACACTTGCTTGAGGAGTTGTACGACGAGACCCATGAGGTAGAGACGCAGTACTCGAACTTGTGTTTGCTTGGTATGGAGGAACCTGCAAATTTTCATGAGGCGAAGAAAGAGAGCAGTTGGCAGCGGGCTATGCTGGAGGAGATAAACTCCATTGAGGAAAATGGCACATGGGTGTTGACTGACCTGCCAAAGGGACACAAGGCTATAGGTCTGAAGTGGGTCTATAAAATAAGGAAGGATTCTGCGGGCGCCGTGGTGAAGCACAAAGCACGTCTTGTGGCGAAAGGATACGTGCAGCGACAAGGCATTGATTTTGATGAGGTATTCGCGTCGGTTGCTCGTATAGAAACCGTGAGATTGCTTGTAGCCTTGGCAGCTCAAAGAGAGTGGGAAGTTCATCATATGGATGTGAAGTCGGCCTTTCTAAATGGAGATTTGGAAGCGACCGTATACGTTGAGCAACCTTCTGGTTTTGTCAAGAAAGGAAGTGAAAGCAAAGTTCTGAAATTAAGCAAAGCATTGTATGGTCTGCATCAAGCACCCCGGGCATGGAATGCGAAACTGGACAAGACCTTGGCAGACTTGGGATTTGAAAAATGTCCATATGAGCATGATGTGTACAAGAGGAAGAAGGATGGTGCAAGTCTGCTCGTGGGAGTGTACGTGGATGACTTGATCATCACCGGGGATAGCACAACAGAGATAGCAAACTTCAAGAACCAAATGAAGAATATGTTCAGCATGAGTGACTTGGGCCTACTCAGTTACTATCTTGGAATTGAAGTGAAGCAAACCCGACAAGGTATCTCGTTGTGTCAATCAGCTTATGCAGCAAAAATTCTGGACAAGTGTGACATGGGAGACTGCAAAGTAACTCAAACTCCTATGGAGCAACGACTGAAATTGAGAAAAGTAAGTGACTCTCCACTAGTTGATTCAACTTCCTATCGAAGCATAGTGGGAAGCTTGAGATATTTAGTGCACACTCGTCCGGATATATGTTATGCCGTTGGGTATGTCAGCTGGTACATGGAGCAGCCGTCTGAAAAACACATGACAGCGGTAAAACATATTTTAAGGTATGTGCGGGGCACTCTGAATCATGGGTGTTTCTATAGGAGAGAAGAGAGGAACCAGCTGAAGTTTGTTGGGTTCAGTGATAGTGATCATGCGGGTGACATCAATGACAGAAAAAGTACCTCGGGTGCCATCTTCTACCTTGGTCCAAACCCAATCAGCTGGGTGTCACACAAGCAAAAAATTGTGGCTGTCTCCTCATGTGAAGCTGAGTATATTGCAGCAGCGACCGCAACATGTCAGGGCATATGGTTGGGGCGCTTGCTTGCTGATTTACTTGGTGAAGATTCAGTTCAAGTTGTGCTCAAGGTGGACAACCAATCTGCAATTTCTCTGAGTAAGAATCCTGTCCACCATGATAGAAGTAAACACATAGATCTTCGGTATCATTTCATAAGGGATTGTGTTGAATCGGGCAAGATCAGTATTGAGCATGTGAGAACTGAAAATCAGCTTGCTGACATCCTCACAAAATCTCTTGGGAGAGTGAAGTTTCATGAGATGAAGGAGAAGATTGGGATGGAAGTGCTGGATGAAGGGCAACAAGCTTAAGGGAGAGATTGTTATGAAATTAATCTTGTTGCCTTGCTGTTTCTTGTTTCCTGTCAAGTTAAAACTGTTGGAGTCAATAGGTGCACATCGCAGGCTGTTGCATGTGTAGTAGTTTTCTTTTTACAATTTGCTTGTTGCAAATAAGTAGAGCTGTCACGTGTATGTCCACGTACAGAAATAGATTGAGTCGTAGGTTGCTTGGTCTGCTCCCGAACGATGCTCCGTGGGATGGCACGGGAAAATAGGATCGTGGGGAGTCTTTTGCGTTGTAATTTGGGGCCACGTTCAGCAGGGCTTGCAGTCCAGAGAATAAGAAAGAGAGAAACAGAAAAGACGCAGTGTGCGCGTCGCAAAACCTGTTGTGTTCATCTCCTGCGAGTTCGCGTGCGTTCATGTGTTCTTCGTGTCCACCAGATCGTGTGCGTTTGAGTGATCCAGGGGCTGATTTCCCTGTCAAGGTATATATATCATATGATCCATCCATTTGTGTTTGACTCTTAAAATATACTTTAACACTAGGCTTACTAATTTGTGTGTACGCTTTCGTGAAATTTATTTGCCAGATTATTCGAAACCGGAGTACTGCACTAAGAGGTAAGCAGCGCAAGATGGCGGACATGTCGGAGCTTGAACGCAAGGCTGAGCTACTACAGCAGGAGACTAACTCACATCCGAACGAGTGCAGTCGAAGAAGGTTTGTAATTCTCCTGACTTATTCCATGATCATGAGATGTTTTACTATTTTTGCTATTTCTCACCCGACCTGTGACCAAGAAATAAATATTTTATAATTATTTAAATGAGAATCATTTTATTAGACTTCAGGTTCAGGAAAGTACAAAATGATATTTAAAAAATCTTGATCTCGTGGCTATAGCATCCATAATTTGGCTGAGAAAGGTATTTTCTTTTAGATAAAAAGGCATAATTTCCCAACTTCAAATTAATGAAGCCAGAGCTAGGATACATTATTGCTGAACACAAAGGCAAACGCTTGATAAAAAACTTCTTTATGTTAACAGTTTACATAATAAATCGATGTTTTATACAAATCTTCTTATTATTTCTTTGAAATCTATGTTTGTAGAGTACAACTGATGGGCTTTCAACTGAAAACAATATGTTCAAGCTGAAGCTGCAAGGATTGGAGCAACAATACAAGTTGATGAATGGTATGATTTTTTTCCCTATCTCAGTAACTTCACTTATGTTCTTGTGGTGGCGCGCAAAGGAGAACAGTGATCACCATTGTGCAATACAAGCCAACACGTAACTTATTTATGCACGAAGTGACTGGGATGGATGATGACATACACAATTCTTATTGTGAACTTATACCATATGTTTATGGTTCTTACCTTTTGGTTATATCATTTACTGATGAGCCATACAATGAAGCTATGGGAGAGAGTCATTGAGCACTGCTTAAGAAGAATGACAAGCGTGACCAAAAATCAGTTTGGTTTCATGCCTGGGAGGTCGACCATGGAAGCCATTTTCTTGGTACGACAACTTATGGAGAGATATAGGGAGCAAAAGAAGGACCTGCATATGGTGTTCATTGACTTGGAGAAGGCCTATGATAAGGTCACAAGGGATATACAAGGAGATATCCCATGGTGTATGCTCTTTGCGGACGATGTGGTGCTAGTCGATGAGAGTCGGACGGGGGTCAACAGGAAGTTGGAGTTATGGAGGCAAACTTTGGAATCGAAAGGTTTTAGACCTAGTAGGACTAAAACCGAGTACATGAGGTGCGCTTTCGGTACTACTAGGCACGAGGAGGAGGAGGATGTTAGCCTTGATGGGCAGGTGGTGCCGCAGAAGGACACCTTTCGATATTTGGGGTCAATGTTGCAGAAGGATGGGGATATCGATGAAGATGTGAACCATCGAATTAAAGCCGGATGGATGAAGTGGCGCCAAGCTTCTAGCATTCTCTGTGACAAGAGGGTGCCACAAAAGCTAAAAGGCAAGTTCTATAGGACGGCGGTTCGACCCGCAATGTTGTATGGCGCTGAGTGTTGGCCGACTAAAAGGCGACATGTGCAACAGTTAGGTGTGGCGGAGATGCGCATGTTGAGATGGATGTGTGGCCACACAAGGAAGGACCGAATCCGGAATGATGATATATGAGATAGAGTTGGGGTAGCGCCAATTGAAGAGAAGCTTGTCCAACATCGTCTGAGATGGTTTGGACATATTCAGCGCAGGCCTCCAGAAGCCCCAGTACATAGCGGACGGCTAAAGCGTGCTGATAATGTCAAAAGAGGCCGGGGTAGACCGAACTTGACATGGGAAGAGTCCGTAAAGAGAGACCTGAAGGATTGGAGCATCACCAAAGAACTAGCCATGGACAGGGGTGCGTGGAAGCTTGCTATCCATGTGCCAGAACCATGAGTTGGTCGCGAGATCTTATGGGTTTCACCTCTAGCCTACCCCAACTTGTTTGGGACTAAAGGCTTTGTTGTTATTGTTGTTGTTGTAGGATCAATATCCTATACCTAGTATATCTTGCTTTTACTATCAACTTTTCTCATGAAATATGTGTATATCACTAATTTTTTGCCTCACTAGAAACCTTAATTAAAGAAAAATAATATACACGGGATAGGAACAACAAACATATCACATGCACATAACACATATGCAAGTTGCCATAATTGTTGTGTTATCACTAGTCCTATTAGTTTCCTTGGCATTCAGTTCTTGCGACCTTTATCAATCAATTTTGAGAGTTAGTTTAATTATTTTTAGAAGGCGAATATGTGCACTACTTGCACATTCTAGCTATTTTGCGAAATACACACGTATTATACAAATTCTAGTACATGCTTAAATTTGTGGGTGAGCATATTTTTTTAGTGTAAAGACGAAAACGCCCAACTTTAAATTGATAAAGTCCTTGTGAAGGAGTGAGCGGACAAATGTCATCGATCTCATGTTGGTCCAAGATACTAAAACTATGTAATAGTTTTCCCAATCTTAATGCAAAGACACGCAAGTCTCATGCGTGTTCTGGTAAACATAAATAAACAAAACACCAAATGGCCAAAAGAAACATAGATGTTGAACGAGACAACTTACAATACGACACACCCATCGTTATTTGGTTATAAATTGTGTCTTTAGTGAATCGGTTAAATATATCTTCAGTGCATTAGATACCAATTCATAAATTATTTGCTAATGAGTTAAGACTCAATTAACTATTTCAATTTACATAGAAAATGTTATTTTCCTCAATCTTCAGGATGTATTCTCAAAATTTTATTTGTACTAGTTTGGATGTTAGAAAGTTTTCTATATAATTACCACTGAAAACCAAAACATTCTTGGGACACCAGTAGAAAACAGGCCTTCCGTTTCAACCTTTAGTCCCGGTTTGGCTTTGGACCGGGACTAATGTGTCCATTAGTCCCGGTTCCAACGGCTAGGAGCGGTCGGGGTGTACGGGCCCCATTAGTCCCAGTTCATTCGAGACCTATAGTCCCGGTTTGTATCACAAACCAGGACTAAAGGGGTGGTGGTAGGCTGGTGTCAGGCTGGGGCCCCCACGAGCCCTTTTAGTCCCGGTTTGTGATACAAACCGGGACTATAGGTGGACCTTTAGTCCCGGTTTGTATAACGAACCGGGACTAAAGCTTTCCCTATATAAACCCTTCGTCCAGCCTGACTCCATTTCTCTGTTTTCTCCATTCGAATTCCCCTCTCTGTTCTTCCCCTAGCTCGAGCTCCTCCCTCCATTTTTGCCAAGATTTGTCAAGATTTGAGGCACCCCAATCCATCCAAGTGTCCACAAAGGTTAGCAACTTTGTCCTTTCATCTCTTATTGCTAGATCAGCTCGTGCAATGCTTTATAAGTATAGTGATTTGTGGGTTTTAGTTTGGGTGTAATTATGCGGTAGTTTTTTTTGATTTATATGCAATTTGAGCTCAAATTAACTCCTTAGTTTGCATATGTGTAGGTGTGGTTTACTTTGTGTGCCTTCCCGTCCCCGTCCTAACCACCGTCGATCACCCGCACCGTCCCGTCGCCGGCACCACCTTGGTGAGCCTCTTCTTGTGTTCCTATCATTTTTATTAAAAAAATCGTATTTGTATGATTTAGATAGTTACTTGCATAATTTTCTTACTTGTATGATTGTTGTTATATATAGTGCCATCGTTATGATATCTGTGCCCATCGGCCCTTGATGACCCACAAGTATAGGGGATCTATCGTAGTCCTTTCGATAAGTAAGAGTGTCGAACCCAACGAGGAGCAGAAGGAAATGACAAGCAGTTTTCAGTAAGGTATTCTCTGCAAGCACTGAAATTATCGGTAACAGATAGTTTTGTGATTAGAAAATTCGTAACGGATAGCAAGTAACAAGTGTAGCAAAGGTGCAGCAAGGTGGCCCAATCCTTTTTGTAGCAAAGGACAAGCCTGGACAAACTCTTATATAAAGCAAAGCGCTCCCGAGGACACATGGGAATTTCTGTCAAGCTAGTTTTCATCATGCTCATATGATCCGCGTTCGTTACTTTGATAATTTGATATGTGGGTGGACCGGTGCTTGGGTGCTGCCCTTACTTGGACAAGCCTCCCACTTATGATTAACCTCTCTCGCAAGCATACGCAACTACGAAAAAGGAATTAAGATAAATCTAACCATAGCATGAAACATATGGATCCAAATCAGCCCCTTACGAAGCAACGGATAAACTAGGGTTTAAGCTTATGTCACTCTAGCAACCCATCATCTACTTATTACTTCCCAATGCCTTCCCCTAGGCCCACATAATGGTGAAGTGTCATGTAGTCGACGTTCACATAACACCACTAGAGGAGAGACAACATACATCTCATCAAAATATCGAACGAATACCAAATTCACATGATTACTTATAACAAGACTTATCCCATGTCCTCAGGAACAAACGTAACTACTCACAAAGCATATTCATGTTCATAATCAGAGGAGTATTAATTATCATTAAGGATCTGAACATATGATCTTCCACCAAGTAAACCAACTAGCATCAACTACAAGGAGTAATCAACACTACTAGCAACCCACAGGTACCAATCTGAGGTTTTGACACAAAGATCGGATACAAGAGATGAACTAGGGTTTGGAGAGGAGATGGTGCTGGTGAAGATGTTGATGGAGATTGACCCCCTCTTGATGAGAGGATCGTTGGTGATGACGATGGCTTCGATTTCCCCCTCCGGGAGGGAAGTTTCCCCGGCAGAATAGCTCTGCCGGAACCCTAGATTGCTTCTGCCCAGGTTCCGCCTCGAGATGGCGGCGCTTCATCCCGAAAGCTCTCTTATGATTTTTTCCAGGTCAAAACCCTCCATATAGCAGAAGATGGGCACCGGAGGCCTGCCAGGGGGCCCACAAGCCACAGGGGCGCGCCTTGGGGGTAGGGTGCGCCCCCAGGCTTGTAACCTCCTGGTGGGTCCCCTCTGGTATTTCTTTCACCCAATATTTTTTATATATTCCAAAATAATTCTCCGAAACTTTTCAGGACTTTTGGAGTTGTGCAGAATAGCTCTCTCATATTTGCTCCTTTTCCAGTCCAGAATTCCAGCTGCCGGCATTCTCCCTCTTCATGTAAACCTTGTAAAATAAGAGAGAAAAGGCATAAGTATTGTACCACAATGTGTAATAACAGCCCATAATGCAATAAATATCAATATAAAAGCATGATGCAAAATGGACGTATCAACTCCCCCAAGCTTAGACCTCGCTTGTCCTCAAGCGAAAGCTGAGATCGATAAATATGTCCACATGTTTAGAGATAGAGGTGTCGATAAAATAAAATACGGACATGAGAGCATCATGATCATCTTTAGAACAGCAATACTTATTGATATATAATTTGTTATACTAGAGTAACAATTCATTCACAAGGTAAAGTATGAATCAAGAACTCTATTGAGAACCAACAAACTATGATCTCAGTCATTGAAGCAATTGCAATTTATCATAACATCAGAAAGAGTCAATATAAGAGCTTATAAAGCAAATCCACATAATCAATCATCTTTTAGTCTTTCATAATTGCTAACACTCACGCGAAACTTATGAGATCAAAGCTTCAATTGGACACAGAGAAAGATAGGGGCTTATAGTTTTGCCTCCCAAATATTTACCTCAAGGGTAATGTCAACAGAAATAACTCATGATCACCCACATCCGAGTGGATATATGTGTCTAGATCATTCCCCAACACATGACGCTTGCCAAGAGAGAAAGGCGAAATATAGGAAGTGGTGAAGTTCACCATGACTCTTGCATAAAGGTAAGTACTAGAAAGTAAAAGTAACAGATAGGCCCTTCGCAGAGGGAAGCAGAGGTTGTCATGCGCTTTTATAGTTGGATGGGCAATCTCTTAATGCAAAAGAACGTCACTTTATATTGCCGCTTGTGATAAAGAACTTTATTATGCAGTCTGTCGCTTTTATTTCTTCCATATCACAAGTTCGTACAAAGTTTATTTTCCTCACACTAATAGATCATACATATTTAGGGAGCAAATTTTTATTGCTTGCACCGATGACAACTTACTTGAAGGATCTTACTCAATCCATAGGTAGGTATGGTGGACTCTCATGGCAAAACTGGTTTAAGGGTGTTTGGATGCACAAGTAGTGTCTCTACTTGGTGCGGAAGTTTTGGCTAGTATGAGGTGGAAGCAAGCGTCACATGTTAGAGGATCCATGACAATATAACTTCTATTCGGAAATAAGCAAACATAACTCATTATGTTGTCTTCCTTGTCCAACATCAACTTCTTAGCATATAATATTTTGATGAGTGCTCACAACCATAAAAGATGTCCAAGATAATATATTTATATGTGAACCTCTCTTTATTTATTACTTCCTTTTGATTGCAACAATGACCAATCGCTATGTTTGTCAACTCACAACAAATTTCAATCGACATACTTCTTATATGTGAAGTCATCACTCCCCATAAGATCATCATATATATTCTTTGCTTTTATTCTATACTTCTTTTATTTCTTTTTATCGAGATCATAGCAAGCAAGGAAAGCCCTCAACTCAAAACTACTTTTCATTATATAACTCTCGGACTCGCTTACATAGGGGGAACATAAAGCAAAAAACTCAAAAATAGGTCACACAAAAAACTTTATTCTACTAGATCAAGATATAACCAAAAGGATCGAACTGAGAAAAACGAAGAAAGTAAAAGATGTGAAGGTGATACGATACCGGGGCACCTCCCCCAAGCTTGGCACAAGCCAAGGGGAGTGCCCATACCCATGTGTTTAGTTGTCTTTCTTCGGACGTGGTGATGTTGGAGTTGTTGACGAGGTTGGGAGCTTGTCCTCCGTCTTCCAAGGCATAGGCTCACCATCGTAAAAAGATGAACGAGTCTCCGGGATCCTCAAATCTGCAGCCAAACTCATTCTCTTAAATCTGTATTCATACTCACAGTTTTGGTTTTGCAGGTCATAGATCTGGGCTTGGAGATGCTCGATTTTCTCGTAAAGCTTGAAGATGTGCTCCCCGATGTCCTTGGCATCCAGCTTGTGTTTATGGGTAAACTCCGCGATCATCATGTGATTGGCATTGAGTCCGCGTTCCACCATCCCTTGGCAGTTGAAGACTTGCTGCTCCATTGCTTCGAGCCTTGTTTCCATGCTTCCGGTCTTCTTTGGCCCCTCAACATCACGGATGTGCAGCACCCCCTCATGCATCTCAATGGTTTGGGGGTGTCGCAGCACCTCCGCAAGGTAGGGGTTGATGACCTTCTTGAAGAACTTGTCCTTCGAAGCACTTGGGGACGTCATGGCGATCTAAATCTGTCCGGAAAACAACTCGAAACAAAAACAGGAGATTTTTCTGTGGTACGGTGGTCAAAACCTTCGGGAGATTATATAATTAATTTTTACTGACCTAAAGGAGTGTACCACAAGAAAACGGAGTCCAGAGGGTGCACGGGGTGGCCACAAGCCACTGGGGCGCGCCCAGGGGGGGTAGGGCGCGCCCCCCTGGCTTGTCGCCTCCTCGTGCACTTTTTGGACTACTTTAAATTTTCCTAATTTTTTAAATATTCCAAAACGGAGAAAAATTGCTATTGAAAAAGTTTTGGAGTCGGTTTACTTACCGTACCACATACCTATTCCTTTTCGGAGTCTGAAACGTTCTGGTCGGTCTCCCTAATGTACTCCTCCGGAGTTATGGTATTGATAATATTGGTTTCAACATTTATGGGAACCACCTGAGATATAATGTTTGATTCTTTGCCCGTTTACCACCTTCGGATTTGCGCCTTCGGCGTTGTTGATCTTGATGGCACCGGAACGATATACTTCCTCGATAATGTAAGGCCCTTCCCATTTAGAGAGAAGTTTTCCTGCAAAAAATCTTAAACGAGAATTGTATAGCAAGACATGGTCACCTACATTGAATTCACGCTTTTGTATCCTCTTATCATGCCATCTCTTAACCTTTTCTTTAAACAACTTGGCATTCTCATAGGCCTGGGTTCTCCATTCATCAAGTGAGCTAATGTCAAACAACCTCTTCTCACCAGCAAGTTTGAAATCATAGTTGAGCTCTTTGATTGCCCAATAAGCTTTATGTTCTAGTTCTAGAGGTAAGTGACATGCTTTACCATAAACCATTTTATATGGAGACATACCCATAGGGTTTTTGTAAGCAGTTCTATAAGCCCATAATGCATCATCAAGTTTCTTAGACCAATTCTTTCTAGATCTATTAACAGTCTTTTGCAAGATCAATTTAATTTCTCTATTGCTTAATTCTACTTGACCACTAGACTGAGGATGATAAGGAGATGCAATTCTATGATTAACATCATACTTAGCAAGCAATTTATGGAAAGCACCATGAATAAAGTGTGAACCACCATCAGTCATTAAATATCTAGGGACTCCAAATCTAGGGAAAATAACTTCTTTAAGCATTTTAATAGAAGTGTTATGATCAGCACTACTAGTTGGAATAGCTTCTACCCACTTAGTAACATAATCAACATCAACTAGAATATGAGTATACCCATTAGACTTTGGAAAAGGTCCCATATAATCAAAACCCCAAACATCAAATGGTTCAATAACAAGAGAGTAATTCATAGGCATTTCCTGACGTCTACTAATATTACCAATTCTTTGGCATTCATCACAAGACAAGAAAAACTTATGAGCATCCTTGAAGAGAGTAGGCCAATAAAAACCAGATTGTAATACCTTGTGTGCAGTTCTATCTCCAGCGTGGTGTCCTCCGTAGGCCTCGGAGTGACACTTGTGTAGGATCTGTTCCTGTTCTTGCTCAGGTACACAACGTCTAATAACACCATCTACTCCTTCTTTATAAAGGTGTGGATCATCCCAAAAGTAATGTCTTAAATCATAGAAGAACTTTTTCTTTTGTTGGTAAGTGAAACTAGGTGGTATAAATTTAGCAACAATGTAATTAGCATAATCAGCATACCATGGACCATTACGTGAAGCATTTATGACAGCTAATTGTTCATCGGGAAAGCTATCATCAATAGGTAGTGGGTCATCAAGAACATTTTCTAACCTAGACAAGTTATCTGCTACGGGGTTCTCAGCACCCTTTCTATCAATAATATGCAAATCAAATTCTTGTAGCAGAAGAACCCATCTAATAAGTCTAGGTTTAGCATCTTTCTTTTCCATAAGATATTTAATAGCAGCATGATCAGTGTGAACAGTTACTTTGGAATCAACAATATAAGGTCTGAACTTATCACAAGCAAACACAACTGCTAAAAATTCCTTTTCAGTGGTAGCATAGTTTCTTTGAGCATTGTCTAGAGTTTTACTAGCATAATGGATAACATTTAATTTCTTATCAACTCTTTGTCCTAGAACAGCACCAACGGCATAATCACTAGCATCACACATAATTTCAAAGGGTAGGTTCCAATCAGGTGGTTGAACAACAGGTGCAGTGATCAAGGCTTTCTTAAGGATTTCAAATGCTTCTACACAATCATCATCAAAAACAAAAGGAATATCTTTTTGCAAGAGACTAGTGAGAGGCCGAGAAATTTTAGAGAAGTCTTTAATAAATCTCCTATAGAAACCAGCATGACCAAGGAAACTTCTTATACCTCTGATATCCGTAGGACACGGCATTTTTTCAATAGCATCAACTTTAGCTTTATCAACTTCAATACCTCTTTCGGAGATTTTGTGTCCCAAGACAATACCTTCATTAACCATAAAGTGGCACTTCTCCCAATTCAAGACAAGATTAGTTTCTTCACATCTCTGCAAAACTCGATCAAGGTTGCTCAAGCAATCATCAAAAGAAGTTCCGTAAACGGAGAAATCATCCATGAAAACCTCAACAATCTTTTCACAAAAGTCAGAGAATATAGCAGTCATACATCTTTGAAAGGTTGCAGATGCATTGCATAAACCAAAAGGCATACGTCTATAAGCAAAGGTACCGAAAGGACAAGTAAAAGTGGTCTTCTCTTGGTCCTCTTTTGACACAGGTATTTGAGAGAAACCAGAATAACCATCTAGAAAGCAAAAGTGTGTGTGTTTGGATAGTCTTTCTAGCATTTGATCAATAAAAGGTAGAGGGTAATGATCTTTCCTAGTAGCTTTATTTAATTTCCTAAAATCAATTACCATTCTATATCCTGTAACAATTCTTTGCGGGATCAATTCATTTTTATCATTAGGAACAACGGTAATACCTCCCTTCTTAGGGACACAATGAACGGGACTAACCCATCTGCTATCAGCAATAGGATAAATTATACCTGCCTCCAGAAGCTTTAATATTTCATTTCTTACCACTTCTTTCATTTTAGGATTTATCCGTCATTGGTGATCAACAACTGGTTTAGCATCAGGCTCCATATTAATTTTATGCTGACATAGAGTGGGACTAATGCCCTTAAGATCATCAAGAGTATATCCAATAGTAGCCCGGTGCTTATTCAGAGTTTTCAATAATCTCTTTTCTTCATGCTCTGAAAGGTTAGCACTAATAATAACAGGATATATCTTCTTTTCATCAAGATAAGCGTATTTCAGAGTATCCGGTAATTGTTTAAGCTCAAACACGGGATCACCCTTGGGTGGAGGAGGATCCCCAAGTATTTCAACAGGCAAGTTGTGTTTAAAAATAGGATGCTGATCAAAGAAAATCTTATCTATTTCATTCCTTTCATTCATATGCATATCGTTTTCATGGTCTAGCAAATATTGTTCTAAGGGATCAGTAGGAGGAACAGCAATAGAGGCAAGATCAATAATTTCGTCCTTACTAGGCAATTCTTTATCATGGGGTTGTCTATGAAATTTAGAGAAATTGAACTCATGAGACACATCCCCAAAACTTACAGTAACAGTTTCTTTCTCACAATCTATCTTAGCATTAACAGTATTCAAGAAGGGTCTACCAAATATAATGGGACAAAAATCATCTTGTGGGGAACCAAGAACAAGAAAATCAATAGGATATTTTATTTTCCCACACAAGACTTCAACATCTCTAACAATCCCAACTGGCGCTATAGTATCTCTATTAGCAAGCTTAATGGTAACATCAATTTCTTCTAATTCAGCTGGTGCAATATCATTCATAATTTCTTGATATAAGGTAAAGGGAATTTCACTCACACTAGCACCGACATCACATAAGCCATGATAACAATGATCTCCTATTTTAACAGAAACAACAGGCATGCCAACAATAGGTCTATGTTTATCTTTAGTATCAGGTCTAGCAATTCTAGCAGCTTCATCACAGAAATGAATAACATGCCCATCAATATTATCACCCAAGAGATCTTTAACCATAGCAATACTAGGTTCAACTTTAATTTGTTCAGGGGGTGTAGGTGTTCTAATATAGCTCTTACGAACCACAGTTGAAGCTTTAGCATGTTCCTTTATTCTAACAGGGAAAGGTGGTTTCTCAATATAAGCAGCAGGAATAACAGGATCAACATTATAAATAATAGTTTCTTCTTCAACTTTAATAGGTTCAACTACTTTCACTTCAATGGGAGGATGATATTTAAACCACTTCTCCTTAGGGAGATCAACATGAGCAGCAAATGATTCACAGAAAGAAGCTACTATCTCAGAGTCAAGTCCATATTTAGTGCTAAATTCACGAAAAGCATCGGTGTCTATAAAGGATTTAACACAATCAAACTTAAGGTTTATACCTGACTCTTTACCTTCGTCGAGTTCCCAATCTTCAGAGTTGAGTTTAATTCTTTCCAATAAACCCCATTTGAATTCAATATCCTTCTTCATAAAGGAACCAGTACAAGAAGTATCGAGCATGGATTGATCATTACGAGAAAGCCGAGCATAAAAATTCTGAATAATAATTTCTCTTGAGAGCTCATGATTGGGGCATGAATATAACATTGACTTAAGCCTCCCCCAAGCTTGAGCGATACTTTCTCCTTCACGAGGCCAAAAATTATAAATATAATTCCGATCACGATGAACCAGATGCATAGGATAAAACTTCTGATGAAATTCCAATTTCAATCGGTTGTAGTTCCATGATCCAATATCATCACATAGCCTATACCATGTCAATGCCTTCTCCTTCAAAGATAAAGGAAAGACCTTCTTCTTGACATCATCCTCGGGCAAACCTGCAAGCTTAAATAATCCACAAACTTCATCCACATAGATCAGATGCAAATCAGGATGTAGTGTTCCATCTCCTGCATAAGGATTAGCTAGCAGTTTCTCTATCATACCCGAAGGAATTTTATAATAAATATTTTCAGTAGGTTCAGTAGGTTGAGGAGCAACTCTTTGTGCTTCCGGTCGAGGTGAAGATACCCCGAACAAGCCCCTCAAAGGATTATTTTCCATAGTAACAACTGACAGTAAATTTCAGCACACTATATAAATTTTTCCTTACCAAATTCCACTCACCAAAGGCGCTTCACTCCCCGGCAACGGCGCCAGAAAAGAGTCTTGATGACCCACAAGTATAGGGGATCTATCGTAGTCCTTTCGATAAGTAAGAGTGTCGAACCCAATGAGGAGCAGAAGGAAATGACAAGCAGTTTTCAGTAAGGTATTCTCTGCAAGCACTGAAATTATCGGTAACAGATAGTTTTGTGATTAGAAAATTCGTAACGGATAGCAAGTAACAAGTGTAGCAAAGGTGCAGCAAGGTGGCCCAATCCTTTTTGTAGCAAAGGACAAGCCTGGACAAACTCTTATATAAAGCAAAGCGCTCCCGAGGACACATGGGAATTTCTGTCAAGCTAGTTTTCATCATGCTCATATGATCCGCGTTCGTTACTTTGATAATTTGATATGTGGGTGGACCGGTGCTTGGGTGCTGCCCTTACTTGGACAAGCCTCCCACTTATGATTAACCTCTCTCGCAAGCATCCGCAACTACGAAAAAGGAATTAAGATAAATCTAACCATAGCATGAAACATATGGATCTAAATCAGCCCCTTACGAAGCAACGGATAAACTAGGGTTTAAGCTTATGTCACTCTAGCAACCCATCATCTACTTATTACTTCCCAATGCCTTCCCCTAGGCCCACATAATGGTGAAGTGTCATGTAGTCGACGTTCACATAACACCACTAGAGGAGAGACAACATACATCTCATCAAAATATCGAACGAATACCAAATTCACATGATTACTTATAACAAGACTTATCCCATGTCCTCAGGAACAAACGTAACTACTCACAAAGCATATTCATGTTCATAATCAGAGGAGTATTAATTATCATTAAGGATCTGAACATATGATCTTCCACCAAGTAAACCAACTAGCATCAACTACAAGGAGTAATCAACACTACTAGCAACCCACAGGTACCAATCTGAGGTTTTGACACAAAGATTTTTTCCAGGTCAAAACCCTCCATATAGCAGAAGATGGGCACCGGAGGCCTGCCAGGGGGCCCACAAGCCACAGGGGCGCACCTTGGGGGGTAGGGCGCGCCCCCTAGGCTTGTGACCTCCTGGTGGGTCCCCTCTGGTATTTCTTTCGCCCAATATTTTTTATATATTCCAAAATAATTCTCCGTAACTTTTCAGGACTTTTGGAGTTGTGCAGAATAGGTCTCTCATATTTGCTCCTTTTCCAGTCCAGAATTCCAGCTGCCGGCATTCTCCCTCTTCATGTAAACCTTGTAAAATAAGAGAGAAAAGGCATAAGTATTGTACCACAATGTGTAATAACAGCCCATAATGCAATAAATATCAATATAAAAGCATGATGCAAAATGGACGTATCAGCCCTCGTCCGGTTTAAGATTTGGATGTGGTATATTCTCTTTTATAACTATTTGTTGCATTTCGTGTTAATGACAATTATGCCCATCAAGTTGACATAGATATTTTTATCTAGGAGGTAGTTGAACCGGAAATGCCAACCGACCCTATTGTCGAGAAGTTAAATTTAGTTGAAAAAGAAAACAAGGATTTGAAAGGAAAATTGAAAAGAGTTGAAGAAGAGAAGATGAAATTGGAGTTGTACGTTGCCGATGTCGTCGATGATCACAAGATCAAGATGGATGCAATGCGCTTGAAGATTAGAAAGATTAGAAAATATGCCATTAATAAAGAGGCTTGGTATCATTATGCTGTTGGATCAATTGCTACCTTAGTTGCGATTTTGATCGCATTTGTTGTTGCATTTAAATGTTTTATCTAGATAGTTGTATGTTGTTTTATGAGAAAATAAGTGTGTATGAACATTATGTATGAACTTGTATTAATTTGGTCTTTTCAGTGTTGTGTAATGAAGATGAACCGGCAATGGATGTATGATGACCGACGCTCTCCCCAGTTCATTAATGGCGTGCAGAGTTTTTTGCGTGCGGCTGAGGCAAACAAGCGGGATAGTTTTATGTGTTGTCCATGTGGTGTGTGTAATAATGATAAGACTTACTCTAGCTCAAAACAGATTCACGTCCACCTGTTTACATCCGGTTTCATGTC
Source organism: Elymus sibiricus (assembly GCA_039707655.1). Classification (NCBI taxonomy): domain Eukaryota; kingdom Viridiplantae; phylum Streptophyta; class Magnoliopsida; order Poales; family Poaceae; genus Elymus; species Elymus sibiricus. The sequence goes on from CM077671.1 coordinate 255,010,932, forward strand.
CGGCTATAATTGTTGGACCAAGCACGGAGAAAGAGGGGTTCTAATGGAAGAGAATGAAGAAGAAGAGGATGACGACAACTATCATGGGTGTCCTGAATATGATGGTACTACAATGGGGGAAGAGAATGAAGAAGAAGAAGCTCAGGCATCAGATGAGCCCGCTGATGATCTTGGTCGGGCCATTGCTGACGCAAAGAGAAACTGTGAAAGTTAAAAGGAGAAGTTGAAGTTGCAGCGCATGTTAGAGGATCACAAAAAAGTGTTGTACCCAAATTGCGAAGATGACAACACAAAGCTCGATACCACACTGGAATTGCTGCAATGGAAGGCAGAGAATGGTGTATCTGACAAGGCATTTGAAAAGTTGCTGAAAATAATGAAGAATAAGCTTCCAAAGGACAACGAATTGCCCGATAGTACATACGAAGCAAAGAAGGTTGTCTGCCCTCTAGGATTGGAGGTGCAGAAGATACATGCATGCCCTAATGACTGCATCCTCTACCGCGGTGCGTACGATAATTTGAATGCATGCTCGGTATGCAATGCATTGCGATATAAGATCGGTCGCGATGACCCTGGTGATGATGTTCAGGGCGAGCGCCCCAGGAAGAGGATTCCTGCCAAGGTGATGTGGTATGCTCCTATAATACCACGGTTGAAACGTTTGTTCCAAAACAAAAAGCATGCCAAGTCGTTGCGATGCACAAAGAAGACCGTAAGAAAGACGGGAAGTTGAGAGTACCCGCTGATGGGTCGCAGTGGACAAAAATCGAGAGAGAGTGGCCAGACTTTGCAGATGGCCCAAGGAACTTATGGTTTGGTTTAAGTGAAGCTGACATTAATCCATTTGGGGAGCAGAGCAGCAAGCATAGCACATGGCCTGTGACTCTATGTATCTATAACCTTCCTCCTTGGTTGTGCATGAAGCGGAAGTTCATTATGATGCCAGTGCTCATCCAAGGCCCTAAGCAACCCGGCAACGACATTGATGTGTACCTAAGTCCATTAGTTGATGAACTTTTACAGCTGTGGAATAAAAAAGGTGTACGTGTGTGGGATGAGCACAAACAGCAGGAATTTGACCTGCGAGCGTTGCTATTTGTAACCATCAATGATTGGCCTACTCTTAGTAACCTTTCAGGACAGACAAACAAGGGATACCATGCATGCACGCACTGTTTAGATGATACCCAAAGTATATATTTGGACAAATGCAAGAAGAATGTGTACCTGGGACATCGTCGATTTCTTCCGGCCAAGCATGCCTTAAGAAAGAAAGGCAAGCATTTCAAAGGTGAGGTAGATCACCGGAAAAAGCCCGTCCTCCGTACTGGTGATGACATACTTGATATGGTCAAGGATTTACAAGTAATATTTGGAAAGGGTCCTGGCGGACAATCTGTTCCGACTGACGCTGAGGGACGCGCACCCATGTGGAAGAAGAAATCTATATTTTGGGAGCTAGAATATTGGAAAGTCCTAGAGGTCCGCTCTGCAATCGACGTGATGCACATGACGAAGAATCTTTGCGTGAACCTGCTAGGCTTCCTGGGCATGCATGGGAAGACAAAAGATACATCGGAGGCACGGGAGGACCAGCAACGTGTGCACGAAAATGACGGCATGCATACAAAGCAGTATCAAGGTCCTACCAGCTACGCTCTTACCAAAGCAGAGAAGAAAATCTTCTTTGAATGCCTGCTCAGTATGAAGGTCCCGTCTGGCTTCTCGTCGAATATAAAGGGAATAATAAATATGGCAGAGAAAAAATTCCAGAACCTAAAGTCTCATGACTACCACGTGATCATGACGCAATTGCTTCCGGTTGCGTTGAGGGGGCTTCTACCAGAAAATGTTCGATTAGCCATTGTGAAGCTATGTTCATTCCTCAATGCAATTTCTCAGAAGGTAATCAATCCGGAAATCCTACCAAGCTTACAAAATGATTTGGTCCAATGTCTTGTCAGTTTCGAGTTGGTGTTCCCACCATCCTTCTTCAATATTATGACGCACGGCCTAGTTCACCTAGTCGAAGAGATTGCCATTCTGGGTCCTGTATTTCTACACAATATGTTCCCCTTTGAGAGGTTCATGGGAGTCTTAAAGAAATATGTTTGTAACCGTGCTAGGCCAGAAGGAAGCATCTCCAAGGACCATGAAACAGAGGAGGTTATTGAGTTTTGTGTTGACTTTATTCCTGACATTAAGCCGATTGGTGTTCCTCAATCGCGGCATGAGGGGAGACGGCGTGGAAAAGGCACGCTTGGACCAAAATCAATAATATGTAGGGACGGGCATTCTTGGGCGCAAGCACACTACACAATTCTACAGAATTCTACCTTGGTCACCCCGTATATCGAGAAACACATGGATGTTATACGCTCGAAGAACCCGGAGAAGTCTGACCCCTGGATTCAATGTACACACATTGAGGCTTTCGGCGGTTGGTTGCGAACACATCTCATGAATGACGACAATGTTGAAGATGACTTGTACTTGTTGGCCAAGAGACCATCTTCGACTATATTGACTTTCCAAGGGTACGAGATAAATGGGAATACATTTTACACGATCGCCCAAGATAAAAAGAGCACCAACCAAAACAGTGGTGTCCGCTTTGACGATGCGGCAAACACCAAGGAAAAGGACACATATTATGGTTACATAGAGGAGATATGGGAACTTGACTATGGAGGTGATTTGAAGGTCCCTTTGTTCCGGTGCAAATGGGCCAATCTGACTGGAGGAGGGGTAATGGTAGACCCGCAGTACGAAATGACAACAGTGGATCACAACAATCTTGGGCACACAGACGAACCATTCGTTCTAGCCAATGATGTGGCGCAAGTTTTCTGTGTGAAGGACATGTCTACCAAACCGAGAAAAAGGAAAGATAAGAAAGCGGATACATCATACGATGAGCCAAAGCGCCACATAGTTCTTTCTGGGAAAAGAAACATCGTGGGAGTGGAGGACAAGACAGACATGTCAAAAGATTATGAAAAGTTTGATGAAATTCCTCACTTTGCAGTGAAGACTGACCCAAGCATCCTGTTAAATGATGAAGATTGTCCATGGTTACGGCGCAATAATATACGGACACACGCGAAGAAAAAGTTTTATACCCCAAGATCCCACTCTGGGATGTGATTGGCTACACCGTCATCACTTTTCTTCTCTAGTGAGTAGCCAGGTTGGTCCAGTTTTGTACACGAAGTGCATCCAATTTTTGTTGTAACCCTCTCAACTTTTTACCACATGCTATGTGGGTGAAATGATGATACCATGCCAAGTTTCAACCTTTTCAGAGTTCATTTGTGATGCTTTTTAATTTCAGGGTCATTTAGCTCAAAACAATTCATTAAATGGATGAAAAATAGCAAATGAAGTTAGAAAAGGGTTGAAATTTGAGGATGTGGCTTAGAATGGTTCATATTGAATGCACAAAAAGTCTGGAGTTGAAATAAGTTAAAAAAATGAAATGCTTTTGTAACAGATGTGTTTTCGTCCGAAACCCTCATACTTCGAAGGAGATGGTCCAGTTTGTACACGAAGTGCATCCAGTTTTTCCTGTAACCCTCTCAACTTTTTAGCACATGCTATGTGGGTGAAATTATGATACCATGCCAACTTTCAACCATTTCAGAGATCATTTGCAATGCTTTTCAATTCAGGGTCATTTTAGCTCAAAATAAATCATGAAATGCATGGAAAATAGCAAATGAAGTCAGAAAAGGGTTGAAAAGTGATGATGTGGCTTTGAATGGTGCATATTGAATGCACAAAAAGTCTTGAGTTAAAATATGTTTAAAAAATTGAAATCCCTTTGTAATAGACGAGTTTTCGTTCGAAACCCTGATACTTCGAAAGAGATTGTCCAGTTTGTACACGAAGTGCATCCAGTTTTTCCTGTAACCCTCTCAACTTTTTAGCACATGCTATGTGGGTGAAATTATGATACCATGCCAACTTTCAACCATTTCAGAGTTCACTTGCAGTGCTTTTCAATTCAGGGTCATTTTAGCTCAAAATAAATCATGAAATGCATGAAAAATAGCAAATGAAATCCCTTTGTAATAGACGTGTTTTCGTCCAATCAAAGTTATTTAACTTAATATTATATAAAATTTATGCAACTAAAATTATCAAAGTTATTTTTGTTAAAAACTTTAATAGCAAAAAGAATATTCATAAAGTATTTTCTGTTAAGAACTTTTAATATGTAAAAAATAACATAAAAATAGCAAAAATGAAAATAGATGCGCTTATAGAGATAATTCAACCTAAATTCAAAGTGCTAGTTAACTAGCACTTTGAATTTACTAGCACTTTGAATTTAGGTTGAATTTTCTCTATAAGAGCATCTATTTTCACTTTAGTAACAACGACATAGTAGGCACATGTTCGGCTTGAGAGAGGCTCGTGCTGCCTCTCTCACAGCGGGGCTTATAAGCTAGTCGTCGTGCTCCTCAACTGGCGAGGTGGGACTAAACTCCCACCACAGCCGGGACTAAATATAAAAACAGAAAAAGAAAAAAAGAGAAAATAGCCTTTAGTACCGGTTGGTATCACCAACCGGGACTAAAGGTCCCTTCCCGCGCGAATTTGGGCCGCCGAAAAGGCCTCTTTAGGCCCGATTGGTATCACCAACCAAGACTAAAGGGAGGACCTTTAGTCCCGGTTGGAGCCACCAACCGGGACTAAAGGTCCTCCCTATATAACCCCGCCTTCTTCCTCCCCCAAATCACTCCGTCTTCACCTGCTTTGACGCCGCCGCCAGGCTGCCCCGCCCGCGCCCTCGATCGACGTCGCCGTCCGGCCGCTCTGCCCACGCGCCACCGCCGCTCTCCTCCTCCATGTGCCGCCGCCGCTCCTCCATGCACCACTGCCGCTCCTCCACGCGCTGCTGTGGCCGCCCGAGCCCACGCCGGCGCCGCTCCTCCCCTCATCCGACGTCCTCCTCCATCTCCGGCACCGCTCCTCCATCTCCGGCATCCTCCTCCAACTCCGGCGCCGCTCCTCCGTCTCCGGCATCCTCCTCGCCTCCCTCCGCCCCGACGATTCCCGGCCGGTGAGCTCTCCTCCTCTCCCTTATAATTTTTGTGTTCATTTTTTTTTCATTTTTAGATGCTTAATGAATGTATGTATATATGTAATATGTATGTAGATGCTTAGTATGTAGATGTAGATGCTTAGAATTTGACTTTAGGATTAAGTGGTAGTTAATTTAGTTGTTTTAGTTGTTTTTATTGTTTAGTTGTTTTTAATGTAGTATCGTCGGTCGTCGGTGATGCGATATCGAGGAGTCCCCGACGATCGTCGGTGAGGGAGAGTACCCCCCGACGATCGTCAGTGAGGGAGAGTCCCCAACGATATCGACGATTTTATATTAGGCAGATATATGATGTTTACATGTTTAAATGTTTAGTTGCATAGCGTAGCCTTTGAGTCGACGATGCCCGGCCAGCATCCTCGTCGTCGACTCGGTGGCAACATCCAGCTTGAGAGGCGCCATGTCCGGGACTGGGCTCTGCCGGGCTGGCACTGGGAGGTGCTGCCTTCCGGGGCGCGGAGCTTGGTGAGGAATGAGAGTCTCATCGTCGACCCGGAGGTTATTTGGTGGCGGTCGCGTGGACCACTGTCGGTGCAGAGGGAGCCGGCCCCCGCGGAGGTGGTACGTCGCCGTGTCAGTGAGGAGGACGAGCACGTCCGACGCTACATGGCTGCGTTGGACGCCAGGTTCTCCAATACCAGGCAGGTTCTTCAGGGATCACACCCGAGCTATGATCATGTCATAGTTCCTTATCTTTGGGTGTCCACCGCCTGCGTCATGAGACATCAACTAGATCTGTATTAGTGATATTATATTCGATGATGTATTAGTGATACTATTCAATGATGTATTAGTGATATTATATGATCGTATTGTTGCATTGCCTTGTATTGATTTGCATATCTCCGGTTCTGCTTATTGAATGCATTCTAATTGTTTTATATTTGTTCTGGATTAGTTAAGCTATGGACAGTAGAGACAGAGACCATGATCAAGAGAATGCCATGTAGGACCTGATACGCTCCGGAAACGAAGAGAATGAAGTAGATGATGGCTCACAATACCTTAACCCATCTGGTGAGGGAATTGAGGAAGAACAAGCAAGAGATGAAGGCGAACCAGCTGACAATGACGATGGCGAAGAAATTTTGTCCATTTAACAGAGTCCGGCGAGGTATTAATTTGCCCTCTGGTGATCATCAGATGTATTGATTGATTTGTATATATTGACGAATCTTTCTTCCTTTTAGCCCTCCGGATCGAGCAAATCTTCTACAAGGGTTAAACGTGGCCCGACAAAAAAGTTGAAACAAGGCGTAAAGTTTAACATCGATCAAATCAGAGTAGATGGCGAACCGATTGCTCCTAAAGAGAATGCGGACAAATTTATACGTCAATGTGGAGTTATCGTTAGGGACCAAATCCCGATCACCGTTCAAGAATGGAATCAGCCAAAAGATACCCAAGCAGTTTCTTTTGTCAGCCAAAGAGCAAAAGATCTGCTTTGGGAGGAGCTCATGAAACATTTCACCCTACCAGAGGGTCTCACAGATCTCCAATGGGAGAAAGTCAAGAAGTGTTCTCTTAAGAAGATGGCCACACAATTCCAGTCTTGGAAGAAAAGATTATGGAAAAGTTACGTGGAAAACCGAAGGAAGACTCCAGAATTCAAAGGAGAATATGTGAAGTTAGCAGATGACTGGGACGAATTTGTGAAGTTCAAGGAATCACAAGTAGCTAAGGAACGGTCGAGAATAAACAAGATAAATGCCGACAAAAAAACATGGCACCATCGTCTGGGGCCAGGCGGCTACAAGTATGGGTTGCCTACGTGGGATGAATCTGAAAGAAACATGAAGGCTGCAGGGGTCACTCCAGTAACAGAGACTTGGCCCGAGAGGTGCAGGACTTGGTTTTATGCACATGGGGGAAAGTTGGACCCAAAGACAGGGGAGGTTCTTGAACAGGCAAGTCTTAAAGAAGCCACAGACGAGTTACTTAAAGCAATAGCAGAAGCTCGAGCGGGTGTGTACGAGCCCGAGAGAGAGAAGGACGAGCTTTCGCATGCCCTCAAGAATCCTGAACACCCGGGACGAACATGAGGCAAAGGCATGGTTTCGTGGCTTCTGGGGTTTGCGGATTGGAACGACAGCTACAGAAGTCGTGACAGAAAGAAGAAGCATGAAGTAGATCGGATTGAGGACTTGGAACGCAAATATAACATGCCGCAGGAGCAAATCAACAAACTTAGCCAGCAAGGCGCGTCCCAGCAGCAGCAGCAACCAGATCCAGCATTGGATGGTACCATTCCATCATCTATGCCGAAAAGCAGCGTGGGTTCCACGGGGGTCCCGGCCGATGATGCACTGCTGGCTCGCTACCCCGTGGATGATATCCTAGAGTTGACACCTTGTGAGCTACACATGAAACTCAAGAACATATCCATGAAGGTGGCGCACGGCTTTGCTTTACCGAATGCACCTGAAGCACTCCTCCACGGCAATCCGATTCCACCTGGCTATGCTCGTGTCGGGGTGGATCAAGTTCTGTCGGGATATGATACATTAGAGCTTGATCACACTGGAGGTCAAGGGGAGTTGACACTAGGAGAAGCCATACATGGTATCATTGTGTGGAAAAAGGAATACATCGTGTTTCCAAACTCGGTGCCAAGGCCACCGACTCCTCCTCCAAGTCCGCCGCGTCAGCAGACTCCAACCCTCCCTGAGACAGAGCGCAGGGTGAGTCCGCCATATCCATCTCCGCCGCACCAGCCGAATCCATCCCACCCCGAGACGGAGTGCATGGCGAGTCCGCGATATCAAGCTCCGCCATGTCAGCATAGTCCATCCCACCCCGAGACGGAGCCTAGCGCAAATCGTCCGCGATATCGATATCCGCCGTCTCCAAAGCGGAAGAGAACACAAAAGAAGAAACCCGAGCCTCCTGCCAAAAAGAAGTTAGCTTACGATATGACTGACGAGGAACTCGATGAATCAGTGAATCTCGCTTTGCGGGCCCATTTTGGACCGAAACCGCCCTCGCAGCCAAAGGAGAAAGTACCCAACGAGGTCGTACAACACTTTATTGATGCAGCTAAACCGGCGGAGAAAAGGTCGGTATCAGACTATGAACGTTGTATTACCAAGTCCTATGAATCCCACAAAAGACAGAAGTCGAGCGGTAGTAGTAAATGCGGGAAAACTGTTCCCCAGCTAGGAGAACAGGCAGTCCAATCGATCAACCCGCTCAAGGTGAGTGCCAATAACATGGTAATAACCGACACTGATAGAGAGAATGCTAGATTTCTCGGTATCACCGTTGAACAATTCCTAGAGATCGAGGAATTTCCACCGTTGGATCCGAAGGAAATAGCATGGCAATATGTCCCCGGGAAACCTCTGGTCAGTCCTGACGAGGAGAAGCTTCTAACAACGCAAATGTACAAATTGCATGACTGGTACATGAGAGAAGTAAAGGACGGGCGAGAGAGCCTCATGGTGAAAGTCGAGAAAGAGCATTACATCCATGAAAAAGATTTGTGGATTGAAAATGAAGAATTTTTTTAGTTATTCAATCAAAAAGCACTCGACAAATCTATCGTCAGTTGCTATTGTCTGTAAGTGATTTCTTTCTTTAATTTAAGTCTCTAGCTCAGCTCGTTCATTGCCTGTTATCACTATATTCTTTTGTGTGGTATTATGCATAATGAAGATTTTTGAATTGAAAAGAGCTGGAGTCTATGGCATTGGGTTCATTGACCCAAATACCGTTAATGAAGAAGTGTTGAGAAGGAACCCTAAACACACGGAGAAAATGCTTCTAAGGTTTTTGAAGGCCCTAAATACCAAACCGGAAATACTTTTACCTTGGAACTTCCAGTGAATGTTACTGTCTTGTACTACAAATTCTATTTTTGCTTATATATATATATATACTCGATGTTAAGTGTAGTTGATGAGTTATGCATGCCCGCTTATACAAATCGTGTGCGCAACTACAACTGGATCCTTCTAATCATTAGAGTTGACGATGGAACTGTTGAAGTACTGGACTCGCTAAGTAAAGACCCTGAAGATTACATAAGCTTGCATTCGTTGCTCGAAAGATAATTTCAATCATTGACGCACTATGTCAGCTTATTTATTAGTTCATTTCCTAATATCAGGTAATTAATAACTCCTTTATTCATTTTGTTTGCCGGGCAGGGTTTGGAAACGTTTCATCAAAGAGGTCACCGGTGAATGGAAACCGGAGTTGAGATGGCGAAAGCCCAAGGTAATTAAGTAGTACTAGCTACGTCCGTGCATCTCTTTAATTCTAGTTTCAATACCATTTTCATGCTTCATTATTATCTGATTGAATTCTATTCTCGTAAAGTGCATGAGGCAGGCACAAGGGACTAAACTATGTGCATATTACGTTTACGAGAACATTCGCCTTATGACCGAAAGCAGCAAGAGTGCAAGAGATCTTTGGGTACGTAAACACCATTCATATTTTTTTATTATGATCTAATACATATACACACAACTAACATGCATATTCATATTGATCTCCTTCTTTATATATAGATGACGCTGATGCGGGATCAGCTCCTACCAACGGAGCGCATACGAGCAATTCAAGAGGAAATTGCAGGATTTTTGCTTCAGCATGTCATATCTCCCGACGGAGAATACCATTACCCGATCCGTAAATGATCTGCAAATTGTACGAGAAATTGTATATACCAAATTGTATATATATATATATATATATATGTGTGTGTGTGTGTGTGTGTGTGTGTGTGTATGCATGTGGTCGTACGAGAAATTCTATGATATATGATTGATTGTACGAGAAATTTTATGATATATGATCGGTTCTACGAGAAATTCTATTATATATGCATAACGTGTACAGTATGTAGTAGCGTAAAATATGTTTGAAATGAAAAAGAATTAAATGGAAACACAAAATGAAAAGGAAAATAAACAATAAACACTAAACCCCTAAACACCTAAACCCCTAAACCTTTAGTCCCGGTTGGTGTTACCAACCGGGACCAAAGGTCCCCATGCCCTGGCGCGCGCTGCCGACCACGTGGCCAGGGTTTAGTCCCGGTTCGTAGCCAACCGGGACTAATGGCTTGGACCCTTTAGTCTCTATACTTTAGTCCCGGTTGGGGAACCGGGACTAAAGGCCCTTCCCAACCGGGACTAATGGCCTGTTTTTCTACTAGTGGGAATGGCCCTGTACATTTATATGATCCATGACAAATTGAGCTTGCGTGTTTATGATTGTGTCCTGATGATTAGAAATATTTATTACTTTTATGAATTTATAATTTCCTCCCTATTTTATTAGCAGTAGATCAATTATGTCTGTTCTTACCATTTTCTGTTTTTGTAAGCTCAGAATGTGTTGTGTGCCTTAAGTAATAAGTTCTTACTAGATCATCGATGGCGCACGTTCCTGTGCCCGTCTATTTAAATGTAAAATGGTAAGAGTTTGTGTAAATATACGGACATGAAAGCTAAGTTTACATATTGGTTAGTGATCGAAGAGGAGATTTTTACAATAAAATAGAAATGAATATTTCAAATACGTCACTTTGATGTAGATGGCAACAAAATATCTGACATGATGTAGCGACACCATCCAAATCATTGTTGCATATGGCAGTACCAAATAGCAATGGAACAAAGGATGCAATTAACTACAATGTTCCAAATGTGGAAAGACAATCGAATAACTCCCGTTCATATTTAAAATTGTTGCAAGGGTAGAATTTACACAGCTAGTAACATCCAAAATAAAAGACCAATGTACAAATATTGGTAAGAGATTTGATTACAAGCATAATAAATATAATGTGAAATGAGAATCTACACCATGGTCACTATAACACAGATCACACATGTTGAACACTGGAAGCGGGGATTGGTAAAATTAACAACCATGCTAAGTGCAAACATAGCGCTTCATTGGTATTCAACAACATCATACCCTTGTAAATGTAGAATCAAGTAAAACCTCGTTTAGACTTTAGACCCAAATAATAGGTTATGATAGTAAGTTTAAAAGGGCGCCTCATCTAGTATGTTTAACGCTGGCTGCTAGCTTTTCTTTCTTCATCTTCGCCCTCCTCTTGCATGCATCTTTCTCCCGGACTTGGAGCAATGTCTCATGTGCCGAGAGCACATCAATCACACGTTCTAGACATGGAACAATGCAAGTGATAGCTAGTGCTATTCTGTTTGTTTATAATATTTGTATGCATGGAGGGATGTTGGTACAGTGGTTCAATTGGAGCAAACCATTCTTGAACTGTTTAAAAAAAAACTTGCAGGAAAGAGAAGCTCATGAGTAAGTTGTATACCTTTGCAGTTTGCATTGCACGACGACCTCAAATGGATGAAGTATACCTTTGCAGTTTACCTGTCTCTAATGATTTTTTGTGTTCTTTCATTCTTCCCATCCAAATCTACCAAATGGGATGCATAGTGTAACAAATATACTAACATGTGGAAATGGTGGATCTTTATAACTTTGTTTTACTCACAAATTGTTGTTCATCTGCCTAAATTGGTTCATAAACATTAAACTGTCAAGAATAACAAGGCAAACCAAGAGAGAGAGAGAGAGAGAGAGAGAGAGAGTAAAGTTTTAGCAATAAACCGCTATTACTGAATTGGATATGTTTTCTGGAAGAGTGTGGCAATCCTTTGCAGCTCCTCTTCTTGTTGTTTTGCAACAACGACATCAGGCCAGCTATTCATATCTATTAGCTCTTTCTTATGAGGTGCTCCTTCCATGACATCGTCCACGGCTCCCTAAGATTGATATTGTAGATTACAGTGGGTTTAGTTGCAAAAATGGAAAATAACTCATATAGCAGCGAAGTGAATGCAAGTACACAAACGTGAACTGCTAATGTATAAATGCTTCACATATAGGGTACACTGAAAGCTGAATTCTAAAATCGAAGATGCTTATTTATGCAAGTATGGTAAATATCTAGTGGCTATAACATCTTACCCTATAAATGAAGAAGCTATCGAGACATACATGTCTTTCTACAAATTGATCTACAAATCTTAAAGCAAATGTATTGAGCAAACTGCCTTTATTTAGACCAAGAAATTCATCCGATATTTAACACCACGTAGTATACTTTATATAGTTGATTCTCCTTGTGGCAACGTACCTGCATAAAAGGCATGGCCAACATGAGAGCACTTGTACGGCAGCATGCCAGGTACAGTGGTTCAAACGGCCAGCAGACGTGCAGAGTTGACAAGTCGGGGTGGCCACTGTCACGCATGCTGGAGGTCGCAGCCGAGTCGCTGCCATTCAAGGTCGAGGTCGGCATCTTCACTGTGTTCTAGGCTTGTAGCTCGACTATGGATACTGCTAGTATCCAGAAAACTACATATGTTTAGTTCATGATATTAAAAGAAGCATTAGTTTATTTATTTCTTTGCAACAACACCACACAAGTTCTAAGCTTCAAGATACTGTTCAAGTGCAACTTCTCAGTTCAGTTTTATACTGTGAACTTGCTCCATAAAGGGATGTGCTCCTCTAGCTAACATGCATTATAAGAAGGTTCTATTAGTATATCTGATCAAATGGCCAGAACCAATGGACTTGACACCTACTCAAATTCTACTCTACCACATCATCTCTCCAGTTAAAACATATATTTGCCTATGGACATTTTTCAATAATCATTTGTTAGTCTGATATTATTAAGAGTTTAAAATGCAACATCAAAGATTGCTTCTAATTGGTAGGCGTAGAAGCTGCTCGTTTGGACAACTACATGGTGTATGACAAGGATAATGACAACTTTGGTTTCAAGACCCTGAAGAAGTCTTGCCTCTTGAAGCGTGGTGAGAATGTTGTCTAAATTACACATCACATGTTAGCGTTCTGTTAGGTCCGCCAGGATCAGAATTATATTATAAATCATGACATTATGTTCGCACCGGTTTACTCAAATATTTGTATGACACTATACATCAGTGTCATTCCTTCCTCAAATACGGGTCCTGATTTGTCACCAAACATTCAATACATCATTTCTTCTCCGTCGGAATCGAACAAACATGGGATATGTCATTGTATCAGATAGGAACAAATTAAGAGTGTGTACAACAACACTTATGTTTGCGCATATGGATCTACCATCCTAAACAACTTCATGCGTATATATAGCAACAATAATAGCCGACAATAGCTTGTCATGAATAATTAGGAACAAATGAGCATTGAGAATAAGCAATCGTATGAACACACCGGATATGGAAAATTAATATAACATCCCACTTAACTAACCTGCCAGCAGCCATTGGGATCCCAGGTTTCAGAATTCTGGAACAAAAAACACCCAGAAACACCCCGAGAAATTTGTTAAACAAGCCAGAACGAGTCCCGAGCACTTGGGCGTCAATAACTGCAACAAATTAAGAGCGTAAATCAGCACCAGTAGGAGCCCTACTATAGAACAAACATTGAGTGTGAAGGGATTGTAGTGGGGAAGGGAAATATGCAGCAAAGTTAAAGATAAAGGAATGAACTACTCCCTCCGGTCCTTTTTAGTCTGCATATAAGTATTGTCCGAAGTCAAAGTATCTCTACTTTGACCAAACTTATAGAAAAAATTATTAACATTCACAATGCCAAATCAATGTTGTTAGATTCTTTATGAAATGTAGTTTCATAGTATATATATTTGGTATTGTAGATATTGATATTTTTCAATATAAATTTGGTCAAACTTTGTAAAGTTTGACTTGACCGAAATCTAATACGCGGAGTAAAAAGGACCGGAGGGAGTACTGGAGAAGCATAGCTCATGGATGCTACTGCGTTACTTCTAGAGGAAGAAGAGGGAAGAACCTGGGTATCAACATAGAGCATATGTAGGTAACTGACCAACGTCACATTCTGTGCATTCCCAAGTAGCTCTCCAAGTATAGCAAAAACAACACACATAAACTGAAATTCACTCACACCTGTCAAACCTGGGGAACATGGCAAACTTCGAAGAATGCACGAACTATGCGAGGCAATGGATGAGCGTGAGGCCGGGGTAGGCGGGGCGCCCCCACCTTTCCGTACCTTCGTGGAGTCGTCGATTAAGCAGACAGTCGTGGACATCAAACTCTACCACCGGGGCTGATCGCCGGACCACTCACCGTTGCTAGGGTTCAGGCGTGCCCGCATCCGTATCTTCTGCTCGATCCCCTCGCGCTGGATTCCCTCGCGAGCAGCGCGCGTAAGCTGGATCCCACCACAGGCCGCCCACTTTGCCTGAATCGAGCGGCCGTGGCATCCGCTCCGTTTCGACCGCGCCACGCATCCTCTCGGTCGCCGCCGATTCGTTCGTGTGTGGAGCGATCACCATCCTCTCAGCCGCCGTCAAGTCGTTCCTATGTCGAACGGGAGCATATGTACGAGAGGGCCTGTGCTGCCTTGGGCCGAGTAGTAAAACTAGCCCAGTTAACCACAGGAGTCCTAAATAGCTACGGGAGTAGCTGCCCATGCGACGTTAGGCCCAGTTCGCGGCTAACACATCGCTAACTGATCGGATGGCCAGAAACGTTTAACAGATAAAATCAAATGGCCACAAATGCCTAATTCATGAGAGAAGAGGGATTAGGTTCAGTTTTACTGTTCTTAATGTGTATTTTGCATTTTGCTTCTAAAATTCACATTGTGAGTCTATTCACAAGTTTATTTGTTATTCATGTGTAATATATCTCTTCCATTTCGAAAGAAAAACATTTTTTTAATATTGGTTGACATTTTACCGGCTTATTTTGGTTACTTTGATTGCCCACAATCATTTTAGCATGACTTTTAGACATGGTAATTACCTTTCCGATTACATGTCCTAGCTAGGCCCCCTGGTTATTCACTCCACATTAATAGTAATCTTGTTTCTGTTGTTCATATATATATAGGAAATTGTTCTTTTTTACCTAGTCCAGTGACTAAGTTTGGTATGTTCATGTTTCTGTATACAGGTCTCAATGAAGCACTATTAGCTGAAGTCAAACGCCTCACACAGCTCCAGCAATCTCAACAATTGCAAGGTGGGGCGTGATTATTTCATCACACATCTTCAAAGTGACTTCAAATGAAAAGTACAAGCAGGGAGCCATATTGGGAAGTATAATAATATTTAGGTCGTAACATTGGTGGAATTATGAACCTTTTTGTGTTATGTGGCTATGCCAAAGAAATATTGTTGGATGTGGTGCACTATGTTATCATACATGTTTGGATGGAGTTTCTAATACACATAGTTCACGCCTACATATATAATACTTTGTGCTAGAATAGTGTCAAGTTAATTCTCTTATTATAGTATATTTTCTGTAAAATTGTCTAGTTACTGTGTATCACACATATTTGTATGTGACATGTCCTAGCTTATATCCTATATTACATGATGAATAAAAGTTTCTACATGTTCGGTGCCTTCTCCATTGGCACGCGACATGTCTAGGGCACCGTGCTCTCTACTTCGATCTTGTGAAGTATGCTAGTCCAAGGGATATTTGCTGATAAAGATAGGAAGAAGAACATGGTGAATAAGCTCCTCTTAGTGTTTTTACTATCAGAAAATATTGTTGTTTCTTTCCCGGAAAATAAAGAGACTTTACAAGGTCAATACACCTATTCACAAGATAATCTACAAATGCAAATTCAGATTCCATGTCAGGGCGCAATGGGAACCTCGAATATATTTGCCCTTAGGTCGCAGCTCAGATCAAAATTAACTTGTTTTTGCTCCACTTTTCTACCCGTTATCTAGTCGCTCTTGTTCTCTAGTTTATAGGCCCGTGTGAAGTAGGACACTAGTGTGAAGTAGGAAGCTTTGGACTACATGTCTACATCCGGGAGAGGTCCCAGAGCTAGGGAGGAATACTGCCACCGCTGCCTTCTCCTTGGCTAGGTTGTGGAGGATCAGATGTTGGAAGCAGTAGTTGTGGCCGGCCTAGGAACAAGGATGACACCGATGCTCCCCTTGTGGTGGATTTTGCAGATGTCTTATTCACCCACAAGGATATTACCACCATCATGGGGAAAAAGACCCTAGCAGAGAATGTGCTGACAAATCCCAAAAGCGTTCAGAGGTATATATATCATATGATCCATCAATTTCTGTTTGGCTCTTAAAATATACTTTAGCTCTAGGACAACTAATATATGTGTATGCTCTCATGCAATTTATTTGCAGGATAATTCGAAACTGAATAACTGCATGAAGAGGTAAGGAGCGCAAGATGGCATACATGTCGGACCTAGAAAGAAAGGGTGAGCTACTGCAGTAGCATGAGACTAAGTTACTATATGAACCAGTGCAGTCGATGAAGGTTTGTAATTCTACTAACTTATTACATGATCATGAGATGTTTTACTCATTTTTCTATTTCCCATCCCACTAGCGACCAAGAAATAAATGTTTTATAATTATTTCAATGTGAACCATTTTATTAGACTTCAGGATTCAGGAAAGTACAAAATGACATAAAAAATCTTGATCTATAGCATCCACAATTTAGTTGAGAAAGGTATTTTCTTTTAGAGAAAAAGATATAATTGCCCAACTTCAAATTAATGAAGTGAGAGATTGATAAAAAATCTTGTTTATGTTCACAGTTTACATAATAAATTAATGTTTCATACAATCTTCTTATTATTTCTTTCCAATACATGTTTGTAGAGAACAACTGATGGGCTTGCAACTGAAAACAATATGATGAAGCTCAAGCTGCAAGGATTGGAGACAGTACAAGCTGATGATTGGAGCAACAATACATGGTTCAGAATTCTATGATAGAAGGGACCCAAAGCTTGGCTGCACCTCACACAACAGAGGACACTTATCAGGGGAAGAGAAAGGACAGAACACCCTTGGTGGAGTCTGAGGTAAGAAGAAGTACCAGACTTCAATAAATTTCTAAAGGGTACGTACAAAGCTAAAACATGTAAAGACTCCAACTGCATGACCTGCTTAGCTAAGCCTCCACTTTGTAACAGTAAAGTGGTTAAGAATCTTAATTCCTCTTATTGCAAGGTGGATGCTAAAACCACTGGGGAGGAGGTCACTCTCAAGAAGAAGGCCAAAAAAGGAGTAAAGCAGCCAGCATGGAAGGACTAAAGCTAAAAGGGGCATGCAATGGAATGGTAAGTTTAATGTTACTAGGGAAAACATGTGCTCTTTTGTAACAAGAAAGTTGGAGTTAGATTGCTTCCATTCTGTTGTGCTACATTTCTATGAGATATGGATGGAACTCACTGTGGATGTTATGTATGGGACAAATTTGCTCTTCCCAAGTGTTATGCAGCTCTTTTATGATTTACTGATCATATGAACAGAGCTTGGAAAATTCTTAACTGGAATATAAGGGGCATTAATTCAAGTGATAAATGGTTGGCTATTTCTAATAAGATAGGTGAAACTGATTGCTCCATGTATGTCTTCAAGAAACTAAAAGAGAATCTTTTGATAGTACATACATAAAGAAGTTTTGCCCTAGAAAATTTAATAAATTTGAATTCACTCCTTCCGTTGGAGCTTCTGGTGGGCTGCTAATTGCTTGGAATGATAATCTTTTTCAAGGAGAATGTCTTCTCAAAAATGATTTTTTTTGTCAGTCAGATTCACATCATCACTTAATGGAAGTTCATGGATTCTTACTAATGTTTATGGCCCCTATGATAATCTGGGAAGAACTATGTTTTTTCGACTGGCTCAAGAACATTCAAATGCCTGATGAGACAGACTGAATCATTACTAGAGATTTTAATTATATTAGGCACCCACATAACAGAAATCAGGGTAATGGTAACTTCAATCAAATGTTGCAGTTCAATGAGGCTATAAGCTCCCTTGCTTTAGTTGAGATCCCTCTCAAGGGGAGAATTTTCACTTGGAGTAACATGCAACAAGCCCATCTGCTAGAAAAATTAGACTGGGTGTTCACTTCTGAAAGTTGGTCCAACAGTTACCCTAACACTATGGCTGTCCCTCTTTCCAAACCAGTCTCTGATCATGTTCCCAGTGTGATCTCTATTGGTACTGATATCCCAAAATCTTAGATTTTTATATTTGAGAATTATTGGCTGGAGCGCCCGGACTTTAAAGACTTGGTGCAGCATATCTGGTCTCAACCTACCCTAGAAACCAATAGTGCTAAGATCATTACTGCCAAATTCAAAAGGTTAAGAAAAGGGCTAAAGATATGGAGAAAAAAGTTATCCAATTTGTTAGAGATCATTAAAGCAACAAATGAAGTGATTGCAATGTGGGATTTTTTTGAGGAATATAGAGATCTTTCACCATGGGAAAGTACTGGAAGGAACATTCTAAAAGAACATCTGCTCAAGATACTTTCATATCAGAGGATTTATTGGAGGCAGAGAGCAACTATCAGATGGGTGAAATTTGGAGATGAAAACTCCAAAATTTTCCAAGCAAAAGCTACCATTAACTTCAGGAAAAATTTCATTCAGATTTTACAGGATCAGCAGGGAAATGAACACACAGACCATGTGGCTAAAGCTTCAATTCTATGGAAGGCATTTAAAGATAGACTTGGGCAATCTTATGATACAAGCAACCTTCTTAATTTAACCTCTCGCATTGAAAGAGTGGAAGACCTAGAGGATCTTGAACTTCCTTTCACAAAGCAAGAAATTGATGAAGTGATGAAGCATCTCCCCTCAGATAAAGCTCCTGGCCCAGATGGATTTAATGGAGATTTCATTAAAATTGCCGGGACAGTCTGGCTCCTGATTTCTACAAGCTTATTCAAGATTTCCAGAAGGGGAATATTTTTCTGCAAAGCATTAATTGTTCCTTCATCACACTTATTCCCAAAACGGATGATCCTCAGACTGCAAATGACTTCGGGCCCATCTCTTTGCTCAACACCTCCATGAAGATCATTACCAAGCTGCTGGCTAAAAGATTGAAAAAAGTGATGTTAAAAATTGTTCATGAAAATCAATATGGATTTCTCAAGAAAAGACCAATCCAGGACTTAGATTTTGAAAAGACTTTTGATCTGATTGATCATAACGCCATTAGGGACATTGTCAAAGCAAGAGGATTTGGAAAAAAATGGCTGACATGGATACATATAATTTTATCTTCTGGTACTTCTACAGTGCTGCTCAATGGTATCCCTGGAAAAAATCTTTCACTACAGAAGAGGAGTCAGACAAGGGGACCCTCTTTCACCTCTGATTTTTGTCTTGGCTGTTGATCTATTGCAAACCACTCTAATAAAGCAATTCAGCACAATTTGATATCCCCTCCAATTCAGAGGAGAGCATGCCCCAATTTTCCAGTGATCCAATATGCTGATGACACTATCATAGTTCTGCCTGCAATTCCCTCCCAACTAATGCAAATTAAAAATTTGTTGTTGCACTACTCACAATGCACTGGACTGAAAGTTAATTATAAAAAGTCATTTTTGGTCCCCATCAATGTGCATGAAGGTCACGTGCCTCTTTTGCTTTCTACTTTAGAGTGCAATCAAGGAACCTTCCCCTTCACTTATCTAGGACTCCCAATGAACACTTCCAGACCAAAAATTGAAGATTTCAACCCCATAATAATCAGAATTGAAAGAAGACTCTCAGGGTGCTCCACTATGCTTTCTTATGATGGTAGACTGCAACTAATTAAGTCTGTTTTTTCCTCACTGCCAATTTTCTTTATGTGCACCCTGATTCTTCCTATGGGAGTGGTGGAACAAATCACTAAATATCTCAGGCACTTCTTTTGGAGAAAATATGGCATGACTGATAAAGGATCTGCTCTCATAGCTTGGGACAAAGTCTATAAGCCCAAATCACAAGGAGGTCTTGGAGTGCTGGATATTGTAGCTCCCAATAAAGCTCTACTAATGCATGAAGAACATTTACAAATTCTTAAACAAAGAAGAAGTGCCTTGGGCCAAGTTAATCTGGGAAAAATACTATCTCACACACATACCCATGGATAAAAGAGAAGGATCATTCTAGTGGAAAGCCCACATGACACTTTTTCCTGAATTCAAAAAGGCCAGCAAATGTTATGTTTCCTCTGGCAAAACAATACTTTTTTGGAAAGACAATTGGGTAGGAGAAACTCTACAACAAAAATTTCCCGAACTCCACTCTTTTGCTTTCAAAGACACACTTTCTGTCAAGGAGTTCTGTGATATTGAAAATTTGGCAAATCATTTTCTCATGCCTCTTTCTACTCAGGCCTTCCAACAGTTCAACCGACTGAAATACCTCCTTCCTGTTCTTGACAGTGATGGCAAGGATATATGGAGTTGCAATGAAATTCAAGACAGATACTCCTCCATGAGAATGTACAAACATATGATGGGTAATGAGGAAGGACATCCTATCTTCAAACTTATTTGGAACTGCTCCAATAGACTCAAACACAAGATCTTCTTTTGGCTAGTGGCTCATTGCAGAATTAACACTAGATCACTACTCAAGAGAAAATGTATGCAGATCAATACTGTTCACTGCCCAAACTGCAATCAAGAGGCTGAAGAAACAACACTTCATCTTCTTTGGGATTTCAATTTTGCTCAACAATGTTGGGACACTTTGATCCCCAATAGGAGGAAATGCACTTCAATTTATGAGGAATCATCACTCGCTGCATAACATCTCCCCGAACAATTCTCAACTAAAATCATCATCCTTGGATGCTGGTGTAGGAGATATGCCCTAGAGGCAATAATAAATGTTATTGATTATCTCCCTGTTCATAATTAGGTTTATGTTCCATGCTATAACTGCTATGGTTCTCGAGTCTACAATAACCACGAGGCTCGGAAGAAGACACATATGCACGTGTGGAATAATAAACGGTAAAATATATTCCTAGTCTGGCCTCTAAGACTAGCTCAAGTGTTGCATGATGGTTCTGTTTTCCTGATCATGGGCATGTCTAAGCCAGCAATTTTGAGGGCACAATGTTAGAAGAACATTTGTGTTGAATCAATCCGAATTGATGTTATGCTATGAGATACATTCGTCACAAGTTAAATTTATTTTTCTGCGGCTAATGGTTAATAACACATAGATGGTTAACGTTTGCATGATTCCTTAGACCATGAGAGTATCGAGTTTCTTCATGCTTGATTCATGAACTTTGGGGTTTGTTAAACGTCATCCGTAACTGGATGGCTATTACGGCGGCTTACGGGTTCATGGGAAAGTATGTCAAGTAACTTGATAGCTCAAGATTGGGATTTGCTCCTCCGACGATGGAGAGATATCTCTGTGCCCTCTTTGTGTTACGGTATCCATCATCGTCTGGCCAGACATTTTGTGATTTGATCACGGGGATGCCGGAACACGGTAACGAGAAAAGAGAACAATACCGGTAACGAGGTAACTGGCATAGTGGACAAGTTGTTGATCCACGGGGATGCCAACATGTCTCACCTCGGGTATTTGTAACATATCGCGAAGCAACAGGAATAGCACACGGCAACTGGAGGTTCACTCGAACATTCATTCGTGTGGGTATAGGGGTCAATATGGGTGTCCACGGCTCCGATGTTGATCATTGATCGGAAGGGGTTCCGGGTCATGTCTATACTTCACCGAACCTATAGGGTCACACGCTTAAGGGTCATCTATCTGCTGAATACTAGACAGGGAGTCTGAGAGAAAATCACCGGAAAAGTTTCGGACACCGGAAAAGTTTCGCACACCGGAAAAGTTCGCAGAGAGAACACCGGAACAGTTTCGGTAAAACTGAAAAGTTGTTTCAGGGGATACCATTAAGTCAAATTGGTTTTGGCACATGCCTGATAATTCTTGGAGGGTGCCAGAATCATTCTGGAAACTTCTGGGAATTTTCCGGAAGAAAAACCGGAAATGTTCCGGAGCTGCCGGAACCACTTCAGATGCTTTTCGCAGATGAAAATCACTAATCCGGAATTGTTCCGGAACGCATTGAAAATTATTTTAGTGGGTACTGGAAATGTTCTAAGCCCACATAAATATTTTCAGTTCGAACGGACGCTGAAAAATGTCGTCATGAATAGTGAAAGTGCTTTTTGGGATATTTATGGAAAACCACCTTTTGGGATATTTTCAAAAGGCTTCTAGAAGGCCAAGGAGGATAAGGGAGCCCCTTATGGGGGGCCCCAAGGGGGTGGCCAGCCAAGATAGGAGTAGCTCCATGGAGCTCCACATGGCACCCCAATTTCCTCATATGCCCCTTATGTGTGACATAAAGTGGGGGTACTTTGGTATTTTTGAATACCCATCCTACCCCTTGGTTTTCCTATATAAGGAGGAGAGGGGGCTGCCCAATCCTTCATCCATTCTCACATACACATGCCATCTGATGTTATCTGGCTTCTCTCTCCCTCCCAGCGAAATAGTTTCCTAGAGCCGAAAGGCTGTCTGGGTTCCGGCAGGAACTAGTTCTGGACGGCGAAGCCCTGCCGGATAGATGACACCATATGTGTGCAACTCTGTAGAGAGATCGTCGTTTCGGTCTTAGTTCGAGAGTGCCTCCCGAAGGGCTGTCTGTGTGACCGTCCGAGTTTCGAAGGTCCTCCCGAAGGGCTGTCCGAGTGACCGTTCGAGTTTCGAAGGTCCTCCCGAAGGGCTGTCCGTGACACCGTCCGGGGACTGTCCGACCGCCTCCCGGAGGGCTGTCCGAGGGGCAGATGAGGGTATACATCCTCGCGGTTGGGAGGTTGTAAATCCTAGCTGCGGGGATCTGCACCGCTGATCGTCATCGACTCTACTTCCGCTGCGCTATGAGTCGGTAACGAAAAAGATCAAACCTTGTATGCAGTCTCCATAGTGGTCCTGGGATGGTGCGTAGGTCGGAATTTTTTTGTTTTCTGCTGCGTTACCCAACAGTGGCATCATGAGCCGTGCTATGCGTAGATGCAGGTTGCGATCTAGAATACATAGAGATGTATGGGTGTTGCACAATATAATTAGGTAGTAGATGAGTTCTATTACTAAAAATTATTTGTGCGGGTAGCAGATGAAATCTATTACCCGATGTTCTTGTTGCTTCCCTGGAATTTGCATATTTCTGATCTTGATAACAGCATGGTGGAGTTTCAATGTTCTGGCAATCCGCGATCCTGATTGATCAACGAAGTGCTAACAGTTCATTGAATTCCACCGTAGTTAAAAAGAAAGATGAAATTTCGCAGACGAAAGGGCAATGCAGATATGATCTGCACGGGGGCAATGCAGATATGACGAAGTTTAGTATGGGGCTCGAGATTTTATTATCTCGTGTTTCATACACCCCGCAATGTTAATCTAGCGACTTGGATTATCATGCTTGATGATGGACGTTGGTAGCTTCGGTTTGTTTCGAAACCTTAGAAGCCACGTAAAACAAGTTTTTGCATGAACCGATTAGAGGCGTCTAACTTGGTTTTGCAGGATGGTTTGCATGTGCATATGATGTGGTATAGCAGTGCTCATATTAATTTGATTATGTATGAGATGACTATATGATGTAATATTAACATGACCTGCGTGTCATGATTCGGCATGATGGCTGGAGCCATATGATTGTCACTTTAATGACTTGCGTGTCAACCTTAAGTAATGCACTTATTTTATTAGCTATAGAGATAGCAATATTATCTGGTGCATCGACAAGGTGGTGGCAATCTTCGCGAAGGTGAACACCGACGCGAATGCCGAAGACGAAGAAATACAAGACTTCTCCGTCAGAAAGGGCTATACCATATCATGCTATTATGAATTGCCTGAGATGTTTATCCCTTATGATGCACCCTTCTTGATTGCGCGGTAGTCGCTTTTTATTAGGGTGATCTCTCACAAAAATATCAAGTAGTTAGTGTTCTCCCAAGTGTAGCACCGTCATGGCACCTATCTCTTCGGGGCATCACATGATCTCCATGGGTGCGAACGTTTAGAGAAGTGTGAGGCGGGTGAGTTGAGACCTCGAAGCGAGATCACTTGGTTGTCTAGACGTTCAGGAAGGACAGTCCTGAGCTTGGAACACACGCATCGAAAGATGAACAAGAATCACATAGAGATGTGATCGGCAAGTTTGCCTACCGATTGAAGTTCGCGCCATTTGAGTTCATCTCGAACCGTGGCGTTGAATTAAAATGCGGGTCTTGTATCACTCACAATCAATTATGAGAGATATTGATTTGAGTGGGAGCGCACTGTAGAATTACCTTGTTTAATTCTCAGTGCAATTAATTATGAATTTTGTCTAAGTATGGTTTGCATAATAGTTGTAGAAGAATGGCTCGCGTTTCCACCTTCCCTATTAAAATTGAATAGCTGTTAAATATCTGGTTAAAACTTTACGATTGGTAACGTAATATGAGGATTGTCCTCAAGAGTGCCGAGAAGGACTTTGTCCCATCGCATACTTTTGGTATTCTCCCGCTAATGCTATGGATGATATGACTCTCGTCCTTCGATCCAAAAGCTAAAATTCCGTTACGGTCAAGTGAAATATGTTTGCTTCCATGAGACCTGAACTTCGAAAGTTTGGATAGTTATGTGATATTCATGGAATTTGAAAATCATTTTCAGAGACAGACAAAGGCTAAAAGATATGATATATCCAAAGCAATGTTTGTTTGCAAAACATTAGTAAAGTGTTTACTATACATTGGACTGATAAAAAAGGGATCCAGAAGAACGCCTGTCATATGATATGAAGGTGAATAAAACAACAACTTAAAGAGAAAGGAAGTGTCCGAAGGGTGTTAGTGAAACTTTTCACGCCTAGGAAGTCCGGGGCTAACGCCACTCTTAAGTTGGGTGCTTCTTCTGAGAGTAGGAGAAATACTGAAAGTTAAACTGTTAGAAGTATGAAGGCAGAAAGAAAGAAGACTTGAATATCCAGCTCATGTATGAATGTCATACAAGTTTTTGATGTATAGAAGGCTAGTCAAAGATATAGTTCTTGGGAATTATGGTTAAACATGTTAATCACTAATTCTTGGGTATTGTGAGTTGATCACAAAGATACCCGCTCGATTGCATTCTGTTGCAACTCGATGTAAGAACTACTACGGCCTGAAAGACTAGCCAGGAATGAGGTTAAGATACACACAGGGAACATAGTAAATGTTACTATACCTTCCATCGGTGTATTACCTATGTATTTACTTTCATAATTCATTTTAGAGTTTCACACTCTAGCCCTTTGCATAAGGTATGTTGCAAGAAGGTTGTTCATAAGAGAACTTTTGATGTTCGGTGTTATGAATAACATAAGGGCCATACTTTCATTATGCATGAGACGTGTGTTATGAATATTGATAATAATACATTACCTCTGGGTTAACTTTCATAATTCATTTTAGAGTTTCATACACTCTAGCCCATTGCACAATGTTTGTTGCAAAAGAGTTGTTCATAAAAACAACAATTGTTGTTCAGTATTATGAATAACATGAAGGGCCATGCTTCCATCCTAGATGGGATGTATGTTATGAATATTGATAGAAATATGATACATCCATAACACTGGCGCTAAATGTCGCAAGACTAAAAGAATACCACACAAGTGTGGCACTGCATTTGGTCACATTGGAGAAACCCGCATGGAAAATTCCATTATGATGGATTTTGAAGTCATTTGATTTTGAATCATCTGACACTTGCAACTTTCCTCTGAAAAGTGAAGTGACTGAAATACCATTCACAGGCCATAAGGAACGAGCAAAGAACATATTGGTGATCATACATTATGATGTGTGTAGTCCAATAAATGTTGTTGCAAGTAGTGGATTTATCTATCTTCAGAAATGACTCAAGTAGATATATGGATATTTACTTGTTGAGACGTAAGTCTGGATCTTTTGAATTCATTCATAAGGTTTTCAAATATGAAGTAGAAGTTATTGTAACAAGAAAATTATGTTTCTGCAAATTGATTGCGGAAAGGAATATTTGAGTTACAAGTTTGGCGAATGTCTGATGAGTTGTGAAAGGGGTTTCATAACTTGCACCTCCCGGAACACCACTGCAAGTGAAAAGTCCGTGAAGATGTAATCGAATCATTTATGACATGGTAAGATCAAAGATGACATAAATAAATTTGCCATTATCCCTTTTAAGGTGATGCATTAGAGACTGCGGCTTTTACACTGAAAAGAGCTCCATCGGGTCTGTTGAAATGACGTCATGGTATGGTACGCCCAACCATGTTATATCTTTTCTTAACATTTGGAATATGGGGCTTGTGTAAAAGGTTACAAACCTATTCCAAATCAGACAAGTGCTTCTTTGTAGGTTATCCCAAGTCATTGGGTATTCCCCCACCACTATACCGAGGCAAAGGATTTTGCCACAAAACGGTATGCTTTTAAAGAGAATACTTCTTACAAAAGGTGAGTGGGAGGACAGTGCAACTCGACGAGATAACCAGTATCTTCATCATCAGGTCAAAGGAAAGGAACCTTGGAAGTGATTCCAGAGTTTCCTACTACGACTGATACGGAAGTCTCTACAATAAAATGTATGGACTTCGGTCGAACTTGCAGCTGAACCACGTAGGCAAGGCTCGTACAAACCTCTCAGGTGCGCAAACGAGATATTGTTGTTGGACAACAGTATACCTACGATACACAAGGAAGCGGTGATGGGCCGTGACTCCGGAATTGGCTAAATGCCGATACAATCCGAGATAGTTTCCATATAAATGTTTCAAGATTAAAATCTTGATACACCTTTCGAAAGGCTTAGAGTCTAACGAATATTTATGGAACTAAAAAATGATATGGATAAAAATGTTTTATCCATAAAGCTCGACTTGTTGAAATAACAAGTTCAAGGAGTTGACTACGATGAGGTTGTTTCACCGTAGCGATGCTTAAAGTCGGTTCGGGTTGAACTAGCAATTAATACATATTTCAATCATGAGATATGAAACATGGATGACAAAAGGATTTCCATCTGATGGAAATGTAACCAAGGACTTGCATGTGTTACAGTCCAATGTATTTTGTCAGTCCAGAGGATGCTAGTAAGTATGCAAACTTCAGAGTTCCAGCAATGGACAGAAGAGAGCAAAATGGAGTTGGAATCTTCGTGTTTTGATGAAATGGTAGAAAAGGGTTTTTGACTTCATCAATGGGTAACGAAGATGCTTGTGATTCAAGAAAATAAGTGGGAGCATAATAATATTTCTAAAAACCTTGTGTGCTTGACACATTGTTAATTGGAAATAAATTTCTTGACACGAATTAGGACTTCATTTGAAAATAGTTTTTTCGATGAAGTGCTTTGGCTAAATAGCCTTGATATTAGGCATGATGATCTATGGAGATAGATTTACCTAATGGGGCTGAGCAAAGATACATCTTGACAAAATGCTAAAACCTTTTAGCATTGAAAAACGTCAAGGAGTGATTCTTGCCGAAGTCACATGGAAAGAGTTTTTGCAAGACTCGGTGTCCCAAAACACTGATGAGCAAAATACATGATGGTGATTCCACACAATCTTGTGTTTGCATTAATCATGTATTCCATGGTATGTAAAAACAACCAGATATGTCCAATACTCCAAAGTTGTTGCGAGTATAGATACCAAAGTGATCAAAGTACTGATCATAGGACAACAGTGAAAGATGTCATTGAGTACTAGAGCAGTACCGATGACATGTTTTCTCGCAAGCAGAGATTATGAAGTGCGCGTTGTAAGTAATTACATCGATACAGTCTTCATCAATGCTCCATGCGATTTTCGATTTAAGTTAAGGGTTTTGTGTAATACACAACATGGTGGCACGGTA
Source organism: Elymus sibiricus (assembly GCA_039707655.1). Taxonomy (NCBI): domain Eukaryota; kingdom Viridiplantae; phylum Streptophyta; class Magnoliopsida; order Poales; family Poaceae; genus Elymus; species Elymus sibiricus. Next base: position 255,038,790 of record CM077671.1, read on the forward strand.
GTTGGAAATTGTTCCCAACAAGATACTGTGGCGAATTCTATAACAAAGGCTAAGTATGTTGACGCTTTAGAAGCGACAAAGAAGTTGTTGAATCATATAGTTCATTCATGAACTTAGTATGGTTCCAAGATGGCTTTGGTCTATGGGACACTATTGCAGATAGTTGCTCCATAGCTCAGTCTGAGGAATCAGGTTTCGACCAATGATTCACGCATATGCAAAGCCAAGTCCACACAAAATATGAATTTTGGGAAAGCGTGAAAATGCAAGGATATGCAAAGTTACACACGAAGCTAAAGTTGTCAGATCCGTTGGACATCAGGCTATACCACATGCGAAGCATATTTTACACCAGTGTGCCACAGGTGTAAAGTGCATTAGCATTAACTAGATTATTGACTCTAGTGCAAGTGGGAGTCTATAGGAGATATGCCCTAGAGACAATAATAAATGTTATTGATTATCTCCCTGTTCATAATTAGGTTTATGTTCCATGCTATAACTGCTATGGTTCTCGAGTCTACAATAACCACGAGGCTCGGAGGAAGACTCATATGCACGTGTGGAATAATAAATGGTAAAATGTACTCCTAGTCTGGCCTCTAAGACTAGCTCAAGTGTTGCATGATGGTTCTGTTTTCCTGATCATGGGCATGTCTATGCCAGCAATTTTGAGGGCACAATGTTAGAAGAACATTTGTGTTGAATCGACCCGAATTGATGTTATGCTATGAGATACATTCATCACAAGTTAAATGGTTAATAACACAGAGATGGTTAACGTTTGCATGATTCCTCAGACCATGAGAGTATCGAGTTTCTTCATGCTTGATTCATGAACTTTGGGGTTTGTTAAACGTCATCCGTAACTGGATGGCTATTACGGCAGCTTACGGGTTCATGGGAAAGTATGTCAAGTAACTTGATAGCTCAAGATTGGGATTTGCTCCTCCGACGATGGAGAGATATCTCTGGGCCCTCTTGGTGTTACGGTATCCATCATCGTCTGTCCAGACATTTTGTGATTTGATCACGGGGATGCCGGAACACGGTAACGAGAAAAGAGAACAATACCGGTAACGAGGTAACTGGCATAGTGGACAAGTTGTTGATCCACGGGGATGCCAACATGTCTCACCTCTGGTATTTGTAACATATTGCGAAGCAACAGGAATAGCACACGGCAACTGGAGGTTCACTCGAATATTCATTCGTGTGGGTATAGGGGTCAATAAGGGTGTCCACGGCTCCGATGTTGATCATTGATCGGAAGGGGTTCCGGGTCATGTCTATACTTCACCGAACCTGTAGGGTCACACACTTAAGGGTCATCTATCTGCTGAATACTAGACAGGGAGTCTGAGAGAAAATCACCGGAAAAGTTTCGGACACCAGAAAAGTTTCGGACAGCGGAAAAGTTTCGCAGAGAGAACACCGGAACAGTTTAGCTAAACTGAAAAGTTGTTTCAGGGGATACCATTAAGTCAAATTGGTTTTGGCACATGCCTGATAATTCTTGGAGGGTGCCAGAATCATTCTGGAAACTTCTGGGAATTTTCCGGAAGAAAAACCGGAAATGTTCCGGAGCTGCCGGAACCACTTCAGATGCTTTTCGCAGATGAAAATCACTAATCCGGAATTGTTCCGGAACGCATTGAAAATTATTTTAGTGGGTACTGGAAATGTTCTAAGCCCACATAAATATTTTCAGTTCGAACGGACGCTGAAAAATGTCGTCATGAATAGTGAAAGTCCTTTTTGGGATATTTATGGAAAACCACCTTTTGGGATATTTCCAAAAGGCTTCTAGAAGGCCAAGGAGGATAAGGGAGCCCCTCATGGGGGGGCCCCAAGGGGGTGGCCGTCCAAGATAGGAGTAGCTCCATGGAGCTCCACATGGCACCCCAATTTCCTCATATGCCCCTTATGTGTGACATAAAGTGGGGGTACTTTGGTATTTTTGAATACCCATCCTACCCCTTGGTTTTCCTATATAAGGAGGAGAGGGGGCTGACCAATCCTTCATCCATTCTCACATACACATGCCATCTGATGTTATCTGGCTTCTCTCTCCCTCCCAGCGAAATAGTTTCGTAGAGCCGAAAGGCTGTCTGGGTTCCGGCAGGAACTAGTTCTGGACGGCGAAGCCCTGCCGGATAGATGACACCGTATGTGTGCAACTATGTAGAGAGATCGTAGTTTCGGTCTTAGTTCGAGAATGCCTCCCGAAGGGCTGTCCGTGTGACCGTCCGAGTTTCGAAGGTCCTCCCGAAGGGCTGTCCGAGTGACCGTTCGAGTTTCGAAGGTCCTCCCGAAGGGCTGTCTGCGACACCATCCGGGGACTGTCCGACCGCCTCCCGGAGGGCTGTCCGAGGGGCAGATGAGGGTATACATCCTCGCGGTTGGGAGGTTGTAAATCCTAGCTGCGGGGATCTGCACCGCCGATCGTCATTGACTCTACTTCCGTTGCGCTACGAGTCGGTAACGAAAAACATCAAACCTTGTATGCAGTCTCCATAGTGGTCCTGGGCTGGTGCGTAGGTCGGAAATTTTTTGTTTTCTGCTGCGTTACCCAACAGCTGGAATATTTGGAACCAGAGGAATGGTACTATTTTCAGAGGAGTTCCACACACAATTCAGTCTTCGCGTTTTATCCTCAAACAGGACCTCATCTTATTGCAGCACAAATTAAAGGACAAGCATTCCCAATGATTCAAACAGTGGTTGCATAGTAACTTCTAATTGTTGTAGAATGTTTCCGAAAAATGGCATTGGTTAGAAGGCCTTTGAGACTTCCTTTTCCTTTTCTTTTCTTTAACTTTTGTATTATATTTTATTTATTAATGAAAATCACACCGTAGAACGGTTGTTCTACGGTTTCTGGGTTAAAAATTGTATGTTTTTCTCTTTCCTTACATCTCAGTAACTTCTCTTATGTTCTTGTGGTGGCTCGCAAAGGAAAACAATGATCGCCATTATGCAATACAAGCCAACACAGAACATATTTTATGCACGAAGTTACTGGGGATGAATGATGACATACAGATTTTATATTGTGTACTTATACCATATGTTTATCGTTCTTGCCTTCTGGTTATATCATTTTTTGGATGTTAGGATCAATATGCTATACTTAGTGTATCTTGTTTTTTATTATCAACTTTTCTCATGAAATATGTGTATATCACTAATTTTTGCCACACTAGAAACCTTAATTAAAGAAAAATAATATACATGGGATAGGAACAGCAAACACATATTGCATGCACATAACACAAATGCAAGTTGTGATTTGTTGTTCTATCACTAATCCGATTAGTTTCCTCGGCATTCAGTTCTCGTGACCTTTGTCAATCAATTCTGAGAGGTATATTAATTATTTTTAGAAGGTGAATATGTGGGCTTGCACATTCTAGCTATTTTGCGAAATACACACATATACTATAAATTCTAGTACATGCTTACACGTGCTTGCGAGCATATGTTTTCAGAGAAAGGGCTAAAACGCCCAACTTTAAATTGATAAAGTCCTGTGAAGGAGTGAGCGAACACAGGTCATTGATCTCATGTTGCTCTAAATATAATACAACTATGTAATAGTTTTACCCAATCTTAATACAACGAGATGCAAGTCTCATGTGTGTTATAGTAAAGATAAATTAATAAAACCCCAAACGGCCAAAAGAAACATAGATCTTGAACGAGATGACTTACAGTACGAAATACCATAATTATTTGGGTATAAATTGTGGCTTTAGTGAATTGGTTAAATATATCAGCTAACCAATTCATAAATTATTTGCTAACGAGTTAAGACTCACTTTACTATTTGTCTTTACATAGTAAATGTTATTTTCCTCAATCTTCATGACGTATTCTAAGAAATTCGAAATTTTATTTGTACTAGTTTGTATGCTGTAAAGTTTTCTATATTATGACCATTGAACGAAAAAATCATACTTGGGCATGGACATGTACATTTATATATATATTCCGTGACAAATTGAGCTTGTGTGTTTATGTGTCCTGATGATTAGAAAGATTTTCTATTTTTATGAATTCATAATTTGCTCCTATTTTATTAGCAGTAGATAAATTATGTCAGTTCTTACCATTTTCTGTTTTTGTAAGCTTAAATTATGTTGTGTGCATTAAGTCATGTTCTAATGTGTACTTTGCATTTTGCTTCTAAAAAATTCACATTGTGAGTCAATTCAGAAGTCTATTTGTTATTCATTTGTAATATATATCATCCATTTGGTAAGAAACCTTATTTTTTAATTTAAAACGTGTCGACATTTTGTCGCCTTATTTCGATAACTTTGATTGCCCACGATCATTTTAGCACGACTTTTAGACATGGTAATTACATTTCCGATTTCATGCCCTAGCTAGGTCCCCTCGTTATTCACTCCACATTAACAGTAATCTTGTTTCTCTGGATCATATATAGGAAATTATTCCTTTTTACCGACTAAGTTGGGTACATTCATGTTTTTGTACACAGGTCTGAATGGAGCAGTATTTGCTGAACTCCAATGCCTCACACAGCTCGAGCAATCTCAACAATCACAAGGGGGCCATGATTATTTCACCACACATCTTGAAGGTGACTTAAAATGAAAAGTACAAGTCGGGAGCCATATGGGAAGTATAATAATATATATTTACGCTGTAACATTGGTGGAATTATAAACCTTTTTGTGTTGAGTGGATAAGCCAAAGAAATATTGCTAGATGTGGTGCACTATGTTCTCATACATACTTGGATGGAGATTCTAATACACATAGTCCATGCATATATATATATATATATATATGTGTGTGTGTGTGTGTGTGTGTGTGTGTGTGTGTGTGTGTGTGTGTGTGTGTGTGTGTGTGTGTGTGTGTGTGTGTGCTAGAATAGTGTCAAGCTAATTCTCTTATTATATTATATTTTCTTTAAAATCTTCTGGTTATTGTGTATCACACATATTTATCAGTGGTAGGTCCTAGCTTATATACTTATATTACATGATGAATACAAGTTTCTGCATGTTCAGTACCTTCTCCACTGGCACACGGCATGTCAAGGGCACCGTGCTCTCGGCTACGATCTAGTGAAGTATGCTGGTCCATTTGCTGATAGAGATAGGAAGCAGATCATGGTGAATAAGCACCTCTTGGTCTTTTTGTTAACGGAATATATTGTTCTTTTTTTTCTTGGAAAAGAAAGAAATTTTACAAGGTCAATACACCTATCCACAAGATCATCTAGAAATGCAAATTCAGCTTTCATGTCGGGTCATAGCAGGAGCCTCAAATATATTTGCCCTTAGGTCGCAGCTCATATCGCAATTAACTTGTTTTTGCTACACTTTTCTATCTGATATCTAGTCGTGCTTGTTCTTTGGCCTTTAGTCATGTGTGAAGTAGGACGCTAGTGTGATATTTTTTCAAATATAGGCCTGATGATTTTTGAGAGTACATGGCAAACATTTTTTATAAAATTCCCGCTGAACATTTTTCTAGATGGTATGAAACTTTTTGAAAAAATAAGTGAACATTTTTTTACATTACATAAACATTTGTTCTAGAAAATGTCATGATTTTTCTGAAATGTGAGAAGTTTCTTTAAAATAAGTGTCACGAACATTTATTTGAATGTTATGAAACCTTTTTTCATTGTATAATACATTGTTTAAATATCACCACTAGTAGAAAAGAGGTCTTTGGACCGGAACTTTAGTCCCGGTCAGATTTTGGACCGGGACTAATGTGACCACTAGTCCCGGTTCCTGAGGCTAGGCTTTAGTCCCGGTTCATGAGGAACCTCTAGTCCCGGTTGGTGTTACCAACCGGGACCAACTGGGAGTAAAGGGGTGGTGGTAGGCTGGCGTCAGGCTGGGCCCCCTGCAAGCCCCTTTAGTCCCGGTTGGTAGCACCAACCGGGACTAGAGATGGACCTTTAGTCCCGGTTGGTATCACCAACCGGGACTAGAGATATCACTATATATAGTGCTTCGTCCAGCCCGAGCCCGAGCTCTCCTTTCTCTCCTCTGTTCTCTCTTCGCTTGCTCGAGCTCATCCTCCATTTTTGCCAAGATTTGTCAAGATTTAAGGCACCCCATCTATCCAAGTGTTCACAAAGGTTTGCAACTTTGTCCTTTCATCTCTCATTGCTAGATTAGCTTGTGCAATGCTCTATAAGTATAGTGATTTGTGGGTTTTAGTTTGGGAGTAATTATGTGGGAGTTTATTTGATTTATATGCAATTTGAGCTCAAAATAACTTCTTAGTTTGCATATGTGTAGGTGTGGTTTACTTAGTGCCTTCTCGTCCCCGTCCAAACCACCGTCGATCGTCCACACCGTCCCGTCGCCGGCACCACCTTGGTGAGCCTCTTGTTCTTGTCCTTTTTATAAAAAAAATCTTATTTGTATGATTTAGATAGTTGTATAATTTTCTTACTTGTATGATTGTTTGTTATACATAGTGCCATGGTTTTGATATCCGTGCCCGTCGGCCCTCGTCCGATTTATGATTCGGATGCGATATATTCTCTTTTATTACTATTTGTTGCATTTCGTGTTTATGACAATTGTGCCCATCAAGTTGACATAGATATTTTTTATCTAGGAGGTATGTGAACCGGAAATTACAACTGACCCTCTTGCCGAGAAGTTAAATTTAGTTGAAAAAGAAAACGAGTATTTGAAAGAAAAATTGAAAAGAATTGAAGAATAGAAGATGAAATTGGAGTTGTATGTTGTCAAAGTCGTCGATGATCACAAGATCAAGATGGATGCAATGCACTTGAAGATTAGAAAGATTAGAAAATATGTCGTTAATAAAGAGGCTTGGTAATATTATGTTGTTGGATCAATTATTACCTTAGTTGTGATTTTGATCGCATTTGTTGTTGCATTTAAATGCTTTAGGTAGATAGTTTTATGTTGTTTTTATGAGAATAAGTGTGTATGAACTTTATGTATGAACTTGTATTAATTTGGTCTTTTCGGTGTTGTGTAATGAAGATGAGTCGGCAAAGGATGTACGATGACCGACGCTCTCCCCAGTTCATTAATGGTGTGCATAGTTTTCTGCGTGCGGCTGAGGCAAACGAGCGGGATGGTTTTATGTGTGGTCCATGTGGTATCTGTAAGAATGATAAGAATTACTCTAGCTCAAAAGTCATTCACGTCCACCCATTTACGTACGGTTTCATGTCCGACTATAAATATTGAACCAAGCACGGAGAAAGAGGGCTTCTAATGGAAGAGAATGAAGAAGAAGAGGATGAAGACAACTATCATGGGTTCCCTGAATATGATGGTACTACAATGCGGGAAGAGAATAAAGAAGAAGAAGCTGAAGAAGAGGCATCAGATGAGCCTGCTGATGATCTTGGTCGGGCTATTGCTGATGCAAAGAGAAACTGCGAAAGTCAAAAGGAGAAGTTGAAGTTGCAGCGCATGTTAGAGGATCACCAAAAATTGTTGTACCCAAATTGCGAAGATGACAAGAAAAGGCTGGGTACCACACTGGAATTGCTGCAATGGAAGGCAGAGAATGGTGTATCTGACATGGGATTTGAAAAGTTGCTGAAAATAATGAAGAATAAGCTTCCAAAGGACAACGAATTGCCCGACAGTACGTACGAAGCAAAGAAGGCTGTCTGCCCTCTAGGATTAGAGGTGCAGAATATACATGCATGCCCTAATGACTGCATCCTCTACCACAGCGAGGAGTACGAGAATTTGAATGCATGCCCGGTATGCGGTGCATTGCGCTATAAGATCAGTCACAATGACCCAGGTGATGATGTTGAGGGCGAGCGCCCCAGGAAGAGGATTCCTGCCAAGGTGATGTGGTATGATCCTATAATACCACGGTTGAAATGTTTGTTCCAAAACAAAGGGCATGCCAAGTTGTTGCGATGGCACAAGGAAGACCGTAAGAAAGACGAGAAGTTGAGAGTACCCGTTGATGGGTCGCAGTGGAGAAAAATCGAGAGAAAGTAGCCGGAGTTTGCAGGTGACGCAAGGAACTTATGGTTTGGTATAAGTGAAGATGGCATCAATCATTTTGGGGAGTAGAGCAGCAATCATAGCCCCTATCATGTGACTCTATGTATCTATAACCTTCTTCCTTGGTTGTGCATGAAGCGGAAGTTCATTATGATGCCAGTGCTCATCCAAGGCCCTAAGCAACCAGGCAACGACATTGATGTGTACCTAAGGCCATTAGTTGATGAACTTTTACAGCTGTGGGACATAAAAGGTGTACGTGTGTGGGATGAGCACAAATAGGAGGAATTTGACCTACGAGCGTTGCTGTTTATAACCATCAATGATTGGCCGGCTCTTAGTAACCTTTCAGGACAGACAAACAAGGGATACAATGCATGCACGCACTGTTTAGATGAGACCGGAGGTATATATTTGGATAAATGTAATAAGGTTGTGTACCTGGGACATCATCGATTTCTTCTGATCAAGCATCTCTTAAGAAAGAAAGGCAAGCATTTCAAAGGTGAGGCAGATAACCGGAAGAAGCCTGACCACCGTACTGGTGATCATATACTTGATATGGTCAAGGATTTAAAAGTAATCTTTGGAAAGGGTCATGGCGGACTATCTGTTCCGAATGACGCTGACGGACACGCACCCATGTGGAAGAAGAAATCTATATTTTGGGAGCTAGAGTATTGGAAAGTCCTAGAGGTCCGCTCTGTAATCGACATGATGCACGTGGCGAAGAATCTTTGCGTGAACCTGCTAGGCTTCCTAGGCGTGTATGGGAAGACAAAAGATACACTGGAAGCACGGGAGGACCAGCAACGTATTAACGAAAAAGACGTCATGCATCCAAAGCAATATCAAGGTCCTGCCAGCTACGCTCTTACAAAAGAAGAGAAGGAAATCTTTTTTGAATGTCTGCTCAGTATGAAGGTCCCGTCTGGTTTCTCGTCGAATATGCAGGGAAAAATAAATATGGCAGAGAAAAAATTCCAAAACCTAAAGTCTCATGACTGCCACGTGATTATGACGCAATTAATTCTGGTTGCATTAAGGGGGCTTCTATTGAAAAATGTTCGATTAGCCATTGTGAAGCTATGTGCATTCCTCAATGCAATTTCTCATATGGTAATCGATCCAGAAATCCTACCAAGGTTACAGAATGATTTGGTGCAATGTGTGTGTGTCCTGATGATTAGAAAGATTTTCTATTTTTATGAATTCATAATTTGCTCCTGTTTTATTAGCAGTAGATAAATTATGTCAGTTCTTACCATTTTCTGTTTTTGTAAGCTTAAATTATGTTGTGTGCATTAAGTCATGTTCCGATGTGTACTTTGCATTTTGCTTCTAAAAAATTCACATTGTGAGTCAATTCAGAAGTCTATTTGTTATTCATATGTAATATATATCTTCCATTTGGTAAGCAACCTTATTTTTTAATTTAAAACGTGTCGACATTTTTTTGCCTTATTTCGATAATTTTGATTGCCCACAATCATTTTAGCATGACTTTTAGACATGGTAATTACATTTCTGATTTCATGTCCTAGCTAGGTCCCCTCGTTATTCACTCCACATTAACAGTAATCTTGTTTCTCTGGATCATATATAGGAAATTGTTCCTTTTTACCGACTAAGTTGGTACATTCATGTTTCTGTACACAGGTCTGAATGGAGCAGTATTTGCTGAACTCCAATGCCTCACACAGCTCGAGCAATCTCAACAATCACAAGGGGGCCATGATTATTTCGCCACACATCTTGAAGGTGGCTTAAATGAAAAGTACAAGTCGGGAGCCATATGGGAAGTATAATAATATATATTTACGCTGTAACATTGGTGGAATTGTAAACCTTTTTGTGTTGAGTGGATAAGCCGAAGAAATATTGCTGGATGTGGTGCACTATGTTCTCATACATACTTGGATGGAGGTTCTAATACACATAGTCCATGACTCTCTCTCTCTACACACACACACACACACACACACACACACACACACACACACACACACACACACACATATATATATATTACTTTGTGCTAGAATGGTGTCAAGCTAATTCTCTTATTATATTATATTTTCTTTAAAAGCTTCTGGTTATTGTGTATCACACATATTTATTAGTGGTAGGTCCTACCTTATATACTTATATTACATGATGAATACAAGTTTCTGCATGTTCAGTACCTTCTCCACTGGCACACGGCATGTCAAGGGCACCGTGCTCTCGGCTACGATCTTGTGAAGTATGTTGGTCCATTTGCTGATAGAGATAGGAAGCAGATCATGGTGAATAAGCTCCTCTTGGTCTTTTTGTTAACGGAATATATTGTTGTTATTTTTTCTTGGAAAAGAAAGAAATTTTACAAGGTCAATACACCTATCCACAAGATCATCTAGAAATGCAAATTCAGCTTTCATGTCGGGTCGTAGCAGGAGCCTCAAATATATTTGCCCTTAGGTCGCAACTCATATCGCAATTAACTTGTTTTTACTACACTTTTCTATCCGATATCTAGTCGTGCTTGTTCTTTGGCCTTTAGTCATGTGTGAAGTAGGAGGCTAGTCTGATATTTTTTCAAATATAGGCCTGATGATTTTTGAGAGTACACGGCAAACATTTTTTATAAAATTCCCGCTCAACATTTTTCTAGATGGTATGAAACTTTTGAAAAAATAAGTGAACATTTTTTTACATTACATAAACATTTGTTCTAGAAAATGTCATGATTTTTCTGAAATGGGAGAAGTTTCTTTAAAAAAAGTGTCACAAACATTTCTTTGAATGTTATGAAACCTTTTTTCATTGTATAATACATTGTTTAAATATCACCACTAGTAGAAAACAGGCCTTTGGACCGGAACATTAGTCCCGGTCGGATTTTGGACCGGGACTAATGTGACCACTAGTCCCGGTTCATGAGGCTAGGCTTTAGTCCCGGTTCATGAGGAACCTCTAGTCCCGGTTGGTGTTACCAACCGGGACTAAAGGGGTGGTGGCAGGCTGGCGTCAGGCTGGGGCCTGCGAGCCCCTTTAGTCCCGGTTGGTAGCATCAACCGGGACTAGAGATGGACCTTTAGTCTCGGTTGGTATCACCAACCGGGACTAGAGATATCACTATATATAGTGCTTCGTCCAGCCCGAGCCTGAGCTCTCCTTTCTCTCCTCTGTGCTCTCTTCCCCTTGCTCGAGCTCATCCTCCATTTTTGCCAAGATTTGTCAAGATTTGAGGCACCCCATCTATCCAAGTGCTCACAAAGGTTAGCAACTTTGTCATTTCATCTCTCATTGCTAGATTAGCTTGTGCAATGCTCTATAAGTATAGTGATTTGTGGGTTTTAGTTTGGGAGTAATTATGTGGGAGTTTATTTGATTTATATGCAATTTGAGCTCAAAATAACTTCTTAGTTTGCATATGTGTAGGTGTGGTTTACTTAGTGCCTTCTCGTCCCCTTCCTAACCACCATCGATCGCCCGCACCGTCCCGTCGCCGGCACCACCTTGGTGAGCCTCTTGTTCTTGTCCTTTTTATAAAAAAAATCTTGTTTGTATGATTTAGATAGTTACTTGTATAATTTTCTTACTTGTATGATTGTTTGTTGTACATAGTGCCATGGTTTTGATATCCGTGCCCGTCAGCCCTCGTCCGGTTTATGATTCGGATGTGGTAAATTCTCTTTTATAACTATTTGTTGCATTTCGTGTTTATGACAATTATGCCCATCAAGTTGACATAGATATTTTTATCTAGGAGGTATGTGAACCGGAAATTGCAACCGACCCTCTTGTCGAGAAGTTAAATTTAGTTGAAAAAGAAAATGAGTATTTGAAAGAAAAATTGAAAAGAATTGAAGAAGAGAAGATGAAATTGGAGTTGTATATTGTCGATGTCGTCGATGATCACAAGATCAAGATGGATGCAATGCGCTTGAAGATTAGAAAGATTAGAAAATATGTCATTAATAAAGAGGCTTGGTACCATTATGTTGTTGGATCAATTATTACCTTAGTTGTGATTTTGATCGCATTTTTTGTTGCATTTAAATGCTTTAGTTAGATAGTTTTATGTTGTTTTTATGAGAATAAGTGTGTATGAACTTTATGTATGAACTTGTATTAATTTGGTCTTTTCGGTGTTGTGTAATGAAGATGAGTCGGCAATGGATGTACGATGACCGACGCTCTCCCCATTTCATTAATGGCGTGCATAGTTTTCTGCGTGCGACTGAGGCAAACAAGCGGGATGGTTTTATGTGTGGTCCATGTGGTGTCTGTAAGAATGATAAGAATTACTCTAGCTCAAAAGTCATTCACGTCCACCTGTTTACGTCTAGTTTCATGTCCGGCTATAAATATTGGACCAAGCACGGAGAAAGAGGGGTTCTAATGGAAGAGAATGAAGAAGAAGAGGATGAAGACAACTATCATGGGTTCCCTGAATACGATGGTACTACAATGGGGGAAGAGAATGAAGAAGAAGAAGCTGAAAAAGAGGCATCAGATGAGCCCGCTGATGATCTTGGTCGGGCCATTGCTGATGCAAAGAGAAACTGCGAAAGTCAAAAGGAGAAGTTGAAGTTGCAGCGCATGTTAGAGGATCACCAAAAATTGTTGTACCCAAATTGCGAAGATGACAAGAAAAAGCTGGGTACCACACTGGAATTGCTGCAATGGAAGGCAGGGAATGGTGTATCTGACAAGGGATTTGGAAAGTTGCTGAAAATAATGAAGAATAAGCTTCCAAAGGGCAACGAATTGCCCGACAGTACGTACGAAGCAAAGAAGGCTATCTGCCCTCTAGGATTAGAGGTGCGGAATATACATGCATGCCCTAATGACTGCATCCTCTACCACAACGAGGAGTACGAGAATTTGAATGCATGCCCGGTATGCGGTGCATTGCGCTATAAGATCAGTCGCGATGACCCTGGTGATGTGTTGAGGGCGAACGCCCCAGGAAGAGGATTCCTGCCAACGTGATGTGGTATGCTCCTATAATACCACGGTGGAAACGTTGGTTCCAAAACAAAGAGCATGCCAAGTTGTTGCGATGGCACAAAGAAGACCGTAAGAAAGACGAGAAGTTGAGAGTACCCGCTGATGGGTCGCAGTGGAGAAAAATTGAGAGAAAGTGGCCAGAGTTTGCAAGTGACGCAAGGAACTTATGGTTTGGTATAAGTGAAGATGGCATCAATCCTTTTGGGGAGTAGAGCAGCAATCATAGCACCTAGCCTATGACTCTTTGTATCTATAACCTTCCTCCTTGGTTGTGCATGAAGCGGAAGTTCTATGATGCCAGTGCTCATCCAAGGCCCTAAGCAACCCGACAACGACATTGATGTGTACCTAAGGCCATTAGTTGATGAACTTTTACATCTGTGGGACATAAAAGGTGTACGTGTGTGGGATGAGCACAAACAGGAGGAATTTGACCTACGAGCTTTGCTGTTTGTAACCATCAATGATTGGCCTGCTCTTAGTAACCTTTCAGGACAGACAAACAAGGGATACAATGCATGCACAAACTGTTTAGATGAGACCGGAGGTATATATTTAGATAAATGTAAGAAGGTTGTGTACCTGGGACATTGTCGATTTCTTCCGATCAAGCATCTCATAAGAAAGAAAGGCAAGCATTTCAAAGGTGAGGGAGATAACCGGAAGAAGCCTGGCCACCGTACTGGTGATCATATACTTGATATGGTCAAGGATTAAAAAGTAATCTTTGGAAAGGGTCATGGCGGACAATCTGTTCCGAATGACGCTGACGGACACGCACCCATGTGGAAAAAGAAATCTATATTTTGGGAGCAAGAGTATTGGAAAGTCCTAGAGGTCCGCTCTGCAATCGACGTGATGCATGTGACGAAGAATCTTTGCGTGAACCTACTAGGCTTCCTGCGTGTGTATGGGAAGACAAAAGATACACCGGAAGCACGGGAGGACCAGCAACGTATGAACGAAAAAGACGGCATGCATCCAAAGCAGTATCAAGGTCCTACCAGCTATGCTCTTACCAAAGAAGAGAAGGAAATCTTTTTTGAATGCCTGCTCAGTATGAAGGTCATGTCTGGCTTCTCGTCAAAATCAAGGGAATAATAAATATGGTAGAGAAAAAATTCCAAAACCTAAAGTCTCATGACTACCACGTGATTATGACGCAATTACTTCCGGTTGCATTGAGGGGGCTTCTACCGGAAAATGTTCGATTAGCCATTGTGAAGCTATGTGCATTCCTCAATGCAATTTCTCATAAGGTAATCGATCCAGAAATCCTACCAAGGTTACAGAATGATTTGGTGCAATGTCTTGTCAGTTTCGAGTTGGTGTTCCCACCATCCTTCTTGAATATCATGACGCACGTGCTAGTTCACCTAGTCGAAGAGATTGCCATTCTGGGTCATGTATTTCTACACAATATGTTCCCCTTTGAGAGGTTCATGGGAGTCTTAAATAAATATGTTCATAACCGTGCTAGGCCAGAAGGAAGCATCTCCAAGGGCCATGAAACAGAGGAGGTTATTGAGTTTTGTGTTGACTTTATTCCTGACCTTAAGCTGATTGGTTTTCCTGAATCGCGGCATGAGGGGAGACTGAGTGGAAAAGGCACGCTAGGAAAGGATTCAGTAATATGTAGGGACGGGCATTCTTGGGCCCAAGCACACTACACATTTCTCCAAAATTCCACCTTGGTGGCCCCGTATATCAATGAACACAAGAATATTCTACGCTCCAAACACCCGGAGCAGCCTGATGACTGGATTACACGTGAACACATGGGGACTTTCGGCGGTTGGTTGCAAACACATCTCATGAATGACGACAGTGTTGGAGATGAGTTGTACTTGTTGTCCAAGTCACCATCTTTGACTATATTGACTTTCAAAGGGTACAAGATTAATGGGAATACATTTTACACGATCGCCCAAGATAAAAAGAGCACCAACCAAAACAGTGGTGTCCGCTCTGATGCAACAAACAACAATAGGGAAAAGGAGACATATTATGGTTACATAGAGGAGATATGGGAACTTGACTATGGACGTGATTTTAAGATCCCTTTGTTTCGGTGCAAATGGGTCAATCTGACAGGGGTTAAGGTAGACCCGAAGTACGGAATGACAACAGTGGATCTCAACAATCTTGGGTACACAGAGGAACCATTTGTCCTAGCCAATGATGTGGCGCGGGTTTTCTATGTGAAGGACATGTCTACCAAACCGACAAAAAGGAAAGGTAAGGAAGCAAATACATCATACGGTGAACCAAAGCGCCACATAGTTCTTTCAGGGAAAAGAAACATCGTGAGAGTGGAGGACAAGACAGACATGTTAGAAGATTATGAAAAGTTTCATGAAATTCCTCCCTTCACAGTGAAGACTAGCCCAAGCATCCTGTTAAATGATGAAGATTGTCCATGGTTACGGCGCAAAGGGACACACACGAAGAAAAATTTTTATACCCCAAGATCCCACTCTAGGATGTGATGGGCTTCACCGTCATCACTTTCCTCTCTAGTGAGTAGCCGAGATAGGCCTGTTTGTACACGAAGTGCATCCAGTTTTTGTCGTAACCCTCTTAACTTTTTAGCACATGCTATGTGTGTGAAATGATGATACCATGCCAAGTTTCAACCTTTTCAGAGTTCATTTGTACTGCTTTTCAATTTCAAGGTCATTCAGCGTAAAAAATCATTAAATGCATGAAAAATAGCAAATGAAGTTAGAAAGGGTTGAAATTTGAAGATGTGGCTTTGAATGGTGCATATTGAATGCACAAAAAGTCTGGAGTTGAAATAAGTTTGAAAAAATGAAATGCCTTTGTAACAGATGAGTTTTCGTCCGAAACCGTCATACTTCAAAGGAGATGGTCCAGTTTGTACACGAAGTGCATCCAGTTTTTGTCGTAACCCTCTCGACTTTTTAGCACATCCTATGTGTGTGAAATGATGATACCATGCCAAGTTTCAACCTTTTCAGAGTTCATTTGTACTGGTTTTCAATTTCAGGGTTATTCGGCGCAAAAAATCATTAAATGCATGAAAACAATTAAATGTAGTTAGAAAGGGTTGAAATTTGAGGATTGGTAGTTGTATTGATAGTCTGTGCTATGCCAATTAATTTTTATATAAATGTCTAATAAACTTCTTGCATTTGTTTATATAAACTGAAAATAAACAATTTGCATTTTAAACACATAGGTCTCTTTGGTGTCTCATCAATGCTGATTATGCTTGTTATTGATGTTATTGTTGTTAAATGAGATATTATTTGCTAGACACAATTTGTATATGTATATGCTTCGACATATATTGTGCAAGTGTGTGCATGTGGATTTGTTGTTAAATATGTTATTGTTGTTATTGTTGTTAAATGAAATGTTATTTGGTAGTCACAATTTGTTCTCGTCGACGATGACCATCCCGCATCCACGTCGTCGACTCGGCGGCGACAACCTTCTTGAGAGGCGCCATGTCCGGGACTGGGCTCCGCCGGGCTGGCACTAGGTGGTGCTACCTTCCGGGGCGCGCAGCTTGGTGAGGAATCGGGCTCCCTTCGTCGACCCGGAGCTTCTTTGGTGGCGGTCGCGTGGGCCACTATCGGTGCGGAGGCAGCTGGACCCCGAGGAGGTGATATGTCGCCGTGTCAGGGAGGAGGACGAGCACGTCCGTCGCTACATGGTTGCGTTGGACGTCAGGTTCTCCAATACCTGGCAGGTTCTTCAGGGATCTCACCTGAGCTATGATCCTGTCATGGTTCCTTCTCTTTGGGTGTCCACCGCCCGCGCCTCAGGAACCGCAAGTCAACTGGATTATTCGATAGTATTCGACCTGTATTAGTGATGTTATATGATAATATTCGAGATGTATTAGTGATAATATTTGATGATGCATTAACTGGATTATTCGAGATGTATTAGTGATAATATTCGATGATGCATTAACTGGATTATTTGAGATGTATTAGTGATATTATATGATGAATACTAAATTGCTTTATCTTTCATTTGGATTAGTTAAGCTATGGACGATAGCGGCAGAGACCGTGAAGAGGATCTCTTCAGGATTATACGCTCCCAAGACCCAGAGATTGAACTAGATGACGACACACAATGGCTGAACGATTCCGATGAGGGAATTAAGGAAGAACTAATAGACGAAGGGCACACAAACAATGATGGCGAAGGAAATATTTTTCAATTAACAAAGTCCGGCGAGGTATATATATATATAAATATATATAAGGCCTCTGGTGATCATTACATGTATTAATTGATTAGTATATATATATATATATATATATATATATATATATATATATATATATATATATTAACGAATATTTCTTCTTTTAGCCCTCCGGATCGAGCAAATCTTCTACAAGGGTAGTACGAGGCCTGACCAAAAAGTTGGACGAGGGCATAAAGTAGAACATCGATGAAATCAGTTCGGGTGGCGAACCGATTGCTCCTAAAAAGAATGTGGAAAAATTTATACGTCAATGCGGAGTTATTGTTAGGGACCAAATCCCGATCAGCGTTCAAGAATGGAATAAGCCAAAGGAAGATCGAGGAGTTAGTTTTGTCGACGAAAGAGCAAAAAATACGCTTTGGGATACGCTCATGTCACATTTCACCCTACCAGAGGGTTTGACAGATCGCCAACGGGAGAAAGTCAAGAAGTGTGCTCTTAAGAAGATGGCCACACAATTCTAGAGTTGGAAGAAAAGATTATGGTCCAGGTACGTCAGCGCAGGAAAGAAGACTCCAGAATTCAAAGGAGAACTAGTGAAGGTAAAAGATCACTGGGACTTATTTGTGCAGCGCAAGGAATCGGAAGCAGCTAAGGAACGGTTGAGAATAAACAAGATGAATGCTGAGAAAAAAAAGTTTCACCATGTTCTGGGGCCAGGTGGCTACAAGACTGGGTTGCCTAAGTGGGATGAATCTGAGAGAAAGATGATTGCTGCAAGGGTCACTCCAAAAACAGTGGGTTCGCCCGACAGGTGCATGACTTGGTTTTATGCGCATGGAGGAGAGTCATATATCGGTCTCACCGAGATTCCTAAAGTTGCCACATCTTGAACAAATCGGTACGGCCGAGTTTTACTTCGGTTTCACCCAGTTGGTCAATAATGGTGTAACGGTTGGATTTTTGGAGATGCCTATATATACCCGTCCACCACCTCCCGCTCTCAAAAGAAGCACTCAGAACAGTTCCCCACTTCCCATATCCAAATTTCTGAGAGAGAACCACCTACCCTTGTGTTGAGATCAAGATCATCCACTCCAACCATATGGATCTTGATTCCTAGCCTCCCCAAGTTGCTTTCCACCCAATCAACCTCTTCTACAAAGCCAAATCTATGAGAGAGTGATTGAGTGTTGAGGAGTATATCATCTTGAAGCAGAAGAGCAAGGAGTTCATCATCACTATCAAGCCTATTACCTTTTGGAGGGTGGTGCCTCCTAGATTGGTTAGGTGTTGCTAGGGAGCCTCCTACTTCGTGTTGTGGATTTGAACCAAGAAGTTTGTAAGGGCAAGGAGATCGCCTACTTCTTGAAGATGTACCCATAGTGAGGCTAGTCCTTCGTGGACGGAAGCCGTTATGGAATAGTCAAGGTTGCTACTTCATGAACCCTTATGGGTGGAGCCCTCCGTGGACTCTCGCGACCGCTACCCTCCGTGGGTTAAAGACTCCATAAATGTGGATGTACGATAGCGCCACCTATCGGAACCACGGGAAAAATCTTCGTGTCAACAATTGTGTTTGATCTTCTATCCCTACCCTCTACTACATGTGCTTGTCTTTACTTTCCGCTGCTATACTCTTAGACATGCATGTGTAGGATGTGCTTGACTTGCTATCATTGCTAAAATCTACCCACAACTAAAATTGGGAAAAGGTAGAATTTTTATTTGGTCAAGTAGTCTAATCACCCCCCTCTAGACTTACTTTTGATCCTACAAGTGGTATCAGAGCTTTGGTCTCCATTGCATTGGTTTCACAACCTAGGAGAGTATGGCGTCTAGTGAGGGAAATTATCACCGTAGAGGTCCATGCTTTGATGGTACAAATTTTGCTAGTTGGAAGCATAAGATGAAAATGCATATTCTTGGTCATAACCCCGCCGTATGGGCTGTTGTTCGTGTTGGCTTGCAAGGTGATTTCTTTGGTGATGGAAAGGAATCGGGTAGTGAAGCGACCGCGGAAGAATTGAAGATGTTGCAATACAATGCTCAAGCATGTGACATTCCATTCAACTGCCTATGCCCCGAAGAATTCAACAAAATCAGTCATCTTGAGAATGCAAAGGAAATTTGGGATACTTTGGTTGATATGCACGAAGGTACCGAATCCGTCAGGGAATCTAAGTTGGATGTGCTTCAAAGTCAACTTGACAAGTTCAAGATGAAGGATGGTGAAGGAGTTGCGGAAATGTACTCTAGGCTTGCTCTCATCACAATTGAGATTGCCGGCTTAGGAAGCGAAGAAATGACCGACAAATTCATCATCAAGAAGATACTTAGAGCCTTGGATGGAAAGTATGACACCGTCTGCACATTGATCCAAATGATGCCAAACTACAAAGATATCAAGCCTAAGGAAGTGATTGGAAGGATTGTTGCTCATGAGATGTCACTTAAAGACAAGGAAGAACTTCACACCAAGTCAAGCGGTGCTTACAAAGCTACAAGTGATTCTCCCGCTACTTCAAGCGACAACCTTGTAACCAATGAAGAGATAAGCCTCATGGTCAAGAAATTCAACAAGTTCTACAAGAGTAGAGGCAAAGAGAGGAACTCCAACTCAAGATATGAAGAGAAGCGTTCATCTAGTTGTGACTGGAATTATTACAATTGTGGAAGGCCCGGACACTACTCCAATGAGTGCACGCCCCCCCCCCCCCCACAAGAGAAGAGAAGAGTCAGCTAGAAGGAAGAGCTCAAGAGATGAGTCACCTCGAAGAGAGAGAAGGAGTAGAGATGATCGTTATGAACGAAGACCCTCAAGGAGAAGTAGGGACTCGGAGAAGAAGGACAAGTACACCAAGAGCTACACAAGAAGAAGACATCAAGCTCATGTTGGTGAATGGGTTTCCGGCTCCGAATCCGACAACCACTCCGAGAGAAGTTATCACTCCGACTCCGACTATAGCCAAGATGAAGGTGTTGCCGGACTTACACTCGTTTCCTCCAACTCCTATGACATATTTGATTCACCAAATGAAGGGAGTGGAAGTTGCTTCATGGCTAAAGGCCCCAAGGTATCACATCCCGAATACATTGACTTTAATAGTGATGAGGATGACTTACTTGGAGATGATGACTTGCTATTTGATAAAACTAGTGATATTAGTCAAAATGAGCTAGATAATGATCATGCTAGTCAAGATAAGGCATGTGATGATGATAAGAAGGAAATAGAAGGACTAACTAAATAATTAAACACTCTTAAGTTAGCTCATGAGTCTACTTTAGAAGATCATAGAGAACTTGTAAGGACTCATGAGAAGCTACGCTTCGAGAAGCTCAATTTGGAGCAAGAACATGAGTTTCTTAAAGCAATCAATGACGATCTTCGAAAGAAGACTTCTTCTTATCTAGCCAAACGCCTACTCTTGTCTACATTTATTCCACAAGTTAAGACTAAGCAATCTAGTAACAAAGGCAAGAAAGGTTCTTCATCTAGTAACAACAAATCTAATGATAAATCAAATGATGTTGTTTCTAGTAGCTCTATTGATTCCACTAACGATTCTCTTAGCCAAGTTACACTTGAGCAAGAAAACAGTTTGTTGAAAGGAATTATAGAGAAAGGTGTCTACAAAAGTCTTGCCAGATGTAAGCAATTCGAAGAGATTGTACGCAAGCATGGAGGATACCGGAAGAACCATGGCATTGGCTACTTCAACGCAAATGGAGTCGAATGGAAAGAAGGTCAATACACCAAGCCTAAGTTTGTTCCTCAAAGGGAAAAGTATGAACCTACTCCTCCCAAGGGAACAAGCTCTCAAGATGACCTTCCTCCACAAGACCACAAGGGCAAGGGCAAGCTTCATGACGACATTGACACACTTGAAGATGAGTCCCTAGCCATGGTGAAGTGGGTTCCCAAGGATACTCCAAGTTCTACTTCAACTAACACTACTTCAACTCCAAGGATTCCCATCAAGTTGATGTGGATCCCAAAGAATAAGAACTAGAGAAGTTCTTGAGGGGTGACTCCGCCAATGAAATTCACTCTTATTCATTATTGGCATGGACTATTTGCAATCAACATCAACATTATGCGATAGTTCAAGGAGTCACACATTCCCTCAAAGGTAAGCAAGGGAAAAGGTAATTAATGAATCCATGAACATCATCATGTATGCTTTGCACTCCATGTCCATAGATATCCTTGTATTTGTCTCTTGTGCTTGGGACTAACCCATGTAGGTGAGGAGAGTAAGAAACAAAAAGGATTGCTCCCAACTCAAGATGATCTTCATCAACTATGAGCATCCACCACTACATCACCCACATGAAGTCTTCTACGACAAAACCCAAGGTTAGTTTATCCTTCTTAGGGGGGATGTCACGTCAAGGGGGAGCTTTACTCTAAGACTTGAGTTAAAGCATCTCTTAAAATGTGACAACATTAAATGCTTTATGTAAAAGTGGTAACCCCACTTGTGCTTAAACGATGAGTATGACCTATGATCAAGTATTCTTACTTGACTCCTAAGTCAATATACTCATATATAGATGACTAAGTCATCGCCAAAGTGCTTGATAGATGCTAGAGTGTTTGTGCATGTTTGCCATGATTTAATTTGACATCTTATTGTGTGAGCATGTTGGTCTGCATATCTTTACTCATTCAAGGATATCCAATTGTTGCTATTTGGCTTTTGGTTTTGTTTTTCCAATTGGATGTACAAGAATGCCTAGGACCCCTCTCTAGCTATCTATGTTTTCTCGTCTCAAGTTCTATTCATGGTACATCACAAAACTTGAACAAGCACTTCTCGAACCCTCTGTGTGAGGAGCACTCGGAGTACCATGTCGACAAGAGCTGCATTCCAAAACCTCTTTGTGAATCTCGGTGTAACCAACCCAAAACACTCGGTTCCACCGAATCACTGAGTTGATCTAGGTTTTTGATCTCGGTTCAACCGATCGGGTATTCTCGGTCTCACCGAGTTTCTCTGTCACCTGACAGTTAGGAAACTCGGTGGCACCGAAATGTTCCAATCGGTTTCACCGACAGTCTGGGGTATATAACCTAGCGGACCCGACTTTTGAAATTCATTCGCCAAAAGTCTGTTTCTCCAAGCCCCGAACTGCCGCTCCGGACCCCCTGGTCGTCACCCTTGCCTCCCCGTGCGCCTCCGCCGTTGGGAATCGCTGCCATCGACGGAATCTTCACCGCCGTCGTCGCCTTAGCGGATTCGTCACCGAGTTAGGGTATGAATCCGGCCTCCTTGTGCGCTCCTCTTTCTGATTCATGCGCATTAGGGTACTCTTATCGATAATCCACCTATTGCAATCTTCCTAATCCACTAGAAAATTCATTTGAATAGCGAATGAGAAAATTTTAGTTTTAGCCGTCCGCAAAACGCATCTCGGTGACACCGAGTCGCAAAAATTGGTTCTACCGATTTTGGTTCTAGGGTTCCTGAGAATGGTCTCGGTGAAACCGAGCGGTCATTTGCAGTGACACCGAAGTGACTGCCAAGTTTCTGTGAAGTAGACCATATGTCTCGGTGGATCCGAAAATCTTGACTCGTTGGTACCAAAATCCATTTTGCAGAAATCTAAAACTAAGAATTTCTTTGTTCAAATTTTGAAAAATTTCTATGTTTTGTGATGCTCAACCCCACTGCTCTTCTATGCTCTATTCACAGGGTCAGTATGACAGATTCAGTGGACAGACAGAATGACTTTAGAGAGCCCAGTGTTGATGCAGATCCAGGCACTAGTCCTGAGGCCAGTTCTCCTTTTTCAGAAGAACCAGGCACCCCAAGCTCTCATGGGTTGCCCAAGGCTGCTACAAGAGCCAGGAGGAAGTTGAACTCAGATGAGGAAGACTCAGACTTTGTGCCAGAGGAGGTTCTTGCTAAGCAAAGGCAAGACAAAGCAGAGAAAGATGCAAAGAAGTCTGCAACTGAGGCCACCTCATCTAGGAGGCCAGTGAGAAAGGAGTATGCCAGCTCTGAAGCTATGAGAGCACCAAAGAGTGCTAGGGCATCCATGTCCATTGAGCTAGCCTCCCCATGTCCATTGGGTGGAAAGCAACTTGGGGAGGCTAGGAATCAAGATCCTACAAGAAGCCATACATGGTCTCATTGTATGGAAAAAGGAATGCATCGTGTTTCCAAACTCGGTGCCAAGGCCACCGACTCCTCCTCCAAGTCCGCTGCGTCAGCCGACTCCAACCCACCTCGAGACGGAGCGCAGCGCGAGTCCGCCGCATCATCCGACTCCAACCCACCTCGAGACGGAGCGCAGCGCGAGTCCGCCGCGTCAGCCGAATCCACCTCACCTCGAGCCGGAGCCTAGCACGAGTCCGCGATATCGATCTTCGCCGCGTCAACCGACTCCAAAGCGGAAGAGAGCAGTAAAGAAGAAACCCGAGCCTCCTGCCAAAAAGAAGTTAGCTTACGAGATGTTTGTGGAGGAAAACAATGCCGAAGTGGCTGCCCAACTGCGGGCCTATTTTGGACCGAATCTGTCCCTGCCGCCAAAGGAGAAAATACTTGAGAAAGTCGTACAACACTTTGTGGATCTTGCTAAACCGGTTGTGGAGAAAAAGCGATCAGACTATGAACGCTCTATTAGCAAGTCATATCATGAACAAAAAAATCAGCAGTCGAGCCTTACAGGTAGTAATAAATGCGGGAAAACTGTTCCCCAGCTCGGAGAACAGGCAATGCAATCGATACTCCCGCTGAAGGTGAGTACCGAGAAGGCGGTAACCGACGCTAATAGAAAGATGGCTAGAGAGATGGGTATCACTGTTGAACAACTCCTAGGCATGGAGGAAGTCCCCACTGTTGATGAGAATGAACTAGCAAGGAAATATGTCCCCGAGAAACCTCTGGTCAGTAAAGACGAGGAGAAGCTTCTATCAACGCAAATACGAAATTTGCATGAGTAGTAACTGAGAGAAATAAAGGTCGGGCGAGAGAGCCTCATGGTGAAAGTCAAGCGAGAGCATTACTACCATGAAAAATATTTGTGGATTGAAAATGAAGAATTATTTCAGTTATTCAATCAAGACACACTCGACAAATCTCTCGTCAGTTGCTATTGTCTATAAGTGATTTCTTTCTGTAATTTAAGTCTCTAGCTCAGCTCGTTCATTGCATGTAATTATCCTCACTATATTCTTTTGTGTGGTATTATGCAGAATCAAGATTTTTGAAATGAAAAGAGATGGAGTCTATGGCATTGGGTTCATTGACCCAAATACCGTTAATGAAGAGGTGTTAAATAAGTTCAAACAAGACACAGAGAAAAGCTTGCTAATGTTTTTGAAGGAACTAAATACCAAACCAGAAATACTACTTCATTACAACTTCAGGTGAGTGTCACTACCTTGTACTACAAATTCTATTTTTGCTTACTCGATGTTAAGTGTAGTTGATGAGTTATGCATGCCCGCTTATACAAACGTGTACGCAGATACCACTGGATCCTGCTAATCATTAGAGTTGACGAAGGAACTGTTGAAGTACTGGACTCACTAGGTAAAGACCCTAAAGAATACAAAAGCCTGGTTTTGATGCTCGACAGGTAATTTCAATCATTATCGCACCATGTCGGCCTCTTTAGTTCATTTCCTGATATATCAAGTAATTAATAACTCTTTTATTCATTTTCTTTGCCGGGCAGGGTTTGGGAAAAGTTCACCAAAGAGGTTGTCGGTGATTGGGAACCAAAGCTGAAATGGTGACGGACCAAGGAAATTAAGTATTACTAGCTACGTCCGCGCATCTCTTTAATTCTAGTTTCAATACCATTATCATGATTGATTATTATCTGATTGAATTCTATTCTCGTAAAGTGTATGAGGCAGGAACAGGGGACTAATTTATGTGCATACTACGTTTGCGAGAACATTCGCTTTATGACCGAAAGGAGCCGAGATGCAAGACATCTTTGGGTACGTAGACATTATTCATAATTTTTTTTATCATGATCTAATATATATATACACACAACTAATATATTCATATTGATCTCCTTCTTTAAAGATGGTGGAGATGCGGGATAGTCTCCTACCAAGGGACCGCATACGAGCACTTCAAGAGGAAATGGCGGGATTTTTGCTTGAGCAAGTCATATCTCCCGACGGAGAATACCATTTCACATAATGCCTGCACGTAATGATCTGCAAATTGTAGGAGAAATTGTATATACCAAATTGTATATATATATATATATATATATATATATATATATATATATATATATATATATATATATGTATGCATGGTCGTACGAGAAATTCTATGATATATATATGATCGATTCTTCGAGAAATTCTATTGTATATGCATAACGTGTACACAGTATGTAGTAGCGTAAAATATGTCTGAAATGAAAAAGAATTAAATGGAAAACACAAAATGAAAAGGAAAAATAAACAATAAACCCCTAAACCCCTAAACCGTTAGTTCTGGTTGGTGCCACCAACCAGGACTAAAGGTCCCCAGCCCCCGGCGCGCGCTGCCGGCCACGTGGCGGGGATTTAGTCCCGGGTCGTGGCCAACCGGGACTAAAGGGTGTGGGCCTTTAGTCCCGTTTTATTAGTCTCGGTTAAGGAACCGGCACTAAAGGCCCTTCCCAACCGGGACTAAAGGCCGTTTCTGTACTAGTGCACAAGAATTCTTTTGAAATGCACTAATGTTTATCAAATGTCAATATTTTATAAATGGTTTAAACAAATATTTTTATTGACATTTTATGATAAAACTAAAATAAATTTATTCTTGTTTCCCAAAAAATGTTTGGAATTTTCTAAAGTGTCCACACTTTAAAACTGTTCGGAGATCTTAAAAAATTATCCGTGTTTTTATAATTTGTTCATGTTCATGTTCCAAAACATATTTGGAATTATTAGATTTATTTATATTTGAAAAATAATTTCGAAATTTTAAGATTGTTTGTGTTTTAAAAATTATTCGAAATTTCAGAATTGTTCACAATTTGCAAAAAAAGGTTTCAAAAAATTTCAGACACGTCTTCTAATCATGATGTTGTACTATGTTCTTAAAGATTTCCCGCTTCCAAATAGCAATATGGTTATCTATTAGAGTGGTAGGAGCTACTCCCTCTCTTCGGGTTTATAGGGCTCAGATCTGAAATCTTATCAACTAAGATGAATTGTGAGTGAATGACACTAGTTTAAGGTGGTCAATGAAATATTTTCCACATTTTCTTTTCCCGAAGCAATAAATGTAGCACCCTCTCTTTCATTGGACTTGCATGGTGTATGTACAAAAAGATGCATGCATGACCACTAATTTCCTCTCCTATCTCTATGAATTAAATGTGGCGTGGGACTCAAAGCACTTTACCTTAATTGGGATTAAAGTGAGCCTAGTATAATGGAAATCTGAAACTTTTAATATGAGCCCTATAAACCGAAAAGGAGGGAATAACATTCAATAGTATTTCTGCCTGAGTTCGATACGTAGGCAGTGCACTGCTTCTTTATTATTATTTTGGTCGCGGTCCTATCCAGTATAAAGATACTTAGAGCATCTCTAGCGGACCCCTTACAAGTCGATCCTTAAAAACGCGTATAGGGGGCACTGTAAACCGTTTTTACGGTGCGAAATTGCCCCGGACAGAACAGAGCCCGTAAAAAAAATTGTATCCCACTATAGCCCTTTTTTTTGTTTTTTCTTCCCGTCCCTACGAGTCCGTCTCCGGCCACAGCGTGCCTCGCCCTGGCGCCCCGACACCGCCTGCCTCGCCCCCGACTCGTCCTGGCGCCGCCCGTTCCCGGCCATGCATGCAGTGGAGGAGCCATGCGCCACCTGCCCCGACCGCGCGCTCCCTGGCTCGCCCGCCCGTCCCCGATTGAGCCCAGCACTGCCCACCGCCACGCGCGCGAGCTCCCCCACCCCCGCTCCGCTCTTTTCTGGTGCCGCCCCGCCCTGATTCAGGCCGCCGGTGGCCTGCTCCGCCCTGCCCGTGGACGGCCTCGCCTCGGCAGTGGATGTCGAGCTGGCCGCAATTCGGACCAGCGGCGGCAAATTCCGGCGTGCGGCGGCTTCTTCCGATATGCGGCGACGAATTCCGGTGAGTTCCAAGTAGATTCCGGCCAGTTCCGCGGCGGCGCGTCTGCTCCGACGAGGTTTGACCGGTTTACGGGTTGAACTGTATACTGCCTTCAAAACTGTACATATAAGGTTTTCGCGGATGGATTTACCGTGCTCCTTAAAAAATTTACGGGTCGAACAAGTTTTATGGGTATGCTAGGCGTCGTTTTTGCGGCCAAAACTGTAAACGCGTCGTTTTTTTACGTATTTGACCATTATACGGGGTCTGATAGAGTTGCTCTTAGACAGTGCACTGCTTCTTCATTTTTTTGTTGCGGTCCAGTCAAAAAAAATCTCTACCTAATAATAATAAAGCAACTATTGATTCAGGTCGTCCGTCATAAGATTACCCCCGAAGTTGCAAATAATGACCCACCGTGCCACCGGTAAGTAGGAAAACGTTTCGGTTTTGAAACATAGCCGTCCCCTTTGGTTCATATACTAAAATCCCATCTAGAATCACAAGCGCACGGTCACCCTGGTGGCTAACGCTGCTTTCTCCCGCACGGGAGAGCTGGGTTCGATCCCAGATGGCCACCCCTTTTTCCTTTACTTTCTTTTTTCTTTACTCCCTCAACTATACGAATCCATAGCTGATGGGTTGTATTGGGCGAGAACCTCTCTGTTTAACTTCTTTTTCTTTTGACAGATTCAAATACTTTTTAAAATATTCATATATTTCAAATCTCAATTCCAAATCTAACATATTGCATATAAAAATCCATCAGGAAAATATGTAGATTTTAAATATGCTATTATCTTGCATGTTGCTCATTTCTGAAATTACATTTAGGTTGCCTATTGTATATGTTTCCTTCGCCATTTATGTAAACAAATGGCTTAATGTTGATTTCCGCATTGTTTAAAATTGTGTCCATAATGCTTTTTGGAAACACCTTGAGTACACTAAAAAATCACTCCACCTTTATTTTTTGTGCAACACCACTTATCATGTTTTTCTTTGCGAACAGGCCCACGGATCTATTAATAAACCCAACCAGATACAAAGTAGCACCCCACAAAGATTAAAAAAATTACAACGAAGTCCTTGAGGGGCCATTAAACTGCCGCATCCGCCGTAATGAGCCGAGGACGCGCCGCCGTCATCACCTCTACGCATTACCTTCGGCGAATCTCCATCGCATACAGGAAGTCTCCGAACTTAGGTCTTAAGGACCAGCACCCCGGCAAAATAGTCGTCTCTGGCAAGGTCTCCAACAGATCTGAACGCCATAATCTCTTGTACGGCCATCACAACCGGCCGTAGCACCGCCGCACCGCACCAGACACTCCACGAAGAGAGCGGAGCCCATCTTGCCGCGACGGAGAAAGAGACGGAGGACAAAAGCATGAACATTACGACATTAACCTCGCCGCGGTGACCACACCCCGAACACCAAAGCCCACCAGATGGAAAGACCTGAGAGCACATACCTCCAGCGACTCGCCGACTCCACCCAAGACCCCGCCGGAAAGGGGAACGAGAGCCGGCACGATTATTCCAAACGGGTACCATCTCTCACAACATGACGGCGCCGCCCACACAAACTACCCATACTATCTGCACACAGAGACCCGGATCCGGGGGTCGCCCACTCTCCCGCTGCCGTTGCGGCCGGCGAAGACGGATGGAACCACAGGCCTTTTCTTTTTTATTCATTCTTTTCTTTCTCTCTCTTCCACTCCACCAATCACGTGCAAGTGACCGGACATATGAGAAAGAAAATGAGGAATGTGGCTGCGCGGATGGACAAATACGGAACATGCCCGGTCACTGACCGGATGCGTCTGTGGGCGCTTAGGGGGTCATATTTGCTATGTCCGGCTGTAGATGCTCTAATAAACCATACGCAAAACTCAAACATTTATATATCATGGTAAGAGTATCTCAAGTTGATCTCAGTGAAGCTGTTATTTCATACCAAGAAAAAGATGCCATGTCTGACATCTTTAAAGAAAGCTAGAATAAAGCAAATGAAATCTAACCTTGAATTGAGACGCAACGGAATAAGCAAAGATTTAATTGCGATGGAGAATCCAACATATATCGTAACAGAACAGAAACTTAAAGAATATCTGAGGCTAATTGGTTTGTTGCCAACACTTGGCAAGCCTACAATTGGCAGTATCAAAACTTGCCAAAAATTAGCAACTTCGTGTGAGGTTGACAAGTAAAATTGGTAACCAATCAAGCACTAGCTAATATTTGACATTTGCCAAATGTTGGTATGTTAATTTTGACATCAAACCAATCATGCTCTCTATGCGACAAGGATTTCACTGTTAGCACATACGACATAAGCAAAAAATGTTCATAACCTATTAACGTCTAAGTGTTAACTGATAAAAACAAATTACGCATCGTATATTCATCCATCTATGGTAACTATGCAAGTATGCACGACTATCATTTTTTAAATTTTCAATCATTTTTCTCAAGACTGGTCCTTCTTATCTCGGATGAGTTCTATTGATGCATTCCTTTATTTTCATGTACTTCTAATCCCTGAAAACACAAAACAAATCCTAAATAAGTTTTTTTTGCAATTAAAATTGCTAGCAATGACCTCTGTTTTATGTTATTAAGCATCTTATTATCTGAACATCATGCACCTGCCTGGAAACACATATTAGCATTGACCATGAATGATTTTTCAGTAAGAAAAGAGAGTTCGATTTTCAGGGATATTTTTCTCCCGTGGCAACGCACGGGTCCTTTTGCTAGTAAATAAATAAGCAAACAATGTGGGTTGAAAGAGGTATGATTTTTGCTGACGTCATAACATAGATTTAAGATATTATCTCATATCTAGGTGTTATATAGTCAAACCCTTATATTAAAATCGGGGTCAACGCAGTTTTGGCAAAACGGGATCTCTACAAAGTAACCAAACAAGTCAACGAATCAGACAGCGATAGAAACAGTCGAGCGAACTCGTAAGCGAAACAGACTCAGCGACCGACTGGGCTTCGAACAAACAGCCCGCTAAATAGCTCTGTAGGCGCAAATCGCCCGAACCCTAAATCACCGTCTTCCTCCACGCCGGTCAGTCCCATGGCAACCTCGCCTACTTCCTCCACGCCGGTCGGTACCATGTTCGCCGAATCATCTTCCTCCACGTTAGTCCCCAATCAAAGAAAATACGACGGATTTGAGGACAAGGCGGAGGTTGAGGCAGCAACGGACCATGTTCAACTTGGCCGTTTCACCATGTTCAATCTCCTGAGATATACACAAATACGAGTAGTTCTTATCTCATCTAGCTTGTGTGTCCGTTTCAGGGATAAGGAAAAGCCATGTCCCGATCTGTCTGACGCTTCCCATGGTCCGTCGCAGCCCGACGAGTATGCAACAAAAGCTTTTGCTCTTTCGCTTTCTGTTTCTCCATCTGGTTGAATTGAAATCATGTACTTATATCTTCTAACATAAATATAGCATACAACCGTTCTTCTACTCATTGACCGAGCCTGCCCACTGCAGGGTTCCAATGAAGAGCTGGGCTGGGCTGGTCGACGGCCTAGTGTATCACAGGCCTTCGTTTCGGTCCCTGGAGTAGCAGCCCAGGACAGCCGGGCCAGATTACACATAATATGGGTCAGAACGTTTTTCACACGAGATCTGACGGCCAGAAACGTTTAGATCATGAAAACGGACGGTCAAAAATGCTAATCGCTGAGAGAGCTCGGTTTAGGCCCAGTTTTACTGTCCTTAATGACACCAACCATGTTTTGCCATCTATAGATCAGAACGATAGACTAGGATATTTTCTCCGCATTTTTTGTGGGGTTAACGCTGATGGCAAAGATAGTTTACACTCTTATCTCAAATTAAGAATTTTGGTACCGTGTTTCAAGTTAGCTTTTAGATATATCATATAATTGCGAATGGTAGAAGAGTGCAGGCAACTGACTGCTCTGGAACGTTCTCTGCGGAAGCACGCTTGCTCCAAATCTCAGCAACTCATACTCTGGCAGACTGCAGCTTGGAGAAGGAGAGCTAAACTGTCTTGGTGCGTTTCCGGTGACGAGAGCACTAGTTTCTTCCATGCTGCAGCCAACTGCCATGCTAGGAAAAATAAAATCAGAGTTTTGGTAGCTGATGGAGTAGAGTTTTATGACAACAAGAACAAGCTGCAGATTGCCACAGACTTTTTTTCAAGCTTGTTTGGGCAACACAGCCCGTCCCTGCCAACCTTGGATATTAATCAGCTATATACTCCGGCTGATCTCACCGCGCTAGGGGAACCTTTCCACTGGGGAGAGATTGTCTCTGCTATCAACAAGCTGCCAAACAACCGCAGTCCGGGCCCGATGGGTTCACAAATGAGTTCTATAAGAAGTTCAAGCATATTCTCAAGGATGACCTGCTAGGTTTCTTCCAAGAGTTTTTCCCGGGCCAAGCAAACCTCAAGGGTGTTAATGTGGCATCTATAGTGCTCCTACCAAAGAAAGAAGCGCCCCAAGAAATCAAGGATTTCCGCCCTATATCTCTCATCCATAGTCTCCCCAAGCTAACCTCTAAGGTATTGACCACCCGCCTGCAAAGTTTCATACCTGAGCTTGTGCACCCTCTGCAGTCTGGTTTCCTTGCTGGACGATGCATCGTCGAGAATTTCGCGTTGGCTGCTGAACTGGTTCAATACGCGCACAAGAGGAGGAAACCAATGATTGTTCTTAAACTGGACTTTAAAAAAGCCTTTGACAGTGTCAGCTGGGATTGCCTTTTTGAAGTTCTGACTGCTAGAGGCTTCCCCCCAATTTGGATAAAGTGGATAAAAGACCTTTTGCAAACCAGTTCCTCTCGCGTCATGGTTAATAATGAGCTTGGCAATACCATACAATGCAGAAGCGGCTTACGGCAAGGCGACTCCTTATCTCCATACCTTTTCATCCTAGTAGCGGATGTGCTACAGCAGCTCTGTTGCCGTGAGTTCACACAAGGTAATCTACTTCATCCCCTTGATGTGGATTTCTTCTTCTCAGTCCTACAGTACGCGGATGATACACTAATGATGATTAAGGGGACTATTGAACAAGCTACTGTCATCAAGAGAATATTGACTGCCTTCTCAGATTACACAGGATTGAAAATCAATTTCAGCAAAAGTACTTTTGTCCCAGTATGCATGGATGCTGACACTACCACTGCTGTTGCTGAGCTCCTTGGATGCTCCATTTCCTCCTTCCCGTGCACCTACCTGGGGTTGCCGCTCAGCATGAACAAGGTCTCTCACGCCATGCTCCTCCCTGTCATACATCGTGTAGACAGAAGGCTATCTGGATGGCTCGCTTCATACCTCTCCTGGGGAGGAAGATTAACTTTAATTAATGCGGTGCTCGCAGCTATCCCAAGCTATTTCATGGCATGCTTTGCTTGGCCAAGAGAGTCCCTCAACAAACTAGAAAAGATTCTGCGTGGCTTCTTATGGCAAGGGTCTAACCACGCTACAGCTGGACATTGCTTAGTTGCTTGGGATGTTGTCACTATGAATAAACTGAACGGCGGCTTGGGCATCAAAGATCTTCAATCACACAACCTTGCAATGATCAGTAAAATGGCTGCTAAAATCCTACAAGACAGTGCGGTCCCCTGTTACCAATGGTTTTCCTCTACCTACTGCCAGCACTACATACCTCTCCAAGATGGTAGCACCGCAACACCCATTTGGAGATCTATCTGCAATGCTATTCCCCTTGTGCTAAACTCAACAAAATGCACTGTTGGCAATGGTACGATGACTTCCTTCTGGCACGATGACTGGTCCAGCAGCGGCAGATTAGTTCACACTTTCCCTACTTTGTTCTCCTTTGCAAAGTCCCCATCCTGTTCAGTATCATCACAATTTCGGGATGGCCTTTGGGAAATTGAGCTACTTCCAAATCTGTCCTACACAGCAACCAGAGAGCTTGATGTGCTACAACAAATTTTAGGACATATTTCACTGAACCTTGAAGAGGGCGACACTAGGACATCGGCAGCAGACAATTCGGGGGCGACCACGGCTTACTTCTACAGGCTGCTTAATTTCAGAGGTATTATATGGCCCCATAAGAACCTAGTTTGGGATAATATCATTCCTTCCAAGCACAGAGTGTTCCTATGGCTTGCCTTCCTTGGGAGGCTAAATACAAAGGACAACATGTTTTCTAAAGGATGGACCAAGGTTGCGCCAACCAACGGCTGTGATGTCTGCCCTGCCCCTGAGAGTATCGCGCACCTGATACTCCGATGTCGTCAAGCTGATTTAATCTGGCGCCGGCTGGGACTGGCTAACCTTGCAATCAGGTCACCAAATATTGCAGATTTCGTTTCTTCACCTGAAGCTGTGGAAAAGATAGGGGCACTATGGCACA
The DNA here is from genome assembly GCA_039707655.1 of Elymus sibiricus. NCBI lineage: Eukaryota > Viridiplantae > Streptophyta > Magnoliopsida > Poales > Poaceae > Elymus > Elymus sibiricus. Next base: position 255,072,473 of record CM077671.1, read on the forward strand.
TTCTGTTCGCAGCCTGCGCGGTCACCATTTGGCATGCTCGGAACGCTCGGATCTTTGAAAATCAATGCTGGGGGCTTCCACGAATCTCTGCTTTCATCACCGAGCTTTTGCACCTGTGGAGCCACCGCGCTAAGAAAGAACAACACAAGCACATGATGATCAATTGGCTCGCTTTTTTCTAGTTTTTCTTTCTTCGGTCTGTCTCTGCCACAGGAGGTGGTCTGTTCTCCTTATCCTTTCTTGTTCTTCTTCCTGTCTTTACCTTTAGGCTTGACTATGGCCTGCTGCAACTGCTTATGCAGCGCTCACATAGTCTCTCATGTAATTGACTTCGGTCACCCAGGCTTTTCGCCTGTTTTGAAATGGATAAGGTAGAGACTGCTCTACCTTTTATTTCAAAAAAATATAATTGCGAATGCGTTTCTGGTTTATTGTGGAGCCCTTACTGTTGACCTGTTTGCCTGCCCATTGTGCCATCTTATACCATACATAGCTTCATGTTTGTAATATCACAATCCAACTAGTTCACGCACAGCCATTTGTAGGTGCTGCAATCATGCATTTTTTGGCACTTATTCAGTTATTCTCGTTGTATCTGAGCCAGGCTAGTTATCTCACTTAAATGACAAATTTCCTACCTGTCTTTAGATGGTGAAGCTACCTGCCATGGCTGTATAAACAATAGAAGTAATGATATGAAGCACCCGCCTGCTGGTTCATTCAAAGGCGGCCACATGGACATCCGTTTCCCAGTTGGTTTTGGTCCCTGTAATGAGAAGCAGTGGCTCGACTCCCATAACACTGTATGGTGATCTATGTACTGGCTAGCGTTTTAGTATCTTCAATGTGCGGCGTCAATGTTAACTATGTGTTTTATCTTGGGTGCAGGAAGCTAAGGATGAAGACCTGATAAAAAAAGAGGAGAAACGGATAAGAGATTGCTTTGAGGTAATTTCATAATTGTGTGGTAAATAACCATTTTGTGGCAACTTGAGTTTGACCACTTGACTAATTATTTCTTTTGTGTTTATCATCTTCTCAAGTACCTTGACGATCCTGTTTATTTGAAGAATATGCGCCGCAGACGTCTTAAATTTCGCTCATGGGAAGTAGAAATAGATCTTCAGGTTCGAGTCCCAATCTCCTTCAATGTGTTAGTAGTTGTGTGTCTGTCATGTGTTTGTCCGATTCCCATGTGAATTTTTAGATGTTTAGAGGAAGAATACCTGAAAGCTCCTGGATGTTGGTAGTTACCAAACTGTTTTTTAGTTCCGAGCCTGTTTTCTGGCGACCTGCTTGTGAGAAGAATAGGGCACTTGCCTCTGAACTGCTCAGTAGTTCGCTGGTGTTTGTATCCACCCTGAAACTTGATGATTGTTCTGAGGTCACTAAATCTGTTTGCTGTCCATTTTTGGTGTTTGAAACTGCTCTGCTATTTGTTTTCCTTTGCTCTTTTAGTTGTGCTATGTACTCCCTCCGTTCCTAAATATAAGTCTTTCTAGAGATTCCACTACAGACTACATACGAACCAAAATGAGTGAATCTACACTGTAAAGCATGTCTATATACATGTATATCCGTATGTAGTTCGTAGTGAAATCTTTAAAAAGACTTATATTTAGGAACGGAGGGAGTAAAAGATTAGTTGTGCCATTGCATGTTTTTGTTTAGGTGACTCCATATACTCATTGACTGTGCTGAAAATGTCAAACAAGAGATATTCAGTTAGAGATAGATAGAGATAGATAGGCTGACGGCATAACCGTCGGCATAGCATAACCGTCGGCTTAGCTGTCATATTCTGTTGTAACCTCCTAGCTTATCTCTCTTATTTCTTAATCCTCAAGTTGTATCTCTAACCGACTTTGTACGCGTGATCAGGCTCGCAACCTGCATATATAACACGCACTCGTCTCCCTCGATAGGGTAAGACGTTTCCGCATCTCGCACAGAAAAAAGTAGTGTTGTTGATGTGATTTTGAAAATTGAACCACCATGCAGTCAAGAACCCTAGATGGTCTGTAACAAAACCGGAATAAAACATCATGGTCCATTGTACTATATTGTCACTATATATTTCGCCATCAGCCACCTTTCTGAATGTCGGTAGTCTGCAGTTCTCTATCTCTATTGTCTTTTGGAGGCACTGCCCGTGTGTGGAAGTGTTGAATATGCGACATGGCTGTGAACTCATCTTGTATTCAAATTTTGTGTTCTTGACTAGTTCTTTCATTGCTACTATTTTATAGGAGGATGAAGAAATTACCTATAAAGATTCAGATGAAGAGTGAAGATGTTCCTGCCTATTATCGCCTGTTTTCATTTATCAGTAGATTGAACTCGGTGGAGCTTTCGAGTAATTAAACTTGTTACCAAGTTAAACACTCAAGTTATGTTAGCTATTAATGGCGTTTGTGTGTAATGTCCTATGTGAACAAGGCTGGAAGGCTTGTCCAGTTTCTTGTGTTCTTTATCCTGTCTCGAATAGTACGTACTAGAAGGACAGTGCGCTCTTTGTTGCGCTGTTAGATTAAAAAACCTAATCACTCTATTTTAAAATACAATGTGTATTACTTTTTTAAAATGTCAAACCTTTTAAATTTGATTAAATTTGTAGATAAATATATCACAATCCATAATATCAAATTATTGTGATTAGATTCATCATTAAATGATTTTTTTTTATTTAATATTGTGGATGTCGATATTTTTGCTCTCAATTTGGTCAAAGTTGAAGAATTTGACTTTCCAAAAAACTAATGCCCCTTATATTTTGAAACTAATGGAATATTTCGTTTGATGTGTGGGGGAGATGACATAGTATGTTTTATTTTTATTTATAATTCGGTAATTTGATGGGCCTTTCGTGGTGTGTGATTCTATATTATATGCTAACCAACCTTATATACGTAAAAAAATTCTACGTCAACGGCTGCATGGACGTGATTGATATGTTTTTATACGTTGATTGATGTTGATTGATTTGAAAAACTGTTGGTTCGGTTAAAATCGTAAACCAAACCCATTAAGAAGCATAGGGAAAGTATCAGGTGCTTCCAGCCTTGGGGTACTCCCAATGCTCCAATGTCAAAAAAAGATTTTAAATGCTTCAAAAAATCCTGAAAAAAATTCACAAGTGATGTGACTATAACCCTTAAAATTTTCAGTTTCAAAATAGAAATGCACATTAAGAAAAAAAGAGAGAAATTCAGATGTAAATAGTGTCAATGTCGCATTTGTCTTTTTTCACACTATTCATGCTAGATTTCACATTTTTGTTTCTCAATGTGCGTTTCGAGTTTAGACCTGAAATTTTTATGGCATGTAGTCACAAGCCTTGTGAACATTTACAATTTTTTTGGAATTTTTTGAAACAATTAAATAATGTTTTTGACATTGGAGTACTAGTAGTCCCCCAAGGCTGGGAGCACATGATACTTTCCCAAGAAGCATAGTGTATTTGTCTAAAGAATTGAGGAAGTCAGTTTTGAGAAATTGTTGACCCGGTCAAAATCGGGTGACCCAATTTTAATTGAAATCTTGGAGTATTCAATTGAATGTGGACTCTTTAAAACTAAGGAGTATAGTGTTATAGAGATATAAATAAAATAATTAAATGAGAGGGCTTTCAGAAATTGTTGACCGGATCAAAATCGGATGTCACAATGCCAATTGGAGACCTCAATTGAATGTGGGCTCTCCAATTCTTGGAAAATTAGTGTTATAGTATACTAGAAGGACTGAGCGCACTTTGATGCGCTGTTAGATTAAAAAACCTAATCACTCTGTTTTAAAATACAATGTGTATTACTTTTTTAAAATGTCAAACCTTTTAAATTTGATTAAATTTATAGATAAATAAATCAAAATCTATAATAACAAATTGTTGTGATTTTCATATATTTTTATTTAATATTGTCGATGTCGATATTTTTGCTCTCAACTTGGTCAAAGTTGAAGAATTTGACTTTCCAAAAAACCGTATATTTTGAAAGTAACGGAATATTTCGTTTGATGGGGGGGGGGGATGACATAGTCTGTTTTATTTTTATTTTTATTTTGGTAATTTGATGGGCCTTTCGTGGTGTGATTCTATATTATATGCTAACCAACCTTATATATGTGGAAAAAATTCTATGTCGACGGCTGCATGGGCATGATTGATATGTTTTTACATGCCGGTTGTTGTTGATTCGAAAAACTATTGGTTCGGTCAAAATCATAAACCAAACCCATTAGAAGCATAGTGTATTTATCTAAAGAATTGAACGAGTGAGTTTTGAGAAATTGTTGACCCGGTCAAAATCGGGTGAATCCAATTTTAATTGGAGTCTTGAAGATCTCAATTGAATGTGGATTTTTTAAAACTAAGGAGTATGGTGTTATAGAGGTATAAATAAATAAATTAAATGAGAAAGCTTTGAAAAATTGTTGACCAAGTCAACATCAGGTGTCATAATGTCAATTGGAGACCTCAATTGAATGTGGGCTCTCCAATTCTAGGAGATTAGTGTTATAGTATATTTGCATACCACGGGTTATGCAAGCATCGTGACAAAACCCTATCTGCTGCCAGCGCGTCCTTAGCTAGACTGCCACCTCTCTCGTGTTCCCCCTTTCTCTCGAAACATGCTCTCGTCCTGCTTTATAAATAAAGCAACAAATCAAAGTACACAGCCGAATGGTACAATATGATGGGGAGGCCCCTTACAAAACAGATCAAAGATATAAAAAATGAGCCAGAACAAGTCTAACACCTCGCCGATGCCCGAACAAAGACCCCTGAGCTCAAAGACAATGCCCCCAAGAGGGTGACGGCGCGAAGCGTCGCCGCTACCGAGTCTGAGACCAGATAAAGGTTTTCATCGTGAGCCCTGGCACAGGTACGAGATCCACGACGCCATCATCAAGAAGCAAGCGGCACCCACAGGCGTCACCGTCGTCGGCGCTAGAAGAGTGGAGCATTCGCTCGGACACTTGCGTGCACCACCAAGAGGAGTCCCGGCCACCACCTCAACAAGGGCCAAGCTTGCCCACCCCAGATCTGGGCACTGCCAGAGCAGGCCTGAGCCTCCCGCCACCACATCCCTAGTCTCCCACACGACCAAAAGATGGGGTGACCACCGCCACAACGGAGCCTGCCAGAAAGCCAACCGTGAGGCCCACCTACCAGGGTCGTTGCCCTGGCATCCATGCCCCTAGGCACCGTCGACCATCCACGTGACGAGCGCCCAACCACGGTAGGAAGAGTGAAAGGGACCACCTTTCACTCCTAGCCCGGCATCAGCCACCGGGTTTGGGTCGGCACCTCCACAATAGGAAGCGCCCACGCCTGTGTCCCTAGCCGGTCCCGATAGACCGTGGGGAAACAACCTAGTGACTGCCGACGGCCACCGCCGAGCACGCTCGAACGCCGTCATGTCCGTGGTAATTGGCGCCGATCAGTACGACAACGCGGCAACGCCCAGAAAACAAACCTTGGACCGATGTCACCACGGCGCAACAAGGAAGAAGAGCACTAACGCAAAAGCTTGCACCAATGCAGACTAGGTCGGCCCCTACACCTACGCACCGTCGAACGACATCCACCTCTGCATACCGGATCCGCGTGCCTCGACCAGCCGGAGATACACACCGACCGCCGGCAACATGGACCGCCACTGCTAAGGAGCAACAGGCCGCCCCGCTACCGCCCGGAGGACCCCGAGTAGCTCCACCTCGCCGGACCCACGCCTCCTGGCCAGATCCGCGTCAGATCCACATCGTCGGCCGGAGTCCGCCGCCCACCACGCAGCCAGCCCGAAGGCCGAGCCGCCTCCCCCTGTACAGACACAGAACGGGCCGCCACGACGCCCGCCAGGCCGCCAGATCGGGGGACCCGACGGCGCAAGCACCCGCCAGATCCACCGCGCGCAGCCATCGCACAGCCCGCCCGCGCGCATGCCGCCATCGCTCGTGACATAGCACACGCCGCCGCCACCCACGCCTGCCGCCACGCCGTCGGCCTCACGCGAGCTCGACGCCCCCGCCCGGCCAGGTCATCCTGCGCCAACCCCGCGCCGAGCAGAGGAGGAGAAACTACCCGCCACAGCCGACGCCACCAGGGCTTTGCCCAGCGGCGCTTGCCGACGGTGACGGGGTGCGGGGGGAGAGACGGGAGGAGGGGATAAGTGGCCGGCGGCTAGGGTTGTCCCTCTCGGCCGCCTGCGGGGGCGACGCGAGAGGAGTCGGGGGGAGGGGAGCCACTCCCTATTTGTTTTTCAGGGTATCGTGTTCCCCCTCCCTCGTACCTCTCCCTCGCTATGCTCTGGCTATCCTCGGCAGCACTGCAGTGTTGTTGCACCATTGCATTATAGCATTGTGCCTAGACGGCATCCACAACGACCTTGATCCGATGAGAGCAAGCCTTGTCGGTTCCGATGGTGATCCAGCGATAATCCAAACTTTAAATCCAGAGCTTCCGCCATCAACACATCCGCGTAATTATTAACTCGGACAATATGGAGGTGATCGATACCATGAAGGAAGGAGGATGATCGTCGGGGACAACAACTGCAATTTTGGATGATTGTTTTCACTTAACTTACGATTTTCCTATTTCTGGATTCGAGCATTGTAATAGAAAAGCAAATAAGGCTACTCATGAACTTGCCAAATTGGCTCGATTTTCTTACATTTCTGAATGGTTTGACGATCCACACAACGAAATTGTACCAATTCTCATAAACGATGTAACGATTATTTCTAATGATTATCTGTAGCTGACCTCCGCCCCACGGTCACTAGGATGCAGCACCGAGTTGAGCCTTGGCGAGGCCGGTGGCTGTCCAAGGCTGCCCGGGCGATCCTCATCAACTCCTTGCTGTCTAGCCTCCTTTGGTTCCTCGTGAGCTTTTATAGCCTGCATGAGACGCTGCACCAGGAGATTGCCAAATACCAGTCCAGATTCTTCTGGGCTGGTGAGGGGGACAAGCAAAAATGCCATATGGTTAGCTGGCCTAACATCTACAAGCCTAAAGATCAAGGTGGCCTCGGGATCATTTCCTCTAGGCACATGAACATCGCCCTCCTAACGTGCTGGCTTTGGAGGATAGCCAGTGGCAAGGGTGGACTATGGTTAGAGATCATCAAAAATAAATACCTTAGCGGCCAGCCCCTCGCTTTCTGCCAGTGCACTGGTGGCTCCCAGTTCTGGCAGGGTGTTATCCAACTTCTGCCAATACTACGGATTGGTACTTCCATCGCGTTGGGTCTGGCACATCGGCGTTGTTCTGGTTCGACCGCTGGGTGGGGGATAGCCCCCTCGTTGATCGTTTTCCGGAACTATTCTCTATTGCGGTTGACCCTCGGGTCTCCGTCAAGGCGGCCCTTATTGACTTAGGGCGCCTCGCATTCCGTGGGCCCTTCGGCCCCCTGGAGGTTGCTGCGTGGGATGCCCTCCTCCAGGCCATTGCTCTTCGGCCTTTGGACGTGGACAACACGCACGACTCCGTCTCCTGGCGCTTGGAGACCTCTGGTCGCTTCTCGACCAAGTCCTTATACCAGGCTATTGCGCCCTCCACTGCCCCTGAACCGTTTAGCCTTATTTGGGACATCCACCTGCCTCTGAAGATCAGGATTTTCTTGTGACAGTGGATTCGGGGCCGTCTGCCTTCTGGGGTGGAGGTTAGGAAGCGCAATGGTCCTGGGGATGGGATATGCCCCCTGTGTGACACGGCGGAGGATGCTAACCACATCTTCTTCTCTTGCATTTTGGCTCAGTTCCTCTGGTCCTGTTTCCGCGAAGTAGTCGGTGGTCGTTAGTGTAATACCAACTTCCCGGACCTCCTAACAGAAATCCACACCTCTGCCCCTCGTCACCGCCACATTAGGTGGATGTGTATTGGGGTTCTTGCCTGGATTCTTTCGAACATTCACAATAAGCTTGTCATTCAACGTGTTCCTCTTCGACGTGCGACTGACGCAATCTTCAAAATGTGTGTTTACTTGCAGCTTTGGCGGCCGCTTAGCCGCCCTCAGGATCAGGACGCAATCAACACCCTCCTCTCCGATCTTCGAGCGATGGTCTTCCGCATGGCACCTGCACTTCCGCCTCCTCCTCCAGAGCCCGACTAGTTCAGCTGCTCACTCGCCGCAGGGCCTTCGGACCGTGCATTGGGCCCGGCTAGATGTCTCGTGTGTGTTACTCTGGGCTTGTTGAGTTGTGCCCTCGGCATTAACCTTGCTACCTTTCGTTTGTGTGTACCCTGACTTTTGGGGTGTGTGTGTTTGTTGAACCCTTGTTTGGATTTTTATGGCTCGGACAGTTGCTTTATATATAAAGCGGGGCGAAAGCCTTTTTCGGTATTATTTCTAATGAATAAAGTTCGAATTTCTTTCAAAAAACATCTGTTGTGTGCACGTATATCATCTTGGGGTAGTGCAGGGCCGCTGCACCATTGCGAGAGCACTGTGCTTAGCAGGCGTCAACAACAAGTCTTGATGTGACCTAAAATGCTGTGATGAATCAGCTGACGTCCAGACAAAAATTACGCCGCCGACGCCGACATGGAGCATTCATAAGCTCATACTTCTTGTGTTCTATGTGTTATGTTGATAGAATGAGTTCGCAGGACAACAAAAAGCTAACGAGGCTTACATAGGAGCATCTCCACCGGCACTCCCAATAGAGCATCTGGCAAGTGTGCCGGGCAGACGCTATTGGGAGCGCCGGCCTGTGGTGTCCGTGTATTGGAAGCGACTTCCCCAAGCAGCGATCCCAATAGTGTGCAACAACAAAATAAACATATTTTAAATGACACTGGAGAATTCCACTCAAATTTAGGAGATATATTACAAAGTTTGAGTGGAATTTGACCTAAAATCTATGCCTAAACTAATGGAAATTATTCCGGTAGAACACAGAGTAGTCGAGGCCGTCGCCTCCATCCTCGCCACTGTCGTTGTTTTTTGGAAGGACAATGATCCCGCACTCCTTCGCCAACCACGCCTCTGCCCAATGTTCCTCGGCGGGCTGGATGGTGTTCAAGGAGATATGTTGCGCCTTGGCAATGTATCGTTGGAACACGACCTCGAGCTCTTCCTCCTTCATTGCCGGCAATGGAAGGGGCGCCTCATTCTTCGGCCTTTTGCAGCCGAGGAAGAACTGGCCATGCGACGGCAAAGGCTTCTCCTCCTTGACATTGATGACAGGGTGGGGGAGCATGCTGTCGTGAGGCTTGCGCCTCCTTCATGACGATGTGACCAGGTCACCACGACGGCGCCGACTAGGGCTCCTCCTTCTTCATCTTGACATGGGAGGGGGTGATGGACGGGAGCCGGCCCTCGTGAGGACAACACATCCCACGTCAAGGGCCGATCCTCCTTCTTGGGGACAAGGGGAGAAGTCACCATCCACGTGCGCGACGACGAGCGTGATGACGTGCGGGAGGTTGACATTGATGATGGGCTAAGCCACAACACCTATAGTTGCGGCAAGACATAGGTGTGCTCCGCCAGGACATCGTACAACGGCCGATTACATCACCACCGCTGTCGCTCGGCCCGGTTCCACCGGGAGGGACTGATCTCCCCCTCGTACTAGTCGATGGCCACATTGAGTTCCGTGGCGAGGATAGACGGCCAGATTGAGCTATACTTGTAGTACTCCAGCTCGATACGTAGCAAGCACATATCGATGGATGACTTCCAAGGCACAAACTAAAATCATAATGGTCCCGACACAAATATATGGCTGTAAGTATAAGTCCTCATACCCATGCCTATTTTTATTATAAGTGTTTCAAGTGTCAACTTGATTCCGATCCAGTCAAAATATGGAATTTAATTCTCTTGCAAAAGCTTGTTAGAAATCCTTGACTTAAAGGGTACCGTTCTCTCGTGGGTTCGATAACTCAGGGTCACCTCTGGGGGAAAAGGCGAGAATCATTTCTGCTTCTTTACCAGATCACTAAAGGGACTAATCAGATGGGACTCCTCCCCCGAGGAGAAAACCAAGGGGGAGGGGTCGAAGCCAATCCGTGTGACCGCCTTGAGCGAACACAATGGGAACATAACCTCCCAATGGACAGAAACTATGACTAGATCCAGCACACTCCGAATGAGATCCAACTGCTTGTTAGTCCACATGAACCTAGCCCTAGACGGGTTATCTCACGTAGCACCATCTCCGCAATGCAGTCATTAAATGACCGCATACGGGAGAAATTGACATCCGATGAGCTCTTGTCCTCTTGATGCCTAATAATGTTAAAAATCCCAGCCACAACTACTCGAGTGCGGCACTGGTCAACCTCAGTCTGCAATTCCGTCAAGAACGGTACCGACTGCCCATGAGCAGCTGAACAATAGACGATTATCACCTCCCATCTTTGGTTCAACCGTCGGTCGGTTAGCGCCAAGGCTAGGGAAGTCCCTTGAACACCATTGTATGTAGATCCCAAAGTAGAGATTAATCACTGAAGACATGGGTTACTATAACCTCTCTAACAATAAAATATGTTGCATCAATTGTTATCTTGGTATATATTGCGCTTTTGGTGAGTTGCTTAAATATACCTTCGGTACATTAGCTAACCAGTTCATAAATTATTTACTTCCTAGTTTAGATTCACTTCGCTATTTTTATTCACTTAATATAGATGACTTAAAAATATTTTATGTGTATTATCTTAGATGTGCTAGAAAGTTTCTATTTAAGAACCATTCCGAGAATAACATACTTTGAATTGGACCTATAAATTTATATGTTCTGTAACAAATTGAGCATGTGTTTAGTTGTCCTGAGGATGAGATAGTTTTGTTGATTTTATGAATTCATGATTCTCTCCCTGTCTTATTAGTTAGTAGTAGATCAATTATCTTTGTTTTAGGTTTCCATTTTCTGTTTTTTGTAAGCTTGGAACGTGTTATGTGCATTAACTATTAAGTCATGTGTTCTGATGTGTATTTTTCATTTTCCTTCTATTAGTATTGACATTGTCAATCAATTCAGAAGCCTACCTGTAATATATCGCTTTGAAAGAAAAACTAACTTTGAAGGCCCGCTATCATTTTATCATGACTTTTAGACATGGTAATTAACTTTATTATTTCATGCCCTAGCTAGGCACCCTGGTTATTTACTCCACATTAACGTGTGATTTTTTTAGGATCATAAGAAATTGTTCTTTTTTACCTAGTCCAGTCACTAAGTTGGGTATGTTCATGTTTCTATATACATGTCTGAATGAAACACTAGTAGCCGAAGTCCAACGCCTCACACAGCTCCAGCAATCTCGACAACCACAGGGAGGGCTAATTATTTCACCACACATCTGCAAGGTGATTTCAAATCAAAAAATACAAGAAGGAAACCACATTGGATGTCTAATAATATTTATGTTGTCGCATTCTTGGATATCCAACGTTTTTGTGTTGAGTGGATATGTCGAAGAAATATTATTGGACGTGGTGCATTATCTTCTCATACATACATGGATGGAGGTTGGACTACACATAGTTCATGCCTATATATATAATAATTTGTGCTAGAACAATGTCAAGCAGTTTGTCTTATTACATTATATTTTTCTTTAAAAGCTTCTAATTACTGTGCATCCCACATATTCATTAGTCACATGTCTCTAGGTTATACCCTTATATTACATGATGAACACATGTTTCTGCATGTTCAAAAAATTCTCCCTTGGTGCACAACATGTATAGGGGCACCATGCTCTATCCTTCAATCTTGTGAAGTATGATGGTCCAAGGGATATTTGCTGATGAAGTGATGAAAAGAATCATGGTGAATAAGCTCCTCGTAGTGTTTTTGTTGACAGAAAGTATTGTTGTGGAAAGAAAGAAACTAGAAGTTCTTTTACAACGTCAATACACATATCCACAATGTCATCTACAAATGAAAATACAACTTTCATTAGCGGGAGCCTCGAATATATTTTCCCTTAGGTCGCAGCTTGGATTACAATTAACTTGTTTTTGCTCAAAAAAATTACCCACGTTCTACTCTCTCTCGTTCTCTCGCTTTTAGGCCCGTGTGAAGTAGGATGCTTTGGACTACATATGGGAGAGGTCGTAACTAGGGAAGAATATTAGCAACATTAACATATGGGCCTATTTTCTAATAATAAATTTTAGTTGTGTCATTCGCTATCTAGGTATATACTGTGCATTTAGTGACTTGCTTAAATATATGTCTAATACATTTGCCAACCAGTTCATAAATTATTTATAACGACCTTACACTCACTTTAGTATTCCTATTTTACATAATAAATGTTATTTTCATGAATCTTCATGAGGTATCCTGACCTTACCTAATGACCTCATAAATTATTTTATGAGTAATAATTTGGATGTGCTGGCTAGTTTTCTACATTGGAACCAATTAGAGGATAACATAGTTTGGATGGGACATGTACATTTGCAATTTCTCAAGAAACATAGCTTGTGTGTCCTAATCGGATAGTTTTTTTCTACTTTTATAAATCCATTTGTTCCCAACTTTATTTGTAGTACATCAATTATTTTAGTCCTAGATTACCATTTTATCTTATTCTGAGAATTGAATGTGTTATATACATTAAGTCCTCGTGTGGTATGTGTTTTCTATTTTGCCTCATAAGGTTTACTTCCTTAATCTATTCATAAGTCTACTTATTACATTCATATATTGTACATCGATTTCATGTTGTAATAATGCACTAATTTTTTGCATTAACATCATGTTGATATTTTAATGGCTTTTTATGTTGGTAAGATTTAATGGTTCTCAAGTCATGTGTCAAATGATTTATACCAAGAGATGGGCCCTGAAGTGGTGCAACCAGAGCAGGTGAAATACATAATCAGCTCATACAACTCTAGCAATCTGAACAAACACAAGAGGCATGTGATAGTTTCACCACACATCTTCAAGGTGATTTCAAATGAAAAGTAAAAAAGCAGGAAACTATATGGGATGCATGGTATTTTTTTGTGTTGTAACAATGGTCAATGGAATTATCCGCTGTTTTTTTTGTTCTGTGGTTATGCGAAGATATTTCATTAGATGTGTGGGGTCACTAGAAGAGACGTCTAGAGGGGGCGTGAATAGACTACTTAACAAATTAAAACCTAACCTTAACCCAAATTAATTGGTTGGCAGATTTTAGCAATTCTAACAAGTCTAATGCACCCTACACATGCTAGTCAACAAATATAGCAGCAGAAAGTAAAGACAGGCATATGTAAGAAGGAGTAGAGATAGGAAGATCAAACGCAATAGATGACACGAAGATTTTTCCCATGGTTCCAATAGGCGGTGCTATCGTACGTCCACGTTGATGGAGACTTCGACCCATGGAGGGTAGCGGTCGCGAGAGTCCACGGAGGGCTCCACCCGTTAGGGTCCACAAAGTAGCAACCTCGTCTATTCCATCATGGCTTTCATCCACGAAGGACTAGCCTCACTATGGGTCGATCTTCACGAAGTAGGCGATTTCCTTGTCCGTACAAACTTCTTGGTTCAACTCCACAATCACGAAGAAGGAGGCTCCCAAGCGACACCTAACCAATCTAGGAGGCACCACCCTCCAAAAGGTAATAGATGTGGTAGTATGATGAACTCTTTGCTCTTGTGCTTCAAAAGATAGTCTCCTCAACACATAATCACTCTCTCATAGGTTTGGCATGGGTAGAAGAGATTGATTGGATGGAAAGCAACTTGGGGAGGCTAGAAATCAAGATCCATATGGTTGGAGTGGATGATCTTGATCTCAACACATGAGTAAGTGGCTCTCTCTCAGAAAAATGAATGGGGCAAGTGTAGATCTGTTCTGAGTGCTTCTCTTCGAGTGAGAGGTGGTGGAGGGGTATATATAGGCATCTCCAAAAATCCAACTGTTACAACATTATTGCCCAACTCGGTGAAACCGAAGTGAAAACTCGGTTGCACCGACTAGTGCAAAATGTGGCAACTTTCGGCTTTTCGGTGAGACCGATATATAAATCTCGGTGGTACCGATATGGGTGACCTAGGCAGTTACACAACTCAGTGGTACCGATTTCCAATTCTCGGAAATTCTGATTCTTGAAAAATAGATACCAGAGAGTTGGTCACTGATTCTCGGTGGCACCGAATGGAAAACTTGGTAGTACCGAGATGGGTGTTTGGCTTAGGATCTGTCTAGGGTTTGAACTCGGTGTGACCAAATGTGAATTGTTGGTCTTACCGATTTTGAGCTTTAGGCTTTGGACAGAGAATATTGTGGGAGAATGGATGAGTGTTTTTGGTGGCTAATCTCTAAGCACTTGAGCAACCAGACCATCATAATTCCTCATCCCCTTTTAATGGTATTGGCTTTCCTATGGACTCAAAAGTGATTTCTCACAAAATATGAAATGTAGAGTCTTCAAGCTTGAATCATGGCCAATCTTATTCCTTCCCTTCTTCTTCTTGGGAATTCTCCTCAGAATCCTTAGCCAACCCTCTCTGTGGACTTCATCTGAAATAAGCTAGGTAAAACTATCAGTCCAGGAGGCAATGTATGTTGTCATGAATTATCAAAACCACCAAGGGAGCATTTGTGCTTTCAATCTCCCCCTTTTTGGTAATTGATGACAACATACAATCAAAGCTTCAAATTAAGATATGCAAGGATATAATGAAGACTTTGATAGACACATGACTAAGATAAGCTCCCCCTAAATGTGTGCAATCCTTTTAAGGGATAGTTGCTTCTCTAATTGCACATGCAGCCGCATCATTAGCCTTAATTCTACAAACGAGTGCATGAACATCTATTAAGTTTCTTCCTATCGTTAAATCAATGTATTCTTGTTCCCAATACCAAAATGAGCATCCACCTTCCTACACACATGACCATCTCACAATAAGCTAACGAAATTGGCCCGAATAGGTTGACAAAACCGAATGAAAACAAGAACATACCCCGTCGTTTTTGCATTTGAAGAACACTCATTCGGGGTGTCGCGGCGTGCTAGATGTTAGCTGTAGCACTATCTGTTTGCAATCATCGCACTTTATTAGTGGCATCGGCTAACCGACGAGCCGCTGCGCGAGATCCGAGCTCGGGCGACGGTCGACCGAGTCCTTGCCGGCAAACCGACGATGACGGCTAGAGGACGAACCAGCATCTGCATGCGGCGTTGGGGCTTTGTCGGGGCTGTGCGGGCTGCTCCCCGGTGGCCGGAAACGCCAAATCCGGTGGTCGCGACAAACAGCCGCTGATCTGCAACTTTCCGGCCGGCCGAGGCAGGTGGAAGTGGCGGAGGTGAATCTCGGAAGTGTGGCGGCCCGCCAGCGTGAATCCCGATGGCTGGTATGGCCGGAATCGTATGCGGCGGCCCAGCGACGGTGGGTGGGGAAAAGCGCGGGCTGAAATCCCCCCCCCCCGCCAACCGCTCCCGCTATATACAGGGCACCGACAGGGCGAGGGGGAGAACCTGCGTTTTCGCGGGTTGGGGTGGGAATTTTGCCGCGCCCCGCAAAAAAAATTACGGGTCCGACGCGTTTGCGGGGTCTGATCAGGCAGCTTTTTTCGCACGGACCCGTATTTTGGCGGTTATTTTGCGAGTCGGGGCACTATACGGGGTCTGCTAGAGATGCTCTCACAAAGCTCCAGTAATCTCAACAATCAAGGGGAGGCGTGGTTATTTCACCACACATCTTCAAGGTTACTTCAGATAAAAAGTACAAGCAGGGAAACATATTGGGAAGTACAACGATATTATGTTGTAACATTCGTGGAATTATAAACCATTTTGTGTTGTGTGGAAATGCCGAAGAAATATTGTTGGATGTGGTGCACTATGTTCTCATACATATTTGGATGGAGTTTCGAATACACATAGTTCACGCCTGCATATATAATACTTCGTGCTTGGATAGTGTCAAGCTAATTCTCTTATTATATTATATTTTCTTTAAAATCTTCTAGTTACTGTGTATCACACATATGTGTATGTGACATGTCCTAGCTTATATACTTATATTACAATGATGAATACAAATTTCTGCATGTTCAGTACTTTCTCCATTGGCACGCGGCATGTCTAGGGCACCATGCTCTCTGCTTCAATCTTGTGAAGTATGTCGGTCCAAGGGATATTTGCTGATAATGATAGGAAGAAGAACATGTTGAATAAGCTCCTCTTAGTGTTTATGTTATCAGAAAATATTGTTGTTTCTTTCCCGAAATAGAAATAGACTTCATAAGGTCAATATAAGTATGTGGGGCGCATTGGGAACCTCGAATATAGCTTTCGTGTGGGGCGCAGCGGGAACCTCGAATATATTTTCCCTTAGGTTGCAGCTCAGATCGCAATTAACTTGTGTTTGCTCCACTTTTCTACCCGCTGTCTAGTCGCTCTTGTTCTCTAGCTCATAGGCCCTGTGAAGTAGGACAATAGTGTGAAGTAGGTAGCTTTCGACTACATGTCTACATCCGAGAGAGGTCCTAGCGGGGGAGGAATACTACCGCCGCTGCCTTCTCCAGGGCCGAGTTGGGGAGGATCAGGTGTTGGAAGCAGCGGCCGTGGCCAACCTAGGAACAAGGATGACGTTGAAGCTTCCCTTGTGGCGGATTTTGCGGATGGCTTATTCACCTAGAAGGAGATTGCCGCGATCATGGGGTAGAAGACCCTAGCAGAGAATGTACTGACAAATCCCAAAAGCATTGGGAGGTATATATATATATCATATGATCCATCCATTTGTGTTTGACTCTTAAAATATACTTTAACACTAGGCTTACTAATATGTGTGTATGCTTTCGTGAAATTTATTTGCCAGATTATTCGAACCGGAGTACTGCACTAAGAGGTAAGCAGCGCAAGATGGCGTACATGTCGGAGCTTGAACGCAAGGCTGAGCTACTGCAGCAGGAGACTAACTCACTATCCGAACGAGTGCAGTCGAAGAAGGTTTGTAGTTCTCCTGACTTATTACATGATCATGAGATGTTTTAATGGTTTTGCTATTTCTCATCCGACTTGTGACCATGAAATAAATATTTTATAATTATTTAAATGAGAACCATTTTATTAGACTTTAGGATTCATGAAAGTACAAAATGATATTAAAAAAATCTTGATCTCGCGACTATAGCATCCATAATTTGGCTGATAAAGGTATTTTCTTTTAGAGAAAAAGTCATAATTTCCCAACTTCAAATTAATGAAGCCAGAGCTAGGATACATTATTTCTCAACACAAAGGCAAACGCTTGATAAAAAAACTTCTTTATGTTAACAGTTTACATAATAAATCGATGTTTTATACAAATCTTCTTATTATTTCTTTGAAATTTATGTTTGTAGAGTACAGCTGATGGGCTTTCAACTGAAAACAATATGTTCAAGTTGAAGCTGCAAGGATTGGAGCAACAATACAAGTTGATGAATGGTATGATTTTCTCTTTCCCTATCTCAGTAACTTCACTTATGTTCTTGTGGTGGCGCGCAAAGGAAAACAATGATCACCCATTGTGCAATATAAGCCAACACGTAACTTATTTATGCACGAAGTGACCGGGATGGATGATGACATAAAACTTTTTATTGTGAACTTATACCATATGTTTATGGTTCTTGCCTTCTGGTTATATCATTTTTTGGACGTTAGGATCAATATCCTATACCTAGTATATCTTGCTTTTACTATCAACTTTTCTCATGAAATATGTGTATATCACTAATTTTTGCCTCACTAGAAACCTTAATTAAAGAAAAATAATATACATGGGATAGGAACAACAAACATATCGCATGCACATAAAACATATGCAAGTTGCCATAATTGTTGTGTTATCACTAATCCGATTAGTTTCCTTGGCATTCAGTTCTTGCGACCTTTGTCAATCAATTTTGATAGTTAGTTTAATTATTTTTAGAAGGCGAATATGTGCACTACTTGCACATTCTAGCTATTTTGCGAAATGCACACGTATACTACAAATTCAAGTACATGCTTAAATGTGTGGGTGAGCATATTTTTTTAGAGAAAAGGCGAAAACGCCCAACTTTAAATTGATAAAGTCCTTGTGAAGGAGTGAGCGGACACAGGTCATTGATCTCATGTTGCTCCAAATATACTAAAGATATGTAATACTTTTCCCAATCTTAATGCAAAGACACGCAAGTCTCATGCGTGTTCTGGTAAACATAAATTAACAAAACACCAAACGGCCAAAAGAAACATAGATGTTGAACGAGACAACTTACAATATGACACACACATCGTTATTTGGTTATAAATTGTGTCTTTAGTGAATCGGTTAAATATATCTTCAGTGCATTAGATACCAATTCATAAATTATTTGCTAATGCGTTAAGACTCAATTAACTATTTCTATTTACATAGAAAATTTTATTTTCCTCAATCTTCATGATGTATTTTGAAAAATTTATTTGTACTAGTTTGGATGTTAGAAAGTTTTCTATATAGTGACCACTGAAAACCAAAACATACTTTGGCATGGACTTGTACATTTATATCATCCATGAAAAATTGAGCTTGCGTGTTTATGCCTGTGTCCTGATGATTAGAAATATTTATTACTTTTATGAATTTATAACCTGTTTTATTAGCAGTAGATCAATTGTGTCCGTCCTTACCATTTTCTGTTTTTGTAAGCTGAGAATGTGTTTTGTGCATTAAGTAATATGTTCTGATATGTATTTTGCATTTTGCTTCTAAAATTCACATTGTGAGTCAATTCAGAAGTTTATTTGTTATTCATGTGTAATATATCTCTTCCATTTGGTAAGAAAAACATTTATTTGTTTTAAAACTGGTTGACATTTTACCGGCTTATTTTGGTTACTTGATTGCCCACAATCATTTTAGCATGACTTTTAGACATGGTAATTACCTTTCTGATTACATGCCCTAGCTAGGCCCCCTGGTTATTCACTCCACATTAATAGTAATCTTGTTTCTGTTGTTCATATATAGGAAATTGTTCCTTTTTACCTAGTCCAGTGACTAAGTTTGGTATGTTCATGTTTATGTATACAGGTCTTAGTGAAGCACTATTAGCTGAAGTGCAACGCCTCACACAGCTCTAGCAATCTCAACAATTGCAAGGTGGGGCGTGATTATTTCACCACACATCTTCAAAGTGACTTCAAATGAAAAGTTCAATCAGGGAGCCATATTGGGAAGTATAATAATATTTATGTTGTAACATTGGTGGAATTAGGAACCTTTTTGTGTTGTGTGGATATGCCGAAGAAATATTGTTGGATGTGGTGCACTATGTTATCATACATGTTTTGATGGAGTTTCGAATACACATAGTTCACGCCTACATATATAATACTTCGTGCTAGAATAGTGTCAAGTTAATTCTTTTATTATAGTATATTTTCTTTAAAATTGTCTAGTTACTGTGTATCACACATATTTGTATGTGACATGTCCTAGCTTATATCCTTATATTACATGATGAATACAAGTTTCTGCATGTTCAGTGCCTTCTCCATTGGCACGTGACATGTCTACGGCACCATTCTCTCTGCTTCGATCTTGTGAAGTATGCCAGTCCAAGGGATATTTGCTGATAAAGATAGGAAGAAGAACATGGTGAATAAGCTCCTCTTAGTGTTATTATTATCAAAAAATATTGTTGTTTCTTTCCCGGAAAAGAAAGAGACTTTACAAGGTCAATACACCTATTCACAAGATCATCTACAAATGCAAATTCAGATTTCATGTCGGGACGCAACGGGAACCTCGGATATATTTTCCCTTAGGTCGCAGCTCAGATCAAAATTAACTTGTTTTTGCTCGACTTTTCTACCCGCTATCTAGTCGCTCTTGTTCTCTAGCTTATAGGCCTGTGTTAAGTAGGACACTAGTGTGAAGTAGGAAGCTTTGGACTACATGTCTACATCCGGGAGAGCTCCCAGAGCTAGGGAGGAAAACTGCCACCGCTGCCTTCTCCCGGGCCAGGTTGTGGAGGATCAGATGTTGGAAGCAGCAGTTGTGGCCGGCCTAGGAACAAGGATGACACCAATGCTCCCCTTCTGGCGGATTTTGCAGATGTCTTATTCACCCAGAAGGATATTACAGCCATCATGGGGGAGAAGACCCTAGCAGAGAATGTGCTGACAAATCCCAAAAGCTTTCGGAGGTATATATATCTTATGATCCATAAATTTTTGTTTGGCTCTTAAAATATACTTCAGCACTAGGCCAACTAATATGTGTGTATGCTCTCATGAAATTTATTTGCAGGATCATGCGAAACCGGAGAACTGCACAAAGAAGTAAGGAGCGCAAGATGGCATACATGTCGGACCTAGAAAGCAAGGCTAAGCTACTGTAGTAGCAGGAGACTAACTCACTATATAAACCAATGCAGTCGATGAAGGTTTGTAATTCTACTAACTTATTGCATGATCATGAGATGTTTTACTCGTTTTTCTATTTCCCATCTGACTAGCGACCAAGAAATAAATATTTTATAATTATTCTAATGTGTACCATTTTATTAGACTTCAGGATTCATGAAAGTACAAAATGAGATTAAAAAAATCTTGATCTATAGCATCCATAATTTAGCTGAGAAAGGTTTTTTTCTTTTAGAGAAAAAGGTATAATTGCCCAACTTCAAATTAATGAAGCCAGAGATTCATAAAAAACATCTTTATGTTAATAGTTTACATAATAAATCAATGTTTTATACAATCTTCTTATTATTTCTTTCCAATACATGTTTGTAGAGTACAACTGATGGGCTTGCAACTGAAAACAATATGATGAAGCTCAAGCTGCAAGGATTGGAGCAACAGTACAAGCTGATGATTGGAGCAACAATACATGTTTCTGAATTCTATGACAGAAGGGACCCAAAGCTTGGCTGCACATGACACAACAGAGGACACTTATCAGGGGAAGAGAAAGGACAGAACACCCTTGGTGGAGTCTGTGGTAAGAAGAAGTACCAGACTTCAAAAAAATTCTAAAGGGTACAAAGCTAAAACATGCAAAGACTCCAACTGCATGACCTGCTTAGCTAAGCCTCCACTTTGTAACAGTGAAATGGTTAAGATTCTTAATTCCTCTTATTGCAAGGTGGATGCTAAAACCACTGGGGAGGAGGTCACTCTCAAGAAGAAGGCCAAAAAAGGAGTAAAGCAGCCAGCATGGAAGGACTAAAGCTAAAAGGGGGCAGACAATGGAATGTTAAGTTTAATGTTACTAGGGAAAACATGTGCTCTTTTGTAACAAGAAAGTTGGAGTTAGATTGCTTCCATTTTGTTGTGCTACAGTTGTATGAGATATGGATGGAACTCACTGTGGATGTTATGTATGGGACAAATTTGCTCTTCCCAAGTGTTATGTAGCTCTTTTATGATTTACTGGTGATATGAACAGAGCTTGGAAAATTCTTAACTGGAGTATAAGGGGCATTAATTCAAGTGATAAATGGCTGGCTATTTATAATAAGATAGATGAACCGATTGCTCCATTGTCTGTCTTCAAGAAACCAAAAGAGAATCTTTTGATAGTACATACATAAAGAACTTTTGCCCTAGAAGATTTAATAAATTTGAATTTACTCCTTCCATTGGAGCTTCTAATGAGCTGCTAATTGCTTGGAATGGTAATCTTTTTCAAGGAGAATGTCTTTTCAAAAATGATTGTTCTTTGTCTGTCAGATTCACATCATCACTTAATGGAAGTTCATGGATTCTTACTAATGTTTATGGCCCCTGTGATAATCTGGGAAGAACTATGTTTTTGGACTGGCTCAAGAACATTCAATGCCTGATGACACATACTGGATCATTACTGGAGATTTTAATTATATTAGGCACTGACATAACAGAAATCGGGGTAATGGTAACTTCAATCAAATGTTGCAGTTAAATGATTCCATAAGCTCCATTGCTTTAGTTGAGATCCCTCTCAAGGGGAGGAGTTTCACTTGGAGTAACATGCAACAAGCCCCTCTGCTAGAAAAATTAGACTGGGTGTTCACTTCTGAAAGTTGGTCCAACAGTTACCCTAACACTATAGCTCTCCCTCTTTCCAAACCGGTCTCTGATCATGTTCCTAGTGTGATCTCTATTGGTACTGATTTCCCAAAAGCTGAGATTTTTAGATTTGAGAATTATTGGCTGGAGCACCCAGACTTTAAAGACTTAGTGTAGCATATCTGGTCTCAACCTGTCCTAGAAACGAATAGTGCTAAGATCATTACTGCCAAATTCAAAAGGTTAAGAAAAGGGCTAAAGATATGGAGAAAAAAGTTATCCAATTTGTCAGAGATCATTAAAGCAACAAATGAAGTGATTGCAATGTGGGATTTTTTTTGAGGAATGTAGAGATCTTTCACCACAGGAAAGTACTAGAAGGAACATTCTAAAAGAACATCTACTCAAGATACTTTCATATCAGAGGATTTATTGGAGGCAGAGAGCAACTATTAGATGGGTGAAATTTGGAGATGAAAACTCTAAATTTTTCCAAGCAAAAGCTACCATTAAATTCAGGAAAAAATGCATTCATTTGCTGCAGGATGAGCAAGGAAATGAACACACAGACCATGTGGCTAAAGCTTCAATTTTATGGAAGGCATTTAAAGATAGACTCGGGCAATCTTCTGATACAAGCAACCTTCTTAATTTAATCTCTCACATTGAAAGAGTGGAAGGCCTAGAGGAGCTTGAACTTCCTTTCACAAAGCAGGAAATTGATGAAGTTGTGAAGCAACTCCCCTCAGATAAAGCTCGGGGCCCAGATGGATTTAATGGAGATTTCATTAAAAATTGATGGGACAGTCTAGCTCCTAATTTCTACAAGCTTATTCAAGATTTCCAGGAGGGGAATATTTCTCTACAAAGCATTAATTGTTCCTTCAACACACTTATTCCCAAAAAGGATAATCCTTAGACTGCAAATGACTTCAGGCCCATCTCTTTGCTCAACACCTCCATGAAAATCATTACCAAGCTGTTGGCTAATAGATTGCAAAAAGTTATGTTAAAAATTGTTCATGAAAATCAATATGGATTTCTCAAGAAAAGATCAATCGAGGACTGCCTTGCCTGGGTATTTGAATACATCCGTTAGTGTCATCACTCAAAAAACCTGCTATAGTGCTCAAGCTAGATTTCGAAAAGGCTTTTGATTTGATTGATCATAATGCCATTATGGACATTCTCAAAGCAAGAGGATTTGGAAAAAAATGGCTGACATGGATACATATGATTTCATCTTCTGGTACTTCTGTAGTTCTGCTCAATGGTATCCCTGGAAAAATATTTCACTGCACAAGAGGAGTCAGACAAGGGGACCCTCTTTCACCTCTGATTTTTTTCTTGGTTGCTGATCTATTGCAAACCACTCTTAATAAAGCAATGCAGCACAATTTGATATCTCCTCCAATTCAGAGCAGAGCATGCACCAATTTTCCAGTGATCCAATATGCTGATGACACTATCATAGTTCTGTCTGCAATTCCCTCCCAACTAATGCAGATTAAAAAATTATTGGACGTGGTGCATTATCTTCTCATACATACATGGATGGAGGTTGGACTACACATATTTCATGCCTATATATATAATAATTTGTGCTAGAACAATGTCAAGCAGTTTGTCTTATTACATTATATTTTTCTTTAAAAGCTTCTAGTTACTGTGTATCACACATATTCATTAGTCACATGTCTCTAGGTTATACCCTTATATTACATGATGAACACATGTTTCTGCATGTTCAAAACTTTCTCCCTTGGTGCACAACATGTATAGGGGCACCATGCTCTATCCTTCAATCTTGTGAAGTATGACGGTCCAAGGGATATTTGTTGATGAAGTGATGAAAAGAATCATGGTGAATAAGCTCCTCGTAGTGTTTTTGTTGACAGAAAGTATTGTTGTGGAAAGAAAGAAACTAGAAGTTCTTTTACAACGTCAATACACATATCCACAATGTCATCTACAAATGAAAATACAACTTTCATAAGCGGCTTGGAATACAATTAACTTGTTTTTGCTCAAAAAATTTACCCGCGTTCTACTCTTTCTCGTTCTCTCGCTTTTAGGCCCGTGTGAAGTAGGATGCTTTGGACTACATATGGGAGACGTCGCAACTAGGGAAGAATATTAGCAACATTAACATATGGGCCTATTTTCTAATAATAAATTTTAGTTGTGCCATTCGCTATCTAGGTATATATTGTGCTTTTAGTGACTTGCTTAAATATATGTCTAATACATTTGCCAACCAGTTCATAAATTATTTATAACGACCTTACACTCACTTTAGTATTCCTATTTTACATAATAAATGTTATTTTCATGAATCTTCGTGAGGTATCCCGGCCTTACCTAATGACCTCATAAATTATTTTATGTGTAATAATTTGGATGTGCTGGCTAGTTTTCTACATTGGAACCAATTAGAGGATAACATAGTTTGGATGGGACATGTACATTTGCAATTTCTCAAGAAACATAGCTTGTGTGTCCTAATCGGATAGTTTTTTCTACTTTTATAAATCCATTTGTTCCCACTTTATTTGTAGTACATCAATTATTTTAGTCCTAGATTACCATTTTATCTTATTCTGAGAATTGAATGTGTTATGTACATTAAGTCCTCGTGTGGTATGTGTTTTCTATTTTGCCTCATAAGGTTTACTTCATTAATCTGTTCATAAGTCTACTTATTACATTCATATATTGTAAATCGATATCATGTTGTAATAATGCACTAATTTTTTGCCTTATAATCATGTTGATATTTTAATGGCTTTTTATGTTGGTAAGATTTAATGGTTCTCAAGTCATGTGTCAAATGATTTATACCAAGAGATGAGCCCCGGAGTGGTGCAACCAGAGCAGGTGAAATACATAATCACCTCATACAACTCTAGCAATCTGAACAAACACAAGAGGCATGTGATAGTTTCACCACACATCTTCAAGATGATTTCAAATGAAAAGTAAAAAAAGCAGGAAACTATATGGGATGCATGGTATTTTTTTGTGTTGTAACATTGGTCAATGGAATTATCCACCGTTTTTTTTTGGTTCTGTGGTTATGCGAAGATATTTCATTAGATGTGTGGGGTCACTAGAAGAGACGTCTAGAGGGGGGTGAATAGACTACTTGACAAATTAAAACCTAACATTTTCCCAAATTAATTGGTTGGCAGATTTTAGCAATTCTAACAAGTCTAATGCACCCTACACATGCTAGTCAACAAATATAGCAGCGGAAAGTAAAGACAAGCATATGTAAGAAGGAGTAGAGATAGGAAGATCGAACGCAATAGATGACACGAAGATTTTTCCCGTGGTTCCAATAGGTGGTGCTATCGTACGTCCACGCTGATGGAGACTTCGACCCACGAAGGGTAGTGGTCGCGAGAGTCCACGGAGGGCTCCACCCGTTAGGGTCCACAAAGTAGCAACCTCGTCTTTTCCATCACGGCTTCCGTCCACGAAGGACTAGCCTCACTATGGGTAGATCTTCACGAAGTAGGCGATCTCCTTGCCCATACAAACTTCTTGGTTCAACTCCACAATCACGAAGAAGGAGGCTCTCAAGCGACACCAAACCAATCTAGGAGGCACCACCCTCCAAAAGGTAATAGATGTGGTAGTATGATGAACTCCTTGCTCTTGTGCTTCAAAAGATAGTCTCCTCAACACTCAATCACTCTCTCACAGGTTTGGCATGGGTAGAAGAGATTGATTGGATGGAAAGCAACTTGGGGGGGCTAGAAATCAAGATCCATATGGTTGGAGTGGATGATCTTGATCTCAACACATGAGTAGGTGGCTCTCTCTTAGAAAAATGAATGGGGCAAGTGTAGATCTGTTCAGAGTGCTTCTCTTCGAGTGAGAGGTGGTGGAGGGGTATATATAGGCATCTCCAAAAATCCAACTGTTACAATATTATTGCCCAACTCGGTGAAACCGAAGTGAAAACTCGGTTGCACCGACTAGTGCAAAATGTGGCAACTTTCGGCTTTTCGGTGAGACTGATATATAAATCTCGGTGGTACCGATATGGGTGACCTAGGCAGTTACTCAACTCGGTGGTACCGATTTCCAATTCTCGGAAATTCTGATTCTTGAAAAATAGATACCAGAGAGTTGGTCACTGATTCTCGGTGGCACCGAATGGAAAACTTGGTAGCACCGAGATAGGTGTTTGGCTTAGGATCTGTCTAGGGTTTGAACTCGGTGTGACCAAATGTGAATTGTTGGTCTTACCAATTTTGAGCTTTAGGCTTTGGACAGAGAATATTGTGGGAGAATGGATGAGTGTTTTTGGTGGCTAATCTCTAAGCACTTGAGCAACCAGATCATCATAATTCCTCATCCCCTTTTAATAGTATAGGCTTTCCTATGGACTCAAAAGTGATTTCTCACAAAATATGAAATGTAGAGTCTTCAAGCTTGAATCATGGCCAATCCTATTCCTTCCCTTATTCTTCTTGGGAATTCTCCTCACAATCCTTTGCCAATCCTCTCTGTGGACTTCATCTGAAATAAGCTAGGTAAAACTATCAGTCCATGAGACAATGTATGTTGTCATGAATTATCAAAACCATCAAGGGAGCATTTGTGCTTTCAATCTCCCCCTTTTTGGTAATTGATGACAACATACAATCAAAGCTTCAAATTAAGATATGCAAGGATATAATGAAGACTTTGAGAGACACATGACTAAGATAAGCTCCCCCTAAATGTGTGCAATCCTTTTAAGGGATAGTTGCTTTGGAATGCATGGACACACACATAGTAGAAGGTATATGAAGAGTCATGTGTATCTTGGCTATATGCATCAAATATATGTGAATGAGGTGTCTCCATGTTAAAGACTTCACTCTTGCAAACAATATGAGCAAGAAGCAAGAGATCATCTTGACCAAGGATATGCTGCATATACTTACGTTGAAGTTCTTGAGCATTCTAGTAGTAGAAACACACTTGAGAAAACAATGTTAGGAAACACAAGAGTATTCTACAGATCCAAATGCAATAGAAATCAACAATACCAAGATGTGGAAGACATATGAAAAGTAGCATTTGATGATTGATATGTCTCCCCCAATAGAATTTGTAGAACTTTCTCCCCTAAGTATGGATTTGTGGTACTTCCTCTCCCCCTGAATCTTAGCATGTAGATATTGGGAGTAGGTAGGGTGAGACAATTGTAACATAAATTTGGTCTGTGCTCTCCCCCTTTGAATAAGCATAAGCTTAGATATTCTCCCCCTATTTATATTCTCCCCCTTGATATTCTCCCCCTATATACAAGCATAAGCTTTGATATTCTCCCCCTATATACAAGCATAAGCTTTGATATTCTCCCCCTTTGGCATTAATTTCCAAAAAGGGTTAGAGGGTAAGGGATCCTTGAGAGTAAGGGTCATGGAAAGTAGGGATCCTTGAGAGTAAGGGTCATGGAAAGTAGGGATCCTTGAGAGTAAGGGTCATTGAGAGTTATTGAGACTAAGGGATCCTTGAGTACTTTTTCTCCCCCTTTCATTATCTGAAAAGCTCTTTAAGATTTCTCCCCCTTTGACATAGGGATCCTTGAAGAAATTGAGATTTTGCTTATTTTGACAAAGAACACAGAAGATAGCAAAATCGGTGGCTCCGAGGCAAGATGAGTCGGTGGAACCGATATGTTGTTGTGCAGCCTATCTGCATGATCGGTGACACCGAGTTATCTGGATTGGAGGGTCCGAAATGCAAAACAGAAACTTGGCAAAGTTTGTCAAAAGCAATTTTTCAGAAAGACTCAATAGAATAAAATGATTTGCAGTGAATTTTTTTAAGTGATTTGCAAGGAATTTTTCAGAAAGTTTTGCAAGGAATATTCAACTAGATGGAAATTGAGTGGTTCCAAGAAAGCATGCAACTATAAGATGAACCAAACAAGATACTTCATCTAGATGATGGGCGGTGACTAGGTCACCTATATTAGAGTATAATGACTTAAGGAGTCAAGCAAGAATACTTGATTATAGGTCATACTCTACGTTAAGCTCAAAATTGGGTTACCATTTTTTGATTAAGCATTTTAATGTTTTCATATCACTTGAGTTGCTTTAGCTCATGACTTGGAGTAAAGCTTCTTCAAGGATATGATCACATACCTTTGAGTGATGTTGATGACGTAGCATGTAGGAGAACTTGTTGTGGTTGCTCATTGTTGATGAACATCATCTTGATTTGAGAGCTATCCTTGATCGTTTTGGTTCTCTTTTCACCTATATGGGTTAGTCATGCAAGTAAGAACAAGATATATCCAAATGACAAGAATGAAAATTGTTTATCAAGTGGTTGTCAAGGATATGGTTTGGATTGTCTTCTTCCTTCCATCATCAAGGAAGAGATGTGGATACTTGGCCATGACAAGATAGCTTGTGATGTGAGTTGATGGAAATCTTGTGGAGTGTAGTTCTTCCAAGTACCTACAACAAGGTTAGATGCAATAAGGGAGCATATATTTCCAAGGTATAAGATAGTGTCATATCAAGTGTAACATGGAATAGTCATGTAAGCTCATGCCCTTGCATGCATCCGAGTGAGTCTAGCTCAAGTTTGAAGCATCAATGATGTTCAACTCACTCCTCAAGTGACAAACCACGTTCTCATCAAGTGGCTTAGTAAAGATATCGGTCAATTGCTTGTTGGTACGAACATGTTTGAGATTAATGTCCCCTTTGGCAACATGATCACGAATGAAATGATGACGATCTTGAATATGTTTAGTTCGAGAATGTTGCATGGGATTATAAGAAATCTTAATAGCACTCTCATTTCCACACAACAATGGAATATGTCTCACATGGATTCCATAATCCTTAAGAGTTTGAGTCATCCATAGTAATTGCACACAACATGATCCGGCGGCAATGTATTCCGCTTCGGCGGTAGATAGAGATACCGAGTTTTGTTTCTTGGATGACCAAGACACAAGAGATATACCAAGAAATTGACATGTACCCGAGGTGGATTTTCTATCAACCTTATGTCCGTCATAGTCCGAGTCGGAATAGCCAACAAGATTAAAAGAAGATCCCTTGGGATACCAAATGCCAAAGTTTGGTGTATGTATCAAGTATCTCGCAATTCTTTTCACGGCCTTAATATGACACTCTTTAGGAGTGGCTTGATATCTAGCACACATGCACACACTATGTCGGATTTCGGGCTCCGCAAATCCCTAAGGAATTCGAACCCAGGGCGTGTGCGAAGATCCCCCAACAGCTTCGCCCCTCTCAAGCTCACAACACAGTGCCCCGCTCGATGGCGAGGAAGACGATGGCACACAAGAGTTTACCCAGGTTCGGGCCGCTGCGAAGCGTAAAACCCTACTCCTGCTTTTGGTGGATTGCCTCGTGAGGAGGTTTGTGGATGGACTAGTACAGTGGTGTGTTTTGCGGGGTGGTTGCTCTGTCCCTCTACCGAGCTACCCGGTCTCTATTTATAGCGGCCCGGGTCCTCTTCCCTTATCGCCATGGCGGGAAGGGATCCCACAACGGCCAAATTTGAAAGGGGACAGGAGGTACATCTTATCCTGACGAAAGGTGGTCCTCGCCTGCAAAGTTGGTGGTGGTGACTGATGTCTACTACGCAACCTTCTTCTTGTAGACTCGTGTTGGGCCTCCAAGCGCAGAGTTTTGTAGGACAGTAGCAAATTTCCCTCAAGTGGATGACCTAAGGTTTATCAATCCGTGGGAGGTGTAGGATGAAGATGGTCTCTCTCAAACAACCCTGCAACCAAATAACAAAGAGTCTCTTGTGTCCCCAACACACCCAATACAATGGTAAATTGTATAGGTGCACTAGTTCGGCGAAGAGATGGTGATACAAGTGTAATATGGATGGTAGATATAGGTTTTTGTAATCTAAAAATATAAAAACAGCAAGGTAACTAATGATAAAAGTGAGCACAAACGGTATTGCAATGCTTAGAAACAAGGCCTAGGGTTCATACTTTCACTAGTGCAAGTTCTCTCAACAATACTAACATAGTTGAATCATATATAAATCCCTCACGTGTGACAAAGAGTTCACTCCAAAGTCACAAATAGCGGAGAACAAACGAAGAAATTATTGTAGGGCACAAAACCACCTCAAAGTTATCTTTTCCGATCAATCTTATGAGCTATCCCTATAAGTGTCACGAACAGCCCTAGAGTTCGTACTAAAATAACACCTTAAGATACACATCAACCAAAACCCTAATGTCACCTAGATACTCCAATGTCACCACGAGTACCCATGGGCTTGATTATACGATATGCATCACACAATTTCAGATTCATCATGTTCAATCCAACACAAAGAACTTCAAAGAGTGCCCCAAAGTTTCTACCGGAGAGTCAAGACGAAAACATGTGCCAACCCCTATGCATAGATTCCCAAGGTCACGGAACCCGCAAGTTGATCACCAAAACATACATCAAGTGGATCAATAGAGCATCCCATTGTCACCACGGATATCCCATCGCAAGACATACATCAAGTGTTCTCAAATCCTTTAAAGACTCAATCCGATAAGAAAACTTCAAAGGGAAAACTCAATTCATCACAAGAAGATAGAGAGGGGAAAACTCCATATGATTCATCTATATTAATAAAGCTCGCGGTACATCAAGATCGTGTCATCTCAAGAACACGAGAGAGAGAGATCAAACACATAGCTACTGGTACATACCCTCAGCCCCGAGGGTGAACTACTCCCTCCTCGTCATGGAGACCGCTGGGATGATGAAGATGGCCTCCGGTGATGGTTTCCCCCTCCGGCAGGGTGCCGAAACGGGCTCCCAATTGGTTTTTCGTGGCTACAGAGGCTTGCGGCGGCGGAACTCCCGATCTAGGTTTCTTTCTGGGGGTTTTGGTATTTATAGGAATTTTTGGCGTCGGTCTCACGTCAAGGGGGTGCTCGAGGAGTCCACAAGCCACGGGGGGCGCGCCCCCCAGGCTTGTGACCTCCTCGGTCACTTCCTGGCCCAGCTCCAGTGCTTCGGGGGTCTCTTTTGGTCCATAAAAAATCGCCGTAAATTTTCAACCCATTCCGAGAACTTTTATTTCTGCACAAAAAACGACACCATGGTAGTTCTGCTGAAAACAGCGTCAGTCCGGGTTAGTTCTAATAAAATCATACCAAAATCATATAAAATTATTGTAAACATGGCATGAATACTTCATAAATTATAGATACATTGGAGACGTATCAGCATCCCCAAGCTTAATTCCTGCTCGTCCTCGAGTAGGTAAATGATAAAAGAAATAATTTATGAAGTGTGAATGCTAGCAAGTGCACAAGTTTGATCAATGATAATTCCAATCACTTTTTCTAGCATCAATATAAACCATAAACAATAGCTCATCTCATAAAACTTCTCATGATCAAGTAACAAGCTATTCACATGTTAAAGTATAGACCAGAAAGTTTCTTGAAAACTAACAAACCATATTCCTAGTCATCGAACAATTGCAATTCATCTTATTTTTAGGAAGGGTCTATGTAAGAGCTTTGATTTAGCAAATTCCACATACTCAACTATCATATAGTCTTCCATGATTATTGACACTCAAAGCATATTTTTAGAACAAATAACATCCATCGAACACAGAGAAAGATAGGGGCTTAATGTTTCGCCTCCCAACTTATTTATCATACAGATAATTGTCAACGATAATAATTCATGATCAAATATATTTGTGTGGATATATATGTCTAGATCATTTCCCAACACATGACGCTTGCCAAGAGAAAAAAGGCGAAATATAGGAAGTGGTGAAGATCACCATGACTCTTGCATAAAGGTAAGTACTAGAAAGTAAAAGATAGGCCCTTCGCAGAGGGAAGCATTGATTTGCAGAGGTGCCAGAGCTCGAGCTTTTAAAACAGGGATGAATAATAATTTTGAGCGGTATGCTTTCATTGTCAACATAACAACCGAGAGATCTCGGTATCTTCCATTCTAGATACATTATAGGCGGTTCCCAAACAGAATGGTAAAGTTTTTACTCCCCCTCCACCAATCAATCACACTCCACGGCGAGCCGAATCCACGGGTACCGTCCATACAAACAACAATCCTGGGGGAGTTTTGTTTCATTATATTTTGATTTGATTTTTGAGCATGGAACTGGGCATCCCGAATACCAGCCACTTTCTCGTGAATGATAGTGAATCAACACATATCGTGAGAATAACCCACCTAGCATGGAAGATACTGACAGCCCCTAGTCACTATATGAGCGATTCGGGCATACAAAACAGAATATTATTTGAAGGTTTAGAGTTTGGCACATGCAAATTTACTTGGAACGGCAGGTAAATACCGCATATAGGTAGGTATGGTGGACTCTCATAGCAAAACTGGTTTAAGGGTGTTTGGATGCACAAGTAGTATTTCTACTTGGTGCGGAAGTTTTGGCTAGTATGAGGTGGAAGCAAGCACCACATGTTGGAGGATCCATAACAATATAACTTCTATACAAATATACCCAAACATAACTCATTAAGTTGTCTTCCTTGTCCAATTTCAACTAATTTGCTCGAGTTTGAAAATAATTAATGAGCTCACAATCATAGAAGATGTCCAAGATAGTATATTTATATGTGGAATCTCTCTTCCTTCAATATTCTTTCATGAATTGTTCAAGTGACCAATGCGGTGTTTGCTAACTTTCAATAAATTTTACCACATATACTTATTATGTGTGAAGTCATTACTCCCCATGTGATAAGTATATAAAGCATATTTAATTTCATATTAGTGATATTCAATTCATTCAACCATTTACTCATAGGATATAAGTGAAGCACGAGAGTGAATGACAAACTACTCCAAAAAGATATAAGTGAAGATAAATGAGTAGCCAACAATTAAATAACTATGTGAGGACTCTCTCACCTAAGAATTTCATACCTTAAGCATTTTATTAAACATCAAGCAAAAGAAAAAATAGCACTCCAAGAATAGCACGCATCATGTGCACGAATAAAAATTTAGGCTCAACATAGGCTAACCGATAATTGTTGATGAAGAGAGGTGGGATGCGTAGCATCCCCAAGCTTAAATGCTTGAGACTTCTTGAAATATTTACTTGGGGTGCCTTGGGCATCCCCAAGCTTGAGCTTTTGTATCTCGTTCAATCCTCTCATATCATGGTTTCACCTATTCTCAAAAACTTCATCCACACAAAACTCGAAAAGAACTCGTGAGATAGGTTAGTACACATAATAATAAATCAACTCTTTATGTACTGCCAAGACAAGTTGCACAATAATTTCCAAACATCATCTATTGTTTCCTATCGTTTCCACAATTTATATCTACCAATATAGGCTATGGAAACTATAGGATAAGTAGATAACAAAACTATGACAGCAATCTGTCCAAACAGAACAGTCTGTAGAAATCTATTAAACAAGTATACTTCTGTAACTCAAATAATTATGAAAATTTAGGACATGCTAAATAATTTATATGACAATACTGTGTAAAAATTTCAGAAACTTTCCACGTTCCAGTAAAATATGAAAATTCAAACACTACAGCAAAAGTTTCTATTTTTACACAGCACACATCAAAACATGCAATGCAAGCATCCTAAGACAATTCTTGGAACTTTTTATTGAAAAACAAGATTATAAATGACACCTAACAGAAAACAAGAAAATAAAATGATGCTCCAAGCAAAACTCATATTATGTGACGAATAAAAATATAGCTCCAAGTAAGATATACCGATAGTGTTGAAGATGAAAGAGGGGATGCCTTCCGGGGCATCCCCAAGCTTAGGCGCTTGAGTCTTCCTTAGATATTACCTTGGGGGTGCCTTGGGCATCCCCAAGCTTAGGTTCTTGTCACTCCTTATTCTCCTCATATCAGTGTCTCTCCCAAAACTTGAAAACTTCAATCACACAAAACTTAACGGAACTTCGTGAGATGGGTTAGTATAATAAAGATAGATCATTCACTTATGTACTGTCAAGACAAGATTCAGAATTGTTCCCACATCATACCTACTGTATTCTATCATTCCCATAATTTATATCACTCAATATAAGCTATAGAAACACTAAAACAAGTAAACTATGCATGCAAAACAGAATCTGTCAAAAACAGAACAGTCTGTGAAGATATGTAGTGTAACCATACTTCCCTGTCTCAAAAAATTCTGAAACATTAGTAAAACCTGAATAATTTGTATATTAAGACTGTGTAAAAATTTCATATCATTATCACTCTCCAGTAAAAAATTAAAATTCCTGTACTGGAGTCAAAAGTTTCTGTTTTGGTTCAGCATCAATTCTACTCGTCTTGTGAGTCATCCCAAAGGTTTTACTTGGCACTTTATTGAAATAAAAGATACAAAACATTATTAATACAGTAGCTTAATCATGTGAACACACTAAAACAGTAGGGATAAATATTGGGTTGTCTCCCAACAAGCGCTTTTCTTTAATGCCTTTTAGCTAGGCATGATGATTTCAATGATGCTCGTATAAGAATAGTAATTGAAACATGCAAGAGAGCATCATGAATCTCATTACAAGCACATTTAAGTCTAACCCACTTCCTATGCATAGGGATTTTGTGAACAAACAACTTATGGGAACAAGAATCAACTAGCATAGGAAGGTAAAACAAGCAAAACTTCAAGATTTTCAACACATAGAGAGGAAACTTGATATTATTGCAATTCCTACAAGCATATACTCCTCCCTCATAATAATTTTCAGTAGCATCATGAAGGAATTCCACAATATAACCAGCACATAAAGCATTCTTTTCATGATCTACAAGCATAGAAATTTTACTACTCTCCACATAAACAATTTTCTTCTCATTCATAATAGTGGGAGCAAACTCAACAAAATAACTATCATGGGATACTTGATTGACATAACCACTTTGAATATTAAAATCATGATGACAAGTTTCATGATTACTATCACTCTTTATAGCATACGTGTCATCACAATAATCATCATCGATAGGAGGCATGCCATCATCATAATAGTTTTGCTCATCAAAACTTGGGGGAGTAAAAATATCATATTCATCAAACATAGCATCCCCAAGCTTGTGGCTTTGCATATCATTAGCATCATGAATATTCAGAGAATTCATACTAACAATATTTCTATCATGCTCATCATTCAAAGATTTAGTGCCAAACATTTTAATAACTTCTTCTTCTAACACTTGAGCACAATTTTCCTTTCCATCATTTTCACGAAAGACATTAAAAAGATGAAGCATATGAGGCAAGCTCAATTCCATTTTTTTGTAGTTTTCTTTTATAAAACCAAACTAGTGAAAAACAAGAAACTAAAAGATTTAATTGCAAGATCTAAAGATATACCTTCAATCACTCACCTCCCCGGTAACGGCGCCAGAAAAGAGCTTGATGTCTACTACGCAACCTTCTTCTTGTAGACTCGTGTTGGGCCTCCAAGCGCAGAGTTTTGTAGGACAGTAGCAAATTTCCCTCAAGTGGATGACCTAAGGTTTATCAATCCATGGGAGGTGTAGGATGAAGATGGTCTCTCTCAAACAACCCTGCAACCAAATAACAAAGAGTCTCTTGTGTCCCCAACACACCCAATACAATGGTAAATTGTATAGGTGCACTAGTTCGGCGAAGAGATGGTGATACAAGTGTAATATGGATGGTAGATATAGGTTTTTGTAATCTGAAAATATAAAAACAGCAAGGTAACTAATGATAAAAGTGAGCACAAACGGTATTGCAATGCTTAGAAACAAGGCCTAGGATTCATACTTTCACTAGTGCAAGTTCTCTCAACAATACTAACATAGTTGAATCATATATAAATCCCTCACGTGCGACAAAGAGTTCACTCCAAAGTCACAAATAGCGGAGAACAAACGAAGAAATTATTGTAGGGTACGAAACCACCTCAAAGTTATCTTTTCCGATCAATCTTATGAGCTATCCCTATAAGTGTCACGAACAGCCCTAGAGTTCGTACTAAAATAACACCTTAAGATACACGTCAACCAAAACCCTCATGTCACCTAGATACTCCAATGTCACCACGAGTACCCATGGGCTTGATTATACGATATGCATCACACAATTTCAGATTCATCATGTTCAATCCAACACAAAGAACTTCAAAGAGTGCCCCAAAGTTTCTACCGGAGAGTCAAGACGAAAACATGTGCCAACCCCTATGCATAGATTCCCAAGGTCACGGAACCCGCAAGTTGATCACCAAAACATACATCAAGTGGATCAATAGAACATCCCATTGTCACCACGGATATCCCATCGCAAGACATACATCAAGTGTTCTCAAATCCTTTAAAGACTCAATCCGATAAGAAAACTTCAAAGGGAAAACTCAATTCATCACAAGAAGATAGAGAGGGGAAAACTCCATATGATTCATCTATATTAATAAAGCTCGCGGTACATCAAGATCGTGTCATCTCAAGAACACGAGAGAGAGAGATCAAACACATAGCTACTGGTACATACCCTCAGCCCCGAGGGTGAACTACTCCCTCCTCGTCATGGAGACCGCCGGGATGATGAAGATGGCCTCCGGTGATGGTTTCCCCCTCCGGCAGGGTGCCGGAACGGGCTCCCGATTGGTTTTTCGTGGCTACAGAGGCTTGCGGCGGCGGAACTCCCGATCTAGGTTTCTTTCTGGGGGTTTTGGTATTTATAGGAATTTTTGGCGTCGGTCTCACATCAAGGGGGTGCTCGAGGAGTCCACAAGCCAGGGGGCGCACCCTAGGGGGGGTGCGCCCCCAGGCTTGTGACCTCCTCGGTCACTTATTGGCCCAGCTCCGATGCTTCGGGGGTCTCTTTTGGTCCATAAAAAATCACTGTAAATTTTCAGCCCATTCCGAGAACTTTAATTTCTGCACAAAAAACGACACCATGGTAGTTCTGCTGAAAACAGCGTCATTCCGGGTTAGTTCTAATAAAATCATACCAAAATCATATAAAATTATTGTAAACATGGCATGAATACTTCATAAATTATAGATATGTTGGAGACGTATCAGTGACGCGGTGGTGGGCTCGCTGGTGACATCCGTCCTGCTGCGCCCGCTGACCCGGTCTTGTTGCACCGGAATGGAAACCTTTGGCGGGGCTCCTTGGGAACCCGCGTTGGTCCCTGTCGCCTTTGCACAAAAGAGGAAACTGCTCCTTCTGGCGCGCTAGCGCCCGCCTGGCCCGGCTGGCGTCACCCTTGGCCTCCTGAGGTCGGGTGCTGCATAGGAGTCTCCGCCGCTCAGGAGGGGGCCAGGGGAGGCCTATCTCCCTGCGGGTCTTGGCGTTGCCTCCCTCGTGACCTTGGGGTCTCCCGAGGGCCTTGTGTCGAGCGAGACCTCGCCGGGCCGTACTTGGTTGTCGAGGTGGGCCACGCCCGGGGCCGCAGGCAGGCAAGTCTGGGTACCCTGGTATCTAGAACGCCGACAGTAGCCCCCAGGCCCGAGGCGCGCTCGAGCTAGCTTCGGGGCGAAGCCACGGTGGAAGGGTCGGAGCGCCGTTGGCCCCAATTGCCTGCGGGTCCGACTCGACGCGTGGTGCACCACGGGACGTGGGCGACCCGGCTCCCCGAAGACGTCGGGAACCGCCCTGAGACGATCTGACGCCTGGCCTGCGCGCCTCCTTGCCATCATTGCTCTTCTTTGAATGCGGCCGACCCCTTGCGTCCTCTCTCGCCTCGGGCCACGCGGATGTGACCCAACGGGAGCAGAGGAAGCGACGTGAGGCAGGATAGCACGCCAGTCGAGTCTAGCACGCGCCGCTCGAGGTGCCTGGCGACTCCACTTCCCACAATGCCCCGTGTGCAGCGGTTGCGCCTATAAACCCGCCCCGCTCGGAGGGCCTTGCCATCTCGTCGCGCCCTCTCGCTTTTCTTCCTTCCAAGTTATCCTCCCCGTCTTCCTCCTATCCCTTGCTTCCCTATGGCGTCCGGTGGGAGCTCGGCAGGTGCGAGGGGGCGCTCGGAGGCCCCTGCTCCACTGGCGGCCTCTGGAGGCAGCGGTGGGGGGCCTTCAAGGTCGGCCCAGGTCCGCCGGCGCTGGGCCATCGTTGATGAGTAAGTTCCTTGTCTTCCGCGTCCTTCTCCCGTAATCGCAACTGCTGCGCCAGTCTTGATCGTTCCTCTCTCCCAGGGCGCCCGCGCCCAAGAGGCGCCGGCTCGAGGAACTCCAAGAAGAGGCGGACGCGCTGAGGGTCCAGCTCGCGGGCGCCGAGGCCGCCCTCCAGGACGCTCTCCGGGGCGAGGCGGAGGCTCGCGCGGAGCTGGCGTTGCTCCAGACCCAGGTCCAGGGGGCCGTGGACGCCGTGCAGGCCGCCCAGGACGAGGCGGCCCACGCAAAGCTGTTGGAGGCACAGTGCGCCAAACAGTACCGGGACGTTGCCCTCCGCGCAGTCGGCGCGGTGAGCCGGTTCATTGAGGAGGCCCCCGCGCTGCCGTGTGCGCACGGAGACGGGGGCTACCTCAACTTCTTCGACAAGGTGGTGGAGGCGCTGGAAACTGGTGTCTCTCGGGTCGACGAGGACAGTTCGTCCAGCGCGCGCGACCTCCTGGACCTCGCGCTGACCCGGGTCTTCTCCAATCTTCGCCGCCTCGTCCCGGAGCTCAACCTCCTCCGCGTAATGGAGCCGGTGCCGGAGGAGCTCCAGAGGCCCCTCAGGGACGAGACGCATCCCCACGTGGAGTCCCTAGTGGAACGGTTCGTCCAGGAGCCCCTCTCCGACGAGGGTGACGAATCCGGCGCTGCGGCGGGCGACGGCCCGGGCGGCGACGGCGGCTCCTCCGCCTAGTCCTCCCCTGCTTTCTTTTCCCTGTTCCTGTCATGCCAAGCAACAGCTGCCCCCTGGGGGCATTAACTTTTGTGTTTTTACCTTCGTACTCCTTCCCTTTTTTGAGTTGTCGATCGCTTGTTTTGCGTGGCGCGTCCCTGCTTCTCCTGCGGGGCCTTGCGTCATTGCTGATGCGCCGCGGTGCCCCCCTTGAAAAGCCCGTGAGGGTATTGCGCTAAGGCCAGCGCCGGCGTCTGGTCGAGCCCTCGCGGGACGAGCCCTCCTGAGGGGGAGCGTGCCGCCCCTGAGGACAGACCCTTAGCCCTACCGCCTAGAGCGGCTGGTCTCCTTCCCTTGCGCTGCTCTCCCTTGCTCCTAGAACCACAAGAATCCCGAAGGGGTCGCGTAGTGGACCGCAGTGCCTGCATTTTCACGTTAGCACTCATGCCTCTTGCCCGGCATTCTGGTCATTGACTGATTAGAAGGCCTTGCATTTGTTCGGCGCGTATACTTAGCTCACTGGGTCGCAGC
The DNA here is from genome assembly GCA_039707655.1 of Elymus sibiricus. NCBI lineage: Eukaryota > Viridiplantae > Streptophyta > Magnoliopsida > Poales > Poaceae > Elymus > Elymus sibiricus. The sequence continues at coordinate 255,111,818 of CM077671.1, forward strand.
GGGCTCGAGCGTAGGGAGGCGTAGGCGGAGCGTCCAGGGAGGTCGAGGATCCCGCCGGGGAAGGCTCCTTTCTTGCTTTCGGGTGGTCCGGGAGCCCTTTCTTCACTCTGCGTCGATGGGGCCCGATCGCGAGCAGGCCTCGACCGCTGTTGGGGCGTCTGAATCACCGGACGAAACCAAAGGGTGCGAGGCCTCGGCCACAATTGGAGCGTCCGGATCACCAGGACGTGACCAAGGGGCGCGGAGCTGCGTGACCGGTGAGGTTCTCGAGACGTGCTGCCTGGGAAGCCCCCCCCTTTTAACGCTCAAGTGGCGCTCTGCGTCGGCAGGGCCCGATCGCGAGCAGGCCTCGACCGTTGTTGGGGCGTCCGAATCACCAGACGAAACCAAAGGGAGCGAGGCCTCGGCCACAATTGGAGTGTCCGGATCACCAGGACGTGACCAAGGGACGCGGAGCTGCGCGACCGGTGAGGCTCTCGAGACGTACTGCCTGGGAACCCCCCCCCCCCTTTTAACGCTCTGGCGCTCTGCGTCGGTAGGGCCCGACCGCGAGCAGGCCTCGACCGCTGTTGGGGCGTCCGAATCACCGGACGAAACCAAAGGGAGCGAGGCCTCGGCCACAATTGGAGCGTCTGGATCACCAGGACGTGACCAAGGGGCGCAGAGCTGCGCGACCGGTGAGGTTCTCGAGACGTGCTGCCTGGGAACCCCCCTTTTAACGCTCAAGTGGCGCTCTGCGTCGACAGGGCCCGACCGCGAGCAGGCCTCGACCGCTGTTGGGGCGTCCGAATCATCGGACGAAACCAAAGGGAGCGAGGCCTCGGCCACAATTGGAGCGTCCGGATCACCAGGACGTGACCAAGGGGCGCGGAGCTGCGCGACCGGTAAGGCTCCTGAGGCGCGTTGCTCAGGAGCCCCCCTTGACGCCCAAGCGACTTCCTTACCTTTCCGCGGGCCTCCGTACCGGGAGGCGCCCGGGACTCCTCAGGTTTTGCGAGGTCGGGCCGGGCCGTAGGCGGAGCCCCCGAGCGGTAGTCGACCGCTTTAGGCGACGGGTACCCCCGAGGTGACAGGTCCTTGCCGACCTGCTCCGAGAGGCCATAGGGGGCCAAAGGGTGCGGGCCGTGCTTGGCCGGGTGTCAATTCAAATAGAAATAAGACTTCAAGGCCAGAAAGAAGAATCGCAAAGAGATAAAAGTTCCCGCCCCCTTTTGAAATAGAATCATGAAACCTTCAACTTCATTGTAAAAAGTGGCAATTCGAATCACAAAAAGAAGCAAGCAACCGCCACGTCCCGCACCTAGGCTAGTCTTCGCTTTGGTCTTCCCCCAGCGCTGAGCGTAGGGCATCCACGTTGCGTGGGCATAGCCATTGGAGGGCAGTGTTGTCCGCCAGCGCGAAGCATGGGGCTTTCACTTGGGCGTGGGATGGAACCCCTCCGCGTCCTCGAGGGGCTCCGGGCGTATACAGCCCACTCATTATTACGTGAGAGTGTCACGGCCGAAGATAGCTGGGCAAGCCCCCAGGCGCATGGCCTAGGTGCTCCCAACTCAGTTTAGAGCCATCACACGCATTACTGCGCGGTTGCGCGCCCCTACAGCCCAAACCTGTGTGCATTGTACCCCGCGTAGCCGTGGGATTGCGCTCTCGCGGCCCAAACATGAGCGCAATGCACCAAGCGCAGCTGCAGAGGTGTTGTGTCGGTGGAGCCGCCTCGTGAAGTGTCGCGGCGCCGACCGGACCCCGGTTGGCGGGCCTCATGAGGCCTCGCCTCCCGAGGGCCGCTCCGGCGCCCCCGTTGCCGCGGGTGGCCCGCGTTACCTGTACCTGGCCGATTCCCCAGGCGGTCGCCCCTGAGGCCCGGGGCTCGGCTGTGCGTCACTTGCTGATGGGGGCGGTGGCTGCGCCGCGCCCCCGCGCTTCCCGGGACGCTCCCCCTTCTCCCCTGCTTGCATGAACCTGGCCCGATGCTCCCTCCGTGGAAGCCCCATGCCCGGCTTGGGGAGAGCGTCCGGGGGCACCTCCCTACTGCGGGAGGGTGTCGGCACCTGCAGAGGGCGCCTGATCCTCCGCGCCGTCCGCAGGTATGACGTAGTCTGGAATGTAGGGCTCCGTGTAGAGGCCTTGGCCTTCTCCTGAGTCGCCTCCGTGTGCGCCGATGGCGGTCTCCCCGGGCGGTGGGGTGACGCCATCTTGGGCGCGCTGTCCACAAACCCTCCTGCGGCGGGCTTCGGCCCGAAGTTGCTTGGCCCGGCCGCCGCCGAGGGGTGGGCCGCGCACGTCTTGCCTTGTGTCGCCTTCCTGATTCTCCCTCGCGCCTTCATTACGGCTACCGGCACGTCCGGCAGCCTGAGCCGCCCGCTCCCTGCTCCGGTTGGCGCGCTCCCGCCGGGACGAGCCAGGCTGTCGTCGATCCGTTTGGGCATGAGCGCGCGCGCCCGGGTGCGCATGGGATGGCCCAGCACCCCCTTCATGGGCGCTACCAGCGGGACCGGGCGGTGCTCCGAAGTCAGTCACCGGGATCCGGAGAAGCAGAAGCACGGTGTGCGGTGGGCCCTGCTCGGGTCCGCCCGGGAGCGAGGCGGGCACGCTGTCTGTAGGTGGGGCGACGGGTACGGTGAGCGAGCCCCCGGCGCCCTGCACCGGTGGTCGCGGGGAAAGGTGGGGGCCCCAGGCCCTCCTCGCGACGGCGACTAGCTCGGTGAGGTGGTCGGCCCAGGCGTCGAAGCCCCCATGCGTCGGGCGGTGCAAAGCATCTCACTCGTCATCAGGAGCGAGTCATGCGCGTTGAGGTCCCCCACGTATGTGCGACGTGGCGCCGGCCCCGTGGGTGCCGCCCGTCCGTCATGTGCCTGGCTGGGGCGAGCGGCGTCGATGGTGGACATGACGCTGGTGGCCTGGTAATGGCCGCCCGGCATCGCGTTGCCGTGGTGCGGACCTTGGGTGGCAGCGGCGTGGTCGTCGGGGGCAGATCCTTCGGGGCCGGAAGGAGTTTTCCGTGCGTCGGCCATCGGTGCGGTGAGGCGGAGGAAGAGCGAGGCTCGAGGAAGACTCCGACACGCCCCTACCTGGCGCGCCAAATGTCGGATTTCGGGCTCCGCAAAACCCTAAGGAATTCGAACCCAGGGGCGTGTGCGAAGATCCCCTAACAGCTTCGCCCCTCTCAAGCTCACAACATAGTGCCCCACTCGATGGCGAGGAAGACGATGGCACACAAGAGTTTACCCAGGTTCGGGCCGCTGCGAAGCGTAAAACCCTACTCCTGCTTTTGGTGGATTGCCTCGCGAGGAGGTTTGTGGATGGACTAGTACAGTGGTGTGTTTTGCGGGGTGGTTGCTCTGTCCCTCTACCGAGCTACCCGGTCTCTATTTATAGCGGCCCGGGTCCTCTTCCCTTATCGCCATGGCGGGAAGGGATCCCACAACGGCCAAATTTGAAAGGGGACAGGAGGTACATCTTATCCTGACGAAAGGTGATCTTCGCCTGCAAAGTTGGTGGTGGTGACGCGGTGGTGGGCTCGCCGGTGACATCTGTCCTACTGCGCCCGCTGACCCGGTCTTGTTGCGCTGGAATGGAAACCTTTGGTGGGGCTCCTTGGGAACCCGCGTTGGTCGCTGTCGCCTTTGCACAAAAGAGGAAATTGCTCCTTCTGGCGCGCTAGCGCCCGCCTGGCCCGACTAGCGTCACCCTTGGCCTCCTGAGGTCGGGTGCTGCATAGGAGTCTCCACCGCTCAGGAGGGGGCCTGGGAGGCCTATCTCCCCACGGGTCTTGGTGTTGCCTCCCTCGCGACCTTGGGGTCTCCCGAGGGCCTTGTGTCGAGCGAGACCTCACCGGGCCATACTTGGTTGTCGAGGTGGGCCACGCCCGGGGCCGCAGGCAGGCAAGTCTAGGTACCCTGGTATCCAGAACGCCGACACACTAAGCATAATATCGGGATGGGAGGCACATAGATATAGCAATGAACCGATCATTGATCGATAAACCTTTTGATCAACCGGTTTGTCCTCCTTGGTGAGGTCAACATGTCCACTAGTAGGCATAGGAGTTTTCATACCTTTACACTCTTGCATGTTGAACTTCTTGATCAAGTCCTTGGTATACTTGGTTTGAGAGATGAAAGTTCCTTCTCTTGTTTGCTTGATTTGCAAACCAAGAAAAAAAATTCAGCTCACACATCATGGACATCTCATACTTCTCGGACATCATCCTTCCAAATTTCTCACTAAATTGTGGGTTAGTAGATCCAATGATAATATCATCCACATAAATTTGGCACACAAATAATTCACCATTAACTCTCTTAGTGAATAGGGTTGCGTCAATTTTACCAATTTCAAAACCTTTTTCGATAAGAAACTTCATTAAGCATTTGTACCAAGCTCGTGGAGCTTGCTTAAGACCATAGAGAGCTTTACGAAGCTTCTAAACATGGTTAGGTTTCTTAGGGTTTACAAAACCAGGGGGTTGTTTAACATAGACCTCTTCCTCGATCTCACCATTTAAAAATGCACTTTTAATATCCATTTGATAAAGAGTGATATCATGGTGGTTAGCATAAGCAAGAAGTATACGTATAGCTTCAAGTCTAGCAACGGGGGCATAGGTCTCACCGTAGTCCATACCTTCGACTTGGGTGTGGCCTTGAGCCACGAGACGTGCTTTGTTGCGTACAACTTGACTATCTTCGTCTTGTTTGTTCCGAAACACCCACTTGGTTCCGATGACGTTTTGCTCGTCCTTGGCTTCTCCACTAGTGTCCACACTTCGCTCCTCTCGAAGTTGTGTAGCTCCTCGTGCATAGCATTTACCCAATCGGGGTCCTCAAGTGCTTCTTCCACCTTCAAAGGCTCAATGCTAGAGATAAATGAGTAATGCTCACAAAAATTAGCCAAACGAGTTTTAGAGCGAGTTATCCTCCCGGTTTGTATGTCACCGAAGATTTGCTCTAAGGGATGATTTTTGTTCACTCTTGCTCGAACTCGTGGTAGCTTTTGCTTGTTGGATGGTGGAGCTTCCTCATCATCATCTTCTTCTTCATTGTTGTTGAAGGTGTCGTTGCCTTGAGGTGGTGGTGAAGGTGGTTGTGGTGGATCATCATGATGTACTTCTTCCTCCTCTTCATCTTGTCATGTACCGCTTGTGGATGCCTCCATGTCGTGTTGAGGTTCGCCTTGACGCGAAGTAGGGGCTTCCACTTGGGTCGATGAAGTACTTTCCTTCACCTCCATGGGACGAATCTTGCCGATGGACAAGTCTTGGATGGCTTCCGAAGGTTCCTTATCTCCTACATCATTTGGCAATTGTTCGACTTGCGAACCATTAGATTCATCAAACTTCACATCTACCGTCTCTTCAACCTTTCGAGTGAAGTTGTTGTAGACACTGTAAGTGTGAGAGTTTGATCCGTAACCGAGTAGGAAACCTTCATGAGATTTAGGAGCAAATTTAGAATGACGATGATTATCAAGAATGTAACACTTGGAGCCGAATACCCGAAAGTATCCAACTTGGGTCTTGTTACCGGTGAGTAGCTCGTATGCCGTTTTACTAAGAAGCTTGTGTAGATAGAGTCAGTTCGTAGCATGACAAGTTGTTTCCACGGCTTCTTCCCAAAAGTGTCTTGGTGTCTTGTATTTGTCGAGCATCGTTCTAGCCATCTCTATAAGAGTCTGGTTCTTCCTCTCAACAACTCCATTTTGTTGAGGCGTGTACGTAGCCGAGAACTCATGTGAAATCCCTTCTTCGTCAAGAAAGGAATCCACATTCATGTTCTTGAACTCCGATCCATTGTCGCTCCGAACTTTCTTGATCTTCACTTCAAACTAATTTTGCACTTTGCGAGCGAAGTTCTTGAAGATATTTTGCACCTGCAACTTATCATCAAGAAAGAATACCCACGTAAATCTGGAAAAATCATCAACTATAACTAGACCAAAGGAATTTCCACCATGGCTTTTGTAAGCATTGGGACCAAAGAGATCCATATGAAGCAACTCGACTGGTCTCCTAGTAGTCATGATATTCTTTACGGGATGACTTCCACCTACTTGATTTCCAGCTTGACAAGCACTACAAAGTCTATCTTTGTCAAAGAGAACATCTTTAACACCAAGTATATGATCACCTTTGATGAGCTTGTCTAGATTACGCATACCAACATGTCCTAGCCTTCTATGCCAAAGCCAACCTTTAGAAGATTTTGCAATAAGACAAGTGCGAGGTTTGGATCTCTTAGTGAAATCAACAATGTATAGATCACCTCTACGAAAACTGGTAAAGACCATGCTATGATTGTCTTGACGAAATACTTGGCAATCAACTTTAGTAAATAGCACATTGAAACCAAAGTTGTCTAGTCTAGATACGGAAAGAAGATTGTAACCAAGGGATTCAACAAGCATGACATTTTGAATGGAGCTATCATGAGATATGGCCACCTTGCCAAGACTTAGTACCTTACCCTTGGAGTTGTCTCCAAAAGTCACATACCTCCGTGGTCCATGGTTTGGTGTGATCTCTTGAAACATGTCTCTATCTCCGGTCATGTGATCGGTGCATCCACTATCGAGAATCCACTCTTTTCCTCCGGACATGTAATCCTTGAAGTTTGCCATGAGACTTCGATTCTTCATAGTCTTCTCATACTCGATGTCGAACAACTCACCTTCATCATAGTAACCATGTTCCACATTATCATCATCAAGTGGGAAATCCTCGTCATAAGAAACAAGAGATTTGTTAGAGTTGTGATCATGACAATGTTCAAGATTATGAATGTGAATGGCTTCAACAATGATGTTGTTGATAGTTATGACATCTCCTTTAGCACGCATGAGGTCTCTAAGCTCAAATAGATAATCATTAAACTTAGGATCACTAGGCATCATTTTGTGAAAAGCAATAGATTTATGAAGAATTTCATCAAGATTACTCAATGAATAATTTGGATATCGTTTCTCCAAATCATTCCACAAAGTTTAAGCACATTCAAAATTCTTCATTTGATCAAACACAATTCTAGGCAATCCTCTAATGATAAGATTAACAGTTCTAAGATTACGAAGCATATCAATTTCCTCTTTGTGTGTGGGATGTAAAGGATCAATGGGAGGTACATAGGGGTTCTTAACATACTTGCTCAAATGGAATTCATTGAATAACTCAAGCATCTCATATTTCCATTGACTATAGTACTCCCCATCGAGAACGGGCACTTTACATCTAAGACTCCCCAAACTAGACACATCCATCTTCCTCCAACGGTTATGAAACCGAAGCTATGGAGACCAAAGCTCTGATACCAATTATGGGATCACTAGAAGAGACGTCTAGAGGGGGGTGAATAGACTACTTGACAAATTAAAACCTAACATTTTCCCAAATTAATTGGTTGGCAGATTTTAGCAATTCTAACAAGTCTAATGCATCCTACACATGATAGTCAAGAAATATAGCAGCGGAAAGTAAAGACAAGCATATGTAAGAAGGAGTAGATATAGGAAGATCAAATGCAATAGATGACACGAAGATTTTTCCCGTGGTTTCGATAGGTGGTGCTATCGTACGTCCACGCTGATGGAGACTTCAACCCATGGAGGGTAGCGGTCGCGAGAGTCCACGGAGGGCTCCACCCGTTAGGGTCCACAAAGTAGCAACCTCGTTTATTCCATCACGGCTTCCGTCCATGGAGGACTAGCCTCACTATGGGTAGATCTTCACGAAGTAGGTGATCTCCTTGCCCGTACAAACTTCTTGGTTCAACTCCACAATCACGAAGAAGGAGGCTCCCAAGCGACACCTAACACATCTAGGAGGCACCACCCTCCAAAAGGTAATAGATGTGGTAGTATGATGAACTCATTGCTCTTGTGCTTCAAAAGATAGTCTCCTCAACACTCAATCACTCTCTCACAGGTTTGGCATGGGTAGAAGAGATTGATTGGGTGGAAAGCAACTTGGGGAGGCTAGAAATCAAGATCCATATGGTTGGAGTGGATGATCTTGATCTCAACACATGAGTAGGTGGCTCTCTCTCAGAAAGGAGAAATAAATGAAAAAGGATCATATGTTAATCTTATGGTGAGTAATGACATCACATAAAGAAAAGTATAAGTAGTAAAATTTATTGGAGATTGACAAACATAGCATTGGTCAATGATGCAATTCATGAAAGAATTAATAAGGGAAGAGAAGATTCACATGCAAATACACTATCTTGGACATCTTTTATGATTGTGAGCCCCCATTAAATATTATATGTCAAAATTGTTTACGTTGGACAAGGAAGACAACGTAATGATTTATGCTTGTTCATATCCACATAGAAGTTATATTGTCATAGATCCTTCAACATGTGGTGCTTGCCCAATATCTTTGCTAGCCAAAAATTCTGCACTAAGTAGAGACACTACTTGTGCATCCAAAAACCCAAAGCCAAATTCATTCTTTGAGAGTCCACCATACCTACCTATGGATCGAGTAAGATCCTTCAAGTAAGTTGTCATCTGTGCAATAAGGCAATAAAAATTGCTTCTAAAAGTGTTTTGATCAATTTGTTTAAGAGAAAATTGAGCGCTATACGAACTTATGATGGCAAAGTAATAAAAGCGACGGACTGCATAATAAAGGTTGCTATCATAGGGGGCAATATAGCGTGACGTTCTTTTACATTAAGGGATTAGGCATACAAAACCAAAAGGCGCATGACAACCTCTGCTTCCCTCTGCGAAGGGACTATCTTTTACCTTTATGTATTTACTTTTATGCAAGAGTCAAAGTATTCTTCCCTATTCCTTTTTACTTTTTTCCTTTTGCAAGCATCATGTGGTGAGGAAAGATCTAGGCACATATATCCAGTTGGATATGGGTGGGCATGAGTTATTATTGTTGACATCACCCTTGAGGTGAATACGTTGGGAGGCGAAACTATAAGCCCCTATCTTCCTATGTGTCCGGTTGAAACATTTTGCTCATGGGTATGCTGTGAGTGTTAGCAATCATAGAAGACTAAATGATGGTTGAGTATGTGGACTTGCCAAAAGGCTCCGACATGAGACCCTTCCTGAAAGTATGATGAATCGTAGTTGCAAAGTTGACTGAGAACATAGTTTGTTGGTTTTCAATAAGGTTTATGCTTTATACTTCTATGTTGTGATGAATTGTTACTTGTGCATAAGAAGTTATATGATGAAAGTATATGAATAAGTTTTATGATAGAGTTTGTTGATGTTATGATAATAAGCATTATGCTTCTATGTCTGTATTTTGTTTTTATCGACACCTCTCTCTCAAACCATGTGGACATGCTTTTCAATTTCGGCTTTTCGCTTGAGGACAAGCGAGGTCTAAGCTTGGGAGAGTTGATACGTCCATTTTGCATCATGATTTCCTACAGTTATTTATTATGTTTTGTTGAATAATAATGCTTTAGGGAGTGATTCTAATGCCTTTTCTCTCATAATATGCAAGGTTTACACAAAGAGGGAGAATACCGGCAGCTGGAATTCTGGACCCAAGAAAAGCACATCAGAGATACCTATTCTGCACATCTCCAATGAAGCTGAAACTTTATGGAGATTATTTTTGGAATTAATAATAAATACTAGAGCAAATAAGTACCGGAGGAGGCCACCCTGGTGGGCACAAGACACCAGGGCGCGCCAGGCCCCCCTAGTCGCGCCCTGATGGGTTGTGCCCTCCTCGGCCCACCTGTGGTGCCCATCTTCTGGTATATATTCACTTTTGACCTAGAAAAAATAAGAGGAGGACTTTCGGGACGAAGCACCGCCGCCTCGAGGCGGAACTTGGGCAGGAGCACTTTTGCCCTCTGGCAGAGCGATTCCGCCAGGGGAACTTCCCTCCCGGAGGGGGAAATCAAAGCCATCATCATCACCAACACCCCTCTCATCTTTGGGAGGCCAATATTCATCAACATCTTCAATAGCACCATATCCTCTCAAACCCTGGTTCATCTCTTGTGTTCAATCTTTGTACCGGAACCTCAGATTGGTACCTGTGGGTGACTAGTAGTAGTGTTGATTACCTTGCGTAGTTGATTACTATATGGTTTATTTGGTGGAAGATTATATGTTTAGATCCATTATGCTATTTAATACTCCTCTGATCTTGAGCATGATTATTATTTGTGAGTAGTTACCTTTGTTCTTGAGGTCACGGGAGAAGTCATGTTGCGAGTAATCATGTGAATTTGATATGTGTTCGATATTTTGATGATATGTATGTTGTGATTCCCTTAGTGGTATCATGTGAACGTCGACTACATGACACTTCACCATTCATGGGCCTAAGGGAATGCATTGTGGAGTAGTTATTAGATGATTGGTTGCTAGAGTGACAGAAGCTTAAACCCTAGTTTATGTGCTACTTCGTAAGGGGCTGATTTGGATCCAAACGTTTAATGCTATGGTTAGATTTTATCTTAATACTTTTATCGTAGTTGCGGATGCTTGCAAGGGGGTTAATCATAAGTGGGAGGTTGTTCGAGTAAGAGTAGCACCCAAGCACCGGCCCACCCACATATCAAATTATCAAAGTAGCGAACACGAATCAAACCAACATGATAAAAGTGACTAGATGAAATTCCCGTGTACCCTCAAGAACACTTTGCCTATTACTAGAGATTGTTCTGGCCTGTCCTTTGCCACAAAAGGATTGGGCTACCTTACTGCACCTTATTTACCGTTACCGTTACTTGCTCGTTACCAATTACCTTGCTATCAAACTATCTGTTACCTACAATTTCAGTGCTTGCAGAAATTACCTTGCTGAAAACCGCTTGTCATTTCCTTCTGCTCCTCGTTGGGTTCGACACTCTTACTTATCGAAAGGACTATGATTGATCCCCTATACTTGTGGGTCATCAGAGGTGGTGGAGGGGTATATATAGGCATCTCGAAAAATCCAACCGTTACAACATTATTGCCCAACTCGGTGAAACCGAAGTGAAAACTCGGTTGCACCGACTAGTGCAAAATGTGGCAACTTTCGGCTTTTCGGTGAGACCGATATATAAATCTCGGTGGTACCGATATGAGTGACCTAGGCAGTTACACAACTCGGTGGTACCGATTTCCAATTCTCGGAAATTCCGATTCTTGAAAAATAGATACCAGAGAGTTGGTCACTGATTCTCGGTGGCAGATGGGTGTTTGGCTTAGGATATGTCTAGGGTTTGAAATCGGTATGACCGAATGTGAATTGTTGGTCTTACCGATTTCGAGCTTTAGGCTTTGGACAGAGAATATTGTGGGAGAATAGATGAGTGTTTTTGGTGTAGGCACTTGAGCAACCAAATCATCATAATTCCTCATCCCCTTTTAATAGTATTGGCTTTCCTATGTACTCAAAAGTGATTTCTCACAAAATATGAAATGTAGAGTCTTCAAGCTTGAATCATGGCCAATCATATTCCTTCCCTTCTTCTTCTTGGGAATTCTCCTCACAATCCTTAGCTAATCCTCTCTATGGACTTCATCTGAAATAAGCTAGGTAAAACTATCAGTCCAGGAGGCAATGTATGTTGTCAATATTATCAAAACCACCAAGGGAGCATTTGTGCTTTCAAGATGTTGTGCATATGTCTCATGCATACTTGGATGGAGGTTGGACTATACATAATTTATGCATTTATATATTATATTATGCTTCATGCTGGAATAATGTCAAGATAATCCTCTTATTATATTTTATGTTTCTATAAATGCTTCTAGTTATTGTGCATCACACACATTCATCAATCATGACTCTAGCTTGTATCCTTATACTACATGATGAACAAATCTTTCTGCATATTCGGTACCTTCTCCCTTGGCGCACGACATGTCTAGGGCACCGTTCTCCGCTTCTTATGGAGTATGTCGGTCCAAGGGATATTTGTTGACGAAGGGAGGAACAAGATTGTGGTGAATAAGCTCCTCATAGTGTTTTTATTCACAGAAATATTGTTCTTTCTATCCAGGGAATATCCACGAGGTCATCTACAAATGCAAGTACAAATTTTATGCTTGGGCGTAGTAGGAGCCTTGGATATATGTTTGCTCTTAGGTCGCTGCTCAGATCGCAATTAACTTGTTTTGCCACTTTTCTAGTTGCTACCCTGGGGAGACGGGGAGAAGGGGCGGTCGCCGGGGCCCCGGCTGGGGCTAGTATAGCAGGCCCGCGAGAGAAAGGCAGACACACTGCCAATCGCAAGATGAGATCACGCATGTGCACCTAACCGATGTCTATCTTCTTTTGCAACCAGTCTCCATCTCCCCTTTTCATAGCCAATCTGCATCTTGAGTTCTCTTGTTCTTTCGAAACAGGGTTTCACTACTTTTATCGATAACAGCACAGCCAGCCGAATGATACATGGTTTTGTGGACATCCTCAAGGGCTAAACAACAACAAAAACATGTCAAGAACGCTAAACATGCACTAAACACCTCAACGCGCCGCCGAGAGTAAGCAAAGGAGCCACACCATCAAGCCCTAGAGATCACCACACTCATCGACAACACCCCCAAGTCGAACAAACGTGAAGCATCGCCACCGCATCAGGCAAAGCGGACGAAGGTTTTCACCTTAAATGTTGAAGGATAGGGAAGGGGTCAAGGTGGCGCCCAAGAGGATCACGACACCCATAGGCGTCTCCGCTGCCAGCGCTAAGGCGCAAAACTTTTGCTCGACCTCTCGTACACACCACAACACGGGAATTAGTCACAGACTTACCCGGACAGGGACCCCACATTAGTGAACCATGGGCTCTAGATCCAGATTAGGGCTTGGCTGGCACCACCGGTGACAACGTCGCTAGGACCTCCCACCGATGCATACCTCGCTGACACCTACTGCTACCCGGCCACCAAAGAGTCATCACGAGCAGCCTCACCATCCAAGGCCGCCGCCTTGCCATCCATGGCTTTGAGTTCGCCCACGGTGGAAAGTTCACTCCTTCCTTAGCCTTGAGCATCCCTGGTCATGTGCCCGGACCACGATCACCAGCAAATCAGTACACCATCGCCCCACCCTACCCCGATGAGCAAAGGGCGAGCTCCCGACTATCAGGGCAAGGAGTGGTTCGGTGGCCCATCTTGAAATTAATGGTCAAATTTATATCTTGAAGAGAGTGTTAATAACCAAAATAACACCTTTTATTGGGTTGGAGATAGTTAACTAGGCATGATGCCCGGTAAGAAGATCAATTACCAGTGATATATGGCAGTTGTATGTGTTCTTTACACTTTACATCTTGGCCCATATTCATGCCTAAGGTATATGATCTATTACATTGAAACACATTGACCTACTTTGTGTAACTGGGCTATATTTTTGTGGAGAAAAGAGATTCTACAATGCGTGGGAAACCCCGTGCATGCATCCATCATGCAAATTGTTGGAGATTAACGTCTACATGCATTGTATTCTCAATTCACACCTCATTTGTTTTCCATATTTCTGAACTACATCACGTCACTTGGCACCTTTTATCCCACAAGCACAAGTATATGTGTTCACTTTCTCTTACTTTTTACCCACCCATGCTTTTCCATGTGATTTCAAAGTTGAAATCATTTTATCTTATGAACCAAAAGCCGATTTAACTTTCATTTGCATATTTGTGTTTCTGGTAACAAGGAATTTTAAACCACTCCTCAATATATTTTAATAATTTTAAACTTCAAATTTCAAACATGGTGAAACCTTATGACGGATGGCGTACTCTACAAAACGTGGTGAAAGTCTGTGGTATAGTGTGTGAAACTAGTTGCATGTCAATCTGTTGCATGGAGAAACACAATGATGCACTCCATGACACGGCTAAACCAAAAAAAACTTGATAAGAACTTAAGAAGTAATGTTAATTACAAGCTTGTAATTTTAAGTTTGAAGTGCATAGACACGGAATGAAACATTAATCACTGTGAAACGGTGTGACTATTTTTGAGAAACATAATAAAACAGTATTAACTATGATTTTGAAAGTATCTTAAAGACTTTTTTTAGTAGGTACTATCATCAGTGGTGCTTGAACTTGACATGGATGTTCACTTTAGTGCCTAAACTTGAAAAATACGCCGAACTAATTGTAAAACTTGGCATGGATATACAAATACGGTGCTAATCATATTTATAGACGTAAAGTGTGCTGATTTGGCACCGTATTTGGTTGACGTGGCATGGGTCCACTTCTAGCAACGAAACATGATTTTAGTTAAATATTTAAACTAGTGGGTCCCGCGTGTCAGGCTAGAAGGAAAATTGAGACGAAAAAAGTGACCAACGGGTATCAAACATACAACCTAAAACGTGCAAGCGACATGTGCCAACCACTTCAATACACAGCTTCAAGTGTAAACTTAGCCTCACACACATCATGTAACCCTGAAGTAAAAACCCATTTTTTTTTACAAAAAGCTTGTCTTACTTAAATTAGTTGCACTCAGTGTGGCCCATTTATCGCATGGTAATTTTTAAAAACTGTAACAGTCCGTTACTAATAATCACGGTAATATTGCTCACAAATAAAAACAATAATAATCATAGTAATACAAATAAAGTTCAACTACGTGTGTGGTATTATTAATTATAAATACTATACATAAAACTAAAGTAACTAAATTTAAAATAATGATCATGTCAATTTAAAAATATTCATTTATTATTTTAAACATTCATATAATTGAAATAACATGTATTAATTAGAATGATGTTTGTATAATATTAAATAATGCAAATATTTTTAAAGTTAAAATTATAAATAGTATTTTAATTATTCCAACATTTGAATATTGACACACACATTTTTATAATTCGTAATTATGTTTTTCGATATATTTTTTGTATAATAAAAAGTTTATAATGTATATATGATTATTCCGTACTGGATTATATTTAAATTATATAAAAACTAGGAATATAATCCATAAATGTTGTTATCCAGAAGCTGTGAACATGCGTAAATATTTAATAAATGTTATTAACTATAAATTAAATATAACCATGCTTGTATATAAATGTTTGTATTCACTATATATTTATAAAAATAAATAATTTTTTTGAATATAATCCATGACTGTATATTTGAAAAAAAAATAGTTACTAAACATTTTTAAACACTCATGGATCGTATTTAAAATAGTATTTTCTGAATAATACATGCATACATCTATGTATTTAGTTTGTGTGCACACGAATATTTGTGTACGACAAATATTTATAACCCACAACATGGCATGGCATGGTTTATCGATTTTTTTAAAATAATACATCCGTTTATTGTGAATGTATTCTACAAACGTTTCACAATTTCTTTAAAAAATAATGTGTGCAAGATTCAGAGTAGTAGCATGTGTATTATTGGGATTATAAATTCCAGATTGTTTTAAAATATAAACAGTGCTAAATGTGCCGCGCCGGCTGCGGTCCATTTAGGTAGCACAAGCTTCTTCTCTTACAGTATATTGAGAACGAGGGGCCACATTCGACATTAAAAGTTTCTTGATCGACTGGACATTGGATGCAGCCTCCAATCTTCAGGTCACACGTTCGAACCTTGTTGGGCACTATTTTTCATTTTAGTTTTACATGCGTACTGACAAACAGGACCAACTAGTCATAGGGCACTATTCAACTAAAATCTTGTTTCGTGTTACAAGTGGACCCCATGTCATGTCAGCTAAATACGGTGTCACGCAAGCACTCTTTACGTCTGAATGGATTTAGCACTGTATTTGCACGTTAGCGTCAAGTTTTAGAACCAGTTCGGCGTATTTTTCAAGTTCAGGCACTAAAGTGAACATCCGTGACAAGTTTAGACACCACTGGTGATATTACCTCTTTTTTTTATTACCATAGTTTACCAAGTTCCCTACGCATCAGCTTGATGCGCATTTACACGTAATGTTACAGTATAATACTCTATGGTACACAATGAACTATAATAAAACTTATGTTTGACGCACTTTCGAACATTATGGTACACCATGTAACATTTTATACAATTTTGTTGTTTCATGTGTTTTATAGTCTTTATAGTTTCATCAAGTTTCAAAATTCTTAACTAATTATAAAAACAGATTCATGTTTGGTCTTGTTTCTTCTATTTACTACAATATACATGTTGCGGGCGTGAAACACAATACATCAAATGTGGTTCTACATTTCTTGTCGTGCTACCTTCTTTTATGGTAATTTAGAGGGGCTTTAGTTGATATTTTACTACCAAATTCTGCAGCTGTCGCAGGCGTAACATGTTTGTTGCTAGAATTGGACTTCAATTTTTATTTTGCTTCAACATTTCTTGTTCTACTTTTGCAACAATGATATTTATGCTTCATCCATTGGAAAACCTACATCTGAGAAAATAAGGTGAATGTTTTCCGTTACTGTACATAATTTCTCTGTAATTCGAGAAGGGAAAAAATTCAGCACCCCTCGAAGGAAGAGCACTTCACTTGCTTGTAGGGTCCCCAAACCAAAGTGGAATTTTAATGTCCCTGCCACCAAGCATGGCACATTCCACCTATCATTTATGCTTTGATATTAGCACAGACGTTGGGCATTATTCCAATATATTTTAGGTTTTAGTTCCAAATATAAACCTAAAATACCACATGTAGTACTTTGTGTGAGTCTTTTTTCATGAAAAAATGAGAGAGTTTGCACACAGCAGAATTGTTGCATGCATATTCCTAGATTGTCCCTCGCCATACAAAAGACATGCAATTTATTTTATTGTGATAGTTTAGGTGGTTGATATCTTTGGAATCAAAAGTTTAATTTGCGGTATTTTCAAATAATTAAATTCCTGGCAACAAGATCTTTATAACAAGACCAATCTTGGATACATTTTAACTAGTTTAGAATTTATTGTTCAAGTCATATTTTAATTCAACTTCGGAGACATTTCATATAGGTACCAAACTTTTTATTGTTTCAAATGAACATTTTCAAAACGATTTTGCGCGACATATTTTGACTCAAATTTGCTCCATTATTTTAATGCATTCTAGAAAAAGCAGTTTCTTTATTCGGGGTTTTTGAATTATTTTAGAGTGATTCCATTATTTTAATTTCAGGAATATGTTTTGCACATATAAACAACAATATCTCAAACATCTTTCTACATTTCTCGTCGTACTAGCTTTTTGTACATGAGTTTAGAGTTGGCTTCAATTAATGTATTACTACTCCATATACACTTGAAAAGAAGATGTATGAATATTGTTTGAAGTCAAACAGTGCAAAGTCTGACCAAGACTATAGAAAAACTAATATATGAGTTCAACAAGTAATATTGTGTTCATGGATAGTTTTCTGCAAACTTGGTCAAACATTGCACTGACTGGTAAAAAAAATTCAGAAATATTTTATACATGTACCAAACATTTTTAATATTTTAATGTTTCAAAAAACATTACGGGACATATTTTGATCCAAATTTGTTCAATTATTGTTAAAGCCATTTAAAAATCTTGGTCTGAATTTTGATTACTTTTTTAGTGAGATCATCTTTCAGTTTTTACAAAACAAAGTTCATAAATAATCAGATAATTTAGTCAATTTCATAAACTTTTCATCGGGACTTCTATTACTTTAGAGTATTGAACTTTTATTGGGTTTTTTGAATTATTAAAGACATTTAATTGCTTGAATTTTCTAAGCATTCATAAATGATCACACAAATTTCAATTATTCTGTCACTTTTCAGTCAATTTCAGAAACATGTCAAGAAAATTTCACAACTTCAATTTAGTCATTCATATTTACATCAAATTTATAATTATTTACAAAACCAATATTTCATTCTCTGGAAAAGCTTACAATTATATTTCATTGTAAAAGAAACTTAATTATGGATGAAATAATTTCAATACGCGTAAAATGTATGTTGATTGTTACCTCAATAAGTGTTTCTGAAACTGATGTGAACAATCACTCAAACTTTGTTGAGAAAAATATGAAATTTCATTAGATATTTTTGAAACTGCAATTCGTTGGAAGATTAGTGAAATGATATTTGAATCCTATCTAAAGGAATTCGAAACTTTTATTTGTTATTTTTTAATAAATATTGTAAGTCTTTAAATGTATTGTTTATCAAATTTATTGACATCTTTGAAGCCTTTAAAAAAAATTGAACTTTGAATTTTGCTGAATTCGCTGGTGTGCAAACCCAAACCCAAAAATGCAGAATATGAAGATGGGTATAAGTGTACAAGCAATGGTGGGACGACGTGCTTGGTTGAGATGGCTCCGTTAGAAATGAGTATTCTTTTTGCCGGGCAGTTAAAAATGAGTTTGCCTTAATTGGTTGTGCCTGACAATGGCCTTGTTGAAGGCATTGTTTTGAGAGCGGGGACTTCTTCAGGGTGAAAACCCGAGATCGTAGATCTACGATCGGGTGACGATGGCGCTTGTGCACTGTTTTCTTCTTTGAGGCGTCGCTTTTTGAAGAACTTGAACTTCAGGTGTTGTTTTGGTGGTAGTTGTACTGCTGCTGCAAGGACTGAAACTCTGTAGCGGGACTTTTCTTTTTTTAGCTTCTTCTTTCTTTTCTTTTTTTTGGTTGTGTGCATCCGTAATACCATTAGGGTATTGTGTTGTTGCATAGGCTGGGTGTAATTGGTATCTTCGCGATATTAATATATTCCCGTTATCGAAAAAGAAATGAGTTTGCCATCCCTCCTAAATGTCATTATGCCCAGCTCATTCGTGCGTGTGTGTTGGTCCAGATTCAGTTTCACGCCGATGCGTGCTTTTCCATGTACTCAATCGCCACGGCGGCATGGAAGGCGGCTCCAACTGGGAGCGCATCTTCGTCGATCACGAAGTAGGGGGAGTGCGTGGTGCGGAGCTGCTCCATGCTGCTCTCGTTGCCAACTCCGATGGTGAAGAAGGCGCCGGCCATCCTCTGCGCGTAGAACCCGAAATCCTCGGCGCCCATGAGCTGGGGAGCCACCCTGACGTTCCCTTCCCCGAGCAGCCTCCCGGCCGCCTCCTTGGCATTCGCGTACATCCCTTCGGCGTTGACCACCGCCGGGTACGGCCTCATCGTTTCCTCCATGAAGTCCACGGAGGCAGAGCAACGGTGCACTGCAGCCTGTCCTTCAACAATCTTCAGAACAAGCATCAAAATTTTGTAATCAGTTATCGCCTTTGCCAAGTGCCACTCTGACAGTACACTCTACTTTGCAAATCCACTGAACGGAGACATTTTTACCTCTGTGATCCTCTTCATGAGATACGCCAACCCTTCATCCGTCATGCTCCTCAAGGTGCCACCGAAGGCGGCCGACTCGGGAATGACGTTGTAAGCGTCTCCTCCTTTCACAAAGGTGATGGATACCACCTGAAAGTGCACAACTGGTCTGTCACACCAGGATTGTTCGGTCTGTCCGTATCAAATAGGCGAGGGTTGTAGGAAGCAGATCACATACTGCACCCTGGAGGGGATCGATCTCTCGGGAGACGATTTACTGGATACTTAGGACGGCGGCCGATGCTGCTACAATGGGATCAATGGCGCCATGGGGGCCAGCAGCGTGCCCACCTTTTCCTGTGACCGTCGCCAGGAATCGACCCGAGGTCGCGGCAAATGGCCCTGGCCTGGACGAAACTACACCCACCGGCAGAGCTGGATCGACGTGCAGGCCGAAAATCGCCGACGTGTCGTCGAGAACGCCTTCTTCTAGAATGTAGTAGGCACCGCCGCTGCCCTCCTCTGCTGGCTGGAAAACAAGCTTCACGGTGCCCTGGTGATGGAGACAAAAATCACGTAAGACTTTGATAGGGAGTGTACAACTTGATGGGTTGATGACTGATCGAGTTCACCAAAATACCTAGATTACGGCATGCAGTACCTTTAGGTCTTCCTTGCGGGACTGAAGTAGCTTGGCAGCTCCTAGAAGCATTGCTGTGTGAGCATCATGTCCACAGGCATGCATTTTCCCATCTTCCAGGCTCTTGTATTCCCAATCTACCAATTCCTACCAAGAAACATGTCATGAGCAGGCCGTCAGTGCTAGTAGTAAGGCCACGCCCAATGCATCGGCTCTTTGCAAATGGAACCTGCAAACTATCTGAAAAGCATAATGCTAACCACGGGAGGACTAAGCCGGCCTAGAACTCTCTGTCAGTCACATGCGCAGAACCATAGCACTAGCACTCTATAGCAGTACGAGAACGCAAGCATTTCTTGAGCGTCAGAACCATATGTAGCACTATGAGAATATTGTTCAGTTCACACAAGTTTATGCAAACTCATGGACCCTGCTTCTACAAAATGACTACTCCTGCTACATGAAAGTGACCGTGTTTTGAAATGAACTGGTGGTTGTGATCCGCGCCGGGAGCAAATTGCTTTTATAGAGCATCAGGTTAACAATGGTTGCAGAAGAAGAGTTAGAGCTCTCCATTAACTATTGGATCATTTGAACGATGGAATAATGAAAGTTTAAGTCACAGTTGGTGTCCTTCCTTGGAGGTAACTAACATGCAAAGGGGGGAAACCGTATATTCTTCTTATGCATGTGTGCATTTCATTATGATTAGTATTATTTTGAGTAATGTGCTGGCACTGTTGAGAGCTGACTTTGGGCGGATGAGATGTGGGCTCATCACAAGTCAGGTGGTCACTGAACTTCAGTTGATGCACCATTCATAGGTGCAGTTCACGTCTCTATGGTTAAAATAACTCTCTAGAGGAAGCGACTCAGATAATCATGCATGCCACGTATCCCTATGCCAGATCCAACGGCACTCAGAGGTGGAGCGAGGTTATGTAGTTCTCTCTCTCTCTCTTCGTCTTAATTATCCAATCAAGCATATCCCCATACGCCATTCGCATCTTCCATAAAGTTACTATCATATTTTAACCTCCACATTTGTTGAAGTTATTTTTCATAGGTCCAATCCAACAGGATTTCATTCAGGCGGTAAGACCACGTAATAATAAACTAGCATATCCAAAAGTGCAACTAACATCTCGTGCCGATCGTGTGAAGATCTCGACATTATCTTATCGTCACAACAACCTCATGAACTGAACTGACCTGGACGTACGGCTAAAAATTCTTAAATCTGCTGCACTCCAATCCATGTCACCACCACATATTCCGCCCGATGCCGAACTGTACATCAACTTCTTTTGTGGACGCTTACAAATTGAACACGACAGCTTAATATAAATTCCATTGGGAAAAAAAACTGCCCAAAGTTGAGCAACGTGTGATGTGATACTACTCGACCGCGTAACATGGGAGTCCTGACAGCAGGCCTAGCGGGTGCAACGTGTAAGTTACGTACCTGCACTGGCAGGGCGTCCATGTCGGCCCGGAGCGCGACGACTGGGCCGGCGCCGGAGCCGATGGTGGCCACGACGCCCGTCCGCGCGACGGGCCACGCGTAGCGGACGCCGATCGCGTCGAGCTCGCGGCGGACGAGCTCGCTGGTGCGGTGCTCCTGGAAGGCCAGCTCCGGGCGCTGGTGGATGCGCCGCCGCACGCCGCGCAGCCACGCGGCGGTCTCCGGCGCGCGGGCCGCGGCGAGGAGTTCCTCGGCGCGCGCTGCCGCCGGGGAGACGAGGGCGGGGTGGAAGAGGAGGAGTAAGAGGATAGCCGAGGAAGCGGCCATGGCTGGAGGAGAGGAGAATCGTTGGAGCGGCCGCTAGCTTAGGTAGTTGGTTGTTGAGGCTTGGATTTACGCGACGCGAGAGCGAGACTCCTTTTTGTTTCTGGCGTATGATCTTCTGTTCCTCAAACGGGAAAGATGGATACGCAAATCGCACAGGCTGCCTGGCTCTTTCTTCAGCAAACTGGAGTAGAGTGGTTCCCGCATCCCATCGGCAACCGAGCGCTATCAATCGCGGAAAATCAGACACCAGATTCGACCACGGCGGAGGGCCGAGCTGGCGCGTGCGGGGACCGTTAGCGTTCGAGGGGAAAGACTGTACATGAAATCTTCAGGCATGGCCCATCTTACACTATTGCTCTCACCTGGAAATAACACTAGTAAAAAGAGGTAGAGTGAAAATTCCGTTGCGGATGATATATTTTTCAAAATGAAGATAAAAGATTTGTCTTCTAATTAATTAAGCATAAGAGAGTTACCTAGTTAATTAACGAAAACCGGACAAAAATCATTACAACATGACCATCCGCGGACTACACCCAAAGTATGAATCTTCGCGACCGCAAAATCCTATTTGACATGCGTTGCGCGTCAAAGTGATGGTGTTTCGCACAAGTGAGCGGCCGAAGCGACTTGATGGGCCGGCCCGTTTGCGTGCACACAACCTCATCCGGTTTTGGGAACTTTCTTGAAGCTTTTCTGAGTTGATTTTTGTTTTTTTGCTGATATCATATTTTATTTTCTTTTCTTTTTCCTTTTTATTTTTGTTTTTCTGTTTCTTTTTCCTTTCTTTTAATTTTTTCTTTTATGTTTCGTTTTCTTGTTTGTTTTTCCTTTTTTAAGTTTACTTTTTCAAAAAAGTGATCACAAATTCATACAAAGGTTCGTGCTTTTAAAATGATCAAAATTCAAAAAAAGGTTGTGTTTTTAAATTTGGTTCATAAAAAACAAAATTGTCCCATTTTCAAAAAAATCATGTATTTAAAAAATTGTTTTTTTTAATGTTCGTAATTTTTGTGCTACAAAAAATCACAAATTTCAAAAAATATTCGGGATTTCAAAATGTTCCCATTTTAAAATATTGTCCATATTTTTTTTAAAACGTTCATGTTTTCAATTTTTCTGGAGTTTCAAAAAATGTCCCTGTTTAAAAAATTATTCATAAATTTCAAAAACAATGTTCATATTTTCAAATTTTGTTCGAGAGTTTCACAAAATGTTCGCGTTTGCCAAAATTTTATGTTGGAATTTCAAAAAATGTTCCCGTTTTCAAAAAAATTGTTCATGATTTTGAAAAATGTTCCTGCTTTTCCAAAATGTCTCAGTTTTATGAAAATAATTCGTAAATTTGAAAAGTGTTTATGTTTCAGAAAACACTTAGTTTTTAAAAAAAATGCATTCAAAATTCCAAAAATAACTCGGATATACGCTTTGGATTGGTTCTCAAACTTAGACAATCAGTAACGCTCGATAGCTCAACCGGTTGCATCGCGTGGTCTCTAGCACTAGACCCATGGTTCAATCCCTACAAGGTCGACTTTTTTGGAGCTACAGTACAAGTTCGCTGGCGGTCATGGCCGGCCCAGCCGGGGACCCGCCTGTGCAAAACGACGACTCTTTGTCGCAAAGAGGGGCATATAGGAGATCCCTTCACAACCACCCCACTAAACGAACAAATGTCCCCAACACGCTACAAGCACAACCCCCGGCCCATGTAACACAACATCGCAAAGGAGATCCATCGATAAAGACATCCGACAAGGCAACCTGAAAAGAAGAGAATCATCCATCAAGCAACTTTAGACGTCTTCACTATGCTGCACTCTTCTTTCTTTTGTTCCCAAATGATTTCTTCTTCGGTATGTCGGAACGATGGTTAGCACACACCCTCTTGCTCTTGTCCCTGGTTGCCTTCTCCTTCAGGGGGCAACCAACTGTCTTGCCAGATCTAGGGTTAGCAACCTTCAATCTAGCGATCAATTCTCAAAACTTTCTAGCTAAGATAGCGTCAGAAACAAGTGCCAACGGACCATATGCCACAACCTTGTCACCCACAGGAACCACCTGGCTGAAGGGCTCGGGCGAGTGGAAAACAACAGTGCCCAAACCTCGACACTCCATAGTGACGAGCACCTAATTGATCTTCTACGGTGGTCAATAGGGCCTAACATAAAGCAATGGTGATGAGTAGGCTTAACATGAGGGGAGAAACCGCCAAAGAGGTATGCTTCCCCTCCGCCCACAGAATCCACCGCACGAGGAGGGCGCGTCGTCGGAGTAGTCTGCAACATAGCCGAAACAGGGGAGAGTCCACTCAGAGTAGCCTATACGCCCACTCCAGAAAGCTCATAATCCATGCTAGACAGCCTCGCGGCAGCCCGAAAAGAGAAAGCAGACAGAGATAGGGGTTGTCCATGGGTTTTTTTTCAAGGAAATCTCACTCAGAATGGACTGCAACACCACTTTGGAAAAGGGCTTTCCGAGCCAGTGGTAGCAGAGAGCCAGAGATGTCAAACACCCAAAACCAAGGCAGAGCACCTTGAAGGGTAGCGTGGTTGCCACCGGACCCTCACATGAAGTCGAAGTCGGACGATGCGCGGTGTCAAGGCAAGACATGGGCGACACACCAAGGTTTTCCAACGAGCTTAGGGGACGCTAGGGATTGCGGCATCCGCGCGTGTGGTGACTATTCTCCAAACAGCGGGAGTGATGTCCCACAAGTATACGGGGTCAATTGTAGATATTTTCTTTAGTAAGAGTATAATCCCAAGAGGAGTTGAAGGAAATGATAAGTGCAAAAACAACAAGGATTCACTCCAAGCACTGGAAGATTTAACGATTTTGTGTATTGTGATGGTAATGAAGCAATGAAACGTGATTAACAATAGAAAGTAAAAGAGTGTAGGAAGTCGTCTCATCCTTAGTAATGCTAAGGACAAGTCGGTGTCGAGGCAGTTAAAGAAGCACGAGGTTAATTACCCAACCCATGGTTTGGAACTTGCATTAGTTGTTCATGCCTTGAAGAAATGGAGGCATTACCTATTGGGAAAGAATCGTGACGTATTCACGGACCCAAGAGTCTGAAGTATATTTTCACTTAGAAGGAATTGAACATGGGGCACAAGGTGGTTAGAATTACTCAAGGATTACACCATGACTTGTTATTTATGATGATCAAACGTTCTTGTGGACGACAGGATTATAGCATAGTTGTCAACTCCATATATGACTTTCCATTAACCCCCACTCCGCTATTGTTGGCAAGTACCGCATCATCCGCAAAGAGCATACACTATTCTATCTCCTTGTGTGTCCCATGTGATCTCATCCATCACAACAGCAAGAAGATAAGGGCTCAAACACTAGTAAAAAGACATGCATTAGCAGCGCGCTGCAAAAGAAGTTGTGACCAAATACAACGAAGCCACCTATAATGCCTATGAAGGAGGCAGTTATTTTTATCACAGTAAGCTCTATAGGTGGTTGGTAAGCCGAAACCGCCTGCAGGAAAGATTGGAGACAGTTAGTTTCTCGAAGCCGCCTCTAGGTTATGAGCCAACGCATGCGGTTTCTCCGTCAAACTCGCCTACGGTTGGTGAGTACCTATGGGTGCAATGTGACGCCCCCAATTTGACCGTACGCTAATCATACACGCAAATGCGTACGACCAAGATTAGGGACTCACTAATCAATATCACAACACAACACTAGACACAAATTAAAGTCATACAGGTTCATATTACAAGCCAGGGGCCTCGAGGGCTCGAATACAAAGCTCGACAAGCACGAGTCAGCGGAAGCAAATAATATCTGAGTACAGACATAAGTTAAACAAGTTTTGCCTTAAGAAGGCTAGCACAAACATAAGCAGCGGATCGAAAGAGGCGAGGCCTCCTGCCTGGGAGCCAACCTAACTACTCCTGAGCGTCGGCACTCTCCACGTAGTAGTAGGCTCCAGCGGTGGTGTAGTAATCGTCTCCGGCGTACTCCATCTCCTGGGCTCCGTCATCTGAATGTGGTAATCGTATCAAGGGGGGAGGAGAAAAGCAAAGCAGCGTGAGTACTCATCCAAAGTACTCGCAAGACTGACATCAGAACTATGCTAAGTATGCATCATTATCAAGGGAAAGGGGGTTATATCTGGACTGACTGCAGAAAGCAAGAATGAGGGGGAAAGGCCTAGTCCTATCGAAGACTAGCATCTTCAACATCTTGCAGCATTAGAAGAGTGTAGATTGGTAACTCATATGTAACAATAACATTGTAGCAATTTTATTAGGTAACCACGCCCAGAGATCCTTCCTCGACTCCCGCGAGAAAGCAATCTCAGAGCCAACATTCATTTCAAATTATCAATTTTAGTTATATTAGCTCGGGATACAACTCCAAGTCGTCCTGTTACCGTGGACACGGCTATTCGAATAGTTAACTTCATCCCTGCAGGGGTGCACCACGTTTTCCATCACGCTTGATCACATTTGGCCGGACACACTTTCCTGGGTCATGCCCGGCCTCGAAGATCAACACGTCGTCGCCCCACCTAGGCTCAACAGAGAGGCCAGCCCGCCGGTCTAACTCCTAAGCGCACAGGGGTCGTGGGCCCACTTGCCCTTTGCACTCCTGCACGATGCGTGGGCGGCCGAGGTCAGTCCTAGCATCACTTAATTACAAGATCAATGCGTTCCAGACCACTCGGGCGCGCGCCGCTCCATTGCTGACGTCCGAAGAGCTTCGGCTGATACAACGACGTCGAGTACCCATAACTTCTCCCACGTGAAGTATAGTGCGAAAAGGTCAAATGACCAACTCAGATCAAATACCCAGACCATTAGCATTTTATTAATTGCGGTGACGAGGGCGATACACGATATGTGGTCCCGTCGCCCCGTCTCGAGGTCTTGTGGCAAGGGCCAAGAATGCCCGGCCACGCCCCGTCGTATTACACCAACACCCTCCGGTCATCCTGACCTCATCATGTATCAACAGTAAAGTAAATGTAACCGTGTGTCTGTAACACCAAGGGGGAAAACCGAGGAATCACCCTCGATGGATCCCACTCAATGTAACTGTCAAGGTGACCAGAGAGGATTCACCCTCGATGGTCTACGCTTGAGGGGTTGCACGACAGAGTCGTCGTCGGGAGTGGTGAAGGAGGAATCACCCTCGATAACCATGACCGACTAGCTGCACTACAGAGTTAGCATCAGGAGTACTTCACGAGGTGTCACCCTCGGTACTCGATAGTAGCTCTGTAGAGTCGTACAACTAGGGGGTGCGGTGAATGTGATGGGCATGGCTGGTCGGTCGGTTGACCGAGTCTTCGAGTCGTCGAGTCGTCGATGAAGAAGCAGGGGCAACTGGGACTAAGGGGGTCACAGGGGATTCATTGATCAACCTATACTAAGTAGTTGATTTAATAGCAGGTATAGTAACAGTTTATCAAAAGCAGACTATGCATCAGAATAGGAGCTAGCTAATACAGTAGCAAAATCTAATGCAAGAATGAGAGGGAAAGAAATGGGCGATATCGGAATGCTCAAGGGGGGGGGGGGGGGGTTGCTTGCCTTGCTGCTCTACTGCAAAGGTCTGATCGTCAACGATGTAGTCGTACCCGGCAGCAGCGTCAGTCTCGGAGTCTACCGGTAAGAAGAGGGGGGAGAAACAATAAATATAAGGCAGACAGATGCACACAATGCATGACATGGCAATATGCAGAGCTAGGCATGCACTAACGCAGTACTACACGTCGCAGATGGATCGGAAGAATATCTGACGATATTTTCCGGGTCTCGGGCTACTACCGGACAGATGAAACGGATGGAAAAGTTCCATGTTCGCTATGCTAGGAGCACGTGACAGACTAACGGACTGCGTATTCGGAACCGTGGGATTTTTCTGAACAACTTTCATGTATAAATTATTTTCATCCAAGTTACGGATTATTTTATATTAATTTTTAAAGTTTTATTAATATTCTGAAATTAACAGATTTAAATTAATTCGAAAAAGCATTTATGACGTCATCATGACATCAGTATGATGTCAGCAGTCAACCCAGCTGACTCAGGTCAAACCTGACAGCTGGGCCCCACCCGTCATAGACTCAGGGTCTAAACAGAGTTTAAATTAAACTAACAGGTTAATTAGAGGGAGTGGGTCCCATCTGTCAGTGTCTATTTAACTTAAATTAATTAACATGATTAATTAATCAAACCTAATTAACTCTAATGGGGCTGGGCCCACTTGTCATACACAGGGGGGGTCGGGCCCCACCTGTCATTGACTGGACCGAGTCCAGTCAGCAGTTGACCCAGTCAACTGGTCAACTGGGCCCGCGGGACCCACTGGCCAGTGTCACTGGCAGTGGCCCCGGCCTGGCCACGTAGGCGGCGGCCGGCGACCAAAAATCGCGGTGGAGGCACGGGAGGGGCTCGGGATTTGGCCACAGGGGGCCGTTTCGAGCGCGGCCGGTGGCGTTCGAACCGGAGCAGCGTCGCGAGTCCGCTCCGACAACCGGGAGGAGCTGGGGGGGCCGCTAGTGTCGAGCGGAGCGGCGACCGGCGTTCGGGTGTCGACGGGATCGGAGCTACGGGGCGCTAGCGAGCGAAGTAAGCAGCTGGGGAGGCTCTACGCGTTGCGGGGAAGCGAACGGTGGCAAGCGCCGGACCAAAAGGTCACCGGAGACTCGTCGGCGTCGAGCTCAGGCGGAGCTGAGCTTCGGTCGCAGTGGAATCGGGCGCTACGGGCACGGATCGAGGGCGAGAGAGGGGGGGAAGGAGCAGGCGCTCACAGAGGTTCTGCAGGTGTGCTCAGTGGGCTCGAGGGAGGCTTGACGACGCCGGAATCGTGGCGGCGGTCGACGGCGTCCGAGGAGGAAGAAGGGGTCGAGGACGGCGTTGTAGGGGCTCCGGGCTCGGGCTTGCGGTCGGGGTCAAAGCAGGGGTCGACGGCGGAGCAGCTGGCGAGGAGGCGAGGCGGATGGGGCTCGGTGGCCGCGGCTAGCCGGCGGCCATGGCGACGGCGGCGCTCGGGACCGAGCTGGGAGGAGGAGGAGAGAGCGAGGGGAGGGGATCTGGGGGCTAGGGTTGCCAAGGGGGGGGGGCGCGGGGGCGGCCTTATCCCCTCCAGGGCCGCTGTAGCGACGCGGGCGGCGAGCTGGCCCGGCGGGGACGACGCCCGCGCTCGGTCGCCCTCGCCAGGTGGAGGAGGGAGGTAGGGGACGAGGGGGGGACAGGCTGGGCCGACCTGGGCCTACCACTGTGGCCTAAGGCCCAGGGCAGAGGGAGGGGGGCTTTTCCTTTTCTTAAAAAAAACATTTACCTTTTGTTTAAAATCCATTTGAGGTACTAAAATATCTCCAAAAATATTAGTTTCAATTTTATAAAATCTTAGGGAATATTTGCAACCCATCCATGATTTTTATTTTCAGTTTCGCAAAACTTTTAAAACCACTTTTCGAAAGAATTTTAATTTGCAAAGGAATTTGAATTTGGGTCTGATTCCAACGGTGATCATATTTGGATTAGCAAAATAATCCTGGTCATCACTGTAGCTTAATTACATACATCACTGCAGCACTGACACCAGGGTGTTACATGCAACCTTTCCCTTCTCTTTTTCTAAAGGTTATCAGGTACCACCCTTCAATTTCCTTCCATTTCACTTCCCCAGTCCATGACCAAACCCTAGCACCACTTACGCAACTTTGAACTCATCGGGCGGGGGTTGCGCAGCGGCAGATTGGCCAATCCACTACAACACTGTGGCACATCGACCCTTACATGGCGGCGAGGTGGCACATCGGTCCATCCGTGGTGGCACATTGGCGGATCGGCCATCCACGGCGGCGAGGTGGCACATCTAACCACCTACGGTAGCACGACGGTAGATCTAACCCGGTTGTGCTGCTGACCTAGGAAGCTTGGGGTTTGGCGGCACCGGTGGTGGTGGATAGCTGGCAGCCAGTTGTGTTGTTGATCCAGTCCGGTTGTGCTGCTCACCCAGTCCAGTTGTGCAGTCTTCTTTTCCGTCGTGACTTCTCTATGTTGTCTACACTCTCATCTAGGTGTAGGCGTGTGAAACATTTTTTTCTTCTCCTTAATAGTTGGACATCATTGTTTCATCAACAAGTATCTTTAGCTTCGCTTCTACTTTTTCTTATCACCCCAAACTTCTTTGAAAAAGTCGCCTTCCTTCCCATCTTTATCTACATATTGTTTGCATCACATCCTTCCTACCAAGGGCCCTCCTTAATAACTCTCTCCTTGAGGGTATGAGTTGCCTCCCCTTAAGCTTCCACCACTTCGTTCTAACAATAACTATATTCAGGCATGTCCTTTTCTACCTAAGCAACACAACCAATGACGATTGTGCAGGTTTTATTCAACCAGCAAGCCACTCGTATGTTATGTGAGCTATGTAATCTCAAGTTTGACCGCTTGTGGTTGTACTTTCCATTTATTTGTTTTTTTTTGTTGAGTACTCGGTAAATTGAACTCGTTTCACGTCTAATAGCATGGTTGTGTGCATCATGTGATGCAGAGGCCAAGGTACTCCTTTTTTGAAGGAAAAAAAAGCAACACAACCAATGTAAGTCGACAAATTTGCAGGTGTATTAGTCGGGGCCGTCAATGTTAAACTTTTTTTTAGATAAAAGTCAATGTTAAACATCAAGTTTGTAATGTGCCTTTAAGATCACTATAACATTAGAGTAACAGAATGTTATGTCTTATGTGTACCTTGGATGGCTCCTTTCCCAGATAAAAGTCTAAGCAGAAACTCCAATACACCAAAACTATCACTGCATAAATTTCAATCCATCCAACTTATGTGTTTATCAATTCAATACAAAATATGTGCCCTATCATACAGATGACCGCCTGCGAAGAGTTCTAGAACAAGATTATCTGACAAAGCCAAAAAAGAAACACAAAACACATTCGAGCCAAATATATGAAATTATATTTGGATATATCAGCCTTATACTACTCTCCTAGTAGAGTAAGGATTCCGTTGCGGATGACACTTGCAACTATTTATCAAACTGTACGGGCGTTACCTGATGGACTGTTGGGAGTACATTACAAACAAACAAGAGAAACAACTTCTACACCACACCAGAAAAGCATGCTGTTGCTTTGCCACACAAACAACAAAAGACAGACGGTCTTCCATTCGACCTGCGCATATTCCTTTAACTACGTGCCCTGGCCGTGCACGTTGGCACACCCTGGACATGGAGCAGCATGAGGAGGAGGAGGGACAGGAGCAGGCGGCGCCGGTGGATAGCTGCCAGCCAGCCCCGGCGCCGACGCCGGCTCCGGCACCGGAGAACGGCGAGGAAGCTTCTTGCCGCAGCAGCTGAGCCAGAAATCGCAGGACACGCCGATGCAGGAGAGCCTCCCAGCTGTGTTCCCCATCCTCCCCGTATGTATGGATGATGATAATTGCTCCCTCTAGTCTAGTCGCCATATATGGATGGCAAAATTCAAATATTAATGGAAGATAACACGAAGGCAGCATCAGATTCTCTCGTCACTCGAAGCACGAAACTCCCAATTGCTTGGCCTGGCGACTTGGGCTGAACAAAAGGTGCTCTTTTGCCAAAAAAAAAAAAACTATAAAGAACCCAGTAGGGAGAAATCCCGTCTGTTTGCCTCAAATCGGAAAACAGAAAAAGACAAAGGCATGCACTCGAGTTGAATATAATGCCATCCATGTGAACTGAATGTGGTTCCAGGCCCTACTTGTTAAGAACAACATGTAATGGAACTTTTCCCGGTTACAGCTTTGCAATGGGCTATCCATTACAGTCCCGGTCCGACCAGCTTAGCAGCCAGCAAGTCTTTGCTTGAAGTGTGTGTGTGGACAACCAAACTTCACACTTGGCACAACAAGTCAACCATGTATACATAGCGCTTGCTCAAGAGCAAGAAGATCAACACCGACCGTCGCTCAGGGGCTCAGGGCAGAGAGAGCAAGAAATAATGGATGCAACATGTTCACCGCCGTGGACGACCAAGCAGTACTCCACTAGGTAATGTACAGCTGATCCTTACGAGGCTAACTATCCAGTTAACACAAACCAAACCTCTAATAAACACTGAAAAACACATACAGAGGTTGACGAAACGACAGCTCTATAATACACCAAACTGTGCGTGAGAAAACAGCTCTCCCCTGCTAGTGCGTGAGAAAACCTCTAATAAACACTGAAAAACACATACAGTGTGTATCGAAAACAAGCCCATGAAGAAGGTCAGGACGATCATGGTACTTCAGGTAGTCGTCTGATCCCGGTCCTCCTAGTTTCCGTATCTCCTGCCAGACTCCATGGTGTCGAGAATAGGACTTGTGTCTCTTAGGGCGATCCCACCCTGACCTTCCCCTTCTTCGGTCTCTGTGGGTGGTCGCACACTGAAGGAGTTTGCAATGCCACTGTTGCGCGCCTCAGCTAGCTGGAGGGTGTATGCATGAGGCCACAGTCCTGCAATGGAAATTGCTGCTGTTATCGCTGAAAAAACAGGGAGGAACACAAAACTCGGCTAGGTAGAACAAGTAGAGGGAGGCACCATCTGTATCATAAGGATATGGGAAAAATTGCAGGTAACAAAATGAAGCCACTGTGAGACCTGCAAAGGGAATAGGGAACAAAATGACAAGAAAATAATTATGTGCAGGTAGACCAATATAGAAGGTCACCTATGTGACTTTGAAGAACTACGAAAATGGCAAACCTATAATAGCTCCTGCAACTACATCTTGCCAGTGATGCCAGTAGTCATCCACTCGAGAAACAGCAACAAGTGCAGCAGTAAGTAGAGGTAGAACAATAATGCACAGCTTTGCAATATGACCTTTACGGTCAAAAACTGCGATTTTTCCAGTCAAGTACCACGTAAGGAAGCCTAGGCCGGCGAAAGACCCTGGAATAGATTAACACAAGGTGAAAGAAAACACAGTTATTGGATGATTGAGCCACAACTTATTTGACGGAATTGTAAGAACACTACCATAGATGCTAGATGTGCCTAATGAAAGACTGAGACTTGTACCCAGTTTTGATATTGAATTGGCCTAAAAACTTGTTGCTTCTGCTTAGAAATGCTTCCGACAGGACCCATATTTCACCAAACAGGGCATGTTTTGACTGCAACCTTGAGACATGGCTGAGTCTAGGCCCAATTTTGTGGGGTCTCTAATCAAACGCATGACCTATTTGCATTGTCCATTATAAGATATACATATACCTCCACAAAATGGCAGGCATGACAAACCCAATGTTTTAATGCCATGGTGTAGTGCCAGAACCACTCATCACACAACTACTCCCACACCAAGCAGCAACCAAGCATCTAAACTGGAAGGTGGCATGCCACTGCACTTTCAAGCCTGCCACTTCCTGGTTCACTGCCACATCGCAGCAAAGTGGCCAATGCACCAGGCTGTCGATAGTCACATGGGTGTAAAAAAACGACTTCAAGTATGCAATGGAGTTTTAAAGAAAGAATGACCAACAAATGCCTGACACCAATATTACCAAAGGAAACATTAGGTATTATTAAGTATTCATGTCATCACTTACATGATGAGTGTCCACTTGGGAAGCTCTTGTGACCTTCTTTGATGACACTCTTCTCTCCATGGCACAGAACGCCAGTAGTGACATTATCATAAAGCTGAAAATAGAGTCCTTCAATGAGTTTTGGTCAATTTGGACTAAATACATGATAAGAACAATTGAACAGTGGGCAGGTTAACAAAGATGAACTTGTGGCTGGAAAAAATGAAGTTCTCGGCTAGTAATCTTACATCCTTTCCATCTGGGAAACAGCGCCAGAAGAAATCAGGGCGTGGCCGGCCAACTCCATCCTTAATTGCATCAGTAATCACCGCAGTTATGAGCACCGAATAAAGAATACCTACAAAAATATGTGTTTAGAATTATTTCTTGTACATATAACATAAACATATTCATATGCCCAAGATTATGTAAATACCCAGTATGCCATGGTGCAAATCATAGATATTCTTCTTCTTGAAGTAAATTCCACCAAAGATGACACATGGTAAGACAATTCCAATGAGCTGCAAATCAGGTGAGTTACAAAATTGGAACTATTCTTTTGAATGGCACACAAAATGATGTAAGCGATGGGACAAAAAGTCCAAAATTAGCAGCACAAGAACACACCGGAACAGCCCAAAAGGGCACAGTATTGCCCTTTAATGGATATCTCAAGTCAGTCATCATGTCCTTCCCAATGAAGCGGTGAAAAGGCTCAATTATATTCAACAGTCCATCTATGACAGCAAGGAGGAGAAGTATTATCCAGTCATACATGTGGAGTCTTGCCACTTTGGCTCCATGGGACTTTATAGTGTAACATCCTAACTGGATATCCGCCATTATGTCCTATAAATAACAAAGGGAGCAAGACAAAGAATTGGTGAGTACAGTTGCAATAATTACAAGATAGACTGGATGTAATGCAGCTATGATTAATGAAATAAAAAATAAAAAGTCAAAAAGGTTTAATAACAAAAACAGGAGCACAAATACTTGCAGTTGTAGCATTTCTTGTGAAAACAGTATTACTCTGCTTGACTGGCTTTTGTAGGTACCTTTATTTCTTTAATCATAGCAAACAGTGCTCCTACAATTCCAAATAACTTGCGAGCTTGATTGAAAAATGATTATATTTATAGGCTCAGTTTCCAATTATCAAACATTAAATCTCATATAAACTAGTAATGCTGTAATAATATTTTAAGCATAAATCCAGTAAGGAATGTCAAATCAAAAACATGGCAGCCCAAAAATCCCACTGTAGGGAGCATGAAAATCCTCGCCCAATGAAATTTGAAGTAATAAAACGATTATGAGAAATCCATTATCAACATGATTTATCACCTGGGCAAAATATGCAGGCTATAACTACAAACCACAGTAGATAAAAAGTTTCTTCTCGTGGTAAACATCACAGCCCAAATGTTCTACCCTAGGAAGCATGAAGACCAAGTCAAGTTCCTAACATAGAACCACTTCAGAAGGCGATTATAAACAATTCAACATGTTTATCTAGGACTTGGTTATATGAATTTGGAGTGCTGGCTACAACTTACAAAACATCACGTTACACTGAGGCGTGCAGGGATACCATAATGAATATTTCCAGGGAAGTAGCATGTTCCAAAAAATTCTGTACAAGGTCAGTGAGCCTACTAATATTTATGATCACTAGCAAACAATTAAAGATCCAACTTATGGAATGTCAACAAAACCGTAAAACCTCTGAGATCTGGGTAACAATTCACAATAATCAGAAATGTAATTATATACTATAACCTGTTGCTGCCAACTAAACAGTAAAGTTGCATCCCTCCCGGTGTAATCATTTGAAAAGTCAACAAAACAAGAGTTGAATGTTGATAGAGGCTTGGGACATCCATCGACCTCCAATTAAGGTGATAATTAGAAAATGCTAATCCTAGACCAGGAATCTAGGGAGCTGATAACATAAGAAGTCTGGGCAACCAACATAATTATCAAGTTCCAAGATAAGTGGGATGGTAGAAAACTGGCCCTCACGTCGCTCTCTCGAGAGCAACTCGAGGGCGACCCAAACCCTCACCCCAACCTCTCGAGAGCAACTCGAAGGCTGGCCTGCGTGGCTATAAGGTGACAGTGCCGGTGACGTTCCCTCCTGGCACGCCCCTCTTGCTGGGCCAGAAACCAGAGTGGCGGCCTTCGAAGGCGAGCTACGGACTGCTCCCCGGTGGCGACGGTGTTGGCTACTTTCCTTCGCCAGGTGGGCAGTGGGTGGTCCACGTGATGTCGCCACAGTTACGTCGGTGACAGCTAGGCCTTTGGGTGTTGCGTCCCTCTTGGGGGCATCGTCGCAGTTCCTCCATCCCCTTTCAGAGTCATGCGTGACAACCCATGTCCATCCTGATGGACTCAGCAGCGGAGGCACGGCGCGACGTTAGCCCTCCCGGCGTGCCGCCAAAGATCTCAATTCCCTTCTGGGTGTGGTGCGATGGCTTCTTGGGCAGGCATGGATAGTGACTTGGCGCATCTTCGTTTTGAGATGATGGTGGCTCTGTTGTCCCCTCTCTTCTACATGTGACTACATCAGCAGTTGTCCCATGTGACAACAAGGTGCACCTTCTTTTCCGGGAACCCACACGAAAGGAACCTCAAAGTTAAGTATGCTTGGCTTCGAGCAATTTGAGGGGTGACCGACTAGGAAGTTGATCCCAGCTACGCACGAGTGAGGACAAAGTGTGCAGGAAAGACTAGTGTTGGTCTGTGGGGCCAGTCAAGATCCTGGGCGATAGTCAGGCGCAATGGCCATGAACAGATGGGTTTGCCCAGAGCGTTACAATTGGTATTAACGCCGACCCTTGCGGTTACACGGGCATGTACAGGGCAGGTGCGCGGGCATGTGACACATGGCACGTGTGGCCCATCGGGGCACATAGCATGGCACATGTGCCGGACTGGACGCACAAACGTGTGCCAAGAGAGAAAGTTTTTGCTGGGCCGACGAGGACGTCGGCTCCTTTGAGTGGGGGTGTATGTGACTTGTGACATCCCAGCTTAATAGAAATGATGGACTACTCATATCAACAAGGTGCACCTCTTTTCGGGAACCCATACGTAAGGAACCTCAAAGTTAAGCGTGCTTGGCTTGGAGTAATTTGAGGATGGATGACCAACTAGGAGGTTGATCCTCAGTGTGCACGAGTGAGGGTAACGTGCGCAGGAAAGACTAGTGTTGGTCTGTGGGGCCTGTCCAGATCCTAGGTGGTAGCCAGGCACAACGGCTAGGAACCAGTGGGTTTGGCCAGTGCGGTACATCCCAATCCCTTATGCTTGCTGGCAGGGTCACACTCCTCTGTCCAGAGCAAGTTTGATGTAGTGTTGCGTTGTAGTCCAATGATTTTATCCAAGGAATGTGGGTTCGCTTGTGGTCAGCACCTTCTGGTGCTTCTTATTGTGGCTCTGCAGCTCATGTGCTTTTGCTCGGCGGCAAGCTGGCGTCATCCAGTAGTGCACTCCTCGTAACATTTCCAGGCTAGGGGCTTGGTGTTCATTCAGTGTTGTTTGATCTTATCGCCTTGTTTAGCCTAGTTTTCTTTTATCTGATTTGAAAGAGGGTTGTCTCGACACCATATATCCTTCGGCCGTGTGGCTTTCTTCGTAAAACAAGATGAAAGCCTATTCTCTACAATTTATCAAGTCTCATAGCAACTCATCAAGCACGCAAAAATTAAACCAACTTCTAGCAATGATAGCATTTGACATATAAATTTACTCTTGATTCTTCTATTCAGTAAGGAACTCAGGAGACAATAAAAAAAAAAATTCAAGTCATACGCTAAGCTGAGTTAAGTACTACAATTGTGTCAAAGAATCTGCAAAACTTAAGATGCCATTCAATTGATAGAAACTAAATGGCTTAGAATTCTTGTAGCAATGTCAGCAGCAACTTACTGACCCACACAATCTTGCTAAGTTACAAATTATCTCTACTCATAATCCTGTCTTGGTGTATCCATTATTTCACAATTATTCTCTTTCTGTAACTGGTTCCTAAATAGTTGATAGTTCCCTATATGGCTTTATCAAGTTACGAACTCAAATAGCATCACAAAAGAATAGAAAAGCAATTACATGGGCCTGCATGATATATAAAACTATGATAGGGTTACAGGAAGGATGAATTCAAACTTGGCAATGGAGAAATGGGGATATCACAATATACACTAGAATTGAATCCTTGTATAGACAAGCTACTCTGATCATATTAAGGATTGCACAAACAAGGGCTTGGTAGGGCTAATATTGCAGTTCTAGTCTTCTAGGAGCATAAATGTTTCCGATTTAGGTGCTGGAAATTACTCAAAGTATTAGAACACTTATCATATGGAAGTAAGCAGAGCTGGAATATTCATATGCAATCACAAAGGTTTGAACATAACTACGATGGTACAGCCAGCATCGGTGTTCTGCTATCAATGTAATTTTGGCCCTATTTCTTCCATCACTTGAGAAAAGATTTAAGAATGCAAGCTTACTATGGGGTAGCCATAAAGTAACGAAAGAACTGTAAATAGGATTTGTACAGATCTGACCGTCAGCATCGCTATACATGAAAGACTGCAAATATTGAAGTAGTAAACGGTCAAATAAACCGGAACAACATGGAAATCTTCCTTGTACCACCAAACAACTAAACGAGTTTAGGATGAAAATCCAACTGGTTGAAGCTGACAACCCCAAGGAGTAAACTGAATCATATATGAACAAACACAAACTGATGATAATCAGCTCTAAGTTATCCAGACAATCAACACACTGCACGTACCTCGGAAACTGAGAAAGCACAGGGCAACCCGGTGAACAGAACTGTGGAAGCCTCAATGCAACCAAAGCTCCAAAGTCACGGAACAAATAATGTTTGACCCTTAGCCCTGAAAACACGCCAGCAATAGCCAAAACTCGTTCGTCTGATTCGACCACTTGACCCTTAAAACACTACTAGAAACAGTAGCTGGGCCATGACTCGGCTGGAGACTAGCAATTAGACAAAACGGTTGGCTCCATGTCGAAATTTTCAAGCCAACTGGCAGTAAAGATTGAATGGGTACGGCCTGGAGCAGCTATCTATTGCTGGTATCAATTT
This sequence comes from Elymus sibiricus, assembly GCA_039707655.1. Taxonomy (NCBI): domain Eukaryota; kingdom Viridiplantae; phylum Streptophyta; class Magnoliopsida; order Poales; family Poaceae; genus Elymus; species Elymus sibiricus. Next base: position 255,150,140 of record CM077671.1, read on the forward strand.
AAAGATCGTCCGTCGGTGGAGCAGTTGTTCGCCCGCTGCCACTTGACTCTGGGAGACGGCCGGGCGTACCAATATTTGGCACCAAACCGTGGTGACGCGGTTAGCAGGGACCGATTCCGCGCTCTGAACAGAACGAACCTAACATAAACCATGGAGCAGGTGGACTAGATTGCTCACTCGCAGCGGGGAGAAATAGAGGGAAAAGAAAAGAAGAAGGGGATTCGGGTGGACTGCCCCCGGCCCCCGGGTGCAGCGAAGGAAAGATACGACACTCCGGAACAAAAAAACAAATCCAAACTCGAGGAACAATCTCAAGATGGCGGTCCTTACCGACGCGAGAAGGAATCGAGCGGAGTCGGATCTCCAGCGCTCCGCCCTGGAGGATGCCGGGGAGAAGACGGTGTTCCGCGCCGCCGGCGACGGTGGGGCGCGCGTCGGAGGGGCTGGGAAAGAAGAAGAGACGAGGGTTGGTGAGGGGATTATTATTGCTTGCTTTGTCCTTTTGTTTTTGAGGAATAGTGGAGAGGGGAATTTTGCTTTTCAAATGATTTTGAATCTACTCCTGCTCTATATGAAACCGTCTACTAGTAGCGTTGTGGCGGGCGCTGTGGGCCCAGACAAACGCTTGATTGTTGAGGCCTGTCCAGATACTCGAGGCGACAACCTTTGTTTGACTGCTGCTATGGGGGCGCGTGCCGCCGTGCGAGCACGACCACTGCCACAGGTCTTCTCTTGTTCTAGATTCACCGTCGGGAAAGAGAGAAGCGTAAGACACGCATAGTAAACAAAGGTTGCTAATTACAAACCAACTTGTGATTGGATGGTTAAAGTAATAATGGTATTTTCAGCCCACCGGGATTCAAGTCTTGATGCTTACATTATTTCTGGATTTATTTTAGTATTTCCGACGATACGCTTTTAGTGAAAGAAGACATTTTCGTCGACGACGAGGTGCTTACGGTGACTTCGTAAATCTCAAGATGATATGCCGGCTCAGTCTTTCGAAGGTGCTCATAGGGGTAGGGTGTGCGTGTGTGCGTTAATAAGGGTGAGTGTATAGGCGTGTATATGAGCGCTTATGTCTGTGTTGTGTTCAAAAAAAAAGGTTGCTAATCGTTCCGAATTTTCGTGGCGAAGCTCTCAATGAAGGTTTGTGTAGTTGCATTTGTTGGTTGTGGATGCTCCTGAGCTGCGTTGCGCCATGGAGCTCGGTACGCACGTCAGTGTGGTGCGCTAGGCTTCTTGCGAAGTCATGGTATAGTGATCCCTTGACGACACACCACATCTACTTCTATCTTTTTTAGTGATGGTCCTTCTATTTGTTAGCTAGGCATGCCTTGTCTTGGACGTCTTTTCTCTTTCTTTTTTCTTTCCACTTCTGACTTGTATGGTTTTCGGTTCGGTTTCCTTATAAACGAAACCAACTTGTTCAGGTTTTCGATCATGTTTCCCTTATAAATTGGATCAGCCAAAATTTAAGGGGTGACTCTTGCCTTTGGCAGCTTTTTGAGCAATATATTCAGGTGGGGAGGAATCCCTTCCCCTTATGACCACAACAACAACAACAAAGCCTTTAGTCCCAAACAAAGCCTTTAGTCCCAAACAACAACAAGTTTCTCATAAGACCTCGCGACCAACTCATGGTTCTGGCACATGGATAGCAAGCTTCCACGCATCCCTGTCCATGGCTAGTTCTTTGGTGATGCTCCAATCCTTCATATATCTCTTTACGGACTTTTCTCATGTCAAGTTCGGTCTACGCTGGCCTCTTTTGACATTATCGGCATGCTTTAGCCGTCTGCTATGCACTGGGGCTTCTGGAGGCCTGCGCTGAATATGCCCAAACCATCTCAGACGATGTTGGACAAGCTTCTCTTCAATCGGCGCTACCCCAACTCTATCTCGTATATCATCATTCCGGATTCGGTCCTTCCTTGTGTGGCCACACATCCATCTCAACATGCGCATCTCCGCCACACCTAACTGTTGCACATGCCGCCTTTTAGTCGGCCAACACTCAGCGCCATACAACATTGCGGGTCGAACCGACATCCTATAGAACTTGCCTTTTAGCTTTTGTGGCACTCTCTTGTCACAGAGAATGCCAGAAGCTTGGCACCACTTCATCCATCCGGCTTTAATTCGATGGTGCACATCTTCATCGATATCCCCATCCTTCTACAACATTGACCCCAAATATCGAAAGGTGTCCTTCTGAGGCACCACCTGCCCATCAAGGCTAACATCCTCCTCCTCCTCCTCCTCCTCGTGCCTAGTAGTACTGAAAGTGCACCTCATGTACTCGGTTTTAGTTCTACTAAGTCTAAAACCTTTCGATTCCAAGGTTTGTCTCCATAACTCCAACTTCCTGTTGACCCCCGTCCGACTATCATCGACTAGCACCACATCATCCGCAAAGAGCATACACCATGGGATATCTCCTTGTATATCCCTTGTGACCTCATCCATCACCAAGGCAAAAAGATAAGGGCTCAAGGCTGACCCCTCGTGCAGTCCTATTTTAATCGAGAAATCATCAGTGTCACCATCACTTGTTCGAACACTTGTCACAACATTATCGTGCATGTCCTTGATGAGGGAAATGTACTTTGCTGGGACTTTGTGTTTCTCCAAGGCCCACCACATGACATTCCGCGGTATCTTATCATAGGCCTTCTCCAAGTCAATGAACACCATATGCAAGTCCTTCTTTTGCTCCATATATCTCTCCATAAGTTGCCGTACCAAGAAAATGGCTTCCATGGTCGACCTCCCAGGCATGAAACCAAACCGATTTTTGGTCACGCTTGTCATTCTTCTTAAGCGGTGCTCAATGACTCTCTCCCATAGCTTCATTGTATGGCTCATCAGCTTAATTCCACGGTAATTATTACAACTCTGAACATCCCCCATGTTCTTGAAGATTGGTACTAATATACTCCGTCTCCATTCTTCTGGCATCTTGTTTGCCCGAAAAATGAGGTTGAAAAGCTTGGTGAGCCATACTATCGCTATGTCCCCGAGGCCTCTCCACACCTGAATGGGGATACAATCAGGGCCCATCGCCTTTCCTCCTTGACCTCCGACTCTTGAATTCGCCGCACAAAACGCCTGCTAGTATCATCAAAGGAGTCGTCCAGTTCAATGATAGACCTCTCACTCTCCCCATTGAACATCTTGTCAAAGTACTCCTGCCATCTATGCTCAATCTCCTCGTTCTTCACCAGGAGTTGATCTGCTCCGTCCTTGATGCACTTGATTTGGTCAACATCCCTCATCTTCCTCTCTTGGATCTTGGCCATCTTATAGATGTCCCTTTCGCCTTCCTTCGTGTCTAGCCCCTCGTAGAGGTCCTCATACGTCCGACCCCTTGCTTCACTCATGACTCGCTTTGCGGCCTTCTTTGCCATCTTATACTTCTCTATGTTGTCTGCACCCCTATCCAGATATAGGCGTCTGAAACAATATTTCTTCTCCTTAATTGCCTTCTGGACATCATCGTTCCACCACCATGTATCTTTCGCTTCGCTTCTAGTTCCCCTGGACACTCCAAACTCCTCATAGGCCACCTTACGAATGCAAGTCGCCATCTTCATCCACATGTTGCCTGCATCACCTCCTTCCTACCAAGGGCCCTCCTTAATGACCCTCTCCTTGAACGCCTGAGCTACCTTCCCCTTAAGTTTCCACCAATTTGTTCTAGCGACTTTGGCATGCTTGTCCCGCTGGACATGAATCCGAAAGCGGAAGTCAGCAACAACAAGCTTATGTTGAGGGACAACACTCTCTCCAGGAATCCCTTCCCCTTATGAGCAATTAGAAAAAACATAGCCAAGAAAACAGGGTCATCAACGAAGACGAAGCCGTAGGCGTATGCACCCGTAAAAAAATTGAATGAAGGAATAGGTGTAGGCTGATGGCATTTCCTAATATTGCGGAATTTTTACATAGTAAAAGTTAAATTGTCCCTAGTCTACTCTTCGCCAGACTTGTGCAACTTTGTGTCCTACGTCCTACTCCAGAGTCCATCGTCGATGAAGGTGAGGTAAATGATTCACCCGAACGGGCCGACCTCATGGTCTTTGCGGCCCGGCGCGAGCAACACGGAGTTACTGATGTCGGCAACGCCTGTGATCATTTGTGCCACCTCCTCATTGACACGGAGCTGCTGATACGTCCATTTTGCATCATGCTTTTATATTGATATTTATTGCATTATGGGCTGTTATTACACATTATGGTACAATACTTATGCCTTTTCTCTCTTATTTTACAAGGTTTACATGAAGAGGGAGAATGCCGGCAACTGGAATTCTGGACTGGAAAAGAAGCAAATATGAGAGACCTATTCTGCACAACTCCAAAAGTCCTGAAAAGTTACGGAGAATTATTTTGGAATATATAAAAAATATTGGGCGAAAGAAATACCATAGGGGACCCACCAGGAGGTCAGAGGCCTGGGGGCGCGCCCTACCCCCCAGGGCGCGCCCCTGTGGCTTGTGGGCCCCCTGGCAGCCCTCCGGTGCCCATCTTCTGCTATATGGAGGGTTTTGACCTGGAAAAAATCATAAGAGAGCTTTCGGGACGAAGCGCCGCCGTCTCGAGGCGGAACCTGGGCAGAAGCAATCTAGGGCTCCGGCGGAGCTGTTCTGCCGGGGAAACTTCCCTCCCGGAGGAGGAAATCGAAGCCATCGTCATCACCAACGATCCTCTCATCAAGAGGGGGTCAATCTCCATCAACATCTTCACCAGCACCATCTCCTCTCCAAAACCTAGTTCATCTCTTGTATCCGATCTTTGTCTCAAAACCTCAGATTGGTACCTGTGGGTTGCTAGTAGTGTTGATTACTCCTTGTAGTTGATGCTAGTTGGTTTACTTGGTGGAAGATCATATGTTCAGATCCTTAATGATAATTAATACTCCTCTGATTATGAACATGAATATGCTTTGTGAGTAGTTACGTTTGTTTCTGAGGACATGGGATAAGTCTTGTTATAAGTAATCATGTGAATTTGGTATTCGTTCGATATTTTGATGAGATGTATGTTGTCTCTCCTCTAGTGGTGTTATGTGAACGTCGACTACATGACACTTCACCATTATTTGGGCCTAGGGGAAGGCATTGGGAAGTAATAAGTAGATGATGGGTTGCTAGAGTGACAGAAGCTTAAACCCTAGTTTATGCATTGCTTCGTAAGGGGCTGATTTAGATCCATATGTTTCATGCTATGGTTAGATTTATCTTAATTCTTCTTTCGTAGTTGCGGATGCTTGCGAGAGAGGTTAATCATAAGTGGGAGGTTTGTCCAAGTAAGGGCAGCACCCAAGCACCGGTCCACCCACATATCAAATTATCAAAGTAACGAACGCGAATCATATGATCATGATGAAAACTAGCTTGACAGAAATTCACATGTGTCCTCGGGAGCGCTTTGCTTTATATAAGAGTTTGTCCAGGCTTGTCCTTTGCTACAAAAAGGATTGGGCCACCTTGCTGCACCTTTGCTACATTTGTTACTTGCTACCCGTTACGAATTATCTTATCACAAAACTATCTGTTACCGATAATTTCAGTGCTTGCAGAGAATACCTTACTGAAAACTGCTTGTCATTTCCTTCTGCTCCTCATTGGGTTCGACAATCTTACTTATCGAAAGGACTACGATAGATCCCCTATACTTGTGGGTCATCAAGACTCTTTTCTGGCGCCGTTGCCGGGGAGTGAAGCGCCTTTGGTGAGTGGAATTTGGTAAGGAAAAATTTATATAGTGTGCTGAAATTTACTGTCACTTGTTACTATGGAAAATAATCCTTTGAGGGGCTTGTTCGGGGTATCTTCACCTCGACCGGAAGCACAAAGAGTTGCTCCTCAACCTACTGAACCTACTGAAAATATTTATTATGAAATTCCTTCGGGTATGATAGAGAAACTGCTAGCTAATCCTTATGCAGGAGATGGAACACTACATCCTGATTTGCATCTAATCTATGTGGATGAAGTTTGTGGATTATTTAAGCTTGCAGGTTTGCCCGAGGATGATGTCAAGAAGAAGGTCTTTCCTTTATCTTTGAAGAAGGCATTGACATGGTATAGGCTATGTGATGATATTGGATCATGGAACTACAACCGATTGAAATTGGAATTTCATCAGAAGTTTTATCCTATGCATCTGGTTCATCATGTTCAGAATTATATTTATAATTTTTGGCCTCATGAAGGAGAAAGTATCGCTCAAGCTTGGGGTAGGCTTAAGTCAATGTTATATTCATGCCCCAATCATGAGCTCTCAAGAGAAATTATTATTCAGAATTTTTATGTTCGGCTTTCTCGTAATGATCAATCCATGCTCGATACTTCTTGTACTGGTTCCTTTTTGAAGAAAGATATTGAATTCAAATGGGACTTATTGGAAAGAATTAAACGCAACTCTGGAGATTGGGAACTCGACGAAGGTAAGGAGTCAGGTATAAACCTTAAGTTTGATTGTGTTAAATCCTTTATAGACACCGATGCTTTTCGTGAATTTAGCACTAAATATGGACTTGACTCTGAGATAGTAGCTTCTTTCTGTGAATCTTTTGCTGCTCATGTTGATCTCCCTAAGGAGAAGTGGTTTAAATATCATCCTCCCATTGAAGTGAAAGTAGTTAAACCTATTAAAGTTGAAGAAGAAACTATTATTTATAATGTTGATCCTGTTATTCCTGCTGCTTATATTGAAAAACCACCTTTCCCTGTTGGAATAAAGGAACATGCTAAAGCTTCAACTGTGGTTTGTAAGAGTTATACAAGAGCACCTACACCCCCTGAACAAATCAAAGTTGAACCTAGTATTGCTATGGTTAAAGATCTCTTGGTTGATAATATTGATGGGCATGTTATTCATTTCTGTGATGAAGCTGCTAGAATTGCTAGACCTGATACTAAAGATAAACATAGACCTATTGTTGGCATGCCTGTTGTTTCTGTTAAAATAGGAGATCATTGTTATCATGGATTATGTGATGTGGGTGCTAGTGTGAGTGAAATTCCCTTTACCTTATACCAAGAAATTATGAATGATATTGCACCTACTGAATTAGAAGAAATTGATGTTACCATTAAGCTTGCTAATAGAGATACTATAGCACCAGTTGGGATTGTTAGAGATGTTGAAGTCTTGTGTGGGAAAATAAAATATCCTACTGATTTTCTTGTTCTTGGTTCCCCACAAGATGATTTTTGTCCCATTATATTTGGTAGACCTTTCTTGAATACTGTTAATGCTAAGATAGATTGTGAGAAAGAAACTGTTACTGTAAGTTTTGGGGATGTGTCCCATGAGTTTAATTTCTCTAAATTTCGTAGACAACCCCATGATAAAGAATTGCCTAATAAGGATGAAATTATTGGTCTTGCTTCTATTGCTGTACCTCCCACTGATCCCTTAGAACAATATTTGCTAGACCATGAAAACGATATGCATATGAATGAAAGGAATGAAATAGATAAGATTTTCTTTGATCAGCATCCTATTTTGAAACACAACTTGCCTGTTGAAATACTTGGGGATCCTCCTCCACCCAAGGGTGATCCCGTGTTTGAGCTTAAACAATTACCGAATACTCTGAAATATGCTTATCTTGATGAAAAGAAGATATATCCTGTTATTATTAGTGCTAACCTTTCAGAGCATGAAGAAAAGAGATTATTGAAAACTCTGAAGAAGCATCGTGCTGCTATTGGATATACTCTTGATGATCTTAAGGGCATTAGTCTCACTCTATGTCAGCATAAAATTAATATGGAGCCTGATGCTAAACCAGTTGTTGATCACCAACGACGGTTAAATCCTAAAATGAAAGAAGTGGTAAGAAATGAAATATTAAAGTTTCTGGAGGCAGGTATAATTTATCCTATTGCTGATAGTAGATGGGTTAGTCCCGTTCATTGTGTCCCTAAGAAGGGAGGTATTACCGTTGTTCCTAATGATAAAAATGAATTGATCCCGCAAAGAATTGTTACATGATATAGAATGGTAATTGATTTTAGGAAATTAAATAAAGCTACTAGAAAGATCATTACCCTCTACCTTTTATTGAACAAATGCTAGAAAGACTATCCAAACACACACACTTTTGCTTTCTAGATGGTTATTCTGGTTTCTCTCAAATACCTATGTCAAAAGAAGACCAAGAGAAGACCACTTTTACTTGTCCTTTCGGTACCTTTGCTTATAGACGTATGCCTTTTGGTTTATGCAATGCACTACCTTTCAAAGATGTATGACTGCTATATTTTCTGACTTTTGTGAAAAGATTGTTGAGGTTTTCATGGATGATTTCTCCGTTTACGGAACTTCTTTTGATGATTGCTTGAGCAACCTTGATCGAGTTTTGCAGAGATGCGAAGAAACTAATCTTGTCTTGAATTGGGAGAAGTGCCACTTTATGGTTAATGAAGGTATTGTCTTGGGACACAAAATCTCTGAAAGAGGTATTGAAGTTGATAAAGCTAAAGTTGATGCTATTGAAAAAATGCCGTGTCCCACGGATATCAGAGGTATAAGAAGTTTCCTTGGTCATGCTGGTTTCTATAGGAGATTTATTAAAGACTTCTCTAAAATTTCTAGGCCTCTCACTAATCTCTTGCAAAAAAGATATTCCTTTTGTTTTTGATGATGATTGTGTAGAAGCATTTGAAATTCTTAAGAAAGCCTTGATTTCTGCACCTGTTGTTCAACCACCTGATTGGAACCTACCCTTTGAAATTATGTGTGATGCTAGTGATTATGCCGTTGGTGATGTTCTAGGACAAAGAGTTGATAAGAAATTAAATGTTTTCCATTATGCTAGTAAAACTCTAGACAGTGCTCAAAGAAACTATGCTACCACTGAAAAGGAATTTTTAGCAGTTGTGTTTGCTTGTGATAAGTTCAGACCTTATATTGTTGATTCCAAAGTAACTGTTCACACTGATCATGCTGCTATTAAATATCTTATGGAAGAGAAAGATGCTAAACCTAGACTTATTAGATGGGTTCTTTTGCTACAAGAATTTGATTTGCATATTATTGATAGAAAGGGAGTTGAGAACCCCGTAGCAGACAACTTGTCTAGGTTAGAAAATGTTCTTGATGACCCACTACCTATTGATGATAGCTTTCCTGATGAACAATTAGTTGTCATAAATGCTTCACGTAATGCTCCATGATATGCTGATTATGCTAATTACATTGTTGCTAAATTTATACCGCCTAGTTTCACATACCAACAAAAGAAAAAGTTCTTCTATGATTTAAGACATTACTTTTGGGATGATCCACACCTTTATAAAGAAGGAGTAGATGGTATTATTAGACGTTGTGTACCTGAGCATGAACAGGAACATATCCTACACAAGTGTCACTCCGAGGCCTACGGAGGACACCACGCTGGAGATAGAACTGCACACAAGGTATTACAATCTGGTTTTTATTGGCCTACTCTCTTCAAGGATGCTCATAAGTTTGTCTTGTCTTGTGATGAATGTCAAAGAATTGGTAATATTAGTAGACATCAGGAAATGCCTATGAATTACTCACTTGTTATTGAACCATTTGATGTTTGGGGTTTTGATTATATGGGACCTTTTCCAAAGTCCAACGGGTATACTCATATTCTAGTTGCTGTTGATTATGTTACTAAGTGGGTAGAAGCTATTCCAACTAGTAGTGTTGATCATAACACTTCTATTAAAATGCTTAAAGAAGTTATTTTCCCTAGATTTGGAGTCCCTAGATATTTAATGACTGATGGTGGTTCACACTTTATTCATGGTGCTTTCCGTAAATTGCTTCCTAAGTATGATGTTAATCATAGAATTGCATCTCCTTATCATCCTCAGTCTAGTGGTCAAGTAGAATTAAGCAATAGAGAAATTAAATTGATCTTGCAAAAGACTGTTAATAGATCTAGAAAGAATTGGTCTAAGAAACTTGATGATGCATTATGGGCTTATAGAATTGCTTACAAAAACCCTATGGGTATGTCTCCGTATAAAATGGTTTATGGTAAAGCATGCCACTTACCTCTAGAACTAGAACATAAAGCTTATTGGGCAATCAAAGAGATCAACTATGATTTCAAACTTGCTGGTGAGAAGAGGTTATTTGACATTAGCTCACTTGATGAATGGAGAACCCAGGCCTATGAGAATGCCAAGTTGTTTAAAGAAAAAGTTAAGAGATGGCATGATAAAAGGATACAAAAGCGTGAATTCAATGTAGGTGACCATGTCTTGCTATACAATTCTCGTTTAAGATTTTTTGCAGGAAAACTTCTCTCTAAATGGGAAGGGCCATACATTATCGAGGAAGTGTATCGTTCAGGTGCCATCAAGATCAACAACGCCGAAGGCACAAATCCGAAAGTGGTAAACGGGCAAAGAATCAAACATTATATCTCAGGTACTCCCATAAATGTTGAAACCAATATTATCAATACCATAACTCCGGAGGAGTACATTAGGGAGACCTACCAGAACATTTCAGACTCCGAAAAGGAATAGGTATGTGGTACGGTAAGCAAACTGACTCCAAAAATTTTCCAATAGCAATTTTTCTCCGTTTTGGAATATTTAAAAAATTAGGAAAATTTAAAGTAGTCTGAAAAGTGCACGAGGAGGCGACAAGCCAGGGGGGCGCGCCATACCCCCCTAGGCGCGCCCCTGTGGCTTGTGGCCACCCAGTGTACCATCCGGACTCCATTTTCTTGTGGTATACTCCTTTAGGTCGGTAAAAATTCATTATATAATCTCCCAAAGGTTTTGACCTTCGTATCACAACAATATCTCCTGTTTTTGTTTCGAGTTGTTTTCCGGACAGATTTAGATCGCCATGACGTCCCCAAGTGCTTCGAAGGACAAGTTCTTCGAGAAGGTCATCAACCCCTATCTTGCGGAGGTGCTGCGACACCCTCAAACCATTGAGATGCGTGAGGGGGTGATGCACATCCGTGATGTTGAGGGGCCAAAGAAGACCGGAACCGTGGAGACAAGGCTCGAAGCAATGGAGCAGCAAGTCTTCAAGTGCCAAGGGTTGGTGGAACATGGACTCAATGCCAATCACATGATGATCGCGGAGTTTACCCATAAGCACAAGCTGGACGCCAAGGACATCGGGGAGCACATCTTCAAGCTTTACGAGAAAATCGAGCATCTCCAAGCCCAGATCTATGACCTGCAAAACCAAAACTGTGAGTATGAATACAGATTTAAGAGAATGAGTTTGGCTGCAGATTTGAGGATCCCGGAGACTCGTTCATCTTTTTACGATGGTGAGCCTATGCCTTGGAAGACGGAGGACAAGCTTCCAACCTCATCAACAACTCCAACATCACCACCTCCGAAGAAAGACAACTAAACCCATGGGTATGGGCACTCCCCTTGGCTTGTGCCAAGCTTGGGGGAGGTGCCCCGGTATCGTATCACCATCACATCTTTTACTTTTATCATTTTTCTTAGTTCGATCCTTTTGGTTATATCTTGATCTAGTAGAATAAAGTTTTTAGTGTGATCTAGTTTCGAGTTTTGCTTTATGTTCCCCCTATGTAAGCGAGTCCGAGAGTTATATAATAAAAAGTAGTTTTGAGTTGAGGGCTTTGCTTGCTTGCTATGATCTTGAGAAAAAGAAATAGAAACAAGTATAGAATAAAAGCAAAGAGTATATATGATGATCTTATGGGGAGTGATGACTTCACATATAAGAAGTATGTCGATTGAAATTTGTTGTGAGTTGACAAACATAGCGATTGGTCATTGTTGCAATTAAAAGGAAGTAATAAAGAAAGAGAGGTTCACATATAAATATATTATCTTGGACATCTTTTATGATTCTGAGCACTCATTAAAATATTATATGCTAAGAAGTTGATGTTGGATAAGGAAGACAACATATTGGGTTATGTTTGCTTATTTCCGAATAGAAGTTATATGGTTATAGATCCTTTAACATGTGACGCTTGCTTCCACCCCATATCAGCCAAAACTTCCGCACCAAGTAGAGATACTACTTGTGCATCCAAACACCCTTAACTCGGTTTTGCCATGAGAGTCCACCATACCTACCTATGGATTGAGTACGATCCTTCAAGTAAGTTGTCATCGGTGCAAGCAATAAAAATTGCTCTCTAAATATGTATGATCTATTAGTGTGAGGAAAATAAACTTTATACGAACTTGTGATATGGAAGAAATAAAAGCGACAGACTACATAATAAAGTTCTTTATCACAAGCGGCAATATAAAGTGACGTTCTTTTGCATTAAGGGATTGCGCATCCAACTATAAAAGCGCATGACAACCTCTGCTTCCCTCTGTGAAGGGCTTATCTGTTACTTTTACTTTCTAGTACTTACCTTTAAGCAAGAGTCGTGGTGATCCTCACCACTTCCTTTATTTCGCCTTTCTCTCTTGGCAAGCGTCATGTGTTGGGGAATGATCTAGACACATATATCCACTCGGATGTGGGTGATCATGAGTTATTTCTGTTGACATTACCCTTGAGGTAAATAGTTGGGAGGCAAAACTATAAGCCCCTATCTTTCTCTGTGTCCAATTGAAGCTTTGACCTCATAGGTACCACGTGAGTGTTAGCAATTATGAAAGACTAAAAGATGATTGAGTATGTGGATTTGCTTTACAAGCTCTTATATTGACTCTTTCCGATGTTATGATAAATTGCAATTGCTTCAATGACTGAGATCATAGTTTGTTGGTTCTCAATAGAGTTCTTGATTCATACTTTACCTTGTGAATGAATTGTTACTTTAGCATAAGAAATTATATGTCAATATATGTTGCTGTTCTAAAGATGATCATGATGCCTTCATGTCCATATTTTATTTTATCGACACCTCTATCTCTAAACATGTGGACATATTTATCGATTTCGGCTTTCGCTTGAGGACAAGCGGGGTCTAAGCTTGGGGGAGTTGATACGTCCATTTTGCATCATGCTTTTATATTGATATTTATTGCATTATGGGCTGTTATTACACATTATGGTACAATACTTATGCCTTTTCTCTCTTATTTTACAAGGTTTACATGAAGAGGGAGAATGCCGGCAGCTGGAATTCTGGACTGGAAAAGGAGCAAATATGAGAGACCTATTCTGCACAACTCCAAAAGTCCTAAAAAGTTACGGAGAATTATTTTGGCATATATAAAAAATATTGGGCGAAAGAAATACCAGAGGGGACCCACCAGGAGGTCACAAGCCTGGGGGGCGCGCCCTACCCCCCAGGGCGCGCCCCTGTGGCTTGTGGGCCCCCTGGCAGCCCTCCGGTGCCCATCTTCTGCTATATGGAGGGTTTTGACCTGGAAAAAATCATAAGAGAGCTTTTGGGACGAAGCGCCGCCATCTCGAGGCGGAACCTGGGCAGAAGCAATCTAGGGCTCCGGCGGAGCTGTTCTGCCGGGGAAACTTCCCTCCCGGAGGAGGAAATCGAAGCCATCGTCATCACCAACAATCCTCTCATCAAGAGGGGGTCAATCTCCATCAACATCTTCACCAGCACCATCTCCTCTCCAAACCCTAGTTCATCTCTTGTATCCGATCTTTGTCTCAAAACCTCAGATTGGTACCTGTGGGTTGCTAGTAGTGTTGATTACTCCTTGTAGTTGATGCTAGTTGGTTTACTTGGTGGAAGATCATATGTTCAGATCCTTAATGATAATTAATACTCCTATGATTATGAACATGAATATGCTTTGTGAGTAGTTACGTTTGTTCCTGAGGACATGGGATAAGTCTTGTTATAAGTAATCATGTGAATTTGGTATTCGTTCGATATTTTGATGAGATGTATGTTGTCTCTCCTCTAGTGGTGTTATGTGAACGTCGACTACATGACACTTCACCATTATTTGGGCCTAGGGGAAGGCATTGGGAAGTAATAAGTAGATGATGGGTTGCTAGAGTGACAGAAGCTTAAACCCTAGTTTATGCGTTGCTTCGTAAGGGGCTGATTTGGATCCATATGTTTCATGCTATGGTTAGATTTATCTTAATTCTTCTTTCGTAGTTGCGGATGCTTGCGAGAGAGGTTAATCATAAGTGGGAGGTTTGTCCAAGTAAGGGCAGCACCCAAGCACCGGTCCACCCACATATCAAATTATCAAAGTAACGAACGTGAATCATATGAGCATGATGAAAACTAGCTTGACGGAAATTCCCATGTGTCCTCGGGAGCGCTTTGCTTTATATAAGAGTTTGTCCAGGCTTGTCCTTTGCTACAAAAAGGATTGGGCCACCTTGCTGCACCTTTGCTACATTTGTTACTTGCTACCCGTTACGAATTATCTTATCACAAAACTATCTGTTACCGATAATTTCAGTGCTTGTAGAGAATACCTTACTGAAAACTACTTGTCATTTCCTTCTGCTCCTCGTTGGGTTCGACACTCTTACTTATCGAAAGGACTACGATAGATCCCCTATACTTGTGGGTCATCAAGACTCTTTTCTGGCGTCGTTGCCGGGGAGTGAAGCGCCTTTGGTGAGAGGAATTTGGTAAGGAAAAATTTATATAGTGTGCTGAAATTTACTGTCACTTGTTACTATGGAAAATAATCCTTTGAGGGGCTTGTTCAGGGTATCTTCACCTCGACCGGAAGCACAAAGAGTTGCTCCTCAACCTACTGAACCTACTGAAAATATTTATTATGAAATTCCTTCGGGCATGATAGAGAAACTGCTAGCTAATCCTTATGCAGGAGTACGACCACTTCCACTGTAGCCACGCGTCTATGGCGTCATGGAGTGGTTGGCACTGTGCAGCCACAGTGCCGCCTCGCCCGGTCGCAGTCGGCCTAGGTCAGCTGTACGGCCGCCTCCCCTGTAGCCACGCTTGCCCCGGTCAGCGGTACTGGGGCCACTGTCGCCACGCCTCGCCGTCGTGGTGAGGTCTTGTCATACGGAGCGATGGGACGGGCACTGACCCGCTGGCTGGCGGATCGCCCTGGAGCCGGTCCACAGGGGGGGGGGCATGCGTCGAGCCGGACCGCGTCGTGGGAGCCAGCTGGGGCGAGCCGGCTTTGAGGGGCACAACCTGCCCCGATGTTTTTGAAAAAGGGACTAGCGTCCTTGAGCCTACCCGGGGGTCATCCCCCCGACAATAGTCCCCGAAGCCGGGGAGGCCCGCCGGCCCGAGGCGACGTACCTCGCCGGCTTACCTTCCGCGGAGGTTGGTGTTGCAGACCAGGGGCACGGACGCCCGACCGCTCGCCGAGCCGGGGGCTCCGGACGGGACCCGGCCGTCGGAGGAGGCGAGAGGTCCGGCCGGCTTGCGCCATCCGGCACGGAACAACGTTTCCGTCGCGCGAGACGGGACTACCACACGTCGCCCATAAGCAGGCTGAGCCCTGCCAGGCCACGCTCGTGACAAGACAGGACCTTAGGTCAGGCCCCGCTCGGCCGCGGCCTCGGCCCACGCGCGGGATCCGCTGCGGCCAAGCCCGACGGTTGACTTTCCCCGTGCGTGTTAATGCGCCCGCATCGGGGGGGGGGGAAGTGGGGTCATGGCGCAAATGATCCCACTCCCCCACTCCTCCCGCGAGGGGTTTAAATGGAGGGGAGGGGCGCGGTGGAAACCATCGGTCCTCTTTGCCCCCGCCCCTCGTCTTCTCCAGTTCCTCGTCCCCGGAGAGAAAGAGCGCGCGCACGCGAGAGAGAGAGAGAGAGAGAGAGTGCTTGGTGCAGACCGGTCGCTCCAACTCGCCGCGGCCACAGCGCACGACGCCAGAACCCCACTGGGAAACCTCCTCCGTGTCGCTCTTGCTGCCGCCGCCGCGCCCGAGCCCGCACCACGCCTGCTAATGGGAAGCAAGGGTGCGTGGGCCGGCAGCGATGTCGGGGAGGAGTTCATTGAGCATCAACGCTACCGCCGGAAGCTACCACCCGCGGAGCATGTCACGACGCGCGTGCCTGGGGCGGAGCTCGTCCTGGCGCCGGAGGACGGCGAGGTGGTTGTCTTCGCCGAGCATGTCTCCTGCGGGTTTGGACTATCGGCGAGCGTCTTCTTCCGGCGGTTCCTGACCCACTTCGAGCTGCAGCTGCACCACCTCGGGCCCAACTCCGTGCTGCAGCTTGCCGGCTTTGTCGCGCTGTCCGAGGGCTACCTCGGGGTTGATCCGCTCCTCGAGCTTTGGTGCCAGCTCTTCTACCTCAAGAAGCAGACGCTCGAGGAAAAGGTGACAAAGACGAAGAAGATGATCGCTTGCGGGACGGCTGTGACGCCCTGGTTTTGTGCTACAGTAATCTCTGTAATTAAGTTACAGTAATCCCACGCTAATGTTGCCACGTCACCACGATTACTGTTGTAAAACTCGCGTTGGTTCAAACCCCGTTCAAATTCCGTTGCAATTTAAATTCGTCTGAAAGGTGGATCTAAAAGTTGTGCAAAACTGAAATTAAAAATGTTGGATGGGTTGCAAATATTCCCTAAGATTTTATATAATTGAAACCAGCATTTTTGGAATTATTTTAGTGCCTTTAAAAGAATAAAAACAGACGCTGTTATAAAAAAAACGAAAACGAACTGGGCCGAATTAGGCCGCCCCAGCCGGCCACTATAAGGGAGCCAGGGGCGCTAGGGTTCGGCGCCCCCAGCCCCCAGCGCCCGATTCCCCCCCCCCCCCGCCGCGCGCGCCCCCGCTCGCCAGGAGCCGGTCCCGATCCCACCCTTCCCCCCGCCGACGCCTGACCGGCGACGACCGGCCCGGCTGCCCCCCCCACGCGACGGACGCCCGCCCCGCCACCTCGCGCCTCCGCCGCTGCTCGCCTGCGCCCGCGCGTCGCCGGCCGCCACGTCCCGCCCGCAGTCCGACGTCGCCGTCCGCCCCGCCGCGCTCGCCGCCGACTCGTCCGTGCCACCGCGCCGGCGCCCGCCGCCGTCCTCGCCGGCCCGCCACCTCGGTCCTCCCCTCCCCGTGAGCATTCCCCCCCCCTCGCCGATCGCCGGCCGGCGCGCGCGCGCGTGCGTACATGTGTGTGTGCGTGCTGTGCTGTGTGCGTGTAGTGTATGTGTGTGTGTGTGTGGGCTGGCCCACTGACAGGTGGGGCCCAGCCCCCTGTAAATAAATAAAAGTGTTAAAAAATAAAAAAATAAAAATAATAATAATATAAATAAATATAATAAATGAATTAGTTAAATTAATTAATTAAATGATTAAGATTAATTAGATTAATTAATTAAACTGTTAATTAATCTGTTAATTAATTTAATTAAACAGTAATTACTGTTTTGGAAAATTCGAATTTAATAATTAAATTAATTTTAGAATATTATTAAATCTTTAATAATTAATATGAAAAAAACCGTAGTCCGGATTAAAAAGTTTTGAACATGAAAGTTGCTCAGAATAATTCTACGGTTCCAAATACGCAGTCCGTTAATCTGTCACGTGCTCCTAGCATAGCGAACATGGAACTTTTCCATCGATTTCGCTTGTCCGGTAGTAGCCCGAGACCCGGAAAATATCGTCAGATATTCTTCCGAACCGTCTGCGATGTGTAGTACTGCGTTAGTGCATGCCTAGCCCTGCATATTGCCATGTCATGCATCGTGATGCATTTGTCTGCTTTATATTTATTGTTTCTCCCCCCTCTTCTTACCGGTAGACCCCGAGACTGACGGTGCTGCCGGTTACGACTACACCATTGACGATCAGCCTTTTTCAGCAGAGCAGCAAGGCAAGCAACCCCCCTTGAGCATTCCGATATCACCCAATTCTTTGCCTCTCATTCTTGCATTAGATTTTTGCTACTGTATTAGCTAGCTCCTATTCTGATGCATAGCCTGTTTTTGATAAACTGCTACAATACCTGCAATCATATCAACTACTTAGTATAGGTTGATAAATGAATTCCCCAGTGACCCCTTAGTCCCAGTTGCCCCTGCTTCTTCATCGACGACTCGATGACCCGAAGACTCGAAGACTCGGTCAACCGACCGACGAGCCAGGCCCCTCACATCACCGCACCCCCCTTAGTTGTACGACTCTGCAGCGCTACTATCGAGTACCGAGGGTGACACCTCGTGAAGTACTCATGATGCTAGCTCTGTAGTGCAGCTAGTCGGTCATGGTTATCGAGGGTGATTCCTCCTTCACCACTCCCGACGATGACTCTATCGTGCAACCCCTCAAGTGTGGGACCCTCGAGGGTGATTCCTCTAAGTCCACCTTGACGGTTTCATCGAGCGGGACCCCGTGAGGGTGATTCCTCAGGTTCCGTCTTGATGTTTTATACACACAGTTACTATGACCTGGTTATAGAAACATGTTGGTGATGGGTCAGCCCTGAGGGGTACCCACGGTTTGATGTTGATGAGGCGTGGACGGGCAGGAGAGGCCCTTGCCACACATCCTCGAGGCGGGGCGACGGACCGCACTTCATGGGTCGCGCTTTCCCCGCATTAATAAAATGCTAATGGGTTGGGTATTTGATCTGAGTTGGGTCGTTGGCCTTTTTACGCACCAAACCATCGCGTGGGAGAAGTTATGGGTACTCAGCGTCGTTGTATCAGCCGAAGCTCTTCGGACGTCAGCAATGGAGCGGCGCGCGCCGGATTGGACTGGACGGTACAGCTCTTGGACTGGAGTGTGCTAGGTCTGCTTCCGGCCGCCCACGCATCGTGCAGGAGCGTAGAGGGCAAGTGGGCCCATGACCCCTTTGTGCTTAGGATTTAGACCGGCGGGCTGGCCTCTTCGTTGAGCCTAGGTGGGGCGACGACGTGCTGCTATCCCGAGGCCGGGCATGACCCAGGAAAGTGTGTCCGACCGGAGGTGATCAGACGTGTTGGAAATGCGGTGCACCCCTGCAGGGATGAATAATCTATTCGAATAGCCGTGTCCACGGTAACAGGACGACTTGGAGTTGTGCCTTGACCTTATACAACTATAACTGTGATTTAAATTTGAAATGAATGTTGGCTCCGAGGTTGCTTCCTCGCAGGGAGTCGAGGAAGAATCTCTGGGCGTGGTTACTTAATAAAATTGCTACAATAATATGACTATATATGAGATACCAGTCTACTCTCTTCTAATGCTGCAAGATGTTGAAGATGCTAGTCTTCGACAGGACTAGGTCTTTCCCCCTATTCTTGCTTTCTGCAGTCAGCCCAGATATAACCCCATTCCTTGATACTGATGCATACTTAGCATAGTTCTGATGTCAGTCTTGCGAGTACTTTGGATGAGTACTCACCGCTGCTTTGCATTTCTTTTTCCCCCTCGATACGATTACCGCGTTCAGACGATGGAGCCCAGGAGATGGAGTACGCCGGAGACGACTACTACACCACCGCTGGAGCCTACTACTACGTGGAGAGTGCCGACGCTCGGGAGTAGTTAGGAGGTTCCCAGGGCAGGAGGCCTCGCCTCTTTTGATCCGCTGCTTATGTTTGTGCTAGCCTTCTTAAGGCAAAACTTGTTTAACTTATGTCTATACTCAGATATTATTTGCTTCCGCTGACTCGTGCTTGTCGAGCTTTGTATTCGAGCCCTCGAGGCCACTGGCTTGTAATATGAAGCTGTATGACTTTAATTTGTGTCTAGTGTTGTGTTGTGATATCAATCAGTGAGTCCCTAATCTTGGTCGTACGCATTGCGTGTATGTTTAGCGTACGGTCGAGAACAGGGGCGTCACAAGTTGGTATCAGAGCCAACTGCCTGTAGGTAGCCCCCTTTCCAACTCCTTGGCCGAAGTTGAGTCTAGTACTTGAAAAACTTTTACTAACATTGTTGTGTGGCTTACGGGCCCACATCTCAATCGAGTGGTATTAGGATCTTTTATTCCTCATCTATACTCTGGGTTCTGATCTCTCTTCTCTTTCGGGTTAAATATTTTATTAACTCTAACTCTAGGTTCTCGCAACTACTCCTCCCGGAGAGCCCCTCAGTTCAGACGATGGCTCGATTCATCAGAAGACTCCGAAGATACTCTCTGAAGTTCTCTCGAGAACTTGTGCTCATCGCCTTTGCGATTTCCTTCCTCCGTCAACCCCTATGGATGATTACATACAATTGTCGCTCATGCTTTCATATCTAGTTGTACTTGTTGTTACAAGGTACATCGAATTGTCTTATCGAGAATTCGTTCGTCCTCAATTATCTTGGGTTTCGCAAGTCCTTCGAGTTGCTATTCGATCTCCCGAAATCCTCAGTAGCCTTTTGCTCTTGACCTTTCTCACCGGCTTGCATTATGGTTAATTCCATGTGTCTAGCAATATTTAGTAAATCCTTTGTGGTTTTCATTTGATTTTATTAATTGAAACTGTGTGTGAATGCACGCAGTCATTAGTTGTTTATCATAAATTATCCATCCGGCTCAAACGTCTTTCCAAACATGAGTTGGTTCCCGACAAATCAACCTTGATTGATTGCCCATCTAAGTCCTTTCATCTTACTTGTATTTGATCGGAACATCTGTTTCCGATACACCAATTTGGAAATCTTAATTCCTTTGGTTATTTAAGCATCAAATTATTTGGATGTTCTATGATCTGATGCCTTGCATTCTTTCTCTCTCTGATTGGGTACCGATACTCACATCAGGTCCTTTGTGGTCCACCAGACCCAGTGTTGGGTTATTACCCGATGGCATCCTTCACGTTCAAAATTCTTGTGATGTTCTTCCCCTGATACATGATGCCATTGGTAAACTGTGTCTTCTCCCTCTGATAAGTTGTATCCTATGCCTTCGTCAGCCATGCTCTGTTTGCAAGCATGTGTTAATTACTCTTGAAGCTTGTGGTATATGTTCCTAAGATGCCCCGATGGGTTGGACCTATGCCTTCCTTAATTCGTGTGAACCCGAGAGTTTTCACGAGTCCTACTCTTCTGGTGTTATGCCGGATAATCTTTCGAAGCTACAACCTCATCGAAAGCAAGGAGTAAATGGAAGGTGATGCATTGATGAAGTGGGAGTCGACCTTGAGCCTTGTGTTCATGCCCATGGAAACGATGTTGATCTTATCATAGAAGCTTCTCTTTTCAATAATCATTCATTGGATGATTTGATATTGTATCTTTGATCTTGTCCTTTGCAATCGTGGTTCCGACCATGGTGTTATACTTTGTTTTCGTTCTTGGACAAGTTAAAGTGCTTGTCCTTCACAGATCAATATGCTAGTCTAACCTCCATGCTGATCTACCTCCGAGTTTTATCCCTGGTATCTCGGAATATCACGGAGCTATATAACTTTTTATGAGCTCCTCATCAACTATGATATTTCACTGATTCCAGTTTCCTCGTGTTCTGAGTTGTGGGACACTCAGGGACACTGATATCTGAATCGAGTACGCTTTGCGAATAAACGACTCTTAGAATCTTCTTTGCTTATGAGTTTATACTCAATCATGTCTTTCCAAGCTGTTAGGTGTTGAAGCCTCCTGTATGCCATGAATGCATTAAATGAGTCACCTCTTGAAGGGATTGAAAACATTCCAGTTGTCCAGGATTTCCAAGATGTTTTTCTGGAAGAACTTTCAGGGATTCCCCCTGCTAGAGCTGTCGAGTTTGTTACCAACTTGGTACCTGGTACCACTCCTATAGCCAAGCGTCCGTATAAGATGCCACCACATGAACTCCTTGAGCTTAAGCAAGAAATTGACAATTCACTTCGTCTGGGTTTCATTCGTCCAAGTTCCTCTGCTTGGGGAGCACCTTCTCTCTTTGTCAAGAAGAAAGATGGAACGAATCAGTTAGTTCAAGATTACCGTCCCATCAACCAAGCAACGATTCAAAACAAATATCTGGTTCCTCGGATCAACGATCTGTATGATCAACTTGCTGGTTCATCAGTGTTCTCAAAACTCGACTTGAGGTTGGGTTACCATCAGATCCGGGTTCGTGAAGAGGATATTCCCAAGACTGCCTTTGTTACTCGCTATGGTTCATACGAGTACACCGTCATGTCCTTCGGCTTAACCAATGCCCCAGCAACCTTTTCTCGCCTGATGAACTATATATTCATGGATTACCTCGATAAATTCGTCGTGGTTTATCTGGA
This sequence comes from Elymus sibiricus, assembly GCA_039707655.1. Lineage (NCBI taxonomy): Eukaryota > Viridiplantae > Streptophyta > Magnoliopsida > Poales > Poaceae > Elymus > Elymus sibiricus. Next base: position 255,172,176 of record CM077671.1, read on the forward strand.
TGATATCCGGGTCTTCTCCAAGAATAAAGAAGAGCATGCTGAACATCTTCGTCTTATACTGGAGAGGCTTCGAGAACATCAACTTTATGCAAAGTATTCAAAGTGTGAGTTTTGGATGGACGAAGTAACCTACCTTGGTCATGTGATCTCCAAGGATGGTATTGCGGTCAACCCTGAACGAGTTCAGGCTATTCTTGACTGGACTCCCCCGAAGAATATCAAGCAAGTCAGAAGTTTTCTCGGACTCGCCAGCTATTGCCGTCGATTCGTCGAGAACTTCTCCAAGATTGCAAAACCCTTAACCAATTTGCTACACAAAGGTGTTAAATATGAGTGGACAGAAAAATGTCAGGAGAGCTTTCAGGCACTTAAGGACAAACTGACGTCTGCTCCAGTGCTTGCTCCTCCGGATACTCGTAAGAACTCTGTCATTTATTGTGATACTTCGCGTCAGGGAATGGGATGTGTCCTAATGCAAGAACGCAGAGTGGTTGCTTATGCATCTCGTCAATTGCGTCCTCATGAAGAGAACTACCCAGTTCATGACCTTGAACTTGCTGCAGTAATTCATGCACTGAAAGAGTGGCGACAATACCTTGTTGGTAATCGTTGCGAGATCTACACCGATCACCAAAGTTTGAAGTACCTGTTTACTCAGCCAGATCTGAACCTCCGTCAACAAAGATGGATGGAACGCATAGCAGATTACAATGTAGGTATTTCTTATACCCCATGCAAGGCTAATGTAATGGTTGATGCTTTGAGCCGCAAGTCATACTGCAATCACCTTCAAGTTCACAAGGTTCACCCCCTTCTTCAAAAGGAATTCCGCAAGCTGAACCTCCATATTGTTCCTCAGGGTTATCTCACTCCCCCTCGTGAAGGATCCTACAAAATGAACCTCCACGTTGTTTCCCAGGGTTCTCTTAATACCCTGGTTGCCAAACCAGATCTTGTGGACGTCATCAAGTGGATCCAGAAGTGTGACAGTGAAGTCGAGAGGATTAAATTCGATCTCGTAGAAGGAAAGCCCTCACCCTTCACTACTGCTGAGGATGGCGCTTTGTACTTCAAGGGCCGCCTAGTGGTACCGTGTAAGGAGAAAAACAATGATATGACTCAGGAGGTCATGAAGGAAGCACATGACACTCCGCTGTCTATTCATCCCGGTAGTACCAAGATGTACCAAGACATTCGTCAAAGATTCTGGTGGTCTAACATGAAGCAAGACATTGCTCGCTATGTTGCTGAATGTGATGTTTGCCGTCATATCAAAGCAGAACATCAAAGGCCTGCCAGAACTCTGCAACCTATTTCTATTCCAGAATGGAATTGGGATCATGTTGAAATGGACTTCATTACTGGTTTTCCCAGGTCGCAGAAAGGTAATGATGCTATTCTTGTCGTCGTTGACCGACTTTCCAAAGTTGCACATTTTCTAGCCGTCAAAGAAACGATCACTGCTAGTCAGCTGGCAACTCTCTACATGTCCAGAATTGTTTCACTTCACGGTATTCCACTGGTTATCAATTCAGACCGTGGCAGTTTATTCACTTCAAGATTCTGGGCAAGTTTCCAGGAAGCTATGGGAACTCATTTGTCATTCAGCACCGCTTTTCACCCTCAATTCCAGGGTCAAGTTGAAAGAGTCAATCAGATTCTCGAAGACATGCTTCAAGCTTGTGTCATTTCTTTCGGCAAGAAATGGGAGGAATCTCTCCCGTATGCTGAGTTCTCCTATAACAATAGCTATCAAGCTAGTCTGAAAATGGCTCCCTTTGAAGTATTATATGGACGTAAGTGTCGAACTCCTCTGAATTGGTCAGAAACTGGGGAACGTACACTTATCGGTCCGGATATTATCCAACATGCCGAAGATCAAGTCCGCATTATACATGCAAATTTGAAGGCTGCTCAGTCTCGTCAGAAGAGTCAGTATGACCATCATCACAAAGATATGGTATATCAACCTGGCGAGAAGGCTTATCTTCGAGTCACGCCAATGAGAGGTACACACCATTTTGGAATCAAGGGCAAGCTGGCTCCTCGATATATTGGTCATTTCACTGTTCTCGAGAGGCGTGGTAAAATGGCATATCAACTGGAGCTACCGCCAAACCTTTCTCAGGTTCACGATGTGTTTCATGTGTCCCAACTTCGTCGTTGCTTCAAGGATCCTATCCGAGCAGTGGATCATGATATGTTGGAGCTGCAACAAGACCTTTCTTACAAAGAGCAACCAGCCCGCATTCTCGATGAAACCGAACGTCGGACTCGTCAGAAGGTTACCAAGTTCTTCAAGGTGCAGTGGGCAAATCATTCTGAAGATGAAGCCACTTGGGAACGCGAAGATCATCTTCGTGCCGAATACCCCGGGCTCTTTCCTTCTACTTCTTGATTCTCGGGACGAGAATTCTTTTTAGTAGGGGAGAATTGTGACGCCCTGGTTTTGTGCTACAGTAATCTATGTAATTAAGTTACAGTAATCCCACGCTAATGTTGCCATGTCAACACGATTACTGTTGTTAAACTCGCGTTGGTTCAAACCCCGTTCAAATTCCGTTGCAATTTAAATTCGTCTGAAAGGTGGATCTAAAAGTTGTGCAAAACTGAAATTAAAAATGTTGGATGGGATGCAAATATTCCCCAAGATTTTATATAATTGAAACCGGCATTTTTGGAATTATTTTAGTGCCTTTAAAAGAATAAAAACAGACGCTGTTATAAAAAAAACGAAAACGAACTGGGCCGAATTAGGCCGGCCCAGTCAGCCACTATAAGGGAGCCAGGGGCGCTAGGGTTCGGCGCCCCCAGCCCCCAGCGCCCGATTCCCCTCCCCCCCCCCCCCCCCCCCCCGCGTGCGCCGCCGCTCGCCAGGAGCCGGCCCCGATTTCCCCCCCCCCCGCCGACGCCTCACCGGCCCCGACCGGCCCGGCTCGCCCCCCCCGCCGGAGCCAGCGGCCGACCCGGTCGGCCCCGTCCCCCCCCCGGGCGACGGACGCCCGCCCCGCCACCTCGCGCCTACGCCGCTGCTCGCCTGCGCCCGCGGGTCGCCGGCCGCCTCGTCCCGCCTGCCGTCCGACGTCGCCGTCCGCCCCACCGCGCTCGCCGCTGACCGCAGCCTCGTCCACGCCACCGCGCCGGCGCCCGCCGCCGTCCTCGCCGCGCCGTCACCTCGGTCCTCCCCTCCCCGTGAGCATTCCCCCCCCCCCCCCCCCCGCCGACCGCCGGCGACCGCGCCGGCCGGCGCGCGCGCGCGTGCGTACATGTGTGTGTGTGTGTGTTGTGCTGTGTGCGTGTAGTGTGTGTGTGTGTGTGGGCTGGCCCACTGACAGGTGGGGCCCAGCCCCCTGTAAATAAATAAAAGTGTTAAAAAAATAAATATAAATAAATAAATGAATTAGTTAAATTAATTAATTAAATGATTAAGAATTTAAGATTAATTAGATTAATTAATTAAACTGTTAATTAATTTAATTAAACAGTAATTACTGTTTTGGAAAATTCGAATTTAATAATTAAATTAATTTCAGAATATTATTAAATCTTTAATAATTAATACAAAATAAACCGTAGTTCGGATTAAAAAGTTTTGAACATGAAAGTTGCTCAGAATAATTCTACAGTTCCAAATACGCAGTCCGTTAATCTGTCACGTGCTCCTAGCATAGCGAACATGGAACTTTTCCATCGATTTCGCCTGTCCGGTAGTAGCCCGAGACCCGGAAAATATTGTCAGATATTCTTCCGAACCATCTACGATGTGTAGTACTGCGTTAGTGCATCCCTAGCCCTGCATATTGCCATGTCATGCATCGTTATGCATTTGTCTGCTTTATATTTATTGTTTCTCCCCCCTCTTCTTACCGGTAGACCCCGAGATTGACGGTGCTGCCGGTTACGACTACACCGTTGACGATCAGCCTTTTGCAGCAGAGCAGCAAGGCAAGCAACCCCCCTTGAGCATTCCGATATCACCCAATTCTTTCCCTCTCATTCTTGCATTAGATTTTTGCTACTATATTAGCTAGCTCCTATTCTGATGCATAGCCTGTTTTTGATAAACTGCTACTATACCTGCAATCATATCAACTGCCTAGTATAGGTTGATAAATGAATTCCCCAGTGACCCCTTAATCCCAGTTGCCCATGCTTCTTCATCGACGACTCGACGACCCGAAGACTCGAAGACTCGGTCAACCGACCGACGAGCCAGGCCCCTCACATCACCGCACCCCCCTTAGTTGTACGACTCTGCAGCGCTACTATCGAGTACCGAGGGTGACACCTCGTGAAGTACTCATGATGCTAGCTCTGTAGTGCAGCTAGTCGGTCGTGGTTATTGAGGGTGATTCCTCCTTCACCACTCCCAACGATGACTCTGTCGTGCAACCCCTCAAGTGTGGGACCCTCGAGGGTGATTCCTCTAAGTCCACCTTGACGGTTTCATCGAGCGGGACCCCATGAGGGTGATTCCTCAGGTTCCGTCTTGATGTTTTATACACACAGTTACTATGACCTGGTTACAGAAACATGTTGGTGATGGGTCGGCCCTGAGGGGTACCCATGGTTTGATGTTGATGAGGCGTGGACGGGCAGGAGAGGCCCTTGCCACACATCCTCGATGCGGGGCGACGGACCGCACTTCATGGGTCGCGCTTTCCCCGCATTAATAAAATGCTAATGGGTTGGGTATTTGATCTGAGTTGGGTCGTTGGCCTTTTTACGCACCAAACCATCGCGTGGGAGAAGTTATGGGTACTCAGCATCGTTGTATCAGCCGAAGCTCTTCGGACGTCAGCAATGGAGCGGCGCGCGCCGGATTGGACCGGACGGTACAACTCTTGGATTGGAGTGTGCTAGGTCTGCTTCCGGCCGCCCACGCATCGTGCAGGAGCGTAGAGGGCAAGTGGGCCCACGCCCCCTTTGTGCTTAGGATTTAGACTGGCGGGCTGGCCTCTTCGTTGAGCCTAGGTGGGGCGACGACGTGCTGCTATCCCGAGGCCGGGCATGACCCAGGAAAGTGTGTCCGGCCGGAGGTGATCAGGCGTGTTGGAAATGCGGTGCACCCCTGCAGGGATGAATAATCTATTCGAATAGCCATGTCAACGGTAACAGGACGACTTGGAGTTGTGCCTTGACCTTATACAACTATAACTGTGATTTAAATTTGAAATGAATGTTGGCTTCGAGGTTGCTTCCTCGCAGGGAGTCGAGGAAGAATCTCTGGGCGTGGTTACTTAATAAAATTGCTACAATAATATGACTATATATGAGATACCAGTCTACTCTCTTCTAATGCTGCAAGATGCTGAAGATGCTAGTCTTTGACAGGACTAGGTCTTTCCCCCTATTCTTGCTTTCTGCAGTCAGCCCAGATATAACCCCATTCCTTGATACTGATGCATACTTAGCATAGTTCTGATGTCAGTCTTGCGAGTACTTTGGATGAGTACTCACCGCTGCTTTGCATTTCTTTTTCCCCCTCGATACGATTACCGCGTTCAGACGATGGAGCCCAGGAGATGGAGTACGCCGAAGACGACTACTACACCACCGCTGGAGCCTACTACTACGTGGAGAGTGCCGACACTCAGGAGTAGTTAGGAGGTTCCCAGGTAGGAGGCCTCGTCTCTTTCGATCCGCTGCTTATGTTTGTGCTAGCCTTCTTAAGGCAAAACTTGTTTAACTTATGTCTGTACTCAGATATTATTTGCTTCCGCTGACTCGTGCTTGTCGAGCTTTGTATTTGAGCCCTCGAGGCCCCTGGCTTGTAATATGAAGCTGTATGACTTTAATTTGTGTCTAGTGTTGTGTTGTGATATCAATCAGTGAGTCCCTAATCTGGTCATACGCATTGCGTGTATGTTTAGCGTATGGTCGAGATCGGGGGCGTCACAGCGGCCCTCGTTTATGTAAGACTGGGAGCCGGCTTCCCCAAGCTTCTGTTCCACGAGTCGGCCAAGAAATGGAAGCGTTCGTTCTTCTGTGTGAAGAATGTGAACCCGGCTCAGGACTTCATCAACCTCCCCCCCTTTGTTAACCATATGTCGCGTGCGCAGCTGAACTGGGGGTGGATCCGTGGCAGAGCATTGAGGAGGTGAACTGGATGTGCAGCCGGCTGGATGAGCTGACTAGCCCGGAGGGGCTCAAGGCCGTCGGCCTCACCATCACCATTGTCTCCCGCCGAGTGCACCCGCTGCAGCGCCGGCCACACCGCATTTGCGACATGAGTGGGAGGAGCGACCCATGCCGACTGTCAACGAAGGACCTGAAGCCTAAGGCCGTCGCACGACGCGTGAATGCGATCACCACTGTCAAGCTCCCGGAAGACGGATGGGCATGGGGTAAGGAGCCCTACGGCCAGAACCACCCGACTCCCCAGGTATGCGACTCAGTTGTCTTCATTGTTACTCAGGCCTTGTGCTTGTCCTAATGGTTGATCCCTCCGGCTGCAGCTGTTCCAAGGCCAGCAAGCGCAGGGCGAGCCACCGATCGAGCAGACTCGGATGTCGAGGAGGAGGGCGAAGAGGACGCAGAGCCGGAGGAGGAGGGCGACCGAACCGGTGGGTCGGGGGTCGGCGGGTCAGGATCAGCCGGTGAGTTTTTGTCCTCATGTCCTTTGCACGATTGGACGGACGACAATGACGATGGTGAACCTGGAGGGACGCGTGGTGCAGCGGACCCGATGACCCTGGAGGATGAAGCCTCCGCACCGAGGAGATAGCTTTGGCGAGTCGACAATGCTTCGGCACCCGGTGGGTTGGCCGTGGTAGAACATGCAGGAAGCAGGCGGCCGACTCCCAGTCGACCGCGAAGCGCGTAGCTGGGGCGCAGCCGGGCAGCAGCCGAGGAGGAGGTGGGAAGAAGGCCCGCCTCGCCCCCCAGGCACCGGCTCCCAGGCGGGCAATACCAACGAGTGTCGAGTGAGTCTTCTTCATTTTCTACTTCGCTTCACTTCAATTTTTTCCTTTCTATTCTTGTCTCCTTAATTCATCCCGTGTGCTGCGCAGGCCCCCTGCGCACTTGGGAGGGCGGGTGCACCGGAGAGGACCACCAACGAGGACGTGGAGGCGCCGGAGGCTGGCTCGGGCACCGAGGAGGAGCGAGCGGCCCGGCGAGCGGCGGCCGCGGAGGAGAGGGAGCGGGCTGCCTGGAAGGACCAGGAGGCCGCCGAGCGAGAGCTGGCGGAGGAGGAGCGGCGCCGCCGGGAGGGTGCGGCTAAGGAGCAGAATATCGCAAGGGCCCACGTTGAGGCAGGCGAGGCCGACTTGGCGGTGTGGGTGGACAGCCCGGCCCCTTCTCCGCCGCGGAGGGAGAGGCGATCGAAGCAGGTGCATTACCCAACGCGCCGGGCCGAGGCCGACACCCAGGCGGCGGCCGAAGCACGTGCGGCTGCCGATGCGCAGATGGACACTGACGACCCCGCGCCCAACATGGAGGTGCCCCTAGAGCCGGCGATCGACCGCGCGGAGGGGCTCGACATGGGCCGGACCGACAGAGAAGGAGTCAGCGGAGGCGGCACGGGGGGCGGAGGCGGCCTGGGAGATAGGACCATCGTGCCGGGAGGAGCGCCCTGGACCGGCTCCGGACCTGCACCTGAGGGACCCGGTGCCATGGTTCTGGGAGGAGTGCCCCGAACTAGCTCCGGACCCGTCATGGTGACTCCGACGTGGCCGACCGCGAGCGGCGGCAGCACCGGCTCCTGGACACAGCCGCAGGAGACTTGGGCGGTGGCCAGCGACGCCATCGACGGAGGCGCACCGAGTCCCCTTGCGGCCGCGGTGAACGCGGTCCGCGATGAGTTCGCCGACTGCAACAAGAAGTTGTAGCAGATCGCCCGAGAGGCCCAGGGCCAACTGGTCCACCTTGAGCAATCCGTGGCGGTACGTGATTCTTATCCTTTTCTTCACCTCTTCTTCTGTGGAGTGCTTTTCAGTGGGGGCGCACCAGCGCACCCACTGGGTGTAGCCCCCGAGGATCGGGCCGGCTGCGAAGTAGTCGGGTCGAATCTTACACGGTGTCCCTTATCTTTGTTTTGAAGGCTCTCCATGATCGTCGGGCGATGGCCTTCAACAAGTTGCTAGCCTTGTATGGGAGACTCAAGCCCGGCTGGACGCCAAGGAAGCGGTCCTGCAGCGCACGCAAGGTATGCAACCAGCAGTTCTTCAGTGGGGGCGCGCCAGTGCACCCACTGGGTGTAGCCCCCAAGATTCGGGCCAGTTGTGCCGCAGGCGGGCCGTATCTTTCCTGCCAGACTTCCTTTTTTGTTTTGGGGGCTGACCGAAACGCGTCCGTGCCGTGCAGCCTCCGTCCTCGAGTCGGACGACATCCGGCGCCGGCTGGCCCATGCCGGACAGCAGCGTGATCTCCTGTCCATGGAGAGTGGTCGGCTGCGTGAGCAGGCGGACCGCCTGTTGGCGAAGAGGAGGCGTCCCACCAGGAGGAGTTGGGCCGGTTGGCGGAGGATCATCGCCAGGCGCTGGCGGCTAAGGATGCGCTGCTGTAGAAGGCTCTCGAGGAGGCGCACCCGTCGAGGGAGGACTACAAGCGTCGGGCCTGCGCGTGGTCGTTGAAGGAGCAGGGCATGCTACAGGATGCGCACCACGTCGACCAACTCCGTGCCAGTAAGATTTCTCATCTTGTTTGCTTGTCTTGCTTTGTTTGGATTCGGTTTCTTATATTTATCTGCGCGTCTTCCCCACCTAGGGGCCTTCCCCGAGACACAAGGGCTAGCGGAGGCGGTTGTGGAGGCCTATCGGGAGGAGCAGCGTGTGAAAGGGGTCCACATCGGACCGCTTGCCGTCTGGACGGTGGAGGAGGTCGGCGTCGCCGCCGAGGCCCGACTGAAGATGGTGGGGCGCGTCATGCGGCGGCTCCAGGATGCCGGCCTGGTGGTGGTTCGCACCCTTTGGCCGAACGTGGTGCAGCCTCGCTCCATGAACCGGTTGGCGAGGTGGATGGAGGCTGGGTCGGTGCGGGTCGACGCCTGGAGAGCTTCCGCGGCGCGAGCCGCGTGGAAATGGCGCAGAGCTTCATGCTGTCCTGGCATCCAAACCTGAACCTGGACCTGCTGGCCACCCAGCTCACCGGCACGGAGGCGGAGCTGGTAGCGATCGCCGGTCCCTGGACTACGCGAGCGAGCGACATCACGTCCTATACTCCGTGGGACTCGTACGTCCCGGAGCAGGCCGCCGCCGACGTGGTGATCCCGGAGGACAACTGTGTGCTGGCCTTCGACGACCCGGAGGGTAGCGCCGGCGATACAGACGATGAAGAGACCGGCTCCAGTGCCGATGTGTATGCCGACGCCGAGGTGGAGGAGGACACCGGCGCTACGGCCAACGCGGGGCGATCCGGAGCGGATGGCGCCTCCACTAGTTTGAATTTGCCTTTTATTCATGCTCTTCGTTAGTGTGCAAGTCCATCCACTGGGGGTTTAGTTAATGTAATGAACTTATGGCCATGGGCCCTTTACTTTTGTGTATATATATGCATGCTTTTGCCAATAACTTTGCATGTCGCCTCGTCCATTGCCTTTGCCCCTGGCCCTTTCTTCTCACACCTTCCCCTTTCTGGCTTCCGCCCCGTCATCCGGGCAGCCGGGAGCTGGTCTACGACTGGGACGAGATGTCGGCCTTGGAGGGAGCGGCATGATACTTAGGGTCTCATGCCTTGTGCTAGGACGAGCACGTCAGAGGCCGGCTGGGAGCAGCCATAGGGTGCCGCTGGCAAAAGAAGGGGAGCCGGGGAGCCCGAGCCGGTCACTCTTCCTTAGACATCATTCGTGTGGGAGTGCTTTCGGCCCTGAGCTCTCGCCAGCCGGAGAGCCGGGAGCCGATCTGTGGCTAGAGCAAAGAGTGGGCCTTGGCGTCGCGCACATTACTAGCCAGCTCAAGAAGGGAGGACTCGAACTAGCCGACGAGCCCCCGGGTCCGGCCCGGACACCGAAGGGGAGGGGGAGAAGGGTAATGCATAGAAAAAAGGGCTCGATAGAGACAATAAAAGGTAGCCCCCAAGTGTCACTCGGGGTACCTGCTGCATTCATTAAACCCAAAAGGTGGAGGATACATACATACACTGGTTCAACTGTAAAATGGGTGGAGGAGCACCGCGTTCCATGGCCGCTCTGTCTCCTCGCCAGAGGCGTCCCTTTTGCACTTTTACGACTTCTGTGCGTCTATGAGATTGTACGCGTTGTTGTGTAGCGCTTTGCTAACGATGAAAGGGCCTTCCCATGGGGAAGCCAGCTTGTGCTGGTCGGCTGTTCGCCGGACCAGCCGGAGCACCAGGTCGCCCTCGCGGAAAAGCGAGGGGTCGGATCTTCTTGCTGTGGTAGCGCCGCAGTTTTTGCTGGTAGATGGCCGACCGGCTCAAGGCCAGCTCACGGGCTTCCTCGAGCACGTCGACACCGTCTTCTCGCACCTCCTTGGCCTCCGCCTCCGTGTACAACATGACCGAGGCGAGTCGAACTCAATGTCCATGGCGATGACCGCCTCGGATCCGTACACGAGGAAGAAGGGAGTGAAGCTGGTTGACCGGTTGGGCGTCGTCTTGAGGCTCCATAGCACAGCTGGCAGCTCGTCGATCCAGCAGCCGGCTGAGCGTACCAGCGGCTCAACGAGTTGGGGCTTGATGCCGGCCAGGATCAGGCCATTCGCCCTTTCCGCTTGGCCGTTTGACTGGGGGTGGGCCACCGACGCAAGGTCGAGCCGGATGCCCTGGGCGGAGCAGAAGTGAGCCAGCGAGCCATTGGCAAAGTTGGTGCCGTTGTTGGTGATGATGCTATGGGGGACGCCGTAGCGGATGGTGATGTCCTTGATGAATGTGACGACCGTTGGGCCGTCCAGCTTCTTGATTGCCCTGGCCTCGATCCATTTGGTGAATTTGTCGACGACCACCAACAAATGCGTCATGCTGCCTCGCGCGGTTTTGAATGGCCCCACCATGTCGAGACCCCAGATGGCGAAGGGCCATGAGATGGGAATGATCTGGAGGGACGCGGCCGGCAGGTGGCTCCGACTGCTGAAGCACTGACAACCCTCACATTTATCCACCAGGGCCTTGGAGTCGTCCAGAGTCGTCGGCCAGTAGAAGCCATGGTGGAACGCTTTGGCCACCAGGGTTCGTGAGGCGACATGGTGACCGCACTCGCCATGGTGGACGTCCTTGAGGATTTCGCACCCTTTGTCCGCCTCGACGCAGCGTTGGAAGACGCCGATTGCGCTATGCCTGACGAGCTCGCGATTGATGATGGCGTAGGCGGGGGCCCAGCGCTGCACTTGCCGGGCTGTGACCTTGTCAGGTGGGAGCTCGCCGCGTGTAAGGAACGCGAGGATGGGTTGGGCCCAGGAAGGCGCCGATATCGCCGTGGGAGCCGGCGCGGGCTCGGAGTCAGCAGCCCCCGGAACCGAGCCGGCAGTTCCTGGGGCTGAGCCGGCAGTCCCCGGGACCATGTCAACCGGAGACGCTTCTCCCATCGCCAAGATGGCTGCGGGGCTGGAGCCGGAAGCCCCTAGAGGCGGGCTGGCAGCCGCCGGGGGAGCCGGGGGAGTCCCCGAGCCCGAGGAGACGGCCGTCGGGTCCGCCGGAACGAAGATGGACTCTAACTCGGGGGAGGGCTTGATGGAGGGCTTGAGCAGCCGCTCAAGGGAGACGTCGACTGGGATGGCTTGCCGGCTGGAGCCGATCTTGGCCAGTGTGTCGGCCACCTCATTGTCCGCTCGGGGGACGTGATGGAACTCACAATCCTTGAAGGAGCCGGCGATCTGCTGGGCGAGGAACCGGTAGCTTGCCATGTTGGCATCCCTGGCGTCCCACTCGCCAGAGACCTGCTGTAGCACGAGGTCCGAGTCGCCGAAGCAGAGGATGCGCTGGATGCCGATCTCCTTGGCGAGCCGGAGGCCGTGGACGAGCGCCTCGTACTCGGCCACGTTGTTGGAGGCGGCAAAGTGGATCTGCAGCACGTACTTGAGCCGATCCCCCTTGGGGGAGTACAGGACGATGCCGACTCCCAAGCCGGCACGCATCTTCGAGCCCTCGAAGTGCATGCGCCAGTGCATCGAGTCGGGAGGCGGCGACACGTACTGGGTCTCCGCCCAGTCGACGAGGAAGTCGGCCAGTGTCTGGGACTTGATGGTCGTGCGGGGCTCGTACTGGATTCCATGGTCGACGAGGGCGATGGCCCACTTGGCGATCTGGCCGGTGGAGTCTTGGCTTTCCATGATCTCTGAGACTGGAGCCGTACTTACCACGGTGATGGTATGCTCCTGGAAGTACTGCTTCAGCTTCTTAGCGGCGAAGTACACGCCGTAGCACATCTTCTGGTAGTGGGGTGATACGTCCATTTTGCATAATGATTCCTACTATTATTTATAATGTTTTGATGAATAATAGTGCTTTAGGGAGTGATTCTAATGCCTTTTCTTTCATAATATGCAAGGTTTACACAAAGAGGGAGAATACCGGCAGCTGGAATTCTGGACCTGAAAAAGCACATCAGAGATACCTATTCTGTACGTCTCCAAATAAGCTGAAACTTTACAGAGAATTATTTTGGATTATATTAAAAAATACTGGAGCAAATAACTACCGGAGGGGGTCACCCTGGTGGGCACAAGACACCAGGGCGCGCCAGGCCTCCCAGGCGTGCCCTGGTGGGTTGTGCCCAGCCAGGCCCACCTCTGATGCCCATCTTCTGGTATATAAGGTCTTTTGACCTAGAAAAAAAATAAGAGAAGGACTTTCGGGACAGAACGCCGCCGTCTCGAGGCGGAACTTGTGCAGGAGCACTTTTGCCCTCCGGCGGAGCGATTCCGCCGGGGGAACTTCCCTCCCGGAGGGGCAAATCGAAGCCATCATCATCACCAACACCCCTCTCATCTTTGGGAGGCCAATCTTCATCAACATCTTCAACAACACCATGTCCTCTCAAACCCTAGTTCATCTCTTGTGTTCAATCTTTGTACCGGAACCTCAGATTGGTACCTGTGGGTGACTAGTAGTGTTGATTACATCTTGTAGTTGATTGCTATATGGTTTATTTGGTGGAAGATTATATGTTCAGATCCATTATGCTATTCGATACCCCTCTGATCTTTAGCATGAATATTATTTGTGAGTAGTTACCTTTGTTCTTGAGGTCACGGGAGAAGTCATGTTGCAAGTAATCATGTGAATTTGATATGTGTTCGATATTTTGATGATATGTATGTTGTGATTCCCTTAGTGGTGTCATGTGAACGTCGACTACATGACACTTCACCATCCTTGGTCCTAAGGGAATGCATTGTGGAGCAGTTATTAGATGATGGGTTGCTAGAGTGACAGAAGCTTAAACCCTAGTTTACGCGCTACTTCGTAAGGGGCTGATTTGGATCCAAACATTTAATGCTATGGTTAGATTTTATCTTAATACTTTTCTCGTAGTTGCGGATGCTTGCGAGGGGGTTAATCATAAGTGGGAGGTTGTTCAAGTAAGAACAACACCCAAGCACCGGTCCACCCACATATCAAATTATCAAAGTAGCGAACACAAATCAAACCAACATGATAAAAGTGACTAGATGAAATTCCCGTGTACCCTCAAGAACACTTTCCCTATTACTAGAGACTGTTCTGGCCTGTCCTTTCCACAAAAGGATTGGGCTAACTTGCTGTACTTTATTTACCGTTACCGTTAATTGCTCGTTACCAACTATCTTGCTATCAAACTATCTGTTACCTACAATTTCAGTGCTTGCATAAATTACCTTGCTGAAAACCGCTTGTCATTTCCTTCTGCTGCTCGTTGGGTTCTACACTCTTACTTATCAAAAGGACTACGATTGACCCCCTATACTTGTGGGTCATCATGGGGGTAGTTCTGCTTGGAGATGGAGAGGACCTCGCTTAGGTAGTAGACGGGACGCTGGACCGGCAGTGCCCTGCCCTCCTCTGGTCGTTCGACCACCAGCACGATGCGGACCACGCGCGTGGTTGCCGCAATGTACGCGAGCATGGGCTCCTTCTCAGCCGACGCGGCCAGAACGGGTGTGGTGGAGAGCATGCGCTTGAGGTCACGGAAAGCTTCGTCCGCCTTGTCGGTCCAGTCGAACGGGGTCGTCTCGCCCAGCCGGCTGACGAACCGGCTGAGTGAGGCCAGGGAGCCAACGAACTTCTGAACGTCGCGCAGCTTGGCCGGCTTGTGCATGCTCTCGATGGCTTTGATCTTTTCCGGGTTGGCTCCGATCCCGTGGGCTGAGACGAAGAAACCAAGGAGCTGGCCGGCTGGCACGCCGAACACACACTTCTCTGGGTTGAGCTGGACCTTGTATTCGCGAAGGTTGGCGAAGGTCTCCTGGAGATCGTCGAGGAGGCTGAAGTGCTGCTTGGTCTTGACGACGATGTCGTCCACGTACATGTGCACGATCCTGCCAATTTGCGACAGGAGACACTTCTACATGTAGCGCTGGAAGGTGGCGCCAGCGTTCTTCAGACCAAACAACATGGTGATGTAGTAGTAGGCCCCAAAAGGGGTGATGAAGGAGTTCTTGAGCCGGTCGGACGGGTCCATCTTGATCTGGTGGTAGCCGGAGTAGGCGTCAAGGAAGGACAGCAGGTCGCAGCCAGCGGTGGAGTCGATCACCTAGTCGATCCGGGGCAAAGCAAAAGGGTCCTTGGGGGCACGCCTTGTTCAGGCCGGTGTAGTCCATACACATGCGCCAAGTCTTGTTCTTCTTCAGCACCAGGACCTAGTTGGCCAACCAGTCCGGGTGGAAAACTTCCATGATGAAGCCGCCTGTGAGCAGCCGGGCGATTTCTTCACATATGGTTCGCCGCTTCTCCTCGGAGAAGTGGCGGAGCGGTTGCTTGACCGGCTTCCCATCCGGCCGCACATGGAGTTTGTGCTCGGCGTACTTCCTCGGCACACCCGACATGTCCTTTGGAGACCATGCAAAGATATCCCGATTCACACAGAGGAAGTTGACGAGCTCGCCTTCCTATTTTGCTGTTGAGGTTGGCGCCAATGGTGACGCATTGCTTGGGGTTGGTCAGGTAGAGCGGCACTTGCTTCGTGTCCTTGGACGGCGTGAACGCCACCTTGTTGGCCGACTGGTAGGGCAGATCTGGCACGGCCGACTGCGTCGCAGCTTGGGCCACGAATCGGCCGAGCTGGCGCCTCTCCTCAGCGATGACCAAGGATTCGACCAGTCGGCTGCCGTCTTGGGCGCACTCGATGGACTTCTTGTAATCGCCATCGATAGTGATGATGCCCTTGGGACCCGACATCTTCATCTTGAGGTAGGCGTAGTGTGGGATCGCCATGAATTTGGCCAGCGCGGGCCGGCGCTATAGTGAGTGGTAGGGGCTGCTCAGGTCCACCACCTCGAACCTGACCGGCTCGCGACGGAAATGACTCTTGGTGCCGAAGAGGACGTCGAGATGGATCTTGGTGATGGGGGAGCAAGATTGCCCCAGCACAATGCCGTGGAAAACCGTCCGGGTCGGCTGAAGGTGGCTCTCCTTGAGACCCAGCTTGAGCAGGGTGTCGCGGTAGAGGATGTTGATGTTGTTGCCGCCATCGACAAGCACCCGCGAGAACCGAAAGGTCAGCTTGTCGGACGCGAAGCTGGGGTCGAGGACGAGGGCGTAGCTGTCGGGGTTCGGCGTCACGGTTGGGTGGTCCTCTTGGCTCCAGCTAATCGGTCTTTCGGACCAATGCATGAACTGGGGAACCGAGGGAACTATAGCATTCACCTCATGCCGGCGCTTGCGCTGGCTGTGCTTGTCGTCATCCTCGCTGGTGAAGACAACATACACCTCGTCCTGGTCGGGGAAGCGATCCAGGAGGCGGCCATCGTCTGGAGCCGGAGCCGGAGCCGGGGGAGGAGGTGCCGGAAGGCCCTCGCCCCTGGACAATCGCTAGGAGAAGCTGCATTGCCGGAGCGTGTGCGTGGTCGGCTTCGCGCCATTGTGCATCTTGCACGGTGCATCGAGCATCTGATCGAAGGTGAGCTTGGGTTGCCAAGCAGCCTTGCCGGTTCGCTGCCGCTGGCTGCCCGGCAGCCGGCTGCTCTTCCTCGACGATGGCGATCTATCGGCTGCCGTAGCGGAGGTCCGGCTGGTCGGCCTTCCGCTTGTTGTTGCCGGTGTTATTGTTCTGCTGCTGCCGGCTGTCACCAGCCGGCCGCGGGTTGGCTGGCTGGGCAGGCACGGCTTTGCCGGCTGTGTTTACTTTGACGCGTATCACGGAGTCGGCCGTAGCGTACTTGTCCGCCTTGACAATGAGCTCCGCCAGGGTGGCCGGCTCGGAGCACATGAGCTTGTGCTTGAGCAAGGTGCCGTCCCGACTGCCTTCGGAGAAGTATTGGAACGCCTTCACCTCGTGCACCTTGATACTTGTGATCTGCGTTAGGTATTTCATGAAGAGGAACGGGTAATTGCAGCACAATACGGGTAAGTATTTCCCTCAGTTATGAAACCAAGGTTTATCAAATCAATAGGAATATCAATCCACAACCATCTTCAGTGGCTGCACACAAAAGAGCAAACAACTTGCACCCAACGTGGGCAAGAGGGTTGTCAATCCCCTTGATCTCGTTATTTGCAAGCAAGTGGAGTGTGTAGATAATAGTAGATAATTATAAATTGCAAAATAAAATAAAAGTTAAATAATGGTAGCAAGGTAATGATAGGATTTATAAAGATATAAGTGAATAGACCCGGGGGCCATAGTTTTCCCTAGCGGCATCTCTCATGTAGTCAACATACTATGGGTAAACAAATTACTGTTGGGTAATTGATAGAAAAGCGCATAGTTATGCGATATTCACGACAAATCATGTATATATAGGCATCACGTCCATAAACAAATAGGCCGACTCCTTCCTGCACCTATTACTATTACTCCACTTCCAATGCGCTTGTATGCTTGCCTCTCTACGTATTAAGTTCATGACAAACAGAGTAATGCTTGGAGAACGATGACATGATGTACACAAAGAGAATTCAATTAATATGAACTAACCCCATCATTTTATCCTTAGTGGCAACAACACAAAGATGTATCTTGTCCCTTTCTGTCACCGGGATACAAAAACCCGTCAGGTTAAACCCACTACAAAGCACCCCTCTCACTGAAGAAATATAAATCTAGTTGGCCAAACTATTTCAACATATCAGAGAGATTTATCAAGCTATAATGACCATGCAAATAAGAATCTTGATATTCAGGTTTGACTCAAATACTTTTCATGAATAATCTGAAACATAAACCCACAATTCATCGGATACCAACAAACACACCGTACAAAAGAATTACATCGGATAGATCAAAGCGAAGATGCGATGATCACTGTATGTAAGATCAAAAGAGAGAGAGAGATAGCCATCGAGGTACTAACTACGGACCCGTAGGTCTGTGGTGAACTACTCACACATCACCATGAGGGCAACAAAGTTGATGAAGAGGCCCTCCGTGATCGATCCCCCCTCCGACAGGGTCCCGGAATGGAGCACCAGATGGGATCGCGGCGGAACAGAGACTTGCTGTGGCGGAAAAAGTGTTTCGGGATGCCCTCTAGGGTTTTCGGAACATATGTGAATTTATAGGCCAGAGAACGGGGTCAGAAGGTCCACCAGGGAGGGACAAGCCATCAGGGCGCGACCACCCCCTAGGCGCGCCCTGTTGGCTTGTGTCTCCCTCGTGCGGCCTCCGGTCTTCTCCCGAAGCTTCCGGGTCTTATTTTGGTCCAAAAAATCATAAAAAAGTTTCGGGGCAATTGGACTTCGTTTGGTAGTGTAAACCTGAAAAGTAAAAAACACGCAGAAAACAACAACTGGCACTGGGCAGTGGGTCAATAGGTTAGTGCTCAAAAATAATATAAATTGGTAAATTATTACTCAAAAAGTATCCTAGAATGATAATATAATAGCATGGAACAATCAAAAATTATAGATACGTTGGAGACGTATCAGCATTCCCAAGCTTAATTCCTGCTCGTCCTCGAGTAGGTAAATGATAAAAACAGAATTTTTGATGTGACATGCTACCCAATATGTAATCTTTTGCATGTATTCTTATTGAGAAACGATGAATTAAAAAACATCAACATAGTAATATTTATAATCACAAGGAACAAAATAATCAATATTTCAAAGTATACGATCCTAAAAGAATGTTTACCCCCATTCATTTTATTATATTAGCAAGGCATGGCTCCGTCTTCACCACATTAATACAAATGTCAAGCACCACGGTGTCCAAGTCAGGCAATTGGATCATACTTTTTCAGTGTGCATCAACTTTTTATTCTTCATGCAATACATGAGCGTCAACCATGGACATAGCATAAAGGTGGAAATAGAATATGGTGGTAGATATCAAAGGGGTAAAAAGTGGAGAAGAAAATCTTGCATCAACTAGGCATATCAACGGGCTATGGATATGCCCATCGATAGATGTCAATGCAAGGAGTAGGGATTGCCATGCAAATGATGCACACGAGCTATAAGTGTATGAAAGCTCAACTGAAGCTAAGTGGGGTGTGCATCCAACTTGCTTGCTCATGAAGACCTCGGGCATTTGAGGAAGCCTGTCATCAGAATATACAAGCCAAGTTTATAATAATGAAAAAGTGATTCCCACTAGCATATGAAAATGAAATAACATGAGACTCTCTATATGAAGAACAAGGTGCCACTTTGAGGCACAAGTGTGGTAATGGATAGTAGCAAAGTTCCTTCTCTCTTTTTCTCTCATTTTCAATTTTTTTTTCATTTTCATCATTTTTTTATTATGGTGGGCTCATTTGGCCTCCCCCATTTTTATTTCCTCACTGGGACAATGCTCTAATAATGATGATCATCACACTTTTATTTACTTACAACTCAACATGAAAACTTGATATGAAGAACTATGAAGCAATTTGACTCAATATGAATGCCTCTGGCAGTGTACCAGTTTGTGCAATGATCTAGCGTGACATGTATAAAAAAATATGATGAACGGTGGCTTTGCCACAAATAATATGTCATCTCTATATGATCATGCAAAGCAATATGATAATGAACGAACTAGTCATATGAAGTAACAGTGGGATTTGCATGGCAATATATCTCGGACTGGCTATGGAAATGCCATGATAGGTAGGTATGGTGGCTGTTTTGAGGAAGATATAAGAAGGCTTATATGTGACAGAGCGTATCATGTCACGGGGTTTGGATGCACCGGCGAAGTTTGCACCGATCCTCAAGGTGAGAATGGGCAATGCATGGTACCGAAGAGGCAAGCAAAATATGAGGTGGTGAGACTGCGTATGTCCACGGGTTCACATTAGTCATGAATATCTCATATACTTGTTGCAAAGTTTTATTATTTTATCACAAATCAAAGTACTACTCGCATGCCCTGAGGGAGGAGGTTGGGAGGAGTTAACCATCGGGCGCCTCCGACCCGAAACAACACTAGGATATCAACGAGGAATAGAAATGCTCACACATCCCCACCATGCCTTTTAAATATTTAAACAAATGGAAAATTAGGACCTCTTAATATCGATACTTCTTTGAATCAACAATGATGTACTCACACCTTTTTTATATTACCACATCAATATTCTTAACCCAAGATTTCTCTTTTATGTGCTACATGATGGTTTTGATTATCACTCGTTGAATACCTATTATTTTTGGACTAGTCTTATGACCCATGCAAATTACCGTCACTATTTATTAACTCTCAAACAAATATAAGTGAAGAATGATATTGCAATTATTTCTATAAAATCTATATGCCACCGTGCTCAAAAAGATATAAGTGAAGTACTAGAGCAACTGCTAAGCTCAAAAGATATAAGTGAAGCACATAGAGTATTCTAACAAATTATGATGAAGGTGTGTCTCTATAAAATATGTGGGTCCAGAAAATTATGATTGTGGCAAACTAAAAATAAAAGCAAACAAAAGCAAACTATGCTCCAAGCAAAACTCATATCATGTGATGAATAAAAATATAGCTCCAAGTGACATACCGATGAATTGAGACGAATGAGGGGATGCCTTCCGGAGCATCCCCCAGCTTAGACGCTTGAGTATTCCTAGAATATTACCTTGGGGTGCCTTGGTCATCACCAATCTTAGGCTCTTTCCACTCCTTATTCCTTTGTCCATCGTGATAACACCCAAAACTTGAAAACTTCAATCACACAAAACTCAACAAAATTCCGTGAGATCCGTTAGTATAAGCAACATATCAAATACTTTAGGTACTTTTATAAATTGATTCATATTTCATTATTGCATAATAGGTACTGTATTTTAACTTCTCCATGGCTTATACCCCCCGATACAATCCATAGTTTCATCAAAACAGGCAAACTATGCAAGCAAAAACAGAATCTGTCTAAAACAGAACATTCTGTAAAGATCTGTAGAGAACCTATACCTTTTAACTCTAAAAATTCTGAAAACTTAGGAAAACCTGAAAAATTTGTATATAAATACTTTGTAAAAAATTCAGATCAAAAAGACATTCCAGTAAAATCAGAGAAATTCTGCACTGAAGGCTAAAGTTTCTATTTTTGCACCGTATCAATTCTACTCATCATGTAAGTCATCACAAAGGCTTTACTTGGCACAAACACTAATTAAAACATAAAATAATAATAATTACAGAGGCAATAATCATGTTATCACACACAAACATAAAGTAAAAAGCAAAAATAAAGATAACTATTGGGTTGCCTCCCAACAAGCGCTATTGTTTTATGCCCCTAGCTAGGCATAATGCATAGTTTCAAGTATTGTCATCCTTAATATTCTCCTCTTGCGGAGCAAGTTTTTCAAAGACAATTGGAAACACATCATCAAGTAATATTTTGGCATTCTTAATACTACTCTCCTTAAAGCCTTCCGTATTTTCTCTTACTATCCAAGAATATTGCTTATTGATAGCGTCGAAGACTTCTTGGATAATATGGATGGGAGGAACTTCTTTACTAGTATTTTCATCAAAAGTATGGTTATCACGAAACACATACCTCATCATATAGTCCTAATTATATAAAATTTCATCTATCACAGGATGTTCACAACTCATATTATAGTGTTCAAAAATATCCATAGCCTCTTGTTCTATATAGTCAAATTCATGCATGAGAATGAGAGTGGCCATCTTTTTGGCTCTAGGGTCTTTTATAACCGGTAACTCATAGAAAAGCCTTTGCAAAGTGGGATGAGTACGCATAAATCTTCTTTTAATCTTAAGTACAAGAGCGGAAATAGCATCGGCATAACTTTTAGTTCTTTTAAGGATTGGCATATCCTTGCAAGCTAAAGTACCCATACAGTTAAAGAATTCTTGGATAATACTTTTCCCTATGATATTCCCCTTCCCAGCAACAAAAACTTTTACATCTCGTTGTGGGGGAGTTTCCTCTTTGGGGATTTCACTTCCATCATCCTTTTCAATAATAAAATCAGCCATGATAGCAACTAAGCAGGACAAGTAAACTAGCAAGCAAAGGAGTAAACTAGTAACAAGCAAAGATAAATATTTTTGTATTTTTGATTTTTATGAAGCAAACTAAATATAAAAGCAAATAAAAAGAAGAACAAGTGAATGATAATTTGTGTGAAGTTACTTGATAGTTGGTGATGACATTCCCCAGCAACGGCGCCAGAAATCCTTCCTGATACTTGTGATTTGCGTTGGGTTTTCCGTGAAGAGAAACGGGTAATTGCAGCACAATACGTGTAAGTATTTTCCTCAATTATGAAACCAAGTTTATCGAACCAATAGGAATATCAATCCACAACCGTCTTCAGAGGCTGCACACAAAAGTGCAAACAACTTGCACCCAACGCGGGCAAGAGGGTTGTCAATGCCCTTGATCTCGTTATTTGCAAGCAAGTGAAGTGTGTAGATAATAGTAGATAATTATAAATTGCAAAATAAAATAAAAGATAAATAATCGCAGCAAGGTAATGATAGGATTTATAAAGATATAAGTGAATAGACCCGGGGCCATAGTTTTCCCTAGCGGCATCTCTCATGTAGTCAACATACGGTGGGTAAACAAATTACTGTTGGGTAATTGATAGAAAAGCGCATAGTTATGCGATATTCATGGCAAATCATGTATATATAGGCATCACGTCCATAAGAAAATAGGCCGACTCATGCCTGCACCTATTACTATTATTCCACTTCAAGAGCGCTTCTATGCTTGCCTCTCTACGTATTAAGTTCATGACAAATAGAGTAATGCTTGGAGAGCGATGACATGATGTAGACAAAGAGAATTCAATTAATATGAACTAACCCCATCGTTTTATCCTTAATGGCAACAACACAAAGACGTATCTTGTCCCTTTCTGTCACTGGGATATAGAAACCCGTCAGGTTGAACCCACTACAACGCACCCCTCTCACTGAAGAAATATCAATCTAGTTGGCCAAACTATTTCAATAGATCGGAGAGATTTACGAAGCTATAATGATCATGAAAATAAGAATCTTAATATTCAGGTTTGATTCAAATAATTTTCATGAATAATCTGAAACATAAACCCACAATTCATCGGATCCCAACAAACACACCGTACAAAAGAATTACATCGGATAGATCAAAGCGAAGATGCGATGATCATTGTATTGAAGATCAAAAGAGAGAGAGAGATAGCCATCTAGGTACTAACTACAGACTCGTAGGTCTGTGGTGAACTACTCACACATCACCATGAGGGCCGCAAGGTTGATGAAGAGGCCCTCCGTGATCGATTCCCCTCCGGCGGGGTGCCAGAACGGAGCTCCAGATGGGACCGCGGCGGAACAGAGACTTGCGGAGGCGGAAAAAGTGTTTCGGGGAGTCTTGATGACCCACAAGTATAGGGGATCAATCGTAGTGCTTTTGATAAGTAAGAGTGTCGAACCCAACGAGGAGCAGAAGGAAATGACAAGCGGTTTTCAGCAAGGTAATTTCTGCAAGCACTGAAATTGTAGGTAACAGATAGTTTGATAGCAAGGTAATTTGTAACGAGCAAGTAACGGTAACGGTAAACAAGGTGCAGCAAGGTAGCCCAATCCTTTTGAGGCAAAGGACAGGCCAGAACAATCACTAGTAATAGGCAAAGTGTTCTTGAGGGTACACGGGAATTTCATCTAGTCACTTTTATCTTGTTGGTTTGATTCGTGTTCGCTACTTTGATAATTTGATATGTGGGTGGACCGGTGCTAAGGTGCTGTTCTTACTTGAACTAACAACCTACTTATGATTAACCCCCTCGCAAGCATCCGCAACTACGAGAAAAGTATTACGACAAAGTCTAACCATAGCATTAAACATGTGGATCCAAATCAGCCCCTTACGAAGTAGCGCATAAACTAGGGTTTAAGCTTCTGTCACTCTAGCAACCCATCATCTAATAACTACTCCACAATTCATTCCCTTAGGCCCATGAATGGTGAAGTTTCATGTAGTCTACGTTCACATGACACCACTAAGGGAATCACAACATACATATCATCAAAATATCGAACACATATCAAATTCACATGATTACTCGCAACATGACTTCTCCCGTGACCTCAAGAACAAAAGTAACTACTCACAAATAATAATCATGCTCAAGATCAGAGGAGTAATTAATAGCATAATGGATCTGAACATATAATCTTCCACCAAATAAACCATATAGTAATCAACTGCACAAGGTAATCAACACTACTAGTCACCCACAGGTACCAATCTGAGGTTCCGGTACAAAGATTGAACACAAGAGGTGAACTAGGGTTTGAGAGGAGATGGTGCTGGTGAAGATGTTGATGAAGATTGGCCTCCCAAAGATGAGAGGGGTGTTGGTGATGACGATAGCTTTGATTTCCCCCTCCAAGAGGGAAGTTCCCCCGGCGGAATCGCTCCGCCGGAGGGCAAAAGTGCTCCTGCCCAAGTTCCGCCTCGAGGCGGCGGTGCTTCGTCCTGAAAGTTATCCTCCTCATTTTTTTAGGTTTTTTGGGGAATTTATACCATAAGATGGGCTCCGGAGGTGGGCAAGGGTGAGCACCACCCACCAGGCCGCGCCAGGGGGTGCCTGGCGCGCCCTGGTGGGTGCTCCTCACCAGGTGGCCCCCCTTTGGTAGATTCTTGCTCCAGTATTTTTTATTAATTCCAAAAATAATCTCCGTAAAGTTTCAGCTTCATTGGAGTTGCGCAGAATAGGTATCTCTGACGTGCTTTTCTTGGGTCCAGAATTCCAGTTGCCGGTATTCTCCCTCTTTGTGTAAACCTTGCATATTATGAGAGAAAAGGCATTAGAATCACTCCCCAAAGCATTATTATTCAACAAAACAAAGTAAATAACAGTAGGAAATCATGATGCAAAATGGACGTATCAACTCCCCCAAGCTTTGACATCGCTTGTCCTCAAGCAAAAGCCGATATTGAGAAGCATGTCCACATGGTTTGAGAGAGAGGTGTCGATAAAAACAAAATACGGACATAGAAGCATCATGCTTAATAACATAATAGCAACAAACTCTAACATAAGAACTTATTTCAATATATTTTTATCATAAAGCTTCTCATGAACAAGTAACAATTCATCACAACATGGAAGTATGAAGCATAAACCTTATTGGAAACCAACAAACCGTGTTCTCAGTCAACTTTGCAACAACAAATCATCATATTTTCAGGAAGGGTCTCATGTCGGAGCCTTTTGGCAAATCCATATACTCAACCATCATTTAGTCTTCTATGATTGCTAACGCTCACGGCATACCCATGAACAAAAAGTTTCAACCGGACACATAGAAAGATAGGGGCTTATAGTTTTGCCTCCCAACGTATTCACCTCAAGGGTGATGACAACAATAATAACTCATGCCCACCCATATCCAACTGGCTATATGTGCCTAGATCTTTCCTCACCACATGATTCTTGCAAAGGAAAAAGTAAAAAGGAATAGAGAAGAATACTTTGACTCTTGCATAAAAGTAAGTGCATAAAAGTAAAAGATAGGTCCTTCGCAGAGGGAAGCAGAGGTTGTCATGCGCTTATTGGTTTATATGCTCAATCCCTTAATGTAAAAGAACGTCACGCTATATTGCCCCCTATGATAGCAACCTTTATTATGTAGTCCGTTGCTTTTATTACTTTGCCATCATAAGTTCGTATAACGCTCAATTTTCTCTTACACTAATTGATCAAAACACTTTTAGAAGCAATTTTTATTGCCTTATTGCACCGATGACAACTTACTTGAAGGATCTTTCTCGATCCATAGGTAGGTATGGTGGACACTCAAGGAAAGAGTTTGGGTTTGGGTTTTTGGATGCACAAGTAGTATCTCTACTTAGTGCGGATTTTTTGGCTAGCAAAGATTTTGAGCAAGCACCACATGTTGAAGGATCTATGACAATATAACTTCTATGTGGATATGAACAAACATAAATCATTACGTTGTCTTCCTTGTCCAACGTCAACAATTTTGACATATAATATTTGATGGGGGCTCACAATCATAAAAGATGTCCAAGATAGTGTATTTGCATGTGAATCTTCTCTTCCCTAATTAGTTTTTTCATGAATTGCATCATTGACCAATGCTATGTTTGTCAATCTCCAATAAATTTTACTACTTATACTTTTTCTTATGTGATGTAATTACTCACCATAAGATTAGCATATGATTCTTTTCATTTATTTGTCTTTCATTTATTTGATTGCAACAAGAATGTAGAGAAGCAAAAACTCAAACTAAACTTTATTATATAACTTTCACACGATTACATAGATAGGTAGGCCACAAAACTAACACACGAAAATAGATCACGCTAAACTTTTATTCGACTAAGGCAAAGGGAAACTAAAGATAGAACCAAAATAGGTAAAGGTGAATAAAAGTGGTGGTGATACGATACCGGGGCACCTCCCCCAAGCTTGGCTCAAGCCAAGGGGAGTGCCCATACCCATGTACTCAAGTCTCCTTCGGTGGTGGTAATGAAGAAGGTGGAGGTGTAGAAGAAGAAGCCTTCTTCTTCAACTTATATTTAAGCATAAAGTTTTCCTCCCTTAGATCATCATTCTCCAATTCAAGCTTTAATATCCTTTGGCATAAGGCCTCCTTGCTTTCCGGCAGAAAACGAGATGGGATAAATTGGACCTTAGGTTTGTATCTTCTAGGGAGGCTTGACTTCTTGAATTTGACATGCATGTCTCCGGGTTGAGGCAATGGATCATCCTCTTCCTCAGAGCTATCATCTTTTGTTTCCTGCATGGTAGAGTCTTCTTCCTCCTCCGAGGTCCATAGATAGGGGTAAATCTCCCTAAAGATCTTCGGGTCTGGAACATAAGGATCAACATGGCTCTCTCCATCTGAATCATGAGACGACATATTTTCAGATCTGTCAGGAAAACAGCACAAAACAAGAACAGGGGATTTTTCTGCGATGCGGTCGTCAAAACAGTCGGGGGTATATATAGAGAATTTTTATTCTTGGGAGACAAGTATTTGGAAGGAAAACGGAGTCAGGAAGGCATCCGAGGTGGGCAGCACCCACCAGGGCGCGCCCAGGGGTGCCTGGCGCGCCCTGGTGTATCGTGCTCACCTCGATCACCTTCCGGTTTATTTTTTTATTCCTAAAATTCTAAAATATTCCAAAACTGACAGAAAATATTTTTGCGGATTTTTCGGAGTCCGTTTACTTATCGTATCACGTACCTCCTATTTTTAAGTATTTTGGAGTGTTCCGGAAGGTTTCTTTTATGTGTTCCTCCGGTGTCATGGTTTGGATAACATTGCTTTCAACGTTAATAGGTGTACCTGAGATATAATACTTAATTCTTTGGCCATGGACCACCTTTGGGTTAGTACCTTCGGCGTTATTAATCTTGATAGCTCCAGAACGATAAACCTCTTCAATAATATATGGTCCTTCCCATTTGGAGAGAAGTTTTCCTGCAAAAAATCTTAAACGAGAGTTGAATAAAAGAACATAATCTCCTATTTTGAATTCCCGCTTTTGGATTCTTTTGTCATGCCATCTTTTTACTTTTTCTTTGAATAGCTTGGCATTTTCATACGCTTGGGTTCTTCATTCATCTAGTGAGCTAATATCAAATAGCCTCTTCTCACCGGCAAGTTTGAAATCATAGTTGAGTTCGTTAATTGCCCAAAATGCTTTATGTTCTAGTTCTAGAGGCAAATGACAAGCTTTCCCATACACCATTTTATATGGAGACATACCCATAGGATTTTTATAAGCTGTTCTATAGGCCCAAAGTGCATCATCTAATTTCTTAGACCAATTCTTACGAGACCTATTGACAGCTTTTTGTAATATTAATTTTATTTCTCTATTGCTAAGTTCTACTTGACCACTAGATTGAGGATGATAGGGTGATACAATTCTATGGTTAACATCATACTTAGCAAGCATCTTACGGAAAGCACCATGAATAAAGTGTGAACCACCATCGGTCATTAAATATCTAGGGACTCCAAACCTTGGAAAGATAACTTCTTTAAGCATTTTAATGGAAGTGTGGTGATCAGCACTACTAGTTGGAATAGCTTCTACCCACTTAGTGACATAATCAACCGCAACTAAAATATGAGTATCCGTTAGAGGAAGGAAAAGGCCCATGTAATCAAAACCCCACACGTCAAATGGTTCAACAACAAGTGAATAATTCATAGACATTTCTTGACGCTTACCGATATTACCAATTCTTTGACATTCATCACAAGACAAGACAAACTTACGAGCATCTTTGAAAAGAGTAGGCCAATAAAATCTGGATTGCAATACCTTATGAGCAGTTCTATCTCCCGCATGATGTCCTCCATAAGCTTCGGAATGACATTTCCATAGGATCTGTTCCTGTTCATGCTCAGGTACACAACACCTAATAATACCATATACTCCTTCTTTATAAAGATGTGGGTCATCCCAAAAGTAATGTCTCAAGTCATAGAAGAATTTTTTCTTTTGTTGGTATGTGAAACTAGGTGGTATATATTTAGCAACAATGTAATTAGCATAGTCAGCATACGAAGGTGTGTTGTGTGAGACACTTATTGCAGCTAACTATTCGTCAGGGAAACTATCATCAATAGGTAGTGGGTCATCAAGAATATTTTCTAACCTAGACAAGTTATCAGCTACGGGGTTCTCAGCTCCTTTCCTATCAACAATATGTAAGTCAAATTCTTGAAGCAAAAGAACCCACCTAATGAGTCTAGGTTTAGCATCTTTCTTTTCCATAAGATATTTTATAGCAGCATGATCGGTGTGAACAATAACTTTGGAGTCAACAATATAGGATCTTAATTTATCGCAAGCAAACACAACTGCTAAAAATTCTTTTTTAGTAGTAGCATAATTTCGTTGGGCACTAACTAGAGTTTTACTAGCATAATGGATTACATTCAATTTCTTATCAACTCTTTGTCCTAGGACAGCACCAACAGCATAATCACTAGCATCACACATAATTTCAAAAGGCAAGTTCCAATCAAGTGGTTGAACGATAGGTGCAGAGGTTAAGGCTTTCTTGAGTGTTTCAAAGGCCTCCACACAATCATCATCAAAAACAAAAGGAATATCCTTTTGCAAAAGATTAGTAAGAGGCCTAGAAATTTTAGAGAAGTCTTTAATGAACCTCCTATAAAAACCAGCATGACCAAGGAAACTTCGAATACCTTTAATATCTTTAGGACATGGCATTTTCTCAATTGCATCAACTTTAGCTTTATCCACCTCAAAACCCCGCTCAGATATTTTATGCCCCAAGACAATACCTTCATTAACCATAAAGTGGCACTTCTCCCAATTCAAGACAAGATTAGTTTGTTCACATCTCTGTAAAACTCGATCAAGCTTGCTTAAGCAATCATCAAAAGAAGTTCCGTAAACGGAAAAATCATCCATGAAAACCTCCACAATCTTCAAAAATCAGAGAATATAACAGCCATACATCTTTGAAAGGTAGCAGGTGCATTGCATAAACCAAAAGGCATACGTCTATAAGCATAGGTTCCAAAAGGGCAAGTAAAGGTGGTTTTCTCTTGATCAGATTGTGACACAGGTATTTGAGAGAAAAACCAGAATATCCATCTAGGAAACAAAAGTGTGTGTGCTTAGATAGTCTCTCTAGCATTTGATCAATGAAAGGCAAAGGGTAATGATATTTTCTAGTAGCTTTATTTAATTTTCTAAAATCAATTACCATTCTATAGCATGTGACAACTCTTTGTGGAATGAGTTCATTCTTATCATTAGGAACAACGATAATACCTCCTTTCTTAGGGACATAATGAACGGGACTTACCCATCTACTATCAGCTATGGGATAGATTATACCTGCTTCCAGAAGCTTTAATATTTCAGTTCTTACCACTTCTTTCATCTTAGGATTCAATCGCCGTTGGTGATCAACAACGGGTTTAGCATCTGGTTCCATATTGATCTTGTGCTGACATAGAGTGGGACTAATGCCCTTAAGATCATCAAGAGTATATCCAATAGCAGCCCGGTGCTTCCTCAGAACTTTCAATAATCTTTCTTCTTCATGTTCTGAAAGGTTAGCACTAATAATAACAGGATATATCTTTTTCTCATCAAGATAAGCATACTTCAAAGTGTAAGGCAATTGTTTCAATTCAAACACGGGATCACCTTTAGGTGGAGGAGGACCTCCAAGAGTTTTAATAGGAAAATTGTGTTTCAAGAGAGGTTGTTGTTCGAAGAAAATTTGATCTATTTCATTTCTTTCACGCATGTGCATATAATTTTCATGACCGAGCAAATATTGTTCTAAGGGATCAGTAGGAGGCACAGCAATAGAAGCAAGACCAATTATTTCATCTTCACTAGGTAACGCTTTATCATGAGGTTGTCTACTAAACTTGGAAAAATTAAACTCATGAGACACATTACCAAAACTGACACCGACAGTTTGTTTTTCACAATCTATCATAGCATTGATGGTTCTCAAGAAAGGTCTACCAAAGATAATGGGACAAAAGTCATCTTGTGGGGAACCAAGAACTAGAAAATCAGTAGGGTATTTTACTTTCCCACACAAGACTCCAACTTCTCTAACAATCCCAAGTGGTGTGATAGTATCTCTATTAGCAAGTTTAATAGTGACATCAATATCTTCCATTTCAGCAGGTGCTATTTCATTCATAATTTCTTGGTATAAGGTAAAAGAGATAGTACTCACACTAGCACCTAAATCACATAAACCATGGTAGCAATGATCTCCTATTTTAACTGAGACAACAGGCAAGCCTTCTACGGGTCTATGTTTATCTTTCTTATCAGGCTTAGCAATTCTAGCAGCTTCATCACAAAGGTAAATGACATGCCCATCAATATTTTCTTCCAAGAGATCTTTAACCATAGCAACACTAGGTTCTACTTTAATTTGCTCAGGGGGTTTAGGTGCTCTTATATTACTTTTACGAACCACGGTTGATACCTTAGCATGTTCCTTTATCCTAACAGGGAAAGGTGGCTTTTCAATATAAGCAGTAGGCATAACTGGATCAACATTGTAAAAGATGGTTTCTTCTTTAGCTATGACTGGTTCTTTAACTTCTTCTTTAATAGGGGGATGATATTTAAACTACTTCTCCTTAGGGAGATCAACGTGAGTAGCAAATGCTTCGCAGAAAGAGGCTACTATCTCAGAGTCAAGTCCATATTTAGTGCTAAACTTGTGAAAAGTATCGGTATTCATAAAGTATTTAACACAATCAAATTCAAGCTTTATACCTGACTCATTACCTTCGTCGAGTTCCCAATCTTCAGAGTTGCGTTTAATTCTTTCCAAGAGATCCCACTTGAAATCAATAGTCTTCTTCATATAAGAACCAGCACTAGAAGTATCGAGCATGGATTGATCATTATGAGAAAGCCGAGCATAAAAATTCTGAATGATAACTTCCCTCAGAATGTCATGATTGGGGCATGAATATAACATTTACTTAAGCCTCCCCCAAGCTAGAGCGATACTTTATCCTTCACGAGGCCAAAAATTATATATATATAATTCCGATCACGATGAACTAGATGCATAGGATAAAACTTTTGATGGAATTCCAATTGCAAACGATTCCAGTTCCACGATCCAAGATCATCACATAGCCTATACCATGTCAATGCTTTTCCCTCCAAAGATAAAGGGAAAACCTTCTTCTTAACTTCATCTTCGGGTAAACATGCAAGCTTAAATAATCCACATATTTCGTTCACATATAAGAGATGCATATCAGGATGTTCAGTTCAATCTCCTGCATAAGGTTTAGCAAGCAAGTGTTCTAGCATACCCGAAGGAATTTCATAAGCAACATTTTCAGTATGTGTTGTAGGTTGAGGGGTAACTAATTGTGGTTCCGGTCGAGGTGAAGATACCCCGAACAAACCCCTCAAAGGATTGTTCTCCACAGTAGCAAGTAGCAATAAATTTCAGCACGTAGTATAAGTTTTTCCTTACCGATTTCCACTTACCAAGAGCACTTCACTCCCCGGCAACGGCACCAGAAAAGAGTCTTGATGACCCACAAGTATAGGGGATCAATCATAGTCCTTTTGATAAGTAAGAGTGTCGAACCCAACGAGGAGCAGAAGGAAATGACAAGCGGTTTTCAGCAAGGTAATTTCTGCAAGCACTGAAATTGTAGGTAACAGATAGTTTGATAGCAAGGTAATTCGTAACAAGCAAGTAACGGTAACGGTAAACAAGGTGCAGCAAGGTAACCCAATCCTTTTGAGGCAAATGACAGGCCAGAACAATCACTAGTAATAGGCAAAGTGTTCTTGAGGGTACACGGGAATTTCGTCTAGTCACTTTTATCATGTTGGTTTGATTCGTGTTCGCTACTTTGATAATTTGATATGTGGGTGGACCGGTGCCAAGGTGCTGTTCTTACTTGAACTAACAACCTAATTATGATTAACCCCCTCGCAAGCATCCGCAACTACGAGAAAAGTATTGCGACAAAGTCTAACCATAGCATTAAACATGTGGATCCAAATCAGCCCCTTACGAAGTAGCGCATAAACTAGGGTTTAAGCTTCTGTAACTCTAGAAACCCATCATATAATAACTACTCCACAATGCATTCCATTAGGCCCATGAATGGTGAAGTGTCATGTAGTCGACGTTCACATGACACCACTAAGGGAATCACAACATACATATCATCAAAATATCGAACACATATCAAATTCACATGATTACTCGCAACATGACTTCTCCCGTGACCTCAAGAACAAAAGTAACTACTCACAAATAATAATCATGCTCAAGATCAGAGGAGTAATTAATAGCATAATGGATCTGAACATATAATCTTCCACCAAACAAACCATATAGTAATCAACTGCACAAGGTAATCAACACTACTAGTCACCCACATGTACCAATCTGAGGTTCCGGTACAAAGATTGAACAGAAGAGATGAACTAGGGTTTGAGAGGAGATGGTGCTGGTGAAGATGTTGATGAAGATTGGCCTCCCAAAGATGAGAGGGGTGTTGGTGATGACGATAGCTTCGATTTCCCCCTCCGAGACGGAAGTTCCCCCGGCGGAATCGCTCCGCCGGAGGGCAAAAGTGCTCCTGCCCAAGTTCCGCCTTGAGGCGGTGGCGCTTCGTCCCGAAAATCCTCCTCCTCATTTTTTTAGGTTTTTTTGGGAATTTATACCAGAAGATGGGCTCCGGAGGTGGGCCAGGGTGAGCACCACCCACCAGGCCGCGCCAGGGAGTGCCTGGCGCGCCCTGGTGGGTGCTCCTCACCAGGTGGCCCCCCTCTGGTAGATTCTTGCTCCAGTATTTTTTATTAATTCCAAAAATAATCTCCATAAAGTTTCAGCTTCATTGGCGTTGTGCAGAATAGGTATCTCTGACGTGCTTTTCTTGGGTCTAGAATTCCAGCCGCCGGTATTCTCCCTCTTTGTGTAAACCTTGCATATTATGAGAGAAAAGGCATTAGAATCACTCCCCAAAGCATTATTATTCAACAAAACAAAGTAAATAACAGTAGGAAATCATGATGCAAAATGGACGTATAAATGCCCTCTAGGGTTTTTGAAATATATGTGAATTTATAGGCCAGAGAACGGGGTCAGGAGGTCCACCAGGGAGGGACAAGCCATCAGGGCGCGACCACCCCCCTGGGCGCGCCCTATTTTCTTGTGCCTCCCTCGTGCGGCCTTTGGTCTTCTCCCGAAGCTTCCAAGTCTTCTTTTGGTCCAGAAAAAAATCATAAAAAAGTTTCGGGGCAATTGAACTTCGTTTGGTACTGTAAACCTGAAAAGTAAAAAACACGCAAAAAACAGCAGCTGGCACTGGGCACTGGGTCAATAGGTTAGTGCTAAAAAATAATATAAATTGATAAATTATTACTCAAAAAGTATCCTAGAATGATAATATAATAGCATGGAACAATAAAAAATTATAGATACATTGGAGGCGTATCACACCCCTTCGCAGGAGTTGCGCAGCTCGGTCCAGCACGTGAGGTAGTCACGAAGGGACTCGTCCGGCCCCTGGACGCACATGGCCAGCTCGAGGGGGCGGCCATGCCGTTTGTAGGTGCCGATGGAGTTGCGCACGAATGCTTCCTCGAAGTCCACCCAGGTGTTTATGCTGCCAGCTGGCAGGCTATGGATCCATGTCGGGGCTGAGTCGAGCAGCATAAGGGGGAGGTAGCACACCGCTATGCGCTTGTTGCCTCGGGCGATGCCGACTGCGGTGTTGTAGTCGATTAGCCAGCCCTCCGGCTTGGTGGGGCCGTTGTACTTGGGGGTGTTGCGGGGCAACGTGAAGCCGATCGGGAATGGCTCATTGCAGATGCGCGGACCGAAATATGCCGGCCCGATCGGGCCCTCCTCCTACAGGAGGAGGGATTCGGCCAGCCGGTCGAGGCTGCGCTGGGCGTCGTTCTCGTCTTGGGGTACGCGGGGTCCCAGCCGGGCGGCAAGCTGAGGGCGCACAGCCGGCCCGGGCGAAGCGGCCCGGTCCCGCCGCGGAGGCGGGGCGCGTGCGGTCGTCTAGAAGCGGCCGTCTTCCAGGCCATCGTTTCGCTGGCTAGTGACAGCCGACTACTCTCGCGATGCCGGGGGCGACAGTCCCGACTCTGGCCAGCCAAGCGGCCGGAGCCGGGCGGAGAGGACGCGTGTTGCGTTTGCCGGCGTCCTCCAACCGACAGCTGGTCGTCGCCCCGGAGGTGGGGGCACTCAGAGCCAGCCAGGACCAGCTCGAACAGGGTTTGCAGCGTATTGGCGACGATGACGAGGTCGCCGCCGTGCTGCACTTGCTGCTCGCGCTCCTTGCCCTCGAGGGTTGCCAGGTCGGCCATGGCCGCCTGCGCGGCTTTCATGTTAGCCTCCGGGGTGTCGTAGGTGGACATGTTGCCGCCGAGGAGGTCTGCAACCATGCAGCCGCGTTGTCGCATCTCGTCACACCGGGCTCGGTGCCGGCCGGGGTGAACCCGTAGACAGTGTTGTATTCGTGTTGCGTGGACTCCATCCATCACCGCGTGGCGGCGAGTGTAGTGGCCTCCGCGAACAGCTGTTTGCGGGCCTCCTCGAGCTCGGCCGCGGTGGCAGCCGGGTTGGTGGCAGGCGCGATGGGGGTGCGCAGACCCAGCAGGGTGGCACGCAGGGGGTCGGATTTGCTGGCTCGGAACGCAGCCGCGACCGCCGCAGCCGCCTCCGTGTCGCGTGCTGAGCTAGTGCTGGACCCGGTGGTTAGCTCTTCGACGTGGACGCAGGGGTCGTTGTTGTCGTCGGGAGCGCCGCTGCCGGTAGATGGCAGCGGGTCAAAGAAGTCGAGCACCTCGCTGGGGTACTCGTCGGAAGCGGGCGTGACGCTGATGCACAGCTCGCCGAAGCGGGCGCAAAGGTCGTCAATGTCGCCGGGGGTCACGCCGCGAGCGGATGGCGGCGGGTCGGAGATGGTGAGCACCTCGCCAGGTACTCCTCGGGGATGAGTGCGATGCGAGCGCGTGTCTTGCCGAGAGGGAGGATGGTGCCGCCTAAGGGGCAGGCGGAGCCGGCGCCGCGCGTTGCACCGTCTCCCGTAGAAACGGACGCCGCGGGTGTGCAGAGTAGCCCGTGTGCGATGCGCTCGTCGGAGTCGGTGGAGGTTCTCGCCCGAATCATGTCTCCAGTGACGCCGCGGACGGCAAAGATTTCTCATTTTATCTCCTTTCTATGAATATAATAAAGCCGTAATATAATACACTAGAAAGTTTGACTTTACTTCGATTTAGAATAGCGTGCTTACTTTAATTTCTAAAAATAATTTGAGGGTTCTTTTTTATTTCGGATCGGAGTAGTATAATTGCTAGAAAATTAAGTATTTCATTGTGGAATTCTAAAATAAAGTAAGTCCCTTTTTTAAGTACATGCCAATCTAGTTATCCACCTCTCCCCATATCCATGCTTTTCTTTTATCGTAATTTCACTTGGGTAGGCCAAGATAGTCAGGTTATACTCTATATCAGAGCAAATTTCCTTTTTTTATTCAAGATATTGAATTTAATACTTTGAAAAATTAAAGCACGATTCCCCATAGAGATATGTACATAAAGGGGATCTTTGGATAATAATGTTGTTCGGACCTAAAGTTTACCTATACACGGATTAAGCATAAAGCCATAATATTTTATTATGCCATTGAAGGGGGGGGAGATAATACCGATTTAAGAGTAGTTCACTACTGCAATAAAAAAAAGAGAATTCTAGTTAACGGTTCCAATTTGTTCTGAATTTTGCAGCCTGTGAATAGAAATCCACTTTTTCTTCTTTTTCATTTCAATAGAAAGAAATGGGAAGTCTTATTGTGTTAACAATGTATGTTTTAAGATAGAATCTATCGAGGAGAATAATCGAAACTGGATCAAAAAAAGCAGGAATAGATTTTTTGAAAAAGATTGGAAAAAAGTAAGTAGAATTATATTCAAAATAAAAGAAAGGGGCTTTTCGTAAGAAAACGTGGATGAATACTTGCTGTTTTCTAGATTTTTTATCGGATTTTTTGGCGGCATGGCCAAGCGGTAAGGCAGGGGACTGCAAATCCTTTATCCCCAGTTCAAATCTGGGTGCCGCCTGATCAATAAAATACTTAGTTTTTTTATAGTACTGATCGAATTCGATAAATTTTTACTTCGCATAAGTTCGGGCAAGAGAGTAACTGGGCCTGCCGATACTGGGTTTAGGTCAAAAATAAACATAGGTAAGGTAGGTATCCAATAAATATTTATCTATCGATAATTTTATGGTATATTCGGGCGTCCTTTGCTTACAAAAAAAACAGTAACAAAAGGAATAAAAAATCTTCCTATTCCCGCTTCTTCTATTCAGGACATCATTCCCGTACTCTTTCTTTTTTAAGGAAAAAAGGGCTATAGTATCGTATTTTTAATGCTCTCTAATTCTACCAGAATTCCTATAAGAATTTGTTAGGAGTAAATTCCTTGAACTGATTGATCCATGGCCTTAGGGCGGAATCCCTTTTTGACTCTGTACCCTTGATTCCACTATGATTATTGATCAATAGTAGAATAATCCCTTCATAGAAATAGGAGACATAATTTAGATGGATATAGTAAGTCTCGCTTGGGCTGCTTTAATGGTAGTCTTTACATTTTCTCTTTGACTAGTAGTATGGGGAAGGAGTGGACTCTAGGGATACTACTAATTGATTAAGTAATCAAATTGTTGTATCAATTCTTTTCTTTAATGGATCATTTTGCATTAATCATTTTGTCAAATGTTATTCTTTAATCTTTTTCTTATTCTTTAATCTTTTTCTTTAGTTTTGTTTCACTCCTGTAAGAAACTCTTGTATTGTAAGTTGTAAGAAAGAGCCATTATACGAATTCAGAATTTCTACTAGAAATGACGAATGGTTAAAAAAAGTTCTATACATAAGAAAATTAGACTTTCTTCCACGGAACTATTCACGGCATATCACACATTTTCCATTTGATTTATACTCTTTCCTTATTCTTAGAATAATTTTGATGCTCTTTTGAAGCATCTCGCGGGATATTTAAGCATGAAAGATTCGCTGGTTTTTTCCTTTTACTTTTTACTATAGTCTATTCTTAATATTATTTTTCTTTCCTTCCATGGATTCTTTGGTCAAGAATTGTCTTAGATTTTTTTATTTTGACCTGATTGAAATTAAGTGGATGCAATGAAAAAAGAAATTGAATTAGACTACTTAACTATTTCAATCTACTAATCTATTCTATGTATATTCAAAGATAATATAATAGAAAGACTCTAAAGCGTCGTAGAAAAAACTATATGTAGTTCTTTCTACCACACTTTAAGATTCCAACCAGATCCTTTAATTTAAGACTTGGATTTTTTTTATTTAATCCCTTTTTCATTTCTTCCATGATTAATTGGAATTCCAATTAATTATTTTGGCTGACTGTTTTTACATAAATAATAAGTAAAAAAGCAGTAGGAACTAGAATGAACAGTGCAGTAGCAATAAATGCGAGAATGTTGACTTCCATAACCTCTTTATTTTTTATTTTCACAATAACTCGGGATGTAATCCCATGGAGAGGAAAAAGGGGTATCTTGTAAATTCAAGGGTAGGGCTTGCATTCTGATAATACTGAATCAATTCAATATTATGAATATCGGATCTATCAAATCAATTCATGGATGAGAGTTATATTTCATGGATGAGAGTTATATAGTATAACATAAGAAGATCCTCTATCCACACTAAGACCAAAATGGGTTTTTTGATTGGATTAGGAATTCCCTCTTTTTTAATCCTTTTCTACTTTTTCTTTTCTATATCTCTAACCCACAAGCTTTCTTAATCTTATACAATTTCCATTCCTTTTTCTTATAGTTATACATACAATTATGTATGTATTATATGAACAACTTTCTATGGGTCACATAGACATCCAAATAAGCAGTAGAAGTGAGATGGGGAAAAGAGGTCTAAAATAAAAAGGGAATACGATTTATGTATGGATTCCGGTAAAATACCGGTACTCTATTCCATAAGAGTGGAATAGGAAATTAAGATGAGGATGGTATCATCATAAAGAAAGATAGAGTAATATCCTAAATTCTACTAATCCACATAT
The DNA here is from genome assembly GCA_039707655.1 of Elymus sibiricus. Classification (NCBI taxonomy): domain Eukaryota; kingdom Viridiplantae; phylum Streptophyta; class Magnoliopsida; order Poales; family Poaceae; genus Elymus; species Elymus sibiricus. Next base: position 255,210,302 of record CM077671.1, read on the forward strand.
CGTATGTGTGTCTTTCTTTATCTTTATCGATCGGGAGTAGTGAAAAAAATTCCTATACGCCTTCCCTCCCTCTTTAATGAGAGATGCAAAATAAAAAAGTGAAGTAAGGGTGCCCTATGGGTATTTGATCTTGCTCCCTGCCCCTTTTTTCATGGAAAAAGGAAATATCAATTTCTCCATTCATTGAACCCTAGTTCGGGACTGACGGGGCTCGAACCCGCAGCTTCCGCCTTGACAGGGCGGTGCTCTGACCAATTGAACTACAATCCCCGCGGGGTGTATGGCATACCCATTCTTAAATAGAACCATAAGAAGATTCGATTCGTCTTTCGTACTCTAAGAAATAGACGAATCATATACTACATACCCACATATTATATTATACGTGGGTATAGTGAGAGTGACATAACTAGTATGTCGTGATTTTTTATCACTAAAAATGGATAATAATCCACCCTTCAATAAGAAAAACTCTTTTGTTTGTAAGAAAGGAATGAGAGAGATATGGATTAGAAAGAAAAAATCCCCTTTTTTCTTTATCTTTTATTTCTATAGATCAGACATTTTATTTTATGGAAGAAAAACAAAAGGATTTAGTTCATATTCACGAAGCCCTAGATTTTTGGGCCGAGCTGGATTTGAACCAGCGTAGACATTGTCAACGAATTTACAGTCCGTCCCCATTAACCACTCGGGCATCGACCCAGGAAGAATTTATTCTAGGGTTTTTGCTAATCTATGATTAACCTCCTTTCATAATACTCCCTACCCCCAGGGGAAGTCGAATCCCCGCTGCCTCCTTGAAAGAGAGATGTCCTGAACCACTAGACGATAGGGGCGTCACTAGACGATAGGGCCATATACAACCGCTCATGATTATACTATAATCATAGTATGAGCAGTTTTTTGGAATTGTCAATATACTCGAAAAGTATAACTAGATCCAAAGCAAAGAGTTTTTCCAACTTTTCTGTTATGTTTTGGATTTTTTTAGTTGATCGTTATAGATTAATTCATGGATCATCCTCCACCTTTTAGGGAAATTCATTTAAAATGTATAGAATAAGAATGGATTACTAAAATAAAAGGGATTCTAGATTAGTTCAGTACAGGTAGTTATTTGATTGATCTAAGATGAAAAAGAGTCCAATTTTATTTTTGTTTTTCAATTTCCATTCCGTGCTTCATTTAGTGTTCAGACCAAAAATGCATCCATCCGCACTAAGTCATAAAATTCTCTAAAAATATAGAGAAAGTTTCAAAAACAAAGAAAAAAAGTGAATCAATTTAGTAGAAAAGTTCTCTATCAGAGTCGAACCAATGACTTACGTCTTAGCACGAGATTACTCAACCACTAATTTAAAAAGCCCTTTATCGGATTTGAACCGATGACTTATGCCTTACCATGGCATTACTCTACCACTGAGTTAAAAGGGCTTTTTATTTAATTCCAAAATTAGCCACTTTGATTTCCCATTATGGGTCTACTGCATAATGTACATATTATATATAATATATAGAGATATAGAGAGAGACATTATGTAGAGATTGTATATGTATATATCGATATCTTGAGAGCTCAAAATAAAATGAATAAAAAAAACATACCCTACATAACATATCCAACTCTTCTTGGTTCAGGGTTTTCCGTTTCCGAAGACTAGTAAAATAGGAGGATTCTGGAACCCCAAAGATTCAATGGTATATGGATATGGAAAATATAAGATTTCCGATCCTAGCGGGAAAAGGCAGGGAACAAATACCCAATAGGATAGGATCCTTGGGAGGAACTTTTGGTAATGGCCTTGATCCTCTATGCTATTTTTTATGTGTTCTTAGTTCTATTGAACTTTTTTCATTCTTTTAAACAAGAATCTAATAAACTAGAATTGAGTCAGTGGAAAAAAGGAGAGAGAGGAAAGTGTTAAATGGAGAGAGTCGACTAATCAGAGACTTTTAGGATCTTCTTTACATCAGGTAAATCTGTCGGCCCTGTCCGTTTTTTTCTTTAAGTTACGACTCTTTGCTTCTTACTTCTATCAAGCCATAGGGAAAGTCTATGATGAATTTGGAAAACTCATCTCACTCTTACTCTATGGCTCGGACTTAATGGGGGAAGAAAACATCTTCCATAATTTCTTTTTTGTTCAAATTATGGACAAAAAAGAAAAGGAAAAAAGGAATTTCTAGGGACAGTGTTACCCCCTATATCTCCTAGTTTATATTGTAGGAATAATAAAACAATTTAGCAGTCTGACACACTTACGTCCTCGCAAAGTAAATAATGATTATTGTAGTCATAACCGTAGAATAGGATCCTAATCAAAATAAATACATTTGGTTCAGGCGCTATTAGCATGGTAAGAAAAGATTTATTTTACAGACCAGAGGGGCTATCTAAATCCTAAAGTAAAGGCGAGCGATCGAAGTAGAAGTACCAACGGCTCAGTGTCATGAACCTTCTCCATCTGATTCAATAAGGGGGAATTAGCCTTCTTGTCAAATGGCTATCCTTGACAAAGGGTACCATTTATACCATAATCTACAATGTAGCGGGTATAGTTTAGTGGTAAAAGTGTGATTCGTTCTATTAATAACTGAATTTGAAATGATATACTTAAGGCATCCTTAAGTTTTTTATTTTTATATTGAAAGGGCGCCAATTGTCGTGGTTTTGTCACGGGAGATGCCATGGGGTGGCTTATCGAGTGTGGTTGGGGCCAAAGTGTGTCGACGGGCTCCGGAAACGAGATTGGGGACAAGCGGTGCGTGACACGCGATGTACCCAGGTTCGGGGCCCTCCGTGGGAGGTAACACCCCTAGTCCTACTGGATCTAGTAAATTGTGGGTAGGCAATACAATGGCTCTCCTTGAGCTGTTGGTTGGAGGAGGAAGAAGGGGCTGGCTCGCCCTCTCTCTGCTTCTCCTATGGTGTGTGATCGAATGAGGGAGGAATAACCGAAGACCCTCTGCATGAAGGGCTACCGGGGGGGGGGGGGTTTATAGGCCAACCCCTCGGCTTACAATATGCATGGTAAATTGGGTGGGCCCCGGCTGGTGGCCTCTCTAGCTGGCCATGGGGCCCGCCGATGGTGCGGTCTTCTCACCTGTAGGGTCCGCCGGCTGCGGGGTCCCATCGAAGTGGGGCCCGCCTCGTCTGGTCGCAGTCGGCCTCGGTCAGCGGTACGGCCACCTTCATTGTAGCCACGTGTCTACGGCGTCATGGAGTGGTTGGCACTATGCAGCCACAGTGCTGCCTCGCCCGGTCGTAGTTGGCCTAGGTTAGCGGTACGACCGCCTCCCTTGTAGCCACGCGTGTGCTGGTTAGCGGTACAGCTGCCTCCCCTGTAGCTACGTGTGCCTCGCTCAGTGGTACTGGGGCCACTGTCGCCATGCCTCACCGTCGTGGTGAGGTCTTGTCGTACGGAGCGATGGGACGGGCGCTGACCCGCCGGCTGGGGGATCGCCCTGGAGCCGGTCCACGGGGGCCCGTGCATCGAGCCGGACCACGTCGTTGGAGCCGGCTGGGGCAAGCCGACTTTGAGGGGCACGGCCTGCCCCGATGTATTTGGAAAAGGGACTAGTGTCCTTGAGCCAACCTAGGGGTCATCCCCCCAACACAAACAATCTTTAGCCGAAGACCGTCACCACGCGCCCTTTCCCTTGGACCACCAGATCCTCTCCTGCAACATCGAAGCCATGCCATAGCCCGTCGCTCAAGATCAGCATGTACGCCTCCCAGTGGAATGCTCCACCACCACCCTCTGTGGGGCCTGGCCGGGCATCCCCAGAGGGCTCCTCATACGGTGGCAAGGTGAGGGGGAGGTGGTGATGGTGGAGGGGTTCCCCCCGTGTCGCCAGAGTGAGGCGACACGGGAATGGGGGTAGTTTCACTGAGGCTAGCTCTTAGGGGGGTGGGGGCTCTGGGGGCAACCCTTTACCATGTGTGATGGCATGAATGGTGGTGCTTTCCCTCTTGGGTGCTTCATCTTTGGGGTTGGGCACCGGTGACGTGGCTTGAGACTGCGTTGGTGTTTCCCCAAAGAGGAAGGGATGATGCAGCACATCGACGGTAAGTATTTCCCTTAGTTATGAAACCAAGGTTATCGAACCATTAGGAGGACCATGCAACACTATGTAAACGGTACCTGCACACAAAGAACAAATACTTGCAACCCGACATGAAAGAGAGGTTGTCAATCTCTCAACGGTAAAAACATAGATTAGATAGTAGATTGGATAAATAGATCTCGCAAGAACACAAAATAAAAAAGGCAAATAAAAAGTGCAGCAAGGTATTTTTGGTTTTTTTGGTATAATAGATCTAAAAACAAAAACGGTAAAAGATAGATCGGAAAGCAATATGTTGGAAAAGTAGACCCGGGGGCCGTAGGTTTCACTAGTGGCTTCTCTCATGAGTATAGCACACGATGGATGAACAAATTACTGTTGGGCAATTGATAGAAGATCAAATAATCATGACGATATCCAAGGCAATGATCATTATATAGGCATCACGTCCAACATTAGTAGACCGAAACGATTCTGCATCTACTACTATTACCCCACACATCGACCGCTATCCAGCATGCATCTAGTGTATTAAGTTCATGGAGAAACGGAGTAATGCAGTAAGAACGGTGACATGATGTAGACAAGATCTATTCATGTAGGAATAGACCCCATCTTGTTATCCTTAATAGCAACGATACATGCGTGCCTCGCTTCCCCTTCTGTCACTAGGAGAGGACACCGCAAGATCGAACCCATCACAAAGCACCTCTTCCCATGGCAAGAAAAATCGATCTAGTTCGCCTAACTAAACCAAAGATTCAAAGAAGAAATACGAGGCTATAAGCAATCATGCATATAAGATGTCAAAGAAGACTCAAATAATATTCATGGATAGAAACTGATCATGAACTCAAAATTCATCGGATCCCAACAAACACACCTCAAAAAGTCATTACATCAAATAGATCTCCAAGAGACCATTGTATTGAGAATCAAAAGAGAGAGAGAAAGCCATCTAGCTACTTCCTACGGACCCGTAGGTCTATGGTGGACTACTCACGCATCATCGGAGAGGCACCAATGAGGATGATAAACCCCTCCGTGATGGTGTTAGATTGGATCTCGCGGTTCTGGAACTTGCGGCAGCTGGAAGTGTTTTTCGTCGACTCCTTTAGGGTTTCTGGAATATTTGGGTATTTATAGAGCTCAGAGGCGGTCGAGGGGACTCCCGAGGCGGCCATAACCCACCAGGGCGCGCCGGGGGCCTCTGGCGCGCCCTGGTGTCTTGTGGGCTGCCTGGGCCCCCTCTCGGGCACTTCTTTGGCTCTCTGGCTTTCTTCTGGTCCAAAAAAATCTCCAAAGAAATTCGTCGCGATTGGACTCCATTTGGTACTGATATTTTGCGAAGTAAAAAGAACAAGGAAAAAACATCAACTGGCACTTGGCACTATGTCAATAGGTTAGTCCCAGAAAATGATATAAAGTTGCTATAAAATGATTGTAAAACATCCAAGAATGATAATATAACAGCATGGAACAATCAAAATTATAGATACGTTGGAGACGTATCAGCATCCCCAAGCTTAATTCCTACTCGTCCTCGAGTAGGTAAATGATAAAAACAGAATTTTTGTTGTGGAATGCTACCTAACATGTTCATCACATATTCTTTTCTTTTGTAGCATGGACATTTGGACTTTTAGATGGTTCAAAGCAATAGTCTAGTTTTGACATAAAGACTTTAATACTCAAGCATGCCAACAATCAACCATGTCTTTCAAAATACCAACACTAAAGAAATTTATCCCTAGCCCATCATGCTCAATCATTGATCCATTCATGAAACACACTCAAATATTAACTACACCCAATGCACAAGTACGATCATAGTGCCCCCTAGTTGGTGCTTTATAAGAGAAGATGGAGACTCAAATAAAAGTAAAAATTGCATAAAGTAAATAGATAGGCCCTTCGCAGAGGGAAGTAGGGATTTGTAGATGTGCCAGAGCTCAAAGCTTAAATTGAGAGACAAAAATATTTCCTGTCAACGAAAACGACCGAGTAGTTCTCAATACTTTCCATGCTAGATACATCATAGGCGGTTCCCAAACATAAAATAAAGTTTATTCCTTTTTCCACCATTCGTTCACAATCCATGGCTAGCCGTACCCACGGTTGCCTTCCAAACCAACACTTTCCAAGGAATTTATTATTTGACAACATAAAGTAAATTTGTTTTTTATTTCGGGACTGGGCATCCCTATTACCGCCGCACTCTCGTGCAATGACAAGTGAATAAACACTCATCTTGAGAATAACACATCTAGCATGGAAAAATATTGGACACCCCCTACCGTTTCATGAGCGGTATGAGCACGCAAAAAGAGAATTCATTTCGAAAATTAGAGATGGCACATACAAATTTTCTTAGAACGGCATGGAAATACCGCATATAGGTAGGTATGATGGACTCATAAGGCAAAACTGGGCTTAAGGGTTTTGGATGCACAAGTAGTATTTCTACTTAGTACAAGTGGAGGCTAGCAAATAGATTGAGAAGCAACCAACCAAGAAACGAAAATTCACATCAACGGGCATTGAGCATAACTAACATAGAATAATGCACCATAAGTAGGATGTAATTTCATTGCATAACTATTGACTTTTGTGCTTGCATAGGGAATCACAAACCTTAACACCAATATTCTTACTAAAGCACAATTACTCACCAACATGACTCACATATCACTATCATCATGTCTCAAAACTATTACAAAGAATCAAGTTTAATTTGTCCAATGATCTTTATGAAAGTTTTAATTATATCCCTCTTGAATATCTATCACTATGGGACTAGTTTCATATATTGTCATTGCTTTTGACAAGCTCAAACAAATATAAGTGAAGAACATGAGCATAAAAATTTCCTCTCTCAAAATAGTATAAGTGAAGCATGAGAGAATTTCTTCAAAATTTACTAACTCTCAAATGAATCTAAGTGAAGCATGAGAGTATTTCTTAAAAAACTTAAAGCACACCGTGCTCAAAAGATGTAAGTGAAGCACTAGAGCAATTCCATAACTCAAAAAATTTAAGTGAAGCATATAGAGCAATTCTAACAAATCATAGCATAATTTTGGCTCTCTCGAATTGGTGTGTCCAGCAAGGATACAAGGGACAAACTAAAAGGCAAAGCAAGCAAAGACTCAAATAATACAAGACGCTCCAAGCAAAACTCATGATATGTGACGAATAAAAATAATATCTTGGGAGTGTTGTAGCATCCCCAAGCTTAGGCTCTTTTCACTCCTTATTCCTTCATCCATCGTGATCTCACCCAAAACTTGAAAACTTCAATCACACAAAACTCAACAAAACCTTCGTGAGATCCGTTCGTATAATAAAGCAAATCACCACTCTAAGTACTGTTGCAAACTCATTGATATTTTATTATTGAATTATATCTACTGTATTCTAAATTTACCATTGTCTATACCCTTCAATACAAACCATAGATTCATCAAAACAAGCACACAATGCAACGAAACAGAATCTGTCTAAAACAGAACAGTCTGTAGTAATCTGTACTCTAACCATATTTATGTAACTCTAACAATTCTGAAAAATTAGGACAACTTAAAGAATTTTTATAGAAACACTGTGTTAAAATTTCAGCTCATTATCCCGCTCCAGTAAAAAATGAAAATTCCTGCACTGGAGTCAAAGTTTCCGTTTCAGATTCAGCATTGTTTCTACTCATCTTGTGAGCCATCCTAAAGGCTTTACTTGACAAAAACACTAATTAAAACATAAAAAACACAATCATAACATAGGCATAATTGTGTCAACACTCAAAAACATAAAGAAAAAGATGAAAATAAATTTATTCATTGGGTTGCCTCCCAACAAGCGCTATCGTTTTACGCCCCTAGCTAGGCATAATGCATAGATTCAAGTATTGTCATCTTTGGTTTTTGCTCCATAGGATACTCTCATGATTGATTCATATGGTGGCTTAATTCTTGTTCTAGGGAAGTGTTCCATACCCTTTTTTAGTGGAAATTGAAATTTAATATTGCCTTCTTTCATATCAATCACAACACCTATAGTGCGTAAAAACGGTCTACCAAGTATAATGGGACAAGACGGATTGCAATCAATATCAAGAACAATAAAATCTATGGGCACATAGTTCCTATTTGCAAGAATAAGAACATCATTAATTCTTCCCAAAGGGTTTTTAATAGTAGAATCTGCCAAGTGCAAATTAAGAGAACATTCTTCAATATTGGTAAGACCAAGCACATCACATAGAGATTTCGGAATTGTGGAAACACTAGGAACAAAATCACATAAAGCAAAGCACTCATAATTTTTAATCTTGACTTTAATGGTAGGTTCCCACTCATCACATAATTTTCTAGGAATTGAAATCTCTAACTCCAACTTTTCTTCAAAAGATTTCATCATGGCATCAACAATATGTTTAGTAAAAGCTTTATTTTGTTCATAAACATGGGGTGAATTTAACATGGATTGCAGCAAAGAAATACATTCAATCAAAGCGCAACTATCATAATTAAAAATTTTGCAATCCAAAATAGTGGGCACATCACTAGTTAACGTTTTGACCTCTTCAAACCCACTTTCATAAAAATATCATCAAGATTTTCACCCTCCAAATTATTGGGACGCCTTCTAGCTAAAGTTGACTCTACTTCAGTCCCTTTATCATCAATTCTGATATTACTAAACAAGGAATCAATAGAAGAAACACCAATCACTTTAAGATCTTCATCATTTTTATGAAAGCAATCACTAGAAAACGCTTTTTCTAAAAAATATCTTTTATCTCTAAGCATAGCGGTTCTTTCCTTACTTTCATCCATAGAGACATATAAAGCTTTAATTGATTCATCAATCTTAGGTGCAAAAGCTTTCAACTTGAGATTTTCTACATCATGGGAAATTCTATCAATGCTTCTAGACATATCATCAATCTTATTCAACTTTTCTTATATCGTAGTATTGAAAACTTTTTGAGCATTGATAAATTCTTTAATATTACTCTCAAGATCAGAGGGGTTCCTATTATTATTGTAAGAAGAATTACCATAGGAATTACCATAATTATTAGAGGAATTTCCAGGAAAAGGCCTAGGATTAAAATTACCTCTATAAGCATTGTTATTAAAATTGTTTCGCGAGACGAAGTTCACATCTATGGAATCAATATTTTGCTCAATCAAAGTAGACAAAGGCACATCATTAAGATCAATAGGAGCATTTTTACTAGCAACCAACTTCATAAGAGCATCAACTTTTTCACTCAAAGTACTAATTTCTTCAACCGAATTAACCTTTTTGCTAGTAGGTGCTCTTTCAGTATGCCATTGTGAATAATTTTCCATAATATTATCTAGCAATTTAGTAGCTTCACCCAAAGTAATTTCCATAAAAGTACCACCCACGACGGAATCTAAAAGATTTCTAGAGACAAAATTCAATCCCGAATAAATTTTTTGTATGATCATCCAAAGATTTGAACCATGAGTATGACAATTTCTTAGCATCAATTTCATTCTTTCCTAAGATTGTGCAACATGTTCATGCTCAAGTTGCTTAAAATTCATGATTTGAGTTCTAAGGGAAATAATTTTCACGGGCGGAAAATACTTAGTAATAAAATCATCCTTGCACTTATTCCAAGAATCGATACTATTGCGAGGCAAAGAAGAAAACCAAATTTTTGCACGATCCCGCAATGAGAAAGGAAATAATTTCTACTTCAGTATATCATTGTCCACAACTTTTTTCTTTTGCATATCACACAATTCTACGAATGTGTTTAGATGGGACGCGACATCCTCATTAGGAGTACCGGAAAATTGATCTTTCATGACAAGATTCAACAAAGCGGCATTAATATCACAAGACTCCGCACTAGTGGCGGGAGGAGCAATCGGAGTGCTAATAAAATTATTATTATTGGTATTGGAAAAATCACACAATTTGGTATTTTCTTGAGTCATCGTGACTACGCAAACAAGATTACAAGCAAGCAAGAGATCTGACGAGAAAAAGGGCAAACGAAAAAGAGTGCGAATAAAACGACAAATTTGGTGAAGTGGGGGAGAGGAAAACGAGAGGCAAATGGCAAATAATGTAATTGCAAGGAGATGAGATTTGTGATTAGGAACCTGATAAATGTTGATGATGTCTCCTCGGCGCCGGAGATTGGCACGCTGAAGAGAGACTGCTTCCTCCCCGGCAACGGCGCCAGAAATTCCTTTGACGTGGCTTGAGACTGTGTCGGTGTTTCCCCAAAGAGGAAGGGATGATGCAGCATCGCGATGGTAAGTATTTCCCTCAGTTATGAAACCAAGGTTATCGAACCAGTAGGAGGACCACGCAACACTATGTAAACGGTACCTGCACACAAAGAACAAATACTTGCAACCCGACGCGAAAGAGAGGTTGTCAATCTCTCAACGGTAAAAACATAGATTAGATAGTACTCCCTCCGTCCCAAATTAAGTGACTCAAAAATGACTCAAGTTTGTACTAACTTTAGTATAAAGTTGAGTCATTTTTGAGTCACTTATTTTGGGACGGAGGGAGTAGATTAGATAAATAGATCTTGCAAGAATACAAAATAAAAGAGGCAAATAAAAAGTGCAGCAAGGTATTTTTGGTTTTTTGGAATAATAGATCTGAAAACAAAAGCGGCAAAAGATAGATTGGAAAGCATTATGTTGGAAAAGTAGACCCGGGGGCCGTAGGTTTCACTAGTGGCTTCTCTCATGAGTATAGCACACGGTGGGTGAACAAACTACTGTTGGGCAATTGATTTAAGATCAAATAATCATGACGATATCCAAGGCGATGATCATTATATAGGCATCACGTCCAAGATTAGTAGACCGAAACGATTCTGCATCTACTACTATTACTCCACACATCAACCGCTATCCAGCATGCATCCAGTGTATTAAGTTCATGGAGAAACAGACTAATGCAATAAGAACGGTGACATGATGTAGACAAGATCTATTCATGTAGGAATAGACCCCATCTTGTTATCCTTAATAGCAATGATACATGCGTGCCTCGCTGCCCCTTCTGTCACTGGGAGAGGACACCGCAAGATCGAACCCATCACAAAGCACCTCTTCCCATGGCAAGAAAAATCGATCTAGTTGGCCTAACTAAACCAAAGATTCGAAGAATAAATACGAGGCTATAAGTAATCATGCATATAAGAGATCAAAGAAGACTCAAATAATATTCATGGATAGAAATTGATCATGAACTCAAAATTCATCGGATCCCAACAAACACACCGCAAAAAGTCATTACATCAAATAGATCTCCAAGAGACCATTATATTGAGAATCAAAAGAGAGAGAGAGAGAAAGCCATCTAGCTACTGCCTACGGACCCGTAGGTCTATGGTGGACTACTCATGCATCATCGGAGAGGCACCAATGAGGATGATGAACCACTTCGTGATGGTGTTAGATTGGATCTCGCGGTTCTGGAACTTGCGGCGGCTGGAAGTGTTTTTCGTCGAATCCTCTAGGGTTTATGGAATATTTGGGTATTTATAGAGCTCGGAGGCGGTGGAGGGGACTCCCGAGGCGGCCACAGCCCACCAGGGCGCGCCGGGGGCCTCTGGCGCGCCCTGGTGTCTTGTGGGCTGCCTGGGCCCCCTCTCGGGCACTTCTTTGGCTCTCTGGCTTTCTTCTGGTCCAAAAAAATCTCCAAAAAGTTTCGTCGCGATTGGACTCCGTTTGGTACTGATATTCCGCGAAGTAAAAAAATAAGGAAAAAACAGCAACTGACACTTGGCACTATGTCAATAGGTTAGTTCCAGAAAATGATATAAAGTTGCTATAAAATGATTGTAAAACATCCAAGAATGATAATATAACAGCATGGAACAATCAAAAATTATAGATATGTTGGAGACGTATCAACTGGCAAGCGGGACATGTGGATGGCGTTTGTGTTGGCGTCGAGGCTTTTGTGGCAACGACGTCGCTGGGAGCGATGTAGGTGATGCAACATTGGTTGGGGTAGTCGGCTCTTCTCTGGCGTGTTCGTGGGATGGCCTCGGATGGTCTGTTGCTATGAAGTCAAAGCTGCGGTGGCGGGGCCTTGTGGTGTACGATGACGTGTAACAGGTGGTCTGTTCGGTGATCTTCCACGACGCCAGCCTTGCTCGGTTCTCCTCGTAGCTCTTAATCGGTGTCGGAGTTGCGCTGTCTCGTTGTGGTGGCTGAGGTTTGGCACGGATCTTCATATGACTGCACACGGCCTTTTCAGTGTGGGTTGGTTCGACGATCGTCTTTGTCGAAGTTCGAGTCGTTTCTCAGAGTTTGGGATGGTGATGATGCCTCTAGGGGAAAAGTGATGACGATGACATCCTTGTATTGTCTCAACGAGGCTCTCTTTGGAGTGGTGTGTGTGGGTATCTGGGTGTGCCGCTCAGCGGTTTGTGATGGTTTCGCCTGGTTTTCCATTAATTAACTGGGCAACTCTGTTCTGCTTAATTAATGGATGAGGCAAATCTTTTGCCTCCATTCAAAAAAATAATAATGTGGCCCCTATATTTTCTTTGCAAGTAGGAGCCACCTATCATTAGGTCATAGGTTCTTCTCCAATAATCCAAAATTCAAAATACATTTGATTTAATTCAATTGCATTCCTAATAATTTGGATGGAAATTTAGTCCTAGTGTGACTTGCTTTGATAGAACAACTAATAATTAGTTAAACTATAAAGTAAGTAGCAAATTAGTTGTGGCCATGACCACGACTACCGATACCGACACCGCCTTTGTCGGCGTAGAATGCAGAAGTCCAAGCTTCGCGGCATCGTCCCAAACCAGTGACGCGTCAGCGGCGACAGATGCGGGGCAGGGGTGGGTGTGTGTTCCCAAATCCGCCCTCCCTTTCCGCATTCATCTCCACAACCTCCTCGAGGGCCACATTCATTTGCTCCCAAAACGGGTCCAAGGGATCCATCGACTTCTTCTCCTCCACCTCATCTCCAAAACTGAAGATGAGGGGGGGGGGGCTCCTTCCACGCGTCATTGCAGAGAAAGAGGTGGATTGGAGGCGGGCGAGAGGGGATTGGACAATGGCGCTGGAGAGGGCGATTGATAAGGGAGGGAGGAAAGGGTGTCAGACTTTTATAAGCCACCACATGCACCATCAAGAGGGCAATTGGGGAGGTCGGAGGCAAGAGGCGGCAGACAACGAGAAACCATCAAGGGACACACTTTCCTATGAAAACCGCGGTCGCGCTCACATGCATCATCCCGACCTGCTCACAGGCAAGCTAGAAGATGTTCCCATGATGGCTGCCACAGGAATTCGATGGAGCGTTCACGCTATAGGGGGCGGGTAGTTGGCTCGCCGGTGATGCGTGGGAGGGTCGTTGCTTCAAATCCCGGTTGTGGCACAAGAAGGAAGAAGCTGAAACTTCCCTCCCGCGCTACCAGTTGAGTTTGGAGTAAGCTCCAAACGAGGCCTCCACGGCATCCAAATATGGATGATGAGAGGCCACATATGGAGGGAGCTTCAAATATTATGACGATTGCGGAATGGAAGGCGACTCTGCTAGAGTGGGGTTTTAGCCCTCTCACTCTATATTGACAGTTATTATGTAGTTCGTCGATTCTGCTAGAGTTGCTCTTAAGTCTTAACCCTATGTATATGGTGCTAGTCCATACATTTCTTTTTAAAAGCATATGATGCGGGTTCATTCGGTAACTCATGTTGTTGAGATGGAAAAAAAAGCCTCGGGTATCATGACCAAGGAATGAACCCTACCTAATCGGTACCCGTTATAAAGAAAAGCATCAGGTATCATGACCAAGGAATGAACCCCACCTTTATTTAGTTTGCTCGCCTTGCATTTGGTCTTCTCTGCGCCGATTCGACTCAAAGAGCCGGAGACATTCGCGGGTGGAGAAGATGAAGTATAGGCTATTATTGTCGTCCTGGTTTGCTGTTTAGGACGAAAATGAAACAGAGTGGTTTAGTTGGTTGCTACTTTCGGGACATTAGGTCCTCCCGTGAGGCAGATTCTGTTGTTGCAGCAGACCTTTCTTCAATATTTTAGCTTTGTTAGTACGTTTCCAGCTTTGAAGGCCATCCTTTCTTAATTTCAGTAATCCTGGCTGGCGCGTGGGGTCTCACTTTGTAATTTTGTCTCTCTTAATTTCCTACTTATGAGCTTCCGCACACCTCCAGATGACTCAGTACTTCCTACCACTTCTTTCTTATTTCCTTTCTACCAGCTGACTAAAATAGATAGTGAGCCAATAATCAAAATACCCTTTGAAATTTGTACTCCCTCCGTCCCAAAATAAGTGACTCGACTTTATACTAACTTTGTACTAGAGTTAGTGTAAAGTTGAGTCACTTATTTTGGGACGGATGGAGTATTTGTGAGCCGTTCTATTGGGCACTGAGAAATCAGGGTGAATTCCCATGTTCGGGTTTAGTTTCTGAATATTCCCTCCATCCCAAAATTCTTGTCTTAGATTTGTATCTAGACAAATTTATGACAGGAATTTCGGAAACGGAGGGAGGTGTTGGGTTTGTTTGTGAACAGTATAATCGCATGGTCAAATGGGAATCCCTAGGAATCCTATGATGTGAGAATTGTGATTTTGGAATTTTTTAAGGAGGTTCCAATAGCAACCAAAAGGTTTAGAGAACCTTCTAAAAACCACTTCACATGGCTGATGAGGCAGAGCATGTCTTCCGCTGTCTTTATGCACTTTATTCCTTTCTAAAAACATCAAAAATGATTGTATGACTTGACCAAGTTTATTTTTACAATTGACTCGACCAAGTGTTATTCCAATTGAAGTACTACTTGTCCAAATATAAGGACATGAATCAAAGCACAAGAAACTTTTGGATTCTTACGCAAAGTGAGATGAAATTCTTCTAACCAATGCGTGACTGTCACCAAAAGTTAATCGGATTTATAACATGAGGCAGCAAAATGTGCCAAGAGAAGCCAAATGTACAATTTGGAAACAAACCATCTAAATGAAAAGAAAGAACTGACAGATACGCTATGTGTTCCTCTGGGAAAAAATATGTTGTTAAGTACTACCTCCGTCCCAAAATAAGTGTCAAGCTTAGTACAACTTTGTACTAGAGCTAGTACAAAGTCGAGACACTTATTTTGAAACGGAGGGAGTAGTAGTATAAATCCTGATTTATAGTTACTGATTCAACTATATTAGATCCTGAATTTTCTAAACTGTTTATGCATAACCATCAACCGACCAAATGACAATATGTTACACGGAACAATTGCCAGCGCTCCTGCAATTGCTTGTCCTCATGCCAGCCAGACTTGTCTCCCCAATTCAGGGTCGGCAACCAAACCCTCTGGTCGAGGGCTGTGCTAGTTCGCGAGGCAAGTAACTAAAGTTCTTCAGGCATTTGCGACAGCACGACAGGATGAACGACGCAGATGGCAGCTGATGGATCCTTTCGCTGCATCCGCGCACCATAAATAGCACAATGTTTTGTTGTATCTATGTTCAACAGGAACAAAGAATCTCACACTACACAGTCAACTCCTTATATCACATTTTCATTATGGAAAGTATAGATAGCACAAGTTTTAAAGTGAAGAAACCGTATGAACTCAGCATGTCGACAATAGAGAGTGAACCCAGAAAAACACTCATCTCACTTATAGTGTGATACAAAACATCACATACCATTTGTATGTATGGCAAGTTGGAACATACGGGCATGCAATGTTTCACCTGTAAACTGACAAATAAGTAAAATTTTGGCAGATGAAAAAACAAGGTTGAGACGGCAGCCCAGGATATAGAACAATGCAGTATCTATACTAGCATGTCTGGTTAAACAGGGCAGGGGCCACATGCGCTTGCAAACTTGATTGCAACACAAGTGTCGGCGTTTCCAGGAAAACTTCAGGTCATGCATGCAGTGTGACAAAACCTAGCAAAAACAGACTCCCCATTAATCAATCCGCTCAAAGTTCAGGACTGGGTTGCAACTGCATTATATTATATTCGGATTAGGCACAGACCAGAGCAGCCAGAAGGAGGGAACTTCTTCCTACCCAGAGTTTCACGAGGCATAGTTTCATGGCACCAGACTAGTAACAAATAAGCCGTGCAATACCAAGACCCTTGTTCTTGGTTGGATAATCCCCCTCCCTCTATTGTACCTCTAATCCTCTATTGGTGAACGATGCAACTCTTATAACGGATGAATAAAGAGGTACTGTACTTTATGAGGTAAAAAAAAAACAGATAAGCCACATGGTTTTCTATGTCCAAGGCTACAATATAGATTAAGGCAATTAATGTACCGGAACATGAAAATAAGGGTAACAGAAAAACTGTGCTCATCCATGAATTTATGATCGCCCAGATGCAGGATACAGGACAAGAATCAATGAATCATGAAAGTTCCATGCTGTTTTTTTACAGCTAGCCATGCATCATCTCTCTTAAGCTATCACGATTCACAGGTCCTATGGTTCACGAAAGTATTGCCATAAACATAGAAAAATTGCAACTATTGTTTCCGGGTGGTTCAAGTAGCAGTCCCTTCACAAACTAACATCAGGTCATCTATGCACTTGAAGAAATAAAATAAATATGAAGAGGCCTGGTAAAATGTCCTATCTGAAGCTACAGAATGTTGAAAAGTAACAGAAATGATACTACTACGTTGAATTTGTAATGAGAATAATGAGACCAAAATAATCTGCAGACTAGAAATGCCTACCAGATAAACTTAACATTCTGATACACTTGCGCAGTAAAATGGCCTCACCCCACAACTGCAGCACAGTAATGGCTCCCACAATGCTTCAACAGCTTTCAGGAGGTACTGGCATAGTGACAGATAAGCAGGTAAGACCGGAGGTGATACAATGCATGGCAACTTGTGCAAAATTTGCAAATAACACATTGCTTAAACTCAACTATTACTCCCCGAACAATTATATCCATGAAACCATCCAAATGATGGTCCCAGAAGGTGAGAACGATCTAAGGCCTATATCAATCTGATTACAAGCAGCTAAGTGAGTTTTCTCAGCCAAATGTAACTGGAGAAAAACTAGAAAAGAAACAAGACGCAGTTAGTCTAACTACAGTGAGAAAAAAGAACCCCCTGGCCAACAATGGTCAGTACAAACAGTAGTTAGCCTGAAAAGTTGGACAACCTTCTCCTCTTTCTGTTCCTCTTTGGAGTCAAATCTCTTTGCACACTGCTGTTGGAACGAGGAAGAATGCGCATGGGGCTGGTGCGCCTAATAGCTGTTCTTCTCCCTCTCTTGTTTGCCCATTGAATTGGCAATTTGCCTGCAACTTGGGCAATACCATCAGACGCAGCAAGCTCAGCCACTTTTTGGATCCTCTCCTGCATTTGCATAACCCATGCTACCGACAGATCGAGTGAGAATGAATCATCCAGTGGTTTTTGCCACAGATCAAGTAGGACACGCTGAAATGATTGAAATGATAGTGAGGGCTGGACATCCTTGTGTGGTGCATACATCATGTTAACTTTTATGACGTGCTTACATAGGTTACCCTGCATTGACCACGAACAACTGCACAGAGAGAATTCGGACCCAGCATTCCATACAGTTCGCATTTGACTAGCATCCTTCTGGCTTGCCACCTTGGCTGAAAGAGGTTCTTTGTCATCAAATAGAACAGCCTCATCAGGTATGTGCAGAGCCCTTTGCCATGAAGTGGATGCAATGTACTCTGCTTTCACCTCGGGAAATGAACCGCTCTCATCTGCATATAGGTTGAGCCAATAGCCAGAGTGCAGCTCTGTTGTCAGCTTGTGCACCAACCAATCCACACGTTGAAGAGCATCAAGCTGTGAATCATCATATGCTTTAAGCTTGAGCTTCAGATGGTAACCCTCAATAGCAGCACAGGATTCCTGACTTGCTAGCGGCAAATTTCTGATGGTATCAATCCACATCTCTAGATGGGGCAATGGCACACAAGAAACATTGTTAGCATCTAGAAGAGGATTTGCAATTCAATGCACATTTTGAATCTACTACCTGAGATTCTTACCCAATTTGGGAACCCAAAATGACTTGAAATACTGTATGAAGGTGGTTTGGTCAACAAAGTCTTGAAACAATTGCTCCAGGGCATCCATGGGATTTGTATCACTCCAGATACTGTACATGAATTTTCCTAGTTGTGTAAATACTTCTCGTTGCACCTCAGTGTTGCTGCATTTCTTGATTATATTTTTAAGCCAAGTTCTCCTTATGTGCCATAAAGAAAATAAAATCGGGCAGGAAAATACATTCCTGAAAAACAATGACACATTGCGTCAATGGCAATGAATTACATACCATCTACAGGATAATTTCATAGTAAGATCATATGTTAAAATCTATGCTATACCATCTACACAGGATAATTTCACAGTTGAAGATCATATGTCAAAATCTATGCTATGCGCTTATACCTGATTGGGTCCAGCTCTGAGGTTGGATCATCAATAATAAATCCACCAATCCTCCAGTTGGAATCAACAGAATGTATTCTACTAGTAAGTGCTTTCATCCATCTCGAAGTGTCATGCTTGGTAACAGATCGGGTTATAACCCATGCAACAGGTAGAGCCTGTTGTCTTGAATCGAATACAAGAATTGTGTGCAAGGGGTACTGCAGCAAAGAGTAGAATGTCAAACAAATGATGAAACCTGCCCCTGCAGTCATAACTAGACATTACATACTATAAGATGTTGCTTATAAGTATAACTACACAACTATCAGCTTTTGTTGTAGTCAGATACCTTCAGCTTGCTTACACCAAATGAGGAATGAGATGCCAAAATATTCTGGTGACCAAAGCGGATCATCTGCTGCAGTTGCCACTCTGTCTGGATCCCTAGTACAAACGCATCCGTCTCAGTCGAGTCCTGGTGGAAAAATACAGACTTCTTGTTCCTATCGACCCACATCCTGATGCTAGCTTGGTCATCCAGATCCAGCTCATGGGTAGACCTCTTGATGATCATCCCAAGCTTGTGGACATACTGCGATGCGAGGCTATCAACCTTTGCATCGGAGCCACAGTAGCGTTGTATCCCTTCTATATGTGTCTGCAGGATGTTCTCCTCGGGGACGCCGAGATAGATCAACGACATGGTCTGCTGCTGAATCTCGCTCCCGACATACGGCACTCTCCTGGCACCAGGCCCAATGGCGTCCCGGTCCAGGGGTCCATGGCATACAAAACCAGACTTGTTGACATGGCGCCTCTCATGGTAGATAATGAGAGCCAGCGAAGGGCGGGCGTATAACCGCTTGATTGCGAAATGGCAGGTGCAACCTCGCATCGACTGCGGGCGAGCCGCACGGTTTCTTGTGTTAAGCCTGTACCTTCTGCTGGGCAAGATCGTCCCTCCCTCCCCGTAATTTTCAGGGCCAAACGAGCACCAATACCTGAATCAATTTGGAACAGGACACCCTAATTATTAAGAACCTTGTAATAGCCTTGCTGTGAGAAAAAGAAGAAGTTGCAATGACCGAATAATTGGCATGGTGAGCAGAGCAGAGCAGGGGAGGTGGCAGCAGGGAGGCACGTACATTCTGTAGAGGAGGTACTCGTCGCTCCTGACCTCCTTGAGGGAGCCCCTTTCGCGCTTGCGGCCGCGCTCGATGTGGAACCTGGTGGGGTACTCGGGGTTGTTGCACTCGCCGCTGATGAAGGCCTCCATCCTGTCGTAGGGGATGAGCGCGACGTCGTCGCAGTGGTGCTCGGAGCTCGCGTACTTGACCCACCGGAGGTCGGCGGCCGAGAACTCCTTCCCGGGAGGGTCCTGCACGGGGAGGTCGCTCACCGACTGCAGCACCTCCGCCACCTCCATCACCTCCCCCATTTTTCGCTTCTCGCCTTCGCCCGCCGCCAGTCGCCGGAGCTGGGATTCGATGCCGCAAAACAAAAACCCTAGAGAGAGAAAACCAAGAGGGGAGAAGGAATGGGGACGAAATAGCCAGGAGCGGAACGAAAATCCTACTCTCCGCCCGCCAGCTGCGGGGAATACCAACCTCCGCGACCTAATTGGGCCAGCCCATGTGGTACGGATTTTTTGTTATTTTTAATGATTTTCCTTTATTTTTATTTCATCGTGCTCTTAATAAAATCCTTATTTCATCATTATCTAAAACAAAAATTCAGCCATCGTCAATAGAATTTTTTAATATTTTGCACACCAAAAAACATTTAAATTACATAAGAACGTACTTTCTGAAATAATTATTATTAGCGAACCAATCTGTGATTAGATGTTTAGAAGGATGGTGGTATTCCAGCCCAACAAAGTTTAATTCTTAAACTTGACATTGGTACTCGCACGCCCCTATGTCTCGCATAAGGGCAGCGTGAGATGGCTGGCCCAGCTGTGCTGGAGGACAAACCTAGTTTTTTTTGTTTCTTCATTTTTTTCATTCTTTTTTTACTTTTGCTTATACGCGCTTACACGCGCGCGCGCACACACACACAATTTGTTTTTTAAAGTATTAATCATGCATTTGAAAACTGTTAAACATGTGTATAAAAAATGTTGACCATGTATATAAAAATATATACAAAAAATATACAATGAGTGCGAAAATTTTGAACACGCATTTAAAAATGTTAATCAAGCATTTGAAGAAAAAATGTTAACCAAGTATTTGAAAATGTTAAATGTGTATAGAAAAATGTTGACTATGCGTTCAAAAAAATGTTAATCTTGCATTTATAAAATGTATATAAAGCATTTGGAAAATGGTAAATGTGTATAGAAAAGATATTAACTGTGTATTTAAAAAATGTAAACTTGTACTTGAATTTTTTTAATCAATCATTTGAAAAAAATGTCAAATGTATATAGGAAAAATGTTGAACATGTATTAAAAAAACGTCACTCCCTCCAATTCATATTAGTTGTTGATGAAACAGATGTATCCAGACGTATTTCAGTGATACATTTATTTAAGCAACAACTAATTTGAATTGGAGGCAGTAGTAATTTTGTATTTGAATTTTTTAATGTGTATAGAAAAAATGTTAATCATGTATTAAAAAATGTTAAACTTGAATTTGAAAAATATTAATCAAGCATTTGGAAACAAAAACGTCTATATAAAAATATTAACTGTGTATTAAAAAATTAACTTGGTATATAATATTATTAAAGTATTTGAAAAATATTAAATGTACATTTAAAAATGTATTAAATATATACCAAAATATATGTAAAAAAACAATGAAACCCGAGAGAAAACAAAGAAAATTGATGAGAAACGTGAAAGAAAAAAACAAAATCAGAATAAAATGAATAAAAAGAAAAGAAAAGAAAAGAGAAAAAACAATAAAACTGAGAAAGAAAATAATAAAAATGAAGAAAAAATGAAAAGGAAAAAATAATGAAAACAAAGGAAGAAATGAAGAAAACTGGTGAAAGAAGAAAGAAGAGCAAAAAACAAAAAACCCTGAAAACCAATGAAAATGTGCTCTCTTACCCTCAAGAAGATCGCACCCTAATATTAATCAGTGATCTGACTGCAACTCAGTTGCTATCAGCATTGCCCTTCATCCAGAAGAGCTTGGTTCGTATCCTTAGTGCGCTGCCCTTTTTCTCCTCTTTTTCTTTTGAAGGTGTGCTGATGGACCAACCCAGTTGCTTGCACGAGGAACTATTTCCTCCGGCGAGTGCAACTTCCATCTCGCTTAACGTAAGATATAGCTCCCGCGCGCATTTTACTTTCGGTGATGTACGTCCAGTGGAAGGAGACGTTCCCGTCGACTACGAAAGCGTCTATAGCGACTTCGTCAATCTCAAGATGATGTGTCAGCTCAGTCTCTCGGAGATTCTCAAAGGATGTGTGCGCGCGTTCGTAGAGGTGAGTGTATGAGCGGTGTATCATATTAAAAAGAAATAATAATTGGTAATTGCACCATGCTTGTTAGAGTTAAGTTTAGCAACAAAAAAAATCTTTTTGTGGGGGGAATTTCAAATTTATTCATTACACATCGTGACGGTACAAAGAACGGTAGAAGTAATAGAAATTACATGAAGCGTGATTTTAACAAATTTGTGAAGTATTGTAATGGACATTAGTAGAAAACATTACGTGCGCAGGAATCATTTCATGATATACGTGAACAATATTTATGATTTATGTGATCATTTTGATTGCTATATATGAGCATTTTGCATGCCAAGTGAAAGAAACATTGCAAGTAATGTGAACAAATTACTGAGGCGGGTGAGTTTTTTTTATTAGCAGCCTAGGGCGACCTTTTTTAAGAAAAGAAGGTTGAAAATTCGTCAGTCTCTGCTGCATCATTGTGATTACGCATATCCATGACATCTTGATCTATTGAAAGTGTGCATACATCTCTTTAGAATTCAAACATCTCTTTAGAATTAAAATATCTAAGTAGACGCAGCTGCACGAACATTGTCCGCCTCGCTGGATGATTCTCAATGACTGGACCTAATGCATGTTCAAGCCCTCCTAGCCCTAGGTCGGGTGCAGCGTGGGCGTGCGTAGCGTCGGAGGCCAAGGGAGGCCACCCTCTCGACGCGCTTCAGGTCGGTGAGGATCAAGAACCCATCGTTCTGGAAGATGAGGCCGAGGAACTCGTGGTTGCAGGCGCGACGCGCTTCGGCATCGTCGCGCTGCGCGTCGAGGGCGCGCCTGTCGCGCAGCACCGCGGCGCATCTGGCCGCGGCGGCGTCCCTGTCGGGGTGGGCGTGGAGGACGGGCAGGATGCGGCGCGCCAGGTACCGCCGCGCCCACGCCTCGCCTGAGCGCGCGCACGAAGCGCCGGAACCTGAGGGGGAACAGGGCGGCGCTCGCCTCCGGCGTGCTGGCCCTGCCGCCGTCCAGGAACGCCGACGTGTACTCGTCCGCCGATCGCCACCGCCCGCGCTGGATCATGAGGTGCACGCGCGGCCAGTCGAACCGGAGCCGCGCCTCCTGCTCCAGCGCGTACGCCGCGCGATTGAGCTTCCTCGACTTGAGGAACGCGTACACGCGCAGGAGAATGAGCCGCTCCGAGTGCTGATCCATGCATGCACGACATGATCAATCGGCCGCTGCTTCGCGATGTGATGTGATGCGTGTCGCTCTCTCCTCTCCTGTCTGCTCAAGCTTGACGATCAATCGTGATGATTACAGTAGTTTGCTTGGTTCGTTCATCAGGGCATCCAGCGCCCAGTGCTTATATAGATCGGAGCCGCCGATTCCGACTTGGGTTCTCATCGCCACAACTGCCACTCCGAACCGTTGGTGAGCTGGTGGACTCAGGAAGTGTCCCTTACAGCATCTACAGTTCCAACTGGGTAAATCCGACCGCTATACGTTTGCGGACATATCTCCTCATATTTTGCTCTGTGCATTCACATATCTCATATCCGGATTCTCAAACCCATGCAAAACCATGCACGTCGATCACAGAAACTAAATGTCGCACGTAAAACAAATGTTGGTACCGAATATAAATAATATTTACATCAAATTTATTTGAAGTGCACGATCAATCATTCGCTCTTTGATTTTCATTATGGGTCCACATATGCTCCACCAGATCATTGAGTAGTTGTGCGTGCACGTGGTGATCTCGCAGATTCTGACGCATCTACAGAAAAATCATAAGTTGAACCGCATCTTGAGCTTCAGGGATTTCAACTTGTTCTCCAGGTGCTTCAAAATCATTGGTTTGGGCTACACCACCACCCTCATCCTTGACGATCATATTGTGCAAAATAACACAACATGTCATCAGCTGCCAGAAAGTTTCGGATTTCCACATCATTGCAGCCCCACTAATAATTCCCCAACACAGATGTTAGGGGCGACACGGGCGGCGATTCGAATCCCAGCCCGAGCGGCCGTCCCCTCCCCTCGTCCCTTCCTCCTCGCCGCCGCCAGTGGCCTTCGCCGGGCAAAGCCCGTGCGGAGACGGCGGCGGCGGGGCCTGTTTCTTCCGGCGGCAGGCTGGCGCGCGTGCATGGGAGCTCGCCGCAGCAGGCGTCGGGGCGGACGCCTTGGCTGGTGGTGTCGGCCAGCGTCGCTGTGGAAGGGGCGTGGGGGGCCGGATCTGGCCGGCCCTGGCTGGATCCGGCGCGGAGGCGGCTGTGCGCGTCGTCCCGTGCGTCTGTCCGGCGGCCGACTGGGTTGGCTGCGGCTTGCTCGCCGGCGATGGAACGCTGGGGCGGCGGCCCCAGGACGCGGCGGTGTCGACGTGATCTTCCCTCGCGGAGGTCGTCCGACGGCTGCGAGGTGGCGGATCTGGGCCCCGCGCGCTCGGATCTGGTGGTGAGGCGGGCCGTCGGCCTGGGGCGGCGGTCCGGCAGAGTCGTGCCTGCTCGGGTCCACGGGGGTGGCGGGGAGGTGCGTGGGGTCAGGGCAGGATGGTGCTGCCCTGCGTGCCCGCGCGGCTTGGCGAGTTGCTGTGCGGTTGGCCCAGATCCAGCAAGATCTGGCCTGTGCGGTCTCGTCGGCGCCGTTGTGGAGCGAGGTGGGCTGCAGTGGTTTCTGCAGCCGGTGGTGGTTGGCGGCGGCGTGCTGCCTTGCGTGCTTGGTCATGTGGCTTGGGCGTGGACGGTCGGCATGTTGCCGGAGACGGTTTGCTGGGCAGGCTGCGGCGAGGATGGATTTGGTGAGCTCCGGGCGAAAGCCTTGCTCGACCTCGGTCGTTGCCGGCGTCGACGGCGTCCTAGGACGTCGTTTCCCTCCTTGGAGGCGTCGTCGTGGAGCCCCTTCACCACCATTGTTGCCTCGGTCTCGGGCTCTCCGGGTGAAAACCCAAGTTTCGACCTTGGTCGGAGCGGGCGTCGATGGCGTACTTGTCGCTTCCCTCTTGGGGGCGATGCCTTGGAGGTCTGGTCCTTCGTCAGTCCACGGTGGCTCGGGTGGCTTTGCGGGTTCGTCGTCGGCCAAGCGTGTGCGCGGCCTCGGGGCCGGTGAGGAAGTCGGAGCGGCGGATCCAGAGAGCAATGTTGTGGAGTGTTGGATCTGGTCGTGTGGGCGGCAGCGTTGACAGCTCAGATGGAGCGCGGCCTCGGGGTCGGCGGGGAGGTCGGAGCGGCGGCTCCGAAGAGCACCTCTGTGCTGTGGAGTGTCGGTTCTGGTCGCATGGGCGGCAGAGTCGTCGGCTCGTGTGGAGTGCGGCCTCGGGGCCGACGTGTGTGCGTTTCTGTGGTTTGTAAGCCGGAGCGGCGGCTCCGGGTCGTGTGGTGGAGTGGCAACTCTGGTTGTTTGGGCGACAGGGAAGTCGGCTCGTTAGGTACGCAGCCCCGGGGCTGGTGTGTGTCGATGTATCGGTTTTCGGCCAGTTTTCCTTATAAACTGTCCAATTCTCTTCTTCTTAATGCAAAGGCAGAGCTCCTGCTGGTTACTCAAAAAAATTCCCCAACGCACTTGCAGCACTCCAAATGCCCTCTCCACATCCTTCCTAGTTGCTTTCTGCATTGTTGCGAAGTGCTTTTGTTTGTTGCCATGTGATTCAGATATGGTCCTCACAAATGTAGCCCACTGAGGATATATGTCATCAGCAAGATAGTATCCCATGTGTAGTCTCGGCCGTTGACGGTGTAGTTGCACGGAGGTGATTCCCCGTTGCAAAGCCTCTTGAACACTGGAGATCGTTGAAGCACGTTGATGTCGTTGTGAGAACCTGACATTTCAAAGAAAGCATGCCAAATCCATAAGTCATGTGATGCCACCGCTTCTAGTATGATGGCGGCTTCCCTTATGTGACCTTGATACATTCCTCGCAAACCTTTGGGTCAGTTCTTCCATTGCCAATGCATGCTACTAGGCTACGGAGCATGCGCGACGACGGAGCTGGGAGACGGACGACGCGAGGAGGAAGAAGAGAGGAAGACATCAAATGGATCCGGCAGTTCTGCAAGGTGCATTTGGTCCAATTTGCGATGGGGTCAGGATGTCGGGTCTGACGTGGCGAGCGTGCCCGGGCTCCCCCATATCTGCCTCATCTTTGGGCTGGATATGAGGGGTGTCTGTCAGGTCGGACGTTTGAGGCCCATTTGAGAGGTCCGGTTGGGTCGCACCGGTCAATGACCAGCGACCTGCCCGGACGTTTGAGACGGGTATGAGGGGTCCGGCTATAGATGCTCTTACACTACACGTACTCCCTCCGTCTTTTTTACTCCCCATGTATAATTTGTTTGAAGTCAAAATACCCAAAGTTTAACCAAATTTATATATAAAACAATGAACATTTAAAATACTAAAACTATATGGTATGAAAATACATTTCTAGATGCATTAGATTTTATTGATTTCATATTGTGAATGTTGATATGTTTAATATAAAAGTAGTCAAACTTTATAAAGCTTGACTTTAATCAAATTTTATATGCATAAAAAGAAACAGAGAGAGTACGTTTTTAGCGTTTCTTCCTACACGATGGCCAAAACTTCGAAACGACTCTATGTCGCCTGTACCGATTGCTAATGGCAATCCCCTGCAGGCGACCACTGACAGGCTGGCCGATTTAGTGTGGTTGGTCGCTGCTGCTCGTACCAGTCGTTGTAGGTCTGCTCGTCCATTTTGTTATCTTTTTTCTTTGGTTTTTCATCGGGTTTTTTTGGTTTTTCTCTTTTTCTTTATTTTACTTTGTTTTTTCTTTTCTCATTGTTTTTTTCTTTACTCGCTATACATTGATTTTCTTGGTTTCTTTTGTGGTTTTCTTCCTTTTTGGTTTTTATTTTTTCTTTGTCGTTTTTTTAACACATGTCTACTTATTCTCAGTATAAAACTTACATTTTAAGAGCACATGTGAAATATATTTTTGATACATATTGGGCATTTTTTTAATACATGATGTATATTTTTCTAAATACATCTCTTGAACACTTTTTTGAATACATGATAACATTTTTCAAATACACATTCAACATTTTAACAGTAATAAATATATCCTTTCACCACTCAAACACTTTTTTTTGCATTGCGAAAATATTTTTGAAAAATATCACGGAGATTTTTTTGGAAACACGTGATTATTTCTGTAAAATGTCATTTGCATTTTTAATCGAAAGTAAAAAATAACCTACACAAACATTTATTTACATTGTATAATCATTTTTAAAAATGTCAGAAACATTTACTTAAAACACGGGAATATTTCCATAAATTTCACTTATATTTTTGAATGGTAAGAAACACTTTTTTACATTACACAAACAAAATTTTACACTGTACATACCATTTTTCAAAATTTCGCATTCATCTTTTTGAAACAAGGGAGCATTTTCCATTGGCACTAACATTGTTTCTTAAAGTTATCAACATTTTTTTATACTGCTCTAACAAAAAGTTTATACTATGTTAACTTTTTTTAATTCATGGTTTTAAATTTTGTTTAATACTTATTTTTTTGAACTATATATAATTAAAATATAAATAAAAAAGGGAAAATCCAGTGACATCAACATGACGAGTCACGTCCTACTGGATCAGCCAACAAACGCGCGCTTTAGGCGTGGTAGCCGCGTGCCTCGCAACAAGTGGCACATAGCCGCCCCTAAAACTTTGTTTGGTCCCATTCACGACCATAGCGTTGGATCGACCCCGCGCCATGAGTCGTGTTGTCTCTCTCAGCGAATGTTATATGTGGCCCTTGGCAGCACATTTTCGTTTTTTCTCCCAGGCCGTTTGCATATCGCTGGCTGTTTATCTTCATTTTTGCGGCCTGTTGTGTGCCTCTTTGTGGTAGTAGGATATATATAAGGGCAGGTTGTCCGAAAATGCCTTTTGGAGCTCGGCCTCCATGGAGGCCGGGTTTTAAAAAACACAAAATTCAGCAAAACACATATATTTACATTTTAAAAAAATCTAAAAAATACAGATATACATGGAGGTATAACACACATATGTGTAAATTTTCAGGACGAAATACGTTAAAACAAGGGCTGTGCAAAAAAGACAAATCTGCGGCTTTTTAACACATGATACTATTCATCCCAAAAGTCCATGAATTTGTCTTTTTTACACAGATCGCATTTCAAGGTATTTCATCCTGAATTTTTGCACACATATACATTTCATCTTTGTATACTTGCATATTTTTTCTCATATTTTTTTAAAACCGGATAGTTTGAATTTTGAATTAATTAAAAATAAAGGGCTCCATGGAGGCCGAGCTCCAAAAGGCCCTACTCAGGTTGTCTTTTCTTATTCTCCTTCATTTCATTAGGCGGCTGAGAGCGAGAGAAGAAGACAACTCGTAGAAGAAGGTAGATTGGGGATGACGTCTGCCAAGGTTTTTTATTTTTTATTTTTCACAGGTTTTTCTTTTGGTTTTCTTTTATTAATATAATTTTTTGTTTTTTTATTATTAGTTTGATTTTTGTTTTGTTTTTCCCTTTTTAATTCATAAATATTTTACTTTTATGAATATATATTTTTGAATTCATGATCAATTTTAAATTGGATTTGCAAAAACTCAACTAACTGAGTTTTAACTCTCTCAGGCAATGTTGTATGTGGCACGTGGCGGCCTTTTTTCGTTTTGTTATTAGTTGTTTGTTATCGTTGTTCATGGCCCGTCGCAACTCGTTTTTCTATTTCCTTTTGGTTGTCTATACTTATCGGTTGCTCACGATCCGTTCTGACCTATCGCAAACTTTTTTGTTTCTCAATAGAACTGGATCGATGGGATAGCGGTGCTCATTTTTATTGGTCGCTTCTACAAATCAGTCGGATGATTTCTCTAAGAAATCATCCGCCTGGGTAGTCGTCCGATCTAGCGCTATGTGGTTCTTCGATCCAAGCAAGCCCCACCACGCGTCTTCCTCGTCTGATCTCATTCCACTAGAACGATGCAACACCCCCTTGGCACATCCGCCCGGCAACCACGCGGCACTGGAGTCATCGGAAGCGCTGCAACGCAGCTCGAAGAGTCATCGCCGACCGCTGCATCGGTGGCAGTGCTCCATTGCAGCGCCGGACGGCGCTCCGGGAGCTCTGGCATGCAACACAAGGAGCACCGGTGTGCTGCTCCATTGCAGCTACGGGAGCTCCGGCATGCAGCACCAGGAGCACCGGCGTCCTGCTCCATTGCAACGTCGAGTGATGCTTCAGGAGCTCCGGCATGCAGCACCAGGAGCACCAGCGTCCTGCTCCATTGCAGCGTCGGGCGACGCTTCGGGAGCTCCGACATGCAACACCAGGAGCACCGACGTGCTGCTCCATTGTAGCTATGGCCATAGCAACACCAAGCACAAAAAAGCATCGATGTCACACCGACGAAGCTTCATTGCAGCCACGACGGCGCTCCATTGCAGCCTAGAGCGGCACCTCATAGCAACTCTGGCGGTGCCACAAAAGCTCCAATGCGGCACCAATGGCGCACAGTCCAACCTCCTCTTGCGCAACATTGGCAGCAAGCGGCGCCCGCCTCCTGCCTTCCCCCTGCGTTGCAACACCAGCGGCGAGCAACCCAACCTCCTCCTACGTGCTGCGTTGCAGCCCCGCTGGTGAGCGGCGTCACCCTCTAGCCATCGTGTTGCATTGCAACATCGGTGGTGACGATGTGAGTGGCCAGCGTTGCCTCTTCCTGCTCGCAACAATGGTGGTGCGCCATGACAACAATCAATAGCGGGTGGCTGCAACTCCCCTCGCTCGCGGCAACATCAACTAATTGCGGCGGTAATGTAGCAGGTGGTGGTCTCCAACGGGGCCGCATCCCCGCGCCGTGGGCACCCCCCGCCAGCAAAGACGCCTCCGCGTGTCGTCGACACCCGCTGCCACTCCCCGCTGCAGTCACCGTACCCTAGAGCGTCCCCTCCCGACGCCGAGGTACGGTTGCTCATCGGGGTGCATACCGCAACCATCTCGAGTCCGAGCAACCGCCTTCGTCCCGGCGGCCAAACAACATGACCGAGCCCCGCCGATTCGCAACAATGGTGGCTAGTGGTTGGTGGTCGACGTTGCCATGGAAGCCTTTCCCTCTCGGTTGTGAAGAACCAGAGATGTGAAAAAGAAAGAGATGGACATGGAGAACATGTGGAGAAGAGTGAAGAGATAAGGTCGGGGGTAGGTCGAAGCAATGGAGTGGTCAAGCAGGGGACGAGGTTTACAAAAGCAAGAGATTGGTCGGTTGAAAATAATCATTTTCCGTTTTTATTTCTTTGCCTCGTTTTATTCTTTGGTTCTTCGGTTGTAGCAAGTGAGATGAGAGCACACGAGAGCACGTGGAAGGGAGACTAGGGCGACTGTTGAATATATTTTCTATTTCTTACATGTGCTTTGTGTTTTTCCGCTGACCTCTCAATTTTTGTTTGTGTCCACTTCTTTTTTCTTTTTTTACCATGCGGAAATAATTAGTAATTAAGGAGTGACCCTGTAACTTATTAAGATTCTAGGGGCTGCAATTGTAAGCTTTTAAGGGGTTTGCAACTGCAGTGACATGAACTGTTATGCGACTAGGTGGGTCGGGGAGAGGGGTTATTGGCTTAGTTGCATGTTCATCACTAGCCATACAATCGCAAGCGCTATAGCCTGACTGCAACTTCACCGGCACAAAATGGCTTCAACTTAGGGGCGGAGAACGGGTTGTTGGGGGCACTTGCATTTTCTCTGCTAGACATGCAACTGCAAGTGTTGTATCCTGACTTCAACAGGGTCGGGGAGGCGGAGTTGTTGAGGCTAGTTGCATTTGCACCACTAGATGTGCAACTACAAGCATTCTAACCCGACTGCTACTGGACGGACACAAAGCGATTGTAACTGGGTCGGGGAGAGGGTTGTTGGGGCTAGTTGCACGTCCACCACTAGACCTGCAATTGCAAGTGTCATAATATGAATACAACGTTATGGGACACAATGCGACTATGGCATGGGCATGAGGGGTTGTTGCGCTAGTTGCATGTCCATCACTAGACACACAACTACAAGCGTGGCAACCCGACTGCAACTGCATGGGTACAAAATGACTACAACTAGGGGTTGTTGAGGCCAGTAGCATGTCCATCACTAGACATGCAACTACAAGCATTGTCCAATTGTAATTGCAAGGACACAAAGCGACAACAACCGGGGTCGGGGGGGGGGGGGGAGGTTGTTAAGCCAATTGCATGTCCACCACTTGACATGCAACTGCAAGCATTGCAACCTGGATTCAAATGCATGGGCACAAAATGACTATAGGTGGGGTCGAGTGGGGAGTTGTCGGGGCCACCACTAGAAGGGGACCAGTTGCATGCCCACCTCCAGGCTTGCAACTGCAATAGTTGTAAACCGATTTGCAATTGCATAGCCTCAAACACGCTACAACTAGGCCAGTAGGGGGAGGGTAGTAGGTTAGCCATTTGCATGTCCCCCAACGCGTCTGCAACTGGGCGAGGAAGAAGGGGGTTGTCGGCTAGTTGCATGTCCACCCACCTAGATGTGACGCCCTGGATTTGCTGCTACAGTAATGATTGTAATTAAGCTACAGTGATGACCATGATCAGCAACAAATCATTTTGCTAAATGGGATATGATCAAGTTGAAATTCATATCTCATTTCAAATTCCACTTCAAAAGCCACTTGAATTTTATTGTGATAAAATAAGTGCTCAAACAGCAGGTTAAAATTGTTGCACACTGGTGATAAATCACAAGACAATTGGTGTTAAGGAAAACAACATCACCAAAACTATGGTGTGGACCCCACCTTCAATAACAGCACCAATTTGTTTTTAAAGTGCTCTTAAATTCATTTGGATAAATCAAACAGTTTCCAAAAATGCCCAAAGTGTATGTGGTCATGTGGGATATTGCAAAGTATTTTATGGACCAAGTGGCACATTTTTGTTGAAGAGAATTATTGCAAAAAAATAAATGAAACTGAAAATAAAAACAGAAAACAGAACAGGAAATGAAATAAAAAGAAAAGGCTTACCGGGCACTGTAGCCCATGTGCTACAGGCTGGCCCAGCCCACCAGGGCCAGCCTTTCCCTTACCTCGCGCCAGAACAGGAGAAGGCCGGCGCGCCATGGCGCCGACGCGCGCGCCCGCTCGCTCGGCCTCCTCGCGCTAGATCTTTTGCATCTGCTTGCGTGGATGGGATAAGACCGACCCCCGCACCTCTCTGGATCGCTCGGCCGCCACTTTCCCCCTCTCCTTTGTCCTCCTCCTCGCTTCCCGAGCGGATCCATGGCCGCGCCGTGGTGATAGACGCGGCCACCGTCCACCTCCTCCCTCGCTGGTTAGCCCTGGAGCTCCGCCTCGACTACCTCGACCCCCTGGAGCAGTGGATCGAGCCCCCGGGGTCTCCATCGCCGCGCCCGAGAGTTTCTTCCTCCTCGGACCAGCAAGCGCGCCACCGTCGATTCGCCGTCTGCACTGCACCAGCTCCTCCATCGGGCCTTCCCAGAGACGCCAGTGAGCTCCTCTAGCCGCCCCTCTCCCTTAGTGCGCTCCCGTAGCTCCTCTAGCTAGCTGGCCTCGTAACCGAGCTTTGTTCGCCGCCATTGCCGATGTGCTCGTGCCGTGCGTGCCACGGGCGTGCTCCGGGACGTCCCCTGCTTCGACCCCGCGCGCTAGATAGGTCGTTTGCGTGCTGGTTTGCTCGCTGCCATCGACGCCCGATAGCTTCTCCGCCGCCGTCGACGTAGCTCACTCCACAGACCACGGCAGCTCGATCTGATGGCCGGAACGAAACGACGACGACCACAGCTCGCGATAGGAAGAAACCGCGCTCGATTTGACCCCTTGTACGCAAAACCCGAGCCTCGGCTCGTTTTCGGGAGCTCGTCGGAGCTTCTCCGGTGGCCGGACGGCGCCGCCGCCTATGTGGCCGGGACGGGGCCACTGCCAGGGTCGCTGACCGGTGGGCCAGGCCGACCCTGTTGACCTGTTGACCAGGTCAACTACTGACTGGACCTGGTCTAGCCAATGACAGGTGGGGCCCGACCCCACCCCTGTGTATGACATGTGGGCCAGCCCTGTCAGAGGGATATTTAGTTAAGAAAACAATTAATTAGACTAATTAGTCAGTGACAATGGACCCCACATGCTAATTAATCTCTGGTTAGATTAAATTAAACCTGGGTTAACCCTGAGTCACTGACAACAGGGCCCCACAGGTCAGGTTTGACCTGGGCACTGTGCAGTTGACTGCTGACGCAATGCTGACCTCATGCTGACGTCATAAAAGCATTTTCGAATTAGTATTAATTCTGTAATTTCAGAAATTGATTAAAACTTTAAAAATTAATAGAAAATAATCTGTAGCTCAGATGAAAAAGTTTTATACATGAAAGTTGATCAGAAAAATCCCACGAATCCGAATACGTTGTCCGTTCATCTGTCACATGCTCCTAGCATGATGAACATGGAATATTCCCCCTCCGGATCGTCTGTCCGATAAATCAAAGGACCCGGAAAATATCGTCAGATATTCTCCTGCTCCGTCTGCAACGTGTAATACTGCGTTAGTGCATGCCTAGCCCTGCATATTGCCATGTCATGCATCGTGATGCATCTGTTTGCTTATATTTATTGTTTCTTCCCCCTCTTCTCTCCGGTAGACCCCGAGACTGACGGTGCTGCCGGGTACGACTACACTGCCGACGATTAGGCCTTTGCCGCAGAGCAGCAAGGCTAGCAACCCCTCCCCCCCTTGAGCATTCCGATATCGCCCATTTCTTTCCCTCTTATTCTTGCATTAGATTTTGCTACTGTATTAGTTAGCTTCTATTCTGATGCATAGCCTGTTTTTGATAAACTTTTACTGTACCTGCTATCATATCAACTGCTTAGTATAGGTTGATCAATGAATCCCTTGTGACCCCCTAGTCCCAGTTGCCCCGCTTTAATATCAGTCACTCGGTCATCATGATCGACGAGCCAGGCCCCTCACATCACCGCACACCCCTTAGTTGTACGACTCTGCGGAGCTACTATCGAGTACCGAGGGTGACACCTCGTGAAGTACTCATGATGCTAGCTCTGTAGTGTAGCTAGACGGTCGTGGTTATCGAGGGTGATTCCTCCTTCACCACTCCCGACGATGTCTCTGTCGTGCAACCCCTCAAGTGTGGGACCCTCGAGGGTGATTCCTCTAAGTCCACCTTGACGGTTTCATCGAGTGGGGCCCTTTGAGGGTGATTCCTCAGGTTCCGTCTTGATGTTTTATACACACAGTTACTATGACCTGGTTACAGAAACATGTTGGTGATGGGTCGGCCCTGAGGGGTACCCACGGTTTGATGATGATGAGGCGTGGACGGGTAGGAGAGGCCCTTACCACACATCCTCGAGTCGGGGCGACGGGACCGCACTTCATGGGTCGCGCTTGCCCCGCATTAATAAAATGCTAATGGGTTGGGTATTTGATCTGAGTTGGTCGTTTGACCTTTAACGCACCAAACCTTCACGTGGGAGAAGTTATGGGTACTCAGCGTCGTTGTATCATCCGAAGCTCTTCGGACGTCAGCAATGGAGCGGCGCGCGCCCGAGTGGCCTGGATGGTACAGCTCTTGGATTAGAGTGTGCTAGGGCTGACCTCGGCCGCGTACGCATCGTGCAGGAGCACAAAGGGCAAGTGGGCCCACGACCCCTGTGCGCTTAGGATTTAGACTGGCGGGCTGGCCTCTCTGTTGAGCCTAGGTGGGGCGACGACGTGTTGATATCCCGAGGCTGGGCATGACCCAGGAAAGTGTATCCGGCCGGAGGTGATCAAGCGTATTGGAAATGCGGTGCACCCCTGCAGGGATGCATTCATCTATTCGAATAGTCGTGTCCACGGTAACAGGACGACTTGGAGTTGTACCTTGATCTACTAAAACTAAAATTGTGACTTTAATTTGAAATGAATGTTGGCTCCGGGATTGCTTCCTCGCAGGGAGTCGAGGAAGAATCTCTGGGCGTGGTTACTCAATAAAATTTGCTACAATAATATTGCTATATATGAGATACCAATCTACACTCTTCTAATGTTGCAAGATGTTGAAGATGCTAGTCTTCGATAGGACTAGGCCTTTCCCCCTCATTCTTGCTTTCTGCAGTCAGTCCAGATATGACCCCATTCCTTGATACCGATGCATACTTAGCATAGTTCGGATGTCAGTCTTGCGAGTACTTTGGATGAGTACTCACCGCTGCTTCGCATTTCTCTTTCCCCCTTGATACGGTTTCCGCGTTCAGATGACGGAGCCCAGGAGATGGAGTACGCCAGAGACGACTACTACACCACCGCTGGAGCCTACTACTACGTGGAGACTGACGACGCTCAGGAGTAGTTAGGTTGGCTCCCAGGCAGGAGGCCTCGCCTCTTTCGATCCGCTGCTTATGTTTGTGCTAGCCTTCTTAAGGCAAAACTTGTTTAACTTATGTCTGTACTCAGATATTATTTGCTTCCGCTGACTCGTGCTTTGTCAAGCTTTGTATTCGAGCCCTCGAGGCCCCTGGCTTGTAATATGAAGCTGTATGACTTTAATTTGTGTCTAGTGTTGTGTTGTGATATTGATTAGTGAGTCCCTAATCTTGGTCGTACGCATTTGCGTGTATGATTAGCGTACGGTCAAATTGGGGGCGTCACACTAGACTTGCAAACGCAAGTGTCATAATCAGGTTGCAACTGCATAACCCCCAACACGACTGTAACTCGGGCCGTTGGATTTTTCTGTTGGCCTGTGGCATGACCACCACTGGAGTTGCAAGTGCAAGTGTCGCAACTCAATTTCAATTGCATGGCCCACCAATGCGACCGCAAGGGTTGCAACAAGTGAAGTGGCCCCCAACACAACTACAACCGGCGGCAAATTTTGTTCTTTTTTATTTTATAAATCATGAAGTTCTTTTTTCAAATTTGTCATAATTTTCAAAGTTCATGAACATTCTTTGGATCAACGATCATGTTTTCCAATTAGCTAACATTTTTATATTTGGCAAACACTTTCTCAAATACGCAAACAATTTTTTGAATCTGCGATCAGTTTTTCATGGGCCACATTTTTGCACAACTTGCATTTTTCAGAAAATAGTTCCTAAAATCACAAGTCGCGTGTTATTCGTGGGCTTTTTCACAAGGATTTGAAAAACAACACATGCACCTCGGCTACTAATTGTGTAATACACTAGTTGTCACGTTGGCTCATGACCCATTGATATTCTGTGATAGGCATTTCCGTTGTGTGTGTGGAGAGGATGAAGAAGTGTACTATCTTTTTTTAGATAAAACAATGCTCTTTATTCAAGTACTGATGTTCAAAGGAATACATAAATAGGCAGGAGGATTACACAACTATAGGATCGAAAGCATGTCTAGAGGGGGGGTGATTAGACTACTTGACCAAATAAAAATCTAACATTTTCCCAATTTTAGTTGTGGGCAGATTTTAGCAATTGTAGCAAGTCAAGTTCACCCTACACACGCAAGTCTAAGAGTATAGCAGCGGAAAGTAAAGACATGCAAATGTAAGAGGTTAGGGATTGGAAGATCAAACGCAATTTGGAGACGCAGAGATTTTTTCCCGTGGTTCCAATAGGTGGTGCTATCGTACGTCCACGTTTATGGAGACTTCAACCCACAGAGGGTAACAGTCGCGAGAGTCCAAGGAGGGCTCCACCCACGAAGGGTCCATGAAGTAGCAACCTCGTCTATTCCATGATGGCCTGCATCCACGGAGGACTAGCCTTACTCGGGGTAGATCTTCACGAAGAAGGCGATCTCCTTGCCCTTACAAACTCTTGGTTCAACTCCACAATCACGAAGAAGGAGGCTCCCAAGCGACACCTAACCAATCTAGGAGGCACCACCCTCCAAAAGGTAATAGATGTGATAGTATGATGAACTCCTTGCTCTTGTGCTTCAAAAGATAGTCTCCTCAACGCTCAATCACTCTCTCACAGATTTGGCATTGGTAGAAGAGATTGATTGGATGTTAACCAACTTGGGGAGGCTAGAAATCAAGATCCATATGGTTGGAGTGGATGATCTTGACCTCAACACATGGGTAGGTGGTTCTCTCTCCGAAAATTGGATATGGCAAGTGTAGATCTGTTCTGAGTGCTTCTCTTGCGAGTGAGAGGTGGTGGAGGGGTATATATAGGCTTCTCCAAAAATCCAACCGTTACAACATTATTGACCAACTCGGTGAAACCGAAGTAGAAACTCGGTGGCACCGACTAGTTCAAAATGTGGCAACTTTGGCGTTTTCGGTGGAACCAATATATGAATCTCGGTGGTACCGATATGGGTGACCTAGGAAGCTACCAAATCTCTGTGAGAGCGATTTCTCAAACTCGGTGGGACCGATTTAGAGAAATGGGCTAACTGAAAGTTGGTCCAACTTCTCGGTGGTACCGATTCTCAGAACTTGGTGGAACCGAATCTAGAAAATGGCTAACCAGGAAGTTGGTCACTGTTTTCGGTGGCACCGAATGAAAAGGTGGTAGTACCGAGATGCTAGGGTTTGGTTTGGCTTCTGTCTTGGATAAACTCGGTGGATCCGAATGAGAATATTGATGGCACCGAATTTTGACTTTAGGCTTTGGACAGAGGATATGTGTGGGAAAGTGGGTGAGTATTTTTTGTGGCTAACTCTAAGCACTTGAGCAACCAGATCATCATATTTAACTCATCCCCTTTTAATAGTATTGGCTTTCCTATGGACTCAAAGTGATTTCTCACAAAATGTAAAATGAAGAGTCCTTGATCTTGAAGCATGGCCAATCCTATTCCTTCCTTTCCTTGGTGAGGTTCTCCACACAATCTTTTAGCCAATCCATCATTGAACTTTTTCCTGAGATACACTGAGTGGAAACATTAGTCCAATGAAATATATGTTGTTATTAA
Organism: Elymus sibiricus; assembly: GCA_039707655.1. Lineage (NCBI taxonomy): Eukaryota > Viridiplantae > Streptophyta > Magnoliopsida > Poales > Poaceae > Elymus > Elymus sibiricus. The sequence goes on from CM077671.1 coordinate 255,248,196, forward strand.
TTACCAAAACCACCTAGGGAGAAGTTGTGCTTTCAATCTCCCCCTTTTTGGTAATTGATGACAACATATAGATCAAAGCTTCGATGCACTAGTAGAAAACATGGCTTTGGTTCTAGCCGGATCAGAGCAATAGTCCCGGTCGTGTTATGAACCGGAACTAATGTGAGCATCAGTCCCGGTTCGAGCAGCTAGGACGTCGGCCGGGCCTCGGCAGGCATCAATCCCGGTTCGAACGGGACCTTTAGTCCCGATTGGTGACACCAACCGGGACTAAAGGTGTTGCGCCAGGAGCGAGGCCCTTTCGTCCCGGTTGGTGTCTCCAACCGGGACTAAGTCTATCTTCAGTCCCGGTTCTAGACACCAACCGGGACTAAAAAACTGCCTATATATATCCTTGCCCCTGCCCACCCTCTCCTCTGTTTTTTGTTCATAGAAGGTGGGAGGTGTGTGTGCTACTTTGCTCTCCCTTCCTATGCACATGAGGTGTTCGATGAAATGCCTGAGCCACACTTAAGCTTTCTCCTCTGTTCTTCCTCCAACCCCGTCCTCACCGTCGTCAATCGCCCGCGCCGACCTCGTCGCCGGCACCACCGTGGTCAACCTCTTGTTCTTATCTTTTTTTTAAAAAAAAATCTTACTTGTATGTTTTTGATAGTTACTTGTATAATTTTCTTACTTGTATTATTGTTTGTTATTATATAGTGCCATGGTTTTGATATCCGCCCCCGTCGGCTCCCGTCCGGTCTATGATTCGTATGTGGTATATTATCATTTATAACTATTTGTTTCATTTAGTTATTATGACAATTATGGCGACCAAATTGACATAGATATTTTTACGTAGGAGATATGTGAACCGGAAATTCCAACCGACCCTTTTGTCAAGAGGTTAAATTTAGTTGAAAAAGAAAACAATTATTTGCAAGAAAAATTGAAAAGAATTGAAGAAGAGAAGATGAAATTGGAGTTGCATGTTGCCGACGTCGTCGATCTACACAAGATCCAGATGGATGCAATGCGCTTGAAGATTAGAAAGATTAGAAAATATGCCATTGATAAATAGGCTTGGTATCATTATGCTGTTGGATCATTTGTTACCTTAGTTGCAATTTTGATCGCATTTGTTGTAGCATTTAAATGTTTTACATAGTTGTATTAGTTTCAATGTATGTTTAGATGCTCCAGATAATTGTATGTTGTTTTATGAGAACTATGCATGAACTTTATGTATTTATTTTTGCAGTAATAACATTTGATCACTATTAATTTGATCATTTCTCTATTCATGATGTTCTGTAATGGTTTTTGATATACTTAATTATATAATGCAGATGAACCGGCAATGGATGTACGGTGACCGACGCACTTCCAAAAAACGGTGGTACCCAAATTGCGAAGATGGCAACACAAAACTCGGTACCACATTGGAATTGCTGCAATGGAAGGCAGAGAATGGTTTATCTGACAAGGGATTTGAGAAGTTACTGAAAATAATGAAGAATAAGCTTCCAAAGGATAACGAATTGCCTGACAGTACGTACAAAGGAAAGAAGGTTCTCTGCCCTATAGGATTAGATGTGCAGAAGATACATGCATCACCAACACCCAATAAGCAGCACCTGCACACAAACAACAAATACTTGCAACCCGACGCGAAAGAGAGGTTGTCAATCTCTCTACGGTAATAAGATAGATTAGGTAGTGATAGATAGGAGAGATAGATCTCTCAAGAACACAAATAAAAAGAGTAAATATGCAGCAATATATTTTTGGGTTTTTGGTTTTGTAGATCTGAAAACAAAGATTGCAAAAAACATAGATCGGAAAGCAATATGATGGAAAAGTAGACCCGGGGGCCATAGGGTTCACTAGTGGCTTCTCTCATGAGTATAGCACACGGTGGGTGAACAAATTACTGTTGAGCAATTGATAGAAAATCGAATAGTCATGACGATATCCAAGGCGATGATCATTATATAGGCATCACGTCCAAGATAGATAGACCGACTCCTGCCTGCATCTACCTATATTACTCCACACATCGACATCTATCCAGCATGCATCTAGTGTATTAAGTTCATGGAAAAATGGAGTAATGCAATAAGAACGGTGACATGATGTAGACAAGATCTATTCATGTAGGAATAGACCCTATCTTGTTATCCTTAATAGCAACGATACGTGCGTGTCTTGCTGCCCCTTGTGTCACTGGGAAAGAACACCGCAAGATCGAACCCATCACAAAGCACCTCTTCCCATGGCAACAAAAATCGATCTAGTCGGCCTAACTAAACCAAAGATTCGAAGAAGAAATACGAGGCTATAAGTAATCATGCATATAAGAGATCAAAGAAGACTCAAATAATATTCATGGATAGAAACTGATCATGAACTCAAAATTCATCGGATCCCAACAAACACACCGCAAAAGTTTACATCAAATACATCTCCAAGAGACCATTGTATTGAGAATCATAAGAGAGAGAGAGAGAAGAAGCCATCTAGCTACTGCCTACGGACCCGTAGGTCTATGGTGCACTACTCACGCATCATCGGAGAGGCACCTATGAGGAAGATGAACCCCTCTCTGATGGTGTTTAGATTGGATCTCGAGGTTCTGGAACTTGCGGCGGCTGGAATTGTGTTTCGTCGACTCACCTAGGGTTTTTGGAATATTTGGGAATTTATAGGCATCAGAGGCGGTGCGGAGGGGCCCCGTGGAGGGCACAACCCATCAGGGCGCGTCAGGGGCCCCCTGGCGCGCCCTGGTGGGTTGTGCTCCCCACAACCCACCTTCCTGGCTCTTGTTTGGCCCACTGGGTGTCTTCTGGTCCAGAAAAATCTCCAAAAAGATTCGTCGCGATTGGACTCCATTTGGTATTGATTTTCTGCGAAGTAAAAAACAAGCAAAAACAGCAACTGGCACTTTGGCACTATGTCAATAGGTTAGTCCCAAAAAATGATATAAAGTTGTTATAAAATGATTGTAAAACATCCAAGAATGATAATATAACAGTATGGAACAAGCAAAAATTATAGATACGTTGGAGACGTATCACGGTGCATTGCGGTATAAGATCAGACGAGATGACTGACGTGGCTTGAGACTGCGTCGGTAATTCCCCAAAGAGGAAGGGATGATGCAGCACAGAGACGGTAAGTATTTCCCTCAGTTATGAAACCAAGGTTATCAAACCAGTAGGAGGATCACCACCACCCAATAAGCACCACCTGCACGCAAATAACAAATACTTGCAACCCGACGTGAAAGAGAGGTTGTCAATCTCTCTACGGTAAAAAGATAGATTAGGTAGTGATAGATAGGAGAGATAGATCTCTCAAGAACACAAAATAAGAAGAGCAAATAAAAAGTGCAGCAATATATTTTTGGGTTTTTGGTATAGTAGATCTGAAAACAAAAAAGCAAAAAGATAGATCGGAAAGCAATATGTTGGAAAAGTAGACCCGGGGGCCGTAGGGTTTACTAGTGGCTTCTCTCATGAGTATAGCACAGGGTGGGTGAACAAATTACTGTTGGGCAATTGATAGAAGATCAAATAATCATGACGATATCCAAGGCGATGATCATTATATAGGCATCACGTCCAAGATAAGTAGACCGACTCCTGCCTGCATCTACCACTATTACTCCACACATCGACCGCTATCCAGCATGCATCTAGTGTATTAAGTTCATGGAAAAACGGAGTAATGCAATAAGAATGATGACATGATGTAGACAAGATCTATTCATGTAGGAATAGGCCCCATCTTTTTATCCTTAATGGCAACGATACATACGTGCCTTGCTGCCCCTTCTGTCACTGGGAAAGGACACCGCAAGATCGAACCCATCACAAAGCACCTCTTCCCATGGCAAGAAAAATCGATCTAGTTGGCCTAACTAAACCAAAGTTTCGAATAAGAAATATGATGCTATAAGTAATCATGCATATAAGAGATCAAAGAAGACTCAAATAATATTCATGGATAGAAACTGATCATGAACTCAAAATTCATCGGATCCCAACAAACACACCGCAAAAGTTTACATCAAATAGATCTCCAAGAGACCATTGTATTGAGAATCAAAAGAGAGAGAGAGGAAGCCATCTAGCCACTACCTACGGACCCGTAGGTCTATGGTGGACTACTCACGCATCATCGGAGAGGCACCTATGAAGAAGATGAACCCCTCTGTGATGGTGTTTAGATTGGATCTCGAGGTTCTGGGACTTGCGGCGGCTGGAATTGTGTTTCGTTGACTCCCCTATGGTTTTCCGAATATTTGAGAATTTATAGGCATCAGAGGCGGTGGAGGGGGGCCCCGTGGAGGGCACAACCCATCAGGGCGCGCCGGGGGCCCCCTGGCGCGCCCTGGTGGGTTGTGCTCTCCACAGCCCACCTTTCTTGCACTTATTTGTCCCACCGGGTGTCTTTTGGTCCAGAAAAAATCTCCAAAAAGTTTCGTCGCGATTGGACTCCGTTTGGTATTGATTTTCTGCGAAGTAAAAAACAAGCAAAAACAGCAACTGGCACTTTGGCACTATGTCAATAGGTTAGTCCCAAAAAATGATATAAAGTTGTTATAAAATGATTGTAAAACATCAAATAATGATAATATAACAGCATGAAACAAGCAAAAATTATATATACGTTGGAGACGTATCAGCATCCCCAAGCTTAATTTCTACTCGTCCTCGAGTAGGTAAATGATAAAAACAAAAAATTTGATGTGGAATGCTGCCTAACATGTTCATCTCATTTTCTTTTCTTTTGGATAGCATGGACATTTGGACTTGTAGATGATTCAAAGAAATAGTCTAGTTTTAACATAATGACTTCAATACTCAAGCATGCCAACAAGCAACCATGTCTTTCAAAATATCAACACTAAAGAGAGTTATCCCTAGCCCATCATGCTCAACCATTGATCCATTCATGAAACACACTCAAATATTAGCTATACCCAATGCTCAAGTACGATCATAGTGCCCCCTAGTTGGTGCTTTATAAGAGAAGATGGAGACTCAAAGTAAAAATAAAAATTGCATAAAGTAAATAGATAGGCCCTTCACAGAGGGAAGTAGGGATTTGTAGAGGTGCCAGAGCTCAAAGTTTTAAATTGAGAGAGAAAAACATTTTGGGTGGCATGCCTTTCCTGTCAACGAAAACGACAAAGTAGCTCACAATACTTTCCATGCTAAATATATCATAGGCGGTTCCCAGACAGAAAATAAAGTTTATTCCTTTTTCCACCAAACTTTCACATTCCATGGCGGGTCATATCCACGGTTGCCTTCCATACCAACACTTTCCAAGAAATTTATTATTTGACAACATAAAGTAGATATTTTTTCTTTTTCATTTCGGGAATGGGCATCCCTATTACCGCCGCACTCTCGTGCAATGACAAGTGAATAAACACTCATCTTGAGAATAACACATCTAGCATGGAAAAAATATTGGACACTCCCCACCGTTTCATGAGCGGTACGAGCACACAAAAGAGAAGTTTATTTTGAAAATTAGAGATGGCACATACAAATTTGCTAGGAACGGCATGGAAATACCGCATATAGGTAGGTATGGTGGACTCATAAGGCAAAACTTGGTTTAAGGATTTTGTATGCACAAGTAGTATTTCTACTTAGTACAAATGGAGGCTAGCAAATAGATTGAGAAGCAAGCAAACCAAGAAATGAAAATTCACATAAGTGAGCATTGAGCATAACTAACACCGAATAATGCACCACAAGTAGGATGTAATTTCATTGCATAACTATTGACTTTCGTACTTGCATAGGGAATCACAAACCTTAACACCAATATTCCTACTAAAGCATAATTACTCACTAACATGACTCACATATTACTATCATCATGTTTCAAAAACTATTACAAGGAATCAAGTTTAATTTGTCCAATGATCTTCGTGAAAGTTTTTATTATATCCTGCTTGGATATCTATCACTTTGGGATTAGTTTCATATATTGGCATTGCTTTTTTGACAAGCTCAAACAAATCTAAGTGAAGCACATGAGCATAAAGATTTCATCTCTCAAAAAGGTATAAGTGAAGCATGAGAGGATTTTTCAAAATTTACTAACTCTCAAATTAATCTAAGTGAAGCATAAGAGTATTTCTACAAAAATTTCCAAGCACACCGTGCTCAAAAAGATATAAGTGAAGCACTAGAGCAATTCTATAGCTCAAAAAGTTTAAGTGAAGCATAGAGAGCAATTCTAACAAATCATAGCATAATTTTGGCTCTCCCACATAGGTGTGTACAGCAAGGATACAAATGAAAAACTAACAAGGAAAGCAAGCAAAGATACAAGACGCTCCAAGCAAAACTCATGATATGTGACGAATAAAAATATTGCTAGAAGTAAAATACCGATGGTCGTTAGAAGAAAGAGGGGATGCCACTCGGGGGCATCCCCAAGCTTAGTTGCTTGTTCCTCGTTGGATATATCTTGGGGGTGTTGTAGCATCCCCAAGCTCAGGCTCTTTTCACTCCTTATTTCTTCATCCATCGTGATCTCACCCAAAACTTGAAAACTTCAATCACACAAAACTCAACAAAATCTTCGTGAGATCCGTTAGTATAATAAAGCAAATCACTACTTTAGGTGCTGTTGCAAACCCATTCATATTTTGTTATTGCATTATACCTACTGTATTTTAACTTTACCATGGCTCATACCCTTCAATATAACCCATAGATTCATCAAAACAAGCACACAATGCAACGAAAACAGAATCTGTCTTAAAGAGAAAAGTCTGTAGTAATCTGTATTCTAACCATACTTCTGTAACTCTAAAAATTCTGAAAAATTAGGACAACGTAAAGAATTTGCATAGAAACACTGTGTTAAAATTTCAGCACCAGATCACGTTCCAGAAAAAAAATGAAAATTCAAATACTGGACGCAAAGTTTTTGTTTCAGATTCAGCATCGCTTCTACTCATCTTATGAATCATCCTAAATGCTCTACTTGGCACAAACACTAAATAAACCATAAAAAACACAATCATAACACAGGCATAATTGTCTCAACACTCAAAAACAGAAAGGAAAAAAGCAAAAAAAAAATTATTCATTGGGTTGCCGCCCAACAAGCGCTATCGTTTTACGCCCCTAGCTAGGCATAACGCATAGATTCAAGTATTGTCATCTTTGGTTTTGGATCCATAGGATGCCCTCGTGATTGATTCATATGGTGGCTTAATTCTTGTTCTAGGGAAGTGTTCCATACCCTTTCTTAGTGGAAATTGAAAACGAATATTGCCTTCTTTCATATCAATCACGGCACCTATAGTGCATAAAAACGGTCTACCAAGTATAATGGGACAAGACGGATTGCAATCAATATCAAGCACAATAAAATCTATGGGCACATAGTTCCTATTTGCAAGAATAAGGACATCATTAATTCTTCCCAAAGTTTTTTTTATAGTAGAATCCGCCAAGTACAAATTAAGAAAACATTCTTCAATATTGGTAAGACCAAGCACATCACATAGAGATTTCGGAATCGTGGAAACACTAGCACCCAAATCACATAAAGCAAAGCACTCATAATTTTTAATCTTGACCTTAATGGTAGGTTCCAACTCATCATGTAATTTTCTAGGAATAGAAATCTCCAACTCCAACTTTTCTTCAAAAGATTTCATCATGGCATCAACGACATGTTCAGTAAAAGCTTTATTTTGCTCATAAGCATGGGGTGAATTCAACATGGATTGCAGCAAAGAAATACATTCAATTAAAAAGCAACTATCATAATTAAAGTCTTTGAAAACCAAAATAGTGGGCACATCACTAGTTAAAGTTTTGACCTCTTCAAACCCACTTTTATCAAATTTTTCATCAAGATTTTCACCCTCCAAATTCTTGGGACGCCTTCTAGCTAAAGTTGACTCTACTTCAGTCCCTTTATCATCAATTTTAATATTACTAAACAAGGAATCAATAGTAGAAACACCAATCACTTTAAGATCTTCATCTTTTTTATCCTCTAGAGAGATTGGTTTGGCGGCCATTTGATTTATCAAAGTAGCTTGCGCATCGGAGATTTTACCAAGCAAATTTTCAGCATGAGCATATTTAGATTGAAGATTGCAAACTTCTCTACTGATATCATCAAGTTGTTTCATTATGGCATCTAGCACGGTAGAGTGTTCTCTAAGCTCGTCGGTAAAATACTTATTATGCTCAAATTGTGTAGTCATATATTCCTTAGTACTTTTCTCAATTTCAAGTAAAATATTGGAGTAAGGAACATCATAGTACTTTCGTTGAGGCATCATGACTACGCAAATAAGATTGCAAGCAAGGAAGAGATTCGGCGAGAAAAAGGCAAACGAAAAAGAGGGCGAATAAAACGGCAAATTGGTGAAGTGGGGGAGAGGAAAACGAGAGGCAAATGGCAAATAATGTAATTGCAAGGAGATAAGATTTGTGATTAGGAACCTGGTAGATGATGATGGAGTCTCCTCGACACCTGAGATTGGCACTTAGAAGAGACCGTTTCCTCCCCGGCAACGGCGCTACAAATTCCTTTGACGTGGCTTGAGACTACGTCGGTATTTCCCCAAAGAGGAAGGGATGATGCAGCACAACGACGGTAAGTATTTCCCTCAGTTATGAAACCAAGGTTATCGAACCAGTAGGAGGATCACCACCACCCAATAAGCAGCACCTGCACACAAATAACAAATACTTGCAACCCGACGCGAAAGAGAGGTTGTCAATCTCTCTACGGTAAAAGGATAGATTAGGTAGTGATAGATAGGAGAGATAGATCTCTCAAGAACACAAAATAAGAAGAGCAAATAAAAAGTGCAGCATTATATTTTTGGGTTTTTGGTATAGTAGATCTAAACAAAGAAGCAAAAAGATAGATCGGAAAGCAATATGTTGGAAAAGTAGACCCGGGGGCCGTAGGATTCACTAGTGGCTTCTCTCATGAGTATAGCACAGGGTGGATGAACAAATTACTGTTGGGCAATTGATAGAAGATCAAATAATCATGACGATATCCAAGGCGATGATCATTATATAGGCATCACGTCCAAGATAAGTAGACCGACTCCTGCCTGCATCTACCACTATTACTCCACACATCGACCGCTATCCAGCATGCATCTAGTGTATTAAGTTCATGGAAAAATGGAGTAATGCAATAAGAACAATGACATGATGTAGACAAGATCTATTCATGTAGGAAAGACCCCAGCTTGTTATCCTTAATGGCAACGATACATGCGTGCCTTGCTGCCCCTTCTGTCACTGGGAAAGGACACCGCAAGATCGAACCCATCACAAAGCACCTCTTCCCATGGCAAGAAAAATCGATCTAGTTGGCCTAACTAAACCAAAGATTCGAAGAAGAAATATGAGGCTATAAGTAATCATGCATATAAGAGATCAAAGAAGACTCAAATAATATTCATGGATAGAAACTCATCATGAACTCAAAATTCATCAGATCCCAACAAACACACCGTAAAAGTTTACATCAAATAGATCTCCAAGAGACCATTGTATTGAGAATCAAAAGAGAGAGAGGAAGCCATCTAGCTACTGCCTATGGACCTGTAGGTCTATGGTGGACTACTCACGCATCATCGGAGAGGCACCTATGAAGAAGATGAACCCCTCTGTGATAGTGTTTAGATTGGATCTCGGGGTTCTGGAACTTGCGGCAGCTGGAATTGTGTTTCGTCAACTCCCCTAGGGTTTTCCGAATATTTGAGAATTTATAGGCATCAGAGGCGCTGGAGGGGGCCCCGTGGAGGGCACAACCCATCAGGGCACGCCGGGGGGCCCCTGGCGCGCCCTGGTGGGTTGTGCTCTCCACAGCCCACCTTCCTAGCACTTCTTTGGCCCACCGGGTGTCTTCTGGTCCAGAAAAAATCTCCAAGAAGTTTTGTCGCGATTGGACTCCGTTTGGTACTGATATTCTGCGAAGTAAAAAACAAGAAAAAATAGCAACTGCCACTTTGGCACTATGTCAATAGGTTAGTCCCAAAAAATGATATAATGTTGTTATAAAATGATTGTAAAACATCCAAGAATGATAATATAATATCATGGAACAAGCAAAAATTATAGATACGTTGGAGACGTATCAATGACCCTGGTGATGTTGAGGGCGAGCGCCCCAGTAAGAGGGTTCCTGCCAAGGTGATGTGGTATGCTCCTGTAATACCACGGTTGAAACGCCTGTTCAGAAACAAAGAGCATGCCAAGTTGTTGCGATGGCACAAAGAAGACCGTAAGAAAGACGGCATGTTCAGAGTACCCGCTGATGTGTCGCAGTGGAGAAAAATCGAGAGAAAGTGGCCGGAGTTTGCAGATGACGCAAGGAACTTATGGTTTGGTATAAGTGCAGATGTCATTAATCCTTTTGGGAAGCAGAGCAGCAATCATAGCACCTGGCCTGTGACTCTATGTATCTATAACCTTCCTCCTTGGTTGTGCATGAAGCGGAAGTTCATTATGATGCCAGTGCTCATCCAAGGCCCTAAGCAACCCGGCAACGACATTGATGTGTACCTAAGGCCATTAGTTGAAGAACTTTTATAGTTGTGGGATTTAAAAGGTGTACGTGTGTGGGATGAGCACAAAGAGGAGGAATTTGACCTACGAGCGTTGCTGTTTGTAACCATCAATGATTGTCCTACTCTTAGTAACCTTTGAGGACAGACAAACAAGGGATACAATGCATGCATGCACTATTTAGATGAGACTGAAAGTATATATTTGGATAAATGTAAGAAGGTTGTGTACCTGGGACATCGTCGATTTCTTCCGACCAAGCATGCCTTAAGAAAGAAAGGCAAGCATTTCAAAGGTGAGGCAAATCACCGGAAGAAGCCTGCCCCCCGTACTGGTGATGATATATTTGATATGGTCAAGGATTTGAAAGCAATCTTTGGAAAGGTTCTTGGCGGACAATCTGTTCCGAATGACGCTGACGGACACGCACCCATGTGGAAGAAGAAATCTATATTTTGGGAGCTACCTATTGGAAAGTCCTAGAGGTCCGCTCTGCAATCGACGTGATGCACGTGATGAAGGATCTTTGTGTGAACCTGCTAGGCTTCCTGGGCATGTATGGGAAGACAAAAGATACACCGGAGGCACGGGAGGACCAGCAACGTATGAACGAAAAAGACGGCATGCATCCAAAGCAGTATCAAGGTCCTGCCAGCTACGCTCTTACCAAAGCAAAGAAGGAAATCTTTTTTGAATGCCTTCTCAGTATCAAGGTCCCGTCTGTCTTCTCGTCGAATATAAAGGGAATAATAAATATGGCAGAGAAAAAATTCCAGAGCCTAAAGTCTCATGACTGCTACATGATTATGACGCAATTGCTTCCGGTTGCATTGAGGGGGCTTCTACCAGAAAATGTTCGATTAGTCATTGTGAAGCTATGTGCATTCCTCAATGCAATTTCTCAGAAGGTAATCGATCCGGAAATCCTACCAAGGTTACAGAATGATTTGGTCCAATGTCTTGTCAGTTTCGAGTTGGTGTTCCCACCATCCTTCTTCATTATGACGCACGTCCTAGTTCACCTAGTCGAAGAGATTGCCATTCTGTGTCCTGTATTTCTACACAATATGTTCCCCTTTGAGAGGTTCATGGGAGTCTTAAAGAAATATGTTCATAACCGTGCTAGGCCAGAAGGAAGCATCTCCAAGGGCCATGAAACAGAGAAGGTTATTGAGTTTTGTGTTGACTTTATTCCTGACCTTAAGTCGATTGGTGTTCCTCAATCGTGGCATGAGGGGAGACTGAGTGGAAAAGGCACGCTAGGACCAAAATCAATAATATGTAGGGACGGGCATTCTTGGGCGCAAGCACACTACACAGTTCTACAAAGTTCTACCTTGGTGGCCCCATATATCGAGAAACACATGGATATTGTACGCTCCAAGAACCCGGAGCAGTCTGACCCCTGGATTAAACGTACACACATGGCGACTTTTGGCGGTTGGTTGCAAACACATCTCATGAATGACAACATTGTTGCAGATGAGCTGTACTAGTTGGCCTGGACACCATCTTCGACTATATTGACTTTCCAAGGGTACGAGATAAATGGGAATACATTTTATACAATCGCCCAAGATAAAAAGAGCACCAACCAAAACAGTGGTGTCCGCTTTGATGCAGCAAACACCAATAGGGAAAAGGACACATATTATGGTTACATAGAGGAGATATGGGAACTTGACTATGGACGTGATTTGAAGGTCCCTTTATTCCAGTGCAAATGGGTCAATCTGACAGGAGGCGGGGTAATGGTAGACCCGCAGTACGGAATGACAATAGTGGATCTCAACAATCTTGGGTACACAGACGAACCATTTGTCCTAGCCAATGATGTGGCGCAAGTTTTCTATGTGAAGGATATGTCTATCAAACCGAGAAAAAGAAAAGATAAGGAAGCAGATACATCATATGATGAGCCAAAGCGCCACATAGTTCTTTCAGGGAAAAGAAACATCGTGGGAGTGGAGGACAAGACAGATAAGTCAGAAGATTATGAAAAGTTTGATGAAATTCCTCCCTTCACAGTGAAGACTGACCCAAGCATCCTGTTAAATGATGAAGATTATCCATGGTTACGACGCGATAAGCAAGGGACACATGCGAAGAAAAAGTGAAGACTTTCTCTCTAGTGAGTTTCCGGACTATTCTGATGATGGCCATAATTATGCTCCACAACTATTCTGATGATAGCTTTGATCTCGAATCACTGCAGTTACATGAAGGCGATGTATTAACTGACAAGATTGGCATCCGTTTTAATTTTTGGTAAATGTATGTTTGTTTCCTTGTATAAATATGCATAATAGACAGATATGTGGATCCATTGGTAGGCCACCTGAAAAGCATGCTCTCTTATCGCAAATTCATGAAAGGGTAAAAAGGGGAAGTTGATGATATGTTGAGGGCTGAGAAATCAGAGAATCCTATGAGAATAGCCTATTGTTTTGGCATATCTCATGAATATCCAGGCACCTTTATATTATCTTACATCAGGTTAATATAGACATGGCTTAAACGTCTTGACATATATAGATGAATACAGCAGAAGCATCAGAGATGATAAGAGAGAAACGTTGTATGATAAGAGAGAAACGTTGTATCACATAGATGACATTTGTTAAAAACTTTAATAGCAAAAAGAATTAAATGTCAAAAAGAATTATATTTTAGTAATGTTTTAACAAATTCTTTAATAGATGATATATAATTCTATTTAAAACATTAGAAACAAACATTTGATAACATTTGTTTAAATAGATGACATATAATGTTTTAGTAACAAAAAGAATTAAACTAAAATATATGACATATAATTCTGTTTAAAACATTAGTAAGAAACATTTGATAACATTTGTTAAAAACTTTAATAGCAAAAAGAATTAAATCAAAAAGAATTGCAAAAGAAACATTTGTTTTTGAATCTGTTTAAAAGAAAACTAAAACTAAAATATCCTAAAAAGGTCTAAAACCAAAAATAGGAAAAATAGCTTTAGTCCCGGTTGGGGGCACCAACCGGGACTAAAGGCCTACCTTTAGTCCTGGTCTGAGCCGCCAACCGAGACTAAAGGCCTAGCTTTCGCGCCCTTTGGGCTGCTGAAATTTAGCTTTAGTCCCGGTAGATGGCTCCGACCGGGACTAAAGGTAGGCCTTTAGTCCCGGTTTGTGCCACCAATCGGGACTAAAGGCTGGGTATTTAACTGTGCCTTCTCCCTCCCCCCCAATCTTCCTCTCCACTTCCTCCCACGACGCCGAACCCACCGCACGACGGCGCCAGGCTGCCGGAGATCGTCGTCGCCTCCGAGCCGTCCCCGAGCCTGCTGACCAACGCCGGACCTCCTCGCCCTCCTCCCCGATCATCGCCGCCCCCGAGCCCGCTCCTCGTCGCCGGACCTCCTCGCGCGCCCTCCTCCCCGAGCATCGCCGCGCCACCCGAGCCCGTCCTCGTCGCCGACCGTACCTCCTCGCCCTCCTCCCCGAGCCTCGCCGCCCCTTTCCCTGGCAACGCCGCCCCGCTGTGTGAACCGCCGCCGTTCAATTCCCCTCCTTACTGACGTGGCTTGAGACTGCGTCGGTATTTCCCCAAAGAGGAAGGGATGATGCAGCACATCGACGGTAAGTATTTCCCTCAGTTATGAAACCAAGGTATCGAACCAGTAGGAGGATCACGCAACACTATGTAAACAACACCTGCACACAAAGAACAAATACTTGCAACCCAACGCGAAAGAGAGGTTGTCAATCTCTCCACGGTAAAAAGATAGATTAGGTTGTGATAGATTGGATAGATAGATCTCGCAAGACAACAAAATAAAAGAGGCAAATAAAAAGTGCAGCAAGGTATTTTTGGGTTTTCGGAATAATAGATCTGAAAACAAAAGCGGCAAAAAGATAGATCGGAAAGCAATATGTTGGAAAAATAGACCCGGGGGCCGTAGGATTCACTAGTGGCTTCTCTCATGAGTATAGCACACGGTGGGTGAACAAATTACTGTTGGGCAATTGATAGAAGATCGAATAATCATGACGATATCCAAGGCGATGATAATTATATAGGCATCACATCCAAGATTAGTAGACCGAAACGATTCTGCATCTACTACTATTACTCCACACATCAACCGCTATCCAACATGCATCTAGTGTATTAAGTTCATGGAAAAACAGAGTACTGCAATAAGAACGGTGACATGATGTAGACAAGATCTATTCATGTAGGAATAGACCCATCTTGTTATCCTTAATAGCAATGATACATGCGTGCCTCGCTACCTCTTCTGTCACTGGGAGAGGACACCGCAAGATCGAACCCATCACAAAGCACCTCTTTCCATGGAAAGAAAAATCGACCTAGTTGGCCTAACTAAACCAAAGATTCGAAGAAGAAATACGAGGCTATAAGTAATCATGCATATAAGAGATCAAAGAAGACTCAAATAGTACTCATGGATAGAAACTGATCATGAACTCAAAATTCATCGGATCCCAACAAACACACCGCAAAAAGTTTACATCAAATATATCTCCAAGAGACCATTGTATTGAGAATCAAAAGAGAGAGAGGAAGCCATCTAGATACTGCCTACGGACCCGTAGGTCTATGGTGGACTACTCATGCATCATCGGAGAGGCACCAATGAGGATGGTGAACCCCTCCGTGATGGTGTTAGATTGGATCTCATGGTTCTAGAACTTGCGGCGGTTGGATGTATTTTTCGTCGACTCCTCTAGGGTTTTTGGAATATTTGGGTATTTATAGAGCTCAGAGGTGGTGGAGGGGGGTCCTGAGGCGGCCACAACCCACCAGGGCGCGCCAGGGGCCGGGCGCGCCCTGGTGGGTTGTGGGCGGCCTGGGCTCCCTCCTGGTTACTTCTTTGGCCCACTGGCCTTCTTCTGGTCCAAAAAAATTCTCCAAAAAGTTTCGTCGCGATTGGACTCCGTTTAGTACTGATACTCCGCGAAGTAAAAAACAAGCAAAAACAGCAACTGGCACTATGTCAATACGTTAGTCCCAAAAAATGATATAAAGTTGCTATAAAATGATTCTAAAACATCCAAGATTGATAATATAACAGCATGAAGCAAGCAAAAATTATAGATACGTTGGGGACGTATCAGCATCCCCAAGCTTAATTCCTACTCGTCCTCGAGTAGGTAAATGATAAAAACAGAATTTTTGATGTGGAATGTTGCCTAACATGTTCATCACATATTCTTTTCTTTTGTAGCATGAACATTTGGACTTTTAGATGGTTCAAAGCAATAGTCTAGTTTTGACATAAAGACTTTAGTACTCAAGCATGCCAACAAGCAACCATGTCTTTCGAAATATCAACACTAAAGAAAGTTATCCCTAGCCCGTCATGCTCAATCATTGATCCATTAATGAAACACACTCAAATATTAACTACACCCAATGCACAAGTATGATCATAGTGCCCCCTAGTTGGTGCTTTATAAGAGAAGATGGAGACTCAAATAAAAGTAAAAATTGCATAAAGTAAATAGATAGGCCCTTCGCAGAGGGAAGTAGGGATTTGTAGAGGTGCCAGAGCTCAAAGTTTAAATTGAGAGAGAAAAAAGTTTTGACTGGCATGCCTTTCCTGTCAACGAAAACGACAAAGTAGTTCACAATACTTTCCATGCTAGATACATCATAGGCGGTTCCCAAACATAAAGTAAAGTTTATTCCTTTTTCCACTATTCTTTCACAATCCATGGCTAGCTGTATCCACGGTTGCCTTCCATACCAACACTTTCCAAGGAATTTATTATTTGACAACATAAAGTAAATTTCTTTTTTCATTTCGAGACTGGGCATCCCTATTACCGCCGTACTCTCGTGCAATGACAAGTGAATAAATACTCATCCTGAGAATAACACATCTAGCATGGAAAAATATTGGACACCTACTGTTTCATGAGCGGCACGAGCACACAAAAAGGTAATATTTTTTGAAAATTAGAGATGGCACATACAAATTTGCTTAGAACGGCATGGAAATACCGCATATAGGTAGGTATGGTGGACTCATAAGGCAAAACTGGGTTTAAGGATCTTGGATGCACAAGTAGTATTTCTACTTAGTACAAGTGGAGGCTAGCATATAGATTGAGAAGCAACCAAGCAAGAAACGAAAATTCACATAACGAGCATTGAGCATAACTAACACCGAATAATGCACCATAAGTAGGATGTAATTTCATTGCATAACTATTGACTTTCGTACTTGCATAGGAAATCACAAACCTTAACACCAATATTCTTACTAAAGCATAATTACTCACTAACATGACTCACATATCACTATCATCATGTCTCAAAACTATTACAAGGAATCAAGTTTAATTTGTCCAATGATCTTCATGAAAGTTTTTATTATATCCCTCTTGAATATCTATCACTTTGGGACTAGTTTCATATATTGCCATTGCTTTTGACAAGCTCAAACAAATTTAAGTGAAGAACATGAGCATAAAAGTTTCATATCTCAAAATAGTATAAGTGAAGCATGAGAGGATTTCTTCAAAATTTACTAACTCTCAAATTAATCTAAGTGAAGCATGAGAGTATTTCTTCAAAATTTCAAAGCACACCATGCTCAAAAAGATATAAGTGAAACACTAGAGCAATTCCATGGCTCAAAAAATTTAAGTGAAGCATATAGAGCAATTCAAACAAATCATAGCATAATTTTGGCTCTCTCAAATAGGTGTGTCCAGCAAGGATACTAGTGACCAACTAAAAAGCAAAGCAAGCAAAGACTCAAATAATACAAGACGCTGCAAGCAAAGCTCATGATATGTGACGAATAAAAATATAGCTCCAAGTAGAATACCGATGGTCGTTAGAAGCAAGAGGGGATGCCACTCAGGGCATCCCCAAGCTTAGTTGCTTGTTTCTATTTGGATATATCTTGGGGGTGCTGTATCATCCCCAACCTTAGGCTCCTTTCACTCCTTATTCCTTCATCCATCGTGATCACACCCAAAACTTGAAAACTTCAATCACACAAAACTCAACAAAATCTTCGTGAGATCCGTTAGTATAATAAAACAAATCACCACTTTAAGTACTGTTGCAAACTCATTCAAATTTTATTATTGCATTATACCTACTATATTTTAACTATACCATTGCTTATACCCTTCAATACAAACCATAGATTCATCAAAACAAGCACACAGTGCAACGAAAACAGAATCTGTCTTAAACAGAACAGTCTGTAGTAATCTGTACTCTAACCATACTTTTGTAACTCTAAAAATTCTTTAAAATTAGTAAAACGTAAATAATTTGTATATAAATACTGTGTTAAAATTTCAGCTCATTATCACGCTCCAGTAAAATATGAAAATTCACGCACTGGAGTCAAATTTTCTGTTTCAGATTCAGCATTGTTTCTACTCATCTTATGAATCATCCTAAAGGCTTTACTTGGCACAAACACTAATTAAAACATAAAAAACACAATCATAACAGTAGCATAATTGTTTCAACACTCAATAATAGAAAGAAAAAGGTTAAAATTAATTTATTCATTGGGTTGCCTCCCAACAAGCTCTTTCTTTATAGCCATTAAGATAGGCTTGAGATTTCAATGATGCCCTCATGAAAGATAATAATAGCAACACAAAGAAAGCATCATGAAGCATATGGAAAACAAAATTATGTCTAACATACTTCCTATGCATAGGCATTTTAGAAGCAAACAAATTATCAAGGCAAGCAAAAACTAGCATATGGAAGGAAGAAGAAAGAGACAATAGCAATCTCAACATGAAGAGAGGTAATTTAGTATCATGAAATTTTTGTACAATCAAAATTTCCACTCTCATAATAATTACATGTAGGATCATAATCAAATTCAACAATATAGCTATCATAAACAATACCCTCTTTATGATCAACATGCATAAAGTTTTTATCATCTTCCAAAATAGTGGGATTATCATCAACTAAAGTTATGACCTCTCCAAACCCACTTTTATCAATAAATTCATAAGATTGAACACTCTCCAAATATGTGGGATTCTTTTTACCTAAAGTTGATGCTCTCCCAAACTCACTTTCGATACTATTGCAAACATTATTATCAATAACATATTCAACATGAGGCTTAAATAAATTTTCAAGATCATAAGAAGCATTATCGCCCCAATCATGATCATTGCAATAAGAAGTGGACATGACAAAATTATCATCCCCAAGCTTGTAGTTTTGCATATCATTAACATAGTTGACATTAATAGAATTTATAGTAACATCATTGCAATCATGCTTTTCAATCAAGGAGCTATCATGAATCACCTTATAAATTTCTTCTTTCAACACTTCATCAAAATTTTCAGATTCATGATTTTCAAACAAAACTTCATAGAGATAATCAAGTGCACTCAACTCACTAGCAATTGGTTCATCATAATTTGGCCTTTTGAAAAGATTAGAAAGTGGATGAGCATCCATATCAATAGATTTTTAGCAAGCAAAGATGCAAGCAAATATAAGGCACATGGCAACACAAGCAAAGATAGCAAACAAGCAAAAAGGCAAACGGAAAAGAGGGCGAATAAACGGCAATTTTTTGTGAAGTGGGGGAGAGGAAAACGAGAGGCAAATGGCAAATAATGTAATTGCAAGGAGATGAGATTTGTGATTAGGAACCTAATAGATGTTGATGGTCTCTCCTCGGCGCTAGAGATTGGCACGTAGAAGAGACCGCTTCCTCCCCAGCAACGGCGCCAGAAATTCCTTTGACGTGGCTTGAGACTGCATCGGTATTTCCCCAAAGAGGAAGGGATGATGCAGCACATCGACGGTAAGTATTTACCTCAGTTATGAAACCAAGGTATCGAACCAGTAGGGGGATCAGGCAACATTATGTAAACAACACATGCACACAAAAAACAAATACTTGCAACCCGACGCGAAAGAGAGGTTGTCAATCTCTCCACGATAAAAAGATAGATTAGGTTGTTATAGATTGGATAGATAGATCTCGCAAGAACACAAAATAAAAGAGGCAAATAAAAAGTGCAGCAAGGTATTTTTGGGTTTTTGGAATAATAGATCTGAAAACAAAAGCGGCAAAAAGATAGATCGGAAAGCAATATGTTGGAAAAGTAGACCCGGGGGCTGTAGGATTCACTAGTGGCTTCTCTCATGAGTATAGCACATGGTGGGTGAACAAATTACTATTGGGCAATTGATAGAAGATCAAATAATCATGAAGATATCCAAGGCGATGATCACTATATAGGCATCACGTCCAAGATTAGTAGACCGAAACGATTCTGCATCTACTACTATTACTCCACACATCGACCGCTATACAACATGCATCTAGTGTATTAAGTTCATGGAAAAACGGAGTAATGCAATAAGAACGGTGACATGATGTAGACAAGATTTATTCATATAGGAATATACCCCATCTTGTTATCCTTAATAGCAACGATACATGCGTGCCTCGATGCCCCTTCTGTCATTGGGAGAGGACACCGCAAGATCGAACCCATCACAAAGCACACCTTCCCATGGCAAGAAAAATCGATCTAGTTGGCCTAACTAAACCAAAGATTCGAAGAAGAAATAGGAGGCTATAAGTAATCATGCATATAAGAGATCAAAGAAGACTCAAATAGTATTCATGGATAGAAACTGATCATGAACTCAAAATTCATCGGATCCCAACAAACACACCGCAAAAAGTTTACATCAAATAGATCTCCAAGAGACCATTGTATTGAGAATCAAAAGAGAGATAGGAAGACATCTAGATACTGCCTACGGACCCGTAGGTCTATGGTGGACTACTCACGCATCATCGGAGAGACACCAATGAGGATGATGAACCCCTCCATGATGGTGTTAGATTGGTTCTCGCAATTCTGGAACTTGCGGCGGCTAGATGTATTTTTCATCGATTCCTCTAGGGTTTCTGGAAGATTGGGTATTTATAGAGCTCAGAGGCGGTGGAGGGGGTTCCCGAGGCGGCCACAACCCATCAGGGCGCTCCCGGGGCCCCTGGCGCACCCTGGTGGGTTGTGGGCGGCCTGGGCTCCCTCCTAGTTACTTCTTTGGCCCACTGGCCTTCTTCTGGTCCAAAAAATTCTCCAAAAAGTTTCGTCGCGATTGGACTCCGTTTGGTACTGATATTCTGCGAAGTAAAAAACAAGCAAAAACAACAACTGGCACTTTGGCACTATGTCAATAGGTTAGTCCCAAAAAATGATATAAAGTTGCTATAAAATGATTCTAAAACATCCAAGATTGATAATATAACAGCATGGAACAAGCAAAAATTATAGATACGTTGGAGACGTATCACTTACCATTGTCTAGACAGAAAAAAATAATCAAGAACAGAGAAATTTTTGTAACATGTGTGTTTGATCACCACGGGCTTATCAGTTTTTTGTGTCTATGCTCATCAATTTGTTACAAGTGATTGCTAATATGTCTTCATTTGTTCATCTTTTTTTTTCTGTCCTGTACATGCTTAGTATGTAGATGTATGTATGTATGTATGTATGTATGTAGATGAACGGTGGAATTTGGATAAGATGTATATATATGTATGTAGATGCTTAGTACATGGAACGGTGGAATTTGGAAAAATGTTGTGATTGCTCTTAGCAACTGTGTCGGTGAGTCCCCGACGATCGCCGGAGGAGTCCCCGACGATCGCCAGAGTAGTCGTCCCCGACGATCGCCGGTGAGGAGTCCGCGATGATCGTCGGAGGAGTCCCCGACGATCACCGGAGGAGTCCCCGACGATCGCCGGAGGAGTCGTCCCCGGCGATCGTTAGTGAGGAGTCCGTGACGATCGCCGGAGGAGGCCCCGACGATCGTCGGAGAAGGCTAGGGGTGAATGGAAAGAGGAGATGTGATTTGAACAAATCAATGTAAGTAGTACTAGCTAGGTCTGCGCATCTCTTTGATTCTAGTTTCAATACCATTATCATGCTTGATTATTATTTTGATTGAACTCTATTCTCGTAAAGTGCTCGAGGCAGGGACAAGGGAATAATTTATGTGGATACTACGTTTGCGAGTTCATTTGCCAGACGACCCGTGAGCAGGGCAGGCTTTTACAACAACTTGAAGTACGTAAACAATATTCACAATTTTTTATTACCATCAATTGTGTTGAGTTTCATTCATATATATATATATATATATATATATATATATATATATATATATATATATATATATATACATATTGACCCCCTTCTTTAAATTAGATCCAACGGAAGCGGGACGAACTCCTACCAAAGGATCGCATACAAGCAATTCAAGAGGAATTGGCGGGATTCTTACTTGAAGAGGTCATAGCTAAAACCAGGGAATACCATCAGGAATTGGCCATAGATTTTGGACAATAGATATTAGGGATCGTAAGAGATGTTATATTGTATATATGCATGAACCTGTACTATATATGGTAGCGTCGAAAGAGGTCACTTCTCTATATTCATGACCAATCACGGAGAAAGAGGTCACTTCTCTATATTCATGACGATGTTGTGTAATGGTCTCTTCATTGCTATTAGTAGCTAGCGTCGACTTGAATGGATGTAACCCCTAAACCCTTCAAAACCCCTCCTTTCAAAAAAAAACTAAACCCCAACGATTGGCAGGGGCTGACGCGTAGCTGCCTTTTAGTCCCGGTTGGTGTTACCAACCGGGACTAAAGGTCCTCTTGCCTGAGCGCTACGCAGCGGCTACGTGGAGCCCCTTTAGTCCTGGTTCGTAACACGACCGGGACTAAAAACGGGGGCCTTTAGTCCCGACTGTTTAGTCCCGGTTGCACAACCGGGACTAATGGCCCTTGAGAACCGGTACTAATGGCCCATTTTCTACTAGTGATGAGAGATATAATCAATGAATAGCATCGTCTCTTTGAGAAGTATGTGATAAGCAAGAGCTCCCCCTAAATTTGTGCATTATTTTAAATTTGCGTTTGAATGCAAATGCACAATCGATTAGGATCATGGGTCACTCTTCAATGTCACATATAACTTGGTGGTGCGCAAAAATTAATATGAATGAATTGCATAAGCACATCACACCAAACAAGTGAATGATCATCTCATAGATATCTCAAAGATAGGAAATAGTAGCATCACACAAAAGGTATATGATCAATCACCAAACGAAGTTTCAACCAAACGATAAACCAAATGTTTTTAAAAGTGCAAAGAGGGATAAAATACAACACACTCTCTCTCTCTCTCTCGAAGCCCTATGATCTATAACCTCTCCCCCTTTGGCAACAAGTTACCAAAAAGTTCAAAGCTATAGAGCTACTCGTCGCTCTGGGCATGATCTCCTCCATGAGACGATGAAGCTGCTCCGGTGGATGTCGGAGGAGTCGAGAGAAGAGCATCCGCAAACGCTTCAGATGAAGTCCTCTGAGGTGGTGGTGTAGACACTGGAGGTGCTGGAGGAGCTGATGGAGCTGTGGCAGGTGCTGATGAGGTAGGCCTCATTGATACGTCTTCAACGTATCTATAATTTTTGCTTGTTCCATGCTGCTATATTATCATTCTTGGATGTTTTACAATCATTTTACTACAACTTTATATTATTTTTGGGACTAACCTATTAACCTAGAGCCCAGTGCCAGTTTCTGTTTTTTTCGTGTTTTTGAGTTTTACAGAAAAGGAATATCAAACGGAGTCCAAACAGAATAAAAATCTACGGTGATTTTTTATGGACCAGAAGAAGCCCAGGGAGCGTTGGAGTTGGGCCAGAAGAGCCACGAGGCCACCACAAGCCTGGGGGGGCGCCCCCCTAGGGCGCGCCCCCTGGCTTGTCGTCACCTCGTGGCCCCCCTGGACTTGTTTCCGCCGCCAAAAATTCCTATAAATATAGAAACCCCCAGAAACAAACCTAGATCGGGAGTTCCGCCGCCGCAAGCCTCCAGAGCCACGAAAAACCAATCGGGAGCCCGTTCCGGCACCCTGCCAGAGGGGGAAACCATCACCGGAGGCCATCTTAATCATCCCGGCGGTCTCCATGACGAGGAGGGAGTAGTTCACCCTCGGGACTGAGGGTATGTACCAGTAGCTATGTGCTTGATCTCTCTCTCTCTCTTGTGTTCTTGAGATTACACGATCTTGATGTACCGCGAGCTTTATTGATATAGATGAATCATATGGAGTTTCCCCTCTCTATCTTCTTGTGATGAATTGAGTTTTCCCTTTGAAGTTTTCTTATCGGATTGAGTCTTTCAGGATTTGAGAACACTTGATGTATGTCTTGCTATGGGATATCCGTGGTGACAATGGGATGTTCTATTGATCCACTTGATGTATGTTTTGGTGATCAACTTGCGGGTTCCGTGACCTTGGGAATCTATGCATAGGGGTTGGCACACGTTTTCGTCTTGACTCTCCGGTAGAAACTTTGGGGCACTCTTTGAAGTTCTTTGTGTTGGATTGAACATGATGAATCTGAAATTGTGTGATGCATATCGTATAATCAAGCCCATGGGTACTCGTGGTGACATTGGAGTATCTAGGTGACATTAGGGTTTTGGTTGATGTGTATCTTAAGGTGTTATTTTAGTACGAACTCTAGGGCTGTTCGTGACACTCTAGGGCATTGCAATACCGTTTTTGCTCACTTTTGTTACTTGCTACCTTGCTATTTTTATATTTTCAGATTACAAAAACCTATATCTACCATCCATATTACACTTGTATCACCATCTCTTCGCCGAACTAGTGCATCTATACAATTTACCATTGTATTGGGTGTGTTGGGGACACAAGAGACTCTTTGTTATTTGGTTGCAGGGTTGTTTGAGAGAGACCATCTTCATCCTACGCCTCCCACGGATTGATAAACCTTAGGTCATCCACTTGAGGGAAATTTGCTACTGTCCTACAAAACTCTGCGCTTGGAGGCCCAACACGAGTCTACAAGAAGAAGGTTGCGTAGTAGACATCACTCGTCTCTGGAACTGGCACGGTAGGAGTCCTGGCTTGGGTCTTGAACTGGGTGCTTGTCTTGAGACTTGGACTATCGTCATCATTGGAGGAATGAGGGCTAGGCACAGCATCCACTTCCATCTTAAGCTCACCCACAGTCTTCGTCAGCCCATCTACCTTGTTGTTCATTGTGGTGAACTTGTCTTCCACAATCCTCTCAAGGCTCTGTTGATTCAACAATATGTTCTTGATATCCTTCTGCATGCTCTGAATGGTGCTGAAGAGTAGATCCATTTGCTCACTCTTGGACCTTGAAACCTGAGTACTAGTGGCTATAGCCGCCTCTGCCTCTGCCTATGCAGTAGACGAAGTGGGATGACTGGGATCCATCACCACAACATTATCCTCAAAGTCTGGCTGTAGTGGCATATGAGGATGATCAAGTGCATATAAATTCTTCTCCAACTTGGAGTTGATGAGCATCTAAATGTACGGTGCATATCCACAAGATCGTTTTTGGTCTGCAGCTGTCCTCTTGATTGTTTCCACAATCAGGTCCATCACCCTAATCCTGGTGTGGGTGTTTATGTGGTGCAGCATGTTGATGGAATACCCTCTAATCATTTTGTCATCTCCAGACTTGGGCATCAAAGTGTACCTCAAGATAGTGTTTGTAGTCGGTAGTCCTGCTTGCAGATGATAGATAGAGCCAAGCTTATGTGAATGCACATGAGCAGCTGGAATCTCCTTGTACATATTTTCCATAGAGTTATGATTCATCTTGGCTTCAGTATACACATCCAGATCTCCTTCTTCTACCTGTGGGGCTCCTAAGATGGTAGCCCACTCATCAATAGTGGATTGGTACCTGACTCCCTCAGTCATCCATATAATCCTGCCATCTGGGTAGAAGTGAGCAGTAGAGTAAAATTGCATGATCATGTCATCGTTCCAAGCAGAAAACTCTCTCCCAATAAAGTTTGCAATATCAATGCACTTGAAGTTATCTTTCACACTTGGAAAGTAATCCTCATTCTCCTTGATATATGCCCAGTCAACATATCTCATGTCACTGACTGCTGGGCTCTTGTCCAATAGGACAGTCTCATAGAAGTCCTGCTGTTCTTTGGTGCAGAATCTGTCATCTACAGCAGTCTTCCTCCTGGAGGCATAAGGATCATTTGCTCTCCACAATCTCAGACCTGCATCCTTCCTCTTCTTCATGTCTTCAGCTACTGGGTGTGCGTCATTATGCAATGGCAAGTGTGGTCTTAGCTTCCTCAGCACTAACAGATCATCTTCTTCTTCCATGGTGGAAGATCTCTTGTTCTTAGTAGTAAGAGGGATGTCCCTAGTAGTCTTCTTGGATTTTGGAGGAACCGGCTTCTTGGACTCGGACTTCATGCTCTTTGAAGGAGCTGGCTTGGGCATTGCATCAGCAAGTAACTTCTTCTTCTTGGATGGAGGAGCCTTAGCAGCTGGCTCTTCCTCCTCCTCTTCCTCGGCTTCTGATGGGTCTTCATACATGGAAGTAGGCCTGCCAATGACATGGACAATCCTCTTTCTGGCTCTCTTCTTCTCTCCTGCCTTCTTAGGCACTGATTTCCTTGGAGGCTCAACTGATAAAGATGTCTTTGCTCTAGCACTCTCAGGTGCTCTCATAGTTTCAGAGGTGGCATACTCCTTTCTGACAGTCCTCTTTGCTGATGTGGCCTTAGAAGCAGCCTTCTTTGCAGCTTTATCCTTCTTTTCTTGCAACTTCTTTGCAAGATCTTCCTCTGGCACAAAATCAGAATCTTCCTCATCTGAGCTCAGCTTCTTCCTTGCCCTGGTGGCAGCCTTGGGTAGCCCATGTGAACTTGGGGTGCCTGGATCCTTTGAAGAATATGAACTGGCATTGGGGCTTGTGCCTGGACTCAAGTAAACTTCCATCTCTCTCAAATCATTCTGGCTATCATAAGAATCTAACATGCTGACCCTGTGAATAGAGTATAGAAGAGCAGAGGGGTTGATCATCACAAAACACAGAAAGATTTTAGCAAATTTGAACTCAAATTCTTAGTTTTGGATTTCTGCTAAGTGGGTTTCGGTACCACCGAGTTAGAGAATTCGGAGCCACTGAGACTGACACTCTCATATTACAGAAACCTGGCAACTCTTTTCGGTGAGACCGAAAAGAGAAACTTGGTTTCACCGAGAGTGTTCTCGGTTGCCCTAAATCACAGATCGGTAAGACCGATATTTCAAACTCGGTGTCATCGAGACACACTTGGCGGACGTCCAACCCTAAAATTTTTGGATCTTTTATTCTAATGGAAGTTTTTCATGGATAGATCAATCTCAAACAATGGCTTATAGATGGAGCAACCCTAATGCGCAAGAAATTGATAAGGGAGTGCAAGAGGGGATTGGAATCTCACCTTAACTCGGCGAGGAATCCGCTACGGCCACGACGGCAGTGGAGATTCCGTCGACGGCGAGGGCACACGGGGAGTCGAAGGCGAAGTCCGTAGACGCGAGCGGCAGCTAGGGTTTGCGGGGACCACGGCTTTGAAGAAGTGAATTTTAAAAACCAGTTCCGCGGAGTATAAGTACCCGTAGTTGTTGGTGACACCGGTTCTAAAATATCGGTGCCACCGAGTTCCTCTACTGTCAGTTGACAGGGAAACTCGGTGAAGCCGAGATTGTGGAATCGGTGCTACCGAGATTCTAAAAATCAGATCAACCCTAGGCATCGATGAAACCGAGATTTTGGAGTTGGTTACACCGAGATTGCACTGGGGAGGTTTTGGTAGTCAGCTCTTAACGAAACGAAACTCCGAGTGCTCCTCACACAGAGGGTTTGAGAAGTGCTTGCTCAAATTTTGTGATGAAGCATGAATAGAATTTGAGACGAGAAAGCATAGATAGCTAGAGGGAGGTACTTAAGCATTCTTGTATATCCAATTAGCCAAAGAAAAATGAAAGCCAAATAACAACAATTGGATATCCTCGAATGAGAAAAGATATGCATACCAACATGCTCACACAATAAATTGTCAAATGAAATATGGCAAACATGCAAAACCACTCTAGTATCTACCAAGAACTTTGGCGATGACGGAGTCATCTATATATGAGTATATTGACTTAGGAGCCAAGTAAGAATACTTGATCATAGGTCATACTCATCGTTTAAGCACAAGTGGGATTGTCACTTTTACATAAAGCATTTAATGTGTTCACATCTTTAAGAGATGATTTAACTCAAGTCTTAGAGTAAAGCTCCCCCTTGATGTGACATCCGCCCTAAGAGGGATAAACTAACCTTGGGTTTGTCGTAGAAGACTTCATGTGGGCGAGGTAGTAGTGGATGCTCATTGTTGATGAAGATCATCTTGAGTTGGGAGCAATCCTCGTTGTTTTCTTACTCTTCTCACCTACATGGGTTAGTCCCACACAAGAGACAAATACAAGGATATCTATGGACATGGAGTGCAATGTATACATGATGATGTCCATGGATTCTTTCATTACCTTATCCCTTACTTACCTTTGAGGGAATGTGTGACTCCTTGAACTATTGCATAAGGTTGGAGTTGATTGCAAATAGTCCTTGCCAATAATGAGTATGAGTGAAATTCATTGGCGGAGTCACCCCTTAAGAACTTCTCTAGTTCTTCTTCTTGGGGACCCACATCAAGTTGATGGGAATCCTTGGAGTTGAAGTAGCACTAGTTGAAGTAGAGCTTGGAGTAGCCTTGGGAATCCACTTGACCAAAGCTTGGAACTCATCTTCAAATGTGTCAATCTCCTCTTGAAGCTTGTCCTTGTCCTTGAACTTGTGGCCTTGTGGTGGAAGGTCATCTTGAGCTTTTGTTCCCTTGGGGAGAGTATGTTCATACTTCTCCTTTGAGGAACAAACTTCGGCTTGGGGTATTGACCTTCTTCCCATTCAATTTCATTAGCGTTGAAGTAGCCAATGCCTTGGTTCTTCCGGTATCCTCCATGCTTGCGTACAATTTCCTCGAATTGCTTACATCCGGGAAGACTTTTGTAGATACCCTTTTCTATAATCCCTTTCAATAGATCATTTTCTTGCTTAAGTGTAACTTGGCTAAGAGAATCATTAGTGGAATCAATAGAACTACTAGAAGTATCATTAGATCTATCATTTTTATTGCTACTAGCTGAAGAACCTTTCTTGCCTTTGTTACTAGATTGCTTAGTATTAACTTGTGGAATAAATGTAGACAAGAGTAGTCGTTTGGCTAGATAAGAAGAAGTCTTCTTTCGGAGATCGTCATTGATCGCTTTAAGAAACTCATGTTCTTGCTCCAAATTGAGCTTCTCGAAGCGTAGCTTCTCACGAGTTCTTACAAGCTCTCTATGATCTTCTAGAGTAGATTCATGGGCTAACTTAAGAGTGTTTAATTCTTTAGTTAGTCGCTCTATTTCCTTCTTATCATCATCACACGACTTATCTTGACTAGCATGATCATTATCTAGTTCATTTTGACTAATATCACTAGTTTTGTCAAATAGTAAGTCATCATCTCCAAGTAAGTCATCCTCATCACTATTGAAGTCAATGTATTCGGGGTGTGATACCTTGGGGCCTTTATCCATGAAGCAACTTTGACTCCCTTCATTTGGTGAATCAAATATGTCGTAGGAGTTGGAGGAAACGAGTGCAAGTCCGGCAACACCTTCATTTTGACTATAGTCGGAGTCGGAGTGATAGCTTCGCTCGGAGTGATTGTCGGATTCGGAGCCGGAAACCCATTCACCAACATTAGCTTGATGTCTTATTCTTATGTAGCTCTTCGTATACTTGTCCTTCTTCTCCGAGTCCCTACTTCTCCTTGAGGGTCTTTGTTCATAACGATCATCTCTACTCCTTCTCTCTCTTCGAGGTGACTCATCTCTTGAGCTCTTTCTTCTAGGTGACTCTTCTCTTCTTTTGTGAGGGGCCATGCACTCATTGCAGTAGTGTCCGTGCCTTCCACAATTGTAACAATTCCGGTCACGACTAGATGAACGCTTCTCTTCATATCTTGAATTGGAGCTTCTTTCTTTGCCTATACTCTTGTAGAACTTGTTGAATTTCTTGACCATGAGGCTTATCTTTTCATTGGTTACAAGGTTGTCACTTGATGTAGCGGGAGTGTCACTTGTAGCTTTGTAAGCACCGCTTGACTTGGTGTGAAGTTCTTCTTTGTCCTTGAGTGACATCTCATGAGCAACAATCCTTACGATGACTTCCGTAGGCTTGAGATCTTTGTAGTTTGGCATCATTTGGATCAATGTGCACACGGTGTCGTACTTTCCATCCAAGGCTCTAAGAATCTTCTTGATGATGAATTTCTCGGTCATTTCTTCGCTTCCTAAGCCGGCAATCTTATTGGTGATGAGAGCAAGCCTAGAGTACATTTCCGAGACTCTTCACCATCCTTCATCTTGAACTTGTCAAGTTGACTTTGTAGCACATCCAACTTAGATTCCCTGAAGGATTCGATACCTTCGTGCATATCAACCAAAGTATCCCAAATTTCCTTTGCATTCTCAAGACGTCTAATCTTGTTGAATTCTTCGGGGCATAGGTAGTTGAATAGAATGTCACATGCTTGAGCGTTGTATTGAAACATCTTCAATACTTCCGCGATCGCTTCACGATCCGGTTCCTTTCCATCACCAAAGAATTCACACCTTGTAAACCAACACGAACAATAGCACGTACGGCGGGGTTATGACCAAGAATATGCATTTTCATCTTATGCTTCCAACTAGCAAAGTTTGTACCATCAAAATACGGACCTCTACGGTGATAATTTCCCTCACTAGACGCCATACTCTTTAGGTTGTGAGACCAATGCAATGGAGACCAAAGCTCTGACACCACTTGTAGGATCGAAAGTATGTCTATAGGGGGGTGATTAGACTACTTGACCAAATAAAAATCTAACCCTTTCCCAATTTTAGTTGTGGGCAGATTTTAGCAATTGTAGCCAGTCAAGTTCACCCTACACATACAAGTCTAAGAGTATAGTAGCGGAAAGTAAAGACATGCAAATGTAAGAGGTTAGGGATTGGAAGATCAAACGCAATTTGGAGACGCGGAGATTTTTTCCCGTGGTTCCGATAGGTGGTGCTCTCGTACGTCCACGTTTATGAAGACTTCAAACCACGGAGGGTAACGGTCGCGAGAGTCCACGGAGGGTTCCACCCACGAAGGGTCCACGAAGTAGCAACCTCGTCTATTCCATGATGGCCTACGTCCACGGAGGACTAGCCTTACTTGGGGTAGATCTTCACGAAGTAGGCGATCTCCTTGCCCTTACAAACACTTGGTTCAACTCCACAATCGCGAAGAAGGAGGCTCCCAAGCGACACCTAACCAATCTAGGAGGCACCACCCTCCAAAAGGTAATAGATGTGGTAGTATGATGAACTCCTTGCTCTTGTGCTTCAAAAGATAGTCTCCTCAACACTCAATCACTCTCTCACAGATTTGGCATGGGTAGAAGAGATTGATTGGATGGAAAGCAACTTGGGGAGGCTAGAAATCAAGATCCATATGGTTGGAGTGGATGATCTTGACCTCAACACAAGGGTAGGTGGTTCTCTCTCAGAAAATTGGATATGGCAAGTGTAGATCTGTTCTGAGTGCTTCTCTTGCGAGTGAGAGGTGGTGGAGGGGTATATATAGGCTTCTCCAAAAATCCAACCGTTACAACATTATTGACCAACTCGGTGAAACCGAAGTAGAAACTCGGTGGCACCGACTAGTTCAAAATGTGGCAAATTTGGCGTTTTCGCTGGAACCGATATATGAATCTCAGTGGTACCGATATGGGTGACCTAGGCAGTTACCAAATCTCAGTGAGACCGATTTCTCAAACTCGGTGGGACCGATTTAGAGAAATGGGCTAACAGAAAGTTGGTCCAACTTCTCGGTGGTACCGATTCTCAGAACTCGGTGGAACCGAATCTAGAAAATGGCTAACCAGGAAGTTGGTCACTATTTTCGGTGGCATCGAATGAAAAGCTGGTAGTACCGAGATGCTAGGGCTTGGTTTGGCTTCTGTCTTGGATAAACTCGGTGGATCCGAATGGGAATATTGGTGGCACCGAATTTTGACTTTAGGCTTTGGACAGAGGATATGTGTGGGAAAGTGGGTGAGTATTTTTGATGGCTAACTCTAAGCACTTGAGCAACCAGATCATCATATTTACTTCATCCCCTTTTAATAGTATTGGCTTTCCTATGGACTCAAAGTGATTTCTCACAAAATGTAAAATGAAGAGTCCTTGATCTTGAAGCATGACCAATCCTATTCCTTCCTTTCCTTGGTGAGGTTCTCCACACAATCTTTTAGCCAATCCATCATTGAACTTTTTCTTGAGATACACTTAGTGGAAACATTAGTCCAATGAAATATATGTTGTTATTAATTACCAAAACCACCTAGGGAGAAGTTGTGCTTTCAACAACCTAACATTTCGTCCAGGATCAAAAGAAGTAGCTAAACGAACTAATCTATGAGCCTAAAACTTCTCCTTCCGAGCAATGATCTCCTTGATGATCATGCAATTATCCCCCAGCTAATTTGGCATGCGAAGATCTCGGACGACTCTCAGATATCCAGAGGCGGCTTGCACCTTAGATTGAAGAATATCTTCTCCTAGCACGAGGGCCTCTCTACATGCAAAAGCCTCGAGAGTGGTCGGGTCCGTCATGCCATCGAAAACCACTATAGAAGCACCAATAAAAACGCCACGATTACTGTGATATATATATCACACCGATGGCTCCCGTGTTGGATGATTTTGCCACACCTCCATCAACGTTAAACTTTGCCCTACTTGCCTCTAGAGGAACCCACCGATTTGCTGAAGCATTAGCTGGTTGAACACTCCTATTCTTCTCCGGATTGGCAGCCTTGAGCTCATCCAAAAAATCTCTCGATGAAAAGGTGCGTCGATAGAGGGCTTTGGAATCCTACTTCATGGATAGCCTTCCTCTGAGCCCACCAAATCGGCCACAACGTGGCGAGTGACTCCACCATTTGCTCCCACTTCACTCTGTTGTTGATCCTGAACAACGACAATCTTGCATTTGTTGTACCATCTAATCCATCCATGTGCGGCAGAAAAAAAAGACACATTGTACAAGGGCCATACCAACTAAAACAACGAAGGCCCTAGTCTAGCCCAACAACAGACAACACATAGACAACCAATAACCAACCCATGGGCCCAAGACCATGGACAACCAGCGTATTGGCTGAGAGGAATAAGAACAATTCTAGACGTAGCCTGCCAACAAAAACAGGTTGCAACAACCAAAGGTGATGTGAGGTGAATGAGAGCAAACTATATCTCATCTAAATGAGTTTTGTGCACTCTTGTCTTGATAACCAAAATCCAATTGGGCTAAAACGGACGTCTATTACGTTTTTCCCCTTAGGATTGGTTTCCCTGGTGCCTTCCCGGCAGCCATAAGGCTTTGAAGATCCCTCTTTCTCAAACCACTTATGTTCCTCCAAAAATCCTTATACGCCCTAAACAGGCTCCACGTGCCTGGTTGACTAGGTTTGCCTTGTTTATCTCTACCATTGGTTTCTCTCTGTGTTTGATTCATCTCTCTTTATCTCTCATTCTCCCACAACCATAGCCTATATTCTTCTCTATGTTGATGATATAATCATCACGCCTTGTCCACCAAATTTATTCACCAGATCGGTTCCACAATCATCTCTGAATTCTTTATGACCGATCTTGGGCCCCTTAGCTACTTTCTTGGCACCTTCATTTCTCGCTCTACCGACGTCCTTCGTCTCTCTCAACATCAGTATGCCCTAGAGCTCATCCAACACAGCGTTATGAACGACTGTAAACCCCCCCCCCCCCACACACACACCATCCCCATTGAATCAAGCTCCAAAATCTCCATCACCGACGACAATCCAATCGACAACCCTTCCGACTATCATAGTCTCATCGCCGTCATTGGTTCTCTTCTCTACCCAATCCTTACCTACTGTGACATTACCTACACCATTCGGTAGGTATGCTTGTTCATGCATGCTCTCCGCACTGACAAACTTAGTCTCGTCAAACGGATCCTTCGTTATGTCAAAGGTACACTCAACTTCGGATCTCTAATTTCTCCCTCGTTGAACACTCTATTATCGCCTATTCGGTTGTTGACTGGTCGGGTGCCCTCGCATTCCCCATTGACGAACGACTTTTGTGTTTAACTTGGTGTCAGTCTTATGTCGTCAAAATGTAAAGTAATCGTGTCTAGGTCTAGTGCAGAGGCGGAGTACTGCGCTATGACCCATGTTATGGCCGAGACATGTTGGATTCAACAGATTCTGCAGGAACTCCATATACCGCTCAAAAAATCTTCAGTTGTTTGTTGCGATAACGTTTCTGTCGTTTAGTACCGTCACACCAAACACATTGAGATCGACATACACTTTGTTCCCGACAAGGTTCATGTTGGTGACATCCATGTTTTTTATGTTCCAACATCTATGCAGTTCGTTGACGTCTTCACCAAGGGCCTCTCTTCCGTTGTGTTATTCTTCCGCAACAGTGTGAACGTCTCTTCCGTTGTGTTATTCTTCCGCAACAGTCTGAATGTCTGCAAGGGTCCCGCTGGCTGAAACTGAAATGAACGGGCTTTCTAATGATGACACTAGCTTGGCTGGGGGGGTGTCTGATGTGTACTCTCTTCCCCTTATCCTCGTTGTACTTCTATATAATGGTATCCCATGAGAATAAACACAACACGCTGATTGCTATCTCTATATGCACAGTAAATGCACTCTACAACAACACAAGGCAATCATCTTCGATGGCGTGCAACACAACCTCGCTACCGTTTTTTAGACGCAATACACCGCGGCGAGGCTTGCGCACAACTCTCTTCATCCAGGCACACAACTTTTGGGTTTCCTCGAAAAACTAATTACACAACTGGCGACCTTTTGAACGCGCAGCCATGTTCAAAGACTCTGAACCGTGCTTACTTGTCATTCGATTTAATTTTTGCAACTCTTCCGTGAGCTTAGACTACCCACAATGGGGAGTAACATAGAGTAGTAACATGCATATGTTACTTGTCTAAGTTACTGCCTTCACAGTGGATAGTAACATAGGGGTAATAACATTGAGCCTTTCATTTATTAGCTTATAGACTCATCTTGCCTTGATATGCGTTATGTTACTCATAGGGGTAGTAACATGCTAAGTTACTCAATTTCTCTCTCTTCTCATTAATTAATTGCCACATCATATTTTTTTGCTTAAGTACTATTTTTTTCGAAACGGACGAGCTTAAGTACTATTAAATCACCGGCTCATCTTAATTGTTTGGATTAACTAATCTTAATCATTTCGTGACATTCCAACCGCTGCGATTGGCCCTTGGAGACATTAAACAAAGTACTATAGCAAGATGGGGATGTAGGAACAGAGTCATGCGAAAGAAAACAAATCAAAACTATATATACTCCTGTTGTTCGACGATAATCATATAGGAGTACCAGTTTCCTTTAGATGACGAAGAAACTAAAGGAGAAAAGATTGCTGGTAAACCTGCGAGGCATTCATCTTGGTTACTTTTGTGACCTAATTCTGACCCGTGAGTAGTATCCAAATACGGCAGGGTCCAGAGTCCATGCACGCCCAATGATCGGAGCCCGTTTCTTATGAGTGCATCACTAACTGGATGCGGTTAGGGGTCGGCATCGCTGACAGCACATACATATTGTATGAAAGGACGACCAAATCAATTACTTACATGATTTAGTCGCTTTCATGTTGTATGTAGTAGTAGTAGTATATGTTAGGCATAAATATATTACGCACTTTAGAGCATCTACAGCCGGAGTTGACAAATCCGGCCCCTCAAACGCCCGCGGACGCGTCCAGACGCGTCCGCGGGCACTGACCGGGCACGCCTCAAATTAGGCACTCTACATCCGGACACCTCAATTAGCATCATCTCAAATCCATACAAACTCATGCAACTACGTCGACACACACGGATCGTCCGGCTACTCCATCACAGTACACTAAACATGCCATCGGACTATCAAAATTTAGTATGTTCGGCTATGGTGGACTTCATCCACGGCTGCCCTTGCCCTTCCCTGCGTCCTTGCCGTCCTTCTCGCGGAAGTACCGCTCGAAGACGCTGTACGGATCCAGCCGGATCTGCTCGTCGCCGGAGCTGTCCTAGCCGTCGCTGTCCTTCTCCTCCTTCGGTGGCAGTCCGGCCATGGCCCGGACCGCCTGACTCTGCTCTCGGGCGAGGGCGCGCGTGTTCCTCCGCTGCCGTTTCTTCACAATGCGGGCGTGGATGGCTTCCTCCTCTGCGGCCGCCCGCGCCGCCGCAGCAGCCGCCTCCGCCTCCGCCATATCCGCCGCGAGACGGGCCTCGATGGCCCTTGCCCTCTCCTTCTCACGGCGTGCCGCCCGGACCCGGTACGACTCATAGTCTGTCGGACCGGTGATGGGGAAGGAGCGTTGTTCCGGCTGCCGGGAACGCGAGGATCCAGCACCGCCGGACCCGAGCGCCCGGTGAGCCAACGCTAGGGCCTCGCGGCGGACGGATCCGTCCCTCGGTCGGCTGCTCTCATCCCGGGACCAGCGGAGTGCAATGCGAACTGTCATTGCCTCCTCCAACCCACACGGAATCACACCCCAGTCGACGGATCCGGAAAGGTCGGACTCCGATCCGCTGTCTGACATGGCGGAGGTGGCCGAAATCCGTCGGAGGAGAGCTCGGGTGGCGGAGGGGAGTGGAGGGGAGGGGAGTGAAGTGGCTAGGGTTTGGTCCGGCGAGCGGATGGGGAGGAATATAAGTGGGGTAAGGGTGGGCCAGCATGGGCCGGATCCAACGTGGCGGGCGTGCCCGGGCGCCCCCATATCCGTCCCATATTTGGGCTGGATACGGGGGGTGCCGGTCAGCCCGGGCGTTTGAAGGCCGTTTGAGGGGTCCGTCTGGGTCAAAAAAAAGTGACCGGGCAGTGACCGGGCGGCCCGCCCGGACGTTTGAGGCGGGTTTGAGAGGTCCGGTTGTAGATGCTCTTAGCAAGCAGTATAATAGTACATGAATTGCCTTAGCCATAGCCTTGATTGTGTGTCTCAAGTTGATATCATGCCCATGAATTGCGGTCGGTGTCGGGTCCCCTCATGCATGCATATATTGTTATCAGCTAATTAAGTTTCTATATGCTCTTACTGAAACTTGGTTTCTCTTTCGCAAACAACTAAATGCATATTTTAGCAAATGCCATGTTCAGCACTGGGTACAGACAAGGAATTCATTATGGGCTAATTTGCAGACTGATATGTGCAATCGGTGCAGACAATGAATGCATTATGGGCTAATTTTGCAGTCGATTTCATGCCACGTGTAACTGGGTATGGGATTCCTAACTGATCGTGGTCAGTTTATGCTGCTACGACACCGAAAATGATCTAAATATAACAAGCTAAAAATGTTTCTGAAAAGTTACTCAATCTTAGTCTCCATATCCTAGGAAGCAAAGGATTATACAGCTCATGACGCCGATCGATCAACATAGTGTATGAGCTTTTGGTTAGGCGTAGTTCATCTCGTAGCGCTATTAAAGGCGTCTACCCATCCGTCTACCCATCCGTCTTTTCGATTAAGGTTGTGTTTGGTTGAACTGCAGATTCTATAAAAGCTGTTGTGAGCTGTGAGCTGTGGAAAAGCTGCTGTGAACTTTCAGATGTGGAAAAGCTGAAAGCTGTTTGGCTGAAACAACTGTGAAACTGTAGATTTGACTGTGAATTGTCTGTAATGACCCTGGACAATGAGTCATATTTTTTATGTGCAACTTGACCGTAAAATGGTGATGTTTACATTGATAGGCAATAGAACGATCGTTTTGCAAAGAAAAAAAATGACAATTGAGATGATTCACAACTAACATATGCGGATTCAACAATTATATTTTCATGTTGCATATTACATATATAAATAGATATTGATCCCATTTATTCTTGAATTTATCCTTGGGATATTTCTTTCCCATTCTTGCTTCCCATTTCTCGATAACATTATTCCAACCCTTCTTAGTAAAATAACCTAACGGCCTATTTCCATTTTCAACCTCCTCTTTGAATATTTCTATGAGTTTCTTCAGACGTGCATCATCCCACACCGCTTAATCAGCCATTCTTCAATCAAGCAAAATAAATATCAAGTTGGCTCAAATCAGTACTACTCACCAACATGTCCAGCATATATGCACCAATATTAACCAAAAAAACACCCATTATTCAGCACTACTAACCAATATGACAAGCAATATGCAGCAATACTATCAAATAACCATGTGCATACTCATTTTGGAAGCAAAAAGGGGATGCCCAGATCGGGCTTTCTGGAAGAGAGAGAGGGGGGACAGAGGAAGGAGGGAGGAGGCTCTAGGGTGGGGGCTGAAGGAGGGCCGGTGCTCCGACGCCGGCGGACGGCCAACCGGCAGTGCTCCGGCAAGCCGGACAGAGACGAAGGGGAGGAGGGAGAGACGAAGGCGGGAGGGAGGAAACGGGAGTAACTACCTTCAGAATGGAGGGAGGAGGTCGCGCCAGGGCGGCTGGAGGAGTCGCCGGCGGTAGGGCACCCGACGGTGGAAGGCGGCGACCCTTCCTTCTCCGGTGATGCAGGAGGCAGAGGGGATAGGCCCGACGGGTGGGAGGAGGTCGCGGCTGGGCGGGCGGTGAAGGGGCCTGGCGGCGGCTGGGGGCGGCGCTCGCGGCGGCTGGGAACCCTAGCTGCCGCTGGTCGATTGGATCGAGCGAGAGGCTCGTCTCGTGCGGCTGGGTTTGACCAGCGCTCGGGCACAGACCGAAGCGTTTTCCACTCACGAGTGGCAAAGGTGGGTAAATACTTTGAAAATCTCAGGGGACAGCTAGAAGTGCATCTCTGAAGTTGGGGTTTACCTGCTTTGAAAAATACACTACGGGGAAGTTGTAACTTCTGTAGAATCTGCTTCTCTTTTTATCCCTTTGGTTAGCTTATAGCTTCTAAAAGACAAAAGTTGGCTGTAAAAGTCCAACCAAACACAGCTAAGACAGCAGGAGCACTCTGTTTCACGTAATGAAATGATATATCTACCTTTTATATTCCTTTTATTAGGTACTGTATTTCATTTCGTGTACCGATAGTGGGTCAGTTAAGCACGCAACTACCAAAACATGCTTTTGCAGAAGCGCAAAGGAAATATGTTGGGCAGCAGAAAGGTTGTTAGTCAATATTTCTCATGTGAGGCAAACCGGATGCATTATGCATCTAACAATTTTCCTTTTGAAACGAGGCAAAAGAGTTGCCACTTTGATTAATTAAAAACGAGTGATGATTCTCCCGTTAGTTTTTTTTAACACAGTACAGACGCAAGCGTTCATATACACGCGCATACACTCACTCCTATGAACGCACACGCACACCCTACCCCTATAAGCATCTCCGAGAGACAGAGCCGACATATCATTTTGAAATTTACGAAGTCTCCCGTTAGTTAACAGAAAACCAGACTACAGCCAAGCATTTAACAATTTTATTTTACGCGATAGATATGGTAATGCCCTATTCATTCTTATGTTTATGGTTATGACAACTCTCAATGTAGTTTCCCTAGCTAGGATTCACTGTCACCGTAACCACGCTTACTCCATGCTCTGCTTTGACACCGTAGAAGATTACGGTAATTCTGCAGTTTAACTAAACTTTCACATACTTTCGCTATTTCTTTAATAGTGATATTCACCTACATAGAAAATTCTAAGAGTAGATATTATTTATTTATTTTTGCAAAAATGGTCTGTAACTATTATAAAAGTTCACCCAGAAGTCTGAATAAAACCTCCTTTGGTTAATAGGATCGCAACATCGTAGGAATAGAAAAATCATAGGAAATTAGATGATAGAGAGAGATGTCTTTTAATGCATAAGATATGCATTTTTTTCATTGTACCTAAGCTAAAAAAGTTCATTGAAATGTGAAGGATTGGTTCCTATCCTACAGTCAAACGGGAATCCATTCCTACAAACTAAAAGGCTCCAAAGAAAGAAAAAAATCTTTGAAAACCGTATCCGATATAATTAACCAAAGGAGGCCTAAATTGCCAAAAACAACCACAACCGCGCACAATGCATAAAAACACCGTTTGCTAACAGTTTGTAGAAAAACACCATTCCTGAGTAATTTGTTTGCCGAATGGACTAAAAGACGCTTAACCATGTTTTGACGCAAAAACTGGAAAACGTAGTAGAAAAGAAAAAAAATCGGCCTATGATCAAGATTCCAGATTACTATGAAGATGCATACAGAGGTTAGATCGGATCATTACCAACTTCGAATTGCAGCGAAAAAAAGAGTTGGTGTAGATTGGTGATGAAGTCCCTCGAACCGAAACCGATAGCACGGTCTCTCTACAGATTACACACGTAAGTCTTCACGATCCAACAGAGCTTCGCCGTCTAGAGCTTTACATCACCGAAGAACTAGATGAGGGAGAAGAGAACCTCACGGGGCTTCTCTATTGTTAGGAGTAGAGAAAACTAGAACTAGGTTAAGCCTAGGTCAAGTCTAGATCAAGAACTCGAACTAGAAGAGAGAGGTGAGGGCGTCCGGACCAAATGGACTTGTGTGTGCTTTAGGGGCTTCCCCTCATGTATCTGTAGGTGGAAGAGGGGGGGGGGGGGGGGGGGTTGGTCGACTTGGGGAGGGGTTCTCCCCTCCCTTTGCGCGCCTCCACTTAGAGGGAGTTAAAAGCATAAAACCACCACATTTGCATCTTGCTTTGCAGAAAACCACCTAGTCCCTAATTTGTTGCAAAAGTCACCGCGTTTCTGGTAAACTTTTTGCAAAAATGCACCGATCGGTTGATTTGAACCATTTAATCACTTTCTGACAGGTGGGGTCGGACTATAAGGAGCTGACTTGGCAAAAAAATCGAAGGAGGTGCTTGCCGCCACTGCTCCTCCTCCGCTGCTGCTGCTCCCTACTGCGCCTTGAAGACCGGTGGCGTCCTGGCCCTGTCGTGGCCGCGTATCGGCCATCTACAGGGGACACACAGGCCGCTTAACGCCCATGAACGTGGTGCATGCCGTGGCCCTCCTGTCCGCAGGAATCAGCGCTAGCAGCTGTAGGGGACGCACATGCCACTCGACGCCCAGGAGCGTGGTGCCGGCCGTGGCCCTGCCGAGCTCGGTTGCTGCCGCCCTTGCCCTACCGTAGCCGCGCATCCAGTCCCCGACGAACGCCGAGGAGGTGATGTGCCAAGGCATCGCACGACTGGACGCAGATGCCTCGTGCGCCAAGATGCCGCCGTTGCTGGCCAAGACACCGCCGCCGCTCACCAAGACGCCGCCGCCGGCCCGATCTACAGCACCCCAGCCACACCGGCGCGGAGGCATCATGTGCAGCAGCGAACGAAGGGAGGCCGCCTCGACGTCGAGGTAGGCCAGCGGAAACGGCTGCGACGTCGGCACCAGAGCGAGGTGCGAGCTCTGCCCTAGGCATGACCGGCAGTGGCGCCACCTTCGCCATCCTGGCCGGCATCGTGGAAGGCGAGCATCAAGCCGCTACTGGCAGTTGTGCACATGAGGGGTTGATTGCTTTTTCTTTTTAGATCTAAGGGTCTGTGTGTTATTTTCTTGCCAAGTCAGCTCCTTACAGTCCAACCCCACCTGTCAGAAATGTGATTAAATGGTCCAAATCACCAGATCAGTGCATTTTGCAAAAAGTTTACTAGAAACGCGGTGGCTTTTGCAACAAATTAGGGACTAGGTGGTTTTCTGCAAAACAAGTCGCAAATGTGGTGGTTTTATGCAATTAACTCACTTAGAGGAGGAGTCCAACTCCAATTCCCCACCACCCCCTTAGCTACATACACTACTCAATTCACTATATTTCCATTGCTACTAATAATTTCTTTGAGCAAGTACTTCTTTCATATATGGTTCAATTGACAACTCAATGGTTAAACCTGATAAATATTCTCTCGCTCAGTTTGAATATAAATTACGGTTATAATACTTCTCAAGGAAGACTGTTGTGACTCCCTACACTTGTGGGTTATCATCGACATGACGCTGTCGTCGCTCCCCTACTGAAGTCGGTCTACCTTGTTGATGCCAGTTGAAAAGTCTTAATGCCCGTGCCCCGAAGGACCAGT
Source organism: Elymus sibiricus (assembly GCA_039707655.1). Lineage (NCBI taxonomy): Eukaryota > Viridiplantae > Streptophyta > Magnoliopsida > Poales > Poaceae > Elymus > Elymus sibiricus. The sequence continues at coordinate 255,289,919 of CM077671.1, forward strand.
GCACTATAGCCGCAGTTACTCCCGTTGAACCCCTGGACCTATTTGAAGCGCTTGACACCACATGTCGTCACCCAGAACAGACGAGGAGAAACCCTAACTTCACTGTCACAAGGAGACGATGGGAATATACGACGGGGCACGGTCGACGCCATCCCAACGAACAAACTCGAGGAGAATTAGAGCCTGGATGACCAGCATGAAAATGAGACGTCGTCATCCACCAAACGCTACCCCTGCAAGGGAAAAAACTAACATAAACTACCAGATGGAGCCAAGGCAACTGATTCCCCTCCCCGCTACCGCCCATTGGAGCGGCAGGCAGAGGGGATGAGAATCCATGGACAGGCCAATGAAGTCTAAATGAATTAGGTATGTCTCCACCACCTCTTACGTGATAGGAGAGAAATGATTCTTGTGGCGGATAATTTTAAGCAAAGTACATTGACGTTTTTGCCTTTTGGTCAATGCACGCTTCAAAATGTAACTTTGATCACTGGTTTCTATTGCCTTAGATGTGTATACTGAACAAAAATAACAATCTCGAGAAAAATGTATGGATTATGATTTTAATTTTTTCAATGCAAGTATTCAAAACAATATTTTCTCTTTTCTTGGGAGGGGAGGGGGATATTTTAAATAATATTAGGGGTCAGAGTTACAAATTTTGACTTAAGACACAACTAAAACATCACCCTTTTTATGCCGAATGGAATACAACGTAATGCAGCTCGGCAACCACTAGCAGTGGTTCGAAGATAATAAACGCTTACATTCTTCGGATATCCACTGAATTTGAAATGCCAAAATAGTTAATCTTGAGTTTAAAAAATAATAATTAATTACTCCGTCCCTTTTTATTTACCCTGCATATTATGTTTGTCTAAAGCCAAACTTATATACTTTCAACAAGTTCGTAGAAATATATATCAACATATACGCCACCAAATCTATTATCATTGGATTCATCATTGCATATAATTTGACATCAAATACATTTATTACTGTACATGTTCATATTATTTTCTACAATGTTGGTCAAACTTCATGAAATTTGACTTCAGTTAAAACTAATATTCGAAGTAAATAAAAACAGAGGGAGCGTGTTTAGAGTACATGATGTCGCCAAACATCCATGCCACCACACCACTCAAGTACACATGTGCTTGTTCAGGATAATTAGTACAGTCTGAACTTTTCACAGTTGAGATAATTAAGTTCGGGCCCAAAGAGCACATCTTTTCCTAAAATTTAAGACTGCGTTGTAACAACATATGCATGTACCCCACCACATATCTCATACCCTGTATATTCCTCTGCATCGCATAGTTCGCTTACGGGCTAAGGTCGCACGATTAATGCCCAAGCAAAACATCCAAGGCACCTAATTATGCCAAGGCAAGTCCCGCAACCATTGTCCAAGGCACCTAATTGAGACTTGTACAATTGAGACCAATCCAAAAAGTAAGCGCGAACCAATCTGTGGTTGGATGGTTAGAGGGACTGTGGTATCCCTAGCCTACCAGGGTTAAAATCCTGGTGCTCGCATTTATTCTTGGATTTATTTCAGGATTTCCGGCGATGCGCATTTAGTGGGAGGAGACGTTCCCGTCGACGACGAGGTGCCTACGGTTACTTCATAAATTTTAAGATGATATGCCGGGCTCAGTCTCTCGGAGGTGCTCATAGGGGTAGGGTGTGCGTGTGTGCGTTCATAGGGGTGAGTGTATGCGCATGTATATGAACGCTTGCGTCTATACTGTGTTCAAAAAATCCAAAAAGTAAGCAATAAATATGTTAGTTAAAGCGGCAATTTCTGTTATTTTCCAGACAAATATAAGAGCCATTCTCCCAGGCTCAAACCATGAAACCAAGGTTAAAAACAGAGACCGCCTCACCTTGAACACTGAGGTATACAAGGCAATCAATGACCTAATTTGAGTTTGCTTAGAGCATCTACAGCCGGACCTAGCAAATCTGACCCCTTAAACGCCCGCGGACACGCCCGGTCAGTGACACTTCTTATTTTTCTTCTCATATGTCCGGTCACTTGCACGTGATTGGTGGAGAAGAAGAGAGAGAAAGGAAATAATGAATAAGAAAAGAGAAAATGTGGTACGGAGTGGGGTCGCGTCCTGCGTGGTGGACTGACCGGGCGTGTCCGGGCGCGTCCGCGAGCCCTCATATCGTCCACATATTTGAGATGGATATGAGGGATGCCGGTCAGTCCGGGCGTTTGAGACGGATATGAGGGGTCCGATTGGATCGCATTTTTATGATCGGTCAGTGACCGGAAGGACGTTCCTAACATTTGAGGAGCATACAGGGGTCTGGCTATAGATGCTCTTATCGCTCCCAAGCAAGCAAACACGAATAAACGATTGCAGAGAAACCTTCGGAGCCAGCCAAGGCAAGTTCCGCATCCAGAACCATGTCCTGGTCCGAGGCGGAGGAGCTCCGGCGTGTCAGGCAAGTAGTGGCTACGGATCCAGACGGGATCCAGGAGCATCTCGACCACTCGATCCGGCGAACCGACGCCACAACCGTCCGTCCCCACAGGACCGGGGACACGCGAGGCTGACTCACAGATCACGCAGCCTTCTAATCACCAGGGTCCCACGGTCACTTGGCGCGTAACAGCTCTCGTCCCATTTGGTCACCCTGGCCCACATGTCAGATCCCGGCACACGGCCGCTGCCTGCAGCTGCTGACTCACTGCGCCCATCCCAAGACGCCATCTCGGTAATAGTAAAGCACCTCAAAAAACAAAAGACGCCATCTCGGTCGCGTCCAGAAGCCGAGAACGAGCCCTCTCCGCGTTTTTACCCTGCCGATGACATGTGGGGTCACCGGCGAGAGCCCCCACATGCCATGGAGACCAGCCCGTTCTTACCCGAACACGTTTTAATTAAACCGCGGGGTACACGCGACCGCACGTCGCCCAAGGGTGTGTTTGGTTGCTGTCATCAGGTAGAATGTCATGGGTCGGACCCGTTCCGAGAGCCCATTCCCATGTTTAGTTGCCGAACGGACCGGAACCCACCCGGCCCAGAAAAGCGAATATACCTTGAATATGCGGAACCGAGGCATACCTCGGAATCGAGCGGACGACACGGAACGAGTCGTTCCCCTCGCAGTCGCACGCCTATCCCCTCGCTCTCCCGTCTCAGCCCGCCCTGCGGCCTCCTTCCGAGCCGTCGCCGTGACCTCGCTCCGCCGCCGCGTCCGGTCGCCGCCGGCGCGCCCCGTCACCGCCCCTCTTCTCCTTCCTTCGCTCCCTCTCTCACCCCGTTCTCTCTCTCCCCTCTCGTATGCAGGAGCCATGGCCGCCGCCCCGAGCTCCCTCGCCGGATCTCTCTCCTCGCTCGCTGCCGTCGACCACAGCCGTCGGGAATGGAGTCCCCGTGCCAGGATCTGCCCGGATCCGGCTAGGGCCCGTCGGACAGCGCAGCCATGCCATCCCCTCGCCGCCGGCGGCGGCGACCCAGCAGGCAGCGGCGGCGGCGACCCAGCAGGCAGCGCGGCGGCGGCGACCCAGCAGCGACGGCGGTGGCGATCCAGCAAGCAGCATCGGCGGTGATCCAGCAGGTGGTGGCGGCGACCCAACAAGCAGCGAGCCAAAGTACGGTTGCTGATGCTCACATTGGATTGATGGACAGAATTATTTTTCTATTTGTGCAATGTTGTTCCTTCAAAATATTGTTGTGTAGATCCATTGGTAGCCATATATTGATGAAAAGAATAATTTTTATGTTTATGTAGAAGTAATTGGTAGCTATATTTTTTATAGTATGTATCATTGTAGATGGTCAAGATGAACAAAAGAAAGAGGATGGCTAGGGGAGCAGCTGAAAATTGTGTTCTATGTCAATACATATATTGTCATGTTGTTTTTTCTTCAAAATACAAAGGAAATGCTGCCGAAATTTTGTTTTTTTGCCATTCCATTTTTCATTCCATTCTTCCCAACCAAACACTGAAACGGAATCGACCCGTTCCTCTTTTCTGTACCTACCAAACACAGGAACGGAACCGACCCGTTCCTCTGGAATGGAACCATTCCATTCCGTGACAGTTCCTCAACCAAACACACCCCAAGAGTCCCGTCCCGCCCGCCGCGAGCACCACTTCTCTCCCCCACGCACAGCACGCACAGCTCCACTGACACCCCGGGCCTGCCAGGTTCGACCCCACCAACAGGCGTTAAAAAATGGCCGCCCCGTGTGCCTTTAAAAGCAAAAGGCGTCGTCTCCTCCTCGCCACTTACCACTTCCTCTCCCTCTTCGTCTTCCTTCTCCCATCTCGCGTACACAACGAGATAACGTGTGAGGTTTCTTGGGGAGAGCTGAGCTGAGCTACCAGCCATGATGGAGGCGGCCGCGGCGACGATGCTGGAGGCCGGGGTGGGGCGGTTCCGGGGGCCGAGCCTGGCCGCGCTGCTCTCGGAGATGTGGGCGCCGCTCGCCGTTGCGCTGGCGGCGCTCGCGACGCTGCCCAGCCTGCTCGGCAGGCTGCAGGTGCTCATCCTCCGCCTCCGCTCCCGCGGGAAGGAGGTCATCTCCTCGCACATCTCCACCTACTACTCCTCCGGGGACGACGAGTCCGACTCCGACGGCGAGGACGATGATGACGACGAGGACGAGAGCTCCGATGAGGCGGCCACCAGCTCGTCCGGCGAGGAGGAGGAGGAGGCCGTGAGGAGGATCGGGTACTTCGATGGCGCCGCCGACGGCCTCGACGGCTGCTTCCCGTGGGGCGGCGAAGTCGTGCGGACGTGGCAGGACCTGCCGCGGCGGTTCTCCGGCGTCGGCTGCGGCGGAGGAGCCAGGTTCGCGTCCGGAGCAGCTGTGCCGGCGGTGAGGCTGTGGGGCGCCGGAACGGCGAGCGGGGAGGGCAGTGGCCAGGTGTGGTGGGACGCCGATGACAGCGGCCGTGTGGCGGTGGCAGAGGCGGCGCCGGTGGTCCTCGGGTGGCGGCGCGAGCACGCGGCGCGGCCGCGGCATCGGCCCCTCCGTGTCCTGCCCTCCGCCGAGTAAAAAAAAAACTCGGAAGAGTGGTCGGTGTGGCCGCGTGTGTGAATGTGAATATGCCTGGCGGGGAAAGATGCCGATCCCCGGGCGGCCCCACCTGTCGGTGGGCCGAATAAGCGGGCGATTGCTAGGGGTGGTTAGGGGAAGGAGACGAGGCGGTGTTGATTGATGATTACTATTCAAACTTTGCTTATCGGGGAAGCAAGATCGGCTCCTGCGGTGCGGTTGGGCCGATCTTCGTTTGTAATTGTACCACTATTCTTTGAGACGGAAATGCTCGATTGCGCATCGATCGCTCCTTCTCCCAAAATTTCCAATGTTGCGGAAAGTTTATTACTGTTGCTCCTTTTCGGTGGATTATGATATCGAAGTTAATAAAAGTATGTTATCCGTTGATCGATGTCCTTAATGTAAGAATAAGGTTGCATGTATTAGCGTATATACGTGATGTAATCTAACCTTCCTATCTCCACCTCCGTATCTATCCTTTCCTTTTAAACTAGGATTAGATCTTGGAGGACAAGTATAGGCCGGCAATGTAACTGTATATATATGCATCCTTTGGGGCCTCTAATACATGCGATCATATTCTCCTAAACTATCTAGTCTACATGGTATCAGTTTTTCTTTCCTTCCTGTGACTTGCTTCCGCTGCAACCCTAGCCTCCGAGCCATAGCATCAGCCGCCACCCTCCCAAGCCGTCGCTGCTGCCATGGAGTTCGGTGACTTCGCCTCTTCTCTCCCCACCTCCTCTTTTCCTCTCTGCTTACGTGATGTAGTCATCACTCCTAATCTCCTTAAAAATCTTATTTCTGTTCGTCTTTTAACTCGTACAAATCCTGTTAATGTTGAATTTGATGAGCTTGGTGTTTCTGTAAAGGATCGGCGTACCCGCACGGTGATTCTCCGATGTAACAGCGACGACGACCTCTATCCACACGTCGCTAGCCATCAGGCTCTTCTCGCCGGCACCACTGTTCTTTGGCACCAACGTCTTGGTCACCCCGGACACGATGCTCTCTCTAGAACACTTTCTTCGTTTGATTTTACTTGTAATAAATCACCCCCTACAACGTGTCATGCTTGTAGATTGGGGAAGCACGTTCGTCTTCCTTTCAAACAATCCGATAGTCAAGCTAGTTTTCCTTTTGCTCTTGTTCATTGCGATGTTTGGACATCTCCTATCATAAGTGTTTCAGGATTTCAATATTATCTTGTGATGCTCGATGACTACTCTCATTATGTTTGGACTTTTCCATTACGTCGCAAATCGGACGTGTTTCCTACCATCTCTCGTTTTCATGCTTTTGTCGCCACCCAATTTCAACGATACATCTTAGCTTTTCAAACTGACAATGGACGTGAATTTGATAACCATGCTTCACGCACCTTCTTTGCACAGCACGGCATGCATCTTCGGCTTACCTGCCCCTACACCTCGCAACAGAATGGTCGTGCCGAACGCATCCTTCGTACATTAAATGATAGTGTCCGCACTCTTTTATTTCATGCTCACATGCCTCCTAGGTTTTGGGCTGAAGCTCTTAATACCGCGACATATCTTCTTAATTTTCGCCCTTGTCGCCCACGCAATAATCTTCCACCTCACCAACTTCTCTTCGGTTCACCACCTGACTACTCTCACCTTCGCGTTTTCGGATGTCTCTGCTACCCCAACATCACCTCCACTACTCCTCATAAACTTTCTCCCCGTTCCATTGCCTGTGTCTTCTTTGGTTATCCTCCCGATCACCGTGGATACCGCTGCTATGATCCGGTTAGTCGCCGTGTGCTAACATCACGCCATGTCATATTCAACGAGTGCGTTTTTCCTTTCAGGACCATGCTGCAGGAGTCCCCGTCACCACCGGTTGTGCCCTCGCAGCCCGATCATGTGGTGGTTCCCGCGACGCCGGCCGCTCGCCGACGTGGCCAGCCGGCCGCCGCTCGGGTCGTTGGAAGTCCAGCCGTGGCCGCCCCTGCATCACCTTCCCCGGTTGCCACGGCTACTGCTTCTACACGGTCGCCCAGTTCAGCTGCCGCGACAGCCAGTTCCGCTACCATGGCAGCGACTTCTGGTGCCACGACAGCCACTTCGCCAAGGACTGCTTCGGCTCCCACGGCTGCTACTGCTGCCTCCTACGACTCTTCAGCAGCCACGTCCAGCCCCTCAGCATCTCCTGTGGTGTCCTCCGGCACTGCCGTTGAGCTCGCCGTGCTCTCGCCGCCTCCAGCTCCGATTGCGCCACCACAGGCGGCTCCTTGGCTCCGCCCTTCCGATGTGTCCATCCACACGATGGCCACACGTGCGCGCCATGGCGTTCTTCAGCCCAGCCGGCGTTTCGAGGATGCTCATACGGCCGCTGTTGCGCCTTCGCCGCTTCCCACGTCTGCTCGTGCGGCTCTACGTGATCCTGTGTGGCATTCTGCCATGCAAGAGGAGTATGATGCACTTCAGGCCAATCACACATGGACTCTTGTGCCTCGACCTCGGGGTGCCAACATCGTCACCGGTAAATGGGTGTTTTGGTATAAGCTCAAACCTGACGGTTCTTTGGATCGTTACAAAGCTCGTTGGGTCGTTCGAGGATTCACTCAACGTGCCGGTATTGATTTCGGTGAAACTTTTAGTCCCGTCGTCAAACCCGCCACAGTTCGTACAGTCTTGCATCTTGCTGCATCTCGACATTGGCCAGTGCATCAGTTGGACGTATCCAATGCGTTTCTTCATGGAGTCCTCCATGAGCGTGTTTATTGTGCTCAACCGACGGGTTTCATCGACGCCACCTACCCTGAGCATGTTTGTCTACTGTCCAAGTCACTCTATGGGCTTAAACAAGCTCCACGCGCTTGGTACACACGCATTGGTGATTTTCTTCGGCGCCTTGGATTTACTTCGACTCTTTCGGACACCTCACTTTTTGTGCTTCGTCGTGGTTCAGACATGGCTTATTTGCTTCTTTATGTAGATGACATTGTGCCGACAGCTTCCTCGACATCATTTCTTCGGATGATCATCGCCTTTCTCAGCACTGAATTCAAGATGAAGGATCTCGGGCCTCTTCATTTTTTTCTAGGTGTTGCCGTTCGTCGCACGGCCTCTGGTTTCTTTCTCTCTCAAGAGAGATATGCTGAGGAGCTTCTTGATCGTGCTGCCATGTCCAATTGCAAGCCAGCCTCCACGCCTGTTGACACTAAGCCCAAGGTCTCGGCTGCCTCTGGTGAGCTCGTTTCGGATTCCACCTTCTACCGAAGTATTGCAGGTGCTCTTCAATACCTCACCTTGACACGACTGGACATAGCCTATGCTGTCCAGCAAATTTGTTTGCATATGCATGCTCCGCGTGATGCTCATTGGGGATTGGTCAAGCGCTTACTACGCTATCTCCGCGGTACTACTTCGCATGAGCTTCGGATCGCCGGCAGTTCCTCCATCGCCATTGCTGCTTATTCTGATGCTGATTGGGCTGGCTGTCCGGACACTCGCAGGTCTACTTCCGGGTATTGCATTTATCTCGGGGACACCTTGGTGTCCTGGTCCTCCAAACGCCAACCTACTGTCTCTCGTTCAAATGCTGAAGCCGAATACCGTGCGGTCGCCAATGCCGTGGCTGAGTGTTGTTGGCTTCGTCAACTTCTTGTCGAGCTCCATTGTGTCGTTGACAAGGCCTCCGTGGTGTTTTGTGATAATATCTCCGCGGTATATCTCTCTGCCAACCCCGTTCATCATCGTCGGACGAAGCATATTGAGTTGGACATTCATTTTGTTCGCGAGAAGGTGGCTTTGGGACAGTTTCGTGTTGTTCATGTTCCCACAACTCATCAACTTGCCGACATCATGACCAAGGGACTTCCTACTTCTTCATTCGAAGCTTTTCGGTCCAGTCTTGGCATCTCCTCTGACGACGCTCCGACTGCGGGGGTGTGTAAGAATAACGTTGCATGTATTAGCGTATATACGTGATGTAATCTAACCTTCCTATCTCCACCTCCGTATCTATCCTTTCCTTTTAAACTAGGATTAGATCTTGGAGGACAAGTATAGGCTGGCAATGTAACTGTATATATATGCACCCTTTGGGGCCTCTAATACATGCGATCATATTCTCCTAAACTATCTAGTCTACACTTAACATTTGTCATCGTTTGCAATTTGGTAGTGCACAATATAGATGCATCGTAGCTCAGCTCGTCAAACACTTGACATTATGTGTTGATAGGCATCCAAGATTACTTACCACGTTTACCACGCGGATTCTAACACCCGCGTCGATCGATTGACTAAGCAAAATTGTCACCCTTGACAGCGATTCACAAATTTCCACCTGGTCCGGCCCAAACCCTATTCAGCGATCAAGCTAGTTTCCTAGCAGTTTCTCCAGCACCCAATGCCTCACAAGCTGGAGCAAGCTTATCCGAGGATGCAAATTACGCGCTTAAGGCAATTTCGACGATTTAACCGTGGGTGATCGATTGCGTTCATTGACCATTATTAAGCGTCAAATCGATCATTCTCGCCGCGTGAGAATTCCATTAAACTTTTTGTCTGAACGCGTTATTGACCAGCTGTCAGTGTTCATCCATCATAGGCACACACGAGACATGACACGCCCGCAAACAAATCCCCGTCAGCTAACAACAACTTCGTCAAGTCCATTATTTTAAACTGGCCTTTCGAGAGCATCCATCGCTTTCCAATCAACTCTGGCCATCAAGCGACGGTGCGCGAGACGCGCCGCTTGAGCTTTTATTTTGGAATTTCTTGAGGGAGAACGATTTTGGCTTTTCGTACGATAGACCGGCTCCATGTAAGCCCGGGGGCAAGTAGGAAGGCAGCCACTTGTTTGGCGAGATAAAAACAAAAATGACAGTCACGTCTCCGTGTGGTTTTCTCAGCCGGAGAGGTGATCTGATGCACGACTCCGGGAATCCTAATCTACCAGGTCATGGGGATATTGATAGGCCCGTTGATCCAGTGGGCATGGGGGTTCCGGTAGCGACGATAGGATATTACCTTCTCCTTGGGTTGAGGAGCTCCCGCCGTTGGCCATGGTGGGATGGTGACGGCGGCGATGACAGAGAGATGGCGAGGTGGTGGCTGCTTCCCGTGAGCACTGCACTAACCCTAGATCGGTAGGGAGTATCGGTGGGGTTTGTGGCGGCGGTGAACTTCATCTCCCGTGCCCCGCGCCCCCCACCTCTGTTAATATAGCGCAGGTCACAGGGGCCCACCAACCATAAGAGGGTTGGACGCCCCCGATCAGGGCGCGAGTCAGGGGCCCGTTCGACCCGTTGGGTTCGAACGGGAGGAGATCAACCTAACATTCTCCTCCTTGATCTCAACTTTTCTTATAACCTTATACTTTCTAGTTTACTTGTTTCATCACATATTGGTACATAGAGCATGTTTCATCGTCACAGCTTAATTGCCAATAGAATCATACAGCTACAACATACGTTTTGTTTAGAAACAAATTCTGTTCCTTTTGGGCCTCTCATGATCCAGGAATCATAAGGCTTTCTCTTAAACCCATGCCGGCTAAGTGTTCCTTGAACACATTGGGTGGTAAGCCTTTCGTAAGCGGATCCGCAAGCATATCCTTTGTCTTTATATGCTCGAGACTTATAGTGTGATCCTGGATTTTATCTTTCACAACATAATACTTTATCTCTATTGTTTTGGCAGCATTACTCGACTTGTTGTTGTGAGCGTAGAATACTGCGGGCTGGTTGTCATAGTACATCTTTAGTGGTTTGTGAATAAAATCTACCACTTTCAAGTCGGGTACAAATTTCTTTAGCCATATCGCCTGCCCCGTGGCCTCAAAACATGCTATAAATTCTGCATACATCGTGGACAATGCAACTATTGACTGTTTGGAGCTTCTCCACGAAATAGCCCCTCCAGCGAGAGTGAACACGTATCCTGACGTGGATTTTCTATCATCTCTGTCCCCCGCAAAATCTGCGTCTGAATACCCTCTTATCTCTAGGGAATCAGATCTCCTGTATGTTAGCATGTAGTGCTTCGTGCCTTGCGCATAACGCAATGCCTTCTTTACCATCTTCCAGTGCTCTATGCCTGGATTCTCTTGATATCTACCGAGTACCCCGGTGACAAAAGCTAAGTCAGGACGAGTGCACACTTGTGCATACTGTAAGCTTCCAACAGCCGAAGCATATGGTACTGCTTTCATTAGATCGATCTCGTACTGGTTCTTGGGACATTGGAATTTTCCAAAACTATCGCCCTTGACTATAGGAGCAGGTGTGGCTTTACTCGCATGCATATTATACTTTTGAAGAACCTTTTCTAAATATGCCTTCTGCAATAGTCCTAAGACTCCATTGTTTCTATCTCGGTGAATTTCTATGCCCAAAACATATGATGCTTCACCAAGATCTGTTATATCAAAATTTGAGGACAAGTACTTCTTTGTTTCTTGTAGTAGACTAACATCACTGCTAGCAAGCAAGATATCATCCACATACAAGATTAGGAAAATATATTTCCCATTTTAAAACCTTGCATAAATGCAGTTATCCTCAATATTTTATTTAATCCAAAACTTTTAATTGTTTGATTAAACTTTAGATACCACTGTCTAGAGGCTTGCCTTAATCCATAAATAGATCTCTTCAGGCGGCATCCCATATTTTCCTGGTCTTCCATGATAAAGCCCTTGGGTTGTTTCATGTAGACCTTTTCTTTCAAATCACCATTCAGAAATGCCGTCTTGACATTCATTTGATGTAACTCTAAATCAAAATGTGCAACTAATGCCATTATGATTCTGAAGGAGTCCTTGCATGAGACTGGGGGAAAAGTCTCATTGTAATCTATCCCTTCTCTTTGTGTAAATCCTTTTGCCACAAGTTGGGCTTTATACTTTTCTACATTCCCATTATGGTCAAACTTAGTTTTGTAGACCCATTTGCAGCCTACTGTTTTGGCTCCTTTAGGAATTTCCTCTAAGTCCCAAACATCTTTGGAACTCATCGATTTCATCTCATCTTCCATTGCCTCTAGCCATTTTGATGATTGCGGGCTTCTAATGGCTTCTTCATATGTAGTGGGATCACCTTCCATATGAACCATTTCTGTATTATAAACTTTATAATCAGCACAAATAGCTGATCTTCTTGTTCTATTATATCTTCTAAGGGCCTCAGTTTCTGGCACATTTTGTGCCTCAACTTCCGGCACATCTTCTACAATTGGCTGATGCACCTCCCTTTCATGCTCAACAACGGGTTCAGTCGGCTCCTGACGGACAGGTTTCGGGTCTTCTCCCATAGTTGTCATGGGTGGAGTTACAGCTGGTGGTGAGAAAAATGGCTCTTGAATCATCGGATTAGGTGCATGCACCCTCTTCTCCTCAAGATCAATTTTCCGAGCTACCAAGCTTTGTTGGAAATATGCCCTAGAGGCAATAATAAATTAGTTATTATTATATTTCCTTGTTCATGATAATCGTTTATTATCCATGCTATAATTGTATTGATTGGAAACTCAAATACATGTGTGGGTACATAGACAACACCGTGTCCCTAGTAAGCCTCTAGTTGACTAGCTCGTTGATCAAAAGATGGTGAAGGTTTCCTAGCCATGGACATAAGATGTCATTTGATAACGGGATCACATCATTAGGAGAATGATGTGATGGACAAGACCCAAACTATAAACGTAGCATATGATCGTGTCAGTTTATTGCTATTGTTTTCTGCATGTCAAGTATCTGTTCCTATGACCATGAGATCATGCAACTCCCTGACATCGGAGGAGTACCTTGTGTGTATCAAACGTCGCAACGTAACTGGGTGACTATAAAGATGCTCTACAGGTATCTCCGAGGGTGTCTGTTGGGTTGGCATGGATCAAGACTGGGATTTGTTACTCCGTGTGACGGAGAGGTATCTCAGGGCCCACTCGGTAATACAACATCACAATGAGCCTTGCAAGCAATGTGACTAAAGTGTTAGCCACGAGATCTTGTATTACGGAACGAGTAAAGAGACTTGCCAGTAACGAGATTGAACTAGGTATAGAGATACCGACGATCGAATCTCGGGCAAGTAACATACCGAAGAACAAAGGGAACAACATACGGGATTAACCGAATCCTTGACATAGAGGTTCGACCGATAAAGATCTTCGTAGAATATGTAGGAGCCAATATAGGCATCCAGGTCCCGCTATTGGTTATTGATCGTAGAGGTGTCTCGGTCATGTCTACATAGTTCTCGAACCCGCAGGGTCTACACACTTAACGTTTGGTGACGATTAGTATAGTTGAGTTATTTTGTTGGTGACCGAAGGTTGTTCGGAGTCCCGGATAAGATCCCGGACATGACGAGGATCTCCGGAAGAGTCCGGAGGTAAAGATTGATATATGTGATAATAGTGTTTTGATCTCCGGAAGGGTTCCGGAATTCACCGGAAGGGGTTCCGGGTGTTTACCGAAGTGTTCGGGTGCAGCAACACTTTATATGGGCCAAAGGGGTAAAGCCCACGAGGTATTGGAAAGTGCAAAAGGAAGTTTTGCTGCTGCCTTAAGTGGTACTACCGCTGGTAAGGCAGTACTACCGCGTAAGCGGTACTACCGCTTGTGTGAAGCGGTACTACCGCATAAGCGGTACTACTGCTTGTGTGAAGCGGTACTACCGCTTGTTCGCAGTACTGCTGGAATCCGAGTTGGACTCTTTCCGTGCGGGCCAAACCCATGGATGAGCTAGGTCTATGCGTAGATGAGATCTCGAGTAGAACACAAACGAGTTGTGGGCGTGGGTGTATACATATTGCTTGCCGTTACTAGTTGATACTTGATTCGGCGGTATTGTGAGATGAAGCGGCCCAGACCGACATTACGCGTACACTTACGCGAGACAGGTTTCACCGCTACATGCACTCGTTGCATAAAGGTGACTGGCGGGTGTCTGTCTCTCTCACTTTAGTTGAATCGATTTCAATGAAGAGGGTTCTTTTAGAAGATCAAAAAGCAATCACTACACCACGTTGTGGTTTTGCGTAGGTAAGAACGGTTCTTGCAAACCCGTAGCAGCCACGTAAAACTTGCAACAACAATTAGAGGACGTCTAACTTGTTTTTGCAGGGTATGTTGTGATGTGATATGGCCAATTACATGATGAGATATATGTGATGTATGAGATGATCATGTGTTGTATAGAATATCACGACTTGCATGTCGATGAGTACGGCAACTGGCAGGAGCCATAGAGTTGTCTTTAATTATTTTCACCGTTTTGCTTTACTTTATCGCTATGAGTTAGCAATAGTCGTGGAAGCAACAGTCGGCGCGACAACCTCATGGCGACACGTTGATGAAGATCAAGATGATGGAGATCATGGTGTCATGCCGTTGACGATGGAGATCATGCCGGTGCTTTGGAGATGGAGATCAAAAGCACAAGTTCATGGCCATATCATGTCACTTATGATTTGCATGTGATGTTAATCCTTTTATGCATCTTATTTTGCTTAGGACGACGGTAGCATTATAAGGTGATCCCTCACTTAAATTTCAAGATAAAATTGTGTTCTCCCCGAGTGTGCACCGTTGCGAAAGTTCGTCGTTTCGAGACACCACGTGATGATCGGGTGTGATAGACTCTACGTTCACATACAACGGGTGCAAGCCAGTGTTGCACATGCGGAACACTCGGGTTAAACTTGACGAGCCTAGCATGTACATACATGGCCTCGGAACACAAGAGACCGAAAGGTCGAACATGAGTCATATAGTAGATATGATCAACATGAAGATGTTCACCATTGAAACCACCTCAACTCACGTGATGATCGGACTTGAGTTGGTGGATTTGGATCATGTTACACTCGAATGACCGGAGGGATGTCAATTTGAGTGGGAGTTTTTTTAAGTAATATGATTAACTAAACTCATTATCTTGAACAATAGTCTAAATTGTCTTTGCAATATTTATGTTGTAGATCATGGCTCGCACAGTAGCACCCATGAATTTTAATGCGTTCCTAGAGAAAGCTAAGTTGAAAGATGATGGAAATAACTTTGTGGACTGGGCCCGTAATCTAAGGATTATCCTTACGTCTTCCCAGAAGGCTTATGTCCTTGATGCACCGCTTGGTGATCCACCCGCTCCAGTTGAGTCTCTAGACGTTGTGAACGCCTGGCAGGCTCGTTCTGAAGATTACTCAATAGTTCAATGTGCAATATTGTATGGCTTAGAACCGGGACTTCAAAGACGTTTTGAACGTCATGGAGCATATGAGATGTTCCAGGAGTTGAAGTTTATCTTTCAGAAGAATGCCCGGATCGAGAGGTATGAGATCTCCGATAAGTTCTATGCTTGCAAGATGGAGGAGAACGGGTCTATCAGTGATCACATACTCAGAATGTCTGGGTACTCCACCCGTCTGGCTGAATTGGGGATGCCCCTTCCGCCAGAGGCTATCACTGACAGAGTTCTTCAATCATTGCCACCTAGCTACAAGAGCTTCGTGTTGAACTGTAACATGCACGGGATGAACAAGTCAGTCGCCGAGCTGTTTGCGATGCTGAAAGTCGCTGAGTCTGAAATTCAGAAGGAGCATCAAGTGTTGATGGTCAATAAAACCACTAGTTTCAAGAAAAATGGCAAGGGTAAGAAGGGTAACTCCAAGAAGAGTGGCAAAGCAGTTGCTCCTCCCGTGAAGAAACCCAAGGCTGGACCCAAACCAGAAACTGTGTGCTTTCATTGCAAGGGAACTGGACACTGCAAGCGGAACTGCCCCAAGTATTTGGCTGACAAGAAGGCGGCTAACAACAAACAAGGTATATATGATATACATGTTATTGATGTGTACCTTACCAACTCTCGTTGTAGTGCCTGGGTATTTGATACCGGTGCGGTTGCTCATATTTGCAACTCTAAACAGGAACTGCGGAATAGACGGAGGCTGGCAAAGGATGAAGTGACGATGTGCGTGGGAAATGGTTCCAAGGTTGATGTGATCGCCATCGGCACGCTCGCTCTTCGATTACCATCGGGATTAGTGATGAACCTGAATAATTGTTATTTAGTGCCTGCGTTAAGCATGAACATTATATCTGGATCTTGTTTATTGCGAGACGGTTACTCATTTAAATCAAAGAATAATGGTTGTTCTATTTATATGAGTAATATCTTTTATGGTCATGCACCCGAAGTGAGGGGTTTATTCTTATTGAATCTTGATAGTAATGATACACATGTTCATAACATTGATGCCAAAAGATGTAGAATTGATAATGATAATACCACTTTCTTGTGGCACTGCCGTTTAGGTCATATTGGCGTAAAACGCATGAGGAAGCTCCATGCTGATGGACTTTTGGAGTCACTTGATTTTGAATCACTTGACACATGCGAGCCATGCCTCATGGGCAAGATGACTAAAACGCCGTTCTCTGGAACAATGGAACGGGCAAGTGACTTATTGGAAATCATACATACTGATGTGTGCGGTCCGATGAGCATTGAGGCGCGCGGTGGTTATCGTTACTTTCTCACCTTCACTGATGACTTAAGTAGATATGAGTATATTTACTTAATAAAACACAAGTCTGAAACATTTGAAAAGTTCAAACAATTTCAGAGTGAAGTTGAGAATCATCGTAACAAGAAGATTAAATTCCTACGATCTGATCGAGGAGGAGAATATCTGAGTTATGAGTTTGGCAGTCACTTAAGACAATGTGGAATTGTTTCACAACTGACACCGCCTGGAACACCACAGCGTAATGGTGTGTCCGAACGTCGTAATCGAACCTTATTGGATATGGTGCGATCTATGATGTCTCTTGCCGATTTGTCACTATCGTTTTGGGGTTATGCATTAGAGACAGCTGCATTCACTTTAAATAGGGCACCATCGAAATCCGTTGAGACAACGCCATATGAACTTTGGTTTGGCAAGAAGCCAAAGCTGTCGTTTCTTAAAGTTTGGGGATGTGATGCTTATGTCAAAAAGCTTCAGCCCGAAAAGCTGGAACCCAAAGCGGAGAAATGCGTCTTCATAGGATACCCAAAAGAGACAGTTGGGTATACCTTCTACCTCAGATTCGAAGGCAAAATGTTTGTCGCTAAAAACGGAACATTTCTTGAGAAAGAGTTTCTCTCGAAAGAATGGAGTGGGAGGAAGATAGAACTTGATGAGGTTGTTGAACCTTTACTTCAACCTGAGAGTAGCGCAGCGCAGAAAGATGTTTCTGTAGAGCCTACATCAGCTGAAGAGGAAGTTGATGATGATCATAAAGCTTCGGATCAAGTTGCTATCGAACCTCGTAGGTCGACAAGGACGCGTACTGCTCCTGAGTGGTACGGCAACCCTGTCTTAGAGGTCATGTTGTTGGACAACGATGAACCTACGAGCTATGGGGAAGCGATGATGGGCCCGGATTCCGAGAAGTGGTTAGAGGCCATGAAATCCGAGATGGGATCCATGTATGAAAACAAAGTGTGGACTTTAGAAGTATTACCTGAAGGGCGTAAGGCCATTCAGAACAAATGGATCTTTAAGAGGAAGACGAACGCGGACGGTAATGTCACCGTCTATAAAGCTCGACTTGTGGCAAAGGGTTTTTCACAAGTTCAAGGAGTTGACTACAATGAGACCTTCTCACCCGTAGCGATGCTTAAGTCCGTCAGAATCATGTTAGCAATAGCTGCCTTTTTCGATTATGAAATTTGGCAGATGGATGTCAAAACAGCGTTCCTTAACGGTTTCCTTAAGGAAGAGTTGTATATGATGCAACCAGAAGGTTTTGTCGATCCAGAGAATGCTGACAAAGTTTGCAAACTCCAGCGATCCATTTATGGACTGGTGCAAGCATCTCGGAGTTGGAATCTTCGCTTTGATGAGGTGATCAAAGCGTTCGAGTTTATACAAGTTTACGGAGAAGCTTGTATTTACAAGAAAGTGAGTGGGAGCTCTATAGCGTTTCTAATATTATATGTGGATGACATATTACTGATTGGAAACAATATAGAAATGTTGGAAAGCGTGAAGGAATATTTGAACAAGAGTTTTTCAATGAAGGACCTAGGAGAAGCTGCTTTCATATTAGGCATCAAGATCTATAGAGATAGATCAAGACGCTTAATAGGACTTTCACAAAGCACATACCTTGACAAAGTTTTGAAGAAGTTCAAAATGGATCAGTCCAAGAAGGGGTTCTTGCCTGTATTGCAAGGTGTGAAGTTGAGTAAGACTCAATGCCCAGTGACTGCAGAAGATAGAGAAAAGATGAGTGTCGTCCCCTATGCCTCAGCCATAGGCTCTATCATGTATGCAATGCTGTGCACAAGACCCGATGTCAGCCTTGCCATAAGTATGGCCGGAAGGTTTCAAAGTGATCCAGGAGTGGAACACTGGACGGCGGTCAAGAATATCCCGAAGTACCTGAAAAGGACTAAGGACATGTTTCTCGTTTATGGAGGTGATCAAGAGCTCGTCGTAAAGGGTTACGTCGATGCAAGCTTTGACACTGATCCGGATGACTCTAAATCGCAAACCGGATACGTGTTTATTCTTAATGGGGGTGCGGTTAGCTGGTGCAGTTCCAAGCAAAGCGTGGTAGCTGATTCTACATGCGAAGCGGAGTACATCGCTGCCTCGGAGGCGGCGAAGGAAGGTGTCTGGATGAAGGAGTTCATGACAGATCTTGGAGTAGTGCCTAGCGCGCTTAACCCAATGACTCTGTTTTGTGATAATACTGGTGCCATTGCTCTAGCCAAGGAACCAAGATTTCACAAGAGGACCAGACACATAAAGCGACGTTTCAATTCCATCCGCGATTACATCAAGGAGGACAACATAAATATTTGCAAAGTACACACGGATCTGAATGTTGCAGATCCGATGACTAAACCTCTTCCAAGGGCTAAACATGAACAACACCAGAACTGCATGGGTGTTCGATTCATTACAATGTAAATCACATAGTGATGTGAACTAGATTATTGACTCTAGTGCAAGTGGGAGACTGTTGGAAATATGCCCTAGAGGCAATAATAAATTAGTTATTATTATATTTCCTTGTTCATGATAATCGTTTATTATCCATGCTATAATTGTATTGATTGGAAACTCAAATACATGTGTGGGTACATAGACAACACTGTGTCCCTAGTAAGCCTCTAGTTGACTAGCTCGTTGATCAAAAGATGGTGAAGGTTTCCTAGCCATGGACATAAGATGTCATTTGATAACGGGATCACATCATTAGGAGAATGATGTGATGGACAAGACCCAAACTATAAACGTAGCATATGATCGTGTCAGTTTATTGCTATTGTTTTCTGCATGTCAAGTATATGTTCCTATGACCATGAGATCATGCAACTCCCTGACATCGGAGGAGTACCTTGTGTGTATCAAACGTCGCAACGTAACTGGGTGACTATAAAGATGCTCTACAGGTATCTCCGAGGGTGTCTGTTGGGTTGGCATGGATCAAGACTGCGATTTGTTACTCCGTGTGACGGAGAGGTATCTCAGGGCCCACTCGGTAATACAACATCACAATGAGCCTTGCAAGCAATGTGACTAAAGTGTTAGCCACGAGATCTTGTATTACGGAACGAGTAAAGAGACTTGCCAGTAACGAGATTGAACTAGGTATAGAGATACCGACGATCGAATCTCGGGCAAGTAACATACCGAAGAACAAAGGGAACAACATACGGGATTAACTGAATCCTTGACATAGAGGTTCGACCGATAAAGATCTTCGTAGAATATGTAGGAGCCAATATGGGCATCCAGGTCCCGCTATTGGTTATTGATCGTAGAGGTGTCTCGGTCATGTCTACATAGTTCTCGAACCCGCAGGGTCTACACACTTAACGTTTGGTGACGATTAGTATAGTTGAGTTATTTTGTTTGTGACCGAAGGTTGTTCGGAGTCCCGGATAAGATCCCGGACATGACGAGGATCTCCGGAAGAGTCCGGAGGTAAAGATTGATATATGTGATAATAGTGTTTTGATCTCCGGAAGGGTTCCGGAATTCACCGGAAGGGGTTCCGGGTGTTTACCGAAGTGTTCAGGTGCAGCAACACTTTATATGGGCCAAAGGGGTAAAGCCCACGAGGTATTGGAAAGTGCAAAAGGAAGTTTTGTTGCTGCCTTAAGCGGTACTACCGCTGGTAAGGCAGTACTACCGCGTAAGCGGTACTACCGCTTGTGTGAAGCGGTACTACCGCTTGTGTGAAGCGGTACTACCGCTCGTGAGCGGTACTACCGCTTGTACGCAGTACTGCTGGAATCCGAGTTGGACTCTTTCCGTGCGGGCCAAACCGACCTCGTGCGGGCAAAACCGACCTTGTGGAGGCTTTCTCTCCAAGTTTAGACTCCAGGGCTCAACATATAAATAGAGGGGCAGGGCTAGCACACGGGACACATCAAGATTTCCCAAGCCGTGTGCCAGAAACCCTAACCCTCTAGTTCCTCCCGTCATAATCTCCGTAGTGCTTGGCGAAGCCCTGTAGAGATTGTTCCTCACCACCATCACCACGCCGTCGTGCTGCTGGAACTCATCTACTACTTCATCATCGCTCGCTGGATCGAGGAGGTGAAGGCGTCATCAAGCCGTACGTGTGTTGAACGCGGAGGTGCCGTCCGTTCGGCACTAGTTCGTGATCGGATCGAGGGATGACTTGCGATTTGGATCGCGGAGACATTCGACTACATCAACCGCGTTTCTTAACGCTTCCGCTTAGCGATCTACAAGGGTATGTAGATTCACTCTCCCTCTCGTAGATGCTCATCACCATGGATAGATCTTGTGTGTGCGTAGGATTTTTTTTTTCTCATGCAACGTTCCCCAACAAGCTTCCCCTCATCATTTCGTCCTCTAAGAAGACTGCATGTCTTGTTTCTACAATCTTTGTATATCTGTCTGGACAGTAGAAACGAAAACCCTTTCATCTGTCTGGATAGCCAATGAAGTGGCAACTCACTGTTTTGGGATCTAACTTTGCAATGTTTGGATTAAACATTTTGGCCTCAGCAGGGCACCCCCACACCCTGAAGTGTTGTAGGGAGGGCACTCGTCCTGTCCATAGCTCGTACGGTGTTTTGGGCACCGACTTGCTTGGCACTCTATTGAGAATATGAATGGCGGTTTTAAGCGCCTCCATCCATAATCCCAATGGCAAAGTGGAGTAACTCATCATGCTGCGCACCATATCCATAAGTGTACGGTTACGCCTTTCAGCTACCCCATTTTGCTGAGGCTCGCCCGGCATTGAATACTGGGCTACTATGCCAGTCTCCTGTAAGAACTTTGCAAAAGGTCCAGGGACTTGGCCATATGGAGTGTGCCGACCGTAGTAATCTCCCCACGGTCGGATCTTACTATCTTTATTCTTTTATCATGTTGTTTCAGCTTCAGCTTTGAATATCTTAAATTTATCCAACACTTCAGATCTTTCTTTGATTGGATAAATATAACCATAGCGAGAGTAATCATCTGTGAATGTTATGAACGAGTCATATCCATCCACACTTTTCACCGGAAATGGTCCACAAATGTCAGTGTGAATGATTTCTAGTGTTCCTGTGCTACGGTTTGCACCCTTTTTAATTTGTTTTACATACTTTCCTTTAATGCAATCTATGCATTGTTCTAAGTCTGAGAACTCTAACGGAGGAAGAATTTCACTTTTGACTAATCTTTCTATTCTCCCCCTGGAAATATGGCCCAAGCGACAGTGCCATAATTTCGATGAGTCATGAGTTCTCTTTCTTTTCTTTTGTTCTTTGTTCGACGCGGAAACATGCTCATTCACATTGCACACATAATACACTTTTTCACGGAGTGATAATAAATAAAGCTCATCGTGTAGGGATGTAACACCTACATGAGTATTATTAAACCATATGGCACACTTGCCATGTCCAAAATGACATTCATAATGGTCTTTATCCAAACAGGAAACACTAATTAAGTTTCTGTGACATGAAGGAACATATAAAACATCTCTAAGTAGAAGCTTGAATCCATCAGGTAACTCCAAGGAGATATCACCGACAGCTTCAACTTCTGCTTGAACTCCATTTGCAACTTCAATGCATCTTTCGCTTCTTTGCGTAGTCCGCGTCGAATGGAATCCCTGTAATGAATTTGCAACATGAACAGTTGCTCCTGAGTCAATCCACCAAGTAGATTTTGAAAACTATGTATACAAGGATTCATTTACAAAGGAAACAATGTTGTTACCTCTCTTTGCCATGATTGACTTTAGCCAATCAGGGCAGTCTTTCTTGTAATGCCCAGTCTTCTTACAGTGAAGGCAAGTATCTTTGTCCACTGGAAAAGGCTTCTGCTGATGCTGCATGTGAGATTTTCCATGCGCCTTTGAAGGGGAACCATTGCTACTTTTATTGTAGTTCCTTTTCTTGTTGTCCTTCACATAGTTCAAAGAACCACCATGTGAGGCTTTAAGTCTGTCCTCTTCTTGGACACACATGGCTATAGTCTTTTCAATGTCCCATTTTTTAGGTGACATGTTGTAGTTGACAACAAAGGTTTCAAACTCTTTTGGCAGTGAAGCCATAACCAGGTGGACCAGGAGCGCAGGTTTGAGCTCCAAATCCTCATCTATGGGCTTAAGCTTAGCTGCCATGTTGCTCATCCTGAGGATGCGCTCTCTTATTCCATGACCACCACCTGTGTAGTTTTCTGTCACCAGTTGCTTTAGCAACTGGGTGGCATATATCTTTGAAGAACCAGTGAACTGGCCCTTTATCTTTGTAAGAAACTCCCCTACGGAAGTGCACTCTGCAATTGAGCCCATAATGGCGTTCTCAATTGTGTTCTTTATGAAGGCCATACACTTTTTGTTGGCGGTGTGCCACTTTTGGTTGTCGAGGGTATACGACATCTCCAATGGAGCATAATCCCTCCTCTTTTTGTCCCACGCAGCATCATCATCAGTGGCCTCTCTGACTGGCTCTGTAGGTCTGACCGGCTGTGGAGTGTCCACAACCCAGTCCACCTCAGCACAGACAAATGTCAGGTCTACTTTCTTCCTCCACTCAGTGTAGTTGTCACCTCTGAGTGTTGGAACATCTTTTAGGCAACTCATCAAGTGGTAACCTCCTGAAATCACAATTGAAGTGAGATCATTGTAACAATCGTATGCATTAATCTAACGTTGGTCAAATTAAACATACAACTGTCTATGCAATTAAATCTATATTACCGTTGGGCAAAAAAATAGAAATAAGTGCACCTTTTATAGCAATAATAAATCATGATCATGTTATTAACAACGTTGGTCATAAAAATAACATAATCATATTTATTTCAATAATCACTTTAATATGCTCTTAAAATTTAATTATCATTAAACTTTTATTTTCTTTGTAAAAGAGCACTATTATTTATTTTGCAGTGGAAAAACATGAATATAAAATTCATGAACTTTTTATTCTTTTCAGAAACTTTTCTTTTACTAAAGAAAAAATTCATGAACTTTTCTTTTCTGGAAATTTTCTATTTTTATTTTCAGAAACTTTTCTATTTATTTTCTATTTTCTAAACAAAATTTTCGTTGGAAAAAAAATTGCATAGAAAAAAGAATCAAGACTATATTTTGTTTTTTTGCCTAAAAGAAACAAAAACTAATAATAAACAAAAAAACGCGCGGCTCTCCCAGGCACTGCTGGGCTCGGCCCAGCAAGCGCTGTTGTACCCTCTGGCCTAGTAAGGCCCTTTCGGCCCAGAAGGCCCGTTGATCAGCCAGCGAACGACCCTGGCCGTCGGATTCATCCGACGGTCCAGCGGATGGTTCGGGCGATCAAAACGCTCTCACGCCGTCGGGGGAGGGGAACCCTAATCCATTTCCCCCCCTCCCCGTCTAGCGCGCGCCGCTCTGTGGCCTCTGGGTCTCCGCGGGCGAGGCCCCTTTGCGCCTCCGGCGAGCCGGCGACGGCGTCGGCCGCTCCCTGCGTGGCGCGGAGCCGTCTCCTCTTGCTCATTCCCCCTCCCTTTCCCCCCTCTTCTCTGTTGCAGAGAAAGCTCAAGATGCGAGCCCCTCCTCTTGCTCTCATGGCCACGCCGACAGCGGGGAAAAGCCTCGCCGGCCGCCGGCAATGGCGTCTAGCAGCCGCGCCACGCGAGCCGCGCGGGCCCCCTTCCCTTTTCTCTCCCGCCAGCCACCTCTCTGTTGGAGAAAAATACGCGGGCCGAGCCCTTCTCTGCTCTCCTTGCGACCGATGCAGCGGCCTGATGCGGCGGCGCCTCCTCCGCCCCCTTTGCCGGCATGCGCGAGCACCTCGAAGGTGAACGCACCGCCGTCAAACGGTGCGGTGGTGGTGCCCTTTGCCTCCGGAGGGGGTAGTTCTTCTTCCCAGTTGCCTCGGCATGCCGATGCGCGACGGGATCGAGAGGAACGGCGCGGCCGGAGTGGCGGCGCACTTTGCCGGCGGCCCGAGGCCTTCTCCGGTGAGCTTTTCTCTATTCCCTATTCTAGGGTTCTTTGGGGGGGGTCTCTTTTTGCTACCGAAAATCCAAAACGCCAACCTGGGCTGATACCATTGATAGGCCCGTTGATCCAGTGGGCATGGGGGTTCCGGTAGTGACGATAGGATATTACCTTCTCCTTGGGTTGAGGAGCTCCCGCCGTTGGCCATGGTGGGATGGTGACGGCGGCGATGACAGAGAGATGGCGAGGTGGTGGCTGCTTCCCGTGAGCACTGCACTAACCCTAGATCGGTAGGGAGTATCGGTGGGGTTTGTGGCGGCGGTGAACTTCATCTCCCGTACCCCGGCCCCCCACCTCTGTTAATATAGCGCAGGTCACAGGGGCCCACCAACCATAAGAAGGTTGGACGCCCCCGATCAGGGCGCGAGTCAGGGGCCCGTTCGACCCGTTGGGTTCGAACGGGAGGAGATCAACCTAACAGATATGTATGCCGATGACGGATGTGTGGTTTGGCCATTGCCTGAGAACGCATTTCGCGTCAGCTCGATTCTGGTGAGAGGGCGAGACGGGGCGATCGCGGGTGTTTCCGGTGAGACCTCGTCAGGACCGCGCCGAAGACGGAGGCGGCGCAGGTGGCCGCAACGTCACCGGCGGAAGACGGCAAGAGCGGCGGTTGGTTCACAGGTGCGTGTGTGGCGTGTAGGGGTCACCGGCGCTGAGTTCGTGCCTTCGTGGGCGCAGTTTATACGTTTAGAGAAAAACAAGGAATTAAACCTTCAACGGGTTTTACTCACATACTATGTCACCTAGTATCAGATTAACACCATGATACATGGACACATGGATGGTGTATCTCATCTGTATTAGAGCATCTACAGCCGGACTGAGCAAATTCGGCTCAATATACGTCTGCGGACGCGCCTGTCCATGCCGGCAAACGCATCCAGATGGCTCCTCATATTTCGCTTTATGCATCCACATACCTCAAATTCAGACTCTCAAATCCATGCAAAACCATACACGTCGATCATATAAACCATTGCCACACCTAAATAACAAATGTTGGTACCGAACATAAATAGTGTTTACATAAAATTTATTTTAAGTACACAATCAATCATCCGCTCTTTGGTTTCCATGATGGGTCCACATATGCTCCACAAGATCATTGAGTAGTTGCGCGTGCACCTGATGATCTTGAAGATTCTGATGCATCTGCAGAAAGTTCATAAGCTGAGCTGCATCTTGATCTTCCGGGATTTCAACTTGCTCTCCAGGTGCTTCAAAATCATTGGTTTGGGCTGCACCATCACTCTCATCCTCGACAATCATATTGTGCAAAATAACTCAACATGTCATGAGCTGCCACAAAGTTTCTGATTCCCACATCATTGTAGCCCCACGAACAATTCCCCAATGAGCTTCAAGCACACCAAATGTCCTCTCCACATCCTTCCTAGCCATTTCTTGCATTGTTGCAAAGTGCTTCTGTTTGTTGCCACGCGGTTCAGATATGATCTTCACAAAAGCCGCTCACTGGGGGTAGATGCCATCGGCAAGATAGTATCCCATGTTGTAGTCTCGCCCGTTGATGGTATAGTTGCACGACGGTGATTCCCCATTGCAAAGCCTCCAGAACACCGGAGATCGTTGAAGCATGTTGATGTCGTCGTGAGAACCCGACATTTCAAAGAAAGCATGCCAAATCCATAGGTCATATGATGCCACCGCTTCTAGTATGATGGTGGCCTCTTTGGTGTGGCCTTGATACATTCCTCACAAACCTTTGGGGCAGTTATTCCAATGCCAATGCATGCAATCAATTGATCCGAGGATGCCTGAAAACCTTTTGGCCTCTCCAATAGCCAACAATTTCTCCGTGTCCTGTGCATTTGGTTCTCTCTCAGATACTCTGCTCCAAACACCTCCACCACAGCACAGGCAAACTTGACAGTATTCTTCAGGCATGTGCTCTCCCCCATCCCAACCATCTCACCAACGGCACCTGCAGCAGTACCAAGTGCAAGCATTCTCATTGTAGTCATGCACTTCTGCTTGGCACTCAAAGAGAGTTGACCGCAACAATCCTTGTGAGCTTGAAGTAGTCATTGTGTGCCTCCACTCCCTTCACAATGCGCAAAAACAATGGTTTGCGCATGCGAAAACGGCGATGAAACAATGGATCATCCGAAAAAGCTGGGTTCGGAGCAAAGTAGTCCTTCAACAGTAGCTTTGCTCCGGATACCCTATCCCGGTTGATCACTTTTCTCCCTTTGATGGAGCTCTTGAAATTGAGAATATGCTCCACTTGTCGGTCCATTTCCTCTTGCGTGATCATGAGCATGATCATGTCCACTTCTTCGTCCGAATCCGAGGAATCGAAGAACTCATCTTGAATCATTTCATCAACCTCCGTCGGTCCATACTCCTCGTCAAACAAAGCATCGGAATCCATCATTTTTCTTAATAACATCACAAAAAATCAGGTCAGACATTGTGTCGAACACATCAAGCGCAAGGTGGAGCCAGAGAGTTGCCGGACATACCGCGGTAGCTTCCGGGCCGACGACGACGTCCCCCGCGGCGTGAACGAGAGAGCTGTGGACCGCGCGCGGTAGTGGAGCTGCGAGACGGACGACGCGGAGGAGGAGGAAGAAGAGGAGAGAGCAAATGGATCCGGCGGCTCTCGGGGTGGATTTGGTGCAACTTGTGGTGGGGTAGGGTTGTCGGGTCCGACGAGGCGGGCATGCCTGGGCGCGCCCTGGTGCCCCGTATCCGCCTCATATTTGGGTTGGGTATGAGGGATGTCGGTTAGCCCGGGCGTTTGAGGCCGCTTTGAGAGGCCCGTCCGGGTTAAAATTTCATGGCCGGTCAGTGACCAGGCGGCCTGTTCGGACGTTTGAGATGGGTATGAGGGGTCCGGTTGTAGATGCTCTTAGCCACATAAATAGGAGTAGGGCGTTTTGGAGACCGAACTCCATGAACGTCGTAATTTCGAAAAAGGTAATTTTGAATTTTATACTCTTAAGCTTTTATGAAAAAAAATACACCGAGACAACAATATATTTTTTATGTGTCTAGATTTTCATGATGGAACACCTTGAATTACGAGCTGCATAAAAAATAAAATCATGGACTTTAAGGATGAACAATACATGTGCAGAAAATCCACTGTTTCTTTATGTAACTCCTAATTAAACGTATTTCATCATGAAAATATATACACATATACATTATGCTTTTGGGTATGTTTTTTTATGTTTTTGAATGTAAAAGTATGAATTTGATTATTATTTTTAAATTAAAGCCTCCATCTGTCATTTTCGCATAAATAGCAATGTATAACTCTTTCCCGATCTTATCGACCACACACAAACCAAAAACCTGCAAGAGGTAAGTTTTTGTCCCTATGAGCTATGATTTCAATCAGTGGATATTTTCATGGGGGGTTGATATGCACTCGCATGGGTATATGCATGGGTTTTAGTCATCGTATTTCTTAGTCTAAATATTTGAAGAAAATATGTTCCATATTATAAATTATACACCGGCTGCTTGCATTCTGTAG
Organism: Elymus sibiricus; assembly: GCA_039707655.1. Taxonomy (NCBI): domain Eukaryota; kingdom Viridiplantae; phylum Streptophyta; class Magnoliopsida; order Poales; family Poaceae; genus Elymus; species Elymus sibiricus. The sequence continues at coordinate 255,317,966 of CM077671.1, forward strand.
TGCAAGGTTTTTTTCCATTTGAAAGCGCACCTTCCCCCCTCCTCCTCCTCCCGCGTCGCCCCCGCGAGGCGACTGGGGCGCAACCCTAAATCCCGCCAGTCTCCGCCCCACCTCTCCCCCTCCCTCGTCGTCGCCGGCGGAGGCGGGGCCTCGTGGTCCTCCTGGTCGGGCGGTGCTGGCGTGGGCCGATGGCTCGGGTCGGAGCGTGGAGCTATGCCGGGTGACACGACGGTGTGGTGGGCAGAGGCGGAGCTCCGGCGCCTCTGCTCCCCCGCGGCGGGCGGCCAGGTGTTGGGGCGTGCCTGCTTGTTGGGGAACGTTGCATGGGAAACGAATTTTTTTCTACGAAACACCCAAGATTTATTCTATAGAGATGCTAGCAATGAGAGGGAGAGGTGTCTACATACCCTTGTAGACCGAAAGCTTTAACGATCTCGAGATCGTGGTTGGCGTAGTCGTACTCGCGTCGCGATCCAATCCGATCCAAGCACCGCACGTGCAACACCTCCGAGTTTAGCACACATCCGGCTCGGTGACGTATCCTCCTTCTTGATCCAGTAAGAGAGGAAGAATAGGTAGATGAGATCTGAACCAACACGACGGCGTGGTGGTGGTGGCGGCAGCGAAATTCCGGCACGGCTTCGCCAAGCGCATACCGGACAAACATGGGAGGAGTTGGGAAAGCCAATGGACAAGGGTGAAGGGTTGGCTGCCCCCATGCACCTCCCCCATCTATTTATAGGCTAGAGGGAAGGGGAGGGCGTCCAAAACCGTCCTAGGGCCGGCCACAAGGGAGAAAACCCATTAAACATGAAGATAACATCTTATCTCTAGATTCAACCCTTTAAATTTAGAACTAAGATCTTATCTCTAGATTTAAACGATATGTGCAGCCATCCCATGTGGGCTGTAGCCCCACCCCTCGGTCCATGTGGGCCCTTCCCGGGTCGTTGGGCCCCACTGTGGAACCCCCGGAACCTTCTAGAACCTTCCCGCTACTCTACCGAAAAATTCCCGAACTTTTTCGGAACCCTGAATATGACTTCCCATATATAAATCTTTACCTCCGGACCATTTCGGAGATCCTCGTGATATCCCGGATCCCATCCGGGACTCCGAAAAACTTTTGGAATGTCCACTATTAATATCTCAAGATTACCCTAGCGCTACCGAACGTTAAGCGTTCGACCCGTATGCAGTTCCCTTTGTCCATCGGTATTTTACTTGCCCGAGATTGGATCGTCGGTATCTCCATACCTAGTTCAATCTTGTTACCGGCAAGTCTCTTTACTCGTTCTATAATACAAGATCTCGTGACTAAATCCTTAGTCACATTGCTTGCGAGCTTCTTGTGATGTTGCATTACCGAGAGGGCCTAGAGATACCTCTCCATCATACGGAGTGACAAATCCAAGTCTCGATCCATGCCAACCCCACAGACACCCTTGGAGATACCTGTAGAGCATCTTTATGATCACCCAGTTACGAAGTGACGTTTGATACATACAAGGCATTCCTCCGGTGTAAGGGAGTTACATGATCTCATGGTCTTAGGAATAGATACTCGACATGAAGAAAGTAGTAGCAATAAGCTTAGTGAAACGATCAAATGCCATGCTTACGGTTTGGGTCTTGTCCATCACATCATTCTCCTAATGATGTGATCCCGTTATCAAATGACAACTCATGTCTATGGTCAGGAAACCTTAACCATCTTTGATCAACGAGCTAGTCTAGTAGAGGCTCACTAGGGACACGGTGTTGTCTATGTATCCACACATGTATCTGAGTTTCCGATCAATACAATTCTAGCATGGATAATAAACGATTATCATGAACAAGAAAATATGATAATAACCACTTTATTATTGCCTCTATGGCATATTTCCGACAGTCTCCCACTTGCACTAGAGTCAATAATCTAGCTTTACATTGTAATGAATCTAACACCCATAGAATTCTGGTGTTGATCATGTTTTGCTCAAGGAAGATGTTTAGTCAACTGGTTTGCAACATTCAGATCCGTATGTACTTTTCAATTGTTTATGTCCTCCTCTTTGATATAATCACGGATGGAATTGAAGCGACGCTTTATGTGTCTGGTCCTCTTCTGAAACCTGGGCTGCTTGGCTAGAGAAATAGCACCAGTGTTGTCACAAAAGAGAGTCATTGGATCCAGTGCACTGGGCACAACTCCAAGATCTGTCATGAACTGCTTCATACAGACACCTTCCTTCGCTGCTTCCGAAGCAGCTATATACTCTTGAAAGATCGTGGATGTCTCCTAGAGGGGGGGTGAATAGGCGCTTTAAAATAATTACGGTTTAGGCTTGAACAAATGCGGAATAAAACTAGCGTTTAATTTGTCAAGCACAAAACCTAAATCGACTAGGCTCACCTATGTGCATCAACAACTTATTCTAACCAAGATAAACAACTAAGTGATAGCAAGATATATAACAAGAAACAATATGGCTATCACAAAGTAAAGTGCATAAGTAAAGGGCTCGGGTAAGAGATAACCTAGGCACGCGGAGACGACGATGTATCCCGAAGTTCACACCCTTGCGGATGCTAATCTCCGTTTGGAGCGGTGTGGAGGCACAATGCTCCCCAAGAAGCCACTAGGGCCACCATAATCTCCTCACGCCCTCGCACAATGCAAGATGCCGTGATTCCACTAAGGGACCCTTGAGGGCGGTCACCGAACCCGTACAAATGGCAACCCTTGGGGGCGGTCACCGAACCCGTACACTTTGGCAACCCTTGGGGGCGGTCATCGGTACCCGTCAAATTGCTCGGGGCGATCTCCACAACCTAATTGGAGACCCCGACGCTTGCCCGGAGCTTTACACCACAATGATTGAGCTCCGAGGCACCACCAACTGTCTTGGGCGCCCAAGCACCCAAGAGGAACAAGCTCTAGGGTACCAAGCACCCAAGAGTAAAAAGCTTCTCAAACTTCACTTCCACGTATCACCATAGAGAACTCAAACCGATGCACCAAATGCAATGGCAAGGGCACACGGAGTGCCCAAGTGTGATACCAATGACAACTTAACAAGAGGCAAATAAGATTCTACAAGAGATAATTAATGGATTATTTAGAATTTGAATTTCTCGTGAGAAGACATACCACATAGAGACTAGATATACTTGTAATATCAATACTAGGTGGTATTCCTCATGTACACACATTTATAGGATCATTAAGTGCACAAAGCACATCATTCCCCCAAAATGGAATGTTCCATTAATCTCTCACAAGAGCCAACTAAGATACAAACAAGATGCAAAAAGGCTCAACACAAGACACACATGTACATGTTATACAAGCCAACATACATATACTTGATTACTCAAGAAAAGCAAATTGGAAGCACAACATACACACACACATGCAAGGTACAAAACCAATCATGCAAAGGGGCAAGTAACTTTCAATGTCAACAATTTAAGTACAAGTTACCGCAAGGAGGCACATTGGATATGAGATAGGCACATGATAATCCGAATGACTTGGCATGAGAAAATATAATGATGAAGATCCATTAATTCTTCATGAGGTAGCCAAGTCTCCAATGCCCTCCAACAACACCTATTGATCAAGTTTGAGCTTGTTGGTCCCCAACCAAGTTGGGTCCTAAGAGGTTAGTCACAATAGGCTTGGCTACCCAAATGGTTCTTTTCTTGACACGACTTTGAGTACCAACAAATTTGGCAAACACATTGCCAACCTTATCCTTCCCAAGAGAATAGATATCATCAATTAGAATAGGGTTGGATAAGGTACCATTCGTGCATGAAGAAGTGACGTGACCTTTCTCACGACATAAGTAGCAACGTCTACTCTTCATTTTCTTCTCACTTGATTTCTCAACTTGAGAGGCATTAACTTGAGTCTTCTTAGGAAGTGGCCTTTCTTCAACTTGTGGTTGAGCATGAGATTGAACTTGTGGCCGCTTCCCTTGTTGCTTGTCACTATGAGGCTTCTTCTTCAATGGGAAAGATCTAACATGATGCCCTTCAATCTTGCACTTGAAGCAAACAATCTTGGCCGAATTCTTGACTTGTTCTTGGCCCTTTTTCTTGTTGATCTTGGACTTCTTCTTCTTATTGGAGTTGAATCCAAGTCCACCTTTGTCATTGGGGGATTTTTGCACACTCAAAATATTATTGAGTGTGGACTTCCCTTCATGACACTTTTGCAAGTCAATCTTCAAGGAAGTGACTAGGGCATTGAGCTCTTTGATTTCCTCTACATGGTTAGTATCAACACAAGTACTAGAGGAAGTATAAGCTTCATCGTTAAAGCAACAAGTCAAGGAAAGTAATTCATCACAAGATGTACCAACATTATGAGTAGATGAATTACAAGGACTAGCACAAGGCAATATGTCATTTTGATTAGAGGTAGTGCTTATGTACACATGAGGCTCACTAGATGTTACCTTAGAGATACTAGCCTCATGAGCTAACAATAGACCATTATGGGAGACTAGAAGATCATCATGAGAGCTTGAGAGCTTTTCATGATTTTCTTCCAATTTCCCATAATTGCTAGATAGCAACTCAAGTTGAGCCCTTAGCTCAACATTCTCCTTCAATGTGGATGCTTCACAAGAAATAGAGTTAGTAGCACAAGCATCATCATTAACAACAAGAGGAGAAGGCAACTTGGCAAGCTCTTTTAAATATGAAGCTTTAAGTTGTGCATGAGACTCGGTGAGTCCGATGAGCTCACTCTTAATGACCCTTGAGCCATTTTCGAGGTGCTCAAAGTCCTCAAGGAGTTTGGCATGTGCAACTTCAAGCTTATCATTTTTAGTTTTGAAATCATTGGCCACCTCGAGAGCTCCATCACGAGATTCCTTTACTTTAGATAATTCTAGAGCAAAGGTCTCCTCAAGAGATTCCTTGGTGGTTTGTTCAAGTTCAAGAGCTTGAGATAGCTCCGCAATCTCATTAGCGTAATCACGCTCATGACCTTCCATTTTCTCAATGGTGACCTCATGCTCCTCGAGATGAGATTCCAACACCTCAATGTATGTCTTGCCCTCAATGGCAATAGACATAATTTCCATGAAGTTGGAACGAGCAATTTTATTCTTATGAAGAGCTTTAAAAATAGTTTCCCCCTTAATTTTTAAGGAAGCAACATTATCATTTTGTTCATCATTAGCATCAACATCATCATCAAGAGACATATTGGGGTTCAAAGTAGGAGATACCTTTGAAGCCTTAGCCATAAGGCAAAAAGCAATAGATGATGATGTAGGATCCCTTGAGGCACCATTCAACACCATATCTTGTTCCATAGAGTGTTGGGTTTCCTCTACATCGTTAGCACGACAACTAGAGGAAATACATGCATTTTTATCATGGCAACAAGACATAGCAAGCATATCATCATGACATTTAGTCAAGAAATTTCTACATGATATGCAAGGACTATCAACACAAGCATGTGAAGCATTTAGAGTGCTCGAAGTGTTAAAGTCCAAAGATGGATCATTGCAATAAGATAGTGATGAAGGATCATCAATAATAAGCCCACTATCATCATTGCAATGACCAACACTACTCACCATATCATTACCTTGTGGCAAACCACATGTAGGTGAGGTAGAAGAAGTTGAGAAGACAACACGACCGGAGGTGGAGGGAGAACAATCATCCCCACAAATCTTGGACACGCCGTATTTGTCTTGAAGCTTTGTCCATACCTCATGAGCATCCCGAAACGGCATGAGTTGAAATATAACTACATTGCTCAAAGCATCGAAAAGCACATTAGAAGCTTGAGCATTGAGATAAGAGTTTTTCTCATCCTCTAAAGATAAGTTTTGAGAATCCTTTGGAGGAGAAAAACCCATATCTACAATTCGCTCTAAACACGGGTCAATGGCCCGAAAATGATTAAGCATGCGAATTACCCAAACATCATAATTTGTGCCATCGAAACTAAGAGTGTCAAAGAATCCCAATCCCCTAGTCGACATCTTTACTCTCTAGGCGGTAAAGCCTAATAATGAGAGACGAGGCTCTGATACCAATTGAAAGATCGTGGATGTCGCCTAGAGGGGGGGTGAATAGGCGCTTTAAAATAATTACGGTTTAGGCTTGAACAAATGCGGAATAAAACTAGCGTTTAATTTGTCAAGCACAAAACCTAAATCGACTAGGCTCACCTATGTGCACCAAAAACTTATGCTAACCAAGATAAACAACTAAGTGATAGCAAGATATATAACAAGAAACAATATGGCTATCACAAAGTAAAGTGCATAAGTAAAGGGCTCGGGTAAGAGATAACCGAGGCACGCGGAGACGACGATGTATCCCGAAGTTCACACCCTTGCGGATGCTAATCTCCGTTTGGAGCTGTGTCGAGGCACAATGCTCCCCAAGAAGCCACTAGGGCCACCGTAATCTCCTCACGCCCTCGCACAATGCAAGATGTCGTGATTCCACTAAGGGACCCTTGAGGGCGGTCACCGAACCCGTACAAATGGCAACCCTTGGGGGCGGTCACCGAACCCGTACATTTTGGCAACCCTTGGGGGCGGTCACCGGTACCCGTCAAATTGCTCGGGGCGATCTCCACAACCTAATTGGAGACCCCGACGCTTGCCCGGAGCTTTACACCACAATGATTGAGCTCCGAGGCACCACCAACCGTCTAGGGCGCCCGAGCACCCAAGAGGAACAAGCTCTAGGGTACCAAGCACCCAAGAGTAAAAAGCTTCTCAAACTTCACTTCCACGTATCACTGTAGAGAACTCAAACCGATGCACCAAATGCAATGGCAAGGGCACACGGAGTGCCCAAGTTCTTCTCTCCCAAATCCCACCAAAGCAACTAATGCTAGGGAGGAAAATGAGAGGAAGAACGAAGAAGAGAACACGAAGAACTCCAAGATCTAGATCCAAGGGGTTCCCCTCACATAGAGGAGAAAGTGATTGGTGGAGATGTGGATCTAGATCTCCTCTCTCTTTTCCCTGAAGAACTAGCAAGAATCATTGGAGGGATTGAGAGATAGCAAGCTCAAGGAAGGTCAACAATGGGGGGCAAACACGAGCTAGAAGGATAAGGTCCATTGGGGAAGAAGATCCCCTTTTATAGGAGCCCTCGAATCCAACCGTTATCTGCCCTGCGCCCGCAGCCAAGCGGTACTACCTCGCACAAGCCTGAAATACACTGAGTGTACAACGGTAGTGCCGCCGGAGCGGTACTACCGCTTCCCCTGGCGGTACTACTGCTTAGGGGGTTTCAGACCAGGAGAGGCAGCAGTAGTAGAGGCAGCCAGGGCGGCAGTACCGTGCGAAGCGGTACTACCATCCTAGTGCCGCACTACTACCGCAAAGGGGAAAAAGGAAACATAAGCGCGCATGGAGGAAACCCCGCAAGCGGTAGTGGCGGCGGTAGTACGGGCAGTAGTACCGCCAGAGCGGTACTACCGTGCTACGACCGCGCTACTACCGTGAAATACAGACCGGCAACAGAGAGTTGCACGCTCGGGGAAACCCCAAGCGGCAGTGCCACGGAAGTACCCAGCGGTACTACCGCATAAGCGGTACTACCGTGGGCACAAGCGGTACTACCGCTTGCATGCCACTGAAAATCCACAGAAAACAGAGGATACAATAAAGCCAGAACTGCTATAACTTCTGCAAATGAGCTCCGAATTGAGCAAACTCAAGCTTGTTGGTTATAATAAGAAGTGGCAGGGGAGATATGCCTAAGATATAGAGATGAGAAACCTCTATGAATGAAGAACCGACATAAACTCCAACATCGAAAACATCATAGAAGATGCATATATGAACTGCGTTTTCGATGAACTCGAGCTTGTCATGAAGATGACCATAAGCTCAAAAACTCACAAAGAGAAACACCAAACAAGAACCAAGAAAGATGATGCAAGAATGCAATGGTTTGAGGTCTCTACGAAAGATACGATTAAGCTACTCATCCGAGAGCCCCCCTTGATAGAACGGCTATCGATCCTATAACCCGGTCTCCCAACTACCACCATGAGACCGGTAAAATAGAAAACCTATCAAGGGCAAACCTTTGCCTTGCACATAGTCCACTTTAGCTAGATGATGACGATCTTGACTTCCTCAAGTTGGACCACCTTTATTGATTGCGCCGGCTCGATGAAGACTAGTAGATTGCTCCCCCATACTCCACTTTGGGTGAGCCACTCTTCGGCACATCTTCACAAGTTCATTGTCACCACAATGGACGGAAAGCTTCAAGCATGATCTCTTCGTGATGCTCCACTTGAACTTGCACACCGCAATCTTGATGACGATCACCACTTGATGTCATCCTCCATGGGTTGTATGATATCTTCCTTTTGATGCACGCCCATGGAAACAAACCTAACCCCACAAAGAACTCTCGCATAGAACACGGGTTAGTACACAAAGCGTAATGGACAATGCTTACCATACCATGAGATCACTCGATCTCGCTTGGTACATCTTCTACACTTTGTGTGTTGATCAACTTGAATCACTCGTTGTACTTATTCTTGATCAACCTTGTATCTTTTCAATTCTCTTCATTAAGATGATGTCTTGAAGGTAAACATGAATGTCCACACAATCTTTTTCTTCAAGACATGCTTGCAATAGGCTCATCTCTCACATGACCAATCTTTGGATAAATCCTTGAATTGCACCTTGGTCAACACATATTCTTCTTGAAACCAACTAATGGACTTCAAGAAATGCCTATGGACAAACCCTTCAATATAACTTATGGCAACCATTAGTCCATAGAGATTGTCATCAATTACCAAAACCAAACATGGGGGCACCACATGTTCTTTCAACTCTGCTTCACATGTAGAATTTGCTACCATGCTTTGCTTGGAACTGCACCAGCTGACTGCTCCACCATTCAGAATAAATATGAATCCGGTTTGAGACTTAGAGTCATCTGAATCTGTGTCAAAGCTAGCATCGACGTAACCCTTTAATACGAGCTCTTGATCACCTCCATAAACGAGAAACATCTCCTTAGTCCTCTTCAGGTACTTAAGGATATTTTTGACCGATGTCCAGTGTTCCACTCCTGGATCACTTTGAAACCTTCTGGACATACTTATGGCAAGGCTCACATCCGGTCTTGTGCACATCATTGCATACATGATAGAGCCTATGGCTGAGGCATAGGGAACGACACACATATTTTCTCTATCTTCTGCACTTGCTGGGCATTGAGTCTTACTAAACTTCACACCTTGTAAGACAGGCAAGAACCCTTTCTTGGACTGATCCATTTTGAACTTCTTCAAAACCTTATCAAGGTATGTGCTTTATTAAAGTCCTATTAAGCGTCTTGATCTATCTCTATAGATCTTGATGCCTAATATGTAAGCAGCTTCTCGGAGGTCTTTCATTGAAAAACTCTTGTTCAAATATATCTTCATGCTTTCCAAAAGTTCTATATTCTTTCCAATCAACACAATGTCATTCACATATAATATTAGAAACACTATAGAGCTTCCTCTCACTTTCTTGTAAATACAGGCTTCTCCATTAACTTATATGAACCCAAACGCTTTGATCACCTCATCAAAGTGAAGATTCCAACTTCGAGATGCTTGCACCAGTCTATAGATGGATCGCTGGAGCTTGCACACTTTGTCAGCATTTTCAGGATTGACAAAACCTTCTGGTTGCATCATATACAACTCTTCCTTAAGGAAACCATTAAGGAACGCTGTTTTGACATCCATCTGCCAAATTTCATAATCAAAAAATGTAGCTATTGCTAACATAATCCTGACTGACTTAAGCATCGCTACGGGAGAGAAAGTCTCATCGTAGTCAACTCCTTGAACTTGTGAAAACCCTTTTGCAACAAGTCGTGCTTTATAGATGGTGACATTACCATCCGCATCCGTCTTTTTCTTAAAGATCCATTTGTTCTGTATGACCTTACGATCATATGGTAAGTCCTCCAAAGTCCACACTTTGTTCTCATACATGGATCCTATGGTAGGTTCACCGTTGTCTAACAACATGACCTTCAAGACAGGATTGTCGTACCACTCAGGGGTGGTACGAGTCCTTGTCGACCTATGAGGCTCAGTAGTGACTTGATCTGAAGTTTCATGATCATCATCATTAGCTTCCTCTTCACTTGGCGTAGGCGCCGCAGAAACATCTTTGTGCGTCGTGCTACTCTCCAACTGAAGTGACGGTTCAACAACCTCATCAAGTTCTACCTTCCTCCCACTCAATTCTTTTGAGAGAAACTCCTTCTCTAGAAAGGATCCATTCTTGACAACAAAGACTTTGCCTTCGGATCTGATATAGAAGGTGTACCCAATTGTTTCCTTAGAGTATCCTATGAAGACGAACTTTTCCGTTTTGAGTTCGAGCTTATCAGGCTGAAGCCTTTTCACATAGGCATCACGGCCCCAAACTTTAAGAAACGAGAACTTAGGTTTCTTGCCAAACCATAATTCATATGGTGTCGTCTCAACGGATTTAGATGGTGCCCTATTTAAAGTGAATGCGTCTGTCTCTAATGCATAACCCCAAAACGATAGTGGTAGATCAGTAAAAGACATCATAAATCGCACCATATCTAATAGAGTACGATTACAGAGCTCGGACACACCATTACGCTGTGGTGTTCTAGGTGGCGTGAGCTGTGAAACAATTCCACATTGCATGCCAAACTCATAACTCAGATATTCTCCACCACGATCAGATCGTATAAACTTTATCTTCTTATTACAATGATTCTCTACTTCACTCTGAAATTGCTTGAACTTTTCAAACATTTCAGACTCGTGTTTCATTAAGTAAATATACCCATATCTACTCAAGTGACCAGTGAAGGTAAGAAAATAACGATATCAACTGCGTGCCTCAACACTCATTGGACCGCACACATCAGTATGTATGATTTCTAACAAGTCACTTGCCCGCTCCATTTTTCCGGATAACGGGGTTTTTGTCATCTTGCCCATGAGGCATGGTTCGCATGTATCAAGCGATTCAAAATCGAGTGATTCCAAAAGTCCATCAACATGGAGTTTTTTCTTGTGCTTTATACCAATATGACCTAAGCGGCAGTGCCACAAGAAAGTGGTACTATCATTATTAACTTTACATCTTTTGGCATCAATGTTATGAACATGTGTATCACTACGATCGAGATTGAACAAGAATAAACCATTCTCATTGGATGCATGACCATAAAATATATTACTCATATAAATAGAACAACCATTATTCTCTGATTTAAATGAATAACCGTCTCGCAACAAAAAAAATCCGGATATAATGTTCATGCTCAACGCAGCACCAAATAACAATTATTTAGGTTTAAAACTAATCCCGATGGTAATCGAAGAGCGAGCAAGCCGACGGCGATCACATCAACCTTGGAACCATTTCCGACGCGCGTCGTCACCTTGTCCTTTGCCAGCCTCCATTTATTCTGTAGTTCCTGTTTTGAGTTACAAATATGAGCAACCGAACTGGTATCAAATACCTAGATACTACTACGAGAGCTAGTAAGGTACAGATTAATAACATGTATATCAAATATACCTTTGTTGACGTTGCCAGCCTTCTTATCAGCCAGGTACTTGGGGCAATTCCGCTTCCAGTGGTCAGTCCCCTTGCAGTAGAAGCACTCAGTCTCGGGCTTGGGTCTAGCCTTGGGTTTCTTCACGGGAGCGGCAACTTGCTTGCCACTCTTCTTGAAGTTTATTTTCTTTCTCTTGCTTTTCTTGAAACTAGTGGTTTTATTCACCATCAACACTTGATGCTCCTTTTTGATTTCTACTTCCGTGACTTTCAACATCGCGAATAGCTCAGAGATTGACTTGTTCATCCCTTGCATATTATAGTTCATTACAAAGCCCTTATAGCTAGGTGGTAGTGACTAGAGAACTCTGTCAGTGACTGTCTCAGGCGGAAGCTCAACTCCCAACTAATTCAAGTGGTTGTAGTACCCAGCCATTCTGAGTATGTATTCACTGACAGAACTATTCTCCTCCATCTTGCAGGTGAAGAACTTATCGGAGGTCTCATACCTCTCAATCCGGGCATTTGCTTGAAATACTAACTTCAACTCCTGGAACATCTCATATGCTCCATGACGTTCAAAACGCTTTTGAAGTCCCGATTCTAAGCCGTACAACATGGCACACTGAACTATTGAGTAGTCATCAACATGTGCCTGCCAGACGTTCGCAACATCTGCCGACTACACTGGAGGGGGTGGGTCACCCAGCGGTCCATCAAGGACATAAGCCTTTTGCGAAGCCGTGAGGATAATCCTCAAATTGCGGACCCAGTCCGCATAGTTACTTCCATCATATTTCAACTTAGCTTTCTCTAGGAACGCATTAAAATTTAGGGGAGCTACTGCGCGAGCCATTGATCTACAACATAATTTGCAAAGACAACTTTAGACTATGTTCACGATAATGAGTTCGGTTAATCATATTACTAAAGAACTCCCACTCAAATCAACATCCCTCAGGTTGTCTAAGTGTGACATGATCCAAATCCACCAACCCAAGTCCGATCATCACGTGAGATGAGGTTGTTTCAATGGTGAACATCTCCATGTTAATCATATCTGCTATATGACTCACGTTCAACCTTTCGGTCTCTTGTGTTCCGAGGCCATGTCTGTACATGCTAGGCTCGTCAAGTTTAACCCAAGTATTCCGCATGTGTAAAACTGGCTTACACCCGTTGTATGCGAACGAAGAGTCTATCACACTCGATCATCACGAGGTGCTTCGAAACGATGAACTTTCGCAACGGTGCATACTTGGGGAGAAAACAATTTTATCTTGAAATTTAGTGAGGGGTCATCTTATAATGCTACCGTCGTCCTAAGCAAAATAAGATGCATAAAAGGATAAAACATCACATGCAAATCATATAAGTGACATGATATAACCATCATAATCTTGTGCTTTTGATCTCCATCTCCAAAGCACCGGCATAATCTCCATCGTCACCGGCATGACACCATGATCTCCATCATCTTGTCTTCATGTGGTTGTTGCGCCAATTATTGCTTCTATAACTATTGCTAACTCATAGCAATAAAGTAAAGCAAATGGCACAAATAAATTAAAGACAACCCTATGACTCCTGCCGGTTGCCGTACTCATCGACATGCAAGTCGTGATAACTATACAAAACATGATCATCTCATACATCACATATATCAAATCACGTCTTGGCCATATCACATTACAACATACCCTGCAAAAATAAGTTAGACGTCCTCTACTTTGTTGTTGCAAGTTTTATGTGGCTGCTATGGGCAACTAGTAAGAACCGTTCTTACCTACGTAAAGCCACAACGGTGATATTCAAATTGCCTTTTAATCTTCTACAAGGACCGCCTCTGTCGAATCCGATTCAACTAAAGTGGGGGAGACAGACATCCGCCAGCCACCTTTATGCAAACAAGTTACATGTCAGTCGGTGGAACCGGTCTCTTGTGCGAGGACAAGTAAGGTTGGTCCGAGCCGCTTCATCCCATAATACCGCCGAATCAAAATAAGATAAGGAGGTAAGCTATCTGAACATCAACACCCACAACTTCTTTGTGTTCTACTCGTGCAAAACATCTACGCATAGACCTAGCTCATGATGCCACCGTTTGGGAACGTTGCATGGGAAACAAAATTTTTCCTACGAAACACCCAAGATCTATTCTATGGAGATACTAGCAACGAGAGGGAGAGGTGTGTACATACCCTTGTAGACCAAAAGCATTAACGATCTAGAGATCGCGGTTAGCGTAGTCGTACTCACGTCGCGATCCGATCCGATCCAAGCACCGCACGTGCGGCACCTCCGAGTTTAGCACACGTCCGGCTCGGTGTCGTACCCTTCTTCTTGATCCAGCAAGAGAAGGAGAATAGGTAGATGAGATCTAAACCAACACGACGGTGTGGTGGTGGTGGTGGCAGCGAAATTCCGGCAGGGCTTCACCAAGCGCGTACCGGAGAAACATGGGAGGAGTTGGGAGAGCCAATGGCCAAGGGTGAAGGGTTGGCTGTCCCCATGCACCTCCCATCTATTTACAGGCTAGAGGGCAGGGGGAGGGCATCCAAAACCCTCCTAGGGCCGGCCACAAGGGAGAAAACCCTTTAAACATGAAGATAACATCTTATCTCTAGATTCAACCCTTTAAATTTAGAGATAAGATCTTATCTCTAGATTTAAACGACATGTGCCTTGGGGAATGGTGCAGCCAGCCCATGTGGGCTGTAGCCCCGCCCCTCGGTCCATGTGGGCCCTGCCCGGGTTGTTGGGCCCCACGGTGGAACCCTTGGAACCTTCTAGAACCTTCCCGGTACTCTATCGAAAAATTCCCGAACTTTTCCGGAACCCTGAATATGACTTCCCATATATTTTACTTGCCCGAGATTCGATCGTCGGTATCTCCATACCTAGTTCAATCTCGTTACCGGCAAGTCTCTTTACTTGTTCTGTAATACAAGATCCCGTGACTAACTCCTTAGTCACATTGCTTGCAAGATTCTTGTGATGTTGCATTAGAGAGGGCCCGGAGATACCTCTCCGTCATACGGAGTGACAAATCCCAATCTCGATCCATGCCAACCCCACAGATACCATCGGAGATACCTGTAGATCATCTTTATGATCACCCAAGTACGAAGTGATGTTTGATACACACAAGGCATTCCTCCAGTGTAAGGGAGTTGCGTGATCGCATGGCCTTAGGAATAGATACTTGACATGAAAAAAGCAGTAGTAATAAACTTAGTGATACGATCAAATGCTATGCTTACAGTTTGGGTCTTGTCCATCACATCATTCTCCTAATGATGTGATCCCGTTATTAAATGACAACTCAGGCCTATGGTCAGAAAACCTTAACCATTTCTTATCAATGAGCTAGTCTAGTAGAGGCTCACTATGAACACGGTGTTGTCTACGTATCCACACATGTATCTGAGTTTCTGATCAATACAATTCTAGCATGGATAATAAACGATTATCATGAACAAGGAAATATGATGATAACGACTTTATTATTGCCTCTAAGGCATATTTCCAACACTGCTCTCCAAGATCGGCGGCGGCGAGGCCAGATCTGTGGTCTGACGGCGCGGCCGGATCTGGGGCTAGGCGACGCGGGCCGAGGGCGGCACGTGCTGCAGCGTCACAACAGTGGCAGGTCGGTGGGCGGGCTAGCCGGTCTCCAAGTGCTCCGGCGGCTGGGCGGCGGCGGGCAGCGCGGACGGGCTCCCCGGTGAGCTTTCTTGGTGGTTGGCGGAGGTCCTTGGGGTTTTCCTTGCCGGCGAACGGGTGTGTGTTGGTGGCCTCGCGTGGAGCTGTTCCGGCTGCCGAGGTGGGGCGACACAGGGGGGGTCCGGTGGGGAGGTAGGCTGGAGGGATGGGAGGTGCCGACGAGCTCGGGCCACCCGTCACTGGCACGGGGGTGTGCTGGTCGTGGATGCGTCCGCTCCCCCCTCTCCCCCTTTCCTCGACCATGTGCGGGCTGATGCATCTCCGGCGTTGTTCGAGGCAGGGCATATGCCGCGGTTTTGGCGGTCGGGTGCGTCCTTTGGTCCAAAGCTGGTCACTTTGGCTGGTCTTGGAGGTGTCTGGATGCAGGGCGGCGGCCCTGGCGGTGGGAGACGCGACGTTCGTGGGCGGACCATGCGTCTCAGGTGCGGGTGCGCAGCCATGGCCATGCGGGTGGTTTGGTTGCGGGTGGTTGGCGGAGCTAGGGTGCATCGGAGGGGTGTGAACCGGGGTACACCACTTGCTCATGGGCCGACGGTGGCGACGTCCGTGGATGTCGTATCCTTCATGAAGGCTCCGTCGTGGTGTTCCCACTCCGTTGTGATGCTCCGGGTGAAAACTTGATCTTCGGGATCGGACAGTGGCGGCTACACATGATCATGCCCTTCTGGAGGCACCGTCTTGGAGTCCTTGCTCCGTTGATATCCGCCTCGGCTCTCCTCGGAGGATTGCTCGTGATGGATGTCCCCGTTGTCTCCAAGCGATTCATGTTGTTTGGTAGTCATTGGGGTGGTGTGGCGATGCTCGACACTTTTATATCTTGCCTTGGCTGTGTGTTGTATGCGGTGTTGGCGTGTGTTTGTATCAGTGTGCTTGTATGGTCAGTGCTTTATATATAAAGCGGGGCGAAAGCCTTTTTCGATAAATTATACACCATATCCATCCAAGTAACAATAACATGTATTCCTTTTCTCCCCTTTTTGCATTTTCTTCACACAACAAGTTTCCTTGATACTCAATGAAGTTCGGGTTTTGCAATGAAAACTCCATTCTGTTCTAGCATGACTCTTGGCAAGGTGCCAAGGTCAACCTCTCATTCAACAATATCCAGAGTTGCACTCTTTTGCAATCAATGATAAGGTCTCTATTGCTGCCATGAAGAGCTCTGAAAATCTTGCTCACCATTTCTGTTGGCTTTTGTCATGAAGAAGAAATCCATGTAAGAGTGTTATAACTATGTTTTCTGCAAGCGCAACCACACTTCTTATTTTCTTCCTCGTATGTCCGGTCACTTGCACGTGATTGGTGGAGAGGAAGAGAGAGAAAGAAAAAAATGAATAAAGAAAAAGAAAAGGTGGTCCGGGATGGGGTCGCATCCTACGTGGCGGACTGACCGGGCGCGGCCGGACGCGTCCGCGAGCCCTCATATCCTCCCTATATTTGAGATGGATATGAGGGTTCGCGGACAGACCGGACATATAGAGATGATATGAGGGATCCGGTTGGGTCATTTTTTCCTTCTCTGTCCTGTCCGGTTACTGACCGGGCGTGCCCGCGGACGTATGAGGGGTCGTTTGAGGCGTCCGGTTGTAGATGCTCTAAAACATCCTTATGCATGGCTTGTTTTACGAATACAAAACTAGTGTACATGCACCAACGCGCTTAAGAAACATCAGCTTTCCGGATTTGATCTTTCTTTCTTTTTTGAACACAGTACAGACGCAAGCGCTCATATACACGCGCATACACTCATCCCTATGAACGCACACACGCACACCCTACCCCTATGAGCACCTCCGAGAGACTGAGCCGGCATATCATCTTGAAATTTACGAAGTCACCGTAGGCACCTCGTCGTCGACGGGAACGTCTCCTCCCACTGAATGTGCATCGCCGGAAATCCTGAAATAATTCCAGGAATAAATGCGAGCAAGAGATTATTCTCGCCGCATGATAATTACCCTTTTTCGCTTTATTGACCATCCGTCAAACGAGCATGTACGCACAAACAAAGTCCTCATTTTTTTTTTGCGAGAAACTTCCAATCTATTCATCTTCAATCATGGCAGTACAAAGAACAACAGAGGTAATAAAAATTACAACCATGTCCGTGGACCACCTAGCGACGACTACAAGCACTGGAGCGAGCCGAAGGCGCGCCGCCGTCATCGCCCCTCCCTCACCGGAGCCGGGCAAACCTTGTTGTAGTAGACAGTTGGGAAGTCGTCGTGCTAAGGCCCCATAGGACCAGCGCACCAGAGTAGCAACCATCGCCGATGAAGAAAGTCGTAGATCAGAAGAATCAAACCTGTAAACACCCAAACAAAGGCGAACGAAGACCGGATCCAAACAGATCCACCGAAGACCAGCACCGACCGAATCCCGCGAGATCCGACGGAGACAAACCTCCACACGCCCTCCGATGATGCTAGACACACCATCGGGACGGGGATAGAACGTGGGAGACATTATTCCTACTATGGGATATCGCCGCCGCCACACAGCCCCAACCAACACGCTGAATCTAACAAGAACGAGAACGGGGTCCCTCCCGCCGGCGGGGGGCCAAGATCCTCCGCACCTCCATGGCCTAGAGGCCATCGGAGATGGGCGGACCGGCGGCGGCGCCGACGGGAGGAGAAGAGCTTTTCTTGTGGAGGTGAACTTGTTGATCTTGACGTGCATCCAGCTTTGGGCCTTATGAAATTGTAGGAATGACTGTATTTTTAACGGAGTTTAAATACTTCATCCGTTTCATAATGTAGTGTGTTCGCGCTTTTTGAGATTTAAATTTAATCATAAATTTAACCAACGCGTGAGACTGTGGCGGGAGCAAAAATTATACCATTGGAAACTTCTTTCGAAATTCAATGGTATACTTTTGCTCCCGCTGCAATCGTTCACATTAATTAAATTTATTGTCAAACTTAAATTTTAAAAAACATAGGCGCACTACATTATGAAATGGAGGGAGTACAAAACTTCTTGTAGGTCATTTTGAGGGCTAAAGCATGGTTTTGTATGTGGTTCTTCACCATCTGAAGATACAGGGGCTTATGGATACAGGGTGTAACGGGAAGACGATCTTATGTAGAGTAATTTTTTCATGGCCCAGAATAAAAGATTGCATATTACTCCCTCCGTCTTAAAATAAGTGTCGTTGCTTTAGTACAAAATTTGTACGAACTTAGTATTAATTTTGCGACACTTATTTTGGAACGGAGGGAATATTATTGTTGAGAAAAAAAACGCAGAGGATGGATTGTGTGGAGCCGAAAGCGCCACGGCTGGACCCCATGGCGTAGCGGCAACAACTGGCCAAGCACATCATCCAGCGTGCCGACGCTGACGGCAAAACCTCTCCACGAACAGTAGACACCGAAATTAGTCTGCAATTATTATGCTGTTTTGCTGTTTCCCAATACCCGGAGCACCAGCACACCATGGGGCTTTGCACACTTTTGCAACCACAAATTATTGTTTGTGCTGAAACAAGATAGGCCTGACAGGTGAGAGCCACTTGTAGTATCCAAAAGGCACCAAAAGTTCATGCTAAAAGAAAAGGTTTGGAGCAGTGCAATTTTAAATTTAAGTCACTATTTTGGTTTATAACGCAAACATATGGATTCAGGAGGAGATGCTTTGCCTGGCGAAGCAGTTTGAAAGAACATACAGGTTCTGCAGCCTTAAGCCTCCAGATTAGGGGTGCAAGCGGGCGTCCCGCATAGTCCCGCATAACTACGAAATTAGTTCAAGCTAAGTTAAATCCCAGCTGAAAAGTTATAGCTAACACGATTGATTTTGATTGTGAAGCGGGGCGGATGGGGCGCCGCTCTGCGCCCCTACTCCAGATTCCTTACCACTGCAAACAAGCAACAACAGAAAGCCATTCCTTAGGGCATCTCCAACGGCTCCTTACAAATTTTCTCTCGCATTCGTCCGCGGACAGGGGACTAGTCCGCAGACATGGATGCGGGAGGACGCCATCCAACGCTAGCCTGTATATGTCCGTCAGTAAATTCAAATTTAAATGTACTCCGTCTGTGACAGGGGTGTACCATCGATGGTTGAGGGACTTCCATTCACGGTTGCGGATGACCGCGCCGGAGTAGGGCGTGAAGTGTTTCTGTTCATGGAACCATATGTGAATGTTCCTCCAAATGGTTGTGCCATTTTGCTCCGTGCCATGGAAAGAATCGAGGCTAGTGGCCAACCATGCCTCGCACAACAGCT
The DNA here is from genome assembly GCA_039707655.1 of Elymus sibiricus. NCBI lineage: Eukaryota > Viridiplantae > Streptophyta > Magnoliopsida > Poales > Poaceae > Elymus > Elymus sibiricus. Next base: position 255,337,486 of record CM077671.1, read on the forward strand.
CGTCCTCCTGCATCTTGAAACTTTCTCCTCTTTCCTTCTTCTTCGCATCGCCGACTGTATCATCCGACTCCTCCTACCCATCAGGCTGATGCTCTCCGGCGACCCAGTGTTGTTGTTTCTGTGTGCCATCGCCGGTCTGGGTGTACGTCTGTTGCGTGGACGTCTGGGTGTAGGACTGCTGCTGGTAGTTACCGGACTGGATGGGATCCGAGTCTTCCACCTACCCGTCCTCATAGTCCTCCTCCCCCTCCCTCGCCTCCGTCGTGGATAATGTCAAGCATCTCCATGTCCGCGTCATACGCCGGCTCCCCCGCTCTAGGCATTGCAGCGAACAGCATGTGGGCACCCATCTGCTCCCTCGCCGTCGGCCACACCCAGACGGGCTGCGGCGAAGAATACTCAAAGAAGAGCGGTGCCGCGTTAACGTCGACGATGTAAGGCACCGTACCGACTGGGGTGCCGAGCTGCTTGGCAGTGTAGTAGTACGAAGGCTTGTAAGACTCCGACCACGTCGTCGTCTGTACTGTGCGCGCGCCCGTTTGGCGATGTCCTCCATGGACGCGCCGACCGCCATGACCTCCACGCGCATCGCCACTAGCAGGCCCACCGGTGGCCAACCGCTTCTTGAGCTTCTCCTCCTTTGCGGCCTTCGCTTTGATACGGCGAGTTTGACGCGTCGCAGAGTTGATCTTCCGGGCGAGTGCGATGCGCGAATCCTCCGACACCTCCATCGGCTCCATCTCTGACAGGTTCTGTGACGGCTCCATGCGTCGGCGGCGGAAGGAAGGAGAGGGTGGGAGAAAAGAGCGGGAAGTGGGCGGAGAGCGGTGGGGAATGGAAGAAGAGAAGTGGTGGATTTTGGGGACGCAGCTGTCCTGATCACGAGCTCATGTGAGCTCGTTTGAACAGTAAAATCGAAAAAAATAGTAAAATATTTCAAAAAAATCTGATTTTTTTTTGTGAGAAACATTGATGTTTTTCCCGCATGCTTGCAAAATTTCATCACTAGATGACATCCGTGGAAAATGTGGCAAAAAAAAACAAAAACGATGTTTCAAAAAGTCTGTTTTTTGTAGCATTTTGGAGCATCGGTTTTGTTTTTTTTTTGCTGCATTTTCCACGAAAGTCATATGGTGATGAAAATTTGCACGCATGTGGGAAAAACATCAATGTTTCTCACAAAAAAAAATCAGATTTTTTTGAAATGTTTTACTATTTTTTTCGATTTTACTGTTCAAACGAGCTCACATGAGCTCGTGATCAGAAGAGCACTTTCCTGGATTTTGGTGCGGAAACAATGCGTGATGCTATAAAAGCGCGGGCTCCGCCTTCCTTTTGGGTGGGCCGGGAGGGTCGATAGCGACGTTTCTCCTGTCCGGACTCCCGCAAAGCCTCCTACGTTTGTCTCCGGTTTGCGAGAGAAGTCGCGTCCGGATCGCGCCGCGGACCGATACATGACCGTGTTGGATGGCTTCCACGGTCCGGACATATGCGGGATATTTGCGGTTCGGTGTTGGAGATGTTCTTACCACTATAAAAAGTCCTGGGATTGTTCTTATAACTGGTCAGATCATTGAAGTCGTTTTATGCATATACATGTTCCAAGAAATACCGACAAAAACTGTGGTTTCGTTATTTCTCAGGTAGCTAAATCATTTTCTCGCGTGAGTCACCTTCTTCCTTCTTTCCTTCACGCCGGACTCGCCGGAGAAGACGACCCCACTACCTATCTTAGAGGCAAGCCATGGCCACATTATCTATCTTAGGAGGAGGGGGTGCAGGGGATCGCCGGGGTTGTTTTCCGGTGCAGCAAGGCTTAGAGAGATGGCCAGGGCAGCAGCCGTCGGTCCTAGGGGGCTGAGGTAGTCGGTGAGGCCTGGGTTGGCCGGCAGCTGGAGCGAGTAAGAAGAGGATGGACGTAGAAGATGAACAATATCATGATCTATTTTTGACTGTTGGATGAAGATCTAAGGGCCCTGGATGAAAGTGACTGATGCCGTTTTATTTTCAGGAACCTGGCGTATAGTCAGTACGCAAAAACTGTGGTTGAAGGTTTCTCTGGTGCTCAGAGATGCAGATGAACGGTTCTAACAACAGTCTGCTATCTTGCTCTAAGAAAAAAAACAGTTCCACAGATATTTCCTGTTTTCGGACTGAGAGAGCCACTGCTTTCTTGCTTTCAGGAAGAAGGAAAGAAAAACTGTGGCTCACAAAATTTCAGGAATATAGTCTGCTGCTATGACTCGGCCCAAAACGGTCGGTTTTTTTTTTGCCTGATAAACGAGAACAGTCTCATGTTCTCCAAAACAATCTTCAGAGGCAACAGAGCCCGTCAGCGTATCAATGCAACTCACAAAGATTTGGGAATATACGTTTGTCCAATAGGCCCAAGAAACTGACACTTTTTGCCTGATATAAATCATTCTCATGTCCTGCAAAAATGCCCCTGCAGAGGAATTTCTGCTACTCCACTGCATCCTGAAACAGCCCGCAGAAAACGAACCTCGGGTCAAACAGGTCAAGTGTCAACTGGTCACAGCTCAAGCATGATCAACCTATAAATCACTCCAACGAATTGGCCTCGCAAACCGTAACCATGTCACAACGCCCTCCTAACCCCTACTGAACATGCCCTGGATCGGCATCACGTAGCTACTTAAGCGCCCCTGGAATGCCACCCAGACCATCATCATCCGCTCCAAAGCCAACACAGCAGCAGCAGCACGAGCCAGTAACCAAGGGACAGCCAGCTCGGCCGGGAGGCAGACGGAACGGCAATGGAGAGGAAGAGATCGCCGTGCGCGCCGGCCGTGGCGGTGCTCCTGGTGGTGCTGCTGTTCGTGCTCGTGGCGGACGAGGCGGACGCCCAGGTGTTCTGCCGCTCCCAGTTCAACCTGGCCAACGAGGCCTGCAGCCTGCGGACCTACCCCGGCGCCAACCCGGCGGTGCCGCCGCGGCGCCCGCTGCTGCTCAACGCGTCGTCGTCCGCCAGCGGCTACGAGCTGCAGGCGGCCGGCGACGAGCACAGCGCCGAACACAGCGCCAGCGGCGGCGACCACGGCGGCGGCCACGGCAGCGGCGAGCACGGGAGCGGCCACGGGGGCAGCCATTTGCATGTCGGCAGCCGCCGCCACGGGCACCAGCACCACGTGGGAGGCGCGGACCCGTACGACACGGCGTGCTGCCGGCGGCTCATGGGCATCGACAACGCCTGCATCTGCCAGGCCATGTCCTTCCTCCCGGTCTTCATGAGCAGGGTCAAGCACTCCATCAAGCTCACCCCGGTCCCCGGCTGCGACATCTCCTTCGAGTGCGCCGGCGTCTACTGAATACTCACGACACCCCGCCCCCGCCCCACAGTTTCATTTTACTGAATGAAAACGTAGCAGCCTCTGCAGCAGCAATTTTCCATCTTCCTGGTCTAGCTTAACAATTCTGGGATTTATTTGCATTATATAGTTCTGTTCTGAATATTTTTTCCTCCCTCTCATGATTAGCAGGGAACTTTTTTTTCCCACTATATATGATTAATAGTGAACTTGGCATTCTCCACACACTGGTGTAGTTTCTGTATAGTAGAAACTTACCTCTCAGTCTGACTAGTTTGCCAGTACAATTTTTAAAACACCATAGTAATCTTAAACCTCAGAATTCCAATGCCTGGGAAATGACCTCTTTTTATAAAATAGAGTGCTATTTGTTGACGCTAAACACATCAAAGTTTATTAAACCGTGGTTTTCTGAAAAAGAAACATGGTATTCTAAAAAAACTCCAAAAAATATACTTGGATGAAAACACAGACTTAACTTGGCCCCCTTAGGTATAGAAAAAATTATGTCTATCTCTGAACTTACTGAAAACAAGATAAGTATAGTAATACTCTGGACTCCAGAGCACGGGTCACTGAAATATGACAGGAACACATTATATTCACACAAAACAACGCAAAAAATTCTGAAATACAAATAACAAAAGATACAAGATCGAGCTTCCATTATAAAAGATACAAGTTCAATAGCAGATTCAAATTAGATGATCATGTACATATTACAGGGTACATATAAGGCTCAACCAGATTAATCTAGGGGGGGAGGACTGTACAATTTCCGACAAACTCACCCTGATGAACACATCTCCTGATCACAAACTCAAACTGACATCTGTCAGGAAGATGAAAACCTCAATGGAGATAAGGCCTCAAAGTTTCTCTAGTTCACGTTCCATCGAAGCGAAGTCGAAACCTTCCCAATCCAGTCCTGCATCCAACTCAAACATTGGCATCGGTAGATGGCTGATGTCTGCTAGCCCGATGTAGTCATCGCCAGGCGGCTCGCCTGTTGTGTCGACGAAGTCATTGACAGGAAACATATCTGCCAGCCTTGAAATATCATCCAGTGAGAGTTTGTCAGTTGTGCAAACATAGTCACTGATAGGAAGCTCATTCATCTGGCTGTGGAATGCATCCACTGGAATTTCTTCATCACTAGGTGTCGATGAGCAGTGCACTAAGCTTTCATCAACATTCATCCGGCCAAGGAATGCATCTACCTCAATTTCTTTACCTGGTGGTTCCGGTGAGCAGTGCAGTAAGCTCTCATCAGCAGTGTCAGGGTCTATCTCCATTGAGGCTACCTTGTGTATCTCTTGTGCTTTCTGGTCGCCAAACGACACAGATGAGGATACACAGGATACAGTAGCTTCGCTGGACAAAGCTTCATGTTCTGATGGAGATGACTGAGATTTGATGGCCAACATCTCAGCGCGTACCCGGTTCCGTTCTGCCTCATATGCTGCAGCTGCCGCCTCCTCAGAAGTAAATGTGCCAATCCATTTCCGGGTCTTGCTCACGGGATCACGTATCTCCGCAGCCCACTTGCCCCATGACCGCAGGCGCACACCAGGGTACTTGCTGGTTGGTTGCTTCTTCTCTGTACCCATTGATTTGTTTGTGCCGCATGGCACAAGGGTCTTTCGAGACTTGAGGGATTGAGAGCTTTTCATTGGAACTAGTACTTCCATTGTCATTCTCTTTTCTTTCTTCACATGCCGATCATCTTCATCAGAGGAATCGGTGGCGTTAGGATCACAGCAGGAAATGCGGACCTTCCGCGAAGAAGGCAACATCATCTCTTTGTGCAACAAGCCCCTTAATCTTAAGTAAGATCCAGAGATTATTGAATTATTAACCTTGACTACAATCTGCAGAGAAGACCAGTGAGTGTGTCAAATACACTTATACAAATATTCGCAAAAAATAACACTCATACGCGGACACTTAACAAATTTCAAGGACACTGAACATAAGATGTGCACATACCGACTGAAATGTTAAATCCCAGGAGAAACTCTTGGTTTAGAGCCTGAGCGCACAATCTCCAAAATCAGAAACTGAGTTGTCTCAAACTTCTGATTAAAACTGGAGAGAAGACGGAGTTATTCTCTTTGTCTGAAGACTCACAAAAGAAATCTGCTTTCTGGCTGATTGTTTATGAACTTGAGGAATGTCGATGAAAATGAAGGAGTGCTGAACTTAATCCACCCAAACCAAACCTGCAAGCATCCAAAAACTGTCAGATGAGGCCCAATCTTTTTTAGGAAAGTGGTAAAAAGGGGAGATCAGACATATTTACTGTTTTCTCCCGTCTGAAATACTTTTCCTTGTGTAGAGTAAATACTTACCAAGCTTATCGTGATTTGGGGGATTCTTGTATTGTTATTACTTCGCGTGCACGGGGCACTGGTCTAAATGCAGAAATCCAGAGTACTTCACCCCAAATCCAAATCTGGAGGCACAAGCAAGAAAGCACAGCTCATCACTACAGTACAAATTTACATGGCTGTAACTGGCACGACTGTGAGAAACGTATGTTTGAATGCATGTAGTACATATCTTATGACTAAATAAAGCAATGCCACCATTTATTGTGCAGGTCAGCTTTGAAATCAGTCCAAAATTGTAGCACACGTACGAACAAACTTGGTAAAGGAGCAATAATTAAGATGACCGGACGAGAACGAGAACAAGACTACTCTTCAAATTGGAAAAAAAAAACTATCGCATTTGAAGGTCACCTTCACCATCTTTGGTACACTCATCATGGCTAATCCAGAGCAAACCAAGAACAGGACGGGTACTACATGCTAGACGAACAAACTATTGCAGTTTATTCTTGTGGGAATAAAGTATTAATATTAAGGGCAGATTAAAAAAAGACGAGCTCTGAACTTTCTGTTGTAAATTCATCTTCTGAAGAATGAGAAGCTAGAACAGGGGAAACAGGTAGTGATTAGACATTGCTGTCGTCAGTTGTTGCGACCAGAAATTGGTGCAGGGATTGAGCGCACGTGCTTACCGGGAGATCTTGAAGCGATAATCTTGAGTTCTGGCGCCCCTCTGCCGAGCTTGTGGGAGAAGGGAGCAAAAAGCGGAAGGAGGTGATGGTGATGGGAGCTCAGAACCATGGAGCAGCAGAGCAGGCGACATAAATCAAGAGCGATCGCTCGTGCTGGCTGGCGGTCTCTACTCCAACTCTGCGATCATCGCACCAACACCACGAACGGAAAGTATTAACAGAGGAAGAAATAAAAAGAACACGAGAGATTATATGACAACAAGGCAAATCAACCGGCGAGAGGAGTAAGAACCAAACACCCAGGACGATTTTTTTTTTACCATCTTTCAATCATCGGAAATAAAAACTCTCCATGTTCTGTTTAGAAATTTACGGAAAGAGCACGGCCAGATCGGCACCGAAAAGGAGAGGAGAAATCCTCGAAGGGGGGAAATTGGAAAGAAAAAAAACTGGGCAACAACCCGGACCGAAATCCCCGCAATTACCAAAACAGGAACGATTCAGCGCAAAAGGACCAGGCTTTCGGCAAGAAATCAGGGAAGACGAGAGACCGATCCATGCCCCTGACGGGGACGAACGGCCGGACCAATCTTGCGAGGGAGAACATTGGATTCGGCGGCCGCTTACTTGCTTGCTGGAGCCGCGGGTGCCACTACGATCCCCGGGGGGGAGCGGCGAGGGGAATGAGACGGTGGATCGGGCGGGGGCTTGGTGGCAGCTCGTAGGCGGAGCGGATCGGAGTGGCGCGGGGGAGTGGAGGTCTCTCTGGTTTCTTGATTTCTGGGGGGGGAGGGGAGGGGAGGGGGTTTAGCGAGGAGAAGGGAGAGGAGACGAGCGGAGCGGAGGGGCGAAACGTGTGACGGGGTACTGCCGGGGGCAGTAATTATAGGTGGGTCCCCCGGCGGATGGTCAAATTGGCTCGGGTACACCGCTCGTGCACACGGGCTAGAGTTTTTGTTTTGTTTTTTGAGGGAAGCATTTATTTATTTATTTATTGTTTATTGTTCTTATCATGTTTTGATTTGAAAATCATGATTCGATTAAAAGGACTCTAACTGCCAGCTGGGTTGAGTGGGAGTTGAGGAGTTTTGCCAGAACAAATTAAACGGTCGAGATTAAAGAAGATGGCAATTTGCTTGCATGGTGATTTTGTATGCCAGGCCCCTCCCAATGCTCCACCTTGTACAGGTGCTAAGGCTGCCATATAGGCAAAAAATCTGATGTGGCATGGTATTTAAGAGGAGAGAGATGGGTGTTGTGACCCCAGGAAGAAATGGTGCCAAGCACGTGAACCTAGGCAAAATACTTAAATGAAAGAAAACCCACCAATGCATGAAGAACTTTAGTAGCTAAATCATTAAATAGAGTATGCTTAGCTACAACAAGTTAAGCACCTATGCATTGGGGGCTTTGGTTGCTAAACTTTTAAATGTGCTTAGCACCTCATCTTAGCACCAATGCATTGGAAGTAGCCTCAGGATTGTTCTTGCAAGACACTTCTCGTATAGTGTGCATATAAATACTCGGATCCAGCGGCCGGGTATTATTTTTCTTCTATGGAAAGTGTTTACTACAATATGTTTTGTCTGGCTCCGATGAGAGAGGGACGATGACGGTGCCGCACCTTTTGACTCGCTTCAGTGCATGTAGTCGTCCAAGGGGATCTACGGATCTAGATGTAATTTTTATTATTTCTGATGTTCGTTGTATTGTGATGATTAAAGATGAATAGATCGAAAGTCTTCTCGCAAAGCAAAAATTAACTCGCAAGAATATCCATCTAATTGCAATATGTTACAACTTCAGTGCAAATGACTTATTAAGCACATTTGCTATTTTCATGGGCGGTATTACTTAATTCAGCAGCTGTTTTTTTTGTTCTATTTCAGTCATTACTAATTGCCGCTAATTGATCCTTCCGTTGTGCTCGTGCGCATTATCCTTCATGTAGATTGAACCGTCTTTATCCCCACATACACCGAGCCATTTTTTGTCCCCATGCGAGCTGGTCGTATGACAATTAAAGGTTCACATCGAGCTGGTCGTATGACAATTAAAAATGATGACGATATCGAGGAGCAAGCAAACAGTCACCTATGCCCAGCAGCTTTGGGGAAAGGGATAGACTTTCATTCCCCTTCAACATTGAAAAAATGGATGGAATTTCATTGCTTTGGCCTCTTAATCGTATTTCTTTTGAACATGGGCTATTAATATGTTTAAGACACTTCATGTATAGTGTGCATACAAATACTGGGATACAACGGAGAATGTGGGTACCTCTGTGTGCGGGTGAATAGGGCTTGCGCGTAGTTCTAGGTCATAAATTTAACTAGCTAAATATACGTTATATGTGACAAAAAACATATATTCGGAAACTACACATTCACATGAATCGAATGATATACTTTTGATGATGTATAACACATATTTAGTTAGTCAAATCGATGATCTAGAACTACGTGCACGCCCTATACACCTGGACGAAGAGAGTACTATTTTTCATCTATGAATGTACACACACAAGAATATATCCATCTAATTGCAATATGTTGCGAATAACTTATCAAGCTCATTTACTATTTTCATATGTGGTATTTAGCAACTTTTTTTTGTTTCGGACATTATTAATTGACCCCTCTAGTTGTGCGCGTGCGCTTCATCCTCCATGTACATTGAACCATTCTTAACCCTACATACGCTGAGCAATTTCTTTCTCCTCGTGCGCGTTGGTTGTATGACTACAAGTTTGATATCAACTAAATGCAAGATGATCGAGGACAAAGCGAACAATCACCAACGTCCGACAACCTTAGGAAAAGGGACGGGCTTCCATTCCCCTTCAACACTCAAGAAACGGATGGACCTTTGTTACCCTCTAGTCTATTACTTTTAACATGGGCTATTAATATGTGTAAGACACTTTTTGTATATCGTGTATACAGATGCTTGGATCCAGCGGCCCATGCGGGTGTTATTTTTCATATATCGATAGAACTTGCAACAATATCCATATAATTGCAATATATTGCGATTTGTTGTGTAAATGTCTTATTAAGCTCATTTTCTATTTCATGCATGGTATTGCTCAATTTGCAGTTTTAATTTGTTTTGGTCATTACTAATTGTTGCAAATTGATCCCTCTGGTTATGTGTGATTTCATCCTCCATGTATATTGAACCATTTTTATCCCCACATACACTAAGTAGTTTTTTGTCCTCGTGCGCACTTATTGTAAGACTACTATTTTGATATCGACGAAATGAAATGGCGGTGACATCAAGAACAGAGCGAACAATCACCTACGTCCAGCAGCCTTAGGAAAAGGGAACAGGCTTCTATTCCCCTCGAACACTAAAAAAATGGATGGACTTTCGTTGCCCTTTGGTCTATATTTTTTTTCTTTTGAACATGGGCTATTAATATGTGCAAGACACCTTTTGTATAGCGTATATAAATGTAGTTGGATCCAGCGGCCAATGCGAGAATTGTTTTTCATCTATTGATAGAACTCGCAATAATATCCATCTAATTGCAATATATTGGGATTTGCTGCGTAAATGTATTATTAAGCTCAATTCCTATTTTCATGGGCGCTATTAATCAATTTAGCGTGTTTTTTGGTTTCGGTCATTACAAATTGCCGCCAATTGATCCCTCCAGTTGTGTGTGTGCGCTTTAGCCTCACACGTATGCTGAACCGTTCTTATTCTCACATACACACAATAGTTGTTTGTCCTTATGTGTGATGATCCTATGACTACTAATTTGATATCGATGAATACCAATTTGATATCGATGAACTGAAATGGCGGTGAGATCGAGGACAGAGCAGACAATCAGCTACATCCAGCAGCCTTAGAAAAAATGCCGAGCTTCCATTCCCCTTCCACACTCAAAAAAGGATGGACTTTCGCTGGCCTCTGATCTATTAATCTTTTTTCTTTTGAACATGGGATATTAATAAGCCTTTTTAGGTAAATGGGATATATATTACGTGTAAAACATTTTTTGTATGTTGTGTATACACATACTCGAGTCAAGCAGCCAATGCGGGTATTTTTTCATCAATTGACAGACTTCGCAAGAATATCCTTCTAATTGCAATATGTTGCGATTGCAGTGTAAACGACTTATTAAGCTCATTTCCTATTTTCACGGGGGTATTATTGGATTCAGTAGTTTTTTTTGTTCCGGTCATTACTAATTGCGGCAAATTGATCCCTTCAATTGTGCATGTGCGCTTTATCCTCTATCTACACTAAATCGTTCTTATCCCCACATACGCTGAGTCAATTTTTTGTCCTCGGGTGCCCTGGTTGTATGATTACTAATTTGATATCGATAAAATAAAAATGACGGGAAGATCGAGGAGAGACCGAACAATCACCTACGACCAGCAACCTTTCGGGAAGGGACATGCTTCCATCCCACTCCGACGCTGAAAAAACCGTTGGACTCGTTGCCTCTGGTCTATTAATTTTTTTCTTTTGAACATGGGTTGTTATTATGTATAAGACATTTCATGTATAGTGTGCATACAATACTCGGGTCCAGCGGCCAGTGCGGGTGTTGTTTTTCATCTTTGGATACAACTCACAAGAATATCCATCTAATTGCAGTATATTGCGATTTTGTGGTGTAAATGACTTATTAAGCTCATTTTCTATTTTTATGGGCAGTATTACACATTTTAGCATTTTTTGTTTCAGACATTACTTATTGCCGCAAATTGATCCCTCTAGTTGTGTGCGTGCGTTTTATCCTCCATGCGCACTGAACCATTCTTAATTATCCCCACATGCGGTGAGCCGTTTTTTGTTCTTGTCCACGTTGGTTGTATTACTAATTTGATATCGACGAAATGAAAATGACAGAGAGATCGAGGAGTGACTGAACAATCACCTATATCCAGCAGCCTTAGGAAAAGGTACGGGCGTCCATTCCCCTTCAATATTGAAAAAATGGATGGACTTTCGCTGCCATTTGGTCTATTAATATTTTTTATTTTGAACATGGGTTGTTATTATGTGTAAGACACTTCATGTATAGTGTGCATACAATACTCGGGTCCCCCGCGGCCAATACGAATAGAGTATTGTTTTTCATCTTTGGATAGAACTCACAAGAATATCCATTTAATTGCAATATATTGTGATTTGGGGTTTAAATGACTTATGAAGCTCATCTCCTATTTTCATGGACAATATTACTCAGTTTAGCATGTTTTTGCTTCGCTCATTAGTAATTGCCGAAAATTGACCCCTCCAGTTGCGCGTGTGCATTTATTCTCCATGCGCATTGAACCGCTCTTATCCCTACATAAGTTGAGTCGTTTTTTGTCCTCGTCCGCACTGGTTGTATGACTACTAATTTGATACCGGTGTGAAAATGGCGGGGGGATTGAGGAGAGAGCAAACAATCACCTACATCCAACAACTTTAGGAAAAGGAAGGGGCTTCCATTCCCCTCCGACACTGAAAAAATGGATGGAATTTCGTTGCCCTCTGATCTATTAATCATTGTTCTTTTGAACATGGGTTATTAATATGTGCAAGACACTTCATGTATAGTGTGCATACAAATACTCGGATCCAGCGCCCAATGCGGGTATAAATTTTCATGTATGGATATCACATGCAAGAATATCAATGTAATTGCAGTATGCTGCAATTGCGGTGTATATAACTTATTAAGCTCATTTGCCATTTTCATTGGTTGTATTACTCGATTTAGCAGTGTTTTTTTTTCGTATTTTTGGTCATTACTAATTGTCACAAATTGGTCGTTCCAGTTGTGCGAGTGCGGTTTTTTTTCCTATGTACACCGAACCATTCTTATCCCACATAGGCTGACCCATTTTTATGGCCCCGGCAACATTGTCCATATGACAATTAATTTCATATCAACGAAAAAATTGGCGAGGAGAAACAGGGCAAACAATCACGTCCAGCACACGAAAAGGGACAAAGCTTCCATTCCCCTCTGGCAATGCAAAAGGATGGACTTTCCTTGCCCTCTGGCCTATTAATCATTTTTTGAAACTGGGCTTATTATTCTCAAACGGAGGAAGTAGAACCATGCAAAATAGGAAAGGGATATACTCCCTCCGTTTTTATTTACCCCGCGTATTAGATTTGTCTAAAGTCAAACTTTATATACTTTCAACGAGTTTGTAGACAAATATATTAACATATACATCACCAAATCAATAACATTGGATTCAGCATTACATATTTTTTTTTGAAGGGCATTACATATATTTTCATATCATATAAATTTGTTATTGTAAATGTTCGTATTGGTTTCTACAAATTCGATCAATTTTATAAAGTTTGACTTTAGTAAAAACTAATATACAGAGTAAATAAAAATGGAGAGAGCATATAATGTTGTCTTGAGAACCCGTTATGTCTCGCCAAGGTTTTAACGGTTTAAAAGATCCAAAAAATATGAAACAAATACTGGAACACCACGTCTGTTATATAAGGTGATCCGATGGACGATTGGAAAACTACGAATATATGTGCCCTTTGCTAAAATAACAATCATTACGGGAAAATAGCAATCATTTCAACTATATTATTTGTTTTTTCGTCCAGAGCACATAAAGTCATTTTCTTTTCAGTCACTCCATTGGATCATCTCATGTTGTATAGATGGCGATGTTCTTGTATTTGTTTTCATATTTTTTACAAATTTTTACGCCGTCGAAACCTCAAACGAGTTATCCGGTAACTATTGATGGAAAAACCTCCTACTATATGGGCCATTTTCAGTTCGTTAGTTGTAACTCATAATCATAGAGCACGCTCTACCACAGAAACGAGTCAAACACACGTGGAGCAACCCATCATAATCCCAGCTGAGCCACCCCCTCCCCGTGTGCACAGCACACCATCGGATCGGACCTGGACGAAGTTGAGTGTGGAGCCTCCGGTGTGCGCGAGGGAATAAGCGATGGCGAGCGATACGTGTGACGCCGCCCGCAGCCCGCGTGACCCCAAGGGCGGTTCCCGCACGCCGCCTGGAAGCGCCCGAGGGCTACGAGATTCGTGCGCCATCTAACGGTCCCTCGGAATCCGCGCCGCATTTCGAGAGCCGTTCCGCCGCTGCTGCGGCTGCCTCGTGACGGGCGACACACGCCTCTCTCTCTCTGGCTTTCTTGGACTCCAAGTAGGCGGGGTCGCGTGGTGGGCCCGCGCCCCACTGCCGCTGATGCTGGACGCCGACAGCTCGCGCCTGCAGCTTTTGTGTTTGCAGTAGCGGTCAGTGTGCGTCGAGTCGTCAGCTGCACGAAAGAGGCGTTGCGAGCAAGAAACCAAGATCTTTTCTTTCCGGGGTGAACATTCGAAAACGACGCTTTGGAGGGGAGATCGTTCGCTCCCTGGATTTTGTTTTCACTGTTCGTGCAGCCAGAGTGAAGTGTGCAATAAATAAGAATGTAAGGTTAACTCCAACGCACGATCTCAAACAGACGTACCGTTTTATCCGAATTCCGTCCGTTTGAAGATGGCAATTGAACCGTGTCTGTCCGGATTTGTATTTGTGTCGGTCGTGCGCCAACGCGCGGCCGCATCTTCGGCCCCATCTCGTCCGCTGGAGACCAAGTACAATAAAATCAAGCATAGCAAAAATAGTTCAAATCAAACATAACAAATAGTTTCATGTTCGAAATAGTCTTTTACTAGAAGGGCAGTGCGCGCTTTGCTGCGCCGTTTATGTTCTTGGTGTTGTATATGATTTATTTTTACGTGGTAATTTTTTCGAAAGTTGTGAAATTTATTTACGTGTTAGTTGGTTTGGCGTGTGGGAGATACAATGGAGTGTGTTGTTTATCAGATATGCTATTCCTACGGACAGATTTTACGGAATCATGATTATGGATAGATGTGTCAATTTATGGTCAGAGGTTAGGGGAAGAGTGGTCCAACGGTGAAAATCTCGAAAGCGATTGGTGGGAGAATGTTGGGTATAACCAATTCGTAGCGAATTGTTCGTGAGTGTATCCTTTTTTCTTTTTATTGTGGTGTTTGGGTGGACCTTTTTGACCGTGTGATTGGAGGATGTCTTTTAATTAATACAAATACGTGAGAAAGTTACGGAATCATGAGCGACACTTCCGTTCTATCAACCAAGGCCACACCACCTAGGTACTTACGAAGAGACCCATTCATCGAGAGATCCCACCATGAAACCTGGGTCAACGACCCAATCAATTGTGTATCCAATCTAAATTGAAAACCTCATTTGACTTAGGGGGCTTTACAATGAGGGAGCTTACCGAAGTTAGTGATTTCATTGCCACAACCAACGATTGACTGAGTCAAAATCAAGGCATTGGAATTATATACCTCAATCGAAGGAAAAGCTAGGGAGCATAGTGTATTAAAAAATGAATGAGAAAGCTCCTTGTGAAATTGTTGACTCGGTCAAAATTGGATGATCCAATTCTAAATTGGACACCTCGATTGATTGTGAGGCCTTAAAAACCAGGGGGATTAGTGTTATAGAGGATTAGGAAGCATCGTGTATTGTATAAAGATTTAAATAAGAGGGTTTGAGAAATTGTTGACCGGGTCAAAACCGGATGACCAAATTCTAGTTGGAGATCTCAATTGATTGTGAGGCCTTCAATCCTAGGGAAATTAGTGATATAGTATATTACAACCCAATCGAAATTTTAAAAATATCAAATAGTCTTACAAAACCACTCAAAGTTTGTGCCCACGAAAAGAGGTTAGACCGATAGATCTACTGATTGCCAATGTGATCCCACATGTGCTCAACCAAGTCATCTTGCAGCTGCGTATGAGTGTGCCGATCACGCATCTCACGATGAAATTGGACGGACTGTTGAAAGGTTGCAGAAGGTGGGTGCTCAAGTTCAACATTCTCACCCTGGAAATCAAACCTTGGTCGTAGATGCTGCCATCACGCTCATCCTTAACGATCATGTTGTGCATGATCACACAAGAAGTCATCACCTCCCAAAGCTTATGAGTGCTCCATGTCAATGTAGGGTTTCGAACGACACCCCATCAAAACTGAAGCACACCAAATGCACGCTCCACATCTTTCCTAACACTCTTCTACATTTGGGCAAACCTCTGTCTCTTCTCTCCTTGTGGATTGGGTATGGTCTTCACAAGAGTGGACCACTGGGGATGGATGCCATCAGCTAGGAATATCCCTTGTTGTAATGGTGGCCATTGATCTCAAAGTTGACCTTCGGGGAGTGGCCTTCTACGAGCCTTGCAAACACTGCAAAATGCTGAAGAACGCTAATATCATTGTGAGAACCAGCCATGCCGAAGAAAGAATGCCATATCCACAGATCTTGTGAAGCCACCGCTTCAAGTATGACAGTGGCACCTTTCACATGCGCCTTGTAATGCCCCTGCCAAGCAAATGGACAGCTCTTCCACTTCCAGTGCATACAATCGATACTACCAAGCATGCCCGGAAAGCCCCTCTCGGCATTGATCGTCAACAACCTCTCTGTATCAGCGGCATTTGGCTCTCTCAGGTATTCAGGGCCAAACACAACCACCATGGCCTTGCAGAAACTGTACATTGATTGGAGACACGTGGACTCACTCATACGAACATACTCATCCACAAGATCACCAGGAATTCCATATGCAAGCATGCGAATAGCCGCAATGCATTTCTGGTAAGAAGAGAAGCCAAGCTTCCCAAGGGCATCCTCTTTGCAGTCAAAGTATGGGTCATATACTACTATTCCCTCCCGAATACGATTGAACACATGCCTCCCCATTCAGAAGTGGCAACAAAATTGATGAGGTTTGTAGAGTGCGGTATTCTCAAAGTAATCGGAATAGAGGAGGGCGTGCCCTTTCTCCCTATTGCGGTTCAAGGCCGGAGCATGGCCGGGGATTGATCCCCTGAACCGAGGTCGCATCCTACCGATGTGGTCATGGACAACCAATGCTGCCACCACTATGTCCTCATCGTCCGAGGACGGATCATCCGATGAACAAATGAAGTTGTGAAAGAAATACCCATCCCCGCTATCCATGGTACCTTGCGAGCAAAGCGTCGAACACCTTGAGGTCGTGGTGGAGACGCAGCCGGAAAGGGCACATCGAGCCCCTTTCCAGGCAGCAAAGCAAGGTGGACGATCGCGGACGGAGGGCGGAGCGAGAACAGGGGGAGGAAGAAAAGGGGTTGTGCCACCAACGGGCAAAGCAAGGTGGACGACGTGGGCGGCGTCGGCGACGGCGAGGGACAGAGGGCGGAGCGAGGACATGGGAGGAAGAAAAGGGGATGTGTCCTCGACGGGCGGGCCAGGGGAGGACAAGGGCACGCGACGCGCCCATCCATGCGTGTCCGTTTGGCCGCAAACGCGGCCCAAACTTGGACCGGGAATGGGTCAAAAGCGGACCGAAAACGGACATTCGTCCGTTCTCTCCCGCGCGTTGGGCCACAGTTTGTGTCCGTTTACCCCCAAACGGACGCGGGCGGATGATTTGGATCTTTGGGGTGGTCGATCCAAACGGATGCGTTCTATGTCCGTTTTTTTGTCCGTTTGGTCGGCTCATCCGCTCCCTTCTGTGTTTGGGTCGGTTGTGCGTCCAACGTGCGGACCCAAATATCGTCCGCACATAATACTGAAAAGGCCCGCAACCATATATCATGCCAGCGGCCATGCCATCGCTTAGAGTTCATGCCGACGTCATGCCAACAGCCGTCATACATGCCAGCACACAGAAAATACCACCACACAGTTCATGCCGGCGCACTTGCCAGCGGCTGGCACACTTGCCAACACACAAAAAGGGGCAGGAGTTCAACCACGCCATCTTGGTCGTGGTCATGTTGGCACACTTACCGGCATACAAAAAAGTGTGGCGCTCTCCACCATCATACATCGTCGAACTTGAGCATGTCAGCCTGCATCTTCTCGAACCAAGGCTGCTTCCTCGGGGACACCGTGCTCAAGTCCACCTTCATGATCTCCACCCCCGTCATCATGCTAGCGAGTGTCACTTCTTTTGCCTTGGTCTTCACATTGGTGGCCTCGATCTCGAGCATCTTCCTTTGTTTCTCCGCCTCCATCTCGAGCCTCTTCGCTTGCTTCTCCGCATCGAGCTTAAGCCTCTTCCTTTGGATCTCCATGATTGCATTCATCTTCTCTTCTTTGTCTTGATGACGCTTCTCCTCCCGTGTGCCCTTCTTTCTCATCATGCCTTCCAAAGTGGCATGCAAGTCAATCGAGGCCGCATCACGCTTGTCCTCTTTCTTGGAGTTGGTCTTCCCCCGCGGCCGCGGTGTCTCTCCCTCACCATGCTCCTCAACGGCTTTAGTCCCTCCACACGCCTTTGTTAGAAATATGCCCTAGAGGCAATAATAAATTGGTTATTATCATATTTCCTTCTTCATGATAATCGTTTATTATTCATGTTGGAATTGTATCGATCGAAAACTCAGATACATGTGTGGATACATAGACAACACCGTGTCCCTAGTAAGCCTCTACTAGACTAGCTCGTTGATCAAAGATGGTTAAGGTTTCCTAACCATAGACATGAGTTGTCATTTGATAACGGGGTCACATCATTAGGAGAATGATGTGATGGACAAGACCCAACCGTAAGCATAACATTTGATCGTATTAGTTTATTGCTGCTGCTTTCTTCATGTCAAGTATCTTTTCCTAAGACCATGAGATCATGCAACTCCCTGGCACCGGAGGGATACCTTGTGTGTATCAAACGTCACTTCATAACTGGGTGATCATAAAGGTACTCTACAGGTATCTCCAAGGGTGGCTGTTGGGTTGGCATGGATCGAGACTGGGATTTGTCACTCCGTATGACGGAGAGGTATCTCTGGGCCCTCTCGGTAATACAACATCACAAGAAGCTTGCAAGCAATCTGACTAAGGAGTTAGTCACAGGATCTTGTATTACGGAACGAGTAAAAAGACTTGCCGGTAACGAGATTGAACTAGGTATGGAGATACCGACGATCGAATCTCGGGCAAGTAACATACCGCTGGACAAAGGGAACTGCATACGGGATTGATTGAATCCTTGGCATTGTGGTTCGACCGACAAAGATCTTCGTGAAATATGTGAGAACCAATATGGGCATCCAGGTCCCGCTATTGGTTATTGACCGGAGAGTTGTCTCGGTCATGTCCACATGATTCTCGAACCCGTAGGGTCCGCACGCTTAACGTTCGGTGACGATATAGTATCATTGGGTTATGTATGTTGGTAACCGAATGTTGTTCGGAGTCCCGGATGAGATCCCGGACGTCACGAGGAGCTCCGAAATGGCCCGGGGGTAAAGATTCATATATGGGAAGTCATATTTTGGCTACCGGAAGAGTTTCGGGTTTTCCGGTATTGTACCGGGAAGCTTCTAGAAGGTTCCGGAGGAGTCCGGAAGTTCACCAAGGGTTCCACCACGTACCAAGGGTTTGCATGGGCTAAGGGGAGGCTCCCTGGCCTTAATGGGCCAGGCGCACAAGTCCCTCACGGCCCATGTGGCTTGGGAGAGGTGGAAAGTCCACCTATGTATGGAAAGGGAGGGAATTGAACTAGGAGTCCAAGTCCTCCCCTTTAGCTGCGCCCTAGGGTTTGGAGGGGTTGACCTCCACGCCCCTCCACCTATATATAGAGGGAAGGGGCGCCCCAAGAGGACACACCAAGCCCTTGACGCCCCCCCTCTCTCTCCCTAGATCATTTTCTCCTCCGTCCGCGGTTTCGGTAGCGCTCGGCGTAGCCCTGCCGGGATTGCTCCACCACCATCTCCACCACGCTGTCGTGCTGGTTGAGAACCCATCTAATACTCCGCCCTCGCTCGCTGGATCGAGGAGGCGGAGACGTCATCGAGCCGCACGTGTGCTGAACGCAGAGGTGCCGTACGTTCGGCGCTAGATCGGGAAGGATCGCGATTGGATCGTGAAGACGTATGACTACATCAACCGCGTTATATACGCTTCCGCTTAACGATCTACAAGGGTATGTAGATACACTCCTCCTCTCGTAGCTATGAATCTCCATGGATAGATCTTGCGTGTGCGTAGTAATTTTTTTGTTTCCCATGCAACGTTCCCCAACATCCTTCAGGGCGGCATATTGCACCTTGAACTTTTTGTCCGTGTTGATCACCGTCCAACAATGTACGAGGTTGAAGGACTTCTCATGTTGGGCCTTAAAATCCTCTAAAGCTTGAATGCCTACAAACATATATCACACAAGCATATGGGCAAATGAACATGCAAGCACAATGGAAATGAAGATGTGCACATGTTTACCATGTCTTTGATGTCGAGGCCACTTATGGACATACCTCGATGCTCTCAAGGGTGGCACAAATTTGTTGCACTCTTGTTGAATCATCCTCCAACGCTTGGAGATGGACACCCACCCGCACTTGCTCTCCATTTGGTACGGCGTGAACTTCTTGCGTTCATGAAATTCACGATGGGCACGTAGCCAAAAGGTAGATGACTTTTGCTCGGCGTCGACCTTGGGGTCTTGTACAATGTCCCTCCAACATTCACAAAGGAGCTTGTCCTCATCCTTTTGTGTATGCCCTGGTCCGCTTGCTTTGGCGTTTCTTGGTTGCTTGGGCTTGGTTGGAAAGCTCCTCTTCGAACAAAGGTGCCCCATCGATGTCTACTTCATCTTCTTCTTCTTACTCGTAGTCCTCCGGGAACTCGTGGTCGACGGGGAAGGTACCCATGCCATCTAGGCCTTGCATGAAGGGGTCGGTCGTGCCACCATGGACAAAGGGGTCGGCCATGAAGGGGTTTTGGCGTCTTGGCTTTGGGTTTCCTCGGGATCGAAGGGAGCGGCACCCGCACCACCTTCGAAGATCATGTTCTCGATGATGAAACGGTTGGCCGCGCCGTCGTCCGTCGTCGGCATTTTGTCAAACAGGTTGCGGGCGCCCGAAAGCATGCTGGCTGGTGTCTCCCGCGGACGTTTCCTCTGCCACCCGAAGATGATCCATCGGCCATCGGCGTGGCGTTGAGGTCAATGGGAATGGGTGCGGGCATGGACGACGCCACCACCCTCACCTTCGACGAGCATTCCTCGGAGAAACGAGACGTCTGGGGGTAGTGATGATGGAAGCCGGCCATTGCCGGCGCGGTCGACATGCGCGGCGACTCAGGTAGCGACACACGAGGGAAGATGGAACGAGCCCGTGTTGGCCGCGACCACGACGGTGGCGGCGGTCAGCCCGTGTTGACTAGGGTTTAACCCAGGGAAGATCAGTGCCTCCCTCGTAGCCGCAGCGATTCTGGCATTGGTCTCCTCTTGCTGTGCAGCGGTGACCATGGCGGCGGCCTCGGCGTCTTCGAGCTTGCGTTCCGCTGCGTGCCTCCGGCCCTTCCTCTTTGTGGATTGCACGCGCCGCTCCTCGGGCGTCAGCGACTTTTTCTTGGTCGCCGCCGGTGTCTTGCGGGGGGCGCGAGTCTTGCCCTTGGGGGCGATGAGGGAGGCGAGGTCGGAGGAAGTTAGAGAGGCGAGGCTGGCGGAGGCGTCGAGGGTCAGCGCGTCGTCCGTGGCGACAGGCCGGGAGCGCGAGCGGGCGGGAGTATTTTGGGAAAGGGGGGAATTGGGGGTGGCTGAGCAGCCGACAGGCGGGCCATGGGGTGGAATTGGCGGGTGTCGCGCGCGTCCGCTTCATATCCGCGCAGACGCAAATGTGAACCAAATTTGTGCTCCTAATGGGTTGCCCAGCGAACAAAAAGCGGACATGTGTCCGTTTGGGTCGGTGCGTTGGGCCGACTTTTCTGTCTGTTTCCGCAAAATGTTAAATTGGTATTTAAAAATATAAAACATGTATCCAAAAAATGTTTTTGACATATACGAAAAATGTAGAATAAAAACTCCAAAAAATGAAAAACCCGAAAAAAGAAGGAAAACTGATGGAAACAATTAAAGTCAGGAAGAAAAACCAAAAGAGAAACAAAAACAAAAAACAAAAAACCTGAAAACAAAAATAAAAGAAAACAAAAAAAAGAAAACTGGAAAAGGGAGAAAAATGAATAAAATAGAAAGAGCAGTGGAAACAAAGAAAGACACGAAAAAACCAGATGAAAAAAGAAAGACAAAAAAAAAAAAAAAGAAACAGGGAAAACAAGGGAAAACCGGGTCTATTACCCTCAACTAGATCGCACCCTAGAATTTAACACGATGCTGAAGCTGGTATAGTGGCTATCAGAGATGCAGCGATATACATTCGCCACACTATTCGAAGATTGTTAATCCAAAATACGTCTATAGCGCTTGTTCCGTCGCCCGTCACGTTTTTGTTGCTCGTTTTTTCTGCAGCAACTGGCTCAAGGCAAAAAAAAAAAAAAACTTTTTCTTGTTAATTTTGAAAATAATTGGCGAAATAAAGTTTTTAGCGGATCATTGTTCTTTTATTTTTAAAAGTTCCATGAATTTCTAAAAAAGTCTGCAAACTTAAAGTATGGTCATCAATCTTTTAACAAACATCATAATTTTTGTAAAGCTGAATAACTTTAAAAACAATTCATGAAATTTTAGAACTTCATGGATTAAAAAAAGTTTGTGAAATTTTGAATTCCTATTTGCAAATTTAAAAGATTTTGGTATATAATAATAAAAACCATGTGGCGGCACACTTACAATGGGTAGTGCGGGAGAGGGTGCACGTTTTCTACCAAATGAATACATATATATATATTTTTTTGCGAAAAAATACATATATTTTTAACACAATACAATCTAAGTCGCTCACATCCATGAACATATACTCACTCCTATGAACATATGTACGCTTATCCTATCCATATGAGCACCTCCGAGATATTGAGGCGGCACATTATCTTCAGATTGACGAAGTCGTCACGGACACCTTTATAGTCAACGGAAACGTCTCTTCCGACTGAACGCACATCGCGAATAGGCTTGAAATAAATTTAGAAAAATACGAGCGTAAATATCAAGTCTGAAACTTTCACCTTAGGCAAGGGATAACACTATCCTCTTAAGACTTAACCATTAAGCCACATGTTGGTTCACACCTAGTGAACAATATTTGGTGCCTTAATCGCCAAATAGGATATCGGTCCAAATTTTCAACCCGTCAGTATTGTTATTTTGGTCTATTAAGCCCACCAGTCAGCCCAGCCCCATCTCGCATGAGTGCTTAGACACAAGCACAACCTGACACACATAAAGAAAACATTTTCTTCACCACATGACATATGTGGTAAGCAACTTAAATTATTAAAAAATATATATTTTCTTCAGTCTATTCATGAAAGGACGGAACACATTGGAGAAGTTCATTCTCTTGCAAAAGCAGCTTCTTCTCTTTCTTTTGGACGCCATATGCTTCCTCCGTCTTATAATATACTACCTCCGTCCTACTTTATTAGTCCTCCTTGTAGTTTGGGCTAAACTTTGACCTTTGATTTAACTATTAAAAAATAAGTTATATACCCTAAAAATAGTATCATTGGAAAGCTCTTTCAAATATGAATCCAACAATATAAATTTTATGACATACAACTCATAATTTGTTAGTCAAATCTACGGTCAAAGTTAGGCACAAAATACGAAGGGGACCAATAAACCCAGACGGAGGTAGTAAGATGTTTTTTGTGAAATAATATGTTTTTGCAATCTATATTAACTTGTATAAACGGCTTGTATTATGAGACGGAGGGAGTAGAAAACATTTTATTTTCATATGTACTTATTTTATTTCATTTTTCCGCGTGGTGTACTTTTTTTAGGGGGTTTATAAACCCTGTACATTTTTTTCTCGATGTTGCTTGCCTCCATGCCGTACGCGGGTGTACCCAAAAAACTTAGTTTTAGGTTTGTCTTAAATCGAACTTCTTTACATCTGGCCAAGTTTTTAGAAAACGCTCCAACATCTAGTAGCTTCATTATTTTATTATACTCCATCCATTCCATAATGTAGAGCGTCTTCGGTTTTCGAGCTTTAAGTTCGATCATAAATTTAATCAACGTGGACGACTGCGGCGGGAGCAAAAATTGTACCATCGAAAACTTCATTCAAATATGAATTCAATGATATAATTTTTGCTCCCGTCGCAATTGGTTTTATTGGTTAAATTTATGGTCAAACTTAGATCTCAAGAAGCGCAGACACACTATATTGTAAAATGGAGGGAGTAACATATATTTTCATTATGCATATTTAATGGTGTGTTTTTTTTATATAAAATTGTTCAAACTTAAAGAGGTTTGACTTAGTACAAACCCAGAAATCCCAAGTATTTTGGAACGGAACAAAGTAGTACTCCACTTAATAGATCGATCGTTAATTCGATCTTCATTCCTTGTTATTTTATACTACATGCATTGCTTACAAAAGAGAGGGAACCACAAGTACTCACGTTTGCACATTTTGGGTAGGTGGGGTGAACAGCTGCACCACACTAGTAACGCAGACACACTGAAAGATGCACACACACGTTCGCTCAAGAACAGTACGGTAGAGTAGACCGATAATTGCAGGAAGCGCCCGCGATGATCCACCCACGTAGCAACGAACGAGAAACGATCAGCACAAATTATGGTCGATGGACAATAGGATTCCATCCATTCCATGGCTAATTTAGCATATACCAGAAGGGTTGGGCGCGTTTTGCTGCGCCGTCGGTGTTGTTGTGTTTTCATAAAAAATATATACTCCCTCTGTATCAAAATATAAGGTGCAATTTTTGAGAAGTCAATTTTTTTTAAGTTTGACCAAATTTGTAGAGAAATATATCACTATACATAATATCAAATCGCATTAGATTCATCATGGAATAAATTTTTATTTTTATTGATTTAGTATTGTGGATGTCAATATTTTTGGTTCTGAACTTGGTCAAAGTTAAATATACTATACTTTTCGAAAACTTAATACCCCTTATATCTTAAAACTGAGTGATTATTTGGTTTGGCGGGGGGAGGGGGGGGGGGGTGATTCATTGTTAGTATTTGCTAATCAATCCATACTTTTGTTTGAAAATTTCATCGGTGGCTACATGTTATATATTGATGCTACAATATCACATATTGTCACTTCTTTTTTAGGGGGTTAGAGGAATGTCGGTTGATTGATATGTTTTTATAGGTCGATTGCTGCCGATTGATTTTGAAAATCGTTGAACCAAATTCCAAAATTAAATACCTCGATGGAATAAGAGAACTTCAAAAATTAAAGAGCACAAGGAATAAAATAATATAGTTACAGAGATGAATTAAAATAATTTATTAAGAGAGATGAATAAAAAAAAAAGAGAGCTCCTTGAGAAATTGTTGACCCGGTCAAAATCGGATGACCAATTATAAATTGGAGACTTCAATTGATTGTGAGGCCTTAAAATTAAGGAGCATAGTGTACTTATAAATATAGTATAGAAAAATTGAATAAGAGAGCTTTGAGAAAATGTTGACCCGGTCAAAATCGGGTGACCTAATGTCAATTGGAGACCTCAATTAAATGTGGCGTCTCCAATTCTAAGGGGATTAGTGTTACAGTGTACTAGTCGCGGCTCTTGAAGGGGATGGCCCTGATCACCACCACGTGGTAGATGGCCGCCAGCGCCGCGCCCGGTGAACGGGCCCACCCAGAAGATCCACTGCATGTTCAAACCATGGTCATCAAGCTTAATTCTTCCCAAGCATTTGACCAAGCATATAACTTGACCAAGTATATATATATTACAAAAAACACTCTGCAATAATGTTGACCAAGCATTTGATTTTTTTTATCACGTATACGAAAATGTATAAAAAACAATGTCTATGAAAAAATTGATCATGTATTTAAAACATTGTAATCAAGTGTTTGAAAAAAATGTTGAATGTGTATTTGAAAAATGTTAAATGTGTATAGCAAACATGTTGTCCATGAATTAAGAAACGATGAAAAATTTGATCATGTATATAAAATAGTCAATCAAATATTTAAAAAATGTTAAATGTGTATAAAAAATGTATACCATGTAATAAAAAAAGTATGAAAAAATTTGATCATGTATATAGAAAATTTAATCAAGCATTTAGAAAAATATGGAACAAATATTTAAAAATGTTAATCAAGCATCTAGGAAAAGTTTAATGTGTACAAAAAAAGTATTGACATGTATTAATTTTTTAAACCTTTTGATCTAAAAAGGTTAATAATTTTTTTTAAAATTATATAAAAAATGTATATAAAAATGTTGACTACGAGTATGCATTAAAAATAATAATTTTGTATTGAAAAATGTTAATCAATGATTTGAAGAAATGTGTATAGAAAAAAATGTTGACTATATATTAAAAAATGTTAAATTTGTATTGTAAAAATGTTGAACATGTATCCGAAAAATAATTTTGACATATACGAAAAATGTAGAACGAAAACCAAAAGAAACAAAGAAAAACCAGAAAAAAGAAGAACACAGATAGAAACAATTAAATACACGAAGAAAAAACAAAATAAAAACCTGAAAAAACTGGAAAAGAGAGAAAAGCAAATAAAACAGAAAAAGCAGTGAAAATAAAGAAAGACACGATAAAAACCCGGTGAAAAAAGAAAGACAAAAGAAACAAAACACCCGAAAAAACAATGCAAAACCGGCTCTATTACCCACAACTAGATCGCGTTCTACAATTTAACGCAAGCTGAAGCTGGGCTAGCGGCTATCAGAGATGCAGCGAGATATATTCGCCACGCTATTCAACGATTGTTACACCAAAATGCGTCTATAGCGCTCGCTCCGTCGCCCGTTACGTTTTTGTTGCTCGTTTTTTCTGCAGCAACTGGAGAACTCTGCTCCATGAATTTTTAAGAAATTCTGAAAACTTAAAATATGGTCATCAATCTTTTAACAAACATCATATTTTTTGTAAATCTGGAGAACTTTAAAAACAATTCATGAAATTTTAGAAGTTCATGAATTAAAAAAAAGTTTGTGAAATTTGGAATTTGTATTTGTGAATTTAAAAGATATCCATATATAATAATAAAAACCATGTGGCAGCCCACTTACAATTGGTAGCGCAGGAGAGGGTGCACGTTTTCTACCAAATGAACACTATATTTTTAACACAGCACAATCAAAGTCGTTCACATACATAAACACCGGCGGAGGCCCCCAATGGGCAAGGTATGGCAGCCGCCATACCTTAATTCCAGGCAACAAATTTTTTATACTTCCTTCGTTTCTAAATATAAATCTTCGTAAAGATTCCATTATGGACTACATACATATGTATATAGACATATTTTAGAGGGTTGATCTACTCATTTTGCTTCGTATTTCATCCGTAGTGAAATCTCTAAAAAAACTTATATTTAGGAACGGAGGTAGTACATACGCATGTATCGATCTATCTGCTGTCTCGTTCGAGCTCATCCAAAAAACGGTGAAAGAAAGAGGTCACTGGCCTGATGGGCTGACCCATCCAGCTGTTGTGCAAGGAACCGGTCAAACTCGATTCGATCGAGCGCCCACGCACGACACGCGACCAACTCCACCCGCACCCGCACCCGCACACGCGACTCAACCCTAAGCAGCTAGCCCAACGGCGGCGGCTGGCCAGGTCATGAGGAACAGGCAGGCGACTGATGACGGGGTAGCCTATGGAGGCACCAGACTGAGGGCTTAGAGCATCTACAGCCGGACCTCTTAAACCCGTCTCAAAGGGCCGAGCATGCCGTCCGGTCACTAATCGATCACAGAAAAGTGATCCAGACGGGCGCCTCAAACGGGCCTCAAACGTCCATGCTGACCGGTACCCCTCATATCCAGCCCAACTATGGGCCGGATATAGGGGCGTCCGGGCGCGTCTGCCACGTCGGACCGGGTCTGACGTTGGCCCACCCGACCCCATATATTCCTCCCCATCCGCTCGACCGACCAAACCCTAGCCACTTCACTCAACTCACCTTCACTCCCGTCCATCACCCGATCTGATCTCCCCTCCGGCGATCTCCAGCCTTTTCCGACATGATGGGCAACGGATCTGACTCTGACTAGTCCAGATCCGTCGACTGGGGTGTCATCCCGTGCGGGTTGGAGGAGGCAATGGTCGTCCGCATTGCACTTCGCCGCTCCTGCGCCTGGCCGACGACAGAATCTGTCCGGCGCGACTCAATAGCTTTGGACCTCCGGCGATCTCCGACAAACTTCGCCACACTTAATTTTTTTTCGTCCTACGCCTCTGTACATAAACATACACTCACTCTTATGAACGTATGCACGCTTACCCTATCCATATAAGCATCTCCGAAATACTGAGCCGACACATCATCTTGAGATTGACGAAGTCATCACAGACACCTTCATAGTCAACACAAACGTTTTTTCCGACTGAACGCACAACACCAGAAGGCTTGAAATAAATCTAGAAAAAGCGTAAATACCAAGTTTGAGACTTGGACCTTAGGCAGGGGATAACACTATCCTCTCAACCATTAAGCCACAGGTTGGTTCACACCTAATGAACAATATTTGGTGCCTTAATCACCAAATAGGATACCAGTCCGTATTCTCAGCCCGTCAGTATTGGTATTTTGGTCTATTAAGCCCACCAGTCAGCCCAACTCCATCTCGCGTGAGTGCTTAGAGACAAGCACAACATGACACACATATAGAAAACATTTTCTTCAATTTATTCATGAAAGGACGGAACACATTGGAGAAGCTCATTCTCTTGCAAAGGCAACTTTTTCTCTTTCTTTTGGATGCCATATGCTCCCTCCGTCTTATAATATAAGATGTTTTTTGTGAAATAATACGTTTTTGCAATCTATATTAACTTGTATAAACGGCTTGTATTATGAGATGGAGGGAGTAGAAAACATTTATTTTCATATATGTACTTATTTTATTTCCTGTTTTTGCGGGGTGTACTTTTTTAGGGGGCTTATAAACACTACACATTTTTTTCTCGATGTTGTTTGCCTCCATGCCGTACTCTGGTGTACTTATTTTTATTTCAAAAGACTTGAAGTTTTAGGTTTGTCTTAAATCAAACTTCTTTACATCTGACCAAGTTTTTAGAAAATGCTCCGACATCTACAACATCAAATTAGCTTCATTATTTCATTGCAACATATATTTTCATTATTTTGTATATTTAATGGTGTAGATATTAGCATTTTTTATATAAAGTTGGTCAAACTTAAAGAAGTTTCACTTAGTATGGACCCAGAAATCCCAAGTATTTTGGAACGGAACAAAGTAGCGCACTCCACTTAATAGATCGATCGTTAATTCGATCTTCATTCCTTGTTATTTTATACTACTCCCTCCGTCCCAAAATAAGTGACTCAAAAATGACTCAACTTTGTACTAAAGTTAGTATAAAACTGAGTCATTTTTGAGTCACTTATTTTGGGACGGAGGGAGTACATGCATTGCTTACAAAAGAGAGGGAACCACAAGTACTGACGTTTGCACATTTTGGGCAGGTGCGGTGAACAAGTGCACCACACTAGTAACGCAGACACACTGAAAGATACACACACACGCACTCTCGCTCAAGAACAGTACGGTAGACCGATAATTGCAGGAAGCGCCCGCGATGATCCACCCACGTAGCAACGCACGAGCAACGATCAGCACAAAATGATGGTCGATGGACAATAGGATTCCATCCATTCCATGGCTGATTTAGTATACTAGTCGCGGCTCTTGAAAGGGATGGCCCTGATCACCACCACGTGGTAGATGGCCGCCAGCGCCGCGCCGGTGAACGGGCCCACCCAGAAGATCCACTGCATGTTCAAACCATGATCATCAAGCTAGCTTAATTCTTCCTAGGCATGGATAATTAGTCTCTAACTAGTGATTGATAGCCCTAGATGTTATTTAATTGATTCTTCTTACGTGGTCGTCCCACGACTGCTTCTTGTTGTAGATGATGGCGGCGCCGAGGGAGCGCGCCGGGTTGATGCCGGTGCCGGTGATGGGGATCGTCGCCAGGTGCACCAGGAACACCGCGAACCCGATCGGCAGCGGCGCCAGGATCTGCACCAAATCCATCCGTCCATCCATGCATACATCAGTTAATTTGTTCAATCCACGAAATGATATATTCCACGCGCCAAGAGCGGCCGGTGTGAGTACTTACGGGGACGTGGGAGTCTCTGGCGCTGCGCTTGGCGTCGGTGGCGGAGAAGACGGTGTACACGAGCACAAAGGTCCCCACGATCTCCGCCCCCAGGCCGTCGCCCTTGGTGTACCCCGGCGCCACCGAGTTGGCGCCGCCGCCGTTGCCCATGTACAGCGTGCTCTGGAACCCCTTCACCACCCCGGCGCCGCAGATGGCGCCCAGGCACTGCATCACCATGTAGTACACGGCCCGGGTGAGCGACAGCTTCCTGGCCAGGAACAGCCCGAAGGTGACGGCGGGGTTGATGTGGCCGCCGGAGATGCCGGCGGTGCAGTAGACGAGCACGAAGATCATGCCGCCGAAGCTCCAGGCGATGCCCCGGATGCCCACGGTGCCGCACTTGGAGCCGGAGGGGTTGCCCACCACGCCCATCACCGTTAGCACGCTGATGTACAGGAACAGGAAGGTGGCCAGGAACTCGGCGATCCCCGCGCGGTAGAATGACCACGACGTCAGCTCCTCCGCCTCGAACAGCGGCGCCGGCGGCGGCTCCTTGTAGTCCTTCTCGTCCGCGCCACCGCCCTGCGCCGCCGTCCCGATCGGCTGCCGCTCCGAGTACCGGTTCGCGCCCAGACGCACGTCCTCCTCCTTGCCCTCCATTGCCGCTGCTTGAGCTCAGCTGCTTAGCTCGTTAGGCAGAGGAGATGATGGTGGATGAGTGTGCGAGAGAGAGAGAGAGAGAGAGAGATGAGGAAAGGGAGTGGCTTTGGAGTGCTTTTTATAGCGGGGGTCAATCATGGATGTTCTGCATTGTGTGTGTGTGCGCGCGCGCTGATAATGTGTTTATTTTGCCTTTGCTGCCACTTGTTGATTAGTGGATGATGATAGGGGCAGGGTTTGGTTTACTGATTAGTGGCCCAGTGATGGTACTCTATTAGTTCTATTAGTTGGTCTATGAAATTGTTGTGGCTTGTTTACTACTACTGGTGTGTCACCTCACCTTCCATGTCATGGAGCGGCAGAGTTTGTGGTATCGAATGGTTTCGTCGGCCGTTGTTAATAGCAGATACTTAGTATACTAGTGTAAGTCGGTGATAAGATAATATTGATCAGTGGGCTGAATTCATTTGTATAGAATTTTTGTATTGTGAGAGCAGAAAGTGGTGCCCTTTTTGTTCCCGCTAGTACTAGTTGCTAGACAGACACGGACAGATAGTGCTTCCAAAAGGTTGCAACACAGGTTTGTGTTTTAAGATAACAATAATAACCGGCTAGGTATTAGTCACAGGAAAAAATTGCAAATATTTTGACCCTTATACCACCCCACCCCCCAACAAACCCAATGTTTCGTCATAAGTCGAGTGTAACTTATCGGCAGCTCCGCTTACAGTAGTGAACTCGGCTTACTCACCTCTGTTTTCGTCGGCAGGCAGGCGCTCAAGTGCCTTTATTTTTCCGTATAACGCCTAGAGAGGGACAATGTGTTCCTGCATTTCATAAAGAAGAAAAGAGTTGCTCGATTAATTAGGGGTAACCGGGTGAAAACAAATACAAGGGGCACAAAGTTTCCCGCCGGTCGTCAAAGCAACGGAAGTCAAGATAGACATACCACCGCACCTACAAACGGACGAATCCAAAGGCACCACACTACCACATTGCGATAATCATCGACCACACATGGGAGATAAACCATGCTGTCATGGGAAGAGCAGGGATGAAGCGTGCCTCTATAGCCCCGTGCCATCTGAAGCAAACGACACCTTGAGGACCGCTGCTACCTGGGACCGCTACCCCAGCATCCAACACTCTAACATGCCGCGCACGCTCCACCGATACTGCCCTTCGAGACCGCTGCCTCGACATCCCTAGCTTGACAAAAGCTGCAGCGCCGCACAACTCGGATGCCTCGGAACCCATGCTACACTTGTCATCCACTCGCAGAGCACAGCCGCCGCGCCAACCTCCGGAGCCGCCGTCCCGACGTCCAAGTCAAGTCCTGCCGGAAGGACACGTCGTCGTGTCGATAACCATGCCACCCATGTGGCACCAAGTTGCGACCCCAACCACGACAAGTCATATGACCCTACCCATGGGTCCATCGCGACATCACAATTCGAGGCCTCCACCTTGGCTACCGTCCTTGCCAGCGAAGCAATGAAGCACAAACTACATATTCCATGAGCACCAAGGTCTTGGACTCCAAATGGCGACTGATGCGACACCGTCTTTGGAGAAGAGGGTGTGGGAAGGATGGCCCGTCTTCACGGCGTAGGATCGATGGATGGATGGAGATAAACCAAACTAAAAAGGATAGATCTAGTTACAAGGATACAGATCCTACCGTGTAAACCTTGCTATGATACCAGATGATGTGACACTGTCTTCGGAGAAGAGGGTGTTCGAGGGGAGGTCCGATCTTCACGGCGTAGGATCGAAGAAAAGGAAACCACGAACTCTAACCCAGACAACACGATCTAGTCATGGAGCACAGATTAGGAGCGACTTCACAAGGAATCACGAGAATAAGGATAACAAGAGCTCTCCAATCTCAAGAGGAGTCTATGTCTTTGGTCTTTGATAGAAATGACAAAAGTCCCGGAAGAAGGGATGAGCTAGCCTATTTATATTAGGGAGAACCCCCTTGGAGAGGTGTGAAAGCAAACTATCTTTGGGAACCAGCTTAGGTGTGAAATGAAACCAGCTTTGGTGTGATTAAATGGCTTCGAGACTTAATGAGGTAGCTTGTGGAAATCTCCCGTAGGAGGTGGCTGGTGGTTCCCGATCAAACATTGTTCACTGGAGTCAAACAATGTTTCCTTTAGCAGCAAACTCAAGTTCTGGAAATCTTTCGCATGTTGGGGTAGCCAAACTCGTCCAAAACAACGTTTCGTCAAAAACGGAACAATGTTTCTTGAGCAGACAACTTATTTCCCCATGAACTTCTAATTTTGTTTCTTCGTCATAAAACATTGTTTTGCACAGACCGAAATGTGTTTGGCCTTCTTCGATATTGCACCTCAGTTCAACCAACAACAAAGGAGATGAAAGTGCCGCCATGTGTTCAAGATAATAGTATGGACTTAAGTTAGCGTTCACCTGGTAATGTATTTGTTTGGCACAAATTATTACGGTTTCTCCTTTGATGACAGGGGGTGTATCAATGGTTGTCATGTCCTCATCAGCGACGCCTTCAAGAATGTGTAGCTATGTAGCCGCGGCCGTCGCTCGCTCCGGCGGAGCATGAGGTTTTGTAAGAGCACATTTCTCCATGTGTGGTTTTGGTAATTGATGACAATCCCTATGGACTAATGGTTGCCTTGAGTTATATTCGAAGGATTTTTCCATAGGCACTTCTTGATGTCCATCTATTGGTTTCAAGGAGTTTATATGGTGACCAAGGTGGTATTCAAGGTTTTATCCAAAGATTGGTCATGTGAGAGTTGAGCTTATTGCAAGCATGTCTTGAAGAAGAAGATTGTGTGAGCACTCATGTTTACCTTCAAGACATCATCTTTATGAAGAGAGAAGATATGATACAATGTTGATCAAGACTAAGTCAAAGAGTGAATCAAGTTGATCAACACACAAAGCATACAAGATATAACAAGAGGGATCAAGTGATCTCATGGTACGGTAAGTATTGTCCATTACGCTTTGTGTACTAACCCATGGTCTACGTGAGAGTTCTATGTGGGGTTAGGTATGTTTCCATGGGCTTGCGTCAAGAGGAAGATCTCATACAACCCATGGAGGATGACATCAAGTGGTGATCGTCATCAAGATTGCGGTGAGCAAGTTCAAGTGGAGCATCATGATACGTCTCCAACGTATCTATAATTTTGCTTGTTCCATGCTGTTATATTATCATTCTTGGATGTTTTACAATCATTTTATAACAACTTTATATCATTTTTTTGGGACTAATCTATTGACATAGTGCCAAAGTGCCAGTTGCTGTTTTGCTTGTTTTTTTACTTCGCAGAATATCAGTACCAAACGGAGTCCAATCACGACGAAACTTTTTGGAGATTTTTTCTGGACCAGAAGACACCCAGTGGGCCAAAGAAGTGCCAGAGAGGTGGGCTGTGGAGGCCACATCCCACCAGGGCGCGCCAGGGGGCCCCCGGCTTGCCCTGATGGGTTGTTCCCACCACGGGTCCCCCTCCACCGCCTCTGATGCCTATAAATACCCAAATATTCAGAAAACCCTAGGGGAGTCGACGAAAAACACATTCAGCCGTTGCAAGTTCCAGAGCCTCAAGATCCAATCTAACACCATCACGGAGGGGTTCATCTTCTTCATAGGTGCCTCTTCGATGACGCGTGAGTAGTCCACCATAGACCTACGGGTCCGTAGGCAGTAGCTAGATGGCTTCCTCTCTCTCTTTTGATTCTCAATACAATGGTCTCTTGGAGATCTATTTGATGTAAACTTTTGCGGTGTGTTTGTTGGGATCCGATTAATTTTGAGTTCATGATCAGTTTCTATCCATGAATATTATTTGAGTCTTCTTTGATCTCTTATATGCATGATTACTTATAGCCTCGTATTTCTTCTTCGAATCTCTGGTTTAGTTAGGCCAACTAGATTGATTTTTCTTGCCATGGGAAGAGGTGCTTTGTGATGGGTTCGATCTTGCGGTGTCCTTTCCCAGTGACTGAAGGGGCAGCAAGGCACGCATGTATCGTTGCCATTAAGGACAACAAGATGGGGTCTATTCCTACATGAATAGATCTTGTCTATATCATGTCATCGTTCTTATTGCATTACTCCGTTTTTCCATGAACTTAATACACTAGATGCATGCTGGATAGCGGTCGATGTGTGGAGTAATAGTGGTAGATGTAGGCAGGAGTCGGTCTACTTATCTTGGACGTGATGCCTATATAATGATCATCGCCTTGGATATCGTCATGATTATTTGATCTTCTATCAATTTCCCAACAGTAATTTGTTCACCCACCGTGTGCTATACTCATGAGAGAAGCCACTAGTGAATCCTACGGCCCCCGGGTCTACTTTTCCAACATATTGCTTTCCAATCTATCTTTTTGCCTCTTTGTTTTCAGATCTACTATACCAAAAATCCAAAAACATATTGCTGCACTTTTTATTTGCTCTTCTTATTTTGTGTTCCTGAGAGATCTATCTCTCCTATCTATCACTACCTAATCTATCTTTTTACCGTAGAGAGATTGACAACCTCTCTTTCACGTCAGGTTGCAAGTATTTGTTATTTGTGTGTAGGTGCTGCTTATTGGGTGGTGGTGATCCTCCTACTGGTTTGATAACCTTAGTTTCATAACTGAGGGAAATACTTACCGCCGTTGTGCTGCATCATCCCTTCCTCTTTGGGGAAATACCGACGCAGTCTCAAGCCACGTCAAAGGAATTTCTGGCGCCGTTGCCGGGGAGGAAGCGGTCTCTTCTACGTGCCAATCTCAGGCGCCGAGGAGACTCCATCATCATCTACCAGGTTCCTAATCACAAATCTCATCTCCTTGCAATTACATTATTTGCCATTTGCCTCTCGTTTTCCTCTCCCCCACTTCACCAATTTGCCGTTTTATTCGCCCTCTTTTTTGTTTGCCTTTTTCTCGCCGGATCTATTCCTTGCTTGCAATCTTGTTTGCGTAGTCATGATTCCTCAACGAAAGTACTATGATGTTCCTTACCCTAATATTTTGCTTGAAATTGAGAAAAGTACTAAGGAATATATGACTACGCAATTTGAGCATAATAAGTATTTTACCGATGAGCTTAGAGAACACTCTACCGTGCTAGATGCCATAACGAAACAACTTGATGATGTCAGTAGAGAAGTTTGCAATCTTCAATCTAAATATGCTCATGCTGAAAATTTGCTTGGTAAAATCTCCGATGCGCAAGCTACTTTGATAAATCAAATGGCCGCCAAACCAATCTCTCTAGAGGATAAAAAAATGAAGATCTTAAAGTGATTGGTGTTTCTACTATTGATTCCTTGTTTAGTAATATTAAGATTGATGATAAAGGGACTGAAGTAGAGTCAACTTTAGCTAGAAGGCGTCCCAATAATTTGGAGGGTGAAAATCTTGATGAATTTTTTGATAAAAGTGGGTTTGAAGAGGTCAAAACTTTAATTAGTGATGTGCCCACTATTTTCGATTGCAAATACTTTAATTATGATAGTTGCTCCTTGATTGAATGTATTTATTTGCTGCAATCCATGTTGAATTCACCCCATGCTTATGAGCAAAATAAAGCTTTTACTAAACACATCGTTGATGCCATGATGAAATCTTTTGAAGAAAAGTTGGAGTTGGAGATTTCTATTCCTAGAAAATTACATGATGAGTGGGAACCTACCATTAAGGTCAAGATTAAAAATTATGAGTGCTTTGCTTTATGTGATTTGGGTGCTAGTGTTTCCACGATTCCGAAATCTTTATGTGATGTGCTTGGTCTCACCAATATTGAAGAATGCTCTCTTAATTTGCACTTGGAGGATTCTACTATTAAAAAACCTTTGGGAAGAATTAATGATGTTCTTATTCTTACAAATAGGAACTATGTGCCCATATATTTTATTGTGCTTGATATTGATTGCAATCTGTCTTGTCCCATTATACTTGGTAGACCCTTTTTACGCACTATAGGTGCCGTGATTGATATGAAAGAAGGCAATATTCGTTTTTCAATTTCCACTAAGAAAGGGTATGGAACACTTCCCTAGAACAAGAATTAATCCACCATATGAATCAATCATGTGGGCGTCCTATGGATCCAAAACCAAAGATGAAAATACTTTAATCTATGCGTTATGCCTAGGTAGGGGCGTAAAACGATAGCGCTTGTTGGGAGGCAACCCAATGAATAAATTTATCTTTGCATTTTCCTTTCTGTTTTTGAGTGTTGACACAATTATGCCTCTGTTATGATTGTGTTTTTATGGTTTATTTAGTGTTTGTGCCAAGTAGAGCCTTTAGGATGATTCATAAGATGAGTAGAAGCAATGCTGAATCTGAAACAGAACCTTTGCGTCCAGTATTTGATTTTTCATTTTTCTCTGGAACGTGATCTTGAGATGAAATTTTAACACAGTGTTTCTATACAAATTCGTTACGTTTTCCTAATTTTTCAGAATATTTCTAGTTACATAAGTATGGTTAGAGTACAGATTGCTACAGACTGTTCTGTTTAAGACATATTCTGTTTTCGTTGCATTGTGTGCTTGTTTTGATGAATCTATGGGTTATATTGAAGGATATGAGCCATGGTAAAGTTAAAATACAGTAGGTATAATGCAATAACAAAATATGAATGGGTTTGCAACAGTACCTAAAGTAGCGATTTGCTTTATTATACTAACGGATCTCACGAAGATTTTGTTGAGTTTTGTGTGATTGAAGTTTTCAAGTTTTAAGTGAGATCACGATGGATGAAGGAATAAGGAGTGAAAAGAGCCTAAGCTTGGGGATGCTACCGCACCCCCAAGATATATCCAAAGAGTAACAAGCAACTAAGCTTGGGGATGCCCACGAGTGGCATCCCCTTTTTCTTCTAACAACCATCGGTATTTTACTTGGAGCTATATTTTTATTCATCACATATCATGAGTTTTGCTTGGAGCGTCTTGTATCTTTGCTTGCTTTATTTTTTAGTTTTTCATTTGTATCCTTGCTGTACACACCTATTTGGGAGAGCCAAAATTATGCTATGATTTGTTAGAATTGCTCTCTATGCTTCACTTAAACTTTTTGAGCTATAGAATTGCTCTAGTGCTTCACTTATATCTTTTTGAGCACGTTGTGCTTGGAATTTTTTGTAGAAATACTCTCATGGTTCACTTAGATTAATTTTAGAGTTAGTAAATTTTGAAGAAATCCTCTCATGCTTCACTTATACCTTTTTGAGAGATGAAATCTTTTTGCTCATGTGCTTCACTTAGATTTGTTTGAGCCTGTCAAAAAAGCAATGAGAATATATGAAACTAGTCCCAAAGTGATAGATATCCAATGAGGATATAATAAAAACTTTCATGAAGATCATTGGGCAAATTAAACTTGATTCCTTGTAATAGTTTTGAAACATGATGATAGTAATATGTGAGTCATGTTAGTGAGTAATAATGCGTTAGTAGGAATATTGATGTTAAGGTTTGTGATTCCCTATGCAAGTACGAAAGTCAATAGTTATGCAATGAAATTACATCCTACTTGTGGTGCATTATTCGGTGTTAGTTATGCTCAATGCTCACTTATGTGAATTTTCGTTTCTTGGTTTGGTTGCTTCTCAATCTATTTGCTAGCCTCCATTTGTACTATGTAGAAATACTACTTGTGCATCCAAAATCCTTAAACCAAGTTTTGCCTTATGAGTCCACCATACCTACCTATATGCGGTATTTCCATGCCGTTCCAAGCAAATTTGTATGTGCCATCTCTAAATTTTCAAAACAATTTTTCTCTTTTGTGTGCTCGTACCGCTCATGAAACGGTGGGGAGTGTCCAATATTTTTCCATGCTAGATGTGTTATTCTCAATATGAGTGTTTATTCACTTGTCATTGCACGAGAGTGCGGTGGTAATAGGGATGCCCATTCCCGAAATGAAAAAGAAAAAAATATTTACTTTATGTTGTCAAATAATAAATTCCTTGGAAAGTGTTGGTATGGAAGGCAACCGTGGATACGGCCCGCCATGGAATGAGAAAGTTTGGCGGAAAAAGGAATAAACTTTATTTTTTGTTTGGGAACCGCCTATGATATAACTAGCATGGAAAGTATTGTGAGCTACTTTGTCGTTTTCGTTGACAGGAAAAGCATGCCACCCAAAAAATTTCTCTCTCAATTTAAAACTTTGAGCTCTGGCACCACTACATATCTCTACTTCCCTCTGTGAAGGGCCTATCTATTTACTTTATGCAATTTTTATTTTTACTTTGAGTCTCTAGCATGATGGGCTAGGGATAACTTTCTTTAGTGTTGATATTTTGAAAGACATGGTTGCTTGTTGGCATGCTTGAGTATTGAAGTCATTATGTTAAAACTAGACTATTGCTTTGAATCATCTAAAAGTCCAAATGTCCATGCTACAAAGAAAAGAATATGCCTTTCCTGTCAACGAAAACAACAGGATTTGTAGAGGTGCCAGAGCTCAAAGTTTTAAATTGAGAGAGAAAAATATTTTGGGTGGCATGCCTTTCCAGTCAACGAAAATGACAAAGTAGCTCACAATACTTTCCATGCTAGATATATCATAGGCGGTTCCCAAACAGAAAATAAAGTTTATTCCTTTTTCCACCATTCTTTCACATTCCATGGCGGGCCGTATCCACGGTTGCCTTCCATACCAACACTTTCCAAGGAATTTATTATTTGACAACATAAAATACATTTCTTTTTCATTTCGGGAATGGGCATCCCTATTACCGCCGCACTCTCGTGCAATGACTAGTGAATAAACACTCATATTGAGAATAACACATCTAGCATGGAAAAATATTGGACACTCCCCATTGTTTCATGAGCGGTACGAGCACACAAAAGAGAAGTTTATTTTGAAAATTAGAGATGGCACATACAAATTTGCTTGGAACAGCATGGAAATACCGCATATAAGTAGGTATGGTGGACTCATAAGGCAAAACTTGGTTTAAGGATTTTGGATGCACAAGTAGTATTTCTACTTAGGACAAATGGAGGCTAGCAAATAGATTAGGAAGAAACCAAACCAAGAAACGAAAATTCACATAAGCGAGCATTGAGCATAACAAACACCGAATAATGCACCACAAGTAGGATGTAATTTCATTGCATAACTATTGACTTTCGTACTTGCATAGGGAATCACAAACCTTAACACCAATATTCCTACTAAAGCATAATTACTCACTAACATGACTCACATATTACTATCATCATGTTTCAAAACTATTACAAGGAATCAAGTTTAATTTGTCCAATGATCTTCATGAAAGTTTTTATTATATCCTCCTCGGGTATCTATCATTTTGGGACTAGATTCATATATTGCCATTGCTTTTTGACTAGCTCAAACAAATTTAAGTGAAGCACATGAGCATAATGATTTCAACTCTCGAAATAGTATAAGTGAAACATGAGAGGGTTTCTTAAAAATTTACTAACTCTCAAATT
Organism: Elymus sibiricus; assembly: GCA_039707655.1. Lineage (NCBI taxonomy): Eukaryota > Viridiplantae > Streptophyta > Magnoliopsida > Poales > Poaceae > Elymus > Elymus sibiricus. The sequence goes on from CM077671.1 coordinate 255,377,070, forward strand.
AATCTAAGTGAAGCATGAGAGTATTTCTACAAACATTTCCAAGCACACCGTGCTCAAAAAGATATAAGTGAAGCACTAGAGCAATTCTATAGCTCAAAAAGTTTAAGTGAAGCATAGAGAGAAATTCTAACAAATCATAGCATAATTTTGGCTCTCCCAAATAGGTGTGTCCAGCAAGGATACAAGTGACAAACTAACAATCAAAGCAAACAAAGACTCAAATGATACAAGACGCTCCAAGTAAAACTCATGATATGTGACGAATAAAAATATAGCTCCAAGTAAAATATCGATGGTCGTTAGAAGAAAGAGAGGATGCCACTCGTGGGCATCCCCAAGCTTAGTTGCTTGTTTCTCTTTGGATATATCTTGGGGGTGCTGTAGCATCCCCAAGCTTAGGCTCTTTTCACTCCTTATTCCTTCATCCATCGTGATCTCACCCAAAACTTGAAAACTTCAATCACTCAAAACTCAACAAAATCTTCGTGAGATCCGTTAGTATAATAAAGCAAATCACTACTTTAGGTGCTGTTGCAAACCCATTCATATTTTGTTATTGCATTATACCTACTGTATTTTAACTTTACCATGGCTCATACCCTTCAATATAACCCATAGATTCATCAAAAGAAGCACACAATGCAACGAAAACAGAATCTGTCTTAAACAGAATAGTCTGTAGTAATCTGTACTCTAACCCCTGTCGAGGAAATCGTTAACTGATAGCTGCTCGCTCAGCTCGGGAGTAGCGATTAATCGCTGAATCGGTTTATTAACTGGGTTACTCGGTCGACCATAAATCGGTGTAATTTTAAACTCAATAGAAGCAAATTTTGTACGGAGAAAAAAAATCTACATTGCAAATATGAAGCAAATGGCACAATTTTATTTTTCTCAATAGATCACAAACATGTATACAACAATAATAATCCATGTGGGCGTAAAAATCATCAACAAAAATGTATACAACAACACTTTTTTGCTGATTTTGGCCTGGGACACAACTACGAGAGATGGCGGCCACACGACGGCGACAGACAGAAAGAAGGTGATGGTGGCCGCGTAGGGCGCATAAACGTGGAAGGAGGAGAAGCGGCGGTGGGCCCACTAGGACCTGACCATCCGCCACCTAGGTTGGGAGGGGATGAGAGGAGCGGGAGGGGCGGGTTGAGGGCTAAATCCTAGCTCTTTAGGAACGGGAGGGGCTTGGAGGGGTTATGGGCCAAATAATCGGACTTTGTTTGCTCACGGGTTAACGTGCCAACAAGGATTAATCGGCCTGACAACCGATTAATCGGTCTAACGGACCATTTAATCGGTCTGGCAGACCATTTAATTGGCGTGGCAAGTTAACGCGATGAATATGTGTTATTCGATTCGGCCACCCGATGAGTAGCAATTAACTGGCCAATTAAATGATTAATCGGATGAATTCTTGAACAGTGACTCTAACTATACTTCTGTAACTCTAAAAATTCTGAAAAATTAGGACAACGTAAAGAATTTGTATAGAAATACTGTGTTAAAATTTCAGCTCAAGATCACTTTCCAGTAAAAAAATAAAATTCGAACACTAGACGCAAAGTTTCTGTTTCAGATTCAGCATCGCTTCTACTCATCTTATGAATCATCCTAAAGGCTCTACTTGGCACAAACACTAAATAAACCATAAAAACACAATCATAACAGAGGCATAATTGTGTCAACACTCAAAAACATAAAGGAAAAAGCAAAAATAAATTTATTCATTGGGTTGCCTCCCAACAAACGCTATCATTTTACGCCCCTAGCTAGGCATAACACATAGATTCAAGTATTGTCATCTTTAGTTTTGGATCCATAGGATGCTCTCATGATTGATTCATATGGTGGCTTAATTCTTGTTCTAGGAAAGTGTTCCATACCCTTTCTTAGTGGAAATTGAAAACGAATATTGCCTTTTTTCATATCAATCACGTCACCTATAGTGCGTTAAAACGGTCTACCAAGTATAATGGGACAAGACGGATTGCAATCAATATCAAGCACAATAAAGTCTGTGGGCACATAGTTCCTATTTGCAAGAATAAGAAGATCATTAATTCTTCCCAAAGGCTTTTTAATAGTAGAATCCGCCAAGTGCAAATTAAGAGAACATTCTTCAATATTGGTGAGACCAAGCATATCACATAAAGATTTCGGAATTGTGGAAACACTAGCACCCAAATCACACGAAGCAAAGCACTCATAATTTTTGATCTTGACTTTAATAGAGGGTTCCCACTCATCATGTAATTTTATAGGAATAGAAATCTCCAACTCCAACTTTTCTTCAAAAGATTTCATCATGGCATCAACGATATGTTTAGTAAAAGCTTTATTTTGTTCATAAGCATGGGGTGAATTCAACATGGATTGCAGCAAAGAAATACATTCAATCAAGGAGCAACTATCATAATTAAAGTCTTTGCAATCCAAAATAGTGGGCACATCACTAGTTAAAGTTTTGACCTCTTCAAACCCACTTTTATCAAAATTTTCATCAAGATTTTCACCCTCCAAATTATTGGGACGCCTTCTAGCTAAAGTTGACTCTACTTCAGTCCCTTTATCATCAATCTTAATGTTAGTAAACAAGAAATCAATAGAATAAACACCAATCACTTTAAGATCTTCATCATTTTTATGAAGGCAATCACTAGAAAACGATTTTTCTAAGATTTCTCTTTTAGCTCTAAGCATAGCGGTTATTTTCTTACTTTCATCCATAGAGGCATATAAAGCTTTAATTGATTCATCAATCTTAGGCACAAAAGCTTTCAGCTTGAGATTTTCAACATCATGGGAAATTCTATCAATGCTTCTAGACATATCATCAATCTTATTCAACTTTTCTTCTATCGTAGTGTTGAAAGCCTTTTGCGCATTGATAAATTGTTTAATATTACTCTCATGATCAGAGCTGTTCCTATTATTATTGTAAGAGGAATTACCACAGGAATTACCATAATTATTAGAGGAATTTGCAGGAAAAGGCCTAGGATTAAAATTACCTCTATAAGCATTGTTATTGAAATTGTTTCGCGAGACAAGGTTCACATCTATGGAATCACTATTTTTCTCAATCAAAGTAGACAAAGGCACATCATTATGATCAATAGCAGCATTTTTACTAGCAACCAATTTCATCAAAGCATCAACCTTATCACTCAACGTACTAATTTCTTCAACCGAATTAACTTTTTTACTAGTAGGTGCTCTTTCGGTATGCCATTGCGAATAATTAGCCATAATATTGTCTAGCAATTTAGTAGCTTCACCCAAAGTAATTTCCATAAAAGTACCACCCGCGACGAAATCTAAAAGATTTCTAGAGACAAAGTTCAATCAATCCCGCATAATTTTTTTGTATGATCATCCAAAGATTTAAACCATGAGTAGGACAATTTCTTAGCATCAATTTCATTCTTTACCAAGATTGTGCAACATGTTCATGCTCAAGTTGCGTAAAATTCATGATTTGTGTCCTAAGGGAAATAATTTTTGCGGGTGGAAAATACTTAGTAATAAAAGCATCGTTGCACTTGTCCAAGAATCGATACTATTGCGAGGCAAGGAGGAAAACCAAATTTTTGCACGATACCGCAAGGAAAAAGGAAATAATTTCAACTTCACTATATCATTGTCCACATCTTTTTTCTTTTGCATATCACACAATTCTACGAATGTGTTTAGATGGGACGCGGCATCCTCATTAGGAGTATCGGCAAATTGATCTTTCATGACAAGATTCAACAAAACAACATTAATATCACAAGACTCCGCACTAGTGGCGGGAGGAGCAATCGGAGTACTAATAAAATCATTGTTATTAGTATTGGAAAAATCACACAACTTGGTGTTTTCTTGAGTCATCGTGACTACGCAAATAAGATTGCAAGCAAGCAAGAGATCTGACAAGAAAAAGGCAAACAAAAAAGAGGGCGAATAAAACGGCAAATTGGTGAAGTGGGGGAGAGGAAAACGAGAGGCAAATGGCAAATAATGTAATTGCAAGGAGATGAGATTTGTTATTAGGAACCTGGTAGATGATGATAGTGTCTCCTCGGCGCCAGAGATTGGCACGTAGAAGAGATTGCTTCCTCCCCGGCAACGGCGCCAAAAATTCCTTTGACGTGGCTTGAGACTACATCGGTATTTCCCCAAAGAGGAAGGAATGATGCAGCACAACGACGATAAGTATTTCCCTCAGTTATGAAACCAAGGTATCGAACCAGTAGGAGGATCACCACCACCCAATAAGCAACACCTGCACACAAATAACAAATACTTGCAACCCGACGCGTAAGAGAGGTTGTCAATCTCTCTATGGTAAAAAGATAGATTAGGTAGTGATGGATAGGAGAGATAGATCTCTCAAGAACACAAAATAGAAAGGGCAAATAAAAAGTGCAGCAATATGTTTTTGGATTTTTGGTATTGTAGATCCGAAAACAAAGAGGCAAAAAGATAGACCGGAAAGCAATATGTTGGAAAAGTAGACCCGGGGGCCGTAGGATTCACTAGTGGCTTCTCTCATGAGTATAGCACACGGTGGGTGACCAAATTACTGTTGGGCAATTGATAGAAGATCGAATAATCATGACGATATCCAAGTCGATGATCATTATATAGGCATCACGTCCAAGATAAGTAGACCGACTCCTGCCTGCATCTACCACTATTACTCCACACATCGACCGCTATCCAGCATGCATCTAGTGTATTAAGTTCATGGAAAAACGGAGTAATGCAATAAGAATGATGACATGATGTAGACAAGATCTATTCATGTAGGAATATACCCCATCTTGTTATCCTTAATGGCAACGATACATGCGTGCCTTGCTGCCCCTTCTGTCACTGAGAAAGGACACCGCAAGATCGAACCCATCACAAAGCACCTCTTCCCATGGCAATAAAAATCGATCTAGTTGGCCTAACTAAACGAAAGATTCGAAGAAGAAATACGAGGCTATAAGTAATCATGCATATAAGAGATCAAAGAAGACTCAAATAATATTCATGGATAGAAACTGATCATGAACTCAAAATTCATCGGATCCCAACAAACACACCGCAAAAGTTTACATCAAATAGATCTCCAAGAGACCATTGTATTGAGAATCAAAAGAGAGAGAGGAAGCCATCTAGCTACTGCCTATGGACCCGTAGGTCTATGGTGGACTACTCACGCATCATCGGAGAGGCACCTATGAAGAAGATGAACCCCTCCGTGATGGTGTTAGATTGGATCTTGAGGCTCTGGAACTTGCGGCAGCTGGAATTGTGTTTCGTCGACTCCCCTAGGGTTTTCCGAATATTTGATAATTTATAGGCATCAGAGGCGGTGGAGGGGGGCCCCGTGGTGGGCACAACCCATCAGGGCGCGCAGGGGCCCCCTGGCGCGCCCTGGTGGGATGTGGCCTCCACAACCCACCTCTCTGGCACTTCTTTGGCCTAGTAGGTGTCTTCTGGTCCAGAAAAAATCTCCAAAAAGTTTCGTTGCGATTGGACTCTGTTTGGTACTGATATTCTGCGAAGTAAAAAACAAGCAAAAATAGCAACTGGCACTTTGGCACTATGTCAATAGGTTAGTCCCAAAAAATGATATAAAATTGCTATAAAGTGATTGTAAAACATCCAAGAATGATAATATAACAGCATGGAACAAGCAAAAATTATGGATACATTGGAGACGTATCAATAACCTTGTCGTCCTCTATCATAGCCGTTGGATAGCTCTTGTCGTCCTCTATCCAAAAAACTTGAGTTTGCTCAATTCGGAGCTCGTATGCGAAAATTATGGCAGTTTCTTTCTCACAACAGTTTTTAGCACTCAGGCGGTAGTACCACTCGGTACCACGGCAGTACCGCTTAGGCGGTACTTCCGCTATATACTACCGCTGCCACTACTGCTTATTTTATTCTTTCGGTGCTTTTGCCCTTGTTGAGCGGAAGTACCGCTGCTATGGAGCGGTAGTACCGCTCGGGTAGTTCAGGCATCCACGCAAGCCACCAGACACCTGTTGTCTTGTGTCTGATGCCCCGCGCCACCAGAGCGGAAGTAGAGCGGCTGTACTAAGCGGTAGTACCACTCCGGCGGCACTACCGCCTCGAGGTTTCTGCCGTTTGCATGTTTTTTCCTGGAACTACCGCACTAAGAGCAACTCTAGCATACCCTTAAATCGCCGACCCGTATCGAGCGTTTACAGTTCGCGGAAAACGCGTTTTGCGGGCTCGCGCGGGCTACGGACGAACAGAACCCGCATAGCAGAACCATAAAATAGAATATTCTATGAATTTAACACATATTTCAGAATTACACATATCTCAAATAACATAAAATGTGAATATTATGAATCCAAATTCCAATGATTATTCAAGTCGCCAAATAAAACTAATAATTCGTTACAACAATTGTTTCGAATACAACAATGATAATGATCACACATGAATTAAATGAAATGAATGTAAAATTGGCTGGTGCCTTTGCCAAATGGTGCTCAGTAAGATCCTCTTGGAGTTGATGGTTGGTGTCTGCATCTTCAATCTCCCAGTATGTCTGAAGAAATGCTTGTATATGTTCAGGGTCTCTAGCCGGCTTCACACGGCTACCGACATTGTCGTAGAAGAACTCCAAGTTCAAGTCCTTCTCATCTTCGATAATCATGTTGTGAAGAATGACACAACATGTCATGATGCTGCTCAGGGTTTTCTTGTCCCAAAAACGAGCACGACCACGAAGAATGGCAAATCTAGTTTGCAAAACCCCGAAGGCTCTTTCTATATCTTTTCGGGCAGCCTCTTGCATCTTTGCAAATTTAATATGCTTTTTGCTTTTGGGATTTGATACTCTTCAATAATGTACACAAAGAGGGGTAAATACCATCTGCAAGATAGTACCCCTTTGTGTACTCATGCCCATTCACCGTGAAGTTGCAAGCAGGAGCATCACCACTAGCAAGTCTAGCAAACAAATGAGACCGTTGCAACACATTGATATCATTGAGAGTACTTGGCATACCAAAAAAACAATGCCAAATCCATAAATCCTCTGATGCTACAGCCTCTAGCACAATTGTTGCCTTACGAGACTTGCCACAAAATTGCCCATGCCATGCCTTCGGGCAGTTTTTCCAATTCCAATGCATACAATCCATGCTTCCAAGCATGGCGGGCCAAACTCGCTTCTCATTTGTTGCCATCAACTTTATTGTGCATTCCTCGTTGGGTGCACGAAGGTAGACAGGACCAAAGACGCGGATCATCACTTTGGCAAACCTATGAATTGACTCAATTGTAGTATCTTCGCCAATGCGAAGATACTCGTTTGCATAATCAGCCGGAATACCATATGTAATCACACGCATAGCTGCGGAGATTTTTTGATAGGCGCTAAAACCCAACAAGCCCGCGGCATTTCTCCTTTGAGTAAAAAACCGGCAATTGGCCTCGCAAGCTTGCACAATTTTTATGAAGAGTGATCGGCGCATTCGATACCTTCTCCGGAAAAGGTGCGGAAGATAGGTTGGATTGTCCGTGAAGTATTCTTGCATCAACATCAGACTTCCGAGATGGCGGTTGCGAGGGATGCAAAGACGACCTACGGTCAAACCTCGCCGTCTTTTGCGGCTTCGATCCTCCTCCTCCTTCACGGCTAGGACCGCCACGACCATCTGCCGACGATGGCGCTCGAGCATCGATTCCACGTCCGAGTCGTCCGACGAGGACGAATCCACAAGCAAAAATTGCTCACACGGGCTCAAATCCATCTAAAAATGCATCGAAGCTTGCGTCAACGAAATTTCGGCGACTGTGGGGCTGAAGGGGAAGGAAAAGGGGCTCATCGGGGCGGCGGCGATGGTGGCAGTTCAGTGAATCCGAGGTGGCCAGCGGCTGGAGGCTGTTGATCCGGGGTGGCGGCGACATCGCAGTAGCTCGACTCGTCGGATCCGGGGCAGGGCGGCGCGATTCCGCTGGCCAGAATGGACGGAATCGCAGGCGGCGGCAACGGCGACGATGGTGGGCGACTGCTGGAGGGGATGTGGGGAGTGCATGAGCTGAAATGTCCCTCCCGCCAACCGCTTCTGTGGGATACAGGGCACCAACGGGTCAGGGGGGAACTGTGTTTTCACAGGTCGGGGGGAGGGGGATTTTACCGCGCCTCTCAATTTTTTTTACGGGTTGAACGCTTTTAAGATTTCTGTTCAGGTCACTTTTTCCGCCCAAAACCGTAAACTGGCGGTTATTTTGCGGGTCGGGGCAATTTAAGGGGTCTGCTAGAGTTGCTCTAAGCAGTAGTACCGCTCAGCCGAGTGGTACTACCGCTTGTGCACGACATGTGCACATAATGGTTGGATTTGGGGAGGCCTATTTAAAGGGACTTCTTCCCCAATGTTTTCTATCTCTTGAGCTCGTGTTCTTCCCCCATTGTTGACCTTCTTCGAGCTTGGTAACTCTCAATCCCTCCAATGATTCTTGCTAGTTCTTGAGGGAAAATAGAGAGGAGATCTAGATCCACATTTCCACCAATCACTTTCTCCTCTATGTGAGGGGAACCCCTTGGATCTAGATCTTGGAGTTCTTTGTGTTCTTCTTCCTTCTTCCTCTCATTCTCTTCCATAGTGTCGGTGTAGTGAACAGGGGGTGTTCATTGCCCCTGGACATGCACCGGCAAGTTGCAGCCTCCAGGCGGGAAGGGCATGGCAGAGAAGAAATCCACTTGTAGGACTCATCTAGGACCCAGGTTTCCGGCAAGTAATCCTTGCCGGGAACAGGTCTACGCATCACCAGCAAGCTCAAAGGCCGGCAAGATCAAGATAGAATTTCCGGGAAGCGAGCCTTCCTGGGAGAAGACCTCCAGGCAGGTCACCGAGAAGACCCGATGTTGGACTCCCGGCAAGATGCTTGCCGAGGGACAACTGGGAACAAGCACAAGACTATCAAGAAGGCATTCAAGCCGACGATCAGAACACAGAAGACCGAAGTCTGGGCGCCCGGCAAGATCTTGCCGGGCTGGCCTATGGAGCCCCGGCAAGATTCGCACCCGGCAAGACCTCTCCACCCTGTCACCGCTCCAGCGCAGCGACCAGCTTGTCAGACAAGGTTTATCCTCCTGAATACGTGTCAAGGCGCTAACAGCGGATGGGTTAAGCGGTGCTGATGGGATGGGGTCTTTTCCCGTCCCCAAGAAGCTAAGGGACACCTCAACGGAGCATTTAATGCGTTTGTCCTAAGTCGTCAGTATTAGGTATGATAGCACTGTAGCAGCTTTACACCTCATGTATGTACTGTACGCCACTGTTGGTGACCCCTTCGACGTATAAAAGGAGGCCCAAGGCGTAGCTACAGGGAGGAGGACCTTCTGGCCCATTCTGCATGCGTAGCTGCTGCTCGAACGCACTGTTCATCGCAAGCGCTCCTGGGCTAAAGTTCAAACACATCTAATACAACTAAAGCAGGAGTAGGGTTTTACGCTTCTCAGCGGCCCAAACCTGGGTAATTATCCCTTGCGTTGATCGTTGGATCTGCTCTTTGTGCAAGCCTTTCTCCCTGCCGAACCGTAAAGGGATCCACGCGATCCCATAGGTGTCGTTCCCCGACATCTTTGGCGCGCCAGGTAGGGGGAAAGGTTGCGCGAACCGGATCTAGCGGTCAGCGCATCAGCTTCATCGTCCATGGCGACTTCGCTCTACTTACAGAAAGCTAAGTCCTAAAACTTTGATTGCTTTTTGTTGTGTAGCCTTATCCTTGATGGTAGTTTTGTATAACCTGTGCGCGAGGGAGCGCTCTAGAAACACTCTGCACTCCTGGTTGTTCAGGGTCCGCCCAACAACACAGATGCAGCTGCGGTTGACTCTAGAGCGTTAAGCTCCCGAAGAAGCGGCGTTCTCGATAGGCTACTAGACAGGACCCGATCCTAGGCGCCATCGACCAGAACGTGCGCATTCGGGGAGTATTCCAGCAAGCGTAGGGATTCATTGTACAAAAGTGCAATTGTTCAAGGAAAAGGCTCGATAAGTTTTATTTTCGGATTTCTGCGTGAACCCGTATGCTGAGGAGCCTCCCCGGGGCTAGTTGCGCTCCTAGTCGCCTCAAGTCCGCTCGGCGATGTGAGCAACTGCACTAAAGCTGGGAAGGTAAACCTTTTCGGGAGGCGGCATTCCCGGCAAGCCGCTAAGGACCCGTTCCTCAAAGCGCTGCTGACTGGATCGTGCACACCGGAAAGTGTTCCGGCAAGCAAGGGAACATTCGGCAGAAGTCAAGATTACAACGAATTAATCATAAACCAGAAGCTAATTAACTTTATGTGCTAAAACGTTGTCGTGGCATTACATGTCCAATCAGTGTTGCAGGAATACGCATGGAAGGCGGGCTCGGGGGCTGGCAGCGCCCTAGAGAGTAGCCTTCTAGAGAGCTGCCGGTCATCACCACGAGCGCGGCCTCACTATGCGAGATGAACAGCAGGAAAAGCTAAGTTACAAAAGCTTGTGACAATTACATTTCTTTTGCTGTCCTCACTTGCTCCTTACACCTGCACGCGAAGGAGCCTTCCCGGGGCCAATAGCGCCCCTAGTTGTCTTGACTCCGCTCGACAACTTAGACGGCTGCACAGACACCGGGAAGGTAAACCTTTTCGGGAGGCGGCGTTCCCGGCAAGCCGCTAAGGACCCGTTCCTCCAAGCGCTGCCGACTGGAGCGTGCACACCGGAAAGCTTTCCGGCAAGCATGGGTTGTCTTGATTGATTTTTCATCCTTGTACATTAATCTACACGCGAAGGAACCTTGTCGTGGTGAGCCCGCGCTCTAGTTTCGCCTCGAGTCTGCTCGGCAGGCTTAGCAGCCGCGTTCTGACCCGGCAAGTCGCCTTGCCGGCGGCGGCGTTTCCAGCAGGCTGCTAGGGACCTGTTCCTCAAAGCGCTCGCGGCAAACGTGCGCACCGGCAAGGTTTCCAAACAGCGTAGGATATAAGATATATGCAAGGACGGAATTAATCAAGAAGGAAGCAAACATTCATTTAGCATAAAGAAACATGTCTTGCATACATAAAGATTGGTCTGACTAAGATTAATTATTCCTTTACATGAGCCATTGCAGCAACAGGTATGCAAAAAGTACTTCAGTCTCGGCGGTTGCTTTATTCTCGGCGGCACGCAGCAGCCGAGAAAGCCAAGGGCGCCGTGCTGGAGGCCGGCAAGACGGCAATGAGGCATTCGCAGTAGAGGGCGGCGACAGCAGGGATGACTGTATGAATCGGGCACCGCACCCGCGGTACCCTTTATGGGGAAGGCTCGGGGGTTGGCTCTTCGTCGCACGGTGTGGCACTCCCTTTCGGGCACACGACTCCTGCTGCCGTCCTGCTCTGTCTGCCCACGCTGCCGGCAAGCCCAAGGCCCGGCAAACCGCAAGCTCTCTTGCGTCATCATCAGCGTGCAGTTAAAAAGTCATGAGTGACGGTTACTTCTCGCCGCGCGTGTACCGGTGCATGTTTTTGGGCCTAGCCCAGACAAACACTGTGCACGCTTGTCCGGCCCAGGCCCGGGGGCTCCTGTCGGTGTAGTGAACAGGGGGTGTTCATTACCCCTGGACATGCACCGGCAAGTTGCAGCCTCCAGGCGGGAAGGGCATGGCAGAGAAGAAATCCACTTGTAGGACTCATCTAGGACCCATGTTTCCGGCAAGTAATCCTTGCCAGGAACAGGTCTACGCATCACCGGCAAGCTCAAAGACCGGCAAGATCAGGATAGAATTTCCGGGAAGCGAGCCTTCCTGGGAGAAGACCTCCAGGCAGGTCACCGAGAAGACCCGATGTTGGACTCCCGGCAAGATGCTTGCCGAGGGACAACTGGGAACAAGCACAAGACTATCAAGAAGGCATTCAAGCCGACGATCAGAACACAGAAGACCGAAGGCTGGGCGCCCGGCAAGATCTTGCCGGGCTGGCCTGCGGAGCCCCGGCAAGATTCGCACCCGGCAAGACCTCGCCACCCAGTCACCGCTCCAGCGCAGCGACCAGCTTGTCAGACGAGGTTTATCCTCCTGAATACGTGTCAAGGCGCTAACAACGGATGGGTTAAGCGGTGCTGATGGGACGGGCTCTTTTCCCGTCCCCAAGAAGCTAAGGGACACCTCAACGGAGCATTTAATGCATTTGTCCTAAGTCGTCAGTATTAGGTATGATAGCACTGTAGCAGCTTTACACCTCATGTATGTACTGTACGCCACTGTTGGTGACCCCTTCGACGTATAAAAGGAGGCCCAAGGCGTAGCTACAGGGAGGAGGACCTTCTGGCCCATTCTGCATGCGTAGCTGCTACTCGAACGCACTGTTCATCGCAAGCGCTCCTGGGCTAGAGTTCAAACACATCTAATACAACTAAAGCAGGAGTAGGGTTTTACGCTTCTCAGCGGCCCGAACTTGGGTAAAAATCCCTTGCGTTGATCGTTGGATCTGCTCTTTGTGCAAGCCTTTCTCCCTGCCGAACCGTAAAGGGATCCACGCGATCCCATAGGTGTCGTTCCCCGACACATAGCATTAGTTTTTGTGGTGGGATTTGGGAGAGAAGGACTTGGGTACTCCGTGTGCACTTGCCATTGCATTTGGTGCATAGGTTTGAGTTCTCCACGGTGATACGTGGAAGTGTAGTTTGAGAAGCTTATTACTCTTGGGTGTTTGAGCACCCTAGAGCTTGTTCCTCTTGGGTGCCTTGGCGCCCTAGACGGTTGGTGGTGCCTCGGAGCTCAATCATTGTGGTGTAAAGCTCCGGGCAAGCGTAGGGGTCTCCAATTAGGTTGTGGAGATTGCCCCGAGCAATTTGTACGGGTACCGATGACCGCCCCCAAGGTTTGCCAAAATGTACGGGTTCCGGTGACCGCCCCAAGGGTTGCCATTTGTACGGGTTCGGTGACCGCCCTCAAGGATCCCTTAGTGGAATCACGACATTTTGCATTGTGCGAGGGCGTGAGGAGATTACAGTGGCCTTAGTGGCATCTTGGGGAGCATTGTGCCTCCACACCGCTCCAAACGGAGATTAGCATCCTCAAGGGTGTGAACTTCGGGATACATCGTCGTCTCCGCGTGCTTCGGTTATCTCTTACCCGAGCTCTTTACTTATGCACTTTACTTTGTGATAGACATATTGTTTCTTGTTATATATCTTGCGATCACTTAGTTGTTTATCTTGCTTAGCATAAGTTGTTGGTGCATATAGGTGAGCCTAGTTGTTTTAGGTTTTGTGCTTGACATATTAAACACTAGTTTTATTCCGGAGTTGTTCAAGCCTAAACCGTAATATTTTAAAGCGCCTATTCAGCCCCCCTCTAGTCGACATCCTCGTCCTTTCAGGTTTTAACCCGGAGCAAGACCCCGACGGCATGGTAAGGAACAAACCAACGACAACGCCTCCAAGAAGGAACATACCACCGCTCCGACGTAGCCATGGCCGGACACCGCGAAGGCGGTGCTAACCTTTCGCTTGGTGCCCAACTCTCCTCCAAGCTCAAAAGGGGTCATGATGTTGCACAAACACAAACCTGCCACCAACCACCATGCCGCTCGACGCTCCGCTCCAGCCAGGCACCTCCACTGTGACAGTGTACACACCTACTACTTGTGATTGGCATTGGGATTTCCTTAAAGAGGAAGGGTGAAGTAGTGTAGTAGCACAAAGTATTTCCCTCAGTTAAGAACCAAGGTTTATCGAACCAAAAGGAGATCACCTAAACGAATGGTCGACAATACCCGCATACACACAAATAAATACTTGCACCCAATGCGGGAAGAGGGTTGTCAATCCCCTTGTACTCATTAATTGTAAGGATTAATTCTGATAATGAAGGATAGATAAATAAAAATTGCAAAACCAAATAAAAGTAGAAAATTGCAACAAAGATATTTTTAAGGTTTTAGTAAATATATATGGTGAATGGACCCGAGGGCCATAGTTTTCACTAGTGGCATCTCTCTCATGAACATAACAATGGTGGGTGAACAAATAATGTTGGACAATTGATAGAAAAGTGAATAATTATGATGTTATTCATGGCATGATCATATATGTAGGAATTACGTCTGAGACAAGTAGACCGGAACGATTATGCATGTACTACTATTACTCCAACAATCGACCGCCATCCAACATGCATCTATGATATTAAGTCAATAACAAATAGAGTAATGCTTGGAGCATGATGACATAATGTAGACAAAGTAAGACCAAATAATATGTTCGAACCCCGTCGTTTTATCCTTAGTAGCAACAATACAAATATGTGTCTCGCTACTCCTCCAGTCAGAGAGACCTATTACTATGTACCACTTCCTGTGAAGATCTACTCATCAACTTGGCCAAAGAAAACTCATAGATAGGAAGGCATACATAAATATAATAATCACACATAATAAATCTTAGAGAGGATTCAATTGCTTCCAATGAATAATCTGATCATAAACCCACAATTCATAGGATCCCAACAAACACATGGCAAAGATTACATCAAATATGTCTCCGAAGAGATCATTGTATTGAAGATCAATAGGAGAGAGAGAGAGAGAGAGCGAGTGAGCGAGTGAGAGAGAGAGAGAGAGAGCCATCAAGCTACTGCTATGGACCCGTAGGCGATATCTCCTTTTTATTGATCCGGTATTGGAACAAGAAAGGGTATCCCGCACCTATTTCCCGAGAGGTGACCCTGGGTATCGAACCCACGAGAGGAAGATTCCCTTGAAGCAATGGTCTCTAGCAAGCTTTTGTTAAAGTGTCAATCCAACTTTTGACCGGATCAACAAGGAAATAGTGATTCAAACACTTATGATAAAAAGAAGGTACATGGATGAGGTTTTAATGCTTACAACAATGTATTGGTGCTGGGATAAAAAATGATATTAGTTTGTGCTCGGGAAGCCCCATCAAGACGTACTTGCTTTTTATCGGAGTGGGGGATGTGTCCAAATAACATCTTGACCGCTACGAGTCCTGCATCAAGAATCAGTTGTCCTACCGAAGGCCCTATCTGTCTCGCGGGGTTGCCCCAATATTTAAGATGATAGTATCGGACATTGGGTGTTTAATGACTACACCTGATGAATCCCCAAGGATATCATCCATGTTACCCTACTAAACCTTACTGTCACCGGTGTTCGGTATAACACTTCACGGTCCCATTGCTCCTAGCCTCACCAGTGCTGAACTTCCATGATCCTGCGTATTTGCAGGGATGAAGATCGCGGAAAAGATAAGAGACACTTCATGAAACAATTTTATTTCACACATACGAGACATTGTCTCAAAGACTTCCATTGATACCCTCACCAATTACTTGGGATTGCAAGGCTCATGCCTCACCCCATAGCTTACCGAACTACTCACACATGGAGATCAGATTGTGAGAAGAAAACATTGAAGAACACATCTTGGGATTGATTGATTGTAGTATGTCTTACAATGGATGCC
This sequence comes from Elymus sibiricus, assembly GCA_039707655.1. NCBI lineage: Eukaryota > Viridiplantae > Streptophyta > Magnoliopsida > Poales > Poaceae > Elymus > Elymus sibiricus. The sequence continues at coordinate 255,392,543 of CM077671.1, forward strand.
TTGTGCGATGCACGATTACAAGTATGGACTAGATGAGAGAGAACTATGGTGGTGGAGATGGCTATGGAGATGAATATGGCGGCGGCTAGGGTTTGTGGAGGAAGATGATGATGAAGAGATCTCGCTGTGCTCGACAATATTCTGTTGACATTTCGACGGGGTCCCCTTTATAAAAGTTGTTCAGGTGGATGACCTGCCTCGGTTTCCATGCCAAACGATCGCTCATGCAAGCGCGTGCGGTCGCATGGAACATCGCCTTTGACTCTGGTGGCCTCCTGGTGACTTATTTCCTCTACATTTTCCTTCCTTTCTTTTCTCCCACGTGATTTCTTCCCTTTTTAGCCCGTTTCCCGTGGAAAAATATCAAAGAAAGGATTTGTGGAATCCTTTGCATTCATTAGTCATTAGTGGCAATATCGGAGCGAATATGTCTCTATTAATGAAATATCTCGGTTTAAACATGGTTGAAATAAGTGTAAAAATGTCACCTATCAACTCTCCCAAGCTTAAACTTGATCGTCCTCGAGCAACATAGAGAGAAATCCGAAGCATAAGGAACTCAATTGTTTAAACCGAAATAACGAGAATGTTTTAGTTCACTTACGATCGTTATGCCTAGATAGCCCTCCGCCTCTTGACCTAAAAACTTAGCATAGATATAGAGGTGGCATGGTTATAGTGCAAGTATTAGTGAATCAAAGATAATCAACACAAAGTTTCTGATCTACTAGCTAAAATAACTTTGCAACACTTCATTTCATTTAATCTAGACAACACTTGCTTGTCGGGAATGCACAAAAGAGTTTCTTTAGGTAGAGCCATTAAAACATAAGTTAGGGAGTAGAAAGCATGTAGGAAAATATGATGCTCAAGTGCTCATGAGCACACCCACAATTGTCTCCTCCTCTAGGCTCTTAAACACTTTGTTTCAATCATTGTTTGCTAGAACTTTGATTGTCACGTGAAGGATATTATGCCAAATAGTGATCATGCATAGGTTTTCGCAGTGGCTTAATGTTTGGAAACTATGGACCTTTAGCAATAATGTCTCTTTCGAGCTCTTTTGATCAGTCCCCTTTATTTACCACATACACACCCACTCAAGAGAAAGCCAAATAATATTCATTTGCAGTGTTGCCACTACGTACGGTAACAAACTCACAGCCGAAATCCGAGTTGTCGCTCTTGGTGGATCGTTCATTGTCCAGCGGAGTCCTCATCATAACATCAAGAGAGGTGGCGAAGCCAAATTTACACACGTGAACGCGTATATAGTAGCAAAGGCTATGGCACTAGTCGGAGGCTGTAACACCATGTTGATATATAGAACACATATTTTTGGCGTAATCTCACCCACCTTTCAACTAAGTACCCCTAACAAGATGGTCTCTCTCAAACAACCCTGCAACCAAATAATAAAAAGTCTCTTGTGTCCCCAACACACCAAATACAAAGGTAAATTGTATAGGTGCACTAGTTCGGCGAAGAGATGGTGATACAAGTGTAGTAATGATAGTAGATATTGATTTTTGTAATACTAACAATAAAAAATAGCAAGGTAGCAAGTAACAAAAGTGAGCATAAACGGTATTGCAATGCTTGAAAACAAGGCCTAGGGTCCGTACTTTCGCTAGTGCAGTCTCTCAACAATGCTAATATAATTAGATCACATAACCATCCCTCAACGTGCAACGAAGAATCACTCCAAAGTTCTTATCTAGCGGAGAAGATAAGAAGAAATTGTTTGTAGGGTACGAAACCACCTTAAAGTTATCCTTTCCGATCAATCTATCCAAGAGTTTGTACTAAAATAACACCAAGTTATCCTTTCCAATCGATCTATCTAAGAGTTCGTACTAAAATAACACCATATGATACGCATCAACCAACTCTAATGTCACCTAGATACTCCAATGTCACCACAAGTATCCATGAGTTAATTATACGATACACATCAAACAATTTCAGATTCATAATACTCAATCCAACACAAAGAACCTCAAAGAGTGCCCCAAGATTTCTACCGAAGAAAGTAGGACGAAAACGTGCATCAACCCCTATGCATAGATTACCCCAATGTCACATCGGGAATCCACGAGTTGAGTGCCAAGACAAAGATCAAGTGCTCTCCAATCCATAAAAGTATTCAATCCGGTAATAACAAAATCTCAAAGGGAAAACTCAATTCATCACAACAAGATAGAGAGGGGAAAACACCATATGATCCGACTATATTAACAAAGCCCGTGATACATCAAGATCGTGACATCTCAAGAACACGAGAGAGAGAGAGAGAGAGAGAGAGAGAGAGAGAGAGAGAGATTGAACACATAGCTACTGGTGCATACCCTCAGCCCCGAGGGTGGACTACTCCCTCCTCGTCATGACCCCCGCCGGGATGATGAAGATGGCCACCGAAGATGATCTACCCTCTCCGGCAGGGTACTGGAATGCCTCCAGATTGGTTTTTCGTCGATACAGAGAGTTGCGGCGGCGGAACTTCTGATCTAGGGTTATTTCTGGGGGTTTCTGAATACATATGATTTTTGGGCGTCCGTTTCACGCGAAGTGGGGCCACGAGGGGCCCACAAGACACCAGGGCGCACCAGAGGGGGCTGGCGCGCCCTGGTGGGTTGTGCCCACCTCATGGCTCTTCTGGCCCTCCCACGAAGCTTCTAGTGCCTCTTTTGTTCCAAAAAAATTCGTCAAAAAGTTTCGTTGCATTTGGAGAACTTGTATTTCTGCACAAAAAACAACACCACGGTAGTTCTGCTGAAAACAGCGATAGTCCGGGTTAGTTCCATGCAAATCATACCAAAACCATATGAAATTGTTGTAAATATGGCATGAATACTTCAAAAATTATAGATACGTTGGACACGTATAAGCATCCCCAAGCTTAATTCCTACTCGTCCTCGAGTAGGTAAATGATAAAAGAAATAATTTATGAAGTGTGAGTGCTAGCATAGCGCATAAGTTTGATCAATGATAATTTCAACCACTTTTCCTAGCGTGATAACAACAACTCTTTCTCATAAAACTCATCATGATAAAGTAGCAACCATTTCACATGTTATGGTTCAAACAATTAATTCTCTTGAAACTTAACAACCTATGTTCTTAGTCACCAAACAATTGAAATTCAACTTATTCTCAACAAAGTCTAAGTAAGAGCTCCACATACTCAATCATCATATATAGTCTTCTATGATTGCTAGTACTCAAAGCATATTTTTAGAACAAATGGCATCCATCGAACAAAGAGAAAGATAGGGGCTTAATGTTTTGCCTCCCAACTCATTTATCATAGAGATAATTGTCAACAATAATAAGTCATGATCAAATATATTTGACTGGCCATATGTGCCTAGATCTTTCCCCACCATATGATGCTTGCTGACGTGGCTTGAGACTACGTCGATATTTCCCCAAAGAGGAAGGGATGATGCAGCACAACGATGGTAAGTATTTCCCTCAGTTATGAAACCAAGGTTATCGAACCAGTAGAAGGATCACCACCACCAAATAAGCAGCACCTGCACACAAATAACAAATATTTGCAACCCGACGCGAAAGAGAGGTTGTCAATCTCTCTACGGTAAAAAGATAGATTAGGTAGTGATGGATAGGAGAGATAGATCTCTCAAGAACACAGAATAGAAAGGGCAACTAAAAAGTGCAGCAATATGTTTTTGGATTTTTGGTATAGTATATCTGAAGACAAAGAGGTAAAAAGATAGACCGGAAAGCAATATGTTGGAAAAGTAGACCCGGGGGCTGTAGGATTCACTAGTGGCTTCTCTCATGAGTATAGCACACGGTGGGTGAACACATTACTGTTGGGCAATTGATAGAACATCGAATAATCATGACGATATCCAAGGCGATGATCATTATATAGGCATCACGTCCAAGATAAGTAGACCGACTCCTGCCTGCATCTACCACTATTACTCCACACATCGACCACTCTCCAGCATGCATCTAGTGTATTAAGTTCATGGAAAAACGGAGTAATGCAATAAGAATGATGACATGATGTAGACAAGATCTATTCATGTAGGAATATACCCCATCTTGTTATCCTTAATGGCAACGATACTGCGTGCCTTGCTGCCCCTTCTGTCACTGGGAAAGGACACCGCAAGATCGAACCCAACACAAAGCACCTCTTCCCATGGCAAGAAAAATCGATCTAGTTGGCCTAACTAAACCAAAGATTCGAAGAAGAAATATGAGGCTATAAGTAATCATGCATATAAGAGATCAAAGAAGACTCAAATAATATTCATGGATAGAAACTGATCATGAACTCAAAATTCATCGGATCCCAACAAACACACTGCAAAAGCTTACATCAAATAGATCTCCAAGAGACCATTGTATTGAGAATCAAAAGAGAGAGAGAGAGGAAGCCATCTAGCTACTGCCTACGGACCCGTAGGTCTATGGTGGACTACTCACGCATCATCGGAGAGGCACCTATGAAGAAGATGAACCCCTTTGTGATGGTGTTAGATTGGATCTTGAGGCTCTGGAACTTGTGGCGGCTGGAATTGTGTTTCGTCGACTCCCCTAGGGTTTTCCGAATATTTGAGAATTTATAGACGTCAGAGGCGGTGGAGGGGGGCCCCGTGGAGGGCACAACCTATCAGGGCGCGCCAGGGGCCCCTTGGCGTGCCCTGGTGGGTTGTGCTCTCCACAGCCCACCTTCCTGGCACTTCTTTGGCCCACTGGGTGTCTTCTGGTCCAGAAAAAATCTCCAAAAAGTTTCGTCGCGATTGGACTCCGTTTGGTACTGATATTCTGCGAAGTAAAAAACAAGCGAAAACAACAACTGGCATGTTGGCACTATGTCAATAGGTTAGTCCCAAAAAATGATATAAAGTTGTTATAAAATGATTATAAAACATCCAAGATTGATAATATAACAGCATGGAACAAGCAAAAATTATAGATATGTTGGAGACGTATCAGCATCCCCAAGCTTAATTCCTACTCGTCCTCGAGTAGGTAAATGATAAAAACAAATTTTTTGATGTGGAATGCTGCCTAACATGTTCATATGATATTCTTTTCTTTTGTATAGCATGGACATTTCGACTTGTAGATGATTCAAAGCAATTGTCTAGTTTTAACATAATGACCTCAATCCTCAAGCATGCCAACAAGCAACCATGTCTTTCAAAATATCAACAGTAAAGAAAGTTATCCCTAACCCATCATGCTTAATCATTGATCCATTCATGAAACACACTCAAATATTTGCTATACCCAATGCTCAAGTATGATCATAATGCCCCCTAGTTGGTGCTTTATAAGAGAAGATGGAGACTCAAAGTAAAAATAAAAATTGCATAAAGTAAATAGATAGGCCCTTCGTAGAGGGAAGTAGGGATTTGTAGAGGTGCCAAAGCTCAAAGTTTTAAATTGGGAGAGATTTTTTTTGTGTGGCATGCTTTTCCTGTCAACGAAAACGACAAAGTAGCTCACAATACTTTCCATGCTAGATATATCATAGGCGGTTCCCAAATAGAATATAAAGTTTATTCCTTTTTCCACCAAACTTTCACATTCCATGGCGGGCCGTATCCACGGTTGCCTTCCATACCAACACTTTCCAAGGAATTTATTATTTGACAACATAAAGTAATTTTTTTTCATTTCGGGAATGGGCATCCCTATTACCGCCGCACTCTCGTGCAATGACAAGTGAATAAACACTCATCTTGAGAATAACACATCTAGCATGGAAAAATATTGGACACTCCCCACCGTTTCATGAGCGGTACGAGCACACAAAAGAGAAAATTTATTTTGAAAGTATAGAGATGGCACATACAAATTTGCTTGGAACGGCATGGAAATACCGCATATAGGTAGGTATGGTGGACTCATAAGGCAAAACTTGGTTTAAGGATTTTGGATGCACAAGTAGTATTTCTACTTAGTACAAATGGAGGCTAGCAAATAGATTGAGAAGCAACCAAACCAAGAAACAAAAATTCACATAAGTGAGCATTGAGCATAACTAACACCGCATAATGCACCACAAGTAGGATGTAATTTCATTGCACAACTATTGACTTTCGTACTTGCATAGGGAATCACAAACCTTAACACCAATATTCCTACTAAAGCATAATTACTCACTAACATGACTCACATATTACTATCATCATGTTTCAAAACTATTACAAGGAATCAAGTTTAATTTATCCAATGATCTTCATGAAAGTTTTTATTATATCCTCCTTGGATATCTATCACTTTGGGACTAGTTTCATATATTGCCATTGCTTTTTTGACAAGCTCAAACAAATCTAAGTGAAGCACAAGAGCATAAAGATTTCATCTCTAAAAAAAGTATAAGTGAAGCATGAGAGGATTTCTTCAAAATTTACTAACTATCAAATTAATCTAAGTGAAGCATGAGAGTATTTCTACAAACATTTCCAAGCACACCGTGCTCAAAAAGATATAAGTGAAGCACTAGAGCAATTCTATAGCTCAAAAAGTTTAAGTGAAGCATAGAGAGCAATTCTAACAAATCATATCATAATTTTGGCTCTCCCAAATAGGTGTGTACAGCAAGGATACAAATGAAAAACTAAAAATCAAAGCAATCAAAGATACAAGACGCTCCAAGCAAAACTCATGATATGTGACGAATAAAAATATAGATCCAAGTAAAATACCGATTGTCGTTAGAAGAAAGAGGGGATGCCACTCGGGGGCATCCCCAAGCTTAGTTACTTGTTCCTCTTTGGATATATCTTGGGGGTTCTGTAGCATCCCCAAGCTTAGGCTCTTTTCACTCCTTATTCCTTCATCCATCGTGATCTCACCCAAAACTTGAAAACTTCAATCACACAAAACTCAACAAAATCTTCGTGAGATCCGTTAGTATAATAAAGCAAATCACTACTTTAGGTGCTGTTGAAAACCCATTCATATTTTATATTGCATTATACCTACTGTATTTTAACTTTACCATGGCTCATACCCTTCAATATAACCCACAGATTCATCAAAACAAGCACACAATGCAACGAAAACAGAATCTGTCTTAAACAGAACAGTCTGTAGTAATCTGTACTCTAACCATACTTATGTAACTCTATTAATTCTGAAAAATTAGGACAATGTAAAGAATTTGTATATAAACACTATGTTAAAGTTTCAGCTCAGGATCACGTTCCAGCAAAAAATGAAAATTCAAATACTGGACGCAAAGTTTCTGTTTCAGATTCAGCATCACTTTTACTCATCTTATGAATCATCGTAAAGGCTCTTCTTGGCACAAACACTAAATAAAACATAAAAAACACAATTATAACAGAGGCATAATTGTGTCAACACTCAAAAACAGAAATAAAAAGATGAAAATAATTTATTCATTGGGTTGCCTCCCAACAAGCGCTATCGTTTTACGCCCCTAGCTAGGCATAATGATTTCAATGAGGCTCACATAAAAAGTAGTAATTGAAATATGCAAGATAGCATCATTAATCTCAAGCATATTTAAGTCTAACCCACTTCCTATGCATAGGGATTTTGTGAGCAAACAATTTATGGGAACAAGAATCAACTAGCATAGGAAGGCAAAACAAGCATAACTTCAAAACTTTGAACACATAGAGAGGAAACTTGATATTATTGCAATTCCTACAAGCATATGTTCCTCCCTCATAATAAATTTCAGTAGCATCATCAAGGAATTCAACAATATAACTATCACATAAACCATTCTTTTCATGATGCCCAAACGTAGAATTTTCATTACTCTCCACATAAGCAAATTCCTTTTCATCCATGGTAGTGGGAGCAAACTCAACAAAATAACTATCGTGAGACACTTGATTGACATAACCACATTGAAAATTAAAACCATGATGATAAGTTTCATGGTTATCATTACTCATTATAGCATATGTGTCATCACCATCATCATAAATAGGAGGCATGCAATCATAATAAATTTGCTCATCAAAACTTAGGGGGCTAAAAATATAATCTTCATCAAACATAGCATCCCCAAGCTTGTGGCTTTGCATATCATTGGCATAATTGACATTAATAGAATATATAATATCATCATTGCAATCATCCTTTTCAATCAAGGAGCTATCATGAATCACCTTATAAATTTCTTCTTTCAACACTTCATCAAAATTTTCAGATTCATGATTTTCAAGCAAAACTTCATAGAGATAATCAAGTGCACTCAACTCATTAGCAATTGGTTCATCATAATTTGGTCTTTTGAAAAGATTAGCAAGTGGATGAGGATCCATATCAATAGATTTTTAGCAAGCGAAGATGCAAGCAAATAGAAGGCACATGGCAACACAAGCAAAGATAGCAAACAAGCAATCATGAAGAGATTCGGCGAGAAAAAGGCGAACGAGAAAGAGGGCGAACAAAACGGCAAATTGGTGAAGTGGGGGAGAGGAAAACAAGAGGCAAATGGCAAATAATGTAATTGCAAGGAGATGAGATTTGTTATTAGGAACCTGGTAGATGATGATGGTGTCTCCTCGGCGCCTGAGATTGGCACGTAGAAGAGACCGCTTCCTCCCCGGCAACGGCGCCAGAAATTCCTTTGACGTGGCTTGAGACTGTGTCGATATTTCCCCAAAGAGGAAGCGATGATGTAGCACAGCGACGGTAAGTATTTTCCTCAGTTATGGAACCAAGGTTATCGAACCAGTAGGAGGATCACCACTACCCAATAAGCAGCACCTGCACACAAATAACAAATACTTACAACCGACGCGAAAGAGAGGTTGTCAATCTCTCTACGGTAAAAAGATAGATTAGGTAGTGATGGATAGGAGAGATAGATCTCTCAAGAACACAAAATAGAAAGGGCAAATAAAAAGTGCAGCAATATATTTTTGGATTTTTGGTATAGTAGATCTGAAAACAAAGAAGCAAAAAGATAGACCGGAAAGCAATATGTTGGAAAAGTAGACCCGGGGGCCGTAGGATTCACTAGTGGCTTCTCTCATGAGTATAGCACACGGTGGGTGACCAAATTACTGTTGGGCAATTGATAGAAGATCGAATAATCATGACGATATCCAAGGCGATGATCATTATATAGGCATCACGTCCAAGATAAGTAGACCGACTCCTGCCTGCATCTACCACTATTACTCCACACATTGACTGCTATCCAGCATGCATCTAGTGTATTAAGTTCATGGAAAAACGGAGTAATGCAATAAGAACGATGACATGATCTAGACAAGATCTATTCATGTAGGAATATACCCCATCTTGTTATCCTTAATGGCAACGATACATGCGTGCCTTGCTGCCCCTTCTGTCACTGGGAAAGGACACCGCAAGATCGAACCCCTCACAAAGCACCTCTTCCCATGGCAAGAAAAATCGATCTAGTTGGCCTAACTAAACCAAAGATTCGAAGAAGAAATACGAGGCTATAAGTAATCATGCATATAAGAGATCAAAGAAGACTCAAATAATATTCATGGATAGAAACTGATCATGAACTCAAAATTCATCGGATCCCAACAAACACACCACAAAAGTTTACATCAAATAGATCTCCAAGAGACCATTGTATTGAGAATGAAAAGAGAGAGAGAGGAAGCCATCTAGCTACTTCCTACGGACCTGTAGGTCTATGGTGGACTACTCACGCATCATCGGAGAGGCACCTATGAAGAAGATGAACCCCTCCGTGATGGTGTTAGATTGGATCTTGAGGCTCTGGAACTTGCGGCAGCTGGAATTGTGTTTCGTCGACTCCCCTAGGGTTTTCTGAATATTTGAGAATTTATAGGCATCAAAGGCGGTGGAGGGGGGCCCCGTGGAGGGCATAACCCATCAGGGCACGCCGGGGGCCCCCTGGCGCGCCCTGGTGGGTTGTGCTCTCCACATCCCACCTTCCTGGCACTTCTTTGGCCCACTGGGTGTCTTCTGGTCCAGAAAAAATCTCCAAGAAGTTTCGTCACGATTGGATTCCATTTGGTACTGATATTCTGCGAAGTAAAAAAACAAGCAAAAACAACAACTGGCACTTTGGCACTATGTCAATAGGTTAGTCCCAAAAAATGATATAAAGTTGTTATAAAATGATTGTAAATCATCCAAGATTGATAATATAACAGCATGGAAGAAGCAAAAATTATAGATATGTTGAAGACGTATCACTTTCCAACTAGAGAATAATTGAGGTTGAAATGAGAATGCATACTATTGACTCTTGCATAAAAGTAAATACCGAAAGGTAAAAGATTGGCCCTTCACAGAGGGAAGCAGAGGTTGTCATGCGCTTTTTGGTTTTGTATGCACAATCCCTTAATGCAAAAGAATGTCACGTTATATTGACCCTTATGATAGCAACCTTTATTATGCAGTCCGTCGCTTTTATTACTTTGCCATCACAAATTCGTACAACGCTCAATTTCCTCTTACACTAAATGATCAAACACATTTAGAAGCAATTTTTATTGCCTTTTTGAACCGATGACAACTTGCTTGAAGGATCTTATTCAATCCATACGTAGGTATGGTGGACACTCATGACAAGAAACTGGGTTTAAGGGTTTTCGGATGCACAAGTAGTTTCTCTACTTAGTACGAAGTTTTGGCTAGCAAAAGATCCGAAGCAAACACCACATGTTGGAGGATCCATAACAATATAACTTCTATGCAAATATACACAACCATAACTCATTACGTTGTCTTCCTTGTCCAACTTCAACTAATTTGCTCAAGTTTGAAAATAATTAATGGGTATTCACAATCATAGAAGATGTCCAAGATAATATATTTGTATGTGAAAGTTCTCTTCTACTAATCATTCACGAATTGCTTGTATGACCAATATTGTGATTGTCAAGCTTCAAAAGATTTCACTTTCTAAACCCAATGTAAAGCTACTACTAGGCATGATATGTGTAGGGGAACGTTGCATGGGAAACAAAAAATTTCCTACGCACACGCAAGATCTATCCATGGTGATGAGCATCTACGAGAAGGAGAGTGGATCTACATACCCTTGTAGATCGCTAAGCGGGAAGCGTTAAGAAACGCGGTTGATGTAGTCAAACGTCTTCGCGATCCAAATCGCAAGCCGTCCCGCGATCCAATCACGATCTGTCCCGTGATCCAATCACGGTCCTTCCGATCTAGCGCCGAACGGAAGGCACCTCCGCGTTCAGCACACGTACAGCTCGATGACGATCTCCGCCTCCTTGATCCAGCAAGCGAGGGTGGAGAGGTAGATGAGTTCTCCGGCAGCACAACGGCGTGGTGGCGGTGGTGGTTGAGCTGATCCGGCAGAGCTTCGCTAAGCTATACCGAACATATCTAGAGGAGAACAGATCTAGAGGAAGAAGAGGGCAGCACGTGGCCATTAGATTTAGGGGCTGCCCTCAAAATCCCTCAATATATATAGGAGGAAGGGGAGAGGAGGCAGCCTTGGCCCCTACTCCAAGTAGGTTCGGCCGAACCAAACAAGGGAGGAATCCACCTCCCACAAGGGAGGTGGGATCCTATTAGGACTCCTTCCTAATTTGGATTTTCCTTCCCCCACTTGGGGTTTTTCCTTTCCCACTCTTTCCTAGCTGCATGGGCCTTGTAGGGCTGGTTTGACCAGCCCACTAAGGGCTGGTGCAACACCCCTCAGGCCCATGTGGCCTCCCGGCGTGGGTGGCCCCTCCCGATGGCCCTCCGGCACTCCCGGTACACTACCGGAAATACCCGAAACTTTTCCGGTGGCCAAAACGGGACTTCCTATATATCAATCTTTACCTTCGGACCATTCCGGAGCTCCTCGTGACGTACGGGATCTCATCCGGGACTCCGAACAACCTTCGGTCACCAACATACATAACTCAACTATACCGAAACGTCACCGAACCTTAAGTGTGCAGACCCTGCGGGTTCGAGAACTATGTAGACATGACCGAGCCACCTCTATGGTCAATAACCAATAGCGGGACCTGGATGCCCATATTGGTTCCTACATATTCTACGAAGATCTTTATCGGTTGAACCTCTATGTCAAGGATTCAGATAATCCCGTATGCAGTTCCCTTTGTCCATCGGTATGTTACTTGCCCGAGATTCGATCGTCGATATCTCCATACCTAGTTCAATCTCGTTACCGGCAAGTCTCTTTACTCGTTCCGTAATACAAGATCCCGTGACTAACTCCTTAGTCACATTGCTTGCAAGCTTCTTGTGATGTTGTATTACCGAGTGGGCCCAGAGATACCTCTCCGTCATACGGAGTGACAAATCCCAGTCTCGATCCATGCCAACCCAACAGACACCCTTGGAGATACCTGTAGAGCACCTTTATAGCCACCCAGTTACGTTGTGACGTTTGATACACACAAGGAATTCCTCCGGTGTCCGGGAGTTGCATGATCTCATGGTCGTAGGAACAGATACTTGACATGGATAAAGAAGTAGCAATAAACTGACACGATCAACTGCTATGCTTACGGTTGGGTCTTGTCCATCACATCATTCTCCTAATGATGTGATCCCGTTATCAAATAACATCTCATGTCCATGGCTAGGAAACCTTAACCATCTTTGATCAACGAGCTAGTCTACTAGAGGCATACTAGGGACACAGTGTTGTCTATATACCCACACATGTATTTAGTTTCCAATCAATACAATTATAGCATGGATAATAAACGATTATCATGAACAAGGAAATATGATAATAACTAATTTATTATTGCCTCTAGGGCATATTTCCAACAGTCTCCCACTTGCACTAGAGTCAATAATCTAGCTCACATCACCATGTGATTAACACTTATATCACCATGTGATTAACACTTATATCATCATGTGATTAACACCCAATAAGTTCTGGGTTTTGATCATGTCTTGCTTGTGAGAGAGGTTTTAGTCAACGGGTCTGTAACACTCAGATCCGTGTGTACTTTGTAACTCTTTATACTGTAGATGTTGCTACCACGCTTCTCTTGGAGCTATTCCAAATGGCTACTCCACTATACGTATCCGGATTGCTACTCAGAGTCATCCAGATAGGTGTTAAAGCTTGCATCGACGTAACCCTTTACGACGAACTCTTTATCACCTCCATAATCGAGAAATATTTCCTTAGTCCTCTAGTTACTAAGGATAACTTTGACCGTTTTCCAGTGATCCACTCCTGGACCACTCTTGTACCCCTTGACAGACTCATGGCAAGGCACACACAGGTGAGGTACACAGCATGGCATACTATATAGAGCCTATGGCTAAGGCATAGGGGACGACCTTCGTCCTTTCTCTTTCTTCTGCCATGGTCGAGCTTTGAGTCTCACTCAACTCCACACCTTACAAATCAGGCAAGAACTCTTTCTTTGACTGATCCATTTTGAACTCTTTCAAAATCTTGTCAAGGTATGTACTCATTGAAAGTCTTATCAGACGTTTTGATCTATCTCTATAGATCCTGATGCCCAACATTTAAGTAGCTTCTTTCCAGGTTTTCCTTTGAAAAACTCCTTTTCAAACAACCCTTTATGCTTTCCAGAAATTCTACATCATTTCCGATCAACAATATGTCATCCACATATACTTATCAGAAATTCTATAGTGCTCCCACTCACTTTATTGTAAATACAAGTTTTTCATAAACTTTGTATAGACTCAAAAACTTTGATCACCTTATCAAAGCATATATTCCAACTCCGAGATGCTTGCTCCAGTCCATAGAAGGATCGCTGGAGTTTGCATACATTTTAGCATCCTTAGGACTGACAAAACCTTCTGGTTGTATCACATACAACATTTCCTCTCACGGAAACCGTTAAGGAAACTCTGTTTTGACATCCATCTGCCAGATTTCATAATCGAAAAATGCAGTAACTGCTAACATAATTCCAACAGACTTCAGCATCGCTACGGGTGAGAAAGTCTCATTGTAGTCAACTCCTTGAACTTGTGAAGAACCCTTTGCCACAAGTTGAGCTTTATAGACGGTGACATTACCGTCCGCGTCCGTCTTCCTTTCAAAGATCCATTTGTTCTGAATGGCCTTTCGCCCTTCAGGTAATACTTCCAAAGCCCATACTTTGTTTTCAATCATGGATCCCATCTCGGATTTCATGGCCTCTAACCATTTCTCGGAATCCGGGCCCATCATCGCTTCTCCATAGCTTGTAGGTTCATCGTTGTCCAACAACATGACCTCTAAGACAGGGTTGCTGTACCACTCAGGAGCAGTACGCGTCCTTGTCGACCTACGAGGTTCGATAGTAACTTGATCCGAAGCTTCATGATCATCATCATTAACTTCCACTTCAACTAACGTAGGCTCCACAGAAACAACTTTCTGCGCTGCGCTATTCTATGGTTGAAACAAAGGTTCAACAACCTCATCAAGTTCTATCTTCCTCCCACTCAATTCTTTCGAGAGAAACTCTTTCTCGAGAAAGGACCCGTTTTAGCAACAAACACTTTGTGCTTGGATCTAAGTTAGAAGGTTTACCCAACTGTTATGTTAGGGTATTCTATGAAGATGCATTTGTCCGCTTTGGGTTCGAGCTCATTAGGTGAAAACCCTTTTTCACATAAGCATCGCAGCCCCAAACATTAAGAAATAATAGCTTTGGTTTCCGCCAAACCAAAATTCATACGGTGTCATCTCAACGGACTTAGATGGTGCCCCTTTTAAAGTGAATGTAGTTGTCTCTAATGCATAACCCCAAAACGATAGTGGCAAATCGATAAGAGACATCATAGTTCGTACCATATCCAATAGAGCACGACTACGACGTTCGGACACACCATCACACTATGGTGTTCCAGGTGGCGTGAGTTGTGAAACAACTTCCACATTGTCTTAAGTTGTATACCAAACTCGTAACTCAGATATTCACCTCCACGATCATATCGTAGACATTTTATCTTCTTGTCACGATGATCTCAAACTTCACTCTGATTTTGTTTGAACTTTTCAAACGTTACAGACTTGTGTTTCATTAAGTAAATATCCCCATATCTACTCAAATCATCAGTGAAGGTAGGAAAATAATGATATCCACCGCACGCTACAACACTCATTGGACCGAATACATCAACATGTATTATTTCCAATAAGTTACTTGCCCGCTCCATCATACCGGAAAACGGGGTCTTAGTCATCTTGCCCATGAGGCATGGTCCGCATGTCTCAACCGATTCGAAATCGAATGAGTCCAAAGATCCATCAGCATGGAGTTTCTTCATGCGTTTTACACCAATATGACATTCAGCGGCAGTGCCACAAGTATGTGGTACTATCATTATCTAACTTTGTATCTTTTGGCATCAATATTATGAACATGTGTATCACTATGATCAAGATTCAATAAACCATTCTCATTGGGTGCATGCCCATTGAAGGTATTATTCATGTAAACAGAATAACCATTATTCTCTAATTTAAATGAATAACCGTATTACAATAAACATGATCTAATCACGTTCATGCTCAACGCAAACACCAAATAACACTTATTTAGGTTCATCACTAATCCCGAAGGTATAGAGAGCGTGCGATGGTGATCACATCAACCTTGGAAACACTTCCAACATGCATCGTCACCTCGCCCTTAGCTAGCCTCCGTTTATTCCGTAGCTTTTATGTCGAGTTACTAACGTTTAGCAACCGAACCGGTATCTAATACCCAGGTGCTACTAGGAGTATTAGTAAGGTACACATCAATAACACATATATCAAATATACTTCTGTCGACGTTGCCAGCCTTCTTATCTACCAAGTATCTAGGGCAGTTCCGCTTCAGCGACCGTTCTCCTCATAATAGAAGCACTCAGTCTCGGGTTTGTGTTCAACCTTGGGTTTCTTTACTGGAGCAGCAACTGACTTGCCATCCATGAAGTTTCCCTCCTTGCCCTTGCCCTTCTCGAAACTAGTGGTTTTACTAACCATCAACACTTGATGCTCCTTCTTGATTTCTACCTTCGCGGTGTCAAACATCGCGAATAGCTCAGGGATCATTATACCCATCCCTGACATCTTATAGTTCATCACGAAGCTCTAGTAGCTTAGTGACAGTGACTTGGAGAACTATATCAATCACTATCTTATCTGGAAGATCAACTCCCACTCGATTCAAGCAATTGTAGCACCCAGACAATCTGAGCACATGCTCACCAATTGAGCTATTCTCCTTCATCTTGTAGACAAAGAATCTTGTTGGAGGTCTCATACCTCTCAACACGGGCACAAGCCTGAGATCCCAATATCGGTTCTTAGAACATCTCACATGTTCCGTGACGTTTCAAAAACGTTTTGGAGCCTCAATTCTAAGCCGTAATGCATGATGCACTGAACTATCAAGTAGTCATCAGAACGTGCCTGTCAGATGTTCACAACATCTACAGACGACGCTTGAGGGGGTGGCGCACCGAGCGGTGCATTAAGGACATAAGCCTTCTGTGCAGCAATGGGGACAATCCTCAGATCACGGACCTAGTCCGCATTATTGCTACCATCATCTTTCAACTCTATTTTCTCTCTAGGAACGTATCAAAAATTCAGGGGAGCTACAGCACAAGCTATCTACAACATAATTTGCAAAGACACTTTGACTATGTTCATGATAATGAGTTCAATTAATCATATTACTTAAGAACTCCCACTCAAATCAACATCCCTCTGGTCATTCGAGTGTCACATGATCCAAATTCACCAACCCAAGTCCGATCATCACGTGAGTTGAGGTGGTTTCAATGGTGAACATCTCCATGTTGATCATATCTACTATATGACTCATGTTCGGCCTTTCGGTCACTTGTGTTCCGAGGCCATGTCTGTACATGCTAGGCTCGTCAAGTTTAACCCGAGTGTTCCGCATGTGCAACACTGGCTTGCACCCGTTGTATGTGAACGTAGAGTCTATCACACCCGATCATCACGTGGTGTCTCGAAACGACGAACTTTCGCAACGGTGCACACTCGGGGAGAACACAATTTTATCTTGAAATTTTAGTGAGGGATCACCTTATAATGCTACCGTCGTCCTAAGCATAACAAGATGCAAAAAAGAATTAACATCACATGCAAATCATAAGTGACATGATATGGCCATGATCTTGTGCTTTTGATCTCCATCTCCAAAGCACCGGCATGATCTCCATCGTCACCGGCATGACACCATGATCTCCATCATCTTGATCTCCATCAACGTGTCGCCATGAGGTTGTCGCGCCAACTATTGCTTCTACAACTATTGCTAACTCATAGCGATAAAGTAAAGCAAAAATGGTGAAAACAATTAAAGACAACCCTATGGCTCCTGCCGGTTGCCGTACTCATCGACATGCAAGTCGTGATAATCTATACAAAACATGATCATCTAATACATCACATATATCTCATCATGTTTCTGGCCATATCATATCACATCATACCCTGCAAAAACAAGTTAGACGTCCTCTAATTTGTTGTTGCATGTTTTACGTGGCTGCTATGGGTATCTAGCAAGAACGATTCTTACCTATGCAAAACCACAACGGTGATACACAAGTTGCTATTTCACCTTCTACAAGGACCGCCTCTGTCGAATCTGATTCAACTAAAGTGGGAGAGACAGACACCCGCCAGCCATCTTTATGCAACAAAGTTACATGTCAGTCAATGGAACCGGTCTCTCGTGCGTGGACGAGTAAGGTTGGTCCGAGCCGCTTCATCCCACAATACCGCTGAATCAAGAAAAGACTAAGGAGGGAAGCAATCTGAATATCAACGCCCATAAACTCCTTTGTGTTCTACTCGAGATCTCATCTACGCATAAACATGGCTCTGATACCACTGTAGGGAAACGTTGCATGGGAAACAAAAATTTTCCTACGCACACGCAAGATCTATCCATGGTGATGAGCATCTACGAGAAGGAGAGTGGATCTACATACCCTTGTAGATCGCTAAGCGGGAAGCGTTAAGAAACGCGGTTGATGTAGTCGAACGTCTTCGCGATCCAAATCGCAAGCCGTCCCGCGATCCAATCACGATCCGTCCCGCGATCCAATCACGGTCCT
Organism: Elymus sibiricus; assembly: GCA_039707655.1. Taxonomy (NCBI): domain Eukaryota; kingdom Viridiplantae; phylum Streptophyta; class Magnoliopsida; order Poales; family Poaceae; genus Elymus; species Elymus sibiricus. The sequence goes on from CM077671.1 coordinate 255,410,598, forward strand.
TCCGATCTAGCGCCGAACGGACGGCACCTCCGCGTTCAGCACACGTACAGCTCGATGACGATCTCCACCTCCTTGATCCAGCAAGCGAGGGTGGAGAGGTAGATGAGTTCTCCAGTAGCACAACGGCGTGGTGGCGGTGGTGGTGGAGCTGATCCGGCAGAGCTTCGCTAAGCTATACCGAATAGATCTAGAGGAGAACAGACGTAGAGGAAGAAGAGGGCAGCACGTGGCCATTAGGTTTAGGGGCTGCCCTCAAAATCCCTCAATATATATAGGAGGAAGGGGAGAGGAGGCAGCCTTGGCCCCTACTCCAAGTAGGTTCGGCCGAACCAAACAAGGGAGGAATCCACCTCCCACAAGGGAGGTGGGATCCTATTAGGACTCCTTCCTAATTTGGATTTTCCTTCCCCCACTTGGGGTTTTTCCTTTCCCACTCTTTCCTAGCTGCATGGGCCTTGTAGGGCTGGTTTGCCCAGCCCACTAAGGGCTGGTGCAACACCCCTCAGGCCCATGTGGCCTCCCGGCATGGGTGGCCCCTCCCGATGGCCCTCCGGCACTCCCGGTACACTACCGGAAATACCCGAAACTTTTCCGGTGGCCAAAACGGGACTTCCTATATATCAATCTTTACCTCCGGACCATTCTGGAGCTCCTCGTGACGTCCGGGATCTCATCCGGGACTCCAAACAACCTTCGGTCACCAACATACATAACTCAACTATACCGAAACGTCACCGAACCTTAAGTGTGTAGACCCTGCGTGTTCGAGAACTATGTAGACATGACCGAGACACGTCTACGGTCAATAACCAATAGCGGGACCTGGATGCCCATATTGGTTCCTACATATTCGACGAAGATCTTTATCGGTTGAACCTCTATGTCAAGGATTCAGATAATCCCGTATGCAGTTCCCTTTGTCCATCGGTATGTTACTTGCCCGAGATTCGATCGTCGATATCTCCATACCTAGTTCAATCTCGTTACCGGCAAGTCTCTTTAATCGTTCCGTAATACAAGATCCCATGACTAACTCCTTAGTCACATTGCTAGCAAGCTTCTTGTGATGTTGTATTACCGAGTGGGCCCAGAGATACCTCTCCGTCATACGGAGTGACAAATCCCAGTCTCGATCCATGCCAACCCAACAGACACCCTTGGAGATACTTGTAGAGCACCTTTATAGCCACCTATTTACGTTGTGACGTTTGATACACACAAGGCATTCCTCCGGTGTCCGGGAGTTGCATGATCTCATGGTCGTAGGAACAGATACTTGACATGGATAAAGAAGTAGCAATAAACTGACACGATCAACTGCTATGCTTACGGTTGGGTCTTGTCCATCACATCATTCTCCTAATGATGTGATCCCGTTATCAAATAACATCTCATGTCCATGGATAGGAAACCTTAACCATCTTTGATCAACGAGCTAGTCTACTAGAGGCATACTAGGGACACAGTGTTGTCTATATACCCACATATGTATTTAGTTTCCAATCAATACAATTATAGCATGGATAATAAACGATTATCATGAACAAAGAAATATGATAATAACTAATTTATTATTGCCTCTAGGGCATATTTCCAACAATATGAACATATAATTTCAACTTCATGGTATTGAATCCATTCAACAATTTACTCATAGGATATAAGTGAAGCACAAGAGTAAATGACAAGCTACTCCAAAAAGATATAAGTGAAGATCAAGCGAGTAGTTAAGCAAATGGGTAGCCATTTGAGAACTCTCTCTCATCTAAAAACTTTCAGATCTAAGTATTTTATTAAAACAGAAAGAAAAACAAAATAAAATGACATTCCAAGAATAGCACACATCATGTGAAGAAGCAAAAACTTAGGCTCAACCGCTACTAACCGATAATTGTTGATGAAGAAAGGTGGGATGCCTACCGGGGCATCCCCAAGCTTAGATGCTTAATACTTCTTGAAATATTATCCTAGGATGCCTTGGGCATCCCCAAGCTTGAGCTTTTGTGTCTCCTTAATTCCTTTTATATAACGGTCTCCCTAAATCTTAAAAACTTCATCCACAAAAACTCGAAAAGAACTCGTGAGATAGGTTAGTACACATAAGAATAAGTCCACACTTCTTGTACTGCCAAGACAAGTTGCACAATAATTTTAAAACATCATCTACTGTTTACTGTCGTTTCCACAATTTATATCTACCAATATAGGCTATGGAAACTATAGTATAAGTAGATAACAAAACTATGACAGCAATCTGTCCAAACAGAATAGTCTGTAGAAATCTATTAAACAAGTGTACTTCTGTAACTCCAAAAATTATGAAACTTTAGGACAGGATAAATAATTTATATTAAAATACTGTGTAAAAATTTCAGAAACTTTCCACGTTCCAGTAAAATATGAAAATTCAAACACTACAGAGAAAGTTTCTGTTTTTACACAGCACACATCAAACATGCAATGCAAGCATCCTAAGGCAATTCTTGGAACTTTTTATTGAAAAACAAGATTATAAATAACACCTAACATAAAATAACAAAATATAATGATGATCCAAGCAAAGCACATATTATGTGACGAATAAAAATATAGCTCTCAGTAAGATATACTGATAATGTTGAAGACGAAAGAGGGGATGCCTTCCGAGGCATCCCCAAGCTTAGACGCTTGAGTCTTCCTTGGATATTACCTTTGGGGTGCCTTGGGCATCCCTAAGCTTAGGGTATTTTCACTCCTTATTCTCCTCATTTTGGTGTCTCACCCAAAACTTGAAAACTTCAATCACACAAAACTTAATGGAACTTTGTGAGGTGGGTTAGTATAATGAATAAAGATCATTCACTTAGGTACTGTCAAAAAAAGATTCATAATTGTTCTCACATAATACCTACTGTATTATACCATTCACATAATTTATATCACTGAATATAAGCTATGGGAACACTAAAACAAGCAAACTATGAATGCAAAACAGAATCTGTCAAAAACAGAACAGCCTGTGAAGATCTGTAGTATAACCATACTTACCTGTCTCTAAAAATTCTGCAAAATTAGGACAACGTGAAGAATTTGTATATGAATACCGTGTCAAAATTTCAGATCATTATCACGATCAGTACTGGAGTCAAAAGTTTCTGTTTTGGTTCAACATCAATTCTACTCATCTTGTGAGTCATCCCAAAGGCTTTACTTGGCACTTTATTGAAATAAAAGACAAAAAACATGATTACTACAGTAGCTTAATCATGTTAACACACAAAAACAGAAAGGAAAAGTGTTGGGTTGTCTCCCAACAAGCGCTTTTCTTTAATGCCTTTTAGCTAGGCATGTTGATTTCAATGATGCTCATATAGGAATAGTAATTGAAACATGCAAGAGAGCATCATGAATCTCATGACAAGCAAATTTAAGTGTAACCCACTTCCTATGCATAGGGATTTTGTGAGCAAGCAATTTATGGGAACAAGAATCAACTAGCATAGGAAGGCAAAACAAGCATAAGTTCAAAACTTTGAACAAATAGAGAGGAAACTTGATATTATTGCAATATGTAAAAGCATATGTTCCTCTCTCATAGTAATTTTCAGTAGCATCATGAATAAATTCAACAATATAACTATCACATAAAGCATTCTTTTCATGATGCACAAGCATAGAAATTTTATTACTCTCCACATAAGCAAATTTCTTCCCATTCATAATAGTGGGAGCATCAAATGAAACTCGAATACTATAAATTGTTTCCACATTAAAAGAGTAATGTTCAGTAAAAGGATATTCCAAATTATGACAATAATTATCACTACTTTTTATAACATAAGTATCATCACAATAATCATGATAAGTCACAACTTTGTTCTCATCATAGTCAAGTGAAACCTCTTCCGAAATAGTGGAATCATTACTAAATAAAGTCATGACCTCTCCAAATCCACTTTTATCATTATAATAAAATTTAACACCCTCCAAAATAGCGAGATAATAATTATCTAAAGTTGACACTCTTCCAAACCCACTTTCATAAATATTGCAATCATCATAAATAGGAGGCATGCAATCATCATAACAAATTTGATCATTCAAAGTAGGGGAACTAAAAAGATCATCTTCATTAAGCATAGCATCACCAAGCTTGGGACAAACATTAATTGTAGCAAATAAATTCTCAAACATGTCATTCTCATCAAACATAGCATCCCCAAGCTTGTGGCTTGGCATATCATAAGCATAATCACTCTGATCATTAATAGTATGAATAGCACCAATAGTATAACAATTATTATCATCATAATTTACCAAGTTGGTGCCAAAAATATTTTCAAGATTATAAGAAGTATCATTATCTTCCCAATCATAGTCATCACAACAAGAAATAGGCATAACAAAATCATCATCAAGTGTATCATCTTCCACAATTATTTTTGATTCATCCTCGTGAGGCACAATAAGAATAGGAGCAACATCATTTGGGAGAGATTCCTTTTTACCTCTACTCTTTCTTCTTTTCTTCTTCTTCACCACATCATGTGTGGGTTTAATTAATTTTTTCGAGCTTCTTATTGATGAGATTGGTTGAATAGGGAGCTCCTCCTCATCACATATTTTATCATGAGAGACAATAGGAGGGAAAGTGGAAATCTTTACCCTTTCATTAGTATTCCTTTTATATTCTATTGCTTTTCCCATCTTTCTATAGTTGGCAATATAAGCATTGTCATTGCAATTTACCATGCAAAACATATAGATATTTTTTAGATTAGTTTCAATGTCGTCCGTGAGAATGAATACTTCAAACCAACTATTTTTATGTGCCAATTCTTCACTCCCAAAAAAGAGAGAAAGCTCATTATAAAGTTCAAGGGTGATCAAGTCATTACAATATTTGGTCATGATTTGATCATGAAAAAGTTTGCATTGGAAATTAAGATGACCAACTTTATTGCAAAGTTCACAAGTAATAGGACAAAGAGAACATAATTTTGTAGCAAATTCATCTATCACTTTGAGCAAAAATTGGTTCTATCATGTTTATGCTTCTTACAAAATCTATCATCCCTATAAGGCATGTCTTCACAAACTTTATGCACTCCACAAAAATTGACATGCTTATAAGAAACATTTTTATCACGACTAGTGCAATTATCATTAGTATTTTGGATATTCATAGAATTCATACTAACAACATTGCAATCATTATCATCATTTATGCCAAACATTTTATTGAATTCTTCTTCTATCGATTGAGCACAATTTTCCTTTCCATAATTTTCAAGAAAGACATGATAAATACGAATAATATGAGGCCACCTCAATTCCATTTTTAAGTTTTCTTTTATAAACCAAACTAGTGGTAAAACAAGAAACTAAAAGATTCAATTGCAAGATCTAAAGATATACCTTCAAGCACTCACCTCCCCAGCAACGGTGCCAGAAAAGAGCTTGATGTCTACTACGCAACTTTATTCTTGTAGACTTTGTTGGGCCTCCAAGCGTAGAGTTTTGTAGGACAGTAGCAATTTTCCCTCAAGTGGATGACCTAAGGTTTATCAATCCGTGGGAGGTGTAGGATGAATATGGTCTCTCTCAAACAACCCTGCAACCAAATAATAAAAAGTCTCTTGTGTCCCCAACACACCAAATACAATGGTAAATTGTATAGGTGCACTAGTTCGGAGAAGAGATGGTGATACAAGTGTAGTAATGATAGTAGATATTGATTTTTTAATAGTAACAATAAAAAATAGCAAGGTAGCAAGTAACAAAAGTGAGTATAAACGGTATTGCAATGCTTGAAAACAAGGCCTAGGGTCCGTACTTTCGCTAGTGCAATCTCTCAACAATGATAATATAATTGGATCACATAACCATCCCTCAACGTGCAACGAAGAATCACTCCAAAGTTCTTATCTAGCGAAGAACATAAGAAGAAATTGTTTGTAGGGTACGAAACCACCTTAAAGTTATCCTTTCCGATCAATCTATCCAAGAGTTCGTACTAAAATAACACCAAGTTATCCTTTTCGATCTATCTATCTAAGAGTTCGTACTAAAATAACACTATATGATAAGCATCAACCAACTCTAATGTCACCTAGATACTCGAATGTCACCACAAGTATCCATGAGTTAATTATAAGATACACATCAAACAATTTCAGATTCATAATACTCAATCCAACACAAAGAACCTCAAAGAGTGCCTCAAGATTTCTACCGGAGAAAGTAGACGAAAACGTGCATCAACCCCTATGCATAGTTTACCTCAATGTCACCTCGGGAATCTGCGAGTTGAGTGCCAAGACATAGATCAAGTGCTCTCAAATCCATAAAAGTATTCAATCCGGTAATAACGAAATCTCAAAGGGAAAACTCAATTCATCATAACAAGATAGAGAGGGGAAAACACCATATGATCTGACTATATTAACAAAGCCCGTGATACATCAAGATCGTGACATCTCAAGAACATGAGAGAGAGAGAGATTGAACACATAACTACTGGTACATACCCTCAGCCCCGAGGGTGGACTACTCCCTCCTCGTCATGGCCTCTGCCGACATGATGAAGATGGCCACCGAAGATGATCTATCCTCTCCGGCAGGGTACTGGAACATCTCCATATTGGTTTTTCGTCGATAAAGAGAGTTGCGGCAGCGAAACTTCTGATCTAGGGTTATTTCTGGGGGTTTCTGAATATATAGGATTTTTGGGCGTCGGTTTCACGCGAAGTGGGGCCACGAGGGGCCCACAAGACACCAGGGCGTGCCAGAGGGGGCTGATGCACCCTGGTGGGTTGTGCCCACCTCGTGGCTCTTCTGGCCCTCCCACAAAGCTTCTAGTGCCTCTTTTGTTCCAAAAAATCATCAAAAAGTTTTGTTGCATTTGGAGAACTTGTATTTCTGCACAAAAAACAACACCACGGTAGTTCCGCTGAAAACAACATCAGTCCGGGCAGTTCCATGCAAATCATACCAAAACCATATAAAATAGTTGTCAATATGGCATGAATACTTCATAAATTGTGGATACGTTGGAGACGTATCAAGCTTCCACCTAGATGGATTCTTCTCTCTCTTTGATCTTCAATACAAAGTTCACCGCGATCTTTGCGGTGATCTATTTGATGTAATCTTCTTATGCGGTGTGTTTGTCGGGATCCGATGAATTGTGGGTTTATGATCAGATTATTCATGAAAAGTTATCGAGTCTTCTCCGAATTGCAATATGCATGATATTATAGCTTCATATTTCTCCCTGATCCATCGATTTGGTTTGGCCAAGTAGATTGATTTACCTTCATTGGGAGTGGTGCATTGTAATGGGTTCAATCTTGCAGTGTTCTATCCTCGTGACAGAAGGGGTCAAAACACATATTCCTTGTCTTATTTTGTCTACATCATGCCATCTTGCTCCAAGCATTACTTTGTTTGTCATGAACTTAATACCATAGATGCATGCTAGATAGCGGTGGATTGGTGAAGTAGATACAGAAATGTTTCGGTCTACTTGTTTATGGATGTGATGCCTATATACATAATCATTGCCGTGAATAAAATTTCATAACTATGTGCAACTCTATCAATTGCCCAACAGTAATTTGTCTACCCACCGTATGTTACTTTCAAGAGAGAAGCCTCTAGCGAACATTAAGGCCCCCGGGTCTACTTAAACATAAATACAAAAACTCCTAAGTTACCTTGCTGCATATTATTTTATTTTATTTTGTTTTTCTTTTATATTATTTATTCTATCAAGATTTAATCCTTGCAAGTAACGAGTTCAAGGGGCTTGACAACCCTCTTGCCCGCGTTGGGTGCAATTGTTTGGTTTTGTGTGTGTAGGTGTTGTCAAAGGGAATTTGCTTGGTTCTCATATTGGTTCGATAACCTTGGTTCTCACTAAGGGAAATACTTATCTCTACTATACTGCATCTCCTCTCCTCTGTGGGGAAAATCCCAACGCAGCTCACAAGTAGCAAGAAGAATTTCTGGCACCGTTGCCAGGGAGCATCATCAAATTCTTGTCAGGCCCCTACATATAAATTATCTTTCATTTGTTCTACGTTTTATTTTCTGTTATATTTTACTTTATATAAAAATCAAAAATACAAAAATATTTCTATTTGCTTGTTTGCTTAGCTATCTAGTTTACTTATTTGCTTGCTAGTTTACTTGCTTTGCCACTATGTCTCAAGAAAATTCCAAATTGTGTGATTTCTCAAATACTACAAATAATGATTTTATTAGTACTCCAATACCATCTGCCACTAGTGCGGAAGCTTTTGATATTAATGCCGCTTTGCTAAATCTTGCTATGAAAGAACAATTTTTGGGAAGTCCTAATGAGGATCCCGCTTTGCATCTATAACCTTCGTTGAATTATGTGATATGCAAAGGAAAAATGATATTTATAATTATGTGGTTAAATTAAAATTATTTCCTTTCTCACTAAGAGATAAAGCTAAAACTTGGTTTTCATCCTTGCATCGCAATAGTATTGGAACATGGGATAAGTGTAAGGATGCTTATATTGCCAAGTATTTTCCTCCTACTAAGATTATATCTCTCCGAAATAAAATTATGAATTTTGAACAACCTGAGCAAGAAAATGTTGCGCAAGCGTGGGAGAGAATGAAATTTATGATTAGAAATTATCCCACACATGGCTTAAATTTATGGATGATAATACTAAATTTCTATGTGGGACTAAACTTTGTGTCGAGAAATCTTTTAGACTCTGCTGCAGGTGATACCGTTATGGAGATTACATTGGGAGAAGCTACTAAATTACTGGATAATATCATGGCAAATTATTCTCAGTGGCACACTGAACGAGCTCCAGCTGGTAAGAAGGTAAATTATGTTGACGGAATCGCTACTTTGAGTGATAAGTTGGATTCTCTTATGAATATGTTTGCAAATAAGAATGCTCAAGTTGATCCTAATGATGTTCCATTATATACTTTGATTGAGAAAAATAATGATGCTGTTGATGTGAAATTTGTCTCTAGAAATAATTTTAATAACAATGCTCATAGGGGTAATTTCAATCCTAGTCCGTATCCCGGAAATTCCTCTAATAATAATGGCAATTCTGATGGTATTTCTTCCAGTAATAATAATAGGATGCCCTCTGATCTTAATAACACAATTAAAGAATTTATTAGTTCTCAAAATATTTTCAATACTATGATAGAAGAAAAATTACATAATGTTGACGATATGGCTAGAAACATGGATATGATTGTTCATGATGTGGAAACTCTTAAAAGTAAACCTTTGCCACCCAAACTTGATATTAATGGGTCTATTAAATCCATCCAAATATATATTAATGAAATTAAGGAGAGAACTACTAGGTTGAGAGCTAAGCGAGAATTCCTAGAAAAGGCGCTTCCTCCCGGTTTTTATCGTAATCATGATGAAGATGTCGAAACAATTAGTGTTTCTCCTATTGAATCATTATTTACTAATCTAAACGTTGATGAATCTAAACGTTGACGAGGAGAAACTTGAGTTAGAGGTTTCAATACCTAGAAAGTTACACGATGAATGGTAACCTAGTACTAAAATTAAACTTAAAGATTATGAATGCAATGCTTCGTGTGACCTTGGTGCTAGTGTTTCTATGATACTTGTGATCTGCGTTGGGTTTTCCGTGAAGAGGAACGGGTGATGCATCACATTATAGATAATTATTTCCCTTAGTAGAGAACCAAGGTTTATCGAACCAATAGGAGTAGCATGCAACCCCCATCTTCAATGACTGCACACAAAGAAGCAAACATTGCACCCAACGCGGGAAAGAGGGTTGTCAATTCCCTTGGACTCGTTATTTGCAAGCCAGTGAAGTATGTAGATGATAGTTGAATATCTTAAATTGCAAACTAAAATAAAAACAAATAAATGACAGCAAGGTACTGAAAGCTTTTGTAAATTTATAAGTAAATAGACCCGGGGGCCGTAGTGTTCTCTAGTGGCTTCTCTCATATAGTAGGCATACAATGGGTAAAGAAATTACTGTTGGGCAATTGATAGAAAAGTGCATAGTTATGTAATATTTGTTCACAACAATGATCATGTATATATAGGCATCACGTCCATAAGTAAATAGGCCAATGATGACCCACAAGTATAGGGGATCAATCGTAGTCCTTTTCATAAGTAAGAGTGTCGAACCCAACGAGGAGCAGAAGGAAATGGTAAGCAGTTTTCAGCAAGGTATTTGATGACCACAAGTATAGGTGATCAATCGTAGTCCCTGAGATAAGTAAGAGTGTCGAACCCAACGAGGAGCAGAAGGAAATGACAAGCGGTTTTCAGTAAGGTAATTTCTGCAAGCACTGAAATTGTAGGTAACAGATAGTTTGATAGCAAGATAATTGATAGCGAGCAAGTAACGGTAACGGTAAACAAGGTGCAGCAAGGTAGCCCAATCCTTTTGAGGCAAAGGACATGCCAGAACAATCACTAGTAATAGGCAAAGTGTTCTTGAGGGTACACGGGAATTTCGTCTAGTCACTTTTATCATGTTGGTTTGATTCTTGTTCGCTACTTTGATAATTTGATATGTGGGTGGACCGGTGCTAAGGTGTTGTTCTTACTTGAACTAACAACCTACTTATGATTAACCCCCTCGCAAGCATCCGCAACTACGAGAAAAATATTAAGACAAAGTCTAACCATAGCATTAAACATGTGGATCCAAATCAGCCCCTTACGAAGCAGCGCATAAACTAGGGTTTAAGCTTCTATCACTCTAGCAACCCATCATCTAATAACTACTCCACAATGCCTTCCCTTAGGCCCATGAATGGTGAAGTGTCATGTAGTCGACGTTCACATGACACCACTAAGGGAATCACAACATACATATCATAAAAATATCGAACACATATCAAATTCACACGATTACTCGCAACATGACTTCTCCCGTGACCTCAAGAACAAAGGTAACTACTCACAAATAATAATCATGCTCAAGATCAGAGGAGTATTAAATGGCATAATGGATCTGAACATATAATCTTCCACCAAATAAACCATATAGTAATCAACTACGCAAGGTAATCAACACTACTAGTCACCCACAGGTACCAATCTGAGGTTCCGGTACAAAGATTGAACACAAGAGATGAACTAGGGTTTGAGAGGAGATGGTGCTGTTGAAGATGTTGATGAAGATTGGACTCCCAAAGATGAGAGGGGTGTTGGTGATGACGATAGCTTCGATTTCCCCCTCCGGAGGGAAGTTCCCCCGGCGGAATCGCTCCGCCGGAGGGCAAAAGTGCTCCTGTCCAAGTTCCGCCTCGAGGCGGCGGCGCTTCATACCGAAAGTCCTCCTCTTATTTTTTCTAGGTAAAGATTGACCTTATACCAGAAGATGGGCACCGGAGGTGGGCCAGGCTGAGCACAACCCATTAGGGCGCGCCCAGGGGGGCCTGGCGCGCCCTGGTGGGTTGTGCCCACCTGGGAGGCCCCCTCCGGTGGTTTTTAGCTCCAGTATTTTTTATGAAATGTAAAAATAATCTCCGTAAAATTTCAGCTTCATTGGAGTTGTGCAGAATAGGTATCTATGACATGCTTTTCTTGGGTCCAGAATTCCAGCTGCCGGTATTCTCCCTCTTTGTGTAAACCTTGCATATTATGAGAGAAAAGGCATTAGAATCACTCCCCAAAGCATTATTATTCAACAAAACAAAGTAAATAACAGTAGGAAATCATGATGCAAAATGGACGTATCAACTCCCCCAAGCTTAGACCTCGCTTGTCCTCAAGCGAAAGCCGATATTGAAAAGCATGTCCACATGGTTTGAGAGAGAGAGGTGTCGATAAAAACAAAATACGGACATAGAAGCATCATGCTTATTAACATAGCAGCAACAAACTCTAACATAAGAACTTATTTCAATACATGTTTATCATAAAGCTTCTCATCAACAAGTAACAATTCATCACAACATAGAAGTATGAAGCATAAACCCTATTGAAAACCAACAAACTATGTTCTCAGTCAACTTTGCAACTACAATTCATCATATTTTCAGGAAGGGTCTCATGTAGGAGCCTTTTGGCAAGTCCACATACTCAACCATCATTTAGTCTTCTATGATTGCTAACGCTCATGGCATACCCATGAACAAAAAGTTTCAACCAGACACATAGGAAGATAGGGGCTTATAGTTTTGCCTCCCAACTCACTCACCTCAAGGGTGATGTCAACAATAATAACTCATGCCCACCCATATCCAACTGGATATATGTGCCTAGATCTTTCCTCACCACATGATGCTTGCAAAAGAAAAAGTAAAAAGGAATATGGAAGAATACTTTGACTCTTGCATAAAAGTAAGTGCATAAAAGTAAAAGATAGGTCCTTCGCAGAGGAAAGCAGAGGTTGTCATGCGCTTATTGGTTTGTATGCTCAATCCCTTAATGTAAAAGAACGTCACACTATATTGCCCCCTATGATAGCAACCTTTATTATGCAGTCTGTCGCTTTTATTACTTTGCCATCATAAGTTCGTATAACGCTCATTTTTCTCTTACACTAATTGATCAAAACACTTTTAGAAGCAATTTTTATTGCCTTGTTGCACCGATGACAACTTACTTGAAGGATTTTTCTCGATCCATAGGTAGGTATGGTGGACACTCAAAGAAAGAGTTTGGTTTGGGTTTTTGGATGCACAAGTAGTATCTCTACTTAATGCGGAATTTTTGGCTAGCAAAGATATTGGGCAAGCACCACATGTTAAATGATCTATGACAATATAACTTCTATGTGGATATGAACAAACATAAATCATTATGTTGTCTTCCTTGCCCAACGTCAACAATTTTGACATATAATATTTGATCGGGGCTCACAATCATAAAAGATGTCCAAGATAGTGTATTTGCATGTGAATCTTCTCTTCCTTTATTAATTCTTTCATGAATTGCATCATTGACCAATGCAATGTTTGTCAATCTCCAATAAATTTTACTACTTATACTTTTCTTTATGTGATGTCATTACTCACCATAAGATTAGCATATGATTCTTTTCATTTGTTTCTTTTCCTTTATTCAATTGCAACAAAAAAGTAGAGAGGCAAAAAATCAAACTAAACTTTATTATATAACTCTCACACGATTACATAGATAGATAGATCACGAAACTAACACACGAAAATAGATCATGCTAAACTTTTATTCAACTAAAGCAAAGGGAAACTAAAGATAGAACTAAAATAGGAAAAGGTGAATAAAAGTGGTGGTGATACGATACCGGGGCATCTCTCCCAAGTTTGGCTCAAGCCAAGGGGAGTGGCCATACCCGTGTGCTCAAGTTGCCTTTGGTGGTGGTGATGAAGAAGGTTGAGGTGTTGATGTAGGTGGTGGTGAAGATGTAGTAAGCTTGTCCTCCAGCTTCCAGGGCAAGGGCTCCCCATCAAAGGTTGACGCGAGAGTCCCCTGAGAACTGTAACTGGCAGCTAAACTCATACCTTTAAATCTCGCTTCATATTCGAAGACTTGATTTTGTAGATCATAAACTTGGCTCTGCAGAAAGTTAATTTGCTCGTTGAGGGTGGAGATGATGTCCTTCACGGACTGTCCGTCCACCGTCTGATCATGGGTGAATTCCGTGATCATGGAGTGATTGGCACTAAGTCCACGCTCCACCATCTTCTGGCACTTGAAGATTTCCTGTTCCACCGCCTCAAGCCTAGCCTCCACACTTTCGGTCTTCTTGGGTCCTTGAACATCGCGGATGTGGAGCACCCCCTCACGCATATCAATGGCTTGAGGGTGCTTCATCACCTCCGACAAGTACGGGCTGATGACCTTCTCGAAGAACTTGTCCTTGGAGGAACTTGGTGGAGCCATGGAGATCTAGATCTGAAGAGAAAACAACAAGAAACAAGAACAGAGGATTTTTCTGCGATACGCTCGTCAAAACAGTCGGGGGTATATATAGAGAATTTTTATTCTTGGGAAACAAGTATTTCGAAGGAAAACAGAGTCGGGAAGGCATCCGAGGTGGGCACAACCCACCAGGGCGCGCCGAGGGGTGCCTGGCGCGCCCTGGTGTATCGTGCTCACCTCGATCACCTTCCGGTTTATTTTTTTATTTCCAAAATTCTAAAATATTCCAAAACTGACAACAAATATATTTGCGGATTTTTCGGAGTCCGTTTACTTACCGTATCACATACCTCCTATTTTTAAGTATTCTGGAGCGTTCCGGAAGGTTTCTTTTATGTGTTCCTCTAGTGTCATGGTTTGGATAACATTGCTTTCAACGTTAATAGGCGTACCTGAGATATAATGCTTAATTATTTGTCCATTGACCACCTTCGGGTTAGTACCTTCAGGATTATTAATCTTGATAGCTCCAGAACGATGAACCTCTTCGATAATATATGGTCCTTCCCATTTTGAGAGAAGCTTTCCTGCAAAAAATCTTAAACGAGAGTTGAACAAAAGAACATAATCTCCTATTTTGAATTCCCGCTTTTGGATTCTTTTGTCATGCCATCTTTTTACTTTTTCTTTGAATAGCTTGGCATTTTCATAGGCTTGGGTTCTCCATTCATCTAGTGAGCTAATATCAAATAGCCTCTTCTCACCGCAAGTTTGAAATCATAGTTGAGTTCTTTAATTGCCCAAAATGCTTTGTGTTCTAGTTCTAAAGGCAAATGACAAGCTTTCCCATATACCATTTTATATGGATACATACCCATAGGATTTTTATAAGCTGTTCTATAGGCCCAAAGTGCATCATCTAATTTCTTAGACCAATTCTTACGAGACCTATTGACAGTTTTTTGTAATATTAATTTTATTTCTCTATTGCTAAGTTCAACTTGACCACTAGATTGAGGATGATAGGGTGATGCAATTCTATGGTTAACATCATATTTAGCAAGCATCTTACGGAAAGCACCATGGATAAAATGTGAATCACCATCGGTCATTAAATATCTAGGGACTCCAAACCTCGGGAAGATAACCTCTTTAAGCATTTTAATGGAGGTGTGGTGATCAGCACTACAAGTTGGAATAGCTTCTACCCACTTAGTGATATAATCAACAGCAACCAGAATATGAGTGTACCCGTTAGAGGAAGGAAAAGGTCCCATATAGTCAAAACCCCAAACGTCAAATGGTTCGACAACAAGTGAATAATTCATAGGCATTTCCTGACGCTTACCGATATGACATTCATCACAAGACAAGACAAACTTACGGGCATCCTTGAAGAGAGTAGGCCAATAAAAACCAGATTGCAATACCTTATGAGCAGTTCTATCTCCCGCATGATGTCCTCCATAAGCTTCGGAATGACATTTCCGTAGGATTTGTTCCTGTTCATGCTCAGGTACACAACGTCTAATAATACCATCTACTCCTTCTTTATAAAGATGTGGGTCATCCCAAAAGTAATGTCTCAAGTCATAGAAGAATTTTTTCTTTTGCTGATAAGTAAAGCTAGGTGGTATATATTTAGCGACAATATAATTAGCATAGTCAGCATACCAACGTGTGTGTTGTGAGACACTTATTGCAGCTAGCTATTCGTTAGGGAAACTATCATCAATAGGTAGTGGGTCATCAAGAATATTTTCTAACCTAGACAAGTTATCAACCACGGGGTTCTCAGCTCCCTTCCTATCAACGATATGTAAGTCAAATTCTTGGAGCAAGAGAACCCACCTAATGAGTCTAGGTTTAGCATCTTTCTTTTCCATAAGGTATTTAATAGCAGCATGATCGGTGTGAACAATAACTTTGGAGTCAACAATATAGGATCTAAATTTATCACAAGCAAACACAACTGCTAAAAAATCTTTTTCAGTAGTAGCATAGTTTCGTTGGGCATTGTCCAGAGTTTTACTAGCATAATGGATAACATTCAATTTCTTATCAACTCTTTGTCCTAGGACAACACCAACAGCATAATCACTAGCATCACACATAATTTCAAAAGGCAAGTTCCAATCAGGTGGTTGAACGATAGGTGCAGAGGTTAAGGCTTTCTTGAGTGTTTCAAAGGCTTCCACACAATCATCATCAAAAACAAAGGGAATATCCTTTTGCAAAAGATTAGTAAGAGGCCTAGAAATTTTAGAGAAGTCTTTAATGAACCTCCTATAAAAACCAGCATGACCAAGGAAACTTCGAATACCTTTAATATCTTTAGGACATGGCATTTTCTCAATTGCATCAAATTTAGCTTTACCCACCTCAATACCTCGTTCAGATATTTTATGCCCGAAGACAATGCCTTCATTAACCATAAAGTGGCACTTCTCCCAATTCAAGACGAGATTAGTTTGTTCACATCTCTGCAAAACTTGATCAAGGTTGCTTAAGCAATCATCAAAAGAAGTTCCGTAAACGGAAAAATCATCCATGAAAACCTCCACAATCTTTTCACAAAAGTCAGAGAATATAGCAGTCATACATCTTTGAAAGGTAGCAGGTGCATTGCATAAACCAAAAGGCATACGTCTATAAGCATAGGTTCCAAAAGGGCAAGTAAAGGTAGTTTTCTCTTGAACGGATTGTGACACAAGTATAACCAGAATATCCATCTAAGAAACAAAAGTGTGTGTGCTTAGATAGTCTCTCTAGCATTTGATCAATGAACAGTAGAGGGTAATGATCTTTCCTAGTAGCTTTATTTAATTTTCTAAAATAAATTAGCATTCTATAGCCAGTGACAATTCTTTGTGGAATGAGTTTATTTTTATCATTAGGAACAACGGTAATTCCTCCTTTCTTAGGGAGACAATGAACGGGACTTCCCCATCTACTATCAGCTATGGGATAGATTATACCTGCTTCCAGAAGCTTTAATATTTCAGTTCTTACCACTTCTTTCATCTTAGGATTCAATCGCCGTTGGCGGTCAATAACGGGTTTGAAATCAGGTTCCATATTGATCCTGTGCTGACATAGAGTGGGACTAATGCCCTTAAGATCATCAAGAGTATATCCAATAGCAGCCCGGTGCTTCCTTAGAACTTTCAATAATCTCTCTTCTTCATGTTCTGAAAGGTTAGCACTAATAATAACAGGATATATCTTTTTCTCATCAAGATAAGCATATTTCAATTCAAACACAGGATCATCTTTAGGTGGAGGAGGACCTCCAAGAGTTTCAATAGGCAAATTGTGTTTCAAGAGAGGTTGTTGTTCGAAGAAAATTTGATCTATTTCATTTCTTTCACGCAAGTGCATATCATTTTAATGGTCAAGAAAATATTGTTCCAATGGATCAGTAGGTGGCACAACAATAGAAGCAAGACCAATTATTTCATCCTTACTAGATAACGCTTTATCACGAGGTTGTCTTCTAAACTTGGAAAAATTAAACTCATGAGACACATTACCAAAACTGACACCGACAATTTGTTTTTCACAATCTATCTTAGCATTGACGGTGCTCAAGAAAGGTCTACCAAAGATAATGGGACAAATGTCATCCTGTGGGGAACCAAGGAGTAGAAAATCAGTAGGGTATTTTATTTTCCCACACAAGACTTCAACATCTCTAACAATCCCAAGTGGTGTGATAGTGTCTCTATTAGCAAGTTTAATAGTGACATCAATGTCTTCCATTTCAGCAGGTGCTATTTCATCCATAATTTCTTGGTATAAGGTAAAAGGGATAGCACTCACACTAGCACCTAAATCACATAAACCATGGTAGCAATGATCTCCTATTTTAACTGAGACAACAGGCAAGCCCTCTATGGGTCTATGTTTATCTTTTTCATCAGGTCTAGCAATTCTAGCAGCTTCGTCACAAAAGTAGATAACATGCCCATCGATATTTTCTTCCAAGAGATCTTTAACCATAGCAACACTAGGTTCTACTTTAATTTGCTCAGGGGGTTTAGGTGCTCTTATATTACTCTTACGAACCACAGTTGATACCTTAGCATGTTCCTTTATCCTAACAGGGAAAGGTGGGTTTTCAATTTAAGCGGTAGGCACAACTGGATCAACATTGTAAAAGATGGTTTCTTATTTAGCTATGACCGGTTATTTAATTTCTTCTTTGATAGGGGGATGCTATTTAAACCACTTCTCCTTAGGGAGATCAACGTGAGTAGCAAATGCTTCACAGAAAGAGGCTACTATCTTAGAGTCAAGTCCATATTTAGTGCTAAACTTGTGAAAAGTATCGGTACTCATAAAAGATTTAACACAATCAAATTCAAGCTTTATACCTGACTCATTACCTTCATCGAGTTCGCAATCTTCAGAGTTGCGTTTAATTCTTTCCGAGAGATCCCACTTGAATTCAATAGTCTTCTTCATATAAGAACCAGCACAAGAAGTATCGAGCATGGATTGATCATTATGAGAAAGACGAGCATAAAAATTCTGAATGATAAATTCCCTCGGAATATCATGATTGGGGCATGAATATAACATTGACTTAAGCCTCCCCCAAGCTAGAGCGATACTTTCTCCTTCACGAGGCCAAAAATTATATATATAATTCCGATCACGATGAACTAGATGCATGGGATAAAACTTTTGGTGAAATTCCAATTGCAAACGATTCCAGTTCCACGATCCAAGATCATCACATAGCCTATACCACGTCAATGATTTTCCCTCCAAAGATAAAGGGAAAACCTTCTTCTTAACTTCATCTCCGGGTAAACCTGCAAGCTTAAATAATCCACAAATTTCGTTCACATATAAAAGATGCATATCAGGATGTTCAGTTCCATCTCCTGCATAAGGTTTAGCAAGCAGTTGTTCTAGCATACCGGAAGGAACTTCATAAGTAACATTTTCAGTAGGTGCTGTAGGTTGAGGGGCAACTAATTGTGGTTCCGGTCGAGGTGAAGATACCCCGAACAAACCCCTCAAAGGATTGTTTTCCATAGTAGCAAGTAGCGATAAATTTCAGCACGTAGTATAAGTTTTTCCTTACCGATTTCCACTTACCAAGAGCGCTTCACTCCCCGGCAACGGCGCCAGAAAAGAGTCTTGATGACCCACAAGTATAGGGGATCAATCGTAGTCATTTCAATAAGTAAGAGTGTCGAACCCAACGAGGAGCAGAAGGAAATGACAAGCGGTTTTTAGCAAGGTAATTTCTGCAAGCACTGAAATTGTAGGTAATAGATAGTTTGATAGCAAGATAATTGATAGCAAGCAAGTAACGGTAACGGTAAACAAGGTGCAGCAAGGTAGGCCAATCCTTTTGAGGCAAAGGACAGGCCAGAATAATCACTAGTAATAGGCAAAGTGTTCTTGAGGGTACACGAGAATTTCGTCTAGTCACTTTTATCATGTTGGTTTGATTCGTGTTCGCTACTTTGATAATTTGATATGTGGGTGCACCGGTGCTAAGGTTCTGTTCTTACTTGAACTAACAACCTACTTATGATTAACCCCCTCGCAAGCATCCGCAACTACGAGAAAAGTATTAAGACAAAGTCTAACCATAGCATTAAACACGTGGATCCAAATCAGCCCCTTACGAAGTAGCGCATAAATTAGGGTTTAAGCTTCTGTCACTCTAGCAACCCGTCATCTAATAACTACTCCACAATGCCTTCCCTTAGGCCCATGAATGGTGAAGTGTCATGTAGTCGACGTTCACATGACACCACTAAGGGAATCACAACATACATATCATTAAAAATATCGAACACATATCAAATTCACATGATTACTCGCAACATGACTTCTCCCGTGACCTCAAGAACAAAGGTAACTACTCACAAATAATAATCATGCTCAAGATCAGAGGAGTATTAAATAGCATAATGGATCTGAACATATAATCTTCCACCAAATAAACCATATAGCAATCAACTACGCAAGGTAATCAACACTACTAGTCACCCACAGGTACCAATCTGAGGTTCCGGTACAAAGATTGAACACAAGAGATGAACTAGGGTTTGAGAGGAGATGGTGCTGTTGAAGATGTTGATGAAGATTTGCCTCCCAAAGATGAGAGGGGTGTTGGTGATGACGATAGCTTCGATTTCCCCCTCCGGGAGGGAAGTTCCCCTGGCGGAATCGCTCCGCCGGAGGGCAAAAGTGCTCCTGCCCAAGTTCCGCCTCGAGGCGGCAGCGCTTCGTCCTGAAAGTCCTCCTCTTATTTTTTCTAGGTCAAGAGTGACCTTATACCAGAAGATGGGCACCGGAGGTGGGCCAGGCTGAGCACAACCCATCAGGGCGCGCCCAGGGGGGCCTGGCGCGCACTGGTGGGTTGTGCCCACCTGGGAGGCCCCCTCCGATGGTTTTCAGCTCGAGTATTTTTTATTAAATGTAAAAATAATCTCCGTAAAATTTCAGCTTTTTCATTGGAGTTGTGCAGAATAGGTATCTCTGACGTGCTTCTCTTGGGTCCGGAATTCCAGCTGTCGGTATTCTCCCTCTTTGTGTAAACCTTGCATATTATGAGAGAAAAGGCATTAGAATCACTCCCCAAAGCATTATTATTCAACAAAACAAAGTAAATAACAGTAGGAAATCATGATGCAAAATGGACGTATCAGTATTCTCTGCAAGTGTTGTAAGTAACGATAGTAGATAGTTTTGTAGCAAGATACACCGTAACAAGTGATAAGTAGCAATAGTAGAAAAGGTGCAGCAAGGTAGCCCAATCCTTTTTGTAGCAAAGGACAGGCCTGAAGGTACTCCTATATTAAGCAAGCGCTCCCGAGGACACATGGGAATTCTGTCTAGTCATGTTCATCATGTTGGGTTGATTCACGTTCGCTACTTTGATAATTTGATATGTGGATGGACCGGTGCTAAGGTGCTGTTCTTACTTGAACTAACAACCTACTATGATTACCCCCTCTAGCAAGCATCCGCAACTACGAAAGAAGAATTAAGATAAATCTAACCATAGCATGAAATATGTGGATCCAAATCAGCCCCTTATGAAGCAACGCATAAACTAGGGCTTAAGCTTCTATCACTCTAGCAACCCATCATCTACTTGTTATTCCACAAAGACTTCCCTTAGGCCCATAGCATGGTGAAGTGTCGTGTAGTCAACGTTCACACAACACCACTAAGAGAAGTAACAACATACACATCATTAAAATGTCGAACGAATACCAACTTCACATGATAACTTATATCCAGACTTCTCCCATGTCCTCAGGAACAATAATAACTACTCACACCTCATCAACATGTTCAAGATTAGAGGTGCTATAATAATAATTAAGGATCTGAACATAATATCTTCCAGCAAGTAATCCAACAAGCATCAACTACAAGATGTAATCAACACAACTAGTAACCCACAGGTACCAATCTGAGGTTTTGGGACAAAGATTCAATACAAGAGATGAACTAGGGTTGGAGATGAGATGGTG
The DNA here is from genome assembly GCA_039707655.1 of Elymus sibiricus. NCBI lineage: Eukaryota > Viridiplantae > Streptophyta > Magnoliopsida > Poales > Poaceae > Elymus > Elymus sibiricus. Next base: position 255,431,960 of record CM077671.1, read on the forward strand.
CTGGTGAAGATTGGTCCTCCCATGAAGGAGGAAGCGTTGGTGATGACGATGGCTTCGATCTCCCCCTCCCGGAGAGGGATTTCCCCGATAGAATCTGACTGCCGGAGTGCAAAAGGGCATCTGCCTAGGTTTCCGCCTCGAGACGGCGGCGCTTAGTCCCGAAAGGTTGCTTGTGATTTTTTCTAGGGTAAAACACACCATATAGGAGAAGATGGGCGCCGGGATTCCAGCCAGGGCCCCACCACACATCAAGTCGCGACCTGGGGGGGGGGGGGCGCCCTGATGGCTTGTGCCTGGCTGGTGGCCCCCCTCTGGTATATTTTTGGCCCATAAATTCACATATATTCAATAAAAATTACTCATGAAGTTTCAGGTCATTTTGAGTCTGGTGATTTTTCTGCCTTTTTCTCGGTTTTTTGGTCCAGAATTCCAGTTTCCAGATAATTCCCTCCTTGTGATGTACCTTGCATATTCAGAGAGAAAGGGCATAATACTTGTATGATAATAGGGAATAATGGACAGGAATAACGTAAATATGAATAGGAAATCATGATGCAAAATGGACGTATCTACTCCCCAAAGCTTAGACCTCGCTTGTCCTCAAGCGAAAGCCGAACTCGAGAGTAATGACCACATAATTTGAGAGAGAGGTATAGATAAAAACAGAATGTGAACATGAGAGCATCATGCATATCTTTATAGCAGCAAGCATTTCATCATATAACTTCTCATAATCAAGTAAAGATCTATTCACAATTATCGAAGTATGAAGCATAAACCTTATCGACAACCAACAAACGATGCTTTTAGTCATGGAGATAATCCTAGTTCATCATATTCAAGAGAAGAGTCTATATAAGAGCTTTCATTGTAGCAAACCTACATACTCAACTATCATTTAGTCATCTATGATTGTTGACACTCATTGCATATTTTTGGAGCTAATGTTTTTGTCGGACACATAGGAACATAGGGGCTTCATTTGCCACCCAACTCATTTACCTCAAGGATAATTTCAACAATAATGAATCATGGTTTCTTACATTCAACTGGATATATATACCTGGATCTTACCTCAACATGTGATGCTTACCACTAAGAGAGTTTATAACTTAGAAGAAGAGAAGTTATTGATGACTCTTGAATAAAGGTAAGAACTTTATGAGAGTGAAAGATAGGCCCTTCGCAGTGGGAAGCAGAGGTTGTCATGCGCTTTTATTTGGTTAGATGTGCAATCTCTTAATGCAAAGGAACATCACTTTATATTGCCCCTTGTGATAGCGAACTTTATTATGCACTCCGTCGCTTTTATTTCTTCACCATCACAAGATCGTACAAAGCTTATTTTCCTTTTCAATAAAAGATCATACATGTTTAGAGGCAATTTTTATTGCTTATGCACCGATGACAACTTACTTGAAGGATCTTATTCAACCCCTAGTTAGGTAAGGTGGACTCTTACAAAAAGAAACTGAGTTCAAGGGGTTATGGATGCACAAGTAGTATCTCTACTTGGTGCGGAAATTTTGGCTAGCAAAAGTTCTAAAGGAAGCATAACATGTTAAAGGATCCATGTCTATATAACTTCTATGCAAATGTAAGCAATCATGACCATTAGGCTGTCTTCCATGTCCAACTTCAACATTTGATCATTATTTAATATTTGGTGAGGGTTCGTAATCATAGATGATGTCCAAGATAGTATATTTGTATGTGAATCTTCTCCTCTCTATCATGATCTTGCATAGATTATAACAATGACTAAGTCTATGCTTGTTCTTTTCCCACAATTTTCATAGTTCATACTTTCTTTTTATGTGAAGTCATTACTTCCCATGGGATAAGCATATGATCTTTACTATTATTTTTATTTTCTTGCTATGATCATTGGTGCAAGAGAGTAAAGCACACGAACTCAACTAATCTTTATTATATAACTCTCGCACTCGATTACAAGGATAGGTAGAACTCAAAGCAAAATTCTAAGCAAAGCAAATCTGGAACTTTATTTCTCTAAGCCACCAAATAGCTAAAGATCAAACTAAAATAAAAGATGGTGAAAAAGTGATGGTGATACGATACCGCGGCACCTCCCCCAAGCTGGGAACAAGCTAGGAGTTGTGCCCATACCCATGTACTCAAGTGTTCTTCGGTGATGGTGGTGGTGTGCGGAAATCCTCCATCTTCCAAGGCATAGGCTCCCCATCATGGAAAGAGACTCTTGTCTCCGGAATCCTGAAATCAGCAGCGAGGCTCATCCTTTTAAACCTAGATTCATACTCACAGTTCCGGGTTTGGAGTTCATAGATTTGATCTTGAAGGTGCTCGACCCGCTCTTGAAGTTTGAAGAGAGCTTCTCCTACGCTCCTTTTGTCAAGCTTGTTCTTGCGGATGAAGTCCGTGATCATAGAGTGATTAGCACTCAGACCACGTTCAACCATCCCTTGGCACTTGAAGATCTCCTGCTCCATTTCTGCAAGCCTGGCCTTGTCGCTTCCCTCCTTCTTGGGGCATTGAACATCCCGGATGTGGAGCACCCCCTCACGCATCTCAATAGCTTGAGGGTGCTTCATCACCTCCGGTAAGTAGGGGTTGATGACCCTATCGAAGAACTTGTCTTTAGATGAACTTGGAGAAGTCATGGCAATCTAGATCTGTCAGAAAAATAGCCCGAAACAAGAAAAAAAGGAGAAACGCGCGATGCGGTGGTCAAAACATCTGGGAGTATATATAATGATTTTTGCTAGGTCAGAATACGTGTTCGGGAAGAAATCGGAGTTGGGAAGGCACACGAGGGCCGCACAAGCCATCAGGGTGCGCCCCAGGGGGGCCGCACCCTATTGGCTTGTGCCTCCCTCATGGGTCCCCCTGACTCCGTTTTATTTTTGGAATTTTTCTAAAATACTAAAACCAACAAAAATTATTATTTTTGGAATTTTCGGAGTCGGTTTACTTACCGTATCACATACCTACCTCTTTTTCAGGTTTCTGGAGTGTTTCAGAAGGTCTCCTGTATCTGTTCTTCCGGTGTTATCACTTGAATGACATTAGTTTCTTCATTAATGGGTGTACCTAAAATGTAATGCTTGATTCTTTGTCCATTCACCACCCTCGGGTTTTTGCCTTGGAAGTTGTTAATTTTTATAACACCGAAGCGGTAGACCTCTTCGACAACGTATGGACCTTCCCATTTGGATAAGAGTTTTCCTGCAAAAAATATGAAACGAGAATTGTACAAAAGCACAAGATCTCCTACATTGAATTCCCGTTTTTGGATCCTTTTTTCATGCCATCTCTTAACCTTTTCTTTAAACAACTTAGCATTCTCATAAGCTTGTGTCCTCCATTCATCTAGTGAGCTAATATCAAATAACCTCTTTTCACCGGCAAGTTTAAAATCATAATTCAATTCCTTAATTGCCCAATAAGCCTTATGTTCTAGTTCAAGAGGCAAATGACAAGCTTTTCCATATACCATTTTATATGTGGACATCCCCATGTGGTTGTTATAAGCAGTTCTGTAAGCCCATAGAGCATCATCTAGTTTCTTAGACCAATTCTTCCTGGATCTATTGACAGTCTTTTGCAAGATTAATTTTAGTTCTCGATTACTCAATTCAACTTGGCCACTAGACTAAGGATGATATGGTGATGCAATTCTATGGTTAACATCATATTTAGCTAGAAATTTACGGAAAGCACCATGAATAAAACGTGAACTGCCATCAGTCATTAAGTATCTAGGGACTCCAAACCTCGGAAAAATAATTTCCTTAAGCATTTTAATAGAGGTCTTAAAATTAGCACTACTAGTTGGAATAGCCTCTACCCACTTAGTAACGTAATCAACAGCAACTAAAATAGGAGTATACCCGTTTGAGGAAGGAAAAGGTCCCATAAAGTCAAAACCCCAAACATCAAATGGTTCAATGGAAAGTGAATAATTCATAGGCATTTCCTGACGTTTACCAATGTTACCAACTCTTTGACATTCATTACATGAAAGGACATACTTACGAGCATCTTTGAAAAGAGTAGGCCAATAAAAACGAGATTGTAATACCTTGTGTGCAGTTATATCTTCAGCATGATGTCCTCCGTAAGGTTCAGAATGACACTTCCTTAAGATTTGTTCCTTTTCATGCTAAGGTATACGCCGTCTAATAATACCGTCTACTCCCTCTTTATAAAGATGTGGGTCATCCCAAAAGTAATGTCGTAAATCATAAATATTTTTTCTTTTGTTGATAGGTGAAACTAGGTGGGATATATTTAGCAACAATGTAATTAGCATAATCAGCATACCAAGGACTACTACGTGAAGTATTTATAGCAGCAAGTTGTTCATCAGGAAAATTATCATCAATAGGCAGTGGGTCATCAAGAACATTCTCCATTCTAGACAGGTTATCTACTACGGGGTTTTCAGTTCCTTTTCTATCAACAATATGCAAATCAAATTCTTGAAGCAAAAGCACCCACCGAATAAGTCTAGGCTTAGCATCTTTCTTTTCCATAAGATATTTAATAGCAGCATGATCTGTGTGAATAGTTACTTTGGAATCAACAATATAAGGTCTAAACTTATCACATGCAAAGACAACTGCTAAAAATTCCTTTTCAGTGGTGGCATAATTTCTTTGAGCAGCATCTAGAGTTTTACTAGCATAATGGATAACATTCAATTTCTTGTCTACTCTTTGCCCTAGAACGGCACTAACAACATAATCACTAGCATCACACATAATCTCGAATGGTAAGTTCCAGTCAGGTAGTTGAACAATAGGTGCAGAAATCAAAGCTTTATTTAGTATTTCAAAAGCTTCTAAGCAATCATCATCAAAAACAAAAGGAATATCTTTTTGAAGAAGATTAGTTAGCGGCCTAGAAATCTTTGAGAAATCTTTAATGAAACGCCTATAAAAACCAGCATGACCAAGGAAGCTTATTATACCTTTGATATCTTTGGGGCATGGCATCTTCTCAATGGCGTCAACTTTAGCTTTATCCACTTCAATACCCCATTCAGAAATTTTATGCCCAAGCACTATATCTTCATTAGCCATAAAATGGCACTTCTCCCAATTCAAAACAATATTAGTTTCTTCACATCTCTGCAAAACTCGACCAAGTTGCTCAAGCAATCATCAAAAGAAGTTCCATCAACTGAAAAATCATCCATGAAAACCTCAACAATATTTTCACGAAAATCAGAGAATATAGCCATCATACATCTTTGAAAGGTAGCAGGTGCATTGCACAAACCAAAAGGCATATGTCTATAAGCATACGTTCCAAAAGGGCAACTAAAAGTAGTTTTTTCTTGATCCTCTTTTGACACATGTATTTGAGAAAAGCCGGAATATCCATCAAGAAGGCAAAAGTGTGTGTGCTTAGATAATCTTTCTAGCATTTGATCGATAAAAGGTAAAGGATAATGATCTTTCCTAGTAGCTTTGTTTAATTTCCTGAAATCAATCACCATCCTATAACCAGTTACTATTCTTTGTGTGATAAGTTCATTTTTATCATTAGGGACAATAGTTATACCGCCTTTCTTAGGAACACAATGAACAAGATTTACCCATCTACTATCAGCAATGGGATAAATTATACCTGCCTCCAGAAGCTTTAGTATTTCAGTTCTTACCACTTCCTTCATCTTAGGGTTTAAGCGGCGTTGGTGATCAACGACAGGTTTAGCATCTGGTTCCATATTAATCTTGTGCTGACATAGAGTGGGACTAATGCCCTTAAGATCACCGAGACTATATCCAATAGCATCCTAGTGCTTCTTCTTGCTCTAAAAGGTTAGCACTTATAATAACATGATATATTTTCTTTTCATCAAGATAAGCATATTTCAAAGTATCGGGTAAAGTCTTTAGCTCAAACACGGGATCTCCCTTGGGTGGAGGGGGATCCCCTATAATATCAACCGGTAAGTTGTGTTTAAGAACAAGCGTTTGTTTCAAAAATATGTCATCTATCTCATTTCTCTCATTCATATGCATATCATTTTCATGGTCTAGTAAATATTGTTCTAACGAGTTGGTAGGAGGTACGACAATAGAAGCTAGACCAATAATATCATCTTTGCCTGATAATTCTTTCTCATGAGGTTGTTTACTAAACTTAGAGAAATTAAATTCATGAGACACATCGCCAAAGCTTACTTTAACCTTATCAGTAACACAATTAATTTCAGCATTAACAGTATTCAAGAAAGGTCTACCAAATATAATGGGGCAAAAGTTATCTTGTTCTGAACCAAGTACTAGAAAATCAGTGGGGTACTTGACCTTTCCACACAAGACCTCAGCATCTCTAACAATCCCTAGTGGTGTAATAGTATCTCTGTTTGCATGTTTTATAGTAACATCAATGTCCCCAAGTTCAGACGGTGCCATGTCATTCATAATTTCTTGATATAAGGTAAAAGGTATAGCACTAACACTAGCACCAATATCACACAAGCCATGATAACAATGATCTCCAATTTTAATGGAAACCAAAGGCATGCCAACAACTGGTTTATTTTTATCTAGTTCATCTTGCACGTTTCTAGAAGGTTTTGCAGTTCTAGTAGCTTCACCACAGAAGTAAATGAATTGAATATCAATGTTGTCAACTAGCAGATCTTTAACCATTGCAACTTTAGGCTCAACATTTATTTGTTCAGGAGGTGTAGGTGTCCTAGCATGACTTTTATTAACCACAGTTGTAGCTTTAGTGTGTTCCTTAATTCTAACAGGGATGGGTGGTTTCTCAATGTAAGCTGTAGGAACAATTGGATCAACATGGCTAACAATTATTTCTTCCTTCTCAAGTTTAATAGGTTTCTCTAATTGTTCTTCAATGGGTGGATGGTACTTAAACCACTTCTCCTTAGGGATATCAACATGAGTAGCAAATGATTCACATAAAGAAGCTACTATCTTAGAGTCAAAGCCATATTTATTACTCAACTTATAGCAGGCATCAGTTTCCATAAAAGATTTTACACAATCAAACTTGAGCTTTATACCTAACTCTTTACCTTTGTCGAGTTCCCAGTCTTCAGAGTTGCGCTTAATTCTTTCCAGGAGATCCCATTTGAATTTATTAGTTCTATTCATGAAGGAACCAGTAGAGGAAGAATCGAGTAGGGTTTGATCATCATGAGAAAGCCAAGCATTTTTTTTGCATAATAGTATCTCTTGAGATATCATGGTTGGGACAAGTGTGCATCATAGATTTAAGCCTCCCCCAAGCTTGAGCGATACTTTCTCCTTTATGAGGCCAACAATTATAAATAAAATTCCGATCATGATGAACTAGATGCATAGGATAAAACTTCTGATGAAATTCCAACTTCAAACGATTCCAGTCCCATGATCCAATATTGCCTAATAACCTGTACCACATTAATGCCTTTCCCTCCAAAGATAAAGGGAAAACTTTCTTCTTAACTTTGTCTCCACACAACCCTGCCAGCTGAAATAATCCACAAACTTCAGCGACAAATATCAAATGATACTTAGAATGAGTCGTTCCATCATATGGGTGTGATAAGAGTTTATCAAGCATACCAGAAGGAATCTCATAATAAACATTTTCAGTAGTTTCAGTAGGTTGATGAGCAATTTCCTCATCTTCAGTTCGGGCCGAAGATGCCCCGAACAAGCCACTCAAAGGGTAACCGTTCATAGTGACAAGCAACAGTAATATTCAGCATGTATAGAAAATGTTATCTTACCAATTTCCACTTACCAAGGCGCTTCACTCCCCGACAACGGCACCAGAAAAAAGTCTTGATGATCCACAAGTATAGGGGATCAATCGTAGTCCTTTCGATAAGTAAGAGTGTCGAACCCAACGAGGAGCAGAAGGAAATGATAAGCAATTTTTAGCAAGGTATTCTCTGCAAGTGCTGTAAGTAATGATAGTAGATAGTTTTGTAGCAAGATAAATTGTAAAAAGTGATAAGTAGCAATAGTAGCCAAGGTGCACCAAGGTAGCCCAACCCTTTTTGTAGCAAAGGACAAGCCTGAAGGTACTCTTATATTAAGAAAGCGCTCCCGAGGACACATGGGAATTCTGTCTAGTCATGTTAATCATGTTGGGTTGATTCACGTTCGCTACTTTGATAATTTGATGTGTGGGTCGACCGGTGCTAAGGTGCTGTTCTTACTTGAACTAACAACCTACTTATGATTACCCCCTCTTCCAAGCATCCGCAACTATGAAAGAGGAATTAAGATAAATCTAACCATAGCATGAAACATCTGGATCCAAATCAGCCCCTTATGAAGCAACACATAAACTGGGGTTTAAGCTTCTGTCACTCTAGCAACCCATCATCTACTTGTTACTCCACAATGAATTCCCTTAGGCCCATAGCATGGTGAAGTTTCGTGTAGTCGACGTTCACACGACACCACTAAGAGAAGTAACAACATACACATCATCAAAATATCGAACGAATACCAACTTCACATGATAACTTCTAACCGGACTTCTCCCATATCCTCGGGAACAATAGTAACTACTCACACCTCATCAACATGTTCAAGATCAGAGGTGCAATAATAATAATTAAAGATCTGAACATAATATCTTCCACCAAGTAATCCAACAAGCATCAACTCCGAGATGTAATCAACACAACTAGTAACCCAGATGTACCAATATGATGTTTTGGGACAAAGATTGAATACAAGAGATGAACTAGGGTTGGAGATGAGATGGTGCTGGTGAAGATGTTGATGAAGATTGGTCCTCCCACGAAGGAGGAAGCGTTGGTGATGACGATGGCTTTGATCTCCCCCTCTCGGAGAGGGATTTCCCCGGCAGAATCTGACTGCCGGAGTGCAAAAGGGCCTCTGCCCAGGTTTCCCCCTCGAGAAGCGGCGCTTCGTCCCGAAAGGTTGCTTGTGATTTTTTCTAGGGTAAAACAAACCATATAGGAGAAGATGGGCAGCGGGATGCTTGCCAGGGCCCCACCACACATCAGGGCGCGGCCTGGGGGGCGCCCTGATGGCTTGTGCTTGGCTGGTGGCCCCCCTCTATTATATTTTTGGCTCATAAATTCACATATATTCAATAAAATTTCCTCGTGAAGTTTAGTTCATTTGGAGTCTGGTGATTTTTCTGCTTTTTCTCGGTTTTCTGGACCAGAATTGCAGTTTCCAGATAATTCCCTCTTTGTGATGTACCTTGCATATTCGGAGAGAAAGGGCATAAGAATTGTATGATAATAGGGAATAATGGACAAGAATAACGTAAATATGAATAGGAAATCATGATGCAAAATGGACATATCAGCCGACTCCTGCCTGCACCTATTACTATTACTCCACCCATCTACCGCTATCCAGCATGCATCTAGAGTATTAAGTAAAACGGAGTAATGCTTGGAGAACAAGGACATGATGTAGACAAAGAGAATTCAATCTATATGAATTAACCCCATCATTTTATCCTTAGTGGCAACAATACAAAGACATATCTTGTCCCCTTCTGTCACTGGGACAAAGAAACCCGACAGATTGAACCCACTACAATGCACCCCTCTCACTGAAGAAATATCGATCTAGTTGGCCAAACTTTTTCAATAGATCAGAGAGATTTACGAAGCTATAATAATCATGCGAAGAAGAATCATAATATAAATCATAGAAGACTCAAATATTTTTCATGAATAATCGGAACATAAACCCACAATTCATCGGATCTCAGCAAATGCACCGCACAAAGTGATTACATCGAATAGATCACCGCGAAGATGCGGTGAACTTGTATTGAAGATCAACAGATAGAGAAATAGCCATCTAGGTACTAACTACGGACCCGTACGTCTTTAGGGAACTACTCACACATCACCATGGGAGCAGTAAGGTTGGTCTAGAGGCCTTCCGTGATCAATCTCCCCTCTGGTAGGGCACCGGAACATTGCTCCAGATGGGCACACGGCGGAACAACGACTTGCGGGGGTGGAAAAAGTGTTTCGGGAGGCTCTCTAGGGTTTTTGGGATTTATAGCAATTTATAGGCCAGAGAGGGGCGCCGGGGGACGCCAGAGGGGGCCACCACATAACAGGGCGCGACCACCCCCTGGACGCGCCCTGTTGTGTGGTGGCTCCCTGATACGTCTCCAACGTATCTATAATTTTTGATTGTTCCATGCTGATATATTATCATTCTAGGATACTTTTTGTGTCTTTATTTACCAATTTATAATATTTTTGAGCAATAACCTATTGACCCAGTGCCCAGTGCCAGTTGCTGTTTTCTGCATGTTTTTTTACTTTTCAGGTTTACAGTACCAAACGAAATCCAATTTCCACGAAACTTTTTCATTTTTTTATGGACCAAAAGAATACCTGGAAGCTTCGGGAGGAGTCAGGAGGCTGCACGAGGGCACCAGCATGCAACAGGGCGTGCCGTGGGGGGGGGTTGCACCCTGATGTGTGCTGGCCCCCTCGGGCGCCTCCCGATGCCCCTCTCTGGCCTATAAATTCTCTAATATTCCAAAACCCTAGAGACAGTCCCGAAACTCTTTTTACGCCGCCGCAAGTCTCTGTTCCATCGCGAGGCCATCTGGAGCTCTGTTCCGGCACCCTGCTGGAGGGGGGATCGATCACAGAGGGCCTCTTCATCAACCTTGCTGCCCTCATGATGATGTGTGAGTAGTTCACCACATACCTATGGGTCCATAGCTAGTACCTATATGGCAATCTCTCTATCTCTTGATCTTGAATACAATGATCATCGCATCTTCGCTTTGATCCATCCGATGTAATCCTATTGTGCGGTGTGTTTGTTGGGATCCGATGAATTGTGGGTTTATGTTTAGATTATTCATGAAAAGTATTTGAGTCACCTCTGAATATTTAGATTCTTATTTGCATGATCATTATAGCTCCGTAATTCTCTCCGATCTATCGATGTGCTTTGGCCAAGTAGATTGATCTATCTTCAGTGGGAGAGGTGCGTTGTGGTAGGTTCAACCTGACGAGTTTCTATATCCCAATGACAAAGTTGGGGACAAGATGCGTCTTTGTGTTGTTGCTACTAAGGATAACACGATGGGGTTTATTCATATTGCTTGAGTTTACTTTGTCTACCTCATGTCATCGTTCTCCATGCATTACTCTATTTTACTTAATACTCTAGATGCATGCTGGATAGCGGTCGATGAGTGGAGAAATAGTACTAGGTGCAGGCAAGAATCGGCCTATTTGTTTATGGACGTGATGCCTATATACACATGATCATTGCCTTGAATATCGCATAACTATTCGCTTTTCTATCAATTGCCCAACAGTAATTTGTTACCCACCGTATGCTGCCTACATGAGAGATGTCGCTACGGAAAACTATGACCCCCGGGTCTATTCACTTATAAATTTACAAACGCTACTATTACCTTGCTGCCTTTATTTACTTTTTATTTTATTTTGCAGTTTACAATTATCTACACAACTCATTTTCTTGCAAATAACGAGATCAAGGGGATTGACAACCCTCTTGGCCGTGTTGGGTGCAAGTTGTTTGCTCTTTTGTGTGCAGCCACTGAAGACGGTTGAGGATTGCTATTCCTATTGGTTCAATAAACCTTGGTTTCATAACTGGGGGAAATACTTAATCACTTTGTGCTGCAATTACCCATTCCTCTTCACGGAAAACCCAATGCAGATCACAAGTATCAAGAAGGATTTCTGGCGCCGTTGCCGGGGAATATCATCAACAACTATCAAGTAAATTCACACAAATTTTCATTCACTTGTTTATCTTTTTATTTGCTGTTATATTTAGTTTGTCTCATAAAAATTTAAAATACAAAAATATTTACCTTTGCTTGTTATTAGTTTTCTTGTTTGAAGTCATGGCTAGTTCTCCTTCCGCTCGCATTACTCCCAATAATGTTGTAGTCAATTTTAAGCAAAGGGGAGGAGAAAGTTTGAAATATGTGTGGTATAGGATTTGCTTCGCTCAAAATGGAGCAACTAAAAAGTTATCCACCACTACCTTGCTTCATAATTTTTATGTTGGTGTGACAACTTGGTATAGGTTTGTCCTTGACACCATCACCGGTGGGAACTTCCTAATGTGTCACACCTTGGATGCTTATAACGCAATTGAAATCTTCTTGGGACACCACCCGTTACCGTTAATGAAACTAGTTTGACCTTGGAACATGTTATGCAAAGGCTTGATGCTATTGAAAAGAAAATGATCACGAATGAACCAATTGAGGAGTTTGATAAAAAAACTTCATAATCATATCACTCAATTGGGTTCACGGGTAGGAATGACTTTGAAAGCTTTAAAGGAAAAGGACACTACTATTGATGAGAGGATAGAACATGGCTTGAATAGAATGGATAAAATGGAGGAGGTCATTTACAAAGTAGGTTCCGCTTTCACACCTACTAAAACTAACGCTAGTACCTCTCAAAACAAAATCCCAAAGTTCATATATATTCCTAAGAGCATTTGTACACCTCTGACCAAAAGAAATGAAGACTTAAAAATGATTAGTGTTCATCCCAACTTTATAAACATGATAAAAGATCCTATTCATAAGACTCCTATTTACCCTATTATCCATGGTTGTTTTATTGAGGAGCTTGATGTCAAAGATGACAACATTTGAAACTATGCATTATGCCTAGCTAGGGGCATGAAACAATAGCGCTTGTTGGGAGGCAACCCAATAGTTATCTTTATTTTTGCTTTTTTACTTTCTGTTTTTCTATAACATGATTATTTCCTATGTAATGATTATGTTATTATGTTTAAATTAGTGTTTGTGCCAAGTAAAGACTTTGGGATGACTCACAAGATGAGTAGAATCGATGCTGAAACAAAACAGAAACTTTTGACTCCAGTACAGGAATTTTCATTTTTTACTGGAGAGTGATAATGATCTGAAGTTTTTACACAGTATTTCTATAGAAACTTTCGAGGTTGACCTAATTTTTAAGAATTTGTAGAGTTACATAAGTATAGGTTCTCTACAGATTCCTACAGACTGGTCTGTTTTAGACAGATTCTGTTTTTGCTTGCATAGTTGCTTGTTTTGATTGTGCTATGGATTGTATCGGGGGGTATAAGCCATGGAGAAGTTAGAATAAAGTACCTATTATGCAATTATAAAATAAGAATCAATTTATAACTGTACCTAAAGTATTCAATATGTTTCTTATACTAACGGATCTCACGAAGTTTTGTTGAGTTTTGTGTGATTGAAGTTTCAAGTTTTGGGTGTTATCACGATGGACAAAGGAATAAGAAGCGGCAAGAGCCTAAGCTTGGGGATGCCCAAGGCACCCCAAGATAATATTTTAAGGAAGACTCAAGCGTCTAAGCTTGGGGATGCCCCGGAAGGCATCCCCTCTTTCGTCTCAATCCATCGGTATGTCACTTGAAGCTATATTTTTATTCATCACATGATATGAGTTTTTCTTGGAGCGTCGTTTGTTTTTGTTTGCTTTTACTTTAATTTTGCCACAATCATTGTTTGCTGGACACACCTATTTGAGAGAGACACACCTTCGTCATAATTTGTTAGAATACTCTATGTGCTTCACTTTTATCTTTTGAGCTTAGTAGTTGCTCTAGTACTTCACTTATATATTTTTGAATACGGTGGCGTGTAGATTTTATAGAAATAATTTCACTCTCGCTCTTCACTTATATTTGTTTGGGAGTTAATAAATAGTGACAGTAATTTGCATGGGTCATAAGACTAGTCTAAAAATATTAGGTATTCAATGAGTGATAATCAAAACCATCATGTAGCACATATAAAGAAATTGTGGGTTACTGATATTGATGTGGTAATATGAAAAAGGTGTGAGTTCATAATTGTTGATTTATAGAAGTGTCGATATTAAGAGAGGTTAACTTATTGTTCGTCTAAAAATTAAATAGGCATGGTGATGATGTGTGAGCATTTCTATTCCTCGTTGTAATCCTAGTTTTGTTTCGGGTCGGAAGCGCGTGATGGTTAACTCCTACCAACCTCTTCCCTCGGGGCATGAGAGTAGTACTTTGATTTGTGATAAAACTAATAAAACTTTGCAATAAGTATATGAGTTCTTTATGACTAATGTGAAACCATGGACATACACAATCTCACCTCCTCATATTCGGTAGCCTCTTCGGTACCATGCATAGCCCATTCTCACCTTGAGGATCGGCGCAACTTTTGCGGGTGCATCCCAACCCCGTGACATGATACGCTCTGTTGCACATAAGCCTCATTATATCTTCCTCAAAACAGCGACCATACCTACCTATCATGGTATTTCCATAGCCATTCCGAGATATATTGCCATGCAAATTCCATTGTCACTTCACATGACTAGTTCGTTCATCATCATATTGCTTTGCACGATCATATAGAGCTGACATAGTATTTCTGGCAAAGCCACCATTCATCATATTTTTGATACATGTCACGCTAGATCATTGCACATCCTGGTACACTGCCAGAGGCATTCATATAGAGTCATATCTTCATATCGGTTCTTCATATTGAGTTGTAAGTAAATAAAAGTGTGATGATCATCATTGTTAGAGCATTGTCCGAGTGAGGAAATAAAAATAGGGGATGCCAAATGATCCCACCATTCTGAATAAAAAAAGGAAAAAAATGAGAGAAAATGACAGAAGGGACTTTGCTACTATCCTTTACCACACTTGTGCCTCAAAGTGGCACCTTGTTCCTCATATAGAGAGTCTCAAGTTATGTCATTTTCATATGCTAGTGGGAATTACCTTTTCATTATTATAAACTTGGCTTGTAGATTCATATGACGGGCTTCCTCAAATTCCCGAGGTCTTCATAGGCAAGCAAGTTGGATGCACACTCCACTTAGCTTCATTTGAGCTTTCATACACTTATAGCTCTAGTGCATCGTTTGCATGGCAATCCCTACTCCTTGCATTGACATCTATCGATGGGCATCTCCATAGCCCGTTGGTGCGCCTAGTTGATGTGAGACTATCTTCTTCACTTTTTACCCCTTTGAAATCTACCACCATTCTCTATTCCACCTAAATGCTATGTCCAATGGCTTACGCTCATGTATTGCGTGAAGAATAAAAAGTTGATGCATATTGAAAAGTACGATCCAATTGCCTGACCTGGACACCGTGGTGCTTGACATTTGTATTGATGTGGTGAAGATGGAGCCATTCCTTGCTAATATAATAAGATGAATGGGGGTAAACATTCTTTGAGGATCAGATACTTTGAAAGATTGATGATTCCGTTTCTTGTACTTATAAGTATTGCAATGTTAATATTTGTTAATTCATCATTTCTCAATGAACATACATGCATAAGATTACATAATGGATAGCGTGTCACATCAAAAATTCTATTTTTATCATTTACCTACTCGAGGACGAGCAGGAATTAAGCTTGGGGATGCTTGATACATCTCCAACGTATATATATTCTTTTGATTGTTCCATGCTGATATATTATCATTCTAGGATACTATTTGGGTCTTTCTTTCCCAATTTATAATATTTTTGAGCACTAACCTATTGACCCAGTGCCCGGAGCCAGTTGTTGTTTTCTGCATGGTTTTTTACTTTTCAGGTTTATAGTATGATAAGTCTCCAACATATCTATAATTTTTCATTGTTCCATGCTGTTATATTATCATTCTTGGATGTTATATAATCGTTTTATAGCAACTTTATATCATTTTTTGGGACTAACCTATTGACATAGTGCCCAGTGCCAGTTGATGTTTTCTTGCTTATTTTTTTACTTCGCAGAATACCAGTACCAAATGGAGTCCAATTGCCACAAAACGTTTTGGAGATTTTTTTGGACCAGAAGACAACTTGGGAGCCAAGGAAGCACCTGGGGGAGGCCCGTGGGGCCCACGATACACCAGGGCGCGCCAGAGGCCCCCGGCGTGCCCTGATGTATCGTGGGGCCCACTAAGGTCTTTTCCATTGCCTCTCAGCTCTATAAATCCTCAGAAATTCCAAAAACCCTAGAGGAGTCGACGAAACACAATTCCAGCCGCCGCAAGTTCCAGAACCACGAGATACAATCTAACACCATCACGGAGGGGTTCATCATCCTCATTGGTGCCTCTACGATGATGCGTGAGTAGTCCACCATAGAACTACGGGTCTGTAGGCAGTAGCTAGATGGCTTTCTCTCTCTATTTTGATTCTCAATACAATGGTCTCTTGGAGATCTATTTGATGTAATGACTTTTTGTGGTGTGTTTGTTGGGATCCGATGAACTTTGAGTTCATGATTAGTTTCTATCCATGAATATTATTTGAGTCTTCTTTGATTTCTAATGTGCATGATTATTTATAGCCTCATATTTCTTCTTCGAATCTTTGGTTTAGTTAGGCCAACTAGATCGATTTTTCTTGCCATGGGAAGAGGTGCTTTGTGATGGGTTCGATCTTGCGGTGTCCTCTCCCAGTGACAGAAGGGGCAGCAAGGCACGCATGTATGGTTGCTATTAAGGATAACAAGATGGGGTCTATTCCTACATGAATAGACCTTGTCTACATCATGTTATCGTTCTTATTGCATTACTCTGTTTCTCCATGAATTTATTACACTAGATGCATGCTGGATAGCGGTCGATGTGTGGAGTAATAGTAGTAGATGCAAAATCATTTCAGTCTACTAATCTTGGACGTGATGCCTATATATTGATCATTGCCTTGGATATCGTCATGATTATTTGATCTTCTATCAATTGCCCAACAGTAATTTGTTTACCCACCGTGTGCTATTTTCTTGAGAGAAGCCACTAGTGAAATCTACGGTGCCTGGGTCTATTCTTTTAACATATTGCTTTCCGATCTATCTTTTCCGCATCTTTTTAGATCTATTATTCCAAAAACCCAAAAATACCTTGCTGCACTTTTTATTTGTCTTTTATTTTGTGTTCTTGTGCGATCTATTTATCCAATCTAATACAATCCAATCTATCTTTTTACCGTGGAGAGATTGACAACCACTCTTACGCGTCGGGTTGGAAGTATTTGTTCTTTGTGTGCAGGTACCATTTACATAGCATTGCTTGGTTGTCCTACTCGTTCGATAACCTTGGTTTCATAACTGAGGGAAATACTTACAGTAGCTATGCTGCATCATCCCTTCCTCTTTGGGGAAATACCGACGCAGTCTCAAGCCACGTCAAAGGAATTTCTGGCACCGTTGCCAAGGAGACATCATCAATATCTATCAGGTTCCTAATCACAAATCTCATCTCCTTGCAATTTACATTATTTGCCATTTTCCTCTCGTTTTCATCTCCCCCACTTCACAAAAATTTGTTGTTTTATTCGCCCTCTTTTTCGTTTGCCTTTTCTCGTCAGGTCTCTTGTTTGCCTACCTTTTTGTTATGGCTAGTTCTTTCTCTATTGCGTGCACTCACGAGAATGAAGTTCACAATTTTAAGCAAAGGGGAGGGGAGAACCTAAAAGATGCTTGGTATAGGATTTGCAATGCTCATAATAGATCTTTTCATAAGCAATCTACCGTTGTTCTTCTTCGCAGTTTTTATGTTGGCATCACCACTTGGTATAGATTCGTCCTTGATACGATTACTGGTGGGAATTTCTTGATGTGTCCATCTTTGGATGCTTTTAATGCTATGGGAAATCTAGTGGGTTCACCAGCTCTCATGATTAATGAAACAACCTTAACTCTCAAACATGTTATGGAAAGGCTAGATGCTATTGAAAAGAAGATGATTACCAAAGAACACCTTGAAAATTTGGATAAGAAAATGCATAATCTTGCTAATAAAATTGGGTCAGAAGCGGGGGATGTTTTTAAATTATTAAAGGAAAAGGAAGTCGTAGTTAACGAAAGAATAGAAGAAAGTCCCTCCCAGATTGATAAGTTGGAAGAAATTTTTAGTAACTTGAGCTCGTCCTTTTCTTCTAGTAAAACTATTGAAAAACTCCCATAAAAATTTGCAAGTCTACACAAGTCATTAAGAACAAAGGTGCCACATCTAATATCCACAAGGAAGGTCTTAAAATGATTAGTGTTTATCCCAATTTTGTTGAAATAGCGAAAGACCCTACTTACAAGAATGAATTTTTCAATCTTATTCCTAGAAGTATTGTCATTGAAAGTGTGCATGCTAAATTCTTGAAGAAATCTAGTTTTGTGATTGAGGAGTTGGAAACTAAAGATGACAACACTTGAATCTATGCATTATGCCTAGCTAGGGGCATAAAACGATAGCGCTTGTTGGGAGGCAACCCAATGAATAAAATTTATTGTTAACTTTTTCTTTCTGTTCTTGAGTGTTCGCACAATTATGCTACAGTTATGATTGTCTTTTTTATGTTTTAATTAGTCTTTGTGCCAAGTAAAGCCTTTGGGATTATGTTGGGTCATAGTTGATTTGATCTTGTTGAAAAACAGAAACTTTTGCGTCCAGTGCAGAATTTTCAAAAAACATAGAAGTGACAAAAAATTCTGAATTTGTTACACAAGATTTATATAAAAATTGCTGACGTTGTTCTAATTTTTCAGAATTTTTTGAGTTACATAAGTATTGTTAGAGTACGGATTACTACAGATTGTTCTGTTTTTGACACATTCTTTTTTCGTTGCATTATGTGCTTATTTTGATGAATCTATGGTTTGTATTGGAGGGTATAAGCCATGGTAAAGTTAGAATACAGTAGATATAATGCAATAATAAAATAGGAATGGGTTTGCAACAGTACTTAGAGTGGTGATTTGCTTTATTATACTAACGGATCTCATGAAGGTTTTGTTGAGTTTTGTGTGATTGAATTTTTCAAGTTTTGGGTGAGATCACGATGGATGAAGGAATAAGGAGTGAAAAGAGCCTAAGCTTGGGGATGCTATGGCACCCCAAGATAATATCAAAGGAGAAACAAGCAACTAAGCTTGGGGATGCCCCGAGTGGCATCCCCTCTTTCTTCTAACGACCATCGATATTTTACTTAGAGCTATATTTTTATTCGTCACATATCATGAGTTTTGCTTGGAGCGTCTTGTATTTTATGAGTCTTTTCTTCATTTCCTTTTTATATTCTCACAAGTATCCTTGTTTAACACACCTATTTGAGAGAGCCAAAATTATGATATTATTTGTTAGAATTGCTCTATATGCTTCACTTAAATTTTTTGAGATATGGAATTGCTCAAGTGCTTCACTTATATCTTTTTGACCACAGTGTGCTTTAAATTTTTGAAGAAATATTCTCATGCTTCACTATTAATTTGAGAGTTAGTAAATTTTGAAGAAATATTCTCTCATGCTTCACTTATATTATTTGAGAGATGAAATATTTATGCTCATGTTCTTCACTTAAATTTATTTGAGCTTGTCATAAGCAATGGCAATTATGAAACTAGTCCCAAAGTGATAGATATTCAAGAGGGATATAATAAAAACTTTCATGAAGATCATTGGACAAATTAAACTTGATTCCTTGTAATAGTTTTGAGACATGATGATAGTAATATGTGAGTCATGTTGGTGAGTAATTATGCTTTAGTAAGAATATTGGTGTTAAGGTTTGTGATTCCCTATGCAAGAACGAAAGTCAATAGTTGTGCAATGAAATTACATCCTACTTATGGTGCATTATTCGGTGTTAGTTATGCTTAATGCCTGTTTATGTGAATTGTCGTTTCTTGGTTGGTTGCTTCTCAATCTATTTGCTAACCTCCACTTGTACTAAGTAGAAATACTACTTGTGCATCCAAAATCCTTAAACCCAGTTTTGCCATATGAGTCCACCATACCTACCTATATGCGGTATTTCTGTGCCGTTCTAAGCAAATTTGTATGTGCCATCTCTAATTTTCAAAATGAATTTCCTTTTTGTGTGCCCATACCGCTCATGAAGCGGCACGGGGTGGCCAATAGTTTTCCATGCTAGATGTGTATTCTCAAGATGAGTATTTATTCACTTGTCATTGCATGAGAGTACGGCAGTAATAGGGATGCCCAGTCCCGAAATGAAAAATAAATTTACTTTATGTTGTGAAATAATAAATTCCTTGGAAAGTGTTGGTATGGAAGGCAACTGTGGATAGGGCTAGCCATGGATTGTGAAAGAATGGTGGAAAAAGGAATAAACTTTATTTTCTATTTGGGAACCGCCTATGATATATCTAGCACGGAAAGTATTGAGAACTACTCGGTCGTTTTCATTGACAGGAAAAGCATGCCACCCAAAATATTTCTCTCTCTCAATTTAAGCTTTGAGCTCTGGCACCTCTACAAATCCCTACTTCCCTCTACGAAGGGCCTATCTATTTACTTTAGGCAATTTTTACTTTTATTTGAGTCTGCATCTTCTCTTATAAAGCACCAACTAGGGGGCACTATGATCATACTTGTGCATTGGGTGTAGCTAATATTCGAGTGTGTTTCATGAATGGATCAATGATTGAGCATGATGGGCTAGGGATAACTTTCTTTAGTGTTGATATTTTGTAAGACATGGTTGCTTGTTGGTATGCTTGAGTATTAAAGTCTTCATGTCCAAACTAGACTATTGCTTTGAACCATCTAAAAGTCCAAATGTCCATGCTACAAAAGAAAAGAATAGGTGATGAACATGTTAGGCAGCATTCCACATCAAAAATTCTGTTTATATCATTTACCTACTCGAGGACGAGCAGGAATTAAGCTTGGAGAAGCTGATACGTCTCCAACGTATCTATAATTTTTTATTGTTCCATGCTGTTATATTATCATTCTTGGATGTTTTATAATCATTTTATAGCAACTTTATATCATTTTTTGGGACTAACCTATTGAGATAGTGCCCAGTGCCAGTTGTTGTTTTTTTGCTTGTTTTTTACTTCGCAGAATATCAGTACCAAATGGAGTCCAATTGACAAGAAACTTTTTGGAGATTTTTTTGGACCAGAAGACAACTTGGGAGCCAAGGAAGCACCTGGGGGTAGGCCCGTGGGGCCCACGATACACCAGGGCACGCCAGAGGCCCCCGGTGCGCCCTGATGTATCGTGGGGCCCACGGAGGTCTTTTCCACCGCCTCTCAGCTCTATAAATCCTCAGAAGTTCCAGAAACCCTATAGGAGTCGACGAAACACAATTCCAGCCACCGCAAGTTCCAAAACCACGAGATCCAATCTAACACCATCACGGAGGGGTTCATCATCCACATTGGTGCCTCTCCGATGATGCGTGAGTAGTCCACCATAGACCCACGGGTCCGTAGGTAGTAGCTAGATGGCTTTATCTCTCTCTCTTTTGATTCTCAATACAATGGTCTCTTGGAGATCTATTTGATGTAATGACTTTTTGCGGTATTTTTGTTGGGATCCGATGAAGTTTGAGTTCATGATCAGTTTCTATCCATGAATATTATTTGAGTCTTCTTTGATCTCTTATATGCATGATTATTTATAGCCTCGCATATCTTCTTCGAATATTTTTTTTAGTTAGGCCAACTAGATCGGGTTTTCTTGCCATGGGAAGAGGTGCTTTGTGATGGGTTCGATCTTGTGGTGTCCTCTCCCAGTGACAGAAGGGGCAGCAAGGCACGCATGTATCGTTGCTATTAAGGATAACAAGATGGGGTCTATTCCTACATGAATAGATCTTGTCTACATCATGTCATCGTTCTTATTGCATTACTCCGTTTCTCCATGAACTTAATACACTAGATGCATGCTGGATAGCGGTCGATGTGTGGAGTAATAGTAGTAGATGCAGAATCGTTTCGGTCTACTAATCTTGGACGTGATGCCTATATATTGATCATTGCCTTGGATATCGTCAGGATTATTTGATCTTCTATCAATTGCCCAACAGTATTTTGTTTACCCACCGTGTGCTATTTTCTTGAGAGAAGCCACTAGTGAAATCTACGGCCCCCGGGTCTATTCTTGTAACATATTGCTTTCCGATCTATATTTTTCCACATTTGTTTTCAGATCTATTATTCCAGAAACCCAAAAATATCTTGCTGCACTTTTTATTTGCATCTTTTATTTTGTGTTCTTGTGCGATCTGTTTATCCAATATAATATAATCCTATCTATCTTTTTACCGTGGTGTCGGGGAAACGACACCTATGGGATCGCATGGATCCCTTATAGTTCGGCAGGGAAAAAGGCTTGCACAAAGAGCAGATCTAACGATCAACACGAGGGATTTTTACCCAGGTTCGGGCCGCTGAGAAGCATAAAACCCTACTCCTGCTTTAATTGTATTGGATGTGTTTAAGCCCAAGCTTCAGGAGCGCTTGCGATGAACAGTATGTTCGAGCAGTAGCTACGCATGCCGAATGGGCCAGAAGGTCCTCCTCCTGTAGCTCCGCCTTGGGCCTCCTTTTATACGTTCGAAGGGGTCACCACAGTGGCGTACAGTACATACATGAGGTGTAAAGTTGCTACAGTGTTATCATACCTAATACTGACGGCTTAGGACAAACGCATTAAATGCTCCGTTGAGGTGTCCCTTAGCTTCTTGGGGACGGAAAAAGTGCCCGTCCCATCAGCACCGCTTAACCCCTCCGCTGTTAGCGCCTTGACACGTGGTCAGGAGGATAAACCTCGTCTGACAAGCGGGTCGTTGCGCTGGAGCGGTGACAGGGTGGCGAGTTCTTGCCCGGTGCGAATCTTGCCGGGTTTGGCGGGCCAGCCCGGCAAGATCTTGCCGGGCGCTCAGCCTCCGGTCTTCTGTCTCCTGATTATTGACTTGAATGCTTTCTTGATATTCTTGTACTTGCATCCAGCTGTCCACCCGGCAGGCCTTGCCACTGGTGTGGCTACAACCGTCCGTTCACAAGTATGGGGTAGTAAAAGACCCAAACTTTAGTACACCGACAGGAGCCCCCGGGCCTAGGCCATACACGGGTGCGAGGCGTTGTTGGGCTAGGCCCAAACAGTGCACGGGCACGCGTGGCAGGAGTTAGCTATTGTAATCATTCCGCTTACTGCGCCCCCCACGATGCCCATTGAATGCGGGACGTGGGATACGCGCGCGGAGCGGCCGTAACTGCAGCGCGCTCGCAAAAGTGTTTCCATATTGACTAGTAAAGAGACAGCCCCGCACCTTCCCCATAAAAAGGAATCCGCAGAGGTGCTTGCTCATTTACCTCCTGTCTTTTCCAATCTGGGAACCGCCGTCGTCTCCTTCCTAGAGTTCGAAATAGAGCCTCTCCCATTCATCCGCCGCCTCCACGCCCTCACCGTTCTCGGCCTCTGCTCCCATAGCCGCCATGCCGCCTAAGGCGAGCAAGGGCAAGGAGGCGGAAGCCGCCGTCCCGGAGAGCAAACTGGTGAACATGCGGAGGGAGCACGTCGTCTTCACTCCGGCGCTCGACGCGAGCGCTCTGAAGGAGCGATACCAGTGCATGTGGGCGAAGGAGACGAAGGCTCATCCTACTACTCGCGTGAGCCCAGGTTCTTCCAAGGGTGGCCCAGATAAATTCCACTTCTTTGCCGACTACTTTTACTGCGGGCTCTGTCCCCCGTTTTTTGATTTCTTCATCGACATCATGTACACATACGGCTTCCAGCTCTTTGATTTTACGCCGAATGCCGTGACATGCATGTCAATCTTTGCACATCTTTGTGAAAATTTTGCCGGAGTACTCCCTAGCACAGCCCTCTTCCGCCATTACTTCATTCCCCGGATACAAAGGGGTGAGACCCTTTCTGGTTCTATCGCCTGGATTCCAAGGACATGGAACAAAGAGAGGGTCTCTGCCAGAGACTGTTCAGGTCCGACGCGGGATGCAAGTTGCCGGCTAGCATAATTCCCCTGTGCAATAACTCCGCTCTGGCCTCAATCATCGCCATGATGCCGGTGTGTAATGCTCACGGCCTTGACGGAACCTGGGACGAGCCGTCCGCAGAGCAGGCACAAGAGTTCTTCGAGAACTTGTCTGAGAGGGCCATCCGGAAAGAAACGAATCTCATCCGCCCCACCACTAAGGAAGAAGTGGCATATATCGCCAGCAGGATGGAAGAGGTGAATCTTGCCACGGAGGCCGGCAGCGCTGGCTTCATGGAAGGAGAAGCCAGTGAAGAAGAAGTGATGTCGGAGGGAAAACTTGCTGGGCAGGGCGAGGTTGCCGGAGAGCAGAGCGGCACAGCTGCCGGGGGCCCTTCCGCCGAGGATACAGCTGAGGAGGAGCTGCACGAGGAGCCCCCAGCTCCCGAGAAGAAGAAGAAGTGCGTTCTTCGGAAGGCCACCTCTGGTGCCTCAACCCAACAACCTTCCGCTCCTGCCGCAACCAAGCGGCCAAGGACCACTACTTCACCTCCTCACACGAGCACCGTGGCGGAAGTCGACTTCGACCTCTCCACCTTCAGCTCGGACGGAGAAGAGGAAGAGTAAGGGTCCTGTTACATCTTTTATCTTCTGGATTTCTGATTTTGCTTAACCTGTTTGCCTTGCTTTGGCCTGTCCCCGCAGAGATACGGAAACGTTGGCGCAAAGGATGGCAAAGAAGGCGAAGACCTCAACGGGCGATGAGCCGTCGGCAAGCACCACAGGTGCGCCAGAGTCGACCACCATCAGCCCGGAGTCCAGCCCACGACGCAGTCCTCGACGCAGCCCCCGACGCAGCCCCCAGCGTGAGCCCATTACTCACTTTCCGCTGGCAAGTGTCGGGGTGTGTATCTTCATTGCAGACATCACCGGGCTTGTAGGAGAGGAACGGCAACAAGGAGCACCATCAGGAGCCATCCCTAATGTGCCGCCTCCGTCATCCATGCCGCCCAGAGATGAATCTCCGGCAAGGGTTTCCACTAGCGAGCCCATCCGCATTGAAGAGGAGCCGGCAAGCGCGGGCTCTGGTGGTCCTACTTCGGCAACTGATGTTGCCGGGAAAGGAAAAGCCACCTCTCATCAGCTCGACACAGGTACCCATTTGCTTCAGAGTACTTGTCATTCTGTTTTTCTTTTTTGTCTTCTTGAACTTCCACCTCAGCCTTATCTTGTTTGTTTTCTTGGCCTTCAGATCTCCCCTCGACGGAACACATGGATGTTGATGCTGTCATCGAGGAGACCGCCAGGGATGCTGCCGCCGAAGCCGACAGAGTTGCCGCTGACGAGGCCGCCAAGAGTGCTGCCGCCGAGGCCGCCAAGGATGTTGCCTCTGAAGCCGCCAAGGCCGCACAGGAAAAGGCCACCAAGGAGTCTGCTAAGAGGGCCGGCAAGGAGACCGGTGACCATACTGACGGCATTCCTGCCATAGGAGCGCCAGGCGCTACGCCGGCCACGGAGCCCCCAGTTGCCGATGAGACGGCTGTTGAGGATCAGCCGTCAACATCCGAAGCCCCCTCTTCAAGCAGATACCTCAAGGTTGGTGACAACATGTTCGTCAACCTACCAGGGACGGCAAACATTGGGGTGCCAGCTGAAGGGGAAATCCTTGACGAGGACGTCATCGCCGCTACCGGGCTCGAGATTGTCGACGAGCCATGCACCAGCAGCAGCAAATCTGAAGAAGAAAAGCTCCTCCAGGCCATGAGCAGCAACTTCCAGAAGCTCCAAGCGCTTTACCGCGCCCGGAAAGAGAAGCTGGACTCTAGGGCAGCAGTTGTCGAAGCAGCGGAGGTAGATTTCTAGAAGCGCGTCAAGGAAACCTAAACCTGGTATGCTGAGGTCTTTCAGGAGGTGAGGACGAGTCAAGAGCAGCTGAGTCAAAGCTGGAATGAGCTCCTCATGAAGCAGTCTGATGTTGAGAAGGCACAAGAGGAGGCCGCACAACAGGCCTCTGTAGAGGAAGCTCGCCTAACAGAGCGCCGTGTCGGGCTCGACGCTCATGAAGAGGACCTGGACGCTCACGAGAAGGCGCTTGCCGACAAGTTTCGCGGCAAGGATGAAGAAATTGAAAAACATGTCGCGCAGCGGACCCAAGAGCTGGAGCAGAAACACAAGGAAACCCTCGAGGCTCTGACCACAGACCACGCCGGCAAGCTGAAGGAAGCCGTCAATGCTGCCGAAGCTGCAGAGGCCGCCAAGAACGAGCTTGATGATAAGGTGAAGAGGCTGGAGGCGGACCTTGAGGATCACGGCAAGAAGATCTCGGCGCTCGAAGCCGAAAGAGAGAAGGCTCTCTACAGCCTGGCGGAGATACAGGTCACCATATCCGACAAGACCAAGCAACTCACCTCTGCCAAGGAATCCATTGCCGGTCTGGAGCTGAAGCTGACCACGCTGAAAGAGTCTCTCGAGAACAGCACGGCTCGTGAGAAGGTCTTGATCAAGGATCTCCAGAATGAGAAGGACCTGCTCAAGAGCGCCGCCATCACCCATAACGACTATGTGGCAGGTGTGCAAATCTGGACTGAGCGCCTCATCGATGTCGCGGAGAGGCTTGCAGCACAACTGTCCACCATGGGCCTGCAAGGCTTCAACTATTCTTCCGATGATAGGGTGTCTACGAGCGCCAAGTTGACCATGTTCTTCGAGGGCGTGATTGACGCTCTGAAGCAGCTCCATTCTGATCGAGCAACCAGTCTGGCCAACGAATCCCGCAAACTCTACTGGGCCGTCCTCCTCAAGGTGCTCGTCAAAGTTGTGCACAAGAACCCCGGCATCAACCTCACCAACGTCCTTGACCGCTTGCCGAAGGATGTGGACCTCAAGGCACTCGAAGAACTTGTCGCGCCCATCGTCGACAAGGTGAACCAAGTCAAGAGGGTCGAAGGCCAGTGCAGGGACTAGCTGCTTCACTTCTTGTTGTCGCCACCATTCCATGCCAAAGACAATTTTGTCTTATGTTAGAATCGCGGCAACTATTAATGTAATATAACTGGCTGTGTTTTGAATGAATGCACGCTATTCCTCTTGTCTGATTTCTTTATGTATGGTATACACCCTACGCTTTATTGGAAACTTGCCGGCGCGCGCACCCTTGCCGCAAGTGCTAGGTGCGGGACTTTAGCAGCCTGCTGGAGGTGCCGCTACCGGCAAGAAACCTTGATGTTTTCAGTGCAGCCACCTAAACTGTTGAGCGGACTCGAAATAGAGTAAGGGCGCGACCGATCATGACAAGTTTCCTTCGCGTGCAGGTTTTCCATACAAAAGTCGAAATCGTTCAAGGAGAATAACCATAAAAAACAAAAAAAAATGTTTAAAGTTTCTGCAACTTAGCTTTTCGTTGCTGTACTTCTTCCGGCAAGATGTCAACCTTGAACGTCGCCTGTCGGTATCCATACCATCATCCCCCCCCGGCAAACTTGCATGCAAGGGAACCTTCTATCCCTTGAGAAAAAGAAAGAAGAGAAAATAGAGATATGGAACCTTGGCGGTTCGTTAATGCTTACCGGAAGAAAGTGTAATACAATGTCTCAGATAAGCATGCACATAAGTAAACATGGAAATCGACAAGAACTGTAAAACACTTAATCTTATTCAACTATGCACAGGGTCTGCGTCTAGCTTTGTACAAAGGATTACATGCCTTGGCGGCAAGACTCGTACAAAAGGTGGTTGCCAGGAGACCCGGCAACCGCGCCTTATGGATAGAACTTACGAAGATGTTCGATATTCCAGGAGTTACTCACTGGTACGCCATCTTCGGTCTCGAGGCGGACTGCGCCAGGCCTGGTGACTCGTACTACCCGATAAGGGCCTTCCCACTTCGGCGTCAACTTGTTGGAATTCTTGGCCGACTGAACGCGCCGAAGAACAAGGTCGCCTTCCTCAAGACTTCGGGCATGAACCTTGCGGCTATGGTAGCGGCGCAAGGCTTGCTGGTAGCGTGCAACTCGCACAGTAGCCTGAAGACGATCTTCCTCAAGGAGCGTAACGTCATCTTGCCGCAACTGCTCTTGCTCAAGCTCATCATAAGCGAGCACTCGAGGTGATCCGTATGTGAGTTCCGTGGGGAGAACTGCTTCCGCCCCATACACTAGGGAGAAGGGTGCCTGGCTGGTGGCTCGATTTGGTGTCGTTCTGATTGACCAAAGAACTGCCGGCAACTCATCAATCCAGCGT
Organism: Elymus sibiricus; assembly: GCA_039707655.1. Lineage (NCBI taxonomy): Eukaryota > Viridiplantae > Streptophyta > Magnoliopsida > Poales > Poaceae > Elymus > Elymus sibiricus. The sequence goes on from CM077671.1 coordinate 255,459,937, forward strand.
CTTCCACACTTGCGCAGCTTGTCGAAAGTCCTTGTCTTTAGACCTCGCAACACTTTAGCATTTGCCCTTTCCACCTGGCCGTTGCTCCTTGGATGAGCAACAGAAGCAAAATAGATTTTGCCGCCAAGGTCTTGGACATACTGCATGAAGGTGTGGCTCGTGAACTGTGTACCATTGTCGGTGATGATCCTATTAGGCACACCAAAACGGCAAACTAGTCCTTTGAAGAACTTGACGGCTGATTGTGCTGTCACCTTTCTCACTGCTTCCACTTCCGGCCACTTTGTGAACTTGTCGATTGCGACGTACAAGTACTCAAAGCCCCCGGTAGCACGGGGAAAAGGGCCCAATATGTCGAGCCCCCAGACCGAAAATGGCCAGGAAAGAGGGATTGTCTGAAGAGCTTGAGCCGGTTGATGCAATTTCTTTGAATGGAACTGGCATGCTTCACACTTGGTTACTAGTGCAGTTGCATCCTGGAGAGCAGTGGGCCAAAAGAAACCTTGCCGGAATGCCTTACCAACAAGAGCTCTTGATCCTATGTGGGAACCACATATGCCTCCATGTATCTCTGCCAACAGCTCCAGTCCATCCTCCCGAGGAATGCACTTCAATTTCACACCGTTCGGTCTCTTTCTGTACAGGACATTGTCCACAAACTGGTACATATTAGACTGACGGGCTACTTTCTCCGCTTCTTCCTGCTCTTCGGGGAGTTCTCCTGCCTGAAGGAAATGGACGATGTGCTGTGCCCATGCTGGAGCCTGAGGCTCGACAACAAGGACTAATGGCATGTCCTCTGCCGTGGGAGCGTTTGTCTCTACAGCAAAGGCTCGAGGCCCTGCCAGAGCCTGTTGCTCCCCGGCAAGCTCGGCGGGAGCGTTCGTCTCTACGGCAAGAGCTTGAGGCCCTGCCGGAGCCTGTCGCTCACCGGCAAGCTTGGTGTCATTCCCGGCAACTTCTTTGCCGGCGGTCTCTGGGAGCTCTGCCGGAAAATACTTGCCGGAACTCAACTTCCTCCTTTTTTCTTGTCCCATCGATGGTGTTACGGATGGTTGAGTCAATCGGAGCACAAAAGTTCCTGGTTCCACAGGCAACTTAAGGGCAGCGCACTTTGATAGTCCATCAGCAATGTTGTTCTCCGCACGAGGAACGTGCTCCATTTGCAGACCGTCAAAACGCTCTTCCAATTTCCTCACTTCATCTACGTAAGCTTCCATCAACGGGCTCTGATAATCTTTATTGACTTGCTTGACGACAAGCTGTGAATCACCTCTGACGATGAGCTTCTTAATTCCAAGGTCTGCCACGATCCTGAGACCGGCAAGCAGCCCTTCATACTCTGCAGTGTTATTTGTCGACCTCTCTCGGGGAAAGTGCATCTGAATTACATATTTGAGGTGCTCTCCGGTGGGTGCGACAAGCAGCACGCCAGCACCAGCGCCTTGCAGCGAGAAAGCCCCATCAAAATACATAATCCACTCTTGTTTCGTTTCCTTGCCGGGGAGAGTCGTCTCCGGAATCTCTTCGTCTGGCGTTGGGGTCCATTCTGCAATGAACTCTGCCAATGCTCTGCTCTGAATGGTCGAAGTACTTTCAAACTTGAGACCAAAACTTGACAGTTCCAATGCCCACTCCACAATCCTGCCGGTTGCATCTGGATTTCGCAAAATCCGCTGCAACGGAAAGCGAGTGACGATGGTGATCTCATGTGCCTAAAAATAATGGCGCAACTTCCTCGAGGCCATAAGGAGGCCGAAGAGCAACTTCTACACGCCAGAATATCTTGACCTAAAAAGGGAGCTGACAAAATAAACTGGGCGCTGCACCATCTTCTTCTTCTGTGTTGCTTCATTTGACCGCGCAGATCCTGCTTTATCGGCACCAGACTCTGCCGGGGAAGATCCCAGCTCGTCGCTTGGCAGTCTTGCCGCTGCCGCTGCTTCTTCGTCGACTTCTCTCTCCGCCACTAACGCAACACTCACCACTTGATTCGTTGCCGCTAGATATAGCAGCAACGACTCTTGTGGTTTTGGCGCGACTAGTACTGGCGGAGAGGAGAGGTACCTCTTCAAATCTTGCAGCGCTGCCTCCGCTTCCGGAGTCCACTTCATGGGACCTGCCTTTTTCAAGATTTTGAAAAAGGGCAGGGCGCGCTCAGCAGATTTGGAGATGAACCTACTCAGAGCAGCAACGCAGCCGGCAAGACGACACACATCTTTGACACGTCTTGGCGCTTCAATCTGCTCAATTGCCTTGATCTTGTCGTGATTTGCTTCGATTCCACGTTGAGATACAAAGAACCCGAGAAGCTTGCCGGACGGAACGCCAAACACACACTTCTCAGGATTGAGCTTCAAATTGATCTTGTGCAGATTTGCAAATGTCTCTTCTAAGTCTTGAATGAGCGTCGCCTTGTCCTTGGTTTTGACCACTATGTCATCCATATAAGCTTCCATATTTCTATGTAGATGGGGCTCAAAACCAATCTGAACCGCTCTTGCAAATGTTGAACCAGCACTTTTCAACCCGAAAGGCATACGTAAAAAGCAATACGTACCACATGGGGTGATAAATGCGGTTTTCTCTTCGTCTTCCTTTTCCATGAAGATCTGATGATATCCTGAATAGGCGTCAAGAAATGAAAGCAAATCACAGCCGGCAGTGGAGTCCACAATCTGGTCGATGCGCGGCAAGGGAAAAGGATCTTTTGGACAGGCTTTATTGATATCTGTATAATCAATACACAGCCTCCATTTTCCATTCGCCTTGCGCACTACAACTGGATTGGCCAACCATGTTGGATGGAGCACTCCTCTTACCAAACCTGCCGCTTCCAACTTCTTGATTTCCTTGGCAATAAATTGTTGCCGCTCCAAAGCCTGCTTCCAAACCTTCTGCTTGACGAGCCGTGCATGAGGACAGACAGCTAGGTGGTGCTCAATTACTTCCCTGGGAACACCGGGCATATCAGATGGTTGCCATGCAAACACATCGATATTTGCCCGTAGGAAAGCAATGAGCGCGCTTTCCTATTTGTTGTCGAGGGTGGAACTTATGGTGAAAGTTCCTCCCGTACCATCCTCCTTGGCGGGCACATTCTTAGTTTCTGGTGGAGCTGCCTTGGATTTCTTGCTCTTGCCGGTGGAGCTCTCTGGCACATCCTCAACGGGAGCGCAGCACTCCAAGGAGGCGCGCTTGCCGGAGTGTGTGCTAAAGGTCTTGCCGGTCTTCTTCCCCCCGGGAGCTTCAGCGGCAGGAGCAAGTGCCTTGGCGGCAGATGCTGCAACTGCCTCCCGGTAGAGTTGGTCGGTGCAGATAAGCGCATCTTTGTTGGAGTTGATAGTGATGACGCTCATCGGCCCGGGCATCCTCAATGTATTATAAGCGTAGTGCGATGCCACCATGAACTTGGCCAGCACTGGACGGCGAAGGATCCCATTATATGGCAATGGAATCTTGGCGACGTCGAAGACAATCTTTTCTGTTCTGAAGTTCAGGTCACTACCAAATGTTACGGGTAGCGTGATCTTACCCTTCGGCTGGCTCCTTCCTGGATTGACCCCCTGAAACGTGCCGTCTCCTCGAGATCTTCATCAGGAATTTGCAACCTTTTGATCACGTCGGGCGAGATCAAGTTCAAGCCGGCCCCACCGTCAACTAACATTTTTGTCACTTGGAGGTTGCGAATCAATGGTGAAACCAACAATGGCAGACACCCGACCGCAGTTGTGCGATCAGGGTGATCCTCAGCGTAAAAAATGATAAGCGTGTTGGACCATTTCAATGGTTTCCGGGCATCGACAAATGGCTCTGTCGCATTAACCTCACGCGCCCACTGTTTAAGTCGGCGGTGTGAAGAATGCAACAAGGCGCCCCCGTCAACGCACATGACTTCTGTAGTTCTTTGAAATTCTTGCTCGCTGGACTCGTCGTCCTCCTCGTTGTCATCGCCACCCCCCTCTGTCTTGTCGCGGCCTCGAGCGGGCCTCTCCTTCTGTTGCTTGGCCTTGCCGCGGCGACCTCCTCGGCCACCGCGTTTCTTGCCGGACCCCTCCGCTCCATCCTGGACCTTCTCCTTATCCCGCCTTTCATACTCAGCTTTCTGCTTCTCGACAAGCTGCTCAACTTGCCGGCAGTTTTGGAGATCATGGCCCTTGGTGCGATGGATCTTGCAATACTGCTTGTCGGAGCCCTCCGGCTTGTCGGCAGCCGCCAAGGCCTGACAGCAGGCGCACCCGGCAACCTCCTTGCCGGGGCCGTCAACTTTGGCCTTCTTAGCGATGTCGGGATTGCCGGACCCCTCGACGGCAAGCACGGCCTTGCCCTTGCGCTTCCTGTTACGCCGTCGGCCTTTCTTTGCCGGGGCGGCGGCGTCTTCGTCTTCAGAGTTGACTCCTGCGCCAGTATCCTCGCCGGGGAATCTCCTCCCTTCTTCAGCTCGAGTACACTTATCAGCCAGAGCATAGAGCTCGGCAACATCCCTGACTTTGTTCATCGCCAGCTCTTCGCGCATCCTGCGGTTGCGCACGTTCTGATGGAACGCGCTGACAACAGCGGCAGGATGAACGTCTGGGATGTTGTGATGTACACGGCTGAATCTCTGTATGTACTTGCGCAAAGTTTCGCCCTCCTTCTGGGGGATGAGATGCAAATCACTTTCTTGGCCAGGAGCTTGGTGGCCTCCGGTAAAGGCGCCAACAAACTCATGACACAGATCTGCCCAGGAAGAAATGGAATTCTCCGGCAGATGCATCAACCACGACCTGACGTTGGGCTTATGCACCAACGGGAAGTAGTTAGCGAGTATCTTGTCATCGCGAGCCCCGGCAGCCTGTACCGCAATGCTGTAGATGCTCAAGAACTCCGACGGGTGAGTCTTGCCGTCTTATTTCTCCGGGACCTCCGGTTTGAACGTTCGGGAATTGGGCCACTGGACTCGCCGCAGCTCACGGGTAAAAGCTGGACAACCCACCTCATAAGGTAGTTCGCCAGGATGCCCTGGCACAGGCTTGTCTACAGTGGGTCCTGCGCGCTTATCAGATTGATGGCACGCTTCCCGACGCCGTTCGATGGTAGTCCGAGCGTCTTCTTTGCGTCGTTCCCGAAGAAGTCGACGTTGATCACGGCGGGTTCGCGGATCAGACGACGCCGTTGAATCGTCATCATAGGCGTCGGTCCGTTGAGTCAGCGACTGCTGTTGCCGCCGTGGAGGAGAGTACACCGTGGTCGTACCGCCTCTAGTCTTTTTGGCATCGGCGCGCACCGGCTCGATGGACTGCCGCCGCGAAGGCTCCGCCTGCTGCGGCCTATCTTTATTAGCGAGGCCGACGAGGCTCTGAATAGCAGCTCTCCATTCGTCGAGCTTCTCCGCAGCAGGAGGAAAATTCAGGAGCAGCTGTGCTCGCGCCAACGCTTCTGCTGGTGTAGGCGGCGGCGAAAGGTGCGAGGAACGTGAGGTGCTCTGACTCCCAACCGTGTCTGGAGGAGCTCCATCACGGTCCCGCGACCGCGCACCGCTTCCACCAGCATGTTGGCGTGCATGCTGGTCCCGCGCGTCTCGAGAGTGAAGCTCAGGAGTCTTTCCGTGGGGACGCTTAGAACTAGCGACGTCACAACGTTGTTCATCGCGCGCGACCTGAGAAGGCTGCGGCGCATGCGCCGGCGTGGGTGTGCCCTTCCGTCCTTGGAGTTCGCTACGCCGCCCGTAGGCAGCACAGCTCCGTCCCTAGATCTAGGGACGTGTGGGTTGCCGTCGCCGCCACGAACGACGCCGCTCGCCTGGCTATGATCACCAGAACGTCGTGGAAGCTCAGGATCTCCGCCTCCTCCGCCTACGTCCACACCGTCGCCTGTCTGTGTAGCCACAGGCGCACTGGACGCGGATGGACCAACCGTCGTAAAACCCTTCTTCTTGGGAGCCATGGCGATGAAGATGATGAAGAAACTGGCGCACTGATCGCTAGATCAGGTTCACGCAACCTTTCCCCCTACCTGACGCGCCAAAGATGTCAGGGAAATGACACCTATGGGATCGCGTGGATCCCTTACGGTTCGGCAAGGAAAAAGGCTTGCACAAAGAGCAGATCTAACGATCAACACGAGGGATTTTTACCCAGGTTCGGGCCGCTGAGAAGCGTAAAACCCTACTCCTGCTTTAATTGTATTTGATGTGTTTAAGCCCAAGCTTCAGGAGCGCTTGCGATGAATAGTATGTTCGAGCAGCAGCTACGCAGGCTAAATGGGCCAGAAGGTCCTCCTCCAGTAGCTCCGCCTTGGGCCTCCTTTTATACGTTCGAAGGGGTCACCACAGTGGCATACAGTACATACATGAGGTGTAAAGTTGCTACAGTGTTATCATACCTAATACTGACGGCTTAGGACAAACGCATTAAATGCTCCGTTGAGGTGTCCATCAGCACCGCTTAACCCCTCCGCTGATAGCGCCTTGACACTTGGTCAGGAGGATAAACCTCGTCTGACAAGCGGGTCACCGCGCTGGAGCGGTGACAGGGTGGCGAGGTCTTGCTGGGTGCGAATCTTGCCGGGGCTCGTCGGGCCAGCCCGACAAGATCTTGCCGGGCGCTCAGCCTCCGGTCTTCTGTCTCCTGATTATTGACTTGAATGCTTTCTTGATATTCTTGTACTTGCATCCAGCTGTCCCCCCGGCAGGCCTTGCCGCTGGTGTGGCTACAACCGTCCGTGCACAAGTATGGGGTACTAAAAGACCCAAACTTTAGTACACCGACACGTGGAGAGATTGACAACCTCTCTTACACGTCGGGTTGCAAGTATTTGTTCTTTGTGTGCATGTACCGTTTACATAGTGTTGCTTGGTTCTCCTACTGGTTCGATAACCTTGGTTTCATAACTAAGGGAAATACTTACCGTAGCTGTGCTGCATCATCCCTTCCTCTCTGGGGAAATATCGATGCAGTCTCAAGCCACGTCAATGTACCAAACGAAGTCCAATTGCCACGAAACTTTTTTGATGATTTTTTATGGACCAAAAGAATACCTGGAAGCTTCGAGAGGAATCAGGAGACCGCACGAGGGCACCAGCACGCAACAGGGCACGCCCTGATGTGTGCTGGCCCCCTCGGGCGCCTCCCAACGCCCCTCTTTGGCCTATAAATTCTCTAATATTCCAGAAACCCTAGAGGCAGTCCCGAAACTCTTTTTACGCCGCCGCAAGTCTCTGTTCCGTCGCGAGGCCATCTGGAGCTCCGTTCCGGCACCCTGTCGGAGGGGGGATCGATCACAGAGGGATTCTTCATCAACCTTGCTGCTCTCATGATGATATGTGTGTAGTTCACCACAGACCTACGAGTCCATAGCTAGTACCTATATGGCAATCTCTCTATCTCTTGATCTTCAATACAATGATCATCGCATCTTCGCTTTGATCCATCCAATGTAATCCTATTGTGCGGTGTGTTTGTTGGGATCCAATGAATTGTGGGTTTAATGTTCTGATTATTCATGAAAAGTATTTGAGTCACCTCTAAATATATAGATTCTTATTTGCTTGATCATTATAGCTTCGTAATTCTCTCCGATCTATCGATGTGCTTTGGCCAAGTAGATTGATCTGTCTTCAGTGGGAGAGGTGCGTTGTGGTAGGTTCAACCTGACGAGTTTCTATATCCCAGTGACAAAGTAGGGGACAAGATGCATCTTTGTGTTGTTGCTAATAAGGATAACACGATGGGGTTTATTCATATTGCTTGAGTTTACTTTGTCTACATCATGTCATCGTTCTCCATGCATTACTCTGTTTTACTTAATACTCTAGATGCATGTTGGATAGCGGTCGATGAGTGGAGTAATAGTAATAGGTGCAGGCAGGAGTCGACCTATTTTTTTATGGACGTGATGCCAATATACACATGATCATTGCCGTGAAAATCGCATAACCATCCACTTTTCTATCAATTGCCCAACAGTAATTTGTTACCCACCGTATGTTGCCTACATGAGAGATGTTGCTAGGGAAAACTATGGCCCCCGGGTCTATTCACTTATAAATTTACAAATGCTACTATTACCTTGCTGCCTTTATTTACCTTTTTATTTTATTTTTCTATTTACAATTATCTACAAATATCTACACAACTCATTTGCTTGCAAATAACAAGATAAGGGGATTGACAACCCTCTTGCTCGCGTTGGGTGCAAGTTGTTTGCTCTTTTTGATTGATATTCCTATTGGTTCGATAAACCTTTGTTTCATAACTGAGGAAAATACTTACCCACTTTGTGCTGCAATTACCCGTTCCTCTTCACGAAAAACCCAACGCAGATCACAAGTATCACTCCCTCGTGGACCCTCCAGCCTCCTCCCGAAGCTTCCACGTATTCTATTGGTCCAGAAAAAATCATTAAAAAGTTTCGGGGCAATTGGACTTTAGTTGATACTGTAAACCTGAAAAGTCAAAAACATGTAGAAAACAACAACTGGCACTAGGCACTAGGTTAATAGGTTAGTGCTCAAAAATAATATGAATTGGTAAATAATCACCCAAAAAGCATCCTAGAATGATAATATTATAGCATGGAACAATCAAAAATTATAGATACGTTGGAGACGTATCAACATCCCCAAGCTTAATTCTTGCTCGTCCTCAAGTAGGTAAATGATAAAAACAAAACTTTTGATGTGACATGCTACCCAACATGTAATCTATTGCAGATATTATCATTGAGAAATGATGAATTAACAAACATCAACATAGTAATACTTATAAACATAAGTAACATAATCATCATGTTCACCCCCTATTCATTTTATCATATTAGAATAGCAGGGCTGCATCTTCACCACATAAATACAAATGTCAAGCACTATGGTGTCAAGTCAGGCAATTGGATCGTACTTCTTAACGCGCTTCAGCTTTTCATTACTTACGCAATATATGAGCGTGAACCATGGATATAGCATAAAGGTGGAATAGAATATGGTGGTAGGTTTCAAAGGGGTAATAGTGGAGAAGAAAGTCTTGCATCAACTAGGCGTATCAACAGGCTATGGAGATGCCCATCAATAGATATCAATGCGAGGAGTAGGGATTGCCATGCAACAGATGCACTAGAGCTATAAGTGTATGAAAGGTCAAATGAAGCTAAGTGGGTGTGCATCCAACTTGGTTGCTCATGAAGACCTCGGGCATTTGAGGAAGCCCGTCTTCAGAATATACAAGCCAAGTTCTATAATGAAAAATTCCCACTAGCATATGAAAGTGATAAAAACAAGAGACTCTCTATATGAAGAACATGGTGCCACTTTGAGGCACAAGTGTGGAAAAAGAAATAGTAGCACTGTCCCTTCTCTCTTTTATCTCATTTATTTCTTCCCTTTTTTTCTTTTTTTCTTTCTTTTTCTTTTATTTTTCGTCCAGAGTCTGATCCTGACTTGTGGGGGAATCATTGTCTCCATCATCCTTTCCTCACTGAGACAGTGCCCTAATAATGATGATCATCACACTTTTATTTACTTACAACTCAACATAAAAAACTATAGTATGACTCTATATGAATGCCTCTGGCAGTGTTCCAGGATGTGCAATGATCAAGCATAACATGTATAAAAAATGATGAATGGTGACTTTGCCACAAATACTATGTCATCTTATATGATCATGCAAAGCAATATGACAATGAAAGTACTAGTCATATGAAGTAACGGTGGAAGTTGCATGGCAATATATCTCGAAATGGCTATGGAAATGCCATAATAGGTAGGTATGGTGTCTGTTTTGAGGAAGATATAATAAGGCTTATGTGCAATAGAGTGTATCATGTCACGGGGTTTGGATGCACCGGCGAAGGTTGCACCGATCCTTGAGGTGAGAATGGGAAATGCACGGTACCGAAGAGGCTAGCAAATATGAGGTGGTGAGAGTGCGTACATCCATGGATTCACATTAGTCATAAACAACTCACATACTTATTGTAAGATTTTATTAGCTCTCTCTAAGAAAAGTACTACTTGCATGCCCCTAGGGAGGAGGTTGGGAGGAGTTAACCATCGCGCGCCTCCGACTTAAACAACACTAGGATTTCAACGAGGAATAAGTATGCTCACACATCATCACCATGCTATAAAAATATTTAGATGAATAGAAAGTTAACACCCCCTAATTCAAAATATTCTTAGTAACTAATGATCATGCACTCATTCCCTTTCATATTACCACATCAATATCATTAACCCATAATTTCTCTTTTATGTGCTACATGCTGTTTTGATTATACTCATTGGATACCTATTATTTTTGGACTCGTATTATAACCCATGCAAATTACCGTCACTATTTATTAACTCTCAAACAAATATAAGTGAAGAACGAGAGTGCAATTATTTTATAAAATCTATACGCCACCATGCTCTAAAAGATATATGTGAAGTACTAGAGCAACTGCTAAGCTCAAAAGATATAAGTGAAGCACAAAGAGTATTCTAACAAATTATGGTGATATTGTGTCTCTCTCAAGTGGGTGTGTCCAACAAAAAAATACTGTGGAAAATCCAAAACAAACAGAAAACTAAAGCAAACGACGCTCCAAGCAAAACTCATATCATGTGATGAATAAAAATATAGCTCCAAGTGACATACCAATGGATTGAGATGAAAGAGGGGATGCCTTCCGGGGCAGCCCCAAGCTTAGACGCTTGAGTCTTCCTTGAATATTACCTTGGGGTGCCTTGTGAATCCCCAATCTTAGGCTCTTGCCTCCCCTTATTCCTTCATCCATCGTGATAGCACCCAAAACTTAACAACTTCAGCACACAAAACTCAACAATACCTTCATGAGAGCTGTTACTGTAGACAACATATCAAATACTTTAGGTACTGTTATAAATTGATTCTTATTTTATTATTGCATAAGGTACTGTATTCTAACATCTCCATGGCTTATACCCTCCGATACAATCCATAGCATCATCAAAACAAGCAAACTATGCAAGAAAAAACAGAATCTGTCTAAAACAGAACAGTCTGTAAAGATTTGTACAGAACCTATACTTATGTAACTCTAAAAATTCTGAAAAATTAGGACAACCTGAAGAATTTGTATAGAAATTCTTAATAAAACATTCAGATCAAAAATACGTTCCAGTAAAATCAGAGAAATTCTGCACTGGACGCTAAAGTTTCTATTTTTGCACCGTATCAGTTCTACTCATCTCGTGAGTCATCCCAAAGGCTTTACTTGGCACAAACACTAATTTAAACATAAAAACACAATAATTACAGAGGCAATAATCATGTTATAAAAAACCAAACAGAAAGTAAAAAGTAAAACTTAAAGATATCTATTGGGTGTCCTCCCAACTAGCGCTATTGTTTTACGCCCCTAGCTAGGCATAATGCATAATTTCAAGTGTAATCATAATCATGAGAAAAATTCATCATGCTATAATATATATTCCCTTCTCTCAGAAGCAAGTTTTCTCATGGGCAAGCAAAAATAGTTAAAGGGACTATACTTCAGAAAACAAGGATCCGTGAGATCTATCTACGGAGGAGAAGGAGGCTCCTCCTGAGACTTTTCATAAGTGATAGTAAATTCTTCATTGTATAGGTTCCGATAAAGATATTTCCTTAATTTCCTCTCAAGCTCATAATCTAATCCAAGATTAGGAACAATAATTTGATCATTGTATTTGGAAATTTTATCAGTCAAGACATTAGGTGAAACCTTTTTCCTAAGGTTCTCATTATAAGCAACATAGTTCGTTGATCTTAATCTCCTTATTTCTTCCAACTCATAGAGGACCCCCTCTATTGGTGGGCACTCGCCATTGATCCTATAATGAAAAAATATTTCTCTTGCTTGCTGCATAATGTGATTAAATTCATGAACGAGAAATATAGTAGCTAATCGTTTAGTAGGAGCATCTCGAATATTAGAGAACTCTAGAAACAACCATTGTATGGTGGGATGCATATGAACAAATTGTCTTTCCAATTCAACTATTAGCAAAGATATGGCATACTCATAACTAGTGGTTCTAGCAAGGATAGATCCTCCTATCAAGGGTAACGAGCCAGTAGAAGTGAAAAAGTCTTGGATCACACCTTTTCCAGTAATATTTTTGCTACCAATACGGAGTTTCTTTGTTTGCATAACAAGTTCTTCTTTAGAAGGATCATCATCTGCAAGATTATCAAGTTTTTCCTTAGAAACTTCATAAAAATTTCTTTTAGCATTATCATTGAGAGGTGATGTTGAACGTTCTAAAGCTTCCACACTAGAGGCGGAAGTATCACTAGTTTCAAATTTGACATGATAGCAACTTTCATGCAAGCGAAACAAGCAAACAAGTAAACTAGCAAAGATAAATATTTTTCATTTTCAAATTTTTATGAAACAAATAAAATATAACAGCAAATAAAAAGTAGAAAAAGTGATTGATAATTTGTGTGAAGTTACTTGATAGTAGGTTTGTGATACTCCCCAACAACGGCGCCAAAAATACTTCCTGATAGTTGTGATCTGCGCAGGGTTTTCCGTGAAGAGGAACGGGTGATGCAACATAGTATAGATAAGTATTTCCTTCAGTAGAGAACCAAGGTTTATCGAACCAATAGGAGTAGCATGCAACTTCCGTATTTAGCGACTGCACACAAAGAAGCAAACACTTGCACCCAACACGGGCAAGAGGGTTGTCAATTCCCTTGCACTCGTTATTTGCAAGCTAGTGAAGTACGCAGATGATAGTTGAATATTGTAAATTGCAAAATAAAATAAAAACAAATAAATGACAGCAAGGTATTGAAAGCTTTTGTAAAATTATAAGTGAATAGACCCGCGGGCCATAGTGTTCTCTAGTGGCTTCTCTCATATAGTAGGCATACAGTGGGTAAACAAATTACTGTTGGGCAATTGATAGAAAAGCGCATAGTTATGCAATATTTATTCACGACAATGATCATGTATATGTAGGCATCACGTCCATAAGAAAATAGGCCGACTCCTGTCTGCACCTATTACTATTACTCCACCCATCGACCTATATCCAGCATGCATCTAGAGTATTAAGTAAAAAAAGTAATGCTTGGAGAACAGTGACATGATGTAGACAAAGAGAATTCAATCATTATGAATTAACCCCATCGTTTTATCCTTAGTGGCAACAATACAAAGATGTATCTTGTTCCCTTCTATCACTAGGATATAGAAACCCGTCAGATTGAACCCACTACAACGCACCCCTCTCACTGAATAAATATCGATCTAGTTGGTCAAACTATTTCAATAGATCGGAGAGATTTACGAAGCTATAATACTCATTCAAATAAGAATCATAATAGAAATTAGAGAAGACTCAAATATTTTTCATGAATAATCTAAACATAAACCCACAATTCATCGGATCCCACTTTGTATTGAAGATCAAGAGAGAGATATAGCCATCTAGTTACTAACTACAGATCCGTAGGTCTATAGGGAACTACTCACACATCACCCTGGGAGCAGCAAGGTTGATGTAGAGGCCCTCCATGATTGACCCCCCTCCGGCAGGGCACCGGAACAGGGCTCCATATGGGCACACGGCGGAACAGAGACTTGCGGCGATGGAAAAAGTGTTTCTAGAGTCTCTCTAGAGTTTTTGAGATTTATTGGAATTTATAGGCTAGAGAGGGGCGCCGGGAGACCCTAGGCACACCCTGTTGTGTGGTGGCTCCTTCGTGGACCCTCTGGCTTCCTCCCGAAGCTTCCAGGTCTTCTTTTGGTCTAGAAAAAATCATAAAAAAGTTTCGGTCCAATTGGACTTCGTTTGGTACAGTAAACCTGAAAAGTCAAAAACATGCAGAAAACAACCACTTGCACTGGGCACTGGGTTAATAGGTTAGTGCTAAAAAATAATATGAATTTTTAAATAATCACCCAAAAAGAATCCTAGAATGATAATGTCATATCATGGAACAATCAAAAATTATAGATACGTTGGAGACGTATCATTCTACAATACCAAAATCTTTATGTGATGTGTTAGGTCTCACCTATATGAATGAATGTTCCCTTAACTTGTATTTAGCGGATTCTACTATTAAGAAACCATTGGGTAGAATAAATGATGTTCTTATTCTTCCTAATAGAAATTATGTTCCCGTGGATTTCATTGTACTTCTTATTGAATGCAATCCGTCTTGCCCAATTATACTTGGTAGGCCTTTCTTACAAACTATAGGTGCTATTATTGACATGAAAGAAGGTAATATAAGATTGCAATTCCCAGTAAACTAAGGGATGGAACAATTCCCTATAAAGAAAATTAAACCACCTTATGAATCTTTTATGAGGGCCACCTATGGAATTAATTTGAAGGATGACAACACTTGATACTATGCATTATGCCTAGCTAGGGGCATAAAACAAAAACGCTTGTTGGGAGGCAACCCAGTAGCCATCTTTAAATTTTTGTTTTACTTTATGTTTTGGCGTGTTGACATGATTATTGCTACTGTATTGATTTTGTTTTTATCTTTAAATTAGTGTTTGTGTCAAGTAAAGCTTTTGGGATGATTTGGTAGATAGTAGAATTGATACAGTGCAAAAATAGAAACTTTTGCGTCGAGTGCGGAATTTCTCTGATTTTACTGGAACGTCTTTTTGATATGAATTTTTCACACATTATTGGTATATAAATTTCCCAGGTTTCCTAAGTTTTCAAAACTTTTTGGAGTTACATATGTATAGTTCTTCTACAGATCTTTACAGACTTTTTGTTTTAGACATATTCTATTTTTGTTTGCATAGTTTGCTTGTTTTGATGATGCTATGGATTGTACCAGAGGGGGGGGTATAAGCCATGGAAAAGTTAGAATATAGTACCTATTATGCAATAATAAAATATGAATCAATCTATAACAATACCTAAAATATTTGATATGTTTATTATACTAACGGATCTCACAAGGTTTTGTTGAGTTTTCTGTGCTGAAGTTTTCAAGTTTTGGGTGAGAGAACGATGGATGAAGGAATAAGAAGCGGCAAGACCCTAAGCTTGGGTATGCCCTGGTAGGCATCCCCTCGTTTGTGTCTATCTATCGGTATGTCACTTGGAGCTATATTTTTATTCATCACATGATATGTGTTTTTCTAGGAGCATCGTGTGTTATATTTTGCTTTTCCTTTATTTTGCCACAATCAATGTTTGTTGGACACACATATTTTAGAGAGACATGCGGTTATCATAATTTGTTAGAATACTCTATATGCTCCACTTATATCTTTTGATCTAGGCAGTTGCTCTAGTGCTTCACTTATATCTTTTTCGAGCACGGCGGCATCTAAATTTTGTAGAAATGATTGAACTCTCATGCTTCAATTAAATATTTTTGAGAGTATAATAAGAAATAGGAATGGTAAATGGCACGAGTTATAAGACTAGTCCAAAATGGATAGGTATTCGAGGGGGATATAATAAAAACTTTCATGTAGCTCACTAAAGAAGAAACATGAGTTGATTATATTGTTGTAGTAATATGAAAGGGCATGAGTACATGATTGTTGGTTAGTAGAAATATTAGTAATTAAAGCTTGTTATTTTTTAATCATCCAAGTATTAACATGGCATGGTGATGATGTGTGAGCATTTTTATGCCTGAAATGAAATCCTATCGTGTTGTTTGAATCGGGGGTGCGCGATGGTTAAATCCTACCAACCTCCTCCCTAGGGGTATGCGGTAGTACTTAGCTTCGAGAGAGCTAATAAGGCTTTACAAGTATGTGAGTTCTTTATGAGTAATGTGAATCCATGGATATACACACTCTCACCTTTCCGTATTTGCTAACCTCTTCGGTACCATGTATTGCCCATTCTCACCTCGAGAGTCGGTGCAACCTTCGCTGGTGCATCCAAACCCCGTGATATGACACGCTCTATCACACATAATACACCATATATCTTCCTCAAAACAGGCACCATACCTACCTATCATGGCATATCCATAGCTATTCCGAGATATATTGCCATGCAACTTCCACCGTTCTGTCACATGACTTGTGTGTTCATCATCATATTGCTTTGCATGATCATATAGCTGACATAGTATTTGTGGCAAAGCCACCATTCATCATTGTCTACATGTTATGCTAGATCATTGCACATCCTGGTACACTGCCAGAGGCATTCATACAGAGTCATAATTTTTTCATGTTGAGTTGTAATATTGAGTTGTAAGTAAATAAAAGTGTGATGATCATCATTATTAGAGCAGTGTCGCAGTGAGGAAAGGATGATCGAGACGATGATTCCCCCACAAGTCGTGATGAGACTCTGGACGAAAAATAAAAAATGGGGGAGGCCAAATGAGCCCACCACAAAAAAAAAGAAAAAGAGAGAAAAAAAGAGAAAAAAAGAAAGAAAAGAAAAAGAAGAAAAGGAGAAAAAAAAGGAAAAAATGAGCAAAAAAGAGAGAAGGGGCAGTTTTACTATCCATTTACAAGACTTGTGCCTCAAAGTGGCACCATGTTCTTCATATAGAGAGTCTCCTGAGTTAATCATTTTCATATGCTTGTGGGCATTTTTCATTACAGACCTTGGCTTGTATATTCAGATGACGGGCTTCCTCAAATGCCCGAGGTCTCCATGAGCAAGCAAGTTGGATGCTATATCCATGGTTCACGCTCATGTATTGCTGGAAGCTGAAAATGCTGAAGCGTGTTAGAAGTATGATCCAATTGCCTGGTTTGATACCGGGGTGCTCATGATTTATACTTATGCGGTGAAGACAGAGTCATGCCATGCTTGATATGATAAAATGAGTAGGGAATAACATTCTTTAAAGATCGTATATTTTGAAAAGTAGTGAGTATGTTATTTATGCTTATGGATATTATTATGTTGATATCAATTAGTTCATCATTTCTCGATGATCATACTAAAAAGAGATTACATGTTGGGTAGCATCTCACATCAAAAATTCTGTTTTTATCATTTACCTACTCGAGGACGAGGAGGGAATCAAGCTTGGGGATGCTGATACGTCTTCAACGTATCTATGATTTTTGATTGTTCCATGCTATTATAT
This sequence comes from Elymus sibiricus, assembly GCA_039707655.1. NCBI lineage: Eukaryota > Viridiplantae > Streptophyta > Magnoliopsida > Poales > Poaceae > Elymus > Elymus sibiricus. Next base: position 255,476,982 of record CM077671.1, read on the forward strand.
TATCAATCTACGATACTTTATATGCTATTATATATCATTTTCTGGAACTAACCTATTAACCCAGTGCCAAGTGCCAATTGATGTTTTCTGCTTGTTTTTGGTTTTCCAGGAAATCTGTACCAAACGAAGTACAAACGCTATGAAACTTTTTGACGATTGTTTTCTAGATAAAAGAGACCCAGGAAGCTTCGGGAGGAGTCCGGAAGCCGCACAATGAGACGCCAAGGCAACATGGAGCCACCCAAAACACTTGTGGACCCCCCTGTGGCTCCGTTTGAACTAATTACGCTTCTATAAATTCTCAAATATTGGGAAATCATCAGGGAGCCACCCGAAACACTTTCTCCGCCGCCGCAAGCCTCTGTTCCGACGGGAGTCCATCTGGAGATCTTTTTCGGTGATCTGTCGGAGGGGGAATCGATCACAGAGGCCATCTACAAAACCCTGTTGCCTCCATGATGATGCATGAGTAGTCCACCATTGACCTACGGGTCCATAGCTAGTACCTAGATGGCTTCTTCTCTCTCTTTGATCTTCAATACAAAGTTCACCATGATATTCGCGGTGATCTATTCTATGTAAACTTCTTTTGCGGCGTGTTTGTTGGGATCCGATGAATTGTGGGTTTATGATCAGATTATTCATGAAAAGTTATTGAGTCTTCTCTAAATTTCAATATGCATGATATTATAGCTTCGTATTTCTCTCTGATCTATCAATTTGGTTTGGCCAACTAGATTGATTTATCTTCAGTGGGAGTGGTGCGTTGTAATGGGTTCAATCTTGCGGTGCTCTATCCTCGTGACAGAAGGGGTCAAGACACATATTTGTACTGTTGCCATTATGGATAAAACGACGGGTTCTGAACATATTGCTTGTCTTATTTTGTCTACATCATGTCATCTTGCTCCAAGAATTACTTTGTTTGTCATGAACTTGATACCATAGATGCATACTGGATAGCGGTCGATTGGTGAAGTAATAGTAGTAGACGCAGAATCGTTTCGGTCTACTTGTTTATGGATGTGATGCCTATATACATTATGATTGCCGTGAATAACATGTTATAACTATGTGCAATTCTATCAATTGCCCAACAGTAATTTGTCTACCCAACGCATGCTACTTTCGAGAGAGAAGCCTCTAGCGAACATTATTGCCCCCGGGTCTACTTAAACACTAATACAAAAACTCCAAAATTACCTTGCTACATATTATTTACTTTACTTTTATTTTTCTTTTACATTATCTATTCTATCAAGATTTAATCCTTGCAAGTAATGAGTTCAAAGGGCTTGACAACCCTCTTGCCCGCGTTGGGTGCAAGTGTTTGGTTTTGTGTGTGTAGGTGCTATCGAAGGGAATTTTCTTGGTTCTCCTATTGGTTCAATAACTTTGGTTCTCACTAAGGGAAATACTTTACTATACTGCATCTCCTCTCCTCTTCAGGGAAAGTCTCAACGCAACTCACAAGTAGCACTCCTCTTCATCGGTGGCGAGTTCTTCTTCATCTACTTGTTTAGGTTCTAGCCCTTCTCGGTCAAAAGCTGCATCTCCATCCTGTGCAATATAATTCAATTGTCCATTCTCGATGGAGAAATGTTTAGGAATAGGTGTGGGTAACAAGTACGCCACTCCAGAAATTCTGATACAATGACGGCCATTACGAACTACCACCATACTAGCGCTAGTAAGAGCACGAATGTTAACAAGAGTGTTACCAACAATGGTGTGGAGATGATGTAGTTGAGGCCAAGGGAGTTGGCCAACATGGTTATAACTCCTTCACACCCGATATCTTCTTGTGCATGATTAGCTTGATGCGCGGGGTGTAGAAAAAGTATTGCGCCTAGGTTGGGCGAATAACTGACGTCCAAGTTTGCTGCTTTCCCAAGAACTAGCATCTTCTCATCATTCACCTTAGAAACTTCTCCTCTTGCCTGCAACGAGTTAGTGATAACATAGTATAAATAGCGTATAGCAGGACTTTCAATGCAACTGGCTCTTTAGAGCCATGGTGACTCATCTGGTAAAAGGATAACCTTGGGTGCGGGTCAGTGAAATCATAAACATATCTAATATCATCATCATTGTTGGCGAAGCCAAATTAGTTACACCACCCAAAAAAGTGATGTTAAATTTTTGGTGAAGGAGATGGAAAGTGATACTCTCCTCCTCTTATGCATTTGGCATTAAACCAACATTGTGCGAGAGAGTACTAAGAAACTCAAGCATGAATCGTTCATAAGTCTCACATCCCTGATAAAAAAAAATGATGCAACCCGGCATTATGACAAAGCAAATTAAAATCATGAGAGATACCTAGCTTGGCGAGAGTATTTGCACAAGCCCATATGGTTGCTTTGATCTTCCTTGTGGTGACCTTCTGGAACTTCTTCCTTGCTCCATGGTCGGTGAAGACAATCCCCTGAGCGAAAACTTGTTGCGGCTGTGCGGTGGATGAACTTAAACCACCATGTACGTGAGAAGACTTCTGTGTAAACATCTATAAAACATTTTTTCTGTCCAATACAATGAAAAAATAATGATCCTATGGTACTCACAACATTACACTCCTCTAAAAACATCAACAAATCCATGCCAAACTCAAGTTTGAATCAAAAATATGCATATGCTAGACATGTCAATGCTAGGCATGGAGAACATGGATTCGCGAAAAAAAATTGGGGAACGGAGGAGAAATGTACCATAGATCCATCACATGGAAGGATTCGAACTAAAAACGAACCAGTAGAGAGATCGAGCGAAGTTTTGTTAAGGTTTGGAGGAAGAAGAAGAAGAAAAGAGAGATATGGGGATGAAATACCTCCTTCCTCAGGTTTATTGGAGCTGCCGACGCGTAAAACGACTTCTCATACTAGCGCGTGCGCCCGTATGGAATGCCGTCTTCAACCCGGTTTACACACCTTTGCATGCGTGCAGATGAAACGATCACTAAATCGGACGCCGGCGTCCGTTTTGAACGCCGTCGTTCGTTATGTTCTTTTTCTGCTCTTGGTCGAAGATGTCAAACGACCGCTCGAACGGGAGCATACGCCCATTTGGAACACCGTCGAACGCTCTGGACTCGTTGATGGTTTCTGTAGAGAATCAAAATGACCGCAAAAACAAGCGTTTTTGCTTGTTTGATACGGCGTCCTTCTCTTTGTTGTCTCTGGCTGTTTTGTGCTGGAAACTCCTGCAGGTCAAACGACCGCCCGTACGACCGCTGCGGTCACTGGAAAGGCCGTCTTTTAGTCTGTTTCTTCTAGAACTTGTGTTTTTGTTTGTTTTCCCGCGGTGTTAGTTCCATAGCAATACATAGATATATTTCCAGGCATTCAAGCATCAGTATAGCATATAAATCATCTTGCACAAGCGTATGCCTTCATTAGAACAACTCTTTCAAACTCACTTCTTCATATGGTACTTCAACCACTCTTTTATTAAAAACAAAAATAAAAACTTACTTGTCTACTTTATTCTCGTGGGTTGCCTCCCACGAAGTGCTTGTTTTCGGTCCGATAGCTCGACCGTAGTGGTGATCAAGGTGGTGCTAGAACACTGAGACCATAGCTTTTGGCATTCCAAATGATGCCACCTCCAGTGTAGATATTCAATTTCTTTTTCCTAGGGAAATGCCTTATAAAGGGATCTTTAGCTGGTAAATCAAAACGAACATTCCCCTCAAACACATTTATCACAACTTTGATAGTCCTTAGAAAAGGTCTATCGAGAATTATAGGAGCGGTTGGATCTTCAGGCATATCTGCTATAACAAGATCAATCACGGCATGGCAATCATTCATTTGAACTATAACTCCATGCTTAATGCCTACTACCCGAATAAAAGTAGAGTTAGCCATATTCAATATAATCTCAGTATTAGCTTAAGGACCAGGATTGAGACTATCATAAACAGATCTGGGGATAGTGGAAACACTTGCCCCTAGATCACATAAAGCATTGAACTTATTAAATACTATCTCAATCTCTATAGTAGATTCAAAAGCATCCTCTTGCTTAGTTGGTAATTTACTGAATAACTTTTTCTTTCATCATCAAGTTCATGTACCTTGTGTGCAACTTGTTCAACAAATACATTATATGCCTCATTGTTTGTTACCTCCGGTAGTGTATACTTCATGGACATCAACTTAACAGAATCTACAAAGGTATAATTGTACTCTGGAACATGCTTGTGTCAAGTACCTCAACTTTCTCTTTGTTGCTTCTTACCATTTTAATTTCTTCAACCGGGTTAGGCTCCAGTTTACCTGCAAACTTGGCCAAAATCAAGGTTTGGCTCTCTGCTATCTTTGCAACTTGTGCTTCCATATTCTTGGATCTAGTTTCAAGTATCTTCACATCATTTGTTAGTCCAACAACCTTACTGGTCAATTGACCTAGTAAGTTATCATGATTCTTCAAGATATTCTTGAAGTTTTCATTCTCCTCAGTGTGACTAGCAATAAAACTTTTAAGAGTTTCTTCAAGAGTATTTCTATTGATACCATTAGCTCCATTAAAATTATGGGATGCTCCTCCATTATTAGGATAAGGAAGTTTAGGAGCATAACCATTACTTTTACAAATAGGATTATAGCTATTACGAGCTATAAAATTCACATCACTAGTATCTTCATCAGTGATGGAATTGACATTTACCTCTTCTTTACCTTTCATCAAAGAGATAAGTTCTTCTAGCTTGGTTGTCAACTCTGAGCTATTTTCTTCTATGACATTTACCTTCTTCATGGTCCACAAGTATAGGGGATCAATCGTAGTCCTTTCGATAAGTAAGAGTGTCGAACCCAACGAGGAGAAGAAGGAAATGACAAGCGGTTTTCAGCATGGTAATTTCTGCAAGCACTGAAATTGTAGGTAACAGATAGTTTGATAGCAAGGTATTTGGTAACGAGCAAGTAACGGTAACGGTAAACAAGGTGCAGCAAGATAGCCCAATCCTTTTGAGGCAAAGGACAGGCCAGAACAATCACTAGTAATAGGCAAAGTGTTCTTGAGGGTGCACGGGAATTTCGCCTAGTCACTTTTATCATGTTGGTTTGATTCGTGTTCGCTACTTTGATAATTTGATATGTGGGTGGACCGGTGCTAAGGTGCTGTTCTTACTTGAACTAACAACCTACTTATGATTAACCCCCTCGCAAGCATCCGCAACTACGAGAAAAGTATTAAGACAAATTCTAACCATAGCATTAAACATGTGGATCCAAATCAGCCCCTTACGAAGTAGCGCATAAACTAGGGTTTAAGCTTCTGTCACTCTAGCAACCCATCATCTAATAACTACTCCACAACGCATTCCCTTAGGCCCATGAATGGTGAAGTGTCATGTAGTCGACGTTCACATGACACCACTAAGGGAATCACAACATACATATCATAAAAATATCGAACACATATCAAATTCACATGATTACTTGCAACATGACTTCTCCCGTGACCTCAAGAACAAATGTAACTACTCACAAATAATAAACATGCTCAAGATCAGAGAGGTATTGAATAGTATATTGGATCTGAACATATAATCTTCCACCAGATAAACCATATAGTAATCAACTACGCAAGGTAATCAACACTACTAGTCACCCACAGGTACCAATCTGAGGTTCCGGTACAAAGATTGAACACAAGAGATGAACTAGGGTTTGAGAGGAGATGGTGTTGTTCCGGTACAAAGCTGAGAGGGGTGTTGGTGATGACGATAGCTTCGATTTCCCCCTCCGGGAGGGAAGTTCCCCCGACGGAATCGCTCCGCCGGAGGGCAAAAGTGCTCCTGCCCAAGTTCCACCTCGAGGGGGCGGCGCTTTGTCCCGAAAGTCCTCCTCTGATTTTTTTCTAGTTCAAGAGAGACCTTATACCAGAAGATGGGCACCGGAGGTGGGCCAGGCTGGGCACAACCCATCAGGGCGCGCCCAGGGGGGCCTGGCGCGCCCTGGTGGGTTGTGCCCACCTGGGGGGCCTCCTCCGGTAGTTTCCAGCTCCAGTATTTTTTATTAAATGTAAAAATAATCTCCGTAAAATTTTAGCTTCATTGGAGTTGTGCAGAATAGGTATCTCTGATGTTCTTTTCTTGGGTCCAGAATTCCAGCTACCGGTATTCTCCCTCCATGTGTAAACCTTGCATATTATGAGAGAAAAGGCATTAGAATCACTCCCCAAAGCATTTTTATTCAACAAAACAAAGTAAATAACAGTAGGAAATCATGATGCAAAATGGACGTATCAACTCCCCCAAGCTTAGACCTCGCTTGTCCTCAAGCGAAAGCCGAAATTGAAAAGCATGTCCACATGGTTTGAGAGAGAGGTGACGATAAAAACAAAATACGGACATAGAAGCATCATGCTTATTATCATAACAGCAATACTCTAACAAAGCAACTTATTTCAATACATTTTTATCATATAGCTTCTCATGAACAAGTAACAATTCATCACAACATAGAAGTATGAAGCATAAACCTTATTGGGAACCAACAAACTATGTTCTCAGTCAACTTTGCAATTACAATTCATCATCTTTTCAGGAAGGGTCTCATGTAGGAGCCTTTTGGCAAGTCCACATACTCAACCATCATTTAGTCTTCTATGATTGCTAATGCTCACGGCATACCCATGAACAAAAAGTTTCAACCGGACACGTAGGAAGATAGGGGCTTATAATTCTTGCCTCCCAACTCACTCACTTCAAGGGTGATGTCAACAATAATAAGTCATGCCCACCCATATCCAACTGGATATACTAGTCGCCAACCCATGCATTCGCACGGGCACGATTATAATCATGAGAATCTTAATGTTCAAAAACCAATGCGAACTACACACATTAACCTGCATATGAGTAATGATTATTTTTTCTTATGATCATATAAGAGAATAACTTAAAAATGCAAAAAATAGAAACTAAAAAAATACGATTCAATGCAATGAGATTTTGAGCAAAACTACATACACATTTTCTTAAATTACAAAATGATGATGTGAAAGAAAAGGACAATGTTTGCTTTGTTCCCAAAAATTATGGAGTAACCGGTGAGAATCTTTGGAACATACATCACACACTTCAAATGTAGGTTCAAAAAGGACATGCATGAGCCACGTATATGAACTACTCCATCCAATCCTTATTAATCGATGTAACTTCTATACATAGTATAATTCGTATCGAAGGGAGTAACATTTAAGAAAAAAATCTACATATACCAATAAGAATAGTTGGCACTGTTACCTTATCCATTGAAGGTTACCATAGGAGTTGTTTGAAGCTGATACACTCAAGACAGCAGAAGATTGAAAGAAAAGGTGAATTGATTAAATATGCAGGGAAACAGAATACATGACAGTGATAATACATAGTAACGTAGTATTTTTATTGAATATAGTTTCGTGATCTCATAAGTTTATAATGCTTCCTGAACATTTGTTTTCTGTATATGAAATAAATTATTTTCTAAATATGAAAGTAAATTATTGATCGTTCTCATGGGTGTTGAAAACATCTTTAAATCTTTTAACTCGTTTTTTGTCCATATATAGTTGCTAATTAGGCTTTCGTGAAACTTCTCCTAAAAATGTATGTATAGAGTTTATAAATTTATATGCTGATGTACCCTTGGGGAAACATTTAAAATACACCTAAGTGTTTTCAAAATAAATAGAAAATTAACAAAATAGTTAGGTCTAGAGATCGATATTGAATAATAACGGGGAAATTTGACCGTAAATAGCGTGTAAATGTGCTGAAGATATAGGCCTTGCTAAAACAGTAAGGTTACAAAATGATTACCTCATGAAAACTTGATGAAAACACTCCATGATGGATCAAGCATCCAGCAGAAGTGTCGGTCTTTGGCAACATAAGGAAATAAGACAAAATAGAACCAGTTAGAAGTAGGCAGAAAATATTTTACACGATTGATGAACCCTGTAGATATAATAAATCGATGGATTCCCTTGAAAACTGTAATAAATCATACATGATAAAAGTTAAACAATATGCCTGTTTCATTTGTTGAAGTGTACGTTTGCAATTTAAAAGCAACATCATAATAGTGCTACATCAAGCTTCCAACGCAGAAGTGGAGCCAATGGCAATGTGTTCCTGTGTACCATCTCAAGCTGGCTAAATTGGCGTACCCGCCTTAAGGTCCGGCAGACGGCATCCAGGCCGTCCATTTGACCTAACCAGCTTCACGGCCCAGTGGGACCCAGCTCGGCTCTTTGCCGTCTGCCTTTGGTCCCTTTGCCGTCCGCTGGCCGACGGCAAAGAGCTGACGGACGGCAAACAATATCTTTGCCGTCAGCCTGTTTTTTGCCGTCAGTTTCTTGTCAGCGGACAGCAAAGACGTTCTTTGCCGTCCGCCAGCAGACGGCAAAGAACTGGCACACGGCAAATTCCCGGATTCCAGTAGTGCTTGAAATAATTTCGACTATGTTTCTCATGAAACTAACAAATGCATAAGAGTTTACCATGATTCGTGTGCTCTGAGATGAAAAGAAGGTAGCAACCAGAGTGGTGGTAAAAAAAATAGGTGTGGCCAACTGCCATGCATGAGCAGATCGTGAAGTTCCCCATGTCTAGTTCAGAATTAATAATGGCACTCGCAATAACGTACGTATCAACAGTTCAAAAACATAGGTGACTTCAGACCCAACTCCTAATTATATGTTAATCATTAAATGCATATCCCTGGAAACAGCTTCCTGTGAACAGTGTATTTTACGACTTAAGCACGATATGTATGCATGTACTCTAGAAGCAAAAATATATATCAGAAGAAGTAACACATACATAATGTGTTTTTTAGCTCAAACAAAAAAATTATGTGTTTTAACAAACCTTAGGATGGTCGAGCGCTTGCATGCATGAGTGAGGTTACTAATTATTCTGACGCAGATCACAATTAACTTTCAAATTTAAAAATCTAACCACTGTCATGCATAGCATGCAAAAAAACTTTAGTGGATATTCAGTCATTGGATGTTTGGCAGACGGCAGACCTGATCATATTTCACTTCTAGACGATTACTTTCCCGTTGTGAGCACACCATTGAATAGATAAGTTCTTTTCGGCCGTACATACACTTTTTGGCCGTACATAAACAACGCGCACGTAGACACTTGCGTGATTCAGGCATGTTGGGAGCATGCGGCAATCAAATCGTGTCTACACGCGCGTGTGTGTGTTTCGACGGAATAGATCATGAGATTGGCTCGTACACGCCCATCTCCAAGTAGAACACATCTAGCGGTCTGCTAGGTTTTGGAAGTGACCGTATTCTGCCGTATAATCGTCTCCTTGTACATGTGTATCGTGAGAAACCACTCGATCGTTGTGCCGTTTAACCTTGAGTTTTCCGAGGAGCGTTTCCATCGCGTCCAGCCACCCACCACCTCCTTGTCCTTGAGGATGTCGAAGTTGTTGTATGTTGACGATGACGACCGCCGACGCTCTCATCCCCCTTGATAGCTTACCACTAAACCCAACCATTAACACATCTGGTCCATGCTGTCTACGGACATAGGAAAGCTGAAGCCATTTGGCGGCAACCATGGAGAAACCCATGATGAGGTCTGAGACGAAGCAGCTCAGGTCATTCCATTGAGCTCGGATAAGGCAGCGTAAGGGCCCGATGAATTGTCACAATGTATAGATCGACAGCTCAAAGGCAGTTTTTTGGACTACGGAATCTAATGTTAGTTAGGATTGCTTGGCCCTAAATATGATTGTACGTCGAAGTATGCTTATTAAGTCCGGACTCTTATAACTGGGTCTAGATGATGGATGGTTAGTATTTTATCTATTTTAACGATCAATAACGTGGGCTAATGGAACATATCAGGAGTTTTTTTAGGGAATATATCAAAAATTATTTAAAATCAAGTTTTTTTCACGGAGGATTTCATGAGTCGATCTACACCGTAATAATTCGGTCCCACCGGATTAACGGCTCCTATTTTCTAATTAACGTGGTAATTTCTTGGGAGTGCCTAATTAGTATAAGTATAGATAGATATAGATATAGATGTGGGTCATCCCAAAAGTAATGTCTCAAGTCATAGCATTTTTTCTCTTTTGTTGATAAGTAAAGCTAGGTGGAATGTATTTAGCGACAATGTAGTTAGCATAATCAGCATACCAAGGTGTGCGTTGTGAGACACTTATTGCAGCTAGCTGTTCGTCAGGGAAACTATCATCAATAGGTAGTGGGTCATCAAGAATATCTTCTAACCTAGACAAGTTATCAGCTACGGGGTTCTCAGCTCCTTTCCTATCAATGATGTGCAAGTCAAATTCTTGGACCAAGAGAACCCACCTAATGAGTCAAGGTTTAGCATCTTTCTTTTCCATAAGGTATTTTATAGCAACATGATCGGAATGAACAATGACTTTTGAATCAACAATATAGGATCTAAATTTATCACAAGCAAACAAAACTGCTAAAAATTCTTTTTTAGTAGTAGCATAGTTTCGTTGGGCATTGTCCAGAGTTTTACTAGCATAATGGATAACATTCAATTTCTTATCAACTCTTTGTCCTAGGACAGCACCAACAGCATAATCACTAGCATCACAAATAATTTCAAAAGGCAAGTTCCAATAAGGTGGTTGAACGATAGGTGCAGAGGTTAAGGCTTTCTTGAGTGTTTCAAAGGCTTCCACACAATCATCATAAAAAACATAAGGAATATCCTTTTGCAAAAGATTAGTAAGAGGCCTAGAAATTTTAGAGAAGTCCTGAATAAACCTCCTATAAAAACCAGCATGACCAAGCAAACTTCGAATACCTTTAATATCTTTAGGACATGGCATTTTCTCAATTGCATCAACTTTAGCTTTATCCATCTCAATACCTCGTTCAGATATTTTATGCCCCAAGACAATGCCTTCATTAACCATAAAGTGGCACTTCTCCCAATTCAAGACAAGATTAGTTTGTTCACATCTCTGCAAAACTCGATCAAGGTTGCTTAAGCAATCATCAAAAGAAGTTCCGTAAACGGAAAAATCATCCATGAAAACCTCCACAATCTTTTCACAAAAATCAAAAAATATAGCAGTCATACATCTTTGAAAGGTAGCAGGTGCATTGCATAAACCAAAAGGCATACGTCTATAAGCATAGGTTCCGAAAGGGCAAGTAAAGGTAGTTTTCTCTTGATCAGATTGTGACACAGGTATTTGAGAGAAACTAGAATATCCATCCAAGAAACAAAAGTGTGTGTGCTTAGATAGTCTCTCTAACATTTGATCAATGAACGGTAAAGGGTAATGATCTTTTCTAGTAGCTTTATTTAATTTTCTAAAATCAATTACCATTCTATAGCCAGTAAGAATTCTTTGTGGAATGAGTTCATTCTTATCATTAGGCACAACGGTAATACCTCCTTTCTTAGGGACACAATGAACGGGACTTACCCATCTACTATCAGCAATAGGATAGATTGTACCTGCTTCCAGAAGTTTTAATATTTCGGTTCTTACCACTTCCTTCATCTTAGGATTCAATCGCCGTTGGTGATCAACAACGGGTTTAGCATCAGGTTCCATATTGATCTTGTGCTGACATAGAGTGGGACTAATCCCTTAAGGTCATCAAGAGTGTATCCAATAGCATCCCTGTGCTTCCTCAGAACTTTCAATAATCTTTCTTCTTCATGTTCTGAAAGGTTAGCACTAATAATAACAGGATATATCTTTTTCTCGTCAAGATAAGCATACTTCAAAGTGTCAGACAATTGTTTCAATTCAAACACAGGATCACCTTTAGGTGGAGGAGGACCTCCAATAGTTTCAATAGGCAAAATTGTGTTTCAAGAGAGGTTGTTGTTCAAAGAAAATTTTATCTATTTCGTTTCTTTCACGCAAGTGCATATCATTTTCGTGGTCGAGCAAATATTGTTCTAATGGGTCAGTAGGAGGCACGGCAATATAAGCAAGACTGATTATTTCATCCTTACTAGATAACTTTTTGTCACGAGGTTGTCTACTAAACTTGGAAAAATTAAACTCATGAGACACATTACCAAAACTGACACCAACAGTTTGTTTTTCACAATCTATCTTAGCATTGACGGTGCTCAAAAAAGGTCTACCAAAGATAATGGGACAAAAGTGTTGGGGAACGTTGCATGGAAAACAAAAAAAATTCTACGCACACGCAAGATCTATCCATGGAGATGCATAGCTACGAGAGGGGGAGTGTGTCTATGTACCCTCGTAGACCGTAAGCGGAAGCGTTAGAACAACGCGGTTGATGTCGTCGAACAACTTCACGATCCAACCGACCGAGTACCGAACGTACGGCACCTCCGCGTTCAGCACACGTTCAGCTCGGTGATGCCCTTGACTTCTTGATCCAGCAAGACGGCGAGGTAGTGGATGAGTTCCGGCAGCACGACGGCTTGGTGACGGTGATGGTGATGCTATCTCCGCAGGGCTTCGCCCAAGCACTGCGAAAATATGACCGAGGGATGGAACTGTGGAGGGGGGCGCCGCACACGGCTAAGACAATGTTGTGTCCTTTGGGGCGCCCCCTCTCCTCTATTTATATATGTGTAGGGGCTTGGAGTAGAAGGAATAGTGCCACGTGAACAGTAACCATGAATAGTATGCATGTGGACTTGGACTCCAAAGTCCAATCCTATTCCTACTAGGACTCTCCCTTTTTTCCTTCCCTAGCTGCGTGGGCTTTTGAGGACTTGGTGCGCCTAGCCCAATAAGGCCAGGGCGCCTCCCCTTAGCCCATGCCAGCCCTTTGGGACGTGGTGGACCCACTTGTGGACTTCCGGACCCCTCCGGAATCCTCCGGAACCTTCTGGAAGCTTTCCGGTACAATACCGAAAAAACTGCACCTTTTTCCGGAACCCAAAATATGAATCTTTACCTCTCGACCATTCCGAGACTCCTCGTGACGTCCGGGATCTCATCCGGGACTCCGAACAATATTCGGTTACCAATTCACATAACTCATATAACACTATATCGTCAACGAACGTTAAGCGTGCGGACCCTACGGGTTCGGGAATGATGTAGACATGACTGAGACGCCTCTCCGGTCAATAACCAATAACGGAACCTGGATGCTCATATTGGTTCCTACACATTCCACGAAGATCTTATCGGTCGAACCGCAATGACAACATACGTAATTCCCTTTGTCCGTCGGTATGTTACTTGCCCGAGATTCGATCGTCGGTATCTCCATACCTAGTTCAATCTCGTTACCGGCAAGTATCTTTACTCGTTCCGTAATACATCATCCCATAACTAACTCCTTAGTCACTTTGCTTGCAAGCTTCTTATGATGTGCATTACCGAGAGGGCCCAGAGATACCTCTCCGAAACACGGAGTGACAAATCCCAGTCTCGATCCATGCCAACTCAACGGACACCTTCGGAGATACCTGTAGAGCATCTTTATGATCACCCAGTTACGTTGTGACGTTTGATAGCACACAAGGTATTCCTCCAATATCCGGGAGTTGTATGATCTCATGGTCTGAGGAACATGTATTTGACATTCAAGAAAGCAGTAGCAATAAACAGAACGATCATATGCTAAGCTAACGGATGGGTCTTGTCCATCACATCATTCTCCTAATGATGTGATCCCGTTATCAAATGACAACTCATGTCTATGGTTAGGAAACCTTAACCATCTTTGAACAACGAGCTAGTCTAGTAGAGGCTCACTAGGGACACGGTATTTGTTTATGTATTCACACATGTATTTAAGTTTCCGGTCAATACAATTCTAGCATGAATAATAAACCTTTATCATGAACAAGGAAATATAAAATAATAACAAATTTATTATTGCCTCTAGGGCATATTTCCATCAGTCTCCCACTTGCACTAGAGTCAATAATCTAGATTACATAGTAATGAATCTAACACCCATGGAGTCTTGGTGCTGATCATGTTTTGCTCGTGGAAGAGGCTTAGTCAACCGGTCTGCCACATTCAGATCCGTGTGTACTTTGCAAATTTCTATGTCTCCATCCTTGACATATTCACGAATGGAGTTGAAGCGTCTCTTGATGTGTTTGGTCTTCTTGTGAAACCTGGGCTCCTTGGCTATGGCAATTGCTCCAGTGTTGTCACAAAAGATTGTCATTGGACCCGATGCACTAGGTATTACACCTAGATCGGATATGAACTCCTTCATCCAGACTCCTTCATGTGCTGCTTCCGAAGCAGCTATGTATTCCGCTTCACACGTAGATCCCGCCACGACGCTCTGCTTGACTGCACCAACTGACAGCTCCACCATTTAATATAAATACGTATCCGGTTTGTGACTTAGAGTCATCCGGATCAGTGTCGAAGCTTGCATCGACGTAACCCTTTACGACGAGCTCTTCGTCACCTCCATAAACGAGAAACATGTCATTGGTCCTTTTTCAGGTACTTCAGGATATTCTTGACCGTTGTCCAGTGATCCACTCCTGGATTACTCTGGTATCTCCCTGCCAAACTTATGGCAAGGCACACATCAGGTCTGGTACACAGCATGGCATACATAATAGAACCTATGGCTGAGGTATAGGGAATGACTTTCATTTTCTCTATATCTTCTGCCGTGGTCGGGCATTGAGTCTGACTCAACTTCACACCTTGCAAGACAGGCAAGAACCCTTTCTTTGACTGATCCATTTTGAACTTCTTCAAAACTTTGTCATGGTATGTGCTTTGTGAAAGTCCTATCAAGCGTCTTGATCTATCCCTATAGATCTTGATGCCCAATATATAAGCAGCTTCACCGAGGTCTTTCATTGAAAAATTCTTATTCAAGTATCCCTTTATGCCATCCAGAAATTCTATATCATTTCCAATCAACAATATGTCATCCACATATAATATTAGAAATGCTACAGAGCTCCCACTCACTTTCTTGTAAATACAGGCTTCACCGTAAGTCTGTACAAAACCATATGCTTTGATCACCTCATCAAAGCGTATATTCCAACTCCGAGATGCTTGCACCAGTCCATAGATGGATCGCTGGAGCTTGCACACTTTGTTAGCACCCTTAGGATCGACAAAACCTTCTGGTTGCATCATATACAACTCTTCTTTGAGAAAACCATTAAGGAATGCAGTTTTGACATCCATTTGCCAGATTTCATAATCATAAAATGCGGTAATTGCTAACATGATTCGAACAAACTTAAGCATCGCTACGGGTGAGAAAGTCTCATTGTAGTCAACCCCTTGAACTTGTCGAGAACCTTTCGCGACAAGTCGAGCTTTGTAGACAGTGATATATTACCATCAACATCTGTCTTCCTCTTAAAAATCCATTTATTCTCAATGGCTTGCCGATCATCGGGCAAGTCCACCAAAGTCCACACTTTGTTCTCATACATGGATCCTATCTCAGATTTCATGGCCTCAAGCCATTTGTCGGAATCCGGGCTTATCATAGCTTCTTCATAGTTCGTAGGTTCGCTGTTGTCTAACAACATAACTTCCAGAACAGGATTACCGTACCACTCTGGTGCGGAACGTACTCTGGTCGACCTACGAAGTTCAGTAGTAACTTGATCTGAAGTTTCATGATCTTTATCATTATCTTCCTCTCTTATTGGTGTAGGCATCACGGGAACGGTTTTCTCTGATGAGCTACTTTCCAATTCGAGAGAAGGTACAATTACCTCATCAAGTTCTACTTTCCTCCTACTCACTTCTTTCGAGAGAAACTCCTTCTCTAGAAAGGACCCATTCTTGGCAACAAAGACCTTGCCTTCGGATCTGTGGTAGAAGGTGTACCCAATTGTTTATTTAGGGTATCCTATGAAAACGCACTTCTCCGCTTTGGGTTCGAGCTTATCAGGTTGAAGCTTTTTCACATAAGCATCCCATCCCCAAACTTTAAGAAACGACAGCTTAGGTTTCTTGCCAAACCATAGTTCATATGGTGTCGTCTCAACGGATTTAGACGGTGCCCTATTTAACGTGAATGCAGCAGTCTCTAATGCATAACCCCAAAACGATAGTGGCAAATCGGTAAGAGACATCATAGAATGCACCATATCCAATAAAGTACGGTTCTGACGTTCGGACACACCATTGCGCTATGATGTTCCAGGTGGCGTGAGTTGTGAAACAATTCCACATTTTCTGAAATGAAGGCCAAACTCGTAACTCAAATATTCGCCTCCGCGATCAGATCGTAGAAACTTTATTTTCTTGTTACGATGATTCTCTACTTCACTCTGAAATTCTTTGAACTTTTCAAATGTTTCAGACTTGTGTTTCATCAAGTAGATATACCCATATCTACTCAAATCATCTGTGAAGGTTAGAAAATAACGATACCCGCCGCGTGCTTCAACATTCATCGGACCGCATACATCGGTATGTATTATGTCCAACAAATCAGTAGCTCGCTCCATTGTTCCGGAGAACGGAGTTTTAGTCATCTTGCCCATGAGGCATGGTTCGCAAGTATCAAATGATTCATAATCAAGAGATTCCAAAAGTCCATCCGCATGGAGTTTCTTCATGCGCTTTACACCAATATGACCTAAACGGCAGTGCCACAAGTATGTTGCACTATCATTATCAACATTGCATCTTTTGGCATCAATATTATGAATATGTGTATCACTACGATCGAGATTCAACAAGAATAGACCATTCACAAAAGGTGTGTGACCATAAAAGATGTTACTCATATAAATAGAACAACCATTATTCTCTGACTTAAATGAATAACCGTCTCGCAATAAACAAGATCCAGATATAATGTTCATGCTCAACGCTGGCACCAAATAACAATTATTGAGGTCTAAAACTAATCCCGAAGGTAGATGTAGAGGTAGCGTGCTGACGGCGATCACATCAACCGTGGAACCATTACCGACGCACATCGTCACCTCGTCCTTAGCCAATCTTCGCTTATTCCGTAGCTCCTGTTTCGAGTTACAAATATGAGCAACCGAACCAGTATCAAATACCCAGGCGCTACTGCGAGCATTAGTGAGGAACACATCAATAACATGTATATCAAATATACCTTTGCTCACTTTGCCATCCTTCTTATCTGCCAAATACTAGGGGCAGTTCCGCTTCCAGTGACC
This sequence comes from Elymus sibiricus, assembly GCA_039707655.1. Taxonomy (NCBI): domain Eukaryota; kingdom Viridiplantae; phylum Streptophyta; class Magnoliopsida; order Poales; family Poaceae; genus Elymus; species Elymus sibiricus. Next base: position 255,494,098 of record CM077671.1, read on the forward strand.
AGACCCTTTGCAATAGAAGCACTCTGTTTCAGGCCTGGGTCCAGCTTTGGGTTTCTTCGTGGGAGCGGCAACTTGCTTGCCGTTCTTCTTGAAGTTCCCCTTCTTTCCCTTGCCCTTTTTCTTGAAACTAGTGGTTTTGTTAACCATCAACACTTGATGCTCCTTCTTGATTTCTACCTCCGCTGATTTCAGCATCGCGAAGAGCTCGGGAATTGTCTTCTCCGTCCCTTGCATATTATTGTTCAACACGAAGCCTTTATAGCTTGGTGGCAGTGACTGAAGAACTCTGTCAATAACACTCTCAACCGGAAGATCAATTCCCTGCTGAGTCAAGTGGTTGTGGTACCCAGACATTCTGAGTATGTGTTCACTGACAGAACTGTTCTCCTCCATCTTACAGCTAAAGAACTTGTTGGAGACTTCATATCTCTCAACCCGGGCATTAGCTTGAAATATCAATTTCAGCTCTTGGAACATCTCATATGCTCTGTGGCATTCAAAACGCTTTTGTAGTCCCGGTTCTAAGCCGTAGAGCATGGCACACTGAACTATCGAGTAGTCATCAGATCGAGCCTGCCAGGCGTTCACAACGTCTGCAGCAGGTCCTGCAGCAGGTCCATCACCTAGCGGTGCATCAAGGACATAATTCTTTTGTGCAGCAATGAGGATAATCCTCAAGTTACGGACCCAGTCCGTGTAGTTGCTACCATGATCTTTCAGCTTAGCTTTCTCTAGGAACGCATTAAAATTCAACGGAACAGTAGCACGGGCCATTTATCTACAACATAGATATGCAAAGAAACTATCAAGACTAAGTTCATGATAAATTAAGTTCAATTAATCAAATTACTAATGAACTCCCACTTAAATTAACATCCCTCAAGTTAACTAAGTGATACATGATCCAAATCAACTAGCCCATGTCCGATCATCACGTGAGATGGGTTAGTCATCAATGGTGAACATCTCCATGTTGATCATATCTACTATATGACTCATGTTCGACCTTTCGGTCTCCAATGTTCCGAGACCATGTCTGTACATGCTAGGCTCGTCAAGTTTAACCCAAGTATTCTGCTTGTGTAAAACTGGCTTACACCCATTGTATGTGAACATAGAATCTATCACACCCGATCATCACGAGGTGCTTCGAAACGACGAACTTTAGCAACGGTGCATACTCGGGGAGAACACTTTTATCTTGAAATTTAGTGAAGGGATAATGCTACCGTCGTTCTAAGCAAAATAAGATGCATAAAGGATAAACATCACATGCAATCAAAATATGTGACATGATATGGCCATCATCTTGTGCTTTTGATCTCCATCTCCAAAGCATCGTCATGATCTCCATCGTCACCGGCTCGACACCTTGATCTCCATCGTTGCGTCGTGGTCGTCTCGCCAACTATTGCTTCTACAACTATTGCTAACGCATAGCGATAAAGTAAAGCAATTACATGGCGCTTGCATTTCATACAATAAAGAGACAACCATAAGGCTCCTGCCGGTTGCCGATAAATTACAAAACATGATCATCTCATACAATAACGTATATCACATCATGTCTTGACCATATCACATCACAGCATACCCTGCAAAAACAAGTTAGACGTCCTCTACTTTGTTGTTGCAAGTTTTACGTGGCTACGGGCTTCTAGCAAGAACCGTTCTTACCTACGGCACAAAACCACAACGGTGATTTATCAAGTTTGCTGTTTTAACCTTCAACAAGGACCGGCCGCAGTCAAATTCGATTCAACTAAAGTAGGAGAAACAGACACCCGCCAGCCACCTTTATGCAAAACAACTTGCATGTCTGTCGGTGGAACCGGTCTCATGTACGTGGACATGTAAGGTTGGTCCGGGCCGCTTCATCTTACAATACCGCCGAATCAAAATAAGACGTTGGTGGTAAGCAGTATGACGATCACCGCCCACAACTCTTTGTGTTCTACTCGTGCATATCATCTACGCATAGACCTGGCTCTGATACCACTGTTGGGGAACGTTGCCTGGAAAACAAAAAAAATTCTACACACACGCAAGATCTATCCATGGAGATGCATAGCTACGAGAGGGGGAGTGTGTCTACGTACCCTCGTAGACCGTAAGCGGAAGCGTTAGAACAACGCGGTTGATGTCGTCGAACAACTTCACGATCCAACCGACCGAGTACCGAACGTACGGCACCTCTGCGTTCAGCACACGTTCAGCTCGGTGACGTCCTCGGCTTCTTGATCCAGCAAGACGGCGAGGTAGTGGATGAGTTCCGGCAGCACGACGACTTGGTGACGGTGATGGTGATGCTATCTCCGCAGGGCTTCGCCCAAGCACTGCGAAAATATGACCGAGGGACGGAACTGTGGAGGGGGGCGCCGCACACGGCTAAGACAATGTTGTGTCCTTTGGGGCGCCCCCTCTCCTCTATTTATATATGTGTAGGGGCTTGGAGTAGAAGGAATAGTGCCACGTGAACCGTAACCATGAATAGTACACACGTGGACTTGGACTCCAAAGTCCAATCCTATTCCTACTAGGACTCTCCCTTTTTTCCTTCCCTAGCTGCGTGGGCTTTTGAGGACTTGGTGCGCCTGGCCCAATAAGGCCAGGGCGCCTCCCCTTAGCCCATGCCAGCCCTTTGGGACGTGGTGGACCCACTTGTGGACTTCCGGACCCCTCCGGAATCCTCTGGAACCTTCTGGAAGCTTCCCGGTACAATACCGAAAAAAGTGCATCTTTTTCCGGAACCCAAAATATGACTTCCCATATATAAATCTTTACCTCTCGACCATTCCGAGACTCCTCGTGACGTCCGGGATCTCATCCGGGACTCCGAACAATATTCGGTTACCAATTCACATAACTCATATAACACTATATCGTCAACGAACGTTAAGCGTGCGGACCCTACGGGTTCGGGAATGATGTAGACATGACTGAGACGCCTCTTCGGTCAATAACCAATAGCGGAACCTGGATGCTCATATTGGTTCCTACACATTCCACAAAGATCTTATCGGTCGAAGCGCAATGACAACATACGTAATTCCCTTTGTCCGTCGGTATGTTACTTGCCCGAGATTCGATCGTCGGTATCTCCATACCTAGTTCAATCTCGTTACCGGCAAGTCTCTTTACTCATTCCATAATACATCATACCGTAACTAACTCCTTAGTCACTTTTCTTGCAAGCTTCTTATGATGTGCATTACCAAGAGGGCCCGGAGATACCTTTCCGAAATACGGAGTGACAAATCCCAGTCTCGATCCATGCCAACTCAACGGACACCTTCGGAGATACCTGTAGAGCATATTTATGATCACCCAGTTACGTTGTGACGTTTGATAGCACACAAGGTATTCCTCCGATATCCGGGAGTTGCATGATCTCATGGTCTGAGGAACATGTATTTGACATTCAAGAAAGCAGTAGCAATAAACAGAACGATCATATGCTAAGCTAACGGATGGGTCTTGTCCATCACATCATTCTCCTAATGATGTGATCCCGTTATCAAATGACAACTCATGTCTATGGTTAGGAAACCTTAACCATCTTTGATCAACGAGCTAGTCTAGTAGAGGCTCACTAGGGACACGGTATTTGTTTATGTATTCACACATGTATTTAAGTTTTCGGTCTATACAATTCTAGCATGAATAATAAACCTTTATCATGAACAAGGAAATATAAAATAATAACAACTTTATTATTGCCTCTAGGGCATATTTCCATCGAAAAGTCATCTTGTGAGGAACCAAGGACTAGGAAATCAGTAGGGTATTTTACTTTCTCACACAAGACTTCAACATCTCTAACAATCCCAAGTGGTGTGAGAGTGTCTCTATTAGCAAGTTTAATAGTAACATCAATGTCTTCCCTTTAAGCATGTGCTATTTCATCCATAATTTCTTGGTATAAGGTAAAAGGGATAGCACTCACACTAGCACCTAAATCACATAAACCATGGTAGAAATGATCTCCTATTTTGACTAAGACAACAGGCAAGCCTTCTACGGGTCTATGTTTATCTTTTTCATCAGGTTTAGCAATTCTAGCAGCTTCATCACAAAAGTAGATAACATGCCCATCAATATTTTCTACCAAGAGATATTTAACCATAGCAACACTAGGTTCTACTTTAATTTTCTCAGGGGGTTTAGGTGCTCTTATATTACTCTTACGAACCACAGTTGATACCTTAGCATGTTCCTTTATCCTAACAGGGAAAGGTGGTTTTTCAATATAAGCGGTAGGCACAACTGGATCAACATTGTAAAAGATGGTTTATTCTTTAGCTATGACCGGTTCTTTAATTTCTTCTTTAATAGGAGGATGATATTTAAACCACTTCTCCTTAGGGAGATCAACGTGAGTAGCAAATGCTTCACAGAAAGAGGCTACTATCTCAAAGTCAAGTCCATATTTAGTGCTAAACTTGTGAAAAGTATCGGTATTCATAAAAGATTTAACACAATCAAATTCAAGCTTTATACCTGACTCATTACCTTCGTTGAGTTCCCAATCTTCAGAGTTGCATTTAATTCTTTCTGAGAGATCCCACTTGAATTCAATAGTCTTCTTCATATAAGAACCAACACAAGAAGTATCGAGCATGGATTGATCATTATGAGAAAGCCGAGCATAAAAATTCTGAATGATAACTTCCCTCGGAATGTCATGATTGGGGCATGAATATAACATTGACTTAAGCCTCCCCCAAGCTAGAGCGATACTTTCTCCTTCACGAGGCCAAAAATTATATATATAGTTCCGATCACGATGAACTAGATGCATGGGATAAAACTTTTGGTGAAATTCCAATTGCAAACGATTCCAGTTCCACGATCCAAGATCATCACATAGCCTATACCATGTCAATGATTTTCCCTCCAAAGATAAAGGTAAAACCTTCTTTTTAACTTCATCTCCGGGTAAACCTGCAAGCTTAAATAATCCACATATTTCGTTCACATATAAGAGATGCATATCAGGATGTTCAGTTCCATCTCTTGCATAAGGTTTAGCAAGCAAGTGTTCTACCATACCCGAAGGGATTTCATAAGCAACATTTTCAGTAGGTGTTGTAGGTTGAGGGGTAACTAATTGTGGTTCCGTTCGAGGTGAAGATACCCCGAACAAATCCCTCAAAGGATTGTTCTCCATAGTAGCAAGTAGCAATAAATTTCAGCACGTAGTATAAGTTTTTCCTTACCGATTTCCACTTACCAAGAGCGCTTCACTCCCCGGAAATGGCGCCAGAAAAGAGTATTGATGACCCACAAGTATAGGGGATCAATCTTAGTCCTTTCGATAAGTAAGAGTGTCGAACCCAACGAGGAGCAGAAGGAAATGACAAGCGGTTTTCAGCAAGGTAATCTCTGCAAGCACTGAAATTGTAGGTAACAGATAGTTTGATAGCAAGGTAATTTGTAACGAGCAAGTAATGGTAACGGTAAACAAGGTGCAGCAAGATAGCCCAATCCTTTTGAGGCAAAGGACAGGCCAGAACAATCACTAGTAATAGGCAAAGTGTTCTTGAGGGTACACGGGAATGTCGTCTAGTCACTTTTATCATGTGGGTTTGATTCGTGTTCGCTACTTTGATAATTTGATATGTGGGTGGACCGGTGCTAAGGTGCTGTTCTTACTTGAACTAACAACCTACTTATGATTAACCCCCTCGCAAGCGTCCGCAACTACGAGAAAAGTATTAAGACAAAGTCTAACCATAGCATTAAACATGTGGATCCAAATCAGCCCCTTACGAAGCAGCGCATAAACTAGGGTTTAAGCTTCTGTCACTCTAGCAACCCATCATATAATAACTACTCCACAATGCATTCACTTAGGCCCATGAATGATGAAGTGTCATGTAGTCGACGTTCACATGACACCACTAAGGGAATCACAACATACATATCATCAAAATATCGAACACATATCAAATTCACATGATTACTCGCAACATGACTTCTCCCGTGACCTCAAGAACAAAGGTAACTACTCACAAATAATAAACATGCTCAAGATCAGAGGGGAAATGAATAGCATAATGGATCTGAATATAGAATCTTCCACCAAATAAACCATATAGTAATCAACTACACAAGGTAATCAACACTATTAGTCACCCACAGGTACCAATCTGAGGTTCCGGTACCAAGATTGAACACAAGAGATGAACTAGGGTTTGAGAGGAGATGGTGCTGTTGAAGATGTTGATGAAGATTGGCCTCCCAAAGATGAGAGGGGTGTTGGTGATGACGATAGCTTCGATTTCCCCCTCCGGGAGGGAAGTTCCCCCGGCGGAATCGCTCCGCCGGAGGGCAAAAGTGCTCCTACCCAGGTTCCGCCTCGAGGCGGCGGCGCTTCGTCCCGAAAGTCCTCCTCTGATTTTTTCTATGTGAAGAGAGACCTTATACCAGGAGATGGGCACCGGAGGTGGGCCAGGCTGGGCACAACCCATCAGGACGCGCCCAGGGGGGCCTGGCGCGCCCTGGTGGGTTGTGCCCACCTGGGGGGCCTTCTCCGGTAGTTTCCAGCTCCACTATTTTTTATTAAATGTAAAAATAATCTCCATAAAATTTCAGCTTTATTGGAGTTGTGCAGAATAGGTATCTCTGATGTGCTTTTCTTGGGTCCAGAATTCCAGCTGCCGGTATTCTCCATCCTTGTGTAAACCTTGCATATTATGAGAGAAAAGGCATTAGAATCACTCCCCAAAGCATTATTATTCAACAAAACAAAGTAAATAATAGTAGGAAATCATGATGCAAAATGGACGTATCAGTCCTCTCAACATGCCATTAGGCATGGTTCTCTTGCATATCATGTAGTATCTTCTTGACATCTTCTATGGGCTTTCCCATGATTGTTCCTTCTGCAGCTGTATCAAACATAGCTTTTGGCATGTGATTCAAGCCATTATAAAACATATGAAGGATTAACCACTCCTCCATGATAACCCACAAGTATAGGGGATCACAACAGGCTTCGAGGGTAGTATTTCACCCACATTTATTGATTCGACACAAGGGAAGACAAAGAATATTTATGAGCCTTAATAGTAGAGTTGTCAATTCAACCACGCCTGGAGAAATCTTTTCTGCAGCAAAGTGTTCAGTAGCACAATAACAATAGTAATGGAAACGGCATGAAGTAGCAGATTGTAGTGATTGTAATAGTACCAGTAGCAAAAGTAACTTAACGGGGATCAATATGCGAAAAGCGTAGGCATTGGATCAGTGAAGGATATTTGATTTGGATGACATTCATCATGTAAGAGTGACATCCTCGAGCGATATAGAACTATATCCAATTCATCAATATAATGTAGGCATATTTTCCATATATAGTCATACGTGCTTATAATAAGAACTTGCATGACATCTTTTGTCGTACCCTCCCATGGCAGCGGGGTCCAAAGGGAAACTAAGGTATATTAAGGCCTCCTATTAATAGAGAACCAGAACAAAGCGTTAACACATGGTGAATACATTAACTCCTCAAACTACGGCCATCACCGGAGAATATCCCAATTTCTGTCACTTTGGGGTCTACGGATCATAGCTCATAAAAGGTGCATACAACTTGCAAGATAGGATCTGAAACACTCTCATATGCATAGAAACATAATAGGTTCAGACCTCAAAATCATGGCACTCGGGCCCTAGTGACAAGCATTAAGCATTGCAAAGTCATAGCAACATCAATCTCAGAACATAGTGGATACTAGGGATCAAACCCTAACAAATTGACTCGATTACATGACAAATCTCATCCAATCCCATCACCGTCCAGCAAGCCAACAAAGGAATTACTCACTCTCGATGGTGAGCATCATGGAATTGTTGATAGAGAAGGGATGGTGATGACGATGGCAACGAATTCCCCTCTCCAGAACCCCAAACGGACTCCAGATCAGCCCTCTCGAGGAAAACAGAAGGTGGCGGCGGCTCCGCCTCATAAAACGCGATGAAAACTTCTTATTTTTTTCTTGGGGAAAAGCAATTTATAGGCTTGAGATTAGGGTTAGCGAAGCAATGTGGTCCCCACAAGGCATCTGGGCGTGCCCTCAGTGGGTGGCCGAGCCTTGTTGCCTTATGGGCAACTGGTGGCCCCCCTCCGGTAGATCTTTGCTCTAGTATTTTTTATATATTCCATAAAAAATCTTTAAAAAGTTTTGTCCAATTCCGAGGACTTTTATTTCTGCACAAAAAACAAGACCATGGTAGTTCTGTTGAAAACAAGGCCAATCCGGGTTAGTTCCATTCAAATCACGCAAATTAGAGTCCAAAACAAGAGCAAAAGTGTTTGGAAAAGTAGATACGTTTGAGACGTATCGACTCCCCCAAGCTTAACTCATTCCTTGTCCTCAAGCAATTCGGTTGACAAACTAAAAGTGATAAACAAAACTTTTACAAACTCTTTTGTTCTCGTTGTTGTATATATGCTTAACTCAATGTTCAGGTTTTTAGCAAAGATCATAAACTAACCATGTCAATGATAACACTTAGGTCTCATTTTTACTCATGACAATAACGTAACTAACTAGCGATCAATAATAAGATATCTCGGATTCCAACAATTTGTCAAAAAAATCGTGATATAATATGATAACATGCTATCTCACTAGCCCTTTCTGAGCATATGAGAGCCACTCAACATTTTCATCATGGTCTTCTCCTTTCAATGACTCAACAAAAAGAAAGAAATACAGACAAACACACAGAAATATTGTTGGAGTTTTTAGTTTTTCTGAAGAAAGCAAATTAACGAAGGAAAATCGAAAAGCGAGAAAAAATATTTACACGGGAAAGCTCCCAACAAGCAAAAGAAGAAATGCAAAATCTTTTTGGGTTTTATTTTCATACTAAAAACTACTTAGACAAGAAAGAAAAACCAAAAATAAGCGAGAAATATTTTTGGATTTTCCAAAGTTTTTCAAACACATAGAAGAAAACAAATATAAAACTACTAATGGATTATACAATGAAAAAGGATGAACACCGACAACTGGAATGAAATGTGTCAACATGAATGTAATGTCGGTGAGAAATACGTACTCCCCCAAGCTTAGGCTTTAGGCCTAGCTTGATAATCACCATCCGTAGTAGTCATCTGGTCTAGTAAGGAAGTGGCTAGGCGGAGGCACTCGAGCGTCCCAAGCTGGGGCGTCGTTATCCGCCTCGGCCAACTCATTCCGGTAAGCGATAATGTCCGGTCGCTTGATGACATATGTGTGCCTAGCATGAGATTCAAACAAAGAAGGTGTAGGCAACAAAATAATATCGCGAGTAGTCTCGCTAAATACCAAGTTATAGAGAATGTGGCGAGGAGGCTCGGGGTTATCGATAAAGTGGTGATCTATCATATCCTGGTGATCCAGATAAACCTTAAGTAATCATTGTGGCATATATTAACATTAAAATGACTCGCCAAGCGAGTCGCATAAATACCACCATGAACTTTAGCACTAGTCCTGTCAGTTTGCAGGCGGCGTGCAATGATAGCTCATGTGCTGTCACTAAAAAGTGCAGAACATAAAATGGCGAGGTCAGCGGCACTGAGCGTGCCACCTTCCTCCCTAGCGGTCAAACATTTCCCTATGAATAAAGCAAAGTAGTGCACAACGGGAAAATGCAAGATAGTAGCTATGGCTCTCAACACGCCCCTATTTTCTCCCATAGTTATAGTACGGAGGAAGTTCTCGAACTCGTTTGGTCGCGGCTCTCTTAATTCCCCATCAGAGGGAATGAAACATATCTGACATAACACAGTAAGCGGTATCTCATGATGTTCAACATATAAATCAAAGCGTACCATGGGAATATTGAACCTATACAAGGAATGAAAAAAATTCACGAAGGAATTTGTAAGGGTATGGTATTGATCACACTCATATGCGAAGAAGTCGGTCAACCCAACATTTGTAACGAATTGCATGAACTCTTGGTGAAACCCAGCTTCGATCATGAAGGTATTGTGTAGCCATTCACATGGTTGAACCTCCGTCCTACGCGGAATATTAAGGTCACAGTCCTGGGTATCCTCAACGATTCCCTTGGCACTCCGGCTCGAAGAACCTTTCCGAAAGAAGTTCATTTTCCTAATGACAAATTTCTAAAAAAATTGGACCACAAAATTATGCCAACAAAACTTTATTAAGATCAATAGCAACTACTCATATGGATGTCTGGAGGCTATATCAAGCATTCAAACTACTTGGAACTCAAGGAATTCAACATGCAAGCTCATTTTCAATAGCACCAAGGGCAGCAAAATATGCAAGATATAATCCACTAAAGCAAAAACTAATTGTAGGAATGGAGAAGTCTTATACCAAGGAGCAATCCCTCAAAACAGTTTCGAAAACGGAGCTTCGAGCAAAGAGATCGAAAATCTCAGGTTTGGGAGCAAGAACACGAGAGAGAGAGCAACTAGGAATTTTATCTAGAGTTAAGAGTTGAAGTGCGCTGAAGTACTAAGTGAGTGGGGTCCTGTGGGACCCACAAGGCATCCTGGTGCGCCCAGGGGGGTGGTCGCGCCCTGTTGCCTTTTGAGCAATAGGGGCACCCCCTGGGATGTGTTCAGTTCCAAAAATTCTTAAATATTCCAGAAAAAACCAGGCAAATTTTTTACAACATTCTGAGCACTTTTATTTTTGGGCCATTTTTTATTGCACGGTTAATTCAGAAAACAGGATAATCATGGCATTTTACTTTATTAAACTACAACTAACAGAGAGCAAACTAAGGTTACAGAAGGTTGTGCTTACTAAATTTATTGACAACATGCTTCACAAAAAGGATCCATTGATAAGGTTGATCAAGTCTTATTAACAAACCATTTTTGATTAACATGAAACCAAATTTTTTCATATGAACATAGGTTACCTCAATGGGGATATGCGTTTACCCAATAATAAGAATATCATATCTCTTCTTCACAGTAGGGAGAGGAATTTTGAACTCCCCAATAGTGATTGTTGCTATTTGCTCAATAGAATTGATATTATTCACCACACTTCGTTTCTTCGGAAAGTATACTGTGTTCTAATTACCATTGACATGAAAAGTAACCCTTCTTTTTTGCAATCAATAACAACCCCTGCTGCATTCAAAAAGGGTCTACCAAGGATAATCGACATGTTGTCGTCCTTGGGCATCTCAAAAATAACAGAATCCGTTAAGATAGTAATATTTGTAACAACAATGGGGACATCCTCACAAATCCCAATAGGTATAGCAATGGATTTATCAGCCATTTGCAAAGATATTTCAGTAGGCGTGAGCTTATTCAAATCAAGTCTTTTATATAAACAGAAATGCATAACACTAACACTAACACCAACTCCTAAATCACACAAAACAGTTTCAACATAACTTCGTTTAATGGAGCAAGGTATAGTAGGTATCCCTGGGTCTCCCAATTTCTTAGGCACTCCACCCTGAAAAGAGTAATTAGATAGCGTCGTGGAAATTTCAGCTTCGGGTATCTTTCTTTTATTAGTGACAATATATTTTGCATAAGGAGCAATCTTTAAAATATCAGTCAAACGTTCGGAAAAAGACTAGCCTAAGCATTTCTAAAAAGCGCTCAAACTCTTCCTTGTCCTTATTTATAGAAGGCTTACGAGGGAATGGCATGGGTTTTTAGACACATGGCCCTCTTCCTTTACCTTGTTTTTTAGCAATGAAATCCCTCTTATCATAATGTTTATTCTTAGAAGGTGGGTTATCAAGACCTGCTGCAGGTTATATTTACAGATCATTATCAAGTTCTTTATCATTATCTGGTTGAGAATCAACATGAACAACATCATTTTCATTATCACTAGTTCTATGTTCACTACCAGAATGTGTCTCAGCATCAGAAATAGAAACATCATTGTGATTCTCAGATGGTTTTTCTACCACAGGTTCACTAGAATCCTTCAAAGTGCTATCATTTTTATTTTCATTTTTCTTTTTAGATGGACTGGGTGTATCCCTATTAATGTTCTGAGAATGCTACTCAATCCTTTTGGGTGTCCTTTAGGATATAGGTGTTCTTGTGTCATTCTACCCCCTCTAGTCATAACTCTAACAACATGCTCATTAGATCATTATTCATTTCAGTAAGCAAATCATTTTTTGACTTAGCAACTTGTTCTAACTGAGTATGAACCATGGGTGAATGTTTACCCAAACCTCTTCATTAGCAATTATAAACATCAAGTCACTCAAACGGTAAATCATCTTGGCATTTCGTTTTAATGATCGTTAACATACATATTGAAATGTTCTTGCTTAACAATGTAATTATGAAATTCATCCATGCATTGACTAGTAGTTTTATTGTAAGGTATATCACTTGCATCAAACCTACTAAGAGAATTTACCTCTACTACCTGTGTAGAGATATCAAGTCCATGTATATCTTCAATAGGTGGTAAATTCTTGACATCTTCAATTTTAGTACCCTTTTCTTTCATAGATTTCTTGGCTTCTTGCATATCTTCTGGACTGAGGAATAGAATACCTCTCTTCTTCATAATTGGTTCAGGAGGTGGTTTGGGAAGTGTCCAATCCTTAGCATTCTTCAAAATATTATTCAATAGTTCTTTAGCTTGCCCAACAGTTTTTTCCCTAAAAACACAACCAGCACAACTACCCAGGTAGTCCCTAGAAGCATCGGTTAGTCCATTATAAAAGATATCAACTATTTCATTTTTCTTAAGAGGATGATCAAGCAAAGCTTTAAGTAGCTAGAGAAGCCTCCCACAATCTTGAGGGAGATTATCTTCTTCAATCTGCACAAATTTGAATATTTCCAGTAAAGCAGCTTGTTACTTATGAGCAGGATTTTTTTTCCAGAGAAGTAACATATCATATCCTGGGGGCTACACACACAACCAGGGGCAAGAGAAAGAAACTACTTTTTAGCATCACCCTCTAGTGAGAAAGGAAAAAAAGCTGAAGAATATATTAATACCGGCACCCATCATGCACTCATTACACATTCACCGGCATGATTTAGCTTCGGCAATTTGCGCTGAGCTTGCCATTGGCTCCATGTGCGTTTATTGCACCAAGCTCGCGCTCGATGACTCCCCAGAGGACCTTCTCCTTGAAGAACTCCTAATAAAGATGTTCATTTTCCTAAGAACAAATTTCTGAAATTTTTGGACCACAAAATCATGTCAACAAAACTTTGCAAGATTGATAGCAACTACTCATATGGATGCCTAGAGGCAATATCAAGCATTCAAACTACTTGGAACTCAAAGAATTCAACATGCAAGCTCATTTTCAGTAGCACCAAGTATAGAATAATATGCAAAATATAATTCACTAAAGCAAAAACTAATTGGAGCAATGGAGGAGTCACATACCAAGGAGCAATCCCTCAAAACAGTTTCGGAAACGGAGCTCCGAGCAAAGAGATCGAAAATCTCAGCTTTGGGTGCAAGAACACAAGAGAGAGAGAGAGAGAGAGAGCAACTAGGAATTTTTCTAGAGGTAAGAGATGATATGGGCTACAATACTAAGTGAGTCTTTGGGACTCACAAGGCATCTTGGCGCGCCCATGGGGGTGGCCGCGCCCTGTTGCCTTGTAAGCAACAGGTGCACCCCCTGGGATGTTTTCAGCTCTAGAAATTATTAATTATTCTAAATAAATTCATGTTCAAATTTTATGACATTCTGAACATTTTTATTTTGGGTCATTCTTTGTTGCACGGTTTATTCAGGAAACAGGATAATCATGGCATTTTACTTTATTAAACTATAATTAATAGAGAACAAACTAAAGTTACACAAGGTTGTGCTTATTAAATTTATCAACGACATGCCTCTCAAAAAGAATCCATTAATATCAAGTCTTATTAACGAATCGTTTTCGATTGACATGACACCAAAAAAAATCTGTATGGCACTAACTTACCTCAATAGGGATAAGCATTTCCCCAACAATAAGAATATCATAGCTCTTCTTGACAATACGGGGAGGGAATGTAAACTATGCAAATGTAATTGTTGCCACCTGTTCAATAAAATTGATATTATTAACCACAACTCGTTTCGTCGAAAAGTATACCGCGTGCCGATTTCCATTAACCTGAAAAGTAACCTTGTTTTTTTTTGCAATCACTAACAGCCCATGTGTATTCAAAAAGGGTCTACCAAGGATATTTGACATGGTGTCGTCCTTGGGCATTTCAAGAATAATAAAGTCCGTCAAAATGGTAACATTTGCAACAACAACAACGGGGACATCCTCAAAATTCCCAATAGGTATAGCAGTGGACTTGGCAGCCATTTGAAAAGATATTTCTGTAGGTGTGAGCTTGTTCAGATCAAGTCTTTTATATAGAGAGAAAGGCATAACACCAACATCAGCCCCTAAATCACATAAATCAGTTTTAACATAACTTCGTTTAATGGAGCAAGGTATAGTAGGTATCCCGGGGTCTCCCAGTTTCTTAGGCACTCCACCCTAAAAAGAGCAATTAGCAAGCATAGTTGAAATCTTAGCTTCAGGTATCTTTCTTTTGTTACTGACAATATCTTTCATATATTTTGCATAAGGAGCCATCTTTAAAATATCAGTCAAACTTGTTCGCAAAAAGATGAGCCTAAGCATTTCAACAAAGCGCTCAGACTATTCCTCGTCCTTATTTTTAGAAGCCTTACGAGGGAATGTCATGGATTTTTGAACCCATGCCTCTCTTACTTTATCATGTTTTCTAGCAATGAAATCTCTCTTATCATAACGTTTATTCTTAGTAGGTGGGTTATCAAGATCGGCTACAAGTTCTATTTCTACGTCAATATCAGGTTCTTTATCATTATCTGGTTGAGCATCTACATTAACACCATCATTTTTATTATCACTAGGTATAGGTTCACTGCCAGATTGTGCCTCAGCATCAGAAATAGAAACATCATTATGATTCTCAGAAGGTTTTTCTATCACAGGTTCACTAGAATCATGCAAAGTCCTATCATTTTTCTTTTCCTTTTTCTTCTTAGATGGACTAGGTGCATCATTATTAATGTTCTGAGAATCTTGATCAATTCTTTTAGGATGTTCTTCGGTATAAAGGGGTTCTTGTGTCATTCTATCCCCTCTAGTCATAACTCTAACAACATGATCATTCAATTTATTATTAATTTCAATAAGAAAATCATTTTATGACTTAGCAACTTGTTCTAACTGAGTATGAACCATGGATGAGTGTTTACCTAGACCTATAACATCACTATCAATTCTAAACATCAAGTCACTCAAGCGATCAATCATAATAGCATTTTGTTTTAATTGATCCTTAGCATACATATTCAAATGTTCTTGCTTAACAATGTAGTTATCAAATTCATCCATGCATTGACTAGCAGTTTTATTGTAGGGTATATCACTTTCATCAAATCTACGAAGATAATTTACCTCTACTACCAGTGTAGGGGTATCAAGTCCATGTATTTCTCCAATAGGTGGTAGATTCTTAACATCAATTGTAGCAACTTTTTCTTTCATAGATTTCTTGGCTTCTTGCATATCTTTCGGACTGAGGAATAGAATACCTCTGTTGTTCATAATTGGTTCAGGGTGTGGTTCAGAAAGTGTCCAATCATTAGCATTCTTCAAAATAGTTCGTTCCCTGAAAACACAACTAACAGAACTATCCAGGTAGTCCCTAGAAGCATCGCTTAGTCCATTATAAAATATATCAAGTATTTCATTTTTCTTAAGAGGATGATCAAGCAAAGCTTTAAGTAGTTGGAGAAGCCTCCCCCAAGCTTGAGGGAGATTCTCTTCTTCAATTTGCACAAAGTTGAATGTTTCCTGTAAAGCAACTTGTTTCTTATGAGCAGGAAAATAATTTTCAGAGAAGTAATATATTATATCCTGGGGAGTACGCACACAACCAGGAGAAAGAGTAAGAAACCACTTCTTAGCATCACCCTTTAGTGAGAAGGGAAAAAGCTTAAGAATATAGTAGTAGCGATTTTTTCCTCATTAGCAAATAGGGTGGCAATATGATTTAATTTGGTAAGGTGTGCCACAACAGTTTCAGATTCATAACCATGAAAATGATTAGATTCTACCAAAGTAATTAACTCAAGATCAACCAAGAATTCATAGTCCTTATTTGTAACACATATAGGAGAAGTAGCAAACTTAGGATCATATTTCATTTTCTCCCTCTTAGATTTTTCTTTAAGCTTACTCAGTAGTTTCTTAAGATCATCTCTATGATTGCAAGAAATAAAGTCTTTAGCTATCTCCCCATCCACAACATAGCCATCAGGTACATCACACATTTCAATTCTAGTAGGAGATCTAGACATAATAGGTGAATCATAGTTTTCATTTCAAATAGAAGTAGCATCATCAATTACTTGCGACATATCAGATTGAATAGCAGGTGGTGGTGTCGCAAGTGTACTCAAAACAGAAGGTGAATCAAGTGCAAAGCTAGATGGCAATTCCTTACCTGCCCTCGTCCTAGAGGGTACGATCTTGGTTTTAGCGACTTTCATATTCTTCATAGTGATCAATATATATCCCAAGTGAACTTAGTAAACAAAGCTATGCTCCCCGGCAACGGCGCCCTAAAAATGTCTTTATAACCCACAAGTATAGGGGATCGCAACAATCTTTGAGGGAAGTATTTCACTCAAATTTATTGATTCGATGCAAGGGGAGCTAAAGAATATTTATGAGCCTTAGCAGTTGAGTTGTCAATTCAATAACACCTGGAGGTATCTTTTCTGCAGCAAAGTGTTTAGTAGCATAGTCACAATAGTAATGGAAATGACGGAAAGTAGCAGATTGTAGTGATTATAACAGTAGAAGTAGTGGAAGTAACTTAACGGAGATCAATATGCGAACAGCGTAGGCATTGGACCAGTGATGCATATTTGATTTGGTCGATATTCATCATTTAACAGTCATAACCTAGAGAGATATAGAACTAGCTCCAGTTGATCAATATAATGTAGGAATGTATTCCGTATATAGTCATACATGCTTATAATAAGAACTTGCATGGCATCTCTTGTCCTACCCTCCCGTGGCAGCGGGGTCCAAAGGGAAACTAAGGGATATTAAGGCCTCCTTTCAATTGATAACCAAAACAAAGCATTAGCACATGGTGAATACATGAACTCCTCAAACTGCGGCCATCACCGGAGATGATCCCAATTTCTATCACTTTGGGGTCTACGGATAATAGCTCATAATAGGTGCTTACAACTTGCAAGATAGGATCCGAAACACACTCATATGCATAGAAACATAATAGGTTCAGATCTGGAATTATGGCACTCGAGCCCTAGTGACAAGCACTAAGCATAGCAAAGTCATAGCAACATCAATCTCAGAACATAGTGGATACTAGGGATCAAACCCTAACAAACTGACTCGACTACTTGACAAATCTCATCCAGTCCCATCACCGTCCAGCAAGCCTACAAAGGAAGTACTCACTCCTGGTGGTGAGCATCATGGAATTGTTTATGGAGAAGGGTTGGTGAAGACGATGACGACGAATTGTCCTCTCCGGAGCCCTGAACAGACTCCAGATCTGCCCTCCCGAGGAAGAACATGAGGTGGCGGCGGCTCCGTCTCGTAAAACATGATGAAAACTTCTTATTTTGTTCTCTAGGAAAATGAATTTATAGGCTTGAGATTAGGGTCAGTGGAGCCACGTGGGCCCCACAAGGCATCTAGGCTCTCCCTGTTGCCTTGTGGGCAACTGGTGCCCCCCCGGTGGTTCTTCGCTCCAGTATTTTCTATATAATTCCATAAAAAATCTCCAAAAAGTTTCGTCCAATTCTGAGGACTTTTATTTCTACACAAAAAACAACACCATGGTAGTTCTGCTGAAAACCATGTTAGTCCGGGTTAGTTCCATTCAAATCATGCAAATTAGAGTCCAAAACAAGAGCAAAAGTGTTTGGAAAATTAGATACATTTGAGACGTATCATTCTATTCCATCACTGGGGCAGTTTCTTATAGCTTGTTTCATTCTATCCATGCAAGCGCTAATGGCTCACGTTCCACTTGCTTGAAACTTGTAATATGAGAACGTAATTGCATATTTTATGCACGTGGAGAAAACTTAGATAAAAATTTACTACAACAAGCAGCCCAAGAAGCAATACTGCCTTTAGGCAAAGCTAAATGCCATTCCTTAGCTTTTCCTCTCATTTATAAAGGAAATAAGCAAAGTTTCAGAGCATCTGGGTCATTATCCTTTATGCATGTCATGTTGCACAATTTAGTAAAATTATGTAAATGCATACCCGCATCTTCAGAAGCAGAGCCTCCAAATTGGTCCTGCTGCACCATGGAAACTAGGTTTTGTTTGATCTCATATTCTGCAGCTGCAACATCAGGTTGTGCCATTGGTTCACGCTTGAAATTTTTGCTAGGAGTAGCAAAACTCCCAAGATTATGAGCCATAGTAACTTTTTGGTATTTTCAACTAAAAGACGTGCAACAAAAAATAAAAAATAAACTAAAAACTAAAGAGTAAAAACAAAAACTGGAAATAAACTTTAACACAAACTCTAAACACAAAGAAGGAATACTAAACTCATCCCCGACAACGGGGCCAAAAAAAGGGCTTGATATCTCCTTTTTATTGATCCAATATTGGAATAATAAAGGGTATCCCGCACCTATTTCCCCAGAGGTGACCCTGGGTATCGAACCCACTAGACGAAGATTCCCTTGAAGCAATGGTCTCTAGCGAGCTTTTGTTAAAGTGTCAATCCAGCTTTTGACCCGATCAGTAAGCAAATGGTGATTCAGACACTTACGATAAAAAGAAGGTATGGGGATGAGGTTTCAATGCTTACAACCATGTATTGGTGTTGGGATAAAAAATGATATTGGTTTGAGCTCGGGAAGTCACCCATAAAGAGGTGCTTTCTTTGTATCGGAGTGGGGAAGGTGTCCAAATAACATCTTGACGGGCACGAGTCCTGCATCAAGAATTAGTTGTCCTACCAAAGGCCCTATCCGTCTCGTGGGGTTGCCCCGATAATTAAGATAATAATATCAGACAAAAGCATTGGCTGTTTAATGACTACACCTCATGAATCCCCAAGGATATGATCCATGTTATCCTACTAGACCTTACCTTCACCGGTGTTCAGTATAACACTTCACGGTCCCCTGGCTCCTACCTCACCGGTGCTCAACCTCCATGATCCTGGGTACCTGCAGGGATGAAGATCGCGGACAAGACAAGCGACACTTCATGAAACAATTTTATTTCACACATACAAGACATTGTGTCAAAGACTTCCATTGATCCCTTAACCAAATACTTGGGGTTGCAAGACTCATGCCTCACCCCATAACTTACCGAACTACTCACACATGGAGATCAGATCGCGAGAAGAAAAAATTGAAGAACACATCTTGTGATCGATTGATTACAATATGTCTTACAATGGATGCCTTGTGCGATGCACAATTACAAGTATGAACTAGATGAGAGAGCACTATGGTGGTGGAGATGGCTATGAAGATGAAGATGGCGGCGGCTAGGGTTTGTGGATGAAGATGATGATGAAGAAGTTCTGGCTATGCTCGACGCTGTTCTGTTGACATTTCGACGGAGTCCCCTTTATAAAAGTTGTTCATGTGGACGACCTGCCTCGGTTTCCATGCCAAACGACCACTCATGCGAGCGCATGCGGTCGCATGGAATGTCGTCTTTGACTCTAGTGGCCTCCTGGCGCCTCTCGGTGACTTATTTCTTCTCCATTTTCCTTCCTTTCCTTTCTCCCACGTGATTTCCTCCCTTTTAGACCATTTCCCGTGGAAAAATATCAAGGAGATGATTTGTGGAATCCCTTGCATTCATTAGTCATTAGTGGCAATATCAAAGAGAATATCTCTCTTTTAATGAAATATCTCAGTTTAAACATGGTTGAATTGAGTGTAAAAATATCACTCATCAGTAGGTCAAGTGGGAACTAGTCACACATCATTGCGGAGGCATCATGGTTGATGAAGACGACCTCCGTGATGGATTCCCCCTCCGACAGAGTACCGAAAAAGGCCTTCAGATGGGATCACAGAAGAATAAAGGCTTGAGGCGGTTTAAACATTATTTTGGATGCTCCCCAGAGGGTTTATGAATATATGTGAATTTATAGGCCAGGAAATAGGGCAAACGGAGCAGCATGCATGGGGTCCACAAGGGGGCATGGCGTGTCTACCCCCCAAGGTGCACCCCCTAACTTGTCGTCGCCTCGTGCAGTGTCTGGACTTCTCCTAAAGCTTCCAGGGCCTGTTTTGGTCCAGAAAAGTTTCATTGTGTTTGGACTTCGTTTGGTATGCATATTCTATAAAACCAAAAGCAAGCAGAAAACAACAAATGGCACTTGGCACTGGGTTAATAGGTTAGTTCCCAAAAATTATATAAAATGGTGTATAAAGCATACAAGATTGATAATATAATAGCATGAAATAGTCCAAAATTAGATACATTGGAGACGTATCAACATCCAATGAGAGGGCTAGATCCGCCAATGCTCGGGATCTGAGCCCCCCACTGCAACCACCACGAGGCCAGTCGGCGACCTAGTTGCGGGCCCGCTACCCCGGCCTTCATATGCCGCTGTTCCACCTCTCATAAGGCCCATACACGACCGTCACCGACCAGAGCAGCACGCCGAGCCCGCCAACACAACGTCGCTGCGTCGTTGTCCAGGATCTGTGCCCCACCACCTCCCCCACGGATTCGCAGTTGCCGGCCGGAGCCACCGCATCCTGGCCACCTTGCCTCATGTGGTTTCCCGTCGTGGCCACAAGTGGCACCACCAGATTTTGGCGCAGACCCCAGATCGACAACCTCCATGCAGCTGCGCCGAGGATCTGTTGGAGCACCAAACCACCCCGACACCATTTGGCAGTGGGGAGGGATGCTGCCACCGCGGTAGAGTGTCAACTGCATTGACAGTGAGGGAGAAAGGGAGAGGGAGGAGCTTTTGCGGCTACCACTGGTCGCCCAGTATCGCCTGGGGAGTGACACGGGGGAGGGCGGTGGTTTGCTTCAGGTGGCTTTATGTTGGCATTGGCTTGCTGATTTACTCGGTAAACTGTGTTGAGTCGTCGACAAATAACACTCAGCTTATGTTACTATGCCGACATGGGATAACCCGAGTCTTATTTATTGGGTGTACCAACAACAAAGTAGTTGTTGAGATGCATTTTGCCTTCATTGAGTAGTTTGTATAGTAGGCTAACATTGTTTTTCCTGTAGTTTCAGCTTATACAAATTAAAAAGTTATTACATGATCATCGACCTATCTATGACGAGAGCCTCCTAGCGCAATGGCGGTTACGTTTTGTTTCCACTCAAGCCACCTGGGTTCGAATCTCCCCACCTACCTAACAATGAAAGTTAAGGGAAAGAACTTCTCCCCTTAGCCTCGTCTTTTTTATCATTGACCTACCTATGATTCGCAAATTATCATGGTGGAGTGTTCACGTTGCTAATTGAAAAAACTAAGATTAATCAAAATTGTGCAAGTATATATGGTCTTTTTTGTTTACGAGGTGTTTGGGAACACATCAAGATGTAAATTGATAGAGCTATAGGGTTTGGCAAAATGTGCCAATACACTCTTACACATCACATTTTCTGGACCCTTATAAATCACATCTATTACTCTTTCCAAATTTGAAATTATGAAAGAAAACAAAATGACTTCATACCTGGATATGCAAGTTGAGGCACCCGAGGGTGAGGATATGTCTCACTTTTATGTGAGACGAATGATGTCCCTGCCTCAATGACAACCTAAATGGGCCAAACCAACTTGGCGTTCATATTGTTCATTTTTCCTTCTTTTTATATTTTGTTTATATTTTTGAAAACAGGTAAATACACCAGCGGTGCTGGAACTTGTCACGAATGTGCAGTTTAGTGCATGAACTTGTAAAATACATCGAACTGGTTTCATAACTTGACATTAACGTGCATGTACGGTTCAAATCATGTTTCTATACGTCCGCGACACTAACGAATCATGGTAGCATGGCATGGGACCCGCTGCTAGTGACTGAATGGATGGGACGAGGACGAAGACCCCTAAAACAGGTCAGTGGAGGTTCGAAACAACAAACAAACAGTAGAGTTGCATGCAGGCCTAGCCACTCGACCACTTCTAATTCGTTGTTGATTCATAATCTTTACATACACTAGGCAGAGATCCGCAATCTAAGCCCCTACTTGGAACCGGTGTATATTTATACACCCGTATATAATTTACAGGTGTAAATCACCGGGACACACACTATTTTCATCTGTAAAAGAAAACGATGGAAGGGGCGTGTATATCTTACAAGCGTTTAGCGCTGAGAAACGACAATCCAATCAGCGCCTAAGAGCGTACTTTGCTTGTATTTATTTTCTTAGAAAACACACAAATTTCTATATAATATATAAACTTACAAAAAACATTTTTTCTTAAAGCATGGGCACATTTATATATTACATGAATATTTTACTAAAAATGTGAAAATTCTAAAATTATATGATAATTTATTTAAATATATGAAACTTTCTCAAAATAGTTAATATTCTATTAAAATGGAAACATTTAAATAATTTATAAAATGTATTATTATCTATTAGTTTAATTATGTGTATTTTCGTTACATCATTGCATAGACGATATTTTATGAAATCATATGAACTTTTTCAACACAATTTATTTTAAACATTTGTATATTGTTTGTAGCACATGATTATAATTCACATATTCTTTTACAAATTTTTGAAATGAAAAAACAAAGATGTTGAAAATTGGGCCACACAATGGTCCATTTGAGCCACACTAACTCGTTATGTTATATACCTAAATTTATCATTGTTACAATTTGATGTCGCTGGGTTTGAATCAACTTCACTATTTTGCTGGAATAAGGTTTTTCATATATGTTGTTCAACATTATGTTTATAAAGTGTATCAATCCTCACATGACACTGAATTTGAACATGTAAACTGGCTAACCACACACACATGCACGCGTCAGGTCGATGACTCGGACCCCAGACCCGATTCCATTAATAATAGAATTTTTAATAATTTATCAGCTTCTCTTTGAGATCCTTTATGTAAGAAAAAATTATTCTGGGGCAGGGGGTGACGGTTCCGCAAAACAATAAACCACACGCCTTGCCCCTGCCATCCGGTCACAGACAGTGGGTCTTATGTCAGCATCATGGACGTACGCAAATGAGATTTGAACCGTATATGCACGTCCATGCCAAGTTATGAAACCACTTCGATGTATTTTGCAAGTTCTGGCACCAAAGTGCACATCCGCGGCAAGTTCAAACACCAGTGGTGTATTTACCTCTTTTGAAAATATTATAAATACCTATATTCGAAAAATTAATGAACCTATTTTTTTAATGTTTGCAACGAATTTGAAAAATGTTAAAATAGTGTAAAATATTTGTTAGTGTACTTTAAAAAATGTCGATAGCATTCCAAAAAAATGTTCACGCATGTCAAAAAGATGTACGTGACATATTTTAATGTTCTACAATGTAAAAAAATGTTTCAAACCATTCAAAAAAAAATGTACGCTACATTTTGAAAATGTTCCTGCATTTAAAAACGTGTCTTTCACATTTAAAATAAATATTTATACAATTTATAAAAATATTTGCATATTTTAAAAAAATGTTTTGTGTCTATGGAGAGAGCCCCCTAGCACAACGGAGAGTGCGTTCTGTTTCCACTCAAGCCACGTGGGTTCGAACCTCCCCACCTACATAACAACGAATGTTAAGGGACGGAACTTCTGCCCGTAGCCTTGTTTTTTATCACCGACCTATCTATGATACACAGATTCTCATGGTGGAATGTTCACGTGGCTAATTAAAAAAGTTAAGGTTAATCAAACATGTGCAAGTATATATGGTCTTTTTTGTTTACCAGGTGTTTGGAAACACATGAAGACGTAAATTGATAGAGCTATAGGGCATGGCAAAATTTGCCAATGCACTCTTACACATCACATTTTTTTTAACAAAGAGGCGGCGCCAAAGACGCCTTACATTAATTTGTATCACAAGATACAGACTTGATATTATAGTGCTTGACATTTATATTGCCTAGCTTGAGAAGCATAGGACAGTGGTCTGCTAAATGAAGTTTGTTTTTACAAGTTAAGATAGGGCTGGCGATGATGTCTGAAGAGTAGGTTGTAGCTGCATTATTATGAGCTTGCTATTTCGTTCTGTAGGGATGTGGTGGATTGATGTTTGAGTATGGCCAGTCATAAGGAAATCTGCTAAATCGCTTCTAATCTCCCAGTGCCCAGGATTGTTGCAAATATTTTTAGATGCTGCTACTTGGGATAAACTAGTACAAATGCCCGTGCTTTGCAACGGGCGATAAAATTACAGTTTTACTATTTTTCAGACGTCTGATTTTAAATTCGGCTCAGGCCGTTTTTTTTTGTCCGTCAGATCCGCACCAATCTCTGCGCACTGGTTTGTCCTCAGTCTCCGCGTATCGAGTCGTCCTATCGTAATTTTTTTTTATCGTTCAGCTTTTCGGGTTTGCGGGTCCTGGGTCTCGAATTTTCTATTCAGTTGGTGGGGGGCGGCTGCTTTTGTCTTGGCTGAGGAAGGGATTGGCGGAGGGAAGGCGGAGAGAAGGGGGCTCCTCGCCGGTGATTAGCGGCAGGTCGGCCAGGTGGCGATGGCGCGCGGCTTGTCCCGGCAAGGTGCGCTTGAATGCGGGAGGCGTGCTTCAGGGACGGCCGCAGGTACGGGAGATGTTGGTCTGGCGAGGAGCTCGACGGAGCTCTCCCATCATGCTCACCGCCAACAAGTGCATGTCGGTCGGGGAGGTAGTAGTCGCCGGCGGCGTTGGGGTGCAAGGTATTTTTCCCTGTTTCCCCGCTGTTATCGCTCTGCCAATTTGTCCCTGTGTTGCTCGATGTGATTTGCCTCTCCCAGTTCGATTCAGTTCATCGTCATGGTCGCTGGTCATAGAGCTCGTCGCACAGTTAGTTGGTTGTTTTGGCCAGGAATGTTTGTGATAGCTTAGTTCATCAGGAACGCTCCTGATTTTTTTTTGCGGGCACCTATGGGCGCGTGTAGCCGGTCATAGAGCTTGCCGCCGGTGTCGCTCAGTTAGCTCATTTTTAGCATCAGTTATTAGCCATCAGTCTCCATTAGATTACTTGTCACTCAGTGTCCGTAGTTTCCCATCTTTCCTGATTGTGCACTACTTTAGTGCTTATCAGTCAAAATTTATTATTTTCCATACTTCTGTGTCTTTCTCAGTACATCTTTTCTTGTAAAGTCAGTCATGTTTCTTTATTTTTTTATTTCAGTCACTTATTATCTTGTGTGAGCTTTATTCATTCTTATTCTTAGTCTCAAGTCTCAGTTTTCCTCACATGATGATTTGCTTCTTCAGTTTCAGTAGTTTCATTGTTAAGTGCCATTTTATTCAGTTTCGTCAGTAGTTTCTGTGTGAGGTGTCATTTTTTTCCAGTTTCGTCAGTAGTTTCTGTGTGAGGTGTCATAAAGAAATTACCTGTGAATAGAATTAGATCAACAAACATGGGATGTAAGAAAACACTTTCAGCTTCACATGGGTCAAGCAAGTATCGACTGTATCATACTGTTACCTTTCATTGTATTATGCTTTAGTTCCAAGAACTCAGATGCATCAACTTGTTGCCTTCCTCTGCTCTTGTTATTGATGTACAATAAGAACACACAAAATGTAAAGCCCCGTTTCAGAGACATGAAAGGACTGATAATACTGTAGTTGCATATCTCAAATAGCTATGCTGCGAGAACCGACCGCTCGCGTCGGCTCTCCAGGGAGGGCGACTCGGGCGAAGCCCAACTCCACCGCCGCCACCCCCGCCTTGCTGGCTTTGCTTGTAAAAGGATTTTTTGCTGGCATAAAAAAAGATACTGTGGTAAGGGAACTTACCGAGTAGACACTGTAGTAGTTGTTGTTGCCCAGAATTGGACACTGCGTCTCAGGGGGAGTTGACGATGAACAAATTGCTGAAAGTCCAGAGCTCGTGGGCATATATGGCATGCCTGAGTTGCCTGGGACCTCTGCAAGGGTGACTGCAAAATTCCGGGTTGATGAAGAGCTGTCAAAAGTTTGTTCACTTGGCATACAGTTCTCCAGTAGCAAATTATCTGAATTGCCCATAGATTAAAGTCTGTGTGGGGAGGTATCCTGCTGTAGGATCTTCCTCAGCATTGCTTTGGCTGCTTCATTGATCATAGGCTGATACTTGATTATCTGGCCATCCAACAATGCACTTTCAGAGTTCAGGCCATCATCTTGCTTAGGTAGCCTCCTTTACTTGTTCGCAGCTACTATTCTTCTTTTGCTGTTTTCGTTCTGCTGTACAAACTGCGCTAGGAAGCCAGGACTCTGCATTGCTTTAGCCAGGAAAGACATCATTTGTTTCTATCGTTGCTCCATTCCGTGAAGATGCTTGCCCAAAGTCTGCAGTTGATGGTCAGTGGTTTGCTGTTACTGTCTCAGCCTGACAAGCTCCTGCATTAGAACATTTTTATCCCTTTTTAGCATCTCAATCTCTTCCTCCATCCCATAGACAGATTAATTGCCAATCATGAACCGTAGGAAGGGGGGTCAAGGAATCAATATTTTAACCTCTGTACCTCTCCATAACGCAATATAGCATAACATGAAGCCAACCAGCAGCAAACAGACCAGCTTTTATCTGTCAAATTCAGGTCCCAGATAAATCCTCTACTCGCTCGCCGTCCGCCCATGCATGTCCTCCACATCAGATCAGTAGCAGCTGCATCAAAGTAGTAGTAGCAGCAGCAGCATCAATCAACAAACAACAAGCAGCAGTATAATAGGCAGCTAATAGAAGCACACCAGCAGCGCACAACATACAGAGCAGCCGTCCGGATCCAGGCAAGCAGCAGCGTCCGCTCCCTCCTGTGTGTTGACTTCGGGTGAGGAAGCTCGAGGATGAGACTGGAGGAGGGAGAAGAGGAGTTGAGCGACGAGCACCGGCCGTGATGGCGGCGGCGTCGTAGAGGTGCTCGTCCGTACCATCCCTTCTCTAGGCTCTTGCCCAACAGCCGACGCGTTCGTGCTCCCGAGACGCCCTCGTCGCCTGACAGTGCTCCGAGCCACCACCGCCGCCGCCGCCGATGCTGCCAAACTACTCTCTGCAGAATCGCCAGATCCATCCGCCTCCGCTTCATTCCCGGTGCCGGCTCTCGCGAGCTCCTCCACTCGTCCTCCTGCATCAACCTGAGCCGCCATGGACGGCCGTTGCGTCCGCGTTGACTATGGGCGAGCGCGCGCGTCCGACGCATACGGCCACGCGCCGCGCCTCTCCTCCTGCTCCTCCTCTCGCAGCCCGGGCAGCGCGCCGCCCGCGCCCTTCATGTGCTGGGACCGCCGCTCCAAATGCTTTCCAATTATTTCGTTATCGTCGTGTGACTTATTGTTTGTCGCATTCATCATCACATCATTCACATTGCATCGACACTCTCTTGCCGTCATTTTCAATACTTGCATCCATTCATAGTTGTCGGTTCTCCCCTTTGTCGCCGTTGACCGTTTCGAGACCAAACACACTCGCACGCTCCCACAACATCGTTAAAATATTATTTTTAAAGTGGGAATAGAATGTTCTTAGAATGGGGTGAAAGTTGGCATGCAGTCTTAATATATTCTAGGTAGACCGCCTACCAAATTTCATCGCATTCGGAGTCCGTTTGATACCCCAACGGTTAAAATATAGCGACACTATAGCCGGTCAATTCGTAGACGTTTTTCGATTTTGAAAACTTGTGTCGGACTGCCAAACCTTCCCTCTCATCTTAGCCCAACTACCCTACACAGCCCACCTAGCCCACCTAACTAAACCCCTCGACCGGAGCCGTCCGATCGCGATCGAAGAGCTCCAAAACAAACTAAAAGCCCCCTAACCCTAGACCTTGTCTATTTAAGCTGCTCCCCTAGTCCAACTCTGGAAAAAAACCTAGCATAGACCCTCCCCTAACCTCCAACCGCCACCAGCCCCTCGTTTTCCGCACCAGCCACCCATCTTCCGCCACTTGGCACAGAACAGCCAGGCGTGCCGCCACCTGAGCCTTGGCCGGCCAACCGAACTCGCCACCCCCTACAACCTCCCCTCTGCTCCCCACTACGCGAGGCCCATGGAGCCCACGGTCGGCCCGCTCGGGCTCGAGCCGGGCCGCGCCATCGCCCCGCACCCGCGTGCCCTAGCGCCGCCCAGGAGCATCGTCGCGCCACCTCCAGTTGCCTCCGCCGCCGCACCTCCGGTGCCCTGCCCGGCCGGCCGCCTCCTTGTCGACCTCAACGCGTGCCTCGCCGGGGTCGCCCACTGGTCGGAGCCACCCTGGGGCCCTGTGACGCCCCCAATTTCGACCGTACGCTAAACATACACGCAATGCGTACGACCAAGATTAGGGACTCACTGATTGATATCACAACACAACACTAGACACAAATTAAAGTCATACAACTTCATATTACAAGCCAGGGGCCTCGAGGACTCGAATACAAAGCTCGACAAGCACGAGTCAGCGGAAGCAAATAATATCTAAGTACAGACATAAGTTAGACAAGTTTTGCCTTAAGAAGGCTAGCACAAACATAAGCAGCAGATCGAAATAGGCGAGGCCACCTGCCTGGGAACCTCCTAACTACTCCTGAGCGTCGGCATTCTCCACGTAGTAGTAGGCTCCAGCGGTGGTGTAGTAGTCGTCTCCGGCGTACTCCATCTCCTGGGCTCCGTCGTCTGAACGCAGAATCGTATCGAGGGGGAAAGAGAAAGCAAAGCAGCGGTGAGTACTCATCCAAAGTACTCGCAAGACTGACATCAGAACTATGCTAAGTATGCATCAGTATCAAGGAATGGGGTTATATCTGGGCTGACTGCAGAAAACAAAAATAGGGGGAAGGCCTAGTCCTATCGAAGACTAGCATCTTCAACATCTTGCAGCATTAGAAGAGAGTAGACTGGTATCTCATATATAGTCATATTATTGTAGCAATTTTATTAAGTAACCATGCCCAGAGATTCTTCCTCGACTCCCTGCGAGGAAGCAATCTCGGAGCCAACATTCATTTCAATTTAAAGTCTCAATTATAGTTGTATAAGGTCAAGGTACAACTCCAAGTCGTCATGTTACCGTGGACACGGCTATTCGAATAGATTGTTCATCCCTGCAGGGGTGCACCGCATTTCCAACACGCCTGATCACCTCCGGCCGGACACACTTTTCTGGGTCATGCCCGGCCTCGGGATAGCAGCATGTCATCGCCCCACCTAGGCTCAACGAAGAGGCCAGCCCGCCGGTCTAAATCCTAAGCACCCAGGGGTCGTGGGCTCACTTGCCCTACGCGCTCCTGCACGATGCGTGGGCGGCCGGAAGCAGACCTAGCACACTCCAGTCCAAGAGTTGTACCGTCCAGTCCAATCCGGCGCGCGCCGCTCCATTGTTGACGTCCCAAGAGCTTCGGCTGATACAACGACGCTGAGTACCCATAAATTCTCCCACGCGATGGTTTGGGTAGTAAAAAGGCCAACGACCCAACTCAGATCAAATACCCAACCCATTAGCATTTTATTAATGCGGGGCAAGCGCGACCCATAAAGTGTGGTCCCGTCACCCCGACTCGAGGATGTGTGGCAAGGGCCTCTCCTGCCCGTCCACGCCTCAACATAACCTTTTGGATGCCTTACCGGCGCATCGCACCACATCTTACACACGGGTACCCTTGGGGCCGACCCGTCTCAAGACTGTCGGGAACTCAGGTCCACCTCAACCAGGGGTGGTACCGCCTGTTCCTCCAGTCCCGTCTTTCACATGTAAACAATGTCAAGTTAAAGGAACTGTGTGTTTATACACCAAGTGGATATCCGAGGAATCACCCTCGATGGATCCCACTTGAGGTATGTGTATGACAAGAGTCGCTATCGATAAATGGGAAGGAGGAATCACCCTCGATACCCACGACCGATTAGCTACGCTACAGAATTAACACCGGAAGTGCTAAGTGAGGTATCACCCTCGGCACCCGATAGTAGCTCTGCAGTGCCATACTTAAGGGGTGTGCGGTGCTGTGAGGGGCCTGGCTCATCGGTCGGTTGACCGAGTCTGCGGGTCTTCGAGTCGTCGAGTCGTCGATGAAGAAGCAGGGGCAACTGGGACTAAGGGGTCACTGGGAATTCACTGATCAACCTATTCTAAGTAGTTGATATGATTGCAGGTATGGTATCAGTTTATCAAAAGCAAGCTATGCATCAGAATAGGAGCTAACTAATACAATAGCAAAATCTAATGCAAGAATAAGAGGGAAGGGAATGGGCGATATCGGAATGCTCAAGGGGGGGTTTGCTTGCCTTGCTGCTCTGCGGCAAAGGACTGATCGTCGGCGACGTAGTCGTACACAGCAGCGTCGTCGGCAGTCTCGGGGTCTATCGAGAGAGAAAGAGGGGGAAGAAACAGTAAATACAAAGCAAACAATGCAACACAATACAAGACATGGCGATAAGCTATGCCGGGTGTGACCTAATGCAGTGCTTCACGATACCGAGGAAGGGGGAACCCATCCGGGAAAGTTTTCCCGGTTCCGGACAATTGTCGGACAGATGACCGGAGGGAGGCGGTTGCATGTTCGGGTAGTTAGAGGCATGTGGTAAACGAACGGAGCGCGTACTTGGATTCGTCTCGTCGTTCTGAGCAACTTTCATGTATAACGTATTTTCATCCGAGTTACGGATTATTTTATATGATTTTCAAAAGATTTAAACAAATTCTGAAATTTCTGAAAATTGGCTAAGTCTGAGAATTCGACAGTTTTAAACATCACTTAGCTGTTTTCCCAAGGATATAACTATTGTTCTGCCCATCCTATGGATTAGTGTCATATATCAATATTGATCACATTCCTGTGATCTACAAGATGGTATCAATTGTATCATTGATAGAGTTCATTTGGTTAATTAGAACTCTGTTTGAAAAGTGCCACTCGATATTAATTCCAGAAACTGTTCAAATATACGAACATAGGATTTTGTGATTTTCGTAGCATTTAATCTATGCCTTATTTGAATTTGGTACA
This sequence comes from Elymus sibiricus, assembly GCA_039707655.1. Taxonomy (NCBI): domain Eukaryota; kingdom Viridiplantae; phylum Streptophyta; class Magnoliopsida; order Poales; family Poaceae; genus Elymus; species Elymus sibiricus. Next base: position 255,525,260 of record CM077671.1, read on the forward strand.
ATGGAAACATTTGAACCTCGTCAAGTGTACTACCTGCCCATATAATTTGTATCGATGTTCGAGCTTGTTTTGCTGCTATTTAGGGGTTGTCCAGAGGGCTGCTCAGTGTGGTTTCGCAAAAGCTAGCGCGCGCTACAGTAACTGAACGTTACTGTAGCAGCGGCAGAGCAGGCGACTTCCAGCGCGGCAAGAGCTCGCCGGAGCGGAGCTACGGGCGGCGGTTAGCCACGCGGCTAGGCCCATTTGAATGAGTGAAGAACGCCGCTTCTATCTGAGCTAACGCGAGGCGTCGGGGTCGACCGGAGTGGCCGGACCGGCGAGGTCGGGTGGCGGCCGGAGTGCGGCGTTGGCGAACCTGCGGCGGTAGCTCGTCCTAGCGCGAACAAGGGGATAGAGGAGGAGCTGGAGCTCACCGAGCGGCGCATGAAGGCTGGTGAGGGGCTTAGGAGCAGCAGATGGTGACGAAGCTCGCCGGAGCTGTCACGGCGGTCGGAGATGCGGACGAAGAGGGATTCGGCCCTGCAGGGGCCTCCGGCGCGAGCTCGTGGGCGAAAGGGAGGTAACGACGGCGGGCGAAGTCCCTGGACGAGCTCCCCGCCCGCGAGAACAACGGCGGCCGCGGCAACGATGATGAGGCGATGGTCACCGCATCGAGCCCGAGCTCGGTTTCGAAGCCAGAGAGGAGAGGGCGAAGGGGAATCGAGAGGGGATCGGACAAGGGCGATCTAGGGTTGCTCAGGGGAGAGAGGGGGGCCGGGGTTTGCTTTTAATCCTCCTCGAAGCCACAGGATCATCGCCGCGTGCTGCATCCGCGCACTGGACGGGGGAGCTGCGTCCACGGCGAGAGGTAGGAGAAGACACAGTAGTGGGCTGGGCTTCCACTGTAGCCACTAGAGCCCAGTCCAACAGGTAAGTTCCTCCATTTTTCTTTTTCTTATTTCTTAAAGCTTTTCTTTTATATAAAAAGCATTCTGTTTTAATAGCTTTAGTAATAAAATACCCTTTTTAAAATTAAGTGAACATGACCAAAATTTATATTGCAAACTTTGGTATAGCCACAATAAATTTGGAGGTCCTTTGAAAACAATAAGAAATATTATAATCCAAAAGGCATTTAACAAATGTTTTGGGCATCTGTTAAATTGTTTTAGGGGCACCTGATCACTTGATAAAAAGTTGTTTCCAATTTTATAAAAGCCTACTGAATATTTGGAAAATATCCATGATTCTTATTTACTAATTTGCAAAACTCTTAAATCCACTTTTCAAATGAAATCTGAAAATCATTAGGGAAAATTAAGTGAGGTTTGCTTCCATCGATGATCAAACATGGTTTAGTAGAGATTGACTAACCTTAACTCCTGGGTTACTGTAGCTTAATTACTAAGATCACTGTAGCTCCAAATCCAGGGTGTCATAACTCTCCCCTACTAAAAGAAATTCTCGTCCCGAGAATTAAGCGGTAGAGGTAAGGGGAAAAGTTTGGTTACGAAATTCTATCGGATCTTCTCGTTCTTGGTTGCTCGTCTCGAAGAAGTTGACCCCTTTCATCGATGTCTTCAATCCTCTGTTTCAGGTCATCCTGATGAAGTCGTCATCTTTTCTTCGGGACCTTCATCGTCCTACGAATGCGATAAGAGGGAAAACTCTGGAAGGACGTATCTCCACAAGGTTGGGCATCTGACTGTGAACTCAGGGAGGAAACACATGATTTATTACTCGAGTTGTAACTCAGGGAATTAGTTGAGTTCAAAAAGCTATGGTGCAAAAGCTTCAAGCGGGTAGGCAATCAAACGATGCCTGATCAGAAGTCGAAAGGGGGGGTTCAGAGCAACGGGAATATATATTGTGTCTGATACTAGAATAGATCATCCCTTGGACGGTGGCTCGGGATCACATACGAAGCCAAGTGCAAAAGATACTTTGGAAACAAGGATGTACAGGAGAGTCAGGTTTCGATCCTGTGGAACTAAGGGTTATGGGCCCATCACGTGGGTTAAGAGTAGGAAGAGCGGTGTCATCTTTCATGGCTATTGGTAGCAAGACTTGTCAGAGGATAGCTTGTTAGTTATGTCGGCAACAACGTCGGTACCAAGGGTGGGGGACGAAGAGAACCATCTTCCTGCTCATTGAAACGAGGCAGACCAATAGGCAAAGTCCTCGTCCACCGGCGGTTACCGGAATGTTATCAACAATAGTAACATGGTCATACTGACAGAGTTGTGCACCGAGATGTTTTCCTAAGCAGGGAATTGTTACTGCTTAGACCAAGTAAATCTCAAGAAAGGTTAAACAGACCAATGGAAAGGAAAATGTGATTATCACATTAAACAGACCAATGGAAAGGAAAATGTGTATACACGAGTATTAGGTGTATATCCTTTCCAAGAGCAAGCAGAGCGGATTAATCATGACAGGGCTACAAGTATGTAACCATTTAGTCAAGGGGCAAGGAATTTATGATGTTTATCCATACAACGATGTTTGGATAATTGATCAAGAAACAATTCGCATCGAGCTTACATTATTTCTTTTGATGATCGATATACCACATCCATGCTTCGGGATAGCCATGATATGGTGTTTCGAGTAAAGGATGGAGTTTGGATACACAAAGGATCCAGTAGGAGCAACTTATAAAATAAGTCTTATAATTTCCCATGAAAGAATGGCAATCCTTGCTGAACAAAGCATTATAACAATAGGTCATCCGGCCAGGTGTGCTAGCTACAACATCACCTTACCGAGTAATAAAGACCAAAGTTATAATTCTTGAAAATGTTCCAACCATCATATCTGTCTGAGATTCAGATCTGGTTGGTGTCAGGATATCTCAGGCTCAGCAGGCCTGAGAAGAAAGAGGATGTAACATAGATCTACGAGATGATGCTGCAAGAACCTTGGAATGAACGACAGAAGCAAGCCTTGAATCATTAGCCAGACTGCAAGAGATATGAACACAATGTCAAGACATTCGTGCCCACATGGAAGTTTCTAGAATGGAATGCAATCAAGTTCTGGTTGGGGACCATCATAGAGGATATCAAAGTCCCATGTGTAAGTCTAGATTAGCTCTTACGAAGAACTTCTTTTCGCCAGATCAAATCAATCAGTGGCTTGACGTGCTAGGAAATACATATGGAGTGAAGGTAGCAAATCTATCAAACCATGGAATACTTCGCACATGCATGAATGAATTGGAACGATTCCAGAGGTAGCGAAACAAAATTTTCTCATAATCACGACGGAAAAATCCACGTGAACTTAGAGAAAAACACTTCTGTTATCAATCATATTCCTCATGGGCTAAGCACAAGGATAATGCTTTCAAGGTTTCCAACATTAGCTTCAATGTTCATCATGAACCACGAGGGAGAAAAGGATGTGGCTGGTGGGCTCATCAACAATTCGTCGAGATTTCCACAAAGATGGATTTACACGAATGTGTGAACAAGGTGATAGCATTGGTCAAACAAGATGATATATTGAGGTATGCCCGAGGGAAACATCCACAATTAAACATTAATCGAAAGGTGCACCCAAAATTCGGACTAAGTAGCACGACCAATGTTAGAGTGCTGACTCAATAGTCAATACACTAAGAATGGACTTATTGTTCATTAACTCCAAGGTAATAGAGTTGTTATGCCATAAGAGTTGAATTTACACATCATAATCCATTTGTCGGTATCCCGGTTAGAAACAACACGGGAACTAAGAAATGAAAGGTGATGGCAAGAAGTATCACTTTACCAAGAATCCCTTAAGAGGTGGTGTAATTCATATTACATTCTTGACATAAAAGATGGTAATACCCCAAGATAGAACATAACACAAAAAGGCTAGCCAGGAACTTAAGGTTCAACCAGAACATGACCAAGTCTGCGTTTGGAAGGAAGGCAAGGATGTTTCCGATGATAACACGAATCATCGAGGGGCAAGGATGGTATTTCTCTTCAGGAATTAAATTGATACCCTGGAAGAGCTCAGAATGTTGATGAGGATCATGACACACTTGTTGAGAAGTCTCATGAAGATGAAATCGACCAGTGACGACATCAAACAAGGAAAAGATAAGCGAAGGGTGGTCGGGACCACAGATTAGAGTGCTAGCTCAGAATCGATATTGCCTTTCAAGACAAACAACATGACGTTGAAAACTCGATGTAAGCTTAATGCATTGTTGGAATTGTGTTCCGGGAATGAAGGACATAGATAGCATGGTCAAGCCTTAGCATGACGATGATGATGTAGCCTAACAGTTTGGAATGACGTCATTGAGTACAAACTCATAAGCAAAGAAGATTACTAAGAGTTGTTGAATCGCAATTGCGGACTCGATTCGAATATCGGTGCCCTTGAGTGTCCCACAACTCAGAACACGAGGAAACTGGAATCAGTGAAGGTGATCAAAGCTGATGAGGAGCTCATAAGAAGCTATAAGGCTCCGTGATATTTATCAAGATACTAGGGATAATACTCGAAGATAGATCAGAATAGAGGTTAGACTAACGTATTGATCGGTGGAAGACAAGCACTTTAACTTGTCTGATAATGAAAACAAAGTAGAACAACATGGTCGGAACCACGATTGCAAAGGGCAAGATCAAAGATACAAGATCAAATCATACAATGAATGATTATTGAAAGGAAAAGCTTCTATGATAAGATCAACATTGTTTCCATGGGCATGAGCACAAAGGTCAAGGTCGACTCCCACTTCATCAATGCATCACCTTCCATTTACTCCTCACCTTCGATGAAGTTGTACTTTTGAAAGATTATCTGGCAAAACACCAGAAAAGTATGACTCGTGAAAACTGTCGGGTTCACACGAATTAAGGAAGGCATAGGTCCAACCCATTAGGGCATCTTAGGAACATATACCACAAGCTTCAAGAGTAATTAACACATGCTTGGCAACAGAGCATGGCTAACAAAAGCATAGGATACAACTTATCAGAGGGAGAAGACACAATTTACCAATGGCATCATGTATCAAGGGAAGAACATCACAAGAATTTTGAATGTGAAGGATGCTATCGGATAATAACCCAACACTGGGCCTGGCGGCCAACAAAGGACCTGATGGGAGTATCGGTACCCAATCAGAGGGAGAAAGAATGCAAGGCATCGGATCATAGAACAACCAAAGGAATTAAGATTTCCAAATTGGTGTATCGGAAACAGATGTTCTGATCAAATACAATTAAGATGAAAGGACTTAGATGGGCAATCAATCAAGGTTGATTTGTCGGGAACCAACTCATGTTTGGAAAGACGTCTGAGCCGGACGGATACTTTATGATAAACAACTGATGACTGCGTGCATTCACACACATGCTGAATCAATAAAACCAATTGAAAACCACAAAGGATTTACTGAATATTACTAGACATATGGAATCAACCATAATGCAAGCAGGTGAGAAAGGTCAAGAGCAAAAGGCTACTGAGGATTACGGAAGATCGAATAGCGTTTCAAAGAATTCTGTGAAACACATGATCAACCGAGGAAGAACGAATCTCTGGTAAGATAATTCGATGTACCTTGTAATAACAAGAGCAACTGGATATGAAAGTATGAGCGACAATTGCATGTAATCATCCATAGGGGTTGATGGTGGAAGGTAATCGCAAACGCGATGATCATACGTTCTCGGGAGAACGTCAGAGAGTATCTTCGGAGTCTTCTCGTGAATCAAGCCATCATCTGGAATGAAGGGCTCTCCGGGGGAAGTAGTTACGAGAACCTAGAGTTAGAGTTAGCAAAATCTTTAACCCGAAAGAGAAGAGAGATCAGAACCCAGAGTATAGATGAGGAATAAAAGATCCTAATACCACCCGATTGAGATGTGGGCCCGTAAGCCACACAACAATGTTAGTAAAAGTTTTTCAATGACTAGACTCAACTTCGGCCAAGGAGTTGGAAAGGGGGATACCTACAGGCAGTCGGCTCTGATACCAACTTGTGACGCCCCCAATTTCGTCCGTACGCTAAACATACACGCAATGCGTACGACCAAGATTAGGGACTCACTGATTGATATCACAACACAACACTAGACACAAATTAAAGTCATACAGCTTCATATTACAAGCCAGGGACCTCGAGGGCTCGAATACAAAGCTCGACAAGCAAGAGTCAGCGGAGGCAAATAATATCTGAGTACAGACATAAGTTAGACAAGTTTTGCCTTAAGAAGGCTAGCACAAACATAAGCAGCAGATCGAAAGAGGCGAGGCCTCCTGCCTGGGAACCTCCAAACTACTCCTGAGCGTCGGCATTCTCCACGTAGTAGTAGGCTCCAGCGGTGGTGTAGTAGTCGTCTCCGGCGTACTCCATCTCCTAGGCTCCGTCGTCTGAACGCAGAATCGTATCGAGGGGGAAAGAGAAAGCAAAGCAGCGGTGAGTACTCATCCAAAGTACTCGCAAGACTGACATCAGAACTATGCTAAGTATGCATCAGTATCAAGGAATGGGGTTATATCTGGGCTGACTGTAGAAAGCAAGAATAGGGGGAAGGCCTAGTCCTATCGAAGACTAGCATCTTCAACATCTTGCAGCATTAGAAGAGAGTAGACTGGTATCTAATATATAGTCATATTATTGTAGCAATTTTATTAAGTAACCATGCCCAGAGATTCTTCCTCGACTCCCTGCGAGGAAGCAATCTCGGAGCCAACATTCATTTCAATTTAAAGTCTCAATTATAGTTGTATATGGTCAAGGTACAACTCCAAGTCGTCCTGTTACCGTGGACACGGCTATTCGAATAGATTGTTCATCCCTGCAGGGGTGCACCGCATTTCCAACACGCCTGATCACCTCCGGCCGGACACACTTTCCTGGGTCATGCCCGGCCTCGGGATAGCAGCACGTCGTCGCCCCACCTAGGCTCAACGAAGAGGCCAGCCCGCCGGTCTAAATCCTAAGCACACAGGGGTCGTGGGCCCACTTGCCCTACGCGCTCCTGCACGATGCGTGGGCGGCCGGAAGCAGACCTAGCACACTCCAGTCCAAGAGCTGTACCGTCCAGTCCAATCCGGCGCGCGCCGCTCCATTGCTGACGTCGGAAGAGCTTCGGCTGATACAATGACACTGAGTACCCATAACTTCTCCCACGCGATGGTTTGGTGCGTAAAAAGGCCAACGACCCAACTCAGATCAAATACCCAACCCATTAGCATTTTATTAATGCGGGGCAAGCGCGACCCATAAAGTGCGGTCCCGTCACCCCAACTCGAGGATGTGTGGCAAGGGCCTCTCCTCCCCGTCCACGCCTCAACATAACCTTTTGGATGCCTTACCGACGCATCCCACCACATCTTACACACGGGTACCCTTGGGGCTGACCCGTCTTAAGACTGTCGGGAACTCAGGTCCACCTCAACCAGGGTGGTACCGCCTGTTCCTCCAGTCCCGTCTTTCACATGTAAACAATGTCAAGTTAAAGGAACTGTGTGTTTATACACCAAGTGGATATCCGAGGAATCACCCTCGATGGATCCCACTTGAGGTATTTGTATGACAAGAGTCGCTATCGATAAATGGGAAGGAGGAATCACCCTCGATACCCACGACCGATTAGCTACGCTACAGAATTAACACCGGGAGTGCTAAGTGAGGTATCACCCTCGGCACCCGATAGTAGCTCTGCAGTGCCATACTTAAGGGGTGTGCGGTGCTGTGAGGGGCTTGGCTCGTCGGTCGTTTGACCGAGTCTGCGGGTCTTCGAGTCGTCGAGTCGTCGATGAAGAAGCAGGGGCAACTAGGACTAAGGGGTCACTGGGAATTCACTGATCAACCTATTCTAAGCAGTTGATATGATTGCAGGTATGGTATCAGTTTATCAAAAGCAGGCTATGCATCAGAATAGGAGCTAACTAATACAGTAGCAAAATCTAATGCAAGAATAAGAGGGAAGGGAATGGGCGATATCGGAATGCTCAAGGGGGGGTTTGCTTGCCTTGCTGCTCTGCGGCAAAGGACTGATCGTCGGCGACGTAGTCATACACACCAGCGTCGTCGGCAGTCTCGGGGTCTATCGAGAGAGAAGGAGGGGGAAGAAACAGTAAATACAAAGCAAACAATGCAACACAATACAAGACATGGCGATAAGCTGTGCCGGGTGTGACCTAACGCAGTGCTTCACGATACCGAGGAAGGGGGAACCCATCCGGGAAAGTTTTCCCGGTTCCGGACAATTGTCGGACAGATGACCGGAGTGGGACGGTTGCATGTTCGGGTAGTTAGAGGTATGTGGTAAACGAACGGAGCGCGTACTCGGATTCGTCTCGTCGTTCTGAGCAACTTTCATGTATAACGTATTTTCATCCGAGTTACGGATTATTTTATATGATTTTCTAAAGATTTAAACATATTCTGAAATTTCTGAAAATTGGCGAAGTCGGAGAATTCGACAGTTTTAAACATCACTTAGCTGTTTTCCCAAGGCTATAACTATTGTTCTGCCCATCCTATGGATTAGTGTCATATATCAATATTGATCACATTCCTCTCATCTACAAGATGGTATCAATTGTATCGCTGATAGAGTTCATTTGGTTAATTAGAACTCTGTTTGAAAAGTGCCACTCGATGTTAATTCCAGAAACTGTTCAAATATACGAACATAGTATTTTGTAATTTTCGTAGCATTTAATCTATGCCTTATTTGAATTTGGTACAATGGAAACATTTGAACCTCGTCAAGTGTACTACCTGCCCATATAATTTGTATCAATGTGCGAGCTTGTTTTGCTGCTATTTAGGGGTTGTCCAGAGGGCTTACCAGTGTGATTTCGCAAAAGCTAGCGCGCGTTACAGTAACTGAACGTTACTGTAGCAGCGGCAGTAGCAGGCAGAGCATGCGACGTCCAGCGCGGCAAGAGCTCGCCGGAGCGGAGCTACGGGCGGCGGTTAGGGACGCAGCTAGGCCCATTTGAACGAGTGAAGAACGCCACTTCTATTTGAGCTAACGCGAGGCGTCGGGGTCGACCGGAGTGGCCGGACCGGTGAGATCGGGCGGCGGCCGGAGTGCGGCGTTGGCGAACCTGTGGCGGTAGCTCGTCCTAGCGCGAACGAGGGGATAGAGGAGGAGCTGGAGCTCACCGAGCGGCGCATGAAGGCCGGTGAGGGGCTTAGGAGCAGCAGATGGTGACGGAGCTCGCCGGAGCCGTCACGGCGGTCAGAGATGCGGACGAAGAGGGATTCGGCCCTGCAGGGGCCTCCGCGCGAGCTCGTGGGCGAAAGGGAGGTAACGACGGCGGGCGAAGTCCCTGGACGAGCTCCCCGCCCGCGAGAACAACGGCGGCCGCGGCAACGATGATGAGGCGATGGTCACCGCATCGCGCCCGAGCTTGGTTTCGAAGCCATAGAGGAGAGGGCAAAGGGGAATCGAGAGGGGATCGGACAAGGGCGATCTAGGGTTGCTCAGGGGAGAGAGGGGGACCGGGGTTTGCTTTTAATCCTCCTCGAAACCGCAGGATCATCGCCGCGTGCTGCATCCGCGCACTGGACGGGGGAGCTGCGTCCACGGCGAGAGGTAGGAGAAGACACAGTAGTGGGCTGGGCTTCCACTGTAGCCACTAGAGCCCAGTCCAACAGGTAAGTTCCTCCATTTTTCTTTTTCTTATTTCTTAAAGCATTTCTTTTATATAAAAAGCATTATGTTTTAATACCTTTAGTAATAAAATACCCTTTTTAAAATTAAGTGAACATGACCAAAATTTATATTGCAAACTTTGGTATAGCCACAATAAATTTGGAGGTCCTTTGAAAACAATAAGAAATATTATAATCCAAAAGGCATTTAACAAATGTTTTGGGGATCTGTTAAATTGTTTTAGGGGCACCTGATCAGTTGATAAAAAGTTGTTTCCAATTTTATAAAAGCCAACTGAATATTTGGAAAATATCCATGATTCTTATTTACTAATTTGCAAAACTCTTAAATCCGCTTTTCAAATGAAATCTGAAAATCATTAGGGAAAATTAAGTGAGGTTTGCTTCCATCGATGATCAAACATGGTTTAGTAGAGATTGACTAACCTTAACTCCTGGGTTACTGTAGCTTAATTACTAAGATCACTGTAGCTCCAAATCCAGGGTGTCACAGGCCCCACCCTCCCTCGCTACCCGCCATGGGAGCTCGCCCCGAGCTCCTCGCCTCACCGTTGGCTCCTCCATCGTCTAGATCCGGGCAGGCGCCGCCAGGATCCGCCTGCCCCTGCCGTTGTCGGGTCGCCGCAGCTCCCCGTCGGCAACGCCCGCGTCACCGTCGGCGACCTCCTCTGACCGCGTCCCCAATCGTCTGTACGCCGTCGTCCCACTCTGTCCCTGCACCGCCGCGACCACCCATCCAAACTTGCCCTGCGGTACCACTCCATTCCGTACCGCGTCATCTCCATGTGAAAAACGACTAAGTCTTTTGTGTGAAACATCGTATAGGCATATTAAATCTATTGCAACTTTGTGCACGTGCATCCGATGGAGATGATCTTTATATGTAGAATGATCTACACTTTATGCTCTACACGATGCTGGAATTTGCATCCATATTAGCATTCATCTACATGTTGTAATATCTGTTGCAAAAGCGCAGCGTGAAGTAAATTGCAGATTCTGTTAAAACATTCAAACTTGGCTTGATCATGGCCACTAATCTATAGCTCATATGCATATATATCCTGAATATGTTTTGGTCTATGTAATGTGTACTATAATGAAATGCCCTTGGTTGCCATGTAAAACATATCTACCATGTTAATTTTGTGCACTAAAGTGGCCATCATTATAAAAAACTTTTTCTAACAGAAAGTTCCATTTTGTTGAAATCATAGTAAATGATCCATGCATTCTATGAATTTGTGACAATGGAGTAATTTGAAGATTGCCATGCTACTTGTTGTACATATCATTTTCATAAATATTAAAATTGATGTACCTACTATTTTGTGCATCCCAAGACAACATCATGAGGTAACTGTTTTACACATCCCAGATTTTCACCAAGTCCCTAAAACTTAACAGGAAGTTGCATTTTGCATAAATCATAGTAAATTAACCTTGCTGCCTATGAACATTAACCCATTATATAAAATGTAGCATTTTATCTCTTTTTAAGTGCATATCTTTTTCATTCATATTAGCATCCTGTAGCATCATGTTTTATTGCTCCCAAGTAGGCATCATGCTGTTTTTGAGAGATTGTAACTAAAACTTGTGTTCTTTGCATCTTGTGAACCATGGCTCCATTTCGAGCATGTAATACATGGAACTTTCTTACAGTTGCATGTACTTTCATAATCTTCTGTTGCATACATGGAACTTGCTGAGAGTTAAAATGTTTGTGGTTGTTGTTTGCACGCATTTTGCATTCATGGCATGCGAATCATGTGTTAGTCATATATAGTAGGCCGTAGCTCCGAATTAAATGATCTATATATGTAAATAGCCTATCATAATGTATAGAATCACAAGGTGCATTTTATTTTCCTTTTTAATAAATATAATATATTTTAGGCAGATCTGGACAAAATTTGAAATTTACATATGGGGTCGTTTCGGAAATGCTATATGTTATTTCCGGCCTCATTTAAATTCCTAGATATATAGTTTATTGATGCTTCATCTCTTGCCATGATAAATAACATTTAAACTTGTTGGGTGCATAAACAAGAGTGAACTAAATAATTCGAGCGTGGAGCTTTGTCAATATGTAATTCATATTGAGCTTCACTTAATGTGTAGTAGTTGATTGTTGTGCTTTGCCATGTAATGCATAATTAAATGGACATGCATCATATTTGATTGTGCACCATGTCATGAATATGTTGTGGTGTTTCCCGTGTCATTTGTTTGTTTCTAGATTGCTTCTTCTCGCTAGAGTTCCGAAAACATTTCAGAGTGTGAGGATTCGTTCGACTACACCCGTTCATCTACTACACGGATTCAATCTTCTTCCAAGCGGGATTCCAAAACGATGATCATTACCTTGGCTATCACTACTATATTTTCTATGCTAGTTGTCTTGTTTCTATCGCTCTGTCTCACGCTCGCTACCTACCACTTGTTTGGCAAGCCTCCCAAAATGCCATGATAAGCCTCTAACCTCCACCTTCCCAACAAACTGTTGTTTGGCTATGTTACCACTTGCTCAGCACCTCTTATAGCGTTCCTAGTTGCAGGTGCAGTTTGTTCCATGTTGGGACATGGATATCATGGGATATCACACTACCTTGATATTTGATTAATGAATCTATACACTTGGTAAAGGGTGGAAGGCTCAGCCTTTTGTTTGGTGTTTTGTTACACTCTTGCCGCCCTAGTTTCTGTTATACCGGTGTTATGTTCCTTGATGAGCGTTTCTAACACATGTGGGGGTATTATGGGCCCCTTGATCATTCGTTTTAGGATAAAACTCTTCCAGCAAGGCCCAACATTGGTTCTAAATTTCACCAACATAATAACACTGAACACCTTTATTAATGCATAGAGGGTCGCCCCCTTGTTGATTTAATCCACATAATATAGGTGGGCCAGTATTGATGGTGCTTGTCCAAAATGGACAGGTTGCGGGGTAACCCCGGGGAAACTCGAGGTCTGGTTTTACTCATAGGCTGACCCATTCGGTCATGTCCTGTGAATGATATATGCGGCTCCTATCGGGTTCGTCGACACGTCGGGCGGTCTTGCTGGTTTAGTTTTACCTTTGACAAGCGGCTTGTCCATCGAGATTCCTTATCGTAAGCATCGTGTTATCATGGGTGTGAGGTTTTCCCACCAGATGCGTGTGGAATTTATGTGTGACGCCCGGATATTTAAGCTACAGTAATACCCTGCTAATGATGACACGTCACCGCGATTACTGTTGATAAACTCGCGTTGGTTCAAATCCAATTCAAATTCAAACTTGTAATAAGTCGAACGGTAAAAGTTTTCAAACTTCAAAACTAAAATGTTCCAATTGTGTCAAATATTACATAGGTAAATGGGTTTAATAAATCAACATTATTGGAGGCATTTAGATTCACTAAAATAAAATAATACTAAAAAAGAAAAGAAATAAATAAAAGAAAAGAAAAGAAAAACCCCCCTGGCCAACTGGGCCAAACGGCCCAGCCGGCCAGCCCACTGGCCCCAACCAGGCCGGAAACCCTAGCCCTCCTCGCCTCACCCCCCCCCCCCCCGATCCACTCTCTCTCTCCCCCGACTGGATCGGATCGGGGCGCTCCTCCCCGCGCCCGTCGCCGGCCCTTCCCCCCACGCCGCCGCCTCGCCACGCCGCGTCGGCGCCCCGCACCGGCGCCCCCACGCCGCACCGCCGTCACCGGCGTCGCCACCGCCCCACCTCTCGTGCTCCCCCGCTCCCCTCGCCTCTCCCCCTCGTCGCGGCACTGCCGTCCGCGGCCGCAACCGCTGGCCACCGTCGCCGCCGCGCTCCTCCGCCTCCTCCCCGCCGGCCTACATCGTGCCTCGCCGAACCCGCCCCCCTGGCAATGCCGGTGAGGCCCCCGGTCGCTGCTCGCCTCGCCTCTCCCCCCCCCCGTTCCGCGCGTGCTCGCCCCCCCTCCCCGCTCGCTCGTGCCTCGCCGCGGTCCCGCACGCTGGCCGCACCGCTCGCCGCGCTCCGGCCCTCTCGCGCGTGGCCTCGCCTCGCCCTGCCACGCTCGCCGCACTGCCCCCGCCGCCGTGCGCCGCCCTGCTGGCCCCGCTCGCGCCCCCCTCGCTCGCCCGCGCCCTGCCCGTGCACCCCGCGCACGCACCCGCATCGGCCCCCGCGCGTTGCTCGCGCACTTCACCGCGGCCCGCACACGCCGCTCGCCGCGCTCACCTCCCCGCGTTCGCCCCGGCCGTGACCCCGTTCTGACCCGCACACGCACGCACGCTCGTCGCCGTCCGCTCGCGCCCTCACCCCTGCCGGCACCCTGTGCTCCGCTTCGGCCGCCGCAGGCCGTTACCGGGCCCTACGGCCGGTGCTGGCCCCGCCGGCGCCCCTGCTCCCTGGCCAGTGAAGCCGGCCGCCTCGATCTGGGTATTGGGGGGTTAATCACCCCACTAACCCCCCTGGAGACAATGACAATGCCCCCCCCCTCATAAACGTTTAAAAAAATGTAAATAAGAATAAATAAATAAAATTAAAAATAAAATAATAAAAACTAATAATAGATAATTAATTAATCAATTAATTAATTAAATGTTAATTAGAAATTAATTAATTAAGTAATTAATTAATTAAATAGTTAATTAAGGATTAATTAAACTGTTAATTAATTATGTTAATTAATTAACTTAATCAGAGGATGACAGGTGGGTCCCACCTCCCTAATTAATTCTGTTTAAGTTAATTAAACATTAATTAAAACTGTGTCACTGACATGTGGGGCCCACTGGTCAGTTTGACCAGTCAACTCTGACTGTTGACTGCTGATGTCATAATTCATTATTGAATTTAAATAATCTGTTTTAATTTCTGAATATTAATAAAACTTTAAAAAATAATATAAAATATTCCGTAACTCGGGTGAAAATAATTTATACATGAAAGTTGTTCAGAAAAATCCCACGAATCCGAATACGCTGTCCGTTCGTCCGCCACGTGCTCCTAGCATAGCGAACATGGAACTTTTCCATCAATTTCGTCTGTCCGGTAGTAATCCGAGACCCGGAAAATATCGTCAGATATTCTTCCGACCCGTCTGCTATGTGTAATACTGCGTTAGTGCATGCCTAGCTCTGCATATTGCCATGTCATGCATCGTGTTGCATCTGTGCTTTATATTTATTGTTTCTTCCCCTTCTTCTCTCCGGTAGACCCCGAGACTGACGGTGCTGCCGGGTACGACTACATCGTTGACGATCAGCCCTTTGCCGCAGAGCAGCAAGGCAAGCAACCCCCCCTTGAGCATTCCGATATCGCCCATTTCTTCCCCTCTTATTCTTGCATTAGATTTTGCTACTGTATTAGTTAGCTCCTATTCTGATGCATAGCCTGCTTTTGGTAAACTGTTACTATACCTGCAATCATATCAACTGCTTAGTATAGGATGATCAATGAATCCCCAGTGACCCCTTTAGTCCCAGTTGCCCCTGCTTCTTCATCGACGACTCGACGACTCGAAGACCCGAAGACTCGGTCAACCGACCGACAAGCCAGGCCCCTCACATCACCGCACACCCCTTATGTATGGCACTGCAGAGCTACTATCGAGTGCCGAGGGTGATACCTCACTTTGCACTCCCGGTGTTAACTCTGTAGCGTAGCTAATCGGTCGTGGGTATCGAGGGTGATTCCTCCTTTCCATTTATCGATAACGACTCTTGTCATACACATACCTCAAGTGGGATCCATCGAGGGTGATTCCTCGGATGTCCACTTGGTGTATAAACACACAGTTACTTTAACTTGACATTGTTTACATGTGAAAGACGGGACTGGAGGGACAGGCGGTACCACCCTGGTTGAGGTGGACCTGAGTTCCCGACAGTCTTGAGACGGGTCGGCCCCAAGGGTACCCGTGTGTGAGATGTGGTGGGATGCGCTGGTAAGGCATCCAAAGGGTTATGTTGAGGCGTGGACGGGCAGGAGAGGCCCTTGCCACACATCCTCGAATCGGGGTGACGGGACCGCACTTTATGGGTCGCGCTTGCCCCGCATTAATAAAATGCTAATGGGTTGGGTATTTGATCTGAGTTGGGTCGTTGGCCTTTTTACGCACCAAACCATCGCGTGGGAGAAGTTATGGGTACTCAGCGTCGTTGTATCAGCCGAAGCTCTTCGGACATCAGCAATGGAGCGGCGCGTGCCGGATTGGACTGGACGGTACAGCTCTTGGACTGGAGTGTGCTAGGTCTGCTTCCGGCCGCCCACGCATCGTGCAGGAGCGCAGAGGGCAAGTGGGCCCATGACCCCTTTGTGCTTACGATTTAGACCGGCGGGCTGGCCTCTTCGTTGAGCCTAGGTGGGGCGACGACGTGCTGCTATCCCGAGGCCTGGCATGACCCAGGAAAGTGTGTCCGGCCGGAGGTGATCAGGCTTGTTGGTAATGCGGTGCACCCCTGCAGGGATGAATTATCTATTCGAATAGTCGTGTCCACGGTAACAGGACGACTTGGAGTTGTACCTTGACCTTATTCAACTATAATTGTGATTTACTTTGAAATGAATGTGGCTCCAAGATTGCTTGCTCGCAGGGAGTCGAGGAAGAATCTCTGGGCGTGGTTACTTAATAAAATTGCTACAATAATATTGCTATATATGAGATACCAGTCTACTCTCTTCTGATGCTGCAAGATGCTGAAGATGCTAGTCTACGATAGGACTAGGCATTCCCCCTCATTCTTGATTTCTGCAGTCAGTCCAGATATAACCCCATTCCTTGATACTGTTGCATACTTAGCATAGTTCTGATGTCAGTCTTGCGAGTACTTTGGATGAGTACTCACCGCTGCTTTGCATTCTTTTTCCCCCTCGATACGATTACTGCGTTCAGACGATGGAGCCCAGGAGATGGAGTACGCCGGAGACGACTACTACACCAGCCGCTGGAGCCTGCTACTACGTGGAGAGTGTCGACGCTCAGGAGTAGTTAGGAGGTTCCCAGGCAGAAGGCCTCGCCTCTTTCGATCCGCTGCTTATGTTTGTGCTAGCCTTCTTAAGGCAAAACTTGTTTAACTTATGTCTGTACTCAGATATTATTTGCTTCCGCTGACTCGTGCTTTGTCGAGCTTTGTATTCGAGCCCTCGAGGCCCCTGGCTTGTAATATGAAGATGTATGACTTTAATTTGTGTCTAGTGTTGTGTTGTGATATCAATCAGTGAGTCCCTAATCTTGGTCGTACGCATTGTGTGTATGATTAGCGTACGGTCAAAATTGGGGGCGTCACAAGTTGGTATCAGAGCCGACTGCCTGTAGGTAGCCCCCTTTCCAACTCGACGTTGAGTCTAGTACTTGAAAAACTTTACTAACATTGCTGTGTGGCTTACGGGCCCACATCTCAATCGGGTGGTATTAGGATCTTTTACTCCTCGTCTATACTCTGGGTTCTAATCTCTCTTCTCTTTCGGGTTAAAGATTTTACTAACTCTAACTCTAGGTTCTCGTAACTACTTCCCCCGGAGAGCCCCTCCTTCCAGACGATGGCTCGATTCATCAGAAGACTTCGAAGATACTCTCCGATGTTCTCCCGAGAACTTGTGCTCATCGCTTTTGCGATTTCCTTCCGCCGTCAATCCCTATGGATGACAACATGCAATTGTCACTCATACTTTCACATCCAGTTGCTCTTGTTATTACAAGGTACATCGAATTATCTTACCGAAGATTCGTTCTTCCTCGGTTGATCATGTGTTTCACAGAATTATTTGAAACGCTATTCGATCTTCCGTAATCCTCAGTAGCCTTTTGCTCTTGACCTTTCTCACCGGCTTGCATTATGGTTAATTCCATGTGTCTAGCAATATTAAGTGAATCCCTTGTGGTTTTCATTTGATTTTATTGATTCAACGTGTGTGTGAATGCACGCAGTCATCAGTTGTTTATTATAAATTATCCGTCCGGCCCAGACGTCTTTCCAAACATGAGTTGGTTCCCGACAAATCAACCTTGATTTATTGCCCATCTAAGTCCTTTCATCTTACTTGTATTTGATCGGAAGATCTGTTTTCGATACACCAATTTGGAAATCTTAATTCCTTTGGTTATTTAAGCATCAAATTATTTGGATGTTCTATGATCTGATGCCTTACATTCTTTCTCCCTCTGATTGGGTACCGATACTCACATCAGGTCCTTTGTGGACCACCAGACCCAGTGTTGGGTTATTATCCGATAGCATCCTTCACATTCAAAATTCTTGTGATGTTCTTCCCCTGATACATGATGCCATTGGTAAACTGTGTCTTCTCCCTCTGATAAGTTGTATCCTATGCTTTCGTCAGCCATGCTCTATTTGCAAGCATGTGTTAATTACTCTTGAAGCTTGTGGTATATGTTCCTAAGATGCCCCGATGGGTTGAACCTATGCCTTCCTTAATCCGTGTGAACCCGACAGTTTTCACGAGTCCTACTCTTCTGGTGTTTTGCCGGATAATTTTTCAAAGCTACAACCTGATTTGATACCTTACAACCGTGGTTCCGACCATGAATGTTCTTCTTTGATCCCATTTTTAGACCAGTTTGAGCACTTGTCTTCTGTGAATCAATACATCGGTCCAAGCTTTAATTCTGATCTACATCTGAGTATTATCCCTGGTATCTTGATAAATATCATGGAGCTTTATAACTTCTTATGAGCTCCTCATCAGCTATGTTTTCCTTCACTGATTCCAGTTTCCTCGTGTTCTGAGTTGTTGGACACTCAAGGACACCGATAATTGAATCGAGTCCGCATTGTGATTCAACAACTATTAGTAATTTTCTTTGCTTATGAGTTTGTGCTCGATCATGTCTTTCCAAGCTGTTTGGCTACATCATCATCGTCATGCTAAGGCTTGACCATGCTATTTATATCCTTCATCCCCGGAACACAATTCCAACAGTGCTCTAAGCTTACATCGAGTTTGCAACATCATGTTGGTTGTCTTGAAGGCAATTTCGACTCTGAGCTAGCACTCTAAACTGTGGTTCCGACCACCCTTCGCTTCACCATTTCTTTGCTTGATGTCGTCGCTGATCGATTACATCTTCAAGAGACTTCTCGGCAAATGTGTCGTGATCCTCATCGGCATTCTGGGCTCTTCCAGGATATCAATTAAATTCATGATGAGGGTAGCATCCTTGTCCGTGGTAATTGGTGTTGTCGTTGGCGACATCCTTGCCATCACCTTTCATTTCTTTGTTCCCGTGTTGTTTCTAACCGGAATACTGACAAATGGAATGTGATGTGTAAGTTCAATAATTATGGCATACCAACTCTATCACCTTGGAGTTAATGAACAATAAGTCCATTCTTAGTGTATTGGCTGTTGAGTCAGCACTCTAACCTTGGTCGTGCTACTTAGTCTGTATTTCGGTTGCACTTTTCGATTAATGTTTAATTGTGGATGGTTCCTTCGGGCATACCTCAATATATCATCTGGTTTTGTTCACTCAATCGTGGAGATCCTTCTTTGTGGGAATCTCGACGAATTGTTGCTGAGCCCATCAGCCACATCATCTTCTCCCTCGTGGTTCATGACGAACATTTAAGCTAGTGTTGGAAACCTTGAAAGCATTATCTTTGTGCCTAGTTCATGAAGAATATGTTTGATAAAAGAAGTGTTTTTCTATAAGTTCACGTGCATTCTTGCCACCGTGCTTATGGGAATTTTTTGTCTCGCTTCCTTTGGAATCGTTCCAATTCATTCAGGCATGTGCGAAGTATTCCATGGTTTGATAGATTTGCTACCTTCACTCCATATGTATTTCCTAGCACGCCGGGCCACTGATTGATTTGATTTGTCCTAGTCCAGACTTACACATGGAACTTTGATATCCCCTATGATGGTCCCCAATCAGAACTTGATTGCCCTCCATTCTAGAAACTTCCATGCGGGCACGAATGTCTTGACCTTGTGTTCAGATGTCTTGTAGTCTGGCTAATGATTCAAGTCTTGCTTCTGTCGTTCATTCCGAGATTCTTGCAACACCATCTCATAGGTCTGTGTTGCATCCTTTTCTCCTCAGGCCTTCTTTGTCTGAAGTATCCTGACACCAACCATATCTGAATCTCGGACAGATATGATGGTTGGAACATTATCAAGAATTATAACTTTGGTCTTTATTACTCGGTAAGGTGATGTTGTAGCTAGCACACCTGGCCGGATGACCTATTGTTATAATGCTTTGTTCAGCTAGGGTTGCCATTCTTCCATGGGGGAATTGTAAGACTTATTTTATAAGTTGTTCCTACTGGATCCGTTGTGTATCCAAACTCCATCCTTTACTCGAAACACCATATCATTGCTATCCCGAAGCATGGAGGTGGTATATCGATCACCAAAAGGAATAATGTAAGCTCAATGCTAATTGTTTCTTGATCAATTATTCAAACCCCATTGTATGGGCATGTCATGGATTTTCCTCGCCCCTTTTCCCTAAATGGTTATCTACTTGCTATTCTGTCATGTATATCATGCTCTGTTTTTCCTTGGGAAAGATACACTCCTAAAACTTGAGTATAACCACATTTTCCTTTCCATTGGTCTGTTTAATGTGATAAACACATTTTCCTTTCCATTGGTCTGTTTAATGTGATGAACACATTTTCCTTTCCATTGGTCTGTTTGACCTTTCCTGAGATTATATGATCTAAGCAGTAACAATTCTCTGCTTAGGTAAACACCTCGGTGAACAAGTCTGTCAGTAAGATCCTGTTACTACTGTTGATAACATTCCGGTAACCGCCGGTGGACGAGAACTTTGCCTATTGGTCCGCCTCGTTTCTACGAGCAGGAAAATGGTTCTATTCGTCCCCTGCTCTTGGTACCGACGTTGTTGCCAACATATCTGACCAGCTATCCTCTGACACGTCTTCTTTCATGACAGTGCAAGTTGTCACCGCTCTTCCTGCTCTTAAACACATGGTCGGCCCATAACCCTCAGTTCCATAGGATCGAAACCTGACTCTCCTGTACATCTTTGATTCCAAAGTATCCTTTGCACTTGGCTTCGTTTGTAAATCCCGAGCCACCGTCCACGGGATGATCTATTCTAATATCAGACGCGATATCTATTCTCGTTGCTCTGAACTTTCCCCTCCCTTTTCCTTCATCTGATCAGGCATCGAGTGATTGCCTACCCATTAGAAACTTTTAGACCGTCGCATTTTGCTCTTAGTGACTCCTCGAGTCTTAACTTGAGAAATAAATCTTGTGTTCCTCCCTGAGTTCGCCGTCAGATGCCCAGCTTTGTTTAGATTCGTTCTTCCAGAGTTTTCCCTCTAATCTCATTCGTAGGACGATGAAGTTCCCGAAGAAAGGATGACGATTTCATCAAGAGGACCTGAATCAGTGAATTGAAGACATCGACGAAAGGGATCAACTTCTTCGAGAAGAGCAACCAAGAACGAGAAGATCCGTCAGGATTTCGTAACCAAACTTTTCCCCATACCTATACCGCTTAATTCTCGGGATGAGAATTTTTTTAGTAGGGGAGAATTGTGACGCCCGGATATTTAAGCTACAGTAATACCCTGCTAATGATGACACGTCACCGCGATTACTGTTGATAAACTCACATTGGTTCAAATCCAATTCAAATTCAAACTTGTAATAAGTCGAACGTTAAAAGTTTTCAAACTTCAAAACTAAAATGTTCCAATTCTGTCAAATATTACATAGGTAAATGGGTTTAATAAATCAACATTATTGGAGGCATTTAGATTCACTAAAATAAAATAATACTAAAACAGAAAAGAAATAAATAAAAGAAAAGAAAAAAAACCCTGGCCAACTGGGCCAAACGGCCCAGCCGGCCAGCCCACTGGCCCCAACCAGGCCGGCCCAGCCGGTGGCTACTAAGCCACCAGCGCCGGAAACCCTAGCCCTCCTCGCCTCACCCCCCCGATCCACTCTCTCTCTCCCCCAACTGGATCGGATCGGGGCGCTCCTCCCCGCGCCCGTCGCCGGCCCTTCCCACCACGCCGCCGCCTCGCCAGGCCGCGTCGGCGCCCCGCACCGGCGCCCCCGCGCCGCACCGCCGTCGCCGGCGTCGCCACTGCCCCACCTCCCGTGCTCCCCCGCTCCCCTCGCCTCTCCCCCTCGTCGCGGCACTGCCGTCCGCGGCCGCAACCGCTGGCCATCGTCGCCGCCGCGCTCCTCCGCCTCCTTCCCGCCGGCCTACATCGTGCCTCGCCGAACCCGCCCCCCCGACTACGCCGGTGAGGCCCCCGGTCGCCGCTCGCCTCGCCTCTCCCCCCCTCCCTGGTTCCGCGCGCGCTCGCCCCCCCTCCCCGCTCGCTCGTGCCTCGCCACGGTCCCGCACGCCGGCCGCACCGCTCACCGCGCTCCGGCCCTCCCGCGCGTTGCCTCGTCTCACCCTGCCACGCTCGCCGCACTGCCCCCGCCGCCGTGCGCCGCCCTGCTGGCCCCGCTCGCGCCCCCCTCGTTTGCCCGCGGCCCTGCCCGTGCACCCCGCGCACGCACCCGCATCGGCCCCCGCGCGTTGCTCGTGCACTTCACCGCGGCCCGCGCACGCCGCTCGCCGCGCTCACCTCCCCGCGTTCGCCCCGGCCGTGACCCCGTTCTGACCCGCACACGCACGCACGCTCGCCGCCGTCCGCTCGCGCCCTCACCCCTGCCGGCACCCCGTGCTCCGCTTCGGCCGCCGCAGGCCGTCACCGGGCCCTACCGCCGGCACTGGCCCCGCCGGCGACCCTGCTCCCTGGCCAGTGAAGCCGGCCGCCTCGATCTGGTTAGTGGGGGGTTAATCACCCCACTAACCCCCCTGGAGACAATGACAATGGCCCCCCCATAAACGTTTAAAAAATGTAAATAAGAATAAATAGATGAAATTAAAAATAAAATAATAAAAATTAATAATAGATAATTAATTAATCAATTAATTAATTAAATGTTAATTAGAAATTAATTAATTAAGTAATTAATTAATTAAATAGTTAATTAAGGATTAATTAAACTGTTAATTAATTCTATTAATTAATTAACTTAATCAGAGGATGACAGGTGGGTCCCACCTCCCTAATTAATTCTGTTTAAGTTAATTAAACATTAATTAAAACTGTGTCACTGACATGTGGGGCCCACTGGTCAGTTTGACCAGTCAACTCTGACTATTGACTGCTGATGTCAGCATGACATCATGCTGATGTCATAATTCATTATTGAATTTAAATAATTTGTTTTAATTTCTGAATATTAATAAAACTTTAGAAATTAATATAAAATATTCCGTAACTCGGGTGAAAATAATTTATACATGAAAGTTGTTCAGAAAAATCCCACGAATCCGAATAAGCTGTCCGTTCGTCCGCCACGTGCTCCTAGCATAGCGAACATGGGACTTTTCCATCGATTTCGTCTGTCCGGTAGTAACCCGAGACCCGGAAAATATCGTCAGATATTCTTCCGACCCGTCTGCGACGTGTAATACTGCGTTAGTGCATGCCTAGCTCTGCATATTGCCATGTCATGCATCGTGTTGCATCTGTGCTTTATATTTATTGTTTCTTTCCCCTCTTCTCTCAGGTAGACCCCGAGACTGACGGTGCTGCCAGGTACGACTACACCATTGACGATCAGCCCTTTGCCGCAGAGCAGCAAGGCAAGCAACCCCCCCTTGAGCATTCCGATATCGCCCATTTCTTCCCCTCTTATTCTTGCATTAGATTTTTCTACTGTATTAGTTAGCTCCTATTCTGATGCATAGCCTGCTTTTGGTAAACTGTTACTATACCTGCAATCATATCAACTGCTTAGTATAGGATGATCAATGAATCCCCAGTGACCCCCCTTAGTCACAGTTGCCCCAGCTTCTTCATCGACGACTCGACGACTCGAAGAACCGAAGACTCGGTCAACCGACCGACGAGCCAGGCCCCTCACATCACCGCACACCCCTTATGTATGGCACTGCAGAGCTACTATCGAGTGCCGAGGGTGATACCTCACTTAGCACTCCCGGTGTTAACTCTGTAGCGTAGCTAATCGGTCGTGGGTATCGAGGGTGATTCCTCCTTCCCATTTATCGATAGCGACTCTTGTCATACACATACCTCAAGTGGGATCCATCGAGGGGGATTCCTCGAATGTCCACTTGGTGTATAAACACACAATTACTTTAACTTGACATTGGTTACATGTGAAAGACGGGACTGGAGGGACAGGCGGTACCACCCTGGTTGAGGTGGACCTGAGTTCCCGACAGTCTTGAGACGGGTCGGCCCCAAGGGTACCCGTGTGTGAGATGTGGTGGGATGCGCTGGTAAGGCATCCAAAGGGTTATGTTGAGGCATGGACGGGCAGGAGAGGCCCTTGCCACACATCCTCGAATCGGGGTGACGGGACCACACTTTATGGGTCGCGCTTGCCCCGCATTAATAAAATGCTAATGGGTTGGGTATTTGATCTGAGTTGGGTCGTTGTCCTTTTTACGCACCAAACCATCGCGTGGGAGAAGTTATGGGTACTCAGCATCGTTGTATTAGCCGAAGCTCTTCGGACGTCAGCAATGGAGGGGCGCGCGTCGGACTGGACTGGACGGTACAGCTCTTGGACTGGAGTGTGCTAGGTCTACTTCCGGCCGCCCACGCATCGTGCAGGAGCGCAGAGGGCAAGTGGGCCCACGAACCCTTTGTGCTTAGGATTTAGACCGGCGGGCTGGCCTCTTCGTTGAGCCTAGGTGGGGCGACGACGTGCTGCTATCCCGAGGCCGGGCATGACCCTGGAAAGTGTGTCCGGCCGGAGGTGATCAGGCGTGTTGGAAATGCGGTGCACCCCTGCAGGGATGAATTATATATTCGAATAGCCGTGTCCACGGTAACAGGATGACTTGGAGTTGTACCTTGACCTTATACAACTATAATTGTGATTTACTTTGAAATGAATGTGGCTCCGAGATTGCTTCCTCGCAGGGAGTCGAGGAAGAATCTCTGGGCGTGGTTACTTAATAAAATTGCTACAATAATATTGCTATATATGAGATACCAGTCTACTCTCTTCTGATGCTGCAAGATGCTGAAGATGCTAGTCTTCGATAGGACTAGGCATTCCCCCTCATTCTTGCTTTCTGCAGTCAGTACAGATATAACCCCATTCCTTGATACCGTTGCATACTTAGCATAGTTCTGATGTCAGTCTTGCGAGTACTTTGGATGAGTACTCACCGCTGCTTTGCATTCTTTTTCCCCCTCGATACGATTACTGCGTTCAGACGATGGAGCCCAGGAGATGGAGTACGCCGGAGACGACTACTACACCAGCCGCTGGAGCCTACTACTACGTGGAGAGTGCCGACGCTCAGGAGTAGTTAGGAGGTTCCCAGGCAGAAGGCCTTGCCTCTTTCGATCCGCTGCTTATGTTTGTGCTAGCCTTCTTAAGGCAAAACTTGTTTAACTTATGTCTGTACTCAGATATTATTTTCTTCCGCTGAGTCGTGCTTTGTCGAGCTTTGTATTCGAGCCCTCGAGGCCCCTGGCTTATAATATGAAGTTGTATGACTTTAATTTGTGTCTAGTGTTGTGTTGTGATATCAATCAGTGAGTCCCTAATCTTGGTCATACGCATTGTGTGTATGATTAGCGTACGGTCGAAATTGGGGGCGTCACATTATGATGGACTACTTGGAGCACCCCTGCAGGGTTAAATCTTTCGGAAAGCCATGTCCGCGGTTATGTGGCGACCTGGAAATTTATAATATCCGGTTGTAGAGAATTAAAATACACCAACCATGTGCGTAACCATGACCGTCTATTCTTGTGAGGTTTGAACCAAGAATAGAACACGGTGGGGTTATGATTGACTCGTAAGTAGGTGTTTAGGATCACTTCTTGATCATTACTAGTTCACATCCGATTATGCGTAGATCACTCTTCTTATTCTTGTACTCGTAAGTTAGTCAGATACAAATGCTTAGTGCTTGCTGGAGGCTCACCACTTAACCATTCCTCACCCATTAAGTTTTGCTAGTCTTGATACCCTTGATAATGAGATTGTTGAGTCCTCGTGGCTCACAAATTACTACAACAATAGGTGCATGTAGCCAGGTACAGGTAATGCAATGCTTTGTCGTGAGAGCGATAATTGATTCTATTTGGACTTCTAATTCTTCTTCGACCATACGATGGGTTCTAGGTTGGCAGCCTGGGAATAGCAGGGTGGACGTCGTCTTCTTTTTTTTTCATCCGTACTCGGATCCTACTCTTTTATATGATGATTGTTATGAATTGATGTATTGGTATATTCATGTTGTAGCATGTGGCGAGTGTAAGCCAATATCTTATCTTCTCTTCTCTTCAGTACATGTATTTGTGACGATATCCACCTTGCTAAAGCTTCTCCGATATGCGCTTCTATCCTTGTTGAGACATCCAAGTTTTCGCGAGGATAGGACCGCATATTGGGTGTGACAGTAGCGCTAACTCTTGATTTTTGAGAATGGCCTGCATTGCTTGATAGACATGTGTGAGTTTAGTTTCCTTCCTGCCAAAGAGCATGTCATTTCCGGCCTTCCACAAGCACCATAAAAATGTAATAATATTTATGAGAGAAGCATGAGGATGTCCTGAGTTAAGGAATGCATGAATGATAGCTGCTATATTAGAATAATTATTAGCAAGAATTTCAGCATTTATAAACCAGGGATGTAAGATCCAAGTAGCCTTAGCAAAGGAGCAAGAGAAAAATAAGTGCATGTCATCTTCTTGTTGCTCACATATGATGCAAGTTTTCTTAATGTGATCAGAATATTTTCCTGCTCTCATACCCATTGGAAGGGCTTTCTTTAAGAGCTTCCAAGCAAAGGTTTCCACTCTAGGAACCATATTTTTTTCCTTCCAAACCTGCTGTATGAGCTGTTTGATCTCCTACCACTAGTAGAAAACAGGCCATTAGTCCCGGTTGACTACGAACCGGGACTAAACCCTGGCCACGTGGTCGGCAGCGCGCGCCAGGGCATGGGGACCTTTGGTCCCGGTTGGTAACACCAACCGGGACTAAAGGTTTAGGTGTTTAGGTGTTTAGGGGTTTAGTGTTTATTGTTTATTTTTCCTTTTCATTTTGTGTTTTCCATTTAATTCTTTTTCATTTCAAACATATTTACGCTACTACATACTGTACACGTTATGCATATATAATAGAATACTTCGTAGAACCGATCATATATCATAAAATTTCTCGTACAAGCAATCATATATCATAGAATTTCTCGTACGATCACATGCATACACACATATATATACAATTCGGTATATACAATTTCTCATACAATTTGCAGATCATTTGGGGATCGGGTAATGGTATTCTCCGTCGGGAGATATGACCTGCTCAAGTAAAAATCCCGCAATTTCCTCTTGAATTGCTCGTATGCGGTCTATTGGTAGGAGCTTATCCCGCATCTCGTGCATCTTTAAAGAAGGTGATCAATATGAACATGTTAGTTGTGTGTATATGTATTAGATCATGATAAAAAAATATGAATGGTGTTTACGTACCCAAAGATCTCTTGCACTCCTGTTGCTTTCGGTCATAAAGCGAATGTTCTCGCAAACGTAATATGCACATAGTTCAGTCCCCTGTGCCTGCCTCATGCACTTTACGAGAATAGAAATCAATCAGATAATAATGAAGCATGACAATGGTATTGAAACTAGAATTAAAGAGATGCGCGGACGTAGCTAGTACTACTTAATTACCCTGGGCTTTCGCCATCTCAGCTCCTCTTTCCATTCACCTCTAACATCTTTGGTGAACTTTTCCCAAACCCTGCCCGACAAACAAAATGAATAAAGGAGTTATTAATTACTTCATATCAGGAAATGAACTAATAAAGAAGCCGACATAGTGCGCCAATGATTGAAATTACCTTTCGAGCACCAAATGCAAGCTTCTGTAATCTTCAGGGTCTTTACTTAGCGAGTCCAGTACTTCAACAGTTCCATCGTCAACTCTAATGATTAGAAGGATCTAGTGGTAGCTGTGCACACGATTTGTATAAGCGGGCATGCATAACTCATCAACTACACTTAACATCAAGTATATATATATAAGCAAAAATAGAATTTGTAGTACAAGAAAGTAACACTCACTAGAAGTTCCAAGGTAAAAGTATTTCTGCTTTGTACTTTAGGGCCTTCAAAAACCTTAGAAGCATTTTCTCCGTGTCTTTAGGGTCCCTTCTCAACACTTCTTCATTGACGGTATTTGGGTCAATGAACCCAATGCCATAGACTCCAGCTCTTTTCAATTCAAAAATCTTCATTCTGCATAATACCACACAAAAGAATATAGTGAGTATAATAACAGGCAATGAACGAGCTAAGCTAGAGACTTAAATTACAGAAAGAAATCACTTACAGACAATAGCAACTGACGATAGATTTGTCGAGTGCTTTTTGATTGAATAACTGAAAAAATTCCGAGTTTTCAATCCACAAAGCATTTTTATGGACGTAATGCTCTTTCTCGACTTTCACCATGAGGCTCTCCATCCCGTTCTTTATTTCTCTCATGTACCAGGCATGCAATTTGTACATTTGCGTTGTTAGAAGCTTCTCGTCGTCAGGACTGACCAGAGGTTGCCCAGGGACATATTGCCATTCTATTTCCTTCGGATCTAATGGTGGAAATTCCTCGATCTCTAGGAATTGTTCAACGGTGATACCGAGCATTCTAGCAGTCTCTCTATTAGCGTCGGTTATTACCACATTATTGGTACTCACCTTGAGCGGGGTGATCGATTGGACTGCCTGTTCTCCGAGCTGGGGAACAGTTTTCCCGCATTTACTGCTACCGCTCGACTTCTGTCTTTTCTGGGATGATGCATAGGACTTGGTAATACATCGTTCATAGTATGATACCGGTCTTTTCTCCGCCGGTTTAGCTGCATCAATAAAGTGTTGTACGACCTCCTCGGGTATTTTCTCCTTTGGCGGTGGGGGCGCTTTCGGTCCAAAATGGTCCTTCAATTCCTTAGCCTCTTGTTCATCGATTTCCTCGGCAGTCATATCGTAAGCTAACTTCTTTTTGGTAGGAGGCTCGGGTTTCTTCTTTTGTGTTCTCTTCCGCTTTGGAGACGTTGTTTTTTGATATCGCGGACGTCTCGCGCTAGGCTCCGTCTCGGGGTGGGATGGACTCTGCTGACGTGGCGGAGCTTGATATCGCGGACTCGCCATGCGCTCCGTCTCGGGGTGGGATAGATTCGGCTGGCGCGGCGGAGATGGATTCGAAGGACTCACCCTGCGCTCCGTCTCGAGGAGGGTTGGAGTCTGCTGACGCGGCGGACATGGAGGAGGAGTCGGTGGCCTTGGCACCGAGTTTGGAAACACGATGCATTCCTTTTTCCATAAAATGACACAACGCCTGGCTTCTCCCAGTGTCCGCTCCCCTTCACCTCCAGGGTAGTCAAGATCTAGTGTTTCATATGCCGGCACAACTTGATCCACCCCGACACGAGCATAGCCAGGTGTAATCGGATTGCCGTGGAAAGTTGCTTCATGTCCACTCGGTAAAGCAACGCCGTCCGCCGCCTTCATGGATATGTTCTTCAGTTTCACGTGTTGCTCACAAGGTGTCGACTCTAAGATATCATCCACGGGGTAGCGAGCCAGCAGTGCATCATCGGCCGGGACCTCCATGGAACCCACGCTACTTTTCGGCATAGATGATGGAATGGTACCATCCAATGCTGGATCTGGCTGCTGCTGCTGTTGAGACGCGCTTTGCTGGCTATGTTTGTTGATTTGCTCCTGCTGCATGTTATATTTGCGTTCCAAGTCCTGGATCCGATCTACTTCATGCTTCTTCTTTCTGTCACGACTTATGTAGCTGTCGTTCCAATCCGCAAACCCCAGAAACCACGGAACCATGCCTTTGCCTTGTGTTCGTCCTGGGTGTTTAGGATTCTTGAGGGCGCACGAAAGCTCGTCGTTCTCTCTCTCCGGCTGGTACACACCCGCTCGAGCTTCTTCTTTTGCTTTAATTATCTCGTCCGTGGCATCTTTAAGACTGGCATGTTCAAGAACCTGGCCTGTCTTTGGGTCCAACTTTCCCCCATGTGCATAAAACCAAGTCCTGCACCTCTCGGGCCAAGTATCTGTTACTGGAGATACCCCTGCAGCCCTCATGTTTCTCTCAGATTCATCCCACTTAGGCAACCCAGACTTGTAGCTGCCTGGCCCCAGACGATGGTGCCACGTTTTTTTGTTGGCATTTATCTTGTTTATTCTCGACCGTTTCTTAGCTTCTTCTGATTCCTTGAACTTCACAAATTCGTCCCAGTTATCTGCTAACTTCACATATTCTCCTTTGAATTCTGGAGTCTTCCTTTCGTTTTCCACGTAACTTTTCCATAATATTTTCTTCCAAGACTGGAATTGTGTGGCCATCTTCTTAAGAGCACACTTCTTGACTTTCTCCCGTTGGAGATCTGTGAGAGCCTCTGGTAGGGTGAAATGTTTCATTAGCTCCTCCCAAAGCAGATCTTTTGCTCTTTGGCTGACAAAAGAAACTGATTGGGTATCTTTTGGCTGATTCCATTCTTGAACGGTGATCGGGATTTGGTCCCTAATGATAACTCCGCATTGACGTATAAATTTGTCCGCATTCTCTTTAGGAGCAATCGGTTCGCCATCTGCTCTGATTTGATCGATGTTAAACTTTACGCCTTGTTTCAACTTTTTTGTCGGGCCACGTTTAACCCTTGTAGAAGATTTGCTCGATCTGGAGGGCTAAAAGGAAGAAAAATTCGTTAATATATACAAATCAATCAATACATCTGATGATCACCAGAGGGCAAATTAATACCTCGCCGAACTCTGTTAAATGGACAAAAATTTCTTCGCCATCGTCATTGTCAGCTGGTTCGCCTTCGTCTCTTGGTTGTTCTTCCTCAATTCCCTCACCGGATGGGTTAAGGTATTGTGAGCCATCATCAACTTCATTCTCTTCATTTCCGGAGCGTATCAGGTCGTACATGGCATTCTCTTGATCACGGTCGTCCATAGCTTAACTAATCCAGAACAAATATAAAACAATTAGAATGCATTCAATTAAGCAGAACCGGAGATATGCAAATCAATACAAGGCAATGCAACAACAAATGCGATCATATAATATCACTAATACATCATCGAATAGTATCACTAATACATCATCGAATATAATATCACTAATACATCATCAGAATAGTTGACGTCTCGCGGCGCAGGAGGTGGACACCCAAAGATAAGGAACTATGACATGATCATAGCTCGGGTGTGATCCCTGAAGAACCTGCCAGGTATTGGAGAACCTGGCATCTAACACAACCATGTAGCGTCGGACGTGCTCGTCCTCCTCCCTGACACGGCGACGTACCACCTCCGCGGGG
This sequence comes from Elymus sibiricus, assembly GCA_039707655.1. Taxonomy (NCBI): domain Eukaryota; kingdom Viridiplantae; phylum Streptophyta; class Magnoliopsida; order Poales; family Poaceae; genus Elymus; species Elymus sibiricus. Next base: position 255,556,289 of record CM077671.1, read on the forward strand.
GGCGGCTCCCTCTGCACCGACTGTGGTCCACGCGACCGCCACCAAATAACCTCTGGGTCGACGACGGGACCCTCATTCCTCACCAAGCTCCGCGCCCCGGAAGGCAGCACCTCCCAGTGCCAGCCCGGCGGAGCCCAGTCTCGTACATGGCGCCTCTCAAGCAGGTGGTCGCCGCCGACTCGACGACGAGGATGCGGGATGGGCATCGTCGACTCGAGGACTTATAAACGTTGGATTTGCCTAACAATGATTATCATTTTATTATCCTACTCATATTTATAAACAAATTCAGCAACATCTAAACACATCTAAACATCAAACATCTAAATAAACGTGGGATTAGCAAATCAGCAACATCTATACACATCTAAACATCAAACATCTAAACATCTACCAATTTTTTTGGAGCTAAACATCTATCAAACATCTAAACATCAAACATCTATCTAAACAACATCTATCTAAACATCAAACATCAAACATCTAAACATCTAAACATGTGAATGGATTTGGGGATCAAGGGCCTCACCTTGACGAACGGGCCGGCCGGACGGGAAGAGCTAGCTGGAGGCAGGGGGTCGATGGAGGCGGCGACACCGGGGTCGTGCGGCGGCACCGAGCGACACCTACTTTATTGAGATGAAAAAAGCAACACATTATAATTATGCAAGTATGAAGATACTCTACAATATGTTAATTTTCCGAGTTTTCATACCATACCATCAAAGATTCAAATAAACATACTTTTATATTTATTTTCACCTAGCCTTTACTCCATAATCTTCCTCCTACATAGTGCTACAAATTCCCGCAGGAACGCGTGGAGTACTATTTAGTACACTAAATCATTGGGTTTCCAAATGCAACTATATTAAAAAAATGTTACATTTGAACTGCATTGCTTCCACTCCAATTTTTCTTGAGCATCAAAATGTATAATAACCTTCAAAATGTCGTCATACAAACTACAAATCAAAGACAATTTCAACTAAGCAATAAAACTTAACCCTAATCCATAATTTGGCCTAACAGAACACAAAAGAATGAACAGTCAACCCTAGGCCTAATCCACAATTTGCGCCATCCGCACCCGCACAACACCGGCTCAGAAAATCATCGTCATCGCTGGAGTACACAGAGTTGGAGTAAATACCATCGCCGTCGATTCCTCCGGCGGAACAGAGAGGGAGGAAGGAGGCGGCGGCTCAAGGGGATGGCCATGGCGCCGCCACGCTCCGGCAGGCCGGCGGCCATGGCGCCGCCGCGCGCGATCGGGCATGGCGAGGGAAGATCAGGGCGGCGGAACAGAGAGGAGGGAAGGCGAGGCGGAGGCTCACCATGGGAGGAGTGGGCGCAGCTGGGGCTCGTCGGTGGGCAGCAGGGGGCAGGCCGACGTCGAGGTCTGGTGGCGGCGCGTGGAGGAGCGGCGGCGGCGTGTGGAGGAGCGGCGGCGGCGCGTGGAGGAGGCGAGCGGCGGTGGCGCGTGGGCAGAACGGCCGGACGGCGACGTCGATCGAGGGCGCGGGCGGGGCAGCCTGGCGGCGTCGTCGAAGCGGGGTGAAGGCGGACTGATTTGGGGGAGGAAGAAGTCGTTGTTATATAGAAAGTACCTTTAGTCCCGGTTGGTGGCACCACCCGGGACTAAAGACCCTTTAGTCCCGGTTGGTAGTCCCGGTTGGTGATACCAACCGGGCCTAAATAGGCCTTTTTGGCGGCCCAAATTCGCGCGGGAAGGGACCTTTAGTCCCGGTTGGTTATACCAACCGGTATTAAAGGTATATTTTCTCTTTTTTTGTTTTTCTATTTTTATATTTGGAATAATTGTTTTTATATTTGCAATAACTGTTAGAATATTTATAGCTTTTTAATGAATCTTTTTTGCTTTAGGTCAAAACAATTACAAACTTTCTGTTAGTGCCAGTAGTTTTCAAATTTAAATAGTTTAAATTTGAATTCTTTTGAAATTTTTGTGAATCACTAGTTTGTGAATAACTTTAGTTTAAAAATAGATTTTTGAGTGATTGTTTTTTCTGTTGTTATATATTAGTATGTTTTATCATTATGTTAAATTTTGGAATTTTTAGAATATTTTAAATAGGTGTTTTAATCAATTAGTATGGACAATCTCTTTCGAAGTATCAGGGTTTCGGACGAAAACTCGTCTGTTACAAAAGGATTTCAATTTTTTTAACTTATTTCAACTCCAGACTTTTTGTCCATTCAATATGAACCATTATTAGCCACATCCTAAAATTTCAACCCTATCTAACTTCATTTGCTATTTTTCATGCATTTAATGAATTGTTTTGAGCTAAATGACCCTGAAATTAAAAAGCACCACAAATGAACTCTGAAATGGTTGAAACTTGGCATGGTATCATCATTTCACCCACATAGCATGTGCTAAAAAGTTGAGAGGGTTACGGCAAAAACTGGATGCACTTCGTGTACAAAATGGACAATCTCTTTCGAAGTATCAGGTTTCGGATGAAAACTCGTCTGTTACAAAAGGATTTCAATTTTTTTAAATTATTTCAACTCCAGACTTTTTGTGCATTCAATATGAACCATTAGAAGCTACATCCTAAAATTTCAACCCTATCTAACTTCATTTGCTATTTTTCATGCATTTAATGAATTGTTTTGAGCTAAATGACCCTGAAATTAAAAAGCACCACAAATGAACTCTGAAATGGTTGAAACTTGGCATGGTATCATCATTTCACCCACATAGCATGTGCTAAAAAGTTGAGAGGGTTATGGCAAAAACTGGATGCACTTCGTGTACAAAATGGACAATCTCTTTCGAAGTATCAGGGTTTCGGACGAAAACTCGTCTGTTACAAAACGATTTCAATTTTTTTAAATTATTTCAACTCCAGACTTTTTGTGCATTCAATATGAACCATTAGAAGCCACATCCTAAAATTTCAACCCTATCTAACTTCATTTGCTATTTTTCATGCATTTACAGAAAGTACTGTATAATTGAAGATACCAATCCTACTCTTCCGGATTGCAAACCTACTCGTCCGAATCAGGAGACCCCCAAGCACTACATAATAGAGATAAAAGTGTTCGCCATTGCAAACACTACTCGTCGTCCGGATCAGAATACCCCCAAGCAAGAGATACTAGCGGTACGAGGTGACGCTACCCATAATTGAAGATTCCAATCCTGCGTTACAACTCGTATGCAACGTACCCATCTATTGCTGCATACTCAATGTTGATAGGGTCAAGTGGGGTCTTCTCCCAATGTTGGTGCCCTGACTTGGGGAATTTTGTCTTCATATCAGCGTAGTCCTCGTCGATCAAGGCGGCTGCTATATCAGCCATTGAAGTCTTGTCATGCTCAAGCCTGAACCTGCCCTGAAGATCAATGTGGCATTCAGCTGGTATCTCAAAACCCCAGGTGCGCCTCATCTTGATCTTGTCATTCGTTATATCAACGCTAGCAAAATATATGCCGTTGCGAAGGAACTCCATGAGTTTTGGACAGTGCTTGTCACTACTGCAACAACAAAATGGAACAAATGTGTTAAATACTGCTGCAACAAGTATATTTTAGAACAAGTATAATAAGAATCATAACAAGTATATTTTAGAACAACTATAATAAGAATCATAACAAGTATATTTCGGCACAATTATAATATAAGAATCATAACAAGTATAATAAGAATCATATAATTAACAAGTATAATAAGAATCATGACAAGTATAATTCGGAACAAGTATAATAAGAATCATAACAAGTATAATAAGAATCATAGCAAGTTTCCTATTCCTATGCATTTCCTATCCTATGAATCAAAAGAAGCCCCTAAACTATGACATGTTCTCCCACGATGGCCAATATGCAACTACAAGGAAAATTCTTATGCAATTTTCCTATCCTCCTATTCATATTCCTATGCAATTTTCCTAATCCTCCTATTCCTATTCAATTTTCTATTCCTATGCAATTTTCCTATGATCGAATCAAAGAAAAGCCCCAATTTTGCTATGAATCAAAGAAAAGCCCCAATTTTCCTATGCATTTTTCCTATGAATCAAGGAAACTACGACATGTTCTCGACATTCCCAATCCTCCTATTCCTATGCAATTTTCCTATCCTATGAATCAAAGAAAAGCCCCAATTAAAACTATGACAAGTTTCGTATTACCTTGCCCACTGGAAGACCATGACATGTTGCTTCAAACAAAGTTGGACGACGGCAACATTGTGACCATCGGCCGTGTACTCGAGATCGAGGCCCATGAACTTGTGTTTCTCCTCTTGAAGCAATTCCTCGAACATGGAAAGAAAACCCTCGACTTTCACGTTGTTGTTCGTGTAGACGACATGGAGATTGGTCGTGCCATGTGCGAGCACGTTCCCGTAGCGAGTTCGTGGATTCATGGTGGAGGATGGGGAAGAAGCAGAGAGGAGAGGGAGACGAACAGAAATGGAGGCCGGATGCATTACTGTAGCATTTCCGATGTATATGATCTCACGCGAAACAACTTCCAAGGCGCGGGATTTGAACGGTTGGGACCTTTAGTCTCGGTTTGAGCCACGAGCCGGGACTAAAAGGGCACGCGCTAGGCGAACGGTTGCCACCACCCCTTTAGTCCCGGTTGGTGACACCAACCGGGACTAAAGGGTCCTCACAAACCGGGACTAATGGAGGCATTAGTCCCGGTCCAAAATGCGACCGGGACTAATGCTCCGGTTGAAAGGCCTGATTTCTACTAGTGTACGGTACCTCTGGGTATGGCAGATCCCCGTTGTTGTTATAAATCCTATAAGCAAGCTTTGTAAACAGATTTTCTTTTGCATTTCCCTGAAGGGTGAAGTTTCCAACGGAGGATGTCTGGACCATCCTCTGATATAATTGATACCCGCATACTACTGTTGGCCGCATCATGTTCAAAAAGATCATTAATGAGATTAGTGTTCCAAATGTTTTGATTTGGGATACAAAATTCTTTTATCTGGGAAGGGTATACATAGTTGGTTGGTTGGATGTGCAAGTGATCATATATTGAATGCCAAAGAGGGAACCAGGGAGAGCTCCAAATGGAAGAACTACCATCAAGAATCTAAAAATATGTATTGTTTTGAAGGATGTGCCTAACCTTGAGAACGGAAGCCCAAAAAACAGATTTTGGAATATTGCTTTTTTTCTCTCCATATGGAAGTGTCCGGGAAATATTTAGATCGAAGTACCTGTGATAAGAAGCTATGTGCTTCCTGTGCAATTCTCCATGCTGCTGAGAGTATTAGGCCTCTGTTGATTGCTTGAATATTCCTAATATCTAGCCCTCTTTCAGATTTTGGGGTGAAAATGTCATTCCAGGATTTAAGACAAAGAGTTCTCTTAGAAAGCTCATCTTTGATTCATGTCCACCAAAAGTTTCTGATGATAGCCATGAGTTTAACAATTAATTTCTTAGAAAGAGAATATTAGACATATAGTAGATAGGAATGGAAGCAAATACTAAATTTATAAGAGTTAGTCTAGATGCATGAGAAAGTTTGTTTGCTTTATAACTTATAACCCGTTAGCTTAGCTTTAACTTTATCAGCTACAAACTCCTAAGCGATGGATCTATCTTTCACTGGGAGAATTAAAGGGTGACCTAGGTAGATGGAATTATCACAAATGTCTTCAACTGGAAAGTTTTTCCTAATGTCTTCTATAGTGTTGATAGTGACATTCTTACTAAATATGATACCAGAATTGCTCCAATTTGGTATTTGTCCCGGAAGATTGTAGAATCCTTGGAGAATTTGATATATGTGAGCGGCTTCTATAATTGTGGCCTATCAACAAAGCAACAACTTATCAGCAAACACCAAAGACTGTGTAGTTGCGCAACATGGACCCAAGGTAATCCCTATTAAAGGATTAGAACACATTGGTTACTGCAAAGAAATCACCAAGTTCATTAATGGCAAACAAATAGGAAGACAAAGGACATCCTTGTCCGATGCCTCTGCTACTCTGGAAGCGACCATAAGATTGAACATTAATGATGACCGAGAACGTGGGAATGCCAATACACGCATGAATCAAATTGATGAAATAACCATGCAACCATTTTCGAGTAAGCGCTCTAACAAATGAAGTCCCATTCTATCCAGTCAAAAGCCTTGGCAAGATATATCTTGACCATAAAAGTCGGATTACTCCAGGATTTAAGATTAAGAATGAGTAATTTCCTGGGTGATAATAATGTTATTACCGATCCTCCTACCTGGTATGAAAGCTTGTTGAGATTGATGAATGTAGTCAGGTAAGTGAGGTTTGAGCCTATTAGCAAGAGTTTTAGTAATAATCTTATAAATAACATTGCATAAGCTAATAGGCCTAAAGTCTTGAGGAGTCAAAGACACCAATTTTTAATGAATTAAAACAATATGAGTTTAATTTATATTATTTCGGAGTGTACCTGATACTTGCGATCTGCGTTAGGTTTTTCCCCGAAGAGGAGGGGAGGATGCAACACAATATAGACAAGTATTTCCCGCGGTGAGAACCAAGGTTATCAAACCAATAGGAGGACCACACAACTCCCGTCTTCAGCACCTACACACAAAGGAGCAAACATTTGCACCTAATGCGGGCAAGAGTGTTGTCAATCCCCTTGGACTCGTTACCTGCATGCAAATGAGTAGTGTGGATGATAGTTGAATAAATATAAATTGCAGAATAAATAAAAATTAAATAATGGCAGCAAGATAGTAAGAGCATTTTTAAATATATATGTGAATAGACCTGGGGGCCATAGTGTTCGCTAGAGGCTTCTCTCTCGAAAAAGGCATCCGGTGGGTAAACAAATTAGTGTTAGGCAATTGATAAAAAAGCGCATAGTTATGCAATATTTATTCACGGCAATAATCATGTATATAGGCATCACGTCCATCAACAAGTAGACCGACTCGTGCCTGCATCTACTACTATTACTCCACTTCGAGAGCGCTTCTATGCTTGCCTCTCTAGGTATTAAGTTCATAACAAACAGAGTAATGCTTGGAGAACGATGGCATGATGTAGACAAAGTAAATCCAATTAATATGAATGAACCCCATCGTTTTATCCATAGTGGAAGCAATTCAAATACGTGTCTTGTCCCCTACTTTGTCACTGGGATATGGAGCACCGCAAGATTGAACCCGCTACAACGCACCTCTCCCACTGAATATAAACCAATCTAGTTGGCCAAACTAAACCGATAAATCGAAGAGAATTACAAAGCTATAACAATCATGCAAATAAGAATCAAATAATATTTCAGAGAAGGCTCAAATGTTTTTCATGAATAATCTAAACATAAACCCACAATTCATCAGATCCCAACAAACGCACCGCAAAGAGTGATTACATAAGGTAGATCACTGCGGGAATCGCGGTGATCATGGCAACAAAGAACATAGAGAGAGACAGAGCCATCTAGGTACTAACTATGGACCCGTAGGTCTGGGATGAACTACTCACACATCACCATGGGAGCAGCAAGATTGATGAACTGGCCCTCCGTGATCGATCCTCCCTCCGACAGGGCACCGAAACAGGGCTCCAGATGGGCACACAACGGAACAGAGACTTGCGGCAGCGGAAAAAGTGTTTCGGGAGGCTCCTTAGGGTTTTGGGGAATAATGTGAATTTATAGGCCAGAGAAAAATGCCAGAGAGCCGGGGAGGTGGTCCCAAGCCATCAGGGCGCGACTATCCACCCTGGGCACGCCCTGTTGGCTTGGGGACACCTCGTGTGGCACCCGGTCTCCCTTCGAAGCTTCCAGGTCCTTATTTTGTCCAGAAAAAATAGTCAAAAAGTTGTGGGGTATTTGGACTTCGTTGATATGGTAAACCTGAAAAGCCAAAAACATGTAGAAAACTACAACTGACACTTGGCACTCGGTTAATAGGTTAGTGCTAAAAATAATATGAATTGGCAAATAAATGTCCAAAAAGTATCCTAGAATGATAATATTATAGTATGGAAGAATAAAAAATTATAGATACGTTGGAGACGTATCAGTACCTTGCATATAGAATTCTTGCACAACCTTGGTTATGTCATCTCCGATCCTTTTCCACGCAACAAGATAGGACTCCACATTAAATCCATTTGGACCCGGTGAAGCATTTCTCTTCATGGTTTTCAAAGTCTCGGAGATTTCTTTTTTATCTGGAGTGTTGTAAGTAAAGTCACTTTCTCATTCCTGAAAAGTTTAGTGCATATAAGGCCTGCCATAACTCGCATTAGAGGAAGAGAAGAGGCTCTTAAAATAATCAATGAAAGTATTTGCAATGGTATGGGGTTCAACATGAACTTTCTTATTCTCATCTTTAATGGAGACAATTCTGTTTTTCCTCCTCATTTTAAGAACAACATGATGAAAATAAGTTGTGTTCCTGTCTCCATTAATAGCCCAATGCCTCTTAGCTCTTCGTTTATAGTATTCAGTTACCCTAGTCATGTTTTGTTCATATTTGCAGATAAGAGAAGCTTCAAGAGAATGGTTTTGTACCTCATTTTCTTGCATTTGGATGTTGTTTATTTGCTCACCTAGTCTGTCCAACTTCTGCTGAATTGTTTTTTCTTCTTTTAGACCAAGTCCTTAAAGCACCTGCAAGATTAGTTGTCTTATTGTGGAAAGCTTTATTTTTGGACTTGATCCAAAAAAATAGCATAATCATGAAAATATTTTTCCATCAACCACCAATTCTCAGATTTAAAATTCCTTCTGGGTTTGCACATCTGAGCATTAGTAGACAAAAGAATATGAGCATGATCACTAAGAATGATAGGGAGATTATAAACATTAGAATTAGGATAGACAACACACCATTCCGCGTTGATGAAGCATCCATCGAGCCTTTCCATGATGGGTTTAGAGGCATACCTTTTCTTAGTCCAAGTGTAAGCTGGCCCACTGTACCCTAAGTATAGAAAGCCACATTGTTTGAAAATATTACAAAAAGCATGCAAGTGATATATATTAACAATGGGAGAACTTTTGTCAACATTATAAAGCAGATCATTAAGATATCCCATACATAAGATTGGATTGCCTTGATTATCATACACAAAAGCGGCAATACGCTCCCATATTTGCCTAGTGTCACGATGGTATGGGACACCATATGTACAAACAAGAGCAAAAGTTATGCCAGTCACTAGATTAACTATAGAGGCAAGGATCACATGGAAGTTCGCAAAATGTACTTGAACTTGATTTCAGCCAAAGACCTCATGACTTGCCTCTCGGGGGAACTACTACACTATCTAAAATGCCAAAATGATTCAGAAGATCGACTCGATTAACTTTAGATGACTTAACTTCTGAAACAAAAGTTACCCGAGCACTCGTGGATCACATGAGGTTGACAATGCAGATCATCTTCTCACTGCCAAGGGCCTTGCCTTTGTCGCGGTAGTTCCAAGCAATGAACTTCATGGCACCTATGGTTCCTTATGGGCTGGCACCATTGCCCGATCCAATTCCATATCTTCATCACGCATACTCTATGAGTAATTCAAATTAACCCCATGTATACTGGAGATAGGCTCACTCCTATTTTGAAGTGATGTAGGTGTTCCAGCCCTGAGAGGGACATGATTAGCATCCACACTCAATTCGTAGCAGCCAACTGGTCGAGAAGGTGAGACGGCACACACACAGGAGCTAAAACTAGTTTCACTAGAGTCTGGTGATAGAGTACAGGGGGTCCTATAGCCATGCTTACTAGCCTCACTGGATTCTATGGTTGGATATTCTCACTTGCAGGGAGGAGGATAGGAACGACCCATCGGCCCTATAGTTTGACACCCGATTCTGCGCATGGAAGGGCCAGTAGCCATCCTCCTCAATGAATGATAGTGGAGCTCATCAGAAGAACCAGCCTCAAATATAGCAGTCCCGTGTGGGTAGGAACCAAGAATACCAAAATTGTGGAGGGGGGGGGGGGGGTGGAACATCCCACCCGCTAGGTCGACCTCCATGCTGGAAAATCCCTCCTTCTCCTTTTCTATTTTCCTCTGTTGCTCCATCTCTAATTTTTCCACTATCAATACGATTTCTTCCATGTCTTCTTATCTGAAGGAACGCATATGAAATCCTCCTTTATCTCCTCCATAAGAACCGGCAGCGCCTATCTGGCTCAGGGTGTCGCAGATTTTCTGATTTCCTTCTCTATCTCATTGACTGGCATATCGAACTGGAGCATTCGAGTTTCGCACGCAACATTAGGGGCATCACGTTTGAGAGGCTATGTATGAGATGACTAACTTGGAGAAATGGCTCTTTTTTTGTTGGACTTGAGGGAAGTGCTTGCAGAGGTTGAAATGCATGCTGCAGAATTGGTAATGGCCTCTCAGACTGACATAGGGTATTTGGGTTTGGAGATGAATCATGAAGTGGTTTACTTATAAGACTAACTGCTTCTCTGTTTCGGGATTTACTGGATGAGCCGGGTTGTTCTCCTTATTTTTATTACTTGTCCCAAATTTAGACTAGTAATAAAATTGAATACTCTCTAGAAGCCTCTCCTCATCCCTTAGAGAATAAGATATGTCCTCCACATAAAAATTGTGTGTCTCAGGCTTACTTTCTGAACTTGTGTGAGCTCTCCCATACGTGTCCCTTCAAATTGTTTCTCTTGCACACTAATGTTCTTAACCGGATGATTAGCTAAAATAATTTCCTGTCTTGCATGCCTATCATGCATGGCCAATGTGGTTAATGCACCTCCCTCCTTTTTCTGGTCTTGACTGCCTTTTTCTTTTGGCTGATCCTCATTAAACATCCTTTGGAATCTACTCATAATGGGATTGGTTGATCATCCATGCTCACTGGAATGCATTGGTATCTTATCTGAATTCATAATCCATTCCCCATACCTGAAGAATGGAATATCTTCAACAGATATTTTGTTTCTCACCCTTGCCATGATAATATCATTCCTTTTTTGACAATCCTGAACTATATGAAACATAGAAAATTTACAACACATAATAGGCAGATTCTCCAAATCTTTTCATAGTGAAGATAGACCATCTTGGAAGTATTATCATCCAAAGTAAGGTTGATCTTATCTACCACTGATTTCCTAATGTGAAACTTGTCCATTCCCCAAATATAATCTGGTTTGGCAAAAAACATACTCTCTTGCAAAGGATGAAATTCAAAAGGCTTACCAATTGTAGAAAGGATCTGCTGGAAGAGATTGAGGGACCTATGATTCCTTGGTACTCCATAAACATGAACATTCACATATATATTTTCAAACTTGTAATCCTCCTTGGTTTCCAATTCATCCATTGGATCTATCCACTCTATGAGAAGATTACCAGAACCCATAGTCCATGGCTTAAGTGTGTATACGAACATCATTGAGTCTTGAGAAGTAAAGTGGGCCATAAAGAGATACGCTGAAATCTGAATAATTGCATGAAAATGGTGTCTCCATGCTCGGTCCATAGCTTGACAAATTGCTTGCTGAGACAAAGATCTTGGAGTTCCTCTAGTACATGCCACTTTCATGAGTAGATTGGAACAATACTCTATCTGTGGATCTTTACTGACCTGGGATGCCCGCAAGTTTTGTATTCTGGGCACGGAGATACTCATTGCCTGAAGATTCAGAGCCAACTCTGGGATCTCTGTCACCTCAGGGGCCTCTGTTTTGCCCGGCTTCTCTTTGTTCCCCTTCTTCCCCTTCTAGCATCTCCGGAGTTTTATTGCCTTCCATCTGTTTGGAGAAATCTTGGACTAGCTGGAGAGAAGCTAAGCAGATTAGGGGAGTCGTGAGTGGAAGAGAATACGGGAGATCTAAGAAGGATGGGATAGCACGAAGAAGATGATTGTGAATTGGAGAGAGGATCTAAAATTTAGGAATTGGGTTGGGGTTAGAACGGCATTACGCTAGTCGCCACAAAGGCCAATGATAAAGAACTAGAACTCTCATGAGTACTAATCCTTTTGAGGCCCCTTTTCCGGTCAATCATCACATTTTTTGGGATCTTATAAATCACATGTATTACTCTTTTGAATTGGCACCTATCAAAGAAAACGAAATGACCTGGATATGTAAGTTGATGCACCCGAGGGTGGGGATATGTCTCACTTTATGCGAGAAGAATGATGCCCTCACCTCAAGGACGCCCTAAATGGGCCATGCCAACTTGGTGTTTGATGATCCGCAAGTATTGGGGATCAATCATAGTAGTGTTGATAAGTAAGTGTACTCTTTCGAATTAAAACCTATTAGAGAAAAAGAAATGACTTCATACCTGGCTATGTAAGTTGATGCACCCGAGGAAGGGGATATGTCTTGCTTTCGCGAGACGAATGATGCCCTCGCCTCAAGGACGCCCTAAATGGGCCAGGCCAACTTGGTGTTTGATGATCCACGAGTATAGGGGATCAATCATAGTCTTTTTGATAAATAAGTGTACTCTTTCGAATTGGAACCTCTCAAAGAAAAAAATGACTTCATAGCTGGATATGTAAGTTGATGCACCTGAGGGTGGGGATATGTCTCGTTTTATGCGAGACGACTGATGCCCTCGCCTCAAGGACGCCCTAAATGGGCGAGGCCAACTTGGTGTTTGATGACCCACAAGTATAGGGGATCAATCTTAGTCTTTTTGATAAGTAAGAGTGTCGAACCCAAGGAGGAGTAGAAGGAATTGATAGGCGGTTTTTAGCAAGGATTTCACTACAAGTGTTGTAAGATAGGAGTAGAAGGAATAGATAGTTTAATGAACCACAACTACAAGAGAAGTAATTAAAATAAATCTAACCATAGCATTAAACATGTGGATCCAAATCAGCCCCTCATAGAAAAATTCATAAATCGAGGTTTAGGTTTCTGTCACTCCCGCAACCCATCATCTACAAACTAATTCCATGATGCCTTCCCCTAGGCCAAAGATGGTAAAGTGTCATGTAGTCCACATTCACATAACACCACTAGAGGAAGAACACCACAACATAATATCAAAACATTGAGCGGTGATCAAGTTCACATAATTACTAATTACAAGACTTCTCTCGTGTTCATAAGAACAAGTGCAACTACTCACAACTCATCATAATGTTCATGATCAATGGGTATCAATATATGATCAACAATCTGAACATAATAATCTTCCACCAACTAAACCAATCTAGCACCAACTACAAGATGTAACCAACACTACTAGCACCTCATGTACCAATCTGAGGTTTGATACAAAGATTGCATAGAAGAGATGAACTAGAGTGGATGACATGGTGCTTATGAAGATGTTGATGAAGATGATGCCTCACATGATGAGAGAATGTTGGTGATGACAAAGCCTTAGATTTCATCCTCCAGTAGGAAGTTTCCCCGCCGAAACCGCTCCGACGGATAGCAAAAGTGCTCCTGCCCTAGTTCCGCCGTGAGACAGCGACGAAAAGTACCAAAAGTTTTCTTTTGATTTTTTAGGGAAAATGGGAGTCTATTACGAAGGGACTACACAGAGGAGGCCCAGGGTCCCCACAAGCCCAGTTGGAGCGACCTAGGGGGTGGCTGTGCCACCTACCCTTGTGGGAGGCTGGTGGACCCCCTCTCGCCCATTTTTGGTCCAGTATTTTTAATATATTCCAAAACTAAATCTCCAGAAAGTTTGGCTTTATTTTTAGGTCCAAATAATTGTTATCTCTTTCGTAGCCTCTTTCAGTCAGAATTCCAGCTGCGAAAAAACTCCCTCTTTTGATGTATCTTGCATCTTAAGAGAGAAAACTTATTAGAATTGCTTCATAAAGTGAAATATAACACTGAACTAGGATAAATAAAAGTATAAAATAATGATGCAAAATGGACGTATCATCTCCCCCAAGCTTAGACTCCACTTGTCCTCAAGCGAATAACGAACGCAGTAAACATGACCATAGGTTTAATGAGAGATATGTCGATAAAAAGAAAATACGGACATGGCACCATCATAATTAAAAGCACCATTATGATAACAACTATTATTCATGAAACTTCTCATGATCAAATAACAATCTACTCACAGGTTAGAGTCAAGACAGTAAAATCTCATGGAAGCCAACAAGCTATGTTCCGAGTCATTGAAACAACTATAATTCATCATATTTTTTTGGAAGAATCTATGTAAGAGGTTTTTTTACAAAAATTTCACATACTCGACTATCATATAGTCTTTTAGTGGTTGTTGGCAGGCAAAGCATATTTCTAGACAAAACGGTTTCCACTAGACACAAAGGAAGATGGTGGTTTAATGTTTCATCTCCCAACTTATTTACCTTGGGGATAATTGTCAACAATAATAACTCACGATCATATATATCAACAGGATACATGTGTTTGGATTTTCCCCCACCACATGTTGCTTGCCAAGTTGAGAGTAACTGAGGTTGGAATAAAGAAGGGTTTTCTATTCTTGTGCCCCTCGTTCCTTAGTTGTACTCATTCACCCCCATGCTCTTAACAGTTGCTCACTTTTTCCCACTCTCTTGTCTGAAACCCTCACAAATGGTCACCGTAGAGGATGCCATCGGGTCAATGGTTTGACCGCTAATTGCTGACGAGCGGGGCCCTCGTTTCGGTGGACTGTTGGGCCGATGCGCGCCACTCCCTCCATCCCTTCTTACAGGCGTCTTTTCACAGTCGCCCGCCACGTCGGGCTGACATCGTGTCCCCATGCAGACTCGTCGGGAAACCTGACGGTCCAACGGGCACCTCGACCATCGGCGCGATGTGAATGCCGCGTGGCGCCACTTCGGATAGCCGCCCGAGGCCATAGCCGGCTATTTAAGCCGGTCGGCGTCCCCTGATACGTCTCCAACGTATCTATAATTTTTTATTGTTCCATGATGTTATATTATCATTATTGCATGTTTTACAATCATTTTATGGCAACTTTATATCATTTTTTGGGACTAACCTATTGACATAGTGCCAAGTGCCAGTTGCTGTTTTTTCCTTGTTTTTTACTTCGCAGAATTTCAGTGCCAAACGGAGTCCAATCACGATGAAACTTTTTGGAGATTTTTTTTGGACCAGAAGAAAGCCAGTGGGCTAAAGAAGCACTCGGGAGGAGGCCCAGGGGGTCCACAAGAAACCAGGGCGCGCCAAAGGCCCCCGAAGTGCCCTGGTAGGTTGTGGTGGCCTCGGGACGCCCCTCCACCGCCTTTGAGGTCTATAAATACCCAAATATTCCAGAAACCCTGGAGGAGTCGACGAAAAATACTTCCAGCCGCCGCAAGTTCCAGAACCGTGAGATCCAATCTAACACCATCACGGAGGGGTTCATCATCCTCATTGGTGCCTCTCCGATGATGCGTGAGTAGTCCACCATAGACCTACGGGTCCATAGGCAGTAGCTAGATGGATTTCTCTCTCTCTTTTGATTCTCAATACAATTGTCTCTTGGAGATCTATTTGATGTAATGACTTTTGGCAGTGTGTTTGTTGGGATCCGATGAATTTTGAGTTCATGATCGGTTTCTATCCATGAATATTATTTGAGTCTTCTTTGATCTCTTATATGCATGATTACTTATAGCCTCGTATTTCTTCTTCGAATCTTTGGTTTAGTTAGGCCAACTAGATCGATTTTTCTTGCCATGGGAAGAGGTGCTTTGAGATGGGTTCGATCTTGCAGTGTCCTCTCCCAATGACAGAAGGGGCAGCGAGGCACGGATGTATCATTGCTATTAAGGATAACAAGATGGGGTCTATTCCTACATGAATAGATCTTGTCTACATCATGTCACCGTTCTTATTGCATTACTCTGTTTTTCCATGAACTTAATACACTAGATGCATGCTGGATAGCGGTCGATGTGTGGAGTAATAGTTGTAGATGCAGAATCGTTTCGATCTACTAATCTTGGACGTGATGCCTATATAATGATCATCGCCTTGGATATCGTCATGATTATTTGATTTTATTTCAATTGCCCAACAGTAATTTGTTCACCCACCGTGTGCTATACTCATGAGAGAAGTCACTAGTGAAACCTACGGCCCCCGGGTCTAATTTTCCAACATATTGCTTTCCGATCTATCTTTTGCCGCCTTTTGTTTTCAGATCTGTTATTCCAAAAACCCAAAAATACCTTGCCGCACTTTTTATTTGCCTCTTTTATTTTGTGTTCTTGTGCGATCTATCTATCCAATCTACTACACCTAATCTATCTTTTTACCGTTGAGAGTTTGTCAACCTCTCTTACACGTCGGGTTGCAAGTATTTGTTCTTTGTGTGCAGGTGCCATTTGCATAGCGTTGTGTGGTCCTCCTCCTAGGTTCGATAACCTTGGTTTCATAACTAAGGGAAATACTTACCGTCGCTGTGCTGCATCATTCCTTCCTCTTTGGGGAAATACCGACGCAGTCTCTAGCCACGTCAAATGGAATTTCTGGCGCCGTTGCTGGGGAGGAGGTGAGAAAGTAGTCTCTCTTCAACTTGCCAATCTCTGGTATCGGAGAGACATCATCAACATCTATCAGGTTCCTAATCACAAATCTCATCTCCTTGCAATTACATTATTTGCCATTTGCCTCTAGTTTTCCTCTCCCCCACTTCACAAATTTGCCATTTTATTCGCCCTCTTTTTTGTTTGCCCTTTTTCTCGTCGGATCTCTTGTTTGCCTACCTTGTTGCTATGACTAGCGTCATTACTCCCCCTTTGTCACCAGATTTGGAAGTTCTATACTTCAAATAAAAACAAGGGGAAAATCTGAAAGATGCCTGGTATAGGTTAATGGAATCCTATCGCATTTCCAACCTAAAGGGGGATGCAAAGATTTTGCTTCAAATTTTTTACATAGGATTAGCTTTGCATCATAGACAACTCTTGGATTTTGCCGCTAAAGGGAACTTTATTGAGCTTGATGCCAATACCGCTTATGAAATTTTGGAAGGGTTATTGGGGGTTCCTCCACTAAAAAAAGGGGTTTTCTTTTACACAAGAAGGGGTTCAAACCATAGACAAATTGGGTGATTTACATAAACATTTGGTCGAGTTGCAAAAATATAATGAACCTCTTAGACATATTAGTGGAAACCTCAATCGTATGAATACTTTGATTACTCTTTGCAATAAGCGTTTGGATATTTTAGATCTCAAGATGGTCTCTTCTCCTGAAATTTGGGGAAGCATAAAGAGCCTCCCGGGTTTTGAGAAAGCCCTCACAAAAGTAGCAAAAACTAAAGATGACAACACTTGAATCTATGCATTATGCCTAGCTAGGGGCGTAAAGCGATAGCGCTTGTTGGGTGGCAACCCAATGAATAAATTTATTTTCATCATTTTCTTTCTGTTTTTGAGTGATGACACAATTATGCTACTGTTATGATTGTGTTTTTATGTTTTAGTTAGTGTTTGTGCCAAGTAAAAGCCTTTAGGATGATTCACAAGATGAGTAGAAACAATGCTGAATCTGAAACAGAAACTTTGACTCAAGTGCAGGAATTTTCATTTTTTACTGGAGCGTGATAATGAGCTGAAATTTGAACACAGTGTTTCTATACAAATTCTTTACATTTTAATAATTTTTCAGAATTTTAAGAGTTACAGAAGTATTGTTAGAGTAAAGATTACTACAGACAGTTCAGTTTTTCACAGATTCTGTTTTCGTTGCATTGTGTGCTTGTTTTGATGAATCTATGGTTTGTATTGAAGGGTATAAGCCATGGTAAACTTAGAATGCAGTAGATATAATGCAATAATAAAATATGAATGGGTTTGCAACAGTACTTAGAGTGGTGATTTGCTTTATTATACTATAGGATCTCACGAAGGTTTTGTTGAGTTTTGTGTGATTGAAGTTTTCAAGTTTTGGGTGAGATCACGATGGATGAAGGAATAAGGTGTGAAAAGAGCCTAAGCTTGGGGATGCTACAGCACCCCCAAGATAATATCCAAGGAGAAACAAGCAACTAAGCTTGGGTATGCCCTAAGTGGCATCCCCTCTTTCTTCTAACGACCATCGGTATTTTACTTGGAGCTATATTTTTATTCGTCACATATCATGAGGTTTGTTTGGAGCGTCTTGTATTATTTGAGTCTTTGCTTGATTTGCTTTTTAGTTTGTCACAAGTATCCTTGCTGGACACACCTATTTGAGAGAGCCAAAATTATGCTATGATTTGTTAGAATTGCTCTATATGCTTCGCTTAAAAATTTTGAGCTATGGAATTACTCTAGTGCTTCACTTATATATTGTTGAGCACGGCGTGCTTTAAATTTTTGAAGAAATTCTCTCATGCTTCACTTATATTTTGAGAGATGAAATTTTTATGCTCATGTTCTTCACTTAAATTTATTTGAGCTTGTCAAAAGCAATGTCAATATATGAAACTAGTCCCAAAGTGATAGATATTCAAGAGGGATATAATAAAAAATTTCATGAAGATCATTGGACAAATTAAACTTGATTCCTTGTAATAGTTTTGAAACATGATGATGGTGATATGTGAGTCATGTTGATGAGTAATTATGCTTTAGTAAGAATATTGGTGTTAAAGTTTGTGATTCCCTATGGAAGCACGAAATACAATAGTTGTGCAATGAAATTACATCCGACTTATGGTGCATTATTCAGTGTTAGTTATGCTCAATGCATGTTTATGTGAATTTTCGTTTCTTGGTTGGTTGCTTCGCAATCTATTTGCTGGCCTCCACTTGTACTAAGTAGAAATACTACTTGTGCATCCAAAATCCTTAAACCCAGTTTTGCCTTATGAGTCCACCATACCTACCTATATGCGGTATTTCCATGCCGTTTTAAGCAAATTTGTATGTGCCATCTCTAATTTTCAAAATGAATTTCCTTTTTGTGTGCTCGTACCGCTCATGAAACGGTAGGGGGTGTCGCATGCTAGATGTGTTATTCTCAAGATAAGTGTTTATTCACTTGTCATTGCACGAGAGTACGGTAGTAATAGGGATGCCCAGTCCCGAAATGAAAAAGAAATTTACTTTAGGTTGTCAAATAATAAATTCGTTGGAAAGTGTTGGTATGGAAGGCAACCGTGGATACGGCTAGCCATGGATTGTGAAAAAATGGTGGAAAAAGGAATAAACTTTATTTTATGTTTGGGAATCGCCTATGATGTATCTAGCATGGAAAGTATTGAGAACTACTCGGTCGTTTTCGTTGACAGGAAAGGTATGCCACCCAAAATAATTTATCTCTCTCAATGTAAGCTTTGAGCTCTGGCACCTCTATAAATCCCTACTTCCCTCTGCGAAGGGCCTACCTATTTACTTTATGCAATTTTTGTTTTCAATTCGAGTCTCCATCTTCTCATACAAAGTACCAACTAGGGGGCACTATGATCATACTTGTGCATTGGGCATAGTTAATATTTGAGTGTGTTTCATGAATGGATCAATGATTGAGCATGATGGGTTAGGGATAACTTTCTTTAGTGTTGATATTTTGAAAGACATGGTTGCTTGTTGGCATGCTTGAGTATTAAAGTCTTTATGTCAAAACTAGACTATTGCTTTGAACCATCTAAAAGTCCAAATGTCCATGCTACAAAAGAAAACAATATGTGATGAACATGTTAGGCAACATTCCACAACAAAAATTCTTTTTTTATCATTTACCTACTCGACGACGAGTAGGAATTAAGCTTGGGGATGCTGATACGTCTCCAACGTATCTATAATTTTTGATTGTTCCATGCTGTTATATTATCAGTCTTGGATGTTTTACAATCATTTTATAGAAACTTTATATCATTTTTTGGGACTAACCTATTGACATAGTGCCAAGTGCCAGTTGCTGTTTTTTGCTTGTTGCTTACTTCGCAGAATATCAGTACCAAATGGAGTCCAATCACGATGAAACGTTTTGGAGATTTTTTTTGGACCAGAAGAAAGCCAGTGGGCTAAAGAAGCACCCGTGAGGAGGCCCAGGGGGGCCACTAGACACCAGGGCGCGCCAGAGGCCCCCGGCGCGCCCTGGTGGGTTGTGTTGGCCTCGGGACGCCCCTCCACCGCCTCTGAGCTCTATAAATACCCAAATATTCCAGAAACCTTGGAGGAGTCGATGAAAAATACTTCCAGCCGCCGCAAATTCCAGAACCGCGAGATCCAATCTAACACCATCACGGAGGGGTTCATCATCCTCATTGGTGCCTCTCCGGTGATGCGTGAGTAGTCCACCATAGACCTACGGGACCGTAGGCAGTAGCTAGATGGCTTTCTATCTCTCTTTTGATTCTCAATACAATGGTCTCTTGGATATATATTTGATGTAATGACTGTTTGCGGTGTGTTTGTTGGGATCAGATGAATTTTGAGTTCATGATCAGTTTCTATCCATGAATATTATTTGATTCTTCTTTGATCTCTTATATGCATGATTACTTATAGCCTTGTATTTCTTCTTCGAATCTTTGGTTTAGTTAGGCCAACTAGATCGATTTTTCTTGCCATGGGAAGAAGTGCTTTGTGATGGGTTCGATCTTGCGGTGTCCTCTCCCAGTGACAGAAGGGGCAGCGAGGCACGCATGTATCGTTCCTATTAAGGATAACAAGATGGGGTCTATTCCTACATGAATAGATCTTGTCTACATCATGTCACCGTTCTTATTGCATTACTCCATTTTCGATGAACTTAATACACTAGATGCATGCTAGATAGCGGTCGATGTGTGGAGTAATAGTAGTAGATGCAGAATCGTGTCAATCTACTAATCTTGGACGTGATGCCTATATAATGATCATCGCCTTGGATATCGTCATGATTATTTGATCTTCTATCGATTGCCCAACAGTAATTTGTTCACCCACCGTGTGCTATACTCATGAGACAAGCCACTAGTGAAACCTACGGCCCCCGGGTCTACTTTTCCAACATATTGCTTTCCGATCTATCTTTTGCTGCCTTTTGTTTTCAGATCTATTATTCCAAAAACCCAAAAATACCTTGCTGCACTTTTATTTGCCTCTTTTATTTTGTGTTCTTGCGTGATCTATCTATCCAATCTACTACACCTAATCTATCTTTTTACCGTTGAGAGATTGACAACCTATCTTACGCGTCGGGTTGCAAGTATTTGTTCTTTGTGTGCAGGTACCGTTTACATAGCATTGCGTGGTCCTCCTCCTAGGTTCGATAACCTTGGTTTCATAATTGAGGGAAATACTTACCGTCGTTGTGCTGCATCATCCCTTCCTCTTTGGGGAACTACCGACGCAATCTCAAGCAACGTCATCCCCCAGCCCTTGCACATCCTCCTCCTCCCTCCACCCCGCCGCTGCCCGAGCCCATCCGCCTCCTCTCTCACTTCCCTCGCCGTCAGGTTGGTCCAGCGCCTCATCACCACCTACGCGCAGCTCACTCCGGAGGGGCGCCTGCAAATTGAGGCGGAGATGCAGGCTCGCCGCACCGCCTGCATCACTACGCTCCCTCCGGATTCGCCAGAGACGGGGGGGGGGGGAGGAGGATAATGAGCAGCAGGAGGAGGATAATCAGCCGGCGTCCATGGAGGAGGACGACCTGGAGGCGGAGGCAGAGTTCGCCGTCAACTAGCCGGAGGAGATGGCAGAGCAGCAGGCCATCATGGATTCCATCCGGGATGAGGCCAAGGTGGAGGCCAACCGCCGGCTCATCCGGCAGAGGCAGGCGGAGGCCGACGCCCTCTTCGACGAGCTGGAGGCGGATATAGAGGCAGAGGAGGCGGCAGCGGAGCAGCCGTAGACACCGGAGGGGGCGGAGCTGCGATAGGCGACCATTTATCCGCCGGAGGGCACGGAGATCATCGACGTCTCCGATGAAGAGTAGATAGGTTGTACTATGTAGTACGTAGCTTTTACATCTTGCATGCTTTTGTATGGATTTAGCCTTTCTAATATCAGATGTCCGGTTGTGTAACGAAGTTTTCAATCTAATATGGTCCATGTTGATGTTGAAAAAGAAGAAGGAAAAGAAACTATTTTTTGCATGATGAAACAAATTTGGTAGCCCATTTTTTACTTGTTGGTGGCCATATTGCATGAAACAAAACAGTGCAATCAAATCAATAAAGAAAAAAATGGTGCAATCAAATCAATAAAGAAAAAAACGATGCAATCAAACAAATAAAGAAAAAACAGAACCAGCGCGTGCACCATTTTATAGGCCTCTATTATCCTAGTGGGCCTTCGACAGTTCAACACCTTCTGAAGGCCCAACAAGGACCTTGTTTCATTTTGGGACAGACGAATGGGTGGTCAGCGGGGTTATCTTAGGTTTGACCAACTTTCAAATGACCTTAACTAATTCAAAAAAATAAAAAAAATAGAAAACCTTCTCGGTTCGTCGTTTTATAAGACATGGTTACCATAAAAAATATATAAACTTAGTTTAGGGACATTTTTATGAAAAATCTTTTTTTGAGGTAAGCTACCATTTCCAAGTTCAAATGAGCAAAACAAATTCAAAAAAACAAAAAAATGGAAGACATGCGCACAATGCCGTTGTATGTGACATGGTTATGACAAAAAAAATCTTGGTTTATGGACATTTCCATGAAAACTCCTTCACACAAATGAGCTATCACGTACAAGATTGTATAGAGTCCGAGAAGAGAGTGATAGTGGGTTTAGGTTTATGAAAAATTAAAAAAATCACCAAAGAATCATTTTAGTGTGAATCAGAAGGATCTGAACTTATTTTTTCATTATTGAAATTTTAAACTATTTTTATAATGATTTCTATTAGAACTAGTTTGTTTACCCTAACTTTCGGAGCTCATCAACATAGGCTAACATGATCATTTGTTTATATTTTTGTTTTATTTGTTGTTATGTCATTGCAACCTAGGCTAACATGATCATTGCAACATCACAGAGCAATGTATTTCAAATGTTGCTTATAATTCAAAGGTCAGTCCAAATTCAAATTCAAACATCACATCACATTCAAACATCATATCAAATCACATCAACATGCATTAACTTTAATTATACATTAACGCCGGCCACAGAGGCCGGCGATAGTTCACAAGTCTGCCAGGCATTAACTAAAAACATTAATATTAAAATAAAAACGAGGAGGCGTGCTGCCCTAGGCGTCCTCGTCGTCGGGGCCGGTGTGGTTGACGAGGGTCGGTGCCGGGCCAGCCGAGGGGAACGCCATCTCCCAGGCGGTGGTGACGTCGTCCGTCGGTGGCTGCACCGCCGCTGCCTGGGCTTCGGCACGGCGCTCCTCCTCCTTTACCTCGGCGTCCTTCTCCCACTCCTTCAGCCGTTGTCCCTCGCGATGCTCCGCCCACAGGTGCTGCTGTCGCCAGAACTCCAGGTAGTCCCACTCCTGCTTCGGCGTCGCCAGCATCCATACGGTTGGCGCGCTCACCCACTCGGGCACCACCCCCTCCTAGACGTACTCCTGGGGCTTGAGGACGGTCGGCGCCGGCTCGAGCTTGGCGGGGGACGGCGGGGCCAGCGGCGGCATGACGCAGTCGCCTGCAGCGGAGAGCGCAATGGCCTCCGCCATCCACGCCTGGTATGCCGCCTCCTCCTCCTCCTCCTTGCGCCGCTCCCCCTCCTTGCTTTCACGAAGGGCAGTTGCCAGCGCTTCCTGGTATTCGGCCTTCACTTCCTGGTCCTCATCGAGCACGACGAGGGGCGGCGGGGTGCCAGCCCGCACGTCGCGGACGCCACGCCGGCGCTGCTCCTCGTGCTCAAACGCAAACCAGACCTCCCAATCGGGAGAGTCTTCAGCGTAAGTCGGGTTGAGCCGCTACTCAGGCGTGAGCGGCTGCCGCCGGCACCTCACCTCCTCTGCATGCGCCCGCGCCGACCGTGGCACCGCCGGCACTGGGATCCTCTGCGGATCCAAGTGTCAGTCATGTGGCAGGACCACGTCGGGGTAGGGGAGAGGGATGCGGTGCTCCCAGTGCCACCTCGCCTGGTGCATTGGGACACTAATCCGCTGCCAATGCGAACGGGAATATGACGACGGGGGTAGCACATGCCAATGGATGGCGGGGGCCTTGCCCTTCTTCTTGCCGGAGCTCGAGCTGGCCCCTGAGAAGATGCCCATGATGGTTGCTGGCTAGGGTTTGTCACTGGTGGCCTAGGGTTTGTAGATCCTGCCGAGGGTGGAGGGGGCAGGCTTTGCTTTGGAAGGGTGGAAACTGTTGTGGACTGGCCGGTCCACGGGTTTCCACTTAAAGAAGGACGACGACCCGAACATGGGTGGCTGACGACCGGGGCCCGCCGCGCGTGCGCATTTACTTCGGGACGTGGGGGTAGTTGGAAGGCCGCCACGCGTCCCTGAAGCGGACGAGGAGAAAGTGCGTGCGCGTCCATTCGGCGTCATTGCGGCCGGAAATGGGCTCGTCAGGTCTAACGGGAGACACAGTCCAGCGCGGCCCCACTCGTCAGTAGTTAATGGTCAAACCATTTACCCGTCGGCATCCCCCCGTGTGACCATTTCTGAGGGTTTCGGACAAAGGAGTGGGGAAAAGTGAGAAAATGTTAAGAGTGTGGGGATGAATGAGTAGAGCTAAGGAACCAAGGGCATAGATGTAAAAAAAACAATAAAGAAAGGTTGACTCAACATAAAAGTAAAGTTGACAAAAAAAGTTAAAGATAGGCCCCACAGAGGGAAGTAGAGGTTATCATGCATTTTAATTTGGACCTCTAAGTATTTAATTAAAGGAACATCACTTAAATATTGCCCCTTACGTTAGTGGCCTTTATTGAGCATTCTATCACTTTTATTACTCAACCATCATAAGTTTGTACCAAGCTTATTTCCCTTACAATAAAAGATCACAGATATTTAGAGGCAATTTTTATTGCATGCACCAATGACAACTTACTGGATGGATTGGGCTCAATTCATAGGTAGTTACGGTGGACTCACATTAAGAGAAACTGGGTTTAAGGGGATTTTGGATGCACAAGTAGCATCTCTACTTGGTGTGGAATTTTTGGCTAGCATAAATGAGCACCACATGTTTAAGGATCCATGACAATATAATTTCTATGCAAATACACATGAACACAATTCATTATGTTGTCTTACTTGTCCAACATCAACTATTTGATCAAGTGTGAAAATAATAGAGTTCACAATCACAAAAGATTTCCAAGATAGTGTATTTGCATGTGAAATTTCTCTTCCTTGACTATTCTTTCATGAATTGTTCCAATGACCAATGTTATGTTTGTTAAGTTTCAATAAATTTTATTTCCTACACCCCTATGTGAAGTCACTACTTCTCATGGGAAAAGCATATGGAATCCTATATACCTAAGAGACTCATCCCCACTACCCTATTTATATTAACATGCAACATGTCCACATTAACAATCCTGCCATGCCATCAAAGATTGTGCATACACAAGCATGCATATCAACTAACTGTCCACATGCATGCAAATAAAATTTTCTCCCGCCATGCACATGCCTGACCATATGCGTTCTGTTTTCAGCCATAAACACCAATCGAGTCATGCGTAAATCAATTTGTTTGTTTGCCACTTCTGCCCCTTCGTTTGATGGTTCCTTCCATGTACCCTCCACCAATAAATCTCCACTGCATCTTCCCGATTCTTCACGTCCCATTTTTTATTCATTCCGCTTTCTATATCGCGCCGCCACCATCCAAGCGTTCTCTAATTGTTGTCACCAGAAATTTGCGGGCTTGAAGCCCAGTTCGGCTTCCACACACACACCCTACTCCTATAGGCATTTTCTACATACAAATCACAAATGAATCTTTATAGCAGAAGTGCTCTCGATGGCGTGAAACATGGCCACAATAGGCATATAATAGGTAGCATTGCACTAATGCCCATGGAACATAGGAATAGGTTGAAAGTCAATCAGCCGTGCACACGTAGTAGTGCGGGGTGAAAGCACATATGCTTCCTTGGAGGTTTTGATAATTCATAACAACATACATTGTCTCTTGGACTAATAGTTTTACCTAGTTTATTTCATATGAAGTCCATGGAGAAAGTTGGCCATGGAATGTGTGGAGAATCCCCAAGAAAAGAATAAGGAAAGGAATAGGATTGGCAAGACATCAAGCTTCAAGACTCCACATTTTGCATTTTTTGAGAAATCATTTCTGAGTCCATAGGAAAGCCAATACTATTAAAAGGGGATGAGGTATCTATGATGATCTGGTTGCTCAAGTGCTTAGAGTTAGCCAGAAAAAATACACATGAAATTCTCCCACAAAATTCTCTGTCTAAACCCTACCACTCAAAATCGGTGCCACCAATTTTTCATATTCGGCCCTACCGAGTTTTACCCCAGACAGATCCTAAGCCAAAACCCTAAGGTCTTAGTGACACCAACATTCCTTTCGGTGCAACCGAAACTAGTGATCAACTTTCTGGTAAGCCATTTTTAAGAATCGGAATTTCCGAGTTTTGGAAATCGGTCTCACCGAGATTTGGAAACTGCTTAGGTCAGCCAATTCGGTCACACCGAGGTTTATATATCGGTCTCACTGAAACGCCAAAAGTTGCCACATTTTGCACTAGTCGGTGCAACTGAGTTTTCACTTCAGTTTCACCGAGATAGGCAGTAATGTTGTAATGGTTGGATTTTTGGAGATGCCTGTATATACCCATCCACCTACCTCTCACTTGTAGAGGAAGCACTCATAACATACCTACACTTACCCCATCCAATTTTTTGAGAGAGAGCCACCTACTCATGTGTTGAGATCAAGATCATCCACACCAACCATATGAATCATGATTTCTAGCCTCCCCAAATTGCTTTCCACCCAATCAACCTCTTCTACCAAGGCAGATCTATGAAAGAGTGATTCTTTGTTGAGGAGACTATCTTTTGAAGCACAAGAGCAAGGAGTTTATCATTGTTACCACATATATTACCTTTTGGAGAGTGGTGTCTCCTAGATTGGTTAGGTGTCGCTTGGGAGCCTCCTTCTTCGTGTGTGGAGTTGAACCAAGAAGTTTGTACGAACAAGGAGATCGCCTACTTCGTGAAGATCTACCCATAGTGAGGCTAGTCCTTCGTGGATGTAAGCCGTGATGGAATAGATGAGGTTGCTACTTTGTGGACCCTTATGGGTGGAGCCCTCCGTGGACTCTCACGACCGCTACCCTCCGTGGGTTGAAGTCTCCATCAGCGTGGACGTATGATAGCACCACCTTTTGGAACCACGAGAAAAATCTTCGTGTCTCCAATTGCGTTTGATCTCCTATCTCTACTCTTTCTTACATGTGCTTGTCTTTACTTTCCGCTGCTATACTTGTTGACTTGCATGTGTAGGGTGCACTAGACTTGTTAGAATTGCTAAAATCTGCCAACCATTAAAATTGGGAAAAGGTTAGGTTTTTAATTTGCTCAAGTAGTCTATTCACCCCCCCTAGACGTCCCTTCTCGATCCCACAATTGGTATCATAGCTTTGGTCTCCATAGCTTTGGTTTTATCACTGTTGGAGGAAGATGGATGTGTCTAATTTGGGGAGTCTTAGTTGTAGAGTGCCCATTCTCGATGGGGAGTACTATAGTCAATGGAAATATGAGATGCTTAAGATATACAATGAATTCCATTTGAGCAAGTATGTTAAGAGCCCTTATATGCCTCCCATTGATCCCTTACATCCCTCACGCGAAGAAGAAATTGACATGCTTCGTAATCTTAGAACTGTTAATCTTATCATTAGAGGATTGCCAAGAATTGTGTTTGCTCAAATGAGAAACTTTGAGTGGGTGCCTATACTTTGTGGAATGATTTAGAGAAAAGATATCCAAACTACTCTTTGAAAAATCTTGATGACATTCTCCATAAAACTATTGCATTTCACAAGATGAAACCTAGTGATCCTAATTTTGATGATTATTTCTTCGAGCTTAGAGACCTCATGTGTGCTAAAGGAGATGTCATAACTATCAACAACATCATTGTTGAAGCCATTCGCACTCATAATCTTGAACATTTTCATGATCACAACTCTAACGAATCTCTTGTCTCTTGTGACGAGGATATCCCACTTGATGATGACAATGTGGAACATGACTACTATGATAAAGATGAGATGTTCAACATTGTGTATGAGAAGACTATGAAGAATCTAAGTCTCATGAAGAACTTCAAGGATTACATGTCCGGAGGAAAAGAGTGGATTCTCGAAAGTGGATGCACCAATCACATGACCAGAGATAGAGACATGTTTCAAGAGATCACACCAAACCATGGACCACGGAGGTATGTGACTTTTGGATACAACTCCAAGGGTAAGGTACTCGGTCTTGGTAAGGTGGCCATATCTCATGATAGCTCCATTCAAAATGTCATGCTTCTTGAATCCCTTGGCTACAATCTTCTTTCTGTATCTAGACTAGCCGACTTAGGTTTCAATGTGCTATTTACTAAAGTTGATTGCCAAGTATTTCGACAAGACAATCACAGCATGGTCTTTACCGGTTTCCGTAGAGGTGATCTATACATTTTTGATTTCACTAAGAGATCCAAACCTCGTACTTGTCTTATTGCAAAATCTTCTAAAGGTTGGCTTTGGCATAGAAGGCTAGGACATGTTGGTATGCGTAATCTAGACAAGCTCATCAAAGGTGATCATATACTTGGTGTTAAAGATGTTATCTTTGACAAAGATAGACTTTGTAGTGCTTGTCAAGCAGGAAAACAAGTAGGTGGAAGTCATCCCGTAAAGAACATCATGACTACGAGGAGACCACTCGAGTTGCTTCATATGGATCTTTTTGGTCCCAATGCTCACAAGACCCTCGGTGGAAATTCCTTTGGTCTAGTGATACGTCTCCAACGTATCTATAATTTTTGCTTGTTCCATGCTGTTATATTACCATTCTTGGATGTTTTACAATCATTTTATAGCAAATTTATATCATTTTTTGAGACTAACCTATTGACATAGTGCCAATGTGTCAGTTGCTGTTTTTGCTTGTTTTTTACTTCGCAGAAAATCAATACCAAATGGAGTCCAATCGCGACGAAACTTTTTGGAGATTTTTTCTGGACCAGAAGACACCCAGTGGGCCAAAGAAGTGCCAGAGAGGTGGTCCGTGGAGACCACAACCCACCAGGGCGCGCCAGGGGGGCCCCGGCACGCCCTGATGGGTTGTGCCCTCCTCGGGGCCCCTCTCCACCGCCTCCGATGCCTATAAATTCCCAAATATTCGGAAACCAAAAAAATAACCCTAGACTCTCCGCTCCGCCGCCGCAACTCTCTGTATCAACGAAAAACCAATCTGGAGACGTTCCAGTACCCTGTCGGAGAGGGGAATCCATCTCCGGTGGCCATCTTCATCATCTCGGCGGAGGCCATGACGAGGAGGGAGTAGTCCACCCTCGGGGCTAAGGGTATGTACCAGTAGCTATGTGTTCAATCTCTCTCTCTCGTGTTCTTGAGATGTCACGATCTTGATGTATCACGGGCTTTGTTAATATAGTCGGATCATATGATGTTATTCCCTTGCTATCATGTTGTGATGAATTGAATCTTTCCCTTTGAGATATCGTTATGTTGGATTGAATATTGGATTTCAGAACACTTGATATATGTCTTGCATGTGGATACCCGTGGTGACAATGGGGTGTTCTATTGATTCACTTGATATATGTTTTGGTACTCAACTTGCGGATTCCCGTGGTGACATTGGGGTAATCTATGCATAAGGGTTGATACACGTTCTTGTCCTACTTTCTCCGATAGAAATCTAAGGGTGCTCTTTGAGGTTCTTTGTGTTGGATTGAGTATTATGAATCTGAAATTGTTTGATGCGTATCGTATAATTAACTCATGGATACTTGTGGTGACATTGGAGTATCTAGGTGACATTAGAGTTGGTTGATGCGTATCATATGGTGTTATTCTAGTACGAACTCTTAGATAGATCGAACGGAAGGGATAACTTGATGTTATCTTAGTACGAACTCTTGAATAGATCGATCGGAAAGGATAACTTTAAGGTGGTTTCATACCCTACAAACAATTTCTTCTTATGTTCTCTGCTAGATAAGAACTTTGGAGTGATTCTTCGTTGCACGTTGAGGGACGGTTATGTGATCCAATTATATTAGCATTGTTGAGAGATTGCACTAGCGAAAGTACGGACCCTAGGCCTTGTTTCCAAGCATTAATATACCGTTGTGCTCGCTGTTTACTATTTGTTACCTTGCTGTTTTTATATTTTCAGATTACAAAAACCTTTATCTACCATCCATATTGCACTTGTATCACCATCTCTTCGCCGAACTAGTGCACCTATACAATTTGCTATTGTATTGGGTGTGTTGGGGACACAAGAGAGTTTTATTATTTGATTGCAGGGTTGTTTGAGAGAGACCATCTTCATCCTACACCTCCCATGGATTGATAAACCTTAGGTCATCCACTTGAGGGAAAATTGCTACTGTCCTACAAAACTCTGCGCTTAGAGGCCCAACAAAGTCTACAAGAATAAAGTTGTGTAGTAGACATCAAGCTCTTTGCTGGCGCCGTTGCCGGGGAGGTGAGTGCTTGAAGGTATATCTTTAGATCTTGCAATTAAATCTTTTAGTTTCTTGTTTTATCACTAGTTTGGTTTTATAAAAGAAAACTACAAAAAAATGGAGTTTAAGTTGCATCAATTGTTTTGTCTTTTTAATGTCTTTCGTGAAAATGATGGTTTGGAAAATAGTGCTCAATTGGTAGAGGAAGAATTTATGAAAATACTTAATGAGAATTCCTTGAATGATGAGCACGATAGCAATATTGTTAGTATGAATTCTCTGAATATCCATGATGCTAATAATATGCAAAGCCACAAGCTTGGGGATGCTATGTTTGATGAAGATGATATTTTTTGTCCCCCAAGTTTTGATGAGCAATTTTATTATGATGATGGCATGCCTCCTATATATGATGATTATGATGATGACATGTATGCTATGAAGAGTGATAGTAACCATGAAACTTGTCATCATGATTTTACTATTGAATGTGGTTATGTCAATCATGTATCTCATGATAGTTATTTTGTTGAGTTTGCTCCCACTACTTTGAATGAGAAGAGTTTTGCTTGTGTGGGTAGTAATAAAAATTCTATGCTTGTGCATCATGAAAAGAATGCTTTATGTGATAATTATATTGTGGAAGTCCTTCATGATGCTACTGAAAATTATTATGAGGGAGGAACATATGCTGGTACGAATTGCAATGATATCAAGTTTCCTCTCTATGTGTTCAAAGTTTTGAAGTTATGCTTGTTTTGCCTTCCTATGCTAGTTGATTCTTGCTCCCATAAATTGCTTGCTCACAAAATCCCTATGCATAGGAAGTTGGTTAGACTTAAATGTGTTTGTCATAAGATTCATTATACTCTCTTACATGTTTCAAATACTATTCCTATGTGAGCATCATTGAAATCATCATGCCTAGCTAAAAGGCATTAAAGAAAAGCGCTTGTTGGGAGACAACCCAACATTTTTACTTTCTTTTTTTATGTGTTCACATGATTAAGCTACTGTAGTAATCATGTTTTGTGCCTTTTATTTCAATAATGTGCCAAGTAAAGCCTTTGGGATAGTATGGGTACTTGTTGATTTGATGCTGTGCAAAAACAGAAACTTTTTACTCCAGTAAAGAATTTCGCTGATTTTACTGGAGCGTCAAAAAATTCTGAAATTTTTACACAGTCTTGATATACAAATTATTCAGGTTTTACTAAAGTTTCAGAATTTTTAGAGACAGGGAAGTATGTCGATACTACAGATCTTCACAGACTGTTCTGTTTTTGACAGATTCTGTTTTGCATGCATAGTTTGCTTGTTTTAGTGTTCCCATAACTTATATTCATAGATATAAATTATGTGAATGGTAGAATACAGTAGGTATTATGTGATAACAATTATGAATCTTGTCTTGATAGTACTTAAGTGAATGATCTTTATTTATTATACTAACCCATCTCAAGAAGTTCCATTAAGTTTTGCGTGGTTGAAGTTTTCAAGTTTCGGGTGAGATACCGATATGAGGAGAATAAGGAGTGACAAGAACCTAAGCTTGGGGATGCACAAGGCAGCCCCAAGGTAATATCCAAGGAAGATTCAAGTGTCTAAGCTTGGGGATGCCCCGGAAGGCATCCCCTCTTTCGTCTTCAACATTATCGGTATATCTTACTTAGAGCTATATTTTTATTCGTCACATAATATGTGCTTTGCTTGGATCGTCATTATAGTTTGTTATTTTCTGTTAGGTGTTATTTATAATATTGTTTTTCAATAAAAAGTTCCAAGAATTGTCTTAGGATGCTTGCATTGCATGTTTGATGTGTGCTGTGTAAAAACAGAAACTTTTGCTGTAGTGTTTGACTTTTCATATTTTACTGGAACGTGGAAAGTTTCTGAAATTTTTACACAGTATTGTCATATAAATTCTTTCCCTTTTCCTAAATTTTCATAATTTTTTGAGTTACATAAGTACACTGTTTTCATAAATTCCTACATACTGTTCTGTTTGGACAGATTGCTGTCATAGTTTTGTTATCTCCTTATCCTATAGTTTCCATAGCCTATATTGGTAGATATAAATTGTGGAAACGATAGTAAACAGTAGATGATGTTTGAAAATTATTTTGCAACTTTTGTAGGAAGTACATGAAGTGTTGATTTGTTTTTATGTGTACTAACCTATCTCACAAGTTCTTTTCGAGTTTTGTGTGGATGAAGATTTTGAGAATAGGTGAAACCATGATATGAGAGGATTGAATGAGATACAAAAGCTCAAGCTTGGGGATGCCCAAGGCACCCCAAGTAAATATTTCAAGAAGTCTCAAGCATCTAAGCTTGGGAATGCTACGCATCCCACCTCTCTTCGTCAACTATCGGTTAGCCTATGTTGAGCCTAAATTTTTATTCGTTCACATGATGCGTGCTATTCTTGGAGTTCTATTTATGTTTAGTTTGCTGTTTGAATAAAATACTCAGATCTGAAAATATTTATTGAGAGAGAGAGATTCCTCACATAGCTACTTAATTGTTTGACTACTCATTGATCTTCACTTATATCTTTTGAGAGTAGCTTGTCATTTCCTCTCATGCTTCACTTATACCTTTTTGAGGGATGAAATCTTTATGCTCATGTGGTTCACTTAAATTTGTTTGATCTTGTGAAAAAAGCAATGGCAATATATGAAACTAGTCCCAAAGTGATAGATATCCAAGGAGGATATAATAAAAACTTTCATGAAGATCATTGGACAAATTAAACTTGATTCTTTGTAATAGTTTTGAAACATGATGATAGTAATATGTGAGTCATGCTAGTGAGTAATTATGCTTAGTAGGAATATTGGTGTTAAGGTTTGTGATTCCCTATGCAAGTACGAAAGTCAATAGTTATGCAACGAAATTACATCCTACTTATGGTGCATTATTCGGTGTTAGTTATGCTCAATGCTCACTTATGTGAATTTTCGTTTTTTGGTATGGTTGCTTCCCAATCTACTTGCTAGCCTCCATTTGTACTAAGTAGGAACACTACTTGTGCATCCAAAATCCTTAAACCAAGTTTTGCCTTGTGAGTCCACCATACCTACCTATATGCGGTATTTCCATGCAGTTCCAAGAAAATTTGTATGTGCCATCTCTAAATTTTCAAAATAAATTTTCTCTTTTGTTTGCTCGTACCGCTCATGAAACGGCGAGGAGTGTCCAATATTTTTCCATGCTAGATGTGTTATTCTCAAGATAAGTGTTTATTCACTTGTCATTGCACGAGAGTGCGGTGGTAATAGGGATGCCCATTCCCGAAATGAAAAAGGAAAAAATATTTACTTTATGTTGTCAAATAATAAATTCCTTGGAAAGTGTTGGTATGGAAGGCAACCGTGGATACGGCCCGCCATGGAAAGTGAAAGTTTGGTGGAAAAAGGAATAAACTTTATTTTCTGTTTGGGAACCGCCTATGATATATCTAGCATGGAAAGTATTGTGAGCTACTTTGTCGTTTTCGTTGACAGGAAAAGCATGCCACCTAAATAATTTTCTCTCTCAATTTAAAACTTTGAGCTCTGGCACCTCTACAAATCCCTACTTCCCTCTGCGAAGGTCCGATCTATTTACTTTATGCAATTTTTATTTTTACTTTGAGTCTCCATCTTCTCTTATAAAGCACCAACTAGGGGTCACTATGATCGTACTTGAGCATTGGGTGTAGCTAATATTCGAGTGTGTTTCATGAATGGATCAATGATAGAGCATGATGGGCTAGGGATAACTTTCTTTAGTGTTAATATTTTGAAAGACATGGTTGCTTATTGACATGCTTGAGTATTGAAGTCATTATGTTAAAACTAGACTATTGCTTTGAATCATTACAAAGTCCAAATGTCCATGCAATACAAAAGAAAAAAAATATGAGATGACCATGTTAGGCAGCATTCGAGATCAAAAATTCTGTTTTTATCATTTACCTACTCGAGGACGAGTAGGAATTAAGCTTGGGGATGCTGATACGTCTCCAACATATCTATAATTTTTGCTTGTTCCATGCTATTATATTATCATTCTTGGATGTTTTACAATCATTTTATAGCAACTTTATATCATTTTTTGGGACTAACCTATTGACATAGTGCCAAAGTGCCACTTGCTGTTTTTGCTTGTTTTTTACTTCGCAGAAAATCAATACGAAACGGAGTCCAATCGCGACAAATATTTTGGATATTTTTTCTCGACCAGAAGACACCCAGTGGGCCAAAGAAGTGCCGGAGAGGTGGGCCGTGGAGACCACAACCCACCAGGGCGCGCCAGGGGGGCCCCGGCGCGCCCTGATGGGTTGTGCCCTCCTCGGGGCCCCTCTCCACCGCCTCCGATGCCTATAAATTCCCAAATATTCGGAAACCCCAAAAAATAACCCTAGACTCTCCGCTCCGCCACCGCAACTCTCTGTATCAACGAAAAACCAATCTAGAGACGTTCCAGTACCCTGCCGGAGAGGGGAATCCATCTCCGGTGGCCATCTTCATCATCCCAGCAGAGGCCATGACGAGGAGGGAGTAGTCCACCCTCGAGGCTAAGGGTATGTACCACTAGCTATGTGTTCAATCTCTCTCTCTCTCTCGTGTTCTTGAGATGTCACGATCTTGATGTATCACGGGCTTTGTTAATATTGTCGGATCATATGATGTTATTCCCTTGCTATCATGTTGTGATGAATTGAATCTTTACATTTGAGATATCGTTATGTTGGATTGAATATTGGATTTGAGAACACTTGATATATGTATTGCATGTGGATACCCATGGTGACAATGGGGTGTTCTATTGATTCACTTGATATATGTTTTGGTACTCAACTTGCGGATTCCCGCGGTGACATTGGGGTAATATATGTATAAGGGTTGATACACTTTGTTGTCCGACTTTCTCCGATAGAAATCTTGGGGTACTCTTTGAGGTTCTTTGTGTTGGATTGAGTATTATGAATCTGAAATTGTTTGATGTGTATCGTATAATTAACTCATGGATACTTGTGGTGACATTGGAGTATCTAGGTGACATTAGAGTTGGTTGATGCGTATCACATGGTGTTATTCTAGTGCGAACTCTTAGATAGATCGAACGGAAAGGATAACTTGATGTTATCTTAGTACGAACTCTTGAATAGATCGATCGGAAAGGATAACTTTAAGGTGGTTTCATACCCTACAAACAATTTCTTCTTATGTTCTCTGCTAGATAAGAACTTTGGAGTGATTCTTCGTTGCACGTTGAGGGACGGTTATGTGATCCAATTATATTAGCATTGTTGAGAGATTGCACTAGCGAAAGTACGGACCCTAGGCCTTGTTTCCAAGCATTAATATACCGTTTTGCTCGCTGTTTACTATTTGTTACCTTGCTGTTTTTATATTTTCAGATTACAAAAACCTTTATCTACCATCCATATTGAACTTGTATCACCATCTCTTCGCCGAACTAGTGCACCTACACAATTTGCCATTGTATTGGGTGTGTTGGGGACACAAGAGACTTTTTATTATTTGATTGCAGGGTTGTTTGAGAGAGACCATCTTCATCCTACACCTCCCATGGATTGATAAACCTTAGGTCATCCACTTGAGGGAAAATTGCTACTGTCCTACAAAACTCTGCGCTTGGAGGCCCAACAAAGTCTTCTAGAATAAAGTTGCGTAGTAGACATCATCTAGTCATAGTTGATGATTTTTCCAGATTTACGTGGGTATTCTTTCTTGATGACAAGTTACATGTGCAAAAGATCTTCAAGAACTTCGCTCGCAAGGCTCAAAATCAATTTGAAGTGAAGATCAAGAAAGTTTGGAGCGACAACGGATCGGAGATCAAGAACGCCAATGTGGATACCTTTCTTGACGAAGAAGGGATTTCGCATGAGTTCTCGGCTACGTACACATCTCAACAAAATGGATTCGTTGAGAGGAAGAACCGGACTCTTATAGAGATGGCTAGATTGATGCTCGACGAATACAAGATGCCAAGAAACTTTTGGGCGGAAGCCGGGGAAACAGCTTGTCATGCTATGAACCGACTCTACCTACACAAGCTTCTCAGTAAAACGGCATATGAGCTACTCACCGGTAACAAACTCCAAGTTGGATACTTTTGGGTATTCGGCTCCAAGTGTTACATTCTTGATAAGCATCGTCGTTCTAAATTTGCTCCTAAATCTCATGAAGGTTTCCTACTCGGTTACGGATCAAACTCTCACACTTACCGTGTCTATAACAACTTCACTCGAAAGGTTGAAGAGACGGTAGATGTGAAGTTTGATGAATCTAATGGTTCGCAAGTCGAACAATTGCCAAATGATTTAGGAGATAAGGAACCTTCGGAAGCCATTCAAGACTTGTCCATCGGCAAGATTCGTCCCATGGAGGTGAAGGAAAACACTTCATCTACACAAGTGGAAGCTCCTACCTCGCGTAAAGGCAAACCACAAAACGACATGGAGGCATCCACAAGCGGTACATGTCAAGATGAAGTGGACCAGGAAGTTCATCATGATGATCCACCACAACCTCCTTCACCACTACCTCAAGGAAACGACACCTTCAACAACAACGAAGAGGATGAGGAGGAGGAGGTAGATCCACCATCCAACAAGCAAAAGCTACCAAGAGTTTGAGCAAGAGTGAACAAGAATCATCCCTTAGAGCAAATATTCGGTGACATACAAACCGAGAGAATCACTCGCTCTAAAACTCGTTTAACTAACTTTTGTGAGCACTACTCATTTATCTCTAGCATTGAGCTTATGAAGGTGGAAGAAGCACTTGAAGATCCGGATTGGGTGAACGCCATGCACGAAGAGCTACACAACTTCGAGAGGATGAAGTGTGGACACTAGTGGAGAAGCCCAAGGACGAGCAAAACATTATCTGAACAAAATGGGTGTTTCAGAACAAGCAAGACGAAGATGGCCAAGTGGTACGCAACAAGGCACGTCTTGTGGCTAAAGGTTACACTCAAGTCAAAGGTATGCACTACGGTGAGACCTATGCCCCGTTGCTAGACTTGAAACTATTCTTATACTTCTTTCTTATGCCAATCACCGTGATATTAATCTTTACCAAATGGATATCAAAAGTGCATTTCTAAATTGTGAAATTGAGGAAGAGGTCTATGTTAAGCAACCCCTGGTTTCGTGAACCCTAAGAAACCTAATCATGTCTATAATCTTCGTAAAGCTCTGTATGGTCTTAAGCAAGCCCCACGAGCTTGGTACAAATGCTTAACGAAGTTTCTTATTGAAAAGGGTTTTGAAATTGGTAAAATTAATGCAACCTTGTTCACTAAAAGAGTTCACGGTGAATTATTTGTGTGCCAAATTTATGTGGATGATATTATCTTTGGATCTACTAACCTACATTCTAGAGAGAAATTTGGATTATTGATGTCCCGGAAGTATGAGATGCCTATGATGTGTGAGCTAAAAAAATTCCTTGGTTTGCAAATCAAGCAAATGAGAGAAGGAACATTCATCTCTCAAACCAAGTATACCAAGGACTTGATCAAGAAGTTCAACATGCAAGAGTGTAAAGGTATGAAAACTCCTATGCCTACTAGTGGACATGTTGACCTCACCAAGGAAGACAAACCGGTTGATCAAAAGGTTTATCGATCAATGATCGGTTCATTGCTATATCTATGTGCCTCCCGACCCGATATCATGCTAAGTGTGTGCATGTGCGCTCGATATCAAGCCGCTCCTAAACAATGTCATCTTAAGGCCATGAAAAGAATTTTGAGATACTTGATGCATACACCAAACTTTGGCATTTGGCATCCCAAGGGATCTTCCTTTAACCTTGTTGGCTATTCCGACTCGGACTATGCCAGAGATATGGTTGATAGAAAATCCACCTCGGGTACATGTCAATTTCTTGGTAGATCTCTTGTGTCTTGGTCATCCAACAAACAAAACTCGGTATCTCTATCTACCGCCGAAGTGGAATACATTGCCACCGGATCATGTTGTGCACAATTACTATGGATGACTCAAACTCTTAAGGATTATGGAATCCATGTGAGACATGTTCCATTGTTGTGTGACAATGAGAGTGCTATTAAGATTGCTCATAATCCCGTGCAACATTCTCGAACTAAATATATTGAAGTTCGTCATCATTTCATTCGTGATCATGTGCCAAAGGGGACATTAATCTCAAACATGTTCGCACCAACAAGCAATTGGCCGATATCTTTACTAAGCCACTTGATGAGAAAGTGTTTTTTCACTTGAGGAGTGAGTTGAACATCATTGATGCTTCAAACTTTAGCTACACTCACTCGGATGCTTGCAAGGGCATGAGCTTAAATGACTATTCCTTGATACCTTTGACATGATACTATCTTATATCTTGGAAATCTATGCTCCCTTGTATTGCATCTAACCTTTTTGTAGGTACATGGATGAACTAAATTCCACAAGATTGCCAACAACTCACATCAAAAGCAATCATGTCTTGACCAAGTATCAACAACCCTTTGTTGTGATGGAGGAAGAAGACAACACGAAACATATCCTTGACATACACATGATGAAAATCTCATTCTTGTCATTTGGATATATCATGTTCTTCCTTGCATGACTAACCCTTGTAGGAGGACCTAGCTTCAAAGAAAAGAAGGATTGCTCCCAACTCAAGATGATCTTCATCAACTTCGAGCATCCACTACAAGTCCACCTACACTCCATGTCATCTACATCACACCAAGGTATGTGATCATATCCTTGAAGAAGCTTTACTCCAAGTCATGAGTCAAAGCAATTCAAGTGATATGAAAACATTAAAAAACGAAAAATGGTAACCCCATTTTGAGCTTAACGATGAGTATGACCTATGATCAAGTATTCTTACTTGGCTCCTAAGTCAATATACTCTAATATTGGTGACCTAGTCACCGACCATCATCTAGATGAAGTATCTTGATTGGTTCATCTTATAGTTGCATGCTTTCTTGGAACCACTCAATCTTCATCTAGTTGAACATTCCTTGCAAATCTTTTTGAAAACTCATTGCAAATCATTTTGAATCTATTGAGATTTCCTGAAAATATTTTTCGTCAACAAAATGGTCAAGAATAACTTTGCCAAGTTTCTGTTTGCAACTTCGGTCAGTCCGAGCTGGGAAAATCGGTTCCACCAACAATGCAGATATACTGCCAAGAGCTTCTTAGGTACCACCGATATGAATCTCTTCATCTGTACCGATTTCACCCAGAGCCCTAATATTTCCTTATTAGTTCCACCGATTCACTTTGCCTCGGAGTCACCGATTTTTGCCATCACATTGTGTTTATTGCCATTTTTCTTGACACCATTAGTCAATGACCTCAATGACCCTTACTCTCTAGGATCCCTTACCCTCTGACCCTTCTAGAAATTAATGCCAAAGGGGGAGAAATATCAAAGCTTATGCTTGTTAAAGGGGGAGAAATATCTCTCAAGGGGGAAATGTCTATCAAGGGGAGAAATATCAAGATCACCCAAATAGGAGAAACACTACATTAAGGGGGAGAGAGAAGACCAAATCATACTATCATTAAAGGAGAGAGAGAATGTGTTTTAAGTGTTAGACTTGTCTCACCCTACCTACTACCAATATCTACATGCTAAGATTCAGGGGGAGAGGAAGACTTATAAATCGATACTTAGGGGAGAAAGTTATAAATGTTCTTGGAGACATATCAAGTTTTAGGAATATCATTTTATATATCTCTTCCATATCTTGGTACATTTGAATTCTGTTGCATTTGGATATGTAGAATACTCTTGTGTTTCCTAACATTGTTTTCTCAAGTGTGTCTCTACTATTAAAATGCTCAAGAACTTCAAGGTAAGTATATGCATCATATCCTTGGTCAGGATGATCTCTTGCTTCTTGCACATATTATTTGCAAGAGTGAAGTCTTGAACATGGAAACATCTCATTCACATTTGTTTGATGCATATAGCCAAGGTTCACATGACTTATCATATCCCTTCTACTATGTATGTGCTCAAACATTCCAAAGCAACTATCCTCTAAAAGTATTGCACACATTTAGGGGGAGTTTATCTTAGTCATGTGTTTCTCAAAGTCTTCATATATCTTTGCATATCTAAATTTGTAGCTTTGATTGTATGTTGTCATTGTCGGTGTCAAAACCGGTGGATCTCGGGTAGGGGGTCTCGAGCTGTGGATCTGGGATCGATGGTTAACAGGGGACGAAGGAGACGATGTTTGCCCAGGTTCGGGCCCTCTTGAGGAGGTAAAACCCTACGTCTTGCTTCATTATATTGATGCGTATGATGATTACAGAGTTTATCTACCTCGACATCAGATGAGCTAAAACCCTAGATGAGTTGACTCTCCCCCTATGAACTAAAACCCTCTGATATAGACACCAGGGGTACTTAGGGTTACATGTGATAGGTTTCCATCCGGGTATAGATACGCCCATTCTCTCTCCTAAACTTGGAGGACACACCAAGTCTTCGGGGCCTTCCTTCTTGAGAAAGGGGTCGCCTTGTAGTTCGGCCTTCCCGCAATAGCCACAGAGCAGCCCACCAAGCCGGCCCATGAGAGATAAGCCGACGGCCCGAGGAACCCTTAGTCCCAGACTCCCTCAGTAGCCCCCGAACTAGCCTCCAACACTGGAGTTCACGACACCTAACAGCTTCGCACGTCCAAAGTCCCCAGCTTGTAGGGTGAGTTCTTTTCTCCCCTTTATATTCCGCCGATTCTAGTTCGGCCGTCGACGACGCCCTGCGTTCCGAACAACATACGTCGCTTAGCCTTGAAGGCCAAAAATTTGAGTGTGAACAATGCCTCACCTGACAACTTTTCTGAAGAAAGGCCATGGCAGGCAATGACCACTTAGCCAGTCATGAAAACTCGATTCGCGGTTGATGCAGCTCCTCCATTGGCACGTCTCATCAACATGAAGATCGTGCTCTGTTTTTTATGGGATACGTGATCTGGGTTATACCACGCGCGCATAATGGCACGATTTATTTTGGCAAGTGACACGGCCTGCGGCGGAGTAAAAGGGGCCCTTGGTATTATGGCCTCCCATAAAAGGGAGAAAATCCCCAAGGCCTCCATACGCTTCTCAGATTCAAGCTCGCCTTCTCACTCCCCTAAGCTCCAAGCGCCCAGATCCAATCCTCCTCCTATTCTCTCCAAGCCGCTTCCCCCCCCCCCCCCCCAAGCTCGGCCATGGCTGGGTCAGGTTCCCAGGGCAAGTGGGAGGTCTCTTGCGTCACCGACAACGACATTCGGGAGTTGAAGCGCGCCGGCTACCTTCCGGTCAGCGTCCTCCACCGTGCTCCAGAAGCAGGCCAGGTGGTGCCTACGCCGAAGCCCTTTGTCAGGGGCTTAATGTTCTTCTACGGGTTAGACTTTCATGATCTCCCCCCGAACTCCTTCATGCATATCTCGGCCTTCATTATCGTTTGCGAGGCCTTCTTGCGGGTCCAGCCGCACTTCGGCCTATGGCTTAAGGTCTTCAACATCAGGCTGAAGACAGTTAATAGCCAGCACGCGGATTGTGGAGGGGCAGTGATCAGCGAACTCCCGCGGGTTGAGTGGCCAAAAGGCACCTTCATCGACACTGTCAAGGTTTGGCAGAAAGAATGGTTCTACATCACCGAAACACAAGGTGCGGACTGGACGACGCCCTCCGAGTTCAGATCCGGACCCCCCCCCCCACGAGGCTAACCTCGTGGATCAAGAAAGGCCTTGACTGGGGATCGGCTGCGGAGGTGAATTCGCTGCAGAAACGCATCTCGCAAAAGATAAAGGCGGATATCAAGCTGACCAACGTGGTCCAGATCATGCTCCGTCGCCGTCTCCTCCCCTGCCAGCACCGGGCCACCCCAATGTGGGCTTACAAGCTTGATGACCTGCCACCGTGTGCCAATTTTACCGCACTACCCACGAGAAGTTGTGGAAGGTGATGTTCAAGCCCCAGAAGGACTGGCCGGCCGAGGAGGAAGACACCGGCCTTGACGCCGAAACCCCTCCTACCAAGGTATAATGAAGCTTCTATTTTTATTCTCGGGCTCCACCCTTCAGTAAGGAACTTGATCCCTTCTTCCTCGTCTTCACAGAACTGGCTGGACAAGGCTGTGCAGATTAACAGTCCGGCCCCCTTGCCCGAAGACCCCATGTCAGCCCTATTGACGGCGATGCTAGTCGTGGCGCCATACTCGGCGCCGGAGAAGAAGGATAAGAAGAAGAAGGGCGAAAAGAAGGAGGTCCGAGAGGGCCTTCGCCCAAGAGGTCCTCCGGACACTAGGTCCGGGGAGACCCGGGCCTCTTCCGCTCACGAGGAAGAGCACATAGAGAAAAGGGGGGAGATTCACTCCCCCAAACAAGGAAGAGGGCGGCGTTTGTCGACGCTGAGGAGGATCTAGCTCCTCCCACCCCGAAAAGGTCCTGCAGGCCCAAAGTGGTCCTGCCCGATGATAGCCCGGATTCCAACAA
This sequence comes from Elymus sibiricus, assembly GCA_039707655.1. NCBI lineage: Eukaryota > Viridiplantae > Streptophyta > Magnoliopsida > Poales > Poaceae > Elymus > Elymus sibiricus. The sequence goes on from CM077671.1 coordinate 255,599,258, forward strand.
GGAATCCCAGGCTTTCGAAAAGGTCCCCCGAAGGAACCCCAGGGTCAAGCCCCCAGCCCAGAGGTACTCAATCCAAACATCTTTTGGTACATTCGTACAGAGTTTTACTACTAACCGGATGAATGCTTTCCATATTGTAACCCACCACGTGATTTCCCCACCGATCAGGTCTCAGAGGGGGAATCCCTGCCCGCCGAGCTAGTAGAGAGCGGGAAGGCGCCACGCCCCTCTTCTCCTCAGGCTGCCGAGGAGATTGTGGAGGTGCTATCCCATCAAACCCCACCTGGGCCGAACACCGGGGGCGGGGGCGAGGATGAAATGGCGGAGGTTAATACCTCAGCTACCAAAGACCAGGGGGGAACCCCTCCTGGCAAACAATGAGGGGGGACATGGTCCATCCGAGCCACCTCCGCGAACAATTTCGGAGCACTCTATGTCTCCGGAATTGTCGACCCTGCCTTCCCAAGAAAGGAGAGCAGAGGTGCCACCACCAGTGTCGCCCGTAACAGAGCGGGCCGCAACTGGGTGGCCGGTTGCGATGGAGGAGGCTTTGACTAGATCCTCGCCGAAGATCACCGCGCCCTTATCGGTGCGGTTTTACAAGGCATTCAGTCTGTTGATAGCGGACTGAAGGAGGCCTTTAACGGTCTCTTGACGGGCTTCAAGGTAAGCCATATAATATTCTTTTTCCCAGAAAAAGTTAATTTATAAGGTTATGCAACCCTTGTAAGCATAGTAGCCCCCGAGCCATGGGTGAGTTTGAAAAACTCACACGGGGGTCAAATAGCTAAAAAGCACGAATGATAAAAAACAGGTGAATTGTGGCCTTCGAGACTCTGGCAGGTTTGGAGAAAACCTAGCAGAGGGTCTACAACCGATAGCTTGGTAGTCTAACATAAATAAGGTGTTTTGTAGGCCTCGTCTTCGGCAGCGGACACCAATGCCATGGAGCTGGCCGAGTTGAATCGGAAGCTCAAGAGCTCCGATGAGGAACTGGACCGCCTCGACAAGCGGTTTGACGAAGCGCAAGGTAAGTCCGAATTGTACCACTTCGGCCACTGTTATCCTCATTAATTGAAGTTATTCGGGATTTTGTCCCTAAGTGTTGGTTACCCACTATGACTACAGATGTCACCGTGGAGGTCGAGAACCTCAAGGCCGAGTTAAAAAAAGCGAGGCAGGAGGCCGCAGATCATAAGGCGCTGGCCGAACAGGCGTCTGCCGAACTGTTGTCGGTGAAGACCGTTAGCGACAAGCACGAGGCCCGGGTGTCCGAGGTGCAGCAGGAGCTCAAGGATGCCAGCACTAAGTGTGAGGTCCTTGAGCAAACGAACAAGGACCAAGACGCCGAGCTATCCTCACTGTCCTCAAAGCATAATCAGAGCGGGTAGATAGGCGGTTATATGAAGAAGAACTCCGGCAAGTCAAGCTGATCGCGGATGGTAAGCCGTACTTACGGCAATGTGCCTTTGGTGGTAACAGGTTTGCGTTGCTCACACGGGTGTGGCATTCCTCAGGCGCCTTTACAGATCTCCCGAGGAGTGCAGCGGACGCGGCTCGGTACTTTCCTACGCGGGATGGGGATCTTGAGCCTAGACTGTTCTGGGCTCAATTTCAAACCCCCGAGCACCCTCCTCTCCTCAGCAATCAGATGAAGCAGTTGATGGAGCTGCATAGGATGGCGGAGCCGGCCATGAAAGACCTTTGCATCCGGCTGTGGCCTGCAGAGCCATTGCCAAATAGTTACTTCGGCTTAGTGCAGAAGTTGTGCGACGCCGCCGCCCAGATTGACGTCCTGAAGCGCTCCACATGCATCGAGGAAGCTCGGATGGCCTTTGCAAAGACCATGATGCACTGGTCGAAGCTCAAGCCGATCGAGATGGCCACCGCACCTCCACCTCCTGGGAAGGAGCATAGGCGCCCCGAGAAATACTTCCCCATCGTGATGGATGGTGCTCGGGCGATAGAGGCCCAATGTTCTAAAGGTGTAATTTATGAATGAGCGTACTATCATGTGCTCAATGACTGTTTTGCTTTATAATGCGGTTGCATGATGTATCATGCTTTTCATCTTTGTACTTTCTTGACTCATGTGTGGCCATTTTAACTGAAAGTCGCCAGTCGTTGGCTTCAGTCCCCATGTAGATACTACAAGAGGTGTTTTGACCTCTGCACTGTGACCCTTAGCCGATGTATCGGCGCCCGGAGGCGGTAGTGCATGAGGGGAACGAGGCAATCGGACTATGTGCTTTCACTTAGTCGTAGGAGCTTGACTGCAGGGGTTGGTGACTAGCCCCTACTATTTTGTGATATTCGGATATACCGAGATTAAGACCATTATCACATGGTTTGTGAAGGTACAAACCCCTCGTATGACACGGGATAACCTCCATCGATTTTTAGTTTGACACTTGTGCTCGGATCGCAGATCGGTTCTTGCTTATTATGACAGTCAGTTTTTGGCTTTCTCCACTGAGGTACTTGACCAACCGAGCTGGAAATACAACTGAACGAGCGGAAGGTAAGAGGGTAAACACAGGAGCCGGGCAACCTAACCTTTGACCCAAGACATAATTCGGAACCGATTCATATAACGCAATATCCGAGACGCCGAACACATATAAAATAGTGTCGGGATGATGCTTGGGGCGAGTTTTGTAATCAGGCCTCCGGTCTATTAGCCGGTCGCATCTAACATGTACCGAACAGTTTTACTTTTGGCGCCGGGGAGTGGGAAACAGTTTGTGTGACACAAAATACTGTAGGAAGGCCGTAAAGGTTAATCTTTATATCTGATGAATTTTTATAATTCAAACTGCCGAAGCAACTTTTACAAGTATTTTGCTTTAAAAATAAACTTTACAAAGGAGATGTTTACTTAGGATCTTCGATAGGTGGCTTGATGTCGTCAATGTGCCCTACTACGCATTTGCTCCTTTGCTCTTGAGGGGGGTTGTGCTCCTTTAAATGTGATTTCTGTAGGCGAACGGACCTTTGAGAGAGGCTCTCGAGAAATCGCCATAATATGTGTAAGATTAACACTTGCTAGGTCCTGGATGGTACCTGTTGTTTGTCCGAAGACACTGTTTTGACAGTAGTTCGGTCGAGCCGACCACTTGGCCTTGGATGGTGGGTCCCCACAGCTGCCCATGGTATTTTGAGCGCAAAATTGCGCCTTCTAGGTACATACCTTACGGGTAGTGGGGTCGTGCTGTGGGGGGTGTACCCCTATTTGTGTTGAGCAGGGAATGGTTCCGGGATATCAGGTTGGGCTCGGGCTCGTTTGCTCGCCTGTCGCGCCTTGACGGCTGATTGGGGCCTTGGCGTTTCGTTGTCGTACTGGAACTCGGCTGCTAAGGCCGTTGTGTGTTCCTCAATTCGGAGGGAGCGCTCTATATTGCCATTGACAATGATGACCTCCTTGGGTCCGGGCATCTTGAGCTTCAGATATGCGTAATGTGGAACAGCGTTAAAGCGAGCGAACGTTGTACGGCCGAGCAGTGCGTGATAGCCGATGCGAAAAGGGAAAATGTCGAAGATCAGGTCCGTGCTGCGGAAGTTGTCGGGTGATCCGAACACTACTTCCAAAGTCACGGTGCCCGAACAGCGGGCTTCGACGCCTGGGATTACTCCTTTAAAGGTAGTGTTTCTAGGTTTGATCCTTGACGGATTGATACCCATGTTTTTCACCGTGTCTGAGTAAATCAAGTTAAGGCTATTTCCTCCGTCCATGAGGACTCTAGTGAGGTGATACCCATCAATGATGGGGTCTAAGACAAGGGCTGCCGAACCTCCATGATGGATACTGGTCGGATGGTCCCTACGGTCGAAGGTGATCGGGCAAGCCGTCCATGGGTTGAATTTCGGGGCTATGGGCTCTATGGCGTAGACCTCCCGAAGGGCGCGCTTCCTCTCCTTTTTTGGTATATGCGTGACGTATATCATGTTCACGGTTTTTACCTCAGGAGGGAATTGCTTATGGCCTCCATTGTTCGGACCGCGAGGCTCTTCATCATCCTCGCTGCGCGGGACCTTGCCTTGCTCCTCGGCTGCAAGTTTGCCAGCTTGTTTAAATACCCAACAATTACGGTTGGTGTGAGCGGCGGGCTTGTCTTGGGTGCCGTGGATCTGGCAGGGCCTATCCATGATTTTGTCCAACATGGTAGGTCCATCTCTATTTCCTTTAGAGGGTTTCTTCCGCTGTCCAGATTTTGAGTTGCGGAAGCCGGCATTTACGGCCGTGTCCTCGGGATCACCATTGTTGTGGCGGCGTTTGTTCTTGTTGCGCCGCGGCTTCCCGTTTCCATCCCGAACTTTGGAGGTGTCAGGGTCTTCAGGGTTATGGCCTCGCCGAGCTACCAATTATCCTCGCCCACGCAAAAGCGGGTCATGAGTGAGGTAAGGGCGGACATTGTCCTCGGCTTGTCCTGGCCGAGCTGACGAGCTAGCCATTCGTCCTGGATGTTATGTCTGAAAGAGGCTATGGCCTCGGCGTCCGGACAATCAACGATCTAGTTCTTCTTAGTCAGCAAACAATTCCAAAATTGCCTAGCTGATTCACCGGCTTTTTGGACGACGTTACTCAAGTCAGAGAAGTCCGGGGGACGGGCGTAAGTGCCCTGGAGGTTAGATCGGAAGGCATCCTCGAGCTCTTCCCAGCTCCCAATGGAGTTTTCGGGGAGACTGTTTAACCAGTGCCGAGCTGGTCCTTTAAGCTTTAGTGGCAAGTATTTGATGGCGTGGAGATCATCTCCCTTGGCCATATGAATGTGGAGAAGGAAGTCTTCAATCCACACAGCCGGGTCTGTTGTCCCGTCATATTGTTCTATGTTTACGGGTTTGAACCCTTCAGGGAATTGATGCTGCATAACCTCGTCGGTGAAGCACTGTGAGTGGGCAGCGCTTCTGACCCGGGTACGTCACGCCAGAAATCAGATGTTGTTTGGTCCCGGTAATGTTCCCGGTCTCTATGGTTGCGGTCAAGCCAAGATTGGTACCCTCCCTGTCTAGCGGGGGGGGGGGGTACCCTCTAGATCCGTAGATCGATCTAGTGTGACCTGCTCTATAGTCCAGGTCCAGTCGTAGGTCATGTCGATCTTCAGGCTGTACTGGCCCCTTTCCTCTCATGCGTGGTAACGCAGGTCTATACTCAGCCTCTCCAGCCGCCCTGTCCCGTCCTCGAGGGGGGCGGTCTGGCTAGTCGTACTGAGTGTGCCTGGGAGATTCGGGCTCAAAGGCCTACTCATCGAATTGCGACAGCAGACGCCGGCGTGGGTAGCTCTTGTTTTGATCCGACCGCTCGGTGCCGAACCCTTCTTCGGCTGCCAGGACCTTCGTCCATCTATCATTGAGTGTATCTTGTTCGGCTCTGAGCTGCTGCTGCTTTGCTTTTAGGCTTCGGGCGGTGGCTATGAGCTGCCGCCTAAATCGTTCCTGATCCTGAGGATTTTCGGGGACGGTGAAGTCTTCAGCTTCGAGGCTGTCCTCCTCCTCGACAGGAGGGGGGGTAGTTATCGTCCTTGGAATCGTTGAGGTCCTCGGGGTCCTGCTGATCCTCGGGCCTTTCCGGGTCATCCAGTGGTTGCTCGGGGGCTTCGGGGTCGCTGGGGTCTTTTGGGGTGTCGTGTTCCCCGGTGCCCACGATGGCTTCCTTTCCCTTGTTCGCCTTGGATCGTTTGCGCTGTCTCCGGCGCCTTGATAGCTCTTCGCCGGATTTGTCACTGTTCTTCTTGGGGGTGTGGTTGCCCTTATCATCGGGGGTGTCCACCATATAAACGTCGTAGGTGGAGGTGGTTGTCCATCGCCTAGTAGTGATAGGGGCGGGAGCGCCGACCTCTTCACCCAAATCTTCTCCCTCCTCGGAGGCGTAGTCCAACATATTGGTTAAATCTTCAACAGTGGCTACCAAGTGGGTGGTGGGTGGGTCATAAAATTCCTCATGACCTGCCCTCGGACTAATCTGACATGGGTCGAGGTCAGGTCGTCCATGATTTTCATTGACTGGATCCGGTCCAGCGCCTCGTTCAACAGCGAGAGATCGACCGGATCAATCCTCCGAGGGCTTTCGGAGCTAACCTCCGGAGTGCCCCCATGAGGAGCATATTCGGCAAGAACCAAACCCTGGTCCTCGGGCGCTATAACCAGGTCCGAGCTTGAGGCTGAACCTTCGGCGGGGATGGACCCAAGGGCGAGGGCGAGCACGGGACCCGAAGTTGAAGCTTCGGGGTTTCTGGGCTCATCGGACGAGACCGAGAGCCCAGTAAGGGACAGATCGCCACGGGAGTCGGCGAAGAACTCTAGGTTCCCGAACCTGATCTCTTGACCGGGAGCGAAACTTCCGATCTGGCCCAGATGGCCGATCGGGTCGGCATACAGCACAAAGCTGCCAAACGCGAAAATCTGTCCAGGGACAAAGGTGTCCCCGTTACAGATTTGGTCGTTGATGATTAGGCGAGCCACAATCCTCTAGTGATCTCATAGCGGAACTCTCAATGAAAGCACCAATGTCGGTGTCAAAACCGGCGGATCTTGGGTAGGGGGTACCGAGCTGTGGATCTGGGATCGATGGTTAACAGGGGACGAAGGAGACGATTTTATACAGGTTCGAGCCCTCTTGAGGAGGTAAAACCCTACGTCCCGCTTGATTATATTGATGAGTATGATGATTACAGAGTTGATCTACCTCGAGATCAGATGAGCTAAAACCCTAGATGAGTTGACTCTCCCCCTACAAACTAAAACCCTCTGGCTTATATAGACACGAGGGGTACTTAGGGTTACATGTGATAGGTTTCCATCCGGGTATAGATACGCCCATTCTCTCTTCTAAACTTGGAGGACACACCAAGTCTTCGGGGCCTTCCTTCTTGAGTACGGGGTCGCCTTGTAGTTCGGCCTTCCCGCAATAGCCACAGAGCGGCCCACCAAGCCAGCCCATGAGAGATAAGCCGACGGCCCGAGGACCCCTTAGTCCCGGACTCCCTCAGTCATCAATTACCAAAAAGGGGAGATTGAAAGCACATGTGCTCCCTTGGAGGTTTTGATAATTCATGACAACATACATTGTCTCTTGGACTAATAGTTTTACCTAGTTTATTTCAGATGCATTCCATAGAGAAAGTTGGCCATGGAATGTGTGGAGAATCCCCAATGAAACAAGAAGAAGGAAAGGAATAGGATTGGCAAGACATCAAGCTTCAAGACTCTACATTTTACATTTTGTGAGAAATCATTTTTGAGTCCATAGGAAAGACAATACTATTAAAAGGGGATGAGGTATCTATGACGATCAGGTTGCTCAAGTGCTTAGAGCTAGCCACCAAAAATACACATGAAATTCTCCCACAAAATTCTCTGTCTAAACCCTACCACTCAAAATCGGTGCCACCAAGTTTTCATATTCGGCCCTACCGAGTTTTACCCTAGACATGTCCTAAGCCAAAACCCTAAGGTCTCGGTGACACCAACATTCCTTCCGGTGCAATAGAAACTAGTGACCAACTTTCTAGTAAGCCATTTCTAAGAATCAGAATTTCTGATTTTTGGAAATCGGTCTCGCCGAGATTTGGAAACTGCCTAGGTCAGCCAATTCGGTCACACCGAGATTTATATATCGGTCTCACCGAAACGCCAAAAGTTGTCACATTTTGCACTAGTCGATGCAACCGATTTTTAAGCACTCAGAACATACTTACACTTGCCCCCATCCAATTTTCTAAGAGAGAGCCACCTACTCATGTGTTGAGATCAAGATCTTCCACTCCAACCATATGAATCTTGATTTCTAGCCTCCCCAAGTTACTTTTCACCCAATAAACCTCTTCTACCAAGCCAAATCAGTGAGAGAGTGATTGTGTGTCGAGGCGACTATCTTTTGAAGCACAAGAGCAAGGAGTTCATCATTGTTACCGCATCTATTACCTTTTGGAGAGTGGTGTCTCCTATATTGGTTAGGTGTCGCTTGGGAGCCTCCTTCTTCGTGTGTGGAGTTGAACCAAGAAGTTTGTACGAGCAAGGAGATCGCCTACTTCGTGAAGATCTACACATAGTGAGGCTAGTCCTTCGTGGACATAAGCCGTGATGGAATAGATGAGGTTGCTACTTTGTGGACCCTTATGGTGGAGCCCTCCATGGACTCTCGCGACCGCTACCCTCCGTGTGTTGAAGTCTCCATTAGCGTGGACGTACGATAGCACCACCTATCAGAACCACGGGAAAAATCTTCGTGTCTCCAATTGCGTTTGATCTCCTATCTCTACTCTTTCTTACATGTGCTTGTCTTTACTTTTCGCTGCTATACTTGTTGACTTGCCTGTGTAGGGTGCACTAGACTTGTTAGAATTGCTAAAATCTGCCAACCATTAAAATTGGGAAAAGTTAGGTTTTAGTTTTCTCAAGTAGTCTATTCACCCCCCCCCCTCTAGACGTCCCTTCTCGATCCCACAGCAGGGCGCCATGCGTCGGCGACCGTCCACTGAACTCTCCTGCTAGAGCGGCGAAGGTATGCCAAAAAATCAGTCAAGTTCTGTGCGAGATTTTTTTACTGCAAACCAACAAATCATAATTTAGATAGTTCTGGACTAGTTGGTTTCGTGATTTGGTTTATCAGATCAGAGCATATAGATGATGCGGCATAATTCTGATGTTTAGAACAATTGGTGAACCATTAATTTTTTGGGTTGGTTCTCAAAATCATGCATCTGTCACTGGGTGCTACTGCAAGGTCAAACAAGCAGATCAAGAGGCGACATATCAAGGGAGAAGAACGTCAACATACTAAGGGGAAGACCATCACAGTGGATATGTTGGTTGTCATCCCAGCGATCACTTTGTACGTGTATCCAGAGGCTATTAATTGCGCTAAATGCCCTCATCCTCTCGAACCTCCAGGGTTCCGTGCAATCTTTTAATCCTAAGTTGATTCCATTGTGCACACAGAGGTATCTCATCAAGCTTTTTTCTAGAAATTCAGTGCTCCTAGAAATCTTTTAATCCTAAATTGATTCTATTTTGTACACCCATGTATCTAATCGGGCTTTTGTAGATGGAACTAAATTTCACCTAATGTGGAAGCACGCATGGTTGTACAAAAAAGAATGTGGGTTTAGTGTTGTGAATGGCAACAATATGCTGCACAAGGTTGATCCGGTGAGAAGCTTGAATTACTCAACAGTGAGCCTCATGATTTATAAGCGACCTTTTTTATAGAAAACCGGATTATGATTGAACGCGCATTTTAGTTTTCTATGCAAGGTATGTTTTCCATGAATGCACAACTATAGTGGCTATTACTGTTTTATGTTTTGACAAGGGTCGAGCGAGATGTCTCTACTATCTCTACTTAGTATATTGTTCAGGTAATTAATAAAATAAATCATATACACACATTTTTTGGATTTTCATCAAGTTTTCTTTAGATGCTTACTTAAAACAATATTTGTTAAAAAAAATATTTGTCATCAACTTATACTATGTTTGCATACAAAAAACTTATGTTTTTAAACATCAAATAATTTGTTAGTGATTCCCACAGCAACGCACGGGGTGTCATCTAGTTTATTTAGCAATGATGGCATGCATAGAAATAAAAGGGAAACGATACTCATACTAAAATTTATTATAGAAACTCTCATTTACGGTTACATTGATACCACGAGGACGAAACAAACACTTGCACACTACTTCATTCTTATACTTTTTCTAAATCTCCAAATAACTAAGGATCGAACTAAGATATATAGTAATGATAAAAGTGATGGTGATACGATACCGGGGCACATCCCACAAGCTTGGAACAAGCCAAGGGTGGTGCCCTTACCCGAATACTCAAGTCTCCTTTGGTGATGATGGTGATGAAGCGGCAAGCTTTGCAATGATTCCTTGGAGAACACGGTTTTGCTATTCAAGCATAAATTCTTACTACGCGAGCTTCATGTTTTGAGCACACATCTCATCTGCGGCCCTTAGTGCATTGATAGCAGCCAAAGGAAGTGGCCATGACATGGATTTTGAAGTATGTCCTCAGGCAGTGATAAAGGACATCTCCTTCAACTTCTTCGTCCTCGTTGTGTGCTTCCTTCGTAGGCTCTTTTAAATTGGCGGTGATTTCCTCGTTCAATGACCACTCATAGTAAACTTCACTGAAGTGGCATTTAGCCGGAGCAGGTCAAACGATGCGATTCTAAGCACGAAGTTTCCGAGGAGCCATGGTGAATTGGAGCTCAAAACCCTGGCAGAAAACAACTCGAAACAAAAACATGAGGACAACTTGTGATATAGAGGTCAAAACAACTCAGGGATTTTATAGAAATTTTTATCTTGTGAAACAAGCATGAGGGGAAAACAGAGTTGGTATGGTACACGAGGCTCTCACAAGGCCAGGTGGCGCAACCAGGGGTAGGTTGCGCCCCTTGCCCTTGTTGGGCCCTTGGGCACTACTTCAACTATTTCTTTTTTCCTAAAAAACATTATTAATACCAGAAATTATGAAAATATTTTTTTATGGAATTTTTTGAGTTGGTTTACTTACAGTATCACATGTCCACTCCCTTTTCAGGGTTCTTGAGTGTTCCGGAAGGTCTCCTCTATGTATTCTTTTGGTGTAATTACTTGAATAACATCTGAATCAATGTTAATGGGATTAACTCCAATATAATGTTTAAGTCTTTTCTCATTAACCACCTTCGGTTTATTTCCCTCGGAGTTATTGATCTTGGTAGCTCTAGAATGGTAAACTTCTTTGATGACATAGGGGCCTTGCCATTTGAAGAGAAGTTTGCGTGCAAAATGTCTAAAACAAGACTTGTACAAAAAAACTTTATCACCAATAATAAATTCTCGTTTCTAAATTCTTTTATCATGCCATCTATTAACTTTGATCTTTGAATAACCTAGCACTTTCATATGCTTCAGTTCTCCACTCATCAAGAGAACTCAATTCAAATCATCTCTATTCACCAGCTAGTTTGAAATAAAATTTAATTTCTTTAATTACCCAATAAGCTTTATGTTCAACTCAAGAGGTAAATGGCATGTTTTAAACCATTTTATATGGGGACATAACCATAGGATTTTTATAAGCAGTTCTATAAGCCCAGAACGCATCATCTAGTTTCTTAGACCAATTCTTTCTAGATCTATTAATAGTCTTTTGCAAGATTAACTTTATCTCTCTTTTACTCAATTCTATTTGCCCACTAGACTGAGGGTGATAAGGTGATGCTAATCTATGGTTATACATCTTATTTAGCAAAAAAAATCCTGAAAGCACCATGAATAAAATGTGAACCACTATCAGTCATAAAATATCTTGGGACTCTAAACCTGAAAAAAGTAATATCTTTAAGCATTTTAATAGGAAGTTTTTTTTCACACTTTTAGTAGGAATTGCTTCTACCTATTTAGTGGCATAATAAAAAGTAACTAGAATATGAGCGTAACCATGCGAGGAAGGAAAATGTCCCATATAATCAAATCCCCAAACATCAAAATGTTCAACACTAAGTGAATAATTCGTAGTCATTTCTTGACATCTACCAACATTCCCAACTCTTTGACATTCAAAACAAGAAAGGATAAACTTACGTGCATCTTTAATGAGATTAGGCCAATAAAAACCAGTTTGCAATACCTTATGTGCAGTTCTATCTCCACATGATATCCTCCATATGGACTGGAGTGACACTTCCTTAGAATTTGTTCCTACTCATACTCAGGTACACAACGTCTAATAATACCATCTACTCCTTTATACAAATCTGGGCCATCCCCCAAGTCAAAGAATAATATTTTCTTTTCTTGATATGCAAAGTTAGGTGGTAAATATTTATAAACAATAGAGTTTGCATAATCAGCATACCAAGGATTATCATGATAATAAGTATTTATAACAACCAATGTTCATTAGGAAAACTATCATTAACAGGTATTTGGTCATCAAGAATATTTTCCATCCTAGACAAATTATCTCCTACAAGATTTTTATCTTCGTTTTCTATCAACATAATGCAAATCAAACTCTTGTAATAAAAGCTCCCACCTAATCAATCTAGGATTAGTATCTTTCTTATCCAAAAGGTATTTAATTACAGCATGATCAATGTGAATAACAACTTTAGAATCAACAATATAAAGTATAAACTTATCACATGCCAAAAGAACTGCTAGAATTCCTTCTTAGTAGTAGCAAAATTATTCTAAGCAATGTCCAGGGTTTTACTAGCATAATGATTAACATTCAAATTCTTAACAACTCTATGACCAAGAACAGCTCCTATAAGACAATCACTAGCATCGCACATAATTTCAAAAATGTAGATTCCAATTAGGTTGTTCAACAATACGAGCAGTAATCAAAGATTTCTTAAGAATTTCAACAGATTCCACACAATCGTCATTGAAAACAGTTGGAACATCTTTTTGCAAGATATTAATAAGAAACCTAGAAATTTTAGAAAAGTCCTTAATAAACCTTCTAAAAAACCAACATGACCAAGAAAACTTCATATACCTTTTGATATCTTTAGGACATGGCATTTTGTTAATATCATCCACTTTAGCTTTATCGACTTCAATGGCTCTTTTAGAAATTTTATGTCCAAGGACTATACCTTCACTCACCACAAAGTGGGACTTCTCCTAGCTCAAGAAAACACTAGTTTCTTCACATATCTGTAAAACTCGGCCAAGATTGCTCAAGAAGTCATCAAAATAAGTTCCATAGACGGAGAAATCATCAGTGAAAACTTCAATATTTTTTCGTAGAAGTCAGAAAATATAATAGTCATATATCTCTAAAAGGTAGAAGGTGTATTACATAAAGCAAATGGCATACGACTATAAGCAAAAGTTCCAAACGAGCAAGTAAACGTGGTTTTCTCCTGAACTTCAGGATGAACATTATTTGAGAGAAACCAGAATAACCATCTAAGAAACAAAAGTGTGTGTGCATAGATAATCGTTCTAACAGTTTATAAATGAAAGGCAAAGGATAATGATAATTTCTACTAGCCTTATTTAACTTTCTGAAATTTATAACCTATAACCAGTGACAAATCTTTGCGGGGTAAGTTCATTTTTATCATTAGGAATAACAGTAATACCCCCTTCCTTAGGAACACAATGAACATGACTTACCCATCTACTATCAACTATAAATTAAATTATACCTACCTCCATAAGCTTTAATATTTCATTTCTTACCACTTCATTCATCTTAGGATTTAGCGGTATTGACGATCAACAACGGGTTTAGCATCTGGCTTCATATGGATTTTGTGTTGACACATAGTTGGACTAATACCCTTGAGATCATATAGTGTATATCCAATTGCATCATGTCGTTTCTTTAGATTCTTCAAAAACTTTTATATCTTTGTGCACTGAAAGGTCAGAAATAATTATAACATGATATATTTTCTTTTCATCAAGGTAAGCATATTTCAATATGTCAGGGGGTTTCTTTAATTATAACACATGATCACCCTTAGGTGGTGGAGGACCTCCTAGTATTTCAATAGGCAAATTATGTTTAAGAATAGGTTCTTGGATAAATAATATTTCATCTATTTCATTTCTTTCATCCATATGCATATCATTTTCATGGTCTAACAAATATTGTTCTAAAGGATCAGTAGGAGACACAACAATAGAAGTAAGACCAACAATAGCATCTTCATTAGGTAAATCTTTATCATGTTGTTGTTTGGAGAACATAGAAAAATTAAACTCGTGAGATTCATTGCCAAACTTAACTTTAACCGTTTCATTAGCATAGTCAATTTCAATATTCACAGTATTCAAGAAGAGTCTACCACATATACTGGGACAAAAATTATCTTATTCGGATCCAAGTATTTAGAAATCGGTAGGGTATTTGATATTACCATACAAGACTTCAACATCTCTTATGATCTCAAGAGGTGAGATAGTATTCCTTTTTGCAAGCTTAATAGTAACATCAATCTCTTATATCTCAACAGGTGAAATATCATGCATATCTTAAAAGTTTGAATGTTGTGGGGGTTTTCCCTATAGTTCCCAGTAAAAAAAAACTTCTAGATAGAGAGAAAAAAAAGAGGACACTTATCCTAGAACCAATATCACATAGACCATGATAACAATGATCTCCATTATTAATAGAGACGACAAGCATGCCAACTACTCTTTTATTTTTGTCTTTCTTATCATGCTCATTTCTAATAGGTTTAGAAATTCTAGTAGCATCTTCACAGAAATAGATAACATGGCCATAAACATTTTCAACGAAGAGATCTTTAACCGTTGTAATTTGAGGTTCCACTTTAATTTGTTCAGAAGGTTTAGGTGCCTATATAAATATCTAAAAAAATTGGCTTCATTTTGAGCTGTTTGTTTATAAATTGATGTATATGCGTTCATATTTGTTTCGTTTTTCATTTTCATAGTTTGTTTATATATTGAAAATATTATAAATTGATATATTCTGAAAAACTTAATACCCCTACTTTTAAAAAAATATTTGTAGCGAATTTGAAAAATGTGAACATAGTGTAAACTGTTTGTTTGTGTATTTTTTTTAAATGTTGATAGCATTCCATAAAAATGTAGGGACATTTTAAAAATGTTCACACGTTTCAAAAAGATGTATGTGGTATTTAAAAATGTTATACAATATAGAGGAATGTTTTAGGTCACTCAGAAAACCATGTACGTTACATTTCAAAGTGTTCATGCATTTCAAAAACGTGTCTTTCACATTTAAAATAAATATTTATACAAACAAAATCTTCAGATGGTTTTCAAAAAATGTTTCCACACAAACTACCTGGGTTCGAATCTCCACACCTACCTAACAACGGAAGTTAAGGGAGGGAACCTCTCCCCTTAGCCTCGTTTTTTATCATTAACCTATCTATGATACATAGATTCGGATGGTCGAGTGTTCACGTGGTTAATTAAAAAAGTTAAGGTTAATCTAACTTGTGCAAGTATGTATGGTCTTTGTTGTTTACTAGGTGTTTGTAAACAAGTCAAGATGTAAATTGATAGAGCTATAGGGCCGTCAAAATGTGCCAATGACTCTTACACATAGCGATGGCAATGGAGACAATCCCCTAGGGGCACCCCAGGAGCATACCCATCCCCATCTATTCCGCATTATCCCATCAACATCCTCGTTTACTTGACTGGGGATGAAATTTAACCATACCCATGCCCCAATAGGAACGAGGCCCCATTAGAGTCCCCATCCCCGTTAACAAATATTAATATACATAATATGACACTATAATCAACATAAATATATGGTGTTCTCCTTGTCCTACTAATGCTGATCTAGATCGTACTGACTGCTTGGTCATGGTGGCCGATGATATGAGGACGGGAGGTAGGTTTAAGATTTTCTTCAGGTCTTTTTGTGTTGGCAAGTTTTTTGTGTGAATATTTTAAGGTTGACCACAGTCTCATAGTTTAAAAGTGGGTCCCCCATGGGTATTAGGTATGAGGAATATGATATTGCCCCCATCCCCATTGTACCCTATAGGGAATAAATTAGTTTGGTAAATATCTCCATGGGGAAGTTTTTCGTCCATCCCCATCACCTAATAGATGAAATCTTCATGGGTTCGGCGGGTATGGGGCCCCATTGATATCCCTACTTACACATCACATTTTTTAGGAATCTTATAAATCACATGTATTGCTCTTTTCAAATTAGAAACTACCAAAGAAAACAAAAATGACTTTAGAACTGGATATGCAAGCTGATGCACCCGAGGGTGGAGATATGTCTTGCTATATTCAAGACGAATGATGCCCTAAATGGGCTAGGCCAACTTGGTGTTCATATCATTTTTCATTGTTTCATATCTTTTATACTTCCTTTATATTTTGGAAAATTTTATAAATGCCTATATTCCGAAATACGTAATGCACCTAGTTTTTAAAAATATTTGTAGCGAATTTGAAAAATGTTAACATAGTGTAAAGTATATGTTAGTGTAATTTAAAAAAATGTTGATTGCGTTAAAATCAAATGTTCGTTACATTTGGAAAATGTTCACACATTTCAAAAAGATGTACGTGACATTTTAAATATACGTTACATTTTGAAATATTCACACGTTAAAAAAATGTGTCTTTCACATTTAAAAAAATATTTATACAATGTAAAAGAAAAAATTGTATCTATGTGGAGAGCTTCCTAGCGCAATTGCTAGTGCGTTCTGTTTCCATTCAAGCCACCTGGGTTCGAGTCTCCCCACCTAGCTAACAACGAAAGTTAAGGGAGGGAACTTATACCCTTAGCCTCGGTTTTTTGATCATCGACATATCTATGGTACAAAAATTCTCATGGTAAAGTGCTCACTTGGCTAATTAAAAAAATTAAGGTTAATCAAACTAGTATATATGGTATTTTTGTTTGCCAGCTGTTGGGAAAAACATCAAGACGTAAATTGATAGAGCTATAGGGAGTGGGAAAATGTACCAATGCACTCTTACACATCACATTTTTGGGGAATCTTATAGATCACATGTATTAATATTTTCAAATTGACACCTATCAAAGAAAACGAAATGACTTTAGACCTGGATATGCAAGTTGATGCACTCAGGGGTTGGGATATGTCTCGCTTTATGCGAGACGAATGATGCCCTCGCCTCAAGGGCGAGGCCAACTTGGCGTTAATATTTTTTTTCTATTTTTATATTTCGTTTAATTTTGGAAATATTATAAATTCCTATGTTCCGAAAAACTTAATGCGCCTAGTTGTTTTTAATTTTTTGTAGCGAATTTGAAATATGTTAAAATAGTGTAAAATCAATGTTAGTGTAATTTAAGAAAAAAACGCTGATATCATTCCAAAAATATGTCCTAACAATTGAAAAATGTTCACGCGTTTCAAAAGGATGTACATGCCATTTTAAAAAATGTTATTAAATGTAAAATATTTCAGACCATTCAAAAAATAATGTATGTTACATTTTGAAAATGTTAATGCATTTCAAAAATGTGTATTTCACATTTAAAATAAATATTTATACAATGTTAAAAGAATATTCACATAGTTTTAATAAAAAAATCTATCATTAAAAAATCACTATGTATTTGAACAGTTTTTATATTTAAAGGAAACGTTCATCATGCATTTGAAAAATGTTAAACGTGTATAAAATAATTTATATATGTATACAAAAAGACAGCGTTTACGAAAACTACACATCAAAACATAAATAGAATGTGTTTGACCAATATTAAACATGTAGAAAATAGGGTTCCTGGTGTATGCGTAAAAATGTACACCAAATACCAAAAAGATGCAGACATGTGTTAAAAACGAAAAAAGAAGGAGGAAAAAACCCAAATAAAACTGGTTAAAACATGAAAGAAACATAGGAAGTCGAAGAAAACCCCCTCAAGAAAAACCGATGTAAACGGTGAAAAGAAGACGATAAGAAAGCACACAGAGACAAATACATGCGTGTGCAGCTACAGTTATGAGCCGGCCCAATAGTCCCCACGTATACCTGGCCATACCTCGGGCCGGGCCGGGCCTCGAGCCGGGCCAAACAAAGCCCGGCGCTAAAAACCCAGGCCCGAGCCCGGCCCGGCCCGGCCATCGGGCCTGACTTTTGGGCCCAAGCCAGGCCCGAGCCCGAAAAAAGCCCGGCCCGCCCGGCAGGCCCGGCCCGGCATAGGCGTAAACTCCAATTTCTTCGGGCCCGAGCCCGGCCCGGCCCGGCCACCGGGCTTAAAATTTAGGCCCGAGCCCGGCCCGTGGGCAAGGTCGGGCCGGGCCGGGTCGGGCTTTTTCGGGCCGGGTCGGGCCGGGCCGACCGGGCCGGGCTGCCCATGGCCAGGTATATCCCCACGCGACAGGTGAGCCAAAGCTCTGCCTCACAGTGGGCGATAACTCTGACTTGCACCCAAGGGCAGTGCAACTCGTTGATCTCGGACATCATGTCGGTTAAGGCCCAACCTAATGGTGCAACCTTGGTTGCATGCCTTGTTGGGCCGCAATCCAGCACACACCTCTGTCTGGGCCCTCCATCCATTGACCAGGCACTGTCCTCATGGATAAAAAAAACTCGGATTGGACCTAAAAGCTTGTGCCAAAACGCTCAAATCGGTCTCATCAATGTGAAAATAATTGTCAATTGGTTCTTTTAATTTTGGACTTCCTCCCAGAATTCAGTTTGCTCTCCCACATTGAGAAAAAACACTAAGGATTGTAATCACCTTTGTCTTACAATGCACCATTGGCCAAAAAGTTCCCTTCTTGAAATGACGCAACAAAATTGAAGTCATAATCAAGGGTGAATAAAACACATGTTTTTCCATGTCTCTACCTCGCATCAGTTCCTAAAAAGGAAACTATTGTCCTGCAAAGCAATGCACTTGATTTTATATAGCCAGAGAATGCCCACAGCGTCGTGGATAAGGTGCTTCGTATTCGTGTGAATCCTCACCGACACGTTCAATGTGTGCCATTGGGAAGGCATGAGCTGATAGCCGAACTAGCGCCCTCGTCGTCACAATGCCCAACCGGTGATAAAGGAAGCTTGAAATGCTTTGTTTCAATTTTCCTCCACGTATGCAAGATATGTTATGTATTTAGCACAAACACCAATGACTGGTTACTAAAAGCGAAGTCAATGATGATACCAATATCACAAGACGGGTCAACTATAACAACTAGTTCGTGATGAAAAATCATCGGCTTGAGGTGGACATTGCACTTATCACTGACCAGTCAAAAAATGACATGTTAGTGTTAAGGGACTAGGATAGCTCGTGTATCATCACTAACGCCACTTTCCAAGCCTCTCTCTCATGGAGCTCATCTATGACCGATCTCCACTAGCCGGTCAGTGATGAGGGCTAAGTAGTATGTTGATCTTCATTTGTGTACCAATATCATGAGAACCTTCAAAAGCATCAACATTTTCTACAACTTCATTCGAGTAATGGGGTCAGGAGTTTTTCTACCATCAATCTTCTTCTATTGCCTATCATTGACGCTTTGTGAGGATGTGGTGTTCACCAAAATTTCATCGTATTGTGCCCTGGATCATTGACTGCAGGAGGACCATGCAACTCACTAGCGGCAATTTCTTCAGAAACTTTACTTCTCTTTGCTATTGGCTTGTCTAGGCTTTTGCTTACCTGAGAGGGGCTTCCAGCAGGTACATCATGCCAAATTTTGATCGCCTCTCCTTTTTCAAGGAAGTTTACACCAGCCAGTTCCGAGATTATCGCTGCCTCCTTTGCAGTTTTCTTAGTGCCATTAGCAGCAACCTTCTCAACATTTATGCTCTCGCACTCAACTTCTTCGAGATAGTCAGCAGGAGTTTTGAGCGTTGATGGATCAACATTTGAAGCAGGACGGGGGTGTTCACTTTGCCCTTTCACGACATAATTTACCGAGACCAAATTTGAACAAGGAGCCTTGAATGCAAATCTCCTCGCGAATTGTTATGTTTGTTGGGATCAGTAGTGTATCCTTTCCCGAAAAGGCGACCTTCAGCTGTATTTGTCAACCTTTGTCTTCCACCCTTTCTCATTTTAGGAGGAGCAATTTCATCACTAGCTTCAACATTTTTTTAGTTGGCTTTTCCTTATTTCTGTGAGAATTTCCTCTTAGGAGCGATGACCGGTTGTAGGGCAGTCCGCTAAGTAAGGCCCTAATACGTATCAAACATATTTATAAATTTTGATTATTAAATGATATTATAATATCACTTTTGAATACTTTTATGGCAATTTTATTATTCTCTTTACACTAACCTATTAATTTAGTGTCCAGAGACAGTTGTTGTTTTCTGCATTGAATTTTCAGAAAATTTATATCTACGGAGCTCAAAATAACATACAAATTTACGATGGCCGGAGTATGGGGGCATGCAGCCAAGCCAGGTGGCCAGGGGCCCACCCCCGTGGGAGTGGATGTGTGGGGCCCTCCGGCACCGCCTTACGCTGATTCTTTCGCCTATAAATCCTATATTTACTGAAACGCTCATTACCATTTTCTCGATTTTTTCTACCATCGCAAGTTCATGTTCCAGGGAGATCCAATCTGGAGGCCCCCGACACCCTTCCGAAGGGGGAATCTATGACCAGAGCCATCTTCATCCACCTTGCAGCCACCATAAACATGTGTGAGTCGTTTCCTTAGAATTTAGGGTCCATAGAAGTAACTAGATGACATCCTCTCTCCCTTGTGATTCAATACAAAGTTCCCGTGAGATGATTCACATGATCGGGATCAATATGATGTAATCGGTGGTTGTGTTTGTTGGGATATGATAAGTTGTCACTTTATGATCAAATTGTTCATTGAATTATATGGAATATCCTGAGGTTTCTTTGCTGCATAATAAAGTAGATATGTATGCTTTCCGATCTATCTGTCGTCTTTAGCCAAGATTGATAGGTAATTCTTCACAGTGAGTTCTGCATGGTAGTGGGTTCAATCTTTTGGTGAATTTGATCCCCGTATATTCTTAACTTAATATTTTTAGATGCATGCTGAATAGTGGTTTCAGGAATGGAGAATTAGTTGTAGCAGTTGGATAACAGTCTACATATCACAGAAGTAATGTATGTGCAAGATTATGCCACGAATGATCATAGTCATAAATATAAGTATTGCAACTTAATCACCGTGCAACTGTAAATTTTTCACCACATCACACTTATCTGCTTGGAGAGATGCCACAAGTGAACCTATGGCCACAAGGGTCTATCTTCCATGACTGAAAACATTGACAAAAAATACTTTACTTTGATGTACCATTTTATTTATTTTATCTATCTATAATTTCCTTCCAGATGGTGCAATTTACCCTTGTAACTAGCGGGACAAGAAGCTTGACAACCTTCTTGCATTGGGGGGGAAGAGTGTATTGTGTTTTGTGTGCAGGTTCCCGTGACTTTGTTTGCTGGAAGAACACCTTCTGGTTCGATAAAACTTTGTTCTCAAATTGAGGAAAATACTTATTGCTATGTTACTTCACCCTTACATTGGGGGGGGGGGGTTACCTAACCACTCCTACGAGAGAGCAAGCCTGGCCTCACTAGACGCGATCAGAGCGTGATTCAGTAGGTCGACCCATCAGAGAATCTTGTCCCAAACTTTGCGCGCAAACACACAGTGAACCATCATTTGTTTGATGGTCTCAATGTGTTTGCAGCAAAGTGGGCAAGAGAGCTGGTGAGAAAGGCCTCTCCTTGTGAGGAGATTAGACGTCCATGCTTGATTCTATAGGATCAACTAGGCGAAGTAAATGAATTTCATAGACGCCCATGGCCGCCAAACTTTTAGGTCCCAGTCACACTCGGTCTACGTAGCGAAGGTCGTCTCATAAGCAGATTTAGTTGAATGGCTACTCGAAGGGGTCCATTTCCATGACCAAGAGTCCGGGCCAGGAAGGAGCAGGGTACCATTAATCCGCGACCAAATCTTGATAAATTGCATAATCGCTAACACAGACAGATAACCCCGAAGGTAGAGGCCCACGAGGAGTTTTGTGGAGGCCCTCATTGACAGTGCGTCGTGTGATGGCACCCGATTTTATGGGAGTCATGAGATGATGGAAAAGGTGAGGTATGTTGGCGCCATCCAACCAAATATCATGCTAGAAAAGGGTGGGTGCACTGTCCCGCAACTCCAGGTGAGAAGGGGCGCATAAAATGACCAACACATCATCCGTAGTTGATAGATCAAGAGTTGACCAAGGGAGATCAGCAGAAGTCTTGGCCGCCCAACAACACTTGGTGAGAAGAGCATCGTTGAGAGCTTGGAGGTTATGCAAACCTAGGCTTCCATACTTGGTCAGAGTGCACACATTCTCCCACGCGACCAAGAATTAGCCACCTTTAGTGGAATCAGATCCCTCCTAGAGGAAAGCTCTTCGAATATTGTCGGCTACCCAAAGGAGCCACAACGGGAGATCAACTGCCATCATGTGGTAGATTCCCATCATAATGATCAACCCCGTATTCCATCTTGCCAACCAGTTAGAGCATCTACAACTGGAGGCCCCATATCCGCCCCAAATATCTAGGCCACCTGCCCGATCACTACCCAGACAGAAAATTGTGGCCCAACCAGACTTTGCAAACTCAGCCCAAACGGTCTGGTTGTTAGGCACCCCCCCCATAACCATCACATATGTGGGGCAGATATGGGGATGCGCGAAGATCGGATACGGCCCACTATGGCACACCACGACCCAACAAATACCCAATCGCCAGATGAAACCCTAATCAATGTACACACTCGATCGCCTCGCTTTCAATCTTAGTCTCCTCCCCTTCCTGACCCCTCCCCTCTCTTCCCGTCTCCTCCCCTCCACCATGGTTGGCTCCAACAGCGCCTCCGGTAACAAGTCCAATCCCATCGACTCAGGCGGGCTCCTGAAGGACGATGACTCCGATAGCAAGGTCCGGACGACGAGGAGCTCACACCGTGCATTTCCATCTAGTGTTCGCGGGTGGACATTGGTGGGAGCTCGAGCTCTGAGCCATCCACGCTGTGCCCGGTGGCTCGACGATGCAATGTGGTCGAGCACGACGACCCGTCGTGCTTGGTGCCATTATAGATCCATAGTCGGGTGTGTCACTCCCCTTCCCCTCCATTCCCAGATTCTCGCGGGTACTGTTGTGTGCTCGTGCTTGCACCGAACTAGAGGATGAGGATGCCGGAGTCGGAGGCCAAATCCATACGCCTCGAGAGGCAGCAGGTCGTGTAGAGGGAGAAGAAGGATGGATCCTCCAGCCCATGCGTGATATCCACACCTTTCAACCCGGAGGAGCAACTCCTACGCGATGTTCTGTGCCGGTCCTTGACAACGACGGAGACGGATGTGAGGTGCCCCGCAAGAATGCAAAGTAACTCCAGATCGACATTGAAGAGTTGGAACGCCTTGTTATGCAGAAGCAAACCGGCAAGGAGAAGGCGGCATAGCTCGTGAAGGAGCAAGCCCACGCCGTCCGATGTATCTTCGACATCATATCGTCGTCGTCAGACAGTGGCACAACAAGCACGGACGACGATGACACACCTCCCACCCCGTAGACGCCTACATGGAGGACTACTACTGCCGCTCAGGTGACCGCAAGGGGAAGATCCCAGGGAGGCAATGGTGATGTCCGCGGCCCCAATACGTTTATCTAGAGTATTTTTTATGTACTTAATGTTTCCGGTGAACTCTATATGATTATGAACTCTACTTTTGCGGCGGATTGTGCTATATATATTTCCTACGGTCAAGTGTAGTTACTTCCATTTTTGTTTCGTATGTTCCAGGTAGTATCTATCATACTGGAATGTATATACGCGTAGTATGTAGTATGTAATGATGTTTAGGTAGTATATATATGTATGTATATATATATATAGGGTGGGTCTATTTTGACAACACCCTTAAGAGTCTTATTCTGACATTAAAACTGCTTATTCTGACATCACTTCGACACTTCAAAAAATCCCGAACCGAACCTCCCACCCCAAACCTATCGGACCGCACCACGACCTCCCACGTGCACCTCCCAGTCAAGCCCCACCCGAGGCCAAGTCCCTCTCACCCACTTCCTCTCCTGCCCACCTTTCTTCATCGCGGCGCCCATCCCCTCCACCTTCCTCTCGCCGGATCTTGCCGGCACGTCCCGGCCGGCAACCCCTGTCCGCCGGCGCCTGCCATCCTCCACTTCGCCCTCGCACCCACACCGAACCCACCTTCTTCCTCCCCCCTCCTCCCTGCTCCATCCGCCTCCACCGGCCCCGGTGTGGCCTCAACCAGCGGATCCGGCCACCGCCGTCCCCAGGCACGGCCTCACCCGCCGGATCCGGCCGCCAGTGCCTCCCGCCCGCTGGCGCAACATCACCTCTTTCCCCGCGCTGCCGCACCACCTCCTTCCCCTGCGCCGCCACACATACTACTTCCCTGCGCCGCTGCACAAGGCACAACTCGAACCACTTCCCCTCCTCATCCCGCCTGCCCACGCGTAGGCCAGCCGCCGGACCCGCCCGTCTCCGTCCTCCCTCGCGTGGCCGGCGTCGGTGTACCTGGCAATCACTGGGTCGAGGCCATCTGGATCCGCTCCGTGGACGTCCTCCTGCGGCTGCATGACAACGGATCTGCACCTAGCCTTCTCAGGATTTGACCTATCCATCCCCGTGTCGAGCGAGACTTGCCTTCATGGATTGGAGGGCCAGTCGGTGAGCTCGGGGGTTGCCGGCGACTCTCACCACCCCGTTCCTCCAGCTCCTCCCTCCCACCGAGGAGCGCATCAAGAGGGCCCCTGGGGGTGTCCGACGACCTCCTCTTATCCATTGTTTTTGCTCCCCAACTTCTCCTCTGCAACCCACTGGCAGCAAAAAAAATGGGACAATTACATTCCTGCCACTAGTTGTGTCACACCCGTTGGTTTTGCCCCTAATTTCAAAAAAACCTCGGTCTTGCCCACCCACGTCCGCTCGGCTTATGCTTTTGCCCTTCCGTGACGGTTCCGGCTGGTCAGCGCCGTTTGACCACAAGCGGAGCTCATTTATGGACATTTTTGCCCCTGTGCTCGTTGAGCTCCCGCGTAAAAATTAGAGAGCTCTGGCGCAGAAAAACAGAGGAGTAGCGGGAGGAGGTGGATCTGGCGATGAGAACCGGAAGCGCGAGCCCGGGAAGCTCATCGAAGCTCTCAACGGCGGCGCCTGCCCCGGCTGCAGAGGTAAGCAGGGCTCGTTTGTTCTAGGGTTAGGGTTTGTGTTTTTTGGAGTAAATCTCTCACTTTTCGAGAAGGTTGATGGGGTGGGCATTGTGGAGTATGCATCCGAGTTCTATCTTCCTGATGAGACCTACTGCGGCTTGGAGTTCGGCTCGAAGTATCGCTGCCCTGGACACGGCCTTGTTCCTGCCCGTCGAGTCGCCTGGGGAGGGGGAAGCACTTGTCGGCGATTTTTAGGGTGCCCACTTGATGTAAGATTAACATCTAGATATGTAATTTTGGACATGGGCATGGCCTTGTTGATTTCTAATTTTGGCTTAAACTGCAGTTGCTAGAAGAGTGTCGATGGATTGTTTGGGTTGACCCGCCTCCCCCAGCTCGTGTAGCCCTTGCATTTGAAGACATGCATGCTGAGATTGAACGCATCTGGATCAAATGTCACCATATGCAGAAGAGAAATCTACAGCTGGCACAAAAGGAGCGTGCGTTGAAGAAGAGACTGAAAGATCAAGAGGAGATGTTGCGCGTGTGGGCAATGTTGTTTGTCCTAACCCTTCTATGTGCTGTTGTTGTGGCCATCTCTGTTTCTTCTTAGATGATGGATGATGATGTAGCTGGTTGATCTTGTGTTGTAGCTAGTGGATGATGATGTAGCCAATGGATCTTTGCTAGTTGGTAATGGAAGATGTAGTTTAAAAGTTGTTTATGTGAACAACAGTAGCTGGTGGATGATGTTTATGTGAACAGCAGTAGCTGGTGGATGATGATAACATGACATTTCTGTGGAATTGAGTACAATTCATTTCAATATCAT
Source organism: Elymus sibiricus (assembly GCA_039707655.1). Lineage (NCBI taxonomy): Eukaryota > Viridiplantae > Streptophyta > Magnoliopsida > Poales > Poaceae > Elymus > Elymus sibiricus. The sequence goes on from CM077671.1 coordinate 255,624,772, forward strand.
ATATTGAAGTAGTCAATGACATAAGATGCAAACAAATTGGTTCAACATGTCATTTCCCAAGTAGTTCAACGAGATAAGATGCAAACATAGTTCCAGGACATAGGACAACAACATACCAAAGTAGTTCCAGGACACACGACAACAACATACCAAATCAGTTCCAGGACACACGACAACAACATACCAAATAGTTCTCCAGCCAAGTGCACACTACACTACTAAGTCCAACATGACAGTGGCACATGTAACAACCAAGTGCAAATTAGAACTTCAGTTTTTTGCTCCTTGTGTTCTTTGCTGGGTTGGGTAACATCCTTGCTTTTGATCTTGTGTTCTTAGCAGGAGCTGGAGCAGAGGGTTCAGCTTCAACAACAACTGGTTGGCCTTGCTTCTTTTTAGCAGGTCTTGGAGAAGCCCCTCTCAACTTCAGCCTTGAATGTGTATAGTAGCTGAAAACTGTCATTGTATTTTCCATATAAAGTATCAAGAGCCATCTCTTTGCCATAGTAACACCTCATATATGGAGGTTCAACTCCATATTTCTCAAGCAACTTTTTATGAATTTCTTTTGGTCCAAGTCCAGGATTTTTCCTAATCCATGACATTGCAGCATCTGCTATCCACCTTCTTTTTGCAGCTCTCAACCTCTTGCTTCTGTTAACACTAGGACAGTTGTGCTGGTAAGGATTTACTTTGATCTGAAATGAATAAGAAAACACAATGAGTAAGGATTGCTATTAATCAAACCAAGTAAGTGAGAGGTGGCAATTATGGAAACATGTGTAGTACCTAAAACATTGTGCTTCTCCTCATCAGTGATGCATGCAATCTCCACTTACACCTTTCATATGCACAGTGCACAGTAAACCTTCTAGTGTCACTTTTGACAACTAGGAACTCTGTTTCTGTCTTTATTGAGAATGTTGCAACAGCATTTCTACAGTCAACTGCAGAGGGGAAGACTACACCTTCCTCAATTGAGGGATTATCTCTATCATACATAACTACAGGCATGTCCTCATCCTCATCTTCAAAATGTCCCATCTCCTCTTCCTCCTGCTTTTCATCATCATCTGTGTCTGAAAATTCTGCAGGTATATACTCCTCATTTGCTGCATCTTCCTGGTTGTTGGCTTGAGCATATCCTGGATACAGTTTCACATCCTCATCATCTGACAATATTGCCTCATCAGGCATAGCTTCCTCCACAACATGATCAGCTACTTTATCTGGATGTGCTTGGCTTTGACTGCAAGAAGCACTTGGAGTTCTAGGAGGCTTCCAACTACTGCTTCCTGCTCTTGTGCTCTGTGCCCTTGTACCAGAGAGATTGAAACCTGATCCCCTTGAAGCAGAAGGCCTAGAAGACATGCTTTCTGCTCTAGTTCTCTGAATAACTGTAACTTCCAAGTTACATGACATGGTTTGTGCATTTCTTCCAAACACCAGTGCTAACTCATCATCAGACTGCATAGGGACCCAATTAGCTTTCTCAACATCCCAATATCTGAACTCTACTGCATCAAACACACCCCAGGGATACTTTCCAGAGATTGCATTCCTAAAATCATTAAACGTGCTACTGCTGTCCACCACTAATGGAAAATTGAAGCCACATCCTTGCTCCTTTGTACCTTTAGCAACTAATACAATTGTCTCCATTCTAACATACAGAGATAATGCTCTAGTGGGATCCATACTACAAAGAAAATACGACATACATCAACACACAAGAATTGACCAGATCCAGGGGAGAGAGAGAGAGAGAGAGAGAGTTACCTGCGCGTGCGAATCTGCCCTGCGCGTGCGGATCCCTTATCGACGCCACCGCCGCGGTCTTCCGCGGTGTCCATCGGGAGGAAGAAGAATCGATGGCGCCGCCGCCAGGCGCGCTCGCGCCGCCGCCAGGCGCGCTCGCGCCGCCGCCAGGCGCGCTCGCGCCGCCGCCGCTAAGACCTAGGGTTCATGGAGCAGGAGAGAGCGAGGGTGGGGAGCGAACAGAGTGAGATGGGAATGAGAGTGAGTTGGGACCCACGTGTAAGGGCAAGTGAGGGGCAAGCCGCGTCCACAAACGAGCTCCGCTTGTGGTCAAACGGCGCTGACCAGCCGGAACCGTCACGGAAGGGCAAAAGCATAAGCCGAGCGGACGTGGGTGGGAAAGACCGAGGGTTTTTTGAAATTAGGGGCAAAACCAACGGGTGTGACACAACTAGTGGCATGGATGTAATTGTCCCAAAAAAATTCAGTGAACTGCAGCGGAGACGGCAGCACACTAACGAGCGGATCTGGAAGGCGAAGCCCCCTTGCAGTTTGCGGCTTGTAGGCATGAAGTACGGCAGAAGCGTGCGTGCAATGCGGCAAGGTAGCGCGTGCAGTGCTCGGCCACTAGCATTTTGCATGTAGGCATGAAGTACGCCAGGCGGGTGTGTGCAGTCCGGTGAGGTAGCCCGTGCAGTGCTCGGACACCGACACCATTGTAGTTAGAGAAGTCCGACGGGGGTAGCGCGTGCACTGCCCACACGTCGGTGCAGTGCGCTGGCGCGTTGACTGTAATTTTTTTCGTTCATGCGATGATTAGAAAAAAAGATTATGAAGTTCACTAGCCTCGGCATTCAGTTCGGTCCATATTTGTGAAAGAAGAAACAAAAAGAAGCATAAGAAATGCAATTCATTTAGAGAGGGAGACTATGTCTAGATGGGAATTCCGTCCAGATGCTGGTATAAGGCGGTTCACTTTTGAGAGTGATATTATTCACTTGCACCCAACGTGAAGTGTGAAAAAACGTTAAGGGAAACAGAAAATGAAACGTGGTTCAATTTTTTATAGCGTTGCGTTTGCTTACGTCCCAATATGAAGTGCAAAACTATTGAGGAATTACAAAAAATAATGTGGTCTGCTTTGATTGTGTTTGCGGTCCACTTTCTATAGTGTTTGTCGTTCATTTGTGCCCAAGATAAATCACATAAAAAATAGGAAAATGACAATAAAGTAATGTGGTTCACTTTTGGTAGTGTCGCGGTTCACTTACGCCGACGTGAAGTCCCAAAAAATGTTATCAAAATTCACGTAGTTTTTTGTTAGAAAATAAACAAAAGAAATCATGCAATTCACTTGCCCGTTGGATGCAATGCGGTTTTCTGTCGGAAGCAGTGCGCTCTTCACTCCAATGCGGTCCACGCGTCGAATTTGGTGTCGCGAAAAACAGAGTGTCCGCATTTCGGTAAAATTAAAACTGCTCTTAAACCGCAAGGAATTAGATAGAGTGTTCTACATGAAAAAGTTGCGCCTCGTCGATATATTTCCAACGCCGTATCATTTGCATCGTTCCGACGAGCGGTTTGGAAAAAATCACGAAAATACGCTCGCTGCCACTCGTAGGCAACGGCACCGTTTTCAAAATTCCTTTAAAACCGCGAGGAATCTCAACGAGTGACCAACGTATGAAAGTTGCGCCTATTCCACAGATTTCCAACGCCGTATCACACACCTCGTTCCGACAAACGGTTAAAAAACTACAGCGAAAACCGTACCAAAAAATTGAAAATTTTGAAAAACAGAATTCTGCTTTTGAGTAATTTTGAAATTACTTTCAAACCGTAAGGAATTAGAGAGTGTAATCTACATGAAAAAGTTGCGGCTCGACGATATCTTTCCAACGCCATATCGTTTGCTTCATTCCGACAAGCCGTTTAGAAACAATCGCAAAAATACGCTCGCTGTCACTCGTCGGGCGTCCACCGTTTTCAAAACTGCTCTTAAACGGCGAGGAATCTCAAAAAATGTTCAACACGGCGAAGTTGCGGATTTTCCATAGCTATCCAATGGTATATTATATGCATTGTTATGACAAATGGTTTAGAAACTGGAATGAAAACGGTGCCGAAAAAACGTGTGCAATTTTTTCTGGTGACAATGCAGTGCTCGTTTGATAGGGATGCAGTGCACTCGCATTAACCATGCAGTTCGAAAGTGTTGTCAGAATAGTTATTCTGCACCCGATGTCAGAATTGACGGTCTGTATATATATATATATATATATATATATATATATATATATATATATATATATATATATATATATATATATATATATATATATATTACTCCCTCCGTTCCAGAATATAAGGCGTATTGTTTTCCGTGCAAGTAAACCATCTGAATGAATGTTTGACCATGATTACAGAATAAACTTACGACATCTACAATACCAAATAAATAAAATATGAAACTACTTTTCATGGTGGATCAAATGGTATAAATTTTGTATTATGGATATTGATATATTTTTCTAAAAACTCGGTCAAACATGGCTTTATTTGACTTTTGAAAAACAAATACAGTTTATATAAAGGAACGGACGGAGTACATTTTTGGTATTATGTACCATATTTTGAGCATATTTGTTTTTACGTACAAATATGTACGCATTTCAGAAATATAACAAAAACTATGGGTTCATTTGCAATTTTTTCATATAACTCACTTTGAAATATCTTATATATAATATAAGAACATAATAAAAATGATAAATAAGTATATATATACTACCCCATGATAGTATATGAGACACGGATATAACTACATCCAGTAGTAGGATGTATTTTGCCTATATATGTATGTTTGATCTATGTTACATTGTTTATCTACATAGTTACGTGGATTATATGAACTTGAGGACGGATGTTTGAGGAGCACGGTTCTGGGCAAGGAGAGATAGAAGGTGAGCGGTTATTGTCCGCGGCGTCCGCGGACATATAGAAGGCCAATGTTTTGGCAATCATGTTTGTAGATGCTCTTAGCGTTTTTTTTCACTAGCGGGAGCAGGTCGGCCTTAGAGAGGTTGGCTATTATTTGTTGTGTATAATATTTTCAAGGCCATCTAAACTTGGAAAGTCTAGATTCAGTGCTTGGATCCAAAATGTACCAAGAGATTTTACATCTTTGATCTTATTATTAATGTATATTCATATTTATATCCTAGAAAATTATGGGAAAATAAATAATAATCTGCTATGTATCATCTAATTCACTATCCTCCTTAATTTTGGAACTTTGACATTCAATTGAGATGTTCAATTTTGGACTGGTCTATGATTTTGACCGGATCAACTATTTCTCAACGAGCTCTCATCCAGTTAAGCCATTCAATTTTGAATTTAATTCATGATTTTTTACTAGGTCAATGATTTGTCAAATTAATTGGCAGTAACAGGTCCGAAAAAATACATCAGGCTTGTGCACCCTCATATCATCTAACAAAAGAAGCGCCAACAAGTGAGATTGTAGCACTAATATAGCACATGCGGTCATCAAAGCAAAAAATCTTCTCCACATAATTATTGGTTGAATAGCAGATAAAGGAGAATCACACTGCCAAGAAATCCCTCACTCAAACAGGCTTTCGCCCCGCTTTATAAATAAAGCAACGGTCCATACAACCAACATTCAGTTCACACCATAATCGACGGTTGGGGCAGCAACACGGTCATGCCCAAAGAAATAAGAGAAGAAAGCGAAAAAAAGGCCACCTAGTGGTTGTCGTCAAGTGGCCCTACGAAGAAGATAGTCGACGCACAGTGGTCTTAAGCGCGTCCAGCATGCTGCCAAGTCAATCCCGGTCTCGTTGCCTAGAGAGCGGATGTCAGTGCTGCAGAAAAGCAAGGAATTTCAAGGAGTCAGACGCCTGCCTCGGAAATATCCTCTCAATAACCATTTAATCACGAGTCATCCAGAGGGTCAATGATATTGCTGCAACGATCAGCCAGAACAAGCGGCATTGTCACCCAGGTTGACTGGCCCTGGTTTGGAGGAACTCCGTGAGGTCCTGGGCCTCCCAGTCAGGCCCAAGATCCTCACATATGTAAGTTCATAGGACCCTCGCCGGCACCGCACATAAAGGGCACAGACCATCGCCGGGTCCGTGTCGTTTAAGCACCTCCATCCCCGAAGGGATGCGATCGCAGAGGAGTTGCCACACAAAAATTTTAATCTTCAGGAGTAGAGGGGCCTTCCACAAAAGTGAGATCCAAGGAATGGTGGGGGGTGAGCATAGGGCATGGTATGCTGATACGTCTCCAACGTATCTACTTTTCCAAACACTTATTCTCTTGTTTTGATCGCTAATTTGCGTGATTTGAATGAAACTAACAGGGTCTGACACTGTTCTCAGCAGAACTGCCATGGTGTTGTTTTTGTGCAGGAATAATAGTTCTCAGAATCGAATGAAACTTTTTGGAGAATTATTTTGGAATATATAAAAAATACTTGAGCGAATACCTGCCAGATGGTGTCGGCGTACGACACCTATGGGATCGCGTGGATCCCTTTTATGGTTCGGCAGGGAAAAAGGCGTGCACAAAGAGCAGATCCAACGATCAACGCGAGGGATTTTTACCCAGGTTCGGGCCGCTAAGAAGCATAAAACCCTACTCCTGCTTTAGTTGTATTGAATGTGTTTAAGCCCAAGCTCCAGGAGCGCTTGCGATGAACAGTGCGTTCGAGCAGCAGCTACGCATGCAGAATGGGCCAGAAGGTCCTCCCCTCTGTGGCTACGCCTTGGGCCTCCTTTTATACCTCGAAGGGGTCACCAACAGTGGCGAAGTACAAGAGGTGTAAAGCTACTACAGTGTTATCATACCTAATACTGACGACTTAGGACAAACGCATTAAATGCTCCGTTTAGGTGTCCCTTAGCTTCTTGGGGACGGGAAAAGAGCCCGTCCCATCAGCACCGCTTAACCCCATCCGTCGCTAATGACACGACACGTATCCAGGAGGACAAAACCCCGTCTGACAGGCTGGTCGCTGCGCTGGAGCGGTGACAGGGTGACGGGGTGGCGAGGTCTTGCCGGGCTTGAATCTTGCCGGGGCTCCGCAAGCCATCCCGGCAAGATCTTGCCGGGATCCCAGTCTTTGGTCTTCTGTCTTCTGATTATTGACCTGAATGCTTTCTTGACATTCTTGCACTTGCATTCAGCTGTCCCCCGGCAGGCCTTGCCGCTGGTGTGGCTACAACCGCCCGTGCACAAGTATGGGGTACTAAAAGACCCAAACTTTAGTACACCGACAGGAGCCCCCGGGCCTAGGCCATACACGGGTGCGAGGCGTTGTTGGGCTAGGCCCAAACAGTGCACGGGCACGCGTGTCAGGAGTTAGCTGTTGTAATCATTCCGCTTATTGCGGCCCCCCACGACGCACATTGAACGCGCGACGTGGGATACGTGCGTGGAGCGGCCGTTATAGCAGCGCGCTCGCAAAAGCGTTTCCATATTGAGTAGTAAAGAGGCAGCCTCGCGCCTTCCCCATAAAAAGGAATCCGCAGAGGCGCTGCTCATTTACCTCCTGTCCTTTCCAATCTGGAAACCGCCGTCGTCCCCTTCCTCGAGCTCGAAACAGAGCCTATCCCACTCATCCGTCGCCTCCACGCCCTCACCGTCCTCGGCCTCTGCTCCCACATCCGCCATGCCGCCTAAGGCGAGCAAGGGCAAGGAGGTGAAAGCCGCCGTCCCGGAGAGCGAACTGGTGAAGATGCGGAGGAAGCACGCCGTCTTCACTTCGGCGCTTGATGCAAATGCCCTGAAGGACCGATACCTGTGCATGTGGGCGAGGGAGACGAAGGCTCATCCTGCTACTGGCATGAGCCCAGGTTCTTCCAAGGGTGGCCCAGATAAATTCCCTTTCTTTGCCGACTACTTTTACTGCGGGCTCTGTCCCCCGTTTTTTGATTTCTTCATTGACATCATATACACATACGGCTTCCATCTCTTGGATTTTACGCCGAATGCCGTGACATGCATGTCAGTCTTTGCCCATCTTTGTGAAAACTTTGCCGGAGTAGTCCCCAACACAGCCCTCTTCCGCCACTATTTCGTTCCCCGTATTCAAAAGGGAGACGCCCTTTCTGGTTCTATCACCTGGATTCCAAGGGCATGGAACAAAGAGATATACCCAGACGGGGTCTACCGCGAGAAGTGGGAAGAGTGGCGGGCCAAGTGGTGCTGGATTCAGGAGAAGGACCCTCAGCCCTTCTGTTTGCCTCGACGAACAAAAATGGCACGCGGTAATGATTGGAGCGCCCTCGATCCTCAAGATGAGAAGCTCACAATTGCAGTTACCAGGATCCACTGCCTCAGAGTTGCTGGGCTCACAATAGAAATGTTTGGCGCTGATTTCCTTCGCCGGCGCATCGCCCCTCTGCAGAAAATAGGGAGACCAGCCTGGGAGTTCCTGAATGCGGCAGATATCATGAGGCTGCGCCCTGGTCTGAATAACAACTTGACGGTCATGCAGCACACAGCTCTCTGCCACAAACTGTTCAGGCTTGACGCGAAATACAAGTTGTCGGCGATCATAATTCCCTTGTGCAACAACTCCGCCTTGGCCTCAATCATCGCCATGATGCCGGTGTGTGATGCTCACGGCCTTGACGGAACTTGGGATGAGCCATCCACAGAGCAGGCACAAGAATTCTTCGACAACTTGTCGGAGAGGGCCATCCGGGCAGAAACAAACCTCATCCGCCCCACCACTGAAGAAGAAGTGGCGTATATCGCCAGCAGGGTGGAAGAGGCGAATCTTGCCGCGGAGGCCGGTAGCGCTGGCTTCACGGAAAGGGAAGCCAGCGAAGAAGAAGTGATGTCAGAGGAGAAACTTGCCGGGCAGGGCGAGGTTGCTAGAGAGTGGAGTGGCACAGCTGCCGGGGGCCCTTCTGCCAAAGATACAGCCGAGTAGCAGCTGCCCGAGGAGCCCCCAGCTCCCGAGAAGAAGAAGAAGCGTGTTCTTCGAAAGGCCACCTCTGGTGTCTCAACCCACCAACCTTCCGCTTCTGCCGCAGCCAAGCGACCCAGGACCACTCCTTCACCTCCTCGCACAGACACCGTGGCGGAAGTCGACTTCGACCTCTCCGCCTTTAGCTCAGAAGGAGAAGAGTAAGGGTCCTGTCACATCCTTTATCTTCTGGATTTCTGATTTTTCTTAACTTGTTTGCCTTGCCTTGGCCTGTCCCCGTAGAGATACGGAAACGTTGGCGCAAAGGATGGCGAAGAAGGCGAAGACTTCAACAGGCGATGAGCCGCCAGCAAGCACCATAGGTGCGCCAGAGCCGATCACCACCAGCCCGGAGCCCAGCCCACGACGCAGCCCCCATCGTGAGTTCACTACTCACTTTCCGCTGGCAAGTGTCGGGGTGTGTATCTTCACTGCTGACATCACCGGGCTTGTAGGAGAGGAGCGACAACAAGGAGCACCATTGGAGGCCATCCCTAATGTGCCGCCTCCGTCAACCATGCCGCCCAGAGATGGATCTTCGGCAGGGGCTTCCGCTGGCAAGCCCATTCTTGTTGAGGAGGAGCCGGCAAGCACAGGCACCGGCAGTCCTACATCGGCAACCAATGTTGCCGGGAAAGGAGAAACCACCTCTCAACAGCTTGACACGGGTAAACCGTTAGCCTCAGAGTACTTGTCATTTTGTCTTTCTTTTTGTCTTCTTGAACTTCCACCTCAGCCTTATCTTGTTTTTTTTCTTAGCCTTCAGATCTTCCCTCGACGGAACACATGGATGTTGATGTCGTTATCGAGGAGACCGCCAGGGATGCTGCCGCCGAGGCCGACAGAGTTGCCGCTGACGAGGACGCCAAGGATGCTGTCGCCGAGGCCACCAAGGATGCTGCCGCCGAGGCCGCCAAGGCCGCACAAGAAAAGGCCACCAAGGAGTCTGCTGAGAGGGCCAGCAAGGAGACCGGTGACCATACTGATGGCATTCCTGCCGTAGGAGCGCTTGGCGCTTCACCGGTCACAGAGCCCCCAGCCGCCGGTGAGGCGAGTGTCGAGGACCAACCGTCAACATCCGGCGCCCCCCCCCCCCCCCCCCGCCCCCCATCAAGCAAATACCTCAAGGTTGGCGACAACCTATTCGTCAACATACCAGGAACGGCAAGCATTGGGGTGCCAACTGAAGGGGAGATTTTTGACGAAGACGTCATTGCCGCTGGTGGGCTCAAGATTGTCGACGAGTCATGCACCAGTAGCAGCAAATCCGAAGAAGAAAAGCTCCTCCAGGCCATGAGCAACAACTTCCAGAAGCTCCAAGTGCTTCACCGCGCCCGGAAAGACAAGCTGGACTCCAGGGCAGCAGTTGTCGAAGCAGCGGAGGTAGATTTCCAGAAGCGCGTCGAGGAAACAGAAATCTGGTACGCTGAGGCCTTTTAGGAGCTGAAGGCGAGTCAAGAACAGCTGAATCAAAGCTGGAACGAGCTCCTCATGAAGCAGTCTAATGTTGAGAAGGCACAAGAGGAGGCCGCTCCACAGGCCGCTGCAGAGGAAGCTCGCCCAACAGAGTGTCGTGTTGGGCTTGATGCCCACGAAGAAGAGCTTGCCGCTCACGAGAAGGCGCTTTCCGACAAGCTTCGCGGCAAGGACGAAGAGATTGAAAGGCTTGTCGCGCAGCGGACCCAAGAGCTGGAGCAGAAGCATAAGGAAGCCCTCGAGGCTCTGGCCACAGACCACGCCGGCAAGCTGAAGGAAGCCGTCAATGCTGCCAAAGCTGCAGAGGCCGCCAAGAACGAGCTTGACGATAAGGTGAAGAGGCTGGAGGCGGACCTTGAGGATCACGGCAAGAAGATCTCGACGCTCGAAGCCGAAAGAGAGAAGACTCTCTACAGCTTGGCGGAGATACAAGTTGCCATGTCCGACAAGACCAAGCTGCTCTCCTCAGCCAATGACTCTATCGCCGATCTGAAGCTGAAGCTGTCCACGCTGGAAGAGTCCCTTGAGAACAGCAGGGCTCGTGAGAAGGTCTTGATCAAAGATCTCCGGAATGAGAAGGACCTGCTCAAGAGCGCCGCCGCCACTTATAATGACTTCGAGAAAGGCGTCAAGATCTGGACTGGACACCTTGTCGATGTTGCAGAAAGGCTTGCAGCAGAACTATCCTCCATGGGCCTGCAGATCTTCAGGTATTCTTCTGATGAAAGAGTGTCTCCAAGCGCCAAGGTGACCTTGTTCTTCGACGGCATGATTGACGCCCTGAAGCAGCTCCATTCTGATCGAGCAACCCATCTGGCCAACGAATCCCGCAAACTCTGCTGGGCCGTCCTCCTCAAGGTGCTCATCAAAGTGGTGCACAAGAACCCTGGCATCAACCTCACCAACGTTCTTGACCGCTTGCCGAAGGATGTGGACCTCAAGGCACTCGAAGAACTTGTCGCGCCCATCGTCGACAAGGTGAACCAAGTCAAGAGGGTCGAATGCCAGCGCAGGGACTAGCCGCTTCACTTCTTTTTGTCGCCGCCATGCCAAAGACAATTTTGTCTTATGTTAGAATCGTGGTTGCCATTAATGTAATATAACTTGCTATGCTCTGGATGAATGTATGCTATTTCCCTTGTCTGATTTCTTTCTGTATGGAAAAAACCCTACGCTTATTGGGAACTTGCCGGCGCGCGCACCCTTGCCGCGAGCGCTTTGAGGAACGGATCCTTAGCAGCCTGTTGGAGGTGCCGCTGCCGGCAAGATACCTTGGCATTTTCAGTGCAGCCACTTAAGCTGTTGAGCGGACTCAAACCAAAGTAAGGGCGCAACCGATCATGACAAGGTTCCTTCGCGTGCAGGTTTCTCATACATAGGCCGAAATAGTTCAAGGAGAATAACCTTACAAAACAAAAATTTGTTTAAAGTTTCTGCAACTTAGCTTTTCGTTGTTGTACTCCATCCGGCAAGATGTCAACCTTGAACGTCGCCTGTCGGCATCCATACCATCATCCCCCCCCCCCGGCAAACTTGCATGCGAGGGAACCTTATGTCCTTTGAGAAAAAGAAAGAAGAGAAAATAGAGATATGGAACCTTGGCGGTTCGTTAATGGTTACCGGAAGCAGGTGTACAATATCTCAGATAAGCATGCGTATAAGTAAACATGAAAATCGACAAGAATTGTAAAACACTTAATCTTATTCAACTATGCACAGGGTCTGCGCCTGGCTTTGTACAAAGGATCATATGCCTTGCTGGCAAAACTTGTACAAAAGATGGTTGCCGGGGGACCCGGCAACCGCGCCCTATGGATAGAACTTACGAAGATGTTCGATATTCCAGGAATTGCTCACTGGAACGCCATCTTCGGTCGCCAGGCGGACTGCACCAGGCCTGGTGACTCGTACTACCCGATAAGGGCCTTCCCACTTCGGCGTCAACTTGTTAGAATTCTTGGCCGACTGAACGCGCCAAAGAACAAGGTCGCCTTCCTCAAGACTTTGGGCATGAACCTTGCGGCTATGGTAGCGGCGTAAGGCTTGCTGGTAGCATGCAGCTCGCACAGCAGCCTGAAGACGATCTTCCTCAAGGAGCGTAACGTCGTCTTGCCGCAACTGCTCTTGGTCAAGCTCATCATAGGCGAGCACTCGAGGTGACCCGTATGTGAGTTCCATGGGGAGAACTGCTTCCGCCCCGTATAATAGGGAGAAGGGTGTCTGGCCGGTGGCTCGATTTGGTGTCGTTCTGATTGACCAAAGAACTGCCGGCAGCTCATCAATCCAGTGTCTTCCGCACTTGCGCAGCTTGTCGAAAGTTCTTGTCTTAAGACCTCGCAACACTTCAGCATTTGCCTTTTCCGCCTGGCCATTGCTCCTTGGATGAGCAACAGAAGCAAAACAGATCTTGCCGCCAAGGTCTTGGACGTACTGCATGAAGGTGTGGTTCGTGAACTGTGTGCCGTTGTCGGTGATGATCTTGTTTAGCACACCAAAACGGCAAACTAGTCCTTTGAAGAACTTGACGGCTGATTGTGCTGTCACCTTCCTCACTGCTTCCACTTCCGGCCACTTTGTGAACTTGTCGATTGCGACGTACAAGTACTCAAAGCCCCCGGTAGCACGGGGGAAAGGGCCCAAAATGTCGAGCCCCCAGACCGAAAATGGCCAGGAAAGAGGGATTGTCTGAAGAGCTTGAGCTGGTTGATGCAATTTCTTTGAATGGAACTGGCACGCTTCACACTTGGTTACTAGTGCAGTTGCATCCTGGAGAGCAGTGGGCCAAAAGAAACCTTGCCGGAATGCCTTACCAACAAGAGCTCTTGATCCTATGTGGGAGCCACATATGCCTCCATGTATCTCTGCCAACAGCTCCAGTCCATCCTCCCGAGGAATGCACTTCAATTTCACACCGTTCGGTCTCTTTCTGTACAGGACATTGTCCACAAACTGGTACATATTAGACTGACGGGCTACTTTCTCCGCTTCTTCCTGTTCTTCGGGGAGTTCTCCTATTTGAAGGAAATGGACGATGTGTTGTGCCCATGCTGGAGCCTGAGGCTCGACAACAAGGACTAAAGGCATGTCCTCTGCCGTGGGAGCGTTTGTCTCTACAGCAAAGGCTCGAGGCCCTGTCGGAGCCTGTTGCTCCCCGGCGAGCTCGGCGGGAGCGTTTGTCTCTACGGCAAGGGCTTGAGGCCCTGCCGGAGCCTGTCGCTCACCGGCAAGCTTGGTGTCGTTTCCGGCAACTTCTTTGCCGGCGGCCTCTGGGAGCTCTGCCGGAAAATACTTGCCGGAACTCAACTTCCTCCTTTTTTTCTTGTCCCATTGATGGTGTTACGGATGGTTGAGTCAATCGGAGCACAAAAGTTCCTGGTTCCACAGGTAACTTAAGGGCAGCGCATTTTGACAGTCCATCAGCAATGCTATTTTCCGCACGAGGAACGTGCTCCATTTGCAAACCGTCAAAACGCTCTTCCAATTTCCTCACCTTATCGACATAAACTTCCATCAATGCACTCTGATAATCTTTATTCATCTGCTTGACGACAAGCTGCGAATCACCTCTGGCGATGAGCTTCCTAATTCCAAGGTCCGCCGCGATCCTGAGACCGGCAAGCAGCCCTTCATACTCTGCAGTGTTATTTGTCGATCTCTCCCGGGAAAAGTGCATCTGAATCACGTATTTGAGGTGCTCTCCGGTGGGTGCAACAAGCAGCACGCCAGCACCGGCGCCTTGCAGCGAGAAAGCCCCATCAAAATACATAATCCACTCTTGATTCGTTTCCTTGCCGGGGAGAGTTGTCTCCGGAATCTCTTCGTCTGGCGTTGGGGTCCATTCCGCAATGAACTCCGCCAAAGCTCTGCTCTGAATGGTTGAAGTACTTTCAAACTTGAGACCAAAACTTGACAGTTCCAAAGCCCACTCCACAATCCTGCCGGTTGCAGCTGGGTTTCGCAAAATCCGTTGCAACGGAAAGCGAGTGACGACAGTGATCTCATGTGCCTGGAAATAATGGCGCAGCTTCCTCGAGGCCATAAGGAGGCCGAAGAGCAACTTCTGCACGCCAGAATATCTTGACCTAGCCCCCTGCAAAAGGGAGCTGACGAAATAAACTGAGCGCTGCACCATCTTCTTCTTCTGTGTTGCTTCATTTGACTGCGCAGATCCTACTTTATCACCACCAGACCTTGACGGGGAAGATCCCAGCTCGTCGCTTGGCGGTCTTGCCGTTGCCGCTGCTTCTTCGTCGACTTCTCTCTCTGCCACTAACGCAGCACTCACCACTTGATTCGTTGCCGCTAGATATAGCAGCAACGGCTCTTATGGTTTTGGCGCGACTAGTACTGGCGGAGAGGAGAGGTACCTTTTTAAATCCTGTAGCACTGCCTCCGCTTCCGGAGTCCATCTCATTGGACCTGCCTTTTTCAGGATTTTGAAAAAGGGCAAGGCGCGATCAGCAGATTTGGAGATGAATCTACTCAGAGCAGCAACGCAGCCGGCAAGACGACGCACATCTTTGACGCGTCTTGGTGCTTCAATCTGCTCAATTGCCTTAATCTTGTCGGGATTTGCTTCGATTCCACGTTGAGATACAAAGAACCCGAGAAGCTTGCCGGACGGAACGCCAAACACACACTTCTCAGGATTGAGCTTCAAATTGATCTTGCGCATATTTGCAAATGTCTCTTCTAGATCTTGTATGAGCGTCGCCTTGTCCTTGGTTTTGACCACTATGTCATCCATATAAGATTCCATATTTCTATGTAGCTGGGGCTCAAAACCAATCTGGACCGCTCTTGCAAATGTCAAACCAGCACTTTTCAACCCAAAAGGCATACGCACAAAGCAATAAGTACCACATGGGGTGATAAATGCGGTTTTCTCTTCGTCTTCCTTTGCCATGAAGATCTGATGATATCCTGAATAGGCGTCAAGAAATGAAAGCAAATCGCAGCCGGCAGTGGAGTCCACAATCTGGTCGATGCACGGCAAGGGAAAAGGATCTTTTGGACGGGCTTTATTGATATCTGTATAATCAATACACAGCCTCCATTTTCCATTCGCCTTGCGCACTACAACTGGATTGGCCAACCATGTTGGATGGAGCACTCCTCTAACCAAACCTGTCGCTTCTAACTTCCTGATTTCCTCGGCAATAAATTCTTGTCGCTCCAAGGCTTGCTTCCTAACTTTCTGCTTGACGGGCCGTGCATGAGGACAGACAGCAAGATGGTGCTCAATCACCTCCCTGGGAACACCGGGGATATCAGATGTTTGCCATGCAAACACATCGACATTCGCTCGCAGGAAGGCAATGAGCGCGCTTTCCTATTTGTCGTCGAGGGTGGAACTTATGGTGAAAGTTCCCCCCGTACCATCCTCCTTGACGGGCACCTTCTTAGTTTCTGGTGGAGCTGCCTTGGATTTCTTGCTCTTGCCGGTGGAGCTCTCTGGCACATCCTCAACGGGAGTGCAGCACTCCGAGGAGGTGCGTTTGCCGGAGTGTGTGCTAGAGGTCTTGCCGGTCTTCCTCCCCCCGGGAGCTTCAGCGGCAGGAGCAAATGCCTTGGCGGCAGGTGCTGCAACTGCCTCCCGGTAAAGTTGGTCGGCGCAGATAAGCGCATCCTTCTTGTCGGAGTTAACAGTGATGACACTCATCGGCCCGGGCATCTTCAATGTATTATAGGCGTAGTGCGATGCCGCCATGAACTTGGCCAGCGCTGGACGGCCAAGGATCCCATTATATGGCAATGGAATCTTGACGACGTCGAAAACAATCTTTTATGTTCTGTAGTTCAGGTCACTACCAAATGTTACTGGTAGTGTGATCTTACCCTTCGGCTGGCTCCTTCCTGGATTAATCCCCTGAAACGTGCCCGTCTCCTCGAGATCTTCATCAGGAATTTGCAACCTTTTGATCACATCAGGTGAGATCAGGTTCAAACCGGCCCCACCGTCAACTAACATTTTCGTCACTTTGAGGTTGCGAATCGTTGGCGAAACCAACAATGGCAGACACCCGACCACAGTTGTGCGATCAGGGTGATCCTCAGCGTCAAAAATGATAGGCGTGTTGGACCATTTCAATGGTTTCTGGGCATCAATAGATGGCTCTGTTGCATTGATCTCGCGCGCCCACCGTTTAAGTCGGCGGCAGGAAGAATGCAACGAGGCGCCCCCGTCAATGCACATGACTTCTGTAGCTCTTTGAAATTCGTGCTCGCTGGACTAGTCATCCTCCTCGTTGTCATCGTCACCCCCCCTCTTCCTTGTCGCGGCCTCGAGCGGGCCTCTCCTTCTGTTGCTTAGCCTTGCCGCGGCGACCTCCTCGGCCACCGCGTTTCTTGCCGGACCCCTTTGCACCATCCTGGGCCTTCTCCTTATCTCGCCTTTCATACTCAGCTTTCTTCTTCTCGACAAGCTGCTCAACTTGCCGGCAGTTTTGGAGATCATGGCCCTTTGTGCGATGGATCTTGCAGTACTGCTTGTCGGAGCCCTCCGGCTTGTCGGCAGCCACCAAGGCCTGACAGGAGGCGCACCCGGCAACCTCCTTGCCGGGGCCGTCAACCTTGATCTTCTTGGCGGTGTCGAGGTTGCCAGATTCCTCGACGGCAAGCACGGCCTTGCCCTTGCGTTTCCTGTTACGCCGTCGGCCTTTCTTTGCCGGGGCGGCGGCGTCTTCGTCTTCAGAGTCGATTCCTGCACCAGCATCTTCGCCGGGGAATCTCCTCCCTTCTTTAGCTCAAGCGCATTTATCAGCCAGAGCATAGAGCTCGGCAACATCCCTGACTTTGTTCATCGCCAGCTCTTCACGCATCCTGCGGTTGCGCACGTTCTGATGGAACGCGCTGACAACAGCGGCAGGATGAACGCCTGGGATGTTGTGATGTATGCGGCTGAATCTCTGTATGTACTTGCGCAAAGTTTCGCCCTCTTTCTGGGGGATGAGATGCAAATCACTTTCCTGGCCAGGAGCTTGGTGGCCTCCG
Source organism: Elymus sibiricus (assembly GCA_039707655.1). Classification (NCBI taxonomy): domain Eukaryota; kingdom Viridiplantae; phylum Streptophyta; class Magnoliopsida; order Poales; family Poaceae; genus Elymus; species Elymus sibiricus. Next base: position 255,642,008 of record CM077671.1, read on the forward strand.
GTAAAGGCGCCAACAAACTAATGACACAGATCTGCCCAGGAAGAAATGGAATTTTCCGGCAGATGCATCAACCACGACCTGACGTTGGGCTTAAGTACCAACGGGAAGTAGTTGGCGAGTATCTTGTTGTCGCGAGCCCCGGCAGCCTGCACCGCAATGGTGTAGACGGGTGAGTTTTGCCGTCGTATTTCTCCGGGACCTCTGGTTTGAACGTTCGGTAATTGGGCCACTGGACTCGCCGCAGCTCACGGGTAAAAGCTGGACAACCCACCTCATAAGGTAGGTCACCAGGATACCCTGGCGCAGGCTTGTCTACAGTGGGTCCTGCGCGCCTATCAGATTGATGGCGCGCTTCCCGCCGCCGCTCGATGGTAGTCCGAGCGTCTTCTTTGCTTCGTTCCCGAAGAACTTGACGTTGATCGCGGCGAGTTCGCGGATCAGACGACGCCGTTGAATCATCATCACAGGCGCCGATCCGTCGAGTCAGCGACTGCTATTGCCGCCGTGGAGGAGAGTGCATCGTGGTCCTACCGCCTCCAGTCTTCTCGCCATCGGCGCGCGCCGGCTCGATGGATTGCCGCCGCGAAGGCTCCGCCCGCTGCGGCCCATCTCCATTAGCGAAACCGATGAGGCTCTGAATGGCAGCTCTCCATTCTTCGAGCTTCTCCGTAACAGGAGGAAAATTCAGGAGCAGCTATGCTCGTGCCAACGCTTCTGCTGGTGTAGGCGGCGGCGAAAGGTGTGAGGAACGTGAGGTGCTCTGACTCTTAACCGTGTTAGAAGGAGCTCCATCACAGTCCCGCGACCGCGCGTCGCTTCCACCAGCGTTTTGGCGTGCATGCTGGTCCCGCGCATCTCGAGAGTGATGCTCAGGAGTCTTTCCTTGGGGACGCTTAAAACCACCAACGTCGTGGCGCTGTTCATCGCGTGCGATCTGAGAAGGCCGCGGCGCATGCACCGGCGTGGGTGTCTTAGAAGGCGCCCTTCCGTCCTTGGAGTTCGCTACGCCGCCCGTAGGCAGCACAGCTCCGTCCTTAGATCTAGCAGCGCGCGGGTTGCCGTCGCCGCTGGGAACGACGCCGCTCGCTTGGCTTTGACCACCAGAACGTCGTGGAGGCACAAGACCTCCGCCTCCTCCGCCTGCGTCCACACCTTCGCCCGTCTGTGTAGCTACAGGCGCACCGGACGCGGATGGACCAACCGCCGTAAAACCCTTCTTCTTGGGAGCCATGGCGATGAAGATGATGAAGAAACTGGCGCGCTGATCGCTAGATCAGGTTCACGCAACCTTTCCCCCTACCTGGCGCGCCAAAGATGTCGGCGTACGACACCTATGGGATCGCGTGGATCCCTTTTATGGTTCGGCAGGGAAAAAGGCGTGCACAAAGAGCAGATCCAACGATCAACGCGAGGGATTTTTACCCAGGTTCGGGCCGCTGAGAAGCGTAAAACCCTACTCCTGCTTTAGTTGTATTGAATGTGTTTAAGCCCAAGCTCCAGGAGCGCTTGCGATGAACAGTGCGTTCGAGCAGCAGCCACGCATGCAGAATGGGCCAGAAGGTCCTCCCCTCTGTAGCTATGCCTTGGGCCTCCTTTTATACCTCGAAGGGGTCGCCAACAGTGGCGAAGTACAAGAGGTGTAAAGCTACTACAGTGTTATCATACCTAATACTGACGACTTAGGACAAACGCATTAAATGCTCCGTTTAGGTGTCCCTTAGCTTCTTGGGGACGGGAAAAGAGCCTGTCCCATCAGCACCGCTTAACCCCATCCGTCGCTAATGCCACGACACGTATCCAGGAGGACAAAACCCCGTCTGACAGGCTGGTCGCTGCGCTGGAGCGGTGACAGGGTGACGGGGTGGCGAGGTCTTGCCGGGCTTGAATCTTGCCGGGGCTCTGCAAGCCATCCCGGCAAGATCTTGCCGGGATCCCAGTCTTTGGTCTTCTGTCTTCTGATTATTGACTTGAATGCTTTCTTGACATTCTTGCACTTGCATTCAGCTGTCCCCCGGCAGGCCTTGCCACTGGTGTGGCTACAACCACCCGTGCACAAGTATGGGGTACTAAAAGACCCAAACTTTAGTACACCGACAGATGGGGGCCACTAGCTGCCCACAAGGCACCTGGGCGCGCCCACCTGCCTTATGGGGCCCACGTGGGTCCGCTGACCCTAATTCTAGTCCTATAAATTCTTATTCTCCGAGAAAAAAATAGAGAGAAGTTTTCATCGCGATCTACGAGATGGAGCCGCCGCCACCTCCTGTTCTTCCCTGGGAGGGCTGATCTAGAGTCCGTTTGGGGCTCCAGAGAGTGGAAATCATCGCCATCATCATCACCAACCCTTCTTCATCAGCAATTCCATGATGCTCACCACCAGGAGTGAGTAATTCCTTTGTAGGCTTGCTGGATGATGATGGGATTGGGTGAGATTTATCATGTAATCAAGTTATTTTGATAGGGCTTGATCCCTAGTATCCACTATATTCTGAGATTGATGTTGCTATGACTTTGCTATGCTTAATGCTTGTCACTAGGGCCCGAATGCCATGATTTCAGATCTGAACCTATTATGTTTCCATGAATATGAGTGTGATTTATATCCTATCTTGCAAGTTGTATGCACCTACTATGTGTTATGTTCCGCATCCCCCAAGGTGACAATAATTGGGACTCTTTCCAATGATGGCCGTAGTTTGAGAAGTATATGTATTCACCATGTGTTAATGCTTTGTTCTGGTTCGCTATTAAAAGGAGGCCTTAATATCCCTTAGTTTCCATATGGGCTCCGTGCCACGAGAGGGTAGGACAAAAGATGTCGTGCAAGTTCTTATTATAAGCATGTATGACTATATACGGAATACAGACCTACATTATATTGATGAATTGGAGTTAGTTCTGTGTCGCTCTAGTGTGTAACCGTTACATGATGATTGTCATCCATATCAATCCATCACTGATCCATGGCCTACGCTTTTCGCTTATTGATTTTCGTTAATTTAGTTCTGTTACTGCTAATGTTACAATCAATACAAAACTGCTACGTTTCTCTGTTTCCATTACTATTGCTACTGTGCTACTAAAAACTTTGTTGCAGAAAGAAATCCCAGGTGTGGTTGAATTGACAACTCAACTGCTAACACCAATAAATATTCTTTGGCTCCCATTGTGTCGAATCAATAAATTTGGGTGAAATACTACCCTCGAAGACTGTTGCGATCCCCTATACTTGTGGGTTATCAAGACCTTTTTCTGGTGCCGTTGCCAGGGAGCATAGCTCTATTTATTGTGTTCACCAAGGATTTCTATTGTCATTATGAAGAATCTGAAAGACGCTAAAACTAATATCATACCCTCTCGAATGAGGGCAGGTAAGGAACTACCATCTAGCTCTGCACTTGATTCACCTTCTGTTTTAAGTAAGCTTGCAACACGACCACCTGCTATTCAATCTGATATGTCGCAAGTAATTGATGATGTTATTTCTGCTTTGAATGAAAAATATGATGATGCTACTACTATGCTAGATGAAACTGAACATGTGCCACTAGGTGATTTGCTTGATGCTCATATTGCTAAGTCTAGAGAACTTGAGAATGACGAAATTGAAATTGATGAAAACTATGATTCACCTACTTTGTCTAGATCTCCTCCTAGAATTAAAATGCCTAGTGTACCTGATGGTTATGTTATGGATGGGTAGATAAATAGACATTTTCTTGCTTCTAATGATAAAGATGATCTTAAGAAATTGCTAAGTAAACTGAAAGAAAAATCTATGAATGAGAAAATGAAATATGATCCTAAGTTTGCTACTTCTCCTATATTTGTTACTAATAAGGATTATGAATTTTCTGTTGATCCTGGGTTAATTACTTTAGTAGAATCTAACCATTTCCATGGTTATGAATCTGAAACTGTTGTGGCACACCTTACTGAATTGCATGATATTGCCACCCTATTTGCTAATGAGAAAAGGATGCGTTATTACTATGTCCTTAAGCCTTTTCCTTTCTCACTAAAGGGTGATGCTAAGAAGTGGTTCCTTTATCTTGCTCCTCGTTGTGTGCGTAGCCCCTAGGATATGATATATTACTTCTCTGAAAAATATTTTCCTGCTCATAAGAAACAAGCTGCTTTACAGGAAATATTTAACTTTGTGCAAATTGAAGAAGAGAATCTCCCTCAAGCTTGGGGAGGCTTCTCCAACAATTTAAATCTTTGCTTAATCATCCTCTTAGAAGAATGAAATACTTGATATCTTTTATAATGGACTAAACGATGCATCTAGGGACTACCTAGATAGTTTTGCTGGTTGTGTTTTCAGGGAACGAACTGTTGGGCAAGCTGAAGAACTATTGAATAATATTTTGAAAAATGCTAATGATTGGACACTTCCTGAACCACCTCCTAAGCCAATTATTGAGAAGAGAATGTTATATTTCTCAGTCCAGAAGATATGAAAGAAGCCAAGAGATCTATGAAAGAAAAATGTATAAAGGTTGAAGATGTTAAGAATCTACCACCTATCGAAGAACTAGACAGACTTGATATCCCTACACAGGTAGTAGAGGTAAACTCTCTCCGTATATTTGATGAAAGTCATATACCTTACAATAAAACTGCTTGTCAATGCAAGTATGAATTTGATAATTACATTGTTAAGAAGGAGCATTTTAATAAGTATGTTATGGATCAATTAAAAAGAAATGCTATGATGATTGATCGCCTGAGTGACTTGATGTTTAGAATTGCTAATGATGTTAAAGGTTTAGGTAAACACTCATATATGGTCCAAACTCAGTTAGATCAAGTTGCTAAGTCACAAAATGATTTGTTTACCGAAATAAATAATAAAACCAATGATAATGCTACTAGAGTTGTGACTATAGGGGTAGAAGACACAAGAACCCCTCTATCTTGAAGGACATCCTAAAAGAACTGAACAAGATTATCAGAATACTAATAAGGATGCACCTAGTCCTTCTAGGAAGAAAAAGAAAAGGAAAAATGATAGTACTTTGCAGGATTCTAGTGAACCTATGATAAAAAAAACCTTCTGAGAATCATGATGATGTTTCTATTTCTGATGCCGAGACACAATCTGGTAATGAACATGCACCTAATGATAATGAGAATGACGATGTTCATGCTAATGCTCAACCAGATAATGATAAAGAATCTGATAATGATGTACAAATAGAAGTTGCACCTGATTTTGATAACCCACCACCTAAGAATAAACGTTACGATAAGAGAGATTTCATTGCTAGAAAACATGGTAAAGAAAGAGAGCCATGGGTTCAAAAACCCATGCCATTCCCTCGTAAGCCTTCTAAAAATAGGGATGAGGAAGATTTTGAGCGCTTTGTTGAAATGCTTAGGCCAGTCTTTTTGCGCACATGCTTGATTGCTATTCTAAAGATGCCTCCTTATGCAAAATATATAAAATATATTGTCACTAATAAAAGAAATATACCTGAAACTGAGATTTCCACCATGCTTGCTTATTATTCTTTTGGGGGTGGAGTACCAAAGAAATTGGGAGACCCCGGGATACCTACTATACCTTGCTCCATTAAACGAAGTTATATTAAAACTGCTTTATGTGATCTAGGAGCCGGTGTTAGTGTTATGCCTTTCTCCCTTTATAAAAGACTTGATTTGAATAAGCTCACACCTACTGAAATGTCTTTGCAATTGGCTGATAAATCTACTGCTATACCTATTGGGATTTGTGAGGATGTCCCCGTTGTTGTTGTAAATGTTGCTATTTTGACAGACTTTGTTATTCTTGAGATGCCTGAGGACGACAACATGTCGATTATCCTTGGTAGACCCTTTTTGCATACTACAGGAGTTGTTATTGATTGCAACAAAAGCAAGGTTACTTTTCATGTTAATGGAAATCAGCACACGATATACTTTCCAAAGAAACGAGTTATGGTTAATAATATCGATTCTATTGAGGAAGAGGCAACAATTACTTTCGGAGAGTTCAAATTTCCTCTACCTACTGCCAAGACGAAATATGATATTCTTATTGTTGGGGAAATGCATATCCCCACTGAGGTAACTTAGTGTCATACGAAAAAATTCGGTTTCATGTCAATCGAAAACGGTTCCTTAATAAGACTTGATCAACCTTGTTAATGGATTCTTTTTGAAAAGCATGTGGTCGGTAAATTTAGTAGGCACAACCTTTCTGTAAGTTTAGTTTGCTCTCTGTCATTTGAAGTTTAATAAAGAAAAATGCCATGGCTTTCCTGTTTTCTGAATAACCATGCAATAGAAAAATGACCCAAAAATAAAAGTGCTCGGAATGACACAAAATTTTAACATGAATTTTTGTAGAATTTATTACAATTTCTGGAGCTGAAAACATCCCAGGGGGTGCACTAGTTGCCCACAAGGCACCTGGGTGCGGCCACCCCCCCCCCCCCCCCCCGGGCATGCCTTCCTACCTTGTGGGACCCACTCACTAATTCCTTCAGCTCCCTTCGTCTCTTACCTCTAGCAAAAATTCCTGGTAGCTCTCTCTCGCACGCGCGTTCTTGCTCCTATACCTGAGATTTTAGATCTCTTTGCTCGGAATTCCGTTTCCGAAACTGTTTTGAGGATTGCTCCTTGGTATATGACTCCCCCATTGCTCCAATTAGTTTTTGCTTTAGTGGAGTATAGATTGCATATTTTGCTGCACTTGGTGCTGCTGAATATGAGCTTCCATGTTGAATTCTTTGAGTTCCAAGTTATTTGAATGCTTGATATGGCCTCTAGGCATCCCTATGAGTAGTTTCTATCAATCTTACAAATTTTTGTTGACGTAATTTTGTGGTCCAAAAATTTCAGAATTTTGTTCTTAGGAAAATGAACATCTTTAGGAGGAGTTCTTTAAGAAGAAGGTCCTCTGGTGAGTCATCGAGTGAGAGCTCGGTGCGGGAAGCGTACACTGAACCAAGGGCAAGCTCAGCGCGAATGGCCGAAGCCAAATCATGTCGTTGGCCTTGCAACGAGTTTATGACGGGAGCTGGTATTAAGGAGGAATTTGATCAATCTATTCAGAACGCTGGGCTCACCACCTTCCTCGCAGATAAGTGCATTCAACACTATAATCTCACCTACTCATTCATGCCAAAGTTTGAGTACCATTCTCGCACTTCCAGAGTCTTGTTTCATCTCTATGATAAATCATTTGGTATGTCTCTAGAAGAATTCTATGATGCTTGCAAAATTCCATATTGGGGTTCGCTTAGTGAACCTCCAAAACCTGACTATGAAGTGTTCCTTAGAAGTCTCTGCAATGGTGAGGATAGAGGAGTTACACAAGCTAGAATAAAAAGTATTCAATTTCCCTCTATTCGCAACTTTGCACTTTTCAATGGAAAATGTATTGTTGGAAAACAAGATTGCAGTGCGGTGTGCGCTCCTGACTTGAGCATTATTCACAACGCTCTAACGCGCACTAGACAGTATAACCTTGGGGCAATTATCGCCCGTCGCTTGCACGGCAATGCGGGCAACGGAGATTTATATGGAGAAATTTATGCTACTCGTTTAGTTACTAAGTTAGGGGTCTCGCCTCGACCCAATGATCCTATATTACCTGAAAAATATTTAGACTTTGAGGCGATGCAGCGCCATGATTTTATTAAGGATGGAGCTCACATATATGATTATAACTTGACATTTGATAAATACAATGTTGTCTCTGTTTTTTGCCTGCGTCTGTCCTCTTTGATTTTCAGAGCAAACGGAGATATTTAATCTATGAGAACGAAGCACATGAGTACAATGCAGCAGTGGAGGCCGCTTGTTTGGTCGGAGAGGCAGCACGAAACATCTCCACGAGCTATCATTTTGACTATTATCCAGACTAAGGATGGTGAATACCAAGATCGGTCAAGGCCTAAGCTTGGGGTAGTACGTATTTCTCACCGATATTACATTCATGTTCACACATTTCATTCATCGGTGATCATCCTTTTTCATTGTATATCCATGTTAGTTTTATTTTTCGTTTTCTTCTTGTGTGTTTGAAAAACTTTGAAAACCCAAAAATATTTCTCGCTTCTTTTCAGTTTTTCTTTCTTGTTTTATTAGTTTGTAGTATTAAAAGCAAACCCAAAAAGATTTCCTGCTTCTTCTTTTACTTGTTGGGAGCTTTTCCGTGTAAATAGTTTTTCTTGCTTTTCATTTTTTCTTCGTTAATTTGCTTTCTTTAGAAAAACTAAAAACTCCAAAAATATTTTAGTGTGTTCCTCTGAAATTCTTTTCTTTTCTTTGAGTTGTCGAAAGGAGAAGACCACAATGAAAATGTTGAGTGGCTCTCATATGTTATATTGTGGACCTAACGAAGAGCCAATATTACCTTGTGTTTTCCTTTGAATAAATGTTTTGCAGATTCCAGCTTAGTCCATACGCACACTTACACTATTATTATTTTCACATCATTCGGTCATGCAAGTGAAAGTCAATAATGACGATATTTGATGAAGCGATTGCGGCAAAGAAAGTTGTATGAACTCTTCTTGTTTGCCGTTTTTGTAAATATGTTTAGCTCAGTCGCTCTTGATTCAGCATATTATGAGTAAATATATCTGTGATGACCATTAGAGATTATAGTTGCTCATGCCATGCTTAAATAGCTAGGACTGGATAAAGATTTATCTTGTGTGTCAATGTGCATTAAAATGGTTGTGATGTAGTATGTTAGCATGGTATCCTCCTCTGAGTAATTCGAGTGGCTTGACTTGGCATATGTGAAAACATGTAGTTGAATCGAATCCAATGCAGCCTTCATGATATTTATGTTTAGAGTGTTTATATCCTACTCATGCTAATATTCAATGTTAATTAGTCGCAATGCATGATTATGACAGTTGTCGCTCTCTAGTTGGTCGCTTGCCCGTCTATTTGCTAGCCTTCATCTGTACTAAGCGGGAATGATGCTTGTGCATCCAAAATCCTTAAACCAAAGTTGTTCCACATGAGTCCACTATATCTACCTATATGTGGTATTACCCTACCGTTCTAAGTAAATTTGCATGTGCCATCTCAAATCATTCAAATAAATATTTGTTTTGTGTGCTCGTACCGCTCATGGAATGACGGGGCGATCAGTATCTTCCATGCTAAGCGGTTTATTCTCACGACGGTGTTTATTCACTTGTCATTGCACGAGATAAAGGCTGGTAAAAAGGATGCCCAGTCCTGCATAATCAAAAATAAATTAAACAAACTCCCTTGGAATGATGAACTGTTGGAGGGCACCCGTGGATTCGGTCAGCCATGGCTCGTGTTCGTATGGTGGTTGAGAGTAAACTTTACAATTCTGTTTGGAACCACTTATAATGTGTTTAGCATGGAAGATACCAAAATCCTTAGTCGTGACGTTGACAGGAAAGGCACACCACCCAAAATAATGCTTTCATCTCTATTTTAAACCATGAGCTGTGGCACCTCTGCAAGTCAATGCTTCCCTCTGCGAAGGGCCTTTCTATTTATTTTCATGTTATTTACTTTTATTGTTGAGTCATCATCTTCTCATTAAAAGCACCAGACCTAAGAGCGCTATTGTCATTTTTATTCATTAAATCTAGTTAATGTTGGATATTAGCATGACTAGATCTCTTCTATGCTGAATTACAATGTTTAGTCGCTGCTTAAAACCTTAGAGGTGCTCTGCATTTATGTTTTGCGGTCTTAGAAAGGGATAGCGAGATACCATGTTATCATATTATATATGATTGTTTTGACAAATTGTTGGCATCCGAGATATCATATTATTGCTCGCTAGTTGGTTATGTTATTGTAAATGTGAGACCTAATTGTTATCATTAACATGGTTAGTTCATGATCTTTGCTAAAAACCTAAACATTGAGTTAAGAATAATTACAACAACGAGAACAAAATAGTTTGTTAAAGTTTTCTTTATCACTTTTAGTTTATCAACTGAATTGCTTGAGGACAAGCAATGAGTTAAGCTTGGGGGAGTTGATACGTCTCCAACGTAACTACTTTGCCAAACACTTTTGCACTTGTTTTGGACTCTAATTTCTATTATTTGAATGAAACTAACCCGAACTGACGTTGTTTTCAGCAGAACTACCATGGTGTCGTTTTTATGCAGAAATAAAAGTTCTCGGAACCGAACGAAACTTTTTGGAGAATTATTTTGGAATATATAAAAAATACTGGAGCGAAGACCGGCCAGAGGGGGCCACCAGCTTCCCACAAGGCACCTGGGCACGGCCACCCCCCTTGGCGCGCCCACCTGCCTTGTGGGGCCCACATGGCTCCGCTGGCCCTAATTCTAGTCCTATAAATTCTTATTCTCCGAGAAAAAATAAAGAGAAGTTTTCATCGTGATCTACGAGACAGAGCCGCCGCCATCTCCTGTTCTTCCTCGGGAGGGCTGATCTGGAGTCCGTTTGGGGCTCCGGAGAGTAGAAATCGTCGCCATCGTCGTCACCAACCCTTCTTCATCAACAATTTCATGATGCTCACCAGCGAGAGTGAGTAATTCCCTTGTAGGCCTGTTGGATTATGATAGGATTGGATGAGATTTATCATGTAATCAAGTTATTTTGATAGGGCTTGATCCCTAGTATCCACATTGTTCTGAGATTGATGTTGCTATGACTTTTATATGCTTAATGCTTGTCACTAGGGCCCGAGTGCCATGATTTCAGATCTGAACCTATTATGTTTCCATGGATATGAGAGTGTTTTAGATCCTATATTGCAAGTTGTATGCACCTACTATGTGTTATGATCCACATCCCCCAAGGTGACAATAATTGGGACTCTTTCCGGTGATGACCATAGTTTGAGGAGTTCATGTATTCACCATGTGTTAATGCTTTGTTTCGGTTCTTTATTAAAAGGAGGCCTTAATATCCCTTAGTTTCCATATGGACCCCGCTGAGGGTAGGGCAAAAGATGTCATGCAAGTTCTTATTATAAGCATGCATGACTATATACGGAATACATGCCTACATCATATTGATGAATTGGAGCTAGCTCAGTGCCTCTCTAGTGTGTATCTGTTACATGATGAATGTCATCCATATCAATCCATCACTGATCCATGGCCTACGCTTTTTGCTTATTGATTTCCGTTAAGTTACTTTCGTTCCTGCTACTGTTACAATCAATACAAAACGGTTACGTTTCTCTGTTTCCATTACTATTGCTACTGTGCTACTAAAAACTTTACTGCAGAAAGAAATCCTAGGTGTGGTTGAATTGACAACTCAACTGCTAAGACCAATAAATATTCTTTGGCTCTCCTTGTGTCGAATCAATAAATTTGGGTGAAATACTACCCTCGAATACTATTGCGATCCCCTATACTTGTGGGTTATCATATGCCGAGTTGACTGAGAACTCACCCGAGGTGACAGCCGCCAGGCCACCGTGTCTAGACCTTCCGACAACAGCGGTGGTAATGCGGACCTTAAGCGGTTCCATTCGGCAATTTCCTCCGGCCCAAACGAATGCCTGAACCGGACGTCCCATTGCCCAAGCTGGAATGCCGCAGAAACTAGAAGGAACGGGTTTGTGAAGATAGAGAATAGAATGGGGAACCCCACCCTAAGTGGCTCTTCCCCAACCCATGGGTCCAACCAAAACTAGGTCCCGTCCCCATTACCTATAGAGAAGGAAATTCCTAGTCAAATTTCCTCCTTGATCTTTTGGATCACGCGCCAGAACTAGGACCCATCTAAGCGGGAGCACACAAGGAGCGCCCCCCCCCCCCCTAAGATATTTTGCCTGAAGGAGCTGGAGGCACAATCGTCCGTCTCCCCGTAGGATCCGCCAGACCCAACGAAGCATGAGCGCGACGTTCATCCGGTGGGAGGCCGTAATCCCTAGCCCTCCACGGTCCTTGGGCAAGCATATGTCCGCCCACTTGACCATGTGGTACTTCTGGCGACCATCAGATGCCTGCCAGAAGAACCTCACGAGCTCCTTATGGAACAAGCTATGAACGCCCTCCGGTAGGATATACAGCCCCATCATATACATGGGAAGGCTTGCAAGGTTGGAATTAATGAGGACCGTTTTACCTCACTTGGAAGTAAACCATCATCGCCACGGCTTAGCCCGTGAGGCCACACGACCGACCAAGGGATCGAATCCACTCATCAGGATCTTCGAATCGGTCAAAGGCATTCACAAGTACGTGGTGGGGAATGACGCTAGCTTGCAGTTCAGGTTATCTGTAATCCGTTGTTGTTCCGCCAACGGGAACCCAAGCACAATAACCTCACTCTTGTCAAAATTAATCTTTAGTCCCGACATCGCCTCGAAGCACAGGAGGAGGAACTTCAGATTTATTATGTCCAGTTCTGACCTTCCACCATAATCATGGTGTCGTTAGCATATTGGACGTGGGTGACCCCTCCTCCAGGGCAACCTTTTAAGCCCAATATGTTTTCTTTATATGCTCACTCCAAACAATATTTTTTTCAAGCGCATGTTTTTAAACATCAAATTATTTGTTAACGGTTCCCAGCAAGGCGGGGGGCATCATCTAGTTATAAAAAAGAAACAATTCATCACCTTCCTCACACAGCAAACCAACAACAACATCAACAATGCGGTGAAACACGTCCAACCCTTCTAGTATATATGTATATGGACATATTCTCATCCCTGTGGTTGGCTGTTCATATGCATATTCAAAATCTTCAAGATTAATCAAATTTATTATAAATTCTATGATCATTTTCTACCGGTGAACGAAGAAAATCAAGAGACAATTAACAGAGCTATCAGACAGACTTAGGCAAAATGTCATAGGGTCCAATGTTCATCTGATCATACATGTACTATTCGGAAGTATTTCATAATATTCTCACATAATATATGTAACTATAATTCCGCAAAAAAAAATGTAACTATAAAGTATTGGATGAGGGATAAAAAAAGACCGCATAAGACAATTCGAATTCCCCTCAATACATATATATGATAATCTAGAATGACACGTTTTTGCTCTAACCGGGGTATGTTTTGTGTGTTGGAAGACTACCGTTGGAGGCTCAACTGCAGGACCGAGTCCCACGTAGGCCACGCACTGGACGTGGCTCTTATCCCGCAGCACGTTGTGCATGCCCTCATGTATAGCTTGGTCGCTACTCTCCCTATACATATATATCACCCCTTCGTGGGCATAATGAGATCATCAAGTATTCCATTGTTCAACTTGGTAATCAGAGCGACTTTCCTACCCCTGTTCCCTCATGGACACCAGCGACTCTGGCGGCCTCTCAAGCGGCGACCTGACGGGCACCACTGCTCCCGCCCCACCACCACCGGTGCTTCCCTCCTTCGGCCCCCCCATCCCCGTCGCCACTGCTCCACCGGCGACTGCTTCCAGCGCCATGACCCTGCTGCCTCTTGCGCCGCCCAACCATCTCTCCGATGTCCCATCTTCTTCCACCTCCTCCACCCCATCCATCCACAACTTAAACAACATTGGCAATCTGATCCCGTTCAAGTTGGATGTCCAGACCGGCAGCTACTCCAAGTGGCGTGAACTTTGGTGCTGCGTCCTCACCATGTACTCTCTCGAGGACCACGTCGACCACTACTCCGACCCGCTCCAACAGACGCCGGCGTGGCGCCACACCGACCTAACGCTACTCCTGCTGCTCTACGCCACCATCGCCGACGGCCTGTACGAGGTCATTCGCGGCGCCGGGAATACCGCGCACCGCGTTTGGAGCCAACTCCACGAGTTCTTCCTCGCCAATCAACCCGCCCAGGCCGTCCACCTGAGTGCGGAGTTCCGCGCCCTCACCCAGGGCGATCTTCGCGTCGCTGAGTACTGCGGGAAGCTCAAGGCCCTGGCGGACGTCGACGAGCCGGTCACGGATCCCACCTTGACACTGCAGCTCCTCCGTGGCTTATCCCGTCGATACCAGGTGATTGCTACCGTTATACCGATGCAGACTCCCTTCCCCCACCTTCAACCAGGCCCGCTCCCGGCTGCTTCTCGAGGAAATAACCCAGGACGCCCGCGATCGCACTGACGGCTCCACCGCCCTCGCCATCGGCGGCGGCGGCTCCCACTCCCACTCCTCCACCGACCGCGGCAAGGCTCCGATGGAGCGTGGTGGCAGCAGCACTGGCGGCGGCGGCGGCTCCCACGACCGCGGCCGAGGAGGCTATGGCGGGCGCGGACGCGGCCACAACGGCGGGCGTGGTCACCCCGCTCCCTCCCCCGGCGGCCCCACTCCGTGGATGGGCTACTTCGTGCCATGCGGGACGCCATTCCCACCGCCGCAGCGCGCGCCGTGGGTTCCTCCCAACGCGGCCGGCGTCCTCGGCCCTCGCCCCGGCACTCCGCAGCACGCGTACCCTCTGATGTACGTTGGAACCGGCGCTCCTCCACAACCCTCCTGGGATCCGGCGGCTCTCTACTCCGCCATGAATCAGTTGTTTGTCCAGCAGCCCGGCGCCGGCGATTGGATCTTCGACTCCGGGGCCTCCGCGCACGTCACTGGTAATGCAGGTATCCTCACCAATTCCCGTCCTATTTCAAAGCAGCATCCTCCTATTATCGTTGGTGATGGCACCCGTCTTCCTGTAGTTGCCACTGGATCCGCCTCCATCCCTACCTCCACTCGCCCCTTACACTTGCACAATGTCCTAGTCGCACCCGATATTGTCCAAAACTTGCTCTATGTACGTCAATTATCCACTGACAATCTTATATCTGTTGAGTTTGATCCACTTGGTGTTTGTGTGAAGGACCTAGCCACCCGGACCCCCCTCATGAGGCGCAATAGCTCTGGTCCTCTCTACCGAAGCGGTGGACCCAGCTCGTCGGCTTTCTTCGTCGGCGCCGGCAACCTCTGGCATCGCCGTTTGGGGCACCCAAGCAGTGCCTCTCTTTCCCGTTTATCACAACATTTTCTTCCTGGTTGTAATAAACTCCCTGCCACCTCTAGTTCATGTGAGGCGTGCCAATTAGGGAAGCAGCACCGTCTGCCCTTTTCTTCTTCTATTTCCTTCACTACATTCCCTTTTCAACTTGTTCACTGTGATCTTTGGACGTCTCCCGTCCCTAGTTGTTCGGGTTACAAATACTATTTAATAATAATGGATGATTATTCACACTTTGTATGGACATTTCCCCTACGTGCAAAATCCGACGCTGCCGATGTTATCAAGCGATTCTTTCGGTTCGTTCTCATGCAGTTTCATGTTTTCGTCCAATGTGTGCAATGCGATAACGGTGGCGAGTTCCTCAATGTCTCCCTCCTCTCCTTCCTCAGTGACCACGGCACCTCGCTACGCCTCTCTTGCCCCCACACATCGCCACAAAACGGGAAGGCCGAACGTGCCATCCGCTCCACAAACGACATCCTCCGCACGCTCCTAGTTCAAGCCAGCATGCCACCAAAATTTTGGGTCGAAGCCGTCAACCACAACACCCCCTATTTCATGTTTTACGGTGTGCATCCAAACTATGATCACCTCCGCACCTTCGGCTGTTTGTGCTATCCCAACCTTTACGCCACAACACCACGTAAACTGTCACCCCAATCCACTCCTTGCGTTCTCCTCGGCCTGCCCCTCGAACACAAAGGCCACAGATGCCTCGATCTAGCCACACACAAAGTCATCACCTCCAGGCACGTAGTCTTTGACAAAAATGTTTTCCCTTCGCTGCACACGCACCCGCCGCAGAAAATCCCGCCGCAAACAGTCCCTGCTCCACCTTGGGCTCCGCCCCCTCCACCTGGTTCGGCTCGTCCGCACCTGAAGCCCCACTCCCAGCCACCAACCGCGCCTCGCCACCAACACCACAACCCACTCCCGCGCCGGCTCCGCATGCAGCCACCCCCGCGCCCGCTCTGTCTGGCCCACCATCCACCAACGCCTCGCCAGCCTCCACCCCCGCGCCCGCTCTGTCTGGCCCACCATCCACCAACGCCTCGCCAGCCTCCACCCCCACGCCCGGCTCATGCAGCCAACCGGCTGCTGGCTCCCCATGCAGCCCCTCCGTGTCTCCCTCGCCATGCACGTCGCCTTCCGCTGCTCCTTCCGCACCCGTGCGTGCGAGCGAGCCCCAGCCGGTCGTGCCGCTGCCTGCCTCCCCTCCCAACCAGCCTCTTCCGCCCCACGCCATCCTGGCAAAACCACCCAAGAACACCCACACTATGCGCACGAGAGCCAAAGCCGGTTTTCTCCAGCCCAAAAATCTGTTCAACCTCTCCGTCACCACTAACCGCATCTCACCAATCCCCTCCTCCTACAAACAGGCACTTAAGGATCCAAATTGATACAACGCCATGTTAGAGGAGTATACTGCTTTGTTACAGAACGAGACTTGGTTGTTGGTGTCTCCACCTGCAGGTGTTAACTTGGTGACGGGCAAGTGGATCTTTCGCCACAAGATGAACCCCGACGGCTCCCTCGCTCGGTACAAGGCTCGATGGGTCTTGCGTGGCTTCACCCAGCAGCACGGCGTCGACTTTGAGGAGACCTTCAGCCCGTCGTCAAGCCGGCGACCATCCGCGTCGTCCTTAGCATCGCGGCCTCCGCCAACTGGCCCATCCACCTGTTGGACGTGAAGAACGTGTTTCTCCACGGCCACCTCGACACCGTCGTCTACAGCCAGCAACCGTCCGGCTTCCTCGACGCTTCGCGACCGTCCCACGTCTGCCGTCTGCAGCGCTCGCTCTACGGGCTCAAGCAAGCCCCGCGGGCGTGGTTCCAGCGCTTCACCACGTACCTCGCGCGTCTCGGGTTTGTCGCCTCCAGGAGCGACACGTAGTTGTTCATCCTCCACCGTGACGGCGCCACCGCTTACCTCCTCATCTACGTCGATGACATCATCTTGACAGCCAGCTCCACGTCCCTGCTTCGTCACATTATCTCGCAGCTCCACCGTGAGTTCTCCATAACTGATCTCGACAAACTCCACCACTTTCTTGGGATAAACTTCACGCGCGACTCGCATGGCTTGTTCCTCTCGCAGCACAAGTACGCGCTTGAGATCCTCGAGTGCGCTCACATGAGTAACTGCAAACCTATTGCCACACCCATCGACACTCGCGCAAAACTCTCCGCCGCCGATGGGCCTCCTTTCTCCAACCCATCTCTCTATCGCAGCCTTGCCGGAGCCCTCCAGTACCTCACACTCACTCGGCCGGACATCACCTACGCCGTCCAACAGGTCTGTTTGTTCATGCATGACCCGCGGGAACCGCACTTCACCATTCTCAAACGCATTTTGCACTACATCTGTGGCACCCCGCAGCTTGGGCTTCATCTCCGGCGCTCCTCCGACCACCGGCTCATTGCGTACTCTGACGCTGACTGGGTCGGCTGCCCCGACACGCGCAAGTCTACATCGGGGTATTGCATCTTCATCGGCGACAACCTCGTCTCTTGGTCATCCAAGCGACAGCAGACCGTCTCGCACTCGAGCACGGAGGCGGAGTACCGGGCCGTGGCCGAGGCGTGTTGGTTACGACAGCTTCTTCACGAGCTTCGGCGTCCACCCGACCGGGCGACGATCGTCTACTGCGACAACATGATTGCGATGTACCTCTCCACCAACCTCAGCGAACGAAGCACATTAAGATCGATCTTCACTTCGTCCGCGAGCGAGTTGCTTTCGGGGATGTCCGCGTCCTCCACGTACCGTCTGCATCACAGTTCGCCGACATCTTCACGAAGGGGCTCCCATCGACCGTCTTCCTCGACTTTCGGTCCAGCCTCAACGTACTCGACGACCCCGTTGTGGCTGCGGGAGCTGTTGGAAGACTACCGTTGGAGGCTCAACTGCAGGACCGAGTCCCACGTAGGCCACGCACTGGACGTGGCTCTTATCCCGCAGCACGTTGTGCATGCCCTCATGTATAGCTTGGCCGCTACTCTCTCTATATACATATATATATATATATATATCACCCCTTCGTGGGCATAATGAGATCATCAAATATTCCATTGTTCAACTTTGTGTTGCTCTCGGCTTAGAGTAATGTAAGCCGAGTGACTGAAAAATTGCACTCGCTTACAGCCTCACACACGGCGACAAGCTATTTTCATGTAGTGGAAGATCGAAATAGGTAATTCTGGAGTTTTGCTTTTTGGAAATGGCAATAAAGGAGTATATATATGCTAGGTCTCTCCTTCACGAGGAAACTTCTCACATTTCTTCGACAGGTTTACTAAGAAACCAGGCGGACAATTCAAAACTAACACAGGGCGCCAAAATATATATATAAGCTAGTAGCTCTAGCCTCTAGGCCAGAGGGGTGATCTTCGCACAGCTCTTCTCCGCGATGACGAAGGTCCGCACCATGTCCTCGACGGGCTCCCAGACCACCTTCCTCCATAGCTCCTGCACCCCTTCGCCGTCCGCCATCCGCGCCAGCACCTCCGTGCAGTCCACCCGCCGGACGTCCCATCCCTCCAGCGTGCTCAGCCGCCGGATCTTCTCCACCTGCTCCAGCACCAGCCCGAACGTGTTAACCTTGATCTCCTCCACCGCTCTCCCCAGCATCGCCGCTGCGCCGTCGTCATCGCCGTCGCTCGCGCGTCGAAGGTACGCGTCCATCTCCGGCAGGCCGATGGCGCGGCGCACGCCCCGGGTGTAGCTGGCGTCCGGGTCGAACGCCGCGCGGGCCTCCTCCACGAGCCCCCGCCGCACCATGTCGTCCACCCGTACGGCCGTGGACCGGCGGAGGACTTCCGGCGCGGCGTCCAGCCAGACGAAGAGGCAGTCATGGGAGGAGCGGAAGGCGCCACCGTCTCCGTCGACGAGCGCCTCGACGTACCGGTTGGAGCCGCCGGCCACAACGGGGAGGCCGCCGTTGGAGAGAACGCGCTTGATCGCGTCAGACGCCTCCCGGCAGAAGTCGTCGACGGTGAAGTCAGCGTCGGGGCACGGCACGCAGCCGAGGAGGTGGTGCGGCACGCCCGAGCACTCCTCGTCCGTCACCTTGTTGGTGATCACGGGGAGGCCAGCGTACACCTGGATCTTGTCCGAGTTGATCACCTCGCCGCCAAAGCGCGCCGCCAGGGCGATGGCCAGCTTGGACTTGCCCGTGGCCGTCGCGCCCAGCACGAAGACCACCTTGGGCTTGCCGCCGCGTCGCTGCTCCATCACGGCGGCGCCCATGGATTGTTCGTAGGTAAGAGGAGGGCGTGTTTGCCGGATTGTTGAAAGCGACGCGACCGGGGCGCCGGCTCTTATAGGAGCACCCATGAAGGCTTGAACGGAAATATGGAATGAAATGAATGCCATGATATGCACCCATTGATTGGTGGTAAATTGAGGACGACGCCTCATAGAAGATCAAATCCCTGTTTGTAAAGAAATGTATAATTTCCAAACAGATTCTACTACATGATTCGAGAAAGGATTCCCGCATATTGCATTGTTACGAGAACGTAATTAGCTCTATGCCTCTAATTGGTGCATCATTACATTTATGGGAAGATATGTGCGTATAATAGTTTGTAATTTTCGCAGCTTCTACATCACGGGCACGACGCTTGTGAGAGCAAGCCGGGCGAACAAGCCAAAACAATCTTAAGAGTGTACCATGTTTGTTATATGAGACTTCTTTTTTTGAAACTTTGTTATACGAAAATGTTAAAAATCTGCCTTCCTGAGCAGGATATCCAAGTTCTCGCGCTTCCCAAGCTAAAGGAGACAATGGCCACTGATGCTTGGTATTTATGGTTTGAACATCATAAGCTGACCCACGGGCAAGAGACTCGCTGCCCAAATTAACTTGGCGGTGAGAGGTTTAGCGGCTAATTTCATTATTTCTTGGAGTCCAAAGGCCAAGGTGAAATCGGCTGCATCATTGAAACCAAGATATGGCTACACTAAATTGAATGTAGACGCTGGTTTCGATAATGATTCACTTGTGGGAACGGTTGGGGCTGTTTTACACGACCATGAAGGAAAATTCATTGCGGCGGCTAATGGGAAAATTGATATATGCTTTGACTCGTTCACTGCGGAAGCTATTGCTGTGAGATTTGGGATGAATCCAGCTCGAACTGTTTGTTGCAGTAAAATTGAGATCAACTCAGACAACGTGAAGGTGGTCGCATCATTACAAAAATGATTATTTTTCTTCAGTGGCCACTACCATCTTCGATGACTTTTATTTTATGTCTCTAGATTTTAATCGTGTTATCTTCGATCATTGTAATAGAGAGTAATCAGGTAACTCACGACCTAGCTAGGCTAGCTAGATTTTGTCCTCCGAATTCTTGGTTGGAATCCATGCCTTATGCAGTGATTCCCTTGATTGTAGATGATGCAACAATTGTTACGAGTGAATAAAGGAGGATTTGATAGTTAAAAAAAAGTGTTAAAAATCTGTCTTTCGCTGGTTAAGAATGTAAATCAAACATTATGATAATTAATGTTGTCCCGGGGATGCCAATTTCGTTTAGCAAGCAATCCTCGCAACAACAAAATTTGCCACAAAAGTCAGTCGTTTTGCCATACTTTGTAAAGGGAATTGCTATCCTCGCGACAACATAATGTGCCATAAAAAACCGTTTGTTTTCCATGCTTGAAAATCTTATCTTTCACTCGTTGCCAAATTGTTATATGGGAGGGAATCGAGTTCGATCTATTTAGGCCAAATAGAGTGATCCCTACCGGAACAGGTGTCCTATACAACCAAACCAGATTGTATTCTTTCGATCCGTTGAATAGCTCAATCACTACTAGAAAACGAAATTCTTCTTAGTGTTATGTTGTTTGCCGAGTTTCTTTTATCAGGAGCTTGGCAAAGAGTATATTTGTCGAGTGCCTTGTTGAAAACACTAGGTAAATGGTTAACACGTGGCTTAGACCAGCTTTCGCGGATAGCCTGCAAAGACACACTCAGACAAACTCATCATCCTTGGCAAAATATCAACAAAAGGAACTCGGGAACACCATGTTTTCCATGATGAGCTCGGCAAATACTTTAATTTTCCTCTTAAAATATATAATACTTTTGTCGGAAGAGTTCCGATATATAGCACTGACATGTGGGCGGGTCCCTGTCGTCAGGTGAGCCTATGCACTTCTCTCTCCCACCGTTGCCCCGTCGCCACCGCTAGCACCGTGAGCTACCAGACGATGTCACCGTTGTGCCCCTTCACACGAGCCACTCCTATTATGCATGGCTCTTTGATGGCAGTCAACCCTCGAAGCCTAGCACCACTCCACCCGAGCCCCTCTTGTGGCGGCTCTTCAACGGCGTCCTCCCCTCCTCCTCTGCAAAGCCGAGCAACATCCCCACCCGACACCGGTCTCCATTGTTGTTGTCGTCATCCACACATCCCGCCTCTATGGCAAGCTCGGGATCCTCTTCTTGCACTACGACCAGCCGCAATGGAACCACTCCTCACCGGTGAATTACAGGGAGAATCCATTAGCGTACGAGCCGCCGAACTATTGCCACTGAAAATTGAAGGCACCTTGATGGATTTCATTGAGTGACATGAATCTAGGGAGGAGGTACTAAAGCTGCAATTTTTTGGGGTATTATCTGCTACCCTTTTTATATCTAGGCTTTGAGTGTGATTTGGTAGATTTGTTTGTGAGTTTGGATTTGGTCTTGCAGGAACTTTGTGGCTATCTGGTTGTCATGATTATCCCTCACCTCCACCTGATTACGATGAACAAATGAGAGCTAGTATCAATTCTGATAATTTTATGCCGAAGAATGAGAATGCTTTATTGTATGAGGCATATAATTGATGGCAAAGACCAATACTCGATGGTGAAAGTTGATCATGAGCCGAAGATCAATCAACTAGAGGTTGTTTTGCTACATAGGGAAGAAAATGGAGGCCATGTACGGATGAACAGAACTATGATGTATATACTTGTTGTAGCACTTGTTGTAGCATTAGTGCTGGGAGTGTTTATTGGTTATAGGATTAGTGGTGATAATAATGTAGCTTACATGTGAGCCATGTTTTCTCAATAAATTTGCCATGTATCATGAAAATTTTCATGTATGAAGAACAAAATTGTTGTATCTTTCAATTGTAGGACTTGTTGGAAATTAAACTAAACAATACTGGTGGTAAGCTTTGCCGAGTTAGAGGCAAAAAGGGATGCATGGGTGGCATCAGTTGGCACAAGAAACAAGGGTCGCATTGAAGGAACAACGGGAGAAACAAAGGGCCGTATGAGAGGCACATGAGGAGGTGGACAAAAACCTCCGGGAGCAATTGAGATAGTTCTTTCCCATAACAATATTATCTCGTAAATTCTTTGCTACATTGTTAACATAATATATAATGGTTGAAGGTTTTTTCTCTCAGCAACACTGTTTGATTGGAGTCAATAGAGAGACATCATCTCATGAATAATAGTGTGTTCCTCATAGAATTCATCAAATATTTTGAGAAAATATTCGCCATCATGATCTAACCTAAGATGCTTGATCTTTCTCTCTAATTGATATTCAAATTCAGCCTTACAGATTTTACAGTAGTCTAGAGCCTCTTCTTTAGTTTGCAACAAATGGACATAGCAAAATCTAGTCGCATCATCAATCAACATCGTGAAATATTTGTTTTCACCTTTTGTCAACATACCATTCATCTCGCATAGATCAGAATGTATGAGTTCTAAAGGTGCCAAGTTTCAATTTCACATAACTATGTCACTTAGGGCATCTCCAATGCTCAGACTCTTGGTTGGGCCCTAGAGCAAAATAAAAATCCAAAAATCTCTATTCTTAAAGGAGAAGTTCGTAGCTTCTCCTCACCGGTTTATTTCATCTGGGTTTTTCTGCCTCACCTCCCACCATCCCCTCCACGTTGGATTTCTTCCCGGTATTTTCATCCGAATTAACATATCCACCCTGAATTAGTTTGAAGCGATTAACAAAGGTGATTCTTCCATTGTGAATTTGCTTTGACAGGAAAGCTTTATATTCTGGGTTTCATTTACTTAAAACAGGTCATGAGTTTAAACCACGACACTTATTATGAAACGGAGGGAGTAGATGATTATTTCAAGTATACACAAATCCAAAAAAAATCATAGTAGACTTGTGAGAGAAAGAATAAACTGCCAAATAGGAAATTGCGACTGTGCAATATTGGGAAAAAATTGTAATACAACTGCCAATAATTATGATTTGAAAAATTAAGCATATCCTTCGAAATGCTGTCCAAGTCTTGAAATATTTGGTTTAGCTTCACTTGAGATGAGTTGTCTCCCAAATGATTTACAGCTGATTGGTATGGGAAAGTATGTTGACAAGCCTTGTCTTGTAGTATCAGCATCAGCATTTTGTCTGGATTTTGTAAGCAGCATACAAATATTAAAGAAAAAAATAACCTTTCAGCTGTCTTTTCACAGATCCTTGTTATTTCATTTCTTTCAGATCACTAACAATTCAAAAAAAAATCAACGTGGACAGATTCTCTGTTGGCTCTTACAGTCATCAGTTGTTCATAGGACAGAGAAGAAATTGAACACAAATATAGAAAAGCTGAACAAGAAAGTGCTTGCAGTTTTACAGCGGGGACGGGAACAAGATCTTGTACAAATGAACTGGCAGCGACACGATTGAATAACTAAATTCTCCAGGAGTGTGGAATTGGCAAGACTACATTGGGACGAAAAGTATATGATGATTGCTACACGAGAAATGCTTTCAATACAACCATATGGGTAGATGGTTCCAAAGAGTCAACTGGTGCGGGATTACTGTCCGCGGTCGTACGTGCTGCTGGTGGGAAACCTGGAGCAGAAGAACAAAGTAGGGAGAAAAATATGGACGTGCTGGCTGTAATACTTGAAGGGAAGAGATTCTTACTGGTTCTTGATGATATATCGAGTCACCATAACCATGAGTTTACTGGAAGACCGCTTGTTTGTGAAGCATGGAAGCCGAATTCTGATCACAACTCGAAACCAGAGAGTTGCAGCAGGAATGAATCATAGCTACATTCATAATATGCAGGAATGGCCTTCCCAAGATTACTGGACTCTGCTCTGTGCTAGTGCTGGTCTGGACAAGGAACATGATCAGGAGAACTTGAGGAAAATTGTGATAACAATTATCCAGAGGTGCAAAAAGGTCCCACTGGCCATCAAGATTATCGGCGGTGTCCTAGCAACCAAGGACCCAACACAGGCGGAGTGGCAGCAGGTTAATGGAAGTGAACTGTTGTCCTTAGATCTGGAGGACATTCCTGGTGGGATGAAGAAACTAAGTGGGCCGGTCTACATGGCATACAGTAATTTGCCATACCGTGTTTCCTTTACTGCCTGCAGCTCCCAGAAGGCTTTGTGATTAGCCAGCATGTTGTTACTAAGATGTGGATAGCAGAGGGCTTTATCATCGACGAAGAAAATGACTGTGATCCTCAGGATATCGTAGACCGCTTTTACAGGGAGCTGGTACTCACAAACCTTCTGGAGCCTGAGATTGGCTCTGCTGACATGATAACATGCACAGTACATGGCTGTGTCAGGTCTGTTTTACAATTCTTAATTAAGCACCGGTGGTTTGGGAAGAACAAGTAGGCATCTAGTATTGAAGAAGCAGGAAACCTTACAATGTTCAGGACAGTTATCTGCAAGAATCCCTTGGCTGACCGTGGCCTGGACAAATTGTTTATGGGGCGAAGATATTTGAGAGTGCTGGACCTTACTGGCACCAGTACTAGGCACATTCCAGGGTCAATAGCACTTCTTCATCACCTTAGGCTCTTAAATCTTTCTCTGACTCAAATCACGGAGCTTCCAGAGTCCACTGGGAGCCTCAGAAATCTGCAATTCTTGGTCCTCCGGTGTTGCAATGGGCTTCATTCTGTGCCAGAGGGAATCAGTAAGCTGCACAACTTGCAGTGCCTCAATCTCCAAGGATCAGCGCCACAGCTTATCTTGCCAAGCTTGGTAGACTTGAAGCAGCTAACTACTCTGCGTGGTTTCATAGTGAACCACAAGGCAGCAACTGAGAAAGATGTCAGTGGGTAGCCGTTGGAAGACCTAGAACATATGAATTCTTTGAGAAGCCTCCAGATACTGAAGATAGACAGAGTTGTGCAGTTTACCAGGGCACAAGAAGCTGCACTGGAGATGAAGTCTCACCTCACACAGCTTGATCTATGTGGTAGCACCAGTGATATGCATCTACACGTACCAGCGGCAGAAGCTAGAAGGCTCCATGGAGTCCTCAACAGTCTCTGTCATGGAAAGGATTCCAAGCTGGTGACTTCCCTTCCCTGATCAAGTTTCATCTAGATAGTTGCCCCAACATAGAGTCACTCCCAGCTTGCCTTGAGTACTCCAAACAACTGATAAGCATGAAGGTTGTTGCTGCTGGTAGCCTCATAGTGATTGGCAACCTACCCATGCTCAAAGAGTTAACTGTGCAAGACAGCAAAGCTCTTACCACTGTCTCCAATCTTCCATCACTAGAAGTTCTGATGGTCATTGGCTGCTCTGGGCCGCAGGATGTGAAGGGAGTCAGATGTGTAAGGCACCTCCGCATACTAGACACACAAGGCTTCTAGATTGGTTGACAGGGCACGCTTCAGTGCTACAGACGTTGACTGTCTTCGGCACGGAGGAACTGCTCGGCATCTTACTTCCCAGTCGCAAAGATTGGCCGGCCATTCGTGACATCAAAAAAGTTTATGGTAACCTGACTGATGGATCTCCATTCTTCACATACACAAAGAAGACGGGCGATTTCCAAGCATTTGGAGAGCAAAGAGATCTTGTTGTCAGGTCAGTAGTTGACCATCAGTTGGAGGGCTGGTCTTCACATATCATGGCTACGAGTTTTATCTCTCGAATCAGCATGCACAATACCATCAAATGGTATTTGGTTCTTCTGCTTGCTACTGCTCTGGTGCTTTTGCTGTCCATGATTGAGGAGATTAAAGTCATAGGGGTCTTCCTTGTCTTCTTCGCTATCATAGCATGCTTTTGGTGCCTTTACTTCTTCAGTATCTGTAAAGCTTCGAACTAAGATTGGAGGAAACAAACCATGTGAAAAGAAAAGGATTGAATGTTTCAGTGGTACATATACTCATTGTAAATTTGCTTGTGTTGTCTGCTAAAGGTGCTGCTTGTGGGCTGATGGCTTACCATCCATTGGAAAAGAAAAAAAGGTAGTAGCCGATGTATATATCAAGCACTGATGTTTTCTGGGACATTACCCTGTGTACTATATAGAAAATAGAAGAAGATAAAGGTTTTCTCTATCCAGTGATGATGCTGCTGCATTTGACGAAAAAAAAGACAGGAGAAGAGGCTGAATCACTATTGGAAACAATATGTTGTTCCTTCTAAGTTTTTTTCATTTCACCCATAAGCTCTCTGCATAATGGCAACATTGTCACATGCCAAGGATGAGAGGAGAAAAAAATGCAAGTATAAAAGAGAGTCAATGCTTCAACTCAATCAAGCCTACCAGGGGGAAGAGAGAGACACCTATCTACAGTCCACCATGCACCATGGACAAAGTTCCCCCTCCCTCTCATAGTCTCATGGACCAAGTGTATAGACAAGATTAGACTAAATGCCTCCAGTTACTGGTGATTCGTGCATGGCCTTGAGCCTATTGAAGAACACCCTACGGGTAAATTATAATTTAATACTCCCTCTGTAAACTAATATAAGAGCGTTTAGATAACTAAAATAGTGATCTAAACGCTCTTATATTAGTTTACGGAGGGAGTACATCTCTTTCATTTGGATGAACAATCTAACCCTCAAGGGTGACCTAGTGCCGCTCTTCTTTCGAGGAATGCCGGGAACTCTGCGAAGGGATTCCTGCTGCCGAGGTTACAACATAAGCACGACTATGGGAAAGACCAATTGCCCGGGACATGGTTATAAGCTTGGTCTCTTCACTGTCTGAATTCAAACTGGCTCCAACGGAACTCGCTAAGTCTCCATTCAAAGAAAAAAGAATGGAATAGGACGAGGCGGTGAGCTTTTGGCAGAGGATTACGCCTCCCCTCAAGAGTCCAGGCAAAACCAGGTTAAGAAACATTGTTGCCCGAATTTCGCAAGTATACCACAGCTTGTTCCGAGGACATTGTATATGCCTCCTCAATATTTGCATGTCCCAACGCTTGCTTGCTCCAAAGCATCTAGATGCAAATCCCCTTTCTTTGTTGTTTTTCGTTACCACAAAAGGCACCAATGACCAATATATAATGATCAAGAATAATATGAGATGTCCATATAGGTATTGTATTACAAGTTTACAACAGGCCTCCTGCCATAAAAACAGTAATTTAATCTAGTTTTCTTCCAGTGCAAATGAGTAACACAGACAGAAAGGACCTTCTAGTTGTAAAGAAAATATCGTGTACTACCACTGGCACTGCCTATTGTATGGTTCTGTTGCGAAGGGCCTATTAAACAGAATTAAAGGACACACCTGTCGATCTAAAGCTAAGAGTGGCACTCTTAATGCACTGGGGCACTCAAGATGAAATAAGCTTCTGTTTCTCCTCATCATACTCAGCACTGTCACATTCATCCTTAAGTTCCTCTGATGCTGTTTGAAGTTGTGCTGATGCAATATTTCCTTTTGCAGTAACTGATTGCTGATATAGTACCCCGCCAGCAAGAGTGAATAGCAAGCTAACCAAACCAAATGCACTGGCGTGCTTGTCCCAGATCGTCACATTGATTGCCACTGTGAGGAACTTATTCACAACCCCAGTCACCGTGAATGCCGTGGCTGAGATTGCTTTCCTAGCCGCAAAGCCAAAGAAGCTGATGAGCAACCCAAACAAGCATGACAATGCCACCGCGACAAAGGCATCGAGCTGGAACCAACCCTCACCCCGTGATTTGACTGCTGAGAAGACCGACTTGTGCTCCCCTGTCAAAAACCAAAAGATGGGGGATATCATCAACGAAAGAAGGTTGTTGTACAGCACAAAACCCCATGTGTTTAGACCCAGATTCGTCACAATATGCTTGATGTACACCATCTCGGCCGTTATTGTCACCAGATAGGCAAGTGCCCAAGAGTATGCTGTGAGGCTGAATGCAGAATCTGTTATCACATAGCCAACCGCACCTCCCAATATGATAACAAGGGATGAAAATGTGAGCTTGGAAGGGCATGGTTGCTTCCGGAAGGTTGTGTCGGCAATAGCAACCAAAAGCGGAGTCAAGGATCTGAAAACTATGAACGTGTCCACATTGGCATGAACAAGGAGGTTTGTGTTTGTAAATATGGCGAGGTAGAAGACAATAGCAGCCGGTGCGAATTTCTTGGCAGTCTCCAGGTTGAAGGGGTCATGGCAGAGAAAACCTAGCTTTCCAAGGGCCCAAACACCAGCAGCAGATGTCAAGTACTGTAGCGTAGTCAGGAGGCCAGGGTAACTGAACTTTGTGACGGCATACTTGTTAATGATTGCGAGCAAGCTGGAGCACAAAGCATAGCCTATCACAAGGCTGCTGGTTGCATAGTGTTGCTTCGCCATGAGACCAGATTATTCACCTGAAATTGGTTCAGTAATAACACACATGAGAGACCAACCAATACATATACTATTTTAATGGAACTCCAAGATATCCCAAGTATTCTTCAACTTATTTTGCTTCTAAGAGAAGTAGTTAGATATTTTGACATGAGTCGTATATTTTTATCGGATGTCCCCGAAAGGACTCTACATGACCCGTAATCACACACAAGTAAGCACTTGTTAAATGACTACTACCTGGACACCAAATATAAGTATATAACTAAGATGCCCACATCAACAACATGAAGCACTAGAAAAATCAACAGGCAGCAAGAGTTTAAGGCGCTTAGCATGATCTTAGACAAATTATCTATGATTTTCTGCGCTAATGTCTTGGCCGTCTTGGCTTATGACCACATCTGTCAGCAGATTAATGCATTGCAGTGTGTTTCACTTGCGCATGAATCATGAGAGTGCAGCTAGAAAATGCCAAGGCACCAAAGCTGAAGTGGTGCTCTGCTCACCAAAGTCCGATCTGGACCAAGAGAATGTTTCAGTTGAGGACAGCTGATTCAACACGCATATAGCATGCCTAAGTATCCCAATTAATGGGCTAGGCATTAATTACTGCAAGATCGGCTTGACACTAATCACTGCAAAAGTAAGTCGTAGAACTGCAAGAAGCTCAAGAAGTATCGGACGAACAGAGCAAAAGGGCAAACACCATTAAACAGCTCGTTCGTTTTTTTTGGGGGGGGGGGGGGGGGGGGGGGGGGGGATCTTCTGGTTGGCTGCACAAACAAATAACAAAAGGAATGAAGACAAGAAACCATGAGATTCCGGCCTCCGCGTCGCACCCCGACCAACCAAAGATTCAGGGGGCAACCGCGCTACAATTTCCTCTTCTCTTGGCGTTTCAGTTGAGCCAAGACAGAATCTATTCGTTCAGCGAGCGATTCCGGCCCCCTATCTTATTATCTTACGGCCAAGTCCCCCGCCCCGTTCCCCGAGATTTCCGATTAGCGACAAGAAGAGAGAGCACTTTCCAGATCAGAAATCCAACCCAAGAAGCGAACCACGCAGCGGAGCGGAGAGGGGAAGATGGAGATGGGCGTACGTACGGGGAGAGGTCAGGGCGCGCGGCAGCATCCACTCTTGCCTTGCCTTGCCTCCGGGCTTGTGCGAAGCCCGCAATGCGACGCGCGTGTGTGGTGTGTCGGTGTGTGTGGCCGAGAGGAATTTGTATGTCAGGGGAAGAAGAAGGAGGAAGGATGGGATTTTCTGAACGAAACAAAGCATTTAACGCAGCACGGAGGTCCGCCCCCGTCGTCGAGACAAAACGATTCCGTCAAGACGAGGAAAAACTGCACGAAATTGATGGTAGGGGAGTATACTACTTGCTCGACCATCCATATCATATCCTTGTCCCCTCTGATAAAAAGTACTTTCTTTTTCTTTTTGTTTTGAGAAAACTTCCCAACTATTCATCAACTGTGAACATAGTATAAATACACTAGAAATAAAATTTACATCCAGATTCATAGACCGCCGCGATGACGACAAGCACTGAAGCAAGCTGAAGCCGCCGTACCTTCCTCATCGGAGTCAGACAAACATTATTGTAGTAGATAGTCGAAAAGTCGCCGTGCTAAGGCTCCAAAGGATCAGCGCACCAAAACAGCAACCGCCGTCGATGAAGAGAATCGTAGATTGTAAGGATCCAACATGCAGGCACGCATACGTAGACGAACGAAAACCGGATCCAGACGAATCCGTCAAAGGCAAACGCCGACTGGATCCCACGAAACTCGTCGGAGACACACCTTCGACGACACTTGAATCATCATCAGGACGAGGGCTAGGCAGGAAAAATCTTATTTCATCTTCATGAAGCTGTCATTGCCTCGTCTTTTTGAGCATGGCATAAAACCTAACAAAACTAAGAAAAGCACCTAAAAACGAAGCCCTCCCGTCGGGAAAGGCTGTGATCCACCACGGTGACCACGCCTCCCTGGTCCAAGTTTAGTCAAAGTTTATGAGGTTGACTTTAAATAAAATATTTACAACATTATGGATCGAAGGGAGTACTAGTAGTACTGCAAAAATCATTTCAAATTTGGATCTGGACGCAATTTCCACGGCTGCCCTTTATGAGTGTTGACTACACCTTTATGGCGAAGGATTTTCATTCATATATCCGGTACAAACCCTCAGCGTTAGACAAAACTAGAGTTAAATTTTATCCGAGATTCGGAGATGGCCCATTTCCCCATAAAACCTTCATGTGGACCGTGTATCAATTCTCAACACACAAATCAAGGATTAAGTTATACTAGAGATACGCGCAAGCCTTATAAACCTCCTTTTCAGTTTATAAGGCTTGTGCTTATCTCTAGGTTAACAAATAAACCAACGTAATACAAAGTATGTATCATAAAATTTATATTATTAGAAACTTCAAATCGTCTACCTTCTAGTCGTATAATTTTAGACTATACAATTCATTTTATGTTGATCAAATTATAGACCTAGGGATACGCGCGAGCCTTATAAACTGGAAAGGAGGTTTAAGTTATAGGTACTCGCTTTAAGTTATAGGTACTCGCTCCGTCTAGGTTTATAGGACGTGCACGTAGTTCTAGGTCATCGATTTGACTAGCTAAATACGAGTTAGATGTCACAAAAGTATATCATTGGATTCTTAAGCGGATGTATTTTCTAAACATATATTTTTCATCAAATATAATACATGTTTAGCTAGTTAAATTGTCAAACCTAGGAAGTACTAACAATTGGATCAGAATCCAAGATTCAGTTACTCCTATATATACTATAATGCATCGGTTGAAGATCTAGTCTTCTCGATGGAAAAAATAAAATAAAGAAGCAGGTCAGACCTTGTAAGCAGCTGTAAATGGGACTTGGATCACATTTGACCGGCCAAGTAACCTTTCTTTAGAACAGTTTAGAGGGGCTTTTGCTACAAGAATCGTTTGAAAAAGCAAAAACAGATATCCAAATGAAGTACAGATAGTGCACCAACAGTGGTCTCATGGATTTGTCGGAGCACGAAAATCATGCAGGCTTGAATCACATATTGCATGGGTTCGGTTCTGTGAAAAGGGTTGCTGCAACAGCCAAACAAGCCTAGTGCTTGAAGACGATCAGAACAGCGGTGCAGTTATCCTTGCACCGCCTCTCGCGGACAGCCTCCTTCACCAGGCGCCGCACCGCGAGCGGCGAGCGTAGCTGAAGACGTCTCCTATTTAGCAAAGAGTCGTGTTAACAAAGGTTATGATGCCTCAGAGTTCAAATTTACATACTGGGCTAGTCATGTGCGTCCCGTATAATAATACAAAGTACAAGTCAAATAATGATGTCTTTTCCCAAGAAATTCTCACTTCCAAAACCCAATACTGCCCCTGCCCACTTGCCAACCTTTGGCCCAAGAGCTCCCCCAGGTCACGGCTACATCATGAGATCATAGAGCTCTACCATATACACAGGTAATCTCATGCATGTGAGAATGAGTAACACGAATTTTACTACAAAGTAGGCTTACAATTTAATTTCCGTATCGCCGATCAAAACCTAATCAGTTTTACCTCAGTAGAGATAACTAGCAGAAAATAGTGGGTACAAGAAATAAATGTATTTAGAGTTATACAGATTAGTTTGAAGAAATAGCACCTTCAATTGCTTCTGGACAAATTCAACAGCGTCACTTGGCCCAAACACCTGGGTGCACATAAAAATTAAGATTTACCACAAATATGATTGAAGAAACCAAATGAAGCAAAAACTAATATAGCAAAGAAACGGGAAATAAACATACTCCCCATAAGCCATCGCACCCAAGAATGATGAAACGGTCCTTCACTGTAAGTTCAAAAGAATGGACATCTGGTGTTGCAATCAACCCAACCTGCACGATAGTTGATTGATATATGTTGATGCTCTATTTATAGACAGCATTCTTAATGTAACTATCTTTTAGAAACGTGCTTAAGGATCTTGGATTAAGCATGCAGTCGAACAAAGTTTTTTCTTTCCTTCTTTTCCAATACATGTGGTGATGAATAGAGATTATTGGGTATTTTGGCTTGACACAGATTCATGTGTAAAAACAAGACAGCCTATGTCTTCGCAGAACTTAGATAGAACCTTCGACAAATGTTGTAAAATTATCTCTGTGATGTGGGCACCTCATACAAATGCAGTGTGTTTGAGTCTTCAACAGATATGGATGTGAGTAACATAATGTAAGAACTAGTGACTGACATAAATTAGAAATGCAAGTCCAAAGTTGTACCCAATGGATGTGAACTCTATACAACAGATCTGTGTTTTCATGAACTCTCCATGGGTAAAACTCCATTATTGCATTGTCTTGCAAACGGATGGCCAAGTTGAAAATAGAATATGGTAGTTTGATACTATGGTTTACTAGCACCCCAGAAATTTAAAAATCCCTACTTGATCTTTCTGCCAAAGAAAAACTGCTTGATCTAGAATAAACATAAAAGTGTGCATAACTGTAAGCATAATTATTTCTAAGCAAGCAGATACATCTCTGTGGTCATTATCAGTTACCCTATGCTCCTGGCAGATCCAACGGAACTCACAAGGAGTTCCATTGGAGTGATGAATAACTTATACTAAAAAGTCATCTATTTGGTAGATGGGCATGGGAATTGAGGATCTAATTCCTATCATCTTAAGAAAAAGGAGGAAAGTGGTATGCTCCAACAGTATATATTTTCCATATACACAAATGGAACACCCGAATTAAAAATATCAGCAAAATTTGCATCAGTAAACCTTCTTAAAGTGACGATCTCCAAGAGCTCTAGATACTTCAATGCGCCCTTGTAGTCGTCCATTAGGACCAACAGAACCTCCAGCCTTTGTACAAGAACAAGGTTAAATGAATCGTGCGACAAGACGCATCAAAAATTAAAAATGAAGATTTAATATGCAACGGTAAGGTGCTCATCAAATACTGCATTTGGAGAGTTGTGGTAAAATTAGGAGCAAATGAGACGACAGAAGAAAAACAATAGAGGAGCAAATGGATTACATGAGAACAAATTTGTACTTCTTATCACAAATCAGTTAATTCCCAACGCTAACAATTGGCAGCAATTAGGGCAAGAGGTAGGCAACTGGGCATAGGTTGAATGCACAACGGAAATGATAATATTCTAATGCTCGAGAAAGTCATGTGAACAAACTAGAATAATATCAGGCTTCAATTTGGTATAATTACCATAATCAGATCTGATTTGACAACATATGGTGCCATGAAAAATGATACAACATCCTTGCATTGGCTACTATAGACCAAGCAGGGAGAACTGAACTAAATGTTGGAACCATAAAGCTATTCACCTTCTGGATTCTCGAGCGCTCTTGTGGAAAGATGGCTTTGTGTTCTCTTGTCAAAACAATAGCTTTCAGTGGACTTTTGGTGTCAGCCACCGCACCTTCACCATCGGTTGAAGTAGAACGAGCTAATACTGCTTTAGCATCCCCAGCATTCGCAACTACAACCTGGAACATGTCAACAAAGAACAGCTTATGCAAAATAGATTGCAACGATTAAATAAAAAATGCAAAATGAACAAGTTATGCATCTCAAATCAAGCACGAGCATCCCGTACCATAAAGATAACACCACATAATTAGAGTTTCTTGCGCATGAGAAGAGAAACCAAACAGTGAATTACGTTGTTGGTAGATTAGCCAAGGTAGATTATGCCAGAGTTATGCTGCCTTGAAGGTAGGCATGTGATATAAAAATAATTCATCATGGACACTAATGAAACAGTATCTCCGACTAGGTGAATGAAAGTATATATTTAATAAAGGAACAAATAATCTCATAGACCCTGATTCCATACAAACTCCAAACTGGGTAACCAAAAAAAATTCCAGGGTATGACGGTGCCAAAAAGGTTGTGCATAATGAAGAAAATCCATGGTACTGTAAACTTACCGTCTGTCCCAAGACCCAAACACATACAGCTGTTGCGCCATCTTGCCAGTTTCCTATAGATAAGACACGTGAGTACTATATTAATATCAAGAGAGAAGCAACCGATAAGAAAGAAAGAAACTTAAATAATAGTTTTTTGACACTACCATCTTTCTAGGCCCTGTGTACTTGGTACAACAAAATGTCTACTACTGTCAATTTGCCATCATAACTAAGAGGTTATCCTAGTCACTGTAAGAACTGAGGCTCACCCTATGTCATTGTGTTGATTTACCTATCTTTAGCTCAAATCACCAGCCAAGGTTCAGAAAAAGTGCTAGCTCTTAAGGCGCGGTGATGGGTGACCATCTAGACGCACATAGGCACTGCCTAGAAAACCACCAATTGCAAGAGAGAAGAAAGAGATATAGGTAAAAGGAAGAACAATAATAGTGGAGATTAGCTGCAAAGCTGGCCCAGCTCAACTGGCCCGCTAGTGGAATACTATAGAAGTTTATAGCATATCTTCCTTGCCTAGACACACCACGAAGCACCAGCCATCAGCTTCAGTTTTTTACCACAAGGAGGCGGCTTATGAGCCAAGGAAAGACTACGGAACATAGGATACCCTTTATATCATTTTAGAAGTTAGTGCAACTACTAATAAGTATATATCAGATATAGGTCTAACCAGCCATTCAGAAAAAGAGTGCCTGGGCAAACTAGCATCACAAGCACTGGAAATTGCAGAGGAACAAATGATGGAAGTTGAGACCATAATTTCTTACCTTTAGCACTTTCTTGCAGTAGTGATTCATCAGCTTTACGAAAACCTACAAACAATAAGCATTAGGTCAAGATAAATCAGTTGTATACAAATAACAAACAAACTTCGAACGGAAGAACATTGGATGAGCAATAAGAACCAAGGAGCAAAAAGCACCATATAGAAGCATAGAAGGAAAATAATATGTTGGACTGGTAAAATGATGTGGACATGACTGCTTCGGATACGACAAAAAATAGCACAAAATTACGTGTGTTGAAGGTGATTTCTATAAACAATAATTTCATGAATTATTTTATGGTTAAAAACAAAGATACAACACCTCTTTTTATTATATGCAGAATTACAGAAGAGTTATACAAGCCACGTGTGAAGATGCGAGAAAGACAGAGAGTATGTATATATAGAGAGGCATACATGTGTGTACAAGCAATATGCATCCATGCATCGTGTGTATGTTCTCCAAATAAAAGATGCCATGCATGTGTCCTGTATGTACTCCCATACGTACCATGCAAAGGTGGGCTAGCTAGCCATGCATGTCAGGACTCAGGACGCATCAACTTACACAATCAAGGTTCAAGACAAGGCCTTGTGTGCATGCACACCGAACCATCCACCCCATCCATCATGATGTCAGGTGTACAAGGACCAAGTGCACAAGTATCAGCCATGAAGACAGGGGTGGGCCCTCACTTTTACCTGCGTCATGTGTTCACCAGAACATAGTTCGGCCAGCAACGTCAGCAACGTTTCGGCCTCTGCAACCTGATTCGTGTATGAACAGACCTGAAGCAGTCCGGACGGGACACGACGGACAGACTCGGTCGCGCGGTCGACCTTTAATAAATAGCTAGCCTAGATTAGGGTTTAGACTCGGGTTTTATTGTATTGTCTAGCTATAGCTACAAATTGCATCTATGAGACGTGTAGGACTACCGCCTTATCAGATCCACAGTGGAACCCCAACTTTTCATCTAGTTCGTGTGCTCAGTTTATTATCCGCAATTTCAGATTGCAATTACCATTGTTCTTGCCGGTTCTTCGGTTGCTTGCAAGAACTCGAACCTCGTTGTTCAGGTTAATCGTGCCTACGGCAAGGTCAATAACCATCGGAGATTGGTTTAGCGATTGTCGAGGCGTATCGTCGGGTACGGTATAGCTGGATCGTCAAGGTCAAAATCCACCAAATCGATAATTATCCCCACTCTCATCGAAAGATCGGGCCGCTTGGTTTAGCGATTGTCGAGGCGTATCGTCAGGTACGGTATAGCCGGATCGTCAAGGTCAAAATCCACCAAATCGATAATTATCGCCACTCTCATCGAAAGATCGGGCAACCATCACATCAAGTGGTATCAGTTTTCAGGTTCATCGGTGAGAGATTTACAGTTTTCTTAGATTAGTTAATTTTTCTGTCCTACAACCCACAAAAAAGCTAAAAAATATATATTAGATTAGTTTATCCATTGCACCTATCTTTTTAGCCTTTAGCAATTTTTGCATCTAGTATTTGTGTAGTTGAATTTTTGGTTGCATTCATCTAATACTAGTGCTGGTATAGGTTAGTCCGAAGAAAACTATCTACTATATCGAACTTTGTTTTTGTCCACCACACCACTCACCAGTCCATCCGCCTGCCGCATCGTCTGTGCACCGCGTCATCTGTCAAGTTCTGTGTTCATCAGTTTCTTTTATCCCGCATCGTCCGCCGTTTTTCGTCAGCATTCAGTACCGCACACGCGTCTGAGCCAGCTGCACCTGTACCCACGTCCCATCCGCCTTAAACAATTGTTCATGTGCTTCCGCTCCTGCCGCGCCCACGCCCCAGCCTTCCGCCGCTAGCGATCAAGTATGTCAATTCCATCAGGTTAGCAATCGGTCATTACTTGTTTAGTGCCAGAGCTAGCAGCACACGTTCCATCACACACACAAGTTGTGTCTTGCTTTTCTTCTGCCTAGTTGACCTTTTGATCTCTAGTACTATACGGTTCCGGCAAGAGTAAGCACTCAAGTTGTTTTGGAACGTTTCCGTCTTTGTATCGTTTGCTAACCGGCCTGGTAAGAAAAAAAAAAAAAAAAAAAAAGAGAGAGAAAAAATAGCAAAAAAAAAAACCGTGCAAAATTTCAGGCCGGCTAGCATCTCTTCACAAAAATCTGGTGTTCGTCTGAACGTTCCTTTTGCTACTACGAGCTTGACTGCCACATTGCACCATCTGTTTCGAGTCTTACAATACAGTCGTGTGTATCTCGATTATATATCTAGCTAATTAGAGCTACCTTTCTCTGTCGTCATCTTCACTCACTTTGTTCAGTAGGCTTGGATTGATTTCTCTCTTACTAGTCGACTGCCAGCACTAGTTAGGAGTTTGAGCAATTATTCAGCTTGCATTACTTTTGCTTAATTGTGCCACATATTGTGAGTTGAGAAAACCTTAACCAAGCTCCACTTTCTATATTATACCTTGTCTGGTCACTTGGCAATCGCTATATCCAATTTTTGATAACTTTTGACCGTGCCAAAGGCCGACAACCACTGCAGCACGGTAAGAACTGGTAAGAGCTTGGTAATTGCTAGAGAGTTGAGAGACATTTTTTTACCACCTCCGAGTAGTACTATAGGAACATTATACTTGTGATTTCGTTCTTGTTTGGTACTAACCATGACAGGTTCTCGAATGACCAATAGTTGGGCTACATCTATTGTCGGGGATGACTTGCCATATATTGACGCGAGTCATTATCTCCCACCACAGAAGGTACGACGACCGTCACAAGATGTATATAAAGGTAGAAGCTCACATGATCAGGTTATCTCTTTGCCACGATTCGAGGGTAAATATGATCCTGATTCGTATATTGATGGGGAGATGGAGGTAGAAGAAATCTTTGTTAGCCATGATTTTTCTGAGCATAAGAAAATAAATGATGCTACTAAATGCTTTTTCGGTTTTGCTTTGGTTTGGTGGAGAAATTATTACAGGGATAATATTTACAATAGACCTTTTACTTGGAAAGCTCTAAAACTTGTTATGCGAAACCGATTTGTTCCTTCATACCATACTAGCGACTTGCTTAGAAAATTGCAACATTTAACACAAGGCGATAACACTGTTGAAGAATATTATGATAATTTGTGTACTGCTTTGTTTCGTTGTGGATTAGAAGAATGTGAAGACGGTTTTCTATACAGATTTTGGAGAGGTTTAAACCATGATATACAAGACAAAATAATGCATGAAGAACTGTATTCTATCGACCATTTGTTTTGTCTTGCTCGTAAAGCTGAACAGAAAATAAGAAGACATGTCTACACGATGAACAAGTGGGTAGTAGAATCACCGTCTAGGAAGATTCCTTCCTTCGTTGCACCGACAAGCATGATTGCGCCTCTTGTAGCATACTAGGCATCTCCACCGAACGTACCTACTTCATATGAGCCAGATCTACAAGGTAATAATAAAGGTACTGATTTTCTTCCGCATGAAATTGAGGAATTGCGTGCTGATTTCAGTACACCATATGTTGAGCTAAGTGCAATGGCCAATGATTTGATCACACCACACATCTTAGATGATTATGTTGATGATTTGAGTTTATCGTGTAATCTAAAGACGGGAATATTTAATGATCTGAGTGCACCTATTATTGAATACGATTCTCTCATTGATTGGAGTACACCCACGAAACTAAAGGCAACTGAAATTGACCCATGTGACTTGATTATTCAATCTGGTTTGGATCACATATATTTGGTTAAACATGATGAATTGGTAGCTAAAATTTCTCATGCTAATTCTTTGTATTCAATTTTGATGGATCCACCTACGCCTTTGTCACATGCGAGAACCAAAATAGCTGAAATCACATGTTTGAGTTCCGTGAAAAGTGTTTACGCGCCTAATATTACCTTTATCTTGATTGGAGAGGACTGCGTAGATAGTGAATT
Organism: Elymus sibiricus; assembly: GCA_039707655.1. Classification (NCBI taxonomy): domain Eukaryota; kingdom Viridiplantae; phylum Streptophyta; class Magnoliopsida; order Poales; family Poaceae; genus Elymus; species Elymus sibiricus. The sequence continues at coordinate 255,681,180 of CM077671.1, forward strand.
TTTGGCTCATAGAATTTGCATCACATGTGAAAATCTCGCTAGCTTGAAAGAAAATATTAACATGCTTGATCATTTTGATATGACCTCCGGCATTTGTGTTGATTATATGCCAAATAGCATGTTGCATGTTTACTTATTTAAGCAAGTTGTGTCATGTAGTTTGGATACTGATTATGTTTCTTCACCTATGTTGGGATGGTTTAATGATGGGCATTACAACTTGGATGACATAAATATGTGCTTTACTTTTATGTGCAAACTAAGTTGTAATATTACATATTGTTATATTTCTTGTGATAATTCTTTGAAACTTCATTTCATGTGATATGGTAATTACTCATGTATCAAGAAATTAATGGTACACCAATGGAGAGAAGTTAAAACAGATGACTTATATATATACCACATATACACCTTGTCTTTTTGGTTAGTCCATTTTCAGATTATCCAAAGCCGAGGACGGCTTTGTTTTCAAGAAAGGGAGGATGATGTGGACATGACTGCTTCGGATACGACAAAAAATAGCACAAAATTACGTGTGTTGAAGGTGATTTCTATAAACAATAATTTCATGAATTATTTTATGGTTAAAAACAAAGATACAACACCTCTTTTTATTATATATGCAGAATTACAGAAGAGTTATACAAGCCACGTGTGAAGATGCGAGAAAGACAGAGAGTATGTATATATAGAGAGGCATACATGTGTGTACAAGCAATATGCATCCATGCATCGTGTGTATGTTCTCCAAATAAAAGATGCCATGCATGTGTCCTGTATGTACTCCCATACGTACCATGCAAAGGTGGGCTAGCTAGCCATGCATGTCAGGACGCATCAACTTACACAATCAAGGTTCAAGACAAGGCCTTGTGTGCATGCACACCGAACCATCCACCCCATCCATCATGATGTCAGGTGTACAAGGACCAAGTGCACAAGTATCAGCCATGAAGACAGGGGTGGGCCCTCACTTTTACCTGCGTCATGTGTTCACCAGAACATAGTTCGGCCAGCAACGTCAACAACGTTTCGGCCTCTGCAACCTGATTCGTGTATGAACAGACGTGAAGCAGTCCGGACGGGACACGACGGACAGACTCGGCCGCGCGGTCGACCTTTAATAAATAGTTAGCCTAGATTAGGGTTTAGACTAGGGTTTTATTGTATTGTCTAGCTATAGCTACAAATTGCATCCACGAGACGTGTAGGACTACCGCCTTGTCAGATCCACAGTGGAACCCCAACTTTTCATCTAGTTCGTGTGCTCAGTTTATTATCCGCAATTTCAGATTGCAATTACCATTGTTCTTGCCGGTTCTTCGGTTGCTTGCAGGAACTCGAACCTCGTTGTTCAGGTTGATCATGCCTACGGCAAGGTCAATAACCATCGGAGATTGGTTTAGCGATTGTCGAGGCGTATCGTCGGGTACGGTATAACCGGATCGTCAAGGTCAAAATCCACCAAATCGATAATTATCCCCACTCTCATCGAAAGATCGGGCCGCCGTCACATCACAAAATGCTTGTGTAAAGCGGAACTAAAATCATGTACACTCAAAAGCTGAAAATCCCATACAAGATGGAAATCCGCAATGCCATTTCCATACAATAATTTTTTTCTAAAATGACAGTTAGAGAAACTGAGAAATATCTTAAGAATTCTAACATAACCTCACCAGCATGTAACATGCTCAAGGATTAAGGGCCAAGGCTGCGGACGCGGATTTTTGGCTCTGGGGAGCATGTGCTCTCTAATGAACAGTAAATTCAAAACAAATAGTAAAAAAGTTTTAAAAAATCTGAAATTGTTTGTAGATGTTCATATTAGTGCGTCAAGTGACACTTGACAATTTTCATGCCATATGTGATTGCAGTGCTTCGTCGGTGAAAAAAACAAAATTAAGTGTAACATTTGGAGAAAACAACGCTGGATTGAATATCTGCAAGGCTGCCTTCCATGTTGATTGTTAGGAAATATGCAACTTGTATTCCCATGAAGCCATAGGCCAGTATATATACATGTACAGGTGTAGGATATGCAGAAAACCCCTTATACAACGGGGTAAATACAAAAGGCTACATGGCCATATAAATAGTACTCAACACCCCCCCCCCCCTCAAACTCATGGTGGATGAACAACACTGAGTTTGGAGAGATAGAAGCCATGCTGCGCTCTAGTGTGGGCCTTCGTAAAGAAATCCGCCAACTGCAACTCGGAAGGCACATACTGAAGAGCAACAACCTGATCATGCACACCAGCGCGCACATAGAAAGCATCAACACCAATATGCTTGGTGAGCTCATGTTTCACAGGGTCGCGCACAATGCTAATGGCACCTGTACTGTCAGACAATAGCAGAGTAAGTGTAGTGATAGAAACACCAAAGTCCTGAAGTAACCACCATAACCAAGTCACCTCTGCCGTCAAAAGGTCCATAGCTCGCAACTCAGCCTCTGCACTCGAACAGGAAACTGCGGTCTGTTTCTTCGTCTTGCAGGCAATGAGAGAACCACCAAGAAAAACACTGTAAGCAGATAGTGAACAACGATCTGAGGGATCACTAGCCCACGTAGTATCCGAATAGGCCTGAAGCTGTAAGGAACTGGAGTGAGGAAAAATCAGATGGTGAGAGATCGTGCCCCGAAGATATCAGAGAACACAAAGTAGGTGACTATAGTGAACCGAAGTGGGAGCAGAGACAAACTGACTCAGAATATGAACCAGACAAGAGATATCCGGACGAGTGACAGCTACATAGACAAGACTCCAAACAAGATGACGATAACGTGTCGGATCAGACAAGGGGTCACCATCAGAATCACGGAGGTGAACATTGAGCTCCACGGGAGTCTCAACAATGCGCTCATCGGTAAGAGCTGCACAAGCAAGATGACCCTGGATATATTTTTCCTAGGAAATAAAGAAGGCATCAGAGGTGGAAGAGACTTCGATCCTAAGAAAGTAGCAAACATGGCCAAGATCAGACATAAGAAACTGCTCACTAAGACAGGCCTTCACAAAGGCAATATACTCAGGGTCATCGCCAGTTATGATCATGTAATCAACATAGAGAAGAAGAAGAAGAGTCCGACCACAAGCTGAAAGGTGGACAAACAATGCTGGATCATAAGCACTCGCTGGAAAACCAGCAGCAGTCACCAGAGGCAAAACGCTCAAACCAGGCGTGAGGGGCTTGCTTAAGGCCATAGAGAGAGTGACGAAGACGACATACCATGCCATCATGAACAGAATACCCAGGTGGTGGCTGCATGTATATCTCCTCACGCTCACCAATAAGAAAGGCATTCTTAACAGCTGAGACACAGCCAGTGGCGAACAGAGGCTACAGCAAGAAGTGTGCGAATAGTGGTCATATGGGCCAATGGAGCAATCGTAATCACGACCATGCTCCTGCTAAAAGCCACGAGCCACGAGACGAGCTTTGTAACGCTCAAGAGAACCATCGAAGCGAGTCTTAACCTTGTAGACCCACTTACAAGTGATGGGACGACTATGGGGAGGAAGAGAAACAAGATCCCATGTGTCAGTGCGCTCAAGAGCAGCAAACTCCTCTGCCATCGCAAACTGCCATTCGGGATGAACAGCTTCACAATAAGAAGTCAGCTCAAGAACAGCAGCGCCAACACTTGGGAAACCAAGGCGATCAACAGGCGGAAGCGGACAAGGAAGCAAGCCATAAGTAGGCTGAGATGACGAAGACAACACATCAGTAAACGCATCCACATTACGCGGACGACGAGTATAATACTGAGGAAAAGATGGAAGAATACGAGGAGGAATCACCGAGATAGGCGAAGGTAACAAAGATGACACCGGAGATGAAGGTGCAGAATCCCGTGACAAGCGAGGTGAGGAAACCATGGGAGATGGTGGCGTCGGATTTGCAGCAGTCGAAGAAGCAGGGGTAGTAGGACGTACAAATAAGGGCTCAACGAGAGTGATAGGTGTGTCGGGAAAAGTGAGAAAAGATATATCCTGCACTGAAAAGGTCGAAGAAGACGGACGCGGGTAGAAGGGATGACTCATCAAAAGTCGCATCCGACAACCAACAGGATCCCAACAACGATAGCCCTTATGCTCATCACGATAACCTAAGAAAACGCACTCAACAGACTAAGCGGACAGTTTGGTGCGTTCACGAGAGGCAAGAAGAACATAGCAAACATAACCAAACAAGCGAAGCGCCGAGTAATTAGGAGAATGATCAAAGAGACGCTCGAAAGGAACACCACCCTACAGAGCAGTGGACGGTTGAAGGTTGATGAGATAGGTGGAAGTGGAGACAGCCTCAGCCCAAAAGTGGGACGGAAGAGAGGCGGCGATCATCAACGCACGAGCCGTCTCAAGAAGGCGACGATGCTTGCGCTCAGCCACACCATTCTGAGCATGAGCACCAGGACAAGAAAACCGAGCAAGAGTACCCTGCTTAGCATGAACTCGATGTAACATCTTGGAGATATACTCTCCAGCAGAGTCAGCATGGACACCACGAATAGGCGTAGAGAACTGAGTGTGAACCATGACAGCAAAACGCTTATAGATAGATAAGACCTCACTACGAGAAGACATAAAATATATCCAGGTGTGGCGAGAGAAATCATCTAGAAAGATAATATAATAGCGATGACCTCCTTTGGAGGCAAAGGGAGTTGGACCCCAAACATCAGAGTGAACAAGGTCAAAAGGACGCTGAGACACAGTGTCGCTATGAGGATAAGGTAACTAGACCTGTTTACCAAGCTGACAACCCTGACAGTCTAAAGACACACCGCCGAAGACGGCTCCAAGAAGACCACGTCGAACTAAGGATGAGAGACGAGAGCCACACAAGTAACCAAGGCGATGATGCCACTGCTGGAAAGAGCTAGTGGACAAGGCAACAAAGGGGGAGAGACAGGCGGCAATGGCAGCGGATGAAAGATGAAGCCAGTCAAGCTCCAGAGGCCCAGAGAGTCACGATGTCGAGGGCCAACACCAAGGAAAACACCAGTATGACGGTCCAGAACGAAACAAGAGTCAAAGTCGAGAATGACACGACAACCAGTCAACAATCTGACCACCAAAAATGAGTTGCATGATAAGTCAGGGAACATGAGCAAATCAGGAACATGAAAAGATGAAGTGCTAAGAATGCCTCGGCCAGTAACCGGGAGAGAGGTACCATCAGCAGTAAGAACATGAACAGGAGAATCAAGAGGTCGAGTAGAGGACAGAGTGGATGAATCATGAGTCACATGGAAAGATGCTCCAGTATCAAGAATCCAGGGAGATGTACCTACTTGTGTAGAAGGTGGTCTCACAATGCCAGAAGAGTCGGTAGCAGAACCTGTCAATGGAGAACCAGAAGATAGAGCTAGCAGGCATCGAAGTCGCATAATCTCCTGGTCGGTCAGGGGCTCAACTGAAGAGGTCGACGTAGATGCACCATGCAATAGAGAGTCGGAGGCGATCAGCAGGGTGCAAAGTCGCGCAATCTCCTCCTCAATGAAGTACACAGCTGAAGTAGGCAACGCAGTAGCACCGAGAGAGAAGCGGCCACCACCACCTATGGAAGCCGCTAAATGTGGCGGTGTAGCATGACCAGTAGCATCGGCAAAGGCCAATGGAGGAGACGAAACCATATGCAGGCAAGCACCAAGCGCCAAGGGAAGACGCGTGGGCAAGGCGCAGTCAATGGAGTCATATGCACCAGCACAGCCGGTGAAAGTCATGAGAGGTGTCGGGGAAGAGCGACATTCACCGGTGAAGGTCGCGAGAGGAGTCAGTGTAGAGCGACAAGCACCATGTATGGAGGTCGCGGGAGGAGCCGCAAGAGACTGACCAGCACAGCCTATGGAAGATGTCGAAGGAGACGACGTCACAGACGAACGAGCATCAAGTACCGAAAAACGGCGCATGTGCGAGACGGGAGTAGTGATGAAAACACCGTCAGGAGTCAGCGGGCAGTGAGGGACATGCGGACCCGATGAAAAGATCTCTTTTCTTTCTCTCTCTCTTTTTTTCTTTTTGCGGATCAGTGGGCAACAACGAAAATACCAGAGGGTCCCGACGAGAACCATAGCAGATGGCAGCTGGACGTGGCGAGATTCAGCAGCAAGTGGCGAGGAAGAGAGCCGGAGCTAGCTGCAGCGGGGATGGAAGAAAGCGCAGCAGGCGTCACGTCACACATGGGCTCGTGTTGACGGAAGGCAGCCGAGCGCTGACTTGCGGGAGGTAGCAGCTAGATTCAATCCACCTGGCTCTCTGCTTGCTTAGGGCTAGTACAACTAGTACCAGGCTTAGGAGATCTGATGATGACGGGCTACTCGTTGAGAAGAGCAGCCACCGCGTACTGATTGCTTCAAATGTGGAAAAGCAACCCACAGACCAGGGCGGGGCGGAACCAGTGCGCGTAGCCGGCTGCAGTGAAGCATGGCGTCGAGGCGGAACAGGCGTGCGTGGTGGTGAACATCAGCAGCCGGAGCAGAGGTATGGCGGCAGCGGGTTAGAGAAAACAGCGACGGTCGGCAAAGAGGCAACGGCGGCACGAAGAGAGGATCAAGCACGAGTTATGCGTGCTAAAAAATCTAGGCTCTAATACCATGTTAGGAAATATGCAACATGTATTCCCATGAGGCCATAGGCTAGTATATATACATGTACAGGTGTAGGATATGCAGAAAACCTCTTATACAACGGGTAAATACAAAAGGCTACATGGCTATATAAATAGTACTCTAACATTGATAATGGATTATGTTAGTGTAGAAATATGGAATCAATTTGATCCTTTGAATAATATTAAAAAAGGGCAGCCCGGTGCATGTGGCTCCCGCTTGCGCGGGGTCCGGGGAAGGGTCCGACCACTTTGGGTCTATAGTACGCAGCCTTTCCCTACATTTCTGTAAGAGGCTGTTTCCAGGACTTGAACCCGTGACCTCATGGTCACAAGGCAGCAGCTTTACCACTGCGCCAAGGCTCCCCTTCCTTTGAATAATATAAAAGACCAAAAAAATTTGTATGCATAATAAAAATTGTGAAGTACAGTGATAAAACTGGTAGAAGGGCTCTTCTAATTATTATTAGCCTTGTTATAGTCTAGGGTCTAGACAAGAGAAGAATTTCATGTACTAAATACCTTCGATAATGGCCTTCTTTGCCACTTTAACATTCATCTGCAAGACAATATATCAATATTAGTTAAATGGCCAAGAACAGAATAAACACAACTGGAATATCAGAATCATGCAAGTTAATTTGAACACGAATTATTCATGAAATGGTCTCATAATCAAAATAAACGAAAAATAAAAGGTATAGACTTAATTTTGTACAAATTGAAAGTCCAAAAGTTAACACTCCCAATGAGGAAGTAGATGTCAAGAAGCAATAAATGGTCAAGTGATCTAATAGATATCAATTCCCCATCGACCAGGCCAAAGGAGAAGATGCAAAGTGCATAATCATAAATGGAAGCTATCATGAAAAGCTTCGCCTTGATTGCGCACAAAGATATTCCAGTGTGACGTTAGTTGGATAGGCATGGAAGCAGAAGAAAAAATGTGGATAAATTTTACTAAAACAATATTCTTAGGAGACAACAGTTGAGTAGGTATAGAAGGAGAAGAAAAAATGAGGATAGAAATTATACTAAAACTCCAATGAGACAGTAGTTGAATAGACAAAGAAGCAGAAGTAATTAGGAGAAGTGTCACTGAAACACCATTCCAAGGAGGATCCAAAGAAACCATTTGACTGTAGCACTAAACAAATGAAAAAAATAGGTATTTTAAGAAAAAAAAAACATCTGTACAAGTAGGGATGCAAGCAGGGTGGGCTACCAGACAATACCATAGTACAAGTGTAGTGTTAATTTTAAGCAAATTATGAACTAATTGTTGAGTTTCATGGGACGAAGCGGGATGCCGCTTGCACCCTTATGTATGAGCAAGTGAAGACAGAACAAATACATCATAACATACTAAGGATTAATGAAAACATTGAACAGAAGCAGACAATGTGAACAGACCAACTCACGTGGTAATCCTGCAGCAATAACATGTGGGTGTAAGTGCTTCTGTGCATACTCCGCGGCCAAGCGGCCACCATGCCCATCATATATTGCAAAATGTGCAGATCTGCATCAAGCTACCTACATTAGCTACATACATTGCATGCAAGTAATTAATATGAACAGAAAGAGGGGCACCTCAAATTTCCAGGAGATCCCATGCTAGCATCAGGAAGCACCACCCAGGCATCCTCCATTGTATGCCTGCAGCCCTTGTCTTCTGCAGCATCGGCTTCAACACTAGTTAGTATCATCTCTTGCTGACTTGGAACTTTCGAGATGGTTGTGGATTTCTCATCCGAGATGCATGGGTCTAGCGGCAAGTTGCTTCCATTTTGAGAGGTGTCTTTATTTTCACCATTTGTTTCTTGAGAACTAGCAGCCTCTACGTTACAATCCTTTTCGGTAGAAGTGGCAGCACCTTTTGGGCGCTTTGATGCCCAATCTTCATTGCTGGAACTGGCTTCACGCTTTTGGTGAGTCATGAATATGATGAGACTAAACTCTAAAGTTTCCAATAGCCTTGTATCGATTTCACCAATATAGGCACCACTGGATGAACCACACATAAATGTCAGGAAAAGTTGCCCAGAAGCTAAAAACAAAAGGTTTGACAGAAACAAAGGTAGTTGCCGAAGAAAGATACGCTTTGGCAAACTAATAGCAAGGAGGCAAGCTAAACAAGAACCAGCCCACCAATTTAGTTGCGTCACGGATCTCATAAGTAGCATAGTACTCCCTCCGTTCCTAAATATAGGTCTTTTTAGAGATTCCAATATGGACTACATACGAAGCAAAATGAGTGAATATACACTCTAAAATACGTCCATATACATCCGTATGTAGTCTATATTGAAATCTCTAAAAAGACATATATTTAGGAACGGAGGGAGTACTTACGAATAGCAACCCTGCATATCTAAAATGGCTATACAAAGATAGCAGCGAAACATCAATACATGTTCACACAGATAGACTAAATGGATGTACGGAAATGATAATCGATGTTCCCTCAAACTCAAAGCTATAATTTGTTCCCATTTTCCCTACAAAAAAAGGACCGATAACTAGGTCGCCAACCCACATCAAACAACATATTGCCCTAACTAGCTTCAGATAACACAGAAACCTAGGGATTCCAATGAAGCAACTACATATCGACTGGTTCCATGGGGTATCCACACGTTAACAAGACGCGATTTGGCGATATGTACAGCCTTGCTTCCCATTATAGCTCCGAGACACCTAGAATCAAAGGAGCGCCTCCATCTACTAAGCAGCTACCAAGAACAGAATTTTCTTTTGGAATCGAACGGGCAACCGCAAATATCAGCAAATCTCGATGTGTTACCAATGGGGGAAACCCCAACAAGTGCCGGTAAGAACAGAACAAAACGGGTAGAGCCTAGCAGGCGAGCAACGGCGGCTCACCAGAACCCGGATGGTGATGACAGGTGACCTCCGGGGATGGCGGAATTTGTATCTCGGGGCCACGGGCGGGTCCGTAAGCTCGCCGATGTCGCCGGCAAGGTTCGGCGGAGGTAGCGGAGGGCTTGGCCGGTGGGGAATCGATGGGACGATAACAAGTGGTCACGTCTCGTCTGGACTGTGGGCTAGTAGAAGAAGGTCCAGTCTAGCCCAACTTTAAATGGGCCACTTGCAATCTGCCAAAAGCAAAAAATCCTTAAAAACATAATTCGCGAAATACCATTGAAAAACCCGAATGATAAAGAGCGCCAGGGATCAGCTGCCTGGGCTTTGTTTGGTTGCCTGGATGCATCCATGTTTGTCAGCCCCACGTGCGACAAAAATGATTTGTTTGGTTGCCTAGACTACATATGTTTCTTGTCCATACGAAACTTAAAGCATATATATGAGCTTGCATGTGACGAAATGGTCAAATCGACCCTTTTGTAGTATATATATCCTACGACCGGGTGTAATTACACCCATGTCTCATATAATATCATGTTGTAGTATATATATTATTTTATATACTATATCTAAGATACTTCAAAGTGAGTTATCCTCCAGCTGAGAACATAACACACATCGATCAGAGCCAGGGCCATTACGTTTGCGAATCTGGTCCGCGGTAGGCAGCCACTCCTGATAGCCTGCCACATAAAAATCTTAATTTTCGAAGGAAGCCTCCGAGATGCGCTTGAATTTAGAGGTAGGGGAACCCGAGATCAACCTAGCATATAAAAATTTAACCGAAAAAACACCCGAGGGGAATGTGGCTAGGTGACGGAATCCTCCTCCTCCGAGAGAATAGGGAAGACGGCAACAAGTCGCTGCCAGTCTCCCAACTCTTCAGAAGAGAGAGAACGCCGAAACACCAGGTCCCAATTATTAACAGAGAGCTTCGAGATGGAAATCTCCGGATTCGAACAGTAAGAAAAGATAATAGGAAACGAGACCGCTAGCGGGCCATCGCCATGCCACCAATCAAGCCAAAAACGAGTAGAGCGACCATTGCCCACCACAAATTTCACATGTTGTTTGAACACATCACGTAATTTGACCAGGTCTTTCCAAAACTGGGAACCACCCCTTGCCGAAGCAAACATAGAACTCTGATGAGGAAAATATTTGGCGTTAAGGAGGGAGAGCCAGAGGCAATTAGATCCACTAGTCATAATCTTCCACCACCACTTGATAATGAGACATTTGTTCATCACGGTCGTGTTCAGGATGCCCAGCCCCCAAGGTTCTTAGGTTTGCATATCAACTTCCATTTAACCATCATATACTTGTGTTTATTGTTCGCCGCGTTCCAATAGAAGGCACCCCTGTGCTTGTAAAAACCCTCATGGGTTCCTCCCATCAGCAGGTAGAAACCCATGGTAAACATGGGGAGAGGAGACAAGCTCGCATTAATGAGGCAAACCTTGCCCGCATTCGTGTTGTATCTGCCTCTCCACGGCATAACCCTGTTTCCTACTTTAGACACCAGGGGCTTGAACTCCTTGGCACAAAGCCTGAAAGAAGCAATAGGGAGGCCCAAATATTTGAAAGGAAAGGATCCTAAGGAGCAGTTAAGCAGTTGAGCAACCCTGAGAGATTCATCCTGGGACACACCCGTGATTATCACCTCACTCTTAAAAAAGTTAATTTCGAGACCCGAAAGGGCCTAAAAAAACAGGATGAATTTAAGATGAGCAAGACACGAGTCCCCCAGCTCCACCATGATGATAGTATCATCCGCATATTGAAGGTGGGATACCCCTTCCGGAATAAGGTGGGAGGCCACCGGCGCAATGTGTCCAGCCGCATTAGCTCGAGAAAGAATACAGGAAAGAACATCCGCAATGAAGTTGAACAAGATAGGTGAAGAAGGGTCCCCCTGCCGCAGGCCCCTGCCATTAGCGAAGAATTTGCTAGTTTGTCCATTAACCATCACTGCAGTGTGTCCTCCCGACACAAGTTGCATGATCCGGTGGACATAGGCCCCATCGAAACCTTTAAGCAAAAGAACCTGGCGAAGGAAGTTCCAACTAACCGAGTCATAAGCTTTCTCAAAATCAAGTTCTAGGATGACCGCTTTAGAATTCTTAACCCTGAGGTCATGGACAATTTCCTGGTGGCTGAGGATCCCGTCAAGAATGAATCTCCCTTTAATGAAAGCAGTTTGAAAAGGGCTTAGGATCTGATGAGCAACATGAGACAAATGATGGGCAAAGCCCTTAGCAGGGAACTTAGCAAAAAAAAAATAGGGGCGATTGGCCGAAATTGCATTGGTGCAGTGACGTGCAATACAAACGGGTTTTAACCCCTTTCTGCGACGCAGTTTTAAACCGTCGCCTTGCATGTGTGGGCGATAGGGGGGTCCATCTCACATGACACGGGAAACCCGTTGGCGATGGTGACCAATGAACGCAAACGATCTGTGAAACATACTCGTGTGCGATGCAGGAACATATCGCACACACTATATTTTGGGAGTACGTGTGGGATTTGGCATCAATCACACACGTCTATCATGAGTCAAATGCGTCTAATTGCTCATGAAAAACAAACGGTGTTTCCTTGGCAACCGTCTGCCATGCATGATATCATCGGACACGTTTCCCGAAATACGCATGGGATCGTCTATGCATCTGGCACGGTTTCCTGTTGGCTCACGTGTGAGATAAGGTGCTATCGCAAATGATTAAGGAGCTCCTACACACATGTACAAGTGCTGCAAATCGTTTGCGATTTCTTATGTATCACCAACGTTTCAGTTTATATCTCGTGTGCTTTTCCTGTAGATCACAAGCGGTTGCGCTATGAGTTACATGTGCTTTTCCTGTAGATCACAGGCGGTTGCGCTATGAGTTGTGTGTGCTTTCCGTTTTTGATCGCACACGCTTAGTTGCTTGAAGCGTGTGCATTGAAATGGCTGGCTTATTGTAAAATATCGCATTTGAATCACCCTGCGAATAGCAAATTCGCAACAATATGCAATCAACACATAGTGTCCACATGAAGAACATTCATCAGAATTCGGCACAATATGCAATTGAACGAATAGTGTCCACAAGAAGAACATTCATCATAATTCGCGACAATATGCAATTGAGCAAATGCTAGCTAAATTCCACATATGTGAGTCCGACATATGCAGTACATAATCATAGTGTACGAAATACGAAGACATGATCACATGGAAAACAATGCATCCATGCGTATATGTTTAGCTGATAACACTATATGAATGCGTACTTATTATTGGGGGATACGAATCCTGAAATCTGTAACATCTTTAGAGGGCTTGATATAGTGCTTCACAAAGAAGGTGTTGATAAATTTCCTAACAGACAACAATTCATCTGTGATGAGCGGTTCAGAGGTCATCGGTCCGAAGATCAACTACATGACTTTTAGATCAAAATGTGACATACGTGTGGAGTAGTATATAGTAATTAAGAAACAGACTTACTTGTTCTATTTTGTCAGCATCAGCACCACATTCAACATGTCTGCATAGGTTAATCATGTGTGAGCAAACGTAGTATCCACATAGGCTGGTCCCTTGTTGTTGTTGAGGACACTGCAATTTTTTATACAGTATTAGTCATGTATTTGCCTTGTTAGGAACAACCTAACCGGTGTAAGTTGTTTCTTTTTTTCTTTGGAGAGAAATAGAAAGAGGTTTACTTAGAAACTTGAACATCTAACTAGCATTTTCTGAAAATAACGGATTTTGCTGTCTTACCGGAGAAACGATCACGTGTTGCAGATGTTGTTGGGGGTCGAACCGTCTCCCTCCTAAAGTTATGGTCTTACACAATACACTGCGAATGAAGGTGAATTTTCACATACTCAATTCTTGAACCCGATATGAACACAACATATTAACATCAAAGAATTCAATACCTATCCATGAAATCCTGAAGATGACTCAGATCCTGAGGCGCATTTGACTCTCTGAGAGAATCCAGGTAGTAAACTGTGTCGCGTTTTGGAACAGTGACCACCAAGATCCAGTGATCTCTACAGTTTAAGAAAACCTTGAACTTACGAACTATGTCGAAAACTGAAAGACGATCAATGTATGCATGGTTGTATATTTAACTTACCCTTCATGATATGGCCACATGAAGAATTCTCCTATCTGTAACTCCCACAAGATCGTGGCGACATGCGAGATGGAAGCCTCGCGTGTGTCATTTCTACTTAACAAAATGTCGTTTGCTAAATCAGGATCTATGAAATGCACATGCACCCTTATCGATCTGTGCACCGCCAATCCCCTGAGAGGAATACAATATGGTTAGCTTTTTTTCATTTACAACCTTGTATGGAGAAGTTGATCAGAGTTTGTGAAGTACTTACAACATCATGCATTTGACAAGAGTGGCAGCAAGCTTATCAAAGTTGAAGAAAAGATGAAAGTCCTCGAATTCCACATTGATGGTACCCTCACGGTGATTGAAATGGCAACAGTCATAGTGCACTTGCAGAATGTTAGTATCTTCTCCTTCTGACATTCTGTCCACGCAATATTTATGTAACTTGTGACAAGTGGAACTGCACTCCTCATAGTATTCGCGAACAAGAAATGGTTGGCCATGCTTGTACTTATGTGCTTCACATGGGTCTTCATCGGCCATGCCATGGTTCTGCTCGAAGAGTCTTTGTAGTAGGATGCTCTGGTTCTCATCCCTCCTTTGTTTCTGTCATGTGTAATAACAAATTGCCAATTTTACCAGGAAGCTAAATATAAATGCAGCAGTCTTTGTAGTACAGGATGCACATCGGCAGTGTTTGAATGATATCAAATTAATAGTGACAGGTATGTACATTCTGCTGTCAAGCATTCCAATCTGTTAAAAACTACTGTCTTGCACCCTGTTTTTTTCACTAGTCTGAGAATCTGTTTATTTCAGGTTGCCATGTTGTGTTAATGCTAGCCATGTTTCTACGCATAATTAGACCTTGCTCGTGTTGAATGAAATGAAGTGCATCATGTGTACTACCTTGCTGTAAATTTCCATGCCATGATAAGTCATGTAGCATATAGTTTTCTTGCTGTCAATATGCTTTCGGGTTAAAACTGTGACAGTGTCTTAATCACATCCAGAATCAAATAGCACACGGGAAGTGTCTGAATCACACCTAATATAACAAATGATTTCTAACAACGAGAGTTAGGCTTACCTTCTTTGCACGTCCCAGAAACTTCCTCCCACTGTACCCAGATTCAAAATCTCGTAACTTCACGGATGGAAATTGATGTTGACCATGAACAGGCAGGTCTTCAGCTACCCCGCTCCATTCCTTGGAAGTGATTATCCTAGGGAGCTACAAGAGAAAGAAATGGCGCAAATCGGCCTGCCGCTTTAAAATCCCCAATTCCAAAACAAAACCCTAAGCCTAGTTGAGCTAGAGAGAAGAGAGACGAATACCTAGATGGTGAGAGATTCTTCGTCGTCGGAGATACCGCTTGAGAGGTCACTCGAGGAGACCATGGCGTGTCCGTGGCGGTCAGATGCTAGAGGGAGAGATGTGAGCGGCGGCGCGGGGGGGGGGGTGTTGCAGGGGAAATGTGGCCCTTGGGGGGAGAGGCAGATATTTCGGCGGTCGGCGAAATTTTTCGCTCGTTGCAGGGAAACTTGGCGCGCAAAGATTCATCAGACACTGTGTTTCTGCTTTTATTGTGTGCGATGATACATAACATACAAAATTTCGCCCCTCCCCACGTATTCCCTGGTTATAGTGCACATCCACATAATTGCATAATTTAACATCAACTGCTAACTTGGGTATACAAATTAGCGGACACACATAGCTCACAGTTACTAAACCGAGCAAGTTCACTAAATAATCAAGTTGCTTGAACTAGACATAGCTCTAACAAAAGACCGGCTCTCTGAACAAAGGCTATTAGTAATAAGCATAATTTTAACAAAGACGTCGACGAGCCGCCGACCTATGCCTCACCGATGTTCGATGAGATGTCGATGACTTGTCCGGGCGACATTCCGCCGGTGCTGGACTCCGCGTCCCTCAGGCTGAATTCGACCGCGGCGACGTGCTCATCCTCGATGTTGCCCTCGTCATCGGCGTCGCCGTCATCGTTGTAGTACTCGTAGTAGTGGTGCCGCCAGAGCTTGCATTGGTACTCCACCGCCGATTCCTCGATGGACAGGCGCTTCTCGACCTCCTCCTGAGCCACACGCAACTCCTCCCAGCGCTCGGCGCTCTCGGACGGCTCCTGCATCTCCAACTCTCACTCGGAAATCTCGTGCAGAAGGGGCTCCATGGCCTCCGCCGCCGCATCGTCGGCATGCATCTCGGCATCCGGAGCAGCCGCCTCTTCGGACGTGTGGTGCATGCTGGATTACGAGGAAGCCCGGAGTATCTTCGCGTGGGCGTTCTCGATATTGTCCTGGATGGCCTCGACCCGAGCCAGGGCGACCTCCGCGGCACGGTACGCTGCTCGAGCGCTCCTGGTGTTTGCAGCCGCCGTCGCAGCAGCTGCAGCTGCCGTCTCCGCGGCTACAGACGCCCTTTCGGACGCCGATGAGGCCCTGTCGGCCGCCGCAGAGGCCCTTTCGACGGATGCGGGCGCACTTAAGGCGGATGCGGCTGCGCTCTCGGCCGAGGCGGATGCGTTCTTGGCAGAGGCGGCGGTCGTACGCACCCTTACGAAGCGTTCCCATGGTGTCATTCTTTGCAGAAAGGGTTTGTTGGGTGAAAACCCACAAGTATATGGGATCGCGACAGTCTTCACGGGTAGTATTTCACCCTAATTTATTGATTTGACACAAGGGGAGCCAAAGAATATTTATTGGCCTTGACAGTTGAGTTGTCAATTCAACCGCACCTGGGATATCTCTCTGCAGCAAAGGTTTAGTAGCACGGCAAATAGTAGTAGCAAAAGTAACACTAGTAGTGACAACAGCAATTTTGTAATAGTTGTGACGGTAGCAGTAGCAATAGTAACTTAGCAAGATTCAGTATATGTAAAGCGTAGGCACATGAATCGGTGGTGGATAATGATTTAGATGACATCAATCATGTAACAGTTACACACTAGGACGACACAGAACTAGCTCCAATTCATCAATATAATGTAGGCATGTATTCTGTATATAGTCATACATGCTTGCGATAAGAACTTGCATGACATCTTTTGTCCTACCCTCCCGTGGCAGCGGGGTCCTATTGGAAACTAAGGGATATTAAGGCATCCTTTTAATAGAGAACCGGAACAAAGCATTAACACATGGTGAATACATGAACTCCTCAAACTACGGCAATCATCGGAAAGAATCCCAATTATTGTCACCTTGGGGTATGCGGATCAAGACATGTAATAGGTGCATATAACTTGCAAGATAGGATCCAAATCAATCTTATATTCAAAGGTAATATAATATGTTCAGATCTGAAATCATGGCACTCGGGCCCTAGTGACAAGCATTAAGCTTAGCAAAGTCATAGCAACATCAATCTCAGAACATAGTGGATACTAGGGATCAAGCCCTATCAAACTTAACTTGATTACATGATCAATCTCATCCAATCCCACCACCGTCCAGCAAGCCTACAAAGGAATTACTCACTCCCGGTGGTGAGCATCATGGCGGTGTTGATGGAGAAGGGTTGGTGATGACAACGGCGATGATTTCCCCTCTCCGGAGCCCCAAACGAACTCCAGATCAGCCCTCCCGAGGAAGAACAGGAGGTGGCGGCGGCTCCATCTCGTGAAATGCTATGAAAACTTCTATCTGATTTTTTTCTCCGAAGATGTGATTTTATAGGACTGGAATCAGGGTCGGAGGGGCCTCGTGGGCCCCACAAACCATCAGGGCACGACCTAGGGGGCGCGCCCTGTTGGCTTGTGCCCGATAGGTGGCCTCCCTCCGGCAGGTCTTCGCTCCATAATTCATGATAATTCCCAGAAAAAATCCACAAAAAGTTTTGTCCAATTCCGAAAACTTTTATTTCTGCCAAAAAAAATAACACAAAGGTAGTTCTGCTGAAAACAGTGACGTGGCTTGAGACTGCGTCAGTATTTCCCCAAAGAGGAAGGGATGATGCAGCACAGCGACGGTAAGTATGAAACCAAGGTATCGAACCAGTAGGAGGATCACCAACACTATGTAAACAGTACCTGCACACAAAGAACAAATACTTGCAACCCGACGCGAAAGAGAGGTTGTCAATCTCTCCACGGTAAAAAGATAGATTAGGTAGTGATAGATTGGATAGATAGATCTCACAAGAACACAAAATAAAGGAGGCAAATAAAGTGCAGCAAGGTATTTTTGGGTTTTTGGAATAATAGATCTGAAAACAAAAGCGGCAAAAAGATAGATCAGAAAACAATATGTTGAAAAAGTAGACCTGGGGGGCGTAGGATTCACTAGTGGCTTCTCTCATGAGTATAGCACATGGTGGGTGAACAAATTACTGTTGGGCAATTGATAGAAGATCAAATAATCATGACGATATCCAAGGCGATGATCATTATATAGGCATCACGTCCAAGATTAGTAGACCGAAACGATTCTGCATCTACTACTATTACTCCACACATCGACCGCTATCCAGCATGCATCTAGTGTATTAAGTTCATGCAAAAATGGAGTAATGCAATAAGAACGGTGACATTATGTATACAAGATCTATTCATGTAGGAATAGACCCCATCTTGTTATCCTTAATAGCAACGATACATGTGTGCCTCGCTGCCCCTTCTGTCACTGGGAGAGGACACCGCAAGATCGAACCC
This sequence comes from Elymus sibiricus, assembly GCA_039707655.1. NCBI lineage: Eukaryota > Viridiplantae > Streptophyta > Magnoliopsida > Poales > Poaceae > Elymus > Elymus sibiricus. The sequence continues at coordinate 255,699,490 of CM077671.1, forward strand.
ATCACAAAGCACCTCTTCCCATGGCAAGAAAAATCGATCTAGTTGGCCTAACTAAACTAAAGATTCGAAGAAGAAATAAGAGGCTATAAGTGATCATGCATATAAGAGATCAAAGAAGACTCAAATAATATTCATGGATAGAAACTGATCATGAACTCAAAATTCATCGGATCCCAACAAACACACCGCAAAAAGTTTACATCAAATAGATCTCCAAGAGACCATTGTATTGAGAATCAAAAGAGAGAGAGGAAGCCATCTAGCTACTGCCTACGGACCCATAGGTCTATGGTGGACTACTCACGCATCATCGGAGAGGCACCAATGAGGATGATGAACCCTTCGTGATGGGGTTAGATTGGATCTCGCGGTTTTGGAACTTGCGGCGGCTGGATGTATTTTCCGTCGACTCCCCTAGGGTTTCTGGAATATTTGGGTATTTATAGAGCTCAGAGGCGATGGAGGGGGTTCCCAAGGCGGCCACAACCCATCAGGGTGCGCCCGGGGCCCCTGGCACGCCCTGGTGGGTTGTGGGCGGCCTGGGCTCCCTCCTGGTTACTTCTTTGGCCCACTGGCCTTCTTCTGGTCCAAAAAAATTCTCCAAAAAGTTTCATCGTGATTGGACTCCGTTTGGTACTGATGTTCTGTGAAGTAAAAAACAAGCAAAAACAACAACTGGCACTTTGGCACTATGTCAATAGGTTAGTCCCAAAAAATGATATAAAGTTGCTATAAAATGATTCTAAAACAGCCAAGAATGATAATATAACAGCATGGAACAAGCAAAAAGTATAGATATGTTGGAGATGTATCAGCATCCCCAAGCTTAATTCCTACTCGTCCTCGAGTAGGTAAATAATAAAAACAGAATTTTTGATGTGGAATGCTGCCTAACATGTTCATCACATATTCTTTTCTTTTGTAGCATGGACATTAGGACTTTTAGATGGTTCAAAGAAATAGTCTAGTTTTGACATAAATACTTTATAAGAGTCAAAATAAAAATAAAAATTGCATAAAGTAAATAGATAGGCCCTTCGCAGAGGGAAGTAGGGATTTGTAGAGGTGCCAGAGCTCAAAGTTTAAATTGAGATAGAAAAATATTTTAAGTGGCATGCCTTTCCTGTCAACGAAAACGATTAAGTGGTTCACAATACTTTCCATGCTAGATATATCATAGGCGGTTCCCAAACATAAAATAAAGTTTATGCCTTTTTCCACCATTCTTTCACAATCCATGGCTGGTCGTATCCACGGTTGCCTTCCATACCAACACTTTCCAAGGAATTTATTATTTGACAACATAAAGTAAATATATTTTTTTGTTTTTCATTTCGGGAATGGGCATCCCTATTACCGCCGCACTCTCGTGCAATGACAAGTGAATAAACACTCATCTTGAGAATAACACATCTAGCATGGAAAAATATTGGATACCCCCTATCGTTTCATGAGCGGTACGAGCACACAAAAAAGGAAATTTATTTTGAAAATTAGAGATAGCACATACAAATTTGCTTAGAACAGCATGAAAATACCGCATATAGGTAGGTATGGTGGGCTCATAAGGCAAAACTGGGTTTAAGGATTTTGGATGCACAAGTAGTATTTCTACTTAGTACAAGTGGAGGCTAGCAAATAGATTGAGAAGCAGCCAACCAAGAAACGAAAATTCACATAAACGGGCATTGAGCATAACTAACACCGAATAATGCACCATAAGAAGGATGTAATTTCATTGCATAACTATTGACTTTCGTACTTGCATAGGGAATCACAAACCTTAACATCAATATTCTTACTAAAGCATAATTACTCACTAACATGACTCACATATCACTATCATCATGTCTCAAAACTATTACAAGGAATCAAGTTTAATTTGTCCAATGATCTTCATGAAAGTTTTTATTATATCCTCCTTGAATATCTATCACTTTGGGACTAGTTTCATATATTGACATTGCTTTTGACAAGCTCAAACAAATTTAAGTGAAGAACATGAGCATAAAGATTTCATCTCTCAAAATAATATAAGTGAAACATGAGAGGATTTCTTCAAAATTTACTAACTCTCAAATTAATCTAAGTGAAGCATGAGAGTATTTCTTCAAAATTTCAAAGCACACCATGCTCAAAAAGATATAAGTGAAGCACTAGAGCAATTCCATAGCTCAAAAAATTTAAGTGAAGCATATAGAGCAATTCTAACAAATCATAGCATAATTTTGGCTCTCTCAAAGAGGTATGTACAGCAAGGATACTTGTGACAAACTAAAAATAAAAGCAAGCAAAGACTCAAGTGATACAAGACGCACAAGCAAAACTCATGATATGTGACGAATAAAAATATAGTTCCAAGTAAAATACCGATGGTCGTTAGAAGAAAGAGGGGATGCCACTCGGGGCATCCCCAAGCTTAGTTGCTTGTTTCTCCTTGGATATTATCTTGGGGGTGCTGTAGCATACCCAAGCTTAGGCTCTTTTCACTCCTTATTCCTTCATCCATCGTGATCTCACCCAAAACTTGAAAACTTCAATCACACAAAACTCAACAAAACTTTTGTGAGATTCGTTAGTATAATAAAGCAAATCACCACTTTAAGTACTATTGCAAACCCATTCATATTTTATTATTGCATGATACCTACTGTATTTTAACTTTACCATGGCTTATACCCTTCAATACAAACCATAGGTTCATCAAAACAAGCACACAATGCAACGAAAACAGAATCTGTCTTAAACAGAACAGTCTGTAGTAATCTGTACTCTAACCATACTTATTTAACTCTAACAATTCTGAAAAATTAGGACAAGGTAAGGAATTTGTATATAAACACTGTGTTAAAATTTCAGTTCATTATCAATCTCCAGTAAAAAATGAAAATTCGTTCACTCGAGGCAAAGTTTCAGTTTCAGATTCAGCATTGTTTCTACTCATCTTATGAATCATCCTAAAGGCTTTACTTGGCACAAACACTAAATAAAACATAAAAAACACAATCATAACAGAGTCATAATTGTGTCAAGACTCAACAACATAAAGAAAAAGAAGAAAATAAATTTATCCATTGGGTTGCCTCCCAACAAGCGCTATCGTTTTACGCCCCTAGCTAGGCATAATGCATAGATTCAAGTATTGTCATCTTTGGTTTTTGCTCCATAGGATGCTCTCATGATTGATTCATATGGTGGCTTAATTCTTGTTCTAGGTAAGTGTTCCATACCCTTTTTAGTGGAAACTGAAACCTAATATTGCCTTCTTTCATATCAATCACGACACCTATAGTGCGTAAAAACGGTCTACCAAGTATAATGGGACAAGACGGATTGCAATCAATATCAAGAACAATAAAATCTATGGGCACATAGTTCCTATTTGCAAAAATAAGAACATCATTAATTCTTCCCAAATGTTTTTTAATAGTAGAATCCGTAGAGTGCAAATTAAGAGAACATTCTTCAATATTGGTAAGACCAAGCACATCACATAGAGATTTCGGAATCGAGGAAACACTAGCACCCAAATCACATAATGCAAAGCATTCATAATTTTTTATCTTGACCTTAATGGTAGGTTCCCACTTATCATGTAATTTTCTAGGAATATAAATCTCTAACTCCAACTTTTTTTCAAAAGATTTCATCATAGCATCAACGATATGTTTAGTAAAAGCTTTATTTTGTTCATAAGCATGGGGTGAATTTAACATGGATTACAGCAAAGAAATACAATCAATCAAAGAGCAACTATCATAATTAAAGTCATTGCAATCCAAAATAGTGGGCACATCACTAGTTAAAATTTTGATCTCTTCAAACCCACTTTCATCAAAAAAAATCATCAAGATTTTCACCCTCCAAATCATTGGGACGCCTTCTAGCTAAAGTTGACTCTACTTCAGTCCCTTTATCATAAATTTTAATATTACTAAACAAGGAATCAATAGAAGAAACACCAATTACTTTAAGATCTTCATCATTTTTATGAAGGCAATCACTAGAAAACGCTTTTTCTAAGAATTCTCTTTTAGCTCTAAGCATAGCGGTTCTTTTCTTACTTTCATCCATAAAAACATATAAAGATTTAATTGATTCATCAATCTTAGGTGCAAAAGCTTTCAACTTGAGATTTTCTACATCATGAGAAATTCTATCAATGCTTCTAAATATATCATCAATCTTATTCAACTTTTCTTCTATCATAGTATTGAAAGCCTTCTGCGCATTGATAAATTCTTTAATATTACTCTCAAGATCAGAGGGGTTCCTATTAGTATTGTAAGAAGAATTACCATAGGAATTACCATAATTATTAGAGGAATTTCTAGGAAAAGGCCTAGGATTAAAATTACCTCTATAAGCATTGTTATTGAAATTGTTTCGCGAGACAAAATTCACATCTATGGAATCACTATTTTGCTCAATCGAAGTAGACAAAGGCACATCATTAAGATCAATAGGAGTATTTTTACTAGCAACCAACTTCATTAAAGCATCAACTTTTTAACTCAAGGTACTAATTTCTTCAACCGAATTAACCTTTTTTCTAGTAGGTGCTCTTTCATTATGCCATTGTGAATAATTTGCCATAATATTATCTAGCAATTTAGTACCTTCACCCAAAGTAATTTCCATAAAAGTACCACCCGCGGTGGAATCTAAAAGATTACTAGAGACAAAATTCAATCCCGCATAAAAAATTTGTATGATCATCCAAAGATTTAAACCATGAGTAGGACAATTTCTTAGCATCAATTTCATTCTTTCCCAAGATTGTGCAACATGTTCATGCTCAAGTTGCTTAAAATTCATGATTTGTGTTCTAAGGGAAATAATTTTCGCGGGCGGAAAATACTTAGTAATAAAAGCATCCTTGCACTTGTTCCAAGAATCGATACTATTGTGAGGCAAAGAAGAAAACAAATTTTTCCACGGTCCCGCAAGGAGAAAGGAAATAATTTCAACTTCACTATATCATTGTCCACATCTTTTTTCTTTTGCATATCACACAATTCTACGAATGTGTTTAGATGGGACGCGGCATCCTCATTAGGAGTACCGACAAATTGATATTTCATGACAAGATTCAACAAAGCGGCATTAATATCACAAGACTCCACACTAGTGGCGGGAGGAGCAATCGGAGTACTAATAAAATCATTATTATTAGTATTGGAAAAATCACACAATTTGGTATTTTCTTGAGTCATCGTGTCTATGCAAACAAGATTGCAAGCAAGCAAGAGATCTGACGAGAAAAAGGCAAACGAAAAAGAGGGCGAATAAAACGGCAAATTTGGTGAAGTGGGGAGAGGAAAACGAGAGGCAAATGGCAAATAATGTAATTGCAAGGAGATGAGATTTGTAATTAGGAACCTGATAGATGTTGATGGTGTCTCCTCGGCGCCAGAGATTGGCACGTAGAAGAGACCGCTTCCTCCCCGACAACGGCGCCAGAAATTCCTTTGACGTGGCTTGAGACTGCGTCGGTATTTCCCCATAGAGGAAGGGATGATGCAGCACAGCGACGGTAAGTATTTCCCTCAGTTATGAAACCAAGGTATCGAACCAGTAGGAGGATCACCAACACTATGTAAACAACACCTGCACACAAAGAATAAATACTTGCAACCTGACGTGAAAGAGAGGTTGTCAATCTCTCCACGGTAAAAAGATAGATTAGGTAGTGATAGATTGGATAGATAGATCTCACAAGAACACAAAATAAAAGAGGCAAATAAAAAGTGCAGCAAGGTATTTTTGGGTTTTTGGAATAATAGATCTGAAAACAAAAGCGGCAAAAAGATAGATCGGAAAGCAATATGTTGGAAAAGTAGACCCGAGGGCCGTAGGATTCACTAGTGGCTTCTCTCATGAGTATAGCACACGGTGGGTGAACAAATTACTGTTGGGCAATTGATAGAAGATCAAATAATCATGACGATATCCAAGGCAATGATCATTATATAGGCATCACGTCCAAGATTAGTAGACCGAAACGATTCTGCATCTACTACTATTACTCCACACATCGACCGCTATCCAGTATGCATCTAGTGTATTAAGTTCATGGAAAAACGGAGTAATGCAATAAGAACGGTGACATGATGTAGACAAGATCTATTCATGTAGGAATAGACCCCATCTTGTTATCCTTAATAGCAACGATACATGCGTGCCTCGCTGCCCCTTCTGTCACTGGGAGAGGACACGGCAAGATCGAACCCATCACAAAGCACACTTCCCATGGCAAGAAAAATCAATCTAGTTAGCCTAACTAAACCAAAGATTCGAAGAAGAAATACGAGGCTATAAGTAATCATGCATATAAAAGATCAAAGAAGACTCAAATAATATTCATGGATAGAAACTGATCATGAACTCAAAATTCATCGGATCCCAACAAACACACCGCAAAAAGTTTACATCAAATAGATCTCCGAGAGACCATTGTATTGAGAATCAAAAGAGAGAGAGGAAGCCATCTAGATACTGCCTACGGACCCGTAGGTCTATGGTGGACTACACACGCATCATCGGAGAGGCACCAATGAGGATGATGAACCCCTCCGTGATGGTGTTAGATTGGATCTTGCGGTTCTGGAACTTGCGGCAGCTGGATGTATTTTTCGTCGACTCCCCTAGGGTTTCTGGAATATTTGGGTATTCATAGAGCTCAGAGGCGGTGGAGGGGGTTCCCGAGGCGGCCACAACCCATCAGGGCGTGCCTGGGGCCCCTGGCGGGCCCTGGTGGGTTGTGGGCGGCCTGGGCTCCCTCCTGGTTACTTCTTTGGCCCACTGGCCTTCTTCTGGTCCAAAAAAATTCTCCAAAAAGTTTCGTCGTGATTGGACTCCGTTTGGTACCGATATTCTGCGAAGTAAAAAAAAAGCAAAAACATCAAGTGGCACTTTGGCACTATGTCAATAGGTTAGTCCCAAAAAATGATATAAAGTTGCTATAAAATGATTCTAAAACAGCCAAGAATGATAATATAACAGCATGGAACAAGCAAAAATTATAGATACGTTGGAGACGTATCAAACAGCGTCAGTCATGGTTAGTTCCATTCAAATCATGCAAATTAGAGGTCAAAACCAGAGCAAAAGTGTGTGGAAAATTAGATATGTTGGAGACGTATCAACTCCCCTAAGCTTAACTCATTGCTTGTCCTCAAGCAATTCAATTGACAAACTGAAAGTGATAAAGAAAACTTTTACAAACTCTTTTGTTCTCATCGTTATACACATGCTTAGCTAGTGCTCAAGTTTTCAGCATAAATCATAAATAACCACATCCATGATAATAATTAAACATCATATTAACTCATGCAACACATAACCAACTAGCAAGCAAATAATAAGATATCTCACATGCCAACAATTTATCAAAACAGTCATGATATAATATGGTGACATGGTATTTCACTAGCCCTTTCTGAGACCGCAAAACATAAATGCAGAGTGATACTTGTGATCTGCGTTGGGTTTTCCGTGAAGAAGAACGGGTAATTGCAACACAAAGTGGGTAAGTATTTCCCTCAGTTATGAAACCAAGGTTTATCGAACCAATAGGAATATCAATCCTCAACCGTCTTCAGCGACTCCACACAAATGAACAAACGACTTGCACCAAACGCGGGCAAGAGGGTTGTCAATCCCCTTGATCTCGTTATTTGCAAGCAAATGAGTTGTGTAGATAATTGTTGATAAATATAAATTGCAAAATAAATATAAAGTAAATAAAGGCAGCGAAGTAATAATAGCGTTTGCAAATATATAAGTGAATAGACCCGGGGGCCATAGTGTTCCCTAGCGACATCTCTCATGTAGGCAGCATACGGTGGGTAACAAATTATTGTTGGGCAATTGATAGAAAAGCGGATAGTTATGCGATTTTCACGGCAATGATCATGTGTATATCGGCATCACGTCCATAAACAAATAGGCTGACTCCTGCCTGCACCTATTACTATTACTCCACTCATCGACCGCTATCCAGCATGCATCTAGAGTATTAAGTAAAACAGAGTAATGCTTGGAGAACGATGACATGATGTAGACAAAGTAAACTCAATCAATATGAATAAACCCCATCGTTTTATCCTTCAGCAACAACACAAAGACACATCTTGTCCCCTACTTTGTCACTGGGATATAGAAACTCGCCAGTTTGAACCTACTACAACGCACCACTCCCACCGATGAAATATTAATCTACCTGGCCAAAGCACATTGATACTTGTGATCTGCGTTGGGTTTTCTGTGAAGAGGAACGTGTAATTGCAGCACAAAGCGGATAAGTATTTCCATCAGTTATGAAACCAAGGTTTATCGAACCAATAGGAATATCAATCCTCAACCGTCTTCAGCGGTTGCACACAAATGAACAAACGAATTGCACCCAACGCGGGCAAGAGGGTTGTCAATCCCCTTGATCTCGTTATTTGCAAGCAAATGAGTTGTGTAGATAATTGTTGATAAATATAAATCGCAAAATAAATAAAAAGTAAATAAAGGCAGCAAGGTAAATATAGCGTTCGCGAATATATAAGTGAATAGACCCGGGGGCCATAGTGTTCCCTAGCGACATCTCTCATGTAGGCACTATACGGTGGGTAAACAAATTATTGTTGGGCAATTGATATAAAAGCGGATAGTTATGCGATGTTCATGGCAATGATCATGTATATATAGGCATCACGTCCATAAGCAAATAGGCCGACTCCTGCCTCCACCTATTACTATTACTCCACTCATCGACCGCTATCCAACATGCATCTAGAGTATTAAGTAAAACAGAGTAATGCTTGGAGAACGATGGCATGATGTAGACAAAGTAAACTCAAACAATACGAATGAACCCCATCGTTTTATCCTTAGTAGCAACAACACAAAGACGCATCTTGTCCCCTACTTTGTCACTGGGATATAGAAACTCGCCAGGTTGAACCTACCACAACGCACCACTCCCACCGATGAAATATCAATCTACTTGGCCAAAGCATATCAATGGATCGGAGAGCATTACGAAGCTATAATGATCATGCACTTAAGAGATAATATAATTCAGAGGCATCTCAAATACTTTTCATGAATAATCTGAACATAAACCCATAATTCATCGGATCCTAAATAACACACCGCACAATAGGATTACATCTGATAGATCAAAGCGAAGATGCGATGATCATTGTATTGAAGATCATAAGAGAGAGAGATTGCCATCTAGGTACTAGCTATGGACCCGTAGGTCTGTGGTGAACTACTCACACATCATCATGAGGGTAGCAAGGTTGATGAAGAGGCCCTCCGTGATCGATCCCCCCTCCGGCAGGGTGCCGGAACGGAGCTCCAGATGGCCTCGCGATGGAACAGAGACTTGCGGTGGTGGAAAAAGGGTTTCGGGACTGCCTCTAGGGTTTTCAGAATATTAGAGAATTTATAGGCCGAAGTGGGACGTCGGGAGGTGCCCGAGGGGGGCACCATATATCAAGGCACCCCCCTAGGGAGCGCCCTGATGTGTGGTGGGGCCCTCGTGCGCCTCCCAGCTTCCTTCTGAAGCTTCTAGGTCTTCATATAGTCCAGAAAAATCAACAAAAAGTTTTGTGGCAATTGGACTTCGTTTGGTACAATAAACCCGCAAAGGCAAAAACACGTAGATAACGACAACTGGCACTGGGCACTGGGTCAATAGGTTAGTGCTAAAAATATTATAAATTGGTAAATAATGACCCAAAAAGTATCCTAGAATGATAATATATCAGCATGGAACAATAAAAAATTATAGATACGTTGGAGACGTATCACACATCAATAGATCGGAGAGCATTACGAAGCTATACTGTTCATGCAATTAAGAGACAATATATATCAGTGGCATCTCAAATACTTTTCATGAATAATTTGAACATAAACCCACAATTCATCGGATCCCAACAAACACACCGCACAATAGGATTACATCGGATAGATCAAAACAAAGATGCGATGACCATTGTATTGAAGATCATAAGATAGAGAGATTGCCATCTAGGTACTAGCTATGGACCCATAGGTCTGTGGTGAACTACTCACACATCATCATGAAGACAACAAGGTTGATGAAGAGGCCCTCCGTGATCGATCCCCCCTCCGGCAGGGTGCCGGAACGGAGCTCTAGATGGCCTCATGACGGAACAGAGACTTGCGGTGGTGGAAAAAGGGTTTCGGGACTGCCTCTAGGGTTTTCAGAATATTAGAGAATTTATAGGCCGAAGTGGGACGTCGGGAGGTGCCCGAGGGGGGCACCACATATCAGGGCGCCCCCCTAGGGAGCGCCCTGATGTGTGGTGGGGCCCTCATGCGCCTCCCAGCTTCCTTCCGAAGATTCTAGGTCTTCATATAGTCCAGAAAAATCAACAAAAAGTTTTGTGGCAATTGGACTTCATTTGGTACAGTAAACCCGCAAAGGCAAAAACACGTAGATAACGACAACTGGCACTGGGCATTGGGTCAATAGGTTAGTGCTAAAAATATTATAAATTGGTAAATAATGACCCAAAAAGTATCCTAGAATGATAATATATCAGCATGGAACAATCAAAAATTATAGATACGTTGGAGACGTATCACACATCAATAGATCGGAGAGCATTACGAAGCTATACTGATCATGCAATTAAGAGACAATATATATCAGTGGCATCTCAAATACTTTTCATGAATAATTTGAACATAAACCCACAATTCATCGGATCCCAACAAACACACCGCACAATAGGATTACATCGGATAGATAAAAACAAAGATGCGATGACCATTGTATTGAAGATCATAAGATAGAGAGATTACCATCTAGGTACTAGCTATGGACCCGTAGGTCTGTGGTGAACTACTCACACATCATCATGAAGACAACAAGGTTGATGAAGAGGCCCTCCGTGATCGATCCCCCTCCGGCATGGTGCCAGAACGGAGCTCTAGATGGCCTTGCGACGGAACAGAGACTTGCAACGGCGGAAAAAGAGTTTCGGGACTGCCTTCAGGGTTTTCACGATATTAAAGAATTTACAGGCCAGAGAGGGAGTCGGGAGAGCCACGAGGGGGCCACCACATATCAGGGCGCGCCCTGGGATGTGTGGCGGGGCCCTCGTGTGCCTCCCGACCTCCTTCCGAAGCTTCTAGGTCTTCTTTTGGTCCAGAAAAAATCATCAAAAAGTTTCGTGGCAATTGGACTTCGTTTGGTATTGTAAACCTGAAAGGGCAAAAACATGCAGAAAACAGTAACTGGCATTGGGCACTGGGTCAATAGGTTAGTGCTCAAAAATATTATAAATTGGTAAATAAAGACCCAAAAAGTATCCTAGAATGATAATATATCAGCATGGAACAATCAAAAATTATATATACGCTGGAGATGTATCAAGCATCCCCAAGCTTAATTCTTGCTCGTCCTCGAGTAGGTAAATGATAAAAACAGAATTTTTGATGTGACATGCTATCCATTATGTAATCTTATGCATGTATGCTTAGTGAGAAAAGATGAATCAACAAATATTAACACAACGATATTAAAGCGTAAGAAACAGAATTATCAATCCTTAAAAGTATACGATCCTTAAGAAATGCTTACCCCCCCATTCATCTCATTATATTTGCAAGGCATGCCTCCATCTTCACCACATTAATACAAATGTTAAGCACCACGGTGTCCAAGTCAGGCAATTGGATCGTACTTCTTCAATATGCATCAACTTTTTATTCTTCATGCAATACATGAGTGTGAGCCATTGGACATAGCATTTAGGTGGAATAGAATATGGTGGTAGATATCAAAGGGGTTAAAAGGTGGAGAAGATAGTCTCACAACAACTAGGCGTACCAATGGGCTATGGAGATACCCATCGATAGATGTCAATGCAAGGAGTAGGGATTGCCATGCAAATGATGCACTAGAGTTATAAGTGTATGAAAGCTCAAATGAAGCTAAGTGGGGTGTGCATCCAACTTGCTAGCTCATGAAGACCTTGGGCATTTGAGGAAGCCCGTCATAGGAATATACAAGCCAAGTTTCTAATAATGAATAGGTAATTCCCACTAGCATATGAAAGTGATGTTGGGGAACGTTGCATGGGAAACAAAAATTTTCCTACGCACACACAAGATCTATCCATGGTGATGAGCATCTACGAGAGGGAGAGTGAATCTACATACCCTAGTAGATCGCTAAGCGGAAGCGTTAAGAAACGCGGTTGATGTAGTCGAACGTCTCCGCGATCCAAATCGCAAGTCGTCCCTCGATCCGATCACGAACCAGTGCCGAACGGACGGCACCTTCGCGTTCAACACACGTACGGCTTGATGACGCCTTCACCTCCTCGATCCAGCGAGCGATGATGAAGTAGTAGATGAGTTCTGGCAGCACGACGGCGTGGTGATGGTGGTGAGGAACAATCTCTGCAGGGCTTCGCCAAGCACTACGGAGATTATGACGGGAGAACTAGAGGGTTAGGGTTGCCGACACACGGCTTGGGAAATCTTAATGTGTCCCGTTTGCTAGCCCTGCCCCTCTATTTATATGTTGAGCCTTGGGGTCTAAACTTGGAGTAAAAGCCTCCTCCAGGTCGGTTTTGCCCGCACAAGGTCGGTTTGGCCCGCAGGGAAAGAGTCCAACTCGGATCCCTGCAGTACCGCGCACAAGCGGTAGTACCGCTCACGAGCGGTAGTACCACTTGAGCGGTAGTACCGCTTCACACAAGCGGTAGTACCGCTTCACACAAGCGGTAGTACCGCTTACGCGGTAGTACTGCCTTACCAGCGGTAGTACCGCTTAAGGCAGCAGCAAAACTTCCTTTTGCACTTTCCAATACCTCGTGGGCTTTATCCCTTTGGCTCATATAAAGTGTTGCTGCACCCGAACACTTCGGTAAACATCTGGAACCCCTTCCGGTGAATTCCGGAACCCTTCCGGAAACCAAAACACTATTATCACATATATCAATCTTTACCTCCGGACTCTTCCGGAGATCCTCGTCATGTCCAGGATCTTATCCGGGACTCCGAACAACCTTCGGTCACCAACAAAATAACTCAACTATACTAATCGTCACCAAACGTTAAGTGTGTAGACCCTGCGGGTTCGAGAACTATGTAGACATGACCGAGACACCTCTACGATCAATAACCAATAGCGGGACCTGGATGCCCATATTGGCTCCTACATATTCTACGAAGATCTTTATCGGTCGAACCTCTATGTCAAGGATTCAGTTAATCTCGTATACTGTTCCCTTTGTTCTTCGGTATGTTACTTGCCCGAGATTCGATCGTCGGTATCTCTATACCTAGTTCAATCTCGTTACCGGCAAGTCTGTTTACTCGTTTCGTAATACAAGATCTCGTGGCTAACACTTTAGTCACATTGCTTGCAAGGCTCATTGTGATGTTGTATTACCGAGTGGGCCCTGAGATACCTCTCCGTCACATGGAGTAACAAATCCCAGTCTTGATCCATGCCAAACCAACAGACACCCTTGGAGATACCTGTAGAGCACCTTTATAGTCACCCAGTTACGTTGCGACGTTTGATACACACAAGGTACTCCTCCGATGTCAGGGAGTTGCATGATCTCATGGTCATAGGAACAGATACTTGACATTCAGAAAACAATAGCAATAAACTGACACGATCATATGCTACGTTTATAGTTTGGGTCTTGTCCATCACATCATTCTCCTAATGATGTGATCCCGTTATCAAATGACATCTCATGTCTATGGCTAGGAAACCTTAACCATCTTTTGATCAACGAGCTAGTCAACTAGAGGCTTACTAGGGACATAGTGTTGTCTATGTACCCACATATGTATTTGAGCTTCCAATCAATACAATTATAGCATGGATAATAAACGATTATCATGAACAAGGAAATATAATAATAACCAATTTATTATTGCCTCTAGGGCATATTTCCAACAGTCTCCCACTTGCACTAGAGTCAATAATCTAGTTCACATCACTATGTGATTTACATTGTAATGAATCGAACACCCATGCAGTTCTGGTGTTGTTCATGTTTAGCCCTTGGAAGAGGTTTAGTCATCGGATCTGCAACATTCAGATCCGTGTGTACTTTGCAAATATTTATGTCGTCCTCCTTGATGTAATCGCGGATGGAATTGAAACGTCGCTTTATGTGTCTGGTCCTCTTGTGAAATCTTGGTTCCTTGGCTAGAGCAATGGCACCAGTATTATCACAAAACAGAGTCATTGGGTTAAGTGCACTAGGCACTACTCCAAGATCTGTCATGAACTCCTTCATCCAGACACCTTCCTTCGCCGCCTCCGAGGCAGCGATGTACTCCACTTCGCATGTAGAATCAGCTACCACGCTTTGCTTGGAACTGCACCAGCTAACCGCACCCCCATTAAGAATAAATATGTATCCGGTTTGCGACTTAGAGTCATCCGGATCAGTGTCAAAGCTTGCATCGACGTAACCTTTTACGACGAGTTCTTGATCACCTCCATAAACGAGAAACATGTCCTTAGTCCTTTTCAGGTACTTCAGGATATTCTTGACCGCCGTCCAGTGTTCCATTCCTGGATCACTTTGAAACCTTCCGACCATACTTATGGCAAGGCTGACATCGGGTCTTGTGCACAGCATTGCATACATGATAGAGCCTATGGCTGAAGCATAGGGGATGACACTCATCTTTTCTCTATCTTCTGCAGTCACTGGGCATTGAGTCTTACTCAACTTCACACCTTGCAAAACAGGCAAGAACCCCTTCTTGGACTGATCCATTTTGAACTTCTTCAAAATCTTATCAAGGTATGTGCTTTGTGAAAGTCCTATTAAACGTCTTGATCTATCTCTATAGATCTTGATGCCTAATATGAAAGCAGCTTCTCCTAGGTCCTTCATTGAAAAACTCTTGTTCAAATATTCCTTCACGCTTTCCAACATTTCTATATTGTTTCCAATCAGTAATATGTCATCCACATATAATATTAGAAACGCTATAGAGCTCCCACTCACTTTCTTGTAAATACAAGCTTCTCCGTAAACTTGTATAAACTCGAACGCTTTGATCACCTCATCAAAGCAAAGATTCCAACTCCGAGATGCTTGCACCAGTCCATAAATGGATCGCTGGAGTTTGCAAACTTTGTCAGCATTCTCTGGATCGACAAAACCTTCTGGTTGCATCATATACAACTCTTCCTTAAGGAAACCGTTAAGGAACGCTGTTTTGACATCCATCTGCCAAATTTCATAATCGAAAAAGGCAGCTATTGCTAACATGATTCTGACGGACTTAAGCATCGCTACGGGTGAGAAGGTCTCATCGTAGTCAACTCCTTGAACTTGTGAAAAACCCTTTGCCACAAGTCGAGCTTTATAGACGGTGACATTACCGTCTGCGTCCGTCTTCCTCTTAAAGATCCATTTGTTCTGAATGGCCTTACGCCCTTCAGGTAATACTTCCAAAGTCCATACTTTGTTTTCATACATGGATCCCATCTCGGATTTCATGGCCTCTAACCATTTCTCGGAATCCGGGCCCATCATCGCTTCTCCATAGCTTGTAGGTTCATCGTTGTCCAACAACATGACCTCTAAGACAGGGTTGCCGTACCACTCAGGAGCAGTACGCGTCCTTGTCGACCTACGAGGTTCGATAGCAACTTGATCCAAAGCTTCATGATCATCATCATTAACTTCCTCTTCAGCTGATGTAGGCTCTACAGAAACATCTTTCTGCGCTCCACTACTTTCAGGTTGAAGTAAAGGTTCAACAACCTCATCAAGTTCTATCTTCCTCCCACTCAATTATTTCGAGAGAAACTCTTTCTCAAGAAATGTTCCGTTTTTAGCGACAAACACTTTGCCTTCGGATCTGAGGTAGAAGGTATACCCAACTGTCTCTTTTGGGTATCCTATGAAGATGCATTTCTCCGCTTTGGGTTCCAGCTTTTCAGGCTGAAGCTTTTTGACATAAGCATCACATCCCCAAACTTTAAGAAACGACGGCTTTGGCTTCTTGCCAAACCAAAGTTCATATGGCGTCGTCTCAACGGATTTCGATGGTGCCCTATTTAAAGTGAATGAAGCTGTCTCTAATGCATAACCCCAAAACGATAGTGGCAAATCGGCAAGAGACATCATAGATCGCACCATATCCAATAAGGTTCGATTACGACGTTCGGACACACCATTACGCTGTGGTTTTCCAGGCGGTGTCAGTTGTGAAACAATTCCACACTATCTTAAGTGACTGCCAAACTCATAACTCAGATATTCCCCTCCTCGATCAGATCGTAGGAATTTAATCTTCTTGTTACGATGATTCTCAACTTCACTCTGAAATTGTTTGAACTTTTCAAATGTTTCAGACTTGTGTTTCATTAAGTAAATATACCCATGTCTACTTAAGTCATCAGTGAAGGTGAGAAAGTAACGATAACCACCGCGCGCCTCAATACTCATCGGACCGCACACATCAGTATGTATGATTTCCAATAAGTCACTTGCCCGTTCCATTGTTCCAGAGAACGGCGTTTTAGTCATCTTGCCCATGAGGCATGGCTCACATGTGTCAAGTGATTCAAAATCAAGTGACTCCAAAAGTCCATCAGCATGGAGCTTCCTCATGAGTTTTACGCCAATATGACCTAAACGGCAGTGCCACAAGAAAGTGGTATTATCATTATCAATTCTACATCTTTTGGCATCAATGTTATGAACATGTGTATCATTACTATCGAGATTCAATAAGAATAAACCCCTCACATCGGGTGCATGACCATAAAAGATATTACTCATATAAATAGAACAACCATTATTCTCTGATTTAAATGAGTAACCGTCTCGCAATAAACAAGATCCAGATATAATGTTCATGCTTAACGCAGGCACTAAATAACAATTATTCAGGTTCATCCCTAATCCCGATGGTAATCGAAGAGCGAGCGTGCCGACGGCGATCACATCAACCTTGGAACCATTTCCCACGCGCATCGTCACTTCATCCTTTGCCAGCCTCCGTCTATTCCGCGGTTCCTGTTTTGAGTTGCAAATATGAGCAACCGCACCGGTATCAAATACCCAGGCACTACAACGAGAGTTGGTAAGGTACACATCAATAACATGTATATCATATATACCTTGTTTGTTGTTGGCCGCCTTCTTGTCAGCCAAATACTTGGGGCAGTTCCGCTTCCAGTGTCCAGTTCCCTTGCAATGAAAGCACACAGTTTTTGGTTTGGGTCCAGCCTTGGGTTTCTTCACGAGAGGAGCAACTGCTTTGCCACTCTTCTTGGAGTTACCCTTCTTACCCTTGCCATTTTTCTTGAAACTAGTGGTTTTATTGACCATCAACACTTGATGCTCCTTCTGAGTTTCAGACTCAGCGGCTTTCAGCATCGCAAACAGCTCGGCGACTGACTTGTTCATCCCGTGCATGTTATAGTTCAACACGAAGCTCTTGTAGCTAGGTGGCAATGATTGAAGAACTCTGTCAGTGATAGCCTCTGGCGGAAGGGGCATCCCCAATTCTACCAGACGGGTGGAGTACCCAGACATTCTGAGTACGTGATCACTGATAGACTTGTTCTCCTCCATTTTGCAAGCATAGAACTTATCGGAGATCTCATATCTCTCGATCCGAGCATTCTTCTGAAAGATAAACTTCTACTCCTGGAACATCTCATATGCTCCATGACGTTCAAAACGTCTTTGAAGTCCCGGTTCTAAGCCATACAATATTGCACATTGAACTATTGAGTAATCTTCAGAACGAGCCTGCCAGGCGTTCACAACGTCTAGAGACTCAACTGGAGCGGGTGGATCACCAAGCGGTGCATCAAGGACATAAGCCTTCTGGGAAGCCGTAAGGATAATCCTTAGATTACGGGCCCAGTCCACAAAGTTACTTCCATCATCTTTCAACTTAGCTTTCTCTAGGAACACATTAAAATTCAGGGGTGCTACTGCGCGAGCCATGATCTACAACATAAATATAGCAAAGACAACTTAGACTATTGTTCTAGATAATGAGTTTAGTTAATCATATTACTTAAAAACTCCCACTCAAATTGACATCCCTCCGGTCATTCGAGTGTAACATGATCCAAATCCACCAACTCAAGTCCGATCATCACGTGAGTTGAGGTGGTTTCAATGGTGAACATCTTCATGTTGATCATATCTACTATATGACTCATGTTCGACGTTTCGGTCTCTTGTGTTCCGAGGCCATGTCTGTACATGCTAGGCTCGTCAAGTTTAACCCGAGTGTTCCGCACGTGCAACATGGCTTACACCCGTTGTATGTGAACGTAGAGTCTATCACACCCGATCATCACGGCGTGTCTCGAAACGACGAACTTTCGCAACGGTGCACACTCGGGGAGAACACAATTTATCTTGAAATTTAAGTGAGGGACCACCTTATAATGCTACCGTCGTCCTAAGCAAAATAAGATGCATAAAAGGATTAACATCACATGCAAATCATAAGTGACATGATATGGCCATGAACTTGTGCTTTTGATCTCCATCTCCAAAGCACCGGCATGATCTCCATCGTCACCGGCATGACACCATGATCTCCATCATCTTGATCTCCATCAACGTGTCGCCATGAGGTTGTCGCGCCGACTGTTGCTTCCACGACTATTGCTAACTCATAGCGATAAAGTAAAGCAAAATGGCGAAAAATAATTAAAGACAACTCTATGGCTCCTGCCAGTTGCCGTACTCATCGACATGCAAGTCGTGATATTCTATACAACACATGATCATCTCATACATCACATATATCTCATCATGTAATTGGCCATATCACTTCACAACATACCCTGCAAAAACAAGTTAGACGTCCTCTAATTGTTGTTGCAAATTTTACGTGGCTGCTACGGGTTTGCAAGAACCGTTCTTACCTACGCAAAACCACAACGTGGTGTAGTGATTGCTTTTTGATCTTCTAAAAGAACCCTCTTCAGTGAAATCGATTCAACTAAAGTGAGAGAGACAGACACCCGCTAGCCATCTTTATGCAACGAAGTTACATGTCAGTTGAAGGAACCTGTCTCGCGTAAGCGTACGCATAATGTCGGTCCGGGCCGCTTCATCTCACAATACCGCCGAATCAAGTATCAACTAGTAACGGCAAGCAATATGTATACACCCACGCCCACAACTCGTTTGTGTTCTACTCGAGATCTCATCTACGCATAGACCTAGCTCAGATGCCACTGTTGGGGAACGTTGCATGGGAAACAAAAATTTTCCTACGCACACACAAGATCTATCCATGGTGATGAGCATCTACGAGAGGGAGAGTGAATCTACATACCCTTGTAGATCGCTAAGCGGAAGCGTTAAGAAACGCAGTTGATGTAGTCGAACGTCTCCGCGATCCAAATCGCAAGTCGTCCCTCGATCCGATCACGAACCAGTGCCGAACGGACGGCGCCTCCGCGTTCAACACACGTACGGCTTGATGACGCCTTCACCTCCTCGATCCAGCGAGCGATGATGAAGTAGTAGATGAGTTCTGGCAGCACGACGGCGTGGTGATGGTGGTGAGGAACAATCTCTGCAGGGCTTCGCCAAGCACTACGGAGATTATGACGGGAGAACTAGAGGGTTAGGGTTGCCGACACACGGCTTGGGAAATCTTAATGTGTCCCGTGTGCTAGCCCTGCCCCTCTATTTATATGTTGAGCCTTGGGGTCTAAACTTGGAGTAAAAGCCTCCTCCAGGTCGGTTTGCCCGCACAAGGTCGGTTTGGCCCGCAGGGAAAGAGTCCAACTCGGATCCCTACAGTACCGCGCACAAGCGGTAGTACCGCTCACGAGCGGTAGTACCGCTTGAGCGGTAGTACCGCTTCACACAAGCGGTAGTACCGCTTATGCGGTAGTACCGCTTCACACAAGCGGTAGTACCGCTTACGCGGTAGTACTGCCTTACCAGCGGTAGTACCGCTTAAGGCAGCAGCAAAACTTCCTTTTGCACTTTCCAATACCTCATGGGATTTATCCCTTTGGCTCATATAAAGTGTTGCTGCACCCGAACACTTCGGTAAACATCCGGAACCCCTTCCGGTGAATTCCGGAACCCTTCCGGAAACCAAAACACTATTATCACATATATCAATCTTTACCTCTGGACTCTTCCGGAGATCCTCGTCATGTCCGGGATCTTATCCGGGACTCCGAACAACCTTCGGTCACCAACAAAATAACTCAACTATACTAATCGTCACCAAACGTTAAGTGTGTAGACCCTGCGGGTTTGAGAACTATGTAGACATGACCGAGACACCTCTACGATCAATAACCAATAGCGGGACCTGGATGCCCATATTGGCTCCTACATATTCTACGAAGATCTTTATCGGTCGAACCTCTATGTCAAGGATTCAGTTAATCCCGTATATTGTTCCCTTTGTTCTTCGGTATGTTACTTGCCCGAGATTCGATCGTCGGTATCTCTATACCTAGTTCAATCTCATTACCGGCAAGTCTCTTTACTCGTTCCGTAATACAAGATCTCGTGGCTAACATTTTAGTCACATTGCTTGCAAGGCTCATTGTGATGTTGTATTACTGAGTGGGCCCTGAGATACCTCTCCGTCACACGGAGTAACAAATCCCAGTCTTGATCCATGCCAAACAAACAGACACCCTCGGAGATACCTGTAGAGCACCTTTATAGTCACCCAGTTACGTTGCGACATTTGATACACACAAGGTACTCCTCCGATGTCAGGGAGTTGCATGATCTCATGGTCATAGGAACAGATACTTGACATGCAAAAAACAATAGCAATAAACTGACACGATCATATGCTACGTTTATAGTTTGGGTCTTGTCCATCACATCATTCTCCTAATGATGTGATCCCGTTATCAAATGACATCTCATGTCTATGGCTAGGAAACCTTAACCATCTTTTGATCAACGAGCTAGTCAACTAGAGGCTTACTAGGGACACAGTGTTGTTTATGTACCCACACATGTATTTGAGTTTCCAATCAATACAATTATAGCATGGATAATAAACGATTATCATGAACAAGGAAATATAATAATAACCAATTTATTATTGCCTCTAGGGCATATTTCCAACAAGTGATATATCATGAGACTCTCTACATGAGGAACATGGTGCCACCTTGAGGCACAAGTGTGGTAAAAGATAGTAGCAAAGTCCCTTCTCTCATTTTCTCTCATTTTTTGAATGGATGGTGGGCTCATTTGGCCTCCCCCATCTTTATTTTTTCGTCCGGAGTCTCATCTTGACTTATGGGAGAATCATCGTCTCCATCATTCTTTCCTCACTAGGACAATGCTCTAATAATGATGATCATCACACTTTTATTTACTTACAACTCAATATGGAGAACTGATATGAAGATATGACTCTGTATGAATGCCTCTGGCAGTGTACCAGGATGTGCAATGATCTAGCATGACATGTATAAAAAATATGGTGAACGGTGGCTTTGCCACAAATACTATGTCAGCTCTATATGATCATGCAATGCAATAAGATGATGAACGAACTAGTCATGTGAAGTGACGATGGAACTTGCATGGCAATATATCTCGGAATGGCTATGGAAATACCATGATAGGTAGGTATGGTGGCTGCTTTGAGGAATATATAATAAGGCTTATGTGCAATAGAGCATGTCATGTCACGGGGTTTGGATGCACCGGCGAAAGTTGCACCGATCCTCGAGGTGAGAACGGGCTATGCACGGCACCGAAGAGGCTAGCAAATATGAGAAGGTGAGATTGCGTATGTCCATGGTTTCACATTAGTCATAAATAACTCGTATACTTATTGAAAAGTTTTATTAGTTTATCATAAATCAAAGTACTACTCGCATGCCCCGGGGGAAGAGGTTGGTAGGAGTTAACCATCGCGCGCTTCCGACCCGAAACAACACTAGGATTTCAACGAGGAATAGAAATGCTCACACATCATCACCATGCCTCTTTAATTTTTAGATGAACAAAAGGGTCAACCTCTCTTAATATCGACACTTCTATGGTTTAACAATTATGAACTCACACCAATTTCATATTACCACATCAATATCATTGACCCACAATTTCTCTATATGTGCTACATGATGGTTTTGATTATGATTCATTGAATACCTAATATTTTTGGACTAGTCTTATGACCCATGCAAATTACCGTCACTATTTATTAACTCTCAAAAAAATATAAGTGAAGAACGAGAGTGAAATAATTTCTATAAAATCTACACGCCATCGTACTCAAAAAGATATAAGTGAAGTACTAGAGCAACTGCTAAGCTCAAAAGATATAAGTGAAGCACATAGAGTATTCTAACAAATTGTGATGAAGGTGTGTATCTCTTAAATGGGTGTGTCCAGCAAACAATGATTGTGTCAAACTGAAAGTAAAAGCAAACAAAAGCAAACGACGCTCCAAGCAAAACTCATATCATGTGACGAATAAAAATATAGCTTCAAATGACATACCGATGGATTTGAGACGAAAGAGGGGATGCCTTCCGGGGCATCCCCAAGCTTAGACGCTTGAGTCTCCTTTAAAATATTACCTTGGGGTGCCTTGGACATCCCCAAGCTTAGGCTCTTGCTACTCCTTATTCCTTTGTCCATCATGATAACACCCAAAACTTGAAATCTTCAATCACACAAAACTCAACAAAACTTCGTGAGATCCGTTAGTATAAGAAACATATTGCATACTTTAGGTACTGTTATAAATTGATTAAAATTTCATAAATTCATAATACATACTGTATTCTAACTTATCCATGGCTTATACCCCCCGATACAATCCATAACATAATCAAAACAAGCAACTATGCAAGCAAAAACAGAATCTGTCTAAAACAGAATAGTCTGTAGAAATCTGTAGAGAACCTGTACTTCTGTAACTCTAAAAATTCTGAACAATTACGACAACCTCGAAATTTGTTATAGAAACACTGTGTAAAAATTTCAGATCATTATCACGCTCCAGTAAGAAATGAAAATTCCTGTATTGGAGTCAAAAGTTTGTGTTTTGTTTCAGCATTGATTCTACTCATCTTGTGAGTCATCACAAAGGTTTTAATTGGCACAAACACTAATTTAAATACAAAAACATAATCATTACAGAGGCAATAATAATTTTATTAAAAACAAATAGAAAGTTTAAAGAGAAAATTTAAAGATAACTATTGGGTTGCCTCCCAACAAACGCTATTGTTTTATGCCCCTAACTAGGCATAATGCATAGTTTCAAGTATTGTCATCTTTGACACTCCACCCATAAGTTGCTCTCATGATTGATTCATAAGGTGGTTTAATTATCTTTCTAGGGAGGTGTTCCATACCTTTATTTAATGTGAATTGGAACCTTATGTTTCCCTCTTTCATGTCAATGATTGCACCTATAGTTCGTAAGAAAGGTCTTCCAGGTATTATGGGACAAGTAGGATTGCAATCAATATCAAGCACAATGAAATATACATGCACATAATTTTTATTTGCAATAATAATCACATCATTAATTCTACCTAGAGGTTTCTTAATGGTAGAATCCGCAAGATGCAAGTTAAGGGAACAATCTTCAATATTAGTGAGACCAAGCACATCACAAAGAGTTTTAGGAATATTCGAAACACTAGCACCAAGGTCACACAAAGTATTGCATTCATATTTATTTATCTTTATTTTGATAGTAGGTTCCCACTCATCATGCAATTTTTTAGGAATAGAAACTTCAAGCTCAAGTTTCTCATCATAAGCTTTTACCATAGCTTCTACTATATGTTCGGTAAAAGCTTTATTTTGTTCATAAGCATTGGGTGAGATAATAACGGATTGCAACAAGGAAATACATTCTACTAAAGAGCAATTATCATAATTAAAGTCCTTGTAAACCAAAATAGTGGGCACATGATACGTCTCCGTCGTATCTACTTTTCCTCACACTTTTGCCCTTGTTTTGGACTCTAATTTGCATGATTTGAATGAAACTAACCCGGACTGACGCTGTTTTCAGCAGAACTACCATGGTGTTGTTTTTTGTGCAGAAATAAAAGTTCTCGGAATTGGACGAAACTTTTTGGAGATTTATTTTAGAATAAATAAAAAATACTGGAGCCAAGAACCACCGGAGGGGGGCCCCTGGCTGGGCAAGATACACCAGGGCGCGCCAGCCCCCCCAGACGTGCCAGCCCCCACAGGCGCGCCCTGGTGGGTTGTGCCCACCTCGGAGCCCCACTGACCCTAATTCCGGCACTATAAATTCCTATTTTTGGAGAAAAAAATAAAGGAGAAAGTTTCATCACGTTTTACGATACGGAGCCATCGCCGCCTCCTGTTCTTCACCGGGAGGCCAGATCTGGAGCCCGTTCGGGGCTCCGGAGAGGGGAATCTTCGGTCTTCGTCATCACCAACCCTTCTCCATCGCCAATTCCATGATGCTCCCCACCGGGAGTGAGTAATTCCTTCATAGGCTTGCTGGTCGGTGAGGAGTTGGATGGGATTCATCATGTAATCGAGTTAGTTTTGTTAGGGCTTGATCCCTAGTATCCATTATGTTTTGAGATTGATGTTGCTATGACTTTGCTATGCCTAATGCTTGTCACTAGGACCCGAGTGCCATGATTTCATATCTGAACTGTTTATGTTATCACCATTATATATATATGTTCTTGATCCGATCTTGCCTAGTCATATGCACCGTGTTATGATCCGTAAACCCCATAGTGACAATATTTGGGATACTTTCCGGTGATGACCGTAGTTTGAGGAGTTCATGTATTCACCGTGTGTTAATGCTTTGTTCCGGTTCTCTATTAAAAGGAGGCCTTAATATCCCTTAGTTTCCTTATGGACCCCGCTGCCACGGGAGGGTAGGACAAAAGATGTCATGCAAGTTCTTTTCTATAAGCACATATGACTATTTACGGAATACATGCCTACATTACATTTATGAACTGGAGCTAGTTCTGTATCACCCTAGGTTATGACTGTTACATGATGAATATCATCCAACGAGTTCATCGATCCAGTGCCTACGAGTTTTCCACTTATTGTTCTTGCTAAGTTACTACAGTTGCTGCTACTGTTCCAACTGCTACAAAACTATTGCTATCATTGTTACCGTTACTGTTACTGTTGCTACCGCTATCGAAACTATCATACTACTGTGCTACTGATCACTCTGCTGCAGATATTTAATCTCCAGGTGTGGTTGAATTGACAACTCAGCTGCTAATACTCACAAATATTCTTTGGCTCCCCTTGTGTCGAATCTATAAATTTGGGTTGAATACTCTACCCTCGAAAACTGTTGCGATCCCCTATACTTGTGGGTTATCAAGACCTTTTTCTGGCACCATTGCCGGGGAGCATAGCTATATTTGTTGAGTCACTTGGGATTTATATCAATTGATCACTATGAAGAATCTGAAGGATCCAAAGACCAAGATTTTTCCCTCTAAGACGAGGGGAGGTAAGGAACTGCCATCTAGCTTTGCACTTGATTCACCTTCTGTTATGAGTAAGCTTGCAACACCACCACATGTTAGTAATCCTGATATGTCGCAAGTGATTGATGATGCTACCTCTGCTATGAATGATGCTTATGATAATGCTAGTACCATGCTTGATGATAATGTGCCACTAGGAGAATTTCTTGATGAACAAATTGCTGGAGCTAAAGAAAATGAAACTACTAAAACTGATGAGATTGCTAAAACTGATGAAGCCTATGAAACTGATGATGACTATGAAACACCCATCAGTCCTAGCTCTCCTAGATTTGAAATGCCTAAGATACCTAAAGGTTATGTTATGGACGAGGAGGTAACTAGAGAAATTCTTTCTTGCAAGGATAGAAACGATCTTAAGAAATTGCTACGCAAGTATAAGGAAAAGACTTTGAATGCTAGAATGAAATGTGATCCTAAGTTTGCTACTTCACCTATCTTTGTTATCGATAAGGATTATGAATTCTCTGTCGACCCAGAGTTAATTACTTTGGTTGAATCTGATCCTTTCCATGGCTATGAAATTGAAACTGTAGTGGCACACCTTACTAAGCTGAATGATATAGCCACCCTCTTTGCTTATGATGAGAAGATTCGCTACTATTACATTCTCGAGTTGTTTCCGTTCTCGTTAAAGGGTGATGCTAAGACAAGGTACAATACTCTTACTCCTGGTTGTGTGCGTAGTCCCCAGGATATGATCTACTACTTCTCTGAAAAATATTTTCCTGCTCATAAGAAACAAGCTGCCTTACAGGAAATATTTAACTTTGTACAAATTGAAGAAGAGAGTCTCCACAAGCTTGGGGGAGGCTTCTCCAATTGCTTAATGCTTTGCCTGATCACCCTCTCAAGAAAAATGAAATACTTGATATCTTCTATAATGGACTAACTGATGCTTCTAGGGACTTCCTAGATAGTTGTGCTGGTTGTGTTTTCAGGGAACGAACTGTTGAACAAGCTGAGGAATTATTGAATAACATATTGAAGAATTATGATGATTGGACTCTTCCTGAACCACCGCCTAAACCCACTCCGAAGAAGAGGGGTATCTTATTTCTCAGTCCTGAAGATATGCAAGAGGCAAAGAAATCTATGAAGGAAAAAGATATTAAAGCTGAGGATGTTAAGAATTTGCCACCTATTGAAGAAATACATGGCCTTGACACACCACCACCTCCACAGGTGGTAGAGGTAAATTCTTTATTAAAGTTTGATGAAGGTGATATCCCTTACAATAAACATCCTAGTCAGTGCTTATATGAGTTTGACAACTATATTATGAAGCAAGATCATTTCAATGCACATGTCCTGAAACAGTTGAAATATAATTCTGATATGATTGCTCGCTTGAGTAACTTGCTATTTAGAATCAGTAATGATGTTAGAGGTGTAGTAAAGCATGCCTCTATGGTTCAAACTCAGTTAGATCAAGTTGCTAAGTCTCAAAAGGAATTACTTGATGAAATCAATAATAATATGAATGATTTTGCCGCTAGAGTAGTAACTAGAGGAGGTAGAATGACCCAAGAACCACTTTATCCTGAGGGTCATCCTAAAAGAATTGAACAAGACTCTCAGAGAATTAATACTGATGTACCTAGTCCTTCTAGAAAGAAAAAGAAAAAGAAAAAGAAAAATGATAGGACTTTGCATACCTCTAGTGAACCTGAGATACAAAAACCACCTGATAATAATGATGTCTCTATTTCCGATGCTGAAACTCAGTCTGGTAATGAACATTCACCTAGTGATAATGAAAATGATAATGATGATGTTCATGAATATGCTCAACCCAATAATGATAAAGAACCAGATAATGATGTTGAAATAGAACCTGCTCCTGATCTTGATAACCCACAATCTAAAAATAAACGCTATGATAAAAGAGACTTTGTGGCTAGGAAACATGGTAAAGAAAGAGAGCCATGGGTTCAGAAACCCATGCCATTTCCACCTAAGCCATCTAATAAAAAGGATGATGAAGAATTTGAGCGCTTTGCTGAAATGATTTGGCTAGTCTTTTTGCGTACCCGCTTAACTGATATTTTAAAGATGGCCCCCTATGCAAAGTATATGAAAGACATCATCACTAATAAAAGAAAGATACTTGAAGCTGAAATCTCCACCATGCTTGTTAATTATTCTTTTAAGGATGGAGTACCTAAAAAACTTGGAGATCCGGGAATACCAACTATACCTTACTCCATTAAAAGAAACTATGTCAAAACTGCTTTGTGTGACTTGGGAGCCGGTGTTAGTGTTATGCCTTTCTCCTTATATAAGAGACTTGATTTGAATAAACTCACACCTACTAAAATAACATTGCAAATGGCTGACAAATCAACCGCTATACCTATCGGTGTTTGTGAGGATGTGCCCGTTGTTGTTGCAAATGTTACTATCTTAACGGACTTTGTTATTCTTGAGATGCCCGAGGACGACAACATGTCGATTATCCTTGGTAGACCCTTTTTGAATACCGCAGGGGCTGTTATTGATTGCAATAAAAGCAAAGTCACTTTTCATATCAATGGTAATGAGCATACGGTGCACTTTCCGAAGAAACAATTCCAAGTGAATGGTATAAATGTTATTGAAGAATCTCCGACCATCACTATTGGAAGTTTTCAATTACCTCTACCTACTGCCAAAAAGAAATTTGATATACTTATTGTTGGGGACATGCACATCCCCATTGAGGTAACTTAGTGTTTTACGAAAGTTCTTCGGTTTCATGCTAATCGGAAGTGGTTGTTAATAAGACTTTATCAACCTTATTAATGGATCATTTTTGAGAGGTATGAAGTCGATGAATCTAGTAGGCACAACTCTCTGCTCCCACCTTTTATTTTCTGTTTTAGTTATTCAAATAAAATAAAATGCCATGATTATCATGCTTTCTGTTTTCACCGCGCAATAAAAAAATGACCCAAAAATAAAAGTTCTCAGAATGTCCTGAAAATTTAATACGATTTTTTTCCAAATATTTCTGAATTTCTGGTGCAAATAATACCAGAGGGGGTGCACCTGGTGCCCACGAGACACCAGGGCGCGCCAGCACCTCCAGGCGCGCCCTAGTGGGTTGTGGCCCCCACGTGGCCCCCCTCACTTATTCCCTTAGCCCACATCATCCCCTACCTCTAGAAAAAAAATCACCACAGCCACCATTCCCGTGTTCTTGCTCTCAAACTGTGACGCCCCCAGCTTAATCGTGCACTAATCATACACGCAAACGTGCACGATCAAGCACAGGGACTCACGGGAAGATATCACAACACAACTCTAAACTCAAAAGAAAGCATAAGTCTGCATTTTACAAACCGGGGGCACGAAGGCCCGAATACATAAGTCATACACACAAATGATATCTGAGTACAGACATAGTTAGTCAAGTTTTGCCTTGAGAAGGCTAGCACAAACAACGATACAGATCGAAAGGCGAAGGCCTCCTGCCTAGGGCCTCCTAACTACTCCTGGTCGGCTGGCTCGATCCAGTAGTAAGTGCCGTCGGGACCCTCCTGGTAGTAAGCTCCTGTGGTGGCATCTGGCTCCTGGGCTCCATCGTCTGATGTATCATCAAATGGGTATGGGAAAAGAAGAGCAGAGCAACCGTGAGTACTCATCCAAAGTACTCGCAAGACTGACATCAGAACTATGCTAGTTATGCATTGGTATCAAAGGAATGGGGCTATATCTTTGGACTGAACTGCAGAATGCCAGAATAGAGGGGGAGAAGCCTAGCCTATCGAAGACTAGCATCTTCAAGCAATCTTGCAGCATCAGAAGAGAGTAGAATATAGTAACAATAGTGGTTGTATAGCAGCAACTCCCCGAGATCCTTTCTCGACTATCCCGTGAGAAAGCGATCCCGAGAGCAGTAGTATCAGATTCATAAGCATCATCATCAGTTTGTAGTTGTCATAGATCCGGATACAACTCTGAGCGTCCTGTTACCGTGGACACGGCTATTCGAATAGATAACTTCCCTGCAGGGGTGCACTACCATTACCCAACACGCTCGATTACCTCCGGCCGGACACACTGGCTGGGTAATACCCGGCCTCGGGTGATCGACACATCGCAGCCCGACCTAGAGCTCAGCAGAGAGGTCAACACGCCGGTCTAAATCCTAAGTGCGAAGGGGTCTTGGTCCCATCGCCCTTTGCACTCCTGCATGTTGCGTGGGTGGTTGGGGTGCAGGCGCGACACTGTATACACAAGTGAAGTACCAACCCAATCCCAACAATCAGCCCGCATCTCTGAACTGTGACATCTGAAGAGCTTTCGGCTGATACATACGCCGTAGAGGGCCCCATTAAACCATTATCCCACATGGTGGTAGTGCATAAAGGGCACGACGACCCACTCAGATCAAATACCCAGTTCCGTTAGGCGTATTTAGTAACTCGCAGAGATGATCAGAGTTTCTGTCGCTCCGACTTGGTAAAACATGACGCGCGGGTGCTCTTGGAGCCGACCCGTCTTTAATGTTGTTCTCTCGCGGGCACCCTTGGGCCAGCCCGACTTTAACAGTTTAGGTATTGCAGTAATATAAACATTTCCGCGATCACACCCGGAGTGATCGAATCCAGCTGCGTCGGCGTCGGTGTCGGCGTCTATCGGGAGAGAAGGAGGGGGGAAGAAACAGTAAATTCACGGCAACAAATGCAAACATCATGCATGACATGCCTAAATGATGTGCGGAGGTGTTTTACTGCCTAACTAAATGATTTAGTTAATTTAGGAATTTATTTGGATTTATTTTATTAAAGTTGGACACTATTCATTTATCGAAAACAGTCAAAAAGTTCCATGTTCACCTAGCTAGGAGTGTTGGACAGGCGTTTTGATCACATATTCAGAATCTTCATATTTTTCTGATCGTTTTACATATATAAATTATTTTCATCTGACTTACGGTTTAAAAGATATGATTTTTCAAAGTTTTATTAATTTTCTGGAATTTCTGGATTATTTTTATTTCGAAAAATATTAAATGCAAAATGCTACGGGTACCCAGAAATGTACCCAGCTGACCAGCACAGTGGCTGACCAGTGGGCCCGTTGACTGGGTCAGCGGTCCAGTCAGCGGTCAGCCCAGTGAGGCTGACATGTGGGGCCGGCCTGCTGAGTCAGCTGTTGACTCAGCAGAGCTTATCCACTGGAATAGTGGCTGGCCCCACCTGTCATAGACAGCGGGGTTAATCCGGTTTTAATTATAACTAAACGGTGATTAGCTAGAGGTGGGCCCGCACTGTCAGTGAGTGATTAGCGTTTAAACTAATTAATTAACTAATTAACCAAATTTCTATTTATTTTAATTCGTTTAATCGCGCGGGACCCACTGGTCAGTGAGTTGACCGGTTCAAAGGGTCAATGGGACCCACTCGTCAGCGTCACAAGGGGTCCCACACGTCAGGCCACGTCGGCGGCCACCGGCGACTCGCCGGAATCACGCCGGCGAGTGCGTTTCGCGGCGGCGCGGCACGGGCGAGGTTTGGGTTTCGCCTACACAGCGCCAAATCGAGCGCGGGCGGTCGCATTCGAACGGGAAGACGATGGCGCGTCGAACGGCAGTGGTCGGAGGGGCTGGGACGGCCGGAGGCGAGCGCTAGGCCCTCGCCGGTGGCGAGCTCAACGGATGAGCTACGGGGAGGTGGCCGCGGTGCGTTTTCGAGCGAATGAAGAGGCTAGCCGGGTGCTACGCAGTGCGGCGAGCTCTTTGGGCACCTGCCCGAGACCAAACGGTCACCGGACGGTCGCCGGCGACGAGATCCGCGGAGGAGCGCTCGGGCGACGGTGGAACTTGCGCTAGAGGGCTCGAACGACGGCGGGGAAAGCGGGAGGAGGTGGCGGAGCTCACTGGGAGGCTAAGAAAAGCCGGTGGAAGCTTAGTAGCGCAGGGGATCGCCGGGGACGGCCGGAGTTCGTCGGCGGCCGAGACGAGGTGGCCGGCTCGATCCGCCCAATGTCGAGCCCGTCGTCTCCAACGGCTGGGCTCAGGCGTCGCAGCGGAGGGCGGCGGAGCTCCTCAACATCTCGGCGAGGCCGAATGGTGACTGTGGGCGCGGGATCGACGACGGTGGCGGCGGCGACTTTCGGCGAGCGTGGGACAGAGAGAGGGAGAGCGAGTGGGGATGAATGGGTGGGCTAGGGTTCCGCGAGGGAGCGAGGGCAGCTCGGGGAGGCACTTATCAGCGACGGAGAGCCACGGGATCAACGACACGGCGACGCTCGGCGATCGGATGCGTGCGCCAGGCGACGCGTGCGGGAGGAGGGAGAAGACCGGCTAGGTGGGCTGGGCTGGTTACTGTTTGACTGGAGCCCAGCCACACAGTAACGTCTAACCGCTTTTCTTTTTCTATTTTCTATTTCTTTTTAACACTTCTGTTTTGCAAATGTTTGACCACTTCTGGACTTTTATTAAATGTTTAGTTCAAATATTACAGTGCAATATTCTTTACCACCAAAAATTGGATTGGGCAAAATATAATTTCATTTGTAATTCTACTAAATAAAATGGTGTTAAAATGTTGCTGTTAGCTACTGTTTTAGTTTGATAGAGTCACTTAGGCATTTTTAGTGATGTTGCTTTCCTGAACATAATTAGTAATGGATTATTTGCTATTAAATTAACATTTTAGTTTTCAATTTGGACAACTTTTATTTTCCACTTTGAATTTGAATTATAATTTGAATTGGAATTTGAAATGAGATATGATGCAATGATGATCAAGCATAGTTAATCATGGTGACTTGGCACTATCAAGAGGGGATCATTGTAGCTATTACATGGGGACGTTACAACTCTCCTCCTCTAACAAGAATTCTCGTCCCGAGAATTAGGAGGTAGGCTGAAAGAAAGCAGGGTATTCTTCACGAAGACGCTCCTCGCGTTCCCAAGTGGCTTCATCCTCAGAATGATTCGACCACTGAACCTTGAGGAACTTGATCGACTTCTGATGGGTTCGACGCTCAGTTTGATCGAGAATGCGGATCAGATATTCTGGATAAGACAGATCTTCTCGCAATTCAAGTACTTCATGATCCACAGCTCGGATGGGATCCTTGAAGCAGCGTCGGAGTTGCGATACATGAAAGACATCATGCACCTGAGAAAGGTTTGGCGGCAATTCCAATTGATATGCCACTTCTCCACGACGGGCGAGAATACGGAACGGGCCAATGTAGCGAGGAGCTAACTTGCCCTTGATTCCGAACCGATGAGTGCCCTTCATCGGAGTGACACGAAGGTAAGCTTGCTCACCAGGCTGATAGACCATTACCTTGTGCTTTCGGTCATAGTTGCTCTTCTGACGAGACTGAGCAGCTTTTAAATGCTCCCGGACAATGCGGACTTGCTCCTCAGCTTGTTGAATAATGTCCGGACCAACGAGTGAACGTTCCCCAGTTTCTGACCAGTTCAGAGGGGTTCGACACTTACGTCCATAGAGAACTTCAAAGGGTGCCATCTTCAGACTAGCTTGATAGCCATTGTTGTAAGAGAATTCGGCATACGGAAGAGATTCCTCCCATTTCTTACCGAATGAGATGACGCAAGCTCGAAGCATATCTTCAAGCACTTGATTAACTCTTTCGACTTGACCCTGAGACCGAGGGTGATAAGCAGTGCTAAAAGACAGATGAGTTCCCATGGCTTCTTGGAAACTGTTCCAAAACCTGGAAGTAAAGAGGCTGCCACGATCTGAACTGATCTCCAACGGAACACCGTGGAGTGACACAATTTGGGAAACATACAAGTCTGCTAACTGACTAGTAGTGATAGTCTCCTTGACTGGAAGAAAATGAGCAACCTTTGAGAACCGGTCGATGACGACAAAGATAGCATCATGACCCTTCTGCGATCTGGGAAAACCAGTAATGAAGTCCATTTGGACTTTGTCCCATTTCCACTCCGGAATTTCAAGGGGTTGCAGAGTTCCAGCAGGCCTTTGATGTTCTGCTTTGATGCGACGGCAAACGCCACACTCGGCAACATATTTAGCAATATCATGTTTCATATCGGGCCACCAGTACCGCTGACGAATGTCTTGGTACATTTTGGTGCTACCAGGGTGAATAGACAAAGGCGTGTCGTGTGCTTCTTTCATGACATCCGAACGGGAGTCCAGATTGCGCCTTCTGGGGACCACTAGGCGGCCTTTGAAGAACAAGGCACCATCCTCACCAACATGGTAGAATGAAGGATTTCCCTTGGAGAGGAAGCTCTTAATCTTCTCGACTTCAGAGTCATATTTCTGTCTGGTCTTGATGTTGCGCTCGAGGTCTGGCTCAACCTCCAGGGTATTGAGATAACCCTGAGGAACAATGTGAAGGTTCAATTTGCGAAGCTCTTCATAAGGCATAGGTTGTGCTTCCTGAACCATGAGGTTGTTGCAATAAGCCTTGCGACTCAAAGCATCGGCCATTACATTAGCCTTGCCAGGGGTATACGAGATATTCATATCATAATCGGCTATTGTCTCGAGCCACCTTTGTTGACGAAGGTTCAAGTCTGGCTGAGTATACAGATACTTCAAACTCTGATGATCCGTGTATATCTCGCAACGATTACCAAGGAGGTAATGTCGCCATAGCTTCAGAGCATAAATAACCGCAGAAAGTTCGAGATCATGTACCAGATAATTTTCCTCGTGAGGACGCAATTGACGAGAGCCATAAGCAATTACTTTGCGCTCTTGCATTAGGACACAGCCTAATCCTTGACGAGATGCATCGCAATATATCACAGAGTCCTTTTGGGAATCCGGGGGTGCTAACACTGGGGCAGATGTTAACTTATCTTTGAGCGTCTGAAAGCTTTCTTGACATTTTTCTGTCCATTCAAATTTAACACCCTTGTGGAGCAGATCAGTCAATGGCTTTGCAATCTTCGAGAAGTTCTCGACGAATCGGCGGCAATAACTAGCGAGTCCGAGAAAACTCCTGACTTGCTTGACGTTCTTCGGGGGAGTCCAGTCAAGAATAGCCTGAACTCGTTCGGGGTTAACAGCAATGCCATCCTTGGAAATCACGTGACCAAGATAAGTCACCTCAGATAACCAGAATTCACACTTAGAGTACTTGGCATATAACTGGTGTTCTCGCAGCTTCTCCAATACAAGCCGAAGATGTTCGGCGTGTTCTTCTTCATTCTTGAAAAATATAAGGATATCATCCAAGTAGACCACGACGAATTTGTCGAGGTAGTCCATGAAGATATAGTTCATCAATCGGGAGAAGGTTGCTGGAGCATTAGTTAATCCGAAGGACATAACAGTGTACTCGTATGATCCATAGCGAGTAACGAAAGCAGTCTTCGGAATATCCTCCTTACGAACTCGGATCTGATGATAACCCAACCTCAAGTCGAGTTTCGAGAACACAGAGGATCCAGCAAGCTGATCATAAAGATCGTTGATCCGGGGCAGTGGATATTTGTTCTGGATTGTTGCTTGGTTAATGGGCCGATAGTCCTGGACCAATCGGTTAGTTCCATCCTTCTTCTTAACAAAGAGAGAAGGTGCTCCCCAAGCAGAGGAACTGGGGCGGATGAAACCCTTTTTAAGTGACTTGTCGATTTCTTCCTTGAGCTCGAGAAGTTCATGCGGAGGCATCTTATAAGGACGCTTCGCAATAGGGGTGGTGCCAGGTTTCAAGTCGATGACGAACTCGACAGCTCTAACCGGGGGTATTCCTGGAAGTTCTTCCGGAAAGACATCCGGAAAGTCACGGACGACCGGAACGTTCTCGATCCCCTCAAGAGGTGAGGCATTCAAAGCATTCAGAGCATATATCTGTGCTTCGGCATTCCGGGTAATCCGGGCGGTGTAGTTCACTATCTCATCGGAGGGATGAAGAAGTTGCACGACTTTAGTGGCACAATTGATCAAAGCAATGTGAGCTTTCAACCAATCCATCCCTAGAATGAGGTCTATGGTGGAAGAGTTCAAGACAATGGGTGAAACAAGGAATTCCAATCCTTTGATTTCAACAGGGATATTGTGTGCTATCATGGAGGTTTGACAACGGCCTCCAGGGGTGCGGACAACCATTGGCATGTTCATCTTTTCAAATGCAATGTCATGTGATAATGCAAATGCTTCTGACATGAATGAATGCGATGCTCCTGAATCAAATAAAACAGAAGCGGGTACTGAGTTAACGAAAAGGGTACCCATCACAGTAGCAGGTTGATCCTGGACTTCTTCAATGTCAATATTGTAAGCATGTCCACGACCATAAGCAGAAGACCCAGTGTTATAGTTGCGGGTCTGATTGTTGCCACGACCATTACCACGGCCATTACGAGGAAATGCCAACTGATTCTGAGTCTAACGACAGTCCTTAGCAAGGTGACCAGGTTTGCGGCACTTGAAGCACATACCATCTTCAGGACGAAGAGGAGCTCTGGGTGGAGCAGCTTGAGCTCTTGGCTGCCTCGGTGGTGGAGGAGGCAGACGGGGTGCAGCATAAGAGGGCCTTGGCGCAGGGGCAGCTAGACGGTACACACTATTGGGAATCCAGATACGACGTTTCTGTGCTGAGCTCGAAGATGAGCCAATGTCACGATAGCGCTTCTGCGATTCCTTGTGCTTGGTTTGGGCGGTCTCAACCAGAATAGCCTTATTCACGAGAGTGGCAAAGTCGGTGAAGTCTTGAGCAGCAAGTGCAAGCTCGAGGTCTGGGTGGAGTCCACTACGGAACTTCTCCTGTCTACGAGCATCAGTTGGAATGTCTTCTTCAGCATAGCGGGACAAGTTAAGGAACTCCCGCTGATAGGCTTCGACAGTCTTGTTGCCCTGAACGAGGTTGCGGAACTCGGTCTTCTTTCGGTCTATGATTCCCTGAGGAATATAGCGAGCACGGAAGGCAGTCTGAAACTCATCCCAAGTAACGATTGTCCCAGCAGGCAGTGTACGCTTGTGAGTGGACCACCATTGAGCAGCGGGTCCCTTCAGGAAGTAGGTTGCGAAGGCGACAAGGCTTTCAGGGGCGACATTGGCAGATTCCATCTCGAAGGCGATGTCGCGAAGCCAGTCATCGGCATCCAGTGGCTGTTCAGAGTTGCGAAAAATAGTGGGGTTGAGACGCACAAACTCTGACAGTGTTATTGAAGCTGGGTTCTGGTTCTGATTGTTCTGGTGCGGGAACTGAGCCATGATATTAGTCATGAACTGACGGTTCAGCTCGAATTGCTGCATCATAGCTGCCATATAGTCTGGTGGTGGTGGGTTTTCAAGGTCACGACCACGACCACGACCACGAGCACCTGGCCTAACCATCCTGCTAAATTTCAACAGGGAGTAGTTTAGAAAAAGCACTTGCGAGTGTTTAAAGACAAGCTTAATGTAACACGACAATGAATAAGCAGTGCAATAGATACATAACAGTAGTCAATTAAGACATACAGATCCATACACAGAGTCGGTTACATGCGGACAGCATAACGGCGTAAAATTTAAGGAAAAAGACATGCTAGGCGGCGCGCAGGCACGCGGTGAGGAACTACACGACGAGACATAGCAAGGGCTACATCAACGTCGGAGAAAACCACTGAAACGGGGTAACTGCAAGGACGATGAATCTCTGTAGCAGAAAAGTCCTGCTCTCCGTGTGCACTCTGATGCAGAACCCGGTCTCGAACTGGAAGAAGAGGTCCACGTGCAGGTGTATGACCTCCAACAGCAGGCCAATCGATACCTGCCGGCATCTAAGTCCTGCACGGGTAAAGGATATACTCAGGATGTATCCCTGCACTAACAGCGGGTAGCAACTGTGTCATAGCATCGTAAAGACGTGCTCGAGTGGCAAACAACTCGACGGCGAGAGCCCGGTTAGTGCGATCCAGAGCCTGAGTGCACTGAATCAACACGTGCGGGTCGTATCGACGACGCTCGTAAGGGGCACAGATAGCTGTGTAGTATCTAGTACCATCTCCAGTAGGCACATACGGAATGTATCGGAACTCAGAGGCATCCAAGTGACTTTGCTCTCCACGGAGTCGTGCGACAGCAGAATAGGCAACATCATAGACTGCCATCTCAATCGTCACATCGATACCGTGAAAGATGTGTAACTCAGTGTCGGAGTTGTCCCTCTGATCAAAGATACGAACATCAACATGGTACTGCTCCTGGTTGAACTCGCGGTAATCCTCGTAAACCATGTACTCGGGGTACCAGCGGTAACCTAGTCTGGTCAGGAGGGCGATCAGGACAGCTGGAAAACCAGGGACATCGCGAGCCCAAGTGCGAAGCACAAGCTGCGTCGCAGGGCGCGGTGGGAACAAACGATCCATCTGAAACAGAGGAAATTCAGGATTGTCAAATGACAATGAGAAGTATAATAACTTGGAGAGAAAGGTTAAGCAACCCAATGTAAAGGAAAATATGATTATCAGACTAATCAGATCAACGGTAAGGAACAAGCACAGATAATCCAGCTCTCCGGGTGGACGAGATTACGAGATCCTAGTGTCGGCGTTAGTAAAATTATTTAACCCGAAAGGAAGAGAATTCGGAGTCCCAGAGTATAGAAGAGGAATAAAAGATCCTAATACCACCCAGTTGGTGACGTGGGCCCGTAAGCCACACAACCATGTTAGTAAAACAGTTTTTGGCGACTAGACTCAACTTCGGCCCAGGAGTTGGAAAGGGGGCTACCTACAGGCAGTCGGCTCTGATACCAACTTGTGACGCCCCCAGCTTAATCGTGCACTAATCATACACGCAAACGTGCACGATCAAGCACAGGGACTCACGGGAAGATATCACAACACAACTCTAAACTCAAAAGAAAGCATAAGTCTGCATTTTACAAACCAGGGGCATGAAGGCCCGAATACATAAGTCATACACACAAATGCTATCTGAGTACAGACATAGTTAGTCAAGTTTTACCTTGAGAAGGCTAGCACAAACAACGATACAGATCGAAAGGCGAAGGCCTCCTGCCTAGGGCCTCCTAACTACTCCTGGTCGGCTGGCTCGATCCAGTAGTAAGTGCCGTCGGGACCCTCCTGGTAGTAAGCTCCTGCGGTGGCATCTGGCTCCTAGGCTCCATCGTCTGATGTATCATCAAATGGGTATGGGAAAAGAAGAGCAAAGCAACCGTGAGTACTCATCCAAAGTACTCGCAAGACTGACATCAGAACTATGCTAGTTATGCATTGGTATCAAAGGAATGGGGCTATATCTTTGGACTGAACTGCAGAATGCCAGAATAGAGGGGGAGAAGCCTAGCCTATCGAAGACTAGCATCTTTAAGCAATCTTGCAGCATCAGAAGAGAGTAGAATATAGTAGCATACAATAGTGGTTGTATAGCAGCAACTCCCCGAGATCCTTTCTCGACTATCCCGCGAGAAAGCGATCCCGAGAGCAGTAGTATCAGATTCATAAGCATCATCATCAGTTTGTAGTTGTCATAGATCCGGATACAACTCTGAGCGTCCTGTTACCGTGGACACGGCTATTCGAATAGATAACTTCCCTGCAGGGGTGCACTACCATTACCCAACACGCTCGATTACCTCCGGCCGGACACACTGGCTGGGTAATACCCGGCCTCGGGTGATCGACACATCGCAGCCCGACCTAGAGCTCAGCAGAGAGGTCAACACGCCGGTCTAAATCCTAAGTGCGAAGGGGTCTTGGGCCCATCGCCCTTTGCACTCCTGCATGTTGCGTGGGTGGTTGGGGTGCAGGCGCGACACTGTATACACAAGTGAAGTACCAGCCCAATCCCAACAATCAGCCCGCATCTCTGAACTGTGACATCTGAAGAGCTTTCGGCTGATACATACGACGTAGAGGGCCCCATTAAACCATTATCCCACGTGGTGGTAGTGCATAAAGGGCACGACGACCCACTCAGATCAAATACCCTGTTCTGTTAGGCGTATTTAGTAACTCGCAGGGACGATCAGAGTTTCTGTCGCTCCGACTTGGTAAAACATGACGCGCGGGTGCTCTTGGAGCCGACCCGTCTTTAATGTTGTTCTCTCGCGGGCACCCTTGGGGCCAGCCCGACTTTAACAGTTTAGGTATTGCAGTAATATAAACATTTCCGCGATCACACCCGGAGTGATCACGGCCCGGTAACAAGCAAGGCATACGGACAAGGCGAAGGGCCAAAGATGGAACAGCAGCATAGCTAACTAGGCATCATGGGATAACATGTAAGGTATCAGTAGCAGGCGACAAAACCAGGCTATGCATCAGAATAGGTTAAAGCGTGGCAGCGGCAATTTCTAGTGCAAGCAGGAGGAAGAAAGAATAGGAGACAACGGCATGCGTCAAGGGGGAAGCTCTGCTGAGAGTGGCTGATCGTCAGTAGGCTGCTCGTCGGGGGTGTAGTCGAATCCAGCTGCGTCGGCGTCGGTGTCGGCGTCTATCGGGAGAGAAGGAGGGGGGAAGAAACAGTAAATTCACGACAACAAATGCAAACATCATGCATGACATGCCTAAATGATGTGCGGAGGTGTTTTACTGCCTAACTAAATGATTTAGTTAATTTAGGAATTTATTTGGATTTATTTTATTAAAGTTGGACACTATTCATTTATCGAAAACAGTCAAAAAGTTCCATGTTCACATAGCTAGGAGTGTTGGACAGGCGTTTTGATCACATATTCAGAATCTTCATATTTTTCTGATCGTTTTACATATATAAATTATTTTCATCTGACTTACGGTTTAAAAGATATGATTTTTCAAAGTTTTATTAATTTTCTGGAATTTCTGGATTATTTTTATTTCGAAAAATATTAAATGCAAAATGCTACGGGTACCCAGAAATGTACCCAGCTGACCAGCACAGTGGCTGACCAGTGGGCCCGTTGACTGGGTCAGCGGTCCAGTCAGCGGTCAGCCCAGTGAGGCTGACATGTGGGGCCGGCCTGCGGAGTCAGCTGCTGACTCAGCAGAGCTTATCCACTGGAATAGTGGCTGGCCCCACCTGTCATAGACAGCGGGGTTAATCCGGTTTTAATTATAACTAAACGGTGATTAGCTAGAGGTGGGCCCGCACTGTCAGTGAGTGATTAGCGTTTAAACTAATTAATTAACTAATTAACCAAATTTCTATTTATTTTAATTCGTTTAATCGCGCGGGACCCACTGGTCAGTGAGTTGACCGGGTCAAAGGGTCAACGGGACCCACTCGTCAGCGTCACAAGGGGTCCCACACGTCAGGCCACGTCGGCGGCCACCGGCGACTCACCGGAATCACGCCGGCGAGTGCGTTTCGCGGCGGCGCGGCACGGGCGAGGTTCGGGTTTCGCCTACGCAGCGCCAAATCGAGCGCGGGAGGTCGCATTCGAACGGGAAGACGATGGCGCATCGAACGGCGGTGGTCGGAGGGGCTGGGACGGCCGGAGGCGAGCGCTAGGACCTCGCCGGTGCCGAGCTCAACGGATGAGCTACGGGGAGGTGGCCGCGGTGCGTTTTCGAGCGAATGAAGAGGCTAGGCGGGTGCTACGCAGTGCGGCGAGCTCGTCGGGCACCAGCCCGAGACCAAACGGTCACCGGACGGTCGCCGGCGACGAGATCCGCGGAGGAGCGCTCGGGCGACGGTGGAACTAGCGCTAGAGATCTCGAACGACGGCGGGGAAAGCGGGAGGAGGAGGCGGAGCTCACCGGGAGGCTAAGAAAAGCCGGTGGAAGCTTAGTAGCGCAGGGGATCGCCGGGGACGGCCGGAGTTCGTCGGCGGCCGAGACGAGGTGGCCGGCTCGATCCGCCCAATGTCGAGCCCGTCGTCTCCAACGGCTGGGCTCAGGCGTCGCAGCGGAGGGTGGTGGAGCTCCTCAACATCTCGGCGAGGCCGAACGGTGACTGTGGGCGCGGGATCGACGACGGTGGCGGCGGCGACTTTCGGCGAGCGTGGGACAGAGAGAGGGAGAGCGAGTGGGGATGAATGGGTGGGCTAGGGTTCCGCGAGGGAGCGACGGCAGCTCGGGGAGGCACTTATCAGCGACGGAGAGCCGCGGGATCAACGACACGGCGACGCTCGGCGATCGGATGCGCGCGCCAGGCGACGCGTGCGGGAGGAGGGAGAAGACCGGCTAGGTGGGCTGGGCCGGTTACTGTTTGACTGGAGCCCAGCCACACAGTAACGTCTAACCGCTTTTCTTTTTCTATTTTCTATTTCTTTTTAACACTTCTGTTTTGCAAATGTTTGACCACTTCTGGACTTTTATTAAATGTGTGACTTAGTTCAAATATTACAGTGCAATATTCTTTACCACCAAAAATTGGATTGGGCAAAATATAATTTAATTTGTAATTCTACTAAATAAAATGGTGTTAAAATGTTGCTGTTAGCTACTGTTTTGGCATTTTTAGTGATGTTGCTTTTCTGAACATAATTAGTAATGGATTATTTGCTATTAAATTAACATTTTAGTTTTCAATTTGGACAACTTTTATTTTCCACTTTGAATTTGAATTATAATTTGAATTGGAATTTGAAATGAGATATGATGCAATGATGATCAAGCATAGTTAATCATGGCGACTTGGCACTATCAAGAGGGGATCACTGTAGCTATTACATGGGGACGTTACACAAACCCGTGGATTTCGATCTCTTAGCTCGAAGCTCCGTTTCTAAAACTGTTTGGAGG
The DNA here is from genome assembly GCA_039707655.1 of Elymus sibiricus. Lineage (NCBI taxonomy): Eukaryota > Viridiplantae > Streptophyta > Magnoliopsida > Poales > Poaceae > Elymus > Elymus sibiricus. Next base: position 255,741,669 of record CM077671.1, read on the forward strand.
GATTGCTACTTGGTATGTGACTCCTCCATTGCTCCAATTAGTTTTTGATTTAGTGGGTTATTTTTAGAGTAATTAGGTACTCTTGGTGCTGCTGTAGATGAGCTTGCATGTTGAATTCTTAGAGTTCTAAGTAGTTTGAATGCTTAATATGGCCTCTATGCATGCTTAGGAGTAGTTGCTGTCAATTTCACGAAGTTTTGTTAACAAAATTTTGTGTCTCAAAAATATTTCAGAAATTTGTTCGCAAATAAAAATGCAATCCTTTAGGAGTTCTTCGAGGAGGAGGTCCTCGGAGGCCTCAGCAAGTGGAAGCTCGGTCCGACAATCTTATGTTGAGCCAAGCGAAAGCTCGATGCGAGATGCCGCCACCAAATCATGCTTGTGGTCGTGCGACGAGTTCATGGAAGGTGCAGGTATTAAGGAGGAATTTGAAAAATATATCCACAATACAGAGCTTGCTCCCTTCATCGCAGATAAGTGCCCTCAACACCTCGAACTCACGAAAACATTCACAAAGAAATTTAAATATTTTCCTCGTGTGTCTAGAGTTTCATTCAACCTTTATGACCGTTCCTTCACCATGCCATTAGAAATGTTCAGTGAAGCATGCAAACTTCCATATTGGGGTTCCCTTGATGAACCAACAAAATCTGAATACGAGTCATTTTTGGTTAATCTTTGCTATGGTGAAGATAGGGGAGTAACACAAGGAAGAATTAAAAGTATCCATTTCCCATCAATACATTACTTCGCACTCTTAAATGGTAAATGTATCGTAGGCAAACAAGATTGTAGCACACTGTGTACTCCTGATTTGAGTCTCATACACATTGCCATAACTGGAAATAAATGTTATAATCTCAAAGCAATTGTTGCACGGAGATTGCAGCACAATGCTGCTAGTGGAAATTTTTATGATAGAATTTATGCCTCCTGTGTAGCAGAGAGACTAAACGTATCACCTTGGCCTAATGACCCCATATTACCTATTCAGTATTTAGACTTTGAGGCCATGAAGCATCATAAGTTCCTTACGGGCACGGCAACTCACTATACCTATAACTTGAGATTTAATAAAAAAAACATTGTGTCTGTCACTTTGCCTGCTCCTGCTCTCTTTGATTTTCACAGCAGGGGAAGATACTATGTTCTTGAGAGTGAAGCCCATGCGTACAATGCAGAGGTCGAAGCTGCCAGGAGGGCCAAGGCGTTGCACCCATGGCCTCGGTGAGGTATCGCTCAGACTATTATCCAGGCAGATGGTGATCGCCAAGCTAGGCCAAAAGCCTAAGCTTGGGGGAGTACGTATTTCCACCGACATTACATTCATGTTCACACATTTCATTCCATTTGTCGGTGCTCATACTTTTTCCTTGTAATATCCATGCTAAATTTTTTTTCTCCCTTTCTTCTTGTGTGTTTTGTTTTTAGCGACAAACACTTTGCCTTCGGATCTGAGGTAGAAGGTATACCCAACTGTCTCTTTTGGGTATCCTATGAAGACGCATTTCTCCGCTTTGGGTTCTAGCTTTTCAGGCTGAAGCTTTTTGACATAAGCATCACAACCCCAAACTTTAAGAAACGACAGCTTTGGCTTCTTGCCAAACCAAAGTTCATATGGCGTTGTCTCAACGGATTTCGATGGTGCCCTATTTAAAGTGAATGCAGCTGTCTCTAATGCATAACCCCAAAACGATAGTGGCGAATCGGCAAGAGACATCATAGATCGCACCATATCCAATAAGGTTCGATTATGACGTTCGGACACACCATTACGCTGTGGTGTTCGAGGCGGTGTCAGTTGTGAAACAATTCCACATTGTCTTAAGTGACTGCCAAACTCATAACTCAGATATTCTCCTCCTCGATCAGATCGTAGGAATTTAATCTTCTTGTTACGATGATTCTCAACTTCACTCTGAAATTGTTTGAACTTTTCAAACGTTTCAGACTTGTGTTTCATTAAGTAAATATACCCATATCTACTTAAGTCATCAGTGAAGGTGAGAAAGTAACGATAACCACCGCGCGCCTCAATACTCATCGGACCGCACACATCAGTATGTATGATTTCCAACAAGTCACTTGCCCGTTCCATTGTTCCAGAGAACGGCGTTTTAGTCATCTTGCCCATGAGGCATGGCTCGCATGTGTTAAGTGATTCAAAATCAAGTGACTCCAAAAGTCCATCAGCATGGAGCTTCCTCATGCGTTTTACGCCAATATGACCTAAACGGCAGTGCCACAAGAAAGTGGTATTATCATTATCAATTCTACATCTTTTGGCATCAATGTTATGAACATGTGTATCATTACTATCGAGATTCAATAAGAATAAACCCCTCACTTCGGGTGCATGACCATAAAAGATATTACTCATATAAATAGAACAACCATTATTCTCTGATTTAAATGAGTAACCGTCTCGCAATAAACAAGATCCAGATATAATGTTCATGCTTAACGCAGGCACTAAATAACAATTATTCAGGTTCATCACTAATCCCGATGGTAATTGAAGAGCGAGCGTGCCGACGGCGATCACATCAAACTTGGAACCATTTCCCACGCGCATCGTCACTTCATCCTTTGCCAGCCTCCGTCTATTCCGCAGTTCCTGTTTAGAGTTGCAAATGTGAGCAACCGCACCGGTATCAAATACCTAGGCACTACAACGAGAGTTGGTAAGGTACACATCAATAACATGTATATCATATATACCTTGTTTGTTGTTGGCCGCCTTCTTGTCAGCCAAATACTTGGGGCAGTTCCGCTTCCAGTGTCCAGTTCCCTTGCAATGAAAGCACACAGTTTCTGGTTTGGGTCCAGCCTTGGGTTTCTTCACAGGAGGAGCAACTGCTTTTCCACTCTTCTTGGAGTTACCCTTCTTACCCTTGCCATTTTTCTTGAAACTAGTGGTTCTATTGACCATCAACACTTGATGCTCCTTCTGAATTTCAGACTCAGCGACTTTCAGCATCGCAAACAGCTCGGCGACTGACTTGTTCATCCCGTGCATGTTATAGTTCAACACGAAGCTCTTGTAGCTAGGTGGCAATGATTGAAGAACTCTGTCAGTGATAGCCTCTGGCGGAAGGGGCATCCCTAATTCAGCCAGACGGGTGGAGTACCCAGACGTTCTGAGTATGTGATCACTAACAGACCCGTTCTCCTCCATCTTGCAAGTATAGAACTTATCGGAGGTCTCATACCTCTCGATCCGGGCATTCTTCTGAAAGATAAACCTCAACTCCTGGAACATCTCATATGCTCCATGACGTTCAAAACGTCTTTGAAGTCCCGGTTCTAAGCCATACAAAATTGCACATTGAACTATTGAGTAATCATCAGAGCGAGCCTGCCAGGCGTTCACAACGTCTAGAGACTTAACTGGAGCGGGTGGATCACCAAGCGGTGCATCAAGGACATAAGCCTTCTGGGAAGCCGTAAGGATAATCCTTAGATTACGGGCCCAGTCCACAAAGTTACTTCCATCATCTTTCAACTTAGCTTTCTCTAGGAACGCATTAAAATTCAGGGGTGCTACTACGCGAGCCATGATCTACAACATAAATATAGCAAAGACAACTTAGACTATTGTTCAAGATAATGAGTTTAGTTAATCATATTACTTAAAAAACTCCCACTCAAATTGACATCCCTCCGGTCATTCGAGTGTCACATGATCCAAATCCACCAACTCAAGTCCGATCATCACGTGAGTTGAGGTGGTTTCAATGGTGAACATCTTCATGTTTATCATATCTACTATATGACTCATGTTCGACCTTTCGGTCTCTTGTGTTCCGAGGCCATGTCTGTACATGCTAGGCTCGTCAAGTTTAACCCGAGTGTTCCGCATCTGCAACACTGGCTTGCACCCGTTGTATGCGAACGTAGAGTCTATCACACCCGATCATCACGTGGTGTCTCGAAACGACGAACTTTCGCAACAGTGCACACTTGGGGAGAACACAATTTTATCTTGAAATTTAAGTGAGGGATCACCTTATAATGCTACCGTCGTCCTAAGCAAAATAAGATGCATAAAAGGATTAACATCACATGCAAATCATAAGTGACATGATATGGCCATGAACTTGTGCTTTTGATCTCCATCTCCAAAGCACCGGCATGATCTCCATCGTCACCGGCATGACACCATGATCTCCATCAACGTGTCGCCATGAGGTTGTCGCGCCGACTGTTGCTTCCACGACTGTTGCTAACTCATAGCGATAAAGTAAAGCAAAACGGCAAAAATAATTAAAGACAACTCTATGGCTCCTGCCAGTTGCCGTACTCATCGACATGCAAGTCGTGATATTCTATACAACACATGATCATCTCATACATCACATATATCTCATCATGTAATTGGTCATATCACATCACAACATACCCTGCAAAAACAAGTTAGACGTCCTCTAATTGTTGTTGCAAGTTTTACGTGGCTGCTACGGGTATCTAGCAAGAACGATTCTTACCTACGCAAAAACCACAACGGTGATACAAAAATTGCTATTCAACCTTCTCAAGGACCGCCTTTGTCAAATCCGATCCGACTAAAGTAGGAGAGACAGACACCCGCCAGCCATCTTTATGCAACGAAGTTACATGTCAGTTGATGGAACCGGTCTCTCGTAAGCGTACGAGTAATGTTGGTCCGAGCCGCTTCATCCCACAATACCGCCGAAACAAGAAAAGACCAAGGGAGGAAGCAATCTGAATATCAACGCCCACAAACTCCTTTGTGTTCTACTCGAGATCTCATCTACACATAGACCTAGCTATGATATCACTGTTGGGGAACGTCGCATGGGAAACAAAAAATTTCCTACGCACACGCAAGATCTATCCATGGTGATGAGCATCTACGAGAGGGAGAGTGAATCTACATACCCTTGTAGATCGCTAAGCGGAAGCGTTAAGAAACGCGGTTGATGTAGTCGAACGTCTTCGCGATCCAAATCGCAAGTCGTCCCTCGATCCAAACACGATCTAGCGCCGAACGGACGGCACCTCCGCGTTCAACACACGTACGGCTTGATGACGCCTTCACCTCCTCGATCCAGCGAGCGATGGTGAAGTAGTGGATGAGTTCCGGTAGCACGACGGCGTGGTGATGGTGGTGAGGAACAATCTCTGCAGGGCTTCACCAAGCACTACGGAGATTGTGACGGGAGGAACTAGAGGGTTAGGGTTGCTGGCACACGGCTTGGGAAATCTTGATGTGTCCCGTGTGCTAGCCCTGCCCCTCTATTTATATGTTGAGCCCTGGGGTCTAAACTTGGAGAGAAAGCCTCCACAAGGTCGGTTTTGCCCGCACAAGGTCGGTTTGGCCCGCACGGAAAGAGTCCCACTCGGATTCCAGCAGTACCGCGTACAAGTGGTAGTACCGCTCATGAGCGGTAGTACCGCTTGAGCGGTAGTACCGCTTCACACAAGCGGTAGTACCGCTTACGCGGTAGTACTGCCTTACCAGCGGTAGTACCGCATAAGGCAGCAGCAAAACTTCCTTTTGCACTTTCCAATACCTTGTGGGCTTTACCCCTTTGGTCCATATAAAGTGTTGCTGCACCCGAACACTTCGGTAAACATCCGGAACCCCTTCCGGTGAATTCCGGAACCCTTCCGGAGATCAAAACACTATTATCACATATATCAATCTTTACCTCCGGACTATTCCGGAGATCCTCGTCATGTCCGGGATCTCATCCGGGACTCCGTACATCCTTCGGTCACCAACATAACAACTCAACTATACTTATATCGCCACCAAACGTTAAGTGTGTAGACCCTGCGGGTTCGAGAACTATGCAGACATGACCGAGACACCTCTACGGCCAATAACCAATAGCGGGACCTGGATGCCCATATTGGTTCCTACATATTCTACGAAGATCTTCATCGGTTGAACCTCTATGTCAAGGATTCAGTTAATCCCGTATACTGTTCCCTTTGTTCTTCGGTATGTTACTTGCCCGAGATTCGATCGTCGGTATCTCTATACCTAGTTCAATCTCGTTACCGGCAAGTCTCTTTACTCGTTCCGTAATACAAGATCCTGTGGCTAACTCTTTAGTCACTTTGCTTGCAAGGCTCATTGTGATGTTGTATTACCGAGTGGGCCCTGAGATACCTCTCCGTCACACGGAGTAACAAATCCCAGTCTTGATCCATGCCAACCCAACAGACACCCTCGGAGATACCTGTAGAGCACCTTTATAGTCACCCAGTTACGTTGTGACGTTTGATACACACAAGGTATTCCTCCGGTGTCAGTGAGTTGCATGATCTCATGGTCATAGGAACGGATACTTGACATGCAGAAAACAATAGCAATAAACTGACACAATCATATGCTATGTTTGTAGTTTGGGTCTTGTCCATCACATCATTCTCCTAATGATGTGATCCCGTTATCAAATGACATCTCATGTCCATGGCTAGGAAACCTTCACCATCTTTTGATCAACGAGCTAGTTAACTAGAAGCATACTAGGGACACAGTGTTGTCTATGTACCCACACATGTATTTGAGTTTCCAATCAATACAATTATAGCATGGATAATAAACGATTATCATGAACAAGGAAATATAATAATAACCAATTTATTATTGCCTCTAGGGCATATTTCCAACAGAAGGGTGTACCTTCCAAAATTATATCTATCTCTATTTTAAAAGCTGGAGCTCTGGCACCTCTGCAAATCCATGCTTCCCTCTATGAAGGGATTATCTATTTACTTTTATGTTGAGTCATCACCTTCTCAAATAAGCGCCAGACCTGAGAGCACTATTGTCATCCTCATGCATTGTGTATAGTTGATATTGGGTGCAGCATGACTGGATCTTTTCTACCATGAATTACAATGTTTAGTCGCTGCTTGAACTTTGGAGGTGCTCTGCATTTATGTTTTGCGGTCTCAGAAAGGGCTAGCGAGATACCACTATTGTCATATTGTATCATGATTGTTTTGACAAAGTGTTGGCATTTGAGATATCTTATTATTGCTCGCTAGTTGCTTATGTTATTGATATGAGTTAATATAATTTCTAAGAGTTATTGTTGGCATGGTTAGTCATAATCTTTGCTGAAAACCTGGGTGCTACTTGAGCATATATTTGTAAACAAGAACAAAAGAGTTCGTAAAAGTTTTTCTTTATCACTTTCAGTTTGTCAACTGAATTGCTTGAGGACAAGAAATGGGTTAAGCTTGGGGGATTTGATACGTCTCCGTCGTATCTACTTTTCCTCACACTTTTGCCCTTGTTTTGGACTCTAATTTGCATGATTTGAATGAAACTAACCCGGACCGACGCTGTTTTCAGCAGAACTACCATGGTGTTTTTTTTGTGCAGAAATAAAAGTTCTTGGAATTGGACGAAACTTTTTGGAGATTTATTTTAGAATAAATAAAAAATACTGGAGCCAAAAACCACCGGAGGGGGTCCCCCTAGCTGGGCAAGATACACCAGGGCGCGCCCAGGTGGGTTGTGCCCACCTCGGGGCCCCACTGACCCTAATTCTGGCACTATAAATTCCTATTTTCGGAGAAAAAAATAAAGGAGAAAGTTTCATCGTGTTTTACGATACGGAGCCGCCGCCACCTCCTGTTCTTCATTGGGAGGCCAGATCTGGAGCCCGTTCGGGGCTCCGGAGAGGGGAATCTTCGGTCTTCGTCATCACCAACCCTTCTCCATCGCCAATTCCATGATGCTCCGCACCGGGAGTGAGTAATTCCTTCGTAGGCTTGCTGGTCGGTGAGGAGTTGGATGGGATTCATCATGTAATCGAGTTAGTTTTGTTAGGGCTTGATCCCTGGTATCCATTATGTTCTAAGATTGATGTTGCTATGACTTTGCTATGCCTAATGCTTGTCACTAGGGCCTGAGTGCCACGATTTTAAATCTGAACCGTTTATGTTATCACCATTATATCTATGTTCTTGATCCGATCTTGCCTAGTCATATGCACCTATTACGTGTTATGATCCGTAAACCCCATAGTGACAACATTTGGGATACTTTCCGGTGATGACTGTAGTTTGAGGAGTCCATGTATTCACCGTGTGTTAATGCTTTGTTCCAGTTCTCTATTAAAAGGAGGCCTTAATATCCCTTAGTTTCCTTATGGACCCCGCTGCCACGGGAGGGTAGGACAAAAGATGTCATGCAAGTTCTTTTCCATAAGCACGTATGACTATTTACGGAATACATGCCTACATTACATTTATGAACTGGAGCTAGTTTTGTATCGCCCTAGGTTATGACTATTACATGATGAATATCATCCAACGAGTTCACCGATCCAGTGCCCACGAGTTTTCCACTTATTGTTCTTGCTAAGTTACTACATTTGCTGCTACTGTTCCAACTGTTACAAAACTATTGCTATCACTGTTACCGTTACTGTTACTGCTGCTACCGCTATCGAAACTATCGTACTATTGTGCTACGGATCACTCTGCTGCAGATATTTAATTTCCAGGTGTGGTTGAATTGACAACTCCGCTGCTAATACTCGCAAATATTCTTTGGCTCCCCTTGTGTCGAATCTATAAATTTGGGTTGAATACTCTACCCTCGAAAACTGTTGCAATCCCCTATACTTGTGGGTTATCAGCACATCACTAGTTAAAGTTTTGACCTCTCCAAACCCACGTTTTTTAGTTTTAGCATCAAAATCATCAACCTCCAAGCAAACGGGACGCTCCTCAATTAGAGTTGACTCATCTCCAGTCCCTTTATCATTTATATTCAGAGAGGTAAATAAAGATTCAATAGGAGAAATACCAATCATTTTAAGATCTTCATCATGATTTCTAATGGGTAAAGATTCCGGTTTAGCGGCCATCCTATTCACTAGAGTGATTTGCTTATCAGAAATCTTTCCCAGCAACTCTTCAGCTTGAGCAAATTGTGATTGGATATTAGACACTTCCTTATTAACCTCATCAAGTTGCTTACCTATAGCGTCAAGCAACGTTGAATGTTCCTTAATTTTAGAGGCGAAGGATTTATTATGCTCATATTGTGAAGGCATAAAAGTTTTCATAGAATTCTCTATTCCTGACATTCTTTGGTAATAAGAGATATTGTGGAATCTATCTTCAGACATGGTGACCGAGCAAGCAAAGTAACAAGCTAGACAAGTAAACTAGCAAGCAAAGAAGTAAACTAGTAACAAGCAAAGATAAATATTTTTTTATTTTTTATTTTTATGAGACAAGCCAAATATAACAGCAAATAAAAAGAAGAACAAGTGAATGAAAATTTGTGTGAAGTTACTTGATAGTTGATGATGATATTCCCCGGCAACGGCGCCAGAAATCCTTCCTGATACTTGTGATCCGCTTTGGGTTTTCCGTGAAGAGGAACTGGTAATTGCAGCACAAAGTGGGTAAGTATTTCCCTCAGTTATGAAACCAAGGTTTATCGAACCAATAGGAATATCAATCCTCAACCGTCTTCAGCGGCTGCACATAAATTAACAAACGACTTGCACCCAACGCGGGCAAGAGGGTTGTCAATCCCCTTGATCTCGTTATTTGCAAGCAAATGAGTTGTGTAGATAATTGTTGATAAATATAAATTGCAAAATAAATATAAAGTAAATAAAGGCAGCGAGGTAATAATAGCGTTTGCAAATATATAAGTGAATAGACCTGGGGGCCATAGTGTTCCCTAGCGACATCTCTCATGTAGGCAGCATACGGTGGGTAACAAATTACTGTTGGGCAATTGATAGAAAAGCGGATACTTGTGCGATTTTCACGGCAATGATCATGTGTATATAGGCATCACGTCCATAAACAAATAGGCCGACTCCTGCCTGCACCTATTACTATTACTCCACTCATCAACCGCTATCCAGCATGCATCTAGAGTATTAAGTAAAATAGAGTAATGCTTGGAGAACGATGACATGATGTAGACAAAGCAAACTCAATCAATATGAATAAACCCCATCATTTTATCCTTAGTAGAAACAACACAAAGACACATCTTGTCCCCTACTTTGTCACTGGGATATAGAAACTCGCCAGGTTGAACCTATCACAACGCACCACTCCCACCGATGAAATTTTAATCTACTTGGCCAAAGCACATCAATAGAATGGAGAGCATTACGAAGCTATAATGATCATGCAATTAAGAGACAATATATATCAGAGGCATCTCAAATACTTTTCATGAATAATTTGAACATAAACCCACAATCATCGGATCCCAACAAACACACCGCACAATAGGATTACATCAGATAGATCAAAGTGAAGATGCGATGACCATTGTATTGAAGATCATAAGATAGAGAGATTGCCATCTAGGTACTAGCTATGGACCCGTAGGTCTGTGGTGAACTACTCACACATCATCATGAGGACAGAAAGGTTGATGAAGAGGCCCTCCGTGATCGATCCCCCCTCCGGCAGGGTGCAGGAACGGAGCTCTAGATGGCCTCGTGACGGAACAGAGACTTGCGGCGGCGGAAAAAGGGTTTCGGGACTGCCTTCAAGGTTTTTACGATATTAATGAATTTATAGGCCAGAGAGGGAGTCGGGAGAGCCACGAGGGGGCCACCACATATCAGGGCGCGCCCCCCCAGGGCGCGCCCTGATGTGTGGTGGGGCCCTCGTGTGCCTCCCGACCTCCTTTCGAAGCTTCTAGGTCTTCTTTTGGTCCAGAAAAAATCATCAAAAAGTTTCGAGGCAGTTGGACTTCGTTTGGTACTGTAAACCTGAAAAGGCAAAAACATGCAGAAAACAACAACTGGCACTGGGCACTGGGTCAATAGGTTAGTGCTCAAAAATATTATAAATTGGTAAATAAAGACCCAAAAACTATCATAGAATGATAAAATATCAGCATGTAACAATTAAAAATTATAGATACGTTGGAGACGTATCACAGAGCACCTCTGAGGTTCAAGCAGCGACTAAACATTATAATTCAAAGTAGAAAAGATCCAGTCATGCTCACATCCAACATTGGCTAGACTCAATGCATAAGAATGACAATAGTGCTCTCCGGTCTCGTGCTTTTAGTAAGAGGATGATGGCTCAACATAAAAATAAATAGATATGCCCTTCACAGAGGGAAGCATTGATTTGCAGAGGTGCCAGAGCTCAAGTTTTAATACAAGATTGAAATATAGTTTTTGAGTGGTGCACTTTTCTTGTCAACGTTACGACAAAGGTTTTCAATATCTTTCATGCTAAACTCATTAATGGCGGTTCCCAAATAGAATAGTAAAGTTTACTCCTATCCACCATCCATACACAAACCATGGCTGACCGAATCCACGGATGCCTGCCAACATATCAACCGTCCCAAGGGGTTTTGTTTAATTAATTTTGATTATGCAGGACTGGGCATCCTTTTTACTAGCCTGTCTCGTGCAATGATGACGAATAAACGACCGTCTCGAGAATAACTCACTTAGCATGGAAAATACTGATCGCCTCGTCCCTCCAAGAGCGAGATGCGTGCACAAAATGGATGTTTATTTGAATGTTTAGAGATGGCACATGCAAATTTACTTGGAACGGCAGGGTAATACTGCATATAGGTAGGTATGGTGGCCTCATGTGGAATAACTTGGTTTAAAGATTTTGGATGCACAAGCAGCATTCCCGCTTAGTACAGGTGAAGGCTAGCAATAGGTTGGGAAGCGACCAGCTAGAGAGCGAAAACGGTCATAGGTATGCATTGCGAATAATTAACATTGCACATAACATGAGTAGGATATGAACACTCTGAATTTAAACGTCATGAAGGCTGCATTGGTTTTGAATCAACTACATGTTTGCACATGGGCCAAGTCAAGCCGCTTGAATTTCTCAGAGGGAAATACCATACTACCATACCACATCATAACCATTTTAATGCATGTTGGCCTATAAGATAAATCATTATTCACTACTAGCTATTTAAGCATGGCATGAGAAGTTATAATCGCTAATTGTCATCATGAACATGTTCACTCATAATATACTGAATCAAGATTGAACGGACTAAACATATTTACAAAAACGAAAAACAAGAAGAGTTCATACCAGTTTCCTTTCCCACGATCACTTCGTCAAATATCGTCATTATCGCCTTTCAGTTGCATGACCGAATGATGTGATAATAATAATAGTGCAAGAATACCGTGGACTAAGTTGGAATCTGCAGGGCAGTTTTGGACAAAGGAGAAGACAAGGTAATATCATCTCTCTGTTAGATGAACAATAAAGCATATAAGAGCCACTCATCATTTTCATCGTGGTCTTCTCCTTTCAAAGACTTAACAGAAAGAAAAGAAATTCAGAGAAACACTCTGAAATGTTTTTGGAGTTTTTGTTTTTCTCAAGCGAGCAATTAAACTAAGGAAAAAACAAGAACGAGAAAAACTATTTACACGGGAAAGCTCCCAACATGCAAAGGAAATCTTTTTGGGTTTTCTTTTTAGTACTAAGATAATTAAACGGGAAAAGAAAACTAAAAAGAAGCGAGAAATATTTTTGGGTTTTCCAAAGTTTTTCAAACACACAAGAAGAAAGCGGAAAAATAAAACTAATATGGATATACAATGAAAGAGGATGAACACCGACAATTTATATGAAGTGTGTGAACATGAATGTAATGTTGGTGAGAAATATGTACTCCCCCAAGCTTAGGCGTTTGCCTAGCTTGGTGATCACCACTGATAATAGCCATCAGGTCCGGGAAAGTGTTCTGGCTAGGGCACCTGAGCATCCCATGCCTGGGCCTCGGCCTCCGCAGCAGCCAGCTCATTCCGGTAAGCAGTTATATCTTCTGGCATTATTCTGTATCCGTTCCTGGCATGATAATTAAACAAAGCGGGTGCAGGCAAAGGAATAATATTGTAAGTCGTCTCGCTAAATTCTCGTTTAGCTTTTAGCATGGCGGTTCTTTTCTTACTCTCATCCATGGAGACATATAAGGCTTTAATTGATTGTGGTTCCTCAATAAATTGGTGTTCCATCATAGACTGGTGATCAAGATAAACCTTAGGCAATAAGTAGTTAGTAGGGCGTATAGCAACTTCAAAACGCTTTGCCAAGCGAGTGGCATAAATACCACCATGAACCTTGCCCTTGTTTCGGTTACGATTTAATCGACACACAACAATAGCTCCTATGTTGTAAGTGTTATCACCATAAAGTGCATGGCGTAAAATAGCCAAGGTAGGGGCACTGAGGCCACCACCCTGTTCCATGGTAGTTATGCATTTTCCTATAAACAGAGAAAAGTAGTGCATGGAAGGAAATTGCAAACTAGTAGCTCTAGCGTTTGACATGCCCCTAGTTTCTCCCACAGTTAAGGTTTGGAGGAAGTCCTCGAACTCCTCGTGCTTAGGCTCACGCATTCCCCCGTCAGAAGGAAGCACACATATTTCACAAAATTCATGTAGAGGCAATTCATAGTTGGTGGCATAAAGATCAAAACATACTATGGGAGCATCGGGCGTATTTATGAAATAAAAGTTTTGCATGAAGGAATTAGTAAGGAGGTAGTATTGGTCACACTCATCTGCGAGGAAGTCGGTAAGCCCGGCATTTGCGATGAATTGCATGAACTCTTCATAGAAACCCGCTTCGTTCATGAAGGGCGTATGTGGCCACTCACATGGCCTAACCTCCGTGTTGCGAACAAGGTTGATGTCTCGGTCCTGAATTCTCCTAACAACTCCCTTGGGGCTCCGGCTTGAAGAACCTTTCCTTAATAAATTCATCTTCCTAAGCACAAATTTCTGAAATTTTTGAGCAACAAATTTATGTCAATAAAACTTTGCAAGATTGATAGCAACTACTCATATGGATGCCTAGAAGCCATATCAAGCATTCATACTACTTGGAACTCAAAGAATTCAACATGCAAGCTCATTTTCTGTAGCACCAAGTGCAACACGTTTTGCAAAATATAGACCGCTAAAACAAAAACTAATTGGAGGAATGGAGGAGTCATATACCAAGGAACAATTCCTCAAAACAGTTTCGGAAACGGAGTTCCGAGCAAAGAGATCGAAAAATTCAACTTCTAGGTGAAGAACGCGAGAGAGAGATGGATAGGAAATTTTTGCTGGAGGTAGGAGAAAGAGTGGGATAAAGGGATAAGGTAGGGGACCCCTGTGGGCCCCACAAGCCATCATGGCGCCGCCCGGGGGGCGTTCCCTGTTGGCTTGTGCCCCACAGGTGCAGTCCCCTGTTGCAATTTTTACGCCAAAAATTCTTATTTATTCCAAAAAAATCATGTTAAAATGTTGTGGCAATCTGAGACTTTTTATTTTCGGGCATTTTTCTACGCACGGGAAAAACAGAAAAACAGAAAATCATGCTAATTTATTTTATATAAACTGGAAATAATAGAGGATAAACTTTTGATACAGAGAGTTGTGAGTACTAAATTCATCAATTACACGCCTTCCGAAAAGGATCCATTAATAAGGTTGATCAAGTCTTATTAACAACCGTTTCCGGTTAACATGCAATCGAAGAATTTTCGTATATCACTAGGTTACCTCAATGGGGATTTGCATCTCCCCAACAATAAGATTATAATATTTCTTCTTGACAATAGGTAGAGGAATTGCAAAACTTCCAATGATAACCATGGGAGTAGTCTCAATGACATTAATATTATTAACCAAAGTTTGCTTCTTTGGAAAATGCACGGTATGTTGCTTGCCATTGACGTGAAAGGTAACCTTGCTTTTATTGCAATCAATAACAGCCCCTGCAGTATTTAAAAAGGGTCTACCAAGGATAATCGACATGTTGTCGTCCTCGGGCATATCAAGAATAACAAAATCTGTCAAGATCGTAACATTTGCAACCACAACAGGAACGTCCTCGCAAATTCCAATAGGTAAAGCAGTGGATTTATCAGCCATTTGCAAAGATATCTCAGTAGGTGTAAGCTTACTCAAATCAAGTCTTTTATAAAGGGAGAAAGGCATAACACTAACACCAACCCCTAAATCACACAAAGTAGTTTTACAATAATTTCTTTTAATAGAGCAAGGTATTGTGGGTATGCCAGGATCTCCTTGCTTCTTAGGTATTCCTCCATCAAAAGAATAATTGGCAAGCATAGTAGCAATTTTAGTTTCAGGTATTATTCTTTTGTTGGTAATAATATCTTTCATGTACTTAGCATACGGAGGCATTTTCAATATATGAGTCAAACGAGTACGCAAAAGGACAGGTCTAATCATTTCAGCAAAGCGCTCAAAATCTTCATAGTTCTTACTTTTAGAAGACTTACGAGGGAATGGCATGGGTTTTTGAACCCATGGCTCTCTTTCCTTCCCATGTTTTCTAGCAACAAAGTCTCTCTTATCATAACATTTATTTTTAGGAGGTGGGTTATCAAGATCCTCGGCAGGTTCTATTTTTACATCATTATCATGTTCCTTATTACTATCTGGTGGAGCATCTACATGCACGGTATTATTTTCATCCTCCTTATCATCATCACTAGGTGCATGTTCACTAACAGACTAGGTCTCAGCATCAGAAATAGAAACATCATTATGGTTCTCAGTAGGTGTATTTGTAATAGATTCCCTAGGAGCATGCAAGTTCCTATCATTTTTCTTTTTCTTTTTCTTATTAGAGGAACTAGGTGCATCAAAATTAATTCTCTGAGAATCCTGTTCTATTCTTTTAGGATGACCTTCCGGATAGAGAGGTTCTTGGGACTTACGACCTTCCCTAGTCATTACTCTAATAGCATGATCATTCATATTATTATTCATTTCAGCAAGCAAATCATTTTGTGACTTAGCAACTTGGTCTAGTTGAGTGTGAACCATAGAAGCATGTTTACCTAGACCTTTTACATCATTAGAAATTCTAAACATCAAGTCACTTAAGCGGTCTATCATCATGGCATTACGTCTCAAATGATCCTTAACATAATTATTGAAGTGTTCTTGCATGACAACATAATTATCATATTCATCCATGCATTGTTTAGGAATCTTATTGTAAGGTATATCATTTTCACTAAAAGAACGGAGAGATTTTACCTCTGCCACCTATGCCGGGGTATCAAGTCCATGTATTTCTTCAATAGGCGGTAGTTTCTTGATATCCTCTATTTTAATACCTTTCTCCTTCATAGATCTTTTAGCTTCTTGCATATCTTCAGGGTTGAGGAATAGAATACCTCTCTTCTTTTGAATAGGTTCCGGAGGTGGTTCAGGCAGCGTCCAATCATTGGCATTTTGCAATATGTTATTCAATAATTCTTCAGCTTGGCTGACAGTTCTTTCCCTGAAAACACAACCAGCACAACTATCTAGGAAGTCCCGAGAAGCATAAGTTAGTCCATTATAAAAGATATCAAGAATTTTATTTTTCTTAAGAGGGCAATCAGGCAAAGCTCTAAGTAACCGGAGAAGCCTCCCCCAAGCTTGAGGGAGATTCTCTTCTTCAGTTTGCGCAAAATTAAATATTTCCTATAAGGCAGCTTGTTTCTTATGAGCAGGAAAATAATTTTCAGAAAAGTAATGAAGCATATCCTGGGGACTACGCATACAACCAGGTGCAAGAGAAAGGAACCATTCCTTAGCCTCGCCTTTTAGCGAGAAAGGAAAAAGCTTAAGGATATAATAGTAGCGTATCTTTTCATCATTGGTAAATAGAGCAGCAATATCATTCAGTTTCATAAGGTGTTCGACAACAGTTTCATTTTCATAACCGTGGAAAGGATCAGATTCTACTATAGGAATTAACTCAGGGTCCACAGAGAACTCATAATCCTTATCAGTAACAAATATAGGAGAAGTGGCAAATTTAGGATCATATTTCATTTTCTCCATCATAGATTTTTCTTTTAGCTTGCATAGAAGTTTCTTCAAGTCATCTCTATTCTCACAAGCAAAGAAATCACTATCTATTTACCTATCCATGACATAGCCTTCAGGTACATGAGGCAATTCATATCTATTAGGATAGTGCGGTGTAGCAGGTGATTCAAAGTCCTCATCAGTTTTAGCATTTTCAAGTTCTCTAGCTTTAGCAATATGAGCATCAAGTAATTCATTCAGTGGCACAATTTCAGTTCCAACATGTGTAGCAATAGTATCATCATTAATTTCAGAGGTAGCATCATCAAGTTCATGTGACATATCAGGACGATCAACACACGGTGGTGTAACAAGCTGATTCAGAACAGTAGGTGAATCAAAAGCAGAGCTAGATGGCAGTTCCTTACCTCCTCTCGGGCGAGACGGGACGATCTTAGTTCGATTATCCTTCAGATTCTTCATAGTGGCAATTGGATATCCTCAAGTTAACACAATAAATAGAGCTATGCACCCTGGCAACGACGCCAGAAAAAGGTCTTGATAACCCGCAAGTATAGGGGATCGCGACAGTCTTCACGGGTATTATTTCACACTAATTTATTGATTCGACACAAGGGGAGCCAAAGAATATTTATTGGCCTTGACAATTGAGTTGTCAATTCAACCGCACCTGGGATATCTCTCTGCAACAAAGGTTTAGTAGCACGACAAATAGTAGTAGCAAAAGTAACAGTAGTAGTGACAACAACAATTTTGTAACAGTTGTGACAGTAGCAATAGTAACTTAGCAAGATTCAGTATATGTAAAGCATAGGCACGTGGATCGGTGATGGATAATGATTTTGATGACATCAATCATGTAACAGTTACACACTAGGGCGACACAGAACTAGCTCCAATTCATCAATATAATTTAGGCATGTATTCCGTATATAGTCATACGTGCTTGCGATAAGAACTTGCATGACATCTTTTGTCCTACCCTCCCGTGGCAGTGGGGTCCTATTAGAAACTAAGGGATATTAAGGCCTCCTTTTAATAGAGAACCAGAACAAAGCATTAACACATGGTGAATACATGAACTCCTCAAACTACGGCAATCACCGGAAAGAATCCCAATTATTGTCACCTTGGGGTATGCGGATCAAGACACGTAATAGGTGCATATAACTTGCAAGATAGGATCCAAATCAATCTTATATTCAAAGGTAATATAATATGTTCAGATCTGAAATCATGGCACCCGGGCCCTAGTAACAAGCATTAAGCATAGCAAAGTCATAGCAACATCAATCTCAGAACATAGTGGATACTAGGGATCAAGCCCTATAAAACATAACTCGATTACATGGTCAATCTCATCCAATCCCACCACCGTCCAGCAAGCCTACAAAGGAATTACTCACTCCCGGTGGTGAGCATCATGGCGGTGTTGATGGAGAAGGGTTGGATGACGACGGCGACGATTTCCCCTCTCCGGAGCCCCAAACGGACTCCGGATCAGCCCTCCCGAGGAAGAACAGGAGGTGGCGGCGGCTCCGTCTCGTGAAACGAGATGAAAATTTCTCTCTGATTTTTTTCTCCGAAGATGTGATTTTATAGGACTGGAATTAGGGTCGGAGGGGCCTCGTGGGCCCCACAAGCCAACAGGGCGTGGCCTAGGGGGGCGCGCCCTGTTGGCTTGTGCCCCACAGGTGGCCTCCCTCCAGCAGGTCTTCGCTCCATAATTCATGATAATTCCTAAAAAAAATCACAAAAAGTTTCGTCCAATTCCGAGAACTTTTATTTCAGCATAAAAATAACACTAAGGTAGTTCTGCTGAAAACAACGTCAGTCCGGGTTAGTTCCATTCAAATCATGCAAATTAGAGGTCAAAACAAGAGCAAAAGTGTTTGGAAAAGTAGATACGTTGGAGACGTATCATTGGGGAATGGGGATCGAGGGTGAACGGAATCCGAGCTAGATGAAGCCGACGAAGCTTCCCTCGTAAGACATAAATAGATCCGTGCATTTTCATCGCAAACGGTTCCTATATGGAACCGTATGTATGCAGTTCACTTTTTGTATTGAATTATAAAACTATTTTGGGGTACAACGGTAAAAGGATATTGTTTTAATTGTAAGAAAAACATTCCTACCGTGAAAATCCACTAACGGCATCCTGAAATTAGGAAATATTCCGGGTTCAATTGTTATTTTTATACATTAAGTTAGTTTCTCGAAATTTTACGGCCATAATTCAAAACCAAAACACACGAACATGCAAGATGAAGCAAAAACTGCTGGAAAAATCATATTTATGTACTACTTGCTTCCCTATATATGCCACTTGCAATAAATTTTAAGGAGTTCCAAACATCTTGGGTAACGGTTTGGACACACGCATTGGGAATCTAGGTTTTAAAATTCAAAAAATGAAAAAAATGCTCTGAAGTACATGATAATCTGAATGATTTCCTGACATGGGGCCAAGATGTCGTGGTCAAAGTAACAGCTTGATCGAGATAAGCTTTGGCACATGCCTCTCACAAACCGGAGCATCACACTAAGGGTCGTGGTTCCGAGAGGGAACATGGAGCCTTGTTTGATGACGAACCGCTAGTCGTTGTCTCATTTGGCCTAGCTTTTTTTTCATCGTTACAATGCACGAATACGTTCGGCATCCTGAAATTTGGATATTTTCGGGGTTCAATTAGCATTTTTGTACATTAAGTTAGTTTCTAGATATTTAATGGCCATAATTCAAAACTGAAACGCATGGACATGTGCAAGATGAAGCAAAAACTGCAGGAAGAATCATATTTATGTACTACTGCTTCTGTTTATATGTCACGTGTAATAAATTTGAAGGAGTTCCAAACATCTTGAGTAACAGTTTGGACACAAGCATTGAGAATCTAGGTTTTTAAATTCAATAAATTAAAAAATGCTCTAAAGTATATGTAAATTTGCATGATTTCCCCACAAGGGGCCAAAGATGCCATGGTCAAAGTAACTGCTTGTTCGAGATAAGCTTTGACACACATGCCTCTCACAAACCGGAGCATCACACGCACGCTCGTAGTTTCGAAAGGGAACGTGGGGCGTTGTGTGATGACGAACCGTCATTCGCTGCCTCATTCGGCCTAGTTTTTTTTCATCGTTACAATGTACGAATACGACCGTCATCCTAAAATTTGAAAAATTTCGGCGTTATATTGACATTTTTATACATTAAGTTAGTTTCTAGAAATTTAATGGCCATAGTTCAAAACTGAAACACATGAACAAGCAAGATGAAGCAAAAACCGTTGGAAAATCATATTTATGTACTACTTGCTTCCGTATATATGCCACGTGCAATAAATTTGAAGGAGTTCCAAACATCTTGAGTGACGGTTTGGACACAAAAGCATTGGGAATCTAGGTTTTTAAAATCAAAAAAGAAAAAAAATGTGCCGAAGTACATGAAAATATGCATGATTTCCCGACATGGGGACAAGATGTCGTAGTCAAAGTAACGTCTTGTTCGTGATAAGCTTTGACACATGTCAAGCTGACAATGGTTAACCGTTACCCGCATCCCCATGGGTAATTACTCTATTAGGGCACGGGTGCCAGCTTGAATGCCCATCGGGAAGCTGGTGGGTCAAATACCTTACCGAACGTGCATGACGGGGATGGGTATGGGATAACATTACCCGCCTTACCCATGAATTGAAGTACTTACATGTGGGCTCTGAAATTAGTAGACCCCACGTAATTTGTGGCCTCGGTCACCCAAATTTCCACACATCCCACCCCTTTGGCCCAAAATTCCCTAAGAAATCCCAAACCTAGCCACAACATATTGTTTATTGCGTTGAAATACTATTTTTCTATTGAAATACGCGAAGGTTGTTCTTAAATGCATGTGTGGGTTTCCCCACAGAGATAAAGAACCCGGTGGGGACGGGGATGGGAAACTTTTTATCCCCGCGCACGGGTACGTAGACGGGGACGGGGATGGGAGGCGATGATGGGGACGGAGATGGGACTCCAATACCCGTCTGAGTAATCCCCAGCTTGAGACACATGCCTCTCACAAACCGGAGCATCACACGAAGGCACGTGATTCCGAGAGGGAACGTGGGGCCATGTGTGATGACGAACCTGTCTCATTCGACCTAGTTTTTTTTCATCGTTACAATGCATGAATACGACCGGCATCCTAAAAAAATTAAAAAAATTGACGTTCTATTGGCATTTTTATACATTAAGTTAGTTTTTAGAAATTTAATGACCATAGTTCAAAACTGAAACGCACGAACATGCAAGATGAAGCAAAAACTGCTGGAAAAATCATATTTACATACTATTTGCTTCTGTATATATGCCCCATGCAATAAATTTGAAGGATTTCCAAACATCTTGAGTAACGGTTCGGACACAAGTAGTGAGAATCTTGCCTGACCCCCTAGAATTCCTAAAATAAGGATCTGGCTCCCCATTGATATTGATGGTCGTTTACCCGCCTTGGACCATCTAAATGATCCAGCTCACTCATAAAGGTGAGAATCCTTTCAGTCTCATAGCCTCTTCTAGGAACTCCCAATTAACCCGGTCATATGCTTTCTCAAAATCCAATTTCAAGATGAAAAGATTCTCATTTTGTTGAGAAACTGTATGCAGGACCTCATGAAACAACGATACTCCTTCGAGGATGATTCTTCCTCGAATAAAGGCAGATTGGCTCTGGCTAATGACCCGGTTCACAATCGGTGAGTATCGGGTGGCAAACCACTTGACAAGTAGACAGAAGCCGACATTGATCAAGGCAATGGGTCGGAACTGCTTAATAAGATCCGCCCCTGGAGTCTTAGGAAGCAGAGTAATGATGGCATAGTTTAATCGTTTGATATCGATTTTCCCTCTCATGAAGTCATCAAGCAGTTCAAACATCTGTCAGCCCACCAACGGCCAAAATCGAGCGTTTGTTCGATATACCTGAGATTAGCTTGGGTCGCAATACTACACTTGAGTGTTTGTTCGATGTGTTAAGAGCCACTCTCAGATACCTCCAGCATGGTGCTCTTGATGACGTTGTGGAGATCATGGCATGTTAGCAATGAAATTACGCATGATCAGGATCCGGTCCCAACTGGAGCCTTTCTCCGTTTTTTTCACAACTATGTTACTTATGTTTTGTGTATCCAACGACCAACGACATCAAAAAAAGGAGTTTCACGAAAGGAAAAAGGGTGATTCAAGATCCTGCTTGCCCTGTTGCTGCTCCTGACACTTCTAGGCAGGAAAAACGGCATGGGATGGTACGCCCGCCGGAGCACTGGAGGCGTCACCCGAGGGGTAGCTTAAGCTGAATGTTGATGGAGCTTAATCGGAGAGTGTAGCACATGGGGGCGCGCACACACTGTGCTCAGAGATAGCAAGGGCTCCATTGTGTTCAGGTCATGCCGGCACTTGTTTGCATGCAATAATGCCCTGATCCAGCTTAAGTAATGATTACAAAAATAAAATAATATTCCTTGGTGCGTATGAACCTCACCCAACGACACTGAATCACACGAGATTTTTGTTCAATCATGGCACGATGCACCCACAGATTTTTTTCCGAGCAAATTGATGATGAGGAATGTAAAACATGTACATATTAACCTTCACGATCGAAAAAATGGGACCGCGCGTTGGTAGACCCCCCCCTAAGAAACGTAGAAGCGTAGAAGGGCAGAATGGTCATACGAAAGAAACGTATACCCATCTCCTATTGTACACTGCAGGCCGCCGTACGTATAACCGCGCACCGCCGCATAAAAAAAAACCACGATCTGCCGCCTGCCGCATCTTCGCGCCCACCCACGTACGGGGAAAAATAGGAAGGTGCACGATCTTCGCGCCCGCCGGCGATCACGCTCCTCCTGATCGCCGCCGGAGGCCGGAGGTGTGGAACAACGCCGGCGCCTGGTTCAAACAATGTTCCAACCCCGTCCCACGCCGCATCTCACCGTCCTCGTCCGACGCCGCGGACGTGAACGGCCATACGTCCGAGGCCGCCTCCGCCGCGACCGACCGCCGTCGTCCCCCGCCACGGATCCATCCAAAAATCCTGCGGCTTCCCCGTATTCCACATCGCCGCCAGCTAGAATCAAGCCGAGCCCCCCTCCCTGAAGGCCACATCGTCCTAGACCGGCGACGTGTACACCGCGGCCCAAGGTTTGGCATCTAAACCTAGCATGATGGATGGTAGTGATTTAGTTCATGTGGTTGTAATCGTATAGTGTTAGTGTTGCAATTTATTCTTCGGCATGATCCACTGTACGAATTTTAACACAAGGAAAATTATCGATGTTGTGCAGTTCTGCGAGTTAGGTGTTGACATGGACAAAGAAACCGCATTCACGGGGGGGTGAGAATTATACTTATAAGGTGACTAACACTGAAACCGATAGTGTTAACGAAGATGATGACAGCAGCGACAACGATTCGTGCTTGTCATATGATATCTTACCTTCGGAGGATTTTGATAATAATGAACATGGTGCGAATAGTGAAAACGTAAGTGGCGTGTATTTTGATTTCATTTTAGAATTAGCAAATTATGGCAAGTCTAACTATTTGTCTTTGTTTATTAATTTGCAGGAAGATGTGGATGTTGACAATGTGCAAAATAGTTTCCAGGAATCATTCGCAGATAACTTGAGCCAGGTTCGTTCATACATGTTGTACATCGCGCACTAGTATGAGATAAATGACAGTAGTTGACATAGTTTCATATGTAATTTTGTAGGAGGAGTCAGATGGTACTAGCGGTGATCACGATGAGGCAGATATGGACATTGAGGAGGCTCAAAGGCAGCAACAGATGTTGGAGACACATTGGAAGATCATGGCTATGACATTTCGATCGCAAGGGGATGCATACATATTCTACAACAATCACGCCAAAGAGCATGGGTTTAGCATCAGAAAACAGAAGGTGAAACGAGTGAAAAGTGCTTCAGGAATTATACGGTACCGGCGGTTTCTTTGCTCCAGGGCGGGAAGAAGGCAGAGCAAATTCATAACCATGGAGGGCCGCAAGCGCAGGCTTAGACCCGAGACTCGTTGCGGTTGTGGTGCACAGATGGTGGTCAAGCTGGACAGAGAACGTGGAGTTTGGTTCTTCGCGTCATTCGTGGATGATCACAACCACGCGATGGCTCGCCCCGACGTGGTTTGTTTTTTGTGGTCACACAGACGGATTGGAGATGGCAAGAGGGCAGAGATATTGGCACTGGAAGCGGCTGGGATAAGAAAGCACATAATAATGGACAACTTCATCAGCAGATACGGTTCGTATGATAAGTGCGGGCTTATCAGGCAGGACATTTATAATCTGTGCTGCAGAGAGAAAATGAAGCTCATTGCAAAGGGTGATGCTGAGATGGCAGTTGGCATTATGAGGAGCAGAAAGGCGAGGGACCCTGACTTTTTTTTTGAGTATGTGCTTGATAACGAAGGGCGACTAAAGAGTATGTTCTGGTGCGATGCACAGTCATGGAGGGACTATCAGGACTACGGAGATGTGGTCGTGTTTGATAGCACATATAAGATGAACAGATATGGCATGCCGTTCATCCTCTTTGTCGGTGTTAATAACCATCGCTGCACCACAGTATTTGGTTGTGCAATTGTTTCTGACCAGACTGAAGGGACATACGTGTGGCTGCTGCAGACATTTATGAGGGCAAACTGTCAGGTGAAGCCAAAGTCAATAATCACAGACGGTGACGCTGCAATAATCCGAGCGATTCGGACTGTCCTTTCGGATGTGTTCCATCGTCTTTGTTCCTGGTGTATCGAGAAAAATATGCAGAAGCACCTACATTACAAGTCACTGGATGAGTTCATGTCACTCTTGTACTATGCCACCTCTCAAGCAAACTTTGAGTAGAGATGGACTGCTTTCGTCAATAAATGGAAGACAGA
Organism: Elymus sibiricus; assembly: GCA_039707655.1. NCBI lineage: Eukaryota > Viridiplantae > Streptophyta > Magnoliopsida > Poales > Poaceae > Elymus > Elymus sibiricus. The sequence continues at coordinate 255,766,445 of CM077671.1, forward strand.
TAAAACTGAAGAATGGCTTAACAGGATGTATAGGAAGAGGAGACTTTGGGCATCTTCATATCTTTCCGATGGGTTTTTTCTTGGTATGTGAAGTAACCAGAGGAGCGAAAGCCTCAACTCCTGCCTTCACCTTCACCTGGATTACAGTATGACAATAGTTGATTTAGTAGTGCATTACGAGAACTGTATAGTTCGTCTCCGTGAGAACGAGGCGCACGATGACTGTGATGCTAACAAGAAAGTATCACCGTCGGTTACTGAATATAAGGCCATTGAGGAGCATGTTGCCGTTGTATTCACACCTGCTAATTTCTACATCCTGCAAGATGATTTGCGGAAGATGGGACAGCTGGAGATATTTGAGACGCTCGTGGGTATTGAGCGTCAGACATTCATCGTGACATGAAAGGATAACCACAAGTTCATGTACAATGTTGTTTATCAACCAGCTAATTCAGAAGAAACTATATCATGCACTTGTCTTAGGATGGTTCGGAAAGGGCTGCCATGCAAACACATTCTCTTTGTTCTGCATCATCTGAACTTAACTGAAATACCAAAGTGTTGTGTCCTTCATCGGTTGTCCAAAAATGCGAGAGATAAGTTGCCTGTGCAGTGCAAGAGTGATATGTTTGGATGGGTGATATGTCTCCAACGTATCTATAATTTTTGCTTGTTCCATGTTGTTATATTATCATTCTTGGATGTTTTACAATCATTTTATAGCAACTTTATATCATTTTTTGGGACTAACCTATTGACATAGTGCCAAAGTGTCAGTTGTTGTTTTTGCTTGTTTTTTACATCGCAGAATATCAGTACCAAACGGAGTCCAATCGTGACAAAACTTTTTGGAGATTTTTTTTGGGGCAGAAGACATCCAGTGGGCCAAAGAAGTGCCAGAGGTGAGGGTCGAGGAGACCACAACCCACCAGGGCGCGCCAGGAGCCCAGGGCGTGCCCTGATGGGTTGTGCCCTCCTCGGGACCCCTCTCCACCGCCTCTGACGCCTATAAATTCCCAAATATTCCAGAAACCCTAGGGGAGTCGACAAAAAACACATCCAGCCACTGCAAGTTCCAGAACCTCGAGATCCAATCTAACACTATCACGGAGGGGTTCATCATCCTCATTGGTGCATCTCCGATGATGCGTAAGTAGTCCACCATAGACCTACGGGTCCGTAGGCAGTAGCTAGATGGCTTCATCTCTCTCTTTTGATTCTCAATACAATGGTCTCTTGGAGATCTATTTGATGTAAACTTTTTGCGGTGTGTTTGTTGGGATCCGATGAATTTTGAGTTCATGATCAGTTTCTATCCATGAATATTATTTGAGTCTTCTTTGATCTCTTATATGCATGATTACTTATAGCCTCGTATTTCTTCTTCAAATCTTTGGTTTAGTTAGGCCAACTAGATCGATTTTTCTTGCCATGGGAAGAGGTGCTTTGTGATGGGTTCGATCTTGCGGTGTCCTCTCCCAGTGACAGAAGGGGCAGCGAGGCACGCATGTATCGTTGCTATCAAGGATAACAAGATGGGGTCTATTCCTACATGAATAGATCTTGTCTACATCATGTCATCGTTCTTATTGCATTACTCCGTTTTTCCATGAACTTAATACACTAGATGCATGCTGGATATCGGTTGATGTGTGGAGTAATAGTAGTAGATGCAGGCAGGAGTCGGTCTACTTATCTTGGACGTGATGCCTATATAATGATCATCGCCTTGGATATCGTCATGATTATTTGATCTTCTATCAATTGCCCTAGTAATTTGTTCACCCACCGTATGCTATACTCATGAGAGAAGCCACTAGTGAAACCTACGGCCCCCGGGTCTACTTTTCCAACATATTGCTTTCCGATCTATCTTTTTGCCGCTTTTGTTTTCAGATCTATTATTCCAAAAACCCAAAAATACCTTGCTGCACTTTTTATTTGCTCTTTTTATTTTGTGTTCTTGAGAGATCTATCTCTCCAATCTATCATATCCTAATCTATCTTTTTACCGTAGAGAGATTGACAACCTCTCTTTCACGTCGGGTTGCAAGTATTTGTTCTTTGTGTGCAGGTGTTGTTTATTAGGTGGTGGTGATCCTCCTACTGGTTCGATACCTTGGTTTCATAACTGGAAGAAATACTTACTGTCGCTGTGCTGCATCATCCCTTCCTCTTTGGGAAATACCGACGCAGTGTCAAGCCACGTCAAAGGAATTTCTGGCGCCGTTGCTGGGGAGGAAGCGGTCTCTTCTACGTGACAATCTCTGGCGCCGAGGAGACACCATCATCATCGACCAGGTTCCTAATCACAAATATCGTCCCCTTGCAATTACATTATTTGCCATTTGCCTCTCGTTTTCCTCTCCCCCACTTCATCCAATTTGCCGTTTTATTCGCCCTCTTTTTCGTTTGCCTTTTTCTCGCCAGATCTCTTTTTTGTCTACCTTGTCGTTATGGCTAGTTCTTCCTCTATTGCATGTACTCCCGAGAAAGAAGTTCTTAATTTTAAGCAAAGGGGAGGGGAGAACCTAAAGGATGCTTGGTATAGGATTTGCAATGCCCATAATAGATCTATTCATAAGCAATCTACTGTTGTTCTTCTTCGCAGTTTTTATGTGGGCATCACCACTTGGTATAGATTCGTCCTTGATATGATTACTGGTGGGAATTTCTTAATGTGTCCATCTTTGGATGCTTTTAATGCTATGGGAAGTTTAGTGGGATCACCACCTCTTACGATCAATGAAACAACTTTAACTCTCGAACATGTTATGGAGAGGCTAGATGCTATTGAAAAGAAGATGATTACCAAAGAACATCTTGAAAATTTGGATAAGAAAATGCATAATATTGCTAATAAAATTGGGTCTAAAACGGGAGATGCCTTCAAATTGTTAAAGTAAAAAGAAACCGTTGTTAACGAAAGGATAGAAGAGAGTCCTTACCGGATTGATAAGTTGGAAGAAATTTTTAGTAACTTGGGTTCGGCTTTTTCTACTGTCAAAACTATTGAAAAAACTCCCATAAAAATTTGCAAAACCACGCAAGTCACTAATAACAAAGTTGCTACACCTAGTGGCCACAAGGGAGATCTCAAAATGATTAGTATTCAACCCGACTTTGTTGAAATAGTAAGAGACCCTATTTACAAAAGTGAATTTTTTTGGTCTGTTTCCTAGAAGTGTTTTCATTGAGAATATGCATGCTAAATTCTTCAAGAAATCTAGTTGTGTGATTGATGAGTTGAAAACCAAAGATGACAATACCCAATTTAGCATGGTTTCGGCTTGTATGCGTTATGCCTAGCTAGGGGCGTAAAACGATAGCGCTTGTTGGGAGGCAACCCAATGAATAAATTTATTTTCATCCTTTTCTTTCTGTTTTTGAGTGTTGACACAATTATGCCTCTGTTATGATTGTGTTTTTATGTTTTATTTAGTGTTTGTGCCAAGTAAAGCCTTTAGGATGATTCATAAGAAGAGTAGAAACAACGCTGAATCTGAAACAGAAACTTTGCCTCTAGTGTGCGAATTTTCATTTTTTACTGGAGCATGATAATGAGCTGAAATTGAACATAGTGTTGCTATACAAATTCTTGATGTTGTCCTAATTTTTTAGACTTTTTAGAGTTACAGAAGTATGGTTAGAGTACAGATTACTACAGACTGTTCTGTTTAAGACAAATTCTGTTTTCGTTGCATTGCGTGCTTGTTTTGATGAATATATGGGTTATATTGAGGGTATGAGCCATGGTAAAGTTAAAATACAGTAGGTATAATGCAATAATAAAATATGAATGGGTTTGCAACAACACCTAATTAGTGATTTGCTTTATTATACAAGCGGATCTCACGAAGATTTTGTTGAGTTTTGTGTGATTGAAGTTTTCAAGTTTTGGGTGAGATCACGATGGATGAAGGAATAAGGAGTGAAAAGAGCCTAAGCTTGGGGATGCTACAGCACCCCCAAGATATATCCAAAGAGAAACAAGCAACTAAGCTTGGGGATGCCCCGAGTGGCATCCCCTCTTTCTTCTAACGACCATCGGTATTTTACTTGGAGCTATATTTTTATTCGTCACATATCATGAGTTTTGCTTGGAGCGTCTTGTATCATTTGAGTCTTTGATTGCTTTGCTTTTTAGTTTGTCACTTGTATCCTTGTTGGACACACCTATTAGGGAGAGCCAAAATTATGCTATGATTTGTTAGAATTGCTCTATATGCTTCACTTAAACTTTTTGAGCTATCGAATTGCTCTAGTGCTTCACTTATATCTTTTTGAGCACGGTGTGCTTGGAAACTTTTGAAGAAATCCTCTCATGCTTCACTTAGATTAATTTGAGAGTTCATAAATTTTGAAGAAATCCTCTCATGCTTCACTTATACTATTTTGAGAGATGGAATCTCTATGCTCATGTGCTTCACTTAAATTTGTTTGAGCTTGTCAAAAGCAATGGCAATATATGAAACTATTCCCAAAGTGATAGATATCCAAGGAGGATATAATAAAAATCTTCATGAAGATCATTGGACAAATTAAACTTGATTCCTTGTAATAATTTTGAGACATGATGATAGTGATATGTGAGTCATGTTAGTGAGTAATTATGCTTTAGTAGGAATATTGGTGTTAAGGTTTGTGATTCCCTATGCAAGTACGAAAGTCAATAGTTATGCAATGAAATTACATCCTACTTATGGTGCATTATTCGTTGTTAGTATGCTCAATGCTCGCTTATGTGAATTTTCGTTTCTTGGTTGGTTGCTTCTCAATCTATTTGCTAGCCTCCACTTGTACTAAGTAGAAATACTACTTGTGCATCCAAAATCCTTAAACCCAATTTTGCCTTATGAGTCCACCATACCTACCTATATGCGGTATTTCCATGCCGTTCTAAGCAAATTTGTATGTGCCATCTCTAATTTTCAAAATAAATTTCCTTTTTGTGTGCTCGTACCGCTCATGAAACGGTAGGGGGTGTCCAATATTTTTCCATGCTAGATGTGTTATTCTCAAGATGAGTGTTTATTCACTTGTCATTGCACGAGAGTGCGGCGGTAATAGGGATGCCTAGTCCCGAAATAAAAAAATAATTTTTTTTACCTTATGTTGTCAAATAATAAATTCCTTGGAAAGTGTTGGTATGGAAGGCAACCGTGGATACGGCCAGCCATGGATTGTGAAAGAATGGTGGAAAAAGGAATAAACTTTATTTTCTGTTTGGGAACAGCCTATGATATATCTAGCATGGAAAGTATTGTGAACTACTTTGTCGTTTTCGTTGACACGAAAGGCATGCCACTCAAAATATTTTCTCTCTCAATTTAAACCTTGAGCTCTAGCACCTCTACAAATCCCTACTTCCCTCTGTGAAGGGCCTATCTATTTACTTTATGCAATTTTTATTTTTATTTGAGTCTCCATCTTCTCTTATAAAGCACCAACTAGGGGGCACTATGATCGTACTTGAGCATTGGGTGTAGCTAATATTTGAGTGTGTTTCATGAATGGATCAATGATTGAGCATGATGGGCTAGGGATAACTTTCTTTAGTGTTGATATTTTGAAAGACATGGTTGCTTGTTGGCATGCTTGAGTATTGAAATCATTATGTTAAAACTAGACTATTGCTTTGAATCATCTAAAGTCCAAATGTCCATATGCTACAAAGAAAAGAATATGTGATGAACATGTTGGGCAGCATTCCACATCAAAAATTCTGTTTTTATCATTTACCTACTCGAGGACGAGTAGGAATTAAGCTTGGGGATGCTGATACGTATCCAACGTATCTATAATTTTTGCTTGTTCCATGCTGTTATATTATCATTCTTGGATGTTTTACAATCATTTTATAGCAACTTTATATCATTTTTTGGGACAAACCTATTGACATGCAGAATATCAGTACCAAACGGAGTCCAATCGCGACGAAACTTTTTGGAGATTTTTTTTGGGCCAGAAGACATCCAGTGGGCCAAAGAAGTGTCTGAGGGGAGGGTCGAGGAGACCACAACCCACCAGGGCGCGCCAGGAGCCTAGGGCGCGCCCTGATGGGTTGTGCCCTCCTCGGGACCCCTCTCCACCGCCTCTCATGCCTATAAATTCCCAAATATTCTAGAAACCCTAGGGGAGTCGACGAAAAACACATCCAGCCGCCGCAAGTTCCAGAACCTCGAGATCCAATCTAACACCATCATGGAGGGGTTCATCATCCTCATTGGTGCCTCTCCGATGATGCGTGAGTAGTCCACCATAGACCTACGGGTCCGTAGGCAGTAGCTAGATGGTTTACTCTCTCTCTTTTGATTCTCAATACAATGGTCTCTTGGAGATCTATTTGATGTAAACTTTTTGCGGTGTGTTTGTTGGGATCCGATGAATTTTGAGTTCATGATCAGTTTCTATCCATGAATATTATTTGAGTCTTCTTTGATCTCTTATATGCATAATTACTTATAGCCTCGTATTTCTTCTTCAAATCTTTGGTTTAGTTAGGCCAACTAGATCGATTTTTCTTGCCATAGGAAGAGGTGCTTTGTGATGGGTTCGATCTTGCGGTGTCCTCTCCCAGTGACAGAAGGGGCAGCGAGGCACGCATGTATCGTTGCTATCAAGGATAACAAGATGGGGTCTATTCCTACATGAATAGATCTTGTCTACATCATGTCATCGTTCTTATTGCATTACTCCGTTTTTCCATGAACTTAATACACTAGATGCATGCTGGATAGCGGTCGATGTGTGGAGTAATAGTGGTAGATGCAGGCAGGAGTCGGTCTACTTATCTTGGACGTGATACCTATATAATGATCATCACCTTGGATATCGTCATGATTATTTGATCTTCTATCAATTGCCCTATAGTAATTTGTTCACCCACCGTGTGCTATACTCATGAGAGAAGCCACTAGTGAAACCTACGCCCCCCGGGTCTACTTTTAGAACATATTGCTTTCCGAGCTATCTTTTTGCCGCTTTTGTTTTCAGATCTATTATTCCAAAAACCCAAAAATACCTTGCTGCACTTTTTATTTTCTATTTTTATTTTGTATTCTTGAGAGATCTATCTCTCCAATCTATCATATCCTAATATATCTTTTTACCGGAGAGAGATTGACAACCTCTCTTTCGCGTCGGGTTGCAAGTATTTGTTCTTTGTGTGCAGGTGATGTTTATTAGGTGGTGGTGATCCTCCTACTGGTTCGATACCTTGGTTTCATAACTGAGGGAAATACTTACCGTCGATGTGCTACATCATCCCTTCCTCTTTGGGGAAATACCGATGCAGTCTCAAGCCATGTCAATGGGGTTGGTCAGGGCCAGTTGAGAGGGAACGGTATAGTCAAATTACCATAAAAACCGTAGAACCTGCACATGTTGCATCAAATGATTCCTTCTTGTTTGACGAGTTGATGAAGTGTCTGGACAACATAATAGCGAAGAAAAAGATTTCGGAGGAGGAACTTATAGGAAGTAGAAGGTGTGCTATGGCTAAGAAGAAGGCAAGTCAGGCGCAGGAAGGTGCACCTGGTATTGTTGATCCTAAGAAAGTTTCTGCGAAGGGTGCACCTAAGAAAGGACGGTCAAGGGGGGGGCGACGTTACGAAAAATGGTAGACCAAAAGATTTTAGAGAGAAGAAAAGTGGTTTGTTATGCAGTTTGTGCATTTGCCAGGTCATAACAAGGCGACATGTAGTCTAAACGAGAAGTAAGTTTTACAATTTTATTTTTGTTATGTTTCTAATTAGGTTTTACCGACTATATTTTCTCAGACAATTCTGTATATTTCGTTCAGGAATCGGGCGTAAAGATGTGGCTTCGATCGTGGGAAGAAGAAAATTGTTTGCACGAGTTATGTCGGAATAATCTATGTTGTTGTTTATTTGTGTGAACATGTGTGCGGTGCCAGAAAACTTAATACGTGTTTTGTTTATGTTTCTCAAAATATTTATGTGAACACCTATCATATGTATTGAATTAATTGCCATGTCATTTGTAAGGTTTTGTGTGAACGAGTTCACAGTTTTAACATACTGTTTATTTTGTTAGTTAGTGCTTAATGATCATTACTGTAAAGTATAGGTTCCGACCTCATAAAACAAATGCCCGAGCGGGAGCTGGACCGGTAGTAGGTATATTTTTTCACCCAAATCAAGCCTAACAGGGCGACTCGGGCGGTCAAATCGGCCTACTACCGGCCCAACAGCAGGGTCCAACGGGGCTGGATGGATGTGTAACAGAGGAGTTCAACAACTCTGGCGCGCCCGGCTATTTAAGCCGATTGGCGCGCCACTCCGCTTCCGAGGTGGGACTAAACGAGTGAGCAGGTGGGCGCGGGGGGCGGGGGCGACCGCGCGGGTAGACTATGGGCCGGCCCAGTTGGCGGGGGAGAGGTCGCGCATGGGGTGAGCGGGCCGATCGCGGTGGGCTGGGAATGTTGGCCGGCCCACGAACGTGGCAATGCATGCCCTGTGCACGCCGCGGTGCCCGCACAGGTGGTTTAGTCCCACCTCAGAAGCTGATGGTGGCGCGGACCGGCTTAAATACCGGGGCGTGGTTGAGGTGTTGAACCCCTCTAATAACACAAGTATCATCCCCGTTGTACCCAGCTACTGGTCCGTTGTGCGCGCCAGAGTCGCCTATTTGGCTAGAAAAAATAGTGCAAGCGGCGGACCACCAGTCTAGAGTTGGGCATTTTTTTATAACCTAAGTTACACGCCGAAGCTGATTATTATGAGGCGGGAGGGGCCTTATTTTTTATACCAAATAGGCTTAATCACTTCAAAACAGAAAACTGTAGCCATGCATAATCACTTGAAACATAAAAAAGTAGCAATTTCATCACGAAAAGTCCGCAACACACTCTGAAAATAAATTTGTCCCAATCACCAAATAGGCATAATAATGTACGTGGCAAAAATCCAAAGTGTGCCATTATTACAATAATAAAACTGTAGCAAGTACCGAATAGGCATAATCATCTACGGGGCAAAAACCATAATTCTGCCATTATTTAGTTGCGAAGTAAATCCGAAAGAGTGCCATTACAAAATCAAAATTTGTGAAGTAGCGATCGCGCCACTTATTCCTTCTCCATGATTTTAATAATCTTCTCCTTCACCCTTTCCACCGTGTTGCTCTCTGAAAAATGTATTTCCGCGACAATGCGTCCTCTTATAGAATTAACCTCCGCTTGGTTAAAGAAATATTTCCACTCCTCTCCGTCCCAGAGTAGGATGCATTGCGCCACGAAAATTCCACAAGAGACTCTGGAATAATAACATGATTCAGAAAATGATGGAACCCACAATTAGTTATGCATTCAAAAAATAACTTACATGTCATGCTGTAGCGGCATATCATACTTCGTGATTGGCCAAGAAGAGACGTCGGGATAATCCCCGTTTAAAGACGAGTTTACCTCCTTTGTATCTTTAGCGATTTCTGATCTCTGAAATAAATTATATGTTAAAAATGTGGGTTGAACACTTTACAAAAGGGAAAAAAATTGTAAACTCACCAGTGTTTCAGTCTTTTTTTCTGTTCTTTCGCTGAGTTTACCAAAAGAATCTAGAACTTGAAACTCTTTCTTTGTGTTGTGCATAACAACAGTTATCCAGTGTTGATTGTCCAAATTAAAAGGAAAATATGCCTACAAAACAGTAAAGTTATGAACGTGTACATACAAATATTGTCATAATGCGAAGGCTCGTTTGGAGTGACATACCTTGTCTTTCACAAAATACTCATCAATTACTCTTGACACAGTTTTTGATTTGTTTGTGAAATGTTCTAGCATATTCTTCTTCGAATTGTTTACCTGTCCTGAAGCGTGAAGTAGAAGCCAGTGCGACACCCACGACGATAATATATGAAGATCAAGAAAATGACTACGGTTCTGCACGTGGTTCAAATAATAATTGATAACCTCAAAATAACACAACACAAATATGAATATTACAGTAATCAGTAAACACAATAAACTTAGATAGGGAAGTCAAGAAAACATATTCTTACGGCGCCATTCAACCACTCATGATCAATGACGGCTTGAAGCTATTTTGCCAAACACAACTCCCCTCCTAAACCCGGCATGATAGCCACAATCTGCCCATGATGCTTGTGCGACTTTGATAATGTCTGGATATAAACCCTCGAGGCCTCTATGTGATCCTCAGTAATATGGTCCGTGCTAATCATAACATCTTGTATACCAAATAAACATAGAAAAATGTACATACAATGGGTTAGTTACATGCACGTGTTAGGCCAGAAAGTAATTTACAAAAGTGTTAGCTTTAACTTACTTTTTTTAACACGTTTGCTTCTACCATTCTGTAGGTAAGGTGACCAAAAGTATTTTGATTGTGTTCGCTTGCGCTTCCCAACTGGCTCCTTTGTACCATTACGAATGACATTCTTTAAATGGGTATTAAGACTGTCAATACTAATTTCCTCTGACTTTTCAGTGCTAGACCCGCCTGATACCGTGTTAACATTTTGTGGGGTTCTAGTGACTGAAGGAAATTCATTTGTGTAATGGTGCAGATGATGCCGCGGGTGAATCACCATTATCGATAATAATAAAGGGGTCGGTTGCATCACCTTTACCGAGTGTTTTGTCTTTCACGCCCGTCGAAGATACTCCATTCTTCTCCTCCCTACGATCTTTCGAAGGAGTTGAATTAACTTCATCAAAATATTTTGGTTTGTACTTTTTCTTCCACTCTTCACTTTCATTCAAAGGAGTTGTCCAAGCTTCATCACAATATTATGCCTTAAACTTGCTCTTCCACTCATCACTTTCGCTTAGCAAAGTGCAATCGTCATCATCCTTCTTGTTTGATGGTTTGAAGATAAGACCTCTCTTGTTTAGTTTCTCGATGAGTATCTAAAAAAACAACCAAAATGTGCGCACTCCTCAACATTATGTCCATGTAAACATAAAATAAATTATGCATTAATCATTACCTCAGCACATTTATCATGAATGAAACGCATTTCTTTCTGCATATCTTTTATGCATTTCATGACTTGATCTAGTGTGGTGTCCGTACTCGATGAAGCCTCGGCATTATTACCTTTTCCACCACCTTTACATTTTCGTGGCTCGGGTATCTCCTCTGGAATTATTCCCTCTTTGGCTATTTTAGCGTTTCTGTACTCTTTGCTAATTATGTTATCAATCTGTAAAATATTAAACGAATTTAAGTAAGTGATCCGTTAAGTACTCAAATCAATGGTTGAAGTTCAAGCCATAACTATTTACCTTTCCATGACCACGGCCGTTGTCTGTGTCGTACTGATCACGCTTTCGTGCCTCAATTTCCGACCAGTTTATCATAAGAGGATACTCGGACGAAAGAGGATCGTATGTTTCTACGGCTGTTGGTTGCACTTTCTCCCAATACATGTACTGCATGAACATGAAGAAAGTTAATCATCGTAAAAGTAGAAAAATATTATTACATAAGCACAATTTAAAATTCTGATTTACCTGAATGAGCGCCAGGTTTCCCACCGGCCATTTAAATTTTGAGAGATCTTTTACCGTCTTTGTGATGCCAGTCATGCACACGCGTAACATGAACGAGTTCCAATTATATGACTTTATGACATCAACATCCTCCACCAATTTGTAAAAGCTATGAGGGACATGTTTGGTCGAGTGCGGTGCAATGACTGTACCTAACAGAATCAACACAGCTCTCCCCACAAAGTCATCGTCATAAGCCCCACTAGTAACAATGTGTTGGATCAACTCATCTATCACTATCTCTCCATTCCTCGTATCCAAAAAACGAGAAGGCACCCTTTCCTTTGCATCATCCCCTACTTTGCCTAATACTTTCATCACATCTTTTCCCTTATTCTGTAGGCCAAATATGTGAAATACATCATTAGCATGCAGAGTTAAATCACCATTTTTCGGTCGCATAACGAAGGTTTTCCTAGTGGCATCATATGTTTTAATAATAAATTTCAACAGACACTTCCGCATTTGGACACTAGGAGTTAACAACATTTTTTGTAAGCCAGTGCCAGCAAGCCTCTTGCGTTGCCTATTGGTCAACTTATTCACCAACGAGCACCACTTCTCGACAGAGAAATATATTTCACCATATTCATCCATACTAAAAGAAAAAAACACTAAGTATTAGATATTTGACACAGTCCGCGGCTATAGAAAATTTACATACAAAATTGCGTGTTTAATCATACCTTCACGTCGTCGTGCATGCCATGGGTCAGTGGGTGTATGACGCGCCGGCCGGCACACCGCAAGTTCGGCGGAGGTGTAGACGAGCTACATGAACGGCGCGGCCAAGGTGGAAATTATTTAAACGAAAACGGATGTAATGTAACTACTGGAATAAATCTCTTACACGCCCGGTTGCCGACAGCGCACGCGATCTCGATAGGTGATGGCTTGAAGACTGCAACGCGACGGTAGGGTTGGAAGGGATGGCACGGCGAGCGGCGAGATGGCTGTGGGGCGGAATGTTGGCGGCGAGACCGCGGTGGGGCGGCTAGGGTTCGGCGTCCAGATCGCAGTGGGGCGGCTAGGGTTCGGCGGCGAGATCGTGGTGGGGCGGCTACGGTTCGGCGACGAGATTGCAGTGGGGCGGCTAGGGTTCGACGGCGAGATCGCGGTGTGGCGGCTAGGGTGGGGCGGATGGCGGGCGGCGAGATCGTTGTTGGACGGCTAGGGCGGGCGACGTGATCGTGTGCATGCACGCGCGCCAATAACACGGTATATTCCCTGGTCCGGGTCTACCGCGATGGCCCCACAGCTGAGTTAGTGCCTCGCGGCGGGCTCGGATTGGTTAGCACCGTCACCCCGCGGGTGGCCGTCGTATGAATTAGTCCCACCTCGCCCCGGCCATAAGTTTTTGACCTTCTTAATTATAAAATATATTCAATTGTCATAAGCGTCGGTGTTCATTAAACTCTACTTGGAGGATATGCAGGACGATTATGAATATTCACCTGTATTTAACAAATGAAGGCTCATAATGGTTCTGCATATTCTCGAAGTAGAGAATATTGATGACTGATGTATTTTTTAGTGAATATTTTTTGCACATCCATGAAACGCACTCAAAAAAAAATTCACACGCTGGCATCACCATCACAAGCATCCATGTCAATTTTCAACCATTTTCTACATTATATGCAATTATTAGGGTTTTCCAGAGGAAAAACCACTAAAACACTGCCCGGACGTGACGCAACGTGCGATCGGTGTCCGGATTCGTCGAAATCTTGCGTGGGGCCCTACTTTGGTCATGCACACATGTTAGCAAATTTTTGTTTCATTTCAATCATGCAATCACGTACACCATGTGCAATCAGTACCGTCTTACTGTGCCAGTAGGGCACGTGTGCAACACGTTCTCCGTGTCACATCCATGAAAGGCACTCAAAAAAAATTCACACGCTGGCATCACCATCAAAAGCATCCATGTCAATTTTCAACCATTTTCTACATTGTATGCATTTACTAGGGTTTTCCAGAGGAAAAAAACACTCAAACACTGCCCGGACGTGACGCAACGTGCGTTCGGTCTCCGGATTCGTCAAAATCTTGCGTGGGGCCCTACTTTGGTCATGCACACATCCTGGCAAATTTTTGTTTCATTTCAATCATGCATCACGTACACCATGTGCAATCAGTACCGTCTTACTATCCCGGTAGGGCACGTGTGCAACACATTCTCCGTTTCACATCCATGAAATGCACTCAATTTTTTTTCACACGTTGGCATCACCATCACAAGCATCCATGTCAATTTTCAACCATTTTCTACATTGTATGCATTTACTAGGGTTTTCCAAAGGAAAAAACCCTAAAACACTGCCCGGACGTGACGCAACGTGCGTTCGGTGTTCGGATTTGTCGAAATCTTGCGTGGGGCCCTACTTTGGTCATGCACACATGCTGTCAAATTTTTGTTTCATTCCGATCATGCAATCACGTACACCATGTGCAATCTGTACCGTCTTGCTGTGCCGGTAAGGCACGTGTGCAACACGTCCTCTGTTTCACATCCATGAAAAGCACTCAAATTTTCTTCACACGCTGGCATCATCATCACAAGTATCCATGTCAATTTTCAACCATTTTCTTCATTGTATGCATTTACTAAGGTTTTCCAGAGGAAAAAACCCTAAAACATTGCCCGGACGTGACGCAACGTGCGTTCGGTGTCCGGATTCGTCGAAATCTTACGTGGGGCCCTACTTCGGTCATGCACACATGCTGGCAAATTTTTGTTTCATTTCCGTCATGCAATCACATACACCATGTGCAATCAGTACCGTCTTACTGTGCCGGTAGGGCACGTGTGCAACACGTTCTCCGTTTCACATCCATGATACCCACTCAATTTTTTTCACACGCTGGCATCACCATCACAATCATCCATGTCAATTTTCAACAATTTTCTACATTGTATGCATTTACTAGGGTTTTCCATAGGAAAAACCCTAAAACACTGCCCGGACGTGACGCAACGTGCGTTCGATGTCCGGAATCGTCGAAATCTTGCGTGGGGCCCTACTTTGGTCATGCACACATGCTGGCAAATTTTTGTTTCATTTCGATCATGCAATCACGTACACCATGTGCAATCAGTACCGTCTTACTATGCCGGTAGGGCACGTGTGCAACACGTTCTCCGTTTCACATCCATGAAACGCACTCAATTTTTTTCACACGTTGGCATCACCATCACAAGCATCCATGTCAATTTTCAACCATTTTCTACATTGTATGCATTTACTACGGTTTTTCAAAGGAAAAAACCCTAAAACACTGCCCGGATGTGACGCAACGTGCGTTCGGTGTTCGGCTTCGTCAAAATCTTGCGTGGGGCCCTACTTTGGTCATGCACACATGCTGTCAAATTTTTGTTTCATTTCGATCATGCAATCACGTACACCATGTGCAATCAGTACCGTCTTGCTGTGCCGGTAGGGCACGTGTGCAACACGTCCTCCGTTTCACATCCATGAAATGCACTCAAATTTTCTTCACATGCTGGCATCACCATCACAAGCATCCATGTCAATTTTCAACCACTTTCTTCATTGTATGCATTTACTATGGTTTTCTAGAGGAAAAAACCCTAAAACACTGCCCGGACATGACACAACGTGCGTTCGGTGTCCGGATTCGTCGAAATCTTGCGTGGGCCCTACTTTGGTCATGCACACATGCTGGCAAATTTTTGTTTCATTTCAATCATGCAATCACGTACACCATGTGCAATCAGTACCGTCTTACTGTGCCGGTAGGGCACGTGTGCAACACGTTCTCCATTTCACATCCATGAAACGCACTCAAATTTTTTTCACACACTAGCATCACCATCACAAGCATCCATGTCAATTTTCAACAATTTTCTACATTGTATGCATTTAATAGGGTTTTCCAAAGGAAAAACCCTAAAACACTGCCCAGACGTGACGCAACGTGCGTTCGATGTCCGGATTCGTCGAAATCTTGCGTGGGGCCCTACTTTGGTCATGCACACATGCTGGCAAATTTTTGTTTCATTTCGATCATGCAATCACGTACACCATGTGCAATCAGTACCGTCTTGATGTGCCGGTAGGGCACGTGTGCAACACGTTCTTCATTTCACATCCATGAGACGCACTCAAATTTTTTTCACACGTTGCCATCACGATCAAAAGCATCCATGTCAATTTTCAACCATTTTCTACATTGTATGCATTTAATAGGGTTTTCCTGAGGAAAAAACCCTAAAACACTGCCCGGACGTGACGCAACGTGCGGTCGGTGTCCGGATTCGTCGAAATCTTACGTGGGGCCCTACTTTGGTCATGCACACATGCTAGCAAAATTTTCTTTCATTTCCGTCATGCCATCACGTACACCATGTGCAATCAGTACCGTCTTACTGTGCCGGTAGGGCACGTGTGCAACACGTTCTCCGTTTCACATCCGTGAAACGCACTCAATTTTTTTTCACAAGCTGGCATCACCATCACAAGCATCCATGTCAATTTTCAACCATTTTCTACATTGTATGCATTTACTAGGGTTTTCCAAAGGAAAAAACCCTAAAACACTGCCCGGACGTGACGCAACGTGCGTTCGGTGTTCGGATTCGTCGAAATCTTGCGTGGGCCCCTACTTTGGTCATGCACACATGCTGGCAAATTTTTGTTTTATTTCAATCATGCAATCACGTACACCATGTGCAATCAGTACCGTCTTGCTGTGCCGGTAGGGCACGTGTGCAACACGTTCTCCGTTACACATCCATGAAACGGACTCAATTTTTTTTCACACGCTGGCATCACCATCACAAGCATCCATGTCAATTTTCAACCATTTTCTTCATTGTATGCATTTACTATGGTTTTCCAGAGGAAAAAACCCTAAAACACTGCCCGGACGTGACGCAACGTGCGTTCGGTGTCCGGATTCGTCGAAATCTTACGTGGGGCCCTACTTTGGTCATGCACACATGCTGGCAAATTTTTGTTTCATTTCCGTCATGCAATCACGTACACCATGTGCAATCAGTACCGTCTTACTGTGCCGGTAGGGCACGTGTGCAACAAGTTCTCTGTTTAACATCCATGATACCCACTCAATCTTTTTCACACGCTGGCATCACCATCACAAGCATCCATGTCAATTTTAAACCATTTTCTACATTGTATGCATTTACTAGGGTTTTCCAAAGGAAAAACCCTAAAACACTGCCCGGACGTGACGCAACGTGCGTTCGATGTCCGGATTCATCGAAATCTTGCGTGGGGCCCTACTTTGGTCATACACACATGCTGGCAAATTTTTGTTTCATTTCGATCATGCAATCACGTACACCATGTGCAATCAGTACCGTCTTGATGTGCCGGTAGGGCACGTGTGCAACACATTCTCCGTTTCACATCCATGAAACACACTAAAAAATATTTCACACGCTGGCATCACCATCACAAGCATCCATGTCAATTTTCAACCATTTTCTACATTGTATGCATTTACTAGGGTTTTCCTGAGGAAAAATCCATAAAACACTGCCCGGACGTGACGCCACGTGCGTTCGGTGTCCGGATTCGTCGTAATCTTGCGTGGGTCCCTACTTTGCTCATGCACACATGCTGGCAAGTTTTTGTTTCATTTCAATCATGCAATCACGTACACCATGTGCAATCAGTACCGTCTTACTATGCCGGCAGGGCACGTGTGCAACACGTTCTCCGTTCCACATCCATGAAACGCGCTCAAATTTTTTTCACACGCTGGCATCACCATCACAAGCATCCATGTCAATTTTCAACCATTTTCTACATTGTATGCATTTACTAGGGTTTTCCAGAGGAAAAAAACCCTAGAACACTGCCCGGACGTGACGCAACGTGCGTTCGCTGTCCGGATTCGTCGAAATCTTGTGTGGGGCCCTACTTTGGTCGTGCACACATGCTGGCAAATTTTTGTTTATTTCAATAATGCAATCACGTACACCATGTGCAATCATGTACCGTCTTACTGTGCCGGTAGGGCACGTGTACAACACGTTCACCGTTTCACATCCATGAAACGCACTCAATTTTTTTTCAAACGTTGGCGTCACCATCACAAGCATCCATGTCAATTTTCAACCATTTTCTACATTGCATGCATTTACTAGGGTTTTCCAGAGGAAAAAAACCCTAAAACACTGCCCGGACGTGACGCAACATGCGTTCGCTGTCCGGATTCGTCTAAATCTTGTGTGGGGCCCTACTTTGGTCATGCACACATGCTGGCAAATTTTTGTTTATTTCAATAATGCAATCACGTACACCATGTGCAATCAGTACCGTCTTACAGTGCCGGTAGGGCACGTGTGCAACACGTTCTCTGTTTCACATCCATGAAATGCACTCAAATTTTTTCACATGCTGGCATCACCATCACAAGCATCCATGTCAATTTTCAACCATTTTCTACATTGTATGCATTTACTAGGGTTTTCCAGGGGAAAAAACCCTAAAACACTGCCCGGACGTGACGCAACGTGCGTTCGGTGTCCGGATTCGTCGAAATCTTGCGTGGGGCCCTACTTTGGTAATGCACACCTGCTGGCAAATTTTTGTTTCATTTCGATCATGCAATCACGTACACCGTGTGCAATCAGTACCGTCTTGCTTTGCCGGCAGGGCACGTGTGCAACACGTTCTCCGTCTCACATCCATAAAACGCACTGAAATTTTTTTCACACGTTGGCATCACCATC
This sequence comes from Elymus sibiricus, assembly GCA_039707655.1. Taxonomy (NCBI): domain Eukaryota; kingdom Viridiplantae; phylum Streptophyta; class Magnoliopsida; order Poales; family Poaceae; genus Elymus; species Elymus sibiricus. The sequence goes on from CM077671.1 coordinate 255,784,720, forward strand.
ACAAGCATCCATGTCAATTTTCAACCATTTTCTACATTGTATGCATTTACTAGGGTTTTCCAGAGGAAAAAAACCCTAGAACACTGCCCGGACGTGACGCAACGTGCGTTCGCTGTCCGGATTCGACGAAATCTTGTGTGGGGCCCTACTTTGGTCATGCACACATGCTGGCAAATTTTTGTTTATTTCAATAATGCAATCACGTACACCATGTGCAATCAGTACCGTCTTACTGTGCCGGTAGGGCACGTGTGCAACACGTTCACCGTTTCACATCCATTAAACGCACTCAATTTTTTTTCAAACGCTGGCGTCACCATCACAAGCATCCATGTCAATTTTCAACCATTTTCTACATTGCATGCATTTACTAGGGTTTTCCAGAGGAAAAAAACCGTAAAACACTGCCCGGACGTGACGCAACGTGCGTTCGCTGTCCGGATTCGTCGAAATCTTGTGTGGGGCCCTACTTTGGTCATGCACACATGCTGGCAAATTTTTGTTTATTTCAATAATGCAATCACGTACACCATGTGCAATCAGTACCGTCTTGATGTGCCGGTAGGGCACGTGTGCAACACGTTCTCTGTTTCACATCCATGAAATGCACTCAAATTTTTTCACATGCTGGCATCACCATCACAAGCATCCATGTCAATTTTCAACCATTTTCTACATTGTATGTATTTACTAGGGTTTTCCAGGGGTAAAAACCCTAAAACACTGCCCGGACGTGACGCAACGTGCGTTCGGTGTCCGGATTCGTCGAAATCTTGCGTGGGGCCCTACTTTAGTCATGCACACCTGCTGGCAAATTTTTGTTTCATTTCGATCATGCAATCACGTACACCGTGTGCAATCAGTACCGTCTTGCTTTGCCGGTAGGGCACGTGTGCAACACGTTCTCCGTTTCACATCCATAAAACGCACTGAAATTTTTTTCACGCGTTGGCATCACCATCACAAGCATCCATGTCAATTTTCAACCATTTTCTACATTGTATGCATTTACTAGGGTTTTCCAGAGGAAAAAAACCCTAGAACACTGCCCGGACGTGACGCAACGTGCGTTCGCTGTCCGGATTCGTCGAAATCTTGTGTGGGGCCCTACTTTGGTCATGCACACATGCTGGCAAATTTTTGTTTATTTCAATAATGCAATCACGTACACCATGTGCAATCAGTACCGTCTTACTGTGCCGGTAGGGCACGTGTGCAACACGTTCACCGTTTCACATCCATTAAACACACTCAATTTTTTTTCAAACGCTGGCGTCACCATCACAAGCATCCATGTCAATTTTCAACCATTTTCTACATTGCATGCATTTACTAGGGTTTTCCAGAGGAAAAAAAACCCTAAAACACTGCCCGGACGTGACGCAACGTGCGTTCGCTGTCCGGATTCGTCGAAATCTTGTGTGGGGCCCTACTTTGGTCATGCACACATGCTGGCAAATTTTTGTTTATTTCAATAATGCAATCACGTACACCATGTGCAATCAGTACCGTCTTACTGTGCCGGTAGGGCACGTGTGCAACACGTTCTCTGTTTCACATCCATGAAATGCACTCAAAAATTTTCACATGCTGGCATCACCATCACAAGCATCCATGTCAATTTTCAACCATTTTCTACATTGTATGTATTTACTAGGGTTTTCCAGGGGAAAAAACCCTAAAACACTGCCCGGACGTGACGCAACGTGCGTTCGGTGTCCGGATTCGTCGAAATCTTGCGTGGGGCCCTACTTTGGTCATGCACACCTGCTGGCAAATTTTTGTTTCATTTCGATCATGCAATCACGTACACCGTGTGCAATCAGTACCGTCTTGCTTTGCCGGTAGGGCACGTGTGCAACACGTTCTCCGTTTCACATCCATAAAACGCACTGAAATTTTTTTCACACGTTGGAATCACCATCACAAGCATCCATGTCAATTTTCAACCATTTTCTACATTGTATGCATTTACTAGGGTTTTCCTGAGGAAAAACCCTAAAACACTGCCCGGACGTGACGCAACGTGCGTTCGGTGTCCGGATTTGTCGAAATCTTGCGTGGGGCCCTACTTTGGTCATGCACACATGCTGGCAAATTTTTGTTTTATTTCAATCATTCAATCACGTACACCATGTGCAATCAGTACCGTCTTACTGTGCCGGTAGGGCACGTGTGCAACACGTTCTCCGTTACACATCCATGAAACGCACTCAATTTTTTTCACACGCTCGCATCACCATCACAAGCATCCATGTCAATTTTCAACCATTTTCTACATTGTATTCATTTACTAGGGTTTTCCTGAGGAAAAAACCCTAAAACATTGCCCGGACGTGACGCAACGTGCGTTCGGTGTCCGGATTTGTCGAAATCTTGCGTGGGGCCCTACTTTGGTCATGCACACATGCTGGCAAATTTTTGTTTCATTTCAATCATGCAATCACGTACACCATGTACAATCAGTACCGTCATACTGTGCCGGTAGGGCACTGTGCAACACGTTCTTCGTTTCACATCCGAGAAACGCACTCAAAAAAAAATTCACACGCTGGCATCACCATCACAAGCATCCATGTCAATTTTCAACCATTTTCTAAATTGTATGCATTTACTCGGGTTTTGCAAAGGAAAAAAACCCTAAAACACTGCCCGGACGTGACGCAACGTGCGTTCGGTGTCCGGATTCGTCGAAATCTTGCGTGGGGCCCTACTTTGGTCATGCACACATGCTGGCAATTTTTTGTTTCATTTCGATCATGCAATCACGTACACCATGTCCAATCAGTACCGTCTTGTTGTGTCGGTAGTGCACGTGTGCAACACGTTCTCCGTTTCACATCCACGAAACGCACTCAATTTTTTTTCACACGTTGGCATCACCATCACAAGCATCCATGTCAATTTTCAACCATTTTCTACATTTTATGCTTTTACTAAGGATTTCCTGAGGAAATAACCCTAAAACACTGCCCGAACGTGACGCAACGTGCGTTCGGTGTCCGGATTCATCGAAATCTTACGTGGGGCCCTACTTTGGTCATGCACACATGCTGGCAAATTTTTGTTTCATTTCCATCATGCAATCAGTACCGTCTTACTGTGCCGGTAGGGCACGTGTGCAACACGTTCTCCGTTTAACATCCATGAAACCCACTCAATTTTTTTTCACACGCAGGCATCACCATCACAAGCATCCATGTCAATTTTCAACCATTTTCTACATTATATGCATTTACTAGGGTTTTCTAGAGGAAAAAACCCTAAAACACTTCCCGGACGTGACGCAACGTGCGTTCGGAGTCCGGATTCGTCGAAATCTTGCGTCGGGACCTACTTTGGTCATGCACACATGCTGGCAAATTTTTGTTTCATTTCGATCATGCAATCACGTACACCATGTGCAATCAGTACCGTCTTGATGTGCCGGTAGGGCACGTGTGCAACACGTTCTTCGTTTCACATCCATGAAAGGCACTCAAATTATTTTCACACGCTGGCATCACCATCACAAGCATCCATGTCAATTTTCTACCATTTTCTACATTGTATTCATTTACTAGTGTTTTCCTGAGGAAAAAACCCTAAAACATTGCCCGGACGTGACGCAACGTGCGTTCGGTGTCCGGATTTGTCGAAATCTTGCGTGGGGCCCTACTTTGGTCATGCACACATGCTGTCAAATTTTTGTTTTATTTCAATCATGCAATCATGTACACCATGTGCAATCAGTACCGTCTTACTGTGCCGGCAGGGCACGTGTGCAACACGTTCTCTGTTTCACATCCATGAAATGCACTCAAATTTTTTCACATGCTGGCATCACCATCACAAGCATCCATGTCAATTTTCAACCATTTTCTACATTGTATGTATTTACTAGGGTTTTCCAGGGGAAAAAACCCTAAAACTCTGCCCGGACGTGACGCAACGTGCGTTCGGTGTCCGGATTCGTCAAAATCTTGCGTGGGGCCCTACTTTGGTCATGCACACCTGCTGGCAAATTTTTGTTTCATTTCGATCATGCAATCACGTACACCGTGTGCAATCAGTACCGTCTTGCTTTGCCGGTAGGGCACGTGTGCAAAACGTTCTCCGTTTCACATCCATAAAACGCACTGAATTTTTTTTCACACGTTGGAATCACCATCACAAGCATCCATGTCAATTTTCAACCATTTTCTACATTGTATGCATTTACTAGGGTTTTCCAGAGGAAAAAAACCCTAGAACACTGCCCGGACGTGACGCAACGTGCGTTCGCTGTCCGGATTCGTCGAAATCTTGTGTGGGGCCCTACTTTGGTCATGCACACATGCTGGCAAATTTTTGTTTATTTCAATAATGCAATCACGTACACCATGTGCAATCAGTACCGTCTTACTGTGCCGGTAGGGCACGTGTGCAACACGTTCACCGTTTCACATCCATTAAACGCACTCAAATTTTTTTCAAACGCTGGCGTCACCATCACAAGCATCCAAGTCAATTTTCAACCATTTTCTACATTGCATGCATTTACTAGGGTTTTCCAGAGGAAAAAAACCCTAAAACACTGCCCGGACGTGACGCAACGTGCGTTCGCTGTCCGGATTCGTCGAAATCTTGTGTGGGGCCCTACTTTGGTCATGCACACATGCTGGCAAATTTTTGTTTATTTCAATAATTCAATCACGTACACCATGTGCAATCAGTACCGTCTTACTGTGCCGGTAGGGCACGTGTGCAACACGTTCTCTGTTTCACATCCATGAAATGCACTCAAAATTTTTCACATGCTGGCATCACCATCACAAGCATCCATGTCAATTTTCAACCATTTTCTACATTGTATGTATTTACTAGGGTTTTCCAGGGGAAAAAACCCTAAAACACTGCCCGGACGTGACGCAACGTGCGTTCGGTGTCCGGATTCGTCGAAATCTTGCGTGGGGCCCTACTTTGGTCATGCACACCTGCTGGCAAATTTTTGTTTCATTTCGATCATGCAATCACGTACACCGTGTGCAATCAGTACCGTCTTGCTTTGCCGGTAGGGCACGTGTGCAACACGTTCTCCGTTTCACATCCATAAAACGCACTGAATTTTTTTTCACACGTTGGAATCACCATCACAAGCATCCATGTCAATTTTCAACCATTTTCTACATTGTATGCATTTACTAGGGTTTTCCTGAGGAAAAACCCTAAAACACTGCCCGGACGTGACGCAACGTGCGTTCGGTGTCCGGATTTGTCGAAATCTTGCGTGGGGCCCAACTTTGGTCATGCACACATGCTAGCAAATTTTTGTTTTATTTCAATCATTCAATCACGTACACCATGTGCAATCAGTACCGTCTTACTGTGCCGGTAGGGCACGTGTGCAACACGTTCTCCGTTACACATCCATGAAACGCACTCAATTTTTTTTCACACGCTCGCATCACCATCACAAGCATCCATGTCAATTTTCAACCATTTTCTACATTGTATTCATTTACTAGGGTTTTCCTGAGGAAAAAACCCTAAAACATTGCCCGGACGTGACGCAACGTGCGTTCGGTGTCCGGATTTGTCGAAATCTTGCGTGGGGCCCTACTTTGGTCATGCACACATGCTGGCAAATTTTTGTTTCATTTCAATCATGCAATCACGTACACCATGTACAATCAGTACCGTCATACTGTGCCGGTAGGGCACTGTGCAACACGTTCTTCGTTTCACATCCGAGAAACGCACTCAAAAAAAAATTCACACGCTGGCATCACCATCACAAGCATCCATGTCAATTTTCAACCATTTTCTAAATTGTATGCATTTACTCGGGTTTTGCAAAGGAAAAAAACCCTAAAACACTGCCCGGACGTGACGCAACGTGCGTTCGGTGTCCGGATTCGTCGAAATCTTGCGTGGGGCCCTACTTTGGTCATGCACACATGCTGGCAAATTTTTGTTTCATTTCGATCATGCAATCACGTACACCATGTCCAATCAGTACCGTCTTGTTGTGTCGGTAGTGCACGTGTGCAACACGTTCTCCGTTTCACATCCATGAAACGCACTCAAATTTTTTTCACACGTTGGCATCACCATCACAAGCATCCATGTCAATTTTCAACCATTTTCTACATTTTATGCTTTTACTAAGGATTTCCTGAGGAAATAACCCTAAAACACTGCCCGAACGTGACGCAACGTGCGTTCGGTGTCCGGATTCATCGAAATCTTACGTGGGGCCCTACTTTGGTCATGCACACATGCTGGCAAATTTTTGTTTCATTTCCATCATGCAATCAGTACCGTCTTACTGTGCCGGTAGGGCACGTGTGCAACACGTTCTCCGTTTAACATCCATGAAACCCACTCAATTTTTTTTCACACGCAGGCATCACCATCACAAGCATCCATGTCAATTTTCAACCATTTTCTACATTATATGCATTTACTAGGGTTTTCTAGAGGAAAAAACCCTAAAACACTTCCCGGACGTGACGCAACGTGCGTTCGGAGTCCGGATTCGTCGAAATCTTGCGTCGGGACCTACTTTGGTCATGCACACATGCTGGCAAATTTTTGTTTCATTTCGATCATGCAATCACGTACACCATGTGCAATCAGTACCGTCTTGATGTGCCGGTAGGGCACGTGTGCAACACGTTCTTCGTTTCACATCCATGAAAGGCACTCAAATTATTTTCACACGCTGGCATCACCATCACAAGCATCCATGTCAATTTTCAACCATTTTCTACATTGTATTCATTTACTAGTGTTTTCCTGAGGAAAAAACCCTAAAACATTGCCCGGACGTGACGCAACGTGCGTTCGGTGTCCGGATTTGTCGAAATCTTGCGTGGGGCCCTACTTTGGTCATGCACACATGCTGTCAAATTTTTGTTTTATTTCAATCATGCAATCATGTACACCATGTGCAATCAGTACCGTCTTACTGTGCCGGCAGGGCACGTGTGCAACACGTTCTCTGTTTCACATCCATGAAATGCACTCAAATTTTTTCACATGCTGGCATCACCATCACAAGCATCCATGTCAATTTTCAACCATTTTCTACATTGTATGTATTTACTAGGGTTTTCCAGGGGAAAAAACCCTAAAACTCTGCCCGGACGTGACGCAACGTGCGTTCGGTGTCCGGATTCGTCAAAATCTTGCGTGGGGCCCTACTTTGGTCATGCACACCTGCTGGCAAATTTTTGTTTCATTTCGATCATGCAATCACGTACACCGTGTGCAATCAGTACCGTCTTGCTTTGCCGGTAGGGCACGTGTGCAACACGTTCTCTGTTTCACATCCATGAAATGCACTCAAATTTTTTCACATGCTGGCATCACCATCACAAGCATCCATGTCAATTTTCAACCATTCTCTACATTGTATGTATTTACTAGGGTTTTCCTGGGGAAAAAACCCTAAAACACTGCCCGGACGTGACGCAACGTGCGTTCGGTGTCCGGATTCGTCGAAATCTTGCGTGGGACCCTACTTTGGTCATGCACACCTGCTGGCAAATTTTTGTTTCATTTTGATCATGCAATCACGTACACCGTGTGCAATCAGTACCGTCTTGCTATGCCGGTAGGGCACGTGTGCAACACGTTCTCCGTTTCACATCCATAAAACGCACACAAATTTTTTTCACACGTTGGCATCACCATCACAAGCATCCATGTCAATTTTCAACCATTTTCTACATTGTATGCATTTACTAGGGTTTTCCTGAGGAAAAAACCCTAAAACACTGCCCGGACGTGACACAACGTGCGTTCGGTGTCCGGATTTGTCGAAATCTTGCGTGGGGCCCTACTTTGGTCATGCACACATGCTGGCAATTTTTTGTTTTATTTCAATCATGCAATCACGTACACCATGTGCAATCAGTACCGTCTTACTGTGCCGGTAGGGCACGTGTGCAACACGTTCTCCGTTACACATCCATGAAACGCACTCAAATTGTTTTCACACGCTGGCATCACCATCACAAGCATCCATGTCAATTTTCAACCATTTTCTACATTGTATTCATTTACTAGGGTTTTCCAGAGGAAAAAACCGTAAAACACCGCCCGGACATGACGCAAATTTCGGTCGGAATTCGGATTCGTCGAAATCTTGCGTCGTGCCCTACTTTGGTCATGCACACATGTTGGCAAATTTTTGTTTCATTTCAATCACGCAATCACGTACACTATGTGTAATCAGTACCATCTTACTGTGCCGGTAGGGCACGTGTGCAACACGTTCGTCGTTTCACATCCATGAAAGGCACTCAATTTTTTTTCACACACTGGCATCACCATCACAAGCATCCATATCAGTTTTCAACCATTTTCTACATTGTATGCATTTACTAGGGTTTTCCAGAGGAAAAAAACCTAAAACACTGCCCGGACGTGATGCAACGTGCGTTCGGTGTCCGGATTCGTGGTAATCTTGCGTGGGGCCCTACTTTGGTCATTCACACATGGTGGCATATTTTTGTTTCATTTCAATCATGCAATCACGTGCACCATGTGCAATCAGTACCGTCTTAATATGCCGGTTGGGCACGTGTGCAACACGTTCTCTGTTTCACATCCATGAAATGCACTCAAATTTTTTTCACACGCTGGCATCACCATCACAAGCATCCATGTCAATTTTCAACCATTTTTACATTGTATGTATTTACTAGGGTTTTCTAGAGGAAAAACCCTAAAACACTGCCCGGACGTGACGCAACGTGCGTTCGGTGTCCGGATTCGTCGAAATCTTGCCTTGGGCCCTACTTTGGTCATGCACACATGCTGGCAAATTTTTGTTTCATTTCGATCATGCAATCACGTATACCGTCTGCAATCAGTACCGTCTTGGTGTGCCGGTAGGGCACGTGTGCAACACGTTCTCCGTTTCACATCCATAAAACGCACTCAAATTTTTTTCACACGTTGGCATCACCATCACAAGCATCCATGTAAATTTTCAACCATTTTCTACATTGTATGCATTCACTAGGGTTTTCCTGAGGAAAAAACCCTAAAACATTGCCCGGACGTGAGGCAACGTGCGTTCGGTGTCCGGATTTTTCGAAATCTTGCGTGGGGCCCTACTTTGGTCATGCACACATGCTTTCAAATCTTTGTTTTATTTCAATCATGCAATCACGTACACCTTGTGCAATCAGTACCGTCTTACTGTGCCGGTAGGGCACGTGTGCAACATGTTCTCCGTTTCACATCCATGAAACGCACTCAAATTTTTTCACATGCAGGCATCACCATCACAAGCATCCATGTCAATTTTCAACCATTTTCTATATTGTATGTATTTACTAGGGTTTTCCAGGGGAAAAAACCCTAAAACACTGCCCGGACGTGACGCAACGTGCGTTCGGTGTCCGGATTCGTCGAAATCTTGCGTGGGCCCCTACTTTGGTCATGCACACCTGGTGGCAAATTTTTGTTTCATTTCGATCATGCAATCACGTACACCGTGTGCAATCAGTACCGTCTTGCTTTGCTGGTAGGGCACGTGTGCAACACGTTCTCCGTTTCACATCCATAAAGCGCACTCAAATTTTTTTCACACGTTGGCATCACCGTCACAAGCATCTGTGTCAATTTTCAACCATTTTCTACATTGTATGCATTTACTAGGGTTTTCCTGAGGAAAAAACCCTAAAACACTGCCCGGACGTGACGCAATGTGCGTTCGGTGTCCGGATTTGTCGAAATCTTGAGTGGGGCCCTACTTTGGTCATGCACACATGCTGGCAAAATTTTGTTTTATTTCAATTATGCAATCACGTACACCTTGTGCAATCAGTACCGTCTTACTGTGCCGGTAGGGCACGTGTGCAACACGTTCTCCGTTACACATCCATGAAATGTACTCAATTTTTTTTCACACGCTGGCATCACCATCACAAGCATCCATGTCAATTTTCAACCATTTTCTACATTGTATTCATTTACTAGGGTTTTCCTGAGGAAAAAACCCTAAAACATTGCCCGGACGTGACGCAACGTGCGTTCGGTGTCCGGATTCGTCGAAATTTTGCGTGGGGCCCTACTTTGGTCTTGCACACATCTGGCAAATTTTTGTTTCATTTCAATCATGCAATCACGTACACCATGTGCAATCAGTACCATCTTACTGTGCCGGTAGGTCACGTGTGCAACACGTTCTTCGTTTCACATCCATGAAAGGCACTCAAATTTTTTTCACACGCTGGCATCACCATCACAAGCATCCATGTCAATTTTCAACCAGTTTCTACATTGTATGCATTTACTAGGGTTTTCCAGAGGAAAAAAACCTAAAACACTGCCCGGACGTGATGCAACGTGCGTTCGGTCTCCGGATTCGTGGTAATCTTGCGTGGGACCCTACTTTGGTCATGCACACATGGTGGCAAATTTTTGTTTCATTTCAATCATGCAATCACGTACACCATGTGCAATTAGTACCGTCTTACTATGCTGGTAGGGCACGTGTGCAACACGTTCTCCGTTTCCCATCCATGAACACACTCAAAAATATTCCACACGCTGGCATCACCATCACAAGCATCCATGTCAATTTTCAACCATTTTCTACATTGTATGCATTTACTAGGGTTTTCTAGAGGAAAAATCCATAAAACACTGCCGGGACGTGAGGCAAAGTGCGTTCGTTGTCCGCATTCGTCGAAATCTTGCATGGGGCCCTACTTTGGTCATGCACACATGGTGGCAAATTTTTGTTTCATTTCAATCATGCAATCACGTACACCATGTGCAATCAGTACCGTCTTAATATGCCGGTAGGGCACGTGTGCAACACGTTCTCCGTTTCACATCCATGAAACACACTCAAATTTTGTTCACACGCTCGCATCACCATCACAAGCATCCACGTCAATTTTCAACCATTTTCTACATTGTTTGCATTTACTAGGGGTTTCGAGAGGAAAAAACCCTAAAACACTGCCCGGACGTGACGCAACGTGCGTTCGGTGTCCGGATTCGTCGAAATCTTGCGTGGGGCCCTACTTTGGTCATGCACACATGCTGGCATTTTTTGGTTTCATTTCAATCATGCAATCACGTACACCATGTGTAATCAGTACCGTCTTACTGTGCCGGTAGGGCACGTGTGCAACACGTTCTTCGTTTCACATCCATGAAACGCACTCAATTTTTTTTCACATGCTCACATCACTATCACAAGCATCCATGTCAATTTCCAACCATTTTCTACATTGTATGCATTTGCTAGGGTTTTCCAAAGGAAAAAAAACCTAAAACACTGCCCGTACGTGACGCAACGTGCGTTCGGTGTCCGGATTCGTCGTAATCTTGCGTGGGTCCCTACTTTGGTCATGCACACATGCTGGCATTTTTTGGTTTCATTTAAATCATGCAATCACGTACACCATGTGCAATCAGTACCGTCTTACTATGCCGGCAGGGCACGTGTGCAACACGTTCTCCGTTCCACATCCATGAAACGCACTCAAAAAAAATTCACACGCTGGCGTCACCATCACAAGCATCCATGTCTATTTTAAACCATTTTCTACATTGTATGCATTTACTAGGGTTTTCCAGAGGAAAAAAACCCTAAAACACTGCCCGGACGTGACGCAACGTGCGTTCGGTGTCCGGATTCGTCGAAATCTTGTATGGGGCCCTACTTTGGTCATGCACACATGCTGGCAAATTTTTGTTTATTTCAATTATACAATCACGTACACCATGTGCAATCAGTACCGTCTTACTGTGCCGGTAGGGCACGTGTGCAACACATTCACCGTTTCACATCCATGAAACGCACTCAATTTTTTTTCAAACGCTGGCGTCACCATCACAAGCATCCATGTCAATTTTCAACCATTTTCTACATTTGTATGCATTTACTAGGGTTTTCCAGAGGAAAAAACCCTAAAACACTGCCCGGACATGGCGCAACGTGCGTTCCGTGTCCGGATTCGTCGAAATCTTACATGGGGCCCTACTTAGGTCATGCACACATGCTGGCAAATTTTTGTTTCATTTCAATCATGCAATCACGTACACCGTGTGCAATCAGTACCGTCTTACTGTGCCGGTAGGGCACGTGTGCAACACGTTCTCCGTTTCACATCCATGAAACACAGTCAATTTTTTTTCACACGCTGGCATCACCATCACAAGCATCCATGTCAATTTTCAACCATTTCCTACATTGTATGCATTTACTAGGGTTTTCGAGAGGAAAAGACCCTAAAACACTGCCCGGACGTGACACAACGTGCGTTCGGTGTCCGGATTCATCGAAATCTTGCGTGGGGCCCTACTTTGCTCATGCACACATGCTGGCAATTTTTGGTTTCATTTCAATCATGCATTCACGTACACCATGTGCAATCAGTACCGTCTTACTGTGCGGGTAGGGTACGTGTGCAACACGTTCTCCATTCCACATCCATGAAACGCACTCAAATTGTTTTTCACACGCTGGCATCACCATCACAAGCATCCATATCAATTTTCAACCATTTTCTACATTGTATGCAATTACTAGGGTTTTCCAGAGGAAAAAAACCCTAAAACACTGCCCGGACGTGACGCAACGTGCGTTCGCTGTCCGGATTCGTCGAAATCTTATGTGGGGCCCTACTTTGGTCATGCACACATGCTGGCAATTTTTGGTTTCATTTCAATCATGCATTCACGTACACCATGTGCAATCAGTACCGTCTTACTGTGCCGGTAGGGCACGTGTGCAACACGTTCACCGTTTCACATCCATGAAACGCACTCAATTTTTTTTCAAACGCTGGCGTCACCATCACAAGCATCTATGTCAATTTTCAACCATTTTCTACATTGTATGCATTTACTAGGGTTTTCCAGAGGAAAAAAACCCTAAAACACTGCCCGGACATGGCACAACGTGCGTTCCGTGTCCGGATTCGTCGAAATCTTGTGTGGGCCCCTACTTTGGTCATCCAGACATGCTGGCAAATTTTTGTTTCATTTCAATCATGCAATCACGTACACCGTGTGCAATCAGTACCGTCTTACTGTGCCGGTAGGGCACGTGTGCAACACGTTCTCCGTTTCACATCCATGAAACACAGTCAATTTTTTTTCACACGCTGGCATCACCATCACAAGCATCCATGTCAATTTTCAACCATTTCCTACATTGTATGCATTTACTAGGGTTTTCGAGAGGAAAAAAACCCTAAAACACTGCCCGGACGTGACGCAACGTGCGTTCGGTGTCCGGATTCATCGAAATCTTGCGTGGGGCCCTACTTTGGTCATGTACACATGCTGGCAATTTTTGGTTTCATTTCAATCATGCATTCACGTACACCATGTGCAATCAGTACCGTCTTACTGTGCCGGTAGGGTACGTGTGCAACACGTTCTCCATTCCACAACCATGAAACGCACTCAAATTGTTTTTCACACGCTGGCATCACCATCACACGCATCCATATCAATTTTCAACCATTTTCTACATTGTATGCATTTACTAGGGTTTTCCAGAGGAAAAAAACCCTAAAACACTGCCCGGACGTGACGCAACGTGCGTTCGCTGTCCGGATTCGTCGAAATCTTGTGTGGGGCCCTACTTTGGTCATGCACACATGCTGGCAAATTTTTGTTCATTTCAATAATGCAATCACGTACACCATGCGCAATCAGTACCGTCTTACTGTGCCAGTAGGGCACGTGTGCAACACGTTCACCGTTTCACATCCATGAAATGCACTCAAATTTTTTTCAAACGCTGGCAACACCATCACAAGCATCCATGTCAATTTTCAACCATTTTCTACATTGTATGCATTTACTAGGGTTTTCCAGAGGAAAAAACCCTAAAACACTGCCCGGACATGGCGCAACGTGCGTTCCGTGTCCGGATTCGTCCAAATTTTGCGTGGGCCCCTACTTTGGTCATGCAGACATGCTGGCAAATTTTAGTTTCATTTCAGTCATGCAATCACGTACACCGTGTGCAATCAGTACCGTCTTACTGTGCCGGTAGGGCACGTGTGCAACACGTTCTCCGTTTCACCTCCATGAAACACAGTCAAATTTTTTTCACACGCTGGCATCACCATCACAAGCATCCATGTCAATTTTCAACCATTTCCTACATTGTATGCATTTACTAGGGTTTTCGAGAGGAAAAAACCCTAAAACACTGCCCGGACGTGACGCAACGTGCGTTCGGTGTCCGGATTCATCGAAATCTTGCGTGGGGCCCTACTTTGGTCATGCACACATGCTGGCAATTTTTTGTTTCATTTCAATCATGCAATCACGTACACCATGTGCAATCAGTACCGTCTTACTGTGCCGGTAGGGTACGTGTGCAACACGTTCTCCATTCCACATCAATGAAACGCACTCAAATTGTTTTTCACACGCTGGCATCACCATAACAAGCATCCATGTCAATTTTCAACCATTTTCTACATTGTATGCATTTACTAGGGTTTTCCATAGGAAAAACCCCTAAAACACTGCCCAGACGTGTCGCAACGTGCGTTCGGTGTCCGGATTCATCGAAATCTTGCGTGGGGCCCTACTTTGGTCATTCACACATGCTGGTAAATTTTTGTTTCATTTCAATCATGCAATCACGTACACCATGTGCAATCAGTACCGTCTTACTGTGTCGGTAGGGCACGTGTGCAACACGTTCTCCGTTTCACAACCATGAAATGCACTAAAAAAAATTCACACGTTGGCATCACCATCACAAGCATCCATGTCAATTTTCAACCATTTTCTACATTGTATGCATTTACTAGGGTTTTTCAGAGGAAAAAACCCTAAAACACTGCCCGGACATGACGCAACGTGTGTTCGGTGTCCGGATTCGTCGAAATCTTGCGTGGGGCCCTACTTTGGTCATGCACACATGCTCGCAAATTTTTGTTTCATTTCAATCATGCAATCACGTACACCATGTGCAATCAGTAGCGTCTTACTGTGCCGGTAGGGCACGTGTGCAACACGTTCTCCATTTCACATCCATGAAATGCACTCAAAAAATATTCACACGCTGGCATCACCATCACAAGCATCCATGTCAATTTTCAACCATTGTCTACATTGTATGCATTTACTAGGGTTTTCCAGAGGAAAAAACCCCTAAAACACTGCCCGGACGTGGCGCAACGTGCGTTCGGTGTCCGGATTCGTCAAAATCTTGCGTGGGGCCCTACTTTGGTCATGCTCACATGCTGGCAAATTTTTGTTTCATTTCAATCATGCAAAACTTACACCATGTGCAATCAGTACCGTCTTAGTGTGCAGGTAGGGCACGTGTGCAACACGTTCTCCGTTTCACATCCATGAAACGCACTCAAAAAAAATTCACACGTTGGCATCACCATCACAAGCATCCATGTCAATTTTCAACCATTTTCTGCATTGTATGCATTTACTAGGGTTTTCCAGAGGAAAAACCCCTAAAACACTGCCCGGACGTGACGCAACTTGCGTTCGGTGTCCGGATTCATCGTAATCTTGCGTGGGGCCCTACTTTGGTCATGCACACATGCTGGAAATTTTTTGTTTCATTTCAATCATGCAATCACGTACACCATGTGCAATCAGTACCGTTTTATTGTGCCGGTAGGGCACGTGTGCAACACGTTCTCCGTTTCATATCCATGAAACGCATTCAATTTTTTTGACACGCTGGCATCACCATCACAAGCATCCATGTCAATTTTCAACCATTTTCTACATTGTATGTATTTACTAGGGTTTCCAGAGGAAAAAAACCTAAAACACTGCCCGGACGTGACGCAACGTGCGTTCGGTGTCCGGATTCGTCGAAATCTTGCGTGGGGCCCTACTTTGGTCATGCACACATGCTGGCAAATTTTTGTTTTATTTCAATCATGCAATCACGTACACCATGTGCAATCAGTACCGTCTTACTGTGTCGGTAGGGCACGTGTGCAACACGTTCTCCGTTTCACATCCATGAAACACACTCAATTTATGAACTATAAAGAAAATTAAAAAAATAAATAAATAATGAAACAACAATTATATATAAAAATAAAAGTATATAAATAAAATCCAATTTGAAGAGTGTTATTTTAATAAATATTGAACATTTTATAAAAATAAAAATACAAAATTAAATTCTAATTTGAAGATTTTTTTCAATAATTATTTAACATTTTATAAAATATAACAAAAAGTATGTAAATAAAGTATTTTTTATGAAGTATCTATTAGAAAAAATCTTGGGGCGCGCGTGCGTAAGGGCGGCCCGCGTGAGCCGACTTAGGAACGGTGCGCGTGCGTATGGGCGGCTCGCGTGAGCCGACGTAATAACGGCGCGCGTGTATACCGTGGGCGTCGCCCGCGGGCCAGCCCAGTGACCGGGTGTTGGGGGGAAGTTTGGGCCGCGTTAGGTCTTTTAGTTTAGTACCACATTGCTTACCGAGGTGCGTAATCACCGATTTAAATAGCCTCATCCGCCTAGAATGTTAAGTCCTTTAGCGTGGCAGACATAACTCATAATTCTGGTGCAGATGTTGCTTTAGTTACTCATAAATTGTGAAGTGAGAGTGCACTTCACAATTGACTCTCACTTCACAATTTATGAATGACATAGCAAACACCTGCATCAGTGTTGTGAGGTATATCTGTCCATGATTAAGAACTTTTTTACACATCATTTTTTTAAGAGCCATCAAATAATATTTTTCAATATAGCTTTGATTTTTTCATTTTTGCCCCGAATATCACAGATGTCGTTCCTTAGGGAAGTTTCATAAGCTGAGTGGTTGACAGCTATGACCGGTCCATCCTCATTATTATCTTCAGAATACATACACCGCCCATCCATCTCTCTTTTTCTCCATCGGCTCATTGAGATATGTGTTGTGCAGAGGAACTGTGTAGCCGGTCCTGCACGCAGCCGCACATGGATGGAACGCATGACACAACGTGCGTTCGGTGTCGGAATTCGTTCAAATCTTGCGTGTGGGTCTACAATTAGACATGCAATCATGATGTCAAAAAAGCATGTATGCCAAGTTTCGTAGCTTTTCGACAGTCTATGCATTTTATACGATTTAACCGGTGAAAAAACCGTAAAACACTGCCCGGATGTGACGCAACGTGCGTATGTTCTCGGAACTCGATCAAAATTTTCATTGAGTACTGTGTTGGGCATGCCAACATGCTTGCAAAATATGGGGTCATTCTGAAGATGACCAAAATTTAACCTTGTTCCGCGGAGGCCGTTCGAGTAGGAACGAAGGGCCCGTCGCGAAGTATGTTTTTTTTCGACATCCTTCAAATGAACCCATATTTTTATAGACCTCTACCATCATGAAAAGCATGTATGCCAAGTTTCGTAGCTTTTCGACAGTCTATGCATTTTATACGATGTAACCGGTGAAAAAACAGTAAAACACTGCCCGGACGTGACGCAACGTGCGTATTTTCTCGGAACTCGATCAAATTATTCATTGAGTACTGTGTTGGGCATGCCAACACGCTTGCAAAATATGGGGTCATTCTTAAGATGACCAAAATTTGACCTTGTTCCGCGGAGGCCGTTCGGGTAGGAGCGAAGGGCCCGTCGCGAAGTACGTTTTTTTTCGACATCCTTCAAATGAACCCAATTTTTTATAGACTTCTACCATCATGAAAAGCATGTATGCCAAGTTTCGTAGCTTTTCGACAGTCTATGCATTTTATACGATTTAACCGGTGAAAAACCCGTAAAACACTGCTCGGACGTGACGCAACGTGCGTATTTTATCGGAATTCAATCAAATTTTTCATTGAGTACCGTGTTGGGCATGCCAACAAACTTGCAAAATATGGGGTCAATCTGACTCGTCCGCCGACTGCGCCAGCAGCCCCGGCGTGTCAGCGGGGTCGCCGTCCTGGAGGAGCGCCGCCTGTTCCGGCGGGATTGGAACCTCCGCCAGAGCAGGTGGGGTGGGCGCGGCGGCGGGAGCGACAGCACGACGGGGAGAAGGGCCGGCACCCCCTGTGATGTCTCCAATGAGGAGGCCTCGGGCGGCGCGCTTGAAGGCCCCGAGGACCTCGTCGAACTTCTTGCCGCGCCAGAAGCGCTTGCGGCCCTTCCTGTTGTAGCGGCCGCCGGTGTGGCTGCGGAGTTTCTCCCTGGTCGTCGGCGGGCCGAGGGTGGCGAAGCCGTCGGCGGAGATCCTCCACGGCCGCGGCAGCTTCGCCGCCAGCGGCACGTACAGGCAGAAGCGGCGAAGATCTTCTTCCTGGCCGACGGTCAGGCTGGACGGCCAGACGCCGCCCGACGCCGCGCCGTCGCTGTCGGAGTCGCTCGACGACATGCCAGCCGTCGCGGTAGAGAAGACGCCGCCGAGGCGGAGGTGCAGAGGAGGAGGAGGGGGAAGAGAGCCTGCCGGGGTGGGGATGCGAGGCCGGGGAGCCGGGTTTATATAGCGCCGTGAGGCAGGCGAGGCGCCGGGCAGGTGAGCCGCCGGGCATTAACACGGCCGGGTTAATGCCCGCGGCAGCCGAGGCGAAGCGGCGGACAACGAGGCGGCGGGGCAGCCGAAGAGGATGGCGCGACAGCCGAGGAGGTAGGCGCGGCAGCCGGGGAGGAAGGTGCGGCAGCCGGGGCGAAGCGGTGGCGCGCGGCAGTCGAGGCGGGCTGGCGCGTTGAACGCGGGCGGAACGCGGTTGCGCCGCATGCACGCCATCTTCTGCGGACGGGCGCGGCATTTGGGGCGAAGCGGTGGCGCGCGGCAGTCGAGGCGGGTTGGCGCGTTGAACATGGGTGGAACGTGGTTGCGCCGCATGCACGCCATCTTCTGCGGGCGGACATATGGGCGCGCTGTGTTTTTTTTTCCTGAGCCGCGCACGCCGTATTCGTATACGTACACGGCACGGGCGGGCGGGCTTGCTTTTTTACAATATGCCCATCGTGCCCCTGGTTATGAAGGGGTATCGGGCAATCCCGACTGCCCTTGTTTGAGAGGGTCTACCGAAGCAGAAGTGAAAAAAATATCCATACCAAAGCGCCTACTACTCAAAAGAAAAGCTCAAGCCGCCGTACCGAAGCGCCTACTGCTTGAACTTGTCGCCGTGCTACCAACAGAAATATAAGTCATTGTGGACATTCCAATAGGGGAATAGGGGACTACATGCGGAGCAAAATGAGTGAATATATACTCTAAAATATGTCTACATACATCCGTATGTAGTCCAATAGTGAAATCTCTAAAAAGATTTATATTTAGGAACGGAGGGAAAGAGGCTACATCCGCCACCCTGCAGGCAATTATCAAGCATGGATCAAGATTAGTGTTTCACAGCTCCAAGGAGAAGCACTCAAGAAAAATTTGCCTCCCATTTTCCGACATCCTAGCTACCAGGCTGGCAGCACGTCAACTGCCAATACCTCAATCATCTACTCCCTCCATACCTAAATACTTATAGTTAGGGAGTACACTGGAAACCCAATAATCCTACACCTAAGGTTGACGTATGCAAGTTTTTCCGCTGCCCATACAGTGAATCACACACAAAAAAAAACGGTAGCTCTAGCATTGCTCCTCGCCTCCTCGAAACAAGCCCCCGGAAAACCGAAGGAGGCAACTGACCTCAGCTCTATACCACTACATCACTGAGACCAAGCCAACCGACGGTTCTAGTAGTATTACTTGGGGAAAAAAGTAGAGAGAATTCCTTATTTGGCCTTTTCTTAAAATTTGCTTCCCTTTTTTGTCCTAATAAAAAAAACTTCCCTTTTTGACACCTAAATTTCATTTTGTTCCCTCAATGACGTTTCTGTCGGTTTTCCCCACTAACACCATCAAAGGCAATCTGAAAAGTCTATTTTACCCCTACTTTAGCTCATTGGTAAAAATGGAATACGCCATGACCGAACTTCTCTCCTGGTTCCCATCCCCGAGTCAATATTGTTGCTGGAGATGGTGGGCGGAGCGTGACGGATCCTCAGCCTCGGTATTGGTTTTAGATCGCTGGAACAAATTAATTAGGAGCTGGTATGCGTACGTGAAAAGCACGTAGACAGCTGATTGACTCTTGCACGCGCTTGATTGATTCCCTAGCAGTAGCATGCACGCGTACATGTACACGTGAACGTCTGGCTAGCTTCAACTTGATCAATTGTCTCCGGATGGAATGGCTTACTCGGCCTGCTTCAGTCCGTGCGAGCGCCTGGTCTCTGGCTGCCGTGTGCGTGGTGTCCGGCTGCTCGCGGCCAGCAGTAGGCCTTCTCGTCGTCCTCGTCTGCCTGTCGTGTGCGTGGATAACTGTTGTGTACCTAAGTACCTTGTACGTACTTGTTTCAAGTATTTATTATGCGTACTGTACTAGTTCTAAACGTGTGTTAGTTACAAGATTTAGTACTATGGGTAATACTTTGGAAGTGATAAACTAACCAATATGGCAATTATATAAACATGATAATACAGGTACTGCACATATATATGGAAAAAGGATCAGTGATCATGTTTAAGAAACCCGATCGATGAACGGACTGCTTTTTTACTTAGATATTATCCGGGACAGTCACATAGTGCACTAGGGGCAAACGGTCTTTTCACCCCACACTTAACACCGTGAGTGATAAAAATAAACGAAAATGTCATTGAGGGAACAATTTAAAGAGTGTTAAAAAGGGAAGAAAATTTTGTTTTGGGCCAAAAAGGGAAGCAAATTTTAAGAAAGGGCCAAATAAGGAATTCTCTCAAAAAAGTAGACTACTAGACCACCAGATGTAGGCTTTGTTCTTTCATGTATCCGTTCCACGGTATTGCAACGTAAAAACCCATCCAGAAACTACTACCGCACCTCAACTACTACAAAGATACACACATGGAGAACGTACAACAAATTCTAGAAAACTTAACAAAAACAAAACCCCAAACGAATCAACCGGGCGCATGACCCGCTAGTGATTACTACGGAAATAAACAAGTCTTGCTGAAAGCCCAATTGTGGAACAAACAAACCAGGAAAAGCCAAGAAATTGACGTAGAGCAAGAAAAGACACACATAACTTCAGGATGTTTATTACGGTACAACACTCGACGTAATATACATGCACGTGGCTTCGTCGCATCCCAACTAGGGTAATAATATACATCACACTCAGCACACGCGATGTGAGGAAACTTCACATTTCACTAGTTCCTCAGGACCTCTCCATTTTAAACCAGTTGATATAGTCGATTTCACCTCCACCTCGCCAAGACTACTGAGCAATCAGTCGTTGCATGCCAGAGCTCATGCATCATTGGCGTAGACACGGGTCCACTCTTTGGCTGCACAACAAGAGACCGGAATTGTTTCAGAAAAATCTGCTATATTTGCGGCTAGAATGCAACAAGGTCATCACCTGTCTCTACAGCTTCTGTTTCATTGGCCTTCCAGTGCTTTGCCACATTGTCAGCAAGCGGATCGTCAGGATTTGGAGCGCTGAGGAGTGCTTGAATGCTGAAAAGAAACATCAAGTGGAAAGAAATGAGATGTTCAGCTAAGATCGATTTGTTCTACTCAGCTCGCTTGAACTTTCTGGTTATGTTTCAGCAAATATTTCCAAGTAAACACCAGCAGTGGTAAGGAACTGAAGGACCCACATCACACACTCCTATGCATATTCTAGTTACAGCAACACATATCAGTTCTGCCACCAGTTTACTGGTGGTTGTGGTGGCAGTGCCAGCAGCTCCATTGTGCTGTACAATTAGTGTCATCAATTTTATGGAAATCTTTCATTTCTTCTAGGGTCTCTGCATAATGACTCTATGCATCCCATATGATATGCCTGGCTTTTTAGTGTGAAACATTTGCAAAGTGCTACAAAAGTTCTTTAATGTAGAATTAATGTCCCATTTCTAATATCCATTCCACGAAACTATTTCAGGAATCTAAAAATGCTATTTAGTCCAGTGGAGCTGATAAATGGTTTCTCGAGAATTACTGACTTCTTTATGAACAAAACACACCAAATGCGGAGTACAACAGAATGTCTACTGAAGCAGAAACATTCACCTCAAAAGAACTGTTCGGATCTGAAGGGCAGGACTCCACTTGTCCTTTAGGATATCAAGGCATATCCTCCCAAGCTGTATAATGCAAGTATAAATATCAAGAAAAATAGTACGTTCTAATTTATTAACGTATATAAATGATCAGAATATAACAAACTTACCTTGTCAATGTTTGGATGGTAAATTTTTGTGAGAAAGCGAACCTGTTTACAGTGATCAGATCAAAACTTCAGTCACAAAAAATGTACAAATTCATATAGACCTTAAATCAATCTGAAATCTTAACAAAACAACCAAACAAATCTAAGTCCTCTCAACACTAAATATGATGATGAATACATCTTCCTCAAACTCATCAGGAATCACCAAGATCATTAGAAGAATCATATGATGATATCCAACATTTAAATGTTAAGCTGTGATAGAATCTTAGTGATGAGCTGCAGATATGGGCTCCATACGAATCGGGTGCACATAAGAATTTAGTCTACATGAAGCTTGGAAAAAACATCAGCAAAATTACAAACCGACACAGTCACAGCACTCCGATACTTGAAATAAAGCAACAATGAAACACCTTTGGCGGAGCCATTGGATATTCTTCAGGTAAAAACAACTCAAGTTTGAATACTCCTCCTGACAAGTAATCAAACTAACAGTTAACAAGAGAGCATATTGCATTTACATGTTTGAAGTAGCCAACAACATAAAGATAAGTTAGTCGTAATACTTAGGATCTAGGAATGCATTAGTGGAGGTAAAGAGGATGCAGTAATCATCACATGACACAATGAACCATATCAGAAGTTTGTGTTGAGAATTGAAGTACTAGTAGGATAACACGGAGCATCAAGGACATTCAAGCATTTCCACATACGGGGAAAATAGTGATTTAATTGCAAGCCTATTTAGGAGTCAGGAGTTGGAATGTGATACATCTCAGGAAAATGATGTTGTCTATGTGATACCAACAGAAAATACAAACCTCTCCATTTTCCAGATACTTATATTTCTGGAAATAAATGATGCTTCCATGAATTTTGCAGAAACAAGAACGTTCAATAATAACTACACAAAAGAATGCTACTTGCATTGCGCCGAAATTCCTATGAAGTGTGCTAAACCATGTGTGCGCGCAGAGCAAGGTTACACTATATGTATGTTATTTCTCTTAGTTGTGGCACACCATAAATATGGCTGCTTTGTTTCTTAATGATGGCATCACTTTGCTCTTAAAAAAGTTAATGCTCGAGTTATCCTTAATCATGTCCACCAGCTACAAATCACTATAAGAACCCACATGCTGCAATAAATTTTCTTAGCATGGTTGATTGGGTCCTAAATTTGATCTACCATTTCGGCAGCCAGTTAGAGCATTGCATTGCCAAGTCTGAAGTTAATGCCAAAGGCAACTAAAGTACATAACAGAAAAACAAAAGGAAAAGACTTGACACCTTCATATGGCGACTGCGTTGGGCCAAGGATCATGACATTGAAGTAGCGCATGTTCTCCTCTGAAGGTGAAGCACTGATCCCAGGAGCTGCAATAACATAACAAGGGCAGTGCCCGGGATCCTCAACAGACCATCCAACGATTGTTTTTACAGATTAAAGGAACAGCTAAAGTAGGGACCGAATCTTCGGTCAGAACGTATAGGGTAGTACAAATAACTGAAGCTCTAGCATTAATTAACCGAAATAAACAAACAAGAGATTAGAGGATCTATTGAAGCTAACTGGAGATTACTACAGCTAATTCAGAGCAGAAATAGGCAAAAACAAACTCCAAAAATAGCATCTACTCCTGAGTAGAGGCATCTCAGATCTCACCTGGCTCGCTGAGCAGCCGCTGCGTCTCCTGCAGGAAGCAACACCCACCGAAAATCACCAAAATTGCACGGAAAGGAGCGGGAAAACTGGGGGATACGGAACCAGAGCGCACGGAAGTGCTATTTACCTTGATGATGCGGCGGGGGAGGTTGCTGTTGGCCATGGAGGGGATGGGTGGGGCTAGGGCTAGGGTTTCGCGGTCGATCGCGGCGGAGGGGAGGGGAGGAAGGAGGAGGAACAAAGGAGGCGGCGTCAGCGAACAATGATCCTTCCTGGTGTGCAGTTTAGTCCCTGTGGTTTGGGGGTTTTATGAGGCTAGTGCGGAGAGATGGGGTTTAGACTGTTTTTCATTTGCTGCCTAACTTTTTTTTGGAACTGATTTGCTACCTAAATTTGGAGTAATGCTGATGTTTTCACAAACGATTTTTAGCGATGTCAAATCTTGACACTTGCAACCAACACTCAACCACCAAGACCGCTAGAAAAAGTGATGAAATATATAGTGTTACATCTTCTCTCGTAGATATCCATCAAAGTGGTTCATCCGAAATATAGACAGTCTTCAAGACGCAACTTTGACTCTAGTTCTTGATATGGATAAAAATGATGATTTTCAAAATTATGAATGTTTCTCATGAAAATATGATAATACTTTTTTAGTTAACAGACCTTATTGATCTTGCACTGACGGTACTAAGTTAAGATAAAAAAAAAAATTGCGAGCATGCTAAATTAAGAGGTTGACTACACCTCTTTTACTATGTTGTTTACTTTAGAGTTGATGTAGCAAATTTGTAAAATTATGTTCGATGCTATGCTAAATAGTAGTACAATACAAATTGAATTTGAAGATAACATGCTTTTCCATGTTTGAAAGGTGTTTTTTTTAGACAGCCACGCTTACCCTAACGAAATACTGGGTCACAAACAGCGATTCCCCCCCCTCGTCCTCCCGCGTCGCCCCCGCGAGGCGATGGGGAGGAACCCTAGCCGCCGGCCCCAGACCCCCCTCCTCCGGCCTCCCCCTCCCTCGCCGCCGCCCAGTGTCGCCGTCGGGCGAATCCCGACCGGCATGGGCGGCGGCGGTGCGGGACGGCTGGCCGCCGGATGCGTCGGGCTATGGCGGGGCTCGACGGCGCAGATCCGGGCGCTCCGGGTGGCGGCGGCTCGCCGGCGCCGGGAGCTTCTCTGGTGGCACGGCGGCTGCCATGGAGGGGCGCGCTTGGCGCGGATCGCCGTCGGCCGGCGGCCGGATCTGGATCCAGGCGGCGCGGGCTGCGGGCAGCAAGGGCAGCTGCTGGGGTCGGGCTTCGGATTCCCAGCGGCTGCAGATGGACCTCCCGTCGCGGGCGCGCGGCGGTGCTCCTCGGGCAGCGGCAGTTCCGGCGGCGCAGCTCCGGATGGTGAGGAGGCGGTGGCGCAGCCACTTGGCTGCGGGTTGGCGCGGCGGTTGGCGGCGGCGCCCTCCCGGCCCAGATCTGGGCCCTTTGGGGCCCCATCTGGGTCAAGGCGGGCTTGGCTCGTCTCTGCCTGCAACGACTCCGGCGGACGGAGGTATGGCTCGTGCAAGGGGTTGCGGAGACGGCGACGCGCCCACTGCAGCGCGGCAACGGGAGCTTCACGAGCCATTAAGGGCTCGGTCGGGCCTACATGCCTCGTGTGCCCCCCTTGCTGCGTCCGGTCGGTGACCGCCGAGGGCGGTGGAGGTTGTCCCCTCCCGTGTGGCTGCTGACTCTGCCGCTCCTCGTTCCCGGCTGATCCCTCTCGGACCCGTCGGTCCCGCGTCGTTCTCCATGGTGAGACGGCGGTGGTGTCTCCTTGATCGTGGTGGCGCGTGTTGGTGGGCGGCAAGTTTGGTGGAGCGCGACGGATCGGTCGGGGTGGGGGTGTGTGGCGGACAGGAGAAATCCTTGCCGGCGTGGCTGGCACCGACGCGGCGACGCCTGTGGGCGCCGTCGTTCCTTCCTGAAGGGCGTCGGGTTTCCCACTCATCCACGCCCTCCGCGTACGGGGGAAACCCTAGGATCAATCCGGGCAGCAGCGTCGTCATCGTCGCATTCCTTCCTGAAGGTGTTGCTTGTTATGCGGTGGTCCGAAGTGCTAGGAGCATGGTGGATATCTCTGGAGGGCGCAACGGTTCGGGATCATCAGCTTTTTCATCGAGCCGACTCTGTTGTCATTCTTTTCTTTTAATTTCTCTTTCATTTCTTTTGGTCTTACTTGTGCTGTCTGCCCCAGCAGTGGAATCTTGGCTGTATCGGGTGGTTGGTTGCTTTGTAATACAAAGCGGGGGGAAACCCTTTCTCGGAAAGGTGTTTTTTTATGGCTCAGCGTGAAAAATCATGTAGGGCCAATTCGGGACTAGGTTTTCACTCCTCTTGCTTGGAGAGAAGCTCTAGATTGCTTTTTTCCTTCTTAAGATCGAAAATAATAGATTCATAAAGTTGAAGATAATAATTAATGTAGAATAAAATAGATTTGCTATTTTCTCATGCTTTCGTGTGATGCGCTAGGTTAAGTTCATGTCTAGGTTTTGAAGTTTTTTCTGTGTATTGTGGTTCTTGTTCTGTGATACTTGCATCATTCATACATCCATGCGTTGGACGGTGTAGTGCCTTCATATGTTTGTTGGATCCGATGATGTGAAGTGGTGCGAGAAAGTGCAGCTGGTGCAAGGGAGAAACTGGCATTCAAGCCGATAGTGCAAAATTGGTCATTTGGATACTCACTGTGTGGAAGTTACTAAATGCGTCGTAACAATAGTGCTAAAATTGTTCAGCCAAGACAATTTTTTTAATAAAAATCATTGGAATTCCAACGAATGTTAGTCCATGTTTTCACCAACGTGTGGGCATATCGATTTAATTAACGAAACCAAAAAGAAAAAGGAAACATATGATCTTAGTGGCGTGACATAGGAATCCACAACATCTAATCAATCAACTTCCAACAGGGAACGATATGGCAAAAGAACGACAACCAACCAACTTCCAACAGGGATGATGATCCACCTACGTTTTTGCTTCCGCATGTACTGAATGATTTAACTCCGTCGGTTTCGCAGTAAAGTGCTAAGAGGCTTTTCCCTTGAAGGAAAAGTAAACATCATGGTTATCTTCCTTTCACCCAACTTCACTGTGATGCCTCGCCGGCCACCAAGAGTGCTCTATACCCGTTGCCCAGAGAGCATCCACCTCCTTATCCCTCCGCAATCCATCTCATTCAACAACCCAGCAAAGCACACTTAGAAACATAAAGGTTGCGATTTCAAATGTTTTCTAAATAGAAGGCATAAAAGCTGCAATCTCAACCGCAACAAGTTTCTTCAGCAGTGCAATATTAAGCTAGAAGGCACCACACGCAAAATTTAACCCAGTGACATTCTAATATTCAGACACCGGAAACAGTTAACTATATAAACGCCCAATCCGGTACATCGTTAAGTGCTCCAAGTACGACTAACAAACGGATTAGAAATTATCATTGTTTGCCTTTATTTATAAATATTATATTATACTTGCGAAATGCCATTATTCCTCACTGGGTAGAGGGGCAGATGCAGCAACATCCGCTGAGATACAAGCAAGGCCCACCGCCCTCGATAAAAGGAAAATGTCTCATCAAGGTACAAAAAGAAGATAATCCAGCATCTCCCCTTTGGCCTAACCGGTGTTTTGCAGACCGGCAGCAATGCCCTTCATGGTCAAGATGAGGGTATCCTCCAGCCCCGGCGCGTACTCACTCGCCGGGTTCAGCGTCACGAGCTCAGCAGCCGGCTTGCTCGTGTCCATCACCTCCTTGGACAGATGGGGGCGCAACGCGACGTGGTAGTCTGGGTCACGGATCCTCTTCAATGTGTATGCTTGGCAGACATTCATGGTGGTGATGTATGCGTCACGGAGGCGGAGCCGCTGCTTCAGGTAGGGATCACCTTCAAGAAGGTCCTTGTGCCCAGCAACCTGAAATCAAGAAAATCCGGTTTTTATTGTTATTATTTTAACCACTGGTCTAGAAGACAGTATCGTCAATGCCGGCATTGTTGTTGAATGAAGTACCAAGAGTTCTGCGTTTAAGTAAAACACACCTGAAGAAGCAGCTTCTGGGTCTCCTCATAGTTGGCCCTCAGCTTCTCACCCAGTGGCTGTAGCCCCTCTGAAACTAGGAGCCTGTCATACAAGGCAGCAATGCCAGGGTTACCCTTGGCAAACACCATCTCAACAAGATCGATGGTGACCCTGAAGAACGGCCACTCGTTGTACATCTCCTGGAGCATGTGGAAATTCCTGATGTCCTTCTTGAGGATATGCTTGAAGGCGCCACCAAAGCCCAGCCAGACCGGGAGGTGGAACCGTGTCTGCGTCCATGCAAAGATCCATGGGATTGCACGGAGTGATTCAATGCCACCACTTGGCTTTCTCTTGGATGGCCTGCTTCCTATATTCATCCTGCCATACTCTGTCTCTGGTGTTGCCTGTCAAACACAGGCATCAAAGAAATTGTTATTTGACTGAAGGTTCAAACCTGAATGGCACCAAGGTTTGTTTTTCTTTTACTTTTTGTTTAAATTTTACTGCAATAACCTGAGCTGCCAACATCAGCTTTAGAGTCTGTCATGCTACTACAGTTGCAAAAAGAAGGTACTTGAGAGCTATCACAATTCATTATTTTGAAATTTATTTTCATTATATAGATTTCCACTTTAAATCATTGCATGAACCTTCAGCTCACTAACAGGTCCAGGTTTGCAACATATTGAAAGGTCTATTCAAGAAGTTAATATTTTTCCTAGCAAGATGGTCAATGAGATCAAGGACTTACAAGGCGGAAATACTCGACGAAGCGTGGTTCTTGGAAGACAATTGACCGATATTCTTCAGTTGCCACCACAGCCATCTCATCGAGAAGAGCTCGCCACTCTGGCTTTGGTGAAATGGGTGGACGCATCCCATGCTCAAGAGTAGCAGCTGTGAAACGCTGGAGCGTCCTGAAGCACAAGTGTTCCTCCCCAAAGCTCTGCTCGATAACTTCACCCTGAACAGTGACCCGGAGTGATCCATTGATCGTGTCCGGTGGCTGAGACAATATGGCAAGATGAGTAGGGCCACCACCCCTTCCAACAGTCCCACCTCGTCCATGGAACATCGTCAATTTCACTCCAAATTGCTTAGCGACCTTGACAAGGTCCTCCTGAGCCTTGTACATCTGCCAAGCTGCTGAGAGACGGCCTGCATCCTTGCCTGAGTCTGAATACCCAATCATGACCTCCTGCTTGCCATTGATCCTCCCTCTGTACCAATCTATTGAGAAGAGTCTGGCCAGTGCTGCTGGGGCAGCCTCGAGATCGGCCAACTTCTCAAACAAGGGGACAACTCTAAGTGGTGTCTTGATATGGCACTCACGTTGGAGGAGCTCCACAGCAAGAACATCTGAAGGAGATGTTGCCATTGAAATGACATATGCTCCAAAATTGTCACCGGGCAGCTCAGCAATAACCTGGAACGCGCCCATAACATCAGCAACTTCCTCTGTCATGGGTAGGTCTGCGCCAAATAATGGGCGCTTCCCATTGAGTTCAGACAACAGCCATTCTTGACGGCGTTCCTCAGACCACTCACGATAAGATCCTATTCCCAGGTATGAGGTGATGGCATCAAGAGCATCAGTGTGCCTGTCAGACTCTTGCCTGATGTCAAGCTTCACGAGGGAAAGTCCAAAGGTAGAGACTTGGCGCAAGAAATCAAGAAGGGTTCCATCAGCAATAACACGGTCACCACAAGCACACAACGACCTGTAACAGAGCTCCAAGGGCTCCAACAGCTGCAAGAGAAGACAGGCATACATTAAAGACCATCTCTCTACCAAACATATTACCACTGAAGAAAAAAATGTATAGTTACAGTTATAGTTACATTACTCAACCTGCTCAAGATTTGTCAGAGTAGCTTCCTCAGGTATGTCGGAATGTCCACTGGATAACAACTCACGTGATCTCTCACGTGTGTTGTAAAGATTATCCCTAACATCACTCAGTATTACCCGATATGGCTCATTCGGAGGAACCTTCTTCCAGAACTCTATATCACAGATAAACATCACGAATTAATAATAGAATGAAAAAAACATATGTTATAAGAAATTTCTTGCATAGAAGCTGCTACTGCCCTTTTTAATAGCTCTTGCAGGGGTCTGACCTAATATTTTACATTAAAAAAACTGTTACTGATATGTACCTATGTAATGCTTAGCGTCCTTCTTAGAAGAGCGGTGCAGCTCATCAGCTCGCGAGCGTAGCTCATCATTGCATCGCCACATAGACAACTGAAATAGTTTGACGTTTTATCAACTTCTAATGATCAAATATATGTGAATTTAGTTAAAACTTAAAAGTAATCAAGCAATTTCTACCTCAAACATGAGATCCTCAATCTGTGCACAATACAAATTAGCTGCCATCATTCTGGCAAGCAAGCAGACATCCCTTGTAACCTCTGGTGTCACTCTTGGATTTCCTGTATTTGTGAAGGTACTAGAAGTTTAGATACATAAAATAGTTGCCATTATCTATAGTTCTACGTAATGCCATGATATGACCAGTTACAGAAAATGTAGCATCTAAGACACCACCAAGGTAATAAAAGCTCACAGTGACTGTAAATATTTCATTGATATACACTGCACAGTACCACGAGGCACAGAGATTCAACTCACCATCACGATCTCCCCCCATCCAAGAAGAGAACTGGATAAGGGGAGCATTGTAAGGAACACGCTCATTGATCCCAATGTTCTTCAATGCCGTATCAACACGGCGCAAAAACTTTGGAACACCCTTCCATATTGTCTCATGGAAGTAGCTCATACCAGCACGCATTTCATCTTGGGGAGTGGGCTGAGTCCTTCGGATCTCATCAGTTCTAAAGGCAGCTTGGATCTAAAAAGGAGGATTTTAGGTTTAGTGTAAGAAAGGGTCTCAACGGTTTGATGCTGTAAGGTTACTGTGACTGCATTGCCACGTTAACAATGTGCCTTAGAAAAAGCATAAAATTAACATAAGGATAGCAGTAAGCACCTCTCTCTGGAGAGCCTCATCAAGCTCCTGCTTGTCATCTGGAGTGATATCCTTTGAGTATAACTGAACCAAACAGTTCCGGATCCTGATATAAGGTCATTATAAAATTAGGATTAATAAATAGAAAATAATATCGCGGCACCTATTATCACAATGTTTGGCTAACTAACCTTGAATGCTTCTGGAGCAGGGATCTCCTTACAGATTGTGTTGGATGTGCAGTCAAAACCAGATCGACAGTCTGATTCTTGAGGGCATCAAAGACCTCAGCAGGGGACTTCTTCATGTCAAAAACAAGCCTCTTAAGAGTTTCCTCGATGTCAGATTCTGTGATTGCTGAATTTTCATCAGCAAAGTCTCCCTTCTTGAGCTTGACTCTCCTCCTGTATGCGATCTGCACTTCCTCAGCCAAGTTGGCCAAGTTAAGCATGTGTGAAAAAGCTTTGGCAATCACAATAGAGTCGCCAGGATCCAAGCTTGTTATCATCTCTCCGAGTTCATCAAGCTTTTCCAGGTCATGCTTTGTTTCATATTCAGCAGCCACCTCATAGCATTCTTGAACCTGTTCAGTGAAAATAATAATTCAGTTATGCATGTCCATCAATCAACATAGAGATAGGATTCTTCTTAATCAATTGGCAAGCAAGGGAACAAAAAATAATCAATCCGGCCAGCAACCTAATTGTTTATATGCCTACGTAACAGTTTCTGAGGCCACCAAGTCAACAAAAGTCAAGACGTAGTCGTTTCAAGAATCTTCTATTCCCTAGTTTGGTTCTGGAAACGTCACTTCCATATACGGTGTACAAAGTAAATATGATCCGTTGTCTCGACAGTTTAACCCAACTAGTATTCATAGACTCAAGAGATGAACACTGTCAGCTACTTCTCATAATTTCAGTAGATCCAAATCAATTAACATGATTACTTTAGTTGACAGAACTAGTAAGTAAGTTATTGGTTATAAGATCCAACACACATGATAGCAAGGCAACGGATGAAGTCAGATTTGACTGACACGATTTGAGATTCAACTAATTAAAGCAGTGCTGCCAAAATCAAGACCACAATGGAATATAGATTAGCTGCGAAAAAACTGAGCACCTGGGCAATCGTCCAAACTCCCACTTAACAAAAACACCAGATTACGCACAAATCTACCGACATCGAGACTTAACCCAAAGTCAACCCCACTCCGCAAACACTGAGCTGAAAACTCCACTCGAAACCCGAAGCGCCACATGTAAAGTTCAGAGAATCTCGACACTGGATGACGGGACAGCTCGGATCCGGTGCGAGATCGAACAGTGCGAGAGAGAGAGAAAAGAAAAAGGAGTTACCATCTCCCTGAGATCGTCGCCGTGGAGGCCCTGCAGGACGTCGAGGAAGCGGTCGAGGAGGAGCGCGTCGTACTCAATGAGCTTGTCGTCCTCCGACACCTTGGCGGGGACGAGCAGCCGCAGCTGCGCGTCGATCGACGACAGCCGCTCGATCTTCCCGCTGCCGCCGCCCGGCGCCGACGACGCCATCGCCGTCGCCCTTTGACCGAACCGGACCCGACTGCTCGCGCCGCCTCGCAGGGACCAGCGTGGTAGGGAGGGAGGAAGGGAGCGAGATTGGGGGAAGGATGTGGTTGTGGCCGGGACTGAGGAGGTCGTGACTCCAGTTGCCGCCTATTTATAGAAGGAGTGCCGCCGGGATTCACCGGGACTCGAGAGATCTCTGTAAATCAAATTAATTTGTGTCCAAGTGGTGGTGCTCTTTTATGATTTGGATTTCGATCGGGTCTGAGATTAGTTTACGGATTATGGGAGCATCCACATGTCCACGTGGACGGTCCTGGTTCCACCGTCCTCCACCCTCCAGATCATCATGAAATAATATAACTATCTTTTTTTTTTTTTTGAAAATATATAATTATAACTATCTTATATAGTACAGTACATGTAAAATATCTCATCAGTAAATTTCAGTACTCCTTCCGAGTCATAGTACTATTAGTGTTGCGACAATTAATATGGATAGAAGGGAATACATATGTTCGATCTGCTTCAGGTTAGACTAGTACAAATGCCCGTGCGATTGCACCGAGCGAAAAAAGAAGCATAACCTGATTCATGTGTTATTGAGCACCAGTTTTTATATCCGATTTTACTAAATGTCTATGATAAGGTTAAACGTGCAATTTTTCTTATTTTAATAAAAATTAATGTTTTCATAAAAATTGGAACACTTTTTAAGAATAGTTACGTTTTTAAGAAACTGGAACATTTCTTTTAAAAGAACAATTTTTAAACAGATTTTGTTGTTGTCGTAAATTTCTAAATGGAAATATCTATTATATATATAAAGTATTTGATGGGCACACCAGAAAAAGAGAAATAAAGAAGAAATTACCACAAAAATTAGAAACATCCGACCATTTATTTAGCAATCTAAAATCTAGTAAATGTGCATGTGTGTTGCAACGAAGGAAACAAAATGATCTTACAATCGAAGAAAAAAGCACTTGATTTTACAATTTCGTAGATATCTTTGTTTAATCACCCCTCTTCCGTCTACCGCTCAGTGCCAGGGTAAGAGGCCAGAGAGGCTCAATATGACTATTAGGAGAATAAAGATGTTGACAATGAACTAACTGGGAAATAGTATTACTTTAGAGCTACATATATTCAAGATGAAAGCATGTACACCTAACATTTTTGTGACCAAAACCAATAAAGCGTCAACATTTCGTGGATCCATAGACATAAGAACATAGTGGACGGATACCGATACACCTAATAATTGCATGCCCTTTAATGTGCCATTTGCAAGATCTTCAGTAAAAGGGATTATAAAGAGAGCTTAGTCACTCCACCTCTAGACAGTACAATCAGATCTTTAGCTTAACCTTTATAACTTAACTGCAAGAGTAAACACAACACTCGTGATAACAGATGAACATGCCAACCTACTTGCCTCACGGTGTACCGTGTACACCAAAAGCCAGAGCTGGTGGGTGAATAAAACCTGCTGGCAGTTATGATCAATGTCACTAAATTAAATAGTCCAAATATTTGTCGCAAGTCGAAGTGGTGTCCTAAACCTTTGAGAATCTGCAGTTGAGACTTGAGAATATAGAACGACAAGACACAGGTGCATGATACACCCAGGAAGAATTCGCCATCAGAGTGGCACCCAGGAAGAACTCAAAATAAAAGTTGCACTTATATGGAAAATATGACTATATTAGGACAATAAAGATGTAGACACTGAACTATGAAATATGGAGAAAAACTATCATGAATAAATATCAAGAACTATTTGTGCGGGCAAATACGGTGGAATCCTGTACAACAAACCATGTTTGAGTCAAATCAAGTGCTTGGGTGTATCACTCTTGCATCTTTTCACTCTCCTTCGGCTCAAACATTAGCCTTACATATTCTCTCAAACCTAAATAAACAAAATTAGGAAATAGTTAGTCACTAACAATATTCAGAAAATTGACGGTAAAACAATCAACCACTATATTCCAAATTGCCGATCCCTAGAAGTAACTTTAGTCGCCATGACTCGACTTCCTATCCTATGGAATAAAAACCGGGATATGGCAAGGTGAAAGGAAAACACCTAAGAAGAGAGAGAACATGAACTTCAGCTTGAAGTAATTTTTCCTCTTTTGAGCTCGGTTTCAGATCAAGCCCCTAGCAACCTTTAACGCTTAATGGATATAAGTTTGTCCGAGTTCAGAAACTTGTTGTACCTTGGTCCTTTGAGGCGAGCAACTCCTGGTTGGTTTGAGCGACGGCAGAAACAGCTGACACGGATGGCCTCCCTGGTATCTTCCGGATTTCCAGGGCGCTTATCAAGTCGCCGGGCAACCCAATCACCCTCTTGATCGCCTTCAACCTGTGGTACACCGACGACCTACATGCACAGATACAGTAGTCAAGATCGAGTGTCTACCTGCACCACCCACCCATTGGAAGCATCAAGATTCAGGAAATGTCCAAGCAACCCAACCTCATATATGCACAACATGAATGAAATGTTATGGATTGAAATACGACCGGGTGAGTACACGTGAATGACTTGCTTAGAATTTTATGACCCACTATCGGGTGATACATGTCAAGGGTGTGCCTCATAAATTGATGTGAAGGGCATAAGAGAGTAGTAACCGTTCAAAGTAACATTAGTTGCCCAGACTTGACTTCCTATCCTACGAAACCAAAACGAGATGATGGCAAGGTGACAGGAAAACAAAGAAGTAGAGAGAGAACATGAACTGCAACTTGAATAATTTCCCCTCATTTGAGCACGGTTTAAGATCAAGCCCCTAGCAATCTTTAACTCTTAAGATAGGTTTGTCCAAGTTCAGAAACTTATTATACCTTGGTCTTTTGAGGCGAGCAACTCCTGGTTGGTTTGAGCGATGGTAGAAACAGCGGCTTCCCTAGTATCTTCTGGATTTCCAGGGCGCTTATCAGGTCGCTGGGCAGCCCAATAACCCTCTTGATCGCCTTCGTCTTGTGCCCTACATACACAGGTACATCGGTCAATATCCAATGTCTATCAGCACCACCCACCCATCAGAAGTGTCAAGATTTAGGAAATGCCCAAGCAACCCGGCCTCACCTATGCAGGACATAAATGAAATGTGGCAGTAGCATCCTCAATGTTTCTCGCCAATTTAAGGAGAGATTTAGAACATAAATAAAATCTGGGCAGTAGCATCCTCAATATTTATCGCCAATTTAAGCAGAGATGTAGCAGGCAACCATCACGCGTATGTAGAACATAAATAAAATGAGTCAATCAACATCCAACTTGGTAAAAAATTTATTTTGCCTTGACATTACATACATGAGCAAGATTGAGTAGCTTTACACACAGACACAAGCACTTGACACGAGCATGGTTCATTCCACGCACTGACATAATCGAAACATTAGAAGCTAATTAACACTGCTGAAAGTAATCGGGCAACATCACAAGCTAGCAAGCTATGGACTTACATGATGGGGAAGGCAGGAGAGGAGGGCATACCTTGGTCGTCTAGTACCTTTAGTCGGCCAAGGTGCAGTCCGCCTGCATCAACAAGCAGCCGCTCCCAGATCGGGGGCGGTCAAGGACCACCGCTGCAGAGAGCTGCTCCATGCCTCACCAATGCTGCAGGAAAAAGGAGATTAAGAGAGTGGAGATTAGGGGGCAGGACGAAGGGGACGAGTGAGAAGAGAACCTACCTGCCTTGAGCGGCCATGTGGTGGTGTCGTGGTGGTGGGAGGCGGGGAGGTGAAGGCCCTGCTGACGCCGGTGGTCTTTGCCTCCATGGACGGCTGGTCGGACGACGAAGGATCACTTCGAAGCAGGTCACCAGAACACAATGAGGAGGGGATCAGCAGCAAATCGTGCGGCCAAAACTGTAGCCCACTCCGGCAGGCCTCTGCCGCGGCGGCGAGGCAGAGCAAGTGCGGGAAGCAGCAGTTGCGGTCTCTCCTCGCCTGGAACCGCACGACCGCGTCGTCGCCCCCAAACAGAACCACAGGGGGGAGGCTCCTCTCCGGGCGGCCTGGACCTGGAACGACGACGGTTACCGGAGGGGACGGGGGAGGGAGCTGGCCCAGCTGGCGGACGACCGCGGGGGGTCAACGCGGGTGATCACCTTCTCCCGAGACGAACTCGAGGCTGCCATGGCCGATCTTGTGCGGCGCGGGGAAACGATAGGCGATGGCGGCAGCTCCTCCGCGTGGACGCCGGCGGCGGCGTTGAGATGGAGGAGGCCTCCCTCCTCTCATGCGAGCACCGCGTCCGACGGCGGCCAGATGGGGGCGGCCTCCCTCCAACGCGAGCATGGTGGCCGGCGGCGTCCACATGGAGGAGGCCTCCCTCCTCCCGCCCGAGCACGGCGCCGACGGCGGCCAGATTTAGGCGGCCTACCTCCTCCCGCGAGAGCACGGCGTCCAACGGCGGCCAGATGGAGGCGGCCTCCCTCCTCCTACGGGAGCACGGCGGCCGGCGGCGGCCAGATGGAGGCGGCCTGCCTCCTCCCACCCGAGCACGGCACCCGCAGCGGCCAGATGGAGGTGTCCTCCCTCCTCCCGCCGGATCACGGCGACGACGGCGGCCAGATGGAGGCGGTCTCCCTCCTCCAGCCCGATCACGGCGGTCGCCTTGTCGACCTCCGCCGCTTCTGTAGCCAACGTCGCCGCTCACCTACGTGTGGATAAGATAAAACAAAGGATCGCAGGTTGAATTCTTACAAATGTAGGGGTTGTTTTGTAAAAACGAAACGTTTTTTCAGATCCACTTAAGAAGGGACTGCGGGCTGAATTATCACAAAGCATAAGGACTTGTTTGCAAAAACACGGCAACGGTGAGCGAGGAGAAGCAATAGCCGCTTTATTATTATATATATATTAGGTAAAGATACAAAGGTCACCCAAACAAAATACTATTTAGAACCCGGCTTAAAAATTTGTCTATATAGTCTCTTTATATTTGTATTTGTTTTACATCTATATATGTTGTACTTGCAACCGGCACAAGTGCCATATGTATTAACATCACATATCGTATGAAAGATGTACTCGATAATCAAGAGGAGGCCCCGTGAGCGAAACATGGAGAATTAAATTTGAAACATAGAAACAAGATGAAATGGTGATATATTAGGTAATACAATTAATACAATAGCAACTAAGCTTATTAATTCTTAGTTCACCAACAATTTTTAATCCGATTTTTACATTTAATTTGATGGACATAGTTAGTTGCGTCAATTAATAACTCATACTTTTGCAACTAACTAGCAAGGTGCCCCACCACGGAACCACATGAAAAACAAGGTGAAATTTGATTTTGTTGACACACGAACACGTCACCGTGTACCCTCGACGCCGGGGGTGATGCACCGCAGCTCACGTCGAAGGAGGTCCGACCGGCAGCGCGATACGCAAGACAGCCGACAGACGCTTTTGAAGACCCGAAGCCCCGCACGCCCGGGAGGGACCCCGTCAGGGAGTGCGGCAGCAATGGGCTGCCCTATGTCGATTCGCTCGCCCCTAGAGCCTCTGTACTCGCAGCTCTCCAACACGAAGAACGACGAAGAACGAGAGAGAAAAACGATGGAAAGATAAAACGTAGATGAAAAAGTAGTATAATGATTGTTCGATTGTGTGTTGTTCAATCGGCCGTCACCTCCAACATATATAAGAGGCGGCTGGACTTCCCGTACAAGCAAAGGATTCATCTAGGCTTTCCTTACAAGAAAATTACATCAATTCACGTCCTAGAGTCCTAGTTCTGGTCCCGCTCGGATTCAGCCCGAATCTGGTCCAATCTTCTGTCTTGCTCCTTGCGTGGGCCGTGGAATCTGCACACGACCTCCGATGGAGATGGTCCAAACACGAATTTTGTGCGCTTCGACGAGGCCAATAATCCGTATGTTGATCACTTTTCCAAATAAGGCCATCTTGAATACTCCACGGGGTCATCTTTAATTTCGAGTCGGACTCGGTTATGTAGCTGACTGGACCGTCCGACTCCTGTAGCGTCTTTCCAGGTCGTATACTATGTCGGATGATGATGACTCCAAAAGCAAAGTTGACCGTTTTGACGTTACGAACAACTTTCATGTTGAACACTTTTTCATCTGAGGCCATCTAGATAATTATTTGAGCCCATCTTCAGCTTCTGGTCGGATTTGACAGTTTCCACCCCGGCAAGCTTTCCACCCCGGCAAGGTTTCCATCCCGGCAAGCTTTCACACCCCGGCAAGGTTTACATCCCGGCAAGAGTTCCCCGGCAAGGTTTCTATCCCGGCAAGCTTTCACACCCCGGCAAGGTTTCCATCCCGGCAAGATTTCCCCGGCAAGGTTTCTATCCCGGCAAGCTTTCTGGCTGTACCTTGCGGGTCTTATTTGTGGCAGTAAACGACCTCGGATGAAAATGTGCCCAAAAGCAAAGTTGATCGTTTTGACGTTACGAACAACTTTCATGTTGAACGTTTTTCGATTCGAGGCCATCTTGAATGGCTAATTGCTCACGCATTGCATCAGACACTCGCCAAGACGTGTCTGGTCTCCCGCGTCTTATTTCGCCTCTTGACATGACTGCATTCAGATAGCTCTAACTTTTGCATACGAACTCGGATTGAGATGATTTTTATATGAAAATTGACCGATTCGATGAGACGAAGACAATTCATGTAGAAAGTTTTCTCATATGAGATCATCTTGAGGGCGTAATCAGCCGAATAGTATTCTGGATACAAAATCCCAGTACTTCGAACACAATTTCGGCTTTCGAGATGAGATCGGATGGCAATGGCCCAAACTTCAAAGTTTCTCCTTGCCGGATCGCCTCCTTGCCGGGCCGTCTCCTTGCCGGATCACCTCCTCGCCGGGCCGTCTCCTTGCCGGATCGCCTCCTTGCCGGGCCGTCTCCTGCCTCTGTTTGGGTCTTCGGCAAGCACTCAAAACCGGCAAGCTTTTCGCTTGAGTTCACCTTTACTGCATTTTGCATCGTGCCAAAATCAGGTGTCAACACATGCCCCCCTGTTTTTCGGCAAAACTTGTGTGCCGAAAAATAATTTGCATTAGGCTTGTTCTAAGGACGATGTCAACACTCCATCGGCCATTAATATGTGCTTAGGGCGATAATTATATATCGGCCATTGCCTATTTAGGCTTCTTGCCACACACTTGGGTGGTACTTCTTCAAATATCTGCCATTGAGAGCTCGAGGTAGCAATGTTCCTTGCATGGATTCCACCAAATATGAATTTCCGGGAACTATTCTTGCAATCTTGAAAGGACCTTCGCAGCTTGGAGACCACTTCCCGAATTTTCTGTCCTTTGAACCAATCGGTAGAATCACCTTCCACACAAGATCACCAATCTGAAAATTCTTCAACTTCACCTTCTTATTGTAAGCTCTTGCTACCCTCAACTTGTCCCTTTCTATGGCTTTTAATGCAGTCAAACGTTTATCGGCAACCTCATCAATGTTGTCCATCATCAAGTTATAAAAGTCCACTGCCGACAAATCATTTTGTTTGGCTATTCTCAAAGCATTCAAATTCACCTCTACCGGTAAAACGGCTTCTTGACCGTATACGAGCTCATATGGAGTTACCTTCGTCGCACCATGCCTTGAGATTCTATGCGCCCACAAAGCCTCGGACAATAATTCATGCCACCTTCTTGGATTATCTTCAATCTTCTTCTTGATGAGCTTGATCAAAATTTTGTTGCTAGACTCAGCTTGTCCATTGGCTTGAGCATAATACGGAGAGGAATTGAGCAACTTTATCTTATATGATTCGGCAAATTCTCCAACTTGATGAGACATGAAAGATGAACCTTGATCCGTAGTTAATGTTTGCGGAATACCGAATCTATGAATAATGTGCTCACTTATGAATTGAATTACCTCCGTATGCGTCATATTCTTGAGAGGTACTGCTTCAGCCATTTGGTGAAATAATCGGTTGCCACCAACACGAACCGATGCCCCTTCGAGGAAGATGGATGAATTTGCCCAATGAAATCTAAACCCCATCCTCTAAAAGGCCACGGCTTGATAATAGGATGTAACATAGCAGCAGGAGCTAATTGAATATCACCAAATTTTTTACAAGCTTCACACCCTTTATAATATCTGAAGCAATCATTGATCATATTCGGCCAATAAAATCCAGCACGTCGTAATAACCACTTCATCTTAGGAGCCGACTGATGAGTACCACAAATGCCTTCATGAACCTCTCCCATAGCAACTCTTGCTTGATCCTCGTCCAAACACTTCAAAAGAACATCTTCAACCGTTTGGCGATAAAGACCACCGTCTCTTATTGTATATTTGAAAGCCATGCGCCGAACAGCCCTGTCCACCCTTTCACTCGGATTGTACAAGTAATCAATAATGGGCTTTCTCCAATCATGATTTTCACCTGTACTAGATTTATTGTTAGTGACCGAATCAGTGGGCTCTGGTTCGGCCTCCCCTATATTAGCAAGACAAGACATCGGCTCTTGAGAGATATGAAACATGCCATGATTGACATGATAGCCAGATGCTTGCTGTGCTAACTCATTTGCTCTCCAATTATCATGTCTAGATATATGAGCAATGCCAAAATGATCCAAAGTAGAAATTATATCCAGACATTTATCAAGATAAACATTAAGTGATTCGTCTAAACATTGAAAAACTTTGGATACTTGTTGCACTACTAATAACGAATCACCAAAAGCCTCAATATGTGTAGCACCTATGGCCAGCAACATCTCTAAGCCGAATAACAATGCTTCATATTCGGCTTGATTATTTGTGCAAAAATATTCTAAGCGGCATGAGGCTTCAAAAACAGCACCATAAGGAGATATATAAGCAATACCAACACCTTGGCCGTTGCTACAAACTAAACCGTCAAAATATAATCTCCATGGTACTAACGAGACAAGGTTTATATCAATATCTTGCTCGTCATTAATCCGATGCTCAACGATAAAATCAGCAACAATTTGGCCTTTCATGGATTTTAGAGATTCATAAGACAAATCATACTCAATTAAAGCATAAGCCCATTTACCAATTCTACCACTAAGAATTGGTCTATGCAACATATATTTAATGACATCGGTTTGACAAGCTACTATGCAAGAACTTGGCACTAGATAATGTCTCAATTTTGTGCAAGCATAGTATAAGCATAGGCATAATTTTTCAATATACGTATACCTTGTCTCAGCATCCAATAGACGTCAGCTCAAATAAGTGATAGCATGCTCTTTTCCTTCGGTTTCTTGAGTCAAAACAGCACCAATAACACCTTCCTCGGCTGCAATGTAAAGTCTAAAGGGCTCTCTATGCTTGGGCGCCTTCATCACCGGAGGAGTGCACAAATAATTTTTAATCATATCAAATGCTTCTTGCTGTTTTGCCCCCCAAGTAAAATCAACATCATTCTTCAACCGAAGGATATGAGTAAATGCATCAACCTTCCCTGACAAATTAGCTATGAACCTCCTCAAATAATTGACCTTGCCAAGGAATTTTTGCATATCTCTCTTGCATATTGGAGCCTCCACTTTTTGTATAGCTTCTATCTTTTTGGGATCAATCTCTATGCCATCTTCATGAATAATGAAACCCAAAAACTTACCATCCGACACGCCAAACGCACACTTCAAAGGATTCATCTTCAGCCCATATTTCTTCATCCTCTCAAAAGTTAAACGCAAATCGGCTAAGTGAGATTTAAAAGCATCCGATTTGACAACAATATCATCAATATAGACTTCAAGTATAACCCCGAGTAAATCATGAAAAATCAAATTCATAGCTCTTTGATATGTGGCGCCGGCATTCTTCAATCCAAAGGTCATTACTGTCCACTCAAATAATCCAAGGAAACCGGGGCACCGAAAAGCCGTTTTGGACATGTCCTCTTCGGCCATGAAAATTTGGTTGTACCCCGCATTGCCATCAAGAAAGCTAATAACCTTATGTCCAGAAGCATCATTAATAAGCATGTCGGCTATAGGCATAGGATACTCATCTTTGGGCGTAGCTCTATTCAAATCTCTGAAATCAATGCACACCCTCAACTTGCCGGAGCCTTTCTTTTCCACTGGCACAATATTAGAAATCCACTCGGCATACCTGCAAGGTCTAATAAAATTAGCTTTAAGCAAACGACCGATCTCTTCCTTGATCCGGTCATATATTTTTGGATTGAACTTCCTAGCCGATTGTTTATACGGTCTAAAATCGGCTTTTATAGGTAACCGATGCTCCACTAGCTCTCGGCTTAAACCTGGCATCTCATGATATTCCCATGCAAAGCAACAAATATATTCTTTCAATAGCTCGATTAACTTGACTTTACAATCGGCTTTCAAATTTTTGTTTACATATGTCGGCCTAGGAATTGAGCCATCTCCAATATCTACTTCTTCTAATGGATCGGCCGATGTAAAACCTTGTCCCAGTTTATCCATATCACCTAACTCCTCTATAGACTCATACATATCGTTCCCATTGGACCGATATTCTACAAGACGCTTTTGTAACCACTCAGAGTTAGGATCCATTTACATACGTCATACCTTGGAGCCGATTTCCACCAACCGGCTTTAAAGAAACGGGTACAAAACCACTCTTGGTGGCGCTGAGAAAGTCAAACTCTGATAAGTCCCGTCCCGTCAAGCAAGCAACA
This sequence comes from Elymus sibiricus, assembly GCA_039707655.1. Lineage (NCBI taxonomy): Eukaryota > Viridiplantae > Streptophyta > Magnoliopsida > Poales > Poaceae > Elymus > Elymus sibiricus. Next base: position 255,827,843 of record CM077671.1, read on the forward strand.
TTGGGGTGTTGCCAATCCACCGGTGTATCGGCTAAAGCAACGCAAACCGAATTATCCGCATGAACGATCTCCACTTCATCATCAACCCATTGAATTAAAAACTGGTGCATAGTGGATGGCACACATTGGTTTGCATGAACCCAATCACGGCCTAGAATGACGTTGTAGTTACCTTGCACCTCGGCGACAAAGAATGCAGTAGCCAAAGTTTTGCTCCCAACCGTAAGCTCCACGTACATCACCCCTTTGGCTTCGGTTTTCTCTTTGCCTTCAAATCCATTGAGTACCATATTGGTCTTTATCAATCCTTCGTCGGGCAAACCCAATTTCTTGAAGACTGAATAAGGCATGATATTCACTATAGCACCACCATCGACAAGCATTCGAGTAATCGGTGACCCGTTGATATGGCCTCTGAGGTACAACGGTTTCAAGTGCGTCACTGGTTCTTTTGGCTTCTCAAATATTGCATTCTTAGGACCAAAATCCAGCTGAGCCACCTCCCCTTCTTCATCTATAGCACGAAACTCAGCGGGTAAATAAAACACCATGTTGATATCCATTCCTTCATGTACTGGTGTATGCTCACAATCTACCACGTCGCCTCCTCCTCGGGTGTGTTCAGTGCTGGGCTTGCCGGTGTTGGGCTTGCCGGGCCTGCCGAGCTTGTCGGATCTAGGTTTGCCCTCTTCATTGATTTTGAAATCTGTTCGGGCGAAACGGAATCAATAGGCGCTGTAGACGATGTAACAGCAGTAGCATCGTCCTTCCTTGGTGGTACAGGTGTTGATGTGACAGATGTAGAAACCACCGCACTTTGTATTCGCTTAGGCACCCATACTTGTTCTGTAGGTACCATGGGCCGAACGTCATTGAACCACTCATCTCTTTGCTTCTCGGACTCCTGTTCTGCCATCTCATGACTCCTTAACCTCTGTAGTTTCCTCTTTTGCGTTTTTGTTAGCCCTGGAGGACACCACTTAGGCTGCATGTACTTTGGATCTTTGAACTTGGCTTTGCTCGTGCTAGCTTCATGATTTCTAGCCGAGTGTTTTGGCGCGATAGCAAGTATCGGCTCAGCAGGGTTGCTACGCACAGTCGGCTGTTGTATGGTGAATGTTTCAGTACCCAAGATGAGTGAGTCAGCATCAACTTTTTCTTTGCCCTTTCCAGACCCAACTGCCGCACTTGGTGATTTGGCACGCCACACCTGCTTGTTGATCCCTTCTTGATTATTCTGCATTGGCCGATTGACTCCTTTGTTCAAACGGCCTCGAGTGGGATAAGAAAACTTCTCACGTATAGGCCTCCTTGGTTCTGCCCATCCTGGATGAAAAGCATAAGGGGCCATTGGGGGCTGCCTCCATCCTCCATTGAAGCCTCCCATGTAATGTGGTGCATAAGGTGGTGGCGCCATCCACGGTCTTGGTGCCCACGGCCCATATGTCCTTGCATGATGCTGAAATTCTTGCCTTGGAGGTGATCTTGAACGCTTCAAATTAGCTGACCGGTTAGAGCTACAACCGGCCGCTTGATTGGCGTATTTGGACAGCAACATATCAAAAGTTGGCTTGATTTTCTTGCGCTGCACTTTAGCTTCATTCGTCTTCCATTTGCCAATTTCTGGACTCTTGTTCTTAACAAATTTAACACGAGCGTCTTGCTGCACCTGTGGTTGCCCCCCGAGTGTAGGATTCTTGATGGTGATCCTGATCACTTCCTTGCCATCAGGTTGCTTGTCAAGCACAACCTGCCTCTCTAAGACCTTGCTGTCCTCCTTGCCTTTCCTGGGCTCACCAACAATGACATTAGTTTTATTAGCAGATTCGGCCACTTCCGGCCGAATGAGTAACTTTTTTCCCTCCAAATCCAGAGTGTTCATTGGGAAAGGCTGCTTATCAATTTGCATCTCAGAAAAGTTCAATCGTCCGTCATTGATGGCCGATTGTATCTGTCGTCGAAAAACATTGCAATCATTAGTAGCATGAGAAAAAGAATTATGATACTTGCAATAAGCACGCCGTTTCAGCTCCTCAAATGGCGGTAAAGTATGAGATATTCTAATAATCTTAGCTTGTAGCAAAGCATCAAATATTCTATCACATTTAGCAATATTAAAAGTAAACTTCATCTCATCATCACGATTCTTATGAATCGGCTTTAAATCATTGCAAGTAAATGGTTTGGCCTTCGAGGGCCAAACAAATTCAGCAGCATAAATATCACCCTCATCGTCCGAACGATCACTATCATATTCAACCATATTCATCTTTGGACGATCAGTTTTATATCTATGCACTTCTTTAAGCTCCTTGCTTCGGCTTTCATGAGCCAAAGCCCTCTGTAAGACTTGGTTGATACTTATAAATTCATAGCCTTCTAGTTTCTCTCTAATATGAGCTCTCAAACCATTAAGCACAAGATCAGCCAAGTCTCTCTCAGTTATCACTAAACTATAGCACTGGTTTTTTGTTTCCCTAAATCTCTTGACGTAATCAGAGACCGATTCGTCATGCTTCTGCTTAACCGATGTAAGATGTGACAACTTAAGTTCATTATCGCCGCTATAAAAATGATCATGAAATTTTTGCTCTAGCTGCAACCATGCACGAATAGAGCCATGCGGCAAAGAAGAAAACCATGAAAATGCGGTACCAGTTATTGACAAAGGAAATAAACGCACTTTCAATTCATTTATCGAACCTGCTTCACCCAATTGTGCTAGGTATTGGCTAACATGCTCCCATGTGGTTTTTGTGCCCTCTCCATTAAACTTAACAAAATCTGGAATTTTATACCCTTGAGGGCACGGAATTGCATCAAAGTACTCAGGATACGGCTTTTGATAAATCCGATTCCTAGGTAGTTCAACACCAAAATTCTCTCGAAGTGTTTTAGCCATCTCCTCTCTAAACCTAGCTAGAGCATCGTCCGTAGTAGACGATGAAGCTTGTGGCACTGGCATAGGAGGATTGGGGTTAGCAATCATGGGTGTAAATTGTGACATGTTTGCCGAACCATAGTTCGGCAATGATCTAGCAGTGTTTCCACCTATTTGGTTCGGCGTTGCCACCGAACTCTGCATAAAAGGATTAAGTGGTGCAGCCACAATTTGATTGGTATGGGTAGGAAAATAATTCATCGGCATGGGAGGCGCCGATGAAATAGGCAAAGCTGAATCAGGGCTTCCCATACTAGCAGGCATGTTAGGCATATTCTTCTGAGCATTAGTATTGTCTAAGAAAGCTTGATAGATCAGATTATTGCTATCAGTAATACGACTCTCAATTTCAGCCCATTGCTCAGGAGAAAAGGTAGTACTTACAGAAGGTTTAACCTGCTCAGTTTGAAGGGGAGGAAACTTGATTTCTCCAACCGGAGTGATATTGCCTTGGCGATCCTTCTTGAAGTTTCCAAGGAACTCCTGCAACTCCTTCTCTTCACGCGCCTTCTTGTACTCCTCATAAGCTTGGCGATGCTCGGCCAATAACTCCTCCAGATTGGGCTTGATGATGTTATCGGCATCAACTTCCGAGGGCTTGGGAAGATTGGACATGATGGATGATGATGATGGATCAAAGTTCCCCAGCGGAGTCGCCAAAAAGTGTGTTGACACACGGACACGTCACCGTGTACCCTCGACGCCGGGGGTGATGCACCGCAGCTCACGTCGAAGGAGGTCCGACCGGCAGCGCGATACGCAAGACAGCCGGCAGACGCTTTTGAAGACCCGAAGCCCCGCACGCCCGGGAGGGACCCCGTCAGGGAGTGCGGCAGCAATGGGCTGCCCTAGGTCGATTCGCTCGCCCCTAGAGCCTCTGTACTCGCAGCTCTCCAACACGAAGAACGACGAAGAACGAGAGAGAAAAACGATGGAAAGATAAAACGTAGATGAAAAAGTAGTATAATGATTGTTCGATTGTGTGTTGTTCAATCGGCCGTCACCCCCAACATATATAAGAGGCGGCTGGACTTCCCGTACAAGCAAAGGATTCATCTAGGCTTTCCTTACAAGAAAATTACATCAATTCACGTCCTAGAGTCCTAGTTCTGGTCCCGCTCGGATTCAGCCCGAATCTGGTCCAATCTTCTGTCTTGCTCCTTGCGTGGGCCGTGGAATCTGCACACGACCTCCGATGGAGATGGTCCAAACACGAATTTTGTGCGCTTCGACGAGGCCAATAATCCATATGTTGATCACTTTTCCAAATAAGGCCATCTTGAATACTCCACGGGGTCATCTTTAATTTCGAGTCGGACTCGGTTATGTAGCTGACTGGACCGTCCGACTCCTGTAGCGTCTTTCCAGGTCGTATACTATGTCGGATGATGATGACTCCAAAAGCAAAGTTGACCGTTTCGACGTTACGAACAACTTTCATGTTGAACACTTTTTCATCTGAGGCCATCTAGATAATTATTTGAGCCCATCTTCAGCTTCTGGTCGGATTTGACAGTTTCCACCCCGGCAAGCTTTTCCCGGCAAGCTTTCCACCCCGGCAAGGTTTCCATCCCGGCAAGGTTTCACACCCCGGCAAGGTTTCCATCCCGACAAGAGTTCCCCGGCAAGGTTTCTATCCCGGCAAGCTTTAACACCCCGGCAAGGTTTCCATCCCGGCAAGATTTCCCCGGCAAGGTTTCTATCCCGGCAAGCTTTCTGGCTGTACCTTGCGGATCTTATTTGTGGCAGTAAACGACCTCGGGTGAAAATGTGCCCAAAAGCAAATTTGACCGTTTCGACGTTACGAACAACTTTCATGTTGAACGTTTTTCGATTCGAGGCCATCTTGAATGGCTAATTGCTCACGCATTGCATCAGACACTCGCCAAGACGTGTCTGGTCTCCCGCGTCTTATTTCGCCTCTTGACATGGCTGCATTCAGATAGCTCTAACTTTTTCATACGAACTTGGATTGAGACGATTTTTATATGAAAATCGACCGATTCGACGAGACGAAGACAATTCATGTAGAAAGTTTTCTCATATGAGATCATCTTGAGGGCGTAATCAGCCGAATAGTATTCTGGATACAAAATCCCAGTACTTCGAACACAATTTCGGCTTTCGAGATGAGATCGGATGGCAATGGCCCAAACTTCAAAGTTTCTCCTTGCCGGATCGCCTCCTTGCCGGGCCGTCTCTCCTTGCCGGATCACCTCCTCGCCGGGCCGTCTCCTTGCCGGATCGCCTCCTTGCCGGGCCGTCTCCTGCCTCTGTTTGGGTCTTCGGCAAGGACTCAAAACCGGCAAGCTTTTCGCTTGAGTTCACCTTTACTGCATTTTGCATCGTGCCAAAATCAGGTGTCAACAGATTTATTCAAGAACCTTGCACGCTAGCTTAGATGAGTTTTGGCAGTTGGTCCGGATGATGTTAGTGGTGGAAGACAGCACGAGAAAGTGATCGGATGACAGAGGTACACACAATGGAGGGAAGGGCACGAGGGGTCTTTTGTTTCTTGGTTTTCATGCATTCGTGTGTCAGAGTTTGAAGAGGAAAGACTAGGAGATGAGTGAAGGGATAACTACCGACTCCAATCTTTATGAGTAGACAAATATTTTAATGTCATATCAAACAATAACTTTTTTTAGGTAAACACAGAGATTAAAAATAGAAACATAGAAACAAGATGTAATGGGTGATATTAGGTAATATAATCAAGACAAAAGCAACTAAGGTTAATAATTTCTTGGTCAACCAACAATTTTTCAAGGTCTCCTTTACATTTAATTTGATGGACATGGTTAGTTGCGTCAAATAATAACTCGTACTTTTGCAACTAACTAGCAATGTGCCCCGCCACGGAACCACATGAAACAAGGTGGGATTTGATTTACTCAAGAACCTTTCACGCAAACTTAGATGAGTTGCAATGTTGGTGGTCGAAGACGACACGAGAAGGTGATCGGGTGACGGAGGAACACATAATGGGGGGAGGGGCATGAGGGGTCTATTGTTTGTTGGTTTTCATGCATTCGTGTGTTAGAGTTTGGAGAAGAAAGACTGAGTGATGAGTGAAGGGATAACTACTGACTCTAATCTTCATGAGTAGATAAATATATTAAGGTTATATCAAACTATAAACTTTTTGAGGGAAACATGAGGACTAAATTTTGAAAACTAGAATACAAGATGTAATGGGCGAGGTAATATAATCAAGACAAAAGCAACCGAGGTTAATAATTTCTTAGTTAACCAACATTTTTTCAAGGCCACCTTTACAAATTTGATGGGCATGATTACTTGCGTCAAGTAATAACTCGTACTTTTGCAACTAACTAGCAAGGTGCCCCGCCACGGAACAACATGAAACAAGGTGGAATTTGATATACTCAAGAACGTTGCACGCTAGCTTAGATGAGTTTTGGCAGTTGGTCCAAATGATGTTAGTGGTGGAAGATAACACGATAAGGTGATTGAGTGACGGAGGAACACACAATGGGCGGGTCACGAGGGGTCTATTGTTTTGTTTGTTTCCATGCATCCGTGTGTCAAAGTTTGTAGAAGAAAGACCGAGAGATGAGTGAAGGGATAACTATCAACTATAATCTTTATGAGTAGACAAATATATTAGTGTTATATCAAATTATAAAAAAATTGAGGAAAACATGTAGATTAAATTTTGGAAAAATATAACACAAGATGTAATGTGTGATATTAGGTAATATAATTAATACAAAACAATTAAGGTTAACAATTTCTTAGTTAACCAACATTTTTTCAAGCCGACCTTTACATTTAATTTGATGGACATTGTTAGTTGCATCAAGCAATAACTCATGCTTTTGCAACTAACCAGCAAGGTGCCCCACCACTAAACCAAATGAAACAAGGTGGAATTTGATTTACTCAAGAACCATGCACGCTAGCTTAGATGAGTTTTGGAAGATGGTCCAAATGATTTTAGTGGTGGAACACGACACGAGAAGGTGATCGGGTGACGGAAGAACACAAAGGGGGTGGGGGCACGAGGGGCCTATTGTTTGTTTGTTTTCATACAATCGTGTGTCAGAGTTTGGAGAAGAAATACTGAGAGATGAGTGAAGGGATAACTAACGACTCCAATCTTTATGAGTAGACAAAAAATATATTAGTGTTTTATCAGACTAGTGTTTTAGGGAAACATGGAGATTAATATTTGGAACATAGGTACAAGATGTAATGGGTGATATTAGGTAATGTAATTAAGACAAAAGCAACTAAGGTTAATAATTTCTTAGTTAACCAATATGTTTTCAAGGTGACCATTACCTTAATTTCATGAACATGGTTAGTTGCGCCAAGTAATAATTCGTACTTTTGCAGCTAATTATAAAGGTGCCCCGCCACAGAACCACATGAAACAAGGTGGGATTTGATTTACTCAACAACATGCATGCTGGCTTAGATGAGTTTTGGTAGTTGGTTTGGATGATGTTAGTGGTGGAAGATGGCACGAGATGGTGACCGGGTGATGGAGGAACACACAATTGGGGGGGGGGGTGTCATGAGGAGTCCATTGTTTGTTGATTTTCATGCATTCGTGTGTTAGAGTTTGGAGAAGAAAGACCATGTGATGAGTAAAGGGATAACTAACGACTCCAATCTTTATGTGTACACAAATATACTAATTTTATATCAAACTATAACCTTTTTGATATATGATCATTTCTTCACGGACCCCTTGCGACCACAACCCGACAACCCTAGCCAAGTCACCCTTCCCTTTCTCCCGTTCTCCCTCGTCATCGTCAGTCGTCCCCCCGCGCAAGACTTTGGTTGGTAGGGTGGCAATACTCCCTGGTGTTCGGCTCTAGCCATGAAGAATCACCTCGATGGCTGATACGTCTCGAACGTATCTATAATTTTTTATTGTTCCATGCTATTATATTATCATTTTAGGATACTTTTTAGGCATTTACTTTTTGTTTTATATTATTTTCGAGCACTAACCTATTAACCCAGTGCCAAGTGCCATTTGCTGTTTTCTGCGTGTTTTTGGCTTTTCAGGAATACTATACCAAACGAAGTCCAAATACCCCGAAACTTTTTGATGGTTTTTTCTGGACCAAAATAAGACCTGGAAGCTTCAGAGGAAGACCGAAGGAGGGCACACGAGGTGCCCCCAAGCCATCAGGGCACGCCCGGGGGTGGCCGCGCCCTGATAGCTTGGGGCCACCTGCCTGCTCCTCTGGCCCTGATTTCTGGCCTATAAATTCTCTAATATCTGGAAAACCCTAGAGAGCCTCCCGAAACACTTTTTTCGCCGCCGCAAATCTCTGTTCTGCCGTGTGCCCATTTGGAGCCCTGTTCCGGTACCCTGCCGAAGGGGGATCGATCACGGAGGGCCTCTACATCAACCTTGCTGCTCCCATGGTGATGTGTGAGTAGTTCAGCGCAGATCTACAGGTCCGTAGTTAGTACCTGGAGGCTATCTCTCTCTGTGTGTTCTTCATTGCCAAGATCACCGCGATTCCCACAGTGATCTATCTTATGTAATCAATCTTTTGCGGTGTGTTTGTTGGGATCCGATGAATTGTGAGTTTATGTTCAGATTATTCATGACAAGATATTGAATACTTGCTGGTATTTTATTTGCATGATTGTTATAGCTTCGTAATGCTCTACGATCTATCGGTTTGGTTTGGCCAACTAGATTGATTTATCTTCAAGTGAGAGTGGTGCGTTGTAGTGGGTTCAATCTTGCGGTGCTCAATCCCAGTGACAGAAAGAGACATGACATGTATTGTACTATCATGGATAGAGCACCGCAAGATTAAACCCATCACAACTCACCACTCCCACTGAAGATAAATCAATCTAGTTGGTCAAACCAAACCGATAGATTAGAGAGAAATACGAAGCTATACCAATCATGCATAAAAGAATTCAGAGAAGACTCAATTAATATTCTTGAATAATTTGATCATAAACTCACAATTCAGCGGATCCCAACAAACACACCGCAAAGAAGATTACATCGAATAGATCATCGCGAAGATGCAATGAACTTTGTATTGAAGATCATAGAGAGATAGCCATCTAGGTACTAGCCATGGACCCATAGGTCTGTGGTGAACTCCTCACACATCATCATGAGAGCAGCAAGGTTGATGTAGAGGCCCTCTGTGACCGATCCCCCTCTGGCAGAGTACCGGAACAGGGCTCCAGATGGGCACACGGCGAAACAGAGACTTGCGACGGCGGAAAAAGGGTTTCAGGTGGCTCTCTGTTGATTTCCGATTTTAGAGAATATATAGAGGCGGAGGTAGGTCAAACGGAGGCACGCGGTGGTCCCAAGGCAAGGGGGCACGCCCTCTTGCCTTGGCACCGCCTCGTGCGGCCTCCGGACTCCCTCCGAAGCTTCCAGGTCTTATTCTTGTCCAAAAAAAATCATCAAAAAGTTTCGGGTCATTTGGACTTCGTTTGGTAATGGTTTCCTGAAAGGCCAGAAAACAAGCAGAAAACAACAGCTGGCAGTGGGCACTAGATTAATAGGTTAGTTCAAAAAATGATATAAAATAGCATATAAATGCATATAAAGTATCCTAAAATGATAATATAACAACATGGAAAAAAGCCAAAATTATAGATACGTTGGAGACGTATCAGGGCCCACATGGGCAGGTGGCGCGACCACCCCCCGACCGCGCCACCAGGCCATGTGGCTGCCTCGTGGGCCCCCTCGACTTCTCACGAAACTTCTAGGGTCTCTTATTGTCCAGAAAAAACAATCAAAAACTTTTGTCGTGTTTGGACCTTCCTAGTTATGGATTTTCCGCAGAACCTAAAATAAGCAAAAAAAAAACATGAACCGGCACTGGGCATTAGATTAATAAGTTAGTCCATCAATATATTATAAAAATGCACCAAAACTATATATAATTGGTGTAAATATAGCATAAATATTTTATAAATTATAGATACGTTGAAAACGTATTAGTGGCCACGACGGTGCTCTCACGTCATTCCCTTATTTGGAGGCATAGTTGTTGAAGCACTTTTCACACGGTGCTGCCATCGGTGGAGATTGATGTTGATGGTTGTTGATGCATGTTTGATCTTGCTTCAATAGAACTCTCGAAGGTTGCTTTTTTCCCTTATTTGTGTGTGTGCAGTTTTGTGTTGGATATGTGCATCCTAATTTTATAGATGACATGTGTGTATTCATGATGCTTTGTATTTTTTATGCGACATTTTGAGGTAATAAAAAAATGACCTTTATGAAAGAAACTATAAATATTTTACGCAAATAATTAATAATCAACGTCATTATCTACTCTTAATAGAGTCAGGTTATGTCACTCCGAGCTTGGGCGAAAAGCCACTACGTATGTATCATCTTCCATGTTGCTTGGTCTGGTTTTTTCAACCCTCTAAACTGATGGTGATGGATTGTAAGCTTATTTTGCATGGGGTGATGCTCCAGCCGATGTTGCTTTGAAGACTTATAGATCTCATCTCAAGGGGTGGATGGTTATTGTGGTCTTCAAGGCATCGTACAGCGAGAGCGTTTGCAGGTGTCTATTTCCTTTAATGTTGGCTCAATGCAATTTTCGATTTTCGGCGAGCGGCGTACAATCAGAGAAACAAGACTATTTTGATTTTCGGCGAGTATGTTTTTCAAGGTCATTTTATTTTTTTACTTGTCGTTCTATGTCCAGTTATGTATTCATTGTACTATTTTTTGTTTTGCTTGATATTAAGCTGGTCTGAGATGTTCTTTGGGTGTCTTTATTAAAAGAAGAACTTAGCTGGAGTGTGGCCATCTCAGATCTGACCTGGTAAAGATGCATATTTTCTACCAATGCACAAGATTGCATTCCTTTATACTACCGTACAATTCGTTATTATTGCTAATCTTAGAGAAATTATAATATTTAATTGTTGGCGATCTGAGTTAGTGTTAGAGTTGACTAGTTGGTTTGCGGAGTACTAGTACATTTCAGCTCCTTCGCCAGACAAGTTTTTGTGGTGTCATTTTGGATTTGTTCATTTAAACTGCCTACCCGATTTATCTTCATTTTTGTGGGAAACCCTCGTTTAGTTTTGTGGTGTCATTTCGGATTTGTTTAGCTATGCAAGTTTCGTGCACTATGCGCACTTGTTCAAATTTAGGTATGGCTGACAGTGCATACCACCCCCACATATTATTCATAAAATTATCTGAATAAACAGTAACCAACCATTGCTACTGCGAAAAGGCATCAAGGGCTAAAGATAACACTACATGCACTTTGTGTTCTGCAAGTTAACAAACACAAAAGCTTAGCCACTTGGGAGAAGATGGCATCTGCAAAAGACACAACAAAAGTTTGGTCGCCTATAAAATATATCATGATGTAGCTTTCAGTTTGCGTTTTCATGTTTGTATCACCTAATTTTATAATTTTATGATAAAATTAGGTTGTCTAAAGCGAAAAGGCATAATCAAGTCATGGTTAGCAGATGCCATGTGGTTCTAGAAAAGAAAAGGTTGCACCTTTTTTCTTGAGCTATTCCATCAAGATCGATGCCTTACTCGTGTTATCTCAGATCATCTTCATATCTACAGAAAACAAAAATGAAAGTGACAGCGAGAAAGAGATCATAGATGAAAATGATGTTACTGGCAACATGGCAAGTGGATGAGCAGATCTGGCAAATTGCCTTCTCTCCACTACATGCCTACCTCGTCCCTTGCAGAGGAAAATTTGCACTTCTTCCCGTTCTGCTTCATCGAAAAATAGTTTACTTGTTTGATTAGTGGCCTGAGAGACAACGGAGTGGTCAATAATTGAACTAAACAAACGAGGGAGTGGTCAAGATGTGATCGACCGGACTAACAACTCGCATGCTTATTATAATATATTATTAGGATCTCCTTTGCAACATGGATTTTTTACTATTAAAAAAACAAAGCAAAGATAAACAAAATACAGGTGACGGTGTCCTGAACTAGGGGTACTCACCACGTCGTCTCTCAACCAGTGAATCAGACCGAGGACCCATGGCGGTTCACTAATGGCCACTTCAAGCAGTCTATGACATATACGAAGAAGATCCCACAAGACTAGTGATCAAGATAAGGACTCCTTTTCACTGACGTAGCCGACTAGGACTCATGTTATCTTAGGCCTCCGCTACATTATATAATCCGAGGCTAGGCTAGTCAATAGATCATGGAATCTCATATTCATTAGAACAAATCTCGTGGTAGATAACTATACTCAGTATTATCCCTCATATCAATACAATTAAGATCAGGACGTAGGATATATATTATCTCTTTGAAAGAGTCCGAAGCTGAGTAAAATCCAGTGTCTCTGTTACCATCGCTCCAAGACGCCAGGCTTAGGGCCCCTACCTCGAGATATGTCGGATTTAGCACCGATAACAGGGCCTTCTTTAAGTTAATATACTATGTTTTAGGATAATCTCTTTTCGTGTTTCCTAAAAAAAACGCGCGTTAAAATGCTTAAAAAATTCAACAATTATTTTCTTTGTTTTCTATTCTTTTTCCTTCTAAGTAACGTGTAATCTTAAAGATCATGTATTAGCATCAAAAAGCTTTATCTTAATGTGTACTATGTGGTTTGATTTCTTATGGGATTCAATAACCCATGAACTTGCAAACCACTCAGATGGTTAGGTTCCTTATGACCAAACTATCCCACTTGGATTTAAAACATAGACTCCACATGGATTCTTGCATCTTTCTGGTTTTATTTCAGGCTTAACGGCAATGCTCATTTAGAGACGATGTTCGTTCAGTGGAAGGCATCTGTTGTGATCGTCAATTTGAATATTTTGCAGGTCAACCTCTTGTAGGTGCTCACATGGATATTATGATGTGCGTGCGTGCATTCATAGGAACAAGCATTTAATTTTATACAGTGTTTAAAAAAACATAAACGTCCGACTCTTTGTATGTTCTTAGTTAAATTTATACATTCCAGCGAGAGTCTTAAAGTGTTCACCAATAATTCACATTTATGCTAATTTACAGTTATGCATTCGGAGAGAGCCTTAAAGTGTTCACAAATACAATAATGAATAGTGTACATGCCCAAAAGATTTCAAGCATAAATTGTGAGCCAAAGATAAATGTGAATTATTCTTCCATAAAGCAAAAGCTTTTTTTTGCACCGCTCCCAACCCTTGCGCCGCCCCTCTCGGGCGACTCGGGGGCGACCCCCCTCCCGTCGCCGGCGTACCGCCTCCTCTCCCTCCCTCCCTCGCCGCCGCATGAGGCTGGCGTCGGGCAAGCCCGTGGCGCAGCCGGGGACTGCGGCGGCGGGGCCCTTGCTGCTCCGCCCCCGATGGTGGAGAGCGATTGGATCTGGGGCGGCGGCCCTTCCGGCGAGGTCCCTCCATGGTGCGGCGAGCGATGGGGCCGGCGTGGTGCCGGTGATCTGGTCGGACGGCCGACGGATCTTCGGTAGACCAGGGCCTGGCGTGGCTGCTCTGGCGGCCGGCGGCGCCAGATCTGGCTGCTGTCCTCCGGACCTGATCTGTGGGCCTCTCTCCTGTGGGTTCCTGGAAGTGCCGGCGAGGTTGCCGGGGCCCTGGCCGCGGGTGAAGCTGGTGGAGGAGATTCGGATTGGGGGAAACCCCTTGGTCAGCCCCGGCCGGCCGCACCAACGACGACGCTCAAGGGCGCCGTTTTTCTTCTTGGAGACGTCGGTCTACGTCTGCTCCTCCACTCCCCCCTCCTTGCCTCTCGGGTGAAAACCCTAACTCCGGTGGGCGGCGGCAGCATCCTTGACGCCGTGACCTTCCTGAAGGCGTCGCCTTGAGGGCTGAGTGGTGGTGGGCACTGTATGGGTCCTTGACGGTTGGTGGTGGTGGACACTACTTCGGGGGAAACCCTAGGATCTGGTCTTTCAGATCGGACGATGACGGTACTGCGGTGCCGTTTCTCTCTTGGGAGCATCGTTTGTGGAGCAGCGCTGGCAGACAGAGGCAGGAGGTGGAGCGGCTTCGTCTTGCACGGAGTTTCGGTGGAGTTGTCAAGTCATGCCTGGCCGACAGGTGCTACGCTGAGTCATGCCTGGTTGGAAGGTGCTACGCACGACAGATCTTCCAGAGTCTTCGCGTCTGGACGGATGAGCGCAGGGCGGTGGCGTCGACGGATGTTCGGACTGGCAAGGATGATGCAGATCTCTCTCCTGAAGATGGGTCAGTGGTCCGATGATGATGTCGGCTTCTAAAACGTGTGCATGTGGTGTGCGCTTTAGGTCTGCTGCACCGACTGTTGATCCCGATACGTTATGTGGATGGATTGGCGACGACACCGGTTTTAGATATGTGGAGTGAGAGCACTCCACATTATCGAATTTGTAGGTATGAGTAGTGGCTTTGGGTGGATTGATGTATGTTCTTGTCAGGCCTTTGTGGAATAATTAATAAAGATGGCTGCATGCATCGATTGATGCAGAGAGGCCGGGGGTTTAACCTCCTTTTCCAAAAAAATAAAGTAATTATGTGGTCCAAAAAGGTTACTTGAACTTGGAAAGTAAGTCAGGCAACTAGTAAATAGGCCCCTTCTTGAATTCTTTTTATCCATACAAAATTCTATTTTTTTATCCATAGCATGAACATCGACAAATATTGTTGGCTAATAACTGCACAAACTAATATAAGCTAGAGGCTGTTTCCAAAATCAATAAGATAGTTCTCAAGATGTGCTCCATTAACAACTTGCTCGCTAATCTTATCTTACTCCTGTTAAGATTTCAATTGGCAGTGGCCGTCTGCACATGCATGTAATACTAACCATCAGATCTGTATCAAATGATAGTACTTGATTCCATATTGTTTCCTTTATCTCGACACATATAGCTGCATCAATATTTTTAGCACTGTCTATAAGGCAATTTGGGACATCCCCCTAGTAATCCCGCGTCGCCCCCGCGTGGCGACGGGGAGGAACCCTAGCCGCCGGCCCCTAGCCCCCCCCCCGGCCCCTTCCTCCCTCACCGACGCCTCGAGTCGCCGCCGAGCGAAGCCCGGCCGGCATGGGCAGCGGCGGGGGCGCGCCTTCCCCTCCTCGCGGATCCCCGGCCGGTGCGGGACGGCTGGCCGCTGGAGGCGTCGGGCTATGCCGGGGCTCGGCGGCGCAGCTTCGGGCGCTCCTGGCGGCGGCGGCTCGTCGTTGGGCTCTCGTGATGGCGCGACGGCTTCCATGGAGAGGCGCGCTTGGGCGCGGATCGACGTCGGCCTGGCGGCTGGATCTGGATCCAGGCGGCGCAGGCCGCGGACGGCGAGGGCGGCTGCGGGGGTCCGGCTTCGGGCTCCCGACGGCTGCAGATGGTCCTTCCCGTCGTGGACGCATCGTGGTGCACCTCGGGCAGCGGCGGTTCCGATGGCGGCGCTACCTCGGGCGGCGCAGTTCCGGATGGTGAGGAGGCGGTGGCGCGGTCACTTGGCCGCGGGCTGGCGCGGCGGCTGGCGGCGGCGCTCTTTCGGCCCAGATCTGAGCCCTTTGGGGCCCCATCTAGGTCTGGGCGGGCCTGGCTTGGCTCCGTCTGCGACGACTCCGGCGAACGGAGGTGCGGCTCATGCGGAGGATTGCGAAGATGGCGGCAGGTCCACTGCAGCGCGTCGACGGGAGCTTCACGAGCCATTTCAGGCTTGGCCGGTCCTACGTGCCTGGTGTGCTCTTCTTGCTGCGTCCGGTCGTTGACCGCCGAGGGCGGTGGAGGTTGTCCCCTCACGTGTGGCTGCTGACTCTACCGCTCCTCGTTCCCGGCTGCTCCCTCTCGGATCCATCGGTCCCGCTTCGCTCTCCATGGTGAGACGGCGGTGGTGACTCCTATACCGTGGTGGCACATGTTGGTGGGCGGCAAGTTTGGTTGAGCGCGTCGGATCGGCTGGGGTGGTGGGTGTGTGGCGGACGGGGAAATCCTTGTCGGTGTGGCTGGCACCGACATGGCGACGCCCGTGGACACCGTCATTCCTTCCTGAAGGGTGTCGGGTATCCCACTCACCCACGCCCCTCCATGTACCGAGGGAAACCCTAGGACCAGTCCGGGCAGCAGCGTCGTCATCTTCGCATTCCTTCCTGAAGGTGTTGCTTGGTATGCGGTAGTCCGAAGTGCTAGGAGCGTGGTGGAAATCTTCGGAGGGCGCAGCGGTTCAGGATCATCATCGTTTCCGTCGATCCGACTCTGTTGTCATTCGTTTCATTTACTTTCTCTTTTATTTCTCTTGGGCATACTTATGATGTCTGCTCTAGCATTGGGATCTCTGTTGTATCAGGTGGTTGCTATATGAATATAGCACTATTAGGATATAGCTTATAGGTAGAATATTACTAGTAGCGAGGGACAAAAGCCCAATGCTAGTGTTAATTAGCACTCCCTCTGTCAACTAATATAAGAGCATTTAGTGATTAGTAGCGCTGGGACAGAACATGCGCTACTGGTAAGATATAGCAGTAGCGTCGGGCTTTGCACGCAACGCTACTAATAGATGAGCCACACCATACGCCCACGGGCTAGCCATAGTAGCAGTGTTGGGCTCACTCCAGCACTACTGCTAATACCATTAACAGTAGCGCTGGACACAGGCCGACGCTGCTATTGTGGCCACCCCATGCCCACCTCCCTTGCCCCCCTTAGCAGTAGCGGTGGTTCTTGCCCCGCGCTGCTACTAAATCCTACCTTATCCAGTTATCCTCTTCCCCGCGCCCCCTCACTCTCCCTCCTCACTCTCTCCCTCTCCACTCTCTCCCTTGTGTCGGCCCTGCCCCACGCTTGTCGGCCCGCCCCCGCACGCGCGGCCGCCCTCCCCCGCGCCAGACCTGCCCTCTCCGTCTCGGCCCCGCCTGCCCACCGTGAGCACATCCCTCTCCTCCCAATTCAATTTTGTTTGAGTGTATATACGAATGAATGGATGAATTGAGCACTAGGATCTGTTAATTCATAGGACAAATTAGCTAGGGTTCTTTATATGTGTTGGAAGAATTTTACACGGCCTTGTATATATCTAAATGTATGAACCCTAGTTTTTTAGTATTTGTTGCTTAGTTGCTGCTTAGGTTTGGATATATTTGCTGCTTAGTAAATTTTCAGTAAAAAAAGTTTATAAGAGAATAGAAAATACCTTTAAATATTTTAGGTATCAAATAGGTTTTTTGAATATAGAAATGCTTTAGGTATCGAATAGGATTTTTGAATATAGAAATGTGTTTTTTGAATATTTTGGTCCTGACACATGTTGTCCCGCACATGCCGACCGCACGCCGTGAAACAGTCGGTAGACCCTGTTGTGGTTAGCTAGCTGGTGGGGGTCGTCGATCTCTTTTTTTTGTGTCGGCTCTTTCGACACTCGATTGCTTTAGTAAAAAAATATGTATAGATATTTTTAGTAAAAAAATTAGGTATAGAAATTTTTAGTAATTATTTTTTTTCAATATAGAAATGTATTGGACTATTTAATTATTTTTATGTCATTATAACTTTGTCATGAAAGAATGCTATATGACATTTGATGATCTAAATTTTTCACACGATGGAATATGCAGGCTTTGTAGAGTTGCGTCTCCTGGAGTGATCGTCGTCGGATCTTCCTCTACTTCCTCTACAGCCTTGTCGGTGAGCTAAAATTCCACCTCCTCCTTCTCTTCTCCTCGGACATGTATATGGTGATATTTAGACTTGTGTTTTGCTTGTCTATTTGGACATGTGTGTATGATTTTGCAAAGAACACCTCCGAGTGGCCTATGTTTTGCTGGAATGTTGATTCATTTCCGTTCCAGCAAATTTCAGACGCTCGATATGTCCTGTTTATAGAATGGTCATGTCAATTTTTTTGTGGATTTTGGCATGACTTGTGCTAGAAAGTAGGAAATATTGAGTGCCCATGATTTTGGCATGACGTGCACGAGTTGAGCCATGTTAACATCACTTCAGACATCTTTGTCAGATTTTTTTACTATTGTGTCACTAGTTCATCTTTTGCATACATTCTTCTTAAGCAAAACTAGTTTGCTAACTATGTTATTATTATGTTCTTCAACAGGTACTCCCGCCGGAGATTGTGCCTACCGTGATGTTAACCGAAGGTTATTTCAATATGGTTAGCTTACCGCCAATTCTGCCAGAGAGTTTCCCAGGTAGATACTCGATGTCTCGAAGGGATGAAACCCTGAAAATCAAAGAATGGGTCAAAGCAATAAAATCACGTAGGCAACCACTTGGCGGAGACGATAAGGATTTGCGCAGGCCACAAGTTGGAGATAGGTTGATCTGTATTCTTCATACCGGGGATGGAGGAGTTTACCTTTTTATGCTATTTTACCTAGGAAAGAGTAGTAGGTTCTAACTTGTACTCATCTAGCGCGGGTCATGATGATGAGTTA
The DNA here is from genome assembly GCA_039707655.1 of Elymus sibiricus. Classification (NCBI taxonomy): domain Eukaryota; kingdom Viridiplantae; phylum Streptophyta; class Magnoliopsida; order Poales; family Poaceae; genus Elymus; species Elymus sibiricus. Next base: position 255,846,166 of record CM077671.1, read on the forward strand.
TTTAACTAGTATGATAACAATTAGTTAGTGTTGGTAACTTGTGATATGCTAGATGATGAGTTATGATAATGATGAGTTGTTATATCATTGGATGAAAAAAACATGGATTAGATTATAGTTGATGGATCCAATTAACCAAGTTAAATTAGTAAGACGAATGATGTTGGGACGGCACACAAGTGTGCCTATCATTCGGCACTTGTGTGCCCAACATCATATCGTCCTACTAATCCAACTTGGTTAATTGGATACATCCAATGTAATCTAATCGGTGTTTCATTCACTACCTCTTCATTGCTGTCGTATAAAAATGTGTATAACGGTGTACAAATAAAAAGAATAGAAATACATAGTAGTGACGTTGTATTTAGCAGTAGCGTTTGTGAAACAGGCGCCACAGCTATCACCATGAGTAGTAGCGCGGCCTGTGAAATGCGCTACTGCTAATTATTAGTTGTAGCGCGGGTCACCGCGCTATTGGTAGGCCAAAAACCGGCGCTACTGGTAAGATTTTCCCTAGTAGTGTAGCAGGGTGAAACCCTATTTCGAGGTCTATAAGGCAATTTCCAAGAACACATGCTAGTATTTTTTTTCTTCTAAAAACTACAACAACTTTTGTTTATTTGGAGTCATTGACTTGACAACTAATCCAATTGAACTTGCAAGATTGTTTCAAATCTTTCTACATATTTTGAGTATTTTTTTAACTAAATGTATTGAGATTCCTTAGCAGCATCCCTAGCTATTCGTTATAAAAATATGTAATTAGAGTTTCGAGTAATAAGGGACAATGTACCCATCATCCAGAAAGATTCCAAGGATAAACCATGAACCCATATTTGGTGCGATTGTTCTTCTTCCACTAGAATAAAATTAATATATTTTTGGTAGCCGAAGGTCCAAATCATTCGCATTATGTATAGATCAGTAAGATGCTTTATGATATGATAAGCCGATAAGAACACAACTAAGGAGTATAAATTCAAAGATTACATTCTGCAACTAGTTCTATCCTTGGCCGTGAGTGCAGATTTTTTTTACATTGTTTGCTTATTATTATTATTATTATTATTATTATTATTATTATTATTATAACCACCTAATTTGACAAGCCTGGGGGTATATAGATACTCAAACAGTGATAGCATGATCCACTGTTGCACGGTACGTGAAATCCCCAAGTGTGGTACTGACAAGTGACCATATGATCCTCAAAAAAAAAGTGACCATATGACCCCACGTGTCACCCTAACGCTACATGCCAAAAATGGTACTATCAACTAATTTGTTGGTCCACCGAAAGCCAAAGCTCTTTAAATTCCAACTTCTGAGTCAATATTGGGGTGCTATCACATAGGTCCAGCGGAAGCCTTCCACGTCTATATTGGCAGCTGCAAAACTCAGATAAGGAAATGTACATTCCTTCTCCGGTTCTCCTGGAAGGCACAAAGACACAACACGGAGAGAGGTGTGCCTAGTGTCTGGATTGTTGATGCAACGCAGTTAAGCACACAACTCAAACTTAGAACTTCAAATCATTGTAAGATGAACCGAATCTAACAAGCATCGAGAAGGTCCACAATTTATCTGATTATTATGCGAATAGTATTATTCCTTGGTCCATAGATGTCGTACTGTGTACTCAACTATAACATATGGAATTCCTCAAAAACAAAAACAAAAAACTATCAGATATAGAACAACATGAATAAGATGTGTGGGACTCGCATTATTCCCCTTTCCTCGATTGAATGCAGATCACATCTGTTTGTCTCCACTACTACTGAACTAGCATAATAAGTATAACCTTGTATAATTTTATTGTATTTGGACATACCATGTTGATACTTTTTGAATGACTGCCTGTAGCTTAGCCGTCGTATTTGAATTGTATTTTTTTGGTAGCATAATTGCGTTGCTTATCATAACAAGTGATAGCTTATTAGCTTATGGTGTTTGTTCCAAGTCAAACAAATTAACCTTTCTTTTATAAGAACAAGGCTATAGTCTCTTGTGTTCGACCCAGGTGTCGATGCCTCAATAAGAGAGCACTTTATTAGTTTCACAAACTTCGTTTCTTGGACGGCGCCGATGTTGAAGCCTACAAAATATTTGCTAAATTTTATTATGCATCTTTTGACTACATACATTAGTAAGATTCCCTATATTAGTTAAAGGCATTATGAAGTGGGGTTGCTGCTTATATAAGCATTTAGAATAAAGTGCACTTTGGTGGAAAAGAAGCACTAACAATGTCCGTTTTTTCTTATATATATGGGCGGCTGTCATGTTGCAGTTGGTGGATGCCACATCCACGTCAAACAAGAAAAGATGGACTGAACATAGGCCGGAGAACCGTTTCCAGGAGAAGCATATGTTCCCAGCTGTACAAATATGCTCTCTCTTTTTACTTGCAGGGAAGAAATATGCTCTCATTTGGCTTTTTAGGGGAATATGCTCTCATTTGAATTCATGATAATCAAACGAAACTAAATCCCTAAATCCGCTCAAGAATAAACCCTAAATTTCACACCGACAACGATCATAGGTAACATGTTACTCATGACTCGATGAATGCGTCACCCTTCCTTTTGTCTTACTTGCCTTACCTTAGCCCGGGAGATTTATATTGGTTGTGAAAAATAAAATAAGAGTTGATCTGTTTATTTTCAAACTCAAGGTGCGGCGTTACGAGTTGCGGTCGTCATTGTCCATGCGAAGAAATAACACACAAAGAAGAAGAGAAAAACTAGTTTTTTTTCTTTCATGGATCAAGACAGAGAAAAAAAGGTAGAAATAGTGGCCAAGTTAGCTTTGATTTCTAAAGGAAACTGACGAAACTGTGGTGAAGTCTTCGGAAGCAAAGCTTGGAAACTCTTGCGTGCGACAAAATGGGGCCCTGGGAGAATATCCTAAGCATCTCTGGTCATCATGTAGAACTTCTCCTTCTTCTGGGAAATGTCATTGTCGTTGCTTCGGTGAAGAGCTGACTAGACTTGTACTATAAATTTGGAGTTCAATCAGTGCCATTTTATTATCTCCAATAATTGAGGGAAAGTGTTGCTCCATCACATGGCTTATCGTATCAAGAGATAGGTTATCCAGCTCGAAAAAAGAGATAGCTTATCGAGCTGGATGAAGTCAAACGAGGCACCAAACGTTACGCCATTACCAAGAGAGTTGCAGGAGTATCTTATTCACGTACTTTACCCACGAAGCAGAAAGCCAGAAAGTGCTGCCAAAGCAACTGAAAATCTCAGGCCAAAACGTGTACTACGGTAAATATATATAATGTCCGCCGATTTATCTAGATACGGATGAATCTAACACCAAAATGTGTCTAAATACAACCGTATTTAGACAAATGTAAGACAAACTTTTTGGACGGAGTAAATATTTAGTGGTGGTAAATATTTAGTGGTGTCATATTCTTCCGATTACATTTTTGTAGGTGCACATGCTATCCAATGGGATTTAATCCATAAATTGTTTCACAACTTTGTGAAACCTAGGAATTCATTTATTATCCTTTGTACATAATTTTGCTTTTTTTGGTGTATTATAATTCTAGTGTGTTTGCCTCCCATTAGAGCATCTTCGATGCCAAACATCAAATGAACGCCTCTATTTCTTTGTGGACACGTCCAGACATGTCTGCCGGCAATCAGGCAGGCGCCAGTCATCAAAGGTTGTCATCCAAAATTCCCTTGCTAGCGGACAGTCGGGGCGGGGGTGTACGAGAGAAATCTGAGCGCTCGACGACGGTAGCGCGTGTCCAAGAGCCACCAGCACGACGACATTGCGTGCAGGAAGAGCTCGCGCTCAGGCCGAGGCACAGACGTGTCACGCCTTCTCCCTCGTTCACCGCCCTTTGCATTTGACGGGCTACAAAAGCGGCAAGGAGGCGACATACATCGTCGGCACCTCGAAGATGTTGAAGGTTGGGTCCGTCAGACCGGAGAGACCCATCACAGTGGCCGGCAGAGGTGGCATTGCATCGGTGTCCATGGATGATTTGGTGGGGTGTTAGGGTTGGATGCGGGAAGAAAGGGTATAGTGTGAAAAAATGGAGGGGCGGGGAGGGGGTTGGGCGGGTCCAGATAGTTGGAGCACCACATGATTGATGTCTGGACTCTCCTACTCTCCCCCTCAATTTGGGGGTCGGCCAAGGGGATTTCAGACGTGTCCAACCCAACGTAGAGGTCTGCTTTGGAGGCCTAAAACGTTCTAGCCCATTATCTTCCTCCTACGCCTAGTCCTGCCAATGGTGCGACCGTCGGTACGTCTGCGGCCTCCACTTCTTCCAATGGCGCACCCGCTTTTTCACAGGGAAGAGCGCACATTAATGATCGTTGTAGTGTTACGCACACGCACATGCCAATTACGCTTATGTTTGTCGGCGGAGTGCGCCCGTTCGTGGGTATATAAACCGGCCGACCCTCGCTCGTTAGCGCCATTGTTGATCCATCTTTACTGTTTGTCGGCAAGGACCCATCTTTCCTTTCACCACCGCCACTTTCGCTTTTCCTTTGCCGCCAGACTCGCCCGACCATGTTGTGATGGTCGTCCCATCCACCCGGACCTTTCCCCGGCGAGACCGAAGATGCCGCACCAAGAGGGAGTTCTGGGAGAGGACTTGGGACTTCTCTAAAGTGGGTTGAGGAGGACGCACTCTGTAAGGCTGAATCAGCCACTTGTGGCGCACCGCCTCCCCGTCGCCCACCACTCCCTTGCATGCACAATGCACACGACTTTTGCAGAAATAAACCCCGCGTGGTAGAGCTGCATCGAGGGTGCTCAGAAGTTAGTAGACCGCGTGACGACTAAAGTGAAAGCCGCTCAAAGAACCCCCACCTGCGAGGTCACTTCCAAACGGATCAAGAGCACGAAGTAGTTGGAGAAGAAATCTATGTTTTCGAAGCTTCACATCGTTCTATGGATTAGTTTAGTATTTATGGCTGTTGAAACCGTACTAGATATAGTAACTGAACTCCGTACTAGAAATTATGTTGTTGAAACACATTATGAAGGCTGTGAGAGCAACTCCAACCGCGCGATCCAAACGGACGCACGTTTTGTCCGTGTTTTGTCCGTTTGGGTCGGCGTGTCCGCCCTTTTTAAAAAACGGGTCGGCCGTACGCCCAACGCGTCGATATATTTAGTGTTCGCGCACAAGCAGTTTTTAATGCTAAAATGGCTCGCGGCCATACATCATGCCATCTACCATGCCATCGTCAAGAGTTCACGCCGGCGATATGCCAGCGGCCGACATACATATGTCAGCCTACAAAAAGAATGCGTAATTTTAAAGCTAGGAGCACTTGCCAGCGGGCCGGCACACATGCCAGCACACAAAATGAGAATGTAGTTCGGCCACGCCATCTCGGCCGTGGTCATGCCCACACACCGCAGCATGGATCAATGGTCTTCGAAGCTCAACATGTCGGCCTGCATCTTCTCAAACCAAGACCGCTTCCTCGGAGAGACCTGATACGTCTCCGTTGTATCTATAATTTTTGATTGCTTCATGCCAATATTCTACAACTTTCATATACTTTTGGCAACATTCTATATTATTTTTGGGACTAACTTACATATCCAGTGCCCAGTGCCAGTTCCTGTTTTTTGTGTGTTTTTTTGTTTCACAGAAATTCCATATCAAACGAAGTCCAAATGCGATAAAAAATTACGGAGATTTTTTTCGGAATATATGTGAATTTTGGGAGTCGGAATCAACGCAAGACGGTGCCCGAGGGAGGCACAAGCCAACAGGGCGCGACCAAGGGGGGCAGCGCCCTGATGGCTTGTGCCTCCCCCTTAAGTCGGTTGGGGCTCTCCTTCCGCCGCAATAAAGATATTTTCGCGATAAAAATCACCTCAAAATTTCAGCCCGATCGGACTTACGGATCTCCGGATATTTAAGAAATGGTGAAGGGGTCAGAAACCAGTCGCGAAAACATAAGAGAAACAGAGAGAGATCCAATCTCGGAGGGGCTCCTGCCCTCCGGGAGCCATGGCGGCCATGGACCATAGGGGAAACTTTCCTCCCACCTAGGGAGGAGGCAAAGGAAGAAGAAGAAGGAGGGGGGCTCTCTCCCCCTCTCTCCCGGTGGCGCCGGAGCGCCTCCGGGGCATCCATCGTGACGGCGATCTACACCAACAACTTCGCCGCCGTCATCACCAACTCTCTCCCCCTCTATGCAGCGGTGTAAAACCTCTCTTCCCCGCTGTAATCTCTACTTAAACATGGTGCTTAATGCTATATATTATTATCCAATAATGTGTGGCTATCATATGATGTTTGAGTAGATTCCTTTTGTCCTATGGGTTGATTGATGATCATGATTGGTTTGAGTTGTATGTTTTATTTTGGTGCTGTTCTAAGGTGCCTTCCGTGAGGCGCACACGTGAAGGATTAATGCTGGAGGGTGTTGGAATATGTTCATGATTCGCTTATAGTGGGTTGGTGAGTGACTGAAACACAAACCCGAGTAAGGGGATTGTTGCGAATAGGAGTAAAGAGGACTTGATGTTTAATGCTATGGTTGGGTTTACCTTAATGATTTCTAGTAGTTGCGGATGCTTTCTAGAGGTCCAATCATAAGTGCATATGATCCAAGTACGGAAAGTATGTTAGCGTATGCCTCTCCCTCATATAAAACCGCAATAATGATTATCGATCTAGTTATCAATTGCCTAGGGACAAATCTTTCTCTTGTGTTACAAAAAGCTTTCTACTAAACAATTAACTTATTTAATATTTATCTAAATAGCACATAACTTTTATTTCTATGTTCTTTATTACCTTGCAAAACTATCCATTACATCTACGAAGTACTTCTAGTTTTATTCCCGCAAAGTAGTTTCATACTTGTTCTAGTTAAAGCAAGCGTTAGCGTGCGTAGAGTTGTATCGGTGGTTGATAGACCTTGAGAGAATATTAATTCTACCTTTAGCTCCTCATTGGATTCGACACTCTTACTTATCGAAAAAGGCTACAAACGATCCCCTACACTTGTGGGTTATCAAGACATTTTTCTGGCGCTGTTGCCGGGGAGCAATAGCGTAGTGGTTCATATTCTCGTGTGTGCTTGTTTGCTTTATCACTAAGTAATTTTTATTTTCTGTTATTAGTTGTTTTATTTTCTGTTATTAGTTGTTTTCTATCTTTAGATATGGGTAGGAAACGCAAAATACCAAAAAAATTAGATGTACTTGCTGCTCCAAAACTTGAGGAACCACTAGTGTTCCGTACTACCGAAGAATATTACTTGGATCATCTTCGATCCCTTTGTGCTCGTGCTGAAACCCCAACTAGCTTAGTTGATGGAAAATCTTTAGATGAGCATGCTTATTTTGTGCGTCACCGGTTGTCTCAAAAAGGGATAATTTTAAGCCATCAAATAAAATGTTTGATGTGCTATGCTTGGAATATATGTGAAATTTATGATTTTACTTGTTGTTCTGAAGAAACTAAAAAACACCTTCCCTATCAATGTGTGTTTAATGATAATGAAATACTATCTTCTTATGCCAATGAGGCCTGTTGTTATTATGATGTTGAGAAAATTGAAGAATTTGTTGCTTTTAAGGGTGCATATGAAATTCTTTCTTTGATTGAAATGTGTGATGCTACTCTTTACAAATCTGAAAAATTTGCCGTACTCAAATATTGCTATGAAAACTATGCGTCTAATGCTTATGTTAAAGAATTTATTGAAAGAATGTCTGCTGCCTTGGAAGAGACTAATATTTTGCAGGAATCTATGGAAGAAGAAATTTCTGAAACTGTGAGCTCATTAGATGAAAAAGATGAGGAGGAGAGCGAAGAACAAAAGGAGGAAGAGCGGATTAGCTACCCGTGCCCACCTTCTAATGAGAGTAACTCTTCAACTCATATATTGTTTAATTTCCCTTCGCACATACCGAAGGATGAATGCTATGGTGATTGCTATGATCCCTTGGATTCATTTGAAATATCCTTTTTTGACGAACTTGATGCTTGGTATGCTTGTGGCCGTGATGCCAATATGAATTATGCTTATGAAGATGAATTTGCTATAGTTCCATATGTTAAGCATGAAATTGTTGCTATTGCACCCACACATGATAGTCCTATTATCTTTTTGAATTCTCCGAGCTACACTATATCGGAGAAGTTTGCACTTATTAAGGATTATATTGATGGGTTGCGTTTTACCACTACACATGATGATTTTGATGAATATAATATGCATGTGCTTTCTGCTCCTACTTGCAATTATTATGAGAGAGGAACCAAATCTTCACCTCTCTATGTTTCCAATACGATAAAATTGCAAAAAACTACTTATGCTATGAATTGGCCTTTACTTTGTGTGAATGAATTGTTCTTGTATGACATGCCAATGCATAGGAAGAGAGTTAGACTTCGTTGTCACATGATATATATCACTTTGTGCTCATTACTTAATTACAAATCATTGTTAATTAAAATGGCTTTGATATACCTTGGGATCCGGGTGGATCAATTACTTGAGCACTATATGCCTAGCTTAATGGCTTTAAAGAAAGCGCTGCCAGGGAGACAACCCGGAAGTTTTAGAGAGTCATTTATTTCTGTTGTGTGCTTTTAAAATAATTAAAAACAAAAAAATAAAGTGGGGAATCTAAAACTTTTTCAAAAAGAAAAGTGAAAGTGAGAAAGACTAGCATCGTTGAAGTGGGGGACGTCCTTGAACTTTTGTTCATGCCTATGGAAACTTTGTGAATCTTGATTACATCAAATTTTCAACAAAAATAATTATCCCCTTGTACAAATCTATTGTATTATAAAAATAATGTGCCAAGAATTACCTTTAGGATGTTTGAATTGTTTGTTTGATATGTGCTGTGTAAAAATAGAAACTTTTGCTGTAGTGTTTGAATTTTCATATTTTACTGGAGCGTGCAAAAATTCTGAAATTTTTACACAGTACTTCTATGCAAAAACAAAATATTACGTCCTAATTTTTCAGAATTTTTTTGAGTTACAAAAGTATAGTTTCTCTATAGATCTTTACAGACTGTCCTGTTTTTCACAGATTGTTGTTATAGTTGCTTTGCATGCTTATGTTTGAATTCTTGTTGAGCCCCAATGACTTGGGAGCCATAGAATTGTGATAGCATACAGTGGGTAATGTTATATTACAATTATGCAATAATGTTATGGCAGGACATGATGAGATTTGATGATTATGTACTAACGTTTCTAATGAAAGTTCTGTCAAGTTTTGTGTGGATGAAATGTTCGAAGATCGAGGAGGTATCGATATGAGAAGAATAAGGAGAGAGAAGAGTTCAAGCTTGGGGATGCCCAAGGAACCCCAAGTAAATATTCAAGGAGACTCAAGGGTCTAAGCTTGGGGATGTCCCGGAAGGCATCCCATCTTTCTTCTTCAACAACTATCGATATGTTTCGGTTTTTGTATTGTTCACATGATATGCTTAAATTCTTGGAGCGCCGTGTTCCTTTTATTTTCCTTTTTAGCAGTGCACCATGCTAGTATGGGAAAGTCCATGGTTTATTTATAGAATGCTCTTTGCACTTCACTTATATATTTTGGGTATGGCTTTATAGAATGCTTCATGTGCTTCACTTATATCATTTGAAGTTGGATGCTTGTTTCTCTACATATAGAAAACCGTTATTTGTAGAATGCTCTTTTGCTTCACTTATATTTATTAGAGCATGTCCAGGTCTTTTGTAGAAGGAAATTAAACTCTCATGCTTCACTTATACCTATTTAGAGAATCAACGGGAATTGGTCATTTACATGGTTAGTCATAAAATCCTACATAAAACTTGTAGATCACTGAATATGATATGTTTGATTCCCTGCAATAGTTTTGCGACATTAAGATAGTAATATGTGGGTGCACTAGTGGATGATTGTGGATTAGTAAGAATATTGATGTTAAGGTTTGTGATTCCCGAAGCATGCATGTATAGTCTCTAGTTATGCGATGAAGATTGGAGCATAACTTATCCTTGATTGAAATCCTTTGTGCTGTTGAATCGGGGGCGTGCGATGGTTAACTCCTCCCAACTTCCTCCCTAGGAGCATGCGAGTAGTACTTTGATTTGTGAGAAAATTAATAAAACTTTGCAATAAGTATATGAGTTCTTTATGACTAATGTGAATCCATGGACATACGCAACCTCACCACCTCATATTTGCTAGCCTCTTCGGTACCGTGCCTTGCCCATTCTCACCTCAAGGATCGGCGCAAATCTTGCCGGTGCATCCAAACCCCGTGACATGATACGCTCTGTTGCACATAAGCCTCATTATATATTCCTCAAAACAGCCACCATACCTACCTATCATGGCATTTCCATACCCATTCCGAGATATATTGCCATGCAACTTCACCGTCACTTCATATGACTTGTATTTCCATTGTTATATTGCTTTGCATGATCATAAGATAGCTAGCATGATATTTACATGGCTTGTTTGTTTTTTGATATCTTTTGCTACGCTAGATCATTGCACATCCTAGTACACTGCCAGAGGCATTCATATAGAGTCATATCATCCTATCAGTTTTTCATATAGAGTTGTAAGTAAATAAAAGTGTGATGATCATCATTATTAGAGCATTGTCCCAGAGAGGAAAGGATGATGGAGACTATGATTCCCCCACAAGTCGGGATGAGACTCCGGACGAAAAATAAAAATGGGGGAGGCCAAATGAGCCCACCATAAAAAAATAAAAAATTGGGGGAGGTGAAAAAAGAAAAGGCCCACCATAAAAACAAGGGTTTTTTACATCGGTGCCCTTGGTTCCTTAGTTGTACTCATTCATCCCCACGCTCTTAACTTTTGCTCACTTTTCCCCACTCCCTTGTCCGAAACCCTCAGAAATGGTCACAGCGGAGGATGCTGTCGGGTCAATGGTTTGACCGTTAACCCTGACGAGTGGGGCCGTGTCGGAACGGCTCCTCCATTGCCCATTCTGATGCGTGGGGCCGCATTGAGACACGTCGGATGGGCTTGTTTGAACCTCGAGTTCGAGCCCTACAACACCGCGTTGCTCCTCTTCCTCCGCCGCCGTGCTCCGCCCCCTCCGTCGCCGTCGTGCCCTCCAACCTCTAACCCCATTCCGCCTCCGCCACTGTCATGCCCTCCGCCAGATATACCCCCACATCCCCATCTGGATCAAGCAGCGATGTCGGGGGAGCAAGCTCTCATGCCCGTGGACCGTGGAGAGGATTGGGTGGAATCGGCGGCGGATAATTCATGGAATACACCTGGGTAAGCGTCGTTTTCCCCCCTAACTGATTTGCTGATTCGTAAATTCGGCCCTTTTTGACCGCTAGTCGCTTGAATCGTTCAAATTTTGCTGATCTGTTCCCGGCCTAACAGCACCCATTATTTGAATCGAATAGGATTGATCCTGCGCTTGCTTTCCGGCTGTCGGTTAGGATGGAAGTTAGTGTGCTGCGCGGTAGAAAACCGCAATTGCTTACTGGATTTTACTATCCGAAGGTGGTAGAAACCAGTATGACGTTCAAAGATTTGCTCGCGGCGCTCCGAAATTCTTCATATGGATGGAGCCCTGCCGATGCTGTTGAACTGACATATTTCAGCAGTACCGAGCAAAAAATTATACCACTAACTTGCGATGAGCATCTGGGATTGCTCTTTTATTTGAATGTTGAAAGCCGCTTCGGTAAAATCCATATCGAGGTGCTTCTGCCACGCAATGATTGTGGGAAGGGGAAGAGTGTTCAGGAATCTTCTGCCTCTGCTAACGGAGAGCGACCCGGCACTCCTTGTAGGTCGAAACCAAGCAGAGCTAGTGGTTCTGAAAGTCACAATATATCTGCTACCGTTTCTTGTGCCGTTTCTCCTGTCGCTGCCGCACCCGATGTAGTACAGGATGGAAAGCCAGACGAAGAGGTGCCTCAACATGATGACGAGGATGAGAATATGTTCCCTGACCTTGTAGATATTGCCAGTAAACAAGCAATGGAAGATGAATTTCAGGAGCAACCTATCAGCCGTGCTAGTCCAGGGAGTGTTGTAGAGATTGAGAAGCATACAGTTCCATACAAAATAAAAGGGAAGTCATTTGAGAAGGAGTGCTTCAGGAGGGCTTTTGTTTGTTTCAAGGCTTGTTGGCAGGGGTTTCTGGATGCTTGCAGGCCCTATTTGGCTATTGATGCAACCGCTTTGAATGGAAGGTGGAGAGGCCAACTGGCGGCAGCTTCTGCAGTTGATGGACACAACTGGCTATTCCCAGTTGCATTTGGTGTGGTGGAGGCAGAGTCCGAGAAAAGTTGGGTCTGGTTTCTGCAGCATTTGCGCAACCTTATAGGTACACCCCCAGGTTTAGCTATACACACAGATGCTTGCAAGGGTTTGGAGAGTGCAGTGGAAATTGTATTCCCTGGAGTGGAGCATAGGGAATGTATGCGACACCTAGCGCAGAATTTCAGAAGCAAATTCAAAGGTAAAGTTTATGATGAGAACTTATGGCCAGCATCATACACATGCAGTGAGAGGAAGCATGAGCAACATTTGAGAGTGTTGTATGCTCACAATCCTCTGGTGAAGGAGTACCTAGATGCATATCATGGAAAGTTGTGGTCAAGAAGCAAATTCAATACAATATGCAAAGTGGACCATGTGACCAGCAACCTGGCAGAGTGTTTCAATTCAAAGATTAATTCATTGAAAGGGCTTCTGATATGGCAAATACTTGATAAGATTTGGCAGATGATCATGATAAAGATGGCTCTTCGCAAAAGAATCACAGAAACAGAATATGTTGGCCATCTCATGCTCCCACCTCTTATTAAGGCATTGCATGCCAAGGCAAGAGGACTGAGCAGAATGAAATGCATTCGAGCGGCAACACACGAGGCTGAGGTAACATATACTGACAGTAAAAACAGGGAATGGAGGTATCTAGTTAACCTAGCAACTAGGGAATGCAGTTGTAGGCAATGGCAGCTCCATGGGAAGCCATGCATACATGCCCTACATCTGATGACTGTTATCGGTGGTGAAGATGGTGAAGTTGATCAGTACATCTCTGAATATTTTTCTGTTGCCAGATTCAGGGCTGCTTATGCTTCCAATGTGCTTGCACTCTTGGGAAAAGACCAATGGAACATAGTAGATCCAGGGTTCAAACTACATTCTCCTGTACTGACTAGGCTACCAGGAAGACCAAGGAAGAACAGGTACAGAAGAGGTGAAGAGGGTCGTGTAAAAAGACAGGGTAAGTGCAAAAAATGTGGAACCCTAGGGCACATTGCTAGGAAATGTAACAATCCAGTGGATGCTTCATTCGGAGAAGAGGAACAATGGGCAGCAACAAATGCAGAGGATAATGCAGCATTAGAGCAGATTGCACCTAATGCAGGGGAGGATGCAGCATTAGAGCATATTGCAGCTAATGCAGGGGAGGATGCAGCATTAGAGCAGATTGCAGCTAATGCAGGGGAGGATGAAGCATTAGAGCAGATTGCAGCTAATCCAGAGGAGGATGAAGCAATAGAGCAGATTACAGCTAATCCAGAGGATAATGCAGCATTAGAGGAGAATGAAGCAATTAAATTAGCACTGCCGGCAGCTTGGTATGTGTGCAACAACCTTCCCTTTTTGTGCATTTCTTCTGTTTTTTATCGATGGCTTATACTCTTTTTTCTGTTTGATCTAGCTCTAGGGAAATTAAAGGAAAAGGACAGAAAAGGCCGAGAGAGAATGAAACTTCGGTTCAGCCATCATCTCGACAGCAACCAACCGAAGTGAAGACCAGAAGGAAGAAGAAAAGGGTGGATATCCCAGCTAGGGAAACCAGGAGCAAGTCTGTTAAACCGTCTAGGAACACAAGGAGCAAGGCAAAGATGTGAACTTTGAACGTTGAATGCGAGTTGTAAACTTTGAACTTTTAGGCTTTGTAATAATTCAAAATTGGGTCCCTTCAAAATTAGAGGCGAAATTTGAATTTGAACTAACCTTTCAATTTTAAGGATTTGTAATAATTCGAAATTGAAGACAACATTTGAAGTCCATTTGTGATGTGATGTTTGCAAAATTTGAATTATTGTTTGGGACTAAAGTCTTTGTTGTTGTTGTTGATGATGATGATGATGTCGGCAAATTTTGAATTATTACACGTGACAAAATTTGAATAATGAAAAAATAAGTTCAGATCATTCTTATTGACACTAAGACGAAGCTTTGGTGATTTTCTTGATTTTTTTAAAAAATTCACAAACCTAAACCCACTATCACTCTCTTCTCGAACTCTATACAACCTCGTACGTGATAGCTCATTTTTGTGAAGGAGTTTTCATGAAAATGTACATAAACCAATGTTATTATTTTTTGTCATAACCATGTCACATACAACGGCATTGTGCGCAAGTCTTCCATTTGTTTGATTTTTTTGAATTAGTTATGCTCATTTGAACTTGGAAATGGTAGCTCACCTCAAAAAAAGATTTTTCATAAAAATGGCCCTAAACCAAGTTTATATTTTTAATGGTAAATATGTCTTATAAAACGATGATCCGCGAAGGTTTCATATTTTTTTGATTTTTTTTGATTTAGTTAAGGTCATTTGAAAAGTTGGTCAAACCTAAAATAACCCCGCTGACCGACTCAAAACCACGCAGCATCTCTCCAAACCCTAGCGTCGAACTGCAGCCGTCTGATCATACCCTAGCGCCAAGCGTCAGCCCTCAGACATGGCCTTCTAGAAGGAATTCCGAGGGCAGGCTGCGCGCCGTTGGATCACATGGACTGCTCCGCATTGTTGGATCGTTGGGCGATCCGCGAGATGGTGAGAGGTTGGTTCTGCTCGCCCACCAATGCGGCATTGCCTCTCCTTTCCTCTGCTTCTTCTTCTGCGGCGACGACAGGAGCCCCTCGTCTGTTTCGTCTTCCCCGGCGACGAGATATGTCGAGCTCCACCTCAGCCTCCCGCCCCGCGTGGACCCAGTATGGTCAACTGCCCATGCAGCCATGTCCTGACTGCCCACGCACCGTGCCACTGAAATGGTTCACTTCGAAGGAGGACAGGAACGGCAACTTTGGGCGCAAGTTCGTGAAATGCGAGAGCAAGCCAGAGGGGCAGGTTAGATCTCATGATTTTCCTCTTTGCTTTTAATTCTTTTTCGTTGGATCTGGGATTTAGGGCTCATGATTTCGTTTCAGATCGTGAAGAAGTGCACACATTTTGAATGGCTAGATGACTGCGTTATAAGGCTTCAAGGGCAGGGCTTGATTCAATTCAATGGGGCCGCAACCCAGGAGCTCAATCTGCCGTCAGCCATGCGGAATTTGGTCTCTGAAAGTGCTGCTCCGATAGTTGGGGATGCGGATCTGAAGGGAGAATTAAAGAAGATGAACAAGAACTTGAGGCAGATGATTCAATTGAACAAGCAGGCAAATCTGATAGCTTTAGGATTTTATTTTTGTATAGTTGCCCTAGGATTTGCTTACTTGCTGGTCATCACTTGTTAGAGATGTTATTAGTGTGGTGTAAGCTTAATTTGTGGATCATGTGCTCTCTGGGTTGCTAAAACTATGTCACTGTCTCCAGCTCTGGTTGGGCCGTCGCATGGCATTGGATGTCGAAGGCCCAAAGAAAAAAGAGGCCTACAAAATAGTGCACGCGCTGGCTCTGTTTTTTTGGCTTATTGATTTGATTCGTGCGTGCACGCGCTTTCTCCTCGTCCGTCTCGGGGAACGTGGAGGCCTTCCAACTACACCCACAACACGAAGTAAATGCGCACGCGTGGCGGGCCCCGGTAGTCAGCCACCCATGTTCGGGTCGTCGTCTTCTTTGAGTGGAAACCGTGGATAGTACTCCGTCCAGGTGCATAGCCTAGGCGTGTATGGTATGGATTGGACTGAAAACATTAATTAGCATGTGTTTTTACGCGCACTTAATGAACTATTTTGGGACAATGCACTACTGGTTGCCGTTCGCATGCACAGGTTGTATGCGAACGACTGGACAGAGGGAGTAGCTTCCACCCTTCCAAAGCCCAGTCTGCAGTTGTCTCCTCCACCCCCGGCAGGATCTACAAACCTAGACCGCCGGCGACAGTTCAAAAAATTTAGCTTTTTTATTCTTCTTCTTTTCAACATCGACATGGCTCATTTTTATCATTTTTTACACTTCAACTAGCCCATTAGCCGCGCGTGCCAAAAGGTTTTATGCGTTGATACGGTGATGTTTTGAGGTTTTATCATTTTTGAAGAAGAGGACTCCTCTGCTTGATGTTTTGATACGGTGAGGGAACATGTTTTATGCGTTGTTTGAAGCCAAGGTCTAAATATCACCAAATGGGCTACAAAATAACAAAGAAAACTAGCAAGCATAACATAGATAGATAGTTCTTCATTTAGGGTAGCAAGCATAACATAGATAGATAGTTCTTACATAAAACATTATATAACACGACATACATAAAATAACATAGAAATAAAGCCCTAGGGTCTAACACCCTAGGGCAAGACAAGCTTCTCCACGCCTCCTCTTTGCTGCTCCGTGCCTCCTCTTCACTCCTCCGCCTCCCTACCGTTCTCGCCGAGGAGGTAGGGGAGGCTGTGGATGACGTTGTGGTTGGAGAAGATCATATCCACATCCGTGAAGATGTTGTAGGTTGTGAATGCGATGAGCTCGCACCCACACCAAAACACCTTCCCGAGCAGGTGGAACGCATCGAACCTGTTGTTGAAGGTGGCGATGAGCCCTGACGGCGGAGAGCTGGAGTTTGGACGCAGTTCCTCCAGTCGGAACATGACCAGCGAGCCCACTAGGAGGTGGGCGAAGCCCGCACGGAGGAACCACTGGGCCAAATCCGAGTCAGTCCACCAGCGTGAGATCGTCCACACGCGAAGCGTCTTCTCGAAGATGACGCCGGCGGGGTACCGCGCCTCCGGCCTAACTGGTGGCATCTGGAAGGTGAGGCCGTAGTACTGCATCTTCACCTAGCTTGGAGAGTGCTCTGGATTGGGGTGAAGAAGAGAAGGGGAGAGGCGCAAATGGATGTGTGGAGAATAGGTGGAGGGGTGGGCGGTTTAAATAAGCGCACCGGCCACATGTTTTCTACATTCAAACGCCGCACGTCGATCGGTATGCCCTAGACTTTAATTGCCACGCTGAATTGATGCTGCCGGAGGTCAAAGGCTGAGACGGTGTGAACTGTGAACTGTGAACTGTGAATCGATCAAGGAGGCGCGTGCGAGAAGGGATGAACCGGCAGCAGCGACAGACGTTGCGTCCGTGGCGGCTCACAGGAAGGTTGCGTCCATGGCGGCGCGCATCGGCGCATGCAGGCAGGCTGGCTGGATCATGTCGCGCATGCATAGCAGGCTTATCGTGGCGGCGTGCATCAGCGCATGCACACGGGCGTTTAATGCAACGGCCCAAACGAAACCACGGCCCAACGGTCCAACCAGCGCCACCGTCCAACGCGGCCCCACTTGGCAGGTCCAACGGGCGACACAGTCCAGTGCGGCCCCACATGTCAGAATGGTCAAAGGAGGGCGACACACTCCAACGCGGCCCCACTTGGCAGGTCCAACGGGCGACACAGTCCAGTGCGGCCCCACACACCAGAGTTAACGGTCAAACCATTGACTAGACGCCATCCCCTCGTGTGACCATTTCTGAGGGTTTCAGACTAAGGAATGGGGAAAAGTGAGCAAAAGTTAAGAGCGTGGGGATGAATGAGTACAACTAAGGAACCAGGGGCACAAGAATAGAAATCCCTAAAAAAATGAGAGAAAAAGAGAGAAGGGACTTTGCTACTATCCTTTACCACACTTGTGTCTCAAAGTGGCACCATGTTCTTCATATAGAGAGTCTTTTGTTTTGTCACTTCCATATGCTAGTGGGAATTTTTCATTATAGAACTTGGCTTGTATATTCCGATGACGGGTGTCCTCAAATGTCCGAGGTCTTCATGAGCAAGCAAGTTGGATTCACACCCACTTAGCTTCAGTCGAGCTTTCATACACTTATAGCTCTAGTGCATCCGTTGCATGGTAATCCCTACTCCTCCAATTGATATCTATTGATGGGCATCTCCATAGCCCGTGGATACGCCGAGTTGATGCGACACTTTCTTCTCCACTTTCAACCCTTTTGATATCTACCATCATATTCTATTCCACCCTTATGCTATGTCCATGGTTCACGCTCATCTATTGCATGAAGAATAAAAAGTTGATGCGCATTGAAAAGTACAATCCAATTGCTTGGTTTGACACCGGAGTGCTCATGATTAATACTTTATGCTAGGAATACCAAGCATGACAGGCTATATGATTTTGTAGGGATAACATTCTTTGGCATTGTTATTTTGAAAGGACAAGATTGTTTGCTAGTAAACCTGAGTATGGATGTCTTTTTGTTAGACTGTTGCCTTGAATCACTTGTATCTTAATATTCATGCCATGATTAGACATTTGTTCTGGATTATGTTAGGCAGCATTCCACATCAAAAATTATCTTTTTATCATTTACCTACTCGAGGACGAGCAGGAATTAAGCTTGGGGATGTTGATAAGTCTCTATCGTATCTATAATTTTTGATTGATTCATGCCAATATTCTACAACTCTCATATACTTTTGGCAACATTCTATATTATTTTTGGATCTAACTTACTTATCCAGTGCCCAGTGCCAGTTCCTGTTTTTTGTGTGTGTTTTGTTTCATAGAAATTTCATATCAAACGAAGTCCAAATGCGATAAAAATTTACGAAGATTTTTTTGGAATATATGTGAATTTTGGGAGTCGGAATCAACACAAGACAGTGCCCGAGGGAAGCACAAGCCAACAGGGCGCGGCCCGGGGGGCAGCGCCCCGATGGCTTGTGCCTCCCCCTTAAGTCGGTTGGTTCTCTCCTTCCGCGGCAAGAAAGATATTTTCACGATAAAAATTCCCTCAAAATTTCAGCCCGACCGGAGTTACGGATCTCCGGATATTTAAGAAACGGTGAAGGGGTCAGAAACCAGTCGCAAAAACAAAAGAGAAATAGAGAGAGATCCAATCTCGGAGGGGCTCCTGCCCTCCGGGAGCCATGGCAGCCATGGACCAGAGGGGAAACTCTCCTCCCACCTAGGGAGGAGGCCAAGGAAGAAGAAGGAGGAGGGGGGCTCTCTCCTCCTCTCTCCCGGTGGCGCCGGAGCGCCGCCGGGGCATCCATCGTGACGGCGATCTACACCAACAACTTCGCCGCCGTCACCACCAACTCTCTCCCCCTCTATGTAGCGGTGTAAAACCTCTCTTCCCCGCTGTAATCTCTACTTAAACATGGTGCTTGATGCTAAACATTATTATCCAATGATGTGTGGCTATCCTATGATGTTTGAGTAGATTCCTTTTGTCCTATGGGTTGATTGATGATCGTCATTGGTTTGAGTTGTATGTTTTATTTTGGTGCTGTCCTAAGGTGCCTTCTGTGAGGCGTACACGTGAAGGATTAACACTAGAGGGTGTTGCAATATGTTCATGATTCGCTTATAGTGGGTTGGTGAGTGACTGAAACACAAACCCGAGTAAGGGGATTGTTGCGTATGGGAGTAAAGAGGACTTGATGTTTAATGCTATGGTTGGGTTTACCTTAATGATTTCTAGTAGTTGCGGATGCTTTCTAGAGGTCCAATCATAAGTGCATATGATACAAGTACGGAAAGTATGTTAGCGCATGCTTCTCCCTCATATAAAACTGCAATAATGATTACCGATCTAGTTATCGATTGCCTAGGGACAAATCTTTCTCTTGCGTTACAAAAATCTTTCTACTAAACAATTAACTTCTTTAATATTTATCTAAACATCACCTAACTTTTATTTCTACATTCTTTATTACCTTGCAAAACTATCCATTACATCTACAAAGTACTTCTAGTTTTATTCCCGCAAAGTAGTTTCATACTTGTTCTAGGTAAAGCAAGCGTTAGCGTGCGTAGAGTTGTATCGGTGGTCGATAGAACTTGAGAGAATATTAATTCTACCTTTAGCTCCTCGTTGGGTTCGACGCTCTTACTTATCGAAAAAGGCTACAAACGATCCCCTACACTTGTGGGTTATCAAGACCGTGCTCAAGTCCACCTTCATGAGCTTGACCCCCTTCATCATGCAAGCGAGTCAGACTTCTCTTGCTTTGGTGGCTGCTTTGGTGGCCTCGATCTCTAGTATCTTCACTTGCTTCTCCGCCTCTAACATGAGTTTCTTCTTTTGTATCTCCATGAAGTCCCTAATTTGCTCCTCCTTGTCTTGTCGGCGCTTCTCCTCTCTTGAGTCTTTATTGGCGATCATGCCTTGCAAAGTAGCTTGCAAGGCAAGGGATGCCGACTTGCGCTTATCCTCTTTCTTGGAGTTGGTCTTCCCCCATGACCACTCCTTCTCGCCCTCACCATGCTCTTCAACGGCAGCATGTCCTCCACGCGCCTTGATGGCAGCGTATTGCGCTTTGAACTTCTCTTCTCCATCGATGATCATCCAACAATGAGTGAGGTTGAAAGACTTGCCCTCATAGTGGACCTTGAATGCTTCCAAAGCTTGGAAGACCTACAAATGAGCAAACATATCGGCATGCCAAAATAAGCAAGGTACGAGACAATCGATATAAGCAAGCATGTCGGCATACCATGTCTTTCATGCCGATGCCGCTCAAGGGACGGGACTCGATGCCCTCAAGAGTGGAACAAAACTTGTTGCACTCTTGTTGTATCACCCTCCAACGCTTGCCGAGAGAGACCCACCCACGCTTGCTCTCCATTTGGAATGGTTTAAACTTCTTGTGCTCGTGGAACTCGCGATGCACTCTTAGCCAAAATGCCAAAGCCTTTTGCTCGGAGCCTGTCTTGGGGTCTTGGCCAATGTCTCTCCAACATTCACAAAAAAGTTTGTCCTCATCTTGTGTGTATGATTTGGTCCGCTTGCTCTTCCGACACTTCTGTTGAGTTGGCATGGATCGAGACTGGGATTTGTTACTCCGTATGACGGAGAGGTATCTCAGGGCCCACTCGGTAATACAACATCACAATAAGACTTGCAAGCAATGTGACTAAAGTGTTAGCCACGGTATCTTGTATTACGGAACGAGTAAAGAGACTTGCCGGTAACGAGATTGAACTAGGTATGGAGATACCGACGATCGAATCTCGGGCAAGTAACATACCGATGGACAAAGGGAACAGCATACGGGATTAACTGAATCCTTGACATAGAGGTTCAACCGATAAAGATCTTCGTAGAATATGTAGGAGAAAATATGGGCATCCAGGTCCCGCTATTGGTTATTGACCGTAGAGGTGTCTCGGTCATGTCTACATAGTTCTCGAACCCGCAGGGTCTACACACTTAACGTTTGGTGACGATATAAGTATAGTTGAGTTATTATGTTGGTGACCGAAAGTTGTTCGGAGTCCCGGATGAGATCCCGGACATGACGAAGAGCTCCGGAATAGTCCGGAGGTAAAGATTAATATATGGGATAATAGTGTTTGGTCTCCGGAAGGGTTCCGGAATTCACCGGAAGGGGTTTCGGATGTTTCCCGAAATGTTCGGGTACGAGAACACTTTATTTGGGCCAAGGGGTAAAGCCCACGAGGCTTTTAGGAAGGTGCAAAAGGAGTTTTGCGGATGCCAGGGGCCAGACACCGAGGACCCTGACGTCTGGTCCTGGAGTCCGAGGAGGACTCTTGCCTTGCGGGCCAAACTGACTTTGAGGAGGCTCTTTCTCCAAGTTTCGACCCCAGGGCTCAACATATAAATAGAGGGGCAGGGCTAGCACCCGGAACACATCAAGAATTCCCCAAGCCGTGTGCCGGCAACCCCGTCCCCTCTAGTTTATCCTCCGTCATAGTTTCCGTTGTGCTTGGCGAAGCCCTGCGGAGATTGTTCTGCACCACCACTGTCACCACGCCGTCGTGCTGCCGGAACTCATCTACTACTTCACTGTCGCTCGCTGGATCGAGGAGGTGAAGGCATCATCAAGATGTACCTGTGTTGAACGCGGAGGTGCTGTCCGTTCGGTGCTAGATTGTGATTGGATCGCGGGACGACTTGCGATTTGGATCGCGAAGACGTTCGACTACATCAACCGCGTTTCTTAACGCTTCCGCTTAGCGATCTACAAGGGTATGTAGATCCACTCTCCCTCTCGTAGATGCTCATCACCATGGATAGATCTTGCGTGTGCGTAGGTTAAATTTTGTTTCCCATGCAACGTTCCCCAACGGTGGTATCAGAGCTAGGTCTATGTGTTGATGAGATCACGAGTAGAACACAAAGGAGTTTGTGGGCGTTGATGTTCAGATTGCTTCCTCCCTTGGTCTTTTCTTGATTCAGCAGTATTGTGGGATGAAGCGGCCCGGACCAACATTACTCGTACGCTTACGAGAGACCGGTTCCAACAGCCGACATGTGATTTTTGTTGCATAAAGATGGCTGGCGGGTGTCTGTCTCTCCCACTTTAGTTGGATCGGATTCGACAAAGGCGGTCCTTGAGAAGGTTGAATAGCAATTTGTGTATCACCGTTGTGGTTTTTGCGTAGGTAAGAATCGTTCTTGCTAGATACCCGTAGCAGCCACGTAAAACATGCATCAACAATTAGAGGACGTCTAACTTGTTTTTGCAGGGTATGTTGTGATGTGATATGGCCAATTACATGATGAGATATATGTGATGTATGAGATGATCATGTTTTGTATAGAATATCACGACTTGTATGTCGATGAGTACGGCAACCGGCAGGAGCCATAGGGTTGTCTTTAATTTATTTTCGTCGTTTTGCTTTACTTTATCGCTATGAGTTAGCAATAGTCATAGAAGCAACAGTTGGCGCGACAACCTCATGGCGACACTTGTCAAAAAAAAACCTCATGGCGACACGTTGATGGAGATCAAGATGATGGAGATCATGGTGTCATGCCGGTGACGATGGAGATCATGCCGGTGCTTTGGAGATGGAGATCAAAAGCACAAGTTCATGGCCATATCATGTCACTTATGATTTGCATATGATGTTAATCCTTTTATGCATCTTATTTTGCTTAGGACGACGGTAGCATTATAAGGTGATCCCTCACTAAAATTTCAAGATAAAATTGTGTTCTCCCCGAGTGTGCACCGTTGCGAAAGTTCGTCGTTTCGAGACACCACGTGATGATCGGGTGTGATAGACTCTACGTTCGCATACAACGGGTGCAAGCCAGTGTTGCACAAGCGGAACACTCGGGTTAAACTTGACGAGCCTAGCATGTACAGACATGGCATCGGAACACAAGAGACCGAAAGTTCAAACATGAGTCATATAGTAGATATGATCAACATGAAGATGTTCACCATTAAAACCACCTCATCTCACGTGATGATCGGACTTGAGTTGGTGGATTTGGATCATGTGACACTCGAATGACCGGAGGGATGCCAATTTGAGTGGGAGTTTTTTAAGTAATATGATTAACTAAACTCATTATCATGAATATAGTCAAAATGTCTTTGCAAATTATGTTGTAGATTACTAACTCGCGCTGTAGCTCCCTTGAATTTTTATATGTTCCTAGAGAAATAGAGTTGAAAGATGATGGTAGCAATAATGCGGACTGGGTCCATGATCTGAGGATTGTCCTCATTGCTGCACAGAAGGCTTATGTCCTTAATGCACCGCTCGGTGCGCCACCCCCTCAAGCATCGTCTGTAGATGTTGTGAACATCTGACAGGCACGTTCTGATGACTACTTGATAGTTCAGTGCGTCATGCATTACGGCTTAGAATTGAGGCTCCAAAACGTTTTGAATGTCACGGAACATATGAGATGTTCTAAGAGCTGAAATTGGGATCTCAGGCTCGTGCCCGTGTTGAGAGGTATGAGACCTCCAACAAGATTCTTTGCCTGCAAGATGAAGGAGAATAGCTCAATCGATGAGCATGTGTTCAGATTGTCTGGGTGCTACAATCGCTTGAATCGAGTGGGAGTTGATCTTCCAGATAAGATAGTGATTGATATAGTTCTTCAAGTCACTGTCACTAAGCTACTAGAGCTTCGTGATGAACTATAAAATGCCAGGGATGGAAATAATGATCCCTGAGCTATTCGTGATGTTTGACACCGCGAAGGTAGAAATCAAGAAGGAGCATCAAGTGTTGATGGTTAGTGAAACCACTAGTTTCGAGAAGGGCAAGGGCAAGGAGGGAAACTTCATGGATGGCAAGTCAGTTGCTGCTCCAGTGAAGAAATCCAAGGTTGAACCCAAACCCGAGACTAAGTGTTTCTATTATGAGGAGAACGGTCGCTGAAGCGGAACAACCCTAGATACTTGGTAGATAAGAAGTCTGGCAACGTCGACAGAAGTATATTTGATATACATGTTATTGATGCGTACCTTACTAGTACTCCTAGTAGCACCTGGGTATTGGATACCGGTTCGGTTGCTAAATGTCAGTAACTCGAAATAAAAGCTACGGAATAAACGGAGGCTAGCTAAGGGTGAGGTGACGATGAGTGTTGGAAGTGTTTGCAAGGTTGATGTGATCACCATCGTACACTCTCTCTATCTTCGGGATTAGTGATGAACCTAAATAAATGTTATTTGGTGTTTGCGTTGAGCATGAACGTGATTAGATCATGTTTATTGCAATACGGTTATTCATTTAAGTTAGAGAATAATGGTTATTCTGTTTACATGAATAATACCTTCAATGGTCATGCACCTAATGAGAATGGTTTATTGAATCTGGATCGTAGTGATACACATGTTCATAATATTGATGCCAAAAGATACAAAGTTAATAATGATAGTACCACATACTTGTGGCACTGCCGCTAAATGTCATATTGGTGTAAAGCGCATGAAGAAACTCCATGCTGATGGATCTTTGGACTCATTCGATTTCGAATCGGTTGAGACATGTGGACCATTCCTCATGGGCAAGATGACTA
Organism: Elymus sibiricus; assembly: GCA_039707655.1. NCBI lineage: Eukaryota > Viridiplantae > Streptophyta > Magnoliopsida > Poales > Poaceae > Elymus > Elymus sibiricus. The sequence continues at coordinate 255,871,120 of CM077671.1, forward strand.
AGACCCCGTTTTTTGGTATGATGGAGCGGGCAAGTGACTTATTGGAAATGATACATGTTGATGTATTCGGTCCAATGAGTGTTGTAGCGTGCGGTGGATATCGTTGTTTTCCTACCTTCACTGATGATTTGAGTAGATATGGGTATATTTACTTAATGAAACACAAGTCTGAAATGTTTGAAAAGTTCAAACAAATTCAGAGTGAAGTTTGAGATCATCGTGACAAGAAGATAAAATGTCTACGATATGATCGTGGAAGTGAATATCTGAGTTACGAGTTTGGGATGCAACTTAAGACAATGTGGAAGTTGTTTCACAACTCACGCCGCCTGGAACACCATAGTGTGATGGTGTGTCCGAACGTCGTAGTCTTGCTCTATTGGATATGGTACGTGCTATGATGTCTCTTATCGATTTGCCACTATCGTTTTGGGGTTATGCATTAGAGACAACTACATTCACTTTAAATAGGGCACCATCTAAGTCCGTTGAGATGACACCGTATGAATTTTGGTTTGGCAGAAACCTAAGCTGTCATTTCTCAGAGTTTGGGAATACGACGCTTATGTCTGATAAGCTCGATCCCAAAGCGGAAAGGTGCATCTTCATAGAATACCCTAAGGAAACAGTTGGGTATACCTTCTATCTCAGATCCAAAGGCAAAGTGTTTGTTGCTAAAAACGGGTCCTTTCTCGAGAAAGAGTTTCTCTCGAAAGAATTGAGTGGGAGGAAGGTAGAACTTGATGAGGTTATTGAACCGTCACTTCAGTTGGATAGTAGCACGACGCAGAAAGATGTTTCTGTGGCACCTACACCGAATGAAGAGGAAGTTAATGATGATGATCATGACACTTCGGGTCAAGTTACTACCGAACCTCGTAGGCCGACAAGAAATCGTACCGCCTCTGAGTGGTATTTCAATCCTGTCTTGGAGGTCATGTTGTTAGACAAGAGTGAACCTACGAGCTATGAAGAAGCGATGGTGGGCCTGGATTCCAACAAATGGCTAGGAGCCATGAAATCCGAGAAATGATCCATGTATGAAAACCAAGTATGGACTTTGGTAGACTTGCCCGTTGAACGGCAGGCCGTTGAGTACAAATGGACCTTTAAGAAGAAGACAGACACTGATGGTAAATGTCACCATTTTTAAAGCTCGACTTGTCACAAAGAAGTTTCCGACAAGTTCAAGGAGTTGACTACGATGAGACTTTCTCACCCGTAGCGATGCTAAAGTCTGTTGTAATTATGTTAGCAGTTGCTGCATTTTTCGATTATGAAATCTGGCAGATGGCTGTCAAAACATCGTTTCCTTAACGGTATCCGTGAGGAAAGGTTGTATGTGATACAACCGGAAGGTTTTGTCAGTCCTAAGGATGCTAAAATGTATGCAAGCTCCAGCGATCCTTCTATGGACAGGAGCAAGCATCTCGGAGTTAGAATATATGCTTTGATGAGGTGATCAAAGTTTTTGGGTCTATACAAAGTTTATGAGAAACTTGTATTTACAATAAAGTGAGTGGGAGCACTATAGAATTTCTGATAAGTATATGTGGATGACATATTGTTGATCGGAAATGATGTAGAATTTCTGGAAAGCATAAAGGGTTGTTTGAAAAGGAGTTTTTCAAAGGAAAACCTGGAATGAAGCTACTTAAATATTGGGCATCAGGATCTATAGAGATAGATCAAGACGTCTAATAAAACTTTCAATGAGAACATACCTTGACAAGATTTAGAAAGAGTTCAAAATGGATCAGTCAGAGAAAGAGTTCTTGCCTGATTTGTAAGGTGTGGAGTCGAGTGAGACTCAAAGCTCGACCACGGCAGAAGAAAGAGAAAGGACGAAGGTCATCCCCTATGCCTTATCCATAGGCTCTGTATAGTATGCCATGATGTGTACCGCACCTGGTGTGTGCCTTGCCATGAGTCTGTCAAGGGGTACAAGAGTGGTCCAGGAGTGGATCACTGGACAGCGGTCAAGATTATCCTTAGTAACTAGAGGACTAAGGAAATGTTTCTCGATTATGGAGGTGATAAAGAGTTCGTCGTAAAGGGTTACGTCGATGCAAGCTTTGACACCTATCCGGACGACTCTGAGTAGCAGTCCGGATACATATAGTGGAGTAGTCATTTGGAATAGCTCCAAGTGGAGCGTGGTAACATCTGCAGTATGACATATAGATTTGCAAAGAACACACGGATCTGAATGTTGCAGACCGTTGACTAGAACCTCTCTCACATGCAAAACATGATCGAACCCCAGAACTCATTGGGTGTTAGATTCATTACAATGTTAATCACATGGTGATGTGAGCTAGATTATTGATGAAAGGATCGATATGGTTGACTAGAGGGGGGGGTGAATAGGCAACTAACAATTTTTAACTTTTCTTTAACAGTTTAGGTTTAGTAACAAATAGGTTGGCTAGATGTGCAACTAGGTGAGCAACCTATATGATGCTAATCACAACTACAAGCTAAGCAAGCAAGATAAAACAATATAAGTAGCTTGCACGAAGTAAAGGTAAGACGTAACCACAAGAGGAACCGATGGAGACGAGGATGTGTTCCCGAAGTTCCTTCCCGGTAAAGGGAAGTACGTCTCCGTTGGAGCGGTGTGGAGGCACAATGCTCCCCAAGAAGCCACTAGGGCCACCGTATTCTCCTCACGCCCTCACACAATGCGAGGTGCCGTGATTCCACTAGTGGTGCCCTTGAAGGCGGCAACCGGACCTTTACAAACAAGGTTGGGGCTCTCTCCACAACTTAATTGGAGGCTCCCAACGAAACCACGAAGCTTCACCACAATGGAATATGGCTTCGAGGTGACCTCTTCCGTCTAGGGTGCTCAAACACCCAAGAGTAACAAAATCCACACACGAAACTATGGGGGAATCAATTTTCCTTTGGTGGAAGTGTAGATCTAGGTCTCCTCCTTCAATCCCTAGCAAGACAACAAGTTTGGGTGGCTAGAGAGAGAGATCGGGCAAGAAAGCTCAAAGGCATCAATGGTGGAGAGAGAGAGGTAAGAGATAAGAAAGAGGTGGAAGAAGCACCTCTTTATATAGGAGCCCCCCCATTTCCAACCGTTACAGCCAGATCTGCCATGGGAGCGGTTCAACCGGAGAGGGGAGCGGTACAACCGGCCAACCACCGCCCAACCACCGGACCACACCAGAAGGTTGGCCCGGATGCAGCAGCCAGGCCTGAGCCCCGGACTCCTAAGCGGTACAACCGCTCGGGACCCCGGTTGTACCGGGCTATATGATTATAGCGGTACAACCGGTCCGGGTCCGCCCAACAACCGGGGCACAACAGAAACATGTCCGGTTGTAGCCCGGTGCTGGGCCGGTTCAACCGCCCAGAGCTGCCTTTTTGGGTCCCCCAGCCTTTGGCGGTACTACCGCCCGGGGGCAGCGGTACAACCGCTGGGGACCACTTTGGCAGCACCCCCAGGGTATCACCCCTAGAGTGGTGGTCGAACCGGAGGCTAAAAGCCAGCTGTGCATTTAGGTCGACACCGCGGATTACCTGGCACGTAACTAGGGAAAGAGGGGCCTCTCTCTCTATGATGCGGAGAAGAGGAATGGGTGAAGATGGATGTGCGAAAGAACTGATTCACCCAAGACTTTCCAATGTGGATTCCCTCTTAATAGTACGGGATCCCTACGACCAAAGAGAATAAACACGTAGAGAAAGCCCGTCTTCAGTCTTTTCCGTTTGGAGGGTCCACCTAACCGTCTTGTGTACCACATACAATCCCTGTATAACTTGACACACGGTTAGATCATAGTGAGTTGTCATCATCGCCAAAACACCAAGGTAAGAGAATGCCCTTTCAATTGACTCTAGTGCAAGTGGGAGACTGTTGGAAATATGCCCTAGAGGCAATAATAATTTAGTTATTATCATATTTCCTTGTTCATGATAATCGTTTATTATCCATACTATAATTGTATTGATTGGAAACTCAAATACATGTGTGGGTACATAGACAACACTGTGTCCCTAGTATGCCTCTAATAGACTAGCTCGTTGATCAAAGATGGTCAAGGTTTCCTAGCCATAGACATGAGATGTCATTTGATAACGGGATCACATCATTAGGAGAATGATGTGATGGACAAGACCCAAACTATAAACGTAGCATATGATCGTGTCAGTTTATTGCTATTGTTTTCTGCATGTCAAGTATCTGTTCCTATGACCATGAGATCATGCAACTCACTGACACCGGAGGAATACCTTGTGTGTATCAAACGTCGCAACGTAACTGGGTGACTATAAAGATGCTCTACGGGTATCTCCGAGGGTGTCTGTTGAGTTGGCATGGATCGAGACTGGGATTTGTTACTCCGTATGACGGAGAGGTATCTCAGGGCCCACTTGGTAATACAACATCACAATAAGCCTTGCAAGCAATGTGACTAAAGTGTTAGCCACGGGATCTTGTATTACGGAACGAGTAAAGAGACTTGCCGGCAACGAGATTGAACTAGGTATGGAGATACCGACGATCGAATCTCGGGCAAGTAACATACCGATGGACAAAGGGAACAACATACGGGATTAACTGAATCCTTGACATAGAGGTTCAACCGATAAAGATCTTCGTAGAATATGTAGGAGACAATATGGGCATCCAGGTCCCGCTATTGGTTATTGACCGTAGAGGTGTCTCGGTCATGTCTACATAGTTCTCGAACCCGCAGGGTCTACACACTTAACGTTTGGTGACGATATAAGTATAGTTGAGTTATTATGTTGGTGACCGAAAGTTGTTCGGAGTCCCGGATGAGATCCCAGACATGACGAGGAGCTCCGGAATAGTCCGGAGGTAAAGATTAATATATGGGACAATAGTGTTTGGTCTCCGGAAGGGTTCCGGAATTCACAGGAAGGGGTTTCGGATGTTTCCCGAAATGTTCGGGTACGAGAACACTTTATTTGGGCCAAGGGGTAAAGCCCACGAGGCTTTTAGGAAGGTGCAAAAGGAGTTTTGCGGAGGCCAGGGGCCAGACGCCAGGAACCCTGGCGTCTGGGGCCAGATGCCGAGGACCCTGGCGTCTGGTCCTGGAGTCCGAGGAGGACTCTTGCCTTGCGGGCCAAACCGACTTTGAGGAGGCTCTTTCTCCAAGTTTCGACCCCAGGGCTCAACATATAAATAGAGGGGCAGGGCTAGCACCCGGAACACATCAAGAATTCCCCAAGCCGTGTGCCGGCAACCCCGTTCCCTCTAGTTTATCCTCCGTCATAGTTTCCGTTATGCTTGGCGAAGCCCTGCGGAGATTGTTCTTCACCACCACCGTCACCACGCCGTCGTGCTGCCGGAACTCATCTACTACTTCACCGTCGCTCGCTGGATCGAGGAGGTGAAGGCGTCATCAAGCTGTACGTGTGTTGAACGCGGAGGTGTCGTCCGTTCGGTGCTAGATCGTGATTGGATCGCGGAACGACTTGCGATTTGGATCGCGAAGACGTTCGACTACATCAACCGCGTTTCTTAACGCTTCCGCTTAGCGATCTACAAGGGTATGTAGATCCACTCCCCCTCTCGTAGATGCTCATCACCATGGATAGATCTTGCGTGTGCGTAGGAAAATTTTTGTTTCCCATGCAACGTTCCCCAACAGGTTTAACCCTAGTCGCAGCAGGGCCTGCCTCGTGGCCTCGCGGACGAGCTGGTAGTTCTTTGCGGCGATGGGCTCTTTCTCTAAGCCAGCGGCGAGGTTGGACGCGGTCGCGGCCTCGTTCCTAGCTTCTTGCTGGTGTCGGCGGTTCTTCCTCCTCAACGATTGGTCGGCGTGCTCCGCGGGCGTCAGCACCTTCTTCTTCTTAGGGGCGTACGGCCCTTTTCGCCTGCCGTGACGACCGGCGGAGGAGAGGGAGGCGAGGCCGGCGGTGGTGTCGAGGGTCGGCGCGTCGTCGTCCATGGCGCACGGGGGGGGGGGGGAGGGGTAATTTGGGGGGAAATGGTGGCGGTGTGCCACCAACGGGCGGGCCAGGAAGAGGACAAGGGCGGGCGTCTCACGGGCGTCGCGCGCGTCCGCTTCGTGTCCGTGTGGACGCAAATCCAGCTCAAATTTAAGCCTGGAATGGGTCGCAGGCGGACGAAAAACGGACGCGCGTCCGTTTGGGTCGGCGCGTTGGGCCGACTTTTGTGTCTGCCGCGACCCAAACGGACACGGGCGGACAAAATGGGTCGCCTGGTTAGAGTTGCTAGCAAGATGGAGCTAAGAGCATCTATAGCCGGACCTTGCAAATCCGGTCCCTCAAACGCCCGCGGACACTGACCGGTCACGCCTCAAAAAAAGACTATAGCATCCGGACATCTCATATTTCATTCCTCAAATCCATACAAAAGCATGCAAGTAATAAAACCTACGTACTACGTGGTGAGCTATCTACTCTTCGTCGGAGATGTCGACGATCTACAGCCCCTCCGGCGGGTAGAATTGCGGCAGCCACAGGTCTGTCCCCTCCGGCGCCGTCGCTGCGGCCCCTCCAACGCTACTTCCCCCTCCACTGCGGCTTCCTCGGCCTCGATCTCAGCCTCCGGCTCGTCAAAGAGGGCGTCGGCCTCCGCCTGCCTCTGGCGAATGAGCCGGCGGTTTGCCTCCATCTCGGCCTCCGGCTCGTCAAAGAGGGCGTCGGCCTCCGACTGCCTCTGGCGAATGAGCCGGCGGTTTGCCTCCACCTCGGCCTCATCCGAGATGGAATCCAGGATGGCCTTCTGCTCCGCCATCTCGTCCGATTGGGCGACGGCGAACTCCGCCTCCGCCTCCGCCATGGTCAAGCTGGGAGCCTCCTGCTCCGGCTCATCCTCCTCCATCGCCTCCGGCTGCTCCTCCTCCTCCACCTCCTCCTCCGTCTCCGGCGAGTCCGGAGGGAGACCCGCAGTGATGCGGGCGGCGCGACGAGCCTGGTACTCCTCCTCGATTTGTCGGCGTCGCTCCGACGTCAGCTGCGCGTGGGTGATGATGAGCCAGCGGACCATCCTGACGAAGAGGGAAATGCGAGAGGAGGCGGAAGGGCTCGGGTGGCGGCGGAGAGAGGTAGGAGGCGGATGCGCTAGGGCTGGGGGGCGCCGGCCGGCTTAAATAGCCGGGCCCGACCTCGGGCAGGGAGCCGGAGCGGTGCCACGCGGCATTCACACCGCGCCGACGGTCGAGGCGGCCGTCGGACCGTCGGGTTTCCAGACGAGTCCGCGTGGGGCCACGCCGTCAGGCCGACGTGCCCGGGCTCCCCCATATCCACCCTATATTTGGGTTGGATATGAGGGGTGTCGGTCAGCCCGGACGTCTTAGGCCCGTTTAAAAGGTCCGGCTGGGTCAATTTTTTATGATCGGTGACCGGACGGCCTGTACGGGCGTTTGAGGAGTCCGGCTATAGATTCTCTTAACTACGACGATTCTTAGAGTTTGCTGGCCGTCCAATCACGCTTTATACGTACCAAGAAGAGTCAAATATCATAGCAAGACTGACAGAGACCACACAAAAGACGATGTACTAGCTTCTGGCGCAAGCAATGCAATAATTGTACGTGGGAGAGAATATGCCAGGCATATGCGGCCATGATTTCATCTCCCTGTTGCTTGCCTCTTCTTTGATCCTTTGGAAGAAACCATGCACGCCGAAAGGTGATGCTCTTGTGTCCTCCTTTCACAAAGTGTTGCGTCATCAGGCACTCCTAGGCTGCCAAATAAACTGGCCGCTGAATCACCGCCACTTTGTTAGCACCAATAATAGTACGCAGTTGAATGTTCATTAGCACCAATAATTGGAATGGCATTGCTTCAGTTCTTTAGACGCCGCGTGGCTTATCATATCAGCAGGCAAAGGATAAGTTATCGGGATGGCTGGCTCTAGTCAACGAGGCGTGAAAAGTGACGTCGTCACCAAGCATCGATGTAGCCAATATACGTTGCCGCCGAAAGCCTCAACAAAGGACATACACTAATATTAAAAACACTTTTATATTATATGGGACAAAAGAAGTATCGTATTAGGGATAATTCTGAACGCATGGACCTTTACAGCCGTTTTATGGAGATAACTACCCCCCCTGACGAATTTCAGCTGGGTTGGGTCCTCCCTGCCCTATGTCGAATCCAACATCCACGTTAGCTAGTCCAAAACAGTAAAAAGTCCCCCGTTGGCCCAGCATTACCCCTAATACTAGTAGGGTAATTATCAGAATGAAAGGGAGAAAGTTTATGTACTGTATCTACGAGTGTTATTACCCCTCAAACAAGCTATCAAATAAATGCTTTTATATTTCTTTACGAAGCAAGGTACTGCGAAAGGCAGCATTATCGCACTAGCATCTGCGCCCATCTTTTAATAAATAGAGTACGTAGTGCACACGTTATAATAAATGTATGTAATACTCTCTCCATTCCTACATATAAGTCTTTTAAAGATTCCACAAAGAACTATATACAGAGTAAAATGAATGAATCTACACTCTAAAGTATGTCTATATACATCCGTATGTAGTTCGTAATGGAACCTCTAAAAAAACTTACTCCATTTCACAATATAGTGCGTCCTTGTTTTACGTGATCTAAATTTGACTATAAATTTAATCAACAAGACCAACTGCAGTGGGAGTAAAAATTATACCACTGAATTCGTATAAAAATACAAATTCAATGATATAATTTTTGCTTCCGTCACAATCGGTCTCGTTGGTTAAATATATGGTTCAAACTTAGATCTCGAGAAGCACGGACGCACTACATCGTGCAACGGAGGAAGTATATTTAGGAACGGAGGGAGTACTCGATAACTGCCACCTTTCCTATTGTACACAATTACATGACCAACTTTCCTTATTCATTCATGTGGATCAAATCAAATCACACAAAACCTGCTTTCATTGGGGGGAAAAGCAATCGTCTGCACATCCATAATCACCTGGGCCTGGCCATCAACAAACATACTCGTATAATATAAACCCTGTACAACCCCGGCAATAATTCTTCTATCTATAATGTAAAGGAAGAAACAACTGAGGAGCTCTCATCCAATATGCCTATTCAAAACCGACAACTGCCCGGAGTCTCCATTGAACAAGTAAACCTCCAATGGCGTATACGACGAGAACACCGACGTTGAGAACCTCGTCGAGGGCTGCAAGATCCTGCTTCCCTTGGGGCATGGGATGGTTAGGAGACGTGGCCCAGTACGCATCTGCCAAACCTGATGACATACATGGAAGAACACGATGTCACACGGAGTTTGCGGGACGAAAAGGAAGGCACATTCACACATTCTGTAACACACATGACAATTTTGCCAGAACTAATGAACTGTAAGATGGTCAAGAAAAACCTGAATATATCAAGCAACAAACTACCTCAATTATGCCTTTCCGTGGGGCGTGGATTGCTAGGCACAGGCAATAGTCACTCTTTGTGTAATCCAACTGCATTGAGCTTGATGACGCCTTGTCTTTGTTCCGAAGCATCTCCACGAAAAGACAAGAAGCATCACGATAACCCTGAAAGGTTGACACATAGCATGTCAGAAGACAAAAATAGGGGCAATCCAAGATGGTTGCAGAAGGACCCATATTGTCACTGTCCAGTAGCATGAAGGGCACCCATATTGCACCGAGGACGCAAGGGACATGGCTTATTCCTTCGCAGTGCAATGCAACAGATATAGAAATAAGAATGGTCAGATACTAAACTCCTATTCCAGTCAGACACGGAAAAAAAATTCTGCTTCAAAGCAATATATATCTCCAACTTGAGCCAAATATGAACAAAAACATGTAGTTTATATAATTACACATATATAGATATAGCACCACATGTCTACTCTCTGGGCCAGGGATGTAACAAATTGAAGTCTCCGATCAATAATTAACTTTTGTATATCTCGTTCTGATTCACATATGCAGTTTGGCCATTGCAAGTTCAGGACCTTCAAGACATGATATATTTGGGTTAACTTACTCTTTATTAATTAGATGCGGCATTTCTATATGTCTGCTATATCACATCATTTTGCCATGCGGTTTGCTATTTTATGCATAGTGCGGTTTGTCAGCGAATAGTACCCGCCGTACATCAACTAGGCAGGTGGATTAGAACTAAACCACAGACACGTGTGCCACCAGAATGCCATGCACATAGACGCGTGCCACTGATCCAGAACGTCTGCCGACCAAAGAAAGCTCCACTGTCGCCGACGAGATGCCCATGGCCACCACCAGCAAAAACAAAGAACAGCAGCACCATTGCCCTCCATCGGATCCTCCTGAAGAGGAAAGGGGGGGATAAGACGAATCTGGCGCCAAGTATGAAGGCTTAGCACACGCACCAGCCATCGAAGAAACACCCCAAGAGCAGGCAGAGGACGCCATAAGGGAGCTGAAGCAACGGCTTCGAACAATCCAGCCTTCCTCCCGAACCAGGAACCCATGAAGGGGCCTCCAATGGAGGTTAAGAAGGTTCTAGAAGGATGATTGACCTGCCCTTGACCAAAGACCGACCTCACGCTGGTGCAGCAGATGGGAGTGGGTCGAATCACCAGAGCAAGACAAGGATGTCGCCATAGAAAAATCAAGAAAACATGCGCCAGCCTCCAATCGGCCCGCTTCAGCCACCAAACGTCCTGATCTGGAACCAGATTGAAGGCACAAGAGAAACGGCCGGGAAAGAAGACGAGGGATTGCACCTCTGGCTGATATGGACCAAGTAGGAGGGAGTGAAATTTATTGAAGAAGGGAAAGCAAAGGACCACCGGCTTAGATCTGAACCTCAAACCCCAACCAAAGGAAGGTGAAGATGCAGAATCACACCTAACAAGGATGTTATTACGGGAGGGCTTGCCTGCTGCAACGAGATTGACGACGAGAACGACGGCAACCGCGCAACAGAAGGGGAACAAGCTTGGACGCCGGTGCCTCCTCACCGGCGAGAACCTCCAGACCCAAGACGACAAGGCGTCAACAACCACTAGGGATGCAACTACAGGGGAAATATAGACAAGCGGAGAGGTGGCGCCAAGCCCCTCTCCCCTCCCACTCCAGCCAGCAGAGCCGACGGAGCAGAAGGGGAGAAGGCGGGTCGGGGGAGCTGGAGAAAGTGGAGAGCGCAAGGGAAAGAGATGAGAGGGAAAGAAAAGATGCAAATGAGAGCCCCAACTCTAGAAGTCATGAACATGAAATGTTAAACTTAGGTTGTCACAATGGTTTACCTGGTTCATTAGCTCACTTTAGGAAGGGAAATGGAAATGCCATAATTTATGACAGTTTGTTTTATGCCAAAGTCTGATATAACGAATTATATCTAGAAGAGGGTAACAAGGTTTGGATGGAGACCAAACCAACACCAACTAGTAACCACATATAGAAAAAAAATACGCCTAAATCTATTTTTTGGAAGGTACCTTCTGCAGATTATTTTTTTTCATTTTTCCTTGAGAAAATTAAGTTATAACTCAATGGTTTTACCTTCCATAACCGCACAGCTACAAGGGCACGAGTGTCCAGCAGTAGTATTCGTCCAAGAGAATCAGTTATTGCAGCCAATGTACCACTTGGGGAGAGTGTAAGTCGTTCTCCCTTCCTTGGTGAGTCTTTCAAGCATGTGAGAGGTGATGCTGCAGAATATGTAATCATGAGGAACACGCACTCAATAATTTTGAAAGATAATTAAAACTTAACTATTTATTCCATTACTTTTTGCAAAGGCTTGAGGCTTTGGCCGTGGCTTCTTAGTCAGTGATGGTTCACTCCGCCATAGAATTTTGGACAAAGATGATATTGTCGAAAATGTTGCAGCTACACCTCTTGACAAAATTGCTCCAACTAATGACCTGCTTCTGTCTTCTGATAACCTATAGAACCACCAATATGTTATGGAAGGCCAAAAAGCAAGTAAAACATTCAATATTGTAGTATTTGCACTGTTAGCATCCAGAGCAGATGCACTGGTGGGCATTATTTGAATCAATTGTGTTGATTCAAATCTGGTTATTTAAACAAAAAATAGCATGCTAATTTCCCATAGTGATATGATTTTAATTGCAAAATGCATCACAATTTAACAACCGCTGAATTTACCGGTCACTGGTCTGACCAAGGTTCAAAATTTGACCAGTTAATGATCTTGAAGAAATTAGGTACACACACGTAGCAGGTTCCTACATAATGTAATGCCACTTTTCACAATGATGATGCAAAATTAGCCCATTGGCGCAAGACCATGTGGCAGTTCACCAAGTTCCTTGTTGTTGAGGTAGTAAGTATATTGACAAGCCTATGCTCAGTATGTGGAATTACATATGCAAGCCAAGCATTTATGTGGGTCTTGGTTCAGCGTTGCAGCTTCGTGACTGGGGTGAACTTGCAGCTTAGGACCACTACAGGTGGAAGTTGCTTGGGCCCATTCAATCCTTCAGTTGGATTGGGCCTCTTGCGTGGATGCAGGAAAGGACCCTGCAAGCTACATGTTATATTCTTAAGTTGAAATGCATTTCCACACAGATTTCTTCTCACACCAGTCTTCTCTGCAAACCACACTAGGCCAAGCTAGAGTCCCACTTTTCCTAATTAAACCATAGTCTGGTCCAGTTTTGCAAAATATGAATTTATGAAATGTATATCCACTCAATTTTAATTTTCATGCAAGAAAGACAGGCCCAATCATGCCATGGCTAAAATAAAATTGTAAAGCTCAAGATGGAAGCATAGATACTACATGCCTGCAGGCTAAACCAGCGCTAGTTAGAATCATCAATCCGACTGAAAAATGTCAAACCAATGGGTAGCAGAACTCACCTATATGCTGAAACGACAGCATCCTCTCCAACTGTAATGGCACAATAGTGGCGCTGACTCGACTGCCCAGCAATATAAAAGCAGCTGAATTCAATACGATAGTAACTTCAGAATACTTCCATTAAAAGGTAAACTTTAACATGAAACAACATAATAACAATAAAGACAAACTGGAATTATGTAACAGTTTACGCCATGTAGCACTATGTCAGTAAAACAAAGTTGAGAAGGCAAGTCACCTGAAGTTCTAGCAGGGGAGGTGGCATGAGCCCAACAATTGCAGCATCAACACAAGAGCCGAACTTGCTTACGTTCCAAATCTGAAGAGGTATCTTTTCAAAAGAACTCGTGTCCTCATCGTCTTCCTGTTCAAACTTATCTTTCCACATGCGCGATTTAACTTCTTGAAATGATTTTTGAAGCATGATCTACAAGAAACAAATCATTGAACATAACAGAAATACCGATGGTTACAAAGCTAGCTTTTGAGTGTTAAAATGTTGTGAGCACTAAGTGAACTATTGGAACAAGATCTAGTATCAGGCACCTAGTGTAATGTCTACTAGGTTCCCTCAGAGCTATTCTGGAATTCTGGCAGAGCAGATCACTTTCTGGAGGCTAGCAACTTTTAATGGCTGGTCTTACCCATCCTAGTCCAAAATGAGCAAATTTGCAAGCTTCCGTTTTCTGGTTTTAGATCAGTTCTTGCATGATATGTGCTTACATAATAACTATATGTAGCTTTGAAGGGATGCTTACAATCTACTCCCTCCGTCCCATAATATAAGAGCGTTTTTGACACTACATTAGTGTCAAAAACGCTCTTATATTACGGGACAGAGGGAGTACCTTCCAAATTCTGCAGCAGAGAATTGAATTTTTCCTATGATAATTTAAGCTCAAATCAACTAATGTTGTGTTTTAGCTAACACGAGCGTGCAGGCAAAATGTTAGAATCGAGAAGAAGCAAGGTTGAACATAGGGATGATTGCTGAATATAACTCTATAAGATGAAGAACTTTGAATATCTATTTGGGAATACATGAAAGTTCAGGAGATACAAACAACAAACAAAACAACAACAAAGCCTTTAGTCCCAAACAAGTTGGGGTAGGCTAGAGGTGAAACCCATAAGATCTCGCGACCAACTCATGGTTCCGGCACATGGATAGCAAGCTTCCACGCACCCCTGTCCATGGCTAGTTCTTTGGTGATGCTCCAATCCTTCAGATCTCTCTTTACGGACTCTTCCCATGTCAAGTTCGGTCTACCCCGGCCTCTTTTGACATTATCAGCATGCTTTACAGCTAGAATTATTTTTGAAATACTTCTTTGCAGTACACAAGGTTTCCCAAGTTAGTGAGGAAGTTTTTCTTCAACAAAATTGGTGACTGTAGCTTCCGAATTAGCATTATCCATCACAATGCGACACCTTAAGTGTAATAGCAAAATAAAGCAAGATTTATAGAAACCTGAAGGTCGGCACCATCACAGCGTGCAATAACACCGGGAAAAACCACGGAAAGCTCATCTGAACCTGAATCTTCCCAAGCATTTTCCTTTCTCTCACTGAAGTTAAGCTTCAGTATCTTCGCAGGATATATACTCTGAAATACGCATATAGATCACAGTATTAGCTAAGAGATGAGGAAAGACCAACAAATGGAGGCAGAACCATATTTGTATGAACGGTAACTTTGTTCACACTACATCCTCATTGCTCCCTAACAGAACAAATTGTAACTAAAAAGACTGTTGTCACGCAATTATGTTACATGTTCTTGCAAAATACTATGAGAAAGAAGATATAGAGAGTGTTTGGATCATTAGCTCATCTCGCTATTGCCTACCTACACAAAACTACTCACTTTTGTTATTTGGTTAGCTAGCTAGTCTTAACATGAGCACATTCAAGTGCCAATTCCTGTACCCACTAGCATTGAACTCTATTTTCCTTGTTTCTTGCCATCGGAGGAGAGCCGAATTGCCTCTCCCTGCGGAGCAAGAAATTTCCAGCCCAGACAGGCTAGTTTTGCTTGCCAATTTTTTATCTACCAAACAACTCCTTGCCTAGCTAGGCTATTACTAATCTTACTTACAGCCAAACACAACCGTAAAAAGATTCAACCAACCATTTTATATTAGGATTGTAAAAATAAGAAATATAACCATCACCAACAGAAATAGTGTCTGCAGTCTTTTGGTTAGGAATTGCTTCAGCTTACATTCTAACAGCGTCCAAAAGTGTTGCCTGACACCCTGATGAGACAAATATATACACATCTAAAAATTGCTAGCAAAAATTCCATCTTTGCGCCTTATCCCTTATACCACCAACCTAGCCGTGAATCTGCTAAAAGCTCCGAAGGTTTCATCAAAATCTTGGCAATATGTCCTATCAGTAAGATTGCCGTTAGCTTCAGGAATGGCAAGGAAGCGCCAACAGTTACAAACTGACCGAACTGACCTTGTTCTAGCAAAATCTAGAGGCCCTAAAACAATTCACAAATTTCTCCGAAGAATAGTTACTACAAGTGTAGAAAGAGAAGAGCCACATCTGCTACCTGCTTATGCAGGAGATCGCCGGCGAGCGTGTAGAACAGGAGCCACCCGGCGTCGGTGCCCACGACGAGGGCCATTCCCTCCTCCCCCTGCGCTCCCTGCGCGTCGAGCGGGACCCACTCGACGGCGGAGATCCGGCCGTCGTCGGGCCCCAGCGCGGGCTTCACCGTGACCCCGGCGCCGCCGGCGACCGGGATGATCCCCAGCACGGACCTCGCCGCGCTGGCCACGGCGAGGTCGCGCGCGCGGGGCCCGAGCGAGAGGAGCACCGCGGGGTCGTCCAGCCACCTCTCCCGCTCGCCGGCCCCCGCGGCCGCGAGGCACCCCGAGGCGGACGCGAGGAGGGCTACCTCGGTCAGGTGGTGGCCCCGCCGCGCCATGGCGAGGCGCGAGGAGGTCGCTCCGGGCCTATGGAAGCTCGGACGCCGGGAAGAGATGTGTGCTGTGGCGGGTAGGCGAGACGTGCGCGTGAGATTTCGCGAGACCGCCCTTCGGCCTTCGGCGGTCGACGGAGGAGGGAAAGCACTCAGATGCCAGATGCTCCGTTTTCTGGCTAATTTTTTCAGACATGGATACGATTTCGGAGAGGCGATCTGTAGGGACACCCATCTCTTGTTTTCTCATTGGATTGCACTTTTAAATTTGATGAATCTGTTATATCTTTTCGAAAGTCCAATTTATGTCCCCTTGTATATCCGGGTTCCTTGTGACAAAAGCTTTAAAATAAGATTACTTTTGAATAAGGCAAGGCTGTAATTCCTATGCTTGTAAACGAGGCAACCATCCCAATAAAGAAGGTTCGAAGTTTAAAAAATATACTCCGTATTGCTTTTGAATACGTTTTAACAAGTTCTTTGAACGTCACTAAGTTTCGCCTGCTAAAACTTGGTAGGCACCAACGGTAAATTCACTAACTTTCAGAAACAAGCACTTAAAACCATTCGAAGAATTGCGGGGAATCAAACGAGTTTGCAGATCGCGAGGTAATCGTACGGATGGGCACGACCATGCAGGTGCATACTCCCGCACCTGCGTGCTCCTACAATTTTTTGTGTGATTTTGATTTCTTTTATGTTTTTTCCATTTTCAAAAAACCGGAAGCATAGTGCAATTCAATGGAAGAATATAATTGTCCAAATGTAGTTGGAAAAAACTCTGTAAAAATTAGACTAGATACATGTGCCACAAACCAACAAAACGATGAAAACCACAATCAAGTGTACTACCATACACAATGACACCAAGAAATGTTGTAGAAGAAGCTCCCACGTTATATCGTGTCCTCTTTGCACCCTCTGCCAATGTAATCAGATCCATAGTGTTCCCATTAGAAGGGTAAGAAGACCTCAACAAGCTCCCATTGAAGCATGAAAAACACATCGCTAGAAGCACCATACTATCACATCACAACCACCATCATGGTATGACCCGGGATCTGAAATCACCAAATGTAACAGATGCAAAGGGGAATTGGGGATTTCTAGAGAAGAAGACAAGCTTGGGAGGGAAGAGATGCAAGGGGGAAGGGGAATTCAGATTGATGAAGCTTGTCCCCAAGCTGGAGCCGACGGAAAACAAGTTTTGATCACGTCATGATCCTTCCATGTAGTTGATGTCTCAAGCATATAGAACCACTTGATCAACACTTATAACAAAGAGAATTGCCCTTTTTTCACCACACCACGATCCAAGATGGCTTATGGGACAGTTTCAGTCATACCCAACTCCGTTGGCGATGGTGGATCAGTGAAGACTGGTGTATGATTTTGTATTTGTTGCTTCAAGCGACACACACGAAACATTGGATGAACTTTGCTGGATAAATGTAGAGCCAATTCATAAGTCACTGACCCCACTTATTGACCACCGTACGCAAGTTTGGGATTTGGGCAAGCTTCCCTAATTTGTTGATCATAAGGGTGAGGCTTCACGTAAACCTATTCCCCAATTAGAAACTCACGAGGAGAGCGCCTTTCATCAGCATAACGTTTCATTATCTGTTGTGCCTTTGCTAGTTGTTGCTGAAGAAATGCCAAAGATTGAGTTGTGCCCTGTAGCAAAGCATCTAAATCTAGCACAACCTCGGTATCAGTCAAAGGAGGGAACCGGCTCCTCTACCGTTCAGTGAGCACGGCAGGGACGCTACAGTACCCTGCCTTTGGCCATCTATCACCCGTCGGATGCAGTATAAACGTCTCAAATCTCTTAACTACAGTACGTAAACAGTGCACACGATGCAGGTCCGGAACAGTACATTGTGCTACAGTGCATATACAGTGAACTCGTCCACAGTACACTCTGACGTGCCTTCTGTGTTTACACTGCCCGGGATACTGTAGCATCCCTGCCGTGCCCACTGCACGGCAGAGGAGCCGGTTCCTCAAAGGAGAGGCATGAGAGCATAATGAGGATCCTCCCAATACAGTGCTTTAAATGGATGCACCCAATTGATGTATGATACGAGGTATTATACCAATATTCGGCTAGAGGCAACCAAGAACAAAATTTGGTAGGAGTAGTTTGGACATAGCACCTCACATAAATTTCCAAACATTGATTAATCTGTTATGTTTGTCCATCTGTCTGAGGATGATAAGCAGAGCTCAAACATGACTTGGTGTCAATTCTTTTGAACAAATTATACCAAATTGTATTGGTAAATACTTTGTCTCGATCAGAAACAGTAGTGTTAGGTATACCGTAGAGTTTCACAATGTTGTCCAAAAAAACTTTGCCCACATGCACAATAGTGTAAGGATGTTTCATAGGAAAGAAATGAGAGTACTTAGTGTACCTATCCACAATAGTGTAAGGATGTTTCATAGACTACTCACTATAGATAGGAACATCGCTTCCAATTGAAAAAGAACAATCCGCTTTGATAAGAGAAATAGAGCATCAAATTTGGGGTTAGTGGCAGGTCACAAAGTGTAGTTAGGTCAAGACACCAAAAGGTAAACAACTCAAGGAATACAACCCACACGATGAAAATATTCCTGTCAGTGTTTCCAAGAAAGGTTTATATCGAGAGGAAGGCTCAAAAGTGACTTCCACTTGGTATATATAGTTAGATATAAATGTTTTGCCAACGTGTTACACACCGTGAAATATACAATAACATCATCTTACAATAGTTTTATCAGATAAAATTCCCAAAGAGCGCCTATAAATAATAATTCAAAGAGGAAAAAAGAAGAAGAACAACTTTTCGTATTACGAGTATCTGTGTGCTTCTTGATAACTTAAAAGTGTTAGGGCAAGCATAACTATAGCGCCGAGCACGGTATCAACGAAAGGTGAGTTCACAGCTCCAAAGTTGGTCCTGTGTACAGGTCTCTTCTAATAACAAAGCTGTCACGGGGCTGGTATTCTTCCAGCCAGACAAATTCAGACTCCCTTGTTCGGTCCCCTAAAATGCCTGGAGAAACAATAGCAAACATGTGAGTAACTGAGACCCCAAAGCCACGGCACGGTTAGTAAATGATGGCTGTTCTTCGTCCAGGGGAGATGACGGCACTGACCCGACGGGTCTGATTTTGGGCGTCTCCGGAAGTAGGAGCAATGCCTCCCATCCTTTGATGAGTAAGGAGGCGACAGGATGTCCAAGATGGCACAGGGAGTGATGGCCTTCAGGGCATGGACATTCCCACCGTCTGTTGGACGAAGCACCATCGCCGCGCAAGGCGCAGATATTTCACCATCCCTCACAACCTTGGCTGGCCTGACTACCAGAACCAAAAAAGTTTGAAATCAGTTGCGCGTGCGTGTTTCAGTTGGAAACATTTGGAGATCACAACCATGTATACTTCAGTACGTCTATATACGATGCACATATAAACACCTAAAGAAAAAAATATGATCAAGATAAAACCTACCTTTCGATAAGTTACCGGGTTCGTCTATATCGATCCAGTCATATGCTTTGACATGCACTTTACCATAGAGAAGTTTGCTGAGCACAGTCATGCCTGGATGGTTGTGCAGTGGAATGATGGATGATGCTGGTATGCAATAAATTCCAATCTGCAGGAACAATGTAAAGGACATTGGGCAACTTCAAAATAAATTAAAAGCACAAGAGATAAAGGAGAACTAACAGAGATATGAGTGCTTCAGATACAAAAATAGCATGACAGTGGGTAAGTGGTCGATGGGGCTTACAGAGAAGCTTTTGCACTCGTATACATGACGATATCTGATCGCTGGGCTTGAATGGAGCACTGTTTTCCTACTCAAGGCTCGTGGTCTTCTCCAAACACGAACAGCTTGAGCTTCACACTCAAGTCCAACATCAGTAGGTGTGATCATATCTGTTAAGGTGTAAGTTAAAGTTCATGAAAATCCTACAGCTAAGTAAGTACATACATAATTATATGCTGATCGACAAAGGTAAGGTGAAGTGTCAGAAAGACCATAACAGGGCATTCAAAAATATAAAGCAGTTCATATGTGAGGTGGACGTTTAAGCTACTTTATTAAATGAGAGAACAAAGTTGAATGAGGATACGATTACACCAGCATCAGAAAAAGTGAAATAGGTGCAATGTCACAACCTCCTCTGCTCACAAGTGCATTATGTCTGAAGTTTCTGTTTATTCAGGAGAGCACAGGAACACATCCAATAACTAAAATATAATCTAATTTGTAGTAAGAAACTTAGTATTGGTACATTGTGAGATATATGTAGTAATCAACAATAAATCATTTAGTTTGGTTACCACTGATTCTCCATGAAATTCTTACCTAATACAACACGAACATTTTCGACGGCTTCAGGAGATGATGGCCCTTTTTCAAATAACGATACTTTGCAGACCTCATAAAGCTTCTGGATTGCAGCCATAGAAGGCAGGGCCTTATATAAGTTAATAAGTTAATAAATTAATAAATAAGTCTCAGCCCTCAGAAGAAATCACTTTGAACACATTCTTCTGAGACAGATAGAATAATCCTTGACAGCCTGTTCCAGTAAGAAAAGAGAATTAACCTCAACCACAATCAGCAAATGGAGACGCACACTGCATTTAACTTGTGACCAATTTGTGAAAGGAAAAGAGAAGGCCACTCATGCTCCTTCGGTCCTTCCTCTCCCATTAACAGGTGGCTAACTTGTGACTAATCTTTTTTGTATTACAGTAGTACAGATCCAACCAAAAACAAGAACACCATTGTGTTATCGCTGTAGAACACGACATGAACACTAGTTCCTAAGATTTACATAAACACCATACACGAAATCAACATTCTGTACCTAGATTTACAATAAATTAGGATTTACAGAAACCCTAATCACACATGAGCACCAGTGCCTAGATTTACTCCATCCAAACAAGAAGGGATTCCTTTTAGAATTACTGGGGTCAAGGAACAGCTCAAAGAACAGGGATACAGATGGATGAGATCCAACCGAGCACTAGGAACAGACCAAAATTGCTGGACAGAACCAAGAAACGGAGGCAGCGGGGATACCTTGGAACTGGAAGGGGCGACGGGAGAGGAGGAAAGACGGTCCCCGGGGAGCACTCTTCCGCAGCTCATGAGCGGCTTCCCATCTTTGTACCTGCATCTTACTACTCGGTTGGTGAAGAAAAGGGCATCGCACCAGAAATGATGTCGAAATTTGCAAGGCAAATGGACTCCCTTTCCTGTTCTGTTCTAGAGGATGGCCGACTTCTCATCTTGTACAATTGAACTTTTTAAATTTTAATGCTTGCTTTTTTTGGAAACGCCAACCACAGTATAGATAGACACGCACACATCAGCGCAAGACTGACAAAGTGACCGCTGTCATTTTGCTATCGAATGATACATTACCTGCAACTACCAAAAAAAAAAAAAACTCAATGTTGTCTGAAATTTTCAAAAAGTATTTAGTGCTTAAAAATGACGTTTTAGAGCACTAAACTCTGTTCTCTGTGCCCAGAGCGCGAAAAGCTCCCCTTTCCAGGGAAGTGTGCCATGCTATGGAAGACTCGAACAAGCATGTGGTTATTTGTTGATGAATTTTCTGTTCACCCGAAACACGTTTTGCCGTGTGGCGTTGCTCTCATCGTTTCATGGTGGAGTTGAAGGATCTGTTTGCTTCCATACAAGTGGAGAAGTGGAGTAGCCGCATCATAAGGCCCATTCGACCTTTTTTGTAGTACAAGAAATGTGCAACGGTGTTTAATTACGCCTTGTGTGGATGATTCCCTATTACTTGTGCTCCACACTGAGTGTTGTTTAAGCAAAAACACCTATAAGCAAACATCATCGTGTTAGCTTGTCTTTTGATCTTAATCTGGCTAAAGCACTGCAAAAGCTTTGTGATGCCCGTTGAAATCAAGGAGCTCAGGCCCGTTGAAAGCTTCATTACAAAGAATATACTAGTACACAAATAAGCAATCAGTTTCCAGAGTGATTGGATGGTGCAGACTGCAGAGTAATTTCAATGTAAGGGTATGCCGTCACGCACGGAGCTCAGCTTCTTCTGCACTTGAACATGTAGTATGTAGGAATAAAATCCCGTGCAGAAAGGAGTATCTCGCCAACAACAACCGAGCCGCTGGCCACAGCACACACGCTAGCGGAGCCAGTCAGCAAAAAAGCGTGCTAGGCATCATCCGGCTGTGGCAGGCCAAACAACAGCCCCCTTGATGGCCGTTAGATGCACAGCGCCTGGCCGTCTGATCCTTCCTCTCTTCCAGTCTGCTCCTTCCCACTGTAGCACCTCTCTCGGGCACCGGCACCGGCACCGTGGTCCACAGCCATCCCCAAGGCAGCACCGCTCCCAGCAAAAGCCGTCGACCAGCGCAAGCGTGGCTCCGGTAGCAACTCCGGCAGCCTTGCAGCAGTGGCTCGCAGCACCACCGTCAGTGGCGTGCAGCAACACTGGCCCTTGTAGCACCTCCGGCAGCCTCACAGCACGGTGGCACCGTCACAGCATCGACTTGCAGCACCTCCGGTAGCCTCACAGCACGGTGGCACCGTCACAGCACCGACTTGCAGCACATCGACGACCATCGCAGCACCGGCTCGCAGCAACCGAGAGACCAGCATGAACCAGACCCTGTGCAGAGGTAATATACAGCTGCACAGTGACCTAATTCTGTTTCCCTGAACAGACTTTTGAAAAGCCTATTTTGTTTTCCATTTTGGTGCCATTAAGCTAGAAAACGATCATTTTATTTCTCAAAAACAAAGACTATATTCCCCGCAAAAATATGAACAAGCCCAGATGGATCGACACTATTTATTTGTAATTGTAATGGTTCACCTTGAAAACCTAAAACTCTGACAGCCATACCTTAGGAACTTACAATTTGATGCTTCCAAAGTTCAACTTCAATCCATCAGCCATCAAATTATGTTCTCCCTCCAGTTTTAGGAACTGGGGAGTTGGTCACTTGAAATCTAGGTGAGAGCTGGATCTAACAAGGGCTGATGAAAGATAAACAACACAGGTGGTGTTACTTGAGCCACGAGTAGGCTAAATCGACAGGTATAACAACATCGGCCTGTGTTCCAACATTAGTGCTGCGCTGCATAAGATAGCACTTCAGCAGAATGTTTGATATAACCTAGTACTAAATTAACGATTAATGCTAGCTACCATCTCTACCAAACAGTGCCTCGCCCATGCGCTTCACCGCCTTCTCATACTCTGCCTTTTGAAAGTCGCTGAACCTGGAGGTGTCAGCCATCAACAGCTCTGAATACTTCTCGTAAAGCGTTGTTTCCTTCTTGTCCTTTGCTTCCTGTTGCTTCAGCTTGGCGAACTCAAGCTTCTCTTTCGAGAGACGGAGCTGTACCTCTGACATCTTCTCCCGATCCTTCATAAGCATGGTCTGAAGATCCACTGCACGCTTGATGTCCTCCTGCACCTCAGACGAACAAGGCAACGCCTTGCCTTGGCATTTTCGTTTGAGCTTTGTCACCTTGCAACTTTGCGCACCTGTTTTGCTTTCAGGAACATTTTCCCTCACTGCTCTCCCATGATCTGGCTTCTTCACGACTTGTGTATCGTCCTTTTCAGGAAGGTTCTCCATGGCCGTTGCTCTATCATGGTCTAGTGCCTTGTAACCCTGTTTAAGTGTTCCCTTTTCAGGCTCATCTTCTCTCAATACTCCCCCATGTTGGAACTCGCTGAACTTCGAATTACCAGCCGACAGCTCACTCCCAGGCAGAGACTCATTGTACCACGAAGCAGCAGTCATCAACAATTCTGGTTGCTTCTCTGATATTAATGCTTCATCGTCCTTTCTTTCTGGCGGCTCTATTCTGGAAGGTTCAAGGTTTTGGTCTGCGTGCAGCAGTTGTACCCCTATCATCTCCCCTGGATTAGTCTTTAGCATGTTCTGAAGATCCTGTGAGCATTGAATATCCTTTTCCACCTCACCTTTACCTTCATATTTCTCCTTTGCAGTGACGCTACCTTCTTCACTTATCTCTTTTTCAGGGTCATCCTCAGTATCTTCAGAGGATGACATGTAGTCCCCAGACTCAGACAGCTTGGCTTTTCTGGAGGTCAAAGACAAGATGTATGATTTCCATTTGGGTTGGTCCCAGACAACTTTCCAGCAGTGGTTATAAGCAAAACGACGTTTCACTTCCTCGAGATACATCGCTTGTGCTTCCACATTGAACATCACCCATGTTTTGTCCATCAGCTGCATATTGTCAGACAGGTCACTAGGATATTTTGCCTTGACCTGGCACCAGCAGTCGTCGAAGCGGGCAATCTTCGGGATCATCTTATGCCAATGACACCTCAAATGTGCTGGTTCCCTTCTCCTATCTTTAGGGGTATTGCTGTTGTATGCTGCTATAACATTCGCCCAGTACATGTCATACTTCTTGTTCTTCGGGCTATTCAGCCAAATACGTATCTACAGTTCCAGCACAAAGTGGTTCAAAAAAACATTCGAATGTCCTAATAGCATGAATGAAAAGAAAAGGAGCTGACAAGCTTACCAGCCTTACGTCCTCCTGTTCCGTCCAGTGTAATCGCTTAGCAGTCCGGTCAGGTTCAGCAGTCTCATCATGGACTATATCAATGTCTTGTTCTTCTTGACGAGTTTCCATACATGGGGTGCCCGAATCAGACGCTGACGTGGACGGCATAACTAGAGCAGGTGGAGGCGGCATCCGTGGTGGTAAAGAGTATGGAGCATATTGTGGTTGGACAACAACGTATTGGACATTCGGTGGGTATAGGTGTTGCTGTGGGAATTGGTGGAAAGGGATATTCATGGCATACGGCGATTGTGAAAGTTGCATATGCTGAGGAAATTGCGGGTGGCAAAAATTCGCAGGATTGGGTAGTGATGTTGGCTCATTTGGACAATTATTACGATTTAATGAACCACCAGGTGGGCGTCTACTCATTGTAACAACAGGCAATTGCTCTTCTGAAATATCCAATATCATCAAATGAGCAGGTGTTGGATGGGGAGGAATGGAAGCCTGAACCAACTAAAGTTTTCCATCACAAGATAAGTTGAAACGTACCAAAAGAGATATAAGTTTGTAAACAGTTGTTTTCTGCCTTCGTGGTTTATTACTATGTGGGCCTTGCCTCAAACAGTCAGCATAAATATGCATACATGATCACGCAGTTTACACAGCAGTGTAGCAATCCACAGTATAGTGTGTATTGGAAGGTGTCATGCCCCTGAGAAAATCCATTGTCAAGCAAACATGTCAAATTATGTGAAAAATGTATCGAACTAACAATATATCAGTTCAACTAAACTTCCCAATACATTAAAAAAAGTGGTGCTATCTTGCAAATTAGTGTTCGGAGAACTAGATTAAACTAAACAGCAACTTGGCTGTGAATGTATTCCGGAACACCAGAAATCTCAAATACCATGACAAAAGGATGCAACCTAGAGCACTCAACCTGCAGACTAAAATTACTAGAATTCAAATTGAGATATTTTTTTTCAAATGTAGGAGCTTTCAAAGTCAACAATCATAATTTATTTCAGAGTTGCCTGATATCTCAGCCTCAGAGGTACCACAGCTGCAAAACAGGTAACATTTATCTTAACGCCACATCATTTTTTTTTCAACGGAATTGCAAGTTCCCCTATTTCTTTGTGATAGATTAATATGAGGAAAATTTATTTTGATAGCACCTAAAGATCACCATTTACATTTATAGCACTAGAATTTCTCAGAACATTCATTAGCATCAAAATCTCCTTATCTTTTCTCTATCAAGATTTCGTTGACCAACATCACAGTGCTGTCAAGGGGCTAATTCTCCCCGCATTACTAAGTCCAATTCAACTTCCAGACAATCATCCTGCCGTGTCACACTCACATCACCACTCTAATGGGCATCCTCCTTACCTTCCATGTATCAGTATTACGCGATTGTTTTTAGACAAAGTGGAAATGTCAACTGCTAAACCAAACCAGTCATAAAAAAGAACTGAGACACATTTGTTGCTAGAAGGAATGCCGATACCATCATAATTCTAAATCACCAGACCCGAGATCAAAGTATTGCAACTAGAATTCAACAAATATAATCTGGGAGGACTTTTAGCACTAATCCGGTGGAACAAAGAATTTGACCTTGAACCGAACATCCAATTAGCCAGTTCCTATCAATTCCCTTTACAAACTTCTTTCCCCCGAGACCTACCATCTGACGTATCCGACGCCTAACCGTACGAAAAATAACACCGCAACGCATCCAGAGAAACGGTTCTTTGTCCATTTCAACCTTGGAGCGAAATCAAGAGGGGGGGAAGAGATGTACCGCGGGCAGCAGCAGGGCGCCAAGGGGAAGGCTTGGTCGCTGTTGCTGGATTTGGGATGTCGCCGGACTCGGGGAAGCGGGGCAATAGAACGGGAGTGGAGAGCCAGTGCCAGCTCCAGGCCGCAGTTACCGCCGCCGCCTGCCGCCTGGCGCTGCCGTAGATCGAGGCCGTCGCAGGCGGCGCCGCGGCGGGGATAGGTCCGAGGGTTTTGTTTCTCTGTTTGCGCAGTCGCAAATTCGGGTGGGAACTGGGAAGGCATACAAGTCCGGAGGCTCAAACCGGAAGATAACTTATTAAAGAAATGGATACTTTATCCTCAAAAAAAAAAATGATACTACTCACTCCGTTCCTAAATACTGCCTCCGTTTCTAATTACTCCCTCCGTTCCTAAATATAAGTCTTTTTAGACATTTTAATAGGGGACTACATACGGAGCAAAATGATTGAATCTACACTCTAAAATATGATTATGTACATCCGTATATAGTCCAATAGTGGAATCTCTAAAAAGACTTACATTTAGGAACGGAGGGAGTATAAGACATTTTATAGACTACATATGGAGTAAAATGAGTGAATCTACACTCTCAAATATGTCTATATACATCCGTATGTAGTTCCTAGTGAAATCTCTAGAAGGTCTTATATTTAGGAACGGAAGAAGTATAAGTCCTTTTAGAGGTTTCACTAGAAGACTACATACAGATGAGAGTGTAGATCCACTCATTTAGCTTTGTACGTAGCCCCTAATAAAATCTTTAAAATAACTTATATTTAAGAACGGAGGGAGTGTTATTAAAGAAATGGATACTATCAGAAAATAGATAAAAATGCCATAAATATTTTTGGACGAGGAGAGTATAAGTTTTGACCTTCTTTATAAAAAACTTAAAAATTAGGTCAATGCTAGACGCCGGTGCACCGGCCGAATTGGCCCACAACCGCTCGATCAGCCCGCGTAAACCGTTCGATTGGATCCCCGGGTCGTCTTCTTCCTTCCCCCCTCACCTCAATTTAGATCATGCGTCTCTCCTCTTCCTGCCCCGCGCTGGTGGGCGTCGACTACCCACGATTCCTAGGTCGCGTGCGCTCGTTGGCCACCCGCACCGCCCCGCTCGCCCTCGGCCCCGTTGAGGGAGTCCTGGACTAAGGGGTCCTCGGGCCGCTGGCCTATCTCCCAATAGGCCGGCTCGATGGGCCACTCTCTAGCTATCACAGGAAGGGCCGAATACATCGAGACCCCACGTTCCAAAAGGAAGCCGCGAAGGCGTGTCGTGCACTCCAAGTCAAGATGAGGAAATCGACATTTCCATCCTCGGCAGGAGACCTATCATGTGTAAACCCTAGGTACCCCCCGGTGTCTATATAAACCGAGAGGGTTTTAGAATGTAAGGGAGAAGAACTCATCTAGGGT
Organism: Elymus sibiricus; assembly: GCA_039707655.1. Taxonomy (NCBI): domain Eukaryota; kingdom Viridiplantae; phylum Streptophyta; class Magnoliopsida; order Poales; family Poaceae; genus Elymus; species Elymus sibiricus. Next base: position 255,898,649 of record CM077671.1, read on the forward strand.
TTTAGCTAGTCGATCTCGAGATAGATCAACTCTGTAACCTTCATACAATCAATATAATCGAGCAGGACGTAGGGTTTTACCTCCATAGGAGGGCCCGAACCTGGGTAAACATCGTCTCTTTCGTCCCCTTGTTACCATCGATCCTAGACTCACAGCTCGGGACCCCCTACCCGAGATCCGCCGGTTTTGACACCGACATTGGTGCTTTCATTGAGAGTTCCGCTGTGATCGCCAAAGGAATCGATGGCTCGCGTGGTCATTAACGAAGAAGTCCGGAACATGGACCCCTTCGTCCCTGGACAGATCTTCGCTTTCGGCAGCATTGTGCTGCACGCTGACCCGACCGTCCGTCTTGGCCGGGTCGGGAGTTTTGCCCCTTATCAAGAGGTCAGATTCGGGAACTTAGAGTTCTCCGTAGACTCTCGGGGCGATCTTTCACTCACCGGGCTCGCGGTCTCATCTGACGCACCCGAGGACTCCGAGGCCTTGACCTCGGATGTCGCTCTCGACCCCGCTCACAGGACTAAACCCGGCGATGGTCTGGCTTTTAGTCCAGATCCGGCCATAGCGCCAGTGGGCCGGGAACCAGCTCCTGCCGAACACACTTCTTGTACGGACGCATCGGAGGATAACTCCGAAAGCGCCGAGCAAATTGACCCAATCGAGCTCTCGACGCTCAACGAAGCTCTAGATCGGATCTTATCGATGAAAATTACTGACGACCCAACCCCGATCCACGTTCAGATCGGTCTTAAAGCGGGTCAAGAGGAATTTTTCATCCCACCCACCACCCACTTCGTAGCCACTATCGAAGACTTAACTGATATGTTGCACTACGCCTCCGAGGAGGCAGAAGACATGGATGAAGAGGATCGCGCCCCCACCCCCGTCAACACCGGGCGATGGACTGCCACCTCCACCTATGACGTCTACATGGTGGATACTCCAGCCGATAACGGCGAGCGCACACCCGCAAACAATGGTGATGAATCGGGTGAAGCGCCGTCAAGGCGCCGGAAACCGCGCAAACAATCAAAGACAAAAAAGGGAAGGGAAGCTATTGCTGGCATCGGGGAAAACGATACCCCGGAAGACCTCGGCGATCCCGATTTCCCCGAGCATCCGCTAGAGGACCAGGAAAGGCTGGAGGACCAGCGCGACCCCGAAGATCCAAACGATTCCGAGGATGACAACTACCTCCCCCCTGTAGAGAAGGAGGACACCCCGGAAGCCGAGGACTTCATCGTCCCCGAGAACATGGAGGATCAGGAACGGTTTCGGCAACAGCTTATAGCCACTGCCCGAAGCCTAAAGGTGAAGGAACGGCAGCTCAAGGCCGAACAAGATACCCTCAATGATAGATGGACGAGGGTCCTGTCAGCCGAAGAAGAATACGGCACCGGTCTATTGGACCAACCCAAGAGCTATCCACGCCGACGGCTGCTGCCACAATTCGATGACGAGCTCCCTAATACGCCGTCCCCCAAGCACACTCCATACGACCAGCCGGACCGCCCTCCCCGAGGACGAGATAGGACGGCTGGCGATGCCGGTTACAGGCCGGCGATACCCCGCAGAAGGGGAAAAGAGCCAATGGAGCCTGAGGACAGGTACGACCTGCGACACGACCTGGATTATAGAACAGGCCGCACGAGATCCATCTACGGATCTAGAGGGTACTCCCCCGGTAGACGGGACGAGTACCGGCCCTGGCTCGACCGAAACAATAGAGGTCGGGACCAAAACCGGGCCAGAACAGACGCCGACTACCGGCGCGATATAGCCCGGGTCAGAGGCGCTGCCCACCCACTGTGTTTCACCGACGAGGTGATGCAGCATCAGTTCCCGGAAGGGTTTAAACCCGTGAACATCGAGCAATACGACGGAACAACTGACCCAGCAGTGTGGATCGAGGATTTCCTCCTCCACATTCACATGGCACGAGGAGACGACCTCCACGCCATCAAGTACCTACCCCTTAAACTTAAGGGGCCAGCTCGACACTGGTTAAACAGTCTCCCCAAAAACTCTATCGGGAGCTGGGAGGATCTCGAGGATGCATTCCGATCTAACTTCCAGGGCACCTATGTACGGACTCCGGACTCCTCCGACCTAAGCAATGTCGTCCAAAAGGCAGGAGAGTCCGCTCGACAATTCTGGAATCGGTTCTTGACCAAGAAAAACCAGATCGTCGATTGCCTAGATGCCGAGGCTATAGCTCTTTCAGGCACAATATTCGGGACGAATGGCTGGCTCGCCAGCTCGGTCAGGATAAACCTAGGACCATGTCCGCCCTTACATCACTCATGACCCGCTTTTGCGCGGGCGAGGATAACTGGCTAGCGAGACGAAGCCACAACCCCGAAGACCCCGGTACCTCCGAAGTCCGGGATGGAAACGGGAAACCGTGACGCAACAAAAATAAACGCCGGCACAACACTAGCGACGCTGACGACACGGCCGTTAACGCCAGCTTCCGCAACCCTCGGTCCGGGCAGCGGAAGAAGCCTCCTAAAGGCAATCGCGACGGACCCACCCCGCTGGACAAAATCATGGAGAGGCCTTGCTAGATCCATGGCACTCAAGACAAGCCCGCCAACCACACCAACCGCAACTGTTGGGTGTTCAAACATGCCGGCAAACTCGCAGCCGAAGAGCAAGGCAAGGGCCCACGCAGCGAGGACGACGAGGAGCCCCGCGGTCCGAGCAATGGAGGTCAGAAGCAGTTCCCTCCAGAGGTAAAGACTATGAACATGATATACGCCACTCATATACCTAAAAAGGAGAGGAAGCGCGCCCTTCGAGAGGTCTACGCCATAGAGCCTGTAGCCCCGAAGTTTAATCCATGGTCGGCCTACCCGATCACTTTTGATCGACGGGATCACCCGACCAGTATCCGTCATGAGGGGTTGGCGGCCCTCGTCCTAGACCCCATTATCGATGGGTACCACCTCACTAAAGTCCTAATGGACGGAGGAAGTAGCCTCAATCTGATTTACTCAGATACGGTGAAAAAGATGGGCATAGATCCGTCAAGGATAAAGCCTAGCAACACTACCTTTAAAGGAGTGATCCCAGGTGTCGAAGCCCGGTGCACTGGCTCTGTTAGCTTGGAAGTAGTGTTCGGTTCGCCCGACAACTTCCGCAGCGAGGACTTGATCTTCGACATTGTCCCCTTCCGCAGCGGTTATCATGCCCTGCTGGGCCGCACAGCGTTCGCTCGCTTTAATGCCGTCCCACACTACGCATACCTCAAGCTCAAGATGCCCGGGCCCAAGGGGGTCATTACTGTCAACGGCAACACAGAGCGTTCCCTCCGAACGGAGGAACATGCATTGGCCCTGGCGGCCGAATTCCATTACGAGGACGATCGGCGAACACCGAAATCTGTCATAAAGGCACGTAAGGTTGACAAACGAGCTCGGTTTCAGTCCGAACTCCAAGAATGTTCTCCTCCCCAGAAATAGGGACACGCTCCCCATTGCACAACCCTAATGCCCGTCAAACACGTGTCGAGAAGGCACAACTTTGCACTCAAGATTCCATGGGCAGCAATGGGGAACAACTATCAAAGGGTAAGTGTTCGGCTGGACCGAACTACTACCAGTACACGTCCTCGAACATATCACAGGTACCGTCAAGGACCTGTTAAAGCATAAAGCTCACCCACCCTTCGGCGACTTCTCAAGATCTTCTTCCCAAAGTCCGCTCGCCGACAGCATCACCCTTAAAGGAACACAACTCCCTAGGAGGCACAGGAGCAGATTGGCGACAGGGCACATCGAGGACGTCAAGCCATCAATCGAAGACCCCTGGTACAACCTCTCCTCTGTAAATTTTATATTTCATCTTCAAATACCTGTAAACAGTTGCTTCGGCAATCTGAGCTATAAGAATTATTGAACAAATACAAGACCATTATACATGGCCACTTCGTTGTATTTTATACATACTCTGTTCCTGACAACGCCTCTTGCGCAACTGCTCGGTATACATTATGATGCAACCGACTAATAGACCGGGGGCTCGAATTTAAAAAATCGCCCTGAGCATCACCCTAGCACAACTGGTCGTGTGTTCGGCGTCTTGGATTTCGCTTTATATGCATCGGATCCGAACTATGTCTTGGGTCAATAGTTGGGTTGCCCGGCTCCTGTGCTTGCCCTCTTATGTTCCGCTCGTTCGGCTAAAAGGGCAAAGGGAGAACCACTGCGATTGTGTTTCCAGCTCGCCTGGTCAAGCACCTCAGGGGAGAAAGCCGAAAATTGACCGTCATAGTAAGCGAGAACCGGTCTGCAAATTCGAGCATAAGTGTCATACTACAAGATCGATAGAGGTTATTCCGTTTTATACGATGGGTTTCGTCCTTGTACAAACCATGTGATGCTGGCTTCGGCCCCGGTACATCCGAACATCACAACACACTGGGGGCTGGTTATCGGGCCCCGAATTTTTTATGCTCCTATGGCTAAGTGAAAGCAGTAAAGCATGATAGTCCGATTGCCTTGTCCCCCTCGAGCTACCGCCTCCGGGCACCGATACCTCGGCTAAAGGTCACAGTGTGGAGGCAGAGACACCTCGCGTAGTATCTACGTGGGGGCTGAAGCCGACGACTCGCAACTTTCAGATTAAACGGCCACATGGGAGTCAAAATAAATACTACAAACTTATAAGACATGATAAACCATGCAACGTTAATTATAAAGCGTTAAAAAGTCTTCGGACATATTACAAACGCGCTCATTCATACAAAACGTCTTTGGAGCATTGGGCCTCTATTGCCCGAGCACCCTCCATCACTGCGGAGAAGTATAGCTCGGGGCGCCTATGCCCCTTTCCAGGAGGCGGGGGTGCGTTGGCCATCTTGGTCGGCTTGAGCTTCGGCCAGTGCACCATGGTCTTTGCAAAGGCCATCCGAGCTCCCACGATGCATGTAGAACGCTTTAGCGCGTCAATCCGAGGCGCAGCATCGCATAGTTTCTGCACCAAGCCGAAGTAGCTACTCGGCAACGGCTCTTCAGGCCATAGCCGGATGCAGAGATCCTTCATGGCCGGCTCCGCCATTCTGTGCAGCTCCACCAGTTGCTTCATCTGCTCGATCAGGAGAGGAGAGCACTCGGGGGACTCAAATTGTGCCCAGAATAGCCGAGCCTCATCATCCTCCTCTCGCGAAGCATAGAACTTGTTCGCGTCCGCTGCACTCTTCTGGAGATCCGCACAGACGCCTGAGGAACGCCACACCTGGGTGAGCAAAGCAAACCTGCTACCACCAAAGGCGCATTGTAGTGAATACGGCTTACCATCTGCGACAGCCTTGACTTGGCGAACCTCCTCTTCAAAGGACCGCCTGTCCACCCGCTCCTTCTGGAGCTCGGATTTCAGTGCGGCTAGCTCGGTGCCTTGTTCTTTGCCTTTTTGCTCAAGGGCCTCACACTTCGTGCCGGCATCCTTGAGCTCTTGCTGCACCTCCTCCACCCGGGCCTCATGCTTGGCACTCGCAGCTTTCAAAGTGGAAAGCGCGGCTGCTGCTTGTTCGGCGGCCGCCTTCTCATCCGCGGCCTCTTGCTTCATTTTCTGGAGCTCGGCCTTGAGTTTTTCAACCTCCGAAGCGGAAGCTGTGGAAGCAATAAATAAATATTTACACTAGTTCACCAGTGCGGATCATTACCGACATACAGCCCGGATGTTACAATTCGGGTTACCTTGTGCCTCGTCGAACCTCTTGTTCAGGCTATCAAGCTCCTCTTCGGAGATCTTGAGCTTCTGATTTAGCTTGGTAAGCTTAGCGGCATTCACGGCCGCCGCCGATGACGAGGCCTACAAAAAATAAAAACATATATCCGATTATGTGCGTTCCAACCCCCGAACTGTCAAGGATATGACCTTATGTTCGGTCCTCTTAAGGGCTTTTAGAGCATTGCGGGCCTAATGGTGCCTTATACAAGTTGGTCACTCCTGGATGTTTGACCCTCGGGTGCGTTTTTGCAAACCCACCCGGGGCTCGGGGGCTACTGCATATATAATGATAGCATAAACTTAATAAAATTAAAATGGTTCGGGAAAAGGGTATTACGTGACTCACCTTGAAGCCCGTCAAGAGACCATTAAAGGCCTCCTTCAGTCCGTTATCAACGGACTGAATGCCTTGCAGAACCGCACCCATAAGAGTGCGGTGATCCTCGGAGATGGGGGTGCTTGCTAGAGCCTCCTCTATGACCGGCCACCCAGTCGTCGGTGGCACCGGTGGTGACCGGCCAGCCCGATCTCTGATCAGGGACTGAGTTGGTAGCGCCAGAGGCACAACATGCTCTGGAGAGGTCCTCGGAGGGGACTGGGCATCCTTCTGCCCTTCCTCCTCGGCGGCCAGGGGAGTATTCTCCCCCTGGTCCTCAGCAGACTGGGGAGTTTCCTCCCCCTGGCCTTCGGCGGCTGAGGCATCAACCTCGGCCATGGCATGGTCACCCCCACCGCCTGTGCTCGGCTCCAAAGGAGCCTGGCAGGATGACACCTCTGCGGCATCCTTGGTGTGGGGTGCGATGCAGTCCCACTCTCCGCCAGCTCGGTGGGCGGAGACTCCCCATCCGATATTTGGTCAGTGGGGAGAACGCGCGGTGGGCTGCAGATTGAAAGATGTTCTTGCATTTAAAACATTGAAATCTTTGCATAAATGACCCAAGGAGTCTTCGGATTCATACCTTTGAGCGGGTGGCTTGACCCTTAAGTTCCTTCGGGGAGCCCTCTCAAAGTCCTCGGACTCTGCATCAGAGTCCGAGTTGTCGTCGGGCAGGATCAACCTCGCCCGACGCGCCCTCTTCAGGGCAGGAGGAGCTGCATCCTCCGCGGCGTCTGGCGACGCCGCCCTCTTTCTTGTGAGGGGGGAAACGCCTTCCCCCCGTCTTCATGCTCTTCCTCATGACTAGAGGAGGCATGGGTTTCCTCGGACGCGGCGTCCAGCTGGTCCCTTATGCGGAAACCCTCTCTGGCTTTCTTCTTCTTCTCCTTCTTCTCGGGCGCCGAGTACGGCGCCACAACGAGCATCGCCGTCAACAACTCCGACCTGGGATCTTCGGGTTGTGGATCCGGGCAGTTAACTCTCGCGGCTTTGCTCAACCATTTCTGCGAAAATAAGGGAGGAGGCGTTCAGTCTTTTTGTCGAAGAAACAGAGTCAGCGGATTAAAATTATACCGTACCTTGGTAGGTGGGTTATCGACGCTTAGGCCCGGATCCTCTTCCTTGGCCGGCCAGCTTTTCCGAGGCTTGAATAATGCCTTCCACAACTTCTCAGGGGTAGTGTGGAAGAGTTGGCGCACGGTAGGCTCATCCTCAGGCTGATAAGCCCACATTGGGGAAGCCCGGCGCTGGCAGGGAAGAATATGGCGGTGGAGCATGACCTGGACCACGTTGACCAGCTCCACCTTGGCCTCGATCACCGAGGTAATACGCTTCTGCAGCAACTTCACCTCTGCATCCGACCCCCAGTCAAGGCCCTTCCTGAGCCATAAGGTCAATCTCGTAGGGGGTCCGGATCTGAACTCGGCAGGCGCCGCCCATCTCTCATCCCTTGGTTCGGTGATGTAGAACCATTCTTTCTGCCAGATCTTGATTGTGTCGATGAAGGTACCGGTTGGCCACTCGACGCGGGGGAGCTTGCTGATTACCGCCCCTCCACAGTCTGCGTGCTCGCCCGCGACGGTCTTCGGCTTGACGTTGAAGACCTTGAGCCACAGGCCGAAGTGCGGCTCGACCCGCAGGAAGGCTTCACAAAGAATGATGAAAGCCGAGATGTGCATAAAGGAGTTCGGGGGAAGATCATGGAAGTCCAACCCGTAGAAGAACATGAGACCCCTGACGAAGGGATGGAGCGGGAAGCTCAGTCCCCGGATGAAATGGGGGACAAAAACTACCCTTTCGCCTGGCTTGGGGGTGGGGACGACCTGTTTCGCTTCTGGAGCGATGTGGAAGACATTGGCAGGGAGGTAGCCGGCAAGCTTTAGCTCCCGGATATCCTGGCCGGTGACCGTGGAGGCCTCCCACTTGCCCATGGAGCCCGAGCCCGCCATGGCTAAGCTCGGAGGGGAAGTTGAGGAAGAACTAGATCTGGGCTCTTGGAGCTTGGGAAGATTGGGAAAGCAGAGGATGCGAATGGGAAGCGTGAGCAATCCTTGGGGTTTTTTCCCTTTTATGAGGCGTCATGCCGATTAGCCTCCTTTTACCGCGCCGCAAGTCTCTCCGCTTCCCAAGGCGTGTGTGCCATTATGCACGCGCAAAATAAGCCTAGGGTTCTGATTATATCCCGTGTGAAATGGAGCACGATCTATACATTGATGAGTCGTGTCAATGTAAAAATGGCCTCGAACCGCGAATCGAGTTTTCATAACTGGTTCAGCGGTCGTGGTAGGCCACGACCCTTCGTCAAAAGGGGGCGTCAGAAAACACTGTTTGCACTTTGACGATTAGCCTTCAGGGCTAAGCAATTCATGGTGTTCGGACGATCGTAGGATCGGATGAAATGCGTGTCATCGGAAGCCGGATTGGTCTCAGCCGATCATTTATGGGAAGAAGAACTCACCCCGCAAGCCGAAGACTCTGGTCACAGAAGCTGCTAGAGCTGAGACTCTTGGCGTTGGGGGCTAGTTCGGGGGCTACTGAGGGAGTTCCTAGACTAAGGGGTCCTCGGGCCGCTGGCCTATCTCCCAATAGGCCGGCTCGATGGGCCGCTCTCTAGCTATCACAGGAAGGGCCGGATACATCGAGACCCCACGTTCCAGAAGGAAGCCGCGAAGGCGTGTCGTGCACTCCAAGTCAAGATGAGGAAATCGACATTTCCATCCTCGGCAGGAGACCTATCATGTGTAAACCCTAGGTACCCCCCGGTGTCTATATAAACCGAGAGGGTTTTAGAATGTAAGGGAGAAGAACTCATCTAGGGTTTTAGCTAGTCGATCTCGAGGTAGATCAACTCTGTAACCTTCATACAATCAATATAATCGAGCAGGACGTAGGGTTTTACCTCCATAGGAGGGCCCGAACCTGGGTAAACATCGTCTCCTTCGTCCCCTTGTTACCATCAATCCTAGACTCACAGCTCGGGACCCCCTACCCGATATCCGCCGGTTTTGACACCGACACCCGTGCTCGTCGGCAACGGTTGTAATAAAACACCATGCACAAAAAACACCGCGGTCGCCATTGCTATGGTTGCAGCTCCACGTCGCACCAACGGCCGACGACGGTCACAACATCCTCCCCCTATGCCGGTTCCAGCACGTGGGGCCATGGTCTCAACTTCTACGGTTATCGGTTGTAGCGTCCGCGGCCGTCGGGTGCAACTTTTCTGGTTTCAAGTCGCCGGTCACCGCCGCGAATGGTGGTAATAATTCCCGTCGCCGGGAGTACCAAATAATCTGCGTGGTTGCAGCAAAAAAATGTTGTCGTCGCCGTCAAAGGGTTACATCGTCTTCATGAAACGATGTAGCAAATCTTGGTCGGTAGTAGCAAAACTCTGCGGTTGCAGCAAAACAATGTCGTCATCGTCTTTTGGGTCGCATCATCTTCATGAGAATAATGTAACAAATGTCCTCACTAGCAGTAGCAATTTCTGTAGGTGGTGGTAGCAAAACATCTACGCAATGCAACAACACTGTTGTCGCTGTCGTCGGTGGTCGCACCATGGTTGTAGCAAATTCCACCGCAAGTCGCAGCTCCTCTGTCGCCTGGTGTCGGTGTATTGAAAATAGGGTGTTCAATACCCGTGACTATGCACAGACAGTAGTAGCCACCTCACCGGGAAGGACTTGGCGGAAGACAAGCTCAGCCAAGTACTCAAGACTTGGTAGGTAAGACCTCCAAGCAGGTCATCGAGAAGTACTAAAGTGTTGAAGACCAAGATCAATTTGCGGCAAGCTCTAAGCCGGCAAACCTTGGGCCGGCAGGCTCAAGACCGACAAGCTCCCTTCCGCTCCAGCTCGGCGTTTGTCAGAAGCTTGCCAACAGATGGCAAGCATGCAGGTGGTCAGGTGAAGATTGACGGGGCACGTGGCAATTTGTGTTGGGAAACGTAGTAGAAAACAAAAAAAATCACCCTACAGTCAACCAGGAACACTATGAAGATACAATAACAATTGGGATCACGATCGTTACCGTCACCGAGTTGCAGCGAAAGAAGAACGTGACGATGAAGATCAAGCTTGGAGTCCCTCGAACCATAGATGAATGATCCCGTGAACCGCCCACAAATAGTCCCTCGAACATAAGACCGAAAGCACGACCTCTCTACAGATTGCAAGCATACGGTCTTCACAACCCGGCAGCGCTTCGCCGTCCAGAGCTAATCGTCGTCGAGGAATTAGGGGGAGGAGATTAGAACCACACCGGGCTTCTAATTATGAGGATTAGAGGAACTACACCTATCTTTGATTACTCAACTAGGACCAACTAGAACTAGAACTAGAAGAACTAGAGGAGGCTCCAAAACTTGTGTATCCAATAAGTGCCAATACCTCAAGTATATATAGGTTGGAGGGGAGAGAGAGGGCGCCACAAGGGGAGGGACTTTCCCTCCTCTTTGGCCGGACAAGGGAGGAGGAGTCCAACTCCTCCCCTCCTCAATTCGCCCCCTTCCTTAGGGAAGGGAGGCGCCTTCTCACTTGGGCCCTTGTGTCCCAAGTTGCCTTCCACCTCTTGGCCTTTTAAGGCCCATTGATATTTAATTAAATATAAAATTGTTATAGATACTATTAGACCATTTTATATATAATTTAACATCCTCGGAAATATTTTTCCAGCTATATATATTTATCGGAAATACCCAGTATTACCCTACTCTCCGGAACCCTTCCGGTGACCCTGAAACGCTTCCAGATCCTCTCGAAACTATTTTGTATGTCAATGAAACAATTTCACAAATATGTTCTCATCACTCCCATCCTACTAACACTCAGCAAATCGTGATTACCTTAAGCTTGTGACCCCGTAGGTTTGGTAACTCATAGACATGAACGAAACCCCTTCGTTCAATGACCGATAGCGGGACCGTGGACGTCCATATCTATCCCTATGAGCACATGAATGATATTCGAGTGAACCTTTGGTTACCATGTGAAATTCCCTTTGGTTCACGATACTTTACAAAACCCAGGATGCATCGATATCCTCCTGAGTCATCACTAAACCTGGGCATTTCTCGGGCCGGGCCTGTAAAATCCCGACGGGCAAAGTCTAGGCCCGAGCCCGGCCCGGCCCGAGCAAAAAAAGGAAAATGCAAGCCCGAGCCCGGCCCGAAGAGACTAAAAAGAGCAGTTCCGGGCCGGGCCGGGTGGGGCCTTAGTGTAAACTGCCTAATATCCCAGGCCCGAGCCCGGCCCGATGTATGCAACGGGTCAAAAAATAAAGCCCGAGCCCGGCCCGAACACAAAGCCCGACCCGGCCTGGCCCGGGTTTTTTGGGCCGGGTTCGGGCTGGGTCGTCGAGCCGGGCTGCCCATGCCCAGGTCTAGTCATCACATGCTCACTATACCGTTATCCTCATTATTGGTTTTGTTCTTCTTTCTCGTTTTCGTGTCCCGACATCCCCGTGACTAAGTCACTTGTGCCTGTCCAAACGATGATTAATGTCGTCACACTGAGAGGGCCCTAAGAATATCTATCCATAGTCGGAGGAGCAAATCCCACTCTCAAGCTATCTAGTCCCTTGTCAAACTTTCCGATGAACCTGTAAGTTATTGTTATGATCACCTAGTTACAAACGACGTTTGAGCAACCCCAAAGCTCATCGTACAGTAAGAAGTGACTACGAAACTCTCATGGTCTAAGGTACATGAAACACATGTTGACAATCCGTGTTATAACAATTGATGTCAGATGATATTATCTCAAAGTATAAAAAACAAGTATTTGGGTCGATTCAATATGATCGTTCTTCTAACGTCATAATCTCAATTTTATTTTAGGATCATAGTTACACTTAACGATATCCTAAGATCTGGAAAACGTGATCACCAACAACACTTGAGCTAGTCTTAGCACTGGTGTAGTGACGTCCTATACAAACGGTTTTTAACCCCTTTCCGCAACGTAGTTTTAAACCATCGCCTTGCCTGTGTGGGTGATTTGGGGGGGAGGGGGTCCATCCCACACGACAAAAAAATCATCTGCGATGGTGACCGATGATGCAAACACTCTGCCAAAAATAATTGTGTGCGATGCAGTAACATATCGCACACACAATACTTTGGGCACACGTGTGGGATTTGTAGACCAGTCGCACACGTTTATCATGACTGAAACACGTCTAATTGTTCTTGGAATACAAACGATGTTTGACATTTAACCGTTTGCGAAATATTAACTAAGCCACACTGCCATCATAGAAACTGTGTGCGATGTCTGCATCATGGCACACGAGTTTTCTCTGGCAAGCGTCTACCATGGATGTTATCGTCGCACACGTTTCTTGAATAATTTACGCGTGGGACTGCACTTTGCATCAGGCACGGTTTCCTCTAGGCTCGCGTATGAGATAATGTGCTATCACAAACGATTGTGGAGCACCTACGCACATGTAGAAGTGCTGCAAATCGTTTGCGATTTGTTATGTATCACCAACGTTTCGGTGTATATCTTGTGTGCTTTTCATGTAGATCACACACAGTTGCGCTATGAGTTATGTGTACCTTTCGTTCTGGATCGCACACACTTAGTTGGTTGAACCTTATGTGCTTAAATGACCAGGTTATGGTAAAATATCACAATTGAATCACCCTGCGAAAACAAAATTTGCCACAATATGCAATTGAACAAATAGTGTCCACATGAAGAACATTCATCAAAATTTGCCACAATATGCAATTGAACAAATGCTAGCTAAATTCCACAGATGTATGGACATATGCAGTACATAATCATAGTGTACAAAATACAAAGACCCGATCAAATGGAAAACAATGCATCCATGTGTATATGTTTAGTCGATAACAGTAACTTAATCCATACTTATTGTTCAAAGAAAAGCAAGGCCGAAATCTTCATGGTCTTTACTGGGCTTGATATAGCAGTTCACGAAGAAGTTGCTGATAAATTTCCTAACAACCAGCAATTCATATGCAGGGAGCGGTTCAGAGGTCATCGGTCTAAAGTTCAGCTTCAGCATTTTTAGATCAAGATGTGTCATACGTGTGGAATAGAACATAGTAATGAAGATACAAACTTACTGGTTCTATGTTGTCACCATTCGTACAACAATCAGGAGATCTTCATAGGGACATCATGTGTCTGCAAACGTAGTATCCACAAAGGTTGGTCCCTTCTTGTTGTTGAGTGATACGTCTCCAACGTATCTATAATTTTTTATTGTTCCATGCTATTATATTATCATTCTTGGGTACTTTATATGCATTTATATGTTGTTTTATATCATTTTTGGGAACTAACCTATTAACCCAGTGCCTAGGGCGAGTTCCTGTTTTCTGCGTGTTTTTGGCTTTTCAGGAAATCAACACCAAATGAAGTCCAAATGCTAGGAAGGAGGACAGATACCACACGAGGTGGTGCCAAGCCAACAACGCACGCCCAGGGGGTAGGGCGCCCCGATGGCTTGGGACCACCCCCTGGCATTTCCTGACCTAGCTCTGTCACTATAAATCTTCTAAAATCGGGAAAACACTAGAGAGACACCCGAAACACTTTTCCGCCGCCGCAAGCTTCTGTTCCGCAGTGATCCCATCCGGAGCCCTATTCCGGTGCCTGCCGGAGGGGGGATCAATCATGGAGGGCCTCTACATCAACCTTTCTACTCCCATGGTGATGTGTGAGCAGTCTACCACAGACCTACGGGTCCATAGCTAGTACCTAGATGGCCATCTCTCTCTCTCTCTCTCTCTCTCTCTCTCTCTCTATGTTCTTCAATACAAAGTTCACCATGATTCCCGCGGTGATCTATTCGATGTAATCTTCTTTGCGCGGTGTTTGTTGGGATCCGATGAATTATGGGTTTATGTTTAGATTATTCATGAAAACTATTCGAGTCATCTCTGAATTCTTATATGCACGATTATGATAGCTTCATATTTCTCTCCGATCTATCAGTTTGGTTTGGCCAACTAGATTGATTTATCTTCAGTGGGAATGGTGCGTTGTGATGGGTTCAATCTTGCGGTGCTCAATCCTAGTGAGAGAAAGGGACATGACATGTATTTGTATTGTTGTCATTAAGGATAAAACGATGGGGTTTATTCATATTGCGTGAGTTTACTTTGTATACATCATGTTATCTTGCTCTAAGCATTACTCTGTTTCATACTTAATACTCTAGATGCATGCTGGATAGCGGTCGATGAGTGGAGTAATAGTAGTAGATGCAGGCAGGAGCCGATCTACTTGCTTATGGACGTGATGCATATATATGATCATTGTCGTGAATAAGTATTACATAACTATGCGCTTTTCTATCAATTGGCCAACAGTAATTTGTCTACCCACCGTATGCTATCTTTTCGAGAGAGAAGCCTCTAGTGAAAACTATGGCCCCCGGGTCTTCACAAATTATATTACTAGAATCCTAAAAATATTACTGCCTTTTATATTCTGTTATTTTATTTTATATTTATATTATCTATCTATCACTACTTAATACTTGCAAGTAACAAGTTCAAGGGGCTTGGCAACCCTCTTGCCCGCGTTGGGTGCAAGTGTTTGCTATTTTGTGTGTAGGTGCTAATGACGAGAATATGCATGGTCCTCCTACTGGTTCGACAACCTTGGTTCTCACTGAGGGAAATACTTATCTCTACTGTGCTACATCTCCTCTCCTCTTCGGGGAAAAACCCAACGCTGTTTACAAGTAGCAGGGAGAATTTCTGGCGTTGTTGCCAGGGAGTATCATCAAATTCTTATCACATACGTACTCACACATTATCATTCACTTGTTCTACTCTCTACTTGCCTAGCAATGATATCTTTATCTTTGTCACACAAAAAGAGAAAGTAAAACAAAATTTTAAAATAATGGATCCTCATCCACTTGCTAATATTTTTAAAAGACCCAATTATGTTGAACCAATTGCTAGTGAGTTGACTGCACTAGATTATCTTTATGGGGTCTTGCTTGAAAATCGTGAATCTAAAAATTGCAATGAAGTGTTAAAAGAAATTTAAAAAGTGATTCATGATATTTCCTTTAATGAAAAGCATGATTGCAATATTGCTAGTATAAATTCTATGAATATCAATTGTGCTAATGATCATGATTGGGGTGATAATCATGATAATTCTTGTGACCTTGAGAATTCTGAGCTTCATGTTGAATCTACTATTGATAATGATATTTGCAATACAAACAAAAGTGGGTTTGGAAGAGCGTCAACTTTAGGTAATAATGGTCCCACTACTTTGGAGAATGATCAATCTTATGAATTTTTTGATAAAAGTGGGTTTGGAGAGGTCATGACTTTAGTTGATGTTAATCCCACTATATTGGAAGATTATAAACCTTTTATGCATGTGGATCATGAAGATAATTTTTTTATATGATAACTATATTGTTGAATTTGATTATGATCCTACATGTAACTATTATGAGAGAGGCAAATGTGGTTACAGGAGTTTTCATGTTCAATTACATCTCTTGATGTTCAAATTGTTAATGCTTCATTCTTCCTATTTGTATATGCTAGACACTCCTTGTCTTGATAATTAGTTTACTTATAAAATTCCTATGCATAGGAAGTATGTTAGACTTAAATGTGGTTTTCGCATGTTTTATGATGCTCTCTTTGTGCTTAAATTCTCGTCTTTTATGTGAGCATCATTATTATCCCCAGACTATCTTAATGGCTATAAAGAAAGAGCTTATTGGGAGACAACCCAATACTTTTTGTTATTTTGTGTTCACATGATTATTTCTACTGTAATTATTGTGTTTTTATGTTTTAGTCAGTGTCTGTGCCAAGTAACCTTTGGGATGATTTGGAAGATAGCAGATTTGATCCTGTGCAAAAACAGAAAATTTTACGTCCAATGCAGAATTTCTGTGATTTTACTGGAACGTCTTTTTGATCTGAATTTCATTACGCAACATTGATATACAAATTTCCCAGGTTGTCCTAATTTTTCAGAAGTTTCGGAGTTACAAAAGTATGGTTTTAGTGCTGATCATTACAGACTGTTCTGTTTTAGGCAGATTCTGTTTTTACCTGCATAGTTAGCTTGTTTTGATGATGCTATGGATTACATCAGAGGGTATAAGTCATGGAGAAGTTAGAATACCATACCTTATGCAATAATTAAATATGAATCAATTTATAACAATACCTAAAGTTTATGATTTGCCTATTATAGTAACGGATCTCATGAGGTTTTTGTTGAGTTTTGTGTGTTGAACTTTTCAAGTTTTGGGTGTGATCACGATGGATGAAGGAATAAGGAGTAGTAAGACCCTAAGATTGGGAATTACCAAGGCACCCCAAGGTAATATCCTAGGAAGACTCAAGCATCTAAGCTTGGGGATTCCCCAGAAGGCATCCCTTCTTTCGTCTCCATTCCATCGATATGTCACTTGGAGCTATATTTTTATTCATAACATGATATGTGTTTTGCTTGGAGTGTCGTGTATTATAGTTTGCTTTTGATTTAGTTTTCCACAATCGTTGTTTGCTGGACACACCTATTTGAGAGAGACACATGTTCATCATGATTTGTTAGAATACTCTATGTGCTTCACTTATATCTTTTGAGTTAAGAAGTTGCTCTAGTGCTTCACTTATATCTTTTAGAGCACGGTGGCGTGTAGATTTTATAGAAATAATTGCACTCTCGTTCTTCACTTATATTTGTTTGAGAGTCTTATAGGGAGTAACGGTAATTTGCATGGGTTATAAGACTAGTCAAAAAAGGATAGGTACTCAAGGATGATATAATAAAAACTTTCATGTAGCACATAAAAGAGAAATTGTGGGTTAATGATATTGATGTGGTAATATGAAAGGGCGTGAATACATGGTTGTTGGTTAGTAGAAATATCGATAGTTAAAGGGTGTTACTTGTTGTTCATCTAAATATTGGTTATGGTATGGTGATGATGTGTGAGCATTCTTTTTCCTCGTTGAAACCCTAGTGTTGTTCAGGTCCGGGCGCGCGTTGGTTAACTCCTACCAACCTCCTCCCTAGGGGCATGCGGTAGTACTTCGCTTCGAGAAAGCTAATAAGGCTTTGCGATAAGTATATGAGTTCTTTATGACTAATGTGAATCCATGAATGTACGCACACTCACATTTCCTATTTGCTAGCCTCTTTGGTACCGTGCATTGCCCATTCTCACCTCGAGGATCGGTGCAACCTTCGCCGGTGCATCCAAACCCCGTGATATGATACGCTCTATCGCACATAAGCCACCTTATATCTTTCTCAAAACATCCACCATACCTACCTATCATGGCATTTTTATAGCCATTCCGAGATATATTTCCATGCAACTTCCATGGTTACATCACATGACTTGTGTGTTCATCATCATATTGCTTTGCATGATCATATAGCTAACATAGTATTCGTGGCACAGCCACCATTCATCATTATTTACATGTTACGCTAGATCAATGCACATCCTGGTACACTGCCAGAGGCATTCATATAGAGTCATCTTGTTTAGTAGTTTTTCATATCGAGTTGTAAGTAGATAGAAGCGTGATGTTCATCATTATTAGAGCACTGTCTCGGTGAGGAAAGGATGATGGAGATTATGATTCCCCCACAAGTCGGGATGAGACTCCGGACGAGAAATAAAAAAAAGAAAAAAAAGAGAAAGAAAAAAAGAAGAAAAAAAGAAAAAAATGAGAGAAAGAAAGAAGGGACAGTGCTACAACCTCCTTTTCCACACTTGTGCTTAGAGAAAGCATCATGTTTTTCATATAGAGAGTCTCATGAGTCGTCACTTTCATATTCTAGTGGGATTTTTTCATTATATAACTTGGCTTGTATATTTCGATGACGGGCTTCCTCAAATGCCCGAGATCTTTATGAGCAAGCAAGTTGGATGCACACCCACTTAGCTTCCGTTGAGCTTTCATACACTTATAGATCTAGTGTATCCATTGCATGGCAATCCCTACTCCTCGCATTGATATCGATTGATGGACATCTCCATAGCCCTTTGATCCGCCTAGTTGATGCGAGACTTTCTTCTCCACTTTTACTCCGTTGATCTCGGCCACCATACTCTATTCCACCCATATGCTATGTCCATGGTTCATGCTCATGTATTGAGTGAAGTTGAGAATGCTGAAGCGCGTTAGAAGTACAATCCAATTGCCTGACTTAACACTGTGGTGATCAACATTTGTACTTATGTGGTGAATACGGAGCCATGCCATGCTAATATGATAAAATGAATTGGGAGTCACATTCTTTAGGGATCGTATGTTTTGAAAATTAATGATTATGTTATTTATGTTCATGGATATTACTATGTTGATGTTTATTAGTTCATCGTTTCTCAATGATCATACCTGAAAAAGATTACATGTTAGGTAGCATGTCACATAAAAAATTATGTTTTTATCATTTACCTACTCGGGGACGAGAAGGAATTAAGCTTTCGGATGCTGATACGTCTCCAACGTATCTATATTTTTTTATTGTTGCTATTATATTATCATTCTTGGATGCTTTATATGCATTATTATGCTGTTTTATATCATTTTTGGGAACTAACCTATTAACCAGGTGCCTACCGCCAGTTGCTGTTTTTTTGCGTGTTTTTTGACTTTCAAGAAATCAATACAAAACGAAGTCCAAATGCAAAAAACTTTTTGACAATTTTTTCTGGACAAAAATATGACCTTGAAGCTTCGGAAGGAGGCCAGGCACCACACGAGGTAGTGCCAAGCCAACAGAGCACGCCCAGGGGGGTAGGCGCGCCCTGATGGCTTGGGGCCAACCCTTGGCGCTTCCTGAGCTAACTCCGCCTCTATAAATCCTCAAAAAATGGGAAAACACCAAAGAGCCACCCAAAACACTTTTTCCGGCACTGCAAGCTTCTGTTTCGCCATGATCCCATCCGGAACCCTGTTCCGGTGCCCTGCCGGAGGGGGAATTGATCACGGAGGGCCTCTACATCAACCTTGCTGCTCTCATAGTGATGTGTGAGTAGTCTACCATAGACCTAAGGGTCGATAGCTAGTACTTATATGACTATCTCTCTTTCTCTATTTTCTTCAATACAAAGTTCATCGCGATTCCCGCGGTGATCTATTCGTTGTAATCCTCTTTGCGGTGTGTTTGTTGGGATCCGATGAATTATGGGTTTATGTTTAGATTATTCATGAAAACTATTTGAGTCATCTCTGAATTCTTATATCCAAGACTATGATAGCTTCATATTTCTCTTCGATATATCGGTTTGGTTTGGCCAACTAGACTGATTTATCTTCAACGGGAGTGGTGCATTATGATGAGTTCAATCTTGCGGTGCTCAATCCCAGTGACAGAAGGGGACATGCCACGTATTTGTATTGCTGCCATTAAGGATAAAACGATGGGGTTTATTTTATTGCTTGAGTTTACTTTGTCTACATCATGTCATCTTGCTCCAAGCATTACTCTGTTTCATACTTAATACTCTAGATGCATGCTGGATAGCGATCGATGAGTGGAGTAATAGTAGTAGATGCAGGCAGGAGTCGGTCTACTTGCTTATGGATGTGATGCCTATATATATGGTCATTGCCGTGAATAAATATTACATAACTATGCGCTTTTCTATCAATTGCCCAAAATTAATTTATTTACCCACCGTATGCTATCTTCGAGAGAGAAGCCTCTAGCGAAAACTATGGCCCTCGGGTCTTCACGAATTATATTACTAAAACCCTAAAAATATTGCTGCACATTATATTCTGTTATTTTATATTATATTTATATTATCTATCTATCACTACTTAATACTTGCAAGTAACGAGTTCAAGGGGCTTGACAACCCTCTTGCCCGCGTTGGATGCAAGTGTTTGCTATTTTGTGTGTAGGTGCTGACAACGAGAATTTGCATGGTCCTCCTATTGGTTCGATAACCCTGATTCTCAATGAGAGAAATACGCATCTCTATTGTGCTGCATCTCCTCTCCTCTTCGGGGGAAAACCCAACACAGTTTACGAGTATCAATCCTCCTGCCCGGGGTTTGATACGTCTCCAACGTATCTACTTTTCCAAACACTTTTGCTCTGGTTTTGACCTCTAATTTGCATGATTTGAATGGAACTAACCCGGAATGACGTTGTTTTCAGCAGAACTACCTTGGTGTTATTTTTGTGCAGAAATAAAAGTTCTCGGAATTGGACGAAACTTTTTGTGGATTTTTTTTGGGAATTATAATGAATTATGGAGCGAAGACCTACCGAAGGTAGGCTGCCAGGGGCCCAGCACACATCAGCCCCCCCCTAGGCCGCACCCTGATGGCTTGTGGGGCCCTAGAGGCTCCTCCGACCCTAATTCCAGTCCTATAAAATCACATCTTTGGAGAGAAAAATCAGAGAGAAGTTTTGATGTCTACTACACAACTTTATTCTTTTAGACTCGTGTTGGGCCTCCAAGCACAGAGTTTTGTCGGACAGTAGCAATTTTCCCTCAAGTGGATGACCTAAGGTTTATCAATCCGTGGGAGGTGTAGGATGAAGATGGTCTCTCTCAAACAATCCCGCAATCAAATACAAGAAATCTCATGTGTCCCCAACACACCCAATACAATGGTAAATTGTATAGGTGCACTAGTTCGGCGAAGAGATGGTGATACAAGTGCAATATGGATGGTAGATATAGGTTTTTGTAATCTGAAAATATAAAAACAGCAAGGTAACAAGTGTAAAACAGCGAGCAAAATGTTGTATAAATGCTTGGAAACAAGGCCTAGGGTTCATACTTTCACTAGTGCAATCTCCCATCAATGCTAACATAGTTGAATCATATGATCATCCCTCAACGTGCAACAAAGAATCACTCCAAAGTTCCTATCCAGCGGGGAACAATAAGATGAAATTGGTGTAGGTAGTAGAACCACCTCAAAGTTATTATTTCTGATCAATATTTTGGGCTATTCCTATAAGTGTCACAAATAGCCCTAGAGTTCATACTAAAATAACACCAATGATACATATCAATCAACCCTAATGTCACCTAGATACTCCAATGCCACCTCAAGTATCCATGGGTAAATTATGCGACATGCATCAAACAATTTCAGATCTATCATATTCAATCCAACACAAAGAACTTCAAGGAGCACCCCAAGATTTCTATCAGAGAACGTAGGACAAGAACGTGTATCAACCCCTATGCATAGATTACCCCAATGTCACCTCGGGAATCCGCAAGTTGAGTACCAAAACATACATCAAGTGAATCAATAGAACACCCCATTGTCACCACGGGTATCCACATGCAAGACATATATCAAGTGTTCTCAAATCCAATATTCAATCCAACATAACAAGATCTCAAAGGGAAAGATTCAATTCATCACAACAAGATAGAGAGGGAAGAACACCATATGATCCAACTATAGTAACAAAGCCCGTGATACATCAAGATCGTGTCATCTGAAGAACACGAGAGAGAGAGAGAGAGAGAGAGAGAGAGAGAGAGAGAGAGAGAGATCGAACACATAGCTACTGGTACATACCCTCAGCCCCGAGGGTGAACTACTCCCTCCTCGTCATGGCCTCCACCGGGATGATGAAGATGGCCACCGGTGATGGTTTCCCCTCTCCGGCAGGGTACTGGAACGCCTCCAGATTGGTTTTTCGTCGATACAAAGAGTTGCGGCAGCGGAGCAGAGAGTCTCTATTTATTTCCGGGGTTTCTGGGATTTATAGGATTTTTCAGCGTTGGAATCACACGCAACAGAGCCACGTGGGCCCCACCACATATCAGGGCGCGACCTAGGGGGTCGTGCCCAGATGGCTTGTGGCCCATAGGTGGCTCCCCTCCGGTGGTTCTTCGCTCCAATATTGCTTATTTCCTCCAGAAAAAATCATCAAAAAGTTTCGGGCGATTCCGAGAACTTTCATTTTCTGCACAAAAACAACACCACGGTAATTCTGCTAAAAACAACGTCAGTCCGGGTTAGTTCTAAATAAATCATATAAAGTGCATCAAAACCATATAAAAATATTGTAAACATAGGCCAATATGGCATGAATACTTCATAAATTATCGATACGTTGGAGACGTATCAGCATCCCCAAGCTTAATTCATGCTCGTCCTCGAGTAGGTAAATGATAAAAGAAATAATTTATGAAGTGTGAATGCTAGCATAATGTATAATATTGATCAAGGATAATTTCAGCCACTTTTGTAGCATCATAACCTGCAAGTATTTCTCATAAAACTTCTCATGATCAAGTAGCAAGTTATTCACATGTTAAAGTGCATACCATAAACTTTCTTGAAAACTAGCAAACTATGTTTTCGGTCATCAAACAATTACAATTCATCTAATTTTCAGGAAGGGTCTATGTAAGAGCTTTAGTTTAGCAAATTCCACATACTCAACTATCATTTAGTCTTCCATGATTGCTGACACTCAAAGCATATTTTTAGAACAAACAGTTTTAGTCAAACACATAGGAAGATAGGGGCTTAAAGTTTTGCCTCCCAACTTATTTATCTCGGGGATAATGTCAACAAATAATGAATCATGATCACTTATATTCAATTGGATATATGTGTCTGGATCTTTCCCCGCCACATGTTGCTTGCCAACTAAGGAATTAATAGATTGGAATAAGAAGTTGAGTCAACATGAAAAGTAAAACATAGGCCCTTCGCAGAGGGAAGCAGGGATTTGCAGAGGTGCCAGAGCTCATTGTTTTAAAATAGAGATGAATATGTAATTTTGAGTGGTATGCTTTTCCTGTCAACGTCACAATAGAGTTTTCAATATCTTCCATGCTAATCACATTATTGGCGGTTCCCAAACAGAATTGAAATTTTACTCCCCCTCCACCATTCAAACACATTCCATGGCTGGCCGAATCCACGGTTGCCATCCAAACAATCAACTTTCTAGGGGGAATTCTTATTTATTTATTTTTGTATTATGTAGGACTGGGCATCCTTTTTACGAGCCTCTCTCATGCAATGACAAGTGAATAAACACTCATCTTGAGAATAACTCTCTTAGCATGGAAGATAATGACCGCCCCGTCGCTCCATGAGCGGTACGAGCACACAAAACATATGTTTATTTGAATGTTTAGAGGTGGCACATGCAAATTTACTTGGAATGGCGGTGAAATACCATATATAGGTAGGTATGGTGGACTCTAATGGAAGAAACTTGGCTCAAAAGTTTGGATTCACAAGTAATATTTCTACATAGTACGAAGTTTTGGCTAGCAAAAGGTTCTAAACAAGCACCACATGTTAGAGTATTCAGGACAATATAACTGCTATGTGAATATAAACAAACATAACCAATATGTTGTCTTCCTTGTCCAACGTCAACTACTTGATCAAGTTTGAAAATAATTAATGGGGGTTCACAATCATAGAAGATGTCCAAGATAGTATATTTATATGTGAAACATCTCTTCCTTCAATATTCTTTCATGAATTGTTTAAATGACCAATGTTATGTTTGCTAACTTCCATTAAATTTTACCGCTTATACTCCTAGTATGTGAAGTCACTACTCCCCATGGGACAAGCATATGAAGCATATATAATTTCAAATTTATGACATTCAATTCATTCAACGTTTACTCTCAGGATATAAGTGAAGCACATGAGTAAACTTCAAACTACTCTCAAAAGATATAAGTGAAGATCAATGAGTAGTCAAACAATCAAGTAGCTATGTGAGGACTCTCTCTCAATAAATATTTTCAGATCTGAGTATTTTATTCAAACAACAAACAAAAGAAAAAGGCACTCCAAGAATAGCACATATCATGTGGACAAATAAAAATTTAGGCTCAACATAGGCTAACCGATAGTTGACGAAGAGAGGTGGGATGCGTAGCATCCCCAAGCTTAGATGCTTGAGACTTCTTGAAATATTTACTCGGGGTGCCTTGGGCATCCTCAAGCTTGATCTTTTGTATCTCGTTCAATCCTCCCATATTCCGGTTTAACCTAAGTCTCAAAAACTTCATCCACAAAAAACTTGAAAAGAACTCGTGAGATAGGTTAGTGCACATAATAATAAATCAACTCTTTATGTACTACCAAGACAAGTTGCATAATAATTTTCAAACATCAACTACTGTATACTATCATTTCCACCATCTATATCTACCAATATAAGTCATGAAAACTATAGGAGAAGTAGATAACAAAACTATGACAACAATCTGTCTAAACAGGATAGGCTGTAGCAATTAATTAAAACTGTGTAGTTATGTATCTCTAAAAATTATGAAAATTGAGTACATGATAAAGAATTTATATGACAATACTGTGTAAAAATTTCATAAACTTTCCATGTTCCAGTAAAATATTAAAATTCAAACACTACAACAAAAGTTTCTGTTTTTACACAGCACACATCAAACATGCAATTCAAGCATCCTAAAAGGCAATTCTTGGAACTTTTTATTGGAAAACAAGGTTATAAGTAACATCAAGAAAATTCTAACTAAATAAAATGACGCTCCAAGCAAAACTCACATTTTGCGACGAATAAAAATATAGCTTTAAGTAAGATATACCGATAGTGTTGAAGACAAAAGAGGGGATGCCTTCCGGGGCATCCCCAAGCTTAGGCGCTTGAGTCTTCCTTGGATATTACCTTGGGGGTTGTCGGTGTCAAAACCGGCGGATCTCGGGTAGGGGGTCCCGAACTGTGGATCTTGGATCGATGGGTAACAGGAGACAAGGGAGACGGTATTTCCCCAGGTTCGGGCCCTCTTGATGGAGGTAAAACCCTACGTCCTGCTTTGTATTGTATTGATGATGGGGTATCGAGTACAGAGTTGATCTACCTCAAGATCGTATAATGTGGTCTAAACCCTAGGAGTAATGATCTTAATCTATGATGATCTGATCTTTTTCAATGACGAGCCTGGCCTTAGCTTATATAACACACCAGAGGCCTAGGATAACAAGAGTCCTAGTCGGCTATGTCGGTGGAGAGGAGTCCTTGTCTTGATCACCAAGTCTTGTGGAATCTTCCTCGTATGCATCATGGGCTGTCCGAACTGGCCCATTAGTGAACCACCCTGGGGGTCCTCGAACCGACCCACTGGTCGGTAGACGACGTGGTGAGTACCCCTAGTCCAGGACACCATCAGTAGCCCCTTGAACCGGTCTTCAAGTTGGGGACGCTACTCGGTTCTTCCAAACAGTTCTTCGTCTTCAACCGTCGGTCTTGAAAACTGGTTCAACAAATCTTCCCATCTTCGATCTTGAGGACCGCCGAGGTGTATCCGAAGAGTTCACACGTCGGGCATCCGAGGAGCCCCTTTAATTTCTTGGCCTTTATCAATGCCTTATTAGTTTTTACGCCACACCTCGGGTTTGAAGTGTTTCCCGTGGGGTGGTGCCCTTTTTCATCCGAACTTCAACGCCGAACTACATTCGATGTGTCTTTTTGCAGCCGAGCTCCAACGCCGAACTGCATCTGAGGTGTCATAGATTAACTCGGTCTTGAAAAAGTTGAAGGAGTTTATCTGAGCTTAATGCCGGAAATAGTCTTTTATGGAGCCATCCATTCACATCCGAGCTTTATGCCAGACTACTTTCGAGCTCATCCGAGCTCCAATGACGGACTGTGTCCAAGGTGTTTCCGATCTTGAGCTTTTATGCCAGACTGCTTCTGAGCTCCAACGCCGGACTGCATCCGAGCTCCAACGATGATCAGCGTTCGAGGTGTCATAGATTACCTCGGTCTTTAAAAGATTGAAGGAATTCAGCCGAGCTTAATGCCGGAAATGCCCTCTATATAGCCAGTGATGACCCACAAGTATAGGGGATCAATCGTAGTCCTTTCGATAAATAAGAGTGTCGAACCCAACGACGAGCAGAAGGAAATGACAAGCGGTTTTCAGCAAGGTAATCTCTGCAAGCACTGAAATTGTAGGTAATAGATAGTTTGATAGCAAGGTAATTTGTAACGTGCAAGTAACGGTAACGGTAGACAAGGTGCAGCAAGATAGCCCAATCCTTTTGAGGCAAAGGACATGCCAGAACAATCACTAGTAATAGGCAAAGTGTTCTTGAGGGTACACAGGAATTTCATCTAGTCACTTTTATCATGTTGGTTTGATTCGTGTTCGCTACTTTGATAATTTGATATGTGGGTGGACCGGTGCTAAGGTGCTGTTCTTACTTGAACTAACAACCTACTTATGATTAACCCCCTCGCAAGCATCCACAACTACGAGAAAAGTATTAAGACAAAGTCTAACCATAGCATTAAACATGTGGATCCAAATCAGCCCCTTACGAAGCAGCGCATAAACTAGGGTTTAAGCTTCTGTCACTCTAGCAACCCATCATCTAATAACTACTCCACAATGCATTCCCTTAGGCCCATGAATGGTGAAGTGTCATGTAGTCGACGTTCACATGACACCACCAAGGGAATCACAACATACATATCATCAAAATATCAAACACATATCAAATTCACATGATTACTCGCAACATGACTTCTCCCGTGACCTCAAGAACAAAGGTAACTACTCACAAATAATAAACATGCTCAAGATCAGAGGGGTAATGAATAGCATAATGGATCTGAACATATAATCTTACACCAAATAAACCATATAGTAATCAACTACACAAGGTAATCAACACTACTAGTCACCCACAGGTACCAATCTGAGGTCCCGGTACAAAGATTGAACACAAGAGATGAACTAGGGTTTGAGAGGAGATGGTGATGTTGAAGATGTTGATGAAGATTGGCCTCCCAAAGATGAGAGGGGTGTTGGTGATGACGATAGCTTCGATTTCCCCCTCCGGGAGGGAAGTTCCCTCGGCGGAATCGCTCCGCCGGAGGGCAAAAGTGCTCCTGCCCAAGTTCCGCCTCGAGGCGGCGGCGCTTCATCCCGAAAGTCCTCCTCTTCATTTTTAGTTTTTTTGGAATATATACCAGAAGATGGGCTCCGGAGGTGGGCCAGGGTGAGCACCACCCACCAGGCCACGCCAGGGGGTGCCTGGCGCGCCCTGGTGGGTGCTCCTCACCAGGTGGCCCCCCTCCGGTAGATTTTTGCTCCAGTATTTTTTATTAATTCCAAAAATAATCTCCGTAAAGTTTCAGCTTCATTGGAGTTGTGCAGAATAGGTATCTCTGACGTGCTTTTCTTGGGTCCAGAATTCCAGCTGCCGGTATTCTCCCTCTTTGTGTAAACCTTGCATATTATGAGAGAAAAGGCATTAGAATCACTCCCCAAAGCATTATTATTCAACAAAACAAAGTAAATAACAGTAGGAAATCATGATGCAAAATGGACGTATCAACTCCCCCAATCTTAGACCTCGCTTGTCCTCAAGCGAAAGCCGATATTGAAAAGCATGTCCACATGGTTTGAGAGAGAGGTGTCGATAAAAATAAAATACGGACATAGAAGCATCATGCTTATTAACATAACAGCAACAAACTCTAACATAAAAACTTATTTCAATATATTTTTATCATAAAGCTTCTAATGAGCAAGTAACAATTCATCACAACATAGAAGTATGAAGCATAAACCTTATTGGGAACCAACAAACTGTGTTCTGAGTCAACTTTGCAACTACAATTCATCTTATTTTCAGGAAGGGTCTCATGTCGGAGCCTTTTGGCAAGTCCACATACTCAACCATCATTTAGTCTTCTATGATTGCTAACGCTCACGACATACCCATGACCAAAAAGTTTCAACCGGACACATAGGAAGATAGGGGCTTATAGTTTTGCCTCCCAACGTATTCACCTCAAGGGTGATGTCAACAATAATAACTCATGCCCACCCATATCCGACTGGATATATGTGCCTAGATCTTTCCTCACCACATGATGCTTGCAAAGGAAAAAGTAAAAAGGAATAGAGAAGAATAATTTGACTCTTGCATAAAAGTAAAAGATAGGCCCTTCGCAGAGGGAAGCAGAGGTTGTCATGCGCTTATTGGTTTGTATGCCCAATCCCTTAATGTAAAAGAACATCACGCTATATTGCCCCCTATGATAGCAACCTTTATTATGCAGTCCGTCGCTTTTATTACTTTGCCATCATAAGTTCGTATAACGCTCAATTTTCTCTTACACTAATTGATCAAAACACTTTTAGAAGCAATTTTTATTGCCTTATTGCACCAATGACAACTTACTTGGAGGATCTTTCTTGATCCATAGGTAGGTATGGTGGACACTCAAGGAAATTGTTTGGGTTTGGGTTTTTGGATGCACAAGTAGTATCTCTACTTAGTGCGGAATTTTTGGCTAGCAAAGATATTGAGCAAGCACCACATGTTAAAGGATCTATGACAATATAACTTCTATGTGGATATGAACAAACATAAATCATTACGTTGTCTTCCTTGTCCAATGTCAACAATTTTGACATATAATATTTGATGGGGGCTCACAATCATAAAAGATGTCCAAGATAGTGTATTTGCATGTGAATCTTCTTTTCCCTAATTAATTCTTTCAT
Organism: Elymus sibiricus; assembly: GCA_039707655.1. Taxonomy (NCBI): domain Eukaryota; kingdom Viridiplantae; phylum Streptophyta; class Magnoliopsida; order Poales; family Poaceae; genus Elymus; species Elymus sibiricus. The sequence goes on from CM077671.1 coordinate 255,927,279, forward strand.
GAATTCCATCATTGACCAATGCTATGTTTGTCAATCTCCAATAAATTTTACTACTTATACTTTTCCTTATGTGATGTCATTACTCACCATAAGATTAGCATATGATTCTTTTCATTTATTTGTCTTTCTTTTATTTGATTGCAACAAGAAAGTAGAGAAGCAAAAACTCAAACTAAACTTTATTATATAACTTTCACTCGATTACATAGATAGGTAGACCACGAAACTAACACACGAAAATAGATCACGCTGAACTTTTATTCGACTAAGGCAAAGGGAAACTAAAGATAGAACCAAAATAGGTAAAGGTGAATAAAAGTGATGGTGATACGATACCGGGGCACCTCCCCCAAGCTTGGCTCAAGCCAAGGGGAGTGCCCATACCCATGTACTCAAGTCTCCTTTGGTGGTGGTGATGAAGAAGGTGGAGGTGTTGATGTAGTAAGCTTGTCCTCCAGCTTCCAGGGTAAGGGCTCCCCATCAAAGGTTGATGCGAGGGTCCCCTGAGTCCTGCAACTGGCAGCTAAACTCATACCTTTAAATCTTGCTTCATATTCGAAGACTTGGTTTTGAAGATCATAAACTTGGCTCTGCAGAAAATTAATTTGCTCGTTAAGGGTGGAGATGATGTCCTTCACAGACCGGCCATCCACCGTCTGATCATGGGTGAATTCCGTGATCATGGAGTGATTGGCACTAAGTCCACGCTCCACCATCTTCTGGCACTTGAAGATTTCCTGCTCCACCGCTTCAAGCCTAGCCTCCACGCTCTCGGTCTTCTTAGGTCCTTGAACATCGCGGATGTGGAGCACCCCCTCACGCATCTCAATGGCTTGAGGGTGCTTCATCACCTCCGGCAAATACGGGTTGATGACCTTCTCGAAGAACTTGTCCTTGGAGGAGCTTGGTGGAGCCATGGAAATCTTGATCTAACGAGAAAACAGCAAGAAACAAGAACAAAGGATTTTTCTGCGATGCGGTCGTCAAAACAGTCGGGGGTATATAAAGAGAATTTTTATTCTTGGGAAACAAGTATTTGGAAGGAAAACGGAGTCGGGAAGGCATCCGAGGTGGGCAGCACCCACCAGGGCATGCCCAGGGGTGCCTGGCGCACCCTGATGTATCATGCTCACCTTGATCACCTTCCGGTTTATTTTTTTATTCCTAAAATTTCAAAATATTCCAGAACTGACAAAAAATATTTTTGCGGATTTTTCGGAGTCCGTTTACTTACCGTATCACGTACCTCCTATTTTTAAGTATTCTGGAGTGTTCCGGAAGGTTTCTTTTATGTGTTCCTCCGGTGTCATGGTTTGGATAACATTGCTTTCAACGTTAATAGGCGTACTTGAGATATAATGCTTAATTCTTTGGCCATTGACCACCTTTGGGTTAGTACCTTCGGCGCTATTAATCTTGATAGCTCCAGAACGATAAACCTCTTCAATAATATATGGTCCTTCCCATTTGGAGAGAAGCTTTCCTGCAAAGAATCTTAAACGAGTGTTGAATAAAAGAACATAATCTCCTATTTTGAATTCCCGCTTTTGGATTCTTTTGTCATGCCATCTTTTTACTTTTCTTTGAATAGCTTGTCATTTTCATACGCTTGGGTTCTCCATTCATCTAGTGAGCTAATATCAAATAGCCTCTTCTCACCGGCAAGTTTGAAATCATAATTGGGTTCTTTAATTGCCCAAAATGCTTTGTGTTCTAATTCTAGAGGCAAATGACAAGCCTTCCCATACACCATTTTATATGGAGACATACCCATAGGATTTTTATAAGCTGTTCTATAGGCCCAAAGTGCATCATCTAATTTCTTAGACCAATTCTTACGAGACCTATTGACAGTTTTTTGTAATATTAATTTTATTTCTCTATTGCTAAGTTCTACTTGACCACTAGATTGAGGATGATAGGGTGATGAAATTCTATGGTTAACATCATATTTAGCAAGCATCTTACGGAAAGCACCATGATTAAAGTGTCAACCACCATCGGTCATTAAATATCTAGGGACTCCAAACCTCGAAAAGATAACCTCTTTAAGCATTTTAATAGAGGTGTGGTGATCAGCACTACTAGTTGGAATAGCTTCTACCCACTTAGTGACATAATCAACCGCAACTAAAATATGAGTGTACCTGTTAGAGGAAGGAAAAGGCCCCATATAATCAAAACCCCACACGTCAAATGGTTCAACAACAAGTGAATAATTCATAGGCATTTCTTGATACCGATATTACCAATTCTTTGACACTTATCACAAGACAAGACAAACTTACGAGCATCTTTGAAAAGAGTAGGCCAATAAAATCCTGATTGCAATACCTTATGAGCAGTTATATCTCCCGCATGATGTCCTCCATAAGCTTCGGAATGACATTTCCGTAGGATCTGTTCCTGTTCATGCTCAGGTACACAACGCCTAATAATACCATCTACTCCTTCTTTATAAAGATGTGGGTCATCCCAAAAGTAATGTCTCAAGTCATAGAAGAAATTTTTCTTTTGTTGGTATGTGAAACTAGGTGGTATATATTTAGCAACAATGTAATTAGCATAATCAGCATACCAAGGTGTGTTGTGTGAGACACTTATTGCAACTAGTTGTTCGTCAGGGAAACTATCATCAATAGGTAGTGGGTCATCAAGAATATTTTCTAACCTAGACAAGTTATCAGCTACGGGGTTCTCAACTCCTTTCCTATCAATGATATGTAAGTCAAATTCTTGAAGCAAGAGAACCCACCTAATGAGTCTAGGTTTACCATCTTTCTTTTCCATAAGATATTTTATAGCAGCATGATCGGTGTGAACAATAACTTTGGAGTCAACAATATAGGATCTAAATTTATCACAAGCAAACACAACTGCTAAAAATTCTTTTTTAGTAGTAGCATAATTTCATTGGGCACTATCTAGAGTTTTACTAGCATAATGGATAACATTCAATTTCTTATCAACTCTTTGTCCGAGGACAGCACCAACAGCATAATCACTAGCATCACACATAATTTCAAAAGGCAAGTTCCAATCAGGTGGTTGAGCGATAGGTGCAGAGGTTAAGGCTTTCTTGAGTGTTTCAAAGGCTTCCACACAATCATCATCAAAAACAAAAGGAATTTCCTTTTGCAAAAGATTAGTAAGAGGCCTAGAAATTTTAGAGAAGTCTTTAGTGAACCTCCTATAAAAACCAGCATGACCAAGGAAACTTCGAATACCTTTAATATCTTTAGGACATGGCATTTTCTCAATTGCATCAACCTTAGCTTTATCCACCTCAATACCTCGCTCAGATATTTTATGCCCCAAGACAATACCTTCATTAACCATAAAGTGGCACTTCTCCCAATTCAAGACAAGATTAGTTTGTTCACATCTCTGCAAAACTCGATCAAGGTTGCTTAAGCAATCATCAAAAGAAATTCCGTAAACGAAAAAATCATCCATGAAAACCTCCACAATCTTTTCACAAAAATCAGAGAATATAGCAATCATACATCTTTGAAAGGTAGCAGGTGCATTGCATAAACCACAAGGCATACGTCTATAAGCATTGGTTCCAAAAGGGCAAGTAAAGGTGGTTTTCTTTTGATCGGATTGTGACACAGGTATTTGAGAGAAACCAGAATATTCATCTAGGAAACAAAAGTGTATGTGCTTAGATAGTCTCTCTAGCATTTGATGAATGAAAGGCAAAGGGTAATGATCTTTTCTAGTAGCTTTATTTAATTTTCTAAAATAAATTACCATTCTATAGCCAGTGACAACTCTTTATGGAATGAGTTCATTCTTATCATTAGGAACAACAGTAATACCTCCTTTCTTAGGGACACAATGAATGGGACTTACCCATCTACTATCAGCTATGGGATAGATTATACCTGCTTCAAGAAGCTTTAATATTTCAGTTCTTACCACTTCTTTCATCTTAGGATTCAATCGCCGTTGGTGATCAACAACGGGTTTAGTATCTGGTTCCATATTGATCTTGTGCTGACATAGAGTGGGACTAATGCCCTTAAGATCATCGAGAGTATATCCAATAGCAGCCCGATGCTTCCTTAGAACTTTCAATAATCTCTCTTCTTCATGTTTTGAAAGGTTAGCACTAATAATAACAGGATATATCTTTTTCTCATCAAGATAAGCATACTTCAAAGTGTCAGGCAATTGTTTCAATTCAAACACATGATCACCTTTAGGTGGAGGAGGACCTCCAAGAGTTTCAATAGGCAAATTGTGTTTCAAGAGAGGTTGTTGTTCGAAGAAAAATTTGATCTATTTCATTTCTTTCACGCATGTGCATATCATTTTCATGGTCGAGCAAATATTGTTCTAAGGGATCAGTAGGAGGCACAACAATAGAAGCAAGACCAATTATTTCATCTTCACTAGGTAACGCTTTATCACGAGGTTGTCTACTAAATTGGAAAAATTAAACTCATGAGACACATTACCAAAACTGACACCGACAGTTTGTTTTTCACAATCTATCTTAGCGTTGACGGTGCTCAAGAAAGGTCTACCAAAGATAATGGGACAAAAGTCATCTTGTGGGGATCCAAGAACTAGAAAATCAGTAGGGTATTTTACTTTCCCACACAAGACTTCAACATCTCTAACAATCCCAAGTGGTGTGATAGTATCTCTATTAGCAAGTTTAATAGTAACATCAATATCTTCCATTTCAGCAGGTGCTATTTCATTCATAATTTCTTGGTATAAGGTAAAAGGGATAGCACTCACACTAGCACCTAAATCACATAAACCATGGTAGCAATGATCTCCTATTTTAACTGAGACAACAGGCAAGCCTTCTATAGGTCTATGTTTATCTTTCTTATCAGGCTTAGCAATTCTAGCAGTTTCATCACAAAGGTAAATGACATGCCCATCAATATTTTCTTCCAAGAGATCTTTAACCATAGAAACACTAGGTTCTACATTAATTTGCTCAGGGGGTTTAGGTGCTCTTATATTACTCTTACGAACCACGGTTGATACCTTAGCATGTTCCTTTATCCTAACAGGGAAAGGTGGCTTTTCAATATAAGCAGTAGGCACAACTGGATCAACATTGTAAAAGATGGTTTCTTCTTTAGCTATGACCGGTTCTTTAATTTCTTATTTAATAGGGGGATGATATTTAAACCACTTCTCCTTAGGGAGATCAATGTGAGTAGCAAATGCTTCGCAGAAAGAGGCTACTATCTCAGAGTCAAGTCCATATTTAGTGCTAAACTTGTGAAAAGTATCGGTACTCATAAAAGATTTAACACAATCAAATTCAAGCTTTATACCTGACTCATTACCTTCATCGAGTTCCCAATCTTCAGAGTTGCATTTAATTCTTTCCAAGAGATCCCACTTAAAATCAATAGTCTTCTTCATATAAGAACCAGCACAAGAAGTATCGAGCATGGATTGATCATTATGAGAAAGCCGAGCATAAAAATTCTGAATGATAACTTCCATCGGAATGTCATGATTGGGGCATGAATATAACATTGACTTAATCCTCCCCCAAGCTAGAGCGATACTTTCTCCTTCACGAGGCCAAAAATTATATATATAATTCCAATCACGATGAACTAGATGCATAGAATAAAACTTTTGATGGAATTCCAATTGCAAACGATTCCAGTTCCACGATCCAAGATCATCACATAGCCTATACCATGTCAATGCTTTTCCCTCCAAAGATAAAGGGAAAACCTTCTTTTTAACTTCATCTCCGGGTAAACCTGCAAGCTTAAATAATCCACATATTTCGTTCACATATAAGAGATGCATATCAGGATGTTCAGTTCCATCTCCTGCATAAGGTTTAGCAAGCAAGTGTTCTACCATACCCGAAGGGATTTCATAAGCAACATTTTCAGTAGGTGCTGTAGGTTGAGGGGTAACTAATTGTGGTTCCGGTCGAGGTGAAGATACCCTGAACAAATCCCTCAAAGGATTGTTCTCCATAGTAGCAAGTAGCAATAAATTTCAGCACGTAGTATAAGTTTTTCCTTACCGATTTCCACTTACCAAGAGCGCTTCACTCCCCGGAAATGGCGCCAGAAAAGAGTCTTGATGACCCACAAGTATAGGGGATCAATCTTAGTCCTTTCGATAAGTAAGAGTGTCAAACCCAACGAGGAGCAGAAGGAAATGACAAGCGGTTTTCAGCAAGGTAATCTCTGCAAGCACTGAAATTGTAGGTAACAGATAGTTTGATAGCAAGGTAATTTGTAACGAGCAAGTAACGGTAATGGTAAACAAGGTGCAGCAAGATAGCCCAATCCTTTTGATGCAAAGGACAGACCAGAACAATCACTAGTAATAGGCAAAGTGTTCTTGAGGGTACACGGGAATTTCGTCTAGTCACTTTTATCATGTTGGTTTGATTCGTGTTCGCTACTTTGATAATTTGATATGTGGGTGGACCGGTGCTAAGGTGCTGTTCTTACTTGAACTAACAACCTACTTATGATTAACCCCCTCGCAAGCATCCGCAACTACGAGAAAAGTATTAAGACAAAGTCTAACCATAGCATTAAACATGTGGATCCAAATCAGCCCCTTACGAAGCAACGCATAAACTAGGGTTTAAGCTTCTGTCACTCTAGCAACCCATCATATAATAACTAATCCACAATGCATTCCCTTAGGCCCATGAATGGTGAAGTGTCATGTAGTCGACGTTCACATGACACCACTAAGGGAATCACAACATACATATCATCAAAATATCGAACACATATCAAATTCACATGATTACTCGCAACATGACTTCTCCCGTGACCTCAAGAACAAAGGTAACTACTCACAAATAATAAACATGCTCAAGATCAGAGGGGAAATGAATAGCATAATGGATCTGAACATATAATCTTCCACCAAATAAACCATATAGTAATCAACTACAAAAGGTAATCAACACTATTAGTCACCCACAGGTACCAATCTGAGGTTCCGGTACAAAGATTGAACACAAGAGATGAACTAGGGTTTGAGAGGAGATGGTGCTGTTGAATATGTTGATGAAGATTGGCCTCCCAAAGATGAGAGGGGTGGTGGTGATGACGATAGCTTCGATTTCCCCCTCCGGGAGGGAAGTTCCCCCGGCGGAATCGCTCCGCCGGAGGGCAAAAGTGCTCCTGCCCAAGTTCCGCCTCGAGGCGGCGGCGCTTCGTCCCGAAAGTCCTCCTCTTCATTTTAGGTTTTTTGGGAATATATACCAGAAGATGGGCTCCGGAGGTGGGCCAGGGTGAGCACCACCCACCAGGCCGCGCCAGGGGGTGCCTGGCGCGCCCTGGTGGGTGCTCCTCACTAGGTGGCCCCCCTTCGGTAGATTTTTGCTCTAGTATTTTTCATTAATTCCAAAAATAATCTCCGTAAAGTTTCAGCTTCATTGGAGTTGTGCAGAATAGGTATCTCTGACGTGCTTTTCTTGGGTCCAGAATTCCAGCTGCCGGTATTCTCCCTCTTTGTGTAAACCTTGCATATTATGAGAGAAAAGGCATTAGAATCACTCCCCAAAGCATTATTATTCAACAAAACAAAGTATATAACAGTAGGAAATCATGATGCAAAATGGACGTATCAGCCAGCTGTTGGAAATATGCCCTAGAGGCAATAATAATTTAGTTATTATAATATTTCCTTGTTAATGATAATCGTTTATTATCCATGCTATAATTGTATTGATTGGAAACTCAAATGCATGTGTGGGTACATAGACAACACTGTGTCCCTCGTATGCCTCTAATAGACTAGCTCGTTGATCAAAGATGGTCAAGGTTTCCTAGCCATAGACATGAGATGTCATTTGATAATAGGATCACATCATTAGGAGAATAATGTGATGGACAAGACCCAAACTATGAACGTAGCATATGATCGTGTCTGTTTGTTGCTATAGTTTTCTGCATGTCAAGTATCTGTTCCTATGACCATGAGATCATGCAACTCACTGACACCGGAGGAATACCTTGTGTGTATCAAACGTCGCAACGTAACTGGGCGACTATAAAGATGCTCTACAGGTGTCTCCGAAGGTGTCTGTTGAGTGGGCATGGAAAAAGACTGGGATTTGTTACTCCGTGTGACGGAGAGGTATCTCAGGGCCCACTCGGTAATACAACATCACAATAATCCTTGCAAGCAAAGTGACTAAAGTGTTAGCCACAGGATCTTGTATTACAGGACGAGTAAAGAGACTTGCCGGTAACGAGATTGAACTAGGTATAGAGATACCGACGATCGAATCTCGGGCAAGTAACATACCGAAGAACAAAGGGAACAACATGCGGGATTAACTGAATCCTTGACATAGAGGTTCAACCGATAAAGATCTTCGTAGAATATGTAGGAACCAATATTGGAATCCAGGTCCCGCTATTGGTTATTGACCGTAGAGGCGTCTCGGTCATGTCTACATAGTTCTCGAACCCGCAGGGTCTGCACACTTAACGTTCGGTGACGTTTCGGTAGTATTGAGATATATGTGTTGGTGACCGAAGGTTGTTCGGAGTCCCAGATGAGATCCCGGATGTCACGAGGAGCTCCGGAATGGTCCGGAGGTAAAGATTTATATATAGGAAAGTGGTATGTGGGTTCCGGAAAAGTTTCGGGTATTTTCGGTAGTGTACCGGGAGTGACGAATGGGTTCCAGGGGTCCACCCGGTGGGGCCCACCCAACCCGGGGGGCAACATGGGCCCAAGAGGTGGTGCACCAGCCCCTAATGGTCTGGGTAACCGACCCCATAAGGGCCCATATGCCCAAGAGGAAAAAAGGTGGAGATAGGAAGGAATAGGACTCCTTCCTAATATGAATCCACTTCCTAGTAGGAAGTGGATTGGACTCCTCCTTGCCCTGGTTCAGCCGACCCCTAGGGGAAACCCTAGGGAGGCTTGCTCCTCCCTCTCCCTCCTATATATACTAGAGGAATAGAGCCCCAAAACCCACGGCCACGTGCTCGTTCTCTATTCTCTAGTTCCTCCACCAAATAGATTCCGGTAGTGCTTAGGCGAAGCCCTGCCGGGATAACTCCACCATCACCACCACCACACCGTCGTGCTGCTGGAGATCTCATCTACCTCTCCGCCCCTCTTGCTAGATCAAGAAGGCGGAGATCATCATCGAGCTGTACGTGTGCTGAACGCGGAGGTGCCGTCCGTTCAGCGCTAGATCGGGACGGATCGTGATTGGATCGCGGGACGGCGTGCGATTTGGATCGCGAAGACGTTCGACTACATCAACCGCGTTTCTTAACGCTTCCCGCTTAGCGATCTACAAGGGTATGTAGATCCACTCTCCCTCTCGTAGATGCTCATCACCATGGATAGATCTTGCGTGTGCGTAGGAAATTTTTTGTTTCCCATGCAACGTTCCCCTACAGTGGCATCATGAGGTAGGTCTATGCGTAGATGAGATCACGAGTAGAACACAAAGAAATTTGTGGGCGTTGATGCTCAGATTGCTTCCTCCCTTGGTCTTTTCTTGATTCAGCGGTATTGTGGGATGAAGCGGCCCGGACCAACCTTACTCGTACGCTTACGAGAGACCGGTTCCATCAACTGACATGTGACTTTGTTGCATAAAGATGGCTGGCAGGTGTCTGTCTCTCCCACTTTAGTTGGATCGGATTCGACAAAGGCGGTCCTTGAGAAGGTTGAATAGCAATTTGTGTGTCACCGTTGTGGTTTTTGCATAGGTAAGAATCGTTCTTGCTAGATACCAGTAGCAGCCACGTAAAACATGCAACAACAATTAGAGGACGTCTAACTTGTTTTTGCAGGGTATATGGTGATGTGATATGGCCAATTACACGATGAGATATATGTGATGTATGAGATGATCATGTTTTGTATAGAATATCACGACTTGCATGTCGATGAGTACGGCAACCGAAATGAGCCATAGGGTTGTCTTTAATTTATTTTCGCCGTTTTTGCTTTACTTTATCGCTATAAGTTAGCAATAGTCGTAGAAGCAATAGTTGGCGCGACAACCTCATGGCGACACGTTGATGGAGATCAAGATGATGGAGATCATGGTGTCATGCCGGTGACGATGGAGATCATGCCGGTGCTTTGGAGATGGAGATCAAAAGCACAAGTTCATGGCCATATCATGTCACTTATGATTTGCATGTGATGTTAATCCTTTTTATGCATCTTATTTTGCTTAGGACGACGGTAGCATTATAGGGTGATCCATCACTAAAATTTCAAGATAAAATTGTGTTCTCCCCGAGTGTGCACCGTTGCGAAAGTTCATCGTTTCGAGACACCACGTGATGATCGGGTGTGATAGACTCTACGTTCACATACAACGGGTGCAAGCCAGTGTTGCACATGCAGAACACTCGGGTTAAACTTGACGAGCCTAGCATGTACAGACATGGCCTCGGAACACAAGAGACCGAAAGGTCGAACATGAGTCATATAGTAGATATGATCAACATGGAGATGTTGACCATTGAAACCACCTCATCTCACGTGATGATCGGACTTGGGTTGGTGAATTTGGATCATGTAACACTCGGATGACCGGAGGGATGTAAATTTGAGTGGGAGTTCTTTAGTAATATGATTAACTGAACTCATTATCATGAACATAGTCAAAATATCTTTGCAAATTATGTTGTAGATCAATACCTCGCGCTGTAGCTCCCCTGTGTTTTTTATACGTTCCTAGAGAAAATAGAGTTGAAAGATGATGGTAGCAATAATGCGGACTGGGTCCGTGATATGAGGATTGTTCTCATTGCTGCACAGAAGGCTTATGTCCTTCATGCACCGCTCGGTGCGCCACCCCCTCAAGCGTCGTCTGTAGATGTTGTGAACATCTGACAGACACGTTCCTGATGACTACTTGATAGTTCAGTGCGTCATGCATTACGGCTTAGAATTGAGGCTCCAAAATGTTTTGAACGTCACGGAACATATGAGATGTTCTAAGAGCTGAAATTGGGATCTCAGGCTCGTGCCCGTGTTGAGAGGTATGAGACCTCCAACAAGATTCTTTGCCTGCAAGATGAAGGAGAATAGCTCAATCGGTGAGCATGTGCTCAGATTGTCTGGGTGCTACAATCGCTTGAATCGAGTGGGAGTTGATCTTCCAGATAAGATAGTGATTGATATAGTTCTCCAAGTCACTGCCACTAAGATACTAGAGCTTCGTGATGAACTATAAAATGCTAGGGATGGAAATAATGATCCCTGAGCTATTCACGATGTTTGACACCGCGAAGGTAGAAATCAAGAAGGAGCATCAAGTGTTGATGGTTAGTAAAACCACTAGTTTCGAGAAGGGCAAGGGCAAGGAGGGAAACTTCATGGATGGCAAGCCGGTTGCTGCTCCAGTGAAGAAACCCAAGGTTGAACCCAAACCCGAGACTAAGTGCTTCTATTATGAGGAGAGCGGTCGCTGAAGCGGAACAACCCTAGATACTTGGTAGATAAGAAGGCTGGCAACGTCAACGGAAGTATATTTGATATACGTATTATTGATGTGTACCTTACTAGTACTCCTAGTAGCACCTGGGTATTAGATACCAGTTTAGTTGCTAAATGTTGGTAACTCAAAAGAAAAGCTACGGAATAAATGGAGACTAGCTAAGGGCGAGGTGACGATGTGTGTTGGAAGTGTTTCCAAGGTTGATGTGATCACCATCGCACGCTCTCTCTACCTTCGGGATTAGTGATGAACCTAAATGTTATTTGGTGTTTGCGTTGAGCATGAACGTGATTAGATCGTGTTTATTGCAATACGGTTATTCATTTAAGTTAGAGAATAATGGTTATTCTGTTTACATGAATAATACCTTCAATGGTCATGCACCCAATGTGAATGAATCATTGAATCTCGATCGTAGTAATACACATGTTCATTGATGCCAAAAGATGCAAAGTTAATAATGATAGTACCACATACTTGTGGCACTGCCGCCAAGGTCATATTGGTGTAAAGCGCAGGAAGAAACTCCATGCTGATGGATCTTTTGACTCACTCGATTTCGAATCGGTGCGGACCATGCCTCTTGGGCAAGATGACTAAGATCCCGTTTTCCGATATGATGGAGCGGGCAAGTGACTTATTGGAAATGATACATGTTGATTTAGTGATCCAATGAGTGTTGAAGCATGCGGTGGATATCGCTATTTTCTTACCTTCACTGATGATTTGAGTAGATATGGGGATATTTACTTAATGAAACACAAGTCTGAAACGTTTGAAAAGTCCAAACAAATTCAGAGTGAAGTTTGAGATCATCGTGACAAGAAGATAAAATGTCTACAATATGATCGTGGATGTAAATATTTGAGTTACGAGTTTGGTATACAACTCAAGACAATGTGGAAGTTGTTTCACAACTCACGCCACCCGGAACACCATAGTGTGATGGTGTGTCCGAACGTTGTAGTCGTGCTCTATTGGATATGGTGCGTACTATGATGTCTCTTATCGATTTGCCACTATCGTTTTGGGGTTATGCATTAGAGACAACCACATTCACTTTAAAATAGGGCACCATCTAAGTCCGTTGAGATGACACCGTATGAATTTTGGTTTGGCAGAAACCTAAGCTGTCATTTCTCAGAGTTTGGGAATGCGACGCTTATGTCTGATAAGCTCGAACCCAAAGCGGAAAAGTGCATTTCATAAGATACCCTGAGGAAACAGTGGGGTATACCTTCTATCTCGGATCCAAGGGCAAAGTGTTTGTTGCTTTAAACGGGTCTTTTCTCGAGAAAAAGTTTCTCTCGAAAGAATTGAGTGGGAGGAAAGTAGAACTTGATGAGGTTGTTGAACTGTCACTTTAGTTGGATAGTAACACGACGCAGAAAGATGTTTCTACGACGCCTACACCAACTGAAGAGGAAGCAAATGATGATGATCATGAAGCTTCGGATCAAGTTACTACCGAACTTCGTAGGTTGACAAGAACTCGTACCGCCCCTGAGTGGTACGTCAATCCTGTCTTGGAGGTCATGTTGTTGGACAACAGTGAACCTACGAACTATGAAGAAGCGATGGTGGGCCCGGATTCCAACAAATGGCTAGGAGCCATGAGATCCGAGAAAGGATCCATGTATGAAAACCAAGTATGGACTTTGGTAGACTTGCCCATTAAACGGCAGGCCGTTGAGTTCAAATGGACCTTTAAGAAGAAGACAAACGCTGATGGTAAATGTCACAATTTATAAAGCTCGACTTGTCGCAAAGAAGTTTCCGACAAGTTCAAGGAGTTGACTATGATGAGACTTTCTCACCCATAGCGATGCTAAAAGTCTGTTGGAATTATGTTAGCAGTTGCTACATTTTTCGATTATGAAATCTGGCAGATGGATGTCAAAACATCGTTTCCTTAACGGTTTCCTTGAGGAAAGGTTGTATGTGATATAACCGGAAGGTTTTGTCAGTCCTAAGGATGCTAAAATGTATGAAAGCTCCAGCGATCCTTCTATGGACTAGAGCAAGCATCTCGGAGTTGGAATATACGCTTTGATGAGGTGATCAAAGTTTTTGGGTCTATACAAAGTTTATGAGAAACTTGTATTTACAATAAAGTGAGTGGGAGCACTATAGAATTTCTGATAAGTATATGTGGATGACATATTATTGATCGGAAATGATGTAGAATTTCTGGAAAGCATAAAGGGTTGTTTGAAAGGAGTTTTTCAAAGGAAGACCTGGAATGAAGCTACTTAAATATTGGGCATCAGGATCTATAGAGATAGATCAAGACGTCTGATAAGACTTTCAATGAGTACATACCTTGACAAGATTTTGAAAGAGTTTGAAATGGATCAGTCAAAGAAAGAGTTCTTGCCTGATTTGTAAGGTGTGGAGTTGAGTGAGACTCAAAGCTCGACCATGGTAGAAGAAAGAGAAAGGACGAAGGTCGTCCCCTATGCCTTATCCGTAGGCTCTGTATAGTATGCCATGCTGTGTACCGCACCTAGTGTGTGCCTTGCCATGAGTCTGTCAAGGGGTACAAGAGTGGTCCAGGAGTGAATCACTGGACATCGGTCAAAATTATCCTTAGTAACTAGAGGAGTAAGGAAATGTTTCTCGGTTATGGAGGTGATAAAGAGTTCGTCGTAAAGGGTTACGTCGATGCAAGCTTTGACACCTATCCGGATGACTCTGAGTAGCAATCCGGATACGTATAATGGAGCAACCATTTGGAATAGCTCCAAGTGGAGCGTGGTAGCATCTGCAGTATGACATATAGATTTGCAAAGAACACACGGATCTGAATGTTGCAGACCGTTGACTAAAACCTCTCTCACATGCAAAACATGATCGAACCCGAGAACTCATTGGGTGTTAGATTCATAACAATGTAAATCACATAGCGATGTGAGCTAGATTATTGACTCACAAGTGGGATACTGTTGGAAATATGCCCTAGAGGCAATAATAATTTAGTTATTATGATATTTCCTTGTTCATGATAATCGTTTATTATCCATGCTATAATTGTATTGATTGGAAACTCAAATGCATGTGTGGGTACATAGACAACACTGTGTCCCTAGTATGCCTCTAATAGACTAGCTCGTTGATCAAAGATGGTCAAGGTTTCCTAGCCATAGACATGAGATGTCATTTGATAACGGGATCACATCAATAGGAGAATGATGTGATGGACAAGACCCAAACTATGAATGTATCATATGATCGTGTCAGTTTGTTGCTATAGTTTTCTGCATGTCAAGTATCTGTTCCTATGACCATGAGATCACGCAACTCACTGACACCGGAGGAATACCTTGTGTGTATCAAACCTTGCAACATAACTGGGCGACTATAAAGATGCTCTACAGGTGTCTCCGAAGGTGTCTGTTGAGTGGGCATGGATCAAGACTGGGATTTGTTACTCCGTGTGACGGAGAGGTATCTCAGGGCCCACTCGGTAATACAACATCACAATAAGCCTTGCAAGCAAAGTGACTAAACTGTTAGCCATAGGATCTTGTATTACGGAACGAGTAAAGAGACTTGCCGGTAATGAGATTGAAGTAGGTATAGAGATACTAACGATCGAATCTCGGGCAAGTAACATACCGAAGAACAAAGGGAACAACATACGGGATGAACTCAATCCTTGACATAGAGGTTCAACCGAAAAAGATCTTCGTAGAATATGTAGGAACCAATATGGGTATCCAGGTCCCGCTATTGGGTATTGACCGTAGAGGTGTCTCGATCATGTCTACATAGTTCTCGAACCCGCAGGGTCTGCACACTTAACGTTCGGTGACGTTTCGGTAGTATTGAGATATATGTGTTGGTGACCGAAGGTTGTTCGGAGTCCCGGATGAGATCCCGGATGTCACGAGGAGCTCCGGAATGGTCCGGAGGTAAAGATTTATATATAGGAAAGTGATATTTGGGTTTCAGAAAAGTTTCGAGTATTTTCGGTAGTGTACCGGGAGTGACGAATGGGTTCCGGGGGTCCACCGGGTGGGGCCCACCCAACCCGGGGGGCCACATGGGCCCAAGAGGTGGCGCACCAGCCCCTAATGGTCTGGGTAACCGACCCCATAAGGGCCCAGATGCCCAAGAGGAAAAAAGGTGGAGATAGGAAGGAATAGGACTCCTTCCTAATATGAATCCACTTCCTAGTAGGAAGTGGATTGGACTCCTCCTTGCCCTTCGGCCGACCCCTAGGGGAAACCCTAGGGAGGATTGCTCCTCCCTCTCCCTCCTATATATACTAGAGGAATAGAGCCCCAAAACCCACGGCCACGTGCTCGCTCTCTATTCTCTAGTTCTTCCACCAAAAAGATTCCGGTAGTGCTTAGGCGAAGCCCTGTCAGGATAACTCCACCATCACCACCACCACACCGTCGTGCTGCTGGAGATCTCATCTACCTCTCCGCCCCTCTTGCTTGATCAAGAAGGCGGAGATCGTCATCCAGCTGTACGTGTGCTGAACGCGGAGGTGCCGTCCGTTCGGCGCTAGATCGGGACGGATCGTGATTGGATCGCGGGACGGCTTCTGATTTGGATCGCGAAGACGTTCGACTACATCAACCACGTTTCTTAACGCTTCCCGCTTAGTGATCTACAAGGGTATGTAGATCCACTCTCCCTCTCGTAGATGCTCATCACCATGGATAGATCTTGAGTGTGCGTAGGAAATTTTTTGTTTCCCATGCAACGTTCCCCTACACCAGCCACTTGCGCCCGACCTTTATGCCGGACCGCTTCCGAGGTGGTGCACCACCCCGACCGTGGGCTGATTTTTTGATTGGTGCAATTTATTCTCTGCCGAGATGTATAACCAGTAGCCCTCAAGGTGCGTGTTGGTTTAAAACCCGGGATGCACCTGAAGGATAAAATAAAACCACTAATCCCAGTAGCCCCTGAGACTCAGGTCGATTTGCGAAATTGGCCCGAGGATCAATTCCTTGCTCGGCATCATACTTTATGGATAAAAATGCGGTGTGCAGTAGCCCCCGAGACACAGGTTGGGTGCGTCCGACCAACCCGAGGATCGTAATCTCGTCGAAAACTATTTTGCACTTAAATTTTATGCATTGAATCGTGAATGCAGTAGCCGCCGAGCTTTAATTTGGGCACGGGTGGTCGAATTAAGGACCTATATTTGTTTGACACAAACTTTGTTATGTTTGACATAATTTATGTGTAATGATTCTATGTATCCAAGTACTTTACATCATTAATGGTCGAATCCAAATTGTACACGACTTTGTTGACCGACCATCGGCTTCAACCTCCTCGGCTAGTAGCCGAGGAGTGTTTGTCCTACTTTATAAAGCCTTTATAAGGGCAAAGATTTATGGAAAACAAGGCAATCCGGCCATATGGTTTTATAAACAAAGGTACGCAGAGAGATAAATTTATATTACTATGTAAGAAACATCTTCTGGGAAAAATAGTTCATTTATAAGTTCCTTTTCCCGGGATATCATGTTGACCATGATCGTGAAACCACAACTCCAATCAATGTGGGAGGAAAATATTGAGGATTTAGTTTGGGGAATGTTCCCGAACTCTATGGTCTTTAATGTATCAAAATTTTCACTTCTGTCGTTGCCGACTAATTATATTCTTAAGATGGCTAGCTTTCGGCTTCACCCAGTGTGAGGTACTAGCCCGGATGACCCAAAAGTAACAATCACAGAGGTGCTCCCTTTACCGCCTAGCCGAACAATCGGGAACGTAGGGGGTAAGCACAGGAGCTAGGCAACCCAGCTTGGCTAAAATCTTAAGTCAAATTGAAGTATATCTATGGCAATATAACGATCACTACGGGAGGCAACTTTCGTATATTGAATACAAATGCTGATGATATGTTGGGCTCTCCAGGAATCCCGATGTATCTAAGCCGAGGTGCCACAAGGAACCCTCGATATGGTCTATTTTGACTCCGTCGCGACTGTTTATAATCTGAAAGTGGCCTATCGTCAGCTTCCGCCCCTTTGTAGATGCTACGCAGGGTGTTTCCGTACAAACAAGACTACCCTTAGCCGACGTCTCGGTGCCGGGAGGCGGTTGTGTTAGTGGAAACGAGGCAATCCGATATTTAGGCTTTATAACTTTCACTTAGTCATAGGAGCATATGTTTGGGGGCAACTTAATAGCCCCCGGTATACGTCGACTCCTCGGATAATTCGAGGTTGAACCACCCACAACTTGGTCTTTTCAAGAAAGATAGGCCCTTCGTTTTACTCGGATAACCTCGATCGGCTATATTTGGTTGAACACCTCTTGCGGTTCGCTGACCGATTTACGCTCGTTGTGACAGTCAGCTTTCGACTTTCTCCAACTGAGGCACTTAACCAGTAAACCAGAAGTGACAATCGCAGTGGTTCTCCCTTTACCCCTTAGCCGAACAAAGCGAAAACGTAAGGGGTAAGCACAGGAGCCGGGCAATCCAGCTATAGACCAAAGACACAACTCGAAATCAATGCATACAAATGTGAAGTACCGAGGACTGCATGGAGTACCTCGGTTTTTGGTGGGTTCGGTGCTAACCGCAGACCCCCTTTAATATTGCCGATGCGTGAAATGCATCTGGCATTGTACTGCGAGAGTTATGCTCGGAAAAACCAAAAAACTTATGCAAAAAACTTTATGTTTAGATAAAAGAAAATTGCGACAATCCGAAATTGGTCTAAAATTTAATTTGTGCTTCGGTCGTGCTTTAACATGATACATCCGATCTCCGGACTTCAAGCGGGTCACCCTTTGGCTTAAACCTCCATATCCCGAAGGAGGAGTGTTTCTCCGAGGCCTGTTTAGCAAACTAAACTCAAGCGGCTTTAGAAAGAAACCAGGCTATCCGGCTTTTGACCACACACTAGTGTCGGAAAAAGGAGTAATAGAGAAAGACTTTGCGATGACCCAGAAGAAAACACATTTATTATAAAAATGGCTCATATAAATTTAAGAGCCCCCACGTAACATGGGAAAAGAAGGTTGTTTTTTGAACAAACAACATTTTTAACAAATAAAGTTTTTGTTTTAAGACAAAAACATAACGCTCGGCTGAACCGAACAATTTTTTTACAAACTTAAGAAATTTGAGCATGAAAGCGACTTAGCTGGTTAATATGCTCGGTGTGGATGACGCAGTTCGAGCTATGACGGGACAAGGTCCCAGCCCCCAAGCCGGTCACAAGGTAGCCGACGAAGTGCTCGGCTTGATGAAGTGACAACACAACACTTCTGAAGGACCGAGGTGAAACCCCCGGTCTAGCCGAGGAGACAAAGTAGTTCGGCAGCATGTCAGCGAAGCCCCCACGTCAGTCGACCATGTCGACGATGCGATTTGGTTGATGGACGCGGGACGATGATGTCCGCATGCCGAGGTGACGTCGTGACATAGCCGAAGTCGATTACCTACACGCATGAAGTAGCACAAGCCAGATAATAAGAAAATAAAAATTCTTTAAAGAATTATTTATGCGAAATAAATTATTTAGAAGAGATGTGGCCTGGCGTGATGCAGATGTTGACACAGGGCGTCGGCGCGGCAAGGTGACAAAATCCAAATTCGTAGGGTCACCCAAATTCACGCTAGGGTGACAACATAATTTGGTCAACGAAGGCGGGACAACGACGTCGGTACGCCGGGGTGACAATGCCATCTGATCTAAATCCTTTACCTGCACACATAAAATAGTGCAAGCCGGACATAATAATAACATTTTTTGCATAATCAATTTACGCAGAGTATGGATAATAAAAAAATATGGCCTCTGGCAGCATAAGTAGAATTGACAGCACAGGGACGTCAATGTGGATTAGAGTCCACCGGCTCAGCACAGATAACCTGCACACAAAATTATACAAATTACAAGTACAAAGATCTTTGATGGTACTAAACAACACGAACAAATTTAATAGGAGTAATATCACCTAATTGTTCGTAGTGGTCGAAGTTGGCTGATCTCTCGTAACTTGAGCGTCTCGCGTCTGCTATCGCGTGGCGAGAACAGACTCTGTCGAATTGCATTGACAAAGCCAGTTGCCGAGAACTGTTCAGAAGCCCCTGGTCCAGCCAACATGATGAAGCTGGTTGGTTGGTAATGCCGAAGTCCCCGGAGCCGATTGATTAAGAGATGGCGAAGCCCCCGGTCTAGCCGAGGTGACGGAGCAGGTCGGCTGGTGAATGTCAGCTTTAAAAAGCGACGGCGCGGCGATGCTGACACAGTTCGGAATTTGTGACACGGTCAATGCTGGTTTGATGAAGCAATGGCGCACCCGACCCATCCCGTGGGGTGACGATATTGTCTTAACGATTATTTGTCCTTCACGATGCCGAACTCTCGGTCGGCTCGCCGAGGTGATGATCCGAGGTGGTGGTTGTCGTCGGCTCGATGGAGCAACGGCGCGCTCGATGTTGACGCAGGTCGGTAGCCGTGGAGCAACGTGGTCTGGCCGGTTTGACATCGGCGCGACGATGAAGATCGCCTCGGAAAAGACTCAAAATTTGTGGGCACGTGTTTGAAAACAACACACAATACGCTAAAAAAAATTCCTTCAAAAAGGATGTCCAATGCCCCGTTCATGAAGAAAGATGAATTTCGGATCGGATTCGGTCTCACGCAGAAAACAGATTCAAAAATTGTTGCAATCATCGGACGTTTCCCGGAGTTTGAACGGTCGGATCGAGCTAAAATTTTGAGGGTTAATCGGTATAGGAATTACGTAGCTGATGAATGGTGAGATTTTCCAATGGATGTCTGAGCTAGATACTGGACACCCCGCCCCAAACTCGTCCAGATTCCCGTCCAGATTCGACAGGGCACCGGTATATCGGAGATTGCCGGAGAATCCTCCATCGGAACGCGACGAAATTTTGTAGGGTTGTTGTAAATACAATTGCGCACAATTCCACCGAAGCAATCATCAAAGCGACGCTCGAGAAAAGAGGGACGACGAACATAAATTCGCTATCCAGGAAAAAAATATTGCCAATCTGCAGACGAGCCATTGATCCTTCTGGCGATCCCACATCGGAACTCTCAATGAAAGCACCAATGTCGGTGTCAAAACCGGCAGATCTCGGGTAGGGGGTCCCGAACTGTGGATCTTGGATCGATGGGTAACAGGAGACATGGGAGACGGTATTTACCCAGGTTCGGGCCCTCTTGATGGAGGTAAAACCCTACGTCCTGCTTTGTATTGTATTGATGATGAGGCATCGAGTACAGAGTTGATCTACCTCGAGATCGTATAATATGGTCTAAACCCTAGGAGTAATGATCTTAATCTATGATGATATGATTTATTTAAATGATGAGCCTGGCCTTGGCTTATATAACACACCAGAGGCCTAGGATAACAAGAGTCCTAGCCGGCTAAGTCGGTGGAGAGGAGTCCTTGTCTTGATCACCAAGTCTTGTGGAATCTTCCTCGTATGCATCATGGGCTGTCCGAGCTAGCCCATTAGTGAACCGCCCTGGAGGTACTCGGCCCGACCCACTGGTCGGTAGATGACGTGGTGAGTACCCCCTAGTCCAGGACACCATTGGGGGTCCCTTGGGCATCCCCAAGCTTAGGGTCTTACCACTCCTTATTCTCCTCATATCGGTGTCTCACCCAAAACATGAAAACTTCAATCACAAAAAACTCAACGGAACTTCGTGAGATGGGTTATTATAATAAATATAGATCATTTCCTTATGTACTGTCAAGACAAGATTCATAATTGTTATCACATAATACCTAATGTATTCTATCATTCCCATAATTTATACCACTAAATATAAGCTATGGAAACACTAAAATAAGCCAAGTATGCACGCAAAACAGAATCTGTCAAAAACAGAACAGTCTGCGAAGATCTGAACAAAATCCATATTTCCCTATCTCTACAAATTCTGAAAAATTAGGAAAACGCAGAGAATTTGCATAGAAAAACTGTGTAAAAATTTCAGAATTTTTTGACCCTTCAGTAAAATTAGAGAAATTCTACACTGGGCATAAAAGTTTCTGTTTTTGCACAGAATCAAACTAACAAGTATCCACACTATCCCAAAGGCTATGCTTGGCACTTTATTGAAATAAAAGACACAAAATATGATTAATACAGTAGCTTAATCATGTTAACACACAAAAACAGAAAGTAAAAGTGTTGGGTTGTCTCCCAACAAGCTCTTTCCTTTAATGGCTTTTAGCTAGGCACGATGATTTCAATGATGCTCACATAAAAGTAATGAATTGAAACACAATGGGAGCATCATGAAGCATATGACAAGCACATTTAAGTCTAACCCACTTCTTATGCGTAGGGATTTTGTGATCAAACAATTTATGGGAGCAAGAATCAACTAGCATAGGAAGGCAAAACAAGCTTGACTTCAAGATTTTCAATACATAGGGAGGAAACTTGATATTATTGCAATTCCTACACGCATATGTTCCTCCCTCATAATAATTTTCAGTAGCATCATGAAGGAATTTAACAATATAACTATCACATAAAACATTCTTTTCATGATCTACAAGCATAGAATTTTTACCACTCTCCACATAAGCATATTTCTTCTCATTCATAATAGTGGGAGCAAACTCAACAAAATAACTATCATGAGACACTTGATTGACATAACCACATTGAATATTAAAATCATGATGACAAGTTTCATGGTTACTATCACTCTTTATAGCATACATGTCATCATCATAATCATCATAGATAGGAGGCATGCCATCATCATAATAAATTTTCTCATCAAAATTTGGGGGACTAAAAATATCATCTTCATCAAACATAGCATCCCCAAGCTTGTGGCTTTGCATATCATTAGCATCATGGATATTCAGAGAATTCATACTAGCAACATTGCAATCATTCTCATCATTCAAGGAATTCTCATTAAGTATTTTCATAAATTCTTCCTCTACCAATTGAGCACAATTTTCCGAATCCTTATTTTCATGAAAGACATTATAAAGACAAACCAATTGAGGCAACCTAAACTCCATTTTTTTATAGTTTTCTTTTATAAAACCAAACTAGTGATAAACAAGAAACTAAAAGATTTAATTGCAAGATCTAAAGATATACCTTCAAGCACTCAACTCCCCGGTGATACGTCTCCAACGTATCTACTTTTCCTCACCCTTTTGCCCTTGTTTTCGACTCTAATTTGCATGATTTGAATGAAACTAACCCGGACTGACGCTGTTTTCAGCAGAACTACCATGGCGTTGTTTTTGTGCAGAAATAAAAGTTCTCGGAACGGAACGAAACTTTTTGGAGAATTATTTCAGAATATATAAGAATTATTGGCGCCAAAATCCACCGAAGAGGGGGCCCAGGGTGGCCAGCACCCACCAGGGCGCGCTAGGCCCCCTGGGCGCGCCCTGGTGGGTTGTGCCCACCTCGTGGCCCCACTGACCCTAATTCTGCCACTATATATTCCTATCTTCGGAGAAAAAAATCAAGGAGAAAGTTTCATCGCGTTTTACAATACGGAGCCACCGCCACCTCCTGTTCTTCATCGGGAGGCCAGATCTGGAGCCCGTTTGGGGCTCCGGAGAGGGGAATCTTCGGTCTTCGTCATCACCAACCCTTCTCCATCGCCAATTCCATGATGCTCCCCACCGGGAGTGAGTAATTCCTTCGTAGGCTTGCTGGTCGGTGAGGAGTTGGATGAGATTCATCATGTAATCGAGTTAGTTTTGTTAGGGCTTGATCCCTAGTATCCATTATGTTCACGAAGTTTTGTTAACAAAATTTTGTGTCTCAAAAATATTTTAGAAATTTGTTCGCAAATAAAATGCAATTCTTTAGGAGTTCTTCGAGGAGGAGATCCTCGGAGGCCTCATCAAGTGGGAGCTCAGTTCGACAATCTTATGTTGAGCCAAGCGAAAGCTCGATACGAGATGCCGCCACTACTCATGGTTGTGGCCAAGTGACGAGTTCATGGATAGTGCAGGTATTAAGGAGGAATTTGAACAGTATATCCACAATAAAGAGCTCGCTCCCTTCATCGCAGATAAGTGCCCTCAACACCTCGAACTCACGAAAACCTTCACAAAGAAATTTAAATATTTTTCTCGTGAGTCTAGAGTTTCATTCAACCTTTATGACCGTTCCTTCACCATGCCATTAGAAATGTTCAGTGAAGCATGCAAACTTCCATATTGGGGTTCCCTCGACCAACCAACAAAATCTGAATATGATTCATTTTTAGTCAATCTTTGCTTTGGTGAAGATAGGGGGGGGGGTAACACAAGGGAGAATTAACAACATCCATTTCCCATCGATACAATATTTCACACTCTTCAGTGGTAAATGTATCATAGGCAAACAGGATTGTAGCACACTGTGTGCTCATGATTTGAGTCTCATACACACTGCCATCACTGGAAATAAATATTATAATCTTGGTGTGATTGTTTCACGGAGACTGCAGCTTAATGCCGCTAATGGTAATTTTTATGGAGGTATCTATGCCTCCCACGTAGCGGAGAAACTGAATGTTTCACCTTTGCCTAATGACCCTATCTTACCTACTCAGTATTTAGACTTTGATGCCATGAAGCGTCATAAGTTCCTTACGGGTACGGCTACTAATTACACTTATAACTTGAGATTTAATAAGAAACCCATTGTGCCTATCACTTTGCCTGCTCTTGCTCTCTTTGATTTTCACAGTAAAGGTAGATACTATGTTCTTGAGAGTGAGGCCTATGCGTACAATGCGGAGGTTGAAGCTGCCAGGAGGGCCGTAGAGGTTGCACCAAGGGCCTCAATGAGCCATCGCCCAGATTATTATTCTTACGGATGGTGATTACCAAGCTATGCCAAAAGCCTAAGCTTGGGGGAGTACGTATTTCCACCGACATTACATTCATGTTCACACATTTCATTCCAGTTGTCGTTGTTCATACTTCTTCATTGTAATATCCATGCTATATTTGTTTTCTCGCCTTCTTTTTTGTGTGTTTGAAAAACTTTGAGAAAACCCAAAATCATTTCCTGCTTCTTTTTAGTTTTTCTTTCTAGCTTAGTTTAATTGTAGTATCAAAAGAAAACCCAAAAAGATTTCTCGCTCCTTCTTTTGCTTGTTGTGAGTTTTCCCGCGTAAATAGTTTTTCTTGTTTTTGTTTTTCTCTTTAATTAGCTTTCTTCAAGAAAAAACAAAAACTCCAAAAATATTTAAGTGTGTTTCTCTGAATTTCTTTTCTTTTTGTTTGAGTCGTACCAAGGAGAAGACCACGATTAAAATGTGGAGTGGCTCTCATAAGCATCATTGTTAATCTAACAAAGAGCCCATTTTACCTTGTCTTCTCCTCTTGAATAAAATGTTTGCAGATTCCAGCTTAGTCCATGGCACTCTTGCACTATTATTATCTTCTTATCATTCGGTCGTGCAAGTGAAAGGCAATGATGCCGATACTTGATGAATTGATAGTGGCAGAGAAGAGCGGGTATGAACTCAACTTGTTTTTGTTTTTGTAAATATGTTTAACCTAGTATCCCTTGATTCAACATATTATGATCAAACATGTTTGCAATGACCATTAGAGATTATAGTTGTTCATGCCATGCTTAAGTAGCTAGGAGTGGATAATGATTTATCTTGGATGTCAACATGCATTAAAATGGTTGTGATGTGGTATGATGATATGGTATCCTCCTCTGAATGTTTCAAGTGGCTTGACTTGGCGCATGTTCACGCATGTAGTTGAATCAAAACCAACATAGCCTTCATGATATTTATGTTCATGGTGTCCATATCCTACTCATGCTAGTAGTCAATGTTTATTATATGTAATGCATGCTCATGACCGTTTTCGCTCTCTACCTGGCCGCTTCTCAATCTATTTGCTAGCCTTCGCCTGTACTAAGTGGGGATACTTCTTGTGCATCAAAATCCGTAAACCATGTTATGCCAGATGAGTCCACTATATCTACCTATATGCGGTATTACCCTGTCGTTCCAAGTAAATTTGCATGTGCCACCTCTAAAAATTCAAATAAACATCTGTTTTGTGTGCCTGGACCGCTCATGGAGCGACAGGGGGCGGTCAGTATCTTCTATGCTAAGCGGGTTATTCTCATGATGAGTGTTTATCCACTCTTCCTTACACGAGAGGGGCGGTAATAGGGATTCCCAGTCCCAAAATCAAAAATAAAAAATAATTAAACAAAACTCCCCCAGAAATGTTGTTGGTTTGGACGGTACCCGTGGATGCGGCTAGCCGTGGAGTTTGACTGTTGGTGGAGGGAGAGTAAACCTTAATTTTACCGCTTGGGAACCGCCGCTAATTTGTTTAGCATGGAAGATATTGATAACTCTTGGTCGTGATGTTGACAGGAAGGGTGTACCTCCCAAAATTATATCTATCTCTGTTTTAAAACTTGAGCTCTGGCACCTCTGCAAATCCATGCTTCCCTTAGTGAAGGGACTATCTATTTACTTTTATGTTGAGTCATCACCTTCTCAAACAAGCGCCAGACCTGAGAGCACTATTGTCATCCTCATGCATTATGTATAGTCGATGTTGGGTGCAGCATGACTGGATCTTTTCTACCATGAATTACAATGTTTAGTCACTGCTTGAACTCTGGAGGTGCTCTGCATTTATGTTTTGCGGTCTCAGAAAGGGCTAGCGAGATACCACTATTGTCATATTGTATCATGATTGTTTTGACAAAGTGTTGGTGCTTGAGATATCTTATTATTGCTCGCTAGCTGCTTATGTTATTGATATGAGTTAATATAATTTCTAAGAGTTATTGTTGACATGGTTAGTCACAATCTTTGCTGAAAACCTGGGTGCTACTTAAGCATATATATGTAAACAAGAACAAAAGAGTTCCTAAAAGTTTTTCTTTATCACTTTTAGTTTGTCAACTGAATTGCTTGAGGACAAGCAAAGGTTTAAGCTTGGGGGAGTTGATACGTCTCCAACGTATCTACTTTTCCTCACCCTTTTGCCCTTGTTTTGGACTCTAATTTGCATGATTTGAATGAAACTAACCCGGACTGACGCAGTTTTCAGCAGAACTACCATGGTGTTGTTTTTGTGCAGAAATAAAAGTTCTCAAAACGGAACGAAACTTTTTGGAGAATGATTTTGGAATATATAAGAATTATTGGAGCCAAAATCCACCGAAGAGGGGGCCCAGGGTGGCCAGCACCCACCAGGGCGTGCCAGGCCCCCTGGGCGCGCCCTGGTGGGTTGTGCACACCTCGTGGCCTCACTGACCCTAATTCCGCCATTATAAATTCCTATTTTTGGAGAAAAAAATCAAGGAGAAAGTTTCATCGCGTTTTACGATACGAAGCCGCCGCCACCTCCTGTTCTTCATCGGGAGGCCAGATCTGGAGCCCGTTTGGGGCTCCGGAGAGGGGAATCTTCGGTCTTCGTCATCACCAACCCTTCTCCTTTGTAGGCTTGCTGGTCGGTGAGGAGTTGGATGAGATTCATCATGTAATCGAGTTAGTTTTGTTATGGCTTGATCCCTTGTATCCATTATGTTCTGAGATTGATGTTGCTATGACTTTGCTATGCCTAATGCTTGTCACTAGAGCCCGAGTGCCATGATTTCAGATCTGAACCGTTTATGTTATCACCATTATATCTATGTTCTTGAACCGATCTTGCCTAGTCATATGCACCTACTACGTGTTATGATCCGTAAACCCCATAGTGACAATATTTGGGATACTTTCCGGTGATGACGTAGTTTGAGGAGTTCATGTATTCAACATGTGTTAATGCTTTGTTCCGGTTCTCTATTAAAAGTAGGCCTTAATATCCCTTAGTTTCCTTATGGACCCCGCTGCCACGTGAGGGTAGGACAAAAGATGTCATGCAAGTTCTTTTCCATAAGCACGTTTGACTATTTACGGAATACATGCCTGCATTGCATTGATGAACTGGAGCTAGTTTTGTATCGCCCTAGGTTATGACTGTTACATGACGAATATTATCCAATGAGTTCACCGATCCAGTGCCTACGAGTTCTCCACTTATTGTTCCTGCTAAGTTACTACTGTTGCTGCTACTGTTCCAATTGCTACAAAACTACTACTGTCACTGCTACTGTTACCGTTACTGCTGGTACTGCTATCAAAACTATCATATTACTGTGCTACTGATCACCTTGCTGTAGATATTTATTCTCTAGGTGTGGTTGAATTGAAAACTCAGCTGCTAATACTCTCAAATATTCTTTGGCTCCCCTTGTGTCGGATCTATAAATTTGGGTTGAATACTCTACCCTCGAAAACTGTTGCGATCTCCTATACTTGTGGGTTATCAAGACCTTTTTCTGGCGCCGTTGCCGGGGAGCATAGCTATATTTGTTGAGTCACTTGGGATTTATATCAATTGATCACTATAAAGAATCTGAAGGATCCAAAGACCAAGATCGTTCCCTCTAGGACGAGGGGAGGTAAGGAATTGCCATCACACTCTGCACTTGATTCACCTTCTGTTTTGAGTAGACTTGCAACACCACCACATGCTAGTAATCCTGATATGTCGCAAGTTATTGATGATGCTACCTATGCTATGAATGATGCTATTGAGGACGCTAGTACCATGCTTGATGATAATGTGCCACTAGGAGATATTCTTGATGAACAAATTGCTAGAGCTAAAGAGAATGAAACTGCTGAAACTGATGAGATTGCTGAAACTGATGAAATCCGTGAAACTGATGATGACTATGAAACACCTATTAGTCCTAGCTCTCCTAGATTTGAAATGCCTAATATACCTGAAGGTTATGTTATGGACGAGGAGGTGACTAGAGAAATTCTTTCTTGCAAGGATAGAAACGATCTTAAGAAATTGCTACACAAGTATAAGGAAATTTTTTTGAATGCTAGAATGAAATGTGATCCTAAGTTTGCCACTTCACCTATCTTTGTTACCGATAAGGATTATGAATTCTCTGTCGACCCATAGTTGATTACTTTGGTTGAATCTGATCCTTTCCATGGCTATGAAACTGAAACTGTAGTGGCACACCTTACTAAGCTGAATGATATATCTACCCTCTTTGCTCATGATGAGAAGATTCGCTACTATTACATCCTTAAGTTATTTCCGTTCTCATTAAAGGGTGATGCTAAGACATGGTACAATACTCTTACTCCTGGTTGTGTGCGTAGTCCCCAGGATATGATCTACTACTTCTTTGAAAAATATTTTCCTGCTCATAAGAAACAAGCTGCCTTACAGGAAATATTTAACTTTGTGCAAATTGAAGAAGAGAGTCTCCCACAAGCTTGGGGGAGGCTTCTCCAATTGCTTAATGCTTTGCCTGATCACCCTCTCAAGAAAAATGAAATACTTGATATCTTCTATAATGGACTAACTGATGCTTCTAGGGACTTCCTAGATAGTTATGCTGGCTGTGTTTTCAGGGAACGAACCGTTGAACAAGCTGAGGAATTATTGAATAACATATTGAAGAATTATGATGATTGGACTCTTCCTGAACCACCGCCTAAACCCACTCCAAAGAAGAGGGGTATCTTATTTCTCAGTCCTGAAGATATGCAAGAGGCAAAGAAATCTATGAAGGAAAAAGGTATTAAAGCTGAGGATGTTAAGAATTTACCACCTATTGAAGAAATACATGGCCTTAACACACCACCACCTCCACAGGTGGTAGAGGTAAATTCTTTATTAAAGTTTGATGAAGGTGATATCCCTTACAATAAACATCCTAGTCAGTGCTTATATGAGTTTGACAACTATATTATGAAGCAAGATCATTTCAATGCAGATGTCCTGAAACAATTGAAATATAATTCTGATATGATTGCTCGCTTGAGTGACTTGCTATTTAGAATCAGTAATGACGTTAGAGGTGTACGTAAGCATGCCTCTATGGTTCAAACTCAGTTAGAACAAGTTGCTAAATCTCAAAAAGAATTGCTTGATGAAATGAATAATAATATGAATGATTTTGCTACTAGAGTAATAACTAGAGGAGGTAGAAAGGCCCAAGAACCACTCTATCCCGAAGGTCATCCTAAAAGAATTGAACAAGACTCTCAGACAATTAATATTGATGCACCTAGCCCTTCTAGAAAGAAAAAGAAAAAGAAAAATGATAGGACTTTGCATACCTCTAGTGAACCTGAGATACAGAAACCTCTTGATAATAATGATGATGTCTCTATTTCCGATGCTGAAACTCAGTCTGGTAATGAACATTCACCTAGTGTTATTGATAATGATAATGATGATGTTCATGAAGGTGCTCAACCTAGCAATGATAACGAACCAGATAATGATGTTGAAATAGAGCCTGCACCTGATCTTGATAACCCACAATCTAAAAATAAACGTTATGATAAAAAAGATTTTGTGGCTAGGAAACATGGTAAGGAAAGAGATCCATGGGTTTAGAAACCCATGCCCTTTCCACCTAAATCATCTAAGAAAAAGGATGATGAAGAATTTGAGCGCTTTGCTGAAATGATTAGGCCAGTCTTTTTGCGTACTTGTTTAACCGATATCCTAAAGATGGCCCCCTATGCAAAGTATATGAAAGACATCATCACTAATAAAAGAAAGATACCTGAAGCTGAAATCTCCACCATGCTTGCTAATTATTCTTTTAAGGATGGAGTACCAAAAAAACTTGGAGATCCGGGAATACCTACTATACCTTGCTCCATTAAAAGAAACTATGTCAAAACTGCTTTGTGTGACTTGGGAGCCGGTGTTAATGTTATGCCTTTCTCCTTATATAAGAGACTTGATTTGAAGAAACTCACACCTACTAAAATATCATTGCAAATGGCTGACAAATCAACAGCCATACCTATCGGTATTTGTGAGGACGTGCCCGTTGTTATTGCAAATGTTACTATCTTAACGTACTTTGTTATTCTTGAGATGCCCGAGGACGACAACATGTCGATTATCCTTGGTAGACCCTTTTTGAATACTGCAGGGGCTGTTATTGATTGCAATAAAAGCAAAGTCACTTTTCATATCAATGGTAATGAGCACACGGTGCACTTTCCGAAGAAACAATTCCAAGTGAATGGTATAAATGTTATTGAAGAATCTCCAACCATCACTATTGGGAGTTTCCAATTACCTCTACCTACTACCAAAAAGAAATATGATATACTTATTGTAGGGGATATGCACATCCCCATTGAGGTAACTTAGTGTTTTACGAAAGTTCTTCGGTTTCATGCTAATCGGAAGTGGTTGTTAGTAAGACTTGATCAACCTTATTAATGGATCATTTTTGAGAGGTATGAAGTCGATGAATCTAGTAAGCACAACTCTTCGCTCCCACCTTTTATTTTCTGTTTTAGTTAGTCAAATAAAATAAAATGCCGTGATTATCCTGTTTTCTGTTTTTACCGTGCAATAAAAAATGACCCAAAAATAAAAGTTCTCAGAATGTCTTGAAAATTTGACACGATTGTTTTCCGAATATTTATGAAATTTTTGGTGCAAATAATACCAGAGGGGGGGGGGGTGTGCACCTGGTGCCCACAAGACACCAGGGCGCGCCAGCACCCCCAGGCGTACCCTGGTGGGTTGTGGCCCCCACGTGGCCCCCCTCACTTATCTCTTTAGCCCACATCATCACCTACCTCCAGAAAAAATTCACCACAGCTACCATTCCCGTGTTCTTGCTCTCAAACCCGCGGATTTCGATCTCTTAGCTCAAAGCTCCGTTTCTGAATCTGTTTGGAGGGATTGCTACTTGGTATGTGACTCCTCCGTTGCTCCAATTAGTTTTTGATTTAGTGGTTTATATTTAGAGTAATTAGCTACTCTTGGTGCTACTGTAGATGAGCTTGCATGTTGAATTCTTAGAGTTCTAAGTAGTTTGAATGCTCAATATGGCCTCTATGCATGCTTAGGAGTAGTTGCTATCAATTTCACGAAGTTTTGTTAACAAAATTTTGTGTCTCAAAAATATTTCAGAAATTTGTTCTCAAATAAAATGCAATTCTTTAGGAGTTCTTCGAGGAGGAGATCCTCGGAGGCTTCAGACGTGCTTGGACTGCGTTGGTATTTCCCCAAAGAGGAAGGGATGATGCAGCACAGCGACGGTAAGTATTTCCCTCAGTTATGAAACCAAGGTTATCGAACCAGTAGGAGGATCACCACCACCCAATAAGCAACACCTGCACACAAACAACAAATACTTGCAACCCGACGCGAAAGAGAGGTTGTCAATCTCTCTACGATAATAAGATAGATTAGGTAGTGATAGATAGGAGATATAGATCTCTCAAGAACACAAATAAAAAGAGAAAATATGCAGCAATATATTTTTGGGTTTTTGGTTTTGTAGATCTGAAAACAAAGATTGCAAAAAAGTAGATCAGAAAGCAATATGATGGAAAAGTAGACCCGGGGGCCGTAGGGTTCACTAGTGGCTTCTCTCATGAGTATAGCACACGGTGGGTGAACAAATTACTGTTGGGCAATTGATAGAAAATCGAATAGTCATGACGATATCCAAGGCGATGATCATTATATAGGCATCACGCCCAAGATAGATAGACAGACTCCTGCGTGCATCTACCTCTATTACTCCACACATCGACCGCTATCCAGCATGCATCTAGTGTATTAAGTTCATGGAAAAACGGAGTAATGCAATAAGAATGATGACATGATGTAGACAAGATCTATTCATGTAGGAATAGACCCCATCTTGTTATCCTTAATAGCAACGATACATGCGTGTCTTGCTGCCCCTTCTGTCACTGGGAAAGAACACCGCAAGATCAAACCCATCACAAAGCACCTCTTCCCATGGCAAGAAAAATTGATCTAGTTGGCCTAACTAAACCAAAGATTCGAAGAAGAAATATGATGCTATAAGCAATCATGCATATAAGAGATCAAAGAAGACTCAAATAATATTCATGGATAGAAACTGATCATGAACTCAAAATTCATCGGATCCCAACAAACACACCGCAAAAGTTTACATCAAATAGATCTCCAAGAGACCATTGTATTGAGAATCATAAGAGAGAGAGAAGAAACCATCTAGCTACTGCCTATGGACCCGTAGGTCTATGGTGGACTACTCACGCATCATCGGAGATGCACCTATGAGGAAGATGAACCCCTCCGTGATGGTGTTTAGATTGGATCTCGCGGTTCTGGAACTTGCGGCGGCTGGAATTGTGTTTCGTCGACTCCCCTAGGGTTTTTTGAATATTTGAGAATTTATAGGCATCAGAGGCGGTGCGGAAGGGGGCCGAGGAGGGCACAACCCATCAGGGCGCGCCGGGGCCCCCTTAGCGCGCCCTGGTGGGTTGTGCTCTCCACAGCCCACCTCTCCGGTAGTTGTTTGGCCCACTGGGTGTCTTCTGGTCCAAAAGAAATCTCCAAAAAGTTTCGTCGCAATTGGACTCCGTTTGGTATTGATTTTCTGCGAAGTAAAAAACAAGCAAAATCAGCAACTGACACTTTGGCACTATGTCAATAGGTTAGTCCCAAAAAATGATATAAAGTTGTTATAAAATGATTGTAAAACATCCAAGAATGATAATATAACAGCGTGGAACAAGCAAAAATTATAGATACGTTGGAGACATATCACCCTCATCAAGTGGGAACTCGGTTCGACAATCTGATGTTGAGCTAAGCGAAAGCTCGATACGAGATGCCGCCACTAAATCATGCTTGTGGCCAAGCGACGAGTTCATGGATAGTGCAGGTATTAAGGAGGAATTTGAACAGTACATCCACAATACAGAGCTCGCTCCCTTCATCGCAGATAAGTGCCCTCAACACCTCGAACTCACGAAAACCTTCACAAAGAAATTTAAATATTTTTCTCGTGAATCTAGAGTTTCATTCAACCTTTATGACTGTTCCTTCTCCATGCCATTAGAAATGTTTAGTGAAGCATGCAAACTTCCATATTGGGGTTCCCTTGACGAACCAACAAAATCTGAATATGATTCATTTTTAGTCAATCTTTGCTTTGGTGAATATAGGGGGGTAACAGAAGGGAGAATTAACAGCATCCATTTCCCATCGATACAATATTTCGCACTCTTCAATGGTAAATGTATCGTAGGCAAATAGGATTGTAGCACATTGTGTGCTCATGATTTGAGTCTCATACACACTGCCATCACTGGAAATAAATATTATAATCTTGGTGCGATTGTTGCACGGAGACTGCAGCTTAATGCCGCTAATGGTAATTTTTATGGAGGTATCTATGCCTCCCGCGTAGCGGAGAGACTGAATGTTTCACCTCTGCCTAATGACCCCATCTTACCTACTCAGTATTTGGACTTTGATGCCATGAAGCGTCATAAGTTCCTTACGGGTACGGCTACTAATTACACTTATAACTTGAGATTTAATAAGAAACCCATTGTGCCTGTCACTTTGCCTGCTCCTGCTCTCTTTGATTTTCACAGTAAAGGCAAATACTATGTTCTTGAGAGTGAGGCCTATGCGTACAATGCGGAGGTTGAAGCTGTCAGGAGGGCCACGGAGGTTGCACCAAGGGCCTCAATGAGCCATCGCCCAGATTATAATTCTTACGGATGGTTATTACGAAGCTAAGCCAAAAGCCTAAGCTTGGGGGGAGTACATATTTCCACCGACATTACATTCATGTTCACACATTTCATTCCAGTTGTCGGTGTTCATACTTCTTCATTGTAATATTAATGCTATATTTGTTTTCTCGCCTTCTTTTTTGTGTGTTTGAAAAACTTTGAGAAACCCAAAAACATTTCCTGCTTCTTTTTAGTTTTTCTTTCTAGCTTAGTTTAATTGTAGTATCAAAAGAAAACCCAAAAAGATTTCTCGCTCCTTCTTTTGCTTGCCGTGAGTTTTCCCGTGTAAATAGTTTTTCTCGTTTTTGTTTTTCTCTTTAATTAGCTTTCTTCAAGAAAAAACAAAAACTCCAAAAATATTTCAGTGTGTTTCTCTGAATTTGTTTTCTTTTTGTTTGAGTCGTACCAAGGAGAAGACCACGATGAAAATGTTGAGTGGCTCTCATAAGCATCATTGTTAATCTAACAAAGAGCCCATTTTACCTTGTCTTCTCCTCTGAATAAAATGTTTGCAGATTCCAGCTTAGTCCACGGCACTCTTGCACTATTATTATCTTCTTATCATTCGGTCGTGCAAGTGAAAGGCAATGATGACGATACTTGATGAATTGACTGTGGCAGAGAAGAGCGGGTATGAACTCAACTTGTTTTTGATTTTGTAAATATGTTTAACCTAGTATCCCTTGATTCAACATATTATGATCAAACATGTTTGCAATGACCATTAGAGATTATAGTTGTTCATGCCATGCTTAAGTAGCTAGGAGTGGATAATGATTTATCTTGGATGTCAACATGCACTAAAATGGTTGTGATGTGGTATCCTCCTCTGAATGTTTCAAGTGGCTTGACTTGGCACATGTTCATGCATGTAGTTGAATCAAAACCAACATAGCCTTCATGATATTTATGTTCATGGTGTCCATATCCTACTCATGCTAGTAGTCAATGTTTATTATATGTAATGCATGCTCATGACCATTTTTGCTCTCTACCTGGCCGCTTCTCAATCTATTTGCTAGCCTTCGCCTGTACTAAGCGGGAATACTACATGTGCATTACAATCCTTAAACCAAGTTATGCTAGATGAGTCCACTATATCTACCTATATGCGGTATTACCCTGCCGTTCCAAGTAAATTTGCATGTGCCACCTCTAAAAATTCAAATAAACATATGTTTTGTGTGCCTGGACCGCTCATGGAGCGACAGGGGGCGGTCAGTATCTTCTATGCTAAGCGGGTTATTCTCATGATGAGTGTTTATTCACTCATCCTTACACGAGAGGGGCGGTAATAGGGATTCCCAGTCCCGAAATAAAAAATAAAAAATAATTAAACAAAACTCCCCCAGGAATGTTGTTGGTTTGGACGGTACCCGTGGATGCGGCTAGCCGTGGAGTGTGATTGTTGGTGGAGGGGGAGTAAACCTTTACTTTTACCGCTTGGGAACTGCCGCTAATTTGATAACTCTTGGTCGTGACGTTGACAGGAAGGGTGTACCTCCCAAAATTATATCTATCTCTATTTTAAAACTTGAGCTCTGGCACTTCTGGAAATCCATGATTCCCTCTGCGAAGGGACTATCTATTTACTTTTATGTTGAGTCATCACCTTCTCAAACAAGCGCCAGACCTGAGAGCACTATTGTCATCCTCATGCATTGTGTATAGTCGATGTTGGGTGCAGCATGACTGGATCTTTTCTACCATGAATTACAATGTTTAGTCGCTGCTTGAACTTTGGAGGTGCTCTGCATTTATGTTTTGCGGTCTCAGAAAGGGCTAGCGAGATACCACTATTGTCATATTGTATCATGATTGTTTTGACAAAGTGTTGGTGCTTGAGATATCTTATTATTGCTCGCTAGCTACTTATGTTATTGCTATGAGTTAATATAATTTCTAAGAGTTGTTTTTAACATGTATAGTCATAATCTTTGCCGAAAACCTGGGTGCTACTTAAGCATATATATGTAAACAAGAACAAAAGAGTTCGTAAAAGTTTTTCTTTATCACTTTCAGTTTGTCAACTAAATTGCTTGAGGACAAGCAAAGGTTTAAGCTTGGGGGAGTTGACACGTCTCCAACATATCTACTTTTCCTCACCCTTTTGCCCTTGTTTTGGACTCTAATTTGCATGATTTGAATGAAACTAACCCGGACTGACGCTGTTTTTAGCAGAACTACCATTGCGTTGTTTTTGTGCAGAAATAAAAGTTCTCGGAACGGAACGAAACTTTTTGGAGAATTATTTCAGAATATATAAGAATTATTGGAGCCAAAATCCACCGAAGAGGGGGGCCAGGGTGGCCAGCACCCACCAGGGCGCGCCCTGGTGGGTTGTGCCCACCTCGTGGCCCCACTGACCCTAATTCTACCACTATAAATTCCTATTTTCGGAGAAAAAAATCAAGGAGAAAGTTTCATCGGGTTTTACGATACGGAACCACCTCCACCTGATGTTCTTCATCGGGTGGCCAGATCTGGAGCCCGTTTGGTGCTCCGGAGAGGGGAATCTTCGGTCTTCGTCATCACCAACCCTTCTCCATCGCCAATTCCATGATGCTCCCCACCGGGAGTGAGTAATTCCTTCGTAGGCTTGCTGGTCGGTGAGGAGTTGGATGAGATTCATCATGTAATCGAGTTAGTTTTGTTAGGGCTTGATCCCTAGTATCCATTATGTTCTGAGATTGATGTTGCTATGACTTTGCTATGCCTAATGCTTGTCACTAGGGCCCGAGTGCCATGATTTCGGATCTAAACTGTTTATGTTATCACCATTATATCTATGTTCTTGATCGGATCTTGCCTAGTCATATGAACCTACTACGTGTTATGATCCGTAAACCCCATACTGACAATATTTGGGATACTTTCCGATGATGACCGTAGTTTGAGGAGTTCATGTATTCACCATGTGTTAATGCTTTGTTCCGGTTCTCTATTAAAAGGAGGCCTTAATATCCCTTAGTTTCGTTATGGACCCCGCTGCCACGGGAGGGTAAGACAAAAGATGTCATGCAAGTTCTTTTCCATAAGCACATATGACTATTTACGGAATACATGCCTACATTACATTGATGAACTGAAGCTAGTTTTGTATGGCCCTAGGTTATGACTGTTACATGACGAATATCATCCCATGAGTTCACCGATCCAGTGCCTACGAGTTCTCCACTTATTGTTCCTGCTAAGTTACTACTGTTGCTACTACTGTTCCAATTGCTACAAAACTACTACTGTCACTGCTACTGTTACCGTTACTGCTGCTACTGCTATTAAAACTATCATATTACTGTGCTACTGATCACCTTGCTGCAGATATTTAATCTCCAGGTGTGGTTGAATTGACAACTCAGCTGCTAATACTCTCAAATATTCTTTGGCTCCCCTTGTGTCGAATCTATAAATTTGGGTTGAATACTCTACCCTCGAAAACTGTTGCGATCCCCTATACTTGTGGGTTATCACCCGGCAACGGCACCAGAAAATGGCTAGATGTCTACTACACAACTTTATTCTTGTAGACTCGTGTTGGGCCTCCAAGCGTAGAGTTTTGTAGGACAGTAGCAATTTTCCCTCAAGTGGATGACCTAAGGTTTATCAATCCGTGGGAGGTGTAGGATGAAGATGGTCCCTCTCAAACAATCCTGCAATGAAATACAAGAAATCTCTTGTGTCCCCAACACACCCAGTACAATGGTAAATTGTATAGGTGCACTAGTTCGGTGAAGGGATGGTGATACAAGTACAATATGGATGGTAGATATAGGTTTTTGTAATCTGAAAATATAAAAACAACAAGGTAACAAGTGTAAAACAACGAGCAAAATGTTGTATAAATGCTTGGAAACAAGGCCTAGGGTTCATACTTTCACTAGTGGAATCTCCCAACAATGCTAACATAGTTGAATCAAATGATCATTCCTCAACGCGCAACAAAGAATCACTCCAAAGTTCCTATCCAGCAGAGAACAATAAGATGAAATTGGTGTAGGTAGTAGAACCACCTCAAAGTTATAATTTCCGATCAATCTTTTGGGCTATTCCTATAAGTGTCACAAACAGCCCTAGAGTTCGTACTAAAATAACACAAATGATACATATCAATCAACCCTAATGTCACCTAGATACTCCAATGTCACCTCAAGTATCCGTGGGTAAATTATGCGACATGCATCAAACAATTCCAGATCTATCATATTCAATCCAACACAAAGAACTTCAAGGAGCACCCCAAGATTTCTATCGGAGAACGTAGGACAAGAACGTGTATCAACCCCTATGCATTGATTACCCCAATTTCACCTCGGGAATCCGCAAGTTGAGTACCAAAACATACATCAAGTGAATCAATAGAACACCCCATTGTCACCATAGGTATCCACATGCAAGACATATATCAAGTGTTCTCAAATCCAATATTCAATCCAACACAATGAGATCACAAAGGGAAAGATTCAATTCATCACAACAAGATAGAGAGGGAAGAACACCATATGATCCAACTATATTAACAAAGCCCGTGATACATCAAGATCGTGTCATCTGAAGAACACGAGAGAGAGAGATTGAACACATAGCTACTAGTACATACCCTCAGCCCCAAGGGTGAACTACTCCCTCCTCGTCATGGCCTCCACTGGGATGATGAAGATGGCCACCGGTGATGGTTTCCCCTCTCTGACAGGGTACTGGAACGCCTCCAGATTTGTTTTTCGTCGATACAGAGAGTTGCAGCAGTGGAGCGGAGAGTCTCTCTTTATTTCTGGGGTTTCTAGGATTTATAGGATTTTCCAGCGTTGGAATCACGCGTAACGGAGCGATGTGGGCCCCACCAAATATCAGGGCGCGGACCTGGGGGGGGGGGGGGCTGATGGCTTGTGGCCCACAGGTGGCTTCCCTCCGGTGGTTCTTCACTCTAATCTTGCTTATTTCCTTCACAAAAAATCATCAAAAAGTTTTGAGCGATTCCGAGAACTTTCATTTTCTGCACAAAAACAACACCATGACAATTCTGTTGAAAACAACGCCAGTCTGGGTTAGTTCTAAATAAATCACATAAAGTGCATCGAAGCCATATAAAAATATTGTAAACATAGGCAAATATGGCATGAATACTTCATTAATTATCGATATGTTGAAGACGTAAAAAGTTTTCATCGCGTTTCACGAGACGGAGCCACCATCACCTCCCGTTCTTCCTCCGGAGGGCTGATCTGGAGTCTGTTTTGGGCTCCGGAGAGGGGGAATCGTCGCCGTCGTCATCACCAACCCTTCTCCATCAACACTGCCATGATGCTCACCACCGGGAGTGAGTAATTCCTTTGTAGGCTTGCTGGACGGTGATGGGATTGGATGAGATTGATCATGTAATCAAGTTAAGTTTGATAGGGCTTGATCCCTAGTATCCACTATGTTCTGAGATTGATGTTGCTATGACTTTGCTATGCTTAATGCTTGTCACTAGGGACCGAGTGCCATGATTTCAGATCTGAACCTATTATGTTTTCATGAATATAAGAGTGATTTGGATCCTATCTTGCAAGTTGTATGCACCTATTACGTGTCATGATCCGCATACCCCAAGGAGACAATAATTGGGATTCTTTCCGGTGATTGCCGTAGTTTGCGGAGTTCATGTATTCACCATGTGGTAATGCATTGTTCTGGTTCTCTATTAAAAGGAGGCCTTAACATCCCTTAGTTTCCAAAAGGACCCCGCTGCCACGGGAGGGTAGGACAAAAGATGTTATGCAAGTTCTTATCGCAAGCACGCATGACTTAATACGGAATACATGCCTACATTATATTGATGAATTGGAGCTAGTTCTGTGTCGCCCTAGTGTGTAACTGTTACATGATTGATGTCATCTAAATCATTATCCATCACCGATCCACGTGCCTACACTTTACTTATAGTGAATCTTGCTAAGTTACTATTGCTACTGCTACTGTCACAACTGCTACAAAATTGCTGTTGTCACTACTCCTGTTACTTTTGCTACTACTATTTGCCGTGATACTAAACCTTTGCTGCATAGAGATATCCCAGGTGCGGTTGAATTGACAACTTAACTATCAAGGCCAATAAATATTCTTCGGCTCCCCTTGTGTCGAACCAATAAATTAGGGTGAAATACTACCCATGAAGACTACCGCGATCCCCTATACTTGTGGGTTATGAAGACCTTTTTTCTGGCGCCGTTGCCGGGGAGCATAGCTCTATTTATTGTGTTAACTTGAGGATATCCAATTTCTACTATGAAGAATCTGAAAGATAATCGAACTAAGAACGTCCCCTCCCGCACGAGAGGAGGTAAGGAATTGCCATCTAGCTCTACTTTTGATTCACCTACTGTTTTGAATCAGCTTGTTACACCACCACCTGTTGATCGTCCTGATATGTCACATGAACTTGATGATGCTACTTCTGAGATTAATGATGATACTATTTCTACACATGTTGAAACTGAAACTGTGCCACTGAATGAATTACTTGATGCTCATCTTGCTAAAGCTAGAGAACTTGAAAATGTTGAAACCGATGAAGATTTTGAATCACATGTTACCCCTCGCTCTCCTAATATATATGAGTCGCCTTATGTACCTGAAGGTTATGTTATGGATGGTGAGGTAGCTAGGGACTTTCTTGCTTGTGAGAATAGGGATGACTTGAAGAAACTACTATGCAAACTAAAAGAAAAATCTATGATGGAGAAAATGAAACGTGACCCTAAATTTGCTACTTCTCCTATATTTGTTACTGATAAGGATTATGAGTTCTCTGTAGACCCTGAGTTAATTCCTGTAGTAGAGTATGATCCTTTCCATGGTCATGAAAATGAAACTGTTGTTGAACACCTTATGAAACTGAATGATATTGCAGCTCTATTTACCAATGATGCAAAGATACGCTACTATTATATCCTTAAGCGCTTTCCTTTCTCGCTAAAAGGCGAGGCCAAGAAATGGTTCCTTTCTCTTACTCCTGGTTGTATGCGTAGTCCCCAGGATATGCTTTATTACTTTTCTTAAAATATTTTCCTGCTCATAAGAAACAAGCTGCTTTACAGGAAATATTTAACTTTTTTCAAATTAAAGAAGATAATCTCCCTCAATCTTGGGGGAGGCTTCTCCGGTTACTGAGAGCTTTGCCTGATTGTCCTCTTAAGAAAAATGAAATTCTTGATATCTTTTATAATGGACTAACCGATGCTTCTAGGGATTTCCTAGATAGTTGTGTTGGTTGTGTTTTTAGGGAAAGAACTGTTGGACAAGCGGAAGAATTATTGAATAACATATTGCAAAATGCTGATGATTGGACACTTCCTGAACCACCTCCGGAACCTATTCAAAGGAAAAGAGGCATTCTATTCCTCAATCCCGAAGACATGCAAGAAGCAAAAAAGATTTATGAAAGAGAAAGGTATTAAAACTGAGGATGTCAAGAAATTACCGCCTATTGAAGAAATACATGGACTTGACACCCCGACACAGGTAGTAGAGGTAAACTCTCTCCGTTCCTTTAATGAAAATGACATACCTTATACTAAGACTCCTGAACAATGCATGGATGAATTTGATAATTACGTTGTTAAGCAAGAACACTTCAATAACTATGTTAAGAATCAATTGAGACGTAATGCCATGATGATAGACCGCTTAAGTGACTTGATGTTTAGAATTGCTAATGATGTGAAAGGGTTAGATAAACATGCTTCTATGGTTCACACCTAGTTAGATCAAGTTGCTAAGTCACAAAATGATTTGCTTGCTGAAATAAATAATAATATGAATGATCATGCTATTAGAGTAATGACTAGAGGAGGTAGAATGACTCAAGAACCTCTTTACCCTTAAGTCCACCCTAAAAGAATTGAACAAGATTCTCAGGGAATTGATGAAAATGCACCTAGTTCTTCTGAGAAGAAGAAGAAAAAGAAAGATGATAGGAACTTGCATGCTTCTAGTGAACCTTTTATAGAAAAACCTGTTGAGAAACATAATGATGTTTCTATTTCTGATGCCGAGACACACTCTGGTAGTGAACATTCACCTATTGATAAAGATGATGATAATGATAATGATGATATTCACGTAGATGCCCAAACTAATGATAATAAAGAACCTGCTAATGATGTGGAGATAGAACCTGTTGAGCATCTTGATAACCCACCTCCTAAAAATAAACGTTATGATAAGAGAGACTTTGTTGCTAGAAAACATGGAAGGGAAAGAGAGCCATGGGTTCAAAAACCCATGACATTCCCTCGTAAGCCCTCTAAAAGTAAGGACGATGAAGATTTTGAACGTTTTGCTGAAATAATTAGACCCGTCCTTTTGTGCACTCGCTTGACTGATATATTGAAATGCCTCCGTATGCTAAGTATATGAAAGATATTATTACCAACAAAAGAAAAATACCTGACACTGAAATTGCTACTATGCTTGCTAACTATTCTTTTGATGGTTGAGTACCTAAGAAGTTGGGAGATCCGGGTATACCCACAATACCTTGCTCTATTAAAAGAAATTATGTTAAAACTGCTTTATGTGATTTAGGGGCTGGTGTTAGCGTTATGCCTTTCTCCCTTTATAAAAGACTTGATTTTAGTAAGCTCACACCTACTGAGATATCTTTGCAAATGGCTGATAAATCCACTGCTTTACCTATTGGAATTTGCGAGGACATTCCTGTTGTGGTTGCAAATGTTACTATCTTAACACACTTTGTTATTCTTGATATGCCCGAGGACGACAATATGTCGATCATCCTTGGTAGACCCTTTCTAAATACTGCAGGGGATGTTATTGATTGCAACAAAAGCAAGGTTACTTTTCATGTCAATGGCAAGCAACATACCATGCACTTTCTGAAGAAGCATATTTTGGTTAATAATATTAATTTCATTGACCCAATTCCCACGGTTATCATTGGGGATTTCATAATCCCTCTACCTACTGCCAAGAAGAATTATTATTATAATCTCATTGTTGGGGAGATGCAAATCCCCATTGAGGTAACTTAGTGCTATACAAAAATTCTTTGGTTTCATGTTAGTCGAAAACTGTTATTAATAAGACTTGATCAACTTTATTAGTGAATCCTTTTCGAAAGACATGTGATTGATGAA
The DNA here is from genome assembly GCA_039707655.1 of Elymus sibiricus. Classification (NCBI taxonomy): domain Eukaryota; kingdom Viridiplantae; phylum Streptophyta; class Magnoliopsida; order Poales; family Poaceae; genus Elymus; species Elymus sibiricus. Next base: position 255,970,466 of record CM077671.1, read on the forward strand.
TTGAGTATTCACAACTTTCTGTATTATAAGTTTATTCTCTGTTTTTCCTAGTTAGATTAAATAAAATGCCATGAATTTCCTGTTTTCTGTTTTTCCTGTGCAATAAAAAATGACCCAAAAATAAAAAGTCTCATATTGCCACAAAATTTTGACATGATTTTTTCTAGAATATATAAGAATTTTTGCCATAAAAATTACAGCAGGGAGATGCACCTATGGGCCACAAGCCAACAGTGCGCGCCCCCCCTGAGCCACGCCCTGATGGCTTGTGGGGCCCACAGGCCCCCTACCTTATCCCTTCATATCATCTCGTCTCCTACCTCCAGCAAAAATTTCCTAGCTCTCTCTCTCTCTCTCTCTCTCTCGTGTTCTTCCATCTGAAACTGAAATTTTAGATCTCTTTGCTCGGAACTCCGTTTCCGAAACCGTTTTGAGGAATTGTTCCTTGGTATGTGACTATCCCATTCCCGCAATTAGTTTTTGCTTTAGTGGCTTATATTTTGCATAAATTGCTGCACTTGGTGCTACAGAAAATGAGCTTGCATGTTGAATTCTTTGAGTTCCAAGTAGTATGAATGCTTGATATGGCCTCTAGGCACCCTTATGAGTGGTTGCTATCATTCTTGCAAAGTTTTATTGACATAAATTTGTGCCTCAAAATTTTCAGAAATTTGAGCTTAGGAAAATGAATTTTCTAAGGAAAGGCTCTTCAAGCCGGATCCCCAAGGGAGTTGTTAGGAGAACATAGGATCGCGACATCAATATTTCCGCAACACGGAGGTTAGGCCTTGTGAGTGGCCACATACACCCTTCATGAACGAAGCGGGTTTCTATGAAGAATTTATGCAATTCGTTGCAAATGCTGAGCTGACCAACTTGCTCGCAGATGAGTGTGACCAATACTATCTCCTCACTAATTCTTTCGTACAAAACTTTTACTTCACAAATACGCCCGGTGCTCCCATAATGCGCTTTGCTCTATATGCCACTGCTACTTCTTGAGCTTGCGTTGGTTTTCCCTTGAAGAGGAAAGGGTGATGCAGCAAAGTAGATAAGTATTTCCCTCAGTTTTGGAGAACCAAGGTATCAATCCAGTAGGAGGTACAAGCAAGGCCCCAATCTATGCACCTGCACAAACAATCAAACACTTGCACCCAACGCTATAAAGGGGTTGTCAATCCCTTCACGGTCACTTGCAAGGATGAGATCCGATAGAGATAGATGTAAAAGATTACTAAAACGATAATTAAAATAAAAGTAAATAAATTGTAGCAAATTATTTTTGGTATTTTTGGTTTATAGATCTGAAAATATAATATGGAAAATAGACCCGGGGGCCATAGGTTTCACTAGAGGCTTCTCTCTTGAAGGAAAATAATATGGTGGGTGAACAAATTACTGTCGAGCAATTGATAGAAAAGCGCATAGTTATGATGATATCCAAGGCAATGATTATGCATATAGGCATCACGTCCGTATCAAGTAGACGGAAACGATTCTGCATCTACTACTATTACTCCACACATCGACCGACTCCTGCGTGCATCTAGAGTATTAAGTTCATGAAGAACAGAGTAACGCATTAAGTAAGATGACATGATGTAGAGGGATAAACTCAAGCAATATGAAGAAAACCCCATCTTTTTATCCTTGATGGCAACAATACAAATACGTGCCTCGCTACCCCTACTTTGTCACTTGGTGAGGACACCGCAAGATTGAACCCAAAACTAAGCACTTCTCCCATTGCAAGAATTACCAATCTAGTTGGCCAAACCAAACCAATAACTCGAAGAGACTTACAAAGATATGAAATCATGCATATAAGAATTCAGAAAATATTCAAATAATATTCATAGATAATCTGATCATAAACCCACAATTCATCGGATCTCGACAAACACTCCGCAAAAGAGTATTACATCGAATAGATCTCCATGAAGATCATGGAGAACATGGTATTGAAGAACATAGAGAGAGAAGAAGCCATCTAGCTACTAGCTATGGACCCGAAGCTGAGGTAAACTACTCACGCATCATCGGAAGGGCAATGGTGTTGATGTAGAGGCCCTCCGTGATCGAATCCCCCTCCGACAGATCGCCGGAAAAGGCCCCAAGATGGGATCTCACGGGAACAGAGGCTTGCGGCGACGGAAAAGTATTTTCGTGGCTCCCTTTGGTATTGGGGGAATATTTCTGAATTTATAGGCGAAGAGTTAGGGTTGTAGGAGCTACGGGGGGCCCACAAGCCAGGGGGCGCCCCCCAGGGGCGCGCCCTGGTGGCTTGTGGCCCACCCGTAGGTCTTCTGGCCTCCTCTCGAAGCCTCTTGGGTTCCTTCTGGTCCAAGAAAAATCAGCGTAGAATTTTATTCCGTTTGGACTCCGTTTGATATTCCTTTTCCGCAATACTCAAAAACAAGGAAAAAACAGAAACTGGCACTGGACACTAGGTTAATAGGATAGTCCCAAAAATAATATAAAATAGCATATTAATGCATATAAAACATCCAAAACAGACAATATAATAGCATGGAACAATCAAAAATTATAGATACGTTGGAGACGTATCAGCCACGAACTATGAAATGCCTCTACATGAATTCTGTGAGATATGTTTGCTTCCCTTTGACGGGGGAATGCGTGAGCCTAAGCCCGAGGAGTTTGAGGACTTCCTCCAGACCTTAACTGTGAGAGAAACTAGGGGCGTGTCCAACGCCAGAGCCACTAGTTTGCAATTTCCTTCTGTGCACTATTTTTCTCTGTTTATAGGAAAATGCATAACTGCCATGGAATAGGGTGGTGGTATCAATGCCCCTACCCTAGCCATTCTACGCCGCACACTTTATGGTGATAATGCTTACAACTTAGGAGCCATCGTTGCGCACCGACTATATCTTAACCGAACCAAAGGCAAGGTTCATGATGGTATTTATGCCACGCGCTTGGCAAAGAGTTTTAATGTTGCTATACGCCCTACCGATTACTTGTTGCCCAAGGTGTGATCATCAATCCATGGAGGAACACCAATTTATTGAGGAACCTCAACCACCACAACACCTTCGTTACAACTTAGTGTTTAGCGAGAAGACTTGCGATATTATTCCATTGCCTGCACCTTCTTTGTTTAATTATCATGCCAGGAATGGATACAAAATAATGCCAGAGGACATCATTACTTATTTACCGGAACGAGCTGGCTGCTGCGGAGGCCGAGGCCCAGTCATGGGACGCTCAGGTACCCAAGCAGGAACACTTTCCCGGACCTGACGGCTATTATCAGTGGTGATTACCAAGCTAGGCAAACGCCTAACCTTGGGGGAGTACGTATTTCTCACCGACATTACATTCATGTTCACACACTTCATATAAATTGTCGGTGTTCATCCTCTTTCATTGTATATCCATGCTAGCTTTATTTTTCTGCATTCTTCTTGTGCGTTTGAAAAACTTTGAAAATCCAAAAATATTTCTCGTTTCTTTTTGGTCTTTACTTTCTTTTCCTTATTTATTCAGTTGTAGTACTAAAAGAAATCCCAAAAAGATTTGCTTTGTATGTTGGGAGCTTTCCCATGTAAATAGTTTCTCTTGTTCTTGTTTTCCCTTAGTTTATTTCCTTGCTTGAGAAAAATCAAAACTCCAAAAATATTTCAATGTGTTTCTCTGAATTTCTTTTCTTTTTGTTGAATCTTTGAAATGAGAAGACCACGATGAAAATGTTTAGTGGCTCCTATATGCTTTATTATTGATCTAACACAGAGCCGATTTTACCTTGTCTTCTCCTTTGTCTAAAACTGCCTTGCAGATTCCAGCTTAGTCCACGGCATTCTTGCAGTATTATTATTATCATATCATTCGGTCATGCAAGTGAAAGGCAATAATGTTGATATTTGATGAAGTGATCGTGGCAAAGGAAGCTGGTATGAACTCTTCTTGTTTTTTGTTTTTGTAAATATGTTTAGCCAGTTCGATCTTGATTCAATATATCATGAGTAAACATGTTTGTGATGAAAATTAGAGATTATAGCTTCTCATGCCATGCCTAAATAACTAGGAGTTGGTAATGATTTATCTTGTGTGTCAACACGCATTAAAATGATTATGATATGGTATGGTAGTATGGTATTTCCCTCTGAATAACTCGAGCGGCTTGACTTGGCCCATGTGCAAACATGTAGTTGATTCAAAACCAATGCAACCTTTATGATGTTTAAATTTAGAGTGTTTACATCCTACTTATGCTATGTCTAATGTTAATTATTCACAATGCATACTCATGACCATTTTCACTCTCTGGCTGGTCGCTCCTCAACCTATTTCTAGCCTTCACCTATCCTAAGCGGGAATGCTGCTTGTGCATCCAAAATCCTTAAACTAAGTTATTCCATATGAGTCCACCATACCTACCTATATGTGGTATTACCATGTCGTTCCAAGTGAATTTGCATGTGCCACCTATAAATATTTAAATGAACTTCTGTTTTGTGCACTCGTCCCGCTCATGGAGCGACGAGGCGGTCGGTATCTTCAATGTTAAGTGGGTTATTCTCAAGAAGGTCGTTTATTCGCCGTCATTGCACAAGAGAGGCTGGTAAAAAGGATGACCAGTCCTGCATAACCACAAATTAATTAAACAAAACTCCTTGGGACAGTTGATATGTTGGCAGGCATCCGTAGATTCGGCCAGCCATGGTTTATGTATGGATGGTGGATAGGAGTAAACTTTACTATTTTGTTTGGGAACCGCCAATAATGAGTTTAACATGGAAGATACTGAAAACCTTTGTCGTAACATTGACAAGAAAAGTGCACCACCCAAAATTATACCTTCAATCTTGTTTTACGCCTTGAGCTCTGGCACCTCTGGAAATCAATGCTTCCCTCTGCGAAGGGCTTATCTATTTACTTTTATGCTGAGTCATCATCCTGTTATTAAAAAGCACCAGATCGGAGAGCACAATTGTCATTTTTATGCTTTGAGTCTAGTTAATGTTGGATATTAGCATGACTGGATCTTTTCTACCCTGAATTATAATGTTTAGTCGTTGCTTGAATCTCAGAGGTGCTCTGCATTTATGTTTTGCGGTCTCAGAAAGGGCTAGCGAAATACCATGTCACCATATTATATTATGATTGTTTTGACAAATTGTTGGCATGTGATATATTTTATTATTGCTTGCTAGTTGGTTATGTATTGCCATGAGTTAACATAATGTTTAGTTGTTGTCATGGATGTGCTTATTTATGATTTATGCTGAAAACTTGAGCACTATCTAAGCATGTGTATAATAACGAGAACAAAAGAGTTTGCAAAAGTTTTCTTTATCACTTTTAGTTTATCGACTGAATTGCTCGAAGACAAGCAATGAGTTAAGCTTGGGGGAGTTGATGCGTCTCCAACGTATCTACTTTTCCAAACACTTTTGCTATGGTTTTGACCTCTAATTTGCATGATTTGAATGGAAGTAACCCGGACCGACGCTGTTTTTAGCAGAACTACCTTGGTGTTATTTTTGTGCAAAAATAAAAGTTCTCGGAATTGGACAAAACTTTTTGTGGATTTTTTCTGGGAATTATAATGAATTCTGGAGCGAAGACCTGCCAGAGGAAGGCTACAGGGGGCCAGCACATGTCAGGGCGCGCCCCCCTAGGCCGCGCACTGATGGCTTGTGGGGCCCTAGAGGCTCCTCCGACCCTAATTCCAGTCCTATAAAATCACATCTTCGGAGAAAAAAAATCAAAGAGAAGTTTTCATCGCGTTTCACGAGATGGAGCCGCCGCCACTTCCTGTTCTTCCTCCAGAGGGCTGATCTGGAGTCCGTTTTGGTCTCCGGAGAGAGGGAATCGTCACCGTCGTCACCAACCCTTCTCCATCAACACCGCCGTGATGCTCACCACCGGGAGTGAGTAATTCCTTTGTAGGATTGCTGGACGGTGATGGGATTGGATGAGATTGATCATGTAATCAAGTTAAGTTTGATAGGGCTTGATCCCTAGTATCCACTATGTTCTGAGATTGATGTGGCTATGACTTTGCTATACTTAATGCTTGTCACTAGGGCTCGAGTGCCATGATTTCAGATCTGAACCTATTATGTTTTCATGAATATAAGAGTGATTTGGATCCTATCTTGCAAGTTGTATGCACCTATTACGTGTCATGATCCGCATACCCCAAGGTGACAATAATTGGGATTCTTTCCGGTGATTGCCGAAGTTTCAGGAGTTCATGTATTTACCATGTGTTAATGCTTTGTTCCGGTTCTCTATTAAAAGGAGGCCTTAATATCCCTTAGTTTCCAATAGGACCCCACTGCCACGGGAGGGTAGGACAAAAGATGTTATGCAAGTTCTTATCGCAAGCACGCATGACTATATACGGAATACGTGCCTACATTATATTGATGAATTGGAGCTAGTTCTGTGTCGCCCTAGTGTGTAACTGTTAAATGATCAATGTCATCTAAATCATTATCCATCACCGATCCACGTCCTACGCTTTACATATACTGAATCTTGCTAAGTTACTATTGCTACTGCTACTGTCACACCTACTACAAAATTGCCGCTGTCATTACTACTGTTACTTTTGCTACTACTATTTGCCGTGCTACTAAATCTTTGTTGTAGAGATATACCCCAGGTGTGGTTGAATTGACAACTCAACTGTCAAGGCCAATAAATATTCTTTGGCTCCCCTTGTGTCGAACCAATAAATTAGGGTGAAATACGGTGAAGACTGTCGCGATCCCCTATACTTGTGGGTTATCAGGGTTCGTGGCTCCTTTTGCGTGGTTGGGTCGTTTCCGGCTAGGCCAAGGTGGGTGACTGCAGACCGCTTGGAGAGACGTAATCATGTTATAGAGTCGGTGGAGGTTCGTGGTAGTGGTGGTTGGGGCATCGGTGTGCCGACGGTTGGATCGAAGCCTCAAGCAGCGGACTTGGCGTTGTCTGATACATCTCCAACGTATTTACTTTTCCAAACACTTTTGATCTTGTTTTGACCTCTAATTTGCATGATTTGAATGAAACTAACCGGGACTGACGCTGTTTTTAGCAGAACTACCTTGGTGTTATTTTTGTGCAGAAATAAAAGTTCTTGGAATTGGACGAAACTTTTTGTGAATTGTTTCTGAGAATTATAATGAATTATGGAGCAAAGAGCTACCGGAGGGCGTATGCCAGTGGCCACCACACATCAGGGCGTGACCCCCCTAGGCCGCGCCCTGATGACTTGTGGGGCCCTCGAGGCTCCTCCGACCCTAATTCCAGTCCTATACATTCACATCTTCGGAGAAAAAAAATAGGAGAGAATTTTTCATCGCGTTTCACGAGACGGAGCCGCCGCCACCTCCTGTTCTTCGTCCGGAGGGCCGATCTGGAGCCTGTTTTGGGCTCCGGAGAGGGGAAATCGTCGCCGTCGTCATCACCATCCCTTCTTCGTCAACACCGACATGATGCTCACCACCGGGAGTGAGTAATTCCTTTGTAGGCTTGCTGGACGGTGGTGGGATTGGATGAGATTGATCATGTAATCGAGTTAAGTTTGATAGGGCTTGATCCCTAGTGTCCACTATGTTCTGAGATTGATGTTGTTATTACTTTGCTATGCTTAATGCACTGGTGCGCAGACGTGCAATACAAATGGTTTTTAACCCCTTTCCGCGACGTAGTTGTAAACCATCGCCTTTCATGTGTGGGCGATATGGGGGATCCATCCCACACGACACGGCAAACCCGTCGGCGATGGTGGCCAACGAACGCAAACGTTTGGCAAAACTAAGTGTATGGGATGTCCTCATCTATCACAAACGAGGGTCACCGGGAAATCGTTTGAGATATGGTGTACTTCCCATACGGTTCATCCTTGCAACTCGTGTGAGATCACACTAACATCGCACGCGCTATTCTGTGGCGTGCCGTTTACGATGTGCAACGAATCGCAAACAGTTCACGATTATAAAGCGTGTATGATAAGGGGGCTATCACACACATTTAGATCCACTATGACCGTCTGTGATATGATATAAGAGTGCATACGTTTGTCATTATAAAACCGTATGCGAAGGTTGAATCTATCCCACACGCGGTGTTTTTCATAAACGTTTGTGATTTACAAAACGTCCCAAACGTGTGATCCATACTTCCCGAACGTGTTATCCAGACTAACTGTGTCGGATGAAGGCCAATCACACGTGTTCTTCTTTGACCAACGTTTACGATGGGCACGATATCATACACAGTTCAAAATACGAAATCGTGTGTGATAAGGAGAATAGCAAAAATGCTAGTGTCATTAATCGCACACGTTCTTTCTCGTCTGACTGTGTGCGAAGACGAGACTCATCACACACACCACGAATGGAGAAACGTGTGTGATGTTGAAGTTGATCGCAGACGTTTTGCTTTATCAAACTGTGTGCATTGTAATGGCCTGTAGAGCATGATTTGCGCCTAATTAAATACCTTTGTTCATAATTCACATAATTTACATGTGAAAGTAGATTCATGTATTTCATATCGAATCATGTTTAAATGTAGGTTTAGGAACGAATGCATAATAAGATTCACATGTACATATACTCAAGAACTACATAAGCATCAATTCTAAAAAAAAGGAACACTACAGAAGGGAAAAATAAAGAATGATGGAACCACAGTTGTATTAAAGACGGTAAAGATAGAGCCGAAAGACATTCTGGTTGCTCGAGAAGGTGAAGCGGAATGCCCATATTGTGCCCTCCTCCATGCCTAACACACGAACGACTCTAGGCCAGCCCCTAGTGATGGCCGCCCGCCCATCCTTCACTGTCTTCATTACGACTTCTCGATGCTCATTGTAGTCTCGATGATATATTTTCACTTTCATTGCATGTCCAGCAATCATGTACTTTGCGAGGTAATCTTGAGTAAACTGCTTTGGGAACCACTGCAAAAGAAAAAGATTCAGACATTGTTGTGTGACAATTCATTATGGGCAGTACTAATAGAAGCCTACAGAGTTCGTATTTACCATCCTACAGCTCACTGTTGTGTTGGATAGAGCGTAAACAAATAGTCTAATTGGCATTGTTCGTCTCTTTTCCCTAACAATCATTTTCAGTTTCCTCACTTGATGCCGGTTCATGAATATTTCATTGCCCCACACGCAAAAAGGGTCCAAGAATGGATCTTTACCTAAGACATATGTACCTACAAGCAAGAAGCCGATATTAGAAGCTAAAATGCAGTTGTAGAATGGTGTAATATATTACTCCATCCGTTCCACAATGTGTTGCCTATAAACATTTTGAGAAGTCAACATTTACTTACTTTGACCAAGTTTGTAGAGAAAAACATTTACATCTAGAATTGCAATTCCATTTCATTAGATACATCACAAAATTTCATATTGTATACATTTTAGATGGTATATGTAGACACATCACAAAAATCTATATGCACTAGATGATGGAACGGATGGAGTATAAGCGGAGGGATGAAAAGAACCTCGGTCGAAAACGTTGGCCACTCCCATTGTTGTCCTGTGCAAGTACATGTAAAGTCATGATAAGTACAACAGGCTTAACATCAACCAAGTATATGAGGTATCTGCTTGAAATAAACAAGGCATATATGCTCACTATAACAACCAAATATAGCCATCTGATACTGGACACATGCTCAATGGAACCAACCTAACAACCAGGTAACGAAAAGCAAGGCGTGTGCTTGAAAACTAGACAAATGCTCACTACAATCAACCTAACAACCAGATACAGAAAAGTAAGGCATCTACTTGAAAAGTACACAAATGCTCACTGCAACCAACCTGGCAACCAAATTCAGAGAAACAAGGCATAAATGTTTAAAGCGGGAGTTAAGGGCACATGTTAACAACACCAGGCATAACAGGTGGTATTGATGAAATTGAACTACACAGTTCATACTTGCACATAATGAACATCACATTGTGATAACTGAAAGAAACAAGGCATTCATGCTCACTGTAACAACCAATTATAGCCATTGAAAACTGGAGAAATACTCAATGCAACCAACCTAACAACCAGATACATAAAAGCAAGGTATCTGCTAGACATTTGGGCAAATGCTCAATTAAACACTGCATGATTATGCATGGTAAAAGCTACAACAACAATGGGTACGAGATGGCTAGTTAGAAAAGGTATGATTTGCTCACAGGATGTTGCCTCACTTGTCATGGATGGGCTCCTTCCACTTGGGATATGAGGTGCCGAGGGTGCGCTCCCTGATGTCGCAGATGGGACGTTTCCCCTTGTAACAGCCATAGTGTGTGCCATTATCCTGGTGGATGAGATTTGACTTTGGAGCTAAGGATCCCAAGCCACCGCCGTAGAACGTTTCCTTCAGAAATGACAAAACGGGCTCGATGGCGTAGAAGGATCACAAATCCATGACTGCGAGGCGGAGGAGATCGGCGGCGGGGCCTTTGAAGAGATCGACGGCGGTTGAACCAGAGGCGTTGCCGGTGGACCACTTAACTTGTGACATGGCCCGAGTGAAGCCGGTGATGTTGACGAGCTTGATGTCGTAGCCGGCTCTCCTGAGATACAGGAATACGCGAGCCCGCAGACTTGAAGCCTTCGGCATGGCAACGTAGGCATCATCCTCACTGGCTCCCGTGGGAAGGTGTTCGTCCGAGATCGAAGGGTCGGCGCGGACGGTGCCCACCTTGCCAGCGTACGGCGAAGAGGCCATGAGAGACCTCTTTTTGCTCGTACACTCCTCGAGCTCCACGGGAGATGTGGTCGGGCTGATTAGACTGCGTCTCTCTGGAGTACGGGATGGGGAACTGGGGGAAAGGGACACCGACGGCCTGATCTAAAAACTCAGGGCGGCGATGGTGTATGTGGATCGGTGGGGACCCTGAACCTGTTTAGCTACTAGGCACGGGTAGACTGGCTGAGGTTGGTGGTGTAAGACGGCGGCGGGGGCGAGCTAGGGTTCAAGCGGGGGAGGAAGGGGGAGGGGGGTGTTGTGTGGACGGGGAGGGGGTGTTTACGGATGTACCACTGCTGCTGAAAAATTTAGTAGTAATGGTGTGGGTGGAGATGGTGGTGGATGAGGGATGGCGACGGTTGAAATGCCTCGGCAACTGAAAATTAACTATAGGGTCGGTGCGCTGGACGAGGAAGGGCGGCATGCAGCTGAAATACCGCTTCCACTTAAATTTTGGTAAAGGAACTGGGCGGGAGCAACCAAGATCGCACACTGTCCTAACATAATAACGTTTGTACGCTATAACGAAATGCCGTGCCGCAAAACCACGAATTTTTGCATCTCTCAAGGCGGGTAGCTCTTTCTGAGATTTCTCAAGGTGGGTTCATCCCACACAGTTCATCCTCAATTTGAGTCGCAAACATGAAATTCATCCTAAATTTCCACATGCCCACAAACAGATGACACAAACAATTGACAAATTTTCACCACAAAATGCCTTATTTTGCAGCGGATTAGTTGACATTAGTTCATACGCTCAGTAATTTACAAACAGTTCGTCAATTTACATGAAGATGAGCCGCACAAAATATTCACTACGCCATGGATGCATACAAATGTCGCGCCTCCACTGTCGTCATGACCTTCCTCGGCTCAGAACGAGTATTCAGAGGAGCTCGTCAAGTCGATGAGCTCCAGTGGTTCCACGGCGGAGACCGGCAGGGCTACCTCGGTCGGAGCAACCGCGGCGCCTCTCGCCAGGTTTGCCGCTGTCAACGAAGATGTCGTGGCGTCCACGTGGGCCATCGGGATACAGACGGGCGCCGCTCTCGCTAGAGCCGTGTCCCTGGTCGCCGTGGCCACTGTTGCCAGGGCTGCCGCCGCAGCTGCAAGGCCTGCACTGGCCTCCAACGTGGCTGAGAGGCATGTGGCGGCCTGCTCTACCGTCTTCTGGTCCTGCTTCCGCCTCCTTTTGCCCTCTGCATCCGAGTTCCGCTTCCTCTTCGCATTCTCCTACCGTTTCTGTCGCTTCAGTTCCCTAGCCGCGTTGCGGATGGCATCTGCAGATGTGATAGATTGTTCCACACCGACACCGAGACGACACTCGTCCTCATCGCATAGGAACACATTGAGGCCCGATTCCTGGACGGACAGAGCAATGGCCATCTCCACCCGACGCTGAAACTCGGGGTCATCGTCATCGGCCGCGGCAGATGACGGTTGACCATTGACCGACATGGAGGACAGCGTGTCGGAATCCTGTATGCCGTCGTCGTCGGCCACGGCAGCTGGCTGTTTGCCGTTGCCCGCCATGGTGGCCAACGCATCGGAATCCTCTATCACGTCGTTGTCCAACACTATCAGGACGGCGCCATGCACATCCCCATGGTTGAGCACCGGTTCCATTTGGTGTGTGTGGTGGTGGTGGCGAGCTATCGACGAAAAAATTAGCTGTTAGCCGCCGTTGGCGAGATCTTTTATAGGTCGCTGTCGGGTTTGGGTTTTTACTATGCACATTACCCCTTTGCACTGGCTAACGCTTGTGGTTGCCACCACTAGGCAAGGCCGATTTTGCTGTGTACGGGCATCGCACACTGTTAGAGTAGCACACTCGTGCCTGTTGGGGATACAATCGCATGCAGTTGTTTCGTTAGTTTCGTTTGCTATTTTACATAATACTAGAATCTTTGGGATAAAAGACAAAAAAAACTCAAGAGAGGGTCAAAACACAACCACGCCCGCTAGTGGCCCAAATATATACTCCCTCCGTTCCTAAATATAAGTATTTTTAGAGTTTTCAAAAAAAAGTAAAGATTCCAGTACTAATTATATTGGCACGAAGTAAAATAAGTGAACCTACACTCTAAAGTACGTATACACACACACACACACACACACACACACACACACACACACACACACATATGTAGTTTGTAGTGAAATCTCTAAAAACACACACACACACACACGCACACGCACACGCACACACACACCGTCACCCATCCTTGGCCTTCCAGCGTTGTCAGTAAAAGGCATGACAGACCCTAAGGGCCCCACCGATAGGTTTGTCATCGGAAACCGCACAATGTAGGCACATGGTCCACACACAGGCATGGGTTCACACACACACGCACACACACGCACACACGCACACACACACATGCATACACACACACACGTACACACACACACACACACACACACACAAACAAACAAACAAGCGCGCGCACACACACACACATCGTCACCCATCCTTGGCCTTCCAGCGTTGCCAGTAAAAGGCATGACATACCCTAAGGGCCCACTGATAGGTTTGTCGTCGGAAACCGCACAATATAGGCACATGGTCCCCACACAGGCATTGGTTCACACACACACACACACACACACACACACACACACACACGTCAACGATCCTTGACATTTTCAAAACAGCAAAAGAAAATCATGGATATTTTCAAAACAAGGAACTGGCCTTCCAGCGTTGTCAGTAAAAGGCATGACAGACCCTAAGGGCCCACCGATAGGTTTGTCGTCGGAAACCGCACAATGTAGGTACATGGTCCACACACAGGCATTGGTTCACAGACAAACACACACACACACACACACGTCATCGATCCTTGACATTTTCAAATCAGCAAAAGAAAATCATGGATATTTTCAAAACAAGGATCTGTCCTTCGAGCGTTGTGAGTAAAAGGCATGACAGACCCTAAGGGCCCACCGATAGGTTTGTCGTCGGAAACCACACAATGTAGGCACATGGTCCACACAGCATTGGTTCATAGACAGAGAGAGAGAGAGAGAGAGACACACACACATGTCATCGATCCTTAACATTTTCAAAACAGCAAAAGAAAATCATGGATATTTTCAAAACAAGGATCTCAAGATTTATTTAGCCGGAATGACATATCACTACATGCATTTTATTTATGCCTATAGTGATCGTATCACACCGCCTAAATGAACCTTAAAATCTAGCAACTTCCCAACCAGTCACCCATCCTTGACTACTCTAAGGAAAGCACGCTTAACTTCCGAGTTCCATTCGATTGGTTACAGGCTGGGAAGCTGCGTCTTGCTGGTAAGAGTTGCCTCCCATCATTTACAAGGCGTGCCCCGATGGGCACCTGGTGGGACCAGTAACGTATCGTAGACGTTTCTGGTAGTACTAGAAACCGTGCGCGATGGTGGCATGGGGGCTGATGATGACGTCTCGCTCATGCTCAATGGCGCAATGCCGCTTTTGCGTGCTCTCCGGCCTACTCCGTCTCGTCCTCCTCGTCCAGAAGGTTGATGACGGGGCTGGTGCTTCGGCGGGAAACCGATTGGGGGAGTGGCGGGAGACCGATTGGGGGAGTGGCGGGAGAAGCGTGTTTGGATAGAACATCATTTTAATACAAATTGGATAACTTATGAAAGAAGGAAGCTCGAGCTAGCACGACACGCGCGCACCGTGCTTACACACGCACGAGCTTCAGACGGGCGTATAGAACTGCTTTAAATTATTCATGGTTCGTTTAGTTTTTGTATACTACACTAATTAAGTTTCTAGACATTTAATGTGAATAATTCAAATTTGAACTAAAATAACATGCTTCGTGTCACCAAAATGGGTTGAAAAAAGACATCTATGTCCTTGGGTTCCTTGTTTAGGTCCCATGCAATGAACGTGAATGGATTACAAACATCTCGGAGTCATGACGAGGCCACAAACATTGATAAACTTGGTTTTCAAATCATCATAAATCCAAACCTCGTCTGAAATTCTTGAAACTTACCCTGGTCTCATGACACGACACTTATACGACATGATAATTTTTTGTCCAATTTGGGACAAGTCTCTTGCACACCAAAACTTCTCTCAAGAACCATCATGGTTTCGATACGGAACATGTCACCTCCGTGGAGGGAACGACATTCGATGTCTCTTCTTACACATATATATTTTTTCTACATGCAACATGGACTAATACAAGTGCAATGCTAAAATGTGGAATTATTCACGACTCGTTTGGGGCCCTTTATACATTAATTGAGCTTTTCTATATCCACTTAATGTGCATAATTCAAATTTGAACTACAAGCACATGCTCAAGGGCACCAAAATGGGTTACAAAATCATTTATATGTCCTTGGGTCCCTGTTTAGGTCCCATGCAATGATTAAAAACATCTCGACATCGTGACTAGGACGCAAACGTTGAGAAACATTGCTTTTAAATCCCCATAAATTCGGAACTTGTATGATAATATTGGTTTATTGAATTCCCGTAAATACAAAACATTATGATAATCATTTGGTGCCACGCGTCCAATTTTTTTTACTCCCTCCGTTTCTTTTTACTCCGCATATAAGATTTGGTCAAAGTCAAGCTAAACATAGTTTGACTAAATTTATACAAAAAACATATCAACATCTACAATGCTAAGGTTATATAGTATGAAAGTTAATTTGATGATGCATCTAATAATATTGATTTTAAATTATAAATATTCATATATTTTTCCTATAAAGCTAGTCAAACTTTACAAATTTTGAATTTGACCAAATTTTATATGCTAACTAAAAAGAAACGGAGGGAGTACTTGATATGGGGGTGCCGTGCGTGTAGCTGCAGGTTGATGACAGGACGCATGCGAGCTTTCCGCCGCGCAGGCTCGACGGGACGCGTGCGAGCTGTCCGCCGCGCAGGCTTGACAGGATGCGTGAGAGCTGTCCGCCGTGCATGCTCGACGGGACACATGAGAGTCTACTGCGCATGCTCATCGGGAAGCGATACTTTGACCTCCACCCCCCGCTCGCCTCACTCCCAACTTCTTAATTAATGGCGTCCGACCCATTGTTTATCATGTGGTTAATGCGCCTGGATGGAGGGACTAGTTTGCTTGTGATCACTGTTTTGTTCGTGCCTCACCGACAACTTTGACATTTCGTGATAATAGTACAAACAAACGAAATAATATAACAACAAATTCACACCGGCAAAGGATAATAATTCTCTTACATATGCATGATAATAAAAATTGCCACAAGCGGCAACTCCCCAAAGACACAGGGGCAAAAGAAGAAGGGAGAGGTTGAAGAAGGAAGACAAAGAAAACGATCTGGCCCGCTGCTATCTAATTTTTCATGGATTGCTGGGCGCGGAGTTCCTCAATCTCCTTCTTCATCGCCTCCATGACCTCCATCTCCTCTCGCCTCTCATCCGACTTCTTCCGCATTGCGGCCATGGCGCGGGCTCTTTGCTCGAGAGCGTCGATGCTCTGCGTCGCGTACGCATGAAGTTCCTTCACACGCTCCATGGATTCCTTCAGCAGCCCCTCACGCTCGATGTAGAGCTTCGCCATGTCTTCCAGAAGTTCCTCAATGAGTTCTTCCAGCCTCGCCTCCGAGGCACTTTTCTTCTCGAGAAGTTTCTTCCAGGCGTTGTTCTCCTCCATAAGTTTCTCCACGAGGCGGTCGCCCTGTCAACGGAGGCGTCGCTCTTCTCCAGCAGCTTCAGCAAGTCATCAATCATCGTGTCCTTCCTATCGAGCTCAGCGCACATGTCGTCGCTGGCTAAGGAATCCAAGATTGCCAACTCGTCCAGTTCGCCTCCGAGGTGAATGCGCTTGTGATTGTGAGAGCCGTCGCCTCTCCGCGAAAGATCCTCCCGGGCTTCCGCGGTCCCACCGGACATCTCTGCTGCGGCCAAAGCGGTGTGGCTGGAGCTCTCTGGTGATTCCGCGGCGCGGCGGCGGGACCTCTCGGTTGCTTCTGCGGCCTTGGTCTTTCTTCCCTGGTTATATCTCGAAGTCGACCCAGAACCCCCCCTCCTACCGGCCATGGCAGACAGAATGAAGGACTAACAAAGAAAGGCCTATTTTTTGGTGGCGGGGGTGAGGAATGTGCGGTAATTTTTGAGTACGTGTTTGTGTTTTTATAGCCTACTACAGTAAACAACTGCTAAGTGGGAACACGTTTAGGTTTGGTAGGTGTGAACTGATTTGCGAAAAAAATTAGCGCGGGGTAATTTGGAATGTGAAAGGAAACAAGCTCAATATTTATTGATGTTTTAGTTCCCAAGCACGGAACGCTTTATGGTTTTTAGAAACCGTTTGGGATGGCTTACGTGGGCCTGCGTTCTCGGATGTGTGTACGTGTGTGCCCACTATTACTGCGGGGTCGGGGCCAAGACCGATGACGGTGTCGTGGCGGGCTAGATGGCCGCCGCTATGGAGGCGGCCTCGGCAGCTGCCCGTGGGGTGCCAGCCAAGGCGGCCACGGCGGCCGCCGGCAGCAGCTGCCTTCGGCAAGCCATGGCGGAGCGTAGTGGGTAGCTCGCTTTTGTGCGCGGGAAGGGGTTCATCGAGCAGACGCGTGGCCCTGCCTGTCAGGGACATGTGAAAATTAACGTAAAACTAAGTTTTTTATAAATCTTTAAAAGGTTTGTAAATTCTAATCTCAATAATAAACAAAATGTGCTGTGGGTGCAGGTTTGATTAGACGGGACGCGTGCGAGGAGTCCGCCGCACAGGCTCAAAGGGATGCGTGCGAGCAGTCCGCCGTGTAGGCGCAGCTGGCTCACCGGGAATCAAGCCCTTTGACCTTGGACCTCCACCCACACAGCCCTATTCTCTCCCAAGTTCTCCATTAATGCTACACCTTCTCCTCCGGTCTTATCTATAAGGGCCGCCGCGAGGATCGCCTCCTTTTTCGATGGACAACGACGCGGCCAACAAGCGGGGGTGGGTTGAGGCTGAACCACACGAGCCTCCGGCGAGCGTGGACTTCATCAGCAGCATCCCCGACGAGATGTTGGTAACCATCATGTCCCTTCTCCCCATCAAATCTGCCGTGCAGGCCACCATCCACTCCAGGTGGTGGCGCCCCCTATGGCACTCCACCCCCCTTGACCTCCTCGACGACGACGAGCTCTACAGCGGGGATCGCAAACGCTTGGATGCATTGTCCCACATCCTCACCACGCACACTACGCCAGTCAGACGACTTGCCATCGACACTTTCCGTTCAAACTGCAAGGCCAAACCCAAGTTTCACGAGTGGTTCTTATCCCCCGCCCTAGATCAGCTCGAGGAGCTCAACTTTGATGCTGGACATGTGCGCTTGCTGCCTCCGTCCGTCCTTCGCCTTGCGCCCACGCTGCGCCGCGCTACGTTCATGTGGTGCCTTTCCCCAAGATTAATGCCGTGCACGCTCTTCATCTCCCTAAACTAAAGCACCTCGAGCTCATTGGCATCAACATCTCGAAGTCGGATTTGGAGCGCCTGCTCGGTGGCTGTACAACGCTCGAGTACCTTCGTCTTCAGATGATGTTTGGGTTCAGTAGCCTCCACATCGCTATGACGAATCTCCATACGATTTATGTGCATGGCTGGTGCCGCAACATGCTGTCAGTTGGGGAGTTTCATGATATGGTCATTGAGAATGCGCCTTTCTTAGAGAGATTGTTTGTACTTGATAAATAAGGTCGAACAAGAATCAGGGTCATTGACGCACCGAAATTGACAGTGTTGGGCTATTCGTGTGCTGAATTCTCCGAACTTGTTACAGCTGGATCCATACCCATTCAGGTACAACAATCTTCTTCTCATTCTTATTATTGTACATCACATTTTATCTAGTTTTTGTTGCTCTATGTTCGGCTGTCATCCGGAAAATGATTCCCATAAGACTCGCATTGTCTCTACGCACAGTGAAGATCTTGGCAGTACAATCTATCGGCCCCAATTTGGATGAAGTTGTTAAGTTCCTTATATGCTTTCCGTGCACGGAGAAGCTATACGTCAAGGTGATGTTCCTTTCCTATTAATTGTTAACCACAACGGAGTTCAATTTGTTGGTACTTTTAACCATGATTACAATGACAGATGTACTATACATTATTTTGAGATGTTAATCATGAACGATCAAAGATGGCATGTCAATCTATTAGTTTATTTTATAAATCATGCAAATCAAAGAGGCCCGTACTGTTCAATACTGCATCTAAGCACTGATATGTTGACTTCGTTTACAGATACAAGCAAGACTTGGAGTGGAAAAGGTGGCACAATATAACAATCCCATTGAATGCCTTGAATTCCATCTCATGGAAATTACTTTGAACGAGTGCCGAGGCACCAATACAGAGATTCAATTTGCCAGTTTCTTTGTTCAGAAAGCAAGGGTGCTCATGGTCATGAGGTTTACTGACCAGCGGAGCCGTCTATAGCGGAATGGAAAAGGATCTGCAGAAGCTGATTTTCAGTTTGGAAGTTCATATGACAGAATATTCGGAAGCCATTCTATCGAGCCGATATATGACTTCCTGGTGGATGATCCCTTCGCAGAAATATTTCATCCCATCACTACTGCAGGATGCTGCTAACGCAACACATCAATCAGAGACCCTTCGACGAAACTGTGTGCGATGCATTAATCGCAAACGGTATAGTTCAAGCTCCGTCGCTAATGGCACGAACTGTGTGCGAAGGCGGATCCATCAAATACGATTAAGAAAGTAGTTGCGTGTGCGATCTACGGCAGACAGTTTGTTCTTATGAACCGTTTGTGATTAGCGAAGATAACAAAAACGGTTAGCAAAACTACATACGTGTGCGAAGTACGACATACAGTTCACTCGGATAAACTATGTGCGCTGATACAACATAACACAAACGATTCGGCATAACAAGATGTGTGCGATATACAGCAAACACGTGAGTAATGAGAATCGTGTGTGAACACCAGAAATAACATAGATGATTGGTGCTAATAACCTGTGTGTGTTATGGGAAAACGTTTGCTGGTATACAATTGTCAGCGATTGATGAAATCATCACCGACGGGTTTTCTTAGCTTAGTCCGTGTGTACTGTGATTTGCTCTGTCTGCACAACATCGATGTTGTGCCTACAGAACAACAACATATGTACTTATAAGAACATGATTGCATAAAAAAAAGAACACAATGCAATTTCAAATATTGTATCACAAATACCAGCAATATTACAAAGTTCAAATTCCAGCATAACAAGGCCCAAATTCAAAGATTACAGGTACAAACTGACATGAGAAATCAAATCCAATCTTCAGGATCCATGGGATGAAATATTTCTGCGAAGGGATCATCCACCGAGAAGTCATATATCGGCTCAATAGAATCACTTCCGAATAATCTGTCATATGAACTTCCAAAGTGAAAATCAGCTTCTGCAGAGCCTTTTCCATTCCGCTGTAGACGCCTCCGCTGGTCAGTAAACCATCCATTGTGGCACACTAAATATAGTGCAAACCTCATTAGCTTGAGCACCGTGGCTTTCTGAACAAAGAAACTGGCAAATTGAATCTCTAGATTGGTGCCTCGGTACTCGTTCAAAGTAATTTCTGTGAGATGGAATTCAAGGCATTCGATGTGATTGTTATATTGCGCCACCTTTTCCACTCCAAGTCCTGCTTGTATCTGCAAACGAAGACAACATATTAGTGCTTAGATGCAGTATTGAACACTACGGGCCTCTTTGATTTGCATGATTTATAAAATACACTAATATATTGGCATGCCATCTTCGATCGTTCATGATTAACATCTCAAAAAAAATGTATAGTACATCTGTCGTTGTAATCATGGGTAAAAGTACCAACAAATTGAACTCCGTTGTGGTTAACAATTAATAGGAAAGGAACATCACCTCGACATATAACTTCTCCGTGCACGGAAAGCATATAAGGAACTTAGCAACTTCATCCAGATTGGGCCGATAGATTGTAGTGCCAGGATCTTCACTGTGCGCAAAGACAATGCGAGGCTTGTGGGAATCATTTTCTGGATGACAGCCGAACATAGATCAACAAAAACTAGATAAAATGTGATGTACAATAATAAGAATGAGAAGAAGATTGTTGTACCTGGACGGGTATGGATCCAGCTGTACAAAGTTCAGAGAATTCAGCACACAAATAGCCCAACACTATCAATTTCGGTGCGTCAATGACCCTGATTCTTGTTCGACCTTCTTTATCAAGCACAAACAATCTCTCTAGGAAAGGCGCATTCTCAATGACCATATCATGAAACTCCCGAACTGACAGCGTGTTGCGGCACCAGCCATGCACATAAATCGTACGGAGATTCATCGTAGCGATGTGGAGGCTACTGAACCCAAACATCATCTGAAGACAAAGGTACTCGAGCGTTGTACAACCGCTGAGCAGGCGCTCCAAATCCGACTTCGAGATGCTGATGCCAATGAGCTCGAGGTGCTTCAGTTTAGGGAGATGAAGAGCGTGCGCGGCATTAATCTTAGGGAAAAGGCACCGCATGAACGTAGCGCGGCGCAGCGTGGGCGCAAGGCGGAGGACGGACGGAGGCAGCGAGCGCCCATGTCCAGCCTCAAAGTTGAGCTCCTCGAGCTGATCTAGGGCGGGGGATAAGAACCACTCATGAAACTTGGGTTCGGCCTTGCAGTTTGAACGGAAAGTGCCGATGGAAAGGCGTCTGACTGGCACATTATGCGTGGTGAGGATGTGGGACAATGCGTCCAAACATTTGCGATCCCCGCTGCAGAGCTCGTCGTCGTCGAGGAGGTCAAGGGGGGTGGAGTGCCATAGGGGGTGCCACCGCTTGGAGAGGATGGTGGTCTACACGACGGATTTCATGGGGAGGAGGGACATGATGGTTACCAACATCTCGTCGGGGATGCTGTTGATGAAGTCCATGCTCGCCGGAGGCTCGTGTGGTTCAGCCTCGAGCCGCCCTCGCTTGTTGGCCGCCTCGTCGTCCATCGAAAAAGGAGGCGATCCTGGGTGGCGGCCCTTATAGATAAGACCGGAGGAGAAGGTGTAGCACTAATGGAGAACTTGGGAGAGAATAGGGCTGTGTGGGTGGAGGTCCGAGGTCAAAGGGCTTGATTCCTGGTGAGCCAGCTACGCCTACGCGGCGGACTGCTCGCACGCATCCCTTTGAGCCTACGCGGCGGACTCCTCGCACGCGTCCCGTCTAATCAAACCTTTGGCCCACGTAGGCCATCCCAAACGGTTTCTATAAACCATAAAGCGTTCCGTGCTTGGGAACTAAAACCATCAATAAATATTGAGCTTGTTTCCTTTCACATTCCAAATTACCATGCGCTATTTTTTTCGCAAATCAGTTCACACCTACAAAACCTAAACGTGTTCCCACTTAGCAGATGTTTACTGTAGTAGGCTATAAAAACACAAACACGTACTCGAAAATTACCGCACATTCCTCACCCTCGCCACCAAAAAAATGGGCCTTTCTTTGTTAGTCCTTCATTCCGCCTGCCATGGCCGGTAGGAGGGGGGTTCTGGGTCGACTTTGAGATATATCTAGGGAAGAAAGACCATGGCAGCGGAAGCAACCGAGAGGTCCCGCTGCCGAGCCACGGAATCGCCAGAGAGGTCTAGCCGCACCGCTTTGGACGCAGCAGAGATGTCCGGTAGCGCCGCGGAAGCCCGGGAGGATCTTTCGCGGAGAGGCGACGACTCTCACAATCACAAGCGCATTCGCCTCGGAGGCGAACTGGACGAGTTAGCAGTCGTGGATTCCTCAGCCAGCAATGACATGCGTGCTGAGCTCGATAGGAAGGACGCGATGATCGATGACTTGGTGAAGCTGCTGGAGAAGAGCGATGCCTCCGTTGACATGGCGACCGGCCTCGTTGAGAAACTTATGGAGGAGAACGACGCCTGGAAGAAACTGCTCTAGAAGAAAAGTGCCTCGGAGGGGAGGCTGAAAGAACTCGATGAGGAACTTCTGGAAGACTTGGCGAAGCTCTACGTCGAGCGCGAGGAGCTGCTGAAGGAATCCGTGGAGCGTGTGAAGGAACTTCATGCATACGCGACGTAGAGGATCGACGCTCACGAACAAAGAGCCCGCGCCATGGCCGCAATGCGGAAGATGTCGGATGAGAGGCGAGAGGAGATGGAGGTCGTGGAGGCGATGAAGAAGGAGATTGAGGAACTCCGCGCCCAGCAATCCATGAATAATTAGATAGCAGCAGGCCAGATCGTTTTCTTTGTCTTCCTTCTTCAACCTCTCCCTTCTTATTTTGCCCCTGTGTCTTTGGGGAGTTGCCGCTTGTGGCATTTTTTATTATCATGTATATGTAAGAGAATTATTATCCTTTGTTGGTGCGAATTTGTTGTTATATTATTCGTTCGTTTGTACTGTTATCATGAAACGTCAAAGTTCTCGCCGAGTGACGAACAAAACAGTGATCACAAGCAAACTAGTCCCTCCATCCATGCGCATTAACCACATGATAAACAGCGGGTCAGACGCCATTAATTCAAAAATTGGGAGCGAGGCGAGCGGGGGTGGAGGTCAAAGTATCGCTTCCCGATGAGCATGCGTAGTAGACTCTCATGCGTCCTGTCGAGCATGCATGGCGGACAGATCTCACGCATCCTGTCAAGCCTGCGCGGCGGACAGCTCGCACGCGTCCCATCGAGCCTGCGCGGCGGAAAGTTCGCATGCGTCCTGTCATCAACGTGCAGCTACACGCACGGCACCCCCATATCAAGTACTCCCTCCGTTTTTTTAGCTAGCATATAAAATTTGGTCAAATTCAAAATTTGTAAAGTTTGACTAGCTTTATAGGAAAAATATATAAATATTTATAATTTAAAATGAATATTATTAGATGCATCGTCAAATTAACTTTCATACTATATAACCTAAGCATTGTAGATGTTGATATGTTTTTTTGTATAAATTTAGTCAAACTATGTTTAGCTTGACTTTGACCAAATCTTATCTGCGAAGTAAAAAGAAACAGAGGGAGTAAAAAAAATTGGACGCGTGGCACCAAATGATTATCATACAAGTTTTGTATTTACGGGAATTCAGTAAATCAATATTATCATACAAGTTCCGAATTTATGGGGATTTAAAAGCAATGTTTCTCAACATTTGCGTCCTAGTCACGATGCCGAGATGTTTTTAATCATTGCACGGGACCTAAACAGGGGCCCAAGGACATATAAATGATTTTGTAACCCATTTTGGTGCCCTGGAGGATGTGCTTGTAGTTCAAATTTTAATTATGCACATTAAGTGGATATAGAAAAGCTCAATTAATGTATAAAGGGTCCCAAACAAGCCGTGAATAATTCCACATTTTAGCATTGCACTTGTATTAGTCTGTGTTGCATGTAGAAAAAATATATATGTGTAAGAAGAGACATCGACTGTCGTTCCCTCCATAGAGGCGACACTTGTTCCGTATCGAAAGAACGATGGTTCTTGAGAGAAGTTTTGGTGTGCAAGAGTCTTGTCCCAAATTGGACAAAAAATTATCATGTTGTATAAGTGACGTGTCATGACACCAGGGTAAGTTTCAAGAATTTCAGACGAGGTTTGGATTTATGATGATTTAAAAACCAAGTTTCTCAATGTTATTGGCCTTGACTCCGAGATGTTTGTAATCGATTCACGTTCATTGCATGGGACCTAAACAAGGAACCCAAGGACACAAATATCTTTTTTCAACCCATTTGTGTGTGTGTGTGTGAACCAATGCGTGTGTGGGGACCATGTGCCTACATTGTGTGGTTTCCGACGACAAACCTATCGGTGGGCCCTTAGGGTCTGTCATGCCTTTTACTGACAACGCTGGAAGGCCAAGGATGGGTGACGATGTGTGTGTGTGTGTGCCCATGTGCGTCTGTGTGTGTGTGTGTGTGTGTGTGTGTGTGTGTGTTAACCCATGCCTGTGTGTGGACCATGTGCCTACATTGTGCGGTTTCTGATGACAAACATATCTGTGGGCCCTTAGGGTCTGTCATGCCTTTTACTGACAACGCTGGAAGGCCAAGGATGGGTGACGATTTGTGTGTGCCCGCGTTTGTGTGTGTGTGTGTGTGTGTGTGTGCGCGCGCGCGCGTGCGTGTGTGTGTTTGAACTCATGCCTGTGTGTGGACCATGTGCCTACATTGTGCGGTTTCCGATGACAAACCTATCGGTGGAGCCCTTAGGGTAGGTCATGCCTTTTACTGAACGCTGGAAGGCCAAGGATGGGTGACGGTGTGTGTGTGCGTGTGTGTGTGTGGGTGTGTGTGTGTGTGTGCGCGCGTGTGTGTATGCGTGTGTGTGCGTGCGTGTGTGTGTGTGTGTGTGGACCATGCATCCATTGTGCGGTTTTCGACGACCTGCTTATATATGGATGGGTCGCTATATATCATCCATTTGACTAACAACACTGCAACATCACCCTGCTACGTGTCATGTGTGTGTGTGGGGGGGGGGGAGGGGAACAATATATATATGTCCATAACGACCTAGCTAGGTAGTATATATATATATATATATATATATATATATATATATATATAACCAATCTTAAGGGGGGTATATGTGCTGAGTTATCTCAGCTAGGTGCATGCCACGTCATAGCTAGGGTTGTGCATTGTGTATTAGTTGAAACACCGGAGCAAACCATTTTCGCATATACATTTGGCCATATGCAAGGGGGTGGTGTTCTTCTAGCCTCGCTCAACTGATCTTCGACGATGCGCCAACTCGTGGGACCGTGCGATCTATATATCCCTCTTGTGTGACAACAATATGTGATGGTTTGGCCAAATTAAGGTATAAATTCTCTTGGTTGTCTTACGAAAAGTCAGACATGGATAAATGTGTGACAAAGTTTGAACCAGGTCATGTGTTCATAGGACCCCATCCTCCGGCACATAGTGTAGGGGGAAACACCCTACGTTTGTCATGAAACCCTTTTTTTTGTCACATTGGACACTTTTAGGCATGCACATATGCAGCATGTGCCACACATTAAAGTTGCGCATTGCGAATTTAAACATGACAACACCATGTTCGTACATATATATATATATACTTCATCCATTCCTAAATACAAGTCTTTTTTAGAGATTTCACTACGAACTACATATATATATACGTACTTTAGAGTGTAGATTCACTTATTTTACTGTGTACCTATATAGTTAGTACTGGAATCTCTATTTTTTTGAAAACTCTAAAAAAGACATATATTTAGGAATGGAGGGAGTATATATTTGGGCCACTAGCGGGCGTGGTTGTGTTTTGACCCCCTTTTGCGTTTTTTTGTCGTTTATCCCAAAGATGCTAGTATTATGTAAAATAGCAAATGAAACTGACGAAATAACCGTATGTGGTTGTATCCCCAACAGGCACGAGTGTGCTACTCTAACAGTGTGCGATGCTCGTACACAGCAAAATCGGCCTTGCCTAGTGGTGACAACCGCAAGAGTCAACCAGTGCAAAGTGGCAATGTGCACAGTAAAAACCCAAACCCGACAGCGACCTATAAAAGATCTCACCGGCGGCGGCTAACAGCTAATTTTTCCGCCGATAGCTCGCCACCACCACCAGACATACCAAATGGAACCGGTGCTTAACCATAGGGATGTGCATTGCGTCGTCCTGATAGTGTTGGACGACGACGTGATAGAGGAGACCGACACGTTGGCCGCCATGGCGGGCAACGACAGACAGCCAGCTGCCGCGGCCGACGACGACGACATAGAGGATTCCGACGCGCTGTCCTCCATATCGGTCAACGGTCAACCGTCATCTGCCGCGGCCGCCGTCGACGACGACTACGACCCCGAGTTTCAGCGTCGGATGCAGATAGCCATCGCTCCGTCTGTCAAGGAATCGGGCCTCGATGCGTTCCTGCGCGACGAGGATGAGCGTCGTCTCAGTGTCGGTGTGGAACAATCTATCGCATCTACGGATGCCATCCGCAACGCGGCTAGGGATATGAAGCGGCAGAAATGGTGGGAGAGTGCGAAGAGTAAGCGGAACTCATATGCAAAGGGCAAAAAGAGGCGGGAGCAGGACCAGAAGGCGGCAAAGCAGGCCGCCGCATGCCTCTCAGCCGCGTTGGAGGCCAGTGCAGGCCTTGCAGCTGCGGCGACAGCCCTGGCAACAGTGGCCACGGCGACCAAGGACGCGGCTCTAGCGAGAGCGGTGCCCGTCTTTATCCCGATGGCCAACGTGGATGCCACGACATCTTCGTCGACAGCGGCAAACCTGGCGAGAGGCGCCGCGGTCGCTTCGGCCGAGCTAGCCCCGCCGGTCTCCGTCGTGGAACCACTAGAGCTCATTGACTTGACGAGCTCCTCTAAATACTCGTTCTGAGCCGAGGAAGGTCATGACGACGGTGGATGCGCGGTGTTTATATGCATCCATGGCATAGTGAATATTTTGTGCAGTTCATCTTCATGTAAATTGATGAACTGTTTGTAAATAACTGAGCGTATGAACTAATGTCAACTAATCCACTGCAAAATAAGGCATTTTGTTGTGAAAATTTGCCAAATGTTTGTGTCATCTGGTTGTGTGCATGTGGAAATTTAGGATGAATTTCACGTCTGCGACTGAAATTGAGGATGAACCGTGTGAGATGAGCCCGCCTTGAGAAATCTCAGAAAGAGCTACCCGCCTTGAGCGATGCAAAAATTTGTGGTTTCGCGGGACGGCATTTCGTTACAGCGTACAAACTTTATTATGTTAGGACCGTGTGCGATCTTGGTTGCTCCCGACCAGTTCCTTTACCAAAATTTAAGTGGAAGCGGTATTTCAACTGCATGTCGCCCTTCCCCGTCCACCGCACCGACCCTATAGTAAATTTTCAGCTGCCGAGGCATTTGAACCGTCGCCATCCGTTGTCCACCACCATCTCCACCCACACCATTACTACTAAATTTTGCAGCAGCAGCGGCACATCCGCAAACACCCCCCCCCCGTCCACACAACACCCCCTCCCCCTTCCTCCCCCGCTTGAACCCTAGCTCTCCCCCGCTGCCATCTTCCACCACCAACCTCAGCCAGTCTGCCCGTGCCTCATAGCTAAACAGGTTCAGGGTCCCCATCGATCCACATACACGATCGCCGCCCTGAGTTTTTAGATGAGGCCGGCAGTGTCCCTTTCCCCCAGACCCCCATCCCGTACTCCAGAGAGTCGTAGCCAAATCAGCCCGACCACATCTCCCGTGGAGCTCGAGGAGTGTACAAGCAAAAAGAGGTCTATCATGGCCTATCCGCCGGACGCTGGCGAGATGGGCGCCGTCCACACCGACCCTTCGATCCCGGACGAACACCTCGCCGCGGGAGCCGGTGAGGACGATGCCTACGTTGCCATGCCGAAGGCTTCAAGTCTACGGGCTCGCGTATTCCTGTATCTCAGGAGAGCCGGCTACGACATCAAGCTCGTCAACATCATCGGCTTCACTCGGGCCATGTCACAAGTTAAGTGGTCCACCGACAACGCCTCTGGTTCAACCGCCATCGATCTCTTCAAAGGCCCCGCCGCTGATCTCCTCTGCCTCGCGGTCATGGATTTGCGATCCTTCTACGCCATCGAGCCCCTTTTGTCATTTCCGAAGGAAGCATTCTACGACGGTGGCTTGGGATCATTAGCTCCAAAGTCAGATCTCATCCACCAAGATAATGGCACACACTACAGCTGTTACAAGGGGAAACGTCCCATCTGCGACATCCGGGAGCGGACCCTGGGCACCTCATATCCCAAGTGGAAGGAGCCCATCCATGACAAGTGAGGCAACATCCTGTGAGCAAACTATACCTTTTCTAGCTAGCCGTCTCGTACCCATTGTTGTAGTAGCTTTTGCCATGCGATAATAATGAAGTGTTTAATTGAGCATTTGTCCAGTTGTCTAGCAGATGCCTTGATTATATGTATCTGGCTGTTAGGTTGGTTGCATTGAGTATTTGTCCAGTTTTCAATGGCTATAGTTGGTTGTTACAGTGAGCATGAATGCCTTGTTTCTTTCAGTTATTCACAATGTGATGTTCATTATGTGCAAGTATGAACTGTGCAGTTCAATTTCATCAATACCACCTGTTATGCCTGGTGTTGTTAACATGTGCCCTTAACTCCCGCTTTAAACATTTATGCCTTGTTTCTCTGAATTTGGTTGCCTGGTTGGTTGCAGTGAGCATTTGTCTAGTTTTCAAGCAGATGCCTTGCTTTTCTGTATCTGTTTGTTAGGTTGATTGCAGTGAGCATTTGTCTAGTTTTCAAGCAGACGCCTTGCTTTTTGATATCTGGTTGTTAGAATGGTTTCATTGAGCATTTGTCCAGTACAAATTGGCTATATTTGGTTGTTATAGTGAGCATATATGCCTTGTTTATTTCAAGCAGATACCTCATATACTTGGTTGATGTTAAGCCTATTGTACTTATCATGACTTTACATGTACTTGCACAGGACAACAATGGGAGTGGCCAACGTTTTCCACCGAGGTTCTTTTCATCCCTCCGCTTATACTCCATCCGTTCCATCATGTAGTGCATATAGATTTTTGTGATGTATCTACATATACCATCTAAAATGTATACAATATGAAATTTTGTGATGTATCTAATGAAATGGAATTGCAATTCTAGATGTAAATGTTTTTCTCTACAAACTTGGTCAAAGTAAGTAAATGTTGACTTCTCAAACTGTTTATAGGCAACACATTGTGGAACTGATGGAGTAATATATTACACCATTCTGCAACTGCATCTTAGCTTCTAATATCGTCTTCTTGCTTGTAGGTACATATGTCTTAGGTAAAGATCCATTCCTGGACCCTTTTTGCATGTGGGGCAATGAAATATTCATGAACCAGCATCAAGTTAGGAAACTGAAAATGATTGTTACGGAAAAGAGACAAACAATGCCAATTAGACTATTTGTTTACACTCTATCCAACACAACAGTGAGCTGTAGGATGGTAACTACGAACTCTGTAGGCTTCTATTAGTACTGCCCATAATGAGTTGTCACACAACAATGTCTGAATCTTTTTCTTTTGCAGTGGTTCCCAAAGCAGTTTACTCAAGATTACCTCGCAAAGTACATGATTGCTGGACATGCAATGAAGATTAAAATATATCATCGAGACTACAATGAGCATCGAGAAGTCGTAATGAAGACAGTGAAGGATGGGCGGGCGGCCATCACTAGGGGCTGGCCTAGAGTCGTTCGTGCGTTAGGCATGGAGGAGGGCACAATATGGGCATTCCGCTTCACCTACTCCAGCAACCAGAATGTCTTTCGGCTCTCTCTTTACCGTCTTTAATACAACCTTGGTTCCATCATTCTTTATTTTTCCCTTCTGTAGTGTTCCTTTTTTTTAGAATTGATGCTTATGTAGTTCTTGAGTATATGTACATGTGAATCGAATTATGCATTCGTTCTTAAACCTACATTTAAACATGATTCGATATGAAATACATGAATTCCTACTTTCAAATGTATATGTGAATTATGAACAAAGGTATTTAATTAGGGGCAAATCATGCTCTACAGGACATTACAATGCTCACAGTTTGATAAAGCAAAACGTCTGCGATCAACTGCAACATCACACATGTTTCTCCATTCGCGGCGTGTGCGATGAGTCTCGTCTTCGCACACGGTCAGGCGAGAAAGAACGTGTGCGATTAATGACACCAACGTTTGTGCTAGTCTCCTTATCACACACGATTTCGTATTTCGAACTGTGTATGATATCGTGCCCATGGTAAACGTTGGTCGAAGAAGAACGTGTGTGATAGGCCTTCATCCGACACAGTTAGTCTGGATGACACGTTTGGGAAGTATGAATCACACGTTTGGGACGTTTTGTAAATCACAAACGTTTATGAAAAATGCCGCGTGTGGGATAGATTCAACCTTCGCATACGGTTTTATAATGACAACCGTATGCACTCTTATATCATATCACAGACGGTCATGGTGGAACTAATTTGTGTGATAGCCCCCTTATCATACACGCTTTATAATCGTGAACTGTTTGCGATTCGTCGCACATCGTAAATGGCGTGACACAGAATAGCGCGTGCGATGTTAGTGTGATCTCACACGAGTTGCAAGGATGAACCGTATGGGAAATACACCATATCTCAAACGATTCCCCAGTGACCCTCGTTTTTGATAGATGCGGACATCCCATACGCTTAGTTTTGCGAAACGTTTGCGTTCGTTGGCCACCATCGTCGATGGGTTTTCCGTGTCGTATGGGATGGACCCCCCTATCGCCCACACATGCAAGGTGATGGTTTACAACTACATCGCGGAAAGGGGTTAAAAACCGTTTATATAGCATGTCGCTGCACCAGTGCATGGATCCTGAAGATTGGATTTGATTTCTAATATCAGTTTGCACCTTGTAATCTTTCAATTTGGGCCTTGTTATGCTGGAATTTGAACCTTGTAATATTGCTGGTATTTGTGATACAATATTTGAAATTGCATTGTGTTCTTTTTTGTTTATGCAATCATGTTCTTATAAGAGTACATATGTTGTTGTTCTGTAGGCACAACATTGATGTTGTGCAGACCGAGCAAATCGCAGTACACACGGACTAAACTACGAATCCCGTCGGTGATGATTTCATCAATCGCTGACAATTGTATACCAGCAAACGTTTTCCCACAACACACGCAGGTTATTAGCACCAATCGTCTATGTTATTTCTGGTGTTCGCACGCGATTCTCATTACTCACCTCTTTCCTGCACATCGCACACATCTTGTTATGCCGAATCGTTTGTGTTCAGCTGTATCAGCGCACACGGTTTATCCGAGTAAATTGTATGCCGTACTTCGCACGCATATGTAGTTTTGCTACCCGTTTATGTTATCTTTGCTAATCACAAACGGTTCATAAGAACTAACTGTCTGCCGTAGATCGCACACGCAACTACTTTCTGAATCGTATTTGATGGATCCACCTTCGCACACAGTTCGTGCCAATTGCGATGGAGCTTGAACTATACCATTTGCGATTCATGCATCGCACACCGTTTCGTCGAAGGGTCTCTGATTGATGTGTCGTCTTTGGACCATTCTGTAGTAGTGATGCATGTCACTAGGGCCCGAGTGCCATAATTTCAGATCTGAACCTATTATGTTTTCATGAATATAAGAGTGATTTGGATCCTATCTTGCAAGTTGTACGCACCTATTACGTGTCATGATCCACATACCCCAAGGTGACAATAATTGGGATTCTTTCCGATGATTGCCGTAGTTTGAGGAGTTCATGTATTCACCATGTGTTAATTCTTTGTTCCGGTTCTCTATTAAAAGGAGGCCTTAATATCCCTTAGTCTCCAATAGGACCCCGCTGCCACAGGAGGGTAGGACAAAAGATGTCATGCAAGTTCTTATCGCAAGCATGTATGACTATATACGGAATACATGCCTACATTATATTGATGAATTGGAGTTAGTTCTGTATCGCCCTAGTGTGTAACAGTTATATGATCAATGTCATCTAAATCATTATCCATCACCGATCCACGTGCCTACGCTTTACATAAACTGAATCTTGCTAAGTTACTATTGCTACTGCTACTGTCACACCTGCTACAAAATTGTTGCTGTCTTTACTACTATTACTTTTGCTACTACTATTTGCCGTGCTACTAAATCTTTGCTGTAGAGAGATATCCCAGGTGCGGTTGAATTGACAACTCAACTGTCAAGGCCAATAAATATTCTTTGGCTCCCCTTGTGTGAATGCACAATATGCTCCCTTGGTGGTTTTGATAATTCATGACAACATACATTGTCTCTTGGACTAATATTTCTACCTAGTGTATTTCAGGTGAAAGTCCATAGAGAGAGATGGGTTGGCAAAAAGGATTGTGAAGAGAAACCCCTAGAAGCAAGGAAATTGATTGGCAAAGCTTCAAACAAGAGGACTCTACATTTTACTTTGTGAGAAATCACTTTGAGTCCATAGGAAAGCCAATACTATTAAAAGGGGGTAAGGTACTGTTGGTGAACAAGATGCTCCACGTGCACAAGTGATAGTCACCAAAAACACCCACAAACTCTTCCACAAAAGTCTGTCCAAGCCATTCATGAAAATCGGTGCAACCAACAATTCCCACTCTGTGCCACCGATTCCCAAACTCAGACAGACCCACGCCAAACCCTAGCCATTCGGTGCAACCGATTCTGCATCGGTGCCACCGAGTTCAGTTGCCAACTTTCTGTTTAGCTATTTTCAAGCATCGGTACCATCGAGTTTTGCCAGTGGGTCTCACCGAGATTTGGACCAACTTCCTGGTTAGCCATTCACAAGAATCGGTACCACCGAGTTTTGTGAATCGGTCTCACTGAGTTTTTGGACCAACTCTCTGGTTAGCCATGGTCAAGAATTGGTACCACCGAGACTTGAGGCTCGGCGTCAGCGAGTTGTGCAATCTGACAGTTGGTCACCTAATCGGTACCACCGAGAATTATATATCGGTCTCACCGAGATTCAAAAGTTGCTGCCTTTTGGTCACTTCGGTACCACCGAGTTTTATACTTCGGTGTCACCGAGTTGGTCACTTTAGGTGTAACGGTTGGATTTTTGGGGATGCCTATATATACCCTTTCACCACCACCTACTCGAAAGAGAAGCACTCAGAACTATTCCATACTTGCCCCATCCTATTTTCTGAGAGAGAGCCACCTACTCATGTGTTGAGATCAAGCTATTCCATTCCTACCATATGAATCTTGATCTCTAGCCTCCCCAAGTTGCTTTCCACCAAATCAATCTCTTCCACCATAGCCAAATCTGTGAGAGAGTGATTGTGTGTTGAGGAGTCTATCATCTTGAAGCACAAGAGCAAGGAGTTCATCGACATTGCAGAGCCTATTACCTTTTGGAGGGTGGTGCCTCCTAGATTGGTTAGGTGTCGCTTGGGAGCCTCCTACTTCGTGTTGTGGAGTTGAACCAAGAAGTTTGTACGAGCAAGGAGATCGCCTACTTCATGAAGATCTACCCATAGTGAGGCTAGTCCTTCATGGACGGAAGCCGTTATGGAATAGTCAAGGTTGCTACTTCGTGGACCCTTATGGGTGGACCCCTCCGTGGACTCTCGCGACCGTTACCCTCCGTGGGTTGAAGACTCCATAAACATGGACGTACGATAGCACCACCTATCGGAACCACGGGAAAAATCTTCGTGTCCCTCATGCGTTTGATCTCCCTATCTCAACTCCTTGCAATGTCTTTACTTTCCGCTGCCATACTTGTTGACTTGCATGTGTAGGGTGTGGTAGACTTGCTATAATTGCTAAAATCTGCCAACCAATTAACTTGGGAAAAGGTTAGGTTTTTAATTCCTGCAAGTAGTCTATTCACCCCCCCTCTAGACACACACTTCTAGTGACCCCTCATTTGGTATCAGAGCATTGGTCTCCATTGCATCGGTTTCATCACCGTGGAGGAAGATGGATGTGTCTAGTATAGGAAGTTTGAGTTGTAGAGTGTCTATTCTTGATGGGGAGTACTATAGTCAATGGAAATATAAGATGCTTGAGCTATTCAATGAATTCCATTTAAGGAAGTATGTTAAGAGCCCCTATGTACCTCCCGTTGATCCTTTACATCCCACACACGAAGAGGAAATTGATATGCTATGCAATCTTAGAACTGTTAATCTTATCGTTAGAGGATTGCCTAGAATTGTGCTTAATCAAATGAAGAATTTTGAATATGCTTATACTTTGTGGAATGACTTGGAGAAACGATATCCAAGTTATTCATTGAGTAATCTTGATGTAATTCTTCATAAGACTATTGTCTTTCACAAAATGATGCCTAGTGATCCCAAGTTTGATGACTATCTATTTGAGCTTAGAGACCTCATGCGTGCTAAAGGAGATGTCATAACTATCAACAACATCATTGTAGAAGCCATTCGCATTCATAATCTTGAACATTGTCATGATCACAACCCTAACGAATCCCTTGTTTCTTGTGACGAGGATTTCCCACTTGATGATGACAATGTGGAACATGGCTACTATGATGAAGATGAGTTGTTCGACATCGAACATGAGAAGATCATGAAGAATCTAAGTCTCATGGCAAACTTCAAGGATTACATGTCCGGAGTAAAAGAGTGGATTCTCGATAGTGGATGCACCGATCATATGACAGGAGATAGAGACATGTTTGAAGAGATCACACCAAACGATGGACCGCGAAGGTATGTAACTTTTGGGGACAACTCCAAGGGTAAGGTACTTGGTCTTGGTAAGGTGGCCATATCCCATGATAGCTCTATTCAAAACGGCATGCTTGTTAAATCCCTTGGCTACAATCTTCTTTCCGTATCTAGACTTGCCGACTTTGGTTTTAATGTGCTATTCACAAAAGTAGATTGCCAAGTGTTTCGCCAGGATAATCATAACATGGTCTTTACTGGTTTCCGTAGAGGTGATCTATACATTGTCGATTTCACCAAGAGATCCAAACCTCGTACTTGTCTTATTGCAAAATCTTCTAAAGGTTGGATTTGGCATAGAAGACTAGGACATGTTGGCATGCGTAATCTAGACAAGCTTATCAAAGGTGATCATATACTTGGTGTTAAAGATGTTATCTTTGACAAAGATAGACTTTGTAGTGCTTGCCAAGCTAGAAAGCAAGTAGGTGGAAGTCATCCCGTAAAGAATATCATGACTACTAGGAGACCACTCGAGTTACTTCATATGGATCTTTTTGGTCCCAAAGCTTACAAGAGCCTCGGTGGAAATTCCTATGGTCTAGTTATAGTTGATGATTTTTCCAGATTTACGTGGGTATTCTTTCTTGATGATAAGTCGCAGGTACAAAAGATCTTCAAGAACTTCGTTCGCAAAGCGCAAAATCAGTTTGAAGTGAAGATCAAGAAGGTTCGGAGCGATAACGGATCGGAGTTCAAGAACACTCATGTAGATACCTTTCTTGACGAAGAAGGTGTTTCACATGAGTTCTCGGCTACGTACACGCCTCAACAAAATGGAGTTGTTGAGAGGAAGAACCGAACTCTTATTGAGATGGCAAGAACGATGCTTGACGAATACAAGACACCAAGACACTTTTGGGCAGAAGTTGTGGAAACAACATGTCATGCCACAAACTGACTCTACTTGCACAAGCTTCTCGGTAAAACGGCATACGAGCTACTCACCGGTAACAAACCCCAAGTTGGATACTTTCGGGTATTCGGCTCAAAGTGCTACATTCTTGATAAGCATCGTCGTACTAAATTTGCTCCTAAATCTCATGAAGGATTCCTACTTGATTACGGATCGAACTCTCACACTTACCGTGTCTACAACAACTTCACTCGAAAAGTTGAAGAGACGGTAGATGTGAAGTTTGATGAATCTAAAGGTTCGCAAGTCGAACAATTGCCAAATGATGTAGGAGATAAGGATCCTTCAGAAGCTATCCAAGACTTGTCCATCGGCAAGATTCGTCCCATGGAGGTGAAGGAAAGTACTTCGTCAACTCAAGTGGAAGCCCCTACTTCACGTCAAGGTGATCCTCAACACGACATGGAGGCATCCACAAGCGGTACACGACAAGATGAAGAGGAGGAAGTACATCATGAAGATCCACCACAACCTCCTTCACCACCACCTCAAGGAAACGACACCTTCAACAACAACAAAGATGAAGGAGATGATGATGAAGAAGCTCCACCGTCCAACAAGCTGAAGCTACCCCGAGTTCGAGCAAGAGTGACCAAGAACCATCCTCTAAACCAAATCTTTGGTGACATACAAACCGGGAGAATCACTCGCTCTAAAACTCACTTAGCTAATTTTTGTGAGCATTATTCTTTCATCTCTAGCATTGAACCGTTGAAGGTAGAACAAGCTCTTGAAGACCCGGATTGGGTGAACGCAATGCATGAAGAGCTTCACAACTTCGAGAGGAACGAAGTGTGGACACTCGTGGAAAAGCCCAAGGACGAGCACAACATCATCGGAACCAAATGGGTGTTTCGGAACAAGCAAGATGAAGACGGTCAAGTTGTACGCAACAAGGCGCATCTCGTAGCCCAAGGATATATGCAAGTCGAAGGTATGGACTACGGTGAGACCTATGCCCCCGTCGCGAGACTTGAAGCTATTCGCATTCTACTTGCTTATGATAATCACCATGATATCACGCTTTATCAAATGGACATTAAAAGTGCCTTTTTAAATGGTGAGATTGAAGAAGAGGTCTATGTCAAACAACCCCCTGGTTTTGTGAATCCTAAGAAACCTAATCATGTTTACAAGCTTCATAAAGCCCTTTATGGTCTTAAGCAAGCCCCACGTGCTTGGTATAAATGCTTAACGAAATTTCTCATTGAAAAGGGTTTTGGTATTGGTAAAATTGACGCAACCTTATTCACTAAAAGAGTTAATGGTGAATTATTTGTATGCCAAATCTATGTGGATGATATTATCTTTGGATCTACTAACCCGCAATTTAGTGAAAGATTTGGAAGGTTGATGTCCGAGAAGTATGAGATGTCCATGATGTGTGAGCTGAAATTCTTTCTTGGTTTGCAAATCAAGCAAACAAGAGAAGGAACTTTCATCTCTCAAACCAAGTATACGAAGGACTTGATCAAGAAGTTCAACATGCAAGAGTGTAAAGGTATGAAAACTTCTATGCCTACTAGTGGACATGTTGACCTTACCAAGGAGGATGAACCGGTTGATCAAAAGGTCTATCGATCTATGATTGGTTCATTGCTATATCCATGTGCCTCCCGTCCTGATATTATGCTTAGTGTTTGCATGTGTGCTAGATATCAAGCTGCACCTAAAGAATGTCATCTTTTGGCCGTGAAACGTATTGTGAGATATTTGATACAAACACCAAACTTTGGCATTTGGTATCCCAAGGGATCTTCCTTTAACCTTGTTGGCTATTCCGATTCGGACTATGCCGGTGACAAGGTTGATAGAAAATCCACCTCGGGTACATGTCAATTTCTTGGTAGATCTCTTGTGTCTTGGTCCTCCAAGAAACAAAACTTGGTATCTCTATCTATCGCCGAAGCTGAGTATATTGCTGCCGGATCGTGTTGTGCACAATAACTATGGATGACACAAAGGCTTAAGGATTATGGAATCTATGTGAAAAATGTTCCATTACTTTGTGACAATGAAAGTGCTATGAAGATTGGTCATAATCCCATGCAACATTCTCGAAGTAAGCATATTCAAGTTCGACATCATTTCATTCGTGATCATGTTGCCAAAGGAGATATTAATCTTAAGCATGTTCGCACCAACAAGCACTTGGCTGATATCTTTACTAAGCCACTTGATGAGAAAGTGTTTTGTTATTTAAGGAGTGAGTTGAACATCATTGATGCTTCAAACTTGAGCTAGACTCACTCGATTGCGTGCAAGGGCATGAGCTTACATGATACTTCCATGATACACTTGACATGTTATCTCATACCATGGAATTCTATGCTCCCTTGTATTGCATCTAACATTTTGTAGGTACTTGGAAGAACTTCATTCCACAAGATTGCCAACAACTGCAATCTTAAGCAATCTTGTCTTAGCCAAGTATCCACAACGTCTCTTGATGATGGAAGGAAGAAGATAACTCAACCATATCCTTGACATATATTTGATGTGATCATATTTGCTAATTCTCAATTGGTATCATGTCAAATGGATATATATTCTTCTTCCTTGCTTGACTAACCTATGTAGGTGATAAGTGTACCAAAACAAGAAGGATTGCTCCCAACTCAAGATGAACCTCATCAACCTCGAGCATCCTCAACAAGTTCACCTACAAGCTACGTCATCAACATCACTCAAAGGTATGTACACATATCCTTGAAAAAGCTTTACTCCAAGTCATGAGATAAAGCAACTCAAGTGATACAAAAACATTAAAATGCTTAATCGAAAAATGGTAACCCCATTTTGAGCTTAACGATGAGTATGACCTATGATCAAGTATTCTTGCTTGGCTCCTAAGTCAATAAACTCTAATATAGGTGACCTAGTCACCGTCCACCATCTAGTTGAGTACCTTGTTTGGTTCACTCTCAATTTTGCAAGATTTCTTGGAACCACTCAAATCTTCTCTAGTTGACATCTCTTTGTAAAGTTTTTTGCATTTCCTTTGAAGATCCTTTTGACACCTTGTTACAAGTTTTCCAAACTCATTTGCAAGTTTCTCAAACATTGCCAAGTTTCTGTTTAGCCCTCGGAGCCTCCGATACAAATAACGCGGTTCTACCGATTTAGCAGATGAGCTGCATAACCACAGTTCGGTTTCACCAACCCGTTTGTCTCGGAGCCACCGATTTGATTTCTTCTCTAGTCTGTGTTCATGCTAGTAAATTTTTGTTTCTTAAGCAATCCTAAAAGTGGTATCCTTATTTCTTTAATGATCCCTTATTATTAAAAAAAGGGGAGAGAAACTATTCTAGGATCCCTAACTCATAGGAGAAGTCTTACAAGCTCTCAGATCAGCCAAAGGGGGAGAACTTCATTCCCATGATTCCCTCAGTTCTTAAAGCTCTCTATAATTTTCATTTCTATGAACCCTACATTCTATGACCCCTGTTCTCAAGGATCCCTTCTTACTCCATGATCCCTGTGTCTGACCCTATGTATGCACCTTTTTCGAAATTAATGCCAAAGGGGGAGAAATACCAAAGCTTCAAAAGCTAAAGGGGGAGATACATGCTTATGCAAAGGGGGAGATATAATCAAGGGGGAGAATATCAAAGCTTATACTTAAATAGACAAGGGGAGAATACCAAAGTAGGGGGAGAAAAATATGTTTATTTCATTTGACTACTCATGTTAGAATTTTCTCACCCTATCCAATCCCAATATCTACATGCTAAGATTCATAGGGAGAGGATGACCTACTATTTCATATCCAGGGGAGAAAGTTTCTAAATGTTCTTGGAGACATATCAATCTTAAGGAATACTATCTTCTATATGTTCTCCACATCTTGGTACTATTGAGTTCTATTGCTTTTTGATTGGTAGAATACTCTTGTGTTTCCTAACATTGTTTTCTCAAGTGTATCTCTACTACTAGAATCCTCAAGAACTCAAGGTAAGTATATGCATCATATCTTTGATCAAGATGATCTCTTGCTTCTTGCACATATTGTTTGCAAGAGTGATGTCTTGAACAAGGATACATCTCATTCATATATATTTGATGCATATAGCCAAGATACACCTGACTCATTATATCCCTTCTACTATATGTGTGTCCATGCATTCCAAAGCAACTATCCTTTAAAGGGATTGCACACATTTAGGGGGAGCAAGTCTAAGTCATGTGTCTCTCAAAGTCTTCATTATATCCATGCATATCTTTATTTGAAGCTTTGATTGTATGTTGTCATCAATTACCAAAAAGGGGGAGATTGAAAGCACAATATGCTCCCTTGGTGGTTTTGATAATTCATGACAACATACATTGTCTCTTGGACTAATATTTCTACCTAGTGTATTTCAGGTGAAATTCCATAGAGAGAGATGGGCTGGCAAAAAGGATTGTGAAGAGAAACCCCTAGAAGCAAGGAAC
Organism: Elymus sibiricus; assembly: GCA_039707655.1. Lineage (NCBI taxonomy): Eukaryota > Viridiplantae > Streptophyta > Magnoliopsida > Poales > Poaceae > Elymus > Elymus sibiricus. Next base: position 256,010,818 of record CM077671.1, read on the forward strand.
TGGATTGGCAAAGCTTCAAACAAGAGGAATCTACATTTTACTTTGTGAGAAATCACTTTGAGTCCATAGGAAAGCCAATACTATTAAAAGGGGGTACTGTTGGTGAACAAGATGCTCCACGTGCACAAGTGATAGTCACCAAAAACACCCACAAACTCTTCCACAAAAGTCTGTCCAAGCCATTCATGAAAATCAGTGCAACCAACAATTCCCACTCGGTGCCACCGATTCCCAAACTCAGACAGATCCATGCCAAACCCTAGCCATTCGGTGCAACCGATTCTGCATCGGTGCCACCGAGTTCAGTTGCAACTTTCTGTTTAGCTATTTTCAAGCATCGGTACCACCGAGTTTTGCCAGTCGGTCTCTGATACGTCTCCAACGTATCTATAATTTTTGCTTGTTCCATGCTATTATATTATCATTCTTGGATGTTTTACAATCAATTTACTACAATTTTATACTATTTTTGGGACTAACCTATTAACCAAGAGCCTAGTGCCAGTTTCTGTTTTTTTTCGTGTTTTTGAGTTTTACAGAAAAGGAATATCAAACGGAGTCCAATCGGAATAAAAATCTACAGTGATTTTTTATGGACCAGAAGAAGCCCAGGGAGTGCTGGAGTTGGGCCACCACAAGCCTGGGGGCGCCCCCCCCGTAGGGCACGCCCCCATGGCTTGTCGTCACCTCGTGGCCCCCCTGAACTTGTTTCTGCCGCCAAAAATTCCTATAAATATAGAAACCCCCAGAAACAAACCTAGATCGGGAGTTCCGCTGCCAGAAGCCTCTGTAGCCATGAAAAACCAATCGGGAGCCCGTTCCGGCACCCTGCCGGAGGGGGAAACCATCACCGGAGGCCATCTTCATCATCCCGGCGGTCTCCATGACGAGGAGGGAGTAGTTCACCCTCGGGGCTGAGGGTATGTACCAGTAGCTATGTGTTTGATCTCTCTCTCTCGTGTTCTTGAGATGGCACGATCTTGATGTACCGCGAGCTTTATTAATATAGATGAATCATATGGAGTTTTCCCCTCTCTATTTTCTTGTGATGAATTGAGTTTTCCGTTTGAAGTTTTCTTATCGGATTGAATCTTTAAGGATTTTAGAACACTTGATGTATGTCTTGCGATGGGATATCCGTGGTGACAATGGGATGTTCTATTGATCCACTTGATGTATGTTTTGGTGACCAACTTGCGGGTTCCGTGACCTTGGGAATCTATGCATAGGGGTTGGCACATGTTTTCGTCTTGACTCTCCGGTAGAAACTTTGGGGCACTCTTTGAAGTTCTTTGTGTTGGATTGAATATGATGAATCTGAAATTATGTGATGCATATCGTATAATCATGCCCATGGGTACTTGTGGTGACATTGGAGTATCTAGGTGACATTAGGGTTTTGGTTGATGTGTATCTTAAGGTGTTATTTTAGTACGAACTCTAGGGCTGTTCGTGACACTTATAGGGATAGCTCATACGATTGATCAGAAAAGATAACTTTGAGGTGGTTTCATACCCTACAATAATTTCTTCGTTTGTTCTCCGCTATTTGTGACTTTGGAGTGAACTCTTTGTCGCACGTGAGGGATTTATATATGATTCAACTATGTTAGTATTGTTGAGAGAACTTGCACTAGTGAAAGTATGAACCCTAGGCCTTGTTTCCAAGCATTGCAATACCGTTTTTGCTCACTTTTGTTACTTGCTACCTTGCTGTTTTTATATTTTCAGAATACATAAACCTATATCTACCGTCCATATTACACTTGTATCACCATCTCTGCGCCGAACTAGTGCACCTATACAATTTACCATTGTATTGGGTGTGTTGGGGACACAAGAGACTCTTTGTTATTTGGTTGCAGGGTTGTTTGAGAGAGACCATCTTCATCCTACGCCTCCCACGGATTGATAAACCTTAGGTCATCCACTTGAGGGAAATTTTCTAGTGTCCTACAAAACTCTGCGCTTGGAGGCCCAACACGAGTCTACAAGAAGAAGGTTGCGTAGTAGACATCAACCTGTTTTCTGGCGCCGTTGCCGGGAGGCTAGGTAAGCGGCACTCACATCCCGTCAACGAAGCTCTTTTCTGGCACCGTTGCCGGGGAGGTGAGTGCTTGAAGGTATATCTTTAGATCTTGCAATTGAATCTTTTAGTTTCTTGTTTTATCACTAGTTTAGTCTATAAAAGAAAACTACAAAAAAAATGGAATTGAGGTTGCCTCATATGCTTCATCTTTTTAATGTCTTTCGTGAAAATGATGGAAAAGAAAATTGTGCTCAAGTGTTAGAAGAAGAAGAAGTTATTAAAATGTTTGGCACTAATTCCTTGAATGATGAGCATGATAGCAATATTGTTAGTATGAATTTTCTGAATATTCATGATGCTAATGATATGCAAAGCCACAAGCTTGGGGATGCTATGTTTGATGAATATGATATTTTTAGTCCCCCAAGTTTTGATGAGCAAAACTATTATGATGATGGCATGCCTCCTATCTATGATGATTATTGTGATGACACGTATGCTATAAAGAGTGATAGTAATCATGAAACTTGTCATCATGAGTTTAATATTCAAAGTGGTTATCTCAATCAAGTGTCTCACGATAGTTATTTTGTTGAGTTTGCTCCCACTATTATGAATGAGAAGAAATATGCTTATGTGGAGAGTAATAAATTTTATATGCTTGTAGATCATGAAAATAATGCTTTATGTGCTGGTTATATTGTGAAATTCCTTCATGATGCTACTGAAAATTATTATGAGGGAGGAACATATGCTTGTAGGAATTGCAATAATATCAAGTTTCCTCTCTATGTGTTCAAAGTTTTGAAGTTATGCTTGTTTTGCCTTCCTATGCTAGTTGATTCTTGCTCCCATAAATTGTTTTCTCACAAAATCCCTATGCATAGGAAGTGGGTTAGACTTAAATATGCTTGTCATGAGATTCATGGTGCTCTCTTACATGTTTCAATTACTATTCCTATGTGAGCATCATTGAAATCATCTTGTCTAGCTAAAAGGCATTAAAGAAAAGCGCTTGTTGGGAGACAACCCAACACTTTTACTTTCTGTTTTTGTGTGTTCACATGATTAAGCTACTGTATAATCATGTTTTATAGCTTTTTTTTCAATAAAGTGCCAAGTAAAGCCTTTGGGATAGTGTGGATGATAGTTGACTTGATTCTGTGGAAAAACAGAAACTTTTTCTCTCAGTCCAGGAATTTTGTAAATTCACTCGAACATGCTTTTGATCTGAAATTTTTACACAGTCTTTATATACAAATTTCCTAGATTTTCCTGATTTTTCAGAATTTTTAGAGACAGGGAAGTATGGTTACACTACAGATCTTCACAGACTGTTCTGTTTTTGACAGATTCTGTTTTGCATGCATAGTTTGCTTGTTTTAGTGTTTCCATAGCTTATATTTAGTGATATAAATTATCGGAATGATAGAATACAGTAGGTATCATGTGGAAACAATTATGAATCTTGTCTTGACAGTACCTAAGTGCATGATTTATCTTTATTACACTAACCCTTCTCACGAAGTTCTGTTAAGTTTTGTGTGATTGAAGTTTTCAAGTTTTGGGTGAGACACCGATATGAGGAGAATAAGGAGTGAAAAGAACCTAGGCTTGGGGATTCCCAAGGCACCCCAAAGGTAATATCCAAGGAAGACTCAAGCGCCTAAGCTTGGGGATGCCTTCCGGGCATCCCCTCTTTCGTCTTCAACATTATCGGTATATCTTACTTGGAGCTATATTTTTATTCGTCACATAATATGAGTTTTGCTTGGAGCGTCATTTTATTTTATTGTTCTATGTTAGGTTTTATTTATAATCTTGTTTTTCAATAAAAAGTTCCAAGAATTGCCTTAGGATGCTTGCATTGCATGTTTTGATGAGTGCTGTGTAAAAACAGAAACTTTGGCTATAGTGTTTGAATTTTCATATTTTACTGGAACGTGAAAAGTTCCTGAAATTTTTACACAGTATTGTAATATAAATTATTTAGCATGTCCTAAATTTTCATAATTTTTTGAGTTACAGAAGTACACTGTTTTCATAAATTGCTACAGACTGTTCTGTTTGGACAGATTGCTGTCATAGTTTTGTTATCTACTTATCCTATAGTTTCCATAGCCTATGTTGGTAGATATAAATTGTGGAAATGATAGTATAAAGTACCTAATGTTTGAAAATTATTATGCAACTTGTCTTGGCAGTACATAAAGAGTTGATTTATTATTATGTGTACTAACCTATCTCACGAGTTCTTTTCAAGTTTTGTGTGGATGAAGTTTTTGAGAATAGGTGAAACCATGATATGATAGGATTGAACGAGATACAAAAGCTCAAGCTTGGGGATGCCCAAGGCACCCCAAGTAAATATTTCAAGAAGTCTCAAGCATCTAAGCTTGGGGATGCTACGCATCCCACATCTCTTCATCAACAATTATCGGTTAGCCTATGTTAAGGCTAAATTTTTATTCGTTCACATGATGCGTGCTATTCTTGGAGTGCTATTTTTCTATTTGCTTGCTGTTTGAATAAAATACTCAGATCTGAAAATATTTATTGAGAGAGAGAGAGAGAGAGTCCTCACATAGCTACTTAATTGTTTGACTACTCATTGATCTTCACTTATATCTTTTGAGAGTAGCTTGTCATTTGCTCATGTGCTTCACTTAAATTTGTTTGAGCTTGCCAAAAAGCAATGGAAATATATGAAACTAGTCCCAAAGTGATAGATATCCAAGGAGGATATAATAAAAAACTTTCATGAAAATCATGGGACAAATTAAACTTGATTCTTTGTAATAGTTTTGAAACATGATGATAGTAATATGTGAGTCATGTTAGTGAGTAATTATGCTTTAGTAGGAATATTGGTGTTAAGGTTTGTGATTCCCTATGCAAGTACAAAAGTCAATAGTTATGCAATGAAGTTACATACTACTTGTGGTGCATTACTCGGTGTTAGTTATGTTCAAATGCTCACTTATGTGAATTTTCGTTTCTTGGTTTGGTTGCTTCCCAATCTATTTGCTAGCCTCCATTTGTACTAAGTAGAAATACTACTTGTGCATCCAAAATCCTTAAACCAAGTTTTGCCTTATGAGTCCACCATACCTACCTATATGCGGTATTTCCATGCCGTTCCAAGCAAATTTGTATGTGCCATCTCTAAATTTTCAAAATAAATTTTCTCTTTTGTGTGCCCGTACCGCTCATGAAACGGTGGGGAGTATCCAATATTTTTCCATGCTAGGTGGGTTATTCTCACGATATGTGTTGATTCACTACCATTCACGAGAAAGTGGCTGGTATTCGGGATGCCCAGTTCCATGCTCAAAATTCAAATCAAAATATAATGAAACAAAACTCCCCCAGGATTGTTGTTTGTATGGACGGTACCCATGGATTCGGCTCGCCGTGGAGTGTGATTGATTGGTGGAGGGGGAGTAAAAACTTTACCATTCTGTTTGGGAACCACCTATAATGTATCTAGCATGGAAAGTATTGTGAGCTACTTTGTCGTTTTCGTTGACAGGAAAAGCATGCCACTCAAAATATTTTTCTCTCTCAATTTAAACCTTGAGCTCTGGCACCTCTACAAATCCCTACTTCCCTCTGCGAAGGGCCTATCTATTTACTTTATGCAATTTTTATTTTTGCTTTGAGTCTCCATCTTCTCTTACAAGCACCAACTAGGGGGCACTATGATCGTACTTGAGCATTGGGCATAGCTAATATTTGAGTGTGTTTCATGAATGGATCAATGATTGAGCATGATGGGCTAGGGATAACTTTCTTTAGTGTTGATATTTTGAAAGACATGGTTGCTTGTTGACATGCTTGAGTATTGAAGTCATCATGTTAAAACTAGACTATTGCTTTGAATCATTTACTAGTCCAAATGTCCATGCTATACAAAGAAGATAAGAATATGATGAACATGTTAGGCAGCATTCCACATCAAAAATTCTATTTTTATCATTTACCTACTCGAGGACGAGCAGGAATTAAGCTTGGGGATGCTGATACGTCTCCAACGTATCTATAATTTTTGCTTGTTCCATGATATTATATTATCATTCTTGGATGTTTTAAAATCATTTTACGACAATTTTATAATATTTTTGGGACTAACCTATTAACCTAGAGCCTAGTGCCAGTTTCTGTTTTTTTCGTGTTTTTGAGTTTTACAGAAAAGGAATATCAAACGGAGTCCAATCGGAATAAAAATCTACGGTGATTTTTTATGGACCAGAAGAAGCCCAGGGAGCGTTGGAGTTGGGCCAGAAGAGCCACGAGGCCACCACAAGCCTGGGGGGCGCCCCCCAGGGCGCGCCCCCTGGCTTGTCGTCACCTCATGGCCCCCCTGGACTTGTTTCCGCCGCCAAAAATTCCTATAAATATAGAAACCCCCAGAAACAAACCTAGATCGGGAGTTCCACCGCCAGAAGCCTCTGTAGCCACGAAAAACCAATCGGGAGCCCATTCCGACACCCTGCCGGAGGGGGAAACCATCACCGGAGGCCATCTTCATCATCCCGGCGGTCTCCATGACGAGGAGGGAGTAGTTCACCCTCGGGGCTGAGGGTATGTACCAGTAGCTATGTGTTTGATCTCTCTCTCTCTCTCGTGTTCTCGAGATGGCACGATCTTGATGTACCGCGAGCTTTATTAATATTGATGAATCATATGGAGTTTTCCCCTCTCTATCTTCTTGTGATGAATTGAGTTTTCCCTTTGAAGTTTTCTTATCGGATTGAATCTTAAGGATTTGAGAACACTTGATGTATGTCTTGCGATGGGATATCCGTGGTGACAATGGGATGTTCTATTGATCCACTTCATGTATGTTTTGGTGATCAACTTGCGGGTTCCGTGACCTTGGGAATCTATGCATAGGGGTTGGCACATGTTTTCGTCTTGACTCTCCGGTAGAAACTTTGGGGCACTCTTTGAAGTTCTTTGTGTCGGATTGAACATGATGATTCTGAAATTATGTGATGCATATCGTATAATCATGCCCATGGGTACTTGTGGTGACATTGGAGTATCTAGGTGACATTAGGGTTTTGGTTGATGTGTATCTTAAGGTGTTATTTTAGTACGAACTCTAGGGCTGTTCGTGACACTTATAGGGATAGCTCATAAGATTGATCAGAAAAGATAACTTTGAGGTGGTTTCGTACCCTACAATAATTTCTTCATTTGTTCTCCGCTATTTGTGACTTTGGAGTGAACTCTTTGTCGCACGTGAGGGATTTATATATGATTCAACTATGTTAGTATTGTTGAGAGAACTTGCACTAGTGAAAGCATTGCAATACCGTTTTTGCTCAGTTTTGTTACTTACTACCTTGCTGTTTTTATATTTTCAGAATACATAAGCCTATATCTACCATCCATATTACACTTGTATCACCATCTCTGCGCCGAACTAGTGCACCTATACAATTTACCATTGTATTGGGTGTGTTGGGGACACAAGAGACTCTTTGTTATTTGGTTGCAGGGTTGTTTGAGAGAGACCATCATCATCCTACGCCTCCCACAGATTGATAAACCTTAGGTCATCCACTTGAGGGAAATTTGCTACTGTCCTACAAAACTCTACGCTTGGAGGCCCAACACGAGTCTACAAGAAGAAGGTTGCGTAGTAGACATCAGTCTCACTGAGATTTGGACCAACTTCCTGGTTAGCCATTCAAAAGAATCGGTACCACCGAGTTTTGTGAATCGGTCTCACCGAGTTTTTGGACCAACTCTCTGGTTAGCCATGGTCAAGAATTGGTACCACCGAGACTTGAGGATCGGCGTCACCGAGTTGTGCAATCTGACAGTTGGTCACCTAATCGGTACCACCGAGAATTATATATCGGTCTCACCGAGATTCAAAAGTTGCTGCCTTTTGGTCACTTCGGTACCACCGAGTTTTATACTTCGGTGTCACCGAGTTGGTCACTTTAGGTGTAACGGTTGGATTTTTGGGGATGCCTATATATACCCTTTCACCACCACCTACTCGAAAGAGAAGCACTCAGAACTATTCCATACTTGCCCCATCCTATTTTCTGAGAGAGAGCCACCTACTCATGTGTTGAGATCAAGCTATTCCATTCCTACCATATGAATCTTGATCTCTAGCCTCCCCAAGTTGCTTTCCACCAAATCAATCTCTTCCACCATAGCCAAATCTGTGAGAGAGTGATTGTGTGTTGAGGAGTCTATCATCTTGAAGCACAAGAGCAAGGAGTTCATCGACATTGCCAAGCCTATTACCTTTTGGAGGGTGGTGCCTCCTAGATTGGTTAGGTGTCGCTTGGGAGCCTCCTACTTCGTGTTGTGGAGTTGAACCAAGAAGTTTGTACGGGCAAGGAGATCACCTACTTCGTGAAGATCTACCCATAGTGAGGCTAGTCCTTCGTGGACGGAAGCCGTTATGGAATAGTCAAGGTTGCTACTTCATGGACCCTTATGGGTGGAGCCCTCCGTGGACTCTCGCGACCGTTACCCTCCGTGGGTTGAAGACTCCATAAACATGGACGTACGATAGCACCACCTATCGGAACCACGGGAAAAATCTTCGTGTCCCTCATGCGTTTGATGTCCCTATCTCAACTCCTTACTTCCATGTGCAATGTCTTTACTTTCCGCTGCCATACTTGTTGACTTGCATGTGTAGGGTGTGTTAGACTTGCTATAATTGCTAAAATCTGCCAACCAATTAACTTGGGAAAAGGTTAGGTTTTTAATTCCTGCAAGTAGTCTATTAACCCCCCTCTAGACACACACTTCTAGTGACCCCTCATTGTGTCGAACCAATAAATTAGGGTGAAATACTACCCCTGAAGACTATCGCGATCCCCTACACTTGTGGGTTATCAAGACCTTTTTTTGGCACCATTACCGGGGAGCATAGCTCTATTTATTGTGTTAACTTGAAGGATATCCAATTGCTACTATGAAGAATCTGAAAGACAATCGAACTAAGATCGTCCCCTCTTGCACGAGAGGTGGTAAGCAACTGCCATCTAGCTCTTCTTTTGATTCACCTACTGTTTTGAATCAGCTTGTTACACTACCACCAGTTGATCGTCCTGATACATCACATGAACTTGATGATGCTACATCTGAAATTAATGGTGAAACTATTGCTACACATGTTGAAACTGAAACTGTGCCACTGAATGAATTACTTGATGCTCATCTTGCTAAAGCTAGAGAACTTGAAAATGTTGAAACTAAGGAAGATTTTGAATCACCTATTACCCCTCGCTCACCTAATAGATATGAATTGCCTTATGTACCTGAAGGTTATGTTATGGATGGTGATGTAGCTAGGGACTTTCTTGCTTGTGAGGATAGAGATGATTTGAAGAAACGATTATGCAAACTAAAAGAAAAATCTATGATGGAGAAAATGAAACGTGACCCTAAATTTGCTACTTCTCCTATATTTGCTACTGATAAGGATTATGAGTTCTCTGTAGACCCTGAGTTAATTCCTGTAGTAGAGTCTGATCCTTTCCATGGTTATGAAAATCAAACTGTTGTCGAACACCTTATGAACCTGAATGATATTGTTGCTAAAAGGCGAGGCGAAGGAATGGTTCCTTTCTCTTGCTCCTGGTTGTATGCGTAGTCCCCAGGATATGCTTTACTACTTTTCTGAAAAATATTTTCCTGCTCATAAGAAACAAGCTGCCTTACATGAAATATTTAACTTTGGTCAAATTAAAGAAGAGAATCTCCCTCAAGCTTGGGCGAGGCTTCTCCGGTTACTAAGAGCTTTGCCTGATTGTCCTCTTAAGAAAAATGAAATTCTTGATATATTTAGTAATGGACTAACTGATGCTTCTAGGGATTTCCTAGATAGTTGTGCTGGTTGTGTTTTCAAGGAAAGAACTGTTGGACAAGCGGAAGAATTATTGAATAACATATTGCAAAATGCCGATGATTGGACACTTCCTGAACCACCTCCGGAACCTATTCAAAACAAAAGGGGTATTCTATTCCTCAATCTTGAAGACATGCAAGAAGCAAAAAGATCTATGAAAGAGAAAGGTATTAAAATCGAGGGTGTCAAGAAATTACCTCCCATTGAAGAAATACATGGACTTGACACCCCGACACAGGTAGTAGAGGTAAACTCTCTCCGTTCTTTTAATGAAAGTGATATACCTTATACTAAGACTCCTGAACAATGCATGGATGAATTTGATAATTACGTTGTTAAACAAGAACACTTCAATAACTATGTTAAGAATCAATTGAGACGTAATGCCATGATGATAGACCGCTTAAGTGACTTGATGTTTAGAATTGAAAATGATGTGAAAGGTTTAGGTAAACATGCTTCCATGGTTCACACGCAGTTAGATCAAGTTGCTAAGTCACAAAATGATTTTCTTGCTGAAATAAATAATAATATGAATGATCATGCTGTTAGAGTAGTGACTAGAGGAGGTAGAATGACTCAAGAACCTCTTTATCCTGAAGGTCACCCTAAAAGAATTGAACAAGATTCTCAGAAAATTAATGAAGATGCACCTAGTTCATCTAAGAAGAAAAAGAAAAAGAAAGATGGTAGGAACTTGCATGCTTCTAGTGAACCTGTTATAGAAAAACCTGTTGAGAAACATAATGAAGTTTTTGTTTCTGATGCTGAGACACAATCTGGTAGTGAACATACACCTAGTGACAATGAAAATGATTATAATGATGATGCTCACGTAGATGCTCAACCAGATAATAACAAAAAAAAAGATAATGATGTGGAAATTGAACCTGTTGATGATCTTGATAACCCACCTCCTAAAAATAAACGATATGATAAGAGAGACTTTGTTGCTAGAATACATGGAAGGGAAAGAGAGCCATGGGTTTAAAAACCCATGCCATTCCCTCGTAAGCCCTCTAAAAGTAGGGATGATGAAGATTTTGAGTGCTTTGCTAAAATGATTAGACCTGTATTTTTTGCGCACCCGTTTGACTGATATATTGAAAATGCGTCTGTATGCTAAGTATATGAAAGATATTATTACCAACACACTACAAGAAATATGTCAACTTGCGACCATCAATATTGGTCACTGAAGGGTCATTATTTTTCATTTGCGACCTTTTTGTGACCAAAAACAGTTGGTCAAAAGCTGGTCGTCTTTAATGAAACTTAACAACCAAAACAAAAGGTCGTTGGTTCTACGACCAATTGTTTTGGTCACTGGTAGCCTGCCCGGGCCACGTCGGATCCAACATGGCAAGCTGACATGGCAAAATTATGACCAAATAAATTGGTCGTTGATTAGAATCATCCCGGTCCAGTTCGGTGCTTTACATGGGCCAAGCCCAACAATTCAGCCCATTTATAATGTATTTTTCCCTTCCAATTTTGATCAGTTACATGGGCCAAGCCCAACATTTCAGTCTTTTTAATTTTTGGGCCATGGCCTTTTACTTTTTTAGGTCGTTTGATTTTCTTTTTTTTGGCCAGTTTATTTTGGTACTAGTCCCACTAGTCAGACTGGTCCCACATGTCATGTTGACCTCATAATTAGAATCCAGACATCATAAATTTCGAATTTTGTTAAACAATTTTCATAAGTGGGCGCCCCTTGTCAGGTATTCAAATCACATACGAAATCAATATTTCGAACAGATCAAAGAGCAAATGAAATTCATACAAAACAACACTAAATTAGTCTATTACAATCTTTACACTACTACAACTCAAATATGCCTACTACGGCCTACTATCACAATACATAATATGCTACTCTTTGCTGATAGGCTTCACGGCTTCGCACTTGGGTTCGCACTTCACCTATGCAAAAAATAAGAACAAAACAGTAGCCAATGAGCGATCCAATAGCATATAAGCAAGAATTGACAACAAAATCCGTGTACAAAAATAGTATATGCAACATATCCAAACATGGGAACTACACATTTACTGTAACTACAGCAAGAAGAGTACTTAAACTACAGCAAGACCATGAGTACTGGAACTGCTGAAACTACAACGATACACTACTGTTGGATACTGAATCTTGAAACCCAGATTTGCACAGAAAGTTTATGCTACTGCCCTATAAAAAGTTTGTATCAAGTGCACTTGCTACTACTGCTAGCAACCAATGCAAGCAAGCACTTGCTAGAAGCAGTAGCAAGCACTGCACTTGTTACTAAAACTCATTGAAATTCAGTACTTCTAGATTAACAAGTTCTTGCAACAGCAGATGTAAGGAGTACTCCTACTTGGGCACTGACAGATAAGCTTGTCTCTACCAGTATATTAACTAAAACTTAAGTGCTCCAGGACAAGCACAAGTGGAATTGCATTTTTACTGAAGTGGAATTGCAACTAATACAAGGACGACAATTTAACATGGAGATGCATACATGACTAAACACTAACATTTATGGTATGACGAGGGCGAGAAAATCGACAGCTCGATCAACCCAATATTGAAATCATACATGATATCGTAAAATAGCAAGAAATGGGAAAAGTAGGTTCATACATCACGACCACCAAAACCAAGCACATCACAACCATGGTCCTGGAGTGTCACTTACCCAATCACGAAATTAACATAGCTAGAAAAACCCCAACTTCAAGGTGTAGGCGCTCCAGCGCCGATCGTCACCATCCAGCTGGTCGTACATCTACATGTACAAGTCACCTGTGCCCAAAAGAAACACCCAGCCGCTGCAGGCCGTGGTTAGTCAGTAGCTAACACCACACGCTCGCATGCAGTATGTACAGAGGAACAACAGATCGGTGGTGACAGCTGAACCAAAGCAAAAGATGATACTAGCATGCTTCTAATGGAGTTCCTGTAGAAATATCTCCTAATGTTATGCATGCAAATGGCAAGGTCCAAAAATCTCCATCTACTACCAAACACACAAGGGACATCACATGTGAATGCGGGAAACTAAGGAAAAGCCGCTATCCAGCGCAAGCCATGGGACACAAAGGCCATCAATGATCCAAGAGGCTGGAAGCCGACGCCGCAATCAGAACAACGTAACAAGAAAACAAAAATCGCTGGCTTCTGATTAGATACTAGATACAGGAGAGAATGGGAGGAAAACACCAGAACCAACGAATAAGATGATAAAATCAGGAAGCATCACAAATTCACTGGGAAAAGCAGATGCAGAAAACTGGGCAAGAAAAACAACAAAAAAAAGACATGAAAAAAACGCGGATCTTGAGTGGTTCGTTCCCTACAAAAGACGACACCATCGTATCCGAAGCACGTCACTGAATAAGAAATGCATCGTGTTATGAGTAAGACATCATAGATAATATTGCTTGTGAACACAATGGACAGGAGCAGTTTCAGCAGGGACACTTGTCCAATTATTGTTGTTCTTTTCAGCCACAGATAGGTCACCAAGCACAAGCTGAAGCAGAGATGAGGCCTGGGTTTAAATGGCAAAAATGAGTAGCTATTTCACCGTTTGACATAGTATTATATAGTACTCCTAACTACTACTCCGTCCCATAATGTAAGACGTTTTTAAAACGTCTTATATTATGGGACGATGGAGTACTAACTAATTGACGGATCAAAGATGCTATTGACGGATCAAAGTGCGACAGAAAATGAAACCAGAAATGCGCCTAAACTATTACTCCTATGGAATCCGGAGGCAAATCAAAAATACATGACAGTTGCACCAAATTAAATTCAGTCAAACATGTAAGTAGATTCAGACCAGCAGCAAACCAAGCAAAAAAAATCAGATTTCAAACAAGCTAGAAATCAATCAAGCTGGCTGTTTGTATGCTTGAGCTAGCTTTGTAAGTACAGTACATGATTGGGCTCCAAAATTAACAGAGCACATGCTAGCCTGAACAGAATCAATCACAAGGTTATTTTGTTGTTGTTGCTAGCACTGCTAGATGTATGTGTAGATCCATCCATCCATCCATGGACCTAACTAATGGTGTTGTCTTGACTCAAAGTAGAGTGAGTATTAGAGGAAGCTAACAGGTAATAACTAACCTGATGTAAAGCAAGGATTAATGTAATCAGTGCATATAAATGCTGTGTGGATACATTGTACATGAAGGACTTAGCTCCACCTTAGTAACAAATATACTATGCACTGAAAAAAGATACATGGACGGTTCCACAAAGGTGCGTACATAATAGAGCTTAATGTTCTACTTTAGCTTTATATTCTATAATAAATTACTGAGGAGAACTCTTCTATTGGAATTCAAGTCTTGGAAAAGAACAATTCATCGAACACTTTGAATGCATTACCAAATAAAAAGAATTAGATTGGATTGAGACTGATGGAGGAAGGCACCTGAGGAAAAAAAATACGTTATTGGCTAGACAGAGTATCACATCACCAGGTCGATCTCGCCATCATAGAAATCGGCTGGACATACCCAGGTCCGGCCATGTGAAAGACATGTGTGTGGTGCTGGTGCATGTCTCATCAAGCCTCTGGTTCGATGCTGGTCTGATTGGTTCGGCCCCAATCAGACTACCGCATCTCCTTCCCCTTCCTAAAAGTGGCAGAATACACGATGGTGAGAAGATAAAAGATAGCGTCCTGGCATCTATCAAATGGCGGCCATGCATCTTGCAAAGTCTGAACGTGGGCTGCCATGAGAAATTCATGGCGGCGAGAAGCAAACTACAGTAGTCTCGCATAAAGAGAAAGAAGATGCGGCAGCCACGCTAGAGAGAAGCAATGATCTGGGAGAGGCTACCATAGTTTTCTTGTGGGAGATATTCATTGTCGTCATCGATATGAGTTTGTCTTGGATCTTCTTTATGAGGCCGCCATAGATCCACGAAATTCAGAAGATCGGGGGAGGTCGTGCTTTTGCCCGAGATCCGTCCCACGGAGGTGCGCCCCTCCTGACGTCGTCGCCGACATGCCCATGGCGACCTACAGAGAAGGAAGAGAAGATGAGGTGAGGTGAGGAGGAGATGGTGGGCAAAGAAGGAGGGGAGGGGCTTCCCGGTGCTGGATCCGGGGCAACTCTGGCCTCGCCGTGGCCTGCCGTGGTGGATCCCGACGAACAAAAGGGGATGCAAAACCCTAGCCAGCGGGGGAGCTGCGGATCTGCACTGAGGTAAGGGAGGCGCAGACCATGGGGATCTCGCCGGTGTGCTGCGTGCGGCTGGAGCTCGCCGGAACCGGGCGACGTGGGTGGCGGCGGCGTGGGAGGCGGCGAGGGAGAGGAGTTCGTGGGGAGAGACGAGGCGACGAGGGTTGTGTGGGTTCTGTCTCCTTTTGTTTTTTTCTTTTACGGGCTGGATGGATGGATGTGGGATTCCTGCACAAATTGATCATGAACGAGGGTTCGATGGATGGATGTGGGATTCCTGCACAAATGGACGGTAGGATGTTAGCCAAGTCATTAATCTGTGGCATAAATGGATCCACCAATGAGAATATGCGAAACTGAAATTGAGTGTGTGTGTCTCTCTTTCACGGGCTGTTTTTTTCTGGTGAAAACGAACAGTTTCGTCTGACTTTCGGAACACGACATTGTGTCGAGTTGAGCCTGCATGTTTCGTTCGGCTTTTGAAACACGAAACTCAAATTAAATGGTGGATCACGTCATGGAGTTCAAGGAAGAAGCGGCGTTCGTCGTCGTCGTTCTCACAACTGCTACACATGCATCTCGGAGGGGTTTGTCAAGCCGGACAGGAACACGTGTGATGGTTAATTTCATAGATCTTCCTCTCCGGATCTTGCCGGACAGGAGTGAGGAGCGGAGCATGAGTGACATGTTAGTGTGATGGGCACCGTCGATTCGCGCCGGAGGTTCCCGGGATCGTGCATGGCAGTGGTGGCGGCGGTAAGGGAGGAGCGAAGCGCTAGGGTTCTTGCGAGATACAGAGAGAGTAAGGGCACGAGGGGTTGGGTGCGGTTCAGGCGAGAGAAAGAGAGAGGGGTTTGGTGCGGTGTGGTGTGGTGGGTTGGATGGACAGATGGACGGACGGATGGATGGACTGATGTTTGCCATGTCACCGATCCAAGCCACAAGTGATTCCGCCAATCATAATTAAGCTTATGTAGTTTTTTTCTCTTATAAGGCAAATAGTTAAAGTTATGTCAAAATTCATGGAAAAGTTTGTACAAATGATCTCACATTTTGCATAAGTGTGCATCTTGGAATTGCAAACAATGTTGCTAAATGGAGTTTTCATTTTCTTTGCATGAAAAATTCATTTTCCATTTTTCGAGTGCCCAAAATGAGTTTTTGTGTGAAGGACCTATCATATATTTGTTGCAAAATTGGACCAAATCAATTTTACATGAAACTAGGTCATATTTAATGTACAATTGACCAAATGGTTGGGTTTCAAAATCTTTGATCCACCTCTTGTGAAAAAGCCAAATTTTCGTCGATTCAGCAGGAAGCGGGTCAAAATTGAACTACAGCTGCCTCATAGTTTCCTCATGATTTTTTTTCAAAAAATCATTTCTAGGTAAAAAAGTATCTATTTAATCACAGAAATACCAAAAGTTTTCCAAGATTCAACCACCAGCTAGGAACGGTCATGCCCGCCGTTTTGACCGCATTTTGAAATGGGCATGAAAAATTCAAAAAAATTCAAAAAATTTAATAACCTTCGCATAGTGTCATTATATGTGACCAAGTTACTAGGAAAAATAATAAACTTGTAATACGACAAATACTTTAAAAAAGTGTTCTCAGAAATGAGCTATCATGTGTGAAGATTCATGGCTTTCAAGCCAAATGATCAATCTTATGGCCACATTCATGGCATAGTTTGCTCAAATGATCTCATATTGTGGACAAGGGTGGATACTAGAATGACAAACAATGTTTCCTAAGGAAGTTTTCATTTTCTTTGGACGGAAAATTCATTTTCCATTTTTCGAGTGCCCAAAATGAGTTTTTTTTGTGAAGGACCTACCATATATTTATTGCAAAATTGGACCGAATAAATCTTCTAAAATATTAGGCCATATTTAATGTACAATTGACTAAATGGTTGGGTGTCAAAAGCTTTGATCCACCTCTTGTGAAAAAGACAAAATTCTACCGATTCAGTTGGAAGCGGGTAAAATTTCAACTGCAGCTGCCTCATAGTTTTCTCTTTATTTTTTCCAAAAATCATTTCTAGGTACATAAGTATATATTTAATCAGAGAAACACCAAATTTTTTCCAAAATTCCACCCCTAGATAAGAACGGTCATACCGGCAAACTTGACCACATTTTGAAACCGGCATAAGAAATTAAAAAAAACAAAAAATTGAAAACATTAGCATTGTGTCATTATATGTGACCAAGTTACCAGGAAAATTAATAAACTTATAATACGGCAAAATATTTAAAAAAGTGTTCTCAGAAATGAGCCAAATGATTAATCTTATGGCCACATTCATGGCATAGTTTGCTCAAATGATCACATAATGTGCACAAGGGTGCATATTGGAATGACAAACAATGTTGCCTAAGGAAGTTTTCATTTTCTTTGGACAAAAAATTCATTTTCCATTTTTGAGTGCCCAAAATGAGTTTTTTGTGAAGGACCTACCATATATTTGTTGCAAAACTGGACCGGATCAATTTTATAAAATATTAGGTCATATTTAATTTACAATTGTCTATATGGTTGGGAGTCAAAAGATTTGAGCCACCTCTCGTGAAAAAGACAAATTTAAGCCAATTCAGCAGGAAGTCGGTCAAGTTTGAACTGCAGCTGCCTTATAGTTTGCTCATGATTTTTCCAAAATTCATTTTTAGGTACATAAGTATCTAGTTAATCAGAGATACATGGTTTGGTGGCGAGACATTGAGGTTTGGACGGTGGCCGATGGCCCCAACTCCAGAGCGCGCAAACTGGCATGCCAGCCGCGTGGTCACCGCGTGACATTGGCGTTGCCACGCGTTCTCGGTGGCACAGGTATGTCTGATGAGTTGGGCACTCCCCCGGTAGGTGTTAGGAAGAATAATACAACAGAAGAATCTCACGAGGAGACTGAACTATGCTCAAATATGAATTAGCACCCAAGTGTTTGACTAGCGGTGGGGGAAATGCACATGGCAAATGGACCTGAGTTTTGGCTAAGGATGATCATCTACTAAGGACACTATCTTGGCAAATTTTCAGCTCAAATGGAGGAGGATAGGTGACACTTGCTTTGCAAAGTACCACACTGGACAGAAATATGAATGTTGAAGTTGGGCGCAAATGAATGAATGGATTGAGCTGTAATTTGGTGGAGGATGGTCATTTGGGAATAGGAAGGCACTGTAAAAATTTGATACCATTTGGACATGGCAAAGTGGTACTTCCTTCACAATGCTCTTCTATGGATAGAAACTTGGGAAAATTATTGAGAGAAATTGGCTAAATTAAATGAGCTCAAATTTGGTGGAGGTAAGTTATATAGGTAGAAACATGCCCTGGTAAAGTTTCATAAATAATTAAGTGATATCAAATATACTTGCTTCACAAACTGAAAATATGATCAGAATAAAAGATTGGATGATGAGTTCACATGGATTGCTGGATAAATCTCAAATTTTTTGGAGAGTGATTATTTGAGCATATGAAACATTTGGAAAAATCTCAGATCATTTAGATAATCCTAGCCAGTACTTTGTTCACAAAGCTTCTCTGTGGATAGAAACTTTGGAAATTTGTTGATGAAGATTTACTAGGCAAATGGAGCTGAATATTGGCATGTCTGAATGATTTGAATATGGAAGAGATCCCAAAAAGTTTGAAGGAAATAGGAGGGGTTTAGATAGCACTTGCTTTGCAATGTGCCAATCTAGACAGAAAATAGAAATTGATGCTTGGCTCACATAGATGATTGGATTGAGCTGCAATTTGGAGGAGGAGGATAATATGGGCATATGAAGGTACTGCAAAATTTTCATACTATTTGGAGAAATATAAATGGTACTTCCTTCACAATGCTCTCCACTAAACAGAAAATTAGGAAAAATATTGAGGGAAATTGGATAAATTAAATGAGCTAAAATTTGGTGGAGGGAGGTTCTATGGGCAGGGTCATGTCCTGGTAAATTTTCAGCAATTATAAAGCAATATAAAGTATAGTTGCTTCACAGACTGAAAATATTACCAGAAACAAAGATTAGATGGTGAGGTCACATGGATTGTTTATATATGTTTAACATTTTTCAAATACATGTTTAACATCTTTTCATATATTCCCAACAAAAAAACATCTTTTCATACATACGTTTTGATGTTTATATTTGATTTTACACATTATACATTTTTTGTATACATATAAAAAGGAGGTGACCTTAAGTACGAAGCATCCACGTTCACAACCTCATGACCATCTATATTGGTCGTAATCAGGTAGAAATAAGGCCGCTGACCACTGTTGTCTGCTTTATGACCATTTGGTGTAACGCAATTTCAGGGTTTGAGCCCTTCCTAGCAAAATGTCCGTGGATTTACGACCAATTCAGCTCGGGTCACTAAGAGAAGGTCACAAGTTGACACATTTCTTGTAGTGACAAAAGAAAAATACCTGAAACTGAAATTGCTAATTATTCTTTTGATGGTGGAGTACCTAAGAAGTTGGGAGATCCGGGTATACCCACAATACCTTGCTCTGTTAAAAGAAATTATGTTAAAACTGCTTTATGTGATTTAGGGGCTGGTGTTAGTGTTATGCCTTTCTCCCTTTATAAAAGACTTGATTTGAGTAAGCTCACACCTACTGAGATATCTTTGCAAATGGCTGATAAATCCACTGCTTTACCTATTGGAATTTGCGAGGACGTTCCCGTTGTGGTTGCGAATGTTACTATCTTAACAGGCTTTGTTATTCTTGATATGCCCGAGGACGACAATATGTCGATCATCCTTGGTAGACCCTTTCTAAATACTGCAGGGGCTGTTATTGATTGCAATTAAAGCAAGGTTACTTTTCATGTCAATGGCAAGCAACATACCGTGCACTTTCCGAAGAAGCAAACTTTGGTTATTAATATTAATGTCATTGACCCTATTCCCACGGTTATCATTGGAGATTTTATAATCCCTCTACCTACTGCCAAGAAGAAGAAATATTATAATCTCATTGTTGGGCAAATGCAAATCCCCATTGAGGTAACCTAGTGGTATACAAAAATTCTTCGGTTTCATGTTAATCGGAAATGGTTATTAATAAGACTTGATCAACCTTATTAATCAATCCTTTTCGAGAGACATGTGATTGATAAATTGAGTATTCACAACTTTCTATATCACAAGTTTATTTTCTGTTTTTCTTAGTTAGATAAAATAAAATGCCATGAATTTCCTGTTTTCTGGTTTTTCCATGCAATAAAAAATGACCCAAAAATAAAAAGTCTTAGATTGCCACAAAATTTTGACATGGATATTTCTGGAATATTTCAGAATTTTTGGCATAAAAATTACAGCAGGGAGGTGCACCAGTGGGCCACCACACATCAGGGCGCGCCCCCCTGGGCCGCGCCCAGATAGCTTGTGGGGCCCATAGCCCCCTGCCTTATCCCTTTAGATCACCTCGTCTCCTACCTCCAGCAAAAACTTCCTAGCTCTCTCTCTCTCTCTCTCTCTCTCTCTCTCTCTCTCTCTCACTCTCTCGTGTTCTTCCACCTGAAACTGAAATTTTTGATCTCTTTGCTCGGAACCCCATTTCCGAAACTGTTTTGAGGAATTGCTCCTTGGTATGTGACTCTCCCATTCCTCCAATTAGTTTTTGCTTTATTGGTTTATATTTTGCATAAATTGCTGCACTTGGTGCTATAGAAAATAAGCTTGCATGTTGAATTCGTTAAGTTCCAAGTAGTATGAATGCTTGATATGGCCTCTAGGCACCCTTGTGAGTAGTTGCTATCATTCTTACAAAGTTTTATTGATGTGAATTTGTGGCTCAAAAATTTCAGAAAATTGTGTTTAGGAAGATGAGTTTCTTTAGGAGGAACCCCTCAAAGAGGTGTACTTCGGGCGAGTCGTCGAGCGGCGGATCAGTACGACAAGCCTACATTGAGCCCAGGGCCAATCAGATAGTCATGGCCGACGCAAAATCGTGTCGGTGGCCAAGCGATGAGTTCATGATAGGTGCAGGTATCAAGAAGGAATTTGATCATTTCATTTATAATACTGGCCTCACCGACTTCCTTGCAGATAAGTGTGTCCAACACTATAACCTTACCCATACATTCACGCATGGATTTTGCTATCAATCACACGGTTCTAGGGTGTTATTTAAACTTTATGATAAATCTTTTAGCATGACTCTAGAAGAATTCTCGGTTGCTTGCAAACTTCCACTTTGGGGTTTGTTTGAGAGACCATCAACAACTGATTATAATATTTTTCTTGAGAGTCTTTGTATAGGAGAAGATAGGGGAGTAACTCAGGCCAGAATTAAAAGTATACAATTTCCCTCTATTCGTTACTTTGCACTGTTCAATGGGAAAGGCGTAGTAAGAAAACAAGATTGTAGTGCATTATGTGCCCCTGACTTGAGTCTATTCATACTGCTGTGACTGGCGAACAACGCTTTAACCTTGGTGCAATTGTTGCCCGAAGGTTGCACTCCAACTCTAGTAATGGTGATTCGTATGGAGGCATTTATGCTTCTCGCGTAGCTGCAAAATTGGAAGTGTCGCCTCAACCTAATGATCCCATTTTGCCCGACAGATATTTAGATTATGAAGCTATGTGTTCCCATGAATTTCTTGTGAACCGTGCTAGAGGTTATGAGTACAACTTAATATTTAGGAAATATACGCCTATGTCTGTCACTTTGCATGCACCTGCCCTCTTTGACTTTCCGGCTCGACAAAGATATTATGTTCTTGAAAATGAGGTGCGGGAGTACAAGGTGATACGTTGATACGTCTCCATCGTATCTACTTTTCCAAACTCTTTTGCCCTTGTTTTGGACTCTAATTTGCATGATTTGAATGGAACTAACCCGGACTGACGCTGTTTTCAGCAGAATTGCCTTGGTGTTATTTTTGTGCAGAAATAAAAGTTCTCGGATTGACCTGAAAATTTACGGATAATATTTTTAGAATTAATAAAAAATACTGGCGAAAGAATCAACCGGAGGGGGTCCACCACCTGGCCACAAGCCAAGGGGGCGCCCCCCCCTAGGGCGCGCCCTGCAGGCTTGTGGGCCCCCTGGAGCTCCTCCGACCTCAAATCCAAATCTATATATTCCTATTCGGGGAGAAAAAAAATCAAGAAGAAGAGTTCATCGCGTTTTACGATACGGAGCCGCCGCCACCTCCTGTTCTTCCTTGGGAGGGCAGATCTGGGTCCGTTTTGGGCTCCGGAGAGGGGAAATCGACGCCCTCGTCATCACCAACCATCCTTCATCACCAATTTCATGATGCTCTCCGCCGTTCGTGAGTAATCTCATCGTAGGCTTGCTGGACGGTGATGGGTTGGATGAGATTTACCATGTAATCGAGTTAGTTTTGTTAGGGTTTGATCCCTAGTATCCATTATGTTCTGAGATTGATGTTGCTATGACTTTGCTATGCTTAATGCTTGTCACTAGGGCCCGAGTGCCATGATTTCAGATCTGAACCTATTATGTTTTCATGAATATATATGTGTTCTTGATCCTATCTTGCAAGTTGTAGACACCTATTACGAGTTATGATCCGCATCCCCCAGGGTGACAATAACTGGGATTCTTTCCGGTGATTACCGTAGTTTGAGGAGTTCATGTATTCATTAAGTGCTAATGGTTTGGTCCGGTTCTCTATTAAAAGGAGGCCTTAATATCCCTTAGTTTCCATTAGGACCCTGCTGCCACGGGAGGGTAGGACAAAAGATGTCATGCAAGTTCTTTTCCATAAGCACGTATGACTATATATGGAATACATGCCTACATTACATTGATGAATTGGAGCTAGTTCTGTGTCACCCTATGTTATAACCGTTGCATGACGAATGCCATCCGACATAATTATCCATCATTGATCCATTGCCTACGAGCTTTTCACATATTGATCTTTGCTAAGTTACTTTTCCGTTGCTACTGTTACAATCACTACAAAACTGCTACTGTCACTTTGCCATTGTTACCGTTACTTCCATACTGCTTTGCTACTGAATACTTTGCTGCAGATACTAAGTCTTTCAGGTGTGGTTGAATTGACAACTCAGCTGCTAATACTCGAGAATATTCTTTGGCTCCCCTTGTGTCGAATCAATAAATTTGGGTTGAATACTCTACCCTCAAAAATTGTTGCGATCCCCTATACTTGTGGGTTAACAAGACCTTTTTTTGGCGCCGTTGCCGGGAGCATAGCTCTATTCTCTGAGTCAGTTGGGATTTATATCTGTTGATCACTATGAAGAATCTGAAAGACCCAAAAAACAAGATCTATCCCTCTACTACGAGGGGAGGTAAGGAACTGCCATCTAGCTCTGCACTTGATTCACCTTCTGTTATGAGTAAACTTGCGACACCACCACCTACTATTGATTCTGATATGTCGCAAGTAGTTGATGATTCCACTTCTACTATGCATGATGCTTATGATGATACTTTGCTTGATACTACTGTGCCACTAGGTGAATTTCTTGATGAACAAATTGCTAGAGTCAATGCTGCAACTGATGATATTTCTGAAACTGATGAAATTATTGAAACTGAACACTATGAGACACCTGCTAGACCTAGCTCCCCTAGATATGAATTGCCTAATATACCTAAGGGTTATGTTAGGGAGGGAGAGGTAGCTAGGGACTTTCTTGCTTGTAAAGATAGAGATGATCTTAAGAAATTACTATGCAAGTGGAAAGAAAAATCTTTGAATGCTAGAATGCAATATGATCCTAAGTTTGCTACTTCACCTATCTTTGTTACTGATAAGGATTATGAATTCTCTGTCGATCCTGAGCTAATTACTTTGGTTGAATCTGATCCTTTCCATGGTTATGAATCTGAAACTGTTATGGCACATCTTACTAAATTGAATGATATAGCCACCCTATTTACTCATGAGGAAAAATTCATTATTACTATATTCTTAAGTTGTTTCCTTTTTCATTAAAGGGTGATGCTAAGATATGGTTTAATTATCTTGCTCCTGGTTGTGTGCGTAGTCCCC
The DNA here is from genome assembly GCA_039707655.1 of Elymus sibiricus. Lineage (NCBI taxonomy): Eukaryota > Viridiplantae > Streptophyta > Magnoliopsida > Poales > Poaceae > Elymus > Elymus sibiricus. The sequence continues at coordinate 256,034,954 of CM077671.1, forward strand.
AGGATATGATATATTACTTCTCTGAAAAGTATTTTCCTGCCCATAAGAAACAAGCTGCCTTGCAGGAAATATTTAACTTTGTGCAAATTGAAGAAGAGAGTCTCCCACAAGCTTGGGGGAGGCTTCTCCAATTACTTAATGCTTTGCCTGATCATCCTCTCAAGAAAAACGAAATACTTGATATCTTTTATAATGGACAAACCGACGCTTCTAGGGACCACCTAGATAGTTGTGATGGTTGTGTTTTCAGGGAACGAACTATTGAACAAGCTGAACTACTATTGAATAATATATTGAGCAATGATAATGATTGGTCTATTCCCGAACCACCTCCAAAGCCAACTCCGAAGAAAAGAGGTATTCTATTTCTCAGTCCTGAAGATATGCAAGAGGCAAAGAAATCTATGAAATAAAAAGGTATTAAAGCTGAAGATGTTAAGAATCTACCACCTATTGAAGAAATACATGGTCTTGATAACCCGACACAGGTAGTAGAGGTAAATTCCCTCCGTAGATTTGATGAAGGTGATATTCCTTATAATAACTCTGCTAGCCAATGCTTGGATGAGTTTGATAACTTTATTGTTAAGCAAGAAAATTTCAATGCTTATGTTAGTAGACAATTGAAACATAATGCTTACATGCTTGATCGCTTAGGTGATTATATGAGTAGAACTGTTAATGATCTTAAGCTTATTAGTAAACATGCTTCCATGGTAACTACTCCAGTAGAACAAGTACTTAAGGCACAAAATGATTTGCTTAATGAGATGATTGGTAAGAACAATGATCATTCTGTTAGAGTTGTGACTAGAGGTGGTAAAATGACTCAGGAACCTTTGTATCCTGAGGGCCATCCTAAGAGAATTGAGCAAGATTCTCAAAGAATTAATACTGATACACCTAATCATCCCAGTAATAAAAGGAAAAAGAATGACGATAGGGCTTTGCATGCTGCTAGTGAACCTGTTATAGATACACATGAAAACCCAAATGATATTTCTATTTCAGATGCTGAGACACAATATGGAAATGAACATGCGCCTAGTGATAATATTAATGATGATGTTCATGTTGATGCTCAACCTAGTAATGATAATGATGTGGAGATTGAACCTGCTGTTGATCTTGATAACCCACAACCTAAGAACAAAAGATATGACAAAAGAGACTTTGTTGCTAGGAAACATGGTAAAGAAAGAGAACCTTGGGTTCAGAAACCCATGCCTTTTCCTCCTAAACCATCCAAGAAAAAGGATGATGAGGATTTTGAGCGCTTTGTTGAAATGCTTCGACCTGTCTTTTTGCGTATGCGCTTGACTGATATTCTGAAAATGTCTCCTTATGCTAAGTATATGAAAGATATTGTGACAAATAAAAGAAAGATACCGGAAGCTGAGATTTCCACCATGCTTGCTAATTATACCTTTAAGGGTGGAATACCAAAGAAACTAGGAGATCCCGGAGTACCTACTATACCATGCTCTATTAAAGGAAACTATGTTAAAACTGCTTTATGTGACCTTGGAGCTGGTGTTAGTGTTATGCCTTTCTCTTTGTATCGTAGGCTTGATTTGAATAAGTTGACACCTACTGAAATCTCTTTGCAAATGGCTGATAAATCAACTGCTTTACCCATCGGTATTTGTGAGGATGTGCATGTCGTAGTTGCAAATGTTACTATCCTAACGGACTTTGTTATTCTTGATATTACCGAGGACGACAGTATGTCGATCATCCTTGGTAGACCCTTTTTGAATACTGCAGGGGCTGTTATTGATTGCAACAAGGGCAATGTCACTTTTCATGTTAATGGTAATGAGCATACGGTACACTTTCCGAAGAAACAACCTCAAGTTCATAGTATCAACTCCATTGAAAAAATTTCAACGATTATTATTGGAGACTTTGAATTCCCTCTCCCTACTGCCACAAAGAAATATGATATACTTATTGTTGGGGACATGCATATCCCCATTGAGGTAACCTAGTGTTATTCGAAAATTCTCCGGTTCCGTGTCATTCGAAAAAAGTTTGTCAATAAGACTTGATCAACCTTATTGATGGATTCTTTTTGATGAGCATGAGATGGATGAATTTAGAAAGCACAACCTTCTATACCCAACTTCTATTTTCTGTTCTTTAGATTTAATTTAGTAAAAATGCTATTATTTTTCTGTTTTCTGTTTTATCCGTGCAATAAAAAATGACCTGAAAATAAAAGTCCTCCAAATGCCTTGAAAATGTAGTATGATTTTTTCTGGAATATTTTAGAATTTTTGGCACTGAGAACATATCAGGGGGCTGCACCAGTGGGCCACAAGCCTGCAGGGCGCGCCCACTCCCCTGGGTGCGCCCCCCTGGCTTGTGGGTCCCACGTAGGGCCCCCTCACTTATTCCAGCACCCATCCATTTCGTCTTCCTCCAGAAAAAATCCCACCATTGCTCAAACCCGTGTTCTAGCTCATATTGCTGCCATTTTCGATCTCCTTGTGCAAAGCTCCATTTGCAAAACTGTTTTGGGGGATTGTTCTTCGGTATGTGACTCCTCCAATGATCCAATTAGTTTTTGTTCTAGTGCTTTATATATTGCAAATTTTTGCTGCTGTGGTGACCTTGTTCTTGAGCTTGCATGTCAAATTTGTATGGTCCCAAGTAGTTTTGATGCATGATATAGCCTCTAGGCACTTGTGGGAGTAGTTGCTATAAGTTTTGTTGAGTTTTGTTCACCTTTATTTTGAATCACTAAAAATTTCAGAAATTTTTAGAGAAAGAAATGATGAGGAGATTTTTAAGAGGCTCTTCAAGCCGGGGCTCTAAAGAAGATGAAAATGAGGAGGAGGAGAAGTTTAAATACAATCTCCCTCGCGTCGCGGAGGTTCGGTCATGTGAATGGCCAAGTGATGCATTCTTGAGGGCGGCTAGAATTTATGAAGATTTCTATTATCTGGCAGAAAATGCGGGCATCACCGACTTCCTCAACGATAAGTGTGACCAGTACCTCCTACTCACTAATATTTTCGTGCAAAATTTTCACTTTTATCCTAGGAAGAATCCTCCCATGGTAGAGTTTTACTTATATGATGTTCCTAAGAAGATGTCACTTTATGATTTTTGCAATGTTTGCAAAATACCTCATGAGGGCAGCATCAGTGAACCACGTCCTAGAGACATGGAGGACTTTAGTGCCGCAATCACTGTGGGGGAAGAGAGAGGGGTGTCAAAGGCAAGAGCAGCTAGTTTACATTTTCCAATTCTACGCTATTATTCATTATTTGCAGGGAGATGTTTAGTTGGTCGTGGGGAGAGTGGAAGCCTTAGTGCTCCCGACCTCGCCATTCCGTGCCACGCTTTACTTGCTGATAGAACTTTCAGTCTGGGCGCTATGGTGGCCCAACGGTTGAACTTAAACCGTTCGAAGGGCCCCATATTCGGAGGTATCTATGCATCTCGTCTAGCCAAACACTTTAAGATACCCATTAGGCTTGACGAGGAAGAGGAAATGCTGCTACCTACAAGATATTTAGACTATGATAGTATGGTAGCACATGATTTTTTTAGGAAGGATAATGATAGGAGGCTGCTTTACAATTTAGTATTTAGTCAGGGTACTTGTGAGATTATTGCTCTGCCTGCTTCTTCTTTGTTCGATATTCATTCAGGCAGGTACACTATTATGCCCGAGGACATCTACAGATATTGGGGCCTGTCGCAACCCCCAGGACCTGAGCCGGCACCAGCCCTTGATCCGTATCAGGATCCAGTTTTTCAGTGGGAGCCATAGGAGCTCGCCAACCAGTGGAACCCTCAGTATCCTCCGGAGTATCCAGGAGATGGTTATTTTCAGCCATGGCCCTAGACAAACTTTGGCTAAAAGCCTAAGCTTGGGGGAGTACGTATTTCTCACCGACATTACATTCATGTTCACGCACTCATCTTAGTAGTCGGTGCTTATACTTTTTCATTGTACCATCCATGGTAGTTTATTTCTTCTTTTCGCTTTCTTCCAGTGTGTTTAATTAACCTTGAAAAAAAATTAGTTCTAGCTTTACCTTTCAGTTTTTTTAGTTGTATCATTAAAAACAAAACCCAAAAAGATTTCTCGTTCTTTTTTTGCTTGTTGGTATCTCTCCCGTGTAAATACTTTTTCTTGTTCTTGTTTTGAAATTTCTTTTCTTTGGGTCGTAAGGAGAAGACCACAATGAAAATGTTGAGTGGCTCTCATATGCATTATTGTTTATCTTACAGAGAGCCCATATTACCTTGCCTTCTCCTTTGAGTTATTGTTTGCAGATTCCAGCTTAGTCCAATGCACGTGCACTCTCTTTATTATTCACACCGTTCGGTCGTGCAAGTGAAAGGCAATAATGACGATATATGATGAAGTGATTGAGATGGAGAAAAGCTGGTACGAACTCGACCTATTTTGTTTTTGTAAATATGATTAGCTCATCGTTCTGGATTCAGCTCATTATGAATGAAACATGTTTGCAATGACAATTAGAGATTATAGTTACTCATGCCATGCTTAATTAGCTAAGAGTGTATAATGGTTTGTCTTGAGTGCCAACATGCATTTTAAAATGGTTGTGATGCAGTATGATAAGATGGCATCCTCCTCTGAATGATTCAAGTGGCTTGACTTGGCACATGTTCACGCATGTAGTTGAAACAAAATCAACATAGCCTCCACGATGTTTATGTTCATGGTGATTTATATCCTACTCATGCTTGCATTCAATGTTGGTTAATCTCAATGCATGTTTATGACTGTTGTCGCTCTCTAGTTGGTCGTTTCCCAGTCTCTTGCTAGCCTTCACATGTACTAAGCGGGAATACTGCTTGTGCATCCATTTCCATAAACCCAAAGTTGTTCCATATGAGTCCACCATACCTACCTATATGCGGTATTTACCTGCCATTCCAAGTAAATTTGAATGTGCCAAACTCTAAACCTTCAAATAATACTCTATTTTGTATGACTGAATCGCTCATGTAGTGACTAGGGGCTGTCAGTATCTTCCATGCTAGGTGGGTTATTCTCACGATACGTCTTGATTCACTATCATTCACGAGAAAGTGGCTGGTATTCGGGATGCCCAGTTCCATGCTCAAAAATCAAATCAAAATATAATGAAACAAAACTCCCCCAGGATTGTTGTTTGTATGGACGGTACCCGTGGATTCGGCTCGCCGTGGAGTGTGATTGATTGGTGGAGGGGGAGTAAAAACTTTACTATTCTGTTTGGGAACCGCCTATAATGTATCTAGCATGGAAGATACCGAGATCTCTTAGTTGTTATGTTGACAATGAAAGCATACCGCTCAAAATTATTATTCATCCCTGTTTTAAAAGCTCGAGCTCTGGCACCTCTGTAAATCAATGCTTCCCTCTACGAAGGGCCTATCTTTTTTACTTTACTGTTGAGTCATCCTCCTCTTATAAAAAGCACCAGTTAGAGAGCACCACCATCGTTTGTATTCTTTGTTATTAATTGATATTGAGTATGATTGTGACTGGATCTCTTTTACCATGATTTACAATGTCTAGTCAGTCCATGTTCTTCAGAGGTGCTCTGCATTTATGTTTTGCGGTCTCAGAAAGGGCTAGCGAGATACCATTATATCATATAGTATCATGATTGTTTTGATAAAATTGTTGTCATCCGAGATTTATTATTATTGCTCGCTAGTTTATTATGCCATTGATATGAGTAAATGTGAGACCTAAATGTTATTATGAATGTGGTTAGTCTATAATCTTTGCTGAAAATATGAACATCAGTTAGACATATTTACAACAACAAGATCAAACAGAGTTTGTAAAAGTTTTTCTTTATCACTTTCAGTTTGTCAACTGAATTGCTTGAGGACAAACAATGGGTTAAGCTTGGGGGAGTTGATACGTCTCCATCGTATCTACTTTTCCAAACTCTTTTGCCCTTGTTTTGGACTCTAATTTGCATGATTTGAATGGAACTAACCCGGACTGACGCTGTTTTCAGCAGAATTGCCTTGGTGTTATTTTTGTGCAGAAATAAAAGTTCTCGGATTGACCTAAAAATTTATGGAGAATAATTTTGGAATTAATAAAAAATACTGGCGAAAGAATCAACCGGAGGGGGTCCACCACCTGGCCACAAGCCAGGGGGGCGCCCCCCTAGGGCGCGCCCTGCAGGCTTGTGGGCCCCTGGAGCTCCTCCGACCTCAATTCCAACTCTATATATTCCTATTCGGGGAGAAAAAAAATCAAGAAGAAGAGTTCATCATGTTTTACGATACGGAGCCGCCGCCACCTCCTGTTTTTCCTCGGGAGGGCAGATCTGGGGTCCATTTTGGGCTCCGGAGAGGGGAAATCGACACCGTCGTCATCACCAACCATCCTTCATCACCAATTTCATGATGCTCTCTGCCGTTCGTGAGTAATCTCATCGTAGGCTTGCTGGACGGTGATGGGTTGGATGAGATTTACCATGTTATCGAGTTAGTTTTGTTAGGGTTTGATCCCTAGTATCCATTATGTTCTGAGATTGATGTTGCTATGACTTTGCTATGCTTAATGCTTGTCACTAGGGCCCGAGTGCCATGATTTCAGATCTGAACCTATTATGTTTTCATGAATATATATGTGTTCTTGATCCTATCTTGCAAGTTGTAGACACCTATTACGAGTTATGATCCGCATCCCCCAGGGTGACAATAACTGGGATTCTTTCAGGTGATTACCGTAGTTTGAGGAGTTCATGTATTCATTAAGCGCTAATGCTTTGGTGCGGTTCTCTATTAAAAGGAGGCCTTAATATCCCTTAGTTTCCATTAGGACCCCGCTGCCACGGGAGGGTTGGACAAAAGATGTCATGCAACTTCTTTTCCATAAGCACGTATGACTATATATGGAATACATGCCTACATTACATTGATGAATTGGAGCTAGTTCTGTGTCACCCTATGTTATAACCGTTGCATGATGAATGCCATCCGACATAATTATCCATCACTGATCCATTGCCTACGAGCTTTTCACATGTTGATCTTTGCTAAGTTACTTTTCCGTTGCTACTGTTACAATCACTACAAAACTGCTACTGTCACTTTGCCATTGTTACCGTTACTTCCATACTGCTTTGCTACTGAATACTTTGCTGCAGATACTAAGTCTTTCAGGTGTGGTTGAATTGACAACTCAGCTGCTAATACTCGAGTATATTCTTTGGCTCCCCTTGTGTCGAATCAATAAATTTGGGTTGAATACTCTACCCTCGAAAACTGTTGCGATCCCCTATACTTGTGGGTTATCATACGTCTCCAACGTATTTATAATTTTTGATTCTTCCATGTTGTTATATTATCATTCTTGGACATTCTATAATCATTTTATAGCAACTTTATATCATTTTTTGGGACTAACCTATTGACATAGTGCCCAGTGCCAGTTGCTGTTTTTTGCTTGTTTTTTACTTCGCAGAATATCAGTACCAAACGGAGTCCAAATGACACGAAAACTTTCTGGAGGTTTTTTTGAACCAGAAGACTACTTGGGAGCCAAGGAAGCATCTGGGGGAGGCCCGTGGGGCCCACGATACACCAGGGCACGCTAGAGGCCCCTGTCGCGCCCTGATGTATCGTGGGGCCCATGGAGGTCTTTTCCACCGCCTCTCAGCTCTATAAATCCTTAGAAATTCCAGAAACCCTAGAGGAGGAGACGAAACACAATTCCAGCCGCCGCAAGTTCCTGAACCACAAGATCCAATCTAACACCATCATGGAGGGGTTCATCATCCTCATTGGTGCCTCTTCGATGATGCGTGAGTAGTCCACCATAGACCTACGGGTCCGTAGGCAGTAGCTAGATGGATTCCTCTCTCTCTTTTGATTCTCAATACAATGGTCTCTAGGAGATCTATTTGATGTAATTACTTTTTGCGGTGTGTTTGTTGGGATCCGGTGAAGTTTGAGTTCATGATCAGTTTCTATCCATGAATATTATTTGAGTCTTCTTTGATCTCTTATATGTACGATTATTTATAGCCTCGTATTTCTTCTTCGAATCTTTGGATTAGTTAGGCCAACTAGATCGATTTTTCTTGCAATGGGAAGAGGTGCTTTGTGATGGGTTCGATCTTGCGGTGTCCTCTCCCAGTGACAGAATGGGCAACGAGGCACGCATGTATCGTTGCTATTAAGGATAACAAGATGGGGTCTATTCCTACATGAATAGATCTTGTCTACATCATGTCATCGTTCTTATTGCATTACTCCGTTTCTCCATGAACTTAATACACTAGATGCATGCTGGATAGTGGTCGATGTGTGGAATAATAGTAGTAGATGCAGAATCGTTTAGGTCTACTAATCTTGGAAGTGATGCCTATATATTGATCATTGCCTTGGATATCGTCATGATTATTTGAACTTCTATCAATTGCCCAACAGTAATTTGTTTACCCACCGTGTGCTATTTTCTTGAGAGAAGCCACTAGTGAAATCTATGGCCCCCGGGTCTATTCTTTTAATATATTGCTTTCCGATCTATCTTTTTCCGCATTTGTTTTCAGATCTATTATTCCAAAAACCCAAAAATACCTTGATGCACTTTTTATTTGTTTCTTTTATTTTGTGTTCTTGTGTGATCTATTTATCCAATATCATACAAACCAATCTATCTTTTTACCATGGAGAGATTGACAACCTCTCTTACGCGTCGGGTTGCAAGTATTTGTTCTTTGTGTGCAAGTACCGTTTACATAGTGTTGCTTGGTTCCCCTACTGGTTCGATAACCTTGGTTTTATAACTGAGGGAAATACTTACCGTAGTTGTGTTGCATCATCCCTTCCTCTTTGGGGAAATACTGACACAGTCTCAAGCCACGTCACAAGGCTGCATTGGAGGCTGCTCGTTTGGCAAAGGAGGCGGCCAGGAATGCCTCCACAAGCTATCACTTCAACTATTACCCAGATCAGCAGTGGTGATTACCAAGCTAGGCAAAAGCCTAAGGTTGGGGGAGTACGTATTTCTCACCGACATTACATTCATGTTCGCACACTTCATACAAATTGTCGATGTTCATCCTCTTTCATTGTATATCCATGTTAGCTTTATTTTCTCGCTTTCTTCTTGTGCGTCTGAAAAACTTTGAAAATCCAAAAATATTTCTCGCTTCTTTTTGGTTTTCATTTTCTTATTTCTTTAGTTGTAGAACTAAAAAGAAAACCGAAAAAGATTTCCTTTGCATGTTGGGAGCTTTCCCGTGTAAATAGTTTTTCTCGTTCTTGTTTTCCCTTAGTTCATTTCCTTGATTAAGAAAAACAAAAACTCCAAAAATATTTCAGTGTGTTTCTCTGAATTTCTTTCCTTTTTGTTGTATCTTTGAAAGGAGAAGACCACGATGAAAATGTTGAGTGGCTCTTATATGCTTTATTGCTGATCTAACAGAGATCCAATTTTACCTTGCCTTCTCCTTTGTCTAAAACTGCCCAGCAGATTCCAGCTTAGTCCACAGCATTCCTGCACTATTATTATTATCAACATGCAAGTGAAAGGTAGTAATGAAAATATTTGATGAAGTGATCGTGGCAAAGGAAGCTGGAATGAACTCTTCTTGTTTTTTGTTTTTGTAAATATGTTTAGCCACTTTGATCTTGATTCAGTATATCATGAGTAAACATGTTTGTGATGACAATTAGAGATTATAGCTTCTCATGCCATGCCTAAACAGCTAGGAGTTGATAATGATTTATCTTGTGTGTCAACATGCATTAAAATGGTTATGATATGGTATGGTAGTATGGTATTTCCCTCTGGGTAATTCTAGCAGTTTGACTTGGCCCATGTGCAAACATGTAGTTGAATCAAAACCAATGCAACCTTCATGATGTTTCAAATCAGAGTGTTCATATCCTACTCATGCTACGTCCAATGTTAATTATTCACAATGTATGCCTATGAACGTTGTTGCTCTCTAGCCGGTAGCTTCTCAATCTATTGCTAGCCTTCACCTGTACTAAGCAGGAATGCTGCTTGTGCATCCAAAACCCTTAAACCAAGTTATTCCACATGAGTCCACCATACCTACCTATATGCGGTATTACCCAGCCGTTCCAAGTAAATTTGCATGTGCCACCTCTAAATATTCAAATAGACATCCATTTTGTGCGCTCGTCTCGCTCATGGAGCTACGAGGCGGTCAATATTTTCCATGCTAAGCGAGTTATTCTCAGGACAGTCGTTTATTCGCCGTCATTGCACGAGAGAGGCTGGTAAAAAGGATGCCCAGTCCTGCATAATCAGAATAAACTAAACAAAAGTCCTTGGGACAGTTGTATGTTGGAAGGCATCCGTGGATTCGGTCAGCCATGGTTTGTGTATGGATGGTGGATAGGAGTAAACTTTACTATTCAGTTTGGCAACCACCAATAATGAGTTTAGCATGGAAGATATTGAAAACCTTTGTCGTAACATTGACAAGAAAAGTGCACCACCCAAAAATTATATCTTCACTCTTGTTTTAAGCTTCGAGCTCTCGCACCTCTGCAAATCAATGCTTCCCTCTGCGAAGGGCCTATCTATTTACTTTTATGATGAGTCATCATCCTCTTACTAAAAGCACCAGAGTGGAGAGAACTTTTGTCATTCTTATGCATTGAGTCTAGTTAATGTTGAATATGAGCATGACATGATCTTTTCTACCCTGAATTATAATGTTTAGTTGTTGCTTGGAGCTCAGAGGTGCTCTGCATTTATGTCTTGTGGTCTCAGAAAGGGCTAGCGAAGTACCATGTCACCATATTATATTATGACTGTTTTGACAAATTGTTGGTATGTGAGATACTTTATTATTGCTTGCTAGTTGGCTATGTATTGCCATGAGTCAACATAATAATTAGTTGTTGTCATGAATGTGTTTATTTATGATTTATGTTGAAAACTTGAGCACTAGCTAAGCATGTGTCTAACAACGAGAACAAAAGAGTTTGTAAAAGTTCTCTTTATCACTTTCAGTTTATCAACTGAATTGCTTGAGGACAAGCAATGAGTTAAGCTTGGGGGAGTTGATACGTCTCCAATGTATCTACTTTTCCAAACACTTTTGCTCTTGTTTTGACCTCTAATTTGCATGATTTGAATGAAACTAACCCGAACTGACACTGTTTTCAGCAGAACTACCTTGGTGTTATTTTTGTGCAGAAATAAAAGTTATCGGAATTGGACTAAACTCTTTGTGAATTATTTCTGAGAATTATAACGACTTATGGAGCAAAGAGCTATCGGAGGGCGTGTGCCAGGGGGTCACCACACATCCGGGCGCGCCCCCCTAGGACGCGCCCTGATGGCTTGTGGGGCCCTCGAGGCTCCTCTGACCCTAATTCAAGTCCTATAAATTCACATCTTCGGAGAAAAAAATAGGAGAGAAGTTTTCATTGCGTTTCACGAGACGGACCCGCCGCCACCTCCTGTTCTTCCTCCGGAGGGCTGATCTGGAGCCTGTTTTGGGCTCCGGAGAGGGGAAATCGTCGCCGTCGTCATCACCAAACCATCTTCATCAACACCGCCATGATGCTTACCACCGGGAGTGAGTAATTCCTTTGTAGACTTGCTGGACGCTGGTGGGATTGGATGAGATTGATCATCTAATCGAGTTAAGTTTGACAGGGCTTGATCCCTAGTGTCCACTATGTTCTGAGATTGATGTTGCTATGACTTTGCTATGCTTAATGCTTGTCACTAGGGCCCGAGTGTCATGATTTCAGATCTGAACGTATTATGTTTTCATGAATATAAGAGTGATTTGGATCCTATCTTGCAACTTGTATGCACCTATTACGTGTCATGATCCGCATACCCCAAGGTGACAATAATTGGGATTCTTTCCGGTGATTGCCGTAGTTTGAGGACTTCATGTATTCACCATGTGTTAATGCTTTCTTCCGGTTCTCTATTAAAAGGAGGCCTTAATATCCCTTAGTTTCCAATAGGACCCCGCTGCCATGGGAGGGTACGACAAAAGATGTCATGCAAGTTCTTATCGCAAGCACGTATGACTATATACATAATACATGCCTACATTATATTGATGAATTGGAGCTAGTTCTGTGTCGCCCTAGTGTGTAACTGTTAAATGATCAATGTCATCTAAATCATTATCCATCACCGATCCACGTCCTACGCTTTACATATACTGAATCTTGCTAAGTTACTATTGCTACTGCTACTGTCACACCTACTACAAAATTGCCGCTGTCATTACTACTGTTACTTTTGCTACTACTATTTGCCGTGCTACTAAATCTTTGTTGTAGAGATATACCCCAGGTGTGGTTGAATTGACAACTCAACTGTCAAGGCCAATAAATATTCTTTGGCTCCCCTTGTGTCGAACCAATAAATTAGGGTGAAATACTACCCGTGAAGACTGCCGTGATCCCCTACACTTGTGGGTTATCATTGTCTGAGCTGCTGGCTCAGCAATGGCCATCGGCATCCTAAGAGTCACGTCCCCACTGGCCGACTTGGATTGGTGGGGATTACACGTGTGGGCGCCCCGACGATGGTGGCGCTGACCCTGGCTCGATGGCTGATGCCGGGCTTTTCCACGCCGCGGTTTGTGCACCATGAAGCGGGCGGTGGTTGGTGTCTTGTGGATTGGATGCCGGGGCGGTGGTCCTAGAAGGTGGTCTGTCTGGTTGATCTCTGCTGGAATTTGATCTATATATGGGCCAGCCCAATAGCACTTTCAGAATTCCTAATAAATCCTAGGGGCCCACTCAGCCCATTCATGCAAGGCAAGAGGTGGAACAAAAGTTTAGTCCCATACTGCTCACCTAGTAGGAGTTGGACCTCCTTCAAAGGGAGGTTGTTTCCACACATGTATGAGCATGAGAATAAGAGACAAATACACGCGCGCTCCTCCTCCGCTGTCCGCCTCGCCACGCCACGCCTCATCACGACGCGCCGCGGGTTGCGGGAATGAGCCGAGCCGATGTTTAAATTTTTGCCACGCATGACTGGTATGTGAAAGGTTGCACGGGAGCTGAACCGTTTTTGCTGTAGTGGGGAGTGAATACGAATACTGCACCCTTCGGTTGCTGGCTGTTCGCTTCCTCTCCCGTCCTTTTGTTTTGTCTTCCGCCGCAACCTATTCGCCTCCTTTTCCTTTGCCTATAAAAGACAGGTCGCTCCTCTCCAGAGAGACACATCATCTTCGTCACGCCATCGAGTTCCAATCACGGAGCTGCTGCTAGGTTCTTCCCCATCCCGGCTTGCGGCGTGCACCACAGGTTGGGACAGCTGGCCTCTGAAACCCCACCACTTTGAGCCCTGTACGGGAGAAGGGTGATAAGGCATTTGGGGAGCACTCTGCGCGACTACTGACTTCTTCATCACGGACGCCACGGACGCCGACCACCACTTCCCAGACGACGACTTCTTCCCCGACGTCAACAACCTCTTCAACGACATGGCCAGTGATGACGTCAACGCCAATCCCACTGCTGCTGCTGCGGCTAGAACTCATTACATGTCCTTGTTCCATTTTTTTGAGTTCCTGCCACAACTTCTTGTTCTAGTTTCTGTTCTAGATATGTTCCGTTCATACTCACAACTATAGGCAATTTACCCCCAGTGGTTTACCCCGAGTGGTTTTGCTGCTTCCATGAGGCCTCCTATGTTTGAGGGTGTGCACTATAAGAGGTGGCGTGTGAGGGCCGTTCTATGGTTTCAAACCATGAGCTTCTATGACACTACTCTTGGCAAGCCTGAAGGAGTTCTTAATCCTCAAGAGGAACAAGCTTTTCAGAAAACGTACACCTTGTTTAAGGCTGCTCTTTTGAGTGTTCTTGGTGAGAACATAGTTGATGCTTATGCGTCAACTGATAATGGAAAAATACGTGGGATGCACTCGAGGCCAAGTTTGGGGTCTCGGATGCCGGCACTGAGCTGTATATCATGGAACAATTCTATGACTACAGGATGACTGATGAGCGCTCCATGGTTGAGCAAGCTCACGAGATACAGTCATTTGCTAGAGAACTTGAGCACTTCAATTGTATGTTACCAGATAAGTTTGTTGCCAGAGGCATCATCACTAAGCTTCCTCCCTCGTGGAGGAACTTTGCTACCTCTCTGAAGCATAAGAGATAGGAGTTTTCCGTTCCGCATCTTATTGGTACTCTTGATGTGGAAGAAAAGGCAAGAGCAAAAGACATACGTGCTCGAGGTATTGAGGGAGGTTCTAGTGCCAATCTGGTACAGAAGAAAAACTTCCAGCCCCACAAGTTCAAGAACAAGGGCAAGTTTGATGGCAAGGGAAAGTTTGATGGGAAGAACAAGGCTTCACAGCACACCAACTTCAAGAAAAAGATTGACAAGAAGAAAGGTGTTTGTCATGTCTGCGGAGATCCTGATCATTGTTGGGCCCCAAGCTGCCCTAACCGTTATGACAAGCGTCAACATGGGAAAGGCGACAAGATCACCAATGTTATAATTGGTGACCCTGAGATGAAGGATGTTGGGTATGGTATACTTCCCACTATTCTCTCAGTATGTCGTTCCCCTGATTGGTTGATTGACACGGGTGCTAATGTGCTTGTATGCGGTGATATTTCCATGTTTTCCTCTTATCAGGCGCAGGGACTACTTCCGTGCTGATGGACAACGGTTCAAGTGTTTCTGTTCGTGGTGTTGGCACGGTCGATCTGAAGTTTGCTTCGGGGAAGATCATGCGGCTGAAGAACGTGTACTATGTACCCTTGTCAATAAAAATCTTGGTAGCGGATCTCTTCTGTGTAGAGATGGCTACAAGCTTGTGTTCGAGTCAAATAAATTTGTAATATCCAAGTATGGAACTTTTGTTGGTAAAGGTTATGAGTCAGGAGGCTTGTTCAGACTATCATTGTCAGATGTTTGTAATAAAGTTGTTAATCATGTTTGCAACAATAGTGAATCAAATGTTTGGCATTCACGTCTCTGTCATGTTAATTTTGGTTGTATGACATGGCTAGCCAAGTTGAACTTAATCCCCAACTTCACCGCTGTCAAGGGATCTAAGTGTCAAGTTTGTGTGCAAGCTAAGCAACCTCCTAAGTCTCATACAACCGCGAAAACAAGAAATCTTGCTCCACTAGAACTCATACATTCAGATCTTTGTGAAATGAATGGTGTTTTGACGAAAGGTGGAAAGAAATATTTTATGACGTCAATATACCAATTCCAAAGAAGCGAAATCTTGGACCAAAAACTGTGGATTGTGTTTTCCTCGGCTATGCTTTTCATAGCATTGGTTATAGATTCTTGATTGTAAAATCTAAGGTATTGGACATGCACGTCGGCACAATCATGGAGTCGAATGATGCGACTTTCTTTGAAGATATCTTTCCCATGAAGGATATGGGTAGCTCATCAAATCAGGAGTTGCCTAGTTCATCGAGTCAAGATGTAGTTGCAATTTCTGAATCTACCATTCCGATGCAACATCATGAAGATCATGTGGAGGACAATAATGAGACTCCTAAAAGGAGCAAGAGATAGAGGATTGTAAAGTCCTTTGGTGATGATTTTCTTGTGTATCTCATAGATGACATTCCCAGTTCTATTTCAGAGGCCTGTGCATTTGAAGATGCTGACTACTGGAAGGAAGCGGTCCGTAGTGAGATGGATTCCATCTTGGCAAATGAAACCTGGGAGATAACTGATCGTCCTTATGGGTGCAAACCTATAGGGTGCAAATGGGTATTCGATAAGAAACTTAGGCCTGATGGTACTATTGAAAAGTACAAGGCACGGCTCGTGGCCAAAGGTTATACCCAAAAGGAAGGTGGAGACTTCTTTGATACTTACTCACCTATGGCTCGACTGACTACTATTCGAGTGCTACTTTCACTAGATGCCTCACATGGTCTTCTCGTTCATCAAATGGATGTTAAGATTGCTTTCCTAAATGGAGAGTTGGATGAGGAAATTTACATGGAACAACCAGATGGGTTTATAGTGGACGGCCAGGAAGGAAAGGTGTGCAAATTGTTGAAGTCTTTGTATGGACTTATACAAGCACCTAAGCAGTGACATGAGAAGTTTGAAAGAACTTTAACAGCTGCAGGCTTTGTTGTAAATAAAGCTGACAAATGTGTGTACTATCGCCATGGTGGGGGCGAGGGAGTCATTCTTTGCTTGTATGTTGATGACATATTGATTTTCGAAACAAATCTGAATGTTATTAAGGAGGTCAAGGATTTCCTATCTCATTGTTTCAAGATCAAGGATTTAGGAATAGCTGATGTTATTTTGAATATCAAGCTATTGAGAGATGATGATGGTGGGATTACATTGCTTCAATCTCACTATGTGGAAAAGATCTTGAGTCGCTTTGGTTATAGTGACTGCAAGCCTCTCCAACACCATATGATGCTAGCGTGTTGCTTCGAAAGAATTGCTAGATATCAATTGAAGTACTCTCAGATTATTGGCTCGCTTATGTATTTACCCAGCGCTACGAGACCCGACATCTCCTTTTCTGTTAGCAAACTGAGCCGGTTTGTCTCAAAACCAGGAGATGATCATTGGAAAGCTCTAGAAAGAGTTATGCACTATTTGAAGGGCACTACGAGTTATGGAATTCACTACACTGGGTACCCAAAGGTACTTGAAGGGTATAGTGACTCAAAGTGGATCTTTGATGCTAATGAGATAAAGGCCATGAGCGGATATGTATTCACTCATGGTGGTGGCGTTGTTTCTTGAAAGTCTTGCAAGCAGACCATCTTAACGAAGTCAACAATGGAAGCAGAACTCACAACACTAGATACAACCACGATCAAAGCAGATTGGCTTCGTCGGCTCTTGAATAACTTGTTGGTTGTTGAGAAACCTGTACCGGGTATCCTTATGGACCGCGATAATCAAACTGTGATCACGAAAGTGAGCAGCTCAAAGGATAACATGAAGTCATCAAGACATGTTTAGAGAAGGTTAAATCCTATCAGGAAAATGAGAAACTCCGGAGTTATTGCATTGGATTATATCCAAACGTCTAACAATCTAGCAGATCCTTTTACTAAGGGTCTATCACATAATGTGATAGATAATGCATCGAAGGAGATGGGTACGAGACCCACAATATGAGTTGCTCACAGTGATAACCTATTCTATGTGATCGGAGATCCCGTGAATTAGATGTGGAAGACAAACTGTTGGTCAACTGAGAGGAGAGTATCCTTACTATTAATAACACCACTCCATGAAGATGCAATACTCTCCTAATCTGCATGGTAGGTTGTTGTATATCTTAATGTGTTCTAAGTGGCTTATTTAAGCAGAGATGTTGTCCTGCAAAATATCTCTTGAAGAACACACCTATATGAGTCTGATTGTTAAACGCCGCAATCTATGAGAGTAGGGTGCTCTCTAGTAAACTCATGAAAGGTCATGGAGTATGACGCATAAGCTCCACCCGCGGGGAAGACCCACAGTAGCCTAGTATCGGTCAAGGCTTTGTGTGAAGCTAGATTCACAGAAAACTTGCAGTTCAAGGCTTAGTCCACTGTTCAAGTTGCTTACTAGTGTAGCATAGAATTCTAGGTGGAAGTTCAACTTAACAGTCTCCACTGTAGTACCGGTATATAAACAGTGTTTTGGAACCAAAGGTAAATTTTGTGTGCCTCTGGGATCTGGTGGGGGATTGCTAGAATTTGATCTATATATGGGCCATCCCAATAGCATTTTCAGAATTCCTAATAAGTCCTAGAGGCCCACTCAGCCCATTCATGCAAGGCAAGAGGTGGGTCAAAATTTTAGTCCCATACTGCTCACCTAGTAGGAGTTGGACCTCCTTATATGGGAGGTTGTTTCCACACATGTATGAGCATGAGAACAAGAGACAGATACACGAGCGCTCCTCCTCCGCCGCCCGCCTCGCCACGCCACGCCTCGTCACGACGCGCTAAATTTTTGCCACGCATGATTGGTATGTGAAAGGTTGCACGGGTCAAAGCACATTTGCTCCCTTGGTGGTTTTGGTAATTAATAACAACATATATGTCATTGAACTAATGTTTCCACTAAGCATATTTCAGGAAAAGTTCAATGATAGGGATGGCAAAAGGATTGTGGAAAAGCCCAAGATGCAAGGAAATGGATTGGCAAAGCTTCAAGCAAGAGGAATCTACATTTTACTTTGTGAGAAATCACTTTGAGTCCATAGGAAAGCCAATACTATTAAAAGGGGGTAAGGTACTGTTGGTGAACAAGATTCTCCACGTGCACAAGAGATAGTTACCAAAAACACCCACAAGCTCTTCCACAAAAGTCTGTCCAAAGCCAAATATCCAAAATCGGTGCAACCAACAATTCCCACTCGGTGCCATCGATTCCCAAACTCAGAGACACTCATGCCAAACCCTAGCCAGTCGGTGCAACCGATTCTGCTTTGGTGCCACCGAGTTCAGTTGCCAACTTTCTATTTAGCCATTTTCAGTCTTCGGTACCATCGAGTTTTGCCGGTCGGTCTCACCGAGTTCTTGGACCAACTCTCTGGATAGCCATTCACAAGAATCGGTACCACCGAGTTTCTGGACCAACTCTCTGGTAAGCCATGGTCAAGAATCGATACCACCGAGATATGAAAATCGGCGTCACCAAGTTGTGCAATCTGACCGTTGGTCACCTAATCGGTACCACCGAGAGTTATGTATCGGTCTCACCGAGATTCAAAAGTTACTGCCTTTTTGGTCACTTCGGTACCACCGAGATTCACACATCGGTGTCACCGAGTTGGTCACTTTAGGTGTAACGGTTGGACTTTTGGGGATGCCTATATATACCCCTTCACCACCACCTACTCGAAAGTGAAGCACTCAGAACTATTCCATACTTGCCCCCATCCTATTTTCTGAGAGAGAGCCACCTACTCATGTGTTGAGATCAAGCTATTCCACTCCATCCATATGAATCTTGATCTCTAGCCTCCCCAAGTTGCTTTCCACCAAATCAATCTCTTCCACCATAGCCAAATCTGTGAGAGAGTGATTGTGTGTTGAGGAGTCTATCATCTTGAAGCACAAGAGCAAGGAGTTCATCGACATTGCCGAGCCTATTACCTTTGGAGGGTGGTGCTTCCTAGATTGGTTAGGTGTCGCTTGGGAGCCTCCTACTTCGTGTTGTGGAGTTGAACCAAGAAGTTTGTACGGGCAAGGAGATCGCCTACTTCGTGAAGATCTACCCATAGTGAGGCTAGTCCTTCGTGGACGGAAGCCGTTATGAAATAGTCAAGGTTGCTACTTCGTGGAACCTTATGGGTGGAGCCCTCCGTGGACTCTCGCGACCGTTACCCTCCGTGGGTTGAAGACTCCATAAACGTGGACGTACGATAGCACCACCCATCGGAACCACGGGAAAAATCTTCGTGTCTACAAATTGCGTTTGATCTTCCTCCCTACCCTCTACTATACATGCTTGTTGTTACTTTCCGCTGCTATACTCTTAGACATGCATGTGTAGGGTGTGCTTGACTTGCTATCATTGCTAAAATCTGCCAACACTTAAAATTGGGAAAAGGTAAAATTTTTATTTGGTCAAGTAGTCTAATCACCCCCCCTCTAGACATACTTTCGGTCCTACGACGGGAGCGGAAACGTTTTTGTTGTAGTGGGGTGTGAATACGAACACTGCACCCTTCGGTTGCTGGCTGTTCGCTTCCTCTCCCGTCCTTTCGCTTCGTCTTCCGCGGCAGCCTATTCGCCCCCTTCTCCTGTGCCTATAAAAGAGAGGTCGCTCCTCTCCAGAGAGACACATCAGAACATCATCTTCCTCACATCACCGAGTTCCAATCACTGAGCTGCTGCTAGGTTATTTCCCATCCCGGCTTGCGGTGTGCACCGCAAGTCGGGACAGTAGGCCTCCAAAACCCCACCACTTTGAGTCCTGTACGGGAAAAGGGTGATAAGGTTTTGGGGAGCGCTCTGCGCGACTACTGACTTCTTCATCACGGCCGCCACGTACGCTGACGACCACTTTCCAGACGACGACTTCTTCTCCGACGTCAACAACCTCTTCAACGACATGGCCGGTGACGACGTCAACGCCAATCCCACTGCTGCTGTTGCGGCTACAACTCAGTACGTGTTCGTGTTCCTTTTGTTTGAGTTCCTGCCACAACTTCTTGTTCTAGTTTCTGTTCTAGATATGTTCCGTTCATACTCACAACTTCAGATGCTATGTGCATACTCTTTGTATGATTGCATGACTTGTCTTATAACTTCTATGATAGTCATGATTTATCTACTATTTCTGTTAATAAAATTATATGGTAAATTGCTCATATTTCCAACACTCTCCGGCGGGCACCATGGCAGCAGTGGTGGCTATACCTCTTGGTCGTGTGGGCGGCAAGAGGTGTAGCGGCGGATGGCTCGGGCGAGCCCTTTGTCTTTGGCAGTGGCGGCGCCCCGGTCTGGAGCTGGGGACATGGTCTCGTCGCGCCTCTCTTGAAGACCTCATGGTGGCACGGGGGAGCTTCCGAGGAAAAGCTCTGCGCTTTGTCGCTGATGACGGCGACGCTAACGGGCGTCGTTATCTTCTTGAAGACATCGTTGTGGTGTTTCTCTCTGTGCCTGGGTTCCGGATGAAAACCCTTGTCCGTGTGGACTCGACAGCGGCGACGCCTGGCGCCGTTCCCCCTCCCGAGGGCGTTATCATGGAGCTTATGTGTTCTAGGGAGTTGTGTGGCGGTGTTCTCAGGCCTTCCTGTGTTATCTTTCGGTCACGTGGTCTCTTGTGGTCTGTGTTTCCCGATTATCTTGGGCTCGGTTTTGTAAAAAGGCCATCTTATATCGTTTGGCCGTATACTTTGTATGGTTGTTGCTTTATTTATAAAACGGGACCAAAGCCTGTTTAGAGAGAAGCAAGAATCAGGTGAGCTACTCTCTAATTTCCTATCTGTTTCGGTTACCAACTCAGGCTGTCAAGCATGTGACTCTTGCAAGAAAACAAAAAAACGCACGTAACTAAGAAACAAATCAAAGTACTTCTCAAATGCAAATCAAAGGGAGCAGAGACTCGAACGAGACCGGCAACTTCCCAGAACCCAGAGTATAAACTCTATACATGCCTGCAGAGTTGACGGTTGTTTTGTACTTTTTACTGCACCACATGGAAGGACAAAGGAATCCTTTTCGCGTCTGTGCCTGCATGAAAGCTAGTAGATCGGTGGTACTTATACAATGGGATCTGCCTATATATACGTGAGAGAGAGAGAGAGAGAGAGAGAGAGAGAGAGCTACCGTTGCAAGGAACAACAACAGCAAGGAACACATACCAGAAGAAGACCTTTGGAGTTTGGTGTATCAATGTTGCAACGGATCAAGGTAAGACTTGGATATTTGTGTTATTACGAAAAAAGTTACATTTCTTGTGATTTTAATACTTGCTTGCTTGCAAATCTCACTGTTGATGACTTCGACTCATACCTTATTCTTATCTGAATCGTATTTCTACCATGCAAAAATAAACTGAATTGTATTTCTAATTCAGCTTCTTCATTGGATTTGTTTGAAAGGGTGGAAGTTTTTGTGGGAAAGAACGAATGTTTTCTTTTTTGTAGTTCTGCCGGCGATTACTTGTTGATATTTCTATATATTTTGTTGCAAAAATTATCACAAATTCAAAAATGCTAGATTGCGGTCAAACTATATCCAATACAGTAGGAAAAGTAAGTGTTAGTCTAAAAGGAAGAAGTGGCTAGGCCACCACTAGATTGATCTATGATCTAAAATTTAAGCTAACCTCCTTTACATGGTCATGAAGCTCCTCGATAAATTAGGATGAAGAACAAAATGTTTTACTTCAATTTTTAAATGTTCAATCCTTAGAAAAAAATATTATCTTGAACTCATAGTGTGAAGGAAAGGCTTCATTTGAGCCTAAATAACAGTTAGAGAGAACTAAACTTTAGAGTACCTTTCATCTTTCTGAAAGGGCTAAACCCACGGCCTAGGAATCTAGACTACCATCCAGGGCTTTTAGATTTTATCTTTCTGAATGGGGTAAACCCACCATCCAGGGCTTTTAGATTTTATCTTTCTGAAAGGGGTAAACCCACCATCCAGGGCTCTAGCTAGTTAGAGCAAGTCTATATAGCAAGTCCTATTCAGCAGGGTATAGCAAGTGTCATGTCATCAAAATCCTAGTTGTAGGTGAGAGAAAGGATGAGAGAGAGAGAGAGGCCGCCGATAGATTAACCTCCCGGCTCTATCCCATGCCACGAGAAAAAAGTAGTTAATGCAACCAGTGCTTGGTTTGTCCCTCCTATCAGTGTCTTTCCAACCTCCCCCGACACGCAAACATCAAATGCAATAGCTAATCTCTATGCAGCCCATTGTATGTGTTCTTTTAGGAGGGATTTAGGTGACATGGCATTGGTATAAAGCCAACAACGGACTCTGTTATGAGCCTTGCTCTTTTTAGCTCTGGTTCCACCACCATGATAATTTCAATTTAAATATACTAAAAATTATATAATTTCAATATTACTAGCTGTGTGAACAAAATGAACCAAGTGCCATAAATGACGATTATTAAAAGGAAGAAGAAGCTAGGCCACCACTGGATTGATCTACGAGTAGAAATTTTTTATGTGAAAAAACTTCCGCTTAATTCTAAATATGCCCGCTTTGTTTTCGCCGAAAGAAGAGAATATGCCACAATTTTCAAATGCAACAGGACATATTAGCTTATGAAGCCTCGTAATGTGAAAAACCCCATTTATATTTATATGACCCAAATATCTAGCGATTGACCAGGGAGCTGCTCCCATCAAATGATTTTTTCGCGAGGGGGAGGAGCTCCCAGCGATTGTTTTTGATAGTTCGCTAGGCGGTAGACTAGGGGGAACCCCGATTGGCCCAAAAATGACATGCTTCGAATTATGGATAATGTTGTGCTGCTTTATAAAACTACCATTCCTCTAATTTATAAATTCACAATGATGATAAAAAAGGTCATGTGATCTAGGCAAATAAAACCCATGCTAAACCTTTAAATTGCCATCCTCTAGATAAAAAATGCCATGAACAAAAAATTAGGCATTTTCTTGTAAAAAATAGAGAAACGTAAATTATAATTGCCATTCTCTGAAAATATGAAAATTGCCATGCTAATTTAGAGAACTTTAATTTATCTAATTTATGAATTCACTATGATAATAAAAATTACATGCCAATAAAAATGAATTTGCCAACATCTTACTAATAAAACTGCCATCCTCTCAATAACAAAACTGCCATGCTCTCAATAATAAAATTGCCATCTTGTTAATAATAAAAATGATATCTTCCTAATAATAAAAACGACGTGTTCTTAATAATAAAACTACCATTCTCTTAATCAGGAATCTGCCTTCCTCTTGATAACAAAAAATTTCATGCTACCACTAATAAAAATGCTTTGCTCTTAATAATAAATCTGATAAAAAAGCCATATTACAAATTATAAAAATGACATAATCTTAACAAATATAACTGCCGTGTGAGAAAGTATAATAAGAATAATTCCAAAGTTGGAATTTCTTCGAATGAAAAATTTAAATTTTAGAAAGAATTTTACCTTCAAAAGGTACCCGAACAATGTTTTAGTACATGTGTACACAAACCTGCTTAAGTGTAAGTGGTAAAGGGTGTGCCCTCTCTATAGGAGATAATTGGAGTCCACCCCCGCCCCCCTCGCGCAAATCGTGTGAATTGTTAGGAAGAAGAAAAAGGCGAGCGTTCGCTGGAAAACACTTTACAACGAACGCCTCTAGCTCATCCACGTGGCATTGACCTTGCGCGAAGATTTCCGTATTTAAATTCGGCATTTGATATAGTTAAGGCTTAAGGAAATAAAAAAATGCCTCATGGGGCCTTGGAATGTGAAAAGGCCATTTATTTGAATTTCCTTTTCACATTAGTAGAAAAATTAGAGAGCTAAAGTCCTTAAATTGGTTTCCACATTTTTGTTGAAAATAATCTTCTTTGCAATGCCCACCCATTTTTCATAAGCTCACACTAATTCTTTTAGTATTTTACTTTGCGTGCCATTATTTCATATAGGATTGATTGATAAAACGAGTTTTCAGAGAATAATGTAGACGAAACATCTAGAATTACTTGTAATCGTTAAAGAAAAGAACGGATTGCCTTGGGTTTGTATAGGACACATCTGCCTTTGATGTGCCTTAGTTTTTGCACATGTATTTTTTTTTTTTTTGAAAAGGGGAATATATTAATATCAAGTAGATACCAATTACACCCGGCCTCTGCACCAACAAGATGCTTAAAAACATCCAGGATACACACAGCCAAAAACAAAATAAAAAGAAAAAAAAAGAAAAAAACGACCCAGCCATGGTATTCAATCACCCGCAGTAGTAGCACTCCAACCACCGCCAAAGATAGCACTCGGACTACAAAGAAGGTCCTTCAAAAGCAACGCCTCCAGAAAGGAAACAATGCACAAGCATTACCGTTGCCCGATCAAAGATCGTAGGTTTTCACCCTGAAGAAAGACCGCGTTTTCAAACACAATGCCTTCAACAAGGTCATTGTTAGGCACAACCAATAAAGACCAGACCTTGAGTTTTCAACCTGAAAATCACGACTTGGTACTCCCAACGAGCACCACCAACAAAGAAATCCTCCAATGCTGTCGCCCTCACTTGCGGATACTACTACTACAAGTCACGTACCATCAGGCTCACAAGAGCGCCATATACGCCAGTCCTTGGTTTTCTTCGAAGGAGAAGTCCGGAACTCGTCAATGACCAGATCAAAGAGGACTGATTATGATGACAAGATCTTAGTTTGCAGTTACCCCACTCGGATGACCAGATCAGAATCCCCGACCGTAGCGCCGTCGGCCCATAACAACCCGCAGGAAAGGTCAGCAACGCAGCCACGGTCGTCCTCGAGAGAGCTCCGTATCCGTGGAGGTCGCCATTAGCCGACGGAAAATGAATCTTCGCGTGAAAATGACTCAATCAAGATAAAAAATTGAAAAATATGCCTAAAGATGATCACGGAATCATGTAAGAACGTAGCACTAGCAGGCCGCACTGACTTGTCAGTAATATCCTAATTATTGTGGCATGCATGCCGATGCAGGATATCCTAATATCATGCAAAGCCGAGCCCGACGTGGAGGAAGGTGAGTTTAGGAGAATTGAGATGAGTACCGTGCCGACCAGACCCGTGCCGACCACACCCCTGGCGATTTCGATCTCGAAGGTCCGTCGGCAACTCCGTCGCGTTGACGAAGACGCATTCACGCCGCACAGCGTGCTGATCGGCCTTTACAACTATCGTAAAGGTCTTTCTCAATGCACGGGTATGAAGGAGCAAGCCGTCCGCGAAATTCGGTCTCGCGATCATGGGGGTGTGCTAATGGCGGAGCTGCAAAATCTGGAGGAAGAAGCAAGGATGTGCTTTGCCCAAGCGCCCAACCGCAGTTTGTCTTCGAAGCAGTTCTCCAATATGCTGCTGCACGATGGCTGCTTTCTGCTCTTCAACTTTCTGGATTATACTGGACGATCTGAGTCCGAAAACAGCGCCGAGACGGCAGCCGTCAGAATCTTGAAGAGCGCGGTGGTGCGCGACACCGTGTTTCTTCTTGAGAACCAGATACCTTTCTGTGTGCTTCAGAAGATCCACGACGTCGTCACAGGAGGCGTCAGCAAGTTCACAGTCGTCGAAGAACTAGCAGTTTATGTCCAGGAGCTTCTCCAGTCACAGCTCTACATCAGCAAGAAGCTGCAGCCGGCGCCGCGGCAGTCGTCCCACTTGCTGCACCTTGTGCACGCCTACTTTAGGCCAACCAATCTGCCCACGGAGATGGACGAGAAGACGGCATTCCTCACAGGTCGGTGGCGCCGCGCGACGGAGTACCGCTGCCAAGCCAATATACGGTTCAAGCGTAAGGACTTCGACGACAGCACTGCGTCCTCCATCCTTGACGTGAGCTATCAAGGAGGTACGCTGTGGATCCCTCGCCTGCGGGTCGACAGCAACACGTGGACAATCCTGCGTAACCTCATGGCGCTAGAAGAGCAGATTCTGCAGCGGCCCGTGACGGCGTACTGCGTCTTCCTCTCGCAGGTGGCGGGTACGGTGGAGGATGTCAAGCTCTTGGTCGGCGCTGGGATCGTCCAGCAGTTCCTGGCAAGTGAGAAGCAGCTCGCTCAAGACTTCGCCAATCTCTTAACCGGTGTGGTCTTGGACGTAGACAACCCCGACGAAAATTACCTCAAGCCCATCTGGCACGACCTGGACATGCGCTGCAACAAATGGGTGTACAGATTCATGGGAACGTGCCGTGAGCAGCACTGCCGCAACGGGTTGTACACCATAGCATTCATTATCACCGCCATCATCTTTGCCTCTGGATTGCTGCAAGCGGTCTTTGCAGTCCTGAGCTACAAATTCAAGGATTAGCAGTGACTATCAATATATGATATGCACATTCGTGCGAATTCTAGAAAGAACAAAAGTACTTGCATTTGTTTCGCTAGTCAGCTAAGCCACGATTCCAGGACGTGGTATGGCACGGTCCCAACGGGTCGTGGCATGAGAGTCCGGCAACAACTCATTATCTTTGTAAAATTGTAAGTTTCTTTGTTATAAGTTCTTTTTATGAGTTTCGATCAAAAAAGTTCATTTATGAGGGGTCATGCAAATTTATTCAAGAATCCTCGTGGAATTGTTGCATGATCGTGTGACGTTCCGAGCCAGAGCCAGGCATGGCAACCAACATCCAGGGACAATGAAAATTACGCTAAGCTAAAAAACTTCAAAATTACTACCTCCTTCATGAGTGTATCGGCATGAATGAGGCGATGAAAGAACATAATAAGCATATGCTCAGTCTCTTCCGCGCCAAGGTTTATCTCATGAATGATGGCATTATGGTTTCCTCCCACCATGTTGTGGATGTCTCTTTTTCTTGGTAAAGCATGAATTTTATTAACTAAAATTAGAGCATCAAGAGGATACAAACACAATAAGCATACACTCAATCTCTGCATTTTTTTCCGAAAGGAGGCAAAAGAATTGTCTCATTGATTAATTAAGAAGAAGAGAATTGCCCAATTAATTTACGGATAACTGGGCAAAAATCCATACAATCAGACCATAATTGGACCACTCACCAATTATGAGACACCACGAGCACCCATGCAACCTGCCAAACCCAACACACAACAACCGTAACTCCTGACGCTTGTGCAACACAATTGAACCCGTCAAAAACATCCCAACCAAAGATAGTGGACCATGCCAAAACCACAATGATGATCCAAACCATGAGGACGAGCCGACCGTGAGGATGAGCCGAGGGACCAAGAATCATCCATTAAGCAGTTGCGGGCGCCTTTCCTATGGCGCCACTCTTCTTGCCTTTGCACCTTAGTGACTTCTCCTTCACTGTACCGGTCTGAGGGTAATCACTCGCCTTCTTGCATTTGCTCTTGAATGTCATTCCCGTCAGGAGGCGAGCAATCGCCCTTCCGGTTCCAGGGCTAACAACCTCCACATTGGCGAGAAAATCACAAAGCTCTTTTGCAAACAGAACATTGGAATTATCCGTCGATGGGGGTGGAACGGATGCCGAAGCGACATGTGAGTGCTCAGGCCAGTTCACCTCACGTAGCTCACATTTCACGGTTGAATCATGTCCCTCACACTTTGTTGCATGTGTGTCCACCATCATATGCTCCACTGATAGAGGTGAAGAAGAGCTCGCACATAGCACTTGAAGCTCGGGCATCACCTGCGGCACCGGAGGCACAACCACGGCAATGATCCCACCGCCAGTGGTAGATATCACAGTGGGAAAGGCAGCGGACGATGACGAGTTGTCCACAGCTGTAACGCCCAAAATGCGGTACTATCCTCGCGAAGGCTTGAGGGCCTCGATAAGGATAGAAGCACATTTCAAGTCGCTTCGCAAGAATGGATATAAAGAAGAGATGAGTATATGGAGTTGGTTTACACTCGCCGCATGCTAGAACATCAATCATTCAAATACATTCATCCATAACAATCATCATACAGAATAGCAGGGTCCGACTACAAACGAAATCAAACGAACAAAACGACATCCATCATGCTAATCCTAGGCTGCCGACCAAGGCATCCCCCCTACTCGTCTGGATACGTCACGTACATGCGGCCACGTTCCTCATCATACTCCCACTGGAGTCCGGTAGCATCATCTGTCTCGGGATCATCTGTACTTGTACTTGTTGTGTTGTAGTAATCTGTGAGCCACGGGGACTCAGCAATCTCATCACCCAGGGTACCGAGACTAACTAAACTTATAGGTATGGCATGGTTAAGTGGTGAGGTTGCAGCAAGCTCTAAGCATGTTTAATTGGCTAACTTAGGAGTACAAGAATAAGATGAGTATGCTATGCATAAATGGATGTGAACTAGTAATGATCAAGAAGTGATCCTAAACACCTACTTACGAGTCAAACATAACCCACCGTGTTCTCTTCCCGAACTCCCTCGAAAAGAGATGATCACGGTTACACACACGGTTGGTGTATTTTAATTGGGTTTACTTCAGGTTTTCTATAACGGGGTATTATAAAATTTTCAAGTTGCCCCATAACCGTGGGCATGGCTTTCCGAACGATTTAACCCTGCAGGGGTGCTCCAACTCATCCATCACAAACTAGCCACAAGATGTGGTGGAAAACCTCAACCTCGAGATAGCCCAAAGTATCATCAGAATCCCGGTGCATAAGACATTCGTTAAAGGTAAAACAAATCCATCAAGACCGCCCGACAGACCAGATCCCGATAGTAGCCGCACGTATCTCTTTCTCAGGGCACTACCAGATGAACACTACGTACGGTGGCCAAATTAAACACCCAAGTTGCCCCGGGGTGGCCCCGCAAGTGGCTCTAGTTTGGACCAACACTCATGAGGAGCACTGGCCCGATTTGTTGATTAATTATCCATGGGGTAGCTACTCCCTATGCAATTTTATTAGTTATTAGCAAATGTAGTACCAATGTTGGGCCTTGCCGGAAGAGTTTTATCCCAAAACGAATTATCAAGGGGTCCTCATAACAACCCCAAGCATGTTCGGAGTGCTCAATATGGAACATAACACCAGTAAACGGAAACTAAGGTGGCAAGGATGGAACAAAATACCGAGCAAAAGGCCAAGCCTTCCACCCTTTACCAAGTATATAGGTGTATTAATTAAATAGCAAGAATAATGTGATATCCCAAAGATATCCATGTTAACACATGGATCCACCTGCACCTGCAACTAGCAATGCTATAAGAGGGGTTGAGCAAGCGGTAACTTAGCCAAACAACAGTTTGCTAGGATGTGGAGGGTTAAAGGCTTATCATGGCATTTTGGGAGGCTTGGCAGACAAATGGTAGCAAGCGAGACATAGCGATAGAAACGAGACAACTAGCATAGAAAAGATAGTAAATGTATCCAGGGTAATGATCATCTTCCCTTGTGCTTCTTTAGTGGGATAGAAAGCTTGCTCCTCTTAACCGTTCTCGACACGTTCCTCGAACATAGAGTCGTCACCCGATGCTACCCACAAGTAAGAACAAGCATCCAATAAACACACAACCATGGCATAATGCACAACAAGTATGATGCATGATCATTTAGTATATTTAGCATGGCAATCCTACACTAGTCACATTTCATGAAGCCTTGATCCATGTGAAGCATGGATCAAACAATACCCCATATGCAAGTTATTAGTTTTTAACATTTTGGACATGACAGCAATTTAATTATTTGAACATTCTTGAACATGCATGAACATGGCAAAAATGGATCTACTCATGAAAGCGATGCAAATGCATATAAAGATCGTCGCATTTGGAGCTACGGATATCTCGGAACACTCACGACAAGATACGGAAGGAAACGGTGATAGATCAGGATTTGAGAGAGGCTAAGGGCAAAATCTTGGTAACCCAAGCATGCCAATGGATAGGGAATGGAATTTTAGATGGAATGGATATAAAGATCATGAAAAACCAATGCATAGAACTCCCGCAACGATCAAAACAATAATGCAATGCAATCTGTCAACTACAGCAACATAGCACTTTACAACCATCCAAGCAGCAAGCTACAGGAACTTAAAATGCTCAAACAAGACAATTGGCTGTAGTATTTTATATGCACATCATTTCATCCAAAAGGTTCATATTGATTACAGTCATGGATTAATTGCTATGAAGCTCACAAGATGACAAGAAGATGTTACAGATTATGACTTGGTGAAAATTACAGGTTTTCACATAACAGAGTTAACATGATGGCAGCTTCATGGCAAGAGTTAAATAGTCTACATAACTTATCATGTCATGAAATTGCACGGCATGGTAAAAGACAACATGGACTTCAATTCATTCAACATGAGATTTAACAAAGGAAGCACATAACCATTGCATTCATCCACACAATATGCAATGCTGAAACAGTCATTTTCTCAGACTTCGTGAAAATCAGGGGTTGTTTTAGCAGCAGGTTTTTAACATGTTTACATGTTTGAGGCATGAATTAAATATGTAGCAAGGTTCTTCCATGGCAATAAATGGTTCAACGAGGTAATATATATCATGTAGTTCAAAACATCCAATATGAGCATTTGCAAAGGAGCTATGGATCCATGGCTATCAACTAGACAAAATGCAATGTTGACAAATCTGCTTCAGACTTGGAGATATTTAGATAGCTCAATTTGGCAACATTGACAAGGCATGTTTACAAGATGAAAACTATAGCTGCACATGCATTCCATGGCATGGCAAAAAATACCAGTAGCAAGTATACATGAAAATGCTCCTCAATCATGTACAAAGTTTATTAATATGGTGCATGGATTAATTCACACAAAATTCACAAAATGCAATATTGTGAAACATTTCATGCAACATAACTTGCTCAAAATGTAAAATAAATGCCACAAATGGATTCTTTGGATTTTTGTACCCCAAAATCATATATAATATGCATATGTTTGTGTAAAGAAAATGCAACAAATGCTATAAGTCAAATACTACCTAAAATTGGAATATGCCCTAAATGGAATGTACAAGAATGGACATATGCCATATATGGACATGCCCTATTTGGAATAAAACAAAACAGAGGAGAAAAAAAATACTAGATGCACCCGGGGTGGGCTAGCCGCAGGGGATGACAGGTGGGCCCTGGGCCACACATAGAGGGGGGAATACCCCAAAGACTGTGACAGGTGGGGCCTCCCTATCAGGCTCACAATTAAACGCAAAAAAGGGGGAAATATTATGCTCCTGCGGGGTTTCGAACCCGGGTCGCTCGCTTGAGCTAGTTCGGTCGAACCAGTCGGGCTAGGCTCGGTCACTTGACCAGTGAGGGGCTCGGGTCCTCTTGACTTAACCCCGACGGTCACACGGGCCCACAAATAAGTGACACAAGAACATAGCTAGGCAGGGGACGCCAGCAACGAGGCATAGAATGGAGGGGGTCGTGCCGGAGTAGCTCCGGTGATCCAAATGAGCGGTTAATGACATAGATCGACTCGCACTACGAACCCGCACATGCGCTTGCTCGCACGGCTCCAAACGTCGATGGGAAGACGCTGGCGATGAGGTACAGAGGTGGCGGCGACCTACTCGAACCCGATGATGCAAGTGATAAACACTGCGCTTAACGACAAAAATGAGACCTACACATTGCGGAGTACTCACTAGATGCAAGAACTCGACTGAACGGAGGCGGAGCACTCGCCGGCGACGAGGTCCACGGAGCCGAGCTTCGACAAACATGGCAAAGGGTGATACGACGCTCAAACAGAAAAGAGGAAGGCATGGACGTGTGCACGCACATACCAGGCACTCGAATTTGAGCTATGATTGACGTGGCATGGACAGAGCTCGCCGGAATCGACGGATAGGCGGAGATGGCAGAAGTGGATGGAGTGGAAGAAGACGACGGCGTCTTGGCGTCCCACGGTTCTATAGTCGACGTCGTGGACGTCAGGGAAGCAGGCAAACATGTTTGGCGAGGCGGGGGTCGACGGGGATCACACTGGGCCATGGCTCCGCTCTCGGGTGCGTTCGGGAGGAGCTCGGAGCGACGGCTAGGGTGGCTAATCTCACCTGGCGGCGGCGGCGGACGGAAGAGGGGAACCCTATAAAAGGCCAGTGTTGGAAATATGCCTTATAGGAAATAATAAAGTGGTTATTATCATATTTCCTTGTTTTTGATAATCGTTTATTATCCATGCTATAATTGTATTGATCGGAAACTCATATACATGTGTGGATACATAGACAACACATTGTCCCT
The DNA here is from genome assembly GCA_039707655.1 of Elymus sibiricus. NCBI lineage: Eukaryota > Viridiplantae > Streptophyta > Magnoliopsida > Poales > Poaceae > Elymus > Elymus sibiricus. The sequence continues at coordinate 256,067,293 of CM077671.1, forward strand.
AGTGAGCCTCTACTAGACTAGCTCGGTGATCAAATATGGTTAAGGTTTCCTAACCATGGACATGAGTTGTCATTTGATAATGGGATCACATCATTAGGAGAATGATATGATGGACAAGACCCAACCCTAAGCATAGCATTTGATCGTATAGTTTATTGCTATTGCTTTCTTCATGTCAAGTATCTGTTCCTATGACCATGAGATTATGCAACTCCCTGACACCGGAGGAATTCCTTGGTTGTATCAAACGTCACTTCATAACTGGGTGATCATAAAGGTACTCTACAGGTATCTCCGAGGGTGTGTGTTGAGTTGGCATGGATCGAGACTGGGATTTGTCACTCCGTACGACGGAGAGGTATCTCAGGGCCCACTCGGTAATATAACATCACAAGAATCTTGCAAGCAATGTGAGTAAGGAGTTAGTCACGGGATCTTGTATTACGGAATGAGTAAAGAGACTTGCCGGTAATGAGATTGAACTAGGAATGGAGATACCGACGATCGAATCTCGGGCAAGTAACATACTGATGGACAAAGGGAACTGCATACGGGATTGACTGAATCCTTGACATCGTGGTTCGACCGATAAAGATCTTCGTAGAATATGTAAGAATCAATATGGGCATCCAGGTCCCACTATTGGTTATTGACTGGAGAGGTGTCTCGGTCATGTCTATATCATTCTCGAACCCGCAGGGTCCGCACGCTTAACGTTCGATGACGAGATAGTATTGTTGAGTTATGTATGTTGGTAACCGAATGTTGTTCGGAGTCCCAGATGATATCCTGGATATGACGAGGAGCTTCGGAATGGTACGGAGGTAAAGAATGATATATGGGAAGTTCCGCTTTGGTCACCGGAAAGAATTCGGGCATCACCGGTAGTGTATCGGGGGTGCCGGAAGGGTTCCGGAGGTCCACCAGAAGGGGCCCACCCGCCCCAGGGGCCACATGGGCTGAGAGGGGTGCGCACCAGCCCCTGGTGGGCTGGGCGCCCCTCCCACCTAGGCCCATGCGGCCAAGGGCTGGTGGGGGCAAACCCTAGGGGTTGCACCACGATAACTTGGGTGGCAAGCCACCTCCTAGGCCGCCGCCCCTCCTCTTGGAGGCAGCCCTAGGGCCGGCCGCCTCCACCCCCTATATATATGAGAGGAGAGGGAGGGAAGCCGCACCACAAGCCACGGCGCAACCCTCCCTCTTTCTCTAGATCAGTTTTCTCCACCGTCGCGTCTGCGGCAGCGCTTGGGAAAGCCCTGCTGAGATTGCACCACCACCACCGTCACCACGCCGTCGTGCTGACAGAGATCTCATCTACTACTTCTCCCTCGCTCTCTAGATCGAGGAGACGGAGACGTCATCAAGCTGTATGTGTGCTGAACGTGGAGGTGCCGTCCGTTCGGCGCTAGATCGGACGGATCATGATTGGATCACGAAGACGTACGACTACATCAACCACATTTCTTAACGCTTCTGCTTAGCGATCTACAAGGGTATGTAGATGCACTCCCCCTCTCGTAGATATACATCTCCATGGATAGATCTTGCGTGTGCATAGGAAATTTTTTGTTTCCCATGCAACGTTCCCCAACAGTGGTATCAAAGCCAGGTCTATGAGTAGATGATATGCACGACTAGAACACAAAGAGTTTGTGGGCATTGATGTTCAGATTGCTTACCTTCTTAGTCTTATTTTGATTCGACGGTATTGTTGGATGAAGCGGCCTGGACCAACCCTGCTTGTCCACATACAAGAGACCAGTTCCACCGACTGACATGTAACTTAGTTGCATAAAGGTGGCTGGCGGGTGTCTGTCTCTCCCACTTTAGTTGAATCGGATTCGACAGAGGAGGTCCTTGTAGAAGGTTAAAATGCAACTTGATTATCACCGTTGTGGCTTTGCGTAGGTAAGAACAGTTCTTACTGGTTGCCCATAGTAGCCATGTAAAACTTGCAACAACAAAGTAGAGGACGTCTAACATGTTTTTGCAGGAAATGTTATGATGTGAGATGGCCAAGACATGATTTGATATGTGTGATGTATGAGTTGATCATGTTTTTTTTATAGTTATCACGACTTGCATGTCGATGAGTACGACAACCGGCAGGAGCCATAGGGTTGTCTTTAATTTAATTGTGCCATTTGTTTTACTTTATCTCTATGAGTTAGCAATAGTCGTAGAGGCAATAGTTGGCGCGACAACCACATGACGACACGATGCTGGAGATCATGATGATGGAGATCATGGTGTCATGCTGGTGAAGATGGAGATCATGTCGGTGCTTTGGAGATGGAGATCAAAAGCACAAGATGATGATTGCCATATCATGTCACTTATATGATTTGCATGTGATGTTTATCCTTTTATGCATCTTATTTTTTATAGGACGACGGTAGCATTATAAGATGATCCCTCACTAAAATTTGAAGATAAATTGTGTTCTCCCCGAGTATGAACCATTGCGAAGGATCGTCGTTTCGAAGCACCTCGTGATGATCGGGTGTGATAAACTATACGTTCGCATACAACGGGTGTAAGCCAGATTTACACATGCAGAATACTTGGGTTTAAATTGACGAGCCTAGCATGTACAGACGTGGCCTCGGAACACAGGAGACCGAAAGGTCGAACATGAGTCATAAAGTAGATATGATCAACATGGAGATGTTCACCATTGAAACCACCTCATCTCACGTGATGATCGGACTTGGGTTGGTGGATTTGGATCATGTCACACTTAGACAACCCGAGGGATGTGGATTTGAGTGGGAGTTCTTTAGTAATATGGTTAATTGAACTCATTATCATGAACATAGTCTAAAGTTGTCTTTGCAAAATTATGTTGTAGATCAATGGCTCGCGCAGTAGCTCCCCTGAATTTTAATGCGTTCCTAGAGAAAGCTAAGTTCAAAGATGATGGATGTAACTATGCAGACTGGGTCCGTAATCTGAGGATTATCCTGACGGCTTCGCAAAAGGCTTATGTCCTTGATGCACCGCTTGGTGCGCCGCCCCCTCCTGTGTCGTCTGCGGATGTTGTGAACATCTGGCAGTCGCGTGCTGATGACTACTCAATAGTTCAGTGCGCCATGTTGTACGGCCTAGAATCGGGACTTCACAAGCGTTTTGAACGCCATGGAGCATATGAGATGTTCCAGGAGTTGAAGTTAGTATTTCAAGCAAATGCCCGGATCGAGAGGTGTGAGACCTCCGATAAGTTCTTCACCTGCAAGATGGAGGAGAATAGTTCTGTCAATGAGCATATACGCAGAATGTCTAGGTACTACAACCGCTTGAATCAACTGGGAGTTGAGCTTCCGCCTGAGATGGTCACTGACAGAGTTCTCTAGTCACTGCCACCTAGCTACAAAGGCTTCTTGATGAACTATAATATGCAAGGGATGGACAAGTCTATCTACGAGCTATTCGCGATGCTGAAAGTCGCGGAGGTAGAAATCAAAAAGGTGCATCAAGTGTTGATGGTGAATAAAACCACTAGTTTCAAGAAAGGTAAGGTGTCATGGTTTTGTCACGGCAGATGTTCTCTTAGGAGAACTTGAGTGTGAGGCCATCGCTGCTAGGTGGCGACTCAAAGGGGTTGATCGGGAACGAGAGATGAGTTTACCCAGGTTCGGCCCTCCGATGGAGGTAATAGCCTACGTCCTGCTTTGTGTCTATATTGATGATGATCTCGATTACAAGGGTGCGGAATCGCTAACCTAGCTTTCGAGGGTGTGTAACTTAAGTCTTTCAGTCCTAGGGGCTTGCCTTTATATACAGGTCGAGACCCTAGGTTTTACAAGAAGCCAAATCGTGCTATGACTCGTGACCTACCATGTTTCTAACTCGCCTTGCCTCTTAAGCAAGGAAAACTCCCGACGTCTTCTGCCTCTTGGGCCTTGATTCGCCGTCTTCATGTGCTCGGCCGCCATCCGGCTTACTTGGTAAGCCGCCTTGCCTGCTGTCGGTGTCAAAACCAGCGGATCACGGGTAGGGGGTCCCGAGCTATGGATCTGGGATCGATGGTTAACATGGGACGAAGGAGACGATGTTTACCCAGGTTTGGGACCTCTTGAGGAGGTAAAACCCTACGTCCTGCTTGATTATATTGATGAGTATGATGATTACAGAGTTGATCTACCTCGAGATCGAATGAGCTAAAACCCTAGATGAGTTGACTTGTCCTCTACCAACTAAAGCCCCTGGTTTATATAGACACCAGGGGTACTTAGGGTTACATGTAGTCGGTTGTTGCCGAGGGTCCAAACACGCCTATTCTACCATCTGTAACTTGGAGGACACACCACGGCATCTGAGGTTCCTTTCTTGATCACGGAATATCTTTATAGTTCAATCCTCCCACAGGTGCCACCGAGCACCTCACGAGTTCGGCTCACACGGGATAAGTCGGCATCCCGAGGACCCCTTAGTCCCGGACTCCCTTAGTAGCCCCCTAACTAGGCTCCAATGTCGGCATATATAGTCTTCGGAAGCTCCACACGCCCAAGGCCTCCGGCTTGCGAGGCGAGTTCTCTTCTTCTTCCCTAGTTTGTCGGACAATAACCCGGCCACTGATAAACTTTTGTCTATCGAAACGTCACGGGGCCCACAGTATTAATTTCTCTGCCCAAGGATCAATGAAACCCCTCGATTCTTGCGCACCAATAGAGAGTAGGCAACCCAACCGTCTTTTACAGAACTGCCCTTAGTAGGCCGAGGGAAAAATGCCTATTTTAAGCAGGCTGAATTTTGCCGTAAGCAATACTTCCTCCTCCCCCACCATTGAGAAGCCCTAATGCCCGAGAGCTTGGAGAGATGGCGAGCGCCCCAGGTTCCTCCTCGCGCCCTCATGGCCCCCTTCCAGGTGATTGGGCGAGCTGTTCTGTTTCTCTTCTCCAACTGCGCAATCTTGAGGTACAAGGGTATCTCCCTGCTTCGGATCTAGCGCCCATCCACTCTGGATTGACTTCCGCGAACGGCGTGGCTTGTGCAGAGAACTTCCCTTCCCCACGCAATGACGAGAGGGTATGTTTTGTTTCCTTCCTCTTGCAAGGCCTAGGCTTCCCCATTCACCCCTTCTTGAGTGGTTTGCTGGAGTTTTACAGGATCCAGCTCCACCACCTCACTCCCGGGTCGATCCTGCACATCTCGGGCTTCGTTGCCCTCTGTGAGATGTTTTTAGATTGCGAGCCCCATTTTGATTTATGGAGAAAGTATTTCTGTCTCGTCCCCCGCACTCGGGGAGGGGAAATCCGAGAAGTGGGTGGAGCGGAAGTATGGCGTATAGCTGGGATGGGGTATCCTATTGGGACCCCAAGGAAGCAATCCGAGGAGTGGACCTCGGAGTGGTTTTATATCGAGGATGTCCCCTTATTCGACCCAGTTCGGAGGGGTCTGCCTGAGTACTCCAACGCTCCTTTAAAGAAAGAATACAACTGGCGACCGAAGAGCTCTTCCCAAGAGGAGAGCGCTGATTTAAAGTGTCTAGCTGCCCAGGTGAAGTTGCTAGTTCATAGCAAATTAACCATCATCGAGATGATGGCTGCGGCCATTACCCGATGTGTCCAACCTCTCCAACAAAGGATACACCTCTTGTGGCGCTACAACGGGACAAGCGACACAAACCGTTCCAGACGGCAAGGGCCCGCTGACCAGGCAGCAATGGCGGCCATATTGGCCGATCTCTTTAAAGGAGAAAAGAAGAATTTGTTCGCCTGAAGATCAGGGAGGGATATTCAACTCATAACCCTATTGAATGGGTAAGTTCAATCACGTTCCTATAGTTCGGATGCTTATATTCAATTTTACTGATCGAAACCTTGTGCCTTCCCGAACAGAAATGGAGGCGTTGGATCGAGACAGTCAAATGCCCCGCTCCTCAACCAGAGAACTATTCCCATAATGATGACCCTGGATTCCACGATGATCCAGAGATCTCGATTGACTTTGAGGACGGGACCTTTTACCTGGGGAGTATTGACGGATCTAAGATGGCCCTTCTGGCCGATCACCCCAGGCCACTTCCCTCGTCCGCAGTAAGTAAAAAGAAGGATTCTTCCCGCAAAGGGCGCATGCCCCCTATCATCCCAAACATTCCGACTTCTATCCCCAAGGGTCGTCGGACCACGCGCCGAACACCAGCAAGGGTTACACCGGCTGGGTCTGCATCGAATGGCGGCAGGATTCCCGAGTGAGGGACGGTGGCGAGAACTACATCGACTGCACCCCCCACCAAGAGGTGCTTTACCTTAATCTTGTAATCCGATCATTATTATAACCGCCTTAAACACTCATAGCTTCTGACCGAAATACCCAGGAGACGAGTACAGCCACCTTCATCCGAAGGTGTTACCAAGGTGTCAGATGTCCCTCCTGAGCCGAGGTCTTCGGCACATGCCGAAGTAGACGCGGGAGTCCCTGTTGCGGACCAGCCTCCGGAGGATTCTGGGGAAGTCTCGGTTACTAATTCCCAGGTCGAAAGTGTGATGAATCATCGGAGGCGGAAAGAGTCATTGCGCCACCACATATTTTCCGACCAAGAGTTTAATGCTCTTAATTCAATGGACACATACCTCAGAGCTGCCTGAGCAGGACTCGAGGGAGCCGCCAGACTAATGTCCACTAACCTGCAGGTGAGTGGTCGGTTTTGACCACCGAACATAAATCCTAACCCAGTAGCCCCCAAGCCTTAATTTGGACGGGACGGCCGAGTTAAGGGTCTAAATATTGTTTCGTTATTATGTAGGCTTCAAGGCAACAAAACGAGAAGTTGTCCGCAGATCTCGAGTTGAGCCAGACAGAGTTGCAAGACATCAAGACCGAACTTGAGCAGGTGAAAAAGTTCACCAGAGAGGCACACGGTGAGTATAGAGTGTGTTTTTTGTGCAAAAGCTGTTGGGACACCCTTTCTGACGAAAGATTTCATTCATTGCAGCCGAGTCCATAGGTCAGCTGCAAAAGGATTTGGATGCGTCCCGAGAATCACAAAGGTATGCTGAGTCTCAGTTTGAGGCTGGTCGCCGTGTATTGACTCGAAGTCATGAGGAGAAGAACCAGCTCAAGGCAGAAAATCAGTGACAAGCTGAAGAAATTGAGAATTTAAAGGCCCAATTGGTGCAAGCCCACGAAGAGAAATAGAGATTAAAGGGTGGCATGTTCTGTAAGTGAATCTTTAACCTAGAATTTCGTAAAGTACTTTTATTGTGTCGAGTATAAGAAGCATATCTCATTGCATGCTTAGGTCTCCTGACCAGGCATCCCGAGGAAGAAGCCAGCTCATTCGGAGGGGGCCTGTTGAAGGAACTGTCCATCGTGCACGAGCGAGCTCGGAAAGCTATGAAGAGCATGACCAAGGCACTCTGGCCAAATGAGATGCCTCCGGAAGGGATGGCCGAGCTGGCCGATCGATTTAGAGGAGCCCGAAGTCATTTTGAGTTACGGAAGACCTCGGCTTGTCGAGAGGGAGCGCGGGAGGCGTGGGCCATGGTGAAGACTCGTTTTACCAAACTCAACCCAGAGCACTTGGCTCGGGTTGGGCCGGTAGGGCCAGATGGTCAAGAGGTACCTCTTCACTTGGTCATAGACCAAGTGATGCCTGCCGCTCGCATTTCACAAGAGGACTGCGCCCTGGATGCCATAATAGATCATCTCGAATGACAAGATATTGTTTGATTTTATGTAGCTATGTAATTTACATCAAACCAACTCCATCCCCGCTATAAACATTGTCTTAACCAGCCATCAGCTTCTGCCTCCCCTGCCAATAGCTGGGGAGTGTTCCGTACTGTGTGTCTTGTAATAACAGGAAATCATTTTGGGGAACTAGGCAATCCGGCCATTTGGTGCAAACAGACAGAATGTGCGCAGGGAGGTATGCTATATTACTGTTTAATGTCAGAAACATCTTCTGAAGAAAATAGTTCCTCTATGGGTTCCTTTCTTTGGGTTGCTACGTTGATCGTAGACGTCATAGCCGAGTACCCGTAGTATGCGGATAGTTGCTACTTTGGGAGAATGATCCCTTTTTGCGGCGAAGAGTACCAATTATATTTACTAGCGACGAAGAAGCGCGGCGCATGCCGCGTCCGTGAGAAGCCTCATTTATAGTTTGAATAATTACTTCAATTTTTATTTTTATTGCAAGCATATTTTTATTGCATGCAGGTCTTTTTTATGTTTAGCTGGTTGAATTTGTTTTGTTTTGTTTGGGTTTATAGGATGGGAAGGAAATGTAGATTCATTTTGGCACGGTTCCTTGTTGCCATAAAGTTATTCATAGCACATTTACATCCATCGTATTTTTTTTATCCTTGCGTGTAGAGATGCTTGACTTATTTTTTTGTATAGAGCGACAAAGACCGTTGCCGGTGGCGTTCATTTCATGTTTTTAATAGAACGGAAGTGTTTTAAGGATCATGCGATTGAAGTTTTGAAGGAATCATGATTTATTTATGACAGAGAGTTAAATAGTATAAGTACGGTATAGAACAAATCATTCTAAATACGGTGCAACAAATTGAAAATATTTTTTTCATTTGCCTATGGGTAAATCATTAGTGTTTTGTCTTTTTTGTCCTTGCGGAATTTCTTTAGCATGCGCGACATTCAATAAGAGAAGCAGAATTGATGATATACTATTTCTTATTTGTATTGTTTCTTGTCTCGATGCCAGAGACTTCTTCTTCCATGACCTCTGTGTATTATATTTGTATCTGGCATGCCATGTCTTCATCGTACTGATCCGGTAGTTTTAGTAGGTGAACAATGTTAGCATTAGTAGCACCAAAGGACTGATGTATTTTCGTTATGTCACAGTAATAGAATGTGGTTATGCCCGGTCAAAACAAAATCAAAGGTGTTTTTTATAGGTGTGAGTACTATCGATAGAGTGAGATTTTTCTTATCTTCCATAGTGAGCGAAGGATGGTGGGTTTAGCGACAATCATAATGGTTGTAGAGTTTTAATAGATCGCAACTCAACAGTAGGTATTACCTGCAAACAAAATCAACAGTAGGTAATACAAAAAAAGGAGGGAAATAATCCTTAATAAATTATTATTAAAAACTCGGGCTGTTTTTGTATCGTCTTCAGATTATTGTTCACGCGGATGCACTGTGTTGGTACTATTCCAGTTTACATTTTAGGTATTGTTCGTACAATTTTTTGTTTTGTTTTTAAGGGTGGCTGTGGGAATATTGCAGTTTATTCAATGGGCATGGAAACACTGGTCACGTGAAGCACTGTTGCATACAAAGTTACTGTTTTGAAAACAGTATTTGGTTTATTCGGGTTAGCTGTTCTGGTTTGTTAGGTTTATTGTTCTCTTAAAATCATATTGCACTCAAACCGTTCATAAGAATGACTCTAAGGAAAATTAAATGAGCAATACCTTTTTACACAATAAAGAAAAGTTGGCATCCAAGATGCGATCTTTCCCTTGGATTTTGGCTTCATAGTAAAAATTGGAGTGGAATGACGATCACTTTATTATCACTAAGAGTAATGACAATAGGTGAAAATAATTATTACATAATATGAATATAGACCAGATCGAACTATTACATAATATGAATATAGACCAGACCTCCGTGTTTTTAAGTAATCCATTATATTTGTGTGTTTTTCATTTTAGGTAATTTCCTATAAGTAAGTCTAAAAGATAGCATGATATAATTGTATTTGAGGAAACCCGTAAACAGTTTACTGAGCCGGAATAAAAATAATAATATCGTACTACTTGTACGTATAAGAGGGCAGTAAAATATAAATGAATATCTCCTTTTGGAAATGTAAAAACTTATGGTAATATACAATATGTAAAAAAGAAGCCATTTCTATGGATACTGTTCATAAATAATATTTTTCATAAAATAATAAAAGGTACTTTTCATAAAAATTCTTTTAGAATGTGAAACCCCTTTTTGTACGTAAAAGAAGCCGTTTTTCTTCTGAAACATTGTTAACAACCGAAGAATATAAAAAATGTACGGATTACTGTTCACACATAATTACTATTCACTGTTTGGCAGGTAAATGAACAGTACATGGTTGAAAAAAAGTCGAAAAAAGGAGAAAAAAGGAAAGCTTGGCGCTTTAGTATATGTACTTACTAGTCGACAACCCGTGCGCATGCACGGGCTAGCTACTTGAGGACAATTATGGCATGTACAGATGTAGAATAAATTGGTACGATATTTCTTCAATTAGAACCACGCCGTACATAATTCGTCATGATCCAGTAGTTCCGAAAGAATAAATACACAATAATGATAATAACATTACTAATTAGGGTCAAATTTTTATTCTGACTGCAATATAAAACATCATCATTTAACCGTAAAATTAGTATGCTCGAACAACAGTGACATACTTATGATGGATGTGGTGTCCATTACATTTCCATTTCAAGAAAGGGAGATGCGCAACCTCCAAGTTAAGCCTAGGGAGACTACTACCAAGATGTTTTTCAAGTTTTTTGCTACAAATAAATTCCTAAACTGCAATAAGTCTTAGTTACTGAATATTTATTTAGTAATTAAAAGAAACTCCTTCGTGTATCTAAAATATTAATTCCAATTTACAAACCGAAGTTAGGAGAGAGTAAATTGAATAGTACACCAAGCCTTTTTTACAACACATCAGGCAAACAATAACACTCGTTGACATCAGTCTCACTGGACAATATTAAAATCAAACTTTATGTCACACATAAAGTTTTAAAATAATCATGCTAACCACAAATTAGGAGAAGACTGGCAAAGATATTCTAATCTTCAGAATAATCTAAAAATGATGCAATTTATGCAGTGTTTCATATTTGATCATTATCCTTAGAACCTCGGAAGGAATCGAAAGCTTCTCAATTGATTTCAGATGGCGCCACTATCAACAGCTACTCTAGGCACTTTTGGATCGTCTATTACGGTATTACCACCATGTCACAAAACAGAGCACCTGCGGAAATTAAAGTGTGATAGTTTACAGTTTATCAAAATGCAATGGCAACCAACCGTGATCAACAATAAGCTATGTCAGTTGCAATGCACTTTCTTTCTCAAGAAACACTCATTACTCTTAATTTATTCCTACAGTCAGCAGCACAATCATCCGCAAAAATAGCTGACAATATGGCTAGTTATAAAATGGAACATAATATGTTAGAAATTTTAAGTCAAAAAACATTTTCTCTCATTTAGTGCTCCTATGGATAGATAGATGCGTTAAAAGGGTAAAAGGTCAAAAAGGAAATTGGCATCTCTCCCGCTCTACTGCAATCTTATCACAAAATCATGTGTATTATTATAATTATAATTATCATAAAGCATAAAACTGCCAGTTCAGGTCTGCAACCTGTGCATATTAGATAAGAAAACTGAATAGTAGAAATTAAACAGAAGTTCAACTACTTTTGTTCGACCCACTAAACAGTGTAGCTTTGGAGTTCTCGCCGCAAAAGCCAATATTAGCTATGAACTGATTTTCGCAAATACATTAGAATTTTTGGGGGCAAAATATATTAGTTTTTTTCCAGTTACATCCTCCGATGTCTCTGCTTCAATCTAGATATGAAGCATATCTCGCACACAGATAGTATCTAAGGTAGTGTGCAGAGTTATAATAACATCGCAAAACTGTAAGAAAATGTACTGCTGGTGAGTTTGCAGACGTGGACTACAGTGTTATAATTATAAACCAATAACAACCAGTTCACATATACAGAGAAAATAAAGCTCACATACACATAAGTTATTGCAGCACTAATAAAGCTCAAATATGGTGTCCATGTCTATATATGCTAGATGATTACATGAGGCTTTTTTTAAACACGCAAAAAGTGAATCAGTGATTGTATACAAATTATGTAACCCGGCGAGGAAAGCACCCAATTACTATTTTCGCCCAGTCGAGTCAAATTGTATGCAGTGTTTTTCTCATTTGCTTATGCAAATTAAAGTAATTTTATTATTACAAATTTTCCACGTTCAGTATTTGTAAGTTGGCCCCATCAATATTGATAGATGTAAAGACACGTAGGTGTACAGCTTTCTACCAAACCAATGAAGCTCTTAGAAGTATTGAGCTTTAAAAACAAACCATAACAGTATTAACATAGAGGGTTTGCGATCCATGTACTAACAGAACAACTCAGTATATTTTGTTCTTGAATAAAACTTGCATCTTGTTCAGCCATACACATCTTCTCACAACCTTGCCACTAATGCATCTCCTCAAGCAACATAGAGCATGCTCCGTTCTATCACCTCAAACAACAAATTTCATTGGCTGGTCCTTCACTCTTAACCACTCAATCCTCATTTGATCCAATTAGTGATGGGCCCAATCATTCCGCTTAACATAATACTTACCTTCCAAGAGTTAATTTTTTTGGTGCATGTGCGTTTTCTTTTTATAAGAAACTCCAATGCAGATGCATCTGAAAATTCAACTAACTGCAAACACTGAATGAAAAATGGAAAGCCTCTGCTTAATTAATATGAAAACAAATAATTAAGGACAACAACTGTACCAAATCATGCATTCTAGGAACATCAATATCTGATTTAAACATCGATTTGTCGATTTGTCCACACGCGTGAATAAAATTTCTCAACTACCAAACTGCCTACTACGAAGGTCTACTTGTCAGCAAGGATGGAACACGGAAATTTATACTTTGGGAGCGAATCAACCAAAGAGCACATGTACTATATATTGCCAGGATGTAAATAAAAATTAGTTGTAGTGTAATCCTACTGATATCTTACGTGGTTCAAACACTTTTTCGAGAGCCAAGGTCCTAGGTTGCTTCCCGCTATCTCTTTCCCTGCATGTCAGTACAAATACTGTACTAATGAATTAAGGTTATTGTTTCTACTTCTTACCAGATTGTAGGTAGTCATCAGTAGAAATTCTCGTGGCACTGGTGGTAGCATTCTTGATAATCTAAAACAGAGTATGTAGTACGGGTAATTGAATAGAGAATGGAAGCAAATCCAATGGAGACGCACACAATCACCAGTATCAGTTTTCACGCATAGGCCACGCCACTTGGCACATACAAATACCAGAGAGAGAACGGATTGTCTAAAGAAGAAGTATAGACGCCGCTATCAAACTGATTAAAATATTACCAAGAAGAAGTACGGATGCAACTATCAAACTGAATAAAAAATTACCTGCAGAGTAGATATCCAATGGTCAAAAATACTGCATGATGATTATAGTGTTCATACATAAATTACGATGACAACCTAAATTTTCTGCCATTCCGCAATCAGTAACTATAGTATAGAGCGGAGCTCGAGTGTTCTTGTCGTGCTGGCACACAACCTGTAAGAAAATATTCAGAGTCCACAGATGCTTAATAATGAATGAAAAAAAGAATGTTATGATATACCATTGAGATAATAAAAAAATAGGATGTATTCAGAAGAAACAACACCCGATATCCAAATCCTCAAAATATCCAGATCCTTCGGTTAATACTGTAAGACGGAAGGAGAATGCATACCATGCATATGATTGAACATTTACCATGTATTTGAAAGCAACATTAGGCAACGACCATATCGTCTACATATATATGAAACAATTAAATCCTTTAGCTAAGATGAGATGGCATGGAAAACCCTTGATAAACTGAGCCTTCTGTTAGCATCAAAGTGACCTGGCATCAAAGTAAACTGTTAGGCCAATGTTTTAACTGTTGATGTAGCAAACAAAGACCAAGCGTGATCTATGAGATCCCACCGTGCTCCTGGAGGTGCTCCTGAAGGACCTGAAGAACACCAAACAGCTAGTTCGCATCTGTTGTTTACAACATTCATAGATAGACAATGCACATGCACAAAAAACGAATTTGTCTTGATCAGGTTGTTAGTGATCAAGGTAATCTAGGGATTCGGCTAGAGAATAGAGAACAAATATTCTAGAATAATGGGTTACATGCGTGCTGAGTGGGGGATATGGACTCAGCAGCCTGACCAATGCCCGTGGTCCCCTGATCTTCTTAACACAGCCATGGGTACACACCTTTTCCTCCAATTCATTGACAATCCAGAAAATAGAGGCTACATCCTAGCATGGTCGCAGACTCTCACTCTTGGAACCGAAGAAGATTCAAAGGTTAGAGAAGAAAGGGATCAAGTAGAGAGGCTAGATTGGATTGTGGTCGCCTTGTAGATTGAACTGCAGCATGGATTGAGCATTAGATTAAGGATGGAAAGGAGAGACAACCCAGTGAGGCGGAGATGAGGAATAGTACCGATGCAGAGAGTCTGTCACAGTCTTAGCTCGAAGGTGTCACACACAGCGAATTAGAGACTGAATTCGGATACAAATCAGAGAGGAGGAGGGTTCCTGGGAGGAAGAAGAGCAGAGGAGGAGGGGAAAGTAGCATTGCTACATCCAATTCATCATCCATGCCTAGTCTCACGCCTCTCCTCACTTTACATAGGCACCATGCCTGGTACACCGGACGCAGCCGGGTTCGGCTCAACTGGTCCGGCTCAACCTGTTCGGCGTCACCTCCAGCCTTGTGCAAGTCTGGTCCACCTGTTGGACCCGGTGCGTGACATTCCCCCTCCCTTGAATTTCTGCTTGACCCCAAGCAGATGCATGCTGGTACTCCTCCATAAGCTTGTTCTGATCATGCCATGTCTGACTTGCTAATATTGCGAGGAAAGCAGAAAGAATAGGCCTCTGTGTAGAATCATACTGAGTTTTGATTTGAGGCAAGCTGAAGACACAATCTTGTAACCGTTTCATGGACCGGTACTCTACTAGAATGCCTATGACACTGGCCATAGAAAAATATTTCAAACCTTTCCAACCTTCAGATGTTGTGCCTAAAAGCACGATTTCTATTCCATTTAATATGCAGTGAAATAACAATTTCATATCTGTGATCATTGCCACCATATCCAGATTATCTCCCAACAAATACACCAGTGTTTGTGGTGGCCATGGAATTTTCAACTGCATCCGTAAAACATGTTCTTCACACATGGTATACTCACAACTATCATATTGGAAATTCTCGGAAAATTGTAAGTTGCATTCCAGTGGATTACCACCATGTTTCAGCTGCCATCTCTGAACTGAGACCAGCAATTTTTGCAAAGTGACAGTTGAAATCACCTGTACATGAATTGACCACAAAAACACTTGCAGCCGTTCAGTAAACCTGCTCATGAAAGAGTTGTGAATTGGAAGTATCAATGACAGCAGCCAGAACGGATTGAAGCACCAGAATGTAAAGAAAATTGATGAGGGCCATGCAATTTCCCATTGAAAATATTCAAAACCATGTGATAGAGCATGCTAGTAGGGGAAGACGAATTGTCCCCTCTAAGAACTGTAGGCTGATAATCCATAGAGGCAAATTTTGTTGACAGTTCAAGTCGCAATAGATGACAGTATGTAAATCGACCAGGATCCCACATGATTCTCAAAGCTCGATTTGCTGAAAACTGAACGTGAATGTCAAACCGCTCAACCTGTTCTAGCTTGACATGATGAATCTGGAAATGCAAGGTCAGTATACAAGTGTTATGTTCACCTAGATCCAATGAGAAACTCCCAGAGTTGAGAAGGTTGACAACACTTCTTTCAGTTATCTTACTGCACACGTTGTCTTTCTTCCACAGGCAAACACACAGGGCAAGAATTGCAACCAAAAAGTAGCCTGTTGACACCATTTGAAAGATACTGGTAACATCCTGTTTCATGTTATCTGCATCATTTTGTATATACAGGTGGGCATGTTTCAATGACGCCTCCACATCCCAAGAACTTGTGCAATAAAAATGTTCCAGAACATCACATATCTCCTGTGTTTGACAGCAGCACCGCGAACATGTATGCAAACCAGGATCCCAAGGTGCATATAATCCTTTGCCAAGAGAAAATATAATAACATATTGCAGAGGCACCAGGAGAGTGCTTTGAGTGTCACCATGCTCACAAAGTTCGGCAGCAAAATCAGGACTACTGAAAATTGGATTGTTGCTAGACCATTGCACCATACCAGAATATGCAACTAGATATGCCTCCAGCTTACTTTCAGTTCTCCACGATTCCTAGTCAACTAACAAGATGTCCATGGCGAATAGAGCACCATCTCCTGGGTTCCATGAAAAACTCCACCAAACACCATCAGAAGCAACTGGCATACCTAGCCAGAAGGTCTTATTGCCCAAGATACCATAGATGATGTCCCATAGATACATCCAATTAAATGCATATGATGGCTGCACCCAGAGTTCGGCAACAGAATTTTCGCGCACTAGGCCAAGCGTCACAGAACATATCTTCCGGAGCTGAGGACCATCACAATATGTTTCCCACAATGCTAGCATAGCACAACAGCCTTGAGAAGATGGCCACGGAATTTCCCATTGGAAGTGTGCTAAAGCAGATAAGAGAACAAGTCGCAAATAAAGCCAACGATGATCCTCCTCCTTGTGAAACAAGGTGCTATGCAGTCCAGATAAATCACCATGAATATTAAATAACATCTTAACACTCGGAAAACAGGGAATCATGGCCCGATGTGTTTCTCGATCAGGTGGACGCCAAGGTGGATATAAAATAGGGTTAAGAGAAGGTAGTAATGCTAAACAGAGCGCCATCATTTTCAGACCACCAGGAAATGAACAACTGAACTGGAAGTAACTTTTAGCACCATAGCAACACATTAGCAAAGCAGAGCTGGACACAGTGCAACCAAGTACCTTCTGCATACCCTCAATCACAAGTTTCAGCAGTATACCTTGAGAAGTTTGATGTGGCTGCATCGAAATCAATCCTTGACAATAGCTGACAAAGGACGGCCATGGCATGGGTTGTTCCTCGTCTCCCTCTTTGTGTTGTACGTGGTGAGTCACATGCAACCCGGAGGCTGGCCTAATGACACCGAGCAGCTGAGGCATCACGAAGGTCGTGGCCTCCTCTTCTTCCTGGACTGTCAGGTGTGTGTCGGTCGCGAGCAAGGATGCTGCCATGACCTGGATTGCATCAACCGCGTGGTCGACGTCCTTGGCGCCTGACAGTAGTATGGCATCGACCTGCGGATGCGGCGTCGCACGGATTGCAGGAGCAGTCACACCACAGGCTGCTGCAGCAGTCAGACCGCTGACGCTCTTAGAGGAGCATTTCGTCGAGCACATCGAGAGCAGCTTGGGTGACTCGGTGCTCATCTTCTCCTCCTCGGGGGTGACTTGGGACTCATCGAAGGCCGTCGCAGTGGTGGTGGATGGCGACGATGTTGCTGCTCCGGCGTGGTCGTCGATTTGAGCGAAGTTGGCGAGCATGCGGTCAAGCACGGCTTGGAGCTCGGCCAAGTGCGCCGTGACTGATTTCTCCTCGTCCGCCGCGGCGTCTTGCTCATGCGTGAACCGGATTTGCATCCAGCAGCAGTTGTCCTAGATGCAGCAGCCATGCATAGCCAGGGCGGCGTGTGTCGCCTGGGACATGGTGGGGAACGAGACGACCGCCGTCGTGCGCGTGCACAACCGCACCGTCGTCGCGCCGTACAATTGGAAGATGTGGTGAAGCACTTGCTCGGTCACTGGATACTTCACCTTCCTTATGGTGATGTGAAGAAATCGGCTCAAATCCGAGGTACGTAGACCGCGAATGCTTGCCATGGTGTGGGTGGGTGGGGATTTTTTTGGGGAAATTTTCTGGAAATTTTGGGGTAAGGATCCGAAGATCGAAGGCTCTGAATACCATTTGTCACAGTCTTAGCTCGAAGGTGTCACACACAGCGAATTAGAGACTGAATTCGGATACAAATCAGAGAGGAGGAGGGTTCCTGGGAGGAAGAAGAGCAG
Organism: Elymus sibiricus; assembly: GCA_039707655.1. Taxonomy (NCBI): domain Eukaryota; kingdom Viridiplantae; phylum Streptophyta; class Magnoliopsida; order Poales; family Poaceae; genus Elymus; species Elymus sibiricus. Next base: position 256,085,131 of record CM077671.1, read on the forward strand.
AGGAGGAGGGGAAAGTAGCATTGCTACAGCCAATTCATCATCCATGCCTAGTCTCACGCCTCTCCTCACTTTACATAGGCACCATGCCTGGTACACCGGACGCAGCCGGGTTCGGCTCAACTGGTCCGGCTCAACCTGTTCGGCGTCACCTCCAGCCTTGTGCAAGTCTGGTCCACCTGTTGGAACCGGTGCGTGACAGAGTCTAGATTGGATCGAGGTAGTTATACCAGGCGGCGGCTGCGCGGTAGCGGCGACGCCGCGACGGGAAGGAGACTGCACGGACGTGGAGTTGTAGATAGATTGGGTTAGGGTTTTTTCTTACTTTCTTTTACTACTGAGAAAGGATTTCGTGCCTTTTGAGCGTTTTTTCTCGGGATTTCATAGATTGATCTAGACCGTAATAATTTGGTCCCACCGGATGAACGGCTCGTAAATTCTAATTAACGTGGTAATTTCTTGGGAGTCTCTAATTAGTATAGGTATTGATTGATTTCCTTTTTGGCCGACCAATTTGTTTCTTAAGAACGCTAGCCTTCGGCTTCACCCATCCGAGGTACGGATCCGGGTAATCCGGTCGTAACAATCGCAGAGGTGCTCCCTTTACCCCCTAGCCGAATAATCGGGAACGTAGAGGATAAGCATAGGAACAAGGCAACCCGGCTTGGCTAAATCTTAAGTCTAATTGATGCATATAGTGGCGGAAAACGATACAGAAAGAGCGCATACATGACAGATAGATGCAAAAGAAAATATATTGCTTGGTTTCATTAAGAAGCCCCCAGGTGTTACCGGTTAAGACATTTGAGAATGTATGCCGATGAAAACTTAACGTAGTTCGGTCTAGCCGAACACAGCCTGGGAAAATCTAACCAAACCTATGAAAGTGAATAAGGAAGGGGAAAAATACAAAGGTTTAGAGAAGGTGACGACACCGGTCTAGCCGTAGAAGCGCCGAAGGCGAGCTGCGTTCCATAGGTTCGGTTCGAGGCGATTGTCCTGTGGGTTATAGAGGCGATAAGCTCCTCCTGTCAGTACTTCATCGATTATGAAAGGGCCCTCCCACTTGGGGTTCAGTTTATGCTTCTGCTTCTCTGGGAGGCGTAAGTCAAGTTCGCCCGCATTGTATGCTTTTGCTCGAACCTCCCTGCTTTGGTAGCGTCTAGCCTGCTGTTGATAAAAGGTAGATCGGGCCCGGGCTATATCGCGCTCTCCTTCCAGGGCGTCTAGGTTGTCTTGCCTATCTAACTTGGCCTCTTTTTCTTCGTACATGCGCACCCTAGGCGCGTCATGGATGATATTGCAGGGGAGGACCGCTTCGGCCCCGTACACCATAAAAAACGGTGTGTGTCCCGTTGATCGATTCGGGGTGGTGGACAAACCCCATAGTAAAGAGTCAAGCTCCTCCACCCAATGACAGTCAGATTCTTGAAGAGATCGGACCAGACGAAGTTTGATACCGCTCATAATGATGTTTGGCTATACTATGATGTTTGAGTAGATCTCTTTTGTCGTATGGGTTAATTGTGGTATGATGTTATGGATGTGAGTTGTATGTTGATATGGTGTTGTCCTATGGTGTCCTCCGTGTTGCACAAACGTGAGGGATCCCCGTTGTAGGGTGTTGCAATATGTTCATGATTTGCCTATGGTGGGTTGTGTGAGTGACAGAAGCACAAACGCGAGTAGGTAGGTTATTGCGTATGGGAGTAAAGGGGACTTGATACTTAATACTATGGTTGGGTTTTATCTTAATGAACTTTGGTAGTTGCGGATGCTTGCTAGAGTTCCAATCATAAGTGCATATGATCCAAGTACGGAAAGTGTGTTAGCGTATGCCTCTTCCTCATTGCATATAACAAGTATCTATCATATTATATTCAATTGCCTAGGGACAATCTTTCTCTTGCGTTACACAAAAAGCTTTCTACTAAGTTATTTACTTTTATTAAAACAGCACCTAACTTTTATTTCCACGTTTTTTATTATCCTATTAAGTACTTCTAGTTTTATCCTCGCAAAGTAGTTTCATACTTGTTCTAGGTAAAGCAAGCATTAGCGTGCGTAGAGTTGTATCGGTGGTCAATATAACTTGAGGGAATATTTGTTCTTCCTTTAGCTCCTCGTTGGGTTCGACACTCTTACTTATCGAAAAAGGCTACAAACGATCCCCTACACTTGTGGGTTATCAAGACCTTTTTCTGGCGCCGTTGCCGGGGAGCAATAGCGTGGGGTGAATATTCTCGTGTGAGCTTGTTTGCTTTATCACTAAGTAGTTTTTATTTTTTGCTCTTGTTTTCTATCTTTAGATATGGGTAGGAAACGCAGAATACCAAAAAAATTAGATGTACTTGCTGCTCCAAAAGTTGAGGAACCACTAGTGGTCCGTACTATCGAAGAATATTATTTGGATCATCTTCGATCCATTTGTGCTCGTGCTGAAAACCCAACTAGCTTAGTTGAAGGAAAATCATTAAATGAGCATGCTTATTATGTGTGACACCGCTTATCTCAAAAAGGGAACCTCTTGTGGCATCAAATTAATACTTTGTGTTGCTATGCTTGGAATTTATGCGAAATACATGATTTTACTTGTTGTTCTGAAGAAACTAAAAAACACCTTCCCTACCAATGTGTGTTTAATGATAATGAAATACTATCTTCTTATGCCAAGGAAGCCTATTGTTATTTTGATTTTGAACAAATTGAAGAATTTGTTGCCTTTAAGGGTGCATATGAAATTGCTTCTTTGATTGAAAAGTATGATGCTACTCTTTACGAATCTGAATTTTTTGTCATACTTAAATATTGCTATGAAAATTATGCTTCTAATGCTTATGTTAAAGAATTTATTGAAGGAATGACCGCTGCCTTGGAAGAGACTAATATTTTGCAGGAATCTATGGAAGAAGAAATTGCTGAAATTATGAGCTCATTAGATGAAAAAGATGAGGAGGAGAGCGAAGAACAAAAGGAGGAAGAGCCAATTGATCACCCGTGCCCACCTTCTAATGAGAGTAACTCTTCAACTCATACATTGTTTAATTACCCTTCGTGCTTACCGAAGGATGAATGCTATGATCCCTTGGATTCATTTGAAATATCCCTTTTTGATGAACTTGATGCTTGCTATGCTTGTGGCCAAGATGCCAATATGAATTATGCTTATGAAGATGAACTTGCCATAGTTCCTTATGTTAAGCATGAAATTGTTGCTCTTGCACCCACACATGATAGTCCTATTATCTTTTTGAATTCTCCCAACTACACTATATCGGAGAAGTTCGCACTTGTTAAGGATTATATTGATGGGTTGCGTTTTGCTACTACACATGATGATTTTGATGAATATAATATGCATGTGCTTGCTGCTCCTACTTGCAATTATTATGAGAGAGGAACTACATCTTCACCTCTCTATGTTTCCAATACTATGAAATTGCAAGAAACTATTTATACTATGCATTGGCCTTTACTTAATGTGCATGAATTGTTCTTGTATGACATGCCGATGCATAGGAAGAGAGTTAGACTTCGTTGTCACATGATATATATCAGTTTGTGCTCACTACTAAATTACAAATCATTGACAATTAAAATTGGCTTTGATATACCTTGGGATCCAGGTGGATCCATTACTTGAGCACTTCATGCCTAGCTTAATGGCTTTAAAAAAAGCGTTGCCAGGGAGACAACCCGGAAGTTTTAGAGAGTCATTTATTTCTGTTGTGTGCTTTTATAAAGTTTAAAAACAAAAAAATATAGAGGGGAACCTAAAACTTCACAAAAGGAAAGGTGAAAGTGAGAGAGATGATGAGCATCGTTGAAGTGCGGGATATCCTTGAACTTTGTTCATGCCCATGGAAACTTTGTGAGTCTTGAATCACGGAAACTTTTCCGACAAAAATAATTACCCCCTTGTACAAATACATTGTATTATAAAAATAATGTGCCAAGATTTGCCTTTAGGATGATTAGATTGCTTGTTGGTATGTGAGGTGTAAAAACAGAAACTTTGGCTGTAGTGCGTGAATTTTCATTATTTACTGGAACGTCAAAAGTTTCTGAAATTTTTAAAAAGTATTGCTATACAAAATGTTTATTTCGTCCTAATTTTTCAGAATTTTTGGAGTTACAGAAGTATGGTCAAAGTTCAGATTACTATAGACTGTCCTATTTAAGACAGATTCTGTTTTTGATGCATTGTTTTTCTTGTTTTGATGAAACTATCGATTTTATCGGTGGTATAAGCCATGGAAAAGTTACAATACAGCAGGTATAATGCAAATATAAAATATGAATGGGTTTGCAACAGTACTTAAAGTATAAATTTGCTTTATTATACTAACGGATCTCATCAGTCTTCTGTTAAGTTTGTGTGGATGAAGTGTTCGAACATCGAGGAGGTGTCGATAAGAGGAGAAGGAGGAGAGGCAAGAGTTCAAGCTTGGGGATGCCCAAGGCACCCCAAGTAAATATCCAAGGAGACTCAAGCGTCTAAGCTTGGGGATGCCCCGGAAGGCATCCCATCTTTCTTCAACAACTATCGGTATGTTTTCGTTTTCGTTTCGTTCATGTGATATGTGTAAATCTTGGAGCGTCTTTTGTGTTTATATTTCACTTTTATTTTATGCACTATGCTGGTATGAGATTGTTCATGGTTGATTTATAGAATGCTCATTGCAGTTCACTTATATCTTTTGAGTATGGCTTTATAGAATGCTTCATGTGCTTCACTTATATCATTTGAAGTTTGGATTGCCTGTTTCTCTTCACATAGAAAACCGTTATTTGTAGAATGCTCTTTTGCTTCACTTATATTTGTTAGAGCTTGGTATTTTATATAAAGAATTAAACTCTCTTGCTTCACTTATATCTATTTAGAGAGTCAACAGGAATTGGTCATTCACATGGTTAATCATAAAATCCTACATAAAACATAGGGATCACTGAATATGATACGTTTGATTCCTTGCAATAGTTTTGCGATATAGAGATGATAATATGTCAGAGTTACTAGTAGATGATCGTGTTTAGTAAGATATTGGTGTTAAGGTTTGTGATTGCCGAAGCATGCACGTATAGTCTCCCGTTATGCTAGGAAGTTGGAGCACAATTTATTCTTGATTGTCTATCTTTGTGTGAAGGTCGGGGGCGCGCGATGGTTAACTCCTACCAACCTCCCCCCTAGGAGCATGCGTAGTAATACTTTGCTTCGAGAGAGCTAATAAACTTTTGCAATAAGTTTGTGAGTTCTTTATAATTAATGTGAGTCCATGGATTATACGCACTCTTACCTTTCCGCAATTTGCTAGCCTCTACGGTACCGTGCATTGCCCTTTCTCACCTCGAGAGTCGGTGCAAACTTCGCCGGTGCATCCAAACCCTGTGATATGATATGCTCTATCACACATAAGCATTATTATATCTTCCTCAAAACAGCCACCATACCTACCTATTATGGCATTTCTATAGCCATTCCGAGATATATTGCCATGCAACTTCCACCGCTTTCGTTTTGATGACTTGAGCATTCATTGTCATATTGCATTACATGATCGTAAGATAGCTAGCATGATGTTTCCATGGCTTGTCTGTTTTTTGATATCTTTGCTACGCTAGATCATTGCATACATATAGAGTCATACTTTGTTCTACTATCATTGTAATATTGAGTTGTAAGTAAATAGAAGTGTGATGATCATCATTATTCATTATTAGAGCATGCCCCAATGATGAAAGGATGATGGAAACTATGATTCCCCCACAAGTCGGGATGAGGCTCCGGACAAAGAAAAAAAATAAAAAAAAAGAGAAGAAGAAAAGAAAGAAAAAAAAAGAAAAAAAGAAAGAAAAAAGGGGCATGCTAATTCCACACTTGTGCTTCAAAGTAGCACCATGTTTTTCATATAGAGAGTCTCCTATGTTGTCACTTTCATATACTAGTGGGAATTTTTCATTATAGTTAGATGCACACCCACTTAGTTTTCATATTGAGCTTTCATACACTTATAGCTTTTAGTGCATCCGTTGCATGGCAATACCTACTCCTCGCATTGATATCTATTGATGGGCATCTCCATAGCCCGTTGATACGCTGAGTTGATGCGAGACTTTCTTCTCCACTTTTACCCCTTTGAAACCTACCACCATATTCTATTCCACCCATAGTGCTATATCCATGGCTTGCGCTCATGTATTGCATGAGAGTTGAAAATGCTGAAGCGCGTTAAAACGTATGAACCAATTGCTTGGCTGACACCGGGGTAGTACATGATTTATACTTTGTGTTAAGAAGATAGAGCATGACAAGGCTATATGATTTTGTAGGGATAGGGTTCTTTAGCCTAGATATTTTGAAAGACATGATTGTTTGTTGGGATGCCTGAGTATTAATGTCTTTATGTCAAAACTAGACTATTGCTTTGAATCACTTGTGTCTTAATATTCATGCCATGATTAGATATATGATCAAGATTATGCTAGGTAGCATTCCACATCAAAAATTATCTTTTTTATCATTTACCTACTCGAGGACGGGAAGGAATTAAGCTTGGGGATGCTGATACGTCTCCATCGTATCTATAATTTTTGATTGTTTCATGCCTATATTATACAACTTTCACATATTTTTGGCAAAATTTTATATGATTTATTGGACTAACATATTGATCCAGTGCCCAGTGCCAGTTCCTGTTTGTTGCATGTTTTTTGTTTCGCAGAATATCCATATCAAACGAAGTCCAAACGCGATAAAAACTTACGGAGATTTTTTTTGGAATATTTGTGAATTTTGTGAAGTGGAATCAATGCAAACGGAGGCCCACAGCGAGCACGATAAACCAGGGCGCACCCTGGTGGGTTGTGCCCACCTCGTACATCGGTTGGAGCTCTCCTTCGGGCGCAAGGAAGCTAATTTTTGGAAAAAAATCGTGTTAAAATCTCAGCGCAATCGGAGTTACGGATCTCCGGGAATATAAGAAACAGTTTTCGGCCAGAAAACAGGAACGTGAAACAGAAGAGAACAGAGTGGGAGATCCAATCTAGGAGGGGCTCCTGCCCCTCCGCCGCCACGGAGGCCATGGACCAGAGGGGGAACTCTCCTCCCATCTAGGGGGGAGGCCAAGGAAGAAGAAGAAGAAGGAGGGGGGGCTATCTCCCCCTCTCTCCCGGTGGCGCCGGAACGCCGCCGGGGCAATCATCGTGACGGCGATCTACACCAACAACTTCGCCGCCGTCAACACCAACTCTCTCCCCCTCTATGCAGCGGTGTAACACCTCTCTTCCCCGCTGTAATCTCTACTTAAACATGGTGCTCAACTCCATATATTATTTCCCAATGATATTTGGCTATCCTATGATGTTTGAGTAGATCTCTTTTGTCCTATGGGTTAATTGTGGTATGATGTTATGGATGTGAGTTGTATGCTGATATGGTGTTGTCCTATGGTGCCCTCCGTGTCGCGCAAACGTGAGGGATCCCCGCTGTAGGGTGTTGCAATATGTTCATGATTTGCCTATGGTGGGTTGTGTGAGTGACAGAAGCACAAACCCGAGTAGGTGGGTTGTTGCGTATGGGAGTCAAGGGGACTTGATACTTAATACTATGGTTGGGTTTTACCTTAATGAACGTTGGTAGTTGCGAATGCTTGCTAGAGTTCCAATCATAAGTGCATATGATCCAAGTACGGAAATGTGTTAGCGTATGCCTCTCCCTCCTTGCATATAACAAGTATCTATCATATTATATTCAATTTCCTAGGGACAATCTTTCTCTTGCGTTACACAAAAAGCTTTCTACTAAGTTATTTACTTTTATTGTTCTTTTATTAAAACAACACCTAACTTTTATTTCCACGTTCTTTATTATCCTATTAAGTAATTCTAGTTTTATCCCCGCAAAGTAGTTTCATACTTGTTCTAGGTAAAGCAAGCATTAGCGTGCGTAGAGTTGTATCGGTGGTCGATATAACTTGAGGGAATATTTGTTCTTCCTTTAGCTCCTCGTTGGGTTCGACACTCTTACTTATCGAAAAAGGCTACAAACGATCCCCCTACACTTGTGGGTTATCAGTCACCACGGGTATCCACATGCAAGACATATATCAAGTGTTCTCAAATCGAATAATCAATCCAACATAACGAAATCTCAAAGGGAAAGATTCAATTCATCACAACATGATAGCAAGGGAATAACATCATGTGATCCGACTATATTAACAAAGCTCGTGATACATCAAGATCGTGACATCTCAAGAACATGAGAGGGAGATTGAACACATAGCTACTGGTACATACCCTCATCCCCGAGAGTGGACTACTCCCTCCTCGTCATGGCCTCCGCCGGGATGATGAAGATGGCCACCGGAGATGATCTACCCTCTCCGGCAGGGTACCGGAACGCCTCCAGATTGGTTTTTCGTCGATACAAAGAGTTGCGGCGGCGGAGCGGAGAGTCTAGGGTTATTTTTGATGGTTTCTATATTTATAGGATTTTTTGGCGTTGGTTTCACGCGTAGGTGGGCCACGAGGTGGGCAAGATACACCAGGGCGCGCCGAGGGGGCCTGGCGCGCCCTGTTGGGTTGTGCCCACCTCGTGGCTCTTCTGACCCTCCCACGAAGCATCTAGTGCCTCTTTTGTTCCAAAAACAATCGTCAAAAAGTTTCGGGCGATTCCGAGAACTTTCATTTTCTGCACGAAAACAACACCACGGTAGTTCTGCTGAAAACAACGTCAGTCCGGGTTAGTTCTAAATAAATCATATACAGTGCATCAAAACCATATAAAAGTATTGTAAACATAGGTGAATATGGCATGAATACTTCATAAATTATCGATACATTGTAGACGTATCAGCATCCCCAAGCTTAATTCCTACTCGTCCTCGAGTAGGTAAATGATAAAAGAAATAATTTATGAAGTGTGAATGCTAGCATAGTGCATAAGTTTGATCAATGATAATTTCAAGCACTTTTCCTAGTATCATAACAACAACTCTTTCTCATAAAACTCATAATGATAAAGTAGCAACCAATTCACATGTTATGGTTCAAACAATGAATTCTCTTGAAACTTAACAACCTATGTTCTTAGTCACCAAACAATTGCAATTCAACTTATTCTCAACAAAGTCTAAGTAAGAGCTCCACATACTCAATCATCATATAGTCTTCTATGAATGCTAGTACTCAAAGCATATTTTTAGAACAAATGGCATCCATCGAACACAGAGAAAGATAGGGGCTTAGTGTTTCGCCTCCTAACTCATTTATCATAGAGATAATTGTCAACAATAATAAATCATGATCAAATATATTTGACTGGATATATGTGTTTGGATCTTTCCCCACCACATGATGCTTGACAACTAATAGATTGAGGTTGAAATGAGAATGCATACTATTGACTCTTGCATAAAAGTAAATACTGAAAGGTAAAAGATAGGCCCTTCGCAGAGGGAAGCAGAGATTTGCACATGTGCCAGAGCTCAAAACTTGAATCAGAGATAAATATAATTTTGGGAGGTACACCCTTCCTGTCAACGTTACGACCAAGAGTTATCAATATCTTCCATGCTAAACACATTAGCGGAGGTTCCCAAGCGGTAAAAGTAAAGGTTTACTCCCCCTCCACCAACAAACACACTCCACGGCTAGCCGAATCCATGGGTACTGTCCATACCAACAACATTCCTGGGGGAGTTTTGTTTAATTATTTGCATTTTTTTGATTTCGGGACTAGGAATCCCTATTACCGCCCCTCTCGTGCAAGGACGAGTGAATAAACACTCATCATGAGAATAACCCTCTTAACATGGAAGATACTGACCGCCCCTGTCGCTCCATGAGCGGTCCAGGCACACAAAACAGGTGTTCATTTGAAAATTTAGAGGTGGCACATGCAAATTTACTTGGAATGGCAGTGAAATACCATATATAGGTAGGTATGGGTGGACTCTTATGGAAGAAACTTGACTCAAGGGTTTGGATGCACAAGTAGTATCTCTACTTATTATAAAGTTTTGGCTAGCAAAAGGTTCTAAACAAGCACCACATGTTGGAGGATCCATAACAATATAACTTCTATGCAAATATACCCAAACATAGCCATTATGTTGTCTTCCTTGTCCAACTTCAACTAATTTGCTCAAGTTTGAAAATAATTAATGGGTATTCACAATCATAAAAGATGTCCAAGATAATATATTTGTATGTGAAAGTTCTGTTCCTTATACTAATCATTCATGAATTGCTTGTATGACCAATATTGTGATTGTCAAACTTCAATAGATTTTACTTTCTAAACCAGATGTGAAACTACTACTAAGCATAAAGCACATTGATAATTTCATATTTATGATATTCAATTCATTCACGATTTACTCTTAGGATATAAGTGAAGCACATGAGTAAACATCAAACTACTCTCAAAAGATATAAGTGAGGATCAATGAGTAGGTAAACAATCAAGTAGTTATGTGAGGGATCTCTATCAATAAATATTTTCAGATCTGAGTATTTTATTAAACAACAAGCAAAATAAAAATAGCACTCCAAGAATAGCACGCATCATGTGAACGAATAAAAATTTAGGCTCAACATAGGCTAACCGATAATTGTTGATGAAGAGAGGTGGGATGCGTAGCATCCCCAAGCTTAGATGCTTGAGACTTATTGAAATATTTACTTGGGGTGCCTTGGGCATCCCCAAGCTTGAGCTTTTGTATCCCGTTCAATCCTCTCATGTCATGGTTTCACCTATTCTCAAAAACTTCATCCACACAAAACTCGAGAAGAACTCGTGAGATAGGTTAGTACACATAAGAACAAATCAACACTTCATGTACTACCAAGACAAGTTGCACAATAATTTTCAAACATCATCTACTGTTTACTATCGTTTCCACAATTTATATCTACCAATATAGGCTATGGAAACTATAGGATAAGTAGATAACAAAACTATGACAACAATCTGTCTAAGCAGAACAGTCTGTAGCAATTTATGAAAACAGCGTACTTATGTAACTCAAAAAATGATGAAAATTTATGACGTGATAAATAATTTACATGACAACACTGTGTAAAAAATTCAGAAACTTTCCACATTCCAGTAAAATATGAAAATTCAAACACTAGAGAAAAAGTTTCTGTTTTTACACAGCACACATCAAACATGCAATGCAAGCATCCTAAGGCAATTCTTGGAACCTTTTATTGAAAAACCAGATTTTAAATAACACCTAAGAGAAAACAACAAAATAAAATGACGCTCCAAGCAAAACTCATATTATGTGATGAATGAAAATATAGCTCCAAGTAAGATATACCGATAGTGTTGAAGACGAAAGAGGGGATGCCTTCTGGGGCATCCCCAAGCTTAGACGCTTGAGTCTTCCTTGGATATTACCTTGGGGGTGCCTTGGAAATCCCCAAGCTTAGGTTCTTGTCACTGCTTATTCTCCTCATATCGGTGTCTCACCCAAAACTTGAAAACTTCAATCACACAAAACTTAACGGAACTTTGTGAGAAGGGTTAGTGAAATAAGTAAAGATCATTCATTTAGGTATTATCAAGACAGGATTCATAATTGTTATCACATAATACCTACTGTATTCTACCATTCCCATTTTTACATCACTAAATATAAGTATGGGAACACTAGAACAAGCAAACTATGCATGCAAAACAGAATCTGTCAAAAACAGAACAGTCTGTGAAGATCTGTAGTGTAACCATACTTCCCTGTTTCTAAAAATTCTGAAAAATTAGGAAAACCTTAAGAATTTTTATATAAACACTGTGTAAAAAATTCAGATCATTATAACGCTCCAGTAAAAAATGAAAATTCCTGTACTGGAGTCAAAAGTTTCTGTTTTGGTTCAGCATCAATTCTACTCATCTTGTGAGTCATCCCAAAGGCTTTACTTGGCACTTTATTGAAATAAAAGGCACAAAACATTATTAATACAGTAGCTTAATCAACTGCACACATCAAAACAGAAAGTATAATTGTTGGGTTGTCTCCCAACAAGTGCTTTTCTTTAAAGCCTTTTAGCTAGGCATGATGATTTCAATGATGCTCATATAAGAATAGTAGTTGAAACATGCAAAAGAGCATCATGAATCACATGGCGAGCACATTTAAGTCTAACCCACTTCCTATGCAGTGGGATTTTGTGAGCAAACAATTTATGGGAGCAAGAATCAACTAGCATAGGAAGGCAAAACAAGCATAACTTCAAAATTTTGAACACATAGGGAGGAAACTTGATATTATTGCAATTCCTACAAGCATATGTTCATCTCTCATGAAAAATTTCAGTAGCATCATGAAGGAATTTCACAATATAACTATCACATCAAGCATTCTTTTCATGATCTACAAGCATAGAAAGTTTATCACTCTCCACGCAAGCAAACTTCTCATACATAATAGTGGGAGCAAACTCAACAACATAACCATCATGAGACACTTGATTGACATAACCTCTTTGAAAATCATGATGACAAGTTTCATGGTTACTAGCACTCTTTATAGCATACATGTCATCATAATAATCATCATAGATAGGAGGCATGACATCATCATAATAAATTTGCTCATCAAAACTTGGGGGACAAATAATATCATCTTCATCAAACATAGCATCCCCAAGCTTGTGGCTTTGCGTATCATTAGCATCATGGATATTCAGAGAATTCATACTAGCAACATTACAATCATGCTCATCATTCAAGGAATTCTCATTAAGTATTTTCATAATTTATTCCTCTACCAATTGAGCACAATTTTCTTTTCCATCATTTGCAAGAAAGACATGATAAAGACGAATAATGTGAGGCCACCTCAATTCCATTTTTAGTTTTCTTTTATAAACCAAACTAGTGATAAAACAAGAAACTAAAAGATTCAATTGCAAGATCTAAAGATATACCTTCAAGCACTCACCTCTCCGGCAACGGCGCTAGAAAAGAGCTTGATGTCTACTACGCAACTTTATTCTTGTAGACTTTGTTGGGCCTCCAAGCGGAGAGTTTTGTAGGACAGTAGCAATTTTCCCTCAAGTGGATGACCTAAGGTTTATCAATCCGTGGGAGGTGTAGGATGAAGATGGTCTCTCTCAAACAACCCTGCAATCAAATACAAGAAATCTCTTGTGTCCCCAACACACCCAATACAATGGCAAATTGTATAGGTGCACTAGTTCGGCGAAGAGATGGTGATACAAGTGCAATATGGATGGTAGATATAGGTTTTTGTAATCTGAAAATATAAAAACAGCAAGGTAACAAATAGTAAACAGTGAGCAAAACGGTATATTAATGCTTGGAAACAAGGCCTAGGGTCCGTACTTTCGCTAGTGCAATCTCTCAACAATGCTAATATAATTGGATCACATAACCATCCCTCAACGTGCAATGAAGAATCACTCCAAAGTTCTTATTTAGCGGAGAACATAAGAAGAAATTGTTTGTAGGGTACGAAATCACCTTAAAGTTATTCTTTCCGATCGATCTATCCAAGAGTTCGTACTAAGATAACACCAAGTTATCCTTTACGATCAATCTATCTAGAGTTCGTACTAAAATAATACCATATGATACGCATCAACCAACTCTAATGTCACCTAGATACTCCAATGTCACCACAAGTATCCATGGGTTAATTATACGATACGCATCAAACAATTTCAGATTCATAATACTCAATCCAACACAAAGAACCTCAAAGAGTACCCCAAGATTTCTATCGGAGAAAGTAGGACAAGAACGTGTATCAACCCCTATGCATAGATTACCCCAATGTCACCGCGGGAATCCGCAAGTTGAGTACCAAAACATATATCAAGTGAATCAATAGAACACCCCATTGTCACCACGGGTATCCACATGCAAGACATATATCAAGTGTTCTCAAATCCAATATTCAATCCAACATAACGAAATCTCAAAGGGAAAGATTCAATTCATCACAACATGATAGCAAGGGAATAATATCATGTGATCCGACTATATTAACAAAGCTCGTGATACATCAAGATCGTGACATCTCAAGAACATGAGAGAGAGAGATTGAACACATAGCTACTGGTACATACCCTCAGCCCCGAGAGTGGACTACTCCCTCCTCGTCATGGCCTCCGTCGGGATGATGAAGATGGCCACCGGAGATGATCTACCCTCTCTGGCAGGGTACTGGAACGCCTCCAGATTGGTTTTTCGTCGATACAGAGAGTTGCGGCAGCGGAGCGGAGAGTCTAGGGTTATTTCTGATGGTTCTATATTTATAGGATTTTTTGGCGTTGGTTTCACGCGAAGGTGGGCCACGAGGTGGGCAAGATACACCAGGGCGCGCCGGGGGGGCCTGGCGCGCCCTGTTGGGTTGTGCCCACCTCGTGGCTCTTCTGACCCTCCCACGAAGCATCTAGTACCTCTTTTGTTCCAAAAACAATCGTCAAAAAGTTTCGGGTGATTCCGAGAACTTTCATTTTCTGCACGAAAACAACACCACGGTAGTTCTGCTGAAAACAACGTCAGTCCGGGTTAGTTCTAAATAAATCATATACAGTGCATCAAAACCATATAAAAGTATTGTAAACATAGGTGAATATGGCATGAATACTTCATAAATTATCGATACATTGTAGACGTATCAGTTGCCGAGGGTCCAAACACGCCTATTCTACCATCTGTAACTTGGAGGACACACCACGGCATCTGAGGTTCCTTTCTTGATCACGGAATATCTTTATAGTTCAATCCTCCCACAGGTGCCACCGAGCACCTCACGAGTTCGGCTCACACAGGATAAGTCGGCATCCCGAGGACCCCTTAGTCCCGGACTCCATCACCTGCCTTGTCTTCAACAGCATGACCCGCCTGGAGTATGACATATGAGCCGCTAACATGTTGACCTGGCCCAGTAGGGCGGTTTACACCACAGGACTATATCCCTGACCTTAGGCCCCAGATTGATTTGAATTTATTCATGTCAATCTTCCTCACCTTTACTTGGCGGCTTATCTTCTGCTTATATCTATGTCGTCTCTGAATCTCAAAAATGCCGGCTTATAATATTTTTAGACTTGTAATTTTCCTCGTGCCATCTATCATTGACGTCAACCGCCGAGAATCCAGGAAACCAATGATGACATCACAACGGATCTTTGCATGTATCCGCTGATCTCGAAAATCGAGGCATCTCCTTTTCCAAAATTTACTGCGCCTCCTCTCACGCGCCTGTTAGTTGTCTCTTCGGGTTTCTTCCTTATAAATATTCGCTGGGGGCCCCTCATTCACTTGCACATCGCCCCTTCACTTAGTCTTCCTCCTCGAGCCCGAAGCTTCCTCGCGCCGCCACTGCTGCTCTCCCGTCATCGGCAACCGTTCCTGGGACCGTAGCGGCGCCTCATCTTCACCAGGATCCAGCCGAGCGTCTCCGCCGCCTCCGGCAACCGTCAAGGTAAGCCATTTTTCTTCTCCTAGATCGGTCTTAGTTCATCGGAGTTCGTCGGAGGTACCGAAGTGTTTTATCCGTCCATCACCATGGCTAGTTCTCGTATAGCTCCGATGACTTTTATAATAGGAATAAAGCGGTAGGAACAACGGCTCCATTTCGCATATAGCATACTCAGATCTCCCTTAAGAATCTATAAACTGGACCGCCACTTCTTCCCTGCTTCATCATTAGGTTTAGTAAATATTTTATTTTCTGAACCATTTGTAGATCCGTAATTGTAGCCAGTTCAGTATAAACCTGTTTGTCCCACACTTGGCAAAAATTAGGAATCTCTGATTTGGCATAAGACGCCCATCTGTTTGCCGGCTCATTCTTATGACTATAACCCACCATATGTTGATACCATTTCTTTTAGGCTCCGGCTCATCATTATGACTTACAACCCGCCATGTTTAGAAATTGTCTCGTCTAAATGCCGGCTCATCATAAGGTGACTCATCTTCTGCATATTTTTATGTTGTCTTATCCTTGATAATCACATATGTACTTATGCAACTTCTTTCATTCGCACTTAGGCGTCTCATTATGTCGAAAACTACCACATGTGACTGGGTGCCGTCCCAAGTGTCTGAACTTGTGCTCAAGGATTTCCAAGACTAGGGTCTTCTGTCGTCTAAGGAGGCAATTGGATGGCAGGCTCCCCTTGGAGAGGAACACCCAACACCTGGCGAGGGAGAACTAGTGGCGTTCACAGATCACCTTCTTCGGGGGTTTTCTCCCCCCGAGTCAAAATTCTTTCGGGATGCTCTGCACTCTTTCCACCTACATCCTCAAGATCTGGCTCCCAACTCTATATCCAATCTTTACCAGTTTCAAGTATTCTGTGAGGTGTATCTGCAAATAGAACCCACCGTTCCTCTTTTCATGGAATACTTCCACCTCAACCGTCAACCTGAGTGTGCGGATGGCCTCAGCCTGGAACTCGGTGGAATTTCTATTCAATGGCGCAGAGATGGTGTATTCCCCGCTGTTATTCTACCAAGTCACCCAAAAGGATGGTCCAAGACTTGGTTCTACTGCCGGAACACAGCTCCTGTGGATGAAAACCCTCTGTTGGGTTATAGACCAAACCGTCTTCCCATGAATTTTGAGCTTCCTGGCCAAGCTTCACAAGAAGAACGTGATCAACTTGCCTTCATATACCCAAAACTGAAGGCTCTGCATGCCCATGGATTGACTGGAGTTGATCTGACTCGGTGCTGGATCTCTTGGAGGATCATGCCTTTGAGTCGCCGTGGTGACTTGATGTGCAATTATACTAGCGATGTAAACAATGCGCAAAGATATAGAAACCAAGATTTGGACAATGATGAGATTAATCAGATTGTGAAGATGTTACTAGTGGAAACTCTAGCAAATTGCAGCCAAGTTGGGTGAATCCCTTCTGTACTCTCAACCCGGCTCCACCAGTAAGAAACCTTGACAATTTATACATTCGGCTTATAACACTTTTTTAAACTCCAAAGCTTACTTGTCGTTTGCATTTTTAACCTTATATGCAAATTCTTCATTCTGGAAGAAGAAGAGGGGGAAGGTTGCAGCTCAGAAGCCCAAACCCGCCCAGAAGAATAAGGCGGCTGCAGTAGAGCAGTCAATAAGGGGCGAGTCAACAACGGTTGACGTTCAGTCGGAGGTAAAAACTTGTCTCCCCTGGCTGTATTTTCATTGAACTTGCTAACACATCGTACTCTCAGGGCGCCACTGTAACAAGCTGAGCTGATGATGTTGAGGTAATCTCCCTCTCTTCCGGCTCAGAATCCTTGTCTCCGAAGAAAACAAGGCGGGTCATTCGGAAAGTACGTTTTTCTCACCCAGACGCTCACTTGGATCCTAATTTTATTTTGAAGAAGACTCAGCATGAAGTAAGGTGCCACACTCGGAGCAGCTCCGGTGACCTGGTGGACGGCTTGCCTGACAAATCAGTTGCTCGCAAACGATAGCATGAGGTGCCTCATAGTCCAACTCACTCTCTTCCAAAAGTTGGCCTCTTCCGGCAACCTCTTAATCCCTCTGATTCAAATTATCAAGAGTCATCTCCTTCATTGGGCGACTCAACGGCCACGAAGCTGCCGCCCCTTATCATCAATCAAGGGTAAATTTCCTTTAAACCAAGTACTGCCTATTCATACTTAATCTTGCATATGTTTGACTTTGTTGCCTTGTTTGCAGAGCCCAAGCCAAGGCCAAGAAGAGAAAAGGTGGCGAGTCATCCACCACTCCTAAGGTTCTTGAACCGGCAGATCCAAAGCCGGCGACTCCGGAAGCTTATACCGAGATTCCTCAGGATCAACAGGAGTTCCAAAACATACCGCCCCAGCGTTTTGAACCAGTAAATATGGAAGCGGAAGATGTTGCAATCACCCTGACAGTTGATGTTAACCCTCCCAATCTTCAAAAGGGAACTGAAGACGCTCCTCCTGAGAAGGACAAGGACGTAATTATCACCGGGATGAGTTTCACTGCTCTAGGGACCCCCAATGTTTTGGCCAAGTTTATCACCAAGGATGAGGCGGCACCACTTGATAAGGGGAAAGCCAAGCTCGAGCTCCCCAATTATGAGGGCCTTAGTGCTGACGAGCTGCATGCCGGATACTTAAACCGCCTTTCCACAAGTTAGGATATACAAATCAGCCTTGTTGGCATGATGAAAAGAAAATATGAGGTATGCTCCACTCTCTTGTATTCTTATATATATCCTTGGATAGCCCCCAAGGGCCGACACATTCTATATGAGATTAGGCGGGTCTTGTTCATATGAAACCGTTGTAGCCCCCAAGGGCCAGCTCATCTTCTTGAGATGAGTCAGGTCTTATTAATAATTTGAAGAAATCAACCTGTAGCCCCCAAGGGCCGGCTCATCTTCTTGAGATGAGTCGGGTCTTCTTATAATCTGAAGAAATCAACCTGTAGCCCACAAGGGCCGGCTCATCTTCTTGAGATGAGTCGGGTCTTCATATAATCTGAAGAAATCAACCTGTAGCCCCCAAGGGCCCGCTCATCTTCGTGAGATAAGTCGGGTCTTCATCATATTTTTGCTTCGAAGAACTGACATGCATTAGCCCCCAAGTGTCAAGTATATTGCTTGCAATCTCCTTGGGACTTGTTATAATTTCCTTATCATAGTCATGCTGCACCTTGCTACTGGCTTATGACCGATCAATATGATGACCCCTATTGTGCAGGAAGCTCTGAAATTAGCCGAGTCAAATGTGACCGGCTTGAAGAAAGATCTTGAAGTTGGGCAAACCGTCCGAGCTGAGGCTGGGGAGAAACTTCGACTTGCCTTGGAGGAATTGGAGAAAGCAAAGGCAAGCTTTGAAAAACAAAATAAATCTTTTGAGGCTGAAAAGTCTGCCTTGTTGAATCGCGCAAAAAACGCTGAGGGTCAACTGAAGCCCATCACAGAAGAGCTATCCGGGTTAAAGCAGCACATTGCCCACATGACCCAGGCCATCTTTGGTAAGTACCTTTATGAGTTCTTGCTAACCCGCTCAAATACTAATGTATGCAGATAAATCGCCTGTAGACTTATGTGCTTGAATTGCTATGCAGGTCCTCAGACTCGCAACCTCCAAGATAACTGATTGTTGAAGCTGAAAGCCGTGTATTCACTGGCTAAACAACTTTATGGTGGAAGCCACTGTACAATTAAGGCTGTTATGGGGAACAAAGAGCCGGTGAAGCTCATCAAGGATGTACTAAGATTCCTCTCGACAATCCCAAAACAGATTGAAGAGTTGAAAAGATCAGCCGCCCGAGCTGGTGCAACATCTTCTTTGAGTCGGGCCTTGGCTTAATCAGCGGAACTTGATCGGCAGAAATGGCCAAAGGGTTTCCTGAGTTTAAGGACGACGGGTCAGCATTCACCGATGTGGACTATGCTAAATGTGTTAAGGCGGCTCGAGTGTTAGCCACCCAACTTGTTGCCGAGATGGAGTTGAAGAACTATCAGCTGGCTTACGATGCTAACAACTTGCCAGTTCGGCCGCCCGCCTTTGAACCGGTGGACCTGACTCCTCAACGTCGTAAGCACATATTCGCCCCTAATGTAGACCCGTCCCCTATCTTGAATGAAGAAGCTGTGTTCCAGGCTTTAACCCATTGCAACTAGGATTTGGACAACCTTCAGATCCAAGAGCCAGAAGACCCAGCAGAGGATGACCCGAAGGCGACTCAGGTGGGAGGTCAGCCTGAGGCTAATCTGGATAACCCAGAGGCTGGTTTATGAGTGAAAAACTTTGATTCAACCTATCTGGGCTCAATGGCGCCTTGTAATATTTTTACGTCGACAGTTGTTTGCCTGCGCCGTGCCTTCGTGCACGTTTCAAACTTTTGATCTTGTCTTGTCGAGGAGGGATTTTGTATATTTAACAAGCCTTGTTAACTCACCTTATATCCTTTCGCTTAGGAATCATACAGCCCGTGGCTTGTACTGTGCATTATCTTGGCTGAGTCGCCCTTGAACTTTACATCTTCCAGGTAATTGCTAAATTATGAACATGCTCTTCCCTCATCTATGTGAATGTTTCCACTGACCCTGCTCACTGAGCTATTGTTTGAACCAATATGGGCGAGTCTTTATAAGCCGGCCTTCTGAAATCTTTCCACAATATCTGATTGTAGAGCATCAAGTTGAAGTGGTCATTATATGATCACACTTTTTGTAACCTGGACACTCTTTATGAGCCGGTAACATAAACAATATTGTACCTGTAGAATAACATATGGTAATAATGATAAAAATTTGTTAATAATGTTGGGGAACGGAGCATGAATTTCAAAAAAATTCCTACGCTCACGCAAGATCTATCCATGGAGATGCATCGCTACGAGAGGGGAGAGTGTGTCACAACGCGGTTAGACCGTTAGCGGAAGCGTCTCACAACGCGGTTGATGTAGTCGAACAATCCTTCGAGCTCCACCGATCGAGTACCGAACGTACGGCACCTCCGAGTTCTACACACGTGCAGCTCGGTGAAGTTCCTCGCCTTCTTGATCCAGCAAGACGTCGAGGTAGTAGATGAGTTCCGTCAGCACAATGGCGTGGCGACGGTGACGGTGAAGTGATTCCGGCAGGGCTTCGCCTAAGCTCTCCGAAAATATGACCGAGGTGGAAAACGGAGATCGGGGCACCGCACACGGCTTTGGGACAATTGTGTACCTTGGGGTGCCCCCTTGCCCCCGTATATAAAGGATGAGAGGGAGGAGGCCGGCCCCCTAGGGGTGCGCCAAGTGTGGGGAGTCCTACTAGGACTCCTTAGTCCTAGTAGGATTCCACCTCCCATACGAAGTAGGAAAGGGGGAAGGGAGAGGGAAAGGAAAGAGGGGGCTGCGCCCCCTCCCCTAGTCCAATTCGGTTTGGGCAAGGGGGGGCGCGCGCCTCCTCACGTGGCCTGCCTCTCCTTTTCCCGTATGGCCCAATAAGGCCCATTACTTCTCCCGGTGAATTCCCGTAACTCCCCGGTACTCCGAAAAATACTCGAATCACTCGGAACCTTTCCGACGTCCGAATATAGCCTTCCAATATATGAATCTTTACCTCTCGACCATTTCGAGACTCCTCGTCATGTCCGTGATCTCATCCGGGACTCCGAAAAAACTTCGGCCACCAATCACATAACTCATATAATACTAAATCGTCATCGAACCTTAAGTGTGCGGACCCTACGGGTTCGGGAATGATGTAGACATGATCGAGACGACTCTCCGGTCAATAACCAACAGCGGAACCTGGATGCTCATATTGGTTCCTACATATTCCACAAAGATCTTTATCGGTGAACCTCATATGTCAACATACGTTGTTCCCTTTGTCTGGCGGTATGTTACTTGCCCGAGATTTCATCGTCGGTATCCAATACCTAGTTCAATCTCGTTACCGGCAAGTCTCTTTACTCGTTCCGTAATACATCATCTTGCAACTAACTCTTTAGTCACGGTGCTTGCAAGGCTTCTGTGATGCTGTATTACCGAGAGGGCCCAGAGATACCTCTCCGATAGTCGGAGTGACAAATCCCAATCTCGATCCATGCCAACTCAACAAACACTTTCGGAGATACCTGTAGTGCACCTTTATAATCACCCAGTAACGTTGTGACGTTTGATACACCCAAAGTATTCCTACGGTATCCGGGAGTTGCATGATCTCATGGTCAGAGGAACGTGTATTTGACATAGTGAAAGCAAGAGCAATAAACTGAACGATCATTTGCTATGCTAACGGTTGGGTCATGTCCATCACATCATTCTCCTAATGATGTGATCCCGTTATCAAATGACAACTCATGTCCATGGTCAGGAAACCTTGACCATCTTTTAATCAACGAGCTAGTCTAGTAGAGGCATACTAGGGACATAGTATTTGTCTATTATCCACACATGTATTTAGTTTCCGGTCAATACAATTCTAGCATGAATAATAAACCATTATCATGAACGGAGAAATATGATAATAAACACTTTATTAATTGCCTCTAGGGCATATTTCCAACAGTCTCCCACTTGCACTAGAGTCAATTACAATGTAATGAATCTAACACCCATCGCATTCTGGTGCTGATCATGTTTTGCTCGTGGAAGAGGTTTAGTCAACGGGTCTGCCACATTCAGATCCGTGTGTACTTTGCAAATCTCTATGTCTCCATCCTTAATCAAATTCCGAATGGAGTTGAAGCGACGCTTTATATGCTTGGTTCTCTTGTGAAACCTGGGCTCCTTTGCTATAGCAATTGCTCCAGTGTTGTCACATAAGATAGTCATTGGACCCGATGCACTAGGTATGACACCTAGATCGGATATGAACTCCTTCATCCAGACTCCTTCATGTGCTGCTTCGGAAGCAGCTATGTATTCCGCCTCACATGTAGATCCCGCCATGACGCTTTGCTTGGAACTGCACCAACTGACCGCTCCACCATTAAGAATAAATACGTATCCAGATTGTGACTTAGAGTCATCTGGATATGTGTCAAAGCTAGCATCGACGTAACCCTTTACGACGAGCTCTTTGTCACCTCCATAAACGAGAAACATGTCCTTGGTCCTTTTCAGGTACTTCAGGATATTCTTGACCGCTGTCCAGTGATCTACTCCTGGATCACTTTGGTACCTCCCCACCAAGCTTATAGCGAGGCACACATCAGGTCTGGTACACAGCATGGCATACATAATAGAGCCTATGGCTGAAGCATAGGGGATGACACTCATCTTCTCTTTATCTTCTGCCGTGGTCGGGCATTGAGTCTTACTCAATCTCATACCTTGCAATACAGGCAAGAACCCTTTCTTTGACTGATCCATTTTGAACTTCTTCAAAATCTTGTCAAGGTATGTGCTTTGTGAAAGTCCAATGAGGCGTCTTGATCTATCCCTATAGATCTTGATCCCTAATATGTAAGCAGCTTCTCCGAGATCCTTCATCGAAAAACTTTTGTTCAAATAACCCTTTATGCTTTCCAGAAATTCTATGTCATTTCCCATCAACAATATGTCATCTACATATAATATGAGAAATGCCACAGAGCTCCCACTCACTTTCTTGTAAATACAAGCTTCTCCATAAGTTTGTATAAACCCAAACGCTTTGATCACTTCATCAAAGCGAGTATTCCAGCTCCGAGATGCTTGCACCAGTCCATAGATGGATCGCTGGAGCTTGCATACTTTGTTAGCGCCTTTAGGATCGACAAAACCTTCCAGCTGCATCATATACAATTCTTCCTTAAGGAATCCATTAAGGAATGCCGTTTTGACGTCCATTTGCCAGATTTCATAATCATAAAATGCGGCAATTGCTAACATAATTCTGACAAACTTTAGCATCGCTACGGGTGAGAAAGTCTCATCGTAGTCAACTCCTTGAACTTGTCGATAACCTTTAGCAACAAGTCGAGCTTTATAGACGGTGATATTACCATCAGCGTCGGTCTTCTTCTTAAAGATCCATTTATTTTCAATAGCTCGCCGTTTCATCGGGCAAGTCTACCAAAGTCCACACTTTGTTCTCATACATGGATCTAATCTCGGATTTCATGGCCTCAAGCCATTTGTCGGAATCCGGGCTCGCCATCGCTTCTTCATAGTTCGTAGGTTCACCGTTGTCTAACAACATGACGTGTATTTGACATAGTGAAAGCAATAGCAATAAACTGAACGATCATTTGCTATGCTAACGGTTAGGTCATGTCCATCACATCATTCTCCTAATGATGTGATCCCGTTATCAAATGACAACTCATGTCCATGGTCAGGAAACCTTGACCATCTTTTGATCAACGAGCTAGTCTAGTAGAGGCATACTAGGGACATAGTATTTGTCTATTATCCACACATGTATTTAGTTTCCGGTCAATACAATTCTAGCATGAATAATAAACCATTATCATGAACGGAGAAATATGATAATAAACACTTTATTAATTGCCTCTAGGGCATATTTCCAACAAATAAGCCGGCTGAGTGAGACTCGGCAAGGAGACTGGCTTTCGAGGCTCAAGTCTTGCTTCAATGAAGCGGGTATGATAACCCATGGTTTATCCTAGCTCTCTGTAAGCTGGCTCTCACGTGACTCAAGCCGGTGTTTTAACCTTGATAAGTTCAGGGTCCAAAGTGGATTGACTTGTCAAGAGTACACGGGGTCACTTGATCGGAGTCGCATCAAGCATACAGGCCTGTTTAACCATATATTGTGGCGTCTTGTGCCGGGTCAAGAGGGTGAGAAAGCTAAACTCGATGATTTGGAAGCCCCCAAGTGACCTATGTTTCAAAAAATAAAGACTCATGCTCAATTTGTTGGCTGAAATGACAGAGACCCTGAGTTTCGGGGGTGCCAGCTTATTATATTTGAACATAAAGAAGTATATACAGAATTTGCAGGGGGTTTTACAAAAAAAGGAAAAGGAGTCGGTGGCTCTAAGTATAATAAGGCCGCAGGTGAGCAATGTTCCAGGGCAGGCCTATTTCTTCTTCAGAAGTATATGATTCTGGTCGCAAGTCTATCAGATAATCTGAACCATTATTAAGATTCTTGCTGATGACGAAAGGACCCTCGCAAGGTGGGGAAAGCTTGTGCATCCCAGTTTGATCTTGAATCAGACGGAGCACTAAGTCGCCTTCTTGAAAAGTACGGCTTCGGACTCTACGGCTGTGATAGCGTCGTAAGTCTTGCTGATATATAGCAGATCTGGCCGCTGCTAAGTCACGTTCTTCTTCCAAGGTGTCCAAAGAATCTTGACGTGCTTTCTCATTATCTGCCTCAACGTAAGCAGTGACTCGAGGCGAGTCATGGCGGATATCACTTGGTAAAACCGCCTCAGCTCCGTAAACCAGGAAAAAAGGTGTGTATCCAGTGGATCTGTTCGGAGTTGTTCTGATACTGCAAAGCACTGAGGGGAGTTCCTCAACCCAACAGTCTGGAGTACGATGTAGTGGAACCATAAGCCGGGGTTTGATCCCTCTGAGAATCTCCTGATTAGCTCGTTCGGCCTGTCCATTGGATTGTGGATGTGCAACTGCCGCCAAGTCAAGCCGGATATGCTCACGCTGACAGAACTGTTCCATAGCTCCTTTGGGCAAATTGGTACCATTATCAGTGATAATGCTATGGGGATAACCAAAACGGAAGATTGACTTCTTCACAAACTTGACTGTTGTTTCTGCATCATAATTACTGACTCGTTCCGCTTTGACCCACTTGGTGAATTTATCAACCGCCACCAAGAGGAGGGTTTTCTTGTCAAAACATGGCTTGAATGGGCCAACCATGTCAAGCCCCCAGACCGCAAACGGCCAAGTAATTGGGTTCATGCGCAATTCTTGAGCCGGCACATGAGCCTGTCGACTGAACTTTTGACACCCATCACACTTCCGCACAATGTTTTCTGCGTCCGCATGAGCCGTCAACCAGTAAAACCCATGACGAAAAGCCTTTTCCACCAGGGACCGCGAGCCGGCATGGTGCCCATAATCACCAGCATGGATTTCATTGAGAATTTCCTGGCCTTCCTCAGGAGAAACATAGCGCTGAAACACGCCAGTGTTGCTTCGCCGATGTAACTCGCCATGGATGATAGTCATTGATTTGGACCGCCAAACTATCTGTCGAGCGATGATCTCCTCAGACGGGAGCTCGCCTCGAGTCAGATAAGCAGATATGGTACGGTCCAGTCAGGAATAGCATGGAGAGCCGCCACCAAGTGTGCCTCCGGGTCAGGAATAGCTAAGTCCTCCTCAGATGGCACCTTAACCGAAGGATTGTGAAGAACGTCCAAGAACACATTCGGAGGGACCGACTTACGCTGAGACCCTAGCCGCGATAGAGCATCCGTGGCCTCGTTGAGCCGGCGATCTATATGATCAACTTAATAGCCCTGAAAATAACCCGCCACGTCGGTGACTGCCCACCGGTAAGCCGCCATCAAGGGGTCCTTAGAATGCCAAGTCCCTGAAACTTGCTGAGCCACTAAATCTGAGTCGTCCAGACACCTGACCTGGCTAAGATTCATATCTTTAGCCATTCTGAGTCCATGTAGGAGGGCCTCGTACTTAGCTGCATTGTTAGTGCAAGGGAACATGAGCCGTAAAACATAACAAAATTTGTCACCTCATGGAGAAGACAATATAACTCCAGCCCCCGAGCCTTCCAATTGCCTGGACCCATCAAAGTGTATAGTCCAGTACGTGTTATCTGGCCTATCCTCTGGAATTTGCATCTCTGTCCAATCATTAATGAAATCCACCGGTGCTTGAGACTTGATGGCAGTTCTTGGCACATATTTCACATGGTGATGTCCAAGCTCAATTGCCCACTTGGTGATTCGGCCAGTGGCCTCTTGATTTTGTATGATATTGCCAAGGGGTGCTGAACTGACCACGGTAATTGGATGCTCCTGGAATTAGTGCTTCAACTTCCGGCTTGCCATAAAAACTCCAAAGACCAGCTTTTGCCAATGTGGATACCGCTGATTGGACAAGGTCAAGACCTCGCTGATGAAATAAACCAGCCGCTGAACCGAATACTCCTTCCCTGCCTCCTTTCGCTCGACGACAACTGCAATGCTTACCGCCTTAGAATTGGCAGCAATATACAGAAGCATGGGCTCTTTGTCGGTTGGGGCAGCTAAAACGGGCGGCTCAGCTAGCTGCTTCTTGAGGGCTTCAAAAGCTTCATTAGCTGCATCAGTCCGGACGAAGTTGTCCGTCTTCTTCAACAATTGATAAAGAGGAATCGCCTTCTCTCCAAGGTGGCTTATAAACCGGCTCAATGCCGCAATACGACCAGCCATGCGCTGGACCTGATTTATATTTACTGGCTTACCAAACGAAGTTACCGCCTTGATTTTTTTCTGGGTTTGCCTTGATGCCTCGCTCAGAAACCAGGAATCCCAATAACTTTCCTGCAGGAACACCAAAGACACAATTTGTCTGGTTAAGTTTCATCTGGTACACTCGAAGATTACCAAACGTCTCCTTGAGTTCGTCCAAAAGCGTCTCTTTCTTCTGAGATTTCACCACGATGTCATCGACATAAGTGTGAACATTGCGCCTAGTCTGTGGATGAAGGCAATTCTGAACACAGCGCTGGTAAGTCGCCCCTGCGCTCTTAAGCCCAAAAGGCATGGAGACATAGCAGAAAGCACCAAAGGGAGTTATGAAAGCTGTCTTCTCTTGATCCTCAACAGCCATCTTGATCTGGTGATAACCGGAGTATGCATCTAGGAAGCACAAACGCTCACAACCTCTTCCCCAATAGCCTTGCGTCTCTCCTCGTTAAAATGACGGAGGTATTGACGTACTGGTTTCATTTTTGGATCCACATTAAGATGGTGCTTAGGGAGTTCTCTCGGGACTCTAGGCATGTCTGAAGGTTTCCATGCAAAGATGTCCCGATTCTCACAGATGAACTTGATGAGTGCGCTCTCCTATTTGGGATCTAAGCCGGTCCCAATAGTGAACTGCTGGGATGAGTCGCCCGGTGTGAAGTCAATCTGCTTTGTATCCTCAGCCGGCTTAAACTTGAGCAATGAGTCAGACTCAGTGGTGGGCTTCTTGAGAGGGCTCATATCAGCAAGATCGACGTTGGCCATATAGAACTTCAACTCCTCCACTGCGCAGGCCAACTTAGCATAGGCTGCATCGCCTTCCTCGCACTCCTGGGCTATCTTTCGGCTGCCACTCACAGTTATGGTAACCTGCGGACCCGACATCATGAGCTGGAGGTAAACATAACAGTTCCGAGCCACGAAACGAGCATAAGCCGGCCACCCGAAAAGGGCATGATAAGGGCTCTTAATCTTAACCACCTCAAAGGTTAAGGACTCGCATCGGTAGTTGAACTCATCACCGAAAGCAACGTCTAGCTTAATCCGCCCGATTGGGTACGCCGACTTCCCAGGCACAATACCATGAAAAACTGTAGTTGAAGGTTGCAATCTGTTTTAAGCAAGGTTCATTCCCCGGAAAGTTTCGTAATACAGGATGTTGATGCTACTTCCACCATCCATGAGGACTTTTGTCCAGGTATATCCGCCAACCTGCGGTGCCACCACCAGAGCGAGACCACCCGGGTTATCAACCTGCGGAGGGTGATCTTCTCCGCTCCAAGTAATTGGTTGGTCAGACCAGTTTAAGTATCTTGGAACCGCCGGCTCGACTCCGTTAACGGCCCTTTGCTTCCGCTTGCGATCCTTCTTGCAAGTGCTGGTGGTGAAGACATGATATTGCCCACTGCTCAATTGTTTGTGATTTCTTTGAAAACCAGTTTGATTGTTATGCTGCTGATTGCATTGGTCGGAGCGCTGCCCATTGCCGTTGTTCCCTGGATCCTGAAAACCTGCTCCTGTGCCGCCTTGGCCAGGGAAACCTGACCCCGCAAATCCACCAGATGAACCATCGTGTGAGCCGCCTTGACCAAGATGACCCGGATGTCCCCCACCATTGCCTCCTTGGTGATTCTGGAAAGCCTGGTTGCGGAATTCCTGCATGATATAACACTTTTCCCATGAGTGTGTGGACGGCTTATCCGGGGTACTATGTTTGGGACAAGGCGCCTTGAGAGCCTCCTCATAATTGTGTGGCTTGTTTCCATTGTAAGCTCCTCCCGGGCGGTTGTTGCGATGCTAGTTCTTAAAACCAGTGTTGGTATTAGCAACGAACTCTGACCCGCCATCGTGCTATTTTTGCTTACTGTTATTGCCTTGTCCCCCTGGGTTCCCACTGTTTCCATGGTTTTGCTGGCCCTTGCCACCGTCGCCTTTCTTGTTCTTGCCAGTCTTATCCTCATTTGAGTAGGGATCCTTCATGCTGTCTGACTCGGCATATCTGGTAAGAACGTCCATCAAGTCGCCCATATCTTGCACCTTCCGCTTGAGACGGCCAAGTTTTTGGACCACTGAAAGTGGCAATTCTTTTCCAGGATTAGGACGGCCTGAGCCGCCGTGATACTGTCCGATGAGTGGATAATTTCAGCAACCCGGCGAGTTCAATGGTGAGCCGACTCATCCCCGCGCTGGACACAATGCTGAAGATCCACAATCGTCATTGGTCGCTTGCACATTCCCTAGAAATTCTTGATAAATCGCTCCTTCAGCTCTGTCCAAGTGTTGATAGAGTTGGGCGGCAAGTTCTTCAGCCATGTTCGAGCCGGTCCTTCCAGCATCATGGTCAGGTACTTTGCGCACATGGCGTCGCTGACGTTGAGCATGTCCATGGCCAACTCATAACTCTCAATCCATGCCGCCGGCTCAAGGTCCGTTGTGTAGTTTGGTACCTTACGAGGCCCCTCGAAGTCCTTGAGCATACGCTCTCCACGGAGAGTCGGGGATAAGCAAGGGATTCCAATCATCCTACTATTCACCCCAGCCCCCGTAGTTGCCAGTCGAGGATGAAACAGCTGAGTCGCCCGTGCTGCCGTTGCTTCCGCCTCTGACTGTCGTGTAGCTCTGGCCGCATCGACAACCTCCTGGGCGTCTGACAGCACAGGCCAGGTCGGGGAAACCTGAGGTTGCTGTCTGCGTCCACTGCTAGAAACAGCTAGAGATTCCACATGGCGACTCTTGTTGCGGCTGGCATGCGGGGTAGAGTGCATCCGATCACGGCTCTAAGAATACTGCGCTTGCTGCACCACCGCTATTTTCAACATCTCTATGGTGTTCCTAGTCTCGATCTCGACGGGGGTGTTCCCATGGATGGGAAGTGCCTCCAAATTGCGAGTCGCCGCTAGCATGTTATCAACAGGGTTGGAGTAGTGACCTTGCGGCGTCTGGAACCCTGGTGGTGAAGGTTGAGCCGATGATGGCTGAGCCGGATCCGTTTGCCGGGCCATCTGACGAGGGAGATCCTCACGCGCTCGTTCAGCCCCTGGCGTCTGATGCGGAGTGGGGAACAAACGGGTTAGCTCGAGATTCAATGCCAGGAGGCTCTGGTGTCTCCTCTGGTGAACTACCTCAGAGGCGTCTCGACGAAGCCCTAACTACCAAGCCTCGGCCTTCGGACGTTCCAACTCGTTATGGATATGAGTTTGTATTTCTCCCATCCGGGCGTTTTCGGCATCAATTTCCACCTACACCTTAGTCATTGATACATCTCCAATGTATCTATAATTTTTGATTATTCCATGCTATTATATTATCATTCTTGGATGTTTTGTAATCATTTTATAGCAACTTTATATCATTTTTTGGGACTAACCTATTGACACAGTGCCTAGTGCCAGTTGCTGTTTTTTCCTTGTTTTTTACTTCGCAGAATATCAGTACCAAACGGAGTCCAATTACCACGAAACTTTTTGGAGATTTTTTTGGACCAGAAGACAACTTGGGAGCCAAGAAAGCACCTAGGGGAGGCCCGTGTGGCCCACAACCCACTAGGGCGCGCCGGAGGCCCCTAGCGCGCCCTGATGGGTTGTGGGGCCCACGGAGGTCTCCTCCACCGCCTCTCAGCTCTATAAATTCCTAGAAATTCCACAAACCCCAGAGGAGTCGACAAAATACACTTCCAGCCGCCGCAAGTTCCAGAACCACGAGATCCAATCTAACACCATCACGGAGGGGTTCATCATCTTCATTGGTGCCTCTCCGACGATGCGTGAGTAGTCCACCATAGACATACGGGTCCGTAAGCAGTATCTAGATGGCTTTCTATCTCTCTCTCTTTTGATTCTCAATACAATGGTCTCTTGGAGATCTATTTGATGTAATGACTTTTTTCGGTGTGTTTGTTGGGATCCGATGAATTTTGAGTTCATGATCAGTTTCTATCCATGAATATTTTTTTAGTCTTCTTTCATCTCTTATATGCATGATTATCTATAGCCTCATATTTCTTATTCAAATCTTTGGTTTAGTTAGGCCAACTAGATCGATTTTTCTTGCCATGGGAAGAGGTGCTTTGTGATGGGTTCGATCTTGCGGTGTCCTCTCCCAGTGTTTATTATCAAGATGTGTTATTATCAAGATGAGTGTTTATTCACTTGTCAATGCACGAGAGTACGGCGGTAATAGGGATGCCCAGTCCCGAAATGAAAAAAAAACTTTACTTTATTTTGTCAAATAATAAATTCGTTGGAAAGTGTTGGTATGGAAGGCAACCGTGGATACGGCTAGCCATGGATTGTGAAAGAATGGTGGAAAAAGGAATAACCTTTATTTTCTATTTGGGAACCGCCTATGATGTATCTAGCATGGAAAGTATCGAGAACTACTTGTTCATTTTCATTGACAGGAAAGGCATGCCACCCAAAATATTTTTCTCTCTCAATTTAAGCTTTGAGCTCTCGCACCTCTACAAATCCCTACTTCCCTCTGCGAAGGGCCTATCTATTTACTTTATGCAATTTTTATTTTTAATTTGAGTCTCCATCTTCTCTTATAAAGCACCAACTAGGGGGCACTATGATCATCATTGTGCATTGGGTGTAGCTAATATTTGAGTGTGTTCATGAATGGATCAATGATTGAGCATGATGGGCTAGGGATAACTTTCTTTAGTGATGATATTTTGAAAGACTTGCTTGCTTGTTGGCATGCTTGAGTATTAAAGTCTTTATGTCAAAACTAGACTATTGCTTTGAACCATCTAAAAGTCCAAATGTCCATGCTACAAAAGAAAAGAATATGTGATGAACATGTTAGGCAACATTCCACATCAAAAATTCTGTTTTTATCATTTACCTACTCAAGGACGAGTGGGAATTAAGCTTGGGGATCCTGATACGTCTCCAATGTATCTATAATTTTTGATTGTTCCATCCTATTATATTATCATTCTTGGATGTTTTATAATCATTTTATAGCAACTTTATATCATTTTTTGGGACTAACCTATTGACATAGTGCCCAGTGCTTGTTGCTGTTTTTTACTTCGCAGAATATCAGTACCAAACGGAGTCCAATTGCCACGAAATTTTTTGGAATTTTTTTGGACCAGAAGACAACTTGGGAGCCATGGAAGCACCTGGGGGGAGGCCCGTGTGGCCCACAACCCATCAGGGCGCGTAGGAGGCCTCTGGCGCGCCCTGATGGGTTCTGGGGCCCACGGAGGTCTCCTCCACCGCCTCCCATCTCTATAAATTCCCAGAAATTCCAGAAACCCTAGAGGAGTCGACGAAATACACTTCCTGCCGCCGCAAGTTCCAGAACCGCGAGATCCAATCTAACACCATCACGGAGGGGTTCATCATCCTCATTGGTGCCTCTTCGATGATGCGTGAGTAGTCCACCATAGACCTACAGGTCCGTAGGCAGTAGCTAGATGTATTTCTCTCTCTCTTTTGATTCTCAATACAATGATCTCTTCGAGATCTATTTGATGTAATGACTTTTTGCGGTGTGTTTGTCGGGATCCGATGAATTTTGAGTTCATGATCACTTTCTATCCATGAATATTATTTGAGTCTTCTTTGATCTCTTATATGCATGATTATCTATAGCCTCATATTTCTTCTTTGAATCTTTGGTTTAGTTAGGCCAACTAGATCGATTTTTCTTGCCATGGGAAGAGGTGATTTGTGATGGGTTCGATCTTGCTGTGTCCTCTCCCAGTGACAGAAGGCGTAGCGAGGCATGCATGTATCGTTGCTATTAAGGATAACAAGATGGGGTCTATTCCTACATGAATAGATCTTTTCTACATCATGTCATCGTTCTTATTGCATTACTCCGTTTCTCCATGAACTTAATACACTAGATGCATGCTGGATAGCGGCCGATGTGTGGAGTAATAGTAGTAGATGCAGAATCGTTTCGGTCTATTAATCTTGGACGTGATGCCTATATAATGATCATTGCCTTGGATATCATCATGATTATTTGATCTTCTATCAATTGCCCAACAGTAATTTGTTTACCCATCGTGTGCTATACTCATGAGAGAAGCCACTAGTGAAATCTACGGCCCCTGGGTCTATTCTTTCAACATATTGCTTTCCGATCTATCTTTTGCCGTTTTTTGTTTTCAGATTTATTATTCAAAAAACCCAAAAATAACTTGCTGCACTTTTTATTTGCTTCTTTTATTTTGTGTTTTTGTGCGATCTATTTATCCAATGTCATACAAACTAATCTATCTTTTTACCGTGGAGAGATTGACAACCTCTCTTACGCGTCGGGTTGCAAGTATTTGTTCTTTGTGTGCAGGTACCATTTACATAGTGTTGCTTGGTTCTCCTACTCGTTCGATAACCTTTGTTTCATAACTGAGGGAAATACTTACCGTAGCTGTGCTGCATCATTCCCTTCCTCTTTGGGGAAATACCGACGCAGTCTCCAGCCACGTCAGTCATCTGCTCGCGGAGTTTTACTAACTCCGTGTTGCGCTCCTCCCGGTTTTTCAGAGTGACGGGTGTTTCTACCAGCTTCGCTATCTTGGCCATCAGATCTATCATGGCTTGAGCTGGTACCTTGATTGATCCGCCAGAGCCGCCAGCCGCACCTGCCGACGACGGGTCTTGAGCTGCCGATGTTCCTACCATATAGACAGAAATCTGATCAGGCGGCTCAAGTGATTCCCTGGGAACATCCTCTTCTGAAGAGCCCCCAAGTCCACCATCGTAAAGGGGACAGATCGATTTGGTGTCTCCCATGGAGGATTCGCCATCAGAGTTGATGAGGGTGTCCCTGCTACCTGCCGACTCATCCGAGAGGCTGACTCCTTGGGTGAAGCCGACAAAGGCGTGACGCCGACTGGCTTGACGCCTGACGGGTTGAGCGCGCAGAGCCGGCTCGACGATGCTGGTGCAGATGTCCGACTCGGGAACCGACGTGCCAATTTTGCTAATGAAGACGTGGATCTTGCCGAAGGGGACCCGGTACCCGTACTCGATTGAGTCGGCCTCGGGGTCCTGCTACTTCTTGAGCTTGCGTTGGTTTTCCCTTGAAGAGGAAAGGGTGATGCAGCAAAGTAGATAAGTATTTCTCTCATTTGTTGAGAACCAAGGTATCAATCCAGTAGGAGGTACAAGCAGGGCCCCAATCTTTGCAGCTACACAAACAATCAAACACTTGCACCCAACGCTATAAAGGGGTTGTCAATCCCTTCACGGTTACTTGCAAGGATGAGATCTGATAGAGATAGATATAAAAGATTACTAAAACAAAAAGTAAAACAAAAGTAAAAAGATTGCAACAAAGTATTTTTGGTATTTTTGGTATATAGGTCTGAAAATATAATATGGAAAATAGACCTGGGGGCCATAGGTTTCACTAGAGGCTTCTCTCTTGCAGGAAAATAATACGCTGGGTGAACAAATTACTGTCGAGCAATTGATAGAAAAGCGCATAGTTATGACGATATCCAAGGCAATGATTATGCATATAGGCATCACGTCCATGTCAAGTAGACCGAAACGATTCTGCATCTACTACTATTACTCCACACATCGACCGACTCCTGCCTACATCTAGAGTATTAAGTTCATGAAGAGCAGAGTAACGCATTAAGTAAGATGACATGATGTAGAGGGATAAACTCAAGCAATATGATGAAAAGCCCATATTTTTACCCTTGATGGCAACAATACAAATACGTGCCTCGCTACCCCTACTTTGTCACTGGGTGAGGACACCGCAAGATTGAACCCAAAACTAAGCACTTCTCCCATTGCAAGAATTACCAATCTAGTTGGCCAAACCAAACCAATAACTCGAAGAGACTTGCAAAGATATGAAATCATGCATATAAGAATTCAGAGAAGATTCAAATAATATTCATAGATAATCTGATCATAAACCCACAATTCATCGGATCTCGACAAACACACCGCAAAAGAGTATTACATCGGATAGATCTCCATGAAGATCATGAAGAACATGGTATTGAAGAACATAGAGAGAGAAGAAGCCATCTAGATACTAGCTATGGACCCGAAGGTTTGAGGTGAACTACTCACGCATCATCGGAGGGGCAATGAAGTTGATGTAGATGCCCTCCGTGATCGAATCCCCCTCCGGCAGATTACCGGAAAAGGCTCCAAGATGGGATCTCACAGGAACAGAGGCTTCCGGCGGCGGAAAAGTATTTTCGTGGCTCTCTTTGGTATTGGGGGAATATTTGGGAATTTATAGGACGAATATTAGGGTTAGGAGGCCTGCAGGGGGGCCACAAGCCAGGGGGCGCCCCCCCTAGGGCGCGCCCTGCAGGCTTGTCATCTCCCAGCGGGTCTCCTGCCCCCCTCTCCAAGTCTGGTAGGTTTATTCTGGTCCAAGAAAAATCATCGCGAAGATTTTATTCCGTTTGGACTCCGTTTGATATTCCTTATCTGCAATACTCAAAAAAAGGAAAAAACAGAAACTGACACTAGGCACTAGGTTAATAGGTTAGTCCCAAAAATAATATAAAATAGCATATTAATGCATAGAAAACATCCAAAACAGATAATATAATAGCATGGAACAATAAAAATTATAGATACGTTGGAGATGTATCAGGTCCCGGCCTGAATCGTCGATGTAGAGCTTGCCACGCCAGCTCTTGGTCATCTGACCGACCACGAATCTCCCGAACCCTGGAAGGGCTCCCTTTGAGAACTCAACTCCATCGGGCAAGAGCGCCACGGTGGGCACCAACTGTCGTTGTTTTGTCACGACATATGTTCTCTCAGGAGAACTTGAGTGTGATGCCATCGCCGCTAGGTGGCGACTCAAAGGGGTTGATCGGGAACGAGAGACGAGTTTACCCAGGTTCGGCCCCTCCGATGGAGGTAATAGCCTACATCCTGCTTTGTGTCTATATTGATGATGATCTCGATTACAAGGGTGCGGAATCGCTAACCTAGCTTTCGAGGGTGTGTAACTTAAGTCTTTCGGTCCTAGGGGCTCGCCTTTATATACAAGTCGATACCCTAGGTTTTACAAGAAGTCGAATCGTGCTATGACTCGTGACCTACCATGTTTCTAACTCGCCTTGTCTCTTAAGCAAGGAAAACTCCCGGCGTCTTCTGCCTTTTGGGCCTTGAGTCACCGTCTTCATGTGTTGGGCCGCCATTCGGCTTACTTGGTAAGTCGCCTTGCCTGCCTTGTCTTCAACAGCACAGCCCACCTTGAGTATGACATATGAGCCGCCAACATGTTGACCCGGCCCAGTAGGGCGGGTTATACCACGGGATTATATCCCCGACACAACGGAAAGAAGGGAAACTTCAATAAGGGTGGAAAGCAAGTTGCCGCTCCTGTGAAGAAACCCAAGTCTGGACCCAAGCCTAAGACTGAGTGCTTCTACTGCAAGGGGACTAGCCACTAGAAGCGGAATTGCCCCAAGTACCTGGCTGATAAGAAGGCTGGCAACGTCAACAAAGGTATATTTGATATACATGTTATTGATGTGTACCTTACTAGCTCTCGTAGTAGTGCCTGGGTATTTGATACCGGTTCGGTTGCTCATATTTGTAACTCGAAGCAGGAACTACGGATTAAACGGAGGCTAGCGAAGGACGAAGTGATGATGCGCGTCAGGAATGGTTCCAAGGTTGATGTGATCACCGTCGGCACGCTCGCTCTTCAATTACCATCGGGATTAGTTTTAAACCTAAATAATTGTTATTTGGTGCCTGCGTTGAGCATGAACATTATATGTGGATCTTGTTTATTGCGAGACGGTTATTCATTTAAATCAGAGTATAATGGTTGTTCTATTTATATGAGTAATATCTTTTATGGTCATGCACCAAATGTGAATGGTTTATTCTTGTTGAATCTCGATAGTAGTGATACACACATTCATAACATTGATACCAAAAGATGCAAAGTTAATAATGATAGTACCGCTTTCTTGTGGCACTGTCGCTTAGGTCATATTGGTGTAAAACGCATGAAGAAGCTCCATGCTGATGGACTTTTGGAATCACTCGATTTTGAATCGCTTGATACATGTGAACCATGCCTCATGGGCAAGATGACGAAAACACCGTTCTCCGGTACAATGGAGCAGACAAGTGACTTGTTGGAAATCATACATACTGATGTGTGCTGTCCGATGAGTGTTGAGGCGTGCGGTGGATATCGTTATTTTCTTACCTTCACTAATGATTTGAGTAGACATGGGTATATTTACTTAATGAAACACATGTCTGAAACGTTTGAAGAGTTCAAGCAATTTTAGAGTGAAGTGGAGAATCATCGTAACAAGAAGATAAAGTTTCTGCGATCTGATCGTGGTGGTGAATATCTGAGTTATGAGTTTCGCATACATTTGAGACAGTGTGGAATAGTTTCACAACTCACGCCACCTAGAACACCACAGTGTAATGGTGTGTCCGAGCGTCGTAATCGTACTCAATTAGATATGGTGCAATCTATGATGACTCTTACTGATCTGCCACTATCGTTTTGGGGTTATGCATTAGAGACAGCCGCATTCACTTTAAATGGGGCACCATCTAAGTCCGTTGAGATGACACCATATGAATTATGGTTTGGCAAGAAACCTAAGCTGTCGTTTCTTAAAGTTCGGGGCTGCGACGCTTATGTGAAAAGGCTTTAGCCTGATAAGCTCGAACCCAAAGCGGACAAGTGCGTCTTCATATGATACCTAAGGAAACAGTTGGGTACATCTTCTATCTCAGATCCGAAGGCAAATTCTTTGCTGTCAAGAATGGGTCCTTTCTAGAGAAGGAGTTTCTCTCAAAAGAATTGAGTGGGAGGAAGGTAGAACTTGATGAGGTTGTTGAACCGTCACTTCAGTTGGATAGTAGCACGACGCATAAAGATGTTTCAGCGGCGCCTACGCCAAGTGAAGAGGAAGCTAATGATGATGATCATGAAGCTTGAGATCAAGTCACTACCTAGCCTCTTAGGTCGACAAGGACTCGTACCGCCCCTGAGTGGTACGGCAATCCTGTCTTAGAGGTCATGTTGTTAGACAACAGTGAACCTACGAGCTATGAAGAAGCAATGGTGGGCCTGGATTCCAACAAATGTCTAGAGGCCATGAAATCCGAGATATGATCCATATATGAGAACAAAGTGTGGACATTGGAGGACTTACCATATGATCGGAAGGCCATACAGAATAAATGGATCTTTAAGAAAAAGACGGACGCGGACGGTAATGTCACCGTCTATAAAGCTCGACTTGTTGCAAAAGGGTTTTCACATGTTCAAGGAGTTGACTACGATGAGACTTTCCCTCCCGTAGCGATGCTTAAGTCCGTCAGGATTATGTTAGCAATAGCTGCATTTCTCGATTACGAGATCTAGCAGATGGATGTCAAAACAACGTTCCTTAATGGTTTCCTTAAGGAAGAATTGTATATGATGCAACCAGAAGATTTTGTCGATCCTAAAAATGCTGACAAAGCATGTAATCTCCAGCGATCCATTTATGGACTGGTGCAAGCATCTCGGAGTTGGAATCTTTGTTTTGATGAGGTGATGAAAGCGTATGTGTTCATACGAGTTTATGGAGAAGCTTGTATTTACAAGAAAGTGAGTGGGAGCTCTATAGCATTTCTAATATTATATGTGGATGACATATTGCTGATTGGAAACAATATATAACTTTTGGAAAGCATGAAGATATATTTGAACAAGAGTTTTTCAATGAAAGACCTCGGAGAAGCTGCTTACATATTAGGAATCAAGATCTATAGACATAGATCAAGACGCTTAATAGGACTTTCACAGAGCACATACCTTGATAAGGTTTTGAAGAAGTTCAAAATGGATCTGTCCAAGAAAGGGTTCTTGCCTGTCCTGCAAGGTGTGAAGTTGAGTAAGACTCAATGCCTAGCGACTGCAGAGGATAGAGAAAATATGAGTGGCATCCCCTATGCCTCAGCCATAGGCTTTATCATGTATGCAATGCTGTGCACAAGACCAGATGTCAGCCTTGCCATAAGTATGGCGGGAAGGTTTCAAAGTGATCTAGGAGTGTAACACTAGATAGCGGTCAAGAATATCCTTAAGTACCTGAAGAAGACTAAGGAAATGATTCTCGTTTATGGAGGTGATCAAGAGCTCGTCGTAAAGGGCTACATCGATGCTAGCTTTGACACAGATCCAGATGACTCTAAGTCTCAAACCGGATACATATTTATTCTGAATAGTGGAGCGGTAAGCTGGTGCAATTCCAAGCAAAGCGTGGTAGAAGATTCTACATGTGAATCGGAGTACATACCTACTTCAGAAGCGGCGAAGGAAGGAGTCTGGATGAAGCAGTTCATGACAAATCTCGGAGTTGTGCCCAGTGCACTAGATCCGATGACTCTCTTGTGTGACAACACTGGTGCCATTGCTCTAGCCAAAGAGCCTAGGTTTCACAAGAGCACCAAACATATAAAGTGACACTTCAATTCCATCCACGATTACATCAAGGAGGAGGACATAAATATTTGCAAAGTACATACGAATCTGGATGTTGTAGACCCGTTGACTAAACCTCTCTCATGAGCAAAACATGATCAGCACCAGAACTCTACGGGTGTTAGATTAATTACAATGTAAAGCTAGATTACTGACTCTAGTGCAAGTGGGGGACTATTGGAAATATGCCCTAGAGGCAATAATAAAGTGGTTATTATCATATTTCCTTGTTCATGATAATCATTTATTATCCATGCTATAATTGTATTGATCGGAAATTCATATACATGTGTGGATACATAGACAACACAATGTCCCTAGTGAGCCTCTACAAGACTAGCTCGTTGATCAAAGATGGTTAAGGTTTCCTAACCATGGACATGAGTTGTCATTTGATAATGGGATCACATCATTAGGAGAATGATATGATGGACAAGACCCAACCGTAAGCATAGCATTTGATCGTATAGTTTATTGCTATTGCTTTCTTCATGTCAAGTATCTGTTCCTATGACCATGAGATCATGCAACTCCCTGACACTGGAGGAATGCCTTGTGTGTCAAACGTCACTTCATAAATGGGTGATCATAAAGGAACTCTACAGGTATCTCCGAGGGTGTCTGTTGAGTTGGCATGGATCGAGACTGGGATTTGTCACTCCATATGATGGAGAGGTATCTCTGGGCCCACTGATACGTCTGCAACGTATCTATAATTTTTGCTTTTTCCATGTTGTTATATTATCATTCTTGGATTTTTACAATCATTTTATAACAACTTTATATCATTTTTTGGGACTAACCTATTGACATAGTGCCAAAGTGTCAGTTGCTGTTTTTGCTTGTTTTTTACTTCGCAGAATATCAGTACCAAACGGAGTCCAATCGCGACGAAACTTTTTGGAGATTTTTTCTGGACCAGAAGACACCCAGTGGGCCAAAAAAGAGCCGGGAAGGTGGGCTGTGGAGAGCACAACTCACCAGGGCGTGCCAGGGGGCCCCCGGCGCGCCCTGATGGCTTGTGCCCTCCACGGGGCCCCTCTCCACCGCCTCTGATGCCTATAAATTCTCAAATATTCGGAAAACCCTAAGGGAGTCAACGAAACACAATTCCAGCCACCGCAAGTTCCAGAACCGCGAGATCCAATCTAAACACCATCACGGAGGGGTTCATCTTCTTCATAGGTGCCTCTCCGATGATGCGTGAGTAGTCCACCATAGACCTACGGGTCCGTAGGCAGTAGCTAGATGGCTTCCTCTCTCTCATATGATTCTCAATACAATGGTCTCTTGGAGATCTATTTGATGTAAACTTTTGCGGTCTGTTTGTTGGGATCCGATGAATTTTGAGTTCATGATCAGTTTCTATCCATGAATATTATTTGAGTCTTCTTTGATCTCTTATATGCATGATTACTTATAGCCTCGTATTTCTTCTTCGAATCTTTGGTTTAGTTAGGCCAACTAGATCGATTTTTCTTGCCATGGGAAGAGGTGCTTTGTGATGGGTTCGATCTTGCGGTGTCCTTTCCCAGTGACAGAAGGGGCAGCAAGGCACGCATGTATCGTTGCCATTAAGGATAACAAGATGGGGTCTATTCCTACATGAATAGATCTTGTCTACATCATGTCATCGTTCTTATTGCATTACTCCGTTTTTCCACGAACTTAATACACTAGATGCATGCTGGATAGCGGGCGATGTGTGGAGTAATAGTGGTAGATGCAGGCAGGAGTCGGTCTACTTATCTTGGACGTGATGCCTATATAATGATCATCGCCTTGGATATCGTCATGATTATTTGATCTTCTATCAATTGCCCAACAGTAATTTGTTCACCCACCGTGTGCTATACTCATGAGAGAAGCCACTAGTGAAACCTACGGCCCCCGGGTCTACTTTTCCAACATATTGCTTCCCAATCTATCTTTTTGCTTCTTTGTTTTCAGATCTAAAAAACCAAAAATCCAAAAACATATTGCTACGTTTTTTATTTGCTCTTCTTATTTTGTGTTCTTGAGAGATCTATCTCTCCTATCTATCATTACCTAATCTATCATTTTACCGTAGAGAGATTAACAACCTCTCTTTCGCGTCGGGTTGCAAGTTTTTGTTATTTGTGTGCAGGTGCTGCTTATTGGGTGGTGGTGATCCTCCTATTGGTTCGATAACCTTGGTTTCATAACTGAGGGAAATACTTACCGTCGCTGTGCTGCATCATCCCTTCCTCTTTGGGGAAATACCGACGTAGTCTCAAGCCACGTCAATGGAATTTTTGGCGCCGTTGCCGGGGAGGAAGCGGTCTCTTCTACGTGCCTATCTCACGCGCCGAGGAGACTCCATCATCATCTACCAGGTTCCTAATCACAAATCTCATCTCCTTGCAATTACATTATTTGCCATTTGCCTCTCGTTTTCCTCTCCCCCACTCACCAATTTGCCATTTTATTCGCCCTCTTTTGCGTTTGCCTTTTTCTTGCCGGATCTCTTCCTTGCTTGCAATCTTGTTTGCGTAGTCACGATGACTCAAGGAAACACCAAGTTGTGTGATTTTCCCAATACTAATAACAATGATTTTATAAGTACTCTGATTGCTCCTGGCGCCACTAGTGCGGAGTCTTGTGATATTAATGCCGCTTTGTTGAATCTTGTCATGAAAGATCAATTTGCCGGTAATCCTAATGAGGATGTCGTGTCCCATCTAAACACGTTCGTAGAATTGTGTGATATGCAAAACAAAAAAGATGTGGACAATGATATTGTGAAGTTGAAATTATTTACTTTTTCCTTGCAGGATCGTCCAAAAATTTGGTTTTCCTCTTGCCTCGCAATAGTATCGATTCTTGGAATAAGTGCAACGATGCTTTTATTACTAAGATTTTTCCGCCAGCGAAAATTATTTCCCTTAGGACGCAAATCATGAATTTTAAGCAACTTGAGCATAGCATGTTGCACAATCTTGGGAAAGAATGGAAGTTGATGCAAAGAAATTGTCCTACT
The DNA here is from genome assembly GCA_039707655.1 of Elymus sibiricus. NCBI lineage: Eukaryota > Viridiplantae > Streptophyta > Magnoliopsida > Poales > Poaceae > Elymus > Elymus sibiricus. The sequence goes on from CM077671.1 coordinate 256,127,442, forward strand.
CATGGTTTAAATCTTTGGATGATCATACAAAAATTTTATGCGGGATTGAATTTTGTCTCTAGAAATCTTTTAGATTCCGCCGTGGGTGGTACTTTTATGGAAATTACTTTGGGTGAAGCTACTAAATTGCTAGATAATATCATGGCAAATTATTCACAATGTCATACCGAAAGAGCACCTACTAGTAAAAAAGTTAATTCGGTTGAAGAAATTAGTACTTTGAGTGATAAGGTTGATGCTTTGATGAAATTGGTTGCTAGTAAAAATGCTCCTATTGATCTTAATGATGTGCCTTTGTCTACCTTGATTGAGCAAAATAGTGATTCCGTAGATGTGAACTTTGTCTCGCGAAACAATTTCAACAACAATGCTTATAGAGGTAATTTTAATCCTAGGCCTTTTTCCTAGAAATTCCTCTAATAATTATGGTAATTCCTATGGTAATTCTTCTTACAATAATAATAGGAACACCTCTGATCTTGATAGTAACATTAAATAATTTATCAATGCGCAAAAGGCTTTCAATTCTACGATAGAAGAAAAGTTGAATAAGATTGATGATATGTCTAGAAGCATTAATAGAATTTCTCATGATGTTGAAAATCTCAAGTTGAAAGCTTTTGTACCTAAGATTTATGAATCAATTAAAGCTTTATATGTCTCTATGGATGAAAGTAAGAAAAGAACCGCTATGCTTAGAGCTAAAAGAGAAATCTTAGAAAAATCGTTTTCTAGTGATTGCCTTCATAAAAAAGATGAAGATCTTAAAGTGATTCATGTTGCTACTATTGATTCCTTGTTTAGTAATATTAAAATTGATAATAAAGGGACTAAAGTAGAGTCAACTTTATCTAGAAGGCGTCCCAATAATTTGGAGGGTGAAAATCTTGATGAAATTTTTGATAAAAGTGGGTTTGAAGAGGTCAAAACTTTAACTAGTGATGTGCCCACTATTTTGGATTGCAAAGACTTTAATTATGATAGTTGCTCCTTGATTGAATGTATTTATTTGCTGCAATCCATGTTGAATTCACCCCATGCTTATGAGCAAAATAAAGCTTTTACTAAACATATCGTTGATGCCATGATGAAATCTTTTGAAGAAAAGTTGGAGTTGGAGATTTCTATTCCTAGAAAATTACATGATGAGTGGGAACCCACCATTAAGGTCAAGATTAAAAATTATGAGTTCTTTGCTTTATGTGATTTGGGTGCTACTGTTTTCACGATTCCGAAATCTTTATGTGATGTGCTTGGTCTTACCAATATTGAAGAATGCTCTCTTAATTTGCACTTGGCGGATTCTACTATTAAGAAGCCTTTGGGAAGAATTAATGATGTTATTATTCTTGAAAATAGTAACTTTGTGCCCATATATTTTATTGTGCTTGATATTGATTACAATCCGTCTTGTCCCATTATACTTGGTAGACCGTTTTTACGCACTATAGGTGCCGTGATTGATATGAAGGAAGGCAATATTCGGTTTCAATTTCCACTAAGAAAGGGTATGGAACACTTCCCTAGAAAAAGAATCAAGCCAACATATGAATCAATCATGAGGGCATCCTATGGATCTAAAACCAAAGATGACAATACATGAATCTATGCGTTATGCCTAGCTAGGGACGTAAAACGATAGCGCTTGTTGGCAGGCAACCCAATGAATAAATTTATTTTTGCTTTTTCCTTTCTATTTTTGAGTGTTGACACAATTATGCCTCTATTATAATTGTGTTTGTATGGTTTATTTAGTGTTTGTGCCAAGTAGAACCTTTAGGATGATTCATAAGATGGGTAGAAGCGATGCTGAATCTGAAACACAAACTTTGCGTCCAGTATTTGAATTTTCATTTTTTCTGGAATGTGATCTTGAGCTGAAATTTTAACACAGTGTTTCTATATAAATTATTTACAATGTCCTAATTTTTCAGAATTGTTAGAGTTACAGAAGTATGGTTAGAGTACAGATTTCTACACACTGTTCTGTTTAAGATAGATTCTGTTTTTGTTGCATTGTGTGCTTGTTTTGATGAATCTATGGGTTATATTGAAGGGTATGAGCCATGGTAAAGTTAAAATACAGTAGGTATAATGCAATAACAATATATGAATGGGTTTGCAACAGTACCTAAAGTAGTGATTTGCTTTATTATACAAACGGATCTCATGAAGATTTTGTTGAGTTTTGTGTGATTGAAGTTTTCAAGTTTTGGGTGAGATCACGATGGATGAAGGAATAAGGAGTGATAAGAGCCTAAGCTTGGGGATGCTACCACACCCCCAATATATATCAAAAGAGTAACAAGCAACTAAGCTTGGGGATGCCCCCGAGTGGCATCCCCTCTTTCTTCTAACGACCATCGGTATTTTACTTGGAGCTACATTTTTATTCATCACATATCATGAGTTTTGCTTGGAGCATCTTGTATCTTTGCTTGCTTTGCTTGTTTGTTTTTCATTTGTATCCTTGATGTACACACCTAGTTGGGGGATCCAAATTATGCTATGATTTGTTAGAATTGCTCTCTATGCTTCACTTAAACTTTTTGAGCTATAGAATTGCTCTAGTGCTTCACTTATATCTTTTTGAGCATGGTGTGCTTGGAAATTTTTGTAGAAATACTCTCATATTTCACTTAGATTAATTTGAGAGTTAGTAAATTTTGAATAAGTCCTCTCATGCTTCACTTATAACTTTTTGAGAGATGAAATATTTATGCTCATGTGCTTCACTTAGATTTGTTTGAGCTTGTCAAAAAAGCAATGTCAATATATGAAACTAGTCCCAAAGTGATAGATATCCAAGGTGGATATAATAAAAACTTCCATGAAGATCATTGGACAAATTAAACTTGATTCTTTGTAATAGTTTTAAAATATGATGATAGTAATATGCGAGTCATGTTAGTGAGTAATTATGCTTGAGTAGGAATATTGGTGTTATGCAATGAAATTACATCCTACTTGTGGTGCATTATTCGGTGTTAGTTATGCTCAATGCTCACTTATGTGAATTTTTGTTTCTTGGTTTGGTTGCTTCTCAATCTATTTGCTAGCCTCCATTTGCACTAAGTAGAAATACTACTTGCACTACTGGAATCAGGATCTTTGCCGTCTGCCATGGATGACGGCAAAGGCATGCATTGCGGACGGCAAAGGTCTTTGCCGTCAGCCAGCAGACGGCACCACATCCGGCTGAACAAGCCACGGTAAAGGGCACTTTGCCGTCTGCTGGCAGACGGCAAAGATGCAAAGGTCTTTGCCATCTGCCAGCAGACGGCAAAGGGCATGGACGGCAGACACGGCAGCTTAGGTCCGTTATGGGGTTAACGGCGTGCTTTGTCGTCTTCTAGCAGACGACAAAGTGGCCAAATAGGCCAGCCCAGGTTCCCCCCAGATAGCTGCCACGTGGCTCGCTATGCCGTCTGCTGGCAGACGGCAAAGATGCAAAGTTCTTTGCCGTCTGCCAGCAGACGGCAAAGCAACCACATAGGCCAGCCCAGTGCCCCCCAGGTTACACAGGTAGCTGCCACGTGGCAGCTTTGCCGTCTGCTGGCTCATGGCAAAGCTCTTTGCCGTCTGCCAGCAGACGGCAAAGAGCCTGTATAGCCCCTGTTTTTTCTGTTTTTTCTTAAATTCATTCAATTTCACTGAATTTCGTAGATATATATATATATATATATACACATTTGAAAATACTTTCAACAAGCATACCAACACATATCCAACAACAAGTTTCCAACAACATATCCAACAACAAGTTTCCAACAACATATCCAACAACAAGTTTCCAACAACAAAGTTCATCGTACAAAATCAAAACAAAAAGGAAGCACAAGGAGAAGAGTAGACTCCATCAATGCAAGCTTCCTCATCTAAAGCAAATCTGCAAATTGGGAAAGAAGAAAGTTAGAAGAAGAAGAAGAAGAAGACTAGCTACAAGAAGAAGAAAAAGAAGAAGAAGAAGAAGAAGAAGAATAAGAAGAAGAAGAAGAAGAAGAATTTTTCTTCTCTTTCTTTTTCTCCTCTCCTCTTCTTTATCTTCTTCTTCTTCTAACTAAGGTAGGTAAAAATGCCATTTTTTAGCTAAGCTAGGTAAAAATGTTAAGTGTAGGTCATTTTAGAGCTAAGCTAGGTAGTTATGCCATTTTTGAGCTAACTAAGCATATTTATAGCTATCCTAGGTAAAGTATGTCAGTTTGGAGCTAAGTAAGGTTATTATGTCATTTTCGAGGAAAATAAGCTAAGTATAGGTCATTTTGGAGCTAAACCAAGGTTATTATGCCATTTTTTTACCTAAGTGAGCTAATTATGTCATAAATGAACTAGCTAAGCTAAGTATAGATCACTATTGAGCTATCCTAGGTAGTTATGCCATTTTTTAGCTAACTAAGCATATCAAGTCATTTTGGAGGAAAAAATGCTAAGTATAGGTCATTTTATAGCTATCCTAGGTAAAATATGTCATTTTCGAGCTAAGTAAGGTTATTATGTCATTTTCGAGGAAAATAAGCTAAGTATAGGTCATTTTGGAGCTAAGTAGGTCATTTCTTAAGCTAAGTATGCATTTGTTAAGCAAAACACTTGGGAAAACTTACCATCATCACGGAGGTGAAGGACCGGTCGGGCTTGCGCCAGTGTGAGACGGAGAAGGACCGGTCGGGGTTGCGGCAGACGCAGAAGGATCGGTCGATGCTTGTCGGGAGGCATGCTGCACCAAACATCATTTGCAATGTCTCGGTAGCATGATGCAACTCAAATGTGAATACTAGTAACTAATGACCATTCAAATGAAACTCATCGTGGGCGCTATACCAATCTGGGGCATCGGCGGAGGGGTCTGACCGTTGTTCTGGCACACGGTCTGCACATTTTGTTTTCACAAGTCAGTCATATTAGTTAGTGATGAAACGAACATTACGTGCATGATTTGGCTAATATGCAGGAGAAACTTACCACGAGGAGCTCGTATAGGGCCCGGTGAGACGCGTCGTTCCGGTTCCTCTCCTCCTCCACCAGCCTAGCCGTCCTCTCCTCCATGTCCCTCTCCCTCTCCGACGCCTGCCTGTTTGCCTCCGCCAGAAGCTCCTGGGCCCTAGCCTCGATGGCGAGCTCCATTGGCCGTGGACAAGGCCTTATCTCAGGATCGGAGCTCGTCTGGCGCTTCTTGATCTCCGGGAGAGTTCTAGGACAACGTATCAGTCCATCCCCAATGGCTATCGAGCCATGGGGCCTCCCGCCACCAGATATCATCACGAGCTCTGGATCAAAAGGACTCTGGCTCGGGTTGAAGTCCTCCCCTTTCCTCGGCTTCCCCTCATCTCTGTACCTCACGAGCTTGTTGTGGGAGGAGATGTTGCTGAAGCGTCCTGGATGATCGAGGTCATCCTCAGAGAATGCCTTGGCCTTCTTTTACGGGGCAGTATGGGCCATGGCATAGAGGTCGAACAGCGGTGGCACCTCCTTCTTGTTGTGTCGTGCCTAAAAGAGAGGAACAAAATATTAGTTAAGGGCTCAAGCTAGCATGAAGAATGAAATTGCATGAATCATGAAGCAAACCACATACCCAGTGATCCCCGAACTCAAACAGGTTGGAGCTCCCTTGATGGTGTGGCACACCTTTCATTTGGGCACGCTTATCCTTGGCCTTGTTGTGGACGGCTAGCCATTGGGGAGAGCACCACTCATCCACCAACGCCTCCCAACAGTCCATCCTATCCGCACACCAACTCGGGGGCACCTAAGTTAGACAAGAGAAATTTCAGCGCTACGCCTACGAATCAAATCAAGGAAACTAAGTACAAGGCCTTAAGAATAGGTAATTACCTTCATGTACTTCTCCTTACTCAGAAACTTGGCGCGGCACTTGTTCTTGGCCCTCTTAATGTTAGTCGAGGCGTAGTAGTCTCGAACAGCCTGCACCCGAGTCTCGTGCCGTAAGTTCTGAAATAGGCGCTTGCACTCGGTTACGAGAACAATAGCCGCATCCGCCTCGTGTTCCTCAAGACACCTGTAGAAGGTCTGCAATCAAACAAGACAACACTGATTAGTACAATCACTAGGTGCTGTTGATTTTTAATTCTGTAAAGGAGAAATTACCCAAAACCGCCGGATCACAATGTGGCCACCGTCTCGCACAAGACACCGTCGACCCTATCCTTCGGCGGGGCCGGGGCAGCCACGTACAGCTCCCAGCTCAGTGCTAGCTGTGGAACCTCACCCTCACCGGGCAACTTGACCCACCCCGGGAAGTGGTGCCGGAGAAGCACACCAAGGACCTGGTTGGGCCTGCGGACACCAGGGGCGTGTTTCCAACCCCTGCAGTATGACAAGGCCAACACATTAGATATTAATTTGAAGAAACATGAAGGCAAAAGGTTAAAAAAGAGTAAATGCACTTACTTCTCCCCATTAGGCACAATCAACCACCTCTAATCGCGGGTCGCCGGCACGGGCGGGAGCTTTGTACCACCACGCTGGTAGACCTTCTTGCCCTCCTCAACCAGCTCGCCCTCGCTATAGCTATCCTCAGAAAAGCTGTCCTCGCCACCATCAGCATGGCCACTAGTCTCCGGAGTCACGTGGGACAAAGACTCTGGGACCGGAGTCTCCTGGGACGAAGACTCTGGGACCGGAGTCTCCTAGGACGAAGGCTCGGCGACCCGAGGCTCGTCGGCCCGAGGCTCGTGGACCGGAGTCCGAGACGGGTCCAAGTCAGACGGGTCCACTTGAGACGGAGCACTCCTGTGGTCGGGAGAATCAGCTGGGGGTGGCGGCGAGGAAGGCGCAGCAGCCTTCCTACCTCTCCCGCCGCCACGTCCACCTCTAGCACCCCTCTTCGTCTTCCCCCGACCTCTCCTGGCCGAAGAAGAAGCCCCGCCGGTGTCTGCATACTATGTACCAGCGCTATCCGGAGGTGCTCGGGTGGAATAATAGCACCCCTCCCAGCACGCGCCGAGGAAGGAGGCTCGGAGCGCTCTCGACCCGCGCCCACCATCTGTCAACACCTGCAATGACAAAGAGTAAACGAAATTAGTACAACATAAAAAAATTGAATACCTAATAACATGAACTAATTAATAATATATATGTACATAATAATAATTGAATACCTGACATTACTAATATTAGGTGTGGTGTCGGGCTGTCGGGGTGTCGGGGTGTCGGGTCGGGGTCGGGGTGTCGTGTCGGGGTCGGGGTGTCGGGGTGTCAGGGGTGTCGTGTCTGGGTGTCGTGGTGTCGGGGTGTCGGGGTATGGTGTCGGGCTGTCGGGGTGTCGGGGTGTCGGGTCGGGGTCGGGGTGTCGGGTCGGGGTTGGGGTGTCGGGTCGGGGTGTCGTTTTCTTCTTCTTCCTCTTCTTCTTTTTTTCCTCTTTTTTCCTTTTCTTCTTCTTCCTCTTCTTCCTCTTCTTCTTCTTCTTCTTCTTCTTCTTCTTCTTCTTCTTCTTCTTCTTCTTCTTCTTCTTCTTCTCCTCTCCTCTTTCTTCTTCTTCTTCTTCTTCTTCTTTTTTCTTCTCCTCCTCTTCTTTTCCTTTTTCTTCTTCTTCTTCTTTTCTTCTCCTCTTCTTCTTCTTCTTCTTCTTCTTCTTCCTTCTTTTCCTTTTTCCTCTTCTTCTTCTCCTTCTCCTTCTTCTTCTTCTTCTTCTTTTCCTTTCTCCCTCTTCTTCTACTTTTTCTGTTTTTTTTCATCTTTCTTCTTCCTCTTCTATTTATCTATACCTATTATATATATTATATATATTATATATACTAATAAAGCAAGGTGATATTCTTGGTTTCGTCCCGCTTAGATAATTTTATTAATAGGTAATAGATACGCGAGGTGGTACTAATTCAGGATGATGCATCAAATTATCGGGCCTACGCATAAACAACCGACCGACTGGGCCAGCCCAGTAGCATCCACGGCCAGGACGTCGCTGCTTCATCCATCAAAATAAACCAGGCGTATCATAGATTTTTTTTGGTGCGTCCATGTTGATTTTTTTAGCGCACTGTAAATCTCTTATTAATTATTTTTTGTTTCGCGTCTTTGTTAATAAAAAAATTGGCGGATATTGGTGGGCATGGGAATCGAACTAGAAATCTTGTGACTGAAATCTCGCAACAACAACCAAGTTAGCTAGCCGACATTTGTGTACAATTCAACTCTAAAGTTATTTTATATAGGAGTCGGACTAGGGATCTCTATGGGCTTCACCCTGACTTTGTACATCTCTTGCTGTCTGGGCCACATAGTCGTTTTGGGCATCGATTCTGGGCCACGCTCCAACAACTCACACGCACACACCAACAGACAAAATATATAATTCTGAACCGTGTTGAATAATCCCACCTTGCTATCTTAAATCGATTCACACTAATTTATATATACGTGTAGCATCGTTGTCTGGCGTGAGCTAATTCAATAAGATATAATTGACATGCAAGGTAGGCTGGGCTTTGCATGCTTTGGTGGCTATGTAGAAATAATGTTAGACAGTTTGAATTGTCGGCTTATGAATGAACATGATTTGTGGGCTGTGCATATAAGAAAGGAGATGGCCTCTGGATAGAGAGACGGAGATTGTGGCTGGATAGAGAGTAACTGGTCGGAATTTGTGGGCTCTGATGAACTGGATATAAAAGTCAGACAGAAGGAGCCATTGTCCAAAGCAAAGAGTCCAGGAAAGTTTGAAGAGACTATGCAAGAGGCGGCTAGCCATAGCTTGCAACGCACGGGTGACTTGGGACTATAAACATGCATTGTTTGAAGAATTTGTGTCCAAAGCAAAGAGTCCAGGAAAGTTTGAAGAATTTGTTTTTATTTCATTCTCAGAATTCGTTATCAAACTAAATACCAAATTCTCACTAGCTCTTTTTTTTGCAAAGGAAATCTCACCAGCTCTTATACAAATATATACGCGGGGTTTGTTAGTGGAAATGAGGCGCTGCAATTATGAATCTCTACGAGAGTCCAACATTCTATGTGAATAAACTCTTTCACGCTAGAGCGAGCGACTCAATCAAATGGGATGCGCAGTCGACAATATTTATTTGTTGGGGCCCTCCACGTGGATGATTCATGCGCGTGCAGACGGGAGGCCCAACAAACCAAAATGGAGGAAGATTTTGATCCCATTTTTGAGAAAAAAGAAACTTATATAGGTTTTTTTTGGTGGCAAGAAATACATTTAATTGATTGTTGACATTTGTGACATAGGGCCAACAAACCAAAATGGAGGAAGATTTTGTGATATGAATAAAAAAGTATGATATACTTTTGTGACATAGGGCCAACAAACCAGATTTAAGGCACATTTGGTTATTTTAATGCACCAAAACTACTTCTCATATGATATTTGATAGTACCAGTTGTGAATGATAGGTAATCTAATGGTTTTACTACACTTTGATTTATTCATGGATATTGTGGTCAGAATTGATGTACAAAAATTATTCCAATGTGGCATATGCGTAGCATGGTTCTTAATGTGCGGCGGATATGCATTTCCGCTAGAATTCGATATGCAGATCCCTGCATCGCTGGGTGGCACCATTTGAATGTTGTCTTGTCGTGTTCGTAGACATACAAATTGTTTCAGCCGTTGCAACGCACGGGCATATGTGCTAGTCTAAACCTAAACCTAAACCTAGCATTAAACCTAAAACTAAACCTAAACCTAGCACTAAACCTAGAACTAAACAGGAAATAATAGAAAAAAACAGAAAAAATGGAGCTCACCTTGCTCCGGCGAGGTCGGCCGGTGGAGGCTGGCCGCGAGGAGGGGGCCGCTGGAGGAAGGCCGAGGGCTCCTGCGGCGGGGCGGGGCGGCGCAGGGGCCGCGAGGAGGGTTCCGGCGGCGGGGCAGGGCGGCGCAGTGACCTCCGGCGATGGGGCGCGGCGGGGTGGCCGCCGCGGCCTGGGTCCGGTGGGCGGGACGGGCGGGCTGGCCGGCGGCGGGGCTGGCTCCGGGGGCGGGGCTGGCTGGCGGCGGCGACTGGCAGCGATGACAAAAGGAGGAGAGGGCGCGGGAGGGAGAGAGAGAGAGGGGGGGAGACGGCCGCCCGTTAAGTGGCCCCTCTTTGCCGTCTGCTAGCAGACGGCAAAGAGGGTGACCGTTAGGGCTCGCCCACGTCACTTCTTTGCCGTCTGCTAGCAGACGGCAAAGGAGGGACATTGCCATCTGTCCCCTCTTTGCCGTCTGCCAGCAGACGGCAAAGAAGTTGACCTAGCCACGCCATGCCCCGTGGGACCCACCTGGCTCTTTGCCGTCTGCCTTTGACCTTTTTGCCGTCAGCTGGCAGACGGCAAAGAACCAGCTGATGGCAAAGAACCTCTTTGCCATGAGCTGGTTCTTTGCCGTCAGCTTTCCCCAAGCAGACGGCAAAGAGCCTCTTTGCCATGAGCTGGTAGACGGCAAAGAGCTGGCAGACAACAAAATGCCAGATTCCAGTAGTGTTGTGCATCCAAAAACCTTAAACCAAGTTTTGCCTTATGAGTCCACCATACCTACCTATATGCGGTATTTCCATGCCGTTCCAAGCAAATTTGTATGTGCCATCTCTAAACTTTCAAAATAAATTTTCTCTTTTGTGTGCTCGTACCGCTCATGAGACGGTGGGGAGTGTCCAATATTTTTCCATGCTAGATGTGTTATTCTCAAGATGAGTGTTTTTTCACTTGTCATTGCACGAGAGTGCGGCGGTAATAGGGATGACCATTCCCAAAATGAAAAACGAAAAAAATATTTACTTTATGTTGTCAAATAATAAATTCCTTGGAAGGCAACCGTGGATACGGCCCGCCATGGAATGTGAAAGTTTGGTGGAAAAAGGAATAAACTTTATTTTCTGTTTGGGAACCGCCTATGATATATCTAGCATGGAAAGTATTGTGAGCTACTTTATCGTTTTCATTGACAGGAAAAGCATACCACCCAAAAAAATTCTCTCTCAATTTAAAACTTTGAGCTCTGGCACCTCTACAAATCCCTACTTCCCTCTACGAAGGGCCTATCTATTTATTTTATGTAATTTTTATTTTTACTTTGAGTCTCCATCTTCTCTTATAAAGCACCAACTAGGGGGCACTATGATCGTGCTTGAGCATTGGGTATAGCTAATATTTGAGTGTGTTTCATGAATGGATCAATGATTGAGCATGATGGGCTAGGGATAACTTTCTTTATTGGTGATATTTTGAAAGACATGGTTGCTTGTTGGCATGCTTGCGTATTGAAGTCATTATGTTAAAACTAGACTATTGCTTTGAATCATCTACAAGTCCAAATGTCCAAGCTATACAAAAGAAAAGAATATGATGAAAATGTTAGGCAGCATTCCACATCAAAAATTCTGTTTTTATCATTTACCTACTCGAGAACGAGTAGGAATTAAGCTTGGGGATGCTGATACGTCTCCAACGTATCTATAATTTTTGCTTGTTCCATGTTGTTATATTATCATTCTTGGATTTTTACAATCATTTTATAACAACTTTATATCATTTTTTGGGACTAACCTATTGACATAGTGCCAAAGTGTCAGTTGTTGTTTTTGCTTGTTTTTTACTTCGCAGAATATCAGTACCAAACGGAGTCCAATCGCGACGAAACTTTTGGGAGATTTTTTCTGGACCAGAAGACACCCAGTGGGCCAAAAAGAGCCAGGAAGGTGGGCTGTGGAGAGCACAACCCACCAGGGCACGCCAGGGGGGCCCCGGCGTGCCCTGATGGGTTGTGCCCTCCATGGGGCCCCTCTCCACTGCCTCTGATGCCTATAAATTCTCAAATATTCGGAAAACCCTAGGGGAGTCAACGAAACACAATTCCAGCCGCCGCAAGTTCGAGAACCGCGAGATCCAATCTAAACACCATCACGGAGGGGTTCATATTCTTCATAGGTGCCTCTCCGATGATGCGTGAGTAGTCCACCATAGACCTACGGGTCCGTAGGCAGTAGCTAGATGGCTTCCTCTCTCTCATATGATTCTCAATAAAATGGTCTCTTGGAGATCTATTTGATGTAAACTTTTGCGGTGTGTTTGTTGGGATCCAATGAATTTTGAGTGCATGATCAGTTTCTATCCATGAATATTATTTGAGTCTTCTTTGATCTCTTATATGCATGATTACTTATAGCCTCGTATTTCTTCTTCGAATCTTTGGTTTAGTTAGGCCAACTATATCGATTTTTCTTGCCATGGGAAGAGGAGCTTTGTGATGGGTTCGATCTTGCGGTGTCCTTTCCCAGTGACAGAAGGGGCAGCAAGGCACGCATGTATCGTTGCCATTAAGGATAACAAGATGGGGTCTATTCCTACATGAATAGATCTTGTCTACATCATGTCATCGTTCTTATTGCATTACTCCGTTTTCCATGAACTTAATACACTAGATGCATGCTGGATAGCGGGCGATGTGTGGAGTAATAGTGGTAGATGCAGGCAGGAGTCGGTCTACTTATCTTGGATGTGATGCCTATATAATGAGCATCGCCTTGGATATCGTCATGATTATTTGATCTTCTATCAATTGCCCAACAGTAATTTGTTCACCCACCGTGTGCTATACTCATGAGAGAAGCCACTAGTGAAACCTACGGCCCCCGGGTCTACTTTTCCAACATATTGCTTTCCGATCTATCTTTTTGCTTCTTTGTTTTCAGATCTACAAAACCAAAAATCCAAAAACATATTGCTGCGCTTTTTATTTGCTCTTCTTATTTTGTGTTCTTGAGAGATCTATATCTCCTATCTATCATTACCTAATCTATCTTTTTACCGTAGAGAGATTGACAACCTCTCTTTGGCGTCGGGTTGCAAGTATTTGTTATTTGTGTGCAGGTGCTGCTTATTGGGTGGTGGTGATCCTCCTACTAGTTTGATAACCTTGGTTTCATAACTGAGGGAAATACTTACCGTCGCTATGCTGCATCATCCCTTCCTCTTTGGGGAAATACCGACGCAGTCTCAAGCCACGTCACCCACTTGGTAATATAACATCACAAGAAGCTTGCAAGCAATGTGACTATGGAGTTAGTCACGATATCTTGTATTACGGAACGAGTAAAGAGACTTGCTGCTAACGAGATTGAACTAGGTATGGAGTTACCGACGATCGAATCTCGGGCAAGTAACATACCGATGGACAAAGGGAACTGCATACGGGATTGACTGAATCCTTGACATCGTGGTTCGACCGATAAAGATCTTCGTACAATATGTAGGAATCAATATGGGCATCCAGGTCCCGCTATTGGTTATTGACCAGAGAGGTGTCTCGGTCATGTCTACATCATTCTCGAACCCAGAGGGTTCGCACGCTTAATGTTTGATGACGAGATAGTATTGTTGAGTTATGTATGTTGGTAACCGAAGGTTGTTCGGAGTCCCAGATGAGATCCCGAACATACCGAGGAGCTTCGGAATGGTCTGGAGGTAAAGAATGATATATGGGAAGTTCTGTTTTGGTCACCGAAAAGAATTTGGGCGTCACTGGTAGTGTATCGGGGGTGTCGGATGGGTTCCGGGGGTCCACCGGAAGGGGCCCACCTGCCCCAGGGGGCCACATGGGCTGAGAGGGGTGTGCACCAGCCCATGGTGGGCTGGGCCCCTCTCCCACCTAGGTCCATGCGGCCAAGGGCTGGTAGGGGCAAACCCTAGGGGTGGCGCCACCCTAACTTGGGTGGCAAGTCACCTCCTAGGCCGCCGCCCCTCCTCTTGGAGGAAGCCCTAGGGCCGGACGCCTCCACCCCTCCCCCTATATATATGAGAGGAGAGGGAGGGCAGCTGCACCACAAGCCACGACGCAGCCCTCCCTCTTTCTCTAGATCAGTTTTGTCCTCCGTCGCGTCTGGGGCAGCGCTTGGCAAAGCCCTGCTAAGATTGCACCACCACCAACGTCACCACGCCGTCGTGCTGCCGGAGATCTTATCTACTACTCCGCCCTCGCTCGCTGGATCGAGGAGACGGAGACGTCATCGAGTTGTACGTGTGATGAACGCGGAGGTGTCATCCGTTCGTCGCTTGATCGGGACGGATCATGATTGGATCGCGAAGACGTACGACTACATCAACCGCGTTTCTTAACGCTTCCGCTTAGCGATCTACAAGGGTATGTAGATGCACTCCCCCTCTCGTAGCTATACATCTCCATGGATAGATCTTGCGTGTGCGTAGGAAATTTTTTGTTTCCCATGCAACGTTCCCCAACAGCCAAGGCATGGAGGAAGGCTTTATAGGAGGCCCGGACGCCGAGGTGGAGCTCGGGCGCTCTCGGGTGAGCCATGTGCATGGGCGAGTTGGAGGTGGACGAAAAGGTGGGTGTGGCACGGTGTAGCAGAGAGGCTGACGCGCGGGGCCAGCTCGTACACGTGGCGTGTACGGACTCTGGGGAGAGTAGGAGAGCGGGTGAGAAAAGGTTTCGGGCAGGCGCAGGCGACTGGTGGGCTGTGGTTGTTGGGCATGCTGATGGGCTTCTCTCTCTCCCTCCTTCCCTGCATTAGTTTTTTTCTATTTATTTAAAACAGAATAGAAAGAAATGCATAGGAAAAAATGAGAGGGGTTTTGGGGTGAAACAAAAATAGTTTTGGAGCCACCAAAATAGTTTAATTTCAAATTTGTCCAAAACTTTTCAAATGGGGCTGAAACTTGGAGGAGGGGTTCTTGGCATGGTCTAGGCAATTTAGGAAAATGGTGGACATTTAAATAAGGCAGGGAAAACTAGCATTGCAAAATAACAAAGAAATAGGAAGGGAAATAATTTGGTGATGGAATTTGGAGGGGGTATATTTGAAAACTTGATGCCCACACAACAACACTTGGTTATGCCACTAGCGAGGTAATGCACATCGACAAAAAAACACAAACCATACATGCTGCAAACTCAAAGATGCCATGATGCTTATGACATGAAGCAAACTTTATTCAAAGCAAACCAAAATGGCAAGTCATACAATGATCACATGGAAATGGATACTAATATGGAATGTTACATTTGGGTAGTTACAACGGTTCTAGAGGAGAAACAACCATAGAGCTTCGCAACCCTATTCTCGATTGAGCCACCAACATCGACCTTACTAGGAGGACCTGGCGTAGGAGCGGATTGCAACACAATCGGCACAAGAGAGAGCTTTCGTAGAGCAGCCTCCGCTCACCCCAGAAAGCTCCCAACGCGCACCAGGAGCTCAGCATGGGCTGCTAGAGTGGAATGGAGTAGTACATCAGATGGGACTGCCGACTCAATGTGAGCAGAAACAACCGATACCCAGGACCTACCACTACAGGAATCAGGTACTTTGCCGTCTGCCATGGCAGACGGCAAATGATAGGTTCACGGACGGCAAACTCCTTTGCCGTCTACCAGCAAACAGCCCCACTTCCAGCAAAGCAAACTACGGTAAAGGGTTACTTTGCCGTCTGCATAAGTAAAACGGACGTCAAAAGCCTTTGCCGTCTGCCGTATAGGCCATGCAGATGGTACAATGAGTGAACAGCATATCGTTGAGGTTAGCCCCGTTAGGTGGCTAACGGTAGCCTGTGCCATCTACCCACAGACGGCAAAGAGACAAGCTCCTTTGCCGTCTGCCAGAGACGTCAAAGTTTCCAAATGGGTCAGCTAGCCTCAGGTGGCTACTGGCATACTTTGCCGTCTGCCAGCCGACGGCAAAGTGACCAAATGGATCAGACCTAGTGCTCCCAGGTTGCACAGGTTGCTGCCACGTGTCACCTTTGACGTCGGTGGCAGACGGCAAAGCTCCCTTTGCCGTCGGTGGCAGACGGCAAAGTGCCTGTATTGCCCCTTTTTATTCTGTTTTTTGTTATATCCAAGCATTTTCAGAGGCAAATATATGACATATATATATATATATATATATATATATATATATATATATATATATATATTTCACAGGGAAAACAATGTGTGCAAGTTTCATAGCAAATATATGATATCCAACACATAAGAAACTATATCCCTGCCATATGGATATGATCATCCAACAAACATACCAAATCAAAAGTGCAAGTTTCACCATATTACAATAGTTTCATCCATACATACATAGTTTCATCCATATTACAATAGTTTCATCCATAGGTAGCAAGTTTCACATTGTTCATCGATACAAAATCAAAACATAAAGTAAACACAAGCACTCCATCAATGCAAGCTTCCGTGAAGTGAATCAAATCTGCAAAATGGGAAATAAGAAAGTTAGAAGAAGAAGACTAGAAGAAGAAGAAGAAGAAGAAGAAGAACTAGAACAAGAAGAACAAGAAGAAGACGATCTAGAAGAAGAAGAAGAAGAAGAAGAAGATCTAGAAGAAGAAGAAGAAGAAGAAGAAGAAGAAGAAGAAGAAGAAGAAGAAGAAGAAGAAGAAGAGTTTTTATTCTCTTTCTCTTCTCCTCTTGTTTTTCTTCTTCTTATTGCTTATTTGTGTCATTTTAGATCTAACCTAGGTAATTATGCCATTTTCACCTAACTAAGCTTATTATGTCATTTCGGAAGAAAATAAGCTAAGTATATGACATTTATGAGGTTACCAAGGTTATTATGCCATTTTGGAGCTAAGTAAGCTAATTATGCCATTTTTGACATAAGTAAGCTAAGTACATTTAATTATTGAGCTAACTTGTGGAGGAAACAAAGCTAAGTATATGTCATTTTAGAGCTAACTTAGGTAAAATAGGTCATTTTGGAGCTAAGTAAGCTTATTATGTCATTTTGGAGGAAACAAAGCTAAGTATAGGTCATTTTAGAGCTAACTTAGGTAAAATAGGTCATTTTGGAGCTAAGTAAGCTTATTATGTCATTTTGGAGAAAACAAAGCTAAGTATAGGTCATTTTAGAGCAAACTTAGGTAAAATAGGTCATTTTGGAGCTAAGGAAGCTTATTATGTCATTGTGGAGGAAACAAAGCTAAGTATAAGTCATTTTAGAGCTAACTTAGGTAAACTAGGTCATTTTGGAGCTAAGGAAGCTTATTATGTCATTATGGAGGAAACAAAGCTAAGTATAGGTCATTTTAGAGCTAACTTACGTAAAATAGGTTATTTTGAAGCTAAGGAAGCTTATTATGTCATTGTGGAGGAAACAAAGCTAAGTATAAGTCATTTTAGAGCTAACTTAGGTAAACTAGGTCATTTTGGAGCTAAGGAAGCTTATTATGTCATTATGGAGGAAACAAAGCTAAGTATAGGTCATTTTAGAGCTAACTTACGTAAAATAGGTTATTTTGAAGCTAAGGAAGCTTATTATGTCATTGTGGAGGAAACAAAGCTAAGTATATGTCATTTTAGAGCTAACTTAGGTAAAATAAGTCATTTTGGAGCTAAGTAAGCTTATTATGTCATTTTGGAGGAAACAAAGCTAAGTATATGACATTTATGAGCTAACTTAGGTAAAATAAGTCATTTTGGAGCTAAGTAAGCTTATTATGTCATTTTGGAGGAAAATAAGCTAAGTATATGACATTTATGAGCTAACTTTGGTAAAATAGGTAATTTTGGAGTTAAGTAAGCTTATTATGTCATTTTGGAAGAAAATAAGCTAAGTATATGACATTTTAGAGCTAACTTAGGTAAAATAGGTCATTTTGGAGCTAAGTAAGCTTATTATGTCATTTTGGAGGAAAATTGGCTATGTATATGAAATTTATGAGCTAACTTAGGTAAAATAGGTCATTTTGGAGCTAAGTAAACTTATTATGTCATTTTGGAGGAAAATAAGCTAAGTATATGAAATTTATGAGCTAACCAAGGTTATTATGCCATTTTTGACCTAAGTAAGCTAATTATGTCATAAATGAACTAAATAAGCTAAGTATAGGTCATTATGCATTTGTTAAGCAAAACACTAGAGAAAACTTACCGTCATCACGGAGGTGAAGCACCGGTGTTGCTCGTGCCGGTTACAACTGGAGAAGGTTCGTGTGATGCTTGTCTGGAGTTACGCTGCACCAAAGATGATTTGCAATGTCTCGTTAGCATGATGACACGCAAATGTTAAGACTAGTAACTAATGACCATTCAAATGAAACTCATCGTGGTCACCGGAGCAATGACTGGCATCGGCGGAGGGGTCTGACCGGTCTTCTGGCACACAGGCTACACATTTGGTTTTGACGAGTCGGTCATATTAGTTAGTAATGAAAGGAACATTACGTGCATGATTTGGCTAACATGCAGAAGAAACTTACCACGAAGAGCTCGTACATGGCCCGGTGAGCCGCGTCATTCCATGCCCTCTCCTCCTCCAACAACCTAGTCGTCCTCTTCGCCAACTCCCTCTCCTTCTCCGCCGCCTGCCGGTCCCTATCCTCCAGAATTGCCTCTGTCCTCTTTTGAAAGTTGTCACACTCGACACAGGGGCATCAGGTTTTTCTCTGGCCATTTGCAAATGCGGCTCTCACAAACCCCTTGGTTTTTGTTAACCATTCATTGGTAATGTCTTTCTGACTAGTGTGACCGGTGTACATCCACGCACGATCACTCATCTTGCCTAGCTACTGGACACATAAGAAATATATATATAATTCAGCATATATATTCATCAGTTAATCAAGTTTGTCAGTTTTATTACGTCCATGCAACCTACACGCTAATAGGTAAAGATAGGTTATAATCCCACCCGAGTATGTGTAGATTGGGTTCGTTTTCCTATGCTCTGCTCCGGATCCGACGCAAAATTTCGACAGCACATCTCCGCTGTTCTCCTGATACACGTCTCGGCAATAAACAGAAAGGATGTGTACCCGAAGAACAACAGGGAGGCACTGACGAAATTATGCATCGGATCCGGAGCAGAGTATATGGAAAAATTACTAATACCAACACTTCTTTGCATGTCACAGCTAGGCTTTGTTGTACTATTGTCGTTTACTCGGGGTTGCACATTTATGTTTTTGAGTGGGGTATACCAAGCCTCTGCGGTTTATTGAACGAAACAAAACAACAAAGCAAAAATATCAAAAACAAAGCAACCACAAAAAAAAAACAGGACGATAAACCTCGACGTAACCTAAATGTCGAATATGATCGACTCATGCTCTCAGACATTATACCGACTCTACTGTCTGGGACGTTGTCCACGTCCACCCGCGGTAACTGCATAGAACGTCTGCGTCACTTGACAAACCAAGACGATGGCAACCATAAGGAAGGCGATGGCCATACCCACGTGCTGGTAATGGCAGAACCGTCCCATGAATCCAAATACGCGGCTCTGGCAGCGCTCCTGCAGCCTGTGCCAGATGGGCTTGAGGTAGTTCCTGTCGAGGTCGTCAACGTCCAAGACGACCCCCATGCAGAGGTTGGCGAAACCTTGAGCGACCTGCTCGTCAGTTGCTAGGAAGTGTTCGACGATCCCGGCGCCAACCAAGAGCTTCACATCCTCCACCGTACCCGCCACCTGCGACAGGAAGATGCAGTAGGCAGTCACGGGCCGCTGTGGAATCTGCTCCTCCAGCGCCATGAGGTTACGTAGGATCGTCCACGTGTTGCTGTCGACCCGTAGGCGAGGGATCCACAGCGTGCCTCGTTTCAGGCGGACGTCGAGGACGGTCCACTTCTCGCCGTTCACGAAGACCCGACGCTTGAACCGCACGCCGGCGTGCCTGCCGTACTCCGTCGCCCGGCGCCACCGACCTGTGAGAAATGCCGTGTTGTCTTCCATCTCCGTCGGCAGATCGGTTGGCCTAAAGTACGCGTGCACCAGGTGCAGCAAGTGGGACGACTGCCGCGGCGCCGGCTGCAGGCTCTTGCTGATGTAGAGCTGTGCCTGCAGAAGCTCCTGGATAGAGACTGCTATGTCTTCGAGAACGGACATGCTGGCCCCTCCGGTGACGTGCTCGTGGATCTTCTCAAGCACGAAGAGAGGTATCTGGTTCTCAAGAAGGAACACGGTGTCGCGGACCACCGCGCTGTCGTCGCAGCCTGCTGCCGTCGGGGCGCCGTTCTTGCATGCCCCTGTCACATAATTCACAAACAGAAGAAGCAGATAGCACCCATCGCGCAGCAGCATATTGGAGAACTGCTCCGAAGAGAGTTGGCCAACCCCATCGGCGTAGAACTCCCTCGCTCGTGGCTCCAACTTCTCCACCAATCGCGCAAGACCGCCTTGAGTGTCTTCATCTGAGACGCCCTTCAGGAAGGAGACACCGCGCAGCTTCTCTTTTTCAATCCGTGGAGACGAACAGCTTGGATGGTAAGGGCCGATCGGCACATACTGCGGCGTGTAGCTGGTGCTGTCCAAACCACGGAATTGCATGCGGACCTTGGAGATGGAGACACCTCGCGCCATCTCAGATTGTTTGGCCGCCGGCGCATTTTTCCCTGCCTCCAAATCGGTGTGGCAGTCAACATTTGGGATTCCTGCATCTGCCGGCAAAGAATAGTCAGCACTCAGCACACAACTAACATTTTGACTAAAACATATTACAAGGAGCTAGCCTACTTATATCAAGCTTCCCTGTCAGAAAGAAAATACTTATATGCAATTTCATTGTAAACCATGTATTTGCTGTAAACTAACTAACAGAAGATGACCTCAAATCCTGGGCACATCGTACCATAAACGTAAAAATTTCAGTGACAAAATAGGATCGTGATGGCTCTCTAGCTGCGACTGCTATCACTCAGCACTCTAGAACTAGCACCATCATTTTGTTCACATATTTCCCAATTTGGATCACTGAATCTGAACCAGCCTATTTAGTGCAAATTGGATCACCCATTTGCTAGAGTAAATGAATAACAAAGGAAAATTTCTCCCCGCGTATACCAGAGCAATAAGCAGGCAAATATTCGCTTCATACCTTGCGCCATTAAGCTCGAAGCTCCAAACGTACCAGCTACTCGCCGTGCCTCACATCCACTCTCTATATAACCATAACTTATTCTCTGTATATATCATAACAAATGAGCCAACTGACAACGCGACCTGCACTTGTGACTTCCAGGGACAGCACACCAAGACCCAAGATCCCTCTGACACGTCTGACCTCTGTCCTGAAGTTAATAATAAACCCCGAGTACTGTGCTTTTTTAAAAAGTGTTCTGTACAAAAACTAAAAGAGCAGTTAGAGCATAGCTTTCTTAAAAAACAGTATACGGTTCCCCCTAAATTGAATTTGTAAGTAGTTACGGTACGATTTGTATGTCGACAGAACATATCCCTTATAAATTAACTGAATTCACCGAAAGGTCCCTGCAAAATAGGACAAAACACTCTCACACATAAAAGAAGCAATTGGGTCCTCCGTTTGCTTGTGTTGTAGAAGCAGCTCGTGCGGTGTGCGGCAGCGAAGAGGCATGGTGAGGGAAGAAAGCTTGGAAGCGGATGGCAGTGGAGTACCGCTACTGCCGAGGGCGTTCTTCAAGCACATCGCCATCATCGTGGTGCTGGTGCTCTTCAAGGGGCTCATGTCAGGGCTCACCCTCGGCCTCATGTCCCTCTGGCGACGGCAGCTCGCGGCAGTGATGGCTGAAAGACCGTGGCGGGAGCTGAAATTTCCCTCCCACCACCGTTTCTGTTATTTTACAAGTCCCTGCAAAAACTGCCTCTAATCCTGGTTATCTATGGGACGATATCCGATTTTTAGGGAAGCCGTATAATTTTTACAGGACCATGACTTTTTATGGTATCTGGTATAGACGTTTTTTCGCCTTGTACTATAAATCGGCAGTTATTTTATAGTTCGGGGTCTTTTGTGGGATGTGCGAGCGGCGCTCTTCGAGATTGGATCTCAAATGCTCAATAGCATAATTTGGTAATTTCTGTTTTAATGACACTACTGGTTACACGATTTCACTTCACGCATCGAAAGATTGAACAGTCAGTCTATGGCATGCATCCATGCAAAAGAATAAACATCTAAGGCATACATTAAGGGAAAGAGAAATGATCGCACGCCGGTATGAAACAAAAAGCATATACATGATCCCAAACTTGCCGGGAATGCTAGTGAAAGCCTGAAAGGACTCTCTTGTCAGAAATTGTAGAAACTAGACGATACCTTGTGCGCATTGCTGTAGAGTTGGATATGCAGTTTCAAAATATTATGTGGAATACGAATTCAGCAAAAAATCCTTACATCTAAACTATGTCAGAAAATTCTGCATAAACAAAAAAAACATATTTACCCCGGTGTGCCAACTTTACCCTCTTTAATTTTTAGCATGTTCTTTTTTGAGACAATAATTTTTTAGCATGTTCTATGAAGTGAGTCTATACGTACACCAAAGTGTGTGGTGATTGTAGATTGGTTGGCACGCACCGGGCACTCACCGCTTTAACCTTCAATACTTGACGATCGACACCAATGTTTGTAGTCGGACCACAAGCTAAAGTGCCCGTGTCAGCTCCAGTTCATACGAGTTTGGTATCAAAAGTAAAATCCAAAATAAATTATAAAAAATTCAAAAATCATGATTTCTTTTGGCAAACATTGACAAATATTTTGAATGCTTGTAAAGTTTTATCATGGAGTGACATTTGTGGAAGTCAGGGCAGAAAAACAAAATCAGCACTCTAAAATGTTTTTGAAACTTGTAATATTTCTGGACCATCAATTTAGTTTTTTGACCACGACTTCCGCGAATGCTATTCCATGATGCAACTTTGGAAGCAATCAATACATTTAATTTTTGAATGTTTGCTAAAAAAATCAGAATTCTTCTGATTTTTTTAGGTTTACTGTTCATCCGAGCTCACATAATCCGCACTACACAGACTGTCTATTCCCGAGCTCAAATGCTCACTGATGAATAGTAACTTCAGAACAATTAGTAAAAACATAAAGAAAAAATTCTGATTTTTTGGGGGCAAACTTTGACTAATGTTCCGTGTGCTTGCAAAATTTTATCATGAAAAGACATTCGTGCATGTCATGGCAAAAAAAGCGGAGCTCCGAAAATACTATTTTTGAAAGCATTTCGAAGTGACCTGACCAAATTGGTTTCCTCGGGGCCCCCCACCCCCTCCGGCACCCCACGAGGCGACTCCGCCACCACCCCAAACTCCGTGTACTCCAAACGCCATTCACGACGGCGGGGTCCCCCCCCCCCGCCACATCCTTCTCAAACCTTCCCCTCTTCTCTTGTACTTCCTCTCGACTCCACCTAACAACCTCCCTGGTGGCATGGGAGATCCGTGAGAGTCCGCGTCCGCCGGGTTGGCAGCGCGAATAATTCTCGTCCAGTGGACCTTCTAGGGTCGTGGATCGGCCATGGCTCTGACCTCTCGGCTGCCTTCCGGCTTGGGGATAGGCCCGTAGATATGCGCGCGGGGCTGCTTTTCCCCGAGCGGCGGTTCGTAACCCGCGAGTGGCGATATCCGGGGTGGTTCATCGTGCTGCTCTTGGTGGGTGGCAGAGAAGGGTCGGCGGCTTCGGGGTTGTGCTCTATTGTGGTGGCTGGGGTAGACGACCTCATGCGAGAAGTCCATGGGCAATGGTGGTTCCTTCGGATGTCGGCACGACGACCCTGGGTGGAGAAGGCCGTGTGGTCCTCATCGCAGGATGCGTGGCACCGTGCTGGTTGGGTGCTCCTTTGGCTGTGAGGGCGGTGAGGTTGCGTTCGACATTGGTCGCAGCGTGGTTGCTTGCTGAAAGCATACCTGCTCCCTTGGTGGTTTTGCTAATTCATGTCAACATAAATATTGTTGGACTAATGGTTTCCGCAAGTATATTCCAGGAACAATTCAAGTTAGGCAAGTGAATGGATGGAGATGTGTACCCCTCAAGCTACTAAGGAAACATGGATTGGCAAAGCTTCAAGACTCTACATTTTGGTTTAGTGATCCAAGATCACATTTAGTCCACAAGAAAGCCAATACTATTAAAAGGGGGATGAAGTTCTTATCATGAGTCATTTTCTCATGTGCTTGAAGATATTGCTCCAAAACCCTCAACTACACCCTCCAAATCCTATATGTCCAAAACACTAAAGTTCATCTCAGTCCCACCGAAACATCTGCACCCGGACTCACCGAGATACACTTGAGAGAGCCACTGCCTAAACCCTAACAAATCGATTGTACCGAGATGACCCTTCGGTCTCACGAAGTGACCATGCAAACCTTCTGCTACCCATCGACTTCATTTTGTAATTTCCGAGTTAGTCCATCGGTGTCATCAAAGTGCACTTCACAACCTTTCGTCTCTTATAAGTTTCGTTTCAGAATTACCGAGTGATATTGATCGGTCTCACCGTAGTGTGGGAAAGTGCTTAGGTCATCACCCATCGGTCCCACCGAGATGCTTCATCCAGTCTCACCGAAAAGATTAAAGTTCAAGACTTTAGTACTAATCGTTCTCACTGAGTGGTTTCATTCGGTCCCACCGAGTAGTGCATAAATTTGTGTAACGACTAGATTTTTGGTTATGGCTTTATATACCCCCACCCACTCCACCAGCTCCAAGAGAGCACCCAAATGAAACTACCACTTCGCTTATCTATTTTCTGAGAGAGAACCACCTACTCTTGTGTTGAGATCAAGGGATTCCACTCCAACCATATGATCCTTGATTTCTAGCCTCCCCAAGTTGCTTTCCACTCCAATCCTTCTCCTACCACCATGCCAAATCTATGAGAGTGATTGAGTGTTGAGGAGACTATATTTTGAAGCACAAGAGCAAAGAGTGCATCATCAACAACAAGATCTATTACATTTTGGAGAGTGGTGTCTCCTAGATTGGTTAGGTGTCACTTGGGAGCCTCCAAATCTTGCGCAGTTGAACCAATGAGTTTGTAAGGGCGAGGAGGTTGCCTACTTTGTGAAGATCTACACCGAGTAAGGCTAGTCCTTTGTGGACGTAAGCCGTGATGGCATAGACAATGCTACTTCTTCATAGACCCTTCGTGGGTGTAGCCCTCCATGGACTCGTGTAGCCGTTACCCACCCTGGGTTGAAGTCTCCATCAATGTGGACATACGATAGCACCACCTATTGGAACCACGCCAAAAATCACCATATCTTCATTGCGCTTGATCATCTCCAAACTCTCTTTACTTTCTCGCACATGTTGTTTAATATCTGCCGCCTATATTCTATATATGCATGTATAGATTGTATTTCTAGAGAATTAACTTGTGCTAAAATCTTTCTAAATTCCAAGAAAACAAAAAACTACACCTTTTGCCTAGTTAGTGTCTATCCCCCCCCCCCCCCTCTATATCACTCCTTTCAATCCTACAATTGGTATCAGCGCTTTGGTGTCCAGTGATTTGGTTTAACCACCTTGGAGAAGGATGAATGTGTCTACGAGAAGGAGTGTTAGTTGTAGAGTGCACATGTTTGATGCATAGTAGTATCGTGATTGGAAACATGAAATGCTTGCTATATTTTATGATTGCAACTTGAGTGAGTATATTCATAGTCCTTACAAACCTCTCATTGATTCCTGGCATATGACTCCTGATGATGAACTAAAATTTCTTTGTAATTTAAGAGTTGTCAATCTCATTGTTAAAGGTCTTCCTAATAGTATCCTTCGATTAATTATTATTTTGAATGTGCTTACACTTTGTGGAATGACCTAGAAAAATGATAACTGGATTACTCTCTTAATAATCTTTGATGAGATTCTACATAAGGCTATCGCATTTCAAAAAGTGAAGTAGACTGATCCTAACTTTGATAAGTGCTTCCTTGATCTTAGAGATCTTATGCGTGTTAAAGAAGATATTGGAACTTTTAGTATGATCATAATTTATGGTATTTGAACTCACACTCTTGAGCAAACTCATTCGTATAATATTAATGAACTTGTTGTCCTAGGAGATGATGACTTCGACGAACATGATTATCATTATGACGACAGTGAAGAATCCAATGAAGAATATGAGAAGACTATGAGAAATCTCAATGTCATGGCAAACTTCCAAAGATATTATCTTTCCGGTGGAAAAGAGTGGATTCCCAATAGTGGATGCACCGATCACATGACCAAAGATAAAGACATGTTTCGCGAGCTTGCTAACAGTGATGGTCCATGCAAGTATGTGACTTATAGAGATAAATCCAGGGGTAAGGTACTTGGACTTGGTAAGGTGGCCGTATCACATGATAACTCTAAAAAAAAATGTCATGCTTTTCGAGTCTCTTGGTTACAATCTTCTTTCTGTATATAGACTCACCGACTTTGGCTTCAATGTTCTATTTACCAAAATAGATTGTCGAGTCTTTTGTAGAGATAATCATGACATGGTATGTACCGACATTCGTACAGGTGATCTATACGTTGTTGATTTCACTAAAATATCCCAACCTCGTACATGTCTTATTGCAAAATCTTCTAAAGGTTGGTTATGACATAGAAGGCTAGGACATGTTGGTATGCGAAATCTTGATATGTTAATCAAAGGCGATCATATTCTCGGTGTTAAAGATGTGATCTTTGACAAAGATATACTTTGTAGTGCTTGTCAAGCAGGAAAACAAGTTGGAGGAAGTCATCCCGTAAAGAACATTGTGACTACACGACGACCACTTGAGCTACTTTACATGGATCTTTTTGGTCCCCATGCTTACAAAAGCCTCAGTGGAAACTCTTTAGGTTTTGTCATAGTTGATGATTTTTTCAGATTTGCATGGGTGTTCTTTCTTGAAAATAAATCTTAGGTTCAAAAGATCTTCAAGACCTTTGCTAGGAAAGCGCAAAATCAGTTTGAAGTGAAGATCAAGAAAGTTCGGAGCGGCAACTGGCCGGAGTTCAAGAACACGAATGTAGATACCTTTCTTAATGAAGAAGGCATATCACATGAGTTCTCGGCTACATACACACCTCAACAAAATGGAGTTGATGAGAGGAAGAACCGTACTATTATAGAGATGGCGAGAATAATGCTTGATGAGTATAAGATGCCAAGACACTTTTGGGCGGAAGCGGTGGAAATGACTTGCCATGCCACAAATAGGCTTTACATTCACAAGCTTCTTGGTAAAATGGCATATGAGCTACTCACTGGTAACAAACCCCAAGTTGGATACTTTCGAGTATTTGGCTCTAGGTGTTACAGTCTTGATAAGCATCATCGTTCAAAGTTTACTCCTAAATGTCATGAAGGATTTCTACTCGGTTACGAATCGAACTCTTATACCTCCTGGTGGGGATATTCCTCACGAGTGAGACCCGGTGTTGTGAGACCCTACCATGAGCCTGGTCACACCAGACAGTCTCAATGAGTCACGCAACCGTCGGGTCATAGAGGAGCTCTGCGAGGACGATCGAAGGCCCAAACAAGACCCGACCCATGATAGGGACTCTCGAACAAAGGTGGTGGGCTGACTCACAGAAGACCCAAGAAGTGTTTTCCTAACTTGGATAACAAGAATAATGAGAGTTAGGGTAGGATACGGGCTAACAGTATGACCTGGATTCATCTGTAACCTAGGGGCTCAACCTATTATATAAAGGGGAGTTCTTGGGACGTCAAACGACAGGTTAGAATCTCTCAAGAGCCAGGTAGCGAAAGCAACACCTTGTAATAGAGATCATCCTCAATAAGCAACAAAGAAGTGCTACTTGTAAACTGTGTTGGAATTTTCCCCGAAGAGGAGGGGACATGCATCACAATAGAGATAAGTATTTCCCTCAATGAGAACCAAGGTTACCGAACCAATAGGAGAATCACTCAAACCCCCTTCGACAGCACCTACACACAGACCAAACACTTGCACCCAACACGGGCAAGAGGGTTGTCAAGCCCCTTGAACTCGTTACTTGCAAGGATTAAATACAGATAGATAGATAGGATAAATATAAAAGTAAATAAATTACTGCAAGGTACATAAGGTTTTAGTAAATATATTTGAGTAGACCAGGGGGCCATAGCTTTCGCTAGAAGCTTCCAAGGTCTCTTTTGTCCAGAAAAATCGTCAAAAAGTTTCGTAGCGTTTGGACTTCGGTTGGTACTGATTTCCTGGAAAACCAAAACCAAGCAGAAAACAACAACTGGCACTTGGAACTGGTTTAATTGGTTAGTACCCAAAAATGATATATAATAGCATATAATTACACGCAAAGTATCTAAGATTGATAATATAATAGCATGGAACAATAAAAAATTATCGATACGTTGGAGACGTATCAAGGAGGAGTAGGCTTTTACTTCCATCGTGAAGGGCCAAACCTGGGTAAAATCGTGTCTCTCGTTTCCGATCAACCCCGTTCAAGTCATCACCTAGCAGCAATAGCCTCACAACTTAGTTCTCTCATGAGGATATCTGCCAGGATAAAACCACGACACTTACCGTGTCTACACAAATTTCACCTGGAAAGTTGAAGAGACGGTGGATGTGAAGTTTGATGAGACTAATGGCCAATTGATGTAGGAGACAAAGAATCTTCGAAAGCTATCCACGACTTGTCTATTTGCAATACCGTCCCTTGGAGGTGAAGGATAATACTTCATCTATTCAAGTGGAAGCCCCTACTTCAAGTCTAGGAGAACAACAAAACGACATGGAGGCATCCACAAGTACTACACGTCAATATGAAGGAAATGAAGAAGTGCAACAAGAAGATCCGCCTCAACCTCCCTCTCCACCACCTCAAGGGAACGACAAATTCAACAACAATGAAGAAGGTGATGATGAGGAAGCTCCACCATCATCCAAGAAAATCTACCTCGAGTTAGAGAAAGAATCAACATGAGTAACCGCGTTGATCAAATTCTCGACGACATCAAATCCGGGAGAATCACTCGCTCTAAATCTCGTTTAGCTAAATTTTGTGAGCATTACTCATTCATCTCTAGAATTGAGCCTAAAGGTAGAAGAAGCCCTTGAATACCCGGATTGGGTAAATGTTATGCACGGCGAACTACACAACTTTGAGAGGAACCAAGTTTGGACGTTGGTCGAGAAGCCAAAAGACAAGCAACACATCACTGGAACCAAATGGGTGTTTCTCAACAAGTAAGATGAAGATGGACAAATAGTATGCAACAAGGCTCTCCTAGTTGCTCAAGGCTACACTCGGTTCGAAGGTGTGGACTATGGTTGGACCTATGCCACCATTTCAGTACTTGAGTGTATTCGTATTCTTGTTGCCTATGAAAATCACTATGATATCATCCTTCACCAAATGGACATTGAAAGTGCATTCTTGAATGGTGAAATTGAGTAGGAAGCCTTTGTTAAAAAACCTCCTGGCTTTGTTAATCCCAAGAATCCTAATCATGTCTATAAACTTCGCAAAGCACTTTATGGTCTCAAACAAGATCCTAGAGCTTTGTACAAATGTTTGACGAAGTTTCTTAATGAGTTTTGAAATTGGAAAAAATGATGCAACCTTATTCACTAAGACAGTTAATGGTGAATTATTTATATGCCCAATATATGTGGATGGTATCATATTTGGTTCTACTGACCCTCATCTTAGTGAGAAGTTTGGAAGGTTGATGTTAGAGAAGTATGAGATGTTCATGATGTGTGAACTCAAATTCTTTCTTGGTTTGGAAATCAAGCAAACGAGAGACGGTACCATTGTTTCTAAAACAAAGTACACCAAGGACTTATTCAAAAAAATTAACATGCAAAAGTGCAAAGGTATGAAAACTCCCATGCCTACTAGTGGACATGTTGACTTCACTAAGGAGGACAAACCGGCTGATCAAAAAGTTAACAGATCAATGATTGGTTCACTATTATATCTTTGTGCCTCTCCTCCTGACATTATGCTTAGTGTGTGCATGTGTGCACGGTACAAAGCAGTGCCTAAGGAACGCCACCTAAAAGCGGTTAAGAGAATTGTGAAATACTTACTTCATACACCAAACTTTGGCATTTGGTATCCCAAAGGATCCTCTTTTAATATTGTTGGCTACTCCGACTCGGATTATGCTGGAGACAAGATTGATAGGAAATCCACTTAGGGTACTTATCAATTTCATGGAAGATCTCTTGTATCGTGGTTCTCCAAGAAATAAAATTTGGTATCTCTATCTATCACCGAAGCAGAATACATTGCCGTCGGATCATGCTGTGCTCAATTTCTATGAATAATGCAAACTCTCAAAGATTATGGGTTACATGTGAAACATGTTACATTTCTTTGTGACAATGAGAGTTCTATTAATATTGCACAGAATCCTGTCTAACATTCTCGTACAAAGCATATTGATGTACATCATCATTTCATTTGTGATCATGTTGGTAAAGGAGACATTCACCTTAAGCATGTTCGTACTGACAAACAAGTGGCAAATATCTTCACTAAATCTCTTGATGAGAACATATTTTTTTGCTTAAGGAGTGAGTTTAAAAATTATTGATACTTCCAATGTAAACTAGAAACTCACTTGGATGCATGAAAGGGCATGAGCTCACTTGACTAATCCTTGATATTTCTCTTGCAATGACTATCTTATATCCTAGACACATTTGTCCCTTGTATTGCATCTAACCCTTTGTAGGTACTTGGATACGACTCATTTCACGAAGATTTATACTAACTCATATCTTGAGCAATCTCACATGAACCAATTATCAATAATAATTGTTATTACGAAGGAAGAAGACAACACCAAACATATCCTTGACAATGCTTGAGTCCAAATATTCATTCTTGTAAAATTGTATATACATGTTGTTCCTTTCATGACTAACCCATGTAGGAAGAATAACTTCAAATAAAGATGGATAGCCCCCAACTCAAACACTTGAGCATCCGCAATAAGTTCAACTACATGATGATGTCAACAACACAACCCAATGTAAGTTGTCGCATCTTAGAGAAGCTTCACTCCAAGTCATGAGTCAAAGCACCTCTAAAAGATGTGAATACAATAAATTGCTTAAATAAAAAAATGGCAATCTCATTTTAACCTTAACGATGAGTATGACCTAGGATCAAGTGTTCACACTTGATTCCTAAGTCAATATACTCTAACATTGGTGACCTAGTCGCCGACCCCTCCTAGATGAAGTTATCTTGCTTTTTCATCTCTCTTGCTTCCTTTTATGTTATCTACAAAATTGCATTATTTATTTCTTCAAAATAAATAAACTTCATCTAGTTGTCCCTTGTTCCTTATTTTCGGTTTCAGTTTCTTTCTAAGTCATTTCGTTGAAAATCTTATCTGAATTCCTTGCAAATCATTGTGAGATCATATTGCAAAGATAGTTGAGTTTGATAAAACTTTCTTTCTCACGTGAATTCGTTCTCTCCAATTCGAAAGCATTCGGTGTCACCGAGATTTCTTATGTTCTTTCGTTCAACCGAGAAGAATTTGCTCGGGACCACCGATGTGATCAACCTGTGCCTCCCAGTAACCTCGGACACACTGATTGATCCTACTCGGAGCTAACGAACTTCATATGAAAAAGTATCTTTTGCCAAAAACAATTTACTATTTCTTTCCAGCTCCACTCAGTGATTATTTCCCTTCTACTACATTAAGTATCATCTCTTCTTGATTTGTTTCTCAAGGATCCTACCTTGACCAATGACCAAGAGATAAACCCTTCTTGGAAATTGATGTCAAAGGGGGAGAGAGAGATGCACATAAAATCTTAAACATTCACTTAGAGAGAGGTACTCATAAAAAATGAACAATTATAAGAGGAGAGAGACCACATATGTTTGTAAGTGGGGAGAAGCATATAACTGATTTTTGGTTTCATTTGCTTGATCACTCTACATGATTCTTTTGAACTGGTTTTATCTCACGCTACCTACTCCCAATATCTACTATCTCAGATTGAGGTGGAGATTAAGTTATATGCATAGGGGAGAAAATCTTTAAATATCTATTGCAAATATTTCAGAGTTCTTAGGGACATGTTAGCTTTTAAGGAAGTACTCATTTAGTGATACTAATCCATTTACATGTCATCCCACTCTTGGTAACCTTGACATTTCTGCATTTTCTGGAAGAGAAACTCTTGTTTTATCTAACCTTGTTTTCTCAAGTTTGTTTCTACAGGTATAATGCTCAAGCACCTTGAGGTAAGTATATGCATCATACTCATGTGAATGATGATGACTTGCCTATTGCACATATTTGTTTTCAAATAATCATCATAAAATACATGAACACCTTCACTCATATATTTGACTCTGATGCATATGGCTAGGATGCATGTGACACATTATTTAAGTATTCCTACACAATTGTGCATTTTCAATATAAGTAATCAACCTTTAAAAATTTGCACACTTGTAGGGGGGGGCTTATAATGTAATCCTATAATATTCCTTCATTTGAACCGTTGGTGTATGTTGTCATCAGTTACCAAAAAGGGGGAGATTGAAAGCACATCTGCTCCCTTGATGGCTTTGGTAATTCATGTCAACATACATATTGTTGGACTAATGGTTTCCTCAAGTATATTTCAGGAAAAGTTCAACTTAGGAAAGTGAATGGATGGAGATGTGGACCCCTCAAGCTACTAAGGAAACATGGATTGGTAAAGCCTCAAGACTCTACATTTTGGACTTAGTGATCCAAGATCACATTGAGTCCATAGGAAAGCCAATACTATTAAAAAGGGATCATGTTCTGATCATGAGTCATTTTCTGAAGTGCTTGAAGATATTGCTCCAAAACCCTCAACCACACCCTTCAAATCATATATGTCCAACACATTAAAGTCCATCTCGGTCCCACTGAAATATCTTCACCCGTACTCACCAAGATAGACTTGACATAGACACTGCCTAAACCCTGACAAATCGGTCGTACCGAGATGACCCGTCGGTTTCACCAAAGTGACCATGCCAACCTTCTGCTACCCATCGACTTTGTTTCGGAATTTCCGAGTTACTCGATTGCTGTCACCGAAGTGCACTTGCCAACCTTCCGTATCTTATAAATTTCATTTCAGAATTACCTAGTGATATTGATTGGTCTTACTAAAGTGTGGAAAGTGCTGAGGTCATCACCCATCGGTCCCTACGAGATATTTCATCCGGTCTAACCGAAAATATTAAAGTTCAAGACTTTAGTACTAATCGGTCTCACCGAGTGGTTTCATTCGGTCCCACCGATTAGTTCATAAAGTTGTGTAACAGCAAGATTTTTTGTGATGGCTATATATACCCCCACCCACGCCACCAGCTCCAAGAGAGCAACCAGAACGAAACTACCACTTCCCATATCCATTTTCTAAGAGATAACTACACACCGTTGTGTTGAGATCAAGCGATTCCACTCCAACCATATGATCCTTGATTTCCAGCCTCCCCAAGTTGGTTTCCACTTCAATCTTTCTCCTACCACCATGCCAAATCTTTGAGGGAGTGATTTGGTGTCGAGGAGACTATCTTTTGAAGCACAAGAGAAAGGAGTTCATCATCAACAACAACATCACCCTTTCGGAGTGTGGTGTCTCCTAGATTGATTAGGTGTCACTTGGGAGCCTAGAAATCTTGTGGAGTTCATCCAAGGAGTTTGTATGGGCAAGGAAATTGCCTACTTCATGAAGATCTACCCCGAGTTAGGCTAGTCCTTCGTGGACGTAAGCCATGATGGCATAGACAAGGTTGCTTCTTCGTGGACCCTTCATGTGGAGCCCTATGTGGACTTTCACAGTCGTTACCCTCAGTGGGTTGAAGTCTCCATCAATGTGGATGTATGATAGCACCACCTATCGAAACCACACCAAAAATCAAAGTGTCTTCATTGCGTTTGATCATCTCCAAACTATACTCTCTTTACTTTCTCGCACTTGCATGTTATTTAATATCCGCTGCCTAGACTCTATGTATGGATGTGTAGATTGTATTGCTAGAAAATTAACTTGTGCTAAAATCTGCCTAAAATTCAAGAAACTCAAAACTGTACCTTTCGCCTTGTTAGTGTCTATTGACCCCTCCCCCCCCCCTCTAGACCGTTCCTTTCGATCCTACACCTGCCTGCAAGCTGTCTGTTCTTTGATGGTAAAGTTTCCTTCCCGCCGCCCTGATTTTCACCCCCACCGATTTGTTCTCTGGGAGCTTGGCAGGGTTGGTCCATTGTGGGGGCTGGAACCAGGGGAAACCCTTGGCCAGCGCGATAGTCACGACAGAGACTACACCTCGTGTGTTGTTTTCCTCCATGGAAGCTTTGTTGAGGTTCCACTCCCACTCATCCATGTCCCTCACACTTGGGTGAAAACCTACTCCTCATTTTCGGGCTACGACGGTGCATTGGCGTTGTTCCCCTTCCTGGAGACGTCGTTTGAGGACCGTGGGACTTTGAGCGAGCAAAGGTGGGCATTGGTGGTGGTGGATGGCGGATGTATGTTTCTCTTAGATGACACCATTTGGGATGGATTTGGAGGGTCCCTGCTGCCATCGTTCATCGGTCGTCGCCCTCGAGCATGGGTGAGAGGCGATCGGGTTCCCCTCTACAATGATGGAGACACGTCAGTTTGGTGAGAGTCCTATACACCGACGAATCTTGATCTTGTCCCGGTGTTGACGGTGTCCACTTTTTGTGTCGTCTCTTGTTCATCAACGACTATGTTCGGTAACAATCGTCCGGCGGTGTAGCTGCACCATGGGAGGCGACGATGCTTGTGAAGTGCAACCTATACGTGTTCATCTATTGTGGTATCGTTTCCCTTGGTAGCCTGGTCCCAATGACTCTTCTGGGTTCTAGGGTGAACCATTCTACCTTACACTGGTGTGGCACCTCCGAGCAAGGGTGAGAAGCAGGGCCCCTTTGCAGAGGCAAAGATAGTTTTTTTTTTGCGAGTAGAGGCAAAGATAGTTGGCGTTGGAGTCCTTGGTTTTTTCATTCGTAGGCAGTCGACGGCATGAGGCGTTTCAAGTGGTGTCTTCCTACAAGTTCTTAGTACCATATGTTGTAGGTCGTAATGCTAGTTGGTGACCATGGCATTGCAAGATGTAATTGCTATTATGTTCGCTTTTGAGCTTGTTCTATTGTGTCCTGTGAGCTGGTTTGCTAGCTCTTTGTATGTACTGTTTCTTGTTTTCTTTGTAAGTTGTTGGTCTTTTAATCCTGTCCGGTTAATGGCTTTGTTAATTTAAGTCGAGCTCTTCTTAACCCTTCATTATAGAAAAAAGTATTTCAAAGTTTGTTTCGTCATGACTTCCAGGAATCTCATTTCATGATAAATATTTACACACATTCAAAATATTTGCCAAAGTTTGCCACAATTGTTTATTTTTTCAGAATTGTTTTAGTTTTTGGATTTTACTATTCATCCTGAGCTCATTTGAGCTCGGTAGCTGAAGAGGACTTTCGGACTAGTAAGCAAACATAAGCGTTTGAGAAGTTGGAAGTACTATGATCACTCGGCTGAGCATAATCACAGAACACATCGTCTTGGAGAAAAGATTCGTGTAATACAAGGCATGTGGCCGCTTGCTTGTACGTTGGCGCCAGGAAACATGCAAACGGTCTTCAAAACTAAGATTCGGATTCGATCTTCTCTTTCTTATTTTGTCTGTTAGCAAACATCCAGTTGCTCAGTCCACGACGGAATATCAGCTGCTGCTCAAAAAAATACTCCCTCCGTCCCAAAATAAGTGACTCAACTTTGTACTAACTTTACACTAAAGTTAGTACAAAGTTGAGTCACTTAATTTGGGACGGAGGGAGTATGTACCAACTGATGTAGTTTATGCAACTAATGTCGGCGGCATAGTCGCGCAGGTGGACAAACGTGCACTGGGCTCACTCCTAGTTCAACGCACTCTGCAGTGCACCGGCCTCTGAAAATGGTTGGCTCTGCTCTGATCCATGAAATGAAAACGCACCAAGTGGATCCAAGCTAGGACAAAAGGGGGCCGATGGCATCGTGGTCTTCAACGTGCTGTGAACGAATGAACTGGCGGGAGGAACTAAACTAATCTTCGCATCGGAGTTTACGTTAGCAGCGGAACGAACAAAACTAGGCTGATGTTTGTTTGGCTCGCCTACTTCACAACTAGCCTGTCAAAATACAGTTTCCCTAGTAATTTTGAAGGATCAGCAGGTTTCATACTCCGTTCCTTCCAGTTTAAAGGATCCAATTCGAAAATTTCTCCAATCATAGCAGTTGATGAGTGATGGAATAAATTTTGTAATCTCTACTCCTAATTTTTTTCAGTTGGGAGCCTTGCCTTCACGGTTTAATTTCATAGGGTTTTTTTTGTCTCATCTCCCACCACCATCCTTTCATGTAGAATTTTTTACTCTCATCATCACAATAAAAAAATTCCTAACATTTCCAAACTTTCTTAACCATCCACGTTACAAACGGGCACATTATCAAACAATGAAATTTAGTTTTATGACAATCAATTTCAAATCCTAACTTTCCTAACGCATCAATCATTGCTTTCCTAACAAATGTCACCCTCGTTTCTGTTTTTTATTAGTGGATCTGTTTTTATTACACGAGTAGATCTTGTTCACTCCTTCCTTTTATTAGGAAGAGACTGGATTTTTAGGTCCCGGGGGTCAGGACACCCGCCTATCCTTGCCGTCCATACGCTGTGTCTGACTTGGCGATTTGTGCCTTGTCCTGCAACGGCGAATGGATTTGCAGACTATGTAAACAGTAAGAGTGGGAGTAGTAAATTATTTGAAAATGTCCATTGCGTAGGTCACTGTTCAACCTAGAGGCTTCTCCCTCCCCTGTCACACAACACGGTCATTGTTGCTCCTTTCCCGTGAAGAGTTCCCACTAGGAACAGTAGGCAGATTCCCCTGTAGCTGTCAGCGCTTCCTTCGTTGAGAGAAAGAGATGCGGGGCCCTCCAGTCAATTTCTCTGACACAGCCGCTTCAAATACAACGCATCGTTTGATTCAATTAATAATTGAAGAGAGAGAGAGAGAGTTTACCGTTCTAGAGAAGTAAAAGAGGAAGCACATTTTCTAATGAAATGAGACAAGTTTGTGCAAGGGGGACAAAGAGAGTGTCAGGAGAGAGAGCTAGTGGGAGACAAAGAAAGGGTGAGGAGTACTACGTGTGCATGCATGTCAAACAAGAGAGAGAACTGCTGTGCATGCATGTCTGCAGCCTACATCTCTCTACGTGCAGCCTACGCCTAGGACTAGGGATGTAAATGGCAAATAAGTGGCAGCCACAAGTCCCATTTATTTAGCTTTTTCTAGCTCTCCATAGTTCATTTTCCTTGAAAAAAAAAACAAAATTTTGAACTACTAGATAATTAATGGGTTTAAATGGGATTAAATGGGACCCAGTTTCCATCCCTACCTAGGACGTGTTGCATGCCTCGGTCACCATCAAATACCTTGATAAGCACGCATCTTCGGCAAATGGTCTGCGGCAGGATTGACCAGGGCACGAATCTTAGCAAGTATGAACGGACAGATAACAGGGGGCCGGGACACCCGGGTGCCATCACACCTTTTCGTTATTAGGAATTATCAGGATGCATTGTAAAGAAAAGGAATTACGATGCATTTACATATGACCGATGCAGATCCGTTTTCATACTAAGTAATCGATCAGTCAATCAAAAATCGCGCTACTACGTATTTCCTTTCTTACTATTCACTAGGAAAATCCTCGAGATCACGATGGGTATTAGATCCATTACCGGCCACATGGAAAGAAGGAAGAACATCAAAAGGTCCTCGTGATCGCCCACGAGTCCTCGACACGGTCTCCTCGTCGGCCAATGTTGTCGCCTCCCTGACTTCGCCATGGAGCCTTACCACGATGCGGCATCCTCCTCCCGTGATGACGCCGCCCCGCGGCTCCATTGCTAGCCACAACCTCCATCTCTTCTACACACATCGCTGGCCCACGGTCTCCACTGGCACCGCCTTGGACGCGCCCTCCCCACACGGATAGGGCGATGACCATGCTATCCGTTGCATCCATGCGGCTGGGGTGTTCGTCGGCATTGTGATGTTTGTCCGCATCTTTGGCATACCATGGTCACCACAGGAAGAAGAAGACATATGGTTGTGGGGGATGGATATCGACGCCCAAGGCACAATCGTTTGCATCGGTAGGCAGATGTTGAGTATTTCTTTTTTTCAGCAAGCTGTAGGTATTCCTTTTTACTGAGTATTCTTTTCTTCTAGGTGACACCTCAAGAATTTGTTTGATCAAATGATCTTTTTGAAGGAACCGCTAGAAGTATGCAATTTTTTCAAGCAGGTCACAAATATTTCACCTTTCTAAACTTGATTTTACTATAAAATGTTGTTTGTCTGATTCATCAAACTATTATATTTATTGGTAGGGAAATTGTTGAAAATCCATGAGAACTCTACCATGTCATATATTTTTGAGCATGCCCAGGTAAATCATGTCTCTTCCATTGTGCCAGGTAATTATGTAGTGTGTTGCTTTAGCTACAAGTTGGTCTTATTTTAGAGACCTCAACAAGGGTCGTTATGGTAGCTGGATGCTATCAAGATGAGGATGAGTGGGTTGGGAGCGTTTGCGATAGCAACGGATGGGCGAGTGTTGGCCTGTCATTCCATGGAAGATGTGTACAAGATGTGTGTGGTGCATGATGAGGCCTCATGTCTTCACCGACGATCGTTTAATTACACTTGTAATTTTCATCATTATTTCCATTGCTGATACATATGGAAAAGTAACTAAGTGATTTCCATATGGCATAATATCTTTTACTCATCGTTAATATGTTTCTGTTTTCAGAAGTACATATTTCATACTATTCTAGGGGAAGATTTATCGATTCAATTTTAGTAAATTGCTGAGAAAGGCATACAATATTCTATTTCATCATGATGATTTTGAAGCCACTATTACGAGAAGATATATATCAATCCATATCATTGTGTCCATTGTGAAAGGACGCGTGGATGTCGCCTAGAGGGGGTGAATAGGCGCTTTAAAGTAATTACGGTTTAGGCTTGAACAAATGCGGAATAAAACTAGCGTTTAATTTGTCAAGCACAAAACCTAAATCAACTATCATCACCTATGTGCACCAACAACTTATGCTAAGCAAGATAAACAACTGAGTGATAGCAAAATTTATAACATGAAACAATATTGTATCACAAAGTAAAAGTGCATAAGGAAAGGGCATAAGAGATAACGGAGGCACGCGGAGATGATGATGCATCCGGAAGTACTTACTCGAGAGCCCCCCTTGATAGTACACATTCGATCCTATAACCCAGTCTCCCTACTAACACCATTAGATCGGTAAAATAAAAAACCTATCAAGGACAAACTTTTGCCTTGCGCATAGTCCACTTGAGCTAGATGGTGTCAATCTTGTCCTCCTTAAGATAGACCACCTTTCTTGATTCCGTCGGCTGGATGAAGACTAGTAGATTGCTCCCCCATACTCCAGTATGGGTGAGACCCTCTTCTACACATCTTCACATGTCCATTATCACCATAATGGACGACAAGCTTCAAGCATGTAATATCTTCGTGATGCTCCACCTGACCTTTGCACACCGCAACCTTGATGACGACCACCACTTGACGTCATCCTCCATGGGTTGTATGAGATCCTTTTTTTGATGCAAGCCCATGGAAAGATACCTAAACCCACATGTAAACCTCACAAAGATCATGGGTTAGTACACAAAGCATAATGTACAATTCTTGCCATACCATAGGATCACTTGATCCTACCAGGTACAACTTCTACGCTTTGTGTGTTGATAAACTTGAATCCCTCTTTGCCTTAGTTTTGATAAACCTTGTATCTTACCTTCTTTTTTCATAAAGATGATGTCTTGAAGGAAAACAAAAATGTTCCCACAATCTTGTTCTTCAGCACATGCTTGCCATAGGCTCAAATCTCACATGACCAAGCTTTGGATAATTCCTTGAATAGCACCTTGGTCACACAAAAGCTCCTTCTTATAACCTTGAAACTAACAAATGATCTTCAAGAAATGCCTATGGACAAACCTTAACGTATAACTCAAAACAACTATTAGTCCATAGGGGTTGTCATCAATTACCAAAACCACACATGGGGGCACCATGCGCTTTCACATTGGATATTACTTCTCGGGGTATGTCGATGACCAACGGAGGTATGCCGGTGAGCAGTGGAAATTTAATGTGAATTTTTTTTCTACAACAAATTATTCAACTCGGTTGCTCTTTATGATTGTTTTTTCTCAGAGAGCAAGGATGCGTGCATGTCATGATGAATATTATTGATTTGTTTGAAATAGTTTTTGGAAATTAATTGTAGTGACAGTAAAAATAGTGTGTTGAATTAAATATTATGTATAGTACATCCCTACACAATAAAAAGCAAGGGTTTGTGCATGTCATGTTAAATTGCTCGATAGTTGGATTTGCTATTGGTAAATATATACTTAAGAGATTGGCTATTGTGAAAGGATGGTTTAAAAGCCATTCAAAATTTAACAGATTCGGCTCAGCATTGTAATGGGCTCACTTGATACCATATGTACAACACATTATGTTATGTTTACATTGCTAAGATAGGCTTCATGCATTAAATCTAAGGAAAAAAATAGCGCGCTATCCAAAATAGCGACACCCTTGAAAATATGCTATTAGCGTGCTATAACGCGCTATAGCGTGCTATT
The DNA here is from genome assembly GCA_039707655.1 of Elymus sibiricus. Taxonomy (NCBI): domain Eukaryota; kingdom Viridiplantae; phylum Streptophyta; class Magnoliopsida; order Poales; family Poaceae; genus Elymus; species Elymus sibiricus. The sequence goes on from CM077671.1 coordinate 256,167,907, forward strand.
AGTGAGACATTGTACATAGATCAATTTAGCGAGACAGTTCTGAATATGCTATAGCGTGCTATTAGTGGCGCTATAGCGCGCTATTTTTTCAGTGTTAAATCATTGAAAAACATCAGGTCAAGTAATCAAGCAATTATCAAGCATCAATGGGAGAACCTCCAATTAGTATTGACAATATTATATTATCTAAACCTATGGCAAGCAATTTTATTTGCATGTAATTATGCTTACGCCGTACACAACTATTTTTTTCTATTCCAGTTTTATTCTTCAGTGTGGGTGCAATGAACTGTGGATGAACAAACACAATTCGTTTACCGTGATATCATTGACCTTGCTACTTTATATTTTGGAAACTGATATGAATGCAATCCCTATGAATATTGTGGTGCCAACGCTTCAAAGTGCTTCCTTTTAAATTCCTACTAAAAAATCCTTCAATAGAAAGTTTACATAGAATTATGTATTGCATGAGTGCTACTTGTAAACCGTGTTGGGTTTTTCCCCAGATAGGAGGGGAGATGCAGTATATGTAGGGTAACGCAGCAGAAAACAAAAAAATTCGACCTACGCACCAGCCCAGGACCACTATGGAGACTGCATACAAGGTTTGATCTTTTCGTTACCGACTCGTAGCACAGCGGAAGTAGAGTCGATGACGATCGGCGGTGCAGATCCCCGCAGCTAGGATTTACAACCTCCCAACCGCGAGGATGTATACCCTCATTTGCCCCTCGGATAGCCCTCCGGGAGGCGGTCGGACAGTCCCCCGGACGGTGTCGCGGACAGCCCTTCGGGAGGACCTTCGAAACTCGGACGGTCACTCGGACAGCCCTTCGGGAGGCACTCTCGAACTAAGACCGAAACAATGATCTCTTTATAGAGTTGCACACATACGGTGTCAACTATCCGGCAGGGCTTCACCATCCAGAACTAGTTCCTGCCGGAACCCAGACAGCCTTTCGGCTCTACGAAACTATTTCGCTGGGAGGGAGAGAGAAGCCAGACAAGTCTATGGCATGTGTATGAGAGCAAGGGAGTCATTTGGGCAGCCCCCTCACCTCCTATTTATAGGCAAACCAAGGGGTAGTGTGCCTCCACAAATGACCAAAAACCCCCATGCAAAAGGGTTCACATGAGGGTGTTATGGACAAAATGGGGTGCCATGTGGAGCTCCAAGGAGCCCCACCCATCTTGGCCGGCCACACCCTTGGGGGCCCCCCATGAGGGGCTTCCTTGGACCCCAAGGCCTTCTAGAAGCCTTTTGGGAAATATCCCAAAAGGTGGTTTTCCATAAATATCCAAAAATCACTTTCACTATTCACGACGACATTTTTCAGCGTCTGTTCGAACTGAAAATATTTATGTGGGCTTAGAACATTTCCAGTACCCACTAAAATAATTTTCAATGCGTTCTGGAACAATTCCGGATTAGTGATTTTCATCTGCGAAAAGCATCTGAAGTGGTTCCGGTAGCTCCGGAACATTTCCGGTTTTTCTTCCGGAAAATTCCCAGAAGTTTCCAGAATGATTCTGGCACCCTCCAAGAATTATCAGGCATGTGCCAAAACCAATTTGACTTAATGGTATCCCCTGAAACAACTTTTCAGTTTTTCCGAAACTGTTCCGGTGTTCTCTCTGCGGAACTTTTCCGCTGTCCGAAACTTTTCCGGTGATTTTCTCTCAGACTCCATGTCTAGTATTCAACAGATAGATGACCCTTAAGCGTGTGACCCTATAGGTTCGGTGAAGTATATACATGACCCGGAACCCCTTTCGATCAATGATCAACATCGGAGCCGTGGACACCCATATTGACCCCTATACCCACACGAATGAATATTTGAGTGAACCTCCAGTTGCCGTGTGCTATTCCTGTTGCTTCGCGATATGTTACAAATACCCGAGGTGAGACATGTTGGCATCCCCGTGGATCAACAACTTGTCCACTATGCCAGTTACCTCGTTACCGGTATTGTTCTCTTTTCTCGTTACCGTGTTCCGGCATCCCCGTGATCAAATCACAAAGTGTCTGGCCAGACGATGATGGATACCGTAACACCAAGAGGGCCCAGAGATATCTCTCCATCGTCGGAGGAGCAAATCCCAATCTTGAGCTATCAAGTTACTTGGCATACTTTCCCATGAACCCGTAAGCCGCCGTAATAGCCATCCAGTTACGAATGACGTTTAACAAACCCCAAAGTTCATGAATCAAGCATGAAGAAACTCGATACTCTCATGGTCTGAGGAATCATGCAAACATTAACCATCTCTGTGTTATTAACCATTTAACTTGTGACGAATGTATCTCATAGCATAACATCAATTCGGGTCGATTCAACACAAATGTTCTTCTAACATTGTGCCCTCAAAGTTGTTGGCATAGACATGCCCATGATCAGGAAAATATAACCATCATGCAACACTTGAGCTAGTCTTAGAGGTCAGACTAGGAATACATATTACCGTTTATTATTCCACACGTGCATATGAGTCTTCCTTCGAGCCTCGTGTTTATTGTAGACTCGAGAACCATAGCAGTTATAGCATGGAACATAAACCTAATTATGAACAGGGAGATAATCAATAACATTTATTATTGCCTCTAGGGCATATCTCCTACAATATAGTAGAGATACTTATTTCCCTCAGTGAGACCGAGGTTATCGAACCAATAGGAGAATCAAACAAAGTCTCATCATCAGCACCTACACACACAAAACCAAACACTTGCACCCAACGTGGGCAAGAGGGTTGTCAAGCCCCTTGAACTCGTTACTTGTAAGGATTAAATCTGATAGATAGATGATATAAGTAACAAAAGTAAATAAGTTGCAACAACGTAAATTGAGTTTTTAACAATAGTATTAGGTAGATCCGGGGGCTAGAGTTTTCGCTCGAGGCTTCTCTCTCGAACATATCACACGGTGGGTAAACAAATTACTGTTGGGCAATTGACAGAATAGCGCATAGTTATGACATGTTATTCACGCCAATGATTATGTGTATATAGACATCCCGCCCATGCAAGTAGACCGACTCATGCCTGCATCTACTATTGTTATTCCACTTCGAGAGCGCTTCTATGGTTGCCTCTGTAGGTATTAAGTTCATGACAAATAGAGTAATGCTTGTAGCAAGATGACATGATGTAGACAAAGTAAGACAGGCAATATGTTCAGACCCCATCGTTTTAACCTTAGTGGCAACAATAAAAATATGTGTCTTGTCCCCTTCTGTCACTCGAATATAGAGCACCGCAAGATTAAACCCACTACAACGCACCACTCCCGCTGAAGATAAATCAATATATTCGACCAAACCAACCGAATAGACTAGAGAGAAATACTAAGCTATAATAATCATGCATAATAGAGTTCAGAGAAGACTAATTACTTTCAATGAATAATCTGATCATAAACCCACAATTCATCGGATCCCAACAAACACACCACAAAAGAGGATTACATTGAATAGATCATCGAGGGAATCACGACAAACATTGTATTGAAGATCATAGAGGGAGAAGAAGCCATCTAGGTACTAGATATGGACCCGTAGGTCTATGGTGGAATACTCACACATCATCATGGAGGCAGCAAGGTTGATGTATACGGCCTCCGTGATCGATTCCCCTCCTACAGGGCACCGGAAAAGGTCTCTAGATGGGATCACGACAGAATAGAGACTTGCGGCGGCGAAAAAAGTGTTTCTGGTGGCTCTCTATTGGTTTCTCGATATTAGAGAATTTATGGATGTGGAATTAGGTCAGACGGAGCCACGTGGGGCCCACAAGGTATCAGGGGGCGCCTACCCCCTAGGCGCGCCCTGTTGCCTTGCTGTCTCCTTGCTTCTCATCTGGTCTCCTTTCGAAGCTTCCAGGGTCTCTTTTGTCCGGAAAAAAATCTTCAAAAAGTTTCGTAGCGTTTGGACTCTGTTTGGTACTGATTTTCTAGAAAACCAAAAAACAAGCAAAAAACAGCAACTGACACTTGGCACTGGGTTAATAGGTTTTTTCCCCAAAAAATGATATGAAATAGCATATTATTACATATAAAGTGTCCAAGATTGATAATATAATAACATGGAACAATAAAAAATTATCAATACGTTGGATATGTATCAACAAGAAACAGAGAATTATAGTTAGGAGTGAGGGTTGAGAGTGGGCGGGCTGGGGGTTGGGGTTGGTCTGTTCAGTTACGTCTGTCTGAGCGGAATAAGTTCCCTACCTTAAAAATATGGAAAATTACATTTCATTAGAGATGGCTTTGTGAGAAATTACATGAGCGAGCGGTTCATGTATTTTTCATTAAGTCATACAATTTTTTTGTTAGGAGAGAAAGGTAAATACATTGGTTGGTTGGTTTAAGAGTTAATAACAGACATGGTTGCGTATCAGTTGCATGCGCAACAATAGACATCATATTTTTGTTTCGTAGTAATGCACGACATTCAACTGTATGTTACAATGTGGCAATGGCCCAGGAGACATTAGATCTGCCTTGGCTCGTGGCGTCACGGGTGGCACATGCCTCACCCCCTTGATGGCAGAGACGGATCGACACAAATACGGGGGTGGAATCTGGGCGAAGTGCAGGGTGGTTGCTTGGGGACTACACCTTGGTCGTCCGTGAGGAAGTACGGTGTGAAGGAGAGAGGTGTCATGGCGAAGGTGAAGTGGGCGTCATCTGGTTTTAAAGGAGAGGGCTTGAATTAGAAATGTCCCGCGATGGTAGTAAACCGGTCAAAAAGGGGAGGGTCCGGCAGAAAAAGGGAAGGCGTAGTGGGATGGGGTTTTTGTGTGTTGGGACTACGTGTTGGAGATAATGTGACAAATAGTCAGGACAACCACACACCCCCACACATGTATGGGTTGTATTTGTGGGAGCCCGGACAACAAGATTTTTAGATTCTGGGGAGCCTGTTGGGCGCCTATTTGATGTCCGAGCATGTCCGGATATATGAGGGAGAAATGATCTTCAACCTTGAAGACAAGCATTTATTTGATTCATTTATATGCATTGTAGCCCTTAGCAACGCACAGACGTTCTACTAGTTTATAAAAGTATACAGTCATAGTGGGGAGTAATTTAGACTAGCATCATCAGTATAACACTAGTCTATGTCATCAGAAAGACTTATATTTCTTTACAGAGAGAGTATTATAGAAGTAGTATTGTAGTTGTTTGTGTTTACTAGCTTGTAAACTCAATTTTCTTCGGAAATGCTATGTGATGATAGCATAATATGTTACCGCCAGTATCTCTTTCCTTGTTTAATATTATGTCATGTCAACAATATGCCTAGTGAGCTCATTTTTTCTTAAAAAATAAGTTCACTAATGCATTAATTACAACCCAGGCATGTGTAAAAACTGAATGACCAATGACTTACACTGGTTGTTCGGGACCTTCCTCTCTGTGGCGACGCCCAGATCTGGATATGTGGTTCTGTGCCCGTAACATTTGCCCTCGGGCCTCGTGGTGACATGGGTGGGGTGCTGAACGAAAGCTCCGCGCTTTGGTGCTGACAACGGCGACACTCGTGGGTGCCACTCACCTCTTGAAGACGTTTGATACGTCCCAAATGTATCTACTTTTCCAAACACTTTTTCTATTGTTTTGGACTCTAATGAAACTAACCCGGACTAACGTTGTTTTAAGCTGAACTACCGTGGTGTTGTTTTTGTGCAGAAATAAAAGTTCTCGGATTGAGCTGAAATTTTATGGAGAATATTTTTGGAATTAATAAAAAAATACTGGCGTCAAAATCTACCGGAGGGGGTCCACCCAGGAGCCACAAGCCTTGTGGGCGCCCCCTAGGGCGCGCTCATCGAGCTTGTTGGTCCCTCGGGACTTGATACGTCTCCAACGTATCTATAATTTTTGATTGTTCCATGCTATTATATTATCTGTTTTGGATGTTTTATATGCATTAATATGCTATTTTATATTATTTTTGGGACTAACCTATTAACCTAGTGCCTAGTGCCAGTTTCTGGTTTTTCCTTGTTTTTGAGTATTGCAGATAAGGAATATCAAACGGAGTCCAAACGGAATAAAATCTTCGCGATGATTTTTCTTGGACCAGAAGAAACCTACCAGACTTGGAGAGGGGGGCAGGAGACCTGCCGGGAGACGACAAGCCTGCAGGGCGCGCCCTGGGGGGGGCGCACCCACTGGCTTGTGCCCCCCTGCAGGCCTCCTAACCCTAATCTTCCTCCTATAAATTCCCAAATATTCCCTCAATACCAAAGAGAGCCACGATAATACTTTTCCGCCGCCGAAAGCCTCTGTTCCCGTGAGATCCCATCTTGGAGCCTTTTCCGGTAATCTGCCGGAGGGGGATTTGATCACGGAGGGCATCTACATCAACTCCATTGCCCCTCCGATGATGTGTGAGTAGTTCACCTCAGACCTTCGGCTCCATAGTTAGTAGCTAGATGGCTTCTTCTCTCTCTATGTTCTTCAATACCATGTTCTCCATGATCTTCATGGAGATCTATCCGATGTAATACTCTTTTGCGGTGTGTTTGTCGAGATCCGATGAATTGTGGGTTTATGATCAGATTATCTATGAATATTATTTGAATCTTCTCTGAATTCTTATATTCATGATTTCATATCTTTGCAAGTCTCTTCGAGTTATTGGTTTGGTTTGGCCAACTAGATTGGTAATTCTTGCAATGGGAGAAGTGCTTAGTTTTGGGTTCAATCTTGCGGTGTCCTCACCCAGTGACAAAGTAGGGGTAGTGAGGCACGTATTTGTATTGTTGCCATCAAGGATAAAAAGATGGGGTTTTCATCATATTGCTTGAGTTTATCCCTCTACATCATGTCATCTTACCTAATGCGTTACTCTGTTCTTCATGAACTTAATACTCTAGATGAAGGCAGGAGTCGGTCAATGTGTGGAGTAATATTAGTAGATGCAGAATCGTTTCGGTCTACTTGACACGGACGTGATGCCTATATGCATAATCATTGCCTTGGATATCGTCATAACTATGCGCTTTTCTATCAATTGCTCGACAGTAATTTGTTCACCCACCGTATTATTTTCCTTCAAGAGAGAAGCCACTAGTGAAACCTATGGCCCCCGGGTCTATTTTCCATATTATATTTTCAGATCTATAAACCAAAAATACCAAAAATACTTCGCTGCAATCTTTTTACTTTTATTTTACTTTTCGTTTTAGTAATCTTTTATATCTATCTCTATCAGATCTCATCCTTGCAAGTAACCGTGAAGGGATTGACAACCCCTTTATAGCGTTGGGTGCAAGTGTTTGATTGTTTGTGTAGGTGCAAAGATTGGGGCCTTGCTTGTACCTCCTACTGGATTGATACCTTGGTTCTCAACAACTGAGGGAAATGCTTATCTACTTTGCTGCATCACCCTTTCCTCTTCAAGGGAAAACCAACGCAAGCTCAAGAAGTAGCAAGAAGGATTTCTGGCGCCGTTGCCGGGGAGGATACATAGCAAGTCAAGACAAGAACTCTCCCGTCAACTTGTCAATTTCTGACGTGGTTGCCGGAGAGGTCTACATCAAGCCTACCAAGTACCCATCACAAACTCATCTCTTGCATTTACATTATTTGCCATTTGCCTCTCGTTTTCCTCTCCCCCACTTCTAAAACGATTTTCAGAAAAAAAACCAAAAAGAATTGCCGTTTTATTCGCCTTCTCTTTTTCGTTCGCCCTTTTTGCCGGATCTCTTGCTTATTGCTATGATTAGCATTACTACCCCCCCTTTTTCACCAGACTTTGAAGTTCTATACTTCAAACAAAAACAAGGGGAAAATCTGAAAGATGCCTAGTATAGGCTAATGGAATCCTATCGTATTTCCAATCTAAAAGGCGACGAAAAAAATTTGCTTAGAAAGTTTTACATTGGATTGGCTTTGCATCATAGAAAGCTTTTGGATTTTGCCTCAAAGGGTGATTTTATCGAACTTGATGCAAATGCCGCTTATGAAGTTTTGGAAGGGATTTTGGGGTTCCCCCACAAAAAAAGGGGCTTGCCTTTTCACAAGAGGGAGGTCAAATTCTTGACAAATTGGGTGACTTACATAAGCACTTAGTCGAGTTACAAAAATATCACGAACCCCTCAATCATATTAGTGGGAACCTCAGTCGCTTGAACACTTTGATTTCCCTCTGCAATAAGCGTTTGGATATTTTGGATCTTAAGATGGTTTCTTCTCCTGAAAATTTGGGAAAGCGGAAAGAGCCCCCCAGATTCGAGAAGGCCCTCACAAAAGTTGCCAAAACCAAAGATGACAATACCTAGATCTATTGCGTTATGCCTAGCTTGGGGCGTTAAACAATAGCACTTGTTGGGAGGCAACCCAATTTTATTATATGTTTTTGTTTGTTTGTTTTTTGTTTCTGTTTTTGAGTGATTTACACATTATTACCTCTTTACTAATTGCGTTTTATTGTTTTAGTTAGTGTTTGAGCCAAGAAAGACCTTTGGGATGGTCTACGGTGATTGTTGATTTGATTTTGCTGAAAAACAGAAACTTTTGCGCTCAGTCCAGGAATTTTATAAATTCACCAGAGCGTCGAATGAGTCTGAAATTTTTACACAAGATTGATATAAAAATTTCCCAGATTGTCCTAATGTTTCAGAATTTTTGGAGTTACAGAAGTATTCGAAGTTTACAGATTGCTACAGACTGTTCTGTTTTTGACAGATTCTGTTTTCTTTGTGTTGTTTGCTTATTTTGATGTATCTATGGGTTGTATCGGGGGGTATGAACCATGGAGAAGTTAGAATACAGTAGATATTACACCAATATAAATAAAGAATGAGTTCACAACAGTACCTAAAGTGGTGATATATTTTTCTTATACTAACGGATCTCACGAGTTTTCTGTTGAGTTTTGTGTTGTGAAGTTTTCAAGATTTGGGTAAAGATTTGATGGACTATGGAATAAGGACTGGAAAGAGCCTAAGCTTGGGGATGCCCAAGGCACCCCAAGCCATATTCAAGGATACCAAATATCCTAAGCTTGGGCATGCCCCGGAAGGCATCCCCTCTTTCGTCTTCAATCCATCGGTAAATTTACTTTTGGCAATATTTTTATTCACCACATGATATGCATTTTGCTTGGAGCGTCTTGTATGATATGAGTCTTTGCTTTTTAGTTTGCCACAATCATCCTTGCTGCACACAACTTTTGAGAGGGACACACATTAATCATGAATTTATTAGAATACTCTATGTGCTTCACTTATATCTTTTGAGCTAGGCAATGTTGCTCTAGTGCTTCACTTATATCTTTTTAGAGCATGGTGCTGTTTTATTTTATAGAAATAATTGAACTCTTGTACCACACTTATATTATTTTGAGAGTCTTTAAACAGCATGGTAATTGGTTTAGGTTATGAAGTAGCAAGAAGGATTTTCGCCCCCCTGGCTTGTGGGTCCCTCGGGAGTCCCCCTGACTTGATTCCAACGCCAAGTATTCCTATAAATACCAAAACCCCCAGAAAGAAACCTAGATCGGGAGTTCCGCCGCCGCAAGCCTCTGTAGGCACGAAAAACCAATCGGGAGCCCGTTCCGGCACCCTGTCGGAGGGGGAAACCATCACCGGAGGCCATCTTCATCATCCCGGCGGTCTCCATGACGAGGAAGGAGTAGTTCACCCTCAGGGCTGAGGGTATGTACCAGTAGCTATGTGTTTGATCTCTCTCTCTCTCGTGTTCTTGAGATGACACGATCTTGATGTATCGCGAGCTTTATTAATATAGATGAATCATATGGAGTTTTCCCCTCTCTATCTTCTTGTGATGAATTGAGTTTTCCCTTTGAAGTTTTCTTATCGGATTGAGTCTTTAAAGGATTTGAGAACACTTAATGTATGTCTTGCGATGGGATATCCGTGGTGACAATGGGATGTTCTTTTGATCCACTTGATGTATGTTTTGGTGATCAACTTGCGGGTTCCGTGACCTTGGGAATCTATGCATAGGGGTTGGCACATGTTTTCGTCTTGACTCTCCGGTAGAAACTTTGGGGCACTCTTTGAAGTTCTTTGTGTTGGATTGAACATGATGAATCTGAAATTGTGTGATGCATATCGTATAATCAAGCCCATGGGTACTCGTGGTGACATTGGAGTATCTAGGTGACATTAGGGTTTTGGTTGATGTGTATCTTAAGGTGTTATTTTAGTACGAACTCTAGGGCTGTTCGTGACACTTATAGGGATAGCTCATACGATTGATCGGAAAAGATAACTTTGAGGTGGTTTCGTACCCTACAATAATTTCTTCGTTTGTTCTCCGCTATTTGTGACTTTGGAGTGAACTCTTTGTCGCACGTGAGGGATTTACATATGATTCAACTATGTTAGTATTGTTGAGAGAACTTGCACTAGTGAAAGTATGAACCCTAGGCCTTGTTTCTAAGCATTGCAATACCGTTTGTGCTCACTTTTATCATTAGTTACCTTGTTGTTTTTATATTTTCAGATTACAAAAATCTATATCTACTATCCATATTACACTTGTATCATCATCTCTTCGCCGAACTAGTGCACCTATACAATTTACCATTGTATTGGGTGTGTTGGGGACACAAGAGACTCTTTGTTATTTGGTTGCAGGGTTGTTTGAGAGAGACCATCTTCATCCTACGCCTCCCACGGATTGATAAACCTTAGGTCATCCACTTGAGGGAAATTTGCTACTGTCCTACAAAACTCTGTGCTTGGAGGCCCAACACGAGTCTACAAGAAGAAGGTTGCGTAGTAGACATCAGGACTCCAACTAGCCTAATTCCAATGCTATAGGTTCCGTTTCAGACAGAACTGCCGTCACCTCATATTCTTCCTTGGGAGGGCTGATCTGGAGTCCGTTTGGAGCTCCGGAGAGGGGGATTCGCCGCCGTTGTCATCACCAACCCTTCTCCATCAACAATTCCACGATGTTCACCACTGAGAGTGAATAATTCCTTTGTAGGCTTGCTGCACGGTGATGGGATTGGATGGGATTTGTCATGTAATCAAGTTATTTTGATAGGGCCTTATCCCCAGTATCCACTATGTTTTGAGATTGATGTTACTATGACTTTGCTATGCTTAATGCTTGTCACTAGGGCCCGAGTACCATGATTTCAGATCTGAACCTATTATGTTTTCATGAATATGAGAGTGTTTTGGATCCTATCTTGAAAGTTGTATGCACCTATTATGTGTTATGATCTGTAGACCCCAAAGTGACAATAATTGGGATCATCTCCGATGATGACCGTAGTATGAGGAGTTCATGTATTGGCCATGTGTTAATGCTTTGTTTCGGTTCTCTATTAAAAGGAGGCCTTAATATCCCGTAGATTTCCTTATGGACCCCGCTGCCATGGGAGGGTAGGACAAAAGATGTCATGCAAGTTCTTACTATAAGCACATATGACTATATACGAAATACATGCCTACATTACATCGATGAATTGGAGTTAGTTCTGTGTCGCTCTAGTGTGTAACTGTTACACGATGAATGTCATCCAACATAATTATCCATCACCGATCCAATGCCTATGCTTTTCGCATATTGATCTCCTCTAAGGTACTACTGTTCTTGATGTTGTTACAACCATCACAATCGCTACTATTACTGTTCCTATTACTATTGTTAATGTGCTACTAAAACCTTGTTGCAGAAAGAAATTCCAGGTGTGGTTGAATTGACAACTCAACAGCTAAGACCAATTCATATTCTTTGGCTTCCCTTGTGTCGAATCAATACATTTGGGTGAAATACTACCCTCGAAGACTGTTGTGATCCCCTATACTTGTGGGTTATCAAGTCATTCTTCTGGCGCCGTTGCCGGGGAGCATAGCTCTATTTATTGAGTTCACTTGGGATTTCCATTTATCATTATGAAGAAGCTGAAAGACCCTAAGACTAAGATCATACCCTCTAATACGACCGAAGGTAAGGAACTGCCATCTAGATCCGCACTTGATTCACCTTCTATTTTGAGTAGGCTTGTGACACCATCACCTGCTATTCATTCTGACATGTCGCATGTAATTGATGATACTACTTCTGTATTTGATGAATGATACGTCTCCAACATATCGATAATTTATGAAGTATTCATGCCATATTTGCCTATGTTTACAATACTTTTATATGATTTTGATTCACTTTATATAATTTATTTAGAACTAACCCGAATTGAAGCTATTTTCAGCTTGTGCAGAAAATAAAAGTTCTCGGAATCGCTCGAAACTTTTTTATGATTTTGTCTGGAGAAAATAAGAAATATCGGAGCGAAGAACCACCAGAGGGGAGCCACCTATGGGCCACAAGCTAACAGGGCACGCCCACCCTCGTGGGCACGCCCTGATAGCTTGTGGGGCCCACTTTGCTCCGGCTGACGTGATTCCAACGCTGAAAAATCCTATAAATCCAGAACCCCCCAAAAGTTAACCTAGAACTTCCGCTCCGCCGCCGAAACTCTTTGTATCAAAGAAAACTCATCCAGAGCCCTGTTCCGACACCCTGCCGGAGGGGGCAATCATCACCGGAGGCCATCTTCATCATCTCGGCGGTGTCCATGATGAGGAGGGAGTAGTTCACCCTCGGGGCTGGGGGTATGTACCAGTAGCTATGTGTTTGATCTCTCTCCCTCGTGTTCTTGAGATGTCCCGATCTTGATGTATCATGGGCTTTGTTAATATAGTCACTGGTGCAGCGACGTGCTATACAAACGGTTTTTAACCCCTTTCCGCGAAGTAGTTGTAAACCGCTGCCTTGCATGTGTGGGCGATAGGGGGGTCCATCCAACACGACACGGAAAACCCGTCGGCGATGGTGGCCAACGAACGCAAATGTTTGGCAAAACTAAGCATATGGGATGTCCGCATCTATCACAAATGAGGGTCACCGGGCAATCGTTGAGATATGGTGTACTTCCCATACGGTTCATCCTTGCAACTCGTGTGAGATCACATTAACATCGCACACCCTATTCTGTGGCGCACCATTTACGATGTGCACCAAATTGCAAATAGTTCATGAGCGTGTATGATAAGGGGGATATCACACACATTTAGTTCCACTATGATCGTCTGCGATATGATATAAGAGTGCATACGTTTATCATTATAAAACCGTATGCGAAGGTTGAATATATCCCACACGCGGCGTTTTTGATAAACGTTTGTGATCCATACTTCCCAAACGTGTGATCCATACTTCCCAAACGTGTCTTCCAGACTAGCTGTGTCAGATGATGGCCTATCGCACGCGTTCTTCTTTGACCAACATTTACGATGGGCATGATATCATACACAGTTCAAAATACCAAATCGTGTGTGATAAGGAGAGTAGCACAAATATTTGACGATAAGTAACTGTGTGCACTGGTGTTGTTAATCTCACACATTCTTTCTCATCTAACCGTGTGCGAAGCCGAGACTCATCGCACACGCCGCGAGTGGAGAAACGTGTGTGATGTTGAAGTTCATCGTAGACGTTTTGCTTTCTCAAACTGTGTGCATTGTAATGGCCTGCAGAGCATGATTTGCCCCTAATTAAATACCTTTGTTCATAATTCACATAATTTAAATTTGAAAGTAGGAATTCATGTATTTCATATCGAATCATGTTTAAATGTAGGTTTAAGAACGAATGCATAATTCGATTCATATGTACATATACTCAAGAACTACATAAGCATCAATTCTCAAAAAAAGGGAAACTACAGAAGGGACAAATAAAGAATGATGGAACCACAGTTGTATTAAAGACGGTAAAGAGAGAGCCGAAAGACATTCTGGTTGCTAGTGAAGGTGAAGCGGAATGCCCATATTGTGCCCTCCTCCATGCCTAACGCACGAACGACTCTAGGCCAGCCCCTAGTGATGGCCGCCCGCCCATACTTCACTGTCTTCATTACGACTTCTCGATGCTCATTGTAGTCTCGATGATATATTTTAACCTTCATTGCATGTCCAACAATCATGTACTTTGCGAGGTAATCTTGAGTAAACTGCTTTGGGAACCACTTCAAAAGAAAAAAAATCAGACATTGTTGTGTGACAACTCATTATGGGCAGTACTAATAGAAGGCTACAGAGTTCGTAGTTACCATCCTACAGCTCACTGTTGTGTTGGATAGAGTGTAAACAAATAGTCTAATTGGCATTGTTCGTCTCTTTTCCCTAACAATCATTTTTAGTTCCTCACTTGATGCTGGTTCATGAATATTTCATTGCCCCACACGCAAAAAGGGTCCATGAATGGATCTTTACCAAAGACATATGTACCTACAAGCAAGAAGTCGATATTTAGAAGCTAAAATGCAGTTGCAGAATGGTCTAATATATTACTCCATCAGTTCCACAATGTGTTGCGTATAAACATTTTGAGAAGTCAACATTTAATAACTTTGACCAAGTTTGTAGAGATAAACATACACTAGTAGAAAACAGGGCTTTCGTCCTAGCCGGATCGGAGCAATAGTCCCGGTTGCGTTACGAACCGGGACTAATGTGAGCATTAGTCCCGGTTGCATTACGAACCGGGACTAATGTGAGCATTAGTCCCGGTTCGAGCGGCTAGGACGCCAGACGGGGCTCGGCAGGCATCAGTCCCGGTTCGAATGGGACCTTTAGTCCCGGCTGGAGACACCAACCGGGACTAAAGGGTATCACCCCCTTTAGTCCCGGTTGGTGTCTCCAGCCGGGACTAAAGTGTTATGAAAAAGTAAAACGGCTATAACTTTTGCATACGATGTCGAAAAAAACTTTAATATATCAAAATGTTTAACACGAGAAACTGGTTTAATTACTAAAGGTCCTTTTCCAGGTTTTTATTGTTTTTCGCTTTATTTATTTTTTGTTTGTACTTACAGCGAAATATTTAGAGTTTTTGAGCGAAATTTGTGTGAATCACTAGTTTGTGAATAACTTTACTTTGAAAATAGATTTTTGAGTGATTATTTTTCCTGCTGTTTAATATTAGTGTGTTTTATCATTATATTCAATTTGGTAATTTTTATGTTATTTTAAATAAGTGTTTTAATCAAAAACAGATTATGTTTAGCTCTTTTAGTTTTATAGCTCAAAAAAACAATAAATGCATGAAAAATAGCGAATGAAGTGGGAAATGGTTGAAAATTGATGATGTGGCTTTTAATGGTGCATGTTGAACGCACAAAAAGTTTGGAGTTGAAATAAGTTTAAAAAAATGAAATGCCTTTGTAACAGATGAGTTTTCGTCTGAAACCCTGATACTTCGAAAGGGATTGTCCAGTTTGTACATGAAGTGCATCCAGCTTTTGCCGTAACCCTCTCAACTTTTTAGCACATGGTATGTGGGTGAAATGATGATACCATGCCAAGTTTCAACCTTTTCAGAGTTCATTTGTAGTGATTTTCAATTTCGGGGTCATTTAGCTCAAAAAAATCAATAAATGCATGAAAAATAGTGAATGAGGTGGGAAAGGGTTGAAAATTGATGATGTGGCTTTTAACGGTGCATGTTGAACGCACAAAAAGTCTGGAGTTGAAATAAGTTTAAAAAAATGAAATGCCTTTGTAACAGATGAGTTTTCGTCCGAAACCCTGATACTTCGAAAGGGATTGTCCAATTTGTACACGAAGTGCATCCAGTTTTTGCCGTAACCATCTCAACTTTTTAGCACATGCTATGTGGGTGAAATTATGATACCATGCCAAGTTTCAATCTTTTCAGAGTTCATTTGTAGTGCTTTTCAATTTTGGGTTCATTTAGCTCAAAACAAATCAATAAATGCATGAAAAATAGTGAATGAAGTGGGAAAAGGTTGAAAATTGATGATGTGGCTTTGAAATAAGTTTAAAAAAAGTGTTATGAAAAAGTTTAATATATCAAAATGTTCAGCACGAGAAACCGTCTTCGATGGCAACCGCCGTAGTCTGTTTTGTAAATTTTTAGAATCCTCAAATTCCGAAAGGAAAAAAAAGTTATCCTCAAATTTATTTATTTTGAATTTTGGTCAAACTACTTATTCAATAAATATTAGTGTTACTAAATAATTATTGTTTTTTAGAATAATAGTTTCAAACTCAAATGATGAAACGTGTGACATCATGCTCAAGGGCTTAATAGGATTGATATGATACATATAACATAAATAATTGAATAAGTAGTTTATTTTTTAAAACGTTTTTAATTCTTTTAGATTTTTGAAATTCGAAAAGAATAAAAATTCAGATTTTAAAAATTAATTTTATTTTTAAAAATAAATAAATGATGTCATATTTGGATTCCTCACATTTTTCTGATAATAATGGATATATTATTTGTCGAATTTCGATTTACAGATTTAAAGATATTAATTATGCCATATTAAATGAATAAATGGCAAAAATGAATAAACTAATATTATTACTTATTTTTGTTTTCATTAAAATTCAATATTATTATTACTTATTTTATTTTAAACTTTTTATTATTTTGGATTTTTTTTGAGATTTTTACCTTTTTTTGAAGTTTTTTGGAGTTTTTAAATTAATCATTGTTGTTTGTTAATCATTTTTGTTTATTTTAATAATTGTTGGGAATTCAAAAAATTAAATCATGTGACATCAAGACCTAAGGGTTAATTGGATTGATAGCTTATTATTGTCAAGAAAACAACATGTGCAGACTCGAAAACTAGGGGAGATAGAACTCAAAAGTTAAGCGTGCTGGGGTTGGAGCAATGAGAGGATGGGTGACCGGCCGGGAAGTTAAGCGTGCTGGAGTTGGAGCCGTGAGAGGATTTGTGACCGGCCGGGAAGTGAGACGATTTGGAATGAATGCTCCACGCTGGAGCAGTGAGGAGGGGTGATTAGAGATTAAATTGTCAAATAATTCAAAGATTTGAAAATCAGAAAAAAAATTAAAAAAATAAAAAAAAATAGAATTTTTTTTAAAAAAAAATTCAAAAAATTCCTTTAGTCCCGGTTGGTGTTACCAACCGGGACTAAAGGTCCTCCAGCCCCCGCTTCAGAAAGCTGCCACGCGGAGCCCCTTTAGTCCCGATTCATAATCCAACCGGGACTAACAGCAGGGGCCTTTAGTCCCGATTGTTTTGTCCCGGTTGCAGAACCGGGACTAAAGGCCCTCTGGAACCGGGACTGATGCCCTGTTTTCTACTAGTGATATACATCTAGAATTGCAATTCCATTTCATTAGATACATCACAAAATTTCATATTGTATACATTTTAGATGGTATATGTAGATGCATCAAAAATATCTATATGCACTACATGATGGAACAGATGGAGTATAAGCGGAGGGATGAAAAGAACCTCGGTGGAAAACGTTGGTCACTCCCATTGTTGTCATGTGCAAGTACATGTAAAGTCATGATAAGTACAACAGGCTTAACATCAACCAAGTATACGAGGTATATGCTTGAAATAAACAAGGCATATATGCTCACTATAACAACCAAATATAGCCATATGATACTGGACACATGCTCAATGGAACCAACCTAACAACCAGATAACGAAAAGAAAGGCGTCTGCTTGAAAACTAGACAAATGCTCACTGCGATCAACCTAACAACCAGATTCAGAAAACCAAGGCATCTGCTTGAAAACTAGACAAATGCTCACTACAACCAACCTGGCAACCAAATTCAGAGAAACAAGGCATAAATGTTTAAAGCGGGATTTAAGGGCACGGGTTAAGAACACCTGGCATAACAGGTGGTATTGATGAAATTGAACTACACAGTTCATAGTTGCACATAATGAACATCACATTGTGAATAACTGAAAGAAACAAGGCATTCATGCTCACTGTAACAACCAACTATAGCCATTGAAAACTGGACAAATACTCAATGCAACCAACCTAACAACTAGATACAGAAAAGCAAGGCATCTGCTTGAAAACTATACAAATGATCCCTGCAATCAACCTAACAACCAGATACAGAAAGGCAAGGCATCTGCTTGAAAACTAGACAAACGCTCACCGCAACCAAACTGGCAACCAAATTCAGAGAAACAAGGCATAAATGTTTAAAGCGGGAGTTAAGGGCACAGGTTAACAATACCAGGCATAATAGGTGGTATTGATGAAATTGAATTGCACAGTTCATAGTTGCACATAATGAACATCGCATTGTGAATCACTGAAAGAAACAAGGCATTCATGCTCACGTTAACAACCAACTATAGCCATTGAAAACTGGACAAATACTTAATGCAACCTACCTAACAACTAGATGCAGAAAAGCAAGGCATCTGCTTAAAAACTAGACAAATGCTCACTGCAATCAACCTAATAACCAGATACAGAAAAGCAAGGCATCTGCTTGAAAACTAGACAAATGCTCACTCCAACCAACCTGGCAACCAAATTCACAGAAACAAGGCATAAATGTGTGAAGCGGGAGTTAAGGGCACAAGTTAACAACACCAGGCATAACAGGTGGTATTGATGAAATTGAACTACACAGTTCATAGTTGCACATAATGAACATCACATTGTGAATAACTGAAAGAAACAAGGCATTCATGCTCAGAGTAACAACCAACTATAGCCATTGAAAACTGGACAAATACTCAATGCAACCAACCTAACAACCGGATACAGAAAAGCAAGGCATGTGCTTGAAAACTAGACAAATGCTCAATTAAACACTGCGTGATTATCGCATGGCAAAAGCTACTACAACAATGGGTACGAGACGGCTAGCTAGAAAAAGCATGATTTGCTCACATGATGTTGCCTCACTTGTCATGGATGGGCTCCTTCCACTTGGGATATGAGGTGCCCAGGGTGCGCTCCCTGATGTCACAGATGGTACGTTTCCCCTTGTAACAGCCATAGTGTGTGCCATTATCTTGGTGGATGAGATCTGACTTTGGAGCTAAGGATCCCAAGCCACCGCCGTAGAACATTTCCCTCAGAAATGACAAAAGGGGCTCGATGGCATAGAAGGATCGCAAATCCATGACCGCGAGGTGGAGGAGATCAGCGGCGGGGCCTTTGAAGAGATCGACGACGGTTGAACCAGAGGCGTTGCCGGTGGACCACTTAACTTGTGACATGGACCGAGTGAAGCCGGTGATGTTGATGAACTTGATGTCATAGCCGGCTCTCTTGAGATACAGGAATATGTGAGCTCGCAGACTTGAAGCCTTCGGCATGGCAACGTAGTCAACATCCTCACCGACTCCCGCGGCGAGGTGTTCGCCCGGGATCGAAGGGTCAGCGCGAACGGCACCCACCTCGCCAGCGTACGGCGAGAGGCCATGATAGATCTCTTTTTTCTCGTACACTCCTTGAGCTCCATGGGAGATGTGGTCGGGCTGATTAGGCTGCGACTCTCTAGAGTATGGGATGGGGATCTGGGGGAAAGGGACACCGCCGGCCTCATCTAAAAACTCAGGGCGGCGATGGTGTATGTGGATCGGTGGGGACCCTGAACTTGTTTAGCTATGAGGCACGGGCATACTGGCTGAGGTTGGTGGTGGAAGGCGGCGGCGGGGGTGAGCTAGGGTTCAAGCGGGGGAGGAAGGGGAGGGGGGTGTTGTGTGGACGGGGGGGGGGGGTGTTTGCGGATGTGCCGCTGCTGCTGAAAATTTTAGTAGTAATGGTGTGGGTGGAGATGGTGGTGGGCGAGGGATGGCGACGGTTCAAATGCCTCGACAGCTGAAATTTTACTATAGGGTCGGTGCGGTGGACGAGGGAGGGCGGCATGCAGTTGAAATACCGCTTCCACTTAAATTTTGGTAAAGGAACTGAGCGGGGTGGGAGCAACCAAGATCGCACACGGTCCAAACATAATAAAGTGTGTACGCTGTAACGAAATGCCGTGCCTTGAAACCACGAATTTTTGCATCGCTCAACACGCGTAGCTCTTTCTAAGATTTCTCTAGGCGGGTTCATCTCACACGGTTTCATCCTAAATTTCCACATGCCCACAAAAAGACGACACAAACATTTGGCAAATTTTCATCACAAAATGGCTTATTTTGCAGCGGATTAGTTGACATTAGTTCATACGCTCAGTAATTTACAAACAGTTTGTCAATTTACATGAAGATGAACTGCACAAAATCTTCACCACGCTATGGATGCATACAAACGCCGCGCCTCCACCGTCGTCATGACCTTCCTCGGCTCAGAACGAGTATTCAGAGGAGCTCGTCAAGTTGATGAGCTCCACTGGTTCCACGGCGGAGACCGGCGGGCTACCTCGGCTGGAGCAACCGCGGTGCCTCTCGCCAGGTCTGCCGCTGTCGACGAAGCTGTCGTGGCGTCCACATGGGCCATCGATATACAGACGGGCGCCGCTCTCGTAAGAGTTGCGTCCCTGGTCGCCGTGGCCGCTGTTGCCAGGGTTGTCATCGCAGCTGCAAGGCCTGCACTAGCCTCTAACGCGGCTGAGAGGCATGCGGCGGCCTGCTCCCCCACCTTCTGGTCCTGCTCCCTCCTATTTTTGCCCTCTGCATCTGAGTTCTGCTTCTCTTCGCACTCTCCCGCCATTTCTGCCGCTTCAGATCCCTAGCCGCATTGCGGATGGCAACCGTAGATGCGATAGATTGTTCCACACTAACACTGAGACGCGCTCGTCCTCATCGCACAGGAACGCATCAAGGCCCGATTCCTGGACGGACAAAGCGATGGCCATCTGCATCCGACGCTGAAACTCGGGGTCGTCGTTGTCGTCGGCCACGGTAGATGACAGTTGACCATTGATCGACATGGAGGACAACGCGTCGGAATCCTCTATCCCGTCGTCGTCGGCTGCAGCAGCTGGCTGTTTGCCGTTGCCCACCATGGTGGCCAACGCGTCGGAATCCTCTATCACGTCGTCGTCCAACACTATCAGGACGGCGCCATGCACATCCCCATAGTTGAGCACCGGTTCCATTTGGTGTGTGTGGTGGTGGTGGCGAGCTATCGGCAGAAAAATTAGCAGTTAGCCAACGCCGGCGAGATCTTTCATAGGTCGCTGTTGGGTTTGGGTTTTTACCGTGCACATTACCACTTTGCACTGGCTAACGCTTGCGGTTGCCACCACTACGCAAGGATGATTTTGCAGTGTACGGGCATCGCACACGGTTAGAGTAGCACACTCGTGCCTGTTGGGGATACAATCGCATACGGTTGTTTCGTCAGATTCGTTTGCTATTTTATATAATACTAGTATCTTTGGGGTAAACGACAAAAAAATGCAAGAGAGAGTCAAAACACAACCATGCCCGCTAGTGGCCCAAATATATACTCCCTCCGTTCCTAAATATAAGTCTTCTTAGAGATTCCAGTACTGACTATATATGTACGGAGTAAAATAAGTGAATCTACACTCTAAAGTACATATATATATATATATATATATATATATATATATATATATATATATATATATATGTAGTTCATAGTGAAATCTCTAAAAAAGACGTGTATTTAGGAATGGATGAAGTATATATATGTACGAACATGGTATAGTCATGTTTAAATTCGCAATGCGCAACTTTAATGTGTGGCACATGCTGCATATGTGCATGCCTAAAAGTGTCTAATGTGACAGAAAAGGGTATCATGACAAATGTAGGGTGTTGCCCCCTACACTATGTGCAGGAGGAGGGGGTCCTATGAACACATGACCTGGTTCAAACTTTGTCACACATTTATCCATGTTTGACTTTTCGTAAGACAACCAAGAGAACTTATACCTTAATTTGGCCAAACCATCACATATTGTTGTCGGACAAGAGGGATATATAGATCGCTCGGTCCCACGAGTTGGCGAGTCGTCGAAGATCGGTTGAGCAGGGCTAGAAGAACACGATCCCCCTGCATATGGCCAAATGTATATGGGAAAATGGTGTGGTCCGGTGTTTCAATTAATACACAATGCACAACACTAGCTATGATGTGGCATGCACCTAGCTGAGATAACTGGACATATATACCCCCTTAAGATTGGTTATATATATACTACCTAGGTCGTTATGGACGTATATATATCGTTCCCCTCCCCCCACCCCCACCCCACACACACATGACACGTAGCAGGGTGTCGTTCCAGCGTTGTCAGTCAAATGGATGATATACATATACCCTACATAGCGGCCCATCGATATATAGGCGTGTCATCGAAAACCGCACAATAGAGGCATACATGGTCCACACACACACACACACACACACACACACACACACACACACACATACACACACATCGTCACCCATCCTTGGCCTTCCAGCATTGTCAGTAAAAGGCATGACATACCCTAAGGGCCCACCGATAGGTTTGTCGTCGAAAACTGCACAATGTAGGCACATGGTCCACACACAGGCTTGGGTTCACACACACACACACACATCGTCACCCATCCTTGGCCTTCTGGTGTTGTCAGTATTAGGCATGACATACCCTAAGGGCCCACCGATAGGTTTGTCGTCGGAAACATCACAATGTAGGCACATTGTCCACACACACGCATTGGTTCACACACACACACACACACACACACATACACATCATCGTCACCCATCTATCCTTGGCCTTCTAGCGTTGTCAGTAAAACGCATGACAGACCCTAAGAGCCCACCGATAGGTTTGTCATCGGAAACCACACAATTTAGGCATGGGATCCACAGACAGGCATGGGTTAACACACACACACACACACACACACACACACACACACACACACACACACACGTCATCGATCCTTGACATTTTCAAAACAGCAAAAGAAAATCATCGATATTTTCAAAACAAGGATCTCAAGATTTATTTAGCCGGAATAACATATCACTACATGCATTTATTGATATTTTCAAAACAGTAAAAGAAAATCATGGATATTTTCAAAACAAGGATCTCAAGATTTATTTACCCGGAATGACATATCACTACATGCATTTTTTTATAATGCCTATAGTGATCGTATCACACCGCCTAAATGAACCTTGAGATCTAGCAACTTCCCAACCGTTCACCCATCCTTGACTACTCCACCCAAAGTAGGCTTAACTTCCGAGTTCCATTCGACTGGGTTATGGGCTGGGAAGCTGCATCTTGCTAGTAAGGGTTGCCTCCTATCATTTACAAGGCGTGCCCCGATGGGCACCTCATGGGACCAGATACATATCACAGACGTTTCTGGTAGTAGTAGAAACCGTGTGCGATGGTGGCATGGCGACGCCTGCCGACGCCTGCATGGGCTGATGATGACGTCTCGCTCATGCTCGATGGCGTGATGCCGCTTTTGCCTGCTCTCCGGCCTGCTCCGTCTCATCCTCCTCGTCCAGGAGGTTGATGACAGGGCCGGCGCTTCGGCGGGAAACCGATTGGGGGACTGGCGGGAGACCGATTGGGGGAGTGGCGGGAGAAGCGTGTTTGGATAGAACACCATTTTGGGAGACCGATTGGGGGAGTGGCGGGAGAAGCGTGTTTGGATAGAACACCATTTTAATACATATTTGATAACTTATGAAAGAAGTAAGCTCGAGCTAGCACGACACGTGCGCACACCATTCTTACACACGCATGATCTCTAGACGGGTGTATAGAACTGCTTTAAATTATTCATGGTTCGTTTAGCCTTTTGTATACTACACTAATTAAGTTTCTAGACATTTAATGTGCATAATTCAAATTTGAACTAAAAGCACATGCTCCATGTCACCAAAATGGGTTGAAAAAACATATTTGTCTCCTTGGGTTCCTTGTTTAGGTCCCATGCAATGAACGTGAATGGATTACAAACATCTCGGAGTCATGAGGAGGCCACAAACATTGAGAAACTTGGCTTTTTAAATCGCCATAAATCCAAAACTTGTCTGAAATTCTTGAAACTTACCCTGGTGTCATGACACGGCACTTATATGACATGGTAATTTTTTGTCCAATTTGGGACAAGTCTCTTGCACACCAAAACTTCTCCCAAGAAGCATCGTTGTTTCGATACGAAACATGTCACCTCTGTGGAGGGAACGACATTTGATGTCTCTTCTTGCATTGATATTTTTTCTACATGCAACATAGACTAATATAAGTGCAATGCTAAAATGTGGAATTATTCAGAGCTCGTGTGGGGCCCTTTATACATTAATTGAGCTTTTCTATCCATTTAATGTGCATAATTCAAATTTGAACTACAAGCACATGCTCCAGGGCACCAACATGGGTTAGAAAATCATTTATATGTCCTTGGGTCCCTATTTAGGTCCCATGCAATGATTAAAAACATCTCAGCATCGTGACTAGGCCGCAAACATTGAGAAACTTTGCTTTTAAATCCCCATAAATTCGGAACTCGTCTGAAATTATTGAAACTAGAGTGTCGACCCGACACTTATAGGACATGGTAATTTTTTTACACGTCTGGGACAAGTTTTAGGACAAACCTCTTACAAATTGGAGCTTCCCATGAGAATCATGGTGGTTTCGATAGGGAATATGTCACCTTTGTGGTCGAAACGACATTTGAGTTTTCTAGGCATGCACTTAATGTGAAGAACTCAAGTTTGAATTACAAGCACGGGCTCCAGGGCACCAAAATGGATTAAAAACAATTTTGTGTCCTTGGGTCAATGTTTAGATCCCATGCACTGATGGTCACTGAATTACAAACATCTTGGCGTCGTGACTAGGCCGCAAACATTGAGAATCTTGGTTTCAAAATCCCAGTGAACCCAAAGCTCGCCAGGAATTCATGAAACTTACACAGTGTCATGCCACGACACATATATGGTGTGCATTTTTTGTGATGAATTTGGGACAAATATTGGGACATGCATCTTACAAGCCAAAGCTTATTCAATAAGCCTTGTGATTTCGATAGGGAACATGTCATCTTTGGTGGCGAAACTACATTCAATGCGTCGTCTAGTGCACCAATTCGGCCCTTTTTATACGTTAATTGAGTTTTCTAGGGATTTAATATGCGTAGTTCAAATTTTGAACTAGAAGCACATGCTCTAACCTCGTGGTTTCGATAGGGAACATGCCACCTTTGGTGGCGAAACTACATTCAATGTGTCCTCTAGTGCACCAATTCGGCCCTTTTTATACATTAATTGAGTTTTCTAGGGCCCTTTTTATACGAATGTGAATGAATTAGAAACATTTAGGCATGATAACTCGGCCGCAATCATTGATAATATTGGTTTTTTGAATTCCCGTAAATACAAAAATCGTATGATAACCATTTGGTGCCACGCATCCATTTTTTTTACTTGATATGGTGGTGCCGTGCTTACAGCTAGTTGATGACAGGACGCATGCGAGCTTTCCACCGCGCAGGCTCGACGGGATGCGTGCGAGCTGTCCGCCGCGCAGACTCGACAGGATGCGTGTGAGCTGTCCGCCGTGCATGCTCGCCGGGACGCATGAGAGCAGTCTACTGCGGATGCTCATCGGGAAGCGATACTTTGACCTCCAACCCCCCCCCCCCCCCGGCTCGCCTCGCTCCCAACTTCTGAATTAATGGCATCTGACCCACTGTTTATGATGTGGTTAATGCGCCTGGATGAAGGGACTAGTTTTCTTGTGATCCCATTGCCCCACTCAACGTAACCATTGTTTTGTTCGTGCCTCGCCGAGAACTTGACGTTTCCTCTGTTTTCGACTCGTATACATGTACAAACGAATGAAATAATATAACAACAAATTCGCACCGGCAAAGGATAATAATTCTCTTACATATCAATGATAATAAAAAATGCCACATGCGGCAACTCCCCAAAGACACAAGGGCAAAAGAAGAAGGAAGACAAAGAAAACGATATGGCCCGCCACTATCTAATTCTTGATGGATTGCTGGGCGCGGAGTTCCTCAATCTCCTTCTTCATCGCCTCCACGACCTCCATCTCCTCTCGCCTCTCATCCGCCATCTTCCGCACTGCGGCCATGGCGCGGGCTTTTTGCTCGAGAGCGTCGATGGTCTGCGTCGCGTACGCATGATGTTCCTTGACATGCGCCACGGATTCCTTCAGCAGCCCCTCATGCTCGATGTCGAGCTTCGCCAAGTCTTCCAAAAGTTCCTCGGTGAGTTCTTTCAGCCTCCCCTCCGAGGCACTTTTCTTCTCGAGCAGTTTCTTCCAGGCGTCGTTCTCCTTCATATATTTCTCCACGAGGCCGGTCGCCTTGTCAACCGAGGCGTCGCTCTTCTCCAACAGCTTCACCAAGTCATCGATTAGTGCGTCCTTCCTATCGAGCTCAGCGCGCATGTCATCGCTGGCTGAGGAATCCAAGACTGCCAACTCGTCCAGTTCGCCTCCGAGGTGAATGCGCTTGTGATTGTGAGAGTCGTCGCCTCTCCGCGAAAGATCCCCCCGGGCATCCACGGTGCCACCGGACATCTCTGTTGCGGCCAAAGCGGTGTGGCTAGAGCTCTCTGGCGCTTCCGCGGCACGGTGGCGGGACCTCTCGGTTGCTTCCGCGGCCTTGTTCTTTCTTCCCTGGTTATATCTCGACCCAGAACCCCCCCTCCTACCGGCCATGGCAGACGGAATGAACGACTAAAAAAGAAAGGCCTGTTTTTTTGGTGGTGGGGGTGAGGAATGTGCGGTAATTTTCGAGTAGGTGTTTTTATAGCCTACTACAGTAAACAACTACTAAGTGGGAACACGTTTAGGTTTGGTAGGTGTGGACTGATTTGCAAAAAAATTAGCACGTGGTAATTTGGAATGTGACGGGAAACAAGCTCAATATTTATTGATGGTTTTAGTTCCCAAGCATGGAACGCTTTATGATTTTTAGAAACCGTGTGGGATGGCGTACGTGGGCCTGCGTTCTCGGATGTGTGTACGTATGTGCCCACTATTACTGCGGAGTCGGGGCCAAGACCAATGACGGTGTCGTGGCGGCCAAGACAGCCGCCGCTATGGTGGCGGCCTCGGCGGCTGCTCGTGGGGTGGCGGACAAGGCGGCCATGGCGGCTGCTGGCAGCAGCTGCCTTCGCGCAGCCGTGGCGGAGCGTAGTGGGTAGCGCGCTTTTGTGCGCGGTTGTGCGCGGGAACGGGCTCATCGAGAATACGCGTGGCCCTGCCTCTATGAGAGGTGGGCCCCGCCTATCAGGGAAATGTGAAAATTAACGTAAAACTCAGTTTTTTTATAAATCTGTAAAAGGTTTGTAAATTCTAATATCAATAACAAACATAACATTTAATTATTCGTGCGGTATAAACATTATACATACAAACTAAGTAAATTACGTTTCATAATTGTTCAAATATACATACAAAAAAATGTTCGCGCAATTTATAATAATACAAATATATGTCAATATAATTAAATGTCAGTATTAGCAACAAGTGTATGCTTTTTCTCTATTATTTAATATTTTTGGTGACAATATTAGTAACCGGTGTAATGTACTATATTTTATAATGTTATTGGCTAGAAGATGCTGTGGGTGCAGGTTTGATTAGACGGGACGCGTGCGAGCAGTCCACCGCGCAGGCTCAAAGGGACGCGTGCGAGCAGTCCGCCGTGTAGGCGCAGTTGGCTCACCGGGAATCAAGCCCTTTGACCTCGGACCTCCACCCACAGCCCTATTCTCTCCCAAGTTCTCCATTAATGCTACACCTTCTCCTCCGGTCTTATCTATAAGGGCCGCCGCCGAGGATCTCCTCCTTTTTTGATGGACGACGAGGCGGCCAGCAAGCGGGGGCGGGTTGAGGCTGAACCACATGAGCCTCCGGCGAGTGTGAACTTCATCAGCAGCATCCCTGATGAGATGTTGGTAACCTTCATGTCCCTCCTCCCCATCAAATCTGCCGTGCAGACCACCATCCTCTCCAGGCGGTGGCGCCCCCTATGGCACTCCACCCCCATTGACCTCCTCGACGACGACGAGCTCTACAGCGGGGATCACAAACGCTTGGACGCATTGTCCCACATCCTCTCCACGCACACTGCGCCAGTCAGACGCCTTGCCATTGGCACTTTCCGTTCCAACTGCAAGGCCGAACCCAAGTTTCATGAGTGGTTCTTATCCCTGATACGTCCATTTTGCATCATGCTTTTATATCGATATTTATTGCATTATGGGCTGTTAATACACATTATGGTGCAATACTTATGCCTTTTCTCTCTTATTTTACAAGGTTTACATGAAGAGGGAGAATGCCGGCAGCTGGAATTCTGGACTGGAAAAGAAGCAAATCTGAGATACCTATTCTGCACAACTCCAAAAGTCCTGAAAATTTACGGAGAATTATTTTGGAATATATAAAAAATACTGGGCGAAGAAAATACTAGAGGGGACCCACCAGGCAGCCACAAGCCTGGAGGGCGCGCCCTACCCCCCAGGGCGCGCCCTAGTGGCTTGTGGGCCCCCTGGCAGGTCTCCGGTTCCCATCTTCTGCTATATGGAGGGTTTTGACTTGGAAAAAATCAGAAGGGAGCTTTCAGGAGGAAGCGCCGCCGTCTCGAGGCGGAACCTGGGCAGAACCAATCTAGGGCTCCGGCGGAGCTGTTTGTTGGAAATATGCCCTAGAGGCAATAATAAATTGGTTATTATTATATTTCTTTGTTCATGATAATCATTTATTATCCATGCTATAATTGTATTGATTGGAAACTCAAATACAGGTGTGGGTACATAGACAACACTGTGTCCCTAGTAAGCCTCTAGTTGACTAGCTCGTTGATCAAAGATGGTTAAGGTTTCCTAGCCATTGACATGAGATGTCATTTGATAACGGGATCACATCATTAGGAGAATGATGTGACGGACAAGACCCAAACTAAGGACGTAGCATTTGATCGTGTCAGTTTATTGCTATTGTTTTCTGCATGTCAAGTATCTGTTCCTATGACCATGAGATCATGCAACTCCCTGACATCGGAGGAGTACCTTGTGTGTATCAAACGTCGCAACGTAACTGGGTGACTATAAAGGTGCTCTACAGGTATCTCCGAGGGTGTCCGTTGGGTTGGCATGGATCAAGACTGGGATTTGTTACTCCGTGTGACGGAGAGGTATCTCAGGGCCCACTCGGTAATACAACATCACAATGAGCCTTGCAAGCAATGTGACTAAAGTGTTAGCCACGAGATCTTGTATTACGGAACGAGTAAAGAGACTTGCCGGTAACGAGATTGAACTAGGTATAGAGATACCGACGATCGAATCTCGGGCAAGTAACATACCGAAGAACAAAGGGAACAGTATACGGGATTAACTGAATCCTTGACATAGAGGTTCGACCGATAAAGATCTTCGTAGAATATGTAGGAGCCAATATGGGCATCCAGGTCCCGCTATTGGTTATTGATCGTAGAGGTGTCTTGGTCATGTCTACATAGTTCTCGAACCCGCAGGGTCTACACACTTAACGTTTGGTGACGATTAGTATAGTTGAGTTATTTTGTTGGTGACCGAAGGTTGTTCAGAGTCCCGGATAAGATCCCGGACATGACGAGGATCTCCGGAAGAGTCCGGAGGTAAAGATTTTGGTTTCCGGAAGGGTTCCGGAATTCACCGGAAGAGGTTTCGGATGTTTCCCGAAATGTTCGGATACGAGAACACTTTATTTAGGCCAAGGGGTAAAGCCCACGAGGCTTAGGCAAGGTGCAAAAGGAAGTTTTGCTGGCGTCTGGGGCGGTACTACCGCTTATCGTAAGCGGTACTACCGCTACGGGCGGTACTACCGCTTATCGTAAGCGGTACTACCGCTACGGGCGGTACTACCGCTTATCGTAAGCGGTACTACCGCTTGTGCGCGGTACTGCAGGGATCCGAGTTGGACTCTTTCCCTGCGGGCCAAACCGACCTTGTGCGGGCAAAACCGACCTGGAGGAGGCTTTTACTCCAAGTTTAGACCCCAAGGCTCAACATATAAATAGAGGGGCAGGGCTAGCACACGGGACACATTAAGATTTCCCCAAGCCGTGTGCGGCAACCCTAACCCTCTAGTTCCTCCGTCATAATCTCCGTAGCGCTTGGCGAAGCCCTGCAGAGATTGTTCCTCACCAACATCACCACGCTGTCGTGCTGCCGGAACTCATCTACTACTTCATCATCGCTCGCTGGATCGAGGAGGTGAAGGCGTCATCAAGCCGTACGTGTGTTGAACGCGGAGGTGCCGTCCGTTCGGCACTAGTTCGTGATCGGATCAAGGGACGACTTGCGATTTGGATCGCGGAGACGTTCGACTACATCAACCGCGTTTCTTAATGCTTCCGCTTAGCGATCTACAAGGGTATGTAGATTCACTCTCCCTCTCGTAGATGCTCATCACCATGGATAGATCTTGTGTGTGCGTAGGAAATTTTTTGTTTCCCATGCAACGTTCCCCAACAGTGGTATCAGAGCTAGGTCTATGCGTAGATGAGATCTCGAGTAGAACACAAACGAGTTGTGGGCGTGGGTGTATACATATTGCTTGCCGTTACTAGTTGATGTTTGATTCGGCGGTATTGTGAGATGAAGCGGCCCGGACCAACATTACGCGTACGCTTACGCGAGACAGGTTCCTTCAACTGACATGTAACTTCGTTGCATAAAGATGGCTAGCGGGTGTCTGTCTCTCTCACTTTAGTTGAATCGATTTCAATGAAGAGGGTTCTTTTAGAAGATCAAAAAGCAATCACTACACCACGTTGTGGTTTTGCGTAGGTAAGAACGGTTCTTGCAAACCCGTAGCAGCCACGTAAAATTTCCAACAACAATTAGAGGACGTCTAACTTGTTTTTGCAGGGTATGTTGTGATGTGATATGGCCAATTACATGATGAGATATATGTGATGTATGAGATGATCATGTGTTGTATAGAATATCACGACTTGCATGTCGATGAGTACGGCAACTGGCAGGAGCCATAGAGTTGTCTTTAATTATTGTATGACCTGCGTGTCAATCATTAAGCGCTATGTAATGCTTTACTTTATCGCTAAACGTTAGCAATAGTCGTGGAAGCAATAGTCGGCGCGACAACCTCATGGCGACACATTGATGGAGATCAAGATGATGGAGATCATGGTGTCATGCCGGTGACGATGGAGATCATGCTGGTGCTTTGGAGATGGAGATCAAAAGCACGAGTTCATGGCCATATCATGTCACTTATGAATTGCATGTGATGTTAACCCTTTTATGCATCTTATTTTGCTTAGGACGACGGTAGCATTATAAGGTGATCCCTCACTTAAATTTCAAGATAAAATTGTGTTCTCCTCGAGTGTGCACCGTTGCGAAAGTTCGTCGTTTCGAGACACGCCGTGATGATCGGGTGTGATAGACTCTACGTTCACATACAACGGGTGTAAGCCATGTTGCACGTGCGGAACACTCGGGTTAAACTTGACGAGCCTAGCATGTACAGACATGGCCTCGGAACACAAGAGACCGAAAGGTCGAACATGAGTCATATAGTAGATATGATCAACATGAAGATGTTCACCATTGAAACCACCTCAACTCACGTGATGATCGGACTTGAGTTGGTGGATTTGGATCATGTTACAGTCGAATGATCAGAGGGATGTCAATTTGAGTGGGAGTTTTTAAGTAATATGATTAACTAAACTCATTATCTAGAACAATAGTCTAAGTTGTCTTTGCTATATTTATGTTGTAGATCATGGCTCGCGCAGTAGCACCCCTGAATTTTAATGCGTTCCTAGAGAAAGTTAAGTTGAAAGATGATGGAAGTAACTTTGTGGACTGGGCCCATAATCTAAGGATTATCCTTACGACTTCCCAGAAGGCTTATGTCCTTGATGCACCGCTTGGTGATCCACCCGCTCCAGTTGAGTCTCTAGACGTTGTGAACGCCTGGCAGGCTCGTTCTGAAGATTACTCAATAGTTCAATGTGCAATATTGTATGGCTTAGAACTGGGACTTCAAAGACGTTTTGAACGTCATGGAGCATATGAGATGTTCCAGGAATTGAAGTTTATCTTTCAGAAGAATGCCCGGATCGAGAGATATGAGATCTCCGATAAGTTCTATACTTGCAAGATGGAGGAGAACGGGTCTATCAGTGATCACGTACTCAGAATGTCTGGGTACTTCACCCGTCTGGCTGAATTGGGGATGCCCCTTCCACCAGAGGCTATCACTGACAGAGTTCTTCAATCATTGCCACCTAGCTACAAGAGCTTCGTGTTGAACTATAACATGCACGGGATGAACAAGTCAGTCGCCGAGCTGTTTGCGATGCTGAAAGCTGCTGAGTCTGAAATTCAGAAGGAGCATCAAGTGTTGATGGTCAATAAAACCACTAGTTTCAAGAAAAATGGCAAGGGTAAGAAGGGTAACTCCAACAAGAGTGGCAAAGCAGTTGCTCCTCTCGTGAAGAAACCCAAGGCTGGACCCAAACCAGAAACTGTGTGCTTTCTTTGCAAGGGAACTGGACACTGGAAGCGGAACTGCCCCAAGTATTTGGCTGACAAGAAGGCGGCCAACAACAAGCAAGGTATATATGATATACATGTTATTGATGTGTACCTTACCAACTCTCGTTGTAGTGCCTGGGTATTTGATACCGGTGCGGTTGCTCATATTTGCAACTCAAAACAGGAACTGCGGAATAGACGGAGGCTGGCAAAGGACGAAGTGACGATGCGCGTGGGAAATGGTTCCAAGGTTGATGTGATCGCCGTCGGCACGCTCGCTCTTCGATTACCATCGGGATTAGTGATGAACCTGAATAATTGTTATTTAGTGCCTGCGTTAAGCATGAACATTATATCTGGATCTTGTTTATTGCGAGACGGTTACTCATTTAAATCAGAGAATAATGGTTGTTCTATTTATATGAGTAATATCTTTTATGGTCATGCACCCAATGTGAGGGGTTTATTCTTATTGAATCTCGATAGTAATGATACACATGTTCATAACATTGATGCCAAAAGATGTAGAATTGATAATGATAATACCACTTTCTTGTGGCACTACCGTTTAGGTCATATTGGCATAAAACGCATGAGGAAGCTCCATGCTGATGGACTTTTGGAGTCACTTGATTTTGAATCACTTGACACATGTGAGCCATGCCTCATGGGCAAGATGACTAAAACGCCGTTCTCTGGAACAATGGAACGGGCAAGTGACTTATTGGAAATCATACATACTGATGTGTGCGGTCCGATGAGCATTGAGGCGCGCGGTGGTTATCGTTACTTTCTCACCTTCACTGATGACTTAAGTAGATATGGGTATATTTACTTAATGAAACACAAGTCTGAAACATTTGAAAAGTTCAAACAATTTCAGAGTGAAGTTGAGAATCATCGTAACAAGAAGATTAAATTCCTACGATCTGATCGAGGAGGAGAATATCTGAGTTATGAGTTTGGCAGTCACTTAAGACAATGTGGAATTGTTTCACAACTGACACCGCCTGGAACACCACAGCGTAATGGTGTGTCCGAACGTCGTAATCGAACCTTATTGGATATGGTGCGATCTATGATGTCTCTTGCCGATTTGCCACTATTGTTTTGGGGTTATGCATTAGAGACAGCTGCATTCACTTTAAATAGGGCACCATCAAAATCCGTTGAGACGACGCCATATGAACTTTGGTTTGGCAAGAAGCCAAAGCTGTCGTTTCTTAAAGTTTGGGGATGTGATGCTTATGTCAAAAAGCTTCAGCCTGAAAAGCTGGAACCCAAAGCGGAGAAATGCGTCTTCATAGGATACCCAAAAGAGACAGTTGGGTATACCTTCTACCTCAGATCCGAAGGCAAAGTGTTTGTCGCTAAAAACGGAACATTTCTTGAGAAAGAGTTTCTCTCGAAAGAATTGAGTGGGAGGAAGATAGAACTTGATGAGGTTGTTGAACCTTTACTTCAACCTAAAAGTAGCGCAGCGCAGAAAGATGTTTCTGTAGAGCCTACATTAGCTGAAGAGGAAGTTAATGATGATGATCATGAAGCTTTGGATCAAGTTGCTATCGAACCTCGTAGGTCGACAAGGACGCGTACTGCTCCTGAGTGGTACGGCAACCCTGTCTTAGAGGTCATGTTGTTGGACAACGATGAACCTACGAGCTATGGAGAAGCGATGATGGGCCCGGATTCCGAGAAATGGTTGGAGGCCATGAAATCCGAGATGGGATCCATGTATGAAAACAAAGTATGGACTTTGAAAGTATTACCTGAAGGGCGTAAGGCCATTCAGAACAAATGGATCTTTAAGAGGAAGACGGACGCGGACGGTAATGTCACCGTCTATAAAGCTCGACTTGTGGCAAAGGGTTTTTCACAAGTTCAAGGAGTTGACTACGATGATACCTTCTCACCCGTAGCGATGCTTAAGTCCGTCAGAATCATGTTAGCAATAGCTGCCTTTTTCGATTATGAAATTTGGCAGATGGATGTCAAAACAGCGTTCCTTAACGGTTTCCTTAAGGAAGAGTTGTATATGATGCAACCAGAAGGTTTTGTCGATCCAGAGAATGCTGACAAAGTTTGCAAACTCCAGCGATCCATTTATGGACTGGTGCAAGCATCTCGGAGTTGGAATCTTCGCTTTGATGAGGTGATCAAAGCGTTCGAGTTTATACAAGTTTACGGAGAAGCTTGTATTTACAAGAAAGTGAGTGGGAGCTCTATAGCGTTTCTAATATTATATGTGGATGACATATTGCTGATTGGAAACAATATAGAAATGTTGGAAGGCGTGAAGGAATATTTGAACAAGAGTTTTTCAATGAAGGACCTAGGAGAAGCTGCTTTCATATTAGGCATCAAGATCTATAGAGATAGATCGAGACGCTTAATAGGACTTTCACAAAGCACATACCTTGACAAAGTTTTGAAGAAGTTCAAAATGGATCAGTCCAAGAAGGGGTTCTTGTTTGTATTGCAAGGTGTGAAGTTGAGTAAGACTCAATGCCCAGTGACTGCAGAAGATAGAGAAAAGATGAGTGTCATCCCCTATGCTTCAGCCATAGGCTCTATCATGTATGCAATGCTGTGCACAAGACCCGATGTCAGCCTTGCCATAAGTATGGTCGGAAGGTTTCAAAGTGATCCAGGAATAGAACACTGGACGGCGGTCAAGAATATCCTGAAGTACCTAAAAAGGACTAAGGACATGTTTCTCGTTTATGGAGGTGATCAAGAGCTCGTCGTAAAGGGTTACGTCGATGCAAGCTTTGACACTGATCCGGATGACTCTAATTCGCAAACCGGATACGTATTTATTCTTAATAGGGGTGCGGTTAGCTGGTGCAGTTCCAAGCAAAGCGTGGTAGCTGATTCTACATGCGAAGCGGAGTACATCGCTGCCTCGGAGGCGGCGAAGGAAGGTGTCTGGTTGAAGGAGTTCATGACATATCTTGGAGTAGTGCCTAGTGCGCTTAACCCAATGACTCTGTTTTGTGATAATACTGGTGCCATTGCTCTAGCCAAGGAACCAAGATTTCACAAGAGGACCAGACACATAAAGCGACGTTTCAATTCCATCCGCGATTATATCAAGGAGGACGACATAAATATTTGCAAAGTACACACGGATCTGAATGTTGCAGATCCGATGACTAAACCTCTTCCAAGGGCTAAGCATGAACAACACCAGAACTGCATGGGTGTTCGATTCATTACAATGTAAATCACATAGTGATGTGAACTAGATTATTGACTCTAGTGCAAGTGGGAGACTGTTGGAAATATGCCCTAGAGGCAATAATAAATTGGTTATTATTATATTTCCTTGTTCATGATAATCGTTTATTATCCATGCTATAATTGTATTGATTGGAAACTCAAATACATGTGTGGGTACATAGACAACACTGTGTCCCTAGTAAGCCTCTAATTGACTAGCTCGTTGATCAAAGATGGTTAAGGTTTCCTAGCCATTGACATGAGATGTCATTTGATAACGGGATCACATCATTAGGAGAATGATGTGATGGACAAGACCCAAACTAAGGACGTAGCATTTGATCGTGTCAGTTTATTGCTATTGTTTTCTGCATGTCAAGTATCTGTTCCTATGACCATGAGATCATGCAACTCCCTGACATCGGAGGAGTACCTTGTGTGTATCAAACGTCGCAACGTAACTGGGTGACTATAAAGGTGCTCTACAGGTATCTCCGAGGGTGTCTGTTGGGTTGGCATGGATCAAGACTGGGATTTGTTACTCCGTGTGACGGAGAGGTATCTCAGGGCCCACTCGGTAATACAACATCACAATGAGCCTTGCAAGCAATGTGACTAAAGTGTTAGCCACGAGATCTTGTATTACGGAACGAGTAAAGAGACTTGCCGGTAACGAGATTGAACTAGGTATAGAGATACCGACGATCGAATCTCGGGCAAGTAACATACCGAAGAACAAAGGGAACAGTATACGGGATTAACTGAATCCTTGACATAGAGGTTCGACCGATAAAGATCTTCGTAGAATATGTAGGAGCCAATATGGGCATCCAGGTCCCGCTATTGGTTATTGATCGTAGAGGTGTCTCGGTCATGTCTACATAGTTCTCGAACCCGCAGGGTCTACACACTTAACGTTTGGTGACGATTAGTATAGTTGAGTTATTTTGTTGGTGACCGAAGGTTGTTCGGAGTCCCGGATAGGATCTCGGACATGACGAGGATCTCCGGAAGAGTCCGGAGGTAAAGATTGATATATGTGATAATAGTGTTTTGGTTTCCGGAAGGGTTCCGGAATTCACCGGAAGAGGTTCCGGATGTTTCCCGAAATGTTCGGATACGAGAACACTTTATTTGGGCCAAGGGGTAAAGCCCACGAGGCTTAGGCAAGGTGCAAAAGGAAGTTTTGCTGGCGTCTGGGGCGGTACTACCGCTTATCGTAAGCAGTACTACCGCTACGGGCGGTACTACCGCTTATCGTAAGCGGTACTACCGTAGCAGCGGTACTACCGCTACAGGCGGTACTACCGCTTATCGTAAGCGGTACTACCGCTTGTGCACGGTACTGCAGGGATCCGAGTTGGACTCTTTCCCTGCGGGCCAAACCGACCTTGTGCGGGCAAAACCGACCTGGAGGAGGCTTTTACTCCAAGTTTAGACCCCAAGGCTCAACATATAAATAGAGGGGCAGGGCTAGCACACGGGACACATTAAGATTTCCCCAAGCCGTGTGCGGCAACCCTAACCCTCTAGTTCCTCTGTCATAATCTCCGTAGCGCTTGGCGAAGCCCTGCAGAGATTGTTCCTCACCAACATCACCACGCCGTCGTGCTGCCGGAACTCATCTACTACTTCATCATCGCTCGCTGGATCGAGGAGGTGAAGGCGTCATCAAGCCGTACGTGTGTTGAATGCGGAGGTGCCGTCCGTTCGGCACTAGTTCGTGATCGGATCAAGGGACGACTTGCGATTTGGATCGCGGAGACGTTCGACTACATCAACCGCGTTTCTTAACGCTTCCGCTTAGCGATCTACAAGGGTATGTAGATTCACTCTCCCTCTCGTAGATGCTCATCACCATGGATAGATCTTGTGTGTGCGTATGAAATTTTTTGTTTCCCATGCAACGTTCCCCAACACTGTTCTGCCGGGGAAACTTCCCTCCCGGAGGGGGAAATCGAAGCCATCGTCATCACCAACGATCCTCTCATCGAGAGGGGGTCAATCTCCATCAACACCTTCATCAGAACCATCTCCTCTCCAAACCCTAGTTCATATCTTGTATCCGATCTTTGTCTCAAACCTCAGATTGGTACCTGTGGGTTGCTAGTAGTGTTGATTACTCCTTGTAGTTAGTGCTAGTTGGTTTACTTGGTGGAAGATCATATGTTCAGATCCTTAATGATAATTAATACTCCTCTGATTATGAACATTAATATGCTTTGTGAGTAGTTACATTTGTTCCTGAGGACATGGGATAAGTCTTGTTATAAGTAATCATGTGAATTTGGTATTTGTTCGATATTTTGATGAGATGTATGTTGTCTCTCCTCTAGTGGTGTTATGTGAACGTCGACTACATGACACTTCACCATTGTTTGGGCCTAGAGGAAGGCATTGGGAAGTAATAAGTAGATGATGGGTTGCTAGAGTGACAGAAGCTTAAACCCTAGTTTATGCGTTGCTTCGTAAGGGGCTGATTTGGATCCACATGTTTCATGCTATGGTTAGATTTATCTTAATTCTTCTTTCGTAGTTGCGGATGCTTGCGAGAGGGGTTAATCATAAGTGGGAGGCTTGTCCAAGTAAGGACAGCACCCAAGCACCGGTCCACCCACATATCAAATTATCAAAGTAACGAACGCGAATCATATGAGCATGATGAAAACTAGCTTGACAGAAATTCCCATGTGTCCTCGGGAGCGCTTTGCTTTATATAAGAGTTTGTCCAGGCTTGTCCTTTGCTACAAAAAGGATTGGGCCACCTTGCTGCACCTTTGTTACATTTGTTACTTGCTATCCGTTACGAATTATCTTATCACAAAACTATCTGTTACCGATAATTTCAGTGCTTGCAGAGAATACTTACTGAAAACCGCTTGTCATTTCCTTCTGCTCCTCGTTGGGTTCGACACTCTTACTTATCGAAAGGACTAAGATAGATCCCCTATACTTGTGGGTCATCAAGACTCTTTTCTGGCGCCATTGCCGGGGAGTGAAGCGCCTTTGGTGAGTGGAACTTGGTAAGGAAAAATTTATATACTGTGCTGAAATTTACTGCCACTTGTTACTATGGAAAATAATCCTTTGAGGGGTTTGTTCGGGGTATCTTCACCTCGACCGGAAGCACAAAGAGATGCTCCTCAACCTACTGCACCTACTGAAAATATTTATTATGAAATTCCTTCGGGTATGATAGAGAAACTGCTAGCTAATCCTTATGCAGGAGATGGAACACTACATCCTGATTTGCATCTAATCTATGTGGATGAAGTTTGTGGATTATTTAAGCTTGCAGGTTTGCCTAAGGCTGATGTCAAGAAGAAGGTCTTTCCTTTATCTTTGAAGGAGAAGGCATTGACATGGTATAGGCTATGTGATGATATTGGATCATGGAACTACAACCGATTGAAATTGGAATTTCATCAGAAGTTTTATCCTATGCATCTGGTTCATCGTGATCGGAATTATATTTATAATTTTTGGCCTCGTGAAGGAGAAAGTATCGCTCAAGCTTGGGGGAGGATTAAGTCAATGTTATATTCATGCCCCAATCATGAGCTCTCAAGAGAAATTATTATTCAGAATTTTTATGCTCGGCTTTCTCATAATGATCGATCCATGCTCGATACTTCTTGTGTTGGTTCCTTTATGAAGAAGGATATTGAATTCAAATGGGACTTATTGGAAAGAATTAAACGCAACTCTGAAGATTGGGAACTCGATGAAGGTAAGGAGTCAGGTATAAACCTCAAGTTTGATTGTGTTAAATCCTTTATAGACACCGATGATTTTCGTGATTTTAGCACTAAATATGGACTTGACTCTGAGATAGTAGCTTCTTTCTGTGAATCTTTTGCTGCTCATGTTGATCTCCCTAAGGAGAAGTGGTTTAAATATCATCCTCCCATTGAAGTGAAAGTAGTTGAACCTATTAAAGTTGTAGAAGAAACCATAACTTATAATGTTGATCCTATCGTTCCTACTGCTTATATTGAGAAACCACCCTTTCCTGTTAGAATAAAGGAACATGCTAAAGCTTCAACTGTGGTTCGTAAGAGTTGTACTAGAACGCCTACGGCCCCTGAACAAATTAAAGTTGAACCTAGTATTGTTATGGTTAAAGATCTCTTGGTTGATAATATTGAAGGGCATGTTATTCATTTCTGTGATGAAGCTGCTAGAATTGCTAGACCGGATACCAAAGGTAAACATAGACCTATAGTTGGCGTGCCTGTTGTTTCTAATAAAATAGGAGATCATTGTTATCATGGCTTGTGTGATATGGGTGCTAGCGTGAGTGCAATTCCCTTTTCCTTATACAAAGAAATTATGAATGATATTGCACCAGTTGAACTAGAGGAAATTGATGTTACCATTAAACTTGCTAATAGAGACACCATTGCACCAATTGGGATTGTTAGAGATGTTGAAGTCTTGTGCGGGAAAATAAAATATCCTACTGATTTTCTTGTTCTTGGTTCCCCACAAGATCATTTTTGTCCCATAATATTTGGTAGACCTTTCTTGAATACTGCTAATGCTAGGATTGATTGTGAGAAAGAAACTGTTACTGTGAGTTTTGGGGATGTGTCTCATGAGTTCAATTTCTCGAAATTTCGTAGACAACCCCATGACAAAGAATTGCCTAGTAAAGATGAAATTATTGGTCTTGCTTCTATTGCTGTACCTCCTACCGATCCTTTAGAACAATATTTGCTAGACCATGAGAATGATATGCATATGAATGAAAGGAATGAAATAGATAAGATTTTCTTTGATCAGCAACCTATTTTGAAACACAATCTGCCTGTTGAAATACTTGGGGATCCCCCTCCACCCAAGGGTGATCCCGTGTTTGAGCTTAAACAATTACCTGATACTTTGAAATATGCTTATCTTGATAAAAAGGAGATATATCCTATTATTATTAGTGCTAAACTTTCAGAGCATGAAGAAAAGAGATTATTGAAAACTCTGAGGAAGCACCGTGCTGCTATTGGATATACTCTTGATGATCTTAAGGGCATTAGTCCCACTCTATGTCAGCACAAAATTAATATGGAGCCTGATGCTAAACCGGTTGTTGATCACCAACGACGGTTAAATCCTAAAATGAAAGAAGTGGTAAGAAATGAAATACTAAAGCTTCTGGAGGCAGGTATAATTTATCCCATGACTGATAGTAGATGGGTTAGTCCCGTTCATTGTGTCCCTAAGAAAGGAGGTATTACCGTTGTTCCTAATGATAAAAATGAATTGATCCCGCAAAGAATTGTTACAGGATATAGAATGGTAATTGATTTTAGGAAATTAAATAAAGTTACTAGGAAAGATCATTACCCTCTACCTTTTACTAATCAAATGCTAGAAAGACTATCCAAACACACACATTTTTGCTTTCTAGATGGTTATTCTGGTTTCTCTCAAATACCTGTGTCAAAAGAGGATCAAGAAAAGACCACTTTACTTGCCCTTTCGGTACCTTTGCTTATAGATGTATGCCTTTTGGTTTAAGCAATGCACCTGCTACCTTTCAAAGATGTATGATGGCTATATTCTCTGACTTTTTGTGAAAAGATTGTTGAGGTTTTCATGGATGATTTTTCCGTTTACGGGACTTCTTTTGATGATTGCTTGAGCAACCTTGATCGAGTTTTGCAGAGATGTAAAGAAACTAACCTTGTCTTGAATTGGGAAAAGTGCCACTTTATGGTTAATGAAGGTATTGTCTTGGGACACAAGATTTCCAAAAGAGGTATTGAAGTTCATAAAGCTAAAGTTGATGCTATTGAAAAAATGCCGTGTCCTATGGACATAAGAGGTATAAGAAGTTTCCTTGGTCATGCTGGTTTCTATAGGAGGTTTATTAAAGATTTCTCTAAGATTTCTAGGCCTCTCACTAATCTTTTGCAAAAAGATGTTCCATTCGTTTTTGATGATGATTGTATAGAAGCATTTGAAATTCTTAAGAATGCCTTGATTTCCGCACCTGTTGTTCAACCACCTGATTGGAACCTACCCTTTGAAATTATGTGTGATGCTAGTGATTATGCTGTTGGTGCTGTTCTAGGACAAAGAGTTGATAAGAAATTGAATGTTATTCATTATGCTAGTAAAACTCTAGACAGTGCTCAAAGAAATTATGCTACTACTGAAAAGGAATTTTTAGCGGTTGTGTTTGCTTGTGACAAGTTCAGACCTTATATTGTTGATTCCAGAGTAACTTTTCACACCGATCATGCTGCTATTAAATATCTGATGGAAAAGAAAGATGCTAAACCTAGACTTATTAGATGGGTTCTTCTGCTACAAGAATTTGATTTGCATATTATTGATAGAAAGGGTGCTGACAACCCTGTAGCAGACAACTTGTCTAGGTTAGAAAATGTTCTTGATGACCCACTACCTATTGATGATAGCTTTCCTGATGAACAATTAGCTGTCAGAAATGCTTCGCGTAATGCTCCATGGTATGCTGATTATGCTAATTACATTGTTGCTAAATTTATACCACCTAGTTTCACATACCAACAAAAGAAA
Source organism: Elymus sibiricus (assembly GCA_039707655.1). Classification (NCBI taxonomy): domain Eukaryota; kingdom Viridiplantae; phylum Streptophyta; class Magnoliopsida; order Poales; family Poaceae; genus Elymus; species Elymus sibiricus. The sequence continues at coordinate 256,210,001 of CM077671.1, forward strand.
AAGTTCTTCTATGATTTAAGACATTACTTTTGGGATGATCCACACCTTTATAAAGAAGGAGTAGATGGTATTATTAGACGTTGTGTACCTGAGCATGAACAGGAACAGATCCTACGCAAGTGTCACTCCGAGGCCTATGGGGGACACCACGCTGGAGATAGAACTGCACACAAGGTATTACAATCTGGTTTTTATTGGCCTACTCTCTTCAAGGATGCTCGTAAGTTTGTCTTGTCTTGTGATGAATGTCAAAGAATTGGTAATATTAGTAGACGTCAGGAAATGCCTATGAATTAGTCTCTTGTTATTGAACCATTTGATGTTTGGGGTTTTGATTATATGGGACCCTTCCCACAATCTAACGGGTATACTCATATTCTAGTTGCTTTTGATTATGTTACTAAGTGGGTAGAAGCTATTCCAACTAGTAGCGCTTATCATAACACTTCTATTAAAATGCTTAAAGAAGTTATTTTCCCTAGATTTGGAGTCCCTAGATATTTAATGACTGATGGTGGTTCACACTTTATTCATGGTGCTTTCCGTAAATTGCTTGCTAAGTATGATGTTAATCATAGAATTGCATCTCCATATCACCCTCAGTCTAGTGGTCAAGTAGAATTGAGCAATAGAGAAATTAAATTGATCTTACAGAAGACCGTTAATTGATCTAGAAAGAATTGGTCTAAGAAACTTGATGATGCATTATAGGCTTATAGAACTGCTTATAAAAACCCTATGGGTATGTCTCCGTATAAGATGGTTTATGGTAAAGCATGTCACTTACCTCTAGAGCTAGAACATAAAGCTTATTGGGCAATTAAAGAGCTCAACTATGATTTCAAACTTGCTGGTGATAAGAGGTTATTTGACATTAGCTTACTTGATGAATGGAGAACCCAGGCCTATGAGAATGCCAACTTGTTTAAAGAAAAGATTAAGAGATGGCATGATAGAAGGATACAAAAACGTGAATTCAATGTAGGTGATCATGTCTTGCTATACAATTCTTGTTTAAGATTTTTTGTAGGAAAACTTCTCTCTAAATGGGAAGGGCCTTACATTATCGAGGAAGTATATCGTTCCGGTGCCATCAAGATCAACAACGCCGAAGGCACAAACCCGAAGGTGGTAAACGGGCCAAGAATCAAACATTATATCTCGGGTACTCCCATAAATGTTGAAACCAATATTATCAATACCATAACTCCGGAGGAGTACATTAGGGAGACCTACCAGAACGTTTCAGACTCTGAAAAGGAATTGGTATGTGGTACGGTAAGCAAACCGACTCCAAAACTTTTCCAATAGCAATTTTTCTCCATTTTGGAATATTTAAAAAATTAGGAAAATTTAAAGTAGTCCGAAAAGTGCACGAGGAGGCGACAAGCCAGGAGGGCGCGCCCTACCCCCCTGGGCGCGCCCTAGTGGCTTGTGGCCACCTCGTGTACCATCCGGACTCCGTTTTCTTGTGGTATACCCCTTCAGGTCGGTAAAAAATCATTATATAATCTCCCGAAGGTTTTGACCTTCGTATCACGACAATACCTCCTGTTTTCGTTTTGAGCTGATTCTGTAGCAGATTAAGAGCAGTATGTCGTCCCAAGATTCAGATGGGGAGAGCTATATATCGCATTATCTTGCCAATCCCATGCTCTATGGGGACTTAGATCCTTATGGATTATTCTCGGAGGAGGAACAAGAAGGCAAGTACGAGGAAGAAAGCTCGGATGAAGAATAGGCCCCCAGCCTCAACCAGGAGATATGCACGTGGAGTTCAGGAAATCGAGCCTCCAAAACACAAGGCGAAAACCCAAGGTCCTATTTATCCCTTCTCGTTTCCTGCAGGAAAGTAAGGAAGAATTATGTCAAAGGATATTGAAGCTCGAGCAGGAAGTTGACGATCTGAGGGAACAGAACTTTATGCTTAAGAGGAAACTGGACAAGCTTCCAACCTCATCAACAACTCCAACATCACCACCTCCGAAGCAAGATGACTAAACACATGGGTATGGGCACTCCCCTTGGCTTGTGCCAAGCTTGGGGGAGGTGCCCCGGTATCGTATCACCATCACATCTTTTACTTTTATCGTTTTTCTTAGTTTGATACTTTTGGTTATATCTTGATCAAGTAGAATAAAGTTTTCGTGTGGTCTAGTTTTGAGTTTTGTTTTATGTTCCCCCTATGTAAGCAAGTCCGAAAGTTTTATAATAAAGAGTAGTTTTGAGTAGAGGGCTTTGCTTATTTGCTATGATCTTAAGAAAAAGAAATAGAAAGAAGTATAGAATAAAAGCAAAGAGTATATATGATGATCTTATGGGGAGTGATGACTTCACATATAAGAAGTATGTCGATTGAAATTGGTTGTGAGTTGACAAACATAGCTATTGGTCATTGTGGCAATTAAAAGGAAGTAATGAAGAAAGAGAGGTTCACATATAAATATATTATCTTGGACATCTTTTATGATTGTGAGCACTCATTAAAATATTTTATGCTAAAGAGTTGATGTTGGACGAGGAAGACAACATAATGAGTTATGTTTGCTTATTTTCGAATAGAAGTTATATGGTTATAGATCCTTCAACATGTGACGCTTGTGTCCACCCCATACTAGCCAAACTTCTGCACCAAGTAGAGATACTACTTGTGCATCCAAACACCCTTAAACCAGTTTTGCCATGAGAGTCCACCATACCTACCTATGGATTGAGTAAGATCCTTCAAGTAAGTTGTCATCGGTGCAAGCAATAAGAATTGCTCTCTAAATATGTGTGATCTGTTAGTGTGAGGAAAATAAACTTTATACGAACTTGTGATATGGAAGAAATAAAAGCGACGGACTGCATAATAAAGTTCTCTATCACAAGGGGCAATATAAAGTGACATTCTTTTGCATTAAGGGATTATGCATCCAACTATAAAAGCGCATGACAACCTCTGCTTCCCTCTGCGAAGGGCCTATCTGTTACTTTTATTTTCTAGTACTTACCTTTATGTAAGAGTCGTGATGATCTTCATCACTTCCTTTATTTCGCCTTTATCTTTTGGCAAGCGTCATGTCTTGGGGAATGATCTAGACACATATATCCACTCGGAAGTGGGTGAGCATGAGTTATTTCTGTTGACATTACCCTTGAGGTAAATAGTTGGGAGGCAATACTATAAGCCCCTATCTTTCTCTGTGTTCGATTGAAACATTGACCTCATAGGTACCGCGTGAGTGTTAGCAATTATGAAAGACTAAAAGATGATTGAGTATGTGGATTTGCTTTACAAGCTCTTATATTGACTCTTTCCTACGTTATGATAAATTGGAATTGCCTCAATGACTGAGATCATAGTTTGTTGGTTCTCAATAGAGTTCTTGATTCATACTTTACCTTGTGAACGAATTGTTACTTCAGCATAAGAAATTATATGTCAATATATGTTGATGTTCTAAAGATGATCATGATGCCTTCATGTCCGTATTTTATTTTATCGACACCTCTATCTCAAAACATGGGGGCATATTTATCGATTTCGGCTTTCGCTTGAGGACACGCGAGGTCTAAGCTTGGGGGAGTTGATACGTCCATTTTGCATCATGCTTTTATATCAATATTTATTGCATTATGGGCTGTTAATACACATTATGGTGCAATACTTATGCCTTTTCTCTCTTATTTTACAAGGTTTACATGAAGAGGGAGAATGCCGGCAGCTGGAATTCTGGACTGGAAAAGAAGCAAATCTGAGATACCTATTCTGCACAACTCCAAAAGTCCTGAAAATTTACGGAGAATTATTTTGGAATATATAAAAAATAATGGGCAAAGAAAATACCAGAGGGGACCCACCAGGCAGCCATAAGCCTGGAGGGCGCGCCCTACCCCCCAGGGCGCGCCCTAGTGGCTTGTGGGCCCCCTGGCAGGTCTCCGGTTCCCATCTTCTGCTATATGGAGGGTTTTGACCTGGAAAAAATCAGAAGGGGGCTTTCGGGAGGAAGCGCCGCCGTCTCGAGGCGGAACCTGGGCAGAACCAATCTAGGGCTCCGACGGAGCTGTTCTGCCGGGGAAACTTCCCTCCCGGAGGGGGAAATCGAAGCCATCGTCATCACCAACGATCCTCTCATCGAGAGGGGGTCAATCTCCATCAACATCTTCATCAGCACCATCTCCTCTCCAAACCCTAGTTCATCTCTTGTATCCGATCTTTGTCTCAAACCTCAGATTGGTACCTGTGGGTTGCTAGTAGTGTTGATTACTCCTTGTAGTTGATGCTAATTGGTTTACTTGGTGGAAGATAATATGTTCAGATCCTTAATGATAATTAATACTCCTCTGATTATGAACATTAATATTCTTTGTGAGTAGTTACGTTTGTTCCTGAGGACATGGGATAAGTCTTGTTATAAGTAATCATGTGAATTTGGTATTCGTTCGATATTTTGATGAGATGTATGTTGTCTCTCCTCTAGTGGTGTTATGTGAACGTCGACTACATGACACTTCACCATTGTTTGGGCCTAGAGGAAGGCATTGGGAAGTAATAAGTAGATGATGGGTTGCTAGAGTGACAGAAGCTTAAACCCTAGTTTATGCGTTGCTTCCTAAGGGGCTGATTTGGATCCACATGTTTCATGCTATGGTTAGATTTATCTTAATTCTTCTTTCATAGTTGCGAATGCTGGCGAGAGGGGTTAATCATAAGTGGGAGGCTTGTCCAAGTAAGGACAACACCCAAGCACCGTTCCACCCACATATCAAATTATCAAAGTAACGAACGCGAATCATATGAGCATGATGAAAACTAGCTTGACAGAAATTCCCATGTGTCCTCGGGAGCGCTTTGCTTTATATAAGAGTTTGTCCAGGCTTGTCCTTTGCTACAAAAAGGATTGGGCCACCTTGCTGCACCTTTGTTACATTTGTTACTTGCGATCCATTACGAATTATCTTATCACAAAACTATCTGTTACCGATAATTTCAGTGCTTGCAGAGAATACCTTACTGAAAACCGCTTGTCATTTCCTTCTGCTCCTCATTGGGTTCGACACTCTTACTTATCGAAAGGACTATGATAGATCCCCTATACTTGTGGGTCATCAATCCCCCGCCCTAGATCAGCTCGAGGAGCTCAACTTTGTTGCTGGACATGGGCGCTTGCTGTCTCCGTCCGTCCTCCACCTCGCGCCCATGCTGCGTCGCGCTACGTTTATGCGATGCCTTTTCCCCCAAGATTTATGCCGCGCACGCTCTTCATCTCCCTAAACTGAAGCACCTCGAGATCATTGGCATCAGCATTTCGAAGGCGGATTTGGAGAGCCTGCTCGACGGCTGTACAACGCCCGAGTACCTTCGTCTTTAGATGATGTTTGGGTTCAGTAGCCTCCACATCGCTACGACGAATCTCCATATGATTTATGTGCATGGCTGGTGCCGCAACACACTGTCAGTTGGGGAGTTTCATGATATGGTCATTGAGAATGCGCCTTTCCTTGAGAGATTGTTTGTACTTGATAAAGAAGGTCAAACAAGAATCAGGGTCATTGACGCACCGAAATTGATAGTGTTGGGCTATTCGTGTGCTGAATTCTTTGAACTTGTTACAGCTGGATCCATACCCATTCAGGTACAACATCTTCTTCTTATTCTTATTATTGTACATCACATTTTATCTAGTTTTTGTTGATCTATGTTTGGCTGTCATCCAGAAATGATTCCCACGGGCCTAGCATTATCTCTGCGCACAGTGAAGATCGTGGCACTACAATCTATCGGCCCCGATCTAGATGAAGTTGTTAAGTTCCTTATATGCTTTCCGTGCATGGAGAAGCTATACGTCGAGGTGATGTTCCTTTCCTGTTAATTGTTAACCACAACGGAGTTCAATTTGTTGGTACTTTTACCCATGATTACAATGACAGATGTACTATACATTTTTTGAGATGTTAATCATGAACGATTGAAGATGGCATGTCAATATATTAGTGTATTTTATAAATCATGCAAATCAAAGAGGCCCGTAGTGTTCAAAACTGCATCTAAGCACTGATATGTTGTGTTCGTTTGCAGATACAAGCAGGACTTGGAGTGGAAAAGGTGGCGCAATATAACAATCCCATCGAATGCCTTGAATTCCATCTCACGGAAATTACTTTGAACGAGTACCGAGGCACCAATCCAGAGATTCAATTCTCCAGTTTCTTTGTTCAGAAAGCAAGGGTGCTCAAGGTAATGAGGTTTGCACTATATTTAGTGCACCACAATGGATGGTTTACTGATCAGCGGAGGCGTCTACAGCGGAATGGAAAAGGCTCTGTAGAAGCTGATTTTCACTTTGGAAGTTCATATGATAGATTATTCGGAAGCGATTCTATCGAGCTGATATATGACTTCTCGGTGGCTGATCGCTTCACAGAAATATTTCATCCCATGGATCCTGAAGATTGGATTTGATTTCTAATGTCAGTTTGTACCTTGTAATCTTTGAATTTTGACCTTGTTATGATGCAATTTGAACCATGTAATATTGCTGGTATTTGTGATACAATATTTGAAATTGCATTGTGTTCTTTTTTGTTTATGCAATCATGTTCTTATAAGTACATATGTTGTTGTTCTGTAGGCACAACATTGATGTTGTGCAGACCGAGCAAATCACAGTACACATGGACTAAACTACGAAACCCGTCGGTGATGATTTCATCAATCGCTGACAATTGTATACCAGCAAACGTTTTCCCACAACACACACGAGTTATTAGCACCAATCGTCTTTGTTATTTCTGGTGTTCGCACACGATTCTGATTACTCACCTGTTTGCTATATATCGCACGCATCTTGTTATGCCGAATCGTTTGTGTTCTGCTGTATCATTGCACACAGTTTATCCGAGTGAACTGTATGCCATACTTCGCACACGTATGTCGTTTTGTTAACGTTTTTGTTATCTTCGCTAATGACAAACGGTTCATAAGAAGAAACTGTCTGCCGTAGATCGCACACGCAACTATTTTCTCAATCGTATTTGATGGATCCACCATCGCACACAGTTCGTGTCATTAGCGACGGAGTTTGAACTATACCATTTGCGATTCATGCATCGCACACAGTTTCGTCGAAGGGTCTCTGATTGATGTGTTGTCTTTGGACCATCCTGCAGTAGTGAGTTGGGGTCATATGATGTTATTCCCTTGCTACCTTGTTGTGATGAATTGAATCTTTCCCTTTGAGATCTCTTTATGTTGGATTGAATATTGGATTTGAGATCACTTGATGTTTGTCTTCCATGTGGATACCCGTGGTGACAATGGGGTGTTCTATTGATTCACTTGATATATGTTTTGGTACTCAACTTGCGGATTCCCGTGGTGGCAATGGGGTAATCTATGCATAGGGGTTGATACACGTTCTTGTCCTACTTTCTCTGACATAAATCTTGGGGTACTGTTTGAAGTTCTTTGTGTTGGATTGAATATGATGAATGTGAAATTGTTTGATGCATATCAAATAATTAACCCATGGATACTTGAGGTAACATTGGAGTATTTAGGTGACACTAGGGTTGATTGATGTTTATCATAGGTGTTATTCTAGTACGAACTCTAGGGCTGTTTGTGACACCCATAGGAATAGCCCAATAGATTGATCGGAAAGAATAACTTTGAGGTAGTCCTACTACCTACAACAATTTCATCTTATGTTCTCCACTGGATATGAACTTTGGAGTGTTTCTTTGTCGCACATTGAGGGATGATCATATGATTCCATTATGTTAGCATTGTTGAGAGATTGCACTAGTGAAAGTATGAACCCTAGGCCTTATTTTCAAGCATTTATACAATGTTTTGCTCGCTGTTTTCCACTTGCTACCTTGCTATTTTTATATTTTCAGATTACAAAAACCTATATCTACTATCCATATTGCACTTGTATCACCATCTCTTCGCCGAACTAGTGCACCTATACAATTTACCATTGTATTGGGTGTATTGTGGACACAAGAGATTTCTTGTATTTGATTGCAGGGTTGTTTGAGAGAGACCATCTTCATCCTACACCTCCCATAGATTGAAAACTTAGGTCATCCACTTGAGGGAAAATTGCTACTGTCCTACAAAACTCTGCGCTTGGAGGCCCAACAGAGTTTACAAGAATAAAGTTGCGTAGTAGACATCAATGAACCTCATGATGATGCTACTGCTATGCTAGATGAAACTGAAATTGTGCCACTAGGTGAAATACTTGATGCTCATATTGCTAAATCTAGAGAAATTGGTAATCCTGAAGTTGATGAAAATTACGATTCACCTATTATGCCTAGCTCTCCTACTAGAATTGATATGCCTGAGGTACCTGATGGTTATGTTATGGATGGGGAGATAGCTAGAGACTTTCTTGCTTGTAATGATAGGGAGGATCTTAAGAAGTTACTGAGTAAACTAAAAGTAAAATCTATGATGGAGAAAATGAAATATGATCCTAAGTTTGCTACTTCTCCTATATATGTTAGTGATAAGGATTATGAATTCTTTGTTGATCCTGAGTTAATTACTTTGGTAGAGTCTGATCCTTTTCATGGCTATGAAACTGAAACTGTTGTGGCACACCTTACCAAATTAAATGACATTGCCGCCGTATTTTCTCATATGAAAAAGATTCACTATTACTATATACTTAAGCTTTTTTACCTTTCTCACTAAAGGGTGGTGCTAAGAAGTGGTTTCATACTCTTGCTCCTGGTTGTGTGCGTAGGCCCCAGGATATGATTTATTACTTCTCTGAGAAATATTGTCTTGCTCATAAGAAACAAGCTATTTTACAAAAAATATTTAATTTTGTGCAAATTGAAGAAGAGAATCTCACTCAAGCATGGGGGAAGCTTCTACATTTACTTAAAGCTTTGCCTGATCATCCTCTTAAGAAAAATGAAATACTTGATAACTTTTATAATGGACTAACCGATGCTTCTAGGGACTACCTAGATAGTTGTGCCGGCTGTGTTTTCAAGGAACAAACTATTGGACAGGTTGAAGAACTATTGACTAATATTTTGAGGAATGTCGATAATTGGACACTTCCTGAACCACCGCCGGAACCTATTCAAAACAAGAGAGGTATTCTATTTCTCAGACCAGTAGATATGCAAGAAGCTAAGAAATCCATGAAAGAAAAAGGTATTAAATGTGAAGATGTCAAGAATTTACCACCTATTGAAGAAATACATGGACTCGATATCCCTACAAAGGTAGTAGAGGTAAATTCTCTTCGTAGATTTGATGAGGGTGATATACCTTATAATAAACTGCTAAACAATGCATGGATGAATTTGATAACTACATTGTTAAGAAATAACATTTCAATACATATGTTAAAAATCAATTAAAACAAAATGCCATGATGATTGATCATCTGAGTGACTTGATGTTTAGAACTGCTAATGATGTTAAAGGTCTAGGTAAACATGCATCCATGGTTCATACTCAATTAGACTAAGTTGTTAAGTCACAAATGATTTGCTTGCTGAAATGAATGATAAACCGAATGATCATGTTGTTAAAGTAATGACTGGAGGGGGTAGAATGACTCAGGAACCTCTTTATCCAGAAGATCATCCTAAAAGAATTGATCAAGATTCTAAGATAATTGATAATGATGCACCTACTCCATCTAAAAAGAAAAGGAAAAAGAAAGATGATAGGACTTTGCATGCTTCTAGAGAACCTGTGATAGAAAAACATGCTAAGAATCATAATGATGTTTCTATTTCTGATGCTGAGACACAATTTGGTAGTGAACACCCACCTAGTGATAATGATGATATTCATGTTGATGCTCAACCAGATAATAATAAAGAATCTGATAATGATATGGAAATAGAACCTGTTGTTGATCTTGATAACCCACATCCTAAGAATAAACGTTATGATAAGAGGGATTTCATTGCTAGAAGACATGGTAGAGAAAGAGATCTATTGGTTCAAAAACCCATGCCATTCCCTCGTAAGCACTCAAAAAATAAGGATAAGGAAGATTTTGAGCGCTTTGTTGAAATGCTTAGACCCGTCATTTTACGAACACGTTTGACTAATATTTTGAAAATGCCCCTTATGATAAATATATGAAGGATATTATTACTAATAAAAGGAAGATACCTGAAGCTTACATTTCCACCACGCTTGCTAATTATTATTTTGATAGTGGACTGCCTAAGAAGTTGGGAGATCATGGAATACCCATGATACTTTGCTCCATTAAACGAAGTTATGTTAAAACTGCTTTATGTGATCTAGGAGCCGGTGCTAGTGTTATGTCCTTCTCTTCATATAAAAGACTTGATTTGAATAAGCTTACACCTACTGAAATATCCTTACAAATGGCTGATAAATCCACTGCTATACTTATTGGAATCTGTGAGGATGTCCCTGTTATGGTTGCAAATGTCACTATCTTAACGGACTTTGTCATTCTTGAGATGCCCGAGGACGACAATATGTCGATTATCCTTGGTAGACCCTTTTTGAATACTGCAGGGGATGTTATCGATTACTACATGATACATCTCCAATGTATCTATAATTTTTTATTGTTCCATGCTGATATATTATCATTCTTAGATACTTTTTGGGTCATTATTTACCAATTTATAATATTTTTGAGCACTAACCTATTGACCCAGTGCCAAGTGTCAGTTCCTGTTTTTTGCGTGTTTTTTACCAAACGAAGTCCAATTGCCACGAAACTTTTTGAAGATTTTTTCTGGACCAAAACAAGACCAACAAGCCTCGGAGGATAGCCGGGAGCCTCAGGGAGGCTCCACAAGCCAACAGGGCGGGCCCCCAGGGGGGCCGCGCCCTGATAGCTTGTGGGCCCCCTGTGGATCTCCCGACCTCCATCTCCAGCCTATAAATTTTTATTAATCCTGGAAACCCTCATGAGAGCCTCGAAAACCTTTTTCTGCCACCGCAAGTCTCTATCCCGCCACGATCCCATCTAGAGCTCCGTTCCGGCACCCTGTCAGAGGGGGGATCGATCACGGAGGGCCTCTTCATCAACCTTGCTGCCCTCATGATGATGTGTGAGTAGGTCACCACAGACCTACGGGTCCATAGCTAGTACCTAGATGGCTATCTCTCTCTCATATGATCTTCAATACAATGATCATCGCATCTTCGCTTTGATCCATCCGATGTAAATCTATTGTGCGGTGTGTTTGTTGGGATCCGATGAATTGTGGGTTTATGTTCAGATTATTCATGAAAAGCATTTGAGATACCTCTGATATATATTGTCTCTTAATTGCATGATCATTATAGCTTCGTAATGCTCTCCGGTTTATTGATGTGCTTTGGCCAAGTAGATTGACATTTCTTCGGTGGGAGTATAGTGCGTTGTAGTAGGTTCAACCTGATGAGTTTCTATATCCCAGTGATAGAAAGGGAGAAGATGCGTCTTTGTGTTGCTGCTACTAAGGATAAAACAATGGGGTTTATTCATATTGATTGAGTTTACTTTTTCTACATCATGTCATTGTTCTCCAAGCATTACTCTGTTTTACTTAGTACTCTAGATGCATGCTGGATAGCGGTTGATGGGTGGAGTAATAGTATAGGTGCAGGTAGGAGTCGGCCTATTTGCTTATGGACGTGATGCCTATATAGAAATGATCATTGCCGTGAATATCTCATAACTATCCGCTTTTCTGTCAATTGCCCAACAGTAATTTGTTACCCTTCGTACGTTGCCTACATGAGAGATGCCGCTAGGGAACACTATGGCCCCCGGGTCTATTCACTTATATATTCGCAAACGCAATTGCTACCTTGCTTCCTTTATTTACGTTTTATTTTATTTTGCAATTTATATTTATCAAAAATTATCTACACAACTCATTTGCTTGCAAATAAATAGATCAAGGGGATTGACAACCCTGTTGCCCGCGTTGGGTGCAAGTCGTTTGTTCTTTTTTGTGCAGCCGCTGAAGACGGTTGAGAAGTGATATTCCTATTGGTTCAATTAACCTTGGTTTCATAACTGAGGGAAATACTTACCCACCTTGTGCTACAACTACCCGTTTCTCTTCACGGAAAACCCAACGCAGATCACAAGTATCAGGAAGGATTTCTGGCGCCGTTGCTGGGTAATATCATCATCAACTATCAAGTAGCTTCTCACAAATTTTCATTCACTTTTTTATATTTTTATTTTCTGTTATATTTAGTGTGTCTCATAAAAATCAAAATACAAAAATATTTATTTTTGCTTGTTACTAGTTTACTTCGTCGCTTGCTAGTTTACTTGTCTTGCTTGCTACTTTGGTCGTGTGGTCACCATGTCTCAAGATACCACTAAGTTGTGTGACTTCTCAAATACTAATAATAATGATTTTATTAGTACTCCTATACCACCCGCCACTAGTGCAGAGGCTTTTGATATTAATGCTGCATTGTAGAATCTTGTCATGAAAGATCAATTTTCGGGAAGTCCTAATGAGGATCCCGCTTCACATCTTAATACCTTTGTTGAATTATGTGATATGCAAAATAAAAAGGATATGGATAATGATATTGTCAAATTGAAATTATTTCCTTTTTCACTTAGAGAAAAAGCAAAGGCTTGGTTTTCATCTTTACCTCGCAATAGTATTGGAACATGGGATAAGTGTAAAGATGCTTTTATTGGCAAATATTTTCCTCCTGCTAAGATCATCTCCCTTAGAAATCAAATAATGAATTTTAAACAGAAATATCAAGAGCATGTTGCACAAGCTTGGGGGATAATGAAATTGATGATAAGAAATTGTCCTACTCATGGCTTGAATTTGTGGATGATTGTACAAAATTTCTATGCGGGACTAAACTTTGTGTCTAGAAACCTTCTAGATTTTGCTGCAGGTGGTACCTTTATGGATGTGACCTTAGGAGAGGCCACCAAACTTCTTTCCAACATCATGGAAAATTATTCTCAATGGCATACCGAGAGATCTCCAACTGGTAAGAAGGTAAATTCTATTGAAGAAATCGCTACTATGAGTGAAAAAGTGGATGCTCTTATGAACATGGTTGCTAATAAAAATGCCAATGTTGATCCAAATGATATGCCCTTGTCTATTTTGATTGAAAAAAATAATGATGCTATTGATGTGAACTTTGTCTCGCGAAATAATTTCAACAATAATGCTTATAGAGGCAGTTTCAATGCTAGGCCTTATCCCGGTAATCGTCCTAACAACTATGGAAACTCATATGGTAATTCTTATGGAAATCCTTCTACCAATTCTTATAGGATGCCCTCTGATCTTGAGAATACAATTAAAGAATTTATTAATTCTCAAAAGGTTTTCAACACTACGGTAGAAGAAAAATTGCATATGATTGATACTTTGGATAAAAATGTGGATACAATTGCTATTGATGTGGAAACTCTTAAAAGTAAAACTTTGCCACCAAAGCATGATTTTAATGAGACTATCAAATCTATCCAATTGTCTATTAATGAAAGTATGGAGAGGACCGCTAAGTTGAGAGCTAAGCGGGAATTCCTAGAAAAAGCTCTTCCACCCGGTTTTTACCGGAATCATGATGATGATATTAAAATGATTGGCATTACTCCTATTGATTCTTTGTTTACCTCTATGAATATAAATGATAAAAATACTGGAGTTGAACCAACTCTAGCTAAGGAGGATCCCATTTGCTTGGTGAGCGAGGATTCCAATGCTAAAACTAAAAAACGACTTTGGAGAGGTCAAAACTTTATCTAGTGATGTGTCACCTATCTTGAACTACAAGGATTTTAATTATGAGAGATTCTCCTTAGTAGAATGTATTTCCTTGTTGCAAACCATTATTATCTCACCTAATGCTTATGAACAAAACAAGGCTTTTACCGAACATACAGTAGAGGCTATGATAAAAGCTTATGATGAGAAACTTGAGCTTGAAGTTTCTATTCCTAGAAAATTGCATGATGAGTGGGAACCTACTATAAAAATAAAGATAAATAAATATGAGTGCAATGCTTTGTGTGACCTTGGTGCTAGTGTTTCAACTATACCTAAAACTCTTTGTGACGTGCTTGGTCTCACTAATATTGAAGATTGTTCCCTTAACTTGCATCTTGCAGATTCTACCATTAAGAAACCTTTGGGTAGAATAAATGATATGCTTATTATTGAAAATAAAAATTATGTGCCTGTAGATTTTATTGTGCTTGATATTGATTGCAATCCTTCTTGTCCCATAATACTTGGGAGACGTTTCCTACGAACTATAGGTGCAATCATTGACATGAAAGAGGGAAATATAAAGTTCCGATTTCCTTTGAAGAAAGGGATGAAACATTTCCCTAGAAAGAGAATGAAACCACCTTATGAATCAATTATGAGAGCCACTTATGGGTGGAGTGTCAAAGATGACAATACTTGAAACTATGCATTATGCCTAGCTAGGGGCATAAAACAATAGCGCTTGTTGGGAGGCAACCCAATAGTTATCTTACTTTTTTGTTTTTAATTTCTGTTTGGTTGTGATTACATGATTATTGCCTCTGTAATGATTATATTTTTATGTTTTAATTAGTATTTGTGCCAAGTAAAGCCTTTGGGATGACCCACATGATGAGTAGAATTGATACGGTGCAAAAACAGAAACTTTAGCGTTAATTACATGAATTTTCATTTTTTTACTGGAATGTGATCTTTGTCCGAAATTTTTACACACTATTTCTCTGCAAATTTTTCAGATTGTCCTATTTTTTCAAAAAAATAGAGTTACAGAAGTATGCGTGCTTACAGATCATTACAGACTGTTCTGTTTTAAACAGATTCTGTTTTACTTGTGTAGTTTGCTTGTTTTGATGATGCTATGGATTGTATTGGGGGGTATAAGCCATGGATAAGTTAAAACACAGTACCTATTATGCAAAATTGAAATTTGAATCAATTTATAACAGTACCTAAAGTATTTGATATGTCGCTTATACTAACGGATCTCACGAAGTTTTGTTGAGTTTTGTGTGATTGAAGTTTTCAAGTTTTGGGTGTTATCACGATGAGCTAAAGAATGAAGAGAGGAAAGAGCCTAAGCTTGGGGATGCCCAAGTCACCCCAAGGTAATATTCTAAGGAAGACTCAAGCATTTAAGCTTGGGGATGCCCCGAGAAGGCATCCCCTCTTTCGTCTCAATTCATCGGTATGTCACTTGGAGCTATATTTTTATTCATCACATGATATGAGTTTTGCTTGGAGCGTCTTTTGCTTTAGTTCGCTTTTACTTTCAGTTTGCCACAATCATTGTTTGCTGGACACACCTATCTAAGAGAGACACACCTTCATCATAATTTGCTAGAATACTCTATGTGCTTCACTTATATCTTTTGACCTCGGCAGTTGCTCTAGTACTTCACTTATATCTTTTTGAGCACGGTGGCGTGTAGATTTTATAGAAATGATTTCACTCTCGTTCTTCACTTATATTTGTTTGAGAGTTATCAAATAGTGACGGAAATTTGCATGGGTCATAATACTAGTCCAAAAATATTAGGTATCCAATGAGTGATAATCAAAACCATCATGTAGCACATATAGAGAATGAGGGTTGATAATATTGATGTAGTAATGTGAAAAGGCGTGAGTCCAATTTTTTTTATTTTTAGAAGTGTCGATATTCAGAGATGTTAATTTCTTATTTGTCTAAAAGTTAAAAGGGCATGGTGATGATGTGTGAACATTTATATTCCTCGTTGAAATCCTAGTGTTGTTTCGGGTCAGAAGTGCGCGATGGTTAACTCCCCCCAACCTCTTCCCTCGGGGCATGTGGAGAATGCTTTGATTTGTGTTAAAACTAATAAAACTTTGCAATAAGTATGTGAGTTCTTTATGGCTAATGTGAAACCATGGATGTATGCAATCACACCTTCCCATGTTTGCTAGCCTCTTCGGTGTCGTGCATAGCCCATTCTCACCTTGAGGATCGGTGCAACTCTCGCCGGTGCATCCAAACCCCGTGACATGATACGCTTTGTCACACATAAGCCTTATTATATCTTCCTCAAAACAGCCACCATACTTACCTATTATGGCATTTCCATAGCCATTCCGAGATATATTGCCATGCAAATTCCATCGTCACTTCACATGACTAGTTCGTTCATCATCATATTGCTTTGCATGATCATATAGAGCTGACATAGTATTTGTGGCAAAGCCACCATTCATATATTTTTGATACATGTCACGCTAGATCATTGCACATCCTGGTACACTGCCAACGGCATTCATATAGATTCATATCTTCGTATCAGTTCACCATATTGAGTTGTAAGTAAATAAAAGTGCGATGATCATCCTTGTTAGAGCATTGTCCCAGTGAGGAAAGAATGATGGAGACCATGACTCCCCCACAAGTAGGGGAGAGTCTCCAGACGAAAATGAAAATGGGGGAGGCCAAATGAGCCCACCATAAAAAAAATGATGAGAGAAAATGAGAGAAGGGACTTTGCTACTATCCTTTACCACACTTGTGCCTCAAAGTGGCAACATGTTCCTCATATGTCGAGAGTCTCATGATATATCACTTCCATATTGCTAGTGGGAATTTCATTATTTTAAAACTTGGCTTGTATATTCCGATGAGGGGCTTTCTCAAATGCCCGAGGTCTTCATGAGCAAGCAAGTTGGATGCACACCCACTTAGCTTCATTTGAGATTTCATACACTTATAGCTCTAGTGCATCATTTTTGCATGGCAATCCCTACTCCTTGCATTGACATCTATCGATGAGCATCTCCATAGCCCGTTGGTACGCCTAGTTGATGCGAGACTACCTTCTCCACTTTTACCCTATTGATATCTACCACCATATTCTATTCCACCTAAATGTTATGTCCAATGGCTCACGCTCATGTATTGCGTGAAGAATAAAAAGTTTATGCACTTTGAAAAAGTACGATCCAATTGCCTGACTTGGGCACTGTGGTGCTTGACATTTGTATTAAGTGGTGAAGATGGAGCCATGCCTTGCTAATTAAATAAGATGAATAAGGGGTAGACATCTTTTGAGGATCGTATGCTTTGAAAAAGTTAATGATTTTGTTTCTTATACTTATAAGTATTACTATGTTAATGTCTATTGATTCATCATTTCTCATTGAGCATACATGCATAAAGATTACATATTGGATAGCATGACATCAAAAATTCTGCTTTTATCATTTACCTACTCGAGGACGAGCATGAATTAAGCTTGGGGATGCTTGATACGTCTCCAACGTATCTATAATTTTTGATTGTTCCATGCTGATATATTATCATTCTTACATACTTTTTGGGTCATTATTTACCAATTTATAATATTTTTGAGCACTAACCTATTGTCCCAGTGCCAAGTGCCAGTTGCTGTTTTCTGCTTGTTTTTTACTTTGCAGATTTTCTTTACCAAATGAAGTCCAATTGCCACGAAACTTTTTGACATTTTTTATGGACCAAAACAAGACCGAGAAGCCTCGGAGGATAGCCGGGAGCCTCAGGGAGGCTCCACAAGCCAACAGGGCGTGACCCTAGGGGGGCGTGCCCTGATAGCTTGTGGGCCCCCGGTGGCTCTCTCGACCTCGTTCTCCGAGCTATAAATTCTTATTAATCCTGGAAACCTCAGGAGATCCTCGAAAACCTTTTTCCGCCGCCGCAAGTCTCTGTTCCGCCGCAATCCCATCTGGAGCTCCGTTCCGGCACCCTGCCGGAGGGGGGATCGATCACGGAGGTCCTCTTCATCAACCATGCTACCCTCATGATGATGTGTGAGTAGTTCACCACAGACCTACGGGTCCATAGCTAGTACCTAGATGGCTATCTCTCTCTCATATGATCTTCAATACAATGATCATCGCATCTTTGCTTTGATCCATCCGATGTAATCCTATTGTGTGGTGTGTTTGTTTGGATCCGATGAATTGTGGGTTTATGTTCAGATTATTCATGAAAAGTATTTGAGATACCTCTGATATATATTGTCTCTTAATTGCATGATCATTATAGCTTCGTAATGCTCTCCTATTTATTGATGTGCTTTGGCCAAGTAGATTGATATTGCTTCGGTGGGAGTAGTGCGTTGTAGTTGGTTCAACCTGACGAGTTTCTATATCCCAGTGACAGAAAGGGAGAAGATGTGTCTTTGTGTTGCTGCTACTCAGGATAAAATGATGGGGTTTATTCATATTGATTGAGTTTACTTTGTCTACATCATGTCATTGTTCTCTAAGCATTACTCTGTTTTACTTAATACTCTAGATGCATGCTGGATAGCGGTCGATGGGTGGAGTAATAGTAATAGGTGCAGGTAGGAGTCGGCCTATTTGCTTATGGACGTGATGCATATGTAGACATGATCATTGCCGTGAATATCGCATAACTATCCGCTTTTCTGTCAATTGCCCAACAGTAATTTGTTACCCTCCGTACGTTGCCTACATGAGAGATGCCGCTAGGGAACACTATGGCCCCCGGATCTATTCACTTATATATTTGCAAACGCAATTGCTACCTTGCTGCCTTTATTTACCTTTTATTTTATTTTGAAATTTATATTTATCAACAACTATCTACACAACTCATTTGCTTGCAAATAACGAGATCAAGGGGATTGACAACCCTCTTGCCCGCGTTGGGTGCAAGTCGTTTGTTCTTTTGTGTGCAGTCGCTGAAGACGGTTGAGAAGTGATATTCCTATTGGTTCGATAAACCTTGGTTTCATAACTGAGGGAAATACTTACCCACCTTGTGCTGCAACTACCCATTCCTCTTCACGGAAAACCCAACGCAGATCACAAGTATCACTACAAAAGCAAGATTACTTTTCATGTAAATGGTAAACAACAGACAATGCATTTTCCGAAGAAACAAGCTTCGGTGAATATTATCAACTCTATTGAGCAAATTGCTACAATTACTATTGGAGGGTTTAAATTTCCTCTTCCTACTGTCAAAAAGAAATATGAAATTCTTATTGTTGGGTAGATGCACACCCATTGAGGTAACATAGTGCTATAAGAAAAAAAATCAATTTCATGTCACTCAAAAATGGTTTGTTAATAAGACTTGATCAACCTTATTAATAGATTCTTTTTTAGGACCATGTGGTTGATAAATTTAGTTAGCACCACCTACCGTATCCATAGTTTTATTTTATATTATTTGAAATTTTAATAAAGTAGAATGCCATATTTATCCTGTTTTCTGAATTTCCCATGCAATAAAAAAAATGTCCCGAAAATAGAAGTTCTCGGAATGTCCTGAAATTTAGTGTGATTTTTTCTGCATTAGATAAAAAAAATTGGCACTAAACACACCCCAGGGGTGCACCTATGAGCCACAAGCTCACAGGCGCGCCCACCCCCTTGGTGCGCGCCCAACAAGCTCGTGGGTCCCACAGGGATCCACTCAGTTGGTTCCGATGCCCACAACCTTCTCCTTTCTGCAGAAAAAATCACCATTACCGCCTAGCTATCTTATTATAATGCTATGGAGCACTATCAGTTTCTCGAAAGAGAAGACACACCCTTTCGATACAGACTAACCTTTAACATGCGCAAGGTCTACCATATTACCTTGCCTGCTCCCGCCTTCTTCAACTTTCAGGAAAAAACAAAGGTATTTTATACTTGAGGAGGGGGCTGGGTCATATAGGACCGCAGAGGGGACTGCTCGTCGGAATGAGGCATCCAACCAGGCACTTGCGGTAGTGATGGAGTACAACCCCAGCTACTTCCAGGAGTTGTATCCAGGCCAGCGGTGTCCATAGACCAAGTTAGGCCAAAATCCTACGCTTGGGGGAGTACGTATTTCTCTCTGACATTACATTCATATACCACACACTCATTCCAGTTGTTGGTGTTCATCCTTTTTCATTGTATATCCATGTTTAGTTTTATTTTCGTTCTTCTTTTGTGTGCTTGATAAACTTTCGAAAACTGAAAAATATTTCTTGCATCCTTTCAGTTTTCCTTTCTTACTTTTCTAGTTTGTAGTGTTAAAAAGAAAACCAAAAAAGATTTCCTATTCTTCTTTTGCTTGTTGGTAGCTTTCCCGTGTAAATAGTTTTTCTCGTTCTTGTTTTTCTTTTACTCTTTTTACTTTCTTCAGAAAAAACTAAAAACTCCAAAAATATTTTAGTGTGTTTCTTTGAAATTCTCTTCTTTTCTTTGAGTCGTTGCAAGGAGAAGACTATGCTGAAATTCTTGAATGGCTCTCATATGCAATATTATTCATCTAACAAAGAGACAATGTTACCCTGTCTTCTCCTTGGAATAAATTGTTTCGCAGATTCCAGCTTAGTCCACGGAACACTTGCAGTATTATTATTTTCACAACATTCGGTCATGCAAGTGAAAGGCAATAATGACGATGATTTGATGAAGTGGTTACGGTAAAGGAAGCTGTATGAACTCTTCTTGTTTTCCATTTTTGTAAATATGTTTAGCTCAGTCGAACTTGATTCAGCATATTATGGGTAAACATGCTTGTGATGACAATTAAAGATTATAGTTACCCATGCCATGCTTAAATAGCTAGAAGTGGGTTATGATGTAGTATGTTAGTATGGTATCCTCCTCTGAGTAATTCGAGTAGCTTGACTTGGCACATGTGCAAACATGTAGTTGATTCAAAACCAATGCGACATTCATGGTATTTATATTTAGAGTGTTTATATCCCACTCATGCTAGTGTTCAATGTTAATTATTCTCAATGCATGACTATGACCGTTTTTGCTCCCTAGCTGGTCGCTGCTCAATCTATTTGCTAGTCTTCACCTGTACTAAGTAGGAATCTTGGTTGTGCATCCAAAATCCTTAAACCCAAGTTGTTCCAAATGAGTCCACCATATCTACCTATATGCGGTATTACTCTGTCGTTCCAAGTTAATTAGCATCTGTCACCTATAATCATTCAAATAAACATCTATTTTGTGTGCTTGTATCGCTCATGGAGTGACGGGGCGGTCAATATCTTCCATGCTAAGCAGGTTATTCTCAAGATGGACGTTTATTCGCCTATCATTGTGCTACTTGTAAACTGCGTTGGTTTGTTCCTTGAAGAGGAGGGGAGATGCAGTATACTAGAGATAAGTACTTCCCTCAGTGAGAACTGAGGTTATCGAACCAATAGGAGAATCACACAAACTCTCGTCGTCAGCACCTACACACACAAAACCAAACACTTGCAACCAACGCGGGCAAGAGGGTTGTCAAGCCCCTTGAACTCGTTACTTGCAAGGATTAATTCTGATAGATAGATGATATAAATAACAAAAGTAAATAAATAGTCAATAAATTAGAGCAAAGTAAATGGAGTTTTTAACAATAGGATTAAGTAGACCCGGGGGGCATAGTTTTCACTAGAGGCTTCTCTCGCGAACATATCACACGGTGGAGAGACATATTACTGTTGGCTAATTGACATAATAGCGCATAGTTATTGATGGGGATATGTACCTAGGGTAGGGTCTTAGGCCTGACCTACATACCCTACCTAAGGACACTACATTGGAAAACTTAAAAATTACAAGATTACAAGGAAGACTCCGACTGAAATCATCATGGCGCATGAGTCACTCGACAGAAAATCCACTCGGAGGTTTCTCCCTCCATTCGACAGCCGCCTTTCACTCGGAAGAACCAGAAGTCAGGTGACTGCAGAAGACCAGAAGCCACCCCAAGGAGGCCAACGGACAGGCGTTCGACTGGTCGCCATAAGTAGCATTTATTACATACGTTATCAGTAACGTTCACCTTTATTACCACGATCGAACCCTTGGTTGCCGGGTATTCATGAGGGGCAGCGCACTCTATATAAGCCACCCCTCCCCTCTGGCACAAGGGTTCGCACCCCCTATAACTCACACATTCCACACGACAGGAGCTCCCGAGCACTGAGACGTAGGGCTGTTACCTCCACGAGAGGGGGCCTGAACTCATACATCCGTGTGTACAATCTCGCCGTAGCTAGGACTCTGCCCTCTCCTTACGTACCCCTAACCTCAACTGTCAGGCTTGTTCCCACGACAGTTGGCGCCCACCGTGGGGCAGGCGTCTAAGCGACTTTCGGCGAGTTTTCCATTTTCTTCTTCGTCATGTCTTCCGGCGGCGGTTTGTTCCTGGGCCACGAGATCCGTCTCGGTGCGCTCGCCTTCGGCGCCGATGACTCGGCATGGCTTCAGGAAGCGCCTCTGGACGTTGAGGCGCTCCCGATCCGCGGGGCGATGCACTTCCGTGCAAGCTCCTGCGGCGTGTTCCGACATCCGCGCCGCTAACACTGCACTCCGGCTCGCGAATGGTGGTGCCGTCCGTCGTCTCCGGCCTCGTCCACGCCGCTAATGCCCCGCTCCGGTGCACGAACGCCGGCGTCGTCAACCTCAACATCGTCTTCAACCACGTCGTTGAGCCCACACACACGACCGCCGACGCCGTTCGCCTCATCATCGACTCCGGCCTCGTGTTCTCGGCCGCTCGGGGGCGACCTCCGCAGTGGAGGCGTGGGCACGCAACGCTCCTTTCTCCGGCACCGGTCGCCGGCGAGGTCTCCATGGCCGAGGCGCACAGCAACGACGCCCTACGAATCAGCCTCGTGTTCTCGGACGCTCGGAGGCGACCTCCGCGGTGGCGGTGCGGGCGCCGTGCGGCGCGGGCGCGCAACGTTCCTTCCTCCGAGACAGGTCGCCGACGAGGTCTCTGTGGCCGAAGCACGCAACAACGACGACCTACGAATCAGCCTCGACCTGCAAGGCTGCCACCAATGGCCGTTCAATGCCTCGTAAGTGCATGCGTTACGTAGGCCTCTTCCATGATTAATTAACCGCATGCAGGAAAAACGGAAACTGAAGGACGTGGCGATCTTCAATGCCGGATTAATTAGTCGCCTAATTAATCGGTCATTCAGTAAGTCTCTCTGGGGACTAGTCACGGCCAGAACATGGTTTTGGACGTGGGTCTCCGACTGCATGGGGCACCTCTCCGTTGAGTGAGTGCATGCAGGAGAGGAAATGGAAGGAGGTAAGACCTTATAATTCTACGAGGAGTTACTCGGCTGCCTCATTAAGCGCTCATCAGGTGATCAAAATGCTCCAGGTAATCGTGCATGCATGCATGCATAACCAGATATGGTCTTTAATCCTCGCACAATAGCATGCAGGTAGGAACAATTAGTTCACCAAAAAATATTTGTAGCTATGCTTGCTACTAACTTGCAGGGCCATTCGTCCATCATCGTCCCCGGACAGCAGTTTACTCGGACGGACACTCCGTTCAAGCTACTAACACGATGACAGGCACATGAAATTTACATACTGACGACCAACATGTAGTGATTCGACCGCCCCGCGCGCCGTCACTCTGCCGGACGCTCCATCGTCACTCGGCCGCCCTGCGCGCCGTCACTCCGCTGGACGCGCCGTCATCCCTCGGCAGCCCCGCGCATCGCCACTCGATGAGGCGCGCCTTCGTCACTCGGCCGCCCCGCGCGCCGTCACTCTGCCGGACTCTCCATCGTCACTCGGCCGCCCTGCGCGCCGTCACACCGCTGGATGCACCGTCATCCCTCGGCAGCCCCGCGCATCGCCACTCGATGAGGCGCGCCTTCGTCACTCGGTCGCCCCGCGCGCCGTCACTCTGCTGGACGCTCCATCGTCACTCGGCCGCCCTGCGCGCCGTCACTCCGCTGGATGCGCCGTCATCCCTCGGCAGCCCCGCGCATCGCCACTCGATGAGGCGCGCCTTCGTCACTCGGCCGCCCCGCGCGCCGTCACTCGGCCGGACGCTCCATCGTCACTCGGCCACCCTGCGCGCCGTCACTCCGCTGGACGCGCCGTCATCCCTCGGCAGCCCCGCGCATCGCCACTCGATGAGGCGCGCCTTCGTCACTCTGCCGCCCCGCGCGCCGTCACTCTGCCGGACGCTCCATCGTCACTCGGCCGCCCTGCGCGCCGTCACTCCGCTGGATGCGCCGTCATCCCTCGGCAGCCCCGCGCATCGCCACTCGATGAGGCGCGCCTTCGTCACTCGGCCGCCCCGCGCGCCATCACTCTGCCGGACGCTCCATCGTCACTCGGCCGCCCTGCGCGCCGTCACTCCGCTGGACGCGCCGTCATCCCTCGGCAGCCCCGCGCATCGCCACTCGATGAGGCGCGCCTTCGTCACTCGGCCGCCCCACGCGCCGTCACTCTGCCGGACTCTCCATCGCCACTCGGCCACCCTGCGCGGCGTCACTCCGCTGGACGCGCCGTCATCCCTCGGCAGCCCCGCACATCGCCACTCGGCCGCCCCGCGCGCCGTCACTCTGCCGGACGCTCCATCGTCACTCGACCGCCCTGCGCGTCGTCACTCCGCTAGACGCGCCGTCATCCCTCGGCAGCCCCGCGCATCGCCACTCGATGAGGCGCGCCTTCGTCACTCGGCCACCCCGCGCGTCGTCACTCTGCCGGATCCTCCATCGTCACTCGGCCGCCCCGCGCGCCGTCACTCTGCTGGACGCGCCGTCATCACTCGGCAGCTCCACGCATCGCCACTCGGCGAGATACGTCTTCGTCACTTGGCCGCCCCGTGCATCGTCACTCTGCCGGATCATCCATCGTCACTCGGCCGCCCCGCGCGCCGTCACTCTGCTGGACGCGCCGTCATCACTCGGCAGCTCCGCGCATCGCCACTCGACGAGATACGTCTTCGTCACTTGGCCGCCCCGTGCATCGCCACTCAGCCGGACGTGTCTACTTCGCTCGACCGCCCCGCGCGTCGTCAGACAGCTAAGTCATTCTTCACAGACTGCATTCAATTAAATAGTTATTTCCGCATTATCGAGTGGCACGTAAGTCGCGCATGACGTCCACTCGGAGGCCACGCCACCGAGTGTACCTCTGCGCTCGGTTGTTTATTTTCATGTCGGAACACTACACTTCCACTTCATTTGGGTCCAATACTCAAAACGAGTTCAGTCGGATCCTTCACTTTCACAGGTTCAGTCGGATCCTTCACTCTTTTAGACTCTTGCTGGTTCCGGACCAGCAAGAACCTGGCACACCCAGCAAGTGTCTAGGGATGTAATTTACACAAATCATTTCAGCAAACATCAAATTACTTCGAGAATTTTTTATGTTAGCTTGTGCTATTTTTTATACACAGGTTACACGATCACTGGACGCCTCTGTGCGCCATTCTCGACGACATGCTCCACTCGGCCGGCACGCGCACCGTCACTTGTTCGGATGCCTCCTCGACGACATGCTAGACTCGGCCGCCCTGCGCGCCATCACTTGTTCGGACATTTCCACGACAGCACGCTCGACTCGGCCGCCCCGCGAGCCGTAACTTGGTCGGACATCTCCTCGACGACATGCTCGACTTGGCTGCCCCGTGCGTCACCACTCCGCTGGATGCGTCTTCATCACTTGACCGCTCCGCGCCTTGCCACTCCACGGGATACGTCCACATCATTTGGACGCTTCGCGCGTCACCACTCCGACGGATACGTCCACATCATTTGGACGCTCCGCGCGTCGCCACTCCGACGGATGCGTGTACAACACTTGGCCGCCCCACGCGTCGCCACTCCGCTGGATGCATCTACAACTCTTGGCCGCCCCGCGCGCCGTCATTTTGCTGGACGCGTCGTCATCACTCGGCAGCCCCGCGCATCGCCACTCAGTGAGGCGCGCCTTCGTCACTCGACAGCTCCGTGCATCGCGACTCGGCGTGACACGTCTTCGTCACTTGGCCGCCCCGCGCGTCGTCACGCAGCCGGAGGCTCCGTCGTCACTCGTCCGCCCCGCGCGCCGTCACGCAGCCGGACCCTCCACGGGATACGTCCACATCATTTGGACGCTCCGCGCGTCGCCACTCCGCGTGGCACGTCTTCATCACTCGGGCGTCCCACGCGCCATCGCTCAGCTAAACACATCTACACCGCAACCCCGAGTGGGTGAACGGCTTAGCTGCGACTCCGTATTGCCTAAGTTAAAAACTATTCCGAGTGAGGACATCGTCCACACTCGGGGGCTTAGCTGCGACTCCGTATCGCCTAAGTTTAAAACTACCCTGAGGGAGGACATCTGAAAGGACCACGATGTCGCCTAGAGGGGGGGTGAATAGGCATTTTAAAATCTTTTACGGATTTGGTTATATCCTAATGCGGAAATAAACTAAGCGGATACTTTTCAAGCACAAATCCTAAATATACTAGGCTCACTAAGTGCACCAACAACTTAGGATAAACAAGATGAGAACAACGAGGATATGAGTAAGCACAAGTAAGTCACACAAACTTACTCAATGTATATCATGAGATATGGGAATGAATAATAAACACAACCACAAGTAAGAAATACAAGCTTACACAAATTGTATCACAATATATGGAATTGAATGATACAAGCAAACTCAAGTAAGCACTACAAGCTTACACAAGTTATGTCACAAGATATGGAAATGAATGTTACAAGCTAGCAATTCACACTAAGCACAAGATAGGACAATAGTAGGAAGTATGAATTGCGGACTATAAAGTGTTAGCCTAAATAATCTCTATGATATGGTAACCAACACAATATAATGAGGACAACAAGGATACTAACAAGCACAAGTAAGTTACACAAACACAATATAATGAGAGGTGGATGGCCAACACAATATAATGAGGACAACAAGATATAGTGAATGCACGGTCAAGTGACCAAAGTAAACCACAAGTAAGGAGTTAGGGTTAGGGATAACCAAAGTCATGGAGACGAGGATGTATCCCGATGTTCACTTCCTTGGAGGGAAGCTAGTCACCGTTAGAGAGGTGGATGTTACCACGAAGGCACACCAACGCCACGAAGGCTCACCCTATTCTCCTTGAGATATCACCACGAAGGCGATTCCCAACCACTAGTGGTAGACCTTGAGGCGGCCTCCAAACCTTCACAAACTTTCCGGGGGACAAATCACAAGTTGATTCCTCACCGGAGCACTCCTACCGCCTAGGAGTCTCCAACCTCCAAGAGTAACAAGATCAAGGGGGAAATGCTCAAGACTTGCTCAAATCACGAATTCCTTTGGTCAAAAGAGGGAGAGGGAGTGGATCTATCAATGGTTGAAATCTCTCTCAAGAACTCTCACAAATCTCTCCGGGATCTAAGATTTGGTGTAGGAGAAGTGAGAGGGAGCCACTTGTGTTCTTGGGGGCGAGTTTAATGGAGTGGTCAACTCTCTCACGGGGTGGGAGAGAGTTATTTATAGTGCCGCCCAATAAGTGGCCGTTGGAGCCACTTAAGCTGCACAGGCGTCGGACGTCCGACACTTACCGGACGTCCGGAGGCAAACCAAGCACCGGATGTCCGGTGGATCACCGAACATCCGACTGCTGAAGCAAACCAACGGATGAACGCAGTGATTACGGCAATACATAGGTTTGTCAGACGTCCGGCACATGCCGGACATCCGGTGTCTTGGGAGGCACCGGACATCCGGTAATTACCGGAAGTCCGACAGTTAGGTTCTGTGAAGGGGTACCTGATTTCTGGCGCATGCCGGTCGACCGACGCACCGGACGTCCGACAGGTATCGGATGACCGACAATTTGGTTCGGTTGGGGACAGACCGGATTTCCGGTGAAGACCGGAAATCCGACATTTTGGCTCAGCAGGTGGTACACCGGATTTCCGGAGAATACCGGTCGTCCGGGTGACCGGACGTCCGACAGGTGTCGGACATCCGAGATAACAGAGACCAAGGGGTGTTCATCCTAGGCAATAACAAGTGGGTCACATGGTGAAATGCCTAGGGATGTTTTGTGGGTGTATGAATGTGACAAAGGTGTATAAATGAGAGAATGAAGTATGAAGCAACCATGAGTTTTGAGCAAATCCTTCACGAGCCCCGATGATCCCCTCTTAATAGTGCGGGATCCCTATACTCAAGAACAAACCGAAAAGCCTAAGCTATTTATCTTGTTTCTTCGTTCTTGAGCAATATACGATTCTGTAGTCATGATCCACACATGTAGAACCAAAGGAACTAATACCTTTGGCATGAGCATTTCACTTGAGCTTGATGCTTGACTTTTATGCTTGGCTCAAGTTGGAAAGGCAATCTTGATCACGTCACTCGGTGAAGACTTCAAATAGCTCACCCATATACTATGGGAAGCCTTTTCTCGTGAACTATCTTCACACGACCTTCACATGATCATCTGCAAGCTTCAAGCATGTAATTCTTCGGAACGCCTATCTTGAACTTGCCCTTGTAAACTATGATCATCATCACTTGATGTCATCCCCTCATGGGCACTTGAAATCTTTCTCTTGATGTAGGTCCATGAGAATTACCTAACCCACATAGATATAGAAAACACATAGAATGGGTTAGTACACAAAGCGCAATTGACAAATTCTTATCATACCACAAGATCCCATGTGGTATATGATTTGTGTTTGTGTGTTGACCATCTTTGAATTCAATCTTCAATCTTCATCTTGGTCAACATTTATCTTTGCTCCATGATTAATCTTGATGTCTTGAAGGCCATATAGAACTCTTCACTATTCTTCATTGCTTCAAGACAAGATCACCAATATCTCAATTCACCATGACCATACCAAGTTTCTCCATGAATATCATATTGGTCATCACTTGCTCTTTTTCTTGCTCCAACATAATCTCTTGAGAGGCACAATGAATTCTTCACTTGAATTACTTTCTTCAAGACATAATCATCCATGACTCAACATAGGAGCTCATCATGATCCTATTTTCAAGCCATATGTAGAATTCTTCTCTTTAATCATTCTCTCAAGATCTTGATCCATCATGGCTCAACCTATAAGCCTAAGCATGACAACCTTTGAGATCCACCAATGAAGTCCATATAGACCACATCTTGTTCATCACATGGACTTCATCTTGATCATATTTGATTCAATCATTTAGCTCAATCTTGATGCACAACAATATGTATATGGCATTCATTCCGAATCCATTCAATCTCCTTCTTGCATCACCCATGGAACAAACCTTCATATATAACTTGATGCAAACATTAGTCCATAAGGATTGTCATTAATTACCAAAACCACACATGGGGACTACATGTACTTTCAATCTCCCCCATTTTGGTAATTGATGACAATCTCAACAAGAGGGTTTATATAATGAATTTTTAAACAAGCATGCACTTTATCCGAGGATAAATTGTATACTTGGGGTGATTTTGATAGCATCAAGTATCACAAAGAACCTTGATGAGATCCAAACCGGTTGTACTAACATCAGAACACTACACAAGCATTTGATGTTAGTAGGACCATAATATATAGAGCAAGCTCCCCCACAATATATGCATGTGTGAATGAACTTTGAATTTCATTGCATATATTGGATGATAAAAACTAGGTGGAGTTTTCTCTATATACACATTCATACAATTAACACATATAACTAGGGTAGATATGCATGAATGACAACAAGAACTTCAAACGATATTTATCTTAAACCCTCTAAACTTCTCCCCCATTGGCAACAAATGCCAAAATGGAAGATAAAACATCTAGAGGACCAATATAGTATGAGTTCCTTCTTGATGTGTGCAAATCACAAAATGTGATTGAAAACAATTGCACATATTCAATGATAAATATATGGAGGAAAAACAAACGATATTGAGGATCCAAAGATTGCAAAAGGATGATATGGCACAAAGACATAACAAAAAGGTGAAGCAAGCAATCGAAAGATCCAGCAAGCCAAATAAATAAAAGATATTATGATTTGAGCAAAAGAGTGTTCTAAAGAAAATAGAGAAGTTCCCCAAGATTTGTGCACAAATTAGAATATTTGCATTTCACTACAGAGTCCACAAACATGGAATCATCACTCCCCCAAAATCACTAAACGCACTCAACAAGTGCAAGCGAGCATAGATAAGAAACAAAGCATAGCACTTGCAACAATCATATGGTTGAGCAACATGCAACAGGGGCAACTTAAGAATAGGCTCAACCAAAATGATGTGTGTGAGACATGGCACATAATTTGATAAGACTAGTATAAGGATGAGCATTAAGCATCAACATAGTCTTGAAGAAATGAGTAACATAGTGCAAGACATGTCCTTTGAACACACACGAAAGAGAATATCACAACCAACCGGCACCTAGGTTCACAAGCTTAAAAATGGAAGTTAAAACCAAAGCTTGTGACAACCCATGGTGAAGATAGAAAACAATAAGCTCGTCAAGACAAGCATGAGGGAAGCAATCTTCACCAAGAATGAGTGCAACAAGATGCAAAGAAATAAGTCACGCACTCAAGAGACAAATGCTTTCATGGAGCCACCAAGAAAATAACACGAGAATGAAAAGGTGGACGTGAAAGAAACAAGGATATCAACTAGAGATGTAACTTCTCTCAAGTGTATAAGATTCCAGGTAGATGAAAATCATGATATGTATCCACAAGGAAACTTGCATACACAAAATAGATGCAATTGATAAGAACATGATATCCACAAGTGAATCCATTATTATACAACTGTGATCCTAGCATAAGAGCAAGGCACATGGCACAAAGCACATGGCACAAATTGATCTCATTTGCATAGCAATGAATTACAAAGTAAGATAGCAAATACCACAAGCAAATAGAGTGTTTTTGCAATTTCATCAAAATTACACATGAGAGAACATTTGAGGAATTGATATGCAATAAATTGCTTAATTGGCATAGTTTCTGATAGGTGAATCATGAATATGATTTTATAGATCCCCACTATATGCTTCTTCTCAAATGTCTCACAATTGCAATAAAGTGATTTTTTTTGTAAGAACATGCAAGAAGCACAATTTGTAATAAGAACTAATCATGCCATGATACAACCTACACAAGGTTGACCCCATTTCTATATATATGCATGAAGAAAATACTTGTTACCGAGATAGCATAGGTATGAAGTCGTAGATCAATAAAATATCCAAGCTTGGCTCTAATTTCCTCATAGTGTTACTGCCTTCATGAATAAGCCAAGCACCCAATGCTTCTCCAATGTACCTAAAACAATTTAAGTACAATATGGTCCCCAAACTTATTGGGTCCGAAGTAGTTAGCATAACTACAAAACATAGGGTAAAACCACTTAAATATGTGCATATCGATATGAATTTGAATTTCATGCACATCTTAACTATTAAGGATTTGATGGATTTACCATATATATTGGACCAAGTAAAGCAAACAAGGCATGTAGATATACACACAATAAATATGCATGCACAAGCCTACCAAGATCCAAGGAGATACAATCTTGGACAAACGAACACATAAAACATTCATGTTGTCCATATTGCATCAAAGTGACGAAACAACACATGATAGCACGCAAAGTTCTACATATGAACTAACCAAAACCAATGAGCATGTGAATATGCATTGCACGCCTCTCATAGGCATATCTCATTCAAGTGGATATAAGATAGTACAAGTAATGAGATAACCAAGTCTCATAACTCCTCAAAACTAATAAGATGATCTTGAACAACATGGTATTTTGAGTTATCATTCGATGTAGAAACCAAATAAGCACATGATTATCTATACTAACACAAGCATAACATGAGAGTTTAGCAATAAACACAATGCTTGGATAGCTTTTTTTAAACATTCCAATTAGATAGATCATCATGCAAAGCAACAATTGGAATGGCTTGAATCAAACGATTTCCCAAATACGATTGCTAAGAAAAACCCTGGGCAAAACCGCACAAGTATGCCATACGTAAACAAATCCAACAGATGCACAACCGATGTTAATGCAATTGGGGACTTGTTGCGATAGCAAGCCACAAAGATATAAGATAATATAAAATATAAAATTGAGTGGCAATCCTCAATTGTTCACATTAACAAGGATTGTGATATGCACAAAGCATATCACACCCCCATAATGTGATAATCCATGTATTATCCACCAGAGGCAAATGAAACCCAACTAAAGATAATTAATAGATGAGAATTTGAGTTCCAAATAAGCTTAACATACCACATAGTAACTAGATAATATTGCACTCAACAATACTAGGTGGTATCCCACATATATACACATTTAAGGTTTGTGATATGCGTAAACATAACACTCCCCCATAATTTGATGATTCATTAATATCTCACAAGAGCCAAATAAGATTCAACTAATGAAGCAATAAAGGCCCGAAGCCACATACGCAAATATATGAAGTGCATTGCGACCGACACATGCTAGATAACATAAATCAAGCATACTAGGAGGCACAACATATACAAACACATGCTAGGTACAAAACCTAAACATGCAAGGGGCTAGTAACTTTCAATGTAAGCAATGTAAGTGCAAGTTACCGCAAAAAGGAGCATTGGATTGATAAATGTTATGATAATCCACTTGACTTGGCTTTATCAAAATAAATGCTGATCAACTTTTCTTTATGAACTAGCCAAGTCTCCAATGTCCTCCACACACCTATTGATCAATTTTGAGCTAGATGGTCCCCAACCAAGTTGGGTCCTAAGAAGTTAGTCACAATAGGTTTGGCAACCCAAATGGTCTTATCTACTTTCAAACCACTTTGGGCACCAACAAACTTGGCAAACACATTGCCAACATTAGCCTTTCTAAGAGAATAATGATCATTGATAATATGAGGCTTAGAGATGTTACCGTTGGGACAAGATGAAGCTATGTGTCCCTTCTCACGGCAAACATAGCAACAAGTGCTCCGCTTTCTCTTCTTCTTTACTTTCTCAATTTGGGGAGCATTATCTTCGTTAATCATGGGTAGAGGCCTTTCATTATATTGAGATTGAACTTGAGGCCGCTCCCCTTGTTGCTTCACATTTGAAGCCTTCTTCTTCAATGGACAAGATCTCACATGGTGTCCAACATTCTTGCACTTGAAGCAAATAATGTTGGCCGAATTCTTGACTTGATCTTGTCCCTTCTTCTTGTTCTTGGACTTCTTCTTGTTGGAGATGAAATCAAGCCCTATTTTGTCTTGAGGGTCCTTTTGCACACTCAAGATATTATCACAATATTTTTCCAAGTCTTTCTTCAAGCTAGTGACTTGGGCCTTGAGCTCTTCATTTTCCTCTACAAGGTTAGTATCAACAAAAGAACTAGAGGAAGTTGGGGCATCATTGTTAGAGCAACAAGGCATGGTGAGCAATTCATCACAAGTTGTAGTCATATGATTTAGAGAGGAATTGCAAGGACTAGCACATGACAATAAAGTACTTTGAGTAGAAGGTGTGCTCATGTCCACATGAGACTCACAAGATTTTACCTTAGTGACCATAGCCTCATGAGCTAACTTTAGCCAATCATGAGACATTAGAAGATCCTCATGAGTGCTCGAGAGCAGTGCATGACTTTCTTCTAATTTCCCACAATTGCTAGTTAGCACGTCAAGTTGAGTCTCTAGCTCAACATTTTCCTTCAAAGTTGATGCTTCACATGAATTAGAGTTAGTAGCATAAGCATCATTAACAATATGAGAGGAGCAAGTAGCAATAAGAGACTTCTCATGAGTTGATTGAAGCTCCTCATGAGACTTCGAGAGTTTGATGAGCTCTCCCTTGACATTATTGCATTCCAGGAGAAGGAGCTCAAAATCCTCTCTAAGTTTACCATGAGCAATTTCAATCTCTCCTTTTGAAGATCTCAAGTCACTAAGCGTTTGATGAGCCCTAGCAAGTTCATGTTCAAGTTGTTCACTTTTAGCTTGCTCGTTAAGAAATAAATCATTTCATTTTTCAAAGCACGCAAGAACATCTTGAAACCTTTTATAAGTGTTATTTTTAGCTCTATGAAGAGTTTTCCCAATATCATAGAGATTTTGAGTCAAGTCATCATCATCTTCCTCATCACAACTATCATCATGATTACTAAGAGAAGATGATACCTCGTCATTACCTCTTGCCATGAGGCACATGTGGGTAAAGGGTGTTGATGTTGATTCTTTTGGAGAAGAGGGATGTTCATCAATCAAATGTTCCTCATTCTTCTTGATTTCCTTTACATGGTTAGTTTCACAAAGAGAACTAGAGGGAATCAAGGCATTTTGAATATGGCAACACAAATGAGCAAACATATCATCACAAGAATTTATGAGTGAATCATTAGATGATATGCATGGACTATCTACACAAGAATGTATGATGTTTTCGGTGTTAGATATGCTCATGTCCATGGAACCTATAATACTAGCATTTCTATAAGATGGATCATCAATGATGAGCTTGACACCATCACTCCATGAGATATCTCCACTTACCATGTCGTTACCTTGTGACATGTCACATATTGATGAAGTGGAAGATGTTGAGGCATCCAAGCAATCGAAGGTGGAGGCAATGGAGAACTCTTCCATCACTTCCTCCCAAATAGCATTGACTCCCACAAGGTTGGACCCACCATATGTAACTTCAAGTTTGGTCCAAGCCTCATGAGCCAACGAACAAGTTGCGATTGACTTGAACACCTCGAAGGTTATAGCTTGGTGAATGGCACTCAAAACTTCACAATCAAGATGCATATCCTCAAGTGATGGAGATTGTCCATCCTTTATATTTGACTCCCCTACAACAACAATCCGCAAAGCATTTGGACCCATGGCCCGAAAGTGACAAAGCATGCGTAATCTCCACATAATGTTATTTGTGCCATTAAAACAAAATGTGTCATCGTGCACTAGTTCACTAGTCGACATCGATACTCTCTAGGCGGTGAAGCCTAATACAGAGAGACCTTGCTCTGATACCAATTGAAAGGACCACGATGTCGCCTAGAGGGGGGGTGAATAGGCGTTTTAAAATCTTTTACGGATTTGGTTATATCCTAATGCGGAAATAAACTAAGCGGATACTTTTCAAGCACAAATCCTAAATATACTAGGCTCACTAAGTGCACCAACAACTTAGGATAAACAAGATGAGAACAACGAGGATATGAGTAAGCACAAGTAAGTCACACAAACTTACTCAATGTATATCATGAGATATGGGAATGAATAATACACACAACCACAAGTAAGCAATACAAGCTTACACAAATTGTATCACAATATATGGAATTGAATGATACAAGCAAACTCAAGTAAGCACTACAAGCTTACACAAGTTATGTCACAAGATATGGAAATGAATGTTACAAGCTAGCAATTCACACTAAGCACAAGATAGGACAATAGTAGGAAGTATGAATTGCGGACTATAAAGTGTTGGCCTAAATAATCTCTATGATATGGTAACCAACACAATATAATGAGGACAACAAGGATACTAACAAGCACAAGTAAGTTACACAAACACAATATAATGAGAGGTGGATGGCCAACACAATATAATGAGGACAACAAGATATAGTGAATGCACGGTCAAGTGACCAAACTAAACCTCAAGTAAGGAGTTAGGGTTAGGGATAACCAAAGTCACGGAGACGAGGATGTATCCCGATGTTCACTTCCTTGGAGGGAAGCTAGTCACCGTTAGAGAGGTGGATGTTACCACGAAGGCACACCAACGCCACGAAGGCTCACCCTATTCTCCTTGAGATATCACCACGAAGGCGATTCCCAACCACTAGTGGTAGACCTTGAGGCTGCCTCCAAACCTTCACAAACTTTCTGGGGGACAAATCACAAGTTGATTCCTCACCGGAGCACTCCTACCGCCTAGGAGTCTCCAACCTCCAAGAGTAACAAGATCAAGGGGGAAATGCTCAAGACTTGCTCAAATCACGAATTCCTTTGGTCAAAAGAGGGAGAGGGAGTGGATCTATCAATGGTTGAAATCTCTCTCAAGAACTCTCACAAATCTCTCCGGGATCTAAGATTTGGTGTAGGAGAAGTGAGAGGGAGCCACTTGTGTTCTTGGGGGCGAGTTTAATGGAGTGGTCAACTCTCTCACGGGGTGGGAGAGAGTTATTTATAATGCCGCCCAATAAGTGGCCGTTGGAGCCACTTAAGTTGCACAGGCGTCGGACGTCCGACACTTACCGGACGTCCGGAGGCAAACCAAGCACCGGACGTCCGGTGGATCACCGAACATCCGACTGCTGAAGCAAACCAACGGATGAACGCAGTGATTACGGCAATACATAGGTTTGTCAGACGTCTGGCACATGCCGGACATCCGGTGTCTTGGGAGGCACCGGACATCCGGTAATTACCGGAAATCCGACAGTTAGGTTCTGTGAAGG
This sequence comes from Elymus sibiricus, assembly GCA_039707655.1. Taxonomy (NCBI): domain Eukaryota; kingdom Viridiplantae; phylum Streptophyta; class Magnoliopsida; order Poales; family Poaceae; genus Elymus; species Elymus sibiricus. Next base: position 256,246,231 of record CM077671.1, read on the forward strand.
GGTACCTGATTTCTGGCGCATGCCGGTCGACCGACGCACCGGACGTCCGACAGGTATCGGATGACCGACAATTTTGTTCGGTTGGGGACAGACCGGATTTCCGGTGAAGATCGGAAATCCGACATTTTGGCTCAGCAGGTGGTACACCGGATTTCCGGAGAATACCGGTCGTCCGGGTGACCGGACGTCCGACAGGTGTCGGACATCCGAGATAACAGAGACCAAGGGGGTGTTCATCCTAGGCAATAACAAGTGGGTCACATGGTGAAATGCCTAGGGATGTTTTGTGGGTGTATGAATGTGACAAAGGTGTATAAATGAGAGAATGAAGTATGAAGCAACCATGAGTTTTGAGCAAATCCTTCACGAGCCCCGATGATCCCCTCTTAATAGTGCGGGATCCCTATACTCAAGAACAAACCGAAAAGCCTAAGCTATTTATCTTGTTTCTTCGTTCTTGAGCAATATACGATTCTGTAGTCATGATCCACACATGTAGAACCAAAGGAACTAATACCTTTGGCATGAGCATTTCACTTGAGCTTGATGCTTGACTTTTATGCTTGGCTCAAGTTGGAAAGGCAATCTTGATCACGTCACTCGGTGAAGACTTCAAATAGCTCAGCCATATACTATGGGAAGCCTTTTCTCGTGAACTATCTTCACACGACCTTCACATGATCATCTGCAAGCTTCAAGCATGTAATTCTTCGGAACGCCTATCTTGAACTTGCCCTTGTAAACTATGATCATCATCACTTGATGTCATCCCCTCATGGGCACTTGAAATCTTTCTCTTGATGTAGGTCCATGAGAATTACCTAACCCACATAGATATAGAAAACACATAGAATGGGTTAGTACACAAAGCGCAATTGACAAATTCTTATCATACCACAAGATCCCATGTGGTATATGATTTGTGTTTGTGTGTTGACCATCTTTGAATTCAATCTTCAATCTTCATCTTGGTCAACATTTATCTTTGCTCCATGATTAATCTTGATGTCTTGAAGGCCATATAGAACTCTTCACTATTCTTCATTGCTTCAAGACAAGATCACCAATATCTCAATTCACCATGACCATACCAAGTTTCTCCATGAATATCATATTGGTCATCACTTGCTCTTTTTCTTGCTCCAACATAATCTCTTGAGAGGCACAATGAATTCTTCACTTGAATTACTTGCTTCAAGACATAATCATCCATGACTCAACATATGAGCTCATCATGATCCTATTTTCAAGCCATATGTAGAATTCTTCTCTTTAATCATTCTCTCAAGATCTTGATCCATCATGGCTCAACCTATAAGCCTAAGCATGACAACCTTTGAGATCCACCAATGAAGTCCATATAGACCACATCTTGTTCATCACATGGACTTCATCTTGATCATATTTGATTCAATCATTTAGCTCAATCTTGATGCACAACAATATGTATATGGCATTCATTCCGAATCCATTCAATCTCCTTGCATCACCCATGGAACAAACCTTCATATATAACTTGATGCAAACATTAGTCCATAAGGATTGTCATTAATTACCAAAACCACACATGGGGACTACATGTACTTTCAACATCGTCCACACTCGGGGGCTTAGCTGCGACTCCGTATCGCCTAAGTTAAAAACTATTCCGAGTGAGGACATCGTCCACACTCGGGGGCTTAGGTGCGACTCCGTATCGCCTAAGTTAAAGGCTATTCCGAGTGAGGACATCGTCCACACTCGGGGGCTTAGCTGCGACTCCGTATCGCCGAAGTTAAAAACTATTCCGAGTGAGGACATCGTCCACACTCAGGGGCTTAGCTGCGACTCCGTATCGCCTAAGTTAAAAACTACTCTGAGTGAGGACATCATCCACACTCGGGGGCTTAGCTGCGACTCCGTATCGCCTAAGTTAAAAACTATTCCGAGTGAGGACATCGTCCACACTCGGGGGCTTAGCTGCGACTCCGTATCGCCTAAGTGAAAAACTACCCCGAGGGAGGACATTGTCCACACTCGGGGGCTTAGCTGCGACTCTGTATCGCCTAAGTTAAAAACTATTCTGAGTGAGGACATCGTCCACACTCGGGTGCTTAGCTGTGACTCCGTATCGCCTAAGTTAAAGGCTATTCCGAGTGAGGACATCATCCACACTCGGGGGCTTAGCTGCGACTCCGTATCGCCTAAGTTAAAAACTATTCCGAGTGAGGACATCGTCCACACTCGGGGGCTTAGCTGCGACTCTGTATCGCCTAAGTTAAAAACTACCCCGAGGGAGGACATCGTCCACACTCGGGGGCTTAGCTGCGACTCCATATCGCCTAAGTTCAAAAACTACTCCGAGTGAGGACATCATCCACACTCGGGGGCTTAGCTGCGACTCCTTATCGCCTAAGTTAAAAACTATTCCGAGTGAGGACATCGTCCACACTCGGGGGCTTAGCTGCGACTCCGTATCGCCTAAGTTAAAAACTATTCCGAGTGAGGACATCGTCCACACTCGGGGGCTTAGCTGCGACTCCGTATCGCCTCAGTTAAAAACTACCCCGAGGGAGGACATCGTTCACAATCGGGGGCTTAGCTGCGACTCCGTATCGCCTAAGTTAAAAACTATTCCGAGTGAGGACATCGTCCACACTCGGGGGCTTAGCTGCGACTCCATATCGCCTAAGTTAAAGGCTATTCCGAGTGAGGACATCGTCCACACTCGGGGGCTTAGCTGCGACTCCGTATCGCCTAAGTTAAAAACTACTCCGAGTGAGGACATCATCCACACTCGGGGGCTTAGCTGCGACTCCGTATCGCCCAAGTTAAAAACTACCCCGAGGGAGGACATCGTGCAGACTCGGGGGCTTAGGTGCGACTCCCTATCGCCTAAGTTAAAAACTACTCCGAGTGAGGACATCATCCACACTCGGGGGCTTAGCTGCGACTCCGTATCGCCTAAGTTAAAAACTATTCCGAGTGAGGACATCGTCCACACTCGGGGGCTTAGCTGCGACTCCGTATCGCCTAAGTTAAAAGCTATTCCTAGTGAGGACATCGTCCACACTCGGGGGCTTAGCTGCGACTCCATATCGCCTAAGTTGAAAACTCTTCCGAGTGACGAGCGCTTCTCTCACTCGGGGGGGGGGGGAGGGCTTAGCCGCGAACAAGTTTTTGCCTAAGTTAAAAATCCAGCCGAGTTAAGAGCATCCCATTCACTCGGAAGCTTAGCTACGAATCAGTCTTCGTCTAAGTTGAAAACTCTTCCGAGTGACGAGCGCTTCTCTCACTCGAGGGGCTTAGTCGCGAACAAGTTTTCGCCTAAGTTAAAAATCCTGCCGAGTGCATAGCATCCCATTCACTCGGAAGCTTAGCTGCGAACCAGTCTTCGTCTAAGTTGAAAACTCTTCCGAGTGACGAGCACTCCTCTCACTCGGGGACTTAGCCGCGAGTCAGGCCTCGCTTAAGTTAAAGGCTGTTCTGAGTGACAGGCAACACTTACACTCGGAAACTTAGTTGCGAACCAGTTTTCGCCTAAGTTCAAAATTCTTCCGAGTAATGAGCATCCATCTCACTCGGAAACCAAACAAACTTAGCCAAGCAAACACGCAAACATTGTCTCTATCAGACCCCCGCCGATGCAAACACTCGACGGCGGTCTCGGGGACTACACCCAGTGGGTGCACTCAGCGTGCCCCCACTGGACCTACTATCACTCGACCAGGTCCGGCCTGTCAAGTGACAAGCGACTATCAAAACAAATCTAAGACCCCTGCCGATGTAACGCCATTCGACAGCGGTCTCGGGGACTACACCCAGTGGGTGCACTCAGCGTGCCCCCACTGGACCAGAAACCACTCGACTAAGACCTGATCTACTCGAGGGGAAAACAAGGAAGTACAAGTTCACTTGGACGCATATCAAAACAGAATCGATCAGGATGAATGACAAAGACTCCAATCAACGCAGACTTCTGTGAAGCCCTAAAATGCATTCGGAATTTTTGTGTCTTATCAGAACCTGCATCGATCCCTTTTTCACTCGAACCCCGATCCATTCGGAGGCTAATGATGGGGATATGTACCTAGGGTAGGGTCTTAGGCCTGACCTACATACCCTACCTAAGGACACTACATTGGAAAACTTAAAGATTACAAGATTACAAGGAAGACTCCGACTGAAATCACCATGGCGCATGAGTCACTCGACAGAAAATCCACTCGGAGGTTTCTCCCTCCATTCGATAGCCGCCTTTCACTCAGAAGAACCAGAAGTCAGTCGACTGCAGAAGACCAGAAGCCACCCCAGGGAGGCCAACGGACATGCGTTCGACTGGTCGCCATAAGTAGCATTTATTACATACGTTATCAGTAACGTTCACCTTTATTACCACGATCGAACCCTTGGTTGCCAGGTATCCATGAGGGGCAGCGCACTCTATATAAGCCACCCCTCCCCTCTGGCACAAGGGTTCGCACCCCCTGTAAATCACACATTCCACACGACAGGAGCTCCCGAGCACTGAGACGTAGGGCTGTTACCTCCACGAGAGGGGCCTGAACTCATACATCCGTGTGTACAATTTCGCCGTAGCTAGGACTCTGCCCTCTCCTTACGTACAGCTAACCTCTACTGTCAGGCTCGTTCCCACGACAGTTATGAGACATTATTCACGGTAATGATTATGTGTATATAGGCATCACGTCCATAAACAAGTAGACCGACTCCTGCCTGCATCTACTACTATTACTCCACTTCGAGAGCGCCTCTATGCTTGCCTCTCTAGGTATTAAGTTCATGGCAAACAGAGTAATGCTTGGAGCAAGATGACATGATGTAGACAAAGTAAAGCAAGCAACATGGACCCCGTCGTTTTATCCTTAGTAGCAACAATACAAGTACATGTCTTGTCCCCTTCTGCCACTGGGATATAGAGCACCGCAAGATCGAACCCACTACAATGCACCACTCCCAGTGAAGATAAATCAATCTAGTCGGCCAAACCAAACGGATAGATCGGAGAGAAATACAAAGCTATAATAATCATGCGTAATAGAATTCAGAAAATACTCAATTACTTTCGATGAATAATCTGATCATAAACGCACAAATGTAGAATTCAGAAATGACTCAATCTACCGGAGGGGGTCCACCCAGGAGCCACATGCGTGGTGAGCGCCCCCTAGGGCGTGCCCACCGAGCTTGTGGGTCCCTCGGGAATCCGACTGACCTAATTCCAACGCTATAAGTTTCGTTCCGCTGAGAAAAAAATCAGAGATAAACTTTCATCGCGTTTTGCGAGACGGATCCGCCGCCACCTCATGTTCTTCCTCGGGAGGGCTGATCTGGAGTCCGTTTGCAGCCCCGTAGAGGGGGATTTGTTGTCTTCCTCATCACCAACCCTTCTCCATCAACAATTCCATGATGTTCACCATCGGGAGTGAGTAATTCCTTCGTAGGCTTACTGGAAGGTGATGGGATTGGATGATATTTGTCATGTAATCGAGTTATTATGATAGGGCTTGATCCCTAGTATCCACCATGTTATGAGATTTTCTATGACTTTGCTATGCTTAATGCTTATCACAAGGGTCCGAGTGCCATGATTTCAGATCTGAACCTATTATGTTTTCACGAATATGAGAGTGTTTTGGATCTTATCTTGCAAGTTGTATGCACCTATTATGCGTTATGATCCGTAGACCCCAAAGTGACAATAATTGGGATCATCTCGGATGATGACCGTAGTATGAGGAGTTCATGTATTCATCATGTGTTAATGCTTTGTTCCGGTTCTTTTTTAAAAGGAGGCCTTAATATCCCTTAGATTTCCTTATGGACTCCACTGCCACGGGAGGGGGGGTAGGGCAAAAGATGCCATGCAAGTTCTTACTATAAGCATGTATGACTATATAAAGAATACATGTTGATATTACATTGATGAATTGAAGCTAGTTCTGTGTCGCTCTAGTGTGTAACAGTTACATGAAAAATGTCATCCATAATTATCCATCACCGATCCAATGTCTACGCTTTTCGCATATTGATCTCTGCTAAGTTACTATTGTTGATGTTGCTGCTACAACCATCACAATCACTACTATTGTTGTTCCTATTACTATTGTTATTGTGCTACTAAAACTTTGCCGCAGAAAGAAATTCGAGGTGTGGTTGAATTGACAACTCAACTACTAAGACCAATAAATATTCTTTGGCTCCCCTTGTGTCGAATTAATAAATTTGGGTGAAATACTACCCTCGAAGACTATTGCGATCCCCTATACTCGTGGGTATCAACGTCGTATTGCGGATCTCCTCTCCGTGTCAAGGTGCCTGGTGGGAAGACACTTGTCCACCGTGGCTAGGTAGTGATGACTCTTTGCGTCGTTCTCTCTCTTAAGGGCGTTGTCGAGGAGGTTATGTTTCCTAGGGTGTAGTGTGATGTGGTTCTCATATCTTCTTATATACTACTTCGGTAGCATAGTCGCTTGCACTCTACGTGATTCGGGTATCCTAGGATTTTCTTTGTAAGAGGGTTACTAACTAGTGCAGAGACGTCCTTAGATGACACATGTAACGCACACCATTCGACCAAACTGGGTGTGATGCATGAATCACAAACGCTATGGTAATAAACTCGTCTTCAAGAAAATGAACAATGTGTGATGGCTGATCCATCAAACATGGTTCAAAAAAGAGTTGTGTGTGCGACATGAGGCATAGAGTTCATCAATTTGAACAGTTTACAATGAGCCAAATTAACACAAATGGTTACTGAGAACAAGATGTGTACGATAGACGGTATACATGTCACTCTGATGAACTATTTACAATGAGCCAAAATAACACAAACGATTCACCACAAAAAACTGTGTGTGATACCTAGCAAATAGGCTAGTAATGGGAAAAGTGTGGGGAACACTGATAATAACATAGACTGTTCCTGCTAATAAGTTGTGGGCAAGCACTTGCTAGTAACCAATTGTGTGCGATTGTCGAAATCATCACCGAAGTATGTCTTAGTTTAATTGTTTGCGATGTGATTTGTTATGTCTACACAACATCTATGCTTTGTCTATAGAAGAACATCATATATACTTATAACAATGTTATATGATTGAATAACTAATTAAACATCCAATTACATAACTAACTACACATAACATTTGCACGCCTCAATAAACAGTTACTTGCATAATAAAGTAGGAGAAACGGTCATCAAATCATCTACTTCTTCTTGTTGCGTTTACCACTGATCTTCTTTTTACTCGATCCCTCGTCTTCTTTTGGTGTGTTTGGTTCAGGAACGAAGTGGAATGGAATGTCATGGTTCCATTTCACTAGAATGGGTCGGTTCCATTCGTCTGTTTGGTAGGGGCAATTTGAAGGAATGGAATGGTTACATGTTGTTGTTTGGTTGAGAGGTAGGTTAGAATGTAATTGTTCACCTCACCCTTCTTCTATGTAGAAATTGTCCATCCTGTTGTTCTCCCGACACAAACACCACACACGGCCAAATTTCTTATCCACTGGTATGCACCAAATTTCATCAATCTATCATATAGCAGCAACAAGTAATACGACAACAAGCAACCTTTCATTAATCTCCCATACAACAAAGTGTTATGTATTCTTTTCTTTCGGAGAGCATGCACAACAACAGCAAGTAATACAACATCAAATGTTGTACGCTGTGTATCTGCACCAAATTTCATCAACTCACGCATACCACGCAGAGTCGACATGGGTTGCTGGGGCTAGAGGTGGGAGATGAGGGCCAGGGCGGCCACATCTGGTGAGATCCCGGGGAGGACGAGCTCCTCCGATGACGGCCCCACCGCCAGTCTGAGGGCATTAGGGACGAGCGACGAGGGGAGGGTGGCGGCTGCAGCTTGGCTTCTTCGAAGGAGAGAGGCCAGAGTCGGGGAGAAGTGAGAGACGCGAGGCGTTCCGCGTCGTTCCGCCGATTTGGTGGTACGAGCGCATTCCGGATCTGAGAGGACTATGCCGTTCCAGGGAAAGAGTGGGTTCTGGTTCCTTGACCAGAACAAACACGAGAACGACCCCTGGGAACGGAACGCACCCGTTACATTCCATCCGGTGACCTAAACCAAACACACCCTTTAGGAAGGAAGCAGTTCCTCGTGTCAACGATCCGCATGTACTTTTTCAAATTTAACGAACTTTTTCTAAAATGCAAGAGCACCTTTTAAATACATGAATATGCATTTCTAACTATATCAAAAAAAAATTTAATGTGCAAACATTTTTTCAAAAGTGTGGACATTTAAAAAATTCATGTTTTTTTTGAAAATGCTCAAATATGTTTAAAAAATATGTGAACAGTTTTAAAAATATCATAAAACAATTTAAAAATGTGGATCATATTTTCAAAATATATATATGAACAACCTTTCCAAAATCATGAACGTAAAAACCTCTTGAAATTAACTAAACATGAGTTATTTTTTAAAATAAAATGAAATAAAACAGCAACATAAATAAAAATGAGATTATATAAAATCAATAAAATATGGCCAATCTATGCTAATGTAACAGCCTAATATATAAGCCAAAGGGCGACACGGTGCTAATGTAACTGCCTAATATATAAGCCAAGCATCCGATAGCAGTATCAACTCTGGTATGTGTCATGCGCTGCTGGAGCATGGAATTTTTTTTATTGTGGTCCCCTACAACACGTGTTGTATCTAACGTTGTCTTTCCCCTCGCGTCGAGGGCGCGACTATCACTCGCTTCATCCAAGACATAGCGGGGAGCTCCTATATGGCGTCTTCAACGCCAGAAAACTCAGTTGGCGCACACTAGCTATCCCTGTTGGGCCTGAGCCCACTACTCCTTCGCCTTCTCCCATTCGCTACTATTCCTTTGCTAGTTTTCACATTCGCTACAGTCTTTCTTCCGTTCGATTTTTTCGCCTCCCTGCTTTCTCCTACAGCACTTTAAATAGAAAAATAAAATAAAAATTAGAAAAAAATGAAAAAAGTTCAACGATTTCAAAAAAAATCATGAATTTGAAAAAAGTTCATTCGAATTTGAAAAAATTTCATCGATTCCGTAAAAAAGTTCATCGTGTCTGAAAAAGTTCATCGTTTTCAATAAAAAGTTCATCAAATTTGAAAAAAGTTCATTCGAATTCGAAAAAAGTTCATCGATTCTGGAAAAAAGTTTATCGTATCTGAAAAAGTTCATCGTTTTCAAAAAAAAGTTCGTCCAATTTGAAGAAGTCCATCAAATTTTATAAAAGTTCATTGACTTTCAAAAACAATCATCGAAATTGTAAAAAAAATCATAGTTTTTGAAAAATAGTTCATCGAAATTGGAAAAGTTCATCAAATTTTGATAAAGTTCGTCGTTTTTGAAAAAGTTCAAAAAAAGTTAAAAAGGAAAAAACAAACAAGAAAAAAACGAATAAGAACCGTATGGAAAACTGTCCAACGAACCGGGAAAACAGATTTAGAAGGTTCTAGAAGCTTCCCAAAACCGGGGGCTTCCCGCAAACTCGAGAATATATAGAAAGGTAAAAAGATATACTATTTCACATCGTTTGTATTTGCCATAGTGCTCAGTGCGTTTGTACGTAAACCTACAGATCCTGAGTTCAAATCCCCGTCGCCCCTTAGGTTCTTTTTTTACCTTTCAATCGAGGAAGAAAAAACAGATAAATTGGCCAGCATAGCTAACGCGGCTGCAGGCACCGGTTACCAAAGTTGCCCTTAACCGGCGCCTGTAGCGGCGAATAGGATTTGCCGACATACCGACCTCTTGCCTCAAACAGTTGCGACAGTGGGCCATCCCAGTGCCCGGGAGGCCGCAGGTTTTAGGTCATCGTCTTTTTTATTTTACTTTTTTCTTATTATGGCTTTGTCTTACACTTCCAAATATTCTAAATAAATAATACAAAAACACTTACATAAAAAATTGAAAAAAATTGATTCAAGCATTTCACAAATATTAAATTAGTAAAAATGTTTCTCATGTATACGAATTTTTTTACAATGTGTAAGAATTTTTTTGATCTTGTATTTAGAAAATATTAATAAATTATTAAAAAATATTAATCATGTTTTAGAAAAGTTTTGAATGTGTAGAGAAAAAAAATATGTGTCATGTATGCAAAAATATTTAAATAATATACAATATGTATGGAAAAGATGTAGATTAAATGTGTGTAAATAATGTTCCTGGTGTATACCAAAAATATACAATGTACATTAAAAAATAGATATCAAAAAACATATATTGACAAAATTTAATTTTATATTCTAAAAATGTTAAACATGTATAAAAATATTCATGAAGGATACAAAAAATGTACATTATGTCTGGAAAAATGTTTATTGCCATTGAAGAAACATCACTGTGTAATTTAAAATATATACATATATAAAAGTTATTATGTATTTCAAATGTTAAACATGTATATAAAATATAATTTTAATGTATACAAAAAAATTGAACGTGTACTGAAAAAAGTTGACATGTGTTGAATAAAAGAAAAGCCGCTGAAAACTAACAAAGAAAAAAAAATGAAGAAACCCAGTAAAAAAACAAAGATAAAAATAATAATGAAAATGTAAGAAAACCATTGCAAAAGAATGAAAACAATAAAACTAAGAAAGAACAAATAAAAATAAAGAAAACAAAGAAAACAATGAAAATGAAAAACAAAGAAAACCTACACGAAAATGAAGTGATAAAAACCATGAAAGAAACAAAAAAACCAAAGAAAACCAATAAAAACTAAGAAAGAAACAACAAACAAAGGAAGAAAGAGAAGAAAGGAGTGAAAAAATGAAGAAAACCATGAAAAAAAGATTAAACCGTGAAAGTAAATGGAAGAGAAAAAAAGAAAAAAAAATGGTGCAAAAAGGTAAATTTTAGGAAAACGTCTGGGCATGGCTCGACGGCCGAACCTTTGGTCGATCGCGTCCATGCACGCAAACCCCATTGAATTCAAGCGGGACACGTAGGATGCGGAGGCCTACCCCACCCCACTCCGCACCCTCTTTCGCCATTATCTTCTCGCCCGAGCCAACTCGCGCCACACTACAACTTTTTTCTCGCCGCAACCTCCTCCCCCAGGCCAGGCAGCATCTCGCCGGGGATTGAGCTGCCAACAGAGATGGCTGCCAACCCCCTCCCCGTGAGCTAGTCTTCCTTCGCGTGCGCGCCTTCCCCATCCATGTTATTTTCCTGCAAAAGAGAGCGAGGACGGAGGCAGGGGTGCTGCGACCAGCGGGGAGGGAGGGTGCGAGGAGTTGCGACGGTGGCACATGACGACTGGGGGGGGACCTCGACGGCGGAATGCTAGGACGGCACGACGGGGGATGTTGCAATCGTCAGTGCGAGTTGTTGGAACCAGGTGACGGTATTCAACAATATATGGGCCACAGGGACCTTCTACGTTCGGCGTGAGGCACGTAGCAGGCAAAGAGAAGCAACAACCACGAGCACACAACCAGTTTACCCAGGTTTGGGCCACTGTGAAGCGTAAAACCCTACTCCTGCTTTGGTTTATTATGAGTGGAAATACCCAATTACAAGTGCGCAACCTTGCCGGCAAGGCGCTCGGAGGTGCAGCAGCTAGTGTAAATGGGTAGAGTGTCAATTTTTTTTAGTGTAGCCATGAGCCTCCTTTTATAGATGAAAGGGGCTACCATAATGGTAAAATGGTAATTACAGAGGGAGGTAGTGGCTACAACAGTGGTCAAACTACTGATGTCAGCTATAATGCTTAACATACCTACTCTACCTAACCTTAACAACATAGGACAAGAGGATTACATTATCCGTTAGGTGTCAAGTTGGGATGAAATGCCGGCAAGGGAGTGATGCACCACCTATCCGTCAGCCGAGCTACCTTTTATTCCAGCGACACGTCCTTTGGATGGGTGTCAATAAAGCTGGTCTTCAAGTGGCGAACTGTTGGAAATATGCCCTACAGGAAATAATATTATATTATTATATTTCCATATTCATAATTAAGAGTTTATATTCTATGCTATAACTGCTATAATCCTGGGATATGCGATTGAGTGAAAAACTCATATGCACGTGTGGTATGATAAACAGTAAAAAAGATTCCTAGTCTCGCCTCTATGACTAAGTGTTGTTGGTGATCATGTTTTCCGGATCTTAGGATATCGTTAAGTGTGACAATGATCCTAAAACAACATTGAGATTATGACGTTAGAAAAACGATCATATTGAATCGACCTAAATACTTGTTTGTTAATTATACTATGAGATAGTACCATCTGAAATCAATTGTTATAACATTGAGTGTTAACATTTGTTTTATGTTCCTTAGACCATGAGAGTATATTAGTCACTTCTTACTGTACATGAGCTTTGGGGTTGCTCAAACATCATCTGTAACTAGGTGATCATTATGAAAACTCACAGGTTCATCGAAAAGTTTGAAAAGGGACTAGATAGCTCGAGAGTGGAATTTTGTCCTCTGACGATGGTGAGATATTCTTAGGGACCTCTCCGTATGATGGCAAAAATCATCATCACCCGGAACATGAAAACGAGAAAGAAGAACAAAACCAGTAACGAGGATAACGGTATAGTGAGCATGCGATGACTGATGAGGATACAGATGCATCCCGGGTTTTGTAAAGTATCGCGAATCAAAGGGAATGTCACATGGTAACCAAATGTTCACTCTAATATCATTCGTGTTCAAATAGGGATCAATATGGACGTCCACGGTCCCGCTATCGGTAATTGAACGAAGGGGTTCGTTCATGCCTATGAGTTACCAAACCTAACGGGTCACAATCTTAAGGTAATCACGATCTGCTAAGTGTTAGTAGGACGGGAGTGATGAGAACATATTTTGAAATTGTTTCATTAATATACGAAATAGTTTCGAGAGGAGCCGGAAGCATTTCGAGGTCACCGGAAGGGTTCCGGAGAGTATCGGGTAATACTGGGTATTACTGATAAGTAATATATAGGTGGAAAATGTTTCCGAGGATGTTCAATTATATATATAATGGTCTAAAAGTATTTTAATTTTTATATTTAATTAGATATCAACGGGCCTTAAAAGGCCAAGAGGTGGAAGGGCCACAAGGCCACAAGTGGGAAGGCGGCTCCTTTCCCTCAGGAAGGGGCCGAATTGAGGAGGGGAGAAGTTGGGCCCCTCCCTCTCTCCTCCAACATATATATACTTGAGGTATTGGCACCTATTGGATACATAAGTTTTGAAGCATCCTGTAGTTCTAGTCTACTTGGTCCTAGTTAACTAATTAAAGCTAGGTCTAGTTCCTCCAATCCTCATAATTAGAAGCCTGGTGTGGTTCTAATCTCATCCCTCTAATTCTCCAGCGATAATTAGCTCTGTACAACAAAGCACTGCCGGGTTGTGAAGACCGTATGCTTGCAATCTGTAGAGAGGTTGTGCTTTCGGTCTTATGTCCGAGGGACTGTTTGTGGGCGGTTCATAGGATCGTTCATCTACAGTTCAAGGGACTCCAAGCTCGATCTTCGTTGTCATGTTCTCCTTCCACTACAACTCGATGATGGTAACGATTGTGATCCCAACTGTTATTGTATCTTCATAGTGTTCCTAGTTGATCATAGGGCGTTTTTTTTTCTTTTCTACTATGTTTCCAAATAGTGGGATCATGATGGTTCTATGAGTAGATATAGGTTACGATCTAGATCACATGTGGATGTGAGGGATTGCTGTTCTTGCTATACTTCCCTCAAGTGTTGCTTCGGTTCAGTTCATTGAAGGAATGATGTGGCTTTGTACAAAATTTTGACAATCGATCGGCTCTGACTCTCGACGATCTGCTAATAGCTCTTTGGGCCTCATCATAGTCAAGAATAGTGAACCTCGTGTACAAAAGAGGGTGATGAAGATGATTGATCTTCTAGGGGGTCATGCGTATTGAGGAAGTTTAGTGTGGGGCTAGAGATTTTTAATTAAGTCTCTTCCCTGACATACCCCGAAACTTACTCTAGCAACAAGGATTATCGCCTTAATGGTGGACGTAGGTAGCTAGTGTTATCCTGAAACCCTAGAAACCATGGAATTAAAATTTGCCAAACTGGTTAGAGGACGTCTAATTTGGTTTTGTAGGGTTTGCATATGACGTGGTATAGCCTTTGTCATGATAATGAGTTTATGTATGAGATGGTCATACGTTGTAATGTTAAGTGACCTATGCGTCACGGCATGATGGCTGGAGCCATAGGATTGCCACGTTAATGTAAATATCATAGAGTTAAGCCTACAGGTTACACGTGACGATGGCGAGCGTACACAGACCCCGACGAGGAGAAGGTGTACTACGCGCGGGACGAGGAGCTATAATTTCGTGCCACGACAGAATTTCTTAATTTGGTGCCATGGCAACGTTTTTTGAAACTGTCGCCACAGCAACGTTTTCTGAAATTGCCACCATGACAACATTTTTGAAACAATTGCCACGACAACGAAATATTGTCCGTCACGACAATTCAATTGAAAATTGAAGAAGATCATGAAGGATACCCGGTGCCCAGGGCTATACCATATTATGCTTTTATAAATGGCCTGAGATGTTTATCATGTTGTTGTTTGCACCCTTTGATTGCGTAGTAGGCAATTATTAGGGTGATCTCTCACTGAAAAAAAACAAGTTAAAAGGTGATCTTCCCAATGTTACAACCGTCTATAACACATAACTTTCCGGAGTGCGTCATGTCCACATGAGTACAAACGGACCGTGATGTGTAAGATGGGTTAGGTATGACCTAGTAAAGAAGATAGCACTCGACTATCTTGAAGTTCTAGTAGAATCGTTCTGAGTTCGGAGCACGAAGCATCGAAAGATGGACCAGAGTCATATGGAGATATGATCGGTAAAAGATTGCCTAGCGTTTGATTTCACATCATCAGTGATGTCCACATCAATGGTTGTGAATAAGATCAGAGTCTTGAATCACTTAAAATCAATTATGAGAGATATTGGTTTGAGTGGGAGCACAATTTTGTATTAACTAAGTTTAATCACTAGTGCAATCAATTATGAACTATGTTGGCTCAGGGTTCCACCTTTGTTGTTGAAATTTATTAGTTGTTATTTATCTAGTTGAATCTTTACGATTGGTAAACGTAATGAGAGGATCATCCTCTAAAAGTGTCGAGAAAGATTGTTTCTATTGCATGCTTACAATGCCCTCCTACTAATGCTATGGATGACGAGACTCACGTCCTTTGATACAAAAGGCTAGAATTACATTACAGTCTGCTTGCTTCCAAGAAACCCCAATGATCTATTCGATGTAATCACTTTGTTTGGTGCGTTTGTGTGATCCGATGAATTGTGGATTTATGTTCAGATTATTCATGATAAAAGATTAGAGTCTTCTCTGAATTATTTGTGATTCTTATTTGCATGATTATTATAGCTTCGTAAATCTCTCCGATCTATTGATTTGGTTTGGCCAACTAGATTGATCTATCTTTAGTGAGAGGGTGCGTTGTAGTGGGTTCAATCTGGCAGTGCTCTATATCCCAGTGACATAAAGCGACAAGGCACGTCTTTGTATTGCTGCCACTAAGGATAAAACAATGGGGTTGATTCATATCAATTGAGTTTTCTTTGTCTACATCATGTCATTGTTCTCCAAGCATTACTCTATTTTACTTAATACTCTAGATGCATGCTGGATAGCGGTCGATGGGTGGAGTAATAGTAGTACATGCAGGCAGGAGTCGGTCTTCTTGCTTATGGACGTGATGCCTATATACATGTGATCATTGTCGTGAATTAATATTGCATAACTATGCGCTTTTATATCAATTGCCCAACATTGATATGTTTACCCACCGTATGCCTTCTTCGAGAGAGATGTCACTAGAGAACACTATGGCCCCCGGGTCTATTCACTTAAAAATTTACAAACGCTATTATTTCCTTGCTGCCATTATTTACTTTTCATTTATTTTTATCCAACTATCATCTACACTACTTATCTACTTGCAAGTAACGAGTTCAAGGGGCTTGACAACCCTCTTGTCCGTGTTGGGTGCAAGTGTTTGTTCTTTTGCGTGTAGGCGCTGAAGACGGGGGATGCGTGATACTCCTATTGGTTCGATAACCTTGGTTCTCACTGAGGGAAATACTTACATATACTGTGCTGCATCACCCGTTCCTCTTCACGGAAAAACCCAACGCAGATCACAAGTTTCAGGAAGGCTTTCTGGAGCCGTTGCCGGGGAATATCACCAACTTACTATCAAGTACCTTCTCACAAATTATCATTCACTTGTTCTACATTTTATTTGATGTTATATTTTGCTTGCTATAAAAATAGAAAATACAAAAATATTTATTCTTGCTAGTTTACTTGTTCCCTTGCAATAATCATGTTATCTCACACAAATAGAAGGTAAAGACTTATGGATCCACTTAAAGTTTTCTACTTGGATCATCTTTGATCCATTTGTGCTCGTGCTGAAACCCCAACTAGCTTAGTTGAGGGAAAATCATTAGATGAGCATTCTTATTTTGTGCGTCATCGGTTGTCCCAAAAGGGGAGACTCTTATGGCATCAAATAAATTGTTTCCTATGCTATGCTTGGAATCAGTGTGAAATTTATGATTTTACTTGTTGCTATGAGAACCCTAAAAAACACCTTCCCTACCTTTGTGAGTTTAATGATAATTAAATCTTATCTTCTTATGACAAGGGTGTTTATAGTTACTATGATATCAAACTAATTGAAGAATTTGTTGCTTTTAAGGGTGCTTATGAAGTTGCTTCTTTGATTGAAAAGTATGATGCTACTCTCTACAAATCTAAAAATTTTGTCATACTTAAATATTGCTATGAAAACTATGCTCCTAATGCCTATGTTAAAGAATTTATTGAGAGAATGGTTGCTGCGTTAGAAGAAAATTATGATTCCATTGATTCAATTGAAATATCCCCTCTTGATGAACATGATGTTTTCTATTCTTATGGCCACGATGACAATATTAATGATGCTTATGGAGATGAACTTGCTATAGTTCCTTATGTTGAAAATAAAATTATTGCTATTGCACCCAAAAAAGCATGATTGCAATGATGTTACTATAAATTCTATTAATGTAAATTGTGCTAGTGATATGCAAAGCCACAAGCTTGGGGATGGTAATTTGTTATGTCCACTACTTATTGCAATGATCATGATTGGGGTGATGATGTTTCTTTTGATCTTGAAAATTTATTTAAGCCTCATGATAAATATGTTATGGATAATAATGTTTGCAATAATATTGAAAGTGGATTTGGAAGAGTGTAAAACTAAGATAAGAATCCCACATATTAGGAGAGTGTTCAATCTTATGATTTTATTGATAAAGGTGGGTTTGGAGAGGTCATGACTTTAGTTAATGTTGATCCCACTACCTTGGAAGATTGTAAAAATTTTGTGCATGTGGATCATGGAGAGAATATTTTATATGAGAGATATATTGTTGAATTTGAATATGATCCTACAAGTAATTATTATGAGAGAGGAAAATATGGTTATAGAAATTTTCATGTTACCCACTTACCTCTCTTTGTGTTAAAATTATTAATGCTTCATTCTTCCTACATGCATATGCTAGATACTTCTTGTCTTGATATTTTCTTTACTTATAAAATTCCTATGAATAGGAATTATGTTAGACTTAAATATGTTTTCCACATGCTATATGATGCTCTCTTTATGTTTCAATTATTATCTTTCATGTGAGCATCATTATCATCACAAGCCTATCTTAATGGCTATAAAGAATGAGCTTGTTGGGAGACAACCCAATACTTTTTGTTATTTTTAGTTAACATGATTATTGCTACTCTAATGATTATGTTTTATGTTTAAATTAGTGTGTGTGTGTGTGTGTGCTAAATAAAGCCTTTGGGATGATTTGAATGATAAGTAGAATTGATACGGTGCAGAAAACAAAAACTTTTGCATCCAGTGCAGAATTTCTCTGATTTTACTGGAACGCCATTTTGATCTGAATTTTATACACAATATTTTATACAAATTCCTCAGGTCTTCCTAATATTTCGGAATTTTTGGAGTTACATAAGTAGGGTGTCTTCGCTGATCACTATAGACTGTTCTGTTTTAGACAGATTCTGTTTTTTTGCTTGCATAGTTTGCTTGTTTTGATGATGCTATGGATTATATCGGGGGGTATATGTCATGGAGAAATTAGAATATAGTACCTTATGCAACAATGAAATATTAATCAATTTATAACATCACCTAATGTTTTTGGTTCGCCTAGCCTACTAATGGATCTCACAAGTTTTCTCTTGAGTTTTGTGTGCTGAAGTTTTCAAGTTTTGGGTGTTATTACGATGGATGAAGGAATAAGGAGCGGCAAGATCCTAAGCTTGGGGATGCCCAAGGAACCCCAAGGTAATATTCTAGGAAGACTCAAGTGTCTCAGCTTGGGGACGCCCCGGAAGGCATCCCCTCTTTCGTGTCAATCCATCGGTATGTCACTTGAAGCTATATTTTTATTCATCACATGATATGAGTTTTACTTGGAGCGTCATGCATCTTAGGTTGTTTTTCTTTTTATTTTTCCATAATCATTGTTTGCTGGACACACCCACTTGAGAGATACACATGTTCACCATGATTTGTTAGAATACTCTATGTGCTTCACTTATATCTTTTGAGCTAAGCAGTTGCTCTAGTACTTCAGTTATATCTTTTAGAGCACGGTGGCCTATAGATTTTATAGAAATAATTGCACTCTCGTTCTTCACTTAAAATTGATTGAGAGTTAATGAACAACGACGGTAATTTGCATGGGTTATAACACTAGTCCAAAAATAATAGGTATTCAAGGAGTGCATAATCAAAACCACATGTAGCACATAAAAGAGAAATTGTGGGTTAATGATATTGATGTGGTAACACTACTACAGAATGGTCCAAAGACGACACAGCAATCAGAGACCCTTCGACGAAACTGTGTGCGATGACCAAATCACAAACGGTATAGTTATATCTCTGTCACTAATGACGCAAACTGTTTGCGATGACGGGTCCATCAAATACGATCCCCAAAAAAGTTGCGTGTGCGATTTGTGGCAAACAGTTGGTCCAGATAAACTGTTTCCGATTGGATAATATAGCGCAAACGGTTAGAAAAGTGCATGTGTGTGTGATGTACGACATACAGTTCACCTTGACAAGCTGTTTGCGCTGATCCAGCAAAACACAAGCGATTGTGCAGATGATTACGTGTGCGATAGATGGCATACAGGTCATTCGGATGAACTGTTTGTGATGAGATAAGATAACATAAATGGTTACATCGATCAAGATGTGTGTGATAGACAGCATACATGCCACTGGGATGAACTGTGTGCGATAAGGAAAAATAACACAAACGGTTGCTCAGATCAAGATGTGTGTGATGTACAACATACACAGGCCATTCGGATGTGTTGTGGGCAAACGGTTTCGGATAAAGAACTGTCAGGGACTGATGAAATCATCACCGACGGATATGGTTGTTTATTCCGCATGCGATGTGATTTGCTCAATCTGCCCACAAACATCTATGCTTCTGTTTAGAACAACTTGATTGCAGAACCAAATTAAACATCCAAATACATAAGTGACTACACACATAACATTGGCACACCTCAATAAACAATTACACACATAACAACATGATTGCCATAATCTAATTAAGCATCCAAATACATAAGTGACTACACACATAACATTGGCGCACATACCTCAATAAACTATTACATGCATAATAAACTTATCCCTCTAAAACTACAAATATTTCGGTGTAGAGGGAGTATGAGCAACGATCATCAAATCATCTACTTCCTGTGACGCTTGCCGCCACCGCTCTGCTTGTGGCTCGATCCCGCGTCGTCTTCAGGTAGGAGGCACTTCCTCATGTCAACGATCTGCCTGAACATCTCGTAGCAAGTGTACGCTTGCTTTGCCGCGGTCTGGAGGTGATATTCATCAAGTTTCTTCACCCAGCCCCTGTGCCAGACAGGCTTGTTATTATCCCACTCAGCCTTCATGTCCCTATAGTAGGGGTCGACGATGGCCTCGGTCAGTCAACATGGGAGTCCATGTTCTTGTTGCTGCCCCAGACCTTGTAGTGGCCGCGGATGTCGACAAGCTTCTGGCAGGCCAAGCCCGAAGTCTTGAGCACCTTTGGATCGTTGGTGGTGTCCACCATAGCGAACCTGTAGTTGGGGTTGTTGACAAACTTGGTGAAATGCTCACAGGGCACTGTGGCCAGGCAGTAGTGGTAGACGAGGACGTGATGGCCGACGCACAACTGGGCGACGACAACTTTCTGATCATGCCCGGCACGACCGCCGGTGTAAGCGAGGTCGAAGCCGACCACTTTGTACTTGTCATCCGCATCAAGCAACCGCTCCATAGTGCCGATGGAGTCCTCCATCATGCCCGGGTCGTTGGTGTACACCACCATGAGGTACGTCTTCCTCATGTGGGTCTCTACATGATGCTCGCCGTACTCCATTGGAGCGCCGCTGGACATCCTCTCTGTATGCGTCGTCGAGGGTGTGCTTATTGTGTTGTGGGCGCGATCGAAAGCATGAAGAGACTATGGTTAATGGTCGTGTGTATAAATGGGGACCGGACGTCCTGTAAAACCGGCACTTCCAGATGGCAGATTTTGCAGCGCGTGATTCAGTCGAGGAAGCATGTAACTGCATGGGGCAACGCGCGTGGTGCAACCGCATGCATATGGAGCCCCGAACGTGATTGTGGGCCGGCCCCAACCGCTGGCAGAGCGTGCGCTGGGGGGCGCGAGAGCAGAGCACGTGGAGGGACGCGAGAGTAGAGCACGCGGTGGGACGCGAGGTCAAACCAGACCACTTTGTGCGTGTCCACTACGGCATGCATGGTGAACTGGCGCTCATCGTCGGCAGCTACTGGGAGCGCCATTGGAGCCGCACAGGATACCCTCGGTCGTGGTTATGCTTCTTAAGGTCCGGATATTAATCGTCAATTGCATATTAATGTCCAGATATTAATCGTACATTGCATAATGCATACTAAGGAAAAGATGGTACTACAGAACAACATCATGATTGCATAACCTAAATAAACATCCAATTACATTACTGACTACAGATAACATTTGCACACATCAATTAACAAGTACAGGGATACTAAACTAGTAGTAACGATCATCAAATCATTCATCTATTCTTCTTGTGACAAGGGGTGCTGGTCGGCGCAGGACGGAGGCACTTCCTCATGTCAACGATCCGCCTGCACATCTCGTACCTTACATACGTGTCCTTGGCCGCGTACTTGACATGATCTTCATCCAGTCTTTGGACCCAGGCGCGGTGCCAGGCAACCTTCTTCTTCTTGCAGACATCGTTCATGCCTCTGTAGTAGGGGTCGATGATGGACATGGCGAGGTCAACCAGGGAGTCCTTATGCTTCTCCTCACCGCCCAAGATCTTGTACATGCATTGGATGTCCACAAGATTCCGGCAGGCCAAGCCCGTGGCCTTGAGCACCTTCTCATCATTGGTGGTGTCCACCGTACCGAATATGTAGTCAGGGCTGTTGACAAACCTGGCGAATCGATCGCAGGGCCTTGTGGCCAGGCAGTAGTGATAGACGAGGACGTAATGGCCCACGCACAGCTGGGCGACGACAACCTTCTGATCATGCCCGACACAACCGCCGGTGTACTCGAGGTCGAAGCCGACCACTTTGTACTTGTCATAGGCAAGTAACTGCTCCATGGTGTGGATGGAGTTCTCCACCCAGATCGGGTCGTTGGTGTACACCACCGTGAGGTTCTTGAACCTTACGTGGGTGTCTACGTAGGCACGAATGGTGAACTGCCGCTCGTTGTCGGCAGCCACTGGGAGCTCCGCCATTGGAGCCGAGCAGGATATTCTCTCTCTATTTGGAGTGTGGGTGTGCTTCTTGTGTTGTGGGGAAAGGTTGAAGAGAGACAGTAGATTAAAAGAGCAGTGGAGTAAATGGGGGATGGACGGGCTGTAATTGGCATGTCTTGTCACCGCGTTCCCGGCGGAGGATTGCTGTGCAAGCCTGACCAGCGCATGAACAAGCGTTCCCGGTGGTTCGTTTGGCCACGCGGCGGCTCGAAGTGCCGCCAACGTATCGTTGGTGAGCCCGTTCCCGCGCGCAACTGCGCACAGCCTCCCGCCCGGCTCGGTTGGACACGCCTCGGCTGGAAGAAGCTCCCATTATTGGGGGGCGTTAAATGGCAAATGGTTAGCAAAAAACGATGCGTGTGCAATGACTTCAAGCAGCGTACACGTTCAGCACTAAGCAGCGGTGTGACATATGCAGTGCGGGTGCGACTGGGAAGGACGGTGAGGGTTTTGTAACTTTTGTTAAGGGGGGACGATGGTGAGGGTTTTCTCGGCCAGAATAATAATGCGCTTCGGAGGCGACGATTCAGTAGACATAGCCATTTGTGATAAGTGTCACTACGGTGCAAATGGACTGGTGTGGTCCGTGGGAATGCGTTCTGGACAATCAGGACACACCCGTGTCGTGGCATAATGTTAGTCCTCGCACCCGGTTTCAATCCGGGAAAATAACCAAGTTTGTGGGTTCCAAATTTCATCTTACGTGTGACACCTGAATTTTTTACCGCATTCAAGAAGTTTGCAGGTAAGTCAAGCATTTTTTTACCATAATATGCATAGTGTAAAAAAACTGCCAACACTGAAACATAGCTGTGCGTGCTGTGGGGAAACAGTTGCTAGTAGTAAATTGTGTGAGGACTCTAAGATAAGCATAATTATTCCATCTACCAAACTGATTGCAGCTCAAGTCTGCAATTACATTGCTCTACATATTAGTTCATAAAACAGAGTCTCACCGACATCTAGATCAACATATAATAAACATAACTCAAGCAATGATATATGACACACAAACTATAGATAGCTATGGTAGTGCTGGCATCAGGACATGCATATATAACTCAATCCTAATCGTACCCACCAACAACGTAAACTTTCTCCAGGTACTCCGCGTACGCGGCGTGCGCCACCCTCCGAGAATACTTCTACCTTAAGGAGCCAACGACTCGTCCTCTAGCATGCGCCAGAACACTTGCAAACGCGGGGTTAAGCCTTTGGGCACAGAACGGGCATCCGAAGCCCCCATTCCGGGTCCTGATACGACGATTATGTTGGAAATATGCCCTAGAGGCAATAATAAATTAGTTATTATCATATTTCCTTGTTCATGATAATCGTTTATTATCCATGCTAGAATTGTATTGATCGGAAACTCAGATACATGTGTGGATACATAGACAACACTATGTCCCTAGTGAGCCTCTACTAGACTAGCTTGTTGATCAAAGATGGTCAAGGTTTCCTGGCCATAAACATGAGTTGTCATTTGATAACGGGATCACATCATTAGGAGAATGATGTGATGGACAAGACCCAAACTAGGAACGTAGCATATGATCGTGTCAGTTTATTGCTATTGTTTTCTGCATGTCAAGTATGTGTTCCTATGACCCTGAGATCATGTAACTCGCTGACACCGGAGGAGTACCTTGTGTGTATCAAATGTCACAACATAACTGGGTGACTATAAAGATGCTCTACAGGTATCTCCGAGGGTGTATGTTGAGTTGGCATGGATCAAGACTGGGATTTGTTACTCCGTGTGACGGAGAGGTATCTCAGGGCCCACTCGGTAATATAACATCACAATGAGCCTTGCAAGCAAAGTGACTAAAGTGTTAGCCACGGGATCTTGTATTACAGAACGAGTAAAGAGACTTGCCGGTAACGAGATTGAACTAGGTATGGATATACCGACGATCGAATCTCGGGCAAGTAACATACCGATGAACAAAGGGAACATCGTACGGGATTAACTGAATCCTTGACATAGAGGTTCAACCGATAAAGATCTTCGTAGAATATGTAGGAACCAATATGGGCATCCAGGTCCCGCTATTGGTTATTGACCGTAGAGGTGTCTCGGTCATGTCTACATAGTTCTCGAACCCGCAGGGTCTTCACACTTAACGTTCGGTGACGTTTCGGTATTATTGAGTTATGTATGTTGGTGACCGAAGGTAGTTCGGAGTCCCGGATGAGATCCCAGACGTTACGAGGAGCTCCGGAATGGTCCGGAGGTAAAGATTTATATATGGGAAGTCATATTTTGGCGACCGGAAAAGTTTCGGGTTTTTCCGGTATTGTACCGGGAAGCTTCTAGAAGGTTCCGGAAACTTTCGGAGGAGTCCGTAAGTCCACCAAGGGTTTCACCACGTCCCAAGGGTTTGCATGGGCTGAGGGGAGGTGCCCTGGCCTTATTGGGCCAGGCGCACAAGTCCCTCAAGGCCCATGTGGCTTGGGAGAGGTGGAAAGTCCACCTGTTTATGGAAAGGGAGGGAATTGGACTAGGAGTCCAACTCCTCCTCCTTGGATGCGCCCTAGGGCTTGGAGAGGCTGATCTCCACGCCCCTCCACCTATATATAGAGGGGAGGGGCGCCCCAAGAGCACACACGAAGCCCTTGGCGCCCCTCTCTCTCCCTAGATCGTTTTCTCCTCCGTTCGCGGTTTCGGTAGAGCTAGGCGTAGCCCTGCCGGGATAGCACCACCACCACGCCGTCGTGTTGCCGGAGAACTCATCTACCTCTCCGCCCCTCTTACTGGATCAAGAAGGCGGAGGTCGTCATCGAGCTGTACGTGTGCTGAACGCGGAGGTGCCGTCCGTTCGGCGCTAGATTGGGACGGATCGTGATTGGATCGCGGGACGGCTTGCGATTTGGATCGCAAAGACGTTCGACTACATCAACCGCGTTTCTTAACGCTTCCCGCTTAGCGATCTACAAGGGTATGTAGATCCACTCTCCCTCTCGTAGATGCTCATCACCATGGATAGATCTTGCGTGTGCGTAGGAAATTTTTTGTTTCCCATGCAACGTTCCCCAACAGATTATGCGTTCCCGCATAGAGCTCCCTGAGCTTTTGTTTCTTGTACCTTCTCTGGTCGTATTTATCGCTGCCAACATCGTCAGATAGCACCTATACATATAATAAAAAATCATGACATTGATGAATAAAATGCATAAAATGATGTCACAAACAACTTAGGGCAACAAAATAATTAACTAATGACTTTAAATGCATGGACTGATTATTGTCAAACAAAAAAGGAACTTTGAAGTAAGTACTACTCCCCATTATCACTAAAGTAGTGATCTACATGCTCTTATACAGTGTTTATTTACAAATGGGTACATGTACAATCATCTATGTAGACGGATTATTAGCAAAATGATCATTTGTACAGGTCAACCATTAAATCACTGTAAAACCTTAGACATAATATTAGCATAATCGTATGTACGGATGTCACTTATCCAAGTCACTTATCATTTACCTAACAAACAATCAATACGTACACACTAACACGGATATATCGAATCTTACTCTGATTACATGGATTTAAATCACATGAATCCCGGGCGAATTCCAAAAAAAGGCGGAAACAGAACTAATTAGAGATACCCTATGATATAGTTACCAAAATAGATGGGGGGGGGTCTAACCTGTTCTCCGTCGTCGTCGGAGTTGTCGCCGTCGGAGTCGTCGGAGTCGTCGTCGGTGGAGTGGTCATCAGAGAGGTCGTAGTAGTCTCTGTGCAGCACCACCTCCTGCTGGGGAGGCATGAGGGGGCTTACGACGTCATGGCGGTGCTTCTGTCCGCATGAGACCTCATCGGCGGGGAGGGCAACCTCATAGCCCAGCATCAAGAGATGCTTAGTTGCTTCACCGGCCCCGGCTTCGAACACCGTGTCACCACTCCATCCGATGGTGCGCTTGGTCGCCATCTGATACACTTATGACTGGGAACGGCGGCGAGGATGCAGGCGCGGTGTGTGTGGAGAGAGGGGAGTGCGGCCGCCTGCTATAACTAGCGGCATAGGCGCGATTAATATAGAATGGTCGGGAGCTAGGCGGGAGGCAGTTAAACGGCTCGCCTCCCGGTGAACTTGCGCAGTGGTCTTTTCGCATGCCTCACCCCTGCTCGCACGTCTCCCGGTTAGCCTGCCCAGAGGACTGCTCGCACGTCTCCCGGTTAGCCTGCCCAGAGGACTGCTCGCACGTCTCCCGGTTAGCCTGCGCAGAGGACTGCTCGCAAGCGTCCTGTCAATTCACACACCAGCTCGCACGTCTCCCGGTGGGCCAGAGCGGCCTGCTCGCACGACTGCTCGCATGCGTCCCATCAACTCACGTCCGCTCAGACGGCACACGGGGCTCGTGGTGGTACGTAATATTTTGTTGGGACCAACGCACACGGTTGAATAATGTAATCGTTCGAGATGGTAACGTGACAAGTGTGTGTACCAAGTACCAACCTTTAATAAGCTCCTGTTTATATCATGAAACGGAATCCCAAGTTTTAGGATTTTCAGTTGATTTATGGATTCAATTTAAAATGATTTTTTCGATGTTTGAGACCGATCTGTCTAAAAACCAATATTTTTAATGTTTTCCACGACGCCAAGAGGTTTGAGGTTCCTTACCATTTATTGCATGGCGACTAAACATGAACCCAAGGGGACATATGATTTCCCCCAATGAATTCCTGGAAACTCATTGTTGCATATTTTTCGAATGATATATGAACATTTTATAATGATAACACAGACTGATGTGTCACGTGTTTTCTGCATAAAAATAGTTTGACGCGTCTCGACATGGTGTTTTTGGTGGTGGCCGCGGGGGGGGGGGGGGGGGGGGGGCTCTTTACGTTTCACTTGTTGCACGAGCCTCTATGTGTGGGATTGTCCGTTTTGTGAGGCACTTGCCACCCCAAATTATCAAAATTGTGCATTGAAATGTTTAAAACAAGGGACGCCTCTAACGTCATGCATGTGTTTAGAACACATGCACACGGTGGTGGTCCCTCGGACAATAATCCTTCGTGTGCTATTAGTGACGTGCACATTCGTGGGTCCACGTGGTCTATCACTTTTGAGCCGCACCGGTAGGGGTTTGACAAAGGTGGGTTCAGTTAATCTGCTCTGTGTTGCGGTAGATCATGGTGAGATTCCACACCAAAGATTGACGTGACGTACTCATGAGTACCTCCTACCGCTCAAAGTTGAGGTGGTGGGTGGTAGCAGACATACATATTGCGCGCAATTTTCTTTAGTGTGGGGACTTTCCAATTTGTGAAGCACACATTGCATCAAAGTCGTGTAGTTGGCATTTTGACATCAAAAAACAAACCCATTCATATGCTTGTGTCACATATAATTGATGGTGGCCCTAAGTGGCTCCCTCACATGGTAATCGGTGACGCGTCAATCTATGGGGCCCATGTGTGGTCATCTATATTATATATCGTTTTGACCAATGTGGATCCTTTTCGGTATGCGTGTTAATTACCATATGCCATGGTCAGACATCGAGACAAATGTTTTTTGGGCGCATGCATATATATATATATATATATATATATATATATATATATATATATATATATATATATATATATATATATATATATACCCATGAACCCATCCCACCACCATCTCGAATTGGGGGGTTGGGCCGGATGGGGAGGCATACATATACTATGGCCCTGTTTGGATACTCTAACTTATATAGCTAGAGGTTGGAGTTAGTTTCTAGATCATGACTAACCCTAAACTAACTATAGACAAAGAGGTGTTTGGATGACAGGGTTAGATTGACAATAGAAGCACTTGATGGAGAGAGAAAAGTGAATTTTCAGTGGGCCCCATGAGAACTAGCTCCAATTAGGACCTCTTCGCTGGTGGGATAGAGAGGGCCCCGTGAGAACTAGCTCCAATTAGCACCTCTAGGGTGGGATAGTTTTTTTTTGGTGGGTTAGATGCAACTAGCTAGCTCCAATCTAACCCTCATGTTTGAATACTTTAGGACTATTTGAGCCTCAGCTAGCTCAAACTAACTCTAACCCATGGATCCAAACAGGGCCTATATGCGTTGTGATCGATCCTCTTCGTAAGTCGACTTGCAGTTTCTAAGGCAATTGACATTAAAGTTTCATTGGGTACTAATTAACTAAACAAACACTTAATTACATATATACATATATGTGTGGGCCTCATGGCGTGGTCGTTTGTTTTGTCAAAACACTCTATCACGTTGTCATCGGCATCACATCGGCACAACCATGTCCATGTGGGTCGTCACTTTGACAGGCGGCTGTAGAGATGTTAATTTGACCAAGGTGGATTCTTCTTGTTGGTATATATATGTTATATATATATATATATATATATATATATATATATATATATATATATATATATATATATATATATATATATATATATATATATATAGGGTGGCACTATTCTAATCCCAGGATTAGAATAGTTATTATGATCACGACGCGCCCTATATAGATGGCGTGCGGACGTTCCCGAACTGGTGCGACGCGCGACGATAAAACGAAAAAAAACTCACACCTTATCCCAACCTCCCACCCCCACGTCTCCCTCAACCGCTCACTCGCTGGATCCCCCGCCGCCGCGCGCCCTCCCAGGACACCCATGCCGCCACGCGCCCTCCCCAGATCCACTCGCCGCCGCACCCCCTCCCGGGGAACCCGACCCGCCCCGTCGGATCCCACCGCGCGGTGCCCTTCCCGGAAAGCCTTGCCCCCACGCGCCCTCACCGGAATCCCCTGCCGCCGTAGCACTATTCTGATCCTAGTAAGTATTCTGATAACATCAGGACGTGAATTTTTGGGACATGGTGGCACGCGATGCCGAAATCCTGGGCGTCCGCATGCACATCGCGATTACTAATTAATATATGGCTTTTTGCAATACGATAGCAGTCACTCAATGATACATAGGAATATACAGTCGTGGGTGGGCAATGATGCTTTAAATTCGTATGATACAACATTGCCTGGTATAGTTGAGTTCTGGCACCCCCGTACATTTGCAGATGTGTTGAATTAAATCGCTGCTGCGTAACTTGATGGCCTGCATGTCGGTCTTTGCAGTGAATTAAACACAGCCTATACTAGTTAATGGAATGGGGTGTGCGGGGCCGGCATTTTAAACACAGATTGGCTGGAGACTTATTCTCCAGGGCAAGAAGAACTAGTCCTAGCAAAAGATTTATCCGACATCAGATCGGCTGGACATATCATATTGGTTCCGAACTTGTTCTGCTAGCAGGAGTTGGTTCTGAACTTGTGATATTTGTGCCCAGGAGTTGATTTGAACGGCCCTAAATCTTATCATCAGATTGGCTGGAGACTAATTCTCCCGGAGCAGGTTCCAAATAGTCAGTGCTCCTCGACCCGTTGCTGAAATTTCATCATCAACAACATTATAACAATATCAAGGTTCCCTGAATCAAAGCAACTTATCTTAGTTTTCTTTGGATGGTGATCCAACTGAATCACACTAATAGTTTTTGCAACTGGTACACGCTCACCTAATCCCATCGTACATGTAACATGTTTGAAAGATAGTATTTCATAGTAAAGGGTTCCAAATAAATCCATTTGAAAAATAATAATAAAGAGGATCTCCATGGAAGGGAAACATGGAAAACAACACTTGAGGATGCAGAGGATCCACATGAACCTCAACTTATGGTGACTACTGCGAGTAGAGCAACCTTGTTGCCATGGGTGTCGCTGGAGGAGAGAGAGAGAGAGAGAGTGAGAGAGAGATGGACTGCAGTACAGCAACAATGCCCTATCTCCAAAAAAAATCAAAAAGAAACTCTACATCTTCATGTACGTGCTCTGGCTAGCTATGACATGAACAGGGAGTAAGAACTAGAGAAGCATGAGAGTGAGAGAGGAGCTACAATGGACAAGAAAATGGGAGAAAATGCATGCGATGGTGCTGGTTGCTCCTGGATGTATGCTGCAAATAAATAATATATTAACTCCTCTAATCAATAGCATGGGATCAGTGTAGTTATTGTGTGGTGGGTCATGCTCACTTATTGATTGTGGAATACTGAAACTATACCACGTTGACACTGTGTGCAGAAATCGCTATACATGCTCGTCGTACAAAAATTGCACGAATCACATGTGAATGGGCGGACATGATATCGAACTTGCGTGGCTGCATGTCCACTCATGATTTATCGATAACATCACCCCTATATAGGCGCGAGGTGACGTTCCCGAATCCAAAAACACTGAACCAAAAAGCCACTCCCGACTAGTAAAAAAAAAGGCACTCCCGACCCCGACCCTCCCCAGCGGCCGGAACCCCTCACCACCACCACCGGACGGCCGCCGCCGTCCACCCCCTTCCCTAGCTCCGGCCACCTCCTTCCCCAGCGCCGAGCACCAGCCGCCTCCTACCCAGCGCCGGCTGCCGCCGCCCACTACATCCGTGGTAGAAGCCTATCCCTCGTGCCCATCATCTTCCTCCATAGTCCGACCACTTCCTTCACGCAGGCGCGCCCTGGATCCGACGCACCACCGCCCACCACCACCAGGATCCTACTCCCGCCGCCGCCTACCAACAGGATGCCCCTCTACGCACGGAGCGGAGCATGGCGCGGCGGCAGGGGAGGAGCAGGTCGGAGCCGCGGTGGCCGCTCGCCGAACCGCCGCCGGGCCTCTTCCCTGCCGGCATCCAGGACCTCCTCCGCCTGCTCGCCATCGCGGCCGCCGTCACCGCCACCTGCAGCGTCCTCAACCGCCGCCCCGCCCCCTTCTGCGATTCTGACGACCCCTATGCCGCATACGGTGATTCCTCTATCCCCCCCCTCCCGCTCGAATTCAGAGTCCATGCCTATGCTATCTTTGCTTTGTTTGGACTTCCAGTGGGGGAGTTGGCACAATCTTAATGATAACCAGGTAGAATTTTTGTTTCTCAATGAATTTGCACTCATGTAAACTTCTGCTAATCTTTGGTGCAAGCTTTCCGTACTGTCTTTGTTTTTATACCTGCATTTACCATGTCTTGTACTGTCTTTATTCTTCCGATGTTCATTATTTGTGGATACTTCCAGGTTTGCCAAGTTCGTGAGGCAGATGTATTGAGCACTGAAAAAAATAGCGCGCTATAGCGCCGCTAATAGCACGCTATAGCATATTGAGAATCGTCTCGCTAAATTGATCTATGTACAACGTCTCGCTAATAGCACGCTATAGCGCGTTATAGCACGCTAATAGCATATTTTCAGGGGCGCCGCTATTTTGTATAGCGCGCTATTTTTTTCCTTGGTATTGAGGCCGAAATCCTATATGTTATTCTATGTGCGTGACAGGGTGAGGAGCTCAGTGATATTTAAAAATAATGGTGCTGCTGGTTCGGTAGGAAAGAATGCTATTTCTGAGAAGGCCGCATATATGAATGACACAATTCGGAACGGTTTAATGGAAGCAAAATTGAATGTTCCCTCATTTATCACTGGAGATGTTAAGTCGCAGAAGTAGAACCCAGATGATGGTGGTCCTAGCATTTTTGGCAGCGGCTCACAAGGCCAGTGTTCAAAATATTCTAGCAGTACTGAAGTTATTGAAGCCATAGCTATCCAAAACAATGGTATGGTTTCAGTACAGACAACTGCTGCTACCTTGTCCATCAACACAACCAAGGCAACTTCAGATAGTGAAAGGGCGATAGTTTCGTCAGCACAGCCTGATGTTATTGTTCCTCATAATTCAAGCTTTGACCCGAAGGCGTATGAGAAGCCATTGCAAGAACAGCAACCTGAGTCTGATGGTACATTTATTGATTCAGGTAAAGGCAGTACTGCTGCCTTCCCCATATGCAATGGTGGTGATGGGATGTTGGAAGAAAATCACCAGGCTTCTGAACCTCAAACAGATCCATGTGGTGAACAAACTCTCAATACAAGTAAGCCATCGGAAAGTGCAGAAATAAAGGAAACCAAGGTAATCATATGTTTCTTACCATTGGTCTCCATCATGGCCCATTAATATAACACTGGCCATATCGTTTCTTGGCTCTATTTGGACGTAACTTGATTCTCCAAATGCAGGCTTCTATGCAGAACAATGATCTGGTAGCTGTGTGCATGCACAAAAGTTACGCAAATTTTAGCTAACTGAATGCTCGATCATTGGAAGATGAAGGCTAGAAGTTATAAAAAGATATTCCGAAGTTCGAAGAAGACTTCCATAAAAGTTCAAAATTAGGAAAGAGCATTACAACAACAATTAATAAATAAAAATTAGTGTGTTGGTGCGTGGTGATGGGTATGGTGCCTCGTTTCTGTGTGCATGCACACCATGTGGGTGCTCGTGTGTGTGTGTGTGTGTGTGTGTGTGTGTGTGTGTGTGTGTGCACTCTGGTGTGTGTTGCGTGCGTGCTCTGACATGTATTCCTGTTTCTGTGTGTGGTTCCATTAAAAATATTCTGATGCAATGGCAAAAGAAAGAGTGTTCTAAAATATTTAGTGTCCTTTTATTCAGAACGCATGTAGATTTTTTTTCATTACTAAAAAAAACAAGAAGTCCAAATTTTAAAAAAGGAGCAGTTCAATGTTCATATAAAATCCTGATTTTCATCATTATTAAGGAATCAAAAACAAGAAGCTCAACAATAAAAAAAGTTCAAATTTTAAAAATAGAGAAGGTCAAAAATCATAGAAAAAGTTTTCATCGTTTCTAAAATTAGAAAATGTCTAGAATTTCAAATTTAAATAATGGACGGTCCGATATTTTATAAAAAAAACTAGGATATTTCGATGCAAAAAAGAAATAAACCAAGAAGTCCAAGCTACAAAAATAGAGAAGTTTGATAATCATAAAAAACTCAGATTTTCCTTGTTACTAAAGAAAAAAAATGAAGAAGTTCAAATTAAAATAAATGAGTAGTTCGATGTAAACGGAAAACTAAATTATTTCCGTTTCTAGGAAAAATAAAACTACGAAGTTCAGTTAAAAAAAATGTTTGATGCTTATTTAAACACATATTTCCTTCCTAATAATAAGACTAAGAAGTTCAAATTAAAATAACAAAAAAGTTCGAGGTATGTAAAAAACTCAGATTTATTCTTGCTACTAAAGAATAAAACAAAAAAGTTCAAATAAAAAAGGCTCAGAAGTTCAAATTAAAATAGCAGAGAAGTTCGAAGTTTATGAAAAACTCACATTTTTTTCTCGTTACTAAAAAGAATAAAATGAAGTAGTTCAAATAAAAATAGGTGAGAAGTTCAAATTAAACTCGTGAAATTCCTTACACACAAAGTAGATAAGTTTTATTTTCCCTGTTTATAAAATAAATATATAGAAGTTCAAAATAAAAAAACTCAGAAATTCAAATTAAAATAATGGAGTAGTTCGACATGTAAAGCAACCACAGAGCCACACCCACCCGCAATGCGATGGAGTAGTTCGACATGTAAAAATTGTTCTATATATGGAGTAGTTCGACATGCAATGCGGTTATTCTGTTTCCACCCCCACCCGCACGCACCCCAGAGCCACACCCTTAAGATAGATAGTGGGGTCACGGATGTGACGGACTCGCCTCCGCATGTGACGACGCGGCACGCCGCGTCGTCACCTGCTCCGGCTCGTTCCTAGCTCGGCCTCGCAGGGGGAGGGGAGGGGGGGTCCCTCCCCCCCTCCCCCCTGCTCGGCCTCGCGCTACCGCGGCATTGCGCGCTAGGTTGACAGGCGCAATGCGGTTATTCTGTTTCCACCCCCACCCGCACGCACCCCAGAGCCACACCCCTAAGATAGATAGTGGGGTCACGGATGTGACGGACTCGCCTCCGCATGCGACGACGCGGCGTGCCGCGTCGTCGCCTGCCCCGGCTCGTTCCTGGCTCGGCCTCGCAGGGGGAGGGGAGGGGGGGGGGGGTCCCGACCCCCCCTGCCCCCCTGCTCGGCCTCGCGCTACCGCGGCATTGCGCGCTAGGTTGACAGGCGCAATGCGGTTATTCTGTTTCCACCCCCACCCGCACGCACCCCAGAGCCACACCCCTAAGATAGATAGTGGGGTCACGGATGTGACGGACTCGCCTCCGCATGCGACGACGCGGCACGCCGCGTCGTCGCCTGCTCTGGCTCGTTCCTGGCTCGGCCTCGCAGGGGGAGGGGAGGGGGGGTCCCTCCCCCCCCTCCCCCCCTGCTCGGCCTCGTGCTACCGCGTTGGTCGATAGGCGCAATGCCGATTTCAATGTCTACAAATATTTAAATACAAAAATAACAAACAAAATTAAAACAAGAAGTTCAAATAGTGAAGATATAGAAGTTCGGGGTTATGTAAAACCTCAAATTAACATGTTAAAAAAAATTAGCATACAGAAGTTCAGGATAGTTATTCTGTGAAGTCCAAAAACTATTAGAAGTGCGAAAACATACTAGAAAAAAATAAAAACTACACGCATGTCCATCGGCCAATTCCATGGTTGCTCACGGGACTGAGTCAAAAAATCAAAACCAATGAAAGAATGAAAAATGATAGAAAAAAAAGAAATACAGAGGTCTTGCTGCATTACCTTGCAAAAGAAGGAAAAGCCGAAGTTCAGGTATGAACAACAGAGAAGTCCAGCTTGTACAGCGACCATTATATGATCCAGAAAATATGGACGAACGAATTCATCCGAAGCATAAAATCCTCTGCGCCAGATTAGAACACGTCCGCACCCCCTTGGAAATGATCTGTCAACTCCCTTTCTACAAAAAAAATGACCAGAGGTGAAATCTCAAAACCGCAAGAACACCCAGTGCAACAGCCGCGGGAGTGCCAACATCAAATCACCAGAAATCAAACCGTATGGACCCTCCCGATTGAAATTGACGATGTATCAAGCCTTCAATTTCACTAAAGAACGCAAATCAGCCATCAAACTTTACAGAAAAACGAGAAATCGTCAGAAGCGGAGGCTGCATCTCGGGCAGATGAAGAACACGGTCGATTTCAAATTCGTTTCAAATAACCAAAATTTGTGCACCAAAATCGTACCAACACCTAATTCCCATCGTGCCAGAGCTTCGACAACATCCACATCATGCATTAAACTTGCAACAGACGCAAGTTCATCACGTCCCGAGAGCAAATCCGCCAACGAGTGAGATTCCTATTTAAAACGGGCATTTAGTTGCTAAAAACCGTTTCCAGATTACACTTACATCACATAGAACACGACTGACCAGAATAATTCGCACGGGGAGACACGGTTGCGAAGATAGCCCGAAGGTCGGGTTCCTACAGAGGGAAGTTCAGGTTGTGTAACTCAGGAAGTTCAACCCGTGATCAGAATAATATTCTGATCCCGTGATCAGAATAGTGTTTATATATATATATATATATATATATATATATATATATATATATATATATATATATATATATATAGGAAAATGGGATAGTACTCCTAGGAGTACGTACTCCTTCCTTTTTCTGTCGTTGATCGTCCACGTGTTCGGTCCTCTCCCGGGTTCACAAAAAAATCCGTTACGAGTGACTATAAATAAATTAGTAAACACACCGATTTTTCTGGCGCTCTCGCATCTAATCCTTCCGTCCGCCTCGCACATCCCGAACTGCAGCAGTCGGCTCCCAGATACACGTCAACGCCAAACTGCGGCGGCTGCCGCCATCACTCCCCGATGACCGATCCAAATTACATATTCCATCGACCAACAGATCGGAGAGCGCGAGACCGGCCGGACCTGAGTTTTATTTGGAATCAAAGGTCGGTGATTTTTCTTGGGCGTTCTCTGCATGTTGATTTCCTGTTCTAGATCCGTAGCATGTTCCAATCCATTAACCAAAATTGTCTTGCTTTCTTCTAGATCTGAAGAGGCGCATGCAGTCCCGTCCAGGATCTCATTGTTTGCTGACTAGTTAATTCTTGTGGGTGAGAGAATTTTCTGTTGCTTTGTGGATGTTCCTGCTGGATGGATGTTGGGCGTCTCACGTGGAAGAATTGATTCATGTGGCTTCTGGGGGTCAGTGGCGTAGCGTCCCATCGTCGATCTTCAGCGCATTCTGACGATCCTACCGCTAGCGGCGCCCAGCTAGATGTAAACAGATCAACATGTTTCTTTAATTATTTTTGTTAGTGGACATATGATCAAATGGATTCACAAATAGTGATTCCAGCTGCTATTTCGTCTTTGGGAAAGTAGTATATACCCAGCAAAAAAAATAGTAGCTCTGGTTTCTAGTTTAATCACTATGTATAAACCTTTGATTGAAGGATCAAGAACCGCACCTTGCTGCCATCTTCCTTTATATATTCAGTATCGTCTCAATATGAAACTGCTGATAGAATTTTCTATTTTGGAAAGGAACGTAAATTTCCCACTTCAACAAGTGCTGTATTTTTCTGCGGAGAAGCCTTGTGTGTGTGTGTATATATATATATATATATATATATATATATATATATATATATATATATATATATATATATATATACACACACACACACATATATATATATATATAAACCCACCCACCACCTTCCTTGTGTGTATATATATATACATCTTCCTTTATATACATATACATATATCTTTCCTACTTCTAAAGATTTGAGTTGGTGGTGAGTTCACTCACCTACCCACACTCCTTCTGTCCATGGGACCCACTGAATTGAGATAAAAAAAGGGAACCGTGGGACTCGATCTCAGGATGCTCCATATCTCCACCTAGCAGCCGCTGCTCTTACCCAATCACCATCCTTCGCCCCTACCGTCCAATTGCTCCTCTTCCCTTACGCTCGCCCATCAGTTTATACAACATCGCCTCGTGGATGGCTGCTCCTGGACAACAACTCCATGGGTCAGGCACTCAGGCTGGACACGAACCGCCGAACCGGAGCTAGCCAACCAAAAGCTCGGCAGCGACGACCGAACCAGGCTCAGCTCCGTGCTCTGGCTTGCCCCAATGCGAGGCTCGGACCGACAACCCTTCTGGCCTAGGCCTGCTCGCCGGTCCCGACGACGTTGGTCACTGCCAGATGGAACCTAGATGCATCGGCATCGGCGTCGGCGTCAGCGTCGGGGACATGGTCGCGATCGCCGGCGCAGACTCCATGAGCACGAGCAACTTGGAAGATTGGTGACCGTGCGTTCATGCGCTCGCCCACAGCGGCCTGGTGGGCTGGCCGGCGTTCTTGTGGCGAGGCCAGGGTGTGCAGCGGCGTTGCATGGCGACAAGAGGACGACGATGGCGTCCGGATGCTTGCGTAATTAGGTTAAGCAAGCTTCGTAGGTAAATGTTCTTTTGATGCGTTGCTTCGTACAATACGCAATCAAAAAATTGAGGGGTCCGTACGTAATAATTGGGCTGCTGCTTTCCAGCCAACGTAATTGGGCTAATCTTATTAGTTCCTCATCTCATTTGGATGAGCTGGGCACAGACGAGGAGACCCGAGACCTCCTATACAGCGTCTTCTGCTATTCTCGTGGGCTGGTCCGACAAGCAAACCAAGCACTGCTCGCTCACCTCAACTGATATCAGGTTGACACTGACAGGTTGTCCGTTTTTTTTAAGTTCAAACCCTCAGTATTTATTCATAGTAGGCAGGGATCTCTGCCGAAATAACGACAGGTTGGCCGGTTAACTGTTGCATTTTAAAGAAACATGAATGTTCAAAATAAAAAATAAAAAAAATAAAGAGTTCATGAGTATAAAAATGTTCAAAATTAGAATTTTTGACTAATTGAAACAATTTCATAAATTGGAAAATTGGTCATCAAATTGAGAAAAGTTCGCAAATTTGTGTAAAGTTCACAAATTGAAAAAAACACATGAAATTGAAAAACATAAAGTTCACAAATATGATAAAAACTTCACAAATTTTTAAAATGTCTAGAATTTGAAAAAAGTTTCTGAATTGTAAAATGTCACACATTTGGCGGATCGGATATTAGATAGATACAAATGGGCCCCTCCGAAAAAAAATTAATCATAACAAGTCTGACTATTCGACTCTTCCTACTGGCATGCTGAATATGTACTATACAATCTCGATGAAAACTTCCATGTATGGACTAATAATCTTTATTTATCATCCGATGCCTAGCATTAATGTGCTCTATTTCTTTTTTTCTCGGTGCATATTTTATCAATCTTTCTACGTATCCCAGGGTGAAAAATGATGTGAAACAATATATTGGACACTGAATCTTTGATATGTTTGCAAGACTCTAATTATTTATCTCATGCTACCCATCCTCAATTTTTTTAATTAAATTTGGAAGTCATTTTGGTATGTTGCAGCTTGGCTTTAGGTTGATTTCAACTCCGCTCAAATCTAAATTGTTGTTGCTGGGGCATGCCATTTTAAATGGGATATAGTAAAATGTAGAGAGATTTCAAATGTTGATTCTCACAATCTATTGAACGTACTACAATTCTATTCGTCAACATTAGAAACATAGAGTAAAGAAAATGATTATCTGTTAGGAAAAACAAAACATATCATTAGTATTTTGGCTTGGCTGGCAAAATAGAATAACTCTATTTATAGTAGCATTGGTAGAAATGCCCATTAATACATATGATAAGAAAACAACTAACGAGTTATTTCTTGTGTAACTTTAGAAGATCTTAAATTGGATTTTTTGAATAACAACCGACGATAAACTTCTTTGGCTCTACTTTCATGTGGTTCCGTAGCGTAGCACGGGCAACTTACTAGTATATACATATATACATGTATGTATATATATATATATATATACATGTATATATATATATATATATATACATGTATATATATATATATATATATATATATATATACATGTATATATATATATATATATATATAAACACTATTCTGATCACGGGCTGAGAATAATATTCTGATCACAACCTGAACTTCCTGAGTTACACAACCTGAACTTCTCGCTGTAGGAACCCGACCTTCGGGTTATCTTTGCAACCGTGTCTCCCCGCGTGAATTTTTCTGGCCAGTCGTGTTCTTAGTGATGTAAGTGTAACCAGGAAACAGTTTTTAGCAACTAAATGCCTGTTTAAAATAGGAATCTCGCTCGTTGGCGGATTTCTCACGGGATGAGAATAATATTTCTGATAACTACCTGACTCGTCCCAGCAGTAGCACTTGAACTTCCCCGAGTGCTAGGTTGAACTTCCGGCAAAGTGTCCAAATGGGTCTTGCAATATACCGTTTGAAAGTTATGGACACCAGTATAACAGCCTAGGTTGAATTTTTGGCAAAATATACATGGTTTAAGAGCAGTTTTGAAAACCGTTTTTCTTCATACAAAAAAACGTGAATCATATTTTCGACGCTTTTTCTAAACCGTTCATCAGAATGAGGCAAATGAGATGGCATTGGATAGCTACTGCAAATCCGCTCATTTCACATGTTGAACGTTTTTCCAAATTCCCTACGGATTAAGAGGAATTTCAAAAATGACGGAATTTCTGAAACCGAACAGCCGGGTTCGTATTTCGGGGTTAATTTCAAAACAGCTAGTCCTATCGATGCATATGATATGACGTTGGAAAGCTTATGAAAATGCGCATCTTTCCATATAAAAAGTTTGTGCTAACTATGAACGCTTTAAAAGTAATTTATAAAATGGCCGAATCTGTATCGAGTTCGTATTTTCACGTTATTTTCTCAACGGTTCGTCGGAATGAGGCAAATGATATGGCGTTAGAAAGCTTGAAGAAATGCGAAACTTTTTTATGTAGATTGTTTTTCCCAATTCTTTACGGGTTTAAGTCAATTTTGAAAATGGCGAAAAACGTTTTTTGGCCGTAATTTCTACAAACTTGATCGGAATGGGGCAAATAATATACCGTTGAAAAGCTACGGAAAATGCGAAACTTTTTCATGTAGATGGGTTTCTCTGATTCCTAGCCGTTTTCAAGCAATTTTGAAAACGGCGAGATCATGCGTTGTGCCTTTTATCGCGAAACAGAGTCTTCGAAAATGCACCGCGTGAAGAACCTGAGCTTCATCAGCACGTCTACCTGAACTTCACTCTGTTTCATCACATGCTATTTTTTGCTCGTAGCTCTCCATCCACTCACCGGAATTGAGCAAGTGATATACCGATGGAAAGCTGCTGTAAACACACAACTTTTCCGTCTTGATCATTTTTTTCATACTCACGACGGTTTAAAAGATTTTCATCCGAAATTCATTTAGCGTAGTAGTTGAACTTCCTGCTGTTTCCACGTTGAACTTCTGTCGCGTATTTTTGTTTGTAATTTCTCACCCATTCGTCGGTGTTACACAAATGATATTCCTTTTTGTACAGACCTCTCTCACAATATTTTTCTAACTTTCTCCGACCGAGAACTTGAACTTATCGCAAGAAAAAAAATTGGACCTTGCCTTTTTATTCATTTTTCTCACTCACAAGAATGGGTGAGAAATACATAGTGAACCTCACTCACAAGAAGTTTTGAACCTTCCCGTGTCGAGCACCTGAACTTCTAGCAACAAATTTTGTATACTTTGTCTTTTTATTCCTTTTTCTCATATGGAAAACACACACCATGCAACACCTGAACTTCTGGCTGTTTTCACTTTGAACTTCTGTGTTATTTTAATTTGAACTTCACGTTTTCTATTTTTGAGTAAAGAATTCTAGTAACGAGAAAAAAAATCTGAGTTTTTCATAAACTTCGAACTTCTCTGGTGTTATAATTTGAACTTCTTCATTTTATTATTTAGTAACGAGAAAAAATCTTAGTAGTTTATATACTTCGAATTTCTCTG
This sequence comes from Elymus sibiricus, assembly GCA_039707655.1. NCBI lineage: Eukaryota > Viridiplantae > Streptophyta > Magnoliopsida > Poales > Poaceae > Elymus > Elymus sibiricus. The sequence goes on from CM077671.1 coordinate 256,286,966, forward strand.
TTATTTTTTTAAAAGTAGAGAAGTTCAATTTTTTTGAAAGTACTTCGATGTTTACTTAAAAATCATTTATTTAAGAAATATTGGACCGTTCGTTATATAATTTGAGTTTTTTATACACATCAAACTTTCCCGGGCAGAGCCCTTGAACTTCTAGCAACAAACCTTTTAAGATTTTATTTTTGTATTCTTTTATTCTCACCTGAAACACATTCCTTGTAGTACTTGAACTTCTCATTGTTCTCACTATGAACTTCTGTCACGTTTTTGTGTATACATCGAATTACACGTAATTGAAGGCCGGACTTCATTTTTTGCCATTGTAAAATATGTAATTGAAGGTCGAACGTCCCGCAATATAAATTTTGGACCGTGCACGGAGGTGCACGTGAAATTCTTGCAACAAACCGTTTATGATTTTAGTTTTGTATACTTTTATTCTCATCTGAAACACGTTTCGTGTAGTAGTTGAACTGCTCGCCATTTTCACATTGAACTTTGGTCACGTATTTTTGTTCGTAATTCCTCACCCGTTCTTTGGAGTTGCACAAATGATGTACAATTAGTTAGTGCATTTTATTTTAATCAATCAGTGAGACGCAACACTACAAATATTACAGTGAGTAATAAGTTTTTCATCTGTAGTTACGTCTACATTCTCTTGCATTTTTGGATGCGTGAACATCAATTAGCACATCAATTGGCGGTTGATTAGTGGTGCAAAAAATGACACCTTCTCTTTTGTATGCACCAAGTGGCAAAACAACATAACACGAAATGCATCTTCCTGTTTGAAATTGTAATTTTTTTGCATGAGCAGAATGTATGAACTTCCAAGAACTACAACCTATGAATATGTTGAGGGAATAATTATTTTGAAGCACTACCTGATTCTTCTTGATCAGTATGTATGAACTTCCAGGAACCTCATTTTGAAGCACTACGCGATTGTTTCCACGAACAAAATGCATGAACTTCCAGGAACCACAAACTTTTTTCTGAACTTTCTCAGTTACGGTATTTTGAATTTCGCAATGTTGAGAACATGAACTTCAGAACACACTCTATAACATAAATCAAACAAAGTACACTTATTTATCAAAAATAGAATAGTACCAGCATTGTACACGGAATAATAAAAGGGAGAGGACCAATTTTTTTCATGGTTGTGCTCGACACTGCGCGGGTGAAGGACGCTCGGCACGACGTCGGAGGTAGGTCGGCGGCGGCGATGAAGCACAAGGGGGAGGAGGAAACTCAGCACCTCCAGGATCCAGCGACGACGGTCGATGGTGGTCTGAGCTCGGGAGCCGGTCAGACGTCTTGATGTTGCAATCTCCCGTCGCGCCTGCATCTCCTACTCACCATGGACGGCTTCCTCATTGGGTTCGAACTTCTTCTCCAACCTCCGCCTTGGAGGCCTTGGCGGACTTGGCGGAGACCCTGGCATCGCGGCGCGCGGTGCGGCGGAGCTTGACGAGGTTGCCCTCGATGCGGCCCTGCAGGCGGATGCGCTTGGCGCCGAGCCCGCCCATGGACCAGTGCGCGTCGCGCGCTCAGCAGAGCAGCGCGTCGGTGACGGGCACCGGTGGGTCGACGCGGTCGCCGGGGAAGACGCGCAGACGAGGCAGGCCGCCGTCGTAGAACCTGTCGGGACCGAGCGCGACCACCATGGTCACTGTGGCTGAGATCCGGCGGCGGGCACGCCCGATTGAGAGGCTGGTGGCAGCGTCGTGGGAGGAGGCCGACGTCACGGGAGCAGGCCGGCGGCGGCAACGCGGGAGGAGGCCGGTGGGAGGTTGAGGCGGACCACGACGGCGCATCGGGTAGCTCGGGAGGACGCGGCGGGTGGGGGTTGGGGGAGGCTCCGCCGACGGCAGGCGGCGGTGGGCGCTGGGGGGCGTTGCGGCCGGTGGCGGTGGGTGGAGGCGTGGCGCCGATGGCTTGGGATCAACGGCGGTGGGTGGAGGCGCGCCAGATCGGCGTGCGGGGATTCCGGCTCGACGTCAGCGGCGCGTGGGAATCGTGGGGGTCGAGGATCGGGATATTGAGGACGCACGGGTGGGATTTTGCTTTTTCCTTTTTTTTCGGTTCGCGTGGGCTTCTCAGATCAAGGAGCATCTCCATCGGCTCCTATATATGCCGATCGTGATCAGAATAACTATTCTGATCCTGGGATCAGAATAGTGTTACTCTCACCTCTCCATCTTCTTCCTCTCAGACCCCCCACCTAGGCCTCACGACCGGCGACGCCCCCAGTCATGTCACGCCCTGAGCCGGCCAACTGCCACCGCACGCCGTGCTCCGGGCCAGCAAACTGCCGCGTGTCGTGCCCTGGGCCGGCCAACTGCCGCCGTGTGCCGTGCTCCTGGCCAGCCAACTTCCGTCGCGTGCCGCGCCCTGGGCTAGATGATACGTCTCCAACGTATCTACTTTTCCTCACTCTTTTGCCCTTGTTTTGGACTCTAATTTGCATGATTTGAATGGAACTAACCCGGACTGACGCTGTTTTCAGCAGAACTACCATGGTGTTGTTTTTGTGCAGAAATAAAAGTTCTCGGAATGGAACGAAACTTTTTGGAGATTTATTTTGGAAAATATAAAAAATACTGGAGCCAAAAATCACCGGAGAGGGGGCCCAGGCTGGGCACAATACACCAGGGCGCGCCAGCCCCCTCCCGGCGCGCCCTGGTGGGTTGTGCCCACCTCGTGGCCCCACTTGCCCTAACTCCGCCACTTTAAATTCCTAAATTTGGAGAGAAAAATCAGGGAGAAAGAATTATCACGTTTCACGAGACGGAGCCGCCGCCACCTCTTGTTCTTCATCGGGAGGCCAGATCTGGAGCCCGTTTGGGGCTTCGGAGAGGGGAATCTTCGATCTTCGTCATCACCAACCTTTCTCCATCGCCAATTCCATGATGCTCCCCACCGGGAGTGAGAAATTCCTTCGTAGGCTTGCTAGTCGGTGAGGAGTTGGATGAGATTCATCATGTAATCGAGTTAGTTTTGTTAGGGCTTGATCACTAGTATCCATTATGTTCTGAGATTTATGTTGCTATGACTTTGCTATGCCTAATGCTTGTCACTAGGGCCCGAGTGCCATGATTTCAGATCTGAACCGTTTACGTTATCATCTCTATATCTATGTTCTTGATCCGATCTTGCCTAGTCATATGCACCTATTACGTGTTATGATCCGTCAACCCCATAGTGACAATATTTGGGATACTTCACGGTGATGACCGTAGTTTGAGGAGTTCATGTATTCACCATGTGTTAATGTTTTGTTCTGGTTCTCTATTAAAAGGAGGCCTTAATATCCCTTAGTTTCCTTATGGACCCCGCTGCCACGGGAGGGTAGGACAAAAGATGTCATGCAAATTCTTTTCCATAAGCACGTATGACTATTTACGGAATACATGCCTACATTACATTGATGTACTGAGCTAGTTCTGTATCGCCCTAGGTTATGACTGTTACATGACGAATATCATCCAACGAGTTACCGATCCAGTGCCTACGACCTTTCCACTTATTGCTCTTGCTAAGTTACTACTACTGTTGCTGCTGTTCCAACTGCTACAAAACTATTGCTACTACTGTTACTGCTACTGTTGCCGTCACTATTGCTACCAAACTATCATATTACTGTGCTACTGATCACTTTGCTGTAGATATTTAATCTCTAGGTGTGGTTGAATTGACAACTCAACTGCTAATACTCTCAAGTATTCTTTGGCTCCCCTTGTGTCGAATCTATAAATTTGGGTTGAATACTCTACCCTCGAAAACTGTTGCGATCCCCTATACTTGTGGGTTATCAAGACCTTTTTCTGGCGCCGTTGCAGGGGAGCATAGCAATATTTGTTGAGTCACTTGGGATTTATATCAATCTATCACTATGAAGAATCTGAAGGATACTAAGACCAAGATTTTTCCCTCTACTATGAGGGGAGGTAAGGAACTGCCATCACACTCTGCACTTGATTCACCTTCTGTTATGAGTAAGCTTGCAACACCACCACATGCTAGTAATCCTGATATGTCACAAGTTATTGATGATGCTACCTCTGCTATGAATTATGCTATTGATGATGCTAGTACCATGCTTGATGATAGTGTGCCGCTAGGAGAATTTCTTGATGAACAAATTGCTAGAGCTAAAGAGAATGAAACTGCTGAAATTGATGAGATTGCTGAAACCGATGAAGCTTATGAAAATGATGATAATTATGAAAATCCTATTAGTCCTAGCTCTCCTAAATTTGAAATGCCTAAGATACCTGAAGGTTATGTTATGGACGAAGAGATAACTAGAGAAATTCTTTCTTGCAAGGATAGAGACGATCTTAAGAAATTGCTATGCAAGTATAAGGAAAAGACTTTGAATGCTAGAATGAAATGTGATCCTAAGTTTGCTACTTCACCTATCTTTGTTACCGATAAGGATTACGAATTCTATGTCGACCCAGAGTTAATCACTTTGGTTGAATCTGATCCTTTCCGTGGCTATGAAACTGAAACTGTAGTGGCACACCTTACCAAGCTGAATGATATAGCCACCCTCTTTGCTCATGATGAGAAGATTCACTACTATTATATCCTTAAGTTATTTCCATTCTCATTAAAGGGTGATGCTAAGACATGGTACAATACTTTTGCTCCTGGTTGTGTGCGTAGTCCCCGGGATATGATCTACTACTTTTCTAAAAAATATTTTCCTGCTCACAAGAAACAAGCTGCCTTACAGGAAATATTTAACTTTGTGCAAATTGAAGAAGAGAGTCTCCCACAAGCTTGGGGGAGGCTTCTCCGGTTGCTTAATGCTTTGCCTGATCATCCTCTCAAGAAAAATGAAATACTTGATATCTTTTATAATGGACTAACCGATACTTCTAGGGACTTCCTAGATAGTTGTGCTGGTTGTGTTTTCAGGGAACGAACTGTTGAACAAGCTGAGAAATTATTGAATAACATATTGAAGAATTATGATGATTGGACTCTTCCTGAACCACCGCCTAAACCCACTCCAAAGAAGAGGGGTATCTTATTTCTCAGTCCTGAAGATATGTAAGAGGCAAACAAATCTATGAAGGAAAAAGGTATTAAAGCTGAGGATGTTAAGAATTTGCCACCTATTGAACAAATACATGGCCTTGACACACCACCACCTCCATAGGTGGTAGAGGTAAATTCTTTATTAAAGTTTAATGAAAGTGACACCCCTCACAATAAACATCCTAGCCAATGCTTATATGAGTTTGACAACTATATTATGAAGCAAGATCATTTTAATGCCCATGTTCTGAAACAATTGAAATATAATTCTGATATGATTGCTCGCTTGAGTGACTTGCTATTTAGAATCAGTAATGATGTTAGAGGTGTAGGAAAACATGCCTTTATGGTTCAAACTCAGTTAGAATAAGTTGCTAAGTCTCAAAAGGAATCGCTTGATGAAATGAATAATAATATGCATGATTTTGCTGCTAGAGTAGTGACTAGAGGAGGTAGAATGACCCAAGAACCACTTTATCCTGAGGGTCATCCTAAAAGAATTGAACAAGACTCTCAGAAAATTAATCATGATGCACCTAGTCCTTCTAAGAAGAAAAAGAAAAAGAAAAATGATAGGACTTTGCATACCTCTAGTGAACCTGAGACACAGAAACCTCCTGATAGTAATGATGTCTCTATTTCGGATGCTGAAACTCAATCTGGTAGTGAACATTCACCTAGTGATAATGAAAATGATAATGATGATGTTCACAATGATGCTCAACCTAGTAATGATGTAGAACCAGATAATGATGTTGAAATAGAGCCTGCTCCTGATCTTGATAACCCACAACCTAAAAATAAACGGTATGACAAAAGAGACTTTGTGGCTAGGAAACATGGTAAAGAAAGAGAGCCATGCGTTCAGAAACCCATGCCATTTCCACCTAAGCCATCTAAGAAAAAGGACGATGAAGAATTTGAGCGCTTTGCTGAAATGACTAGGCCAGTCTTTTTGCGTACTCGCTTAACTGATATTTTGAAGATGCCCCCCTATGCTAAGTATATGAAAGACATCATCACTAATAAAAGAAAGATACCGAAAGCTGAAATGTCCACCATGCTTGCTAATTATTCTTTTAAGGATGGAGTACCTAAAAAACTTGGAGATCCTGGAATACCGACTATACCTTGCTCCATTAAAAGAAACTATGTCAAAACTGCTTTATGTGATTTGGGAGCCGGTGTTAGTGTTATGCCTTTCTCCTTATACAAAAGACTTGATATGAATAAACTCACACCTACTGAGATATCATTGCAAATGGCTGACAAATCAACAGCCATACCTATCGGTATTTGTGAGGATGTGCCCGTTGTTGCTGCAAATGTTACTATCTTAACGGACTTTGTTATTCTTGAGATGCCCAAGGACGACAACATGTCAATTATCCTTGGTAGACCCTTTTTGAATACTGCAGGGGCTATTATTGATTGCAATAAAAGCAAAGTCACTTTTCATATTAATGGTAATGAGCACATGGTGCACTTTCCGAAGAAACAATTCCAAGTGAATGGTATAAATGTTATTGAAGAATCCCCGACCATCACTATTGGAAGTTTTCAATTACCTCTACCTACTACCAAAAAGAAATATGACGTACTTATTGTTGGGGATATGCACATCCCCATCGAGGTAACTTAGTGTTTTACGAAAGTTCTTCGGTTTCATGCTAATCGGATGTGGTTGTTAATAAGACTTGATCAACCTTATTAATGGATCATTTTTGAGAGGTATGAAGTCGATCAATCTAGTAAGCACAACTCTCTGTTCCCACCTTTTATTTTTCTGTTTTAGTTAGTTAAATAAAATAAAATGCCGTGATTATTCTGTTTTCTGTTTTCTCCGTGCAATAAAAAAATTGATGACCCAAAAATAAAAATTCTCAGAATGCCCTGAAAATTTAACACAATTTTTTTCCGAATATTTAAGAATTTTTGGTGCAAATAACACCAGAGGGGGGGGTGCACCTGGTGCCCACAAGACACCAGGGCGCGCCAGCAGCCCTGGTGGGTTGTGACCCCCACGTGGACCCCCTCACTTATCTCTTTAGCCCACATCACCACTTACCTCCAGCAAAAAATCACCACAGCCACCATTTTCGTGTTATTGCTCCCAAACCCGTGGATTTCGATCTCTTTGCTCGAAGCTCCGTTTCTGAAACTGTTTGGAGGGATTGCTTCTTGGTATGTGACTCCTCCATTGCTCCAATTAGTTTTTGTTTTAGTGGGTTATTTTTAGAGTAATTAGCTACTCTTGGTGCTGCTGTAGACGAGCTTGCATGTTGAATTCTTAGAGTTCTAAGTAGTTTGAATGCTTAGTATGGCCTCTATGCATGTTTAGGAGTAGTTGCTAACAATCTTACAAAGTTTTGTTGACAAAATTTTTGTGGACTAATTTTTTTCCAGAATTTTTATATGAATAAAATGCAAATCTTTAGGAAGTTTTCCTCTAATAAAAATGCCAAGGGAGTCATTGGGGAATCATCAGACAACGACCTTCACATTCCAAGAAAGGTGGAGGTGCGGCCGTGTGAATGGCCGCATGATGCCTTCATGGAGGAGGCCGGGTTCCATCAAGAGTTCGCTCAGTTTGTCACAAATGCCGGGTTAACCGAGTTCCTCGCAGCTAAGCGTGACCAATATCACATCCTCACGAATTCCTTTGTGCAAAGCTTTAATTATTTAGGGAGAAAAAATCCTCCTGAAGTAGAGTTTAATCTTTATGCTGAAACTCACAGAATGTCGCTGACCGACTTCTATAATATATGCTTAATTCCTTCTGATGGGGACCTGAGAGAACCTAGGCCATCTGAGTTTGATGATTCTCTCCTCGCATTAACCGTGGGTGAGGATAGAGGTGTGTCGAGCGCCACTGCTACTAGTTTGCAATTTCCCTCAGTACATTATTTTGCTCTGGTCATCACTAAGTGTTTAACCGCTAGGGAGAAGGTCGGCGCACTCAGTGCTCCTGACCTTGCTATTTTACGTCGTGCACTTTATGATGATCACACCTTTAGTATAGGAGCCATTATTGCTCGACGCTTACATCTTAACAAAACTAAGGGAAAGATACATGGTGGTATTTATGCTACTCGTTTAGCGGACCACTTTAGAATCCCATTTTGCCCCCATGATTATCTCTTATCCCGAGTTTACCTTGATCATAAGACACTGCAGGCTCACCAATTCCTTGATGTAACCGAGTCTCCACGTGATATTCATTATAACTTAGTATTTAGCCAGGAAACACGTGATGTTATTCCGTTGCCTGCACCTGCTTTGTTTGATCCTATTGCCAGGAACGGATACAGGATTATGCCAGATGACATTACAGCTTACCGGAACAACCTAGCAGCCGCTGAGGAGGAGCCCCAGGGGTGGGATGCTCAGGTGCCGCCTCCCCCTCACTACGACTTGGGACCGGACGGATACTACGGATGGTGATTACCAAGCTAGGCCAAAAGCCTAAGCTTGGGGGAGTACTTATTTCCACCGACATTACATTCATGTTCACACATTTCATTCCAGTTGTCGGTGTTCACACTTTTTCATTGTATTATCCATGCTAGATTTGTTTTCTCGCTTTCTTCTTGTGTGTTTGAAAAACTTTGAGAAAACCCAAAAATATTTCCTACTTCTTTTTAGTTTTTCTTTCTAGCCTAGTTTAATTGTAGCATCAGAAGAAAGCCCAAAAAGATTTCCCGCTTCTTCTTTTACTTGTTGGGAGCTTTCCCGTGTAAATAGTTTTTCTTGTTTTTTGTTTTTCTTCTTTAATTTGCTTTCTTCATGAAATACCAAAAACTCCAAAAATATTTTAGTGTGTTTCTCTAAAATTATTTTCTGTTTATTTGAGTCGTACCAAGGAGAAGACCACAATGAAAATGTTGAGTGATTCTCGTCTGCATCATCGTTTATCTAACAAAGAGCCCATGTTACTTTGTCTTCTCCTCTTGAATAAAATGCTTGCAGATTCCAGCTTAGTCCACAGCACCCTTGCACTATTATTACCTTCTTATCGTTCGATCGTGCAAGTGAAAGGCAATAATGACGACATTTGATGAATTGACTGTGGCAGAGAAAGGCGGGTATGAACTCAACTTGTTTTTGTTTGTGTAAATATGTTTAACCTAGTATCCCTTGATTCAGCTCATTATGATCAAACATGTTTGCAATTACCATTAGAGATTATAGTTGTTCATGCCATGCTTAAGTAGCTAGGAGTGGATAATGATTTATCTTGGGTGTCAACATGCATTAAAATGGTTGTGATGCGATATGATGATATGGTATCCTCCTCTGAATGTTTCAAGTGGCTTGATTTGGCACATGTTCACGCATGTAGTTGAATCAAAACCAACATAGCCTTCATGATATTTATGTTCATGGTGTCCATATCCTACTCATGCTAGTATTCAATGTTGATTATATGTAATGCATGTTCATGACCGTTTTTGCTCTCTAGCTGGCCGCTTCTCAATCTAATTGCTAGCCTTCGCCTGTACTAAGCGGAAATACTGCTTGTGCATCAAAACCCTTAAACCAAGTTATGCCAGATGAGTCCACCATATCTACCTATATGAGGTATTACCCTGCCGTTCCAAAGTAAATTTGCATGTGCCACCTCTAAAAATTCAAATGAACATCTATTTTGTGTGCCTGGACCGCTCAAGAAGCGACAGGGGGCGGTCAGTATCTTCCATGCTAAGCGGGTTATTCTCATGACGAGTGTTTATTCACTTGTCCTTACACGACAGGGGCGGTAATAGGGATTCCCAGTCCCGAAATCAAAAATCAAAAATAATTAAACAAAACTCCCCAGGAATGTTGTTGGTTTGGACGGTACCCATGGATGCGGCTCGCCGTGGAGTGTGATTGTTGGTGGAGGGGGAGTAAACCTTTACTTTTATCACATGGGAACCACCGCCAATTTGTTTAGTGATACGTCTCCAACGTACCTATAATTTTTGATTGTTCCATGCTATTATATTATCGGTTTTGGATGTTTTATTTGCATGTATATGCTATTTTGTATTATTTTTGGGACTAACCTATTAACCTAGAGCCCAGTTCCAGTTTCTGTTTTTTCCTTGTTTTTGAGCTTCGCAGAAAAGGAATATCAAACGGAGTCCAAACGGAATAAAAATTTACGGAGAATATTTTTGGAAAATATAAAAAATACTGGAGCAAAAAGATACCGGAGAGGAGTCCCGAGGTAGCCACAAGCCTAGGGGGCGCGCCCCCCTAGGGCGCGCCCCCCTAGCTTGTGGGTCCCTCGGGAGTCCCCCTGACTTGATTCCAACGCCAAGTACTCCTATAAATCCCGTAACCCCCCAGAAAGAAACCTAGATCGGGAGTTCCGCCGCCGCAAGCCTCTGTAGCCACGAAAAACCAATCGGGAGCCCGTTCCGGCACCCTGCCGGAGGGGGAAACCATCACCGGAGGCCATCTTCATCATCCCGGCGGTCTCCATGACGAGGAGGGAGTAGTTCACCCTCGGGGATGAGGGTATGTACCAGTAGCTATGTGTTTGATCTCTCTCTCTCTCGTGTTCTTGAGATGGCACGATCTTGAAGTACCGCGAGCTTTATTAATATAGATGAATCATATGGAGTTTTCCCCTCTCTATCTTCTTGTGATGAATTGAGTTTTCCCTTTGAAGTTTTCTTATCGGATTGAGTCTTTAAAGGATTTGAGAACACTTGATGTATGTCTTGCGATGGGATATCCATGGTGACAATGGGATATTCTATTGATCCACTTGATGTATGTTTTGGTGATCAACTTGCGGGTTCCGTGACCTTGGGAATCTATGCATAGGGGTTGGCACATGTTTTCGTCTTGACTCTCCGGTAGAAACTTTGGGGCACTCTTTGAAGTTCTTTGTGTTGGATTGAACATGATGAATCTGAAATTGTGTGATGCATGTCGTATAATCAAGCCCATGGGTACTCGTGGTGACATTGGAGTATCTAGGTGACATTAGGGTTTTGGTTGATGTGTATCTTAAGGTGTTATTTTAGTACGAACTCTAGGGCTGTTCGTGACACTTATAGGGATAGCTCATACGATTGATCGGAAAAGATAACTTTGTGGTGGTTTCGTACCCTACAATAATTTCTTCGTTTGTTCTCCGCTATTTGTGACTTTGGAGTGAACTCTTTGTCGCACGTGAGGGATTTACATATGATTCAACTATGTCAGTATTGTTGAGAGAACTTGCACTAGTGAAAGTATGAACCCTATGCCTTGTTTTCAAGCATTGCAATACCGTTTTTGCTCACTTTTGTTACTTTCTACCTTGTTGTTTTTATATTTTCAGATTACAAAAACCTATATCTACCATCCATATTACACTTGTATCACCATCTCTTCGCCGAACTAGTGCACCTATACAATTTACCATTGTATTGGGTGTATTGGGGACACAAGAGACTCTTTGTTATTTGGTTGCAGGGTTGTTTGAGAGAGACCATCTTCATCCTACGCCTCCCACGGATTGATAAACCTTAGGTCATCCACTTGAGGGAAATTTGCTACTGTCCTACAAAACTCTGCGCTTGGAGGCCCAACACGAGTCTACAAGAAGAAGGTTGCGTAGTAGACATCAAGCTTTTTTCTGGCGCCGTTGCCGGGGAGGTGAGTGCTTGAAGGTATATCTTTAGATCTTGCAATTGAATCTTTTAGTTTCTTGTTTTATCACTAGTTTAGTCTATAAAAAAAACTACAAAAAATGGAATTGAGGTTGCCTCATATACTTCATCTTTATAATGTCTTTCGTGAAAATGATGGAAAGGAAAATTGTGCCAAAGTGTTAGAAGAAGAAGTTAAAAAAATGTTTGGCACTAAATCTTTGTATGATGAGCATGATTGCAATGTTGTTGGTATGAATTCCTTGAATATTCATGATGCTAATGATATGCAAAGCTACAGGCTTGGGGATGCTATGTTTGATGAAGATGATATGTTTAGTCCCCCAAGTTTTGATGAGAAAATTTATTATGATGAAAGCATGCCTCCTATTTATGATGATTATTGTGATGACATGTATGCTATAAAGAATAATTATAATCATGAAACTTGTTATCATGATTTTAATTTCCAATTGGATTATGCCTCACATGATAGTTATTTTGTTAAGTTTGCTCCCACTACTATTGATGAGAATAAATTTGCTTATGTGGAGAGTAGTAAAATTTCTATGCTTATGAATCATGAAAAGAATGCTTTATGTGATAGTTATATTGTTGAATTCATTCATGATGCTACTGAAAATTATTATGAGGGAGGAATATATGCTTGTAGGAATTGCAAAAATATCAAGTTTCCTCTCTATGTGTTGAAAGTTTTGAAGGTATGCTTGTTTTGCCTTCCTATGCTAGTTGATTCTTGCTCCCATAAATTGTTTGCTCACAAAATCCCTATGCATATGAAGTGGGTTAGACTTAAATGTGCTTGTGATGAGATTCATGATGCTTTTTTTTGTATGTTTCAATTATTATTCCTATGTGAGCATCATTGAAATCATCATGCCTAGCTAAAAGGCTTTAAAGAAAAGCACTTGTTGGGAGACAACCCAACACTTTTACCTTCTGTTTTGGTGTGTTAACATGATTAAGCTACTGTAGTAATCATGTTTTGTGCCTTTTATTTCAATAAAGTGCCAAGTAAAGCCTTTGGGATGACTCACAAGATGAGTAGAATTGATGCCAGTACAGGATTTTTAATTTTTTACTGGAGAGTGATAATGATCTGAAATTTTTACGAAGTCTTGATATACAAATTCTTAAGGTTTTCCTAATTTTTCAGCATTTTTAGAGACAGGAAAGTATGGTTACACTACAGATCTTCCCAGACTGTTCTGTTTTTGACAGATTCTGTTTTGCATGCATAGTTTGCTTGTTTTAGTGTTTCCATAGCTTATATTTAGTGGTATAAATTATGGGAATGGTATAATATAGTAGGTATCATGTGGGAACAATTTTGAATCTTGTCTTAACAGTACCTAAGTGAATTATTTATCTTTATTACACTAACCCTTCTCACGAAGTTCCGTTAAGTTTTGTGTGATTGAAGTTTTCAAGTTTTGGGTGAGACACCGATATGAGGAGAACAAGGAGTGACAATAAACTAAGCTTGGGGATTCCCAAGGCACCCCCAAGGTAATATCCAAGGAATACTCAAGCGCCTAAGCTTGGGGATGCCCCGGAAGGCATCCCCTCTTTCGTCTTCAACACTATCGGTATATCTTACTTGGAGCTATATTTTTATTCGTCACATAATATGTGTTTTACTTGGAGCATCATTTTATTTTGTTGTTTTCTGTTATGTGTTATTTATAATCTTGTTTCTCAATAAAAATTTCCAAGAATTGCCTTAGGATGCTTGCATTGCATGTTTGATGTGTGCTGTGTAAAAACAGAAACTTTCTCTGTAGTGTTTGAATTTTCATATTTTTCTGGAACGTGGGAAGTTTCTGAAATTTTTACACAGTATTTTCATATAAATTTTATATCGTGTCCTAAATTTTCATAATTTTTAGAGTTACATAAGTACACTGGTTTAATAAATTCCTAGAGACTGTTCTGTTTGCACAGATTGCTGTCATAGTTTTGTTATCTACTTATCCTATAGTTTCCATAGCCTATATTGGTAGATATAAAATTATGGAAAAGATAGTAAACAGTAGATGATGTTTGGAAATTATTGTGCAACTTGTCTTGGCAGTACATGAAGTGTTGATTTGTTCTTATGTGTACTAACCTATCTCACGAGTTCTTTTTGAGTTTTGTGTGGATGAAGTTTTTGAGAATAGGTGAAACCGGGATATGAGAGGATTGAACGAGATACAAAAGCTCAAGCTTGGGGATGCCCAAGGCACACCAAGTAAATATTTCAAGAAGTCTCAAGCATCCAAGCTTGGGGATGCTACGCATCCCACCTCTCTTCCTCAACTATCGGTTAGCCTATGTTCAGCCTAAATTTTATTCGTTCGCATGATTTGTGCTATTCTTGGAATGAATTTTTATTTAGTTTGCTGTTTGAATAAAATACTTAAGATCTAAAATTCTTAGATGAGAGAGTCTTCACATAGTTATTTAAATTTTTGACTACTCATTGATCTTCACTTATATCTTTTTGGAGTAGTTTGTCAATTTGCTCTAGTACTTCACTTATATCTTTTTAGAGCACGGCGGTGGTTTTATTTTATAGAAATTGTTGAACTCTCATGCTTCACTTATATTATTTTGAGAGTCTCTAAACAGCATGGTAATTTGCTTAGGTTATGAATTTAGTCCTAATATGATGGGCATCCAAGAGAGATATAATAAAAACTTTCATATAAAAGTGCATTGAATACTATGAGAAGTTTGATTCCTTATGATTGTTTTGAGATATAAAGATGGTAATATTAGAGACATGCTAGTGAGTAATTGTGGATTGGTAGAAATACTTGTGTTAAAGGTTGTGATTTCCGTAGCATGCACGTATGGTGAACCATTATGTGACGAAGTCGGAGCATGGTTTATTTATTGATTGCCTTCCTTTGTGTGGAGGTCGGGATCGCGCGATGGTTAACTCCTACCAACCTTCCCCTAGGAGCATGCGTGTAGTACTTTGTTTTGATAACTAATAGACTTTTGCAATAAGTATGTGAGTTCTTTATGACTAATGTTGAGTCCATGGATTATACGCACTCTCACCCTTCCACCCTTGCTAGCCTCTCTAGTACCGCGCAACTTTCGCCGGTGCATTAAACCCACCATATACCTTCCTCAAAACAGCCACCATACCTGCCTATTATGGCATTTCCATAGCCATTCCGAGATATATTGCCATGCAACTTCCACCGTTCCGTTTATGACACGCATCATCATTGTCATATTGCTTTCCATGATCATGTAGTTGACATCGTATTTGTGGCAAAGCCACCGTTCATATTTTTTATACATGTCACTCTTGAGTCATTGCACATCCCTGTACACCGCCGGAGGCATTCATATAGAGTCATATTTTGTTCTAAGTATCGAGTTGTAATTCTTGAGTTGTAAGTAAATAAAAGTGTGATGATCATCATTATTAGAGCATTGTCCCATGTGAGGAAAGGATGATGGAAGCTATGATTCCCTCACAAGTTGGGATGAGTCTCCGGACTTTATAAAAAAAAAGAGGCCAAAGAAGCCCACCCAAAAAAAAACCCAAAAAAAAATGAGAGAAAAGAGAGAAGGGGCAATGCTACTATCCTTTTTCCACACTTGTGCTTCAAAGTAGCACCATGATCTTCATGATAGAGAGTCTCCTATATTGACACTTTCATATACTAGTGGGAATTTTTTTATAGAACTTGGCTTGTATATTCCAATGATGGGCTTCCTCAAATTGCCCTAGGTCTTCGTGAGCAAGCATGTTGGATGCACACCCAGTTAGTTTCTTTTTGAGCTTTCATACACTTATAGCTCTAGTGCATCCGTTGCGTGGCAATCCCTACTCACTCACATTTATATCTATTGATGGGCATCTCCACAGCCCGTTGATATGCCTAGTTGGTGTGAGATTATCTCCTTCTTTTTTGTCTTCTCCACAACCACCATATTCTATTCCACCTATAGTGCTATGTCCATGGCTCACGCTCATGTATTGCGTGAAAGTTGAAAAAGTTTGAGAATACTAAAGTATGAAACAATTGCTTGGCTAAAACCGGGGTTGTGCATGATTTAATACTTTGTGTGATGAAGATGGAGCATAGCCAGACTATATGATTTTGTAGGGATAACTTTCTTTGGCCATGTTATTTTGAAAAGACACGATTGCTTTGTTAGTATGCTTGAAGTATTATTGTTTTTATGTCAACATTAAACTTTTGTTTTGAATCTTATGGATCTGAATATTCATGCCACAATAAAGAAAATTACATGGATGAATATGTTAGGTAGCATTCCACATCAAAAATTCTGTTTTTATCATTTACCTACTCGAGGACGAGCAGGAATTAAGCTTGGGGATGCTGATACGTCTCCAACGTATCTATAATTTTTGATTGTTCCATGCTATTCGGTTTTGGATGTTTTATATGCATGTATATGCTATTTTGTATTGTTTTTGGGACTAACCTATTAACCTAGAGCCCAGTGCCAGTTTCTGTTTTTTCCTTGTTTTTGAGCTTCGCAGAAAAGGAATATCGAATAGAGTCCAAACGGAATAAAAATTTATGGAGAATATTTTTGCAAAATATAAAAAATACTGGAGAAAAAAGATACCGGAGAGGAGTCCCGAGGCAGCCACAAGCCTAGGGGGCGCGCCCCCCCTAGGGCGCGCCCCCCTGGCTTGTGGGTCCCTCGGGAGTCCCCCTGACTTGATTCCAACGCCAAGTACTCCTATAAATCCCGTAACCCCCAGAAAGAAACCTAGATCGGGAGTTCCGCCACCGCAAGCCTCTGTAGCCACGAGAAACACTTCGGGAGCCCGTTCCGGCACCCTGCTGGAGGGGGAAACCATCACCCGAGGCCATCTTCATCATCCCGGCGGTCTCCATGACGAGGAGGGAGTAGTTCACCCTCGGGGCTGAGGGTATGTACCAGTAGCTATGTGTTTGATCTCTCTCTCTTGTGTCTTGAGATGGCACGATATTGATGTACCACGAGCTTTATTAATATAGATGAATCATATGGAGTTTTCCCCTCTCCATCTTCTTGTGATGAATTGAGTTTTCCCTTTGAAGTCTTCTTATCGGATTGAGTCTTTAAAGGATTTGAGAACACTTGATGTATGTCTTGCGATGGGATATCCGTGGTGACAATGGGATGTTCTATTGATCCACTTGATGTATGTTTTGGTGATCAACTTGCGGGTTCCGTGACCTTCGAAATCTATGCATAGAGGTTGGCACATGTTTTCGTCTTGACTCTCCGGTAGAAACTTTGGGGCACTCTTTGAAGTTCTTTGTGTTGGATTGAACATGATGAATCTGAAATTGTATGATGCATGTCGTATAATCAAGCCCATGGGTACTCGTGGTGACATTGGAGTATCTAGGTGACTTTAGGGTTTTGGTTGATGTGTATCTTAAGGTGTTATTTTAGTACGAACTCTAGGGCTGTTCGTGACACTTATAGGGATAGCTCATACGATTGATCGGAAAGGATAACTTTGAGGTGGTTTCATACCCTACAATAATTTCTTCGTTTGTTCTCCGCTATTTGTGACTTTGGAGTGAACTCTTTGTCGCACGTGAGGGGTTTACATATGATTCAACTATGTCAGTATTGTTGAGAGAACTTGCACTAGTGAAAGTATGAACCCTAGGCCTTGTTTTCAAGCATTGCAATACCGTTTTTGCTCACTTTTGTTACTTGCTACCTTGCTGTTTTTATATTTTCAGATTACGAAAACCTATATCTACCATCCATATTACACTTGTATCACCATCTCTTCGCCGAACTAGTGCACCTATACAATTTACCATTGTATTGGGTGTGTTGGGGACACAAGAGACTCTTTGTTATTTGGTTGTAGGGTTGTTTGAGAGAGACCATCTTCATTCTACGCCTCCCACGGATTGATAAACCTTAGGTCATCCACTTGAGGGAAATTTGCTACTGTCCTACAAAACTCTGCGCTTGGAGGCCCAACACGAGTCTACAAGAAGAAGGTTGCATAGTAGACATCATTTAGCATGGAAGATATAGATAACTCTTTGTCGTGACATTGACAGGAAGGGTGTACCTCTCAAAATTATATCTATCTCTGTTTTAAACTTTGAGCTCTGGCACCGCTGCAAATCCATGCTTCCCTCTGCGAAGGGACTATCTAATTACTTTTATGTTGAGTCATCACCTTCTGAAATAAGCGCCAGACCTGAGAGCACTATTGTCATCCTCATGCATTGTGTATAGTTGATGTTGGGTGCAGCATGTCTGGATCTTTTCTACCATGAATTACAATGTTTAGTCGCTGCTTGAACTTTGGAGGTGCTCTGCATTTATGTTTTGCGGTCTCAGAAAGGGCTAGCGAGATACCACTATTGTCATATTGTATCATGATTGTTTTCACAAAGTGTTGGCGCTTGAGATATCTTATTATTGCTCGCTAGTTGCTTATGTTATTGTTATGAGTAAATATAATTCCTGAGAGTTATTGTTGACATGGTTAGTCATAATATTTGCTGAAAACCTGGGTGCTACTTAAGCATATATATGTAAACAAGAACAAAAGAGTTCATAAAAGTTTTTCTTTATCACTTTCAGTTTGTCAACTGAATAGCTTGAGGACAAGCAAAGGTTTAAGCTTGGGGGAGTTGATACGTCTCCAACGTATCTACTTTTCCTCACTCTTTTGCCCTTGTTTTGGACTCTAATTTGCATGATTTGAATGGACTAACCCGGACTGACGCTGTTTTCAGCAGAACTACCATGGTGTTGTTTTTGTGCAGAAATAAAAGTTCTCGGAATGGAACGAAACTTTTTGGAGATTTATTTTGGAAAATATAAAAAATACTGGAGCCAAAAACCACCGGAGAGGGGGCCCAGGCTGGGCACAATACACCAGGGCGTGCCAGCCCCCTCCCGACGCGCCCTGGTGGGTTGTGCCCACTTCGTGGCCCCACTTGCCCTAACTCCGCCACTATAAATTCCAAAATTTGGAGAAGAAAAACAGGGAGAAAGAATTATCGCGTTTCACGAGACGGAGCCGCCACCACCTCCTGTTCTTCATCGGGAGGCCAGATCTGGAGCCCGTTTGGGGCTCCGGAGAGGGGAATCTTCGGTCTTCGTCATCACCAACCTTTCTCCATCACCAATTCCATGCTGCTCCCCACTGGGAGTGAGTAATTCCTTTGTAGGCTTGCTGGTCGGTGAGGAGTTGGATGAGATTCATCATGTAATCGAGTTAGTTTTGTTAGGGCTTGATCACTAGTATCCATTATGTTCTGAGATTGATGTTGCTATGACTTTGCTATGCCTAATGCTTGTCACTAGGGCCCGAGTGCCATGATTTCAGATCTGATACGTTTATGTTATCATCTCTATACCTATGTTCTTGATCTGATCTTGCCTAGTCTTATGCACCTATTACGTGTTATGATCCGTCAACCCCATAGTGACAATATTTGGGATACTTCACGGTGATGACCGTAGTTTGAGGAATTCATGTATTCACCATGTGTTAATGCTTTGTTCTGGTTCTCTATTAAAAGGAGGCCTTAATATCCCTTAGTTTCCTTATGGACCCTGCTGCCACGGGAGGGTAGGACAAAAGATGTCATGCAAGTTCTTTTCCATAAGCACGTATATATGACTATTTACGGAATACATGCCTACATTACATTGATGAACTAAGCTAGTTCTGTATCGCCCTAGGTTATGACTGTTACATGACGAACATCATCCAACGAGTTACCAATCCAGTGCCTATGACCTTTCCACTTATTGCTCTTGCTAAGTTACTACTACTATTGCTGCTGTTCCAACTGCTACAAAACTATTGCTACTACTGTTACCGCTACTGTTGCCGTCACTATTGCTACCAAACTATCATATTACTGTGCTACTGATCACTTTGCTGCAGATATTTAATCTCCAGGTGTGGTTGAATTGACAATTCAACTGCTAATACTCTCAAGTATTCTTTGGCTCCCCTTGTGTCGAATCTATAAATTTGGGTTGAATACTCTACCCTCGAAAACTGTTGCGATCCCCTATACTTGTGGGTTATCACTGGCCTACTGTCGAGACGCGGATCCCCGGGTGGCCCGTCGACGGATCCATTCCACTACCCTCGTCCTCCGCTACCTTCAACCGCCCCTGCCCTACCAGATCGGGCGGCTGACGCAACCGGCCCATGGCGCAACCAATGTCGTCGCCATCCACATGTACCTGCGCTTCACCGCCCTGTTAGTCATCCCGAGGCGACCCGACTACCTTGAACCGCCACCGCCATGCCAGATCGGGCGGGATCCGACGAGATCCGGCTATCCCACACCTTCCTCCTGCTGACCGCCGACGGACGCCCACAACAAGAAATATGTCAAGTTGTGACCTTCTGTCAGTGACCCTAGAAGAAATAGTCATAATTCTATGACCATTTAGACTCAATTGGCCGTAAGCTATTTGGGAGGGCCAAAACCCTAAACCATAATGACCATACTGGTAAAGAAGGTTGTAGTTTCCTTACACGAAATGGTCATAAAGCATACAACACAGAACGACGACCATATTTCTATCTTCTGACGACCAATATAGATGGTCATAAACTATATGACGATATTATATGGTCGTAAATTGTAATGCGTTGGATGAGTAGGCAGCCACCTCAGCAATCTCGCGTATGTGTCAGTATTTAGGTGTCATTTTTGCTTACGTGTCTATATCGAACAAAACTGATTGACAAGCAGGACCCATTTGACAACAGGAGCAGACACACTGACTGGTGGGACCGCTTATATTCTCTAGTAAAAAAGATGCGCCTACGGGGACTCGAACCCACGACCTAGCGTTTGTATCGTTCTTTCTCTACCACTGAGCTAGAGAGGTAATATTGATTCAGTCATGTAACGTTTCACTATATCAAATAACGAATCAAATAGAACTCAGTGATGTGTGGCAGCATCAAACAGAACCAACACTTAGCAGAAATTTCCCCATCTCGTTTTCTAGGTCTTGCACAGGCGGCGGGCGGGGGCCGATGGCCGAAGCAACCGACGGCGGGCGGCGGGTAGGGGCCGGTGGCCGAAGCAACCGGCGGGGGCAGGGGCGGGGGTGGAGCTGGCGGCCGAATCAACCGAGCAGGGCGGAGGCGGAAGCGACCGGCGAGGGCAGGGGCATGGGCACCGGCGGTGGTGGTGCCGAGGCCACGGCGTCGCCGCTTGCCTCGCGCATGACAGAAACCATGGCCTCACCGCTCGCCTCGCCCACGATAGGAATCACAGCCTCGCCGCTTAGCTCGACAGGAGCAGCTCACCGAGCATGAGTGAGTCGCCGCCGCCGCAAGCACACCTCCCGGTATGCACCCCTCTCCTCTCCTCCCCTCTCCTCTCCTTTTTGCAATGTCACCTCTTACAACTTGTGAAATTCCAGCCGTGATGCAATTTGATGTAAAAGTGCTCTAAATCTATTAAATAACATAGTGTACCAAATCTTATTGATGTAAACTTGGAAAAATCTCATTGATGTAAATTTGTAGTGCTGTTATTGTTGGTGGTTTAATCACAGTGATGTTATTGTTGGTGCTTTAACAAGAGTAGTTGTTTCTGGTTTAACCCATGTGAAATCTGTCTTTCCTATGAACTGTTTTTTCTTGCTCCCATGTGAAATCAGTAAACCATGTGAATTGGACTAAAGTAGTGAGAAATTGGAAACAACTCAATGTTCTGGTTAGGCATTTAGCATATAAATTATGGATCTAATTAATGTTGATGCATTTAGATTAATTGCTAAGTTGCAACAATTTGTTGTCTTTGGTAGATGGACAGAAGCTGGATTAGAAAATGAGTTAGAGGGTTTTCCAAAGAACATATGAAGGGATTTGATGAATTCATGCAATTTGTTCGGGCAAATTTTGCCAAGGATGCTATCATTCTTTGCCCATGCTACAAATGCCTCAACCGTTCAAGAATAGCTCAAGGAAAAGTGGAAGATCATCTGCTTGTTAATGGGATGGCGACCACATATGATAGATGGATATATCATGGAGAACCTTTAGATGGACAACCTAAACATATTGAAGCTGATGCAGATGCCCCTCATATGATGTGTGGTGGTGATGCTGGCATTGATTTTATGGAAAAGATTTTGCGAGAGAATACTGGTTTGGAGGAAGAGGATGGGCATGAAGATGATAGAATTCCCGACCTATTGAAGGATCCATATAGTTCTGAAGACCGTGTCGATGGATAGAAGTCGATATTTGCTGAGGTGCTAGATGAGGCGAAGCGCGCAGCTCATGAAGGGGTTACATTTTCAAGATTTACCTTCACCGTGAAGTTACTCCAGACCAAGTCTTTCTACCGGATTAGCAATGCTGCATTTAACGTAATACTCCGCCTTTTGACCTTGCAATTTCCTGATAACTGTGTTCCTAGGTCTTATGATGAAGCATTGAGCATAATCCGCAAGTTGGGGCTAGGTTATGTTTCAATACATGTCTTCCCAAATAATTGTGTCTTGTTTTGGAAGGATTATGCCAAGCATGATAACTATCCAAAATGCAATGCCTCTAGGTGGAAAGATGTTGATGGGAAAAGGTCAATACCGGAGAAGGTATTAAGGCACTTTCCGTTGATATGAAGGCTGCATCGGATGTTTATCTCGAAGGAATCATCCATGGAGGTACAATGGCATAACCTAAAGTGGCAACCTTTGGACAATGAGCTGAGCCATCCAGCAGACAGAGAGGCATGGAAAGAATTTGACAAAATACATGTAGATTTTGCCGGAGATCCAAGAAACATAAAAATCGGCATTGCCACAGATGGCTTTAATCCGTTTGGGAAATTGAGCACGTCTTATAGCATGTGGCCCATCTTTGTGGTGCCGTACAACCCGCCACCATGGGCATGCATGGATCAGTTCAACTTCATGATGGCATTGCTTATCCCGGGTCCAGAATCTCCAGGAATGGATTTTGATGTCCTTATGGAGCCCCTCATAGAAGAACTACTCCAGCCCTGGACTTGTGTACTTACATATGATGCCTTGACCCCCAAAGAAAAGTTTAATCTATGTGCTGCAATAATATGGTCCATCCATGATTTCCCAGTGCTGCACACTCTGTCTGGGAGGATCACAACGGGTTATCAGGCCTGCGTTCATTGTGACAAAGACCCTTGCTTGAAGAGAATAAGGACCAAGATTTTCTATATTGGGCACCACTGTTTTCTTTCCCGAAACCATTGTTGGCGAAGAAGCAAAGATTTTAATGGTGAGACTGAAACCCGTGACAAGCCAGCGGAATTCACAAAAGAAGAGCTGGAGCAGAAACTTGAAAAGGTGAAAGATGTGAGACCCGAAAAGGTTGCAAAGAAAATAAAGCATGAGGAAGGTCAATGTTGGGACCATAGGTCTTGTTTGTGGGACCTGCCATACTGTGCTGGTCTAAAATTGAGGCATAATCTCGATGTGATGCACATTGAGAAAAACATATGCGAGAATCTTCTAGGGACATTCCTGAACATTGAAGGGAAGACAAATGACACGGTTAGTTCTAGGCTTGATTTGGAAGACATGGGCATAAGAGAAGATTTGCATCTACAACATAATGAAGATGAAGATTCGTTTGAAATGCCACGAGCATGGTATACAATTAGTAAAGAACAAAAGCGCATTCTATGAATTCCTAAGAGTGGTTAGATTTCCAGATGTATATGCCGCTAACCTAGCAAAGTGTGTTACTTCTGATGTATTCAAGCTTCAAGGACTGAAAACTCATGATTGTCACATCCTCCTCCAAACGATTTTACCGGCGAGCCTTTGAGGAACCATGTAGAATGATATATATGAAGAGGTTGCTAAGCTGGGAAATTTCTTTAGGGAACTGTGCTGCAAACACTAAAGTTAACTATTCTGGAAAGACTTGAAAAAGAAATCCCAATTATTCTTTGCAAGCTTGAGAAAAATTTCCCTCCAGCTTTCTTCACCGTGATGGTCCATTTGGCCGTGCATTTACTAAAAGAGGCAATGCTTAGAGGCCTTGTGCAATATGGTTGGATCTATCCAATCGAAAGAACGCTGCTTACTTGTAAGCGTTATGTGCGAAACACGACAAGACCTGAAGGTTTGATTGCTGAAGCATATGTCGTTGATGAGTGCTTGACATTTTTCTCGAGATACTTTGGCGATGTGGAAATGAGATGGAATCGGTCACGCAGAAATAGAGAGCGGGATGATCCGCAAAGTAGTGATGTCTTGGTTTTCAACCATGTGGTGAACTTTCTTGGAGCCTCACAATACTTGGAGGCTGGTGATGACTATGATAAGATGGTTTGGCATGTGCTCAGCAGTTGCGCTGAGGTTCGACCATATACCGAGTATGTTATATCTTGCGCACTAATTATATTATTTTCTTGAGTTGGCACAAGCCTAATGTTTTAACTCACTTGTTTTGTCGGCATTGCATGAAATGCAAGGAAGATTTGAATCAGGAACATAACCACATCCATGTTGATATAAGGGTTGCCAATAGATTTGCTGAATGGTTTAAGAATCACGTGAGGTCTTTAGCCACATGATTTATGTTTTGTGTGTTATTCACCAACTGTTAAATACCATTGTTGCTAAATGGTTTATTTGTGTAGATTGGAAAGTTGCGTGAGGAGAAGAGGTCAGTGATGATCTATTTGCTTTGGCATGAGGACCAGATAAGGGAGTGAGACTGTATTCAACATGTATTGCTGGCGGTGTCCGGTACCACACTGTTGACTGCGAGGAAAAAAGAAAGACACAGAATAGTGGAATCATTACTGAGTGGTCACATGATGGTGAGAACATTGATTTCTATGGTCAGCTGAGAAGCATCATTAAGTTGCAGTACAATTCTAGCAGAGACATCC
Organism: Elymus sibiricus; assembly: GCA_039707655.1. Taxonomy (NCBI): domain Eukaryota; kingdom Viridiplantae; phylum Streptophyta; class Magnoliopsida; order Poales; family Poaceae; genus Elymus; species Elymus sibiricus. Next base: position 256,311,558 of record CM077671.1, read on the forward strand.
ATCACTCGGTTGCCTTATTTCATTGTGACTGGTTTGATCTTAGTGGCAAGAAGAAGAAAGGAGTCAATGATGATAGCCACTTGAAAAGCATCAACACTACAAGGTGCTGGTATAAGAAAGATCCCTTTATTCTAACAACACAAGCAACAATGGTATTCTATCTGCCAGACACTGCTTTGCACGGAAAATGGCGAGTTGTGCAAAAGTGTGAGCATAGACACTTATGGTGTGTGACTGAAACTGAAATGGAAAAGGGCCCCGATGGTAGTGGACTAACATATCAGGATGATGACTATACGAAAGTTCCGGTGCAAGCAGATGATGACTCGACGGAAGTTCCGGTGCAAGCAAATGATGACTCTACGGAAGTTCCGGTACAAAACAGAGTGCGAAGGGACCAGGAACGTGTGCTCATTGATGCTGCAATTGTTGAAGGCATTAAGAAAAAAAAAAGGTGGTAGTGGATGGACATGAAAGCGAGGATGATGAAAACAGGATTGATCATACTATGATGCAATATTGTAGCGACGATGAGGAAAATAGGACTGGGCATAGAGTTCCTTGTTTTGGTATCGACGACGATGAGTAGCGAATGGACATGAAGGTAAATTTTGTCTCCTTGGTGACCTAATGCATGTGATCCTGATGTAGTTTTGATTGGCGATCAACCTTCTCTATATTTTTGTTGATGTGATCCCGATGTAGTTTTTGTACTACAATTCTCTCTAGGTAGAAAAATGCATCCGACTAATTCAAAATGGTTGCAGGTTCCAGGAGCAAAACGATGGAGAGGCTATAGTGATGGAGAGGTTGTAATGATGTAGTTTTTGTAGGGATCCAGATGTATAAGCACTTTTGATTTCCTTTGATGGATGTATAAGCACTTTTTGTCTCATTTGGTGCCTGATGGATAAGCACTTTTGGTCTCATTTGGAGCAAAATGATTTATGTTTGTTATGATTGTCTAAAAAATTGGTCCATTGAAATCTGGGCAAAAATGACAAAATTTCCTGTTGTATTGTATTGTTTTTCGTGCATGTTGGTGCCTGTTGTATTCATGAAGTTTTTTTGAACTGAATATTGTATTGTATTGTTGGAGAAAAATGTTGTTTTGTCAAAACTGAATATTGTATTGTTAGAGCAAAATGCAAAATATTGTATTGTTTTCACACCTGTTTTTAGAACTAAATATTGTAATGTTGTTTTCATGAAGTTTTTCATAACCGAATTTTGTAAAAAAAGAGTTGCGCTAGCGGGGACTCGAACCCATGACCAAGCGCTTGTTTCACTTTGTTCACTACCACTGAGCTAGGATGAGACTGTTGGTTATGTACCAGAACATTTCAACATATGATAAACTGGTGGTTATCTCGTATCCACCCACTCTTTTCCCCACTCAACCCATTCTTTTCCCCACTCGACTCCTTCCTCTCCCACCACCGCCAACGCCTTCCTCTCCCACCTCCTTCCACTCCCCCTCTCACCGCTGCCTCCTCCATCAAACCCCTCCTCTCACTGCTGCCTCCTCCTTCCACTCCCTCCTCTCACCACCCGCGGCCATGAAGATCACACACATCAACAAGGCAGGTATGCATCGCATCAACCGCCACATCCTCCCTCCTCTAATTGCTGATTTGAATTACTACTAGGTCAAATCTGCTCGATTTGAACTACTACTAGCTCAAATCTGTTCAAATTTGTTCATGGTTTTAGGGTTAGGGTTCAAGTTGCCTCTACTATAATTAGCTCTACTATAGTGGATTCAGTGAAAGTGGTTCAGCAGCTCTACGGTAATTAGCTATATTGTAATTAGCTCTACTGTAATGGACTCGGTGAAAATGTTCTTACCTCCACTGTAATGAATTTAGTGAAATGTTCTTAGCTCTACTACATTATAGCAGTAGCATTGTTCTTATGTGATGACTAATTAAACCAGAGAACCACTTTGTCAGCATTAGTCTTTGGCATACACTAGTGCAGGCGCTTGCTATACAAACGTTTTTAACTCCTTTCTGTGACGTAGTCTCAAACCGTCGCCTTGCATGTGTGGGCGATAGGGGGGGATATCCCACGAGATCGAAAACCCGTCGGCGATGGCTGCGCCCGGTCACACACGATGGGCAAAAATATGTCGTGTGCAATTGGAAGGGCCATCAAAAACAGATATATTGGGGAAGTCATGTGATATGGGCCTAGCATCCCACACAGTGAATCCGAAACGTACATTTCCGTTCGTATTGTACATCACACACAATTTTCTGCATAACATCGTCAGTGTTAGGGGTAGCCATCACGCACGGTGCCTAGAAGAAACTGTTTGGCATAGGGCTGTCCATCACGCACACGTTTTATGTGAAAATGTTTGTGAATGGGTGTTCTAACGCACACAGTTTGCGGCCAAAAGTCGTGTGTGATTTTTCACAGATCCAACACGCCAATTTTCCAGAAACCGTGAGGGTTTGTTGAGGTCATTGCTCATGGTGTTCTATGACAAACCGTCTGCAATATGAAACCCCAATAATCAGGCTAATTGCTCTATTATTTATAATCCAGCTAGTAAACAAATTGACACTTCATATCAAGCACACAATATATTTCATTTCGCATTACGACAACTGATACGTCTCCAACGTATCTATAATTTTTGATTGTTCCATGTTATTATATTATCTGTTTTGGATGTTTTATATGCATTAATATGCTATTTTATATTATTTTTGGGACTAACCTATTAACCTAGTGCCCAGTGCCAGTTTCTCTTTTTTCCTTGTTTTTGAGTATTGTAGAAAAGGAATATCAAACGGAATAAAATTCTACTGTCGGTGTACTAAGGTTTGGGCTTTTTAGTGCCCCATACTTGTGCACGGGCAGTTGTAGCCACCTTAGCGGCAAGGCCTGACGGGGGATAGCTGAACACAAATCCAAGGATATCCAGGAAACATTCAAGGCGATAAACAGAAGACTGGAGACCGGAGGCTGGAATCCCGGCAAGATCTTGCCGGGATGGTTCACCAAGCCCCGGCAAGACTCGCGCCCGGCAAGGCCCCGCCACCCTGTCACCGCTCCAGCATGGCAACCAGCTTGTCTTTTAGCGGTTGTTCTCCTGGGTGCGTGTCAGGAGGCTAACGGCGATGGGCTTAAGCGGTGCTGATGGGACGGCCCCCTTTTCCATCCCCAAGAAAGGCAATGACACCTAAACGGAGCATTAAATGTTCTTGTCCTCAGTCGTCAGTATTAGGTATGATAACACTGTAGAAACTTTACACCTCTTGTATGCACTGTGCGCTACTGTTGGTGACCCCTTCAAGCGTATAAAAGGAGGCCCAAAGCACAGCTACAGGGGGGAGGACCTTTTGGCCCAGATTGCATGCGTAGCAGCTGTGTACTGTTCATCACATAGCGCTCCTGGAGCCAGAGTTCAAGCACATCTAATACACTAAAGCAGGAGTAGGGTTTTACGCTTCTCAGCGGCCCGAACCTGGGTAAAATCCCTCGTGTTGATTGTTGGATCCGCTCTTTGTGCAAACCTTTCTCCCCGCCGAATCGTAAAGGGATCCTCTCGATCCCATAGGTGTCGTTTCTCCGACATCTTTGGCACGCCAGGTAGGGGAGAGAGGTTGCGTGAACCTGATCTAGTGATCAGCGCGCCAGTTTCTTCATCACCTTCATCGCCATGGCCCCCAAGAGGAAGGGTTTCACGGCGGTTGGCCCCTCCACGTCCGCTGCCTACAGCTACACAAACAGGCGACGGCTTGGACGCAGGCGGGGCAGGAGGAGGTCATGAACCTCCACGGCGTTCTGGCGATCATAGCCAGGCGAGCGGCGTCGTTCGCGCCGCAAGATCCAGAGACGGAGCTGTGCTGCCGGCGGGTGGTGCAGCGAACTCTAGGGACGGAAGGCCGCCCTCCAAGATGCCTACGCCATTGCATGCGCCGCGGCCTTCTCAGGTCGCGCGCGATGAGCAGCGCCGTGACGTTGGTGGTTCCAAGCGTCCCCACGGAAAGGCTCCTGAGCATCATCCTCGAGATGCGCAGGTCCAACATGCATGCCGAGGCGCCGATGGAAGCGGTGCGCGGACGCAGGATCGTGATGGAGCTCCTTCTAACGTGGTTAGGAGTCAGAGCACCTCACATTCCTCGCACTTGTCGCCGCCGCCTACACCAGCAGAAGCCTTGGCGCGAGCACAGCTGCTCCTGAACTTTCCTCCTACTGCGGACAAGCTCGACGAGTGGAGAGCTGCTATTCAGAGCCTCATTTGTCTCGCTAACGATGATAGACCACAGCAGGCGGAGCCTTTGCGCCGGCAGTCCGTCGAGCCGACGCGCGTCCATGGCGAAAAGACCGGAGGTGGTACAACTACGGTGCACTCCCCTCCGCGGCGACAACAGCGGTCGCCGACTCGACGGACTGATATTCGTGATGATGATTCGACAGCGTCGTCCGATCCACGAACTCGTCGTGACCAACGTCAAGTTCTTCGGGAACGAGGCAAAGAAGACGCTCGGACTACCATCGAGCGACGGCGGGAAGCACGCTATCAGTCAGATAAGCGCGCAGGGCCCACTGTAAACAAGCCTGCGCCAGGGTATCCTGTCGATCTACCCTATGAGGTAGGTTGTCAGCGTTTACCTGTGAGCTGCGGCGAGTCCAGTGGCCCGATTGCCGCACGTTCAAGCCGGAGGTCCCGGAGAAATATGATGGCAAGACCCACCCGTCGGAGTTCCTGAGCATCTATGCCATTGCAGTGCAAGCTGCCGGGGCTCGTGACGACAAGATACTTGCCAACTACTTCCCGTTGGTGCTTAAGCCCAACGTCAGGTCGTGGTTGATGCACCTGCCGGAGAATTCTATTTCTTCCTGGGCAGATTTGTGTCATGAGTTTGTTGGCGCCTTTACCGGAGGCCACCAAGCTCCTGGCCAGGAAAGTGATTTGCATCTCATCCCCTAGAAGGAAGGCAAAACTTTGCGCAAGTACATACAGAGATTCAGCCGTGTACATCACAACATCCCAGACGTTCATCCTGCCGCTGTTGTCAGTGCGTTCCATCAGAACGTGCGCAACCGCAGGATGCGCGAAGAGCTGGCAATGAACAAAGTCAGGGATGTTGCCGAGCTTTACGCTCTCGCTGATAAGTGTGCACGAGCCGAAGAAGGGAGGAGACTCCCCGGCGAAGATGCTGGCGCAGGAGTCGACTCCGACGACGAAGACGCCACCTTCCCGGCAAAGAAAGGCCGACGGCGTAATAGGAAGCGCAAGGGCAAGGCCGTGCTTGCTGTCGAGGGATCCGGCAACCCCGACACCGCCAAGAAGGCGAAGGTTGACGACCCCGGAAAGGAGGTTGCCGGGTGCGCCTCCTGTCAAGCCTTGGCAGCTGTCAACAAGCCAGAGGGCTCCGGCAAGCAGTACTGCAAGATCCATCGCACCAAGGGCCATGATCTCCAAGACTGCCGGCAAGTTGAGCAGCTTGTCGAGAAGCAGAAGGCTGAATACGAAAGGCGAGACAAGGAGAAAGGCCAGGATGGTGCAGGAGGGTCCGGCAAGAAACGCGGTGGCCGAGGAGGTCGCCGCGGCAAGGCCAAGCAACAGAAGGACATGCCCGTTCGAGGCCGCGAGAAGCAAGAGGGGGGTGACGATGACAACGAGGAGGACGACGACTCCAGTGAGCAAGAGTTTCAGAAAGCTACAGACATGATGTGCATTGACGGGGGCGCCTCGTTGCATTCTTCCCACCGCCAACTTAAACAGTGGGCGTGCGAGATTAATGCGACAGAACCATCTGTCGATGCCCGCAAACCATTGAAATGGTCCAACACGCCTATCATTTTTGACGTCGAGGATCACCCTGATCGCATAACTGCGGTCGGGTGTCTGCTATTGTTGGTTTCACCCACGATTCGCAACCTCAAGGTGACGAAAATGTTAGTTGACGGTGGGGCCGTCTTGAACGTGATCTCACCTGAGGTAATCAAGAGGCTGCAAATTCCTGATGAGGATCTCGAGGAAACGAGCACGTTCCAAGGAGTCAATCCCAGAAGGAGCCAGCCCAAGGGAAAGATCACACTACCGGTAACATTTGGTAGTGACCTGAACTTCAGGACGGAGAAAATTGTGTTCGACGTCGCCAAGATTCCATTGCCATATAATGGGATCCTTGGCTGCCCAGCGCTGGCCAAGTTCATGGCGGCATCGCACTATTCTTACAACGTATTGAAGATGCCCGGGCCGATGAGCGTTATCACTGTCAACTCCGACTAGAAGGACGCGCTTATCTGCACTGACCAGCTTTACTCGGAGGCAGTTGCAGCATCTGCCGCCAAGGCACTTGCTCCTGCCGCTGAAGCTCCCGGGGGGAAGAAGACCGGCAAGACCTCTCGCACACACTCCGGAAAGCGCACCTCCTCGAAGTGCTGCGCTCCCGTTGAGGATGTGCCAGAGAGCTCCACCGGCAAGAGCAAGAAGTCCAAAGCAGCTCTACCAGAGACCAAGAAGGTGCCCGCCAAGGAGGATGGTACGGGAGGAACCTTCACTATAAGTTCCACCCTCGACAACAAATAGGAAAGCGCGCTCGTTGCCTTCCTGCGGGCGAATATCGATGTGTTTGCGTGGCAACCATCTGATATCCCCGGTGTTCCCAGGGAGGTGATTGAGCACCACCTTGTTGTCTGTCCACACGCACGGCCCGTCAAGCAGAAGGTCAGGAAGCAGGATTTGGAGCGGCAACAGTTTATTGTCGAGGAAATCAAGAAGTTGGAAGCGGCAGGTTTGGTAAGAGGAGTGCTTCATCCAACATGGTTGGCCAATCCAGTTGTAGTGCGCAAGGCAAATGGAAAATGGAGGCTATGTATTGACTATACAGATATCAATAAAGCCTGTCCAAAAGATCCTTTTCCCTTGCCGCGCATCGACCAGATTGTGGACTCCACTGCCGGTTGCGACTTGCTTTCATTTCTTGATGCATATTCAGGATATCATCAGATCTTCATGGCAAAGGAAGATGAAGAGAAAACCGCATTTATCACCCCATGTGGTACGTATTGCTTCTTACGTATGCCTTTCGGGTTGAAAACTGCTGGTTCAACATTTGCAAGAGCGGTCCAGATTGGTTTTGAGCCCCAGCTACATAGAAATATGGAAGCTTATATGGATGACATAGTGGTCAAGACCAAGGACAAAGCAACGCTCATACAGGATTTAGAAGAGACATTTACAAATCTGCGCAAGATCAACTTGAAGCTCAATCCTGAGAAGTGTCTGTTCGGTATTCCGTCCGGCAAGCTTCTCGGGTTCTTTGTGTCTCAGCGGGGGATCGAGGCGAACCCTGACAAGATCAAAGCCATTGAGCATATTCAAGCGCCAAGACGTGTCAAAGATGTGCGTCGTCTTGTCGGTTGCGTTGCTGCTCTGAGTAGGTTCATCTCAAAATCTGCTGAGCGCGCCCTGCCCTTTTTCAAAATCTTGAAAAAGGCAGGTCCAATGAAGTGGACTCCGGAAGCGGAGGCAGCGCTGCAGGATTTCAAGAGGTACCTCTCCTCTCCGCCAGTACTAGTCGCGCCAAAACCACAAGAGCCGTTGCTGCTATATTTAGCGGCAACAAACCAAGTGGTGAGTGCTGCGTTAGTGGCAGAGAGGAAAGTAGATGAGGAGGCAGCGGCAGCGGCAAGATCCCCAAGCGACGAGCCGGGATCTTCTCCGGCAGGGTCTGGTGCTGGTAAAGAAGGATTTGCGCAACTAAGTGAAGCAATACAGAAGAAGAAGATGGTGCAGCGCCCAGTTTATTTTGTCATCTCCCTTTTGTAGGGGGCTAGGTCAAGATATTCTGGTGTGCAGAAGTTGCTCTTCGGCCTTCTTATGGCCTCAAGGAAGCTGCGCCATTACTTCCAAGCACATGAGATTACCGTCGTCACTCGCTTTCCATTGCAGCGGATCTTGCGAAATCCAGATATAACCGGCAGGATTGTGGAGTGGGCGTTGGAATTGTCGAGCTTTGGTCTTAAGTTTGAGAGTACTTCAACCATTCATAGCAGAGCCTTGGCGGAGTTCATTGCGGAATGGACCCCAACGCCAGACGAAGAGATTCCGGAGTCAACCCTCCCCGGCAAGGAAACAAATCAAGAATGGATTATGTATTTTGATGGGGCTTTCTCGCTGCAAGGCGCCGGTGCTGGCGTGCTGCTTGTCGCACCCACCGGAGAGCACCTCAAATACGTGATTCAGATGCATTTTCCCCGGGAGAGATCGACAAACAACACTTCGGAGTACGAAGGGCTGCTTGCCGGCCTCAGGATCGTGGCAGACCTTGGAATCAAGAAGCTCATTGTCAGGGGTGATTCGCAGCTTGTTGTTAAGCAAGTCAATAAAGACTATCAGAGTCCATTGATGGAAGCTTATGTCGATGAAGTGAGGAAATTGGAAGAGCGCTTTGACGGTCTGCAAACAGAGCACGTCCCTCGTGCGGAAAACAGCATTGCTGACGACTTGTCAAAACGCGCCGCCCTTAAGTTACCTGTGGAACCAGGAACTTTTGTGCTCCGATTGACTCAACCATCTGTAGCGCCATCGATGGGACAAGAGAAGAGGAGGAAGTTGAGTCCCGGCAAGTATTTTCCGGCAGATCTCCCAGAGGCCGCCGGCAAAGAAGTTGCCGGGAACAACACCAAGCTTGCCGGTGAGCGACTGGCTCCGGCGGAGCCTCAAGCTCTTGCCGTGGAGACAAACGCTCCCGTCAAGGTTGCCGGGGAACAACAGGCTCCGGCAGGGCCTCGAGCCTTTGCTGTAGAGACAAATGCTTCCATGGCAGATGACATGCCTTTAGTCCTTGTTGTCGAGCCCCGGGCTCCAACATGGGCACAGCACATCGTCCATTTCCTTCAGACAGGAGAACTCCCCGAAGAACAGGAAGAAGCGGAGAAAGTAGCCCATCATTCCAACATGTACCAGTTTGTGGACAGTGTCCTGTACAGAAAGGGACCAAACGGTGTGAAATTGAAGTGCATTCCTCGGGAGGATGGACTGGAGCTGTTGGCGGAGATACATGGAGGCATATGTGGCTCCCACATAGGATCAAGAGCTCTTGCTGGTAAGGCATTCCGGCAAGGTTTCTTTTGGCCCACTGCTCTCCAGGATGCAACTGCACTAGTAACCAGGTGTGAAGCGTGCCAGTTTCATTCGAAGAAATTGCATCAGCCAGCTCAAGCTCTTCAGACAATCCCTCTCTCCTGGCCTTTTTCGGTCTGGGGGCTCAACATTTTGGGCCCTTTTCCCCGTGCTACCGGGGGTTTTGAGTACTTGTACGTCGCCATCGACAAGTTCACGAAGTGGCCGGAAGTGGAAGCAGTGAGGAAGGTGACAGCACAGTCAGCCGTCAAGTTCTTCAAGGGAATAGTTTGCCGCTTTGGTGCACCAAACAGGATCATCACCGACAACGGTACACAGTTCACGAGCCACACCTTCATGCAATATGTCCAAGACCTTGGCGGCAAGATCTGTTTTGCTTCTGTTGCTCATCCAAGGAGCAACGGCCAGGCGGAAAGGGCTAATGCTGAAGTGTTGCGGGGTCTCAAGACAAGAACTTTCGAGAGGCTGCGCAAGTGCGGAAGACGCTGGATTGATGAGTTGCCGGCAGTTCTTTGGTCGATCAGGACGACACCAAATCGAGCCACCGGCCAGACACCCTTCTCCCTGGTATACGGGGCAGAAGCAGTTCTCCCCACGGAACTCATATACGGGTCACCTCGAGTGCTCGCTTACGATGAGCTCGAGCAAGAGCAGCTGCGGCAAGATGACGCTGTGCTCCTTGAGGAGGATCGTCTTCAGGCTGCTGTGCGAGCTGCACGCTACCAGCAAGCCTTGCGCCGCTATCATAGCCGCAAGGTTCATGCCCGAAGTCTTGAGGAAGCCGACCTTGTTCTTCGGCGCGTTCAGTCGGCCAAGAATTCCAACAAGTTGACGCCGAAGTGGGAAGGCCCTTATCGGGTAGTACGAGTCACCAGGCCTGGCGCAGTCCGCCTGGAGACCGAAGACGGTATTCCGGTGAGCGACTCCTGGAATATCGAACATCTTCGTAAGTTCTATCCATAAGGCGCGGCTGCCGGGTTCCCCGGCAACCACCTTTTGTACAAGTCTTGCCGCTGAAGCATGTAATCCTTTGTACCAAGCCAGGCGCAGACCCTGTGCATAGTTGAATAAAGCCTAAGTGTTTTACAATTCTTGTCGATTCCCATGTTTATCTAGATGCATGTTTGTCTGAGATATTGTATTACACTTGCTTCCGGTAAGCATTAACGAACCGCCAAGGTTCCATATCTCTATTTTCTCTTCTTTCTTTTTCTTAAAGGACAGAAGGTTCCCTCGCGTACAAGTTTGCCGGGGGGGATAGGATGGTATGGATACCGGCGGGCGACGTTCAAGGTTGACATCTTGCCGGAAGAAGTACAACAACGAAAAGCTAAGTTGCAGAAACTTTGAACAAATTTTTCGTTTTGTAAAGTTATTCTCCTTGAACGGTTTCGGTCTATGTATGGAAAACCTGCACGCGAAGGGAACCTTGTCGTGATCAGTTGCGCCCTTACTCTGTTTCGAGTCCGCTCAACAGCTTAAGTGGCTGCACTGAAAACGCTAAGGTATCTTGCCGGCAGCGGCACCTCCAACAGGCTGCTAAAGTCCCACACCTAGCGCTCGCGGCAAGGTTGTGCGCACCGGCAAGTTTCCAGCAAAGCATAGGGCGAGTACCATACAGAAAGAAATTAAGCAAGGAGAATGACACCCATTCATACAGAACGTAGCAAGTTATATTACACAATAAATGCCGTGATTCTAACATAAGGCAAAATTGTCTTTGACATGGAATGGTGGCAGCAACGAGATGAGAAGAAGCAGCTAATCCCGGCGATCGCCTTCAACCCTCTTGACTTGGCTTACCCTGTCAACTATGGGCGCGACAAGCTCCTCGAGTGCCTTGACGTCTACATCCTTCGGCAAGCGGTCGAGGACGTTGGAGAGGTTGATGCCGGGGTTCTTGTGCACCACTTTGACCAGCACCTTGCGAAGGACGGCCCGATAGAGCTTGCGGGACTCATTGGCCAGATGGGTTGCACGGCCAGAATGGAGCAGTTCCAGGGCTTCGAGCACGCGGTCAAAGAACATGGTCAGCTTGGCGCTCGTGGACACCCTGTCGTCAGAAGAATACCTGAAGCCTTGCAGGCCCATGGTGGACAGTTGTGCAGCAAGCTTCTTCGCAACGTCGACGAGCTTTTCAGTCCAGACCTGCACACCTGACACATAGTCGTTGTGTGCGGCGGCAGCGCTCTTGAGCAGCTCCTGATCATTTTGGAGGTCTTTGATCAGGGTCTTCTCACGACCCCTGGCAGTCTCAAGAGTCTCCTTCAGCGTGGTTAGCTTCAAATCCAGATCGGCGATGGATTCCTTGGCGGAGGTGAGCTGCTGAGTCTTCTCGGACACGGCAACATGTGTCTCCATCAAACTGTGAAGAGCTTTGTCTCTTTCGGTTTCGAGCTTTGAGATCTTCTAGCCGTGATCCTCGAGATCCACCTCTAGCTTCTTCACCTTCTCCTCCAGCAAGTTCTTGGCGGCCCCTATAGCTTCGGCAGCATCGATGGCTTCCTTCAGCTTGCCAGCGTGACCTGTGACCAGAGCTTCGAGTGTTTCCTTGTGTTTCTGCTCTAGCTCCTGGGTCCGCTGCGCGACAAGCTTCTCGATCTCCTCATCCTTGCTGCGAAGCCTGTCGGCGAGCGCCTTCTCGCGGGCGGTGAGGTCCTCTTCATGGGAATCAAGCCCAACACGAAGCTCTGTTAGGCGAGCCTCCTCTGCAGCGGCATGGTGTTTGGCCTCCTCTTGTGCCTTTTCAACATCGGACTGCTTCATGAGGAGGTCGTTCCAGTTCTCGCTCAACTGTTCCCGAGCAGTTTTCAACTCTTGGAAGGCTTCAGCATACCAGACCTGCGTCTCCTCGATGCGCTTCTGGAGATCTGCCTCTGCTGTTTCAACAACTGCTGCCCTGGAATCCAGCTTGTCCTTCCGGGCACGGTGAAGTACTTGGAGCTTCTGGAAATTGCTGCTCATGGCCTGGAGGAGCTTCTCTTCCTCGGACTTGCTGCCGCTGGCACTTAGTTCATCGACAATCTCGAGCCCGGCAGCAGCGATGACTTCCTCAAAGAGTTTCCCTTCAATTGGCACCCCGATGCTTGCCGTTCCTGGTATGCTGACGAACAAGTTGTCGCCAACCTTAAGGTACTTGCTTGACGAGGGGGCTTCGGATGTTGACGGCTGATCCTCAACAGCTGGGGGCTCCGTGACTGGCGTAGCGCCTGGCGCTCCTGCGGCAGGAATGCCGTCAGTATGGTCACCGGTCTCCTCACCGGCCTTTTCAGCAGACTCCTTGGTGGCTCTTTCCCGTGCGGCCCTGGCGGCCTCGGTGGCGGCCTCCTTGGCGGCCTCGGCAGCAGCGCTCTTGGCGGCCTCCTCGGCGGCAATTCTGTCGGCCTCGGCAGCGGCATCCCTGGCAGTCTCCTCGATGACGGTGTCAACATCCATATGCTCTGTCAAAGTAGGATCTGAAGGCCAAGGAAACAAGCAAAATAAGGCTGAGAAGGAAGTTCAAGAAGACAAAAAGAAAGGCAAAGCGACAGGTACTCTGAGGCAAGCGGTTTACCTGTGTCGAGCCGCTGAGAAGGGTTGTCGGTGCCTGTGCTTGCCGGCTCCTCTTCATCGTGGTAGAGCTCGCTTGCCGAACACTCGCCTCTGGATGGTGTAGTTGACGGAGGCAGCGCATCAGGGACGGTTCCCGTTGGTACTCCTTGTTGCCGCTCCACTCCTGTACGCCCGGAGATGTCAGCAGTAAAGATACACACCCCGGCACTTGCCAGCGGAAAGTGAGTAACAGACTCACGCTGGGGGCTGCGCCGGGGGCTGTGTTGAGGACTGCATTGTGGGCTCGACTCCGGGCTGATGTTGATCGTTTCTGGCGCACCTGAGGTGCTTGCCGGCGGTTCATCACCCGTTGAGGTCTTCGCCCTCTTCGCCGCCCTTTGCGCCAAGGTTTCTGCATCTCTGTGGAGACAGGCCAAAGCAATACGAATTAGTCAAGTAAAGCCAGAAATATAGGAATTAAAAGGTGTGACAGGGCCTTTACTCTTCTTCTTCGGAACTGAAGGCAGAGAGGTCGAAGTCGACCTCCACCGCGGCGTCTGGGGGAGGAGGGGAAGGAGCGGTCCTGGGTCGCTTGGCTGCGGCAGGTTGCTGCGCAGCCTTGCCGGCCGCCCCCTTGCCGGGGGCTTCGCCACTCGAGGAAGGCTGGCGGGCAGAGGCACCAAAGGTGACTTTTCGAAGGGCATGCCTTTTCCTCGGCTCGAGAGCTGGGGGCTCCTCCTCCTCCTCCTCGGCTGTGCCTCCGACAAAAAGGCCTCCGGCAGCAGTGCCGCTCTGCTTCCTGGCAATCTCGCCCTGCCCGGCAAGATTCTCCTCCGACAACACTTCTCCTTCGCTGGCTTCCTCTTCTGCGAAGCTAGCGCTGCCAGCCTCCATGGCAAGATTTGCCTCCTCCGCCCTGCTGGCGATGTACGCCACTTCTACATCAGTAGTAGGGCGAATGAGATTGGCTTCTTCCCGGATGGCCTTTTTCGACAGGTTATCAAAGAATTGTTGTGCCTGCTTCACGGATGGCTCGATCCAAGTCCCGTCAAGGGTGTGGGCATCAAACACTGGCATCATGGCAACAATTGAGGGCAGGGCAGAATTGTTGCACAGGGGGATTATGCTCGCCGGCAGCCTGGGCACTGCGTTAGACCTGAAGAGCTTCTGGCAGAGGGCCACGTGCTGCATAAACGTCAGATTGTTGTTCAGCCCAGGGCGCAGCCTCATGATGTCCGCCGCGTTTCGGAATTCCCAAGCTGGCATCCCTTTGTTCCGCAGAGGAGCGATGCGCCGGCGAAGGAAATCGGTGCCTATCATCTCTATTTTGAGCCCGACAACTTTGAGGCGGTGAATCCTGGTGGTTGCGACTGTGAGCTTCTCATCCTCAGGATCAAGGGCGCTCCAGTCGTTGCCGCGCACCATCTTCATTTCCCGCATCGAGCAGAAGGGCTGGGGTTCTGTCTCCCGAATCCAGCACCATTTGCCCCGCCATTCGTCCCATTTATCGCGGTAGGCCCCTTCTGGATATGTCTCTTTGGTCCATGCTCTTGGAATCCAGGTGATAGAACCAGAGAGGGCCTCGCCCTTTTGGATGCGGGGATAGAAGTAATGGCGGAAGAGGGCTGTGCTAGGGACTACTCCGGCGAAGTTTTCACAAAGATGAGCGAAAACTGACATACACGTCACGGCATTTGGCGTAAAATCCAAGAGTTGGAAGCCGTATGTGAACATGATGTCGTTGAAGAAATCAGAGAATGGGGGGCAGAGCCCGCAGTAAAAGTAATCGGCAAAGAAGTGATATTTGTCTGGGCCACCCCTGGAAGAACCTGGACTCACGAGAGTGGCGGGATGCGCTTTCGTCTCCTTTGCCCACATGCATTGGTATCGCTCCTTCAGGGTGCTCGCATCGAGCGCCGGGGGGAAGACGACGTGCTCCTTCCGCATCTTCGCCAGCTTGCTCTCCGGGACGGCGGCTTCCACCACCTTGCCCTTGCTCGTCTTGGGCGGCATGGTGGCTATGGGGGCGGAGGCCGAGGACGGTGAGGGCGTGGAGGCGGCGGATGAGTGGGAGGAACTTTGTTTTGGGCTCAAGGAAGAAGACGACGGCGGTTCCCAGATTGGAAAAGACAGGAGGTAAATGAGCAGCTCCTCTGCGATTTCCTTTTTATGGGGAAGGCGCGGAGCTGCCTCTTTACTAAATTAATATAGAAACGATTCGCGAGCGCGCTGCTGTAACGGCCGCTCCTCCCACGTCTCCCACGTCGCGCATTCAACGCGCGTAGTGGGGGGGGGGGCAGTAAATGGAATGATTACGACAGTTAATCCCTACCACGCGTGCCCGTGCACTGTTGGGGCCTAGCCCAACAACGCCTCGCACCCGTGTATGGCCTAGGCTCGGGGACTCCTGTCGGTGTACTAAGGTTTGGGCTTTTTAGTGCCCCATACTTGTGCACGGGCAGTTGTAACCACCTCAGCGGCAAGGCTGCCGGGGGACAGCTGAACACAAATCCAAGGATATCCAGGAAACATTCAAGGCGATAAACAGAAGACTGGAGACCGGAGGATGGAATCCCGGCAAGATCTTGCCGGGATGGTTCACCAAGCCCCGGCAAGACTCGCGCCCGGCAAGGCCCCGCCACCCTGTCACCGCTCCAGCGTGGCAACCAGGTTGTCTTTTAGCGGTTGTTCTCCTGGGTGTGTGTTAGGAGGCTAACGGCGATGGGCTTAAGCGGTGCTGATGGGACGGCCCCTTTTTCCATCCCCAAGAAAGGCAAGGCCACCTAAACGGAGCATTAAATGTTCTTGTCCTAAGTCGTCAGTATTAGGTATGATAACACTGTAGCAACTTTAGACCTCTTGTATGCATTGGGCGCTACTGTTGGTGACCCCTTCGAGCGTATAAAAGGAGGCCCAAAGCACAGCTACAGGGGGGAGGACCTTTTGGCCCAGATTGCATGCGTAGCAGCTGTGTACTGTTCATCACATAGCGCTCCTGGAGCCAGAGTTCAAGCACATCTAATACACTAAAGCAGGAGTAGGGTTTTACGCTTCTCAGCGGCCCGAACCTGGGTAAAATCCCTCGTGTTGATCGTTGGATCCGCTCTTTGTGCAAACCTTTGTCCCCGCCGAATCGTAAAGGGATCCTCTCGATCCCATAGGTGTCGTTTCTCCGACATCTACGATGATTTTTCTTGGACCAGAAGGAACCCAGGAGACTTGGAGAAGAGGCCAGAAGACCCACGGGTGGGCCACAAGCCACCTAGGCGCGCCCCTGGGGGGGCGCCCCCCAGCCTTGTGACCCCCCCATAGCTCCTCCAACCCTAATTCTCCGCCTATAAATTCAAAAATATTCCTCCAATACCAAAAAGAGCCACGATAATACTTTTCCGCCGCCGCAAGCCTCTGTTCCCGTGAGATCCCATCTTGGGGCCTTTTCCGGTAATCTGCCGGAGGGGGATTCGATCACGGAGGGCATCTACATCAACACCATTGCCCCTCCGATGATGCGTGAGTAGTTCACCTCAGACCTTCGGGTCCATAGCTAGTAGCTAGATGGCTTCTTCACTCTCTATGTTCTTCAATACCATGTTCTCCATGATCTTCATGGAGCTCTATCCGATGTAATACTCTTTTGCGGTGTGTTTGTCGAGATCCGATGAATTGTGGGTTTATGATCAGATTATCTATGAATATTATTTGAATCTTCTCTGAATTCTTATATGCATGATTTCATATCTTTGCAAGTCTCTTCGAGTTATTGGTTTGGTTTGGCCAACTAGATTGGTAATTCTTGCAATGGGAGAAGTGCTTAGTTTTGTGTTCAATATTGCGGTGTCCTCACCCAGTGACAAAGTAGGGGTAGCGAGGCACGTATTTGTATTGTTGCTATCAAGGGTAAAAAGATGGGGTTTTCATCATATTGCTTGAGTTTATCCCTCTACATCATGTCATCTTACTTAATGCGTTACTCTGTTCTTCATGAACTTAATACTCTAGATGCAGGCAGGAGTCGGTCGATGTGTGGAGTAATAGTAGTAGATGCATAATCGTTTCGGTCTACTTGACACGGACGTGATGCCTATATGCATAATCATTGCCTTGGATATTGTCATAACTATGCGCTTTTCTATCAATTGCTGGACAGTAATTTGTTCACCCACCGTATTATTTTCCTTCAAGAGAGAAGCCTCTAGTGAAACCTATGGCCCCCGGGTCTATTTTCCATATTATATTTTTAGATCTATAAACCAAAAATACCAAAAATACTTTGCTGCAATCTTTTTTGCTTTTATTTTACTTTTTGTTTTAGTAATCTTTTATATCTATCTCTATCAGATCTGATCCTTGCAAGTAACCGTGAAGGGATTGACAACCCCTTTATAGCGTTGGGTGCAAGTGTTTGATTATTTGTGTAGGTGCAAAGATTGGGGCCTTGCTTGTACCTCCTACTGGATTGATACCTTGGTTCTCAACAACTGAGGGAAATACTTATCTACTTTGCTGCATCACCCTTTCCTCTTCAAGGGAAAACCAACGCAAGCTCAAGAAGTAGCAAGAAGGATTTCTGGCGCCGTTGCCGGGGAGGATACTTAGGAAGTCAAGACATCAAGCCTACCAAGTACCCATCACAAAATCACCTCTTGCATTTACATTATTTTCCATTTGCCTCTCGTTTTCCTCTCCCCCACTTGTAAAACGATTTTCAGAAAAAACCAAAAAGATTTGCCTTTTTATTCGCCCTTTTTCCGTTCGTCTTTGCGTTTGCTTTTTGTTTGCTTGTGTGCTAGATTGCTTGCTTTGTCACGATGACTCAAGAGAATACCAAGTTGTGTGACTCAAAAGAGGCCGGGGTAGACCGAACTTGACATGGGAAGAGTCCGTAAAGAGAGACCTGAAGGATTGGAGCATCACCAAAGAACTAGCCATGGACAGGGGTGCGTGGAAGCTTGCTATCCATGTGCCAGAACCATGAGTTGGTCGCGAGATCTTATGGGTTTCACCTCTAGCCTACCCCAACTTGTTTGGGACTAAAGGCTTTGTTGTTGTTGTTGTTGTTGTTGTACTCCGATTGCTCCCGCCACTAGTGCGGAATCTTATGAAATTAATGCCGCTTTGCTTAATCTTGTTATGAAAGAACAATTTTCCGGCCTTCCTAGTGAAGATGCCGCATCCCATCTAAATACTTTCGTTGAGTTGTGAGATATGCAAAAGAAGAAAGATGTGGATAATGATATTGTTAAATTGAAGCTATTTCCGTTCTCACTACGAGATCGTGCTAAAACTTGGTTTTCATCTTTGCCTAAAAATAGTATTGATTCATGGAATAAGTGTAAAGATGCTTTTATTTCCAAGTACTTTCCGCCCGCTAAGATCATCTCCCTTAGGAACGATATAATGAATTTTAAGCAACTTGATCATGAGCATGTTGCACAATCTTGGGAGAGGATGAAATTAATGATTAGAAATTGCCCCGCACATGGTTTGAGTTTATGGATGATTATACAATTTTTTTATGCGGGATTGAATTTTGCATCTAGAAATCTTTTAGATTCCGCCGCGGGTGGTACTTTTATGGAAATCACATTAGGAGAAGCTACTAAACTCCTAGATAATATTATGGCAAATTACTCTCAATGGCATACCGAAAGATCTCCTACTAGTAAAAAAGTGCATGCTATTGAAGAAATAAATACTTTGAGTGAAAAGATGGATGAATTAATGAAATTGTTTGCTAGTAAGAGTGCACCTATTGATCCTAATGATATGCCTTTGTCTTCTTTGATTGGGAATAATAATGAATCTATGGATGTGAATTTTGTTGGTAGGAACAATTTTGGTAATAACGCGTATAGAGGTAATTTCAACCCTAGGCCGTTTCCTAGTAATTCCTCTAATAATTATGGTAATTCCTACAACAATCCTTATGGAAATTATAATAAGATGCCCTCTAATCTTGATAATAATATTAAAGAATTTATTAGTTCGCAAAAGGTTTTCAATGCTTCGATTGAAGAAAAATGGCTCAAGATTGATGATTTGGCTAGGAACGTTGATAGAATTTTTCTTGAGATTGATTCTTTGAAAATTAGATGTACTCAACCCAAGCGTGATATTAATGAGTGTTTAAAAGCTATGAGAACTTCTATTGATGAGTGTAAGGAAAGAACCGCTAGAATGCGTGCTAAGCGTGAATGGCTTGAAAAAGTGTGTTCTCGTGATAATAATGATGAAGATCTTAAAGTGATTGATGTGACTCCTATTGAATCTTTGTTTTCTAATACAAATCTTGATAAATATGGGACTGGAGATAAATCAACTTTAGTTAAAAGTCGTCCCAATGATTCGGAGTTTATAGATCTTAAAGCTAAGATTGATAAAAGTGGGATTGAAGAGGTCAAAACTTTAAATAGCAATGAACCCACTCTTTTGGATGTCAAGGAATTTAATTATGATAGTTGTTCTTTGATTAATTGTATTTCCTTGTTGCAATCCATGTTGAATTCTCCGCATGCTTATGATCAAAATAAAACTTTTACTAAACATATCATTGATGCTATGATGAAATCTTTTGAAGAAAAACTTGAGTTGGAAGTTTCTATACCTAGAAAGCTTTATGATGAGTGGGAACCTAATATTAAGATTAAAATTAAAGATTATGAGTGCCATGCTTTGTGTGATTTGGGTGCTAGCGTTTGCACGATTCCGAAAACTTTATGTGATGTGCTAGGTTTCCATGAACTTGATGATTGCTCTTTAAATTTGCATCTAGCGGATTCCACTATTAAGAAACCTATGGGAAGGATTAATGATGTTATTATTTTTTCAAATAGGAATTATGTGCCCGTAGATTTCATTGTTCTTGATATAGATTGCAATCCTACATGTCCTATTATTCTTGGTAGACCTTTCCTTAGAACGATCGGTGCAATTATTGATATGAAAGAAGGAAACATTAGATTCAAATTTCCGTTAAGGAAAGGCGTGGAACACTTTCCTAGAAAGAAAATTAAATTACCTCATGAATCTATTATGAGAGCTACTTATGGATTGCATACCAAAGATGACAATATCTAGATCTATTGCGTTACGCCTAGCTGGGGGCGTTAAACAATAGCGCTTGTTGGGAGGCAAACCAATTTTATTTTATGTTTTATGTTTTTTGTTTCTGTTTTTGAGTGCTTTACACATTATTACCTATGTAGTAATTGTGTTTTAGTGTTTTAATTAGTGTTTGAGCCAAGTAAGACCTTTGGGATGGTCTACGGTGATTGTTGATTTGATTTTGCTGAAAAACAGAAACTTTTGCGCTCAGTCCAGGAATTTTATAAATTCACCAGAGCGTCGAATGAGTCTGAAATTTTTACACCAGATTGATATACAAATTTCCCAGATTTTCTTAATTTTTCAGAATTTTTGAAGTTACAGAAGTATTCGAAGTTTACAGATTGCTACAGACTGTTCTGTTTTTAACAGATTCTGTTTTCTTTGTGTTGTTTGCTTATTTTGATGTATCTATGGGTTGTATCGGGGGGTATGAACCATGGAGAAGTTAGAATACAGTAGATATTACACCAATTTAAATAAATAATGAGTTCACAACAGTACCTAAAGTGGTGATTTATTTTTCTTATACTAACGGATCTCACAAGTTTTCTGTTGAGTTTTGTGTTGTGAAGTTTTCAAGTTTTGGGTGAAGATTTGATGGACTATGAAATAAGGAGTGGCAAGAGCCTAAGCTTGGGGATTCCCAAGGCACCCCAAGCCATATTCTAGGATACCGAAGAGCCTAAGCTTGGGTATGCCCCGGAAGCTATCCCCTCTTTCATCTTCAACCCATCGGTAAATTTACTTGAGGCTATATTTTTATTCACCACATGATATGTGTTTTGCTTGGAGCGTCTTGTATGATTTGAGTCTTTGCTTTTTAGTTTGCCACAATCATCCTTGCTGCACACATCTTTTGAGAGGGACACACATGAATCGTGAATTTATTAGAATACTCTATGTGCTTCACTTATATCTTTTGAGCTAGGCAATTTTGCTCTAGTGCTTCACTTATATCTTTTTAGAGCACAGTGGTGTTTTATTTTATAGAAATAATTGAACTCTCGTACCTCACTTATATTATTTTGAGAGTCTTTAAACAGCATGGTAATTGGTTTAGGTTATGAATTTATTCCTAATATAATGGGTATCCAAGAGGGATATAATAAAAACTTTCATATAAAGTTCATTGAATACTATGAGAAGTTTGATTCCTTGCATATAGTTTTGAGATATAAAGATGGTGATATGAGAGTCATGCTAGTGAGTAATTGTGGATTGGTAGAAATACTTGTGTTAAAAGTTTATGATTCCCGTAGCATGCACGTATGGTGAACCGTTATGTAATGAAGTCGGAGCATGATTTGTTTATTGATTGACATCCTTTGTGTGAGGGTCGGGAGCGCGCGATGGTTAACTCCTACCAACCTCTCCCCTAGGAGCATGCGTCTAATACTTTGCTTCGATAACTAATAGACTTTTGCAATAAGTATGTGAGTTCTTTATGACTAATGTGAGCCCATGGATTATACACACTCTCACCCTTCCACCATTGCTAGCCTCTCTAGTACCGCGCAACTTTTGCCGGTGCATTAAACCCACCATATACCCTTCCTCAAAACAGCCACCATACCTACCTATTATGGCATTTCCATAGCCATTCCGAGATATATTGGCATGCAACTTCCACCGTTCCGTTTATTATGACACGCACCATCATTTTCATATTACTTTGCATGATCGTAAGATAGCTAGCATGATGTTTTCATGGCTTGTCCGTTTTTTATGTCATTTGCTATGCTAGATCGCTGCAAATCCCGGTACACCACTGGAAGCATTCATATAGAGTCATATTTTGTTCTAGGTATCGAGTTGTAATTCTTGGGTTGTAAGTAAATAAAAGTGTGATGATCATCATTATTAGAGCATTGTCCCATGTGAGGAAGGGATGATGGAAGCTATGATTCCCTCACAAGTTGGGATGAGTCTCCGGACTTTACAAATAATAAAAGAGGCCAATGAAGCCCAAATAAAAAAAGAGGCCAAAGATGCCCACCAAAATTACAAAAAATGAGAGAAAAGAGAGAAGGGACAATGCTACTATCTTTTTTTTCCACACTTGTGCTTCAAAGTAGCACCATGATCTTCATGATAGAGAGTCTCCTATTTTGTCACTTTCATATACTAGTGGGAATTTTTCATTATAATGCACACCCACTTAGTTTCTTTTTGAGCTTTCATACACTTATAGCTCTAGTGCATCCGTTGCATGGCAATCCCTACTCACTCACATTGATATCTATTGATGGGCATCTCCATAGCCCGTTGATACGCCTAGTTGATGTGAGACTATCTTCTCCTTTTCCTCACAACCTCCACCATATTCTATTCCACCTAAAGTGCTATATCCATGGCTCATGCTCATGTATTGCGTGAAAGTTGAAAAGGTTTGAGAACATAAAAGGTGTGAAACAATTGCTTAACTTGTCATCGGGGTTGTGCATGATTTAAATACTTTGTGTGGGGAAGATGGAGCATAGCCAAACCATATGATTTTGTAGGGATAACTTTCTTTGGCCATGTTATTTTGAAAGGACACAATTGCTTTGTTAGTATGCTTGAAGTATTATTGTTTTTATGTCAATATTAAGCTTTTGTTTTGAATCTTATGGATCTGAACATTCATGCCACAATAAAGAATATTACATGGATAAATATGTTAGGTAGCATTCCACATCAAAAATTCTGTTTTTATCATTTACCTACTCGAGGACGAGCAGGAATTAAGCTTGGGGATGCTGATACGTCTCCAACGCATCTATAATTTTTGATTGTTCCATGCTATTATATTATCTGTTTTGGATGTTTTATATGCATTAATATGCTATTTTATATTATTTTTGGGACTAACCTATTAACCTAGTGCCCAGTGCCAATTTCTGTTTTTTCCTTGTTTTTGAGTATTGCAGAAAAGGAATATCAAACGGAGTCCAAACGGAATAAAATTCTACGATGATTTTTCTTGGACCAGAAGGAACCCAGGAGACTTGGAGAAGAGGCCAGAAGACCCACGGGTGGGCCACAAGCCACCTGGGCGCGCCCGCGGGGGGGGGGGGGGGGGGGCTTGCTTGTGGGCCCGTAGCTCCTCCAACCCTAATTCTCCGCCTATAAATTCAGAAATATTCCCCCAATACCAAAAAGAGCCACGATAATACTTTTTCGCCGCCGCAAGCCTCTGTCCCCGTGAGATCCCATCTTGGGGCCTTTTCCGGTAATCTACCGGAGAGGGATTCGATCACGGAGGGCATCTACATCAACACCATTGCCCCTCTGATGATGCGTGAGTAGTTCACCTCAGACCTTCGGGTCCATAGCTATTAGCTAGATGGCTTCTTCTCTCTCTATGTTCTTCAATACCATGTTCTCCATGATCTTCATGGAGATCTATCCGATGTAATACTCTTTTGCGGTGTGTTTGTCGAGATCCGATGAATTGTGGGTTTATGATCAGATTATCTATGAATATTATTTGAATCTTCTCTGAATTCTTATATGCATGATTTCATATCTTTGCAAGTCTCTTCGAGTTATTGGTTTGGTTTGGCCAACTAGATTGGTAATTCTTGCAATGGGAGAAGTGCTTAGTTTTGGGTTCAATCTTGCGGTGTCCTCACCTAGTGACAAAGTAGGGGTAGCGAGGCACGTATTTGTATTGTTTCCATCAAGGGTAAAAAGATGGGGTTTTGATCATATTGCTTGAGTTTATCCCTCTACATCATGTCATCTTACTTAATGCGTTACTCTGTTCTTCATGAACTTAATACTCTAGATGCAGGTAGGAGTCGGTCGATGTGTGGAGTAATAGTAGTAGATGCATAATCGTTTCGGTCTACTTGACACGGACGTGATGCTTATATGCATAATCATTGCCTTGGATATCTTTATAACTATGCGCTTTTCTATCAATTGCTCGACAGTAATTTGTTCACCCACACTATTATTTTACTTCAAGAGAGAAGCCTCTAGTGAAACCTATGGCCCCCGGGTCTATTTTCCATATTATATTTTCAGATCTATAAACCAAAAAATACCAAAAATACTTTGCTGCAATCTATTTACTTTTATTTTCTTTTCATTTTAGTAATCTTTTATATCTATCTCTATCAGATCTCATCCTTGCAAGTAACCGTGAAGGGATTGACAACCCCTTTATAGCGTTGGGTGCAAGTGTTTGATTGTTTGGGGCCTTGCTTGTACCTCCTACTGGATTGATACCTTGGTTCTCAACAACTGAGGGAAATACTTATCTACTTTGCTGCATCACCCTTTCCTCTTCAAGGGAAAACCAACGCAAGCTCAAGAAGTAGCAACAACCAGGATTTCATAATTGAAATACATCAGAGTACAACATCATATAGGCATATACTACCTAGCTACCAAATTATACGACAGGATCGAGTTTCACATGCAACATTTAAAACCTTTGGAAAATAGCATCATATACGGTAAATAGATAGATGAATCTCGTCTAGAAAACTGTTGAAGCGGAAGGCAAATATTGAGCCTTCGCTGATCTCTAATGTTCTTGCAACTTTATGCCAGTGCCTGTGGATGGTTGCCCGCCCATCCTTCATCCTCTTGAGGAAGACTTCAAGATTATACCGTGGGTGCTGTATGAATACATTCCTCGCTTCTTGACCATACGGGTGGTTTGAGACGTACTCATGGATGAAGTGCTTTGGAAAGGACTGGAAACAAAGATATGCATACATTTTGTTTCAAAAAATTGAAATGTCACAAAGGGAAAAAAGACAAGGTAAAAGAGATAGTACCATCCTATAGTTCATCGATGTCTTATTCATTGTGCAGACAAACAACTTGTTGTTTTTCGTCGCAAGTTTCTTTATCATAACAATCTTTCTGAGTTTCTTGATTTGACTGATATTCATGAACACATCATTTCCCCACATGCAAAATGGGTCGAACAGTGGCTCTAAACCTCTTACGGTAGGACCTACATGTGCAAGACCAAATTATTATTAGAAACCTTAATATTAGAATGGTTCTTGCAATTGCACAATAATGTGCTATTAGCCAAAGGATCATGAAAGTGCAAACCTTGTTGGTAAACTTCAGTATCTCCCATTGTTCCCCTTGTAACGTGTTCTAGAATAGATTGATCAGGTTTTAAGTGAGATTTGACGTGCTATTAGTAAAATATGTTAATGAAAAATAAACGCATTGCAGATCCAACATATGAATTCAAGCCCACATGGAAAAGCCAAGCGTGCTAAGAACTACTCCCTCTGTACCATAATAATTGTAGTTCTCCCCAACTACAATTATTATGGTACATAGGGAGTATGAAATATAGCAATTGTATGTTTCACATGCATAACATAACAAAATTGTACCAACAATAATCGGACATCACATTGCAGATGATCACCAAAACAAATGAACCAAACAGTTAACTGAGCATCACATTGCACAATAGAACATAGTAGAAGGTCAGATTGCATAGTAGCATTACATTGCATATTTCACTAGAATTTCTTAAGGAAAGGCAGGAGCATCACATGCAACAAGTAAAATAAACATGCTTAACAGGCGTAGCTAGCTGAACACGGGTTATTAGTAATTAAGCTTAAAAAACAAGATATTCCTCGTCGTTGGAGATATCGATAACGATGGGCTTGGGCGAGGGCGAGGCCTCCACATCGTGGGTGCCCTCCTCGTAGTGGTGAGTGGCCTCAGCGTGTTCGGGCACCAACCCGCCGGCTCTGGAGTTGAGGAAAGCACGGGCACCCTGAGAAAACAACTCGTAGTCATCGTCGAAGGCAACAGCGGAGCCCTTGAGAAAACACAACGAGCTGTTGTTCAAAGCAGCCAACCGCGTGGCGGCGTCCGCGCATGAGGCGTCGACGGTGTCCTCGACGGCTAAGTGCTGCTCCAAGATCTGGGGGTCAGCACGCATGACAGTCATCGCGGCCTCATCCGCGCATGCGGTCACGATTTGCTTCTCCGCAGCCAGGTGCTCCTTGAGATCCTGGCTATACTGCGTGCACCATGTCTTTCGGCGGCGATTACGTGGGGGGTGGACCGGTGATTTTGGTGGAATGTGTCGCGTTGGTGGTCGGGGCATGTGTAATGGAGGAGGAGGGATTGGAGGGGGAGGGGGTATGGGGAAGGTGTGGATTACCTGACTATGACCAGATGGACGAGGCCAAGCAGCAGGAAGGAGCGTCTCCGACAAGGAGGCGGCGCTGCAAGCAAGCAGTGAAGGTTTGAACTTAGGAAAGGAAGGGGGAAGCAGGGGAAATGTGGCTTTTGGTTGGTACGAGGGGTGGGGGAGGTAGATATTTGCACGGCAGCCCAAAATTTCGTTCGGTGCGGTGAAAAAGTAGTGCTCACAGTCACATCGAACACAACACCTTTACCATAACTGTGTGCGATATTCAACAACACAAACGTATCCTATAGTTTATCCCGTGTGTGATGAGACTGAACGTGGAAATTTTGGTCTCCAAGCTTCCGGCGTAAGATATCGGATACTACATTGCACACGGTACTTGCATTTCATGTTCATTTGGAAGATAAAATGGGGATACGGCGGCAAATTTTGGTCCGAATTTCCCTCGTTACATTGTCCATTGATAACCCACAAGTATAGGGGATCGCAACAGTTTTCGAGGGTAGAGTATTCAAAACAAATTTATTGATTTGACACAAGGGGAGCCAAAGAATATTCTCGAGTATTAGCAGCTGAGTTGTCAATTCAACCACACCTGAAAGACTTAATATCTGCAGAAAAGTATTTAGTAGCAAAGTTGTATGGAAGTAACGGTAACGGTTGTAAAAGTAATAGTAGCGGTTTTGTAGCAATCGTAACAGTAGCAACGGAAAAGTAACTTAGCAAAGATCAATATGTGAAAAGCTCGTAGGCAATGGATCAATGATGGATAATTATGTCAGGTGGCATTCATCATGCAACGGTTACAACATAGGGTGACACAGAACTAGCTCCAATTCATCAATATAATGTAGGCATGTATTCCATATATAGTCATACGTGCTTATGGAAAAGAACTTGCATGACATCTTTTGTCCTACCCTCCCGTGGCAGCGGGGTCCTAATGGAAACTAAGGGATATTAAGGCCTCCTTTTAATAGAGAACCGGACCAAAGCATTAGCACTTAGTGAATACATGAACTCCTCAAACTATGGTAATCACCGGAAAGAATCCCAATTATTGTCACCTTGGGGTATGCGGATCATAACTCGTAATAGGTGTCTACAACTTGCAAGATAGGATCAAGAACACATGTATATTCATGAAAACATAATAGATTCAGATCTGAAATCATGGCACTCGGGCCCTAGTGACAAGCATTAAGCATAGCAAAGTCATAGCAACATCAATCTCAGAACATAGTGGATACTAGGGATCAAACCCTAACAAAACTAACTCGATTACATGGTAAATCTCATCCAACCTATCACCGTCCAGCAAGCCTACGATGGGATTACTCACAAACGGTGGAGAGCATCATGAAATTGGTGATGAAGGATGGTTGGTGATGATGACGGCGTCGATTTCCCCTCTCCGGAGCCCAAAACGGACCCCAGATCTGCCCTCCCGAGGAAGAACAGGCGGTGGCGGCAGCTCCGTATCGTGAAACGCGATGAACTCTTCTCTTTGATTTTTTTCTCCCCGAATAGGAATATATAGAGTTGGAATTGAGGTCGGAGGAGCTCCAGGGGGCCCACAAGCCTGCAGGGCGCGCCCTAGGGGGGCACGCCCCCCTGGCTTGTGGCCAATGGGTTGGCCCCCTCCAGTTGATTCTTTGCCAGTATTTTTTATTAATTCCAAAAAATTCTCCGTAAATTTTCAGGTCAATCCAAGAACTTTTATTTCTGCACAAAAATAACACCAAGGTAATTCTGCTGAAAACAGCGTCAGTCCGGGTTAGTTCCATTCAAATCATGCAAATTAGAGTCCAAAACAAGGGCAAAAGAGTTTGGAAAAGTAGATACGATGGAGACGTATCAACTCCCCCAAGCTTAACCCATTGCTTGTCCTCAAGCAATTCAGTTGACAAACTGAAAGTGACAAAGAAAAACTTTTACAAACTCTGTTTGATCTTGTTGTTGTAAATATGTCTAACTGATGTTCAGGTTTTCAGCAAAGATTATAGACTAACCATATTCACAATAACATTTAGGTCTCACATTTACTCATATCAATGGCATAATCAACTAGCGAGCAATAATAATAAATCTCGGATGACAACAATTTTATCAAAACAATCATGATACAATATGATATAACGGTATCTCGCTAGCCCTTTCTGAGACCGCAAAACATAAATGCAGAGCACCTCTGAAGAACAAGGACTGACTAGACATTGTAATTCATGGTAAAAGAGATCCAGTCACAGTCATACTCAATATCAATTAATAACAAAGCATACAAATGCCGGTGGTGCTCTCTAACTAGTGCTTTTTATAAGAGGGGGATGACTCAACAGTAAAGTAAAATAGATAGGCCCTTCACAGAGGGAAGCATTGATTCACAGAGGTGCCAGAGCTTGAGCTTTTAAAACAGGGATGAATAATAATTTTGAGCGGTATGCTTTCATTGTCAACATAACAACCGAGAAATCTCGGTATCTTCCATGCTAGATACATTATAGGCGGTTCCCAAACAGAATAGTAAAGTTTTTACTCCCCCTCCACCAATCAATCACACTCCACGGCGAGCCGAATCCACGGGTACCGTCCATACAAACAACAATCCTGGGGGAGTTTTGTTTCATTATATTTTGATTTGATTTTTGAGCATGGAACTGGGCATCCCGAATACCAGCCACTTTCTCGTGAATGATAGTGAATCAACACATATCGTGAGAATAACCCACCTAGCATGGAAGATACCGACAACCCCAAGTCACTATACGAGCGATTCGAGCATACAAAACAGAATATTATTTGAAGGTTTAGAGTTTGGCACATGCAAATTTACTTGGAACGGCAGGTAAATACCGCATATAGGTAGGTATGGTGGACTCATATGGAACAACTTTGGGTTTATGGAAGTGGATGCACAAGCAGTATTCCCGCTTAGTACAGGTGAAGGCTAGCAAGAGACTGGGAAGCGACCAACTAGAGAGCGACAACAGTCATAAACATGCATTAATTGAGATTAACCAATATTGAATGCAAGCATGAGTAGGATATAAATCACCATGAACATAAATATCGTGGAGGCAATGTTGATTTTGTTTCAACTTCATGCGTGAACATGTGCCAAGTCAAGCCACTTGAATCATTCAGAGGAGGATACCATTCTATCATACTACATCACAACCATTTTAAAATGCATGTTGGCACTCAAGACAAACCATTATACACTCTTAGCTAATTAAGCATGGCATGAGTAACTATAATCTCTAATTGTCATTGCAAACATGTTTCATCCATAATGAGCTGAATCCAGAACGATGAGCTAATCATATTTACAAAAACAAAATAGGTCGAGTTCATACCAGCTTTTCTCCATCTCAATCACTTCATCATATGTCGTCATTATTGCCTTTCACTTGCACGACCGAACGGTATGAATAATAATAAGAGTGCACGTGCATTGGACTAAGCTGGAATCTGCAAACAATAACTCAAAGGAGAAGGCAAGGTAATATGGGCTCTCTGTAAGATAAACAATAATGCATATGAGAGCCACTCAACATTTTCATTGTGGTCTTCTCCTTACGACCCAAAGAAAAGAAATTTCAAAAAAAAGAACGAGAAAAACTATTTACACGGGAAAGCTCCAAACAAGCAAAAGAAGAACGAGCAATCTTTTTGGGTTTTCTTTTTAATGATACAACTAAACAACTAAAAGGTAAATCTAGAACTTTTTTTTTGATTTTCTCAAGGTTAATTAAGCACACAAGAAGAAAGCGGAAAGAAGAAATATAATACCATGCATGATACAATGAAAACGTATAAGCACCGACTACTAAGATGAGTGTGTGGACATGAATGTAATGTCGGTGAGAAATACGTACTCCCCCAAGCTTAGGCTTTTGGCCTAAGTTGGTGTATGGCCATGGCTGGCCCGGATAATATCCAAAGTCAGAGTTGGGGTTGTACTGGGCTGCGGCGGCTACCGCCTGAACGGCTGCAGCGCGGAGGCGAGCGGCTTCCGCCTCTCTCTCGTACTCGTCTGCCTCCTCTCTGGTTATAAAGTGTCTCCGTTTTTCCTGAAAGTTAAAGAAGGCAGGAGTAGGAAGGGTAATATGGACATCACGCTGTCTCCGCATGAAGGAATCAGTGAGTTGATAATATTGCTTGCATTGGTTTGAAACAAAATCTTCAAGGCTTGCATTTCGTATGTACGCGTAAAACTCTTCCTTGAAACCGGCATGAACCATGAATTGATCCGACGGCCATTCACAAGGCCGCACTTGAGCTTCCCTCGGTGGTTCAAAGTCGGGCTCACGTATCGCGAGTCTCGGGGTCTTCTTGCTCGAGGAACCACCTTGGTATATTCTCCTCAACATCTTTCTTTCTCTGAAAAATTTCTGAAATTTTTAGTGACTCAAAATAAAGGTGAACAAAACTCAACAAAACTTATAGCAACTACTCCCACAAGTGCCTAGAGGCTATATCATGCATCAAAACTACTTGAGACCATACAAATTTGACATTCAAGCTCAAGAACAAGGTCACCACAGCAGCACAAATTTGCAATATATAAAGCACTAAGGCAAAAACTAATTGGACCATTAGAGGAGTCACATACAAAAGATCAATCCCTCAAACCAGTTTTGCAAATGGAGCTTTGCACAAGGAGATGGAAAATGGCAGCAAAATGAGCTAGGACATGGGTTTGAGCAACGGTGGGATTTTTTCTGGAGGAAGACGAAGTGGATGGGTGCTGGAATAAGTGAGGGGGCCTACGTGGGACCCACAAGCCAGGGGGGCGCGCCCAGGGGGGTGGGCGCGCCCTGTAGGCTTGTGGCCCACTGGTGCAGCCCCCTGATGTATTCTCAGTGCCAGAAATTCTTAAATATTCTAGAAAAAATCATACTACATTTTCAGGGCATTTGGAGAACTTTTATTTTCAGGTCACTTTTTTATTGCACGGATAAATCAGAAAACAGAAAAATAATAGCATTTTTACTTAATTTAATCTAAATAATAGAAAGTAAAAGTTGGGTATAGAAGGTTGTGCTTCGTAAATTCATCCATCTCATGCCCGTCAAAAAGAATCCATCAATAAGGTTGATCAAGTCTTATTGACAAACTTTTTTCGAATGACGCGGAACTGGAGAATTTTCGAATTACACTAGGTTACCTCAATGGGGATATGCATGTCCCCAACAATAAGTATATCATATTTCTTTTTGGCAGTAGGGAGAGGGTATTCAAAATCTCCAATAATAATCGTTGAAATTTTTCCAATGGAGTTGATACTATGAACTTGAGGTTGTTTCTTCGGAAAGTGTACCGTATGTTCATTACCATTAACATGAAAAGTAACATTGCCCTTGTTGCAATCAATAACAGCCCTTGCGGTATTCAAAAAGGGTCTACCAAGGATGATCGACATACTGTCATCCTCGGGAATATCAAGAATAACAAAGTCCGTTAGGATAGTAACATTTGCAACTTAGACATGCACATCCTCACAAATACCGATGGGTAAAGCAGTTGATTTATCAGCCATTTGCAAAGAGATTTCAGTAGGTGTCAACTTATTCAAATCAAGTCTACGATACAAAGAGAAAGGCATAACACTAACACCAGCTCCAAGGTCACATAAAGCAGTTTTAACATAGTTTCTTTTAATGGAGCATGGTATAGTAGGTACTCCGTGATCTCCTAATTTCTTTGGTACTCCACCCTTAAAAGTATAATTAGCAAGCATGGTGGAAATTTCAGCTTCCGGTATCTTTCTTTTATTTGTCACAATATCTTTCATATACTTAGCATAAGGAGACATTTTCAGAATATCAGTCGAACGCATACGCAAAAAGACAGGTCTAAGCATTTCAACAAAGCGCTCAAAATCGTCATCATCCTTTATCTTGGATGGCTTAGGAGGAAAGGGCATGGGTTTCTGAACCCAAGGTTCTCTTTCTTTACCATGTTTCCTAGCAACGAAGTCTCTTTTATCATATCTTTTATTCCTAGGTTGTGGGTTATCAAGATCAACAGCAGGTTCAATCTCCATATCATTATCATTACTAGGTTGAGCATCAACATGAATATCATCATTAATATTATCACTAGGCTCATGTTCATTACCAGATTGTGTCTCAGCATCAAAAATAGAATTATCATTTGGGTTTTCATGTGTATCTATAACATGTTCACTAGCAACATGCAAAGTCCTATCATCATTCTTTTTCCTTTTATTACTGGGACGACTAGGTGCATCAGTATTAATTCTCTGAGAATCTTGCTCAATTCTCTTAGGATGGCCCTCAGGATACAAAGGTTCCTGAGTCATTTTACCACCTCTAGTCACAACTCTAACAGAATGATCATTGTTCTTACCATTCATCTCATTAAGCAAATCATTTTGTGCCTTAAGTACTTGTTCTACTTGAGTAGTTACCATGGAAGCATGTTTACTAATAAGCTTAAGATCATTGATAGTTCTACTCATATAATCACCTAAGCGATCAAGCATGTAAGCATTATGTTTCAATTGTCTACTAACATAAGCATTGAAATTTTCTTGCTTAACAATAAAGTTATCAAACTCATCCAAGCATTGGCTAGCACACTTATTATAAGGAATATCACCTTCATCAAATCTACGGAGAGAATTTACCTCTACTACCTGTGTCGGGTTATCAAGACCATGTATTTCTTCAATAGGTGGTAGATTCTTAACATCTTCAGCTTTAGTACCTTTTTCTTTCATAGATTTCGTTGCCTCTTGCATATCTCCAGGACTGAGAAATAGAATACCTCTTTTCTTCGGAGTTGGCTTTGGAGGTGGTTCGGGAATAGTCCAATCATTATCATTGCTCAATATATTATTCAATAGTAGTTCAGCTTGTTCAACAGTTCGTTCCCTGAAAACACAACCAGCACAACTATCCAGGTGGTACCTAGAAGCATCAGTTAGTCCATTATAAAAGATATCAAGTATTTTGTTTTTCTTGAGAGGATGATTAGGCAAAGTATTAAGTAATTGGAGAAGCCTCCCCCAAGCTTGTGGGAGACTCTCTTCTTCAATTTGCACAAAGTTAAATATTTCCTGCAAGGCAGCTTGTTTCTTATGGGCAGGAAAATATTTTTCAGAGAAGTAATATATCATATCCTGGGGACTACGCACACAACCAGGAGCAAGAGAATTAAACCATATCTTAGCATCACTCTTTAATGAGAAAGGAAACAACTTAAGAATATAGTAATAATGAATTTTTTCCTCATGAGTAAATAGGGTGGCTATATCATTCAATTTAGTAAGATGTGCCACAACAGTTTCAGATTCATAACCGTGGAAAGGATCAGATTCAACCAAAGTAATTAACTCAGGATCGACAGAGAATTCATAATCCTTATCAGTAACAAAGATAGGTGAAGTAGCAAACTTAGGATCATATTGCATTCTAGCATTCAAAGATTTTTCCTTCCACTTGCATAGTAATTTCTGAAGATCATCTCTATCCTTACAATCAAGAAAGTCCCTAGCTACCTCTCCTTCCATAACATAACCCTTAGGTATATTAGGCAATTCATATCTAGGAGAGCTAGGTCTAGCAGGTGTCTCATAGTGTTCAGTTTCAATAATTTCATCAGTTTCAGAAATATCATCAGTTTCAGCATTGACTCTAGCAATTTCTTCATCAAGAAATTCACCCAGTGGCACAGTATTATCAAGCAAAGTATCATCAAAAGC
Organism: Elymus sibiricus; assembly: GCA_039707655.1. Lineage (NCBI taxonomy): Eukaryota > Viridiplantae > Streptophyta > Magnoliopsida > Poales > Poaceae > Elymus > Elymus sibiricus. The sequence goes on from CM077671.1 coordinate 256,345,176, forward strand.
ATCATGCATAGCAGAAGTGGCATCATCAATTACTTGCGACATATCAGAATCAATAGCAGGTGGTGGTGTCGCAAATTTACTCATAACAGAAGGTGAATCAAGTGCAGAGCTAGATGGCAGTTCCTTACCTCCCCTCGTAGTAGAGGGATAGATCTTGGTTTTTGGGTCTTTCAGATTCTTCATAGTGATCAACAGATATAAATCCCAAGTGACTCAGAGAATAGAGCTATGCTCCCCGGCAACGGCGCCAGAAAAAGGTCTTGATAACCCACAAGTATAGGGGATCGCAACCGTTTTCGAGGGTAGAGTATTAACCCAAATTTATTGATTCGACACAAGGGGAGCCAAAGAATATTCTCGAGTATTAGCAGCTGAGTTGTCAATTCAACCACACCTGAAAGACTTAATATCTACAGAAAAGTATTTAGTAGCAAAGTTGTATGGAAGTAACGGTAACGGTGGTAAAAGTAACAGTAGCGGTTTTGGAGCAATCGTAACAGTAGCAACGGAAAAGTAACTTAGCAAAGATTAATATGTGAAAAGCTCGTAGGCAATGGATCAGTGATGGATAATTATGTTGGATGTCATTCATCATGCAACGGTTATAACATAGGGTGACACAGAACTAGCTCCAATTCATCAATATAATGTAGGCATGTATTCCATATATAGTCATACGTGCTTATGGAAAAGAACTTGCATGACATCTTTTGTCCTACCCTCCCGTGGCAGCGGGGTCCTAATGGAAACTAAGGGATATTAAGGCCTCCTTTTAATAGAGAACCGGACCAAAGCATTAGCACTTAGTGAATACATGAACTCCTCAAACTATGGTAATCACCGGAAAGAATCCCAATTATTGTCACCTTGGGGTATGCGGATCATAACTCGTAATAGGTTTCTACAACTTGCAAGATAGGATCAAGAACACATGTATATTCATGAAAACATAATAGGTTCAGATCTGAAATCATGGCACTCGGGCCCTAGTGACAAGCATTAAGCATAGCAAAGTCATAGCAACATCAATCTCAGAACATAGTGGATACTAGGGATCAAACCCTAACAAAACTAACTCGATTACATGGTAAATCTCATCCAACCTATCACCGTCCAGCAAGCCTACGATGGGATTACTCACGAACGGTGGAGAGCATCATGAAATTGGTGATGAAGGATGGTTGGTGATGACGACGGCGTCGATTTCCCCTCTCCGGAGCCCAAAACGGACCCCAGATCTGCCCTCCCGAGGAAGAACAGGCGGTGGCGGCAGCTCCGTATCGTGAAACGCGATGAACTCTTCTCTTTGATTTTTTTCTCCCCGAATAGGAATATATAGAGTTGGAATTGAGGTCGGAGGAGCTCCAGGGGGCCCACAAGCCCGCAGGGCGTGCCCTAGGTGGGGGGCGCCCCCTTGGCTTGTGGCCAATGGGTGGGCCCCCTCTGGTTGATTCTTTCGCCAGTATTTTTTATTAATTACACAAATATTCTCCGTAAATTTTCAGGTCAATCCGAGAACTTTTATTTCTGCACAAAAATAACACCAAGGCAATTTTGCTGAAAACAGCGTTAGTCCAGGTTAGTTCCATTCAAATAATGCAAATTAGAGTCCAAAACAAGGGCAAAAGAGTTTGGAAAAGTAGATACGATGGAGACGTATCATCCATCGACGTCATTGCTTAATTTAACAACACTTGCAAATTTGAATACTACACAAAAGAGCCTACAACACTGCCCGCACTTACTTAATCGAGCAACTAATAAACATTAGTTAAATGACCTAAACATTACTCTAACAAAAGACCATCGCTCTAGACAGAGACTAATATTCCGCCTGGCATTCGTCGATCTCCGCCGCCTCCTCGATGACCAGCTCCCGCTCGACGACCTCCGGGGTAAGGAGATCCATGGGATCCATCGCTACATATTCCAGCATCTCGCAGTCTTCGTCCACCATCTCTTTGGATAAGCCCGCCATGAGCTGGGCGTGGGTGGCCTTGGTCCGGGCATGGACGGCCACAATCTTGGCTAGGGAGGCCGCCGACGAACGGGCACCTGCTCGAGCACACTCAGCGATTACCAACTCAACAGACGTAGGTTGTCGACCGGTGTCGGAGAAGGCAGATGTGATTTGTGCTGTGACCGACACGAGATGGGCATGGGCGGCCTCGAGATGGGACTGGGCGTCTGCCATCAGGGCTACGGCGACCGCCGAGGAACTGATAGCTCATGTGCCATTCTCGCCATTTGCTATCCCATCGCAGTTGTTGCTGCCGCCCTCTCAACTACAGCAACTACCCTTTCGGTTGCTGCAGCCGCCCTGTCGGAGGTAGTGGCCGCGTTCAAGCATGTTGAGAGCGCGCTCATGGCTGATGCGGCCGCGCTCGGGCCGGAGTGGGTTGTCGAAGTTGCCCTTACGACGGGGATCCACGTCGCCATCTTTCACCGGCGACAATTGAAAAGTAAAATGGTCTAAGGATTCAGTGCGGTAAACTGGCCGGCGGTGTACTGTAGCTGACGAAGCTTCTGGCCTAAGCCATGCATTATGATTATGAGGATTGGCCCAAGATATTTTGTACTGCATCACACACGATTCATGAACGTGAACTGTTTGTGAAAGACTTGATTTTCAAAATGTTTTTAAAACAAAAAATGAGGTTACTTCGACAAAGGACGGTGTTTGGATTGCAATAGGATTTATCTATAGTGAACACTAGCCAATAGCTGTGTCGTGCTAAAATATGGAATTATTCAGGGTCTATTTGGCATTTTTATAAATTAATTGAGTTTTCTAGACATTTAATGTGTATAATTAAAATTTGAACTATCGTCCCAATGTCCGGTGCATCAAAATGGGATGAAAAATCATATTAGTGTCCATGGCTTCATCCTTAGGTCACGGGCAAGAAATGGGAATGAACTTCAAACATCTCGGCATCTTGGCTCGGCCACAAACGTTGAGAAACTTGGTTTTTAAATTACTGTAAATCCAAAACGCGTCAGAAATTCTAAAAACTTGGCATGTTTTCATGACATGGCACATATGTGCCATGGTAAAAAAACTGTCAAACTTGGGACAATTTTAGGCACACGTCCCTTACAAACCGGAGCTTCTCACTGCAATCTTTGTGGTCCCGATAAGGAACACGTCACCTTACGTGGGCAAAACGACATCCGCTCATCTTCTCGCCTTGAACTTTTGTTAGAGGCAACTCAGACCAGTAAGAGTGTCTTGCTAAAATATGGAATTATTCAGGGTTTTTTTCATTTTCATACGTTAATTGAGTTCTCTAGGCATTTAATGTGGATAATTAAAATTTGAACTAAAATCACAAGGTCCGGTGCATCAAAATGGGTTGAAAAATCATATAAGTGTCCATGGCTACTTTGGGCCCCATGCAAGATATGGGAATGGATTTCAAACATCTCTGGGTCTTGGCTCGGCCACATACATTTAGAAACTTGGTTTTACATTCATGTATAAATCAAAAACTCGTCAGAAATTAATGAAACTTGGCATGGTGTCATGGCATGGCTCATATGTGCCCTGATGAAAAATTGTCCGATTTGGGACAAGTTTTGGCACAAGCCCCTTACAAACCTCAGCTTCTCACGGGAAGCTAGCTTTTGTGGTTTCGGTATGGAACGCTTCACCCTATGTGGGCGTATCGACATCCGCTGCCTCTTCTCGTCTTGAACTATATATTTCTAGAGGCAAAATATACCAAAATGAGTGTCGTGCCAAAATAAGAAATTATACATGGTTAGTTTGGTGTTTTTATATATTAATTGACTTTTATATGCATTATTTAACGTGCATAATTCAAATTTGAACTACATTCACAAGGTACGGTGCATCAAAATGGGTTGAAAATCATATAAGTGTGCATGCATCTTTAGGATCCCATGCAAGATATGGGAATGAATTTCAAACATCTTGCGGTCTTGGCTCTCCCACACAAACATTGAGAAACTCGGGTTTTAAATGATGTGTAAATCAAAAACTCGTCAGAAAATTCATGAAACTTGGCATGGTGTCATGACATGCAAGGCTCATATTTGCCCTGGTAAAATAATGTCCAATTTGGGACAAGTTTTGGCACAAGTCCCTCACAAACCAGAGCTTATCACGGGAAGCTTTGTTGTTTCGATATGGAATGTGTCACCTTACGTGTGCGAATCGACATCCGCTGCCTCTTCTCGTCTTGAATTATTTCTATAGGCAACATATACCAAAATGAGAGTGTCGTTCCAAAATATGAAATTATACATGGTTCGTTTGGCCTTTTTATACATTAATTGACTTTTATATGCATTATTTAACGTGCATAATTCACATTTTAACTACAATCACAAGGTCCGGTGCATCAAAATGGGTTGAAAATCATATAAGTGTGCATGCATCTTTAGGATCACATGCAAGATATGGGAATGAATTTCAAACATCTCGCGGTCTTGGCTCGGCCACACAAACATTGAGAAACTCGGGTTTTAAATCATGTGTAAATCAAAAACTCGTCAGAAAATTCGTGAAACTTGGCATGGTGTCATGACATGCATGGCTCATCTGTGCCATGGTAAAAAAAATTCCAATTTGGGATAAGTTTTGGCACAAGCCCCTCACAAACCACAGCTTCCCATGGGAAGCTTTGTTGTTTCGATATGGAATGTGTCACCTTACGTGGGCGAATCGACATCTGCTGCCTCTTCTCATCTTGAACTATTTCTACAGGCAACATATACCAAAATGAGAGTGTCGTGCCAAAATATGAAATTATACATGGTTCGTTTGGCCTTATTATACATTAATTGACTTTTATATGCATTATTTAATATGCATAATTCAAATTTGAACTACAATCACAAGGTCCGGTGCATCAAAATGGGTTGAAAACAATATTAGTGTGCATGCATCTTTAGGTCCCATGCAAGATATGGAAATGAATTTCAAACATCTCGGGGTCTTGGCTTGGCCACAAAAACATTGAGAAACTTGGGTTTTAAATCATGTAAATCAAAAACTCGTCAGAAGATTCATGAAACTTGGCATGGTGTCATGAACATGGCACATAAAGGCGTCATAGCATTTTGTTTTCCTATTTGATACTCGTTTTTTAATATATATTTTCTTTTAGAGCCAACATTGAGAATATTACGTTAAATTATAGTAAATCTAGAACTCACAAAAAATTCAAGAAATTGGGCATGGCGTCTTGATATAGGACAAATATGCTGTGGTATTTTTCGTGTCATTAATAGCGAACAAAAGCTTTTTGGAACAAAGAACTGTCCCGTTTCCACGCAAACGGTTGCATTATTTTCAAACTGTGGGCATTCTACTGTCCTTACGTGCTGCCAAGCGTCACACTCTTTTATTGGCTAGGGCTTCGGAGGTGCCGTGCGAGCAGCTGCTTGAGTTGACAGGAGGCGTGCGAGCTGGCCTCCGCTGCGCAGGCTTGCCGGGAGGCGTGCGGGCAGTATGCCACTGGCTCATCGGGAAGCGAGCCCTTTGACCTCCGTATCCGCCCTCCTTGCTTCCTACCTATCCGTCAATGGCGCCCGAGCCGCTGTTTAATAGGCGGCTTTACTGCCCACTCACTCACAATCCTCTATATATCTTCGCCTCACATTCCCCTCCACGGTGACCTACGCCATGGTGCAGAAGGATCATATGCCACTAGTTTTCTGGTTTGGTGAAGTTGACATCGAGCCGGAAGAGATAGGACATAAAGATGAATGGGATGCCATGGACATGGCCTTGGAAGAGCTGCATGCTGCAGCGGATGCTGCCCCGATGCACTCGCCAACAACCATTACCGCGCCCGCACCAGCAACCATCCCCGTGGCATTGACGGGCTGGTCGCCCAGCATCATCGCAGCGCTAGAAACCGCAGGCGTCAGTGAGGTCCCCGCGGACCCGCGCGAGCTCGTGTACGTGCAAGCGCCAGGGCCTCCTCCTGCCCCCGTGCTCGTGCGCGCCCCTACACATGCCACGCCGGTCCCAGTGCGCGTGCCCGCACCCACGGCGCCTGACCCGTTGCGCGCGCCTGCACCCTTCACGGCCCCCTCAGCGGATTGGTTCGTCGCCGTCGACAGCTTCCTCACAGCGCCGCTAGTCGCCGCCCCCGACCCCGCGCGCATGTCGATCGCGCGACGACCGGCTCTTTGATTGTGAAGTCCAAAACATTCTGGTCTCGTTTGAAGAACTGTACAACTGCGCCCTGGAGCACGAGAACACCGCCGCAGGACGCCGCCGCCGCCGCAACTAGTTTTCTTTATATTGTATCTCGATTGTATGAATATAAAGTGAAAGCTTGACTGAATGAAATCTATGGTTTGATGAACTAAGTATTTATCTCTGAATTCACATAACAAACAAAAAACCATCATAGTTTTTTCTGAATAAACACTCATCACAAACGGTTCGGGTAGAATACCCGTTTGCAGATCGACAACTATCTTTCCTTCGCCCGTGAGCCAAGTCAAAATATTCGCGTGAAGGATTGGTGCAATGCGTCATCGCAAACGTTTCTCGAATATGACCCGTGTGCCTAGTACAGACAATCCGGGAAGATTTGCATATATCATATTGGGTAAATAGCCATGTGTCAAATTGGAAACATTAGCATCTGTCGATCGAGTAACACTGGCATTTGTCAACATTGTAGCACTGGCATTTGTCAAATTTTGCAGGAACAAAATCACAATTAGGGTGTAATTTTGCAACTGAAATTCACTAAACATGGATTTCATTCATACATTAAGGACTGGTCTTTGTACAATACAGTTCAACTCGACAGCTGAACTGAACAAAATTTTCCCCAATTATTGCCAACGACGTACTGAAATAGCTAGTTCAACTATATATACCAGCTAATTTAAAGTACGTGGTACAGTTCAACCATATCTACAGTTAGATGAACTGAACAAAATAGCCCCTAAATACTAGTACTATGGAGGGGCTTTGTACTACTTCTAGCAGAATCGAGCGCGCTCAGTAAGAGCAAGTGGAGGGGGAGCCTGCCGACGAGTTGGTGGAGTCGTGTCCATTGCTTGCCAGTGCTACCCTCCGGCGCTCAAGACGCCCCTCCTCGAAGCACGGGATGACATGGCTTGAGACTGCGTCGTTATTTCCCCCAAGAGGAAGGGATGATGCAGCACAGCTACGGTAAGTATTTCCCTCAGTTATGAAACCAAGGTTATCGAACCAGTAGGAGAACCAAGCAACACTATGTAAACGATACCTGCACACAAAGAACAAATACTTGCAACCCAACGCGTAAGAGAGGTTGTCAATCTCTCCACGGTAAAAAGATAGATTAGTTTGTATGAGATTGGATAAATACATCGCACAAGAACACAAAATAAAATATGCAAAGAAAAAGTGCAGCAAGGTATTTTTGGGTTTTTGGAATAATAGATCTGAAAACAAATGCGGAAAAAGATATATCGGAAAGCAAAATATTAAAAGAATAGACCCGGGGGCCGTAGATTTCACTAGTGGCTTCTCTCATGAGTGTAGCACACGGTGGGTAAACAAATTACTGTTGGGCAATTGATAGAAGATCAAACAATCATGACGATATCCAAGGCGATGATCAATATATAGACAACACGTCAAAGATTTGTAGATCGAAACGATTCTACATCTACTACTATTACTCCACACATCTACCGCTATCCAGCATGCATCTAGTGTATTAAGTTCATGGAGAAACGGAGTAATGGAATGAGAACGATGACATGATGTAGACAAGATCTATTCATGTAGGAATAGACCCCATCTTGTTATCCTTAATAGCAACGATACATGCGTGCCTCGCTGACCCTTCTGTCACTGGGAGAGGACACCGCAAGATCAAACCCATCACAAAGCACCTCTTCCCATGGCAAGAAAAATCGATCTAGTTGGCCTAACTAAACCGAAGATTCGAAGAAGAAATATGAGGCTATAAATAATCATGCATATAAGAGATCAAAGAAGACTCAAATAATATTCATGGATAGAAACTGATCATGAACTCAAACTTCATCGGATCCCAACAACCACACCACAAAAAGTCATTAAATCAAATAGATCTCCAAGAGACCATTGTATTGAGAATCAAAAGAGAGAGAGAGAAACCATCTAGCTACTGCCTACGGACCCGTAGGTCTATGGTGGACTACCCACGCATCATCGGAGAGGCACCAATGAGGATGATGAACCCCTCCGTGATGGTGTTAGATTGGATCTCGTGGTTCTGGAAGTTGCGGCGGCTGGAAGTGTATTTCGTCGACTCCTATAGGGTTTTTGGAATTTCTGAGAATTTATAGAGCTGAGAGGCGGTGGAAAAGACCTCCGTGGGCCCCACGATACATAAGGGCATGCCGGGAGACTCTAGCATGCCTTGGTGTATCGTGGGCCCCACGAGCCTCCTCCCAGGTGCTTCCTTGGCTCCCAAGTTGTCTTCTGGTCCAAAAATAATCTCCAAAAAGTTTCATGGCAATTGGACTCCGTTTGGTACTGATATTCTGCGAAGTAAAAAAGAAGTAAAAAAATAGCAACTGGCACCGGGCACTATGTCAATAGGTTAGTCCCAAAAAATGATATAAAGTTGCTATAAAATGATTATATAACATACAAGAATGATAATATAACAGCATGGAACAATCAAAAATTATATATATGTTGGAGACGTATCAGCATCCTCAAGCTTAATTCCTATTCGTCCTCGAGTAGGTAAATGATAAAAACAAATTTTTTGATGTGGAATGCTGCCTAACATGTTCATCACATATTCTTTTCTTTTGTATCACGGACATTTGGACTTTTAGATGGTTCAAAGCAATAGTATAGTTTTGACATAAAGATTTTAATACTTAAGCATGCCAACAAGCAACCATGTCTTTCAAAATATCAACACTAAAGAAAGTTATCCCTAGCGCATCATGCTCAATCATTGATCCATTCATGAAACACACTCAAATATTAGCTACACCCAATGCACAAGTATGATCATAGTGCCCCCTAGTTAGTGCTTTATAAGATAAGATGGAGACTCAAATAAAAAATAAAAATTGCATAAAGTAAATAAATAGGCCCTTCGCAGAGGGAAGTAGGGATTTGTAGAGGTGCCAGAGCTCAAAGCTTAAATTGAGAGAGAAAAATATTTTGGGTGGCATGCCTTTCCCGTCAACGAAAACGACCGAGTAGTTCTCAATACTTTCCATGCTAGATACATCATAGGCGGTTCCCAAACATAAAATAAAGTTTATTCCTTTTTCCACCATTCTTTCACAATCCATGGCTAGCCGTATCCACGGTTGCCTTCCATACCAACACTTTTCAAGGAATTTATTATTTGACAACATAAAGTAAATTTCTTTTTCATTTCGGCACTGGGCACCCCTATTACCGCCATACTCTCGTGCAATGACAAGTGAATAAACACTCATCTTGAGAATAACACATCTAGCATGGAAAAATATTGGACACCCCCTGCCGCTTAATGAGCGGTACGGGCACACAAAAAGGAAATCCATTTTGAAAATTAGAGATGGCACATACAAATTTGCTTAGAACGACATGAAAATACCGCATATAAGTAGGTATGGTGGACTCATATGGCAAAACTGGGTTTAAGGATTTTGGATGCACAAGTAGTATTTGTACTTAATACAAGTGGAGGCTAGCAAATAGATTGAGAAGCAACCAACCAAGAAACAAAAATTCACATAAACGGGCATTAAGCATAAGTAACACCGAATAATGCACCATAAGTAGGATGTAATTTCATTGCATAACTATTGACTTTCATGCTTGCATAGGGAATCACAAACCTTAACACCAATATTCTTACTAAAGCATAATTACTCACCAACATGACTCACATATTACTATCATCATGTCTCAAAACTATTACAAGGAATCAAGTTTAATTTGTCCAATGATCTTCATGAAAGTTTTTATTATATCCCTCTTGAATATCTATCACTTTGGGACTAGTTTCATATATTGCCATTGCTTTTGACAAGCTCAAATAAATTTAAGTAAAGAACATGAGCATAAAAATTTCATCTCTCAAAATAATATAAGTGAAGCATGAGAGAATTTATTCAAAATTTACTAAGTTTCAAATTAATCTAAGTGAAGCATGAGAGTATTTCTTCAAAAATTTAAAGCACACCGTGCTCAAACAGATATAAGTGAAGCAATAGAGCAATTCCATAGCTCAAAAAATTTAAGTGAAGCATATAGAGCAATTCTATCAAATCATAGCATAATTTTGGCTCTATCAAATAGGTGTGTCCAGCAAGGATACTTGTGACAAACTGAAAAGCAAATCAAGCAAAGAATCTTATAATACAAGACGCTCCAAGCAAAACTCATGATATGTGACGAATAAAAATATAGCTCCAAGTAAAATACCGATGGTCGTTAGAAGAAAGAGGGGATGCCACTCGGGGCATCCCCAAGCTTAGTTGCTTGTTTATCCCATAATATTATCTTGGGGTGCCATAGCATCCCCAATCTTAGGCTCTTTTCACTCCTTATTCCTTCATCCATCGTGATCTCACGCAAAACTTGAAAACTTCAATCACACAAAACTTAACAAAACCTTTGTGAGATCCGTTAGTATAATAAAGCAAGAAAACATAATCTGTCAAAAACATAACAGTCTGTAGTAATATGTACTCTAACCATACTTATTTAACTCTAAAAATTAGGACAACGTAAATAATTTGTATAGCAATACTGTATTAAAATTTCTGATCATTATCACGCTCCAGTAAAAAAATGAAAATTCCTGCACTTGAGTCAAAGTTTCTGTTTCAGATTCCGCATCGTTTCTACTCATCTTGTGAGTCATCCCAAAGGGTTTACTTGGCACAAACACAAATTAAAACATAAAAATACAATCATAACAGTATCATAAATGTGTCAACACTCAATAACAGAAATAAAAAGGTAAACATAAATTTTATTCATTGGGTTGCCTCCCAACAAGCGCTATCGTTTTATGCCCCAAGCTAGGCATAATGCAAAGATTCAAGTGTTGCCATCTTTAGTTTATGATCCATAGGATGCTCTCATGATTGATTAATATGGTGGATTAATTCTTATTCTAGGGAAGTGTTCCATCCCCTTTCTTAGTGGAAATTGAAATTTAATATTGCCTTCTTTCATATCAATCACGACACCTATAGTGCGTAAAAACGGTCTACCAAGTATAATGGGATAAGACGGATTGCAATCAATATCACGAACAATAAAATCTATGGGCACATAGTTCCAATTTTCAAGAATAAGAACATCATTAATTCTTCTCAAAGGCTTTTTAATAGTAGAATCCGCCAAGTGCAAATTAAGAGAACATTCTTCAATATTGGTAAGAGCAAGCATATCACATAGAGATTTCGGAATTGTGGAAACACTAGCACCCAATCACATAAAGCAAAGCACTCATAATTTTTAATCTTGACTTTAATGGTAGGTTCCCACTCATCATGTACTTTTCTAGGAATTGAAATCTCTAACTCCATCTTTTCTTCAAAAGATTTCATCATGGCATCAACAATATGTTTAGTAAAAGCTTTATTTTGTACATAAGCATGGGGTGAATTTATCATGGATTGTAACAAAGAAATACATTCAACCCAAGAGCAAATATCATAATTAAAGTCTTTGTAATCCAAAGTAGTGGGCACATCACTAGTTAAAGTTTTGACCTCTCCAAACCCACTTTCATCAATTTTTTCATCAAGATTTTCACCCTCCAAATCATTGGGACGCCTTCTAACTAAAGTTGACTCTTCTTCAGTCCATTTATCATGAATTTTCATATTACTAAACAAGGAATCAATAGAAGAAACACCAATCACTTTAAGATCTTCATCATTTTTATGAAAGCAATCACTAGAAAACATTTTTTTTCTAAAAAATCCCTTTTAGCTCTAAGCATAGCGGTTCTTTTCTTACTTTAATCCATAGAAACATATAAAGCTTTAATTGATTCATCAATATTAGGTGAAAAAGATGTCAACTTGAGATTTTCTACATCATGGGAAATTCTATCAATGCTTCTAGACATATCATCAATCTTATTCAACTTTTCTTCTATCGTAGTATTGAAAACTTTTTGAGCATTGATAAATTCTTTAATATTACTCTCAAGATCAGAGGGGTTCATATTATTATTGTAAGAAGAATGACCATAGGAATTACCATAATTATTAGAGGAATTTGTAGGAAAAGGCCTTGGATTAAAATTACCTCTATAAGCATTGTTATTAAAATTGTTTCCCGAGATGAGATTAACATCTACGGAATCACTATTTTGGTCAATCAAAGTAGACAAAGGAACATAATTAAGATCAATAGGAGTATTTTTACTAGCAACCAACTTCATAAGAGCATCAACTTTTTCACTCAAAGTACTAATTTCTTCAACCGAATTAAACCTTTTTACTAGTAGGTGCTCTTTGAGTATGCCATTGTGAATAATTTGCCATAATATTATCTAGAAATTTAGTAGCTTCACTCAAAGTTATTTCCATAAAAGTACCACCTGCGACAGAATCTAAAACATTTCTAGAGACAAAATTCAATCCCGCATAAATTTTTTGTATGATCATCCAAAGATTTAAACCATGAGTAGGACAATTTCTTAGCATCAATTTCATTCTTTCCCAAGATTGTGGAACATGTTCATGCTCAAGTTGCTTAAAATTAATGATTTGAATTCTAAGGGAAATAATTTTCTCGGGCAGAAAATACTTAGTAATAAAAGCATCCTTGCACTTATCCCAAGAATCGATACTATTGCGAGGCAAAGAAGAGAACCAAAATTTTGCACGATCCCGCAAGGAGAAAGGAAATAATTTAAACTTCACTATATCATTGTCCACATATTTTTTTTCTTTTGCATATAACACAATTCTACGAATGTGTTTAGATGGGACGCGACATCCTCATTACAAGTACCGAAAAATTGATCTTTCATGACAAGATTCAACAAAGCGGCATTAATATCACAAGACTCCGCACTAGTGGCGGGAGGAGAAATCGGAGTACTAATAAAATCATTATTATTGGTATTGGAAAAATCACACAATTTGGTATTTTCTTGAGTCATCATGACTACGCAAACAAAATTGCAAGCAGACAAGAGATCTGACGAGAAAAAGGCAAACGAAAAAGAGGGCGAATAAAACGGTAAATTTTTGTGAAGTGGTTGAGAGGAAAATGAGAGGCAAATGGCAAATAATGTAAATTGCAAGGAGATGAGATTTGTGATTAGGAACCTGATAGATGTTGATGATGTTTCCCCGGCAACGGCGCCATAAATTCCTTTGACGTGGCTTGAGACTGCGTCCGTATTTCCCTAAAGAGGAAGGGATGATGCAGCACAACTACGGTAAGCATTTCCCTCAGTTATGAAACCAAGTTTATCGAACCAGTAGGAGAACCAAGCAACACTATGTAAATGGTACCTGCACACAAAGAACAAATACTTGTAACCCGATGCGTACGAGAGGTTGTCAATCTCTCCATGGTAAAAAGATAGATTAGTTAGTATGAGATTGGATAAATAGATCGCACAAGAAAATAAAATAAATGATGCAAATAAAAAGTGCAGAAGGTATTTTTTGGTTTTTGGAATAATAGATCTAAAAACAAATGCGGAAAAAGATAGATCGGAAAGCAAAATATTAAAAGGATAGACCCGGGGGCTGTAGATTTCACTAGTGGTTCCTCTCATGAGTATAGCACACGGTGGGTAAACAAATTACTGTTGGGCAATTGATAGAAGATCAAATAATCATGACGATATCCAAGGCGATTATCAATATATAGGCATCACGTCCAAGATTAGTAGACCGAAACGATTCTGCATCTACTACTATTACTCCACACATCGACCGCTATCCATCATGCATCTAGTGTATTAAGTTCATGGAGAAACGGAGTAATGCATTAAGAACGATGACATGATGTAGAAAAGATCTATTCATGTAGGAATAGACCCCCATCTTGTTATCCTTAATAGCAACGATACATGCATGCCTCGCTGCCCCTTCTGTCACAGGGAGAGGACACCGCAAGATCGAACCCATCACAAAGCGCCTCTTCCTATGGAAAGAAAAATCGATCTAGTTGGCCTAACTAAAACAAAGATGTCTTCCCAGGTGCTTCGTTGGCTCCCAAGATGTCTTCTGGTCCAAAAAAATATCCAAAAAGTTTCGAGGCAATTGGACTCCGTTTGGTACTGATATTCTGCGAAGTAAAAAAGCAAGCAAAAAACAGCAACTGGCACTGGGCACTATGTCAATAGGTTAGTCTAAAAAAATGATATAAAGTTGCTATAAAATGATTATAAAACATCCAAGAATGATAATATAACAACATGGAACAATCAAAAACTATAGATACGTTGGAGACGTATCACGGGACTCGACGTAGATCTCCGCATTCCACGTCGCTGCTATGGCTTCTCCTGCGGCCACGGCGTCGGTGAGCTTCTTCGCGTGCGTGACCTGGCGCTCCACCTCCACTACTATAGAATGGTCCAAAGACGACACATCAATCAGAGACCCTTCGTGGAAACTATGTGCGATCCATCAATCGCAAAAGGTATAGTTCAAGCTCCGTCGCTAATGACACGAACTGTGTGCGATGGTCGATCCATCAAATACGATTCAGAAAATAATTGTGTGTGTGTGATGCTGGGCATATAGTTGGTGCTTATGAATTGTTTGCGATTAGGCAAGATAACACAAACGGTTCTCAAAATACATATGTGTGTGAAGTACGGCAGACAGTTCATTCGGACAAATTGTTTGCGTTGATCGAGCTAGAACAATAACGAGTTGCCATAACAAGGTGTGTGTGATACCAGGCAAATAGTTCATTCATCAGAATTGTGTGGGAAGACCAATAACAACCCAAACGATTCATACGGACAAGCTGTGTGGGTTGTTGGCAGACGGTTGCTGCCAAACAATTGTCAGTGAAGGATGAAATCGTTACAGACGCTTCGTTGGGAAGTGCCATTTGCCTGTATTAATATCGCAGACGTTTTACTATTATGACCCGTGTGCCTGCGCATCACCTTGTCCTCCTCTCTCGTGTCTTGTCATCGCGTTGCCGCCCGAGGATTCCAGTGCACGCTTCGGCACCGCTTTTGGCCACGCGTCCGCTCGATGAGCCCGTTCCCGCGCACAACCTTGCAGGTTCCCGCGCACAAAACCGTCCTACGACTCTAGCTTCCTACCCTGCTCGGTGAAATCCCCAATGCTTGCCGGCCTGCTATATAAACCCTCACGGCCGGCGACTCCACATTGCCTTCATCCCCTCCCTCCCCGTAGCTTGTCTAGTTTGATTCTCCCCCAATCGCCAATGGCACCGGCCGTTCGTCGTCGCCCAGCCACTCCGCCAGAGGACAGCTCCAGCTGGGAGGCTTCACCGCGTCGGCGCAACAGTCCTCTGAAGCGTGTGGTGCATGTGGCATCCCTGGTGGGTGTGCGCACGCCACCAACTACACGCTCCACCACCGTTGCCCGAAGGCAGCTGCTGCCGGTGGCAGCCGTGGCCGCCAACACGCCGACAGCCGCCAGGGCCGCCACCCCACCGTCGTCCGTCTTTGCCACAACCCTGCCATCAGGCGGCGGGGTCATCACCCGCTCCGCCACCAAGGCCCGAGACACCACTACCGACCTGACGTGTAGCTACAAGTTAACCCCACAAAACAACTGACCCACACTGCACGGGCAAAAAAACAAGCCACCCCTCCTTATCCCCTCCCTCTCTCTCCCACGACCTCCCACTCCTAGCCACCGCCCTGCCCCACGGTGCCGCACCACATCTTCCCAATCCCCCACCACGCCACCACCTCCGGCGCCCACCGCCCCACTATCGCCCCCCACTCCCACCCTTCCGGCGTGTCCCAACCTCCCACCCCCGCAGCGCCCCATCATCCCCCACCCTGGCACCCCACCACACTCCACCACTCTGACGTGCCACCTCCCCTCGGCCACCACTCCTGTAAGCGCTAGATCCCGAGCGGCCGCGTCGCCCGGGTGCCTCGCTCCTTCTTCCTCTGCCCCATGCGCCCGCCAGCGCCCATGGCCCCGTCCCGGTCGCGCGACGTCGTCGGACCCCGTCCACTACCCCGGCCTCGCCCCACGAGGCCCAGCCCCCACGGCCTCAGCTCCGCCCCGCGACGCTGTCCGGTGCCCCCCACCCCCGACCAACCGCTCCCGGCGTGCCTCGCCACGACCACCGCGGCTCCCTGGCGTTGGATCCGGCCCCGCCGTGCCGGAATCGAGCAGCAGGAGGACAAATCGGGCATGCTGCTGACCCACACGATCTCGGCTCCCTCATCGCGCCCGTACCTCCGCCTCCCTCCTCCGACCCCGGGCCAAATCCACCAAAATCCATGGGTCCCGTCGGCCCTGAACTTCCCTGCCCGCCGCCAGCTCCCCTACTACCGGTACGGGTCGCTGTGTCCACCAAACGCCACCGCCCGCCGGATCCCTGCACCTACCTCCCGAGTCACCACTCCCCTCTCCTTCAGTGGCCGGCGGCGATTGGATTCAGCCGCCGTGGACGGGATTCGCCGGAGGAACAACTCCCGCACCCATAATAAAAGCAATGATAGGGTCGACGATGACATCACGAGGATAAAGACGCCGACAGCATGGCGTGCAGCTCGTTGCGGCTTAGCATGCAGCTCATTGTGGCTTTGATTGCAGCTCAGTACGCTACGGCTTGCAGTCTGCTCGTGTGGGCTTAGAACCGTGCAGTCCGCGGCCACGGCCGTGCAGATCAGACAAGCGCGCAATGAAGTTTCGTGCTTGTGTGCGTGCGCGTGCTGTTCGACGAACACAAGTGCACTACAACTCCTAGATGGTGGACTGTGGAAGCTGCGGTGCGGCTGACGCACTGTTGAAGTTCAGATTTTACTTTTTTTGCTTTTTCAGATTCCGATTTGGCACAAATACTGCAGTTTGCCTGGGTCATCGGTGCGGTGCGGCTATGTGTCTAATGCGGTTTTTTGTTTCAGGTTTTCAGAGACTGTAGTTCATTACAAGAAACATACAGTACATGGTTTGTTCTGGAAAAAATTCACGTGGGACCCCTTGTTTGTAGGAGCAGTTCACTTGGACCGCGTGTGGTCATTAGAATATCTATGTAGTTCATTGTAGCAAGCATGTAGTTCCCTTTGTAAAAATAAAATTTGTAAGGCACCCATTTACTCCACTGAAGATTTTGTCTGATGCGGTTCAGAGCACACGCCAAAATGATATAAAAGTGCACTTCATTAGTCTCCTCTCGCCAGTGAGTAAGAAAAAGACAAAAAAACATTATAATTTATAAAAAGCCAAGTTAAAAAACATGCAGTTAACTTGCCACCTCCCTGTGGTTCACTTCTCGATGATGTTGTGGTTAACTTACGCCCGACGCGAAGCACACTCCACTCCCTCGTTTGAAAAAAATACATGTCTGACAAAATAAACCAAACAGCTTGCTTACCCGTCTGATGCGGTGCGGTTTTCAGTATGATGCAGTGCGTTCTTCTGTCTGATGCAGTGCTTTCGTTGATTTTGGTGTCATGGAAAATAGTGTCCGCATTTTAGTAAAATCAAAACTACTCTTAAACCGAAAGGAATTAGAGAGAGTGTTCTACATGAAAAAGTTCCGCCTCATCGATATCTTTCCAACGCCATATTGTTTGCATCATTCCGACGAGCGGTTTACAAAAAAATCACGAAAAACGACCGCTGTCACTTGTTGGCCGCCGCACCGTTTTAAAAATTCATTTAAAACAGTGAGGAATCTCAACAAATGCCCAACATATGTAAGTTGCGCCTATTCCATAGATTTCCAACGCCGTATGACACGCCTCGTTCCGACAAACGGTTAAAAAACTACAGCAAAAGCCGTATCGAAATAATCAAAAAAATTGAAAAACAGAATTCCGTGTTTGAATAAATTTGAAATTACTCTTAAACCGTAAGGAATTAGAGAGGGTGATTTACATGAAAAAGTTGCGGCCAGATGATATTTTTCCAATGTCGTATCGTTTGCTTCATTCCAACGAGCGGTTTAGAAAAAATGACGAAAATACGCTCGCTGTCACTTGTCGGGCGCCCACTGTTTTCGAAACTGCTCTTAAACCGCGATAAATCTCGAAAAGTATTCAACATGACGAAGTTGCACATTTTCCATAGCTATCCAACGGTATATATATATTGTTTGATATGTATGCATGATGCATTTCTTAATTTGTTGGATATATAGGCAAGATGAACTTCTTATGTGTGTGCGCGCATGTGCGCGTGCGTGCGTGCGTGTGTGTGAAATGTAAAGTTGTCCAAATAGGTAACCAAATATACAATTTCTCACATAAACCTAGCTAATACATGGCTTAATCACATAAGACGTACAACCCATGCCACATCACTCGTCTTTGTACGCCGAACTGCCCAGGTCGTAGCATTCGGCTTATCTAGATGTAAGCCGGACCGTCCATCAGAAGTGTCATTCGACTTATGAAGTAACCCGAGTGTTTTCTGCGGTACACGCCTTACAAGGGACCCACTTGGAAGTCCATAGACGTGGGACGACACATGGCTTAAGACGACCATATGGCGTATGACACGCCGTGAGGTAAGCTTAGCACTCGGCTCATAACCATGCCTCGCGGCCTCACCATTAGGTGCTGCCGGACGTGATCTCATTTAGTTTACCCGGTGCCACCATATTATACTTGGCTTATCTATAAGCCGAGTACCCGATAAGTAAAACTTCATTTATATCCCCTAAGCCGACCATTACTTAGCCGTGTACTCTAAACAGAGTGTAACACAGTAGTAGAAAACAGGGCTTTGATCCTGGCCAGATCAGAGCATTATTTCCGGTCGTGTTACGAAGCGGGACTAATGGGAGCATCAGTCCCAGTTCGAGAGGCTAGGTGAAAGCACATTTGTCCCTTGGTGGTTTTGGTGATTACTAACAACATATATGTCATTGAACTAATGTTTCCACTAAGCATATTTCAGGAAAAGTTCAATGATAGGGATGGCAAAAGGATTGTGGAAAAACCCCAAGATGCAAGGAAATGGATTGGCAAAGCTTCAAGCAAGAGGACTCTACATTTTACTTTGTGAGAAATCACTTTGAGTCCATAGGAAAGCCAATACTATTAAAAGGGGGTAAGGTACTGTTGGTGAACAAGATGCTCCACGTGCACAAGAGATAGTCACCAAAAACACCCACAAGCTCTTCCACAAAAGTCTGTCCAAAGCCACATATCCAAAATCGGTGCAACCAACAATTCCCACCCGGTGCCACCGATTCCCAAACTCAGACAGACCCATGCCAAACCCTAGCACATCGGTGCAACCGATTCCACTTCCGTGCCACCGAGTTCACTTGCCAACTTTCTGTTTAGCCATTTTCAGTCCTCGGTACCACCGAGTTTTGCCAGTCGGTCTCACCGAGATTTGGACCAACTCTCTGGATATCCATTCACAAGAATCGGTCCCACCGAGAATTGTGAATCGGTACCACCGAGTTTCTGGACCAACTCTCTGGTAAGCCATGGTCAAGAATCGGTACCACCGAGATGTGAGATTCGGCGTCACCGAGTTGTGCAATCTGACCGTTGGTCACCTAATCGATACCACCGAGAGTTATATATCGGTCTCACCGAGATTCAAAAGTTACTGCCTTTTGGTCACTTCGGTACCACCGAGATTCACACATCGGTGTCACCGAGTTGGTCACTTTAGGTGTAACGGTTGGATTTTTGGGGATGCCTATATATACCCCTTCACCACCACCCACTCAAAAGCGAAGCACTCAGAACTATTCCATACTTGCCCCATCATATTTTCTAAGAGAGAGCCACCTACTCATGTGTTGAGATCAAGCTATTCCATTCCTACCATATGAATCTTGATCTCTAGCCTCCCCAAGTTGCTTTTCACCAAATCAATGTCTTCGACCATAACCAAATCTGTGAGAGAGTGATTGTGTGTTGAGGAGTCTATCATCTTGAAGCACAAGAGCAAGGAGTTCATCGACATTGCCGAGCCTATTACCTTTTGGAGGGTGGTGCCTCCTAGATTCGTTAGGTGTCGCTTGGGAGCCTCCTACTTCGTGTTGTGGAGTTGAACCAAGAAGTTTGTACGGGCAAGGAGATCGCCTACTTCGTGAAGATCTACCCATAGTGAGGCTAGTCCTTCGTGGACAGAAGCCGTTATGGAATAGTCAAGGTTGCTACTTCGTGGACCCTTATGGGTGGAGCCCTCCGTGGACTCTCACGACCGTTACCCTCCGTTGGTTGAAAACTCCATAAACGTGGACGTACGATAGGACCACCTATCGGAACCACGGGAAAAATCTTCGTGTCTACAAATTGCATTTGATCTTCCTTCCTACCCTCTACTATACATGCTTGTTGTTACTTTCCGCTGCTATACTCTTATACATGCATGTGTAGGGTGTGCTTGACTTGCTATCATTGCTAAAATCTGCCAACACTTAAAACTAGGAAAAGGTAGAAATTGTATTTGGTCAAGTAGTCTAATCACGCCCCCTCTAGACATACTTTTGGTCCTACAAGTGGTATCAGAGCTTTGGTATCCATTGCATTGGTCTCACAACCTAGGAGAGTATGGCGTCTAGTGAGGGAAATTATTACCGTAGAGGTCCGTACTTTGATGGCACTAATTTTGCTAGTTGGAAGCTCAAAATGAAAATGCATATTCTTGGTCATAACCCCGCCGTTTGGGCTATTGTTCGTGTTGGCTTGCAAGGTGAATTCTTTTGTGATGGAAAGGAACCGGATCGTGAAGCGACCGCGGATGAGTTGAAGATGTTACAATACAACGCTCAAGCACGTGACATTCTCTTCAACTGCCTATGCCCCAAAGAATTCAACAAAATCAGCCGTCTTGAGAATGCAAAAAAGATTTGGGATACTTTGGTTGATATGCACGAAGGTACCGAGTCCGTGAGAGAATCCAAGTTGGATGTTCTTCAAAGTCAGCTTGACAAGTTCAAGATGAAGGATGGTGAAGGAGTCGCAGAGATGTACTCTAGGCTAGCTCTCATCACCAATGAGATTGCCGGCTTAGGAAGCGAAGAAATGACCGACAAATTCATCATCAAGAAGATACTTCGAGCTTTGGATGAGAGATACGACACCGTGTGCACATTGATCCAAATGATGCCCAACTACAAAGATCTCAAGCCTACGGAAGTCATTGGAAGGATTGTTGCTCATGAGATGACACTCAAGGACAAACAAGAGCTTAACAACAAGTCTAGCGGTGCTTACAAAGCCACAAGTGATGCTCCCGCAACTTCGAGCGACAACCTTGTCACCAATGAAGAGATAAGCCTCATGGTCAAGAAATTCAACAAGTTCTACAAGAATAGAGGCAAAGAACGAAGCTCCAACTCAAGATATGAAGAGAAGCATTCGTCAAGTTGTGACCGAAACTGCTACAATTGTGGGAAGCCCGGACACTACTCAAATGAGTGTACGGCTCCCTACAAACGAAGAGAAGAGTCACCTAGAAGACGAAGCTCAAGGAATGAATACCCTCAAAGAGAGAGACGGAGTAGAGATGATAGTTATGAACGAAGACCCTCAAGGAGAAGTAGGGATTTGGAGAAGAAGGACAAGTACACCAAGAGCTACACAAGAAGAAGACATCAAGCTCATGTTGGTGAATGGGTTTCCGGCTCCGACTCCGACAACAACTTCGAGAGAAGCTATCACTCCAACTCCGACTATAGTCAAGATGAAGGTGTTGCCAGACTCGCACTAGTGACTACCAACTCCTATGATCTATTTGATTCACCAAATGAAGGGAGTGGAAGTTGCTTCATGGCTAAAGGCCCCAAGGTATCACACCCCGAGTATCTTGATTTCAATAGTGATGAAGATGACTTCCTTTGTGATGATGACTTGCTCTTTGATAAAACTAGTAATGTTAGTCAAAATGAACTTGATAATTTTCATGCTAGTCAAGATAAGTCGCTTGATGATGATAAGATGAAAATAGAACAACTAACTAAAGAATTAAACACTCTTAAGTTAGCCCATGAATCTACTCTCGAAGATCATAGAGAGCTTGTAAGGACTCATGAGAAGTTACGCTTCGAGAAGCTCACCTTGGAGCAAGAACATGAGTTTCTTAAAGCTATCAATGACGATCTCCGAAAGAAGACTTCATCTTATCTAGCCAAACGACTACTCTTGTCTACATTCATGCCACAAGTTAAACCTAGACAAACTAGTAACAAAGGCAAGAAAGGTTCTTCATCTAGTAGCAAAAATAAAAATGCTAAATCTAATGATGTTGCTTCTAGTAGTTCTATTGATTCCACTAATGATGATTCTCTTAGCCAAGTTACACTTGAGCAAGAAAACAATTTATTGAAAGAAATTATAGAGAAAGGTATCTACAAGAGTCTTGCCGGGTATAAGCAATTTGAGGAAATTGTATGCAAGCACGGAGGATACCGGAAGAACCATGGCATTGGCTACTTCAATGCTAATGGAGTTGAATGGGAAGAAGGTCAATACCCCAAGCCCAAGTTTGTTCCTCAAAAGGAGAAGTATGAACATACTCTTCCCAAGGGAACAAACACTCAAGGTGACCTTCCACCACAAGACCACAAGCCCAAGGGAAAGAACAAGCTTCAAGAGGACATTGACTCATATGAAGATGAATCCCAAGCTTTGGTTGAGTGGGTTCCCAAGGCTACTTCAAGCTCAACTTCTACAAGGGCTACTTCAACACCAAGGATCCCCATCAAGTTGATGTGGGTCCCCAAGAAGAAGAACTAGAGAAGTTCTTGAGGGGTGACTCCGCCAATGAAATTCACTCACATTCCTTATTGGCAAGGACTATTTGCAATCAACATCAACAACATGCAATAGTTCAAGGAGTCACACATTCCCTCAAATGTAAGCAAGGGACAAGGTAATCAACAAATCAATGGACATCATATCACATGCTTTGCACTCCATGTCCATAGATATCCTTGTTTTTGTCTCTTGTGTGTTGGGACTAACCCATGTAGGTGAGAAGAGTAAGGAAACAACAAGGATGCTCCCAACTCTTGGTGATCTTCATCAACCTTGATCATCCACCACTACCTCACCAACATGAAGTCTTCATCGAAAAAACCCAAGGTTAGTTTATCCCTCCTATGGGGGGTGTCACATCAAGTGGGAGCCTTACTCTAAGACTTGAGTTAAAGCATCTCATAGTATGTGACAACATTAAATGCTTTATGTAAAAGTGGTAGCCCCACTTGTGCTTAAATGATGAGTATGACCTATGATCAAGTATTCTTACTTGGCTCCTATGTCAATATACTCATATATAGATGACTCCGTCATCGCGAAAATGCTTGATAGATGCTAGTATGTTTGTGCATGTTTGCCATGATTTCATTTGACATCTTATTGTGTGAGCATGTTGGTCTGCATTTATTTATCCATTCGAGGACATCCAATTGTTGCTATTTGGTTTTTGATTTTTTCTTTTGCCAATTGGATGGACAAGAATGCCTAGGACCACTCTCTAGCTATCTATGCTTTCTTGCCTCATTCCGTTCTTGCTGCATCACAAAATTTGAACAAGGACTTTTCGATCTCTCTGTGTGAGGAGCACTCGGAGTTCCGTATCGACAAAGGACTGACCATTAAAACCTCCCAAGTGCATCTCGGTGGAACCAACCCAAAATCTCGGTCTCACCGAATGCCTAGGGTTGATCTGGTTTTCTATCTCGGTACCACCGATTCCATCTTCTCAGTTACACCGAGTTTCCCTGTCAGCAGACAGTTGAGGAACTCGATGACACCGAAAAGTTAGAACCGGTGTCACCGACAGTATGGGTTTATATAGAGGCGGACCCGACTTTTGAAATCTATTCTTCAACCGTCGCCCCCTCCGAAACCCTTGCTGCCGAACCAAGGCCCCTGGTCATCGCCTTCGTCTTCCCGAGCGCCTCCGCCGTTGGAAGTCTCCGCCGTCGACGGAATCCTCTTCCCCGTCGCCGTCGTAGCGAAGTCGTCACCAAGCTAGGGTACGATTTCACCCCCTCTTGCGCTCCAACCTCCGATTCTTGCGCATTAGGGCTTCTCCATCGATAATCCACAGGTTGAGATTGATTCATCCACGAGAAACTCCAGTAGAATAGCGAACGAATGATTTTTTAGGTTTTGCCGTCCGCCACATGAATCTCGGTAGAACCGACGCAAAAGAATCGGTAGCACCGATTCGCCTTTTCTGGCCAACTGAGAACACCTCGGTGGAACCGAGTGCCAATTTTTGGTGTGACCAAAAATGGTGCCAAGTTCCTGGAAAGTAGGTTGTCTATCTCGGTGGGTCTGAAATATTTGCTTCGGTTGTACCGACATACATTTGGCAGAATGCAAAACTTAAGAAATCTTAGTTCAAACTTTTAAAAATGTCTGCATTTTGTGATGACTCATCCCTTCCACTCTTCTACACTCTATTCACAGGGTCAGAGATGTCTGCTTCAGATGATAGCCAGAGTGATCTCAAAGAGCAGAGTGTTGACATGAGCTCAGGCACTAGTCCTGAGGGGAGCTATGATGACATTCCTAGCTCTCCTTATTTGCCCAAGGCTGCTACAAGGACAAGGAGGAAGCTCAACTCAGATGAGGAGGATGAGGACTTTATTCCTAAGGAGCTGTCGAAGAAGGATGATAATGCAAAGAACACCACTGCTGCTGCTTCTTCATCCAAGAAGAAGAAAGCTATCAGGAAGGAGTATGCTAGCTCAGAGACAGTGAGAACACAAGAGTGTGCTAAGAAAACTATGACTCTTCACCTTGAGTCAACCCCAAAGAAGTCTATGCCTAAGAAGGCTGGGGAGAAGAAGAAGAGCAGAAAGAGGATCATACATGTTGTGGGCAGGCCTACCCCTATGTATGAGGATCCAGAGGCTGCTGCAGAAGAGGAGGAGGAAGAGCCAGTTGACAAGGCTCCTCCAAAGAAGAAGAAAAAGCTTATGGAAGATGCTAGGCCTAAGGCTACCACATCCAAGAGCACCAAGACTGCACCTAAGAAGGCTGCTGCTGCTGAAAAACCCAAAAGGTTCTCCAGAGAGATACCAGCTTCCAGCAAGAACAAGACCTCCACTTTTAGGGAAGCTGGGGATGATGATTTCACTGCTTTGATGAAGCTAAGACCACACCTTCCAGAGCACAATGCCAGCCATTTTCTTGCTGAGGATATGAAGAATAGGAAGGACTCAGGTCTGAGGGAATGGAGAGCTATTGATCCATATGCCCAGAGGAGGAAAACAGCTGTGGACTACAGATTTTATACCAAGGAGCAACAAGACTTCTATGAGACAATCTTGCTTGATAAGAGGCCAGCTGTAAGTGACATGAGATATGTTGATTGTAAGTATATCAAGGAGAATGAAGACTACTTCCCAAGTGTTCAAGACAACTTTCACTGCATTGGCTTAGATGAATTTGTTGGCAAGGAATTCACTGCATGGAACGATGAGATGATCATGCAATTCTACTCCACTGCTCACTTCTATGGAGATGGTAGAATTGTCTGGATGACTGAAGGAGCAAGGTATGAATCAACTTTTGAGGAATGGGCTGCCATCTTAGGAGTCCCAAAGGTGGAAGAAGGAGATCTGGATGACTATTCTGAATCCAAGGAGAGCCACAATGCTATGGCCAATATGTACAATGAGATCCCTGCTGCACATATGAAGTCTCACATGCTAGGATCCATCTACTTCCTCCAGGCAGGCCTCAGCACCATCAACACCATCTTGAGGCATACCTTGATGCCTAAGTTTGGAGACGAGAAGATGATTCGAGGCTATTCCATCAACATGCTGATCCATCTTGATAGACACACCAGGATAAGGGTGATGGACTTGATTGTAGAGACTGTGAAGAGGGTTGCTGCTGATTAGAAGCGCTCTTGCTGCTATGCACCCTACATTCAGATGCTCATCAACTCAAAGCTGGAGAAGCACATCTTTGCTCTTGACAGGCCACATTTGCCCCTACAGCCAGATCTTGAGGACAACGTTGTGGTGATGAACCCAGATCATCCCACCTCAGCTGCAGCACATGCAGAGGCAGAGGCAGCTAGAGCCACTAGTGCTCAAGTCCCTAGATCCAGGAACGAGCAAATGGATCTCTTGATCAGTACCGTTCAGGGCATGCAGAAGGATATCAAGGACATTTTGGAGAATCAGCATAGTCTTGTGAGGATCATGGAGAATAGAATCAAGACACTCAATGACAAGGTGGATGGGCTGACCAAGACCGTGAACGAGCTCAAGAAGGAAGTTAATAGCGTGCCCAGTCCCGACACTTCAGATGATGAGGATGACTCTCCTCTCAGGCCTGGCACTCAGTTCACTACTCAGGAAAGATCAGCCCCAGTGCCAGCTCCAGAGTTGAGGCCTTCTTCATCAGCACCTGCTACAGCCTCTTCAGCTGCATCAGCTCCTCCAGTACCTCCCGTTGCTACTCCAACTCCGTCCATGACGTCTGCTGAAGTCTTCGCCGACGCAGTCCTCTCGACTCCTTCATCGACCACCGGAGGAGATCAGCCCCAGAAGAACGATTAGCTATATACCTTTGAACTTTTTGGTAACTTGTTGCCAAAGGGGGAGAAGATGTATATAGATCTTTAGGCTTCGAGTGAGAGAGCGTTGGTTTTTATCGCTTTTCAAAAACATTTGATCTTTTGGTTTGCTTGTGTTAAACTTTGTTGGTGTTTGATCATAAACTTGATGTGTATTGCTACTACTTCCTATTACTATGATGCTTATGAGATGGTTATTCACTGTTACTTGTTTGTGTTGTGCAATGATATTCATTCTTATTATTCTCGCACAACACCAAGTTGTATGTGACATGAAAGAGTGCCCTATGTAGCTAATCGATTGTGCATTTGCATTCAAACGGAAATTTAAAATAATGCACAAATTTAGGGGGAGCTCTTGCTTATCACATACTTCTCAAAGCGACGATTATATTCATTCATTATATCATATGTCGAAGCTTTGATCTATATGGTGTCATCAATTACCAAAAAGGGGGAGATTGAAAGCACATTTGCTCCCTTGGTGGTTTTGGTAATTAATAACAACATATATGTCATTGAACTAATGTTTCTGATACGTCTCCAACGTATCTATAATTTTTGATTGTTCCATGCTATTATATTATCTGTTTTGGATGTTTTATAAGCATTAATATGCTATTTTATATTATTTTTGGGACTAACCTATTAATCTAGAGCCAAGTGCCAGTTTCTGTTTTTTTCCTTGTTTTTGAGTATTGCAGATAAGGAATATTAAATGGAGTCCAAATGGAATAAAATCTTCGGAATGATTTTTCTTGGACCAGAAGAAACCCAGCAGACTTGGAGATGAAGGCAGGAGACCTGCCGTGGAGTCACAAGCCACCAGGGCGTGCCCTAGGGGGGGTGCCCCCTGGCTTGTGGCCCCACGGCAGCCCTCCTAACCCTATTCTTCAGCCTATAAATTCCCAAATATTCCCTGGATACCAAAAAGAGCCACGAAAATACTTTTCCGCCGCCGGAAGCCTCTGTTCCCGTGAGATCCAATCTTGGAGCCTTTTCCGGTAATCTGCCAGAGGGGGATTCGATCACGGAGGGCATCTACATCAACTCCATTGCCCCTTCGATAATGCGTGAGTAGTTTACCACAGACCTTCGGGTCCATAGCTAGTAGCTAGATGGCTTCTTCTCTCTCTTTGTTCTTCAATACCATGTTCTTCATGATCTTCATGGAGATCTATCCGATGTAATACTCTTTTGCGGTGTGTTTGTCGAGATCCGATGAATTGTGGGTTTATGATCAGCTTATCTATGAATATTATTTGAATCTTCTCTGAATTCTTATATGCATGATTTCATATCTTTGCAAGTCTCTTCGAGTTATTGGTTTGGTTTGGCCAACTAGATTGGTAATTCTTGCAATGGGAGAAGTGCTTAGTTTTGGGTTCAATCTTGCGGTGTCCTCACCCAGTGACAAAGTAGGGGTAGCGAGGCACGTATTTGTATTGTTGCCATCGAGGATAAAAAGATGGGGTTTTCATCATATTGCTTGAGTTTATCCCTCTACATCATGTCATCTTACCTAATGCGTTACTCTGTTCTTCATGAACTTAATACTCTAGATGCAGGCAGGAGTCTGTCGATGTGTGGAGTAATAGTAGTAGATGCAGAATCGTTTCGGTCTACTTGACACGGACATGATGCCTATATGCATAATCATTGCCTTGGATATCGTCATAACTATGCACTTTTCTATCAATTGCTCGACAGTAATTTGTTCACCCACCGTATTATTTTCCTTCATGAGAGAAGCCTCTAGTGAAACCTATGGCCCCCGGGTCTATTTTCCATATTATATTTTCAGATCTATAAACCAAAAATACCAAAAATACTTCGTTCCATTATTTTTACTTTTGTTTTACTTTACGTTCTAGCAATCTTTTATATCTATCTCCATCAGATCTCATCCTTTTAGCGTTGGGTGCAAGAGTTTGATTGTTTGTGTAGGTGCGAAGATTGGGGACTTGCTTGTATCTCCTACTGGATTGATACCTTGGTTCTCAACAACTGAGGGAAATACTTATCTACTTTGCTGCATCACCCTTTCCTCTTCAAGGGAAAACCAACGCAAGCTCAAGAAGTAGCAAGAAGGATTTCTGGCGCCGTTGCCAGGGAGAAACATAGCAAGTCAGGACAAGAACTTTCCCGTCAACTTGCCAATTTCTGGCGCCGTTGCCGGGGAGATCTACATCAAGCCTACCAAGTAGCCATCACAAACTCATCTCTTGCATTTACATTATTTGCCATTTTCCTTTCGTTTTCCTCTCCCCCACTTCTAAAACGATTTTCAGAAAAACCAAAAAGATTTGCCTTTTTATTCGCCCTTCCTCCGTTCGTCTTTCCGTTTGCTTTTTGTTTGCTTGTGTGCTAGATTGCTTGCTTTGTCACGATGACTCAAGAGAATACCAAGTTGTGTGACTTCTCCAATACTAATAATAATGATTTTATTAGTACTCCGATTGCTCCCGCCACTAGTGCGGAATCTTATGAAATTAATGCTGCTTTGCTTAATATTGTTATGAAAGAACAATTTTCCGGCCTTCCCAGTGAAGATGTCGCATCCCATCAAAATACTTTCGTTGAGTTGTGTGATATGCAAAAGAAGAAAGATGTGGATAATGATATTGTTAAATTGAAGCTATTTCCGTTCTCACTACGAGATCGTGCTAAAACTTGGTTTTCATCTTTGCCTAAAAATAGTATTGATTCATGGAATAAGTGTAAAGATGCTTTTATTTCCAAGTACTTTCCACCCACTAAGATCATCTCCCTTAGGAAAGATATAATGAATTTTAAGCAACTTGATCATGAGCATGTTGCACAATCATGGGAGAGGATGAAACTAATGATTAGAAATTGCCCCGCGCATGGTTTGAGTTTATGGATGATTATACAAATTTTCTATGCAGGATTGAATTTTGCTTCTAGAAATCTTTTAGATTCCGCCGCGGGTGGTAATTTTATGGAAATCACATTAGGATAAGCTACTAAACTCCTAGATAATATTATGGCAAATTACTCTCAATGGCATACCGAAAGATCTCCTACTAGTAAAAAAGTGCATGCTATTGAAGAAATAAATACTTTGAGTGAAAAGATGGATGAATTGATGAAATTGTTTGCTAGTAAGAGTGCTCCTATTGATCCTAATGATATTACTTTGTCTTCTTTGATTGGAAATAATAATGAATCTATGGATGTGAATTTTGTTGGTAGGAACAATTTTGGTAATAACGCGTATAGAGGTAATTTCAATCCTAGGCCGTTTCCTAATTATTCCTCTAAAAATTATGGTAATTCATACAACTATTCTTATGTAAATTATAATAAGATGCCCTCTGATCTTGAGAATAGTATTAAAGAATTTATTAGCTCGCAAAAAGGTTTCAATGCTATGATTGAAGAAAAATTGCTCAAGATTGATGATTTGGCTAGGAACGTTGATAGAATTTCTCTTGAGATTGTTTCTTTGAAAATTAGATCTATTCCACCCAAGCATGATATTAATGAGTCTGTAAAGGCTATGAGAATTTCTATTGATGAGTGTAAGGAAAGAACCGCTAGAATACGTGCTAAGCGTGAATGGCTTGAAAAAGTGTGTTCTCGTGATAATAATGATGAAGATCTTAAAGTGATTGATGTGACTCCTATTTAATCTTTGTTTTCTAATATAAATCTTGATAAATATGGGACTGGAGATAAGTCAACTTTAGTTAAAAGGCGTCCCAATGATTCGGAGTTTATAGATCTTAATGCTAAGATTGATAAAAGTGGGATTGAAGAGGTCAAAACTTTAAATAGCAATGAACCCACTCTTTTGGATTTCAAGGACTTTAATTATTATAGTTGTTCTTTGATTGATTGTGTTTCCTTGTTGCAATCCATGTTGAATTCTCTGCATGCTTATAATCAAAATAAAGCTTTTACTAAACATATCGTGGATGCTATGATGAAATCTTTTGAAGAAAAACTTGAGTTGGAAGTTTCTATACCTAGAAAGCTTTATGATGAGTGGGAACCTACTATTAAGATTAAAATTAAAGATTATGAGTGCCATGCTTTGTGTGATTTGGGTGCTAGCGTTTCCACGATTCCAAAAACTTTATGTGATGTGCTAGGTTTCCGTGAATTTGATGATTGCTCTTTAAATTTGCGTCTAGCGGATTCCACCATTAAGAAACCTATGGGAAGGATTAATGATGTTCTTATTGTTTCAAATAGGAATTATGTGCCCGTAGATTACATTGTTCTTGATATAGATTGCAATCCTACATGTCCTATTATTCTTGGTAGACCTTTCCTTAGAACGATTGGTGCAATTATTGATATGAAGGAAGGAAATATTAGATTCCAATTTCCATTAAGGAAAGGCATGGAGCACTTTCCTAGAAAGAAAATAAAATTACCTTATGAATCTATTATGAGAGCTACTTATGGATTGAATACCAAAGATGACAATACCTAGATCTATTGCGTTATGCCTAGCTAAGGGCGTTAAACAATAGCGCTTCTTGGGAGGCAACCCAATTTTATTTTTTATGCTTTTGTTTTTGCTTCTGTTTTTGAGTGTCTTACACATTATTACCTCTGTAGTAATTGTGTTTTCTTGTTTAAATTAGTCTTTGAGCCAAGTAAGACCTTTGGGATGGTCTACGGTGTTTGTGATTTGATTTTGCTGGAAAACAGAAACTTTTGCTCTCAGTCCAGGAATTTTGTAAATTCACTGGAACGTTATTTTGATATGAAATTTTTACAAAATATTTATATACAAATTAACCTGATTTTCCTAATTTTTCAGAATTTTTGGAGTTACAAAAGTATTCGAAGTCTATAGATTGCTACAGACTGTTCTGTTTTAGACAGATTCTGTTTTCTTTGTGTTGTTTGCTTATTTTGATGTATCTATGGGTTGTATCGGGGGGTATGAACCATGGATAAGTTGGAATACAGTAGATATTACACCAATATAAATAAAGAATGAGTTCACAACAGTACCTAAAGTGGTGATTTATTTTTCTTATACTAACGGATCTCATGAGTTTTCTGTTGAGTTTTGTCTTGTGAAGTTTTCAAGTTTTGGGTAAAGATTTGATGGACTATGGAATAAGGAGTGGAAAGAGCCTAATCTTGGGGATGCCCAAGGCACCCCAAGTCATATCCAAGGATACCAAAAAGCCTAAGTTTGGGGATGCCCCGGAAGGCATCCCCTCTTTCGTCTTCAATCCATCAGTAAATTTACTTGAGGCTATATTTTTATTCACCACATGATATGTGTTTGCTTGGAGCGTCTTGTGTGATATGAGTCTTTGCATTTTAGTTTGCCACAATCATACTTGCTGCACACATCTTTTGAGGGGGACACGCATTAATCGTGAATTTATTAGAATACTCTATGTGCTTCACTTATATCTTTTGAGCTAGGCAATGTTGCTCTAGTACTTCACTTATATCTTTTTAGAGCACGGTGGTGTTTTATTTTATAGAAATTATTGAACTCTCGTACCTCACTTATATTATTTTGAGAGTCTTTAAACAGCATGGTAATTGTTTTAGGTTATGAATTTAGTCCTAATATAATGGGCATCCAAGAGGGATATAATAAAAACTTTCATATTAAGTGCATTGAATACTATGAGAAGTTTGATTCCTTGCATATAGTTTTGAGATGTAAAGATGGTAATATGAGAGTCATGCTAGTGAGTAATTGTGAATTGGTAGAAATACTTGTGTTGAAGTTTGTGATTCCCGTAGCATGCACGTATGGTGAACCATTATGTAACGAAGTCGGAGCATGATTTGTTTAATTATTGTCAACCTTTGTGTGAGGGTCGGGAGCGCGCGATGGTTAACTCCTACCAACCTCTCCCCTAGGAGCATGCGTCTAATACTTTGCTTCGATAACTAATAGACTTTAGCAATAAGTATGTGAGTTCTTTGTGACTAATGTTGAGTCCATGGATTATACGCACTCTCACCCTTCCACCTTTGCTAGCCTCTCTAGTACCGCGCAACTTTCGCCGGTGCATTAAACCCACCTTCCTCAAAACAGCCACCATATACTTTCCTCAAAACAGCCACCATACCTACCTATTATGGCATTTCCATAGCCATTCCGAGATATATTGGCATGCAACTTCCACCGTTCCGTTTTTCATGACATGCACCATCACTTTCATATTGCATATAGAGTCATATTTTGTTCTAGGTATCGAGTTGTAATTTTTGAGTTGCAAGTAAATAAAAGTGTGATGATTTTCATTATTAGATCATTGTCCCGTGAGAGAAAAGAATGATGGAAGCTATGACTCCCTCACAAGTTGGAATGAGTCTCCGGACTTTACAAATAATAAAAGAGGCCAACGAAGCCCAAATAAAAAAAGAGGCCAAAGATGCCCACCAAAATAAATAAAAATGAGAGAAAGAGAGAAGGGACAATGCTACTATCTTTTTCCACACTTGTGCTTCAAAGTAGCACCATGATCTTCATGATAGAGAGTCTCCTATTTTGTCACTTTCATATAACTAGTGGAATTTTTCATCTTATGCACAACCACTTAGTTTCTTTTTGAGCTTTCATACACTTATAGCTCTAGTGCATTTGTTGCATGGCAATCCCTACTCACTCACATTGATATCTATTGATGGGCATCTCCATAGCCCGTTGATACGCCTAGTTGATGTGAAACTATCTTCTCCTTTTTCCTCACAACCTCCACCATATTCTATTCCACCTATAGTGCTATATCCATGGCTCACGCTCATGTATTGCGTGAGAGTTGAAAAGGTTTGAGAATATAAAAGGTGTGAAACAATTGCTTGACTTGTCATCGGGGTTGTACATGATTTAGATACTTTGTGTGGGGAAGATGGAGCATAGCCACACCATATGATTTTGTAGGGATAACTTTCTAAGGCCATGTTATTTCGAAAGGACGCAATTGCCTTGTTAGTATGCTTGAAGTATTACTGTTTTTATGTCAATATTAGACTTTTGTTTTGAATCTTATGGATCTGAATATTCATGCCACAATAAAGAATACTACATGGATAAATATGTTAGGTAGCATTCCACATCAAAAATTCTGTTTTTAACATTTACCTACTCGAGGACGAGCAGGAATTAAGCTTGGGGATGCTTGATACGTCTCTAACGTATCTATAATTTTTGATTGTTCCATGCTATTATATTATCTGTTTTGGATGTTTTATAAGCATTAATATGCTATTTTATATTATTTTTGGGACTAACCTATTAATCTAGAGCCTAGTGCCAGTTTCTGTTTTTCCTTGTTTTTGAGTATTGCAGATAAGGAATATTAAACGGAGTCCAAACGGAATAAAATCTTTGGAATGATTTTTCTTGGACCAGAAGAAACCCAGCAGACTTCGAGATGAAGGCAGGAGACCTGCCGTGGAGTCACAAGCCACCAGGGCGCGCCCTAGGGGGGGACGCCCCCCTGGCTTGTGGCCCCACAGTAGCCCTCCTAACCCTATTCTTCAGCCTATAAATTCCCAAATATTCCCTAGATACCAAAAAGAGCCACGAAAATACTTTTCCGCCGCCGGAAGCTTCTGTTCCCGTGAGATCCAATCTTAGAGCCTTTTCTGGTAATCTGCCGGAGGGGGATTCGATCACGGAGGGCATCTACATCAACTCCATTGCCCCTCCGATGATGCGTGAGTAGTTTACCACAGACCTTCGGGTCCATAGCTAGTAGCTAGATGGCTTCTTCTCTCTCTTTGTTCTTCAATACCATGTTCTTCATGATCTTCATGGAGATCTATCGGATGTAATACTATTTTGCGGTGTGTTTGTCGAGATCTGATGAATTGTGGGTTTATGATCAGCTTATCTATGAATATTATTTGAATCTTCTCTGAATTCTTATATGCATGATTTCATATCTTTGCAAGTCTCTTTGAGTTATTGGTTTGGTTTGGCCAACTAGATTGGTAATTCTTGCAATGGGAGAGGTGCTTAGTTTTGGGTTCAATCTTGCGGTGTCCTCACCCAGTGACAAAGTAGGGGTAGCGAGGCACGTATTTGTATTGTTGCCATCGAGGATAAAAAGATGGGGTTTTCATCATATTGCTTGAGTTTATCCCTCTACATCATGTCATCTTACCTAATGCGTTACTCTGTTCTTCATGAACTTAATACTCTAGATGCAGGCAGGAGTCGGTCGATGTCTGGAGTAATAATAGTAGATGCAGAATCGTTTCGGTCTACTTGACACGGACGTGATGCCTATATGCATAATCATTGCCTTGGATATCGTCATAACTATGCACTTTTCTATCAATTGCTCGACAGTAATTTGTTCACCCACCGTATTATTTTCCTTCATGAGAGAAGCCTCTAGTGAAACCTATGGCCCCCACGTCTATTTTCCATATTATATTTTCAGATCTATAAACCAAAAATACCAAAAAATACTTCGCTGCATTATTTTTATTTTTGTTTTACTTTACGTTCTAGCAATCTTTTATATCTATCTCTATCAGATCTCATCCTTGCAAATAACCGTGAAGGGATTGACAACTCCTTTTAGCATTGGGTGCAAGAGTTTGATTGTTTGTGTAGGTGCGAAGATTGGGGACTTGCTTGTATCTCCTACTGGATTGATACTTTGGTTCTCAACAACTGAGGGAAATACTTATCTACTTTGCTGCATCACCCTTTCCTCTTCAAGGGAAAACGAACGCAAGCTCAAGAAGTAGCAGTTTCCACTAAGCATATTTCAGGAAAAGTTCAATGATAGGGATGGCAAAAGGATTGTGGAAAAACCCCAAGATGCAAGGAAATGGATTGGCAAAGCTTCAAGCAAGAGGACTCTACATTTTACTTTGTGAGAAATCACTTTGAGTCCATAGGAAAGCCAATACTATTAAAAGGGGGTAAGGTACTGTTGGTGAACAAGATGCTCCACGTGCACAAGAGATAGTCACCAAAAACACCCACAAGCTCTTCCACAAACGTCTGTCCAAAGCCACATATCCAAAATCGGTGCAACCAACAATTCCCACCCGGTGCCACCGATTCCCAAACTCAGACAGGCCCATGCCAAACCCTAGCTCATCGGTGCAACCGATTCCACTTCCGTGCCACCGAGTTCACTTGCCAACTTTCTGTTTAGCCATTTTCAGTCTTCGGTACCACCGAGTTTTGCCAGTCGGTCTCACCGAGATTTGGACCAACTCTATGGATACCCATTCACAAGAATCGGTCCCACCGAGAATTGTGAATCGGTACCACCGAGTTTCTGGACCAACTCTCTGGTAAGCCATGGTCAAGAATCGGTACCACCGAGATGTGAGATTCGGCGTCACCGAGTTGTGCAATCTGACCGTTGGTCACCTAATCGGTACCACCGAGAGTTATATACCGGTCTCAGTGAGATTGAAAAGTTACTGCCTTTTGGTCACTTCGGTACCACCGAGATTCACACATCGGTGTCACCGAGTTGGTCACTTTAGGTGTAACGGTTGGATTTTTGGGGATGCCTATATATACCCCTTCACCACCACCCACTCGAAAGAGAAGCACTCAGAACTATTCCATACTTGCCCCATCATATTTTCCGAGAGAGAGCCACCTACTCATGTGTTGAGATCAAGCTATTCCATTCCTACCATATGAATCTTGATCTCTAGCCTCCCCAAGTTGCTTTCCACCAAATCAATCTCTTCCACCATAGCCAAATCTGTGAGAGAGTGATTGTGTGTTGAGGAGTCTATCATCTTGAAGCACAAGAGCAAGGAGTTCATCCACATTGCCGAGCTTATTACCTTTTGGAGGGTGGTGCCTCCTAGATTGGTTAGGTGTCGCTTGGGAGCCTCCTACTTCGTGTTGTGGAGTTGAACCAAGAAGTTTGTACGGGCAAGGAGATCGCCTACTTCGTGAAGATCTACCCATAGTGAGGCTAGTCCTTCGTGGACGAAAGCCGTTATGGAATAGTCAAGGTTGCTACTTCGTGGACCCTGATGGGTGGAGCCCTCCGTGGACTCTCGCGACCGTTACCCTCCGTTGGTTGAAGACTCCATAAACGTGGACGTACGATAGCACCACGTATCGGAACCACGGGAAAAATCTTCGTGTCTACAAATTGCGTTTGATCTTCCTTCCTACCCTCTTCTATACATGCTTGTTGTTACTTTCCGTTGCTATACTCTTAGACATGCATGTGTAGGGTGTGCTTGACTTGCTATCATTGCTAAAATCTGTCAACACTTAAAATTGGGAAAAGGTAGAAATTTTATTTGGTCAAGTAGTCTAATCACCCCCCCTCTAGACATACTTTCGGTCCTACACTAGGACGCTGGCGGGGCCTCGGCAGGCATCAGTCCCGGTTCGGCTGGGACCTTTAGTCCCGATTCTAGCCACCAAGCGAGACTAAAGGGGTTTCTGCCTTTTAGTCCCGGTTGGTGACTGGAACCGAGACTAAAGGTTAGGCCATTAGTCCCGGTTTTCGACACAAACCGGGACTAAAGTTTTTGCCTATATATACGCACGCCCCCCCATCTCCTCTGTTTTTTGGCCGTGGAAGGGTGGAGGTGGGCTACTCTGTTTTGTGCCTATATATGCACATGAGGTGTTCGATGAAATGCCGGAGCCACAATTAAACTTCCTCCTCTGTTCTTCCTCCAAGCTCGACCTCCAAGCTCCATTTTCCTCAAGATTTGTCTAGGTTTGGCGGTGCACCAACTATCCAAGTGTTCTAAAAAGGTTAGCAACTTCATCCTTTCATCTTACACTGCTAGTTTAGCTCATTTCAAATGCTCTACAAGTAGTGTGGTTTGTGGGTTTTAGTGGAGGAGTGTATGTGTGAGTTTTTTTGATTTAGATGCACAATTTGAGCTCAAATTAACTTCTTAGTTTGCACATGTGTAGGGTGCCGTCCCGTCCCCGTCCCCGTCCTCACCGCCGTTGATCGCCCGAGCCGATCTCGTCGCCGACACCACCGTGGTGAGCCTCTTGTTCTTATCTTTTTTTAAAGAAAAAAATTCTTACTTGTATGATTTATATAGCTACTTGTATAATTTTCTTACTTGTATTATTGTTTGTTATTATATAGTGCCATGGTTTTGGTATCCGCCCCCGTCGTCTCTCGTCCGTTCTATGATTCGGATGTGGTATATTATCTTTTATAACTATTTGTTTCATTTAGTGTTTATGACAATTATGTCGACCAACTTGACATAGATGTCTTTATCTAGGAGGTATGTGAACCGGAAATTCCAACCGACCCTCTTGTCGAGAGGTTAAATTTAGTTGAAAAAGGAAACAATTATTGGAAAGAAAAATTGAAAAGGAATGAAGAAGAGAAGATGAAATTGGAGTTGCATGTTGCTGATGTTGTCGATCTACACAAGATCCAGATGGATGCAATGCGCTTGAAGATTAGAAAGATTAGAAAATATGCCATTGATAAAGAGGCTTGGTATCATTATGCTGTTGGATCAATTGTTACCTTAGTTGCGATTTTGATCGCATTTATTGTTGCATTTAAATGTTTTACATAGTTTATGTTAGTTTCA
Source organism: Elymus sibiricus (assembly GCA_039707655.1). Lineage (NCBI taxonomy): Eukaryota > Viridiplantae > Streptophyta > Magnoliopsida > Poales > Poaceae > Elymus > Elymus sibiricus. The sequence continues at coordinate 256,383,381 of CM077671.1, forward strand.
ATGTGTGTTTTAATTAGATGCTCCAGAGAGCTGTATGTTGTTCTATGAGAACTATGTATGAACTTTATGTATTTATTTTTTCAGTAATTACATCTGATCACTCCTGTACTTTGGTTTTAATGTGATGATGAACTTGTATTAATTTGGTCATTTCTCTATTCATGATGTTCTGTAATGGTTTTCGATATACTTAATTATATAATGCACGCAGATGAACTTGTATCCAGGCGCCTTTATATTATCTTACATCAGGAGTACAAACCCACATCATGAGTATGGTACCTATGCAAAATAATATTAACTTAAAATTATATAAATTTTATGTTAACAAAAAGTATTTTATAATATTCTTCAATAGCAAAAAGAATCAACTAAAAAGATTTTATAAAACTCTATTTATGATCAAAATAATATTAACTAAGAATTAAATAAAAAGAATCAACTAAAAAGATTTTATAAAACTCTATTTATCTTACATTAGGAGTACAAACGCACATCATGAGTATGGTACCTATGCACTATAATATTAACTTAAAATTATATAAATTTTATGTTAACAAAAAGTATTTTATAATATTCTTCAATAGCAAAAAGAATCAACTAAAAAGATTTTATAAAACTCTATTTATGATCAAAATAATATTAACTTAGAATTAAATAAAAAGAATCAACTAAAAAGCTTTTATAAAACTCTATTCATATTACATTAGGAGTACAAACCCACATCGTGAGTGAGAAATTAATCGCTCGAGATGTTGTCATGCCAGTCAAGTCGATGGGGCTCTCCCGTCTTGTCCCGCTGCTTGATAGCTAGGTTTTGTGAAGGGTTTTTCATGAAAATACCCATAGACCATGTTTCTTATTTTTTCCAGCAACCTAGTAACATAAAACGATGATGGGTGTAAGTTTCGTATTTTTGTGATTTTTTTTGAATTAGTTCTGGTCAACCCTAGCGCTCATAACCCCTTCAAAACCCCTCATAACCCTTCAAAACCCCTCATAACCCTTCCTGGCCGCTGGATATCTGCGATTGGACGCTCTGGATTAGGCGCTAGGGCTGGGTTTTGCGGACTCCAGGCTGGTGGCCCTCTTTAGTCCCGGTCCGAGCCACCAACTGGGACTAAGGGCCTGGGTTTCGCGCCCTTTGGGCTGGTGTAATTCACCGTTAGCCCCGGTTGGTGGCTCGGACCGAGACTAAAGGGGGCCTTTAGTCCCGGTTGGAGCCACCAACCGGGACTAAAGGGTTGGGTTTCGCGCCCTTTTGGCTGGTGAAATTCACCTTTAGTCCCGGTTGGATCCACCAACCGGGACTAAATGTCGGGGTATATAAGCTGCACTTAGAAATTTCCCCAATCTCTCCCATTCTCCCCCCAACGCCGCCAGGCTGCTGCGCCGGAGTTCGCCGTCGCCGCCCCGTGAGCTCCGCTGCCATCGCCGCCCCTGTCGAGCTCCGCTGCTTCGTCGCCGGGCCTCCTTACAATCGTCGCCCCCGTGAGCTCCGCTGCCATCGCCGCCCCCGTCGATCGAGCCCCGCTGCTTCGTCGTGCCGGGCCTCCTCGCCATCGCCGCCGCCGTTCTCTGGAGATCACCGTCGCCTCGGTGAGCATCGCTCATTCCCCTCCATTTCCTGCCTCGATCCGTCGCCGCCGTCGCCGTCGCCGCAGCCATCACCGTCACCGTAGCCGTCGCCGTAGCCATCACCATCGCCGTAGCCGTCGCCGTCACCGTGGCCGTAGCCGTCGCCGTCGCCGTGGCCGTCGCCGACGCTGTGGCCGATCCGTTGCCTAATTTTGTTTGTTTGTTTTGTATAGTTTTACTAGGTTTTTAGATACATGCATATACTCAATGTGATACCTAGTTGGAAGTGTTAATGCTTTATGTATGACCTAGCTAGTTTGCCTAATTTGTTCATGTGCTCACAATGTCAACACACGAACATTTTTAAAAATAGCAAACAACATTTTGCTCGTCTATGTGCTAGCTAGTCATATATGTTGTGTAATTCATAGATGTTTTGGTTCTATGTAATAGCTAGAAATATGTTATTTGTTGTGTGTGCGAGTGTGTGCGTGTGGATTTGTTATAAAATATGATATTGTTTTTTATTGTTGTTGAATGAAATGTTATTTGCTAGCCACAATTTGTTCTCGTCGACGATGCCCATCACGCATCCTCGTCATCGACTCGGCGCCGACAACCAGTTGCGCCATGTCCGGGACTGTGCTCCGCCTGGCTGGCACTGGGAGATGCTACCTTCCGGAGCGCGCAGCTTGGTGAGGAATTCGGGTCTCGTCATCGACCCGGAGCTTCTTTGGTGGCGGTCGCGTGGGCCACTATCGGTGCGGAGGGAGCCGGCCCCTGCGGAGGTGGTACGTCACCGTGTCAGGGAGGAGGACGAGCACGTCCGTCGCTACATGATTGCGTTGGACGTCAGGTTCTCCAATACCTGACAGGTTCTTCAGGAATCTCACCCGAGTTATGATCCTGTGATGGTTCCTTCTCTTTTGGTGTCCACCGCTCGCGCCTCAGGAACCGCGAGTCAACTAGATTATTCGAGCTGTATTAGTGATAATATTCGATAATATTCGATAATATTCGATGTTCCATTAACTGGATTATTCGAGATGTATTAGTGATGTTATCTGATAATATTATATGAAGTGTCCCTGAGGATCGCCGGTGATATTATATGTATTAGTGATATTATATGATGATCTTGCTAAAAAAAATTGCCGTCGATTTTTAATCTTAGAATCGTGAACACAGGAAATGTCGACGTCGTCTAACGATGAGGAGAGGTTCCCTGAGTGCCCTTTGTGCTGGGATGACATGGTATATGCGACCTTTGTTCTCACCTAGACAACGGTACATCCTTCACCGTCAAGCTAACGGAAGAATTTAGTATTATTACGGTATGTAAAGACGACATGTATTTTTTGTTAATGAAGTATGACGTGTGTTTTTTTGCTTTAATTAACCTTTAATCTACTTTTGTACAATTCGACTAGTGCGTTCCTGACCATGCAAGATTCGCTGTGTTGGACAAGTTCCATTTGAAAGAGAAGGGTAGTACAGAGCCTAAGATAGCTCACCTAAGAACAGAGCATTACACTTTTGTTGTTATGGTGAAAAATAACGAAGATCACACATATTTTGGTTGTTCTAATTGGAGAGCATTTTGCAAGGCGTATGGGTTGGATGAGGACATGAACATTACCTTCGATCTTGGTAATGACAATGTTTGTGATAATAATATAGAAATTTGGGTGTATGCGGATGACTTGATTCCAGTTCTACCTCCAGGTGCGTTTGTCAACAGATTTCTTAGGTAATTTATATTGATTATTAATTTTTTTTAATTTGGTACTCATCCCGACTAAATTTTTTTATTTTTAATTATCAGCTTATTTCCGTGCTACAAGAACTAACCGACAGATAATAAATCGGACCTACTACAGTTATGACTCCAATCTTACTTGTTTGGAGAAAGATCATCTCATCTCATTTATTCATGATGTTCAGCATCATAATAGAAATTACATGTCTGACAACATTTATCATGGATATGTGCCACTAGTGCACAAGTTGAACCCTTATAACATCACTAGAGACAACTTTGTAAGAATTTTTTTACTCTTGTGTCATTAGTCCATATACTCTTGTGTCACTAGTTTGCTAACTATGTTATTATAACTTATGTTCTTCAACAGGTACTCCCGCCAGAGACCGTGCCTAAATGGATGTTTACCAAAGGTGATTTGCATATGGTTAGTTTACGGCCAATGCCGATGAGTTACCCTGGTAAATACAAAATATCGTGAAGTCCACGCGTCCTGAAAATCAAAGGATGGAGCAAGGCAATAAAAGCATCCAGGCAACCACTTGGAGACTATAACTTGCGCAAGCCACAAGTTGGAGATAGGTTGATCTGTATTCTTCAATGGGGGGATGCAGGAGTTCACCTTTTTTATGCTATCTTACCTAGGAGCGAGCAGTAGTAGTGTTTCTAACTTATGATAACTTGATCACTTACTAGTATGGTAACAACCAGAATGATGAGGAGTTCACCTTTTTTATGCTATTTTACCTAGAACGATGAAGAGTTGATTAAGATGGTGATGAGTTGTTATATGACATATACCAGTATAAATTAGATGGGTGCAATAGACCAACTTGGTCTATTGCATCCATCTAATTTGTACTGATGTTGGATGTTATTCTTTCATAATATATACTGATGTTGTATATTAATATGTGTAACCGCGTGAAAATACAATATAATTATAAAAGAAAATGAAAACACAAAATGAAACACGGCCGTTTAGTCACGGTTGGTATTACCAATCGGGACTAAAGGTCCTCCTGCCTGGGCGCCCACATCGGTCATGTGGAGCTCCTTTAGTGCCGATTTGTAACCCAACCGAGACTAAAAGTTATGACCTTTTGTCCCGATTGTTTAGTCCCGGTTGCAGAACAGGGACGAAAGGCCCTCTGAAACACTCCGCATACATTTTGCCGTAGTTAAAATGGTCTTGGCCGTGTACGTTTCGTTTCATACACGGCAACATTTGTTTTTTCTGTACTGCTCGATACACTATAACAGGACCACACACAAACACCTAACTCATTGGAGAACATTTATTTCCGATTTATAAAATTATTTTTTAAATGGTGTAACACGGCCGGTTGAATCTTGAGACGGTTAAAGGAACATGGGGGTGGGGAGGGTACTTATTCACCATTTCGAAGAAACGATGAAATAAAATAGGTCTAGAGGTTTAACAAAACATCCGGATAACCTAGTACGAAGATAATGTGTTATCGATGCAATGACAATGATTATGTCATGATGATGAAAAATAAAATTACAATCAATTTTCTAAATTGAGAAAAACTCTGGGTTGCTACAAATATATCTGTTGTTTTTATGATATCTCTTGTCATATTATGCAATTTTGTAACCTTTGGTACACATCGTAAATATTGTTATGTTTTTCATATGATTGGTCTAACTTAAATATAGTTTAACTTATCACAAAAGCTAAATATGCACTTATTATCGGATGGGACGAGTAGATCACACAGCACCTTACGACAAACGAGAAGCATTGATTCTCTCACAATTTGATCCAGAAAATAACGAACCAGGAACTGATAATAAACAAATCACAATAACATGTTGATCAAGTCTTCTATCGAGGAGTTGACGAAATTAAATGATGGGAGTTGACGAAACTAAAAAAAGTACTGGCTTGCCCGATCATGCATGCACGATGCATTATTAGCACAATTTAAATAAAGATGCAAAATTTAAAGCGCGGTTTGAAGCCTGATTTCATTTCTTGTCCTCCGAGTGGGCATTTTAAGTGCCATCTGGCTTTTTCTTTCCTTTCCACGTGGAAGAGGAGGAGCCCTCCTCCATTTCAGTGGCCTTAGTTGAGATCTTGGCCTTCTGTATCCCTTCCTTGACATCATTAAGGACATCAGCCACTGGGGTTTTTTCGTTCCATTTTTCCTTCAAGGAAGAAAGCGTGACGCCGGCTGGGTCCTGAAAAGGGGCGGTGCGTATCAAGCACATAAATTATGACTAGCAGTGCAATTCGATAATTTTCGTACAAAACATTTACGTACTAGATTCTCAATCAACAAAATAACTCCACGTTTCTAGTGGATTATATATACCTCAATCAATTGTTTGCCACGTCAACCAGTTTGTAAAATAAGACTTCTGAATTGTGAAGTCCAATTATGGCGAGAAGGAGAGAGAAGTACCTTTGGATGCTCGTGGCCCGAGTAACACCATTTCGCTATTATTGGCCCGTTCATTGGGTTTTCCCCGTTACAAATCATCTCCAGACGGTGTTTTTCATCATCCTGCACACACCAAGCAGACCACGATCGACCTCCATTACTTGCCACTAAATGTCTTACTATAATTAATAGGTGATGATCCATGGCGACCAGGGCCCACCTTGCCAGACTTTGAGGACTCAACAGCAATGGTAGCGACCCATGACACCGTAACAGTAAGTGCTTCCCAGCCACTGGCACACTCCAGGAGCGCCATTTTACTACTTTCAATGGCAGATTTGAGGTTATGAGCTGCTGCTGAAATAGGATCTGCACGAACAACCGATTCTAAGCTTGCTTGTTTGTATCTTTTCTTAAGGTTAGAGCTCTTTTTGGTATTTTTTCCCTACACAATTACATACACAAATAGATATCTACAAAAACGTAATTCATCCAAATATCATCTACCACATTAGAATACTTCCAATCCATGACTGATAAAGGCATGTAAAATGTTGCAGTTACCTCCTTGCTAGTTTAAGAGCCGCTTGGAAAAGAATCGGCTTTGTTCTTCCATCTCTAGCAGTATTTCAAGGCAGCTAGCTAGGCAGGCAAATCTACCGTGTGATAAAATCGGAAACGAATTTTGTCTCATTTTGCTATTGCTAACTAGTTGAATTTAATAATCAAAATTTCCACGCTAATGTTTACGGAAAATCAACTTCGTAGTATTACAACATTAAGACATTTTATACAGTAATTCTTTCCTGGAACTCTTTGAAGTAATTAGTACTCTCTCTAAAACTCTTACATTTGTATACGGAGGGAGCACCTATTAATGAGTATAGCAATGATATAGACGTATAATGGATCTATCTATCTGGTATATGAGTAGAGCGAGTATGTATTCCCAGGATTAATACCTGTACTGGAAGGAATACCTTCAATTTGTGTTCTATTATTGTTACCATCAGCACATGATACTGTACGCTTCTTCGGTAAAGTAAGTTTGCCTGTGTCCATGCCGCCGACTGTAGAACAAAAAGGGGATTAATGACTAGATTTGCAAGTATAGTTACCTCTTAATCATCCCAGTTCAAGTTATGCAATTACCTATGCAAAGACATCACGAAGGATTTGGGGGCTTACCGCTGATGAGTAGGCCGATTTAGCTCCGCTGTCTCAGTGCAGTGACTCCGTGCCCGGGATGAAGCTGGAGAGCTTGTATCTTGTATGCTTTATATAGGCATAGACATGCAAACCAGGACTTGAAATATGGAAGGGTTCCTTTGACTCGCTGTAAGTAATGTTAGAGGTACTATAACGTTCTATCTTTTTGGTGAATATAGCACATATATAACGTCCTAGGGTAACATATCGGATCAATGTTTCCATAACTCTATATGGTTTTTTTCATTTTTTTATTTTTAGATTAGAAAAGGAAGATGACCCCCGGCCCATAACTCTATATGATGAATATTTGAAAAGTTTGTATCAAAAAAATTCAATTCAATTGTTTGTGGGTTCAAGCAAAAACAAATCCCTACATCCTATAGATCAAATAATGGAAAATAAAATACAGAATTCATCATTCCCAGCAAACCTCTTTTTATTTCGGTTTGAGCAAGCTGAATATAAACTTAACTACCACCAAATTATTGCACGTTTTGCCTTATACCTTTACTTTCACAAACATCTATAGATCAATGCTGCAGTTACTTCACACTGCAGAAAACAGAACTCTTGTATGTTCTGCAGAAAAACTTCTTTTTAACGCTTACATACATTGAGTTGAAGGCATCTCATCTCTCATCAGTCTAGCTAGGTCTGTAATTTCAATTTTGAAGTAAACGCACCCAGTGGGTAAACAAGTGGACTTACAGTAGGTTTCTAGTTGCCGGAATCGACATCTGAAGTTTTTTTCTTCCTTTTTCTTTTCTTGTGAAGCTCTAACAGGCGGACTGTAATGAAAATGTCAAACCTTCTTACAAATAGGCAGCAAGGCACGTGCATAATGGCACTACATATGTCATACCTGCATTCTAAGATGACGATCACATACCAGATCTAAAAATCCCAACGAGGTTTGACCTCCAATTAAACACCCACTTTGTTTGTAAAAAAAACTATTGGTGTGTTGAGCTGAGCGTCATTTTAAAATTGATGGAATAAGGTCCTCCCCGCCTATGTCCAGTCTGGTGATGCAACTAGCATTGTCGGAAGGCGTACAGAGTTGTGTCTCCGACGAATCTCGTCGGATTCAGTCGTCATTAGTCTCTGACGGATCTCCATGGATCTAGTCTTCGTTCCTGTTCATTCATGTATCTATAAGTTGGATCCTTCCGACCTATGCTTCGTTTCATCGATGGCGGTTGTTGTTATGGTGTGTTGGTCTCATAGAACCTTAGTATGATGTCTTTTCAACTGTCTACTAAAATAAGTTTTGTCTAGTTTCAATGAGAAAGGAACGATGATTGTTGGCACAGACCCGGCTCGTACGTCGGACGTCGCTCGTGACGAGTACTTTCCGTCAAGAACACATACTTACGTAGCCGCTAGCTTCCACGGGAAGCAGGCACACAGCCTGGTGGATCGACTGTTGACGTAGCTAGCTAGCTAGGTAACTAGCGCACGCACATACGAAACAACCAGCCACCGGTTACTTCCAATCGATACTGCAAGTCGACGTCGACGAAATACGCACGCGAGAACACACACAAGTTGATGGCAAAACAGGGTCGTGTCGGTCCTGTTGTTTTTCCTTGCTTTGATCTGGTACAGATCACAGCGAAAGTACCTATGTGAGCTCGAGCTGCAGTGAGCTCAGAATATGTACCATTAGTTTATATCGTGATCCGTGTAACAAGTAGGCTGTCCTCGACGGGGTAGATTTCGAGCGCGTGTGTGCCCGCGCTCACATACTCCACGCCCACCTTCATCTTACCTTCTTCCACGCAGTCCTTTATGTAGTGATACACCGTATCAATGTGCTTGCTCCTATCATGCTGAACTGGATTTTCGCGTAGAAAACTTTCAGACTTGCTATCAACATTGAGCACCGCTCGCTTCGGATCTCGATCCATGAAATCACCGTGTAGCCTCCCTGGCGACACACCTTGACACTCTGCTTCACTTTTTTTAGATAAAAGGCCAGAGCCCGACTTTATAAATAAAGCCACCAGGCAGAGTTAACAACGAAACCACATCGCAGAACATAACAAACCGAAGAGTATCAACGCCCGAAACGCAAGTATTGAAAGGCAAACGTACATGGCTCCCAGGCTAGTACACGGTGCGCAGGCCGGAGACTAAGAAAGAGACGATAAGAGGGCCACCAGCTCCTAGCCGCCAGACTGTAACTGCAGGAGGGAAGTGGCGGTAGCACGGATCTTGGTAGACATAGCATCGAAAGCATCCCGGTCCGCCTTCTTAGTCAATAATCTCCACTGCTGTAGGAATATGCATGTCTTAAATAAGCAATTAGAGGGTTTAGCAGGAAAAATATGCTCGATGGTAAACTTGTTCCTAGTGGTCCAAAGGGACCAGCACATAGCTGCGAATCCCACCCAGAACATTCTTCTCTCAGCCCCAACCAGGTTAGAGGCCAAAAGACGAAGGTTTGAGAAGGAGGCAGGCCTCCATGAGACATGAAGCCAAGATCTAATACAACACCAAAAAAGTTTGGCCAGGACACAGTTGAAGAAGATATGATCCGTGTCCTCCCTTTGACCACATAAGGCGCAACTATCAGAGCCCGGACCATTGCGTTTACGAATCTGGTCAGCCAACGGGAGCCGCCCCCGGAAAGCTTGCCACAAAAAGACCTTAATCTTAGGAGGGATGCGGGCCCGCCAAATCACCTTGAACTTGGTAGTATTCAAACCAGAAATAAGCTTGGCGTAGAGCGATTTCACAAAGAAGCGCCCAGAAGCAGAATGGGGCCAAGTCACCGAATCCTCCTCCTCCGAGAGCACAGGGAAGAGGGAAACAAGACGCTGCCAATCAACCAACTCTTCAGGAGACAGAGATCGGCGAAACTCCAGGTCCCAATTATTATCAGAGAGCTCAGAGATAGAGATCTCGGGGTTCGGGCAAGAAGAAAAAAGAGCCGGGAAGGAAACTGCCAACGGGGCTGGACCACACCACCAGTCAAGCCAGAAACACGTGGACCTACCGTTATGAACCACAAATTTGACGAGGGATTTGAACACCGGTCGGAGTTTAGCAAGATCTTTCCAGAACTGAGACGAGCCAACAGTCGAGGCAAACATAGGGCTGGAAGTAGGGAAGTATTTTGCTTTGAGAATATTAAACCAGAGTGGGTTATCCGAGTTGGTCATGATCTTCCACCACCACTTAATGATCAAGCATTTGTTCATAACCAAGGTGTTAATAATACCCAGCCCCCCCAAGGCTCTTGGGCCGGCAAATGTGATCCCATTTCACCAGTTTGTACTTGCGTTTATTATCAGCTGCATTCCAGTAAAATGCACCCCTGTGCTTGTCAAACCCAGCATGAGTGCCGTTAGTGAGAAGATAGAACCCCATCAGAAAGATGGGGAGGGAGGACAGACATGCATTGATAAGGGCAACCTTGACAGCCTGGGTATTGTATCTGCCCCTCCTAGGCATGACACGATTGCCTACTTTGGCAACCGTAGGTGCAAAGTCCTTAGCCAGAAGCTTGTCAGAAGAGATAGGTAGCCCAAGATATTTAAGGGGGAAGGAGCCAAGAGAACAATTTAGTAATTGAGAGACGCGCAGCGCCTCTGCATCCGTCACCCCAGTGGCGATCACTTCACTTTTTGCAAAATTAATCTTAAGCCCAAACAAGGCCTCAAAACAGAGCAACAGAAACTTAAGGTGGGATAAGCAGGCATCATTTAACTCAACCATAATAATTGTGTCATCCGCGTATTGGAGGTGAGTGATACCCTCCGGAATGAGGTGAGAGCTGACCGGGGAGATGTGCCCAGCCGCTGCGGCTCTAGACAGGATATTGGAGAGCGCATCCGCAATAAAATTGAACAGGATAGGAGTGGCTGGGTCACCCTGCCTGAGGCCTCTGGAGTTACGGAAGAAGTTGCTCACCCTACCATTGAACGACACCGCAGTGTGTCCACCCGACACCAACTGCATGACCCTATGGACGAAGGCTCCATCAAAACCTTTTGCCAAGAGGACCTGTCGTAAAAATTTCCAGCTAACTGAGTCGTAGGCTTTCTCAAAATCCAACTTAAGAATGACAGCCTTGCTGCCTTTCTTACGAATGTCATGGATAATTTCATGGAGACATAGAACCCCGTCCAGGATGAATCGCCCTTTAACAAAGGCAGACTGGTAGGGGGAGAGAGTGCGATGAGCAACCGGAGTGAGACGAGAAGCATAGCCTTTGGCTGGGAACTTCGCAAAATTGTTAATAAGGGCAATAGGCCTGAATTGCGCGATCAGGTCCGCACCATTTACTTTCGGAATGAGGGTGATGAAAGCATAATTAAGCCTAGAGATGTCAACCGTACCCAAACAGAATCCTTGAATCACTGCACAGACAAGGGCACGTAGTTGGGGCCAGAATTTCCTAAAGAAGGGAATGGAGAAGCCATCCAGCCCAGATGCCGAATTAACGTTGGCCTTATTGATAGAGAACAGGATCTCCTCCTCAGAAAGGGGAAGCATTAAGGCTTCATTTTCCTCAGCAGAGACCTTATCGCCGTCATTCCAGAAGGAGGGGGTGATCATAAAACCAGGGTCTGGCTTGGCCGAGAGGAGGGAGGAGAAGAAGTCCACCACGTGAGCCATGATGAGGGTCTGATCCGTGGTCCTGACCCCATTGATAAGAAGACTATCGACCGTGCATCATCTACGCCTCCCATTAGCAATGGCAAAGAAATAGGCAGTGGGGGAATCCCCCTTTAGCAGCCAGTTCACAGTGCCTCTTTGGCGCCAATAAATCTCAGACTGACGGTGCAACTGCACCAGAGTCTCCTCAAGAGAGAAGCTCAACGCCCACTCCTGGTCCGTGAGACCCGACCCATCAGCGGCCGCATCCAAGGAGCTAATTTGGTTCGTAAGGGTGGCTTTATTCCTCCGCTCCTCTGCCGCGTGGTTGCGGGCCCAGCCACGAAGAAACTTGCGGAGAGAGTAGGAACAGTGATGCCAGTCATCCATCGGCCCGAAAGAACGGTGCTCCGCGGAAAGCAAGGCCGAGATCTTGGAAGAAAGAAAATCGCAAAAGCTATCTATCAGTAACCAAGACGCATCGAATTGGAAACGGGGAGGATTAGAAGGGTTTTGGAGCCCAGCGTCAAGGATAAGAGGAGCATGATCAGAGCCCACAATGGGCTTGGCTTTGAGCAGAGCAAGAGGGAACAGAGTGTCCCAATTAGGGTAGACGAAGACACGATCGAGGACCGAACGGATGGGGGATATTTGATGGTTCGTCCAGGTGAATCGAGAGCCCACCCGAGGGATCTCACGTGGGGCACAATTACTAATGAAATCGTTAAAGGCGTCAGCAAGGGGCCAGGAGAAGTTGGAAGTATTCTTATCTGCCGACGAGCGGAGCAAGTTGAAATCCCCACCAATTAGGAGGGGAATAGAGCACGACTCAATTTTAGAAGTGATCTCGTCAAGGAAGAGAGGAGAGAGAGAGAGTGATCAGCCGGACCATAAATTACCATGGCCTCCCAAAGAGCATTCAAGTGGCGATGGTGCACAACAATGCTAGCCCAAAAAATACCGTGGTCAAAAGCCACAAAATCAAAAACGTCCCGCTTAGAGCCAATGAGGATGCCACCAGAATGACCAGAGGAGGGAAGGAAATTCCAATCAAATTTGTCAGCTCCCGCAACTGCGGAGAGTTCATTGGGAGAGAAAGAGCTTCTGAAAGTCTCAACTAAGCCTATTAAGTCAATATTGTCTCCTCTAACCACGTCTCTAAGCTGATCTCGACGCCCCCGAGTGCCAAAACCCCTAACATTCCAAAACAAGGCTCTCATTTAAATGATAGATTTTTGATGCGGAGACTCGACCTGCAGGGGCCATGCAGGATTTAGAACATTTGGTCGCACCCTTTCTAACTGAAACCGTAGGCGCATGGACCGTACCAGCCTCCACAGAACCTCCTTCGGCCACTACCGAAGGAATGGGCGGGGGCGCCACAAGCTCCTTAGCTTTGGCAATGGCGGCTTGGGCCACCTCATTGGCCCTAACCAGAGCAAGAATGGCAGAAGGGGACCCAGCACCACAATCAAAGGCTATACCCACATCCGAGAGCACCTTCGTCAAATGATCATCCGAGTAGGAGGGAAGCACAAATCTAACCGGGGATACAGGAGAAGCAACATTAACGAGCGGGGTAGGAGGGGGGGAGGTACCTGAGGCAGGAAGGTCACGAGCCGCCGCCCGACGCGCCGCCTTGTCAGCAACCCGCTCCCTGCTATCACGGACCCGACCACTCTTGCGAGCAGTGGAGGACGGGGACCGGATAGGCGTGGCGCGAGCCACAAGAGGAGGGGAAGACGGAGCAGAAGCATCACCCAAGTCGGCCTCTAGACGACGACAAAGCCCCGCCGTGGACTGCTTGGTGCCCGTCGACGCCCGGCTCCGGGCCGAGAACTTCCGAACGGATGACTTCTGCTTGGGGGCGGGGCCACCAGAGCCACAAGGAGGGGAGACGGGGAGGTCCTCAATGCCAGAGAGCGAAGGAGAGCCTGGGCGGATCGGAAGGTTGGAACATACACCCGAGGCCGGCGTGCCAGTCGGGATAGAGGCATTCGCGGCGGCCGCCGCCAGCTCCTTAGCTCCAGCCGCGCCCATCTGAGACTTGTCTAACGGGGCCTTCTCCTTGAATAGCTCACGGGATTCGGATACCATGCCATCCCATTCCGAGTGCGTGAAGTGAGGATTGGAGCCCCCGCTCGGATTGGACGCACCATCGCCATCCCCCTCATGCCGGTCAGAAGGAGAAGGTCTGGGCGGGGGGGGGGGGGGGAGGAGGAGGAGGAGCTTGGGGATTTGCCCCGCCCTCGACGCGGACGCGAAGACGGAAACCATCAGCCGAGGGGAAGAAGTCGACGGCGCCATGGACACAAAGGGGATCGACACACCAGACTCTGAGATGGACAGGACCAAGGACTTGAAGGGATTCAGGATCGACCATTATAGGTTTGCCAATCAACACACCAAAGGCCATCACGAACTTCGAGGAGCGCAAGGCAGGAGGAACGTCACGACCAGAACCCACACATCAGAGAGCGGGGTAATTGCCTTGGAGCCATTGGACGCGGCCTTGACGGAGACCACTAGTTGGTTAAGAGGGAGAGTGAAGCTAGTACAAGAAGAAATCATCTTAAGGCTACCCTTGGAAGGAAAAACAGCCGCGAACTCGAAATCTGAGAGCTGTCGGACCTGCCAGTCCCAACCTCCATCGTCCCACAACTTCAGTTCATCAAGAAGAGTCTGGGGAGAGATCTTGTGATCTTTGATAGTGATGATGGCGGCGTTGGACAGAGCAGGGGAAACAACCACCTGCGGGATCTCATTATCTAGAGCGAAGAAGGAGCAGCCAGGGAGGCCGAGACCATAATGCACAAAAGAAGCAGGCTTGCGGCGGTTTTGGCAATCCACGGTGAGGTGTCCCTCCTCCCTGCAGATGAGGTAGAAAGGAGGATTGATGCATCGAGACTGGAAGTGACCTGGTTGGTGGCAAGCGAAGCAAGTGAGGTTGGGATTGGGATTAGAAGGATGGCTATTGGGAGGAGGACGAGCGGGTGGGGGAGGGGGGGAGGAAGGATCCCATCCCCCTGGCTAGCCGAAGACGCGCCAGGACCAGAAGGGGGGGTGACGCCCAAAGGAGCCAGATCCAGGGCCACCACGCGGCAGCGGCCGACCACCGAACCCCGAGGAGGACCCCGACGCACGGCCGGCGCCACGAGCCGGAGCCAGCGGCCCGCGGGGGGAGGAGGAGGGGGGCGGGGAGCGGAGCCGGAGCCCAGGGCCCCGCTCGCCGCCGCCGCGGCCTCCCATGGATCCTCGCCGGAGCCAACAGATCTGGGCGCCTCCGGGCCCGAAGCCGCCGCCGAGGCCACCGCAGAGCAAGCCCGCTCATCGCGCTGGAGCCACTCGGGCCCCACCGCCCAGGCCTCGCGCTCACGAGCCACCTGCTCGCGCGCCTCCTGGCCCACCTCGAGCTTGGAACGGAGCGCCACCTCAAGCTCTAGATCCGCAGCCCCATCCACCGAGCCCTCGCGCTGCCGCTTCTGGCCAGAGACGGCCTCACTCGATGAGCCACGCGACCGATCCATGGAAAGCACGGCCGCAAAGGAGCGGGAGAGGGGGGGAGGAGGAGATCTACGAAAATGGCGGATGGGGAAGCGGAGGCGACGGAGGTCAGAGGAGGAAGCAGGAAACCCTAGGAAGGGGGGAAGTGAACCCTTGCGGACCCATAAATAGCCAGATCGAGCCAGGCCGGGTGCGCCTAAGCAGGCCGGGCCAGACAGGGGGGTTGAGGTTGAGTCGACCGCGGCCCAAGGACCTGACCGGGTAACGGGGGAAAAGCAGAAACAGAGGAGAGCGAGGGCGGCTCAACAGGCCCAGGGGGGTCGGGGAGGCCCGCACCAGAGGCCCACAATCCGTCTGGCCGGGCACCCGATCTAGGGTTGGCAACGAGGCCACAGCCGCCAGCGGCAGCGAGCGCAGCCCCACCGCCGAACCCACCGCCGACGACACAGACGACGGGGAACAGGACACGCCCGCCACGGGGCCACTAAAACCAGGACTCGCGCCCAGCACCCCACGGTCCGGCGAGGGCGCAGGCACTGCCCGCGACGGCCTCCGACGACGACCAACATGAATCCAACCAGATCCATCCGACGAGGAGGAGAAGGCTGATCTGCCACGGCCACCCGGGGCGAACTTCCGAGTCCGCGCCGGCGCCACCACCTCCATCCCCTCCGCGGCACCACGGGGGAGAACCAGGGAGCTGAGCAAGGGCTCGGGCTCAAAGTCCGACCCGTCATCACCGTCAGCCAGCGCCCAGAACATGTTATGGAGCCACGAACCAGGGGAGGAGGGCCGAGGAGAAGGGGTGGGAGGAGCCGACATAGCGAGGGGGGGGGGAAGGACCAGGGAGGGAGAGCCAGACGAGGGGGAAAGGACCGCCAGAGGGGGAGGGGAGGATCGAGCCGGCGTCGCGGTCAAGAGGGGGGAGCCAGGGGAAGGAGGAGGGGAGGGGGAAGGGGAGTCATCTCTGTACTTGCGGAGCCGCAAACCAGGGGAGGAGGGCCGAGGAGAAGGGGTGGGAGGAGCCGACATAGCGGGGGGGGGGGGCAAGGACCAAGGAGGGAGAGCCAGGCGAGAGGGAAAGGACCGCCGGAGGGGGAGGGGTGGATCGAGCCGGCGTCGCGGTCCACTCTGCTTCACTTGAAGTCGATGTCACCACTTTCTGCTTTCGCGAAAGTAAGCTTACTATGCTTTCATCAAGGAAATATGCCACGTCCGAGGTACTCTTACGGTCGTCAACAGTTCCTTCTTTGTCACTACCACTGTAGTCGAGTAGTTTCACCATCTCCTTCTTGCTCAGCTCAAGATGAGGTTCCATCGGAGCGTCAACTGGATTGCAAATTTTCATGCCACAACTTTCAAGTACCTTTCTTGCATATGCCTCCTGGCATAGCATGATGCCTTCTGGCTTTTGCTTTACCTCGATCCCGAGGCAGTAACTCAATAGCCTTAGGTCATCCATCTTGAAAAGCTCCTTTATTTGTAGTTTGAACTTTGCAATCACCTCTTCATCTGCTCCAGTTATCAATTGGTCGTCGACATATATGCCAACTAGTAGACGATCCCTTCCTTCACCTCTCTTGTACATTGCATGCTCTAGTGGGGCTTTCTCAAATTCAAGAGAAATCAAAGTCCGATCAAGTTTGATGTTCCATGCCCGATGGCCTTGTCGTAGGCCATACAAGATTTTTTGTAGCTTCAGTATCTTGTGTTCCTCTCTCTCTCTTTTGATGAATCCGGGTGGTTGGTTCACATAAACGTATCCTTCTAACTCTCCATTCCACAATGCTGATTTTACATCCATGTGATGTATGTTCCATGATTCCTGGGCCGCAAGAGCTATTAGCAATCTCATCGATTACATCTTTGCAACGGGAACGAACACTTCTTCGAAGTCCACACCTTCATCTTGCATGTACTCTTTGGCCACTAGCCTCACTCTATGCTTCCTGGACCCTCAACATCTTTCTTGATCTTAAATTCCCATTTGAGATCCATGACTTTTTCATTGTTGGAGAGATCCACGAGCTCCCATGCATTGTTGTCGTGGATCGACCTCAACTCTTCTTCCATAGCATGACGCCAACACTCCTTCGTATTCGCGTCCTCAAAATCTTCCGGATCCAGGGCACTTGCAAGACACTTTCACCCACTCCCTTTGATCTTTACCGGGTCCATCGTCCGAAGAGTATCCTTCGGATATGGGTGTAACACCGGATGTAACAATATGGGTGTAGGTGGTGGTGTCCTTTTCTCCTATACTATCGGAGACGAAGAATTTTCTTTTGAGGTTGCCATACTTCTTGTTTCTCGCGATTGGAGCACCAGTGGACTGGCTGCACGTCGACCAGGTGAACTAGTTGACACTGGTGATCCTTTTCCTGCACGTACAAGAGAACCAGCCAAAACTGGTGTTCCTCCATCACGTACGTGACTTTTTAATCCACCCTTCACAACATGTGCGCTTCCCAGTCTAGTAGAAGGGCCGCCGGAGCTCCGTTTCGGGCTTTGAGGCGGATAGGCTCCTGCTGCGCCTCGGTCTATTGCTATTGGGCGGCTGCTGCCAGGCGTGCTGCTTGCTACCTCGAGCGATGGGGCTGCCACGTCTCGCCACATGGGCCGATCATACGAAGCGCCTGATGCACCCACGCGGGGTACATAGCTTCCCAATGCACTTGGTTTGCACCGCGATATGTCACACGTGTTTCTGTTTTCGTGGACTTCTGACGCCACATAAGTCTTTGATTTTTCTGGATGCATCACACAAAGACTGTTTCTCCATGGCCGAGCACACGCAACAATCTTTGCTTCCGCTCTAGCGAAGATAGGACTTACGCCAGTAGCATTGACATAAGTTTCAGAATCACCCCCGCATCTATAGCATCGATACGAGTTTCCAAACTAGTATCATGACGGTAAACTTTGTCTTTCGCAAGCTCGACAATTTCCTTAGTCAACGCTTGAGGGTCTGGATCCTCTTCGTCCACAAGTTTACACATCAACTTCATGTCTCCATCATCACCTTCCTCAGCCATGAGCGCCCTTTGCTTCTGTGCTTCCTCGCAGTCAGCCTTGAAGTGATCGAGGAGGCCACAGTTATGACACCTCACTTCCCTGATGTCAAACTTTCTCCTCGGTGGTGGTGCAACCTCGTCATCTGAGTCGTCGTCCGAGTCAGCTTCAGAGTCAGCGATGTTCTTTCTCATTGAACGTTGCTTCCCCTTCTTATTGCCGCTTCTTTTGGATCCGCCTTGCTTTTCTTTCAACATGGCGATCCATTGCACCTTTGTGAGCATCACGAGCTCATCGTTCCTCCCGTCCCCAAGACTGCTGTCGGTGTCAAAACTGGCGGATCTCGGGTAGGGGGTCCCGAGCAGTGGATCTTGGATCAATGGGGAACATGGAACACAGGGACAATATTTACCCAGGTTCGGGCCCTCTCAAAGAGGTAAAACCCTACGTCCTACTTGATTGTATTGATGTGTGTATGACGATTACATAGTCGGTCTACCACAACATCAGATGAACTAAACCCTAGATGAGTAGGAATAATGGTTCTCCCTCTACGAGCTAAACCCTCTGGTTTATATAGACACCAGGGGTACCTAGGGTTACACATAGTTGGTTATCAACAAGGGATAAACAAGTCGATCCTGCCATCTTGACTTGAAGGACATATCAAGGCACCGAAGGTTTCCTCCCCAAACACGAAGTCATCTCATAGCTCGGCCTTCAAGCAATAGCCACAAAGCATCCCACCTGTCCGGCCCATAAGAGATAGGCCGGTAGCCCGAGGACCCCTTAGTCTCGGACTCCCTCAGTAGCCCCTGAACTAGCCTCCAACGACGGGGTCCATGATCCCCAACAGCCTCATGTGCCCAAAAGTCTCCGGCTTGCGGGGCGAGTTCTTCTCCTCTTTGGTGTTCAGCCTTTGCTAGTTCGGCCACCGACGACTTCCCGATTTTCGAACAATATGTGTTACTTAGCCTCAAAGGCCAACCGCTCGAGTGTGAACAGTGACTTCGCCTGAAAACTTTTAACAAAAGGTCACCACCGGTCATAACCACTGACCAGTTATGAAAACTCGATTCACGGTTCGAGCCAGTTCGTCTATTGGCGCACCCCATCAATATGGAGATCGTGCCCCATTGTTTAAGGGATATGATCAACGATTCGGGTTTATCCCACGCGCGTGCAACGGCATGATTATATCGGGAAGCGGTGAGGTTTGCGGTGCAGTAAAGGGGCTCTTGATGTTACAACAGCTTATAAAAGGGAAATGACCACCAGAGCCTCCATACGCTTCTCCAGACCCCTCATTGCTATTGCCTTCCCAATCTCTTGAGCTCCAAGCGCCCAAATCCATTCCTCCCTCAGCTCTCCCCAAGCCACACCCTCAGTTTGGCCATGGCTGGTTTGGGTTCCAAAGGCAAGTGGGAGGCCTCCTGCGTCACCGACGATGACATCTAGGAGCTGAAGTGCGCCGGCTATCTCCCGGTCGACGTCATTCACCGTGCTCCAGAGAAGGGGCAAGTCATTCCCACGCCGAGGCAAGGCGAGAGGGTGGTGTTCGTCCCCCACTTCATCCGAGTACTCGGCTTCCTGCTCCACCCCTTTGTCAGGGGGCTGATGTTCTTCTATGGGTTGGACTTTCATGATCTCCCCCTGAATTCCTTCATGCATATTTCGGCCTTCATCGTTATCTGCGAGGCCTTTCTGCGGGTCCAGCCACACTTCAGCCTGTGGCTAAAGGTCCTCAATGTCAAGCCAAAGATAGTTGATGGTCAGCAAGCAGACCGTGGGGGGTGCTGATCAACAAGCTCCCCCGAGTTGAGTGGCTGGAAGGTACGTTCATAGACACCGTCAAAATCTGGCAGAAAGAGTTGTTTTAAATCACCAAGCCACGCGGTGCGGACTGGGCAGCACCCTCTGAATTCAGATCCAGACCTCTGTAACCCACAAGTGTAGGGGATCGTATGTAGCCTTTTTCGATAAATAAGAGTGTGGAACCCAACGATGAGCTAAAGGTAGAACAAATATTCCCACAAGTTCTATCGACCACCGATACAAACTCTACGCACACTTTAACGTTTGCTTTACCTAGAACAAGTATGAAACTATTTTGTAGGTGATAGGATAGTTTGCACGAATAAAACTACGAAGTACTTAGCGGGAATAAAACTACGAGTAAATTGCAAGATAATAAAAGTTAGTTTTTTACTAGAAAGCTTTTGTAAAACAAGAAAGTTATTTGTCCCTAGGCAATTGATAACTAAACCGGTAATCATTATTGCAATTTTATATAAGGGAGAGGCATGAGCTAACATACTTTCCGTACATGGATCATATGCACTTATGATTGGAACTCTAGCAAGCATCCGCAACTACCAAAGATCATTAAGGTGAAACCCAACCATAGCATTAAGTATCAAGTCCTCTTTACTCCCATATGCAACAACCCACCCACTCGGGTTTGTGTATTCTGTCATTCACACCACCCACCATAAGCAAATCATGAACTGTTTGCAACACCCTACAACGGGGATCCCTCACGTTTACGCGACACGGAGGGCACCATAGGACAACACCAAAATAAAACATACAACTCATAACAACCACGATCATCAATTAGCCCATAGGACAAAACGGATCTACTCAAACATCATAGGATAGCCACATATCATTGGGAAATAATATATGGAGTTGAGAACCATGTTTAAGTAGAGATTACAGCGGGGAAGAGAGGTGTTACACCATTGCATAGAGGGGGAGAGAGTTGGTGTTGACGGCAGCGAAGTTGTTTTGTAGATCGCCATCACGATGATTGCCCCGGCGGCGTTCCGGTGCCACCGGGAGAGAGGGGCAGAGAGCCACCCTCCTTCTTCATCTTCCTTGGCCTCCTCCCTAGATTGGAGGAGAGTTACCCCTCTGGTCCATGTCGTCCATGGCGGCGGAGGGGCAGGATCCCCTCCGAGATTGGATCTCCCTCTCTGTTCTCTTCTGTTTCGCGTTCCTGTTTTCTGGCCGAAAACCGTTTCTTATATTCCGGAGATCCGTAACTCCGATTGCGCTGAGATTTTAACACGATTTTTTTAGGATATAAGCTTCCTTGCGCCCGAAGTAGAGCTCGAACTGACTTACGAGGTGACCACAACCCACCACCACGCGCCTGGGCCCTAGGGCGCGCACTGGTGTCTTGTGGTGGCAGTGGGCCTCCTTTTGCGTTGATTCCGCCTCCCAAAAATCACAAATATTCCAAAATAATTCTTTGTAAATTTTTATAGTGTTTGGACTTCGTTTGATATGGAATTTCTGCGAAACAAAAAACACACAAAAAAAGGGACTGGCAGTGGGCATTGGATCAATATGTTAGTCCAATAAATCATATAAAATGTTGCCAAAAATATGTGAAAGTTGTATAATATTGGCATGAAACAATCAAAAATTATAGATATGAAGGAGAAGTATCAGCATCCCCAAGCTTAATTCCTCCTCATCCTCGAGTAGGTAAATGATAAAAAACATAATTTTTGATGTGGAATGCTACCTAGCATAATCTTGATCATATATCTAATCATGGAATGAATCTTAAGACATGAGTGATTCAAAGAAATAGTCTATAATTTGACATGAAGACATTAATAGTCAGGCATCCCAACAAACAATCATGTCTTTCAAAATATCAAGGCTAAAGTACGCTATCCCTACAAAATCATATGGCCTTGTCATGCTCTGTCTTCTTAACACAAAGTATAAATCATGTAATACCCCGGTGTCGGCCAATCAATTGGTTCATACTTTTCAATGCGCTTCAGCATTTTCAACTCTCACGCAATACATGAGCACAAGCCATGGATATAGCACTATGGGCGGAATAGAATGCGGTGGTAGACATTAACATAGAGAAGACAAAAAGGTGAGAAAGTCTCACATCAAAGCGACTAATCAACGGGCTATGGAGATGCCCATCAATTGATATCAATGTGAGGAGTATGGATGGCCATGCAACGGATGCACTAAGAGCTATAAGTGTATGAAAGCTCAATATGAAAACTAAGTGGGTGTGCATCTAACTCTATAATGAAAAATTCCCACTATTATATGAAAGTGACAACATAGGAGACTCTCTATATGAAAAACATGGTGCTACTTTGAAGCACAAGTCACTACTGCAGGAGGCTGCTAACGCGACACATCAATCAGAGACCCTTCGAAAAACTGTATGCAATGACCAAATCACAAACGGTATAGTTATAGCTCCGTCGCTAATGACGTAAACTGTGTGCGATGGCGTATCCATCAAATACGATCTAAAAAATAGTTGCGTGTGCGATGTTTGGCAAACATTTGGCCTAGATAAACTGTTTGAGATTGGATAATATAACACAAACGCTTATAAAAAAACAAGTGTGTGCAATGTACGGCATACAGTTCACCCCGATATACTGTTTGCGCTGATCAAGCAGACCACAAACGATTGTCCAGATGATCACGTGTGCGATAGACGACATACAGGTCACTCGGATGAACTGTTTTTGATGAGGTAAAATAACATAAATGGTTACATAGATCAAGATGTGTGTGATAGACGGCATACAGGCCACTCGGATGAACTGTGTGCGATAAGCAAAAATAACACAAACGGTTTCTCAGATCAAGATGTGTGTGATGTACGCAGGCCACTTGGATGTGTTGTGGTCAAACGGTTCTGGATAAAGAACTATCAGGGACTGATGAAATCATCACCGACGGTTTTGGTTGTTTATTCCGTATGCGCTCTGATTTGCTCAATCTGCCCACAAACATCTATGGTCTGTTTAGAAGAACATGATTGCATAACCCAATTAAGCATACAATACACACATAACATTGGCGCACACCTTAATAAACTATTACATGCATAATAAACTTATCCCTCTAAAACTACGAATATTTATGCATAGAGGGACTATGAGAATTGAGAAACGATCATCAAATCATCTACTTCTTGTGACGCTTGCCGCCAGCGCTCTGCTTGTGGCTCGATCCCTCGTTGTCTTCAGGTAGGAGGCACTTCCTCATGTCAACGATCCGCCTGAACATCTCGTAGCATGTGTACGCTTGCTTGGCCGCGGTCTGGAGGTGATATTCATCCAGTTTCTTCATCCAGCCCCTGTGACAGACAGGCTTGTTCTTGTCGCACTCAGCCTTCATGTCAGCGTAGTAGGGTTCGATGATGGCCTCGGCCAGGTCAACATGGGAGTCCATGTCCTTGCGGCCCCAGACCCTGTAGTGGCCGCGGATGTCGACAAGCTTCTGGCAGGCCAAGCCCGAAGTCTTGAGCACCTTTGGATCGTTGGTGGTGTCCACTGTAGCAAACCTGTAGTTGGGGCTGTTGACAAACCTGGTGAAACGCTCGCAAGGCACTGTGGCCAGGCAGTAGTGGTAGAGGAGGACGTGATGGCCGACGCACAACTGGGCGACGGCAACCTTCTGATCATGCCCGGCACGACTACCAGTGTAAGCGAGGTCGAAGCCGACCACTTTGTACTTGTCATCCGCATCAAGCAGCTGCTCCATGGTGTCGATGGAGTCCTCCACCATGCTCGGGTCATTGGTGTACACCACCGTGAGGTCCGTCTTCCTCATGTGGGTCTCCACATGATGCACGCCGAACTCCATCGGAGCGCCGTTGGACATCCTCTCTGTATGCGTTGTCCAGGCTGCGCTTATTGTGTTGTGGGGCGCAATCGAAAGCATGAAGAGACTATGGTTAATGGCCGTGGGTATAAATGGGGGCCGGACGTCCTGGAAAACCGGCACGTCCGGATGGCAGTTTTTGCAGTGCGTGATTCAGTCGTGGAGCATGTAACTGCATGGGGCGACGCGCGTGGTGCAACCGCATGCATATGGAGCCCCGAACATGATCATGGGTCGGCCCCAACCACTGGTAGAGCGCGCGTGGAGGGGCGCGAGAGCAGAGCATGCGCAGGGGCACGAGAACAGAGCACGCTGTGGGGCGCGAGGTCAAACCAGACCACTATGTACTTGTCCTCGTCAAGTAACAGGTCCATGACGTTAGAGTTCTCCATCTAGATCGGATGTTTGGTGTACACCACAATCGGACAGGGCGTGTCGCTATGGCATGCATGGTCCAAACATGACACGTCAATCAGAGACCCTTCGACAAAACTGTGTGCGATGCATGAATCGCAAACGGTATAGTTCAAGCTCCGTCGCTAATGGCACGAACTGTGTGCGAACGTGGATGCATCAAATACAATTCAGAGAGTAGTTGCGTGTGCAATCTATGGCAGACAGTTTGTTCTTATGAACCGTTTGTTCTTATAACAGAAACGGTTACCAAAACTACATACATGTGCGAAGTACGACATACAATTCACTCGGATAAACTGTGTGCGCTAATACAGCAGAACACAAACGATTCGGCATAACAAGATGTGTGTGATATACAGCAAACAGGTGAGTAATGAGAATCGTGTGCGAACACCAGATATAACACAGATGATTGGTGCTAATAACCAATGTGTGTTGTGGGGAAACGTTTGCTGGTATACAACTGTGAGCGATTGATGAAATCATCACCGACGGGTTTCGTAGTTTAGTCCGTGTGTACTGTGATTTGCTCGGTCTTCACAACATCAATGCTACGCCTACAGAACAACAATATGTACTTATAAGAACATGATTGCATAAACAAAAAAGAACACAATGCAATTTCAAATATTGTATCACAAATACCAGCAATATTACAAGGTTCAAATTCCAGCATAACGAGGCCCGAATTCAAAGATTACAAGGTACAATCTGACATTAGAAATCAAATCCAATCTTCAAGATCCATGGGATGAAATATTTCTGCGAATGGATCATCCACCGAGAAGTCATATATCGGCTCGATAGAATCACTTCCGAATAATCTGTCATATGAACTTCCAAAGTGAAAATCAGCTTCTACAGAGCCTTTTCCATTCCGCTGTAGACGCCTCCGCTGGTCAGTAAACCATCCATTGTGGCACACTAAATATAGTGCAAACCTCATTACCTTGAGCACCCTTGCTTTCTGAACAAAGAAACTGGCAAATTGAATCTCTGGATTGGTGCCTCGGTACTCGTTCAAAGTAATTTCCGTGAGATGGAATTCAAGGCATTCGATGGGATTGTTATATTGCGCCACCTTTTCCACTCCAACTCCTGCTTGTATCTGTAAACAAAGACACCATATCAGTGCTTAGATGCAGTATTGAACACTACGGGCCTCTTTGATTTGCATGATTTATAAAATACACTAATAGATTGACATGCCATCTTCGATCGTTCATGATTAAAATCTCAAAAAAAAATGTATAGTACACATTTAATTGTAATCATGGGTAAAAGTACCAACAAATTGAACTCCGTTGTGGTTAAGAATTAATAGGAAAGGAACATCACCTCGACGTATAGCTTCTCCGTGCACGAAAAGCATATAAGGAACTTAACAACTTCATCCAGATTGGGGCCGATAGATTGTAGTGCCAAGATCTTCACTGTGCGCAGAGACAATGCGAGGCTTGTAGGAATCATTTTCTGGATGGCAATCGAACATAGATCAATAAAAACTAGATAAAATGTGATGTATAATAATAAGAATGAGAAGAAGATTGTTGTACCTGGACGGGTATGGATCCAGCTGTAACAAGTCCAGAGAATTCAGCACACGAATACCCCAACACTGTCAATTTCGGTGCGCCAATGACCCTGATTCTTGTTCGACCTTCTTTATCAAGTACAAACAATCTCTCTAGGAAAGGCGCATTCTCAATGACCATATCATGAAACTCCCCAACTGACAGCGTGTTGAGGCACCAGCCATGCACATAAATCGTACAGAGATTCGTTGTAGCGATGTGGAGGCTACTGAACCCAAACATTATCTGAAGATAAAGGTACTCGAGCGTTGTAAAGCCGCCGAGCAGGCGCTCCAAATCCTACTTCGAGATGCTGACGCCAATGAGCTCGAGGTGCTTCAGTTTAGGGACATGAAGAGCGTGTGTGGCATTAATCTTGGGGAAAAGGCACCGCATGAACTTAGCATGGCGTAGCATGGGTGCGAGGCGGAGGACGGACGAAGGCAGCGAGCGCCAGTGTCCAACATCAAAGTTGAGCTCCTCGAGCTGATCTAGGGCGGGGGATAAGAACCAGTCGTGAAACTTGGGTTCGGCCTTGCAGTTTGAACGGAAAGTGCCGATGGCAAGGCGTCTGACGGGCGCAGTGTGCATGGCGAGGATGTGGGACAATGTGTCCAAGCATTTGCGATCCCCGCTGGAGAGCTCGTCGTCGTCGAGGATGTCAATGGGGGTGGAGTGCCATAGGGGCCGCCACCGCCTGGAGAGGATGGTGGTCTGCATGGCAGATTCGATGGTGAGGAGAGACATGATGGTTACCAACATCTCGTCGGTGATGCTGCTGATGAAGTCCACGCTCGCCGGAGGCTCGTGTGGTTCAGCCTCCACCCGCCCCCGCTTGTTGGCCGCCTCGTCGTCCATCGAAAAAGGAGGCGATCCGCGGTGGCGGCCCAAATAGATAAGACCGGAGGAGAAGGTGTAGCACTAATGGAGAACTTGGGAGAGAATAGGGTTGTGGGTGGTAGTCCGAGGTCAAAGGGCTTGATTCCCGGTGAGCCAGTTGCGCCTACGCGGCGGACTGCTCGCACGCATCCCTTTGAGCCTGCGCGGTGGACTTCTCGCACGTGTCCTGTCTAATCAAACCTGCACCCACAGCATAGGCAGGGCCCACCTCTCATAGAGGCAGGGCCACGCGTCTGCTCGATGAGCCCGTTCCCAAACGCTTTCTAAAAACCATAAAGCGTTCCGTGCTTGGGTACTAAAACCATCAATAAATATTGAGCTTGTTTCCTTTCACATTCCAAATTACCACGCGCTAATTTTTTTCGCAAATCAGTTCACACCTACCATAAACGTGTTCTCACTTAGCAACTGTTTACTGTAGACGGCTATAAAAACACAAACTCGTACTCAAAAATCACCGCACATTCTTCACCCCCACCACCAAAAAAACAGGCCTTTCTTTGCTAGTCCTTCATTCCGTCTGCCATGGCCGGTAGGGGGGGGGTTCTGGGTCAAGATATAACCAGGGAAGAAAGACCAAAGTCGCGGAAGCAACCGAGAGGTCCCGCCGCCGTGCCGCGGAAGCGCGAGAGAGCTCCAGCCACACCACTTTGGCCGCTTCAGAGATGTCCGGTGGCGCCGCGGATGCCCAGGAGGATCTTTTGCGGAGAGGCGACGGCTCTCACAGTCACAAGCGCATTCGCCTCGGAGGCAAACTGGACGATTTGGCAGTCTTTGATTCCTCAGCCAGCGACGACATGCGCGCTGAGCTCTATAGGAAGGACGCCATGGTCGATGACCTGGTGAAGCTGCTGGAGAAGAGCGATGCCTCGGTTGACAGGGCGACCGGCCTCGTGGAGAAACTTATGTAGGAGAACGATGCCTGGAAGAAACTCCTCGAGAAGAAAAGTACCTTGGAGGGGAGGCCGAAAGAACTCTCCGAGGAACTTTTGGAAGACTTGGTGAAGTTCTACATCGAGCGGGAGGGGCTGTTGAAGGAATCTATGGAGCGTGTGAAGGAACTTCATGCGTACACGACGCAGGCCATCGACGCTTTCGAGCAAGGAGCCCGCGCCATGGCCGCAATGCCGAAGATGTTGGATGAGAGGCGACAGGAGATGGAAGTCGTGGAGGCGATGAAGAAGGAGATTGAGGAACTCCGCGCCCAGCAATCCATGAAGAATTAGATAGCAGCAGGCCAGATTGTTTTCTTTGTCTTCCTTCTTCAACCTCTTCCTTCTTCTTTTGCCCCTGTGTCTTTGGGGAGTTGCCACATGTGGCATTTTTTTATTATCTTGCATATGTAAGAAAATTATTATCTTTGCCGGTGCTAATTTGTTGTTATATTATTTCGTTCGTTTGTACATGTATACGAGTCGAAAATAGACGAAACATCAAAGTTCTCGGCTAGGCACGAATAGAACAGTGATCACAAGCAAACTAGTCCCTCCGTCCAGGCGATTAACCACATGATAAATCAACGGGTAGGACGCCATTAATTTAGAAGTTGTGAGCGAGGCAAGCAGGGGGGGGGGTGGAGGCCAAAGTATCGCTTCCCGATGAGCATGCGCAATAGACTCTCATGTGTCCCGTCAAGCATGCACGGCGGACAGCTCTCACGCATCTTGTCAAGCCTGCGCGGCGGACAGCTCAGACGCGTCCCGTCAAGCCTGCGTGGCGGAAAGCTCACATGCGTCCTATCATCAACCTGCAGCTACGCGCACGGCTCCCCCATATCAAGTACTCCCTCCGTTTCTTTTTAGTTAGCATATCAAATTTGGTCAAATTCAAAAAGAAACGGAGGGAGTAAAAAATTGACGCGTGGCACCAAATGGTTATCATTCAAGTTTTGTATGTACAGGAATTCAATAAACCAATATTATCAATGATTGCGGCCGAGCTATCATGCCTAAATTTTTCTAATTCATTCACATTCGTATGAAAAGGGCCGTAGAAAACTCAATTGATGTATAGAAAGGGCCGAATTGGTGCACTAGAGGACACGTTGAATGTAGTTTCTTCACAAAAGGTGTCATGTTTCCTATCGAAACCACAAGGTCAGAGCATGTGCCTCTAGTTCAAAATTTGAACTACGCATATTAAATCCCTAGAAAACTCAATTAATGTATAAAAGGGGCCGAATCGGTGGACTAACGACTCATTGAATGTAGTTTCACCAACAAAGGTGACATGTTCCCTTTCGAAATCACAAGGCTTCTTGAATAAGCTTTGGCTTGTAAGATGCATGTCCCAATATTTGTCCCAAATTCGTCATAAAACAAAATGCACACCGTAGATGTGCCATGGCATGACACTGTCTAAGTTTCTTGAATTCATGGCGAGCTTTGGGTTCTCTCGGACTTTGAAACCAAGATTATCAATGTTTGCGGTCTAGTCACTACACCGAGATGTTTGTAATTCAGTGACCATCAGTGCATGGGATCTAAACATGGACCCAATGACACTAAATGGTTTTTAATCCATTTTGGTGCGCTGGAGCCCATGCTTGTAATTCAAACTTAATTTCTTCACATTAAGTGCATGCCTAGAAAACTCATATGTCGTTTCGACCACAAAGGTGACATGTTCCACATCAAAACCACCATGCTTGTCATGGGAAGCTCCAATTTGTAAGAGGTTTGTCCCAAAACTTATGTACCATGTCCTATAAGTGTCCGTGTCGAGACACCAGTTTCAATAATTTCACATTTTAGCATTGCACTTGTATTAGCCTATATTGCATGTAGAAAAAATATCAACGCCAGAGGAGACATCGAATGCCGTTCCCTCCACAGAGGTGACATGTGCTACGTCTCCAACATATCTATAATTTTTTATTGTTCCATGCTATTATATTATCGGTTTTGGATGTTTTATATGCATTAATATGGTATTTTATATTATTTTTGGGACTAACCTATTAACCTAGTGCCCAGTGCCAGTTTCTGTTTTTTCCTTGTTTTTGAGTATTGCAGAAAAGGAATATCAAACGGAGTCCAAACGGAATAAAATTCTACGCTGATTTTTCTTGGACCAGAAGGAACCCAGGAGGCTTGGAGAAGAGGCCAGAAGACCTACGGGTGGGCCACAAGCCACAAGGGCGCGCCCCTGGGGGGGCGCGCCCCCCTGGCTTGTGGCCCCCCCGTAGCTCCTCCAACCCTAATTCTCCGCCTATAAATTCAGAAATATTCCCCCAATACCAAAAAGAGCCAGGATAATACTTTTCCACCGCCGCAAGCCTCTGTTCCCGTGAGATCCCATCTTGGGGCCTTTTCCGGTAATCTGCCGGAGGGGGATTCAATCACGGAGGGCATCTACATCAACACCATTGCCCTTCCGATGATGCGTGAGTAGTTCACCTCAGACCTTCGGGTCCATAGCTAGTAGCTAGATGGCTTCTTCTCTCGCTATGTTCTCCAATACCATGTTCTCCATGATCTTCATGGAGATCTATCCGATGTAATACCCTTTTGCGGTGTGTTTGTCGAGATCCGATGAATTGTGGGTTTATGATCAGATTATCTATGAATATTATTTGAATCTTCTATGAATTTTTATATGCATGATTTCATATCTTTGCAAGTCTCTTCGAGTTATTGGTTTGGTTTGGCCAACTAGATTGGTAATTCTTGTAATGGGAGAAGTGCTTAGTTTTGGGTTCAATCTTGCGGTGTCCTCACCCAGTGACAAAGTAGGGGTAGCGAGGCACGTATTTGTATTGTTGCCATCAAGGATAAAAAGATGGGGTTTTCATCATATTGCTTGAGTTTATCCCTCTACATCATGTTATCTTACTTAATGCGTTACTCTGTTCTTCATGAACTTAATACTCTAGATGCAGGCAGGAGTCAGTCGATGTGTGGAGTAATAGTAGTAGATGCAGAATCGTTTCGGTCTACTTGATACGGACGTGATGCCTATATGCATAATCATTGCCTTGGATATCGACATAACTATGCGCTTTTCTATCAATTGCTCGACAGTAATTTGTTCACCCACCGTATTATTTTCCTTCAAGAGAGAAGCCTCTAGTGAAACCTATGGCCCCCGGGTCTATTTTCCATATTATATTTTCAGATCTATAAACCAAAAATACCAAAAATACCTTGCTGCAATTTTATTTACTTTTATTTAGTTTTACTTTTAGTAATCTTTTATATCTATCTCTATCAGATCTCATCCTTGCAAGTAACCGTGAAGGGATTGACAACCCCTTTATAGCGTTGGGTGCAAGTATTTGATTGTTTGTGCAGGTGCATAGATTGGGGCCTTGCTTGTACCTCCTACTGGATTGATACCTTGGTTCTCAACAACCGAGGGAAATACTTATCTACTTTGCTGCATCACCCTGTCCTCTTCAAGGGAAAACCAACGCAAGCTCAAGAAGTAGCAGGAAGGATTTCTGGCGCCGTTGCCGGGGAGGATACATAGCAAGTCAAGACAAGAACTCTCCCGTCAACTTGCCAATTTTTGGCGTGGTTGTTGGAAAGATCTACATCAAGCCTACCAAGTACCCATCACAAACTCATCTCTTGCATTTACATTATTTGCCATTTGCCTCTCGTTTTCCTCTCCCCCACTTCTAAAACGATTTTCAGAAAAAAACCAAAAAGATTTGCCTTTTTATTCGCCCTTCTTCCATTCGCCTTTTCGTTTGCATTTTGTTTGCTTGTGTGCTAGATTGCTTGGTTTGTCACGATGTCTGAGAATACCAAATTGTGTGACTTCTCCAATACTAATAATAATGATTTGATTAGTACTCCGATTGCTCCCGCCACTAGTGTGGAATCTTATGAAATTAATGCCGCTTTGCTTAATCTTGTTATGAAAGAACAATTTTCGGCCTTGCTAGTGAAGATGCCGCATCCCATCTAAATACTTTCGTTGAGTTGTGTGACATGCAAAAGAAGAAAGATGTGGATAATGATATTGTTAAATTGAAGCTATTTTTGTTCACACTACGAGATCGTGCTAAAACTTGGTTTTCATCTTTGCCTAAAAATAGTATTGATTCATGGAATAAGTGTAAAGATGCTTTTATTTCCAAGTACTTTCCGCCCGCTAAGATCATCTCCCTTAGGAACGATATAATGAATTTTAAGCAACTTGATCATGAGCATGTTGCACAATCTTGGGAGAGGATGAAATTAATGATTATAAATTGCCCCGCACATGGTTTGAGTTTATGGATGATTATACAAATTTTTTATGCGGGATTGAATTTTGCATCTAGAAATCTTTTAGATTCCACCGCGGGTGGTGCTTTTATGGAAATCACATTAGGAGAAGCTACTAAACTCCTAGATAATATTATGGCAAATTACTCTCAATTACATACCGAAAGATCTCCTACTAGTAAAAAAGTGCATGCTATTGAAGAAATAAATACTTTGAGTGAAAAGATGGATGAATTAATGAAATTGTTTGCTAGTAAGAGTGCTCCTATTGATCCTAATGATATGCCTTTGTCTTCTTTGATTGGGAATAATAATGAATCTATGGATGTGAATTTTGTTGGTAGGAACAATTTTGGTAATAACGCGTATAGAGGTAATTTCAACCCTAGGCCGTTTCCTAGTAATTCCTCTAATAATTATGGTAATTCCTACAACAATACTTATGGAAATTATAATAAGATGCCCTCTGATCTTGAGAATAATATTAAAGAATTTATTAGTTCGTAAAAGGTTTTCAATGCTTCCATTGTAGAAAAATTGCTCAAGATTGATGATTTGGCTAGGAACGTTGGTAGAATTTCGCTTGTGATTGATTCTTTGAAAATTAGATCTACGCCACCCAAGCGTGATATTAATGAGTCTTTAAAAGCTATGAGAACTTCTATTGATGAGTGTAAGGAAAGAACCGCTAGAATGCGTGCTAAGCATGAATGGCTTGAAAAAGTGTTTTCTCGTGATAATAAGGATGAAGATCTTAAAGTGATTGATGTGACTCCTATTGAATATTTGTTTCTAATATAAATCTTGATAAAGATGGGGTTGGAGATAAGTCAACTTTAGTTAAAAGTCGTCTCAATGATTCGGAGTTTATAGATCTTAATGCTAAAATTGATAAAAGTGAGATTGAAGAGGTCAAAACTTTACATAGCAATGAGCCCACTCTTTTGGATTTCAAGGAATTTAATTATGATAGTTGTTCTTTGATTGATTGTATTTCCTTGTTGCAATCCATGTTGAATTCTCCGCATTCTTATAATCAAAATAAAGCTTTTACTAAACATATCGTTGATATATGATGAAATCTTTTGAAGAAAAACTTGAGTTGGAAGTTTCTATACCTAGAAAGCTTTATGATGAGTGGGAACCTACTATTAAGATTAAAATTAAAGATTATGAGTGCCATGCTTTGTGTGATTTGGGTGCTAGCGTTTCCACGATTCCGAAAACTTTATGTGATGTGCTAGGTTTCCATGAACTTGATGATTGCTCTTTAAATTTGCATCAAGCGGATTCCACTATTAAGAAACCTATGGGAAGGATTAATGATGTTCTTATTGTTGCAAATAGGAATTATGTGCCCATAGATTTCATTGTTCTTGATATAGATTGCAATCTACATGTCCTATTATTCTTGGTAGACCTTTCCTTAGAACGATCGGTGCAATTATTGATATGAAAGAAGAAAACATTAGATTCCAATTTCCATTAAGAAAAGGCATGGAACAATTTCCTAGAAAGAAAATTAAATTACCTTATGAATCTATTATGAGAGCTACTTATGGATTGAATACCAAAGATGACAATACCTAGCTCTATTGCGTTATGCCTAGCTAGGGGCGTTAAACAATAGCGCTTGTTGGGAGGCAACCCAATTTTATTTTATGTTTTTTGTTTTTGTTTCTGTTATTGAGTGATTTACACATTATTACCTCTTTTTTAATTGTGTTTTAGTGTTTTAATTAGTGTTTGAGCCAAGTAAGACCTTTGGGATGGTCTACGGTGATTGTTGATTTGATCTTGCTGAAAAACAGAAACTTTTGCGCTCAGTCCAGGAATTTTATAAATTCACCAGTGTGTAGAATGAGTCTGAAATTTTTACACAAGATTGATATACAAATTTCCCAAATTCTCCTAAGATTTCAGAATTTTTGGAGGTACAGAAGTATTCGAAGTTCCCAGATTGCTACAGACTGTTCTGTTTTTGACAGATTCTGTTTTCTTTGTGTTGTTTGCTTATTTTGATGTATCTATGGGTTGTATCGGGGGGTATGAACCATGGAGAAGTTGGAATACAGTAGATATTACACCAATATAAATAAATAATGAGTTCACAACAGTACCTAAAGTGGTGATTTATTTTTCTTATACTAACGGATCTCATGAGTTTTCTGTTGAGTTTTGTGTTGTGAAGTTTTCAAGTTTTGGGTAAAGATTTGATGGACTATGGAATAAGGAGTGGCAAGAGCCTAAGCTTGGGGATGCCCAAGGCACCCCAAGGAATATTCAAGGATACCAAAAATCCTAAGCTTGGGGATGCCCCGGAAGGCATCCCCTCTTTCGTCTTCAATCCATCGGTAAATTTACTTGAGGCTATATTTTTATTCACCACAAGATATGTGTTTTGCTTGGAGCGTCTTGTATGATATGAGTCTTTGCTTTTTAGTTTGCCACAATCATCCTTGCTGCACACATCTTTTGAGAGGGACACGCATGAATCGTGAATTTATTAGAATACTCTATGTGCTTCACTTATATCTTTTGAGCTAGGCAATTTTGCTCTAGTGCTTCACTTATATCTTTTTAGAGCACGGTGGTGTTTTATTTTATAGAAATAATTGAAATCTCATACCTCACTTATATTATTTTGAGAGTCTTTAAACAGCATGGTAATTGGTTTAGGTTATGAATTTAGTCCTAATATAATGGGCATCCAAGAGGGATATAAAAAAACTTTCATATAAAGTGCATTGAATACTATGAGAAGTTTGATTCCTTCCATATAGTTTTGAGATATAAAGATGGTGATATTAGAGTCATGCTAGTGAGTAATTGTGGATTGGTAGAAATACTTGTGTTAAAAGTTTGTGATTCTCGTAGCATGCACGTATGGTGAACCGTTATGTAACGAAGTCGGAGCATGATTTGTTTATTGATTGTCATCCTTTGTGTGAGGGTCGGGAGCGCGCGATGGTTAACTCCTACCAACCTCTCCCCTAGGAGCATGCGTCTAATACTTTGCTTCGATAACTAATAGACTTTTGCAATAAGTATGTGAGTTCTTTATGACTAATGTGAGTCCATGGATTATACGCACTCTCACCCTTCCACCTTTGCTAGCCTCTCTAGTACCGCGCAACTTTCGCCGGTGCATTAAACCCACCATATACCCTTCCTCAAAACAGCCACCATACCTACCTATTATGGCATTTTCATAGCCTTTCCGAGATATATTGCCATGCAACTTCCACCGTTCCGTTTATTGTGACACGCACCATCATTTTCATATTGCTTTGCATGATCGTAAGATAGCTAGCATGATGTTTTCATGGCTTGTCCATTTTGATGTCATTTGCTATGCTAGATCGTTGCACATCCCGGTACACCGCCGGAGGCATTCATATAGAGTCATATTTTGTTCTAAGTATCGAGTTGTAATTCTAGAGTTGTAAGTAAATAAAAGTGTGATGATCATCATTATTAGAGCATTGTCCCATGTGAGGAAGGGATGATGGAAGCTATGATTCCCTCACAAGTTCGGATGAGTCTCCGGACTTTACAAATAATAAAAGAGGCCAATGAATCCCGAATAAAAAAGAAGAGGCCAAAGATGCCCACCAAAAAAATGAGAGAAAAGAGAGAAGGGACAATGCTACTATCTTTTTTTCCACACTTGTGCTTCAAAGTAGCACCAGGATCTTTATGATAGAGAGTCTCCTATTTTGTCACTTTCATATACTAGTGGGAATTTTTCATTATATAACTTGGCTTGTATATTCCAATGATGGGCTTCGTCAAATTGCCCTAGGTCTTCGTGAGCAAGCGAGTTGGATGCACACCCACTTAGTTTCTTTTTGAGCTTTCATACACTTATAGCTCTAGTGCATCCGTTGCATGGCAATCCCTATTCACTCACATTGATATCTATTGATGGGCATCTCCATAGCCCGTTGATACGCCTAGTTAATGTGAGACTATCTTCTCCTTTTCCTCACAATCTCCACCATATTCTATTCCACCTATAGTGCTATATCCATGGCTCACGCTCATGTATTGCGTGAAAGTTGAAAAAGTTTGAGAACACAAAAAGTGTGAAACAATTGCTTGACTTGTCATCGGGGTTGTGCATGATTTAAATACTTTGTGTGGGGAAGATGGAGCATAGCCAGACCATATGATTTTGTAGGGATAACTTTCTTTGGCCATGTTATTTTGAAAAGACACGATTGCTTTGTTAGTATGGTTGAAGTATTATTGTTTTTATGTCAACATTAAACTTTTTTTTTGAATCTTATGGATCTAAACATTCATGCCACAATAAAGAATATTACATGGATAAATATGTTAGATAGCATTCCACATCAAAAATTCTGTTTTTATCATTTACCTACTCGAGGACGAGCAGGAATTAAGCTTGGGGATGCTGATACGTCTCCAACGTATCTATAATTTTGGATTGTTCCATGCTATTATATTATCTGTTTTGCATGTTTTATATGCATTAATATGCTATTTTATATTATTTTTGGGACTAACCTATTAACCTAGTGCCCAGTGCCAGTTTTTGTTTTTTCTTTGTTTTTGAGTATTGCAGAAAAGGAATATCAAACGGAGTCCAAACGGAATAAAATTCTACGCTGATTTTTCTTGGACTAGAAGGAACCCAGGAGGCTTGGAGAAGAGGCCAAAAGACCTACGGGTGGGCCACAAGCCACCAGGGCGCACCCCTGGGGGGGGTGCCCCCTGGCTTGTAGGCCCCCCGTAGCTCCTCCAACCCTAATTCTCCGCCTATAAATTCAGAAATATTCCCCCAATATGAAAAAGAGCCACGATAATACTTTTCCGCCGCTGCAAGCCTCTGTTCCCGTGAGATCCCATCTTGGGGCCTTTTCCGGTAATCTATCGGAGGGGGATTCGATCACGGAGGGCATCTACATCAACACCATTGCCCTTCCGATGATGCGTGAGTAGTTCACCTCAGACCTTCGGGTCCATAGCTGGTAGCTAGATGGCTTCTTCTCTCTCTATGTTCTCCAACACCATGTTCTCCATGATCTTCATGGAGATCTATCCGATGTAATACTCTTTTGCGGTGTGTTTGTCGAGATCCGATGAATTGTGGGTTTATGATCAGATTATCTATGAATATTATTTGAATCTTCTCTAAATTCTTATATGCATGATTTCATATCTTTGCAAGTCTCTTCGAGTTATTGGTTTGGTTTGGCCAACTAGATTGGTAATTCTTCCAATGGGTGAACTGCTTAGTTTTGGGTTCAATCTTGCGGTGTCCTCACCCAGTGACAAAGTAGGGGTAGCGAGGCACGTATTTGTATTGTTGCCATCAAGGATAAAAAGATGGGGTTTTCATCATATTGCTTGAGTTTATCCCTCTACATCATGTCATCTTACTTCATGGCAGTGGCTCACCACGGCTACAACATCCTCAAGATGTCGGGCCCCACCGGCGTCATCACCATCACCTGCGAGGAGACGGACGCGGTCCGTTCCCTCGAGCGGGCCTGCAAGGCGGCCGCGGAAAGGCACCCCACGACGAGGGGGGAGCTGGGCTTGGCATGGCCGCGCTCTCAAGGAAGAAGGAACAGTTGTCAGCCCCTGACCTCGCCAAGGTGAAGAAGGTGGCGCTCGGCACGAACGACGTAAGCCCCGTGGCTCTTGATGGCGTCGGCCTCGCCTCGGCATAGGAAGGCGCGCCCGGCGCCTTCCCCGGGCTAGCCTTGGGGGCTTCCGTCCAGGAACCGTCTAGCTTGGCTAGGAAGGTGGTTCGGGCACTACTTGGAGGCACGCTTCGTCGCGCGCCTCCTCAAAGCAAGGAGCGTGGCGCCTGGCGTCAATGTCACGGGGGCTCATCGACCAAAGGACGCGGCGGAGGGGGCGCCTTCCGAACCGCCGTCCAGAGCAGGCCGCCGGCCTGAGAGGGGCTGCATGGAGCGCCCGTACGATGACCCCGCGAGCCCCCAGGGCCTCCCCCAATCCTCTCACATCGCCTATCGACTGCGCTCGCTTGCCTTTTGGCCCGGTGAGTGATACGTCTCCAACGTATCTATAATTTTTGCTTGTTCCATGCTGTTATATTATCATTCTTGGATGTTTTACCATCATTTTATTACCACTTTATATCATTTTTTGGGACTAACCTATTGACATAGTGCCAAAGTGCTAGTTGTTGTTTTTTGCTTGTTTTTTTACTTCGCAGAAAATCAATACCAAACGGAGTCCAATCGCGACGAAACTTTTGGAGATTTTTTCTGGACCAGAAGACACCCAGTGGGCCAAACAACTGCCGGAGAGGTGGGCCGTGGGGAGCACAACCCACCAGGGCGCGCCAGGGGGGCCCCGGCGTGCCCTGATGGGTTGTGCCCTCCTAGGCCCTCTTCCGCACTGCCTCTAATGCCTATAAATTCTCAAATATTCGGAAAACCCTAGGGGAGTCGACGAAACACAATTCCAGCCGCCGCAAGTTCCAAAACCGCGAGATCCAATCTAAACACCATCACAGAGGGGTTCATCTTCCTCATAGGTGCCTCTCCGATGATGTGTGAGTAGTCCAGCATAGACATACGGGTCCGTAGGCAGTAGCTAGATGGCTTCTTCTCTCTCTCATACAATGGTCTCTTGGAGATCTATTTGATGTAAACTTTTGCGGTGTGTTTGTTGGGATCCGTTGAATTTTGAGTTCATGATTAGTTTCTATCCATGAATATTATTTGAGTCTTCTTTGATCTCTTATATGCATGATTGCTTATAGCCTCGTAATTCTTCTTCGAATCTTTGGTTTAGTTAGGCCAACTAGATCGATTTTTCTTGCCATGGGAAGAGGTGCTTCGTGATGGGTTCGATCTTGCGGTGTTCTTTCCCAGTGACAGAAGGGGCAGCAAGACACACATGTATCGTTGCTATTAAGGATAACAAGATGGGGTCTATTCCTACATGAATAGATCTTGTCTACATCATGTCATCGTTCTTATTGCATTACTCCATTTTTCCATGAACTTAATACACTAGATGCATGCTGGATAGCGGTCGATGTGTGGAGTAATAGAGGTAGATGCAGGCAGGAGTCGGTCTATCTATCTTGGACGTTATGCCTATATAATGATCATCGCCTTGGATATCGCCATGACTATTCGATTTTCTATCAATTGCCCAACAGTAATTTGTTCACCCACCGTGCGCTATACTCATGAGAGAAGCCACTAGTGAACCCTACGGGCCCCGGGTCTACTTTTCCATCATATTGCTTTCCGATCTACGTTTTTGCACTCTTTGTTTTCAGATCTACAAAACCAAAAACCCAAAAATATATTGCTGCATATTTACTCTTTTTATTTTGTGTTCTTCAGAGATCTATCTCTCCTATCTATCACTACCTAATCTATCTTATTCCGTAGAGAGATTGACAACCTCTCTTTCGCGTCGGGTTGCAAGTATTTGTTGTTTGTGTGCAGGTGCTGCTTATTGGGTGTTGGTGATCCTCCTACTGGTTTGATAACCATGGTTCCATAACTGAGGGAAATACTTACCGTCGCTGTGCTGCATCATCCCTTCCTCTTTGGGGAAATACCGACGCAGTCTCAAGCCACGTCAAAGGAATTTCTGGCGCCGTTGACGGGGAGGAAGCGGTCTCTTCTACGTGCCAATCTCTGGCGCCGTTGGCGGGGAGGATGCAGTCTCTTCTACGTGCCTATCATGGGCGCCGAGGGAACTCCACCATCATCTACCAGGTTCCTAATCACAAATCTCATCTCCTTGCAATTACATTATTTGACATTTGCCTCTCGTTTTCCTCTCCCCCACTTCACCAATTTGCCATTTTATTCGCCCTCTTTTTCGTTTGCCTTTTTCTCGCCGGATCTCTTGCCGTGACACTATGGCTAGTTCTTCCTTTATTGCACATACCCCCGATAATGAGGTTCTTAATTTTAAGCAAAGGGGAGGGGAGAACCTGAAAGATGCTTGGTATAGGATTTGCAATGCTCATAATAGATCTATCCATAAGCAATCTACCGTTGTTCTTCTTCGCAGTTTTTATGTTGGCATCACCACTTGTTATAGATTCATCCTTGATACGATTACTGGTGTGAATTTCTTGATGTGTCCATCTTTGGATGATTTTAATGCTTTTTTGAAGTTTAGTGGGATCACCACCTATCATGATCAATGAAACAACTTTAACTCTTTTATGGAGAGATTAGATGCTATTGAAAAGAAGATGAATACTAAAGAACATCTTGAAGATTTGGATAAGAAATTGCATAATCTTGCTATTAAAATTGGGGCTAAGGCGGGAGATGCCATTAAATTACTAAAGGCAAAAGAAACCGTAGTTAACGAAAGGGTAGAAGAAAGTCCTTACCGTATCGATAAGTTGGAAGAGATTTTTAGTAATTTGGGTTCCGCCTTTTCTTCTATCAAAACTATTGAAAAAACTCCCGTAAAAATTGGCAAGACCACGCAAGTCACTAAGAACAAAGTTGCTACACCAAGTGGCCACAAGGGAGATCTTAAAATGATTAGTATTCATCCCGAGTTTGTTGAAATCACAAGAGATCCTATTTACAAGAATGAAATATTTGGTTTTCTTCCTAGGAGTGTTATCGTTAAGAATATGCATCCTAAACCCTTGAAGAAATCTAGTTGCATGATTGAAGAGTTGAAAACCAAAGATGACAATACTTGAATCTATCCATTATGCCTAGCTAGGGGCGTTAAACGATAGCGCTTGTTGGGAGGCAACCCAATGAATAAATAAATTTTTGCTTTTTGCTTTCTGTTTTTGTGTGTTGACACAATTATGCCTCTGTTATGATTGTGTTTTTATGATTTATTTAGTGTTTGTGCCAAGTAAAGCCATTAGGATGATTCATAGGATGAGTAGAAGTGATGCTGAATCTGAAACAGAAACTTTGCGTCCAGTATATGAATTATCATTTTTTGCTGGAAAGTGATCTTGAGCTGAAATTTTGACAAAGTGTTGCTATACAAATTCCTTACGTTTTCCTAATTTTTCCGAATTTTTAGAGTTACAGAAGTATGGGTATAGTACAGATTACTACAGACTGTTCTGTTTAAGACATATTCTGTTTTCGTTGCATTGTGTGCTTGTTTTGATGAATCTATGGTTTGTATTGGGGGGTATAAGCCATGGTAAAGTTAAAATACAGTAGTTATAATGCAATAACAAAATATGAGTGGGTTTGCAACAGTACCTAAGGTAGTGATTTGCTTTCTTATACTAACGGATCTCACGAAGATTTTGTTGAGTTTTGTGTGATTGAAGTTTTCAAGTTTTGGGTGAGATCACGATCGATGAAGGAATAAGGAGTAGCAAAAGCCTAAGCTTGGGGACGCTACGGCACCCCCAAGATATATACAAAGAGAAACAAGCAACTAAGCTTGGGGATGCCCCCGAGTGGCATCCCCTCTTTCTTCTAACGACCATTGGTATTTTACTTGGAGCTATATTTTTATTCGTCACATATCATGTGTTTTGCTTGGAGCGTCTTGTATATTTGCTTGCTTTGTTTGTTAATTTTTCCTTTTTATCCTTGATGTACACACCTATTTGAGAGAGCCACAATCATCCTATGATTTGTTAGAATTGCTCTATGTGCTTCACTTAAACTTTTTCAGCTATAGAATTGCTCTAGTGCTTCACTTATATCTTTTTGAGCACAGTGTGCTTGGAAAATTTTGTAGAAATACTCTAATGCTTCACTTAGATTAATTTGAGAGTTAGTAAATTTTGAAGAAATCCTCTCATGCTTCACTTATACCTTTTTGAGAGATGAAATCTTTATGCTCATCTGCTTCACTTAAATTTGTTTGAGCTTGCCAAAAAGCAATGGCAATATATGAAACTAGTCCCAAAGTGATAGATATCGAAGGAGGATATAATAAAAACTTTCATGAAGATCATTGGACAAATTAAACTGGATTCCTTGTAATAGTTTTGAAACATGATGATAGTAATATGTGAGTCATGTTGATGAGTAATTATGCTTAGTAGGAATATTGGTGTTAAGGTTTGTGATTCCCTATGCATGCACGAAAGTCAATAGTTATGCAATGAAGTTACATCCTACTTGTGGTGCATTATTCGGTGTTAGTTATGTTCAATGCTCACTTATGTGAATTTTCGTTTTTTTGGTTTGGTTGCTTCTCAATCTATTTGCTAGCCGTCACTTGTACTAAGTAGAAATACTACTTGTGCATCCAAAATCCTTAAACCAAGTTTTGCCTTATGAGTCCACCATACCTACCTATATGCGGTATTTCCATGTCGTTCCAAGCAAATTTGTATGTGCCATCTCTAAATTTTCAAAATAAATTTTCTCTTTTGTGTGCCCGTACCGCTCATGAAACGGTGGGGAGTGTCCAATATTTTTCCATGCTAGATGTGTTATTCTCAAGACGAGTGTTTATTCACTTGTCATTGCACGAGAGTGCGGCGGTAATAGGGATGCCCATTCCCGAGATGAAAAAGAAAAAAAAATTACTTTATGTTGTCAAATAATAAATTCCTTGGAAAGTGTTGGTATGGAAGGCAACCGTGGATACGGCCCGCCATGGAAAGTGAAGGTTTGGTGGAAAAAGGAATAAACTTTATTTTTTGTTTGGGAACCACCTATGATATATCTAGCATGGAAAGTATTGAGAGCTACTTTATTGTTTTCGTTGACAGGAAAAGCATGCCACCCAAAATATTTTTCTCTCTCAATTTAAAAACTTGAGCTCTGGCACCTCTACAAATCCCTACTTCCCTCTGCGAAGGGCCTATCTATTTACTTTATGCAATTTTTATTTTTGCTTAGATTCTCCATATTCTCTTATAAGCACCAACTAGGGGGCACTATGATCGTACTTGAGCATTGGGCATAGCTAATATTTGAGTGTGTTTCATGAATGGATCAATGATTGAGCATGATGGACTAGGGATAACTTTCTTTAGTGTTGATATTTTGAAAGACATGGTTGTTTGTTGACATGCTTGAGTATTGAAGTCATTATGTTGAAACTAGACTATTGCTCTGAATCATTATAAGTCCAAATGTCCATGCTATACAAAAGAAAAGAATGTGATGAACATGTTAGGCAGCATTCCACATCAAATTCTGTTTTTATCATTTACCTACTCGAGGACGAGTAGGAATTAAGCTTGGGGATGTTGATACGTCTCCAACGTATCTATAATTTTTGCTTGT
The DNA here is from genome assembly GCA_039707655.1 of Elymus sibiricus. NCBI lineage: Eukaryota > Viridiplantae > Streptophyta > Magnoliopsida > Poales > Poaceae > Elymus > Elymus sibiricus. The sequence goes on from CM077671.1 coordinate 256,426,461, forward strand.
TCCATGCTGTTATATTATCATTCTTGGATGTTTTACCATCATTTTATTACAACTTTATATCATTTTTTGGGACTAACCTATTGACACAGTGCCAAAGTGCCAGTTGCTGTTTTGCTTGTTTGTTTACTTCGCAGAAAATCAATACCAAACGGAGTCCAATCGCGATGAAACTTTTTGGAGATTTTTTCTGGACCAAAAGACACCCAGTGGGCCAAACAACTACCAGAGAGGTGGGCTGTGGAGAGCACAACCCACCCGGGCACGCCAGGGGGCCCCGGTGCGCCCTGATGGGTTGTGCCCTCCTCGGCCCCCTTCCGCACCGCCTCTGATGCCTATAAATTCTCAAATATTCGGAAAAACCCTAGGGGAGTCGACGAATCACAATTCCAGCCACCGCAAGTACCAGAACCGCGAGATCCAATCTAAACACCATCACGGAGGGGTTCATCTTCCTCATAGGTGCCTCTCCGATGATGCCTGAGTAGTCCACCATAGACCTACGGGTCCGTAGGCAGTAGCTAGATGGCTTCTTCTTTCTCTCTTATGATTATCAATACAATGGTCTCTTGGAGATCTATTTGATGTAAACTTTTGCGGTGTGTTTGTTGGGATCCGATGAATTTTGAGTTCATGATCAGTTTCTATCCATGAATGTTATTTGAGTCGTCTTTGATCTCTTATATGCATGATTGCTTATAGCCTCGTATTTCTCCTTCGAATCTTTTGTTTAGTTAGCCCAACTAGATCGATTTTTCTTGCCATGGGAAGAGGTGCTTTGTGATGGGTTCGATCTTGCGGTGTTCTTTCCCATTGACAGAAGGGGCAGCAAGACACACATGTATTGTTGCTATTAAGGATAACAAGATGGGGTCTATTCCTACATGAATAGATCTTGTCTACATCATGTCATCGTTCTTATTGCATTACTCCGCTTTTCCATGAACTTAATACACTAGATGCATGCTGGATAGCGGTCGATGTGTGGAGTAATAGAGGTAGATGTAGGCAGGAGTCGGTCTGTCTATCTTGGACGTGATGCCTATATAATGATCATCGCCTTGGATATCGTCATGACTATTCGATTTTCTATTAATTTCCCAACAGTAATTTGTTCACCCACCATGCGCTATACTAATGAGAGAAGCCACTAGTGAACCCTACGGTCCCCGGGTCTACTTTTCCATCATATTGCTTTCCAATCTACGTTTTTGCACTCTTTGTTTTCAGATATACAAAACCAAAAACCCAAAAATATATTGCTGCATATTTACTCTTTTTATTTTGTGTTCTTGAGAGATCTATCTCTCCTATCTATCACTACCTAATCTATCTTATTACCGTGGAGAGATTGACAACCTCTCTTTCGCGTCGGGTTGCAAGTATTTGTTGTTTGTTTGTAGGTGCTGCTTATTGGGTGTTGGTGATCCTCCTACTGGTTCGATAACCTTGGTTTCATAACTGAGGGAAATACTTACCGTCGATGTGCTACATCATCCCTTCCTCTTTGGGGAAATACCGACGCAGACTCAAGCCATGTAAGTGAGCACTGGCGCCGCCTCCCGAAAGCAGGTAAGGCTCACGACGGCACCTTTGGTCTCGTCAAGTCCTCGCAGGTCCCCGAAGCCTCAGGAGCCGCCCCCCTGAAGACTGAACCCCCACGCCACGCGTTGTCGAATGGCTCGATGCCCCTGCGGTGGTGTTGCCACCAGGTTATTTTTGTGGTCTGCTCAAGTCAAGCAAACCCCCGTTCTTTTTGTGTACTTCGCATTACCCTGAAGCTGGGACTTCCTCGTATGTAGTGAACCAGATTAACTCCTGTTAAGATTATGTCGTTTGTTTCAAGATTCAAGTATTGCACCTCATTCCACCATGATCTTCGCCCCCTGTGCCGCCCCCCTAGACGGTTCCATGGGGGATTGTTGGACACGGCGTCTGCGCCAGCACTTGTCCTCGCAGCGCCGAGAAATCCAAATAACCAAGCTCTTGTTCACGGGCTAGCCCCCCGTGCTAGTCATCTCACCAAGGTATTTGGTGTCCCGCCCCTCCCGGAGGACCGTTATGGGCGGGTAATGGGGGCACGGCTCCGCTCGGGGCAGCGGGGGTAAAGTCGTCCCTGGACGGGTGCCCCGCCACCCCGGCACAGCACCACGACAATTGTGCGGTGCGTCCCGTGCCCATTTTATGGGTCGCGGAACGCACACCCGCACCGGAAACTAGGCGTAAAGCCACCCGGAGAATTGAGGATGGAAATCCTGAGCCTTGTGCGTGGACTATCCTATTCCTCTTTTAAAATCGACACCCGTGACACTCTCACGTAAGAATGAGTGGGGCTGTATACGCCATGGAGCCTCCCGGAGGACGACTCCTCGGCCTCGGGAGGACTCCCACCCACGCCTAGTGGAAGCTCTATGCTCCGCGTTGGTGGATGAAGAGCTGAGGAAGGAGCTCCTGAGCCATGTGCCTGGGGTATTCGACCCCTCTTTTAAATCGCCGCTCGTGACCATCTCACGTAATAATGAGGTTGGGGCTGTACACGCCCTAGAGCCTCCCGAAGGACCGCCCCTCGGGCACCGGAGGACACCCGCCCATGCCAAGTGGAAGCCCCATGTTCCGCGCTGGGTGAAACAGTGAACAATCCCCTCGGCGGGGGACGTAACAGCCTCAGGACAAACGGCCCCCGCCCTGGGAACTACCCCCCCCCCCCCCCCCCGCGGCACGCGCCCACTGGCCCCCCTTGGGCCTCACGCGCGCGGGGGCTGGGCACGGTGCCTGTGCCCGGGCAAGTCCTAGTGACGCCGGGACCCAAAGGACTGGGTGTTGGCTCGCTGACATGCCCACATGCACATCACCTCACCAAGGCGCGTGGTGCCTGTCTACCTCACGTGACGCCCAAGTGTAAGCCGGTAAGCGCGTTTCGACCTAGAAGCAAATGCCTTCATGCAGGATTTCTCCCCAGGGCGGCTCCCCCAAGGACCCTTCATACCAACGGTGACTGAGATGCGCCCGAGGGTTGAGCCCCGGCAACGAATAGCGTCAGGGTAACCCAGGAAAGGGATACAAGCCGAGCAAAGGACAATGAGGAGAAACTATTTTTTAACCCAAAAAGCGTTCAACTTAAGGTGCGAGGGGCATAACCCATTTTTTACACACCCCCACGGGGTCAGCATGGTTCATTGCAGGAAACGAAAAACAACGCAAAAGAGGAGCTGGGCTCCCGCGGCGCCGCCACCGGAGATCCTGACGCCGCCGCACCTAGTCGAAGTCTTCCTCCTTGATGCGGGTGCTTTGAGAGCCGTCAGAGTCGTCATCACTCCCACTCCCCCCGAAGGAGGAGCTGCGGCTGCCACCGCCGCTGCTGCTACTGCTGCTTCCGCTCTCCATGCCGCAGTCCAGGCGATCACCGGCCTCCCGAAAGATCTTCATGAAGAGCGTAGAGGCCCCATCAAACTTGAAGTGGAGGACGTGCCCCTCCCGCAGGCCGCGGGCAAGGGTGAATGACTTCCGCCCACGCTTCAGAAACATGAAGCCGAGTGGGTTGAACTTTGTCGCCACCCAGGAGGACCCGTTGCAGCAGCCGTTCGGTTGCAGCCACAGGCCTGGGGGCCCGTGTCCCTCCATCTCCCTCGCAAAGGGGTCTGGGAGCCGGAGCCAGGTGTGAGGCCTGCCTTCCACCCTCATGATGAACTCGTGGACCGCGTCGGCGGAGTGGTTCCAAGCCCGGGGCAGCCGGTAGGCTACACCACCCCGATGGCCTCGTCCGCGACCGCCTTGCCCATCGCGCCTGCGCCCGCGGGCGGGGTTTCTCCCGCAGCTGCTCGAGCCGACATGGGCCGTTGGTGAAGGTCGCCCGTGCCCCCGACGAGGCGCCTCGAGCACAGCCACGGACGCACGACGACGGCCACCGCCCCTCGCCGGCCTCAACGCGCCCGCCTCGTCCATCACCACCTTCTCCTTCTCGGCGAAGGAGAACTTTCTCATGGGTGCCATCGCTGCTACGGTGGCAAGTGGCGGTGGAGACCAAAGACAAGGAGGATGGGCTAAGGGACTCCTCCCCTCCCCTTTATATGCGGCATGGGTTTTACGCCAGCCCTGAGCAGTTACCGAGGCATCGTGGGGAGTGGAAAGGCCCCATGTCCAGTCGTGCGCCACGTGCTGCGAATTCCCAGGCGATTCGGGCCCATGCCGCTCTGACCTCCCCCCGCCGGAGGAGCAATAAAATAACAGACTAAGCCGTGCCGTAAGGGGGGCATTCTCCACACGGGACGGGGCCAAGGCCTTCATGTATGGGTGACAGATCGGCCATCGCAACCGCGCAAGCCCATGGACCGCATTGCCAGGCCCGGAGGGCCGGGGGCACGTGGACCCGGCCGTCTGTGGCCCAGGGCGCAACATATGCCGCCCGCCGAACCTGGCTCACCAACAAGCCCCGCAGGCCGGATCCTCGCAAGGGTCCCGCCCCCGCGGCTCGCACTGAGCGCCATCGTCAGGGGCCTCTGTGGCACCTCGCGCGAGGCCGCGCCTGGAACTATCTCGGGGACCTTGCCTAGGCAGACTCATCAAAAGAAAGGGGCACGAGGCCCGCACTCGGCAGACTGCGCTAGCCCAAGCATGGTTGGCTCTAAGAAATGGGCCCACGCCAAGGCACCATCCTTGCGTGCATCGGGAAAGTCTCGTCACCCCGCGAGAACCTCACGCAATGCACTTCCACAAATGGGGCCCGAAAGTGGGCTGGCGGGCGCATGAGCTCCCGGGCAGGGCACCCTGCGGGAGAACTCCCCGAGGAAGGACGGGCGAAGGAGAATGGCCAGGCAAGGCACGGGCTAGGTATTGTAGGCATCGGGGGCTGCCGCACGAGGTCGCGTCGCAAGCCAGGTGCCCTTTGGCATGGGGGCTCAAGAACCCTATTAGCAATGCAAGGATCACCGTGGGATGGCCCCCAGCCAGCTGGAGCATGGGGGCTGCATAAAGGAAAGTAGAGGACCCCGCGAGGGGAGCGAGAGCGACTAAAAGCATGATAAGTGGCTACCAATTTAAGCAAAAGTAACTTGCAAATGTCTTTCGGCTGCACGGGGCCTTGTGGTCCATAACATTACAGGGAGAAGCACAAAAACTTAAGCGGAAGAGGCGTCGTCTTCGTCGCGGTCGCCAGAGGTCGTAGGACCGAGGCTCCCGCTCTCCCCAGATAGCGCGTCCTGGGCGAACTGCCCAACCAGCGACTCCACGTACTCGCGCACCTCCTCCCTGAGGGGGCGCTGGAGCACCTCAGGCACCGGGTCCATCACGCTGGAGAGATCGAAGGTAGGATCATGGCAGCCTAGGTTGGAGAAGACGCGCGTCAGCGCGCAGTCCAGGAGGTCACGCGCGCTCGACTCAATGTCCTCCTCCACCCGGGAGACGCCCGACTCCAGCGCCTCCACCACCTTCGAGAAGAAGTCGAAGTGGCCGTCATCACCATGCGCGCGGGGCAGCTCCGAGACGTCCCTGACGAAGCAACGGAGCGTGCCGCCCTCGCACCTCGCAACGCCCAGGAACTGCTTAGCTTGCTGTGCCTCCATCATGCGCGCCCGCCCCATGTCGTCCTGGGCCAACTGCATGGCGTTGGCAACTTCACCGACCTAGGCCTGCAGCGTCGCCAGCTCTGCCTTGGCGTCCTCCTTGCTCGCGAGGGCACCCTGGAGTTCGGCCTCGACGCTCTGCAGCCGGGCTCGGAGCGCGCTCACCTTGCCCTAGAGCGCGTCGCAGCAGAACTAAAGGCGGGTCTCCTGTCGGGCCAGCTTGTCGTGATACTCCTCCAGGGTGGCTTCTCGCTCCTAAGCCACCCTCGCGTCGGCATCGGTGCGAGCCTCCTCACGCACTGCCGCGAGGGTGGCCTCGTCGGCAAGGACCCGGCCTTCCAGGGTCTCGAGGCGCTCGCGCTCCGCCTCCTGATCAAAGGCGGTCCGATCGGCCTCCCGCTCGCGGAGGGCCACATCGGCCTCCTGCTCGACGACGGTAGCCTCCTTGCTGGTCAGCTCTTCTTCACGTTCGGCGCCTGGCGCAGCGTGGTCGGCGGCACGGGGCGCGCGCCCCCCGGCCCCCGCCGAGATGGGCACGGGAGCAGAGGTCTCGCTAGCAGGCTGCGCACGGGAGGAGGCACCAGGTGAGGCCTCCTTTCGTCTCTTGGGCGTGGGCGCCCTAAGAATCGTGGCGGTCAGGCTCGCCGACCAGGATGGAATGCAAGAAGGGACCAAGATGGCGCCATACTTACTCATCCTTGGCGGTCCAGCACCGCCGCATCGGGGCTGGCCCTGAGCGCCGACCTCTGTTGCCTTCGGAGGATGAGCATGGCAATGAAGGCCCCGCCCGCGTTCCGGCGTTCATAGCATCTTTCCCCGCCGCCATGACCCAAAAAGAAGGAAGGAAGGCGACGATTGGGCAAAGAAGCGAAAAGGAAGAAGCGGCAAGGGGAGGAGGCGTACCGGAGAAGCCGAGGGGCGACGGTTTTTATGCCTGCCACGTCTGACGGTTGCCCAGCGAAGTCGCAGTTCCCAGAGCGTCATGGGGGAGTGGAGGCGACGCACGTCTCACCGAACGCCATGCGTCGCGTCTGGCCCGCAGGTGATGGGGCCCGCGTCGCTTCGGCCTCTCCAACAGGCGAAGTCCTTCACACCGCGGGCCTAGGGGCTATGTCGGGCCTCTGGGACTGGGGGTGCCCAGGCCCGTCTGCATGCGGCGCAAAACGCGAAGATTGCCTCGAACACTAAGTGGCCCCACCCGCGGGCTTCATGGATCTGGGTCTCGCGAGAGCCAACGCCTCGCGAGGCGCGAGGCGGCATCACCACCAAGCACTTCACGGGGCCTCCCCGCGAGGCTGCCCAGGGCGCCCTCAGGAGGCGGGTCCAACTGGGGCTGACCGGGCAGGGCCTCGCAACCCTGTGCCCGCAGATGGGTGATACGCGCCGTGCCAAACGGTGCCAGCAGTCGTCCTAGCGGGCGCAGAGGAGATCCTCTTTGGTGATAGAGGAGAGGCGCCAGCTCGTGGGTTCCCAAAGTAACCTCCAAAGGTTGCCGTTCCGGTGCAAGAAGACCAAGACCGAGGGCTCGGCCGGACGGATATCATGCCCGAGCCCACGAGCACATCACGGCGAGGAACTTTAGCAGGCGAAGACCACCTTTTGTCAGGATTGGCTGCAACCCTGTCCCCTTTCAAAATGGCCGTTGTGGCAACCCTTCCCGCCGAATATTTTTGGGGGAAGAGGACCAGGGCCAATATAAGGGGGGAACCGGCCACCGTAGAGAAGGAGTCTCTTTTCGGGGGGCACGAACACGCCTTGTACTCGTCTTCCACCTCAAGCAATCCACCAAGCAGGAGTAGGGTTTTATGCCACGAGGTGGCCCGAACCTGGGTAAACTCTGTGTGTCGTTGTTCTTCTTCCTTAGCTCCCCCCACCTGAGAGTCGCCGTGTGGTTGCGAAGTAGAGTAGGGTAGGAGAGCGAGCGCACCCCAGTGTTCAAACCTTCTTGGGTCTGCGGAGCCCCGATTCCGACATTTGGCGCGCTAGGTAGGGGTGCACCACAGCACTCCAGCTCCGTCTCGTCTCCACCCGCACTAGTAGAGAAATGGCTAGCCACAACTCGTGTTGGTGCCGCGCTATTTTCACACAACGCCAGCACTATTTTTTTCAAATAGTGCTGGCGTCAGCTAAATTGGTACGCCAGCTGTATATGGTTAGTGCTGGCGTAGATTTTTTTGGTCACATTACAAATTTGTTGGCCCACCCGTACATACCGTTCGGAACATAGTGGTGGCATTGAGTTTGCATGCACGCCGTAGCTAAATAAATATTGCTTGCATGCCAAACTTAATTAGTCTTTTTTTATTCGGCTTGTTATTAGCTATGGCATTGCAGTTTAGTCCCACGCCAGCAGTGGCCCACCTGAGTCAACTACGAGGCCTTAGTAAAAGACCTAGTCTTCGCCCTTTCATTTCAACTCCCCCTCCACCAGCTGCCACCCGTCGCCTCCCGTCACCACCCGTCGCGCCTGTTCGCCACCCAACAAGGTTCACTCCTCTCCGTCCTCTGCATCCCTTTCCTCGGCACTCACACCTCCTTTGTTCATGCATAATCCATATGTGGGATTCATCCATAAGTTTATTTAGGATTGCTATGTGTAGAAATTTTAGTACATACATATAATATATTGCTTTATGTGATGTAGAATCGAAATTTGATTCCATGGATTGCTTTGTGTAGAGATCCCACTTGAAATCAATAGTCTTCTTCATATAAGAACCAACACAAGAAGTATATAGCATGGATTGATCATTATGAGAAAGCTGAGCATAAAAATTCTGAATGATAACTTCCCTCGGAATGTCATGGTTGGGGCATGAATATAACATTGACTTAAGCCTCCCCCAAGCTAGAGCGATACTTTCTCCTTCACGAGGCCAAAAATTATATATATAATTCCGATCACGATGAACTAGATGCATAGGATAATTTTTTTGATGGAATTCCAATTGCAAACGATTCCAGTTCCACGATCCAAGATCATCACATAGCCTATACCATGTCAATGATTTTCCCTCCAAAGATAAAGGGAAAACCTTCTTCTTAACTTCATCTCCGGGTAAATCTGCAAGCTTAAATAATCCATATATTTCGTTCACATATAAGAGATGCATATCAGGATGTTCAGTTCCATCTCCTGCATAAGGTTTAGCAATCAAGTGTTCTACCATACCCGAAGGAATTTCATAAGTAACATTTTCAGTAGGTGCTGTAGGTTGAGGGGTAACAAGTTGTGGTTCCGATCGAGGTGAAGATACCCCGAACAAACCCCTCAAAGGATTGTTCTCCATAGTAGCAAATAGCAATAAATTTCAGCACGTAGTGTAAATTTTTCCTTACCGAATTCCACTTACCAAGAGCGCTTCACTCCCCGCCAACGGCGCCAGAAAAGAGTCTTGATGACCCACAAGTATAGGGGATCAATCGTAGTCCTTTCGATAAGTAAGAGTGTCGAACCCAACGAGGAGCAGAAGGAAATGACAAGCGATTTTTAGCAAGGTATTCTCTGCAAGCACTGAAATTGTAGGTAACAGATAGTTTGATAGCAAGATAATTTGTAACGAGCAAGTAACGGTAACGGTAAACAAGGTGCAGCAAGGTATCCCAATCCTTTTGAGGCAAAGGACAGACCAGAACGATCACTAGTAATAGGCAAAGTGTTCTTAAGGGTACATGGGAATTTCCTCTAGTCACTTTTATCATGTTGGTTCGATTCGTGTTCGCTACTTTGATAATTTGATATGTCGGTGGACCGGTGCTAAGGTGCTGTTCTTACTTGAACTAACAACCTACTTATGATTAACCCCCTCGCAAGCATCCGCAACTACGAGAAAAGTATTAAGACAAAGTCTAACCATAGCATTAAACATGTGGATCCAAATCAGCCCCTTACGAAGTAGCGCATAAACTAGGGTTTAAGCTTCTGTCACTCTAGCAACCCATCATCTATAACTACTCCACAATCCATTCCCTTAGGCCCATGAATGGTGAAGTATCATGTAGTCGACGTTCACATGACACCACTAAGGGAATCACAACATACATATCATCAAAATATCCAACACATATAAAATTCACATGATTACTCGCAACATGACTTCTCCCGTGACCTCAAGAACAAAGGTAACTACTCACAAATAATAATCATGCTCAAGATCAAAGGAGTAATGAATAGCATAATGGATCTGAACATATAATCCTCCACCAAATAAACTATATAGTAATCAACTACACAAGGTAATCAACACTACTAGTCACCCATAGGTACCAATCTGAGGTTCCGGTACAAAGATTGAACACAAGAGATGAACTAGGGTTTGAGAGGAGATGGTGCTGTTGAAGATGTTGATGAAGATTGGCCTCCCAAAGATGAGAGGGGTGTTGGTGATGACGATAGCTTCGATTTCCCCCTCTGGGAGGGAAGTTCCCCCGGCGGAATCGCTCCGCTGGAGGGCAAAAGTGCTCCTGCCCAAGTTCCGCCTCGAGGCAGCGGTGCTTCATCCCGAAAGTCCTCTCACTAATTTTTTTAGGTTTTTTGGGAATTTATACTAGAAGATGGGCACCGAAAGTGGGCCTGGGTGAGCACCACCCACCAGGGCGCGCTGGGAGGGGGCTGGCGCCACCCACCAGGGCGCGCTGGGAGGGGGCTGGCACGCCCTGGTGGGTGCTGTGCACCCTGGGCCCCATCTCCGGTGGTTTCTGGCTGTAGTATTTATTATTAATTCCAAAAATAATCTCCGTAAAGTTTCAGCTTCATTGGAGTTGTGCAGAATAGGTATCTCTGACGTGCTTTTCTTGGGTCCAGAATTCCAGCGGCCGGTATTCTCCCCCTTTGTGTAAACCTTGCATATTATGAGAGAAAGGCATTAGAATCACTCCCCAAAGCATTATTATTCAACAAAACAAGGTAAATAACAGTAGGAAATCATGATGAAAAATGGACGTATCAGGAGGCACGAGAGGACCTCCACTCAAGAGGACTCCATACACTAAGTCCGGGGAAACCCACACCTCTTCCGATCATGAGGAAGAGCAGGGACAGGACGGGGAGGAGAGCACGCGACTCCTCCCGAACTAGGAAGAAGGTGGCGTTTGACGGCGCCGAGGAGGATATGCCTCCTCCTGCCCCCAACAGGCAATGCAGGGCCAAGGTGGCCCTGTCTGAAGATAGCCTGGACTCCGCAGAATATTCTGAGGCTTATGAATTTGTCGGACCTCTGGGACTGGGGGTGCCCAGGCCCGTCTGCCTGCGGCCCAAGACGCGAAGATTGCCTCGAACACTATGTGGCCCCACCCGCGGGCTTCATGGAGCTGGGTCTCGCGAGAGCCAGCGCCTCGCGAGGCGCGAGGCGGCGTCACCACCAAGCACTTCACGGGGCCTCCCCGCGAGGCTGCCCAGGGCGCCCTCAGGAGGCGGGTCCAACTGAGGCTGACCGGGCAGGGCCCCGCAACCCTGTGCCCGCACATGGATGATGCGCGCCGTGCCAAACGGTGCCAGCAGTCGTCCCAGCGGGCGCAGACAGAGAGGAGATCCTCTTTGGTGATAGAGGAAAGGCGCCAGCTCGCTGGTTCCCAAAGCAACCTCCAAAGGTTGCCGTTCCGATGCAAGAAGACCAAGACCGAGGGCTCGGCCAGACGGATATCACCCCCGATCCCACGAGCACGTCATGGCGAGGAACTTTAGTAGGCGAAGACCACCTTTTGTCAGGATTAGCTGCAACCCTGTCCCCTTTCAAAATGGCCGTTGTGGCAACCCTTCCCGCCGAATATTTTTGGGGGAAGAGGACCAGGGCTAATATAAGGGGGAACCGGCCACCGTAGAGAAGGAGACTCTTTTCAGGGGGCACGAACACGCCTTGTACTCGTCTTCCACCTCAAGCAATCCACCAAGCAGGAGTAGGGTTTTACGCCACGAGGTGGCCCGAACCTGGGTAAACTCTGTGTGTCCTTGTTCATCTTCCATAGCTCCCCCCGCCGGAGAGTCACCATGTGGTTGCGAAGTAGAGTAGGGTAGGAGAGCGAGCGCACCCCAGTGTTCGAACCTTCTTGGGTCTGCGGAGCCCCGATTCTGACAGAATTGGTTACCTGAAGGAACCCCACGGTCAAGCCCCTGGCCAAAAGGCATTAATCCGAGGACTCTCTCTTACATCCATATCGAGGTTTGTTACTAACCAAATGAATGCCTTTCATATTGTAGCCCACCGCATGAGCTCCCCGCCGATCAAGCCTTGGAGGGGGACTCTCCGCCAGCCGAGCTATCGGAGAGCGGACCGCGTCGTACACTACACCTCCTCCTGTTGCCGAGGGAGGCAAGGAGATGCTGTCCCAAAAGACCCCTCCTGGGCCGAACACGGGGGGCGGGGGTGATGACGTCATGGCCGAGGTTAACACCTTGGTCGCCGAAGACCAGGAGGGAGAATCCCTTCTGGTGAACAAAGAGGGGTAGCCCATCAGTCCGAGCTCTCTGCGAAGACGGCCCCGGAGCTCCCAAGGCCCCCGGAGTCGTCCTTTCTAGACTCCACCAAAGGGGGAGCCGAGGTGCCGCCACAAGTGCTACCCGTAGCAGAGTGGGCCGAAACAGGGTGGCCGACCGTGATGGAGGAGGCTTTGAATGCCCCCTCCATCCCTGAAGAACACCACACTCTCCTAGGTGCGGTTTTACAAAGCATTCAGTCCGTTGACAGCGGACTGAAGGAGGCTTTCGGCGGCCTCTTGGCGGGCTTCAAGGTAAATCATGTAATACCCTTTTACAAAGAAAATTTATTTTATAGATTTATGTAATCCTTATATATGGCAGCCCCCGAGCCCTGGGTGAGTTTGAAAATCTTGAGCGGGGGTCAAAATAGTTTTTGAAAAACACCTATAGTAGTAAAAGTGAATCGTAGCCCCCGAGACTCTGGCAGAATTGGAGAAAAACCTGGCAGAGGGTCTAAAAACCGATAACTCGGGAGTCTGACACACATAAGCTGTTTGTGTAGGCCTTATCTTCGGCGGCGGCTGCCAACGCCATGGAGCTGGCCGAGGTGAATCAGAAGCTCAAGAGCTCCGATGAAGAGCTCGACCTTCTCAACAAGCGGTTTGACGAAGCGCAAGGTAAATCCAGACTGGACTATTTTTAATACCTAGGTTTTCCTCATCAAGTGAGGTATACGGGTTTTATCCCTAAGCGTGGGGTGCTTATTATGATTGCAGCTGTCGCCATGGAGGTCGAGAGCCTCATGGCCGAGCTGAAGAAGGCGAGGCAAGAGGCTGCAGAGCAGAAGGAGGCGGCCGAACGAGCGGCCGCCGAACTGACGTTGGCAAAGACAGTCAATGAGAAGCATGAGTCCAGGGTGGATGAGGTGCAGCGGGAGCTCAAGGATGCCATCACTAAATGTGAGGCCCTTGAGCAGAAGAATAAAGATCAAGCCTCCGAGCTTACCTCGGTGATGATGGCGATCAAGAAGCGCAAATGGAGGCGCAAGGCTACCAAAAGGAGCTCCGCCAAGTCAAGCTTATTGCGGATGGTAAGCCGTACTTACTGCAATGTCTCTTCGGTGGTAACAAGTTCGCGTTGCTCACATGAGTGTGGCATTCTTCAGGCGCTTTTGCGGATCTTCCAAGGAGTGTAGCGGATGTGGCAAGGTACTTTGCGATCCGGGACAGGGATGTAGAGCGAAGGTTGTTCTGGACGTAGTTTCAAGCCCCCAAGCATCCTCTCCTCCTCACCGATCAGATGAAGCAGTTGATGGAGTTGCATCGGATGGTGGAGCCGGCCATGAAGGACCTCTGCGTCAGGCTATGGCCTTCAGAGCCGTTGCCGAGCAGCTACTTCGGCCTAGTACAGAGGCTCTGCGACATTGCGCCCCGGATTGACATCTTGAAGTGCTCCGTATGCATCGAGGAAGCTCGAATGGCCATCGCGAAAACCATCGTGCATTGGCCGAAGATCAAGCCGGCCGAGATGGCCAACGGACCCTGCCTCCTGGGAAGGAGCATAGACGCCCCGAGCAATATTTTCCCATCGCAATGGATGGTGCTTGGGTGATAGAGGCTTAGTGCTCAAAAGATGTAATTTATGAGTGATTTATGATGCAGTAGCTTTGCATGGTATATCATGCTTTGTTTTGTTTATTTTGACTCCTGTGTGGCTGTTTTGATCTGAAAGTTGCCAGTCGTCGGCTTCACCCCCCCTTGTAGATGCTACGATGGGTGTTTCGACCTCCGCACTTTTACCCTTAGCCAACGTCTAGGTGCCCGGAGGCGGTAGTGTGTAAGCGAAACAAGGTGATAACCCACAAGTATAGGGGATCGCAACAGTTTTTGAGGGTAGAGTATTCAACCCAAATTTATAGATTCGACACAAGGGGAGCCAAAGAATACTTGAGAGTATTAGCAGTTGAGTTGTCAATTCAACCACACCTGGAGATTAAATATCTGCAGCAGAGTGATCAGTAGCACAGTAATATGATAGTTTTGATAGCAGTAGCAATAGTAACAGTAGCGGTAACAATAGTAGCAATAGTTTTGTAGCAGTTGGAATAGAAGCAACAGCAGTAGTAACTTAGCAAGAACAATAAGTGGAAAGGTCGTAGGCACTGGATCGATAACTCGTTGGATGATATTCATCATGTAACAGTCATAACCTAGGGCGATACAGAACTAGCTCCAGTTCATCAATGTAATGTAGGCATGTATTCCGTAAATAGTCATACCTGCTTATGGAAAAGAACTTGCATGACATCTTTTGTCCTACCTGCCCGTGGCAGCAGGGTCCATAAGGAAACTAAGGGATATTAAGGCCTCCTTTTAATAGAGAACCGGAACAAAGCATTAACATATGGCCAATACATGAACTCCTCAAACTACGGTCATCACCGCGAAGTATCCCAAATATTGTCACTATGGGGTTGACGGATCATAACACCTATGTAACATCCCAAAATTTGGAATGTTATATTAAATAAATTGAATGATTGATTGTTTGAATGATTGTTTGAAATTGAGTGTTATTTGAAACTTTTTGAAACTTTTTAATGAGAGGGAATAAAATGACTTTCCCCTTTGTGTTTGATTTCAAATTCATCCAATTCAGATCAATGAGAGAAGATGACATGACTTCCTCAAATAAAGTATTTGAAAAGTGGATTTGAAAATTTCTGAAAATATTCAATTTGGAATCTATTTCATATTTGGCTCTATTTTGAAATTTGAAAGAATTCAGATTCACTTGCCCCAAATTTCAAAAATTTGAGAGGAGGAACATGACCCTCCAAAACCAGGGGTATTTTTGTGAAATTTTGAACCATAAAACACAGGGGGTTATTTGAAAATTATTTGCAAAAGAAATAAAAACAATTTAGGCATTTTCTGAAAAATAATTTTTTTTAGTATTTATTTTGGCTGTGGAAAAATGTTCATACTGTGGTATTTATTGTTCTGATAATTTTGGTATATAAAACTTGTAAATTTAGATTTTATTTGATTCTCCAAATCGATCTTTTAGTTCCTGTTTTTAATAAAAAGGAAAATTCTCTTTTATTAAGGAAACCGCCCGAGGCCCAATAGGAATAGTTCCGGCCCAGAATCCCCTCACCAGATCCGAATCCTTTCGGAATCGGCCGCCCGATCGCCTCACCCTCCCTTTCACTCGCTGACACCTACGCCCCACCGCCCGATCCAAATCGCCGTCGCCCATCTCCTTCCTTCCCCGTGCCCCTTTCCTTACCTCGTCGGATCTTCGCCGGAGATCGTATCCGGGGCGATCCCTTGCCGTTTAGACGACCCCGTGCCGCCCCCTATAAATACCCCCAACCCCGCACCCCCTTCCGCCCGAGCCCCACATCGCCGACCCTCTCCTCTCGCCGGAATCTCTCACCGGAGCAGAGCCCCGCCGCCTCGCCATTGCTATACTGCCGCTCGTCTCCGACAGCCCCGAGACCAATCACCACCACCACTAGCCTCGCCTTGATCCACTGAACCCAACCATACACTCGCCTGAGCCCCACACCCCTCGGAACCCTCTCGCCGTCGACGCCGAAAGCTCGCCGCCGCCCCGAGCTCGTGCCGCTCGTCTCCGACTCCCTCTCGCCTCGCCACCACCACCTACCTCGCAGCCGTCGTCCGCCGCGTCGTCTGGTGGAGAAGCCGGAGCCCGAGGACCACCGGAGCTGCCAGAACCACCGCCACCCGAAGGCCACTTTGCCGGAGACCTCGCCGGAGCTCGCCTCGATACTGTGAGCACACCCCCTCTCTCTCCTCCGTCAGATCTCAGACGAACGGCCCCGATTAGATCACGCGTTTTTATTTTAAACACCGAACCGGTATGCAGTAGTTGTCGGTCGTCCACCGCTTAGTCCCGCAACGCACACCTCACAACCACTCACAGTGCGCCACGTAGACCCCCTGTTCGTCAGGTTAGTTTATCTTTTTCTGTTTTTGTTTTAGTTAACAGAATTGTTTCTGTTTTTAAAATAGCTATAACTTTTGTGTTTTTAATTGTTTTTGAGTGATTCTTTTTGATTTGTTTCACAAATATATTCTAGTTTCTGTGGATATAAAGTTTGGCCATGTTTGAAAATTTTAAATTTGAATTCAAACAGATTTGATTCAAATCTTGTTTTGTGAATAACTTGAGTTTAAAAATAGCTTTTTAGTTGATTCTTTTTGCTACTAGTCATTAGTGACTTTATTTAACAGTAGGTAGAATTTTCGAATTTTTTAGAATATTTTAAATTAGGATTTTTAACAAAACAGATTCTGTTTTAGTTCTTTTTAGGTTTATTTCTATTTCTTTTGTTTTAAATTGTTTTAGTTTATTTTATTTTATATTATTTGAAAATTTTTACTTTGTTTTCTGTTATTTAGGAATAGTATTTCAACCAAGTTTATTTCTATGTTGTTTATTCTTCTTGTTTGCATGAAATCAATTCTAGTTTCATAATAACTTGCAAATTGATTTCATTGCTAGTTTGATTTCCTATTTGAAAATTATTTCCATATATTGTTTTATAAATTTTATTTTCTGTTAACTTTAGTTTAGACCAGAAAACAATTTGTATTATAGTTGAAATTGTTTGTGGTCAATTCAAGGTTAACTTTGTTTAGGTTATAGGAATAGTTTACTAAAAGCTTTTCTATTAGTTTTTTTTTGTAATAAAGTTTTATGAGAAAATATCTTCTGTTAACTTAGTTGTTTTATATTTTGTTTTCTGTTATTTTATTATCTTAGTGTTTTCTTTGCTGTTATGTTCTATTAGCTAGAAAACTTACATTGTTTAGGGTGTTGTTTTCTTAGTCCTTAGTTGTTCTTCAAAAGTAATTCTTTTTGCTAGTAAAATATTTAATAAAATATTTTTGTTAGATTTTACTTTTTGTTGTCTTGTTGCTATTGAAAATAGGATTATTTCTAGGGAAAACTATTTTGGTTGTTGTGATGAAGTTTTGTTGTTTTAACTTTTGTCTTAAGTATTTTCCTTCATCACAACACTTTTGTGTTTGGTTTTTGTGTTGCTTTTTGATTGTTAGTATTGATTGCTAGTATGATTGCTTATATGAGTGCAATGTTTGATTATATAGATTTTCATCGGAGAGTGACGAATAGTTCTATCAAGTTATTTCTGAGAGCGATATTTATCTTCATCAACTGTACAGGCAAGTTCACTTTGATCATCTTACATTACCTATGTTTTATTTGCATTAGAATAAATCTCTCCATCATACATCCAGTAGGGTATTGAGCTTGAACTTGTTGTAGTATCATGAGGTAGGAGAAACCCAACACCCTGTTACCATTGCCCGGGAAGGGACGTTACTTCACAATTGCTACGCTTTAGTAGACGAGGTTTGGTTGTGAGATTCAGGAGTGTTGTGAGGTTAATTAATTATTTCAAGACCTACATGATGATCAAGACTTCAAGACTTCAAGGACTCAATATACCTCTGGGTGGATTGGACATGCATTTTTGGCAGCCTGATATCTATCATGGTTATGCCGGGAATCCTGGTATCTACCTGTGATCATCCCAACGAAATGCCACCCAGGCTCAGAGAGATGGATGGATACTTCAAGGCCGGAAAGCTTACGTGTGCAACCGCAAGTCAATATGGGCTCTGGCTTGGTTGACCTTAGTGGTGACTCTGGTAGGTCAGATTGCTACGAGACGTAGAAGAACGGTAGGATTGGATGGGCACTGACTTTCTATCAGAGGATCACTTTGGAAGACCATGTTTCGATCGTCTCGTTCTCAAACATCATGCAGTGCGAGGACACAACGAGAGGGATCGAATCTTGCGGGTAAAGTGTACAAACCTCTGTAGAGTGTTAAACTAATCGATTAGCTGTGTCCCCGGTTATGGACAACATGAGCACCGGAGATGATACTATCAGCCAGTCTCAACACAATTAATTAAATTTTATGATGAGTGGGTCTATTAATAATTTTGGGACATGAGAATTGGTTGGTGGAACCATCTCATTAACAACCAATTTTTTTGTAGTGATATTTCCGTTGACTCCTTTGTTGTAGGGAAAATAAAACCAGCTTTTATGCAAAAACTCGAACACAGAGCCACAAAGCCTTTGCATATAGATTAGCCTTTATCATTTATTCTATGGTGATCTTGCCGGTACATTCAATGTACTGACCTACACGGCTGCAACGTCTTATGTTGCAGATACTTTTCTACGACGAGTAAGAGTACGATTCAGGGTTACGGTCTACACTCAACCTGCCGTTGGTGTTTATTGGGACTCCACTCCCGTTGACTGTTTCCGCTGAGATTTAAGAGGTATATATCAATTTTACGGTATTTACATGTGATTGCACTTTGATATATACATTGATGTACTGTGTGTGCCAGCATACTGATCCAGGGATGGCACTGACACACAGAGGCTTGACTCGTTTTGAGTCAGGACGCTACAGAGATGGTATCAGAGCACATGTTGACTGTAGGACGTGACCCTAGAAACTGGAAAGCCCTAGGACAGGATATCTCTAAAACTTTATTTTCACAAAGATGCTTACTTCTCATCTTTTCTGATTTTATCAAATGGTCCCTCTTACCTTGATTAGTTAGAATATATCCCTTCCCTTTTGACAACACGGAGGATCAACCAAAGCCACTCCAAGAAGGACCAGATATCGGACAACTGATGGCCACTTCGGAGTAATGAAGATTTCACCATGCATTAGAATAATTGAAGCTACAATGGTTGAAGACTCCGAAGAATCGAAGAGATTGAAGACCCTGAAGAATCCCAGAATTATTATGACCTTTAGAAGACCAAACCCCTGTTGTATACTCACGTTAGATGCGATGATTTGTGAGCTGTCATTGTGTGATGTTTTTCCGACAGCCGCAAATAAAACCTATTTTCAAAACTATTGTTTGTATTGTGTGTATCCCCTCCTTTCTCTCTCTCGTATCTCATCCCAAAACCCTTGGACCCAATAGATGGTGAATGAAGTTGGACTTGTATTCTCTGGACCAATGACCCAGCTGGAGGCAGAAGTATGGATTCAAAACATGGAGGATAGCTTCGGGAGAAACTCGATTGCACAGAAGTATGAAGTTCAATACGCTCTTCAGTACTTTACCCAAGTGCTGCAACTTGGTGGAAAATGCATCAAGCCATTCAAGGATGTAACGGAGCAAAAACCTGGGAGGAATTCAAGAAGACTCTTTTAAGATCCCGTCTCATTCAGAAGCACCGTGATAACACGATGAAGAAGCCTTGTGCATGCAAGATCTGTGGAGAAATAGGACACACCCAGGAAGAACACAAGGATGGATGCCCTCATTGTGAAGAAAATCATCCAGCCGAGGAATGCCCAACTAGTCACATGACTTGTTTCTTGTGTGAAGGAACCACCCACTACCCGGCTCAGTGCCACATTTACCCCAAGGTACAACAATTTGTCAAGCAGCAGAAGGAAGCAATGAAAGAAGTCCTCGGGAAAAAGTTAGAAGAACCCATGAAAATGGGAGATACACCAGACCCAATCGTAGATACCAAGTCATGTTATTCATGTGGAGAAGAAGGACATATTTCCCTGAATTGTCCGAACGAGTATCTGGGAGATTTTCCGACAGCAGAAGTGCAATATGATCCTCAGGAGATAGAAGGAATGATCAACCTGGACAATAAGAAAGGCCAAGTAAGTGGTGGCATCAAATGTTTGCATTGCAGATTGGAGAGACCTCATTGTTATTGCAAGAAGTATGAGCCAAGCATCAAGCAAGGAGCCCAACCCAAGAAGAAGAGGAAGACTCCGTGGTTTTCTACACCGAAGGAGCCGAGTCACATCACTTGTCATCGGTGCAACAAGACAGGACACTACTCCTATACCTGTCCGGAGAAGAAGACTAAATATGAGTAGTTGAGTTGTGGATTTTTTTTGGAAGTAATAAATGTAATAGGAAGCACTCTTACTTTACTTGAGACTATGGAGTTGAACTATGTAACGAAAGTCTCAGAGATTATAATAACTTCATGAATCAATAGAATTTATTGTGTCATGATTTCCTATGTTGAATTGTATGAGTTGTTACTCTGTAAGCAAGATCTCTGACCATTTTATTGAGGATATGAGAAAATATGGTCTATGCAGGCATATGTACATTTCATTTTAAGTGTGGTAGTAACCGGTAAAACCACAGGATCCAAGGAAAAAGAATGTATACTTCATGCCAAGGAGTTTGGATAAATGAGTAAATGAGAAGGAAATGCTGGACCATATCAAACCATGTGGATGACAGCATTTGTAATAAAGTACTCCTGATGTTGGAATTTTTGAGAATATAGTGATGAACCAATACCTAAGGGTAAACAGACCAATGGAAAGGAAAATGAATTTCACAGAATGGATCCTGAACAAGAATAAGCCTGTGATTTATTTTACCCAAGGGAATGATGGAATGAATTGAAGGTAATGATGGAATAGGAAACGCTAGTAACCCCAAGGGTGAGTTAGAGTTGTACAACTATTAAAGTGAGCCCACAACCCAGAGACCTCAGGATTGATAAGGATCAAGCCCTACCGCTATGAAGGCAGGTACTTGGAAAAAGCTATGCATGATCAGCAGACGTTTTCTTAGGAAGATACGAAAACCTGAGAGTTGTGAAGAAACGATAGATCATTTGTTCAGCTTGCAGAATCAATGGATTTATCTGAACTTCGTTCATGGACAAGAGAAAATCTGCAATGCTTGTGAGGAAGCCCAAGTGTTAGAATACGAGATTCGCTAAACCTTATACAAGGTAATGATTTGGGTGCGGAATGGATTGATCACCATGACGACTTACTCTTATCATTTCTCTTGCTATTTGGAATGGTAAATCTGAGTGACTTACCCATAGTAAAGAGACGACGTTCTTTGAAGCTTTTGTTTAAGCCTTAGAGTGGTATGATGAAGACCCTGTACATGGCAGCTATTGTCACACGTAGGAATTTACGGTGAGGATGAAGCCAAGACCCATTTCACTGCAGGATGACCACTAATGGTAGACCACCATGAGATCATCGGTAAGTTATTTAGAATGATCGCGAGAACTGTCAGTTAAGAAGACCCAGTATCGGAAGAAAGTTACTTTGATATGAGAACCCAAGACTTTGAGTGAAACGTTATGAATATAATGGTGGAGCATCACCAAAGGAGTTACAGTGGTGAATGTGAAGAGACAGATGTCAAGACCCCAGAGGACTGTCAATATTTTGAGAGACCAGTAACTCTCATTTTAAGTGTGGTAGCACCCACACTTTCATGGTCAATGGATTTCCTAGGAAACCCCCAAACCCTAACCTTTTCTTTCTAGCCCTTTCGAATCTCGAGGACGAGATTCATTTTAAGTGTGGTAGGTTTGTAACATCCCAAAATTTGGAATGTTATATTAAATAAATTGAATGATTGATTGTTTGAATGATTGTTTGAAATTGAGTGTTATTTGAAACTTTTTGAAACTTTTTAATGAGAGGGAATAAAATGACTTTCCCCTTTGTGTTTGATTTCAAATTCATCCAATTCAGATCAATGAGAGAAGATGACATGACTTCCTCAAATAAAGTATTTGAAAAGTGGATTTGAAAATTTCTGAAAATATTCAATTTGGAATCTATTTCATATTTGGCTCTATTTTGAAATTTGAAAGAATTCAGATTCACTTGCCCCAAATTTCAAAAATTTGAGAGGAGGAACATGACCCTCCAAAACCAGGGGTATTTTTGTGAAATTTTGAACCATAAAACACAGGGGGTTATTTGAAAATTATTTGCAAAAGAAATAAAAACAATTTAGGCATTTTCTGAAAAATATTTTTTTTTAGTATTTATTTTGGCTGTGGAAAAATGTTCATACTGTGGTATTTATTGTTCTGATAATTTTGGTATATAAAACTTGTAAATTTAGATTTTATTTGATTCTCCAAATCGATCTTTTAGTTCCTGTTTTTAATAAAAAGGAAAATTCTCTTTTATTAAGGAAACCGCCCGAGGCCCAATTGGAATAGTTCCGGCCCAGAATCCCCTCACCAGATCCGAATCCTTTCGGAATCGGCCGCCCGATCGCCTCACCCTCCCTTTCACTCGCTGACACCTACGCCCCACCGCCCGATCCAAATCGCCGTCGCCCATCTCCTTCCTTCCCCGTGCCCCTTTCCTTACCTCGTCGGATCTTCGCCGGAGATCGTATCCGGGGCGATCCCTTGCCGTTTAGACGACCCCGTGCCGCCCCCTATAAATACCCCCAACCCCGCACCCCCTTCCGCCCGAGCCCCACATCGCCGACCCTCTCCTCTCGCCGGAATCTCTCACCGGAGCAGAGCCCCGCCGCCTCGCCATTGCTATACTGTCGCTCGTCTCCGACAGCCCCGAGACCAATCACCACCACCACTAGCCTCGCCTTGATCCACTGAACCCAACCATACACTCGCCTGAGCCCCACACCCCTCGGAACCCTCTCGCCGTCGACGCCGAAAGCTCGCCGCCGCCCCGAGCTCGTGCCGCTCGTCTCCGACTCCCTCTCGCCTCGCCACCACCACCTACCTCGCAGCCGTCGTCCGCCGCGTCGTCTGGTGGAGAAGCCGGAGCCCGAGGACCACCGGAGCTGCCAGAACCACCGCCACCCGAAGGCCACTTTGCCGGAGACCTCGCCGGAGCTCGCCTCGATACTGTGAGCACACCCCCTCTCTCTCCTCCGTCAGATCTCAGACGAACGGCCCCGATTAGATCACGCGTTTTTATTTTAAACACCGAACTGGTATGCAGTAGTTGTCGGTCGTCCACCGCTTAGTCCCGCAACGCACACCTCACAACCACTCACAGTGCGCCACGTAGACCCCCTGTTCGTCAGGTTAGTTTATCTTTTTCTGTTTTTGTTTTAGTTAACAGAATTGTTTCTGTTTTTAAAATAGCTATAACTTTTATGTTTTTAATTGTTTTTGAGTGATTCTTTTTGATTTGTTTCACAAATATATTCTAGTTTCTGTGGATATAAAGTTTGGCCATGTTTGAAAATTTTAAATTTGAATTCAAACAGATTTGATTCAAATCTTGTTTTGTGAATAACTTGAGTTTAAAAATAGCTTTTTAGTTGATTCTTTTTGCTACTAGTCATTAGTGACTTTATTTAACAGTAGGTAGAATTTTCGAATTTTTTAGAATATTTTAAATTAGGATTTTTAACAAAACAGATTCTGTTTTAGTTCTTTTTAGGTTTATTTCTATTTCTTTTGTTTTAAATTGTTTTAGTTTATTTTATTTTATATTATTTGAAAATTTTTACTTTGTTTTCTGTTATTTAGGAATAGTATTTCAACCAAGTTTATTTCTATGTTGTTTATTCTTCTTGTTTGCATGAAATCAATTCTAGTTTCATAATAACTTGCAAATTGATTTCATTGCTAGTTTGATTTCCTATTTGAAAATTATTTCCATATATTGTTTTATAAATTTTATTTTCTGTTAACTTTAGTTTAGACCAGAAAACAATTTGTATTATAGTTGAAATTGTTTGTGGTCAATTCAAGGTTAACTTTGTTTAGGTTATAGGAATAGTTTACTAAAAGCTTTTCTATTAGTTTTTTTTTGTAATAAAGTTTTATGAGAAAATATCTTCTGTTAACTTAGTTGTTTTATATTTTGTTTTCTGTTATTTTATTATCTTAGTGTTTTCTTTGCTGTTATGTTCTATTAGCTAGAAAACTTACATTGTTTAGGGTGTTGTTTTCTTAGTCCTTAGTTGTTCTTCAAAAGTAATTCTTTTTGCTAGTAAAATATTTAATAAAATATTTTTGTTAGATTTTACTTTTTGTTGTCTTGTTGCTATTGAAAATAGGATTATTTCTAGGGAAAACTATTTTGGTTGTTGTGATGAAGTTTTGTTGTTTTAACTTTTGTCTTAAGTATTTTCCTTCATCACAACACTTTTGTGTTTGGTTTTTGTGTTGCTTTTTGATTGTTAGTATTGATTGCTAGTATGATTGCTTATATGAGTGCAATGTTTGATTATATAGATTTTCATCGGAGAGTGACGAATAGTTCTATCAAGTTATTTCTGAGAGCGATATTTATCTTCATCAACTGTACAGGCAAGTTCACTTTGATCATCTTACATTACCTATGTTTTATTTGCATTAGAATAAATCTCTCCATCATACATCCAGTAGGGTATTGAGCTTGAACTTGTTGTAGTATCATGAGGTAGGAGAAACCCAACACCCTGTTACCATTGCCCGGGAAGGGACGTTACTTCACAATTGCTACGCTTTAGTAGACGAGGTTTGGTTGTGAGATTCAGGAGTGTTGTGAGGTTAATTAATTATTTCAAGACCTACATGATGATCAAGACTTCAAGACTTCAAGGACTCAATATACCTCTGGGTGGATTGGACATGCATTTTTGGCAGCCTGATATCTATCATGGTTATGCCGGGAATCCTGGTATCTACCTGTGATCATCCCAACGAAATGCCACCCAGGCTCAGAGAGATGGATGGATACTTCAAGGCCGGAAAGCTTACGTGTGCAACCGCAAGTCAATATGGGCTCTGGCTTGGTTGACCTTAGTGGTGACTCTGGTAGGTCAGATTGCTACGAGACGTAGAAGAACGGTAGGATTGGATGGGCACTGACTTTCTATCAGAGGATCACTTTGGAAGACCATGTTTCGATCGTCTCGTTCTCAAACATCATGCAGTGCGAGGACACAACGAGAGGGATCGAATCTTGCGGGTAAAGTGTACAAACCTCTGTAGAGTGTTAAACTAATCGATTAGCTGTGTCCCCGGTTATGGACAACATGAGCACCGGAGATGATACTATCAGCCAGTCTCAACACAATTAATTAAATTTTATGATGAGTGGGTCTATTAATAATTTTGGGACATGAGAATTGGTTGGTGGAACCATCTCATTAACAACCAATTTTTTTGTAGTGATATTTCCGTTGACTCCTTTGTTGTAGGGAAAATAAAACCAGCTTTTATGCAAAAACTCGAACACAGAGCCACAAAGCCTTTGCATATAGATTAGCCTTTATCATTTATTCTATGGTGATCTTGCCGGTACATTCAATGTACTGACCTACACGGCTGCAACGTCTTATGTTGCAGATACTTTTCTACGACGAGTAAGAGTACGATTCAGGGTTACGGTCTACACTCAACCTGCCGTTGGTGTTTATTGGGACTCCACTCCCGTTGACTGTTTCCGCTGAGATTTAAGAGGTATATATCAATTTTACGGTATTTACATGTGATTGCACTTTGATATATACATTGATGTACTGTGTGTGCCAGCATACTGATCCAGGGATGGCACTGACACACAGAGGCTTGACTCGTTTTGAGTCGGGACGCTACAACCTAATAGGTTCATATGGCTAGGCAAGATCGGATGAAGAACATGGATATAGAGATGATAACATAAATGGTTCAGATCTGAAATCATGGCACTCGGGCCCTAGTGACAAGCATTAGTCATAGCAACATCAATCTCAGAACATAATGGGTACTAGGGATCAAGCCCTAACAAAACTAACTCGATTACATGATGAATCTCATCCAACTCCTCACCGACAAGCAAGCCTACGAAGGAATTACTCACTCCCGGTGGGCAGCATCATGGAATAGGCAATGGAGAAAGGTTGGTGATGACAAAGACCGAAGATTCCCCTCTCTAGAGCCCCAAACGGGCTCCAGATCTGGCCTTCCGATGAAGAACAGGAGGTGGCAGCGGCTCCGTCTCATGAAACGCGATAATTCTTTCTCTTTGATTTTTTTCTCCAAATTTAGGAATTTATTGTGGCGGAAATAGGTCAGGTGGGGCCACGAGGTGGGCGCAACCCACCAGGGCGCGCCGGGAGGGGGCTGGTGCGCCCTGGTGTACTGTGCCCAGCCTGGCCTCCCTCTCCGGTGGTTTTTGGCTCCAGTATTTTTTATATTTTCCAAAATAAATCTCCAAAAAGTTTCGTTCCATTCCGAGAACATTTATTTCTGCACAAAAACAATACCATTGTAATTCTGCTGAAAATAGCGTCAGTCCGGGTTAGTTCCATTCAAATCATGCAAATTAGAGTCCAAAACAAGGGCAAAAGAGTGAGGAAAAGTAGATACGTTGGAGACGTATCAACTCCCCCAAGCTTAAACCTTTGCTTGTCCTCAAGCAATTTCAGTTGACAAACTGAAAGTGATAAATAAAAACTTTTATGAACTCTTTTGTTCTTTTTTTACATATATATGCTTAAGTAGCACCCAGGTTTTCAGCAAAGATTATGACTAACCATGTCAACAATAACTCTTAGGAATTATATTTACTCATATCAATAACATAAGCAACTAGCGAGCAATAGTAAGATATCTCAAGCGCCAACATTTTGTCAAAACAATCGTGATACAATATGACAATAGTGGTATCTCGCTAGCCCTTTTTGAGACCGCAAAACATAAATGTAGAGCACCTCCAAAGTTCAAGCAGCGACTAAACATTGTAATTCATGGTAGAAAAGATCCAGTCATGCTGCACCCAACATCAACTATACACAATGCATGAGGATGACAATAGTTCTCTCAGGTCTGACGCTTATTTGAGAAGGTGATGACTCAACATAAAAATAAATATATAGTCCCTTCGCAGAGGGAAGCATGGATTTGCAGCGGTGCCAGAGCTCAAAGTTTAAAACAGAGATAGATATGATTTTGAGAGGTACACCCTTCCTGTCAACTTCACGACCAAGAGTTATCAATATCTTCCATGCTAAACAAATTAGTGGCGGTTCCCAAGCGGTAAAAGTAAAGGTTTACTCCCCGTCCACCAACAATCACACTCCACGGCGAGCCGTATCCACGGGTACCGTCCAAACCAACAACTTTCCTGGGGGAGTTTTGTTTAATTATTTTTGATTTTTGATTTCGGGACTGGGAATCCCTATTACCGCCCCTCTCATGTAAGGACAAGTGAATAAACACTCGTCATGAGAATAACCCGCTTAGCATGGAAGATACTGACTGCCCCCTGTCGCTCCATGAGTGGTCCAGGCACACAAAACAGATGTTCATTTGAATTTTTAGAGGTGGCACATGCAAATTTACTTTGGAACAGCAGGGTAATACCGCATATAGGTAGATATGGTGGACTCATCTGGCATAACTTGGTTTAAGGGTTTTGATGCACAAGCAGTATTTCCGCTTAGTACAGGCGAAGGCTAGCAAATAGATTGAGAAGCGGCCAGCTAGAGAGAGAAGACGGTCATGAACATGCATTACATATAATCAACATTGAATACTAGCATGGGTAGGATATGGACACCATGAACATAAATATCATGAAGGCTATGTTGGTTTTGATTCGACTACATGCGGGAACATGTGCCAAGTCAAGCCACTTGAAACATTAAGAGGTGGATACCATATCATCATACCGCATCACAACCATTTTAATGCTTGTTGACACGCAAGATAAATCATTATCCACTCCTAGCTACTTAAGCATGGCATGAACAACTATAATATCTAATGGTCATTGCAAACATGTTTGATCATAATGAGCTGAATCAAGGGATACTAGGTTAAACATATTTACAAAAACAAAAACAAGTTGAGTTCATACCCGCTTTTCTCTGCCACAGTCAATTCATCAAATGTCATCATTATTGCCTTTCACTTGCACGACCGAATGATAAGAAAATAATAATAGTGCAAGAGTGCTATGAACTAAGCTGGAATCTGCATACAGTTTATTCAAGAGGAGAAGACAAAGTAACATGGGCTCTTTATTAGATAAACAATAATGCAGATGAGAGCCACTCAATAATTTCATCGTGATCTTCTCCTTGGTACGACTCAAGTAAAAAGAAAAGAATTTCAGAGAAACACTGAAATATTTTTGGAGTTTTTAGTTTTTCATGAAGCAAACAAATGAAAGAAAACAAAAACCAGAAAAACTATTTACACGGGAATGCTCCCAACAAGTAAAAGAAGAAGCAAGAAATATTTTTGGGTTTTCTTTTAAAGCAACACTAAACTAAGCTAGAAAGAAAAACTAAAAAAAAGTGGGACGTATTTTTGGGTTTTCTCAAAGTTTTTCAAACACACAAGAAGAAAGCGAGAAAACAAATCTAGCATGGATAATACAATGAAAGAGTGTGAACACCGACAACTGGAATGAAATGTGTGAACATGAATGTAATGTCGGTGGAAATACGTACTCCCCCAAGCTTAGGCTTTTGGCCTAGCTTGGTAATCACTATCCGTATGAATAATAATCTGGGCGATGGCTCATCGAGAACCTCGGAGCAGACTCCGCGGCCCTCCTGGCAGCTTCAACGTCCGCGTTGTACTCATAAGCTTCGCTCTCAAGAACATAATATCTTCCCCTAGTGTGAAAATCAAAGAGAGCAGGAGCAGGCAAAACAACAGGCACAACAGGTTTCTTATTGAATCTCAAGTTATAGGTGCAGTTGGTGGCCGTACCCGTAAGGAACTTATGCCGCTTCATAGCATCAAAGTCTAAATACTGAGTGGGTAGGATGGGGTCATTATGCCAAGGTGAAACATTTAATCTCTCAGCTACACGGGAAGCATAAATTCCTCCATAAAAATTACCACTAGCAGCATTAAGGTGCAACCTCCGTGCAACAATTGCACTAAGATTATAATCCTTATTCCCAGTTATGGCAGTTTGTAAGAGACTCAAATCATGAGCACATAAGGTGCTATAGTTTTGTTTGCCTACAATACATTTACCGTTAAAGAGCGCAAAATATTGGAGTGATGGAAAATGGATGCTATTAATTCTCCCTTGTGTAACCCCCCTATCTTCGCCAAAGCAAAGATTAACTAGAAACGATTCGTACTCGGATTTTGTTGGTTCATCGAAGGAACCCTCATATGGAAGTTTGCATGCATCGCTAAACATTTCTAAGGGCATGGTAAAGGAATGATCGTACAGGTTGAATGAAACTCTAGACTGACGAGGAAAATATTTAAATGTCTTTGTGAATGTTTTCGTGAGTTCGAGGTGTTGGGGCACTTATCTGCGATGAAGGAAGCAAGCCTTGTGTTGTGGATAAATTGATAAAATTCCTCCTTAATACCTGCACCTTCCATGAACTCGTCGCAAGGCCACAAGCATGATTTGGTAGCGGCATCTCGCATCGAGCTTTCGCTTGGTTCAACATAAGACTGTCGAACTGAGCTTCCACTTGACGAGGCTCCCGAGGATCTCCTCCTCGAAGAACTCCTAAAGAATTGCATTTTTATTCCTATAAAATTTCTGAAAAAAAATTAGTCCACAAAAATTTTGTCAATAAAACTTTGTAAGATTGTTAGTAACTACTCCCAAGCATGCATAGAGGCCATATTGAGCTTACAAACTACTTAGAACTCTAAGCATTCAACATGCAAGCTCATCTACAGCAGCACCAAGAGTAGCTAATTACTCTAAAAATGACCCACTAAAACAAAAACTAATTGGAGCAATGGAGGAGTCACATACCAAGAAGCAATCTCTCCAAACAGTTTCAGAAACAGAGCTTCGAGCAAAGAGATCGAAATCCGCGAGTTTGAGAGCAAGAACACGAAAATGGTGGCTGTGGTGAATTTTTGCTGGAGGTAGGTGACAATGTGGGCTAATGAGATAAGTGAGGGGGCCCACGTGGGGACCACAACCCACAAGGGCGCGCCTGGGGGTGCTGGTGCGCCCTGGTGTCTGTGGGCACCAGGTGCACCCCCCTCAGGTGTTATTTGCATCAGAAATTCATAAATATTCAGAAAAAAATCGTGTTAAATTTTGAGGACATTCTGAGAATTTTTATTTTTGGGTCATTTTTTTATTGCATGGAGAAAACAGAAAACAGGGT
The DNA here is from genome assembly GCA_039707655.1 of Elymus sibiricus. Classification (NCBI taxonomy): domain Eukaryota; kingdom Viridiplantae; phylum Streptophyta; class Magnoliopsida; order Poales; family Poaceae; genus Elymus; species Elymus sibiricus. The sequence continues at coordinate 256,456,352 of CM077671.1, forward strand.
AAACACAGCATTTTATTTTATTTGACTAACTAGAACAGAAAATAAAATGTGGGAACAGAGAGTTGTGCTTACTAGATTCATCGACTTCATACCTCTCAAAAATGATCCATTAATAAGGTTGATCAAGTCTTATTAACAACCACTTCCGATTAGCATGAAGCCGAAGAACTTTCATAAAACACTAAGTTACCTCAATGGGGATGTGCATATCCCCAACAATAAGTATATCATATTTCTTTTTGGCAGTAGGTAGAGGTAATTGAAAACTTCCAATAGTGATGGTCGGAGATTCTTCAATAACATTTATACCATTCACTTGGAATTGTTTCTTCGGAAAGTGCACCGTATGCTCATTACAATTGATATGAAAAGTGACTTTGCTTTTATTGCAATCAATAACAGCCCCTGCAGTATTCAAAAAGGGTCTACCAAGGATAATCGACATGTTGTCATCCTCGGGCATCTCAAGAATAACAAAGTCCGTTAAGATAGTAACATTTGCAACAACAACGGGCACATCCTCACAAATACCAATAGGTATGGCTGTTGATTTGTCAGCCATTTGCAATGATATCTCAGTAGGTGTGAGTTTATTCAAATCAAGTATTTTATATAAGGAGAAAGGCATAACACTAACACCGGCTCCCAAATCACACAAAGCAGTTTTAACATAGTTTCTTTTGATGGAGCAAGGTATAGTTGGTATTCCCGGATCTCCAAGTTTTTTAGGTACTCCATCCTTAAAAGAATAATTAGCAAGCATGGTGGAGATTTCAGATTTAGGTATTTTTATTTTATTTGTGATGATGTCTTTCATATACTTTGCATAAGGAGCCATCTTCAAAATATCAGTTAAACGGGTACGCAAAAAGAGTGGCCTAATCATCTCAACAAAGCGCTCAAATTCTTCATCATCCTTTTTCTTAGATGGCTTAGGTGGAAATGGCATGGGTTTCTGAACCCATGGCTCTATTTCTTTACCATGTTTCCTAGCCACAAAGTCTCTTTTATCATAACGTTTATTTTTAGGTTGTGGGTTATCAAGATCAGGAGCAGGCTCTATTTCAACATCATTATCTGGTTCTCTATCATTACTAAGTTGAACATCATTGTGAACATCATTATTATCATTTTCATTATCACTAGGTGAATGTTCACTACCAGATTGAGTTTCAGCATAAGAAATATAGACATCATTATTATCAGGAGGTTTCTGTGTCTCAGGTTCACTAGAGGTATGCAAAGTCCTATCATTTTTCTTTTTCTTTTTCCTCTTAGAAGGACTAGGTGCATCAGTATTAATTCTCTAAGAATCTTGTTCAATTCTCTTAGGGTGACCCTCAGGATAAAGTGGTTCTTGGGTCATTCTACCTCCTCTAGTTACTACTCTAGAAGCAAAATCATGCATATTACTATTCATTTCATCAAGCAATTCTTTTTGAGACTTAGCAACTTGTTCTCACTGAGTTTGAACCATAGAGGCATGCTTTCCTACACCTCTAACATCATTACTGATTCTAAATAGCAAGTCACTCAACCGAGCAATCATATCACAATTGTATTTCAATGGTTTCAGAACATGAGCATTGAAATGATCTTGCTTCATAATATAGTTATCAAACTCATATAAGCATTGACTAGGATGTTTATTGTGAGGAATGTCACTTTCATTGAACTTTAATAAAAAATTTACCAATACCACCTGTGGAGGTGGTGGTGTGTCAAGGCCATGTATTTCTTCAATAGTTGGCAAATTCTTGACATCCTCAGCTTTAATACCTTTTTCCTTCATAGATTTCTTTGTGTCTTGCATATCTTCAGGACTGAGAAATAAAATACCCCTCTTCTTCGGAGTGAGTTTAGGCGGTGGTTCAGGAAGAGTCCAATCATCATAATTTTTCAATATGTTATTCAATAATTCCTCAGCTTGTTCAATAGTTTGTTCCCTGAAAACACAACCAGCACAACTATCTAGGAAGTCCCTAGAAGTATCGGTTAGTCCATTATAAAAGATATCAAGTATTTCATTTTTCTTGAGAGGATGATCAGGCAAAGCATTAAGCAATTGGAGAAGCCTCCCCCAAGCTTGTGGGAGACTCTCTTCTTCAATTTGCACAAAGTTAAATATTTCCTGTAAGGCAGCTTGTTTCTTATGAGCAGGAAAATATTTTTCAGAGAAGTAGTAAATCATATCCTGGGGAGTACGCACACAACCAGGAGTAAGAGTATTGTACCATGTCTTAGCATCACCCTTTAATGAGAACAGAAATAACTTAAGGATATAATAGTAGCGAATCTTCTCATCATGACTAAAGAGGGTGGTTATATCATTCATCTTAGTAAGGTGTGCCACTACGGTTTTAGTTTCATAGCCATGGAAAGGATCAGATTAAACAAAATTAATTAACTCTGGGTTGACAGAGAATTCATAATCCTTATCGGTAACACAGATAGGTGAAGTAGCAAACTTAGGATCAAATTTCATTCTAGCATTCAAAGTCTTTTCCTTATACTTGCATAGCAATTTCTTAAGATCGTCTCTATCCTTGCAAGAAAGAATTTCTCTAGTTATCTCCTCGTCCATAACATAACCTTCAGGTATCTTAGGCATTTCAAACTTAGGAGAGTTAGGACTAATAGGAGTTTCATATTCATAATCAGTTTCATAAGCTTCATTAGTTTCAGCAATCTCATCAGTTTCAGTAGTTTCATTTTCTTTAGCTCTAGCAATTTGTTCATCAAGAAATTCTCCTAGTGGCACATTATCATCAAGCATGGTACTAGCATCATCATAAGCATCATTCATAGCAGAGGTAGCATCATCAATAAGTTGCGACATATCAGGATTACTAGCATGTGGTGGTGTTGCAAGCTTACTCATAACAGAAGGTGAATCAAGTGCAGAGCTAGATGGCAGTTCCTTACCTCCCCTCGTAGTAGAGGGAAAAATCTTGGTACCTGGATCCTTCAGATTCTTCATAGTGATATATTGATATAAATCCCAAGTAACTCAGCAAACATTGCAATGCTCCCCGGCAACGGCGCCAGAAAAAGGTCTTGATAACCCACAAGTATAGGGGATCGCAACAGTTTTCGAGTGTAGAGTATTCAACCCAAATTTATATATTTGACACAAGGGGAGCCAAACAATACTTGAGAGTATTAGCAGTTGAGTTGTCAATTCAACCACACCTGGAGATTAAATATCTATAGCAGAGTGATCAGTAGCACAGTAATATCATAGTTTTGATAGCAGTAGCAATAGTAACAGTAGCGGTAACAATAGTAGCAATAGTTTTGTAGCAGTTGGAACAGCAGCAACAACAGTAATAACTTAGCAAGGACAATAAGTGGAAAAGTCGTAGGCACTGGATCGTTAACTCGTTGGATGATATTCATCATGTAACAGTCATAACCTACGGCGATACAGAACTAGCTCCAGTTCATCAATGTAATGTAGGCATGTATTCCGTAAATAGTCATACGTGCTTATGGAAAAGAACTTGCATGACATCTTTTGTCCTACCCTCCCATGGCAGCGGGGTCCATAAGGAAACTAAGGGATATTAATGCCTCCTTTTAATAGAGAACCGGAACAAAGCATTAACACATGGTGAATACATCAACTCCTCAAACTACGGTCATCGCCGTGAAGTATCCCAAATATTTTCACTATGGGGTTGACGGATCATAACACGTAATAGGTGCTTATGGCTAGGCAAGATCGGATCAATAACATGGATATAGAGATGATAACCGAAACGGTTCAGATCTGAAATCATGGCACTCGGGCCCTAGTGACAAGCATTAGGCATAGCAAAGTCATAGCAACATCAATCTCAGAACATAATGGGTACTAGGGATCAAGCCCTAACAAAACTAACTCGATTACATGATGAATCTCATCCAACTCCTCACCGACCAGCAAGCCTACGAATGAATTACTCACTCCTGGTGGGGAGCATCATGGAATTGGCGATGCAGAAAGGTTGGTGATGACGAAGACCAAAGATTCCCCTCTGCGGAGCCCCAAACGGGCTCCAGATCTGGCCTCCCGATGAAGAACAGGAGGTGGCGGCGGCTCCGTCTCGTGAAACACGATAATTCTTTCTCTCTTAATTTTTTCTCCAAATTTAGGAATTTATAGTGGCGGAAATAGGTCAAGTGGGGCCACGAGGTGGGCACAACCCACCAGGGCGCACCGGGAGGGGCCTAGCGCGCCCTGGTGTATTGTGCCCAGCCTGGCCTCCCTCTCCGGTGGTTTTTGGCTCCAGTATTTTTTATATTTTCCAAAATAAATCTCCAAAAAGTTTCGCTCCATTCCGAGAACTTTTATTTCTACACAAAAATAACACCATGCTAATTCTGCTGAAGACAGCATCAGTCCGGGTTAGTTCTATTCAAATCATGCAAATTAGAGTCCAAAACAAGGGCAAAAGAGTGAGGAAAAGTAGATATGTTGGAGACGTATCACAAGGCAATCTGTCGTGGTTTTATCATGGCAGATGTCCTAGTGCAAGGACTTTGGGGTGAAGCCATCGCTATGGCGGTTAACTCGAAGGGGTTGATCGGGACGAAAGACACAGGTTTACCCAGGTTCAGCCCCTCTCGAAGGAGGTAACAGCCTACGTCCTACTTTGAGTTTTATTGATTTTGTATCGATTACAAGGGAGCGGAAATCGCTTGACCTAGCACTCGATCAAAGGTTTCGTGTCCTAAGCCGCCCAAGGAACCCGCCTTTATATACACAGGTCGAGGCCCTGGGCTTACAAGAGTCCGGGCCGGGTTACATCCAGTAACCGACCTTACCTCTAAATCACTTTGCCTTATCTTGGCAAGTCATCTCCCGGCGGCTTATACCTCCGGGTCATACACTGCCTTCCGGCTCTGGGCCTCCGCCCGGCCCATCTGGTAAGTTACTTCCAGGCCTTGTCTTAGTCTTCCGGCCTGCTTAAGGCCTCACTGTTAAAGTCGCCAACTTCCTAACCCGGCCCCTCCTGGTCGGGTTATACCACGGGTTTAGATCCCGACCATTAGGCCCCAGATTGATTTGAACTTGTTCGTGCAATCTTCAAGTCTTCTGGTTGGCAAGTCTTGCGTCCCTCATAATCATCTGACCTGAAAATAATCTTCATGACCCACCATGTGAAAATGGATGACGTCATCTCTAGCAAATCCAAAAGGTCTCAAAGACATCACAACGGATCTCTGCATCGCACCGACCGGACCACGCCGTCTTCTTCAGCCAGGCCCGCTGCATCACCCTGACCGTGACGAGAGCTTGCCGGCGTGCACCCGCATCTCCTGCATCTCCCAGGTTCCATTCCCCTTTTCTCCTAGATCCGCATTAGCTCATGGGTGTTCTTTCGAGTCTGCCGCCGCTCGTCGAAGTTCTTACCGTAGATGGGAAAGGGAATCGCCCTTAGGCTTCCAACCGCTAGACAAATCATGCGGTGCTCTGCTTAACATGTATTCCATATTCATTATAGATCATCCCGTCACTGGAATTCGTATATGAACTGCTTGTTCTTCCACGGACGTTTTTCGGTTTAGAAAATGTTTCTCTTTTATCTTCGTCTGTAGATCTTGCGACTGCAACTGTAGTTGGTGGAACTTGTTTGTCCACAGTTAGCAATATTTTCAACATTTACTGTCAATTTGACCCGCCATCATGTTGCCAACTATCCCTGGCAAGATATAATCCGCTTCATACCTGTAATTAGCGGCGGCTCATAGCTTAATAATGACCCGCCATATAGCGTCGTCGTCTTAAAGTCATAGCTGTTTTGATCATGCAGCATTCTTAACCCGCCGTATTTCCGTACTTTTCCACAGCATTTAACCTGCCATTATGGCCAAAGCCCCCGCTTCTTGCGACTGAGTAGGCTCCGGGGTTACCGAGGTGATTCTTAATGATTTCATAGTCATGGGAGTTCTGCCGGCTCAGGACGTCATCCATTGGCGGGTTCCTGGTATTGAGATCACTCCTGAACCCAAGGAAGGGGAGGTCATCGTGTTCACAGATCATCTTCTCCATGGCTTCTCACCGCCCGGATCAAATTTCTTCCGGGACGCCCTTCATTTTTACGAGCTTCATCCTCAAGATATTGGCCCCAACTCAGTCACCAACCTGTGCCAGTTCCAAATATTCTGTGAAGCATATCTGCAAGAAGAGCCCTCCGTTGACCTCTTTAGAGATTTCTTCTACATCAACCGCCAGACGGAGATTGCCGATGGACCAAGCCTTGAGCTTGGTGGTGTCTCCATTCAGAGGCGGAGAGATGTTTCCTTTCCCTCGGGGACTCTACATAGCCACCCTAAGGACTGGAATCATACGTGGTTTTATTGCAAAGACACTTCTCCGGCTGGAGAGAATCCACTGCCGGGTTATCGTCCTTACCGGCTCTGCACCACCAGTGAGCTCCCAGACCGGCTGTCAGCCATAGAGAGCGCCCAGTATGCTCCAACATTTTCAAAGATCAGGGCCTTATTGGCCAATGGATTAACTGGCGTTGACCTAACTCGCTGCTGGGTCTCTTGGAGAATTTTACCATTGAGCCGGCGCGGCGGCTTAATGTGTGAATACACTGGCGAAGTGAATGATCCTCAACGCTTCAATCAGACGCCTCTAACGGACAAGGACCTCAACTTGATTGTCATATCTTTGCTGGGAGAACCTCAGGAGGTCTGCAACAAGACGGGGTTAAACCCCTTATACGCTCATAACCTGGCTCCCGCAGTAAGACTTTTTACCTTAACATTTCACTCTTTTCCTTTAGATTTCGCACTTTACCTTATTTAACCTCTCTGCAAATGCCTTTATTATATGCAGGACGGTTCTTCCTTCTGTAAGAAGAGACTAAACATAGCCTCCACTTCCAAGAAGAAGATAAAGGCGACTAAGACCCGGGCTCCGGCTTGTAAGAAGAAATAGACAGCTGAGGAGCTGCTTGAGCTGGATGACTCGGAGGTAGAAGTTGACTCTCTTGGCCTTCTTTTCATGCAACTTATTGACGCTGACTCCTCTCAGGGTGACGCGGAGACAAGCCAAGCCGGCGTAGCAGAGGTAACTACCATCTCCTCCGACTAGGAACCTTTGCCAAGAGATAAAATACGGCGGGTCATCCGGAAAGTAAAGTTTTCACACCCCCTTTCTCACTTGGATCCCAACTTTCTTTTGAAGAAGCAGCAACATGACTCCAGGCGTCAGACCCGGAGTGACGGTTCTAAAGATCTAGTGGCCGGCTTACCTGACACTCCGGCTCCGCGGAAACGCCGTAACGAGGTAATTCATAACTTTGTTTGTATTTCTTCTGCCTGCTAGCCTCACGCAGTAAAACTAATCATACTGCTCAACTTTAATGTCTTCAGGATACTCCTCCTTCCTCTGGCGACTCAACCACTTCCAAGCTGCCACCTCTTGTTATCAACCCAGGGTAACTTTCTGCTTTGCGTCCAATATTGATTGCTAACTTTTTATCCTTATGTGACTTATCCTGAAATCTTTTGTTCACAGGGCACAAGCCAAGAAGAGGAAACTAAGCGGGTCATCTGCCAATCCTGACATCCCAGAGCCGGAGACCAGAAGCTTGGCACTCCTGAAATTCAAGTCGAGCCCTCCGAAGCTGACCAAGGCGCCCATGATGAAACTCCCCAGCCTACTGAGCCGGCGGATGTTGACATTGTGATTCCTGAAGCTAATCCGGTGGCTGATCCTAAGCCGCCCAGCCCTCTGCCCACAGCTGAAGATGTGATTCCTCATGAAGAAGTTACCATCATCGGAACAGCTTACACAGCTCTTGCCCCTTCCCACATGCTGACCAAGCACATTAGTAAGGATGAGGCGCCCTCGCCTAAGAAGGAGAGGGTTAAGATTGATCTTCCTAATCTGGAGAAGCTTACTGCTGATGAGCTGCACTCTGGCTATCTAAGCCGCCTCGCCGCAAGCCGGGACATGGAGGCCAACCTAGTTGGCATGATGAAGAAAAAATATGAGGTACTCAAGTTTTCGTGCCTTCCGTATATCCGTACGTAGCCCCCAAGGGCCAGCTTATTTTCTTGAAGATAAGCTGGGTCTTCAATAATATGTAGATTTCAATAGACCAGCATGTAGCCCCCAAGGGTCAGGTCATTATACAAATAATGAGCTGGCACTTACTGTATTGATAGAATAAATGCCAAGTGTAGCCCCCAAGGGCCGGGTCATTATGTAAATAATGAACCGGAACTTTCTATAGATCAGATCATTTAGACTTAAGGAGCAATGTGTAGCCCCCAAGGGCCGGGTTATCTTCGTGAAGGTAATCCGGGTCTTATTTATACTGTAGACTTTGAAAGAACTGATACACATTAGCCCCCAAGTGTCAAGTATATTGCTTGCAATCTGCTTGAGACTTGTAACAACCTCCTTTAGTACCCCCAAGTTCCATTATAAACCGTGCTGGCGGCTTAACTTTGACAATTATATTGTGCAGGAGGCTTTACACGTGGCCGAGTCTAGTTTGGCCGACCTTAGGAAGAACCTGGCATTGCAACAAGAGGTCCGAACTGAAGCTGATGCAAAGTGGCGGCTCTCCTCAACTGAGCTGGAAAAGACTAAGGCGGATTTTGAAGCCTACAAGCAATCTGCTGAAGCTGAACAAGCCGCCTTAGTCAAACGCGTAGAGGACGCTGAGGGCCAACTTAAGCCCGTTGCTGAAGAGCTGACCAGCCTCAAGCGACATGTAGCTTGGATGACTGAGGCTGTCTTTGGTAAGTATTATTGATTATGTTATGAGCATTCCTTTCAAACAGTCTTAGAAAGAGTCGCCCGATGACTTATACAATTGATTTGTTTTTAGGTCGTCGAACACTTAACCTTCCAGATGACAGCTTGCTTAAGCTGAAAGCTTTATATTCATTTACGGAGCAGCTGTATGCTGGAAGCCTCTTCACCATCAGGGCTGTCTTTGGTGAAAAGGGGATTCCAAAGTTGATCAAAGACGTGCTGAAATGCCTCTCCACCATCCCCAAGCATTTTGAAGAACTGAAGAAATCAGCCGCCCGGAAAGGCGCAATAGCTGCTTTGAGCCGGGCGTTGGCGTATGCGTCGGAGCTTAACCCGGAGGAGATGGTGGGAGGTTTTCCACAGCTGAAGGCCGACGGATCAGAATTCACGCAAAATGACTATGCTCGTTGCTTCAGAGCGTCTCGAGCATTGGCCAGTCAATTAGCCGCAGAAGCTGATCTGAAGGTTTATCAGGCGGCTTATGACAACAACAATGCACGAATCCGGGCGCCTACTTTCGAGTCGGTTGATCTGACTCCTCAGTGTCGTAAGCATATATTTGCCCCTGATGTTGACCCGTCTCCAATCTTGCATGACGAAGCTGAATTCGAAGCCTTAATCAATTGCAACTGGGATGTGGATAACCTTCAGATCCAGAGACAGAAGACCCGGCGCAGGATGACCCGACGGCGAGTTAGGCGAGGAGCTGGCCTCAGATGAAGTTAACCCGAGCAATGCTTAGCCGCCGGGTTATTACTTGTGTGAAAAACTATTGAGTCCACAAATTTTGGGCTCCCTGGAGCCTTGTAATAGCCGTAGTAAAAACTTGATTGCATGTGCCGTGCCTTTGCGCATGTTTTGAGCTTTATCAACTCATATTCTGGCAGCTTTGGCGCTTCAAAATTTCTCCACAGTGTGAATGTTTTGATATGATCATACGCCTCAGTATCAATTCATCAATTCTCACTGGCAGGTTATAATCCATGAGCAATGCTAAGCCGGGATAAGCTATTATCCAAAGACTTAGAATTTTATCATGAAGAACTCCTGCAAAATAACAAGCAGAAAATATATGTATATCTTTCGTTACTCTTTAGGCGGCTTTGAAGGCACAGCCCAAAAGGGATCAACCCTTTATATATATTTTGGAAAAAACTCAAGATTTTTTGCCTCAAAGAAGCTAGGAATCAATGCCTATAATCCCGTAGGTCGGCTCTCACGCGACATAAATCCGTCATTTTAACCTTAACAAGTTCTGGATCGTAAAAAAGATTGACTGTTAAGAGTATGAACGGGCCACATAGTGGAGTGACTACAGCGAACAGGTGAGTTTGTCCTAGCTCTCTGTAAGCCGGCTCTCACGTGACATAAGCCGCCGTTTTAACTTTGATGAGTTCAGGGTCTTGAAAAGAATGACTGTCAAACATTCGGCGGGTCACCTGGCGAAGTAGCAAGTTGCAAACAGGCAGGTTTAACTCAAATATGGCTTTTAAGCCGGTCAAGAGGGTATGAAAGCTAAACCCAGTGGGTTGGAAGCCCCCAAGTGACCTTATGACGATCAACTCGTTGCACAAAACTTGGTGCAGGAAAACGGCAGAGGCCCCGAATTATGGGGATGCCGTCTTTATTATATTATAAAAAGTGGTATATACAATGACAGAAGTATGTACATTGATGAGAGCCGATGGCTCAAGTGTAGTAAGGCCGAAGATGAGCAATGTTCACGGCCTAGCAATCTCCTCCCCAGAAGTGTGTGACTTGTCGCTCTCCCGTACATCAATGAGATAATAGGAACCATTGTTGAGATTTCTGCTGATCACAAAAGGTCCTTCCCAGGGGGGTGATAACTTATGCATATCTGTCTAGTCTTGAATCAGACGAAGCACTAAGTCGCCTTCCTGGAACGTCCGGGTCTTGACTCTGCGGCTATGATAGTGGCGCAGATCTTCCTGGTAAATCACCGACCGTGCTGCTGCAAGATCCCGTTCTTCATCCAAGGCATCCAATGCGTCCTGACGCGCCGCCTCATTATCAGTTTCAACGCAAGCCGCCACCCTGGGCGAGTCATGACAGATATCACTGGGGAGAACAGCTTCCGCACCATAAATCATGAAGAAAGGCGTATAGCATGTTGATCTGTTGGGAGTGGTTCTGATGCTCCAAAGAACTGAAGGTAATTCCTCCACCCAACAACCCGGTGTTCGTTCCAAGGAACCATAAGCCGGGGTTTTATCCCTCTCAAAATTTCCTGGTTAGCACGTTCTGCTTGACCATTAGACTATGGATGAGCCACGGAAGAGACATCAAGGCGGATGTGTTCAATGTCGCAGAACTCTTTCATAGCCCCCTTGGACAGATTTGTACCATTGTCAGTAATGATACTGTGAGGATAACCAAACCGAAAAATCAGCTTCTTGACGAACTGAACTGTTGTTGCTGCGTCGCACTTACTGACCGGCTCTGCCTCAACCCACTTAGTAAATTTTTCAACCGCCACCAAGAGGTGGGTCTTCATATCTTTGGACCGTTTAAACGGTCCAACCATATCAAGCCCCCAGACCGCAAACGGCCAGGTGATCGGAATCATCCGCAACTCTTGAGCCGGCACATGGGCACGTCGTCCAAATTTCTGACACCCATCACATCTAGTGATCAAATACTCTGCGTCTGCATGAGCTGTCAACCAATAAAAACCGTGCCAGAAAGCTTTGGTCACCAGGGACTTTGACCCGGCATGGTGACCACAGTCGCCGGCATGTATCTCTTGCAAGATTTCACGGCCCTCCTCTGGAGAAACACAGCGTTGAAAAACGCTAATCACACTGCACTTGTGCAACTCGCCATTGACAATAGTCATGGATTTAGACCGCCTCATGATTTGCCGTGCCAAGGTCTCGTCTTCGGGCAACTCGCCGCGATTCAGATACGCCAGATAAGGCAGCGTCCAATCAGGAATAGCACGAAGAGCCGCCACCAAGTGTCCTTCCGGGTCAGGTATCGCAAGATCCTCCTCAGAAGGCAATTTGACGGACGGGTGATGCAGGACATCCAGAAACACATTAGGCGGCACCGGCTTACGTTGAGACCCCAAACGTGACAATGCATCAGACGCCTCATTCTTCCGACAATCAATATGATACACCTGATAGCCCCTAAAGTGACTAGCAATGACGTCAACCGCCTGGCGATAAGCCGCCATAAGAGGGTCCTTAGAATCCCACGTGCCCGAGACTTGCTGGGTCACAAGGTCTGAGTCGCCGAGACATCTGACCCGGCTCAAATTCATCTCCTTGGCTACACGGAGCCCATGAAGCAAGGCTTCATACTCAGCTGCATTGTTAGTACAAGGAAACATTAGCCTTAATACATAACAAAATTTGTCACCTCTAGGGGAAGTTAAAATAACTCCAGCCCCCGAGCCTTCCAATTGTCTGGATCCATCAAAATGAATTGTCCAATATGTGTTGTCCGGCTTCTCCTCAGGTGCTTGACACTCCATCCAGTCATTGATAAAATCCACCAGGGCTTGAGACTTGATAGCTGTTCGAGGTACATACCTCAAATTAAGAGGTCCAAGTTCAATTGCCCACTTAGCAATCCTACCGGTGGCTTCTCTATTCTGAATAATATCTCCTAAAGGAGCAGAGCTAACCATCGTGATTGGATGTCCAAGGAAATAATGCTTCAATTTGCGATTTGCCATGAACACTCCAAACACCAACTTTTGCCAATGCGGATACCTTTGCTTGGACTCTGTCAAAACCTCACTGATGTAATAAACCGGCCGCTGGACTGGATACTCTTTGCATGCCTCCTTGCGCTCCACAACGACTGCAGCACTGACGGCTTTATTATTAGCCGCCACGTATAGGAGCAAAGGCTCTTTTTCCACGGGAGCAGCCAAGACAGGCGGCTCAGCCAACTGTTTTTTGAGCGCCTCAAATGTATCATTGGCAGCATCACTCCAGACAAAATGATCTGTCTTAATCATCTTCTAATACAAAGGAATAGCCTTCTCGCCCAGGCGGCTTATGAATCGGCTTAAAGCGGCAATACGACCCGCCAAGCGTTGGACGTCATTAATGCTCGCCGGCTTAGATAACAAGGTGATGGCCTTTATTTTATCTGGGTTAGCTTCAATGCCCCGCTCTGAAACCAAAAATCCCAGGAGCTTCCCTGCAGGTACACCAAAAACACACTTAGCCGGATTAAGCATCATCTTGTAAACCCGCAGGTTATCAAAAGTTTCCTTCAAGTCATCAAGCAGAGTCTCCTTCTTCCCTGACTTGAACACAATATCATCCACATAAGCATGAACATTGCGTCCAATTTGACTATGAAGACAGTTCTGCACACAGCGTTGATAAGTCGCCTGCCCACTTTTGAGTCCAAAAGGCATAGACACGTAGCAGAAAGCTCCAAAAGGCGTGATGAAAGACGTCTTATCTTGGTCTTTGACTGCCATCTTGATCTGATGATAACCCGAATAAGCGTCCAGGAAACATAAACTCTCACAACCCATCGTTGCATCGATGATCTGGTTGATACGGGGGAGCGCAAACGGATCAACCGGACACGCCTTGTTGAGATCTGTGTAATCTACACACATGCGCCACGTGTCGTTCTTCTTAAGTACGTGCACGGGGTTAGCCAACCACTCCGGATGAAAAACCTCCACGATAAACCCTGCTGCTAAGAGCCGGGCTACCTCTTCCACAATAGCTTTACACCGCTCTTCATTGAAACGACGGAGGAATTGTTTGATTGGCTTAAACTTAGGATCCACATTAAGGTGGTGCTCAGCAAATTCTCTCGGTACACCCGGCATGTCAGAAGGCTTCCATGCAAAGATGTCCCGATTCTCACGGATGAATTCGATGAGTGCGCTTTCCTATTTGCGGTCCATATTGGCCCCGATAATGAACTGCTGCGATGAGTCACCAGGAACAAAGTCCACCAACTTGGTATCCTCTGCCACAAATTTTAGGGGCGGGTCAGATTCCGTGCTGGGCTTCTTCAACGGGGTCATATCCGCTGCGTCAACATTGTCTTTATAAAACTTGAGCTCTACCTCAGCACAACTTGACTCCGCATACGCAGCATCACCTTCTTCGCACTAAAGAGCAATCTTCCGATCACCATGCACTGTAATCGTCCCCATCAGACCAGGCATCTTGAGCTGCAAGTAAACATAATAGGGCCGAGCCATGAACTTGGCATAAGCCGGCCTTCCAAACAGAGCATGATATGGGCTCTTGATTTTAAACACCTCAAACCACAAGATCTCTACCCTGTAATTGAACTCATCACCAAAAGCTACCTCAAGGGAAATTTTTCCTACTGGATAAGCTGATTTGCCAGGGACGACGCCATGAAATACTATGGACGACGACTTGAGATCCTCATCAGTCAGGTTCATCCGGCAAAAGGTGTCATAGTATAGGATGTTGATGCTGCTGCCACCGTCCATCAATACCTTGATGAACATGTGTCCTCCGACTTGAGGGGCTACCACAAGGGCCAAGTGCCCCAGGTTATCAACTCGCGGCGGGTGATCCTCCCTGCTCCATAATATGGTGTGCTCAAACCACTTTAGGTATTGCGGAAGAGCCGGCATTGATGCATGAACCGTCCTCTTGCACCTTCTGATCACGTTTATCAAGACTCGTGGTGAAGACGTGATACTGGCCTCCATTAAGCTGCTTCAGGTTACTCTGATACCCTGATTGGTTGTTTTGCTGCTGACAACCATTACCGGGCTGCTGATTATGTCCACCATGATTGCCTTGACCCTGATAACCTGATCCTGAGCCGCCCGCACCAAAACTGGAACCATGAGAGCCAGATCCTGAGCCACCAGGAGGCCCATTGCCGTTACCGTGATGCTGGTTAAGGCTGTAATTCTGGAATTCCCGCATGATATAACAATCATTCTAAGCATGAGTGGATGGTTTGTTGGGAAGAATGTGCTTCGGGCAGGGATCGTTAAGCATTGCTTCCATGTTGAAAGGCTTGCCTTTGCCGAAAGGTGGTTTACCGTTGCCCTTGCCACGGTTGTTCCCAGTGTTAGTATTGGCCACCAGATCTGACCCGCCGTCTGGATGCTTCCGTTTACCGCCATTGCCTGGATTGTTATTTCCTGCCCCATTCTGCTGTTGACCCTTGCCGTTGCCATTCTTCTTACCCTTAGCCGATTTCTCATCATCAGACCCAGGATCCTTCGTGCTGTCAGAATCTGCATATTTAGTTAGAGCCGCGATGAGCTCACCCATGTCCTGGCAACAACGCTTGAGCCGTCCAAGCTTCTTCTTGAGGGGTAAAAAGTGACAATTCTTCTCCAGAATTAGAACCGCCTGAGCCGTCGTGATATTGTCAGACGAGTGGATAATGGCTGATACCCGCCGGACCCAATGATGGGCCGACTCATCCTCACGCTGCACACAATGATCCAAATCAACGATCATCATAGGCTGCTTGCACGTCCCTTGTAAATTCTTAATGAACCTTGCTTTCAACTCGGCCTAGGAATTAATTGTATTGGGTGGCAAACCCTTTAACCATGTACGAGCCGGTCCTTCCAACATCATGATGAAGTACTTAGCACAGACTGCATCACTGACATCTAACATCTCCATGGCTAGCTCATAACTCTCGATCCAGGCTTCTGGAGGAAGATCAGCTGTATAATTAGGCACTTTGCGCGGACCCATAAAATCCTTCGGTAGGCGCTCGTTCCGCAGAGCTGGTGCTAAACACGGTACTCCCATAGCTCTGGAGGTGACTCCGGCTCCCACCGAAGTTGAAGGTGTTACTGGGGGCGGGTCTTGGTAAGCTGCCGCAGCCGCCGCCTCGTGCTGAGCTCTGGCATGTTCCACAATTGCCTGAGCGTTGACAACGGGTGGGTCATCACGGGGCGGGTTTCGACGTCGCTCACTACTAGAGACCGCGGGTGACTCCAAGCACTGGTTATAACTGCGGTTTGGGATGGGTGTTGAGTGCACACGACTCCGGCTGTAAGTATACTTCTCATGTTGAGCCACTGCCGTCTGTAAGTACCCAATGGCATTCCTTGCCTCTTCGGCGAAAGGTGTCCCCTCAGCAAGGGGGAGCGCATTGAGCCTGGCAGCCGCTGCTATCATGTTCTCCACCGGGTTAGAGTAATGACCAGGTGGTGTCAGAAAATGCTGCGACGGGGTCTGATTCCTGCGGGGCGGGTCTCGCTGTCGATGCTGAGTCGCCGCGCTATTCCCAAGCACTTCCACCGTTCGGGTCATGGTCAGAGGCGCGTTCGGTCCTACCCCCGGCGTGTTAAAAAGATTTCTGGGCTCATACTGATCAGGCAGGCGGGTCTGATGCCTCATCCGAAAAACTGCCTCTGAGGCTTGTTGATCCAGATTAAGGCGAAAAGCTTCAGCCTTGAGACGCTCCGACTCAGCATCCATCTGAGCCTGCAACGCGTTGATCTCCTCCTGGGCCCTGGTCATCTGGTCCTTCAGCCTTGCGATCTCTGCGTTATGGTTTGCTTGGTTTTTCGTTGTGACCTCGGTTCCCATTAGAGTTGTCAGCTTGTTCATCATATCCAGCAAAACTTGAGCCGACGGCCTGGCTGACCCGGATCCTGCCGCGCCTGCAGCCGTTGCCCCAGCCGTTGTGCTGCTGGAAACCGGCACCGTGCCTGCCATGAAGATGGCAGCTTGTCTCGGCGGCTCATAGGGCTCCGGAATACTGTCACCATCGAAGTAGCCGCCAAGCCCGCCGTTATGAAGCTGGTAGATTGATTCCGCCTCTCCGCTCGAGGATCCATCCTCTGAGTAGATTAGGATTTCTTCTCGTGACACAGAGCCTTCCTCAAGCTCCGCGCCTTGGGTGAAGCCGACGAAGACGTGCTTCCGGCCCGGCTTGATCCGGGCGGGTTGCGCGCGCCGGGCCGACTCAACGAGGTTGGTGCAGATGTCCGGCCCGGGCTTAGATCCACCGATCTTGCCGATGAAAACGTGAATTCTGCCGAAGGGGACCCGGTACCCGTACTCAATTGAGTCGGACTCGGGGCCCCAGCTAGCGTCATCGATGTAGAGCTTGCCGCGGCGACTCTTAGTTATCCTGCCAACGGCGTATCCCTCGATCCCTGGGAGAGAGCCCTTCGAGTACTCCAAACCACCGCGCATTTGCCCCACGGTGGGCGCCAACTGTCGTGGTTTTATCACGACAGATGTCCTAGTGCAAGGACTTAGGGGTGAAGCCATCGCTACGGCGGTTAACTCATAGGGGTTGATCGGGACGAAAGACACCGGTTTACCCAGGTTCGGCCCCTCTCGAAGGAGGTAATAGCCTACGTCCTGCTTTGAGTTGTATTGATTGGGTATCGATTACAAGGGAGCAGAAATCGCTTGACCTAGCACTCGATCAAAGGTTTCGTGTCCTAAGCCGCCCAGGGAACCCGCCTTTATATACACAGGTCGAGTCCCTGGGCTTACAAGAGTCCGGGCCGGGTTACATCCAGTAACCGACCTTACCTCTAAATCACTTTGCCTTATCTTGGCAAGTCATCTCCCGGCGGCTTATACCTCTGGGTCATACACTGCCTTCCGGCTCTGGGCCTCCGCCCGGCCCATCTGGTAAGTTACTTCTAGGCCTTGTCTTAGTATTCTGGCCTGCTTAAGGCCTCACTGTTAAAGTCGCCAACTTCCTAACCCGGCCCCTCCTGGGAGGGTTATACCACGGGGTTATATCCCCAACACAATCGGACCATGCAACTTTAGTGCTTTCAGTTAGCCATCGGAGCTTGACTGCGGAGGCTAGTCACTAGCCCCCAGTATTTTGTGAAGTTTGGGTATACCGAGGTCGAAACCATCATCACCTGGTTTGTGCGAGTACAAACCCTTCGTATGACACAGCATAACCTCCAATGGTTTTTAGTTTAACACTTGTCATCGGATCCCCGACCAGTCCTCGCTTATTATGTCATTCAGTTTTTGGCTTTCTCCACTGAGGTACTTGACCGGGCGTGCTAGAAGTACAATCGCAGTGGTTCTCCCTTTGCCCTCCTAGCCAAACATGCGAAATGTAAGAGGGTAAGCACAGGAGCCAGGCAACCCGACTATTGACTCAGGACATAATTCGGGACCGATGCTTATAATGCAATATCCGAGACACCGAGCACATAAGATAAAAATAGTGCCAGAATGATGCTTTGGGGCGAGTTTTATATAGTCGAGCCCCCGGTATATTAACCGGCCGCATCTAAGTAAAATATGTATCGAACAAGTTTGCTTTGGTGTCAAAGAGCGGAAAAAGGCTATGCAACATAAATGACTGCAATGGGACCGTAAAGAATGGTCTTTACTTCCGATGAACTCATGTCGTCTAACCGTACAATCCGAACTGCCGAAGCAACTGTTATAGATAATTTATTTTAAAAAATAAACTTTAAAGAGGAAAGGTTTACACAGGGCCTTTATGAGTGGTTTGACATCCCTACGGTGCCCTGCTGCACGTCTGCGCCTTTGCTCTCGAGTGGGGAGGCGTGCTCCTTTAGAGGAGGTGGTGAGCGGCGAACGGACCTTTGAGAGAGGGTCTTGAGCGGTCGCCGTAGTATATTAGTTTGATGCTTGGTAGGTCCTAGATGGTACCTGTTGTTGCCCGAAGACGTCTTTGACCATAGATCGGTCAAGCCGAACACTTGGTCCTTGGATAGTAGGTCCCCACAGCTGCCCATGGTCTTTTGAGCGCGAAATTCTGCCTCCGAGGTACATACCTTACGGCTAGCGGGACCGTGCTGTGGGGAGCATGTTCCTATTTTTGTTGAGCGTGGCAAGACTCCAGGAGCTGAAACAGGACCGGGCTCGCTTGCTCATCTTTCGTGCCTTGACGGCGGACTGGGAATTCGGCGCCTCCTTACCGATCTGGACTTCTGCTGCCAGAGCCGTTGTGTGCTCCTCAGTCCAGAGTGAGCGCTTCGTGTTGCCATTGATAGTGATGACGCCCTTGGGTCTGGGCATCTTAAGCTTCAGATACGCGTAATGTGGAATGGCGTTGAAGTGAGCGAACGTTGTACGGCCGAGAAGTGCGTGATAGCCGCTGCGGAAAGGGACGATGTCGAAGATCAAATATTCGTTGCAGAAGTTGTCGGGCGAGCCTAACACTACTTCCAATGTCACGGTGCCCGAGCAGCAGGCTTCGATGCCTGGGATTACTCCTTTAAAGGTGGTGTTGCCGGGTTTGATCCTTGACGGATCGATACACATCTTCCTTACTGTATCCGAGTAAATCAGATTGAGGCTACTGCCTTCATCCATGAGGACTCTAGTTAGGTGGTACCCATCGACGATCGGGTCGAGTTCCAGGGCCATCGATCCTCCATGACGGATACTGGTCGGATGGTCCCTACGGTCGAAGGTGATCGGGTATGCCGACCATGTGTTGAATTTCGGGGCTACGGGCTCTACGGCGTAAACACCCTGAAGCGCATGTTTCCTCTCCTTCTACGATATGTGCGTGACGTAGATCATGTTCATAGTTTTTACCTCGGGAGGGAATTGCTTCTGGCCTTCATTGTTCATCCCGCGAGTCTCGTCATCGTCCTTGCTGCGGGGGGCCTTGACCTGGTCCTCGGCTACGAGTTTTTCGGCTTGCTTGAACACCCAACAGTCACGGTTGGTGTGGGTGGCTGGCTTGTCTGAGGTGCCGTGGACTATCCCGGATTTTTTCCAACGTGGTAGGTCCATCCCTATTCCCTTTAGAGGGCTTCTTCCGCGGTCCTGAATTTGAGTTGCTGAATCCGGCTTTGACTACAGTGTCCTCGGCATCGCCGCTGTTTTGTCGGTGTTTGTTCTGATTGCGCCGTGGTTTCCCGTTTCTGTCCCAGACTTCAGAGGTGTCGGGGTCTTCGGGATTGGTGTTCCGACGAGCTAACTAGCTGTCCTCCCCCGCACAAAAGCGGGTCATTAGTGAGGTAAGGGCTGACATTGTTCTCGGCTTGTCTTGGCCTAGCTGACGAGCTAACCATTCATCCCGGATGTTATGCCTGAAAGAGGCTATTCCGTCGGCATCCGGACAGTCGACGATTTGGTTCTTTTTAGTCAAGAACTGATTCCAGAATTGCCGGGCTGATTCACCAGGCTTTTGAACAACGTGACTCAAGTCATCGGAGTCTGGGGGTCGGACATAGGTGCCTTGAAAGTTAGCTCGGAAAGCGTCCTTGAGCTCTTCAAGCTCCCAATGGAGTTTTCGAGGAGACTGTTTAGCCAGTGTCGTGCCAGTCCTTTAAGCTTTAATGGCAAGTATTTTATCGCGTGGAGATCATCTCCTCGGGCCATATGAATGTAGGGAAGGAAGTATTCAATCCGCACGGCTGGGTTTGTTGTCCCGTCGTATTGTTCAATGTTTAGGGGTTTAAACCCTTTGGGGAACTGATGCTGCATCATGTCATCTGTGAAGCACTTTGGGTGAGCAGCGCCCTGACCCGGGCTACGTCACGCTGGAGATCGGCTGTCATCCGGACACGGTGTTGTTCCTGAGCTCTATCTTTCCGGTCAAGCCAAGCTTAGTATTTGTCCCGTGTCTAGTGGGAGTGTGCCCTCTGGATCCATAAATGGATCTTGTCTGACCTGCTCTAGTGTCCAGGTCATGTCGTAGGTCATATGGGTCCTCAGGATGTATTAGCTCCCTTCCTCTCCTGCGGGGGAGTGCAGGTCGATCTTTGGCATTTCCAGATGTCATGTCCAGTCCTCGAGTGGGCGGTCTGACTGGTTGTCCTGAGTGCGTCTGGGGGTGCGGGTTGGGGGCCTCGTCGTTGAATTGCGGCAGAAGACGTCTGTGACGGGTAAATTTTGTTTTGATCCGACAGCTCATTGTCGTACCCTTCTTCAGCTGCTAGGACTTTCATCCATCTGTCATTGAGGGTATCTATTTGGTTTTTAGCTATTGCTGCTTCTTCTTCAAGCTCCGGGCGGTGGCTATAAGCTACCGCTTCAACCGTTCTTGATCCAGCGGGTTCTCAGGGACAATGAAATCCTCGGCTCCGAGGCTAACCTCCTTTTCAGAGGAAGGAAGTTAGTTGCTGTCCTCGGAGTCACTGAGGTCCTCGGTGTTATATTGATCCTCGTGCTCCTTTGAGACATCGAGTTGTTGTTCGGGGGCAATGGGGTCGTCAAGGTCTTCCATGTTGTCCGGGGTATTGTCCTCTCCAGTGCCAGTGTTGCTTTCCTTACCCGTGTGCCCCTTAGATCTTTTGCACTGATGTCGACCCTTGGGCGGTTCTTTGCCAGGCTTGTCGCCATTCTTTCTAGGAGTGCCGTTGCTGAGCTTCCCAGTGGTGCCGCCACCCTTATCGTTAGGGGTGTCCACCATATAGACATCATAGGTGGAGGTGGATATCAAACGTCCAGTGGTGGGAGGGGCAGCATCATTGGCCTCTTCATCCATGCGTTCGGCCTCCTTAGAGGCATAGTCCAGCATATCAGTTAAATCTTCGATAGTGGCTACCAAGTGGGTGGTGGGTGGGACGTAAAATTCCCCGTGGCTATCCCCAAGACCGATCCGAGCATAGGTCAAGGACGGGTCGTACGTAATGTTCGTCATCTAGATCCGGGCCAGCGTCTCGTTCAATAGCGAGAGGTCAGCCAGATTAGTCTTCTGGAGTCTTCTGGAGTTGACCGCTGGCGCATCGGCACAGGGAGCATGCTCAGCCAAGGATGAGCCCTGGTCTTCAGAAGCTATAATCGGATCCGAGCTTAAAGCCGGATCCAGGGTAAGTATCGACCCGTAGACGAGGTCGAGGAGAAGGCCCAAAGTTAAAGCTTCGGGATTTCCGGGCTCATCGGGTGAGGCCATGAGCCCGACAAGGAACATATCGCCCCGGGAGTCGATGTTGAACTCTAGGTTCCCAAACCAGATCTCCTTATCGAGGGCTAAGATTCCGACCTGACCAAGGCGGCCGGTCGGGTCGGCGTGCAGCACGATGCTGCCGAACGAGAAGATCTGTCCAGGGATGAAAACGTCCCTATTGCAGACATCGTTGCTGATGATTAGGCGAGCCATCGATCCTTTGGCTATCCCACAGCGGAACTCTCAATGAAAGCACCAATGTCGGTGTCAAAACCGGCAGATCTCTGGTAGGGGGTCCCGAGCTGTGGATCTTGGAACAATGGGGAACAGGGAACGCAGGGACAATATTTACCCAGGTTCGGGCCCTCTCGAAGAGGTAAAACCCTACGTCCTGCTTGATTTTATTAATGTGTGTATGACGATTACAGAGTCAATCTACCACGAGATCAGATGAACTAAACCCTAGATGAGTAGGAATAATGGTTCTCCCTCTACGAGCTAAACCCTCTGGTTTATATAGACACCAGGGTACCTAGGGTTACACATAGTTGGTTATCAACAGGGGATAAACATGCCGATCCTGCCATCTTGACTTGGAGGACACATTAAGGCACCAAAGGTTTCCACCCCGAACACGAAGTCGTCTCATATCTCGGCCTTCGAGAAATCGCGACAAAGCGGCCCACCTGTTCGGCCTATAAGAGATAGGCCGGTAGCCCGAGGAACCCTTAGTCTCGGACTCCCTCAATTGTACCGCCTACGCTCATCGTGAGCCTTGTAGTGTCCGACGGGATCAGTAATGGAGAGGTTCGCCAGATCGACGCACTACTCGATCGCCATGACAATTTACAGGTACCAGGGAGGGGCCGCGCGCAAGAACCGATGGACAACCAAATCCTCCGTGAGGTTTTCTCCAAGCGCGCGAATCCTATTGACGAGAGTAGCTACCCATGTAGCGAATGCGTCCACAGACTCATCGTCGCCCATGAACAAAGTCTCATAGTTTCTTAGGAGAGTTTGGAGATTGGCTTGCTTCATGCGGGTGTGTCCCTTGAACATGAGCTTCAAAGTATCGCACACCTCCTTTGCCGTTCCTTTGATGATTAGGTGTTGGAGGACATCCATCGGCATCATCGAGTAAATCGCCGACGCTGTCCCTTGAACATGAGCTTCAAAGTATCCCACACCTCCTTTGTCGTTCCTTTGATGATTAGGTGTTGCAGGACATCCATCGGCATCACCGAGTAAATCACCGACGCCGCCTGCCGATCCTTCCGGTGCTCGGCTCCCTCTTTCTTGAACGCGTCGCCTTCTGGATCGAATGTGTCCCATAACTCGTTGGCTCAAAGAACACACTCCATCAGGGCCTTCCAGACCCCGAAGTTCTCGCGATCAAACCGTGGAGACGATGAACTCGTCGGAGTATGCCGACAACTGCTTGTTCTTCTCGTCGTCCGATATGATCTCCCGTTACTAGAAGATAGACCTGGATCTAAATACCAATTGGTGGCACATACCTCAGCTCGTACGTCGGACGTCGCTCGTGACGAGTACTTTTTGTCGAGAACACGTACGTACGTAGAGCCGCTAGCATCCACGACAAAAAGGCACACAGCCTGCTGGATCGATTGTTGACGTAGCTAGCTAGCTAGGTAACTAGCGCACGCACATAAGAAACAACCAGCTGTCGGTTACTTCACATCGATACTGCAAGTCGACGGCGACGAAATACGCACGCGAGAAGACACACAAGTTGATGGCAAAACAGGGTCGTGTCTGTTGTTTTCCTTAGTTTGATCTGGTACAGATTACAGGGGCTATATATACATATCTATAGTAGTAGGACTAACAAGCTAACCTAATCGGCTAGCAATTCTAACCCTACTCGATGATTGCTACCAGTCTATCCCGGACAGTGACACCACTACGTCGTGGTTAATCCCAACAATGATGACGACGCGCATTCAGCTTCCTCTAGTGTTTTTAGTTGTCTTTAGGTGGTCCAAGAACGTGAATGTATTTTTTCTTATTTTCAGCATTACTTACATTGCCATGACATGTGATGAATAGATCGAAAATTTTCTCATGATTTTTTGTGTGTAGAACAAAGACCGGAGACCACATTCAGTGTTTTGCTTTTCCCCATCCTGC